>CM030008.1:27547746-37547746 GCA_017639485.1 Pluvialis apricaria
ACAGATGTAAGACATCATAAACCTAGAATTTTTCTATTGATGTGCCGCAGTATTATATGAAAACTTTAGCCTTGACTTTTACCATCCAGATGGAACTGCTTGAAGATGCATGGAAAGAAAAGGCAGCACACAGGCTTTAAAAACTTTAAAAGAGGTGGAAATGTTGAAGTGTATTGTATCTGATGGTGAATCTCAAACCTGAGAAGTACTGTATGCTGCACTCTTTCAATAATAAGAGGGAAGTTTTAAGGAACTGTCAAAGTTCCAGTAAGAAAAAGGTTTGAAAACCCCTGAAATAAACTACTAATACAGCTGAAGTCCCCATGCCACAGTGGACCAGAAAGACAGTTTCTATTTCATTGCCTAGATACACAACAACTTCCAAACTTTGAAATCTCAGCTAAGACATACATGGAATAATGTATTTTTCCCTTGTGATTTCCCTGTGGTGCAGTATTAGCTTGTTCAGTGCTCTGTTTCAGGCTCTTAGTAATGCACAGTACTGCAGCAAGTCACAATTTATACAGCTGAACAGAATATCACATCACATCACATGCAGTCTACAAATGTAAGATACATCTGTGGTATGAGTCCGTCCACATGCCATGCAACTTATGCTTCACGAATAGTCACAATAATAGTGATAATGAGGTTTGTGTAGAAGTCACAAGGCAGAGGCAAAAAAAGGAAGCATGTTGCTGCAGCCACATGCGAGCTGAAATAGGTGTATGGTTTCACTTCACTTTGAGCAAGCCTTACTCAGGACTGCTGCAGAGAAAGGATTCCAAGAACTCAAGCATGTACTGACAGAAGTGGGAAGTTTAACTTGTCAGCAGAGGATCTAGCTTGCTACTTCTGTTCTTCTAGCAGGCACTAGTGGAAGGACTTCAGCAGCACTGTGTATCAGTGTAGGACAGCACAGTAGTTTTAACACTACACGTTTACACCAACCTTTTCCAGATGCTGTTTCCTTACCACTCCTGGCTATACCACTTTGGACCTTTTAGATATATGTATGGAGAAAAACGTCCTAACATTGTCACTGAATATCCTCTGCAAAAGGAAGAAAATTGTGCCAGAAGTACAGTGTGAGTGCAAGTTGGTAGTGGCCAGGTTTCTTCACAACCTGTTAACTGAGCTGAAAATCAGACCTATCTATGGTAGTGATGCTGCTCTGACCCAGGCAACCGTATATTTTTTCTGGCAAAATTTATTGATCCTCCAATTGAAAAAAAAATTAATAGCAGAGGAAGGGAAAGAAAAAGTGACAAGAAAAGGAGAAAAGAAAGAAAGTAATTAAGGAAAGAATAAAAGGAATTGAAGATACAACAATAAGAGGAGAAAGAAAATAGCCTAAGAAAAATGGAGTCAGAAAATAGGGAGGGGGATACTGAGAAAAGAGGAGAAAGGAACAGAATGGAATGTAACATAGTATTTGTGTAATTTAAAATTGACTTTAAATCCAAAATCTATTTAAACCTTAGTTGTGCTGTCACTGTGTACATGCAATACTGCGTGCAACTCCTTGAATGGTGTGTGTTTACATGTTTTGATGTTTATATCAATATATTGCTTTGGATACCTTATAGTAAGTTAGTGTGAATCTTGTCATTTTTGAATTTGTAATTAGGTTGCCATTCAATTATTTTGTTAAATCACCTTGTAAACCCTTAAATTGGTTAATGATTAAGTGCTGCTAAAATGTAACCTCTTGATTTACCTCAAACTATTAATAAATTTTGAATTGCTGCTAAATCATAGCCATGTCAAATATTTCGATCCACAACAAATACCCACATTTCTTGCATCCGAAATGCAAATCCAGTGACAAAAACTAGTGTTATCCCATTCCAGTTCTACAGGAGCAGAAAGGGCTTCATGAAGGCAGTTTAGCTAGTGAGAGAAAGGCAGACATAGTATTTTCTTCCACTGAAAGCATTAAGTTGACTAGAAGAAAAAACGCAGCATCTGTAACATGCACAAAGTACATATTACTTACAAAGTGTGTCTGAAAGTGAACTGATACCATATATAAATTAGCTGCTTATCATCCTTCTTTGAGCATAAACCCATTTTATCATTGTATGCTCCCAAGGCAACTAAAATCTTGTACAAATCGACATGTATGCAAAAATCTTAAATAAAGCATATTGATTAAATAATTCCAGATATAGAAACATAATGGAGAAAGTGCATAATTATGAAAACAATCTGAAATCTGAAAAAAAATCTGAATAACCTTGTAGAATTTGTGAACAAAGAGCACAGAGGTAAGTTACAGACTTTCCAAAAGCATTTTTTCCCTGATTACAGTTGTCAAAAAAGCACCCAGAACTTTATAAGAAAAGATCTATTTCCTCTTCTCTTCATGTTTTTATACTGCAATTTTTTAAATCTGCAATTGGGGAAATGAAGAAATTTGATGGGAACAGTCCAGACGTTACTGATACTGGGAAAGGGACAAATTCAATTAAACTAAAATCAAAGTTCCAGTATGATTGGAGAGTTTTAAGTGTTTTGAATATCAATGTTTTGTCTTAGTATTATCATCTCAACTAAGTCTCTTCTGTTTTTGACCTTCACTTGCTCACACGTGACAAAAACTAGCTGAAGCGCTTCTTGAACATCTGAAAGACGCCTAGAAATGTAACTATGATGGGAATCTAAGAACCAGAATAAAGCAGAATTCACTTTAGAGTCAACTTCTTCTTTTGTTATTATAAACATAGTCCTGAAGTGAGAGGAAAAAGGTGTGGGTTGATCAGTGAAGATAATCTCCTAAGTGGCCTGCTCTGAATTACCCTGTAAGGTGCTATTGACTATAAAGATCTACCAATTTATTAAAATATGCAACTCCCCCAAACAGAAATCCCTGTGCAACACACTGACCACAAATGTGGCCAAGCTGCCTCCTGGAATTGCCTGTGCCCAGGGCCAGGTCAGCTTTCCCCAAAGTCAGTACTAGTTGTGGATGTACAACTCAGAAAGTTAAATCTTAAAAGATTATACAGGGTACCTGAGCAATTATCACTGAAAATATCTGCTACACACTTAGGGAAGTGGGTGGTGATGGTACTTTTACATTTAGAATGCAACTTACATGGATTTGTTTCTATATATCAAGGCAACACCTGGAAGCCCAAGGGTGGACAAGAACCCCATGTACTGTTACACAGACACAGCACAAAATGACGGACCCTGCCTGAGGAAACTTAAAATCTGAGGATGGTGTTTCTGTAATTTATGTGTAAACTCTTTCTTTATCTAGTAGTTGCATGGTGCAGTGAATTCATTAGATACTCAGGTAGTGGCAGATAAGTGGGCAGTTGCTCTAGCTCAACCAGACTTGAAGCGGCTCTGATCCTGAAGCAATGACTGTGCTACTGAGATCCCGTCAAATGAGGTCTGATTCAAAGCTAGAGAAACATGATCACAAGGCTTCCGGATCAGAGTTGGCTTTCCCTTGGGCAGTGCGGAACACAGGGGAAGTGGCCATGCAGTTGTCTGCATTTCTCTATGCAGATATGTTCTGCAGATTTTTGTTTCAAGTTTCAAATGCTGGTTTTAATTTTCTTTTTGGAGCAGGTTAGGGTAACCTAAAAATCCCCAGAGCTTGGAAAAATACTGGGTGGGTGGGAACCTTGCTAAACATGATAAAATTTTATGTTACTTCAGGTTGACTAAAAATTTATTAAGTCAAAGTAAAAAAAATTTGTAAAGAAAACATAACCTTGAGACTGATTTCACGCTACCCAGCATCTACTGTCTATTTGAAAATGGGTATAAAGTTCATGGTGCACAGTTGGCACTGATCACTTACTATGTACGATTGTAGATGACTTCACGCGTTGTAGGCCAATACCTCTATAGTGAGTCTGCAAGATAATGGCTTGATCCTGTCCCTTGCCCCATCAATGGTAAGGTTTTCAATGCCCTAAGTCATTTAGGATCCAGACACTAGAATGACATCTGGAAAAAGGCAATCTGGTTGTATGAACCTAGATTCCCAAAGCAATTCTTCACCAATTCCTTAGAAATCCCATTCCCTTAAAACTACGCTATGGCACATTTCATCCCAATGCTGTTTGGATGTATGCTTCATGTCACCCAGAAGCACGCATTCTTTTAACGCATACTGTTTTCAGGGCAATCACACTGACCCAGAAAGAAAAGGAACCACTCAAAACATGCTTTTGACATTGAGCTAATCAGCACTATCTGGGAATTATTCTTCATACAAAAACAAACTGAAAGGCAAAAATCTTGTGAACATCACTTGGTAAGGATTTTGCATATAGAATTCCCTTTAACAAACACCCCTTTGGTGGTACAAAGGGCTCATCTTGCCCCTTTGCACATTAACTGGTGAAACTTGCCAAACACTGTCATGCTCAATTAGAAATGAGTTACAAGACCACCTTAAAATTAAACTAATTTAAATTTGCCTTCATGTGAAAAGAATGGCCTTGCTTTCTACAAACATCAATTGTCAAATTGTATCAAATGATCTAGTATTTCCTACAGCTATAAATTATGTGGATGCTGTGTGCAAGCTGTGTAAGTGAGCCTGAAAGATTCCAGTGCAAATGCTGAAAAGAACTCCCTGTGTTTGTGGAGGATCTCATGTAGCAACAGTCTAAATCTGCCTTTCTCTCAAATGGAGAGAATCCAAAAGTTAAACCATCTGCTGGGGCCTATATTCAACATTAAGCACTCAGCCTGTCAGCCAAGAGGCATGACTGATTCTTAGTTTTAGGACACAAAAATGTTAATGTTATATATATTTTTTCTTACGCTCTTTGTGAACATTTTCCTTTTTAACCTGAACCCTCTTAGGACTAATGAGATCAGCATGGTTTGTTATGCTGAAGTACTTGTTCTACCTGCAGGCATTTGAGACTATTTTCCCTCTATATTGCATGTCCAGAAAGAAACTTAAAAAAAAAATCGAAAAAATGGTGGGAAAAAATGTTTGCACAGAAGATGGAACTGTCAAAGAACATGTAAATCCGAGTTAGCTTCTTTTCAGGTGTAAACAGGTCCTTCTAATGCAGCCTGATTTAACATTTACACACCTGGACTATTATACCTCTCAAAGTAAATTTTTTGGTTTTAGGAATGTTAAAAAAATTCTGCTTCTTAACCAGGCATACTTTTAACCTTGTTTGCTTGGGAAAAAAAAAGATATCTCATCCTTTTGTTGAATAGTTAACACCCTGTTCTAGGAACAAGTGATTCTGAAATAATAACAGCTTTCTGGCTCTCCGGAGATTCTTAGGTCCTTATTATTGCTTTTGGATGACAGTCATCTTCTGTTTAGATTTGCTGAATGCATTTATCCTGGCTGACGGGCCTTCTGATACCCATAGATTTGACTACAAGGTTGTGTGTGGGTGCGAAAGCACGCATGGATTCTAACAAAACACCTTGTTTACATGTTCTGTCCCTAACCAGGGATATGCTATTTTCTTTCTTTTGCTTAAGTAATCACCACAATGACCAACTAGACTAAACGACCTTACACTGCTGATAACAAACCGCCTGAAGGAGTATTGACCACAAATACCAACCCTGATATTTGTCACTCTCTCTTTGTGGAGCTTTCCAAAGGACGCTCCATTTCCAGCTACAGTATCAGATCTGCACTGATGTGACTTGAGTGGAGCTGGGGCTGATGCAGCTACAGGCCAACAATTACCTTGTCAAAGCCAGTGCTCAGGCTTTTGCTCACCACCGATCTGTGTTTTTCTTGTCATAAGCAAGAACTAGATGTGAGGAGAGGATTTGGAAACTGATCACAGCAGGACCCTGACTGAAATACATGCGTTGACCTCTCCTCTGAGGGAGCCTGTCTCTTCACGAATCGCTAGGAAGCCCTGGGGGACCACCCAGGTACCTGAGCAACTGAAAATGGAGAATTTAAAATCCAACCTCCCCATCATGAGTGAGGTGAAGTACTGGGGCCTCAATCCTGCTGGCTGATTTTTGTGGGTGAACTCCTGAAAAATCACTATTATCTGTTACTATGTATGGTGATCTTGTGTGATTAAGTTCCATATAAAAACCATTTTAAAGGTGCTTGGTGCGGTTAGAGCTACGACTGCTTCCCCATTACTAAAACAGCACTATAGTAACGTAGGCCTCCCTGTAGGGACAGTGGCTGAAGAAGAAATCACTTGAGGCTGACTGATATGAGTAAGCAGTGATGGAGCATTTTACATGGGAGCACAATGCAGTGTGTGTGTGTGTATGTGTGGGGTTTTTTTTCCCCAAAGGAACACATAAAATTAGGCATCCAAGATATCTATACAGTCTTGTTTCATATTCATGACTCTAAAGACAGTATTTACTGCAGGCTACTTTTAAGTATAGCGTAAATTAATTTTCACCATTTGCTTACACCTAAAACGAAGACTAGTCATAATGATAGCTTCTAAAGATATTTGATGTGAAAACCACTATAGATAGCTAGTGAAAGAATGCATGCCCTCTATGGTTCTCAGTTTAGAGAGCTCAGTTACACCACATATATACATATATAAATATACACAAAGAAATGCTACATTGAATAAAAAGTGGCAATAAGGAGGTATTGAAAAGTCAGAACTCTTTGAGCAGTTTAATCCTATGATTCAGTTCTAAAAGACGAGTAAAATTACTGATGTACATTGTGCAAAATGCAGAAAAACTCAACAAATACTTCTGTCCCGTATCTGGAAAGAAGTAAGACTACACATCACTCATGCATTGATGATGGAGTAGTTTGCAGCCCATTAGTAACTGTGAAGGATGTTAAACAACATCTACTAGAAATAAACATTTTTAAATCAACAAGCTAAATAACTAGCACCCAAAAGACCCTTAAAGAGTCGGTTGAGGAAATTTCTGGTATGTCAATGCTGTTTTTCAATAAATCCTGGAATAGTGAGGTAAGTCTAGAAGAGCAGAAATAAGCTAACATCGATTCAATATTAAAAAGAAGGACATAAGGAAGCCCTGAGTAATAATGCTACTGTGACACAAGGCCCAGACAGAGTTATAAGAAACAGGGCATGCAATTCATTTAACAGTGTGAATGGATGGGAATGGAATTCATGTTTTTCAGTAAAGCTCTATGTTCTTTAAATGGAGGATTTAAAACTAAACTGTTGCCATTTTTAAACAAAATTCCAAGTTTGCTTGGTAAAGGTAACTGGACAGGTGGAACAGTGTAATTCATAGGATTTTTAAGTCTTACCTGGCAGTCTGCTGGGCATTGCTACTGTTCAGTGCATCACACATTAAAACAGTTTATGAACAAGATTAACAAGGGTTTTGAAAAGTTATTGACAAATCAGAACCATTTTTCCCTGGAGACTCATTCTGTCACTATTATACCTCACACTATTCAGCAGTTTTGCAAATGATCTGGGAGTAAATATGAAACAACTTGTGCTAAAGCTAGCAGGCAAAGAAATGGTTGCTGGAATAATGCAGAGGAACAAGATTAAGTAATAAACTGATCCCATTCCAGCAAGACACATTTTAATACAGCTAAACAGAGGACGTGCATGGAAGAAGAAGACATGACAACACCACCTTCTGCCTGGAGAACAGCGAAGAAAATTTTATAGGGAAAAGGTTAGTTTAGCTGTCCTAGTAAAAAGACAATACTTCTCCCTGTATCTTATCTTGCTCATATCCTTAACTAAATCAGGATTACAAAGCTACGATGTCTATTCAAGCAGAAACACTCAGAAGTTACAGGTCATGCTGGAAATAAAGTTTTACATGAATACCTAGTGTATGTATGATACATACATCTTTGGATACATTTGGATACATTTGTTTGGACCAGGACAAGAGACATGAAGGCACCTCTGCGAATTGTGTTGGTGTGGGCCACATTATGATACTGTGCACAGTCCTGCGATGGAATTTGTCTCACTTCATCACACACACTCACAGTGTAGACTTCCGCATGTGTTAATCTCTAGATGGCTTTCATAGTTCATAGAATCATAGAATCATAGAATGGTTTAGGTTGGAAGGGACCTTGAAGATCATCGAGTTCCAACCCCCCTGCCACAGGCAGGGACACCTCCCACCAGACCAGGTTGCCCAAGGCCACGTCCAGCCTGGCCTTGAACACCTCCAGGGACGGGGCTTCAACAACTTCTCTGGGCAACCTGTTCCAGTGCCTCACCACCCTTAAAGTGAAAAACTTCTTCCTAATGTTTAATCTAAACCTGCCCTCTTCCAGCTTAAAGCCGTTCCCCCTCGTCCTATCACTACATGCCCTAGTAAAAAGTCCTTCCCCAGCTCTCCTGTAGGCCCCCTTTAGGTACTGGAAGGCCGCAATAAGATCTCCTCGGAGCCTTCTCTTCTCCAGGCTGAACAGCCCCAACTCTCTCAGCCTCTCCTCATAGGAGAGGGGCTCCAGCCCTCTGATCATCCTCGTGGCTCTCCTCTGGACGCGCTCCAGCAGGTCCATGCCCTTCTTATGTTGGGGACTCCACAGCTGGACACAGTACTCCAGGTGGGGTCTCACGAGAGCGGAGTAGAGGGGCAGAATCCCCTCCCTTGACCTGCTGGCCACACTTCTTTTGATGCAGCCCAGGATACAGTTGGCCTTCTGGGCTGCGATCGCACATTGCTTGCTCATGTCGAGCAATGGAAAATGTTAATGGAAATGAGCCCATTTAAGGTGATGTCCTTTTCATTATAAAAGGCATCGTAAAATAGCTTGAACATGGCTGTCTGTGGCACACTGTAGGTGCTTGTCTTTAGGCTAAATTAATCCCATCTGTGGTGTCAGACACTTTAAAAAATAATGAAAAACTGGAGAGCATGCAAAGTTATTCCAAGCTGCCTGAGAATCACGTACAAGAAGAATCCACAATTGTTTATGTTATCAGAAGACTGAAAAATTACTTCTTAGAATAAAGATGACAGAGAATAACAGAAGTATAAATTAGTGGTAGCTAAACAGGGAGCAAACTACTAAGAGCAAATGGAGGTACCTCCTGTCTGAAGAACAATCGGATATCTTCTTCGAATACATGGTTTAGCTGAAGACAAGATAGAGAACAGCAGTGAATGAGTGAAGTAAAAAGCAATGGCCTGTGATGTACTGATTAGACTGGATAATCTAATGATCTCTTGCGATCTTAACCTTGACGAGACAATGAGTTGCTCAGTTTAACTGCAGGAAAGATAAGGTTCTGATGTAGAAATGCTCACAGTATAAGAATGGAGGCATGCTTATTGGCAAATAAAGTTACTTAAGACAAGCTGCAAACCTGTGATATAAAATTCACTACGTGTTAGTTAATAGCATTTGGTTTTTTCCATGTAGTTAAATTTCACAGCTTTTTGTGGGTCTGCTTGGTGCTAAAGCTATGGCACAATCAGGGTTATATTATGGGGTAGGGACTATATAGAAAAAAAAATTTTTTTTTTAATGCAGGTGGAAGACAAGTTATAATAAAAGGCAGATAACTCCCATATTGGCATGTCTTAATTAAATAGTTATGACTACTAACCCATTGCCTATATTCTGGAAATGCTTGGTTAAAGATAAGCAGTCTTTTGTGTTGTTAATGCACCAAATAATGAATTACCAAGGCACACCTTTGTTAAGTGCGCCTAGAGAGCTACAACTGTACCTCTTCAGGCTTGCCTTACGGTACAGGACAGTATGCCTATGTCCATGCAGACCTCCATACTGGGCTGAAGTCTGCTCCTGTTAGTTCTCCAACCTTCAAATGGGGCAGTTAATTGAATTGGTTGCTTTACTGGTAGATGAACCTCCTAAGGATCAGGACTTTCTAAGAAACTGCAGCAAGCTGTATTCACATCCACAATGTTCAATGAAGTAGTAAGAAAATGTCAGATGGGTAGAAAAAAAGAGCAGAAAAGATTGCAGAAGTATGTTTGGCTTTGTTAATTTCATCATATATACATGCAGGGCCCTGTAAAATATGCAACAGATTAGGAACGGCACACAGAAAGTAGCATCAACATAGCGCAAGCCACCTACCACTATCACTTCCTAGAAATATGAACAGGACTCTGGTAACAGGCAATGAACATTTCAGCACTGAGTACAAAGACCAGAAGAAAACATATCTGAATGTGATGTAAATGCTGATTTACCCATAACTCACTGCTGCTCCTGACGCATGTCTAGTCCAGAATTGACAGCACAATTCACAATCCCACTCTAAATTATGCTGTTGAATGTTAATGAAAGAGCTAGTCAGAAAATAAAAGTCTCCAAAAGCAAGCTGCGTTGCCCTCCAGCTTCTACGATTTTTTTCCCAGCCCTCAGTCTTGTACTCTTGATTTTCTTATATGGAGTAAGTATCGACCATTGCTTTGGTAGCTTGAGTAAGCCACCCTCTTTGCTTCATTCTGTTCCCCTTCAGACCATGGTAGTCCTTTTCTGTAGCTATGCCATGTAGAGTTTTTCTTGCATGTGAATGACCATGGCTCTACCCAGCACTCCCGATGCTAAGAGGTTGCCAAATGGAGACCTGATCATGGATACGATAGAGCTCACTAGCCCGGGTGGATGCTGTGCACTGTGTAGATACACGAAGAGAGGAATTCTTCTTCAAAGAGGTGACAATAGACAATATAGCTGAGATGGACAAAAGGTGTGATGTGAGATGGAAGGTCTTGCTTCACTACAGTAAGGTGAGAACCTGAGAGCTGATACTAAAAAATACCTAAGGGTCTCAAGTAGAGTAGTAAGAGCTTCAAAAATGCTGTAGCTGACTAGGCACTTAAATTTTGCACTAGAAACTGGGTTCCTTGTCTGCCAATTGCAAATCCACAGCTTCACGTTAGCAGCAACCCAGGAAGTCTCGGAGGTAGCAGAATGAAGTGGTGGATTCCTCACCCTTTCTACAATTTTCACCAGTTGCCTTGTCCCACTAGTTTGGGGATGACATAGCATAAACAGCCACACATTAGAAACCAGAAATAAGTGTAACGTCAAGTGAACTAACTGCTTAAAACATGAGCTTCTCCCCATGGGGGAAACCTTTTCCTGAAAGCCACCAGGCTAGTTTACTTCCTAGGCACAAACACGACCCATTTCTCTGGAGAGAGATATTAATACTTTCTCTTATGATGGGGCCAGCATCTATCAACTCCAGCAATTTTAGTTTTAAAAACCTTTACAAACCGTCACTAGCTCTGCAGGATCAAGGACACTGTTCCTGAATTTTCAGGAAAAATTGCTGTGTGATCTGGCATTTCCAAACTCATATTCAGTTGAACATATATTTGAAGTAGCTAAAGTAGTTTGAAAGGGAGGAGGGGAAGAAAACTCCATCTTATTAATACAGTGCTAACAACGTTAAAAAAAGTGAGCATGCCAATTGTTAATGCAACATTTACAAAAGCCTTTGCAGGTTTTATGCAAGCTGCATCCCTGTCCAGCTAGTGAAAATGCTGTAACCTCCCATTCAAACATGCCCCTCTAACCCTTACTAATTCCTACGTTTTTCTCATTCCTCTGCTGTAATGTTAGTTTGCTTACTAAAGTGTGGGCACCTAACTTGAGGTCCAGCTGCTACTGTTTGTGAGCCAATCCATAGGACTTTGCATATTTTTGAAACACTGAGGCTGCTGTTTCCCTGTAGAAAGTAAAAGTGTGTCCCTGATAATGGACAACCAGCTGGCTGACCAGTTTTTGCCTATGTACAGTTAAGGTCTATTGTTCTTCGTGTCACAGTTTTCTGAGAGATTCACCACTTATTAGTGTCCCAAAAGAAAACTTACCATCTCTTAATTGATTCACTCAGAATTCCCAGGAACCCTTAAATTCTTCATGCTCATCAGATCTTAAAAAAAACAAGAGTAAAGGATATATTACTGTCTGATCTAAAGGGATTTATTAAAGATACTTTATGCAAGATTTAAATAGATGTTTATAAAGCTAGATAAACTTTGAAAACATTAACTTTGTATGTTACTACAGATAACTATGGGTAAATATATAAGGAAAAGTAAATGTGATTAACTATGGTATGAAATACTCTAGTTTTTGTTTAAGCTGAGTTTTAATGTCTTAAAAAGACATTTATGTTGTGGTATGTTTCCTGGACTGAATATCTATGTTATATAAAGGCCACTGAACTGCTCCCTTCCCCCTTCCATTTATAGCCTTTTTAGTTTAGATCAATCGTCATCCATCTGAACATGAAAAGCCACTTCTGGTATTTTTCCCTCAGTGTTTTCTCTATCTGCAGCAATCAGTAAGAGAAATAAAAAATATAAAAAAAGAAATAAATGCAATTTTATCAAGTATGAAATGGCGTTTTAACAAAACAGGGGGTTTTGCTGAAGTAATGTTTCAGTAAGGAAGGAAATACCATTGACTTTATTACAGCTGCCTAATGTTTTCCACGAACTGCAGAAAATAATTCATTGTATCTTAGTGACCTACAATAACAGCTGACTGCTTGCACTTGATGGAAATGTGATTTGTGCCTACTAAAAATTAACTATTTAACTTCTCCATATTCTTCTCTCTGGTAGCACATTAGTTTCCTCTGCATTCTGTTTTGAACTGCTTCCTGAGATGTGAACTCCAGCAAACGCAAACACCAATTGCTATGCAATGTTCTTCCACGAAACAAGAAAAATACAGGCAGTCTGCATGTTTCTGTGAGCTGTAAAACCCTTGCTGGTCTCTAAAAGACTGCACTTAGATGAGGCCCCTTGATTTTAACAGTCATTTTATATCAAAATGTCAATAGCATAACAAATATAAAGGAACATTGCTGACAGTTGCACATGTGCAGACACATGCAGACACAAGCATGCTCAGCAGAAAGTTCCAGGGTGAGAATGTTAGAGAAGATGCAAAACCAGTAAAGGTTCAGGGCTGGACTGGATGAAGTGACAATGTAAACGGGCAAGTAATAATTTGTCTAAGTAGTGTGGAGAAAAATGAGTGGGGATGAGGCAGGAAGAATGGGAACAAAATCTTTGTCTATTGAGACTTGTTAGAAGACTTACTCCCACCGTTGTTGCTGCCTCTGAGAAACAGGAGATGGGTGCAAGCTGTTCTGCAACTGACTTCAGATTTCGTATTTGCCATGTGATACCACCCCTTCATTACACAACTTACAGAATATGTTCTGTCCTTACTAATAGCATCAAGATATTGTACACACATCTATGAAGATAATACTGTATGTATACACACTATCTATCCATATAGTGTAAAACTGTATATGTAGGTACATCACATATACAACATCTATGAACATATACATCTACATTGCGTGTATATACAACCGCTAATGGATAGCTGTATTGTTTACTAGGGAAGAAGAATTTGGCCAGGGACCATGACCAAATTTTACTTTAGTAGAAGGTGACCTGGGATCCTCAATGTCCATTCAGAATAAACAAGAATGAACATTCCACCTTCAAATTTGACCAGTAGTGTATGTCCCCATAATTTGTATGGAAAACAGATATGAAAAAGAGATACACTCACTTTGATTTTTACTGTATATGGCATGTAAAGACTACTCTCTTCACACCTGAAAAGCAGCCGTATACCTTTGAAGTGCGCTGCCTGTTTTTAATAGTCATAGAATCATAGAATGGTTTAGGTTGGAAGGGACCTTAAAGATCATAGAGTTCCAACCCCCCTGCCATGGGCAGGGACACCTCCCACCAGACCAGGTTGCTCAGAGCCCCATCCAGCCTGGCCTTGAACACCTCCAGGGACGGGGCTTCAACAACCTCTCTGGGCAACCTGTTCCAGTGCCTTACCACCCTTAAAGTGAAAAATTTCTTCCTAATGTTTAATCTAAATCTGCCGTCTTCCAGTTTAAACCCATTCCCCCTCGTCCTATCACTACATGCCCTTGTAAAAAGTCCTTCCCCAGCTCTCCTGTAGGCCCCCTTTAGGTACTGGAAGGTGGCAATAAGGTCTCCCTGGAGCCTTCTCTTCTCCAGGCTGAACAGCCCCAACTCTCTCAGCCTCTCCTCACAGGAGAGGTGCTCCAGCCCTCTGATCATCTTTGTGGCCCTCCTCTGGACCTGCTCCAACAGGTCCATGTCCTTCTTATGTTGGGGACTCCAGAGCTGGACGCAGTACTCCAGGTGGGGTCTCACCAGAGTAGAGTAGAGGGGCAGTCTTACCAGTTCAAATTAGGATAACTAGTATGAATCCAGGATTATTTCCACTGAAGTAATGCAACTACACAGAGGTAAAACTAGTGCAAGGAGACCCTGGAGTCTCCATTCTACCACTCCACACTGGTGGGATTTTGTTTTATTCTTTCAAATGTGTGAATGGAAGGAGCACTTCACATTACTGAAATGCAACGACTGCAAGCAAGGAAGTGTTAAGATGGCAGGCTGAGAGAGTTGGGGCTGTTCAGCCTAGAAAACAGAAGGCTTCAGGGAGACCTTATAGTGGCCTTCCAGTACCTAAAGGGGGGCCTACAGGAAAGATGGGGAGGGACTCTTTTATCAGGGATTGTAGCGATAGGATGAGGCGCAATGGTTTTAAACTGAAAGAGGGTAGGTTTAGATGATATTAGGAAGAAATTCTTTACTCTGAGGGTGGTGAGACACTGGAACAGGCTCCCCAGAGAAACTGTGAATGCCCCGTCCCTGGAAGTGTTGAAGGCCAGGTTGGATGGGGCTTTGAGCAACCTGGTCTGGTGGGAGGTGTCCCTGCCCATGGCAGGGGGGGTTGGAACTTGGTGATCTTTAACATCCCTTCCAACTCTAACCATTCCATGAGTCTATGATTATTGGAATTGGAGATCAGGCCTTTTAAACTGGTTGAACCACCACATTAAGATTGCTACAGAAGTCTAGACATCCCTTTTATATGTCATAGTGAACACTACAGTGGCTTTCATCAGCAAAGAAACTATTTTCGAACTCATTCATGGCATGATGTCAGGGTACCACTCACTGAAACATGAATATCAGTTCCTCAGAGGTTTGTGTTTAAAATATTAAGTAGATCTGCTTATGCGATGAGGTCTTTCAGTATCAAAAGCCAAGAGAACATGCCTGTTATTTAATCCATTCCTTTCTCTATAACATCTATAACACCTCTATAACTTCTCCACTTCATTTCCCACCTGCTACTTAAAGTACTGGACACATGTGTCAGTTGCCTCTATGCAAGTCAAGATGAAACTGGGCTTAAAGAATAGCTGAAATATCAAAGTGAGAAGGCACCTGTGGTTGTTGAACCACAACGAACTTATATAATGAAAATTTTGACTCTTCTGTCACTGGAAGGTCATTCAACAAAGCTCCCTGAGATTGTTCAGTGTTTTGTTCCTCTCAAAGGGAAATGATTGGGCCATCAATTGGCACAGGCTTTGAGCAGACTTAATGCCCCCAGACTTAATGAGTACCTTTGCACTGAGTTCACTTTTACCTGGTGAAAAAAAAAAAAGCTTGTATTCATATAGACCTACATTTTTTCCTTTTCAGGCATTTAAATGAATGAAGGAAAACATGTAATGTAAAACTTGATCAACGTGTTCAGAATGATGGCAATATACTTAAATACAGTGAAAATAAAATTCTACAGGAGGGGAACACTCATCATTGAGAGCTGTGTCATAACAGGCCTTTCTGATGAATGTCTCTCATAGCTAGCTTGCAGTGAAGGTGGATATGTCTGACAGATGTTGTCTTGCTTAACTTCATAGAAAACACCTATATGATGCAAAAAAATGTTTGAACCATTTTATAAAAAATACTGCAAAGCTTTCTGTCTCAGTGGGTATTCCGATAGCATGCTTCAGACATTCATTACGTAGAAAACATCACTCACTGATACTCCTAAATAGCTTTCTCTACACCATCATTTCCTACACTTCACCTTCTCTAATATCCCTTCTCCCTAAACTAAATTGCCTCAAAATTTTTAGTCTGCCTTTGTGTTGAAAACTTTCTCTGCCCTAGTAAGAATTAATGAAAGAGTAAAAATAAAGTTGCATTTGCCATATTGTTTTTGAGCTTGTGTGATCTTAACACTCAGGTTAGAGAGGTAAAACTGTTTCTATGTGGCATTAAAATGTTTACAGTATTATTCTAAATGTTTTTCTCAGAGTGACTTAATTTCTTACTTGCTTTTCAATGAGTGTTAAAAATGGAGTGGATTTTTTAAGTTTAAAATAACACATAGGTTTTCCCAGCTGATTTATAGGACATCAATATGCACAAGTAGTTTGATTTGCTTGACTTACCTACACTGAATTCTATATGTCATCACGTTTCTACATTTTGTTATCTTTCCCTGAAGTTTTTCACTAGCTTCTTGCCATTTTACTACACCTTTTCCCTCTTTCACTGATTTGTAAGACACTACCTTTTTTTTCTCCAGGTTAAGCATCAGGAGAGGAACTCTAACTTAGCATAAGATCTTAGAGAGTCCTAATCAAATATTACCATACTGCAGAACTTTATATCTTAATGTTATTATTAAAAAAAATGCCTTACCAAAAAAAGTGCACTGAGAAATTTGCACAAAGATTACTTAGAACACCGGCAGATAATGGTGCTCCCAGTGACATCAATGCCATTGGGAATGACAGCACTGAAGTAAATATAGTTACAAGACACAGCTGTATCAGTGCTAAGGCAGAAAAGAGCCAGTTCCATAAACTTTGGTTATATGTTTGCACAGTATTATTTAAAGAATATAACATAAATTCATACCTTGTTTTCCCTAAAGGACACCTTCCAGATGAGCACATAGTAATATCTTGTACAGTATCACAGAATCACAGAATGGTCAGGGTTAGAAGGGACCTCTGGAGATCACCTAGTCCAACCCCCCTGCCACAGCAGGGACACCTACAGCAGTTGCACAGGACGGCATCCAGGCGGGTTTTGAATGTCTCCAGTGTGGGAGACTCCACAACCTCTCTGGGCAGCCTGTGCCACTGCTCTGCCACCCTCAAAGAAGTTCCTCCTCATGTTAAGACAGAACTTCCTATGTTCAAGTTTGTGCCCATTACCTCTAGTCCTATCACTGGGCACCACTGAAAAAAAGACTCTTCATCTACCTGGCACCCTCCCCTTAAGTATTTACAAGTATTGATAAGATCCCCCCTCAATCTTCTTTTCTCTAGACTAAAAAGCCCCAAGTCCCTGAGCCTTTCCTCATAAGAAAGATGTTCCAATCCCCTAATCATCCTGGTAGCTCTTTGCTGGACCCTCTCCAGCAGTCTCCTGTCCTTCTTGAACCGGGGAGCCCAGAACTGGACACAGTACTCCAGATGTGGCCTCACCAGGGCAGAGTAGAGGGGGAGGATGACCTCCCTCGACCTGCTGGCCACACTCTTCTTAATGCATCCCAGGATGCCATTGGCCTTCTTGGCCACCAGGGCTCATTGCTGGCTCATGGTCATCCTGTTGTCCACCAGGACTCCCAGGTCCCTTTCCACAGAGCTTCTCTCCAGGAGGTCAGCCCCCAACCTGTACTGATGCATGGGGTTATTCCTCCCCAGATGCAGTACCCTACACTTGCCTTTGTTGAGCCTCATCAGGTTTTTCTCTGCCCAACTCTCCAGCCTGTGCAGGTCACGTTGTATGGTGGCACAGACTTCTGGCGTGTCAGCCACCCCTCCCAGTTTTGTGTCATCAGCAAACTTGCTGATGGTACACCCTAATCTTGTATCTTGTACACTTTTTCATTCTTCTGTGCATATATATTGTCCAAAAGTGTATGTACTGGATGTGTTGTCTTCTATTGTCAACGTATTTGTTCTTAAATACAGTTCAGAAGATGAGATGGCACTTTCTCAGGTTACAGCCATTCTTAAATACAGCCTGGAAAATTGAGAGATTACCCTTCAATGAATTTACCCTTGTGTGCACCAAAGCATGAGTGTTTCAGTATCTGATACACCAATGTTTTCTTATTGTAGCTTCTTAACAGAAGCTGGGTATGTTTCTCTAGCAGAGTTAGATGCATGTAACTGCAGTTATGTCAATTACTGTATCGTGGGCGTGTAGCAAAACACACCTCCAGTGTTCTGCTTGGCATGTCTTTAGTGAGCTGCCAGCCTTCCAGACAAATGTAAAAGTCTAGAGGGTACTGTAGCAGAGAAACCACAGCGGAATGCTACAACAAAAAAGTTAAGATCGGAAGCCCTACAAAATATAAAACATTAATAATTATACTTCAAAAAGCTACTCAGTAAATAACATATGGTAATAAACTGTATTTTTTCATGCTACACTAACTGATCTTCTGTGGAAAGACAGTCTTCTCTCATACTTGTTAAATATATCCAGACAATGAGACAGCTTGCTTGCCAGGTGGATTTGCTTTTCTTTTTTTTTTTAAATCTTGCAGAATAGTAGAGATAAATCTATGCCTAGATCACCACACTAATTGCTGAAGAGAGTGACGCAAGTCCATATAAGCAAAATATCTGATTCTGAGCCAATATTGTACTTTTCAGGGGCCTTAGCTAAAAGAAACTTGAAATAGACACTTGATAGAGAAATGGGAGTCTCTTGCAGGTTTGTCTCTCTCTCGAGTTCAGTGGACAGTGGCTTCCATGACTGACATCACCCTTCAGTGACATCTGTCAGGTTTACCAGGGTGCTCTGCCATTTCAGACCCCAGTCAATCCACGCACTCGGTCCTCCACAATGAACACAGGCAAGTGGGATATCTCTTTTTCACATGCTAAAAGGACTCAGTGTATGTATCTTGCTAGGAGCTGGTGCAGGTAAGCAGTTCCTGGAATGATGAGACAGCTCATCTGTAAACTGCTTTTGCTTCAGTTCCACAGCTGCAAGAGCAGCACGCGCTGGAGCCAGATGAGTCCAGAGAAGAGACTTTGCTGAAGTCTGGCCAGGAAGCCAAGCCACAGGCAGAGACACTGGTACATAAAATGCATTCCAGTGGTTGGCATCTGGGCCCTGCAGCTGCCAAGCACACCCAGTGTGTGGCCATGGGTGTTGGCTTCAATACTAGAACATTTTGAGGAGGAGGCCAACAACCAGTAACCAGAGAAGACAGCGCCAAGTTACTACAGAAATTACATTCATGTGCCAATTTGCTTGCTATTTCAAAAGACAAAATTTTATCTCATAAGTATTGTTTTGAACATACCCACATGACAGTTAGCAGAAATATGCTGATATTTGCTAGTGGGGGGAGGGGTAAAATACTTATATAAGTGAAACGATGCTCCTTGGGGCACTGGTTAACAAAACAAAACCATACCCATTATACTATTCTTTAATTAATGCACGAGTTTCCTTAGAGACCACAGCTCTGTTGGGGGACACAAGTCTGGTGTATTTCTTTCCAAGAGACAGTGTGGGGAGAGTTATATAAAACAAAGATAGAGGTGAAATGAAAGATATGCAACAAGGCTGAGCAAGTTTCAGCTCCAAAGACAGGCTTTCCACACTGTTAATGTGCGCACAGGTCAGAGCATCCTGTGAAAACAGAAAGGTTGTACTAAACCTTAAGAACATAACAGAATTGAACACGTGGCTTAGAGTATAGTATATCTAATGGGATGCATGCTACACAGTCACAAACTCTATCAGGCTGTATATCCAGCTCTCTTCACTGGAGATTATGTCACAACAGATGATTACATTTAATAAAGTGTTAAGAATATATGGGGTCAATGCATAAGCAGAATCTTTGTCTCCCTCCTGGGAGAGTTACCTGTAAATAATAAAAGCCCTTAGGTACTGAAAATACTTGAGCTGCGATAGCAAAAACTTCATACAGCCTAATTTACCAATCAGATCACATGTTAATTAGCCAAAGGGATTATTGTTTTAAACACAGTGTTCATTCTCCTTTGAGAGAGGCTTGAGCATGTTGCTCCTGCACGATTCTGCAGCCCCTGTCTCCCCAAGCCGAAAAGCAATGCTGGAGCACAGTGCTGCTCTGAAGGAGAGCTCTCTAAAAATGTGAGGGTAAGAACCCGTCTCAATGCCTCTCACAGACCTCCCACCAAATCTTCTCACTTCTCAGCATCTGCAAATTCAGTTAAGAATCTGACTGTCAATCAATGGTTTTCTCTGGCTCAGTAATCATTCACAATAATGATTTTGTTATTGAAAATTCAGCACCAGTTCTGTTGAAGATTTAGAGGCCAGAGTGGAATCCAGCTCTCTGGCCTTTAATTATCCTAGCTCTATAGTGCTAAAAAACCTAGGAAAAAAATATCAAAAGCCACTGAATTAGGCACATATAACTTTACAAGCTCTTGGGACATATTAGTTGAGAAAGACAACATGGCCAATTGAAATAAAAAATCCTAAGTTTCTATCATATATGGACTTGAATAAATAAAAACAAAACAAGAAACCTCAAATTGCACCAGAAACCTGTCAACAATCTATTCTCATAATTTTCTTCCGAGATCTTGGGTTTTAAATGCCTATCTTATCTCATTCAGACTATAAATTAGTGGTGAACTCTTCAGCAGTTAAAATGGGAAGATGTAATAGTCATGCTAGTTAATAGGAATGTTTTCTTAACTCAGACTGCAAAGTGAGAAACAACTACCTTAAATCCTAGTTTAACTCAAAAACTATTTTGCCTTTGAACATAGCTGTTGCATATTATGTGTTTGATTTTAATCCCTTTGTTATAACTGAGAATTCACTCACCAAATTACCATGTTCGTGTCAATATAAAAAAAATATTGTATGGGTATCACAGGAGAGTCTGTGAATTCAAATGGTAATGAGATCTTTTCTTTTCTGTTTCTGTGTTACTGGACTAGATTGTGCTGTACTGGGGCTTCTTAACAGTTTGATGTCTGTGGAACAGATGGCTGAACAGAATGAGTTACTGATGCAGACGCAAAGTTGACACAGAACCATCTCCAGGCAGTGATAATAAAGATGGATGGCTTTGGGAGGGAAAGTTCACACATCGGTGTGTCTTATCAGCACACTGTAGACCCTAAGTCCTTGACATTTCAGCTTGTTCTCAAGAAAGATGATTTCTCTTTGCTATTATGCTCATTTTGTTTCTTTTGATACTTGCCTTTTCATGACAACTGCAGGCTGAAGAAATTTAACCATAAAGATTAGTTGTATTTTCTTGTTCTGTAGAAACTCTACTTGCAAGACTTGTTACGAACAGCTTAACTAGGCAGGACTTTAAAAAGCTGTTTTGTCTCTCTTTTTAACAAGACTCCCATTCCTGCTCAATCTTTGCCTTCTACTTGGCCTTTTGGGGGAGCATGTCCATATACCAACATGTAACTCCCAAATGATCCCTGTGGCCACACTGATCATCATTATTTTTAAATCTCTTACACACTGATGCCAACAGGAGTTTTATGAACGATCTCAGCTGTTGTTTCTTACGTTCCTCCTCTGCGCAGTCCACTGCTCAGTCTATCGTGAGGTGGTAACTCATGCAACATTGCATTCATAGTATTGAGCATGTCTGAGGTATTTTTTCTAACTCTTCCTGTGTTTGGTTTCACTGGAGCACACACATATCATCATATGTGTAAACTGGATCCATCTTGACTGCTTGAACTAAGAGTCCGTTTGTGCTCTTTTCTCATTTCCCTGAGTTACAAGACTTAAATACAGGAATTATTGTTGAAGAAGGTGGGAAGCTAGCATGAGGACAGGTCTTCTTCCTTCCCTTCTTTCTCACTCCTTCTCATTATTATAATTATAAATTCATAACTGTTATTTGCTATTGCTACTTTCTCCTTCAGTCTCCCATCTGCTGCACAGCCAGACCTCTCCCAACGCAGCCATAGCTGGTGCCACAGCTTGTCTCAGCAAGAAGTGGTGGAGCCCTAAGCTTCTCTCAGGGAACACAGCTGCTGAGTAGGAAAGAGCATGTTTTTCATTCTGAGCTTTTAAGCAATAGCCAGGAACAAGCAAGTGCCTACGAAGAGGAAGTCAGAAGTTGTCTTGTGACAAGTTACATAAACTGAAGGTTTGTGGTTCCAATAGGCAAAGGGAAACCAGAAAAAGCTTTCGGCAGCACAGTCTTCAAATTAAAGCAATACGGATTTGTCACGGCCAATACTCCCCTCACTGGAGGGCGGGTTGTGCTTCTAGCTGGGATCAACCCAAAGTGAGAAGCTCTCTGTGGTGCTGGCTCTCTTCAGTCCCCTTGGGCAAGGGTAAGTTCCTCCAGCCGAGACCTGCCACTCTCCTCCGCCTTTTTCACTCAAGATGCATTAACTCTTCCCACACTACCGCCTGGATCGGGCCCTGCGTGGAGCAGCCCAGCTGGGGGGTTTCGCGGTTACACACAGTCCAAGTCGCTCATTGCAGCCCCATCGGACCCTCGTCCTTCTGCTCAGCATCTGCCAAAAGGGTGGCAGGGACGGAGAGGGCCTGCCACCGCCCCGGCACAGGTGATACCCTCAGGCAGGTCCACGCTCAGTCCCCTCGCTGGCAGTTACCCTGCCATGGGTTCGCCAGGCAGGAGCGAGGCGGTTGCGAAGGGAAAGGCCCTGTCCCACTCGGGATGGATCTTGCTCGTGGTTGCTTCTGTGCAGCTTCTGCAGCAATTTCCCCACAGCTGTGGGACTTCCCCAGAGGTGGCCCCCCGCCACACGGGGACGGCGTTTTCCTCGTCCCTCTCACGCTGGACGACTGCTCGCTCTCGCTACGGCGACCAAAGCGCCGCTCTTCTCCCCCCGCCGCTGGCGCCAGTGGAGGCAGAGCGGCGCCTCCCCCTCGGCCTCTGGCGGCTCGGCGGGACACGCGTGACCGCGGCGCCGGAGCGCGGCCCACGCAGAGCCCCCGCGGGCCGCGGCGGTGGGCGCGGGAGGGCGCAGCCCCACGCGCGCGCGGAGCAACAGCGCCGCCTGCTGGCCGCCGCCCGCGCCGCCGCCGCGAGCCTGAGGCGCGGGCGGGCCGCAGCTCCCCCGCGGCTGCCGCCCCCCCTGCCATTTTGTGGCCGGAGCCGGCGCAGGCCGGTTTATTTAACCGTTTTGTCTTCTGTGGATAAGAATTAAATATCCGTGGCTTTTTTTTTTTTTTTTTTTGGGTGAAAACACGGCTCGTTGCACGTACCAAAAGCCCCCAGGTTCATCTCTTGTCCAGCACCCACACGGGTGAAGTGTGTGGCGGTGGGGAATGGCCTCTTCCTCAGGGCCTTCCTCCCACAGCCTTCCCTGGGCCGGGGGCTGCTCCTGGCCTGCCCAGCACTGGGCTCTCCTCAGAGTTTCACGATTGCTGCGTTTTTATGTGAATCATCTTTGTTGCTCCTGCCATGCAAGACTGCATCATCGCCTGCCTCATCGGCCCCGTAGATAAGCCCAGCTCTCGCTTGTGATAAAATTCCTCCTGCCTTATTTTCCCATTCCACAGATACTTGAGTTTATTTCAGCCCTGAGTCTTTTGTATGCATTTACGTGAGGAAAAACCGCCAACAGCCCAAAAATAAACAGAAGTGTACGTGTTCTGTAGAAAACCTTGTGTCACGCCATTTCAGTTTGAAATTAAAGTGTGAAGCACGAGTCATAGATACTGCGCCTTCCACCAGACTGGCCAGAGGAGGACTAGGCAGCAGGAGTGGGTTAAATTTTAACACACAAATACTGAGTTATTCTTACGTCTTTACTATGAACGCACTGGCACAGGCTGCCCAGAGAGGTTGCGGAGTCTCCCACTCTGGAGACATTCAAAACCCACCTGGACGCCGTCCTGTGCAACTGCTGTAGGTGTCCCTGCTGTGGCAGGGGGGTTGGACTAGATGATCTCCAGAGGTCCCTTCCAACCCTGATGATACTGTGATACTGTGATGACTACTACATTAATATGTTGTATTTTACAGATAGGAATATTGGCATAAAATTGCTTACCTTACATCGCATGGAGAATAAATGACAGACTTGAGATTTCAGTTCAGGTGTTATGAGATAATGTGCGGTGCATGTGGCTACTCACCTCAAATTAATGAAAAGAGGGGGTTTTCTTGTTAAGTAGATATTGGTTATAAAGAAATATCAATAAAAAGAGTGCTGAATCCCATTTTTTACTCATATTGACTTTTACAGAGATATGCTCAAATCTGAAAGTGGATAGCTGAAGTTAAAGAGGCGCTGATGACAAGACTGTCACAGTCTGTAATCACAATGGCCTCCAAAGAGGAAGACGTGCTCTTGCCACATACTTTGACACTGAATTACTTATAGATTGTGTATGGTGGGAAGAGGAAAATCTTTCATTTTGATAGACACATTCTTTGCATAGGCAAAGGAGGGGAATGTGGCAATAAAGCTACCTGATCTCTGCCTTTGAATATCTAGGGGATGGGACTGTGGCATCAGCAGGAGTTGGCAGAACTGCAGAGAGACAGAAACACCAAAATAATTTTCATCTCTGCCTCTAAGAGGTGGCTGGAGTCTTCTCCGATGTTGAGCATCAAGGAGATGTCCTCTGTGGATGCTTTCCCTGGGAATACATTTAGGATGGCATGCTGCTAAAGTTTTCTCTTTGCTCTGGGTCCAGGATTTGAGGATCTAGGAAGCTCTGTGACCAGCTGAGCATGTTTATTACTCTCAGGGATCCTCCGTGGCTGCTACCTGGCACAAGTAATTTGACACACTTGGTTTGCCTGCTCTCATTCTCCTCCATACTGGGTCAGTTGTGAGTGGCATCCAGGCAGGAGGTTTGCACAGATCCAAGTTTTTTGAGGAACGAGTAGGAAGAAAGCATCTGGTCATTTCACAGTCAGAGATGCGCCAGAAGAAAGGCCAAGAAGAGGAGAATAAGGGACAGCAGGTGAAGATAGTCCTTGCTGAGCAGCTGGTTCCCAGACCAAGTTACCTCCTCCATGGCATAATCCCTCAAATGAGCATGGCTCCTCTGTACCTGTCCAATAGTGCAGGAGCAATGTCACTTCTCATGTACATGTATGTGGGGTATTATCACTCCATTTTTTTGCATCTTTAGTCATGGATACATTAATGTGGGGCTGGTCCCACGTTGGTAAATTCCTTTGGAAATGATTTGGATGCAACATTATATAAATACAGCTAAACTACTCCCCATGGCTCAGTAGCTTTTCACCATGATCCCCAACACTATCAGTTCTAGATTAAACAAGATAAAAGTTAATTCAGAATTGCCAGCATGGTGAGAAAAATTACAAAGATAATCTAGAACTCCAAATTAAATTCGAACTAGGAAGAACAGCCGCGGCATGGGTACCACAGTATGTATACTATATATGCATATGATACATGCATATATACAGATACACACCCTGCAAATTATATTGGATATCCTGCAAAGAAAGTTCAGTGTAAATATTTCAGAAAAACCGTGCACTTTATACCCAATTGATTTGTTTGAGCAGTCTTACATTCTTTTCAGAGGAAATGCTATCTGCTTCTAATGTTTACATTACAGAGAAAGGATAGCTCAACCTGTGCTAGAAATGGACTTGCCTTTTTCACTTGGCCATACAACAGGAATGTGAGCAGTTATTTGAGCAATGTAAAGCTCTTTTTAAAGCTACCTTTGCTGCCTGAGCCTTCACTTCTTTTTAGAGAGAGGCAGAAGAGAAGAGTCCAGACAAAAAAAAAAAAAAGTACGGTGAGAAAAGGAAGGAGAGAGAATATGTCTTGGTTTCCAGAAAGAAAGTATACTCTGGAATAGTAGTAGAAGATGCTTAATATAGGAAATAATTATTTTTGGCTATCTGGATTAAATTTAGGACTTAGCTATTTAAATATTTGACATATCATGTCTATTAAATAACAATGTATTTAAGTAGTTCATGCAAATGAAATGAGACTAATGAAAGATTTTTAAAAATATTTTGAATGTGAGACTTGTACGTGTGGAAATAAGTATTCTATAGATAGGTAAAACAGTAAATTAAAGAACTGTGGTTGTATCATGGTTTTCCTCAGCTCTTAGTTTAGTTTCTGATGCTGTAAAGGTTTTATACTGTAAGGACCTCTGGAGTTCACCTGAATCTTTATTGAGAAATACTTGGAAAATTTGATACATAAAGAAGTTGCTTTGTGTTCTTGGATGCTCGTTTCCCACTTGTGTTCTATAGACTTGGCACAGCAGAGAAATAAAGAAATTGGGTGAGAAAGTACAAGAGGAAAGAGTTAATACAGTAATAGGAAACGTACCGTTGGCACTCTCTCTTAGGAGAGGAGGCAGTTTTACTCTTAGGAGTGTGCAGGCAGTAAGTGGAATCTCTGTTCATTTGGGCAGAGAGAAGCACACTTTTTTGCATAAATTGACTTTTTAATCTGCTATCACACACATTGGCAAAAGAAGACAAAGTAGTTTCAAGCCAAAAAGCAGAGTAAAAACCATATTTTTTTTAAAATATCATGATTCAAGGTGTAAATCTCATGTCTTTGGGGGTCTGGTTTATGATTTTTTTTGTTCCCTTTGAGGTTTGAGCTATTAAAATACCTGACAGGTGGAAAAGGTAATTTTTAACAAAAAGGTGCTTGTCATGATAAACCATATTGCAGGAATAGTCTAAGCTATAATAAAACAAACAAGTGGTGCAGAATTTAGCTAATTCTAGTTTGTAGCTGATCACACTGTGCTCCCGCAACCCATCTCTCCACAGCAGTTTGGCTCCTAAGGGTTATATGAGGAAGCAGAATGTTTTTTTATGCCTCCTTAAGGTCAGATGCAAGCCGAGTATCTTTGCAATGTGGAGGTTTGGGGCATGCATGTCTTTGCTCTGTGCCTTCAAAGCCACAGAAAATTTATGGGAGACTGGGTAGATGCATGAAGCATTTAAGGAAGGGCAGTCCTATGCAGGGGAGTTTGATCTAGCAGTCATTTCTTATCTAACAATAATGGAGAGGTAAGTGGAAATTTTCCTTTCCGTCACCAGTTATGAAGTCCATGTTCTGTACTTCTAGATGTGATTTTAGTCAGCGAAGGATCCTCAGTACTCTTAACTTCCACCCTCTAAACTGATTTTTGCAGGCCTTGCACTCCTCCAAGAGAGGATTCCTCAGCTCCTGTACCTCCACAGGAGTTCACAGTCCACAAATGCTGCCTGGGTGCAGCGGGGACCCCGGATGCTCCATCAGCACATTGGAGGGAGCTGCTGAAATGAGATAACATCGAAATGGTTTGTGAAAGTCAAACAGCTTCCTGGGCCTCCCTGCCTCTCCTCCTTCCTGTAGACCTGGCTTTGGCTCCTGTACAGCCAGATTCTATCAGGTTGTTTCCTCCAGGTTTCTAGACTCAGCACTGACAGTGCAGGGCTGAGCTCTTAGCTTCGACTTCGCCCATCACAGCCCAGGCCTGCAATTTCTGGGGCTGTCATCTGTGTATAGACTCTGCTGTTAAAACCTAACCTTTTATATATCCATGTATGAATGGCAGTCTTTGCACGCCTTGGAACTTGATAAAATTAGGCTTCTGCAGACAAATGTCCCCTCACATCTACTTTTTTTCTCCTACCAGAGTAAACCTTTTTTTAAACACCACTCCAAAGAATTCCTGAGCATGCTGGAAAAAGCTGGTAGAGCTGTTTAACATAGGCAGTACAACATATTTTTTTCTTGACCTCACACTTGGAAGCTACTGAGCCCTTTGGCTTTAATTAACACAAAATACGTCTGAGGCAGATATTTGGCATGGGAGAGCTTAGTTTTCAAAACACAAAGATTAACAAAGTTATGAGCCATGAAAAAAATGGTCTTACAAAGTAATGGAAAATAGGAAATACTTGTAAAAAGCAATTCTGTCAGCTTTTGTGTGTGATACGTATCATCAAATACAGTTCCACACTCTGCAGTTAAGGATGTTATCAAATATCTGTATTTATTTATGAGCTACTGCTGATAAAAATACAATTTTATAATAAACAGCCTGATATATACAAATAATAAAATCTGTATTTCTGTAAACTCACACAGGCAAGTAAGGCAGTGTCTAGCATGTAACACACTGTGCCAGATCCCAAGGGTTATTAATAAATATACATGTGTTGCAGGCAAAACAGTCTCAACTTGGGGAGTTTCACTTAATTTATTGCCAATAACATAAACATTTAATTACTGATTGGGGTATTGAGAAACCAAGAAGACAAACAATGAAGCAAAACCTTAGGGAAATGCCTTTCTTCCCCTTTCAACTGCAGTCCAACACCTCTCCTTCCCTGTTCCTAGCCGCAACTCCCCTTGTTTTCACCTCTGCTCAGTCCTTCCCAATCCCCCTGCCAAGGTGACGGGCCTGCAGTGGAGGAGGTCGGTCTCAGTGTGCAGTGGTTTATTTTTGCCGCTCCTTGCTCTCGATTCTTCTCTTCTGCTTCTCCACTGCTCCTTCCTTCTTGTTTCCTTTGCCCTGGGGGTGGATTGGTCGTGGGCTGCAGTCCCTCAGGGGTATCCCAGCCCTGATGTGGGTCACTCCTTTCCAGAAGTGTGTCTCCAGCCATGCCCCAACAGTGTCCTCCTCCACATGTCCACAACAGCGTCTCCTGCACCATTTTTCCTGCCTGTCATAGCTGCTGCTCTTTCTTAAACTTGTCTGATCACAATGGGCTCCTCTGAATGGTGGTTTGGTGGGCAATGGGGTGCTCATACTGGCTGCGACCAGCCCAGGGTGGCTCATGGCCTCCCGCCACGGGGCACCCCACAGCCTCCTACCACCGCACCCTGCTGAGTGTGCCCAATGCACCACCCACACCACCCTGTATGGCTCAGATCTGTCTGAGCACATAAAAATACTTGCAGTTCTTAGGCGATGTGACTGACTGAGATGAAGACTGAAGTCTTCAATGGCCATGAAGACATGGCAAATTATATGCTGTAAATCTTAGTTTGGAAGGGTAAATACTTTAGTCATTGATAAATTGTACGGCAATATCCTGAGGACTAACTAGAACAAATAATGAATTATTGTGAAAATTGATTTGATAGCACCCTATCTGAAATAAAAGCATACTGTTAGAAACAAAGTGGATATAGGTTAAAATGAAGTGTGCATTCTTGCCAAGAGAACTGTATTTTGGCTAGAGTTAAAAAGCAGTCTAGATTATATAAAAAACCTTCTTATCCGTATTTACAACTAAAAGAAGAGCTGCACTACAGCAGAATGATCCGCTGCTTTATTCTTTTTCTTTATGTCAATTTGTTTTTACTAATCTGTTGAGATGTCACTTATTTTTGCCTGCCTCCTTGCCAGACACTAAGAGCAAAGAGGACTTGTGGGGTGATGAAAGAGACATCCTGCAAACCTCTTTCAGGCAGTTAATTGCATTGAACTCCTCTGGTTTTCATGAATCATATGCACATAGTGCAAAATGCAGCACTTTGCACCCCCCAGACAGTAGTAATTTCTTGTTTCTGATGCTTCACACCATATCTTTCCTTTTTTGGAACGTTAATTTTGTCTCAACATAGCAGGCAGTTTTATACACATGAGGAAGGCAATGCATTCAATGACCACTTTAAGCATTTAAATTGTCCATTTTTGCAAGGATCAAAGTTGGTAAGAAATTTATCACTGGAAGGAACTAATGGAACTCATGACCAAACTGGATTAATTTTATATAAAGCAGAAGCAGACCCCACCACAGAAGAATAAAATTTATTTAATATGGACATCAAATGCCAACTGATGTGTGCTTTTACAGTACAGCAGAAAGTAGCGGTATCTTTAATAATCACATAATTATTGGCCTGAGAAGGTAAAAGACCAGTGCTTCTGTCCTCCCACAAGATGTAAAGCTTGGCTATTAATACAGGCCCATATAAATATGCATTACATTATTCAAGCATGTGCAATAACAACTGAGAAAAAAATGCTGCTTTGCAACTGAATGGTCTTTTCCATTACCCTTGTGCCAAGATGATACCAGATACAATGGGGCATGAAGAAATGTTACATGATATGTGTTTTCTAATGTGCATTTCTTGTTCTTACTTGTACAAAAGTATGAAAATCGTGGTGAGACATTCTTCATTATAAGTAGTAGCAAAATAGCTAGCGAGGTAGGTGGGCTCTTAAAAGTGACAGTATTTAAAGATAACATTCTCAAAATACTCTTTTTTAGACTCCTCTTTTTTTTTTTTTCTTTTTTAATCATTTCTCATGTGGTTAGCAACCACAGAACTTTGAGTAGCTAGTGACCAGTCTACAAGACTAACTGCACCAACATTTCAGTTTGACTGACTGTCCAAACAGCAGTTATGACAGTAGGGAGACAATTCTGCATGGGACTGAAAGACTAACATAGTGAAGAAGGAAATATAATGGACAGCCTGAGGTTGTCATTTGCAATTGTTGACTCAAAAACAAAAACCCAAGCCAAAACCCAGTTAAAGGATAATTTTGCCTGAAAAAGCCTTGTAGCAATACCTATTGTTTTAATGACAGGCTTTGTGTGTTGTATGCGAGGAGACCAGCAATGGAAAAACCAAGGTAAAAAGACACTCGTTGTATGTTTGGGCCATTTTTCGATAGGCATGAGGGAATAGGCTGCACTGGTATCCGAATGGTTTCATTGCTGCCATAGTCTACGTAGATAACCTTACCCTCAGCTCTTCCATCCAAAGGAAGCAAAAGATCTTGAACAGCCTGTTCCTTCCAGATATTTCCACTCTGCCAGAGGGAATTCAGCTCCTGTTCTGAAAGTGAACTAAAAAGCTGATCTATTTTTCCTTTGTGAACAAATCTGTTCAGGCCACTGCCTTTCGCCAGATAGAAAAGAGCCAGAGGGTGCCTGGAACGATGCAGGGTTCCATAGAGCTCTTTGAAAGACTCACTTAAGCGTCTAATAAAGGTTTCCATTTTCCTGGAATCTTCATCTAGTTGTTTTCTATTTTGGGGCCAGAACAACAAGGAGGCGAGGAAGAAAGGCTCTACACACTGTGAAGTTGGTTCCACTTCCTGTAGAATGCCTAGAAGCAGATTTCTCAACGCCTCAGAAGGATATAACTTAGCAGATTTAGGTTTAATGCAGTTCAGAACAACATTTGCCAAAATCAAATTCTGTTTGTCTTTCAGAGTTGCTTGTGTGTTCTCCTCACACAAAAATGCATATGCTTCTACTATGTTTTCTATTTCTCTATCAGCATTTTGGTGATTTCTGTGGAGGTATTCCAAAATGCCAGAAAATGAGCCTGCTTTGGAAGCCTCCACAGAGTCCCTGTATGCTTCTATGCACTGGGACATGGTCCACTTTGAGACCTGTTCACGTCTCAGTTGCTCAAAATGTAAATCACAAAATATTTCTGTATATTTGGTAAAACGGTCTTGAACCTTTTCATACAATTTTGCTTCTACAATTTCTTTTTCATTGGTGTGTGGTTTGAAAAACACAAAGTAGTCTTCAAAAAAGTCAAATGCCCTTTTCAATCGTGATCGCAAACTACATAAAAAGCTGGAATGACGTTTAAGAACCTTGAGCATTTCCCTCTCTGTGTTAGGGTTATCCACATTCAAACCACCATTTCCTGATAGATACTTTGTCATATTTGTTCTACACTGTAAGCCTTTTTTTCTGAAAAAAGGTACGTGCCACAGGACATCAATAATGTAAAGACCAGTTTCTATCTCTCCCTGATAACCAGCAGTATTGTACATTTGAAACTTTCTTTTAAGCTTTTGATGCTGCAGATGTTCATTGTCTGCGTTTTCAGCTTGCCGCTGAGATTCTCTGAAAGCTTGTGAAGCATTCTCAGCAAGCTCTAGCAAGTATTCCAGTTCCTCAGCTATCAGGACTGCACTCTTTGCTTTGTACTCTACATGGTGTCTTAGCTTACTTTTAAAGACTTGACCTAATGTATCGGATATGTATGAATTGTGTGGTGCTCTTTGTTTGGCTTCTTTGGCCCAGTATAATGCAGAGTCAAAATTCCTTTCTTTAATGTAGAAGTATCTTGCTAAGGCTTGGCAAATGTAACCATTTTGCTCAAATCTAGCGGATGCTTGTTTTAACACATACTGCACGTTACCACACTTCTCTTCCCTATGAATGGCTTCAATTAAGGGGGAAAACAAAGTGTCTGACTCATCGCCTTGTTCTTTGCGCTGTCTAGTAATCAACAGGGTTTGTATATCACGGATAAGTTTGTCTTGCTTATAAAATAAATCTTCTTTCAATAACTGCAATGTAATTTCACTTTTAGGCAAGTCATAGGTTAGTTTCAATTCTGTTAGGCAGTGAGATGCTATCAATGGGTGAATGATACGAAGACCTTTGTATTTCGTGTATTCATGCACCTGATCATATATTAGAATATTGGAACAAATTCCCATCTTTTCTATCAATTTGTCTTTACTGCAGCCAATCTCTTGAGAATTAATTCCTAAGAATTCTTCACATAGTGATATTGAAACTATAGCTGTTCTTACATATGAGTTTAACAGTGTTAGATAGCACACAAGTTGTACTGGTTTAGAGGCAGGATTCAGGTTACGCAAGGTATTTTTTACCACTTTTTCTATGTACTGTGGATCGAAGTTTTTCTTCATAATCATAAATGAATAAAAATTGTCAGGATTTGGATACATCTTTTGAATACACTTTAGTTTCTGATCAAAGGCCCTTTGCTCTTTTCCAGAAAGCATATGTTTTAAAGAAGTACTGTTCAAGAAATTGATTGTTGAACTTTCATCAGGATTCTGAGATCTCATACAGTTTAGAATGATCACTAAAGGAGTTACATACCGAATGCATTTTTCTGTTATAGCCGCCTGAATTTCTTTCTGCAGAAAATAGACATTTTCTTGCTCTTCAAAATCATCCACAAGAAGTAACACGGGTAAATAGCCTGTGTCGTTATTTGCTCCACAGGTGAGTAAAGTTGTCAGCTGTGTTCCGAAATCACTTGTTTTGTTTTTCAGAACAGCACACCTGAATTGCTTTCGGAGATCCCAAAGGATATGCATAGCTAATGTTGTCCCACCACAGCCTGGGTGGTGGTAAAGGTTGATAATTTTTACGGGTGATTGATTAGGACTGTCAGCTGCAGACACAATTAGGTGTTCAAGCTTTTCATAACTGTCCCTTCTGATAAATTCTGAAGTATACTTTTCAGAAGAAAAATAGAAATTCCACCATGATACTTTACCACCTCGATAAAAAACTTCTTCCCGCTCTTTCAGGAAATTTTTGAATTTATCTTCATCCTTCTCTATTCCTGTGTCTTTGCATTCATTTTCACAAAGTATTTCCAATGCTGCCATGGAGTCTTCTGCCTTCTTTAGAAGAACAGTAGAATGACCAACAGAGGGCAGAAGTCTTACAGAAGACTGTGTCACTGATTTTAATTTCGTGATGGTCCCATTTACCATTTCCAGGGATAAATTAGAAACACATTTGTTTGAAAGTTCTTCCTCACTAATGCCTCTAGCATGCAGAAGATCTTTCCATCGCTGGTACGTACCTGCACCAATGCAAATGCAGACCATGTATTCTAGTCCCTTTAATTCTTGGTAAAATGTCATAAAAGTCTCAGTAAGGGGATCCGCTGAATCTTCCACTGTGGAAAGCAAAAGGAACACTACTAAAACCTTTCCACTCTGCTTTACATCTTTGTGTGAAAGAAATGAAATCATTTTTCTGACACCAGCAGCTCTGTCCCGTTGCCATGAAGTGGGATCTAATGGTAGTTTGTTATTGCCTTTGAAGTCAGATCCACCATTGCATAAAATCCAGTTGGTCTCCTGATGCAGTTTCAGCTTTGCAGCTTGTTCAGAAATTGGACCCGCCATGTTTTCATAATAATCTGGGAAGTAAAGTTTGGCATTTTCATTTTTTTTGTAAGTATTGAACGCACCATTCATTTCTGATTCAAAATCAAAGTCAAGCACAGCAAACCATTTGATTTCCTGTAAAAAGTCTAAGTACAAAGTTTGACTTGGGTGGCACTTGTTTGTTACCAAAATGTAGTAGTCATAATAAGAGCTATCTAGTGAGTCCCTGTTACCCGTGAGCAGACTAACTAGCTTTAGTCCTTCATTCTTTGACTTCTTTTGCTTTAAGTTGTATTCTTCCTCTGCTCTTTTACGAGCAACTGCTAAAGATGTCAAGGTACCTTTAAAAGTTTCAAATTCTTTTGTATTTTGAATATTTTTGGAACTAGCTCCATCCCGGATGAAGACAGCTTTTTTCCAACTCTTAGTCTTATATTCGTATGTGTTGGTAGAGAAATATTTTGCTTCACAGATGTAGTGTTTGGGAACCACATCTATTTCAATGACAAACTTCTGTGATGGAGTTCCATTTTGTAATAATACTTCCACAAATCTAGGTTCTCTAATGCAATCTTTTGCAATGCTGATGTACTGCCCATGAAAGTACTTTCCGATGTATTTATGGAAATGGTCAATGTATGCTGGTTTATTGGTAACTTTTATTCCTTCAATTTCCCCATGTGGATTGTCACGTACTCCAAAATGAATAGTGCCATTTGTGCGGGAGTTCATGCAGGCTGCAGCAAATCTAAAGACTTCATTGCTAAATTTCATCATTATATCCTCATCTACTGCATTCTCTGTGTTGGTAAGTAATTTGAATTCATGTGCTGGATCAATGAGATTGAGTGGCCCTGTTTCAGGGACATTAAGAATATTATACTGTATATATCGAGTACCATCACTGAAATTATCAAAAGGATATGGCATACACATCTTCCCAGTTGGGTGCTGGCTGCTTGACAGTGCCTTCTCTGATACATTCTCTTTGTCAGCTGACTTCATTGCTTTTTCATCTTCTAAGGGCTCTGTCTTAGAATCCTGCAGTGTACTGGAAGTAAGTGACCCAAATGTCTTCTTGCACTCTTTCTTTGCAATTTCTCCATCTTCTCCTTCTCCGTCAAAACTTTGTTCAGTGCCTTCTTGATCCAAAGCCTGGTTTGAACCTTTAGCTAGAATGCCATGCTCCAGGAAATATGTTATTAGAACAGCAGGCCCAAGAGGTATGCCCATTTGCACAAAATCTGCTTTAGTCATCAGTTTCAAAGTAAAACCAGTCACATCTTGGTCAAACAGGATTTCTGCGTATTTCTGGTCAATCTTAACAACTTCAATTGCCCATTGTTTGACTTCCTCTTTTGTCAGCTGTTCAATATGTTGAAATGAATGTGATGTGTCATTTTTTTCAGTGTTTGCATTTTCCATTCTCTGAGGAAAAAAACCACAAAATTACTAAACAAGTGATTTATAATAGCCTATTAACTGAATAACATGTATCTCCTTGCTATTATAAACCATTAATGTCTTCATTAGTGTAATCTGCCACATGAAATACAACAGTTCGATTAGGAGACATTGTGGGAATGGGATGTAAGATCATATATAAGGCATTAGTTACTTATAAGACACAGATTTATTACAGAATGATTTTATTTGAATCCTGTTTTTAAACCACTTCTGTAGCTGACACTACACAAAAATTGTGACTGATACCTATTTGTGGGCATTTGGACACCTATTTGTGGTTGTATGAGCCATCCAGTAATAAAATAAATAAATAAATCATAAAATCATAGAATATCCTGAGTTGGAGGGGACCCACGAGGATCATTGATTTCAACTCCTGACTCCACACCAGGCAACCTAAAAGTTAAACCACATATATAAGAGCATTCTCCAAACACGTCTTGAACACCAACAGGTTTGGGGCCATGGCCACTTCCCGGTGGAGCTTGTTCCAGTGCTAGACCACCCTCTCAGTGAAGAATTTTTTCCTAATATCCAATCTGAACTTCCTCTCATGCAGCTTTAAGCTGTTCCCTCATGTCCTATCACTGGACATCAAACAGAAGAGATCAGCACCTCCGCCTCTGCTCCTCCTCAAGAGGAATTTGTAGACAGCAATGAGGTCACCTCACAGTCTCCTCTTTTCTAACACAAACAAACCTAGTATCCTCAGCCGCTCCTCGTAAATCGTGCCCTCTAGTGCTTTCACCATCTTTGTTCCCCTCCTTTGGACACATTCTAATATTCTTTTATATATTATAAATGTATGTATTTACATTTATATAATATATTACAGAATCATGGAATCACGTAGTTTTCAGAGTTGGAAGGGACCTCTAGGGATCATCTAGTCCAACCCCCCTGCTAAAGCAGGATTGCCTAGAGCACATTACTTAGGACTGCATCCAGGTGGGTCTTGAAAATCTCCAGAGAAGGGGACTCCACAACCTCCTTGGGCAGCCTGTTCCGGTGCTCTCTCACCCAAACCCTTCTGTGTATTTGAACAGAACTTCTTATGTTCCAACTTGTGTCCATTACCCCTCGTCCTGTCACTGGGAACCACTGAAAAGAGTCTGGCTCCATCCTCCTTCAACCCACCCTTTAGATACTTCTGTGCCAAAATAAGGTCTCCCCTCAGCCTTCTCTTCTCCAGGCTAAAGAGTCCCAGCTCTCTCAGCCTTTCCTCATAAGGGAGATGCTCCAATCCCTCAATCTTCTTTGTAGCCCTATGCTGGACTCTCTCCAGTAGCTCCCTGTCTCTCTTGAACTGGGGCGCACAGAACTGAACACAGTATTCCAGTTGTGGCCTCACCAATGCAGAGTAGAGGGGGAGAATGACCTCCCTCAACCTACTGGCCACACACTTCCCTATGCAGCCCAGGATTCCATTGGCCTTCCTGGCGACAAGGGCACATTGCTGGCTCATGGATAATTTACTACCTACCAGGACCCTCAGATCCTTCTCCTCAGAACTGCTTCCAGCAGGTCCACCCCTAACCTATATTGGTGCCTAGCATTCTTCCTCTCCAGGTGCAGGACCCTACACTTGCTCTTGTTGAACCTCATTACGTTCTTCTCTGCCCAGCTCTCCAGCCTGTCTGGGTCACGCTGGATGGCAGTGCGGCCCACTGGAGTGTCAGCCACCCCTCCCAGTTTGGTATCATCAGCAAACTTGCTGAGGATACACTCTGTCCCCTCATCCAGGTCATTGATGAATATATTGAACAAGATTGGACTGAGTACTGAGCCCTGGGGGACACCACTGATTACAGGCCTCCAACTTGACACTGCTCCATTAATCACAACCCTCTGAGTTCTGTCACACAGCCAGGTCTCAATCCACCTCGCTGTCTCCTCATCTAGCCCACATTTCCTCAGCTTTCTAATGAGGATGTTATGGGAGACAGTGTCAAAAGCCTTGCTGAAGTCAAGGTAGATGACATCTATTGCTCTCCCCTCACCCAGCCAACCAGCTATAACATCATAGAAGGCTATCAGATTGGTCAAGCATGATTTACCCTTGGTAAATCCATGTTGACCACTTCCAATAACTTCCTGTTCTTCAACATGTTTGGAGATGACTTCCAGAACTAGTTGCTCCATTACCTTCCCAGGGACAGAGGTGAGACTCAGCACTCGCGGGTGCATCCCATCAGGGCCCATGGACTTATGGATGTTCAGCTTGGCCATGTGGTCTCTAACCTGGTCCTCCTCAACTGAGGGAAAATCTTCCTCTTTCCAGACCTTCCCCCTTGCCTCCAGGGTCTGGGATTCATGAGGGACAGCTTTAGCAGTGAAGACCGAAGAAAAGAAGGCATTCAGTAACTCCGCCTTCTCTGTGTCTTCCACCACTAGGGTGCCCGTCTCATTCATCAGTGGGCCTACCTTTTCCCTAGCCTTCCTTTTTCTGTTGGCTTAGTGAAAGAACCTCTTCCTGTTGTCTTTAACTGCCGTGGCCAAGCTGAGTTCTGCTTGAGCTTCGACCCTTGTAATTTTCCCCCTGCATAGCTTCACTACATCTTGGTATTCCTCGTAATTTGCCAACACCCTTTTCAAAAGAATGTAAACTTTCCTTTTGTTCCTGAGGTCCAGCCAAAGCTCTCTATTTAGCCAGGCTGGTCTTCTTCCCCGTCAGCTCATTCTTCAGAACATGGGGATGGCCTTCTCCTGTGCTTTTAAGAGTTCCTGCTTGAAGTATGACCAGCCTTCCTGGGCATCTTTGCCCTTCAGGACTGTCTCTCAAGAGACACTCTCAACCATGCTCCTAAACAGGCTAAAGTCTGCCCTTCGGAAGTCCAGGGTGGCAGTTCTGCTGGCTCCCCGCCTTGCTTCTCCAAGAATTGAAAACTCTACAATTTGTGATCCCTCTGCCCAAGATGACCTCCAACCTTTACATCCCCCACAAGACCTTCTTTGTTAACAAAGAGTAGGTCCAGTGGGGCACTTTCCCCAGTTGACTCCCTCACCAGCTGTGTTAGGAAGTTGTCTTCTATGCATTCCAGGAACCTCTGGGACTGTTCCCTCTCTGCTGTGTTATATTTCCAGCAGACATCCGGGAAGTTGAAGTCCCCCACGAGAATAAGGGCAAGTGATCGCGAGACCTCTGCCAGCTACTTATAGAATGTTTCATCAGCCTCTACATCCTGATTGGGGGGTCTATAACAAACTCCCATCATGATGTCTGCCTTGTTGGCCTTCCCCTTGATTCTTATCCATAAACACTGTCATTCACATTAAGTTCTAGGCATTCAAAACTGCCCCTAACATAGAGGGCCACCCCACCACCTCTCCTTCCTTGCCTATCCCTTCTGAAAAGTTGGTAGCCGTCGATCACAGTACTCCAGTTGTGTGAGTCTTCCCACCACGATTCTGTGATGGCAACTATATCATAGTTTCCTTCCTGTACAATGGCCTCCAGCTCTTCCTGTTTATTCCCCATGCTGCGTGCATTAGTGTAGATGCACTTCAGCTGGGCTAATTGTCCTGCCACTTCTTTTTGGGGGGACAAGCCCTAATTCCCACCTGATCATCCTCAGACACTTCTGTAGTTATCAACCTATCACTACCCCTCATGTCTTCACTGCCACATGGATCACCATCCCCCACCATTACTGAGCCAGACTGCAAGACCTTTCTAACTCTTTTACCCAGAAGCACTGGCATGCTGCTCCCAGGCACCACTTTAGTAATCCTGGTTTCATCCCCATCCCCCTTCAAACCTAGTTTAAAGCCCTATGAATGAACCTTGCTAATTCTCGTCCCAGGATCTTTCTTCCCCTTCGGGTTAGGCTTTCCCCAGCTGTTGCCAGCATGCCTGGTATCCTGTAGATCAACCCATGATTAAAGAAACTGAAGTTCTGCTGGTTGCACCAGTCTCGGAGCCAGGAGTTAATTTGCTGGCTCCTCCTGTTTATCCCCTCATCAATCCCTGCAACTGGTGGGATAGAGGAGAACACTATTTGTGCTCCTGATCCGTTGTGGAGCCCAAAACTGCACGCAGTACTCAAGGCGAGGCCACACCAATGTTAAGTATAGTGCAACAATCACTTTTTTTGCCAGTTCACTGTACGGTGCCACCCCAGGATACGGTTGGCCCTTTTGGCCACCAGGGCACATTGTTGATTCTTATTGTGCTTACCATCAACCAAAACACCCAGATCCCATTCTGCAGGGCTGCACTCTAGACTCTTGTCCTCCAATCTATATGTACAACCAGGATTACACTGTCCCAGGTGCAGAATCTGGCGTTTGTCCTCAAGAAATTTCATATTGTTGGTGACCGCCCAGCACTCTAATCTACCAACATCTTTCTGCAAGGCCTCTCAATCAATGACTCCTATTAATTTAGTATCATTAGCAAACTTGCTTAGTGTGCACTCAACTCCTGTGTGCAGGTCATTGATAAAAACACTGAAGACAACTGGCCCTAAAATTGAGCCCCGGAGAACACCACTAGTGACTGACCATCAGCCAGGTGTTACTCCATGTACTACAACGCTTTGAGTCCAACCCTTCAGCCAATTGTTCACCCATCATGTTGTGTACATGTCACGAATGGCTCTCATGAAGTTCCCAGTTTGGTGAAGAAAAATGAACTGCAGACAGAAACACAACCTTTTTTTTTTTTTTACCCTTAGGCATGGTTAGGTACAGAATTTGCTTAAATAACAGTGCAAAGAGACATTGGGGTGGAAAGATACTGCTGTGATTACTTAGCTGTTGCTGTTGCAAATGGAAGGAAAATCTTCTCCACATTACCTTTTCAGTACCTTTTGTGTTCACTGAGGTTTCTCAAATTAAACAAAAGCAAGTAGTTCAGCAGCATTTGTGGATATAAGTGACAGGAAGAAGAGCATCTTACAATACACTTGGTCTTAGTAAATGTGGACTTTTTTGCAAAAACTTTAAAGAAATAAAATAAAATAATTTCCCTTAATAGTGTCTAATTTTACCTTATCCTCTCAGTTCCCTTGGGAGAATAATATTCCTTCATCTGAAATTTTTACTTTATGAAATTGCACCCAGCTACAGTTGGTTCATTAGTGGTAATGGTCTCCTCCATGCACCTTTTCTTATTCGCAGCTGAATGTTCTGAGACAAATGACTTAGATTTTTTTCAGTGAAATTTTGTTTTCTGAAAGAACACTTGGTTAACTAAGCCACCCTGGTGACGTGCTTTCCTCAATCTATTATATGATTTCCTAAACTGTACACTTTAACAAGAAGCAATAGTAAAGATTTCTTATAGCTAGTGCAGGAAAATAGCTGTCCTACCTTTGGCCAAGCTGCTTTCTGATTTAACTAATGAACTGTGAGAGCAGAGAAAAAAGTGGGACTGTGGGCTACAGTAGCCTGCAGTTGCATTTTCTTTTAACAGACCCTCCCTTTTGCTCACAGAAAAAAAAAAGAAAAACTAGTTTCTAGTTCTTTAAAATGCCACTACGATAAGCACATATTGTCAAAAATTGAGGGTGCAGGAGGAAAGAAGCTCAGTGTTTTCATTCCGTGACTGGTTATGGTATTCACCAGTAACTCCACCCAGAGTATCTAAAAGCTGAGAAAAGAAACTGAAACTAAAGCATTTCTGCTCAGAGACAGTGATCAACCCAGCAACGTAAAAATATGATTTTAATTCCCACCAAACTTCTACTTTCTAATAGAGATACAATTTACTCCTAACATAAAAGCAAACATTTTTATGTCCTTAAAACTGTTACTGTGTGTTTTAGTGTTTGCAACCCCCCCAATGAGATAAAGCTTCAGAATGGGATACTTTCATTTCCTAGGTTTCATGTAGTGTTTCTACGTTTCATGTTACTGTCTGGTTAATGATTCCAGCCAACTGAAACACTTTAAATATGTCCTTTTCCAACACAGAACAACTCTATCATATTATTTCTGCAGAATAATTTCTTTGAGGACATATTCCTTGGGATTATTTCACTGTAATCTCATAGCAACCACTTTTCATGGGCAGACATTTAACAGATTTGGAAGAGTTTATTTTAGTAGATTATAGATCATCTTGTATATAAAATTAATGTCTCCAAAAAATAGTATCAGACTAAGCCATTAGCTCTTCATAAAATATTCCAGCCTAGAAGTAAATATGCACATACTTACTGTAAATCTTCTGTTCTGCAGGTTTTGTACAGTTGTTCAATACATGTATTTTGTTCAAGCAGGAAACCCAACAGCTAAAATTCAGCTGAGCTGCTCTTCTAAAATATGGGGAAAAAACCCTAAAATTAGTTTATAAACTTTTAATAGAAGTCTGGGGTCAGAAACAGCAGGAAGGAAAGAGCATCAATAGACGTATGATCAGTTTTTCCCAGTGGCAAACACCCATCTCTAGAGGAGAGAAATGACAGTGCCCACTAGATAATATTTATAACATCTTACCTTTGCTTTGCATGCTTCTAATTTACCCTTCAACGTGGTGGCTAAATGCTGTAGACTGGGCAAGGCAGAAGCTGCGTGTTGCAGAGAAACAGGAGGAAATAGATGCCGGGTGTTTGGGAGGTTCTACTGCTCTTGTCCCCTTTTGCTTTCTCTTTTACCAACTAAGGTTGCTTCTGGTCTGCCGCTTCCTAGCTTCCTGTCTGGGAAATCATTGTTCTCTCAGGAAATATATGCAAAAATTCTGTTCTAGGATGCTTTTATTAAAACACTTACACAGCACTCTCTTGAGCTGCTATCCAGAAACTTGAGAAATTAGGAAACACTGACTGAGCAATACTTAGCTAATAAAATGCAAGTAATTAGACACATGGTCTTAAACCAGCTGGACTTTCCTGGAATGAGGGGGGAAAAAGCGAAATAATACAAGAGATGCTTTTGAGAAATGTGAATATTCTTGAATATAGGCACTTTCGAATATCAGGCTTACTGATTTGCTCCTCATCTTGGTTGGTTGATTTCCCACACTGCAAATACGTTAGTTTATTCACAGTATCACAGTACCTCAGGGTTGGAAGGGACCTCTGGAGATCATCTAAGTCCAACCCCCCTGCCACAGCAGGGACACCTACAGCACGTTGCACAGGACGGCATCCAGGTGGGTTTTGAACGTCTCCAGTGTGGGAGACTCCACAACCTCTCTGGGCAGCCTGTGCCAGTGCTCTGCCACCCTCAAAGGAAAGAAGTTCCTCCTCATGTTAAGATGGAACTTCCTGTGCTCCAGTTTGTGCCCGTTACCTCTTGTCCTGTCACTGGGCACAACTGAAAAAAGACTCTTCTCATCTACCTGGCACCCTCCCCTTAAGTACTTATAAGTATTGATAAGATCCCCCTTGAGTCTTCTTTTTTTCTAGACTAAAAATTCCTGGTCTCCTTCTTTGGAGCAAACAACTAGTTTGATTTGAAGGGTAGCTTGGATATAGTTCTGAGGATAGTTTACTCCAGAAATGTTTTCCCTTCAGCCGTGTGCTTGTATTGCACTGTACCATCCTCCAGCACCCAATAAACAAGCTTTGTGTTGTAATACCCTGCTATTGACTGCTTCTACTTTCAATGTTTCACAGTACCAACATTGATCTTATAATACCCTACTCTACTGACCATTGCCATTACCCTGTTTTTTCATCCTTTGCCCTTGACTGTCTTGAATGACCATGATAAGCAGCAGGCATCTGAGGAAGATAACAACAATCATTAAAACACATTTGTTTTGAAAGGTGTCAGCAAGAGTGCTCGTACTAGCAGTTGTGTGTCCAACCCCACAGATGAAGAGGTTGAAAATCCTTGTGTTGGGTGTAAGGGCCCACATTGGAGCAGTTCATGAAGGATTGCAGCCTGTGGGAAGGACTCAAGCTGGGACAGTGGAAAAATGTGAGGAGGAAGAAGCAGCAGTGAAAAATAGCTATGGACTGACCAAACTGTTATGAATTGACCACATACCCCCATTCCCCATCCCCCTGCTCTGCTTGGGGTGGTGGCAGGAGGAGGTGGAAGAGTTGGGAAAGAAGGAGTGAAGTTGTGCCTGGGAAAATGGATTATGTTGGAGAGAAGTTGTTTTAGATTTTTTCCTTATTTCTCGCCATCCATTTCTATTTTAATTGACAATGATTTAAGTTATTTTTTCCCAAGTCGGATCTGTTTTGCCCATAATGGTAACTGGTAAGTTATCTCCCTGTCTTTTTCTTGACCCAGGAGCTTTAGCATCTTATTTTCTCCCCCATCCTGCTGAGGAGGGGGAGTTAGAGAGTGGCTGGGTGGGCATCTGGCAGCCAGCCGAGGTCAACCCACCACCTCCTTCAGAATGATATCTGTTCTGAGAACAACTGGGTGAGGTCACTAGGGTACTGCAAGTTTTAGAAAGCAAACAGCACCTTCCAGCCACCACAAAGCCAGCTGTTGATGATGATCATACTACTATTGCTTTCTGTCTTTATATGCTTCCGTATGTACTTCAGCTACATGTGTTTCTTAAGTCCTGGCATGCACCTGTCTGCTATTGCACAAATTCTTATTGGAAAATTATATCACTACCTGTTGAATCCCTAATTGCTACACTTTTCAGGAATGCATCCTCAGCAGATAGAATGGTATAGCTATACATTAAACACTCCCATATATTCTCACGTCAAGGCCAAGGGATACAAACTAATGCTTGATGTGATGCAATACGAACATCACCTTTCCAGGCTATGGTGCAGGTCTGACATTATTTTAAGCACTCTGGGCTGAAAAAACCATAAGAAATAATAATACTGTCTTTGACTCAGCATGTGGGTCTCAGAGAACACTGAGTGCCATAAAGTGCAGCATCCACTTTAGATGCTGCTGGCCCTGAGCACTCTGGATGTGAACCATTGCTTCACCCTTTTGCTTGGGGAAGGGCAACTGCTTTCTCTGGCAGATGCCTTTGTTTATAGAGGCATAGCCTGCTTCCCTGGAGATCATTAAAGTTTTCTCCCTGTCGCTGTGTGTGCTTGCTGAGGCAGCTGGTCACTTCTTATCTGTCGAAATCCAAGCAATGCCCAAATTGAGCTGTTGCCCCAGAGGGGCTGGTGAGTTTCCCCAGCTTCCCCCCAGTTTATAGGGTCACAGCTCTGCTGCCGGCTAGAAGGACTTGCCTGGTGTTCCAGGTTACCTACTCCATGTTCGAGGCTGCTGGCTGGGAGGCTGTGCAGACAATATATTCTCATATTCACCATATCATTGCTGGTACACCTGGCTAGCTGTGTCTTCTCATCTATCACTACCACTAATCAGCTTCAATCCTGCCAGTATTCTGAGACATGCTCCTCTTTAGCTGCTCTGCTCTCTGTGCTTTGACTAAGTTGGTCATCCATTGTTTTCACAAGGTTTTGGGTTGGGATATTTTTTTGGTCTCAGCTATTTCCATTAACCAGGTCTGCTGTTTTGGTATGGTACATCTTGCCTATTTGGCCATCAGCAGCATCCCTTTCTCACAAGTTTTTTCCCTTCAGATGCCATTTGCAGACATTTAAGCATGAAGTTTGTTGATGTGGTTCTCCAGCTGTCCTGGTTTCAGCCGGGAAAGAGTTAATTTTCCTTCTAGTGATTGCTGTGGAAGGAATGTCAATAATACATGTTGGTTTAGTTGTTGCTAAGCAAAGTTTATAATTTTCAAGGAGTCTTAGCTTCCCATAGAAGCTGAGGAGGAGCACAGACAGAACAATGGAATGGCCAATGGAATATTCTCTGCCATAGACACCATGCTCAGTATATAAATAGGGGTTGGCCGGGGCAGGGAATCAGCGATCACTGCTCTGGAAGGCACCAATTCACCATGTGGTGAGAGTGACTTGTGTCATTATTATTATTGTTGTTATTTTCATTTTCTGTTATTGTTCTATTAAACTGTCTTTATCTCAACCCACAAGTCTTTTTCCTTTCCCCTTCCCCTCCTTTTCTCCCTCTTCTCTCTGCCCTTCTGGGGGAAAGGGGGAGAACTGCGTGAGCAGCTGCATGGTCCTAGCTGCCGGCTGGGGTTAAACCACGACACCAGCATAAAACTAACCCTTCTAGAATGACTTCATTATTTGTTAAAATGAAAAATGTTATTGTATATCAGGTCTTTCCCTGTAGTCTCATTATTCAGCAAAAGTGAGCCAAAAATACTGTCTTGTTTCTCAGTGACTGGTGTGGAAACTCACCACTGAAATCTTCTCCCCCGCTGCACAGGAGTTGTTCTCCTATTATATTAGTATATTATATTTGTAATTCCCATAATGATACCATTCCTTCTGCATTTTCTTTGCCTATTGAAATTAGGAATCACCGTTCATATCCAGTGTGATCTGTAGATCAGACTGCCAGCAATTCTCAAGATTCCAGTTATAAGAGCTTCCAGATTTATTTTGGTTTCTGCTATTTCCTCTAATTTCTTTGTATTTGTCAAATCATTATATGTACAATATTATTCTATCATTTCAACCTTCACTCTGTCTTATGACACTTATATCCCATGTTTATTACCTCACTGTATTTCTGTTACCTTAATAATTCCTTCTATCACATTGTGCACCAACACTTTAAATAATCCAGCCAGCTCCTTAAGCTCTCCTCATTAGTGAAGAAAACATTTGCATGATCTTTATAAAACTTGTTTCTTCTTCCCTGTTTTTTGTAAAAAAAAAATAATAAATCAGCTCTTTTCTTTACTCTATTCCCTAAGTTACTGCTCACCCATTTCTTATGTTGTTTCTCCTTGCTGTCCTACTGATACCTACCGATATTTATCTGTTCCATCATCTGCTCTATTTTTCAGGTGTGGAGGTCACACAGAGGCCTCCAGAGCTTTTTCGTTTCAGAGGCAAATAACTTCTTTGTCTACTCTGGCAACAGCCTCTCAACTTTTCTTTAACAAGACTTACTAGTCACACAGGCCTGCATTTTTCTGCTGCTGATGTGACTGGCCATCTCTCTCATCATTTCCTCTGTTTGCCCGTCATCCTACCTTCAGTTCTTTCTCAATGCTTCCTGCATGTTACTGTCCTTCCTTCTAGGTTTGTGCTTCCTGAGGCTTCTCTTTAAAGAAAGGAAGTGAAACTGAAATGACAAATGCTAATCAGAAATGCCCACAAATCCATATAAAGTGATCACCGCATTGTATTCTTCATGTTTTTCTGCCTGCTGCCACTGGCCCACAGGAAGATACGTTCCCTGGCATTTACGTAAATTCTCAGTTGCTGAACGGTGAAAGTTGAGTGAGCTTGCTCGGCTGTGCACTCTGATGAACTCACAGCCTGAGGGAATCTCCGCAGGCATAAGCCTCTATCTACACAATCTTAGTGCTCACGTAAAGAGCAGCTGTACTTCTTTGATTATTGCAGGCCAGTTATCTGTCGAGCCACTCTGTGGGTGTTAGTTTCGTTTTCTTAAATTGCTGGCTGTTTCCTGATTGTATACCGTGGTACTGTGTTTCCCTGAGCTGTGTTGTATGGGCTGATGTGAAAACCATTCCTTCCCTGCACCAACATTTAACAGATGGCTCTTAACCCGACATTCCCCAGCAGCTTGTGATCTCAGTGGGCTTTGAAGCAGTATCATCCTTCCCCCAGTTCTGTCCTGTTCTTTTGCACTGTATGATTGTGTGGTGAGCTGGTCCAAGGAACTGAAGCACTCTGTTATATGTCCGCTTAGTCTATGGACAGATCAGATCTGGGCAACTTGCTGTGAGGTTGCTTGAGCTTCTTACTAGTGAGGATTAGGCCATACCAGTGGAAGGAGTGGAAGGTACTGTGAAACCAGATACTTGTACGGACATGTGCATTTTCAGGCTACCAAAATCTACACAAACAACAGCTGAAAGTGTTATGCATTTTCTTTTGTGTTCTGCAATGTCACTCAAAGTATGTGGAGACTCTAACAGGTAATTGTGAAATGGCCCTGAATGCTCGTAACTTGTCCTGTTCTTTCCTGTTATCTTTTGTAAGGTAACTGCCTGCTTAAAAGGCTTGGGCACTGCAATCTGAAACACTGCTGTTACCTGGTCAGCTGCCTCTCTTGGAAGTACACAGCTCCTTTCCCACCCTCACAATTTCCCTCTTTGTTTATGCCTTTTGTTATAAAATTATACGTCACAGCCCTTATTCACAGAATCACAGAATCGCAGAATTTCTAGATCATCTAGTAAGATCATCTAGTCCAATTGTTAACCTAACACTGACAACCCACCACTAAACCATGTCCCTAGGCACTATATCTACACAACCCTTAAATACCTCCAGGGATGGGGATTCCACCACTGCCCTGGGTAACGCGTTCCAATGCCTCATGACCCTTTCAGTAAAGAAATTCTTCCTCATATCCAGTCTAAACTTCCCTTGGCACAACTGGAAGACATTTCCTCTTGTTCTCTCACCTGTTACTTGACAGAACAGGTCTACTCCCACCTCTCTGCAACCTCCTTTCAGATAGTTGTAGAGAGTGATAAGGTCTCCCCTGAGCCTCCTTTTCTCCAGACTAAACAACCCCAGTTCACTCAGCTGCTCCTCGTAAGACATGTGTTCCAGACCCCTCACCAGTCTTGTTGCCCTTCTTTGGACACACTCAAGTGCCTCAATGCCCTTCTTGTGGTGAGGAGCCCAAAACTGAACACAGTACTCAAGATGCAGCCTCACCAGTGCCGAGTACAGGGTTAAAATCACCTCCCTGGTCCTACTGGCTACACTGTTCCTGATAGAGGCCAGGATGCTGTTGGCCTTCTTGGCCACCTGGGCACACTTCTGGCTCATGTTCAGCTGGCTATCAATCAACATGCCCAGGTTCCTCTCTGCTGAGCAACTTTCCAGCCACTCCTCCCCAAGCCTGTAGCGTTGGCGGGGGTTGTTGTGGCCAAAGTGTAAGACCTGGCATTTGGCCTTATTGAAACTCATACAGTTTGCCTTGGCCCATCGATCTAGTCTGTCTAAATCCCTCTGCAGGGCCTCCCTACCCTCAGGCAGATCAACACTTCCACCCAGCTTGGTGTCATCTGCAAACTTACTGAGGGTGCACTCGATCCCCTCATCCAGATCATTGATAAAGATATTAAATAGGATTGGCCCCAGTACTGAGCCCTGGGGAACACCACTTGTGACTGGCTGCCAACTGGAATTAACTCCATTCATCACCACTCTCTGGGCCCGGCCTTCCAGACAGTTTTTTACCCAGCAAAGTGTATGCCCATGCAAGCCACGAGCAGCCAGTTTCTCCAGGAGAATGCTGTGGGAAACGGTGTCAAAGGCGTTACTAAAGTCCAGATAGACAACGTCCACAGCTTTTCCCTCATCCACTAAGTGTGTGACCATGTTGTAGAAGGAGATCAGGTTAGTCAAGCAGGACCTGCCTTTCATAAACCCATGTTGACTGGGCCGGATCATCTGGTTGTCCTGTGCATACTGTGTGAAGGTACTCAGGCTGATCTGCTCCATCAGCTTCCCTGGCACCAAAGTCAAACTGACAGGCCTGTAGTTCCCCAGATCCTCCTTCCAGCCCTTCTTGTAGATGGGTGTCACATTGTCTAGTGTCCAATCTGCTGGGACCTCTCCAGTCAGCCAGGACTGTTGGAAAATGATGGAAAGTGGCTTGGTGAGCCACTCTCTCAGAACTCTGGGGTGGATTCCATCTGGTCCCATATTCATGTTCCTTGTGGTGGAACTCCTAAGTAGATGATATCCTTGACTAATGAAATTAGAGCAAAGACATATCTTGAGCACTCTTTCTTTTTTCTGTTTTCCTAAATAAATATGGTTAACAACTGCACTCTGTGTGCCCTTCCTGTGCTGGCAGGCAGATGGAGGTGGGTGCTGAAGCTCAGCAGTATTTTTGTGAAGATACATGCTGCTATGACTGCAGGTTGTGCAAACCTAGCTGAATTAGCTAGCTTGCGTGCTGGTAGCAGTGCAGACAGGCAGCAAGGATGCTTGAGGGGCTGGACCCCAACCTATGTTACTCAGGCTCCCCGTGAGCTATGTGGTCAGCACTCAACAGCCATGTCCAAAGCACTTGGGGAGTCAGAGAACTGAAGGAAGCTGGGCTTGTGTCCTAGCTGCAGATCTAGAATAGACTAGAATAGACTATTTCAGTTGGAAGGGACCTACAATGATTATCTAGTCCAACTACCAGACCAATTCAGGGCTGACCAAGTTAAAACATGTTATTAACGGCATCGTCTAAATGCCTCTTAAACCCTGACAGACTTGGGGCATCGACCACCTCTCTAGGAAGCCTGTTCCAGTGTTTGACCACCCTCTCTGTAAAGAAATGCTTCCTAACACCCAGTCTAAATCTCCCCTGGTGCAGCTTTGAACCATTCCCACCCATCCTATCACTGGATACCAGGGAGAAGAGCTCATCACCTCCCTCTCCACTTCCCCCCCCCAGGAAGCTGCACAGAGCAATGAGGTTGCCCCTCAGCCTCATTTTCTCCAACCTAGACGAGTCCAAAGTCCTTAGCCGCACCCCATAGGACATTCCTTCCAGCACTTTCACCAGCTTTGTTGCCCTCCTATATATATTGAGTAGGTCTTTCCTTTTCCTTGTCTTATTAGAAATGGGGAAAAAGTGATCACAGCCGCTTTTGTTAGAATAACTTTTTCTACATACTAGAAGACTGATTTCATCTTTCTTGGTATCTTTTCCCACCAAGATAAAACAATTTTTTAGGCCTTTTCTAAACATTTTTTCTCATTTATGTTGCTTCTCAAAGTCTTTTTTCATTTGGCTGTATCTTTTAGACGCATTTGAAAGGAACTTCAAATGGAATCTAATTTTCTAACTGTCCTAGCCTGCTGTTTAGAATAGTGATCTAGAATATTTGAATGTAATTAGAATGTTCTGTACTTACAGATACAACTTGTGGATGGGACTAAGCATGACAGGCTTAGAGGACTTGGAAAGTGCTAGAAAACCAGGTTTTGAATTTAATATGATTTCATAAATATAAGAAATCAGCAAGGTGAAGTTAAACAGAAAGCTCTAAGGAGGATACACGAATGATGTCCACGACAATTTTGGTTTTGTCCCAGGTAAACTTTTGTTTTGACTTAGCAAAACAGCCTTATTCATTTACTGTTAAGATGGAAAAAAGTTATCTAGAAGCTACTTTTTAGAACTAGAGGAAATATAAAAGGTTTACCTTGATGAAAATCTGTGTTGACATTAGACAGTACTTTTCTAAATAAGAACATGTGGTTATTTTTGTTCAGGCTATGCTATTGTATAGAGGTGCTCTACTTTGGAAGCCCTACCCTAATATTTCTACATGAAGTTGTATCTGAGTTGTGAGATCCAAAGTGACCAGCAGCTTTGTACTTTGCCCTGGAATGCAGCACATAGCCTGAAGAGATACATACATATTATCTTTTGAGGTGGAGCAGGATTTCCAACACACTGATATTTGCATTGCATGTTTAACTGAACTGTGATGCAAATTTTTACTTGAACGGACTCCTTAGATGTCTAATCTTTTGTTTGTCTTCTATGCTTCTTGTCTATTGTTTATTTACCACAGATTCTAATCAAGAAATGATCCTTTGCTTTTTTCCTTATGATTTTAACGACACAGCACAACTGTCACTTTCCATCCCAAGGCTGCATCAGTTTTGCTGGTTATGATGTGGTCACTTTATATCTCTCTGTGAAGTGTTTGGAAACTTTTGCTGCAGTTCTGCTGCTCTCTAGAAAAGCCTTACAGCCTCCACAGAAAGGCAGTGAGGGAGCAGGGCTTCTACTCTGTAGGAGCTGCGCTCTTTTCATATGCTCAACAGTCTTTATGAAAAACTACTTGTTGAGAAAAAAATTCTGTGTAGACTGACATGGACTGTTAAATTGTCAGCCAGTGATAAAGATTGGATCCTGCACTTTGGTGTTTTTAAGAGATGCTTATGAACAATATTCTGCAGTTTTTCATGTGTGAGTAGAGAATATACTAAAAAATACAGCATAACTTACTGTTCAAGGGCATTCTAATACAATGGCATTAAAGAAAATCTTTGGTTGACTGCAAAAATATACTCAACGCAGCCATTTAGCTACCTAGAAAGTAGCTGTTATAAATCAGGAAGCCTCTTACAGGAAGCAGGATTGAGGAATCAGTCCCCCTTCAACTGTACAAGTCATCTGGGACATTCTCAGTTTGCATGTCTGTCAGAAAAAGTTAGTATTTGTCCATATTACCTTCTTTCCCTTTCTTCTTCCTGTGCCAAGCATAGTTACCCAGAACCTCCTGCCATCTCCCGTGGGAAGCCATTGCCCTCTAGCTCCCAGAAGGATGTATGATACAGATGCATGGATAGCAGTGTGGTGACAGATTTCCAAAGGAATTATGCTAACACTGAAAAAAAAAAGTCCACAGAAAAAATGTGATTGTATTTTATCTGAGTAAGGCAAAAAGAAATAAAAAAGAATTAAAACAAAAAATTTTTTTAACCTGAGATTATAGAACAATGAGCTCTTTTCAAGGTTCAGCTTTCTACAGGTAGAGCATGGAGGTACCTGCATGGTGCTGTGCTTGTATTTTGCCTTCATATCTAGCTTAGCTGGCCATACATGTTTCAAGGGGGTGGTTAATGGAAGCATACATTCTCTTTACATTAACACGAACTTGCTGTGTTATAACTTGTGACATTTCTGCTGAGAACTACCTACTAATCATCTCCCTCCCCATGCTCACAGAATCACAGCATGGCTGAGGCCAGAAAGCACCTCTGCAGATCATCTAGTCCAACTCCTGCTCAAAGCAGAGTGTTAAGAAAATCTCATTCCCTAACTATTATACCAATTAATTTTTGTAGTATAAAATTGTGTTAACTTTAAGTTTACATTGTATACAGAATAGCCATGCTTAAGCAAGCAAACTAAAGGACCTAAGCTCATCATAAGGAGGAGAAGGACAGCCTAGCCCCCGAGATAAGGACTTTGCTTCTCGTAATCTTAAAAGCTGTCCATGTAGGATAAAAGATACCCCTGGACAACCAAGATAATGCCAGCATCCCAGCCCCTCTAACACATCTTTGAAACCCTCCCATTGTCTGTCATCACAGATAAGTAACTATAGCGAGACTCACTCCAGGGCCATCTGATCAATAGAGAAGCACGTGGTTGATGACACCATAGAAACACAGTTGCTTTGCAAAGTGTTACTATGATTAGTAAACAGCAGTGTGTGTATGTTAAATAGCAATTAGTCAAATTGTATTGCACCTAAATGGTTTAAATGCTTGTAAAACTATGTTCAGGGTGCCCCAACTTGAGTGGGACTCATCATGCGTGCAAATAAAGAATTACTCTTTGCTTTGCATCCTGGCCTCTCTCATTAGTCAGCATGGGCCAGTTGTGAAGTTTCGTAACACAGGGCAGCTACAGCAGGTTGTCCAGGACTGCATCCAGTCAGGTTTATGATATCTCCAAGGATGGGGACTCCACAGCATCTCTGGGAAGCCAGTTCCAGTGTGTGACCACCTTGACAGTAAAAAAAGATTTTTCTTATATTCATACAGACTTTATGGTGTTTCAGTTTGCGCCCATTGCCTCTTGTCCTGTCACTGAGCACCACTGAAAAGAGCCTGGTTATGTCTTCTTTGCACCCCCCTTTCAGGTATTTATAAACATTGATAAAATCCCTTTGAGTCTTCTCTTCTTCAGGCTGAACAGTCACAGCTCTCTCAACTCACCATCGTATGTCAGATGATCCTTCACCATTGTTGTGGGCCTTTGCTGGATTTGCTTCGGTGTGTCCATGTCTTGTACTGGGGAGCCCAGCACTGGACCCAGCACTCCAGATGTGTCTCACCAGTGCTGAGTAGAGGGGAAAGGTCACCTCCCATGACCTGCTGGCAACATTCCTCCTAATGCCACCCAGAGTGCCATTAGCCTTCTTGATCTTGCTGTAGTCTTAGTAGGATTGTGGAATGTTAGTCTGTTGCCCTGGACAAAGGGGTTAATGTTTCAAAGCCATGACAAAGTGTAAGATGGAGCATTCTTATATAAGCAGTGGTGAAAGCCCAAAGTGACATTCTTTGGTATTCTTATGAAGTGCCTTTAAGCTATGGAGTAAGAAAAGACCAAGAACTACACACCACCTTGTGCCTCGGTACAGGTGCCTGGACTTGCTCTGACTGCTGCTGTTGTTCCTACACTCCGCTTCCACTTACGGCTTATCTTCCCTACCTTTTATCTCAAGTCTACAGCCGCACTTCATCAAAGAAAGCCATTCTTCACCCTCATCGGTGGACAAATGAAACGGCAAAAGCCTCCACCAAAGGAAAGGAAATGAAAACGTGACAGGACTTTTTCTAATTTTTTCCCCACATTTCAAGTTTCGAACATACTACATTCTCATTAGCCCATCTCACATTTGAACAGCCCGATGTATACATCATCTAGTTTAATGGACAAACTGTCCACTGGTTTTGGGAAGATTTGAAGTAGATCTTACATCAATAAATAAAAGCCTATCAGTCTTTTTTGAATGTGGTAGTACCAGTGAGAAAAGGCAAGAATCCAATATGAAAAGGTTTTTGTTTTTAATCCATTAAAATTCTGTGGCACTTCAGCCATAGTTTATTGCTTTTATACCTCCACCAAAAGGATTCTTCACCAAAAGTAGCTTAGTGCACTGTGCAAATTTTGGAAGAATAGTAAAGAATGTACACAGTTTGAATAGGAATTTAAACCACTAGTATGTTTTTGTTTAACAGCCAGTAATACACAAGACACAGTGAAACAAAAATAGATGAGAACAATATAATACAAGCAAAAGGCAACTTGCCTGTGTTTGCTCTCTGTCCCTTGCAATAACATATTTCTATTTGCAGAGCTAGTTCTGCTGTCATAGCTAGAAGAATTCCTTAAGCCAGACAAAGAGTTTTTCTTCTTTCTATAGCAAAATAAGATTCCCTGCCAGTTGAGTTTTTGTCGGTAAACTTTGCTTGTAAGCAGGAACGCGGCTGCCATGAGCTGCGTACACATTCACATTTTTACAGAGAGGTTGTAGGTGGATGCAGAGGAGAAGCCCCAGGGCAGCAGCGGGGCTGGGGGTACAGCGGCGCTGGTGTGCTTTTCCTGTGCCACTGCGTGACAAGGGAAGGGAGAGGGCCTCCAGGGGACCTTTCACTTGAGCTTCCCCAGAGCAACAGGCAGACTTTTGTTCCTTATTTATAAACCCAATGATAGATGTCCTTTCCAGTGAAAATGCATAGCCATACATGGACCCGCAGAACTATTAGACATTGTGTGTTGCACAAACAAAATTAATTTCTTAAAATATTCTACAGGTATTTTGCAGAAGTTTAAAAGACTGTTAGGGTGGACTTTTGTCTTAGATTGCTAGAGTCACCTCACTTTATTGACAGATGGCCTAATGTGAAATGGCTTGCTGACGTATTATCAAGACATGAGCACAGATTCTGAAACAAAATGTTTTGGGAGCCTTATAATGGACTTAGGCACGGGCCAAATGTGCCTACAGTGAGCTTAAAAGAATGCAGAACAGGACTGATATTGAACTGATTTATTTTTGTTTGTCACGAAAATACTTAGAACAATGTATACTCCTGGCAGTTTTAAATACAGAGGCTCCAGAAGTGGAGAAACAGTTACTTCTGTAAATTCGTCGGCATTTTTTGCCCTGTGGCCCTGCAGTGACATCAAATGTGGTAAGTTGGAATGGTGTTGAGCACTTCAGAAATCTGTGTGCTCACTTCAGAGCAATTAAAATTTCCACTCCAGCGAGAAGAGGAGGAGGAAAGAGGGCAAAATCAGACTTTGCACATCCCAAAGGGCTATCCCAATTTGAAACACACAAATGAAGTCAGCCTTGAATGAATGATGGAGAATTTGTGGGGATGGCCCCTGAGCTTCTCGATCCTTCAGGACAACTTCAGTACTTCAGAGTTCTGCCCAAATGTTTCTGCTTACAGTCTTTGCCTGACGCCTTCATGTCAGAGGGTCATTTCTTAGGGAGCAAATCTGGTGAGTACATTATCTTTGAGATCACCTCAGTACTTCTCCCACATCTGGGCACAGCACCGGCTGCCTCTGTGAAGTGCCAAGTCCTCTTTTCCTCACACGCAACAGTGAAGTTGTCCTTTTCCTTTTTTTCAGCATCATGAGATCAAAATATTCACTGAAAACCATGTTATTTTTCCTCATCTTTGAAAGAAGGAGGCAGAAAGAATGTTTAGTAAACACAGATTAGGGAGGTATTTTAAATAAGTGCAAATTATTTTTCATAATACAAAATGCTTTAAATAATCCCATACAGCCTGTCTTAAAGGGTGGACACATTGTATGCTTTCTCATTACTCACCCTAATGATTTGCCACACAATTAGCTGTTAGTGAAGTATCCCTTTTTTTTTTTTCTGTAGCTTATTCTAAATCAATTCATAATTCCCTTTTTCCCTGGCTGCAGCTAACTGATGCCGTCTAATAGCTGACCCTGGGAAAATGATCGTGAATTTTCCTGCAGGATTCAGACACCTGCTAACAGAAGTTTATGAAAGAGGATTCCTCTCTTTGTGAAGGGACTTGTAGCCCACTCTCTGTTTAAACAGAGTAAGATTGGTTTCATTTGCACTGGAGAATTATAATTTCAATGTATAAATAGGCTGAACACTCTGCAGCTTGCAGAAATTACTTGAATATTACTTGCTCTTCTAGGCAATGAGAAACAGGCTCTTCGGCAGCAAATAGAAAACCAGTTCAAATGCAAAGGAAACAGAATTTAATGAGAACACATTATTTTGAATAATATACATATGTACATTTTTAAACTGTAACTGCCTGACAGATCAGTTTCTGTGTTTGTAAATTAAAAGATAATGTTACATTAAAAGAGTTAAAAGAATGACTTTATTTTAAACCCCAAATATACTCTGCAATCTGACATATTGCATTTATTACTTTTCATGCCAATATGGAGACCTTCTCTTGCGAAAGTCAACCCCAATGAAAAAATCCCATACATATTTTTTTGTCATTTTTTTAATAAAACAAGTGTGGGAGGCATCTTGAGCCTGATTCCTCACTGTGCTTCCCACCCATTATTGTAATAAAATATATAGGTTTATATTGCAATTTTTAAACTGTCCCTTTGTCTTTTGTGTTCACAAATAAGGAAAAAAATATAAGGAATGAAAAAACCCCATATTTTTCAAGAAACTATTAATTAAAAAGAAGAAAAAAAACCCTATTAATTACAAAGAAGCAAAAAAAACCAATTAAAAAATGGGGAATTTGGAGCACCCGAAAGAAAGGGATTGTCAGTCTGAAGAGAAATTGCTATTTCAAGAAAAGCTGGCATAAGCCTTTGCCATTCTTGGAGTTGTTGGCATTTCCTTTCAATATATAATAAAGAAAAAGAAGTCACTTCTGTATTTTCAGATGCTTTGCTTTCCTGTTCCCATGTTGTCATATACACCTAGGAAAAAACAGATATGATAACAGTTTTGTACAGTACTGCCTTTCCTTTCTTTAAAAAACACTATTGCAAGCATTTAAAGAAACCAGCGGTTCTAAATACAAAAGTAAAATGGTTCTTCAGCATGAATGACACCTCCGGGGACATATTTGTAACAGACTGATACTTGACTGAATTTTTAGTATCCATAAGATCATGAGTTTTGAAAAGACAGGACTAGTGGCAAGACAAGTCTGAGCCATAAATAATATAATGGCTAATATACCACCCCACATGGATGCTTTATCGGTACAGATATTTCCAGTTGCTCATACTTGATCAACAGGAATGTACTTGAGCACCTGCTCTAGGGTAGCAGTAATGGTGGGCTGAGCCGGCGTAGTCTGCAGCACAAAGCCCGGCTGAAGTGCCCGGCAAGGGTTTGCAGCCTCGTTGCTCTTCAGCAGCTGGCAGAGTAAGAATTTGCGAAATGGTTAATGCTCGATCTGAGAGAAACAGCGTGTATGAGGGGAGAGGGAGATGATGGGCATTTATCTTCATTTGAAGTGAAAATGAAACCCGAGTTACAGACAATTTCTGCTCTCAGAAGGGTTGTGAGCTGTCAGTGCTTATGTGTAAAAGCTGGCTAAACTTCTTGCTCATTAGTTTTGCAGCCATTTTCGGATTTCTTTCACCTGTGGAAGAGCCTGTTGTCCAGTTTGTCACAGGATTTGTATTTAGTTTAAAACATGTGCAAGGGTCATAAACACCCCCCACCCCCTTCCCAATGGTGTAAAAGAGTGTGTTTAATGAAACAGTTGAGTATGTGACAGTCACGTAACACCCTGTGACTGTGGAGCTGAGAGATGGAGCAGAACAGTCTCCTCAAAAACTGATTTCATGTTTTCCTTTTGATTCTTCAGAGGAGCAGGGGAGGCAAATCTGCAAAAGACTCTTCTGAACAGTGACTAATATCACCATGCAAATGTAAAAGTGCAAAGCCAGCTATCATCTCAGCTCATTTTTTGACTGCAATTAGGTTATGAGTCCGTCAGTCCAAACACAAGAGAATTTAAGTGTTTAATTAGTTTCCAGCAGTATTCTTACTTTTTAAGAGCTGGGGCACATCTAAAATTTTGTAATTATTTGAGCGTCAGAGGCATATGTGCATGTGTGGATGAATGGATAAAAAGGCTGATAAAAGCATAAGGAAAAGTGGAATGAAAAACCTTTTCCCAGGCATTGGCTAGTCTGCAAATTTGTTGGTACTCTCACTGGGATTTCTAACAGCAAGAGAGAGGACATCAGCTAACACTGTGGAAGTTAGATTCAAAGAGAGGATCTGCAAGATTCTCAGACTGTAAATCTGAGAATGAAACAGTGTTTTTGTCTTATTTTTCTTTGCACATTAATTCTAATAAATTTATGAAATTACTGCAGTTCCAGTCAAAACCACTGGGGATAAGAGTAAAATGATCACTTTACCAACAAACCTGTCTGGCTCCCATAATATCCGTTCTTTTGTTTTGTACAAAGAGAAATTCCCACCGTAAGCAGAGTGCAGGCAAGTTCTGTATCATTTTTCCCATGAACGTTGCTGATTACTGTACAGATGGCTGCATACCAAGTCCGTGGGATCCATCCATAAGCAATCATTACTTTGCACTACAGGAGTTTGGAATTACTTTCCCAGCTCCGTTCCCTGTTCTGTGGTGTTTTGTTTTTTCCTTATACTGAATGCTGAAGCATCCTGCCACAAGTACCAGTATCGACTTAGTTGTCCTTATTTATTTACCACTCAGAGTGCTCCTTCATGGCAGGTCAGGAACTGGAAAATTCATGAAAGTGGTCTTTCTAATATAAGTAATTAACCCATTATCATCTTTAGCAGATTTTGGTTTTATTAGTGAAAGTTTTATTCCGTTTCTTTTTTAAAATCTTGGTATATGAAAAGAGCAGCAAAATGGATTTATGAAAATGAGTCCTTTACAACTACAGATATATACTTTGTGAAGTTTGAGTTGAAATCTTAACTGTCACAAAGTTCAAGTTACCTTTACTTTGAATTTATTCCTTTCTTAGAGGGGTCATGTATCAGTAAGAAAGTTGAGAAGGAAGAGGCATAGGAGGAAGAACAAGAAAAGATGTACTTTATGAATGCTATTTTTTTTATCTGGTTTAAAAAATCATCTTAAAGTTCAAAGTGAGCAACTCCAAGCAGAACAAAAATGTCATTAGTAACTCATTATTGCTTTCTCACTGATCAGCTTGCTCTTACAAGCATGGCTGCATGTTTGCATACATAATTTGGACACACAGTTGAAGACGTAACCTGCACAAATTTAATAGTGTAAGTACCGAATGCTAATGCAGTCTCATAAACGTTGTGATTACTCAGCCAACTGATTAGTATATTGGTAAGAGTGCGTATTTTCCTTTTCAACCATAAAAGAAACAGAACACATCATAAAAACATGGAAAATGTGATATAATAGGCTTGTTACCAAATAAAGTCTTGTGTGCTGTTCTTAATTTGTAAGAAAGACTGTCGATATTCACAACAGATTTATGGCAGCTATACTGCAATTACAGAAACTTTACAGTGTATTCACTCTTCTTATGCCAAGAAGTGCTACGAAGTAGGTGATTTGAACAAAACCAGGACTACCAGACACTAACTGCATAAGCACAACGTGCTGTGGTCTTTCTGGTATTTAACTCGGCAAAAGAGTTTCTGTGGGGTTCCCAGCCAGGATACTGCAGAACAAGGACTCTTTTGCTCTAAACCATTAGTTAAGATACAAATGAAGACATTGCTTACTCAGGTAACTAAGCATCGTCTGTTAAATATTTCAGTGACCATTTTAACAACCACTAGTTATTGATCAGCTCACCGGTTTCAACATTGCAAACCATCCTGTCCCTGTCCCCCCCCCCAACTCTGCTTGGCACACAGCTGGCAGGTCTGGAAGCTGTGCTGCCAATTAAACTGCTTTGATTGAAGATTTAACCTGCTCAGTGGGAACTGCTGATGTCTCAGTGCCTTGAAACTATAGCCACCCTATTTAAACATTTGGGAATTTTCATTTGAAATTGTGTTTGAAGATCTTTGCTTTTGTTTTGCACACTTAGACAAAACTGGCATGATGAAACAAACTGGAGTCTTGAGGAAAAGTGAGGGATAGGATAGGATAGGATAGGATAGGATAGGATAGGATAGGATAGGATAGGATAGGATAGGATAGGATAGGATAGCATAGGATAGGAAACAGTGGAGGAACTGATGTAGCTTATACCTGTTTTCCTTCCTTACCCCTCTCGCTGGAATCAAGCACCAGCTACCAAAATGTGAATTGTTCTGGATGCAAGAGTATTTGTCTTTGAGCTACCACACCAGCACACACAGGCTTTAACTTACTGTTGATGGTCTTGTTGCGGCTGCTCAGGAATATGTTGAATAACTTCATAAACTGTACTAAGCATATCCTGGCCTGGGACAAAGTCAGAGCCAGGAACAGATTGACTTGAAACCTAAAAGTAGGAAAGAGTATTCCTGCTGTAAGTATAAATGGTAAAAGGTTCAACAGAAATTAAACCAATAATGTAACTTCTCATTTTTTTAACTTTTTCAATGGTTTGCATGTGGATTTAACTGTTCATCTCTATTAGAGATCATTTTGAGTAAGTTTTCATCACATTTATAGTAAGGCAAGCAATAGTTTTAAATTCAGTTAGTATCTCATAAGGGTTAGGATGCAGCTCTTGCATTTAATATAGCAAGTATTTTATATTAGTGTACCACAAGTCAAGGAAGGAACATTTAATAAAGGGAGAAGCAGGAGAATCAACAGTAAAAAAGGAGAAAATATTCAGGGAAAGGGTTCAGTGTAAAACTCCCACTGGCATGTCAAAGAGAGGGAACAGCAAGGAATTTCCATAAATGAAGTAATAATGAAATTGTTCAATATGTTAAGTATACAAATCTGCTCTTATGTCAAGGCAACACCTAGACTCCCCATCTGTAAAGAATTTTCAGTCTTTCTGTCTATACCTAACCTCCATCTTCATTATCTCCACTTATCTTATTTTTCCCTTTTTCTGCTAAATAACTAAAATGAATCAGTGGATGAAATGTTGACTTTATCTGCAATGCCATAAATCTGAGTAACTGAACATAAACAAGTGGAGTTTCTTGAAATTTTGCTGGAAATTAGAATAGATTTCCTTGCTTGTACATCCATTCTGTTGTCCTTGTCATCTCTCTCTCCCTCCTGACCTACTAAGGCCCCAATTCTGCAAGAATGTGACTCTGTGATATGATCAGCCTAAGGGATATCACAGCATGCCTAAGGCTGTGATGGTTTAGGGCCTCATCACCGTACTTAATAAGCCTCCTACAGTCATAAACTTTCACAGATACAGTTTGGTTCCTCTGTTTTCTGAAAGCCTTTTACCTCCGCTGCTTTAAAAGTCTGTCGTCTCCAATAACCTTTATAATAACACTCTAGCCCTAAATACGTCCATTTCAATCATCTAACCCCAATAGACAAAAGGGTTTATTAATCTATGCCTGCTTTTCACTAATATATCATGTATTCTGAGAACTAATCAATCATAATAACAAAACAGTTGTGACTCTTGATGTGACCCTGGTGATCATGTTTTAAGAGCTCTCCCTTACCTGACCGTATTGATGCTCTCCACAGGTATAAGACTGTATTGCCAGAAACTTTCCCTAGCAAAGGGAAAGTGCTTCTTCTATTTCCTCCGTTTCACTCTGTTGACCCTAAATTTTGTGGCCCTATTTCTCCTTTTTCCTTTGTCCTGTTACACCACATCAGAATGATCTCCAACTGCTATACAGTACTGTCAGCAAAGCCACAATGCAGACAAGTAGCATATATAATAGGATTTCTTCTGCTAGCAAAATTCCTGTGCTCAAGTCCTCCCCTGCAATACACGAAGCTAACAAAATAATGCTTGTGAAATACAGCTGAGATTTAGTTTGCATACTTTTACAATGAAAACTTTAAATACCCCCCTGAGGCTTTTCTCCACTGCCAAAGTTGTATTTTGCATGAGCAGCAATATTAGGGCCAAGGGAGAAAATGGCATCACAATAGTTCATTTGCTTGTGTGACACAAGCGGTTCAGTGCTACCCATCTTCCCAACACTACCAATATGCTTTTAATATGGGGTAGCTGAACTGAGATTGTTGTCTTTAGAGCTTGGTTAGTTCCTTACTGCACCATGTTGATACAAGTATGGAACTAGTAACACAGCAAAGAAAGAGAAAGTGCTGGGAAAACAATAGCCATGAATATGGTGTCATAGAGACATCTGTAAAAAGCAACAGAATAAAACTGACAGAAGGATTCTAGTACAGATATTTAGTACCCTTTAACAAATAGAAAAGAAACCATCAGTTTATGATGTAAAATCACATACCCTAGGTCCACTGGCAAGATCAGGAACAGCGACAAATTCATATATCCCAAAATCATCCAAAGCACTTTCATGTCCTAAAGTCAGAACAAACAAATATGAAAAAAGGTATCGAGATGTAATTGAACCTGGAAAATAATGACTGGCAAAGAAATTTGGCCTAATTTTTAAAACATCTGAATATTGATTGTTTGATCTGCTTTAAACCACTTCCCTGCCAAGCTCCTAAACTGGTGTGGAGCGAGGCAGGGCAGCTGCACAGCCGGTGTGCACAGTGCTTGGCTATATCTCCAACACCTCAGACCAGGTGAGGTGCCTCTTGCTCACCTCAGTAACAGTTTTGGTAGAGCCATTGGGACTCTCTTTGCTGGAAGGCTGAACAGACTGATTTACTTTCATTTCCCATAGAAAAGAGGACCAAATCCATAAGCTCAGCATGTCTACAATGTAGTGAGGGAGTACCACCTCAATCTTTTATAATGCTGAGAAGAAAAAAAGGGAACATGATAATAACAGGTGCCACAGAGGGCTGGAGCATCTTGCCTATGAAGATAAGCTGAGAGAGTTGGGGTTGTTCAGCCTGGAGAAGAGAAGACTTCAGGGAGACCTCATAGCAGCCTTCCAGTACCTAAAAGGGGCCTATAGGAGAGCTGGAGAGGGACCCTTTATCAGGGAGTGTACTCAAACTGGAAGGGGGTAGATTTAGATTAGATATTATGAAGAAATTCTTTACTCTGAGGGTGGTGAGACACAGGAATAGGTTGCCCAGGGAAGCTGAGGATGCCCCATCCCTGGAAGGGATGGCTGAAATCTAAAAAACCAAGGCCAGGTTGGATGGGGCTTTGAGCAACCTGGTCTAGTGGAAGGTGTCCCTGCCCATGGCAGAGAGGCTGGAACTAGATGATCTTTAAGATCCCTTCCAACTCTAACCATTCTGTGATTCTATGATCTGTTATTCTATGATTGTTAAACCAGTTGACAAATTGTACCTGGGACTTCAGATACAACTTGTAGTTAGGGTGGGAGTATCTTTCTCTCCCCTCCTGCTGTCTGAGAGATTTGAGACTCTTGGTTGTCTCTTGGGCCATCACCCAACAGCAAAGGCTGCAGCACTAAAGACAGTGCTAAGATTCTCTCCTCTGATACCACTTGCTGGGGTGAAGGACCCTCTGTGCTTAAGTGACTTTTTCTTACCTTCCTAAGCTTCATATACTTCCCTATCCTCTCGCATGTAGCAGTTTATGGCCTGCTCTGATGCTTTGGTAGAAAGGCACGGGAAAAAAAGTGCTACCCTTCCAAAGGATAGCCAGTCTCCAGCCTCTCCTGCGCAAGATGATGTGGAGGGAAAAGAGGCTGTGACAAAAACACGCTGGGTCCTGATGACACAGATAAAGGTAGTACAGAATGTGGTAGAGGCTAAAATATATATAACATATTAACATCTCAGGATTTAGGTATTGACTGGTGCCACGAACATTTAGAAGTGTGATCCTCCCATGGCATATCACCTCTCATTGCTATCCCGTAATAACACTAATTTATTTCATATTGGTGAGAACAGCAGAATACAGATGGTTCCAACTGGGATTAACAGCCAGAATTCAAGCCAACAGGGCACGTACTGCTGTGAACTCCAGGCATGAGCTCAACCCACGCTGACCTGTTGTCACTTTGTTTTTATCTTAAGTAAGCTACCATAGAGGTGTGCAACCCAAGTTAAAAACACACTTCCCTTCCTTCTTTCTTTTTGTATGTGGAGTTGCTATTTTTTTTTCAGGTATGGATTTTGACCTTATGCTCACATTTCTTTCATTACCATTACCTGAAAATGTCTGTGCCCTTCTGTAATCAGCTTCTGGCCTAGAAAACATAAACATGCTTTTCAGGTTGATGTCACAAGCCGAGGAAAGAAAATTAATACAATAAAATGCAATTCTCTTGATGGAAAGGACTTCAAGACCTAAGAATGATTTATTTTGTACCTGCTCTGCAGCTTCTGTTGTATCACTGAAAAGAAGAGAAAAAGAAAAATCATTCTTTTTCCTCTGATGGTCCGAAAGAAGAGCTGGAGCGTGCTTAACTTTTACATACCTTTATGTGGCTGATATCTTTTCCATATGAATAAAAAGGCCATAGCTAGGATCAAAAATAATGAAATTCCTGTTATTACTGCAAGAGATGACAAAGATTTTCCTTTCTGGGCCAGCTTTTCCAATCCTGTGACAAAGAAGATGAGTACTGTATTTAGTCTCTTGTTCTGTACAATGTGCTATTATGACACTGAAAAATGCATCTTTTGAAATTCATCTTAAGCTAGTAAACCTGCATACAGATATAAAATAGATACAAAATTTGGGCTTTTGTGAATTGGTAGCATTTTTTTTTTCCCCACAAATCTGAACTGGAAAAGCAATGATATGCATATCAGAAATGAGTCCAGAACAGATTGGTACCTAGAGCTAAGTGAAGCTCAGTAAATGTAATCCACGAATTACAGAATCACAAATAGTAGATGAATATTGAAATTTAAGGCATAGAAGACACTGAACTACCAAGAACTTAGGTGACAATTAGGTGAACAGTTTTTGTGAGATGGGAGGGAAGTCCTCTTAGCTGTAGGAGCTGTAGAGTAGGAGGGGATAACTGAACTATTGTGTTTTTTCTGAAGCTTTTCAGATCACTGACAGTCTGGTTGGTTATCAAATCCCATCAAAAGCTAATAAATTATGTTTGTTTGTATTCATGTCTAAATATATCCAAAGTATTTCTTTCCTTCGCTCAGACCTTTTGCTGAGATATGCATTAGCAACAGTTTTCCAGCAGGATTTACTGATACAACACAAACACAATGTGTATATAATTACATACACAAAAGCATGTTGAAAACATTTGCACAGAATTTGCAAAGACAGGAATGTGAAAGTTAGGAAATGCCACACATAGTTACTTGTGCACCCTTAATTTCCTCATTTGGCTCTGATTCGTGCAGAATTAATGTAATTAAAGGCCATATTGCAATCCATACAGGTAAATTAACACTGCATATTTGTCAGTGCCAGCTTTATAAATACAATTCAAACATGCACTACTTAGCTGGATGTGTTTCCAGTACTTCTATAAACTTCTGTGCAGAGAGCTAGCATTGCTTACATCTACTCACACCTCCACGCAATTTACTGACATTGCGCTCGCTGTTTGCGCAGCAGTTATCACAAAAATTTAATATGTGGATTTCAAACCAGATGCATCCAGAAGATGTGAGAAAATACATCGCTGCAATTTCACCAGTTTTTTTTCATACTCTTTCAATGTACTGCTTTCCTCCAAAAAACCCCAAACCAAACACTGGAGAAGTAGCTGAGACCGTAAAAATATTCTTTAAAAAGAATAATTTAAACTTTAAACTCAATAAAACTTATCAGTTTATCACTTATCAGGAGAAGGGATATAGAATAATAGTCATAGTCTATGTTTAGCATGTTTAATGCTATAAAATTTCATTTGCAACCAGAATTTAGCCTGCGCAGGATCTTGGAGGTTTAGCCTCGTGCGTGAATTCATACTTCAACAAGTGCTGTATCGCACAGTGTGGGCTCAACATCTGGATTTAGTGCTATCTGAATATATATTCAACAAGAAAACGGCTGTAGGGGAGGGAAACTTTTTTTTTTCAAAATATACAGAATGAGGTGTCTTAAAAAGCTTTATTTAGGTAAAATATTTGTAATTAGGAAATGCTTTTAAGTGCAACTAAACATAAAGCTGTGGAGCTTTCCCTTCTTTTCGGGCTTTGAAAGGAAATCTCAACTAATTTTTTTAACACTTATTGATGAAAATTCACATATATATCATATCTTACATGAACTTTCTGGAGAAATGTAATTTTAATTTCCAGTAATGCATAGCTCTGGTTGCATTTTTTTTCTCCACTAACTACAAAATTTAGTTTTGAAGTGCAATATTCTCATTGTAAAATTACAACCCATCTTCCTCCCAGCATACTTAAAGCCATGGGGTTGTGATGAATCCATGTCAGTCTGAACGATGGACATCTGCTCTCCTTGTTTATCTGACTAACAAATGGCTGAGCTCTTTATTCCACAGAGGTGAAATTGCTTTGTTAAATTTTCTAAAAGGCAATCTATTCCATCTTGTTGAACATTAATAGCATACATTCCTTATCTGGAAATACTTGTATCGATCTGTATTAATAAGAGATATCAGACTTCTTCAATATCTTGTTCTTCGCTATGTACTTCTAGAGATTTTCTGAAAAACTGCTTTGTTGCTGTGTAGCACAATCTGATACAGGAACTGGTTATAATGTATGAGAAATAAAGGTGTGCGCTCAGCAGAACCTAGCAGTCAATCCATAGATTCATAAATATGACAGTGAAATAATTTTTATGAACAGATTGCAATAAAACCTTTCATCATCACAGCTTGCATTATTATCATACATTTAACTTAGGTTCTTATAATACCTAACCCCACTGGAAAAATATTAAAGACCTTCACTGCTGATAGTCTGTGCCTCGTTATTTTAGTCTATGATGTATCCTTGAAACTATCCCATGTACTGGTCACCTGGTGGTCCCAGGGCTCACAGCTCCCGAAAGCTGTGGGACAGTGAGCCTTGGACAAAATCTGCCCTTTGGGAGGAAAGGCCCACCTTAGCATTCAGCAGATTTCCACATCATTCTGTCCACCCATCTTTATCATTTTTAAAGGCAAAATGTAAGAAACAGAGTAAGAGACATATAATTCTGCCACGTTACTTGGTCATGATGAGGTTTGCCTACCAAGGAAGTTTTTCTACTCAAGGGATAAAATTCCAAATGGCCAAATATCTTTTAGTTTCAAACTCTCAGAAACTTCAGCATCTTAGTGGGTCTCGTCCCACCACGTCACAATGCAAGTAAAACCTGGATGCCACTGAATGGCCAAAATCCCCTTTACTACATTGCTAGCAAGACCTCACTTCTGATATATATTTTCTCTCTAGGAATTATTTCCTTCTTCTGGGGTTGACATTCTGCTCAGACGTTATGGTTACAGCAATGAATTAATGTTCTTACCTACAGAAGTAACGACGACTGTGAAGTGAGTTTCATCTCGTTTTCCAGTCACGTTGTTGAAAGCACGGCACATATAATCTATTGTCTTCTGGGCCACTTTATCAGATACAACTTCCAGATGGGGTCCATATTTGACTACATGAGTGGTATTGTCAGCCCTTTGAATCCACAAATAAGTATTTGGTGGATTTGAATCTGCTGAGCAGTCGAACAGTATAACTTCCCCCATGTCAACTGTAAACACCGCCCCTATATTCAGACCTTTATCTGATTTAACTTTAAGTCCATAAGGTCCATCTGCATTGAAAAAAAAGAAAACACAGTGGAAAAATTAAAATAAAAGTATACAATTAAACTTTAAATGGAAGCAGATCTCTAAACTTACAATTTTTAAGTTAGACTAGCCTTTACAATGGCTGGCATTGGGTTCAATCATTTCCATTAAAAGGCTTTCAGGTCAATAACTTGATCTGTACTAGGTTCATCGCAGACTACACCCACTTAATACTGATCTAATCGCTCTTTAGGGGAAAAGCACAGGTCTGTGCATTGTTCAGTACGATAAAAAGAATGAAAACTGAAAACTGTTGGAAAAGCTGCCAAGTAAAGGAGCAGGTCTTCCTATTGTTGGACTATTGTCCGACAGACATGTGTACATAATTCAGAAAACAGAGCAGCTAAGTCTTTTTAGGGTAATCTTCATAGGAAAATGGCAACGGAAACAATATATTTCATGGAATCATAGAATTGCCTAGGTTGGAAGGGACCTTTAAGATCATCAGGTCCAACCATCAACCTAACACTGACAAAACCACCACTAAACCATGTCCCTCAGCACCACGTCTACCCAACTTTTAAATACCTCCAGGGATGGCGACTCAACCACTTCCCTGGGCAGCCTGTTCCAATGTTTGATAACCCCTCTGGGAAGAAAGTTTTCCTAATATCCAATCTAAACCTCCCCTGGCACAACTTGAGGCCATTTCCTCTTGTCCTATCACTTTTTACTTGCGAGAAGAGGTGGACCCCCACCTTGCTACAACCTCCTTTCAGGTAGCTGTAGAGAGCGATAAGGTCTCCCCTCAGCCTCCTTTCCTCCAGGCTAAACAACCCCAGTTCCCTCATCTGCTCCTCATAAGAGTTGTGGTCCAGACCCCTCACCAGCTTCACTGCCCTTCTCTGGACACGATCCAACACCTCAATGTCCTCCTTGTAGTGAGGGGCCCAAAACTGAACACGGTATTCAAGGCGGGGCCTCACCAGTGCCGAGTAAGCGGACGTCCCTAGCCCGGCTCACCACACTATTCCTGATGCAGGCCAGGATACTGTTGGCCTTCTTGGCCACCTGGGCACACTGCTGGTGCATAGTCAGCCGGCTGTCAACCAACACCCCCACGTCCTTCTCTGCCAGGTATCCTTCCAGCCACTCCACCCCAAGCCTGTAGCACTACATGGGGTTGTTATGACCTAAGTGCAGGACCCGGCACTTGGCCTTGTTGAACCTCATGCCATTGGCCTCAGCCCATCGATCCAGCCTGTCCAGATCCCCCTGTAGAGCCTTCTGACCCTCAGGCAGATCGACACTCCTGCCTAACTTAATGTTGTCTGCAAACTTACTGAGGGTGCACTTGATCCCCTCATCCAGGTCATTGATAAAGATACTAAAAAGAATATTTCCCATGCAATTTTTAATAGATCATTTCAGATCATGAGGGTTTTATATCTTTACATGTTAAAGTTTATCTTTACAGGGATCTAAGTATAGAAATCAATGTAGAGAATATAATAATCAAAATGTGATTTATTAAATTACTTTTTCCAGTCAAAAGAACTAATCATTTTAATGTTGCTAATTCCCTAAGGGCTTATATGCATAATCAAAAATGCACAGACCTAACATTGGCAAAAGCCAAAAGAAGAAAATACGTAGAATGATCAGGATACATCTTTTTGGTAAGATCCCTGAAGTTCAGGAAAGCTGCTGACAAGTGCCTCACACAGAACGTCATAGCAAAAAGACAGATAAATCAATATTATGCCCATTGTAGACAGAAGACAGTGCAATCAAGTAATATTTCCACCTTCCTATGGTTGTCTGGAAGCATCGAGATAATGTAGTTGGGTTTGAATGTGAAATTCCTTGCTACATGAAGTGGCACGCTGGAACATTTCAGACTGTTTCTCATCAGGAAATTCAGGCTGACGTTAGAGCTTCTAACATGCAGACTTCTGTTTATTGTTTGTGTTTTTTTTATGAGACTGATTTATTTTTCAAGAATACGTATGCAAACAGCATGCAGCACAAACCAGGCCATTTTGTCTGTGCCTCTGGGTTTTTTTCTCTATTTGTGAAGGCTTAGACAAGAGAACGTAGACTATCACACCGTGAGCTCAGTTTAGTCCATTTTTAACCAAATGTCCATATTTCACAAGGTAAATTTGTCAAACTTCTTTATTTTCTCTGCTTATTTCATAGTGGTCAACTTTTGGCAGTCTCATTTTAAGGAAGGCCCAACATCACGCATAACATTAACTTGAGAAATGCAATACAGATTCACTTCAGCATGAATTAGCGCTGCTCCCACCTACATGGCAGCAGCCACTCTGAAGAATCGAGGCATTTTTTAAACTCTAGATGCTGGGCTGCTTCTTCGCAGGCTCTGCAGCATCCAAACCATTTGCTTTCCTGTATCCATTACTGACCCTGTAATAAGCATTTCTGGGAACTGCAGACCTGTCACCACTACTTTGGCTTGGCTGACCTCACTCGGGCTGCGTGCTTCTGTGGACTGTCGAGAAGACCAGCCTCTCACGGCGGCTCGCCCGCTGTAGGGATTTACTTCCCCTTTTTCAGATAGGAAAGGAGAGGGATGTACTGAACTTTGACTTTTTCATAAATGAAAGGAAAACCCCTCACACGCTATTTATAGGCAGGAACACACTTTTTTACTTTTCAGAGCAATGCAGTGATTCCTCCTATCCAATTCTTTCTTAGAAGAATTAGCTTTTACTTTGTCTGATAATATAACCTTTGATATATGTAAACAGAGATTAATGGTAAGAATAGCTGACTGGCCTCTGTGCCCCCTCACTACAGTGGCAGATTTGCCATGATCTGCAAAAGAATCAGAACTGAGTTCTGCTTTTTTGTCAGTATCATACCAGTGCAGCGTAGACAGATAACACTAACTACGTAACTCCCCTTTTGTATGAAAGCTGCAGATCGAAAGAAACCATTATAAAAACACTGCTGCACACTGGTTGGGGAAGTACGTTTGAAAAAAAACAAATGAAGGTTTTCTTAAGAAATAGTCAAATCTTGGCAAGGTCTGAAAAGTGGCATCCCTTGAGGAAGTCAACACAAGCATCAGGTAAACCTTCTGCTTTGCCTGGATCAGTCTTTTGCCTCTCGTGGACATCGCATACATCATCGAGATCTCTAAACACTGGGTAGTTGAGGGATACACACAGCTTCAAGGATGATTCTGAAAAGCAAGTCATTAACCATTTCCTCTCTAGGACTAAATATATTCTAGCTTTGGGAAGTCCCAAGGAAGGAAACCCCACTTAGTCTTTAAAATTCAGCTCCGTGAGCACAGTACAGCAGTTTCTGCTGCAGCCTCCATGACAGCGGCTTCTTCCAGTCTTGAAATAATTTGTTTCTGGGTCACACTACCGCAATAGCCATGTTCTGGGGTGCGCTATCATCATAGCTAATGGAGAAGCAGCATAATATTAATGAGAAATGAAGAACAAAACACTTTTGATTCTCAGTAAAAGAACACAGTCACTGCCTTCATGGATCCTTCAGCTCTACTTCTCCTTTCCAGTATCGTTCTCAACAGAAACCTGCCTCTTGTCTCCGTAAAGCCAGTTAACTAAATGACTTGTAAAATAATAAATCATCTGTTCTGAGTAACAATTTAGTGCTCTGTGGGAATATTTCCAATTGCTCGTATCACCACGGGACTGTTACAGTTTCCAAGCAGATGGCAGGTATTTACTGTGAGTGACCTTTTTTTTATCACCTCCAGTAACTCCCCTGCAGCAACGACATATGGCACATAGAGATCCCGGGGCCTGTTCTGGATTGTTATTGACAACTGGGAGCTGGGAGACAAACCACCTCTGCAGGCAGAGCAGAGGTTGGACCGAATTATGTGACTTCGTATAGCTCAGGAAGTAAGACCCCCAACTCCCATCGCTCACTTGGATACGGACAGTAGCACAAGGATTGCAGTCTTTCAGCATTGCATTGTTTTCTCTTAATGTTTGTTTCAAATTTTAAATTATGCAAAAAGCAAACCCTCTGTTCTGAGGAAATGAAAAGTACATTTGGAAAATGCAAATACTTACAACAATATATTCCACACGTGGAGAAAGACTGAATCTCAAAGTTTTTGATATATACAGATCTTTTGAGCTGTATCTCACAATCACTAAAACAGCAAAAAGTTCCAGAAATGCGGACACTGATGTAACTTTGAGATTTGAAAGTTCTGTGAAACAATGGCTCAAAAATAGGTTTTCAGTTTAGAGCTTGGAAAGATTTTTCAGATTTGCTGGAAAATACATGTAGTTGAGTGAGGGAGAAGGGAGGAAGCAGTACCAGAACTGAGACTGAAGGGCACACACCTTCTCACTGCAAATGTCCCAGACACCCGTCAGTGCGGGAAGTGCTCTGGAGCCAAGCCTGTGTGCAACACATCAGAAATGCGAATGCCAAAGGGGCTGTGCCACAAACAAACAGAGCAGTCCGAAAGGTAGCAAGAGTGGCAGGTATTATTCTAGCCTGACCTCGCTTTATTGCATTGTAAGAATGCTGTCAGGTTGTGCTGGATGCAGCATCCCCAAGTTTTGTGTAGGTATTCTGTGAAGAGAGGGGCGTATAAGGTCCATTCAACACTCATTAAAGTGAGAAAAGCCGTAGATGCAGCACATTGATACACATACAGTTCTCATTCTTAGCACTTTAAGCACTTAAGTAAGCTGAGGTTGTGACTGTACAAAAGCAGGCTTCTAAAAATGTGCTGCCTTGAGGAAAGAATATGATGAGTTTTGGTTTTTTTTTTAATTTATCATGGTAATGATAAGTTAAAAATCCATCAGTGCTGGTTGTTTCCTTGTAGAGCATTTTATTATGATTCTTCTGTCTAATGTGAATGGAAGCTCCATTCACAACTGCCCTGTTTGCTAGAGCTCTGCAGCTCCCCCTTTATCTTTATGTTTGCATTGCTGACAGTTTGACAAGCTGCACCTAAGGGATCAGCTCTCGTCTAACAATGTCCTTGTTAGTCTTCACTAATTTAGGCAGTCTTTTTCTCTTCTCCTGGTGCAGTGTAGAGACCCCCACACACATTTTAGGTGAAAGACATCCCCTCATTCAATTCTTCCAAGTTATAATTAAAAATAGATAAGTAGCAGAGTGGATAATCAGAGATGAAAGGAGGAGGAGAAAAATATGACATAGTAAGAGGTATAGGTTCTGAATACGCTGGTGGTGCAGTAATACCAGGTCCAGGGCATGGGCTGTCTACCAGCTGCCAGATTCCAGAGCCCGGCAAAAGCAAGAGCGAGCAGCAGCCCTTGGCTGGACAGGAATCCAGTCCCAGTCCCTGCACTGTGCCATCCATACTGTACCATTGGGGGAACTGGTTATACCTGAACAGGGCTGGTAGCAAAGTATATCCTGACCTGTCTGATTTCAGCTCTCATCTGAAAAGGACACTTCAACCCCTGAGGACATGAGGATCAGAGCCTGGCAAGGTCACGTATGTAGCACGTACTACTTGCAAACCCTGGATGCTCCTGGAGTTGACATTACAGGAGGGAAAAGGAACAAAGTAAGAGTGCCCTTTCTAAGATTTAAAGTATAATTGCTGAATGTTGACTAAACCAATCTTTTGTTTCCTTCAACTTGTTTCATTCATGAACTCAGTCTATGCTCACAGTTAGTTTCCCTCTGCTATTGTTTCCAGTCAAAATACACGGCTAGCTTATGGTCTGTTCTTCTGCAAACGTTGGTCTTTACACAACTCTTCTTCCTCCCTCATGTTTGCCACTTGATGTGGAAAGCAAGCACTCCTTTCAGCTCTTGTTTTGCTAAGACAGGCTGGGGTCTCTTCTCCATTCCTTTCTGTTCTGTTTCTTTCCAGTTCGAGATCATTGCTCTGGGATGTGCAGGAGCTGCACACAGTATTCTACATGCGATCTCATAATCTGTGTGCCATTAGTATTCCCCTTATTTCCTTGTTGGAAATACTTTGCCAACACACCCTAGAATTACATATGTCTTTCTCACACCTGAATCACACTTCCAGTTCACAGACATCTTTTGATAGCTCAATCACCCAGGCTTGCTGCCTCAGTTATTTCCCAACCAATCTCCATCTTATCAGCAGTTTATGCTTTTTATTCTCTAAAAGTGCATGCCCACTCATTTTTTACTAGCAAATTTCCTACCAGTGCTATTACTCCATCAAAGTCATGCAGTCCTCTCAGTTTAATGTCACAGGTGAACTTCAGTGACATACTCCCAATCTTTATGCTGATGTCATTAATGGAAATATTAAACAGGACCGGACTTGAAATGATCCTGAGGAAACCCACTATTACCACTCCTTCAGCCTGGTACTTCCTGTACTTAGCTTTTTTATACTGTTTGCTGTCTCCATTTTTAACAATATTTTCATGTATATCCATCTGATTAATTTTTCCATTTGAGTCACATCTCCTCCAGATCTGAAAATGTCTCTACTGTGGAATTCCTGGAGTTCTAATTTGAATTCTTCAGTTTGGACTCATCTTCATAACTACATAACACTGAGTAACTTTTTATTATACTGTTGTAAGTTAGGGCTGTTACAAACAAGCTCATTCTGAATGCAAGCTCACATATAATGTTGACTCAACTCAACTTTTCTGCCCGTTTCCATAGTTAGAGGCACTCTTTCCAGCCACATCATTTATACAAAAGTAATTATGAATATTTAATATACTTACAATATATGGTTGGAGCAATTATCTCACTTTCCATTGCACTGACAGGGTTAGATACCAGACAGCTGTAGTTCCCAATGTCTTCTTTCACAACAGGAACAATTAGAACTGTTGCGTTGTTTGATGAAAAGGTGTAAGTAGGGCCGGCGTGGAGAGGCTTCCCATTTTTCATCCACTGGTAAACTACCCTTGTACCTTTTTCCACAGTACATTTTAATGTAATATTCCCTACATACTCCACTACCCCTGAAGATGGTTCAGTATATACAATTGGCCTTGTGACAGGAACTGTAAAATAAAGAGATATGAAGAGTTATAAAAGTGACGAGCCAGTATATTACAGTCTTCACTGCCAAGATGATGCAAATAGCAGTCATTATCCTCTCTGGAAAGCACTCAGATTTCAAATTTTATTTATTAAATGTAGTTAAAGGTTGAAAAAAGAAGGCTATATTCTCAGCTGGTGACTGTAAGAATTGTTCTAGTACTTAAATAAAACTTGGCTGTTTATATTACTGGTCATACAGCAAAGGCTGCAGCCAGATATAGGATGGCCTCCAGCTCCTGCCTCGTAGGCACATCCCCGTGGCCACAGAAATGAAAAAAGCCCACAGCATGACACTTCCCACAGTGTGCCACGTCCTCAGTACAGCTGCCTGCAGCTTTGCTCACACTGGGCACTGCTGACATACGCTGTCAATCCGGTCGTGAGGATGGCTGCAAGCTGGGACGAGCATGGGAGTTAAACGGTAGCTATAACTTTGTCACGTCAATATGTCATTCATTTAATTATTTCAAGCCCAACAGTTACAGGGCTCCCTCTGTATAATCCATAATTTACAGTAGCCTCTTGTCATTCTTTTAGATCATTCTTTTCTACTTCCCTTTTTTTTTAATATCCCCACTACAAGGAGCACAGTACAAAGAGGGAACCTTAGGAATTCAGATTTGGGCTTCTTTTATAGACACAAGGTCATGGGCAAAAGTCAATGGCTCCTTTTTGGTAGTTACAGAAGGCAATGGTAAAGTTGCTCAGGGAGAAAGACTATTTGAAAGTTAAGGCATGATTGATAGCACAGCAGAGCCTTATGAAACATTATTTCTTAGAAGTTTGTCTAATTTAATAATAATTATTGGTTTCTATACTCCTTATTTTTTTTACTTATGATCCAGAGATATTAGTCGATATATTAATTTTGTTTCAAGTTGACATATTGTAGGATTCCCTGCAGCAGCAGTAGAAAACAATGTAACTTAATTGTTAGTATTTATTCAGGTACAGTTGGATTAAATTATACACTATTGTAACTGTACACTAAGAAGTAGTACTTCACAACTATTGCTTTTTTTTTCTTTTCCAAATTAAGACACTATATTTTACCAACTTACCATCAACAGCTACTTGAATCTTTTGACTGGCAGCCATTGTCCCATTTCCACGGACATTGACTTTTACAATATAATTGCCCTCATCACTGATATGCAATGGATTGATCATCAAAGATGCATTCGGTGGTACGAGGGTAAACTTGTGCTGATATTCCAAATCTGGAACTACTGTTTGATTTACAGAGCCAAGCAAGTATTTTGGATTACTTTGAGGCCTCTCAAAAAGCCAGATTATCTGGATTTCAGAAGCTGTAGCATTGAAATTGTAGTCAACTGTAAGATGGAGTGGTTGCCCCTCAATCCCATGGATGGTATGAGACGGTACTGTCAACTTTAAGGCAGAACAAATACCTACATAAAAATGAAAGAACAAACAAATAAACAAACCCAAAATACAAATGGAAACACTGTAAAACTCAAATGAGAAATTCTCACAGAGAAAAAACTCTTTTACACTTCTTTGTGTAAGATTTTAGTAAGATTTCAAGTAAGAAAGGGGAAAACTCTCATTGACCTCGGTGACGTTGGATCTAGCTATAGAGCTCCAGCTTTAAAATACATGAAAAGCCAAAGGAAGGATATTTGCGATTTCTGGGCAGAAGATCTTTTATTGTTGAAAGTCTGACATAAGGTCAAAAAGGTTTGCATTTACCTTAAGGTTTAAAATATTTTTCCTTTAAAATATTTCCAATTCTTAGACCTTATCCTCTCTAACAGTCATGGATCGCAAACTCAATTTTTAAGATTTTTTTTTCTGGGTTTAGCTAGGGAGAAATTTCTTAGTTACTTTGGCAGTAATACTGAGAAACTGACTGAAAATCTAACAAGCAGCACTTCCATGAATTTGTCTTATTAAAATGATATGTAGTTATTATTTCTGTCTGCACTGCACCCATAAGACTAAATTCAAGAAACATTACTAAGCTTGCAAACGTCTAGTATTCCAATTTTAGGGAAGAGCAGAATTAAGGGTTGCTGTTGACGGATATGCATGAATACCTCCTTGACTTACACTTGCATCAAAGAACCTTTGGTGCTACTTGTAAGAGAACAATTGAAGGACTGTGAAAGCAAAATTTTCAGCCACATTATTAATCCTGTTCTCCAAGGATCCTGCCTCCGTTAGAGGGCAAAAAAGGTCACTCCTGAGTTAATCATCAGCTTTCCCATATTTCATTTGAGAGTAATTTTTCATTGCTTCAGCTTTAGACAGATTTATTAATATTACTAAAACTTTACTTTTAGGACTGAGTGATCGATTTCCACAGCATTCACAAGTATAGCAATGGTGTGAAGTGGTGACATTAATTGATTTCACACCACCATTATAATTGATAAGACTTTACAGATGAAGAATTTATGCACATAGAAAACTAATAGCAAAAATAGCCACTATAATTGATAAGACTTTATAGATGAGGAATTTATGCATACAAAATTAACAGCAAAAATAGCCACTCATTTTGGATGATCAATTTGAAATATTAAGGACTGGATTTTTCAAATTACACACAAACAGATTTTAGTATGTTCAAGATGCAACTCCAATTGACTTCAGTTGCAGGTTTGAGTGCTCAGCTTCGAGTACTCAGTGTTGCTGAAAAACATGCTGCAAGTGCTAAGTCAAAACCCTAGGAAAAAAGCAACCTCTTATTAGTAATGACATGTAAAAAAAATATTTAATTAATCTGTCTACATGCTGGAAACTGAGAGAGAATGCACTGCCCAGGGCAACATGCCATGCTTTCACCGTGCACCATCTATTCCTTTCCTGCTGCTGAACATCTTCTTGACTTGCTTCCCAGTATCTGTAACAAAAAAGTAACTCTCTTGCTGAAGTACATATACCCTCTACCTGGAAAGGGAGGCAGAGGGGGCTATATGTGAAAAACATGTGACTGTGCTATTAAAAATTAATATAATGCAGAGATAACTTTGTTTTTTGAATTTCCTACCTTCATAGCATTTGTCTTTATGACAAAAAGGAATTGTTAAAGGTTCATTTGTGTCTAATTTCCTAGGTTATACAGCAGGAAAAGATAAAAATATCAATTCAGTAGCATAATACGGTATCTGTATATGTCTTTTGGGTTAGAACCTTCAAATTTCACCGCACAGCTGTTTGCCTCTTGAGCTAATTGCAAAGACGACTGTCGCTGGGGATCAGGGGAGGGACGCATAAAGGGGGTGGGGGTAACAGACACAGCACAGTAATATGTAACGTCAGTAATTAATGTTAGAGGTACTCTGGAAGGGCATGAAAAGTAGCAGAGCAGAGATGCCATAGGAGGGGACTGGCTCATGGGCAGCCAGCAATGTTGTCCGTGCTGCTGAAGGTGCTGCACAAACCCATGTCAGATATACTAACTGTGTTTCAGGAAAAAACCCTATTGCTAAGAAATCTTTGATCACATTCTGTCCATTCAGGAACTAGCAAGCTTTATAGTCAACACAAAGCCAGCTACAAAATCTACCCCAAAAAAGTAATTTTGTGGCTGGCTTCACTTTTCATAAAGCTGTGCAATATTACTCTCAACTAGGGAAGTCAGCTCCCAGTGTTTCCGAGGATATGGCAGGGAAACCAAAGGAAAACGTGGCAGAACACTCTAGGGGTGATGTGTATAGAGACGGTGAAATCCCTTGACAGAAAGACTGGCAAACCCACCTCCTCAGGGGCTAAAGAAGAAGCGAGCAGAAAACTTCAGGTCGCATGGACACTGATGTGGAAAGGATGGGTGGGCGTCAGCTGACATGGGAGAAGAATGGGACAAAAGGGGAGAAAGAGTGTAGAAAAATATGGAGAGACTTAAGTGGAGGATGCACAGGGGAGAGATGTTTACACGCTTAACTTTTTCTAGATCAAAAACCTCAAGCACATCAAACTGAAGCCTCTTTCCCTACCCCTTTTTAATAATCTTTGAGGCCGGGTGTCCTTGCACTGTTTTCTAATGCTGCACAACTCTTAGGGACTTGCTACACTCTGGTTAACAGATTAGTTTTGTTGGTTGTTGTAACATTTCTCAGAGGCGAATTCTCTCCCTGCAAACCTTACAATACAAATCAGATTTAAACTGCTGTTGTCTGTTTGAAAAAAAAGAACATAATTCCTTGGTAAAATCCTTCAAAAATATTTAATGTTGGAAATACATTTCATACAACACATCAAATACATTTCAATTTTTAAATCTCCTTGAATTAAGTCAAAACCATCTCTCAAACACTGGGAGATCTGTAAATAACCAATTAAAAGATCTGTCCATAACCTTCCTCATTCTTTACGCATGACAATTTTTGGGTTTATCTAGCTGTCAATAAGCGATTGTGCTGTAGGACAAGAAGCCAGTAACAGCTGCAGAGTAATCATGAAATATGTATAACAAATAATATTTCTCACAGATCTGTTTGTGCAGAAAATTAGCAAAAACCAAGCAGGTCTAGTAAGCACAGGGAAAAGTAAGACCACCGGTATATAAGGTATCATCATAATAGAGTAAGATAAAGGAAATTATGGCTGAAAAACTCAATTTCTTCAGTTAAGAAACGTGTGAATAGAAACTGTAAATTAACTTGGTTCCACTTGATTCATGGGGAAAAGTGCCTCCATGTAACAGGTTGGACAGACATTTTGATTGGCAGTTAAGTGAATTCTTTAAGCAAAAAACAGAGGTGGTCAATACTTTCCCCTGGAGTCCCTTTGGGCGAGCGCAGGCTTTGCTGCTCTCCTGGGGTGATTTCGTGGAGTGCCATCAGCACGTGGAGCTCCTCTGCGGCTGGCAGGGCCAGGGGATCGCAGGCGGAGGCTTGGAGAAGCTGTTACTAGACAACGGTGCCCTGCTGAAGGCTAGGGTTTTACACGGGCAATGCTGGGAGTCTTCTGGCTTTAACAGAGGTCAAATATTTTGCAGTCTGGACTATCAGACTAACTTCACAAGTTTTGATTTTTAGGTAAAACTGAAGAGTGTTATGACTAATCCTTGAACTAATACAAATAGTGAAATCAAGCCGACGTGCCAAACTGTTACTTCATTCTCATTGGGCACAAATTCCATGTAATTTAAGCCTACCTCTATAGCTTTCTAAACATAATACAAATTTTTCCAAGATGATGGAATTCCAAAAACTAGATTTTGTATAATAACCACAAGGCAAGTGGGTTGTACCAAAATGACCTCCATTTGGGGATCAGTGATCTGTGCTTTGCTTCCATCTCACTTTACTATAACCAGTATTAGCAAGCACAACAGAATCGTTGTTGACATAAAACAAGGGCTGCAGCTTTAGTTTAAATAAAAAACTATGACATAACTTTTGAGTTTACGGCATAAACTCAAACCTGCTTAGCGAGGTTTTATCGTTCTCTGAATTTAACATGCACATCTCCTTGTCAAACCGAGGTTGGATTCTCAGCTGCTTTTCACCAGTGTTCATTTAGCTCTTCTGCTCTCAGAAAACCCTGAACTTGAAGTAAAATGTCAGTAGATCACTCACAATAAGTTCATTTATAAAAAAAAAAAGAGATACAATGTACTGGGAAATCTGCAATTCCTATGCCCTGCAGTTACAGCAAGAGGAACTTGGGCATACTCTTCCCCATTTGGGGATTTTTGCCCAAGAACAAGTTCCACGAAGCTTTGTTATTTGACCTTATTCTTGCCTTTGAAGTCGTTGTCTTCGGTGGGCTCTGTGTCATGCCCCCAGTGCACACGGTTCTTGCCATGATATAAAGCACAAGCTGCACATTTGCCATACTAGGAAACGTATCTCTGAGTAAGGGTCTATGATGAGACTTCCCGGTGAACAACTGTGTACAATAAAGCACTCTGCTTGCACACCAGTATCTCTTGCAGGATTTTAATTAAAAATGTTGAACAAATTTGTAAATGTAGATAAAGTGAATATTCACTTTATTTTTTTATCAGTGTTTTCATTTTTAAAGAAGAAATCTGATAAACTTCATATAAAACTGCAACTGTTACAACGCCAAAACTCTTGGCAAAGTATTTAGCTTAAAATCAAGGAAACTAGGTGATAGTATATGAAGTTCACAAAGAAGATAAAAGAAAAATTGTCCTGGCACATGAATGAGTAGAGCATGCACTACATTTGTAATAGTATATATTCTCTCTGTTGATATTTACAAAAACAATTAAATACAGAAGTGAACTACAAGAGTTTGTAGAAATGTAAGTTTATCTAACATTTGATCACAGGATATTCCTGTCAAAGTGCACGGAACACCTATTTTTTTATCAACTGCATGGATAACAAATGAGTACTTATGAAAACTGCACCCAGATACCAAACAAATGTACTATTAATGGGAAGATGTTCTTCAGTTGATTGAAAGCTTAATTTAGTTTTAATACCAAGTAAATTTAAATATTACATATAAATTTTCCCTATTAACTGTAAGGCATCATAATGAACTGAAAAATAATGTATCAGCACTGTCTCAACATAATGCATTTTTAAAGAGATGTGTAACAGCTTCTGTATAAACTTTGGTTCAGAATCTGTCCAGCCTTACTCATTAAAAAGAATGCACAATGTCTATATTATTTAATAAAATGTGGCAATATCTATGTAATCAATGCCCATGTTTTATTTACAGATTATGTATAGTGCTAATTTTTGTCAGTTGCTAAAACTTTCTAGCTCCACTCATAAAACAGTGTGACGCTATCTGATTGAAAGTTTTTAGGCTACCTTCTTAAAATAAAACATCTGACAATACACAGAAGTATCTTTAAATTTAGAAGCATAAAACCAATTCACATTTCCACAATGACAATCAAATATAATTCATACTGTTTCTTACCTACAAGCAGAAAATATATTTTGCACTGTAAGTCCCAAAAGAAGCTGGCTAAAGGGCTCCATGAAAGCATCCTGTCCCACACAAATCCCACCTTCTTCTCAGTGCTAAGCCAGGGCTTGGACCTGCAGCTGCTGGTTTATTTGCCAGGGAAATCAGCAATGAGTTAACAGGCCCTATCCTGTCCCCTGCCTTATGTGATTTGAATATGCGTATACAAAGAACAAAGGGAGTGGAGCACCTGTTAGATGAGCACCCATCTTCATTGCCTCTGACTTTATCGTAACCCTTCCGCGGCAGTCACAGCAAATATGACACAGAATGTAATAAATGAGGCGCAGAATACAAAGTACGTTCAATTAATAAAAATAAGTGAGTGCACCCAACGTACAGGTTATACAGTTATTAACATCCTTTAGTTACAGTTTCATAAAAAATACCGTGCTGCTAGATGGTTCTGCTTTTTTCAAAGTTGTATTCAGAATTTTTTTTTCAATCTTTTCCAGTGACAGCCTCTCCTTCTCTGTTATAAAAAATATTAAGAGCAAGACTCTTGCTTAAATTTTTTTATAGCATTTTCAAGTCCATAACTTTTCTGTATTATTTTCCTTAACATAAGCATAACTTGATGATTTTGTTCCCTTTCTTTAAACAACATGTAACGTGAAGTGTCTGTCAGGCATCTTCTAACAGAGTCCTGTGGCTAAAGTGGACAGCTTACTACAGTTGTTGAGTTAGCTGCTGATTACTGTTTATTCTGTATTAACTTACATTGGTTTAATTAATTTTAACATTAATGTATGATTTGGATTTTGCCCAAGGCTGTCACTCACTGTACAAACCTTATCAGCAGCAAACCAGGCAACCTCCCACAGTTGCATGTGCAGTAACAGTTTGCAACAGCAAATATTTGCTTCGACAGGGACGGTTTATCCATAGAAAAACACACTAAGTTTTCGCTATACTGCACTTATGCCGATTACTATAGATTAACAAATATTAGGCTAGACTGTATCCTGCCTTGTGCAGCAGGGACTGGTAGCAAGGAACTGCCTCCCCCTCACTGCAAGGGTCCTGCAAGGCGCTAAGCCCCCACCAGAAGGGCTGAATGCTCTATTTTTATATAAGGCAGGTGAAAATGCCCAGATCCTTCCAGAATTCTTAGCAGCTTTGTACAATCAAACGTAAGAAACATGAGGGTTATTTCAGGTTAAAAAAAAAATGGAAGTAAAGTGGTCCCACCAGAAATAATATCACCACCTGACACGAGCCAGTAGATGAGGAGGGTGTTTTGCAAAGGCTTCCTGGTCCACTGTCCTGTCCCTCCTGAATGCTGCTGTTTATAACCTGCTTAATCCACTTAACTGTAGGCTAGATATATCAAACTGCAACCTTTTATAAAACCTGAGTTAGAAATTATTATCTACTTGGTTTCAACATGTCATAAAGTATTGGTCACAGGTTCCAATTAATTTCTAACCAAAATGAATGGGAGCTTTCATATTGGGATAAAGTCTGTGTTGGTGTTTTAAACACACTATGCGGGCAAAGAAAATTTAAAAAAACCCCAAACAGATTAGCAAAATTGTATTTTTCAAGTGTATTCCTGTATTTCCAGCATTTGGATATGTTCTTGATGGCATTAACATGTTGCATTTTTTTACACTAACTTATACAAATAAAGTGAATGCTAAAGAAGTACATTATTTTTTTCTATAGAAGTCTATCTTGTGCTGGTTGTTAAATGACATTTAGACTTAATCAAACCTCACTCATTTCTTTTTATTAAAAGCAACTACATTACAGCAGCTTAATTTGCAGCAGTAACATTCTGAACACTTTTAATATTTCTGTAAATTTTAGTTATTACTAACAAGTAACTTTGTTATGTGCTAAACTTGTTAGAGGTTTTCCACAGAAATAACTATAGATTATATTCCCAATGGCAGCCAGCAGTAATGAATTCTTGCTAAAGAATGCAGGGAGGGGACCACTGGTCCCAACTTCCCTTCATCGTCGTGTTGGACTCAAGCGGTGAGCAGCATGCCTGCTTTTACCCGTCATACCCTGCAACAAGTGTTGTGGTTTAGGCTGGGCTGGCCATTAAACGAACCACAGCTGAGGGGCTAAATAATAATAATGCGATAAGGAAAGGCATGCAGACCCCAGTAATTCCAAAATTCCAAAAGGAAAGACAACCTTTTCTGCAGTTATTGCTATGCTGCAGCGGACGTGTTTGTTGGTAGCCTTAGTATTGAATGTCATCTCCCGTTAAGCAAAGATTATGGGATAAATTCTCTCTTTTTTATTTGTATCAATATAAAATAGATTTTTAAAGTTATCAGCTTTTTATTTTAGTTGAGATCTACACCACCAGAGCACAGAACCACACAAGCCCCTTTTGGTGAGGCAAAACGGCATCACCTGTGACGAGGCCCAACAGCCTTGTGCCTAACACCTGAAATAACCCAAAACAAACACAGGACGGTCATTGCCCAAGTGCACTGTATAGCTAGGCTGTCTCGTTAGGCAGTGCCTCGTTTTGTCTTCTCGGATAACTGCTTTCGAAGTCCAAACAAGCAAACCTCAACGCCCAAATACTCTATAAACACCCCCCAAGCCCCGGAGAGACCCTCGGCCTGCTGGGCCACCGCTGCCAGCCCAGGCGCTCGCCGCCACGAACCCAACGAAGAGGCCGAGGCAGAGCACGGGTTTTGGCCACCCGAGTTTAGCACTGCCTTCCAACAGCCGGCTACCGAACTACGAGCTCCTTCCACCGCTCGGGAGGGCTGCCACAGCCGCACCAGGGCCGCCGGCCGCAGCCTTTCCTCCCCCGCGGCCCAGTTCCGTCTCCCCGGGCGGAGGCGCGCCCCGCAGCCACCGCGGCGGCGGCTGCCTCCCCGCGATCCGCTCCGCGTCTCCTCACGGCGCCCCCGGCCCGGCCCGGCCCGGCCCGCTCCCCTTCACGGCGCCCCCGGCCCGGCCCGGCCCGGCCCGTTCCCCTTCACGGCGCCCCCGGCCCGGCCGCCCCCACGCCTCGCAGAGCACAGCCGCCTCAGGGCTGCCGGCGCCAGCCAGGCGCGCCCCGGCGGAAAAAGCCGACCCAACCCGGCCCCGTCTCTGGTGCCCGCCCTCCCGACCGTGCTGACGGGGGTTGTAGTTGGGCGCCGCCGCCCGAGGACTACCGGTCCCAGTGAGCAGCGGGCGGCCTCTGTCAGGTGGCGTCCAACATGGCTTCCCCGTGCCTGCCGGGGCAGGAACCCGCGGCCGTGCGGGGCTGCTGAGGGTTTTCGGGGCGGCGGCGGTACCGGTACCATCATGCAGAAGATCAAGTCGCTGATGACCCGCCAGGTGAGCGGCTCGGCAGTGGGGGGGGGGGTGTCCCGTGCTTTTCTCGGGGGCGCCGTGCCTGGGCCCGCGACGAGGGGCGGGCCGGGGGGCTGGGGTGTGCGGCCGTGCCCGGGCACCCTGGTGGGCCTCCGGGGCGCGGGCATCGCCCTCGGCCCTGCTGGTGGGGAGAGGCAGGTCTTGGGCTGTATGAGCTCTTGGTACTCATGCATCCAGCTCCCCCCCCCCCCCATCAAATCAAGAAATGGAAGCACGCACAGGTGCCAGCACGAAGCTTGTGGCATCACAGACAAATTGGCCCTAAAGATGACACGACTGGGCTGTGTCCGTTTCGTTTTTTTGTTTTTTTTTCCCCCACCTATAATTTTGGAACGCTGGGCCGTGGCAGTGTAACGTGGCTTTGTCCGATAGCAGATGCCTTGGATCGGGAGGGGGGCAAGGCTGTGGAGGTGCCGAGGAAGTATTTGGGTGGGCACATATTATGTGTGTGCTGGAGCACTTAATGTGTGTCTGTTAACCCACTGCTTTGTACCAGTTGTCTCTAGGGTTGTGTAGATGTAGTCTATGTTTGGACGAGTGTTTCTAAGGTTGTGAGACTTTTTAAAGGAGTGTGTTAGAAGAGCATTCAGGTCCTTCACATATGCAAAATACCTCTAAAATGAAGCCTGTTTGCCTGTGTCTAAATTTGAGAATGTAAAGAAATCACTTGAGTCACCTGCCACATCAGATATTCTAAATGGTTATAGAAAATGTTTATAGAAACTTTTTTTTTCTGAACTACATCCTCAGAGTTGTGTTTCTTATGCAGGAGACGGGGCTTTAGAATGAAGATGGGCATGGAAGCTGAATATCCAAAATAATTCTCTGTTCCCCTTTAGTACAGGGGTAAGCAATCAGTTTTCAGCTTGATTTAGAGGAGCTGTGGGAAGCCTGCCCAGTGTGGAAATGCTGTGGTCTGAAAGTGATGTGACTTACGCAATTTTCAGCCTTTGGGAAGGATTAAGTTTCATTTAGCATTTGATAAGTGAAACTTTTTACTGCTTCTGAAGATAAGCTGCTAGTACTGTAGATTTTTGAGAGGATGTGTGGAAGATTTCATGTGAAGTACGAGAAGCAGTTGTTTGTTGCCTTGAATTTCAGATGCATAGAGATGAGTCACCTTTGGTTGTGGTAACTGGAAAGGAAGGATGTTTTGAAGTGAGGTGCAAGGAAATCTGAGAATCAAGACTAAAACGAAGAGGTTTTGCATCCTAGGAAGATGAAACAATTCTAAAATGTAGTAGTTACCACAACAGTGATGAACTTGTAAAAACAGTTTATCAGTTTCAAAGGGTAAATACCAACTTTTCTCATTATCCACTCACACGGTAATTGCGTAAGTCCTTTTGTTTCAAAGAAAGTGTAGGCACATAGGGCCTGAAAAGGGCTTGGAAACAGTACTGTTAGCATCAACCGTGAGAGTAGGAGGGAAGTCTGCCGGAAACTCGTGGCTCACGTGAACGCCCTGAAGTCTCAAGGGAAGCTGGACTCGGAACCATATCTGAAATGTGAATGTTTAGCTTCACCTCTGCCTAGGGAGCTGGCAGAAAATGCACTAAACAGCATATTCTGTGACCCTGCTTCATAAAATTGTGAGTGTTCTGGATATTCCGCAAACACATACTCAGCTGGTCAACTGATGCTTCCTGTACAAAGCTTCTGTCTACCAGACCATGTTCTGTTTATGTGGCTATATGTGTTTTAAAGAGTAATAATTATATAAATTATGCATCTGCATTTTTCAGTTTAGTTATGCATAAGGAAAACCACTCCTAATAGTGTTATATGGTAAATAGACAAATATGTCATCAGGCAAAAATAATATAATTTTGCTGTAGAGTAGGTGGCACTTAACTTGAATTTAGTTACTTGATTCCATTGAACCATTGAGTTAGTGGAACAAAGTATGTTATGATTTTTGGACACATGTATGTTTTTGAATCTAAAATAACATCTGGAAGTTGAAAGGAAGATATAAGTAAACTGTACTGAAGGGAATGTTAGTGAACTGTACTGAAAAGGCACATACTGCAGCAGAAAGTTGGAAATGCTTAGATGTTTGAGGAGCATAATTTATGCACCGGAGGTCTTGTTTATAGAATAAGGTCTTAGCCTTCCAGCCTCATGTCAGTGTAATTTATTAAAGGACTTATAGGCATATATTCAACACCAGGTAAGACTTGTGCAGTTTAATTGAAAGATATGTAAAGTAATCAGTCTTAACTGACTATTAAAATTCTTTTAAAGGGTCTAAGAAGTCCTCAGGAGAGTGTTCATGACCTCAGTCCTATTGAAAGCTTTCGGATTCCTAGTAAGGTATGATACGCAGTCCCTCCATTCCAACCCCCTTCTTTTTTAGTTTTTCATCTTATAGTTTGATGGCACTTAGTTGGTGGGGTTTTTTTGTTGTTGTTTTTTTTTTTTTTTTAACACCAGGTTTCTTTTTGACGATTTTATTTCTTGCTGAAAATCTTTTAAAATATTTTAATGAAAGAATTAAGAGCTGTGAGGCAAAACAGTTCATCAACTCAGAATGAACTTGCATTAAAACTTCTTTCTTGGAACTTTTGAGTTGTCACTGGATGCTGATCTTAATATTATCTAGGTTTCCTGTTGGAATGAAGGAAAAAAACAAAAGAAGGAAAAAGAAAAGTGCCTTTTTTTTTTTAAACTTTGGAAAGTAGATGTTATATAGGTAGTCTGTATAGTTCTAGTCCTGATATTTAGTCTCTTCATGGTTTTGGTGCCACAAGTATATTTTGTAGTTTCATGCATTTAATCTTCAGCGTATATGGTTTACTTCACATTTTACTTTAAATGTTACAGTTTTATAATAATAACATTTTTGTGGCTTTTTTTGGGTCTCACTACGTAAATGATGCCAGCTCACTCTTGTCTCACAAATCATGCTGAATAATCATGGTGCGAGGAAACAATTGTCACAGTATTTCACAGCTCCTTACACCTTGTTGATCTGAGTGGATGATTCACAAGACTTGCTGTGGATGTTGTTTATTATTTTCTCCTAATTTGGACTTTGCCTTTAGCCAATGAGATATTTAAGTTACTGACTTGAATTTGGATGCCTTATTTTACAATAGCTTAAAAAACAAAACAACCTCCCCTCTGTTTCTTTGTCTCTACGTAAGTACGGTGTAATATGTTGCTTCTGTTGAGGCAGACTAAAAAATCAGCTTTACTGTATATTTAAAAAAATCAAGTAACAATCTCTGAATTGGTACATAATACTCTGTTAAACAGCAGACAATGTATTGATTTCAAAGAGCAAAAGTATTCCGTTGCAGTGATGTTGAAAGAACAGTCTCATCTCCATGGCTTAGATTTCAAAATTGCAGATTCCTGCCACCCACTGAGCATCCAGTTTCAAACTGTCTTTTTTGCCAAGTTGTCTATCCAGGTAAAAGTAGATGTAGGATATCTTGGCTGGATTTCCATTCTTTAATAGTTAGATGTTTTGTGTCTGGTAAGCCTACACCATGTATCAATAACATTGGGAAAACAAATACCTGTCAATAATTTGTAATTGTTTCATTCATCTATGTCAAACATTTGTAATGTGAAAACATTATCTGCAAGTGTTCTGCAAACAGAGTCTCATTGTAGTTACGAATTCTGTGCCTGAAAAGACAAGATTGTATCAACATTAGAACTTGTCACCTGATTATTTTTTTTAAAGCTGAAAAAATTACAGTATTATTCTCTTCTGTGCCACAGAATAAGACTTTTATGTTTTTTCAGTCTTCTAATATGTTGGTTTTTTCCCTTCCAAAATGTTTTAGGTGAGTAGTTCTCAAAATTCTGAGGTGCTTACGTTAATGTTTGCCTTCTCAACAAGCTGTATTGAGTGAAACTCTTAGAAAGTTACATGACTCTGTGATTAAATGAAAACATTAGGTCATAAGAATCTTGAGTAAAATTACTGTGTTTTGATCAGTTTAACTCCTGGCTACAGTCCCAAGCCATTTGTCACGGTGACTTTACTTCCAGCCCTTTTCTTTTGGAGGAAGGATTTGCATCGTCATGCCTCCTTAACTTTGCTAAAACCTTTATTGTAGGATTTTACTTTCCAAGTGATGAGACATTGGATGAGGCACTGTAATATGTCTGCTCTCACTCCAAGCATAGATTCAGATACCCTTTCTTGAAAACAGTAGGTTTTTGAGGTGGGGAGGGGGAGATATTGTCTGTGTTTGTGGTATGAGTAACTGTCAAGGAGATTAGCTTTCAGTACTGCCCAGAAGTTGAAAGTCATTGAGCTTTTGGATATTGGTATTTGTTTTGAACTGAAGCTATATTCAGTGCCATGGCAACATAGTGATGTCACAAATCAGAATTACGTTATAATTATAGGATCAAGCAGCTTTGCTGACTATATGCTGATGCCCCTCAATAATTGTTTTGTAATAATGGACAAGTTTGGTAAAGGGAATTCACTTTGGATGCAAAAATGAAAACTACAGAAAAGGTGCAGATTTTTAAAGGCAACGAGTAAAAGCATGACTTTATGCTGCTGCAGACTCCTATTTGAAAGCATATGTTGCTCTCTGCTGCCACATTTTAATAACTGTTTCTGTTTATATGTTGAATAACAGAAGTGTCAAGATCACCAGTCAAATAGTGTTTTGGTGATAGAATGGTTATGATGTTGCACCTTCATCATCACACTTCCACATTCAAAGTGGTATCTCTGGACTGATCTAGGGCAAGTGTTACTGAAAGTTTCAAAAGCTGAGTTAAAGCCATAGAGAGGTATACTGAATGACAGGCTCCAGAGCCAGCATGAGTTACTGGAAAGAGCACAAGCCATTGATAGATAATGCTAACTCTAGGGACAAAACCACGTTTTTGAAATGGAGGACTGTCACACTAGTTTGGAGGCCAAATGGGAAATATGGAGCACAGGGAAAACACATTGACATTGCATCCCCTGAGGGAAAAACCAGCAAAATTCTTTTGGGTCTTAATAACTGCAAGTTGTTGATTTGCTGAGTGATGGCTTGCTGGCAAGTATGTTAAAGTATGTTATGATAGCTGTGCTCCTGAACTTTTTATTTTTAAACAATGAAATTATTTGGTACATGGATATTTTACAGAATACCTCTGAGTGTATGCACTTATATTGATCAGTACTCCAGTAAGTTCTGCAACTATCTTGAAAACTTTAAATTTGCTTCTGTCATATGAAGGCAAATCACCAGCAAACTTTTTACTTGTAATGCAGACTCATACTGCCAACTTGGTGACACAGAGAAATAAGTGTATAATAGTTTTAATCTGTGATATAGTCTGTAGATCGGGCAAATCTGAACTGCAAAGCAGGATTTCTAGAAGAGAAAGTTGTCTGCAGAGGGATTTCAGGTCTTTTTTGATTGAGATACCTTACTTCATCTGTGTGCTCTGATCACCCTGGGGAACCTTTTTAAACCATTCTGTTACTGTCAGCTTTTTTGTTTCCCAAGCTGGTAACTGTTTTGTTTAGTAGATTCTGTGACAAAAGGGTGAGATAGGTATTTTGTACACTTGAATTCAAGTGTGTGGGGTTAGTAATGAGTTGACTTTGAATGAGGTTATGTTTATCTTGATGATAATCAGCTCATATGCAATATACAATTACTAGTTGACTTTGTGGCTTATGGTGGTAAACAACACTGAAAGTTTATTTTTAATGCTTTTAATATAGATACAGAAGTGTGGTTTTCTTAGGCTGTGTGGGTTTCTATTTCCCCAACAGGAGCTGAGTGCTTTTCAGGAGTGCATTAAGTGGTGGTGTGACTGGTGCCAGTTCTGTGGATCAGGCTTTGTTGTTCTCTCCACCAGGAGAATTGTTTTCAAGTGTAATGTTTGTTTTGTTAGAGTGAGGGCTTTCTAAGGAGTACTCTGTGTATATATACTGAAGAAGGGAAGATAAAAAGAAGGTTTCATATGAAAGATAAGGGAATACCACAAACTTCCCTTTGGGGCTGTCTTCCCTAGCTGTGAATTAGCTGGGGGGGGTGGGGTGGGGGGGGGGGGGTAGGAGAAAAAAGAAGTGTAGAGGTGAGTTTATAGATACAGTTATGCATACATTATGACAAGTATATAATCTATAGATATATCTTCTTATACAGATACAATTAAAAGATTGTGTATATATATAAAAAAATACTTTTATACATTATTATTTCGTGGTGTTAGGATGTTGCAATGTACCTGCTGATTGCTCTGTTGAGCAGAGCCCTCATCCTGGTATTTAGGATTAGCTTTTAACATAGGTGTTACTCGCATTCAGAATGGAGCAATATAAATCGACAGCATGTTCATTGGTGTGGTTTTGGCTCATGTCAAAGAGAGGGAGGCTGTGTCCAAGTGAGTCCTGTGCAGGCTTGGCCCCTGGTGCTCTCTGTGTAGAGGTGCATAGGTTATTGCAGATATTCAGCTACTAATTAGGTTGGAAACTTTTTAGATTTATTTTTTTTTTTCTCTGAGTAGTATCAGTTAGTTTTTTTCAATGTCTTCTCTTCCCAAGTCTTTTGGTTGATAGTGACTGGAATGCAAAAGGTGTTTGCTTCAGTTCTCTACCAGTAGTGCTTCATTCAACAGAGCAATATTGGATTTGGTGTTACAGGCAGTGTAGAATACGAGGAGAGTGGGAGTGTGACGCACTAGGAAATAGCTGGGTAAGTCATCTGAAACTTGCTGAACTGCATTTCAGATGAGTCTGCAATGAAATGACTCTTCTGAAATACATTTCAAGGAGTTTGCCACAGGCTCCTAGACCTGTAAACTTCTATTTCCATAGAACAGGAAAGCAAAGTGATGTGAGAAGTGTGTGGACGTGAACACTGTGTTTTATTTAGCAATGGCTTCTTCAAGTACAGAAAGCTGTCAGACAGATAAGTGTGGGGTGTTTTTTCTTTTTTTCTTTCCTTGTTTTTTCTTTTTTTTTTTTTTTGTTCTGTCCTTGGGAACTGTCTTTCACTGGTCTATTTAGGTGGCATTATGAAAGAGAGACCTGTTGCTTAGGGTTGCACTAATTCTAACCTGAAAGGAAATATGTTTGACAGGATAAATTGCCTTTCCATGAAAGCATGATACTGGCAAAAAGCATGATACTGGCAAAAAAATGTGCACGTTTGGCACCACAAGTGATGCATCTTTTATGTAGGAGGTGAAGTCTCTTGCTGAACAAAACTTCAGATGAATGAGTAGCCCATGAAACAGCATCTTAGATGGCTGTATTGGACCATTATTGCTTGGAGAGTTCCTACTGCTGAATGTGTGGGTTAACCTGGGCAGATGGATTTGAAATGAATACTGTGGGGTCCACCTTGCCAATGGGCTGCTCTTCGTGGTCTCCTATGTATCTACTTGATTTAGTTCAGCAATGGTGAAGTTCCCTGTGTGATTATCATCATATGATTCCCTCTGTCCCAGTTTTTTATATGTTTTTTCTATTCAGAATAGCACTTAGAACTGCTGAATTTACATGAAATTTACTGATGAGTATGTTTAATGTAGATTATTTTTAAAAGGCAGGTATGTAAGCAGCAATAGTTAGAAAAGGTTTGAGGTGGAAAAGTGCCTTGAGGGGTTTAATGGAGCTTCTCTTTCTACGTCTGCAAAGTGTGTGACTACGAGCTCCACAGTTCTAAATCTGGCCTCCCCCGAGGCGCCTGAAACGATGGGCTTTGTATGTACATTGTAAAATTTTTTTGTGTCTCTAATTGAAGGGATGAGGATAATTGAATATCAGCAAAAAACCTTTAGCCAAGGACGTTTGCTTCTTTCAGTGGTGAGTGAATAGATTGGCCTTGAGCATGTTAGTTGTTTGAAACTCGTGGAGCATGATGGACTGGAAGCTGAAGTTTATCATGGCATAAAGTCTGGTGGCAGATAGTTTAATTTATATGGGAGCTTAAGTTTATCCTGGAGAGTTGTTCTCACTAGGCTGCTTTTCTAGAAAGAATGAATAAGATACAGAAAAACCCTGTCCATTTAAATAAGTATTTTACTAGGTAGCGTTTTGGCAAGAAACACTGAGATGAATGATCTTTCTGAGACAGGATGAAATGGTTTCTTAGTAATTTTCCTGGCCACATCAACGTCAGCTTTATTTTTGTGCTGAAAATTGTTGTCTTCTGCAACAAGACAAAAAGGTCATTGATTAGGTTTCATTGAAATGCTAATATTAAAAACAACCCTCCCAATTTATTATCATGTGGCTCTGAATCGGGAATATGTGTCCACGATGGCTTTCTTAATATATATTCAGGGGCTGTCAATCACCATTGACCTATGACATTGACATAACATTTCACCAACACGACAAGACAGCAGTAGTTTAGAAATTTGAATACTCCTAAAGATTTCTTCTTGGGTTTAGATTTTCTTCTTTTTTCTTTTAACAAACAACTGTGCAGGAACTTGTAGCTAAACGTCAGATGATAAATTAGATGATTCCATTTGCAATGGTTCTGTGGACAAATTAAGCTGACCCTGTCACCTGTCTTGGATAATTTTTAATTTTAGTTTCATATAGCTAAAACTCAATGTACTGTAAGATGTTAAGCTAATTAACAGAGGGATGTACAGCACAGAGCTGCTATTTGTTAGGGAATCCAGAAAGAAATAATTTATTGTTTGTTTGTTTATTTTAAAGGACAGGAACACATATGGTTAGATAATAGATTCTTTGGTTTATAAGTTAAATTACTGTAAGAGTAGTATGCCATTGAATCTGAATGTGTGCGTCCTCTGCCAATCCATGCATCCTCATGATGGAAACATCAAAACCTTAGATTAAAAAGTTGAAAAAGACTCTAAAGGGACTATTTTTCACGAATCTTTTCATTGTCATCCCCCATAACCTGCCCTACTCTCCTCTATTTCTCATGCTCTTAGTACAGCTGAAACATGGGGTGGAAAGGTGTCACGGCTGGGTGAATTGTGTGGCTGGAGCTGAAGGGATGGGTCTCCCTGCCTGAAGTCCTGCCTGTCTCTTCAGTGCCCGTGTGGTGCCGCAGGCTCTTCCCTGCCGCCGTCCTGCAAACTTGTTGTGTGGGTACCATCGCTGTCAGAGCCACGCAGCCAACCCGGCCCTTGCCCTGGGCTGAGCAAGGTGCTCTTGTGGCGTTGTGGATGTGTTCTTGCAACCAGCAGGACCGTGCTCAAAACCTGTTTTTAAGAGTTTGCCTAAAGAATAGCATCATTTGGCTTTGTTATTGTTATTTATTGTTGTTATATTGTTATTTACGTGTATCATTTCCTTTTTTCTGTCACGTCTGTTGGTGCATTCCCTTCGTCCCTGGCTCCGTCCTGGGCTCAGCCTCCTGCCGGGTGCGTGTGCTGTGTGAGGCCGGTTGCTGCATTCACCCCGTGGTGCAAGGCGGGTTTCTCCATCTGGCTGCCCGGCAGCCAGCCGCTGGTGGCAGGGGCTGAACCAGGCGTCTTCAGACACTCCATCGGTGCAGATCTGAGGCGCTTGGGGCCTCACGGGAGAGGAATAAGGTGGCTCGTACGTGGCTTTTCTCCAGTTTGACCCTCTGCCCCATCTGGGCTCGAAGCCGCCTTCCAGCTGCGGCTTCGCCCGCGCTCCAGCGGGTGGCTCCCGAGCACCGCTGATGTATAACATGAGCAAGTTAGTGGTTTAGTCAATTCATCTAAAGTCTGATGCCTCACTTCCTGGTAAAATAAGCACTTGAGCTCTTGGTGATGAAAATACTAGCACCTTGTCCCACTGTAACAACTCGGCATTGTAAGGAGGCTTGGGATCTTTATGGGACGCTTCAATCCACTGGATCGCTTCACTGGGGTTAAATTCCAATACTGAGCAATTTGATCAATTTTACCTTGATTTTTGGTGAAAGAATATCCTGGTACTGCTCCCTTTTGAGTCTCTGATAAAGGATTTTCATTCCTTTGGTGGGAACAGCCTCCAGGAGAGGGCTAATATTAGTTGAAATGGCTGGTATAGGAGGCTCAGTCTCAGTCCTTGGTTTGCTACGACCAGTGGAAGCAGCTGGGTTGTTGAGAAGACCTTCCAGGGGAGATTGTGACAACAAGGAAGGGGATACGCACCTCTTGAATATTAGCTTTCAGAAAGCTGGCAGTGCATCTCTGCTAAGACCACCCTGGTAGTTGGAGAAAAATCTGAAATCTGTTAATTTTGTGCAAAGAAGGCAAAACTGGTCTGGTTTTGCCTGTAAAAAATTCAAGTGTTTAATGGTATGACTTTTATTGAAGTGAATTCTGAGGGCTGAATTGAAAAGTTATACAACTGTAGTGAGACTGTCTACCTTACGTTTGCAAAGATGGTTCTTCTGGTTTAAAAAAATCAGCGTGTATTTGTTATGTTTTTGTGGTTTTTTTTTTTTTTCTCTTCTGGAGAATTAGCCTGCCAATTTATTTTTAGTTTATTATGACAGTTTCTAAACTTCAGGAGTAAAAAACTGTGGACCCAACATGCATTTGTGCCATAAATGTATTGATGAAGAAGTGTTTAAGTGATCTGCAACACGTCTGCACTGTGTTCTTTGAAAAATATCTTGCCGTTTGTAACGGCAAGAACAAGCCGCAGTGTACTGATCTTTTCTGTTCTTTGCCATTGCTTCTTGTACTAATGTTGTAAATGGCTTTTGAAAAACACTTGTTTTGGCAAAACATTGTTCTTGTTAGGATGTGATACTACATCATGGAAATCCTTTTTTGTTTTGTGAAGGAGGACCTCAGAGAACTACGTGAAGAACCAACTGATCCTCAAGCTCAGCAAGAAATAATCAACAGCATTGAAGAAGTTTATTTTTCCAATGATTCCTTTGATATTGTGAAGTATGAGTTAGAGGTAAGCGGTCTTCTTAAAAGAAAAGACAGTTATATAACAAAAAATGAGGGTCAAAGGTATCCTTGTGACAATGAGCTATTTTTCATTTTGTTTCTTGTCTCTTGCATTAATGCAAAACTGTACCCTCCTGCCTCATCCTGGGGTTTTGTGGAGCTTCTAGCATATAGTATTGGTATTGAGGCTTTTTTTAATGTGGTAGAATTAATATCAGTTGTGCTAACAGGCACTTCATAATTTGAACTACTGTGAAAAAGCCAAAATAGTTGGAGGGGAAAAAAAAAAAAATCTGTTCTATATTTTGGGTATTTTTTTAGCAATCTGACTGAGATGTAATAATTTCAATGATTAGAGGGTGTTGTGTGGCTTAAAATAAGGTGACTTTGATGTAATTATGATATTATAGGATATAATTATGATAGTACATTGTTTATCTTAACACTGATTTATTTTGGTATCCAGCATTTGAAATAATGGATTAATTCTGCAAATTAGATTGCAGAAGCAATAAGAATGTTTCTTTAATGGAATTGATTGATTAATTAATATTACACATGTATTTAACATCCTTTGATTTCTCACTGAATTTAATTTTCTGTTAACATGCAGAGGCTTCCTCCAGTACTGAGTCTTCAAGAACTGGAAGAGTACAGAGACAAATTAAAACAACAGCAAGCTGCTGTAAGTAAAATTTTCTTCTGTACCCTCAGGCAATTTGTTGTGTTGTCTATAAGTATAGCCAGAAGCATAACTGAAAAAGTTTTGATTTCTTTAACACATTAGATACTACACATTTTTTCTTTTAATATTTTGTTGTGTGCTTTTATAGTGGAAAATCATATCAGTAAATCATATAATCATATGAAATAATGGAAGTAAATCTTGGTGATAAGTATTGTAACAAGGAGCAAATGTGCTAACTATTTCTTTAGAAACTTGATTTTCTGAATGTTCAGCTTTTCCTATGTATTGCAAGAAAAGTAATGTTCAACACAGTGCTGAATAGTGTGATAGTATATTTTTTTGAGGGATTTCTGGCTATGTAAAACACAGAATGTTTTAAAAACTCTTTCATTAGAGTTGCTATTTTCTCTTATTTTTCATTTGCCAATTTGTTAATCGTCCACAAGGGTTTCTAGTGAATACTGGTAGAGAGTTATTAAGTAATAAAACAAATGAGATGTAACAATGAGTAATAATTGTAATTTATGGGGGGAAATCGGAGTTGCAGCTTCTGAAAGGTACTTGTTACATTTCAGGCTTTTTTTATTTTCTATTCATACATTAACTATTGATTCATTGCTCTCTTAAAGATGAATAATATGGTACAGGGAACAAGTGTATTAAATGTGGCGTTTGGAGAGTATCTGCAAGTAAAATAACAGTAATAATCCTAATTCATGTCTTTAAATGAATGAAATGTACAGAAGGAGAATACTGGGTTGTTAACAATGCATGGAGAACAAGTTCCTTCTACCTCAGATTGCTTTTCCCAGAATAAACGTGTAAATTTTGTGAAGTATTAGTGAGAAGTTGAACAAATGAATATTCCATGTTTCTCACCTAGAGGTATAAGGAAATAAGTTGAAAGTGGGTGGTGGTTTTTGGTTTTGTGTTGGTTTTTTTGTGTTTTAAAGTATAAGAGGACATCTGGTGGTGACCTAGTTTTGTGAGGAAATACACTCAAGGCTGAGACAATTTCACTTGAGATAATCCTAATACCTGCTACCAAGGTCTTGGCCATTCTGCCTGCACTGTGGGAACTGGCTGCAGCTTGGGGAGTAGTTTCTGTGCACAGCTCCTGCTGAAATATGCGAGCTGGAAAGTGCATGCAGCTAATGAGTAACAGGGGTCAGAACTGAGCAGGAGGTTTTCAGGAAACATGGCCTGGATATGTCTTTCCTTTAGGAAACAAACAAACAAACAAACACTATCAAAGACAAAACTTTTGACAAGAAACGTGTCCAGTTCTTCCCCCACCATCCTCCCCAGTCAGGATTGGGCCATTCTTGTGTCTTCCTTGATCTAGTCTAAATGTGATTCTCCTATAGGAAGGAATTGTTGCTTGGGTTTGTTTTCCTCCTTGGGCATGTGCCAAGTTGCTAAAATTTCTTGTATGCTGTATATTATGCCCTTGTGTCATGTTTCCAGGTGGAGCATGAGATACAGTTGCGTGTTTTCTTCTCCTGTCTCAATTATTGTGCATTTATCTTGTGATACGTCGTTTAGATTACTGTCTGTCTTAAAGGACATTAGTGTCCTTCATGGAAGACGTTACTGCAGAATGTTACACGTTGTTGGTTTAGTCCTAAAAATATTTTAATGCTGATTGTGGGTAGATTATTAGATAGAGGACTCAAGAAGTCTGTTGACAGATCACACAATGCCTCTGGTTTTGAAAAGTATAAATACTGCCCTTTTCACTTCAGTGCCTGTATCTATAGCTGACATGGGAATTTACAATAGTGGTTTAGAGATAATTCCACTTCTAAATTTTTGTAACACAAGCACTCAAACAAATGTGAATTGTAGGTAATAGAGCTCTGATCTTCCACTTCTCAATGACTGTTACCGTCTACTTTTGCACAGCTGATCTTGGTCATGGCTTTGGTTTTGGTCACTATGGATTGTGTATTTTCTGTAGTTTTCCCATTATGGTTTTCCATTCCATTGGATGGATTCTAACTCACTCAAGACTTCTTTAATATGTGTAGCGTGTCAGCTTGAATTTGTATAATCATCTTGGTACAGACAATTTGAATTAGGAGGCTTTTTAGTTGTATGTCTGTTTGGCTTCATTTTAATTGGTAGACTCATATCCTCAGCTGTATCTTTTTTTCTTCGGGAGATGAAATATTTTCCCTGATGTGATTAGGAAAGAGAAAATTGTTTGGTCCCCTCAAAGAACGTTTTTTATGTGCATTGTTAACTGCAGCCCCATTCATTGCTAACAATTGCACTTGTGGATTTGAAAAGTTAAGAATTAAAAAATAAATCAACACAATTATATGGAAGGTGCCGAAAAGGGTAGTACAATTTGGAAATGAACGGAAGTAACCTGGGATAATATTGCTCATCCGAAAGAAAGGAAAGAGAATAGCTTGGTTGCTCAGAAAAGTAGCATCACTAAGGTCAGGGAAAGAACCAAAAAAAAAAAAAAAGGCTGTAGCAGATGCTTGGTAGTGTTAAGGTGGTTATTTGTCAAGGGTGACTGAGAACTTGCAAAACAAAAAAAAGCAGTGTAAAAACTGAAAATGAAAGTCGTCTTTTATTCGTACGTACTGCTTGATGAATCCCTTTAACAGTGAAGAGTCAAACAGATTTGTACTAGAGGACTGCATGACTAGCAGGTGTATCTGGGTCCTAAAGTTTTTACAGGTACGGTGCTAGTGGGAAGAAGAGGTTGGAAAAGGGAGGTGAAAACTTCACAGGATATAGACTGTGCAGTGAACAAAACTTCTTTAGAACCCCAAGGTCATGTAGGCTTGTGTAGCTTTTGGCCTGATAACATCCTTTCCTGCCCCCACCCTGCTCTGGAATGGTTCTTTTGCCATCCTGCAGAAGAAAGCTTTATTATTTATAGAACAGTTAAGAGGTTTTAAAATTGTTTGGTGATTCTGGCCATTTTTTAATATGGAGGGAGGAAAGCAGAGGTAGATATATGTCCCTTTTCCGGATTGCCAGCTGATGGTATCGGAGTACTTTCAAGACCATTTGTGTGCAGGTGCTCTTCCAGAGGATGGGAACTGACCTGATGGGCCCGCTCCACAGGAATGCTGATTGAAGATCCTGACTGCATGCTATGTTTGACTAAGCAGTCAAATACATAAAAACCTCCTTATCTCTCATTCCCAATAGCACATTGTGGGCTGGCTGACTGTCATAGCCAGTTTTATTTTATTTTCATTTCTGGGAGTATTTTTCCCCAAGAAGACTATAGAGCAATACCAATAATTTCCTTGTCATATTTGAAACTGTTTCTTCTTAAATATTTGTAGTCCCTGCTGAAAAACAAAATAAAACATACTATTCTCAAGCTTGAGTTTATATGACTGTTACTGTTGGATTTCTTTTTTTTAAGCATGTGTGTGCACAAGGGAGTGATCGAGGTACCAGTGCTCACTTTTAAATTCAGTACAGACAGCAGCTCTCAGTAGCATTCCACTTACTGTTAGTTCAGAACAATGGAGAAAATTTTTAAATATGCATGTACTGTGTGCTAGAGAAAGGATATAATGTGCACAGAGTGAGTATTTATTCATTTTGACACAGATTTTATTTAATACAATATCAGTCTGAAAGGTAGGTGTCCTTAAGTCTTTCTTAGATCTCCATGGTAGACGGTTAACTTAAATTTTTACTCTAGTGGTAGCATAAGCAGAATGTAAACAGTTGTCGTGTCCCATATTATTTCTGTTTTCTATTCCAGTGTGTTCCTTAACAAGCAGAGAGGTGAGGGATTAATTTAGAAATGCTCACTAATTCCTAGATGGAATGGTAAATATTTTTCTTATCTTGCTCCTAAGGAAAGCTTATTGTCATTTTTAGGATTTTTTTTACCTTGTTGTGGCATATTTATTAATAAATTTGAAAACTAAAGAACTAAATGACAGAGAATCACAAACTTGTAGAACTTTAGTATAGGGATGGTCTACTTAATTGAGATTGCTATGTATCACATGTGATATTCTTCTTTTTAAGGTATCTAAGAAAGTTGCAGACTTGATTCTTGAAAAACAGCCTGCGTATGTTCAGGTAAGACAACTAACAGTGACTTTTTAAGAGTAAAGCACTCCATTTTGTGCTGTTATAATGCCGCTCTTGTTTCATTGGGGATTAAATTTAGTAATTTGTTAGAAGAGATGCGGGTGCCTAGTTGAAACTAGCTAAACCTGTATCTGTAGAGTGAAAAGAACCAAGGGCATATTGAGCTGGAGGCCCTTGGGATAATAAAGGTTTCAGCGTATGACCATTTTAAGAAGTATTTCTGAAAATATGAATTCACAGGCTTGACTAATACCTGTAATGGACTTGACTGGGAGCTTCTCTAGTGCTGTGTTTAGGAATGGTTTCAGATCTTTTTCCGTAAGAGAAAACATCAATGACCTTTATTTAAGAGCACTTAACCAGAAATCTGACACTAATCTCAAGCAGTCGTAAAAAGAAAGCATCTGAGAGAAGACTGAGCTGGAAACAGAGCCTCAACGTATCAAAGATCTCCAAGAGCGAAACAAAGCAAAACTGCTTTCACTGCTTGCTGCTTGCATGGCTTCTCTCCTTGCTCCCAAAACGTAATTGGAGCAGCTATCATAATGGTTATCTAAAGAGAAGGTGTTTTTTTTCCTACATATTTATTTTTCATAATGCCCCTGTACATTTGATCAGCTCTGCCTGATTTTATCTGATCTTTCCAGGAAACGACAGTGAGAATTCTGCAAAGTGAAAACTTGGGATTGTTATCAAAGTGTTCTGAGAATTATCCTGTGGTGGATAATTCTGTGTGTGTACAGCACCTTGTGTAAGCATTGTCATACCAGTGATTATGGCAATTCTCATTTTGGTCAAGAAGCTGCAGAGAGTGTGAGAGGGCAGTGATAGCTGCATTTGGTGGTGGAGGTCTCTTTTTTCTTTTTGCCCCTCCTCTCCTTTTAACCGTCTTCCTATTGCATCCCTCCCTTCCTTGCCTCCTGCTTCTCAGCTGATACAGTATTGCTGCAGGCTAGGGCTTGTACCTCCTGGGTGCTGGCCCACAGTCGATGTCATGGAGCTGGAATGATTTTCCTCTTTCATCCAGAGGGCACAACTTCCTCTTCTGCTTGCTTGCGCTCCTGGCCTGCATATCCAGCCTCAGTGATGTTGCAAGTGTCCCATCTGTGCTCTGGCATTCTGACGGGTAGAAGGGGGAGTGCTGTTGTTTAAATAAAAATGGGGGGGGGTGAGCATTGCGTGCATCCTGTCCTGCAATAGCTGGTGGAAGAAAAAAGCTGTAAGGGTAATATTATTTCAGTTTTAGTTAAATGAGTCAGGTGGGAGGCTACGGCAGAAGGAGGCTGGGTAAGTGCTACAGTGGTTGAGTCTTCATAAAGTAGTGTAGAGGGGGGCAGAAAGGGTAATTGTACAGTATCAAATCCTTCTGGTATAGTTTTGCTGTTGTGCATGTTCAGAATTGATGATGTTGAGTGAGTGCTGCTGTTTATGAATCCAGCAGCTTCACTTTGAAACCCCCCTCTCAGTGCGTAATAGTACTGTGGAGAATGTGCGTCTTGCATTTTGCTGTGTGACATTAATATTCTTATCCCAGCAACATCTTAGTGATGCGCACGTGTTTTATACTAAGAAGTTCTTTCAGATTTTCCAAAGGGACAGTTAAAAATCCATCATGCCAGTAAGAGTCTTTTCAAAACATTTCTCAAATGCATATTTGCCTGATTAAGTCAATAATCCTTCAGTTCTACTTATGGGCAAAGGCTTGCACAGAGTTACTCTTGTCAGTAGACTTATTTATCAGATTTCTGGTGGGCTTCATAGGACTCACTTTCCCACTGACTCATAAAATGTACCTCCTGATGTGCTGTGGGTAGTTTGTAATGACAGCTCCAGTTCAGTTGTCCAGTTACAGTAACAGGTCATTAGAAGCAGCAAAAATGCAGTTGACTCGGTCTCCTGAACACGTTGCTTCCACTGTACAAAGGAAAGTGTGGGGAAGTCATGGCGTGCACCCCATTCCCAGTGTGAAGTACTGGTCTAACCAGCATGGCACAGACACAAGGCTTTCCTTCTTCTTAGAAGGATGCTTTAGGAACAACCAATGGGTGGAAGATTGTCTTTGAGAAGAGAAAAAATGTATTCAGCCCTAAATGCTGGACAGAAGACTCCCTCTCTGGAGACCATTAGGCTGCACTCTCTCCCTGGGCCTCTGCATCCAGTCGCAATCAAAGGAGAGATTTTACAGAATCTTTGCAAGAGGCAAGACTGGAATGGAGTTGCTCCTTATTACATGTGTTTCCTCATGAAAAAGGGAACATTTCAAAGCCTTTTGAATAGCTCTGACATTTGCAAAGTATGTTTTTAGTGAGAAGTAGGTACTGAGGAAAGTAATCTTTGAATTTAGTTTCTTAAGCTATTATGCATATCAGCAGCTAAGGTGTCATTTTTCCAAAAGCAACACTGTTAACATAAAGGAGGAACTGGTTTTGGTGAAAGGTGCACCTCAGTGATTTGTCAGAATTACTTGTGTCTTTGGAGACTGACCAGGAGCTGATCTTAAACTGAACTAAACTTTACACTTGTTTTTGCTTGTCATATCTTTAGAATTAGATTAGTTTTTGAAGTGAGTCTCCCTTCTCCCTATGGAAAACACTTGATATGTTTTGAGATGGTGAGCAGTATTTAAAAAAAAAAAAAAAAAGTTTTGTTTTCTTTAGTGTGGGGAGAGCATTAACTTTTCTGCAGTGCTGTTTCTAACAAAAGAAATCCTAATAAGTATATTAAAAATTTTATTTTTTAAAGGAGTTGAGATTATGCTAGGCACTTCATGAAGTCAAAATCAAGCTAAATTCAGGTCACCTGTGCTGAAGAGTTTTCAGCTGAAATTCAACAGGATACAATTAACATTCATTATGAAGTGACATCTATTAAATTGGTAGAACACAAGTGCTTCTAAACAAGAAAATGCTGTGTGAAACATGATTTTTTTGTTGTTGTTGTTTTGCTGCTCTCTGGCTTGTTAATGCAAATTAAACCCTGTACTTCTGTCCCTGAAGCTTGGATCATTCTGCTGCGATGCATGAATGGTATAGAGATTCTTAGGCTAAATGTACAGTATTTAACTGTAGAGGGTCCCACTGCAATGAAAATGAATTTCAAGTATCTTTCTTCAAGAGAATAGTATTTTAAAGGATAGTTTATATTAATGTTACATTCCACTGCTTAGCCTATGTAAAATGATGAAACAAATAATGCATAAAGTATCTCTACAAAGTTATTATAACATCCCAAGAGAAACCTACTAATTGCTAGTATTCACTGGTGTGTAGCACCACTTTTTGTATATTTATTTAACCTGTTGTCTCTCTGTAGGAACTTGAACGTGTTACATCATTGCAGACTGGCCTTCAGTTAGCAGCTGTTATTTGCACAAATGGAAGAAGGTATCTTGCTTACATAATGGCAGAGATTGAAAGGGGGGAAAGTATTTAAGAAGGAATCTGTAAACCCAGGAAGTTTGCTTGCTGATGAGATTTCCTATGTATGTGCTGAACGGAATTAGGAACAGTAGTTAAAGATACTGAAAGAAACACCAGCTACTTTCTGTCTTGCAGCTCTCACTTCAATTGGGAATTGTCTTTGAAACAGGAACCCTTTGAGATATACCGTTGATCCACAGACAAGTTCTGCAGAAGGGAAAATGTACCTTTTTAGTCTGGTATCATCTCAATTTCTGGGTTTCTCTATCATTGCTGACAGTCTTCTTTTCTAGCATGTATTTTGATGGACATGTTAGAATTTATCAGAAATAAGTTTTATTTTACATATTGTCAAAGGTTATGTTCATTTTTAACTTTTGCAGACACCTGAATATAGCAAAGGAAGGCTTCACCCAAACTAGTCTGGGGCTTCTTGCAAATCAAAGGAAACGACAGTTGCTTATTGGACTGCTAAAGTCTCTGAGAACAATAAAAACACTGGTATGTACAGTTGGTTTTGTTCAGAGGCAAAAGGTTTTTCTTCATTTCTATGCAGTTATCACATATTTTTTATTTTTTTTTTTTAGCAAAGAACTGATGTGCGTTTGAGTGAGATGTTAGAGGTAAGTCCCTGCCAGACTATTATAATTTGAAGCTCTTCTAAGTCTACTTTTGCCAGTCATCTTAATTTTGTCCCTTCTTTCCTTCCTCTTGCATGGCCATGGGTGTGTGCATGTGGTGGAATTACATTTTTAGTCTTTTTTTAAATGTTACGAGAAATACTTCACAGCAAATTAGATAGCCCCTGTATTTTCTGGGGGAGTGTTTTCTGACAAAGACTCAATCCTGCCCTTCCGTCTGAACACTGAGGCTTGAGTTAGTTCAGTAAGAGTGCTGTGGAGTCTTCACTCCCCCCTTACTCTCAACATACACTTCTTTTTCTGGCCTTAGCTTGATATTTGGAAGAAAAAAGGTGAGATTTAGCTGATTGATGATATACTGGGTTTGGATAAAGTACTTCTACTGGTATATTACTGTACAGATTTATATATCGGCTCCCTACTTAGTATTTTATTTGTACGTGTAGTAGCTTCTCTCCTTATTCATTGGGTTGGCTTTTTAATAGTCAGTTGTTGAAAATGTTGTAGCATGCAGGCCATGACACTGAAAATTCTACTTATACAGTATGTATACTGCCTGAAAATGCAGTGGATACTGCACAGAGCAAAAATAACATCTTGTCTTAAGGTGATGAAATTGTATGAAAGACAGCTTTAGGATTTTATTGACAACTATATTTTAATCATGTATTGTAAAGATTTTTACTTGCTAGTTTGCCAAATATTTACAGCTAATACTGGAGGGAATGTCATTATGATAATTCCTAGTTACTAAACTTGGAAACTGAGCCTTAATAATTGTAACTCTTAAGTTCATTGAGTTTAATTCCATCTTGTATAATACACCTTGTCTCAGCACACTTGCTTATTCTTCACCAAGCAAGAATGTATTAATTTACAGGCTGCATGAACATTGCCTTCTGCTCAGTAAGCCCTGTACAATGATTAGCTTTTCATTTCTGTGCTGTATTTTGTTGCACAGGAAATCAGCTCTTCACTGTCTACTGGTAGGAGTTGTCTTGAGACAGAGTTGTAGGTGTTGCATCCACACGGAGACCCTAATGTCTGATTATCATAATTTGCCAGTGATTTTTAAACGTTAAGGGCTGGAACTGCCCTTTCTGGCTAAGTGCAGTTTTAGAGCTGTGCTCAATGTCTGCTCCAATAAGGTGTCCCAGATGATGGCCAACTTATTGTCTTTACTCCAAGGAGAACTTAGTAGCTTGGAATATGCATGAGCACTATTAGTAGCCATTCACAGAGGAACATTTAGATGGAGTTCCCAATTAAAAAAAGACCAGGCACAAAGCTATAATAACTTACAGGGGTCAGCTACATCTGGAATATATTAGTAATATATGTTATGCGAGCAGGCTTTCTAATTTGAGCTCTGCTAGACTTAATGGAGCAAGTACTAGGTTTCCAATGGAGAAGGATGCAAAGAGCTATAAATGCAGCAATCATTTTAGACCAATGTACTGTTCTGTTTTCATTTAGTGGATAATGTGTGTGGGTTTTTTTTGTGTTTTTAGCTAAACTTGATCTGCATTAGAATGCTGCTGTTAAAACCAATTTCATTTCAGAAACTCCTTTATGATAATAGCTAAATATAAATTGCCGTTGCGTTTTTACTTTTCAATCAATGACTTTGAAATTCCAGTAACAGCTTTGCATTTGAGCTCTCTGAAGCACATAATATTACAGATGTAATTAGGACAAAAAAGGGAAGCTCTTAGCTATTAAAGAGGGGTTTCCTTCCTCCAAGAGCCTTTCTGGCCTCGTATCTAATAAAATACAAAAATAGTAGTTATATCCAAGGCACTGCCCATGTTCTGTTGGCAAGATCCTGGGGTTTTACATTTTTTTGTGTATGTTTTTGTTTTAGTTTTGTCCTGGCATCATCTTGTACTTACTGATTGAAATGTCTACCTATTGGATATTCTTCTTATAAATTAGGACAATATTTCTATATTTTTTTCTAAAGTTTGTTTTTTTTGTCTTGGGGACTCGTGTGAGCCAGTTGTCTTTAAATTCATTTCTAATTAGCTACAGAATGTGTCAAACTAAGTAGTGTTTATTTGGCTATAATGCCAGAGTGTCTCCTGTGTCTCATACTAGATTTTGTAAACTACGGCAACAACCTGCCAGTGCCTGAACTTATCTCTTTCCTTCCTTGTGAATAGATCATATTGTATTAACAAGGGTTGAAAGTTAACTGGGAAGATATTAGTTGTTTTGTAATAAAAACATTCTGATATGTTTTGTATGAATACATAAGGAAACAAAACAGAAAGTCATTTGCATAAGGTAATGTAATACATAGTGTTTTCAGATGTTGTTAACATGTTGTCTGTTTCTACTTCTACACTGCTTGCACAATAAGTTCTGCGGTAGACCCTCACTCATTTCCTTTAACTTTACTCTATAGATGTAAGAGGCAAAATATTTTATTCTTAATGTTTATACATAAGCATGCAATCAAAGATGGGTGTTTGGGTGTTTGCTTCAAAAGCCAAATTAGCTTTCCATTGTATTTTATCCTAAGGAAGAGGACTATCCAGGAGCTATTCAGCTGTGCTTGGAATGTCAGAAAGCTGCCAGCACTTTCAAACATTACAGTTGTATAAGGTAAGGCGACATTGTGCAAATTTCAGCTTCTGTATGATTTTATTTGTAAATGGTATAAAACAGTGATCATTAATTCTCATTCTCTAAAGCAGCTTTGATTTTAATTTAATTTTCTGCTTAGAAAAGTAAAATTGAGGCATTTATAAAAGCATAAGTATTCTCAGTAGTTTCCCCCTTCCCTGTACCACTACTAGCCAGTCTTCACAGTCATAACACTATATAATCTGTGTTTGGACTATGTAATTGTTTTGAACTGTCGTAGTAAGTTGGCAGGTAAGGTTTCCACTAAGACTGAATTATAACTGTGCTACAACCTGCTGCCTGGAAATACCTGAGCTAATTTTTTAATAAGTTTATATTCTGGAATTAATTTACCTACAACAAGATGGCTTGTGGAGAGTAACTTACTCTGATTCTTGACAATGAAACTAGCAAGTGCAGAGCTTCATGCTGTCATGGAGAAATTGCTTTCAGAACCAGAACTAATTCAAATATCTGTGGTTTCTCGCTTCGATAGACTTGATGTTTCCATTGCTTTTTAGAAAGAGAAAAAAAGAATTGTGTAAAAAAAAAAAAAAAAAAAAAAAAAAAAGTTCACAGTCATAATAGATATGACAATAAAGGAGGAAAATGAAGTAAATTTTGATGTTTCATCCACTAAGAAGATCATTAGATTAATTAGATTTTTCTTTCTGTGTTATTTTTAACGAGCATTTTAAATTTGTGGGTAAAATTCTGACATTGATCTGCTGTCAGAATGCTCTTTGATTTAGAAGGACCGAAATCTATGAAAACAAATGCTTTGCCTCCCTCTGTCCTCTAAATGTACGCTTTGTTGCAACTTCAGAGTAATTACCAAGAAAGCTGGCTAATATTCAAGACTACCTCCAAGCTCAGGAGCAATGCATCCTGACAAAGAGGAAGCCAGGCAAAAATGCCAGGAGGCCTGCATGGATGAATAAGGAGCTCCTGGACAATCTCAAAGAGAAAAAGGAAGCAAGGTCAGGTAGCCTGGGAGGAATACAGAGAAATTGTCTGAGCAGCCAAGGATCAGGTTAGGAAAGCTAAAGCCCAGATAGAGTTAAATCAGGCCAGGAACACCAAGGGCACCAAGAAAAGCTTCAATAGGTATGTTGGTGACAAAAGGAAGACTAGGGAAAATATGGGCCCCCTCCAGAAAGAAACAGGTGACCTGGTCACCTGGGATATGGAGAAGGCTGAGGTACTCAATGACTTTTTTTGCCTTGGTCTTCATTGGTAAGGGCTCTGACTGCATTGCCCAAGTTGCAGAAGGCAATGGCAGGGACTGGGAGAATGAGGTACCACCCATGGCAGGAGAAGACCAAGTTCAAGACCACCTGAGGAGCCTGAATGGAAACATAATGCCCATTTTTAAAAAGGGAAAAAGGAAGACCTGGGGAACTAAAGGCTGGTCAGTCTTACCTCTGTGCCCAGCAAGATCATGGAGCAGACCCTCCTGGAAACTCTGTGAAGACACATGGAAAATAAAGAGGTGATCGGTGACAGCCAACATGGTTTCACTAGAAGCAAATCGTGCCTGACAAAATTGGTTGTTCAGCCTGGAGAAGAGAAGGTTCTGGGGAGACCTTATAGCAACTTTCTAGTATCTGAAGGGGGCCTGCAAGAATGGTGAAGAAGGACTTTTTACAAGGGCATGTAGTGATAGGACAAGGGGGAATGGTTTCAAACTGGAAGAGGGTAGATTTAGATTAGATTTCAGGAAGAAATTTTTCACTGTAAGGATGGTGAGGCACTGGCACAGGCTGCCCAGGGAAGCTGTGGGTGCCCCATCCCTGGAGGTGTTCAAGGCCGGGGTGGATGGGACTTAGAGCAACCTAGTCTAGTGGAAGCTGTCCATGGTAGGAAACTCGATGATCTTCAAGGTCCCTTCCAACCTAAACCATTCTATGATTTTGTGATTCTACCCATAATCCTTGATTTCAGTTTATATTCTTCTTTTGAGGTATGGTTGTTTCAGGATCTGAAGATTCAGCAGAAAAGTGTATGAAGTTAGAAATTGTACCTGGAATTAAGCCCTCTCTATTCTGATGTCAGATTTCAAAGCTGCTTTTTGCTTTCTTTTTGATTCCATAAAACTTGTGTGTGGATATAAATTGACTGTACAGCCAACATTTACCTATATATATTAAAATTTTGAATCTCTTCCGTATGTAGTAGCGGATGAAAACTATTCTTTATGTGTTTGGATGAGGAGAAATGACTGTGGTTTCCCTCAGTCCTTGACAATTCAGTTGTTGAGAAGCAAGATGACTCCTGAACAACTTTTGCTCTGCTTGACTCTACCTTCTGTAGAGAGATGGATCTTGCAGTCTTCATACCTGTGTCTTGTCTGTACTGTACAGTAAACTCTCCTTAGTATATATCGCTCTTTCAGATGCTCTGTGGCTCCGAACATTAATCTAAATTTGTTCTGCATATCTCCTGCATTTTTTTCTTATGGAGAAATTAGCAACATTTTTTCAGCTGGAAAAGGCAGCTTGATTTCTTAGAATCTTGCAATGCTTATCTGGAAAACCTTGTTCTTTCGGGATATAGGTTAAATTACACAGTTTCTTTGCCTTAAATTCTGTTTTGTATAAATGATATGAAAGTTTCTGTTTAATGTTGAATTACTTAAACTTTGAAGCTGCAATAAAAGCTTGATCTCCACTACACTATGTCCAGTATAGCAAAATTTGAAACTTAAACTAACAGTTCATGTTTTTGCCATTTAGGGCACTTAACTGCAAAAGTCATACTATTTTAAATCTGATAGCATACTGACAAGATACATGACAAGTAGCTGCAACAACAATTTAGTTTGTTGTTGCACTCAAAAGGATATCCTGGCATCCAAGAAGACAGTTTCTTGAAAGAAAGGATGGTTACAGAAAAAATCACCACTGCTTCTTTATTCTGAGAGAGTTTTTTGAGCTTGTTTTTGTTTGCATTGTGAGAGCAGAAGGACATTTTAGCTGTAAATCCCAGCCCCAGTGCATACATTTCAGTGTCGGTGCACTGTTTTACTTTCAGAAGTCTGAGAGAATATGCATTGTATGGAATAATGTCTCGCTAACAGGGGATTAGGCGAGATGAATAAATGTTTGCATTTCTTTTTAGGATTGCAGTAAAAAACAGCTAGTCAAGGAAACAGAGACGTGCTAGCATTTATAATGTGTGCTTATATGAGGCGTCACCTCTCTATCTTAGCATGAATTTTTCACAGTATCCCTTTGATTGTCCGCTGTCCACAAGACAAGAATCCGTGCCTTCCTTTGTACAGTCATTCTTCACCTTTTGTCTTGCTAGATGATGGTAGGAATTAGGCGTAGCTCTTAAACAGCAGGGGATTTAAACCTTTCTATGAAGTGTATAACTTTTATTTTGGTGCTCATCCTCCTTAGAAATAATAGGATGGATTTCCATTATTTTTGTTCTCCATTGTCTTCTTGCTTTGGAATGCTTGCGTTATGACATTCATTTTTGTTTAAAAATATAAATCAAAGTCTTTTGCTTTCTGCTTGTTGTTCAGTTCTGATGTGAGTAGATTACCTTGAAAAACCTGTAGGAAAATGTAGTGGCAGGTAATAGGACGACACTTGCATTTAGGTCAAAATATTACTTCTGTTGTATTGCAGTAATGTGCCTTTTAAATATGTGCTAATTTAGATTTGTATGGATGGGGATACAAAAGTAAAAGACTTCTAATACGTTTTTTATGAATTAATGAATGCCTTGAATTAAATTTTCAATTAGGGTAAATGGACTTTCATAATAATCATGTAGCCATTATGTCCAAGCACTACCTTTATAATTCTGGCTTAGAAAATACAGGCAGATTGAGCTGGACACTGCATTTCTACATTTTCACTTCAGTACTTTATCAAAGTTACTTTTCTTATGAAATTTTGTGATCGCACCTTCTTTTTCTAAATTAGTCAGCATAAATGTAGGCTGTATTTTTGCAGACACCTCTTTATGTCATAGCTTGGTTGAATACATAAACTATGAATGTGTGTATTTAAAATTGGTGCTTGAGCCCTCGCTTGAATGGGAAGGCAGCATCGTCACAGGAGTTGAATGGATAAGAAACACGTGGCAGTTTTACCTTGGTTGTGTTTCATGTGGAAAAAGCTCTTTTGATTTCCTCCCCATACTCCTCTCCCAAAAGGAAAGAAGCGCACACCGTTCTAGAATGGCTCCAATCTTGGGGCATTTGCTGGGAACTGTGATATGAGGGCTCAGGTCCCAGAGCTGCCCAGGCCTCCTCTGTCACCAGATGATTGCCAGCTGAGGCTTGCCTGGGATTAAGAACAGTGGAAACAAGGAACTAATTTTCATGAGGATCTGTGCTGGTTTACAGATGAAATTAGTCAAATGTGATCACCTACAGTAATCAAGAAATGGTTTTTGGAGCCCAGGAAGTTTTTCAGCCCCACATTGCAGTAGTCAAGCAAGTTCTTCATGTGTGTGAGCATGTAAGTTACCTGGCTGAGGTGAAAAATCCATGTGTATTTTTAATTTAATTAGAAAAGGTAAAGAAATGCAAGATTAGCAGCAGCCTGTTCATGACATTTGTTTGAAAGGAATCATAGTCTTGTGTTTATATGGTACCTGCTACCATTAGGGGCTTTGTGAATTTGCACAGGACTTAGAGCAGTACAATTGCTTAATTTGTTCAATCTGTGCGAAGACTACCTGTGCATTGCATCATTTTTTGCTAGTGTTAGCAGCTTCTCTATTTTAGATCAGTTAATTTCAACATGTAAACCAACCATATGTTTATACACAGGGGGTGATGGTCTATGCCCTATCCTATTCTAAAGACTGAAAGAAGGAGTGATTCTGCACACAGAGCAAGGTTCTTACTCTTGTTCTAATGTCTTCTTGCTAGCTGAAAGAACCGAATGACAGGAAATGCTCAGAAACTCCAGCAGGAGATGTAGCGACATGAAATTGTTGTGGAGGCTTTTCTGTTTGCAGGCTTGTTGCATGTAGAGAAACAACAAAGAAATAGTGGCTACTTGATTTAGTGTTTAATGACAGCTCTTGCTGATCCAGTTTTTTCTATTTAAAGCTTTCTTTGGAGGGTGTTGTATCCAGGTTAAATAACAGACCTGAAAAAGGAGGGGTGATGGGCATATCATTTAAGTGGGGAGAACTATAGGAAGTCTAGAATCCATCTTTTGATAGTTAACTTAGGCCCCTTAGTAGAAGATTCGGAGCAAAGAAGTAAGTTGTCTAAAATCAGGTACAGTGATTATCCCGTGAAAACTCTGTGCGTTCCATGCTGAAGAGAATATCCTGCCTATTTCTTGGTTACTTTGACCCTTCCAAACAGAAACATAGTGGTCATATTTTGTGTCTTATTTTTCTGGCTGAGGTTCTGAAATTTTTAAAGCTGATTGTTGGAAAGGAGCAGTTGTGCCTTTCTTTGTCCTGAATAGTTTCTTGTATGATAGCTATTTTTATTAATCTTTCTATACCAAATATAGCTCGGAGAAGTGAAATGATGGTCTTAAAAAGATTTTTTCAGACTTGTGTAAGCTTAAGTTCTTTTTTTTCCTATAATGTTTCTGTAAGGGGTTCCTGAGCAACAAGTAAAAGTTACTATACCATGGTCTGCAAAGACTTGATAGCCCTGACCTTTCAGGTTATGTTCTGCTGTAAACCAGAGTGCCAAATCAAAGCATTTAGAGCACGAATTTCTTGGGGGTTGGGAACGTCTTTGAATGCTTGGGTAAATCCTAGCAGGATGGGGTCTTGTCTGGGCCCTCTTAACACTGTTGCATTATAAACCTAGGATAACGTGCTGCTGCAACAAATTTTTTATTTGAAGTGTTAGGAATAGTGCAAATGCCTGCAGTAAGTGCCTTTCAGCAGTAACAGTAGTGTGGTGATGCTAGTCTGACACAGTAACAGCAGATTTATGATAAATTACTATATTGTGGCTTGGTAGCAGGCAAATATGTTGTTTGGAAACACGAGCCTTGCTGTGAAATGTTAATATGATCAGTAGTTTCATTTTAAACATTTTTTTCTTTCATTAATAGTGAGTTGAATTCAAAACTGCAAGACACCTTGGAACAAATAGAGGTAAGAATTAATATATTGATGTTTCGTATAAGTTAGTATTTAACCTCTAGGTACTAGAGCTTTCTAATGCAGCGTTATTAGCAATTACAGAACATGCACATTTCTTTCAAATACAGTCTCTGGAATGCTGTAGTCACTGCTATTCATTTAGCCTTTTGTGCGGCAGTCAACTTAAATGCTGTAAAATATGCTGTCAAACTTATAAGCCTAGCTCAATAATTGTCCCCACATTAAGTGCAGAAGCAGTCAAATAAAACAGGCACGTAACATTAGAAGTACTGGAGCACGGTATGCTCCCTTTATGGTGAAGATGCATGCTGGTTTTCAGTCCATGAACTGCTTTTAGACTAGTCCTAAATATTTGTGAATAGTAGGTTAGCAGCATGCCAAAAGATTTGTATAAGCTACACAGGAGGTCACAGTTTCACTGGAAATTTTAGAGGTCAGCAAACTGGAAACTGCTGGATAGGGCCAGTGCTAAGCCACAGGAAGTAAGACTTGAATACCTGAGAAAGATGTGACTAAGACAGAAGATCAGTTGAAGCTGGTAGACAGTATCGCAAAAGCAAACAAATGTAAAATGGTAAGAGTCTTGCTGGAAACTGGTGGCAAAAAAAAAGTTCACGAACAATAGGAATTCTTTTAAGTCCATTACTAGGTAGTTTTGAGCTGGAACTTGGCAAGCTTTTTGTAAGTAGTATAGTAATGTAGATATGTATAATGTATGTGTAGTGCATGTAATGCCTACACATGTAAAGCATAGCAGGAAATGGAATTAGCTATCATAGAATCATAGAATGGTTTAGGTTGGAAGGGACCTTGAAGATCATCGAGTTCCAACTCCCCTGCCATAGGCAGGGACACCTCCCACCAGACCAGGTTGCCTAAGGCCACGTCCAGCCTGGCCTTGAACACCTCCAGGGACGGGGCTTCAACAACTTCTCTGGGCAACCTGTGCCAGGGCCTCACCACCCTTAAAGTGAAAAACTTCTTCCTAATGTTTAATCTAAACCTGCCCTCTTCCAGCTTAAAGCCGTTCCCCCTCGTCCTATCACTACATGCCCTAGTAAAAAGTCCTTCCCCAGCTCTCCTGTAGGCCCCCTTTAGGTACTGGAAGGCCGCAATAAGATCTCCCCGGAGCCTTCTCTTCTCCAGGCTGAACACCCCCAACTCTCTCAGCCTCTCCTCATAGGAGAGGTGCTCCAGCCCTCTCATCATCCTCGTGGCTCTCCTCTGGACACGCTCCAGCAGGTCCATGTCCTTCTTATGTTGGGGACTCCAGAGCTGGACGCAGTACTCCAGGTGGGGTCTCACGAGAGCGGAGTAGAGGGGCAGAATCACCTCCCTTGACCTGCTGGCCACACTTCTTTTGATGCAGCCCAGGGTACGGTTGGTCTTCTGGGCTGCGATCGCACACTGCTTGCTCATGTCGAGCTTCTCATCAATCATCACCCCCAGGTCCTTCTCCACAGGGCTCTGTGCCGACAGCCCTCTGTGCCTCTGACCACGTGCTCGTTAGAAAGTCAGATGAGTTCATGTATTATTGTATCTTGTTATTTAATTTTCCCTGTACAATTAGAACTTCGTTAAATTTCCTTCATCTACGCATTTGTACGTTTGCTTTCTTGCAAAGCTTTTCTTTGTTCTTTTACTCTTTCACTGATACATGCTCTATTCAGAGCATGGCTGGTTCAAAAGAGCTAATGAAATTACTGTTTTCTTCTCACTGTCACATAGGCAAGTCATTAAAATCGTCTTTTTTTTTTAAAATCACTCAGTGTTCATTCCTATTGCTTTCATTTACATGCCGTTTATCACTTGTGATCAAACATTGAAGTTGCTTAAAAGGAGATATGTACCTTTACTTCCTTCCAGTAACAGCTTTGCAAAGCAAATTCTGCTCATGCTAGAATCTGGTAAAATGTGCCATGTTGATTGGTGACAGCAATTCACAGCTAGCTAAATAATCATATTCAAGATCTTCATTAGTTATTTCTGAATTTATAGAAGTATCTTGTTTCCTTCCTGAGAAAGTATTTTATTTTCTATTGGAATTATATCTATACATATGGGAGACTGTAAGTCATAGAGTGTTCGTGCCTCTGCTTATGTCCATACTTTTTTTTTCCTTTTTTTCTTCTTGTAATTTAGATTTTAACATTGACCTTAATTTTATTCTATGTTACAAATAAAATGCAAGGTGGCTATAGTGGAAGGAACCATTGACAAATGTAGCTGAAAAGATTAATGTGTTGTACGTTTAAGAACTCTGTTCATGGGCAGTTTGATATCCCTGTTTCTCTCTTTGTACAGCTGTTGTGCATGAAATAAGAGAAGGAAATATTTTTTTTTTTTTAAATCAGTAGATGGTTGAAATTCAAATTGCTGAGTAACTCTTTGGAGAAGTTCTGAATCTGTAGTTTACTTGTCCTTTTACCACTTTGCTTAGGAAAAAATGCAGTACTCGATTGTATTCTACTCTTCTTTTTTGTGCTTAAGGAAAATATTGATCTACTTAAAAAACCAACCCCAAAATAAAACACACACTCCCAAACCCAACAGCAACAAAAAAACCCCACCAAATTTCTAGGATTAAAATACATAGATATTTTGTGGCTAATGAATTAATTAACGAAAATTTTCCAGTGGAGGAGGTAAAAGTACATGGGGATTAAACAACCATCTCCTGTGGTTCCTATTTGCAAGAGCAAGACTAGATTGCAAGATCCTTAAATAATACGAATTGAAATGGCTTTAGTGGCTAGCATGGAAAGAAGATCTCTGCTAGCTCTGTATATTATCGTATGTTCTTGATTCCTGTTTTCTTGTATCGTTGATTGAAAATAACTAGAATTAGACTGCGTGTATCTGAATGTGTTACAGCATCTAAGTGAGAATTATGTTATTAAGCTACATGGTCAAATTCTTGGAAGCATTATTAGTTAGTCGTTAAGTATATGATCCTATTTTAGTTTTTTTTTCTTTTCATTCAGTACACATAATAGATGAACTTCATTTATTGCAAAGCTGTTCAGTATGCTCAGACACAGCTCTGATGGCAGAACTAGCACTTGCGTGTCTGTGTGTGCTTTCATTTCTTCTCCTATGGTACTGATCATTGTGCTGGTATAGTACTCCATAAATGACTTATTTCATAAGGAACTTCTAAGTGAGGCGGTGTTAATTCCATTTAATAGATGGCATCAGAGGGTTAAGAAGCCTGTAATTGAATTGCTTGAGCTGAAACGCCTGTGGAGCATTTTCATTTTCTTTCCTAGATCTGGGTTTTTCTTAGGAATGGGAGTAGACCAAGTTAGAAATCCCAGCACTCCCATATGGTGGTGCTAGACCTTCTCAAAGTAAACATCACTTTGAATTTGACTTCATGTACTTTTTACTGTGCTTGTTCTTGGAAACAGTGGAACTGTTTGGTTGACAAAATTTTCAGACTGAAGTACTGCAGGCTGCAAGAAGTCACATTTGAGCACCTCGGAGTGGTCAAGCAATGTACAGAATTGGCTATTGTACAAGCATACTTATTAGACTGTTTAAATAAGCATCTTTTCCTCACTGGCTGTTGTTTAAGTAATGTATTACTTGGCCTGTTTTTATTAAGTGTTTAATGTGTTTTTTCCTTCATTTATGCAGGAACAGTTGGACGTAGCGCTCTCCAAAATATGCAAGAACTTTGATATCAGTCATTATACAAAGGTTCAGCAGGCTTACAGGCTGCTTGGAAAAACACAGGTTAGTGCTCATCTTCTGAGTAAGTCACAAAGAACCGTGGTGTAACAGCATGAAGCTTTGAGTACCATGACGGAACTTTATTTTTCTAATGCTGATGAATCTTGCTGAGTATACAAGGACTTTTATAATGTTCAGATAATTTAACAGTAGTTGCTAAAGGGAAACTGTATATTACTGTAACATGTAGCTTTTTGGGCATGGTATAACTGTAACAGTTCTGTATTTCAGCTCTATTTATAATGCTGTTTGCATTATTATTGTATTTGGGCATATGAGTACTATTTTTCATAGCTAGGTCCCTGTTACTGAGTTGTGCACAAGCTGTACCTTGTATGCGTGCATTCCTATTTTATATTGCGCTCAAATGCAACAGGAATGAAGATGTGAGGAGATGTTTTTTTGGCAACAAAATATGACACAAGGCATGTCAAACCTATACTGCGGGCGTGTCCTAAAAGTTAGATCTCTGTGTGCCTAGAGCTTTTTATATGTAAACAAGAGTAGATCTAAACTCTTTGATGGGATGTAGTTCTCTGTTGGTGCACTGCCTTGAGGCTTAGGATGTTTTCTCTGGGAAGGTGGTGAATCTGTTTCCTTCTGAAGCAGTTATGAAGCGTGGGAGCTAGTACCAAGCTCCTGTGATGTCAGGCAGGGTAAGGAGAGGAGAAAGTCCTGGAGGCATCTTTCATCAGTGATTGGTGTTTATAACCTAGTGAGACTAAACATGGTGATGCCAGTGCAGCAATGATGCTTTGCTTGGAGAAGAGATTCCTCCAGAAAGCTTTCATTGCGAAAGATCATGTCAAAATGCCTGTCTCCTGATGAAGGGGATCCCATTCGTTCTTTATTATGCTTGGGGTTTTTTAATGTTCTTTCCCAGTATTCAGAAGTGTGGCTGACATTAGAATGCCTTTTTGGGGTTTGTTTTTAAATTTTTGTTTGGTTTTTGTTTCTTTCTAATTAGAACCTTTCTAGCAAAGTAAGGTTCTTTTTCCGTGGCCTGACTGTGATAACAGCGTAGCTCTGCAACAGGATAGAAATGGATTTCTTTTCCCATACTTTGACAATGTGCAGAGCTATCGGAGTGCCTAAAGACTGCAACTTAAAATCAGGGGAGAAGATTAATTAGACTTTTACTTTGCTAGTGCATTGTATGCAATTTCTTTCTTTACTGAACAAAAGTAGCTATAATGCGTTCACTGCTCCAAAGTCTAGTGCATGATATGTTGAGAAAGGCAGACTTTTGTTGGAGAGGAATGAAGTTTATGAACAAAACAAAAGTGTTATTTGTTACCGCACAGTTTTTTCTGCTCTCTTCTCGTGATAGAATGACTTGGTTTTGACATTCTTTTTATTACTATTAAAGTATGTAGTTTGAATTTGTCCTGGAAAGAATTTAGTTACATTATTGAAGTATCTCCCATTTTGACCCCTCCTCATTAAACAAAATGAAAAGAACTTTCAGTGTCTTCCGTACTTTTCATGTTTTCATTTGGCATTCTGTTTTCTTTGATTAATTCAAGTTAAGAGTAGCTGCAGAAGATCAATTATTTGCGACAGGATTGAGCAGAATTGCTTGTTCATTTCTTATGGGCGTAATTGAGTTCTCAGCTCTTGTCAATAGCTGGGGATGTCAAACAGCAAGTAGTGAAACTGACCATTTTCAAATTGCAGGATCTGCTAACTTCATTCCTGCATATCAAATAATTTTTTTATCAATTCTTTTATACCATATATACTGATTATTAGCATATCTTGAAACAGTGAGAAAATTCAGTGTCTGAAATGGACTAATGTTATATATGGCTTATTAACAAAGGATCAGGGAAACAGCCTGATCTGAAACTCGCGCATGATTATGGCAAAACTTATAGAGTCATCAGTGTTTAGTACATGTACTTTTTCTTTTTTTTCCTGGAAAAAATAAGTTTTATTAAACAAATGTCATATTTTCTTTTTATTGCAAAGAGGGTTTTTGTAAGAAATTTATTGATGTGATGTGCATGCCTTTCTGTAACACTTAATCCTGCTTTATATTCTTGAAGGAAGAAATCAGTTTGGCAAGTGGATGGATTGAAGACCTTGTAATTGTGGTTTTAGTTTTATTAATTGCAAAGGAAATATTTTTATTTTCATTGGAAGTGTTTCCAGTGGGAAGAATAGCACTGATCTCAACTCATTTCTCTGAGACATTCATCAACGATTGGGATAGTAAATGAATGAGTAAATTCTCTAATTAAATATATTATATGCATGTGTGTGTATATATATACACACATGTATGTATTGACAGGCTGAGACAGTTGGGGTTGTTCAGCCTGGAGAAGAGAAGGCTCCAGGGAGACCTTACAGCGGCCTTCCAGTACTGAAAGGGGGCCTACAGGAGAGCTGGGGAAGGACATTTTACAAGGGCATGTAGTGACAGGACAAGGGGGAATGGCTTCAAACTGGAAGAGGGCAGATTTAGATTAGATATTAAGAAGAAATTTTTCACTCTGAGGGTGGTGAGGCACTGGCATAGGTTGCCCAGAGAAGTTGTGGATGTCCCATCCCTGGAGGTGTTCAAGGCCAGGCTGGATGGGGCTTTGAGCAACCTGGTCTAGTGGGAGGTGTCCCTGCCTATGGCAGGGGTTTGGAATTCGATGAACTTCAGGGTCCTTTCCAACCTAAACCATTCTTTGATTCTATGCAAAATTAATATTTACTAGTCATAATGTCAAAAACCTAGTGAGTTAGAGGGAGAATGGAAGGGGAAACTGATTTTACTGGTAATACTTGAACTCTTTCACACTACCATATTGTAGTATTGTCAAGTCCTCTGTTAGGTATTTTTGAAACAAAGATTAGAGGTCATGCTTACAGTGTCCTCTGTTCAGTACTGAGAAAGACTTAGATTAAAAGACTATGGCAAATGATAAATTGAATTTTACTATTTGATGTTGTGTTATTCCTTTTCTTTCAGACAGCAATGGACCAGTTACATATGCACTTCACTCAAGCCATTCACAACACTGTGTTTCAAGTAGTCCTTGGATATGTGGAACTGTGTGCCGGAAACACAGACACCAAGTTTCAGAAGTTACAGTACAAAGACCTCTGTACAGTATGTAATACTTGCATATATGTGTATTTTTTAATCTGAAGTTTTCCGCTGTTGTAAGTGTACCTTATGTAAGTAGGGACTCGGTTATTAAAATAACCCTGCAGCTACTGTAGTTTCTTAAGACAACTTATAGGTTAATTGAGAGATTAGTTATTCACAACTTAATGCTGATTATGATTGCACTAAATCTTAGCGCTTTGCAGTTAGTGTACACACCATCTAAATAAACACAAAGAAGTAGGTTGTAGGATACAAAGAGGAGATCAAGATTTCAAAGCTCCCATGTCTTCAGTGTAATATGCTAGTTACTGAAATCACTTTTAGCTTTGAACTTTATTTCAGTGCATTTCGACGGTATTCACAATTCCTGAAATATTGCATTTCAGTAAGGATTCTTGTAAAGATATTAACTTAATTTGAGTCTTCCTGTTACTGCTAACTTTGTATCAGATTCATTGCACTTTTGGTATCAAGATAAGGGACAGCTGTAATATGCTGTAATAGCATGCAAAAGCCTGATGATAGGCAGATCATGGACTGGGCATAACTATATATTTTCCTTTAGTATAGATTTTAGATGCAGTTTCTTGCATGTGTCTGTTTTGTTTATATTTTTTAAAAATGTTAGAGTGAATTACTGTATTTTGAGTAGTATTTTTAGTTCACTCTAATTCTTTCACTTGTGATCTTTCTGTTACACCCTGAGAAATTTTGTTAAACTTCAGTGGTGGAGAGAGAGTGTGAGATTATTTTAGGTGGTTGTAACAATGATTTAAAACTTGGAATTATGTTTCTATCTTGAATGTTCATGTGTTTGTTTCAGTCACAGACAGACTAAGTCCTTGTCATACTTCATCAACTCAAGCACCTGCCCCATCAGTTGCAATTTATTAAATCAAAGTACAGTCACAAGGAGATTAAAGTTTATATTCTGATCCACTTCCTGCTCTTTCACTTCTCAGATCTCCTGGGATTGTGTAGCTTCAACTAGTAAACAGCGCATCTACGTTGAAAAGAAGTGAAGAGGTGCCCCTTTGACTTTGAAGGCTTACATAATCTGAGAGCCTTCATATGAGCAAAAGTGGATTATGAAAATTTAATTTATTGGGAGTAATTGACATAAGTATTAATGAAAAGAATGAGTAAGGTTCCCGATAGGTTGTATTTGCACTTCACCAAGATGAATTCTGGTTGAAAAAAGTTGGCAAACCTTGATCTCTGTTCTCCAGACTGCAGCCCTTTTGTACTTCTGCTTTAAGTCTTCAGAGGGTGTTTCTGTTTTAATTTTGTAGTTTCTAATGCACTTTGTTTCTGAGTTTTTTTGCTTTATACTTCTGTATGCCTTTCAGTATGATTTCTCATTCTTTGCTAATATTTATGATACTAAGCCCATCTGTTTACGCTTACAAAAAGTACTACTGAGCTCCTCCTGGCGTCTTCAAAAATACAGATTTTTGCTGCTGTTAATCCTTACCCTTTACGGTGCAGAATGATCTTTCAGATTGGTGGAAATATCATATTTTGTAATACACAGTAAGAGAGTGGCTTTAACTGTGTGGTTACAAAATTGTTACCTCATTATTTCTAATTGGTTTTCCTTCTGCAGAACCCTCATGAGATGCTTCTTTAGTTATGTGAGCCTGCAATAGCTGGAATCTGGCAGTCTGTATAAAGGAAGGTACCCGAACTTTAGGACCACAAAGTACTAGGAATACTGCAGTAATTTCCTTGAAATTTATTGATTTTTTTAAAAATTATTATTATTATTTATTACTCCCGTGGTAACAATTGGGTGTTTAGGGACAGGATGCAGATGGGAAATTTTGGTCTCTGTTACAAACCATGCTGTTCAGTGTTGCTTGTTACCTGTTGCAGGGCATTTGTTAAAATTGGAGTGCTGAATAAGCTGGACTACCATAGCAATTCCATTTCTAATTTCCCATAGAAAAAATACCGACAGATTTTCATCTCTTGCATTCAGATGTCAGGGAATATGTTTAAGACTAAAATATGAGCCTTCTTTCTCCGTGTCTGTTTCTAGTGAGAAGCCTCTTCAACCTGTCTACACTATTAAGCCAGGATGCTCTTAACATATAAGTGGCTGTGGAGTGCTTACTCTAAACAGTGAAAGTCATACAAAATAAGTCTTGCTTTTTGGGCAGATCTCCTGTTGTGTGTTTCTAAAAATCTTTCTAAATGACCTCATTCAGCTAATTTCCATTTTACATGGGTATGGGGGGGGGGACTGTGGTGGGTTTTTTTCCTTTGTTTTAATTTTTTGCTTGTTTCTTTCTTTTCTGGACATCAAATACTGGATTTTATAATAATGTGGGTTTTTTAAAAAGAATAATGTTTTCAGTAATTCTTAGCTGTTTATGTAAGTTATGTGCCTGTGTACTCTGAGTCACTATTTCCTTGGTGAGCATTTCTTTTCCTAGTGATATGCCATGCTCTAACTCTTACATCCTTTCTCCTTTTGAATACTACTGGAGCAGGGGAGAGTTTGGCTGCTTCGTCTTCAAGTTTTGATTTTCTTTATTCTAGGATAAGTTCAAAGAAATTCAGTTGTTTATTTCCTTAGTGTAAATGGAATTATGTTGGTATTTAGTAAGTGATCCTTTCTTCCTGGCCACCTAGAAGCCACTATGTCTTCAAGTATAGTGATCTGCACAACCAAAGTTTAGATTTTATAGCTAATAAAAGCCCTGAAATACATTAAGAGTAACTTTTTTCTGATGAGTTAGCAGAGAAAATTGCTGAAACAGCTGTTGAAATGTCAGGGCAACTTATTGTTTAAATGAAAAACTTAGTATACTATTTTATTGTATCGTTAGCAAAGTCTATAGGATCTGAGATTAAAGTGTCTCAATAATGCAGTCAGTAATGTATATCCACTCTCCAATTAAAGGGTGTTTTAGAAAAAAAAGTAGTATTCTCAATGGTTACTTTTTTTATGCAGCAAAAACTTGACTTTTTCATTTTTTGTTGGTGTGTCCAGAATGCCTAATTGATATCCTTGAGGCAGCTCTGGTTTGATAGGGAAGAGAACCAGAATAATAATTCATTTTAAAAAAACCCAAGCAAACTGAAAAGACATAATGATTAATATGAGGCCTCCAGATACTTTTGCTAGTGACATCTATTATGCTAACGAACAGTTTTTGTGACTCCTTAGTCATCAGCAGAGTGTAGGAGAATATGACTTAGATGGTATGCGCTCCTGCCAGGAGCATTATTTAAGCTTAGAAAGCAAGAGAACATGATTAAATAGAAAGTAAAGAGGTGTAGTGTGGTGGGGTTTTTTTTTGTTTTTTTTTTTTTACCTGAAAGCTGAAAAGTGGGAGGGGCGTAAGTGATGCATCTGCATTTGTAAAGAAGTCTGTCCAGTCTAATGTTTCTTATCCAACAAATGTAATGGTCAAGCTTACCAAGGTTTTATTGCAATTCATTGCTCAGGAAAGACACTCACTGTTTAGAAAGCCACAGTTTTATCAGTGGATGAGGATGCAATTCAGGGGGAATTGATTGCTTTGATTAAGGGTTTGCTCTCTATAGAATCCATAGTTGATTATTCTGGTGGTTATGTTGACGTCGCTCTACGCTGTTGCAGAAGCTGTTACTATTTTTGAAGACTTTTGTTGTAACTGTAATGCCAAAGCTTTTATATCGTCTTGGATATACATTTTTGGGTTAGCGTGCAGTATCCACACGATAAAAGCTAACTAGCCAGGCGGGAGTCGACTGTGGGCACTGCACCAGCAACGGGAAAGTATGAACTGTTTTCTACAACAGTGTTAGTAGAATAATACGTGCTAATTTCCAGACTTCTCTGGGAAACTTTAAATAATAACATAATCGAAATCACATTTGTGTAGATGGACTTTGCCCTTGTTTATAAGCTGTGACACTGTGCTTCTTCACAGCTAGTGACATGAGGGTGACTTACCATTGCCACTCATAAAGAATATATTTTACAGTCTTTTCTTTACCTAGCAAGACCCCTTCTCAAATTCATCCCTTTACCTGACAGTCTCTTCTTAGATATTTCTAGTGCGTATCTATCTCTCTGATAAAATTGATACTCTTCACCTAATGAATATCTTTAAGATAACAAGCCAGTCATAATTGACTCTTTGGAGCAGGGTGGATGGGGGAAGGTAGGACGGCTGCCATCTAAGTTTGTTTTTAAGCTACTTGTGTCTGATTGGACACAAGGAATTTTTTTCACAGTGAGAACAATCAGCCATTGGAATAATCTCTCCAGGGGAGTGGTGGGTTCCCCATCATTCAACACTTTTAAGATTCAGCTGGACAGGGTGCTGGGCCATCTTGTCTAGACCGTGCTTTTGCCAAGAAAGGCTGGACCAGATGATCCTCGAGGTTCCTTCCAACCTAGTACTGTGCGATTCTATGATTCTATACTTCTTTATACAGCATTCAATCCAATGGGACATCAGCCAGGGTGGCTTCTATCTACTACTGAAGTACAAGTATCCGTATCATTGAACTGACACAGTGTCTGCATGTCACAGAGGTGGCTGCATCCCTTCTTGATGGTGAGATGTGCTGACCATTAGACTGTATGGCTTTACTTCTATATCTACCTTGCTTTTCCATAAATATAAGAGGTGGTTAATACATGGACCAACTGAAAATAAAAAGGCATTAACAAATAAACTTTGCATTTTTAGACAGCATTTGATTAGTTGACTAAAATCAGGCATTCGTCAGCTCAAATACTTTTGAGAAGGAAACATGTATGTCAAGCACCTCAGCTGTATGAATATGGAGGTTTTTGTATGGTTTGCTTTGCCTCTGAAAAAAATGACCACAATTGTCAAGTTTCACAATGTTATTTTGTTTTTCTGTAGCATATTACTTCAGACAGCTACATTCCATGCCTTGCTGATCTCTGCAAAGCCCTCTGGGAAGTCATGCTCAGTTACTACCGAACGATGCAGTGGCATGAGAATCATGAGCAGGATGAGGCAGCAGCTGTGTCTTCTGGTAAGAAACTGTTCTGGAAACAAAACTTCTGATATTTGGAAATAACTTTTCTTATGCTTAAGTTGTTAATTTGTGTGTAGGTACCTTTGTGGTCTTGACTCAGTGCCTTCAGCATTATTGCTTATAGTGTGCAATATAGACTTAAAGACTCACTGGATGTTTGTAGTATTCAGTATGAGGGTTTTTTTTAATGAATATGTGTATGTGCCATCATTACAGATATAAACAGTTTTATTTTAAACAGTGATTATTCTTAAGTTGGAAGTCAGCTGTGGTAGATGACTACAAAATCTGAGGATTTTTCCCTTTGATATAGGACCAATGTGAGATTTCAGATTTTTTGATCAACGTTGAAATTTTCACTGCATATTAAGCTTAGTAGATTGGGATACTGGATTTTGTACTAGGAAAGGTCACTGAAAGAGTAGGGAATGAATCTTTTGTAAATCTGTCATGATTTTCAGGAAATCCAATTTCCTTAATGTTGTATGTCATCTATACTACTGTATCTGTCATAAGATATGGTCACAATTTCCTTGTTACCGTTACAGAAAAAGGCAAATATTTCATCCTGAAGTACAATTTTGGTTTTCTTTTATTGTTGCTCCAGTTTGTTTTTAGGACAGAAGCACAAAACCTTCATCTGTTGTCTAAGTCCTCCTGAGTACGTTTTGCTGGACATATTCTAAGTTAATATAAAATGTCTGAAGACAGGCTTTATTTCCCCACTAGCCCAAGATGCTTGGGTTTGGCAGAGGGTAGAGTGTGAAATTTACAGTAGTAAGATTTATGCAAAACGTCTATTTATTTGAATCGGATAGGTGTGCTCTTTTCTTGGTGAAAAGGAGGCTTCTGTCAAAGGACAAGGACTGTAGGATTGCTGCTAAAGTTATTCCTCCTTTTCTGATTTGCATAAAACTTGTATCCTTTACATTAGACAGTAAGTAGAAAGGGAAAAAAATTGAAATAGAAGTAAAGAACAGATCTTGGAACACTTTGCTTCCTACAATGTATTTGAAATCAAACATTTCTTTCAAAAGTCAGATTCATTACAGATTTTAAGTCTTAAAAAGAATGCTAATTAATGCTAATTAGCATTGTCTAGCATTGTCTTCCTACTTTAAATTTGAAAAATTAACGAAAATATTTTCTTTGAAGTGTCCATCCCATATTGTATGGAATCTTAAAAACAACAACCACATGGATTTGTTGAAACTGTTATTTCAGATGAAAGTTTCCATAAGTATGCCAGACTTAAAATTCAGAGTTGAAATATTTGATTTTGAGATGCACCATGTGAAAAAAGGTTCTGAAGTTTTGAGTGAATTGCCCATTCTCAATAATACTTACTTTTAAATTTAAAATAACTTCAGATAATTACATTCCTTCTCTTGTTTTCATTTGGTTGTGATATTTGCATGTACAAAATAAAGCAGGTATCGTAAAGAGCTTATTGCATGGAAATATTATCACAGTAGACTACTTCCTTAGCTCTAGATGTAATTTTTAAAATAGTTTCCCTTAGTGTGGTTACTTGTGATATCCTGAAGAAAGGAAATAATTTGCACTACAAAACCTTTTAAAGGAACCATCAAACCTAATAAAGTTCTATATTCAGTCACATGAGCAATTTTAAATGCATTGGGTTTTTTTTAAATGCGTGCCAGAGTGTTTTGGTATGTTTACTACTAATCCACTAAATCTTCTGTCACTCAGTTTTTAAGTTTCTGGAGACATCATGGCTTAGCTGTAATGTACAACTAGAATGTATTTGAGCTACTGAATTGGTTTTTCAAATACCTCAGCAATGATAAAGCACAGAAAAGGGAATTTCACAAGTATAATTTAATTTCAGAGGGACTATAAATAACTGCCAATGTCTATTTTTTTTTTTTCTAGAAGTCACTGCTCATGCTGTAGTAATTATTAAACCTGTACATGGAAGTCTCATTCCATATTTATTGATTTAATAGCTGTGATATGTGCTAAAAAAAAATCCTGTAGAAAGGGCGGGTATGTCAGAAGGAACCATGGAGGCAGTTCAGGAGATTATGCTAACGTTTTTCCCTCGATTAAACCCCATAGACTGGAGCAATAGAAGGAGCAGTCTTAACTATTGTATGTGTATTTGGCTTTTATCATTTTGAGAGCTCAAAGCTGTCTCAGTATTTTTCTCTCCTTATGCCAGTTAATGTCAGCTGTCTTACAAAGTACCTTAAATGGGTCAAGGGAATCTTGATCTTAGGGCACAAACCCAGCTGTAGAAGTCAGAAGCTGGACTTAGAAGAGGTGAATTACGTAGCTCTTTCTATTTTAATAGTGAAGCTTATCCAAAAGAAGTCCTGCGTGGATTATGGAAAGGAGGTTGCACTTCATCTAGATCGTGTGTCACATATTTGTGATTATTAATGCCTGTTACAGATGTTAAAATGTACTTTGCATAACTTGTAAATAATTGTCCTTCTGCATTTTTGAGGAAAAAGGTGTGTCTGCTTTTTATCGTTAAATATTCTGCTTATTTGTGTTCTGAAAATTAGTCTAGTTTGAGACTGAAGAGCAAAATGGAATAGAAAATACTTTCACAGCAGGTTTTTTTTTGTTTGGAATGTTTGTAGGAAAGACTCTTTGAAATTGAGGCTTTTTTCTTTTTTTCCTTAGAAATGAGTTCAGAATTTGCAGTTGTTCTGTCAGTTATAGTCTGCACTGGTCTTTAGGAGATTACCTTTTTTAAGATCCTTATTTGGAATAAACTAAATGGAAACAGATAATTATCTCTAGATAGAAATGCAATCCTAAAAATTTTTAAAGCACGAGACATATTTTAGTACATTTCATGAAATAGGAAGTACTAACGAGATTTGGTTTGCTAAACTATTAGAGTAGCAGTAAATCATAGTGAAATGTATGGTATTGATAGTTCTGTGAAGCATCAATAGCACTTAAATAATTGCTCTAATATACTGTTGGAAAGATAGAATTAAGTGTTCATATGTAGGACTTGCTTAATCGTACTGAAGTTAAAATTAGTGAACTAAAAGTATAAACTCCATAGCCTAAAATGACTTCTATGTCACATTTAATGAACTGCTACTTATTCTGTGATTTTGTTGTTCATATAGCAAACAGCAAAATGCTGTGATAAGGGTTTTCATCCCTGAAAATAAATGGCTTACTGGAAAATCTTCCATTGCACTGTTGGTCGCGGTCAAAGCATTGTTTGTGTTTGTAGTATAGAGTTAAAGATAAAATGAGTTTTAAAAGGGACCTGTGCAGGTCATTTTGTCTTCCCTGCTCAAAGCAGAGTGAACTTCGAAGTCGCATTGGTTTGTGCCGGGCTGTGTCTGGTTCAGCTGGGTTTTCACAGTTCATAAAATTTACTGTGACGTTGATGTAATTTACATGTATTCCTGAGATACTAATTTACAGAAGAACTGAAACTGAGCAGCAAAATAATCCCTATAGCATTTAAACTCTTGATTTTACGAATATAATCCTAGGGGTAAAAGTTGGTACCAACTGTGATAGCTATAATAGATTTACTGAAAAGCAAGAAGAAAATGATGTAAGATATAAATTTAACTTCAACCATTTTATTTTCAAAACATTCCATTTATAATACTGCATAAATTCTGTGCAAGACCTTCTTGGTATTCAAAGAATGAAGCTAGAGGACAGTGATTTGATTGATATATTTTTTTTTTTCTGTCCTATTTTTTTCCCTCTGCCTAGCAAGGATTAAACAAAACCCTTTTGTTATGACTGAAAGCTGCTTTTACAAATTTTGGAGGAACTACTGAGCAACCTGAAAAATTACTGTATTTAAATCAGGCATCTAGAACAATAACTCCTGGATGCTTCTGATTCTTATTTGTATGTGAAATTATGAATATGTATATCTTCTGCTACCTTTTCCAAATTCTTCAAAGCAAAAAGTGTAAATGCTCGTGGACTTTTGTCGAATCCTTGGTTTGTTTTCAAGGAAATCATCCTAAATTCATATGTTCTCATGTCTGAAATTAGCTGCAGCAGAGTTTATTAAAAGATTAGAAACAAGACCTCATAGCATGACTGGCCATAAACCAGGAGGACCAGGAGATTGCCAGAGAGAATATTTCATGGATTTTTGTCCAACCATTCCTTTATAAATGGTAGTTTGTGAGGTCAAGGGATATGGTCTTGAGAATAGGTCAAAGATACTGACTCGTGTAGGCTTGGCTTCACTCTGCAGAAGTATAGAGGAGAAGAGGTTGCAGAAACTGCTAAAGAGCATGCTGTGACTAAGAGAGCTGGTTTTGTTTACTCATATAGTCAGAGAAAGGATAACTGCTTACTGTTTCTCTAGTTGGGTTATTCTTTCTGTTTATATTTTGTTTAATTTTTCATGATAAGTCACTTTTGAAAATGCATTTGTCAAAATTATTGCTTTCAGGAGAAGAGGAGCATATTTAGGTACAGATACTAAATTATAATTTACGTATACAGAGGCTAATATTTGTTTTACGATTTTTCCTTCAAAAGGAAAATGTTCTATGAGTGCCCTACAACAGTAGATATCATATGAAATTACGTTTGAGTCTTGTTTTCACATCAAGCAGCCTTTTATCTTCTCATTTTTGAGTAGTTAATGAACATTATCAGACTCTACCTGCAAAAGCAGTCTCAATGACTTTAAACAGGAAAGAGTTGAATACAGCTTTGCAGCCTTGGAAAAAATTAATATCTATCCCTAATATAAGCCCAAATTCCAGAATATATTTTATTATGTTTTTAATTGTGGGAAGGAGTTACTCTGTTGAAAGTACCAGAGCTTTTACGTTCTGGCTGTATATAGTATTGTACTGGTTCTGTATTTTTGAGGTCTAGTGTCATAAGCAGATTAGTTTTAACTTGCTTGAAGAAAGAACTGGCTGGACGGTCGCACTCAAAGAGTTGCGGTCAACAGCTCGGCGTCCGAGTGGAGAGCAGTGACGAGTGGCGTTCCTCAGGGGTCGGTACTGGGACCTGTACTATTCAACATCTTTGTCAGCGACATGGACAGTGGGGTAGAGTGCACCCTCAGCAAGTTTGCTGATGATACCAAGCTGTTTGGCGAGGCAGACACGCTGGAGGGGAGGGATGCCATCCAGAGGGACCTGGACAGGCTGGAGAGGTGGGCCCAAGCCAATCTCATGCAGTTCAACAAGGCCAAGCGCAAGGTCCTACATCTGGGTCGGGGCAATCCCAAGTACAAATACAGGCTCTGCGGGGACTGGCTGGAGAGCAGCCCTGAGGAGAAGGACCTGCGGGTGATGATTGATGAGAAGCTCGACATGAGCCAGCAATGTGCGATCGCAGCCCAGAAGGCCAACCGTATCCTGGGCTGCATCAAAAGAAGTGTGGCCAGCAGGTCAAGGGAGGTGATTCTGCCCCTCTACTCCGCTCTCGTGAGACCCCACCTGGAGTACTGCATCCAGCTGTGGAGTCCCATAAGGACATAAGAAGGACATGGACCTGCTGGAGCGCGTCCAGAGGAGAGCCACGAGGATGATCAGAGGGCTGGAGCACCTCTCCTATGAGGAGAGGCTGAGAGAGTTGGGGCTGTTCAGCCTGGAGAGGAGAAGGCTCCGAGGAGATCTTATAGTGGCTTTCCAGTACCTAAAGGGGGCCTACAGGAGAGCTGGGGAAGGACTTTTTACAAGGGTATGTAGTGATAGGATGAGGGGGAACGGCTTTAAGCTGGAACAGGGCAGGTTTAGATTAAACATTAGGAAGAAGTTTTTCACTCTGAGAGTGGTGAGGCACTGGCACAGGTTGCAGAGAAGTTGTTGAAGCCCCGTCCCTCCCTGGAGGTGTTCAAGGCCAGGCTGGACGTGGCCTTGGGCAACCTGGTCTAGTGGGAGGTGTCCCTGCCTATGGCAGGGGGGTTGGAACTCGATGATCTTCAAGGTCCCTTCCAACCTAAACCATTCTATGCTTCTTATTTAAGAACATGTCCAGACACACCAAATAGCTCCACTTGAAATAAATTAGGCAAGGCCAGCATCCTTCTCAGTCGCCATATTCCCCACGTTTGCTTAATTTAAATGGAGCTAGAGGTGTTGAAGGTTTTATATTTTTGTTATTCCTATTATGCTTATATATTATATAAGCACTAATATAATAGGTAATTCATTATATATATGTTTAGAATGAATTTTATTTTTTTATTTACATGGGAAATGCAAATAGTTCTTGTTCCGAGAAACAAACGCAGAAAACGGGTGGGTGATGAAGGAAGATGCGTATCATGCTCTTCTACTTACAGAGACTCTGGCATAGGTCTCAGAGTATGAGACACTTGTAAGTGCTGATTAGGTAGGCCCAAATTATAGATGGGGACTGTCTTTCCCATGATAGCGTAAGAAACGTTTATTTATTTTCCCATTCCCTCTCTGGGTTCCTGTAGCATCTGGGCTTTGTGCTGCCTGTTCCTGTGGAGCCTAGGTGCCCGATGCGCCTGCAGAATTATAGCTTGGGGCTGGCTGGAGGGTTTTGAGAGGAAATGCTGGACTCATAGATACAAACAGCTTTGAGTTGGGAGCCTGTGTGTGGATGTAGAGACATGACACTAGCTGGGCCGGGAACAAGGGAGTGAATAGTCTTCTCAAGTACTGAATCTAGCTGGATGTCACAGAAAAGTTGGAAAGACAGGTCTGAGCTGCATGGCAATGCTGGGGTACTACAGGCAATCTTAATTCTTCCGTGTTTGCAACTTCTTGAATGATGGGGTAGGTGGAGGGCTGTACGCTTTGTAATATTCCAGTGTAATATTTTATGTGAATTTTTATCTTTCATGTCAAATCACTAATGGCTTGGGCTTTAAAGGACATGCATAGTTTTTCTCCTTGTTAGGAACAGCAGAGTTTTCTTATCATGGGGAAAGTTTGTATGTACAGTCTGGCTAAGACAGAGCTTTCCTGTGGTCAGTCAGATGCTGTGAGGCAAACTGCATGACACTGTGCCATCGCAGACTGCAAGTATAACCACAACTGTATGCTCACATACTACATATAAAATATTACCATTTCTTTTTTAAAATGGAAATATAATATATTTCCTTCACAGGGAGAGAGATAACCACATACAGGATAAGTTTGCCATGCATTACAATGTTTTTTTGGAAAGTGATCCAGTGCTGTGGTAAATAAGGTTTTAGAATTAAATAAAATAATTTGGAAGAATGAAAGACCTAATTATATGATTGACATTATTTCATGCATAAGCATAGGTTAGTATGAGAGGGGGGGAAAAAAAGGAAAAGAGCATGCTGTATTGTTTGCATAGTTCATGGAAAAAGTTTCACTATTTTTCCTCAGAGTTGCAGACAGAATTTACTGGGGCAGAAAATTAAAAATCTTGCTTCTGAAATTTTTGAGTTCATGATTCTTGTCTGCAAAGGTAGACTATCCTGGAAAGTCTTGTAGAGGATAAGCAGTACTCACTTCAGCATTCAACTTTATCTTTTGTATTTGAAATATCACTATCTGTTGTTGTCATCTTCTTTTGATTTTTATTGAATGGGATATCTTGCTTAGATAAAAGCAATCAGAAGCTCTCCTGGTCTGCATTAGCATATAATATTTTTATGTGCTTTGCTCATTTCCTTTCAAAAGTTTAGAGCAATGGAGCTCTCCTGAAGTTTGCGTAATGGATAATATCATATTGGCTAAGGCAGAAGTTTCGTGATGGGTAGAAAACTAGGATACATTTCAAGGCTTTTGGAAATATCTCCAATACCATTCACCTTTAGTTTCAGATGGCAGCAGTGTGATTGGAACAGAAGAGAACTGTTTTGACCGCAGCTATGTAAAAAAGAAATTGGAACACGGGCTTTCACGAATATGGCAGGTAATGTTTTTTGATTTTTTTTCTAAATATTACCCCCCCTCATTAATTACAGTTACATTTATACTGATCTTCTTAAAGAAGAAAAAAAAATCCCTGGAGAGATTTCTTTGAGTGATTTGTTTTGAGCTAAATGTATCAAAACCATGGAAATATAATTTCCGTGACTCAGTTACTACTTGGTCCCTATGTTTACAAATTCAGTCAAGATACCAAAACATAGTAACAGGACTTTTGGGCTGATTCTGCTCCTCCCAACCTGTGTGCTGCCCCACAATCTATTTTATTCTCACGTGCTTTTTCTGCTAGCACAGTTGTACTGTTTTATGTTTCTGGTATAACTGTAGCTATGGAGAACCTGAAGTTTTGTGGACCTGCGTGGTTTCACAATATTCCCGGTCTGACTGCTGGATAAGTTTGATGTGCAGTGAGACCCCAAATGTATGATGAAAAAGCTGTAAACCTTTCACATGGCTGAATTGTAATCCAAAACTCTGTTTTTGCAGTGACAATAGGACAATCTAGGATTGACCTTGTGTTAGAGTGTTAAAGAAGCTGATTATAATATTATTTTAGAAAGTCAATGAGAAATAATTCCTATTACAGAAAAGAGAGTTCTACTCTAAATCTCAAAAAGAAGTTATAAGTGCAAACAAACCAAAAAGTGCTAATGAACCAGGCATCTGAGCCTTCACCTTTTTGTCTTTAGTGTATTAAGTATACAAAAATTTGTTTGTGTTTTCTAGGATGTTCAACTGAAAGTGAAAACATATCTTCTGGGAACAGATCTATCTAACTTCAAATATGATGACTTCATATTTGTACTTGATGTTATCAGCAGGTATACTGATATGGTCATAAGACCACTTAATACATGTGCACAAACTTCGACTCTGATAAGACAGCACAGTTAATTAAGGCTGATATTTACATTCTGATGCCAACTTTATTCCTATCTACTTTGAAGAGCACTTCTTTATGTGGGAGTGTATGAGTGAGTGCCAATCTCTTTCTTGCTACCTGCTCCAAGGATGTACTTGGGAGAAGCAGCAAAATTGCTTTGCTGCTCAAGTAGTGCTAAAGTGTGATATGATCTCAGTATTGTCCACCTTTAATATTTTAGATGTGTAGACCTGACAATTTTGATGTTTCTAAAAGGTTTTAAAGGGACTCTCAGTCAAGAGCAGTAGAATATTGTGGTACTGCTAACCTGTACAGTATTATATACTTCTGTTTTGGTAATAAAATGATGGATCAAGGCTGTGAGCTGTACAGCTTGTCCTGCATAGTGGGATCTCAAAAAAGACATTTACTTTGTTTATGGCTCTTTGTGTCTATCTGTGTGGGACGTTATGATAAGATTTGGAGGGAAATGAGACATGGACTTTTGTGGAATGAGTGAAGTGTTTGCAACTTAACTTTAGTGCTCTGTTTTTATGGAGATACATGTATGCTCATGGTAATGATTGAGGCTTGCAATTCATGTTGGAACAGCAGTATTAATAAATCAATTAATATTTCTAAACTTTGTTTTATTCTTATAGGCTTATGCAAGTTGGGGAAGAATTTTGTGGCAGTAAGTCTGAAGTTTTGCAAGAATCTATCAGAAAACAAAGTGTTAACTATTTCAAAACGTACCACAGGTGAGACTACTATATGTGCAGTGGATGAATCTAATGACATTTATTTTTGTTGGGTTTAACTTTAAATGCTTTCCAGAGGAATTCCACTGCATAATGTTCCTGCAATGAGGTTGACAGCGGAATATGTTTCATGATGAGAATTGGGCTCTGAACCCTGGAGAAGGGAGGGTGGAGAGGCCTTTGCTTCTGCTATAGTTGTGGAAAACTCTAGTTCTTCAGCGGGCAAGCCAGATAAAGATGAAAAACTTTTTTATGTAGAATTTCATTAGTTTTCCAGGCTGCCTTTTAATCTGTTTCCTGGGATCCTGAGTCTGAATGCCTCTGAAATCCATACTTCCTAGCAAAATCATTACTTCTTTTTCTGTGCCATTACATAAAAAGAGCTGATCATGTGTGGCTCTGAAATGTTTCTTTTAATACGCAGTTTTGTCTTATATCAAGTGAGATGTTTAGAACTGATTCCATCCTTTTGAGTCGTGTTTTCATAGTTTTTCGTTGACGGTATTTAATTGTTTCAGTCAAGTGTACTGTCATATCTGAGGCCAGTCATACGTGCTGTCATGTGCAGACAGTCTCTGGCCTCAGATATGATATATGGCTATGACAGTTTCAAGACTTGTCTGTCTGTTTGTTTTAATTGTCTTAATTTCCCAAATATTTTACTTTGGGTGACTGACAACTCTTTCATTCTAGTTATCTAGCATTTATCTTCTTTCTGGGTGTAAATAGATAGGACGATATGAGAAGAAATGCAGTGTTCCTTGCTGTAGGAAATTCATACTTTCCCAGTCATGATCTGTTGACCTGTGTTGTATGGGAGCTGTCATACAACTAATACATCCAAACCCATTTGGTCCAAGACTTTCTGCTTAAAATCCATAAGGTATGAGAATTTTGACAGGAGAACATGAGACAGTGTCTAAATTCAGAAGCTGAGAATGTAGTTTGGAATTTCTTCTAGCTCTGGTAGTTTGTAGCTAGGATTTCTTTCTGGACATTTGATGAAGACCTCAGTTCCAGTGGTCTGAAAAGCTTCAGCCTTAATCAGATGCACGTTATGTCTTGTCAGGAAATGAGTTGATTAAGATGCCATGCCACCCATCTTTATTTCTTGAAAGCATTTCTGAACCCCGAACTGAGTTTTGTGAACTGATTTGGAAACTGAGCTTGCAGCTCTAGGTTCAGAAAAGCTGTTTTGATCTACCCTACCGTCTTGTACTACACTGACTTAACTCATAATACCTTACTTGATTAAGTAAATATTGTTTTGACCATTATGGTTTTACTTATGTTTAAAGGACCTATTTAACAGCTTATGGAATCAGAAACAAATTTTCTCAGTTATCTTTGAGTCAAATAAAGGTTAAGGAACATTGATAGAATATGTATAGAAATAATAATTTTTTGAAATAGCTTTTGTTTTTTTATTAAGGTGATGTTTCTTATTATTCTCGTGAAAAGAAAATGAAGTACTTATTGATATGAATCAAATTATGTGGATCTCTTCATACTTTTTACATGTTTTATGCTGTGTGGGTGTTGTGAAGATTAATTGGCTGATGTTTTCATCCTCAGAAGGAAAAATATAAAAACCCCTCTCTCCCAGCTGTAGCCTTCAAGTTGATTTATATAAAAGCTTTAAGCATCTTGCCGTTTCAGATCAAGCTAATGTGGCTTTCAGTCCCCTTGTGTATTTAATTGGAGGGTTAAAAAAAAAAACAAACTGGTGCTTTTAAGGATTCATTAGTACATAAAAGCTACATAGAGCTGAAATGCTCAGAGTCTGGGAGTAATTAGTTCTTTGATTCTGTAATTTGACGTATGTGGCCTCCTGAGCAGTGTGGTGTTTTAGAAAACTGCCAACATAGAGAAAGCTTTTAAAGGAACTGGTCATGTCATTCAAAAAGTGTTGAAGAGCAATGTAATACTAGAGCGTACATGAAGCCTTTTTTTGGTAAAAGTTGATTATTTTGAAAAATTAGAATGGGCTTTTGGCAGAGAACATCAGAAAGGCGGTTTTTGGAATGCAATTTACTTTTTATTCTGATACCATTGTAAAAGGGTGTGTCTGATCACCAAAGCTTTTCAGAGAACAAATGCATTGGACCTTCCATGTGTGCCACTTTTTAGGCTTGTGTGCTGGTGAAAATGATGAGCATTTGCTCAAGTACTTTGTCAGTGCCTTGATTTCAGCTTTGGAACGATACAAAACCTGGTGCTGTGTGGCATTTAAATGTTTGGTTTTCTATGGCTCTTTCTCCTTAGTCGTCCTCTTGAGAATTTTGGTCTGTAACACTGATTTTTGCAGCAACTCTATCTGTTGTTTCTGTTGGCTGTACTGCAGGAAGATCTGCAAGCTATGGGTACTCAGTGCTTGAAGTCTCTTTGCATTTAACTGGTGAATTTAAATAGACATAGCAAACTGTAGTCATGATTCAACACATTGCTCATCTCGTTGAGGCAAGAAAATTTTAATTGTAGTGATCATTATAGTTCATTATTGAAATAGTGGTATTTCTAGAATATTTTACTGCCTAATTAGAAACCCAATGCATAATTTACCAACTGCTACTTGTTAAGCAAACCAATGTACCATATATTAAGAAGAAAAGATACAGCAGTGTGACCTCAATAAGCACTCATTGCTGTCTTTTTCTATATGAGTTCCTGCTTATGTGCAAAAAGATTTACTTTATTGAAGATATTTCTGCTTATTGCTGCGTGGAGGCTTTTCTAATGATTAAAAACATAACAGAAACAATGCAGAGATGTAATGGCTTGATTACATTTCCCTAATACGTTTTCTATATAAGTACCAAGGTAAAGTTAAGCTGTGAAGAAAAATATGGCTTAGGAGATTAATAGCCATTTAAGTTTTTTCTTCTCTGAAAAGTTGAGATGTCTGTAGAACGTTAGCTCTTTCCACTCCCCTTTGCTACCTGCTGGCTTCAGTGTGTTTATTGAAAGGAGCATCTATCTTGTGTGGGCTCACAGAAGCTGTTGTACTGCTAATAGAGTGTTTGTATATATTATACTGCTTTCTATAGTTTACATGGAGGAAAAAAGGTCCAGATTACTGCATAATCATAGATTCCCTCTATAGTTTCTAATGGTTTTGACAAAAAAAATTGTTTCCAAATTTTGGAGATTGACATTCATGAGAATTTCTCCAGAGGTGTCATAAAACATACACTGTGTTAGTAGCCGCAGCTTTTAGATGGTCTGTCAGTTGAAAGAATGAGTTAAATGTCTGTTTTCAAATGTGACTTTTTGTATGGTTTTTGAAGGTGTTTTTCACTGCATAAGTTAAATAATTGTCCGCTTCCTGATTTACTCTTGCTGCTATTTAATAGTATTCATTTGTTGTATTTCAGAACCCGTCTTGAAGAATTAAGAATGTTTTTGGAGAATGAGACCTGGGAACTTTGTCCTGTTAAATCAAGCTTTAGTATTCTGCAGCTTCATGTACGTTCTATGAATAACATATACAAATGTTTTAATACTTTAATTGCTAAGAGTCCAGGTGTTCTGAGAAGTAGTAAGATCCATGAACTACTCTACAAATATTTTCAATGGCTGATGAAATCCCCTAAATTTCACTTCATGATATTGAAAACTTTAGGTTCAAAGGCTTTTAAAACAGTAGTGTTCCTTTTTCAGGCAGGTAGAGGTTTAAAGAAGATGCTGGAGTTATAAGCAAAATATTAGCCTTTATTTTTCATGTGTTAATGTGTCAGTTTTCCATTTCTAAATGATTTATCTGAAAGTATGATGCTAAAAGGTGAATGCCTAAAAGCAGTCACACGAGCGCTCACTCAATTTTGGCATCTGTTTCTGGAAACGTAGGTCATACTGACTTATTTGCAAAGAAAAAAAAAAGTTAAGTCTTCTGTGGTGAGTCCAACTGAAAGCAAGTAATTGGTGTGCTCACCTGCTGTCCTAAAATTATTTTTGTGAAGTTTAGCATGTGGTGGGTGAATTTCACCTTTTTTGCCAAATGAAACATGGATGCCTATAATGAGGCTTTAAAGTGGAAAAAATGGCTAAAGCTGAGCAATCTCGAGCAAAAGATAACTGTGCAGCTTCTGTAAACTGTGGAAGTAAGCAGGAGGCTGCTGGGCAGTAACAGCACGGAGGGAAAAGGAAGGAGGATCCTCAGTAACATCCAGTAGCAGAAGAACTAATAGTTTTAATAGAGAAATGGGATTATAAATCCATACATACTGCTTAAGGGAGTGGAGCAGCAGAAAATGTCAGAAAGTAACTGATTCATTTAAACAAAGAGAACTGACATTGCAGTCCTTTTAGCGGCATACATTTTGATCTTTAAACCTTTAGATAAATCATATTGTACATTTTGCCATTTATGAAGATCAATAGCTAGAGTTTAATAGATAAAAATATGTCAACTGAGATAAGTCAAGATTTTTAGAAAAAAATGTCTAAAATCATACCTTATGTGCCCTACTTAGTCTATATATTTGCAAAAGCTTGTGCACTCACCCAGTCATCAGAAACTTCATTTGTAATGGGTTTGAAAAGTAACAAATGTTGAAAAGAACTTTTAAAAAATAAAATGTTAAGAAAAAAATTCAGCTTTAGTAAATTACTAGGTAACTTGTGTAAAGAAAACTACTTTTTTGGGTAGAACTTAGATCTTGTTTTATCTCCTAACTTCTGTGAAATAAAAAACCCACTTATTTTTCACCTAGCTTTAGACAGAGAATACTATCAGAATGCAGGAGATGTGTTGCACATCACAGCCAAAAACTGCTAAAATTAGAAAGACGAGCAACGCAAGATTGCCAATTTCAAGGTTAACTTGAGCCAGCATGAAAAGCATGTTTAAATAAGCAGCAAACTTTGGCAAAAAGTTTTCATATCAGGTCAATTGTCCACAAGTTTGTTGTTATGTTCTGGTTTTATGGAGCTGGAATCATAATAATACTGAAACTGTTATTTTGGTGATTAAAATTATGCTTTATTTCTATTAATAGGAATTTAAATTCATGGAGCAGTCACGTTCCCCATCTGTGTCACCTAGTAAGCAGCCTGCTTCAGCAATTTCCACAACAGTAACGTTATTTGAGCAGTACTGTAACGGAGGAAACCCATTTGAAATTCAGGCCGACAGCAAAGATGATGAGACAGAAGACGTGTTAGCTTCCAATGGGGTATGGAGCTTTTCAGGAAAAAATAATAAGAAAAGCAAATCTTCCTCTCAGTAAATGATGATGTATTTTGTGTATCAATGATGGCAAAATGTCTTAGTACAAGGATCAGTTAACTGTAGTACTGTGTAAAATCTCAACCCACTTTACTCCTTTAATTAGGTAGGTTGCTTTGCTTTTAACAATGCCAGAAAGCCAGGCATCCTGTTTAAAGTTCAGTTTGTTTTGCAGTGGATCAATATTTTTTTTCCACCAGTGTCAAGTGTTCCTGAAGGCTAGCAAGACATGTTCCAATTAACTTAAAAACCTGGGAAAATACTAATTTAGCTTTCTTTGTGGAAGTTATTTTGTCATTTTAGGACTGACTTTCTGGCTTCTTAGGAAAGAATCATTGTGGGTTGCTCCTTCTGTTTTATTTGTTCACATCTACGTGATTTGCCATGATTTATCTGATGTTTGTTAGGCAGTTTTTAATTGTAATTTAAATGCTTAGGGCACACGCTTTACAGTGGGATCTACTATAAAACTGAACAATAAGTTTGTGTATGTTTTTCCGAATTCTGTGAAAATCCAGCAGTGGTCAGATATGTTTTACTTTAAAACTTTGTACCATTCTCTTAAATGCTATATTAGCATATTTTGCTAGTAGCTTTTGCTCTTGTTTATCCCTTTGATGAATAATGTTTTCTTGGGCTTTTTTTGTGATAAGGTTGGGTTTAGGTTTTTTTCTTCAAGGTTAGTTAATCCAGCTTGTCACACTAATGGCTTTCTGGTTTTCAGCTTCGTCTTTGTTGCTTTCCCTGTGGAACTTCAGTTGCAAATCAGCTTGATCTCTATCTCACACACCTGAGTGTGATGCTGCAGTGTCTTTCCTTCCGTGGGCGATGCTGCAGTCTCTTTTCTACTGTGTCACTTGAAGAGAAAATACAGTTGATTGGCGTAAAATGTTGTTGCATTGTGCTTAAAGGAAGCTGCCGGAGAGCCAGTTTCCTGGTGGTAGTTATTCCCCTGTCAAGTAATACAGCAGAACAGATGTCCTACCTGTTCATGTCAGTAAACTGAGAAGAGTTACATGGTTATTGCTGTTAGACTTATACAGAGACTCCAAATGAGTGTGTTAAGCAAAAATGAATGCACTGCAGGGCATGCTGAAAACTGCAGAATTCCATAGTATTTGCAGAAACCCAATCTTAAACAAAGCTTTTGGGGAATCTGGGCAGCAATTTGATAGGTATTTGTTAAAATGATCCTTAGTGAAATAAGGATTAATGATGATACCATTAGTACTTTTGAGGTTTTCAAAATGAAAGCTCTACTGAAGAGTTTACTTCAGGCTTTTGTATGTTTGTGAGTAGTTTTGCTTTTTAAAAGATTTTCCTGAAGAAAAAGGACTAGAAAATTAACTTAACTTTGGGGTGGGGTGTTTTTTTTGGTTGGTTTTGTTCCACCAAGACAGCTTTCTTCTGAAGATTTGACTCTGTAACAAATGTATAGGGCCATCATGACCTGCACTGTGAGTGCAGAAATACATCTCAAATATTGCAGGATATTTTTTGCCACTATTTGCGTGTAGAATAATTAGGAAAATGTGAAATTATTTTCCAAAGATGATAGTAATTGGAGCTACTGAGACTGGATAACGTCGCAAGAACAAAACCGAATAATTGTTGGAACGCGATTTCAATCTCCTCTGATTCCTTGCAGGTCACTGCTAGCAAATGAGTGCATGCACTGTCCCCGTAGTTGTGTGTGGTGACTTGTAAGCAGAATACTTACGCTTGTAGAAAGCTAGTGAATATGATGAGGACTGTGGATATGTTGAGGATTTTTTTTTTACCTGCACACTTGTATGAGATATGAAATCTTTGCACACAAGTTAGAACAGAGCTGCTTCGTTCTTCCCAGTTTTAACATTTTACCCTTCAGAATCTTTTTCTCCTAGCTCAAGTAAAATTTAAGTGACATCGACTTCCTCTGCACTAAGCTTTTGCTTCTATAATCATGAAATCATTTGATGAAAAAATTAGGTAGCAAATGCTGATGAACATATTGTAGATACTGTTTTGATGGCTTTTGCCAGCCTCAAATGTCATACTGCTCCCAAGCAGACTACTGTCAGTAATACCCTCTTCTGTCTTCAGTTGTATATTTTTTTTTTCTTCTTATCTCCAAAGATTAATCTGTTTGGAGAATAGGATAAGAGAAGAAAAAAAAAATAAAATCTATGATTCTGTGATTAAAAGCAATAAAAAAAAGCTTTAGCTGTCTGTAGAAATACAGTGTTTCAAGTAAAAACTCTGCATGCAGTGATAGTTAGATGACAGCAATTGTCACATTATGTGAGACCAGCGGGGGTTCTCTTACAGCATCCTGCTTCTGGTAGTGGTTAGCACAGACACTGCAGACTCAGGAGAGGTAATTTGTCCTGTAAGTCTTATTGGGACACTTTGTAAACTATGAGTTACAAAACATAAATGTGTGGGATGGTTTTCCCCTATTTGTTCCAGAATTCTCATGGGGAAAAAGGCAAAGAAGCCATCCCTCCACCTCAGAACCACATTCTTTACTGTAATGGAGTAATGCTGTTGTCCAGGATGTTATCTGTTATTTTTGTTGACTTACTTCCACAGGGAGTTAATGAATTCAACCATGTAATCATCCTGGGTAAAAATGTCTTTTTATTCTGAGTTTGTTTCTAGCCATTGTGAAAAAACTGTGTATGTAAGGGTTACTATTTTCATACTGGTTGTTCACTGCTGTCTCTTTTTTGAAGGTGTGTGAGGCTCAGTCCCAGCCAGAGCTGACGCTACTTAAGACAGTAAGCGTTAGCTCACTAATAAAGGATTGCAGGATTGCCTCATGCTTAGCCTGTAGGGCTGCTGTCACTGCAAGCACCATGGCAGAGATGGGGTTCCAGTAAATCACTGTCTGGATGCTGTATGCCTTCTCTGGTGGGGCTGAGAGCGGCTGCCTCGGTGGTTTAGCAGTGACAGGCTGTGGTCTTGGTGAAACAGGCTAGAGGGAGTCACGATCCCATGAATTACCAGTAGGCTGATGTGTCACACGTGTAGCAAAGTCCGTGTTGTGGTTTCCCTGTCTTTAATTTTGAACAGTGTCCCATTTGGTAGGCTAGTGCATTGTCAGGGACTTTCAAGGCTGGCTGCACTGTCCTCTTTTTCAAATCTGTGTGCCAATTTAGTGTTCTTTATTAGCGAAACCTTAATATATTTTAAATTGATAAAATCTGATTTTGTGCCTGGTGAAGAACTAAAATTAATTTTGGCTTTCCTTTGACAACGAAGAGACAGAATGTCCTGTGTGGGAAAAAAGTAAAATACCAAAGATATGATTTATTGTGCATTTTTCTTGTGAAGTATAGGTTAGGTTTACAGTCATTCATATTATAAAATATATTTTTTTTAACCTTAAATGTAGTGGTATCTGGAGAACTTAGGAATCATGTATAGAACTAACTTTTAACTAAACTTTTAAACTAAAATGTAGTTAAGTTTCAGTTTGCCCAACGTAATTTAAAATTGGTTATGGAGGATGATGCTTTTGATTTTTCTTCCCTCCTTGTGGAAATCAGTTGTGGTGAATGTTTCCTTTGTTTGACATGTTTCTAGCAACGCTGTATATAAACAGGTTTATTCCATATAACTTGAGTTTAATGCACTGGAAAATAGGAACTAACCGCTTTTAGTGCGGACGAGGGTGATCAACAATGTTAAGAAGGCACTTATGTAGTTTTCATCAGTGTGTTTGGCTGTTAATTCAGTCACTGAAAGGATAAAATCCTTTCCAAAATCTTTGAGAGCCAGGGAAGTATTATGCACATTTACATAGAGAATTGAGGCACAGGATAGTTAATTAACTTGTCAGTAGTTGTACAGAATGTCTAACCTGGCTGGTATTAGAACCAAGGCTTCTTCTGACCCAAGTGAGTATACTCTCCAGGTGACCATCCTACCTTCTCTTTTCGCATTTTTATTTCCTCTGTCCATTCCCAGGTGTTCCAAAGTGCTGACCCATAAAAAGAACTCTTATTTTAAAAAAGTTAGACCTATTTATCCTTTACATAGAAACAGAAACAACTTGCTTAGGTAATGTGGGATAAAATTTCTACAAAGGTTTTATGTTTCAGTTTCTTGACTGACCAGTTAAGGTGGAGGTACGTTTTAGCACTTAAAATTGAAATTATTTCAGATGGAGGTCGCAAAATTTTGTTTCCAGAGAATGCAGGCATGTTTCCAGATCATAGAATCATAGAATGGTTTGCGTTGGAAGGGACCTTGAAGATCATCGAGTTCCAACCCCCCTGCCACAGGCAGGGACACCTCTCACTAGACCAGGTTGCCCAAGGCCACGTCCAGCCTGGCCTTGAACACCTCCAGGGACGGAGCTTCAATATTTCAAGATATGGCACGACAAGGACATAAGCAATTTATTTACTTGTCAAATGATCTATAGGATGGTAAGAACTGTCAGGATTTCTTTTTCTGCATGATATTCTGATCTCTAAATAGGAGAGACATGGATTTGACAGATGGACCACTCAGTGGATAAGGAGCTGGCTGGACGGTCGCACTCAGAGAGTTGTGGTCCATGGCTTGATGTCCAAGTGGAGAACAGTTACAAGTGGTGTTCCTCAGGGGTCAGTACTGGGACCGGTGCTGTTCGATATCTTTGTTGGTGACATGGACATCAGGATCGAGTGCACCCTCAGCAAGTTTGCTGATGATACTAAGCTGTGTGGCAAGGTAGACATGCTGGAGGGGAGGGATGCCATCCAGAGAGACCTGGACAGGCTTGAGAGGTGGTCCCATGCCAACCTCCTGCAGTTCAACAAGGCCAAGCGCAAGGTCCTACATCTGGGTCGGGGCAATCCCAAGCACAAAAACAGGCTCAGCGGGGAATCGCTGGAGAGCAGCCCTGAGGAGAAGGATCTGGGGGTGCTGATTGACGAGAAGCTCAACATGAGCCGGCGATGTGCACTCACAACCCAGAAAGTCAACCATATCCTGGGCTGCATCAGGAGAAGTGTGGCCGGCAGGTCAAGAGAGGTGATTCTGCCCCTCTACTCCGCTCTCGTGAGACCCCACCTGGAGTACTGCATCCAGATTTGGAGTCCCCAGCATAGGAAAGACATGAACCTGTTGGAGTGGGTCCAGAGGAGGGCCACGAAAATGATCAGAGGGCTGGAGCACCTCTCCTATGAAGACAGGCTGAGAGAGTTGAGGTTGTTCAGCCTGGAGAAGAGAAGGCTGTGGGGAGACCTTCTTGTGGTCTTCCAGTACCTAAAGGGGGCCTACAGGAGAGCTGGGGAAGGACTTTTTACTAGGACATGAAATGATAGGACGAGGGGGAATGGCTTCAAACTGGAAGAGGGTAGATTTAGATTAGATATTAGGAAGAAATTTTTCGCTCTGAGGGTGGTAAGACACTGACGCAGGTTGCCCAGAGAAGTTGTGGAAGCTCCATCCCTGGAGGTGTTAAAGCCCCATCCAGCCTGGCCTTAGAGCAACCTGGCCTAGTGGGATGTGTCCCTGCCTATGGCAGAGGTGTTGGAACTCGATGAACTTCAAGGTCCCTTCCAGCCTAAACCATTCTATGATTCTTTTGAGAATTTTAAAGTCTTTTTAACTGCTTAATTTTTGCAGTTCTGGACAACTGAAATTGGGCCTCTGGATCCAGTCACCTCAGCTCTGTATCTTGAGCTTCACTGGGATGCTTTATGTTTGTCTCCTGTAGCTCCCTAAAATATCTTTGTTGTGATGCAGTTAACTTACAACTTTGTAGCACACTTCAACTTTCATGAATCTTACTACTGTCCTATGGGTTTGTTTGGGTTGATTGCCTGAACACTTGTGAACTGATTATTGCTACAAGATATCTGAATTCCTTTTAGCACTTTAAAATTTTACTGCAGACTGTGCATATTCAAAATGGATTTATAAGGTCTCTTCAGGCTAAGGTCATTATTTAATAGTTGTGAGTGACTTACTGCATACTTTAAAATGCAGATATTTTTATCTCCTTGAATAACTTCTCTGGCTCATTAATAGCATTAGGTTGAGGAGACTTAAGTATTTTTCCGTGTAAAACAAATTTCTCAAAATTCTCTTAAGCTCTGATGTTCACAGTTAATATGTCAACTGTCAGATACCATATATCAATATGAATTGTAGTTAACAATTTGTAGTCAATTTATCATTTTACTATTACCGGATTGTAATTGAATCGGCATGTCATTTATTATATGTTAATGCATAATAAGTGGTGGTAATTCCCCATGCTAGTGTTCCAGCCAAGTTAGCTAAACTATGACTCTCTTTGTCCTTAATCAAGCCTGAACTCGGTTCATTTTTGAAATAAACTGAGCTGCTTTCAGTGTAGCTTTCCTTTGTCTGAAATGTTCACGAGGCAGAAATTTTATCTGTGAATACTAATGAACAGAACATTTATTTTTATTTTTTTTTAGTTTGTGTCTCATACAACATTCATTTTTCTATCTGAGCTGGTTTTGCTTTGAATTTGTTTGTACTGTGGGCTTCCCACTTTTATAGTACACCGCTTTCATAGCGCGACGTCGGCTTTAAAAACCTGCGTAGCTTGGGGCTGGGGCCAGGAATTGCCATGCGTGAATGAAAACAAATTATTTCTTAGTGCATTTAGGACGATTGAGAGACTGGAATTACCTTAGTGTATCTTTCTTGGTTTTCCTCTCTGGAGAGCGGTTGTATCCTTTAAAACTCCACCATTTCGTAAGGATGCTGGAACCAGACTGTCTTTGTCTTGCGTGTCATTATTGCCTCCTTGGATAAAATGGCTTCAGAGCAGTGTACACATTAAGGAAAAGTTAAAAGGAAAAGTACTGTGCTCTCTTTTCAAGCACAAGTGAATTCTGGAGCCTGATGTATATGCTTAATGCTGTGATAGTTGTAAAGGAAAAGGGGTTATATCACAGAGCATCAAGTATTTGTTTTCTTCTAATCTTTTCTGCGTTAAGAAATTCACCTTGTAAAAAAAATTATTTCAGTATTTCTGAAGTGTCTAAAGCACCTATACTACAGAGCAACTTAGGACAACCTTTCTTGAAAAAGAAATTGACATTAAATACTGCTTTTAATTGGAATGAAAAGAGATTGCAAATTTCAGATGTTTTTTTAAAAAAATTAAAAATCCCAATTGTACACTTTTAATATGTATGTGTGGCTTCATAATTGTAAAAAGCATTTATTATCTGTGTTTGGGAATAGTATTTCTCCACATAAATAATACTCTAGCAATAATAATACATGTCTACTATTGGAATGAATGCTATAATGTATTATGTATGCTATAGCCTGTGTTGCTCATTTTTTCCAGACGTCACTTGGTAGGCTTAAACCTTCTATCCCTGAATTGAAAATAATTCTCTTGCAATCTTTGAAATGCAGTTCAACAATTGAACAGAGTGAAACAGTTTGACAAAATTAAAAATGCAGCTGAGTGTTTGGAGGCAGTAGTTGTCTGTAACTACTTAAGCTTCTTATTTTTCAAAAGATGCAATTAACACCAAATGTTGTTCCTCAGTATAAGAAGGCACGTCTCAGGGCAGGTATACATGGGTAATTTATCTACGCATTCACATTCTTCATAGGGTTATTCTGGAATAATTTGTGGAATTTGTGGCAAATGGAGCAGATGGTGCATGAGGCTTTCTTCTATCAAGAGGAATTGTTTCACTGATAATTAGATAAATATTTCAAATATCAGGATCTTGTGCCTTTAACTAGACACAGGATGCTGTATGTTTCAAAACAAAACCAAGAACCAGCACACAGGAATAAATCCAGGCATGCCCCAAAAACCTAAAGAAGTTTTCCGAGAAAGCAAGGGAGGAAAAGAAAAAAGAAAATACTTTTAATCTAGGCCCCCCTGCTCTCCCCGGCCCCGTTTTATTCCACTGATGCAGTTGAGTTATATAATTAGAGTGTTTCTGAGAAAGGTGTATCAGTTTGGGTTGCAGAATCCTGTTCCTTGCTTGCTCTTCAGTTTTTTTGTTCCGCGTACACTGCGAAGTTTATGTCTACAGAACCTAACCTACAGATGTATACAAAGTTACTCTTCTCGTTGATGTAGATAGAACAGCGTACAGTCAAAGAAAATAAGCACAGAAAAATTAGTGAGAAAAAAAAAATCACGTGGTAATAGTAGCCGTGAGAAATACTTATCGTTTTGTAGTAGCACTTGATTGCTTATTGTTTTCTTGAAATGTTTGTGTTTAGTCAAAATTGCATTGGTCTCTATCAGGTTAAGTGATTGAGAGACTCTGGTAGAAATGTCTTTTGGAGTGTACTAAAATCAATTTAAAAAAAAACCCTGCAAGTTGTTTTTTTGCTATTGTGTTTGTGGGGTTTTTTTTAATGAATGTGTACAATAAGTATTTTTGTGAAGCAATAGTTTAGTCCTTCTTGCATTAATAGTTAAGGATTGTGTGGTGCCAGGTTTTTTTTTTTTTTGGCTTATTGCCACTGTATGGATACATTTTGAGGTTTTATTACTGTTTTTTCAGATTGTAAAGCAAATAATAAAAGCTCAGATGTGTGAGTACTTGATACAGCAACAAGAAAACAAAAAAAGTTATCAGTAGCTGGGAGAAATAGAATGGTGCAAATATTTACTCTTAATCAACATCTGAAAATAGAAGTTTGTTTAGAAATGCACTTACAAATGACTTTGTATAATTTGCCTGCTGCATTTTTAATGAACGTTGTCAGCAGCTTTTCAACCAGCAAAGTTATTTGTATCCTGATCGAGGTAAAAGCCAAGAAATGACCAAAATGCCACGTTAAATGAGTGACAATATTATAAGGAAAATTATGGCAATCAATTTTTTTTTTAACAGTATGAATCAGATGAACAAGAAAAAAGTGCATATCAAGAGTATGATAGCGACAGTGATGTTCCTGAAGAGTTGAAAAGAGATTATGTGGATGAGCAGACAGGAGATGCCCCTGTGAAAAGGTAAGTAGACTTGTGTGGGTCCTTGGCCTCATTTACATGCTTTTCATCTAGTACTCTAATTAGTTCATTTTCTGTGTAATCTATACTCTACGACAATGGAATAACAATCAAATAATCCTTATGCTTCCTGCACATTTAGAAAGGCTCAGCACTTAGATCTCTGGAAGGAGGAGGAATGTTAAACTCCTCATCATTATCGCAGAAAGAAACTTAGGAAAGGAAAATTTTGAAGGAGGATAATGCCTCTCTGAAGCAGGTAGTGGGAAAACTGATTAGGAAGTTTGGATGTTAACTGAAGGTTCTTCTACAACTGCTGTTGTGCATATGTATAATTTCTGCTGTGTCAGAAGCAGTTGTTTGCAGACTAATGGCTTGAGGCTTGGTTTTCTGCTTTTGCAGAACAGAAGTAAACTATTACAGATTTAAAAAAAAAAAATAAAAATTCTTCCATAGCTTGAAGGCAGTCATCTGAAATTTTAAATTCTCTTTTTCTTTAAGAAAGAAACACACGTGTATATACATATTATATTTTCATTAATAGATATATAAAAATATTTTATTTTTATATATTCATACTAAAAAAGCCAACTCTGTAGTCTTTAAAAGGATCTGAAATACAAATTTCTGTCTAGGACACTGTACTATTTAGATGTCCATTCAGACTTTGTGAAGCAGGCTAACATTATTCATATGTAGAGGATTGACGTAGAACTAGAAAGCCATCACTTGGGTCAAAGCAGACAAATGTGGTTTTTTTGTTTTTTACAAAATAACTCTTTAGGATAAAATATTGTTAGCATGATTTCGTAAGATACATCACATAAACTACTTCATTTCAGAGAAGTGATGGAGTTACTGATAAAAATTACTTAATTGGCACAAACCACAGTCACTGTCCATTGCTTTGTGCTGTCAAATTGAAGCGTTCTGAATTTTTGGAAGAATATAGTTTTGAGGTATTGCAGCTGGCAGAAGGTTTCTCTTATGGAATCATAGAATATCTCAAGTTGGAAGGGATCCATAAGGATCCTCGAGTCCAACTCCCTGCTTTCACAGGACTACAATTTATGAAAAATTGAATGTCTTTTTAGTTTCATCTTCCCCAAAATTGTTTCCATTTCCAGATAGTCATTTTCAGCTGCAGCTTGCTAGTCTGCCCCTGTTTTGTTGTGGCTTGGGTTGTTTTCATTTCCTTTACTTCATAAACTGTGAATTAGAGTCAGAGTGGTTAAAATGATTGCTGAGGCCTGCAGAACTCAAGCCTTGGAGTACAACTGAGAAACTCCTTTCTCTAGTGCAGTTTTACATAAATTAGGCTAGGCTTCTCTCTTTAAATGTTAGAATCCTAACCCAGTTATGCTTTGGCATAAATAAAATACTGTGCTGGAAGACATACTGTCACTTGAACGAAGCCGGGAGGAAGGATTTCTTTTCTACTAAATGTTTTTTGTAAGTCCTTGAATATGATAAGCAGTCACATTTGGTGTATTTTGTTTTTTTATTTCTTTAAAGTGTTTCTCGAGAAACTCTGAGGAGCCGAAAAAGATCAGATTATAACCTCAATAAAGTGAATGCACCTATTCTAACAAACACTACGCTGAATGTAATAAGGCTTGTTGGTATGTAGAACAATTCTAGTTCTTTATATGTGTATTTTTTATTTTAATGCAAGCTTTTAAAAATGTATGTAGTTGGGCTCTATTTCTACTCTTTGAAAATGTTAATAAAATGAAATAAAGCCACTAGACTAAAATATTTTTTTAATTAAATAGGCAAATTTTGTTATGTCTGGTGATTTATTTTTACTTTGAAAATTAATCTGCATGCATGTATTGATTTCAATCAATAATGCTAGATTATTTATCTAAAATATTAAATGCTTAAAACCAGTGGAGATAGAAAGGAAATAGATTAATGGTTTATGTTGCTAATGTGTTTTGGTGGAGGAAATGCTTCATTTTAAAGTAGTATAATTACAAAAATAAGAACTTAAACTGGGTTTTTTTCCCCTTTCATCACTCAAATTCTCACACCCAGAATAACTTTTTTTACTAGGTGGTAGACAACTAGAAGAAAAATGCCCTCTCATACTGGTAATTTCAGTAATTGGAATGCATTTTAGTAATCCCTGGGGAGTTTAGGGAAGCTCTATCCTTGGTGGAGATCAAGACTTGACTAGAGACGACCCTGAGCAACCTCATCTTCTTAGACCTGCTCTGAGCAGGAGGTTGCACTAGATGACCTCTGGGGGTCCTTTCTAACCAAAGAGTTTTCTCTGAAAAAAATCCCCTCCAGTTCTAGGTGTAATGTGATTGATTTTTTTATGATCATGACTTCCATGTTATTATCTAGATAATTGTACAATAGCAGTTTTCTGCTACTGACTTTATTTATAGATAACGGGAAGTAACTACCTAAATTTATCATGTTAGGCAGAAGAGAGAGGAATTCTGTACATGTTATATTAATGAAGTTTGTCTTCAGTGTTTATGTGCTTGGAAATAATGGTGCTATTTCAGAGAAGCTGTCTTTAAAAGAGAATACTCCAACACCTGGTTAGTGCCTTTTGCTGTCATAGAGGGCAGCATATAAATCAGAATTTAATTTTCTAAACTGTTTTTGCCATGTTTTTTTTCCTCTTGGAGCATCTACAACATAGACATGAAATAAGGATTGAGATTATTCTGTCATAACTTTTCTGGTATTGATCTGTGAGTTAGGCCAGAGAGACTGGTTTGCTGCCTTCCAGAGTAAGTTTCACTCTAAGAAAAGTTAGGATTGAATCCAGAAATCACACATGGCACTTTCATGCAAACCGCTCAGTCTTCCCCCAGCCTCTACCCCTGCCCTCCTGCCCTAACACAGTGTAAGAGTAGGTGGAGCTGTAGTTCTAATTTTCCAATTTTACATACAGAGGCTTTGTATTTGTGGATTCTGTCCATAACCCCAAACTTAAACGTTATTTGCAAAGCTCGTATGTATGCTTTTTCCCCCTTCTGGAATTAGATTTGATTTTCAATATTTCTGCTATCGGGGTTGTTTTATATTGTTTCTGTAATGACTGATAATAGTGTTATTTGGAACATGGAATTGGAAAGGGATCTCCTGCAGCCCCTGCTACAGGAAGATGTCATTTAGTACTGCTTGTAAATATGCTTGTTTTGAGTGCCAGTTTAAGAATATTTCCATTTCGTTCCCACCACTCTAATAGGATTCTATTTCAGAAGCCTTATCAACTTCATCGTTAAAAAAAATAAATAATGTAAATAAAATTATCCACCTATTTTCTGCCTACTTGATCTTGGGCCAAAATAAACTTTCAGGTTTAACAGATTATCTTGTTCTTTGATGCATACTGCCCTGCTGTTTTAACAGAAAGCAATCCTGCTTTCTGTAAATCCTGCTTGCTAAACTGAATGTGCCAGGCTTTTTTGTATCCTCTGTAGTTATCCACCAGCAACTTAAGTCCCCTACTTTTTTACCAGTTCTTTTACTGCTCTTATAAACTTATCAAAATCATGTGCAATACTTTGGATGAGATCTCACTGCATTGTGTCACCGTTGTATCGCAGCATTCTGGTCACAAGTTGCCTCCCTTTTGCACCTCTTTGGATTTCTCACAGCTTCCTTGTACTGGCAGTTCAGTCCATCTGTAATGAGCTTTGTACAGCCAGCAGGTCCTTCACTCTCCCAGTTTTTTCCAAGGGATGAGCTGCTAGTTTATAGTAGAAAGATACGTGTTTTTAATTAATTGGTCCCCAAATGCATGGCTTTACATTTTGTACTACTAAATTTCATCCAATTTTTATTACAGCAGTCATCAAGGTTCTCTAGTTCCTTCTGTACATTATGTCTATCCTTCTCTGTTTTGGTGGTGCCTCCTTATTTTTTTCCATTATTACACTCTTATTTTTGTGCCAGAATCATTAATGAAAATATTAAAAAAGAGGCCAGTTGTTGGGAACTCCAGTAGTAGCTTTTCCAGATACTTCCCCTCTCAACACACTCCATTCTGTCTTCTCTTTTATTAAACACTTACTTGTTTAAAAAACTCTAGCTTCATTTGTTTACTGTGCAATATCATTAAAATAATACTTTGACTAAATCTTACTTGCCTCCATCTTTCTGCTTCTGTCACTCCCATACTTTCTTCAAAACTTGATCTGAAGTCCTGCATCCTACAAATTAAAGCAGTAGATCAATAGTTGCTTGGATAACTATTTTCCTACTTCTTGATTATGTTTTTATTTGCTGTTTTTCAGTCTTAGCAGTGTAACCTGTGCATTGCCTGCTTATTGCGTAAACAGGTTGTTACACTGATTACCAGACTTGTGATTTGGCGGCCATTTTTTATTCTGTCCCAATTCCTTCGCTTCTGTAGCTTGACTGTTTAAGGTCTTTTCCAGCTCATTCTCAGTGTGCCTGAAAGTCGCCGGTTCAGTTCTATTAGACAGCCTATTCCCCTTCCCCTCATTTTTCTCACTGTCGGTATCATTGTCCCCAGTGAAAATCAAGGCAAGCTATTCATTCTTGCTTTTGGGCTCTCTTGTTTGTCTACAATTTCTGTCCTGGCATGGTCCCCTGGTTTGGTTTGCTTTTGTTAGTTTTCTGTAATTGGAAGACTCCTGATTTTTACCATCTTTGGAGAATTTCGTTTTGGAAAGACTTTCGGTACTTCTAGCTCTTAATGTAACTTCCCAAGTGAATAGGTCTGGTTTTCCCCTTTGTCCTTGTCCTAGTCATTTTTCCCTTCTAGTTTCTTTGCAGTTTCATCTGTTTCTGATATGCAATGAGCCCGCCTCACTTTCACCTTGATTTGTATCTTTTTTGAGGAATAACCACCATTTGATATCATAAATGAAATGGTGTTTTCCGCACTTGTCTTTCTGTTAGATGTAAACTGCAGATTACACTTGTGCCACAGAAGTTGAAAATGCCTTCATCTTTTGTCATGACTTTTGGCCTTAGCGTACAAATACTTCATTCACTTCTTCCAGACAACATCCCCAGGGGCATCAGACACATTTCTTTAACAAAGGGTTAATGGCTACAGAAACAAGAAACAAATAAGATACCACCTATTAGCCAGACTATCCGATTTATTAGTTTTTTCTTCTCTTTTTGTCTCCCATCTTGTCTTTTGAATCATCCCTATAAAACGTGAAGATGAGCGTGTTGTTGCTGGGTGGATTTGGCTGGGTGTGACACTAGGCTGTAGGAGATCCAGGTTTGATCCAGCCTCCTGGATTATCCCCCTGCAGACCGGAATGTCCTGGAACATGCCTGTCTTATAACAGTAATCTCTGCTAATGCCATGGAAGGCTCCAGTTTGCCTTGCACTGTCTCAGGCGTTTGGCTAGGAAAATGCCATGGTACTTCACACTAATTTTAAGGAGTATAACTGAGAGGGTTGTCTAGGATTCCTTCGTTATCAACAGAGAACTATAGGTAACTCCAGAGTTTGACTGTGCTGGATGTCGTTGTCTGCATGTCATCGCATAGATATCTTAGCACTTTCCTGCTGGAGCTATTTGCCCTCTGCACAGGAGATTTAGGCAACCAGTGTGGGCTAAGGGTCTAGTTTTCAGATAAAGTTGCACAAAGTTAATTGCATATGCAAGACCAGCAATGTGGCACCTCAAAAAATAAGCTGGGGCCAGTCAGGCCCAAAACACAACAGCAATGCAGGGGACACTATAGATATGTCCTGTCTGCGGAAAGCCTGTACTCTTAAAGTTTTATTCCTTGAAAATAAGGCTCTGTTTTAAGAGACATTGTTTTTGTAGCAGTGATGTGAGTACTTAAGCAGTTTTTGTCCCTGCTACATTTTGTCACTGGTATTCCTGCCTCCTGTATGTTGCATCAGCATGACTAGCTCCCTGACAAACAAACCATAAAGGAAACTAGATTTAAAAAGGGAAGCCTGGAGTGAGATGAAGGTGCAGATTTAAATTGCCCAATCATGTAACAGAAATTGTTGCCTCACTTTCTGAATGGGATGTATTCAAGTAGTAGTGCTCACTGAATGGGTATAACAGTGCTCATGACCCGTTTTGACCTATTTCTGTTGTATGCTTTGTATGAAGGCTAGATGAATAGAAAAAAAGTGTAGCTTTATATATATAAACTACATAAATGAGTTGCTGTGTATAACTGTAATGAGAGCTGCTATAATTTTGTTTAATTTTAATTTCAAGTGAACGGGTCAATTTATCTGCTTTTCCCTGAAGCTTGTAAGCCAGGTCGTTATTTCTGTTTCTGGTATAAAGTAACCATTACATTAATTTATAAAGTTAATTTTTTCCTATCAAGCCATTGCATGTTGACTTAAAATATAAAGCAAGATTGAACCTGTGTTAAATCTGTACGGAATATTTTGACCTAGGTTCTATACATCAACAATAATTAATGACTATGTCATTGTATATATTGCTTGGGTGATTTCTTATTTTAATTAATATCATTCTGACTTAAGAAATACCCCTTAAACTATTTCACAGATTGGGGTTTTTTAATGCCTTTTCTATGCCTCACTTTCGCTTTTGTTGTGAATGGTTTTTGGGAAGAAACTTAGATTTTTTTGGTTTAAAACCCATTAACTTCGAAGAGAATAATAATGGTGATGGCAAATCTCACAGCAGAAACCTTGTAGCTGAAATAAGGGATTGGTCACATAGCATAGAAACTCATGGAACTTAAAAAACCTCAAATCATAGAGTCTTTCAAAATGATACAGTTACAATGGGCTTTTGACTTTTCCCTTCAGACTGGCATTTTAGCTCCTAACATATGTCATAGGAAGCTGGTTATTTGGAATTGTAAGGCTCCCTAGGAAGTTATTTTACTGATGACCGTAGATATACTAAAACTCAAATATGTATTATTCAGGACGTTGTATATTTATTTACCTTTTTGGTTGTAGTGATCAGTTTTATATAGATTAGTCTGATAGAGAGTACTCTGTACTTACTGTCTTTAAGGACAAAAGAAATGTTTGAAATAATACTTCAAAAGAAACCTGGCAAATGTTAAACAGTTCTAGCTGTTAACGGCAAGCCTCTAGAAAGTCAAGCTACTTTGAGTTGTTGAAACTCCAAGCAGTGTTTTCAAGTATTTCTGTGAGTTTCTAGCACAGCATGGGTTGGCCTGTTAGTGCTGTTTGCAAATGTTCTCATACACCTCTTTTCAACCAAAATAGGAACTTTAGTGCAACTAGGTAACAATATATAGAAGTTAAAAGTTGGCATCCTGTTAGAGGGAGCAACTAGGAGGAAATGTTCTTGGAACACTTGTTGTGTCAAGATGCTGAGTGATGTAGTAATAGAGAAATGTTCTTGGCATCAGAAGATTTTTATAGGGACAATACTTGGGCAGTGTACAGTGTGTAGCCCTTTGGAAAAGCATAAGATACTGCCTCAGAGATTACCTTGAATATTCATGCCAACTGCACAGATATTTGGAAATCTAACTGTCCAGAATGTGACACATCACCCTCATGTAGCACATGGGTTGTAGGCGAGTTTAAAAATGTGTTTCTCACAAAGTAAGTGGAAAAAATCAGCCTGTGGCAATACAGAGTATTCAGGTAGCACATGTGGAGGTGACAACTGCTTTGATTAGGGTACCGTCCTTTCCCAGACATCCAAAAATTTCCACACTGGGCTGTGCTAGAACTAGCTGTGTTTGGTTTTCCCTTTTGGAAGACAAATAGAGTTCTTTAAGTCTGCTTTGCAGTTTGTTCATAATGCTGTAGATCAAAACATTGATAATTAAGTGTAGAATTAACAATTGGGCTAAACTGCCAAATATTAAGCATTGCAACCTGCATCAAATCTCCAAAAATAACAAAATATATGCTTGCCTGCGTTAGCAAACTGGGACACAGATGCATAGTATTCAACCAGCCAGTCCAAGCTAGATTTGTATTTTTGCTTAAAAAAATTCAAATAACTTCCCCTGACACCAACAGCTGATTTTTTTTTCTTTGTTACTCAGTTTCTCTGCATAAAATAACATTTTCTGTATTGATTAGTAAATTACTTCACTGGGCACGGCATTAAATTGAAAAACAGTATTGCTGACTGCAGGAAAAAGAAAATATTTTAGCACCCTCATGTAATTTTTTCCAACCTGTCCCATCGAAACATGTCTGGAATATGACAATTTGTTAAATGATCTGCTATATCCTGCATGCTGGGTGGTCTGTGTTTATGTTTTGGTTCAAAAATCGCTGTCTATTACTATAATAACCCAAAGCTTATTATATATTCTTTATGTTTTTAAGATGCTAATAGTGCAAGCAGTTTGTCATTTTTGAGCTAGCCAGCCAGAAATATAAGGTATCTTCAGTATTGGGGTTTTCATTAAGTATGCTTCTTGTATGACTGTGAAAAGAGCCACGCCCTATGCTGCAAAACAAAAGAACTAAAAGCTATAGACCCTGTGAACTAGACCTGTAGGGGAAAATTTATTTCAGAGTCCAAATCGTATGATCAGTTTCACTCAGCTAATGTATAGATGAAGGTCCTGAGGTTTTTTAATATTTTTTTATTTTCCCAAGTCAAATGTACACCAACGGAGAACAGGAAGGAAGAGAAGGAATTATTTTTCTTTCTGCATGTGCCAGGGTCCCAGCATCCTCCTTTTCTGTCGATCTGTCCCTCCAGAAACATTTCAAACATACATCTTTAAACTATTTGGGTTTCTTACCCAAGGATAAAAAGGAAGGAGAGCAGGAAATGCAATATTGCTGATGTGAAACACGTTATTCCTGGAGTTGTTGGATGAAATCCAATCTCGGACATATAATTTTTATACTGTGCTTTTCTATTGCTTGAAAAATATCCATATGTGCATATATAAACACACACTAATGCATAAAATCTTCAGTGGCTATATATATCATTTGCTAGAGACTACTTTAGGAGATTATTATTTTTTGGCTAAATGAAGCTGAAACTTGTAGAAGATCAGAAAGCTGTATATTTTGAATTTGGTACCAGAAGGCCAAGAATGGTTCAAGGCATTTTGATACAGATTAACATCCACGTTTAGAGAAGTCTTGAGGCATTTGTGGTATCTTAGTCATCGTATTTAGCTTTTTTTTTAAACATACCAATCTCTACTCTAAAATATTACTAAGTTGTTCTTAATCAATATTCAAGGCTAAATAATAAAATTTGTAAAGCTGGTTTTGAGTTTGTCAAACTTAGTGCTGTCTTTGTAGCACTTATGCTGAGGAAACTGATCTTCTGTATTTAATTTTTAAGGGAAATACATGCAGATGATGAATATTCTGAAACCAATTGCATTTGATGTGATCCACTTCATGTCCCAGCTCTTCGATTACTATCTGTATGCAGTCTATACGTTTTTTGGCCGAAATGACACGGTAGGTAGAAACAGTATTAATTTCTGAGTATCACTGTTCACACAGAATGAGAATACAGAGGAGATCTCTTCACTTAAAATACTACCTGATACGGAATCCCCAGAAAAAAAATAGTGGCAACAGAATAGATTTGAATGCAGAGGTAAGAAAAGGCTGATTAGATCAGCAATAAGGGGAATAAGCACTGGCAGCATCATTATCACTGGGACATGAATCATATTATGTTTTGAACAGATTCTGTACTCTTTTTCCAGCAGTATTTTGAAAGGAAGAAAAGACAACACGAAATACCTAAAAGTAGTGGCAGAAAGTGGGGAGCAAATGAGCAGTCTGTGGAAGGAGGGTGGTAGTTTGGAGCCTAGAGAGTATGAGTTGATTTAATTTTCCTATACGTATTTCTCTAATTTAGATAAGATTAGCAAAAGGAAGAGGAGAAGGGGACCATAAAAGTTAAGGTTCAAGAGGTTTGAAGAGGTTTCAGATCTAGTATTCTTCTGTCAAACTAATTGAATTAATGAAAATGGGGGTTTTGAGTGATCTTGTAGTTGAAATAAATGCTTGTTGGCAATGTCTGTATGTAACATAGATCAACTTTCAACAGAATTGTCTTAAAGCATTTATGAAAAGCTGCGTGCAAAAGCAATTTTCTCCTCTCTTGGCCCCTAAATTACTCCACAAGTAATAATATCGTGGGGTTCCAAATTCATCATCATCTGTTGGCAAATTGTAATGGATTTTCAGACTCCACATATGGTTCTAAATGTTTTTGAGCTGTTCCCTTTGGCAGGACAAATGTATTTGCAATTTGTTTGTGTTTAGAAGATGGGTGTTGGGTGGTTTTTTTTTGGTGGTGGTGTTGTTGTTGTTTTGGGTTTTGTTAAGATAATTAATTTCCATTGGCTTAATCAGCTGCTCTGGTATTCACTTTGTGTTGCGTTTATTTTTATTTTTTTGCACCTCCCGTTTTATGTTTTTAAAGCTCATACTGAGTTCAGCACTCTCTGCTTCTAACAGAGAACACAGTGCTAGGCAGGTAAACATTATAGCAGATGGGTGGTAAAATGTGATGTTTTTGTAGTGTGCCCAATTTTTGTTTTCACAGGTGATTTTCCATGGGAAACATAATGCTTACAAAGGGTCTATGAATGTAATAAACCCTCTTGTAATGCTGCTTAAATGTTCTCACTCCCCATAGTGTTTATAAACCTTTAGAAAGTAGAGGTGGGTGATGGTATGTGCTTTAGACCACTGAGAGTGTTCCTGTTTTATTTTTATTTACAAAATAGCATCAAATGGGATTCTTTAAAGTATGCTGGTAATACAACTTCCTTAAGTGGCTGAAATTCTTCGTGAATATTGTGCTTATGTTGTATGTATGAGAGTGATTAATTCTACAGAGTTCATTGCCAGTTCAGTGCAAACCAAGGATTTAAAATACACATGTTGAGTTCTATGTCCGGTCGCAATGCTAAGTCATTGCTCTTTCCAGACCTCTTTAGAATGATTACCCTATGTAGTCAGTATTTGCCTTTCTTCACTGCCACAGTTGCACCAGATGGTTACCATTGTAACCAGAATTGCTCTTTCAAAACCTTTTTAATTTTGGGGATGAAAGTTAAGGCTGCCTTTCCTCCCGATCTCAAATTATGGAGCAACCTAACATGAAATTAAAAGGAATAGCCTGTACTTAATATCTGCTCACTAAAGTAGAAGACATTCATGAACATGCAACAGAATGGTCTTCCTTAGCAGAATAAATTTGAGATGAGTTTTAATTTTTTTGACAAGACCTAATAATTTGTAAGCTTATGGCCATTCTTATGGAAAACACTTTTGTTTTATTAAACTGTAAGAAGTGATGTAGAATTGGTGATGAGTAAAATTATTCTGTAAATTGTCTAATGCTCTGCTTACCAGCCTTACTAGGTCATCAATTTGTGGAATTTAAATACCTACCATTTTACATATAGAAATAGCAAAAACTTACATGAAGCAAAGCAGTTATACTGCTGACTGACATGTCCTTGTAGAAAAATGCTGAGCAACAATCTTTTTTTGGGTTTTTTGCTTGCTTGTTTGTTTGTGGTTTTATTCCCCACCTCATACATGTGACTGCACAATTCTGACTTAAGGCTGTCACTGGTTGCCTGGTAAATCTGGAGTTCTTAACAAGTTATGTTTTACGGAAATTTAAGTTTATTTTTACATTCCTTTGCATTCAGATATGTTTCAAATGAGAAATTGCCATTTTTTTAGAACAAAATATATCATCGTAGAATAAGTAAGTAAAAGTTACTGATAGCTACTGGAAGGTAATAATTGAAAGGCGGAAAGAGAAAGAATTAGTGGCAGATTGTGATGTGTAGTTTTGATGGTGCGGGTGCAAATTTCTTAAAATGAAATGTAATGGCTGAAACTTGCAAATGTTTTTTAGTGGTTTTTTTTTTTTTTCCTTTAAGCAGGGTATTTTTTCTGTTTGTTCTTACCTTAACAGGGAGAATAGTCAGTCTTGAATTTGCAGTCCTTATTGCCATGTCTTGGAAAACTACTATATGACATTAAGGAGGGAAAAGAGAATTAAGGCTGTGTTCCTTTAAGGGGAAAAAGTAATTTTGTTTTTTACCCATATACCTACAAAATCAAAGGCAGTTCAGAACTGATATTTCTACAGTAAAAATGTGAAGAAAATGACAAATTATTTTTGTAAAAAAGCTTTTTTCACCTGTAGAAAAACAAAGGCGCAAGCACTTCTTTTTATCAAATGTGGACACTAGGGTAGTGATTTATGTCTCCTAGATCAGGTTCTAGACTTCAGCAGAGTGCACTTCCAGTGGGAATTCAGCTCAGATGTAAATTTTCATTGAATATGTGGGAGGAGGGGGCAGGTGGACATCGTAAGTCAGAAACGTTAGATGCAGTAAATGGGGACCTAAATTATACCTTTTTGTATTTAAAAGGAGCGGATGGGATGACATGAACTTGAACGCTTCCTTCCCTGATGCAGTGCATTGAAAGGAAGTCTAATAATACAGTCTACAACAGTGGTCTAAATATGGTTCAGTAAATTGCCTTTTGGTGCGAATCACATACCAGAACTGTATTAAAATATTTCCAGGTTCTTGACGTAAATGTGTTTTTCTCAGCTGTCCATTTCCACTTCCTTTGTTGTCTTAGTTTATTCTTCGTTTTTTTTAACTAGAAGTAGAATATAAGTAGCTACATTAATTACATGTGTCAAATCAGACCCTCAGCTGGTATAATTCATTGCATTTGCCAGGAAATCAGTGTAGCTATACTGATTTATCCCAGCTGAATGTCTGCCCCATAGTACCCCTAAGCCATGAACATGAAGATGGCACATTTCTCAGGTAGATCTTAATAAGTATTAAGTAATAACAACTGTTTTATAAAGATCAATGGATATAATTTTACATTTGCAAGTTAGATATTTAATAAGGAATTGCAAGAAATTTCATAGCTTGAGAGAGAATTCAAGACCATTTGGCTTGTGTGTGGTGTGCATACGAGTCTCAGTGGGGGCATCGTGGTGTACCATTATGAGCTCGTTGCCCAAATAAGAAAATCTAGACTCCTGCACCCAAATACAGTATTATAACAATAAAGGGTAGTGTTTGTTTACTGGTATGAATGGTAGGCTGTCATCTTCATGAAAGGTACTTGGGTCATTCTTTATACCGGTGCAGTGTTGAGTGCCGTGATCTCTGTTGATTTTCTTTTCATTTTGTATGGTTGTGATTATGTGCTAAAACTTTAATGTAAGTAAATTGTAGCTAATGTTTACAAACTGAAGTTTTGCAGCATCACTGTAAAGTTTAAACCAATGGGTTTTCCTTTCCCAGTTTAAATAGAATGTATTTCTTCCAGTTTGAATCCACAGGACTAGGCCTCAGTAGCAGCAGATTACGCACCACACTGAACAGAATCCAGGAGAGTCTGATTGATCTGGTAAGCACCTGGACTTTCTTAATGCTTAGTGGAATAGAGATCTGTGTAGAAAATTTAGGAATTGTATTTCATCATGGCTTTCTGATTTTTATCTCTCTTCCTATTCAGTGTCTGTAATGACAAAGGCTTAGTTTCCTGGCATATCATGATGTAGATATCATTATTGTGTAAATCGCTTGTTTCTAATATACAACAAAACTAGTTTAACAGCTTTTGCTAGATGTAACAACAACACTGGCCACTTCATGAGTTGTTTTCAAAATGTGAAAAGTAAATATGGTGCTTGTGTCACACTGGTAGTAGGTTACTGTCCTTCACATCACATTATAAAGGGAAACAGGAGTCTTCAGGTAGATTTTGTAGATTCAACCGAGCAGCAGAGTTTATAAATATTGCTAAGAACTATGCAAAAATAGAAATTCGTAGTTCTTCTTTCCACCTAAATATAAAGTCCTTGAAAGCATAATGAAGAAATTTCCTAAGAGTATCATAAATGGCTTGTATAGTAATTAACACCATGGATGCTGTAGGAAGGATTTATTTTCTAAGGCTTCTGTCTTAGGAAGAAGTAGAAGACACGTGCTCTTCTCTGACTCTCACAAGGATTTGGCACTCCACAGAATTGTACTTTATACCATTTTAATTCCTTGAAGTACTATATCAAATCCTAAACTGTTCTTCCAGAGAAGCTTCTTAAAGGGTTTTGGGGCCGTTTCTTACAGAGTCAGTAGAGGGAGCATAAGATAACTAATAACCTCAGGCCTCTATAAAACAGAAAAAGGCCAGTCGTATTGATATTCCTCTCAAAGACAGTATATTCAGAAAGGCAAATTAATTCTAGGAAGATCTTTCAAATGAGTCAGATTATGGAAAAATGGCAAGTTATGGAATTAATTTTTTAAACTTACTCTGTGGCCACAGTTCATGGCAGTGCTGTAGTGTCTTGATTTTTTTTAATCAGTCAAAATAATTTTCAAAAAATCATTTCTAGGGATGAATTGGAAAAATAACAGGACTTCTTTTTCTTCTGCAGTCATTTAACAATGCTGTTACAGTAATGTTAGTGTCAATTAAAATTAATAGCTATGTTCCAGGTAAGATTTGAAAGGAGGAAGAAATCCTAGCTAACTACAATGAACTTAAAGGCATTCCATGAGGTTTATTAATATCTTATGAACTTATGCTGGTCTTGTGCTATAAATGGAATTTTTTCACTTTTTGATTCATGAGGAAGTCTGGGTATTTTTATTGTTTGCTTATTTTGAAGAGTTTATGAAAGTCAAGATTAATCCTTACTGTGCCATAAAATGGATTTTTATGGACTGTTCTGGACTGCTCTCAAAATTCTTCTCTCTTATCTTAGATTATTGTAAATTGCTTTCTGAAAATACTCATGTTTGTGTTGTGGGGTTCAGTCTTATGGCCTGTTGGGAATTTTGTTTTTCTGTATTGTCTTCTGTTCATGGTAACTTTATTAAGGACTATCGTTTCTGTTACATTTCAGTTCCTGATGGCAAAATCTTTCAATATTTTATTTTCATAAAGATAGTCTGAATCTGATAGTTCTGAATTTGTGACTAAGGCTCTGCCAGAATTGCATGTAGATCAGAATTGTTCCTTTGATCTGTCAGTGCCTGTGAAGGTTGAGCTCTACGATCTATGTCGAGGCTCTTTTGTAATTTAGACTGGATTGTTCCTAACTTTCCTCTTGGACTTTGTCCATTCCATTTTGGAGACAGCAAGTGGATGAAGGCCTATTTATTCTATATTTATTTTCAGGAGAAAGAGGAATAGTTGGAGGGTTTAGAGGTCACCTCCTCCAGGTTTTTGTAGACTTTCTGTAGTTCCTGTTTGGGACTGAATTAGTGCTATCTAATTTACTTCAGATACCTTTTATGATACTACTTTTATTATTCGGCTGAATTTTGAGCTGCTTTTGTGAAGGAAAAAACAAAGTGGAAGAGGGGGTTCCACTTCTGCCAAAGTAAAGCCAAGGTGTGCTAATGTTCTTTCTTGTATCTTTGTATCATCTTCTGTATGAAGAGGATGGAGGTCAATTGGAAGCATTCCCAATAGGACCTTATGGAGCTGCTCTATTCTAAGTTTATACTTCATTATTATTATATTGCAAGAAGTGTGTGCCCTTTTAATATATACTGTGCTTCCAGTATGCTCACCATTCTTGGGAGACAAGTACTGTCCTGGTTTTCATTTGGACCACCGAGACAGAGAGAGAGGGAGAGAGTTGGGTTTCTGACTCGCAGCCACTGCGCAAAAAGGCTGCAGCGATTTAAAACACTTCCTCTCCTTCTCCCTGCATCCCTCCTCGTGCATCACATACCTGCTGCTTCTGCTGGAGCGTCCTTGTTCCCTCTAAGCACTACTCAACTATAGCTGAATCACTTCTCTTTTTCACAATCTAATACTTCATAGCAAAGCCAACTGTACTTTGCAAACTGCAGCAAGTCCACCTGCAGTTTAGATTAATGTTTTAGACTGTGAACAGGAAATAGCTGAGATATGAACATGTGTTCAGTTGTGTTAACTTCACTACAGGGCAATAATGTGATGCCTCAGCTGTGACCTGTATTATTCACTGTCCATATGCTGCTTCTACACTGATACAATAATAATAAACATTGTAGTAAACAAAAAAAATTACCCCAAACAATAACCACCGAACATCACCACTTCAGTTGGAAGTTAAAAATGCTCCTCCTTCTCGTATTTATGATATAAAAACATGCTTGTCATTTGGATGGTTTTTTAATTTTAGATGTTTTGTATGATGTAATCAGAATAACAATGATGAAGGGGCTCTGTGATGACAATGATGAAGGGACTTAACTCTTTACAAGGTTGAGCAAATATGTTCTTTAGGTGCTACTGATTTAAATATGCTTCCTTTTTAAAACTGTTATAAATATACCAATAATGAGGTTTTATCAAGCAATGGCTTTTGGTAATCTGTACTGCTAGTATTGATACTGGTTTAAGTATGATCTGAAATTTCTTTTGGTATATAAATGAAATAGGTTTAGTTAAAATATAAATAAAAGGGGGCTACTGATTAGCGAAATTGTCTTTATTTGCTTTCTTAAAGTTTATGTGGAAGTGTGTGGGGAGCTTACAGTGATTGAGTAACCAGTTTTCTATGTCTAAGCTACTTGTCTTTGCCTTAAGGAAATACTTGTAGGCTAACTCAAAAGTATAAAAAATACAAGCACTTTGAGTATTTGTTTTAAAGTAGATCAGGGTGCGGTTTCATTTCTGAGAGGCAAGAGAACAGCATGACTTTCAAAAATTTGTTTGGCTACATTGTACTGAACTTCATATGTGTATCTGAACTTCTTATTCAGGCCTTTCAGGCTAGTGGGAAATAGCTTCAGTACAGATTTCTGCTATGCAGCAGCTTCAGAGCTAATGATTTGGATTCTTCAGAAATAGCACTCTACAATCTGTGTTTCATTCATACCAGTAAGGTGTATTAAAAGGAACACACAAAAAGAGAAGAGTGAAAAGGGAAGGAAGAAGTGCTGTAGTTTCAGCCTTGCTTAGAATGCTAAGGTGCAGTTTTGATTAGGCCAAACACATCAAAACAAGTGCCTGTTTCTGAGCTGCCTACGCCTCCTCACTGACAGTTGCCCTGAGTGGGATATGTAGAGATACCTACACACATTCAGTCCTTGTGTTTGTCATTTCTAACAGGAATGTGTTTTTGCAACAGTAATGATGTTCGTATTAGTCCACTGAGACCAGTAAGCCCCCAAGTAGGTACAAGGCATCAATCAGATTGATGTGATCTTTGATAATTGGTGATTCAGAAGGGAAATTTCTACTTGTTTCCTTGCTTTATCTGTCTATAAGAGCTTCCTTAATGTTCCAAAATGTAACTTAGTCAGTACTGCCGTTACTGAGATGTTGTTTGTGAATGTCCTGTGTATGCAAATATCTGCCTTGAGTGATACTGCTGCTTCCAAAAGTGAGATTTTTGGGGCAAATAACCATGGAATACTCATAAATATTTCATTGCAAACTGGCTTGCCCAAGTAAAACTGAGATTTAGAATGAAGTTTGTTGGAGTTACTATGCCTTACAGCAGTAGAAAATAAATCACTGCAGTAAAGTATATAAGCCTTTCAATGCAATGTATAGAAAAGGAGATGGAATGAATCACTGGTATAAAGAAGTATTGGTTAATGTATTTTAGATTCTGTCTTTACTTCAGCTTCTGGGCTCTTCCCCCTAAAGTATATATCTTTTGGCAGAGACAGTAGGTTAAAGACTGATGGTGCAGAGATGGAAAATGTAGATTTTTCAGCTGTACAAATAAGATAAAGAGTAATGGGAGGAACCATCTTTTTCTTTGTGCCTGACTTTCCAATCCATTTTGGTTTTGACCCTTTGATGCTGTGGAATGGTACGGTTCAGTTACACTAGTCCCATTTCTGGAAACAAAGAATTCAGTTTTACTTAAAATGTCACAGCACAGTCCTGCATTACTTAATGTGGACGTGTACCCTGTTATGTCCTGGTTTGGCATACCAATGGCAGGCTCTGGAGAGTCAAGGCTGTGGAATTTCTTACTTGACATGGTAGGCCTAGCACAAGATGCTGCTGCTAAAAGACATAGCTAAGGTCCTCACTGAAATGGTAGCTGTGATTCTTGGTGAGGTTTTATTTGGCCAAAGACAATTTCTGCAACTTTTACATTCCTTGCTTGGTATCCTGTTCCTTCAAAGGAGAAAAAAACTGAAAAGACAATTTGTGGAGTTTTTTTTCTTTTTCTCTTTGAAAAGATTTGTACAACATGCATAACAACAATGTTTAAGGTGTTGTGTGAATTGCTTGTCAAGGGAAGAGAACTCTGCGTATACAAAAAGTTCTGACATGACAAGCACTTTGAAAATATGCTAGGACTTCTGCAGCGGTTTTGCTTCATCACATTATTCATTTAGAGCTCTTCATACAACTTTTGTTTGTTTGTTTGTTTGACTGTATTACCTAAGTAGACTGGAATGATTTACTGAAGTTTTCTAGCTTATTTCTTTCAATAAATATTCTGAGTTTTGGCAATTGCTTTTTCTCACTTTGGGCAGTCACTGAGCCATCTCATTTTAGTCATTTCAGACTCTTCTTCCTGGGCACCCAAAACTTGGGCTGATTCCTAGTCCTAGAGGAGTACAGGTTTCCGCAGAATCACAGCTGAGCACCTGGGAACCAGCAGCAACTCCTGAAAAATCTTTCTTCGCACAAGAAAAATGCTGCAGTAAAAATGTGTGCAACTGCACCAGATTGGCTGCCTTGTTTCTGTAAGATAGTGGTACAGGTCCCCAAAGGTGTGGCAGGGGTGTCCCTTTCTGTGGAGGCTCATTTGAGATTTATTTTTTAAAGCATAGTTAATGACTCATTTTCTCAGTTGTCTGTCAGCACACAGTGATTCCTGACAGAGGCCTTGTTGCATTAGGTTAGACAAGAAAGTAAATGAACTTGCTAAATTTTGGTAATTTTTATGCAAAAAGTCTGCCACTTAACTTTGAACGCTAAGAAATAAATGAAATGCAAAGATCCCATAAGTTTTTGTGCAAATTTTATTGAAGTCTGTTACTGAAGTCAGTACCCAACTGAGGTTTGGGACATGTTTGTTTTGTAACAAAGAGCATAGAGGAGCCTCACTCTTGAAATCGGAAATCTCATGCCCACCGCAAGGCAATGCTGGTAACTTCATTGTGGGGCCGGTTTGTAGTTCATGCATTGTGAGTGGTTGCAAGCTTGGGGATCCCTTGCATGGCACTTCATAATGCTGTAAAGGTATCACTTGCCTGCAGAGGATTGTAAATAAATAGAAAATTAATAGCAAGGTTTCTCAAGAGGGCTGCTTGTTTGGCTTTTAATGATCTGCTCTCTTAAAGTGTGTTGAGTGGTGATCATAGTAATAGGTTACTTTGTTCACAATTGATTTAGTTTCCTAAGGGCTGAGTCAGGATTACCCACTTTGTAAGCTTTGTGCCCCTCAGCAAGAAAATACCAATTTCTCAACTTAAAATGTAGTAGGAGTATGGAAAAGTACCATTTTAAACCTTAGCACATTTATATCATATTCAGAAAGCAGTCACCCTTGAATGCAATGTGATTTTACAATTGGCTTTAGCTGTCATTTTCAGCTTCTAGTTTCAAGAACTATTCGAGATGTGTAAGTTTAAGGAGGAGGGAGAAAACTGACTTGTTGCCTTCAGTACGTTTCTTATAATAAAATATTCTTGTGTATTAAGTAATTACTTGCAGTTAGTTGAGCTATTTTCAGACAGCCTTTGAATACAATAAGGGGTTATACTTTCTTTGATCAGTGTTTATTTTCTTGTACTCTGTGCTCATGATATTACAGAAACTATCAACTACAGTATCCTAAACAGAGATGATGGAGCTATCCTGTTTTAGGTAAACATCTGAAGTCAGTCTGCTTTTCCTTCTCCATCAGTGCACATCAAGTTCTTGGTAACAGTGTCAGTATGTCAGAGCTGCTGTAGACTGTTACACTGCCAGAATCTTTTCAGGTAGTCTGATTTTTTCCATACCTCTCAAACATCACTTACTCCTTTAAGATCTGGATTTCTTCAGTAGTATTTAGAGGTGTTGCCATTTGCTCACAGCAGAATCAAACCTGAAATTGTTCCTGTTGTGTACGTATATTAAATCAAAACAATTCTAAAGCTAAAGTATTAGCAAAAAGTATTAAGTCAGGAGAAGATCAGTTTTGAAAGGTTATAAGTGTGACCTGCAGAACTTTGTGTGCTGGGGACGCATTGTGGGGTTTACTGTTTTTTGTTTGAAGTTAGTGAAAGTGGATGATTATAATTAACTGCCAACTGTCTCCACCATAAATGGCAGATAATCAGTTATTTTGGTCATAAGTTCTGTTGGATAACTGAAATAAATACATATATCTGAGCTCACGATGAGATCAGGCCCTTTAAAAATGTCTCTCTTGCAAATTGTATGTCAAACTTTTGGCTTAGATAATTAGCTTAGGTAGTTTATACTTCTGATTTAGGTAATTAGTTTATAGTCTCTTGTCACTAAGAAGGCTTAACAGAGGTCTGCCACTGGGTTCAGCCAAAATGTTGAAATGAAGATCTTCTCTTGTGACATAAGACATTTTTTTGAGGAAGAGATTGAAGGAGAGCCTCGTTCCTTACACAGATTTATTTTTTTCTTCCTATTCATTAAAGAATTTCTTCTTGGGAGTAAACAATTAAATGCTAAAGTGAAATACCCAACAATTAATCAAACAATATCACGCTCACACTTACTTGATACCTGTAATTTGCTAATGCATGCCTTTCTGTTGTAGGAACTCATTTCAGATGAAATTCAGTTCAGATAGGTATCGCATAAAGATACTTCCCAAAGCACACACTATAGCTTATACCACTGTTATTAACAACTCTTAAACAAGTAAAGCAGTCATAAGCCTACTTTAACACTTTTGTATCCTGATATTTTCAGGTCTTTATAGCAAAGCGGCTTTTATAACTAATTGCTAGTTGTATGTGCCAATCACGTGTAGCATTAGAAAACTGTTCTTTTGCTGTGACAGCATGATGGAGTTAGACTAAGACTAGAGAAACCTGAATAGATAAGACCCACTGTAAGGTGTCTGCATGGAATGCTGGTTTACCTGTACTGCTGTACCTGCTACAGTTGACTTGGTTATTGTTCAGATGTCTGGTGCTTTTGACGAAATCTTTTTGTTTAAAAAAAAAACAAACAAAAAAACACACTGTGGGGTTTTTCCTGTTTGGCAAGGAAGGAGAAGAGTATCTTGTAGTTTGCATCATTTCCACGTGTACCTTGAAATTCCTTTATCAAATCTGTCTTTTGCCCACTTTGCTTGCAAGGATGTTATGTGGGCTGTAATATGTCTTAAGTATATCCCAATTTTGCTCTATCAGCAAGACCTGCTACTCTGATGCAGAGAAAAGCTAAGCAAATTTGTTCTGCTTTGGTATTGCTCTCTGCACGCTTGCTACTGGGTGCTACAGTAAGTTCTCAGTGTAACTTGACATTTCTTGATATTAGAGTTGGGTTGGCTGCTAGTTAATTTTCTGGCTTGTACTCCCCTCCTCCTCCTTCTCATCATCCTCCTCCTCCTTTTCAGATTAGCATCGTTTCACTCACTTGCAGTTTTATGGGACTTTACCTGTTCTCTCTCCATGGATACTCAAAGGGAATCTCTGACAACAGAGATTGTCTTGCAGATTTTCTTAAATTACTGGAAGTGTTAACTTTAACAAGTCCAGTCCATTGCAAAACATCTGATTTCTTTAAATAGTCTGTAGCCTTTTTTCCTGTTCCAGCCTCTATGTTTTGCCTCTTTATTGCTGCTTTTAGTCATTTGATCATTTCTGTTAATGAAGGCTGGAGGAAAAAAAACATGCATCACTGAAGGCCTTTCAGAATGATCTTGTGCTCTTCTTTGGGGATTGGCACACCGGCTGTTTCCTTGGGCTTCCTTTTTGCTATCAACATGCTTACACAGTGCCTGCTTTTTAGAACAAGTCCAGAGAATGAAATGCTCACACTGTGTTTGGCCAGTATATTTGAACCAGAGTTCGACCTCCCTGGTTGAACCCCAGCATATATTTGACTTAGCCAGTTGTCTCACGTACATTTTATGTCTTCAGGTGCAACATGATTTCGTCATTTAATAGCTTTGCAAGATATTTACCTTCATGGGAAGCAGGCAGGTAGAGAAAAAAAATTGTTTAAAATGTGTTTCAATACTGAAGTGACAGGCAACTTTGAAGTGCGATAAATACAAAATTAAGTCTTTATAATATTTGGGGTTTACATAATTTGTAATTAGTCTTTGAAAGAAGCAAAGATGCTTAAATTTTTACTGCTGATACTCTTCCCCCAGCTCTGTGGCTCACTGTCTCTCCGAAGAATAGGGAATTGGTGGGTGGGCTGTGGGTTTGGTTATTTATCATGTGTAAACATTTCAAAGCTTCTCTTTTTTTGTTGTTGTTGTATTTTGGTGGGTTTTTTTTGAGAATGATGTGACGTGAAAAAGAGAAGGGAGATAAAGAGTGGATTTTGATAGTTAATCAATGGTGTCTTTGTGTCAGTTAATATTTTTAGAGAATTGACTGTTATGCCTAGATGATTAAATGTTATTGCCTGTGTGCAGTATACTAGTGGATGTGCTAGGTAGGTATCTTCAGAGCTGCCTGAAAGAGGTTACGTGACTTTTAGCGAATATCCAGGCCTTTTGGGTTGCTTGTCCATTCTGATAGACTCAGCACAAGGCAAATCTCACAGTATTGTGAAATGCCTGGCCAGTTTAATTGCAAATCTATCTGGCTGAATGTGGACACAGATCAGAGCAAAGAAAATTCATTTTTCAAATACCGTAGTGATGTGGCTAGCCTTTATAGGTGTTCCTGTGCTCGGTGCAACTGTATCTGATAGCATTTACCATAAGCTTCTTTCAGAGGTTTTATCTTCTGCTCATTGATCTATTTCTGTGAGATCCTTTAGCGCTACAAAAGATTTGTTGATGGTATTGCTCAATCAGCAGTCTTTGGTTTTAATGTCAGAATTTCTGTGGGGATCCTTCAAGGCTCCCTGCTTTATCCGCTTTCTGCTTCTGTAACCTATTACAAGTTTTTTTTAGAAGTCTGAAGATACTTTCTTCACCCTTGATAGCGAGAACTCTGCTTTCCCAGTCTGTACTTTGTTCCATCTGCTGTAGCCCATTTTTATGTTTGTGTTTGATGTCTTTGAGAGACAGAGGACTGAAAGAGCCTCTCTGATTTAGCAAATCCACATTTCTATTGCCTTGGGCTGTCACATCACAGGAGGCAGCTGTCTACTAAAATCCAAGATGGTTAAAGTGGAACTTGTGATCTTTTTGTTCCTTCATACCTCAAACCATTGTTAGCAGCTTGGACACTATTATGTTCCCAGTTGTCTTATATTCTTAATGTTACTATTGGCTTGGCTTTCATCCAAACAGTAAACACATTCTGATGCTGCTTTGTCTATAGTGGTGAAGTTTTGATCTTTCTGCTCATTTTGTGCCACTTAAATTTTCACCAAGTCTTTACATGTTTTAACATAATTTTTGCCTGCCCTGCCTTTAATTGCTGCAGTATAAACACAATGGGTCTGTCAGATATTTTGTTACCAGAATACCCTCCCTGTTGTTTTTCCCCTTTTCACCTGATCATCTGTGTGGTACCTTTTTTCTCGGCTTTTCAAGATGTACAATGCATATTCTTCCTTGTCTCAATCCTGATATTTAGAATGACTTAGACCACCACTTAGTTCCATCAATGTTTCTAGTGCTCACTGCTCTCCTTTTCTTCTGGCCAAACTGTCTGAAAAACATGTGAATAGCAATTTTTCTATTTTGTGTCACTCCTCATAGTTGTTCCCTGCTGTGAAGCCTAGAAGACACTCCTGGTGGCTGTTGTGGTCATCTTAAGTCTATTTTTCTTGCTCCTTGTTCTTTATTTACTTCACTGCATTTTCCTCTCAATTTATTTCTGTCTCCGATTGGGAAAAAAGCCACAAACTGCAAAGCTGCTTTATTTATTATCAAGTTTTTGGCTTAATCTTTGTGCAGTTTTACAGCAATCTGAGAGTTATGCTAATTTGTTTTTTTGAGTCCAACCATAAATGTCATGTTTAAGCATTATTGTTGTCATATTGTTTGTGTTCATACGTTGCTTAACAGCAGACATGTTGTGCAGCTGATCTTGCTTTTGAAGAAATCATTTTTACCACTACTTTGTCACTGTTTTATTGCCCAAATTTATTTTCATTCCATACAAACAGGCTGATTTGTTGTAGCTCTTGTCTGGCTGCAGAGTTTCTATCCCCAGGGTCATGGAAGGCTCTTACTTAAGAAATCAATGCCATATCATGCCTACCTTATCTGTTCTGGGTTCTATGTCACCTTTGCTTTGTAGCATTTCTCATGTTTTTAATCACCTGTGTGTAAGCAGGAAGCATGGTATGAGTAATTAATCTAAAGCCAGAGCTATGTTTATGTTTTCATGTCCTGATACAGTTTTGGCAAACAGCCAAAAGCCACCTTCAGAGGGTGCCCATTAATATACCTACTTAGACCAATAGGATAGCTCTGGGAATTTCTTCCTTCTGTGATTCCTCTTCTAGCTGTAACTTGTACGTACATTCCTCAAATGCAGTGGTGGATTCCCCCCCCCCCCCTTTTTTTTTCTTCTTGTTTTCTCTTTGTTTTCCTATGGTTTTTTTTCTTCTTTTTTTCCCGTTGGGGTTTTTTTCTGTTTGTTTCTGTGGGTTTTTTTTGTTTCTGTTGCTGTTTTTTTAATTTTGCGACAGGGCACTGGCATAACCTGTTTCTTATTACAGCTTCTTTTCCTGTGCTGTGAATATTTCCTTGCTTTCTGCAACCGAGGTGTCTGCAGGATAGAAGTTTTCATGGAATGATAACTTGTTCAAAACCATAATTTGTATTTTATTTAAGTTAGCTGCAACTCACATAAGCAGTAAAGCCCATACATAAGTAATATTGCTTTCATTTGTCTCCTTATTTGGTTACTGTCAGATTGAAGATCGGTCAGTCAGTGTCCCAGTGGGCAGTTGGGCTAAAGCCTGTATGGGCATTAAGGTGTAGTGAGAAGTGTGTTGTCTGCCTTTTTTTTTTTTTTTTTTCCTCCTTTTTTTCTGACATAGATATGGATCTACATGATATGGTGTTTTTCACCTGTTTGAACACCACACTGTTCAATAGGAAACTCTATGGTTGTCTTTTGATTCAGGCGTGATTTAAACTACTCCTTAGAATTTAGAAACACTCCATCTTATCTGTCATCTGAAACTTCTCAGCTGGAGCCATTCTTGCTGGTTTTGTGGGTTTTCATTTTTTTAATTCTTTGTTTTAGGAGGTCTCTGCTGATCCCACAGGAACTCTCACAGCTGCTGAAGAGAGAAAGGAGAAGGTGCCAAGCCCACATCTCAGTCATCTCGTAGTTTTGACATCTGGCAATTCGCTATACGGTTTGGCAGAGAGAGTGGTGGCCACAGAATCCCTGTAGGTTATTTACTGTACACTGCATTTTGTGGTCATGGGAAGCTGTGGATTGTTTAAGAGATTGTGATTACAAGCCAGAACTTTCTTAAGAGGTCAAAAATTCCTGCCTCTCAATGTGATTTTAAATATGAGTGATAGAGGTAATTTCTTAATTAAAGGTAGTGGGGGCTAGCCATCTGGTCTAACCACCTGCAAGCACAAGCAATGAAATTTTACTGCAGCTGGTCCAGTAATTTGTGGCAGTTCAAGGCCAAATCTAACAGGAAAAAGGTTTAATTTTAAAGAGGCTAATGGGAGTATTTCATCTGTATGGTTCATTTAAACCTTATATTAAGTACTCCAATGGTGACGGCTGAGACTCAAAACTGGTTAGTTCGTATTGGTTTGGCTTGGATTGCAATGTTCTTTGCAATGGGTAGAAGTGTACCTGTGAAGAAGAGATTATAATGAACAAGTAACACAAAACTTAGTGGATATTTTTTATATGGTCAGAATAATGGTGAGAGTCAGATAGGAATTATTTTTTTTTTCCCCCATGCAAGATGACACTTAAAGATTAGAAGTTCATATTAAAAATGTATTTTCAAAGGAGCTTATTTGCTTTTGCATTCATTTGTGCTTAGTTAGAAATGTATTTCTTATGTTGTTATTAACAAATCCTACCCCTGAGAAAGAATTTGATCTCATATTCTATCTTTTAAAGATTCACTAGTATGTATATAATTACGAATGTTATTTTGGAATTCTGACATGGATTTATTAATATTAATGTTGACTGCCCTGCAGTATGGAAATTATGTGACACTTGTCCACTGATTTTAGTAGACTTTGAATCAGGATTTTGCAGTGTATCCTAAGTAAAATAGAAATACGAATTGTTGATATTCAATCCTTAGTCTCTTTATTCAAGCATTTTCTTGTTTGCCATCATATTTTTAAATTGTCAGAATTGAGAATACCTGTTGATATGCTGGCATGAAACTGATACAGTTCTTCTCAGGACAAAATTTTCCAAGCTTGCATATCTTTATTGCCAAATATGTCAACTGTAGAGTAAAAGTTGTACAGAGACATGCCAAATGTTGCTTTTAGTTCACAGTAAATTTTCTTTGCTTTCAAAGGGTATTTCTGGCTGAGCAGTTTGAGTTTCTTCAGCCTCATCTTGATGCGGTGATGCCAGCTGCCAAGAAGCCTTTTCTTCAGCAGTTCTATTCTCAGGTCAGAACTGTGTAATTCACACTGATTTTTAAACAGAAGATTTGAAACTTCCACAGTATATTGCAAATACTTGAACATCATAGTTATATATTGCTCTTATTAGCCAGAAATTTACTGAATTGGATTTTATTTATATTCTGTTTCAGACAGTGTCAACTGCCAGTGAACTACGTAAACCGGTTTATTGGATTGTTGCTGCTAAAGCCATTGATTATGAACAAATGCTGCTTCTCATGGCTAATGTGAAATGGGATGTGAAGGAAATCATGTCACAACACAACGTATATGTTGATGCTCTTTTAAAGGTGAATACTTTCTGGGAAATGGTGTGCTAGAGTTACGTAAACATTAAATTACTGTAATACTTCACTAAAACTGTTAAAGTAGCATGGTTAGAGCAATACAGCATCCTGACAAATGTTAAGTCATTATAAGTTAGTCTGTTCAGAATTTTCATTATTCTTGCTGCTAGCAGATTGTTTTCAGTGATGGTTTTTTGACTGCACGGTGGGTGAAAGTGACCACAGAAGTTTAGTGAATTTCACGTCTAAGTATTGAATAGTAGATACATGTGTAGCAGAGTAACGCTGAGGAGAATCAGTGGCCTGAGACAGTGGTTTTTTTAACAAAGGCTATTTTCTGTTCTGCATAATTTCAGTGGTTGTCTTTGAGATGTATTGTAGGGGCTGTAGGTCAAACCAGCACCAATAATGATTGTGCACTATCTAATTAAAGTTGCTATATTTAGAAGTTAGCATTTGAAAAGCAGAGTAAAAGGGAAGTTATTCACCCAACTTCTCAACTGCATTCAGTAGAAGTGGTTATACATTTGCAGTGTCTTATGGAGTACAGAACCAGTTCCTGGGAGAATCTCTCTCTCATCCTTTCATGTATGCCTAAATGATGTTTCTAACGGCCTTTAGAAGGACGTTCTGGCAGTGGTAGAATTACACTAATTCTTACGGAGAAACTGAAAATTTTATTTTAAAAATATGTGAAGTATCTATCACAGAAAAAGTTATGCATCTGTGTTGAATAACAGTTTTCATTACACCTTTGTACTTTGTAGCTGTTCTCTGCTTAAAAAAAAAAACGCAAAGAAGGGAGAATCTAATAGAGCATATAACATTGCACTGAATTTGAATCTTTTTGATTACCCTTCTTTATGCTGCCATGGCTTTTTGAAATCCGTTTGTGCTTTCAGTGTTTGGTCTCTGCAGTAGAACTTTTTCCTTTTAGCGAGTATGCGACTGCTGATGAATTTGCTTCAGGACAATCAGGGTTAATACCATTTAAAACCGTTTCTGGCCTCTACATTATATAACTAATAGTAGTTGCTACAGAAACTTGTTGATTACTTCTAAGCAATTAGTGATTTGCTGTGTACCCTGGGACTCCAGGGGTGTCAGATGTAAGCACAATGTTTAATGTAATAGCCAACTACTTTTAGCCATGTGCACACATACGCAAAAATCTATACTCAGTCATGGTATGTATGAAAGCAGATAAAGTGGGGAAAGAAGATTGTTCAAAAAATTCATTAAGACAGAGTGTTAGGCATCTTCATCTTCAGAAGAGTGAGTTGTATGCTCATTAAAGCCAGACATTGTGGTACCCTGCTTCTTCTTGCCAAATTCCTCTTTCAGTAAAATTGTGTTAAACACCAATTATTTGATCGTATACTAGGTTAAATTGGTTACTGAGTTTCATTTCTGATTTTCTTCACTTACAGAATTTTTGAAAGGGGAAAAAAAAGGGGGAGGGAAAGGAGGAAAAAAGCACCTAGATTAACAGCCTTGGAATGAAAGCACTTTGGACAAATATGGTCTTAATAGGCTGCAGTACAAACTGCTTTTGCTGGTTGCACAGAGCAGTTCATTATCAGTCTGCTTTATATTTAAGTCTTTTGATACTTTCTTTTAAATGATAGAGACATTAGTCACTGGGAGCAGGCTTCTATTTCACTTTATGTAAGTCACAAAATCATTGTAGCAGTAATTACGTTCCATTATGACTAGTTTGTCACTCATAGTAACAGCTCAAATCCATCCAGGCCATTGATGCTTCAGGTGGAAACAAGTGCCGTCCCTCAACCTGAACTGTTACCCAGTACTGCAGTATGCTCCTAAACTGTTAGGTTTGCACTTTTTTCAGTGAGTGCTCTCAGCTCCCTTTAAAGCACCAGGGAATTAATGCGAAAGGTTGAAGACTGAAAATATTTCTGACCTTCTCTTTGAAGCTGATGGGCTGGGTATTTAGAAGGATAAAGAAATCACTGCATTTTCTTCAGTGGCTGTATATTGATGTTAAAAAAGTGGAAGTTTAGGGAGTGAGGCAATGAAAATTACATTTGAAGGTTATCTACTTGGTTAATTTTGAGAGGTATCAGTTTCACAGAGAACTACACTTCTGGGGAACAGAGCACCGTTTCCTTTTTTTAAAAAAATTATAGAGGTAATGTTGTGAATGATATACTAGAAAGTGGTATGCTTCCTACTTTACTCTACAGTCTGTGCTTATTAAGCTTCTCTACTTTGCTCTTATTTTTCAGAATTTTCTTCCATGTGCATTTCTAGTTCGTTGTTGTTGCTAGGGATGTGTAGAGTACGATCCCTTTTATGGTAAAGGAATAATGAGCTTTCATGTTTCATCAGGAATTTGAAGAATTTAACAGACGATTGAACGAGGTGTCCAAGAGAGTCCGTATTCCACTGCCGGTCTCCAACATCCTTTGGGAGCACTGCATACGCTTGGCCAATAGAACTCTCGTGGAAGGGTAAGTAGCTCATGAAAGCCATGATTTTGGGTAAATAAATCTATAATGGTAACATCTATTTTATGGAATCAAAAGTTCTAATCTTATAGTGCACTGGTAAGTGCTTGCGCTTTTGGGGAGCCTAAAAAATTTCAAGGCTTAACATAGTCCTTAGCAGTTGTTTCACGGAGTCTGGTACAGCATTAAGTCTAAAGGGGGTGGTCTTGTACCTAGATACTGCTGAGAAATGACACCGAGTGTTTTACTGAAGCATTCGAAACAACATAGTTCTTTTTCAAAGAAACTTCTGTCTGAAAATTATCATTTCCCGGCAGAGCAAAGAAGAAAGTTAAAGTGTAAGCCTCTCTGTGGAGATGCCATTTGTCTTTGCCAGGAAGAAAGATGGAGTTGTCAACCCTAGCAGTTATCTTAGAGTAGCCATGGAGCAGGATTTTTCCAAATTCATCAGGAACAGAGAGGTGTCTTAGTTGGCTTAGTCAATAGACGCTCAAGCACCTTAGTCAGGAACCGCTGCACCTTGCTCATCCCTCCTTCTGAATCCATGTCCCAGTCTTTTCAGAGTCAATATTGTAGCCTGAGTATTGTAGTCGTTTCATCCACTGCATTTATTTTTGTGTTCTTGTCTCCTTGCTACGTTTGTCTGGGCTCTCATCAGAACTACTTCTACATCATAGAATATGTGCTGTCTTCCACTCCTTCTACATATGTTTCCGTATTTCTTTCCTGGTTATCTTTACCCTGTGCGCTCCCTACTACTTATTTTACTTCTTTCCATCCCACTCTTCTGCTGTCTGTTCTATTTTAGGACCTCAACAACATCCTTCTCCAAGTGTTAGCTGTCTGCTGAGGATCATCAGCTTCCCCTGCTCCATCAAGCCATCATTTTTAAAGTCATACCTGTTTCTTTTTGTGCCATTATCCTTTTGCAGTCTCTTCAGAGATCAATTTCATCTTCAGGGAAACTAAATCTAGTCATGACCTCCCTTTGGCTTCTCATTTCCTTCATATGATATATGACCTATACAACTATCTTTTCTTTTTGAAATTTTATTTTCCACTTATCATGCCTCAAATCAAAAGAATTGGAACAAAAGCATCTTTCTTCTCCTCCCCTCCCCTTGGCCCCTTTCCTTTCAAGTGGATAACACTATCAGTCACTATTAACATCCTCTGCTTCAGCCCTTGTACCTCTTTTGGGCTTGTTTCTTTTTCTTACTTCACAACCTTACTCATCTTTTGTGACTTCAGTGTTCATGAACCACTTAATTCTTAGCTCTGGAGATCATCACTCTCATGTCTTGCTCCATGCTGCAGTTTTGGTTCACACTTGTGACTTACCGTGAAACTTTCAACTTTACTTTCACCTAACCATTTCACTGACTGGTCAGAGTAGACTAGGAATACCTTGCTGACATGATTTGTCCTGTGCCTTTTCTTAGAGCATAAGGAGCACTCATTATCATTTCCTCCAAAATATCTGCCTGTAATTTCTCATTCTTGCCAAATTCTTTTTTTTCTTACGTACCTTGTAGTTTCTTTTGCCACTGGTGAAAGGGAAGGAAGGTATTCTGAACAGCTGACTGAATACCTTCATAACTTCTTTCATCTTTGAATTCCATGAAGGTATGGAATTAAAAGCCACGAAGGAGGGGTTTCTCATCAAGTCAGCCAGTCAACTGAAATTGCTGTCATCCAGCTCTTTGAGTGAAGAATCATCTCCAGTGCAGTCAGCCATATCCTTTAAATTTTGCCCTGCCCCATCTCCAAGTTCTACATTCTGTCCTGTTTCCCATCTGACTTCTTGAAGTGCTTCAGTATGTCCTGTTGAGAATCGTTCAATCTTCTACAGAGCTTCAGAGGGCTTGTGCCTTAGTCCTCTCTCTTTTTGCCTCTGTTATTTCTGTGTTCTGCAAATTCTTTCTGCGTACTAACTGTAAGGGTGCAATTTCTTCTTATTCTTGACCTGATCTTGCTGTGTATCCAGGTTCCAGCTGCACGTTTCTGCTGCCTCCTTTGCATCAGACCTAATAATGTAGAGACTGTGTAATAATTAGGATCAACTTCATGAAGCAATGGAAGAGTGAGCTTGTTTTAAATTTGGTACAAGGGAAGAGTAGAAACAGTGGGACAGGATCGTCACTCGTGGCAGCAGCCTGTGGGTGGGCTGGATTAAGTCTGTCAAGATACTGTGCCTCAGACCAAAGCTCTTTTATTCCCTGTACGCAGCTGAAATTGGCATTCTTAAGGGCATTGCAGTGTCATTTCCTTTGATCTTGACAAATGCAATTTCTTATCCATTTGAGAAACTGCAAAGATCGTTTTCCTCATTTGTTGCCTCTCACCTCACTGTAATCCTTCCTGGTATTACCCTGCCCTGAGCTCATCTACTGTCTCGTCTTCTTTGAGCTCAAACCTGTCACCACTTTTCTGTCCATCTCCTCTCATTAAAACATTAACCTCTCTCAGAGATTAGCCAATGCCGCTACCCTTTATCTTCTGGTTGTTGTGGGTGTTTTTGAACAAACAGCTTTATGCCTTTCTCTGCTGCTGCCACTATTGGTTCACCAAGCTCCTGGTGACCGTTCCTAAAGCTGCCACATTACCTTTCAAACATCCTAAGAGGTGTTCTTGTCTGCTTTTAACTTAAAGTCATAATTATGTTCCTCCTTAAGTTCGAAGGACTGAGTTAAACAACTTTGAGAAGTAAAATTTGTCTTTATTTCCTTTTCAATTTTACTTTCCACTGTGTTTCTCTTTTCAGTTATGCCAATGTAAAGAAGTGCAGCAATGAAGGACGTGCCTTGATGCAACTGGACTTTCAACAATTCTTAATGAAACTAGAGAAGTTAACAGACATTAGGCCTATTCCAGATAAAGAATTTGTGGAGACCTACATTAAAGCATACTACCTAACAGAAAATGACATGGAGCGCTGGATAAAAGAACATAGGGTAAGAGTTAAATTTGCATTCTTTTACTGTCTATTGCGAAAATTCACCATGATGATAGAATCATGCTAACAACTATAAATGATCAATGCTTCTATGTGTTAAAAATGAATTTATGCATATGTAGGTATATATTCATTTATTGTAACAAAATCTGTATGGGTAGCAGTATAAATATAAATGCGTGTGTGCATGTGTATGTTCATTATATTTATTATCATATGAAGTTGGTATGTGTTTGTAGTGATTCAACATCTGATGACTGGGAAGGATAAATAAGCCAGTCATATCTACCTTCCATATCAAAAACCATAAAGAACTAGAGCAAAGTGAAGTTGAAAACATTTGTGTGCTGTTCAGAATATGCCAAAGTGCACAACCTGATTATCAAGAAGTACAGTTTGAAATCACACCATGAAATTTTTCTTTGCCTGTAGGAGTAGATTGCTTAAACTAAATTGTAAGGCACCATGTATACGAGTCATTGCTTTTTCTTCCTTTGTTTAATAATACTGAATCAGGAACAACATTGCTCTCCAAGATAAGCCTTCATTTGTATTTGAAAGCATTTAGCATGCTTTCATGATAGCATAACCTAGCATGTGATGCAGTCCTGTAAGTTATAATTGTTATTGGAATTGCCAATTGTTGAAATGAAGAGATTTTTAAAATGGAGTACTTTGAAATCTGTATTTTGGGATTACTTTAAATCCCATTAGAAATGGATGAAAGAAATATGTCTTTAATATCGCTTTTCTTGTTTTACCTGGAGCCACAAAAGAGATTGTGAGCTGTTGTTTGGTGACCTACATGGAAAAACTCTTGTTTAAACCTACTGGTGGAAGCTATATTTTGGATGGTGTTAGGTATAAAGGTAGTACTGGCAAATGTGGTGTTTTGACAGGTGTTAAGAATTCGTGTCTTAACATTTTTGCCATTGTTTTCCTCCTTTATCACGTACTGAAATTAACATTGTTGGAGACCCTGTAGACAAAAGTATTTCGAAGCTTATTGGAAATGAGAAGTCAAAATAAAAAAGACCATCAACTTTTGTCACAGTTTTAGAAAAACGCTTTTGTGTTAAAAGCTTATCCCATTTGCATATATATACCCCACCACACCTCCCAAAGAATGGAAAATACATTAAAAATTGATTTATATACATATGTATTCACAGAATTACTTTCTGTGAACTCAGTCCAACACTAATAAAATCATAAGCATTTTCCATTATAATCTGCCATGTAGCAAAATACAATTTTTTTCTTCTGCCTCAGCTATGAAATCTGTCTAGACCTGACTGAACTACCACTTTAAATCTCCCTTGTGTACTGTTTCTATCAGTTGAGAAGTCCACAGTGTGTATGTCTGTGTTTTCTAGTTTTCTGTCTTTGTCCAGTGTTTTATTCTGCCATAACTGTTTTATTCTGCTTTTGTCTGCCAGGAATACTCCACTAAGCAGTTGACTAATCTGGTGAATGTTTGTCTGGGCTCCCACATCAACAAAAAGGCAAGACAGAAGCTGCTAGCTGCTATTGACGACATAGACAGGCCTAAAAGATAACTGGAGAAAGCTGCTTTCCTTGTGACTTGTACCTTTTTCTGTTCATGTGAAGCATGCAGACAAATCTCTCATGGACTAATGACAACGTTCTCTTAAAAAACATTGTGCATGAACTTTCTTACCAGCGTTGAAGGCACTCTGAAGTGGCATAGCATTCTAAAACATGACTTTTCTAATCTGTAGAATTCTTTTCTGTTGTATTTCTTTTTTTGGTTGGGTTTTTTTTGGTTGTTTTTACTTGCCCTTAGTAAAGGGCCACTGTTGGTGTATCATTGGTGACCTGTATATTTTGCAAATCTGTATACTGTAAGTAAAATCAAAAGCAGAAACACATTAGCTTAATATATAGTTGATGCTCTTTTCTAATAAAAGGGCTACGTGAAAATATTATTTCTTTCCTCCATGCTTTCACCCTCAGAAATTGTGCTTTATTATGGACCAGTGTAAAACAAAAGGAAATGTACAATATTTGATCGATGTATCTTGCATGTGGATTAAGAGTGCAGATCAACTAAATGCTCTCATACTAAAGCCTCTCATCTTCATATGTATTTAAAAATGTCTGTTTATTTCAGAATTAATTTAGTCATATCAAAATGATTGAATTCAGATTAATAGAAGGTAATAAATACTGTACACGAATATGATTTCTTTGTGAGATGTTATTTTCTTAATTCAACAATGCAAAATGTCATTTGCAGTAGAAATTAGTACTGTTCCTTTCATATCCCTTCCCTTTTGTCCCTCTGGCAGTCTTCCCTGTTCTGAAGCAATAATGCCGAGGAATAGGAATAATGTTTTTTTGGCTGAAATTTTGGATTATTACTAAGGTAATCTTACTATTTCCTGCTCTGCTATAGACACCCTGAGTGATCCTGAGCAAAGCAAAATTGCTTGGCTGTGTGTTAATCCTAGAAATTAATTTGTCAGAGCATCACTGCCTCCTCTGAAGTTTTCAGGTTTTCCTTTGATATTCTGTACGTAAAGTTTTAGATTTATTTCTTTTAATTACATAATAAACTTTTTGCAGTGCTTTCAGGCCTTTCAAAAGGAAACATGCTAGCATTGAGCAAATGGGTAAAATAATTTACATAAGCTACAATCCACAACATGGTAAATTCTCAGTTTTGGGTTCATACTTGCCATTGTACTTTGAATTCAAACACGGGGGAGTCAGGACTTACTGAACAGCAGCAGTACCTAGTGACAGAAAATTGCCCTGTGGAATCATTATAATTGCTCTTTTCTGTAGCATAATTTCCTCTTCAGAAGTGGACTGAGCATCATTGTGCGAGTTCAGTGGAAGCCTGCATAAAGTTTTAGAAGGATGATAGAATTTACATTTTAAATATTGATTGTGTAGTATTCAGCTCCCTTGTTCATCTGTATTTTAAGGGAAATAAGATCTAAAGCAAAACTTAACACCATTCTTTATTGACCATGCTGTCGTTCTGAGTTCCATTGAAAACTTATTTAGTGGTGTGTCAATGTATATGTTGAAGCTGAATCACTTTTACCCTCTTTAAAAAGGTGGTTCAAAAAGAGAAAAGCGTAGTTCATTTTGAAAGTGTGGACTTTTGCGTCAGTGTGTCTGCCCTGAAGTCAGATCCTGAACAAGAGCTCTCGGAGGAGATAGAAACATGTCAGAGATGATGAGTGTAGAATCTGTTTCGAATTTTGTCTCATGGATGAAATAAGAAATTTAAATATCTTTACCAGAGCTTTGGTGAGCTGAACACATGGTTAATTTTTCCTCAACTATTTAGGTTGCTGGAATTTGATTGCTTATCAAAAGGTAGGAGTATAAGCACTGATTGGAATGTAGGGTCAAAGAAGGAGGTGAGTAATTGCGTGAATCAAAGTCGGGGGTAATTTTTTGTAGTGTATCTATAGTTTGACTCATTATTTTTAAGTAAGCCCCGAAATAAAAGAATGTGTAAGATGCAGTGCTAAACCTGTGCAACAACTGTTTGATCATCATTCATATATGCCTCAGAAAAAATTATATATATATATAACCTCCCCTTGCTGCCCAGGATTGATGCTAAGGGAGAAGCTACATAGCTTAACGGCCTTTATATGCTCTTAGATATATGATTTAACGTTCACTTTGCCCTGTGTAGTCAGGAGTTAGAGTCGATGATCTTCATGGGTCCCTTCCAACTCAAGATATTCTTTATTGCTTGGTCCTGAGTGACTAAGGAAGCCAAGTTTTGGCTGAATGTTGAATTGTTAACTTACTAAGGGTCTGTTTGGTAGTTTCCATCCTCTGGTATGAGAATTCTTCACAAACCGTTGATTTTTGAGCATCTCTGTACATCTTCATTCTCCTATGGAATAAGAAGCCTCTTACACTGCTTTTTCTGCAGTAGAGAGTATGGCTTAAATATCCTTTATTTTTTTAGAGGAGTGTTTTGGAATACTCTAATCATAGAAGATGGTTTCCTTCAGTCTCCAAGGAGAATGACCAACACTGCAGAGGTGAGCAATGCACCTGTCAGTCTTTCTTTAGCTTAATGAAGAATTTAAATCCTGTTTCCCAGACAACAAGTATTCTGATATTTGCCAAACTCAGCTGGAGCATAGATGACCAGCTTTCAAGTCTCTGGTTAGGCAAAGCCTGTCCCTGCCCTGACCAGCACACAACTGGCTTTTCTACAGTTGGCTTCTCTCAGTTGCATCTGATGGTGATGCTGTTCTCCAAAGCAGCAGCTACTGGGACAACAGTAGGGGGAAGCCAACTGATCGGTTGCTGTGACCCTGGTGTAAGATTCTCAAGTCCTTGCTTTGCTGTAGGTTTAATTATTCAAAGCAGAATGGTATTGATGGGAAAGGCCATCTTGGACCAGTAGGGCTTCAGCTGATGGGATAGTGCACAAAGCTGCCCCCAGAGGTGTACATTCAAGTGCCTGATCTGGGTAGGGACTTGAACGCTCCATGATTTCAGACAAGTGGCCAGATTTCCAGGTAACTGACTTCTGGATTCCGTTGTTCCTGCATGGGAGAGAGTCTTCCCATGTGTAAAATGAAAGCTTAGCTTGCTTCTGATCTGCGGTGTGAAAAACTAGGCCCTGCCTAGATCTGCTTAGCAAACCCTGGATGTGGGCTGTGGATTATGGCTCGTAAACACCGCTGAAAGAGCAGCCTTCCTTCTTTCGTCCCTACCCCCTTAGGGGAGAAAAAGGGAGGAGTGATCAATGGCTGTCTCAAAGCTGTCTGTGAAAGCCTTGCATCCCCTTCTAATTTTCGCAGCTGTGAATGACAAAGGCATGTCTCGTGATACCGAATGCAAAGCTGTGGGTGTGTGTTGTGTTCTTGACTTGTCCTCATGCCAGAGAACACACAAAATTATAAAGGTCCCCTCCTTTTCCTATGAAAGTGATATGTTTGGGGTCTTTCCCCTTTAAGACCTTGCGCATGGTTACTCTTTATGAAATTTCTGTGTTGCAAGCTGTACTTTGGTAAGGCGACCTTTGAATAAAACCCATGTTTTAAAAAAAAAAAAAAAAAAACAAACCAAAGAAAACCCTCAAAAACATGCACACAAGAAAACCTTCCACTCTGATTAAATTGATAAATAGCGCTGTCTCTCACCAAAATCCTCAAAAGGCAAAATGTCAGCAGGCACCTGCTATATTATAAATGATGCAAACAGAGATGGACGAAAATATGTAGATTTATTGTGTGTGGGTGATGGTATCTATTTTATTTATAACCACTGGTTGAAACAGCATAGCGTAAAGACTAAACATTGCACCAGACATTAGGTTTATGGTGCAAGTATGGAAATAACGCAACTTGCAAACAGCACAGTTTCCATGCTTTTGCTGGCTATTTAAGGATATTTGTGAGTGTGTTGTTTTTGCAGCGCCAGAGCTGGTTTTCATCCCAGCGGGAACTTGGTTTTTAAGGATCTCCTGCTTTTCCATGAGGTCCCGAAGTGTGATGTTGAGCAGCATCTTTAAACTGTACTAAAGACCTCACAAATCTGTGGTTTGGTTTGGTTTTTTTTTTTTTTAAAGAGACGTTAAATCAATCACATGCCATATGATAAAGTCCATGCCTGAGAAACTAATGAGGAGATGACTAACCTTTTTTTGTGTGGTAGATCCATTGCTCAGTTTTAATGCTGTGGATTATTCTGTCCCGTCCCAGAGAATTTACATGTATAAGCTAAACTAAAAATAGTTGGATGTGAACTGAACTCAAATCTACTTGGCTGTACTGTAAAAGAAAGTCCCCCCAGTACCCCTCAGCTCTGCTGGATTGGTCTGGAACTTTTCATCTGGATACATACGTGACAGAAAAACAACTTTCAGAGTGGAGATATATAGCTCTGTGTTACCTTTGTAGATTATCTTGCATAGATTTCAATATTGTCAGATTTAAAACTGGCAAATGACTGTCTAAACCCGCGTTGATCCTTGAAAAACAAAATATATAAGCAAGCTGAAGATCTAGGAGAAGAGATGCAGTGAACTGCCTCTTTTCACTAAGCACAAAATTAATGGATGATCAGATGTGCAAAATGACTGCAGGTATTTCTGAAGATCTTTTTTACAAGTAAATCCAAGGTTCATACTTGTATGTATTTCCTGCCCTATATCTTTAGTAACTTTTATTCATAAGTACCACTATTCACAAATAAAAAGTCAATGCATTCATTGTATTTCAGTAAAGAATAAAACAGAAATGTCACTCAGCCTTAAAATAAAATGGATCCATTTACAGGAAAGAAATTATCCTGTGGCTGCTGCCTGAGAGGTACAGGGATGTCATGTAGAATATGCACCATAAAACTGTTCCTATTGAAATTCATCCATATATTATAACCTAATATATGCTCTGTGTGCAATGTAATTCGACACTGGGGACCATGAAAAAGAATAGCAAAATTCAGCAAGCAGCACATTATTGGTGTCTCTGCCATCACTTACGTTAATAGCTGACGCTGAAGCCTGGGTAGGTAGTGCAGAGGTGTTTCCTTGTGTGAGTAACTGGTGTCCGCTGAGGACAGGGTCATAATCTTGGTCTGAATTCAGAACTTTGAGTACATCTGAGCTCCCATACTGCTCCCACTGCCGCTGACTTTGTCTGCCACTGACGTGTGCTGCGTAGGAAACATCGTGCAGGAGCCTGCTGAAGAGGAGCTCCAACCCAACCCAAAACCCTGTAAGCGTCAGGGTGGACACTGTTGGTGGAGGATGATGCTCCTGCCCTGAAGCAGCAATGGTGGATAGCCACGCTTGCTGTCCTGGCTGCCCAGGGGAATACCTGCTCCAAACGCATGGAACTTGTGGGTCGGAGGATGGGCAGAATTGGGCTGAAAGGCGATGGTGTGTCAGCGTGGTGAACACACAGCTCGCTCCGGGATAGCTCGCTGTTCTCTTGAAACCTGAAACCTCAGTAAATACAGGAATTATCCTTGCCTGATGCAGTTATTAGCACAGTACTAAGCACCTGTGAGTTTTCAGGACCATTTATTTCCTGAAGTGTAGGAAAATGTCATCGATGTAAATGAGTTTGACCAGGGGCTGCTTCCTGGCCCTGAGCTGCCAACATCTGTCTCCTCCAGAGCAGTTAGAATATTTAAGCAGCCAAATGCTCCAACCAGCTGAGCGTTCACGGGCGGTTTATAATGTGCTACATTTCAACTAGACAAAATTGTTGCCATGAATAGTAATGGCTCATAGCTGCAATGCCGTCAGCCCTTCCTTCCCCCTCTCCCTGCACACACAGCCCAGCGTTGCGCTGGTGCCTCTGCTGTCCGACAGGGCACTTGCTTCTAAGAGTTTACAGAGCCTTTATGTTGGGAAGGAGGGGTCTCCTTATTTTTAGGGAGATGTTTGCTGCTGCTTTCTATTGCTCAAAATCTGCAATAAGACACGGCGCTCTGGGTGATGCGCACGTGGGGAAGGAGCTCCCTGTGGGTGGCATGGTCGGTAATGTTTTAGAGATGCTGCATACTGCAACAGCCAGGTCACAGCCCCATCCCGAGCTTTGATTTAGGTTCTGCTCTGTCTTGGTGCCTAGTGGAGGGAAGTTTGGTTTATTTTCCTATACTTTACTCCCCTAGCTATAAAAGGAATAATGTTATCTACCGCATTTCATAAAGTGCTATCAGGCCGTGGTGGTGTAGGCAGAGCTGTACTTTCCAGTGTGAATCTGTGACTTAAACCCGGGGAAGCTGAAACATCAAATCTTCATGGAGAAAAAAAAACACATAAGGAAACTGCCTTCACTGTGTCTTAGGCATTTTAGGTGCTGTTTCCTTTGCGTTAGGGTGGAAGTCAGTAATCTCATGCATGTTATTTCTTCTGATGCTGTGCTTCAAACCGCCCCAGGCAGTGCCGTTGCCTGTGCAGTAGGGCACCCTGCTGCAGACCAGAAAACGTGGACTGAGCTATGGACGGGACTCTTCTGAGATGTACCTATGCATTACAGTAATCTGCTACTGCGAGAAATAATAACCAGACAGATTACACAGGCAAGACTGGGGACAAAATTAAAGTGAGATTTATCTTTTGTTAAAGTGAAAGTATGAAAGGATATTAAAAATACATACCTATGCATCCTGATGGCTGCCCTTCTGTATATCATCAGTAGAACCTCATGGCCACCATGTGAATCACGGGAATAGTTAGATACTAAGAAGATAAGTACCCTGAAGATACCATATAGATGCAGACTGAGAGGTGGTTTATTGAGAGAGAGAGAATTCCAAAGAGACACAAGGTGTAAGGAGGCAAGACACTTGTAAATAAGATCTTGCCTTTATTGTAATGTTCAGTGTGATTTCTAGGTAAAGGAAAATGTATTTTGGGCAGCTAATCAAGGCATTTTTCATTTAGGTTTCAAACCTTTATGCTCTTAAGGGGGCCTCACTGCACCAGTTCCTCTCCCTTCCCATTCCTGTGTCCCTGTAGCCTGTATTTTCCTCCCTATGCATCCAGACACCTGGATTCACACAGGAACCCTTTCCAGAGGAGGGGGACTTGGGGAAAGTCTACCCAGAGGAGCCCACAGCAGTGCTGCTGGCAAAACTTTTCTTGGGAGAGGGGATCCATGTGGGACATTTTAGGCCAGTTGTAGGTATCTGCTGGTTTTACGACCCCAACATTTGCTCTTCTGCCAGCAGAACCTCTTACCTCTTGGAAGAAAGCACAGGAAGCTCCAGGGACTACCTTGATTTTATTTTGCTTGAAGGCTGTTATTTTCCTTAAGGTACTGAGTTATGATCTAAATGCCAGAGTCAATACACAAAGGAGCTAGACCAGGAGGGACAACAACAGTATAGACAGGACTTAAGATCTTGTTTGCTCACAGAACCTAGAAAAAAAACACCCTCTTGAGCATTCCTTTTCTTTACAAAGAATGTTTTTTAAAGCCCAAATCTGAGACCGTTCCAATAAAAGTATTCAGGTAAAGAGATCAGGGAAGAGTTCTGTCCAAAGCCTATCCTTGCTTTTTAAAATCTGTCTCTTCAATAATGGGAAATGGTGGGATAATATCTCTACAGGTGGTTGGGTTTTTTTTTTGTAGGCATTAAATTGTTTGATTAGCTTCAGTTGCCTGGACTCAGTGTTCAGACTCTAAGCTGGTGGGTTCTGTTTAAGTTTCTGGGTGATTAGTTCTCCTGAACTTGTGTGCTCTTATCTCATGTCTTTAGGTTGAGACTAATTTGTGTGTTAAATTTCAGTTTTCTGCATTTGAAAAGAGTGAATTGCATGAATAATTAAAACACATATATTAACTTCTAATGAATAGTCAGTAAGGCTGGGAATTGGACTGAGTGACACGCGTGCGGGAAGTTTTGAAGCTTATTCTTTGTAGGAATGAGAAAAAAAAATCTTGAAGTTGATAAAGTAAAATCTTCTGGAGTTCAGTATGTGCCTGGATCACAACCTGAAAAATACAAGTGCAATCTTCTCTGGGGTTATCTGGTACTTCATGATGAATCTTTCTGCTCTCACTATTTCGTGAGGTCAGTGAAGGATTTTCAGGCTGAACCCTCCCACACTGTACACTCGCATGCTTTCCTGAAAACAGGCTAGTGTTCATCCTCGCTCTGTTTACAAACATTAATTTTTTAGCAAAAGTAATTTAAAAATAAAAGCAGAAGACTGGGCTTCTTTAAATATTTTATTAATACGTTCACCTTTCTTTACTTTTACAGTATGGAGTAGAATAAAGATTAAACCATTAGCTGCTTTTATGTAAAGTTGACAGGTTAATTTTTGGCATTTACTTTCTTTTGTATTCTACAGCACACTGCATAAACAAAAAGACCATGTTAATGGTCAGTGGCAGCTTGTGGGGGGAGCCCTTGTCATTGGTGTTGCTTCCAACTTACGTGAGTGTTGCACCAGCACTTGGGTGCTCCGAGCACGGACCACATCATCATCCTGCTGAGCTTTCAGTAAAAAATATAGAATAAATGGTTTATGTTGCCTCACTAGGGCCTAAATCTCAGAATAACATAGGTGGAGGGCCATGTTTGGCTGATCTATGTTGGCTTGTATACAATCACAGCACAGAGAGAGCAAGGCCTCATCCCCCCTCCCGCCCCCCTTTCCCGGCCAACTCAGGAGCCTGACGTACGTGCGCTGAGTCGCCCAGTGGAGCAGCCCCTCTCCCCATTTACTGCACGAGTCTGCAGAGAGTAACCTGCGAGCCGGCGCTGCCCGGGGCCAGCACCTTCTGCCGAGACAGTCAGATGTAGCACCGGTGTCAGTGAGGGTGGAGACATCCCTGGAGTGGAAAGCAGAATCCAGCCCTGCGGCTGACAAGGTGATGAGCCGTGCCTCTGTGGGGTCTTTTTGACCTTCTGCATTGTTCCACCCGTTGTGGCTGTGGTGGGCTTCCAAGAAGAGGACTAGAAGTGGTGGGGATGGATGGCCAGGGGGTTATTGCAGGGCACTGGGCAAAAAAAAGCAAGCTGGGTGACAAAAACCTGGGGGCCGGTGACCAGAGGAGACCTGGCTGCCAAGAGAAAGGCATCTTCTGGTTTGTTTTACTTCAATTACCGCACTGTTAAAGCAGGGTAGCAGCCTGAGGGACCACACAGAGGGCTGCCGCTCTCTCCTGGAGTCACAAGCTCTCTGCCACAGTGTCCTGAGGGGACATCCCTCCTAATGAAATCACCAGCCAGTCTCTGCTGCCTGGCTTTTGTATTAGCAGAGTTTAAATTAGGCCATCGCTCTGAAGCACCGGCCTCTCTTTGCTAGTGACAGATGAGGAGATGCAAGTATAATCAAAGGAGCTAATTAATCCAATCTGATTCATTTAATCTTGGTTCAAATTAAATGCTTCAAGGAGGCAACGGGGAATTACTTTTCAGCATGTGCTGGAACTTGGGCTCTGGCTACAGAAGCATTTCCACACCAGCCTTGGAGCAAGGCTGATGGCAGGTCTAGGATGCAGACTGGCAGAGTAGCTGGTCCCCGGGCCAAACAGGGTCACCACCTCGCAAGGACAGTATTTCCAATATGTTCCTGGGCTGGAAAGGGGCAAGGGATTGGGGAACAAGTAGGGAAAATCCCACTACAAAATAGAAAACTTTTTATATTGACCGAATGTTTTTGTGGTGATGAGGCTCAGGACTTGTGCAATGAGGGACCAGAGAAAGGGAAAACGGTCTGCGTGTTTGACAGGATCTCCCATGATCTACCCCAATATATGGAGAGGAGGCGACCAACTGAGCAAAGTGCCCTCTCTCACACCTGCCCTGGAGAGGGAACAATAACCCTTCTGGTTCCTCTCCTCCACTCCATTAAATCAGCCTAATACCTAGTTTTTGATATTCATCCCGAATCATTATTTCATATTCAAACCTATATAAATGGAAATGAAGAATACATTGAACAGTTTCTTCTGGAAGGTACAGAAAACATTGTGTTTATACAAGCAATCATTCTTCATTGTGCATTATATACCCGCCTGGGTATCAGTGAAAAATCACTTGCAGAATGGGTGTATCTGTATTGTCTGTTCTTTAGAATGCTTATTTTTGTGAAAATGATCCTAGTCCAAATAATTATGTGTAATGGAGAGGAAGTATATAGATGCTACAAAGTGCTACAAAAAGGCTGAATTTGCTCTGGAAGAAGACTTAAGATTTCATTACTCCCATTGCAGTCTCTAAGAGCAAGGTAACCTGAAAAGGAAAGGGACTACTTTGACAAATCACTTTTATTTTGCTTCCTACAATAACTCAGGGACAAAAGACAGATTGGTTTTTCAATGCATTGTGTCAGATAATTCTCTCTTCTCACTCAGCCACCCTCCCCCAACCTTAACCTGTCTGAAATGGCAATTTGATTGTACATGTATACATCCCGCTATCGTTGTAAATGGACACAACTGTGTGCCTTAAGGTTTACTGCAGCACCACAGTCCGTATTTTCCCTACAAAACATAAAGGTCGCAAACAATTCTGCACGTACAAGAGGAGAGGTAAGATTGGGCAGGTGCCATTGCCCTTGCAACCAGCAGCAATGTCAGGCCATCGCCAGTGTCCCCTCATGATTTGATCTCATGCCCTTAACTGGAGGAGGTGAGGAATAAACCTGAGCAAGGTCTAACGGGTCTGGAAATGGGACATTTTTCTGAACATTGGGGCGTTTAGTCCAATACAGAAATGCACATTGCTGGCCAGGAGCTAAGGCCAGGCAGCTCCCTTGGAAGATAAATTCCCATTGTAAGGGATTCGATGACCCACAAATGGGGAGGAGACCAGAGGAAATGGCAAGGGTCCCTGTTTCCTGAAATCTTGTAAAGTCATTGAGTTTTCTTAAAGGGCTTTCTTGTGACGTTAACCATCTGCTATGGTATGGTATAGCTTCAATGTCATTGTGCTGTTTTGGGTCAGAAATGAATATGACTGAAACTTCCACAGTTTCTTAAAGTTAACTTTGAAGATATGAAGAAATCAATCCTAAAATACAGGGGACACCATCACAACTGAGATAAAGAGGACTGAAGGAGTGAAAGTCCAGGACTGAAGGAGTGAAAGTCCAGAACTGTTTCCCAAGAACACCAGTAAAGCACAGAATGAGCCCAGCTTCAGCCAACACAAAGCAGTGAGGAAAAAATTGACTTTGCAGGGAAGGAGTCGGATCAAAAAACCCTGAGCAAAATGAAGAAAATATTGACTTCCAACCTTCTGTGAATGCATGCCTTGAAAGAGTAAATCCAACACCTGAATTCCCATTACATACAAAAGACTCTGAAACAAGCCTTTGAGATGAAAACCATTAATAAGGTAAGAAGGAAATGTTTTCCTCCATAGAAAGTCAAACGTACTTTTTATTCTTTAGAGTAATGTATTCAGGGCCAGTCCTATATGTGAACTCAGTCTGAAAGACGTTGTTTCTCCATCCTAATCCATTTGCAAATTGAGTCAATGAAGTACCAATTAACCTCAGGTCATTAATTTTATCATTTTCTTTCTTTTTTATTTGTTTTTGTTTTCCTTTAACTTGTATAGTGGCCCCGGGGGAAAAAAAATTGTTTGGGTCCTTGGCCTTCAATAAATCTTTTCTTGATGCACCAATATCAGGGCTCAGATTACTGCTGTGCTTGGCCTTTGAGCTGCTGACGACATTTCTATGCCTTTAATTTTAGTCTCCACTCTCTACTTCCCCATCTGAGATGTTTTATGGTGGAAGGGGATTAATCCCAGCTCTTATCTTGGTTGAGAATGTGGGTCTATTTTGTTTCTTTGGCAGAGGGAGAAAGAGCAAGAGTTCAGGATCTACAAAAACAAATTCCTGCTTTTGTTTCTTTAGTTTCATGGGTTTGTTTTAATTTAATTTTAATTATTTTAAAGACATTTTCCATATTTTTAGGTCTTATATTTAATTTTTACTTTCAGAGGGTTTTTTTTCTTTTAATTGAAGTTTAAAAGAATAGGATATTTGTTGGGTTTTACAGGGTACCACGAGATCCTGTGCTGTGAGCTTCTTAGATGCTTGGTCTCTTGATCTACATATACCATTTGTTAGACAATATTTAGCTCCTCTTAGGGTTTTAATTTAGTGCGGGCTACATTGAGAAAAATCAGCTCAGTGACCACCTCTGAGTTAAATCTCTCAGGAATGAATAGTGCTGAGTGGAACAGGGACCCCTCGTTGGCACCTCCTCCTTCTAGGTATGACCGGTTTTTCTGGCATAGTGGGGAATACCTGGAAGTTTTGGCCATGGCTAAGTTTGCTCTGGGGGGACCTTCACGAGGCTGACCTCACCTCACTATTCTGCTTGTTTTAAGCCATACTTAACAGCACTTTTAATAGTGCCATAGGTATTGCTGAGTATTATGGGAAACTACACGGTTGTTAAGGCAGGAGCTCTGTTTATGACCTTGAGAAGACCCATCCACTGCTTTGCTAGCTGCTCGCCTCAGTTGTGTACATGACATCCACTATGAGGAGCTTCACTACGCAGCTCCTGAGGACAGTCAAACGTAGACCCTAATAACCGAAGAGCTGCCCTGGAAAGGATTCTTCTGCCTGCGAAAGAAGAATAATCATGTCATGCCAGCTGATTTTACTTATTTTCTTATCAGCTATTTAAAAAGCCCAAGTGTTTAAATCTTAAAAATTAACCACACCAAGAATAGGGAGAAAACTAAAACCCCAAAGCCCCTGCAAAAGAGATAAAATCCACAGCTTAATCCTGAAATTTTACCTGTATGTGATTTAAGTATAAATTGTCAAGGAAATTACATCTTATTTCACTGATCAGTGTTACGGGAATCAAAACATAGATAGGTGGGGGGGGTTAAAGTGATTAAATGTTTCAACAGAGTAAACAAAATGAATCAATGGTGCTTTCTCCCAAACCAGACAGAGCCAGTGACTTGTTGAAATATGACAGCAAAACTCTGCAGAAGAGGTATCTGCACATAAATTGACCAGATGCATCTATTCATCATCTGCCCCTCAGGTTACACTCAACATGAATAGACACTGTGTTTTCTAGCGAGAATATTGCAGCTCAGTGAATTGCAATACCTACTTCATTTTGGTTCCTGGCTCCTAACTGTCCCCTGCTTTGGGCTCCCAGTTTAGACCACAAGCTGCCTGGAGGCATCTGGCTGCAGTGTGCAGACTGAGGTCTCCTATACTACCAGAGGACAGAGGGAGGCAGGTGTTAAGCAGAAGTAAGCTACCATGCTAGCAATCCAGCCAGGTGCCAGTCTTGATTCCACTTGTAAAGTGACTACCCCAAGTGCGAGTTGGAGGTCCTGAGCTTCTTGAAGGTGCTGGACTTGGCATGTACAAGGCTTCTAATATACACACATGTCTGCATGGGACCACTGGCAACCCTGTCTAAATCAAAATTACTCCCTGTGAGTTAAACCGTGTTAAACTTCAGTGACTTTTCCATGGCCATGAAAGAGGGCCGGCTCAGACCTGTCATCCTGGCCCGCACACTTTCTGAGACCATCAGTGAAACTTATGGATGACCAAGACCATGGAGTTGTTCCTAAATTGATTTATATTAGTTCCAAAGAACATATGGAATGGATCTCCCATTTGATGTCGGAGCTTGCAGTGTTGTTTCTCAGAAACATATCTTTCTTAGAACATGCAACGTCTTCTACCTGGGACAGGAAGGATTTCTACTTGCAATATTTCATGGAATTACAGTTTGTATTGTTCCAAACTTACATTAGGAGCTGTAGCATGTTGTCTCTGTCAAAAACTATTAAGACAGTTCTGAATATAATTAATCTGTCAATATTTTGAAAAATAACTGTATTTTTTAAAAGATTAATATATATGCATATTTCTGTACTTCCTGTTTACAATTCAATTTTATGGTAGATTTTTTTCATTTTTATTAATATTAATTTGTATTATTTAATTTCCAGTTGCTTGGTAACTGTTGACAGGCTTACGCTTGTTCTATCCATAAAGAATATAGGAGAACATACAGCACAAGCATGAGTTGTACTGTCATCTACTCAAAACTTCAGGCTAGTCTAGAGTTTACTTCTCTAATTTGCTTTATCCTATGCCCTTTTCTGGAATGTGCTTGCATGCTCCTGCTCCTCTCCTCTTTCTGCCTCACTCTTCACTTTCTTCACCAGGAAAAAACCTCCTGAAATTGCCAGGCCTTTCTGTTGCACTCAGGTCCTATGTGCATAATGACTAATTCTTAACTCTGACTTTTATCCAGTGTGTCAAAAGCTCCACTTGCCCTGTGACTACCAACAAGCACCTTTGGCTTTTCCTGAGACATCTGCTACGCAAAGCAATGAATCATTCTTGTAATCCAGTGGCATTTGAGAGCCTGAGACAGCACAAAATTGATCTGATCTAATCACAGAGTAACTATTCATAAGAGATACCGTATAATTGATCTGGATGGGAGATCAGCTAGATAGGCAGCTAGGTGGCCAGGAAGGAAGCGTTTAGAAGGACTTTACTCTTACACTCAAAATCTTTTTATAGGAAAAAGGGAGAACACTCCCTTATGTGTGAAAACGAGAATTTGTGTTTGTCTAATGAAAAGTTTTTAGAGTATAATGATACAGATTATTAGTCTATTTACAACACTATATGTTCATAGTCCATCTATTTAATTCAAATTAATACTGGAAATCCTTAATACTAGACTTAAAAATGTAATAAAATATCCCTTCCTCTTCCTAATAAATTTGTTATACTCATCCTTGCAATGCTCCTCCAGGTGCCAGGCCAACAGTTTCAGTGTATGCGCCTGTGGAGGGGTTATGAGGAGCTGACAGCCTCAGTTTACGTTCTGTGGTTTAAGAAGAATTTATATTCAATCTCATTATAGTCCACAGATCTTTAGCTTCTCAACTTTATTTCAATAAAGCAAGCTTACTGACTATGCACCTACCTCTCTTTCCACGGACACAGCAAGGCAGATCCTTTCCTCATAATTCTATGTCTTCTTCAGCCAAGGAGTTACAGTCACTCATCCTCTCTCAGTCTTTCACCTGCTTCCAGGTTGCCATCATTGCATCTGCTCTGGATGTCTTCTTGAGTTTCTTGCCCTTTCTCTGCTTCTTCTGACACTTCTGTACACGCACTGATACACACAGACTAAAATAAACCAAAACATAAATTACCTCTATATGCAGTGCCAGGTCCCTAGAGGAATCTGTTCAATCTGCTGCCTGAGCCCCTGCTTAAACCTACATGAAGCTAAGCTACCCGTTTTTAAGGCTATTGCTAAACAAGGAGGCATTTAATGGTCCCATCCTTTGTCCTGGAAGTCATTTGTTACATCAGGAAGCTTCAGTAAAATGGTTTAAATGATTATCCTATGGTAAAGCAGTATTTTTTTTAAAAAGTTTCTGAACAAAATCAAAGATATAGAGGGATTAAAAAAGTGATAGTAAGCATATATTACTTTTTAACTGGGCATGCAAACATAGGATGCTATGTTCAGTATCACATGCATTTGGTTCAGCTAAAAATCACATCCTGAAATTGCATTTTAATGATTGGCACATGAAAACAGCAGTTATCCAAGATGTCAGTAATTTACAGATACTGGTGGATTAAAAACCTCGTTGCCACAGCAATTGCACGGAAAGATCTGTATTTTCTGTAAAACTTCCTATTTGCTTAAAGCCCACAACTAAGGTCTAGAATCACGGAATCACAGAATCACGGAATTTTCAGAGGTGGAAGGGACCTCTAGAGATCATCTAGTCCAATTCCCCTGCCAAAGCAGGATTGCCTAGAGCACATTACTCAGGACTGCATCCAGGCGGGTATTGAAAAAATCCAGAGAAAGGGACTCCACAACCTCCCTGGGCAGCCTGTGCCAGTGCTCTGTCACCCGAACCGTAAAGAAGTTTTTCTGTGTATTTGAACGGAACTTCCTATGTTCCAACTTGTGCCCGTTGCCCCTCGTCCTGCCACTGGGAACCACTGAAAAGAGTCTGGCTCCATCCTCCTTCAACCCACCCTTTAGATACTTGTACGCCATAATAAGGTCTCCCCTCAGCCTTCTCTTCTCCAGGCTAAAGAGTCCCAGCTCTCTCAGCCTTTCCTCATAAGGGAGATCAAATCTATTGTTCATTGCACAAGTCATATCTAGCACAAAATCCAATGCCCTGGTATACCCTGGTTGGCTGCTGCACCTGCAGAAAAGTATGGATTTTCTTAGATCCTGTATCCTCTCGGCCAGTCCCAGTCAGACATCTCAGACATGTTGGGCCTCTGGGGTAACACAAGTTCCTCTGATGAAACATCTGATTCATGCCTTTTCTGTCATGCATCTTTTTTTTCTTTTCTATGGGCAATTTCCATTTTATAATACAGATTGACCTCAGCCTTCTACTGCACTGCTTGACAAAAAGCACCTCCATTTTGTCCCTATAATCTGCACCTGTGGGGAAGGGACTATAGGGCACAATTCTGCTCTTGGTGCAGAGGTGGGCTTGTAGCAGTGCCTACTTACAAAAATGCTTGCACGGGATGCTCAAGTATGAGCTCTATTGTCAGAAATGGTGACTAGGCAGTAACAAGATGACTGTATAGAAAGAGTGAGTTTAATCAACAAGGCTCCCAATGTTCCTAGGAACCTGCCTTCCCCCAGAAAAATCTGGGGGGTGCCAGTGTCGTGGATGGAGTGACTCATGCATAAGAGAGAAGTAACAAAATATTTATTGAGATAAAACAGAGATTTAGAAAAGTTTGATAGTAAATGCAACAGTGTTTTAATGAGATTTGATGGCAAAGTACACTTGGTTATTTACTGCATAGAGGACAGGGTCAGACAGAACTATCAGGGACACCGTCCTGTTGAGTCACGACATTCAGAAAGGACCCTTTCTAAACTTCTCAGAGAGGAGTCTACATACGGCTGGATCCAATCTTAGTCCCAGACTTGGTTGATGACTTATATCTAAAGGATTGTGTATGTGCAATCAATCTTTTATATCACTTAGCTAAGATTTCAAAGTTTAGCATGCTGTTAACCGCTGACCCAGGATCTGTTGCAGCAAGGAGTCTCTTAATCTTGAGGAGTAACCTTGTGAAGTGTCCCTACTCAAGGGGAGATCCTGGCGTGCAGCCTGCTGCCGTGCAGGAGACCTCAACGGGCCCTGGAGTGCTCACTATTTATAGAGTAAGATGATTGACCTATAGTCATATTTGCATAGCAGCGAGACATCTAGGTCCTTATTCCAGCCAGCATTTGGCTATGTTGCCATCCAGCCCTCAAAGTGCAACCCACCACCACTCCCACTGACGGTTATGGCTGGAGCAGGAGCCGGGGAAGGGTGGGGGAGAGCACAGCACCATCAAAGCACATACCTCTCATCTTTGCATCACACAGTCATCCTTCCATAAATATTCCCAAGTTATGTTTGTCCTCCGCTCTGTGCTGTCCACTTGCTGCTCAATCCAAACAGCTGAAGCCGCTGAAGCCGAACAGCTAAACTCTTCCAGTTTTCCCACTCAGCTTCCTTAATAGATGGTTTTATTTTAACTGCAGGTCCATTATTTTATAAATGATGTTGTTATTGTTTCTGTGTTATGCTGCTATGTAGATGTCACCAGAGCTCATTGTTCTCAGCACTGTAGAAAAACAAATGCAGACAGCCAGGAACTTCAGGAAACCAGAGAGATAGTGCTGGTCACCATGACAGATGCGATTCTTGGCACATAACAAACTTCATAGTGGTCAAGATTTTAAAAACATCAAAGCAAAGGAAAGAATTTTAGGGAGTGATTTGCACAAGAGCAGTGGGGCTGGTAGGAGGGTGTTATTGGTAAGTCATTTTTCCCACAAACATGAGGCACAGAATAGGAGAAAGCACAGAGATGGTCATTTGGAAACCGGTCAATATGGGGACGACGGCTGGCATTGTGGGCAAGGTATAGGACATGGTGAACTTCTTGGGCTCAAAATGAAGACAGGCAATTCAGATTTGATGTTACAGAGGACTGGGGAGCAGCAAAGGATGGAGAGAGAGAAGTTGCACAATAACTGCAGACCCACGGCAACCGTTGGTCCATGAGGCACTGTCCAGGAGGGTCATGTCGGTCTCATTTTGCACATACCCTGTCCCAACTCACATAGCTACACTGACTGAAGTCTGCAGTGAGGATATGCCTTACAGAACAGACAAGGCAGGCAGTTTCCTGGAGAACTCTGTTGAAAAGACAAACAGATTTCATGAAAAAAACCCACTGCTGACATGTTTTGATACAGGTTAGCATGGTTACAAACTGCATTGGCAGCCCAATTGTAGGCTGCATGCTGTGATAAATATTCTCTTGGACATATCTACACGCACTACTTTACTTTTCACACCAGGTTGGTGTTCACTGCTGAGATGTTTTACTGTAAGAGAAACATAGCAGTAACCTATAGAAACACTGTGCGAAACCAGAGTGAATCCAGCGCTGTGGTGGGTAAGGTGGGGAGCCACGAGTTAACACAGCGCCTCTGAGCCAGCAGTCTTTGCCAGCTTTCATACCACAGTGATTTATGTAGCAGTTTCCAAAAAGTATTTTTCCCCGGTATTTAATCATAAGGTAGTCCTGAGGTTTCAAAAACATTTAAAACTCTTGGAAAAAGCACCTCCCCTCTTGGGATATTTCCACTTAGAATAGCAAAATACTTACCTATCCGGCTTTTTAATCTAATACCTCAAGGGCAGTTTTGTGAGAGTCATGTATAATTGGTAGTTCTTAATGCTACTAATAAGCTTACTTCAACATGCAATGCCCTGGATATTCTTTAGCTCATGGTATGACTTAACAGTTATCTATAATGTCTCATCACCTCTGCTCTCATCAGTTTATGTCAATAAAACATGTAAATGAATTTGAACTAGAAATTATTCAGTTTTTGAGCTAGGAACAATTCATTTTCAACCCAGACTGTCTCTTACCAGCCTTACTTTTCAGCACACAGTTCTGTAAGTTGAAAGAACAACATCTTAAAATATCAAAATCCCAAATTCTAGATCTTCTTCTGAAGTTACAAGTCTGGCACAAAATTTTTGTTTCACTGGCAAGATAACAAACAGAAGTGCTCCACGCTTTCATTGGTCTGGTGCTTCTAATCCACTGGTGGGCTCTTTCATGCATGCCAAAAAAGATCATCCTTGTAACACGGGTTTGGTATTGGCTGGAGAGAGACAAAGAAGCAGGAAAGGTTAATTGGGCTCTTCTTGGAAGAAAAAAGTTATTAGGTAGGTAATAGACTCTGTAAGGAACCATGCAAACAACACTAAAACCAGTTAGGAGAATACCCCAAAGTACCATTATAGAAAAAAATAGTAGCTGCTTTTCAGCAGTGTAAGAGAGAAGGTTTGTGGACTGAATGTCAGTGTCTGAAGTATGTTCACAAAATACAACCAAATACAACCAGAATCCATTTTAGAGTCAAGGGTGTAACTATGTTTTTTTTAAAATAAGACTTTCTTCTCAACACAGACCACAGAATTACGTTCATTTTTTTTCTGCATCAGAACAACAAACTCTGAGACAAAGCTATAAATATGTTTTCAGAAAGGCAACCAATCTTGCTGTAGAGACTTCTAGCAGGAAAATGTGGCACATCTGTTGATGTTCTGACAGCTCATACACTCAGAGGTCTTGTACTTCTCTGTCAACAAGTAGGCATACAAATTCTACTAAAAAGAGACATAAATTTTAACAAGCAATATCTTAAAGGGAAATTGGAAGAGCTAAAATATATCTTGCAGAGCAAACAATGGCAAGTATGAACACTGAAAAAATGATGCAAATCTCCTGGATGCAGAATGATGGAGGAATCTGTTGGTATGTGGGGTAATGAGGGGTTTCAGGGAATAATTTGAGAGGGCAGATGATTTTCTGTCAGAGACATAGTCCCACTGCACCTACTCCTCCTCTTCTGTATATTCCTCAGAGGGATTACTACATCACCAAGAACCCTGGAGGAGACAAAGTACTCAGGAGAGACTTAAAATGCCTACATTAGCCACTAAATGTAGATATCATGAGTCTTAAAGGAAGGCACATGGTGCTTACAAAGTGAATCAAAGCATGAATAACACCAGCAGGGAAAGGAGAAGCCTCTAAAAGGGCATACAGGAAAGTTACATTGAGTACTAGGCAGCGGTCGGCACAGTCCTGTCTGAGTGACCACCCTTTGGGGACACTTCGTCCCTTTTGCCATGTGGCGCTGCCCACTTGGTATCTCTTCTGAAGGCAGACCTGACCTGAGCAGGCTGGCAGTCCTGAAGTTGAGCCTGGCTTTGCCCTTTGCAAGAAATACCCTAAAGACCTGAGCTTTCTCACTGGAATTGAGAGAACAAAAATTAATCCCCCCTTCTGAGAAAGACAGATAGTCTGGAAATGCTTATGTTGGAAAGAGAATCGCTAAAAAGATGTCTGATGAAAACATTTAAGACGTTGAGCAACAGCAAAACTTCAGGACTTCCACTCCTCTTGTCTGAAGATGCAAGAGCATCGAAAGGCAGCATATTCAAACCCATTTAAAAGAATAATTTTTCACATTTATTTGACCAAAACTTTGGGACTCCTTGCCATGTCGATGTCAAAAATAAGCAAAAAAGAAAATAATAATTGTGCATTTACTGAGATAATACAATATCAGAGTTTCAGTAGTTAAGTAATTTTCAAAGAAAAACTAAATCTGTGAACATTATTTCACATTCACATAGAGAAACCTCTCTCCCTCCATGTGAGGATGTGGCACTCAGTCCTCTCAGAAATAGGGTATGTGTGAACTGTATCGTGTAAGTCTATATGAATGCCCTTCATTCTGCATCAGGAAAACAATACCTTTTTTTCCATTTCCCTTCAGGCACCGTGACATTTTTTCTTGATCTTGGGACGTTTTTCCTTTTAACAGCTCCTGGACTTGGAAAGCGACTACAAAGTTTCCCTGGAAGTGTCCCAGAAAACAGCAGTCACACCTTTGGTTGGCTCATCAGAGGCTTCACGCGTTTTCTCTGTCCTTCTCAGCCCCACGATGAGAAAGATCCATGTCTGCCTCAGCTCCAACAGCACAAGCCCTTAGATTTCTAATTTTGTTAATCAGCTGCTAACGGCTTCAGGTCTGAGCCAAAATAATTTATGTTCACACAGAATGGCCCCACAATGACAATAGTAGTGTTTGGAGCAGCAGTGCTGCAATACTGCTAACACTTGAAAAAGCACGCCAGAACAGAGCAGACAAAACTTGTGGAACCATAACCATGAAAGACTGAGTTTATAGTGAATATACAAATTAAGTCTGGTAGAAGTTATGACTTTTATCACTCATGCAGTTTCTTCACTCCATTTTTTCATTAACATTTATAACAACTATGAATGTTATGACTCATAAAAAATTGTCCATTTTTTTTATTGCTGTAGGTTTAAAATTTAATAGTCTTGCTACAGTAACAGAAGCTTTTCTATTTATAATATGAATCTCAGTATCTGCAAAACTGTGAGCAATGTAGCATTCTAAGTAAACACATCTTGTAATTCTTTAAATGACAATACAGTAACATTATTTCAGGCATAATAAAATATGAAATAAGGAATATATTAATATTACTACTATGAGTAAGAAAAGAAAGCATCAATTTTAAAGGATGCTGCAGTTCATTGAGCTTCACTTTAATCACCTGAGTTCAAAGTGCAGAACCTGAAAATCCATCTGGTCCTGAAGATACGTCAAGATTACATGCTACATTTTTGCCAGTAAATGACTTCAAGAGCTTAAATTTTTTCAAGTAGTTATGTGCACAGTAACGCATTAGCTAGAACAGCAAACTTTCCCCACACTTCAGGGCTGTGAATTATACAGGGCAGAAGAACCTCTAAAAGTTAAAGGCTGTGGTCATCATCTTACAACCTTGCTGTCCATTTAGGTCTGGAGATTTTATTCCAGTTGAAATGACATGATTTTTGTGTTTAATTTTGAAATAGGACCTCAGTCACCAGTTTCTGCGTCACTGATGTCAGTCGGGTTTCTGATGCTGATTTTAGCAGGGAGAGAAGCAAACCAAGAACTCTGGATTTGAAGCCTGTCAAAGCCAAAGGAAAAACTCATGTTGACTTATTCAAGCTTTGGACCTGGTCCTTATTCAGTCGCCTTCGCTAATTCCGGAACACAGGTTATGGGCTAACTATGTCTGACTGTTTTACACAAGTTCACTTTATTTTTGTGCTGAGTACTTCAGACCTAGGTGTTTTTTGCTATATTTAGATTGTTCAGAGTGATGTCATTAACCTTCAGGTTTATGTTAAATGTAGTTAAAGTCTCTTTGTTTGGTCTGTAATTTGACAGCTGCTATTTGAGCAAAACTGGGTGAAAAATGTTCAAACTTGTATTAGAGACACCTACAGATCAGCATTCCAAAATCTCCTTGAAAATAAAGAGACGTGATGCAATACGCAGCAAACCAAACTCCAGTGAAAAACAGTCGGTTCATTATTGAAATTATGGTCCAAGTTGCCACAGAAAAGCAGTGCGTGTTTACAGAAGGGACATGCAGGTATTTCATGTGCTGGGCTAATCTCACCCATAATTACACCATGAGGCCCCAGGGCCTCATTCTTTCTGTTGACTGATAAAATAGATGAGGAAAGTTTTAAGACAGCTTCAACTTCCAGATGTGAAATAAAAAGCTTTTAACAGTGTCCGTGAACTGCAGACTGTGAATGACAATGAGCAACATAAGGGGAAGGACACACTGGATATGCAGGATGAGATGAAAAATGGCCATGTTTTGCAGAAATTAGCTCTCTAACTTCTAGCTAAATTGAAAAAGGTTACATTTCTGTATCTGGGAAAATGACCTTAGAAAATTGTTATCAAAATGCAGTGTGTGAGTCTGTTCCCCGTGGTAAGCACTTTAATGGAAGCTACTATTAGAGGGCTCTGACGTTACTTGCTCTCATTGTGGCTTTCTATCTACATCCAATTTTTACCCACGATGACTTCAGCCAGGTCTTTCCCCGTATACTGCCTCCTAGCACCGCATTAGGAACCCTGCCGGACAGCCAGGCGCCAGCAGCAGCACGTGCGTGTTGGAGTCCTTGGTTTGAAGCAGGTTGAACAGGGATTTGCTCTCACCTCACCCGGGAGCTGCTATCTGTTCTGCAGGGGTGGTCTCTGATAAATGACTATATGCTTCTGCATACAATGCATATTTATGCTTGTTTCCTCTAATACGTGCACTATTCTCTTGCATTTGCCCTTCATGAATGGGAAGACTGGGATTAAGCACATAACTCCAGGAGAGGTCCAGAGCAATAAGAAGCAGAGGACAGCACAGGCTGACCCCAAGGTTTTCCATCCAAGTCTGGCCCTTTTCCAGGACATTTCTTTCACTCCTGCCTGGCTTTTTGCCCGGTGGGGCTCTAAGGGATCCTGTATGCATTACATGGCATTATACAGCTCAAACACATAAAACAGGACTAGGGAAGTCACTCTGCCCAGCAGCACGTAGGATCTGTGCCGCTGCCTCTCCTTTTGCTCAGTTTTGCTTCCTGACTCACGCTAGATCACTGGTTTACCTGTACTCAATAGAGTAGTTTTATGTTGCAAATATATTTTGCAGCGAAGTGTTTTGAAGATCAATCATTAGATAACATTTCCTCACTTAGACTATATCCTGATTCAGCTAACTACCTAAACAAACATCTGAAGTGAATTGCCTGAATGGTCCCATTTCTTTTGCACGAAGTCAAAAGATTTGAAGCACATGCTTCAGTGTTCTGTGGTTAAGTGCAAATGAATTTCACAAGTGCTGCTTCTCTGCTGGTGGACATCGGAGCTACTCCTTTTTACAGTGAACATTTTTTTTTTTTTTCATAAAATGGAAACAGAGGGAAAATATACTCTTGTAGCAATATAAGGGAAACAACAAGATATGAAACATTCAAATTTTATACAAATGTATGTACTGGGACCACTTTTGTACAAAGCATCAAAAACCAGTTTGGAAACACTTTATGATTTTAAAATTTATTCTTACAAGAAACCATATTTTTATTTAAGAAGTAAGCAGTATGAAGCTATGTTAGACTTTAATATAAGGAAGGTTTCTGGGGGGTTTTATAGCCCCACGAATTTGGTGCTTTTGGGTTTTTGTTTGATGCCTTTGCCACATGTGAGCTCCATGTGTTGATTTCTCTCTGTGGTGCTCTACGGGAGGTTCCCGTCTGAAACCCAACAAGAGCCACATCACTAACAGAAACATAAAACATCCTATGGACTGTTTGCTCCCAACTTGTTTATTCTTGGTGAACATACACAAAACACCCAAAGAGCTTACCAGGGAAATGGAACCAAAGGGTAAGCATCCCTTTACAGGCAAAAAATTAATCAATCTATCTGCTTCACAACAGTGACTGGGATGGCAGAGAGGGAAATAAGAACCAGCTGTAAGATAGCAGTGTTCACAAGAACTTGATCTTGGCCTATTGCTCTTCCGTTGTCTGAACTCTCCGTGTTACTCCCCTTAGTGAAACAGTGAGCAGAACCTGGCTCCTACAGTCAAACACAAAGATGTTGAGGATTTAGAGATTTAAGATTTGATGTGGATCTCTCCATTGGCTCAATGTATTTTGGATCAAGCACTCAGCAAATGATTATTTAAAACACAACAGACACAAAGAATTAATCATATTATGTACTGATGGGATTGGATCTGTTCAAATAGCCAGTATTCCGCTTACACACGTAAATAATCATCTTTGAAAGAAACGCAACAGTAGCCCATAGAATTATACAAATTTACCCTCAAATTTCAGACTGACTTGGAATTAAATTACAAGAGGCTGGATACTGTCAACCTGTGCCTGAAAGAGGAAAAACTTCTGCATGTGTAATAGGCAAATATCACCTACATGCCGAGGTCACGCTATACGGAACATCACTCCTAGAAAATTGCTTCATACCAACCTACTCCAAACCTGAACCGCCCCTGCTGCTAGGAGTGAAATGGAAACCTAATGAACTTGCCATGGCAATGTACCAATTTCCAGTGGCCCTGGCAGCAAATTTTCGCATCAACATATTTTCCCCTTGTCTGAATTCCCAACAGTACTGAGAAATCAACCCAGATGTCAAAACTGAGACAGTTCAAGACCCCTTTCTTTAACCAGCCCTAATCACTTCAATGTTTAGAGCCTATTCTTTATTGAAACTTGCTATTGATGTAAAAAGAATGGCATAAATACAACAGCATTGCTATTTCTCTCTGAAAGCATTGGGGATAGTGAACATGTATGGAACATGTCATTCATCTTCTTGATGGTAAAAGCTAGCAAAAATGCAACACGATTTCTATGGTAGATTTTGAAAGTAAAAGGCAAAATTGCAATCATTTGGAATTCGTGGGTCTGGAACTGATTGATTTTCTCTGCTAAAAGGGACTGCTTGCCATGTCTGACGTTGAGGATGAGATTGTTGCACAGAGTCCAGAGCATGCCCTTCTTATCCATCTGACAACTAATTGTCCTTCAATATATCATGCACAATTAAAAAAGCCTTGACAGCTATAAAATCTAGTCAGCCTATTTATTGTGGTCTGCCTGAAGGTCATAGTTGGATCTGCCTAAGCCTTTCAACATAGCTTGCAACAAAGCCAAGGTACTACACTAAGACTGAACAAATGTCCTGATAATACAGGACAGTAAATGTGACTTTTGCCATTACTACTTACAGGCTTTATATTGGCCCAAAAGCACATAACCTGAGGTGTTGTCTTGGCTGGAGCTGATTTTAGATGTTTAACTGGGACAGCAACTGTCTAATGTCTGGTACCTGTTGCCTAGGCTTGTTTTGGCTGAGTTGTAGTTTATAGTTTAATGAGTAGCTATGCCATGTGAACTGAAATGCCTATGAACTGCCCAGAATTAAATTGCTGTGGAAGGTGGCAGATGCAGGATGATATGATCGTGATCGCAGCCCAGAAAGCCAGCCGTATCCTGGGCTGCATCAGAAGGAGTGTGGCCAGCAGGTCAAGGGAGGTGACTCTGCTCTCGTGAGACCCCACCTGGAGTACTGCGTCCAGCTCTGGAGCCCCCAACACAAGAAGGACATGGACCTGTTGGACCGTGTCCAGAGGAGGGCCACGAAGATGATCAGAGGGATGGAGCACCTCACCCATGAGGACAGGCTGAGACAGTTGGGGTTATTCAGCCTGGAGAAGAGGAGTGAGACCTTATAGAGCCCTTCCAGTACCTAAAGGGGGCCTACAGGAGATCTGGGGAGGGACTTTTTACAAGGCCATGTAGTGATAGGATGACAGAGAATGGCTTTAAACTGGAAGAGGGTAGATTTAGATTTGATATTAGGAAGAAATTTTTCTCTTTGAGGGTGGTGAGGCACTGGAACATGTTGCCCAGAGAAGCTGTGGATGTCCCATCCCTGGAGGTATTTAAGACCAGGCTGGATGGGGCTTTGAGCAACCTGGTCTGGTGGGAGGTGTCCCTGCCTATGGCAGGGGAGTTGGAACTCAATGATCTTCAAGGACCCTTGCAACCTAAACCATTCTAGGATGCTATGATTCTATGATACTACAGGTCATAGATTTTAAAACAAGTCATATTGGTCAAAGCACTAGTCCTTACAGAAGTGCAAACCTGTATTGCTCTGGTAAAACCAGGTCTAGAAGCAGCAAAGAGGATAGAAGAACTGCATAACTGGGAACCAGTGAACAGAACACAGAAACAGAAATTGTGCTACAAAAAAACCAAACAAAATAAACCCACGTGGATCCTAAGACAGTGGAGTAAGAAATCGCACTACCACATCTCTACTGGTAAAGAGGAGGGAGACCGAACACCGTTCTCTTCCCAGGGAATGAATGCTGATCTCCCTCCAATTTTAGGAAAAAATATTAAATATAATAGCAAAGTTGATGTCAGCTAACTTTAGCCATGTGAAATCAGGGGTCATGAGTAACTTCTAAAAATATCTCTTCACTCTCTTTCTTCACTTACTGTGAATGAAATTTAGGCAGTTAACTTAGACGAGGTACAAAATAAAGTGAACAGGGAGCTAATGTGAGGTGAAAGTAAACCTCAGTTATGCCTCTTGCATATCTAGAAGGATGATGTAAATCAGTAAGATCCTCTGAGGGGAGGAGTTTTATTCACTCCAGCAAGGACTGATGGATTGTTGTTCTGTGTAAAGAACCATCACTTCAAACGTCTTCTTTTTCAAGCTTCACTGTTGTCTTTGAGATGTAAACATATAAAAAAAAATCTATCAGACTAGACACTACCTGCTCTGCATTGCCACACTTTGTTTGGTTTCTAGGTGGGAAGCATTAGGAAAAAATGAATAATGATGGCAAATTTTCAAGTTCACTTCAACATTTGTGAAAACATGGTTAGGAAAATGGATGTTAAAGAGCTGGTGGCCATCTGACTATAGACACTGCAAAATGACAAGGACAAAATTAGGCAATGACTTGCTGCTGTCTACATGCTGTCTGCAATGCTCTGACAGCTGTAGTAATTTCAGCTACAAAAAAGCGAGCACTGTGCTCGCCTGGGAGCCGTGGTGTACAGACCAAGTGGAATGAACGATAAACCCCAACTGTCACTTTTGCTGCCATGAAAGACTTTTTCTGGATCACGTATTAGTGAAAGCAGGGACTGGCTTTGGGGAATTTTCAAACCAACATTTCTATTTGAATATGCATTAAAATACTGATCAGTCACATGGCCTCATGCAAAGCCATAATTACTGTGAGACAGTAACAGCCAGTTCTGCACACAGAGGAGCGACCCACAACTGGTAAAATTTATTTCTGACAAGACAGTACATTGCATTTCCCAGGTCTTACACTACATACTCAGCAACCTGTGGACCTGTGACCTGGGATGTGCTGCTTAATGCACACAGGTAGGTGGCCAAATAAATGTCAGAACTGAAGGAGCTGTTGGCAAGGAGGACGCAGCATCTGAGTGACCAGGTTGAGTGTCACCTCGATCACAAACTTTATTTTGCTTTCACAAACGGGACCGCTGCTGAGTCAGGTAGAGCTCGTTGTGAATATGGGCACAAAATTTAATTTCATAGCTGAGGCAGCACGGGAAGGGCATCCTCCATCAGCCCTGATAGGTAAAGAATAGCATAGACAGCTTCTTAATATCCTCTGTCCATGTGTGTCACATGAATGAGCTCGCTGCATTAGAGAAGTCTTACCTAGAGTGGGTGACCTGTCGAATGGTGGCCTTCAGATGGAAAGAGTTGTAAGCAAATAATTATCATCTTTAGGATGTTCCCAGTTTAAGTGATGGAACCGAGGAGAGGAAGGCGGATCTAATGGAAAATTAGAAAATGCATTAGTTGGCACTGAGATAGAGGGAACAGTGAATCTTAGAATCATAGAATGGTTTGGGATGGAAGGGACCTTGAAGATCACCTGGTGTGAACCCCCCCTGCCATGGGCAGGGACACCTTCCACTAGACCAGGTTACTCAAAGCCCATCCAGCCTGGCCTTGAACACTTCCAGGGATGAGGCCTCTACAACTACCCTGGGCAACCTGTGCCAGTGCCTCACTGCCCTCAGAGTGAAAAATTTCTTCCTGAAATCTAATCTAAATCTACCCTCTTTCAGTTTAAAGTTATTGTCCCTTTTCCTATCACCACACTCCCTGATAAAGAGTCCCTCTCCACCTTTTCTGTAGGCCCCCTTTAAGTACTGAATGACTGCTATAAGGTCTCGGAGTCTTCTCTTCTCCAGGCTGAACAACCCCAAGTGTCCCAGCCTGTCCTCATGGGTGAGGTGCTCCAGCCCTCTGATCATCTTCGTGGCCCTCCTCTGGACATGGTCCAACAGGTCTATGTCCTTCTTGTGTTGGGGACTCCAGAGCTGGACGCAATACTCCAGGTGGGGTCTCATGAGAGCAGAGTAAAGGGTCAGAATCACCTCCCTTGACCTGCTGGCCACACTCCTTCTGATGCAGCCCAGGATACAGTTGGCCTTCTGGGCTGTGAGCACACATTGATGGCTCATGTTGAGCTACTTACCAAACAACACCCCCAAGTTCTCCTCAGGGCTGCTCTCAATCCATTCTCTGCCCAGCCTGTATTTGTGCATGGGATTGTCCCAACCCACGTGCAGGACCTTGCACTTGGCCTTGTTGAACTTCGTGAGGTTTGCATGGGTCCACCTCGCAAGCCTGTCCAGGTCCCTCTGGATAGCATCCTTTCCCTCCAGTATGTTGACTGCACCACACAGCTTGGTGTCACGGAAAAACTTGCTAAGGGTGCACTCAACCCCACTGTCCATGTCTCCAACAAAGATGTTAAACAGCACCTGTCCCAGTACTGAATCCTGAGGAACACCACTCGTCACTGATCGCCACTTGGACATTGAGTCATTGACCACAACTCTTTGAGGGCAACCATCCAGCCAATTCCTTATCCACTGAGTGGTCCATCCATCAATTCCATGTCTCTCCAATTTAGAGACAATGATGTCGTGTGGGACAGTGTCAAACGGTTTGCACAAGTCCAGGTAGATGATGTCAGTTGGTCTTCCTTTATCCACCAACGCCGTAACACCGTCATAGAAGGCCACCAATTTTGTCAGGCATGATTTGCCTCTAGTGAAGCCATGTTGTCACCAATCACCTCCTTATTTTCCATGTGCCTCAGCAGGGTTTCCAGGAGGATCTGCCCGTGGGTGCATCTCATCAGGTCCCATTGACTTGTGCACCTTCAGGTTCCTCAGCTGGTCTAGAACCTGATCTTCTCCTACAGTGGGCAGTTCTTCATTCTCCCAGTCACCTGCCATTGCCTTCTGTGACTTGGGCAGTGTGGCTAGAGCTCTTGCTGAGGATGACTGAGGCGAAAAAGTCATTGAGTACCTCAGCTTTCTCCATGTCTCAAGTGACCAGGTCTCCTGTTCCCTCCCTGAGTGGGCACACATTTTCCCTTGTCTTCCTTTTGTCATCAACAAACCTGTTGAAGCTTTTCTTGTTGCCCTTGATGTCCCTGGCCAGATTTAATTCTATCAGGGCTTTAGCTTTCCTAACCTGATCCTTGGCTGCTCAGACAATTTCTCTGTATTCCTCCCAGGCTACCTGTTCTTGCTTCCACCTTCTGTAGGCTTCCTTTTTCTCTTTGAGTTTTTCCAGGAGCTCCTTGTTCGTTCATGCAGGCCTCCTGGTGTTTTTGCCTGACTTCCTCTTTGTCAGGACGCATTGCTCCTGAGCTTGGAGGAGGTGATCCTTGAATATTAATCCTTCTTGATACTCCTCAGCCTGCTCCCGGTGGTATCACTGGTTACCATATGAAACAACAGTAGCAGATAATAGTCAGTGGAGTGTATGAGACTTGGTAGTCTCTTGGTGATATCCCTGATACGAGCCCTGATAAGCAGCACACCTCTCTACAGAGTGCATCAGGTTGGCAAATTGGTGCCTCTGTACCTCTCAGAAGGGAGTCACCTACTACTATCACCCATTGCCTTTTCTGAGTTGCGCTGGTTGTTATACAGGGAGAGACTTGCAAGGGCTGCCTTGCTCAGCTCCAGTGTCTCTCCTGATGTGATGGGTCTTTCCTCTTCAATCTGCAGAGCAGTAAAGTGTTTCTGCAAGGGCACCTCAAGCTTCAGGGGAAAGTCTCTTCCTCCTGCTGGTCCTTGATATTATAAGCTTCCATTCTTCCATTCTTTTTTCATTTCTTCTAACAAATTAGAACCACCTGAGATATCTCTTCCCCTGCATTTTAAAATCAATTATTCCTTCCAACCTTTCAAAATATGGTGAGAAAATAAAATTAGTAAATATTGCTTTTTACATCAGATTTCAACCTTGAGACCTATTTTTATAAGAAAAATATTTGCTAGAGTAAGCAGTTCTGGAAGACAGCTGTGTGATTTATTTTTCCTTACTGTTATATAGAATTTCTGCTCTGCAGATATCAGATAGATGAAGTAAAATTGTCTCTCATTTCACCGAATAGCTTGTGACAACAGGATGATATAAAAAAAAATTCACAGGATTAAGATCACTTTAAAAAGCTCTGTATTTTTAGCTGAGTCCCTCAAGATTCCCCGGAGGAGTCTTTGGACAGTTCCAGAGGTCTTTCCTCTGCCTGTTTATTAAATCTTTTTTCTGTAAACTTTGGGGAACATTTTGTGTGATCCATAAGGACTGCAGCCCATGCCCAAGGGCCACACAAGCCTGCAACAGGTCAAACCCTAAAAGTCCTGCTACATATGTCCTCATTTTAATGTCACTGCTGAAGTTGGGGAGAACTTAGTCCCTCCTTGGACTATGTAAAGACTTCAGGACACAAACAATATCACTTTCTTTCATTTCCCTCTAGGCAGGGAAAATGAGCACATTTTACAGTACAAATACTGGATTTTGAAAAATATTAGAGCCTCACTTCATTGGAATACTTGGGAAAGCGTTTAGCTAAACTTTAAACAGAAAAAAAATATTTGCGTGTTTAATGGCCACTACATTGTTTATCTGAACAAAACTATTTTATTTTAATTCTTTTTAAATGAGCACCGTCTTTCAACAGCCAGATCAGTTTTCAAGCCTGTCACTTCAGGCATATTAAATGAAGAACTGAACAGGGTGGGTGTTCAAAGGAGGAATTCAGGTGGTTGGAGTCTTTTTCATCAGCTACCTTTTCTGTTATTGTGTTATTTTGTGTTATTTAGCTTAAAGATTGTAGCTCTGTCATTTTTCTTTACAATCTTACTGCACCAAGGGAACAGGCTTCATAGGGTTTAAACAGCTCGGGAAGCTGGAAGGTGTCCACTTGTGCTGTTTGTTACGAGAGCCATTAATCTTGATCAGAGCTGGCAAACATATCAAGCCTTTGTACCACTGTCTGAAATAATATTCTTCACTGATTGAGTAACACAGCCATTTGGGAAAATTTCTCAGAGACAAAATCGACAGCTTTTTCTCCTCGCCCCATTAATTAAAATTGTCACATTCTGCCTGTCAATATGTTCTTTGAAGGCAGTGGAAAAATGGAGAGCTGATTTCTGCCTAAGGACATATTAGATCCAAAAGCAACGTAGTTTTGCACTTGCAGAGTATTTCAGTCCTAAGGGTCTGTCCACTTGGCTGACTGCAGAGTCAGAAAACCGAAACATTTTTCCTACACCTTGTCATCAAGTTTATCTATAAATGATCCAAAGACAGTAAACTTTCCCTATTCTTGGTAACTTTTGAGAAGCATATCAAATTTGAAAAGCTTCAGGGAAAACCATAACTTGTCCTTAAAACGCCCCATTTGTTTCTCCTGTTTGTTACGGAATAGTTATTAAGGCTGTTTGTCCCAGCATGGTGTACATAGGCACCAGAAGATACATTATCCTCTGGCATAAGCTATAAGGGAATAGGAAAGAAACTGGCCATTGAATATGAAGCTGAAGTAAAAAGGTATTTTGTCCCCTTTTGCTGAGGTCCTCCCCACTAGGGCCACAAGGAAGATCCAGGGAATTACAGTCCTGTCATTCTGACTTCAGTGCTGGGGAAGGGTATAGAGCAGATCATCCTGAGTGCCATCACGCAGCACGTACAAGACAGCCAGGTGATCTGGCCCAGTCCACATGGGTTCATGAAAGGCAGGTCCTGCTTGACCAACCTAATGTCCTTCTATGACAGGATGGCCCGCTTAGTGGATGAGGGAAAGGCTGTGGATGTTGTCTACCTAGAGTTTAGTAAAGCCTTTGACATCATTTCCCACAGCATTCTCCTGGAGAAACTGGCCCCTCATGGTTTGGACAGGAGTGTTTTTCACTGGGTAAAAAAATGGCTGGATGGCTGGGCCCAAAGAGTGGTGGTGAACAGAGTTAAATCCAGTTGGTTACCGGTCGCAAGTGGTGTTCCCCAGGGCTCCGTATTGGGGCCAGTTCTGTTCAGTATCTTTATCAATGATCTGGACGAGGCGATCAAGTGCACCTTCAGAAGGTTTGCAGATGACACCAAGCTGGGTGGGAGTGTTGATCTGCTGGAGGGTCAGAAGGCTCTACAAAGGGATCTGGACAAGCTGTATTGATGGGCCGAGGCCAATGGTATGAGGTTCAACAAGGCCAAGTGCCGGGTCCTGCACTTGGGTCACAACAACCCCATGCAGCGCCACAGGCTTGGGGAGGAGTGGCTGGAAAGTGCCTGGCAGAAAGAGACCTGGGGGTGGTGGTTGACAGCCAGCTGAATATGAGCCAGCAGTGTGCCCAGGTGGCCAATAGCACCCTGGTGTGTATCAGAAACAGTGTGGCCAGCAGGACTGGGGAAGTGATTGTACCTCTGTGCTCAGCACTGGTGAGGCCGCACCTCGAGTACTGTGTTCACTTTTGGGCCCCTCACTACAAGAAAGACACTGAGGTGCTGGAGCGTGTCCAGAGAAGGGCAACGAAGCTGGTGAGGGGTCTGGAGAACAAGCCTTATGAGGAGCAGCTGAGGGAACTGGGTTTGTTTAGTCTGGAGGAAAGGAGGCTGAGGGGAGATCTTATCGCTCTCTACAACTACCTGAAGGGAGGTGGTAGGGAGGTGGGGGTTGTTCTCCCAGGTAACAAGCAATAGAACAAGATGAAATGGCCTCAAGTTCCACCAGAGGAGGTTTATATTGGATATTAGGGAAAAATTCTTCTCTGGAAGGGTTATCAAACATTGGAACAGGCTGCCCAGGGAAGTGGTTGAGTCACCATACCTTAAGGTATTTAAAAGACGGGTAGACATGGTGCTGAGGGACGTGGTTTAGGGGTAACTTGGCAGCGTTAGGTTAACAAGTGGACTTGATGATCTTAAAGGCCTCTTCCAACCTAAATGATTTTATGATTTTATGGTCCCTTTGTCCCTCCTCACCCCTGCACCCCTTCACTTATACAGAAACCTGTGGTTCTGACTACAGCTGAGGATGAAAATGGCCCTACTATCTGCAAGCAGATCACAGGTGAGAAGAAAACACCTGGGGATGCTGCTGCAGAAGCAGCCGGACCAGAGACCTTAGTGCTGGTGAGCCTCGTGGTGTTTCATTTACAGTCACCACTCTGGGAGTGAAATGGCAAAGCAAGAGCTTCAGCATGCCAGTTAGAGAACTCTCGTTATCGTTATTTTTTCTAACACTAACACTAATATTTGGTGGTGAACTTAGTGGATTTTTGAAGGCAAGGGTGTTGCAAGTAGAGGGGGTAATTCTACTTTGTGAGACACCTGTGTTTGCATCACTCTTATGCCCTCTTGTTGTCTGGCCAAATGAAACCTCAAAAGTGTATGTTTCTCTTTGCCTAGCCATTCGCTTTTATTCTGTCTTGAGGGATTACTTGTTCATTTGTCTTGAAGGCAGGGGAATAATTGTCAAGATTTTCTTAAGAAAAATTGAGCTCTTCAAGTAATGTTAAATGGCCTCAGAAGATTTTTTACTGGTGCAGAGGTGCTGCTTCTCTTTGCTAAAAAGAAAATCAGATGATCATAAAAGCAGATTTATACTTGTTCTGCTGAAGACAGGGTAGTGTATACTCCATGGCAGCATCTACATGTGGGTGTTCTTGCCGCATCTGAAACAGAAACCTGCACTGACAATTTGATCTTCTCATCCATCTGGTTTTCTACTCACCCTGCTGCATCAAAAGCCCTCTGAGTCGCTGGCTCCAAAAACCCTGTCAGGTTTATGAGGAAATATTTGTCCAAGGTGTATCCAAGAGAACTCTGGAGATTTCAAGTAAAACCGCTGGGATCCTGTGGGGACATTACACCTCACAGATGTCTCTTATCTGCTGTCAGACGACAGATGGTATGTGTTTCTCGTACTAAATAAAGCCGCAAAGAGTTTCAATAGCAGGATGAGATTTGAAGTATTGTTTAGCTAATCCAGAGAGCCCATTATTTTTATTACTTACTCTTTGAAACCTTAGATTTAAGCACCTTGTTCGTGAATCACAACCTTAACTCTTGTTTGAGCTGACGTGAGTTACCTGTGTGACCAGAAAGTAGTTTCGATGAGTTGGCAAGATGTGTTCCCAGCTCCACACCCAGCTCTGATCTAGCTCCTGCCAGCTGCCCTCACCATACTGTGTGAGGAGTTGTACAGCAGTCCAGCCATCCTCCAGCTCATGCTACTCCCTGCTCTAACGTATGTTCGAATGAGTCAGGAATCTGCTTGCTCTGCTTCGTTTTAATGAAGTTTCGAGTTCCTGTGAGATGTGACTTTCACCTCAGGTGCAGTGCTGCTATCCAAGCCTCTTTTTTCCCCTAAATGTACCCAACACGGTGAGTACAGCTATAGAGGTTGGTTCCTAATCTAACCATCTCCAGCATGTAGAGTATGCACTTACCCTGTTCTTGGTCAGCTCGTTGGGAACAGGAGCCCAGGCGAGGAAATTCATCTCCAAAAGTCCAGGGCAAAGGGAAGGCAGCTTGGACACAAGGCTCCTCTTCATGTGTTTGAAATGCATTTCTTTTCTGTTAGCAATTTATCCCAGATTGTTTTAAAACACATCTGCATCCTGTTCTGCTGACTCACCACTTTGAGGCTGTGCCCATGAAATAAAAGATTTTTTAATTTTTATGTGTGTTTTTAGTTCCTCGCAAAAACTGCAATACAGGTTTTTTTCTCCCCTGATCTCATTTGTATCACCAATGCTTTTCCCTGATGGCGGAAGCCTTACATAAGGTGGCAAACTCCTTCGGGGTTCAGCAACCAAACAGAAGTGCCACCTGCTCAGGACCAGCGTGGAAATTGCTTATGGACATGTTTGTCCCACATGCGGCAAAGCAAGGATTCAAGTGGTGAGCTGCTCTGAACATTGCCAGCTCTCTGCTTGGGAAGCAGGGCTTGGGGAACCATGGCTCTGCCCCATTTTTCCCAGTTTAAGATCTCTTGGGCTTCTGATGGAAATCCTGAGTCTCAACTAATCGCAGCCACAGTTCCTCTCTCTTCATAGTGCGGCTGGTGAATTAGTCTGCAGTTCTCTTCTTTACCTTACCCCAGCTCCCTCTTTGGGTATCCTTCTCTAAAGCAAACCTCTTGCTGGAATTTGATGGGTGCTATTTCTACTCCATTTGCAAAACATTTGGCCAAAATTATGTTGTATTATATTACATATCATTATAACGTGTGCTAATATATCAATATATAATATATAAATACACATTACAGCAATATAATATAATGTGATGTACTATACTAAATATAATATAATATAATATAATATAATATAATATAATATAATATAATATAATATAATATATAATATATGGTGTTTACAACAAATAACGTTATATATTATAGCTTCCTTGAGACATCCTTCAGAGCAGATATACCCAACCCAGACTCTGTTGAGGATTTGACTGATAAAAACCATAACTCCTTTAAGGTAAATCCAAGTCTGGGAATCCTAATTGCAGTAATCCAAAGTCACTAATAGCTTCTGGGAAAAAAACAAGCCTCCTGTTCTTTCCTTTATAAAACCTACACAAATATTTTTTCTTTATTTGCACAAGGCAATCATACAATAATTTTAATTTGTTTTTTAATTTCATGGTAAGCACACTTTCGTGTCTGATATTGTATGTTTTGTAACGAGAGATAAAATACTGTTTATTGGCTCCGTTTACAAGATCTCTGAATAAAAGTAGTTGCTACAGTTTATTTTCACGAAATGATTTTTTTTCCCATTGTAATTACAGAGATTTAGCGCATATAACCAAAACAATTATTGCGTTAGCCTTCTGGCATTGGATTAAGAGTTTTCCAGTTTGGTAACTTGATTGAAAATATGTTGACAGAATATTATTTTCTCTTACTTTTTAAAATGTAATTTTATAGCAAAGTATAGTGACTTTTGTTTCTACAATTACTTATTTTGTTCTATGTTACTGGTACATCTGGCACAATGACTCAAGGAAAAGCACAAGTGTACACAGATTCGGTTTCCTTGAACCTCATTTGGCAGAAAATTCATAGAATACCCTTTTATCCTCACTATCACTTAGAACATTGTCAGTCATTTTGAGGTCTCAAGAGTTCTGTCCCTAAATCAGAGATGGCAAAATTGCTTGCAGCTTAGCCTAAGACCAGAAATTGATAGTGTTTTGATTTAAGGCTGACCAGAAAAAGTATATATTGCTGTATCAGCTATGGGGGCAGTAACATCTGGCAGTAGGAGCGGTAGGCAAATGGGAGTAACAATAATTGTTAGAGCCCTTCCAGCAACCTCCTTGGTTTCAGTGCTTGGAGGCTGAACTAATTTTGTCCTACTGGTCTGTTCTGACTCTTCAGTGAATTTATAATATGGCTGTTACAGGGAGACATATTTCAGTCAACATCAGAGTGGCCCTTGGATCCGCCTAGAAGTTAATACCAAAATTCCTGAAAATGGAGACAGTAGCAAACTGCAGACAGCCAATTAATGAAGCAGATAATTAAAAGGGTCATTATATCAGACTGAGTCTCCGTCTTTCTCAGCTGATTGTTTCAATCATCAGCTGCAGTGATGTAAAATCCCAGTGCATCAGTGTTATAGAAACCAATAGTTTTTCATTTATGAGTCCTGTTTTGCAGAGATTGGCAGTTGTAATTGTTTGGAACCATAGATCTGAAAATATGACCAAAAGATTTGTAATTAGAATAATTGCTGATGTTTCCATGTCATAATGAAATTCTGGAGACTGAGGCCTTTTGCAATAACTGTAGAACATTTATGTTAGAAATCGACCTAGATAGTTTCCAGACTTGATGTTAGTGGAAAATGGAGAATGAGTGGTTTGTTGGGATCTTCAACTGGACAAAAAACCCCAAACAAACAAAAACAAAACAAAACAAAACAAACAAAAAAACCAAAAACCAAAACAAAACAACAAAAAAAGAGGCTTTGAGAAATGACGGGAAGGTCACATTTTATTTTCAGGGTGAAAAATGTGTTTTCAAGTCCTTCCAGCTATATTTCTAACCATAACTTCCAGGTGATCATGTAACGGGTGTTCCCTTCCTCTTTGCTATATGGCTTTTCAGTGCTGCGAGCCCATGAAACCCCCCTTCTCTGTGCAGCCCGTATGAGTAGGGTATAAAATACCTTCAGAAGCTGAGCTTGAGGACTAGAGTAATAAACACCAAAAAACCCCACCTCAACAGAAGTAGAGGCTTCAATTTACCTTGCACTTTTCTCCATGCTCATCTTCTGTCAGCTCATCGTCTCTTTCAGAGGTGATACCAACCTTTCTCTTGCTGCCATTCCCCTCAGCTCAGCTGGTGTGAAGTGTGTTTTTCTTTTCCAGAGCATAACTGAAGAGGGATGTTCACCAGTTCAGGCTTCAGGATGAATGAAATTAAACACAAGTAGTGGACCCATATTGCATTTTCTCTGGAAGCCCAGCAATGTCAGGGTCTTCCTTTTCCCCCTCCTTTCCCACATTACAGTTTGCGATTTCTTCACTGTGTTGTCCTCAACCAAGTCTATCAAATGGCTGAGATAGATGAGGAAAAAAAAGGAATGTTTTTGGAGTGCATAATTTATCTGTTTATGTATTTATTTTTAGAGAAAAGAATCAAAATGCTGCAATTCAACATGGGCATGTAGAAATGGCTATTGAGGTGGGAGAGGAAAGAAAGGAAACACTTAAGGTACTTTCATAAATTACCATTATTCCGGTTTGTAACAACTGCTATTCTCCCTAGATAAGGAGTCTGGCCTAAGAGGAGGGTGGAACTGATTAACGCACATCAGAATTAAATAGCCAATATACCTGGAGCCCTAAGACAAAAATACGACGCTGTTTAATTCATTAAAGACTGTACTCCCCTGGATGAGGCACTGTGAAAAAAAATGACAGAGGAATTAATTAGGAAGTGAGATATCTTAGAAAATAAAAAAAAAATGTTTCCTTAAAGAAGAAGTGGAATTTGTTAATGAAGTGATAATCTCTGCTGGCACTTTCATAAAAGAAAAACACCAGGTTTCAGGTAGAAAAACACCAAGCTGCAGGGTGGGATGGAGAGCAGTTGCAAGCAAGGCTCTCCTCCTTTTCACTGCAGTGGCTGAGAACTCCTTGAAGCCAAGGTGCAAGAGAATTAAGAACAGCCCCAAACAAAACAAAAAACCACGCCTAAGATAGTTATTTTCAGTCAAAAAGAGCTTCATTACATCAAAATACAATTTTGGTCAACCCAAACCACTCTGTTCATACAGAGGTTACTTGGCTGTACAGCAGCCTAACTTGCCTCCTGGTCACTTCGGCTGCTCCAAACAAGGCAGGTCCCTGACATCCATTGCCATATTTTGATGCTTATTTGGTTGCTTGTAGAGAATAGTATATATGGGGCCCAAATGAAGTGTGTCCAAAGTGTTAAGACACACACACATCTACATATAAATATACATGCACTTGTGAGAAAACATACCAGATTTTTTGACTTGTATTGCTCCTGCACTTTGCAGACTGAATTCCCAGTGTTCCTTCCTCACAGTAGGAACCGCTCTATGCCCAGGTGTCTGTGTAATTTCAGCCTTGTTGCGTAGTGTGGTGAGTGAAAACAGAGTATCTGTGGTGAGGATGTGAACTCTTCATGGAGCAGGCTCTCCTGGTGGCTTTGCCTTGCCACACCCGGGTAGGAGAACTCCTAGCCATTGCGCAGGATCTTTTGACAACAAAAACACTTAAATAAGAAATAATCATAATTGAGACTATGACTATCTCAATCATAGCTTAGACACAACCTGAAGGATAGCTATGAGCAGTGAAGGGTGCTGTGGTCCTCATGTTTGGGAGGGGTACAGCAAATTTCATAATTTTCTGTTCTTACTGGCTGTCGATAGAAGGACCAGAAACCAAGCAGTTCTGCTAAAGAAGTTTGGATGCATAGAAGTGTTTTCTGGATTCTTTAGAGATATTTCTAAGGCAAACAAAATAAAAACAGATCGACACAAGCTTTGTCAACACCATTTTCGTGCAGCCAAATTGTCTCTGGACAGCAGTGATGCTAGTGGAATGTGAAAGCTCTCAAGCCTGGCTTGAGACAGGAAACAGGCTCTGTTTGGAACTTCCACATTTTTAAAGGTAAATAAAGTCAAACGTGTTAACTCTTGTGTGTCCAGTTCCGATGATTGTCAGGAAAATTATGACCTTCCAAATCCCTGTGTATCTGACTAGCTCAGTAAGATTGGCTCAGTTTTAGGCAGATTGCTTATGACTTCTGCATGGGCTGTGCATCACATAGTAAAGTGGTGTTGGTGCTCCTTTTATGAGTCCCTGCCAAGCTTGAGAAAGAAAGTAACCTCATAACATACAGCATGCTTCCCCACGGCACACAATTTCTAGCAAGAAAAGCTAGAAAAGTTGTGTGCAATAGAAAGGTTCTTTCTCATTTTGTGGTGCTGTAATTAAAGGAGCAAACATCCTCTCCAGAGTGAAGACGGTGTGCTCATGTCGCTCTCTGAGATCTGCAGCACTATCTAGTGGCAGGGAAAACTCTTCATATCTTGCAAGAATTTGACATACATTCCCAGATATATTTTTTTTCAGCATAGTCACTCTGATCTGTGTTGTTCAGGCTGTGAGAGAACTGGTTTGCCTTTTTCATTTTGCCCTCTGGCTGTGTAAGACCAGAGCCATCACCAGGGAAGAAACAACAACAACCTCCCCGACTCACGCCTCCTCTGAGGGCTGTGAGAACCTGAAACCAGAACCAAGTCAACAGGAAGACACAGTTTCTCCACCGTAAATGCCGTCTTTCAATGTCAGAAAAAAAAAGAAGCACACGCTATTGGCAAGGAGCCCGCAAGTGAAGTGACCTTACTCATGTGCATGGTCTCGGAAAATTCTGACACTTTCAAACCACATTTTGACAAAGTCAGTTGTAGCAGAGAATTAGGAGGGCAATGACAGTTTTCTGAAAGACAGAGATGATGAAATGAAAAATTACACTGTAAGAAAAGATATCCAAAAGCTGATTCTGGTATGACGTTTGCATTTTGAGTTCTATGCAAAAATGCAACTAGAACACCTATATTCTACCACCATAGTCCACCATGGCTCCTCTTTAATGCCGGTTTCTTCTTAGTACCAATTGTAACATAATATTTTGCTTATTGTAGTTTCCATCTTGGAAATTAGGGTTTAATATTTCAGCTGCTTCTAATTTGACCACACTGAAACTTGGCTTTACTATTTACTCAAACAGATACGTTTCCCAAGGAATCCAGTGAGCTGTGTTTTTGAAGTGCAATAAAAATAGCAAACCTCTGTTGATTTCAGATACATTTTCCAAAGTACTACATCCAAACCAGCCTGGTTTTGAGAAAACAGAAATGTGCGGGGAAATAGCTCTTGGTCCTTGTCTGTTCTGGATCACTCACAGCTAACACACCAATGGTGGAGACAGATTCCAAACACAAAGAAAGCTGATGGACATTAACCAGGACTTTTACTGCTGTAGCTCTTGCCAGCAAGGGAGAAAACTGAACTTTTAATCAGAAGTAGAATGTCCCCCACTAAATCAGCCTGAGAAAGGCAAAAGGATGGGGCCTTTCCAGCATGAAGCAGTGGGAATTTTTCAAGGCTTTTATGACAGGGAAGAGTTGGGGCTTTGAGGAGAAATAAAGTGGGTATTTGCAGGAGTGGGCAATGGTTGTATTCACAAAAGAGTTATGGTTCTATTATGAATCCATCCTGCTATGGCAGACTATTTGGGGGGTTATTTTAAGCTTAGACTTGCAGAAGTGTTCACTGCCTTGCTCCTACACTGTTCAGAATCAGAGGCTTGCTTTGAAGATTATTACTCTGACATAATGTTGATAACCTCTTTCATGCTGTGCACATGGCATTGTGAAAATGTGTAATACTTTTCAGGACGAATAAGAGTACAGATATTTGACCTACCAGAGTCAGTGGGACTATTTTCTAAGCTTGACCCCATCCTCAAATGAATTTGGGAAATTCATTGTAAAAACTACCTTTGAAGAGCTAGGCTTGCTTTGTTGCTGCAACATGTAAAAGACTTCATGCCCATTCTACATGTCTCTGCCACACAGTCTGAACACAAACCACCCCTTACCCATCATCTTGAATCATCATATGAGCTAAAAATGTTTGGTGTTTTTGTTTTTTTTTTTTTGTTGTTTTGGCATTACAAAATTCGGTCACGTTGAAGAGCCATTTGTGAAAGTCACTGATGTCTCACAGTGGAGAAGAACCCCAGGGCAATATCTGAAAACAGTAGAGAAATGTACAAAGTTCTGTGTGAAGCAGAGTGGTTTTCAATTTGGAAATGGAGCAATCATCTTCGGCTGTTGCTTTTAAACTGCATCCACACATGCAATTATTCTGCTTTTCAAATCAGAACTACTAGCAACATTATAGAAAAATATCGGTAGGGATGAAGTCTATTTCAGTGGGCAATATTATGAATGCTTTGCTACCAGGAGAAACAAAAAGGAACCCTCCAAAAGTGAAGTAAGCGCTTGAAGTTTGGAGGGGAGTTGCCCCATCGCAAACAGAGTATTAACAAGTGATTCATTGTTATTTCAATGTTATCAAAGACAACAGTTAAGCCCATCTCTATCAGTTCTGAGTTTGCTTGTCTAACATGTCCTTAAAATACCTCCCAAGACAGACACCCAGCACCCTCTGGGGCTATCTGTCCCCCAGATGAAGAAAGACTTTCTAATTGGAAGACAGATGATGTGTAACTGTTAATCAAAGTCCATTAGTCCTGCCATTTTTCCAAAGAATATGAAAAAATGGCTTTCCCCTTTTTCTTTACAGACACTGTTTAGATGCAGAAGGCTTCATTACATGAGAGCAAGACATACTTGAAGCCAAAGAAGCATTTATCTGTGAGGTACATTTGCCAGCCCAAGCAACCTGATGGGTAGCAATGCTCCAGCCTCTCCTGAGTAGATTTATAATTCACTGAGCAGAATGGCAAATGCAACTGTATTCGAGAGGTGCCACTGAAAGGTTTTGTCCCTTGATTAAATGAAAAGATTCCTAGGATACACTTGACCACCGCTGTGTCCCATGCATGTTGTAACTGCCTAATGTTATTTGTGTATACTGCTCACTGGTGATGTTTCATCTAATGTGAAATATTTCTTAATAATATAAATTGTTCTGGGGCAGGATTTTCTTTCTTATTTTTCTTTCAATGCTAGCTGACTTCTGCAGCTCAGCTGCATTGCTTCAGAAGCAGCTGTCTCTTGGCAGAATGACAAACATCTCTGCCAAAATGAATTCTGCTGAAGAGCTGGTATTTTTGAATGTTAAAGGGAAAAGGGCCTTTAGGCTTTGTCTTTCTGAAGACTGCTGGCATTCACACACAGTGTAGGGATGCGTTGACTATGCCTATTTTGCCCTTCTGCCAACAGAGGTGTTCACTGGGTCATTAAAACACGAAGGAGATTTTAACTTTCTTGGTCACTTTGTCACTGGTAGTACTCACAGTGATTTTCAGTGTTGTCTTGTTGCCCAGAAAGGGGGAGTTTCATAGCAGAAGCTGAGAAAATGAACATCAAGAGGTTGTTAGCAAAGCATGCAGCTACTACTGTGTGTATTGCATGCATTTGATATGCTTGTCTTTTATTTTTAATAGATAATTCTATACAGATGGGCCTAATTGATGGAGAAGGATTCAGCTCTCTGAACTACATGAGGCATCTAAAAAATATGTGCAATTTAGCCAGGTCTTTCTGCACACCAGCCCTGCCTCAGCCTAGTAGCCACCTTCTAGCAAACTAGTTGCTGGAGCGCTACATAAAGCGCAGGAGCTGAATTCCCTCCCTGCCCGCCAACACTTGAAATTGCATCACTTGCATCCCAGTCGGATGATTGGGACTATAGGTGTAGAGTTTATGTAGGTATTTTCTATTATATGTGTATGTTTAATATACATGTGTGGGCAGTCTCTACATCACAGCACACTAAAGGATTCCCTAAGACATGGCTCTCTCTTCAACAACTGTTGAGCATTTTTCCTTCTAAAACTTCAGAATGTTTTAAATATTTTGAAAAATTCATTAACTAGAGGGGAAAAATTCATTAGCTCATGGCTAAGCACTATTGCAAAAAAGCAGATTTTGATAAAAAATTCCCATCAGAGAGCGGAAAGTCAGGTCAGTCACTCAGGAATACGCGAATTGGGAGAAGGAGGGGATGGCTTTTCCCCACTGACTTTTGTGGGAACTTTGGTCAGGACTTAGAGACAGCTTAGATGTGTTCAGAATAAAATGATCTGACAGGTTGGGAGTTTTTACCAATGAAAACATACTTGGAGGAAAAGTTTAAATTTTGAGTGTAGAAACCTAAATCTGTCAGTGGTAGTTTCAATGGATTCAGTGAGGGTAGTACTTTGTTTGCAATCATTTTCTCAGGACCACACAGTAACTCTGTGGCAGGGACATGACCCAAACATAGGTCTGCTGAGTCCATGCAGTCCAGTGTCTTAACCACAGGTTTTTCCTTTATTCTAATAGATATTTATCTGACCTTTAATACTACTGTGCTACTAGCTCATAGCTGGGCTTGTCAGAGACTTGAAGAAATACCTGATGGGGTGAGGGTTATTTGACTGTTTAACAACAGCACCAGTTGTTTGGTATTCATTTATATATCATTACCTTAGGAGAAGACGACATTCCAACAGTTTTAAAATGAGTTTTCTTTAATTGCAAAAATAGAAGCCTCTCACAAAGCCAAAATTTCCTGAATGCTCAGTTCTCCACCAAAGAAATTGCATGTAAAACACTCCCATGCAACACATAAAATAACCCAAGAAAGGGCAATTGACTGGCACCCAGTTCAACATGGACCCCACCAGGCATCACCTGATCTGAGGGCTAGAGCGGACCAGGCTTTCCAGGCTATCTGACCCCCCCCTCCAGGATTCCGTCTTCCTGTATCTGCTGCAATAGGAAATGTCAGGGCAAGGTTTAACTTCTGTGTTGTTTCCTCCAACATTGTTCTCTGACAAATCTCCTCAGCTCTTTGGGGCAATGACCTGAAAAGTCAACAGCAGCCCCCACACATTTGCAGCCCCTGCAAGGAACATGGGTGTTGCAGGGGCAGTACCAAGCATCCCCTCTCTGATACATCCATAGCTGTTCATGTTGATAAAACAGAAGCTGTAAAGGGTGAAATCCTGGTTTCTACAGAACTCAAGCAGCTGATGCTTTTGATTTCAGTAAGGCTGAGATTTCACTCACATCAGTATTTGTTTGTAAGAAGGTTTTCTGCACGTGATGAATTCTTTACAGCAAGGTTCAGCTTATGTACAGCACACAATGTACCAGAAAATTGGGTTACAATCAGAAATATACATCTCCTGCTGTAGAAAATCATCAGGGTATTTTTATGGCATAAAACCACATTACGCAGTAAATGTTACAGTAGACAATTAATTTCCTGGCTCATATAAAAACAAAGGGATTATTCAATTAGAACTGTGTTTTCATTCATATCAGCCATAAACAATGAATTTGTGGCTTATAGACTGTCCCTCAGATTTCCCAACATGAGAAGTCTTGCTACATTTTCAAGCCTTTTCAATTTTGTGAACCATGTGTTTCAAGCATAATCCAATAAAACTCAATTGCATAAAACCTTCCTGTCACAAACATGCAGTAATATTTTATCTAAATATGAATTTAAAAAACAAAAAGGGAAAACTTTTTATATGCACAGGGAATAATTTAAATTACATCCAGATTTTTTTTGTATATGCTTTGATTCCTGAAGGTCTACTGCCAATTCACAAAGATTCTATATGCTAAGCATAAAATATATTTATTATGTTTCTTTGTCCTGATTGCATTCATTTCTTTTGCTGAAGTGTATCATTGGTAACTGACACAACATTCTGCACTCAAGAGTGTTAGTACTTGTGTAATGTAATACAAATGGCTGAAAAGGGGAGACATTTGTTCATGATATGCTGATATATAAGAAAGATTGATACGATGTTACTCCTACATGGTCTATGGCTAGAAAGGAGAAGCACGCTTTGATTCCTTTTTGGCATTTTCCCAAACTTGACAAGTCATGACAAACTGTTCATTGGGTACGTAGCGGTACCTGTACAGGCACATCTGGAGTGACCTGTTACCCTTACACATCCTTACTGAATCTGACTTCCCAAGGAGTCTCCCATCAGTAAGAAATTTTACAGCAGAGGAATAAAATAAAAAATCCTTCCACTTCCTCATTTTGAAAACGAAGGCTGCTTGCAGTATAGATTGTATCTACTTTGTGTTGGACATACTTGTACTATAATTCTTGTGAAGGCGCTGCCAGTTCAAAGCTACAGCGTCTGCCAGAGGGTCACCTCCCTTCGGTTGCCGGAGAGCCAATTGTGAGCGTAGTGGCTAAGTCCTTGGGAGTTAAATACTTGCTATATACCCAAAGACAATAAAAGAGCTCGTAAAATAAAAAAAGCCTGTAGTACAGTACAATGCAATAAGCAAAACCTTTTCTTCAGCTATTTCCTGTTCATTCGTTGTGGGCCTGAACTTGATAAACCTGCCCACACAGTCTGCAGCAAGCAGAATATGAGCTCTGACCATTTGTGGAGCAACGCTCACCATAGGCAGCTATTCTATGTAACTTTCGTCCCTGTGGAAGCCAATACTGCAGATGCTGTCTCTGAAGCAGAGATATGGCCTCTTTTTTCATGGATCTTATTTCACAGATTGTTTAAATTGCACAGAACTCCCTCTGAGGCCCTTCACAGAAGGGATGTTAATCGTGATGGTACTTATCCGTAAAGGGTTTATTCATCAAAAATACGCACACATGCACACACACACACTCACTGGGAGAAGTTCATCCCCTGTAGCAGTTATTGGGAAGAGCCGTACATCTCCTTGCATACCAGTCGCCTCCCAGAAGTACCTATCTGCAACACACTGGTGATCAGGCTGGTGCCACTGTCTGCATTGAGATCATAGAATCATAGAATGGTTTGTGTTGGAAGGGACCTTAAAGATCACCTAGATCCAACCCCCCTGCCATGGGCCGAGATATCTCCCACCAGACCAGGTTACTCAAAGTCCCATCCAACCTGTCCTTGAACACTTCCAGCGATGGGGCCTCCACAACTTCTCTGGGCAACCTGTACCAGTGCCTTACCACCCTCAGAGTGAAGAATTTCTTCCTAATATCTATTCTAAAGCCACCTTCTTCCAGTTTGAAGACATTACTCCTTGATACCCCTCGAGATACCTTGGCCTTGCTTGTTCAAAACTATCAGCCTATATGTAGCATAATACTGATGAATTGGGACCCTTCATGTTAAATATGAAGGTGAAACTGTAGTTCACCAAGTGTTCTCAGTGTTTGCTAGATGTTTAGATAACCTCTAAAATCAGTGAGGGAAAAATCCTGCCCTTAGCTACACTGCTGAACTCAGTGAGAATTACTGCTGTGTTACACAGGGTACAGTGAAATAAGAGGTTTTCCATACCAAGGAGCTGTCTGTATCTCAGGCCAGTCTTCTCCACAACAGTGGGTCTTATGCTGGTGATATAAATGAGGTTACCTACTGGAGAGCAGACATGCAGCTGGGAAAGAGATTATTTCTGCTTGCCTCCTAATCAGCACCTTTCATCAGCTCAGTGTTGTTTTAGCAAGCTGAGAAATGCAGTGTAGCCAACATCTCTTGTCCCAGTCATTCCCATCATGAACCTGTCTGGTGCAGGAGTGGGCAGATGGGTGACCCTAGTTGCCTGTGCTCCATACAGGGTCCCCAGAAAGCATTAAGGTAGTTAAGAGAGGCTACATACCTTCTCTGCCCTACAGTGTTTCCCAGTCGAGACTGATGCTTTGTGCATTTTGGGGGGACTATGGGTCACTCTCTACCTGAACACAGTTCTTATAATAATGCATTGTATATGTATTTATATATATAGTTTTATGTATGTATGCTACCTAGAATTTCCAGATGTTTTCTTTTTTGTGCCTTTTATCTAACATTCAACTGCTAAAGAGCTTTTAGATGTTGGGTTTTTATAGATGACAGGATTACATTCTGTCAAAAAGAGAAAGGTAATGTTATTCTGCTTCTAAAGATGCTTGATCTGTGTGCTCAGACTTTTATCCCTAATTTAGTTTTAAATCTGCACCTGCCACTTCCATAATTCCACTGCGTTTTTTTTAAAAACAATGTGGGCCAAGCACCTCAATTCTATGAGCTGGTTTCAATTAAAATGCACACTTTCCAGTTCAACTTGTGGTGAGTACATCCTGGATCAACATCAACATAAGGTGCAAACTGTGAAGGAGAAACGTTACTCCTGGAAATGTGTAGGATGCATGGGGAGTAAACAGTTCTTGTGGTGGCCATACAGAATGGAGAGAAATGCAGGGAAGATGAGGGAAGAAGCTTTTATCTCCTTGACCATATTTATGCAAACTAACATAACCAGCACTTGGGAATGGAGGGGCTGCTTCTAGTCACACTGCTGCACATCAGGCATTACAAGAAGCGTGACTTCCTGCAGTCACTTCTCAAAATTGTGTTTGTTTGCAGGGAGGGAAAAAGAACCACATTCTTAAACCACCCTTCAAAAATTGACTGAAGATACTTTTCTTTTTCCTTTTAAAGATAGGCTTGTGAGATCCTGAAATTGGATTATGAAGGAAAATCTTAAATAGCATATAGTGAGAGTTAAGTACCTTCGTGCCCCAGCGGAGCACTGTGCCCACCTCTGCTTCTATAAACCCATAGAAAATAAGTCTTGACAGGAGTTTGACAGGTCATCTAAATGGTCCCTCAGCCAAGGCAGATGAACAAGGCCTAAATCATCCCTAACACTGTCTGTGCCGATCTGTGTTTCATGAGACTCACATACAACACACTGGTTAGTCATCTTACCACAATGCTTTCTTTTTCTGCAGCAGTGTGGCATGCTCAGTAATTATAACCTTCTCGCCACTTAATTTTACCGCTTAAAACAGCTGTCCTTTATTAGGCTGAGAGGAACATACTGATCTGTACTTGAAATGCTGAGAAATTCTTTCTTTTATTTTCTCAATGATGCTCTGAGTACTCAGTAAAGGGGTGCTTAAATATAGATTTGTGATTCATCTGGAAGCATCCACAAAATTCTGTGCTGCACAGAAACACCTGCAGGCCATGAAAAGAATACTTTGAAATTAAACCTTACAGGTACCTTAACGACTACAGCTGCCACAGAACTACAGGCAGCATAACCCTGGCACCATCCTAAATCTCAGGGCTGGTCAGGGACTTTAAGTTTCACTAGATAGCTGACTAAGGAGCTGATCATGTTCTTCCTCCCAAGCTGGTATTTCAAGCTGGAGGTCTGACTTTCCCTCACTGCTGGCCGATGACATTTGCTGTGTAGGATTCATACGTTCATTTTGCCAAGTCCCTCTGAAGCAGCTGTTTCTGGAGAAAGTACAATAGCATGTTGCAATAACCCAACTGCCCCAGGAACTCAAAATTCCCAGTTTGCCACTACCATTAGCTGCAAAATCTACCTTTTTTCTCCCCCACGTGGCTAGCATTTGTTCCAAATTGCACGTGGTTGGGCTCAGGTCTTCTACACTGCCAGAGGGCAGAGAGGACAGGATCACACACTGCATAGAGTCTCATTGGCTTGGGATCAACTACTGTTTCAATGTAAATGAATTTTACATTGCAAATGCTCATATTTTTGAGCAGTAATCAAATAACTATGCATATTTAGCTTTATGAAGACACGTCTGACTTCTAAAATTCCAAGCACTGGAAATGTAGATACCTTCACATTGTTAGTGTATAGGATTTGTATCTTTGAAAAATGGCTCAGATTTTTGTTTATTAAAGTTGGCAAAGGATGGAGGAGGATTCAGGAAAAGAGGATAGAAATTCACCACATTTGCATGGTTGGTTTCATCTCAAAACAAAGTTATGTTGCTATGTTATAAACACATGAGCACTTCATAATGGCAATACTGGCAGACTTTTAATTAAGGTAGCATTATTGCTAAGAATTTTAATACAGAGAAAATTGTCTTTCCTACCTTTGTTGCTGTTTTATTTCAGCTAAAACATATTTATTAAGTAAATCAAATAAAATACAGGTCTTACTTTCAGCATCTCATGCCACAACAAGTCTTTTAATTTGTGCTGTGTTTCTGTAACTAGTAAGAAGTAACAACCAGCATCTTTCTGATAGATTTAGTTGCTCAAACAAAGCAACCACACAAACCCTTCTGCCAGACAAAATGTTCACTAAACTGGGTTTTCACTTGTTGGGTGTGGTGTTTGAGAGGAAATAGGTACTGCAGAGCTGATTAATGTAAGGTTGGTTTCCTCTTAAAATACACCTTGAATCCACTGATTCAAGTGTCAGCTGCTTTCCAACTTTCTGATACACTGATACATTAATTATGCATTTCTTCTCTTCCTATGAAATGTGTTAGAGACAAAACACCCTACAGCCAAGACATTGTAATTATCAAGGTCATATCATCATTCCCAATATTACTGTCACTAGCATATGGTACTATTTATAAAGCAGAGAAGTGAAATTTACTTTACGTGTGCAATGACAACATTTCAAACCTTCTTGAGATGAAGAAAAGTAGCATTTTCCATTGGAAGATATTTTGATTAGAAATTACTCAGTAAGTACCTCCAAAACAGCCTTTCCTGCAAAGCTGACGGGTGACGCCAACCCTAAACTCAGTATGTATGTTAGACCAAATTTTTAGTGGCTGCAAATCATTACCCCTCCACTGAAACCACAGCTGCCCTAAAGACTGATGTAACCACACAGTGTTTCCACCACCTGAAGCTCAAACGGAGATCCTAAACCCCAGATCCCGAATTTGGCTTTTCAGAGCATTCTACTGAACAGAACAAGAAAACATCATTAGTGCAGAAAGAAAAAAAACCACTACAATGGCAAAGCATTTCCATTTTGTACATCCACATGAACATAATAGACTGTAAAACAACTTGCACTTACATGTTGTAAACATGTACATTATTAAAACCAACGTGTTCATTATTAAACTCTCTGTATTATGCACACTTTTACAATCAGCTAATTTGTGTCTTTAGAAACTAGGAATGTCTTCTGGAGCTTGCTGGGGAAGTGTATTGTGCCCCAAAGCTATTCAGAAATGCAGCATTCATAGCACAGCCAACTTATTGTCTTTAATGACTAAATCCTCTGCTTCCCATTGTTCACTGGTAAAAGTAGAAATAGCGATACGTGATATATTGTTGTCTGAAAAAATAACTGCCTTCGTATTCCTTGAAGTCCGAAAAATAGGTATGTGTCTTGAACAAATGCACAGGATCGTATTTTCTTGCAAATGTTCCACTAGATTAACCATGCGATGAACTGCAGCATTGGTGGAGAGTTAGTCCTTGTTCCCCCGCTCTTTTGTTCTATGGTTGCAGCACCAGCAACTCAGTGCTGGCCTCATGCACGGATAGTGGGAATTCGGTCCCCTCTCATAGACCTGGACTTATGCCTATCCCTCATGAGCTCATTCCTGGCAGGGACTTTTCCAGTGAGACGGTGACTTGTGTAGGTAGACATGTACAGCAGACCCCCATTTAAATTTACAAATGAAGGGTAAAGCTTAGGGTCTAGATGTGTCAGTAAAGGAAAAACCGAGCCTGGATGAACACAAAATTTAAAAATGGTTTCAAATTGCTAAGGATACAATTGTCTCCTGTTTTCGAGGTCTATGCTGAACTGTATTGCATAAGTCATTCCTGAACACTGAAGATGGTTCTTCACGGCTCATTTAAGTCAACAGGGATTTGTCTGCTAATTTCAATAGAATCTGAAATAGATTATCACGGTTTATGGCAGGACTAGCTTATGATCTCTTTCTATGGGAGTCTCTAAAGTGCGTTTTACCTTGTGGCATACAGACTGTCCTGCAGTCCGTCCTCAACACATGTGCAGGGTTACGGCTTCTGTCTGTAACCTCCAAAATCACCTCAAAACAATTGTCATTTAGCTCAAGTGCCTCATTTCAGTTTATCTTTTCTCCTTCACTCTCTGACAAGAGCTGGATTTAAGGCTATTCTAACTCACAATATTTTAAGTACCTTTTGCAGTGCTGAGGAGAAAAATCATTATGGATGGAACCGCAAGAAGCAAATGAAGGAAAGACAGAAATTTTACACCAGCAGCAGAAGTCTCACATGGATGCAACTGCAGTATAAAGAATGGCATTCTGTCTCTTCCCATTCACCTGCCACGTAGGGCAGTATTTTTACAACTCCCAGGTCAGGGCTGGTATTTAGACATTTGAGATGAGCAAGCGTCACCACTGGCACTTGCCTCTTCCTCTGACCATGTCTTTCTGCTTGGACTGGGGTGGAAGCATCAGATGCAGGTGTGTCAGCAGGGAAAACAAATGGGGACTGATAACTTTCCAGCGTCCTTCAAAGTTAAGGACTGCGATGAGTACCTTGAAGTTGTTAGAGTTTGAAATATTCCATGCACATCTCAGCCAAAGACAAAGGAGTGGGAAATCTGTAGGACAGTTTTTCAGATATGCAAGAAGGAATGACATCATATTCATTAGAGATGTTATGCATGAAACTCCATAGGAGTCACAGCCCTGAAAAACTTCCTTGGCACTGGCCTTGCTGCTTGCAGATTCTTTACAATTAGCTTAATGTGAGAAATTAATCTATTCTATATCTTTTGTGATTTGGAGAACTTTTGCAGTGACAGTACTGTAACTTCTACCTGCAAATCAGCTTTTCCCTGACCTGATTTCTGCCTCAATAGTCACACAGAGATTCTAATGATGCTTTGAATGTGTGATTAAAGGTGCTTATTACTCACAAAACTGTACATTCATCATGTTTTCCTGATGACAGACTCACACATGAAATCATCACCTTCAACAACTAGGGACTCAGAGCAGCAACCAGATTCTAAAAATAGGTGCTTCCTGTGCTCAGACATTAGTTTCTCATTTCTTACTTGGGATCCTTTACTGCTGTGATCACAATTTTATTACAGAGGCAAGCATTCATCTAGCCTTCATCTCAGAATGGCTATTAAAGAAAATTATCATTTCCAAACAAATTTCACAGTTTATTCAGAGTGAAAGAATTGTGCCTTAATGATGAGTTTCTGGGCAGAGTAATAGGGTGACAATTTTTTCTATAAATAAATATTCTTGAACTACCAGTATAGTTAAACGAAAATATTTTGAGATGCCTTCAGGGCTTGTGGGAGGCAGCCTAAAGAAACAGTGTGTTTCTCTGAGGGTGTTGTGATCTTGGTATGCAATGACTATTTTACTGTTTCATGCACTTGCTAATGGGAAGGTAATATTTTGGGGTATCCTTTGGGGATGGTAATATTTTGGTCTATCCTTTGGAGACCATCAAGATTTGAATACTTTGGAATGACTCTTTTTCTCTTAGTCTGTTTGATTTGTCTTGCAATGTGCAAAATCTTTTATGAAGTCACCAAGCTCATTAAAAGGGGAAAAGTAAAAGACTCCAAGCCAGTTACACTTTGTGAAAGTTGATAGTTCAAAATCTAGTGTTAAAGAAAAGTACTGAAAAGCAAAAATTGCTGGATGTTTCCAATTGCCACATACTGGCTCTTTCTTTCCTCTTTGCTATGGGCTACCTGGCACTGTTACAACTGTCGGATGGTCACTTCATACGGCCGGTATCAAGAGATGTGGAGATGACATAGCCTGGTGGGTACGTCCATGTTCACTCCCTGCTGCAGTGCACAGGAAGAAATGCTATTTCCAGGGCTGCGCCACACTCCCTCTATGCCATTCTTGTCAGGGGCTCATGTGGTTTGAATACGATGTGTCCCTTCATCTGGTCTTGCCCTCTCCCACAGTGGCTTGGATTTCCACACTCCCACACTTCTCCCCACCTTGCTCACAAGCAGAATGTGAAATGATGTGTTTGCAACGGCTGGTGCTGAGCTAGGCAGATGTCTCTCCAGATTTTAATGCAACGAGTTCAGAGTCCTCTACATATCTTCCATTTAACTGTTCATTGTTGGAATCATGATGGTACAGGTAAACGGGGACCTCTGTGATTGATGTCGCAGTGTAGGAGGTAGATCGCGTGGAACAGTGCTCTCGGCGTCTTTGGCCCCACTGGGTTTTGTACTGTGTCCATTGCCTCTTCAAAGCTCCTTGTACCTGTTAAAGAAGCACATAGTTAGGGTGAGGCATAATCTAAACCCCTATAATTCTACCAAGTTTTTACTTTGCTGCAGGAAATTTAAAAAAAAAAAAAGAAAGAAAAAAGAAAAAGCTCCAGGTCTAATTCCATCAGGTTCAGTCTGCCTCTCTCCTCTGCTTTGCCCCCAGCTCAAGAAGCAAGTTACTTGTCTCTTGGCCTTAACTCCCTCCCTGCCTACCCTATGGCAGCAATTAGTTTCTGCAGTTGTTGCTGCTTATGAAGAGTGGATATGGGTTTGCTATTCCCATAGAGGTAGATGTGGAACAGATTGCTGCACGGGAACACAGTGGGATGCTATGGCAGAAGAGGGAAGAGGAAGGAGGGATGAGGATTAAAACCCATCTGATGCTGCGGCTGGATCCTTGCCCTTGGAGTGGCTCACGTATTGTGATCCCTGAAGAAACTTGACCTTGAGTAAAACTGGCTATGAATGGCAAAGTGTAAGCACACTTCAAGAGCTTGCCAGGGCTAATTTTGTAGACAGGAAGAGTTAGGAGATTAGTACAGATAAACAGAGATTTTGTTTTGGTAATTTAAGAACAGTCTCTGTGCTGGCAAAAAAAAATAGCGTTGGTCATAGCCCTCTGCATATGAGAGAATTTCAACCTTTGGACATTCATCTTCTAGGAATAAAATATTTTATTCAACATTTACATTAATGGTGATGTTATATATGGTGCTGGGATATGACTTAAGCTATTGAGTCCTGCCAGGGAATAAGAAGCCCTTCTCTAGCTGCACGTTCAGGCATGCTGGCACTTGCTAGCTCCTTCCCAAAGGAAGCATTGAGACATGAGCAGTGAGTGGGCAAACCCTGACTCTGCTTGTTCAGATCAGCGATTCCAGCCAGCAAAATGTGAGAACAGGGGCAGTTTGCCAAAATAATCTGCTGTAAATGACCACCCCTCCAAAGGAAGGCAGAGGCAGGTGAGGAGCTGAGTTCACAGGAGCGTCCCAGAGTTTCTGTGCTCCTGCTGAGCTGGATGTTGTATGTCATTTTTGCTCAGGCAGTAGTCTGAAGTCACTCTCTAGGCTCTGTGCAGAACAGTATCTTTGATTCATGTAGATGAATCTAAATGACTTTAACATTTCCCAAGTCTCCACAGTTCTAATCACTCTATTAATATGTATATAGTAAAACGTTATCTACTCACCACCCACAGCTGCCTTCAAGAAAGCTGTTTCATGTCACATAAGGACAAGACTTCATAAGGAATTGCTATGAATCTGAGATGCTTGCCGAGTGTACAGCAGGACTATGCAGCATGCCAAGAATGGATATTTCAATTGCTTTGGCTTTTTATTTTTAATCCAAGACACAAGCCAAGGTATGAGGACTGATGCTATAAATCCTTACTCATGCAAGTAGTTGCACTGACTTTGGTATGACTACTTTCTTGAGTAAACAAACGTTTGCTGGACTAGTCCTTTAAAACTTAACTGAAAAAGATATCCATGCCCAGTTTCCAATACTAGCTCTTTTTTTGCTATTGTTTAGCTTAAGACAAAGTAGTTAAGAGTTCTTTTCATCCAGAGAAATGTATTCCTATTTGCCTTCTCCTAACACAAAGAAAAGAAAACAAATGGGTGAGTGTAGGTTAATTAGATATCAAGCACAGAAAAGGCATATGGTTACAACAGAACTTTAATTACTGGGGCTGTGAGCAAAGCTTACTGTGCCAATATGGAGATTTAAAGTGAAATGGCTGCATGCAGAGAGGTTTCATATCACACCATCGCCAAAGTTTATTAGTGAGAAAGAACTACTGCATGAAAGACTAATGCAGTTGCAGCACATTATACAGAAATATTACATGAGGTAAACCTTGTAAAGATTTAGTCAATTTAAAATTGCCTTTTGATGTTACAGTATGAATATCAGAGCTTAGTCACCCCAGAAGCTATGGGGAGGGGAGGGACTGGAAGAAGAAAGGTTCAGAAGGATTAAGTCAGTGATTTTCCCCAGTATCACACTGGGGCAGCAGCTCCTGTAACCTGCAGCCCGGACACAATGAGGATATTGCAGAAGTCTTGGGTGTGCCCAGCAGCTCTGCCCACCCGCAGCCATCTCTCCAGTGCTGCCACCACAGTCATTAGTGCCTGCAGCCACTGTGCACCTCTGGCCATCGCCTCTGCCCCTAAGTATTGAGTATGTCTGCATTTCACAGCAGTTCCTCCATTCAGATTAATCTCAGTGTCTTTAGTGAAGGTGGCAAGAACATGCTCCTACAGCCTCCCTGTTCCTCTCCTAGCCCCCCTTCTCCTGCACAGACCCCAAGGCTTTGATCGCTCTTGCATGGGGAGAAGAGCTGCTGTGAAGGTGATGAGCTCCTGCTGAGCTCTCAAACTGCTCTCAGTTGAACTGGACCCTGACGGGCCACCAGGGCAACCATAGGTCTGGAGACGATAACATGATTAACTGAAGAGGGAAGAACAATGTCACTGAGCCTGCCGTGAGGAGCTTATGGTTTTGTTCTCAGAAAGGAGTGACACTTAAATTGTACGTCTGGTCCGGGAGAGAACAGGCACATCCCTTCCAGTTCAGCCCATGATTAGAAGTGCCATTAGTCAGGTTTAAAAGGCTCCACGGAGCAGTGAGAGCATGAGGTCAAAGCAGATGGGTTTTTATTCTCTGCTGAACTGCTGGCCTGTACAAGAATCCAGCCACAAATGGATAATGGATAGTACAAGCTGCTGCACTTGAGTAAAACAACGTGTTAATCTAGGTTTCTGCCGTGATTCCAAGGATCTCAGATGATCGCAAGTCAGTGCCAACTAAAACTATTCATGCATGGATTTTAAATGTGTAAGCAGCATTACTGAAAATCACATGAACAGCCATCACATATTAACGACCAAGGAGGCTCCTGGGGACCGGGAGGGGCAGGGAGATGGCTGCCATGCATGATAGCAGATGGAAGAAAGTAAAGTCTAAAGAAATTAAGAGCCTGAGTTTATTTACTTAGTCCCGATCTTCAGGACTTAAAAGGTTTTTCTGTTCTCTGTTAGCCATTCATGCCTCTTTGGCACACAAGATATATGGCTGGGTTTTTTTTCCAAACAGACTTTCCATTTTGTTGGCCAGTCTTGCAGTCTAGGAGCAATCTCAAGCCTGGAAATATGGTCTGGTGAGCAGACTGTTGCAGAGACCTTGTATCATCTGTACAAGACTGTTGTTGTTGGACAAACTACAGTGCTGCTGGACACTGAGATTTTATATGAAAATGCACAAGAAGATCTATAATTTTGAAAGTCCAAAACAAATCCATTGTTTATGTGTTCTTCCACATGAATGCAGGCATTGGTACAGCTTCTTATTACTATTTTTATATTTCTTTCTATAGATGGGCTCATGGTACTAAAGGGAGGTTGGTGAGGTAGTAGGGGATGAATGCAACATAAAACACTGTCAGGTGATACTGAGTTTAGCATTGTTTGTCCTGGCTAAACCTCACGCATTTCATCCTTGAAGTTAAATATTCCAGTAGGAAAAAGTAAATCCCTGAGTATCCAGGCTCCTGTGGTACTAAAATTAATCTCCTTGCCCCACACTGAATTTTCTCATCAGAAATAATTTTGGGCTCTATAGCAGCAGATGTATACAGCAGCTTGGAAACAGTCTCCTACCATGACTGAAGACCAGACTGTGTCTTCGGTCTATGTCATACTGCACACAGCAAGACTGGGGGAAATTATCTCAGCTTAGTTCTCTTGGGCAGCCAAACTCAGACTAGCGCTCCCTTTGGAAGGACCTAATGCCATCTTGGCATTAGTCTGTTGCTGCTCCTCTATAAGTTGTGTGCCTTATATATCTACTCCTTGTGTAACTGCAGGAATAAATGGGACTTGGACAAAGGGGGTCATAAACCTTTCATCCTCTTCTGGCACAGCCCAGCACATCTACTCTAGTACATAACCTTGCTTGATGTTTATTGGTAATGTGCTGATGCAAGTAGCACCAAGATGTCTTGAGCCTCTATTAGAGAGGTGTCATCTTTGGCTCTCTGCCCACCTTAATGGGAAATTCTACCAAAACCCACGCTTATTGTCCAGTAAATAAAGTTTCCTATAAGAAAATAATGAGAGGGTTTCTCAGCATCCCTGTCATTGACTGTGTTAGACAGTCTGCAGGTCTGTAGCAGATTCAGCAATTTTAAAAGTGGGTGTAATGGTAAAAAGTACCCAAGCACCAATGAAAATTACACTCAACATGTCTGGGAAACTTGAATCCCCACGGCTGTTTGTTCTTACTGCCTGACACCGATGAATGTTTCTGATCAGCAACTCCATCAAGGAGTCATTAATCCTACATGCAGCCTGCAGCTACCCGCAGGTAGTTAAGACACCCATATGATTACTTATGGGAGCAATAGAGTACAAAGCTGGAAGTCACATTTCAATATCAGATTAGTTTTTATCTCATTTTGGGCATCATCTTTTCCAGATGTGTCCCCTTAGTGATGGCTCGCTGACAATTCAAGTATCAAAAGTGGATATCCAGATGAGAGCCTTTCACAAGGAAGAAGTCATTTTGCTGTGGGCTGCCAGATGTGTCAAAAAGGCTGTCAGAGGCAGCTGGGGGTTTGGTGACTATTTCTGTTATTCAGGATTTGTATCCAGACTCTGTATCTTCAGTCCCCGTAAGGAACAACTGGCTGCTGTTGCACCTTCCCAACAGCAGCTCAGTCAGCGCAGAAGTCCACAAAGCGCAGCATGTCTCTAAGGTTCGACATCTGAATATCATGTATGAATATGGTGTATTTTCTTCATCAAAATATATTTATTCTGGATTCTAGATTAATTTAATACTTAATGAACACAAGAGAGCTGCATATTTATTTTAGACTAATTTTCATTCCCAGAATGTGGCTTTTAGTTTTCTGCCTAGCGCACAATAGCTTAGCTCATACGACAGGTAAACTCATTCATACCCTGCAATCTAATTTAGAATTAAATGATACATATGGTCTCCCATGATGTTGGCAAGCAGGTGCTTCAGATCTGTCCATCATTGGGTAACCTGAAAATTGTATTTCTGGAGTTGTAAAGGTAGATATGCTTCTCTGACGTTGTGGCACTGCCAAAAGTACTTTGGAATTAGAGCTATCTGATGAAACATAGCTAAGAAACAAACATCCTTTAAGATATTTTACATTTTCAGTGCATTTTCTTGCTGCCTTTCCTCATTTTTAGCATTGCTACAGCCTTTCTAGGCACAAATCCATATGTTCTCATTAGAGTTGGAGAATTACAGAGTAATCGACCTTTTACTCTAAAGCTATAAAACACTAAGCAAATTTGTTTTGCAAAATCTAATCTGAAAACGATGGAAGGCGACACTGGGGAGAATGAAGAAGGCAATGTTCAAGACCAGGATTTTGGGGTAACATGTTGTTCGGAGGCAAGCGAGGACACACTGGAGCACTGCCCGTACACAGCTATGCAGTCATTCCTATGGGGAAAGGATGTTTCAAAATTTGCCTGGCTGGTCTCTACTTTCTCCACGCCTACCAGGAAGAATCAGAAGTCTTTCTGTGTTTCCAGGGCATGAAGACTGGACTGTGCCCGAAAGTGGTGACAGTAAGGGAGAAGGAGAAAGGTGGCAGTAGCCTGCAGATCCTGGGGACAGAAATGTGATAGGAAAAAACAGTACGTCTCTCCAACTTTTTTTTATTGGACCCATGAAACCATGAACTTCTGTAGCATGATCTTTACAGTTATCATTTCATGTTATGTTCTGGTGCCATTAAGTGCTCACATTTTGCCACTCTTTTATCCTCCTGAGAAGTCATGCTACAGAATTACAGTGGGAGGCCTCTAACCTTTTCTACTGTTGCATTTCTCTGTACATTTATGCACCGAGCCAGCCAGAAGCAAATGTATAGCTATATCAACAAGTAGTAGCAGAATTTAACACTCTCTGCCATCCCGAAAGTTAGCAAACCAGCTAGCAGCACCTTATCAATAGGTAACTTGCTTCAAGTCACTATCAAAACATCCATATGGTCACATCATTACTGGGAACTTGCTACTTTCTAATAATATACAGAGATAAACAGGAGCACAAATATCTCTTTGGGTTGACATACTGAGTGTTAACATCACAAAGCTTGCTCTGCACCTCATTCATCTGCTCTAGATTAAAAATTAGCTTTTTAAAAGACTTTCTAGCTTTTCTAAGATATGGTATATTTTATTTTGTTTTATTTTGCTACAGTTGAATTCTCCTGATGTATTGAAAAAGCATTTTTCTGCTAACCGTCTTCAGAAAATGGCTTACTGTAGGAATTTAAATAGCTCTTGACATATTTTAACCAGCTATTTTTTTGTTAAAAAAAAAGGGAAGTGGACCGAAAACCAGCTGTAGGTATCTAAAATATTGATCCAGCTGTAAGAGAATGGGAGACATTGTTGCCTCAAGGGTTTTTAATTCTCAGTTACTACGCGAAAAACACTAACCTTAAAAAGGCGAGTGCTAATCCTCAAAGGAGTGAAAGTAATCGCACTCCTTCAGGCTCCTCTGCTCTGACAGTGCTACTGGGGACGGCATCTCCACCAAGGCTCTGGGAATGAACGCAGCACATGGCTCTCCAGGACAGCCCCCTGAAGATCCCCACTGCTTCTTATGGGGCATCGTGGTCCTTCCAGGCAATCCATCCCACTATTCTGGGGCAGGAAGGGCAGTAGAGCATTTTTCTCCTTTACTTAGATCTCTGTCTCAAAATTGCAGATCGCAGGGGGAGAGTGTCACGCCTGTACCTCATTTGGTGCTGTCTGCTTTGTAATGGTAACGCTCCTGATTCATCTGCTCTGAGACACCCAGGTCACGCTCTGCACAGAGCTTTCAAAAATGCACACTGCTGCTTGGATATAGAGGGTAAAAAGCTACTTTTTGTTGTTTCAAAGTTTGTAGCACAACATGCTTCATTTCCGCATTAATGAACAATGAAATGACTATTTTTCACGTTCTGTTCATTTACTGTATTTCACATGCTTACCTCGCCATTGAAGAAGCAGAATATAGTTGCCACAAGTAAGCCCTAAGAGAAAGGAAAAGAAAAGAGATTAGAGATCACAATAGATAAATTTTTTTGGTGTTGTTTGGAAATTTGGACTTGAGGGATACAAGATAAAATATTAGTCAACTTCCTCTACATCACAGACACTTCACCTAACCTTCCTCTCATTCACAGTTATGTTATTGCACCAACTTTTGTCTTTTCAATATATTTTACCATTTCTTTTTCTATATTACTAGCATTTACAGATTATTTATTTTTGCTGAGAAGTTTATTTTGTAGAAGAGGCCTAGAGAAGGAAAATTAAATGGTATGTAAGCTAGACACCTTGCTTACAGGGTAGTACCACACTGGCACTGACTTTGCAGAGGAAATGTGTCCTACATGCTGCCACTCGTTTGCCAGAGTGCAGTTACCCAGTTAAAAATGTCAGCCAAGGAGAATCCAGCTGCCCCAGGAAGGCTTTACATAGAACTGTGTGTCAGGATAAGTGAGCGTGTAAGTGGGGAATCACAATGGATGGTGGGGATGTGAAAAGAGGTGTAAATGGTCAGAAAAAAGAAAACAAACCACAATAGGTGAGTTAGAAGGTAGGGGCAAAGAAAAAAGAAGAAGAGAGATTGCAGATCATAGCTTGGTTATAAATGGCTTAAAATTAATTTAGTTATCGCCACAGTTATTCAGATAATATTTCACTACTGCTACAAGATTAAATAGGGCCAAGCCAGGGACATGAGGTAAGAAAGTGTGAAATTAATAAGAGAGAAAATTCTCACACACAGAACCTGCCATTCAGAATCATGTAGTTACACTGGTCCGTGTTCTAAACTGCACTCCCTCTTATTAAAATAACATTACATAGCATCAGTGGGAGCCAAATGCCTTCATTTTAAATTACTTAAAGCAGTTATTATATACTAAATGTATGGCAGTTTGTGAAATTGAGGGGAAAACTGCAATACAATAGTTTGTGTTCCCAAGGGCTGCTTTGAAGAGCTTTACAGCTGTATCTTTTTTACAAACCCTCATTTAACTGATTACCAGTTAAATTGTAGCTAATGCTTTGCAAAATGTCTTGGACTTTCAAGTGTATATTTTGGACAACAAATGTAGGGTAAGCAGTGACTGTTTTAACAAAATGCTTATACATTAGAGATGCACTGGCTGGTTTGAAGAGGTGCTGACCACCTGAATTTTGGCAATTATTTTACTCCAATAAATCTTCTCTAATGCAGAATTTTTAATTTGACATGACTTCAAATATGAACAGAGAAGAGCACATGTGAGGAGGAGGAAGGGTAAACATAGTGAGAAAAAGAAAGTTTCACTTCGTGTTTTGGAAAAACAGTGAATACCCACAAAGAACTCAAATACCAGTATACAATATGCAATACACAACAGTTTGCTCATAAGCTCTGGTTTCAGAAACACCATAAAATCAACCAAAATCTTACACCTCTAAAGCAGAACTTTGTCGGACGACAGATTCTTAAATAAAAACTGTACACAAGGGGAGCAAATTCATCACTTCCTGGTGCCCTATACTGATTTTCTCCTGCGCTGTGTGTGCTACATTAATTTGCACAGTCTTGCAAAACATCTGCTGTTGACTGCATGGTACATGGTGTCAGCAGGGGTCTCACTATTTTGCTAAAGTGTGCCTATATTAACAGCAGTCAGCCACGATGGGAAATGAAATGGATCTTGATCTGCCCTTGGAGTAGAGATGCTTGATGGATGTCCCATGTGTGGCACGGTGGATACAAAAGATGCCAGGAGGAGAGAAAGAACCAGAGAATTTTTTCTAAGTCTGTTCTTCAGTGAGAGTGTTTAGGGGGAATTTGGGAACTGCAGTTCACCTAAAGGCAGAATTGAACCTGAACTATTGAAGTGACGCCATTTTCCATTTCAGTTCCTCTGTGGTATTTGAATTCCTCTGCTACATTCGGCAATTTGTCTACTTTTCTTTAGTGGAGAGTGTAGTACCCTTAACTAGTGTTTTCTCCAGACAACTTCTGACAGAAAAGCTAAAGAGGAAGCTGTGGTGACGCCTCATCCCTTCGGTTGCTCTTCTGGTCTGGAGTGAGCTGAAAGCAGAGCTGGCTCCTTGCTATTTTGAGACCATGGATGCTGTACATCTTCTGGCTGAAGAAATTATTTTCTCTAGTTTGTCCCATACAGGTCTCACTGCTCCTCTTCCGCTAGTGACGGCCTTCTGGGCTCTGCCATCTATTTCTATTTCTATTTCTATTTCTATTTCTATTTCTATTTCTATTTCTATTTCTATTTCTATTTCTATTTCTATTTCTATTTCTATTTCTATTTCTATTTCTATTTCTATTTCTATTTCTATTTCTATTTCTATTTCTATTTCTATTTCTATTTCTATTTCTATTTTTATTTCTTCCAATTTATACATTATTTTTTTTGTGCCCATAGTTCAGAGTACTATCATTATCTTCAGCTGTAAAGCTACAGAGATATCTATAGCACATACCAGCTTTGTCTCCTCGGAGCCAGGAGGGCTTGGCGTGATGATAATTTTACAATGGGTCTATTAAAACATGTGACAGACTGGATGTAGGTTAATTATTTCATGTAAGGCCCACAGGTTAATTCTCATATCTTTTTGACATACGTCTTCCATTTTGTCTCTAACTGCTGCTGGTTTTTGCTTAGGGTGCAATTCTTGTTGAGGCTGAGATCTCCAGGTCAATTATATCTCTCTGCCACTGTGTGGAATTGTTAAACTGACCTGTGATATATCGTCTGCTGAGAGCAGGATAACGCTTGTTGTGGTATTGAAGGTAGAGATGAAAAATATATTCATTTTGACATTAAGGCCTTTAATGACTTCTTCTAAAATTCTTTATTTCTGGAACTGTGTGAAGACCAGGTGAATGCGGCTTTTGCCCGAATCAAGCCTTAGAGGTTGTTCAGAGTCAGCAACTCTCAGACCTTCGTGTACCTTATTGTCCCCATAGTGAGTTTTTCCCTGTGTTTAAGTGCCTATACTGGTCCAAGGACATTCTTTGCTTAACAGGTATTTAACTTGTATCTAACTCCCCTAGAAAACCTGAGTGTCTTGAAAAGAAGTTCCAGTAATTTGTTCAGGTTAAAAAGAAACAAACAAAAAATAACTATGTGGATCCTGCAAATTTACATGGCTTTCTGACACCTCAGTTGTTTTTCTTCTAGCTTATGCCTCCATAAAACCAAGAAAGCATATATATATATATATATGATTATTCCTGTTATTCTTGAGCATGTCCATGGCCTTAGTTTCTGCCCTAATTACACACTATGTTGCTGTTAAGCTTTAGTGGGATGATATGTTCATTATTGATAGTAGAAAATGATGGCACATATAATTGTACAGATGGCCATAATATAAAAAATCAGTTTCTGATTCTCTGTGTGGGCTTTGGTCCACGTCCATTCACTTCTCACGTCTGGATCTAAATGGACAGCCAAAAAAAACCCCAAAAAGCATGGCCAAGTTTCTTCACAGAAGTACTTCCCATTCTGATCTCTCTCATTTCAGCAAAGATAAAGAGAGAAAAACAATACTGTATTCTTCATCATCTTCATTCACAGCACATTCATACAGCATCTCTGAGGTAAATGACGTTGTTACCTTCATTTATGTTAGGTTAAAAAAAATAAGAAAAACAAAGAATGTATCTGTGCAGTTTCTGCTGCTACTGAGGTGGGGAGATTGTCACGAGAGGGCTGAAGACGGCAGCCCACCTGCTGCAAAATGAGGGAGACATCCCATCAGCCAAAGCTCACACTTCGCTGCTTCTCCCGCTCTCTGCTGGCGCTCTCATTCCTGTCATTTTGTACATGAATTTTTCATATAAAAATGGCACTTTATAATATCCAGATTTTAAAAAGACCCATTTTCCTCAACTTTTATTGGCTCAAAATGTTACAAAGTTTTAAAATTACTAATAATGCAAAGAAAAAAGGAACAGGAAATTAAAAAAACCAAAACACTTATGTTGTCAAAAGCAGTCGTATGACCTTAACTTTGCACAGAAGGAAAAAATGTTTCTGGTTTGGCATCACAGAGGATATTTATTCCCCTTTAAATGGAGAAACAGATGGAATGAATACTTTTTAAAATGCATTGAAATATCTTACTAGTTTTAAGAGGCTACTTTTAAATGTGTTAATTTTGTTCTGCGTGAAGCTGCATAGAGACTTAAATCTACAACTTGGAGGCAGGGTGGATCTCTAAGTGACCCAAACTCATGCCTAAAAGATACAAAATACCCTTTGGACAACTGAGGCCCCCATGAGCTGGATCTTCCCCTCTGGCAGGGCGGGTGCTGCAGTCCTGAGGGTGCTGCTTGGAAGCTGCTGAGTGACACAGAAGTAATCTCACTTGTGGAGAAAGAAAACTTTGATTATTCTCCATTTAATAGAAAAACACCTTTTATTTGCCAATAAAACCCAAGGCCCTTATGCTGAACAGCATTTTAATCTCTCATTAGAGGCAGACTTGCACATTTAGGGCCACAGTCAGCAAGGTATTGAGAGGAAGAGTAACTTCAAGTGCGTATTGCTGTTGATTTGGGGGCTGTTTCTCCACTCCACCAAGCAAACCTCCATGGCTAAATCTTCTCTGGCACAGCAACAGTGACACATTAGGTAACGTGATAGCGCCTGCAAACCCAGCTACAGGATGCTGGCAGGAGAATTTGGTGAGAGGGGACAACTGGTGGAAGGAGTTTGCAAGCAGGAGTATGTTAATCTCTGGGTGGGGCGGTCTGTATGTGGGACTAACTGATGTATCACGGGCTCACTGCATTTTTCTACTCTTCACTTTTTCTTGTGAGGCCTCTGCTATGGACCAATGTCAAAGATCAGAAGCTGGGATAATGCGATGTGCTCGCTGGTAGTAGACCCGCTGACAGGAGCTCAGCACCCCGACCTCTTTGCAGCCTGAGACCCCTCAAAAGGTGCCCAGTCGTTCCTGGGGTGGGGGAAGGGGCAGCAGCTGCCCCAGGGCCACCAGAGGTGCAGGTGGCCCCACTGGGGTGTGAGGCACAAGCCACGTCCCTCCTGCCCTCTCTCAGCATGGAGACCCGAGTGCAGTTACAGGCAGAAATGGGGCTGCTGCTGCTTCACTCCTTGGCAGGAGGCACCCTCTTTGCCCAGGTGTACCATTTCGTCTTCTCTGCAGCATGATGGGGCTTTTCAAGCTTTTAAATGACAGATGTGTTTTCATGCCAGAGGTGCGTAAGCAGCCAGAGCATCCTGTACCATCGTGTTTTACACCCTGAGGAAGACTGCATCTTTCATGTGCTTTCAGCATCATCTAACAGGCTTTTGAAAGTCAAGTCCTCTAGGAAAATCTGCAACTCACTGGCTGTTCTGGAGTGCAAATGTTTGCTTTGTGGTGCCTACTTTAGGAGCACTGTTTAACAAACTAACTGCATGTTCAGCAACGCACCTCCAGCATCCCACTCTGCATAAATTATTCCACTTAAAGGTTGAAATATCTTTTTTTGCCTGGTGCAATCTTCATTTCAGCACAGTATGGAGACTGAAGAGCTGATACTGGTGATGGTGAGGGGAGATACTAATCTCTGCTTTTACAGGATCCACGGCAAGCTAGCTGGCTGGGCTGGAAAAGTACACGCATTCATATTTGCAGCACAAAAGCCAGGCTTCAATTTTTTTTTTCATTTATATATCAACTCTACAGATCTGTTAAGAAGAATTGGGTCTATGTGGTGAAACAGACACAATTTGATACACAGGAGGTAGACATACAGAGTTTATGAATTGCACATATAACCGTATTTGAAAAAACACTTCTGCTTAAAACGGTGAGTGCTGACGATAGTATTGCAAAAAGAGCAGGACAATTCAAAACCAGACTGGCTGCTGTACTTCAAAAGTGACTTCAGTAGAGGAAACCTAGCATGTAACATCTCGATGTGCTCTTTTTCAACTGAGAAAACCATTCTCTGAAAGAAATACCATTACACAGTTTCTTGCGGGAACAAATTCTTTCTCATTCATCATCTTCAATCATCTGATTTTTACAACAGACTGCAGTGTTGTTTGCACCATTTCTGTGTACATGGGCAATGTAGCTAATATATCAAACCATTGTGCTCATGTAGAGCAGTGATGCACTGTTGAAAAACTGTCTCTCTTTCTGTTCTAGAAAAGGCATAAAAAATGTATTGTTTAACCAGTGCAGAAATGGAGAATGTATTATATTTTCCACAAAAAACAGAATCATAATTGCACCCACGATGTGTGCTTGTATATGATTGACATGCCATAGGATGCAAAGACTAATAGACTGCTTCTAGTTTATGGAGAGGCAGGCTGCGCTGTGGTTTATGACAGCATAATAGCTAGTGAGGAAATATAGCTGTTACATGAGCTAATACAGTATCTGCTAATTACATAATCAGTCCTAGAAGAAAATGAGCGCCGGAGGAGTGATTATATAGCTGGCTATCTTAAGTATGCATACAAGAAATGTTTGGGAAAGGATTTAGAAAGTTTATTTTAGAATACAATTAAAAACCCACGCTAAGTAGAAAAGGGAGCATTGCTGTTGGCCGCAGTTAGCAGGACAACTGCATAACCCTCCCGAAAGGCCAAATTTTATGTGCTGGCAGGAAGCATGCTGAGATTATTATATTACAGAGGTGTCAAGAGCTCTTCTGTGATGACTGCATTGCTGCCCTGGCTGGGGGACAGCTCTGGGTGGGCTGTCACCACTTGGCAGGCCTGGTGGCCTCTCTGGGCACAGCAGCAGTGGGGCACAGGCAGCCCCCACCATGTGCCACGCCGGTGTCCCCAGCACCATCCCCACTGCTGAAATGGGACAAAATGTATTGGCAGGGGGTTATCAGGGTCAATAAGCCATGGAGAGACACCCATTCCCAACAGCTGGGACAAGGGCAGAAGGAACCCATCAGAGGTTAAACTTTGCCTCCTTGGATCCCTCCCTCACCTAATCCCATCCATTGGTACAATAGTTTCATGATACTTTGTTTTTGTTTCTGGTTTCATTTTAACCTCAGTTTGGTGACTTTCTATTGCATAATGATCATAACTAGGACTGTTAATTAAGAGAATTAACATTCTTTCTGTAATTCTCTGACAACCTCACAGGATTTGAAAGATGTTTTCAGAGTAAAATGATTATTGTAATAGTCTACCTTATCATAACTTGCTAAAATTGTAAGCAACTTGTCATCAGAAAACTTGTTTGGAGATATTCCTTTATAGCCCTTTGAGACTGAAGAAGTGACAATACAGGTAAAAACAGAAGAAACAGACTCTCATTACTTTTAAGCAGAACTGTAATGTAATATGGCATACACTGCAAAAATAGACCTATAACTTCAGTTATTCTATGCACGCAGTAGTGTGCACATCCACAGTTTTGAAGGGATAAGGGCAATAAGCAGAAAATATAATCTAAGATGACAGGATGCATACATTTTGGTAGCATTATTTATCCCTTAATTTAAGGGAAAACCACCACTGATTTTTTAGTGGCTTTCTAACTACGACATTAAAATACCTTCTGCATTTACCTTCTGTATGAAAGGAAACATGAAGGGGGTCACTGTACTTGTCTATGTTGACCACTACTCATAAATGCATTAGAAATCTGCCATTCCTAGTCAATATAGTACTGGATATATTACAGTCAGTAAACCAGGTAACCAAGCATTTAAAGCCATCTAGTTATTATTTGTTTTTTTTTCTTTTTAAAACAAGGCAAACCAGACTTACTGAATGATGCTGTAATTTCAAAGCATTTATGAAATAAAAATGTCAGTCTTGTATTTTAATTTAAATTTCCCAATAATGGAATTTTAACTCCTAAATGAAGCCTCATTGTCTCAGCCTTTTCTTCCGTGTATTGGCGTTCCCTCTGTACAACAGTTTGCATACACAGATAATTTTAATACTAACCTCACAACACCAGTTTCGTAAATTTGAGCACTTCAGCAGAAATCGTGCTTTGAACATGAGCCCTCTGTAATCTCAGTTTTCTCTCCTTAGTTTAGAAATAGTGCTATCTGATAATTTTTGCTACATTTTTCATTGTTTCCCCTATCTTGTGGTTGTTCTTTATGTAGTGATGCTACTTGTGCCAAGGCAGATGATAATCCAATAATGTGAACACAGTTGCAAAAGAACTGCAAAACCATGGTCATGCTCAGTTTCAGGGTAAAACAACTGGAAACAGCATCTTTGGCTAAATTAACAGCAAGCACCTCAGCTAAGCTGAAGTTGCTACTATATAACATACCTGGTAATGCATTAATATGTGCATGATGTAATCATATATTTCTCCAGCAAGTCGGTTTTCTGGTCTCCAGGGAATAATAACAAACTGAATTCCCAGTAAGGGCACTAGGATTAAAGTGGCTCTGACAGCTTTCATATACATGTTGGACTCAGCACGGTGGGTGTCTCTTAGCTTTGTCACCAAAACTCGGACAATGTTAAGCAAAAAGAAAAAATTGACCTGCAAAAGCAAAGCCATTATAGGTGAAAGCATTCAAATTAAAGAGACATTCAAAATAAAAATACAGAACACACACATGGCAGTAAAATGTAACTTTCTAGCTTTATCATAGCTCATAATGGGCAGCTCGTTGTTAGTCAGGACTTGGAAAGTACCTTGAATGTCTTCAGAAAAGAGATGTTAAGCTGCTTGACATGCTTCCCTTAGGAAGCCTGAATGGATGTTTCAGACAGGCAGGGATTAGTTCTAGGAAGCACTGGCTGTTTTGACACTGATGTGGGAAAACTAAGGATTTCCAGGGAACAATTAATCTCATTTTTATGTATACAGTTTGAACAGGAAGGACGCATTGTTCCCTAGGAGCAACCAAGTCTCTCTTCTGAGTCTAAAGGTCACCTAGGTACCTTGCTGCTGTCTGCACTGAAGATGTCTGCAGCCAGGTGAGACAAACCCCAGCGTGGCCCTGGGCATACGGGACCTATGGGGGCACAAAATTTCTCTGAAGAATGCGCTCCAGCTTACATGGGTCAATACTTCAGGCTTGTGTATGAGCAAGGGGGTGAAGGTTTTTCTCAAGAAAAACCTGGGCCTCCACCCAAAACCAACCTCCACCAGACTGCATGGACCCTGTGGTACACTATCCACAGGTAAAAGTTAATGTATACTGGCTCAGGGCAGAAATGCCAGAAACTTCAGAAAGTTTTGCCCCTGACCCTTATGGTCAGCTATGCTGAGTAGCTCTGCATCCCACCTCCTCAGTCATTTCTGGAAATCAGATTCCAGCTGTGGGTGTTCAGCATACGGAAACCTGCTCTTGACCGCAGCTTCACAGAGAGCTCCCTGTGGGACGTGCTGAGAGGCTGCAGAGGAAGAGGGAGGGCAGACCCAGGCTGATAATGAGCCCTGTGGGTATCCTGTGGACATCCTAGGTATCACAGACCTTCTCTCCCTCCAGTGTGCCCAGATCACTCTTTTCCACTCTGTTACAGTAACATCAAGCACCTATGCTTCAGAACTTCAATAGTCTTTTTTCAGATGATTTTTTTTAAAATAAGAATATAAGTTGCATAACTTAGATATTTTAATAGCCCAAATTCCATAGATATATGAGAAATTTCAGTTGAATCTTTCAGAACAATAAAACATGAATCAGTAAGCTTTAGTAAAGCATTTCATCATTTCTTAGCTACTGAGAGACCTTTCAACTGTTTTACATCTGTGCCCTACTGGAAAAAAAAAGGAATAATAAATTACGTCTGAGATCCCATTCAACATTAAATCTAAACTTTATTCGCCATGCTCCTCTGACTCCACTAACTCTGCTTAACCTTCACTTTTAGGATTTCTGGAAGCAACCATGAAAAGTGGAAAAAAGAATTTACAAAGGTAAAAATCCTCAGCTCTTCTGAGTCAGTCTGTCACTATGAGATTTTTGTAGCAAATCATGCAGGACATTCTGTAGACATTGACATCTTCATAGGAAAAATAAGACTGGAAATGAAATCCAGAAATTATAATGCCTTATTCTGAAAACAGTTAAAGATTGCTCCTTTTCCATAAAAAAACAGTCCTTCCTCTTTTCTGTGTGGCCAAGATGTACAGACTTTGAGCGTGGTGGTAAAAATAAAGGTTGAATGGCCTGTCCTAGAAGTTAGTTGGCATTACAACAGCAGAAGCAATCAAAATTGCACCAGTAAACCCACAATAGATGTGATTCCATAGGAACAGCAGAAGATCTATATGGCAGGGAGGAACATACTTCTTCACATTGCTGATGTGCAAGACTGCTTCTCCAGAAAGGATAGAAAGATTTTCAGCTTTTTCAGCTATTAGATGAAGGGTTGTTTCTTTATTCAAAGGTGTTCCCAGTATTCACCGCCCTATGTTTGATCTCCGAGGTAACTACTGCAGGTACGTCCACGCATCAGATGTTTGCAAGCAAGAGGCAGCTCAAAAGCTGAAAGCGCACCTTGGGTGACACACTGAAGTAAACTTGGGGCTTGGGTTGAATAAAACCCTTTCTGCACCTTTCAGGAAAGTCAGCGTTACTGTGTCAGGGGGCTATACATATGTATACACATTGCCAAGCTGCACTTTGAATCTTGTCCTCCGACTCAGACAGCCCAGTCCGGTCCCTACCCCAGGCTAGTTTAGCTCCCTGGCTTTGGACTGTACCAGTTCAGTGACCAGTAAAACTTGTGCTGAACGACCAGCCTGCACTCAGCTCAGCTAAGTGCAGCTAAGGCATAGCTAAATGCCTCATCAATGTCACATAAATGCAGTACATCATTGGTCACAAATAAGTTACACTGGGAGAGAGTGACCGCCCTGATTTTCAAAAGCAGTTAGTGATTCTGTTTGCCTCAAAATCCTATTCTTTACTGGGAGGTCCCTTTATGGGACTTGTTTTTGAAAAGCATTGAGACCCTGCCCTTGTAACACTGAGTAGAGAAAACCTCTAACTACTTCTAAGTTTTGACCAAAATACTTAAAGTACAGAAACTTCTATTCTATACAGGTTAGCAGCATTTCTGAAATAATTATTGAACTGTTGATAACAAATAATATTCTTACCAATAAAGCTGCCATTACAGGTCCATGAACAATATAGAGCAAGTGCGTGTCAACACTCATCCAGCAGCTGCAGGGGAAATACACCATTAAAATTTATTATTAACTCAAATAAACTGTGTTACACAGTTAAATAATGCCAAGTTCCTTCAAAAACAGACATACTACTCACTTGTCATTGAAGTATTTGGCTCTTGCAACAGCATGAATAGATGCTGGCACTAAAGGGAACCCTGAAATGATTAAAGTTATAGATCAGTCTAGGTATTTTTTTAGCTTGAATTTCATATGTCACACACACTAAGTCTCTTGTCCACAAAACACATGTATGTGAAATCACAGCTTTCCGGAAAGAATTGCAATCACATGGCACTCAGGGCCCTAGCATTACCCCCATGGTGAGATACAACAGGGAATAATGTTCAAGGCAGGCCAAAAGGAGAAGCTAAGCCTGCAGGCCATGCTCTCCTGGGGCGTGACAAAGTGCTGCCAGGCATCCCTCCGCTGCTGCAGCTTGTGCAGGAAAGGGTGTGAGCAGGCAGTGTGGGAAGGAGACAGGGATCAGTCGGTTCTCAGCAAAGTATTCCCTCGGGAAACCAGGGACACTTGTTAAAACCACGTAAATCACTGTTGAGCAAGAGGGAGGCACACTAACTCACATGCCAGGTTGTGGAGAGATAAACAACAGAGTGAGGAGTTGCTCTTTTGGAGCCTATGGCAAAAGAAAATGTTTGGAGCCAGGTTTTTTTTGGGGGGGTATGGGGATTTGGGATATCTTCTGCAGATTCCCAGCCTCTGTGCAGCCACGCCCATGTAACGCAGCTTTACCACAGCAGGGAGTGGAGCTGTGGATACCATAAATCCTCATCTCCTGTTTTATCTGTGGAGCCTCAGGGGAGGCCACTGCTCTGACAGGGAGCTGATGGGAGCAAATTTGCAGCGGGCCAAAGGCCCAGGAACATGCCATGCTTGACAAACTGGAAGCCTCAAATTCTTTCCAGCCTGACATTAAGAGTGATAATCTGGTCCACTGCTGTCCATCTTCCTTCAGCTTGCTTGCACGCTGCATCCCTCTCCAATAGGCTAGAAGTCTGGAACTGGGGAGTCTGCACTGTAATACTGACCCCAGTTTGTACAACCCTGCCCATACAGACAGCTGGCCAGTGGGGAGATGGCCTACTGCCTTGTCTGTCCTGCGCAGAGAGCTTTGTGAACAGTCTTGGTGTAACTGTTGCCTGTTCCCTATAAACCACGGAGGTTTCTTCTGAGTTTTGGATAGTCTGTAATTATGAATAAAAATGTGTGAAAATGTCCCGCTGGTACCATGATTAGTCACATTGTTTCTTTGTGTGTTAGCGATTTCAGAAACACTTTTAGAAGAGACAGGGATTCCTGAGCCAAATTCTGGGGAAGTCTTACCTCAGAGCACAGACCAGCCAATGCTGGAGTGAGAATAAGGTCAAATAAGTATGTAAATAGGACACCGATGTCTCCAGGTATTTTTAAGCAACAGCACTTACTCTAATGCCAAAAAAAGTTCTTACTGCAATTTACCTCAGGAGGACAATGCAGCTGTGGGAGAACAAACTGGATTGCCTTCTTCTTTATACATCATTAGAAAATTATTACTTGGCCTCTGGCTGCAGAATGCCTTTTTTTTGGGTGACAATACATGGATACATGGTAGAACAACAAAAAGATCAGAACAGAAAGAGAGGAGCTTCCATCCTCAGGGTGATCTTATGGGATTGACAGCTTGAGAAAATCCTTTTGATTTGGAAACCGAGCAAGTCTGGGCCAATTTTGTTGACAGACAGGTTGAAGAGCAATTTTTAAGGGGCCTTTCTGTAAGAGCAAAAAGTCTTCATCTGAAAGCTCTGGCCTGCAGTATACTGAGTAGAGTGCTCCACATGATGCTAACAGGCCTTTTTTCTTCTGCTAAATGCATTAGCCTAGAATATTTGGCTCAACAAACTCACAAGCAAATCTTAAGAATGCAACGGAAAGTTTTCATTAGTTAGTTATAGGGTAAGAAGCTCATGACTGTCTACGACTCAAATGTCCAGCTGCAGGCTGGATGAGCTCCTCTAGGGCTAGATGTTGCTCCTCTCTTGTAAAGGGCCAAAAGGCAGAGAGGCAATGAGAAGCGGAGCACTAAGGTGGCCTGTTGGGTCTTGGTGGCACAACATGTATCACTTCAGGGGTCCCACCTACATGTGGTAAGCAGTGAGCAACATAGAAATGGTCTGACCCCAGCCATCCCAGGAAAAGGTATGACATATCCCTTTAGGTCATGGCAGGCCCTTTATGGCACAAACTGGAAATTATGCTTAATTGTATTTCCAGTTGAATTTGGAAGGCAATCTGTTTCAGCACTGTCCAAATCAATAATACCGTCTTCACTTTTATGTGGATGGAGCTGCCTGAAGCAGTCACACATGTCCATGAAGTATTTGATACTGTTTTCTTGCCCTGCATAAGGGTGATTTCCTGACCCAGTGAAACAATAACAAATGAAAGATTACATTCCCAGCAGTAGTTGCCAGAGTAGGGATCACCTGAATTCATCAGCCTTGAAATCATAGAATCATCACATGGGTTGGGCTGGAAGGGACCTTAAAGATCACCTAGTCCCAACCCCACTGCCATGGGCAGGGACACCTTCCACTAGATCTGGTTACTCAAAGACCCATCCAACCTGGCCTTGAACACTTCCAGGGATGGGACATCCACAACTTCTCTGGGCAACCTGTGCCAGTGTCTCACCACCCTCACAGTGAAAAATTTCTTCCTGAAATCTAATCTAAATCTAACCTCTTTCAGTTTAAAGCTATTACCCCTCGACCTATCACTACATTTCTTTGTAAAAAGTTCCTCTCCATCTTTCTTGTAGGCCCCCTTCAGATGCTGGAAGGCTGCTATAAGGTATCCCTGGAGTCTTCTCTTCCCTAGGCTGAACAGCCCCAACTCACAGAATCACAGAATGGTCAGGGTTGGAAGGGACCTCTGGAGATCATCTAGTCCAACCCCCCTGCCACAGCAGGGACACCTACAGCAGTTGCACAGGACGGTGTCCAGGCGGGTTTTGAATGTCTCCAGAGTGGGAGACTCCACAACCTCTCTGGGCAGCCTGTGCCAGTGCTCTGCCACCCTCAAAGGAAAGAAGTTCCTCCTCAAGTTAAGAAGGAACTTCCTATGCTCAAGTTTGTGCCCATTACCTCCAGTCCTATCACTGGGCACAACTGAAAAAAGACTGTTCCTATCTACCTGGCACCCTCCCCTTAAGTGTTTATAAGTATTGATAAGGTCCCCCCTCAGCCTTCTTTTTTCTAGACTAAAAAGACCCAAGTCCCTGAGCCTTTCCTCATAAGAAAGATGCTCCAGTCCCCTAATCATCTTTGTAGCCCTTTGCTGGACCCTCTCCAGCAGTTCCCTGTCCTTCTTGAACTGGGGAGCCCAGAACTGGACACAGTACTCCAGATGCGGCCTCACCAGGGCAGAGTAGAGGGGGAGGATGACCTCCCTCGACCTGCTGGCCACTCTCTTCTTAATGCATCCCAGGATGCCATTGGCCTTCTTGGCCACCAGGGTACATTGATGGCTACTGGTGTCCACTAGGACTCCCAGGTCCCTTTCCACCGAGCTGCTCTCCAGGAGGTCAGCCCCCAACCTGTACTGATGCATGGGGTTATTCCTCCCCAGATGCAGTACCCTACACTTGCTGTTGTTGAATTTCATCAGGTTCCTCTGTGCCCACTTCTCCAGCCTGTCCAGGTCACGTTGTATGGTGGCACAGCCTTCTGGTGTGTCAGCCACCCCTCCCAGTTTTGTGTCATCAGCAAACTTGCTGATGGTACACTCCATCCCTTCATCCAGGTCATTGATGAATATATTGAACAGGACTGGACCCGGTACTGACCCCTGAGGGACACCACTTGTTACTGACCTCCAACTAGACTCTGCACCACTAACCACAACCCTCTGAGCTCTATCTGTCAGCCACTGTTCAATCTACCCCACTGTCCATTCATCTAACCCACACTTCCTAAGCTTGTCTGTGAGGATGATGTGGGAGACAGTGTCGAAAGCCTTGCTGAAGTCAAGGTGGACAACATCCACTGCCCTCCCTTCATCCACCCATCCAGTCATGTCATCGTAGAAGGCTATCATATTAGTCAGACATGACTTCCCCTTGGTGAATCCATGTTGACTACTTCTGACAACCTTCTTCTCCTCCAGATGCTTGGAGATGATGCCCAGAACAAGCTGTTCCATCATCTTTCCAGGGATGGAGGTGAGGCTGACTGGCCTGTAGTTTCCTGGGTCATCCTTCTTGCCCTTTTTAAAGACTGGAGTGACACTGGCTTTCCTCCAGCCCTCAGGCACCTCACCTGTTCTCCAGGACCTTTCAAAGATGATAGAGAGTGGCCCAGCAATGACTTTCACCAGTACCCTCAGCAGTCGTGGCTGCATCCCATCAGGACACAACTCTCTCAGCCTGTCCTCATAGGAGAAGTGTTCCAGCCCTCTGATCATCTTCATGGCCCTCCTCTGGACCTGCTCCAACATGTCCATGTTATTGTTATGTTGGAGGCCCCAGAGATGGACACAGTACTTCAGGTGGGGTCTCATAACAGCAGAGCAGAAGAGCAGATTCACCTCCCTCAACCTGCTGGCCACACTTCTTTTGATGCAGCCCAGGATGCAGTTGGCTTTCTGGGCTATGAGTGCACATTGGTGGCTCATGTTGAGCTTCTCATCAACCAACAACCCCAAGTCCTTCTCCTCAGAGCTGCTCTCAATCCATTCTCCGACCCGCCTGTATTTGTGTTTGGGATTGCCCTGATTGCACTTGGCCTTGTTGAACTTCATGAGGTTGACATGGGCCCACCTCTCAAGCCCATCCAGGTCCCTCTGGATGGCATCCCTTCCCTCCAGTGTGTCAACCGCTCCACACAGTTGTCATCAGCAAACTTGCTGAAGATGCATTCAATCCCACTGTCTATATCACCAACAAAGATGTTAAAAAGCACTGGTCCCAGTACTGACTTCTGAGGAACGCCGCTTGTCACTGGTCTCTACTTGGACATCGAGCTGTTGACCGCAATTCTTTGACTGCGACCATCCAGCCAATTCCTCATGCACTGAGTGGTCCATCCATCAAATCAATGTCAAGTAATACATCTGTCCACATCAGATTCCATTCAATCATCTCAAGCCTTTTGCAGAAGTGTTTTATATTTGCTCAGATTTTTGGTTTTCTTATAAAGCTATGTTACAAATGTCATTAGTGATTTTTCCAAATAAAATATCTAGGTCTTCTTGCATAGGGACTAGTTATAACAATGAATAATGAATATATTCTTCTTGTGTTGTACATTTACCTTGATCTTTTGAATTGCAATTCAGAGCACAACCTGCTCTGGTTGCTCTGCATTGCCCTGCAGAGAAATGTATCTCTCTCCATTGATTAACATAGCTGGATGTTTAAAGTTAGGCTGTGTGACTACTGCTTCTGGAATCAGTGGAATTACACTGATTTATGCAAACTTAAGGGGTGGCCATATAGTCCTAATTAGATCATTTTGCTATTAACGATTTCTACCTTAGGAGATGCAAATGATTACTTTTTGGGGGGAAGTATTCATCTAGTTTCATTAAAAAGGCTGCAGATTTCATAGTCAAAGAGTTGTATCTATTTTTATTAACCTTTTCCTTCTCAAGACGTCATCACCTTATTGCCACAGCCACCACCCTATTTATTTTTGGGCAGTGCTGCAGATACTGATGAGTATCTTATCAGATAACTTCACTGAATTACCCACCATGATGCCAGTGCTGTTCTCAGCAATATTACAGCTAGCTCATAAGCTTTCACTGCAGGCTAGCTGTCCCAGTTGCATTAAATTGCACTGCCTAAATTGAATATCACCTGAAATAAATAAGTTTATGACCATCTTCCTACGGCACAATTGGATATGGAATGACATGATTTTGGGAAGGCTTATGCTGCAAGATGTGAAAATGGCAAGGAAACATTTAAAATGACTCTTCCCATAGGGCTGTCATTTCAAAAGCAGAGGCCTATCAGACTTTGTATATTCAAACATTCTGAATTACGAAAACTTTGTGATAGCACAGTTGCTTGCTCCAAGAGGGTTCAGCTATTTGGACTGACAGACAGTCCAGAAGCCTTGACTCAATTTAGGGTTCTTCAGGAAGGTTGTCTTCATGTAAAAGCTAATGATGTTCCACATACTTTAATTCCAAGAGCACGGCAAGTCCCTGTCTTCTCAGAAAAGATACCATTCTCATAAGAAAAAAGAGTGCATGATGACATTCTCATTTAAAAAAAAAAAAAGATGAGGTCTTACATGCCTGGAAACTGTTACCTGGCACTACAATCCATATAAACTATAAATCATGCTAATTTTCTAGGTATCTAATGTAGGTATCCAGAGAGCACTAAGTCTTACACTGTAAGAGGAAAGTAAGTTAACAGGCTCTTAAATGAAAATCCAAATAGGTTAAGAACAACTTTCCACTTTGCTGTTACTACCTATACAGCACCTGATATTGGATGCCTAACCAGTGGTTGAAGCCAGAGTTTTAAAGTTCTTCAGAACATTCAGAACTGGGTCATTTTTCTCCAGTCTAATTCATGGTTAATTTTTCTCTGGTTAAGCAGTAAGGGTATTTTTTATGTTCCTGCTGTAAATGAAATAACGCTGACCAAGCATAACATCTCCAAAGAGGATGGAAAATATAGAGTAAATCCTATCTGCTTCAAACTGGGATTGCAAGAGATGAATGCAAGTGAACATCCCTCAGTGCAGATAAAGGTCCACCATTTGCAGCTTATCTCCACCAATGGTTTCAAAATATGGGGAAAGGCTCACCAGAAACTGAAATGAGGCCAGAGATTCATGATTCCCAAACTGGGAAAAAGCTCTTGATAATGATTTTCTGTCAACTCACTGATCAACAATAGTGATTTAAATGTGAAAGAGACTGCACTCCACTGTAACATATTGGTTGCGTTTATCTCCGTCCTGAGACCAGAGCAATTATCTACTCCTGTGTAGGTAAAATAGTATCTTCTGCTTTAAAACAACATCTGCCAAAGTAGGCCTAATACTGGATTCAGTTCCAGAGAAATTCTGGATCCTCTTTCTACGTGCTGTGTTTTTTCAGTTTGGGAAACTGTTTTTCCTCCTTTTCATTCCAGAATAAATATACTTTTATAGGTACTATCACAGATTAATATTTTTGCATATAAAGTGACAAAAATAGACAAGTTTTGTTCAGATGAGAGATGTGCTTATATAGAAATCTATTTCTCTCCCAAAGCTTTGCTTAACAAAACTTAAACATTTCTTTCAGCAAATCCCAAGATGCAGCAAATAATGGATACTAACTCCTGCCAATCTTTGTAAGTCTCTAGGCCCATTGAAATAAATGCACTCAAATTTAGGATCCAATAAATCAATCTTAAGCTACGACCTAGTGGTATAAATACATCAATTCAGGTGTATAAGTGCTAGAAGAATTCAAACATCTGAAAGAGTTGACCATCTTGCTACAAATGATAACATACATACCCCAGCCCAGGAGGTAATACCAGTGCAAACGCTGCTCTTCAGCAAACACTGCCACCACAATCAATGTGTGAAGATAAATGCCTTCACAGAGCATCCAGAAGTAGTTGCAGCCCAACATGTACTGGTGAAAGAATTGCAGCACTTTGCAGCTTACCTGTTAGACAAACAAGATAACGTCACACACTTGACCGGCATTTTGCATTTAAGCAGGCAAAGACAAATGTTACTTCTAGGCTATAAGAAAGCAAAGTGGAACAAAAATCCCCAGCTCTTGCTAGGTTTTTTCAGCACCTATCAGTGACAGGGATTTTAAACCTTTATAAATGAAATGAATGGAACAAACAGCTCCTACAAAACAGAAACAATGTATGATAACAGCACTCCAAAAAGTACCACATAACAACAAATCCCCTTCAACAACTGATGTCTTTTAGAACTGGAACAAGCAACTTGTTTAGATGTACAGGAAAGGCTGTGAAGAAGACAACAACTTAGAGCTCCAGTTTGGGTGATTTCTTTGCTTTTGATCAAACTTTTCTAAGGTTTGTTCAGCTTTCCAGTCTCAGCCGGAGTCCCTCACTCTTCAAACTGCACCCAGCTCTGAACTCACTCCTTTGGGAAGGGCAAGTGCTGTTGGCAGTGGAGATTTTTCTGGTAGGGTACCAGGGATACTGGCTTCACCTCTTTGCTAGAAGACAGCTTTACTTTATTTTGTCCCAATAACAAAGTGACACATGGAGTTAAATGGAGCCAGTGAAGCTGGGAAGTGGCTCCCACCCGTGGTTCAGATGGGGTTGCAGACACAGACCTTGACAAGACACTGTGGCTTTGAGACGCTGGGGAGCGATGGGAAGCGATGGTGAAGGGAAGCATGTTCTGTCCACTACCAGAGAGACAGCTGGTGTGGGACAATGTTGTTCCTCTTCTGAGAGGACCTCATGTCCATCTGCCTCCTCAGACAGGGCAATGAGGTCCTCCACATGGGCTTCCATGCCACCAGCACCCAGGAGGGCCAGGAGGAGTGGAAGGGCACTGCTGTGCTGGCAGAGACCCACTGCTCCTCGGGGAGCACCACATGCTACTCAAAGATCCAAGGTCACAGCAGTGATGGCAAAGTGGCAGTCATCGTCTGTGGCCATAGGAAAATACTCCTTCCCCTTAACTTCTGCAGAAGTTTTCCAAGCTGACTACCTGGGCTGTAAGAGACATCTTTAGGATTTACTTGTCTCTTTAAAGAGATATTTTGGCAGTTCAGCAGGTAGAGGACTGCACGTTCTGCCTCCATCTGGGGCTCTCAGACTGCCCCTCTGGACCAGAAAAGCTTGTTAGCCATCCAGCGCACCACCTTCTGTTGCGAAAAACAATCCCAAAGCAACTGCCCAAGCATGTACATTTAGTTCTGTTTCAATATTTACAGTGCAGCTCGGTGCTCAAGAAAATATAGGATTATTGATAGGTTAGGATATAGGATTCCAACAGGGTTAACTTGAAAGACCTATTTTTATTTTTGGTGATTTGTTTTTTCCGCTCACCACACTGGGCAGGGCAGACAGTCACATCTTTTCTCCACATCACGTCTGAAAAGTTCTTACAAAGTATGCTGAAAAAGGGTCATATAGTGGTTTGAAAAGGTTAAAAAAAAAAAAAAGAAAAAGGAAGAAGAAGTATTTGCTCCTTTTTCTGTTGACAAATGTGTTCATTATGGTTCTTAAATCATCCTTGGACTGTTTTTCACAGGCCCGGGTCAATATGTTTCTTGCCTTGTTCCTTTGCCTGTGCTCAATGCAGCCTTCCAGCTGGTGGTTGGCCTTTCTCCATTCTCCCCTTATCGATCACCTGTCCCCACAAGGGCTGCCTTCACTGACAGGCGCTTCCCAAAGGCTGCACACACATTCAGGTGGCACTCTCCCTGACATCAGCCAGCCACCCCAGCCGCTAAAAAGTCAGCAAACTTTCTGAGCAATCACAGCAGTGTTTCCAGACAAGTTTGATAGAATCCACCGCATCCCAGGTTTGGGCTGGGCCAGCCCCACGCTCACCTGCAGGGATGTCCTCGGAGGAGCTGCAGGTCAGAGGGTTGATGCGAGAGCTCGAGGCATCGTTTCCCTGATGGCTCTGGCGGGAGCAACTCATGGTGCCTGTACGATGCACACAGGCTGGTCCTGCTCCTGCCAGTGCCAGAGTCCCCCCACTTTCCATCCAGCCACCGGTGCTCTGGGAACAGTCTCGCACTGCAGACCGGCAGCTGGAGGGGACCAGAGCACGGCTGACGAGTTCTGCAACAAAATCCACGGTAGGTCCTCAAACCTTTCATTTTAACTTAATGCTTTCACTATTTCATATTGCCAAACTGAAAGAGAGACGACTGCAGAGCATCCTTGCCTCTCCGTTGCCAGCTGTTTGCACTGTTCACCGACAGAGCTCTGAGCGGAAAGCGACCGAACACACCTTCCATCTGAACTAAGTCAGTCTTTGCTGGAACTTTTCTCTGTAGCTCAAACAAAAGCACACACAGAAAGCACACTGCTTGAGAATTATATACCTAAACTTCACTTACTTCATTTCCTCAACATTTCTTTCTTTCCTGTACCCTCCATGTGAACTAGCACTTGTGGCTTTAAAAATGAAATCATAAACCTGTCTTTTAGAGTAATGGCTGCACAGACAGCTCGTGACTCTTTTGAGGAATTTAATCTCTTTCTATGCAGTAAGTTAAAGAAATAATAATACCATTGGCAAAGCATGAAGGATGGGTGTAATTAGTACTTTGATCCATATCACATTAATTTGAGAATGAATCTGAAAAAGTTAGCATAAAGAGTTTAAGCCCAACAATGCACCGAGATGAATTATATTAAATTTGGATTAATCAAACTATAGCAAAAATCAGTCTTTGCTTTCGATGAGCTAACAAATGCAGCACGTTTCACCTGTGGTTAAGTGATGCAGTGGGAGTATTTTCCAACAATAAAAAGAGAGTGTTTTTCTTAGGTCAGAGCAGGTAAAAGAGAAGAAACTGTTACTGATGAGAACTGGCTTCATGCACAGTACAAATAAAACATGACAAATGTAACCAACGTCTCGGTGTACATTAGTCTCAGCTGGGAAAAATGCAGAACTAGTAAGTTTTATGAAGTGTTTATTGTTATAGAAACAAGTAAAATAAAACTGTAAGATGATACAGAAGCAAATCTTCCACCATTTCCATACTCAATAACTACCTGATTGTTAACTTGGAGATAAAAATCATGTTTAGGGGTTTTGTCTTCTGCTAAAGTCAAATATGTTTTGTTGCAAGTTCTTTGAGGCAGATGCTCTGTCTTTGCTCTGTCTTGTACAATGCGCAGCACAGTCAAATCCAGGACTCAGAGGATTATCACAGCCCCTTCACATGATGAAGGAGAGTGAAACGTCGTGAGCTCTCAGTCTGTGGGTATGCAGGTGACTGAAGCTAGTGGGTTTTAATTCATGAGCAAGGCAGGCTGAGAGGAAATAGCTGGTCCTTTCTAGCGCAGCCCCGCAACGCCGCTGCTCAGGCTGGTGTGCCTGTCTCCTAAACAAAGGAATAAACAAATGCTCCTCCTTTTGAGAGCCTGGAGACAGACAGCATTGCACTGCACAGGTTGGTGGCCATGTAGCAAGGGAAAGTGTGATACAATTACCAGGAAAGCCCACAAAGCCAGGTAAGCATCCTAAGCAAGCAGCTCCTTTGTGGCTCTGGGAGGATGGCTAAGAATGAACCCTTTTTTGGCAGAATACAGCCTGGCAAGAAACTCGACCTGTGAGGAAGGAGGCTGCCTCCTGCTACTTGTTCTCACTGCACAGATAAACACAAAAGCTGATGAAAGTTCTTTCCAGATCTGCAGGAAAGCACCTGAGAAAAAAGCCTCCTTTATTGTTAATTTTCCTTCCTCACAAAAGCAACCTGCAATGGCCTTAAAGTCTGGCTAACTGCTCAGGGGCAAAAGGGGTCGATAGGAATACAGTCAGTCATATTCTTCTCTCTTGCAAATCTCGCTAGGATTCATGTAACTCTTGTGAACACTTCAGCTGTGATATGTAACGAAAGCACTTCAAAAGGGTGCTGGAAACATCACAGAGAAGAATTAAAATAATTTATTCTCCTTTTACAAGAAGGAGGTAGAACTGGTGTCTGTGATGTTTTGCAAGATATATTGGTGTATTACAAATACAGTCACTGTTCCAGCCCTGTCAAAGGAGTCTCAAAGGTCCATCTGCCTACGCAGGACCCTGCAATTGCGCAGTAACGTAATTGGCATGCCACTCTCCTCGGCTAATCCAGCAGCCCCTCATCACATGTATTTGTCATTTCTCTGTTAAGGCTCTCCTTGGTTATCAATTAATAACTTATGGACGGAACGCTGCAGCATTAATTACCATCACTACCCATTAGGGCAAATCAGACCAAAACACTCAGACTACATAAAACCCAGGATACTATCTTCAACAATAATTACAAAATGTAATGTGAAATAAACTGCTAATTGTTTTTTAAGCAGGTCTTCCTTGTAATTCAGTCAAAGTAAAAGGACTGACTCAGTTTTGGCATAGGAAAGTTGTACGGATTCCTGTGTGTCCTTGTTCCTGCGATGCTTTCCTGCACAAAGGGGACTCGGGTTGGTAAATTAGGAAGTTTGTGTTTTACACCAGTCCTTGCCAACTCTGGAGAGCCTGCCCTATGGAAAGCGAGGGTGGGACAGCCTCTTGGTGTGCATAACACAACCTCTCTTTTCAAGTGCTCGCTATCCATTGAAATGCCCCTGACTGATATTTCAAATAAATTGTTAAGAATAGGCCAGCCAAGGTGATTGATTTTAAACCAAGCCACCTATATGGGCCATCACTACAGTTGTGCACTTCTTTGTTTAAAGGGAAATAAACATATTTGACCTTATTAGTCTGGTTCCTCTGCACCTCTGTGAACCTCCCCAGTGCACGGCAAAGAAGGACCCTCCTCGAGGAGAGTTTGTGCTGCTTGCCACAGAGGCCAGACATGATTTATTCAAATTCACTTTGAAGGCAATACAATATATTCTCAGACATTCTCAACTTAGTGTTTTAAAGGAGTAGCTTGAAGTTTGATTACTGATCTGCTTTACACGTTTCTTTGTTCGGGTTTTTTTCTGGCTGTTAGAACACTATTCTATGAAAATATTCTTAAATTCCAAGTATCCATATGTTACACAAATAAGCAATAAAAGGACTTTCCAAAGCAAGACAGTGCTAAGTATTGTAGCTGTAAATCACTGGCTATCAGAGTGTCATACCATTATACAATATATCTACTATGAGTCATCCAATAAATTGTGTTCCAGTCAGAAACCTGGCACACAGGGGCTTGGGCTAAGATTAATGTTTTAATATACTTTTAAACCATTTACAGAACAAAATGTACACAGTTGCTCAGAGGGATCCTAGGTTTTGTGTTACAAGAAAGCAAAATATGAAATTAAACAACGGGGGATATTTTTAACAGCATCTGTGGCCATGTCTATGCTATAGCAAAGCAGCCAGCCCAGAGTTAGGCATTCTGGACAGTAATTAATACAGCTCAATCTGCACATCCTTGAGTACTGGCTGCCGTAGCGATTGCTCTCCTGGAGCTGCTGCTTTGAGCTCTGCAGGGTGCTGTGCCGGGCTGAGCTCTCATGGGCTTCCCATGGCACATCCAGCACTGCCAGTGCCCGGCATCCGCCAGCTCCTCGCCGGTGGGGGAACTTCGGTGAGCATCACGCAGGGTGTGAGGCAGAGCAAAAGGCAACCTCATCACCCCCAACGAGCTTGGTTTCTGAGCTGGGGTTGCCAAAGGGAGGCAGCTTTTCAGGAAGGCATCTTAAGTATGAGACTGACTGATGGAGGAGGGCAGAGAGGCCATCAGAGAGGGGCACCGAGGAGGAGAAAACGGGCAGTCAGGGTAGCCTAAAAAAACAGTGCAGGAACTATTCGACCTGCTGTTCATTTGGACAAGGAATGGGGTGCAAGTATCCAATGAAAAGGGGTAAGTGCTTCAGTTATTCCAGGCACCTCTCCTCTGCCATCACACTGAGCAAGAGTCACTGGGCACAGGAGGATGGGACAAGGCAGAGGTTATTTCAAACACATATTCATGCAGTGCCTTGGCTGATTTTGCAGCCATACCTAAGCTCTGGGCATGTTGCTGTTGTGCCCTGAGCCAGGCTAGTCTAAGCCTACGTGGAGTATACTAACAGCAGATGTATTTACTTACACTTACATTTGAGGTATAAGATCTAGACCTGCAAAGGCATTTCCTAGGGACTAGGTACACATACAGCTTTGATGACATGGATGTAGCCACTCCATGATTCAGTTAAATGCTCCCGGGATTTTCTAATGATGTGACTGGGATTTGTGACACTAAATACAGACACCTAAGCTGCCTCTCCTGTGGTCAAAACAGGTGATGGAGATTACAGCAAAAATTATGTCATCCTAAATGAGATACCTAAAATAAGCCAGGTGGATTGTGCCTTGAATGTACCTTTGTCTATCTGTAGCTTTAAAAGATGCGTGGGGTGACTAGTTCAGCTGTACATATCTACAATACATTTGTCTAAATGTAAGACATACCTGACCTCAAATGCCTATGGATCTTTCAAGTCTCTAGATGCACTCAGAGTCTGCTCCAGGGCCTTTCCCGGGGTGACCCGCTGCCAGGGGGAGCCCCCAACCCTTTGAAGGATGCTGGGGAGAGGGGGCACCAGGAAATTCAGAAAACAGTCAGTTGGGTGTATGCAACCATAAGCTATTCAGAGGCGAAACGGTAAGGAAAGGAGCTTAATCATCCAAATGACTGACCTATTATTGGTTGATAGCTCATTCTGTCAACTAAAGCTAAAGGACACATACATAATTAGCCCAAACCTCTTCCCTTTTTTCTCCTGCTTAAAGTCATAGAATCATAGAATGGTTTAGGTTGGAAGGGACCTTAAAGACCTTCTAGTTCCAATCCCCTTGCCATGGGCAGGGACACCTCCCACTAGACCAGGTTGCTCAAAGCCCCATCCAACCTGACCTTGAACACTTCCAGGGATGGGGCCTCCACAACTTCTCTGGGCAACCTGTGCCAGTGCCTCACCACCAGCATAGTGAAAAATTTCTTCCTGAAATCTAATCTAAATCTACCCTCTTTCAGTTTGAAGCCATTACCCCTCATCCTATCACTACGTGCCCTTGTAAAAAGTCCCTCTCCAGCATGCTTGTAGGCCCCCTTCAGATGCTGGAAGACCATCATTACTCTTTCTCCTCCCATACTATTACCCCATGTGCTTGGCGGTCACCTGTAAAGACACTTTGGTGCCCTTTCATTTATTTATCTTCTGTTTCAGGTTACATCTGCTTGGTCTTAAACACCTTCAAAAGGAGCATGGTGGCTAGGTCATGACTGAAAATACGCAATAATACAGGTCTGCACAGCAGTCAACAAAGGGTAATGAAATAGCGCAGATGGCATTCATCTCACCTAACCTGGATGTCTGACTTCATGGTATAGATGTGTGGACCGAAACAGTCCCTGGGGAGGAATGAGCACTCTGCATTTAATACACCTGACCTCTTTTAGCCACCTGCATTAGAGCGAGGGGAATGGTCTCCTGGACTCAGATACAGCTGCCTGCACTGGCAGCACTGCTATTTAATCAGACAAATCCCAGTGAGAAAAATAGCTGCAGCAGCACGGTATCAGGGAGAATTATTGTGTTTTGGAAACATTATGGCACTGTCCTTCTGAGGAGAATTCCATTTGGAAATGTCCATCTTCTGAGGAATTTTGAAAAACCTACTTTCTGGCCAATTCACAAACAAATTTCTCACATCTTAGGCAGATCCTTTTAAAGACACATGCTAAGGAAAACTTTGAGTTTAAACTCCAAAATAAACTCAAGTTTAATTTGAATTATCTTGAATTAGTAGTTTCTTCTACAACAGCAAAGTTTCTAAACAGAATTGCTTTATATTCCCTGAGAAATATCAAAACCTAAGCTGCTTAAATGTGCTGTTCATGTGGGAAGCCTTGTGTGGAAAGGACAGGAGCAGGAGTTCATTACGGAATGCCATGTCCATACAGCGTAGCACAGAATCTACCAAAAGGCAAACGTTAGCATTTGCACTTGTTGATCTGACATTTAAGAAGAAGATGCTACTTGACATTTTTCCGTGCCTGTGTTTTTAGGAGCTAATGATGTATCATCTATTCACCTTTCAGTCTCTCAGATGCATAGGAGACAGTGCAACTGACAGAAATTTATGGTCATCCAGGTCCCACCCTACATTTTTAGGTCACCTTCACTTTATAATTACAAACCTCTCCCATTTATTGAGGAAAACCAAAGGGGAAAATGACAAAAAGCCTCAGTAAAGCATGGAGAATTGAATTAGTGTCAGAACTCACTCAAGCACAGCTCCACAGCAGGAAAGACTAACAGCCTTTCAGGGACCGCTACAGCTCAGTTCTGAAGGTAAAATAAGTACACCTTTCTTGAGCAGCAGTTCTGGAGCTATGTCATAAATTTTAGCAAATCTGGAGTGGAATAACTAGGATGGATATTAGAAAAAATTTGTTCACCGAAAGGGTTATCAAACATTGCAACAGGCTGCCCAGGAAAGTGGTGGAATCACCATCCCTGGAGGTATTTAAAAGATGGGTAGACGTGGTGCTTAGGGACATGGTTTAGTGGTGTTTTTGGCAGTGTTGGGTTGATGGCTGGACTTGATGATCTTAAAGGTGCCTTCCAACCTAGATGATTCAACGATTCTATGATTTTGTACATACAGCCTTAGCATGTACTTTGCTATGACAACCTCATATAAAAACCCCAGTGGTTGCAAACCACCACTGTGACCAGACAGGAGAATTGCAGTCGATGACAATAAGACCAGGGATGCTGTGAATTTGCTGATTTTGAAAACCTCTGTCCTGGGAGTTCTCACTCCCAGAGCAGAGCTTCAGGGCCCAGAGGCAGTGCAGGTGCACAATGATTAGGCAGAATGACAGGTTAAATCAGACTTTTTACAGAGACATTTAAATCTGCAGTTTGGCCTGTGTGCTGGGTATTTGGCCTCCACCCTTGCTGTGGCTGAGAGTGCAGGTCTTCCTCATCCGTGCAGAAAAGATACAGGCTGAAAACCTGGGAAGAAGCCCCAGGACCTGATGCTCTTACAGCTTTGGGACAACAATACATTTTGCAGTACAAAGTCCTTTATGGAACCACATTTCTGTAGGAAATGGCACTCCGCCTCCTGAAAAGGAGACAGCATGTAGGGATCACACTGCTGAAATACCCTCCACAGGATCTGATAGAGCCTGGGTTATTTTGACACGAAATACCTTGGGACTGGGCTACATGAAAGCTATCATCCCTCCCTTCGTGATGCTGCAATAGTTTTGAGAAACCCGAGCCTACCAAAAGATACTGCTTTGAAAAAAAACAAGTAACTGAAATGTAGACAGAGTAATTCCTGAGGAAAGTGAGATGAGGAAATCTCTCCCAAAATAAATACTTATTCTTAGACTCTTAAACCTCTTTTTTTTCCCCTCCTGATGGCAGCTGTTAATTTGATAGTGCCTTCCCATTGAGAAAGCAACCATAATAACATTGTTGAGAAGGCTCAGATCTTTCTCAGAGATGGTGACTGACTGACTTCTTTGCAGCCCACATTCAGTTGTTCCGCATAAACCACAAATACTCTTCACAGAAGTGTCATTTATGAATGCTGTGAATGTCCTTTAATCATCCATACTTCATATCCTAGGCATGGCATGCCACATCAGATCAGTGAATCTGACACCACCAGGATTACATGGTACTTTGTTTCCTCCATTACTCTGAGAGTTTCGAGAATATAAACAAGTATATAAAGACCTTGGGAAAAATGACGGGAATTACTGCTCTGTTTCATGCCATTTAGACCCTGACAGATCTGTCTTAAAATGAATGCAGATATTATTCCAGCCAGAAAATTTGTGAGAATTCTTTGAATATTGGCTGGTTCTGAATTCACAACGTCCCTTAGTCTGCATTAATCTCATTGAATCTCGTGGGAGGGGGAAGGCTTGATCTTTCCTAGGATGGAAGAAGAGATTCTGCTTTACATCTGAATTACTGCAGTGTTACGCCAGTGCAACCCAGTGATTTCAGTGAGGGTGAAACTGGTGCAGCACAGTCCTGGCACTGCCCATGAGCTTACTACTGGCAGCAATTTCATTTGCAAGTGATTCACCAGCATAAAACAAACTCATCCTCTTGAAGGTGAACACATGTTCCTGAACTGAAGTGACAGTCATTCCCTGCCTCCAAGGAAGGTCACACTGCCCTTTGCTCACAGGCACAAGACACTGTCAGTGATCTCACACCAGCTGTGCCTCAGTGCCCGAGCTGGAGAGCAGGAGATCCTGTCCCTGTGCATCCTGCACAGTACTATTGCATTTTCCTTGTCCCTCCAGCTTAGCAATGCTGGACAGGACTGGTGAGGGGGAGTCTAGACAGCAAATGCTGTTAGGAAGCAAAGAATTATACCCTGAGAAATGCAATTCTGCTGATACTAGAGAAATACAACAGCAGGAGGGACTGTCCTCTCCATATGTCAGTCCTGTTTTGTGGATGAGGGCAGAGGCAGATAGAGCAGGAATTTCCTTTCCCTGTCACCTCCTCAGGTGACCTCCCTGTCAGACACATGCACGTCAGGCACTGTGCTTCCATGCACCTCTCAGGCTCAGCCATCACACCTATGAATCTCAGAAATGTGATACGGTGCTTTGCAGTCCAATTCAGAAATGCTCCTTAGCTGGGACAGTCTGTCTCTAAACCTGAGAACTAGAGCCAAGCCTTCCTGTTCTCCCTCCCTTTCTATTGATTTCCCAATTAACACTGGCATCTTTGGGGGGGGGGGGGGGGGGGGGTAGTTAAATGGATCTTGGAAAGATCTTAGTGACTACACTGGCTCCTGTTTCAAAAGACTGTGAGTCTCCTGTCCTGGTATAGCATTTGCTATGTCAGGAACGAACTTGTGTCACTCAAATACCTGCTCTTCTCTGCTTTACTGGTGAAAACTAATGACAAGACAGGTATCTCCCACAAGGGAAATAGTAGGGATGGGAGATGCGAGCCTGTCTTCATGAACCTGCTCAGGGAAAGGAAAACAAATGGGATTTGGGTATTTATTTGTAGATGATAAAAATTATTTTGGGGCACCTGCAAGGCTAAAGCACAGCCTCAGCCCTTTGCTTGTAAATGATGAATTAAAGGGTTTGGTTCACTCACCTGCATCAGGCACTCTTGCTCTCTGTTTTACTTTGAACAAAAAATGCCAGAATTTTATCACTGAACATAGTGTGGTGAGACACAAAACTGGTGGACTACCTTTGACTTCAATAGACTTTCGCATGGGTGTAACTGGAGACTGACTTTGGCCGTCTTTGACTTACACAAAAGCAAGTAATGCATTTTACTCTCTCCAGTCTTGCTGATCCAGTTTTTCCTAGTGAAGTCAATGCAAAAATAGAATCTGCTAATGCACAAAATTTGCATAATTTGTAAATTAACATACACACTGGGCCTGGTGTCACCAAGCCTCATTCCTATGCCTGAGGCAGAGAAGGGCAACGTTTAAAACAGCCAGCTGGACCCTTCATTAGATGAAGGACTCCGAGGCAAGATGATGACAGCTTTCACAAGAACACCAACCCTCTCCTAGCACAGAAGATACTCTAAAAGACTCAGGAGACATAAGCGCTAGGCATTGGCCAGTAAGTCTCTATTAGAAGTTTATTCCTTGGTTACTTTTGCATCTAGATGATACTCTAGAATAGCTTTGAGTCATCTCTTTGGGGCTAAACTGGCTGCAGAGGCCCTTGTAAGTAATCTAGTGGAAACAGGATGGAGGAACAGATGTACTAAGATGAAAGACTTTGGAGATGCTTTGAGAGTGACAGAGAAAAGCTCTGGAAATAGTTGTATTAATAAAGAATCAAATTGATTTAACAAGAATTTAAGAAGCTCTACGCTGAGCATAACGCATGAAACAACTTAGAGGAGCAAAGCATCCTTTTGGATCTCCACCTCTGCTGCTTCCAGGGTCAGCTGAACCCTGGGGACTGTTTGGACTACTAAGGCAAACACAAGTCATATTGGGCAGCAGTTTTGCCATTTACCTTTACTGGTATCAGCTATGAGCCTCTTATTTGAGAAAAATATGTTTTAAAAACCCCCAGGCTCTGCCAGGGTACATCAGAAGGAACTCGAAGCAACAGAAGATGAGAAGGTAACACTTATATGATAAAAAGTCCTAAAATTAACACTGTTCCTGAAATGCTGTGAATCTCCTTTGTTTTCTTGGCTCTCATTCCCTCTCTATTCCTTTGAGAACAGGGGAAGTCATAGGTATCGTAACCCCATAAATCACAGTAACCACCATTTATATACTCCTCATCTTCCCACACAGCTTAATGTGTTATTTCTACTGTTTTACTGTGATAGGGAGGAAAACCTAATACACTAGGTAGCCATGGTTTTCACTTGAATTTGTCAATGGTGAGATTATTTGTAGTGTTCTAGTGTCCCTGAGGATACTAGATTTTTTAATATTACTACTACCACGACATTGCTTTAAAGACTGTAATGCTAGTGGACACCAGCTTTTGTGCTCTCCTCCTCATTTTCTCCTGGTCTCACTAATAATACTGAGTGGGAAGCAGCTTAGTGGTTTCTCCTGAAGGCTTGCTTCCTGCCAGGAGATGGGTTTCAGACACTACAGACAAACTGAGTGCCCTTTGTCATCCCACCCACAGTGACTGCAACTTTAGTGAAATGCTTGGGAAGGGGAAGGGATCTCGTTCTCCTGTCAGAGACTGCGTGCTGCACCATCAGCTAGAGTGGTAAACTAGCTCAGGATCTTTAAAGTACATCTACACAAGGAGGCAAGAACAGGCTTCAGCACATCACAACCCATGTCCGAGATACTTTCCACCTCAACAAGAGCTGAGTTACAGATACAGTCAGTGGAAAGGACTGTGCCAGGCTCAGCCCAGCCCATGCCCAACTGGTCCTTACTGAGAAAATGAGATCACAGTGCTTGTAATAAAACATGGATTGCTTTGGGTTGTCCCTTACCAGCTCTGCTGCTACACCCATGTAAGAGAGGGTACAGATTATTTACACATTAGGGCACAAATAAGCTGTGTGGCAGAGAGCAGGAACTTGACAGTGAGACTGGAGCATGCCTGAACGGATGCTGGGTCCTTACTCTCTGACACACCGTGGCCAAGCACAAGAGCCCACGCAGGCCTCACAGGAAATATCAGTGGGCTCTATAAAACTGCAATTCACATAAAAACTTTCACACCATACAATGCCAGAAGCAAGGGTGAAACTACTACATGGAAGGTGAAGAGGCTACAGAAGAGCTGGAGAAAGAAGAGAACAGATATTTAGGACAAGCGGAAATGGCCTCAACTTATGCCAGGGGACATTTAGACTGGATATTACAAAAACTTTCTTCCCAGAAAGGGTTATCAAACGTTGGAACAGGCTGCCCAGGGAAGTGGTGGAATTGCCACCCCGGAGGTATTTAAAAGACGCGTAGACGTGGTGCTTAGGGATGTGGTTTAGTGGTGGTTTTGGCAGTGTTAGATTGATGGTTGGACTTGATGATTTTAAAGGTCCCTTCCAACCTAGGTGATTCTATGATTCTATGATATGTCCACTAGAACAGGAAAGTGATAACAATACAGTAAGATCTCGTAAGGTTTTTCTAGAAGAGGTTCTAGTTACGTAGCCATTACTGGTTTGTGATCAAACTTAGTCCCATCTACAAACATATTTATATTGGTGCCCATGCAGCTGCTCAATTATTCAGTTTCTCATTAGCAGAGCTATTGCTACAGTCATTAGCTGTATCTTCCTTTACCCCTATCCGTACTGAGTATTAAAATTACCAGTCTTGTGAAATACAAAAAATGAAAAATACAGTTTTGATGTGCAAGACTATATAAATAGATTAGGCAGCAATAATTTTATTTATATTTCCAGGGTTTTTAATGGAGAACGTAATGTTCTGTTCACAGATCATTCTTCTTCTATGGGTCAGTCTTATTTCAGAAGGTGACAGATGGTACCCCTTCCTGTAAAGTCTGTTCCAGTAACAGTGTAGTTAATGCAGTTGCTACTTTAGATACAACATGCAAAAAATTAGCTCATGTAACATTTTTCAGTATATGTAAGTAAGTGTTCATACATGTGTCTTGTTTATTTTTGTTCAAGTGTCCCTGAACCTTTTTCTTTGCTTCTTTGCCTCTTGTATGGCCACCTGGGCACACATTCTTCTTTTCCATCATTTCAGATCCAGATACATCCGAGACAAAGAGAGAGAGAAAGAAGAAATTATATAACCAGAAAGCAGGGAAAAAAAATGTAAACCAGCAAAAAAAAGATATATCAAAAAAGTGGCTGACTTACCATTTTACATGAGCAGAATGATCATCAAAAGGTTTAACTCTGCAGCAAACTATATGCGAGCAAGGATGCACTATGGCCTCTCCTCATGTAAACGATGCTTTGCATTGTCTCACATCTTTTGTGTCAGGATCACAGGGAGAATGTGGGTGTCCTGGTGTTAGGGATGAGTTTCCTACCTTGCTCCTCCTGTCTTTTCTCTTTGTTATCTAACAGAACCTTATTTCTTCTTTCAAAATTATACATATTTGTTGATATCCTCATAAATATGTATTCCCTGTAAGTATTTTCTCATGGCATTGCATATTTAAAATCTATTGTGAAACTTTAGGCAGAAAAAAAAAGCTGGAGCTATTGGGGTGGAAACACATTTATTATTTGGCAGAATAAATACCACCAACTTCATCTCTGTATATGGCCATTACATAAGGGGTATCTTTGACTGTTTGAAATTCCTTCTACACACTTCAGTATTTCCATATATATTGAAGGTAGGAGCCACACACACATGAGCCTGTCAAGCTCAGAGGATGCACAGGTGGAAAGTGGATAAATGCAGAAAACTACAGGCAGGCAGTCGGTAGTCATCTTAAAATGGACTTAATAAAACAGAAGGTGCAGCAGGGACAGAAAAACAACAAGCTATAAAGCTTTCATTTGCTCTGTTAATCAGCATTAAAATAAAAATGTTATGGGAATCTACCTGGTGGAATAAGTAAATTTTTAACATAAGTCCTTTAAGTCTTCACATACTCATATGGAGACTATAGGCAATTTCATCACATGTTAAAAACTTGCCCCTGGTTCTTCATTTTCTTTTCCCAATCATGTATTTTATAAGTTTAGTATGTTACTAAAATAAAAAATACATTTTCTAGTACTGTTGGGAGACTTCAAACATATTAACAGGTCACCCCACCTCCTTTTTTTCTGATTTTTTTTTAGGAAGGGAAATCTAGAACATGAGGCAAGATCCAGCAGTGCGTGTACCCTCATCCCGCACTTGACTGCAGAACAAAAATGGGAGACCCCGGGTCTTCTGGCCCCAAGTTATGTACCTCCCCTATAGGCAGCAGTTCACTGCTGAGTCAAAGACATGCAAATTTGGTTTGGAAGAAGAAAGTGCAAAACCAGGGCTTTGTTCATCAAAGCATGTGCTTAGCTAACTAGCTGAGGCCAGGTTTGCTAACACAGCTATCTTCAGTAACATCAGTGGAAGGACACTGCTTGGGCAATTTCCGTGACTGGATGCAGCATTAAGGGTCCTCTTCGTATTCTGGCTGGAGACCTGAAAGCTGACTGCATACATGAACCTCCGCACTGCTCTGGGGCTCCACCGCCTCCAAAGTTAACCACTTAGGTAATTTCTATACTGTCTGTTGCCATAGCAACAGAGGTTGGGGGTTTTAGCGGGTAATGCTCAGCGTGCCGGTACCTGTCCTGTGGCTACGTGGCTCTACCGAAGCCTCTGAGAGCTTTGTCATTGACTTCACTGGGGTCAAGATTTCACTTCAAATGAAGATCCAGCCCAAAGGCACTAGATACAGTCTTTTAATGAAATCTTAGAGCATGAGAGTCCTTGCCGCAGCCTCAACTTTTAGTTTAAAGCACTTCAGATAATTTACCGCTGCTGTCAGGAAGTATCATTCTTAACCCTTAGGTACTGATCTTTCTTCAATTTAGGTGCCTGATATAATCTGTCAGCTTTTTATCTTCAAATAGCAAGTGTATTTTCATTGCATCTCTCGCACAGGCTACATATGTATGATGCTATGCAGTAAGGAGAAACAAAATGTGTGATTTGTTAATTATTCTTCTGCTCTTCTATTTTTTAATCTCCAGATGGTCCCTGTGACTGGTGATGTTTTCTTTAGTCTATATATTTCCTGCTTTAATTATCTTACTTAACCAGTAAGCTTTAATTAGCTGACTTAACCAGCACACATTTGAGACACACACACGTGATCAGATAATATCAGGTGCTAATGTTTAATTGCTTTCACAAAATTAGAAGCGGATAAATGGTTGAACCATAACTGAACGATCTTATTAGAAGACAAGCTGATCAGTGTTGTGACATAACATGAGAGATTCCCAGGCTTGCATTAATTTCACATCAGCCAGGACTGCTGTAATGACGGTGATCACAATGCGATTGCTCTGTTAGAGAGCAAGATCAGAGCTGGGTGTCTGAGATCGGCCACACAGATTTATCAGCTGAGGGGCTGGCACAATTTATATCACTATCTGAGAGCAGTGAAGCAAGCTATTGCTCTCATTTACCACCTCCCAAGAAGAAAAAAAATGCAGCAAACAGATATTTTGGGGGGATTTTGAAAAAAGCCATATCCCTCTCCATCCCCGCCCCTCCCCAGCATGCGTGTCTGTGAGAAAGGGCAGGCAGCCACCAGGGAAATCTGTCCCTTTGGGGGCTTTGCTGGGAAATGTCATGTAGTTAGTGCTGAGAGTGATGGGGATCTGACACACGTTTGCATGGACAGACTGGTCGGAGGAAGTCTAAGGCTCTTCCCTCATGTACCAGATTAAAAGATTTTTATTGCTCGGTGAAAGATCTGAGCAAGGTTGAGTGAAATTCTCAGAATCTGCACCCTCCGTGCTGCGTGTTTTAGCAGATGGCTGTCATTAACTGGTGGATGGGAATGCCTCATTTCAGCATGGCTGTAGTAATTTTACTTGGGTGTTAAGATGGAGAGGAGTCATGCAGTACTTACAGGATCCCTTTTTACAAGGCCCGGGTTAGGCACAACAGCAATGAGGTGGGCAATTGTAAACACGGAGTTCAGCACGTAAGAAAAAAACAAATTCTTATGCAGAGTTATCCTTTGACAGCTGAGGCTCCTGAAAAATATGTAGCACAGGTCGTAAATCAGTATTTTTCTTCTGATGTCACTTTAACAAGCTCTTTCTGGCAACTGTCTCTCAAGAATGCCTTTTGGCAAGGCGTAATCGGAAAATACATGCTTTGCATTGCAGCCATAACCTCTGACAAATTTTTGGTTTTGTTTTTACACCTGTTTATCGCCACATGCTTTTTAGACCATGTTGTAAAGAGCCATCCAGCTACATTCTCAGCCCTTGATGCCTTTCTTTATTTCACGGTAATCGAGATATTAAGTAGTGAAGCAGAACCCTGAGAATTATTAGATGCGCATGATACAAGTAATGAACATCAGGAATACTGCTTTATAAGTCACTGTTCCCTGGAGACTCAATTTCTCAAATATTCAGATGAAAATTATTTGCTACTTTAGGAATTAGTGGTGAGACAGGATGGGAACTTCAGGCAGGAATCCCCTTAAATTACAGGGGGATTTGGGCTGGTATCCTGCATGTTTCTCACTCCAGATGAGATCCAAAGCAGAAGTTGTTGTTTCCCTGCTCAAGAGGAGCAGCAGTCTTTTCTGAATGACTGATTTTGAGGACGGTAGGACTTCTGCTATTGTGGGTAGCAGAATTTCACAAGAAAAGTTTGTAGAATTCTTGTGCAACCAAATCATGACTGCAGTTTCGGACCTAAACTGTCTAATTCATGCCCAAGTCCTCACACCACCTCCTCGGCTACCCCTGACGCGGAGAGCAACACCCCTGCAGTGCTCTATGCCCCAGAGCACAGACCAGGGCTGGCAGGAGGTGATTGCAGAAAGGCAATTATGGAGTTGTTAGATAATGCTGTCATGTCTGTGTTCAGTGATCACTGAGAGCAAGCAGGCAAAACGGGTAGGTAATAAACAGCTAAAGAGCAAGTATCGCTGTCTCACTCAGGTACACGTCCCCCTTGGCACTAAGAGTCTTTTGCAGTCTGGAACGGACCACAAGCTGTGACTTTCTGATGCTCTTTGTGTGGAGGTTAACGCAGAATGCACTTTCTTTAAAAACAGAGAGTTAATCTAATCATCTGAACTCTTTTCTGCTTATTTTGCTTGTTTGTTTATTTATTGATTTTCCTTTTTTAGCTCCTTGGTCACCTGCCACTTATTCTTAGCTCTCCTTACACTTATTTTCTGAGTCATTGGATGGAATTCTTCCTTTAGCTTGAGGTTGTCTTTCTGGTTATGGTCATCACCATCCTGAAATCCCCATCGCCTTTGTTGACCTCCTTGTTTACCAAGACACCATCTTTGGTTCAGGATGTCCATGAGATGCAGGTCCTAGGGGCTAGGAATGAGGGTATGTCTTTACACTTGCCCTGATTTTATATTCTTCCTTTAGCATCAGCTATTGGCAACTGTTGAGCACCAGATATGGGGCTAAGCACACTTTCAGTTTGATCCACTGTAGCACAGCATATTGGGCAAAACAGATCATTCTTTGGAGCCACTTTTCCTACACTGTGTTCTTGTGCTCAATCCATCTGTATTTGCTCCCATCACAAATCCAGTTTAACATTCCTTTTCTGCTCCTAAGTTCTGGTCGTATTTATCCAGTCCTGATTCTTACTTTCTCCATCACTATATTTTACCTATGCTGCTGACCCCTGTTTTCTTGGGACACTATCACGTGCCCATCTCCCTCTGTCTTTCTCATGCAGTCCTGGGAACAGGATTCATGTGAAGCCAATCCTATTCCCAAGAAATAAAAATTTCCCTATTACTTAGAGCATTCTCTTCGGCTCCTGGCCCTAAAGATGCAGACCTTTGTCTCTACAGCTGTCCCTCTACATGGCTACTGGTACACAGAGAAAATCTTTTGTGATAATCTCTTCCAGGAACACGTGCCTCCACTCCCATTCCTGCCCTCCCTCACTGCTGCGCTTGACTTTTGCTAGTCTTCGTCCTCTACTAAATTGGATTATCTGTCACTGCATGTTGCCTTCATCTGCTACCCAAGCTCCTCTTCCTGCCTGCCTTCCTCTCTTAGTTTTACTGCTGCATTGCTCTCCTACTTTCCTCTCAGTACTCCCCACCTTTTTTCCTTGACTCCAGCTTTCATGTTAAAGACCCGTCTGGATCATTAAGTGTATATTTCCATACCGTCTTTTTAATTTGGCCTTCAGTGTTTGCTATCAAAATGGTGTCAGCACCTGCCTGACAGTCCACACCGAGGAGCACATTCTAGCAAAACTAAAACCCTTACTTGATTCATCCTCTCCACTGGTTTTGACAGTCATCTGTAGTCTTCTCCTTCTCTGACCTCTCTTAGCTCTCTTCCTGGTTCTCTTCCTCATTTCCTAATCATTCCTTCATGGTGTTTTTGAAGGCTCCTTTTCATCCCCCACCCATCTTTCTGTATGCTGCCTACTCTGCTTCATTAATCAGTATGCAAGAAGGCATCACTAAGCCAGTTATCTGGGTCTAAACCTTGTGAGTTTTTGTGTCACTATGTCTCTAGCAATTGTGGCTCAGAGCTTCAACCTCCTGTACTTCTTGTGGTTCCCCTGTGTTTCACATTTACCCTGTGTCTTCTACATTTCCTTTGACAGAGGTAGTTCCTCCTATCCACTCACAGAATCATCCTTACTTCTGAGCTCCCATTTCCACTTCTGTATTGCATCTAGGATATTTTGACTTCCAAGGAGTTTTTAGCATTATTTTCTTCATAGATCTGGGCTGCGAATCTGTCATTTCTTCTCATTCATGAATATTGAGAATACTGATTTTCACACCCAGCCAGTTATTTTCTATATCTCCTACCCACTTGCTTAGTTTTCAAATTATTTTCATGCTTTCTACCATGCTCTCTCTTACCTATCCTTCCACTCATTATCCTTCTTCAGCTCCCTTTAAAAGCCTTGGCAACAATTAGACTGCAGGTGCATTCACAACATACCATCTATTATTCTGGCAAATCTAGACCTATTGTACTCCCCATTTGTCTTTATACAAATGTCCCTGTTTTAATAATTCAATTGGAAGTGATTCGGAGCCAGGAGTCCCTTTTTTATTTTGCGTTTTACCACATAAGATAATGGGGTCTCAGTTTGCAATTATAAAAGTATTGCAATAATGTGATGGTGCATGTAACTGTTAAGACACTGTGCTGGTTTTGGCTGGGATAGAGTTAATTTTCTTCATAATAGCTAGTATGAAGCTATGTTTTTGATTTGTGCTGAAAACAGTGTTGATAATACAGGATGTTTTAGCTATTGCTATGCAGTGCTTACACAGAGTCAGAGCCTTTTCTGCTCCTCACACCGTCCCACCAGCAAGTGGGCTGGGGGTGCATTAAAAGCTGGGAGGAGACACAGCTGGGACAGCTGACCCCGACTGACCAAAAGGATATTCCATACCATATGATGTCACGCTCAGCATATAAAGCTGGGGGAAGAAGAAGGAAGTGGGGATGTTCGGAGTGATGGTGTTTTGTCATCCCAGGTAACTGTTATGTGTGATGAAGCCCTGCTTTCCTGGAGATGGCTGAACACTGCCTGCCGATGGGAAGCAATGAGTGAATTCCTTGTTTTGCTTTGCTCATGTGCGTGGCTTTTGATTTACGTAATAAACTCTTTATCTCAACCCACGAGTTTTCTCACTTTTACCCTTCTGATTCTCTCCCCCATCCAACGAGAGGGGAGCGAGTGAGTGACTGCGTGGTGTTTAGTTGCTGGCTGGGGTTAAACCACGACAGACACTCTATGAACATTCTGGCTCCTGTTATGAGTTAGTATTGCTTAGTGATGCTCATCACTACTGATTCAGTATTCCTTTCCAAAAACACTGCAACATCTGTGATGCCAGATCATTATGAATCTTGATACTCAAATATGAAAGGAAAATAAATGTCTGCCAGGAAAGACTTATATGTGCGAAACAGCAACCTCTGCAAGATGTTTGTTGCTGCCTCTACAGTCAAAGGCTATTATATGGCCCCAAAACCATCTCTTGCTATCTGACTGACTGTCTGATTGACAGCTTGCCTTCTACTGAAGGTCAAATAATTTATCGCTGTCATAGCCAGATCATAGAAAACAACTGAAGGTAACATGAATCCTCCTCCCATACAGCTTTATTCTCACTTTCTTATGATCATAGCTTGGCTTCCTCTTTGTCCTCCCATTTTGCAGCGCTTTGTTTTAATTCCTTTCCCTACTTCTTCCTGTAACCTTTGTGTCATGGATTAGTCATGGAAGGGGAAGGAGAAGTGAAGGAGGAAAGAGAGGAGGAGGTGTGTTACTGTCTGGAAGGCTGCTCCAAAGATGAGTCTTTCAGCGCGGCCTGGGACTGGTCAGGTTCGTGCTTTGTCCGTGACTCAGAGCTAAGAGTGAGTCAGACAGCCTGATCCTGCCTCCCTCAATGCAAGGAATCACCTCCTTGGCCCGTTTTGGGTAGCCAATTTAACCAGATCCTGTCTTTACTATCCCAAAGAACTCTGAAGCCGGGGTATAGGATTCCAAATCAGATTAAATTGTGCTCTTCCCAGTTTTCCCAAAGCATTAACATGGTTGTGGTTTTGTGTTCTTTTTCTTTACATAGATGGAAAGGGAATTCATCAGTTTATTCGGCAGAGTTTCTAGCTATCTCTGTATCTGATTACTACACATTATCACAGTCACTCATCAAAATGCCTCCCTGGAAACTAGCAGAATTCACAACCTGTATTTTGGATCCACCTATTTTGAGCTTGCAATCTTACAGAGTCTTATAGTCTATACAAAGTCCAACCATTTCCTTTTCCTATGTTTCCTAGACTCAGTCTTGGTGGTGGTGATGTTGGGGGTTTGATCTTTTACTGCCCTTCCTGTCTGACAGCTGAGGCTGTATAGCCCTAAGATTTATGCCAGCTTCTTCAATTTACTAATCTACTTACTTCAATTTACTTCTTCAATAAGCACACCCTTTTCCAGCCTACATGGACACCCTCATCCATGGTGTACCTTTCCAGGGACCAGCAGCAGATGAAGTAACCAGGAAGAAGCTTTGCATGATGTTACTAAGAAAATTACTATTAGAAGGCACACAACCTGAACATATCCATAGATATGTAGTACATATAGATCAAAACTGAGACCAAAAATAGGATAAGGTGCCTCATGTAAGATTTAGATTAAATAATACATGGACTCTGAAGCTAGAACTGATTTAAGCACCGGCATAAGGTATCTCGGGTTTTGCGGAGCACCTTCCACTGAAGGTTTTTTGAGCAAGGCAACCATCCCTTGTGCACTAGAGGTGGGGGTTCAGCGAGAGGTTCTTTTAATCCCCAAATTTATGCAATTACTATGCATATGTAAGCTGGAATTTTGTGTTTGCTATGTACTAATGGATTCTACAGATCTTCATACGTGTATTTGTGGCCAAAAAACACATCTCAGAAATTCAGATAATGAAGTTGATGATATCTCACAACCCAGCATGTAAAGTTTCTTGCATTGCATTGAAATTTTTCACTTATGCTGCAAAACATTATCTCTACCCATTTCAAGACACTTAACAAATGCCAGTAAGTTTAGACACAAAAACTCTGCACTAAAAGAGTCATAGTAAATGTTTAAAACTATATGGTCATGATTGATAGAAAATGCACTGGGTTTACGTCATTAAAATTCCTTGGCCTTCCAGGTGGCAAAAAGGAATAGCTGAATGTTTACAGAAATACCCTTTGTTTTAAGTTAAGGCTGCAATATACAGGAATAGAAAATATGAACAATTTTTCCCTTTTTAGACTTGGAAATTTCAGCGTGAAAAACTGCTTTGGAAAATAAAGGTTCTGTGGAGAATGAATCCTGGTCATTTTGAAAATAAGGCATATACACATGATTCGGCATGAGTGGGAAGGTATTAATTTAGAACCTGCTCATAATTCACAGTTACTATTTTGGTCACTAAGAACTGTAAAAATGCATTTAATGTATTTGTTAAATTTGAGTTGGGCTTATTTTTGGCTTTCATGTTTCTAGAAACATCAACCAAATAAAAACAAATGATAAATTCTGACCTGTATGCAAAAGTCATGCTCTTTAGCTGTCTATTGGAAACATAATTAATCCCTACAAGTATTCTACACTTCTGGATTGAAAATATGTCTTTGAGCTGCTGAAAGAGATTGATGAATAAACAAAAGAAAATGTAGCTTTCTATGAGGATGATGATAAAGAAACAAAAAAATATATTGTGGATGTTTGTCATGGGTTCAAATCTGTTGACATTCATGTAGAAAGCAGCTTACTAATACTCTCACACAGACCTATTTGTGTTCTAGCATAATTTTAGCTTGAAATAATTTCTTGCAGGCTAAATTACAATCTTGAAGCAATATACTCTTACAACAACAACAGTGATGGACTTTTAATTACTACAGGTTGCCATTACTGTGCAATTATTCTTTCTTAAGCACTGTAAAGAAGCTTGTGAAGAAAAAAAGATTTTTTTTGTGTTCCATTTTCCTTTATTCTTGACTGCTCAAAGAATACTACATTCTTTGAAGAGTTTGGGGTTTTTCTGTACTCTTGAGTGAGGTAAGTTTTTTGGCAATAAAAGTCCATCAGGCTGTAACTGTGTGTGTTATTTATTTAGAAGCATTTGTAATTTTTTCTTATGTTACTCTTACTTTGTTTCCCAGTGTGCAGTGTGAGGAATACTCATTTGTATCCTTGGAAACCTTTATGCAGGTAAAGTTGGAAAACTTGCAGCTATCTCCAGATATACTCTTATATGGTGAGCATTTCCCTCTCTGGTCATGAACTGATGGTCTGGCTGTCTGATTACAAGTAACTGATGCACCTTTGCTGAAATCAGTAAGATGCCATCCCATTTGGCTCATTATACTGGATGTATCGTTCTGTTTCACCAAAGTATCTGTGAATGGACATCACAAGCCTGAATTCTGAGCATGCTATCAGTCTGGGGAGCTTGTAGTTTATAGTAATGTTACGCAAGTGAAATACATTAAAAAGATTGCTCAAGAGCTAGAATATAGCTTATGCAAGTCATCATAGTTCTGGACGTACAATAGCTCAGGATCTTGTCTATTGTTTATTCTTGAATATTTTCCCCAGTGCCTTTGATGTCTTCTAGCGCTTACCATTTCCCTCAGCTGAAAACTGAAGGCTGTTCCCAGACAGCCGTTCACTACTGATTGTGACTGAAGCTGTGACTACATGTCTGACGTCAAATCTGAGCTCCCTCTGCTCCTTCACTGCAGACATATTATAAAAAATAGTGTGCAGACAAGGTCGCTAAAGGACAAGATTTAAATGCTCTAGTTAAGTTGCCATACAGTAGCTGCAATGCTTTCCGTGAATATCAATTTAGTCGCCCTTAAAGTTCTGATACAGCATATCACTGTTTTTCTTTTTAATGATGATGACAGGCTACACACTAGTGTCAGATTCACGCTTAGTGCTGACTCCTGTAAGCCCCCACTCGAGTCAATAGCTCAGTCCTTCAGCATCAGATGAAGGTATTCCTGTTCTTCAGGAGCTGGATGCTCCGAGCCACTGCTATTTGCAGTCACTGCACCTGCCAGGGGCTGGACGTGCCCTTCAAGGAACAACAGGCAACTGGTAAATGAAGGGCATTACTGCATCCCCAGTTACACCATTTCCCTATGAGCTGCACTTTTACACCAGTCTTGAGAAATCTAACAGCATGATCTTGGCTACACACCACTGGGAGATGTCCCATTGGTGACAGGACCCTGTGCTGAGTCTTTTTAACCAGGTTTATATAAAAAGGCACTCAAAAGAGCTGTTTCACACCGCCATGTCCCCTTCCAAGCTTTTCTTTGGTTGCCACTTGAGATCCCTCAGGGAAAGAAAAGAGAGTGTCTGTAAGAAACACTTACTTGAAATAGAAGAAAATTGCCAAGGAAATCAACAGGGATGTTATAGACAAAGCATGGCCAACGATCGCCATATAATAAAGTATGAACGCCATCTGCAATTTAACAAAAAGAAAAGGTAAACGTGAACAATTTGCAGGCACTCCATTTTTTTTTTTTCTCGTTGAGGAAAAATCTACAAAATAAACCTCCCATTTTGTATTTCTTTTCTTTCAAAGGTTCTTTTTCAATACACTTCAAATATCAGGATTCTATTAAGTAGTGTGACTCATGGTCTAAAGATGAGATAAGTGTTTCTTACATGAGTTGATCTGTTTCTGCTGCACTGAAGTAACTGGCAAGATCCCTGCTCACACTATGCGTCACTAACTTTCCTGAGCTCTAGGGCAGCACAGTAGACATAATACATTCAGATTTTCAAAAAGCCTATGACAAATTTCCACACACAAAAAAAATTATTAAAGAAAATAGGTTGCTATAAGATTGGTAGAAAGCTTTTATGGTTTGAAAGCAGCTGAAACAACAGAGGGCAAAAGCTTAATGGTAACTTTTCGAGATGAGTCAGTGGTTAGGTGCCCTTGGGACTGGTATTGGGGCTTGCTTTTTGTTCAACATATTCATCAGTGACCTGATGCAGAGAAATCTCTAAGTTTCCATGTAATGCTAAGGTCTTTCAGATAACAGTGAAGGACTCCAGAGGGGCCTCACATAACTGAAGGGACAAGAAGATGTCATATGAGCTTTAATACAGAAAAAAGTGGGGTGATACACCTAGGGACAAACGATCTAAACTCTGTCTACACAATGCTGAACTCAGAACCAGAAACCAAACCCAGGAAGGAGATCTTGGAGTCATCCTGGCCAGTTCTCTGAATCATTGGCTTACTGTGCAACGACAGCCAAAAAGTCAACAAAATGTTGGATATCATCAGGAAAGGCACTGAGGGTAGAACATCACTGTGTCTCTGTTTAAAATTTACATTGCACATGTTAAATGCATGTGTATTTCTAGTCTCCACACCTTATGGACATGGCAGAGCTAGGAAAGATGCAAAGAAGGCAACTAAAATAACTGAGGTAGAGTAGCTGCATTATGACAAGTGGGTACAAATGCTGGGATTCTCCCCTCTGGAGAAGAGAAGTCAGAGTGGACTTATGATTAAGGCCTACAGAGTCATGAAAGCAGCAGATGAGATGAAACTTATCCTCAGCTCCCGCCACACTAGAACAACTCACCCTGAGACAAATTCTGGTTCACGCTGGTGTGAACCTCACTGTTGTGGCGACTCTATGGTCTTATAATACTGTGAAGCCGGTACGCACAAAGAGATAATTGGGCTTTCATTTTGACTAATATCAGTGAAATCTAAGATAGGTCTACCCATATTTTGTATGCCAACAGTGAAAGAAAATCGCAGGACAGCACCTGGGCTGCAGAATGCTGCAGTATTTAAATGTCATACTTTGGTCTCAGCCAAGCTCTTCACCACCACCCAGCTGTCAGAAGACTGCAGGAGGCTAAATAACATGCCAGGCTTCACCATTGCCTTCTTTTCTGAAAGCCCTAACATAGTATCAGCCTGTCCTGAAAAAAAAGGCTAGACAGGACATCTTAGTTCCTCTGCTGGGTTTATTTTCTTTTCAGTTCTACTTCATTCATTTTTGTTTGTTACGCCTGAGCAATTTTCCTTTTTTCAACGATTAGATGAATTGCTTTCTATAGCCCTAAGTTTTGCCACTCACATTTTTTTGGTGTTTCCAAGTAATTTTAAACTTTCATTTGAAAACGAATATGAATAAAATTCAGAAAACAAATCCATTCCTCTTAGCAAAGGTGCACATTTTCTTATTTAGTTTGTTCTTCAGTCATTTTACAACTTTGGAAACAGCTCCTGCTTTCATTAACCTAAGTGGTGGGGGCCTGGTTCAGATTTAAACCAAAGTCACATTTACACCATCCTGACCGTGTAGAACAGACATGATCTGAGTGTAAATATCATTCACCGAGTTGTGGAAATCTATGCTATTAACTGCAAATATCCTCAGTCTCCTAGTTTTTCTTCACAAAGTGTGTCGACATCATTGCTAGTGAGCGCAAACGCTTGACAACTTTTTCTGAGAGCAACAGCAACCCCAGAGAGAGAAGACCAGAGTGCAGAGAAGATGAGGTAACTTTCTGAACACAGAGTAGTAGGAGGAGTTTTTACCTGTGTGCACGGGACATTTCTTCCACTTCATACTAAGTCATTTCTATGTTTTTTCATGATATTAGATTGATATAATTTTTAAGCCTGAATTTAATTTAAAGATGAACTGTTCAAAACTATGTTGTTTTGCTGCATATCCTGTACACAACCCTTACTCTGAAACAGCTAGAAGTAGGAAGGGCTTCTAGATACCTACGTGCAAGTGTATATGCACCCCAGAGGACTTCTGGTTATTCAAACCATCTACTTTTCAGCATGCAGCTGCTAAATTGGTTAAAGTGCGCATCTGAGACTCAGCAATTAGCATTTGTGATTACTCCATGTAAACTTACTATGGTAACTGCTCAAAAAAGCTTTCCAAAGATAACAACGAAGACACATCAGAAAGGACCGAACCGTCAGCTAACAAAGCGTATGGTCCATTGCTGCATTTTTAAGGACTGGCTGCAATATGTTTTTTTAAAGTGATCTGTCTCAGAAGTATAGTATATTGGCACTTCCAGTTAACTTCAAACAAATAATGAACTATTGTATTAATTTCTGCATTCTTTGAAATGGCAATCTGTCATGTCCCTTCTGACATATAGGATTTACAACATGCTGACTCACCAAATTTTTAGCTTATGCAGATTTTTTTCACCCTGGGCTTAGAAAACTTCTAAAATAAACATTTGAATGTTCTTTTTTGTCCCCCTAGAATTCTTCACCCGAAAAAAGAGAATTGTCTAATAGGAATACCTCCTACTCAGTTCATTATATTATCCATAGGTACATGGAAACAGTCTACAAATGAAACATACCCTTGTTTTTGAAGACTTGGATTAAAGGTCATAATCTAGCTTCGCATTTCTGTAAAGATAGATTCGTTTTGCATTTTCCATTATTTTTTGTTTCAGAAGAACCTCGATGTACGTATAATTTTCCTTTGTGTTCTATCTGCACTTTGCTTGAATGATGTTCAAAACTGTTCTTCTGGAAGGCATGGATAATAGGTAACAGAACTACATTTTTTGCCTCCCTACATGGGCCAACATCTGGAAAAATTATATTTTTATGGTGCTTCCATTTAATGCCTCTGTGAGCTCAGACTGTTACTATTATTCTCTCTTTGTCACATAGGTGAGTCCTATTTTACCATGATGATTCCTCATGCTGCAAAAACTTTTAGAATTCACCTCCTGCCTAGTCCAGCAGACTTTTCCAAGGCCCTTTGGGTTGGATCATTACTAAATATAACCACATACTGCTTTTCGGCTGCATAAAAAGAGATCCTCCAACACAAACCCCAAATCAAATAACTTTTTGACTCTTTTCCTTCCACAATTCCGAATAGTCACAAATTATTCTGTCACAAATCTGTAATCAGATTTTCCTGGAGCCCCACTCATATTTGAGAAATATTTATTTTCATGAGCTTCCCTAACTTAATTTTTTTAAGCTTTTCTCAGATTTCCCTCTCCTTGTTTCTTTTGGTGCTTTTATATTTAGCTCTCCTCTTTCAGCTTAGCAACTTGATTTTGGAAATATTGATGCAAATGCTTAATTCATTATTTTAAATAGTCTCAATGACTTCAGTCACACTGTTAAAGTTAAGTGTGTTCAGGCTTGTAGGATTTTCTGGATTAGTGGTACCTTCATAAATATTTCTTTTCAAAGGGAGTAGAGTACAGTGTGATATTCTGTGCTCAAAAAAATTCTTTTAACTTACTTTAATATTTCTAGCCCTGCAGAGAAGACATCAACAGCTTGGAAGATACTTGTTACAGAAAGCAAAATTGAAATTCTAAAGGTTCATTTTATAACTGTAAGACAATCAGGAAAATCATAGGAATTAAAAAATGCATTTGAAAAATAGTGCAAAACTTGTTGCATGAATTGCTACTGAATTATCCACCCTGTAGGAAACCTATATTTAGGTTTGAGCGCTCATCAAATAATTTTAATAAGATAAAATTATCAGGACAAAGCACAAATAAAGCTAAAAGATGAGGACTATTCTGACCTCTCTCATACGTGTTTTACTGCTAGCCCAGCCTAAAACAATTCCCAAACAATCACTGCCTTTTTAACTGTAGCATACCTTTAATTTTTCAGAGGTGAAAGAGTTGCACAGGGTATAGTTGGACCAAGTTCGGTTGCTCTCAGGATGGCGGAACCAGTTTCCAGTTTCGTCACAGTATTTTGAAGCCCTCTCTGATGATAAATTGCAATAACAGTTATTTTAGCATATGCATACTACACATTAAAAAATCCATAAATAAGAATTTTTATGTTTGGAAATAAAATACCTGTCTTACAAAATCCAAAGGGTTTTCAACTTGTGCAATTAATATACATTTGCCTGTTTTGGATTTTTTTCTGAGAGATTTATCTGATGGTGTACTTGTTGTTTATCAGCCTCCTTTTTTTTGAATGAACGCAGTAAAGTATATATACCCAGCTTTCATTCAGATGCAATTATTTGTGTGATAATAATTCATTTAAAGAGGCTGTTGGAAGATGTTTATGGAAGATAAAGTAACATCAGACCCTGATGCTGAACCTGAAGGAAGCGTGCAGGGCTTCAGGTATCACGGGAGATAACGAGTTAAAAACACTGGGTAGAGAAAGGGTGGCAGGCGGTGCATAAACCGGAGCTGGGATGCTGGAAATGGTGACAGCCCCAAAGCCAGCCACGGGTTGATGCAGAGGGGTGGCAGAGTCCTGCCCATCCCCTGTGCCAGCCAAATCCTGCCAGGGCCGAGCTGGGAGCGCTGCTCGCTTCCCTCTGAGGCTGCAAAGCATGCAGGCACTGGGAGAAGTGGCCTCGCAAACATTTTGGCGCAGGCCCCAAGTGTCCAGTTTGATTTAAAATGCCTGCGGAGTTCTCTGTTTAAACAATCTGATGTGTGTTTGGCCTCTCCACGTGTGTCTCTGGTGCTGGTTCCTGCGCCGCAGGTGGCTCTGGCGTCCTTCCCAAAAGCCCTGCCGTACGGATCGCTCTCCAGGCTCGTGCTCCTTCGCACGCATCCTTTTGCTGTGGCGGGGGACGGTTGGGGCTCCAGCACCGTACAGCTCGGAGGGATGCCTGGAGCCGCAGATGTGTGCCGTGCCTGTGTCCTCCCGGCCACGCTCACATTTCTGTCTGGGAAGCCCTGGAAGCTGAGGCGCAGACAGTCACTCCTAATCACCTGTCAAGTTTTGGACTAGTTCCTTTGGCCTTCCCTCAAGCATTAGCCACATAGGAGTCACTGGAAATTGTGCTCGAATAACAAAGGAAGGATAAGATCAGACACTTATTTGATGTTTTCGTAGATAGTGACACAGCTGTTTATTTATGAAAAACACAGTTTTTCAAGTCTGACTTTTAAAACAGCCGAAAGAGTATATCTTAACTTCCCTTTGCCTATTTTAGCTTTATAATTTTATCTGCTTTATACATAGATTATCAGCATTTCCAGTCAATAGACTTTTACAGAGCCATTTACCATTTGAACCCGCACAGTTTTCATTTTTTTGTGGTCAACATTTGCATTTATTTTTCCTAATCCGCACTGATGATTAATGAGTCTATTAATTTTCAAGATTCGTATTCCCTCTATACACCCTAAAGAAAGCAACAGATCATATTGGCAAGGTAAGGATTGTAGAGACTGAGCTATCTTTCTCTGACTAGAAATACACTTTATATAGTGCCATTGGAGAAAAAAAAAAAAAAAAGACAATCCTCCAGAAGACAGCATATTTTGGAAATTACTGTGAGTTTCAAATCATTGTTTTGGGGGACTTGTTGAAAATCAATATGTGCATCAACAACACCAAGAGGAACAGTACATGTTATCTCAGCCTTCCATCACTGCAGCTTGGAGATAATCTCAGACTGCCTGTGTAGCAATGTTCCCGTTGTACTCGTTGCCAGATGTTATCTAAAGCTGGAAAAAGTTTTCAGTCATAGATAAAAGATTAATGGTTATGCTACCACGGAACACAGTGTACAAACATCGTACCTACTATCCCATGCACTCTGCAAAGTACATGGATTTTGTTAATATGCTATAGAGTATACTGGTAATATCATCCATCATCTCTGTACTTTAGTGCCTAGGTAGGCACTCTGCCGAAGTTTAATGTGACCTCTGTAAGCTAGAGACAAACCTGTTGCCTCATACTTTTCCTTGAAACCAGACAAATGCAAGTGATCCTAGTTTGGAAGCCGCCATGGCCAATGGATTTTGTGCTGTGATGTTGTCAAAATACGGGACCGGGGGATAAGCCTCCCTACTGCCCATCCCAGTGACTCAAACAGGTCAATCATTTATTCTAAATCTACCATTTTATACAGAAGTAAAGCTGTGAGTCTGCAACCCAACCACTGTGCTTCTGCAAGTTATTCTACAGTGGCCCAGCAGCACGTGTGGGACTATGAACCTGGGGATGTGTTGGGTCTTATGCTAATTAGAAAAATCTAGTAAACTCTGAAGGAATACACAATGTGTAAGGATGGGTAAGGCAACACTAGCAAGGTGAAATGGAAGTGTAGGCTTTAAGATTATTCAAATACTATGTAAGCACTAATTTTTTAGGCTCTGTCTGTACCCTGTCAGCTTGGGTAGGGCACCACTTGGGCATCACGTTACTCAAAGTGGAGGAGCAGTGACATTGGGTGGGATTCGTCTCACCTGACTGTAGCAACCTTGAAGTTATGCAATTCATAGGCAGTTGTGCAGGCACTCTGTAGTTAGCCTAGAAAGACACTTCAAGAGCTGTCCGGGCCAAATGGACGAGAGAAATCTCATCCACAAGGGCAGTTTCATGGGAGTAGTGAAGTGTCTAAACAGATTAACCAGTAGTAATATTTTGGCATGTGGTATTGTTTGTGCTACCAATAGTACTTTTATGAATCATATTTTCATAAAAAACCCTTAGTCGTTTATACGTAACAAATATCTTAACCCAATAACCCTGGAACAAACATGATAGCTCTATCAATCAGTTTTTTTACAATTAGACCAACTCTATAGCTAGCAGATGTTAAAAGAGTCAACACCATTTTTTATTTGTTGAGTTATAAGCTGGAAGTAGAGAGAAGTTTTCCTCTGTTGCAGTGCATGCTCAGCACATACCAGACATTGGATTCTTTGCCATTGTTTGGATAGACCTGTGTAGTGCTTAGTTTTGCAGATGAGGGAATAGCTGATGTAGCACATCTGATTTACTTAAATCCTCAGTATTCCAGAAGAAAATTTTTCAAAACCAAAAAAACCCAACAACCTGATATAGTACAATGGAGATCCTAGAAAACTTCAATTCCAGTGTCCTAATAAGTGAAGAATTATCACTATCATCAGAATGCCTCACTCAGCAGAACTGGGATCTGTAAAATACAGTCATATTGTGCACTGTGGGGATATGAACTGATTCTTAAAATGCAGCTGTCAAGCTTGCTAAGAAGCAGGACAGAAATACACAGAAGGGTAGGGGGAAAAGAAGCAGCTGGACAAAGAGTTCAGATTTGTTTTATTTATCACCATCTAAATGATATCACCTCAAGACAGGAAAATAGGGCCAGCATAAATTCCAAGCTGTTTTTTTAGGCAGAGTCAGGAAATTTGCATTTTGTGGCAGCAAGAGAAGGGCTCTCCCAGTCCCAGCCCTCCCTGTGCTGCTCAGGGTGCTCCAGCAGGCCACTGTGGCTCCTGCCCACCGAGGATGCTGCTCCTTGCCCGCTGTGAGCGCAGGCATGTCACCCTGCTGAGGCACAGTGCCGGCTGGGAAGGAGCTCATGATGGACTGGGGTACACAGGAGAGGAGACCTGGGTTGGGAAGGTCCTTGAATTCAGGGATGCCTGAGGAAGTGGCCTCCCTGCCTGCTGGGAGCCAGGGAGGTAGAAGGAGCTGCAGCTGGTGCTGCAACCTAGAAGGTCTTTCTCCCTCTCTGGTTTGTGGAAGGCCATGATTTTCCTCATCTGCAGTCACTGCTCTTGTCAGCTTGGCAACCTGCTCAGCTGAATGCTTTGTGTGCATTTTGCCAGCTGTGAGAAGGCTGCACCTGCATCCCTCAAATCCAGTCCCTTGTGGTCATAGGTGTCACAGCTGGTAAATCCAAAAGGCTCTGCAAGAACTGTTCTATCTGTTCCCCTCTCTCTTGCATGGAGCATTTATCCTTCTTTCTCTAAAGATGTTTTGTAAGAGAAACAAAGCAATTCAGAGACCGCAGTATGGCACATGAAGGGAGCTGCAGAGAGCACAAAGACCTCATCGCCTCTGCCCCTCCGCTGCCGTGACCAACACTCCAGAGCCAGGGGACATCACTCCCACTAGTCAGTGCTAGAGCAGGAAGGCAAGGCTGTGCTTCCATCTCCCTCAGTTGTGACAGATAACAACATACTAATCGTCCTCTGAGGTAACTGCTCGTGGATACATACGGATCTGTTTCCAAATTGCACTTGTAGAAACTTTACTCTTGGAGCCACAGGAAGAGTTATTGAGTAAGTGCTTTACAAAATGGAACCAAAGACAGAAACCCGACAAAGTGGAGAACTGAGTGGAGTTTTGCTAAATGCAGCCTTGGATCACAAAATTGGGCCGGGCTTGTCCCTTGCTGGGGTGGCTACTGCTCTTAACCACTGCTCTTTGCTAAAGAGGAAAGGGAGTGACAGTGAAACAAAAAGGTACGGCTGCCACAGCGCAATTTGCACATTCAGCTCCATTCCTACCTGTGACTGCACCCAATTAATCCTGACCAAACGCACCGTGCAGGGAGAGTAACGGAGTAATATAACACTCCCCTGCCAGCAACCCAGCAGCCTATGGATGGCACAGGGCCATGCTCTGCTCCTCCTGACGCCCCCAGTATATCTACCTTGCCAGAAGGCCATTACATCCACAATATCTTTCCCCTTTTTTTATTAGCAAGAATATTACCAGCATGAATTACATACTATGTTCCTATCAAATTCAATTCCTAGCAATTTCAGCATGACCTCGAACCATTTCAAAGGGTTTACACCAAAGATTAACCTGGATGAAATATGAATATAAAATACAATTCAAGAGAAACTGTGCATGTTGCCTGAATGGGGGAGTATAAAACTCAGCCCTGCTCAGAGCTTCACAGTCAGGAGTGGATGAGACAATGAATTTCCTGCTGTCACTGGAGTTAAAGCAGTAGGTCTCAGTATGTTTTCCGGACAAATTGATTTGGTTTTATGCATTATCACATTGCGCGTGATGGTCATTCTGAGAAAGAGATTGCTGTAAGAGGCAACAGTTGTTTATTGAAAAGGACAAAGTTGTCACAGCTTGTAGAGGGGGATTTCTGTTTGTCTGTGAGCTCTATGATCCTCATTTCTTTTCACAAGGTAGAGCTTCCTCGGGTGGGGAAAGAAGGGCGGGAAGCCCTAGCTAACTGAACAGACTCGATTATCACAGTGGTCCTTCCTTCTTTCAAAACACAGATTTCTCTCTAGTATGACCTGATGGAAGTTCAGTAAAATAAGTGGGATTACATCTGGTAGTTAGTTGTGAAGTTGTCAGGCACAAAACGAACAGAGCACCCGAGCGTGTTCACCGTCATTTTGCTTCTGGATCCTTTTGTCCAGAATATGATTTCACCTTATTTACTTTCTAACATACTCTAGTAATTTCTTCTTGGCATCGATGCTGAATGTTGTTGGGGGTTCAGCCATAGAGAGCTGGTATACAGCACTCACAGGTGCGGATGGGAGGATGATCCGATCCTGTGTTGCCAGATAATGTTTCACTTTTCCAGTTACAAATGACAGAAGTATCAAAGCGCAAAAAGAAAGCTGTGTGACATAATTTTATTCCATAACTCTAAGCTATAGATGGCCTCAAACAGAAGTAACTTAGCCATCAGTGAGCTGATACACAGTGTTTCTTGCAGATCTCAGTGCAGCCTAAAGCAGCACAGCGTGAAATACTTGTTTCAAAAGTCCATGGGGTTACTTCATGCCTAAAATACATGCTGAGGTGGTTTGATATCATGGAGGCTTAATGGGAAGCAAATCTGACACACATTGCAGTTTTCATCTTGTAAAATCATTGTTCTTTAGGATGAATTTTCTGTTTCTCAGCAGAAAATCTAGCTGTATTTTGTTTAACAGGCATAAGTTACCAAAGGAAATAATGACTTGTGACACAAAACCTGACAGACTTCTCAGGACAGCTGAACCCTGTGCTTTTGGCCACCTCTAAGTGGCAGCCACTTCCATTAGCAGTTGAAAGACTTCTAGTCACACCCACAATTTCTTGTCTCCCTCCTGCTTTATTAAGTCCTGGTGCGACAATCAGCCACCTGTAAAGCAAAGGCTGGCTACCCACTGGTTTGATGCCATAGCTGTAATACGTGCTGGGGAACTCAACAGCTACTCCAGGAAAGTGGCTCTGGCTTAACCAGGAGATGCTGAGCTGCCACCGATCCAAGGAAACAGTGTCAACTGACCAGGATGCAGGCAAAGAGGCTGACAGAGGTGCTGATAAGGAGAAGAGAGATGTGCCAAGTGAAAATACTGAGTCCAGGAGACCACAAGTATTGTTCCTAAGCAGGAGAGCAGAAAGAACAGCAGGAAATTAATTACTAGAGGAGGCTTTTTTCCTCTATGGCTGCGGACAGAGAATGGGAATACTCAAATATTCCCAAATCTGCAAGTTTTAAAGCGTGGCAGAAACAGTAACCACAGCATGCACACACTGTGGGCCAGACTCTGCAGCACACATCTGTACATTAAGGAGTGATTTGCTACCAGCCATACAAGCTACAGACCTTGGCATTAATAAGCATTAATACATGGAGTGAGGTGCTTCTCCATGGATGGCTTCAAGCGTCACTGTGAAGAGTGCTGTTGTAGCAGAGCAATTGGTTGAGAACATGTCACTGGAGATGAGTGGGCAAGTGGAAAAGCTGGGAATAGGTGGCTTGGGACTGAGCAGGAGAGTGGCTCTGTCATCATCCCCATGCACTGAGGGATGAGGACCTCGAGTCATGGGGAGGCTTCTGTGATCACAGGGCTGCCCAGCACCCACTCTTGCAGGTATTAGCTGAACAGCACATGGAGTATACATAAACCAGGACTGTTAGTGCCAAATTTTTTTTTTCTATGAAAACCATGGAAGCAAGGAAAGAAGAAGCCTTGTAGTACATTGTCCTCTTCACCAAAGGGGCTGTTGCCACATGTGGAGGATATCATGAACAAAATGCGGGCCAAAGCACAAGATACAGACCACATCCAAGAGGCACCTCTAACATGCATGTAGCAAAAGGCTTGTGCAGCCTCAGGATCCAGAGCCTCAAGCTCTCTCCTGAACATGGGCATTTCTGTCTGGGAACTCAGCCAAGTTTGGCCAATTCTTTCAAAATGCTCTTCTGACATCTTTTGTGCAAATAGCCTAATGGTTGAAGCACTTATCCACAGAAAGGAGACCTCGGTCAAAAGCACCCCTCCAGTTGAGAGTCTCATCCTGTTTGCCCCCAGGTGCTCCAACGATTAGTCATGAGCATGGCCCCGTTGCAAGACTCCTCCTTGAAAACTATGACGCTGTACAGAAAAGAGGTCAAGACTAAAGCGACAGAAAGCAAAAAGAGGTTACAAAAGACAGGACTTTGTGATTCAGTGCCCGTTGCGTGTCTCAGGGATGTAAACTGCTGTGAAGATTTGCAGGGTAGGTCTCAGAGTATTCCCACAAGAGGTGGGCAGTCACACTGCCACACGAGCTCACTTTCCAGGCACGCAAATCTTTCAATCCGTCCTGTCCAACGCCTACGTCCACAGGAAAGGGGGAGATTCCTCCATCAAAGTTGGGACGCAAGTTTGAATCCCTGCAGACTGATGCTGACACTGGGAATTTCCCACTTGCTGGGTGAATTCTCTAACTGTGGATAGCTTGATTTCTAAAGAACAGAAATATTGATCAATCTGGCTGCTACTGCAAATGGGATTCAGCAAAATGCATACTGGGTCTGATCCAACCTGGAAACTCTTCCGTTTCTAAATAGGCAACAAGCTCAACAAAATCAACAGTTTTAGCTAATGGTGCTGCGTAACTAATTCACAGCTATGCAATAGACTGTTTCCTTACTTTCCAGTTGGGCACATACAATTTGGTTTGAACTTGTTGAATATTTTTAGATTTATATACCCACCCCTCCAAATGTTTAGTTTCATAGTTTTTAACTGCAATTGGCACACTGTGCGTATGCTGGATTTAGCACTCTGTGGCATCAAGCACTGCCTATAAGCAACACGTCCTGAGCGTGGAACACACAACTGTGGCTTTCTTCAAACAACACTCTTTGTGGAGTTATACTTGTGTGCAACATTTCCTCGTATCTATTTAGCAATATTTCTGTCCTTGATTTTTCCTTTCATTTGTCCTTTTAAGCGTTCTTGAATTACTTCTCTTAGTCTGCATGGCTGCTAGTATTACTTGTATGAATAATTCAATGAACAACTGAAACTTGGAGACTGAAAAAACATTATTTCTGCTCATCTCCTTCCATAAAATGATATTTTCCAATAAAAACTGAACAAAGAACATGCTGATACATATTTCACACACATTAGCATTTTGTCTTCATTATAAAAACTTTGAATGAGGGCATTAAAGATGATCTTAAAGGTCCCTTCCAACCTAGATGATTCTATGATTCTATGATAACTAAGTAGTTAATACTTTCATAAACTAGCCTACATAAATCCATGGGTTATATTTACAAAAATATAAATACATATAAAAGACTTTAAAAATGAAAATACATAAATTAGGCAATGCAAAAGCTTGATATATTTTAATTTCAGCCAAACTCTGAGATTTTGCAATGCTGCAAAAATGCTACTGGAAACATGCTTCCGCTCAATGGCATGAATGTTTCAAAGACTTTCTTTGAAAGATAAGATGATAAAAAGAAAAGAAATACCATACCAGTTGGATCAAAGTCTGGAAAATAATCCGGACAATTCTGAGCAGTGATTCTGCCAGCAGGCGTGTCATCCCAGCACAACCAGCCATCCCACGTCCGGTTGCAGAACAGACCTGGACATTTAAGAGGAATGCAGTAGTTAATTCACACACAGTCACTCCTGAATCTGCTCTGTTTGAGCCTCCCAAGGAATATTGCTGTCTGCAGACAATTTTCTTTTTGCAATAAAATCCCTTGTTATTGCTACCCTTTGAATGGCATTCCAGTACTTAAAGGAGGACTATAGGAGAGATGGGGAGGGGCTCTTTATCGGGGACTGCAGCAATAGGATGAGGGGTAATGGTTTTAAACGGAAAGAGAGTAGATTTAGACAGGATATTAGGAAGAAATTCTTCACTATGGTGGTGGTGAGGCACTGGCACCGGTTGCCCAGAGAAGTTGTGGGTGCACCATCCCTAGAAGCGTTCAAGGCCAGGCTGGATGGGGCTGTGAGCAACCTGGTCTAGTGGGAGGTGTCCCTGCCCATGGCAGGGGGGTTGGAACTAGATGATCTTTAAGATCCCTTCCAAGTCAAACCATTCTATGCTCCTATGATTCTACAATTCAGGTGCTGCAAGGTACTTGTTTTTGCTGACCTGATGTTAGTGGTATTAATTTTACATGAAAGTAATGTTTTCAAGCCTATTGAACTCAGCTTTGAATGTAGGGTCTGATCCTACAAATTCCTCTTCTTGATCCTCCTTCCATCCTTGGCCATAAATGTGTACACTAGTGGTAAGAGGGGCCTCAGTTATCCAAAGACCTTATAGACACCCACTTTTCATTTCACCTTCTGCTGTTCAACAGGTCTGAAATCAAGTATTTGAAAGGTAAAGGTAGGAAGGGCTTGCAGGGACATCCTAGCTAAAGGCAATGTTTGCACAGACAGGTCCCTGTTAAGGTTGTTGCATTGCTCAACACTAGAGATCAGTCAGATAACTACAGATCCAGTGAAGCAAGGTGCAAGACCTATTTGTAACAGGCAAACTCTGCCTGCTGATGTTGTCTGGGTAGGCATGCTGTGATCCTGTCCTCATCAATCCCCTTCTGGGAAAGTAGCACTGTCAACGCTGTGTCCCCTACAAGGAGTGTTCCCAGCCGCAGAAACAACGACCATAGTAGGGAGGAAGAACACAGCTCATTGTTGATTTGTGTTACAGAGACATTACGTACTATGGTCCACAGAAATTGCATTATAAGACTGCTTGCTGTAACACGTTTTCCTGAGTAATTGTGGATTTAGTCCCTATACTTCTCAGTTATTTTCCATTTTAAATCCGTTTGTGTTGGGGAAAAGGTATTTATCACCATGACCATCAGGTTAAAGGAAAATGCAGTGAGATGATACATCTTGCCTTTTTTGCTGTGGTCCCAAGACTGTTTCAGAATTGCTGCTATGACCGTGTGGGTTGATTTTGAAAGAATCATATGGAAGGCGTCTAATAACCATTGAAAGTTAATAAAATATGGGCAGCTAATTGCTTCTGGTGCTTTTGAAATTATCCACAGATAAGCTTTCTTACTGAAGCAAGAAAGCTGTAAAAAGATGACTGAATTGTTCAAATTTGCACCAATAACTGCTTTTAAGTCAAAATAGTTGTGGATTAAAAATTGAAAGCATAAAAATTTCCAAATTAATACCATCCAGAGTAGATGTATAGCAGAAAAGATATTTTTATGAATGTTTTTTCATCATTAGCTAAGATTTTATGCACATATATTTTTCTGTTGTCAAGTTAAATATGCTAATGCTACTTGTTCACTTAATTAACCAACCATCATATCAGCAGTTTGTTATCTTTCCTTACGGCATTCTCGTGTTCTTCTCTAGCTTTGAGATGTATGTGAAAGACTTTTAGGAATCATTTTGTAATAGCAAAGAAAAAGAAGAGCAGAAAATGTTTGCAACTTGACCTTGTATTTGCAAGACACTGCAGAATGGGGTTAGTAGGAATTTCTAGCTTTAAATTGTTTGCCTTGCCTGATGAAGAAAAAAAGTCACTGATGTTGATCCATACATTGTGGAATGTGTCTTTCAAGGTAAGTAATAGGATATATATGCACACATACATCGATAAATATATATATATGTATACACACACATATATATATGCACACACACATATATATGTTTTCTAAGTGCTGCAGAAAATAAAACAGTGTAAGTAATAAAACAGAAGAGTTGAACACCATATTGTTGTATCACCAGCTAAAAATACTACATTTTTGGATGGACAGGGAGTGCAAGAGCTCTGTGCTATCCCAGAGGGATGGTCAGGTTTCCCCGTGTGCCTGAGATCTGCATTTTTTTATTTCTTTAGGATTTAAGGTAATCAATTCTACCTTGAAATGGGCAAGATAAGCGTGTGTACATGGTCTGTTACTTCAGCTCTGCTGACACACGGCCACTTGTAATGCTGCCACAGCTCACCTGTGTTCTACCATCTCTCTGGCTCCTGAGCATGAGATACTATGCAGTCCTCTGCAGTTCATTGCCATCATCTTTGAGACCCAGGATTATGAAGGATTTAAACTACCTTTGTGCTGGTCTACAAATAAGCTACACCAGGGACTGTGGATATGCCAGGGAAAAATTAGACACATCTTGGTCGGCTCTGCAAAGTTGTACCAGATGCTGGGCTTTCCTGGGAACTCCACAACTGTTTGTGCTGAAAATGCACACCCATTGTACCCCTTCAGCTCATGTGCTGGGCTTTTCCTCTCAAGAGACACCCCTATCATTGTCCTTTGCAGTAAGGGAATTTCCCATTTGCTCCCATCCTCCCTTCCAAATTTGCAGCCAAGAGACTTAGAAATTTGCTCCCTTCCACCCCCTTATGAAGTGTAAATGTTGGAGGGCTGGTGAGGATCCTGTAATTCACCCATTACCTTCATTCCAGGTTATAAATAAACAAGTGCATGTTGCTATGAACCTAACAGTCCCCAATGGCATCACTTAAATCTAGCCGCCAGTTGAAGGAATGCAGGAACTGCTGTGCTGTGTCCGATGGCTGTGGGTCTGCCACTGCTGTCCTCCTGGAACAATGTTGCCCTTGAAAACACTACCAGCTTGTGCTGGGAAAACACTTCAGCCCTCTGCAACTAACCATATGATCAAGGTGCAAAAGAAAGGTGAATGCAGCAGAACTATCAACAGATGAAAAATTACACATTTATAGAGCTGGAGACTAAAAGAATAATCTGAGGAGACAGACAGTTTTTCCTCCCTCAAGCCCAGCAACTAAAGGCTTGTTTACATCTGAAACATGATGCTTTCTATCCCATAACCCTGTTTAAATACTTTTGGTTTTTCCTATTATTGGCCTGAATGAAAACTCACTTGAAGCAATGGGAATCTCAATATTCATTCCAAAACATTTCTGCGTCAGGACCCAAGTACCTTAACATCTAATTATTCTTTGAGTCTTACAGAGTCCAGTAAAATCAATGTGGTAAAGAGCTCTAGAAATGTCTTTGTTCTTGTATTACAAAATACAAAAATTATCTCCACCCCATTTATTAGTTCAGCGTTTTTAAATCCTGATTTTTAAATATATTTTCTCTTTAAACTGTGTCCTCAGTATTTCTGTTCTTTACTTGCATAAATCCCCACAATGCCTCCAATACTTTTTCTCTATCCCCCTCAGAACTTCTTCCATATTTTCTGTGAGAAACAGTGACCAGAACACCCAGTCCCAACCAGAAATGCTTCTTCATTCATCAGTGCCATTGTAGCACCACCATTATTTGTTATGTTCCTTTTTATTAACCTTAATATGTGCCTTGTATTCAGTAAAGATGTGTCTTCAGTGCTTTATAAACCTCTTTTTGCTAGTGTTACTGCTGAATATAGAAGACCTGGAACATCTGTGTTGAAACAGAGCACGACACCTATCAGTCGATACACGAATGACAGAAAAACGAAACAGTGAGCAAAGCAAACAGAACAATACTTATATTTAAGAGATCACCGTTCACAACCAGGTCTCTGTGTGAGCTTGCTGAAAGGCTCTGGAGAATGCCATTCCCTAAGCAAGAACAAGAGATATTCAAGCAGCAAAGCACTGAGCCAGAAATGTAGATGATGGAGGTATCATCTGCATGGGGAGGAAGGAAGAGCTCTTCATTCCCTGGGCTCGTTCCAGGCTTTTTTCTTTCTTTGCACTTAAGAGGATGCTAAGTAAGTGTGAATTTGACTACTGTCCCCTGAGGAAGACTATGGGTTAGTATACAGAAGAAAATGTTTCTTTATAGCCATATAAGCAAGCATGGCAATATACAGAGTTTTTAAAAGCTTTTTTACCTTTCTTCTTATATGGAGGAGCTCTGTTCATCCTCTCATAGCATTTGAACTGCGAATCTATTATCTTCTGTCGTATGACTGAATTTTCAGTTACTACAGGCTCTAATGTAGGATCAGTATAATTTACAGTAGAAGAAAGACTTGGAACCATTCTCTGTACAGAAAGGAAAAACTGTTAGTACAAGTGAATAAACCAGGAAGATAAAATAAAAAAGTGAGGATCGGAAATCTCTATATGCATTCTTCAAAGTCCTTTTATTTGCACATGTGTTTAGCATTATGATAGGCCTTATACTGCTTGCAAAGTAAATGCTGAATTTTGGCTAGTTTACCTCACTATAAAATCAGGATTTCAACCAAGCCCTTTTTCTTGGCAAAACAGAGGACCATTAAGTACTTGATAAAGTCTTCAAAATCTTTTCATTTAGCTTAGCAATCTGCAAAAAAATTTTGTATCCTCCCAAAGTTACACCCATGTATTTCTGCTCGCTTGTGCTGATTTCTCTCCAGACTGCTTAGACAAAATACCTCAGTGCCACAGTCTTGAAAGTGATTATTTCATGTTTTATGGCACCTGCTTTGAGCTCCTTCAACTGTTAAGGTCATAGAAACAGAGGGCAGAGAGTTTAAACTTCACTACCTGGCCTTAGCTCTTAGTTAAATACCTAAATTTGAGAGTCTGAATAACAGGTCCTCTTTGATCAAGTGGCATTTTCTGACTTCTCCCACTCTGAGCTGCCTGCAGGGCAAAGGGAAGGATCATTGCCCTTGGAAGACAAAAATCTCAGACAGAGAGGTCAACTACCTTTTTTCCATCCATCCATCCATCCATCCATCCATCCATCCATCTACCCATTCATCCCTCCCTTCCTCCCTCCCTCCCTTTGTTGCACAGCCCAGGTCTGTGAGTCAGGGTGGAAATGAGAGTGTGGAGCTGGAAATGGGAGTGCGGAGTTAATTCTGTTCTGCTTTAATCCTGTATCAGGACACTTCTCTGAACAAAGATGATAGGAAAGGATTAGGTCCTCTGCTCCCCCAAGCAAATGCAATGCTGCTGTGGCACTTTCCTTGTACAACCCTCTATTTTTTCCTATACTAGACCCTAATAAAGCCATCACAAACACATACAGAGTCATTTACAGGATACTTCAAAACTAAGGACTCTCACAAACACACAGACTTGATGTTTTTACTACCAAATATTATTATGCAGATCTTTAAGCGACCATTTGTAGTTGTTCAAACTGAAAACATGACAAGTTTGAGAGTTCAAATATCAGTTTGCTTCTTAAATTGTAGCTTCCCTTTTTTTTTATTGCACATCACAAGCAATCGTATCTCATTAATACATTACTTCCTTTTCCATTTGCACAGCTAAAGCACCTTGGTAAAATATATAGCAAAAGCACAGTATGGTTGACTTAGCTGAAAAAAAAAAGGCATTACTTTATCCTGATACTTCTGTGCCAAACCATCTCAGTTTAATGTTTTTATACTCATACATGCAATTACTTTTTCCAAATTCAGTCTAATCTCTTTTGATACTGCCATTTTAATTTTGAATTGTATGCATATACTGTCTGAAGACTGGGGTACAATGAAGGCAGTTTATCTCAGTGCACTGAAATAGGAACTTGAAATAAAATGGGAGGATTAAGAAGGAAGATATTTTCTGGCAGATACAATTTTATATAAATTTTATATGTATGTATACACCCACACATAGAGATATACTTGGACAGTGAAGCCATTTGGAACATTTCATCTGGCCATCCAAGTGAAAAATTAAGCATCTAGAAAGCCAGAAAAGGAAATACAGAAGCAAAGCCAAACATATTACAGATCCCTCGCTTGAGAGAAGATTAAAGGGAGTAGCTGGAGTCTATGAAGATCATTTAAAAACCAAACAAGCAGTGCCCTAAATCCAGCAAGAAGTGTGGGAAAGCGCAGGTAAGGTTCTTCAAATACCCTCAGGTCTGTCTTAGCCCTTTATGTGCATGTATCGCCACAGGGTTTGGTACTCCTCTGAAGTGATTCATAGATACTCCGTGCTCCTTTCTTTCTTTCTTCCTTATTTTGAATAATATCTCAGTTTCAAGCCATTTGCATTCAAGAGAGGTATAATGGTATCATCAAAGAAAGCTATGGGTGGCTTCTGTGGCATTGCCTCTATTCTCAATGATCCTTCTGCTTCTCTGGGCCAATTTGGGAACACACTCATGTTTTGAAAGCATAACCATCTGATTATGCTTGGAAAACATCACCAATTTTCCCTCCCCTGAAACAATTTTTTTAAAATTTTATTTTTGTTTTCTTCTAGGAAGGAGATGATCTGTTCTTCAGATCTGTTTGACCAAACAAGATCAAAACCGTTTCACACTGACAACGACCAGAAAGACTGGTGCTGCTGGCCGTAAATACTGTTGCAGTTTCATTTGCTTTATCTGTACAGAATAAAGCACAACACAGATATGAAACAAGTGGCAAACACCAGCTACACAGATAGAGACTGTAGAAACTGTTCAGTGCTTCGGAACATCTTTCCCCCTATTCTAACTTTTTTTTGGAGTCTCTTTTACACACCATTTTTAAAAGGACTGACCATTCCTGGAAGATTCCACAGCACAGAAGCACATAAGCTGAAATCAAAAGTACGATATGCCATTAGAAAAGGAATTACCTATTTACATCTTTTAACTAGTGAAGATGTAACAGTTTGTAACTAGGGATGATGATTTTGGGGGTGAGATACAATTCAGAGACCAAAGACACCTTACTCTTAAAGGTCAGTTTCATAATTTGCTGTGTGTAAGGGACTAATCCAATTCCTGAAGAAGTCAGCTCTTGTTGGGTACAGGTTAATGAGAATACTTTACTATTTGGAGGCAGAGAGTCCCTGTGGTGGTGAATAGGATAAACATCTCGGACTGTGCACAAAATTACTTAAAGTGCTCAACCACGTAACCAGGAGGACCGCCCATTCTACCGCCTCTGAGCAAGGCAATCATGGCCCAGCTGAAATTGCCAGCAAAATTTCTGTTGCTCATATGGGCCAGGAATTCACTCAGAAAGATTAAAAATATGGATGAGACTGTGTCCCTAAAGCTCAATGGAAATTACTTCATCAGTGGAAATCACTTAATGGCCTACAGTAAATCTAAAGCAAGTTTGAATAAAGACCGGAATAATAACATTAGACTACAGCTGTCTCTTAAATTATCTTTTTTTTTTTTTCTTATTACCAAACACAAAGACATCGATATTCAAAGTTAGTTGCACACAAACCTTCTCAGGTACTTTTGATGTAATTGAATAACTTGCGCATGAAATCCAATTAAGGTGTTATATACAGGTGTTTTACTGGTATTGTTCACCTGTGATATGCCCTTCAAATTTGCTCTTCCCTTTGACTGCTATTATTCATTTCTATTTGCCTGGATTTGAAAGGCTGGCCATGGAAGTTTGAACAATATTTTCTTCTACCCTAAAATTAGATGACCCTTTCAGCAGACTAATGAAAAATACATATAGTGGCTCACTGGTTGAGCAGTCTCACCTCTGTTTGCAATGCTGGTGTTTTCTACCGTGTGTAGTAGAATCACACGTCCACCACCACTCTGGGACTCAGAGCCTAAAGCCTGGTGTCCCCGAAGTCAGTTCAGTGGCTGATGATCCAGCCTTATATTCCTGGGGCTCAGTCAAACAAAAGTCTTGGTACAGTTTGTGACGTTGGATAATATTGTTTCATTTTTCTTGTGCTCCTTATAGGAGGAGGGTCAGGAAAGAGCAAATGGGGCAGAAAGAAATGTCTGGGTCACTGTCCTCTTCCCAGAGGTAGCAGAAGCCTGGGCATGGCTACATGGGGGTAAAAGCTTAGCGTGTATCATGCTAATGGGAGAGGCTGGAAATGTCCCACAAGTCTCTGTGTGTGTGATCACATAGAATTAATGATTAGAAATCACCTTTGCTACTACGTTTTCATTATTATATCTAGGTATTCTAGGAATTCAGTTTTAAAACACATGTTTTCACCATAAAAAAAACAAGATTAAATAATTTTCACCTGGTTACTACCTGTGGTATAGAACAAATTTTGACTGTTCAGAGTCCATTACTGCACATTAAAAACCCTTCCCATCCATCAGTTACTTCAGATGGAAATATAAATGATGTTGATAAAATAAAGGAATGCCTCTTTCATTTATAAATATTCTTTATTAAAGAAAAATAAATAATTCACAACTTAATAATCAGGATGTGTTCATAGCCTGAAAATGACTGGTATGATTTCTTCAGAAGAAAACTGTTTAAGTGATGTCCCATGCAGCAGTTTAGCAGCCGTACATATGATGTCACTCCTAAAAGTCCAAGTAAATGACGTCATACATACGACCACCAAGCCACCACGTGACAAATGACTGTTACAAGAAAATGAATTATCATTACAAAGAAAAAAAACAGGCTGCTGGGAATGCTGAAGTTCACTTTATACCTAGAATTAATAAAGGAATCTAGAGAAAGCAATTTGGCTTCATTATTAAACTATATCAAAATGAACAAATAGTGCCCCAATTTCTGTAAGACACCTGCTATTAACCTGTGCAAGACTGTGGCTATTTCTGCAAGAGAAAATCCAGATAAAGAAAGCATAGAATTCCTTCTTTTTTTTTTTTTTCCACAAAATTTTGGACATGATGAACAAGCATCCCCAAGTATTTTTCTTCCACCATCAAGGAGCATGAAGTATAATAACTGTTGACTTCACATGACATTTAGCAAAAGAAGGCATTTGTAGCTTTCTTTGCTTTTGTTTTTTCCCTCTTTCCACTAAATACAGTAATTTTGCAACATTTATTGTTGAGCTTAGTCAAAATATATTTCAAATTCTGGATGCTTTAAGTGTTTGTTATTGATTTTGATAGCTCCAACATTCATATGGTGCATTTCCTTTAAAACTGCTATGTGTAGTCGCCACTTTGTGCGTCACTAAACTCCTGTCCTTCAATACATCACATCCGTGAGCGAGAGCTCAGCATGACTTAGACCAGTTGCAGAGCCCCTCTCGTACCTCGATTATGTTTGAACTACTTTTCACAGCTGCTAGAGTTAGGACAGAGAAGAAAGCGACTGTGATGCCTTAGGAAGGTCATTAGTGCATCATCCTCAGTAAACATAACAATGATTTCTTATCTATCCTGAATGTGCTAGGAAACAGCAGACAATTTCTTTGGGGAAATACCTTGACATGACATGTTTTACTTAACCACTGAATGTTAAAATTTTCCCATACTTAATTGCTGTTGAAGCAGGATGGAAATTATCTCACAGTAAGATCCCATATGACTTACTTTGCAGATTTTGGCAGCTGTTTAAGAAGGCATGAGATTATCAGCCACAGCAGATGAAGACAAGGCACTTGTAATGAAAAGCAACTCATGAATCTTACAGTGCTTCTCCATTGCTGCAGGACTTGCGAGGAAGCTTTACTCCCAGAGTAGCCTGATGCAAACTGCGGGCTGAAAGGAAGACCGCAGAATACTTCACAGATTTTTGCTTGCAGCTCTGATTATCATCTTGCAAGAGGCCTCTTTAGGGCAATCAGCTGCATAGCAACATCCTTATTTTTTTAAAAAGCAAAGGTGGAGACAAAAAGTCCTGATCACCCCTGAAACTGGGGTGAACAGAGCAGAATATGGCGTTCCTCTCCCTCTTTCGAAACTGTGAGCAGCACGTGTCTCAAATTCTCACACTAATTCTCACCACATTAAATCATCAGCAGCTTGCTTTCCTGAATTTTCCTTGTGTGAGAAGAGCTCCAGAACTTGCAAGTCCGCTTCCTTACAGCTTGAAGCAACCCATAGTTACAAAGGGAAATGCACACTTCAGAACAACAGCTTTCAAAGGCATGGTCTCAGGTGATGAAACTGTCTCAGCTGATGTGAGAGGAGATGGCAAGAAGACCATGAGCACTTGTGTCACCCACAGGCACACAGAGCCAATGGTTTGATGCACGTGGCAGATGAAACTCCACTGACCAGCTGGACCATCCGAGGGGTACATCCCGAGCGGCTGGGGAAGCCCCTGGGCTCCCGGCAGTGCCAGACAGCAAGAATGACAAAGTGTGCCATGGGAGGCTGCCATGGATCTTCAGCAGCTCTTCTGGCCCACCAAAGGGTGGGGCCTGCTCTGAACCAGATGCTGGAAGGGCTGCCATCTAAGCAGGAAAAGGCTCACGTTAACAGTGCCTGCATAGACACAAATTTTAGAGCCTGGTGGTGAGAGCTGCTGAGCTGGGCAGGTGGCAGGAGCCCAGGGGAGCACGCGGCCACACCACCTCAGCGGTGTGTATTGCACTCCCAGCTGTGAGGATCAAAAGGGTACACCACAAGCAGTGCCCTCATAACAGTGGCAAACGTTTTACTAATTGGCTTCTGGAGACTTGAACCTACTGCAGCTGTTTTCCAAAACATGGCAGTTTGTGCAGTTACCGAAAATTACATTTAGGCTTTCACATAATTTGTTTCCATGTTTTGTGAATGGGGATTATTCACAAGCTTTTCAGGAGCTGACACAATGTACCAGACTGTGCATAGTTTAGTGACTGAGCCTTGGTAACAATTTGACAGAATTGGACTTAATGAACTTGTACAATTTGTTTTTTTACTCAAAATGAATTTATTTTAAAATATGATCTTGGTCTAATGGACTTAATAGAATAATAGTGTGGTCTTCAGCTGCAGCATCCATTCTATCCTTACTAAGCACTTTGTGGTTGGCTCAGGATGACAAAATTGGAATGTGTGAGAAAAACTACTCCATCAATCCTCATTTACAGGATAAGACCAAACTACCATTTGTAGGCACTAGATGACAATTCTTACTTCACAAAATCATACAGAGAATAGAACTCTCTTTTCTCAAAATCTTGCAAAATCAATCAGTCACACAGGAGAGAGACCCAAGATTGTTTCCTCCTCCTCATTCTGTGTCCATGCCCCTGGACTCACTGTGCTGACGCTGCATCTTTCTTGCAGAGAGAAATGTACACTGAAGAGACAAACTAATTGCTCCAGCACACAGGGGCTCACGTACTTGAAGAAACAAATCTCAGTCACATTCTGTGGCTCCCAATAATTACCAAAAACTAGAGAGCATCAGGAATAAAGTTAACTAAGAAATAACGAACAGTTACATTTTCTAATTAACTTTGAATTGTAGAGGACTATCTGGTGATGCAGCCACTGTCATTATTGTGCATCTAAAAGCAAGGGAAGTCATCAAAGAGGAAGACAATAAGGAGTTAGTTTTATTTCTAAATTATGTTTTGGAGCAATTGGTGCTTTAGTTTTTGTTTGGCAAAGGCGAGTTATTATGGACCTGTACACAGAAGAGTAAAGTGCTATTTGTTCTATGCAAAAAATGACATATGTAAGAGAGAGGGATTCTATCAGAAGGTACCAAAATCTGTTGGTGACAGGTCTAAAGGCTGGAGATTGTGGGGAGGGCGGTGTCTATGGACACCTTGTAAGTAGGGTCCAGGACAAAACATTCAAGGAGAGATATGGGACGAATGTGGCACCTGCAGTGGGACAAATGGTATAAACAGAGAGCCTGGAGCCCAGAGGGGAAAGCAAAGACATCAATAGGTTGTGTTGCTTTGCAACAGCTTGCAGTCACCAGCTGGGAGTGCAGGACACAGACGAGAGGATGACAGTAAACCATCAAAGCCATCAAAGAAGAAAGATCTGTAGGATGGTTTGTGGGGTGGGTAGAGAACAGGAATGGGAGATCACTCCTGTGTCACAAATCACTTTAATTATTGTATCTTCTTCCTCAAACTCAGACAGTGGCTGGCATGTAAGTCCCAGGGGCTCATGGCTCTGGGAACAGAGGAGTGATTAGAAGAACCAATAGTTCTTCTAGGAACAGTCCTTTTGGAAGAGAAAGAAAGGTACCCCTTCCTCGTTAAAGGTCACAAATAAAGTGTAAAAAATGAATGTTTTCTACCAGCTACAGGTGGGGAAATTTTTGGAAAAATGACTGATGCCAAATATTTTTCATATTTGATCTAAGAGCTGTGTTCTGGCAAGTGTCATCAAGGAAACAAAGCTCGTTCATCGCCTACTTCTATGACTGTGGCTTCTCCCTTACTGGAAGATAAATTAATCTAGGAGGTGTCTAAGTAGATCACAGTACAGCCACTGCAGTGGGGAAGGAGGGAACATAGATATTGGAACAGTGAAAATGTAAGGAAATTTGTGCTTAAGTTATCCATTGAGGTCAGAAGTTGGAAAGCACTCTGGCGCAAAGATATCTAAAAGGAAGAGGATGCAGGTCTCACTGCAGAGTTTCTTAAAGAAATCCTAGCCCTGGAGCACTGCAGGAATGAGCACAGAACTACTGTTGCACACATGCTATCGTGGGTGAGTGATTTAGAAGATTTGTAGACAACAGGGCAAGGATCAGCCCAGTCCTTCAGGGTTGACCTACAAATCCATGCTGTAGTCAGAGCACCTCAGACACTCAGAAATGCTGCTGACAATTTTAGTCCCCAGAATATTTATGGTCCTGTCACTTGACTGGGGAAGAAAAACAATCTGGAACTGTTCCTTCAGTCGGCATTGGCTTGTTATAGGAAGACTCGCCGTTCTTTGCCAAGGCCCCCGTGAGACTATGCAGATCAGCTGGGATTCAGACCCCGAAGGATGCTGGTTTCTGTCAGTCCATTTTGTTAGAGAGATCTCTGGCCATGGGTGATAACCCAGCCAGTGCATTGCTACATGGATCCCTTGCAGGGCTATGTGCAACAGCCACAAGAGGTCACAAATATCAGAATACTCCAATATACCTCAAGGCAGAAGACTTCTGCCAAGCACAGGGATGATTCCTCAAATCACTGACAAATTCTGGAAAAATTCTTCTGAGACCAAGTCAGCAGAAATTTTCTTTCTCCTGCTCTCCAGCTCTTCTTTTGGTTGAGGTTCCTAATCCTGAACTATGAATTCAGTATTTTACCAAAGCAAGGTGTTCTTTGTTGTTCTCCTGGGTTCTCCATGATCTCATTTAATTGTTTTCTTTTAGTTCCTTCTATCCATGGTTCTAGTACTGTTCTCTACTTTCCTTCCCTCCATCCATATAAATTTCAGTGACAAACAGCACTGTGGCAAGTTATGCTAGGCTGAAAGAAGCTGAGGGACACAACCCAACACAAACCAGGGAGAGCAGTCTCTACTGTTCCCCAAACGTGTCTTCTAGCCCAGCTTCTACAACTTATAGCCAGAAAGGATGGGAGTTGATAGGGAGACGCGCACAAATGTTCCACATTCAAATGGTGGAAGAGAAGATGAGAAGCACAGGGGCACGAGGAGCTAACCAACAAAAGACAAGGAGAGTAAGAATCAAAGCTTTCTTCAGGAATGCAGAGATAAACAGTTAGTTGGGGAATAAGGTGGCATCCAGCATGCAAGTTACTCAGACCACACCAAGGTAGAGAGGTGCTTGTTCCCAGTAGCATTGTCCAGACATATTCTGACCATTCTGTAACTGAGGCTCTGGCAGTATTCTCATTTCTGACTACCTGTAATGTCTACGATTTTATGATAATTGCTAATAATTTGAGGTTTCACAAGTAGAGATCAGAGAAAGAATTCAACTTACATGAGAGGTATCTAGTCAGGTAGAAATTAATTTACTACATATTTAGAACAACAGTTACTCAGCCATGTTTCATATATTGAAATAACTGTAATATTGATATTAAACAGTTGAAAATAGTATTTGAACTGAATAACTAAACTTTATACTGTTATTTCCCATTTCAGTTGCTTTTCTAATAGCAGAGTAATGATAAACAGTGAAAATCCACAATTACTTAAGTCAGTCTAAGTCTCACGCAACAACATTAAGGAAGTTTTCAAACACACAAGTTTCCATGTTACTCATATGTCGTAGCCTGTAAAACACAGAAATAAAAAACCACATGCATTACCTTCTTCAGACTTGTAGTTCTGTCTCACCAAGAAACAATGGTTTCAAGTTCAAACCTTTACAAAATATCTTATTTAGAAACTTTATTAACCTTATTTTGAAATTTATCGGTAAGGGAACTCATTCATTCACCTGTGCAGTATAACAAATATAACTCAGTACTCATTTTTCTGAACATCACCACAAGTTTAAATTTGGCGGGTGTCATGAGCAGTTCATTTTTTTCATACTTACAATTAGAAGGATGATCAGTAAAAAGCAACTGTAGGTTGTCTTTTTCATTGTGAAGTCTTCCTGGAGAGACACGCTGTAGCTGATCTTCCTGGGAATTAAACAACAAAAACAAAGGCAGTATTAGACTTTATCTGTTAAGATAAACTCCTTTGTCTTTGTGCAAAAGCATCTTTTTAGACTTAAAGTGGACCCTGCATGCATGTGCATGCGTGTGTGCATGTGTGTGTCCAGCCTTGTGTGTGCTCATGTTTGATTTCACTGGAGACAGGTATGCTTTTAATTTGGTCTCCTCCATGGATCTCTGGTGGTAAGTTCAGCTGATGTGGGGTATGGCTCCATGTTACAACATGAGCAGCAGCAGATCTGAGTTAAACTCTTGTGTCTTTGCCTGCTGAGGCTACCTGGCTTGTCCTGATTCATCTGCTTCTAACCTACACATACGTCTGCAAACCTATGAAGAAGCTGGATATTTTAAAAATTATCTAAAAACCCCACAAAGATCTGGTTTGCAGACAGGTGTAATGGCAGCTCAAAGTGCCTATTTCTGGGGCTAGAGAAAGCCAGAGGTTGGGTAACGTCTAGCTAGGTCAACAAGCAAGTGTGGCAGGAAAAGAGAGAGAAACTGGGACCACCACCATGGGATTTCATGCTCCCTAATGCAGCCAGCTCCACTGGACTGTGGGTAGACACATGGCAGAGTAACCTTCAGGCTGTCGCGAATGACTTCTTCAGCCACACAAAGTACTGGAGAAGCAGAGTGCAGCCATGACTCCACAGGCTCGGAGAGAACTGGATTGGTAGCTTTTGGGTTTCTTTTTTTCCTAAATCAACACCTATATTTCTGGGAAAAATATCCGGGGTCGCCTTCTATCATCATATTGCTTGTAGGAGTTCAAGCTAGCAAAGCTCTTTACCTTCTGATGTCTCATGGACCACTAGTGGTTACGCATGCCTATAGATCACCTTCGGCCACAGTAAGACAGTGAGCACTCACACAACTTTATTTTTCAGACAGCTTACAAACTGAGAGTGAGCTGTTTTCTACCTGGGCAAACAATCCTGTGAGCATCCTACATATCTGAAACCCAGGAACTTGATGGGAAAAAGGCACATGGACTTGGATGCTTAGTCTACATGCAGTGAGCCACACAATCACTTGTGTAACATTTGTCTCTGCAGCAGCACTGTAACAGCTTTTCTCATCTTGAAAGGGTCTGGAAAGTCACCAGTTTTCAGAGGGGAAGAAAAATATAAGATCAGTCGTAAGTGTCCTCACCTAAAGCAGAAATACGTAATCTCAAAATGTACTAAAGATGTGGCACTTCCACTTCAACGTAGCACATGTGGATGCAATCTCCTACCGGAGTATTGCCATCATGTGTCGCTGAGATTACATAAAACACAAGGTGATGGAAAAGAGGATTCAGAGGATTTGTCTCCAATAAGAAGTAGCCTTATTACTGTCTGAGCCTTGCCAGAACCATTCTGGTGTTCCAGAGGAAATGGGACAGGCAAATGACACAGAAATAATGTGTAATTACACTGTCAGCCACATATTTGTATTTGATCAGCAATGACAGACAACTCAACTGAAGCAAAAATTGGCCAGCTAGATCAGAGGAAAATGTCTGGAATTGTCTACATCTTCTCTAGACAATTCACTGCAGTGTGTATTGGTTCAAGACTGCCAAAAAAAGATTAATGGGCATATAAACAACAGGGCTTGGTGAGCTGTGCAATGAGCAGAGATACAAACACGAATATGTGTGTTCATACAGATATGTACTGTATTGTAAAGCGTTCTGTAGTGTGGTGTAAAGCCAGTCTGGCAAATGGCCCTATTCTTCTTGCTGCCCTCATTACTTCTGCCACATCTATAGGGATTTGGTAAAAAGCAGGCAAAGGAAGGACTTTGCCTTACAAACTGTCGACATGTTCAAAATACATATCACTTTCCACGAATGGCACGGAGATCAACACAATATTATGACCTAGAACGCATAAGCAAAATCAATAGCAATGGAAGTTACCTGCGACACATCTACTTTTCCTGTACTTTGAGCTGGAAGTGCTTGCAGCACTATGTTTGGTTATAGCTGTAGTGTCAGGTAAATCTTATCCTTGTGAGATTTTGTGAACATTTGTTATTACATACTGAAAGAACCATTTTAAATGTTTCTTGCTCCCATCTCTCCTAAATAAAAAAAAGCCATCTGTAAAATATTTAACACATTATTTCCCCCTCTGTTAACTGTGATGACTGTGCCATATGATACTACATATAAGTAAATGAGTAAGAATTATTTCCCATGCTAAATCTTATATAGTCTTGATATTTCTAGTCTTTCTTCTAGCCAGATCTAACCACAGGAATTGATGACACACTACATAAAATCTAGTGCATCTTTTTTCTTCCTCTTTTACAGGAGCCCTTTCCAGTGACAACAATTTCAACAATTGTTGAACAACAATATTTTAACAATCCTTGTATAAAGCCCCTGACTAAGAAGTGCCTTTTCTCTACTTTAACCATAAGAACGGCCCATAGCACTACAGCGCACTTGGGTTAGCATCAGTATTGGGTCAAGTCTGATGACTGCACTGAAATAAAAAGGTACATCCAGGTAAAAAGTGCACAGAAAGGGGAGCCCTGAAAGACAGACCCTGTCAGCCTCTTGGGCAGAGACCATCATCTCCACTGCTCTGCCCCCATCTCCAGCAATCCAGGTTCAGGTGTGATATGACAGGCAAGCTGGGATGTGCAAAGCAGCACACTCAAATGTCCTGGGGTTTGGGTCTCTTTTGCTAGAGCTATCACTTTTCTACACCAACTGGCATTACTGCCCATAGAGAGCCTGCTTGCAGCTGAAGGGTGGCTGGATAGCCCAGAGCAGGCTTATGCAGAGCATGTGTCCAGTTCTGGGCTCCCCGGTTCAAGAAGGACAGGGAACTGCTGGAGAGAGTCCAGCAGAGGGCTACAAAGATGATTAGGGGACTGGAGCATCTTTCTTATGAGGAAAGGCTCAGGGACTTGGGGCTTTTTAGTCTAGAGAAAAGAAGACTCAGGGGGGATCTTATCAATACTTATAAATACTTAAGGGGAGGGTGCCAGGTAGATGAGAAGAGTCTTTTTTCAGTGGTGCCCAGTGATAGGACAAGAGGTAACGGGCACAAATTGAGCATAGGAAGTTCCATCTTAACATGAGGAGAAACTTCTTTCCTTTGAGGGTGGCAGAGCGCTGGCACAGGCTGCCCAGAGAGGTTGTGGAGTTTCCCACACTGGAGGCATTCAAAACCCACCTGGACGCCATCCTGTGCAACGTGCTGTAGGTGTCCCTGCTGTGGCAGGGGGGTTGGACCAGATGATCTCCAGAGGTCCCTTCCAACCCTGACCATTCTGTGATAGGTGCTGTCCTGATTCCTGTTTATATACTATTTATCCTTTTTCCGTAAGCCCAACAATGGCCTTGCTTGATGTTAAGATACCATAATGTGCTTCACACATTTAAGTTTCAGAACATCCATATTCAGTGATTAATCATAAGCACATTGCTAAAACCCAGTATGGTATTAAATCTTCATCCTCTGTTGCTTATAATAGTTACGTATGAAATCCCAGTCTGCTTTTAAAACTAGAATATTGTTCTTTCTTTCTTCATAAATGTAGCATAGCTCATTATGTGCTAAGATATTCCTCCTGCTTCAGCTATTATAGTAATACCATTGACACCTTGGGATTAGTCCTGAAGCTCATCTGAGGACAAGCACAGCATCCTGCTCAGTAATGACATCTCTTTGGCTCTGTCCTGATTTCTACAGCCGCAGTACTAAGCTGAACAGGGCTTCAATTACAATTACCATAGCATTACCCTGAAGGTGGGACAACCCTCCCTGCACAGCCGTTTGCACAAGGCCAACAAGGGGGGTCAAATTTAGTCAGAAAGTAGGGTATAAGGGGGAAGATTCAAAAGAGGGCAGTAGAGCAACACTTCTTTGCTGAGGTCTAAAGAAAGGATAAAAAAGAAAGGCCTTTTTGGAGAAAGAACTGGAAAAAACTTCTCATTTAATTATTCTGCTCTGATAATTCTGCAATGCCATCTTTCACAATACTGCTGACATACCTTTGGAGGAAGAAATGGTTTTAACAGCACAAAACAGGACTTGTGGGGGTTGTGGCTAAGTACAGAGGTGTGATGCAAAAATATCTCTTTCTCAGTTGGTGTTTTACTCCCAGAAACTTTGAAAATTCACTTGCTACCTCCTTGTTTGGCTGCAAGATCCTTAGAGGGCTTCCTTTCCACCCCATGCAGCTTTCTCAGGGTGAATAACTGCATACCCACCGCCAGCTCCAAGGTCTCTAGGATTTCTTAATTAGCGGAGAGGCTTGCAGACCCTCCTGGAGAGTGCCTTGCCCCTCAGCACAGAAGGGCACCAACCCGCTCTGCCTGCGTTAACACTGGAGTGGGAAACACAGGGAAGAGGCACATGGGCAAGACACGGGCAAGCCAGCAGACCTTGCTGTTGAGCCTTTAGGGAATTTGGATGCAAGGAGGAGATTGCAGGTCTGTTTGCATTGCCAAATGTGCAGATAGTCTGGGGGAAAGTATTAAAATTGTCCCCTTGTTCCCAGCTGGACATTTTACCCTGGGTTCCTAATTTAGGTTACTGCTTTGGGCCAGGAGTGAGCTGTACATCACAGTTCTACAGTCCCAGGTGCCACACAGACCAGCATTGTAGCTTTAGCCCCTTCAGACAGAAGAAATGCCATGGGTGTGAACCCCACACACGAGAAGGGAATAGAGACAGCCTCTCCTGTTTCCCAAGCACATGCTCTAGCCATTAGCCTGCAATGGTCTGCAAATGGTTTAACTGGCACCAGGATCTTATGGCAACCACATTTCCGAGGGAAATGGTGAGCTCCGCTCAATTCTTTGCAATATGCCAGAAAACTGGTGTCTGTCAGTCCCAAGTGGAGAGACATGCCTCCCTACAGTCAAGTGACCAGGAAGATGAGGCATGGCAGAAGACATATCTAGTGTCTTGCATTCCTGTATTCCCTACTGGTTACCTTTACACAGATCCTCGATCTTTTGTCTAACCCTCCTGAAGTTTTCATATGAAAATCTCCTGAGAAATACAGGTTTCAAATTCTCAATTTCAGGTGTCAGGCACCTAAAGGCATTGCTACACTAAAATTGCAGGCATGTAGGTCACTTGCTGGATCTTATCTTATTCCTTTTGGTAGTCTTGGAGATAATTTCACTATCAGGGAGCCAAATGCTCAGTTGTGTTTTGACTACTCAGTTGTTACTCAAGCAGATCGCCATTAATTTCCATTAGCTTGCTTGGTGGAGATGGCGAACTGCATCTTGTAGGGCTGAGTGTGTGCTATGTTAACAAATTGAAACTATTAGCCATGGCAAATAGGCAATTTCAGAGCTACACGGGCCAAGCGACCAAATAAATCTACTTTATTGATTCATTTGGATTACATGGGAGCTGTAATGTTTGATGCTTCATTTTCCCATTGAAAACCAATCCACAAGAAGGGCTATTTTACTGTAGGCTTCTTTTTAACCAAGTCCTTGCCAATAAACTGGTCAAAACCAGAAAGAAACAGAAAGTAGCTACAAACTTGTCCGTGTTTACTTTACTAAGTTTTGAAAAGCCCCCCACACTACATATCTGAGCAGCCAATGTGGTCATACACACTACAGCGAAAGCTGAAAATGGTTGTTGTTAGACTGGGTAACACTAGAGAGATAAGCATACTTTGAAAGAACAAAATAATACAAGAAATGTTCTTTGAATGAGAATTATTTACCTGGGACTCTAATAGTATGCAAGCCAAATTATCCAGAAGGTTTTCAGAAAAGGCTGAACTTTTTTACGAAATAAAAGATAGTAAAGCATTAAAGGAGTTAGAGGACCTGATTCTTTCCACCTGCCAGGTGGAGAGCCCTTGGGAGGTTTCCATTACCCAGGAGGGGAGCTGAGGCAGATAGCTGAGCACTGGCACCGAACTTCCAGGTTCCTGAAGTTAAATGAATCCCCTTCATATTATACATAGATCTGGGTATGGCATTTCTGCATCCTCTAATGGCTGCTATTGGAAGGTGATTTCTACCACATATTTGGAGCCAAGAAAATTACTACTTTTTCAGTACTTAGGAAGCCAACCCTAATCCCTCTCCTGGCTGTTGGCCAAGTGGGTTTATGAGGTTTAAAAGTAAATAAAAGCGAAGAAAATTTCAGGAACAGGCTAGCAAAGTATTTCAGGGGATTTATCAGTAGCCAAAGTTTGAAATGCTTACGAAGACCGAATTGTGTAATTTCTTTCAAAAGCTTTAGCTTTTACCTTTTTCAAATGTACTCTAGGAAGCTGTAAAACATGAAGTATTTTAGCCCAAAGTGTTAATGGGAGTATCTGAAGAGAGGCGTTCCACGTATTACTGGAGTTTAGCCTCTACAGGACTCCCTGTGCACTTCTGCTCTTCTCTGAAATTGGTAAAATAATTTTTTTTTACCCAGGAATATTTGTCCAAACAATGTATATGACCCTATTTTGTAATCTTAGGAATGTGCGTCTGTTTAAGCTGGCCATGAAGTTACCCCAGGAAGAACCATCTTTGTTTAAGAAAAAAAAAAAAAGGAGAAAAAAAGAATATTGTAGAATTAATCTTTAAATATAAATAATAAGCATATACTGCTGCAATAAATAACAAGCCTATTGCTTTTTGGTGTACTGTGCCTCAGCCACATATTTCCAGCCCTCCCTTCTGTTCATGTTGTGAAGACATGGCCTAGACAGGTACCCCAGCAGAAACTGAGCCCTGGAGTGCATGAGGGACAAGGTTTTCTGACTCTGCAGCTCTCTGAACTTACTGCAGGCTCTGGCGATACAAGCAGTGGTAAAGGAAGGAGGCAGAAATACCTAGTTCAGGGGAGATGGCGAGCAACAAAAGCACATCTGCCCTGATATAGATCAGTTTAAGCTGTTGTGGAATTTAAAGAAAACCTACTTTGGTGCTTTTGTGGTGAAAGAAGCAACAACACATGCAATTACACTTGTACTTGAGCCGTAATGCAGTACAGAGAGTGGACCACCCTGCGTCTCTGGAAAATGAGTTCATCCTCTTCAATTGCTACTCAAAGGATACACTCTTAAAGTAATCTTACCCTAACAAAGCAATGAAGGTTCACATAAGAATTAAGTCAGGCTCTCAGCACCCTTCAAAGTATCATAGAATGGTTTGGATTGGAAGGGACCTTAAAGATCATCTAGTCGAACCCCCCTGCTATGGGCAGGGACATCTTTCACCAGACCAGGTTGCTCAAAGTCCCATCCAACATGCCCTTGAACACTTCCAATGATGGGGCATCTACAACTTCCCTGGGCAGCCTGTTCCAGGGACCCACCTCCCTCATCATAAAAAATTTCTTCCTTATATTCAATCTAAATCTACCCTCTTTCAGTTTAAAACTGTTGTTCCTTGTCCTGTCACTAGAGGCCTTGGTAAAAAAATCTTTCTCCATCTTTCTTATAAGCCCCCTTTAGGTACTGAAAGGCCACAATAAGATCTCCCCGGAGCCTTCTCTTCTCCAGGCTGAACAAACCCAACTCTCTCAGCCTGTCTTCACAGCAGAGACATTCCAGCCCTTTCATCATCTTTGGGCCCCCCCCCCTGGACCCGCTACAACAGGTCCATGTCTTTCCTGTGCTGAGGGCTCCACAGCTGGATGCAGTACTCCAGGTGGGGTCTCACCAGAGCAGAGTAGAGGGGCAGAATCACCTCCCTCGACCTGCTGGCCACGCTTCTTTTGATGCAGCCCAGGATATGGCTGGCATATCACATTGTTCATATCAGTTGCAGAAGGCTATATTTTTGTTTGTTTTGACAATCAGATTTGTAATGTTGATGTTAAATAGAAACCTTACATTTCTGAAGTATCAAGACTCACGATTTTACTAGCTCTGCTTTCAGGAATGGATAACAAGATAAAACCAGCAATATTTTAAAAAAGCTTCCTAAATGCCAGTAAATGTTATCATGTTAAAGTCAAATGTCTTCAAGCTATAGAACAAAGCAGAAAGCCGTGTAACAAAGCAGAGGAGTAAAATCTATAGCAGAGCATTCCTGCTATTCTGAGAGTGCTTGAATAATGGGATTAAATGAAGCAGCTTTGACTAGTGGTCTACCATGCGATAGATGAAAGAACCACACTGCAGGAATGCCAAGTTCATCACTGAACATTCCTCAAAGCAGAACGCTTCCTTGCCATTTTGCTACACTGTGAAGCTCTGGTTTAGCATCTCACATAGTAGCACAGTATAATTTTAGCCTTTTAGGCACAGCTGTGAAAGGTCTTTTCGAAAGTGCTCGCAATTTTTGGAGGACTTTGCAGCGGTGCTTCAGTGCTTGTAAAATGAGCAAGTATGCAATTATCTAATCTTGGTGACACTGCAGCTTGAACACATACAGAAGCTTGGGTTGAATATCATCCTGCTGTAGAGCAAAGACTTCAAAGGAGTCGCATACATTTATGTCAGATTATAATCTTTTGCATAGACTGCAAAATTAAAGCAGATATTTGGAATAAATCTCTCTCTATACTTTTTTTTTCAAAGTCCTCATCACCTGCAAAGTAAACTTTGTGGCTAACATTAATAACATCAGTACAATTTACAATGAGAATTGTGAGGGGTAGAGCTAAATAAATATTTTTAAATAAAGTGAAATATATTACAACAGCTTCAGTCAAAACTCTGTGAGTTAAGGAAAAAGCCACCTCCATGGTTGCCTTATGACTTTAACTGGACCTGCATCCTGACTGTACTGTACATACAGCCCACGTCTTATGTACACTACATGCCAGTCAATGCATTTAAAAATATTCTAACAAGTATTTGAGTTCAGTGGAAGAAGAATATAATGACAAGGCAGTTCTCGATGGACTTTGGAAGCTCACATGAAGAGTTAGGGAGAAGCAAGAAAAACTGCAGGATACAGGTTGAATGTAAGGGAGTTCCTTTTTCCAATTCCCAAATTCTTTTGGTATCACACTGGAAGAATCTTAATCTAATTGGATGAATGCAGCCTCATATGTGGCATTCTTCCCTCTTAGATCAATACTTTTTTGATGCAATATATTGAAATTTTTGTTAAATTTTTTTTTTTTAGCTGCAGCATATACTGGAAAGAAAAATAGTTATTTAATATTTACTTGTGGCCAACTCCTTCTCAGTTTTCCATTCAGTCTTTCCCCAGGCAAACTCCCACTGGTCCTTTTTTTGTAACTATACATTCCTATAAATTATTTGAAGCAAGTGAATATTTTATGGGGTGGGCAGAAAAGCAAGAAAAATATTATACTTTCTTATTATGTCACTGTTTTTTATATAAATCATATAAAGTGTGAAAAATCCTGTGAGTGGATTGCTATAAATCAAATGCACATGACACACATTTAAAGCATTTTATTCCCATTTGGCAGCAGAATAGCCCATGCTACAGCTGGATGTACATTTAATTTCTGCCCTGACAAAAATGAGCCTGTGTTGAAATGCTAATGCTTCTTCCTCGAGTCTGGTTCTAATTTTATAACAGCTCTGCTAATAATGAATAGAAATCCCAACTATGATATGAAGTCAGAATATTGCACCATTGATCTGGAAGGGTTGTATCTAACAGGGTATTTTAAATGCCCTAATAGAGCAACACAAGCTTTGGGGCATGCAAGCCCTTTTGTGAGTCTCTGAAGAAGGCTTTATGTATCTGAGGTCTTGGATAACTTTACAGATACTCCAGTTGGTCTACTTAGAGAGTTACTACCTCTGCTGTTAAATACTAAACTATTATATCTACTGCAACATTGACATTTTTGTTATCATGCCTACATTACAATAAATAGAAAAGTGAACCGAAGCTGTCATTGCATTTCAGACAATTTTTACAACTGATGTAATGATGAATGCAGATACTATGATTTAAAGAATGATGCAGATATAAGAAAACATGGGAAAGTCAGTAAAAACAAGACTACCTCCATCAGTTATTGCAGATTAATTAAACATCACAGCTGTAGTGCTTGGATACTGCATTGTCCCTGTCAGGAATTACAGAACCATTACTATAAAGGGTTAGATTGAATGTAGCAGTCTAAATTGCCAGTTTCAGTTAGGGCAACATCCACACATTGCTCACTATGGCATTACACACTCGTTACAGAAGTTCAACAGGGCAATTTACCCATAGTAAATTACTATGAACTGATACTTTACCAAGAGGTAGCTATTAGTCACTGAAATTAAAATTCTGCGGAAGATTTCCAGACTAACATAGATGAAGAGATTGACTTTAAATGATGACTAGGCAGGTATGGTTCATAGTGGACACGCATATGCTGAGGTTAGAATACAGGGGGACAGCGGTTTTTGCAGGGACTTGCTGAGAGAATGTTAGTGTTTTCTTTATGGCTCCTCTTTTCTTGTGTAAATTAGAGTGGCTTAGCAAGGAATACAGATGAGGGAATGGGAATCACCTGAACAGCAACACAAGCTATTACTGGTGTAAGTCACTTGTATATTCCTACCAAATTTTATAAAAACCCTTGGTTGTTTGTCCCAAACATCATTCCAGGCCTGCAGCCTGGAGTCTAGGGTTCATCCAGGTGTCTCAGAGGGATAGGGGGGTCCAGGTGAGACGCAAAGTATGCACAAGAAAACAAGGCAGGGAGATGGCTAAGTTAGATGGTGGCTGAAATATGCACATGTGCCTTGTGAATTGAAAGGTCTGTCATTGCTTGCTACTAACATCAGCAGGGAAACTACCTTACAGGGAAATCAGCTGCCAGCCTTCATGCCATGCAAACAGCAGCTCTGGTGACTCTTCTGCTGCTCATAAATATTAATAAGCAGAAGAATCAGCATAACCCCTTCTGGGGTTCAATGTCTTAGCAAAGAACTCTCACAGATCCTAAATACATGTGAATATCAATGGCCAACCACCTATCATGGAAGTTTTATTGGCACCCAAGTATTCAGGTCCATGGAAGAAGGCTTTATTTTCTGGCATATCAGAGGTGGATGTAATGTCCCCAAAGTGAAAAAAATAGTGAAGCAGGAGGAATCCTTTACAACAGAGAAACAAGCCCTTTTACCTTGCCAGACAGGAAGAGGCTGGAGAGCACAGGCTTCGGATCTGTAGGTCTTTGCGTCTTTCTGCTACGATGAACTACTATGAATAAATTCTTGAGGAGTTAGTGAAGCTCTGCAAGTATTGAGCTGCATTTATTGAAGATCTCTTCCTTCCCTTCAATATGAGGACAGCAATGAGAATTTAGGCTGCCTCAGATTACAGACTGACGCTTGCTCTTGGGGCCTACTGTGCTGGGCGCAACCTCAGTGCTGGATACTCCACAGTGCCAAGGTTCTCACTGCCTTCAGCAGAAACTGCAGTATAGACACAAAGCAGCAGAACTGCTCTTCTGTGAGCCCTGGGTTTTCCTTCTTCCATTACACTTGCCAAGTGGATCTCTGAGATAGCCCTGGGGAGCCAACCTACACACCTTGAAAAGGAAAATGACATAACTTGGGAATGATTTGTTGTTACTGGTGTTGGCAAAAGTGGCTCCTCAGAACCTGTTAAATGCAATACAGATCTTTTTATTGGCCTATTGGCATTGTCACTGTCCCATTTGCTATTACTTTGATTATTTAAAATATATTTCTTGGATTTTGCTCTCCTTTCATGCATCATTTTGTACATGAGTTTCCAGTTAGACAGATAATGCATAGCCTAATTTTATCCTGGACAGGGAATCGGTGGGGAGCAGGGCTTGGTCTGAAGCACCTTGGTAGCTTGGGCCATTGAGACACGCTGTGGCTAAAGCATCATGTGGCCCGGCTCCCACCTGCTCTATTCTTAGGACTGAAATCCTCCAGGGCCATTGCAATTCTCAAGTCGGTCAAAACCCATTTATGATCACTTATAACATAATGTATTTCTTAAGGCTGCCAAAACTAACTCTGAATGCTTCCTTATGCCAAGGTTTGCTTTTGGTAAAATCTTGATATATGCTGGCTAAAGCCTGTCTTTAGCAGGGTTTCATTTCCCTGGGGCTGCTGAACTGAACTTTTGGCTCCATTACCCAAGGAATTCAGAACCAACCCCAAAAGTTGCTGAAGTTGCTAATGAGGCCAAACCTCCAAGTTTTGAGTCAGCTGAAAATATAGAGTCAGTTTTGCTTTTCTGAGCACAGCCCAGACCCACGCAGGTGCCATGGGGCTGTTCTTCAGTTTACCCTATAGAGCTCTTGGACACTTTTGCAACAGCTAGGCTTAGGGTTGCCCCAAATCTTCCTACCAAGCTGCAGAGACAAAGGATAATCTAGATCACAAATGATAAAGTCAAACCGGAAAAGAAATCCCTCCTATTATAGCAGTCTACTTGTAAGGCTTTTCAAAATAAAAACCTGGAAGTAGTCTGTAATTCTCGGCAAGATTTTTCCTGTTACACCATAGGTTGCCAACTTTAGTATTTATTTCACTGGCAATGAGTAAAAAGACCTGAAACTTAAGCCTCTCTGTGCTGTTAATAACTTCAAATATCCACCCATGATCAAAAGCTTCATGTGGAAAAATAATAGATGGTCTCTTCCATAAATTGCATTGCCAGACAAAGTGTCTTCATATGGAAAGTACTTTATATAGCAGATAGAGGACAAAAGGGAAGCCTATTTGGATGAGCACTGAGGTTCAGAAAAGATTTCTAATGGCTTTGGAAAGAAGTCAGCATAGTCTATTCAACAGCAGCTAGGGCTGACCTTGCTTGACATCCCGACTGTCTTGCTGAATCCAAGCATGTGTGTATAACCTTCTGCAGGGCTGTACAAAATCTCAAGATGTAGGGAATTTAACACAGCCTAGCTCGTATGGGATCTGCAGAGGTTGTGCCTTGAGGTATTTTGCCCTTCTGGTGTTGATTTGGCCTTCTAGTGATGCAAAACGTTTGGGCTTTTATTTGCTTATAAGCAACTTGTAGTTTTTGCCTAAAACTTGCCAAGTGTTCATCCTGATGAAGCACTTGACCTTTGCATGAAGTATGTTTTTCAGGCACCACCAATTTGAAAAGCAGCTAAAGAATATTTTTCTCATAGTAGCTATTTTTAATTATGGCTGCATTTGGAATCTTCTGCACTGTACCTAGACAGCCACCTTGACCAAGGCAATGAGAGGCCCAGCTCTCATTGGTATCCTGGAGTAAGACCTAGTTTTGCCTATCATATAGCTCACACATTGCACATACGCAAGCAAAAATGCAACATAAAAGCCACGTATTTTGTTTGTGGACTGCAAACAGCATCCGGGTTTTTTTTCTTTATTAAGAGAAAAATATCCTTCGTATTTTAATTGTTGGGTTTTTTTATTAACTCATTTGCTATCAGTATCTGCAAGATAATACTACTTTTTTAGCCTCATTCATTGATCCCATTTGAGCAAGTGTTTCACAGAGCTACAAGGAAAAGAAAAAGCATTGCTTTAACAGAGGAATACAAAAAGCAAGGCTTTGATAGAGGAAGACATCACTGCAAAGCAACAAATGAGCTCAGGAGCAGGACTGGCACTGTAAAATAAATTTGTATGTTTACATAGCTTTGTAGCCTGGATCTTATAGTGAATGGGTGGTCTTGTCTGGGACAGAAGGAATGGAGGGGTCTCCAAAAGCAACCTTCACACAGAATGAGTCTTGCCAAATAATATTCTTGCCAAATGATATTTCTGCTGTGTAGAAACATCTTGACTATTCCTATTTAAGAGTATAGCTCACAGCAAAGATGCGAGTAGCAGAACTTGCGTTTCCATAGCTGTATGTCCTAAAACCTCTTCTTTCAGACCTTGTAGTCATAGTTCCCTTCCCTATATTTAGCACTTTCCCACTATCCTTTTATCTCCTTCTCCAGCTGCATTTTTATCCAGAAGATACTATTCCCACCCTCTTTAAATACATTCATAATGCAGTCCTATACCAACAGCACAGAGCTCTGCAGCACACGAGAATGGAAAATCTGCTGTAACATCATATTAATTTAGTTTATTGTCAGTGAATAGTGTGCTAATTGCTTTCTGTATTGATTGGGTAAAACACCCAAGTGGAATTTACCTCAGAAGTTTACAGCATAACCAGCTGGATGTATTATGTCTGCAAAATCCCCGGTCCTTTGCTATAGAATTAGGCTAGGCTTATTGAGCTATGGTTATACATTTCTACTCCAGGGATCACATCATGCCTAAATCATTCAACTTTACTTCCCCTCTTACAGAGTCAGTAATCCAGGCTCAGTTGCAATCAATGAGGAATTCCACAATCCTTTTGAAAACAGTTTAAAAGAAACAGCAAAAACACCGATAGCAAAAAAAAAAAAAAAAAAAAAAATCCCAAGCAAATGAACAAATCCCCAAACCCTACTTTGGAAAGAACCACTATAAAAAGGATTAAATGCATTCACATTGTACAGTTCTAACAGCTGCTGTGCACGGAATGACAAAGTCCACGCTTCCTTCTTGGGAAGTCTAGTTTAGGTACAACTCCTTCAGAAATGCCACTCTCAGGAGGCTACATTCATTCAGACACCCTCTGCATCACCATCATCAACATGCAATTACACACTGCAATATAGATAGGACAGCTGCTGGACATGGGAATGGTACATGTTGCTAAATACCTTTATGTATTTTTTAATTTACCACAAATGGTATAAAATAAGTGTCTTTCGTTTTTGGTGCTTTCTGGCCAGTCCTGAATGCCTGAAATTCCACTCCAACGTAACCATGCTATGGGCAGTGCTAAAAGACAGTTGGGAAAATTTATAGATTTTGCTGGTTTTGAGTGTTTTAACTGTGACAATCATTACTTCATCAATCTGCTGTTACCATTCTGATGGTAATGGGAGAGTATCTGAAAAATCATGCTGCTCCTATGATGCAACAACAGTTGCTCCTTGAATTTTTAAGAACTCTTCCCCAGCCATTCTTCCATATTGAGTAATTCTATTAGATTAGCTTCGTTATTTGACATACAGGTTAAAATAATGGTCCAAAATCAAATAACCAACTCATTTTCCCACTAGCATAGGATGGTTTTATACTATCTCCCTCTTGTGTGATCCGATCTACATCCAGTAAAACCATCTATTGGTACAGCACTGCCAATGCCAGTCTAGCTAACGGACAGATCAGGAGTCCTGCTCGTTTCTCAGTGTTACTTTGCTCAGCAGAAACCAGATATTGGGTCAAAAGTTGTGACACCTATGACTGGATCATTAATTTGGTCTTCGATCATTAGCAGCACAAACCTGACCTTATTTTCATGAAAGAATTCTGCCAGGAAAAGTAAAAGATACATGGGGTAAAAGCTGTACATGAAACGAGCTACAAACATTACCTTTGACTTCAAAGGCAGCATAAACCAACTTAAGACAATATGCTACTTCCATTAATATAGTTTATTGTAATAGTACAGATTTTAGGGGGGTGGTATTTGGCAAAAATTACAAGGAAAAGGACATATTGTCCACTGGGACACTTGTCTGTTGTGACCTACTTTCAAACCCAGCTATACAACCACTCTAAAAATCAAGTGCCTACAACGTATTTAGGTTAGGTCATTTGCTTCCAGTCCAGGAAACAAGCATAATATCACTGCGTAAGAGAAGGCCATTGCAGTGAAAAGATTTGACAAAAGCCCTTTTATTTATTTCATGCCACAGCAAAAAAGTTTCACTGAGTACAGAAAAATCTCTGCCGGAGGTATTTGAGATTGCTCTCCACAAATTGCTCTTTCCAGGCAGTGAGAACTCACATTGTTCTCCCTTGTGTTGTCCTCAGGCCTTATTTGCAGGAAACACTCTTCCCTTTGTCTCACTGGATCTTACCTGAGCAAAGTTACTTTCCCTTTAAGCTATATTTCCTCCGCAACCACAAAACGGTGCAGAAATACCGCTGAAAATGTCTGCAGGGAGAGTCCACACTCATACTCTCTGCTTTGAACACGATTTAGTAGAGGTCTGAAATACCTATATCTCTTTGACGTGTACTGCAGTCTGTCCCTGTTTAGCACAGCATCTAAGTGCAAGCCTAGCTTTAAATACCATTTTTGAATGGTGTTTAACTGATTTGCTGAAATGGGGCTCTGGTGTCCAACAGCTGAAGTCATTCAGATGACGCAGTGAGCTTATTCATCGGAGGTTGTGCAGTTGACTGTGCGAGCAGCAGTAGGCCTGTGTTTGACGGAGTCTGTTTTTAACAGGAGGCACTGCAGAATGAGATCCCTTCCAGCTGGGAACTTTGGTGATCTCACTGGGCAAATGCCAGGCAGATCTTCAGGCTGATAGCAATGCCTCTAATCTTACCTTTGATTGGCAATAGTGTAACTTTTTGCAGAAGGAGGAGAGATGACAGTCCAGTTTCCTTCAATCTGATCAAGCCCCAGCAAAACTGCCCAGTCAATTTCTGCCTTGGTGAAGTAAGGGGAAATGTGTATGCCGTGAGACCTTATGCACAATTTTTGAAGAACTATCTTAGGTGATTGAATGTATAAATAGAATAAAATGCATTGTTTTAAAAAAAAGCTCAAAAAGTCCACTTACAATCTGGTGGGGCCTAGTGCATGGTCTGCAACCCAGAATTACTGTCTACTAGAGCTTTTGGTTATATACCAAAACAGATCTGGGTGGAAGATGAAGAAACGTCACGTTTCTGTCATATTCCTGAGAAGCCCTTCAGTCGGTTCCTCATCCAGAATGAGGTTCTGTCCTGTCCAGGTACTGAGGAACCAAACAAGATGCTCAAGCAACAGGCAGTCTTGCACAATCAAGATTTTAAGGTATGTTAATCAATGATGTATTTTGCCTCCCAGCTGAAGCAGCTGCTAGCTGATTGTCAGTAGCTGGAGAAGGAGGGGAGGAATGAGAAGACTAATTTTTTGCAGTGCTCATTGTTCGTTACTAGTAAGTACGTAACAGTGTAGCTATCAGGTTTTATTGGCTTTTTAAGTCAATGGCTATATACAGAACATGCAACTATCAAAAAATAAAATTATCAATGAAATCTATAATTGCATATATAAATATGACACAAATAGGTACTGCAGTGGGTCAAACTAGCAATCTTTCTTCAGGCAATATTTCTTTAGGGACTGGTGAACTACGTCTGCTCCCTTTTCCGATATAAACCAGGATTAGCGCTATTAAATGCAAGGAAACTTTTCCACATTTCCTTTGGTAGAAATGAGGAGTCAAATTTAGCACTTTGGAAAATTGCAGGATATTTCCCTATTGGATTTTTCATTGAATCAGACAAAAAGCATCTGTCACTTCATCTAGAACAAGCTCTGTTAAGCTTCACAACCAATCAAAATATCCCCTACTTGAGGTAAAAGACAAAATTTCCTGTGTTTCACTTTATGCTTATTTTCTCACTGGGCACCACTGAGAACAGCCTGGCTCAACCACCTTTACTCTGACCATCAGGTAATATCCATACACATTGACAAAAATCCCCTCAGGCCTTCTCCAGGCTGAACAGTTCCAGCTTTCTCACCCTCCCCTCATATGAGAGGTGCTCCAGTCTTTTAATCATCTTCACAGCCCTCTGCTGGACTTGCTCCAGTACATCCATGTCAACGGAGTTGTAGGGTGGTTTTATCCCCCTCTACGAACATCTGATGGGGTGAGGTTGAACTATGCATCTGTGAAGACACCTCTATCACCTTTGCACGCTACACTGATTGGCAGTGCATTCTGGTTGACAAACTGCAAAAGTTGGGAGAGGATTTTCACACATAAATGAGAATCCTTGGTAAGAGCTGCTTTTGTTTAATCAGAAAGATTGGATTAAGGACAAATAACAACACATCAGACTTCCACATGGAAATTCAGGTGCGTAAGTCATGGAAGATGATGAAAGGAAGACGGATGCTTGGGGCTTTTGACACTAGGTCCCAGCCACCACCAGGGCTTCTGGTAACAGATACGGAACCAACACCTTAAGCTGATGACTCAGCCAAAAAAGATGCAATGCAGATTGGTATCCTGATACTGCCAATGTTCCCGTCTTCAAGAGGAATATACAGTATTACCCTGCTTTACACTGGTCACATTTCAGGAGATGTAAGCATTGCACACAGCGCTGCTGTATCCTATGCTAGCTTACTAAAGTGACTGACCCCTACTCCACCAGGCCCCACATTATGAGTGCTATCCCTTTCTCAGACACAGACCTTCTGGGGGCAGCAGCTGCAGATCAGTAGCTGAAGGCCATCTACGCCCTGAACAGTTAGGCAGGCTCCATCACATGAAGGTGCTGTGGCTTCTGATGACATCTGATGTCTCTTACCTGAGGTCAAAGGATACTGCCCAGTTGTGGGTACGTTGGGTGCTGTTCACTGCTATCACAGGATGGGACACTTCCACACTTATATTCTTTGCCCACCAAAAGATCAGAGATAGATTGACAATGCTCACCTGTGTGCGTACCAGAGTGACAGAGCTGCAGTACTATTCTGCAGGACATTTAATCAAACGCAGTCTCTTGCATATGAAATAGATCTTTTGTGTTTTGTCTTGGTATAGAGAGTGAGGTGGCACAATCGGTAGTCCTGCCTTTTCAAAAGAGCTCCTAGTGAAAGCCCCAAGTGCTTTAGAATGGCGAGGATGTGCCAAAGCTCTGAATGTTAACCCTATGCAATTATATTTCAGTCCCTGAGTCGTGAGGAGAGTATTAGTCCTTAACTAGGTTTCATAACAAAATTAACCCTTTGATTTTGTAAAAAAATTAACTGGTTTTACAATTCCCTTTTTCATCTTAAATCATTTAGGCTATCATTTAAGTTACAAATACCAAGTAAATCTTGACTAATACCACCCAGCAGGAAGACTAAAAAATATTTGTTTCTAGGCAATCAAACACTTGATTAAAATGAAAGACATGAAGCAAAGCTTACATGAAAATAAAGATTCAGCTTGGAATGTTAGGACTTTTCACATCTCTTTTGAAACATAGTAATGATACTATTTTTTATTTGGGTTTTTTTTCTGTAAAGTACAGAAGAAGACAAAGACTCAATTTAGAATCATCATAGAATCATAGAATGGTTTAGGTTGGAAAGGACCTTGAAGATCATCGAGTTCCAACCCCCCTGCCACAGGCAGGGACACCTCCCACTAGACCAGGTTGCCGAAGGCCACGTCCAGCCTGGCCTTGAACACCTCCAGGGACGGGGCTTCAACATCTGGGATTACTACACTCTGAACTAGGAATTGCAATACAATTTGATCTGAGGAGCTGATGAAAATGAATGCATGAAATCTTTTAGATAAAAGCCCATCACGAAAATATCCAATTCTTAACAAATGTAAATAAATGCTAAGCAAAAAAAATATGTGGAAGAAAATTTAGAGACCTTGAAGGCTTCCATTAAAGACTGGCTTTTAAATTGTTGCCTTGTTCCTGCACTGTAACTTGTGCAATGTTCAATAATTTTTAAGTAATATACAAATTAACCTATTTATTTTTCAGCTGCAAATAGCTGAATTTGATTCCTTTGAAACTGAAGGAGAAAATTTCCCTTTGATTTCAGTAAGTACAGGTTCACACCTTACAAAATAGTGTTCCTGCATGACCAAGGCTTATTTTTTCAGGTAGTTATGACTGCATATAGTATTAGTCTAGATGTGATCAAGCAGTCCTGCATTATACCCTTGAGCAGAGATAATGTGAGCAAGCTATTTCATTGCTAGATTTGTTTAATGTTTGTGCTGATCCAACCAAACACTTACCGAATGCTTCAGTTAAACATTACTAGCTTTATTTGGACTTTATATACTTCCTTCTCCATTTAGCATAATTCCTCTGAAATTAATAACATTAAAGGTATGCGACTGGTGCTTAGACTGCATATGAACTGGTGTTACCTTGTGGCACATTTGCAATGTTTGCACACTGCTATACTGGTCAGCTGAGAGCTTGAATTCCTGTAGACCTGCAGCACCTACAGTCACAAGACCTGACTTTTGTAGTATTTCCAGATAACTAACTCATTCTAAAGGTGTTATTTTCATATCAGCAATCTCATTGTATTTTGATATCTTAGAAACATAATAGACTATTGAAAACAGTAAATTTGAAACAGGTTACTAGTAGATGCTAATGTCTATTAACCTTACCTATTTTAAGATGTATATTTGATCAGTCTTTTCCTTTCTGTTGTGAATATAGTTACTTAAAGGGTCCGCTTATTGTATCTTTCTACAAGGTGCATCTTATTTTAATTTCTTTCTACAGCTATTGATCAGAAAGCCATCAAATTTCTCTGCTCTGGTGAGATAGTTAAGGAGTTACTGGCAGATACACAAAAGTGACTAAAAAAACATTTGCCTATTAAGGGACCTTGAATTTTTCCTAGAAAGTTCTGTTTGGATGTGTTGAAAATCTATGATGTATATTTAGCGCTGTAATTTTAATTCCCATTACGCTGCATTTGCGTTTCAACTTTTGTTTTCAAAGGAAAGAGAACGAAGTGATGATATTATTTTGGAGCTACACTGGATGCTGGATACTCAGCAATGCAGAGCTCCTTCTTAGCAGAACTCCCCAGTGCTACACTTTTATTAAACTCTGTCCCTTTTTGAATAGTTGCAGTGACAGCTCTTTGGAAAAAAAATGCTTCTTTGGTAGGACTTAATTTTTGGAAGAGCAGGACTGTGATCTTTCAGGCAGCAAGTCTGTATCTTTCTGTTTGAACAGGAGTTACTAACCACTACAAGATAAGTGCTACTGTCAGTACTATGTACAATAGGGTCTCACTGGGAGTCCTTGTACCAGGATAGAGGTCAGTGGTTCAAGCCGATGTTTATAGCTAAATAAATATCTCATACGACATTTTAATTATAGAAGTAACAGTTTGGGGCAAGACTGTTTGGCAACTTCACTTTTAACGTCAGGTTCTTCAAGCTGATCTCAGTTTGGGTTTTTGAACATTGCACAGTAGCATTCGTAACAGATGAACAATACCGCTGGCTGCTGAACCTCTGACTCTCAGTTTGTGAAGGTGGAATAAAGACTTTAAGACATGTAAAATATCTGAAATACGGACAATTTTCCAGGAGAAATTATTGTTCTATTTATTTCCATATGAATCAATGTATGCACTTAATTAAACTGATTTTGAACTGAAAAAATATTTTGAAGTAGATTAATTTATTTGTGCTGTTTCAGGACTCAATTCCAGGTCTCAGTCATTAATAATATTACATACTGCCGATTAAAGAGGAATAAACAACTGGCTCATAAATTGTAAATGAAATGTAACAACTGTTTAATTACTATCGATTTTGAAGTTGTAAGAAATATTTTTTCTGATTTAACCTTGGCCTTACTTTGGAGTAATGGTGCCGTTCAAAGTAAGTCAACAGTTGGTATTGATTTCAATGAAAAGGAGTTTGGAGCAGAGAGAGAAAAAGAAGCAAGCTGCAAAGAGAAGGGCAGGCTCCTGCAGTGAGCAAAGCTGACAAAAAGACCAACACCTTTACTCATCACGGATTTCTTACTAAAACGTCCTCCCTGATGATTGCATTTCCGAGCTGGGGCACACAACGCTGTCCACACAAACAACCATACTTTGCTTGAATCACGTTTAATAATGAGGGCTGGAGAGAAGGCTAACTACCCTGCTTAATTAAAAGTCTTACAGACATTAACAACATCTCAGTACAGGCTTGTTACCACCGCACTCTGCCAGAAGCTTATTTTCCCCCTCCAAATCCCTTCCAAACGTTGCACAAGCTGGCTGAAGTTCCAACAAAGCCCAACAGAGGCTCCAAAGCTAAAAGGGAGTTTAGTTCCTGAAGATCGCTAAAATCATGGGATAAACTGTCTTTGGGATTACAAGTTTCTCATAGAGTCAGATGAGTCTATGGGAATGCTTGTATTGGGCTGCTTCTTGAAATTTTGTTTCAGAAGCCAAACTCAGGTATTGGCAGCTCGCCAGATTTCGGTGTCAGACATGGAAATAACTTTTTCTTCTGAAGAGACAGGATGAAAGACCCTGTGGATTGTGACAGTGCAATATCAAAAAGAACAGTTATGGTTTCTAATGCCAGCACAGAAGATAAGCTGTTTCTTTTTTGCTTTCCTGGATACAAATTAAGGACTTTGTTCAGTTTACTGTCTATGACTTGAACAGAATGTTGCACCTTACTTCGAGATAAGTTAGTAAAAAATAATAGAAAAATTTCCCAAGTAGCCTTGAGATTGAAAACAAATTCTAAAATTGGAATGAGGTAGTACTGCAAAAATTAATGCAATTTTCTACTAATACAGTTTCATCAGATAATAACGTTAAACACACTTTGTCAGTACTGGTAGTTAAAGTAAATTCACCTAAGCTAATATAACTGCTTTCTAAATTCCTATGTACAGACTGTTATTTCTGCCTTCGGGCTTGTCTTTTAATGAAGCCATGTAAAATTCTTTCTTTCCCTTGAAAATAAAACAAAAGAGTTATTTTTGTTTTTGAAGTAAACCTAACAACTGCACTTTTAAAAAATAGCCTGGCAAAGATAGTCAGACAGGGATATATATCTTGCTTATGTTCAGCAGCCAGCCTAGAGATTCTGGTCACTAAAATCATTTGAGGAATTAGACTATTGGAATTAGCATCTTTTTAACCTACTTAGGGACTCACAGAGAGAAACATTTGCTTTGGGATGCATGAAAGTACGTCAGGCAGCTTGTGTGATTATTACAAAAAATGCATTCTTGCACAAAAGATGTGGGACTCAAGTATATATATTCTCTGAAGTTACAAATGCTAACACAAGAATGCCTTCTCCACCTATGGCAACAGATATTTCACAACAAAGAATATACCATTCTCTTTTTCCCCATGAATCAGGCCACACACACTTTTTTTACAGGTTCTTAAAATAGGCTACTCCAGTAGTATGCCATGCTGGTATCACAAATGTATCAACTCTGTGCCTGGCAAGATCATGGAGCAGATCCTCCTGGAAACTCTGCTGAGGCACATAGAAAACAAGGAGGTGACTGGCGACAGCCAACATGGCTTCACCAAGGGCAAGTCATGCCTGACAAATTTGGTGGCCTTCTACGAAGGGGTTACAGCGGCAGTGGACAAGGGAAGATCTGCTGATGTCATCTACCTGGACTTGTGCAAAGCATTTGACACTGTCCCACACGATATCCTGGTCTCTAAATTGAAGAGACATGGATTCGATAAATGGACCACTCGGTGGATAAAGAACTGGCTGGACGGTCGCACTCAAAGAGTTGTGGTCAATGGCTCGGTGTCCAAGTGGAGAGCAGTGACGAGTGGCGTTCCTCAGGGGTCAGTACTGGGGCCTGTACTATTCAACATCTTTGTTAGCGACATGGACAGTGGGGTAGAGTGCACCCTCAGCAAGTTTGCTGATGATACCAAGCTGTTTGGCGAGGCAGACACGCTGGAGGGGAGGGATGCCATCCAGAGGGACCTGGACAGGCTGGAGAGGTGGGCCCAAGCCAACCTCATGCAGTTCAACAAGGCCAAGTGCAAGGTCCTACATCTGGGTCGGGGCATTCCCGAGCACAAATACAGGCTCTGCGGGGAATGGCTGGAGAGCAGCCCTGTGGAGAAGGACCTGGGCGTGATGATTGACGAGAAGCTCAACATGAGGCAGCAATGTGCACTCGCAGCCCAGAAGGCCAACTGTATCCTGGGCTGCATCAAAAGATGTGTGGCCAGCAGGTCAAGGGAGGTGATTCTGCCCCTCTACTCTGCTCTCGTGAGACCCCACCTGGAATACTGCATCCACCTCTGGAGTCCCCAACATAAGAAGGACATGGACCTGCTTGAACGTGTCCAGAGGAGAGCCACGAGGACGATCAGAGGGACGGAGCACCTCTCCTATGAGGAGAGGCTGAGAGAGTTGGGGCTGTTCAGCCTGGAGAAGAGAAGGCTCTGGGGAGATCTTATTGCAGCCTTCCAGTACCTAAAGGGGGCCTACAGGAGAGCTGGGGAAGGACTTTTTACTAGAGCATGTAGTGATAAGACGAGGAGGAATGGTAAGCTGGAAGAGGGCAGGTTTAGATTAAACATTAGGAAGAAGTTTTTCACTTTAAGGGTGGTGAGGCACTGGAACAGGTTGCCCAGAGAGGTTGTTGAAGCCCCGTCCCTGGAGGTGTTCAAGGCCAGGCTGGACGTGGCCTTGGGCAACCTGGTCTGGTGGGAGGTGACCCTGCCTATGGCAGGGGGGTTGGAACTCGATGATCTTCAAGGTCCCTTCCAACCTAAACCATTCTATGATTCTATGAAATAGGTACACCCAGGGAGCGCAAACAGTAATAACAGAAGTTGTAATGGGATCTGCAAACTTCCTTCTCAATTTCATGTCATTCTATACCATTTTCCCACCTTTCTTGTTGTCTATAAGTGTCATATAAAATCTATATATCCTACCATCCTTGATGCAGTTAGAGACTCAAAAGTATGAGGAGGGGGCCAGAGTCCAGCTGGCTGTACTGTTTTCTGCACTCAGGATGTCACTATGTGGGACAATTTTATGCCTCTTCAAGCATAGCACTGCTGTAGAATTAACAGTCAAACATTTAATTCCCATTTGTTTTATGTCAGATTGGGAAGAAATGGTTCAGTCTATAGTGTCTCTGATGTCTACAGATTTAGAAATGAGTGTCAAGACAAGTATAATCCCTTTTTTCCTTGTGCAGGGAACTGAAGCAAGGTAAAACTTTGAAAGCTGAAGACCTGAACTGCAGCTTTCTGTACTCTGTAGAGAGGTGTTAATACATTTTTCATATAAAACCAAGAACAGTATTTCCTTCATTACTTGGAGCCACAAGGAAATCAGACAGGAATTTGCAGTGTTGGAACTGAGGATGCATATATGATGAAGGGTGCACCTTCATAATCCAACAGCCTTCAAGTTTTCACAATTCTCCTCTCTACACAAGGAAAGCAATAAGCTACTTCAGGATAGGAGTGATATTGGGGCACGGTGATAGCCAGAGGTTTTGATTGAGGAGGGAATGACAATGGGGAAGGTGGTATTTTTCTGATCTATTTTTTGTACATTTAGAAGGACACCTGTTCAGAATGGGAAAATACACGACAGGATACAAAGAGCTGTGAATTTTAACAACAAACCTGAACCTAAGACCAAAGTATGTTGAAATTGTCATTAAATAATCAGCTTTTACTTAATTAAACATCTGTTACCAATAGCATTACTATGTTTTATGCAATGTAAGAAATTCTTGTAAAATCTGGTTTCCATCCATCCTTGGAAAAATATTCCAGCATACTCTTTACAAGCCATTTATTTCACTAACAAATATACAGCTGAGAGAAAAAAGTTAAATGGTCAAATAAGCATAAGCCAAAAGTGAGAGACACAGCAGGCTCACTTGGTTCTTTCAAAGTGGAACCAAACCTAATTTTTTAACAGTCAAATGTAACGATTTTCTGTAGTGTGGCTTACATGCAAATTTTTATTCTCAGTCAAGAGTCTCACAGGACATCCATACTGGATTTCCACCACCTACATGTCCACCTATTTTCATAAAACTTGTAAGGAAATCTACTGATCCTTGAGACATGTCCAGTTTGGGAAAAACAGACAAACCAATTCAACAGTTATCAACAGAGGACAGGGAGGTCCACACATGTACACTCAGGCATGTGTACCATGACAGGAGTCTTGGTTCCCAAGAAAGAAATCAATTATTTATCTCTATTTATTATTCTAATTTTGTATGTAGATTTCGTTTTGCTTTTTAGATCAATTTTTCCAATTGACTTATAAAAATACAGTCAAAAGTGTTTATACTTCTATCTGCAAACTATTAAATGTTCACAATGGTACACATGCAGCTATTCATGCTTTTAGACAACACTGTGAAACCAACAGGTATTGAGGTATAAACACAAACGTGCTTGCGAGTAACGGGGTCACTATTAGGAGACTAATTAAAACTTCTTCCTGTTGTGCTACTCAGATAATGTGGATGAATTTTAGTTAGGTGCCTGGTGAATCTCCTGGTCTCATTTGATTTAATCTTCTCAAACAGTGCAAAACCTTATTTTTGTCTGGTCAGGATGGAAAAGGCACATGGAAAAGCTGTGAAAAGACTGGTTTGGGGCTAATTCAAGAGGAAATGGTCTGGTTTTGCATTCCGCGTGCAGAAGTTGTGGGACAACTTGCAAGGCAAGGCATGGATGTTAGCAAGACTCCTACCCTTTTGCATGTGATATGAACAAAAACAGCAACAGTTTTTTTGTATGTCTCTGTCCCACATTTAACTGTTTTTCTGCAGGATGGCAACCCACAGGAAATATCTACTGCTGGTAAAAGCTGCAGACAAGCCACCAGACTAGTGGAAACATGGATCTGAGCTAATGCAGCAAGTTCTGAATTACTAATCTTGACTAAAAATTGTTTTGTCTCCTATGGGTGGAGTATATGAGAATGACTCAGTATCTAACGTGCAGTCATTCCTACTGCTCGCAACAGAAATAATAGTCCAGATCATCTACTTTACATGTGGAGGAGAAGGAGATGCACATCATGAGGGGCCTCAAGGACAAGATGATAATCCAGTTCTTTTGAGGACCAACGGGCTAACTTCTCCTTTTCCTCATCTAGAAAATCTGCCTCCTGATCTGGTTTCTTCGTGCATTATGAGATGGAGAAGACTAGGGCCAGCGTCTAAGGACTGTGCACCTGTGTATGTATAAGTTCATGCCTATATGGAAGTGGCTGATCAGTGCTGCTTCCCATAGCAAGTAGTGCCAGAAAGGAGCTGTGTAAGGGGAGTGAGAGTGCACTGCCCATGCCATGGAAGCGAACGCAAACAGTGAGGCCACCCTGGGCCGCCCATCACGTGGCGTAGTACTACTGTAACTGTGGTGGGATGGAAACCCTCTCACGCACAGGGGATCCAAAACAAGAAAGAGAGGACTTCCTTCCGGCAGCAGATCAAAGAGAGCTGAAGAGAGTCCCTCACATCATTCATTTCTTATTAATTTGTTGAACAAATTTACACTTTTTCTCACTAACATTTTTTTCTAATTCATCCATCAGAGCCCTCAAGACCAGTTTGTTTATAAATGTAGGTATACAGTTATAAATTGGATAACTATTTCTTTTCTGTACAACCAGGCTAAAGTGAATCACCAGCAGAGAAATCTTGCTTCAGTGGGTTTATGAAATACACTGACGTGCTTTATTCAATTTCCTGCCAGTATATCTGTCCAACCAAATTGCACTGTTCCAAAGCTATCACAGTTCAATGCCAAAGCCTTATTAAACAAATCAATGCTACAACCTTTAATAAAGTACTAGTCCTGCAGTACCTCACAGAATCCTTGCCTTGGAGACACAGGATATGAACAATTTGAAATATAACGGGACAGACACTCATCTTTTATTGTAGGTAAGTGGGAGTTAATCCCATATATGGGAGTACCACTGCACATAGAGATCCACTTTTTAATCTCAGGAGAAAACCAGCTAGGCTAATGGACACAATCTATAGAGTGCGTGATCCCTTAATTAAACCCTAACTATATCTAAGAATATGCATGCCCAGCTTGATGAAAGTATGATGAGCAGTCAGCCAAAATCTTCCTTGGGGTTTAGTTACAAACTCTGAAATGAATCTCTACATGGAGACTGCTGCTTCACAGCCTAATTTCTGCATTCTCCTGAAATGCTAAGCATGTTGTAATCCATTCATTATACACGGGAGAATTTTCCTAGCCAAGAAAAGGAAATGGCTTAAGTACATTTTTTTCCCCAGAATAAAAACGTAAACTGTGCTAGTATATCATCTTGGTTACTGTATCATAGCTACAGTATGTATCCTACCCTAAATTCTTTTCAAGCCAAATGCCTTGGAATTCACCTACTCCTACTTATAAAATGATGGTGACTTTACATTACCCATCCTGTATTGACATGTTGCACCAGAGTCAGAGATGTAACTGGCACAGGAAGTCAGCGCATTGGTTTCATAGCAAGCAAAGTCTTGGGAAATGTAATAGCCAAGACATGTAACACCAATGAAATCCAAATTAGTGTCAAAAGTTGGCTATCACAGCAGGGTCCATTATCTCAGCAGTAGGAAAACCTCTGTGGCAGCAATTGATTTTGGCAGAGATATGAGGGTCAAATGCTACTAAGATCTTATATCCCTTGCTTTTCTAAATGTATTTTCATTTGCTTTGATTTTCAGTGTTACCTCTGAAATCCTACACCTCTACCTCTTGTAATGCTGGTAGTGCTGGTACATCCTTGCTTAGACACTAGCAGAAAAGATAGATCCAAAACCTTCTTAAAGGAGCTGAAAATGGAACTTGGGAGACTTGGCTTCAGCATTTCAGTGGACCAGCAGCAGTGTCCTGACCAAGATGGGGGGAAAAAAATACTCGCATGCAGGGTTGCAACAAATTCCTTCTCAAGAGCAAACAAAAGAGGCTGGCGGGTACAGTTAGTCCGAATCATTGTTGCATCACAAAGATTCTCCTATTGAGACACCTGTGATGGTGCCCTTATCCAGAGATAAGTGTGCAGGTTTAATCTAATGCTTAATGAAGATGATTAATCAACATAATAAACCTGATCCTCAGTCTGAATTGTGACCCTGTGACTCATGCTAAAGAGATTTTTCCTTCCCAAGGAGATAAATTGATTTCAGTATCACCATTCAAGGGATAAAGATCAGCTCAGCAAGAGCAAAAGTACTGGGATCTGGCCAGCATTTCTTTTGTTATGGTACTTCAGACACATCCAGAGTAATCAGATATTAGAAGGAAAACAATTCCCTTCAACAAAACCCTTTCCCAGAACGGGCCTGACATTACTACTCATACAAATTACAGTAGCATGTAAATAACGCAAGCTGTATTGTGTTGCTTTATACTCTTTTAGTAAAGAGCAGGTGGGAAAATGTTCATTTGTCTCTGAGGAAAAGTAGAATATCCTACAAAAAACAAATTATGCTTCTCTTTTTGTAGCTGTTATTTTCTAGTATGTAACACTTCTGAGCAATTTAACATTTAGAGCAAAAAGCAAGTATGCTCAAATGATTATGCCAATGAGTCTATGGCTGATCTCTTATGAATATTATATTTATAAGAGCATGTTCTGTCCCCCTTGGCATCTTCCCTTCCCTTCTCTCTACAAAGACACTCTCAAAGGATGCCTGAAGGTAAGAGATGGACCCAGGAATATTGAATGCCCTTCTCTGAATGATACTTGCAAAACCTGGTCCTTTCACATTGACGTTCTTTTAAAAAGGCAATGTTAGAAACACTGCCACTTCCAGGTGAGAGTCAGCTCCCATGGACATGGCTGTATCTGAGCTACACATCCATCTTTCCTTTCATGCTCAGTTGAGACAAAGAGACACTTGTAAAACATGATTCATTCACATTCCGTTTTAAATGTTTATTTTAGGGTGATATAAATTAGTACCTTTAAATGTCTGTTTCTACATAATCCATGAATTTCTATATTGAGCACAAGAACACCAGCTCATGGCTTTGATGAAACTGCAAAAGAGCATCTACTGGGGAACACCAGGAACAAAAATTGCAAGCATTACCCTTGTTTGATACTTCAGGGTGCTTTAGTACATTCCAAACCAATATTTGCAATCAAATAATCCTGACGACATCAAATTAGAGTTTGTCCAAGTCAAAGACATGGTCCAAGAGAATAGCCCCAAAAAACTGTGTCAGCTGTACGGTTAGAAATACAGTCATTTGAGGTTGTATATGACTTCCCTATTAGAGCAATAAAGACTAGTTTAGCACATCACTCCATTGATGTTTAATTCCTGCTATCTGCTATCCAAAGTTGCCAACTCCCTGGACTGTGATACCATTAGTTGAATCAGAAAGAGGAAAACCTTAAGATAGGCAACTGGGGAAGGCAAGGCATCTGACTACTGGATTTTTCTTTCTCTTAACCTGAATCACTTATCATTCTTCTGAATGCAAATGCTGCAGCTGATAGCTACATCGAGTACGAGCTCCAGAGCAAGCAGCTTGGCTACAGCTGTTCTCCACTGCATAGCGGTGTAGCCTGAGCACCTTTTACACTGAACAGAAGAAGGATCATGTGGCATAGAAATGTTAAGATCACTTGAACAGAGAATGACTGGGAATATCTGCGTTTGGAAGCACCAGAAGGAACAAATTCCAGGAGAAGGGTTATGGGAATGGCACGTGCTGATGGGATGTATATTAACAGGTCACCAAGATAGCAGCATCAAGGTAACAAAGGACAGACTGAAAGAAGGGGCATCCTAAAACAAAGGCAGCCTACATGCAGACTAAAGCAAAGACTCAGTGCATTTAGAGAAGATGGGGGGAAGACAGTGAGCAGAGTAGAAGCTGAAGACACGTATATAAGGAGACAAAAAGCAGTGTATGATTCACAGAGGTGGGCCAGGATAGAAATGAAAAATCACAATCACTGTCCACTTCTGAAAGGTACAAACAGGCAGACCCAATATTGGCAAGGGTTTTCAAGATAAGTAGCACCAAGGAGAAGAGAAGATTCAAAAGCTTCCACCCCTTGTCCTCCAAGCAACTGCAAGAAAGCCTGGACAGACCACCTGGGCACAGTGTGGTGTCTGCACGCTGAACAGATGACTTGGGCACACATATCTTGCGGGTTGTGAATATGTGGTACAAGAGTGTGACCGAGTAAAACTGACTTTGACAATAAAACCACCTTTCCCTCACTTGAGGTCTCACGTTGGGCTTTGCTACGCTACAGTGCTGCATCATTACTTCTTACAATCATGAGAATCAGTCTCTCTCAATTGGTTCAATTAATATTTCATAACTCATACAAACAGTGAGATCTTCAGCAATTAGGACTAGCCATGACTGGCCAAGACCTATGTGTCTACCACATGCTTAATAAAGTGTAGGTGACTTATTTCCATCCTGCCCCATCTGACTCAGACTAGACCCTTACAATCTCCCGCATCCCAGTCTTAGCAAAGGCATGTAGTCTTTCTACCCTTTTCTGTTTGTTTGCAACTGGTCCATCCTGAACCTGATAAACCTGTCCATATACGAAGATTATTGGAATTTATGTTTCTGAAGGTTTTTTATTTCAACAAATTGGCATTGTCCACCAAAATAATGAGGCAGAAAAGCATTTTGATAAAAATACTCAAGCAACTTTAGAAATAACAGAATGGCCCATTATCATTTATGTTTGATTCAGACTGGAAATACATTTACATTCTCATGTATACACAGTTATTTAGGAGACAAAATAAATTACAGCAATTTACTATAACGCGGTTTTATGAGATTAAATTCCTCAAATGAGCTACCCATAGATCACACATGAAAGAAATGATTGCATTGCATCACCAGGCTTTCTTGTCAAAGGGTCCAGCAATAATTTGTTTGTTGGTTACAGTAAAAATGCCCATTTCATTTCTTAAAAAGACTCTACACCACAGAAGCTGGATTTCTATCAAAGATTTCCAATACCCTTTAGAGCTATTTTGAACAGAGCTTTTACTCATTCTTTTCACCTGGCCTATTATGTTCCTAGTGGAAACAATTTCCATTGCAATTACATTTTTAGGAGTGCGGAAGGAAGGAAGCTCTAATAAACAAATAGCAGTCCAAATTTCTCTGTATTAATTCACGAGGTCTATTATTTCAATATTTTACAGATAATTCAAATAAATACAAAGAAATGCATGATTTGGCAACGTTCATATTTATTCTTTGCCATTTAATGGTGATAAAGTCATTGCATTGCAATTATACATTGTATGCTTTGTGACACAGTTTACCCTTCTGTTTCATGGATATGTCTATTTTCAGCTACAATGCATTAGTGGACACAGTGGGATATGCAACATTGAAAACTAGGGCACAGTGGCAATTATGGACTGAGTTTCTCAGGGAGACCAAAATGTGCAAAGGGGTGAAAACAACAGGATCAAAGATACATGAAAAGAACAGGATCAAAGGCATCTCTGCATTCCTCTGGGATAAATGGTTGGGTTGAAGGGTAGGTTGAAGGAGGATGGAGCCAGACTCTTTTCAGTGGTTCCCAGTGACAGGACAAGGGGCAATAGGCACAAGTTGGAACATATGAAGTTCTGTTCAAATACACGGAAAAACTTCTTTAGGGTTCGGGTGACAGAGCACCAGAACAGGCTGCCCAGGGAGGTTGTGGAGTTCTCTGGAGATTTTCAATACCCGCCTGGATGCAGTCCTGAATAATGTGCTCTATGCAATCCTGCTTTGGCAGGGGAGTTGGACTAGATGATCTCTAGAGGTCCCTTCCAACACTGAAAATTCTGTGATTCTGTGATTGTGTGAAATACAGTTGGATATTGCATTGGTACAAAGAACAGTTTGCAAACCTCCATTTATGAGGACCTTCTGGGGCCATTTGGCTGTATTTGGGGTCTCTCCAGTCATTCCTATGGTGGAAATGGCAGCCGAAAGTGCTCCAACAGGGACCCCATGGCACTAGCTTTAGCACAGCACACAGAAGCTACTACATTGCCATGAGGCTAAGGTGTGTACCATAACTCCAGCAAGAAAGTTTAGTCCTACCTATCTAGGCATGGTTCACATTTTAGTTCATTACTCCTATTAAATACAATGGAAAATGCAACAAAACTTATTACATTAATTTTTCAGGTGTGGGAGCTGAGGTCCAACAAAAGAGCAACATTGTGTACTAAACTGGCAATGAGTCCAAGACAGAACTCCTGGCAAAAGTGACTCCAGGACCAGAGTTTGGTTCTCATACACTTACATTCTTCTTATGACACTCTTTATTGGGGCAGATATAGTTTGGAAAGGTTTGGTAGCAATTTTTGAGGGAACACTTTATTACAGAGAGCTCCACTTACGGAAATATGGGCTTTGGACGTGATTCTGTTTGTGGAACGTGGCACTTGAGTACTAGAAACATATACCGGTGTCTGGGTTTTCAAGGACTGAAAAGCAAAGTTTGACAGACAACATTCTCTTAAAAAAAAAAAATAAAAAAATCATCCTTTCTTATGAAACTTTCTTGCTGTTGTTCCTGTCTTGAAAAGTGGTGCCTTGTCAGAATGGATCCTTTGAAAAGCATAACAATAGTGCTGAACTTAAACAGGCCGGCTGAAAACACCTGAACAAATAAATTGACATTGCCACCTGTTGATTTCCAACTTCACTTCAATCAAAAGAGATCTCACTTGATGAAATATAAAAAATAAGCAAGCTATTTCTGTTTATATGTCATGAAATTTGGAAACCAAAACATCAAAGAAAAAAAAACAAAGACATAAATCACCTTTTAATACTGCTATTTTTACTTGAGATTCAAGTGGCCCCTCTCTGTGTTCCACAATAAACTTTGGCCAACAAACTCATGCTTCACTCAGCCTGCATGAGTAGGCAGCCTTTTCTGGATGCTCTGTTTTTACGAAAATAGTGCTTTCAAGCTCTATTTGCTGCAGATGAAGAAGATATATGACAGCAGAACAACATGTCACAGTGGCTGGGCAAATAGTTGTACATAAAGATATTGGCAGCCTTCAGGTTTGCTTTCATCTCATGGTTGACAGGTGCAAGTGCATGGTGTTGAGTATTGCACATTCTTTCAAGTACACTTGTGAGACGTACCTGTGAATATTTGAATGGTTTGTGAACAGCTCTTTTCACTCTGTCAGATCAGATTAAGAGCAGAGGTAAAGACTGTGCTGCTAACTTTCGGTAAAATAACACTGGAATAAAACTGTGGTATCTATGTGTTATTTCCCTTGTATTTGTATTATTTTGTGGCACACTGCTTCTCTCTATAGTTATGTACCTATAAAATATGAGTCACTGATAGAACTCTATAGATAGACAAATATACAGATAAGCAGTGTACCACAAACTACGACAAATGCATGGCAAACCTCATCTTCTGGATTTATATATTTATAACTGATGCTTGTCCTCACTGTCAAACATGTATGAACAGAGGTTTGGGTTGCTTTAATGTCAGTACAATTGCGATGGTGCCATCTTTAACCAGATATTACTCATAATCCCAGTGGCAGAATTGCCTGTAATCTGAAGGCATCTGTGTATGAATGCGTTGCAGTCAATACAAGGCTTGAAAGAGCAGGATTTTGCAAAACAGAGCTGATGCGAGCCCCTGCTAGCAGGGGAGCATTCAAGACTGTGACTCTGTATCCATCAACAGCGCTAGTTCCTCTCTTACCACAGAGCTAGGCTCCAATACTTGGCATTTCCCCCCAAGACATGTAACTCACCTCAGTACTCCTCACTGAAACCTGGTTCTATGTTCCCAGTTTTCCCCACTTACGCATGGGGAGCCATGCATGAGACAGAACGATACAATGTCCTTAAGGGGATCAGCTGTAAATCTCTTATAAGAGATGCCTCAAGAAAGACTACCCAAAACCCGGCTTACAACTGATGCCTTTCTTGCTCATTTGAATCTGTGTCATCTGGAGAATATTTGTGGGACATTTGCTCTTTACAGGTTATTGACTTCATTTCAGAGAATTATCTAATTACTTCAGTCAGTCTTCCTTCTTCGCAGAGACTGGGATGGTGAGGGTTATGACAAGTGAGGAGAGACAATTATTTGATCACAGAGGTAGGAAAGGCTTCTTGAATATCCAGATAGAAGACAGCTTTATTGGAACTTCTACCCAGTTACTTCAAGCCTTGTCTTAAAGTCAGCGGTGCATAGTATACATGGATATTAGAAATATGCACCCACGCTTATCTCTAGGGAGCAGTGCTTTTCTTTTATCCTGCTAGAATTTAATTAGGTGAAACATTAGATTAGAATCCTCTAGCACATAAACTCAGCAATACAGTTTCATCTGTAATTGGCTCCATCTCAGGAGAATTACAGGAGCCCAGTGAGATAAAGGAATTCTTTTCTTGCTTGCTAATAAGTGTTCATAAAACTGAACCACCATACCAAGAATTGGTAAGCCACTTCTAACCTTCTTTCATCTTTCTCAGGCTTTGTTTTTCTCTTCAAGTCCAACCTCTGCCTTTCAGAAATTTACTTTATGTCAACAAGTTGTGAAGAGTGAAAGGCAAACACTACTAAGTGACAGCTGTACTCCAGAGAACAGCAACATCCGTTCTGGAGTCAGCCGCTGCATTTCATGAATCAGTCAAGTGTTCTAGGAGCTGCTGGTTGAGTCAAGCTCTGGGTATATTTATTTTGAAGTAAACAAGAGAACATATGTTATGATACTAAATAGCAGCACTTTCTGGTTGAACAGACTGTAATAGAAAACTCTTGTACTTAACGTGTGCTTGCACGTGGGACTGAGCTGTGGTATGGAGCCTGCAGTCTCTGCCTGGGATGCTGCAAGACCAGGCTGCCTTGAACTTACACCAGCAGAGTGCTTGGCTTAGACCAAGGACCCCTGGCATCAGCTCTTTGTTCTGTTACCAGGAAAAATGAGAAATCAGAAATAAAAGTCAGTTCATTTTAATTATGGTTTGACTGAACAATAACAAGTCCCATGAAATATACTTACAAAAATAGTGCAATAATGAATTTCTCATTGATAATGCCAATTTGAGTTTCATTCATTAACGCTATCTCTATTCTGAGTCCTTGAAATCTCAGACTAACCTGTGCCTGAACTGTGCCTGCAAGCTAAAACCCCTACTCATATCAGTTCTGTAGGAATATGCTCAGCTTCTCCTTTTAAAAGAACAAATGCTATAATGAAGTCTTATTCTAGCTTTCGCATTCTGATTATTTGCAAGTAGTTATTCGTAATGCCACTTTGTATTCTGACAAAGAAGATTGTATGACAAGGGCCAAATCCTAATGTCTTTACTCAGCACCAAGCAAATCTCAGCAGGAGTTCAGTGAAATCTGTAACGGCTGAATAGAATTTAGCCAAGAGCATTTTTAGTCCGCAAATCTGAAAGCACTTTTCCATCTATTTAATATTATGAACATGAATAGTCGTGGAGATTGCAAAAGTTAGTTGGAGTGTTTTTTTGGTTGTGGTTTTTTTTACTTTTTTCCTTGCTTATAAATTTAACTTGTCTATTTTAACTGAAAAATTCTTAAGCTGCTAAGAGCAGAGAAAAATAGAATGCTGCCGAGTATGATTATGAGAACTCAGGCTTTCTTATGAGCACATAGGCTTTCTTTGATGATTTTTCTAACACAATGCATGGACTATGTTCCTTTTTTGCAGAAAGTATTCAGAAAGGTGACTTTTTCTTGGTTACAGAAGAACTGAATTACTTTCAAAAGTCTAATGTTCTGCACAGTAGAAAAAAATATTCTGCATATTATTCCTAAAGCACAGCTCAGATCCTACACATATTTTTAAAAGTTCATCTGAGTGGTTAAACATGGACAATATTCAGAAATTAATTTTATTATTACGAATGTTATAGTATTTGAATTGTGTTTTCTGACTCATGTCAGTGACTCCTCATGTAGTTCCCAGACAAAAATCAATTTAGCAAAATGAATTTATATTTCTCTGAAAGAGATGATACTAGTGGTTGCAAGGATAGTGAAATAGAATAATCCTGCAGTAGGCGTTTTTCACAACTTGGACTTTCATTTTTTGCTTTGTGAAAGAACTGGTTGGCTTTAATTTGACCAAAAGACATGGCAAGTAGTCTTTCTTTTTCATTTCATTTTCATTGTTTCATTCTTTTCCAATACAAGTATCAACTATTTCTGAACTATGGTTAACAACACTGTTTAGTTTAAATCTTTGTTATTATGATATGGTCATTTTTAATTACTATAGGTGAACTTAATTTAAAAGAAGCATGTTTGTATTTCTCTTTTCACAGTCTTTTCAATACAGAATTATTTTCATTCTTGACATATCATCAGCAAATTTTCTGTTGGTGCAAATTCCTGCAGTTTCTCACTAATCTGTGCCATCAGAGAACTTGAAGCCATAAATCAATTCAAATTAGTATTTAACCAAATTACATCTTTTATAAGAACAGATACGGAACGCAGATTGCTGCACCACCGTACTGAGTACTGACTTAGTTTTTTTATAACTATATGTAGATTTATAAATATAATGAAATACTGTAACAGTTTACAGTTAGTACTAATACTACTTTGCTAATTAAATATGGCATTTGTAATATAGTACTCTGATTAAATCATTAGTGATAAAGGAACCTCTCTGGTTGGTTGGAAGCACTAAAGAAAATTAATTAAAAAATTCGTGAATTAATTTTCATTGAACAAAGCCATTCAAATACGCAGCTAATCTCCTGCTAGCTTTTTGAAGCCAATTTCAATAATCAAATCCATAAGCAAAATCTAAAAATGGAAAACATAAGAAATAAGGGGTCCCAAAGAACTACAAGCTTTTGCACAATGACGTCCAGAATACCCGTAAGAATACCAGTGTAGTATTTTTGTGTTGTTTTGGCAGGGAATAATTAGTCTGTTGTTGGACTAATCATGTGAGGCTGATAAGTACTAGCAATCCCACAAAACGTGAAATAGAAAGAAAAAGCCTAAGCATTTCCAGAAAAACTGATGCTGTATTTTTGTGCATAAACCACATGATCACACACACATCAACCGCTTGTTGCACACACCCTTGACTACTAATCGTCTAATTAGGAAAATACTGGACTTGAGCACATGTCCATGTGTATACCCATCTTTGAAAAACGGAGTTCTTCCTTTAATTCCTAGAGTTACAGCCCAGAGGGATAAAACCAGCCAGTGAAATATTTGTATCCCATTATGTGGGAAGGTCATTTTGTATGAACTCTTCTCCAGTCAAACAGCTCTTTGCCTCACTCTTGCCTGCTAGCCTATGACCAGCAGGACTGCCTGCAACCCTCATCCTTGTCCCTGGGCTTTCCCAGGTGCTGCAGGGTGGTTCCCCCCTGGGGAAGAGCTGGGTAGGAGGACTTGCCCATCGGGATAAGGTAGACCAGTGAAGGGAAAGAGGCATTCAAATATTTAGCTGCCTCTAAGGCTCACTTTGCTTCCCTAATGCTCTTATTTTACACTGAGGGATGCACAATAAGAATATGAACTAGTAATCCCCAGTGAACCTCTGAATATTTGAAAATAAAGCAAAATGAAACAGTCAGCCTTATCCCCAAAGACAGACTCCACACTCCAGCATCACTTTCTGATTTCACCAGCCCAACGTACTCATAGACTTGAAAAATAATCAAAGAGCATAAATTAAATTATTTGCTTTATTTCTAGAAATAGCTTGCCATTCTATTAAATTGCCAATTCGTTATCCGTCCAAACGATAAAGACATTTAGCTCATGACTGCTTCTGCTTCAGGGAGGAAAGCAACAGAAGCAGGAGATGAGTGCTACTGGGCTATTAATTTTCACTATTATAATGACATGGGTCTCAAAATTAGGACTCAAGCCCCACCATGATAACTATGATGCAAACTGGTGCAGCACCCTGTTCTAGAGAGTGCCAAATCACACACAGGACTCGGGTTATACAGTAAGACATAAATGGAAAAAAAGAAGGAGGAAAAGAGTGTGATAAAACCACCACAGCTCACAGCACCCCAGATGCTTGCAGCCACACAACTTATTTAACAGTAATACTCAGTTCTGGTTGTTTGTATTGTTTAGTATTACACACAGTGGACTCATTTCACAGCTGCTTGAAGCAGTGTTATCCACAGTGCCTTTGTATTTACTGTGCTGCCTCAGGAGGCTTGAAGGATGTAGAGGTTTTATGGAATTAAATTAACTGTTTAGTTAAAACTTTTAGCTGTCTGGATGTGTATTGAGTTGCTTCAAGCTACAAAACTGCCAAAGTTGCCTGGAGTATTTTGCTGAACTTCCCATAATTTGTAATCAAAAGGTACACAGAAAAGGGAAGGGTGGCAGATCTCATAAGAAAGAAAACACAGCCTTCACAAAGGATTTCATACCAAGGCACACTATCAACATAAGGTTAGTTAGCTGATATACCTGCATGGCATCCAACACAGAAAAAATACCTCTCTCCAAAACCTCAGAGAAAGGCAGAATGGTTTACGGACAGAGAAAACCCTCCCTGATGGGCTCCATGGGGCACAAAGCCTGTGTGAAGACAGTTAAAGGGACTTGCTGATCTCTGGAAGACCAGCACCTGAGAGTGAGTGAGTGAGTGAGTGAGTGAGTGAGTGACTGACTGACTGACTGACTGACTGACAGACTGACTCTGTGTGTGTGTGCCTTCTCATCCTTGTGAATTCAGGTTTCCTCATAAGAATTTAGAATTCATGTCTTGTCCCAAAACTACAGCCAACGCAAGGTCTGAGTCACCTGTTCCAGGGAACAATCTCCCAAGAAGTAATCACTAACAGCATTACAAACATTTCCTTGTGCCAGACCTGCAATCCTTTTCTTTGAGGATGGTTTCCAAAAAAGTTCAGGATAATATCACTTAGCCTACTCCGTAGAAGAGCATTGGAGCAGATAGGGGAATGAGGTAAAAGAACTAAAGTGAGATTTGCTTAGTACATTATCCTCCTTTTGACACTTTTGGGAACTTTGTGAGAACCTGTGGAGAGGGATAGTATCAGCAAAATATGGCAGTAAGCTGAGTTTTCAACAGCTATTGATTTGTGCCTGCGGGTTCAACACTAAGGTTTCTATTTGGAAAACATCCCGTTTCTTAAGGCCTTTTTCCCAGCATCTAAACAACCCTGCAAAAAGGAAGAGAAAGTGTCTCAGCAGCAGGTTAAGATGAGGTTTCAAGGGGAAAAGGATGGATGAGAGCCCTCAGTATAGGTACAAATAGGTGAAATAGGAGCAATGTATCTGGCTGCTCATGCTTAAAATGCTTAAATCCTTTTTCCAGAACTAGCCCTTCTAACTTAGCCCACTGAAGTCAATGGTATTTTACATTGATTTGTCTCAGTTTGCACTCGTAATGTCTAGCACAGCAGGTAAATATATCTTCATCTTCACAGGTCAAATCAACCCCTCAGCTACAAGACTATCTTTCACTATACACTGGTACAACCTTCATCCTCTCCCTAAGCCCACCACAGCCTGAATTCAGTCCTATTGCAATAGGCACATTTAAAGAACTGAATCAATGGAATATATTGCAGCTTAGTATATTTAGATCGATATCTTGTAAGTCTGGTACCCTGCTATTTTTGAATATTGTAAAAATACACTGCTCTACCACTTAGTATGTAATTTTAGTACTAAATATGACAGCAATGAGCAATGAGAGAGATATTTACTATAAACAAATCCAAAGAATAATAAGACATAGCACCCTCTGGAATCCCTTTTTTCATCAGTTATGCACACATTACTGACAGTGTAATCAGAAGCAATGGATTGTGTACCATTTAAAGAGCTGTGAGCAGCAGAAGTGACACGTCTGGCAAGTCAGAGTCCTAGAGCAGGATGCAGCTACTCAAAGCAGATGTACCTACCCATCCACATCTCCAGCTACAGGAAGAGCCCACGGTCTCCCTGAGCCTGGGGCTGGAGGAATGGTGGCCTCGACAGTGGGAAGTAAACCCTACTTGAGCTGCTGAGCTGCCAGCGAAAGGAGCTGATGCAGGTGAGCAGACTGTGTGGCACCAGCGAGGCTGCACCAGAGGCTGACAGGTTCTGCAGGGACCAGAGCCCCAGCACCAGGTTGCACAGGAGGAGGTATGGGTGAGGCTGAGAAACAGGGACTTGTAGCGCATTTGGAGCAGGAAGTTTGTGACTTCTGGCAGCAAGGATGCTCCCTCTCCAACTGTAGGTGTTTACTGCAAAACTGTCGACGCCAATAGGAAAACTTCATTAAAGGGGAGAGGTTGGATGGAAGGGGAAGGGAACATGCCCGTAACTTATGAACTGGAAGAGGCGAGTGTTAGAGATATTAAACTCCTAAAGAGAAGAGAACTAGGGAAGAAGTCCAGGGGAAAGGGTTGTGGAAAGTAATGTAGCCAATAGTACAAGCAGGACATACTGAAAACTGACATCAAACCAATCTGACCACTGTGGCCTAACTAAAAGGAGCAGTCACAACACCTGAAGGTCTGCAGCAAGCAACAGAGACCCCAAAGCCACTGTCTGGCCTCTGCTGTCCTCCCGCACTGGCCTGAGAGAATAGGTATGGGCTCGGCATGGGCCCGCCAAAGCTTGCAGCAGTTCCCCTCAGCACTGGGCCAAGCTTCTTTCCCTCTGGTACCTTTCCCTGCTGTCCCAACACCAACACCATAGGGCCATCCACAGAAAGTTACTATTTCTGCCACCTCTGAAGATCCTGCTGCTCCTGAGGCTCTGCCAGCCTGGACTGAGGTAGTCTGAGGACATAGCATCCCTCTACTGCCTGCGGCTGTTGCTGGGCAGCCCCCAGGCTTTCAAGGACTCAGTTTGGGCAGGGTGGGGTCTGTTGCTTCTGCCATGGCCAGCACACATGAGGGGCAGACGGAGTTGGTGATGGGGTGACCCTCTCCCCCTCAGCCCCCACAGCAGGAGGGCAATGGGTAGGCTACAGGCAGCCTGCTGTGCCCCAGGAGACACTGCGTCCTGTGACCTGCTGTCCTCTGCAGCAAGCGAGGAAGGACAGGGAGGCCTCGGGCATTAGAATGGTGGTGAGCAGCAGGGAAAAATGTTCACGCTAAGCAGCGAGAGTGGAAGGAGGTTCCTAGAGGAATGTCACTCCCTCACGTTGATTTTTAGCGTGCACTGAACGAAGAGCGGACCAAGAGCCTCCTGCTGCTCCAAGAGTCCTGGGGCAGCTGATGAGGTCTGAGCACGGCAGAGATGTCTCTGTCAGTATTTGCCATGACACTGCTCCCATCCTTGACTGCCTGTCCAAACTGAGGAACAACTGAGCTCCTGTGCTACACAGACTCTGTGCAACATTGGGATGGCCCTCCATGGCCACCATGCAACCCACTGGACAGCTTGGTGGGAACTCCTGCCCATGCAACAGCTTGCCTTCATCCCCCGCCTCTGCTGGGGGAAGATGAGAAGTGCCCTCGCATGAAACCCCAGCCCCACTGCCATGACTATTCAGTGCCAGGCAAGACCCCTGGAGGCATGGGAATAAGTGATGAAGCCTCAGGAGCAGGACTGCACCATTTCTGCCCACACTCAGCCACAGACTAAAGGCAGGTGACCCTGGGACTTTCTGACAGTATGTGCTTGTGGGGAAAGGAAAGGGCATTACCAGAACAGAGTGCTGTTTGTGCCCCTCCATTTGCTCAGCACTCTGAAACAGGAGAAACCCTCTGAAACTCCTCATTTCTCTGGGCGTTTGTGGCACAGGATGAGGGCCTGCAGTTTTACTGCATGTGGTGTCGTGTTATCAGCCCTTAACCTGCTGTGCTAGCAGAAGGAAGAGCAACAAGACAGGATCTTTGTTTTGAAAGGTGGGTGACTTATATTCTCACAAGATGCTGCAGATGCCTGGGCTGAGCTGGGCAGCCATCGAAAGCAGGCAGTTTTTAATATAGTTACACTAAGATTTCTCTCACTGCTCACAGCCTGAGGGCAATTTTATGGTTCTAAATGCATATTTTTTATTCTGCAAAAAACCAAAGAAACCCTTTTAAGCAGGCAAATTACAAACAGCTTTTTCACCACAGCTCCAAGCCCAAACCCCAGCTCCACTAGAAGCCTCATGCACTGCCTGTCCTTCAAACCTAAAGATATGTGTAAAACAGTAATTCACTTACCTGGTTCGACTCCAGCTCATAGCATTGTTGAAGGTGGCTGTGATGGGAGCAAGCCAAAGAGGTATGCCTAGATGTACCCCATAGCAGTACTGAGACAGAAGCCAGGAAGAGAAGGCACACTGGAGTGGCACTGGAGACCATGCTCTCCTCCAGACTGCCCTGCATAGTGGTCCTGGTGCTCAGGCATACAGATGAACGGGAGGCTTTGAGCTATGCTCCCATCCAAAGGTATCTTCAATCTCTCCATAACAGGCATGTCTGCTGTTTCAGCCCAAAAGTATGGTGCAAAGTTGCATCTTCAAGAATGCAGCCTTCATTCTCTTGACTGTAACACTGCACTGCTCACCAGTCCTATTTTATCTCCCAGTGCTCAGCAGGAGGAACCTCCCAATATTGTCACAAGGTCATACTGTTTCTGGGGAAACTTCTGGCTCTCTCACTGCACAAATTTGTGAGATGTACCATTTCCCTGAGGACTTGGGTTACACTGTATTTGTTTTCTGAGACATTGGAGGGGCCACAGATGTCCTCAGTACAAGAAAGATAAGTAGGAAAGGAGGAATCATTTTAAAAGATGGTAAAAGAAATAAGGGGTTCAGCGTGTGGTTCAGCATAGAAGGTAAAGTGTGAGGATTTCAGACCAGAAGGATGGATGGATGGATGGATGGAGGAGGCTGGAGCAGCAGTCTCAAAGGACTGAGGGCTTGATGTCAAGAGCTAACAGGAAGGCACACATGATCTTTATCCTGTTATGGAGGACAAAAAGTGTGTCAGGATGTCTTGGGAGCTGTTGATAGTTAAGAATTGTTTGTGGACACATGCACATTAGTATGCCCTTGGGAACCTTGTGGGTGTACAGGCTTGTGAGCTCAGGCCCTAATGTTCCCTCAAGCACTGAGAGCACAGCTCCAGTGTGTAGGATGTGTTGTTCATGCACACCAAAACCGTCTCAGAACCAAACCAGAGAGGACAACAGGGCACAAGCAGTGAGGGGTAGGAGTTGCTTTAAAACTGCTTGACTCTTCAAATGAAATCACCAGTGTAGGTACAGCCCCACTTATTTTCCTTCCAAGCTGAGCAGAAGAAAGCATGCATCATCAATCCTCCCAGCTTTATTTATCAGAACAAGAAATTATGAAGGCTGTGAAAAGACAAACTGTCCTAAAGTCCTCCAGCGTAGCCTTTTTGCATGTATGGTCATTTTCCAATATCCAGTGAAGACAATGAAAGCCTGTGATTAGTGGCAGCAGCAGGCCCCAGGTTTCATGCTCAGTAAGAACACTCCTCTTAAGGATAGCATCTACCCATGCATAACTGATTCAAAGCAACTGTGACACAGATGGAATACTAGTTCGGGGAAGTAGACATGTCTTCACAGTGTGAGAACTGCCATGAGTAGAGATATAGCCCCTTGTTGCATAAACACTGATTAATGTAAAAGCAGATGTATAGTCATTTGTATGTTTCAGCAGCCCAACCACCGTTGCAGACAAAAGAGAAGCTCAACTTTTCTTCTTCATCTTGCCAATTCACAGTTCACCATCTACAAAGAAAACCACATGCAGACATACCTCACTCTAGGAAGAAGTCTTTTATAAATCAGCATAACTTATAGTAAAGGATGGGTCAGGATTATGGATTCTGGTATCACAAAGCCAGTTTCTGCATATTCTGACTAACAGCCCCTTCAGGAAAAGCTTATTCAGAAGAAGATATAAATGCATATGTAAATCTAAGTATGCATTGAAGTCTCATTGCAATCAGCAAAGCCAGAAATAATTTAAGGGAGACAGATTTAGGCCTGCATTTTCATGCTTTCCTAAACTGAAACCAACAGGAGCCGAATTCAATAGGACCGTTGACCATGAATTGGGCCATTACTCTGTATTTCTGAACTCAGCATTGTCTGCGGTGTACTTCAGATTCTAATCACATCACATTTGCTCTGGAGATCTTTCCTTGAACATGCAGCATGAGGGCTTGTAAGCACCAATCAATAGATAAGTAGAGGAAATGACAGATGGCTTAATTTAGAAATAGGAAATATTTAACATCCACATACAGCAGTACTCAGGTTCTGTTCAGCTGTCACTCTTCATCACTGCGTTCTGCATGCACGCTAAGTCTCATAGTTACATATGCCTGCTTGTCTTAAGTAGGAGACATGCATATTGTTTGTATTTGTTTAACGTAAGACAACTTTTAAACTCAGGATGCTAATCATGAATCAGATTTCTGCAGTGTCTCTCACAGAGTCCTGAATCCTGTCAGAGCTTTGCAATTCAAGACAGGATTTCTCTGTGTTAGGTAGTAACTCAAGAAGAGGCAGCAACCACAGCTTCAAGACAGTCCTTTCATATTGATCCTTAATCACTTCCTCAGAATAATATCGGCAACCATTTTGTTTCCACAGTTCATGTCACCATGAACCCTTATTTGCTAGATAAAAGTACTTTGTGCACAAAGCAATGGTTTGCCTGTGAAGAAGCTAACTGAAGCCTTGGGAATGCAGGCGTGCTTCTCAAAACACCTCTCTCTAGTCCGTATAAACAGTTTACAACATGACATTTGTGGAATATAGGTAAATGACCCCAGATGAATAGAATTCTTTTCAAAAACTAGCATATGAGCATTAATAAAAGGTCATAATTTGATGCTCAAAGTGTAGTAGGTTTCTGTTGAAATTAAAGCCTAGTCACTTAAGCTCTAATTTGCTTTCAAATACAAATCATGGCATCGGATGGGCATTTCAGCTTTCTCTTCCACATGTTAAGTCTCAAAATAAATATTTGCATTTTCAAATTGTGATTAAAGAAAAAAGCTCTAGACACAGGATTCAAGTACAGATCTTGAACCAGGTTTTTCATATCCCCATATTACGGAGAGGTAAGATGTGGGTTTCAGTTTGTAGAGCAATTCAATTATACAGTAGTATCTAGTCCTCCTCCTTCCAAGAAAACAACCCACCTATTTTCAGATTTATTCCTTTTACCAGCCTACTAAAGGCAGTATTTTGGTATTCTATACACTACTTCAACTACCTCACCTTAGATGTTTCCTCAAGATTTGATGGAGAGTTGGTTACTGAGACAGACAGTGAGCTAGGAACAGTGTTCAGTGAACGTCACATGCTATAGGATATTTTTTTTGTTTTCATATTCTTTCTTTTTATTTCTGTTACCAAATGGTAAAGTTGTACACAGAGGCCTGACTGTAGGACTTGTGTTTGCAAATATATATTAGAAAGGCAATAGACAGATTTCAGGTCACTTTAGCATGGATACGCCTAGAAACAAGTATTTCCTTTTCTTAGTGCTAAAGCTAACTGATGAAGAAAACTTCCTTTTAACTAGATTCCTGATACCAGTTTTCTTAAAAGTTTGATCTACTCAGTGCCCACTGGGTTGTAATAAATGATAAATTTAGAAATGGCTAAAACATTTCAGCAAGCTGAATGAATGGTTGACAAAGCACTTGCACAGATTTGCATGATTCTGTTGTAGCTGAGAGCCCTCGAACCACAAGGAGGGCTATGAAGCCCATTAAAAACTTCAAACTGACTTAATCTGAAGCAAATACTGATACTAAATGACATTAGTGAGAGTCCACATGGAAGAAGGGACAAAGTGAAGGAAATGGATTTAATATCTTCTACTTGCTGTCACCTTGAAAATCAGAAGGGTGACTAAATTCAAGGAAAAAGCTGTAATTTTCATCACATGGAGAACTAGGAGGACCACAGATGATTACCCCACCGCCTGCTCCTAGCTCTTTTTTTAGCCAAATGACCTCCTCAGCCTGCTTCATTGACATGCTACGCTTGCAAGACTTGCACCTCCACCGGCATCAGTTCACCCACAGTGGGAAGGGAGGAATGTCCACATAGGATAGGGTCAGCTTTGGCACACATGGCTGCATAACAGCTCCAGCAATGGGGAGTCTGTCATTGCTCATACAGTCAAAGACAAGAACAAACTTGCCCCATACACTTGCTTTTTATGTGTTCAGCGACACCTTCATATTAAAATTGTATAATTCTTGTAAATTTTCCTGCTTCTTAGGACAAAGATGACCATGTTGAAATTGCTACAATAGGTTACTGGAGACACTAAGACCGTGTCATTGTTTTGCAAGCAACACAGAGGACTTCCAAAACGTTTCCTGTTTTCAGTAGAAAAGCATGGAAAAAATTAAAGATAATTTTAAACGTTTCATTGTAGCCTGGTAAGCTGAGACCAAAATGGTGTTCAGCAGTGTGACATTTCGGAAAACAGAGGAATGCTGCTGAGTGGACTGGTCAAAGACACTACTAAAGCAAAATATTATGAATCTTTTACCTTTCTGAAATGGAACATTGATTTGGAATTTCTTCTTTAATTATAAACAGAAAGCACTGTCATTGATTTCTTTTATGATGAGTATCGAGTTTTATTGACCAAAGGACATAGATGAAGAAAAGAAAGTCAATTTTATCTGAAAATAAGTTTACTAAAGTTGCGTAAAATTCATCATAAATCACAAATTCACCAGAAATATGATTTTTGGTTCATTGAAACTACACGCAAAACTGAGAAAACAATGTTGTCTAGTTTGGGCTGAAAAAAAATGGGTAAATGCAAGATTTTGACCTTTTGTTTTAAAATGGTATTTTTTCTTCACCATTTGCTTAAAGATAATGACAATAAGCCACACTCTGCCTACCCCACAGAAAGAAAAAACAGGAAAAAAAGCTTTCATCATTCTGCAACAATGGGTTAGTGCTGTTGTGACAGTTTCTTCTTTATTCGCAGGTCAACATCAAATATTTTTAAGCGTTATTTTCTAAGGAGTGTGGATTATTTAATCTGATGTTTTGTGTGCCAACATTTAGGATAAAATCACATATGGCTGCACATAACACAGGTTTTAGTACACTGAAAAGAGGGAAGAATTTGAAAATTACTGGCCTGTATTTCAGGGGATGGGGGAAGGGTACTGTCTAGTTGAAATGTTCTCAAGCTGGACCCCAGATCTCATCCCTCTATAAAAGGGTTGTATTCCTAGATGAAGATGTACCTTTGAATCCTGTCTGGTGCCCTTTTCAGCTGGCCTGGGGATGTGGCTCTTGTTTCCTAACAGTTTCATCTCTGCTGATAGTCTGTCTCAGAAGAAAGACTGAAAAGAATGGTTCACTAAGGCAGACACAGGCACAACTCAGTTTCCATTACCTCTGTCTGGCCTGTTACAACAGAAACTCTTTCCACATTTCCAGTCTTTACTTTTACCAAAAGCTCCATCCTTCAGAAGTGTGGCTTGCGCTTCAGCACATGCCAAGGAATTTTCTGAAATCCTGTATTTCAACCCCTCTGCGGGAAAGACAACATAAACGGAGAATCAGACTAGACTAGCATTTCCCCAGGAAACGTGCAGTCAGGCAGAGGAGCTAACAGACTAGGTATGGCACAACAGGAATGCAAGCATATCCAGAACTGTTAATTTTCACTCCTGTTTGTGGTAGTCACACTGGTGAACGACTCATTTCAGCCATTCTTGATGCCTTCCATGGAGCACTGACTGGGAATGAGAACTGCCATCTTCTGGCAGGCACCCCTGGACAAGCAGAAGTGAAAATCTCAGAGTCTTTCCATGCAAAGAATTAAAACTTAGATCGGGGTTTTGAAAAAATTATTTCTGATTTGGAATGACTCAGTCTTTGGACAACAAATGTAGGCAGCTGACTAATATCAGTCATGTATGTGGAACTCAGAAACACATACTTGATTGAAAATGGGAGGCCTGACTAAAGCACTGTCCTAAAACCAGCAATGAACTGCCTCAAGTAATTTTGAAATATTCCCCCCACTACTGAGTCACAGGCACTCTATTTTTTTCCTCCTTAATTTGTTGCGGAGATTGAAAGAAGCTTTCTTAGTACTGCCATGACAGTGCTTTCAAATCGGTTGTCAACAATGCCACTTTCATTCTGAAGCAAATTTGCATGCTATTTGTAGTTGCTCTACGCATAGCAATTTTAAAACACTAATCCGTGCTACCCTGTTCCCAGGAAAAAAGAACATATTTCTCAGACAAAAACAAAAACTTCTAGAATATATTTGCTTTTGAAATACAAATCTCTGAGAGGAGTAGTAAATTCAAGTGTTCAAGGATATTTTAATCTGAGTATTTTTTAATTACACAAATAATGTTCTTGGCAATTTCCAAGAAAGGTCATATTTCACAAAGAATAATCAAGAAAATTGTTGTGGATTGGCCAATCCAAATTAGCTGTTGTCCACACACCCATGCAAATTTATACAATGAGAGAAATTGAAACCTCGGGCATGTTTGGCAATTCCCAATTAAGTGTATCAAGAGAATACATTTCCATTAATACTTTGATCCTTATGAAGTAAAATTTTCTTAACAGAAAAGCACGTCATCAGAAATGTTTAAGACAGCCCTACAAAGACATTTCATCCGTTTCTTAGTATCACAGGAATAATAATCTTTTTTAAACCAAAGCAGAACAGTTTTATTATAGGTTTTTAAATCTTTAAAAGAATTTATTAGGGAATAAAGAAAATCTTGAGGAATAAATAAGCAACTTTACTTTTTAACAGAAGATTAGGTTTGAAAAGCAGCAGAAGGGACACTGAAGAAAGAGAAAAGACTGTTCCACAGCAGAACAGAAATTGTTCAAGCTACCATCACAGGTTCAGTTCTGTTTGCTGTGCTTTTAACTCAAAATAAATGAATTTAGAGTAACCTGCAATAGTAAATAATTGAAACTTCATTCTATAGCTGACTGACACAGCTGTGTCAGAAACATGTCTTATTAATATGGTATTCTGATGTTTGCAACACTTTATAAGATAAAGAACTATCATTTATTTTCCCTTTTTCTGGGGAGATGGGTTTCTGCTTTAAAAAAGTGAGGAAAACTATTTCACTTGGAATGGTGGAACACAGTATTTTTATGCCATCTATAACATTTAGCATAGGATGGAAAAGTTTGTTTCTAGCAGTGAGAATTGCCATAAAAACACAGAAAATATCTACAGTGATTGATAGATTTTTAGGAGGAGTGTTTACTTTAATGGCTGTCACAATAATTCTTGAAAGCAAAAGTACAGATAGGGAATGAGATTAAATAGAAATGCCAGAAGAGGGACAAATTGTACGAAAACATTTTTTTCCCAGTAATATTACTGAATTAGTATCTTTTAGTAAGATATTTTAATATTTCCAGGACCTGATTTTTTTAAATGATATAGAAGCTTTGAAATGTCATGTCATGACTGATTTAACTGATTTGCAGATCTAAAGTCTTATGCTAGGAGAAATGGGTATTATTGGAATCTAGAAGAATTGTGAAAGAACTCAAACTATATTTTTCAAGAGAGAGAGATGTATTATGGTTAGCAGTGTATTTTCAGCACACACTGAAGCAATTAAACAACATCTTGTGTCTTGAATTCACATTTTATTTGCATTTTGTTCTTTCTTTTACTATGAAACTATAAGACAATATACTAAGGAAGTTACCATAAATCATATTTTGTTGATATGGATGATATGTTTTTAACTTGTAGACAGATTCCTGAACCCCTACTCCGTTATTAACCATTATTTGTACTATTACAATATCCAGGAGACCTTGTCATAGATCAGTACCCTCTTGTGTTTCGCAAACTAAAAACATGCAAAGGAAATGCAACCAAACAAGATAAGTGTGTGACAAGAGAAACAGTTCAATACGGAGGGACCACGACGTAAAAGGAAGAAGATCTCCAGTGCAACAGCCAGTGGTCTCAACAGCCTGACCACTGCCGAGGTCAATAAAAAATCACAGAAAATATGGATTTGTAGGGGAACAGCAAAGCAAGTATTCACCAGGGGCTATTCCCAAGGAGGAGAGATGGTCCAGGAAAGAGAGTGAAGTTATTTAGAAGCAGAAAGAGAGGCTGACTAACTGATAATGCCTGAGAGAGAAGAGTGTCTGCCTCTCTGACTGTTAGCACAGTGCAGGCTAAAAGAGCCCCAAAAGTGAATGAAAAAGACTGTGAAGCTGGGGAGGCTGAACTCCCAGAAGGATACACGGGTAGGGCTGATGCCCCTGAAGATGGTGGAAGACCTATTCATAAAAAGAGGAAATGAGAAGGCATTGGAAAGATTATACAAGTCAGCCTAGCTTCAATATCCAAAGTGATACTGGAGTGTGATACTACACAATTTATAACTATCGAGTCAATAATACACTGATAAGAAACAACCCACGTGAGTATGTCAAGAAGAAATCATATCAAGCCAGTCTAATTTCATGCCTAGTTACCTAGCAGTTGAGACTGCTGTTGGTCTGACAGAGGTTGACTTGAATATGACTTTTCTAATACAGTGCCCCACAGCAATCTCACAGGCAAAGCTGGGAAACATGGTCTAGATGACAGCACTGTAAGACGGATGCGGACCTAGTTGAAAAATAAGATTCAAGGATTTGGTACAAATGGTTTCCTCTCAACAAAGCGAGACACCGGTATTGCAGGGCTCTCTCCAGAGCCTGGTATTATCTCACTTCTTTAATTACAAACTCTCTCCTCACCAGTGTGTGTGAGGTTATACATGGAGTACGATGTCCCTTTTTGAGCACAGTTTTTAATAAAGATGGAGACAAATTAATGTTCAGAGGAAAGCAACAAAAAAACCTGAGTTTTAGAAAGTTGTCTCATGAGACATGGTGAAAGAATAAGATGTCTAGATCTAGGAAAGGAAAGATTCAGCAGCATTTAAAAATACACAGAAGAGTTTAGTTTTCTGTTGTCCACCAGTGATAGGATGACAGGCAATCTGCTTAGCATTCCACAGGGAAGATCTGGTTGCACATCACAAAAAGCACTCCAGCTGTACAATTAGAAGCACTCAAATGGGTACCCTGGTGCCTTTATGGAAAATCATTTACTATTCTGCAGCAATGGGAAGAGGGGTGCATGATGATGGCTTAGTATCTGAGAAGTAAATTGGTGACAGACTACATAAGAGGTATTGCTTTGTGGCTGAATAGGAAAGTGCATCATTCACAAATGCCACAAAGGAAGAATCTTCATGACCAAGGCAAAAACCTAAAAGTGATGTCACACTGGAAGTAGACATTAGACCACAAGAAATGGCCTATGGCGTCACAATGATGGTCCATCCAGCTCAGTTCTGTGGTCTTTTCCTCATTTCTTTCTCGTTCCCATCCAGCGCCCACAGTGAAGTGGAAGAAAGTTTAGAGCAGATCCCCTCATCCCTGTGTGTCCATTCCCTTAGTGTCTGTTTATCCACCTGCTGTCCACTAATTTGTCCAATTCCTTTTTGAAAACCTGCCAATACTGTCTGCTCTTTACGACCTCCTGTGGTAACAGTGAACTTCCACTAATTCACTACTTGCTTTTATCTGTTTTAAACTACTGCTCCTTATTTCCAGTCTTCTGGGACTTGGTGAATAAGAGTTTGGCATGCATTCATCTTATTAACCACCTTCACAATTTTGTAAACCATGAGCATATCCCCACAGCTTTCTCCTCTCCAAACTGAAGACTTCCAGCCACCTACACTTCTCTACAAAGGGTAGCTACTTCAGCCATTTAGGTCTTACACTACCTTCTGCTGTTTAATGGATTTAATGGCAGGTGGGATGGGAACACAGCTTACCATTTCAGGCTTCACATTTACCATGTAATTCTCTACTTCGGGTAAAACCTGATAGGCAAAAATGGTGCCAAAGCCACACCAATAACACCAATGAACGCAAATATGTCTGCTGGTCTGTTAAACCATGCTATTGCCTTGTAACTGCAGGTCAGAGGAACACTTCATATAATCCATTTCAACACTGTCACCATTGTGGCTGACAGCTGAAAGTCATTTGCTTTCGGCCTCTTGATTACAATACCAGTTGAGCCATCTTCCTAAAGAACAAATTGCTATTTTTGTCCCTTCACTAAGACATGATAGGAGAGGTCAGTCCAGTATTATAACCAGATACAGAATTACACCTGGACAATGTGCCATAGGTGACCCTGCTGTGGCAGGGGGGTTGGACTAGATGATCTCCAGCGGTCCCTTCCAACCCCGACCATTCTGTGATTCTGTGTAATGGGGGTGAAGCTAACAGGGCAACACAACAGCCCTCCCCCATCAGCCCTTTCGGTTCAGAATAGGAAAGGAGCCAAATGAAATGGCTGAGTAACTCTTCCCCTGCATTCCCTGAACTTTTAATGGGGTTCTGTTCGCAACTTCTGTTTTCATTGTAGTTTTACACTCAGCTTCATACCCTACATATTTTCAGTACTTTGGTAAGCAGTTCTGGTGTTACATGAAAGGTGCCTGGCTCAGTACACAAAGGGATGAGACACCAGCATATACTTATTTTAAAACTTGGGAGAGACTTCTTGCTTAATGAAAAGAAGATCCCAAAACCTGATACGAGACAAAAGCACTAGGACAAGAATAAGCAACTGCATTAGAAAATGCCTCACGAAATTACTGAAATATTCACTGTGCTATACAAAGGGTCTGAGAGTGAAAAGAGATATCCTTAGAATAATGTAATGGGATAAGGTTTACCACCCCTGGGAAAAAATGAACCTAGAAGTTTAAAGTATCAGCTCTAAAATTTTACCAAGGAAAAGGTAAAAAGTAAGTGGTTGTATATGTATCATTATGGTTATGGAGTGTCCCATGAAAGCATGAGGCAACTGGGACAGGTGGCTCAGACGACTTGACAAAGCTCTGGCTTTCCTGAACAGCATCGTGGTCAGCTCCATCTCACATGCTGGGGGAGGAGATTGCACTGCTGTGCAAGTCCCTGCCAGGAGCAGGCGTTTAGCCTGCAAGTGGTGGTGTACATTTTCTTTCTATCCCATATTGTGATGAAAACTGTAGCAGAAAAACTTTGCGATGGCTGAATGCACAGCCATGACATCATCTTTTTTTTATCTCTGGTGTCCCTTGGTAAAGGACAGATGAATACAACAGATTGTGAGACTGTCCCTTAGCAGCAGTAGCAGCTTATAAATGACATTAAAAGTCCACCAGAATATCAAGTTTCCACCTCTCAAAATCATTAAATTGAATGCAATTAACCAACTCTATTATACTTACGATAATCTGGTTCATACATATGTAGCAGGTTTACTCCTAATTTACAGGGCTGCCTCTTTAAAGTATCTCAAATAAATGTTTTTTTAGATTTCCAATGACACAAGTGTGTCATGATATTAAGTGATTTTGTGCCAGTTCCCAAGGACTGAAAGCATTTGAATCCTATACTCATGGTGAAACACCTACAACTGTGAAGATGAGTGAGCAAGGAAAGGACTTAAATGAACTAACGAGGATTAAACCATGAAGTCTTACAGAATTCTAAAATAAAGGGAAAATAATTTTCTGTCTTCACACGTGGCAGACAATTATTAGGTTCTTCAGTTCTGTGGGTGCTTTAGAAGCCCAGATGTTATGCACAGCGTCTAGGCTAAACCAAACCAGGTGAATAATGCAATGTTTGCAACTAGCTAGTATATAAAGGCAGATTCAATTTAATGTTAAAAAATTCTCAATGATCAGGCATTAAGGAATGTCCAACACGACAAGAATATAGAGAAAATCAATGAAATGTTTTTCATTCTACTATTAATTTAAAGAAAGAAAAATATTGTTCTTCCTTGCATAAGGTACTTAATTGTGAATTTTTTAAAAGGTGAGGGGCAGGCAGGTGGAAGGAAGCCCAATTATGATGTTGCAGACCAGCTGCAAAGTTTTAAACAGTATCGCAGCTCTAAGCTTAAAAATCATTAATTGCAGCAACATTAAATTGCCAGTTGTGTCCACAAAAACACAAGCTGTAACAATTATTGGCAATTATTTCATCCAACAACATTTAGGAAGGATGAAATACAGAAAGACAATCTGCTGTCCTTCTGTCCTAATATTCTGTGTGCATTATTTTTACTGACAATGTTTTATGGAATTTCATAATGATAAAATGTTTGGCTTTGCAAGCAGACAAAACTATTACAAAACAATTTTTATTTTAGCTTAAGACTTAGCACTTCCCATCTTTCATCAATCTTCACATAATTGTATTTTAGCCATCATGAATATCCCTTGAATTATGTGTATCTATAACCTATAACACTCATGGAAAGACACACAGTTGTAAAACCAAATACCAAATAATAAACAAACACTATACATTTACAAAGACAGGTGAACACTTGTCAGATTTCATGGTTTCCGGAGTCCTGTCTGACAGAGGCTTTTATTCTGTGGGAGTTGGTCTAAATGCTCTGCTTATCTAATCATCTTTTACCCAGTAAAGGTAACCCAAAGAGTCTCGTCATCTTCTTTTTTATCAGTGAAAACTGACAATTTAGAAATATATCTGTTATTTGCTGAGACCTGTAAATACATTTCCATGCTCAAGTTAATTAAAAATGCACTAACAGGAAAAAAACATTGAAGCAGCAGAAGTAAACCATGAGCAGATGTCAGACACTAGGGTCCTCATCCAGAGTTCGTGCAAGTCAGCTGGAAAACTTCCTCCGGGTTTGACTCTGGTGTTGTTTACAAGCACACACTCTCTGTCTCCACTGCTACTTATATTGGGGAAAAAGAACTGGACAATAAGGGAAGAGTCAGAAAAGCAGTTAAGATACCCAAATCAGGATCCAGTTGGAATTTGTTTGGTTTTTTTTTTTCTTGTAACAACTGCAGACCTAAAAAAATGCATTTCCTAGAAGTACCTAAACTTCACGTTCTTAAATGCTTTACAAGTTTCCACATACCTAGAATTGTTGGCTGGTGCCTGCCCTGGACTATCTAATTCCTGACATGCTTGAACAACTTGGTGCCTATCTCAGGCCTAAGCCAAATCAACACTCAAAAACTATCAATTCCTCTGTCAGAATCCACTGTGGTTGTATCTATCTGTATTTGTAATTAAAATAGCATCAGGGTACAGTGCAACCACTGCTTTGCAACCATGCTTCCTCTTACGTGTTTCAAGGTATCCTGGTATGATTTTGACCCACATCAACCAACACTATCTTTGAGTCTGTCTTGGTGCAGATGACGGGATAGTTTGGGCCCAAAGCCATTTTCGGTAGGCAGTTCAGGAATAACTACGCAGTTTCATGGAGAAGAGAAGGAGGAAAAACAAGTTCAATTTCCTCCTTTTTTTTTCCCCGGGGAAACCTAAACACGTACTTTCTTATTTTGTAGACTGTTCTGGACTGGCATATTCTCTATTATTCCTACAAGAACATGCCACTGTGCACAAGATTTAGTAGTAAGGTCACCTACTTGGCTATTCCAGAATCTTAGACGATTCCTACAGTTTATATGGATTGCCCAAAAGAGTGAAACAGAAAACGTGCACAAATTAAAATCCAGGACTCGGTTTTACCGCCCCCCAGGTTGGATGTGTGAAGGCTCACCTTTGATGCTTGTGCTCTTCTCTGCACACAAGTCCAGCCACAACATCAGACCAGAAGTGCACCTTTATCCCTGTCACCACAGAGCTCACCAAATGGGGGATATGACACTGTACTGAGATACTGCAGCCACAAGTCTTTACAAGGGGCCAGTAAAGAGCCTAGACCTTTTCCAATGCAGTAATCACACATAAATAGAGGAATTCTCAGCATTTTAAAGGGTGTTAGCCTTGATTGGTTCTGGGATGGGGGAGGGTGGGAAAAAATGAGCAGACATCTACATATAAAGAAAGCATCCCCACTGCAGATCCCCACTGGGAAGTAGTGCCTGCCTGCAGATTCTCTGTTCGCTGACTGAGCCTAGCCCTACGGCAAGAAGGCTGACTGTTCATCTCATGACATTGTTTTAATCATAACTTTTCATTATCAAGGTTTTCCACACTGTCTCTAATATCCCAGTTAGAACTTTATGGCATGGATGAGAGGACAGTTAAACTGGCAAAAAAACAGCTTGGATGGTTTGGCTCAGAGGTTAGCAATTTATGGGTTATATGCTAACTGCATGCCTGTAACAAGTAGACTACTGCACAGCTCTGTACTGGGACCTGTCCTATTCAACATCTTTATCAACAACCTGGAGGAGGTGATGGAGTGCACTCCCATCAAACTTGCAGATGAAACCAGATCTTGAGGAACAGACTCAAAGGCAGGTCTGTCATTCAGAGTGACCTAGACATGCTGGAGGAACAGGCTGACAGGAACATTATGAAATTTGACAATAATTCATGCAAAGTCCTGCACCTGTGGGTCTCGACAGACAGCAAGCTGAACATGAGCCAGCAGCATGCTCTGGCAGCAAAGACAGCCAGCAGTATCCTGGGCCTTATGAAGCATAGACAGAAGATCCAGGGAAGTGATTATCACTCTTTACTTGGCACTTGTTAGATCATATCTAGAATACCGCATACAATTTTAGGTTCCCAACAAAAAAAGAGGTGTTTATGAACTGAAGCGAGTTCAGCAGAGAGCCACCAAGATGGTGGGAGGACAAGAGCCAAGGAACATAAATTGAAACAAGAGAGTTTCTGACAGGATATGAGAAAAACTTTTTCACCATGAGGACAGTCAAACATTGGAGCAGGTTGCCCAGAGAGGTTGTACAGTCTCCATCCTTGCAAATTTTCAAGACTCAACTGAATAAAGCCCCAAACAACCTGGTTTGATCTCCTAGCTGACACTACTTCAAGTAAGTCGTTAGACTGTAGACCTTCTGAGGTCTCCAACCTCTACTAGGCTGTGATTCTGTGGTTCTATGACTCCTCATTGCTTTAAAGCTAAAGTTTTACAATATAATTTTGCAGGATTTACTGAAATAGTTCAGCATTCTTCTGGTTTCTTTTGGGTCATGAAGTTTGAATTGGAATCACCTTATTGTTCCAAGACTCAGCTGAATTGTTCATCTTCACAAAGAGGACTGGAAGTGCTAATGAAGTTGATGTGTTATGAATTGTCAGTTTGGATATCTCAGCCGTCACAGTCATGTTGAAATAAATTATATGCATTATTAAAGGGTGAATATCATCACACCCATGTTATAACTAAGGAAGTCTCCAAAGAGAAGACTTAATTTTCTCATTTTCCTGAAGAAAATGAGCTGTATTCCCATATCACAAAACATGAATTTTAAACCACTAACCCAATTTATCAAACTTAAACACTTAAAGAGTGGTTTGGAAGAACTTAAGAATGTGTTCTTAGGAATTTTTGGCACATTTTTAAGCTAGTAAAACCTGCTAATACTAGCAGATGTATTTATGTAGGCAATTTATGTCAGCTAAAAATCAACATCTGGGGAATAAAAAGACAAGTCTTTTCCCAATGCAATTCTGACAGATATTGTGACATCTAGGCAATAAAAATATTTTTTTTTTCAGTTTTTCATTACTGAATTCAAGGTGAAAACATCCATTGTTGGCCACGTGAACAGAATTGTGTACAAGATTACCACTTTCTTAACTATGACTTTACTTATATTATTTACTTGAGAGAAAAGAAGCATATCCAGCACTTCACAATAGTTTCTCCACAACTTTGCAATGAGGCAGCTCATTCAACCAGCATTAGAACCACACAAGTGTACAATAAAAATATCAAATGCAAAAGTGTCAACAGCAGAGTCTGCATTGGTCTAGTCTGTAGTGAAAAAAGAACTGTCCTCATGGCTTGTTCAGCGGCAGATTGCAGGGTGTGTGCTCTGGATCTCGCCTGCAGAGTGCTCCGAGTTGTGTGTTGCAAGCAGAAACAAGACCTTACAGGTAGAAGATTAAAAAAAAATAATCATCACACTGTTTGAACATGGCAAGCAAGCAGTTAATTGTTGGGTCTAAGTGAGTTAGCCAGGCTGTCCTACACAAAATGTTTAAAATAGTGAGCAGACATTGAACACAGGAGCCCCTTAAACAGAGGGCAGTAGAGTGACGTGTTTGACATTTGTTCTTTTCTTTAAAAGACAGAGGCAGGGAAGAAAAGATAATGTCAGCTAAGGTAGCAGCAGATGAGACCAAATAATTGCAGATGGTTGAATGCAGAAGCTGCAGGATGTACTTTACCATCAAGTGGGTACTTGATAAGAGCTATTTATGTATGAAGCGTTGCCTGAGAGAACCCATAGGAAAAAAGTGCCTGAGCGCTAGAGATGCAGCTGGAAATCATGATGGAATTCAGGCAAGATCTGAGGACAGGATGAAGGGAGGAAGGTGGTTCAGCAAAGAAGAGTACCTGAAAAGCATGGCTGAACACTATCATGAGGAAGAAGAGACAGGCATCGAGAAAGGAATAAACAATAATAAAAACTTCTAGAATGGGTTTGTTGCTCCAGAAGACAAAGATAAGAAAAAGGAAGAAACAGAAGATGGATGACAAGGGGGAGGAAGAGCTAGTGTGCCAAGAAGAGCAGACAGGGATACCGGGAGACTAGAAAAATAGTTGGGAAAAGGATGATACATTGAGGAGAAGAATTGAAAAAAAAAAAGGGAAAGAGGAGCAGAGATCCACACCAATAGCATGAAAATGCAGTTTAGGGACTCACTGGCCAAATCTGCATTAGCATTTCAGTTTAGAGCAGTAAAACAGTTTTGAAACAAATCCATTGAATATTTCCACTTAGTGCATGCCAGTTTTATTGGCAGAACTGCTTATTTTTTTCCTTTAGGAGAAAACTATACCACAAGTTGTGCTCTAAATGTAAATGAAAGGCATGCCTGCCCCTGAAGAGGATCTAAAGGTCCAATCCAAAGAGTGGGCTGCACTTGTCACAAAGCTCTACCCCACATGCATGACATCAAAAAGCTCTTAAACCACCAAGTATTTCTGCCACAACCTGAGGTCCTTCCGGTGCTATAAAATGAAACAAATGCTGTATATCTGCTGCCATATCAACTGTCAGCCCCTGACTCTGAATCTCTAGCACTCCTTCCTCCACCATCTTCTCTAGTCGTAGCTCGGAACCCTTATTTAACTTCCCTACGTCAGTCGCTTTCCATCCACCCTTTCTGATCCTTTCATGGACAACCTTGATTTTTTTTCATCTTTTTCAATCAGTCTTTGTCTCTTTTGCAATGGTGAGGTGCAAAATTCCAGAAGATCCAGCAAGGTGCAAATTATGCTGTGCCATGAAAGGGCTGAAAGTTTCTCCAGTGGCAGGCTAAGCACTGGGGCACTGGGAGTCTCAGAAGATCGAACAGATTGATGCATGAAGCAGACTGATGAGCCCAACAACCTGAAATTTGAAAGGATGAAAATCATTCTTAAAGAGCAAGGGCAACAACCACTCTTTGGGGGCAGCATGGCAGGAGCGCCCCTGTTCTGGACAGTTTGAACAGGTCTCCTGCTGAGAACTATCATTGATTCTGTTGCCCAATTGGACTTCTGTGCTCTGGGATACAGGACAATATAGCTGTGAGCACACTCCGCACTGCCACTCCAGGATCCTGCCCATGGATCCCGCAGAAGATCACTAAAAAGGCACAAACAGGAGTACCTTTCTGGCTTGCTTCTAGTGCTTTTGCCTCAGCAAATCTCTGTGTCAGTGCTCCAGAGTCCAATCCGGGTCAGTACACTGTTTTTCTGTGCAGGTCATTACAACAGAATGGGAATTACATGAGGTTGCTGGCACTTGGGTCACAATTGAGAAGAGATGATGTCTGTTACAAATATTGTTTTGCCTTTAAAAATAGTCTGTGGTTATGAGCTGTGGGTGAACTCCTCTATGTGACAGCTCTCTACAACAGAAGCTCCACTCCTAGTCACAGCCTGTACGAGTGCCCAGCTGTGTGCCAGTGACTGCCCAACTGTGCAGGCAGCATGCCATAATACAACTCCACTACAGTCCCATACAGAGGCTTGTGCTTCATGGTATTTTCCTTCCCTTCAACATGGTGCTTTATAGCCTGATGGTATGGGGAGAATGTCAATACACAGAGTAACCCTGTGGATCCCATCCCTGCCTGACCAATGAGATGAACAGAGAAGTTTTTCTTTTACATGGTACACAAGTTATGTAGGAGCTGTGGTAAAGAGACAAATTTCCCTTGCACCTCTCCCTACCTCTCCACATCTGATGTCATGAAAACTACTGTGACCAGTGCAGAGGGTGAGCAGTGCTTCTGCAGTGCTGTCCCTGAGGTCTCCTACCCTGTGGTGCACATCCTGTAGTCATCCCAGCATGAGGGGCCAGGAGTTTGTGGGAAGGGTGTCAAGTACAGAAATGCTTTCATTCCTGGTTTTGGAGTGTAGCCTTCAGATAAGGGATCAGGAATTGGTGGTGGCTCCTGCAGGAGGGAGGGGAAAGCCATTCTCTGTCACTTTTGCTGACATGCCATATAGTCTGATAGAGCTTTAATCCAGAGAATGACATATCTATCAGCACCCAGGGCTATGGGGATGGAGAAGAACTTGTGCACAGGCAGGAATACCAGATAGCTGGTTGCATGGTGGCCACGGAGGGCCAGCCCAGAGTGTTGTGCACAGTCCCTACAGCACACGAGCTTGGCTGTTCCTCAGTTTGGACAGGTAGTCGGGGGTAGGAGCACAGTCACCACAAACACCTGCAGGGGCACTGCTGCTGTGCTCAGGCCTCTTCTGCCACCCCAGGGGTCTTGGAGCAGCAGGAGGCTCTTGGCCCACTCTCAGTGGCCACTAAAAATCAACACGAGGGAGCAACATCCCTCTAGGAGCCTCCTTCCACTTTCACTGCTTAACACAAGCTCTCCGCCCCAGGAGGGACAGCATCCCCCACTTGCCGCCAGTCTTGAGGACCAAGTGTAGATGCAGAGGGGTCAGTTTTGCTCAAGGGACCAGAATAACCCTAAGCTGGAGTAAACCCCTCCCAAATGTGCATAATGAAGATGTGACAAACATAAGTACCAACAACTCTGATCTACTGATTTATTCCTGTTGTACCAAATTACTTGCTAAGATAGACACAGATAGCAGGACAAGAACTGACAGGTCTCTCACTGCAGCGGATGCAGGAAAGGGAGGGATAGGCTTGTTGTGTGTCAGAAGCAAAGATAAAAAATGGGGGCTTTTCAGAGAAATGATAATTCCTATAGCTACAAAATGTAGCTGGTAGGAAAAACAGCTACTACTGCTGTTCTTCATAACGCATTAAAAAGAGACTATCCTTATCTGTTTGTTTAGACAGAAATAAAACACAGATCTACACCTGTATCCTCTGCAAACACAAATCAGAATGGAAGTCTGTTATATGTCTGTTTTATATACACAGTTATATGAATATACATCAGTCGTCTAGTTTCAGCAATTGTGTCAGGACCAGCTATAAATTATGGAAGATCTTTTCCACAAACATGTTGGGAAGTGAACAAATCAATTTTTGTGCCAATAGCAGGAAGAAGTAAGGGTTATGTGGATGAAGGAAAGTGAGGGCTGGCAGAGAGCACTGAAATGCCAGCTGTAATTATAAAAAGAAAAAACAATTTTCACATGCATTTCAGAGTTTAGTCACAGAGCTAAGTGCATCTTTATTTTACAAGCTTCCCTATTATCAGGCTGTGCAACAGTGCCATAAAATTAACAGTCAAATATGGGCTTTAATCCTGACATAAATAACATTCCCACAAACAGTACTAGGAGATTTTTCAGAAAAGTGTGTTCAGAACTTGACCTCTAAAAATGAATGCAGTGTTCGTGGGTCCCTAATTATAATATCTTATTTAGCTACCACAATAAGGCAACTGCAACAGTAAGAAGCAAAAGGAAGTCAGTTGCTGCCAGATGGCTTCATCTTTGCAGCCATTACTCACAGAAATAATATTTGCTCACACAAGAAGGCCTGCAGCATTCACTGGAGTGTAACACAAGCATTAGAGGAATTCAAGCTTCATGATAAGTCTTTCTAAAAACATGGTGTGGCAGAGAATCAATCTATTTTTCCAATCACACAGTTTTGGGGGGTAAATTCACTACTTTGCACTAAAATAGACAAATTACTTGTTTTAGTGACTTTAAGAGTCCATGATTAATTTATGATTCAGGAAAACTTTAAGTGTCCATTTAAACTAAATAGCTAGCTTGCAATCTGTATTTGATGTAGTGTTAGAATATGTTCTTCCAACTCATCTACAACAAAAGTTCACCAAAACATGGGTGTTTAGTCAAATACTATTTTAACTACTGTCAAATGAGCTTTTATACTTTGTAAGCAGTTTCCTGACATAAGTGAAAGTTGCTATTTGGCTTTATGCTGGAAGTGTTCAAACCTGATTTGAAGCCCACTGACTTCAGCAGAAATCTTTTCTCTGACTTCAGGAGCTTTCAGATTACTCCTAGAAGGGGTTTGGACCAGCTGGTATTTCTGCAGGAATAATGGGACCAATCAACCCCCAGAAGCAATGAGAAAACTCTTCTTGATTTTACCAATTGTGGGTCGAAGTCCATAGCTCCGGCCAGGGATCAAATCCTGCTAACAAAAGCCACCACAGCTGTCAGAAAGAGACTTTAGCTGACTGGCACTTCCCAGGTATGGTGGCAGCAAGCTGGATTGCTGATTCCTCAGTTATTGGCTCAAGTCTTCAATTAGATTCGTGTGTGCCATTCAGTCAGTTACATCCTTACAATCTGAAGAGTTTTACTATTTCAAAACTATATTTTCTTAAAGTACCATACATTAAAATGAAAGAAAGAAAGGTACAATGAAAAGTACCATCTCAGAACCACACATTCAGAAAACAAAAAGGGAAGCACAATGGAATTAAAGTTCCTCTTCTCAGCAGTGGGGGAAGGCAGGTCATGCTCCTTTTTCTTCCACAGAAACTGGCAAAATAACAGCTCCCCAGAAATAGAACAGTATCTGGCTATTTGGCTTCTCAGTTGCCAAATACCCTGTAAGGCATAATAGGAGAATGAATGTGTCCTGCTCCCCTGTGGTACAACAATCCAGTATTTAACTAATGCAGTTTACTTTCCATGTGGGAAGACAGCAGAAAGTCCTTCTCTACTACTTCCAAAAGAAGACTAGGAGAGTCTGTTCATCTCAAGTTCTGCTTCTCTTTTCAATTTGTTCTGACCAATGCCAAGTAGCTCAGGCAGTTTTTGCAGGACAAGGCTCCGCAGTCCAACTAATACTGTCCAGGAGTAGGATAAAGGTCCAGTGAACTATAGATCTACTGTGACCCCAGGAGAGAAAGATTTGATTCCAGGTAGTGTATCTCCTGCATTTAATACATATAAGAATTTCTGAGTTGAAAAAGGTTTTATAAATGGCCTGAGATTCCTGGAAAGATTATCTCTGAATATAATAATACTGACAATAATATAATAATATACGACCTGTTTTCCAGGAACAGAATTTTGGGATGAAAAGCCTGACTGAAAGTGTTTGTCTCATGTCCCTGCTATTTCCACATACAGACAGCAGCTGTTGATGTGTCCTCTGAGCAGGGTTGCTTCAGATTCAGAGTTAAGCTGCTTCTGATGGCAAAGCGAGCAATTCATTATCATGAAGATCTGAATTGAGACCTCCTTGGTAAAATATAAGACACAACCAACAATTCAGACATTGTGTGGAGCATGTATTTAGCATACTTTCAAAACTTCTTCGTGAGGGGCTCATCTAACTTTCCAAGCACAGACAGAAATGCTGAAGAATGGGATTCTTCTTGGCACATTGATCATTACTGTTTGCTATATCCTAGATTTTATTTTCAAAAGAAAAATTTCAGAGGCTTCTGGTATTACCCATGAAACCACATTAAAAATGGACATACAGAAATCCATGGCACCTCTATTGCATGGACACTTTCTGAGGTTCTGTTGCTGTTACTGATACCAAATAAACTGAAGTCAACTAGTAGAAGCAACTGTAATTAATTAAGAAAGCATATACTCATAGGAAGGCTATATTATCTTATTTGTCCTAGAAAATTAATTATGTGTATTCAATGGAACTGTAACCACGGTGCTGTCATTCCATGAGCAGTAAAAGAAAACAGAGAAAGCCACGAGTGCAGCAGTTCTAGTAATTAAAAATTCCAGGCACGTTTCTTTCTTATTATGTTTGAATATACAAACTACTGTGCAGTAAACTTGGGGTTTAGGCATGATGTCACATTCTTGCTTCTCTTTTATAGAAAACTATTCAATTCAGCATCAGTACAAAAGGAAAGAACAAATTCTATTCTCTTCAGTGAGATGTGAATATCAAAATATAATTGAAGTATTACCTGCTGAATTCATTCAAAAGAAATGCAATTCATTAGACACAAGAATCTCTCCCGGTGCAGTAGAATGGCTGCATACCTGAAACAGGAGTAGACAGGAAATGCAAAAATTACCATTCCAAAGCTTGTTCAGCCCCATTGCCCAACAGGTATTTTATTTTCTTGTTTACAGTCGAACTTACAGCATAACATTACAGTTAGGCTGCAAACAGAGATTCTGCAGTAGTGCAATCAGAATTCAGCAGCATTGCATTTTGTCCTGATGCCCATATAATCGCTAGAGGAAGATATTTTATTTACACAGGTGTGATGTGTTTTATAAACAGGTTGATTCTGACTTTCTGAAAGTTCATGGAGAATTATTGTAAAGGAAAAAAAAAGAAAAGCAGATACAAGTTCCCATGTGTTTGACTTCTTGCCATGTTTACAGATAGGACCACAAACTACTGCTTTTGTCTAGTTTCTCTGGAAAGGGGACAAAGCTTTTTAAGGACAAGCAGCCCAACAGGTTCCTATCTAAGCATGGCTGCGCCAACCACTGCTTTATAGTCCCAAAGTAATATCACCAGTCCCAAAGCAGTATGACTGGTCCCCACTACTGCATTAATATAGTGCCTGTGTTAAACAGCATCCAGTACTTTTGTTTGTTTGTTTTGTTTTAAATAAGCAAAGTTCATTTGCAAAGCAGAGGCAGCTTCTCCATTGCTTTTATAATGGCACTGGTATGACAGATATTGCTGTCATCACTTCTGGTGTCGACACAGTTCCCAAGTGGAAATGCAGGATTTTAATCTCAAGTCATTTGTTTTCCTCAGATAACCATATTCTTTATCAGAAATGCTTCCTCTTCATCATGCCTTATCAATAATGTTACATTAGACTTACCTCACAACAGTTTATGCACAAACAATGATCTGCTCTAACAAAATCCCCAGTCATATTTGTTTAGCATATTGCATCAGTGGAAAGTTTTAACTCGATCTGTTAGCTGAAGGTCTTTTGGACTGCTGAGTCACACATGATTAATTCTAACAATATTTTAATTTCCTTCATGATTAGGTAACTAATGATTTGAAATGAGATTGGGTGTTCTAAACTGAATCAGAATTAGTACTTTTTTTTCTTTGATGAATTAATTATAATTGATTTATGAAGTGGCACTCTCTAGGGGCCTGACTTTGCAGTGCTTACTGATGAGGCTAAATTCCCATTGAAACCAATGAGCAATTTTCCTCAATAAGCATTGAAGGATCCGCCCTTAGGACTTAGAAGGTATAACTAGTGCTAGCTTTTGAGCTACTCTTAGGGCTACAATTGCAAACACTCCGAGCTATAATCCTAAAAATACCTTTTGCTAAGAACTACAGCAGAATTTCTGAGTAATGTGTACATGGAGTTATCCCAACAGTTTTATGCGTTTCCATGAATACAGTATTTTACTAGCAAAATAAACGCAGGAAACTTGAGGTGGAAGTCTGTGGGCAGTGTACTTCTAAAGTCCTCTCCACCAAAACAACTGTGGATACCCTATGCAGATGCAATTCAGTTATCTCCATAATACCCGTTCTTCTTAATCTTTTTGCTGTGATTTCTTGATGAGGTCTCACAATCAATATTAAGAAGCTGACTGCTTTTGACGGTCTAGGAAGGGATTCAAAGTCACACCAATGCAGTGTTTTGGTGTTTTCCTAATTGTTTCCTTCCCATTATTAAATAAAGCTATTTGTTTTTTTCTAGAGCAAATGGATAAATGCTATTTTTCCCAACAATATCATTAAAAAAAACACTTCAGTTTTATGCTTGCAATGAACTATTTTGTGACTTTTTCTTTTTTCTCTTTATTTTTTTTAAATCAAGGCATTGGCCTTTCAAGATACTCTTCTTTATCGACTTATTTATCAAGAAGTATTTTTCTCTCAAAAATGAACATGTTTTAGAACCATTTTGCTGAGATAATTCCATATTGCTTTTTAAAGCAATTTGGCCAGTATTTTTGACAAAAAAGGTCCTAAACAAAAGTGGTTGCACTTTTAACACTCCAATTTGAGAACAACTTTAAAAGGCAGTTTATCAGACATTAGCACATCTTCCGTTTTGAACCAGCTGTTGTATTAAAACTGCACATGAGTTACAGCACCTGTCATCTTCTGATGTCATTGGGTTGCTATGTAAGGATTTGAATGGACTTTTCTCCATTGGCATCAGCGGGTGTTGAATCAGCCATGCAGCCTCAGTCCTGTGAGGTTCAGTAGACTAAGAATGACCCCTGATGACTGAGCACAGCTTTGGTTTGAATTTCAAAGCTTTAAGGGATTTCAGCTTTTACAGGAGTTTGCAGGGAGAGAAACAGGGCTTGCACTGAGACTTCATAAAGGTATTCCAAGGAGTTTTAGGAAAAAATGCAATATCTACCAATTCTCTACAAAAAGCAGTTATTTCAATAATGACCTTGAAAACAAAAATAGGAAACAGAGGTATCTCCTTATTGAGCTGAAGTGGGAAAACACCTTGTCCTGGTTTGAGGTAAAACAGGACCAATTTTGTTCAGTAACTTTGTTTCTTGGCTAGGCCTCTTCTAACTACTGAAATTAACAGCATATTGTTCAGACAATGGTCGCTCTCTCAGACTGATAAGACCTATGTTTATAGTTGATGCCCAGGCATGGTATGCAGAGAGGCTCTTGCTTATACTTATTGCTGTAACACCCAAGGCCAACCAACTTTGTTACGTGCCCCGTTGGAGGGTTGGAAGCGGAAAAGTGCAGTGTGGTCCCACCTGCGGGGAGGAGTGGACAGGACAGGTGACCCAAAACTGACCAACGGGGTATTCCACCCCATCTGCCTCATGCTCAGTATAAAAGCCGAGGGATCAAACGGTTCTCCCTCTGGCTCTCTTCCTTCAATAGCCGACGTCTGAGGATGACTCTGTCTGTTCATCTGCCTTTGGTCCCAATCCTGAATCCAGATCCGGAATCCAGTTCTCATCCATCACCGAGTCCAGCCTGGGACTTCCCCAGTGCCAGCCGGTGTTCTGATTGTCATCCTGGGAGCTTGATACGGTTTTGTATATATTTCATTATTTCCTTTTATTTTGTTATTAATATTTCATTAAAGTGGTTTAGTTCCTTCTAAACTCATAAGTCTCTTTTTCCCCTCCTCTGCCTCTTTCTTTGAAGAGAGGTAGAGGGGAGCATCTGTCGGTCCTATCTGGGGTCCCCCATGTCCCCAGTAGCCGATTCGGCCTAAACCATGACAGATTAATGGGTGCCCAATGTGGGGCCCAAGCAGTGCTCGATCAGAGCTATGATAAATTGCCTGAATAGTTTGAATTCCATCTTGTTCAGAGATTAGAACAGACACCTAACACCTAAACCACGACACACCTGAAGCTGGAAAAGACTGAACCATAAATATTTTGTGTAAAATTAAGTGTCTTATAGAAGCTTCTATGAAGAATGAAGATTATTCCTGGTGTTCATTAAGTAGCCAAGTATTTCTCACAGTTTTCAGAAAAATATAGTTATTAATCTTCACTTCTACAGAAACACTCATATATTGCATACTAGTACATGGCTGTGCAACCACTGCTAAGGTAATCACTTTATGACATTCCAGTCTTAAACCCAGCAGCATATTTAAAAGATATATTCTTATATTCTGTGATAAAAATAATCTGATGTCACATCAAAAATATAATCTGGAAAACCCTTTGGAATATATCAGAAAACTGCAAAGATGAATCCACAACGGACTCAGTTTTGTTATGTTACTATCCTCCTTTTTGGAGCAGCGTAACTTCTCTGAAGCCCACTCTCTGAAGATACGTTAGAATCCCTTATTGTATCGCCCTGGATGGTGCTGATTGATTGCCACCTTGCAGCAAATGATGCAGACACAGAAAAGTCTTTTGTCTCTTTACTTGTGGAAGAAAGGGATTTATTTTTATGTTCTTTTCCCTAACAGATCAGTGGCTATCCCCAAATAAAGCGGATTATCAAGGAGCAAAGGCTGGAGAAAGTAACCACTTCAAGCCGGATTTTACCAGTTTTCCATGTTAAATTAGTAGCATCATCTTCTGTCTGAAGTCAGTAGCATTTGCACAAAGGAGCGCTGCTCAGTACGTACTCGGGGATCTCGGAGAACACAAGTAAGCTCTGTAAGCTCAACCTGGGGTGCCTACATTAACCACAGCTCCCCAGCCTCTGATCATGTCACCAAAGAATACAGGCAGAGAGTGAACCGCAGCACTGAGGACAGCAGAGTTCACTATTCCTATGTATGCTGAGATCTCCCAACACTTATTTGGAATTAATTAGGAACTCCAGAGGTGAGCTTGCTATCTCAATGCAGCTGAAGATTCTCTCAGCTGAACTTAATTTACCATCCAGTTCCTGACAGTGACAGGACTTTGCTGGCTGGTTTCTACACGCTAACATAAAAAGTCGTGCAGTCCACTCTAACTGGTAAACGCCACTTGCCCAGAGCTACTTGTCTTGCAAGTACTTGCAACAATACTGTCCTGGCTGGGACACAGGACTGAGCTGGGACCTCAGGAACCAGATGCAAAATCTGCTACAGGGGACTGTAATGATTCACACTCTCTATAAACTAGACCACAAATTCAGCAGATGGTGACGCATCTTTCCATAAAAAACTGCTTGTCCTAAGTACCTATGCCACACTGATGAATCCCAGACAAGCCCCTACTAATGGGAATGGCTGTTTTCTTGGCCAACCCAACAGGCATTTAACCAGGAATGGTCAAGACCAAGCATATAAACACAAGGTTAAAAATGGTGTAAAAATTACCACCTGGCACAGGGTGAGGTCTGCAAATACCCTCGCCAGAGAGGCATTTAAGAAACTCTGAAGATGGTCCTACTTAGATGCCACATAGATTGAGGAAGCTTGTTCCACACCTACAGTTTCTCCCTAAAAAACATTATTATGCTTTCTGTTACAAGATGAAAGCAGGCCTCCATTATCTGGATGTCTCCTTTGCTTGGGTTTCATGTGATTTAGATATTATTCTTAGTATCGACATTTAACATCTACAGTGTGAGTTGTGTTTTAATATTCCAAACATTTGGGGAATAGGTATCAGGCTCTCTAATCCAAATGTTAATTTGGTTTTCTGAAGAGCATCAGGCTGAATTCTGATCAGCACTTCTGCATTAGCTTCTCAGCTAAGTTTTAATACCATATGTGAAGATGAAAGAGATGATCAAATGTAGAAATTACCAGCTGATTTAGAAGGTCAGTATTACAGTGGGTAAGTTGTCTCAGATCAGATTTCAATTTTCAACCTTGCATTGGCCTGCAAAATCAGATCTCAGTCCAGGCATGAATAATGCGTATTCTCCCAGAAGACTCTGCTCTGTTTGTTGAGTGAAGCTGGCTGAACAGTAGGATATCTGATTTGTGAAAAAGTTTTGAGTGGAAGCGGGGAGGGTTATTTGGTTTTACTCTGAAATCAGACCAAAAATTTTTTTTTTTTTTTAATTTCCCATGAACTGGAAACTGAGAGAGTACTTCATTCTGACAATCCCAGCACGTGAAACTTCCTGCAGGAAATAACCTCATTGCACCCAGCAGCTGCTCGGTGAAATCGACATTCTTGGCACTTTCACGCTTGCTAATCACCCACCGCGGTTCCCCAGCAGCTGCAGGGGCTCCCCGGCCCTGCGCCCCGACAGCCGGCACGGCTCACCAGCCCGGGGCCCTGCCTCCCCGCTCCTCCCTGCAGCTACACCCCAAATCCCCGATTCCCACAGGTGTGCCCAGGGCTTTCAAGCTCCAGGCTATGGAGACTGGACCTGCAGAGCCTTTTGGCCCTCAGCTCTAGAGGAGAAAGACGGGGAGTCCTGGGGCACATGGCTTTCTTAGAGCCTCAGCTCTTGGGAGCTCTGGTCGACCACTGCTGGGTCAGGCGATCCAGTGCATCTGACTAAAAGTTTATTTAACGTAAATGTTTGTAGAGAAACATTTTTGATTCAGCAAAAAAGCATTAGTTCTCAGGTCTCTGGCATGCACAGGTCATTCCCACTGAGAATACAAAATAAGAGAAACCATCGTGGCAGGCAGACCTCTTGCACAATCTCTCTAACTTTTACCCTGGACTCCTTTTCCCTAAAGGCAGATATTCATATGGACATGGAGAAGAGAAATAGATTCTCTCCGTTATTGTTGCCTTAATGGTGAAACAGATTTCCACTAAAGGCACTGGATTTTCTGTGCAGGATTCCAGGCTATGATTTATTCTAGCATGAAAAAATCAGCCTATTCATTCTGCCTTGTGTAAGGTAAGATAAAAACCCTATAGTGCAGTCCTTGATGTAGAATTGTAAAACATTGTATTTCATGGGGTGTTTTTAAGACTTTGAGTTTGGCTATTAGCAAGGTGCACTTAAAAAGATGGATTTACGTACACACGTTGTAAAACAATACTGAAGTTGTTCAACAGTACAGCCTATAGAAATAGAAAATTACTAATGAAATTTGTGAATGAGCACAACGCAAAATGTAGCACATTCGAGACCCCAAGATTACATTTAATTTAAATATGTCCAAACTAAGGCATGCGATAACCAGCATACATACTAAAAACTGCCTTCTCTTCTAAAACAGGGTGTCCACATCGCAACTGCCTAATGTGCACATCTCTGGCCCATGCTAGTTCCCAAGCTGCACCCAGCCGTGCTGGGGAGAGTTCTGTTGGCTGTGGCCAAGAGTGTGCCAGAGGCTGTTCCAACAGTTTTGAAGTATGACAATGCCACAGTGCTCAGGAGTGTGGTCTGAGATGAATCCACACTTAAAAAGCCTTAAAGACTCTGAGTTACTTAATTGTCAGAACTGTATAAATATGAATCAAGTATGCAATCTTTTTATTGAATCAGGAAGCCACTGAAGTGTGGTTATGTATAGTCTTGGGTAACTTACTAACGAGGATGAGCCAAATGAAAGCCTTGTTTAAGTCTGGCATGTTTACTAGGAGCCTTAATTTCAGCCTTTCAAGATTCTTCTGCCCTCTAAAGGCAATTACCTGCAAAATACTAGATGCACATTAGAATGACAGTGGGTCATGAATTTGTCTTCAAGTTTTCCCATGGGAAAATCATTATTTCACCAAAGTGTTTTGATTTTCTATTGGGAAATATCATGATTCAATCAGGAAAATCTAAATACCTTTTTTTGAGGGGACACATAGGGAAAAGAAGTGTCATATTGTTCCTGCTGTTAAACTAAAATGACACATTTCTTGTCTGATTCCTTTGACCATTTTCTGTAGCTGTCTGAGCTGCTGTAGCCTCATGCGAGCTGAGTTCACATTCCTGCTGTCCATATTTCCCTCTATGATCCAGCACCATTCAACAGACCATTGAAAAATTTTATTTGGTTGGGAATATCAAAATGCTTTGCATCTGCCTACTGTTGACATTTCTTGTTTGGGATCCTTTTGAACTTTTTGTTCCCTATAAACTTCTGATTATATTCTAAATTAACAAAATTTTCAACTATAGAAATTCATTGTTGAACAACTTTCTGACCCCATTTTTCTTATTTGTCTGATGAAACCAAAAAAGGAAATTAAGACTGCTCCAAACTATTGATTCTATTATGACACTGTACATTGTTTAAAATTACAATTACTTCTATTACACCTATGACGCTTCAGAAAAGTCAATGATACGGTTCGTGTTTTCAGCACAAGTGATTTTTCTCATTTGATAACATCAATACCAATATTAAATTATATCGCCTATAATCAGTACAGAAGCTTCTGCAAAATTTTCCCCTATAATGCACAGATCATTAGGAGGACAGACAAGAAAGCATCAGAATGGACAAATGTGATCAAATTTTACTCACAGAACTTCCAAGAGTCTATTGAGTACATGGTCACAAGTCTCCTTTCAGCACAAGAAATAAGTGACAGGCTTGATGTAATGAAATAATATGTGTAAAGTGATAAAGCAAGCCAAGAAGACAATCTAAATCATGTTAGTCTTAATCCCAATCAGATATGCTGGCATCCAGGATATTCATATATGTCCAAGTCAGCACACAGAGGCTAAAGACAAATAACCAACTCTGCACATTTAGCTAGTCATTAATGACAATTTCTAGACTTTTATTGGACCCTATGACATATGCAATTCATGAAAGGCTTTTTTTTTTTTTAATGCAGTTTTACAAGGACACAAGCACAAACCTACACAGAAGCCTTTTTGTCTATGTCGTCCATGATCCATATATAAAAAGGTTGAAAGAAAAATCCTTCACCGTGGTAAATTCATCAAGTTGTATTTTTTGTAATCAAGATGTGTTCATTTCACTGATACCACTATGTACAACGCAAATCTTTTGCCATGCCTGCAGACTCTTTTAGTATTCTTGTCAGAGCAACGTATATAATTGCATAATAAAAACCATGCCTATGATGAGGGACAGAAGCTTTACACTAGTAACACTTATTAGAGAAATTTGAGCCACAAGGCCTCTTTTTACTCCAATATTACACTCAGTACAAAATGTCAAAGATTTTGTAATGCGTTCCCTTGAGAATCTTCCTAAAATAGGGCTGTTAGACATTCTGCATCTATTAATTTTGCCTTCCTGTTTTTTATCTTCTCCTTATACATTTTTCTTTTCATCAGTTCCTCCCTACAATGGTATCTGAGGAAACTATTGCCACATTTTGTTAATGCCATTTCAAAAAAATTAGTTTGTAATAAATCACCCAGTCGAACCTGAAAGTAAATATTACTACATAGCAATCAATATTATACTCAAGAGAAATTTAACCTGCAGAATATGGTGAGAGGGAAACAGTTCTTATTATCAAACTGAAAACAAAGAATTCAGTCAAACTAGCAGCAAGTATAACTATAATTTTAAATATGATGATTGTTTCTACAGACAGTTGTATATAGAACTGCTTAGCCTAGACCATTGCTCCTCTGTAAGTCATCAATATTTGGCAAAAACCCCATAGTAATTTTTTCTACATAGCCATTACACTAATAGCCAATATTATATCCCAACATTAAACATGCTTACATAGTCCTGATCTGAAATCCTAAACTACTTATCCCTTAATTATTCTATCACATAATATTAATCCATTAGGAAGTTAATAAGTTGTTTTAAGACTGAGTTTTGATACATAATCAAAAGGAAATTATGGATAATATGATATGTTTTCATTCTGATTTTACTGATTCTAAGCTGGGATATGGTCAAGCTCCCATTTCCCAGCTTGCATTAATAACAAAATCATATTTTTCAAGGCCAATGACGTCACATTTTAGTACAGAAACATGATTAATGAAGTAACTGTGTAGTAACATTTCCAGAAGAGAGTTCACTCAAAATCCAGATGTGACAACAGTCACCACAATAACATTATTCTCTAAGATTATTTTCTTTTTTGTGGTAAGAATTATCATCAAAGTTATGTCCTTGCAAGTGTGAGGCACAGGTTACAAACAGGTTACAAAAACCACTGAAAAGTTCTAAGTGCATCTTTGTTATTTTGATTAAAACTGATCCTAAGAGGTCAATGTGAATTTGATCTGTAATTAGATTGCAGTAACTAACAAATATTGTGGGTTTGTCATGATTTACACCAGAAGAGTATAATGCAGTATAGATGCGATCCAATGCTTTACAATGGAGCTAACAAATAAGAGAATAAGGGGAAAAGAGACTAGGAGAGAGAGAGATTGGAGTCAAGAAAATATAAGCTACATAGGGAGATCAGGAGTCCATGGAATGAAGAGGAACTATTCATATGAATATAACATATAGGCAGGCATGACACACTAGAAAGAGGTACTGTGCTACACAGACACTCGAATTAGGAACCATTTGGTCATATGGAAGGCAATCTGTCCACATACATCCCTTCCTTTCTGAATAATAAAGTATTTTCTAAACCAAAAGAAAACCAGTTGTGTTAGGGTTGCACCAGAGTCCCTAGTCAAGATGATTTGATGCAAGACCTGAACTGGTTTGCTCCCTTGGCCAGCAAAGGATCACTAGAGTTCAAGACTTTACAGCCACAACAATTTGAGGACATCTTTATAACAAGAGACAGAACAGTTTCCTCTGGCAGACAAGAAAATTTAATACCTTGTACCTAAGCAGGAAGCTACAAATTTCTACTAGCAGAAGATTTCAGAAATTCTGACCTCAAGAGGCTAATTATATTTCCTACAAGTTTTACAAACATGAAACTCAAAAAATACTTTTTGTACATCTGCGTATCATTTGAACACAACTGCAAAATGATCTAGAAATACCCATTACTAGCAATCACTTTCCTTCCCCCAATGCAGACACAACAGCAACTGGTTGAAGGTTGAACAAGGCCTTTCTTTCAGCACACAAATTAAACAGGCACTTTTGATTTCAGGCTATTAAGCCCCAATAATTTTTTTTTCCCCAAAACAAATTTTACCAAAAAGAGAATTTGCACAGATCTTCCCTTTCCATGTGTGATCTGAAATATGAACTTCCCTTCCCTTCCGGACTCCACAGACCCCATTTTCCTTAATTTCTGAGATCCACATTCCTACCCTGGTTGCAATCTCAAAAACTATTTTTGATCCTCCTCAGAATCCTGTTTTACCCCACATCAGTTGCTCACATGGAAAGAACTAATACCAGGAAACTAATGTATTTTTAGCTGACTTTAATGTGACTTAGCAGCTGGAAACAAGGACAGCTTGTTCCATGAGAACGCCACCCAGTACTCCATCACGGACATCAGTTAGGAAAGTATTGGTACAACTTTAAACCACTTTCTCCAGCTGGACATGCTTTCCAGGAACTTTTGCCATCTCCAGAGCTCCAGTTGGGCTCCACATGCCATGTAATTGCAGTTCTAACAGCTCCCTCGCACTCAGCTGTCAGCAAGAAGGAGCTCCCACATCAGACGGGAAGCCATCCCCAGCCCGCAGAAACAGTGGGAGGTACTGCAGGCCATCCATTGGTGGTGATGCAAGGAGATGCACAAAGCAAGAAAACGTAAGAGGAGTCATGCAGTTAATTATTTTCTAAAGAGAATAAAAATAATCTGTTCACAATTGTTCGCAATATAAAGCACGTCTAATATTTTCTGTGTGTGGCCAACTTTTTAAGTCTCCAAACTCTAAGCTCCTTTCCACTTAACCTGAGAAACAATGAAGGGGGTTTTTTGTTATTTTTTTTTTACTGGTGTTGTGGGGTTTATAGCAGCATTTCTCAACCTATGTTAAACAAAGGACCACCTTACTCTTTTGAAAAAATACCTGTAGGTCATCTTGAAAAAATACTTTTCATTTCTCCTGTGAAAAACAGCTGAAATTTTGCATGTTCACGCATTTTCCCCAGTTGGTTTCCTTTGCACGTGTGAGACTCTGGTATTGGGTTTTTTGTTTGTTTTTTTTTTTAAACGGCCATTGTTTCACATATCACCTCTATAATCTCACAGACAAGTATCCTGAGTTTGAGAAACAGTAGGCTATAGGCTTCAATTATCTAAGCAAACACAAAACCAGTTATAAACCCACATAATGACTTTTGGAATGTCCTGTAGCAATATACAACATGTAAACTACTCCTAACCAGTCAGGTTAGCTACACTGTTCAAGAGATGTATTTGTAGATGACTCCCAATGCCAAGTTGAGAAGTACAAAAAGCCAAAGCATCATAAACCAATTGGGTAGGAAGGATCGTTTCTGTTTCTCTGTTTTTTTCTACCATTTCATTTCTTTCAAACATTTAGAAAACTTCTCACATTAGTTATAATTTGAGAGTGACAAGTTCTGTTCCAAGCCCTAAAAATGTTGACACTTAACTATCCATGCTTTTCTGCCGTTCATTTTTATTACCAGTGTAAGTTTTAAAACTACTTGCTGACTGTTACAAATTACCACAACAGAAAAGTCATTCTGGCTGATTACTATTTTGAAATGATTCATTTCCCTTCTAATACAGGTCAGTGCCAGCCAACACTCCCTTTCCATACCCTGGAGAAAAAGCTACATCAGGCCAACAGCAACTTCAGAGAGATTTGTCCTTCCATCATATAAGCAGACTCAGTTCCCGCAGTTGGCTGGGGAACCTTCCCTACCACGAGAGTGCAAAGCTGAGTTGCAGCCGTTTGCTCCTAAGGGCAGAGTGTGCTGTGCTTTGCAGACCCCTGAGCAGTACAGCAGATTAAAACAAAATGTGCTGCCTCCTTATACTTGATTATTTTTATACTAGCAATATAGTAAAGTTCATTAGTGAACTTTGTGTGATTTAGCTGCCATGCAACTAAACTAAAACCAGAGGTTAGGGGACAATTGGCATTACAAACTGTTTCTGCCCTCTGGCAGACATGCATGTGCTAATTCTGGTGACAATAGGACTCAGAGAAGTTTCAGGAAACAACCTAAGGACTATGTAAAGCTGAGTACACAAAGCTAACCATGTAACTCAATTTTAGCAGAATACGCAGTCATATTTCAAGCTTGTATTATTGCACAGTAAAGCTAGAGAGCATATTAACTTCTCTCTAGTGATCCTAATTTTATTTTCAACTGCTTTCCCCCATTTGAAATTTGCAATTCAATGCAATCAATTTCACTTCAGTTAAACACTTTAATGTGTTCTAATAAAAACAGGCAATTGATATTCTAATTCTGTTGTATTGAAACTAGCGCTGTATTATGAACACATATGACAAAATATAGCAAGCACTATGGATGGCAGTTACATAGAGGAAGTTTCTTCCTCAGTTGTTTATATGAGATATATCAGTGGTATGGCGCATTTAATTTCAAAGGGTTATAATGTACTTTACAAATTATACCTTTAAATACCAAATCACCTTAATTTCGATCTACCGTTTTTGAGATGCATCATGGCAGTCTTTTGAGACTTCACAGCAGTACCACCTCATAATTTAAGTGAGTCCGGGGGTAGTAGTAGTGATATAACTTAAAGGCAGGCCTGATAAAACCCACGGTTAAATGTTTACTGAAAACTAGACAAAGCAAGAAGTCTAGTGACATCGCCAAGGACAGCTCCTGACAATGAACAAGAACATGGCTCAAAAAGCGGATGAAACCAACCCTGCGGTCTGGACAAAGACCAGAGAAGAACTGAGTCTGCGCAAAGACAAAAGGTTACTTGCGGTGATGAAGAGGAATCATCAGCCTTCATCCTCACGACCCTCAGCGACCACCACCAGGAGTCACTGCGCAAGCGCAGTTGGGAGGAGTTTATGAAACCAATTTCTTAGAGCTAATTTTAATACAAAGCGGGGACAGGTCATGCATATGTATAGGCATATTGGGAAATCTCATGATTATGTAATTAAGTAATATATATATTTGAGAAAGCCGCTGCACTGGGCGTGCACGATTGTGGTGGGGCAACCCCCCCATGCTGCCTGGCGCTGAATAAACATACCTACTTTACAACCTTCTCAGTTGTGAAGTCTGTCTTCTGCACGTCATAAGGACCACTCTTGCAAATATATTTTGCACACACTAAAACTGAGAGCACTCAAATATATGAAATATTTCACTGGACCCGGATATAGGACAGAAGAGAAAGACTGCAATTTGCATTCTATTGAAACTGCAAGGAAAAAGAATATACAGAGGTATGATGTAACTACAAGAGATGGATTTATAATTTTTCATAAAATCTTTTCTGAGAAAGTCTCAAAAATTTCCTGCCTTCTAGTAACTGGATCAGAGGATACCAGGGGCAGAATGAAACATTTTGCAAGGGTTCTTTGGTATATTCCCATGCTGGGAATTATTTGTACACAGCATAGTTACCACCAATAATCTCACAAAGAAAGTAACAGAAAAACTAACCAGTGTCCTTAATTACTACTGACTAATGATAAGAATCTTATTTCCAACTGCTGTCTGTGTTTAGCCATCGAAGATCCCTACAGTACTGATTCAGTATTGATTCTGGATAAAGACTACCATCTAGTAGTAGACTTCCATCATTCCATGGAATGGAAGGACAGGCAGAGGAGATGAGGAGGGGGTGTTGCCCTCTATGTCAATGACCAGCTGGAGTGCATGGAGCTCCACCTGGGGATGGATGAGGAGCTGATGCAGAGCTTATGGGTCGGGATTAAAGGGAGGGCCACGACAGGTGACATTACAGTGAGGCCCCCAGACAAGGAAGACTGAGTGGATGAGGGCCTCTATAGACAGATAGGAGCAGCCTGATATCCCCCTGGTCCTCAGGGGGAACTTCAACCACCCTGGTATCTGTTGGAGGGACAACACAGCAGGGCATAAGCAATCCAGGGTGTTCCTCGAATGTGTTGATGATAGCTTCCTTCTCCAAGTGATAGAGGAGCCAACGAGGAGAGGTGCTATGCTGGACCTTCTTCTCACCAACAAAGAGGGGCTGGTGGGGAATGTGAAGCTCAACGGCAGCCTTGGCTGCAGTGATCATGAAACGGTGGAGTCCAAGATCCTTAGGGCAGCAAGGAGGGTACACAGTAAGCTCACTACCCTGGACTTCAGGGGAACAGACTTTGGCCTCTTCAGGGATCTGCTTGGCAGAGTACCACGGGATAAAGACCTGGAGGGAAGAGGGACCCAAGAAAGCTGGTTAATATTCAAGGATCACCTCCTCCAAGCTCAGGAGTGAAGCATCCCAACAAAGGGGAAGCCAGGAAAAAAATGCCAGCGTGCCCACATATATGAACAAGGAGCTCCTGGACAAACTCAAACACAAAAAGGAAACCTACAAGGGGTTGAGGTAAGGACAGGTAGCCTGGGAGGAATACAGAGAAATTGCCTCAGCAGCCAGGGATCAGGTTATGAAAGCTAAAGCCAGATAGCCTTAAATCTGGCCAGGGATGTCAAAGGCAACAAGAAAAGCCTCTATAAGTATGTCAGTGATAGAAGGAAGACCAGGGAAAATGTGGGCCCTCTCCGGAAGGAAACTGTAGACCTGGTCACCTGAGACATGGAGAAGGCTAAGGTACTCAATGACTTTTTTGCCTTGGTCTTCACTGGCAAGGGCTCTAACCACACTGCCCGAGTCACAGAAGGCAAAGGCAGGGACCTGGAGAATGAGGAACAGCTCACTGCAGAAGATCAGGTTCTAGACCATCTGAGGAACCTGAAGGTGCACAAATCCATGGGACCTGATGAGATTGATCCACATGTCCTGAGGGAACTGGCAGATTAAGTTGCTAAGCCATTATCCATCATATTTGAGAAGTCGTGGCAGTCCGGTGAAATTCCCACTGACTGGAAAAGGGGAAACATAACCCCCATTTTTAAAAGGGAAATAAGGAAGACCCAGGAAACTACAGGCCAGTCAGTCCCACCTCTGTGCGCGGCAAGATCATGGAGCAGATCCTCCTGGATATACTAAGGCACACGGAAAATAAGGAGGCACAAATCAGGCTGGGTGGAGAACGGATTGAGAGCAGCCCTGAGGAGGACTTGGGGGTGTTGGCTGATGAGAAGCTCAACATGAGCCGGCAATGTGTGCTCACAGCCCAGAAGGCCAACTGCATCCTGGGTTCATTCAAAAGAAGCATGGCCAGCAGGTCAAAGGAGGTGATTCTGCCCCTCTACTCCACTCTCATGAGACCCCACCTGGAGTACTGCATCCAGCTCTGGGGCTCCCAGCATAAGAAAGACATGGACCTGTTCCAGCGACCCCAGAGAAGGGCCACAGATATCATCAGAGGGTTGGAGCACCTCTCCTATGAAGACAGGCTGAGAGAGTTGGGGTTGTTCAGCCTGGAGAGGAAAAAGCTCCGGGGAAACCTTATAGCAGTCTTTCAGTGCTTAAAGGGGGCCTACCAAAAAGGTGGAGATGGACTCTTTATCAGAGAGCATAGTGGTAAAACGAGGGATAATAGCTTTAATCTGAAAGAGGGTACATTTAGACTAGATATAAAGAAGAAATTCTTCACTATGGGGGTGGTGAGGCACTGGAACAGGTTGACCAGAGGAGCTGTGGATGTCCCATCCCTGGAGGCTCCATCCCAGGTCCATGTCCTCCTTATGCTGGGGGACCCAGAACTGGATACAGTACTCCAGATGGAGTCTCACGAGAGCAGAGCAGAGTGGCAGAATCACCTCCCTCGATGAGCAGGCCACTCTTCTTTCAAGGGCATCCCTAGAAGCGTTCAAGGCCAGGCTGGATGGGCCTTTGAGTAACCTGGTCTAGTGGAAGGTGTCCCTGCCCATGGCAGGGGGGTTGGAACCAGATGATCTTTAAGGTCCCTTCCAACCCAAACCATTCTATGATTCCATGATCGAAGGAACCATCCACTACAATTGTATTTTTTGCTGATTTTCCAGTGATTTCCACAATTCTGAACCCAATAAACCCTTGAAATCTGATGAAATCACCATCTGACACATCTGGTGTGAAATCAACTCAGTACTTTACCTTCTCAGGCTTGACCTGAGGTATAAATTTCATTAATGGCAGAGGCAATTCTGCTTGGCAAAAGGAGAAAGTTTGAAGAAGCATGGCACACTATGGTTCCCAAAGGAAAACTGGACCATTGTATACCTGTCACTTAATGCATTTGCATGTGTCCCTTCATCTGTTTCAAGCCTTCTGAGCATCTAGAGCTTAACTCCCACTGTAATTTTCCAAACAAATTTTCTGATGCATACCTTTACCCTCAGAAACAATGAAAGCTCATGCAAACTTCAAATAGGAATAGACTTAGAGTTGGTTTTGTTGGTCTGTTTTTTTCAGGCAGATCATCATATTCAAGGCAAAGGTATTTTGCATCACATTATCAAATGTGAGCAGGATCACCTTCAGAAGGATTAACGGATTTGCATTGATGAAATATTGCAACACACAAGACACATAATTATTGCTCTTACAGTTGTACTCCTCTCCCTTACATGTACTACCTAATAGCACTGATTTAATCTTTTTTTTTTCTTCTGAATTAAGGTCAGATCAATTATCCCACAGAAAGCCAAGCTTATTTTTGAATCAATTACCTCCGATGTGTTTTTTATGCTATTATTTTTTCAATCTTTCTTGATGAATGAGAAGCTATTAAATTTGGACAAATATTTTTACAAATCAGTTGGCAGGCAGGCAACAATAACAATATTGAAAGATTTCCATAGAAATGAGCTCATTACCTCTTGACTGTGGTAAAATAGTTTTAAGTGGGTTTTGCATACGTGTTGCCAATCTGGTAGGCAGAGATAGTTGCAGAAAATGTAATTAATAGATAAACATGGCACAAAGTATGGGAGGTTGTGTTCTGAACTGCTCAGGTTTTTTGTAAACTTAGACCTTGTGTAATTCCCGATTGATAAATCAATAATGCAATCAATTATTTCTTCTCAGAATTATCCACTATGGGTATGGTAGGGAGTTATTAAGGACTTGCCTGATCTACTATAACTGTGTTGGTCTTAGCGGTGATTTCAGCTGAAGGACAACTAGATCCTGAGGGCATGCCCAAATATCAAGTCAGGTATGTAAGCAGGAACCACATAAAGCATGCCTAAAACAAAGATCATGACATACCTAATTTGGTCTAGCCAGTAATAATTATTAAATAAACAGACTGCTTCATATTATGAGAACAAATACACACTAGCTCAAGTAAACATTTGCCTCTTCAAACCATGCATTGCTTTGCAACTGTACCATCAATAGCTCTCCTTTGTGAGTCAAGACCACACTATTTTCTGTAACAAGATAAAGCAACTGAAAGGTGCTTTAAGTTACTAGGTTCAAAAGAAAAATATGTGATCAAACATTTGTTATAAAGGAAATGCTACTACACTCATTAAGTTTGCTCTCTTTTACAAGGCTTGTATTTTAAGAGATATAGGGCACAAGACAAATCTGGGGGACACTTACAAACAAGCAAAATAGAAACAAAACCAGTAAGCTACTGTGTAACTAAACACCATCCAACAATCCAACCACAAACTTATCTATGGGATCACCAAATACAGATGTGTTCCTAAAGAAATATTACCATCAAGCAGAAAGGATAAAAGGAAAAATCGTTAAGTGAGAAAAAAATATTGGATTGCAGCCATAAGTGTCACTACTGCCTACACAGTTCTCTTTTTCTTTTAGTTTATCCACTGCAGCTATTTATTGCAACCCATTTCAAGACTCACTCTCCAGAATTTAGCTGGCTATAGAGACTTTTTTTCTGTGACATGTCTTAAAGACCCATATCTATTCACCCCATCCTCCTTTAACTTCGTCAACTTCTAATTTTTTTTCTGGATCCTTTTAAAAATTACTTTTCTCGCTTCAAACTTTCCATGCACTTGCTCCAGTCTATCTCTGGATCTCTTCTGTATTTTCTCTTTTAATATTAGGATTTCTTTTGACCTCACGTTTGCGAGTATCTAGTAACTAGATCTCTGCCATGTCATTCTGGCCGATGTTGTGTCAAAAGCCTACTACGTTCATTCTATTGTCTCTTTTCCTCCTCTCCTGTCTCTCGGCTTTACTCACACTTCTGTTTCAAAGTTGATCTATAAAAACCTTTTCCTTCCTGATTGCAATTCCTAATTTCACTCAGTGCCTGCTATAATTTCTTAATTAACTCTGTAACCATATAATTAAACTTTGTCACATTTTCTGAAACATCTGACAGGAAAGAAGCACTCCAAATAAACTTACAATATTACTGAATAGGTCTCTATTAACTATGGCCTGTCGTTCTAACTACCTCTGTTTCTGTCAACATCGTTGGCGATATCTTTCTTGTGGCTTAGCTGGTAAATCTTCTGGGCAGGAGCAGTGTTTTGGTTTGGTGTTTGAAAAGCCCTGAAGAGTAGTCTCCGACTACTCTGAGACTGACAACAGTAGAGTTTAAAGAGACTGTAATAATACATAGGGATAAAGGTTTCCTGTAGAATTTGACATATTTAATCATGCACTGGGGTACCTAAAAAACTGTTTCTTTCTTCAAACTGGACCTCAGTTTGCCTAAGTACACGGAGTGTCAGTCTTACAGACCACTTATTAGCACAGCAACAAAAGGTACCTTTTATTGGAAAGCAAAACTTCCCTACTTGGCCCTCCTTAGGTACGTGCTGGCAGCGTTTGGTTCTGCACACCTCTCAGCTAAATCTGTGAGTAAACTCCAAAAAAGAAAGACTTGAAACATCCCTGAGGAGCCATGGGGGTTCCTGTGTCAGCACAGCTCTCCATGCTTGCACATTAACATGTGATAGATGCACTGACTAGGCTGCCGATTTGTTCAGCGATTGCCACAGAGCTTGAGTTATTACAGGCGGCCCTTGTTACCAGATACCTATTGCTTTAACATCAACAATGAAGATGACTCATTAAAGCAACTTCAGAGCATCAGCGAGCAGGTGCTGAGACAAATATATATCTGTCTGCTGTGACGGTGTATGCTGTGACATCTAAGAGAGCACTGCCCTGGGGTGTTCTTTGCATTATCATCTCTCTCTCCCCAACATCCATCTCAAATATTGAAATTTCAGCCCTGCTGTAAGCTCGAAGGGAAAAGGAATTTTGACCTTCCATTTTCCTCCAGCACTCTGCTTATTTTAGAAGATTTTACCAGTCTATCCAAGTCTGAAACTTTGTTTACTGGGGTCTTTCCTCTGACCCTAGTAATACAGCTCCTCTGAGCTTTTTCAAAACAACAGCAGAAGTTTTATAAATTGGTGTGATTGATATATTGCCACTCACATGAAGCCATCATATGGATTTCAGTCTAGTATAACCTGGGAAAGTTATGGTTGGCAGCAGATAAACTGAGGTGGTCTGTCTGCAGACTCAGAAAGATGACTTTGCAGTTCACGCTTGGTTAGATTATCCTTGTAATTCTCAGACACATTCATTTAATGCAGTACTGTCTTTCAACACTGCCACCAGGAAAAGTTTCGCCATATTCCTGCTGTCAAAGGGATTTTCCTAGCCCTGAAAATAATCTTTCACTTTACATTTTCAACAGCAGTAATCCACCATCTTTTTTTACTTTTGTCTTTTGGGGGAATTTTGTCTCTGTAAAGATTGTCCCAGGCAGAGTAGACAAGGATGGAAGAAGTTATACAGATGGACTCTTTGATCGATCTATATGTGAGAAGAACAACACTAAGCAAGCACGTATAAAGAATATTAAAAGAGCTGTATGCCCCTTAAAACAACATCCTCGACACAATTTGGCATGAAATACACATTCAGAATAAATTTTCACTTAAATAACAGATGGAATGAAAATAAGTCAGTATCTCAACCTCACTTTTTTAAACTTTATTTCTGAGAGCGACCTGACAATCTGATGCAAATGAACTGGACTTATTATAGTACTAGGACTTGGAGATACAATATGATGCATTGCAGATAAGCAAATGACAGTATGGCGTCTTTATCCCCATGGTAATTCACAAACTTCAGAGCAGTCAACTGGAGAAAAATGCTTCAAAAAATCACAGTCTATGTTTCATTTGATGCAGATCTCTCAATCCTATTCTGTGAAAAGAGGGCTTTAGCACTAGTGAGACTTGCTCAGTTACCAAGTATGTTTATTTCAGACCCTGTATTATTAGACAGTGGCTGTGATTTTTTTGGGGTTGTTTCCAGACACAATGAACTGGAGAAGAGTTCTGCCACTTTTTCCTCTCCAAGGAAGGTGAACCTGCAGGGAGACCAGGAGGTGGCTGTTCAATTTGAAGAACAGATGTCTGGAAACACTTTCTCACGCAGAGCAGAGACATCCCTGGCTGCTCAGTATCCTGATCCACTACACATTCCCAAACACTTTAAGCATATTTGTTTTCCACCTGCAGACAGTCTGTGAATTATCTACGTGCTTTCAGATGGAGAACTGGTTTAACTGAATGGACAGCTGGTACCTGATACTGATGTCCTGTGCCAAACGCTAACAGCTTGAAGTACATGCCTATTCAAACTACGTCCAATGACATCATTCTTATGTAGAATTATGTGCAAACACATAAGCAGAGACGGGTCTGTAATAACAACCACTTCCCCAGTTATCGTCAGGATTATTTCTCAGGAAGAAAAAAAAAGAATGCATTTCAAAAACAAATGAGATGTAACAGAGGTAAATTAAATGCACACAGTAAGATGTCACAATCTCTATCATCAATTGCTCAAATGTAAACATGATGTCCTGATCATCACATTCCAAAAATAAATCCTTAAGTTAGAGCAGAGTCCTTAAGTTAGAAACCACAGAATTAGTTTCAGTGAGTGCTGTGAAGCTGTAGCTTGTTGTAAACTCCCTCAGAAACTTGCTCTAAACCAATGAGGGAAAACACATTCTCCTTCTCTCTCTCTTCCATTTAGATTCCCAAACACAGATTTTTTTTTTAAGCTTGAGGATTCCAAATTTGAGAGTTTTGACTTAAAAGTCCTCACAACAATATAACTTCTGCATGTGTCGATTCTGTGATAATCAATTTAAATTCTGCAGAAAAATGCTTTTAAGGAAAAAAAAAAAAGAAGATGTATTAGCACTGTGTTAAAAGGATGCCACCTACTGGGCATCTCATCAACCTCCGGTAAAAGACCTGGAGAGGTAAGTAGGTCTGAGAAAACTGAAAAAGCCTGCTTTGCAGGAAAGCTCCCTACAACTGGAAAAAAAAAATAAATTAATAGCTCTCTGTTCTCCTTAAGCTCAGGGTTTCCCAAAAGCCTGTGGTTTTCTTTCTTTTCTGCCAGCTTTCTCATTCATCCTTTTTTCTCTTGTAGTAGCAGCAATAACCATGCTTCATGAGCATTTTTTCTTTGTATTTTCCTTTTAACTCTTCCCCTTCTGGTGCCTATGTTCCTGCTGAGAAGGCTGCATCTTAATAGTCTGTTCCCCAGTTTTTTCCATTCTCCTCCCTTAGGCTAACAGGCACTGTCCAGGCTTCCCACTGAAAACAAGTAAAAGATGCAATATATGCACACGCATGCAGAGATACATACAAGGAAACATAATGGAATTAATATCATACTTCAGGGGAAAATCAGACTGTGCTTTAGGGTCTCCTCAGTATGTGGTCAAAAAGAGAAGTTAAAAATAAGGTTTCAGCTTTGAAACCTGGTTTTGTGAGATTATCTCAGCCCTGTTACTTAATTGTGCTGCCACAACATTCTGTTTCTATTATCAGTTTTGCTTTTTATTTAAAACATTGTTTTTTAGTAGGAAACTGTCAGGCACATAGGGAACTATTTTTGTTATATTTAATGTCCCTTGCAGCTGTGGAGTGCACAATATCAGAAAAAAAAAAACCTGCAGAATTGGTATGAGTTTATAAAGTCTCCAAGATTAAACATAAACCTTCAGAAAAGTGTAGTTCCCGTGCAGTTTTTAAGTCAGGGGACTAACAAAACAGAGGGCCACGTTCTCATTTACCCTTGGGACCAATTATAAAAGACTTTGAAACAAACATGGATTACATTTATACCTACCATGTCTAGATTCCTTTTCACTAACAGATTAATGCAAAGGCATCCTAATTCTATGCATTAGGTCCTATTCTCATTTTCACTCTGGTCAATCTTCACCACATTGACAGTACAAAGAGGACTTCACATGAATCAACTGTTCGCAAGTAAGAATTAAGCCTTTAATATGTGTGATTTACAGTGGGTCACAGGGTTGGTTTATGTAGTTTTAAAACCAGTATCACTATGACTACTAAGGGTATCCTCTTTTTTTGTAATTGGAAGAAGTATTTGGTGCAGTAACTGATGTGGTAACAGAACAGATACGCTTTTTATCTATGAGGATACAGTTTCTTCCTCTCACCCACACCAGGATGAGCCTATGCACATTGTTCTAACTGCCCGCTCCATGGGAACTCTGTTATTTCTTACCATGCCAGTTCTATTACCACAGCACAATAGTTTGTGCTCATCCAGCACCTGGGTGTCAGCAAGTCGAGCCCACTCTTTAAATCCATGCTCACAGAGCTTTCATGCCTGTAACTCTCAAAAGAAACAATTAGGTTACGAAAAATCTCAGAGCATGCCTGCCCAGTGGAGGGACAAGCAGTCGCATTTGTGCCAGGCTTGAGAGTGGGCAAATGTGCGCACGTCTGAGAGTGGCAGCGAGCGGAGAGCGAGGATGCAGCCTTTTGTGTTCAGTGCTACATCAGCCTGGCAACGCCACTTCTGGCCCCTGCCGGAACCAGAGCCAGCCAGCGTGGCTTGGAGCAGCATCACTGCAACCCGCACATCCCTGTCCCACATGTCTGCCTGGCCAGAAAGAGCTGAAAGGATCGCTGGCATCTAGCTTCTCTGGATCACAGCTTTTGAGGCCACCACACACAGCCTCGGTGCTGGGAGCACCTGAGATCAGCCCAGTCTCCTCACTAGACACCCAGGAGATTAATTTTGTGTCATGCATTTTTATTGTATTTCACCATTCTACTTCCAGGCATAGAAGGACAGATGCTGTGATTCCAGTCTGCATAGCCTCTGACTTAAATGTATGGATTCAGGCTAGTGATTTAAGTTGTTATGACTTTTTTATGGAAATGCCCATTATATACTGTTTCCCAATCCCTGAAAAAAAGAGTTCTGCCTAAGGGTGGCAGACATTATGGGAAGAAAAATGCAAAAGAGAGGGGGTTTTTATTATTAGACAACCAGATTGGCTCTAAGCAGGATGGCAAAACAAGACCTGTAAGCAGATGGGATAGGGACCTTGTTTCAGAGTGACAGGAATTTGAATCATGCACACAGACCGTGTTTTAAGAGTGTATCTCCTAGCTACAGAAACCCCTAATTCTACCTACCTACACATGGCAGATAGATTTTCATTTTTATCCTCTTGGGAAAAGTTACATGGCACAAGTTAGCTTGTACAGTACTTTAAGCAGTACTACGTTCCTCCTGCCAGTGTGGCAGCGCTTCTTACTTGCTATGTTTGCCTAAAGAGTGAAGTTCACTTAGGATGAGGATACTATGGAAAATAGTTTTGGAAATGTTCTTTGATAAAATTATAAGAAAAATCTAAACCACCAACTTTTAAGAACACCAAAGCCACTTTCTCACCCTTTCCACCCTCATGCTTTGACCATACCCAGGGATTCCAGATAATACCTTGCTGAATTAAGAAGGAGGGAACTGATCAGGAATAAGAGTGTACAAGTCAAACAAGAAGGAGAAAGAGGAAAGACAGTTTCCCACTAGATCTCTCTCTCAAATAAATGTGTCAATACCTGAAATGGTTTCCTCCCTCTCCAAAAGTCTATCCCTCTTTTATTTTACTATTAACTGGGAGTTCTGTCATACATAATCATATTGCTCTGGGATTCAGTAGAATTTGAGGAAGTCAGTGTATCAAACAGGATTTCACCACTATGATACTCCTCTCTTTAAGTTACACACACATTACAACAGGTATGAAAACCTATGAGTAACGCTAGAGCTGTCTTAAGTATGGTAAACAAGTATCTTTGCTATTTTACAGTATCCCATATTCTAACTACTTTGAATAGCAGATCACATCTTGTATTAATTCCTGTCACAGAAAAACTCCCTACTGACACACTTCAGTCTCACTGGTAGGATGGCAGTGCTTCCAGTTACGGGAGTCAACGCATGCCCTGGTGCTACTTCATTTCTCCTGTCGTGTGTGCAACTGACTCTTAAAAAACAAACAAACAAAAACTTAAAAGGAAGCAGATGATGAAGAACAGAGGTGTACCTCTTGTATCAGGCTAATACTAATGATCCACCAAGAAAACGGGCATTCTTCACAGACTAGCATCAAAAATGAAAGCTAACAGACTCGCTGTCATACTGCCACCTTCTTTAAGATTGATGAGCTTTAACTTTTCAGCCGCATTAAGACCACTTTAATATTAGCTCTCAATAATATCCTAAGTACACCAGCTTTAGCTTTCTGAAATTTTTATTTGCAGCCTAAGGCTCTTAAATTCCTGCATTGCTTTAACTTTCCACCTTTGATTTTACTAATGGATGAAATTTTTAGCAAAAACTCTGTTCAATGACGTTAAAAGATAACGTAAAGGTTTTAAACAAAAACATAAGGTACTTTCCTTTGTGTGTAAATCACTGGTGCCCTTATCTCATATAGAGTCTCTTGGAATTACATTAATAAAACTAAATTCATGTAATAAAGTCAGTTGATTAAAGACTCTCCAGATTATAAAGGTAACTCCAAAGCTAGAAGCCACTTGGGTAACGTTTATTTAGCCTCCTTGGGGACAGGTACTACAATTTTTAATTACTTGTCCTCACATTTCTTTTTTCATTGGAATACTTCTTCACTGGGTTTCTAAGGATAAACAGTGCCCACTGAATGAAAAGTGATCGCTATTTTATTTTATCACTGGTATTTACTGGATTTCATTTATTGTACATGCATCAAACCTTGCGTGGCAGACAGATTTATTAATTTATTTACATGGCTTTTTCCTTGGTGCTCATTACTGCAGTATAAATGCTTCACTGACAACTAACCTTCAAACTGCTGCTATTTGGTGAGAGATAGTATTATCGTGAATCCACAGACGAGAAGCCAATGTGTTTCCTTTTCACAGCTTGGAATTTTTTTCCTTAAACAAAGAAAGACTTCTAAAACCCCCTACCTGCTCTCAGTAGCTCAGCGTATCATATACATGAAAGATGAAGAAGCAAGATCTAAGACACGGAAGGAAAAATGTTTAAAAGACAGCTAACAGTGTATTGCCGTGTTTTCATAAATGTTGCCATGTACATCACTAGTGCAATGTCCCCCACCTGTGCAGCCCATCCTGTAGAGGTATTTCCGCACAGAACGCTTCATTTTATTTCAAGGTAAACTGTGTCCATATTTTCTAAAATTCTTGGGCTGTTCTTGGGCCATACAATACAATCTCTTCCTCCTTCAAGTTCTTAAAGAGATTACATGATTTCTGCTCTTTAGCAGGTAAGTTGCTACCCCTACTCTGAGTTTCAGTTCCTTTGAGGTGCTTTCAGAGTGTTTTCAGCTCTTTTTCCTTTCTTTCGCCCATTTTTGGATATGCTTGGATGCCTCCTTTCAAGACCACAGTAATTCCCTGAGTCATAGAAAAAAATAGGCTGGAACGGACCTCTGGAGATAACCCAGTAACTTCAAAGTTTGAACTGGTTATTCAGGGTGATATCCGGACTAGTTTTGAATTTCTTTAAGGATGGAAATTCCACAGCCTGTCTTGGCAATCTGCTCCAGTGCTCAACTGTTCTTATTCATCTGCTTGCTAATGATTTGGATCTGACTGTGATTTAGAAATATCCCCAGTATCATGTGATTAACACTATTGGGGTTTAGGGGCATTCAGTCCAGTAAGGGGGTAAGATTTTCTGCTATTTCAAGCCCATTCTTCTTTGATTTATCTTGTGGAGATGATATGTCAGCAGGCATTTTTGAAATGCTGCCTTCTGGATAAAGTGTTGGAAGGCACTAATTAGCTGCCCTCCCTGTTCTATCTGACTTTCCAGTACCAAATTGTACATCTAGCATAATGAATATGCTTGTTAGAGAGGGCTTGGAAGTGATGTCATTTAACATGAGTGGGTTGTTTTGTTCCTGTATCATTACATGATTGTTCTTGTGTTGATTTGTTCCTGATTCATTGCCTTACAGATCTTTAATATCTATGCATACATGGAATACCCTATCATTTTTCTTCTCCACTGCCATCATCAAGTGTACCCTTTCCCATGGCTTCTTCACTTTTCTAATTAATGTCTTTATTGCCAAGGGGTTCAAAGTGGAAATAATAGTTATCACAGTGTAGTATGCACTTCTGGTACTGCCTCATAGCTAGGTTTTGCAGCAAGCAGTTCACATCCTCTGTCTTCAAACACACATGGAAACTTGGTATTACAGAGACCTGCCAGGCTACATCCTTTCCTAGTTTTCACTGCGCTTAATGTTTTTAAAAAATTTAACGAAAAGCTAAACTTTACATCCAAAATTAATCCTGCCGGAGTGCGTACTATAGGTATCTGGACACTTACTTGTATCCTTGGACTTCTACCTACATAGAATTAATGTTCTTGTATCCTACTAGCCTTGTTATGCTTTGTGCCACAGGTGCAATTTTTCCTGTAGTCAGTCCTAAAAGCTGTACCCCAATATCAATGCCAATTTTTATGGCTATTTCTTCCAAATTTATTTTAAAAGTTGCACATCTCACCACTATAAATCTCCTTTTTTTAACAGCGACATTGCTGCTGGCTGCTTTCCCCAGAGACATTCTTCAGCTGCACACATTGAAGGCTTTGATCTCCTCAGTTTGCTTTGCACTGTTATTATACATCTTCTCAAACACCTGCTTTTCATTTTTCATTGCATGATACTTCCACACTCACTGGTAATTTGCTGGGTTTGTGACTCTACAGCATGCTTCTCTTCTAACATGAACTGTGGCTGATGCTTCTCTCTGTGACTGTGCATACGAGTGACTGCTGACCTCCCACATTTTATCACCTACATGTCAACACCATTACTGAGGTGTTCTCTCATCTGCTCAGTATCTCTTATGTTCTAGCCATTCTAGGTATTTTAGGATGTTCAAGTCTCTTCCACTAACATACATTTATTTCTTTTTTTACCTCACCCTATTATAAGTTTTCAGCACCCCATTCTCCTCTGCAAAAAGTCTTTTCATAATCACTTACAGCAGGCTGATTCACTTACACCAAAGGAATCAGTATGGCCTCAACTTTCCTAAGATTTCTTCTCTGAACAAAGAACATCTCTCTCTGAAACAGTATACTTCAAATCGCTCCAACTGTCCATCCACATTTCTTCTGTTAGCTTCAGAAGTTTTCCCTTATAGACAGCTATAAATGTTTTCATCTGTCCATAAAAAAAGAATATGAGAAACACAGAATCCTTCTCCTTTGCCCGATTCCCTCAACTAAACCTGTGCATTAAATGAAGCTTTCTGGAGATGTACACTTCTTGCCTTTCTCAGTATGAGGAACACAAAATTTTCTCCAGATTCTGTGTGTGACCTTGGTTTAGATCATTACCAGAAAGACAGTGGGACCTAGCTACAGTCAGCAAGTCCTGCTCACACACTGAATGACACAAACTAAGCAGAGTTACTTAAATTTAAGTAGGTTTTCAGATAGCTTCTGTGTCTACATCCTGCCCTCTGAAGCTCAGCACAATAAACCCATGAAGAACAAATACCATTGTCTTAAGATCAGTACACGATCGCTTTAACTACTCATGGTGAAAATGGCTCATGAAAGAGACTATAACCTTTAACGTTCACTGCAAAAGTCTATGTCAGTGGGGCTGAATTGGTCACAGCAGTGGCAGACTGAAATCTTGTACATTCAAATCCTGAAGAAAAATAAAACATCACCAGAAATTTTCACGGATATGTGCTGACATCAGACAACCAGTGAGACTCAGGAAGGTCATGCAAGATTGGCACATTGTCAAAGGTATTGCCTCTCTCAACTTGAGCTCCTCCATTATGAACTTTCTTCTGTTCCACTCCTGTCTCCTCCCAGACATTAACTGCTTCTTCTCACCCATTTCCACTCTCTTTTCTTTCAGTACCGTTCACAATTCCAAGTCAGACCTAGCTCCTTCCAAGCTTGCTGCCACCACAGTATCAATCTCCTTCCCTGGCCTTCAGTTTCTCCCCTTCTAGCTCACTTTCTCAGCTTCATGACTCCAGTACATTTAGTGGGGAACAGAGAGGAGGGAATTGTCTCTTCCAATGCACCTTCCTCCTATTGCCCTGGTGTCCTCCCAGCTCCCATGCCTACTAGCACCTAAACGCTGCTTCTTGGGAATGTCAGTGTTTTCCAGATATCAGTTTGTCCCTCAGAATCTAACTTGTCAAACAAGCTCGTCTCAAATGCTTTCCGTCCCAAACTCTACTGGTCCTCAGTACTAACTTCTAACCCCATGTTCAGTACCCCTCTTCCATGTCTGGAACCATTCCAATTTCCCCACACTCCACACTATTTATACCTCTTTCTGCTCCTCCTTTGTGCTTTAGACTTGTTCTATTTGCCTTCAGCTACGCAGCATAAACTGGCTTATGCTACCTCAAAACTGTTGACTGCAGACCAAAGCTCGAGGAAGATCAGGGCTGTACATGTGTGGGCGTCTTCTTACACAAATGGTAAAAGGTTCAGTCCTGACTCAGATACCATCTACTGCCAAGTCCATTTTCTACCACATGGTAGCACAAGAACTTCTCAGAGACAAAGAGCAACCAGAACTTGTGGATGTATGCAAAACAACATATCCTGCACTTAGAGACGATGAAAATTATCTGGCTAAAATTTTCCAAATAAATTCAACAGATTGAGGATTGAGTCAGTTAACTTATGGTTTTTTATCAGTACGCACTGTGAATAGGGCTGTATTCTCTCCCAGTATCTCCTCTAGGCTCTTCCACCCTTGTCCATCCAAACCATGCCCATTGCTGAGTAGAAGATGCTTATTATATTATGGTGCATTTGTTTGAATGAAAATAGTATTTTACTATAAATAAAATACTTTTATACAGAGCTGAAGTTCAGCTCTCCTGCAAAAGTATTTTTATAATGATAGTAAAAATCTAGATTTCATAAAAAAATTTCTGCAATTCATTAGTATGTTTCCTTTTCAATTGAAAAAATGGAACATTTTCCACAGTAAAATTAGTTCTGAAATACATTTTATAAAATTCTACACTGAAGTAATTGGCATAACTAGCTACCTTTAAATGTTATACCCATGTGATTTCTCCATGTGGAATTACATATGAGTTGAAAACCACAATTCATCACTTCCAAGAAATCTCATATCGAACATACTCTTTGATGTGGTATGTGGCATGGCTGTAACATACTTGATGACCCGCATTATAGGAAAAAAGATTCTGACCGTATGTTGCAAGTTATATATGTAAGTAGAGAAATTATAGGCTTTGCTACTAATAAAACATTGTCCCAATATTTTGTGAGGGTATGAAGATACCTTCAGTTAATAGCCGAGGTTCCACGGGATCATTTCTGTGTATAGTGCACGCATACCTCCTTCTGGTTTAACTGTACTAATTTCTCATGCTCTATAGGCTATTAAGCCTCACTTTTTTTTCCTCTTGTTAAAGGGGAAGCTGCTACGTTTTTCACCATGGACTAGTTTAAATGCAAAGATTTGTGTCATTTCTATGACTGCGCAGACAACTCAAACAGCAACAGCAACGACAAAATGCTGCAGTGGGCTTGGCTTTTTAGTTTGCACGTAAATCTCATATGTGAATTATTTTTGGGTGGTAGGTGAAAGAGAAGGGATACAGTTATGTGATGACTACCTACAGGTTTTTCCAGCAATGACCTCTGATTACATTAGGCATTTCATGGGATAAACACATTTCCTTCAAAACACCGCAGATCTGATTGCCAATAAAGTCAGCAAGACTTTAAACACTTACAAATCCAAACATACATGTTTTCTTTTCAGTGCTGAAATTACTCCAGTCTTTAGGAAGCACATACTATCAAATACCATGAGACAATAAAAATGAAAAATACAATAAAAACAGCGTAGTAGGAAATACTGGGTCTGCTTTATCTGTGAGAACATATGGTAACAATGATTATTATTTATTACTTGATCCTGCTTCAACCCAAAACGTACTTGGCAACATTTGAACACAGAGGAAAATATTGCATTATAATGCGAACAGCTCAAGGGCTTAAATGAGTCAAGCCCTTGAGCAGCCTGTAGTAGGGGACGTGGCCCTCAGAAAATTAAAGGAAGTCTCCTTGCACCCAATTTGTTCCCCATCACTGAGTCTTTCTCAAGACCATGGCTTAAAGGATTTGCTAAACTCCAAGCATGACAACTCTGCACAGTCAGGAGCACATGATTAGTTGTCTATGGGTTACTCTCTCATTTTCTCAAGGGATGTTCTTAAACAGCCTGAAGCAAAGCCAAGGACTTACCGGAGATGCTCTAAATTGGTCAGACTAAACTACCCTTTGATTGAGCCTCACACTAATCCTGTTTGCCATTTTCCTTTGTTAGAAATAAAAGTTCCTGGAAAAGTTGCAATATAAAACATTAAGATTCGATAATCCACTCAAACACCTGTATAAGCGATTAAACGAGTATAGTGATCTCCCTTATCAATACATTACATATGCAAAATTCAATATTGGAACATAAATGAAATTTCCGCTGCTAAAATATATGTAAATGGAAGACAGTGCTGTCTATTCATTAATTAGGCATTTTGTAACATAACTTTCCAGAAGGTCATATCTACCGCTAAATGCACAGATGCACATACTTTCAAAGCATCTCTTCTGAGTTGTTCCTTTTCTGCAAAACACTTCCTTCTCTGAATTTTTTGTTATTTGATGTAATTTATGCATCCCATACCTTTCAGTCTTCATATTGGTTGCACCCCAGCAGCAACAGCACAGCTGAGGATAACAGCAGCAAACCTATCCTTTCACCTTCCAAATTGTTTGGAGAGTAGGGATTTGGAGACAAAAGAAAATGAGGATCTCGTTAGGAGGTGGACTGACTGGTGAGAAGAGGAGGAGTTCTTAACAGGAGAGATTCAACTTTTAGTTGTATGAGGAAACTCAGCAGTCTTAGGCACCCCTCTCTACCACAGCCAAGAAAATGTTAAGAAATCTGCCAAAGCAATCAAAGCAGTGAAGGTGTAAGCAACCTCTCTCTCCTGTCCTTCAATATTTAAGACTAGAGGAGACTGCACACAGCATGTTTAAGAGAATGAAATGCTCACACCCACAGGGTGTTTCAGGCTGCTAGTATAGATTGGACAGGGACTATCATGACAATCTAAAGATCATAAACCATCTTTTGCTGTTCATTGTACTCCGATGGTTGAGAGATGACAGTCCATAACATATAAAGAGCTGTATGGGACAGAATTCATTCCCCTTCTGTGAAGAATCATACTTGTCCATCCAAAGATGCTTACCATCTGCTTGTTAGATGACATACAAGCAAATTACACCATCATGTTTGAACAATGAAAAGGGAGCACAATGTAAGAGAAGGACCTAGTGATGAAGCAGCTGCACAGCTACTGGTAACTAAGACTACAGAATACAGACTAAAGCTACAGGTAACTAAGACTACATGAATGGAGACAAACATCAAGAAAGCAAGGTGGAGCAAATCACATGGTGATAGCTCTGCACAAAAGAATGTAGTTTGTTAAAAAGAAAGTAAGACACAAACAGGTTCTATACTGAAGGCAGTGTGGAGCATCACCAGTTTGGTACTGCATCATAACAGGGGTAAATTTAAAAAGGAAAATCACTTGTAAGTGTCACGTTACTTCTTCACAGTTCACTTAAATCAAGACAGCTTGATTTGCTACAGATAACTGCTCTGGCACACACAACCTGCAGGGAAGACCCAAATGCAAACAGTATCAAGGAAACATAACCGCAGAGCTACCTGTGATTTTTCTAAGCAGTTAACGCTCGTTACTGATATCAGCTGGAGGGAAATCAAAACTAAGAGAAATGGAGTCATCCATCTGCATACATCACAGCTGAAATGCTACAGTCACATGAGCTTTCTCGTGTCAAAGCATGCCTCAGTGCTGCCTGAGAGAAACAGAAGTGGCTAATTCACTATATGAATTTATTCAGTCTTTGATTACCTTTCTCATTCATCCATCAAGCTCTAAACAGTGCCACAGATTACAGCAATTTTTTGTTATACAAGGACTGAAAACTAAGTAAATATTTCACCATAAAAAAACCACACACAGAATATTCAGTTGACCTTTGAAGGGACCCTGTGGCAAATGTGGAGTCTCATTACAGTCACTAATAAAAAAGTAAAATAGAAGTTTAGTTTCTTTTCCTTTTACAAGTATATCTCATCACAATCTTACCCATGAAGCCTTGACATCTTTCTAATAGCAACACTGTGTTTTCAGAAGCATTTCACATTACTTAAAAGAGATTTTTTTCTAATTGTCAGCTTACTTCTGAGAAGACAACTGTGAAGACAAGACATCTTCACTCAAGCAACCTCCAAATATGTCTGTGAACTCACTTGGCATTGCCTCCAGAAGTGTCCAATTTCTAGGACAAAACAACAGAATAAAAATCTGCTTTTCTAATTGTGGAGAGGTAGTTCAGCACTTTGTAGCACATCCAGGAAGAGAAAGGCATTTCAAACAGTTGCTTTTGAATAACACCAATTTTCTATCCTGTGCTTTACCCCAAGCTAATGAGGACATCACAAACTAAAGTCAACATGTCAAAGCCACAAACAAGCATACATCATATTGTTATACTCCTTTAAAGTACATACTGCTAGAGCTGCTATAAATGAATCTAGTGAAACCATAGATTCAAAAATACTGCAAAATTTATCAAATGTATTATTCATCTAACTCTTGGTAATAGTTAATAATATTCATAAAGAGTCACAGACAAAGAGTGATATGGTTCATATATACACTGCTGGATATGACCAAACAGGAAAGTATTTGCTAAACAGTGTCACATGAAACTGCAACATTGAAATGTGAGGTGTGAAACTGAAATGCATGTTTATTTCCAAAAACACTACTAAAAGTGTGGTGTAAACAGCTAATTCTGCCAAATTTGCAGCAGGTCTTTTATTAAGAATACCTGAAGTAAATGATAAAAAAGCCAAGCTCCAGAGGCTTATTTTAAAATAGATGCCATTCCACATCATCTTTACTGAATCACACAGGATTACTGTGAAAAAAACAGGTATACTGCAATCATGTTGTGGTGCAGTAGTAGATAAGATGTACTTGCACAAACTGCATTTTTCAGTTTGTTTTGTGTATGGTATGTACAGGTAAGAACACCAGTACTGCACCATCAGTCCACCTCCTCCTGGACCCAGAAGAGCTCCTCCCTGCAGGTTCCCTGGGTCTGTGGTGCATGCGTTCAACTGATCCTTGCAGTAACCCACCTTTAAGGATTACAGCACTTCAGTATGCAACTTGCTAAAAGCAGTACTAGTTTGCCTGTCCACCACACAATCCTAATTCAGAAGTCATTTTGGGAACCATGGAAAAATCCATGGCATCATCTACTCTTATTTCCTATCAATTATGTTCAATGGCTTTACTTTCTCCTTGTGGTTGAATACCAAGATTTCTTGTTCTTCCTTGGTTTAATGGTAAATCTTTGCATACATCCATACAAGCCAGCACAGGCAGTCAAATGGAGCTCTCTACCAGAGGGTAATTATCACCCCCAGGTCATCCCCACCCTGGAGACCCATATCCTTAACAAAGGGTCACCTCAAAAGCATGGAGCCAACTGAATGGCTCACTGGTGAGGCAAAAACATGTCCTTGGTTTGTTCAGCAGATCACCTGAAGTAAGACTCCTCCAACATCTGTGGATGCAATCTTGATTTAAAAGATGTCCAGCTGAAACATGCCCATAAATACAACCTTTAGCATGACAACCTTTAGCACGAGGCAAGGAGCACTTACAACTACTGGGTGAACACCAAGCCCAGCATTGTTAGCAGTGCCGCTTATCGACTGAGATGTGGCCAACGTCTCTGCCATCATCAACTTGTATTAGCTAGTTCTCCGTATGAGCAATTCAGTGTGTCTCTCCATTTCATAGGCAAAATCAGTTCAAATTTTATCCAATATGAAGGACAGTTTTAAAAACAGTCTTGCACACAGATTCTCCATTCTGTCAACCTGCCAAATCCCGCCATCAAAAGCTATGCATGGAAGCATAACTGTAACAAAAATAACAAAAAGCTTCAGCACACACAGAATATCTAGGGTATATGTGCTATTCACCTTCAAGCCAAATTATTTTTTTTAAATTAACAGTGCAATTTAGCTGTGTGATCTTTCAGAGTTGCTTCTCCTGCTTCAGAAGAATGAGAATAACTTTTTAGGAAATTTACATGTAGGCTTTCTCTGCATCAGAACCACTCATTACAGCACCTGTATTGTAGTAAGTCCTCATACAAAACACCGCCTCTGTAACGCACCATGCAGGGGTCCCAGGGCTCATCCTGAAGCAGACACTTCAGGTACCCAAAGCAGCTCTGTCACGTAGGCACGGCAGCCATCCAGAGACCAGAACTTTGCTTCTCAAGACTGGGCCACAAGGCACGTCTTGCCTCTGGCACTTGCGTTGCACTCATGTACCAGAGGCTTCTAGCAGCCAGACCCACTCCTTCCTAAGTAGGGAAGGGACTGAAAACAATGTCAAATAGAAAGTCAAAAAGCAGCACAGAACAAACAACATGTAATTATGTACTGTTCTTTGGCATGTTAGTAAACATTGAGGTTAATACTGAAGTAAACAAGATCAGAGGTAAATAACATACAACCTTAAGACGTTGGTCGTTCATTTCTGGGTACCTTTATCAAAGAACCAATTAACATTCAATCCTGTTAAAAGGTGCTCGGTGTACCTTTAAGTATGGAGTACTCCTGTTTGAGACCTCAGTCATCTGTTGGCCTTCTACATGGCCTTCAGGAAGATGTCTCGGTCTCTCTTGACTATTTACATTGCACATTTTTCAAGAGAGTGAATTTTACTCTGTGCTTATAGGTCTAGACAGGGACCTGACTGGATATCAGCCTAACACAAACAGCGGTTGAAAGTGTTCGGCACATAACGAGATCACCCCTGAAAGGTGCAGGTATGATCTGTGCTAGCATTAATATAAGTTTCAATATTGAGTTCAATGGCAACAGTTAGGACCTAAACACCAATTACCAGAAATAAACCAAAACTGAGCTTAGCAGCTTACTAATATTCAGAACCAACGGGCACTTTCAGAACTTAATTTCACGGCACTTGCTAGCACAACTTTTGGTCAAGTGTAGCTCAATTATTTAGTTGCTCATTTTCCCAAAAACTGTATTTGCATGCATAATTTTTAAAATAAATATAGAAAAGTCTTTTTTGTATATGATGATTTTCAGAAACTCTTAAGTCATGATCTGCTCTTTCGTCTTACATTTTCACTTATAAAAAAATTAGTGGAAATTACTGGCAGTTATATTGATCATGCCAATATTATTATACAACAGGACTTGAAAGTGCCCATTTAGCTTCTTACAGGTCCACAGACGCAGATTTAAAATTAACGTATAATACCAACTGGCTAGCTTTTAAGCGTTGTTCCACCCTACTTTGATCTGGAAGAGAGCTGGAAGAAAATTCAGCAAACACTCTGTAGAACGTTGGTTTCATCTTTAATTAAAATTTTCAACTTTTTTAGATGGGTTTCAAAACCATTCCGCTGTAGACATGAAGGAACAGAAGTTCTCTAAACTGGATTCAGTCAGTTTATTAAGCTAATCCTTGTGAATATATTATTCAGTAATATTTCAACAAGGTTTTTAGAAAAGATGCTTCTGATCCTTCATCTCCCATTAAAGCTTATGAGCTGCAGAGAACTAAACTGTAACACAGCTCAATTGTTTGCTGACATTTTTATAATAAGTCAAAGATTTAGCAGTTTATTTGTGAACTTTTTTGCCATAAGCAACATAATCTGATAATATTCCCCCCCATACTGTCTGGATACCTCTGTTAAAATATGGTACATACGCAAACTGCAACGTAACTTGTTTATGATCCATTCTGATGAAACTGCCAATAAAAATCGGAGTATAAGACAAATCTGAACTGCCTACTCCTCTTGAAAGCGAATACAGTTTTTTATACAGAGAGGGTTTTTTAAATATTAAAACCTGTGTGGCTCTTACCCATGATTCTAAAGCAGTGCTACGGAGAGTTTTTAGAAGTGCCATCACTAGCCAAATTTAAACATTGCCACTTGACTTTCTAATCAAAGTTGGCTGGCATTTACTGTAAATTACTATAAATTACTTCACCTACGGTGAAGACCAGTCTTTGGAGGGGTTAACTGGGATTTTGCCATTGATCTTAACAGGGCCAACATAATATGGTCCCAACAGGGCTTTATAAAGTTAGCATGCTTTTACTACATGCCGGTATGTACTGAAACACAACGTTTTAGTTCATTCAGAATAATTTCATGTCAGCCAGCATATGACAGCACCAGAGAGGTAACTTAGTAAAGGTTATCTACTGGTAAAGGTTGTCAGATGTCTGAAGAAATTAAAAGGAAATATTAGCTCTCCTGTATTTAATTTGCCTACTTGACAATTATGCTTAGGATTCTGAGTGGTGAATTAAATTCCCTCTTCAGCTCGACACCACCTGCAGTCTGAGCTGTCGGTAGCAGAGAAGTGTTACCCTAGTCAGCCGTGTTACATTCAGCCCCAGAGCAGTGTAGGGACCCTTCCACCAACCAGACACACGGGTTCCCCACCTGAGTACCACCCTGCGAACAGTGGAAGAGAAAAGCAGCAGAAGCAAGAGCTTTATTTGATTCAGTCCCTCCAAAAAGACAAAGGCATTATAATGCGACAGCTTGATTAATTCATTCTAAACTCCCTTTAGTCAGACTACTTAACTCTATTGTAACCGGGCAAGTGCACAGTCCTGGGAAGAATATCACACGCTGTATTACCCTTAAGAAGTTCAAGTGGTAGCCAGTGCACATAGAAGCCTGGCAGGAAGGCATCTGTTAGATATTGACAATATTGATTGCAAGAGGTCTTGGGATACACTCTTTCTGTTTACTCTTTTTACAAATGATTTTTTCGTTCATCGTTTCGGTTACAATTGACATTCTGTAACTAAAATAAAACAGAAGTTTTTCTCTTTTTCTTTACAAATTGTCAACTACGTTAACCTTGTCAAAAAGCCTGCAAGAATGAAATCAATACAGCAACTCAAAGACCAAATTGGCAAGCATTTATATTGTACTTGGACACATCCAGTAAATAGTCTCATACATCAATCTACCGTCATCAATGGCAACATTCTGAGACCTACTAATGCTGTTTTCACATTTGCGGTGTCAAATGACAAAGAAAGTACAAATATCGGTCCAGCGGATGAAAAATAACACGGAAATAATATCTGACATGAATGAGAAGCACGGACTAGTGACTCAGGTGTTATTTAAATGCCCTGTACTTCCAGGACGCAGAACGGCTGCTCTCTATAACCCACACCGTACCGGCACCGACCTGCTCGCCGGTGCAAAACCCGCCGGGGGAACTCCGGGATCCACCGTTCCCGCCGAGCCCCCGCCACCTCCGCGCCCCCTCCTGCGGGGTGGCACCGCACACGCCGCCGCTCCCGGTCAGTGCTCCTGAAACCCCCTTCCCTCCTTTATCACCCCTCCCCCCCCCCATTTTAGGCTGCGACGCCAGGCAGGATCTGCTCCCCCCCACACACACACACACACATACATCCCCCCCGGTAGCCCCCTCCCCGCGGCTCTCCCTGCCGGGGGGCGGCGGGTGGAAGGGCCAAGCGGCGAAGTTGCCGGGACTTACGGTGGCAGCGCTCCCGGCGCTGGCGCGGCACCTCTCCCGCTCACCTCGGGCCACCTCCGCGGGGGTTCGGCGCAGCCCGGACGGCCCTTCACTCCTCGGAGGGGCGCATGGCCGCCGTCCGCTGCCTGACACCCCGCCCGCTGGGTCCCCGCGTCCCGGAGAGGACGGGCGGGCCGAGCGCTTCAGCCGGCGCACGGAGAGGCGCTGCCCAGGGCCGAGCCCCTCCGGCGGGGCCGTGCCTCGGGAAGCATCTGCCTCCTCTCGCCCGTCTCGCCCGCGACGCGCCCACCACCCCCCGCTCCCCCCCGGCCGCCGGCGGGGCTTTCGCGCCGACGTCGGTGCGGGGCGGACGGAGAGCGCCCGGCGGCGGCAGCGCCTCCCCCGCGCCCGCCTCCCCGCGGCTCCCGGCCGCCTGCTGCCGGCGGGGCGGCCGCGCAGGAGCCGGCGCTGCGCTGGCGGGCGGGGCGGGGGCGGCGAGGCGAGGGGGGCCGCGGGGGGCCGCCCGCCGCTCCCGCCGCACCGCCTGAGGGGGAAAGCGCTGCAGGGCGCGGAGGGGGAGCGACGGCCGCCCCGTGGGCCGCGGGAGCGACGCACCGCTCGGCCCCGCGGAGGAGGCGGGGGGGGCTGCCGGCGGCCCGGAGCCCGTTCTACCGGCTGCTCCTCCCGTGCGGGGCCGGGGGTCCGCGCACCGCCGCCGGCCGGGCCCTGCCCTCCATGAGGGTGCGTCGCCTCAGGGCGCCCCGCTCCCCTCAGCGCTCGCTCCGCGCTGGAGCGCGGGCCCTGCGCGCCCGGGGGCCCCGCCGGAGCCCCCACCGCCTTCCTCCTCCTCTTGGAGAAGTTCCTCTGACCCGACCCCATTCCGGTCCCACTTGGGGCACCTTTCGGAAGAGGAAAGCCGGGGGACCGGAGGGCGCCGGGGGCGAGACCCCGCCGCTCGGGCACCTGGGCGGGAGGGGCGCTGCCCCGGCGGGGGGCGCGGCAGCGGGGCCCGGGCTGGCGGGGGGATGCAGCCCCGCGTCCGCCCGCCTGCCCCATCTCCTTCAGCTTGGCCTGAGCCGTTTACCTACCGTCCACCGAGCCGGGGAGGACCAACGAGGGGTGGCCGCAGCATTCACCGGACGGCAAAGTCCTCCAAATCCCCGTTTCAGCTCCAGAAGCGATGTAAGGGCTTTAAACAAAAGGCGGGGCGGAGGAAGAGCCTGTCCTGATCGGCTCTGGTCTCCTCAGGGGAGCAGCCCCCTGCCACACGGGCATCCCGAGGCGACTGAGCCAGCGCTCCCCACCTTGCAGGGGAGCGTCGAGTGATGGTGCATGAAGTATTCGCAGGGGAGGACTTCTCTGCTGTGGCTGCTCCAAGCCGCCCAATATTTAAGTATCCAGGAGAGCCACAGCAAGGCTGGGAGAGTGAGCGAGCGCGGGGTGATTCACCTCTGCACTCCTGCCAAACGTGGCAGCGCGGGCAGCAGGCAGGTAGTAGGGTCTCTTCCCAGCAGATGGAGTCAGGAGGCAAACAAACTTGCTGAAAAGAAAGGTACCACCACCCGGCTAAGAATAGCTTTCTTCTTTCGTGCCTCTGTGCGAAGGACGTTTCTGCCATCAAATAAAAGGAACTTTGATACCAGCTTTTAAGTCGCCTGGCTGACTTCTGAATGGAAAGTTACCTCCCATTGAAGTGGTTCTCATGTTTTCCACCTACTGCTTTCTCTTACAGACTGCAGTCAATTTTTACAGCTTGCCCTTCTCATAGAAACCTGCGTGCAAACCCAACCGACCGCCTTTCTGCCTGCTTCCACATAGCTCGGGCCGTGCTGAGGAGGGAGGGAGAGGAGCAACGGAGCTTGGTGCTGAGAAGAAGGCACTGGGCTGGGCACGCACCGATTTCCAAGAAAAAGGAACTTTTTGCTGGTTTTTTCCAGCAGCTGTTTAAAAGGATGCCTCTAGATAGTACCATCAATAAATTTGTCCTCCTTAGGATGGGGGGGGGGGCGGGGGACAGGGAGCAGGGGGAAACTTACCAGATGAGACACTCAAGGAATACTGATGCAAATCATCATCCCTTCAAGATTTTAACTTTCACTGTAGCTTTCACCCTTTACTCTTGTGGAGACAGCAAGGAGAATCAGTGGGAGCTGCTTTTATGAGCTCTCATCATGCTACAATTACTTCGCTGTTCACAGCTTTCTCCGGCAGGAACAGCGAAGTTAGGGGAGGTTTTCATTAGCTGCGCTAGGTCTGGAGCCATGGAGCAGCACCCCTACGGACCAGCCGCAGTCGTGCCCCTCTCATACTCCAGCTGCCCTTAGGTGGGCTCGGATGAGTCATGGCTCTAAGTGCTGGAGATGTTTGTGGAAGAGGAGCCGCTGAGAAGCAAAACCCTAAGCCGAAGCCTGCGGAGAGCAGGAGAATCCCCTTTCCTGTCATTGCAGCAAATAATTTCAAAGAGGAAAAACAGAGAGCTTTTTTCGTATGTGATAGCCTGGAATATTTTCTTCTCCAGAGGTTTTGGGGGAGGCGGGGTGAGTGGGTGGGTCACCAAATAAGTACAGATCGCTCTAAAAGATACAGAAAGCAGCTGAACTACGTGAAGGCAGGTGATGGTCTGTTTACCAGTGGCTTCTTCTATAGTCCACCCGTTTAGGTTTTTTGTGTGTTGTCTGGCTAATACTGTTCATTCTATAATTGGAAAGCATCACATTCTCAATGACTGTTTTTATACTTATTTCAAAACAGATTTTATGTTGCTCTGTTTTCTTACTGAGTAGTGTTCATCTGCTGAAGTATAAATCTGTCATCCCATAATCTGGAAATAGCTTTTCTAAGGTTTGGGGTTTTTTTTTTCATCAACTCCCATTTTGTTAACCATTACCTTGCACACAGAAGCAACACTTTCTGATTTGCTGTAAGCAATTCCATTGTGCCCCATGGGACTGCAAGCATGAGTAGTTACTATTTGGCATGCATGGGAAATACTGATCGGGCCCATAAACAACCACTGGAAAATTATTATTAACTGTACCTTGATAGTTTTATTTCTGTTTGTGCTCAGGAGTCATTGCAAGGCTTTGAATTCTGCACAAAAGAGGTGGCTGGGCTACTGTTTTATGTCGTGAGATTATAGTGTTGCTTTGTACATGAAAAGTTAAGAAAGTCAAAACCTGGCTCCAAGATTCCAGTGATTGCATTCTGTTATGAAGAAAAACATTTTTCCATATAGTATGGAAAGCTGTACATTTCTGTAGTTTGTCTCATTTACACCATCTTTTTTTTTCCTAAACATATTTTGTGTACCTTTAATGGTACTACAAGTAAGGATGCCGCTTGTGAAACAGGCACTGTCCTAATTTTGTTTCTCGTTTTTCAGGTGCAGAATTCAAAATAAAAAACCAAGTTCCCAGCTGGACCTGTAAACTTTCCATGAATGGGCAGCAATATTTCCACAATCGTTTGCAGATGCCTGCATTGCGAGCTGTTTGGAGGTGAACTATTTCCTATCATAGTTTGTATATCTTTCCTACGTGGCGTGGTGCACCCCATAGTCACTACCTGGAGCACAGTACCCTGAGATAAGGGGGTCTCGTTCAGTTTGTTTGAAGCATAGGAAGAGTGAGCACTGAGCTGTCTCCAGAAGACCGTGTTGGCATGCTGTACCCTTTGATAAACAGATTATAAATAATGCATTTGAGTAAGGGTTACATTCTTAATTTGGACAACAAAATGGAAGGAGTAAAAGACAACATTTAAACAAAAATGGTAATAAATTTGGCGTAATCCAGTTCAGAGTGAAAAGAATGGGAATTTGCCATTAGCTTCAGCATGAGTTACATCAGCTCTATTCAGACTTCCATGGGAATATTTAATTCTTTTGCATACAATTTTGTAATCCTGACTTTGCACTCCTAGAAGTGACTTGATTGAAAACTCTGAGAACAGTTTCGGCACTGTCAGCAGCAATGCAGGCTTCTTAACCCTGCCTGCCTGTAAACGTGTCAGCTCTGCGAGAAGGAAATTCATGGAGTGGGTATAGCTGCTGTTCAGGCCGTACATCCTTAACTGAATAACTTCTTTTTTTCTTTTTTTTTTTCTTCAGAAAAAGAGGTCAATCTGGAATTAGGGATTTGAAGAATGACAGGTAAACAGCTTTATGAAGCTACTGCCAGTTGAAGAAGTTCATTCCAAACATGAAAAGCAACATCAGGAGAAGTATAGAAATGCTCAAGCAGCTGGAGGACATATAAACAACTTAGACTAGGATTATTGGGGGAACAGAACAGTGCTGTGCCATAAGAGACAAATGTAAATTAGGAAAGTTGTTATGGGAAGATGTGCGAGTATATTTGATCAATGGGGAGGAGTAAAACCAGAAGAGCAGAACAGAGATATTCAAAATGAGGCACAATATGTGAGTTATTCAGGAAACTTGGGCTCTGATGTACTGCACTGCTTAGATCCTTGGTTCTAGCGGGTTGGCATGGCATAAAAAGAGTTACTGCATAACATGGTATGAGACATCTTTAAAGGTATATTTCCGCATATTTTCCTTCTCTCGGCAAGTACAGAGACAATGAAAATCATTGGTCTTACCCATATTAGAAATTCTGTAATGGGTGAAGCAGCTTCCCACAGAGCAAAATATTGCAAATTTTTCATACCCCTTGCAGTGGCATGTTGACCCAAGTGTCCTCTCTTCAAATGTGAGAACTGCTGTGCTTGGGTAAGGTTAATTCTGATTATGCTACAATGTAAATGTTATTTTTGCTGCCATGGCAGCCTCTGTGAAACCTCCTCCAGCCTGAAGCTGTAATTCTCCCAAGTAATTTAGGAAGGATGGAGAAAGAAGGTTTCAGGAACAGCATTTTTGGAGATGTGATAGAATTAATCTGTGTTAGAGAGACAAAAAGAGAAAGTAAGAATAAAGGATGAGAGAAAAGAAAAAGAATGCGATTCCTTCAATGTTTTGGGCCCACAAGGGCGTTTACTGTTAGAAATATTCTGAGAGAAGAAATGGCATGACTGGGAAACAGCCTGGTGGAAGTGTCAGGAGGACACCATATCTGGGTCACAAACAACTCAGTGATGGGAATTTCATCTGTGTTTTAGTTCTAATCCCAGAAGCCATCATGTCATCCAAGATGTAACTGTTTTTTTTAAGACAGTCCTTTTCAAAATTAATGGATTTTGTTTAATTTTATGTTAGCTTTGTTTTTAGAAACCTGAAAATCAAGACTTATGTGTTTATCCAACATCAAAAATCTCATTAGAATGATGCACAAACTGTCTTACTGTCACAATAGATTTATTTCAATCAGTTGCTTAATGTACAATAATTTCAATCAGTTGCTTAATGTACAATAAAGAACGGTTAATTGCATTTGTCTCCTTGCTTAAATTTCTAGTTTTAATTTATGTTATTTAATCTATCCAAGTACTGATTTTTCAGTTCATGTCTTAGAACATTCTTAGAGGATCTCCAAAACATTTTGGAGTGAGAGAACAAAGCAACATATGCATCTAAAAGAAAGTTTTTTTTAAAGAAAAACCCTTTTAATCAGTAATTAGGAAACACAAAAGCAAAAAATAGGAAATGAAAAATATAGGAACAGTAGTGGTATTCAGGTTTTCAAAGAACAAGGAAAAATGAATAGATTTCCTAATAGAGAAATTTCAGTTATTAGTATTTATACTCTATTCAATTTCCTATATAGAAGAGACTATTTTAATTTAGGAGTCAGCAATATGTGCTTTCATTAGTGGAGCACTCGGTAATTATACATATTGGTAGCAGAAACACAGTGGGCTTTGCTTGCACTGTACAGAGGAAGGAAAGGGAAAGCAAACAGGATAATGAAAACCTAGGCTGTGGGAACGTTTCCAAGGAGCGAGCACCCGATTCACTCAGAATCAGCAGGTATTTTCCAGCTTCCCTCGGAAGCTGATACCCTGGGCCTCGCTAAGCCAGTGCGTAGCTGTCCATGATTCTAGAGAGAACCCCAGCCAAGCAGCAGAAAGCAGAGCTTTTCAGGAGAACTAAATGCACCGACAGCTGCTAGAAATGTCTTCCCTGGTGTGTGTACAGTATATAAATCACAAAACGTTGCAGATTATACAAATCTTTTCTGGAAACTATTCCAAGAGCCCTGTGAAATTTCTACAAACCACCAGCAGGCATATTTCGTAAATCAAACATACTTGCAAGGTCCCATCAACATAACCTTTTCATTAATTGATTCACTAATGTATTTTTAATATGAGAAATTTCACATTATCTGGAGTTACAGGCAATGCAGGAATCTATTACTAGTACTCAAGACTCATCTATGTACTTTTATACAGATCAAATTTCATATCTTTGTAAGAATGGCCTTGGGCCTGTGTAGCATTCAGGCTTTACTTACCTCAAAATACGTTTTAAGGAAAACTAACACAGTGCTATAAGCTCATATTGGTTCCGTGAACAAAGCTGAATTTTACCTCAAATCTTTATTCTGCTAGACAGAATTTTTTCTTATGTCTGTAAGTCTGACCAGCCCATTATTTTAAAAAGTCGCATTGCCTGGAAAATGTAATGTGGGCACATAACCGACTAAACCCCACGTCTTGACACTAAGTGTAGTCTTAATCATTCTCATCACCATCATTAGTTTGTCACTCAGTTTGACATGTCTAAAATGAAGTCCTGACCCTCCAAACAAGTCGTATATCGGAATCCCCTTATGTTGGGTGAGGAAGTTATCCTGCAGCAGCATGAGGAGTGACTGATACAGAATTACTCGGGTACAGAGATGTTTGCAGGATGGAGGAGTTAATCGTAAACTTTAGTGGGAGACTGCACTGTCTCTGATCAATAAAAATGCCTAACAGAATTTTAGCACTATATATGCATGTATAGACTTGAGCAATGTGAAGGGAGATGCCTCATGCATAGTTTGTCATAATATCATATAGTATGGGAAAGCTGGAAAATGTTTCATCTGCCTTTATGGTTGATTATCAGTATCCCAAAGACACAGTAGAGAAGAAATCTTTTGGATTTTTTTCTTAGCTCTTTAAATAAAGGTGAAATTGGCAGAATTCATTTCAAATTGGTAACCACCTTTATTCAGTATCGAGAGAGAGTGCAGCTGAGTTGAAGAGGCAAAGGTTCAGATGGTTTTGAGCAGATATGTCTGTATTCCGTTGTAGTCTTTGCTGCTTTTTCACTCTGCAGTCTGTAAGGAATCTGTGGAATCTGTGGAATAGGGCCTAATTTTCAGCATTTCATCCAGCATCATAATTATAACCCATGTTAGTCTACAGAGTTTGATTAGCATGAGAAGATCAATTACTACTTTTATAGCTAACCTTTCTGTAGGAAATGTGGAGCATAATTATGACTGGATGTGTAAGTATACAGTACATATTAAAGAAGACAGTATGATGAGAATGTTTGCATCTCGAAGGGCTTAAATTTAGGTTTTGGTGACAGAACAAGTAGGAGATTGCATGCATTGTGGACAAACGCTAGCCTGGAAAAGGGAACTGGCAGGAAAGCACTACAGGGACAAGACATATACTTCTCATGTTGATTCATGTAACTTAAACTTTCACCTCCTCTTTTTTCTGCTGCCATTCTTCTCTCCTTCCTCTTCACACATGCATGCAATTGCAAGTACACATTTATTCTAACAATGTTATTGGTTGACTATCTTTGACACTGGTTTTCCAGTGCTGCCCATTTAAATCTTGCCAGCCAAACTGTTAACAGAAACTAAACAGAGTCACTGAGGGTGAGATGCTCAGAGAGCTGCAAATCACAGAACACAAGTCTTGAGGGAAATGTCTGAGCGTTAAATTCTTGCTCACCTTCATCTGAACCTAGTGATTCGCTTTTTATGGCAGTCCTAGCTGTGCCTCTGAGGTCTACCTTAATCACATGTCCTTTTCTCCTGATACATAAGTGAAATCACATGCAGAGGTCCTAGATCGGTCCTGTATTTCTGCAAAAGCACTGTATGGTTGGTCCTTCTTCAGCCAATTAAAACAGAGAGACACATTGCAGAGAGATGTCTGAGTCTAGAGCTTCCAGACATTAAAATCTAAGAAGATGTCCCAGAGGAAACTTATTTTCTCTGGCACTTTTTCTCTTCCTGGTCTAGATATATTTTATGGCTTTGAGGCACAACTCTCTCCTTAGTTCTTCTTATCATCACAAAGTCTTTGCAGGTAGTCATGTCTAAAATACTCCTCTGTGTTCTGTTTTTGAACACGCTGTTATTCCAAAGGAAAAAAAATTGGAAAGGGACAAGATGCAGGAGCCATCACCTTTTAAGTCCAAAAGAGTCTTTTTAGTTCTTGTCATTTATTGAGAAGCAAAAGTATTGGAAATTTTCAATCAGAGGGCTGCCAATGCATTTCAGTCTTGGCCCACAACACCTTTTCTATTTGAGTTCTGGACTTTGGCTGTAGAAGAAATTTGGAAAAAGATTCAAGGTTTTTTTCAGATACCAGTAAGTGAAAAATCTGAAATTTGTACGTAAATAACAAATGTCTCAGCCAATAAATTGCAGCTGGAAAAGAAACCTTCTGCCATCACTTCCTGTGTAATGAGTTTTTAATGCATTTTTTAAAACCAAAATATCTTTTAAACTGTTACTTTTTGTTGCCATGTACTAAAAATAAAAATATGGCATGGTTTTCAATACTGTTATGTTCTGAGTTGTGCTTTACCTCATAGGGGTTTAACAAGGTTCATCTTTTCAAATTTGTTATAGCCTGATTGCTATCACTTAACTTGCAGTTTTACAAAGGAGTGTGAAAATCATTCAGATTCAGGCAGCAAGTATGCCAGGGACTCTCACCTGTCTCCACACCCCTCAGGCATACATATGTACACAACTACATCTTTATTCTAACGGCATTATTGATCCATTTGTTGTCCAGTTAAATCTCACCAGCTGAACTGTGAACACAAGCTAAGTGTGATCAGTGATAGCTGGATACCGAAAGCAGGCTGCAAATCACAGAAGAAAATTTTAGAGACGTGCTTAAAATTTCTCGTCCCAGTTCGAGGACATGGTATGAATTCAATAGTTTTCGTACACTCTTTCTAAAGGGTGAATTCCAAGGACAACGTTTGGGATGTGGTGAGACTGGTTTGAATGCATGTCAATCCAATGCAAATCCTGATCCTTTGTGCAGGTCGACATCATCTGTCTGAATGTAACATCACTGAACTCATGTTGCTTGTATCTGGTTGCATGCTTGGAGGTTATTTTTCCTGGTGATTTACTCGTCCAGATTTCAATATTGGGTTATAAGTAATGACTTTTTTTGAGGCATGAGAACTGGCTCACCACATTTCTCTACAAGGTCTGGTCCTTAGAAGCTGAGTTGGAAACTGATGCTCAGTAACTTTTAATACCCAAATAAAGTGTTTAGCACTAATATTATTTCCATATTTATTAAACCATAATGAAAACTGAAGCATTTGTGATTTTCATTCTTTCTAACAGTGTTGATATTAACAGTGCCCTACAAGAGTATGAGATGGTGTGTGGTATGAAATATGTTTCAGATGACCCAATTCTTATTAAAGGTCTAGCAAATGAATTTAAAGCTGTTTCCAATCCTGTCTAAGGAAAGTCAGACAGGGTATAATTCTCTTCTTCCCAAAATAACTTTAGTCACACATCACCAGTATCATGTCATTTAATACCAATATGCACATGATGTTCAGTGAGCTGAACCTGTTACTGTAAGTTCATTTTACTTCCCAGTACAGCCTATAAATTGTTCATGAGATATTCTTTCAGCTGTTCAAGATTCAAGAAAGCTTTTTCCTGTAAGGTGAAGGACTCTGCTCTTTTTGCTGCTGTCGCTTTACGTTTTGATTTTTTTTCAGGACAAGTTTGAGAATGCAGAAATGTTTAGGAGAAGGGATTACAGATTTTGTTTGATTTATATGTTTCTTTTTTTGGGTTTTTTTTTTGTAGCTATTATGAAGTTGCTAGAGAACTTTGTGCCTAGAGGAAGGCCATTATATGAAGATGAATTTTTTTACTCTAAGAATGTGTTTAGTTCAGACAGTACAGAAACTCAAATATTGGAGGTTTCTATAATGGGACCATGTCTATGGAAAAGTCTTTTTCCTCTGAGTTCACAACATTCAGGGCAGGAGATTATCTTTTGATTTAACAACTGCTACAAGAAGGGTGATCTTCAAATATGAAGTGCCCCAGAAGGGTATAGCCATCAGTCTAGTGGAGCAAAATGAAAAACGTCTAAGTGGGATACCTTAATAAAAGATTTCAGTGAAACCTTCATTGACATCAAGGCTAGATAACCTCTGAAAGACAGGGAACTTAGTTGCCTCAAAATAGATGAGTACCCTACTGAGAACGTTTGCTCAGAAACGCAACTTCTGCAGTTCCTTTACATACATAGAGAAGAGTGAAGAGAGGAATGCAGAAATACTGAGCAGAAGCTTGCTATATTTTTGAGTACTGATATTGCTCTTTCTAGGAAACAGATGACAAATAAAGTTGGTTGAATTTTTTTTACATGAAACTGGACATATCTTACCAACTTGTTGGTGAACATTCAGACTAACTGGATATATGTTTTACTAGCTAACTAGTTAGCTATGTAACTGAAAGAGGAGTTGTAGCAAAAAAATACTGAAGTTGCTAATTTCATAATTTGTCAGGAATATGAATAGCAGATGAGGAACTGGACAAAATAACACATTGAGAAGGAAGACTGGGGAGAAGGGAAATCTTGTTCTCCTCACCCTGCCCCACACTCTAGGCTGATTAAAGTTAGTAATTTTGTAGGAACTGTTGCCTAGTACAAAGTCCACTAGGACTTATTTTCAAGTTTTTGGAACTTATTAAATATTTCAGCTGTAAGTATTTGTGAAAAAAAGCCAAACCAACAAAACAAAATAACCCAACCCCAAAATACAAGAAAAGCACAGCTCCCAGTGCCTTAGTCAGCCAATTTTAACTTTATTCAAAGATTTCCAAGACATTTTACAATACTAAATTGCTTTACAAGTGTATATTCCAAATGAATTAACATCTTTGAAGCTTGATATAGAGCTAGAGCTGGATGAAAAGTCATTTAATTTAATTAAATGATGCTTTTTTTTTTTTTTTTCCTTAAAATAATAGGGCTGGGAATTGTGTCAGTGATTTTTTTTTGTAATTTACTACCAGATTTCAAACTAAGGTTACAGAACCAGTCTCCAGTCCTGGTTCCACTGAAGCCCATGCTCGGTCTAACACCGAGTTCACTGAGAACAGAATCAATCCATCAGTCATCATTTTGTTGCTTCATAGCTTTGGAATGAAATCAAAACATTTTTTTTCGTAATGTCTAAGAGACATGATGATGTGTGATGCTGCCTGGTGTTTGACTGTTCGGATCCGTCATGCGGGAAAGTCCATCTGAAGTAGCTATTGTGCTGAATATTCACTTTTTCCTTTAGACATTTAGATTTCCTCCAAGACTCATTTAGACCATGCAAAAGGCAAGACAGTTCTCTCCATTTTCAAAGCACAATAAGTTGCCTGGCACAAAGGCATTCTCTGCACACACTGAAAAGTGTCACTAAGACACCAGCTTGGAGAAGTGATTGCGTGGTAAATTTTTGCCTTAGCTTCCTGTCTGCTAGTTTCTCTTTGTAGGCATCTTGTTGGCTTCAATGACAGGGCCTGTCATTTCTATTCTATTACTGCCATCTATGCTTGTATAAAAGCTGTTGGAGTTAGAGCAGCTTCAGAACAAAGAATCCATTTGGGTTTGGGTTTTTTTTTGCTTTTCATAGTAGTATCTCTAGCTATGGATTGTTATTCTTTGCTTGTTTATAGCCTTTTTGCCCTTCTGTTGAGTCTTATTTTCTTCCTCCTTTTCTCACCTTTGATGGCAGAAGTTATACTTCCAAATTCCCTCTTGAACAGCAAGGTCCAATTCTGAACAATACCCCAGGCATTTTCTTAGCACATTCTTCCTGCATGCCAAGTTACTGGATAGATTTTTAAAAGCCCGTTTATCCAATTTCATACTGTATTAGTACTCTCCCAAGCAGAAGTTTTCCTTGCTAGGTGAGTACATATTCACCCAGGCCTTAGGTTGAGTTTTCCAAGGAGCTGTGAAAGAATTTCAGTTAAAATTGTGTGCTTGGGAAGAGCACATTGATTTGGTAGTGTTCAGCTATCATGACCATTTCACTAATGCAAACTCCTGTTTTCAACATTTGGAGACAGGAGTTGAAAGTTAGTATATGGTCTGCACAAATGTCAGAGATATACTTGTACTTTTGAAAGAAGAATCAAATTGGAATAAACTATAAACCTCCGTAGAGGAGTGGAAACCTCCTTCTCACGTGCTACAGACAAGATTATGGTAAGTTAGCAATAAATTCATTAAAGATATCATCTGAAGCAAGTGTATTTTACCCATTCTCAGTGCCTACGTGCTGACCAAACAGGACATGTTTATGTGTGCGCTCCATTCTTATTATAGATCAACTTTCTCTGCTCTGCCTTTTCTGTGCCGCTTCCTCACCCTTTGTCTATCAATGCTCATGGCCGTAGGGATGCTGAAATTGAGAACAGAAAGTCTGCCTCCCATGTTGCGTAGTTATTTTCTTACCCAGCAGTTCTGTAAAGTTCCAGATAATATTGTTTCTGATTTACTGTGTTGGTTTTTCAACAGCAGGAGATGATTTTCACCTGTATCTCAGATTCATGTGTTTCAGAGTGTGGCAGGACATGACTTTTCCAGGACCTTGGGATAAAACTGTCGTCATCGTCTTCTTGTGCTACCAAATCCAAATGATCCCAAATGATCCCACAGGCTTCCAATCCCTACAGCCGTATTTTGCTGGACACAAAACATTTGAGTAGAATAAGTAAGGAAAGCTTCCTCTTCAGATAGGGCAGATATTGATGTGCTGGGTGAGACGTTAAACAGAAAGGTTGAAAATAAATCTTCTCACTGCCAGTTGTGTCCTCAAGGATGAGGCCTTTCTTCCAGTCTCACAGTTCTTCATAGTTCTCAGGTTCAACAAACTGCACCCGGCCCTTTCTGAGCCCAGAGAAAATATCTTCCTTTGCGTTGCTCTGGCACCTTTGTGCAGACTTTGCTACACGCCTTCTGCTCCCAGTCATTCCTATGGCCTGTCTGCCTCAGCTCAGAAGGCTGCCCAAGCTCAGCCCACTCAGTCACTTCTGGGGATTCCTCTGCTCTCCAAGAGGGTTATGCTGGACTCAGAATAACTGTAGGTGTTCCTCACTGCTCCTCATTGTTGTATGACATTATTGCACATGGTCATGTATGTCAAAGTTTTGAAATGCCTGTAGTTCTCCACGCAACTTTAACTTCAGACCACTGGATGTGCTTCTTACAAATAAACTAATTTCTTGTGACTATTTATCTTTTTGGTTTTCCCCTTTCCCTTTATCTCATTTGTTGCCAAATTTGGAAGAACATCCTCTTTTTGTTTGTAAAACCAGTCTCTTTCACTCCACACTGCCAAATTTCAGCACCATGTAAATCGCTATTAAAGATGTTTTCTGCTGCCTCTGGAGAATGACATTTTCTCCTTGCTGCTCTCAGGGAGTTTCTAGACAATGCTTAGCAATCTATTTAAACAACATTTGGCATGTTGACCACTAATGGTCTGTTCCGTGCTTCCGTGAAACACCTGGGATCTGAATAGCACAAAGTCTGAGCATTAATTGCAGTGCTGTTTGCATTTATAGCAGACTGTAGATGGGCAGTGAATGCATCAAGAGGTCTCAAAACCAAATTGCATGAAAAATCAGGTTCTTTCTAGGTTCTGCTTTCTGTACTCATTATTGCTTGGAAACTAGGTAAGCAACTGCTACATTTTAAAATACCATTTATTCCTTATATCATTGACAAGAATGCAGATTTTCCCATCTGCTGACTGGCATTCTAGGAATTTGGTTGCTTCCTGATTCAATGACTGAGCAGAGAGTAAAAGGGATGCCAGATATGGGTGTTAAAGTTCTCAGGAACATGTATGAACCTAACCTAGGAACCTGACATCTTGGATCTACTTGTTCCTCCAAAAGGTTTTATGCTCTTGGAAGCAAAGGCAGTACCACTCCTTTGAGCAGAAGGCTCAGGTGTGGAATCTGAGTACATGGGTACGTTTCCCTGCAATTCTTAAAAAGACCCCTGACAGGCAATGATTCAGAAATCATCCCAGTTGTCTGCATTTTCCCTCTAGCCAAAGGCTGTTTTACACTGCAGGGAGTGAATATAGTGGCTCCCTGCTTATCTTCTCATCTGCTTTGGCTCACCATTCTGAAGTTCCCAATCTGGACAGGCAATAAGGGATCCCGGGTGAGTCCTGCTCCAGGACCCTAAAAGTCCTCTACTGATTCTACTTTCAACACCTATTCTGTAGATTTTGGTGAGATTTTAAAATAAAAGTGTTGGGTTTTTTTCAATTTGGCACTCAGAGATGGGAAACCCATCACCATTCATTTTTTATAAGATGCCGTTAGTATTTCTTTCTCATTGTATTTGAATTCTTTTGTTCTTTATTGTCTTTATGCACACCGCTTCCCTTAATGTCCTTTGGAACTGCTTGAGATAGAAAGAAACAGTGTGCTAGCAATGTAAGAGAAGCTCTTGGGAAAGTTAGGAATTAAGAGAGAGGAGCTTATTTGTTCATGGCTCAAGTGTTGTTTTCCTACATGAAGACGATTTGTGATTCCTGACCCACAACTACACTGTGTCCTGCTATGGGCAAAGCTAGTGTGGAAACCACCAGGGAGAGCACACCTAAATAGAGGAGAACCCAAGGGATGCTTCAATCAGCCTGTATTTGCCTCTAGAGGTCTCCCAACTCTTCTTGCGTTTGAAAGCCCAAATGTACCGACTTGCCACCTCTGTCAGCTGTCTTCAGAATGTGCTCTCTCCTTTCCTCTCGCTCCCCTGATGTCCTGGCCCTCAAAAATGAGTTCTGTAGCATTTGTGGTTTATGGTTCACAAATACAATTCTTTGTTGTCGCTCTCTAACATTACCATAACCTGTCAGCTGACCTCAGTACGGCTTGTACAGGAAGATTTGCCATTACACTTATAGGAACTATTTTGGGGGAAAATACTGGGTAATGCAGGCAGTTTGTGTCATAATAGGTGAATCTGATGACTGGAAATGAACATTTAATTGATGTACTCCATAAGCATGTTTCCAAGCAAAGCATGTGCAAAACTGAGTGAATTTGAACTGTCTTTGCGGCATTTGTCTGCAGAAAAATGAAATCCCCGTTAAACATTGGTATAATGGTCTTGCCCCACTCCTTGTAGCATCTCAGAATGTGTCACCTGGAAAAGCATGTCTGCCAGTTTTTTTTCTCTCTCGGTGCTGATGGGTGCCTGTCTGTCCCAGCTTTTGCAGATGGGATTCAGGAGTTATTTCACTAGGGTTATTCAGCCTGCTTCATATTGTTGTTTTATATAGGTGTCGTGACTTTGAAGCGGTTTTGCCTAATTTGCATCAGTATAGTGAGAAGACAGATTCACTCACTGAATCAGTGCAGTGTAATGCTTTCCTGTTAGCGTGATCCACACGCAGACTGAAGCAGAACAGGGTGGCATACTATACCACCCCTTTCTACGTGAATTTAGACCTATTTTCCCACTCGGAGGAAGGAGATAGTGGCTGCATTCAGAATGCCAGCAGGAACTCAGCAGGAGCCGCTGCCTCTCAGCCACAAGATAGAGGCAATCAGGTGCTTCCTGCAGGTGCTGTGGAGCTGCTTGTCTTGGATTGCTTCCTCTCGCACCAGCGGGATGCTGTTGGTCCTGCCCCGAGGAGAGGCAGCAGGTCCTGGCCAGCAGCCAGCGACCTGGCAGCAGCTAGTATCTCTCACACACCTTGCCGCTGGGAAAGAAAGGGTTTCCACCTACTCTGGAATTTTGAACACCGAATATAGCAGGTTAAAATGGCCACCCTTATTTAAACCAAGCAAAACCTAAGGCACGCAGGCAATACAAAAACTGTGGAAGAATAAACTTAAAAAGCAGTGAGCTAGGGGAAGAACCTTCACAGAAAAAGCTCTTTGTGAAAAGTCAGAGGAGAACAGGAACATACAGTATCTCAAATGTACACTAATGCTGTTGTGCCCCAGCTGATGGCTGATGTCTAGAGTTTAGGGCTCAAGAGGGATTTGGTTAACTAATGATTATGCAGGTGAGTGGGAAAATGCTGGTTCTCAATATCTATTCTGATTCAATGGGAAATGACCATAAATTTGGAGGCAATAGGGTTTTTCAAAATGTGATGTGCTATGAAGAAAATGAATTCCCGAGTCATTAGCAAAGATAGATAATTCATATGATAAGTCTTCATAATAATATAATATTCTTATACAAATGTATGTATTGGATGCTTTAAAGGGTGAAATTTGAAATTTGTTTAGGAGCTAACTTTGTGGCTAGTTTTTTTAAAATTTTCCATTAAAATATTCAGAGACATATGGCCATTGTTCATTTTAGTGAAAAAATCAAAAGATTTTCTAGCATACAAGTTTGGCTGTTGGCTATGTTTTAAAGTATTTTGCTTCTTGGTGGATGAATTTTGGTAGGGGTATTGACCTTTTGAATGAGACCCCTAAAATTTGTAATATTTTCTGCTTTAACTTACAGCAATATTCATTAAGAGAAAGATGATTCAAACCTTTCTGCAAACAATGAGAAGAGACTGCTTAGCCCTTTTTAGGAAGCTAACTGTCACAAGGAATTATCTTGTTTCCATGTTCAAATAGCTTTCAAATGTCATACCCAGACAGAAAGCAAGGAAGACCATGGCTGCAGCTTTTAATGAGACAGCTGCTTTTTGAAGAACTGTGTTCAAACATCAAACAGCAGTTGGATACAAACAGACCAACAAAGAGCTGTGAGAGTGATCAGAAGCCAAACAAGCATGGGTGAAGAAGATTTAAGGAAGTTTGTTCAGTCTAAAAGATACTGAGAGAAGACCTAAGGGATCATCTAAAAGGAAAGCAGATTATGACCGCTCACTTGCTGCAGGTAAGAAGTAAGGTGTTATGGTCTTAACTTTAAGTAACCAACATTCAGGGATGGGTATCAGGAAGTACTTTTTGATGGTAAGCAGGGTGAAGCAGAGGAATAGATTACCTGTGGAGGTGTCACATCTTTCTCACTGGAAGGTCCGCAGAATTGATTATACAGTCCAAAATGGTTTGTACTGCAGGACAGACTGAGCTCCTAGGTCTGGGTGAGCCCTTGTTGTGTCCCGACTACCTCACAACAAAAATATAGTAATCTCCTTCCTTTTCCCTTCCCTGTTTTCCAGGCAAAGCAAAATGAAACACGCAGGCTACAGAGCAGAAAAAATTACTTCCAGCAGATCCCTGGTCCAAAAGGTCTGGGGAGTATAACTGTGAACTTTCATCCCGAATTGCAGCTATTTGACAGCCACTGTCACGGATCAGGCAGAGAGATGAGCTGGCTGACTTGTCTCCAGATTCCTTTCAGTCTTATTTTTTGGTGATCGGCTGCAGAAAATAATGCGAGACAGGTCTGAGCTGGCAGCCAAACTGGTTGCTCATCTAATCATGCTCTTTCATACAGGTTAAGAGTGGAAAAGCCCACTCCCTAGCACAACATTTGTACCCCATAATGCCACTGTGTGGAGGTGACAACTTACTGTCAGATGTAGGATTAGAGACCTGGTACCACAATGACAGCACATCATTCTGACCCACCAGTCCAGAAGGCAAAATATGATGTGAGGCTGTGACAGCCCTGGGATGCTGTGATGGGAACAGAGAGCGGGTACCTCTGTGAACTTTCGCAGGTGCTTGCCTGAGTAAGGAGACGCTCAGTAAAAAACATTTAAGATTTTCATGTTACAATTCTGCCTCTCGAGTGTGAAATGAATTCATTTTGACAGTTCCAGTGGAGATGGGGAGATATGCATTGAGCTGCTTAACTCTTTCCCTCTGTGCTCCCATTCTTCCCCTTGGTGAACTCATGCCTGCCCACCAGCCTAGAGGGGTGAATATATAAGGTATTCAGATACTTCAGCAATGGCCTCAGTCCCTTGCGGCCCTTGGAAGTGTCTCCAAGGACTTTCTCCTTCATTGTATTCCTTACTTCAATAGTGGTCTCTGAACCTAGCAACTTCTTGGGAGCCTAAATTTAAAAACCTGTGCCACAGCCATGAAATGCTATCTTCAGAACTGGTATCAGTATCTGCGGTGGGAGACCTCTCCAAAACCACTCCATAGGTTAAAAATGAGACACTGAAGAAATACTCAAAAGACTCAGAATCATTTTCTCATTCCCTAGCTATCCTTTTAAAAACAGCTCCCATAGTACTGTGCACTGCATGTTAGACAAAAGAAAAAAATAGTCTGGCAGCACAATTTAGAAAAGCTGATGACTTTAAAGACCTTCAACACGGAGACAGCTACCACTGATAAAAACTTGCTGTGACTCAGCTATGCTTTGCGTGAGAGCAAGTCATTTTGCTACTTACTGTTGATTACTGAATTTGAAACCCTCTGAGGTCTTCGAAAGGTCTGAGCACTGTTAAGGAGTGAATGCTAAGAAGGGGATCTATTACTGGAAAAAGTGGTTTTCAAGGAAAGATTGATAAAATGTAAAATATAATTAAAGAGGCTCGGGTCCACGTACATAATAAATGGTCCATTTTTTGTCTTATTCCGTTGTAAAGCACAACAACACTCAAGTCAAGGGTAAAAACAGCTGAAAAGAGTTTATTCACTTGAGACTATAAAAGGAGGTATACAAAGCAGGAGAGTTTGTCTGCTTTTGTGTTCAGTATTACACCAAAGAGTAAAGCAAGAATGGAAACTGAGTAAAGTAATAAAAAAGCTCCAGAAAAAAGGATTTGGTCAAAAGCAGTGTGTGTGTATATATATATTCATAGATGTATTTATAAATACATATGTATCTATTTATAGATATATATGTAAATTAAGAAATAAATATGCATAAAGACTATTCCATACTAGACAGAGTAATGCAGCTGGGTGCAAACTTGACAGAGCGCAGCCAGGCCTGGGCACCCTGGAGGACAGCAAGTTTAACACCAGTCAGTGGCGTGCCCTTGCAAGCAATGAAACCACCTACTGAGCTGCGTTAGCAAGAACATAACCTGCAGGTCAAAGAACGAGCTGATTGCTAGGAGGAGGCATTTCTGAGGCCACTTTGGGAGTGCTGTGTCCAGATCTGCCTCTTGTAAGGTGAGGCTGGCAAGAGAGGGAATGTCAAAAGGGAGAGTCCAGCAGAGGATCACTAAAATGTTCTGGGAGCTGGAGAACAGGATTTATGTGGACAAGCTGAGGGAGCTGGTTTTGCTCAGCCTGGAGAATAGAAGAATATGGAGGAATCTAGCATCTGTCTTCAACTACCTAAAGGTGAATTACAGAGAAGACAAAACCAGACTTTTCTCAGCTCGGCACAGCAAGAATACAAGAGTCAACAGTTCACAAACTGCAATAAAAGAAATTCTCACTGGCTATAAGGAAGAATTTTTCACAGTGGCAGTGACTAAACATCGGAACATGTTGCCCAAAGAGGTTGTGAAGTCTCCAACCTTGGAGATGTTCAAAACTCAACTAGTCAAGACCCTGCACAGTCAGGTCTAAAGTGGAAATTACACCTCCTGTGAACAGAGGCTTGAGCTAGATGACGTTCCTACCAAATTAAATTATTGCACAATTCTATGACTCTGTGGTATTTATCTAGTCTGTTTTTAAAGATTCCTTATGATGGAGATTCCACTATCTCCCCAGACAATCTATTGCAGTGCTTTCTAAAGAGATGAAAAAAGCATTCAAAGCAACTGTATGTTTTGACTGGATTAAATCAGCTTCTTGAAGCATTTGCAACCTTTACATTGCAATGCTGTGACGATTCTTAGCAGCCAGAGGGTGAGACTGAATACACTGTATTTCTTATAGCTGAATTGAAGGAAATAGAAATAATTAAGCGATTCAAACCATATCATTGCATATTCTAAAGCAGTGGTTGCTAGAGAATGGACATGTATTTCAAACACCTTTGGCAGCCCCTGTATTAAAGTTTTCCAATATTAATGCTGAAAAAAAGGATATGGCTGCAGAACATATGAAATGATTTCATGGCTGTAGTTCCCTATCTCTATTTTTGTAAGAGACGAAAGAATACATATCAAATATTTTATAGCTGATTTGTTGTTATTCTAGGAAGTTAATGACTACAAATCCATTGTTGTATTTCCTGAGGATTGTTAGATCCGGACATTTAGGATGAACCCAAGAAGTACGTGCTTGTGAAAAAAAAAAATAGAATCTGAATCTTAAATATTACAGTTTTTTTCTCATTTTTGGTTTTGCCTTGCATTAAATGGCATCATAATATCTGATTTTGTTATGTTCCTAGGAGCAGTAACCAATCTTTCATAAACTCTTTCAACGAATTTTGAATCCATTGCCTACCTTCGTGCTCACTTCATCTTCCTGTTCATTTTAAAACTAATGCTGATCAACCTCTTTCTCTATAATAAAGTCTTTTATTTATGTCATTATATTTGAAACATGTAATTTGTTCCTTTGCCCTCAGTAACAGGCACATACCAGCAGCTCAGTGGTCTCCAGAGTCTAATATGCAGCACATATGTTGAAGTGTCTTTTTAAACAATACAGAAATGATGTTGAACAGAAAATAACACTGTACGGAAAGTAAGAGTGTATATGAAGTGTGCATTTTCTTTAAACACCAAGATCTATATTCACCACATACATGTATGTCACCTCTTCTTTTCTTCCAAGTCTTATTTCTACTGTTAGCGACTGTGGCTGAGTGATTTTTATTTGTCTATAGTCACCGAAACAACATTGCTTTTGCAGCGGATCTAGCCTCATTTTTTCAGTGCCCCCAGTTGCATGCTTAAATTCGGTAGTATTGGTCTGCCAAATAAAGTACTTGTATTAAGAATGGCAGAATCAGGTTGTCAGTTCCCAACAGAAATCAGATGGTTGATTTTTTTTTGTACTAACAAACACCACTCTGACACTCCCAGCATTTTGAGTATTATCCTGGTCTATGGCTCGATCCACTGTAACATCCTGCGTGCCATGCAAGATTTTGAGCATAAACTCACTCTTCATGGCTGTATTTTTCCCAGTTCATATAGGGTGGTCTGTGAATTGCTGGCACAGCACTAGTAACGAGGAATTGGTAAGCCTAAGTCCATGTCTTAAATTTGACTATTGTATGAACTACTAAAATATTTTTTCTAAGGCAGCTACATATCTACATTTTACATTTCTTGTAATTGTTTTCATGAACATGAACAGGTTTAACCTAACTTTTAGAAGTGTACCAAGACTAAATGCAAACAAAACTTACACTTTTTGAAGAGGCAAAAATGCAGGTGCATCCTACCAATAGGGTAGGATGCATCTACCCTGAAAAGGGTGGCATTTCTGTATTTTGGAGAGAAACTAAATAAACAGATTATGGTTTATAGACAGAATCCTCTCCCCTTGGTTTATAACTGCGACATGAAGTGACTGGAAAAGCGGTCTGGTTTTGCTTCGGAGACTTTCAGGCAATTGGATTGCAACCTATTACACTTCACAAAAGATAGGTAAGGTGCTTAATGAGAACACGACCCTATCACACATCTTCCCTCATGTCTTCTAAGTTCTGTTCAAGGTATTTCTGTGAGTGCAGCTCCACAAGGGCTTCAGAGGCTCCTGTGTGGCTTTTCTGAGGGCTGGTCCCCCTTTGCAGCAGAATTGTGCTTTAGAGCTGCGCTGGGAAATTCTTGCACCTGCATGGAGAGGCAAAGAGCAGCATGCAGGAGACGTGTAGAGAGGTAACGTTTCTGCAGGTTTTATATTTCAACTCTCAACACAACCAAGCTGAGGATAAAACCAGGGATTACATTGATTATTTTGGGTATTACTCAAGTTGATTCAACATGACTGGATCTCGTTTCTCATAAGAGTTGCAAGAGTCAGACCTGTCAGATTGAAATATATGTAAGTGTATGAGGCATTTTTCCAAACAAATGGATTTGACAGTGATTGTCCAAGTCAAAACGTCATAGGTAGGACACCTCTCACCTTATTTTAAATGCTTGCTCCTAACAAGCATCCTAGAAAACTAGTACAGTCTCTTGTACAACTTACAGAGGGAAATACATATACTTTAAAGCTATGATTGACCCATTTTAGACCTGCTTTCCGATGAAATAAGTTGCTCACGAGAGCCCTCTGACAGGTTCTTGATTAATGATAAACAGGGCCCACTCTGATTAACTGAGATGTAGGTATTCAGTGTTCTTTGCATAAATTTTGCCGAACTGTGGAGCCCCTTTGACAATAGGCTCATTTAGGTTTATGGTCTTTTTTTCAGAGCTGATTTAAGACTCTGAGCTGTTGCTCAGCGTTCCTCATTTTGCTGTATGTGCTCTCTCTCTTCCCTGTTTTATGCGCTGATTCATCTTTAACGTCTCCAGCCTGAACAGCAGACTAAAAGGCTTAACTAAAAGATTTTGATTGATTTCAGCTTCGTGTGACTTCACTAAAGAAGCAACAGTACTTGAGCTGCAGCAGGATCCTGAAGGCATCTGTAGAATTGCAAAACATGGCCCAGAGTCACGCTTTTACAGACTCTGGCATTTCACTAGAATGCTTCGATGTATCAATAGGGATGTAACTGCTCCAGCAGCAAAAGTCCACTTCTCCTAACAAAAAGAATTCTCTTTAGTGCGTGACAGGAGTTTGTACCTGTCGAGGATGGAGTGATGCATTTCATTGGTAGAGAGAAGTAGCGATATGTTTATTGATATAAAACAATGATTTAACAAAGTTTGATAGTAAATGCAGCAGTGTTTTAACAAGATTCAATGGCAAGGCATGCTTGGTTATTTACTGCATAAAGGACAGGGTCAGACAGAGCTGTCAGGGACATCTTCCCTTTGAGTTGAGGTTTCAGAAAGGATGCTCTTGCTTTCTAAACTCCTTCTTGGAGAGGAGTCTAGATGCGGCTGGATCCAATCCTAATCCCAGACTTGGTCAACAGTTTGAGTCTAAAGGATTTTACGTGTGCAATCAATGCTTTATATTACTTAGGTACCAATTCAAAATTTAGCATGCTGTCAGTTACTTACCCAGGATTTGTTGTGACAAGAAATCTCTTAATCTCAAGGAGTAACTTTGGGAGGCATCCCTACGCAAGGGGAGATCCTGGTGTGCAGCTGGCGGCCGTGCAGGAGAGCTCAACAGGTTCTTGGGCTGGTCACTGTTTATGAGGTTAAGGTGATTGACCTATAGTCATATTTGCATATCGACCACAGTACCAATAGTGTGATTAGGTGGGTGCATTGCTTGGCTATTGTGTTGTTATCTCTCTCCCCAAAACCATGTTAAGCCAGGTGCAGCCATCATGACTAGATGCACCCAATATGGCCACCACAGGTAGTTATCACTCGGGCAGGGTTATGGGAGATAAAGGTCAGGTTGGCAGTGGAACAAACCATCACAGTACCTCACGTTAAGCAGTACAATGCCTGTCTGGTTGTGGTGTGATGCATAGAAATCCCATTACTCCTTACCGTCACCAGTAGCACAGGACACACAGCCATCGATACTTGTGATGCTAAAGGAGACATTCAGAGCACATAGCTTTATGGTCAGAGATCTTTTCATTGCCCTGCCTCTATCTAGGTACTTTCAGTCACCTTCTGTTCGTTTCTCATCATTTAATTTCACACATGTCACCCTTCCTTTCCCACAAATACTTACGAGCTTTTCTCCATGCTACTGTCCTCTAATGAGCTCTCTGCCATTACAGTTTCCATTCCACCCTTCAAAATGCTGCCATCAAACCTCATTTATCACTTATTTTTCATGTTCAGGACATGCTACTATCTCAGATTAATAGAAAAAATAGCATAATCAAGAAAATATTAAGAAAAAACACACCTATACAAATCTGTAAATGTCACTGTACTTTCTTTTGCTTTGGAAATTTTACCTCCAGCTGGTGCTCTCTCTTCATTATCTCTATTACAGAGTGTCCTGAGAGGCTAGGACCCATCTTTGCTGTATCAGTAAATCATCTTGTACAACTGAGCCTTGATCCCAGAAAGTGTTTAAGAGTTTGGCCTTCAGTCAACTTTACGATTTATCACGTGTCTTAGATATTCAGTCAGTAATGAAGTGCTTTGCAAGATCAGCAATGTATAAATAACAACTAATGTGATCCAGCTCTCAGCCTCTGTCTTTGCCTTAGCAACCAAAAATTACTTTGAAGGCTAAGTATTGTATGTGGGATAAAGATGTGGAAACTGTGGATGCATGAGCCAGTCAGGTGGACAGCAAAGGATGCTTCTAGCTTGTTAGAGGTCTTTTGTGCTGATGGTGAGCTGCAGTTAGAATCAGAGGAAGTGAAGAGTGGGAAGAGTGCAAGATGCCCTAGCGTATTCTGTATAACTTCTCTGCCTGGTTCCCTAAGAGAACAAGGCTTTGGTGATTGTACTCTCATTTTGTTAGCCTGTTTATCCACCTTATATAGCCTTTAAAATAATTAGTTCATTTCAACCAAAATTGACAGTAGATAGGATATTCCAAAATGTTAGTTTCTAAAAACTACGATGAACATCAGTGGCTGGGGTGACTGGCAAGATCCAAATTGGTCATACCACTGAAGGAAAGGATGTTTTAGTTCTGCCCAATATACACCCCGGAGAGGAGCAGCAGACCATTCAGCAGCTCTAGCTCTGAGCTAGTCCTAACCTACTCGGCTCCATAGGCGTGGAGCGTGTCAAGGAGCTGGAGGCGCCCTGGGAGCCACGACATAGAAAAGATTCAGTGGTGCACAGGAGACGCAGGACATGGCATCAGTAGGAGCTGGGATCTGTTGCTACCACTGCCTGTAGACAAGTGATGGGATATTTTTGATTGCTCAGCCTTGGAACATTTAAGGAGAAATCCTTTAAAGGAGAAACACAGTAAACATAATGTTGCATTTAATCTTACTGTTGTTACTACTTTTTTTATTGTGGTTACACTAAGAAACCTTCTCTGTACTTTTTCAAATGCCTCTGGAAGTTAATCAGCTGGTGGCACTGAATTCTGCCCACATGGATCTTAATGTGGAATCAAATCGTGTTCGATTATATGGGTTAAGAGGATCTGTAAATGTTTATGGTTTTAAGTGTTCAAAGTTTTGTAATAAATGTGTCATAAGATGCTCTGTTCTGGGCAGCCTGAAATGTATACAGCAGGATACACTTTCAAAGGACTGAAAACTTGTCCTGTCCACATGTATTTTTAAATACATAGAGCAGATCGGAAAGGAATCTGATAATTTGCAGCATAGTTTTTGCAATATGAGTTTATCTAATCTGTCACAGGTTTATATAACCCACACTTTTGTGCAGCAAAAAGGCTACATAAAGTAATTCAGTTTTGCAACTGTTTTCAGAGTCCATTAAAGCAAAAAAACAAAGAGAAAGAGAAAAAAACACTTTTTTTCCTCAAAGCTGAATTTAGAGTTGTGGTTGAAAGTTTTGCTTTCATACAACTCAATGAAACTAGATCCTATAATTTCTTTTCAACAAGTAGTTTGTGAATGTTGCCCCAAAGTTACAACATTGGATGGGAATCCCACTTTGTTTTTACTTCAGGCTAAAGCTGACTTCACAGACTTCAGATAAGTGAGGTCATATAATCTTGCTCAACGGATTTATTCTCTTGGGATATAATAACTGTTGTTATAATGTATTTTTATGGAAAGTACCATAATAGAATTATGCAGAAGTGGCTTTGGCTGTGAGATGTACAGTTTGGGAGTTCAGCTCTGGATAAATATTATATATAGATTACTACATTCTGTGGTCCCACCCAGCTTACTATGTAAAAGCTACAAATTAAGTCTGTAATTCTTATTTCTTTTTGTTAAACATATCTACTCCATGTCCACAAATGCTGGTTATCCTTCTCTCTCAAGCTGTCTTAATTTGATTAACATCATTGCTTCAACTCAACAATTTGTGCTTTGCTCAAAACATGCTGCTTCTGTTTTAGAAGGCATGTGATTTTCTTTGAATGTAGAAAAACATTCCTCCTTTTTCTAACTGTATCATCTGGTCTGCTATAAAATGCAGTTTATAAAAGTTGCCCTACAAGGGTTGTCAATTTAAGCATTTTAATAACTATTATCAGTTTTTGCTCAAAAATTAGCTGAAAGCCATTTTTGCTACATGCTTATAAAATTTAAAATGACTGGACAATTAGTAATGCTTTATTTAGCCCTTGTCCTTTTATAAGTGATGCCTTTTGTAAACACAGTAACGTGAGAATCAAACCCTTACAGACTTCTCCCCTCACTCCCATTTGTCCCTCTAATCACAGAGGCTGAGGATCTAGCTCATAATACACGTTGCTGATGTGCTGTTGTCACATATTCAACGTTTAATTCTAATGTGCTTTTCAAGGTATGCAAATTAGCCTGCAGCTTCTAGTATGGATTTCCACTCTCAGCACAGGCCAGGAAGCAGCTGACCACTTTGAGAAGGAACACCAGAAAAATGACTCTTTTGCTTTTAGAACAACTTTATAGACAACCTTCTTTCAATTTAATTAACTTTGACATTTCTGACAACTCTACATTTGCAGTTGAAAAATCTCAGATTTAAATGCTACTTGAATATTGATGCCACTCTTCAAATAAAGGCTTTCTAACTTCATTTAGAAAAAGCACAAAATATTTATGTTTATGTACAATTTAGCTTCAGTACATTTCACTTTGTTGGGAAACCCAGTGCCGTGATGGCATCATACTGCTTATGTTATAGTGTGATCAATTTGATGAAAGAAAAAAGCAGGCGAGCCATCAAAACGGCATCAAAATGCCTTGTTTGTCATGTTACGTTAATTTTTAATCAAATGTTTTCAGCTTCCATTTGCCATATTCAGTTACAGTGTGTCACTTGTCTCATGTCTCTCTTGTATGGGCAGCCCCCTGCCAGCTGACCCGATTAACTAGGCGCGGATTTGAGGGCATTGACCGAAGGACCACATGCAGATTCTGTTTCTGCAGATCTGATCACATTTTATCAATAGGTTGAAATGGATGAAGCTGTGCTGCAGGGCACCACAAGATTTACTTACGTTCTTCCGCCTCTCAGAATTCAACTATTTCCTTTTGGCTTTCTGGATCAAGTCATCAAAAGGCTGTAAATCTGAACAGCTTCATCAACAGCAGTGGAAAAAAGATTGATTTCTCAAGCTTCTGTTTAAATCATAAAGAGCAACACAACTTTTCAGAGCTACCACCCTCTGCTTATTCCCTTGACATACTTTAATCAATGAAGGAACAAATCTTGCTCCCTAATGCAAACAGTAACATTGATCATAAAGGAACTAATCTCCAATTAGAGAAATTTAAAAGAATATCAACCTTGAACCGGTATAGTGATTTGCTTCTTTTGATTTAGCAGGTTTTGTTGCTACCATGTCTTCAAATAGCAGTTACTGTGTTGGATAACAATACTATCTGAAAATGGACTGACTGGTAGTTCTCTGCTGCAGTACAGTTGCATCTAGACCATGTTTTTCTTCCAGCCTTTGCAGCCTTTTGCAAAGTCTTTGCAGTTTTCTAAGCTGCTTGTTTAATGACATGCAAATGCCTAAACATTCATTGCAGAGGAGGAAGTATTTTATTTCAGGAGTCAGGAGATTTTATTATTTTATTTTGTTGACTCATGAGTTTATGTATGCATTAACCAAGAAAAAAATACTTTAATACCTGTTTGTTCCATACTTGTTGGTTTATTCATTTTTAATTGATTTTATATCTCAGGGGTATTTGCTTTGTTTTAATATAAAAGATACAGTGGAGCAATTTTCACATTGCATCAAGTTGCTCCGGTCTATCTTTGGAAAAATCAATAAAATGAGGTGAAAATAAAGGTTGTGACTCACTGGCTGATATACACAGAAGGATGTCACTCCACAATGCGATATTTTTAAAATGACTACTTAAAAATTCTGTATGGCTTGGTTCGGATTTGATCTCTCCACAGCTCTAAAATCCTGACCACTGACGTTGTCACAGGAAAACCCCATGCAAACCGGCGGACTCCACTTGTACTGGAGCAGAATGCCACAGGATCTTTTGCTCAGATTTTGACTGCATTTCCATGGGAAGGGTCTTCAGATGCTGCGACCTGACACTAATACCCAAGACACCAGAGCCTCTCTAAACTCTGGAAGCTCAGAGTCTCCTCCGGCACGTCTCTGCCCTGCTGCCGAGGGGAGGCGGGTTGGGCCTGGGGGGGCAGCAGGGAGGACTGAAGGTGTCTGCCTGCTGAGCAGGTAATGCTGCAGCAGCAACGCTCGCTCTTTTTAAAAGTCCCAGACCTACTTGGGGTGGGTTTCATACGGATGAATTTACTATTTCTCTTTCCACAGGGTGATAAGTAATTTAATTTGCTTTTTCTTTTCCTCTAGTTGTTAAAATGAAATGCATATTTTACAGTGAGGCTGTGGGATACTTTCAAAATTGTTACTTGTCATCACAGCTTATCTAGATGCAAATTGCTCCAAATAAAACATTAACATTTTACCTGCCACTGTGTTTGCAGCCTTCAAAAAGACAGACTCATTGTCTCTTCGCCTCTTTTTAGCGTAGCACAACCTGCCTTTAAATTGATATTATGCATAGCGCTGTTATTATTATCTAACTTGATTATTGCTGCTCAGACTTGAGACTGACCAGCTTATAGACCAGCTGTATTAAGGACCATAAATCACAGAGTGATGTAAGGTCTCTGCCTCTGAAGATTCTGCAGTAATTAGACGTTTTAACTCAAGTTTTTGTTTTATCTTTCAAAGAAAGAACTTTATGCTCCAGACTTATTAATGAACCACAAGTATTTTAACTCCTCCTCTGATGTTTTACAAAGTATTCTCCTGTCTGGTGTCTTGATCTCATTTCTGGCCTTGACACAATTACTTTCCTCTTCATGACTTCCTGCTGAGGGTGAATTATTTCTCCGTGTGTCTGTCTTGTCCCACAGACTCTTCCATTCATCAGGTATTCAGCAGCGGGTTTGTATCTCTTCTCCTTAATCCAACAACTAAGCTTCCTGTGATTTCTCAAATTTTGCTTTAACGAAGTTGATTACCAATCAAGAATGCAAGGAGTATAGGCTATGATTAGACACGTGGAGATCAGACCCACAGAAATATAATTGTGCTTAGACTATACTTGTATAATCAAGATACTCTGCAAAACATCAAGTAGATCTGAGATCAGCCATGGCAATTTCTGTGAGAAACATTACATGTGCTATTAAAAATGCTACAGAGAAGGGCCTGATATAACACAGCAGCTGCTCCATTCATACTACAATTTTAAAAGAGATTGTTACCATTGAGGAAATGGAGTAAGAAACAGAAATTAGGTACAGCAAGATACCAGGTAAGTCTCTCTATGTTGAATTAGATTCAACACCATTGATTCTGGGTGCTTTTGTAACTGCTTTTAAGAGATTCCAGCATAATTCTTTAGTATCTGTAAGAGACATTTTTACTCAGATTCCAAGTGGGATGGATTTTGTTCACATTTTCCTCCAGACTTTCAAAAACATTCTAAATCACTGCCTGAATTCCATAGCAAAAGAAAGGGTGCCTATATATTTCACTTCTTGAGCATTTTATTCTCAAAATACAGACCATATTTCAAAAGGGGCAGGCGTGCAGTTGCACATGCACAATTACATAAATTTATTATGTGCACGTATATCCTGTAAGTGCAGAAAAACTGGGGTATCTGGGTACATAACTGATGTTAAGGTAACTCAGGCACTATATAAAAATGTAGTATTACTGCTATATTATTCAGCTATTTATTGTAGCATGTGTGTTAAGTGGAGAAATCAAAGATAATTACAAATCTAGCATCTTCAACAGACAACGGGGAATTTTTAAAAAATGTCAGCTTAAAAAACCAATGATGACAGGCTACATAGTGTCAGTACTAATATGTGTCGGTAGTACTACGTGTCAGTACTACTACTAATGTCAGCGCTACCACGATTTGCAGAGTTAAAAGAAATTGAGTGATACGAAAAATAAACTTAAAGTCACTGAAATTATTGGGGAAAGGCACAGAAAGATTTGCTGTGTAGCTCTTCCAAACTGCGAGGCAACAGCCCTGTCAGAGTCCAAAGTGCCTCCCTTAGCAATGCGACCTTGCAAAGAGCTCCTGTAGGAGGAAATGGGTATGGCAGAAATGCAGCCTCTAGTCCGGACTAATGGGAGCATGAATTAATTTAAATTGCCACACGGAAATAAGTTGTTTAAATGTGAGAGGCCTGAACTTCTTAACTTCTGTGAAAGCAAGATAGTGTATTTCATACCCATAGCTGCCTTGACGATATTACAATGGTAACTACCTAGGTGTGAAGGAAAGGCACAGAAAGTAAGAAAAAAGAGAGGAGTGGGAGGTTATGCTTTCTTGTGCTGACTGAATTTGTTATGGCACATAGTCACCTGTTCAAAAGAAATGATCTAGAGATTCATGGAGGATTGGGACAGGAAAGTAATGAAAATATTAAGAAATTCTGGAAATACATGGTCTTTGAACCATATATTTCTGAATGATCTCTTTATTTCCTACATGTCTCAAGTTTCTATTCTGCAATGACTCTGTATCCTAATTAAGAGAAGGAGGATGGGTTATGTGTCTTTGAATCAAATAGGACATAAGTGCAGTGTGGAATAGAATGCTGTGATTTAGGTTGGTGTCCTCTGCTGTAGCTCTTATTTTAGTGTGATGCAGCCTTGGTTCTGGTTTGTGTGCTTTGTGATAGACAGGTGTGGAAGGAGCTTTTTAATATTTTCAATATCTTTACTCTTTCATAGAATGAGGGAGTATATCATGCATGAACTTTTGTTACATGTTGAGGATTTTGGTATCTCAGCAGGTGTTCCAGTCTCATACTCCTACAGCAGAGGAGGAAAAATGCAAGTTAACTGCAGGTTCTTATTGTAATTGGAGTGTGTCTGGAAAAGTCACAGTTTGTCCCTAAGGCAATCCTAAAGAATTTTGTTTGTGAGAAGAATTATTCGAATGCTGATTGTCATTTTTTGTGTTCTAGTTTGTCACACTCTTGTGTGCTCCTCTGTGTCGCTTACTGATTACACTGTCATTAAAGTAAGTCATGAGGTCTGAGCCTTTGTTTCAGTGAGTTACGGGGATGTATATACGCATTACAGTCAATATGGAAATTTAATAAAAAAGTGATTACGGATAAGCATGTCTGCCAGCTTCTGCTTGCAAACTGTAAATAGCTGATCAGAGACTTATGTCTCTGGGTGAGCATCTAGTGAGTCATAGAATCATGGAATCATAGAATAGTTTAGGTTGGAAGGAACCTCAAAGACCATTTACTTCCAACCCCCCTGCCGTAGGCAGGGACACTTCCCACCAGACCAGGTTGCTCAAAGCCCCATCCAGCCTGGCCTTGAACACTTCCAGGGATGGAGCATCCACAACTTCTCTGGGCAACCTGTTCCAGTGCCTCACCACCCCCATAGTGAAAAATTTCTTCCTTATATCTAATCTAAATATAGCCTCTTCCAGTTTGAAGCCATTAGCCCTCATCCTATCACTACATTCCCTGAAAAAGCATCCCTCTGCAGCTTTTTTGTAGGCCCCCTTCTGATACTGGAAAGCAGCTGTAAGATCTCCTCAGAGCTTTCTCTTCTCTAGGCTGAACAACCCCAATTCTCTCAGCCTGTCTTCATAGGTGAGGTGTAACACCATTGTAGGGGACCACCAAATTTCTCAAGCACAATTTGCCTTTAGTGAAGCCATGTTTGCTGTCATTGATCACCTTATTTTCCATGTGCTACAGCACAGTTTCCAGGAGGATCTGCTCCATGATCTTTCCGGGCACAGAGGTGAGACTGACTGGCCTGTAGCTCAGCAGGTCTTCCTTTTTTCACTTTTAAAAAATGGGTGTTATATTTCCCCTTTTCCAGTCAGCAGAAATTTCACCAGACTGCCACAACTTCTGAAATATGATGGACAGTGACTTGGCAACTTCACCTGCCAGTTCCCTCAGGACCCATGGATGAATCTTATCAGGTCCCACGGAGTTGTGCACCTTCACATTCCTCAGCTGGTCTCAAACTTGATGTTCTCCTACAGTGGGCAGTTCTTCATTCTCCCACTCCTGGCCTTTGCCTTCTGTGACTTGGGCAGTGTGACTAGAACCCCTAGCGGTGAAGAGTGTGTCACATGCTTTTCTCACAGTTAATGAGTTTATACAATATTTTTTGTTAGATTAACCTCACTCCCCAAATGGAGTGAGAGAATTATCCCATTTTGGTAAGGTCTCATAGCTCTGCTTACCATTTCCAGGCATACTATAGAAAAATTTAATGTAAGGGCTTGATTCAGCTTGAGCAGTTTAGCAGATCCCACTTTGTGCTTTGTAATCCATTTCATCTCCACCTGAATTAAAGAAGGTCCTGAGCAAGACCATCATCTGTGCACAGGGTTACCAGCAAGGACAAACTTTTAAGACTTTTGGTGCCACCTTCAGCATCTGAAAACTGTATGCCTTCTCTTCTTTTGAGCTGTAAGGTCTTTTCCAAGTGTTGCTCATATTTTTCTCACTGTAGGGTCTGTTAGCAGGGAACTGAGTTTGGATTTTCCAATCCTTGTGTTTTGACACATGGATTAAATATAGATATGTGTATATGTATTTAACCATATCTATAGGTTATTGCAATGTATAAAGGCATTAGTAGACATCTAGAAGCATGTAAACATGTTTTGATTTCAGATGATTTATCAACCCACTTCATACTGTTATTAGCAGAACTTACCTACTATCAGTTTCATTGTCTTTTAGAGATCCTTAATCTTCAAACTCTGCATTTTTCATTGATCATATTCTTACTACTCATTGCTTGCTTCATTTACAGTCAGAAGCTTCATATCTGGTGTCTAGGATGTGATTGAAAATATGGAAGATGATAAAGCTGAAAAAAAAATCTATATACTTTATAACTTTTGACTAAGAAGTGAAATTCAGGCTAGTATTAATTGGTTCACCTTTTGTTGTACCCGCTTTTAAGGCAAGAAGTTATATTCCTGAGTAAAGATTTGATTAGCAATGATCAAGTTGAGACTGACCTCACTGGAAGTGCATAAAACATTTTTTATCTGGACATGTTTCCTCTTCGTGTCAGATGTTTATGGCTGGTTGCCTACAGCTAGAAGACATATTTTTCCTTTTGGGCTTTTATGAGGTTTGGCAACCAAAGGCACTTTACAGATTTACCATAAAAATTGATCCCATTTGTCAAAGAAGCCCACAATCATCTCTTATTGTTTCTCATAAGGGTGTTAAGAGTCACTGACCAAGTGATAGCCACATTGTAGGAAACTACTGGGAAATGTAAAAGTGCAACAACTTTTTTGCTCCATACAGGAAGCCATGGACCAAAGTATGAAAAGTCCCTGCTCCATTTAAATGCATGCAAAGAAAATGGATGGCTTTTATTTTTTTTGTCAGGTCATTTAATGAGTTGCTAGCTGTAAAATTGGCAGAAAACTAAACAGAATACATTGACAAGGACTGTAGTTGAAAGACTCCAGTCAATTTCTTGTGTCTTACACTATGGGAACTGATTCAAATCACTACAAGCTTTGGACACTCCATTTGAGACTTAAAACCCACTGAAGCCTGCTGGCAGCAGTTTATTGTAGCTAGCCTTTACACTGTTACTGACAGAAAGATTCTTTCCTTAGCTGTAACAGATAGAGCCTTTTCAGCAGCATATGTGCAAATACATAAAATTCGTTTCTGGGTATGAACTGGATACAGGATCAGTTCTCAAATATTAATGCCTAAAATCTGCACAGATAGGCTAGTGTGCAAACTAGCTATACTTTTGTGCACTTCACACAGATAATTCCAAGTGAAAAAGACATATTGCAAATACAAAGCTGGTAAGTCTCTCTGCAACAATCCATTAACATTAGGACTGATGTATCTTGTGGGTCTCCAGCCTCTGAAGCTGCAGCTGAGCTGGCCCACAACAACGATAAATGGATGGTTTCATTAACTAACATGTGAAATTCATTCAGATCTAGTCAATCATGTTTTCTTGATATATGCTATTATCTGGTTTTCTGAGGGCCAATCTGATTTTTCTACTCAAAGTCATCCTCCTTGATCAGCTCTAGCTGATAGTTTTTGACAATGTCATAGTCTCAATCACATGCAGCTATTTGCACCGTCCTGATCTCTGTTCAGGCCAAAAGCACACTGAGAACTCTCTGCAGGGTTAATGAAAACAAAAACTTACTTGGATTTCAGATTTTTGACAAAAATTTGCAGGGAAAAAAAGCCTACTTTCTGACAAGCTTTAATCACAAATTTTTGAATATGTGTCAGAGTTTTTAGGTATGTGTAAAAGTTCTTGAGATTCTACCACTGCTCCTTTTTCTATCTGTTTATCTGTAACTTGGGGATGTCTTTCTACTCTATGAACAAATCTATAGCTTTCTGGGGAAAGCAAACAAACAAACAACCGAACAAAAACCCCAAACGAAACAAAACCAACCAGCCAATCAACAACAACAACAAAACAACAGGATAATTAACAGGTAACTGTTCTACATTACTATAAACAACTTTTCTGTGTACACAACCATTATCCAACTTCAAAACTTGTCTGCCCCCCAGGCAAGGGTTTTACTACATGAAATCTTCTAGAAAGAAGGCTGCAAATGGCAGTGAGATGTCAGAGTTCAAATATCTCATAGAGGGAAGGACTGCCTGTTCACTTACAGGTCCCCTTAGATGCTTATTTCTTCTTGTGATACCAAGTTAGGAGCTTTTTCATAGATCACCGTGCCCACAGTTCCCTTTTTCCTCATCCTCATCCATTCTTTTTGATAAGTGCAAACTCATTTCTTGCCAATTTAACCTTCACAGACCCCTTTATAAGGCTTTCTTTCCATGGTACTTTCCTTTGTCACAGTAGGAAAAGTGTGACTTCTGTGGCTGTGACTGTTTAGATTGTGATAAAGGTGGAGCAGTGTCTTTGCCAAGCTGTCCACAGTCACTACACCCTGAAAGATCTGTTCCAAAAGCAACCTCTTCCTTTAATTCCTTTAAATGCCTGGAGCTAATATAATATAACAGGCTAAAAATACAGCAAATCAAGGAGCTTCTCTGTAGCCATGAGTAGTTGAAGATGTGTATACTCACATCAGTCAGAAATCGTGGGCTGAGAATAAAGAAGAGTTCTGTCAAAATGATCCATTGAACAGGCTGATGCACCAGCTTTCCTGAAAACCATAACAAATTTAAAATATGTCCTCAATAAAAGGAAAGACAAATCTGGACTTCGCAGAGAGCAGTCTATGATATGCATTTCTTTTGTTACTTTCATGATGGGAACTGAGAAAGAATATTGTATTTTAAAATAATAATATCCCTAAAGTAATAGTAAAATGGGGGAAAAAAGAAATGGATCTTCCCAGAATGAAAGAAAATTGAAACCCGAGATCCACACACAGTTATAAATGGGAAAAAGTTAATAATGAATGGGCACTGTTCAGAATTCTTTACCAAATTTCATTTATTTATAAATCTAGCCTAAAATATGGTGAAACTAAGAACCTTTGGGACCCTTTTGATTGTGCCTTTTTACATTAGGAAAAGACAAGTAAATATGTTATGTATATATGATATTCAGATAGTTAATTGTATACCATAGCTTTTTCACAGGAGCTTATTCTGCAAAGGAATTTGTGAAAACAGTCACAGTTTTGTGAGTACAAATTTGAGGATTTGCTTGTAAAGGAAACAAAACAAAAGAAAGTTGCTCTTTTTAATATTAATCTTTCTAGGTACCTGTGGACACATTTTGAAGTAGAGAAAACACCCTCATGGATTGTCTTTTTTTCCTTCTTGCTAAAAAAAAAGTCCGAAAATGTTTTTTATTAGCCCTAGTTAAAAAAAAAAACCACAAAAGAAATTAATATTCCCTCATTCATTAATATTCATGGATGGTTATTAAAGGTCATTGAGATTCATCCAATAACAATTTTATTAATAAAATATTCACATGAGGAAGTTTGGTCATCTCTCATCCTCAGCCACTGTCACGATCTCAGCAAAACTCAGTAGAGATGGAAGCATCAGTTCGCATGGAACTTGTGGCAGGACAGGGCCCAGACAGGAGAGAAGAACTGTGATACAAGTGCATGTAGTTAAGCTCTACGACCAAAGCATTGATAGTAGCATGATCACTGCTTCAGATGCTAAGACTGGAGCTTGGAAGGAAAACATCTGATTCGAGGTGTATTTAACTGGGGAACTTCTTCCATAAAAGCAAATTTGGAGTAGTTACAAAAGTCAACTAACAGTGTTTTAAGAACATCATATAATTATCAGGTAAACTCAAAGGTTCCAAGTGTGCTAAAAGCATTCACTTGGACAAGGAAGTGAGAGCAAGTTATAAGGGAGTTTGGTTTTTATTTCTTTACAATGTCATCTCATTTCATGGAGTGGGTTTTCTAAATCCGAGAGATCCTAATCAATATAACTGCTGCCAGGGATTCCTGTATGAGGTGGGTATTGACTGAGCTTTCTTTCTGATGAAGTGGTTGTAAAATTAAAGCTTGAATCCTGAAAAGTTTTACATATATTGACACCAATATTGACCCTGAGGAGAAATGCTGTTCCTCAACTGACGTAGGAGATCACCATACTCAGAATTGTTGTCATACAGATTTGAGAGCAAAGAGCAGCTACTGCTATCAAAAAGCCCAGCTAACTTGTACTTCTCATTACTAGAAAGTGACTGAAGATCACTTTGTCTTCAGGCATCTTTTGTTCATAGAGTGTAATTTTACTGACAGGATGACCTTTTCAAATAATGATATTTATCCACCATTTCACTCAGTGTATTTCAGGGCCATGGTTGTTCTTTACAGACAACCATAAACCACCATAGGTGAGATTCACTGAATGATTTAGATGAAATGCAGAGTACTGGAAGAAACACTGTGGTTCTCTGTAAAACACACAGGAAAAGACTGATGCCTTAGGACGAGAGCAGAGCATCCATCTCCCATTGAATGATCTGATCATAAGTATTAAGGATGACTCTTATACCACTGCTGCCTCTGCTTTACAATAGCCAGCCACTGTGTGGATGATGTGGGTTCAAATATACCTGACACAGTTCAGACCCAGCATTTTCACCCTGCGGGACAGTGTATGGGTCAGCAGGCTGTCCGTATGGAGCACTTCTTCCCTTTCCACTGGATCTCACCTGCAGAGCAGAAAATGGTCCATTGGGCCAACATGAGAACGTACTAGAGGGAACTTGGCCCTGGAGATTCATGATTAGGAAGTGAAGCAAGAGCGCTACATTGAAAAGAAAATGTGTAAGACAGGTGCTTGTATAATATAAACTGTTCTGAGAGATCTCAATTTCCCCCCTTCTAGACAAGCGAGTTATCCAGCTACTCAGTCATACTGTATTGCAGCAAACATGTTACTACAGGTTCAGAAGAGCCTGATCTGATGGCTGTGTGCGAAGGGAAATCTGGCAGTGCCTTCTAAATCTGATCCTACAGGGGGCTTAGACGATATGACATTAGCTGTGCTTAGGGGTAGGCTGCAAGATGGTCTGACTGGGAATATTTTGGGTACATGGAGAGTAGATCTAGGCACCTGGAGAGCCTTAGTCAGGGAGGTATCCAGGGAGTTAATTTCTTAACTGCGTGGTGTCTCTTTGGTACAACAATTTATTTTTCAGATGCCTTAAATTGCATTCCAATCATGTTCCAGGCACTCGTGTGGAATCTAAACGCGAGACTTAGAATCATAGAATCATAGAATGGTTACAGTTGGAAGAGACCTTAAAGATCATCTAGCTCCAACCCCCCTGTCATGGGCAGGGACACCTCCCACTAGACCAGGTTGCTCAAAGCCCCATCCAACATGGCCTTCAAGACCTCTAGGGATGGGATATCCACAAGTTCCCTGGACAATCTGTTCCAGTATCTCACCACCCTTACAGTAAAGAATTTCTTTCTTTTATCTAGTTTAAATCTACCCTCTTTCAGTTTAAAACCAACACCTCTTGTCCTATCACTACACGCCCTGAAAAAGCGTCCCTCCCCGTATTTCTTGTAGGCCCCCTTTAGGTACTGGAAGGCCACTATAAGATCCATGGAGGCCTCCTGGCTCTTTTGCCTGACTTCCTCTTTGTTGGGATGCTTCACTCCTAAGCTTGGAGGAGGTGATCCTTGAATATTACCCAGATTTCTTGGGTCCCTCTTCCCTCCAGGGCTTTATCCCACGTATACCACAAATAGGTGATACAGATAATAAATGCAGACTGACAAACAAAACCAATAAATCAGACACTGTAATGTCTTAGAGTCTGCAGCCTAGAAAATTTCATCAACAATTTTTTCTATATTTTATTTCTGAAGCTGACTTCAAGGTTCATGCTTTTCTGAGAGCTTCTCCAGAGGAAGAAAACATATTTGGAGACCTACCAATGATGCTGAAATAGAAAAACGCCTTGTGAGTCTTAAGGTTTCAGCATCTCATCATACAAGTTGAGCTGACAAGTAGCTGCCACTGTCATGCAGAAGATTTGCTTAATATTTCTGGTTGCATTCCCAACTATACAGTCTTGAGACATGGTAGGGGATTCAGATGTGCTCTTCAGCCACCAGAGACACACTTGAGTGAATTGCTAATCTCCCCAGACATCTGGAATGCAGATAATGACTTGTGTATGTACAGCCTGATCATCCACCTGGCTGAATCGGATCATTCCTCGCTCTGTTGTGGCAGGAGGATTTTAAAGCTACTATTCTGAAACTCCTCTCTTGGTGTTGGCATGGTTAGATCCTCCAGAGCACTCACAGCTGTGCTGCCTTTTAACAGCCATTCCTTCAAAAAGGGAGAAATGATGAATTCAGCAACACTATATTAAGCTGATAAAACACAGAGGCATAAATCGCAGTCCAAAACGATCCTTCAAAGCAGCAGCTGACTTATGATTCGTGATACAAAGCCCAGTGGCTTGGCTGCATGAGGTTTCTAATTGTTGTGGCTTTGGCCTGCTCTACCAGCTACGGGCCAGCATTACTGCTTAAACTGGGACACCCAGCTTTCAGTAAAAGGAGCACTTCATCAGCATCAACATATACATCAGATAACAGATATCATGTTCTTCTAGGGCTGGCAGGATCCTGCCCTCCTCTCTGTGACTGATTGCCATTGTCTTTGCCAGGAGCTCCCTCTGCCTCCAACGAAGCCCTGTGCTTCACTGGGAGTTGCTCCCAGCTGTGCGAGAGCACACCTGCAGCACAGCATGCTGTCCTCAAGCAGCACCATTGGGTCCTGCAGATATTGTACTGTTGTGTTTATAGAGATGCAAACTCTGGGGATGGCTAAAGACATCTCCAGCAAGCTAGAAGGGGATGTCCTAGAAGTCCCTTTTTCTGTGTGTGGCTGTAAGTCTGCATGAAGGAAGAGACACCAAAAAACAGCTGGCCAAAGAGGGGAAAAGTGTGAGATAGCAGTGTGTGAAAATCTCCCCAAAGTGCTGAGCTTCAGAGGCTGTTGAGTCTGCAGGAACCGATAAACTCACAACACCAAGAAACTGCTGAATCTGCACAAGGCCACCGGCACACATTAGTATTTACAGTGACTTGTATACCTCAGCCCGCATCCATGAGGGCAACAGCTGCTGTATGCAGACAAAGTCTACAGGACAATGTACACACCTCATAGCACAAAGAACCATCTGAGAGGCTTTCCAAAATCTGACCTCAAAGCCACTGGTGTGGCAGTCCAGTCCTCCACTTCTGAATATACAGCTGGAGCTGGTGTCCCAGCTCTTGCTCCAGCTGGGTAACAGCAACAAGTGTATAAGTAAATTAGATCCTCTCCATCCCCTCTCAGTGAAAAGGGAGTTTACAACAGGGAGAATGTGTTGTGTAAACTTCCATGTTTGCTCAAAAAATAGAATGGTGAGGACTGGTCACAGTTCGTTCTTATAGCTCCCCCTATAGCTCCACTTACATATGGTAAAATACTGTACTTGGTCCCAGCATGTCCTTTTTACCTTTCAAAAAAATTTGGCATCCTGTAACCTTATCACTGCATCAGAAATGAAGGATCATGCAGCTGAGGTTGTGGACAGTCTCCTTTGCTTTGCAGAGATAAATCTTACATCTTTCTATTTCTTGTGCAAACTTTATGTTTCTGGTTGCTCCTGTGTTCTCTGGCAAGGTGAGATTTTGTGGGTCATGTGCATGAGAGCAAGGGAGAGATGAAATCAGTAGTATTGTGCTTGTATTGTGCTTTCCTTATACCTCCAGGAACCTAATTTCTGCTAAAGCTCAGGCAAGACCCAGGGGTGGAAATGAATGAGACATAATTAATAAGTAATCTTAATAAGCATTTTACATTTACCTTTCAAGCAGCCAATAAAACAGTTCACACAAAAGTGTCTTTTAGGCTTCCCTTAAAATAGCCAGTTTTCCTCTGCTCTACTCCTGGCCCTGGTGCTGTCCCTGTTGTTTGAAAGCATTTTTACAAACTTGGGCAAGGAGGCAACCTGGTCCATTCTAGTATCACCTTTGTCTTTTCAAAGGTCCTTGTATTTGTCAGGTATAAACCAAGAATTGACAAAGGTGCAAAGACCATCCATCTTCTACCCTGTACAAATCACTTGAAACTAAAGAGTGTTTTGTTTGGTTTCCTCTCTTTGAAAGATCTTATGCTTGCTTTTCTTTTCAAGTGCGTTTTGAAGAGGAGGTCATCTGCAGGGAATTCTGTATGAGCTTATTTTATGTTTGTTTATCAGATGTTTTCTGTAAGAAACTGCTAATTAATTGCCCATTGATAAAAATGAAATAGGCTGCCAGAATTCCCTGAAGCAGCAAGCAGCAGCTGAAGCCAGTGCTTTGGGGAAGAAGCTTTTCCAGGGACTGTTGGTCTAATGAATACATTGACACAACAGGTCAATTACCTCTTCTCATGTGGGGTTTTGTACCTTCTTCCTCTAAGACAGCCTAGACTGTGTTAAGGATATGGGTGCCTCCCTACATATTTTTAACCCCTGACGTTGCTGTTCTAATCCACTCAAGTAGTTTGCTGCTGAGGAAGTCAGAATTTTGGTGAAAGGTAAGATTTTGATATGATTTGTTTCACTGGTTTCATTTTGATTCTTTGGTCCCATTGATCAAATAGGGCCGGTGGCAGTCAGTCAAATGTTTCAATGGCTGATCAAGGCATCCCAAAGGTCCAAAGTTCACCTACAAAAACCAGTAACTTTTTATTTTATTGTTGAGCCTCTTTCCCTCTCCAGCAGAATAAATTGACATGAAGCCACTCCTATAAGTCAGGCTCCAGAGGGACAGAAACCTTTCCAAGAACAGCTGTTCCTTCAGTGCAGAAACATCTGCCAAATAGCATCATGGGCTCAGCCTTTTTCTTTTTGACTTAATAGAAATGCAATCACTGCCATACTAAATTGTCACAGGTTCATCAGCTAACTTGGAAATATATCCTGCTCTGACTGAGTGTTCATTTTCTGTCTTAAGAAGTGTTTTGATTTTTAGGATAGCAATGGGAGGCTGCTGCTTTGAGACGTTTTATCTGCCTCATCAACATTCAGATTCAAATGCCAAGAGGACCGAGTCATGTGACAAAACCATGTAGGTACTCTGTGAATAAAGGTGTAATAATACATATGTTTAAGTGTATGTTGGATCAGGGCCAAAGAGTGAATCTGTTCACTTCTGTATTTTTAAAAGAAAGTGATCAGGCATGACACTTATTTAGAGATGTATGGGAAATTGTTTTCTGATTTGGTAACCAGGCAAAAGAATAATTCCTGAAGTTCTGACCCAAAAATAAACTTCTAAACTTTCACTCCTGAAGTGGAAAGGTAAACTTTTTCCTACATATTTTTGCTTCTTTTTTTGACTTTCAAAGTTTGGCAAATTGCTTGTCAAAATGTCACACTAAGAGAGAAAAAGGAAATATTTCATCAAAAGTGTTAAAAAATGCTCCTGAGTTTCTTTGTAAAGCCATTTTTCATGTTGACAAAAGATCAAAATATAACATGAATTTATGAATCATTTTCATAAACCTGTATCTGCATTACTTTTGAAAAAAGTAGTTGAATACAATTTTTACTTCCAGATCCAGCTTTATTTTAAACGTACTCAGTATTTCTCACTACTAGTGCCTTTTTCAGTCATATAACTTTGCTAGAATTTAAGCACTTTATCTGAAATTCTCTTTTTAAGCATCTACCACAGACTGAACATTTTAATTTCATTTCTGACAACATACTCTACCCATTTTTTAAGACACGGGCTGGTGTAAAGTACACTATCCTGATTACCTAAAAAAATGTTGGCATTGTGTTTTGGGTTTGGTTTGTGTTTGTTTTGCTTTTTGGGGAGCAAAGAACTGAAACATGGGAAAGAAGACACTGGGGATATACCTTTGTTATCACTGCTCACATATTTTGTACAGACCAGGAACTTTCTAAAGTTTGCCAGACAGGAAGAATAAATAAGTAAATAAAGCTAAGCAAGACCTTCCCCAGGGGAGCACACTGCCAACTGCGCTTTGTTTGGATGCAGAATTGAGAGGGGCCTTTCTGCCCTCATTCACCTGTCAATCTTAGCATCCAAAGCTCAGCTAGTGCAGAAGAGCTGCCTAATAAAGAGGGGGCAAGAGCCAGAGCTGGGAAGGGGTAGGTAGAGGGAAGAGATATGGCTCTATAGTGCCAGTAAGTTTGCCTTTCCTTGGGACAAAACCCAGAGTTTCCCAGGCTCACCATTTCTTCCTGCTAGCAAACTTTTGTGTAACTTGCTCATAGAATATCTCTTTCCCTCTCTGGGGCTGGTCCTCAGGGAGGATGATAATGTATTACTGAGAGTTCATTAGCACAAGCAGCCGTGAATCAGAAAGGTCCTGCTGGGACCAATATTCATCAATATGATGAAATTTCGGGATTTTCTTCAGTTTGCTCCAACAAACAAGCAAAAGATGGCATGGCTACATCCTGCAATTCTTTTATATTAAACAGCTACTGTGTTTATTGGGGGTTTTAGTGTTTTGTTTTGTGGGGTTTTTTTTGTTTGTTTTTTGTTTTGGTTTTTTTTTAATAGTGAGAAAGCATTTTAAAAAAGCGTAGAGAAATGTGGAGAAAATGACAATTTTGGAAATTGCATTGTGCATGGTCATGGTGGTTTTTAACCTCAGACTCCTACCTCATGTTCTGCCTGTTGTGGAGCTGCATTGGGAATGAATTGGGAATGAAGCCTGCTTCATTTGTTCTAGAATACAGACAATAAATAGAGGATCAGGCAGAATATTAAAGGAAGAGGTGTCACCCTATGACAATGAACATTGTCCCAGAGAACTGGACCCTATTTCTAATTTTTCCGCTGAGGCCCTGTGTGGCCCTGGACAGATCAGGTAAACCAAAGTTTTCACAGGCAGTCTATGTGTTACCCATTTTCCAGCTGTCTCACTTGGGAGCTCTGATTTATAAAAGCACAGAGAAATCACAGCTGCACCTGGAGTCTCTGCAATTTGTATTTTGAACACATAAATTTCTAAATAACACAAAGTTCTCTGGAAATTCAGACTCTGTTGCTTCAAACAGGACACTCAAATTAATAAATATTTATCTTAAATCTCTCTATGGCTAAATTCTTCCTTTTTATATTGGGAATAATAGCATCTGTCCCCATACTCCCTGCCAACACACACACAGAGGAAAGGAATTATCCTGTTGTGAGAACAGAGCTCAAATAACATGTGTAAAATGTAAAACATGTTTTACATGCAAAGGAGCTCCTGGCTCTCCCTGTCTAAAAAGATAAGACTGCAGCTGTTATCCAGGACAGCAATTTGGAGAAGTTGAAGAAAAGTTCAGTTCTTCAGGCCGTAGGGGTGATTCTCCTAGCAGGTTATGGATGTGACCGCCTCAGTGTTGAAATTAATGCAGGTCTATTGACTTCAGTAGACCTGGGTTCAGAGAAGAGAAGTTTCTTTCTAAGGCTTCTGAATTCTTGTTTACTGACCTGGCCCGATGGATTCATACTGGATACACACTTTGAATCAAACATTTGATTCTGAATGATATAGCTAGAGTTGGCTGTGATGGTGCAAGGAGAAGGCTTTTTAAGCTGCCTCTGGAGAGCACTTGGTGTAATGTCTCATTTCATTACCTTCTGTTACGAACCCACGTGCTGCCGGCAAGAGTCATGTAACGAAGGACAAAAGGAATCATTCTGCCGTCCTTACCAAAGTTGTGTGGCACTTCACTCTGAGGATCTAATTATTTTCTGAATAAAAAAGAGGACTAAATAAAGTTCTAGAGCAATACTTTACCTGTTTTAGAAGAGAATGATTACGTGTCGATTTTGTTTAATGAGCGTACTGTATAAAGATGGGTTTGAAATGCTTTATTGACTACACTGGAGATCAAAATCACTGGTTAATCGACAGAACAGGCATTTGGGTAACAGCCACGTGATGAGCAACATGTGTCTTCAGAAAGCTGAAGCTAGTAAAGAGGATTAAAGTTTACAGAAGTTGCCTGCTTTGTTTCGTGATGGCTCTCTGCTTTAGACTATTTGCAGGTCAGGGAGTAGATGATTCATCCTCGTTCTCCCCATACATCTACTTTGTAAAATACCCACTGATTCACTCTGTGAAGTTCAGTTAATACCTTGTCTTACGCTCTGCTAATATATAGTAGTGTTCATGCAGTGTTGAGGCAAGGAAGGGAGGGACCACATCAGTTCAGTCAGCACAGAGGGAGAAAAGAAATTCTTTTGTTGCCAACCAACCACCAAAAGAAGAGAAGAAACAACTACACATATAGCTGAAAGTAAAAGGGAGAAAAACATGTGCTCTGTTTCATTAAGAGCTCCAGTATCAGGAATATAAAAGATATATTTTCCTTCCTCTGAAGCAGAATGGTTGACTCTGCATATTGGGTTTATCTCCACAAAGACTTTGCAAAGCCTTGTAGGCTTTTTGAAATACCCAAATAATAACGGTGAAGACCTAGGATCATTTTAGCTGTGTTATTAAAGCTTGAATAATTCTGTCTGGCCAAAAGGCTACATTTTTGTCTTAACTCTGTAATAAGCAAAAGCTCTGTTTTGTAAGATCAGATTTACTCGGTAACTGAGTTCTATTTTTACCTGAACTGCGTAATTCAGAAAGAATTCAGACTTACCTTAGCTTTGCCATCCTTCCGATATATATCTGTTTGTGATAAGGGGATCCTGGTGCTCTGGTACAATGAATAAGTGGTTTTTGACAAATTAGAGACATGCCGGTGTATCTGTATGCACATGTTCACATACCTCTGATTTTGTACTTGGGTCTTAATCCCCAGCTGCCCATGTTTCCTGTATGATTGTGTTCATTTTATGTCTGTTTTGACACAGAAGCAAAAGCTTCCTTTGCTAAGGGACGTTGAACACGGGAAAAAAAATTACACACCTAAGTGTCGTCTTTGCATGCAATATGGATGGCATCATTTCAGCTGCTTGCTCCTTGTTGTCCAGGTCTCCAGTGGGGTCCTGGTGCCCTGCTCCCTCTAATTAATTGTGGCCTTTCTTGCATAACACCCCATGGCAGTACTGGAGCGTCTTCCCAAGGGATTGCACGCACTGCAGTGGGAGCACATGCTGGTGTAACCCACTGGTATGAATAACTGCAGACCTGCAGGAGCAGGACTTCATAAGGCAGGAGGAGAGAGGGTGAGTGGGCTGCCGCCTTGTGACTTCCAGGTGGTGATTTATACCAAGTTCTTTTCTGGCATAAATACATGGAGAGAAGTAGAAGACCTAAGCTGTAGCAGGTCATTCTCCTATGGCATCTTGTTCTCCCGAAAAATAATTGCAGTGATGCAGGGTTAAAGCCATTCATCCTCAGGATTGATGACCTCGATCCAGGTAGGCAGACGGATGCATTTAAAAAGTCACACAATTAAATAATGGGCAGATTTGCAAAATCTGCAGAGGATGCAGAAATTTCGCTCAGCTTTGCTCATGTTGCCCACTGTAAATAGTTAGAGTGTTGAAGTTAACTTTTGGACCAGATGTCATGCTTAGATGCACTGCTCTGGACTGGGGCCATCTGTGGTTTCTGTTAGTAAAACACCTAGTTTATGCTGCAATTTTTTAAAAAGTACAGCCTTCGACACTGTGATGTGTGTCCTTGTTTCATACACCTACTTAGAAAAAATTGCGTTTGGGATATTTAATAGGCTATAGATTTTATCCTGATGTTTGATGTTTTGTTTACAATCAGTCCGTGACTATCAAAGCATTTCATGAAAACATATTCAGATTTTCTGCTTTTATAATTTGTGATGCTGTTTTCCATACGCTCGAGACGTACTGCGTCTGCTCCCTTCCCTATGTGAGTGGCAGTTTTACAGTGCACAGAGCTCCTAATAAAAGGTTGTTGACAGTTCAGTCATAATATAAAGTTCTTACAGCTTTAAACATGTAAAGATGTTTAATTTGCTTTTAATTAGCATTTTGGAGCTTAACTTGTAGTAGGATTTTAAAAAATGTATTATCTTGTAAAGCAAACTGGGATAATGAGCTTTAATTGTGGATGCTTTGGATGCTAGAAGATTCATCAGTACTGCTGTGCAGCTACTGGCTTATTCTTTTAGGACTACTGCTAAGAAAGTTGTGTAGAAAAAATAACCAGCAACAAAAAATATAAAATAACCCATTAGCAGTAAAATATGTGGTAGAAAAAATCCTGCAGCTGTACCAGGAGTGATGGACAAAGCTGGTCTAAAACTTTGATTGGCAGGACAACATGGGCTACGTGCCTGTAACTACACTCAGCCAATCAAACCCGACATCAGAATTTTGTCTTGTTAATATATCTATCCATTAAAGAATAATAATAATAATTAAAAAAAAGACCAAAGGTCTTGATTTGACCTTTTGTAGTTCTTCACATGATGTCAGCGCTTTTAAACTGTTCAGGGCTGTCATCACTATTCTGCCACTGTGCTCTTCTTCATCTACCCAGCACATGCAGCATGTGTGAGAGCAGCACAGACCTGCCTGCTGCCTGCCCCCAGCCCTGCTCCACACTCATGGTCATCTCCCAGGGCCCCGCAGGTGGGACAGCCAGCTGGAGCAAGTTTCCTCCTGGCTTTTGTCCTACGTTTGCTGCTTTGCTGTTCAGGTTGTAAAGCCATGTTTTCTAGGTATCTGCCTACCTTTCTGCTTCAGCCTGTGCATACATTTCACGTAAAGCATCTGAAGAGCTCTTATTCGTTATTTGCTTTATGCCCGGATGGTTGTAAACTGAGAGATGTGGTGGAATCCTGCATCCATCATTTTTCACCCTGATGGAATCCAGGCCCATCATTTTTCCAGCAATAGGTTTTTCTTTGTCCTAAATCACTGCACTCACATTCCCTATTTAACCTAAAGATGCATAAATAGGCATCATAAGTGGCATATTAGATTAGCATATCTTTGAAAAGAGGCAGATGCTTTGAGAAGTACATAAGGGACATACTCAAAGGAGTTCAGTAACTAAAAGCAAAGATCTCACATATCACAGAGTTAAATAACAAAATGGAAAGGTGCAAACTAGATGTTAACCAGTCAGTGGCTGTTTCGTGAAAAAGTGGGAATTTTTCCATAGGTATGTTTTTGTTGTCTATGCCTGACAGCATGACATGGGGCAACTTCTTTGTGTAGCCTGTGGCATGTGGAAAACTTCATTTAGAAATGGAAATCAGAGCCATTTATAAAGTGCGTCTAAACAGAACATATCAAGTTTTAAAATTTGTTTGCTTTTTATCCAAAAATATTTAAATATAGTCTTCTGGGATTCCTCAATAGTTTTGGTTGAAGCTAGAACAATGTTTTTTATTTTATTATTTTTAAAATAAACACACTAGCTGTAGACATAAGTATGTGAAAATTCTAAAGGGATCCACACCTTAACTGTAGAATATGTTACAATGCCACAAAATTAGAAAATGTTGAAATACAGTCAAATAGGAGAACAGTAATCCAGTTCACTATTATGTTAACAGTGGTCTCAACAGTAGAAGCATAATTAACACAAGGATTGCAGAACAATTACAGTAGTGAAGAGTAGGTGCAGGGCAGAAGAAATAGTCTTTGATGCCCATTTCTTCCTTTATGCAAGCCTTCTAACATCATTCCCTCCTAACATATGTCTTCTGTAAGAAGGGTATGACTTTTTGGGTCACGTCAAGATCAGTCTCTCAATGACATTTCTTTATTTCCATTTGAACTTTCAGTACGCAATTAATTAAATTTCATGTTAGTCCTATCAGATAACATAAATTCTATAATGATTTGGAAAATAAGTGAGTTTACTTAGTTCTAAGCAACATCCACACTTTTCATTTTAAGCATCATTTGGACCTCCTTTCATTACAGTTATTCACAGAGATACGTATTTTCGCTGTGTTACCTCATGACTAGGAGCAGAGATGCAGGCCCAAAACGTAAAAGTGAAATACATTGCCATGGATGTTTTTTAAAAGACACTTATTTTTATTCACCATCTGTCACATTGGTTCGCAGCCAATATCCAGCAGTGAGTTTTATAACTGCTTTGGGATTAATGGAGTATTGAAGAAGCAATGAACATTTTCACAGTTGTTTAACTTGTTGCTTTATTTCTCCTTTTGCATTAGTATTATCATCCTGCAGCATCCGTTATTAATAATAAGTATAATAAGTGTGCTGGATGCAGCACACATTGCTATTGATAATAATAACATAGTACATCACAGACTTCTGAAAGAATGAGACAAAGCCACTCTGGCTAAAACTTTGCACATTTTTTGCTCACTTGAGGCTCTCACAGAGCAGTACGTGGCTCCTTGGGAGCCAAAGCAAGCCAGCAGCACCTCTCCTACAAACACTTCAGCTCCAGGTCTGTTCCCTGCCCTCTGTCTCCAGCGGCAGCCAGCAGCAACTCAGCTGTTGGTACCTGACAGGTTGTCCAGAACCTGAGCATCTTTATCCAGTGAAGCTTTCCCAGTGCTCCTCAGCAAAAATCTGCTGCTTATTCATAGTATTCCAGGTTTGTTGTTTCGTAAAAAGGAAATGCAAAATCATGGTAGATGATACACTCAAAATTGGTACAACAGCAAATAATGACGCTTTGCCAATAAGAGATGATACCCCTTAGAAGTATGATAGACTGAATTTTCCGTAGTGATTCTGAGCATTGTAAATTGAAAAATTTTCCCAAATTGTCCTGCCCAGTTCTTTTTCACAATGCCTTCTATTTCCACATTGTATTTCTGAAGGGCGACAGTCAAATGAAGCATTTCTGTCTTCGGTCACCCCACCTGTTTTGCCCAGCAGGTGAAGCTGATAAATACCTCGGTATTACTCACAGTAGCCTCAAAAATATCAGCAAGTCTTTGGAGTTGCCATCTTTTTGGGGGATTTGGAGAGTAACATTTGAAAATATGTTCAAAGTATATTCAGACATTATGAGATTTATAATAGCAAATCAAATGTTTAATAACCATCTGAGATGATAGAAAGGATATTTTGCTGACAGATGGCCCGTGCACTATTAGAATATACATCACTTTCTCCAGCTAAAGTTAGAGTTAATCAATTCCATTTTTTTTACCCTAGAAAGCCCATACTCTATTTTTTATAACATTGTCTGGACTCCAAAATACCCTCAAAAGTTGCAAATCTTCTGTCTTTCATGGTACAATGTGTTCTCGATAAACACTCGAATGAAAGACTTTTTTCACAGCCCTCCATCACATTTAGGAACCGTGTGAACAATATGAAACTGGCAAGCGTTGGATTTTCATCTGCTGATTTTAACAGAGAAATCAAATAACACTCTTGGTGTGTGTGTGTACTTTCCTGCAGTTCACTAAGCAAAGATAAATTCTAAAAAAATGATACCTAGAAAATAATATGTCTTCATATGCTGCCCATATGACTGTGTCCAAAGCCGCTAGAGAATGATCTGTTGAAAGCACTGACATTATCGCTAATTGCAATCTTCTATTTAAATAATTGAGAACTGGAAGTCTGCTTCCCAGAAATTTCTGTAGACTAGGACTCCAGTGTTCCAAAAATTGCAAAGTCCATAAATTCATGAATAGCACAGGGAGAAAGTCAGCCAGGGACTCTTTATTTGCTGTCTCTCCCAGTAAAAGAACAAGAGGCATTAAATAAAACTGAAAGGAGACAGATTCAAAACATACTTCCAAAAGCTTGGGATAAGCATGGCCCGGGATGAGGAGTGCTGTGATGCTAAAAGTTTACATGGACTCACAGGAGACTGGACAAGTCTAGCAAAAAGCAACTCATTAAGTGTTACTGAATACACAGAAGTCACCCTGGGCTTGTTAAGTCCTGAAACCCGCAACTGTGCTTGGCATATTCAGCATACTCACACGCTCACCTACCTCTATATTATTCTTAAGTCACTTGCTCTAGGACACAATCAGAGAGAGTATAATGAGCTGCACAGACCTTCAGGCTGATCTGCTGTGGCTTTTCATTCTTATCTTCCCTCTATTAATTCCATATTGTGGTGAAAAGGCTGACATTGCAAAACTTCCAATAAGCTAAAGTACAATATGATGTCTCTCTTATAGAGAGAAATATTATTTTTTTATATAAATGTCTCTACATATCATACATAGGTTATCTTTTATAGGAAAACAGCATCTGTATAAATGAATAACAATAATTTCTAAAAATGCTGTAGGAACACAGAAGCATTTTATTCTGCTAATTTCAAGGACCATCAATTAATTTTACTTAGACTCACATTCAAAAGTGTTAGATTGTATGCCCATAACAATAGGTATAAAGTTAAACCCAGTATTTAATATAGTATTAAAGTTTAAAGAATGGATCAAGATGACAAGTAAAAATTAAAGTTTCAAGTTTTATTTCAAGCCCTTTTATTACAACCAACTTACTTGCACAACATATTTACATTTTGGTAAAACTGCACATTTCATCGGAATGATTTCATGTTGATGTGCTTTGGATCAGGCTAATTATCAGGGTCCACCTTTTGTGAAACCGTGTTTCTGGAGGTGTTTAGACTGCCTAAACTTGGCACCTACCATTTGTGTCCAACTTTTTTTTCAGGCAAGATAGGGCCTTTTCAGACCACCAGAGCTTTTTTCAGGTTGGGATTCAGTGCAGGAGCTTAATTTAAGTGCTCTGAACTGCTTCTTGGATCCTCCCCGCATTCCGATGCCTATCACGTGAGATGAGTCTCCTGAACCTTGGCACACTAATTCAGTGTTTCGTGTGAATATCCCTTTGTGACATTTCCTTAAGTTGCTCCACACCACGCTTATATGTTCCACCGGCTAAATTGCCACAAGCTCTGCTAGTGTAAGTCTGTAAACGATTATAATCAGGATTACTGCTACAAGGGTCCATAAATCCTCCAGAACAGGACTCTCCAGCTGTGCTTGTTCAACTCCCATCACAATCAGGCCTGATTCTTGCCTCGAATTTTTAGGCATTGGAACAATACAGGAAATAATAGTAATAGCCTTTGGCCACTGCCTGCAGATGCTGAGCCCAGGAGGCAAGGCTTTCCAGGCGGGAAGTACTAAAATACCCCCTTTCCCTAGGACAGCGGTGACAGACTGTTAAGCTCATGTGTTTCCAGCCCAGAAAGGCACAAAGAAGCCATGTACAAACATGGGAACACTAATCAGAAACCGATGGTAGCTGAAAGACTTCAGCCACTTTCTGTTCTTCACTAAGTTGCAAAAAGTACCATGGCTGGTGGGATCTGAGGAACTGTAGCATTTCTCCAGCATGATGCTGAGTGAAAAGACATCCACACATTTTTACTACGTTATTTGGAAAAATCTTTAGTGCTGAGTAAGAGTGCTTTTCATTAAGGTTGTTGCAACATCTGCTTGCAGCAGGTGAGAGAAAAATCATTTATCAGCCTCTGGCTTTCTTTGCCAGGTATGAAAAAAAGCAGCTAACAATATGTACAAGGACGTTCCTGGCAGGATTAGCCAGAATAACCCACCTCTGTTTCAAACCAGGCAATCAGTGCATTTCCTAACGACTTTCTAGATCAGCAGAGGAGGCTCACCAGCAAGGCTGAGAATGTCAGCTACCCAACGGACCCAAAAAAAAGGTCTGAAAAAAATTGCATGTATTTGAAGAGGACCCTGGATATTTTTTTCTAAAAAATAGGACAGGAAAGGGCTCCATTTTTCTCCAGGTTGTACCACCTCTTCAAACACGTAGAATACCTCTCTATTCTTGCAGGAGGAAAGGTTTCTCCTGTGGCTGCGAGGAGAGCTCTGCTCTTCAGCAGCTGCAGCCTGAGAATAACTTTACAAGCATCCACAGACAGGCAGAAAACTTGCAAGATCAGCCAGCTCTGAAGCACCGTGTACAGCTCTGAAAGTGAACCCAAAATTCCTCCTCTGAACCACAGCCGTGGCAATGGCAGGTGAACTGCAAATCAGTTTCTGGCATCCTGGATTTACTGTTGCATTTATGAAAGAAAAGCATTTGTCTCCAGCTCGGGACAGTTGTCCAAAAAAACATAGCTCACTTTCTAGTGGCATATGCACACTTTTTTTTCTTTTTTCCATTTTCCACATTCATTTCCATCACCTGAAACTGGACCTACATCCCCAGCAGTGCTTACCAGAAACTGAACTGTGTGGTTCATTTCAATTTTGAGAAAGTTCTTGCAGGACTGAATATTGCGTGCCTTTTTAGAGGGGGTAACAGATTTAGCATACTGCTGGGCTCCAGACATCATCTCAATGGCTGCTGACAAGGAGGTCTGTGTTGCCTTGCTGTGAGGAAATTCTTCTTAGACATTCATCTGTTGACAATGTTTTCCACTGCCCTAACTTTCCTTTTCATCTCTCAGTGTGTTACACAGCAGTTTTTCTTTGTGCTTCTGAAAATGGTATCTACTAGCTGTGTTAGCAAAAAGGTCAAGCTCTGCATTGACTTGTTTTGTACTGAATATCATGACTTTGTAAGAACAGTTTAGATTTTCCCCTTCTTTCTTAGTCTGTGTGTTTCACATAATAAGACAAGACAAGAACACCTAGTCTAGGGAGCACAACATCACATCAATCCTTTGTCTGCGAGCCTCCAGCCCGACATGCAGAGAGGGATAGTAGCACTGGCTACTTCATGGAAGTGGGAAGCCACTGGCCTGGCACCATGTAGAAAATTCCTGAGCTGGTTACAGGTCACTCAAGAGTGCTACATTAATGATCTTGATGGTATCTTGATGCTGTATCCCCCCTTCATCTGCCGGAAGAATTGAGCATCTCTAGACACCCTCTTTTTAATGAAACCTGAGTCAAGTTCCATTATTATCTTTCAAGAGAAAATCTATAATTTCAAACTTTATTTCATCCCATGGAAAGAAGTCTTGCAGAAAAACAAGACTTTGAATCAATCAAGATATTTTCAAATACTGTTGTACCAAACTGTGATGGATTCGTGTAAAAGACAGTCAAACCACGTTGAAAGGGGCAATGGAAAATTAAGTAATATTTCAATCATGAAAGACTGAAGCACACCATTTCAAAACGTTCTATGCTCCTTCAGTTTTTCTTTTTGTATAAATGTTTGTTGCACACATTGTTTTTCAAAAAAAATGTTTCATTTTCACCAAATTGGTGTGAACTAGAGGAATAACGTTCCACTGAAAAAATTCCATCTACTTTTGGTCTCCATCCCACTTGACAGCGACCACCCCTAAAGCACCCACTAAGTAATTCACTCACCAACCAAAAGTGTCAAGAGATACGTCAGTTTAATGCAGGTACAATTTCTGTTAAGTGCTATATTTCAGCTAGTGTGTAGAGGAAGCAAAGCAGTAAGTTTGATTCATAGCATAATCTGCTGTTGATTTTATTATAGTGAGTAGTGAATGATTTCATTACAGTGAATAGTTACAGAGAAGACAAGGAGGTTGAGAGGACTTTCTCCTATACTGTCCCAGAGCCTCCTCCCACTGATTAGGCTGTCTTAACTGAAGGTTGTCCATTGTTAAACATCTCATTGCGTATAGCAGATTGTTTCGTCTTAGACATTGATTTAAAATTTGTTCTGTCTTCAGGTTTGTCAAATTTCCTTCAAATGTATTCAAGCGACTTATCAAGCAAAATGGAATCTCCTTTTTGTTCCTTTTTTTCCATAGAAGTTGTAATGCCAGAATTCTTGGTCTTTCAGGGCTTCAGAAGTCACAGGGCTGATCAGAGCACTTCAGCTCTAGAAACAAGTCCAGCCACACATTTTCTTCATGTGTGTGTTTATAGGTGTGAGCTCATTTGCAAAATAGATCGAGTAACTCAGTAGCAAATGATATATCTGCAGATCCTGATTTGCACTTTCATGTTCAAACTACCGGATATTTCTCCTCCTGCAAAGACAGAAGCGTGCTCCCCAACTGGGGGCTTCCACGGAGCAGTAAAAAACTATATTTGATTTTTAAAATGTACAAACAGTTCATACAGAAATATCCAACCAAAACTCCAACCAAATACAACTGGAATAGAAGAGTTTTATTTCTTACAAATAGATCATTGTAGAACCTGCTTCATACATTAGTAAACATAATGAAATATATCTTCAAACCCTCTACTTTTTTTTGCAAGTACAAATTGTGCTGTTTTCTTTCTTTTTAAGCTGTGCTCATCTGTTATAGACAAAAAGAGCTGGAAGAATTTCTGCTTTGAAGCTATATCCATTTTGCTTGCATGAGTCCAAGAACATTTGGAGCTCATCAAGGCTACATCAAAGAGTTTTATCATGTTTCTGCATCAAAAAGGTAGTGACAGAGCAGCATTTTTAAGAGCAAAGCCTGTAGCTTCATCTTTGTCTTTATATTTGAATAGGGCTTTCAAAAGGAGGAAAAATAACAAGCAAATGCAATATTTTCTGCAAAAGGAGATGACTTGTCTTCAAAATAACTTTTCAATTCAATTGAAAATTAAATGCATCTATTTAAAACGCAGGATTCCAATTAGGAATGGCAAAAGCCATTCAGCTTTCTAGGATTAATTTAAACTTTGAAGAATGGTAAAAGAATGTTTCTTTCTTGAAACATGAAACTATTTCATCTATCTGTTTAAAAAAAAACAAGCTTTAATTGTCTCCTAATGCAATCCATTGCCTAAACAGGCCAGGTGAGTACAATCCTATGGTACCCTTCGGTATCTACTAAAGCAACATTATCCCTCTATGACAACTCAGTGAAGATCAGTAAAGATTCTTTCTCTTGGATTCTTGCATTTGAGAGGTTTACAGCCACTGAGCTCCAAAGCCTCTTCTTTCCCCAGAGAGACGTACCTGCCATAAAATTGAGACAAACATCTCAGAGTATTCTTTTTTCCTCATTACCCTTTTTCATCCATCACTGCATTTTAAAGTCATGTCAGTATTATTGACCAAGTTTAGAGATGGGTTAGGTGGTTGGTGTAGGCAATCACTTTCAGTTTTAATATCTATTGATGTTCATAAGGAAGCATTATACAACTGATCTCAGTTGTCATCTGGATGCTGAGGGGGCAAGGGCCCTCTTTGGCCTCTGTCTGTAATCCCCAATGTCATTTGAAATCCCATGACCCTGACAGCAATGTGATTGTGAATAAATTCTGACAAGTTCCTCAAAGTCAGAAGGGCAGGCAGTCCTGGAAAACTTGTACAGATGCTTAAAATGCTTTTCCTGTCCTGCCAGTATTCATAAGCTCTGTTCACAATTAAAAATGCTACGATTAAAAATTTGGATTTGTTGGGTTAGGCTGTTAAGTTTCTTGCTCCATTTGACATCCTCTTCTGAAGTGCTTTAACCAGACATAAATTCAGAGGCTTTCTGAAGTACTCACTTTGTCTCTCTCTTTTTCTTTTGGTTTTGTAGTAAAGATTAAATAGATTGCAATTCCTCTGCTTGCAAAAAGGAAGGCAGCAAAAGTTACAACACTGAACTGTAAGACCATGAATAGTAAAATGAAGATCACTAAGCAGTGCTTATCCATTATTTCTTTTAATATGAGAGTTAGTTAGATACTCAGTGTTAACAGCAGATGTAAAACCAACAGAAGGAATCACTTTCCTCTAAAATGTGCAATTAAATTATGGGACTCATTTTTGCAGGATATTTCAGTGGCAGAAATTATTAATGTATTGGTCCTTTGGCACTTACTAAACACAATAGCTCACATTCTACTTCTAGCTTAGAAACTTCTAATTCGCTGGCTGGACATACCTATGTATATATTCTCTGTAAGCTACCACTGCTGCTCACTGGTGGAGACCTAAAAGTTGAGTAAAATGACCTTTGGTGTGATGCTGGTGGGGGAGTTCTTATATTCTTACATTTATGACTGTTTATGCATGGTGTCAGTTTATATCATATTTTTCTTTTCCTTCTGTGTGAGAAGATGAAATAATGCTATTGTTACCCTCAGATCTACTCTAATCTGTTTCCATAAAAGATTAATAAAAATCAATAAAGATTAAATAAATACCCATTTAGCAAAAAAAAATATTAATTTAATTACTCTGTAAAATTTGAAAATCTATTGCATATCTAAGTTTGAACTCTCCAGAAAACTGACACCACCATATTATGATTAATGCTATAATTTTTCTCATTTTCCATGTGGTTGGACACAGAACTTGTCACTAATTATCACAGACATATAGCATGGTGTTAAGTGGAGTCAATGCATAATTTTCAGCTTGCTTCACACTTTCTGTTTCCAATCAAATCCATTTGACTCCTTTGGAAAATCCAGATTCAAAGATCTTCTAGCACTGAAAATCATGTAACTACTAAGAAGCTGCAAGTGAACTGTATAATATGCTATTCACCTTATGTGCATAACTTTTACTAATGGACAAGTAAAATGCCATTGAAAGTTTTCATTTTTCCTATTATCTTCACTTGCATGCTGGTTCTCAAGGCTGCTAGCTGTTCGTGATGGCTTGGCAGGCTCCAGTAAAGAGCTGTATGCAGTCATCCTGGCAGCCTACAAGCACTCCTAACTTCTTCTGTACTCTCCTGCTGATTAAGGACATCCTGAGCCTCCCTGGACATTCTGAATGAGGGCCCAATGGAGGCAGCTCAGTCTACACACTATGTCGGTGTCAGAGGAAACAGCCCTGCATTTCTGAGGCTTTTCGGACGCACCGTGCCCCCTCCCAGAGCAGTGATGATACTGCTAGAGCTGTCATTTCTTAGGCACCAAGCCTTCAAAAGAGAGGAGGTGAACCTGTATATTTGTGCTTGTAAACTAACTGGTCCATAATTAAAATTTCATGAAAGGTTTAGATGCAGCTGTCAGGCTTACACATGTTACTCGGTTTAGTCGTGACACACCGTCCCAGAGCTGCATTCAGGCAGGCACCAAGGGGCCCCCAGAAGCCCCAGAGCATTCTCTCCAAAGGGAAAGAAAATGTCCATATAGTTTTGGAGCCCCGAGCGGTGGTCACCTGGAGTGGAGGTGGAATCTCCAAGTTGCCTTGCTCTCCTCTCCATCCTGTTCTGGCATGCCACAGTTCCTTTTTGGATACTATCTGAGGCTCCCAAAGGTAAAACCGCAGCCTATTTTTCTGTAACATAAAGGCAATGCAGTTTAACAGGTGCAATTTCACTGAAACACTATTATTAGTGAGGGAATTTGGTACTTCAACTGGAGCAGTTCTTGGACCTTTTCCACTGTCCTTTAATAAATGAGAGTCCTTAAGCTGGCGATCAGTCATAACCTCTGCTGGTCTTGCACAAAGATCTTCATCTATGAGGTCAACTAAAGTGATAGTTTCATATAAGACATTCCTTTTAAGTATGCATTGAATTCTCAGCAGGAATTACAGCTTATAATGAAAGGTTAATGTCTCTTTGAATAGGGAGCTGGGTTCGTGTCATATTACTTCTTCTTAGAGTGTTTCAGACTGCCAACTTTCTGCTACACAGGTATAGGCTTCACTCAAATGAAATATGAGTCTATTTAGCAGAAAAAATCATTAACTAGATAAGAATATTTATAAATATAAACCAGAAAAACTTAAAGCTGTGTTGTATATGTTCCAAGCTAGTAAACTCGATAGTTGCCAATTAGGCTTAAGTGTACCCCAGACAATACAAAAGAATGCAGTTACATCTCCATCTGTCTCATTTGTCTTAGGATTCCACAAAATCTATTTTGGAACAGATTTCTGGCACATGGGACTAAGAGGATAATACTTCTACTCCTAGTAATTGCTTGATGTATGTACCTCCATCCTCTGCCCTAACTTTGCTGTCATACCACGCCTATAGCAAGGCACATTACCAGCACATCCTATAGGGCCAGTAGTCTGGCAAGAATCGCGCAAGCTTCAGAAACAGTTGAAGGCAGCAGTAAAAAGTATGCAGCAACATATTTGGTGTGAAAGAGCTGCCCAACAGGCAGTTCAGCTATATCCAGTAGAGGTCTTGTATTTTTAAAATACAAGTATGAACTGTTTGTATGGACTGGAAGCAGTTTTGGTTTACTCTTCACCCTAATCTCACCTTCCACCAAAAATTACCAGTGAGGAGAGGACTATTGACCACATTTGGCTATCCTTACTCAGGCTGAATACCATTTTACCCCACTGGTTTCCTCATTCATCTTGACTGACCTGCCCAAGGAATAAGTGAATGAACATACATCGCTGCTGTACACATAGAAAGGATGAGACTCGAAGTCAGGGATAAGTTTACAGACATAGTTTGGAGGCATAACATGTTATTCCTTCTTAAAGTAAAAAATTTTTTAAATGAGTGGAATTATGACATCTTGCTGCTTTTAAATATAGTCCCACCCTTTCCTTCCCCAGTACAAATAGATCATCAAGAAATTAATTGGAAAAAAGTAAACCCACTTATTTTTCATGCCTGTTTACCTGTTCTGCTTGTTACACATAGATCCCATGGTTTCTGTTTAACTATATTCGTGCAGTGAAGATTGATAATGCCATCAATTGCTAAAGGACATTTACCCATCCAGATTATAACTCTTTATGGCGAGCACTGTGAGAAACATTTCTCTTTTACCTTCTTTGTATTCCTCTCTAAAAATGTAGATGAATTTTAAGCAAAGGCAACAATAAAATAAGTTGAAAAATGCCTGACATTATCTAGTGACCCTAACTCCTTAGCTCGGTTCACAGCTTCATCGTACGTATGTGTGTGTGTGTATTTGCAGAGCATTGTTTTGAGGAGGAGTTTTCAGACTCCATTCCTCTCTAACTTCTCCCATCTGTTTTAGAAACATGCAAAAATCCTCCCTTCGAGCCTCTAACCTTTTAAAACACCATTTTCAAGCCAGCGATAGTTGCTGTGTGGCCCCTCGCTGCCCTCAAACCGCACACGCAGCATGACACTCCCTGCACTGCCTGTCTGCATTTTATATTACAGCTGGGTTCCTACAGGGAAAATCCTCCCTGTCTGTCAAGAAAATGTATCAAGTTTATGCTTTATGTGAAAAAAAGTTGGAGTGGGAGTGAAGGCAGTGGCAGAACAAGGTAAAAGAGAGAATGGGCTTTTAAGTGTCATTCTGCAGTGGTACGTGTGTGCGTGTTGTGCTTCCTACCATAGAGCAGCTAAGACATTTACCAACACTACCAGACCATCCCAGGCTCAAATATGGTTTTGCTGACCGCAGAGCACTCAGTGCATCTCTTTTTAGCATTTATTTTAAGCTTTGCAGGCCTCATGATGAGTAGGTGACAAACGCCAGCCACGGAAACTTGCTTTAGATTGTATATACAGATTTATGAATAAAAAAAATGCAGAGTCATATCACTGGTAATGTATCTTATTTGCTCCTCATTTAGGAAAAGCTTAAAAATTCAAACTGTCCAGGAGTAGAGGCTTGTTCCATGTTTCTGTATACACAACATCAAAAAGATCAATATCTGGCAGGCTTCACAAGCTTGGATAAATGCATGGAAACTAAGAGTCTTATTATTAAATCTAGCTCTTATTCAGAAGCAGGCACCCAAGCTAGTAAATCAGCCTTTTAGTATGCCACAGGTTTATGGGTGTTTTTTACTTTTTTTTTTTTATTTTGAGGACTACTTTTTTCATCCATTACCACAAATGGGTTAACAGGGATGGCCAAGCAGCACTGTCAGTCCTCCTAAGGCAGTCCTTCTAATTCATGACCCTTTATCGAGTGCTCATCGTGGCAATTCACTCACTTTTGCCAGCAGGCAGATAAGTCTATTCGAAAGTGACTGTAATGTTTTGCAAAGCTTGAGTAGCTGTTATGAATAACTATGGTAGAAGAAGATAATTTGGTGCTTTTTATGAACTAAAAAGATACATTTACCTTAGCACGAACCTATTTCTTGAACTCAGCAGTACTGTTACAATGCAGAAAGTGAGCCTGGCAGCAGGAGGTACCTGGGCAGACACCTTCGCCTGCCTAGGGCATGGGTGCTGTCAAAGGGGCAGGAGTGTGGGGTGGTGGTCAAGAGGGAAGCACCTGAGTACAAAGTCCCTCAGGTGAGATCCTGTGCTCTTCCGTATAGTATTAGGTTCTGCTTTTCAATCGGCAAGATTTTAAAATCTTTGACCTGCAAGCGTATCGTTTGTTTTGGGAACCTCAGAGCTGAATCTCAAAATTCAGCACGTTTGTTCTTCAGCACTGTTAATCTACACTACCAACAGAACCGCCAATTTTGTGGATCATACCTTTTTTTTTTTCCTTTCATTTCAAACTTTACAGTAGGTAGAGAAGCCATCTGGCACAAATAACCTATCATCTAATAAAGCATCAGTTGCTATGAGAAATAACTGAGTCTGGAAGGAGCCCCCAATGCCCCTTCCAAAAGCAGCTCAGCCATTGTTTTTTTTAATTAAGGTACATGGTATAGTAGTAAACCAACAAAGCAGAGGAGTTTAAGAGGTCTCTGATTCTTCTAAATAGTCGCCTTGCCTTTAACTTTAATGATTAATTCGTTTCTGCTTTTTTCTGAAGTGAGCCCCAAGAACTCCCAAGAACATACTCAAAACCGCTGGCTAAAATGCAGGTGCATTTGGCTGCGGTTTTGCTTGGGCATTTTCCATGCTACATTTCATCCCCTTATCATAGCTGAGCCCCAAAAGAGTATTTTGTTATTGCAAAAGAAACAGGAAGTTTCTGGTACTCGAACATCAATAAGATGACTTTTCAGAACTGATCCTCTTCAATAACTCAATGAGATAAATGCATAATTGGATGGTGCATCAGTGTGAGAAAGGTCAAGGGAAAAGGAAATTACAGAAGCTCTTCCATATTCTATTAGCCAACTGATAATAATTTTTTTTATGGTTTGTCTTACTTTCAACGCGCTTCAGTCTGTACTATGTATTTTCCATGTACACTGTTATTTCTAACTATAAAAATAACTTGAAATTAATATTTTTATGTTAGTTCTTTATAAAGATGATCTTAGTAGTCAGTTTTTGAAAATCACTGGGTCTTTACCAAAACACTTATTGCTCTGCCAAGGTACAGTCCCACATCTATGAAGCAATTCTGCAACACGCTTGTCAAGCAGAAGAGCCTCGCTCACGGAGCTGAGCCCGAGGAGCACATTGCAGTGGTCTGGTTTGTTTTGGTAGTTGTTCATCCAAAATTCATTGCATCATGAGCAAAGCAATCCTTTCTCTTAACTTTAAAACTCCCCAGAAGTGATTGCTGACCAACACCAAGAACTGGAAAGAAAGCAGAAGGTTTCAGATAAACAAGCCTCCTCAGAAACCCTGAACGTCCTGACTGGGTGGTGAGGGACACAGACAGATCTGTCATTCAGAAGTAATGTCTGAGAAACTCTGACATTACATTTTCCAAGGAGACTGCCAGAAACCTGTGAAGGATTTTTCAAGCCAATGTATGGATATAAATCTTGTTCTGTACTGTAAATGACCACGGGGAGTCCATTTCTTCTGAGGAAAAAATGGAGCTGGCCTTTTATTTGTGTTTATTTGTTTTGTTTTGTTGTTGGTTTTTTTTTCTTTTGGTTTCTTTTGTATTTTTCTCACGTTAGAGTGACTAATGGCTGCTGGTGATGCTGTAATAAAATCTCTGTGCCAACAGGGACATGAGAAAGGTTAAGTCAGATGTAGACAGAGGAAAAGACCTGACTTTACCCAACTATCTCCTCTACTGTGTTCATTGGTCACACAGCAATTTGAGCCACCTTACCTGCCAGCAAACCTTCCCATCACCAGAAGGATTGTATGACATTATTATCACATGTCAAACTCTGTCACTTTTCCGGTCTAGGATATACTGCTTAATAATCTTACACATTTCTAAAGCAGCTTTTAAACCATTATATTGACCTTTGTCTACAGGATACAGATACCGGAAGACCAAAACAGGGTGAAATGACTGAAGGATGGAAAACAAACGTGAGCACAGGAAGTTCCCTCTTAACATGAGGAGGAACTTCTTTCCTTTGAGGGTGGCGGAGCACTGGCACAGGCTGCCCAGAGTGGTTGCGGAGTCTCCCACACTGGAGACATTCAAAACCCGCCTGGATGCCGTCCTGTGCAACTGCTGTAGGTGTCCCTGCTGTGGCAGGGGGGTTGGACTTAGATGATCTCCAGAGGTCCCTTCCAACCCTGACCATTCTGTGATACTGTGAAAAGACAAGCTCCAGCACTGATTCCTCCCAATGCCTGGTGATAAGCGAAGTGCTGAACAGCTGTGACTCACTGCAGTTTCAGTTGATGCTTGAACAATAATATTCAGCTGAAAAAATTGTTGGGAGCTATTGAAGAACATGAGATGCTCAACCATCTGCAGTCCTCATGCAGGGGAGGATTGAGAGTATAATTTATCCACAGCTGTCTTCAGAAGACATATTCTCTGGGAACATCCTTCCCCAAATCCCACCTTCTGCAAGTAAATAGTTCAAAAGTAGACCTGTTCTCTACAGCTTGGGCATTGATCTGCAGATCTGTGGGTTATTTGACAAAATTTGGAGGAAAATTTGGGGAGAGTAATTGGGAAATTACTCTCAAGCAGGAACAGCAACAAGGACACCACAGGACCTAACTGAGGTATCAAAGAGCCTGGTAGCTACTTTGACTGATCAGAAGCTTTCTCTCAAAATTGATTTTGGTGTGAAATTAAGTTTTCAGCAAAGCAGTATTTTGTAAATATTGCCCGTATTCTGCAGGCAAGCCTGATTTCTTTATTCCTCAAAAAAAACCCTTAGATGTTTCTGTTTTCAGCCAAAAATATGCCTAGAATCCAACTTTCTGGTTTGGAGGTTTTTTTTACTGAAAAAAATGGATTTTCCACTAGGAAAAGAAAAAAGACACATTTCCTATTTTTTCTCCTGCTGTCTACTTGTATTCTACTTTATACAAGAAAAAAGTACTTTTTTTTGCTTTTCAAGGTGTGTATAAGCAAAATTTAAAACCATGTAAAACAGGAGAAATAGAGTTTACTTTACTTACAAATAAGGCAGTAATTCTGCAATAAAAAGCTCTTCCTTAGATTCTATTAAATGCAATGACATTGCCAGCCACCGTGTTACCGCTGAAGGTTTGGATCACTTTTCTCTGTAATACACTTCACATTTTCCCATAAGCTTTAGACAACTGGATTATGCTGTGTCTTTTCTTTTCAGAAGTTATTTAGTTGCTGGGTAGAATGACTGCAGTTTTCTGTCGTAAACTTTTCCATATATAGAAAATGAACCCATCAGATTCTGGTCTGCTTTCTCTCACTGTCTAAATATATATTATTTTTAAATTTGTGACTTTTTTGTGACTCTCAAGAGTGGATTTCCGTGGACATCAAGGTGTAGAGATGCTGCTGGCCAGGCCCTTGCCTACATGTTATCAAGGCTTAGAGCACTCTGGGAGTGCTGCAGCAGTTTTGATCTTCAACAGCAGAGCTATCGGGAGATCAGCTGAGATCGGGTCTTCCATACTTTAGAAGCATATCACCCACTTTTTGCATACTTTTTTCCATGCATTTTTGTTACTTTTCCCCACCTCTGACTTCATCACTGCGTGTGATGCATCATTTGATAACTCTGCTTTCCCACCCATGCCTCCTAATGCCTTCATAAACTTTTCTCTCCCTCCCTCACCACAGAGGGCTCCAGGCAGCATCAAGCCCCTAATTACACAGCCAAGGGAGAAACACAGTAAGAGCTCCTATTTTTCCACATAGCAAATTGGATGGAAATGTAACATCTAACCACAACAGGGCAGAAATGTTGCTCCTACACAGTCAGTCTGTGAAATACGTGTGCAAACCTGATTCAGGGAAAAGGACAGACTAGATGAATCCCTTTGGTCTTAAATACAATCCTAGGATGCTCCTCTAGCACACTTTAGCTAAGTGTTCCCCAGCTAACCCGCCCCAAAAGTCTAAAATCCTTCTGTCTTTTCTAGCAGCCTCCGTTTCCACAAGACGCCTTTCTGATCTCAACCTGGAATTGCCTTTGGGAAAAAAGCCAGCAGAAACAGGCCGTTCTAACTGAAGAGACTTATTCTCTGGCTTCCTATCTGGGGGCTGCAAAGCAATGTGGTACACTTTGCTATGTTTTCTGTATTTAGCAATTATACCATCTGAGAAAATAGAAATGTGATGGTGAAAGCAGGAGTCAGCAAACCCCACACTGCCTCTGATACAGCATTCTGCAGAGGATTAAAAAAAGAAATAAAAAGCCAACGTATTAACGAAAAATGCCACAAATGTGGCACAAGCAAAATACACTGACAAACAGCCCTTTGATGGAAAGAAAGGTCCTGCAGGAACTGCCCAGCATGAACACCAAGTGAGACCCTGGGAATTAACTTTTCCTCTCTGGCACAGCAAGGGCAGATCATGTGCTTTGTCCAGGCTTTCCTTTCGGTGCAATTCATACCAGCGTCAGCCCCGGGAGAAATCCTTTACCAGGTCTGAGCCCTCCACAGGAACACTTTCTCCGGAGGCTGGTGGTGTAAATTCACTCCAACCTTGAGGCCTTCCATGTCATTGAAACTCTGCTCTGCAACCTGTGCTGAGCAACTTTCCCTGGTAGTTATTGTCCCTTCCCATTGTCTTTTCCTGCCCACCAGCTGCTGCTTTAGCCAACGCCAGGCAGAGTATAAGAAAAATAAAAGTAGGAGATCTCCACAGCATCTTTAGGCTGCCAGAGAGCAGGAGATGGCATCGCAGGCAATGGCGGGGGCTGGTGGTTGTTTCTCCCTTCTTTGCCAGGTCAGCCGCAGGCAGAGCCGGGTCCTGCAGCGGTGCAGGGTTTGTCTCAGAAACCAAAGTGCCTCCCCATAGATCTGGGTGTGTATTGTGAGAATAAAAGAGCTGCTTCCTCAGGAAGGGGGAAGGCATATGATATCCAATTTCACAGCTTTTTTGAGAAATTGAGTTGCTTTTTTTTTTTTTTTTTTTAAGAAAAAGAAGGTGCCTGTAATATTTTCCATCTTTATGGGCTTTTTCTAGGCAGTTGCTCATCAAAGAGTCTCTTCCACATCTGTTGTTGCCTTCCCTTGTTTCCTCTAATGGAAAGCTGCTCTGAACTCTCAGCCAAGCTGGGGATATTAAGTCCATCCAAATGATCATCCTCTTCATAGGTGCAGGTGGAGCTCAGTGCTCCAGCACACTGTGTTTGCTAAGAGTTTTGTGCTGCATGTACTGTAATCACATAAAAAAGGCAGGATAATAATCTTCAGTGCAGTTTGTGGGATCAACCCTATAGCTTGGAAAAAAGAAATGCATTTGTGCTCCTCATAATAATTACTTGATTATTCTGTTAAGCCAGAGCTGCCAATCTTGTGCTGCACCATTACGCTTGGACCTGGATTACCATCAGGAATATGAGCAAAAAAGGGGAACTTCACATCCTTGATGTTAGCTATAAGGCTGGTTGTAGGGTAGGTTTCAAATAACTGGCATTTTCTGATGCTACTTGAATATTATATAAGGATATTCCTGCATTGACTCAAAACTTAATGCGAGACCAAGGAGTAATGGTTCAAACAGTCGTTTATTCTTGGAATAACACACGGCTGATAATATAGTGTAATTCCATACAAATAGATGGTTTGTAGCATTTTAATATGGTGAAATGAAATTATGTCTGAAGAAACCTTCTTTTGGTACATACACATGATCTATGATTCTGTCCAGTGAATGGCATGATTTAAAGTTGTATCATGATTAAGATTTTAAAAACTTCTACCATAAAATCATAGGATTAAAGGTTGTAGGGATTCTTTGCATCACCCACTTTCTTTTCTGTTAAGGGTGTATTTCTCCCTGTTCTGTTCATTTGAACCAAATGCAACTGTGCATTTGCTTTTATCTCCATTGCATTTCAGTCCAAATTTTCTCATGACATTCTTCAAGTCTTCACTTCCCCTTCACAGGATTACCAAAGCAGCACCTATGTTTGGAAAAACTGCGTATTTGGGGAGTTGTACTGTAACAGTACTACCCCTTCCAGAAAGACATAAACCAGCAGCAGTTAGTGTATTGCCCTAAGTCTCCAAAATGGGACAGACGCAATTCCATATTTTCTACACTGTATTTTGCACTCCAAACACACAATTATACCATTCTGATAATTGCACCGGATTTCCCACTTGTCCATTTCAGCTTAGGCACCATCTTAAAAATATAAGAAAATTATACAGGCATTTGAATCATCTTAAAATTTTTTCTTCTCCAGTAATGACAAAATAAAAACAGCTGATTCATAGAAGATATACTTTTCCAGAACATATATTTCATCCATACCCTCAGGAAAAGGAACATGATAATGAAAAAATACCATCAACAGGATACTATTGGCCATAACGAGTGAGAAAATGAGGGTGTTGCGGTTTCTGATTTGTTCTCTTTTTTTCCAAATAGCAATCTGACTGCCTGCTTTCATTCTCTGAATTCTTTTTCAAACCTCTAAATCGTGAAAAAGAATTGTCATATTCTTAACCATTTCTAATAATTCAGTGGCAACATTATCAGCACCTGGTGTTTTGTTGTTCCTGAGCTCCTGATTGCCTCTTGAATCACTTCAAAATTTAATTCTTCCACAAATAGCTCATGTGTCTGGGAGACAGCTTTTTATTCACTATTAACCATCTCCCTGTAGTGGACACATAAAAGTACTCCTCCTGCTCTTCTGTAATTGAGTTTTTTATAATGAAAAGGTTTCCTTATTTGTTCTTTATCAGACATAGATGTGGTTAATATCCTCTCTTCCATGCATCGATACCCTTATAAAATGTGTTTATTTTACTAATCTTGCTATCCTGTTTCATCTTTTTCCCCAAGCCATGAAAGTATTGCCTTTCTCCTTATACAGCTGGCCTCATGACTTTCCCTCTGGCTTTAGAGTGTTTCTCATTCAGAGTTCAATTCTGATTCCAAAGGCTACAGCGTTGCTATATGTCAATCTCAGTTGTCTTCCTGCAATTTTTATCAAACCATTTTTTTTCTGTTATTTTTGTATTTATTCCTACAATCCGTTCTAATGCTTTCTTTACCATCTCTCTGCAGGTGTTCCACCTGGTATCAGTTTTCTTACAAACATCACAAAATCCTTTGAAGAATCCAAGCAGTTTTAACTACTGACCAATATTCCTGTCAATATTCTGTATTCCCCAATCCAGAAAGTGTTGTGTCTCCGTCTCATCTGCTTTATTTCATTTTGCTCAGTTCTTGGTTGTAGCAAATAATTTTCCTCATGCTCACCTGCATCCAGCTCCACTTTGCTTTCCGCTGTCCTGGGTGTGACTTCTATGTCTTGAACAAATTAGTACATTGTGCAATCTGATTGATACCAAACTGTTTGGAGGTACTCACATATGTTTTTGAATGTTCTCATAAGCAAACAATGTGAGCTTCACAACCACATCTTTGAACTGGGCAAGTAGCATTTGAGTGCTATTAATTCTGTCTTTAATGCTCCCATCTGGGTCCCATGCATCCTCCTTCCCTTCCATAGGATAGCAATCATCCTTGAAAATACTGGCAACTGAAATCATCTTATCTTTAGTTCTTCAGAGAACCTTTTATTTTATGATCAGTGAGCTCCATCAGAACAAGAAAAGTCTTTTCCTTGTACCTCCCTTTAAAGCAGAGGCAGGTGTGCAGACAGGACTGCAAACCAAGTTGCTGGTGATAGCACAGTATCACCAGTGAGCCAGCTCCTGCTTGATGCTCTGCAATCACTCTCCCATTCCAAAATAGTGCCAAACTCCTAACTTCAAGAGATTTGTTTCCTAGTCCTCTTGGTTATTTCATGACTGTGATAATCAAATAGTTAAGAGGGTTCCTGGTTTATGTACAGTCAAAATGCAAGAGGTTCCCATTCCCCAGTATTATTTCCACAGCTCAGGTTGTTCGGTACAAAAGGTAATGTGGATATCTGAAGTTTTTGGGTTTTTCCAATTTCAGTTTTTACTGTGAAGGCATCAACAATGCATACAGCAGCCAATTTGCAGGAATGATTTCCTTAGACTAATTATTATTCTTCTACATATCCGATGTGGCTAACTTTGGGCATACTTGCTGCAATACAAAGAATAAGGAACAGATATTGGTAAAGTCTAAGGATTACTTCAAATATAGGCTAGTACATGCTTTTGCATATTACTTTGTGCTATTTACTAACTGAAGAACTAATTCAATCTATAACATAATGTGTTAAAATTCTAAACATACACAAGTCAGCAAAATGTAAATCTGAAAACAACTAAGCTGAAAGAGGAAGGGCAGGCAAATTTAAAGCAAATAATAAGGAAACTTGACTTCTATTAAATCTGTGAAAACAAAATTTAGTTGAAACATCATCACTTATGACCATATTTAAAGTCAGAGTTTGTGTAAAGAGTATGAGGTGCCTCCACGACTAATTGACATTGACTGAGAGAATTATGCCCACCTAGGAAGCTGAACCTAGACCTTAGATGTCTTGAAGCTAATGGAAGTTTCCGTACTGAGTTTATTAAAAATGATGTTTAACACTAACAGAGTGATGATCTAAGCAAGTATCCTGCACACTTGCTCAGACTGGGGCTTCAGAGGACGCATCCCAAGGCAGGTGAGTTCAGTGGACCATGGCAGAGGGGAGTCAGTGCTCTGTACATGAGAGCATGTGATTGTCATTGACCACCATTGAGTGGTCCTGATGATTCCTCCATAGCTCCCACCAGCACTGCAGAAAGATAGTCATGTTGCCTCATCTGCCTCATTTTGTGTCCTGGTGGTGGGGTGCTATGGGGAGAGAGGCTCCTTGGTGTCTTTGAGAGCTCTTCTGAGCAGCTCTCTAAGCGTGTAAGATATGACAGTAAATAAAGCAAACAAAAAAAATAAAGGGTCCCATTTGAAACCTATTTGGCAAAGAAGACCAAAAGCCAGATATGTTTCCAGCCAGAGAACAGCATAGGATAAGGTACTCACTTGCAAAGGGACCAGCCTAGCAAACATGTCTACGCTTGCCTTAAAGCATCATACAACAAATCCTGTGAGCCACACAAGTTTTCCAAGTTTCCATTGGGAATCATTGACTGCGGGAACTTTGGAATACCTAAACTGTCTTCAGCTGAGCCTTCAGCTCAAGAAAGAGCCAGGGAAACCAGACCAAGAAGGTGTCAGAGAAGCTGGTCAGGTAGCGCGGGCTGGCTCTGGAGTCACATCACCCTCAGAGCTTTCTTCTGGGCTGACACCTGGTGGTGGCCGTGGGCTCTTCCAGCCTGCAGAGCTACCCGCGGCAGTTGTGTCCAACATGAAGAATAGTGCATGGACAAGAAAAAAAAACTATCAAAATAGCACTTATTTACCCGTGGAAGGCCCTTCTAATTTTTCTAACTAGAACAAACTCACGCAACTGAAGAAAGAGTGCTTAGAAGAGGGATATACACTCTCAAAACAGTTTTTGGACCAGTAGAGGCCATTTGTTTGCAGACAACCTTTGTCAATCATTTGAGCATTAAGTTTAGCAGATCTGACTTCCTGGGAACACCTTTTGGTTGGGGAATTGTTAGTGTGTTTAAACTATACAGTTATCTTATTCTAGTGAGCTTTGAGGGTGATGCTTCAAGTTGAGGACTGGAAAGTTTGAATTTAGGAAAATAAAAATTACAAAATATTCTTTTTTTTTTCTTTCTTGTTGAAGTCATCTACAATGGGAACCTAATTTTGAGAATTTGTGCTAATACAGCTATTTTAAAGGACTGTACAAAAGAGGTTGAGTTCTGGAGACCCCCTCTCCCAGAGCAAGGGGTATCCTTCACTCTACAGCATCAGAGAAGACTGCATATTTGTCTAATTTTACACTACTTTGGGAAAACCACTGGAAAATAAACACAGAATCATCCCTGGATTTATTTATTTTTAGTAAGGCTTATATTTTTCTGTGTATCACTCCTATCCATGCACAGGTTTACTAGAGTAAACACCTTCCTGAAGGCAGCATTAATTACAAATAAAAAAGCTGCAAAAAAAAATTTTAAAAAAATATTTTCTCTAGAAATGCTGATTCCTGAAAGCATTGCCTGCAAGATACAGGAAATATTCACTTTCCATTAAGTCCCATTGGGTTCCTAACTCATATAAAGCCATACTTATGAAAATTGGAAAAATATTCTTTCTAATGAAAATTGATAAACACTATGCCAAATGCTCTTTCTTTTCTATAAACACACAGAAAGCTTTATTCTTAGTGGTGGGATACACAACTTAACTTTCAAGAATGTATTATAAGATCAGAAGGGAAATAAGGCCAATAATTTCATGCATCTCTGTAATTAAGCTTCTAATTTTGTGTTTAGTTTTCCTGACATGAGACTTTAGGATTCTAACATGGGAAATACATTAAAAAAAACACAGTCTGCATCGTTATCATGAATCAAAATACCTCAGTGTTAGAAAATTAACATTATTTGGGTTTTCTATCCATTTCCTGAATTAAGCAAAAATGAAATATTCTGATGAATGTTTGTTCATTTCAGGCAACAGGCAGAAAAAGTGATTTATCCTTACAGTAGCTTGGATAGAATCCAGAATGGCAGGTTTCCAGCTCACTGTAACAACATTCAGAAAGTCCAGCTGATTGTGATAAACACTAGTATCTTAATGTTTATTTTCCATAAAGCCTCACCTGTAGTTCTTTCAATAATGGAATTATCTCAATGAACAAGAAACTTGTTATTTTGGTGCACAGACATTAAACAATTCATAGTGACACTAGGTTTTTTTTTCCCTCTACTAACAGTACTTCTGAGTAGGGGAAAATTCTAACGATGCCTTTCCTGACAAGTTAAGCCCAAATGTAACCCTGTACATGAAACTTCAGGCTAAAGCGCTGCATGTCAACACAGCCAGCTCACCAGGAGGTTATGTGTCTGCTTGTGTTTAGGTGACATTAAATCCAAGTGAAGCCCAGGCTATCTGCTGGTGGGTGCAAACCCTCTGTTTTGCTCCTCACCTCCTCCCCACTCCAGCTTTTGTCTCTCTTTTCCTCTTTTCCATTTAGACTGTAACCTCGTCACTGTGGGGACCCTCCTTCATCCCCTCTTTGCTTATTGCCAGGGCAAAGCATCCCCAGTCCCAGGATGGGTCTCTAGGTGCTGCTGTAACACCAATAATAATAAATGCCGCTACAACTATTTTTCCAGATATTAAATCAGTATCAAGACGCTCCCTGGTGCCTGTGGTTCCTCTGAAAGAGATGGACAGAAATATCATATTTTTGGTTGATTGTGGTTCTGATGTTGCAGGGCTGGTGTCTAACCCATGCCATATCCCACCAGCATGGCCAGCTCCCTTCACTTGTACTGGGCACGTGGAGGATCCATCTGCCCCAAGACTTACAGCCCATGTTTAACGTCATTAATGCTGTGACCCAACAGAAGCATGGCAGGTATATGCCCCTTTTAGACTTGTGTATCAGGAATTTTGCCCAAAATACGGCACCTTATTCCCATTTCTCTGAAACTGGCAGATTCCCTTGAACTTACTGTCTGAGGGGATAAAAGGTTATTTCCATCAGCTTGCCGTGAGTTTGTCTCCTTAGAGAGGTGTCAGCAAGAGTGCTGAGTGGTGACCTCATAAGACCAGAGTGTGATACACAAACTGGCTATTAAAATCCTAATGAGATGAGGTAGGCCAAATGTCTCCAGTACTGATTCTGCTTTTTCTTATAATATGCACAACTAGCATCTTTTAGCTCTAGTGCACTCTCAGCATTATAATTGGGAAATTTTTAATGCGGTTCAGCTCTGCTGCAAGTTTTTTCCTCCCATGGCTTCGTGCTTTAAGCAACTGCAAATTTTATATAGCATCCTTACCACCTATTTATTTTTTAATGTTACACATATTGTGGAACTGGAGAAAGACAACAGATATCCAAATAAAATGAGAGAGATATGGTGTGACCCTAACTAGACAGGGAAAAGCAGATATTTGTTTGCCAATTATGCATTTCCTTCTCTCTACCTTTAACTGGAGTTTAAACATCTCACCTGCCTTTGTAGAAGTACTTTGAGACCAACGGGGAAGAACTGAATATACAGCCATGTATTATTAGTAGTATAGTTATTATTATTATTGCTATTATTAATTACAATAAAACCCCATTTTTTTTTTCTTGTCTCATCATGTGTTGATGACGTCCCCTGGTAGACTTATTAAGATTGTTAAAATGCAGCCTTCTGAGCCCATCTGTGTGATGACTGTCCATCTAGCCCATCTAGCCCATCCAAATGGCATCATACAAAACGATATCAAATGGTAGTTGGTGTTTTATACTGTTACTCTAAGATGACATTTGGAAAAAAATAACCCCAATGCCTTGAAGTGATCATGGTACACATAGTAACAGCCAATCTGAATTTCACCTGTATAACACGGAAGTTCTAGTTCATGTCATTAAAACCAAAGTAGATTATGGATATTGTCCATTCAAAGAGAAAATATAATCACTGTCATGAAAGGAGCAGTCAGTGGAAATTGATAAGAACTAGAGGTGCTTATTACTTCTCACTGTTTAGGGCAGACTGCTTCTGAGAGTCTGTTGGGGAGACTGTTGAGTTGTTCAGATGCTCGTGAGAGCAATTAATTTATAGAAATATCTCTGAGGTCAAAACTCACCATAAGAATTTATTACTGTGGACAGAGCACAAAACATAAAGAAGCTAGCATGCTTTTTGAAAGAACCAAACCAAAGAAAACCAAAACAAACAAAAAAAAAAAAAAAAGGGAAAAAAAAAAGAAAAAATCCCAACATCCAAAAAACCAACTGACAGGTAGGGAACTAAGCATTTTTCTTTTAAACTACTTTGTCCTAATACGAAAAACTGGTGATACAGCAGCCAGAAAACTATTACAACAATCTAGTTCTCAGAGCAATTTTAGGCATTAAAGAGGCATTAAAATCCCAAGTGGAACACTGAGAAGATTTGAAGGAAATTTTGTTGCTAGATTGCAATTTTGGTATTATCCTTTCCTCTATATTATCGGGGATGCTTAGGAGCAAGAAAATTGACCTACTGGAACAATTTAGTGTTCGATGTATGTTCATATCTTGTTTCTGCAAAGGATTAGCTCCTTTCTGAGGGGAAGCATAAGAACCCTCATGTCAATAATTTCCAAATCGTCTGCCCACAGCTTTTTTTCCCAGTTCTTCCACCCTCTCCTACATTCACCTGCTCAGAGATACAGCATAGAATTTACAACATTTCCAAAGTTTCCAAAGTTTAATGCAACCAAAAAATCCAATGGCTTCTAGATTTTCAGTTCCAGTTTGAATTATATTTAGTTCTTGTCTTTGCTAATACCTTGCAACAATGAGTGCTAGTGGTTTAAAAAGCATTAAACTCATTTCCATACATGTGAATCTTACGTATTCTGCCTTGCTTGAATGGTCCCTTGCTTCGGTGTTGAGCAAGGCAGGAGACAACCAGTCCTTTGCCCTCTCTGAGCTGCTGCCAGACATGGAGGTATGGGTGGTGGGACATCCATAGCTCTGTCTGTGCAACCCAAGCTCTGGCTTTCCCAAAGCCTTGGTTGCCCATAGGTAGGTAACGTTCTCTGCTTGATGTTGGCCGTGCACTATCACCAGAAGCACTGACAGGCTACAGAGTGGCAACCTGGTGCCCAGGTGAAGGAAAGGATGAGCCCGTGCTATCTCTCCCAACACACCTTTAGGTTCAGCAAGTCTCTGTCTCTCACCCATTGAGAAGGATTCCGGCTCAGAACTGGCAGTACCTGTGTTCTCGATGCGAACCTGACTCACCTGGTGGCCAACCAACATTTACACCTCCTGACTCAGAAGCTGCTTTGTTTCTCTGACCTCTTTCATGAAAACATCTTTTCTGCATAGAGTTTCATCAGTTCTTACTGTTTCCTTGGCTTTCAATGAGGTTATAATACTGCAAGTGTGAAATCCTCATTAGTTGCAAGGAAGTCTTCCAGGAAACCTACAAAGTGCTTTGGAAAGAAGGCAGGAGATAAATGCAAATGATGGTAGTGTGACAAACAGCGGTTTTGGTTTTAATAACAATTGATTCATTTTTTATTCCCTGTGACTGAAGATGACTCACTTGTGTTTCTCATTTTTAATTAATAGAAGAAAATACAATCATAATATTTATTGTTTCCATGACTAGTTCTGATTATAAGCAGCACAAGAAGAAAAGGCAACAGATCAGACCTGTTCATCCCTGTCCTTCAGTCTGAAAAGCATATTCATCTAGACTCCACTGATGGCCTTTCCTCCCACCTGTCACTCCAAGGTAGACATCAAGTGCTGGTGTTTACTCAGCTCACTGACACTGGAGAAGCTGCCTAAAAGCTGATAGAAGTCCATTTCTTCACTGACCCCAAAGGCTTCAGTCAGCCCCAAAACTGGCTATTAATTACAGTGTTCAGACAAGGGACAAGCTCAAAAAGAGCTGTGCACTGGAGGCAACCAGTAGAGCACCAGTAATAAACCCCTTTATAACCACTAAGAGAACTCAGGACTGCAGCAAAAAGATTTCCCTCTCTTACTTGGCGACCAGCGGGACCTCCATGCTCACAAAGGTGGTTTTGCATTCACATCTACATTTCTGAAAGCTACAGAAATCAGCTCTCTGATCACCTAGTATTTTGGAAGGAGAGAGTTATAAGAGGTGTTGTCCTGAAGTCTGTGCCGTGCTCAGAGCCGTGTGTATTCATGCAACACCTGGACTGTCTTTGAACTCTCTCTGGCTCTCAAATCCATTCGCAAAACAAGTGTACAGTGTAACTTGCAACTCAGTCTTGGCACAGGCACAAAAGTTAATCAGGATGAAGAGCGAAGCCATCCATCTGGGGAGCCAGATAACTTCAGCCCCTCACTTGTTCGTGGCAGGGGAGCCCATTTATTTGGATTTGTTACCTAATGATTTTCCTGGCATGTTAAATTGTTTATCAATTAAGTTAAGTGATAATAGAATTTTGCAGTGGTGTGTGCCTGAAGTGGCATTGGGAAGCTGAACTGGTCAATCATGGACTTTTAATCCTTGGTTTTCCTTGTTGATTTAATTTTAAATAAATAAGAATTCTTTAGCAGCCTACTGAGAGTCAGTGTGGCAGAGGAAGGGAAGAGAGAAGCAGAGTCTTTGCTCTGAAAGTGTTGAGGAAGCACCAAGCAGAGCAAGAGCTGATACCTTAGATTTGCTGAGGCTGCAGTTACTTCAAATTAGTCAAAGGTGGAGACCATGTACTTCTTAGATGAGAAGAATGTGTAAGTAGAAGTCTTGTCTGAAGGCGGACCTGTCCTATTTGGGCCATGTCAATGAAGGTGCTGTCTTTCGTTTCCTGTTTGGGTTATTTTAGCAGATTAGCTGAGGCTTTGACGTTCTGTCTTTTCTCCATCCAGCAACATGTTTCCTGGCCACTAGGAATCACCAAGCTCAGTTATAATCTCAGTTGCATCTATGCTTCCCAGTGGTACCCAGCTAACTCTTTCACTCCTAGTTATAAACCTCAGTGTCTTTCCTCCATCAGTGATTTTTGCAGGTATGAGGGATGCTGCAGCTGGAAGCAGTCGAGCAGCTGGAGCAGTAACAGGTGCTGCAGCCTCAGAGGAGACGCTGCGTCAGTGGAGAGGGTTCACCTTGGTGCTGGCAGTGCTGAGAGCCTCTACAGAGGCACCAAGTGTGAAACGGGGTTTTATTGTGTCCCAGTGAGGAAAAGGTTTTTCTTTGAGAGGTCACTCATAACAACACTCAGAAGAGCAATGCTGTTTCATGACATCGCTTTTCACGGCAAAAACTACTTGTTTATTTGCTGTCATACTCAACCCTTGCTACATGATGTGCTTTGTATCTTTTATAATTTACCTACTTTTGCAGCTCATGTGTTGGTCCCCTTTGACTATAAAGCGATACAGCTAACAGAGGGTAGTGGCAACACTCAAAACTGTGGATATCAATTTCTCGTATACTAAAAACCCCCTTAATTTTAACAGGGCATGGAAAAAGAGGCAATGAATGAATGCAGAAGACTATTAAAGTTCAGGTCCCATCTCTTCATCTTAAGGAGCAAATGTTGCATAGCATATAAGGGAAAGAGGAGCTGGAAAGTGAAAAGGGTTGAAGAAGCCATAAACCCTTTTCTTGCCTTTTATGGAGAAAATATTACAAGACCTGGAGCTTTATTAAGATTTCCCTGGGGCATATGCTATAGAAAATGTTGGTTTAACATAGGTCATGGATTTTTTTTGGCATGGTATCTTGAGAGGACCATGGCTGATAGAGAGTTGTCATCATGGGCTTGACTGATTGCCATACATGGAGCAGGACTCCATCGCTGGGCCTACAGGGGCAAGCTCCAGAATTAGTACTTACCTGGTGGTGGGGAAAAGTGCAGGGGCTCTCCCCCACCCCCCAGCCCATCTCCTGCTGTGGGATTTTACACAAGAGGAGATGATTGAGGCCTTGTGGCTTTTCCTGTTGTGGTAAGAACATCCTTTAGGAAAGGAAGTGGTTGGTTTGTCTAGACAAATCTCATGGGGGTAAGACATCTAAGAGGCCTGGGCTTTTAACCCATTGAGAGTGTTGTGTCCAGCATCAAGTTAAAAAGTTTTATTAGAGCAAAGATTGGAGACTTTTGACTATCTGATTTGATTCACTTGATACGGCAAACATTTTTTGTATGTTTTGCACTGGTCCTTTCCTAAGTGGTCATTTACTCATTCAGCAAAGAACATTAAAAAAAATAGTTCTTTTGTTACCCTCTTTTTTCATGATCATTACAACACAAGGCTTTAAACACAGGATCCGTGCATTTAACTCTTTGTTTCCTGTGTTCTACGTTTTTCAGCATCATACACCTGTGAGGAGACTCCTTCACAGTGCGGTGCCACTGTGCCTTCATAAAGCTGCTGGTACAGGAGTGTCAGTCTTGTCTTGTCTTTAAATTTCTATTTGTTATGGACAGTAGCAACACTCATGGCTGTAGATTTCAAAGCATTTTCTATTTTAAAACATATCATCTGTGTAAGTGTATATATGTATTATATGTGTGTTCTTCATGACTCTTAAGCGCACAAAATTCAGTTTGTTTTACTGGTGTTATCAGGAGGCCTGCAGTATCAATATTTCTATTAGCACCTAGTTACTGGCAAAGCTTGAGAGAAAATGAGGGATTTTTCCTGCCTTTTTGAATTCTAGAAATTATTCTGAGCACATTAGCACAATGTAACAGAGGCTGAGAGAAAAATCCACAAGGCCATTAAAAAAAATACCCCCCATGACATTATTCAGAGCGTGAGCATAGATATTTTTCTTATACAGAGAATCTCCTGATCTTCTACACTCTGGATTAGTGTTTCGGTGTTTTTTTATAACAAAGCATGGCTAATATCACAGTACTTGTAAGTTATTAAAACTGAGAATGAAGTGTGCTTCAGGGAGACTCCCTTTGGCACAAAGAGAACCTTTTTATCAGATCTGTGACTCCAAAGCAGTGCTGGTCAGCCCTTTTTGTGGGCTTGTACTTCACATCCCTGTATCTGCATTTCATGAGCTGAGAGAAAAAAGGCACTTCTCAGCTGCTACCAGTTTCTCTGTCACTGGCAACAAAACGATGAGTCCAGCTGAGAGCTGTCCCCGTGTCCTGGAGAGTAATTCTGGTGTCCCCAGAAGCTTAGGAGATTCTGTGTCAAGAATGCATCTGAAATGTGCCCGCAGGGCGCTCTCTGAGAGGGAAATGCTACTGGTGCAAAATTCCTATTGAATCAGTCGCAAAGATCTCTCTTTCCTCAAAGAATCTGTGTTTTGACATACCCCAGCTGTGGATGAGTCAGGTAATCCTAGGCCAAAAATGAAGACTTTCTGATTCCTTTTATAACTGTGAGGATCACTGAAGCAGATGAGATAGGGCTCTGTATGTGCAGGTACTGCATTTGTTGAGTAAATCCAAGTACAAGAACATTTGACCCATTGCTTGGGAAATGTCTTCAATAGCAGCAAACGGGCTACTGAGCTGAAAGTCATGTATGGCCAGCAGCCCCCAGAGTGCCATGCAGAGCGCTGGCGGGCTGCATGAGGTTGATGATCCTGAGGATGGGACCTGAAGTTGTCCACGAAGAAAGCTCAGGCAGAAGAGTTAAATCTGGCGTGTCACTCTTCTCTAGGGTTTGAGAGGTTTCCTCAGATTTCGTCAGGAAAGTCATACTTTAGGTCTCCCTTGGGCAGAAGTAGGGATGGGATGTGGGTTTCCTCACTATCGAGAAGTGCTCTCACGGCTCAGCCAGCATCTCCTGCACAAGGATGCTGGGTCTGGTCTGTCCACTGAGTATCGGTTTGGCTGAAACCCAGCGCATTGCTGCCAAAGAATGTCCTAGAACTGAATTCATCCCCCTCAGGCAGAGCAGGGTGTCAGACCAGAACCACCCCCCATGGCAGCAAATGCCATCACCCTGAGGCTGGGGCGTCTCAGGGGAATGCGGACACTTCCTCTCATTCTGCTTGCTGAGCACAGGGTCTCCCGGGACAGCTTTGTGCTCAGTGCAGGCTCCTGCAGCCTGTTCAGAGGGGGATGCACGTCCCTCCTCTGCCCTGGGACCAGCCCTGCCATGCCTAAGCTCCAGACACCTCCATCCTCCTGTGCATCTCAGTGTGTCTTGCAGTTGTCTCCTCCCTTGTGGATCACTGTGGGTACTTCTCAACTGCTTTTCCTTTCGGAGCTCTTGCTCTCACTCGCTCTCTCCCTAATTACCAGGGTGTTACTTGGGTGTTTTTTCGGAGCCTTCAGGAGATTGTTTACAAACTCATTCGTCATGGCAGCTCTGTGTCTTGACACACCCAACAGACATGAAGTGGAACAGGAGGAATAGGAGGACTAGTAGGTTTTGAAAGAGAACATGGTCTACAGACAGAGCTCAGTCTGCTCCTGCAGCAGAAAGTCCTTCCCAGCATCAAGAAACTTATCAGCCTTTGACTCCTGCTCATAAGCAGACTCCCTAATGACCTCCAGTTTTACTATGCCCATCAGTAGCTCCTAGAGATTAATCTTCAATGCTAAAACTTACTGACTGCAGTTTGAAAAAAAATGGATTTTCTACATCTATCCAGACAGTGATCTCTTCAGAGAGCATCAGGTGGCTGCTTAAGCCTACCCTTTCCTGCTTGAATCTATACTGGGTACTGCTATTTCTTCGAGAGACAGGAGGGCAGCTGAGGAAAAAATCCTGGGGATAAAACTTGAAAATAATCTATTTTGCTGCAAAGGTTCAATAAGAGGCTACTCACATGAAAGCCTGGGAATTAGAGATAATGCCCTTACACCCCTGTAACTCCATTGGCTCCCGGTGTGCATTGATGTCAGCGGGAAGAGAATAAGAATCCAATTATTCTCTATTTGAATGATGCTATATCTAATCATGAGTAGGACGTATTGAAGGTACAGAAAAGCCTTGGGGATGTACTGATCAGTCACCTGGTAAAATATAAAGATTCCCATAAAGTTGTACTTGGAATATTTCTCCCATCTAGTCCATTGCATGTGCTGAGCATTTACTGTAATACATGTGAGGTCTAATTTACCTCCCTCCCTTCATATTCTCTTTCACCTCCCTAAACTGAGTCAGTGTGTTCAGCAAATGCTTTTTGCTATACCTCCTGAATCAATTTCAAGACATCTTCTGATGCATCTCCCAAACAGATACAGCCCAGCAGGCTAGCCAGTAAAGTCAATTTACATAGTGAAACTGTTACAAAGCTCTGAAACTTGTTATACAGCGGATGATCATCCCCGTACCCAGGGGATGGGAGGAAGAATTTTCCCTTTTAACTGAAATCTGAACATTGCAGGTAAGTTTGACTAGAAAGATCACTGTGGAAATTCATCCATAATTTGTAGCTCCTGGGATACAAATGACATCATGCTATTATTTTAGGAATGCTGCACTTTGCCACCTTTCTGTTTAATGAGTATATTCTCTTAACAAGTCAGGTATCAAAAATATTTCCAACAGTCCATTAACAATGAAGCACAGCAGAAAACCAAATGATAGCTCTTAACATTATCTGATTCATTGAGTATTACTCTGGGAACTTACTTTTAAAAATGCCATTGTCTTTTGTCTTCATTCCCTGATGTGTCCTTCCATCTTCTGCCTGGGACAACCCAGCACTCAGGCATTCAGCTTCTCGGCCACTTTCAAGATTTCTTTCCACATTAGCCCCTTATTCCTGCCTTCCTGTTGCAGGCTATGGTGTTTATAATGCTGCTTTTTTGCCAGGGGACCTGCTGGGAAACAGATTGGGGATGGATACGGGTTAAAATAGCTAGTGATTTTTATTTTCTAAAAACTGGCTCAAGTGCCTAACAGTTCCCAGCAGACATCCCTCCAGAAGCAGTACCAGTGTGGTGTGGCAGTGGGGAAGAAGCACCCAGGAAAGAAATGGGAGCACCCAAGGAAGAGAAGGGCCAAGAACTTCTTAAACTGGCTTTACCACCATGTACAAAAGCTGAAAAAAAGAAAAATCTGGGTTGTGTACATGGATTGACAGAGACCAATTAGGTTTCGCTTTCAGGAATGAAAGAACCTGGAGCTGCCTATATAATGAATGAACTGCTAAATTCCAGAGGGTGTATAACTCACAGTCAAACATTTCTGACATGGAGGAGAGATTAGGAAAGACATTTTGGATTAGTTTTTAGGAAGTCTTGCTCAGGATGAAGGAATAAGGTGACCTTTTTTCCAGAAGAAGCTTTCCAGAGCTTCTAGCGAGGAATAGTTTCTGTTTGTCCAAGAAAAACAGTATTTTATATAGATTTTCTTAGAATGACTTTCTTTTAATGGTGATAATTGTCTGTGAGGTTGTACTACATGCTAATGAAAAGTATAACCTTTCATCCAGCAATGTGGATTTACTATGTCATTTCATCTTTCTAGGAAATGGGGATGAATCATACATTTGTGTGTATATATACACATACATTGTGGGACATGAAACTGCTAAGCAACACTTTGACTACCTAGGAGTTCCACAGAACTCCTTTGTATCCTTCCTGAACAATAAATCCTATTTAGATTTTGACAGTTGGCATCAATTTCCCACAAAATTCTTGCCATTTTCACTTGTGAAGTACAAAATTCAAAAGATGGCAAAAATTAACTTGGGCAGTGATATCTTTGTTCTGCTATTTTCCTGGTCTCTGAAAAAAAAAGGTGCAAATCTATGCTTAAGTCCAGAAAAAAATTGCTTTCTGAAATAAAATTAATCTGCTTATGAAATAGGTTCAACTCTCAAATTCTGCATGAATTCTGAACTGAAATGAATGCATTTTGTTTTAAAGAGACAGGATGTTCCTTTTAGCTTCCTTTTCCTAAAAAAAACACTACCACATTGTTTAGAGCAATGTTGATGGAGGCTGGAGATTGACAGCTGACTTTACGTAGGAAAATTAATTTTTTATAAGCTTGTCTGTCATGATATTACTGGAACAAGGCAGTAGATATCAGCCTGCCTTTATCACATTTGCAGCTTGCTTTCATTAGCTCTCTGTTTCATTTATCCTGAGGATCATCTTCCTTTTAAAGAGGCAATCTGTTCATTTTACTAGGTGATAGATTAGTATATATGTAGTCTACTTAAAAACAAGGTCTAATTAAAGAAGAAAAAGGAATCACGTGAGTTCAAAAATAAGAGAGCTATAGTAAATACAAGTTAGAATCATAGAATCATTTAGGTTGGAAGAGACTGTTAAGATCATCAAGTCCAACCGTTAATACAGTGAGAAAGGAAAACTTTGGATTACACACAGGAAGAAGTCATCTGATGTTTCTAATGGAGACAGTCTCCTCCACTCAAACACACAGGGCAATGTGGAAATAGGAGTGGACACTTAAGTCAACTAGCAATGGGATTAACTTCATGGTGCCTCAAGAACATGCATATGTGCTGTGGGCACATGGTGGGGTTACAGGGACCCTGACATTTGGCCAGACATGGATCACTTGAATGGGCGAAGGGATGAAAGCAGAGCCCAGTGGACCTCAGGCTGGGACCACGCTGTGCCTCTGTCTTCTGCTATACACACAGTCCAAGGCTGAAAACTAGCAGCTTGAGACATGGCCCTGCTAGCAAAAATCAGTATTGGACACTGTGGAAGCTGCAATAAGCCATGAATTGCTGAGTGACCTCCAGAAGGCTATGGGAGACTTTCACATCTCAGTCTTCCTCACCTCAAAAAGGCTTCCAAGAAGATGGAAAATTTACAGGACTCTGCTCATTTGGTTAATAGGAAATTGGCTTAGTGGCTTCCTGGTCTACTCCCTTCCTTCCTCTGCTTCTTCCAGCTTGCCTCAGGCTGGTGGTTAAAAGCCCTGTGAAAACACAGAGGTTGGATCAGGCAACGGCTATCTGAAAAAAATAGGTAGGGAGGGAGAAGACACTAGCTCAAGGGTATGAGGACTATTTTGGTAGCTGTAAATGTTGTGCAGAAGACTATGGGAGTGACCACAGAGCCACAGACATTTCCAATAGCCCAACCAAAACAATACACTGTAAAACAGGCAAACCAGCACTGCCTGTACTACCTCCTCGTGAAGTAAAAGTAAGCGTCCAAGGTGCAGGTTACTCGATAGGTAATTAGTTGAATTTCTCAGCTTTGGTGTGCATATATTTAAGAATTCTGCGGACAAGGGAAAATTTGCAGTGTAATTGGGCAAAATGCCAGATTTGTTATAAAACCTTAGGTGATGAGCTTCTCAGTGTTTGTTCTGCTATTTAAGAGTAGGAAAAAAAACCACCTACTTTTCTTATGTGGGGAGGAAAAAATGACACTTATTCTATGGTCCTCTCCAAGCACTTTACAAAATGAATAATCAAGAAAAAGAATAATGTCTTTTTAAGGTAATGTCATATAAATAAATCTAGCTTGCAGGAGTCATTTATCTGGCAAAGCATGCAAGTTAGTACAATCATCAGCTGTACATGAGAAGATCAAAATAAATCCTGAATGTGGAATCTGGACTCTGCTGCATATCAAGTAAAGAAGGTTTTTGACTCCTGGTCTCAGGTTTGCTATTTCTGTGGCCTGAATTTATACCTTTAATGTCAACTTTCTCCTTCTACAGGTTGTCACACAAGTGAAGGAAGGACCTGTGCTGAAGACTGGGTGTCTCATCCCACAGTCTACTTCTTGTACAGTAATCACCGAATCAGAGAGTCATTTAGGTTGGAAAAGACCTTTAAGATCATTGAGTCCAACCATTAACATAACACTGCCAAGTTCACCACCAAAATCCATCAGGCTTTTGATTTTTGATATGCAGTAATAGTAGTTGCTTTCTGGGTTGGCTTTTTTTTTTTCCCCCAACATGACTGAGTCAGTCTCCTGGGACTAAAAACTCAGCCATAACCTGCAGGAATGAGGCATCCTGAGTTAATTCTTTAGGCTTTGCAGGGCCAGGTCCTGTGCACAGTCCTGGGGAGGAAGTGGCAGACAACGTGTTACCAGGACATAGTTCGTAAAATGAAGGAAGTAGCACATTTTCCAATCTCTCCCATGCTTCAAAAATAGGAATCCTTTGTCCTGCCAAATGCATGTATAAATAACCTTGTTATCTGTGCTTTGTACAAATTGATGTAGACAGCTAAAGATGTAAGGTTATTTGCTTTTTTTTCCCTAAGATTCAATGTATGCTAGATAGTAAAACAAGAATATACATTCAGGTGTAAACAATTATCATCGGCAGGAATTTGCCTTTGTAAAACAGAGTAAGGCAAAAGTAATCAGTAGAGCATGTGAAAAGAAAAAAATATGCACATGAAAGGCATTGCTGAAGGGGAAAAGCAGGAGTCTTGGTAAAACACAAGAGGACCTGTGCAAATATTGACACTGGAAACATCAATGCTTTTGTGATGGGTATATCAGACACTGGAAGAAAATAGACTTACCCATCACAGTATAACCTGCAATTTGGTGGGAGAATTCAGCAATCTGTGTGGACCTCTGCCTTTAAGGTACTTCTGAAAATGCCACCATGTAGATGTTCTTTGAGAGATAGGAGCCTGCAGTAAGCACCATTGAGAAGATGACCTTGAGGAGCCCAGATCTCTTCAAGGTTGGGGGAGATGCAGGCAGACATCTGATTTTAAAATTCTTTTTTTTTTTTTTTTTTTAAACTTTACAAAGTTTATGGTATTTTGCTACTGAGCCCATTTTTTATCCATCTGGAGAAGAGTAAGTTCTTCATCTTGTCTTCTGGTTATAAACTAGAGTTTACTCAGCTTCAGTCACCAGAAAAGAGAGTTTACTGTAGTGGGATTGTTCTTTCCACTATGAATGGGGGTATGCTTCACAATAGGTTTTATTCTTTACAGGTAAGTATTCAGTATGGGCATTTGGAACATTTTCCACCTTTTTTTAAGTGGTTCCCTTTACCACTTTACCATGGTTGAAACTTAGTTTCCCGCATACAAATAGTTATCTCTGTAGTATGGAAATTTTGCTAAGATTTCCCTCCTCCTAAAAAGGGACTCTTCTGTGGCATATTTGTTGCAATATTCTGTTGTTTTCCAGCATTTGTTGTGTCTTTACTTTAAGGGAGATCTTGGGAACAAAAAGGAATTGGGGTTGAGTTCTTACTGTGCATCACTGCACTTGGAGTAGTGCAGATTTTTTCCCAAATATATCCAGTGCTCACAGGGCTAAAGCACTTACGAGTGCTGAGTCAGAGACTGGGCCATTTTAGGCTTTATTTCAGGGTGTGTGCTGAAATAGTCTGAAACAGTTTTTACTAGAGCTCTCAGGGCAGTGTGTTTGTCCTTCTGCTGCTGCTTTCATTTATTAGGAAGAAATAGACATAGAGACACATCTAAAGAAAGAAGCTTACAGACGCAAAAATATTCATTTCAAGTTGTGAAACTGTTCTATACATAAGAATTGTAATCAGTGCTCAAGACCCAGAAGGGATCTAACTCTGAGTGTTAAGATCTATAATCTAGTGCAGAGACAATGCAGACACAAAGTCAGAAACTATTGTGTAAAAAAAAAAATCATGTAAAAGAGAACTAATCCCCACCTTTCTAGTTTAAAGCAGCTGTTCATCTTCCTTTTAAATATTTTCAGCTTTCTCTAAGGTCTATGATGATATTGTATTCACAGACATGCTTATTCTTCTTCTAAATGTCAGGATGCTTATTCTAATAGGTTTGGAGCTGGAGACTGTGATGGGCATAAAATGATTTCTTATGCCAAAGCATAAATAGTATTCAGCTGAACAAACACCAGCAGCAACGATTTCAGTAAATATATCATAGGCATACACACATACATGCTTATACAAATTATTTATTCGACCAAACAAAAATACCTGGGTTGTATTCATGTTGAGAAACACTGTGGAAATAGCAAATTTCACTGGGACAGTCTGCTTATCTTACACACCTACAAAAATAAAAGCTGAGGGTCTACATGTGGGTACCGCTTTGCCTTGGCAAGGCATGGCCAGGCCTCTGTCTACCTGTTTTGTTTCCCGAAAAGCTTTAAAAGAGCTAAGTTGTAGTTTTCTATAGTTGTATTAAGAATGTAAAATTATCCAGTAGCTATTGCCAGTAAAAAGAGTAGAGATAAATGCAGAGGTTTTGAGCACTTCAGGCCGTGCGCAGGTGGGAAAGATCTGCCCTGGTGTCAGGAACCTTGTGCCTTTGCCAGCCAGCCCTCACCAGAAAGAGGACTCACACAAGATTTTCAGCATTTTCATTAAACTTTCTGATCAGCTGTAGCGAGTGCTGTTGCCAGTGCTAGAGAAGAGACATTTGAAATTTCTGCAAACAGACGTAATTCAGCCAGAGGACACTTGCTGGCATCTTGTTCCCAACAACTGGTGCTAAGGGCCTGCTTGTGCACCCCTGCATAGGGGTCCTGTGAGAGCAGGTTTTTTCTGAAACAGTTTTTACAATTGAAAACAAACAAACAAAAAATCTAATTTCTACACTTTTTCACCTGATAAAGTTTTTAGGGAATCCCATAGCTATAACTTTCTGGGGCATCAGAATTGTTGTTCAATGTTGTTTGCTATGCTCAGATACTACAAGATTACAGCTATGTACAAACTGGAACAGGAGAGAGTTCATGCCATGGTATCAATGAACTAGCCCAGCTACCTGGGGGCATGAAACATTTCAGTGCCCAAGAGGTAAGATATGGTGGTGGAAACGGAGGAGGAAGAATAGAAAGGAGAGAGTATCTGGGGAAGCAGAAAGATGCAAAAGAGTTGGTACTGTTTACTCCAAAGTTATCTATTTGCTGTTTGCAACGCTTCTTGAATGTAGTTTTTTCTTATGTCTTTGCAATTGCTGATGGGTGGTGACTTAATTTTGGCAAGTGAAAGGTAGTTCTTTCAATAACAGATGAGTGCATACCAGAGCAAAAAAATACATCTGGTGAAGAACATAGAATCATAGAATAGTTTAGGTTGGAAGGGACCTTTAAAGGTCATCTAGTCCAAACCCCCTGCAATGAGCAGGGACATCTTCAACTAGATCAGGCTTCTCAGGGCCCCGTCCAATCTGACCTTGAATGTTTCCAGGGATGGGGCATCTACCATGTCTCTGGGCAACCTGTTCCAGTGTTTCACCACCCTCAGCGTAAAAGATTTCTTCCTTACATATAGTATAAATCTACCCTTTTTTAGTTTAAAACCATTACCCCTTGTCTTATTACAACAGTCCCCGCGGAAATGTTTGTCCCCATCTTTCTTACAAACCCCCTTTAAGTACTGAAAGGTGACAATAAGGTCTCCTGAGAGCCTTCGCTTCTTCAGGCTGAACAACCCCAACTCTCATCCTGTCATCATAGGAAAGGTGCTCCAGCTCTCTGATCGTCTTCGTGGCCCTCCTCTGGACACGATCCAACAGGTCCATGTCTTTCCTCTGCTGAGGGCTCCAGAGGTGGACGCAATACTCCAGGTGGGGTCTCACGAGAGCAAAGGGGCAGAATCACCTCCCTCGACCTGCTGCCCACACTTCTTTTAATGCAGCCCAGGATACGGTTGGCCTTCTGAGCTGCAAGAGCACATTGTCAGCTCATGTCCAGCTTTTCATGCATAAACCCCCCTAAGTCCCTCTCCTCAGGTCTGATGTCAATCCCTTCATCCCCCAGCCTGTATTGATACCAGGGGTTGCCCCAACCCAGGTGCAGGACCTTGCATTTCGCCTTATTAAACCTCATGAGGTTCACACAGGCCCACTTCTTGAACTTGTCCAGGTGCCTCTGGATGGCGTCCTGTCCCTCAGGTGTGTCATCCACACCACTCAGCTTCGTGTCGTCTGCAAACTTGCTGAGGGTGCACTCGATCCCACTGTCTATGTCATTGATGAAGATATTAAACAGTACTGTTTCTCTCCCAGAGCTCCACAAGGAGTAATCTGGGCTGCCAGCACCCTGTGCCTTTAAAACAGCAGGGAAATAAACAACTCCTTACTTTAAGAGGGTTAAGGAACATAAAAGCAGACTGAAGAGAGAAAAGAAAGAGTAACTGAACTGAACACCATTCATTTAGATGTATGCTGTCATGGTAAAATTGCCTGGCTTTGCCATGGAGAGCTGAGGTTTCAAACATGACAGGGAGACCAGTTCTGCAAGAGAGATGGTGTTCCCTATCAAGCTGCTGCTGCTAAAATCATTGTGCTACCTCTTCCCTTCATCAGCACAAATGTCCTGCATTTCTTAGCCCTTCTGAGAGCTGGACTCATGTTGTATGTGTTCACTCTGTATAGTCAGCATATTTGCCATGTGTTTCCTTTATTGCACTTACAGCTGCAAAACCCAAACATCTGTTGCTGCTTTCTTGGCACATTTTCTCTCCCTGATACTCACAGGAGAAGCAATATGGCACAACTCAGGCAGCACAATGATCCCTTGGACTGCTTGGGGCACAACTCTCTCTGTCCTAGAGCCTGGAGTCTCTAAAAGTGTCTATGGTTGGTCTGGTTTTTACTTTGATTGATAGATAGATACTTTTTTAAAATCTACAAAAAGAAATCTGAATGAAAATTATCTTGTCCTGATAAAGTTCATAGTTCTAAAGATGAAGGAATGAATCTGAGCAGATGGATGACCGCCAGAAATGTGCTTCAAAAGGGCAAACCTAACACCCTCCAGAAACTGGGAGTAGAGGTGCCCAAGGAGAAGAGTCCCAAGGGGAAAAAATAGTTTAGGAGAGATGGCAATTTCTATACAAAGTGATAACAAGGACACAACGCCATTCTATCCTCACATTCAATAAAAATAGGAAAATGCCATAATGGCTAATCTGGCTGGATAAGGCATACCTGGAGAATCAGAAAATGAGAGAAAAAGTGAAAATGGTGCTAGTAACTGTGGATATCTATAGTTTATTGCCACAAGCAGAGGGCTAAACTTAATTTCAAAGATAAAGGAGCAAAAAATGCAGCTAAACCCAATGTTGGCTAAATGCATAAGAAGTTAGGTAATAAGCTGCATTTTCGCCCATATATGTCTTATGATGAAGGGAGAGAAAATAATCATCAGGAACAGGATTAAACTGTTTAGGGCCTATTTGGTGTAGCTTTCACAAAAATATTAATAGTGATTGTTGTTTAAACAGCTAGAGAATATTGAGGAGGCGATTCCACATCAGGAGAGGGAAAGAGCAGATTGAAGACTGTTTAGGTGAGTGGGATACATTCAGAATGAAAGCACAAGATGAACATTCTCTTGATTCCATATGGAACCAGTCAAACTGTATCTGCTTGAATAATTATGATTTGTAACCAGAAAATATATTTACAAAAATACCTAGGTCCCAGAAGACTGGAGAAGGACAAATATTATAAAGAGAATTTTTTTTTAAAAGAGTGAGACAAATTGTGAACTAGGGAATTACAGCTTAGACAGCTTAGGGTTTGTACCCAGAAGGAATCTAGAAGAAATTGCCTTCAAAGAACAACAGAAATTATTTAAGGTTTAGAAAATATAAACCTAAAAAATAAGAAAATTAGATTAATTTAGTATAGACATCTAAATGAGGATGTAATTGAACAATGTGAAAAGAGTTTGGGGTGGTTTTCTAGGCAGTCTGTGGGGGCAGAGCAAGTCAAAAAATCAGTTTAAATAGAAGCAGAGAAGACTCATTTTAGACATTAGAACAAACTTGCAAATTATAAATATGTCTAAGTAGTATCATTTGCAAAATAGTTTGTAGAATCACTGTTGCCAGGTCCCTGAGGAAGACAACCAGCTGCCTTTTCCCACATAAAGTTTAATTTCACACTTCCAAGAGGTGAACTTTGCCGTAAGAGTGAGTCCCCTGCAGACTGACCATGCAAGGACAGCTTCAATGGGTTGCCTCTGCCTGTGGTCATTCAACTTTGAACTGGGAATAGATGTGTCATAGAGAATGTCTCTTAGATTTGAGTTGGCAAGACTGAGAGTTGTACAAATGCCCATCAGGAACGGTTGGGACAGAGGTGAGCCTGTGAGGGTTTCTGAGTCTGTCCAGAGAAATAGCCCTTGCCCATCCTATTTCAGAAGGGTAGTGCAGCCTGACACCCATATAGCACTGCTAAGTCTTGAACTTAGGGAAAGTCCCAAGGACAGTTTTTGCATAGCAGAGCATCTCTTTTTTTGGTCCTGAAACATTGCTATCAAAATACACAAGAAGAGTTGCAGGGTTCATCTAATCTTAAAGGTCTTTTCCAACCTAAATTATTCTATGATTCTATGAAATGAGACTGGCCTCAAGGTTAGGCAAATCAATATATCATTTAAAAAACATTAAAGAGTTACAGTTTCTGTTAGGTAAATATTCCTACCGTGTACAGAATATACAGGGTAATGGATTTACTTTGACCCAGATAAAAGAGGTAAGAGAGATGCAAGCACAAAATAATAGCTAAGCCTTGCCTGTAGATTTACATTTAATTAAACAGTAGAGCTCCTCCAAGGGATGCCGAAGCTGTGCAAGAGGTAAGCAGCAGCATGACACATGTACATAGTGATCAGGCACATGTCAGCCTTGGCTGTCTGGAGAATGTGTCGTTTGTGCACATAAACACTGGGTTTGTTGGAGCACCAAGCAAGCTTGTATCTGGAAGACGGACATATAAATGTGGGGATTGGGAGGGAAGGGAGGTCTCCCAACACAGTGCATATGACTGGAAGTCACCCAGATTTGCCTGCTCAGAAAACCACATCTTAAAATCTCTTTTACAAAAAAAAGGCTAAAGATCCTCTTAAAACTAATAAGGACTTTTTGCTCCCTTTTTGTCTCGGCAGCTCTTCCAAAATCTCACTGCTCTCATAATCCACACTAATTTTGAATTTTTGTCCTAAACTGGCTGCTATTTGTTTCTTCTATTTGTTCTTGTGCCAACATTGTTGTCCAATTATCGTGGTCAGGAAGGAGCCGTATCCTGTCTCAGGCTTTGTTTTGCTCTTTGCGTGAGGAAGGCAAGCATCCATCATGCTTTCAGGGCTATGCATGGTGTGATGACCCCCATGCTAATGCTTGAAGGAGCTGGCTTGACAAAATAGGACTGATGCAGCCATGTCACTGAGTTGAAGAGCCCTGTTAAGCAGTAGAGTGATGACAGTATTTCTGGGGTCATTCAGTTCTTCCTGGAGGATATTGTGAGATAGATAACAAATTAAGACTGAATATCAGCTTCCCTGAGACACTGGGATGAGGGGAGCCAGCAGCAGTCCCCGTGCTGTGGCTGAAATCCAGAAAAGGACTTCTTGTTGACAGGAATGTGATCCAATATGCACATCCAGAGCAGTAGCTCTGTAGTCCCTGGGAAAGGTGCAGTATGAATCCCTGTCAGTGACTGGCCATCATTGTTGACAAAGACAAATTAGGACAGAGAAAAAAATGCAGTTCTGTTCTGCCTTTAACTCTGCCTTGTATTCTCTCTTGGACAGGTAACACCCGGGGAGGAATCAGCAGGGAAGAACTGCTGTGTTCTCCAGTGACCCTTGGCCTTATCCTTTGGGTAGGGTTTTTCTGTCTCACACTTCTGCATCACATCATAAGGCAGAATTAGTCCCTTACTACATGATTTTCCATGAAATAATAAAGTCAGTCTGTCAATTACATCTCACTGGTGACTACAATAAACTCAGATTTTCTCCTCGTCTCCACCTCTTGTCAGTGGCAATTTCTACGCTTCCAAAATGTTCACATTTGGCTGCTAAAAATGCATTCCTAAATCTAGATATAGATACCCAAATAAATAAAAGCTCAGACACAGAGCTCTCAGTTCTTCAGAGAACGCTGCAGTCAGTTGATGTCTGAGAAAACCAGGCCACTTTTGCTTAGCAGTGAACACCATGTAAGGCAGCTTCATTTCTCTCAACACATGGCCCTCTAGATATAAGACCATTGCTAATGCAATGAAAATATTATTCAGAAGACACAGGATAAATGTTACAGATCCTGGATTTTTAAAACCTCTCTCCAAACCAAAACTTAACCTTTAACTGAAAAAAGTGACTGTGTATTTGAACGAAAAGTACCTAATAATATTTTTCTTATAGGCTGTTTAAAAGGAGTGTACATCTGTGGTTTTGTTCTTTTCCTTTATTGCTTAGGAATAGAATAACACTATATATTATATGTATATATACATGGAGAAGAAAAAACACAGCAAACTTTGCAGAGTTGTTACATTTTTCTGTGCTATGGATTTGGCTATTTATTTTTGGTGATGTCTTATTTGGTGACAGAAGACACAAATGACAAACAACAGCAAAGAGTGCCAAGACTGGCAGCTGTCCGCATGAAATACGACAAGGTTTGTGCAACCAGTTTTGGCTCGTTTCTCAAATCATTATTCAAGAACTGGCACACACTGAAGCTGCATGTCTCTGGCGAAAGGCAGGGTGCATTCAGATCATCTCCAGGGGCTGACGACCAAGACCGCAAGTCACTCAGGTCAAGGATGGCAAGTCAGGAAGCTCAAATTCCATTTCCTTGCTGCTTGTTCTTGCCCTTTGTGTGTGCTTCCAGTTCCTCGTGAATGAGAAGAGAATGCAATAATTCTTAAGTAATTTGTACATTAAACTGAGTTAAAATCCCAAAGCCATACTCTCACCTGCTGTGAGAAGGCACAAAATCCAGGATTTTTTTCTTTATTTACCATTTCTTATGAAATAATACGTGTCCATTGCTACAGAACTTATTTCACCAGGAAATATATCTTTAAGCGGAGGTTTGGAGCAATTTTTTTTCAACACAACCAATTGGAAGGCTGAAAAGGCAGAGGAGAGAACTGGGTTGACCTACCATAATCGTAACATCTAATAATGCCTCCAAGATAAAATATCTGCAAAACAATTACTGTGACATGCAGTTTGCAGATTGGCAGCTGGAGAATGAGTTCTCACAGTCAAGTGCCGTAATATTTCAAGGAAGTGCTTAGATATTTGGATAACTACTTGATGAGTCAATGCAGGCACCTATCTGTATCCCAGTCATAGGCCTGCCTTGCTAGGATGCAAGGACAGTCTGAGCTGGACTCCAGCCCACAGGTTTGGACAATGGCCAAGCACTGGATCCTGATGGGAAGCAAAACTTAAAATTGTTCCATCCTTTAAAAAATAAAGATGCTCCGGCAAAAAACCCGTAAGATAACTGAGTCAAGCTTCCTCATCAAAGTGTCTGGCATCAGCTCCTGCCAGGAACCATATGTTTTGTAGGCATTAAGCTTCTAAAGTGCATATGCCTGTGCATTACATGCTTTAGTCATTCTCGGACTCTCAGAGCACTACAGACACAGCCAACTGTGGCTTAATGCTGCACTTGGTCTGAGTGTCCATGTTTAATGTAAAATACCTTCTTATGTATAGATTATTTCTAGAGATTTTTACACTGGTGTCAGCACAGATAACAGTTTGAGTGGCTTTAACATTTTCAGATTCTGCTCCTTTAAGCCAGTTGCAGTGTGAAATGCAAACGCGCAACGGGTTAACTCTTTGATCCCTATTTGCATATCAGGCACGGTGGCCAAGGACTGTTGTCTGAGAACAGTGGTATTCTCAGGCTTTGTCCCAGAGCTGCTCAGCATCACCGAGTAGGTGGTGATATTTCATTTCTAACATCAAATTAGTGATAGCAGTGAACAATGAGACCCACACAAACGCACCAGAAAAGCAAAACAGAATTACTTGTTTCTGATAATTGGGCTTAGAAAGAAGAGCACAGAAGTAATACATTTTCTCATATGAAGGGTAGATCAAGTTAATTATAAATCACTTCTCAGTGTGATCTTCCACATCCACAAAAGGTTCTCAGCAACAGGATTTAATTCACAATGTCGAGGTTCAGTCTCTAGCAGGAATCAGAGGTGATTTCTCTAACCTTTGTTTGGGGTGTGTTGAGTAGATGTCTTTCCTGCATTTTTGTGCATCTAATAACATGAGAGCACATCCCAAGTAGCAAACTCCAATGAGGATGGAAACTCTCTTCCGTAATGAACTTTGTTGGCACTGAGGCTTTCCTAAAGGATCAAGAAACTGAGCCCAGACCTCTCACTGTCCTTGGAGCAGAACAACAAAAAAATTAATCTCTTTTGAGGCTTGTAGCACTATATCCAACATGAGAAACCAAGACTCTTTTTGGCTTTGTACTGGTCCCAGCATTGGTCAGGACATGGCTACCACTGTGGGTTTATACTACGTGCAAACCATGGGTTCTCAAACAACTTCTCATAGAATCATAGAATCATAGAATAAGTGAGGTTGGAAGGGACCATTAAGATCATCAAGTCCAACCGTTAACCTACCCTGATTTAAAAACACCCACTTCTAAACCATGTCCCTAAGCACCTCATCTACCCTTTTCTTAAACACCTCCAGGGATGGTGAATCCACCACCTCTCTGGGCAGCCCATTCCAATGTTTAATAACCCTTTGAGTGAAAAAATGCTTCCTGATATCCAATCTAAACCTGCCCTGACATAACTTGAACCCGTTTCCTCTTGTCCTATCACTTGCCACGTAGGAGAAGAGGTCAGCCCCCATCTCTCTAAAACCTCCCTTCAGGTAGTTGTAGAGGGTGATAAGGTCACCCCTCAGCCTCCTCCTCCCCAGGCTAAACAACCCCAGCTCCCTCAGTCGTTCCTCATAAGGCTTGTCCTCCAGACCCCTCACCAGCCTGGTAGCCCTTCTCTGGACACGCTCCAGCACCTCAATGTCCTTCTTGTAGTGAGGGGCCCAAAACTGAACACAGTACTCGAGGTGAGGCCTCACCAGTGCCGAGTACAGGGGGATGATTACTTCCCTACTCCGGCTCACTACACTATTCCTGATGCAGGCCAGGATGTTGTTGGCCCTCTTGGCTGCCTGGGCACACTGCTGGCTCATACTCAGCCGGCTGTCCACCAACACCCCCAGATCCTTCTCTGCCAGGCAGCTTTCGAGCCACTCCGCCCCCAGTCTGTAGCACTGCATGGGGTTGTTGTGACCCAAGTGCAGGACCCGACACTTGGCCTTGTTGAACCTCATACCATTGGCCTCAGCCCATCTGTCCAGCCTGTCCAGATCTCTCTGCAGAGCCAATCTACCCTCAAACAGATCAACACGCCCCCCCAGTTTAGTGTCATCTGCGAACTTACTGAGGGTGCACTCAATCCCCTCATCCAGATCATTAATAAAGATATTAAAGAGAACCGGTCCCAGCACCGATCCCTGGGGGACACCACTTGTCACTGGACACCAACTGGATTTAACTCCATTTATCACCACTCTCTGGGTACGGCCATCCAACCAGTTTTTTACCCAGCGAAGGGTACACCTGTCCAGGCCACGAGCAGCCAGTTTCTCCAGTAGAATGCTATGGGAAACGGTGTCAAAAGCCTTGCAAAAGTCCAGGTAGACGATCTCCTGGGAGATCCTCATCTCCTGGGTCTGGGTACGCAAGCTCACTGCATCTTGACCTTCACCCTCTTTCCTCCTCCATCCCTTGTTTTCACAAAGTACAGACTTTACTGCACAGGTGGGGGCTATGGTGCACCCCAGGCAGCCTCCTGCTGGGACAGTCGGGGATGTTGGGACTGTGCAGCTGCTTCACTGGCTGCGTGGGCACAGTTTAAATACCTTGCTGTGGGTGAATGAAGTAGATCTTTCTCAGAGTCCTTGACTCTGGCTTTTAAATAGCATAGCATAGGCCTGGCTAAGAAAAATTACTTTTCTTTGATAGCAAACTGAAAAGTCATTTATAGATCTTCCCTGTCTTCTGCTGAAATCGCTAATACAATGAAAACTTGCTCACATGAATATCATGCACCCAGTGGAACAGCTCTGCATTTCTCATTTCATTTCTGCTCCTGTTACAATTAAAATAAAATGTTCAATCTCCTTTTAGAAAACATTTGGACCTGGTTTTCTGCCATGGATTGACTGGATTCTTGAGAATATTTTATCCCATGGTTTTACAGATGAAAAACTATCAAGGAAAATCTTTCAAGTTAACAGCATAATCCTCTATGTTTGCAGCAGAAAGTGACTTCTCTGCAGCTGAAATGGCATGAAAAATATATGTGTAGAGAAAAAAACATGTGCTGTCAGTCATCTGCTAAGCAGAGAAAGGCCCACAGACCTGTGGGCATGGATAATACCATGCGCCGAATGAAAAATTAAGTTTTGAGGTGGGGATGAAGAACAGGTTATATTTTATTTATGCATTCTCAGGTGCTGACGGATAACTGCTAAGCTTAAGTACATAAACACCACAGACACAAAGAAGAGAGTCTCACCCTTGTGAGATTGCAGGCTCTGTGTTTCCTCCCAACCACCACACTCATGATTGTCCCCTGCTGCTTAAGCCAACCCCTTCTTCCAAATCTCTCCAGGCAGCTGCAGCACCTCATGGGGAGTTAACTGACCATGATGTGCCGAAGCACAGTGATGCTACCAAAGCGTGGTCCGCTTGGCCAGCAGCAGCTCCTGTTGGTATAGCTAGCAAATACCAGCATATGTCACTGGTTTTGTCCAAATATTTTCTTCTTCATTAAAGGGTTTTTTTATAATGCACTTATTCCATCATGTTAAAGATTGCATTATGTTATTCTGTTTCCTCTATGTATCATACAGGCTTGTTCTTCAACAGATCTACTATACTGTTAGTATAGTAGATTAACTGCATTTAAGGAGGTGAACGAATCTTCCTGATCACTCCTTGGGCCCTAGTCTTGTCATGGCTTTTTTGTTAGATGACAGAATTGCTCCAGCTTTACATTTTCTTTAAGGTCAAAAAGTTGTTTTTGTTTTCAGAGGGCTTTTTCCAGGCAGCCTGTCACCCTCTGCTCACAAATCTTTTGTTCTGTACCTATGAAAAAATTTCAAAACAAACAGACACAGATAGCTTAGCTCATTAGAAGAACCTAAATAACTAGTGGGACTGATGATGTAGTTCAAGCTGCTGGTGTAAGGTGCTCCTGCAGTCCAGTTTTCTCCTAACTTAATACAAACCGGTGGTTCCTTGTAGGCCCCAGTTAATGGAAAAGACTCCAAGCAGTTGCCAAACATAAAAGTTGTATTGGTATTGGCGCTATAAACTGTTTGATGAAATATTTCAGAAGGTCTTGTGTGGGTGGGAAGAATGACAGGAGGGAGAAGAATCACCAGGAGATGCCCCGAGGAGGGTCAGAGCTGGAGAAATAATGACTCATCACAACAATGCTACAATTTCTTTCTTTCTTTGCCTGCTCTCCCACGCAGAAGGGGTGAGTTCAGGGCTCGTGGCTCCCGGGACAGCTGTATTTTGTAGCAGCAGCACTTTCCTCCAACAGTGGACTTCTCATTCTTGAAGGCAACACCCCACTTATTGCCACATGACTAGTTTAAATACTGAGTCTCTTCTAACTCTGATCCCTTCTCTGAAAACCTAAAATGTTATGATGAGAGGAACAGTGATAACACCATTACATCTGACAGTTAAAACTCAAGTTAAGGATACAATCCATGTTCTGGACCCCAGCTGTTCCAGTCAACTGTGTTGTATCACTCGCTTCATGAACTTATTTTTGTTTTATTTTGAAATTACTAAGGCTTCTCAACCTATTGTTGATCTACCATTTCTTGGCAGGAGGCTGTTAAGAATGGCATTTATGCGATGGGAAGAAATCTTTTAATGTCTAGTCTGTCATTGCAAGAACCAATTTAAACTATCATTGATAAGCCCCATCTTAGCTGGATGAAATATTAAGGAAGCTGGGCACATATGTATTTCCTCTGTAACTATGCAGAAAAAGTGGAGTTGCTTAATAGATTCTGCTTTTGCTCAGTTTGCTGCAGCAAATTTCTGATTTTGAAAATGTACTGCGCAATAAAAAGGCTTGATTTCCAAACGGGCTGGAATTCAGAACTTTCTAGAAATGAGATGCTTTTAAAATGTCCTGCTTTTACTCATTCAAAAGTCTTGATCTGTGTTTCTCCCCAGATTTTCCTTGCATCAGTTATAATTTCATTTGTGGTATTTTTCTCAGGTTTCCTGTACATCTGCAAAGTTTTCATTCTAGGATGCAATCCTTTTACTGTATCAGGCTTAACATCTGAAGTTGCTCTGTTGGAAGTTCTTGCCCTGTAGGGCCTGTTTGCCTGCACCACTGGTGCTTGCTTACAACCCTCTGCTTGCAAATCCAAGGAAGCAGCATCAAAATACCCAGTTCCTGCTCTTCATCAAACCCTTGCAAATGAGTTCAGGGGTGGTACTGCAGGTCCTGCTCACACAGGCGGGAGCTTGCTCTATTCTAAAGTCTGTAACGCAGCATCCTCTTCTCCAGAAGGTGAGAGGCCGATCTTTCCTGCTGTTTGTTGGCAACACATGCAGTCAACACCACTTCCTCTATGTGCAGCGAGCATACGGCCTGGACAGTGTATCAGTGCCCCAAAAGGATGAAACTGTGATCAGGACTAGTGACAATATCCTTCAAGTTCGGTGGTTTAAAGCCTTTTGTTTCTTTCTGGTTTTCTTTTAAAGAGAAAGCTGGGCATGGACTTCTCTCACCTCTATCCTGGGTCACTCGGTGAAATTCTCCTCGATTTTAGGGGGTTAAAGTGGGGAAGTAGCTTTCCCTGCTCCTCAGTTATGGAAATGGAGTACGGATCTGGAAGGTAAGTGCTGCCCAGAGGAGAAATTGCCGCCAAGGATTTGCTGGCAGATGCAGGTACACCGACAGCTTCCCATCTGAACTCTGCAGCTCTCCTTCTCCTCTCACTTATTTTCAGAGGTTGCCTGAGGCTTTACTTCTGCCTCATTTAATCTCATTTAATGCTGAAAATCATTTATCTCTATTTAATATAATTCACCATCTCCATAACTTGGCAGTGGTAATAGAGATTCAACTGACTAATCTTTGTATAAAATTCCCAGTTTAGGTTTGATTTTACTTGTATCAGTTCAAACCTTTTTAAGCAACCTGAAGGGAATTCCCACTGAAATGCCCTTGTGAAAGTTAAAATGCCATTTTTGAAAGATAAACTTCCCTTTTTTTCAACTTTCAAACATCTGACATAACTCAGTATTAACTATTTAGACACATAATGGAAATGTGATGCTTCAACAAGCACACAATAAAAGTTAAACCGAAACTATGCAATGAAGTTTGATATATCAGAAAACATTTTGATATTTGCAGAATAAAAGGGAAAAAATAAAAACAAACTTCTGAAATTTCCTCTGAGAAAATGCATCAAAATAGGATTGTCTTCACTCTTAACCTCACTGAATAATATCAGTATCATCTGGGTCAACTTTGCAGTAGTGGCTCCCACTCCCTCTCCTCTTCTTCCTTTGCTAAGTGCTTCCCTCCCCCTCTTGGGTTCCTCAACAGAGTTGGTATTTCTTTTATCTCTGCTAGCCATTCCCCACATCTAAATACGTAATTGCCTCTCACAACTCCCCTAATCACTGCGTCCTGGTAGCCTGTGCGCTCTCCAAATAATAATTCTTGCTGACCTTAGCAAACCATATTGCTCTTCTGGCTTCTTGGGTGTTCTCCAGGTGATTTGACTGATAAGTATGTTTCTGCAAAACAACTGGGCTTGTACCAAAGCTCCTTTCTGTAATGGCTTCAAACTGGAAGAGAGTAGATTTAGATTAGACATTAGGAAGAAATTTTTCACTTTGAGGATGGTGAGGCACTGGAACAGGTTGCCCAGAGAAGCTGGGGATGCCCCATCCCTGGAGGTGTTCAAGGCCAGGCTGGATGGGGCTTTGATCAACCTGGTCTGGTGGGAGGTGTCCCTGCCTATGGCAGGGGGGTTGAAACTCGATGATCTTCAAGGTCACTTCCAACCTAAACCATTCTATCATGATGATTCTATGATTCTATGCTCTGTATTGCTATAATATCCAACCAGTCTTTAAAAATGTTAAGTCATTTCCTCCTATTTTCAATAGGTGCCATGAAGTTTATTCAGTTTTTTAAAACAGAAGGAAACAAATTTTTTTTAACCTGCTCTGTTGCTAATAACAATTTCTTTCTTTTTCTTTTGCAAAGTGATTCAATTTCATATTACTGTTTTCCTGTTATTCATCCCTTACACTGTTAGGACATCAAACACCACATTGAACATCCTCTACAGTTAACTCAGTTTGCTGGAAGCATTTTTTCAGGAGACCTATAAAACTGAAGTAGAAAAGTGATCCCAGATCTAGTAAGTGTAAGAGAGAACTGCCTAAGGATGCATCGCCATTTGCTACCAAATGGGAGTTAACTCAGTATTCAATGTTACTGTGACTGGTTTTGTTTTCCAAGACTCTGGGGTGTCTGGGACCTCTCGTCAGAACAGGGCACTGGTGTCAGTGGCACGGTGCAAGCAAAGGGCAAAGAAAAAATAACACCCCAAAAGCCGTCACACAATAAACCATTTGCAATCTGCATAGTTATGATTGCTGGAGTAACAACACTTATTATTTTGTCTGCTTTTATCAAAGAGTGATACAGAGGCCCCACACCAGAGAGGCATAGTCTCTCATAGTACTGGGTATGAACTCATTAGACAAAATATCTGTCTCCTCATAGTCCAGCCTGAACTGTGAAATCCAACAACTTCTGTTTGCATTTTTGCAATTGCTATCAAGATGACATTCAAAGAAATAAAAACCCCCCAAACCTGCAAGAACGTAAGTGGGATAGAAGGACAGCACTGCTGTGGAAACAAACATAAGAATAGCAATAAAAAATAACTCTGCTTAGATGTGGACTCTGCCATCGGGAGAGTAGTTTTCTTACAGGACAGATGTGATACCCTGGCTAGCAGCTACAACTGTTGGAAGCTGTGGTTTCCTATCTACCCAGCATTAATAAAGGTGTGAAATGAATGCAACTTATATTTGGCAGACAATATTAGAGGTTCCAGGTGAGGTATAATGCCAAGTATTAACACTGCTCTGTCTGGTTTGGTGTGGATTGCCACTTATTTCCTCGAGGCCCAGAGCTAGAAGTGGATGCTAAGAGCTTTCCTGTTCAGCAAAAGAGAGAAGTTCCTCTCCACATAGACTTAGAGGAAGTTATCAGTAGAAACAGCATCTTTCTTAGCATTTTTTTATCCGTCTTTTTTTTACCTGTTTGTATAAGTGAGGATGCTCTACTCCACTCACTTTTTTCCTGTGAAAGAGAAATGTTGAGAAAGGCTTTCAATATGCACATCTATTAATGGCTAAGTGCAAGTTTTCTTGAAGGAGCAAACTTCACAAAAAGTTTACATCCACATGTTGACTCTCATTAGATGTTTAAGCCTGTCCAGTTGGCAGATGCAAATATAGAGTTAAGAAGCCATTTCCTCTTCCATTTCTGTCTCCTCAGTCTTTGATACATGTCTGAGCTGGAAGGAAACCCTAATAGCATAAAAGCATGTAAAACAAGAAGGAAAGGGTAGAGAAGATGATTTCCTTCGCCTCTCCAGGGTGGTCCATAACGATTTACACAGCAATGGTAGGGTGTGACTGCGAGTCCTGCACACTCTGTTTCAGGCAACTACTGGTGCTTAAGGTATGGAGCAAAAAACAGCGGGATTTGGAGGTGCAAAGAAGTCACTATGCCTGTGATAAGTAAGATACTTCAATTTCTGAGACTCCTCAACTTCTGAGATAAGCACTGAACCACCTTTTGTCTTTCAGATTCACAACCATTTTCCGTATATTCATGATCATCTGCTTTTGAGACTAAATGTAGTCTCATCAATCAGTATTTTAATGTAGATGAATAACTACTGGGGATTTTATTCATGCTGTGTTCAGTTAATCATTTCAACATGAAAACTGATTCAGTTTAGAAGATATCTGGGGCCTACTTGGGCAGGTGAGGTGGTCAGCTTTCCTAGAAGCATAAAGAAATAATGTAAAACACTAGACCCAGACTGGGTAGATGATATCCATCCACTGATTTCAATAGGAACAACATTTCATCCATGACCTTATTTCTGTAGCGATAAATGCATTCATTACTTTACTAAGGTTTATTTAAAAAGTCGTCTGAGAAAAAATTTAACCAGGACTTTATTTGTGTTATTTCTACAGAGGCAGTCAGGAATGAACTCATCATGGCAGTATTTCATTTGCCAGAATTCTTTTCTTAGGTATTTTGCAATTTCTCTGCCTAGCTCAAAGATGATTTGTCCAGGGAATACAGCTGGGACTTAAGTATAATTTAAGAAATCACTGACAAAGCAGCATTTTACATGCAATCAAATTATTTTACTCCCCAAAACCAAGAATCTTTTTTACAAAGATATGGTGTTCAATGGTTAAAATAAGTATCTCCATAAAGGGATCTGCACTCATCTATCCTCACTGCCTTCTAAACAGATTCATTTAAACCTCCCCCACTTCTCACAGCAGGCGGAGGTGCAGCCTAAGGGGGGAGTTGGCTGTGATGGTGTAAGGCAATTGAAATCACAACACAAGTTGACACTTTACTTTCCATGGGACAGGGAATTGGTCTAGAAATTGGTCTGGACATATTGCCGTAAAAACAGATCTTTAAACCATGACGGGGAGTCCTCACGTTACCCTAGGTGTCCTTATCACTGGGAGTTGATTAGCTGAACAACAACTTCCTCGGCTATTTCTCCACATTGTGCAATGTTTAGTTAGAACAGATAAACCAGGACTGACTATCAGCTGCAGTTATTTAACCTATGGGATTTATTGCATTTGAAAACTGAAGTCAGGCGGATGATATCCTCTGGAGGGAACATGCAGTTACTTAGAAATACATGTGAAATATTTAGGGTGAAGTTGTTCATTTGGCATGGTGAACATGTCATCTCTGTAATTTAGTCCTTTATCTGTAACTGCAGTTTGTTTCACGGGCAATTTTAGGGATTATTTTATTTGATTAGCAATATAGAATAAAAACCTGAAAATGTTAAGAAGAGTCTAGTGCTGAAAAGAGGCTGATGCTGAAGGTGTTCACTGCAGAAGCACATCTGAAACAGAAGTGACAGGCCCTACCAGCAGAGTATGCTGGTATAACAGCATGGGCCCCAGAGGAGTAGTAGAGTGGAGAACCAGCTCAGTGAATTGTTATTAAGACATACAAGAAACTTTGTGTATTTGTCAGTGGCTGCTCTACAGCTGTCTGTGTTCAAAATTTACGTCCTCAGATTTCTAGCTAACTTTGGAGATTCTAAATTCTGTAGACACCCACATTTTTTTTCTCAAAAGACCTCAAGTGAATAAAGGTCTTTCAACTGTGGTCAAAAGTAAACCAATATCTCACTCATAACCACCCTGGTGAGATTGATCAAGTTGTCATTCTTTCATGTCTCATAATCACCTAGACATTGGCATTCTTACAGCACATACATGAGAAAAGTCTTGCTCACACAGGCGCCATGGGAGACAGGAGATGAATCAGGTGCTGGAATCTGACTGTCAGCCTTTTTTGTTTTCTGGAGAGGCAGAGATTCAGATGACAGATACTTATGTTTTTCATACGAAATATTCACTGAAGCAGGTGTCTGGAATCCAGGTTTCTTTTGGTATATTCCACTGGAATTTAGTTATGTTTAATGTCATCTTTCTCTTTCAATGAATACTGAATTATGGAACAATTTCAACAGGAGAGATTGGGAGAGACCCAACTAAAAACCGGCTGCATTGTGAGGCTAGAGTATTTATGAAGGACATGTGAATTCATAACTCTTCAGAGCAGAAGAAACTGACCAGGTCTTCACATCTAGGTGAGGGCTGTACCCATTGAGCCAGTGGATGAAACAGTAGGAGTAATATTATTTATTGCAGACTTCTGTCCAAGGAAAGGTTCAGGGTGGTGATTCCTAACTGGAATGACAGGCCAGTACTCTGATGAGACTGAATTGAGTCCCACTATCCCACTTGCAGCCCACTTTTTACTGGCTACCTTAAATATTAGCTTTGATGGATCCTATCTGATGACAGTTAACCCTCCTTATGTACACTTTAGGGGCATTAAGAATGTCATTGGAGGTTACGCTTTCCTACATTTGGACTGTGATGAGACTGAATAAGTGCTTGGATTTATTTTTTCTTTTTTTCTTTGGTGAATCATATTTTAACTAATGATGAGGATTTTGAACATAGCTGAAGCTTTCCTGTACACTTCAAAGCTTCTGCTGGCACCCAGACAAGCACACATCGTGGTATCTGCTCCCCAAGGCAGGAGGTTGGGACATGCACACTCCCCCAACAGCAACATTCACAGTGCTCCATCACTTGCTTGGCCAGCAGTTGTAATGTGTTTGTGTTGTCTCTCTAGAAACTATCTAAAACAGCTTCTCAATGTTCCCAAATTCTTTTGCCTGGGGAGCAGAAATCTGACAGTGGCTCTGAAATGCAAGCCTCCCACAAGATACTGTACGTCAGCCTGCCACGGGGCCCTTCCGACAGAAATATTTCATGTTTGTTTGTCTTAAGCCTTTATGTGGGCTTTTGGCAGCTTGAAATAGTGTTTTCTACCAGTCCAGGTAGAACATCCTTTTAAATGTTTATTTATCTGTTCAGTACAAGAATGAGATCTGGGGTTAAATGCTACAGACAAAAAGGAGATTGAACTGACACACAAAGAGATGCAGCTAATACCTCTAAGTAAATGCCATGTTCATAGGACTCTGGGTGAAATGGCATTATCCAGAAGAGTGTCATTCTCTCATGTCTTCCCAATCATTCACTGTTCCTTCCTAACCTGATATTCTCCCTATTCTTGCTCTTTGTATCGAGGCAGAGGCTTTTCATTGCACAGGCAGAATTTCTTCAGGTGAGCTATTTACAGATAAAATTAGATAAAAGAGCAATTTTAGCCTGGCTTACTGAAGCATTTCCCTCCCTTTCCTTGTAATTCATCTGAAACAAGCATGCAAGAGGTTGAAGTGAAGGGGGAGCAAGGGAACGTTCTGTTACCTGTCCATCCTTGGGGTATTTCTTGAGATACTAGATGCAGTTACTCAGAAAATCAACAGTTCATGAAACAAAGAAAACGTAGCTTACACCTGGGAAAAGACTCAGACAGAAGCTCAAGTACTATTCTAAATATTTAAGCCATCCAATTCAGAAGAGATCAAAATGGTTTAAAACTGTTCCTTGCCTTATTAAACAGTCCCCTGTGTTAATAAGCCACTGAGTCACTAATTTCCTTGTCAGCAGGAAAGCAGCTCCTATGTCAAAGGCAGCAATGAAATCAGAAAATTTGCTGAAAGATCGATCAGTAGTACCGTTTCACTAAGGATATGGCAGAGGTCTTCAGCTGACCCATCCAGCTGACCAGGGCCAATTTGTAGCAGGTAAGGATCTTTTCACAGCAATAACATGATAGCGGTCAATGTGAGATGTCACAAATGCTTCGCTGTGATTGTTAAACAACTAAGCCTTGTTGGGTGCATTCATTACAGCCTAACAGTGCTCTACCTTGCCAACTGATAGGCAAAATTAGTCACTTACTATATGGCATTAACAGGTCACGATCAAGGCTTATTGTTAATTTTCATGGATATAAAATATTAATTTCTTCAGATTACCTGCATATGAGCCAAATATCCCTCACATGAAAAGAGGGATTTCATTTGTCTGTGCAAAAATAACCTCAAAGTGTCCGGGAGCTCTGAAGATAAACTCCCTGGTATTTCTAACAGGCTGAAAGGAGAGGAGGAAAAAAAAAATCTGCCTTGGTATAATTCAAACCTTGTCTTTTGAACCCCCTTTTCAAGCTGCTATGCCTCAGGATACAGCAAATGTGGGATTTGGCCACATGGCACGCACACCCGTGTGCAAGAAGGGAGCATGTGGAGCATGTGGGGAATGTGTCTTCTCATCAGGTTTTGGAGAGTGCAAAGCAGGATCGGGATGGGGGGGACACTGCAGCAGCTGGGGCCAGTGCTCTCCACGCTTGGTTGGGAGGCAATATATCTCACAGAGTTCCTGCCCTGGAGAAGAATAACACAGCCCAGCACAGCACTTCTGGGAGGTTTCCAAGTTCCTGCACGCTGATAGGGAGGCACAACACAAGAAGTTGTGTGTATAGAGGTCAGCTGGACCGCTAAATACTTCTGAGGTTCTTGACGTATTACAAGGTACAGGTTGGGTCTCACAGAAAACTGGCTTTTGTGGAAGATGAAGTAATTTGTACTTTGCAGTAGTTCAGCATTTATCAAGAATCATCTCTGATTGTAATGAGCAATGAGATAAATCTGCTTTTTTAATGATTTTCAAATTGGGTTCAATTTTGTGTTTTTAAAAACTTCTCAGCCAAGCTTATTGAGCATAATTCCCCATTCTATTTTCCAGTAGTTAGTGAAATAGTATCTTATTTCATTGTGGAATATGTCAGCTCTGTGTGGCATTGGAACCGGAATGAAATAACAGGAGGAATTATATCAGGGATGGGATAAGGTCTGCTCCATAGTGGAAATTCAGATTTTGTGGTTGTCCCACAGTGCCATGTGCTGTTGGACGCAATGATTTTAAGGATCTTTTCCAACCTAAATGATTCTATGATTCTGTGTGAGTGGCCTGTCCAAATCCAGCCCAGCATGATCCAAATCTTGTTTCTAATAACACATAAGGTGATCACTTCCTCAGCCCAGTCTATTGCCAAACCCCAGTGGAATGGAAATGGTACCACAAGGGCTGAGCTTCACAGCACTGTGACAGCAGGACCTGGGAAATCTGACGGAGATCTGTTTCTGAAAGTGAATTTATTCCCACTCTGAGCCATAAAAATGGTTTCTCAAAAACATTAATGAAAAAGAATGATTTTACACGCTGTATTTCAGGAAGAGCTGTATTTCAGAGACCATATATTACATCTTTTTGAGTCATAAAAATAAAAAGAAAAAAAGAAAATTGACAGTCCTCAGGGCAATTCAAAGGACTTTTTGAACTTGGAAAGAAAACTTTGTAACAACACCAAGAGAATTACTTTAGAATTTTTCCTGGTTGTTATTTTTTTAAGAACATTTCCTGGTTTAATTGGCAGTGCTAACTGGTTTTCCTTTCTTACCAAACGTGTGGGAAGAGTAGTTAAGAAGTGTCTATCAGTAGTAAAAGTCAGTAAAGTATGAGCTGAGTTACATGGGGTACAACAGTGCAATGCAAGATTTTAGGGGAAACAAACTAACGGAGCAAAGCTAGTATGATTTTCTGAAAGATGTTGTCATCACATTTGGTTGCGGCAGGGCATGCCTGAAATTAAAACTGCTGAAGCAAATGGAAAAGTCAAATTAGCTAAGAAGGTTTTAAAGCCAAAACCTGTAGTATGAAGTAGTCTTTACTCAACTGAAAATCCTAAGAATAAATGCTTTCTCCTAAGATTATGACTTTACAGGAATAGCCTATTACTCACATTTAGTTTTCTCAGCCCACTTTGTATGATTAGAAAAAGGAATCCAAGTAAACTTACTATGCTTATACACTTCTTGGTATAATTTGCATTCTACACATCTGTCTTTTAGATGACAAACCTTTAGGGACCAGATCTTTTGCAAAATATTAAATAAGTTGTTCATCGAAGTAAAAAATGATAGTCTTGTGTAACACAAGGAGAGCAGAGTTAACTGTTTAACTGAGTTAAATCTGATGAGCAGTATGGCTATTTCTGCAGCTGGTCAAAATTGGCAGGATTTTATTTTTTGAAACACTTTTGAGGTATGGGAACAGGTCAAAGTATGTGAGAAAACACCTATCTGTGTCTGCCTATGTCAAATATTGCTGCAGTATCTGCTTTTTCCATTATAGAAATTCCATATAGATTCCAAACCTACATGTTTAAAGGAAAAGAATCCAAATATTCAATATAAAGCAGAAATAAGTATGTAAGAAGACTAAATATAAAATAAAATTGCACTGATATAGAAGCTTGAAGTAGAAAACACTTGGCTGAATAAACTAAGAGGATGTCCATCTTTCTTTCTGCAGACAGACCAACTTTGCTTTGTTTGTGCTATGATCTGTCTGGACGTGACTGTATTAGCGCTAAAACCAATAACCTATTTGGGAGGCCGGTTTTCTTGGCATTAGGTACCAGAATTAACCAAACTGAAGTTTGTCTTCTACCACAATCTTTCTTTTCTGTTTTAGGCAAATCAGTTAGGTCTTCTATCATCTGACTTGTACGTAACTTTCATTGACTTTGTGACAGTTACATGTCTAACTGTCCTTCAAGACATGGTTCCTCTCTCCTGCTCCTGACAATGGTCATGAAAGGACCTCCCTTCTTCACAGGGGAGCATAAGTAGAGCCCACAATGCATCACCTGGGAGGTGGTGCCTGGAGGCTCAGCCTTGTGCTGGGTGCAGAGATGTCTCCAGTTTTCCTGTTGATAGGATTTCTTAGCTCATGTGCAGTGACAAGAAAACGCAACTTCACTAAGTTTTCGAAGTCACTTCATGTCAGCAGCAGCCTTGATGCTTTCAAGCAAGGCTGAGACTGGGCGGGTAACTGCTGACTCCAGGCTGAAAGCACTGGGGGCACAACGCAGAGACAGGTGATATGGCTCTGCAGGAATCTGTGTGCCTGCAGAAGCTGAAACACTTTCTTTATGTTCACTTACCCACTCAACCTCAGCCCCAACACCTCATGTAAAGGGCATCCGTCTGTAGATTAAACATCCCTAATAACTGTACTAATGGTGGAAATATAAGCACCCTGGAAGGATTCCTAGGCCTTGTAGATCTTCAAATGATGTAACACTGCTTTTTTGCCCATACTTCTTTGTGACCGCCTCAGTCATGATTTTTCATCTGCTTCCAACATTTCCCATTGATATGAAAAATATACATGAACAAAGCATACATGAAATCTCTGACAGGGCTTTGTCACAGCATTACAAAAGGAACAAACTTTCTGTTGAGAAAATCAGCCTGAGTGAGACACACTAGTGAGAACATACTTCTCCCCACACTTCATAGGGGAGAAAAGAACAGAGCATTTTTCTTCCTTACATTCAATACTTTTTGGTCAGACTTGATTACTCTTGTACTTCTTTTAGTAAGAAAGGTACATTTGGAATGCAATTCAATCTTATAAAACTAGTCTTTCATTAAAAACCTGATATTTCTACTTTTGTTTTTGTTCCAGCCGAGCAGTGGAAGAAAATATTGGAACTTCAGGATTACCCAACGGACAGGAATTTTGGTTTTTAACAAGCAGCACTGGTTACCAGGCCTGCATTTCACACGTACTGAGTGCTCTGATTGCTTCCAGACCGTGTTCTTGGAAGTTCAGGAAGTTCTTTACTGGGCGGCTTCTACAGGACAAATTCCGTCAGTTTGTGATTTACTCTTACGTTGGTCATTCTCAACCATCAATGCACTCATGAACCTCCCTGCTGTTTTATTAGCATGACTGCATCCATATGAACCCAAATCTCTGGCCTTTCCCATAATCTGCTACAAGGCCACCCCATAAGAGCTTTCTGATTCAGTTCATGTGCAGGGAACCAATGCAAGAACCATTACACAACACGTTAAGGTGTATATGTATTTTCCCATGCTGCTCTCCACCCATCCCAGCCACTAACTGAGTATTAGGTGTGACAGAGGACATCTTGTCAGACAGGGGTAAATGTGATAGATCATTCATCTTCCTTGTCTTTGCTGTGGCATTTGTGTCTTTCCTCTTTTTTCAGCAGTCAACGTGAGAATTTAATTCTCAGAAACTAAATGTGTTCCCTACAGATTTCCAAAATAAAGAAGGTAATGAACAACATAGCTAGCATCTAAATTCTCTTTTGGGTTGAACTTTGAAACAAAAATTGAGATATCATTTCCAGTTATATCACAGTCTGTGCCAAAAAATATTAGCAAGAAGTCAAGAAGTCAGTACCAGAAAATAAAGTCCTCCCTGTTGGATGATGAGAAGGATTGATTCAGTGCAGCAGCACCTCCATTAGCTGAAAGGACTGCGAATGTGGGTGCCACAACAGAGACTTTGATGGTTACCACACGCTCACCTCAGTTCCACTTATGAGATTTTTTGACGTGACAGCAGAGTCAGACATAAATAAGGAAAAACCCAAATCACCACCTAGGGACAAAAATTATAAAAATAAGAGATTAAAACCAGACTGTGTACCCTGGATTATCTTCTGAAATATTTAAAGCTAATTGTACCATTATGAATAGAATGGCAATGTTTATATTGGGTATTTTTCAACTGGATGTTAGGTGGATATGAAATTCAGCTTCAGTTCCCCTCCCTCCCCCAAAAAACTATCACCTCTACTTTACACTGCTTTGTGGCGTCTTGACACAGTGTAGCTCCCTTAACTGAGCTGACAGACCCATCTCTCCTTGCGTTCTTCACCAGGCAGTCTGCTTCGTCTCCTTCTCTTTCATCTATACAAATACATATATATGGCATGAGCTATCAAACTTTTGAGTCTTAGTGCTCACGAAGAGCCTAAATGACAGCATTCAGATCTTTTAACGTCTGCATATTTTTTAGTCAACTGTGCTTAAGGCTGCCAGTTAGATGCACTTTAAATTTCTCCTTTCTCCACAGAGATCTGTTCTCTGCATCCCAGCCTTGGACCATGAGCTTATTCCATATTGTGCATCAAGTAACCTTCGAGAGCAAAAATGTTCTGGTCTTGGGTCTTACTGAAGCAGCAAGTGAAAGGCTGTGTATCACAGGAATCTGAACTATTCAGTATGTCAACACTATTTGAAGGGCCACGTGTGCGTCATGTTCTTGTTTGCAAGCTAATTAGATTACTTGTTTTGAAAGATGGCTTAATGAGTTAATCACAGGGTGCGGTGGATGTTTTTTCTTAATGTTCTGAGACCAATTTAATATGAAGTCTTTTATTTTTTATATGTACAATTCATTTCAGAACTGGAAAACACAGAAAATAGAAATGTGAAAATGTTAACTGTGTTAAAAAATGAAAATTATAATCACTGCCATCTTTGGCACGGCAAGCTTTCTTTTATGTTATCTGAAACTGCAGATAGTACCAGCAACCGTGGAAAGAGGGAATGATACGAGAGCTTTCTAGTTAATAAATCAGAGCTGAATGGGAAAGGGCGTGGTTTTGATTGTGCCAAATGCCAGACAGGTTTCTGGTTTGCAAAACTGAAACAAGGGGTGGTTCACATCTTGATATCCTCCCATACTGCAGGATTTACAGAAATTGTACTATTTTTTGGTCTTTATTCAAATTAATTATATTTTGGAAAACTCATATTACAAAATGCACGGACACAAATTTTTTGATTCAAAGGCAGAAAACAGCATGGACTGGGATCTGGCCCTGGATTCTGCAGAGGGGGAGACACTCATTTCTGGCCAATTCTGCAGCTGCCCCAAGTCGGGCATTTGTATGTGCATGTGCCTTTTCACTTATTTTCCTGTTTTTCAGTTTTCCTGTTTTAGGCAGCTGCCCACCTGATGACCCAAATTCTGCACATCCTTTTCTTGGTTACCTAGCCCACTGGGCACTGTATGGTGGGATCCTGGCACTTGGCGCACATGAAGAGAAAGAGTCTCAACGTTAGGCAATGCCAAAGTGTGCGATTCTGAGCAGGATAATTTGCATGAACCATGAATCATCTGGTCTTCAATCATTTTGAATGTGAGAGGTGGAGCCAGATTTTCAAAGATATTTACCTCAATAAATAGAGATAAATGTCCAAGGACAGAGATAAGGTGCCCTAGACCCTTTTTAAAAGTGCCTGGGAAATTCCCCCTCTATCAATAGGAGTTAGCTAGATACTTCCTAAAATCCCACAAATCAAACACCTTTGTAAATGTGGTCTTTGTTTTCTGATCCCTTCAGTTTTCACCTTCAGCCATATAAACACTCTCTGTACAGATACAGGATGTGCAGTTCCTCCCCCAACAACCTCCTTTTGGTTCTCCTTTGTTACTAAAACTGAGAAAATGACAGAGACCTAAGTACAGACTGCAAAATCTGTATTACTAGTAAAGGGGACATTGTAGAAACCAAATATATCCAATAAGATCTCTCTGAGACGAGGCAGAGTTTCCATACCTGTTGATTAGGATAATAACCATTTTTATTGAAAGTTGACTGACTGTTAAATGGAAATTTAGCAAACAAAACACACAAAAAGATTGAGTCCTAATCATGTTTTGGAGCATGACTAAACAAGTGCTTGTAAGAGAATAGGAATAGGTTTGACAATGGTGAATGAATGCTACCAATAATGCATACCATTGCTAGGTATGTATTTAGTTACGTATTTTAATTTCTCTTCATATCTGCCTAGTTTGAATGCAATAAAATAGAGAAAGAGCTGTCACAGTCGTTGAGCAGTTGAAAAAATCTCAAAGTCGTGCTTCGGTGTGCTTTATGGAGCATTCACTTCAGTGCTGCTGAGATTTATTGCATCAGCTGGGAAACAAAATAGTCATTATTTTACATTTTTGGATGTCTGAAGGAGAAAAATATTACTTTTAGGCTTTTGATGAGTACAGTGATGCATTTCAAAGCTCTATTAATACTATATACTCCCTCCTGAGAGGCCAAATAGATGAATTTTTTATTTCTTCTGCTTTTTGTACATTAGCTGATGTATGACAGTGCTGTAATATGACATGTGGCCAACAAATTTATCACGTAGTGCTCAAAGGATGTAAATCGATATTGTTCCTTTGAATAAAAGATGCTGCTTTGACCACAGAGCACAGCGTACGGAAAAGGCAGTGGGATGGATTTGCTGGAAGGGGCAGGGAAGGAGGGCTCTGTTGCCAGCCTCAGCACCCTGCCAGGCCAGGTCGCATGGTGGGATCCCCCCTGCTCTCTCCTGCTCTACTCCCCATAGCCACCTTCCCATTCCCACCCAGAGTGGGGCACCCAGCACTGTGTCCCCACCATGCCCTGCTCCTCTCGCTCTGTAACTCTTAGCCCATATTCCCAGCACTCAGCTGCCCGTAGCTCTGGACAGCACTGGGAGAGACGTCCTCCTTGAATCAAAGCGAAGCTCCCAGCACAGGCTGTGACTGGTACTGGGAATAGGGATTTCCCCAGGTAATGGCAATGGGAAGTGCCCTGGGTGCCCGGAAGGATGGACTCAGTCGGATCCTAATTTTTTCTGTGATGTCATCAGAAAACTTACTTACATTTTCAGCATTACATTACTCTTCACTTAAGGCACTCAGTCAATAGGAAAATTTGGGCTGAAAGGAGCTTGGAGGTCATCTGGCTAATAGGTACCACGAACATGGTCAGGTCCAGCGTTTCCTGGCTGTTGCATGAACACAGTGTAGGCAGAGCCAGTTCATAAGGGCAAAGCAGGAGGAGGTGCAGTGAGTCAGAGAAGGCTCTCCCCTCCTCCTCCCAGCCCAGGATTCCCTAGCCAGGGAATTAATATCACTGCACAACTTACAAAAATGTCTCTTGTGAACAGAAGGGAGCCTGCAAGAGCTGTGACTATTTTATTTTCCTCTGATTTACCTTTCCCAAGTGTTTAAGATATGTCCTACCTCTTTTCTCCCCACAGAGCCATCCGAGCTGTTTCTCAGTGGCTTCTTCATGGGGCTAAGCATTTCAGCAATAAATAGTTCCAGGGCGTTTTTTGGCTCTGAGGTCTGGAACACCACCCTCTGCGGCCGAGACTCAGCACGCTCCTCCCGAACGCCTTTCAGGGTGAAATGAGAAAGCGATAAACTGAGAAAAAATAAAATAAAATTAGGGTTTTAAGGAAGAGAACCTCAGTCCTAAATGCTACTGAATGCTTGCTATCGCATTCAAAGGCATAATTCTATCTGTTGAGGATAGAAATATTAACTACAGGTGTCTGTTAAAAAATGAGGCAATAAAGAGCTGGATGATTCCCTGTCAGCTCCATTGCAATAGGTTTGGAAAGAGCTTCTTTATCGTATATCTGGAGATCAAGAGCAGCTTTCCATCAGCATAACTGCAGAGTACAGTTGGTAATAATTTTTGGGCTTAGTTTTAAGAAGAAAATACACAACTGAAAAACAAAATGAGGTGAGCTCTACTTCAGTGACACATTTACTTTTTTCAGGTGTTTGTAGCTTTAAATAGTTCTATGAGAATTAGCACTTATTGTAGTTCATACTCTACAGTTTTGTTTTAGTAATTCTTAGATTAATTCACACTAGAAGGGTGCAAAATTGCTATTAGAAGATCAGTTAAGGAACCCTGTTTAATTGCCAGTACAAAAGTGACACTTAGAATAGGTGTCTACGAATGCTTAATATATCAGAAGGAATATCCAAGGTATCTGAGGACTTTAAACCAAACTGAAGAGATTTAAAAATTCCTCCTTCAGTGTAAACTGGTCTCTATTTATCTGAATATTGCTTTAGATTTTAAAAGAAGAGTCTTGAAAAAGTTGGAAGAAACAAATTCTGATAAAATCTAATCAAAGAAATGCCTTTAATGTTAAAACAGGTATTTTCCAGCATTTTATATAATAGGCTCTGTAGCAGTTTTGGTCCTAATCCTATTTGAAGACGTATTGGAGTAAAGAAATGAGTTGATTTCCTTTCCCACCTGAAAGAAACCTATTGCCCCACCAGAGCACGCAACCATTCACATCGTACATCCAGCAACTGTTTGGGCACTGAAATAAAGGTCGGACATTTTTTATTTAGCCTTTGTTTATTTGCATGCACCCACTGATGAACACTGACGAAGAAGAGCTCAGGTAAAGCAGACACATGTGCTGCTGTAGGAGAACGCTGCTCTATGCAAGATCACGTTTCTGCACTTAAAGGAGGTTATCGAAGGCTTTGGACTCACTCCACATCTTGTTGAAATCATGGTAGAGTCCCTCTGGCTGGCACAGCAGGAACTTTATAGGCTCCTTGAGCTCCAGTGCAGCAGCCAGGAGCCATGAGAGAGCAGTAAATACCATTTGTCATCACTGTTTTTCTCATCAGACTTCCCTCCCACTTTCAGAGAGAAAAAAAAAAAAAGAAAAAAGCCTTGCTAGTCTCACTACTTCCTACTGAAGGCATTTTTATAAAGTATTCTTTTTTAACGTCGGTATAACTCAAGATTTCTCCTTGTTGAAAACTACTGTGATGATGGAAAGGTTTTTCTGGTTTGATAATAAGTTATATTTTTCCCCCTTTACTCTCTTGACTCCTTAAATACCTTTTATTAGTATAATCTCTTTATCTGGCCTCCCACACACAGAGAAAAATATCCCATAAAGAATAGTGTTCATGTGCATTTATTAGTTACTATGAGTTTTATTACTGCATTTCATACTAAGGTTTAAAAATTTTAATCATGTATTGTCCTCTTAGAAATGATTCTGCGCACTTGCTTAGTGAGTAGTTATCCTCCAAGAGAGCTCACTGAGCAAAAACATTGTACTTCAGCTGGCAGATATATGAAAGAATTTAACCTGTAGTTAATATATTAAGGCCTTTAATGAGAATCTAGCATGAGAAAAAATAAGGCTTAATATTGCTGTATGCCCACCAGCTTGAAGTTCAGCCCCACCAAGTGAGACAATGTGATATACTTTGAGTTCAAATTGCATTTCAAACCCTTCCCACAAAAGCAGTTAGGCACCTAACCAGCTCTGTCTGGAAAAGCATCCATTTTGTCCACATTCATCTGAAATTATGGTCAGCACTGCCAGTACAAAGGGAACCTTCATTAAAAAGGACTTCGTTTATTCCCACATAATAGATATAATGTTTTACATTTCATAAATTAGTCTTTAACTTTCCTGAACTATGTGTCTTTTATGAATGGTTCTGACGTTAGCCGGGAATGCTCCTTTCTCCGGCACTTATTTGGAAATCACAGCTCACAATCACATCAGTTGCTAATAACTCAAACAGCATGCTTTTATGCATCTTGTTTACATAGGGTTTTTTTAATATCATTGCTAATCATTAGGCTTTATATACTATGATTAACACCCCTTCTCCTCAGCAATTAAGTAATTTATCAGATGATAGACATTACTGTACAGGACCACCATTTGCTGAAAAATTAGGCTCACTTCAACAGAAGCAAGTATCTCTGTGCTAATTATCACCAGTGGTAGTTATGCATAACAATAAAAAGCTTTCTAGAAAGATAATGAGGCAGATTTTACTCTCCATAACTCTAATGTAAATGCATAATCATTCTGGCACATCTGCAAAGTGGTTCTTCCAGATATACCTACCCATAGCTCGACTGCATTTATCCAGTAGAACAGATCTCTTGTCACTGCCTGGATCCAGAACTGTTGCCCTCAGCAGTACAGCTGACTTCAAGCTTAGGGACACAATCTTTCACCTGTGATCTCAGACACAAGTTCAGTGATTTTTATTTTTTTTAATGTGATCCATTGCGTCTAATAAAGGATTTTTTTTTTTTTTTAATAAATGTTCCATGTTGTCCACCTCCTCAGCTGATGAGAAGTGGATAGAGGAAAGGTGACACTTCTGCCAGTCAGAAATCTGACTCCAGGGATACAAGCTGAACGCATTGCTGTTTTGCTCCTAAAGTATGGAACTATGAGAAAGCCATTTATTGGGGCAAATCGCAGTTAAAATGAGATGTGGTGAAATTTTGCTTGCCATCATTTAGCTTGTCAATTAAAAAAGATTATGTGCTTCCACATATTTTTTTCTTTTCTCTTGTTGACACTTAAAATTCCACTGAAATACAAAGATGAAGGCACTCTTTTACTCTGGAAATACTTCACAAAGCAATTCCTTGAGTGTTGCCACAGACTAAGGATGAAGAATCAGCACAGCCTTTCATTTTTATAGAGTCTTTGATATAGTTCTTCACAAGATATCACTAAGAAAAGAACTGGAATTATGGGTTGCGATGGAAAGTTCAAGGGCAGGGATGTTATTTGAAATGGAGTTTAGTCAAATCTGCTTATTTCAGCAACCACTGTTCAGCGGCAGGTATGACTGTCCCATGCAAATCACTAGCCATGAGTTTCAGCGGCTGTTTGCCTATGCAAGACAAGATGAACCCAACCGATTATAATCACTGCTTCCCTCCTCTGCAGTAGAAATTTGCGCTGTGACACACGATACCAGCTGCTGGACACTGGCTACTATAATAAAAGTTAATTTGCAGGATGGTATGGGCTGCGTTAATTTTCAACATGGCAAAATGCTAACAGTTGACCCAACCTTAGGCCAGTGTTGTTTCATCAGCAAACTGAAAAAGGAAGTCAGTCATGAGTCACAGAAAATGCTGTAGATGACAGACAATTACTTAGATTAGTCAAAGCCACAGGAGTCTGGAGGGATATTAGAGTAACATAAGAACATGAAGCACAGCAGCACACTGGCAGATGAAATTCTTTGTAGCTAAAAAAAAAAAAAAAAAAAGAGATTAGGGCATTTACCTGGAAAGAAGGTATAATTTAGACAAAGTGGAATAGCTTCACTAAGGGACTGAAAGAAACTTCCATGGCCTTCTCTCTTCCTCTTCTTCTCCCAGCCCTTCAGAATACTCTACAGCCTGCTCACTAGGAAACCCTGCCAGAATTATGGACGGTTTAGGTTAAATTTCTGTGTGATACCAGGTAGATGAGAGATTAAAACCCAAGCCTCTGAGATTTCACTGAGTACCCAAGCAGTAAGCCCTTGGACCTTGAATTGTGTTCTTACACAAGAAAAGAAAGAACACATGGAGTGGCCGCATTGTAAAGGGCCACAGTGGCCACCGCGGCATCCTGGATGGAGCCCAGTCCATGAAGACAGCTCTCACTGAGCCCCTGAGGGGGCATGAGCAGAAGGTTATCAAACTCCTGGATCCCTTCCAGGGCACTAGCTGGGTGTTGCATTGCCCAGGATACGTCTTGATGGATAACCAAGCACCCAATTCTGAGACCAAAAAGCAGCGTGAGATGGAGCTGCTCGCAGATTTAGGGCTCCCTTTAAATCCCAGGTCCACTTCTGTATGCCAGCCCAAGATACTCCTGTAAAAGTCAAAGATCCAGTGAGGTAAGGAGTAAGAGCCCATTTCTGAAACATGTTAGAAGAGATTATACCCCACAGTGATGCTGTTAAAAGATGGCTATCCTCTGCTGTTAAAAACAGTGTTTACATTGAACTTTGACTTCTGAAACGGGCCTGTTTTTTTAAGCCGTGGTCAGAAAGCCGGAACAAATGCAGCTGGGGTCCCCTAAATGATAGCACCAGGTATGTAAAAATGTTCAGAGGGACACTCTGGGCTGCTGCTCTAGGCAGCACAGCCAAAATTTACAGCCCCAGGGAAGGGACACGGGCAGCATGCATGGGTAGGGTGCTCGGTCTCCCCCAAGGGAGGTTAGACTGTCCCCATTTCTGTTTGAAGGCTGGTTACCAGAGAAGAGGTTTGGTATGGGACACACACTCAAAACTGTATCACTAGTTACCTGCGATTTTCTGTCACAGAGCGTGTTCATTCATCCACACTGAGTGATACATCAATTGAAATAAGAAGGTTTTTTGAGATCAAGAACCAGAAATAGAGTGGTAGAAAGACTACGGCAAGCACAGCTAACTGCTTTAATTGAAAGTCCAGCGGTGAGAGAAAAATCAGTCAGAAAAACAAATCTTGACTAGTTTTCCCATCGTGTTCCCTCTCTGAAATGGGGATAAAGCACGCACCTGAAATTTTCTAACTGAAAGCCAATGCCATTTCAAGCAAATAGCCCACTACCCACACAAAAGCTCTTCAGGTAGTGCAACATCAAACAGGAGACCCAGCAGCAGACAATCACCTTAACTAAGCAGCCCTTTGAGAGCAGCTCTTTAGGGAGAGCCAGCTGAGCCGCAAAAACTGCTGGGCATGAATGACATCAACGCAATTTACTGTCTTTCTTCAAATAAAGACCTCAGCGTAAGGAAATGATTTAAGAAACAACTAAACTCTGTTAGAGTCATAATGAGTAAATAATAGGTTCCATTACACGTATTGGTGCATACAACTAATGCAGGATAATTAACAGAAGCATACGACAGAACAAGCTCTCTCTTTTTTCCCAAAAACATTTTATTAATATTACTTATGAATTCATATTTAGAAAATATTGTAGGTGAAATTAATTGAAATTCAGACATGGCTCAAATACAAAACATAAAAGAAGGTGCAATAATACCACCATAGGCATAATCTACCATAAGAAATACAATAGTGCCTCAAAAGAGGGATTACATGAGATTTGCAGAAGCTGCTTCTTTTCTGCTTTAACAGCCACTGCATAAACACAAACATCAAGATCCTCAGCAGATGTAATCAGTGTAGCTCCATTAAAATCAATAAAAAGATGCTGATTTATGCCATACGAGGATCTGGAGTGTAACTTAGCAGAAATTTCAAATGTCATGAAAAAGTAATGGCTACATCTTCATTTTAATACTCAAGTAGCTTATTCACTGCCTTTGTCAGAGTGTTTATCAAAGTATCCCTATTTCCAATTTTCTCGTGTAGGATGAGCCAGATTTAAGCTTGTACTTCTTTTACTGTTATGAAAGTTTCTGAAAGCCTTGACTATGAACATAACTGTAAAGGACAGTCTACTTAAATGATAGTGCCAAAGTATGTAAAATGGCAGGGCAATAAACCTCTGAACACACTTTTGAAAGGTTCCTTATCTTTAGCAAGCAGAGGATGCCAAAAAAAATCCGTGGTAGAGATTTAGCTTTGTACTCTCCTTAGTTATACTATGAGACGATTGATTTTTCAAATCTTAATTGATTTGTAACAGCTGAAATATCCTCCCAAGGCAGTAGTAACATTCCCCCATAAAAACATGGAAATCTAAATACCTGGCTTTGCCAAAGTATTACTGCAAAGACAACAGAGCAGAAGAACCAAACTTAGGTTCATTCTTCTTCTATTAAATGCAGTTCTTTATAAAAGTAAGTTGGAGATAAAAAGCAGTTCCGAAAGACGGAACTATGTCAGTGTATAAAACCGTGTGGAAACTATCTTACAAAAGAAGAACGTGGAATCAAAAGAAGGCGTTTCAAACATCCAAGTGCACATCAGTTTTAAGACTTCGGGTTATACGTCTGAGGTTTTTTAATCAGTTTTCTCATCATTTTTCTGCGGAATACATTCGTTGGCTTGTCGATTCTTGGTTTCTGAGTCCCTGCTAAGAAAACAAAGGAAACAGTTAGGGAAACAGTATGACAAAACTGTTACTACTCTTTATTGTTTGGGCTTTTTTTTTTTCTTGTTATACTGTTTAAGCAGCTGAGCCAATAATAACAAACACATCAGAAACTGTAAAATGTGTTCTGGACACTGCATTCTCACACGCTGTAAGGTCTCCAATGTGTCCACCTTTGGCACTGGAGTCCTACTTTGCTGCTCTTTTCCTGAGCAAGCATCAAAGTCTTTTCTAGCTCTCCTGCAGTGACAGCAGAATGGAAGTAAACACACTGCTCTATCTGACAAGAAAAAAAAAAAAAAAAGCTATTGCTACATTTCTCTGAACAACAGTGGGGCAAAGCCTTGTGGGAGATGAAAAGGTGAAATGATTTGGGTTTCTGCACAGGACTGGGTTTCACACAAAAGCCGCAGAGTGGCCAAAGACAGTCAGGGATATCTCCAGGAATGCTTACGCATGCCACATGAAATGTGCGAAAGCAGTTCAGAAAACAAGTACTTTGCAAACTTGACTGAAAATCTTACGTCTTTATTCCATCTGTTTACCTGCACGCAGAGCCCCTGTGGCCAGGTCCCAATCCTTTCACTGTCACCCCAACATATTTATTTTGTTTTCCAATATAATTTTTTTTTGCAATGAAACGAATCAGAAACCTTTTTACTCCAAAAGCTATAGATCAGTTCAAACAGCGGTTGCATATTTGCACAGGGAAGGTCAACTGAATTCAACTTGAGACTCCAAAAGGTAACAGGAAAGATGCTGGGGAGGGAATTATAGGAGCGGGAGAGAAGGAGTGGCTTAAGTTGCCTTTAAAGATTTGCTTAATGTTGCTGTACACTCCCAAGCTATAGAAATGAATATGTATAGCACAACATTAATTAGCACTAATTATGCCCTTAACTATGGGCTTTGGTTGTACCAAGCCTTACTGAATTGTGAAATCCACATGTTAGTGAAAAAGCTTACAACCCATCCTTTAGGTTTGGCTACCTGATGCTCCAGTTACGAGACAGGCAGCGTTTCCTTACTTCTTTCTTCCACGGAAAGAGTGAGGAAGAGAGAAGCCCCGTGTGTCTCTGGCTGGGTGTGGGCAGGGGCAGAGCGCGGAGGCAGCTGCCTTCCTCCTCTCTCTTTGCACGCTCAGGCTGGAGCCTGGCCCTACCATTTCCCGGGTACTAATAGATGCGAATTAGATAATCACAAGCATCTCAGATAGACTTAGCATGCTATTAAAGACTCCCTTACCATACTAGAATAGCAGAGACACACACAGACTTGTCACCCACAGAAATATTACTGCGATGACTAAGTGGCAGGCAGTATTTTTACTTCTGAGGACTGTGCTCGGGGTGCAATCCTGGTTCCAGCCCTGGATTTCTAGCCCAGAAATGAAGAATCATCTCCTGACTTCAGCATTCTGACCACACATCTTAAATCATTAAGTACTCAGGCCTTGTGCATATCTTGTGTTTAAAACAGAGCTACTTTTTGGCTTTTTTTTTTTTTCCGAAATCAATGTACATGCTAGATATAACCTTAATTTTTTTCCCCATTACTATCAATTTTTTAAATATTGTGCTGTGACTGCTTCTTGAGTGCTCTGGGGGTCAACATTAATTATGCTTTTCTCTCTCTCATTGATTTACATATCAAATGAATTAAACTAGAGTATTAAAACTTGCAATAGATGGCATGAACACAGGACTGCTGGTAAAAGCACAACTATTTTGACCTACAAGCACAGTCAGTAGCTGATCTGAGAAAAAACATTACGAAAAATCATTTATCATTCCCAACCCTTCCCCCCACAGCCAGAGAAGCAGTTGACTCAGCACAACTGATGAGGCAGAAGTCTTCAGTAATGGGAATGGGAAATGGGAACAGGCAGCGGGGAATCAAGGGCGGATGGCAACTGCTGAAAACGTGAAGGAAAAAGCAAATTGATTTCACAACTCACTTTAATCCTACTTGAAAACATCTTGAAGAAAATGATACATTAATTAGTGTTCATGCTGGTACCGAACAGTTTAAAGACTGGTTCCTTGCGGGCTCCAGTAAATTAATTAGTCTTTTTGTGTGCCCTTCTCTACACTTCATTCAAAAATGGTGTAATCACCTCACCTCACACTGTTCTTGTCAGAAGGATTTAGTGCTGCATCTCAATTTTCCCTGCCTTTGAAAACACCAAGTCCAAAATGCAAAAAGCATACACTGGTAGCAAGCCAAGGTGAGTAAAAGAACACTGAGAACACCTGTTATGTGGATTGCTTTATCTGCTTATGACTGACAAAATATAAAACAATCTTACCTTTTCTGCAGACATTGTAGCAATCCGTTTCAGTAACGAAGTTATTGGCGTTTCCACCACAGCCAGTGTATTTGAACTCCTTACATGATTTAGTCTTGGTGTCATAGTAATAGCGAGATACAGAAGAAGAACACAATCCTTCATCCTTCGGGCTATAGCATAGCAGGGGACCAGCTTGGAAAAAAAAGAAAAAAAAAAGGAGAGAGAAAGACAAATTACATAAATGTCATCTCTGTGCCTGGCTTCTTAAAATGTACCCTGCAATAAATTTTGTGGCTAAACAGCACTTGTTCCCATTGAACTGACATGACTGTCACCTCAGACTTCAGAGGCTTACTACATATTATTCCTGTGAGTTATGAATTTGAGAAAGCAACAGACATTCCCAGAAAATAGAATTACTATCCCACAAGTAAAATTCATCAGCTTTCCCCATTTGTGGTGCCACACATACAACAGCCGAGATATTCACATAGTCTGGCCAGAAGTTGTATTCCATATACATAGGAATATAACAATAATTCCAGTGGAACTACCTCTGTAGAAGAAAAAGGCACTATTTTATTTATCCTTGCTATGATTTTGCCAGCAAACCCTGCCTGCTTGCAACAAAAAGTACAAAAGCCACCAAGAATCCTGTTTCATTTTGCCTAAACGAAATTTTACTTTTCTTGCTAGAGATCTTTTACCAATTTATGGATGTGCAACAGAGAAATGAAAAATAGTTCAGCATTCACCTAAGAAAATGCTGATTATCTGTCATCAGCCAAAAATAACTGTCTCATCAAGCACTAATAAAGCTTAGCCAGTGACAGCATTTACACATTCTGGTAGATCTCTCTTCAAAGATCCCGTCTTGCACTGGATATTAACCCGGTGTTTATGACAACACTTTGGCATAGTCACCTGCTTATAATTACTATCTATCTTCTTTAAAGTTCACATGGAGAGACAGTGAAGAATCATGTCAGGCAAAAAACTTTTACCAGTTGAGCTGGCGAGTGTGGAAAAACCCAAGCCACCTAATACCATCTCTCAGGCCTGAATTTTAGAAAGGCACTTCTGCTTTATAACAGGATATCACTGCCCTGAACGTGACTACCACACGTCCCATCCATCTGCCTCAACACAGAACTCAAGGCCTTATTTCCCTTCAAATGACACATGTACAGCTCTCTAGAAGTCAAGAGATCGGTTGAGTGTAGCTGCGGGCACATTTAAGGTCACAATATCAAACTAACACTACATTTTGCTCTTTCAATAACAGCTGAGGCAAGTGACACATGAAAGTCTGTAGACAATATAAACATCTGCTTCACAAAAGTCTTCAAAAGTACCACTGTACGGGTATCCAGAGGAAAATATCAAATAAAATATCATCTTCATATCGCTTTCAAACCATCTATTTTATTAAAAATTCGGAACAACCATTACTTTTCTCTGGGAGACAGTGGTCCACACAAGACTGCAAATCTCTGAAGTTGTTGCCATTTCCGTAACAGCCACCGTAAATGAACTCCTCACACCTCATTGAGCTCAAGTTAAAGGCGTATCTTTTTAGATGACTCCTGCAAGGTCCTCCATCAGCCTCCATCCGGCATAATTTGGGCACTTCTGCAACAAAAATAATTTCACCCTCTGTAAAATCAACCCTTTGTTCTCCCCCTACTCAACAACATGATAGCATAGTCAAAACACGATTACTCCGGTCACAGGCAAGCCCCAGCTTGTCCCACTACCTGCACTCTTTAATAAAGTGGGATAAGCTTTACAGGGGGAATCTGATGCATTAATTAGCAACTCGTTATGACGCTAAATTCCATTCAAAATATTAATAGTTAAATGCCGCATGACGCCTCTGAGAACACTCGCTTTGCTTTCTCTGCATAAAATTGACATCAGCCCGCCAGTCGCGACACGCAGGAGGGACAGACAGGGTGGGTGCGAAGCATCCCGCCAGCAGCGCAGCCTCCCCGCTGCTCCCACAAGCCCCCTCCAGCCCCCATGCCACCCCCGGGGGAAGGGGGGACGGGACACGTCGGGGAAGCGGGCCCGTCTGCTCGGCCCCCCCCCCTCGGAGCTGAAGAAGGCGTCGGGGCCGGTCCCCGCACTCACTCTTGATGGTCCAGCACCTCTTCTCGCAGTCGTCGAGGGTGAGGAAGTTGTTGGCGTTGCCGTGGCAGCCCCCGTAGGTGAACTCCTGGCAGCTCTGCGTGTACCTGTCGTAGTACCAGCGCGGCACCAGGGCGCGGCAGGGGCCGTCGTCGGGGGGCAGCAGGCAGGAGCGCTGCTTCTCTGCGGGAGACACCAGCGACCGGGGCTGAAGCCACCTCGGCGGCGGAGGCGGCCCCGGCCCCGGCCCCGCGTCGCCGCCCGCGGGGTCCCTACCTGTGAGGGTGCGCGGCGCCAGGGCCGCGCAGGCCAGCGGCAGCAGCAGCGCGGGCAGCGGCAGGCGGCGGCCGGCGGCCATGTCGCGGCGGCGGACGGGAGGGAGGGAGGGAGGGAGAGGACGGGCGGGTGGCAGCGGGGTCCCGGGAGCGAGCGGCGCTGCCCGGCCCGACGGCAGCGCTTTATATGCGCCGACACGGCTTCCCCGGGCCGCCTCCCTCCTTGCGCATGTGGTGGGAGGGGAAGGTCTGATTCAGCGGGGCCGCAGGTCCCCGCTGACCCGGCCGTCACCGGGGCGCGGCGGGCTGCCCACCTGCCTGAGCCCCACTGCCGGGGGGGGGGGGGGGGGGACGGACGGGACGGGACGGGACGACCCCCGCCCCGCCGCCGTCGGGGGGCGCCAAGGCCGGGGGAGAGCAGCCGGGGACGGGGACGGGGGGGGCGCCGCCGGGGCTGGCTCGCCGTCGGGCTGCGCCGCCCACAGCGGAGGGGGCCTCCGTCGCCGGGCTGCGGGGAGCTGGCCGGGGTCCACGGCTGTCCCGTCCCGTCCCCCCCCTTCCTCCCCGCACATTACGGGATGATGCTCAAGGAGCATTTCCTGTTAATCATGGCGAAATCCGGGACGGGTCACTAAGGGAAAGTCCTCTCCCCCCCTCGTCCCCGTGGGGGCCGCTCCCCACGGGCGGCGGGACGCTGAGCATCAAACAGGGGAGCCTCCGGAGGGTCACTAAAGCCTCCCGATCCAGCCGGGAGAAGCACAGGCCGCTTAGCCACTGCCACTAGAGATAACACCGATAAACCCGTTTCCTACTTTAATACCGTTGTGTATCACGTTAAAGAACTTGGGAAAACCGAGGCACCATCAGCGGGGCTTGGACTCCAGGGAAACCCGAGGGGCTGAACGGATGAAACCTTTGGCTACTTCACAGTTGGATTCCAGAAAAGACCATGCCTTCTCTTATTCGGTAGATTTTAACCCCCACCAGGCAATCCGGAGTGATCTGGTGGAGGAGGGGGTGAGCAGCGAACAGCGTACTTTCCCTCTCTAATCTATTAGAGCCATTACATTAATTAGTGTTTACTCCAGATTTAATACAGTAAGAGAGATGAGTGGCTGCAAATTAGGCATGCTTTCTATAGATAACAATAAACTAATCTGATCTCCTATTGTTCTTCTCCACTCCCTGTACAGCCACGGTGTCGGGCCTCAGTCCTTCAGGCAGGCGCTGCCGTGGATGGGATTGCGATACAGGGCCCTGGAAATCTGTGGCCTGCAGGAAAGAAGCCACAGTCCGTACCGGCTGTAAGGAGGAGGTACTTCATAACACCTTCATTATTTCAGGAACTGACTTTCTCTCCATGGCTTCTCTGCTTTTCTAATCTCACGGAGGATTACAGCCTAGTTTTCTGACATACTTTTATTTTTCATAAAGGCAAGAAAGACGAGCAAATTCAACCCCCACCCCACCTAGGTGGCTTCTGGGAGAACCTGAATGGCATCTCTCTCCCTCCTTTTTCAGCACTGTTCCCTTTTTCAGAATCTCCAGTTGCCAAGGGAAAAGTGGGTGCTTTAGTGACAAAAAAAAGCCCATAAACCCTGATACAGTTTGAGACATCACCACGGGACACATCTGCTGTATTTTGAGACCTTATAACTACAACTGTTAGTAACAGGTGTCCTCCTTTGTATATTTTTAAGCTTATTAAGCACAGCAACTATAATAAAGCTTATGTTCCTCGGGGCAGGGGCGGGGGGGGGAGAACCAGCATACATTTTCTATTTCCAGAAAAAATGAAAAGACCATTTTTCTAATATTAGGAAACTCTCAAGTGATTTTAATATTACTAGGCTGATGTCCTTTAGTTTTAATCAGATTTTGTTGGAATTGCAAAGAAAGTCATTGAAATACCACTTTAAACAAGAGCAGCAAAATTAATGCTCTCATGCAAATACCATTTTCTATATTTTCCATTTCCTCTGTACACGCACACATACAAATCAAAGTTTGAGCTAAACCCACCTATCCATCAATCCCGCAGCACAGTGCAGTATTTATTCAGCGGCTCCTTTGCTGTAACAGCAAAGAAGTTCACTGAGATTAGGCAAGTATCTTTAAAAATATACGACCTAGAATGAAAGTTAACATAGGAAGTGGTAGAAAGTCCTTTACTAACTGCCATCAGCAGAGCTAGTCATGTCCGCAGACAGCTTCCCGTTACAAGGTTATCAATACCAAGCTGCAACTGTCCTTCCCGCTGTCACCGTGCTACTTGTGTGCCAGAGCCCACCCTCAGATTACTCCCGCACCTTACACTGGCCACCGCCACACCGTACACTGTCTATGTCTCCACACTGCAATATTTCTGCTCCAGCGACAGCCTTGGCTCCCCCGAGCCCCTGACCAGCCAGCTCCTTCCACCTGTTCGGACTGGCCCAGGGACCAGCAGCTGGTGGGGTCTGGGGATGCAGCTGCCAGTGTAGATTATGGGGATGTAGAAATTGCATACCGACAGCTGGGAAGGGGGAGATAATAGCCAGAGGGAAGGGAAAGAGGAACTGATGTTAGTGAACTGACTAAAATAAAACAAATACAAACCCCCAAAGCACTATAGGAGCAGCCCTGGAGAAGACAGATGTAAATCTTACGTATTGCTGACAGCTGCTTACATCTGGTGAGTGGGGAGAGGAGGAGAAAGGAGTGTCTTCAAGGGGAAAAGCCAGAGGTAGAAAGCGAGAGGAGTGACCGCCTACAGGGACCTTCGAAGTGTGAGAAGGACTCATACAGGCCCATTTTAACGGCCTGCAGCTTCGTTCAGTGTAACGGGTCCTGGACTCTGCCTCTGCTGTTTTTGCAAAAAAGCAGCTGCTGGGATCAGAGATGCTAGGTGCTGTACAAACACACACGGAGGGATCACGCTGTTCCAAAGAGCATAGTGTCCTGTTTGGAATCTAGACCTCAAAGTATATGCAGCCACAGGAGAAGAATGGCCTAGTTTCTTCTTTTAACCCGTAATTTCTCTTACAGACAGTGCCCCATCCTCAACACCCATCATAACTCCATGACTCCAGAGATGCTCTGTGCAGGTCGGGCATGACATCCCTCCCACACGGAGCGGCAACTCCGCTTTGCAGACATTCCTACTAACAAAAGTTGCTGTGTCTGCCATTGACAGCCTGGCCGCCTGCCGGGACACTTGACCTGAGAGCGGTTCCTTCCCCTACCTTTAGCCCAGTCTATTCATAGTTTCAATGCCCAAGTATAGAGTAATGTGCCCACGCAAACCACCTGCTGCCGCCTTAGCTGCCGGGCAGAGGAGCACAGGCCCTAGGGATGCTGGTGGCAGGGGAAAACAAGAACCATCGCCAGGGCCAGGAGGAGCAGAAGGAGGTGGCAGGGGGAAGAAAGACCTCACCGCTGGGCCAAAACACCCGGCCCACCTCGCTGCGTTTTCCCCACGGTGGTGGCAGAGAGGGAGAGGAGGGGGACACCAGCGCAGGAGGGTCCCCGCCGCTCCCCGCTCCCGCCGCCGGCTGCCCCACGGCGGGTCGGGGCGATGCGGCGGCGGGGCCGAGCGCCCGGACCGGGGGCCGCACCGGGGCGGCCGGACCCTCCCTGCGCAGGCAGGGCCCCCGTCAACGCCCCGGCGCCCCGGCAGCGGGGCCGGGTCGGGCGGCGGGATTTAATCCGGTTAGGGGGGGATTAGCGTAGCGGTTTAAAGGCCGGAGCGGAGCGGGGAAGGGGTGCCAGGAGCACCGAAGAGGAAGCGGCCGCCGCCGCCGAGCAGCGGGGCAGCCCGGACGGCACCGTGTGAGTGAGCCCCGGGGGCGGGCCGGGGGCGGCCGTCCCACCGCCCCGCCGCTTCGCTCCCTCCCGGGGGCTCCGGCCCCGGCGCCCTGGCTGCCCAGAGGTAACCTTTTGTCCTCCCTCCCTTCCCTCCCCTCCCCTCCCTCCCTCCCTCCGCGCGTTGGCAGTGTAGACGATGCCAGCCATCAACATCGAGGACCTGAGCGAGAAGGACAAACTGAAAATGGAAGTGGAGCAGCTCCGGAAAGAAGTGAAGCTGGAGAGGCAGCCGGTGAGTGGCCGCGGAGAAAAGGGGCCCGGGCCTGCCCGGCCGCCGGGGCGGACGGCGGGGCCGGGAGAAGCCCGTTACTCCCCGGGCGGGGGAGCGGGGGCTCATGCGGCGCCCGGGGGCACGTCGGGCGGGCGGCGGGGCCGGGCCGCGGCAGCCCAGCGCGGAGCGGGAGCGCCCCGTCCCGCCGCGGCGGGCCCGGCGGAGGCAGGGAGAGCGGGGCTTCGGTGAGCCGCTCTCCGGGGGAGCCCCGGCCGTTTTGGGGCGACCGGAGTTTACACCGACGGGTCCAGCCCCCCCCCCCTTTTGGGGCAGGGACCGGGGAGGGTGCTGGCCATAAGCAACCCCTAGCACCGTGTAGGAGCGCGGGTCCTTCACGGGGGTGGCTGTGGAGCGAGGAGGGGGGGAAAGGGGCGCACTGCCCCCGGGGTGAGGCGCCCCGAGGGGCCGGTACGGGCCCACCGGCTGCGGCTGTTCCCGTCGCACTTGGCCCCCCCCCTCCTTGGCTTCCCCTCCCTTGCGAGTCCCTGGAGCCCAGCGCCAGCACAGGGCAGCCTTGCCTGGCGAGGGAGGAGCGCGTCGGGCTCGGTTCCCCTCCTCTGTAAGGCGCGTTGGGATCTGCCAGTGCCAGGTGAGGGGGCGGCGTGCCGGCGGGACGCCCTGCGGCGGCACCGCTCCCCGTCCCGTCCCGTCCCGTCCCGGAGCGCACCGCAGCCGGGCGGGCGGCGGGGCCACGGTCGCCCTCTTCCCCGGGTGGGCACCGTGCGGCGCTCGGGCAGAGGGCAGGAGTGAAGGACTGCTGGTGATCCATCCATCGGCCCATAGAAACACCTCATTTTTAGGCATTTACGCTGATTGTTCCTTTCCGCAGGTGAAAATTCCCAGTGAAATGCTTGTATTTTTGCACATTTTCTGTAGATGAAAGACATGCAGGGCTGACCTTGCTCCATGATAAAACTACTATTCTTTTTATTTTCTTTTTCTTTGTTCTGCATGTCAGCAGAAGCAAACTACATCTAAATAAATGCTTCTAGTTAGGACTAAAAATACATTTATATGTGGGAATCAGTGGCATCAGTCACGTGAATTACATTGTAGGTCTAGGTGTTTAGCCCAGAAAATAAGACACAGTTATGTTTTAGCTGTCAGTTAGGTATCAGTGATTGTAAATGTTATGGTATAGTCTGAAGCTCCAGCAGTACTGAAGACGCCACATCCAAGTACTATAAATATTTACATCATCCCTCATGGAGTTCCCAAGCAACTGAAATATACTCTGTAGGATATACAGATTTTAATAATAATAATAATAATTATTATTATTTATTATTATTCTTTGCCTAAATATTTGTAATAAACCAAAAGCCTGATCACTTTATGGAAAGGCATATTTACAAATCACCTGTAGTAAAGCACAAACAACATCTTCAATTTTACCAGTGCATTACAACAGAAGTTTCACTGGGAGAATGAAATCTGTGTTGCAGTTGTCACAGTCGCCTGGTACCTGTATGGGTGTTACAGGCACAGGGAAGTGCAGAAGCCACACTTCTGTGGTCACCAAAGTAAAAAAGTTTTGCCAAAGTTTTCTTGACCCTTTCCTATACCTTTACAGCACAAAGAGGGAATATCCTTTTGAATAATTTTTTGAAATAATAAAAATGTCTGAATGGGTATTTAAGCAGCCTTTTTTTTTTCTTATATGTGAAAAAGATCCCGATAGTGCCGACTGAAGTAAAACAAATCGCAGTCCTGCCTATACTTTGGAGCACACCTTTACTATGTAAAGTATGTGTAGTTACATAAGGTGCCCCAATTTGAGTGAACAGGTTTACGAGGCACAGAAAAGCAAGGTGTATGTAATAGGATTTGCAGGTCCTATCTCTGCTGTAAGGCAGCTAGTGGTAGTTAGACTTTATTTTATGCACTGTTTAATTGGGAATTAACTCCAAGTTCTTTCTGATGGCTTAAAGCTTAGTTTTGTACAGGCCATGCTGTGTTGATCTGCGATACAGGAGGTGAAATCATTGTTTCTCTTGTCATAATTTTATCTATGGAGTAAAATATAATTAACAAAGAAGGCAAGGGGTTTTAAATTAGAGATACAAGTCATCTAGTGGCCTGGCCAACAGCTGGTTCCTGCTGCTGACTCTGCACTGCTGTGCCTCCACAGGGACTGCGGGTAGGAAGGGAGGAGATGGGGACAGAGCCAGGAGCGTGTCCTCAGACATGTCAGGTATTCAAGCACCTAAGGACAGTTTCTGCTGACATAGGGAAGGGAAACGAGATGTGCGTGGACAAGGATCCTCTAAAGCTGGTGGGATTTGCTTGTCACCCTCTGGCTTTGCAGATGCTGTTACTACACGTGCTGCGTGTGATCCTGTCTCACTGAACGCAAAGTAAACCCCATTTTGTCTTCACAGACGGGTTCTGTGCAGGCTTACCTACATCAGTGCTAGTTTGCTATGAATGTCACGCAAAGTGTCATGCATATTATGTTCTCTAATAACACAGTAGGCTGTTTTATTAACCGTTGTTCAAAATAACCCCAGGTAACCTGTAAGTAAATTGTCTTTCCAAGCTAGGTCTTTACTCCGATGGTTGCTGTTATAGAACCGCAAGGTGAGAATTTGTATTACCACTGAAAAATCATTACTGACTGTTTTGTCTGGGAAAAACACACAAAGTCATAAATACTTTGAAATTGAATTGAAACTTACTGATCCGGAACCCATTGACCGTAAGTCATGCTGATGTCAAGGGAGAGTGTGACCTGCAGCTTAATAAAACTATATTGGCTAATTAGAAAAAAACAAAAACCAAGTTTAACTGTGCAGCAACTGCTGTTCCGAGTGGCATAGACATTCCCAGTGATCCTCACACGTTCTGTGACTGTCGGGCTCTGCAAAAGTGGAAGGCAGCTGAGTCTGCACACGCTTGGAAGTGCTGCTGGCTCTGTGGTCAGATCTTTTATGTCTGTTGGGACGGTGGATAAGGGGAAGCAGGGTGTGAACTCGCTGCTTCGCTGTTGCGGCGTGCACGGTGAGCTCGGGCCGTAACGCAGCCGCTTCTCTGCTCTTCCGCGCCAGGTGTCCAAGTGCTCCGAAGAGATCAAGAACTACATCGAGGAGCGCTCGGGCGAGGACCCGCTGGTGAAGGGGGTTCCCGAGGACAAGAACCCCTTCAAGGAGAAGGGAGGCTGTGTCATCGCTTAGGAGGACGAACCCAGCGCCTGCCACCGGAGCAGACACTCTTCTTGTACCTGTAGGGAGCCACTAGCGTGTCCCCACCGCCGCCGGTCCGTGTTGAACGAGCACAGGAGCGGATTTCTTTCCCTTTTTTTTTTTTTTCATTTTTGTTTTGTTTTCTTACACAAATAAAGAAACCAACCCGAAAGCAGCCGGGACCCGCGTCGGTGGCTCGGCAGGGACGGCTGCCCACCCCCCCCCCCCCCCCCCCCATGCCCCCCTCCCCGCTCCCGCCGGCGGCCCGGGCGGCTCCTTTCGCTTCGCGGCGCCCGCTTTCGCCACCCGTTTATCGGTTGCTTCATGGCTGTTCGTTGGCATTAAAGAAAACCTGCCTGTAACCCGAGAGCCTGCCGTGGCCTGCTGCGGGGGAGAGGAGCTGGAGGAGGGACGGGACGGAACGGGACGGGGCGGTGCGGGGGGCCGCCGGGGCGACCCGGGGCAGCCGTTAAAGCCCGCCGGGCCGCCAGGCCGCGACTCTCGCTGGGGCGGAGCGGAGTGGGACGGGACAGGCGGCGGCGGCGGCCATGGCGCTGCGCGGCGGCGGGCGCTGGGCGCGTTTGACCTCGGCCCTGCGGGGCGGCGCGGCCCCGCGTCGCGGCGGCAGCTCGGGGCGGCGGGAAGGAGGGGGCCTCGGTGACACGCCGCAGCACCGCGACTTGCGGGCGGCCCTCAGGAAGGTACCGGTGGTGGGACGGACGGTGGGGGGGGACACACGGACACACACGCACATGGCGGCGGCGGCGGTGGCGCTTCCTCACGGTGGGAGGGCCGCGCCGCGCCGGCCCGCGAGGGGAAAGCAAGCGGGGCAAGGCCAGCGAGCCGCCCGGAACGGCTCGGGAGGTGTTTAAATAAAGTGAACTTGCCCCCCCCCCTTCCCCGGCCAAGTGTTAGAAACGAAGCCATGTGTGTCCCCGGCGTGGGACAGGCGGAGGGGCAAAACCCGGGTGAGGCCGCGTTTGTGGACGCAGAGCGCAGGAGAAGGGGGGAGCGGAGCCCCGGTGTCGTTGCGCTGCTTCCAGACGGGGAGCAAAGGTGGGTTACGCTGTGAAGCTGAGCCATAAATCAAGAGGGAAGGAGGCCCTTCTGGTCAGGTAACGCACCAACCGAACGGCAAATGACAACCTGCAGGCAATGGTGGTGGTGAACTGGGTGTATTCCCACCTGTGTCACCTGTGGAAGGCTGTGGTATAATGAAGCACACCTGCCAGAGCTAGGGAATTCGGGGGTTTGAGGGCAGAAGGCCCTGGTGGGGTGCAGGCTGTGGGAGAAGCCCGCCTGGGAGCTGCGAACCCGAGACACGCTGAAGGTCAGTGCCCACCGCGAGGAGTGCACGGTGCTATCGTGGCAGCCGCATACGAACAAGGAGAATATACCTTCGGAGGCAGGCGTTACACGGCATAAGGACTTGTCCCTCGTTTACCTGCAGCGAAGTTTACAAGCCTTAGCTGGTGCTGCAGGCGCTCTGCTGTAGCTTTTCTAAAACCAGTATGTGCTGTGTTGCCAAATACTAACTCACGTGACTTTGGAGCTGTGCTGTCATATCCTTGATAGATGCTTTTTAAAATTACCTGAGGAATCTTATATATTTGTGGATACATTTTTAACCTTTTCCAAATTTCACTTCTTTCCCAGTTCACTGTGAGCAACAGATAGTGGAAGTACTTCCGAGTCATGCGATTTTTACTTCGTGTTTTTTTAGGAGCTAACTTTCACACTTCCAGTGTTAAAACAAGATATCCCAAAGGTCATTTAATTAACCGAGTTTTCTATCACCAAGATGGGGCCTGTTATCCCTCAGCTTTAGCAGTTGTGGGTTCATCTTCTGTATTGTAAAAAGAGAAACCTGAGCAATAAGGAAAAGTGATGCATGGCCAGTCTGTTTCCTAAGAAATTAGTTCATTAGTCTAAATTCCCAGACCTGCAGCACAGAAATAAGGTGACAGAAAGGATCAGTGGAAGAAGTTGGAAATGAATCCTCTTCTCTCATCTGGATTAACAGTACAGGATTTTGCAGCTAATACCATAGTGTCAGGTTTGTGCTGATCCCGTCTGGAGCGAGCCTTCGCTCTGGGAATCTGCGGAGTCGTCTGCCCGCTGAACTTGTTCCCTGGCACGCTGCTCACAGTTACCTGCCCGGGTACTACAACTGCATTAGTGAAAAATCAGTGTCCTTCTGAAATACAGAGGACAAGGCCAGATCTTGTGAAGGCAGTAGTCTGGATCTGGAAGATTTTAGAAGTCTTGCTTTGCTGGGGATAGGTGAAGGCATACGTTGTTTTGTATCTCAGGTGTTTGCAGCTGTGTATTTGCTGAGGGATCGGGAGAAAGTGGCTGTATTAGTGTCTGCTGGCACAGAGTTTGCTGCTCTGCTGTGTGACACAATGCATTTCTTTACAAACACAAATATTTCTCCTCCCCCCTCCCCTGCCTTGTTTTTATTCCCCCCATGCCTGTTGAAGTGCAGCTAACAGTACGCCCTACCTTGCTGGGTTTAGTGAAGGTAATTGCATCATCGTCTAAGAGGGAATGTGATGCTACATTTATCACGTAAATCCCTGTGATGAATATATTGTAAAAGAAATTACAGTAAGCAGCATAAACCAAATTTTATCATCGTCCTGTATTTTACAAAATGCTTATATAGCATTTATTTTAGATTTTTTTTCTGATCATATAGGAAAAAAAATAAAGTCAAAATCACCAGTTTGTGTCAAATCCAGTCTGATCACCCCAAAGCTTCTAGCAATAAGTGTTTGTTTTGGCTTAAGTTAAACTTGTCCTCAATGCCTTCAGGATAAACTGAAAAGTAAAGTCTTTGGGAGAGAACAACCACTCATGATCTGTAACAGGTTTTAAGTGTGCCTGTTACGTAATTTGGGGCACTCTTTCCTCTAGCTAAATCTAGATGCAGCTACCAGAGAAATCGCAGAAATGAGCAGTGCAATTCCATGAGTGAGAGCTGTTATTTTTTTGTCTCCATTCATTTTATTTTTTTTTAGTCTATGAAATTAATGGATTTTAAACGGTCTGTAATTTTCCAATTGTTCTGAGCAGGATGAGGAAGAGACTCTTATAATTCCAGGGGGCTGTTTTTAGCAAGGGTATTGAAATAAGCTTGTGAGCGGTTTCCTTTACAACTTTGTAGGTCACCACCCTTCCTCTTGGAAATCGAAATTGTAACTTAACTTGTTGAACAATGCTTGCAGTGCAGTGGTATCCTGCAGCTTGCTGCAGTAACTGAATTATAGCATAACTGACTGGAAGGGAAAAGATTTAACCTACTCTCTGTGTGTGTGTATGCATAACAGTATGCCTATATGTATAGGATGTATACATGCTGTCCATTTTTCTTTTCCTCTGGCATTAGTAGTAAGAAGCTTTGGGAAATAGGTTTGAAAAGGATTGGCATATATTTTGCAGGAGTTGCATGTAATATAAATGAGATTTCATTTTATATCCGGCGGTGACTTGGTCTACTTACCCTGTGTTACATCTCTGTAGGCTAAGGGGGATTTCCCCTGGGACAGTGAGACTCCACCAAAGGACACCGCTATGGTAAAATTACTGTAAATTCTCTGTCAAAAGAATATGGCTTTTTTTGACCTTCTGCAGAATACTGAAAGGGGACCACCATTGCCACTGGAGCACCTTGGATGGAGTTGGTTTGTTTGTCTTTGTAGCAAATCATAAACCCCAGTAACAGAACAGTAGGTTGCTGGTATTAGAAGTCAGTCAGTTTCTCACTCAATTGGGAGGGAGAAAAGACACAGCTGAATCTGCAAAATAGATGACTTGCATCAGGAAGGAGACAGTTAAAAACTGTGACTGTAGTAAGGCTCACAGATTTGCACGGAGTGCCCTTCTGTCTAAGGGAAGCAAAACGTATTCCCAGATTCTGAGGTGTTTGCAATAGCCTTTGTCATCTTTTGTCTAACAGAAACATCATATGAGCATTTAGGGGCTGGTTCTCTTGCTGGTATAGATAAACACAGCAATGTGCTTTACTGCTGCCAAGAATTTTTGGTGGTAATTTAACAGAGAGGAAATTTTCATAATTGATTTTTGTTGTTATTTGAAGGGGCAGCTGGGATATTCCACTGTAATAAGAGGGACCATCCAATACATTCACTAGTGCCCTACCGAGAATTGCTTTTAAATCAGTTTAGGAGGGTAGGAGAGAAAAAAATGAGCTTCAGCACAGTCAAGCAAGCTCTGTAAAAAGCTTTTTCTGATAATCAGAAAAATGTCACTTCATGTGCAAATGCATCATTGTGTAGCAAAAATGCAGTAAAGGCAATTTTATAAGCAATGCTCTTATTTGTTACTCAGTGTCAGAGTAGTGCGTACACCTGAGATTGCGGTCGCTGTGCCCAAACACTGGATTTTTTTCCTATCCAGTATTCATGTTAGAACAAATTTCCACTGCATCTACTTAGACTTTTCAGTGAGCATCTTTTTTAGTAGGAGAACTGGTCCTCGGGGATATTTTTGTGGCTCAGGTCTAGCTATTATATTGCTTTATCATTGTCACACCTGATTGGATTAGGCAATACAGTTAGGCACTTCTGACAACTAAAATTGTGTCCTAATAAGCATTTATAACTGAGCAAACGTCTGGGGTTTATATAGGTTTTGCCATGACTGTTCAGAAAATGTAACTTTGCTTAAATCTTTTTAGGTCACATGTGCTTGGAAATGTGCAATTAAATCTCTTCCCCCTGCCGGTGTACCCCTACTAATGAATGTGACATCTCCCAGCCAGGTGTCAGGGTGCTCTGAAAGCTCATCTGTATTTCAGCTCGTCTTGCTCTGGACTTTGACTTTCTGGGAGATTTTTCTTTTTTTTTTTTCCCCTCTCTCTGTGTGGGCTCAAAAGGAGAGTGAAAGCTTACATCCAGCTCTAGTCCTTGAAGATGGAATTTGATAGATGAACACTGATAGATTACGTGAGGAGACTTCCAGCACACTTGGTGTGCTTCTTAAAGTTATTTGGTGTCACGCAGCATCTAGACGGTGATTGTTGTATTTTCAACATCCGTTAAGAGCCAAAGATCCCTGGTCACTAGCCCTGGTAGCACCACCTGAGCTGTATGTTTTCTCAAATAGGTTTCAATGACTAGTTTTTAACTTCTCCTTAAAAAAATTAGAGCATTAGTTTATTTGTAGGAATAAGTGAGGACAAGCTTAATAATTTTAAATATTTCCAGAAATGTCACTATATCTGCAGTCTGCCACTTTATATATGGCAGCCTTCAAAATACACCACGGAAACTTGAAATTGGGCAAATTTGTACAGGTGGCATACTGCATTCCTGAAAGAGTCAGAAGTGTCTTGAAATGGTGAGATGCAGAGATCCCAAGGAGAAGGGAGTAGTGGGAAAGCCAAGTTGTTGCACTTGAATCTGGTCTTCGGTGGTGAATGTTCTGCTCCCTGCCCACGCCGTGTGCCAGGCCATCTGGGGAGAAGGTGCTCTGTGAAAGCTAAAGGACAGAAAGGCTGGAATATGCTCCCATGCACTCTTGACCATGGCTGCTGATGTCTGGTCTCTGGCAGTGCTGCAGAACCAGCAGGATTTTTTCTGTCATCAGGAGCCTTCTTTCTCCTCTGCCAGCATCACCCAAACCTGCTGTGGACAGGAGGCTGGGTTGGAGAAGCACTGCGGTGTTAGAGAGCGGAGCTGCTCTTCAGGCAGCTTTGGGAGGGTTTCTTGGGAGTGTGTCCTCTCAGACCTGCTGTCCCAAGTATTGCTGTTAGAAGTGTGCAGTGGGATAGGTACAGTGGTGTATGTGGTGATTGCATTTCCAAAGGCAGAAAAGGAAATCAGAAACGCCTCTCTTATTTTTGAGAAGAAACCAAACTTTCCTGGGAAACTGATGAAATGCTGGAGAAAAATCACCTCCTTTGGAGAGAAATGTGGACCATTTTATTTCAGCTTAGCTTTCTCTCAGCTACAAAAAAAAAAAAAAAAGGTAGAAGGAACTAGAGCGTGCTGAATAAAAATGTTTTGCATGACGTTGGAGCAACGCAGTAAGTAAGTCCTCTGTAAGCTTCTTGTGGTTCAGATGACAGTCCAAGTCTTTAACTAGTGATTCAGTATTACGAACTAGCAGACTTTTCTCTGTTTTAATCCATGAGGATACTCCAGACTTACTAGGTACTTGGCTGGTATGGTGATGAGCACAGTTTAAATGCTAGCACATATATAAATTGGCATAAGATGCAGGTCTGTGGTGAGTCTCCATCTACAGTTTGGCATGTTCAGAGCCATTCTTTTAATAGCTCTAGAGAAGATTTTTTTTTCCTCTTTCAGTGACGCAAGACAAAGAAAAGGTAAGGGTGGCAATAGAGCTAGGATCAGTTCCTAGGACTGAGTATTTTCTGTTTTATCTGAAAGGTTCAGTCATGATGCAGGCTTCTTGGATGCAGTCAGTAAACCATGTCTACTGGACTGCTTCTCTGGGTACAAGTGTGCCAGCGCAGATAGCCCTGTCTGAATGTGGCCCAGTGATGCACCTGGAAGTCCTACAAGTACGACAGGAGACCCTGGTTGCCACTTGTGGTCCTAGTTGGTGAAAAAGCATCAATGAACATTGGAAGCTCTGCTAATGGAGACAGGTGTCTTGAGGATGGAAATCCATCAGTTCAGAAGAATGGTATAGCCCAGCCAGCACTTGATACATCGTTGCTTGACAATCTCTGCAACTGCTACCCTATTTTCAGGTTGCACTTCTGCCTAGGTACTGCATTAAGTCCTCAGCCCTGTGACGGGGAGCAGTGTGTGGGTGGCAAGGACAGAGAACCTCCAGAGGCACATGCCTTTGAAGTTGGATCCCATTGTATAATTCCACAATGTGCTGGTACCTTGCAGCGGAGAGATGGTCTGAGATGGCGTGCTCCACAGGGAGATAACTTGTTTTGTTCCTGCAGGGATGTAACCCAGAGTCAAAAGCAGGATCCAAACCCCAGCATCCCATGGTGGGTATTACACTATACCTCAGCTCAGCATCTCTGTGTTGGAAAGTATGAGTTGCAGGGGCAAAAAAAAGTGCTTCACTTGCTCAGTTCTGCATTGCTTTCATAAGTGGATACAAGTAGCCAGAGCTCCCAGCGTTCCTAAAGGCTTCTCTGAGATCAGCATCTAGATTGACATGGCACACGTTTTTGCTCTTGTAGGACTACCCTGGTTTGAATGCATCTGCCCTTAGATCCTAGGACTAGCCATGCCCTTGGCACTCGCTTGTTCTCACTAATTCTGGGTTCCCTGTGTGCCAAGCCAGAAAAAAGCCCCATCTTTGCCTCCTGTATTGTGAAAGTGTGTGGTCTGTGCTGACTCTGGTTTCTTCTGGGATGAGCCCTCCAGTTGAAGGCCAAGATGATTGGGACAGTCCCATGTGGGCGTTTTTAAATATGTTGTAATTTGGGGGCGGGGGAAGGTTAGTGATAAGATTAAGATTGTGAAATCATTTGTTCTGGGGGTTGGTGCTGTGAACACCCTCACAGAGCACCTGGAGGCATTGCTTTGTTACTAAATACAAAGAATCACATGAACAGAACTTGTGGTTGCTGTGGATGGATGTGAACCCAGTCGATTGATGGCTGGTGGGAGATGAAGAGGGGATTTCTTTGGCCTATTTTTTCCCCACAATGACACCATGTGCCCACGTGCTTCTTGTCCAAGAAGAACACAGGGCCTCACGTGGCTTAAAACCCATGGTGTTGAGTATGGAGTGAGAAATGCTTTTTGAATGACATGTTGCTTTGCCTGTTGTGGTGTGGTTGGATGGAAGATGCAGTAGGTACTACCAACAGAGAGGTAGCTTAAGTAAAATAGAATCTGCATGTGCTCAAAGCAGAGAAGGTGATGAATTCCATGGAACTTAATGTAGAATGGATTGTCTGATCTTGGGGGGCTTTGCAAATATGTTCCTATCCTTCTCTGCTGGAGAACAGATTTTGGTATGGTAACTGCAGTTCTTGAAGTCCAGAGTGGGAAGCAATTTTGGGATCCTCGCCTTTCTGCCATATTCTTGGATAGGGCAGTTGAAGGGGTTGTGGTTGGGAGTGGGCAGAGACTGCCAAGACACTCAGGTCTGTACAGGAGGGATTTGCCTATGCAGCTGTCCAGGGAAGAAGGACATAGGGAGACAGGAGAGGTTGGCTAGGATCCTGTGGGTTGCTTTCCAGTTGGAGCTGGTCTTCCAGCATGTCATTCCTCAGGAAAAGGTTAAGCTGGGCTCAGCTCGCAGGTCCTGGACTGGACCTTTTACTTTCTTAGTATGGTGATGATGTGTGCCTTCTGCTCCAGTGGTGGGGCACCAGCAGCTGCACAGGGTGGAGGGGCAGTGCATGCTTCTGCATTCCCTGGCAGACTTGTAGGTTTTTAAGTTTTAGGTAAGCATTGGCAAAAACTTTGTGGTTGATTCAAGGTTTCGGGTTTTTTTTGTCTCCTGAAGTGAAAACTGTAGCCAGATGTATGGGACCAAAAGATTTTCAGTATTCAAATTTCTAAATCAATAATCAGCTTTGCTTTATGTGTTATGTATGTTGCAAGGAACCGTGTTGCAGTGAAAGGGAAGAAACACAATGATTTAAACAGAAGCGTGTCCAGTTACTGCCAAATGAATAGACCAGGCAAAATTGCAGACTACTCATAAAGTGCATGCTTTTTTTTTCCCTGTAAATCAGATTTTGTAAAAATAGATGAGGGCAGGTATGGTTTATTACATAATGAGGTGTTGCCAACTCTTACATTACAGGGTTTTCCCCTCCACTAAAGGGAAGATTTAATTTAGTAACAGTTTGTTCCTGTATTTGCTGATCACTGCAGTCTTCGGTACCCAGTGCTGTGGCAGATTGCCTGATTCCTTTGTTGCTTGTGGCACGGCTTAATTGAAGGTACAAAAAGGAATTGTGGTGCTCTAATTAATCAATTTTAAATATATATCTTCCCATTTCAGCAGTGTATTTTCCAACACTCAGGAAATTTTTCTGGTTTTCTCTTATATGAGCCTACTGAACATTGGTTTTAAATCCACTGGAAGCTTCCCTGGAAACTCGGCTCTGGCCACAGCTATGTACAGTGGCAGTGGAGAAACCCAGACATGAGCCAGGCCTGTTCACCCTCAGTTTGCAGCAGTGAACAGAGGAAGTAGAAGTATCCCAAAGATACCCGAGACGCTAGCGATGACATGTTATGTGCCCCTTTGAACCAGCTTTATAGTGCTAAGCTGGAATGGCTCGTTTTACTCTCTTCTTAATGTCTCAAGCTTATGTACCACCCATTGGGAAAGGGAAAAGGGGAAAGCTAAACAACCTGAAATCTGTGTATGTTTACATCTAAATGCCCACACACGCACAGAGCAGATTCAGGAGGGGTTATCTGTGACATATCTGATGTGGCTGATAGAATCATAGAATTTTCTAAGTTGGAAGGAACCTTTTAGATCATCGAGTCCAACCATTAACCTAACACTGCCAAAACCACCACTAAACCATGTCCCAAAGCATCACGTTTACCCATCTTTTAAATACCTCCAGGGATGGTGATTCCACCACCTCCCTGGGCAGCCTGTTCCAATGTTTGATGTGTCTCTTTCATTATTCTGTCAAGTGCTTAGTATACTTACAAGCGAAATAGAAGATCAGCAATGCAGTCCATGGAAAAAGAGAGAGATGAGCCTGCCATGATGTGCCTGCCATGGAGTCCATGCTCGGCCAGGTACTTCACTGTGATTGTAACCTTAGCTCTGTGTAATCCCACCAAGGCAAGCGGACTGGCAATGCATTTCACAAGGATAGGTGGAACCATTATTTTGTTTTTGAACACCTGTTTAAAGTTTTCAGGTATGGAATTAAAAAAAAAAAAAAAGATAAAATGCATTTGACTTGGCTTTCTTTTTTCTTCTCAGTGATGTATTCCGGCTGGCTTAAAGTGTCCTTTTACATCCAAGCAGTATTTTTTCACCACGCTGGTCGCATCTTGTCCCACAGGTGCCATGCAGAGTGGTTGGGTTCTGTGTGTGAAATGCAAGAAAAGTTGGGGAGACCAAAATAATCTGAAGGGCAAAGACAGCAGAGCATAGTCTTTTGGATCTCCCCAGGTCTGGACCTTTTCAAGGGGTGGGCATTGGCAGCCATCCTGCTTGGTGTATGAGTGTCTAGCATGTTCTTCGAAGTTCGTGCATGAAGGACAAAGTTTTGAGAGTGACTTTCCTACCTTCCCTTTTTAGGTAATCCCACAACCACTCATTTTTTGCTCAGAAATGTTTGTTTAGTGTTCAAAAAGATGCTGATAAGAACAGCCCATCCCACTGTTTAATACTGTTTATTTACCCAGGACTTCTATGAGATTGCTTTTTAGTCCATGAATCACAGTCTGTGCATCTCTCCTCTATGGGATGTGCTTGAGGTGATATCAGTGAGCTTGTTTATAAGGGCTAAACCCATCACATTTCAGATTAGACCTGTTAGTCTTCAATTATAATGGGGAAAAATGTAATAAGAAGAGATGGAGCGTAAACCAATGATATGATTTGAGGGGCATTTTTTCCTTCAAGCACAGGAAAGGCTTTTTAAAAAGACATTACTATGTGTAGTAATTCCTCATTCATTTTAGGTTTTCACAGGGGGGAAACAAGATTGAAAATTCTAAGTAGAGTAACAAAATGTTTTGGAAAAAAATGTTTCCAGTAGTCATAGAAAAATGAGGAAAGAAATCAAAACTGTGATTTATGTGAAAGTTTAAACCACACTGTCTAGATTCACTGCTACTGGCTGTAAAGTTTTAAGTTAGACAGATACTTAAATAATTTGTGTTTTTCCTGCTGTTCCTTCCATATTCTATGGGCTGCACCCATGTTATTACTTAGTATCTTGATGATGGCTTGAAAATATTGAGACTTTACAACGAACTGCCATCTAGATTATAGTTTTAGAACTTGTTGGTTTGGGGGTTGTAAAATGAATCATGCTGCTCTAAAAATATTAAGTCAAAATTACTTCATTTTTGTTCTTTATTTTAATTATCTGGATGTTCTGTTTTGGGAACTTTTTTTTTCTCTGCCAAGTGTTTTTCACAGGGTCATGAAGCATATGTCTATGCTTAAATCAAACTTTTTCAGTTCAACCCTGTGTTGTTGTGGAAAACACTTTCTTGGCTTGATCCCAGCAACAGTTTGATGACAGCTCAGAGTACAGAAGTTTCCGTATCATCATTGAGGCCCAGTCCCAAATCCCGTGCTCAAATAGGGCAAATTCTTCTGTGACAGCTCTTGTAGACAGTCATTTGCCCAGGTGTCGTGTCGTACGTTTGGCTGGGTAGTCAAGTGTGAATACAGAATGAGAGGCGCAGATTGTATCCAAATGCCAAATCTTTCACACTGTGGGCAAGAGGGAAACTTGCCTTCCTCATGCAAAGGGGAGATGTGTTTTGGCGGTGTCATTTGCTACCTTGACAGGACCCCTTGCGTAGCTGTGAGCTATTTTTTACGTGTATCTCCTACGTGAATCCTAATCAAGAAGAGCATGTGTGTTTTTATAAGAGAAGGCGTGATGGCTCTCTCCCTTGTTTCAAATAGTATTTAAAAACAAACAAACAAAGAAACCCAAAAAACCCAATCCCCAGAAAAAAAGTCCTGCAAAACTTCCTGAAAAGCTTAACCCTGGGGTGGTACGCATCCCGAAAAAGGAAGCAGTAGGTTGCAGCTTTGCTCTCTAGATCCCTTCAGGCCTCAGGCAAGCTGGTAATGTTGGATTTTGGTGGCCAGAAGAATGTGCACTAAACCACTTTGTATGAGCAGACAAGGTTAGCGCTGCAGGGAGTGTTTTCTGCTTGCTGTGTGGTTAAATCATCTTTGTGTGATGGAGTTATTTTTAACCTGTTGTCGTCTTCTAAGTCACATGCTGCCTCTGCTTCTGCACGTAATGTCATTGGAGATGGAATGATTGCCTCTTCCATTGAGGTACTGACTGCTGCAGGTCCAGGCTCGTCACCACCAGGCTGGGTGATCCGGGCACTCAGGCAGCTCGTGGCTTCTGCCACGGTCAGGATCTCCAAGCACATGTCATGGGGACTGGAATCACAGGAGCAGCTGCCATCCTGCCAGCACTGAAGGGACCTCACGAGTGTGGGAGGGACAGCAGGACCCTGTGTTGCTCACCATGTGCCAGTAGAAGTCCTTGTCAGCAAGGTGCCATGGTAGAAATGTCATTCTCTCCACAGCCTGTCTAGTAGGTATGAGGAGCTGACCTCCTTCTCTCACCTGCCTAGATTTGCCCTGGTTCTGTCCTGAATGTGTTTCCACATGCCAGTCTCTTTCCCTGTGCCCTTTCTCTACCTTTCTGAAGAATATTACTGGGAAAGGATTGGCCACCAAACTTTGTTTAGAGCTTTGGTGAAGCTGTGGGGGAGTAGAGGGGGGCCATAGCCTCCAAGGCCAGGAGCGAGAAGAAACAGGGAATATACGCTGGAAAACTCATTCTGGTGTGCTTGGGATGTGTGCCTTGGGGGGACCCAGACGGAGACCAACGTGTGGGAAATGAACAGTTGCTGTTTGGATGTATAAGCCCCCCCAAGGAACAGCTTGAGAGGACCTGCACAGTCTGTGGCGCAGCGGCTGGCGAGGAGCTCGCTGGTGGGGTCCTGGCTGCCTCTTACCCATGGGGTGGGTTTTGATGGCCACGTTTGGTAGCACCCATGGGTGGCCCGTGGGTTTGACCACCTCAGCTCTGCCTTAGGTTTTGCTAAAGCACTGCCTCGTCCTTAGCACTGGCATCCGTACGGTGCTGAGCTGTCTCGCAGTGCAGTTGTAGCTGCTGGTGGTTGTGAATAAAACCACAAGGAGAAATGTTGTTTTGTGGGCTGTTAATTGTTTTCTTTAGTTATTGCTGGTGTTGAAGGCAAAGGGCTCTCTGGTCTGTTACCTCCTTCCTTTCAAGTCAGTGTTATGCTAATGTCTAGATATAACCACTGAAGAACTGTCATTAGTGGTTTGTTGCTTATTGATTTGCTTTTATGTTACATTAAAAAGCCCATTAATTTTGTCATCTTTGGTTATTATATTAATAGAGCTAAGTTCAATTACTGTAACTTGATTTAAAGGAAAAAATGCTCCTTGTAACATAATATGGTACAGTTATGTGGCACCACTAAATCCATTTAATCTTCTTAATAAAAAATACCTTTTTCTCAGACATTTTCTCTTGCTTTTCTAGTAAGTAAATCTAATCTCAGCTTAGTTATAACTCACAGGAAGCTTTAGTGTAAATTTCTGTCATTTTGTAAGAATTCAGTTTATTGTTTTCTTTTCAAGATTCATTGTCTTGCTAATTGTGTGCTGAAATACAGTACCACAGTACAGTATTATAAGGGATAGATATAAGAGGTATTGTGTGTAGAAGTGGTATGGCCTTTAATTTCTGATTGGAATTTCTTGATAGAAAGTAAACTTGCTGGTGAATAATGGAAAGAAATCTTTAATTGCTGTAAAGGAGATCTGTACACACTCTCAGTAGCCAAATTAATTCAATTGCAGTTTTTACTGTTGTAAAAATAGTGTATTTATTTTAGAATACAGTGAGAATTAAATGGCAATTGCTAATGTTTCTGGGTAGGTGCTGGTACAGCATCACTACAAAATACTGAGCATCATGTGAAGGAAAATCCCCAAATGTGCATTTTTGGTTCTTTCCTCATTTAAACAGTGCACTAACTTGCAGTGGAAAATGATCAAAACGTGCAACTATCTGGCAATGTTTTTGGGAGATATTTTCATTGCTCTGTTTTAGAGAGAAATTAGAATAATCTATAACAAAAAAAAATATCTGCATTTCTGTCTCTATTCCTTCCCCAACCCTGTCACCACATTTCCCCATTCCTGGGCAGGAAGTTACAGGTGCTGTTTTCACAAAACTTTGTCAAGACTATTTTAAATGAAAACACTTTTATTTTTCTTACCATCATTCAACACAAAGTGAGTTTGTTGGCTCGATCAGTTTCCGACTGGGCAAATATCCACAGTGGCTTTTGAAATAATTCACAGCTGGTATCAGCCCTGAAGCCATTCTTTCGCAGGCTCCCAGGAGAGCAGCCTGAGCTCGCACTGGGATGCAGGCTGAACCAAGGCTGCCTCCACAGCCGAGTCCTTCAGGTGTGCATCTTCCATGGTTCGGATGAAGCAGCTTGGGAAAAACACCAGTCCCATACGTGAGAGTTACTGTGCCCTCACCATCAGGAAAATAACAGTTTCTATTGTGGTTTACTGGTACTTGATCAGCAGGTGGGAAAGATACATGGCTCCTAAATTGTGTTTACATCCCAAATGCCATTGAGATTTGGCCAGCTAGATCAGGTAAAAAGATTTCCTTCGTGTCTGTTAGATAGCATATGCAGTGTGCCGTGTTAAAATACTTCTACTGAGAGGAGTTTTAGGTGTTGTTACAGTCAGTATCCTAGTGATGCAAGTCTAAATGCTATCACCCATGATTTCCACATTTCTTATGATAAAGCATATAAAAATAAACAATCCAGGGGCTCACCTACTTCTGAAAGCTCGCTTCTGTATACTTGTCAAACACTGCATGCTTACGTTATGATTTAGGTTAAAGTGCCTGCATAATTTGTGCCTGCAGCTCTTAGTGTTTCCTTCATAAAGCTGTGTGCATTCCAAAAAAAAACCCCCCCAAAAAAAAGAAGTAATTAATTCAAAGTTAATTAGTCAAGATTTAAACTAGTTCAAGCGTGAAGTATTTCTCTGGGGGCACAGATGTGATGAACTGGCCAAAGCCAAGGGAAGGGGCAAATTAAGAGGTTAGATATGCAGCATGATTTGACCTGCACCCACATAAACCTGTCTTTACGATGTTTTAAGCACATGTTCTGTAATGGCGTCTGTTCATTCAGTCATTGCTGGCTTGGCCCTTTGAAAATCTCTCTGTTTCAATTTGTTTTTATATGAAGGGATGATAATATCCAATAATCAGTACTGAAGCATCGGCCAGTTGCCCAGTGCCGCAGCACTGTGGGTTATGTTTGTATGTGATAGTTGTAAGGGGAGGTGTTTCCCCAAATCACCTCTCCCATCCAAGCCGCCTGCCCTCTCATTGCCCCACAGCCTGGTCCTCCCCTCTGACTGTGCAAATTATCCAAGGATATGTGTTTTCTGAAGGCTTATTTTGAGGGATGATACTTTTAAAGGAATGAGGTTGCATGCCTGCAAGTAGGTTAGTTTGTTTAGAATCTTATTTATGATTGTAAATAGTGTGTGTGATTTTTTTTGCAAACAATTTGTGTCTGAAGTTTGAAAAGCTTTTGACAGAATCTATTTCATTTCTTTGCAAAAACACAGTTTAAAGTGGATGGTCCAGTGGCTAAGAAACAACTGTGGATATCAGTATCTGGACTGTGATAGTCTTTTTTTTTTTTTTTTTTTTCCTTCAACTCAGAGGCATGCGCTGTTTGTTGTTTGTGCAGTGAGGCTGTCTTCTTTTTTTTTTTTTTTTTTGTTGTATCATGCAAGAAAGATCTTATTTTACTCCACATGACAAACTTCACCTAGTAATAATTAAACTTTGTTAAACAATTTGAGTTTTACTCAGTCACAGGAGCAAGCAGGTCATAATCTGTATAAATGACGTAAAACCACTTCTCTAATGCCTTAGTCATTTTTCTGACTCCATTTAACTTCAAAGGTAGCTTTGTGTGTAGGCTGTGAAGCATTTGGCCCAGTACCAGCCATAAGAAGCACAAAACTGTGTTAGTACCTTCACTTCATACTTTTGCCAAGATCCATCAAAATGCTGCGATAACTTTCGGTACATACTACAGAACCTCTTTCAGGCATTTCCCTGGATGTAATCCAATGAACATTACCAGATGTTATTACAAACAATAATAACTCAACATTAAGGGTCAGCGTCCTAGAATCTGAGCATCTAGGATATGGCAGTATAGAAGTTAAATGTGGGCTCTCCTAGATAGTGTTCTGGTGAGTATTTTGTTACTATTAATCATGAGACCTACGTTATTTGGTGTAAGAGAGGGAGAGAGATGATGATAATTACTGAATGAGTCAAACATTCAGTATATACATTTCTCAGAATTTGGTGAGAGAAGTGAAAAAGTGATTTTTCTGTTACCAACAGTGAAGTATCCCTATTTCTGTGGCTGACTGGGAAGCAGAAAGCAGCCATATATGGGCTGAAATTCTCTGAAGAATGTGCAATAAATAGATAGCTCGGAAGAAGGCTCCACAGGGTCTCATGAGCACAGCAGTTTGGGAGGGAGAGGAGTCTATTTCCAGCTCAAGAAATAGTGAGCACCACAGGACTTGTTTATTTACTGTGGAGAAAAGACTAAGAGGAGTGATTTCTTAAAATTACAAATTCTGTCTTTGTAAAACAGTGTAGCAGTAAAATTGCGGTTGCGTATTAAAGACATTTACTTTCTCTTGGGAATTGGTGTTTGTTTCAGTAAGGTTGGTTTGGAGGAAGGATGGTGGCTTTTCTGTTTTGCGTTTGGACCCTCTTGTATGTGCTGACCCAGGTGCACGGTGCGCTTGGCAACATGGCAGAAGCAGCCCATGCCAACCCCTGGTTTGGCTTGTGGACGTAGGCAGGGGTGGGCACTATACCTGTAGCTCCTTTTGGGAGCTATTGAGACAATAGGTTGGAAGGCACGGGGAGCAAGAATGAGGTGGCAGAAGCGTGAGAGCCCGGTGCACCCCATCGCATAGGGCAGTTTGGCACGGAGCCGGCTCTGTTTGGGAGTTACTGCCTGGCTTAGAGTTCAGCTGCAAAACTGCAGGTTGCCCATTTTTGCTCCCTTCCCATGGCCAGGGAAGTCTGGGAGTTTCTGTGGTGAGATGTCCAGTCCTTGTGCTGTGAAGCCTGGAAGTGTTACTGAACGTAGTGGCTGTACCCCAGATGTGTTTTGCCTGCAACAGCTGGAAGGGAAGACAGCAACCTGAATACAGCAAGGGCAGTAGCCAGGCAGCTTAGAACATTGACTTTTGGAAGGCGTGCAGCAGTAGCCCAGTTGAGAGTTGTACAGGGACTAGGCTTGGAAATGCTATAAAATCTGGAAGAAGACCATATTTTTCCAGTGCATGTTTTGTCAGATCCTAGGGAAGTCTAAATACAGACTGGACATGAGTGCCCTGAACAGCTCTGATGTCCTCGAGAGCATTTCAGGCAAAGGGAGGGGAAATGAGCTCTTTCTCCCTTGCCTGTCTTGCATACCGTGTGTGGTCATCATGAGCAGATACCTTCTTTGGCAAGGTCACTCTGAGGCCAATCCAGGTTTCCCTTCCTGTCACTTTCTAGAAACTGTACACAAAAAGGTAGCAAATGGTGAGGGGAAACTGCCACTTTCATAGGTCTTGGAGAGGCTTAAACCAGCCCTGATGACTTCCTGTTGTAGTAGTTGTAATTGCTAAAAGAATTATTTATATTTGCCTCTTTCCATCTGTTGTAGTAGTTGTGAGTAGGTAGAGAATAAGGACATCCAACAGAAATCAAGAAAATTAATGTGCTTTCAAAATTCTGTACATTTTTTTTCTTTTTAAATTAAAGTTTGTAGACAAAAGTAGTCAAAGGTGTTTCTGTAGGAATGTCTGTGTTACTAACTTTTAAAATTTATTTTCAAATCTAGCTCATCGACAAGGAGATTAATCCCTTTGTGGACAAGTGGGAAGAAGAAGGACAGTTCCCCGCACATAAAGTATTTAAGACCCTGGGACAGGCTGGATTCCTTGGTGTGGATAAGCCAACAGGTACGAGCGTGTGCAACTGCCGAGTATTGATGTTGATGGTGACAGACTCATCACATCATCTCAAGTCGCCTTTGCCCCAGATCAAAGCATGGTTCAGAATTCAGTGCAAAGTTTACTTACCTTCCTCAGTCACAGGCATGCTGATTACCAACTGTGCAAATACAGCAAATGATGCTGCTGAGTGCTCGAGGTGATATTCTCCTTAAACAGAAATGTTAAAAACCTGAATGATTGTTATTTTAAGGTCAGTGAAATGACTGTCACTTAAATTTTCAACATGCAATCTGTATTTCTTCTGGATCCAGACACATATGGAATAACCTCAATCTCCATTAAAGGAACCACAACTTGAAGGCATTGAAAGTGTTGTAAGACTGACCTATTATACTTCCTTAACCTGTAACCTCTACATCATTCTAATGTATTCTGTCTTGCCATTCAGAGGATGAGGTTTGTGTGGGTTTTAGGCCATTACTTCCCAGACTGTCTTTAAAATGCACTATTTCAGCCCACAGGAGCATGTACAGAACAAGCTAATGATAGCAAGGACAGAGCAAGTTTCATGTTTACATACGTATATTTGTGAGGAAAAAAGTCAAGAAGTCTGGAGGAGTAGGAGGTATTTCTACTCTTCAATTAAAATATGTATTCCTCTTTTTTTTTGTTTGTATGCAATGTAATATATACTTGATTTCTTCTCAAATGTACTGTTATGTGTCCCTGTCAGAATTCTCTGGGTTTTTTTTCCTCCATTTTCTTCTTTATGGTTAAAAAGTTAAAAACAAAAGCAAGTTTACATAGGCAAACCTTTAGCAATTGTGGTGAATTCAGAGCAGCCCAAAGTGGCTTTGAACAGTTAACTGCAGATAATCGTCTATACGGAGCAGGTCACACAACCTTAGCTATGCCACACCACATCATCATGTTGCTAAAGGACAGGGTTTGAACCGTGGAACAAATTATGTCTTTTACCACTTATATTCAGAGGAAATTTTTCCTCTTGAAATGAACTTTCATATTCTTATGCATTCCAGCGTGGAAGGTTTTTTCTCTAGCTGTTCAGCTGTTGGAGCTCACAGAACTGTTTAGCTGTGATTTTCTGACAAATCCAATTAGGTCTGAGCTGGTATCTCCTTACAAAAGTGCTGACAGTTTGAAATTATACTTAAGATCTATTTAAAGGACAAATAGGATTACTGGGGGAGGGAGAAAACCACCTCTACCTTCTGCTGTAATTGTTTGATAGGCAGATTTGAAATCTGCCTCAGTGGGATCTCCTTCACGCTGCTAATATTGATGTTGGTTGTAATAATGGTGCGTTGCATTGCTGCCCCATTACGGCCCCATCTTGTTGTTATATTCATCTCGGGGCATGCAGAGGCCTTGGCTGATGTAAAGAGCCTCAGTGCTGAGCATCCTTCCCATAAAACTTTGTGGAGCTGGGAACTTCGTGTAATGCTCACAAAATAGCTAGGGCAAGAAATAACTGGAGTGAAATCTCATGAAGAAGGGACTTGTGGAGCCAAAGATGGGCACAGACAGTTGCATGCACTGACTACACTTGCTATACTCAACGATTAAGAATATTTTAGCCTTGGCTTTGACACTTGTATCTGCTGTTAGTCTAATTTATTGGGCCTCTGAAGCTGCATTTTATAAAAGCTGTAAAAAACCGGATAAAATTCTCAGCGACACAGGGTCCATCTCAGCTCATCTTCTAGAGCAAGATATTGTTGGGTACAGAAAATGCACCAACTCCCTGGAAGACACTGCCTTTGCAGCATTCTGTTGTGCAACAGAATGTCACCAGACCCAGCTTTGCTCTGTAATGGTATAATACCATCAGGTACATCCTGAAAGCCCTGAAACTTTCTCATGATGTGAAGTGAAACAGTCAGGTGTGTAACAGCGCAATCTCAACAGCAGGGCTTTGGCAAAGCCTGAAATTCTTTATCTTCTACACTTCTACGAAGTACTTGCTGTATGATTAGTGTGTATTGGTAGTAGTAATTAAAAATAAGAGATATACCTTTTATACTCTGCTCAGCCGCTCCTACTATTTAACTGCTGTGTGCAGAGGAAGAAAGGTCTTAAGAGATTTGAGCAAGCCGAGAGCAGCTGGGAGTTTTGGGGGGATGTTGGGAGAGGTCTGGAGAAGAGAGGTTAATTAATTTGATGCAGAGCCGTGTGAGTAACAACCTGGCTGACTTTCTCTTTCCAGCACAAACCAAAATTATAATTATCATGTCGTATCCCTTCAAACCCAGCTCGTAAAGCATTTTGTTTAAAGACAACTGAATTTTTCAAGTGAATTCACTTTAGTAGCAACTCCAGTTTTGAAATACAAGTTTTAGTGATTTTGTTTTCCAGGGTCATTCTCTCGAGCACAGGGGTTTTTTTCCTGTAGAATTAATTTTGAAGCTTTCTGATTGGACAGAAACGGGTCACAAACTTGTTTGGCTTAGATAGAAGGAAACATCTGTTGGATTTCAGATTTGTTGCAACTGGACTTTTTCCTGTGTAAACACCATTCCCTTTATGAACAATGAGCTGCTTAATGGGAGTCAGGTTTTTAAAAGAACGTGCCTTACATGTGCCCCTTATCATTGGAAACTTTCTCTGTGTGGAGAACTGATTTGGGGCACTATTTGTATTGCAAAGGCTCCATCAATTCTCACCATATGCAGTTGTGGGCTAATAACTTGTCAGGGTTTTTCCTGTATATTTTTTTTCACAGTTGTTTACGTTTGTAGCGAATGCTGGCTGTAGTACAGTAGTTCAGGATGTTAGTTGGAGGGGTCACGTAAACACTGTGGGCAAGGCCCAGCCATGCACCCATAATTGGAGAATCCTGAAGATGATCAGTGGATTTAACTTACTACGCTGTCTGGTCAGTCCTCTGCCAGAGAAGGATTTTTCTTTTTGAACCATTTCTCTGCTCTGGTATTCTTTACAGAACTCAAAAATAGTGCATGCACTGGTTTTCTGTAGGAAAAAGCGTGTGTGGTGTTCTGTTATATTAGGAAATTCTTCCTACTAGTAAAATACGTGCTGAAAAAGTGAACATAGTTTATGCATAAGAAGTGTCTCTTTGCTCTATGCAAAATGTGTTTTACAGAATCATTTAGTTCAGCCTGAAGTATTTAGTTTGAGGGGAAAGAAACCCCAATATCTCTATATACTTACTATTCTTCATTTATGTTTACTGCATGTTTCTCCTCAAATTATAAGGTTTCTGGGATATTGAGATACTGACAGTCCCAAAGCCAAAGGCAGAAAATATTAGGGTAGGGAGCAAAAATATTTTAAACAGTCTTGGTAGTTGGCCATTGTCTGTTTTGCTAAGGGAAGTTGGCAAGGCATATTCTTTGGAGTGTTTTATGTGCAGATTAGATGAGATATTGGAGTAAAAGTTGAAAAGATCTATGTGGTCACTAGTGATCTTATGGTTTATGAGTCAAAGCCTTGGCTGTCGCTAAAATTTAGGATGTGTTGCCAAAGACACAAGCTCAAAATGTACTGTTATGTGCCTGCGTATGCCGACGCAGATGATAAAAAGTTTTTTTTTTATCAGCTGATGCATAAGTACAGGAATCCTGTAAAGGCTCAGGGAAAGCAAAGAGGAAGGGAGAGAAAAGTTTTCAAGAGGGCGGTGTCTGCTGTCCTGTGTGTTCACATGGCATCACTCTGAGACATAAGCAACAATGATGCCCACTCTGGGTATTTCAGTAGTGTTTTCGTTGGCAGTCCTGTAGGAATATTTAGCAGAATGCAGTTGCACATACAAATAATTATGACAGTATGTCCAAATAGTAGCCTTCATTTATTCCTGTCAAACACTTAGCAGTGCACTTGCAGAAATATGTTCTTAAACATACCAGGAAAATCACTAAACTATGTGGTAAGACTTGTACGTGGATGGGAAAGTATAGCGTTACACTATCCCCTTCCCCTACTGCTGGGATACGTGCTGGATACAGGACTAGAGAAAGTAATAAGCAGTACGTTCTTGTCACTTGAGACAGATAAGCATCTGATAAAACAAAACAAATGTTTCAAATGATTGATTCCACTGCAATTGGAAAATGATGCAATATCTTTCCTTAAGTAAGCCTGTTTATTGCGTGTGTCTCCGTTGAATGTGGGAATGTAGATCTAGACTGTCCTCTAAGGTTAATTTTGTTGTTTTCTTCACAAGTGTACATTTCTCTGGTAAGATGAGACTTCATGAGAGTTCGGTAGTGGAAAGTCACTTGGAAAGAGTGCGTGTCGTTCCTTCTCTTTCTTTTTTTCTTTTCCGCTTTCTGTAATACTGAGCCTTACTATCATATGGAATGAGCAAAAGAAGGACCTGGGAGGAGCAGTGAATTCTGTCACTAGAAAGGGACTTAGTAGTTCAGGTGAAACAGGGTTTTTATGGCCTCTGAAAGAGTAACTGAAACAAACTTTTTCAGGTGTATCTGTGGATAGAAGCTAAAAGGGATACATTTGTCAGAAGAGAATTAATTTGCCCAAAACCATTTCTGTATGGCAGGAGTGGACCAGCTGCAATGCTTGTGCTTGGTTTAGTAGATTTAAGCATAGCCAGCTGAACTAATTGCTTGATCTCTTTCTCACTCACAAAGGAGTACAATAGTAGTTAATTTATAGTAGTTGTGCTCTAGAAGTTTGCGAGAAGCCATTGTGCCATGTTTTCAAATACCAATGAACCGGTAAAATCAGAGGTCTGAAATGTTTACCAGCTAGGAGGTATACCTGGTTTGCAATCAAGAAATAATTTAGACAAGCCTCTAAAAACCAATAGACCGAAATCAGTCGCTGTTTTATTTGAATCAAATTGATGACAAAGTTAGTGATGGCTGGCAGTGGTTTGGAGACCTTGATCAGATAGGTATAAGAAATTTCAGGTGCTTGTCTGACCTTAATTTGGTGGATTGGATCGAAATCTTAGGAAACAGGTTTTTGTTTGTGTACATGCAAGTTCTGTGTGGGTGAGACTTTTTTTCCCTCCCCTCTTGTGAAATGCTGACAATTCAGGTCCCGTCTAACATCTTGCAAGCGCAGGATGAAATGCAATTGAAAATGATAAGGGGGAGACAGAGGTTTTTTTTCCTGCATTTCACAGATCATCAGATATTCCTGCTCAGACCAAGGAAATGAGTGCTTGAGTTCATCTTTAGGTTTTCTTGACTCTGCACATGATTTGGAAATGTGAGTGCTTCATTCTTCGTGGCTGGTTAGGAATTGCAGCAGTAGCTCTGGGAATAGCTCATTCAGCGAACAAACAGCAGTTTTGTAGAAACACCCAGCAGAGAACAGACTTACTGAAGGACAGCGAGTCTTTGTGGAAGAGATAATCTTCCTTTGAATGTGTTGTTGGTAGAGGGATCGGATTAGTTCCTGGGATTCTGCTTTTGTACTTGAGATAAAGCAAATCCTCCCACTTGTGACTTGTAATGCAGGACACAGCAGTAACTCATCCAGTTCAGATATGTGTATACCGATACCTTAGGGGCAGACTAGGAATTTCTGAAGTCTGGTACGCATACTGGTGGTAGTTACAGGTTATGTCAAAATGGTATTGAGAAGGACATTCAAAGTGCCTCTTTCCTGGGAGAAGTTAGAAGTATCTACCTGGGAACAAACGCTCAGCTATGTATGTGCAATTAAGCGCTTGAGCTCTTGACGCACAGTTCTCTCATGGCGTATCTGCCATGCCAAATTCACTTCTGCGTATCACAGGCTTTGCACAAACTGGCAGATGCACGTGGTGTCTTGAAGCTGACGAGGAGCGCTTAGTCTCTGTTTGTAGATAAGAGACAGTTACAAGGAGCTGTCACTGTTCCGTCCCCGTTCCACACGACGTGTGGGGTTGTACTCTGGGTGATGCAGGAAAGTCCGTCCTTCTCTCTTGTACTTGACTTTAGGTTAAGCATGCACCAACTTGAGTGCTTTGTATGAGGCTTGTTAGTGAAGCCTCAAGGTTGCACAGAACTGTATGGAATCCCATGGCAAGTATGTGTCTTTAGGGGAACACAGAAATGCAGATGGAGAAGCCGGGGGGGAAAGTAAAGGTATAGCTGTTGGAAAGTCACACTGAAATGGAGTGTCAGAGTGAGAACACTGTTTTCCAGAATCCAAACTGTGGTCTAAACTACTGCATAGCTAGTTCTGTCTTTTTTATATACGCATGTCTCCAGCTTCAGGACAGATGAATCTCATCACTAGCTAGAGTTTTCTCTTCTCCCTAATCCTGAAGTTGCAACAATAATAGTTTTCTTACTTCAATAAAAATGTGAGAAGAGGACCTGCATACTGCTCTGAGGTCCAGGTGCTGAATCAAGAGCGAGATCTAACCTGTGGGAGGGAACTTATTTGATGAGTTGGCACTGAATGGGACCAAAAGCCAGATGGTATTTCTCAACGTAACATCATGATAAAACACTGAAAGAAGCAATCAAGACTCTTGGTAATATTTTGTGATCATTTATTTGGAGGTCGACCTGTTTCAGAAGCTATGCACTAAACACTGTTAGATTGAGTTGAATACTTCAGTTAACAGACCTGGACAAGCTAGAGAGTTGGGCAGAAAAAAACCTGATGAAGTTCAACAAAGGCAAGTGTAGGGTACTGCATCTGGGGAGGAATAACCCCATGCATCAGTACAGGTTGGGGGCTGACCTCCTGGAGAGCAGCTCTGTGGAAAGGGACCTGGGAGTCCTGGTGGACAACAGGATGACCATGAGCCAGCAATGTGCCCTGGTGGCCGGGAGGGCCAATGGCATCCTGGGGTGCATCAAGAAGAGTGTGGCCAGCAGGTCGAGGGAGGTCATCCTCCCCCTCTACTCTGCCCTGGTGAGGCCGCATCTGGAGTACCGTGTCCAGTTCTGGGCTCCCCGGTTCAAGAAGGACAGGGAACTGCTGGAGAGGGTCCAGCAAAGGGCTACAAAGATGATTAGGGGATTGGAACATCTTTCTTCTGAGGAAAGGCTCAGGGACTTGGGGCTTTTTAGTCTAGAAAAAAGAAGACTGAGGGGGGATCTTATCAATACTTATAAATACTTAAGGGGAGGGTGCCATGTAGATGAGAAGAGTCGTTTTTCAGTGGTGCCCAGTGATAGGACTAGAGGTAACGGGCACAAACTTGAGCACAGGAAGTTCCATCTTAACATGAGGAGGAACTTCTTTCCTTTGAGGGTGGCAGAGCACTGGCACAGGCTGCCCAGAGAGGTTGTGGAGTCTCCCACTCTGGAGACATTCAAAACCCGCCTGGACGCCGTCCTGTGCAACCTGCTGTAGGTGTCTCTGCTGTGGCAGGGGGGTTGGACTTGGATGATCTCCAGAGGTCCCTTCCAACCCTGACCATTCTGTGATTCTGTAACTTTTGTGACTTCTTTGTTTTATTCTTGTGTGGGATGTTCTTGTTTTTGTGTTCTTCCTGTTCCTGTGCTTCTGAAGGTCTCTGTATATAACGTTGGTTTGAATTTCTTTCACTTCTGTAGCAAATTGTTGGGTTTGGGGATTTTTGAATCAGCAAATATGCTAAAAACTGCTGTTCTTAAATTTATAACTGTGAATAGGAATAGAGTGCGCATTCACGAGAGCAGCTGAATGGATTAAAGAAATGTGAAATATTACAACACCTGAAAAGAATGTAGGGGTTGAGACGTTATCAAGTAAGACATACTGTTTGGGAGTTTCTACTAGAGGAGTTGAGTTTATCCTGTACTTCTGTGGATCGAAAGGCAAGGTTGTCTCTTCACAAAGCGTGGACCAATGAATGAGTTTATACTAAAATAACTTTGATATTATAAGTCTTTCTAATTTACACATAACTGTCTTTTCCCAGTCTCAAAAGTTTGATGCCAGATTCTTGACATCTGTCATATACCCAGATGGCATAATGGGAAAGCTTTCTGAAAGGTATAAATGCACCTTTTACACTTTAAGACACGTCAGTACACTGAGTATGGAGAGCGTGGGAAAATTATCTTTGTAAAACGTAGGCTTGAGTCACTTTTACCCACTCACTTTTGCATTATTAACTGTCAGGAGTGAAGATTGATTTCTTTCCTGGGCCTGAAATGGGGAAAAATATTGTGAAACAGTCATTCTGAGGTTGACATGGAAAATCTCTGAAGAGCTGTTGACTTGTCAACGCTTGCAGATCCCATAGGTCAATAAGCAAATCACAAACTTTGAATGACATCTGACTTGAAGAGAGGATTAACAAGATTGCGGCAAGACTGTGTTGTTCCTGGCCAAGTGTTTCTATCCCCAACACTTGAGCAAGATAAGAACCTGGTGTCCAGCCTGCGCAAACCAGAACATGTGTAGCTGAATAAGAAGCAATTAAGAAAGAAAAAGACAAGAAATGTGTTTAGTTTTGGTTCTCTTATTCTGATCTAATGTTTCTCATCCCTAGTGACCTAGTTCATGCAAAATGATAAGCATCATTAATAGTCTAATCTCTGGAGATCTTGCGTAAGCCTTTAGTCACTCCAGCATCTGTAAGGAAATTAGGAGGTCCCTATACCAGTGAAGCACCTTTTTGTACAAGTGAAAACCAGGTCTTGGCAATATCTTTCTCCCTTTCTGACAGATGGCTAACATTGCAGCCACCTTTCTGAATCTTGTCATTACCCTTGCAACACAACTGTAGGGCTTCCCCTGCTGTAAACTGGACTCCTGGGGATAGCGCTAATCCTTTTTGGCATTTATCCCAGAAAGGAGGACAGCCAAAGGCATGGACCCAGTATTTGTGAATCTGTGTGTGACAGGCAACTTGCTTACAGGATAGGTAATGCACACAACACTTAATAACTTCGTATGCTACACGGTAGTAAAAAGATGTCAGGGAAGGATGGCAATATAAGGAATTTAGCTCCTTGGGGCTTAATACTTAGATAAGGTTAGAGCTGGCAATTTGTGGCTTTCTCATTTGATGGTCTGCAATAAGCAAGTTTTGAGGTAAAGATGCAGAGAACTGAGACTGCAGTGTTTTTAATCATGCTGTATTGTGTGGAATAGGTATCACCATTTCTCAACAAGCCTGGAAGTTAACCGTACCTAGTTATGTGACATGGGGCTCATGTTTATACTGCTTTTTGGTCTACTTTGATTTCATTTTTTACCCTCATGTAATATTGATACATCAGAGACTGCATGATATCCTCTAGTAGGTGAAGCAGGAAGTGTAAAAAAAATGTTTTTATTCTGAAATACTTCTGAAATCTATTAAACTGGTCTGAGAAATCCCATATGGAAAAGTAATACTCTGTCCTGCATAGTACTTTGTAGTGATAAGTGTGATTGTATATACATTATAAATTTATATATATATTGCAGTAAAGTATGTTTCATTTTACACATATATTTTATGTGGAGAGAAGGAATCTTTGATGTTTTTTGTTTTAAACCTCTATAAAACTTTAAAGAAAGGAATACCTGTCTAGACAGTTTGGCCCAATGTTGCCTGGTGGTTTGGTTTTAGCGTATTTCAAAGGCCCATCCTCATTTTCTGTGCAAAGTTCATATTTCAAATCTTACTATTTAAAATAACATTGCTGTAGCCCAATGCTGAGGTATCCTAAGCACTACTTAGGAGACTTGCTGCAATGGGGAGGCTTTCTGCTGTGAAGACTTTTACTTCTTCTTCTCGAATAATTGCCACTGCTATGGGGATTCCTGGTGGGAAAGCTGCTTTCAAGTGCATAGAGGTATATGCCTCAAACTTCTGAATCCATGGAAACCCTCACCCAGATTTGGAGTCAGTATGAGATTCACATTAGTCCCCTCCGACATGTGGTTCCCTGGAGCAGAGGACAGTGGTCAGTTTGCGACCCAGCTGTGAAGCTCGCTCTGGGGAGCACCATACCCCTGATGCATCTTCCTCACCCCAAAGCTTTGGCGGTCAGAGACTGCTTGTCCTTGTTGTTGTTTAGGGCACTTCACTCTTTTAGCTGACCAGACTTCCTTTGGGACTCTTGCTGTTTCATTCACAGGGATAAATAAAGTGATAAATGTAATATTTTTAAGGGCTCAAGAATGTATGGGCTGAGTATTCACAAATACTCACCAGTTCTGATCAACATTTCTTATTCTTTCCCAGATTCATTTTTTCATCATTTTTTTTCTCTCCAGAGGAATTGTGCCACATTATGCCTCCATTGGATGAAAAAGGAGCTGTAGATTAGTGTTTAACAACAGACCACTGTTATTGCTATCCATAGCATCTCCCTACACCCTCTGACAGCTATACATAGGTATGGCAGAGGAGAAGTGAAGGCTCTCTCTCTCCTGCACTGCTGCTATGCGAAGCAGTGTCCCGTTCCCCAGCATCGCGCTGAAATTTGTTGGGAATTACTCAATTCTGTAACATTTCCCAGGAGCTGAGGGGTTCGGCAGTGCCTCGGGGCTGGCAGTCTCCCAGGGGGTGGCCAGGCTGAGCTGTGCCTGGAGCTTGGACCTACCAGGAGGAAGTTTTCCATCTGTCTGACTTGTAAGTTTTGTGTTCCAGCCAGTGCTCAGGGGTCTTGCCTGACGCGTAAAATTATTGAATCTGGAGTCTTCTGTATGCCACTGAATGAGTAATCATAAGGATTATTCATGGGTCAGAGATTTTTTACAATTAGGTTCATTGCCCTGTTCTGAGAAACCATAAACGGTCTGCCGAGCAGACAACTTCTCAGCAAAGCACTTAGGTATATGCTTGAATGTAGTGCTTTAAGAAAGTAAGATTTGAGAGTGCCCTTTGCTAAAAAAAGAAATAAATCTAGAATGCAAGTTTATCCAGTCTTTTTAAAATCTATCATAAAATAAATGTTTGGACGTCTTCTCATGGACAGTATTCGTGGCAGTTGACATTTGACCAGAAAAACTGGTGCTCCTCGGCCTGTCAGCTACTCCTCAAACCTTTGATCATGCAGCACAAGATACCTTTAGCCCTTCTATTTAAATATATGCTTAAATGCATTAAATGTCTGGTCTTATTGTTTTGGTTCGTAAGGGATGTGGCTGTGAATTGGTTGCCACTTGATGTCAGGTACTCACACTTCAGCTGTTTTTCCTAATGTAATCTATAACATCCAAGGAGAACACCACCAACGTGTTTTCCTGCAAACTGTAATCCAATAGAGAGAAGACATTGATCAGATATGATGAATTGATAGCTCTTTTTCTTAGAATTTTGATTGAAAGCCAAAGAAGTTATTCAATTTGTGCTAGAGTTGTTCAGATTTTCCTTCTTTGTGCACCTCACAGGACAAAAAAAGAATATAAGCAAATGTACCTTTTTGAAGCTGCTGAGGGATTGGTTTGTTTGGATTTGGTTGTTTGGTTGGTTTGGTTTGATTTGATTTGTGGGTGTTTTTTAAGTCCTGCTTAGGTAAGATGCTCTTTCTGCAGACTAGCATCAACGTGCTGGAAGCTTGATGTAGTAGTCTTAGTGGGTTTGGTTACCTGGTCCCCTACATGTTTTCAAAGAATGGCGCAGAGATCATCTTTAAGTGGAAACGCACACAGTTAACAGTCGGGGCAAACTGCACCCGGTGTCACAGCATCTCCCTGGGGAACGGGTGCACAATGCAATGCGAAAACGAAGGATGGGAAAATATCACAACCCCACAGCTCTGTAAAACGATACCAGTCTTTGGGGTGGAAGGAGCGCTGAGCAGGACTGGTGGATTAGGTGTGCTGGGCAGAGTTTGTTGCAGTCCTGCCTCTGCCCTGTGGTGCCAGTGAAATCTGAGTAGCTGTCTCAGTTATTTTGCAGCTGACCTTGTTGGCAGAGACCTTGGGAGGAGAGGTGTCAGAAGTTTATTGGGGCAGAGTTTGAGGAGTGGGGCATAGGATAAGGGGTTTCAGGAGGAAACGGGGGGAAGAAGCCGCAAGACAGTGTGAAGATTTCTTTAACACTTTTTTTCCAGTTGTGTTTAGTTTTGTGCTGTGAATTCAAAGTCATGATCATGCAGAGGCAATACAGCTTCACCCTGTTTGAAGACAAGAAAACAAATAATAGGAAAAGTGTGTGTCAGTTAAAAAAAAATTGTGAAAAGGAAAGCTGAATTAAAACTTTGGGTTTTAAATTCTTCTGCCCACTCAGTAAACCCTTTAAATACCTTAATCTTCTAGGTTTTTTTCAGTAACAAAGAGCTTGGAGCCTTTTTGGAATGCGGAGAGTTGTTAAGAAGTATCTGTTTATGTATTTGAAGTATTGGCCAACTGTGAAGGACAATGTGATGAGGAAAGCGTTCTTCTAAACACCAGAGTTGTACATACACTGAAATTTAATACCACTTTTCTGTTTTACAGAATCAGTTTTGAAATCAGACTTCAGTGTCAGAATTTTCTTGTTGTTGTTGTTGTTGTGTTGTTTTGTTTTGTTTCTCAAGCAGATGCATGGGAGACCATTTGGGACAGATGAAGTATTTCTTGCAGGACAGTTGTATCCTGAAGAACATGCCTGTTGGTTACCTCTCTGCCTTTCCTGGGATAGCCTAGAGGATCTGGTTTCTCAGTCATCTCTAGTGCAATAGCTATTGTTTCCCATAAGACCACAAACCCACGCTGTGGTCTTGGTCTGCTCTGGGAAATGTTTTCAGTGTTGGGAAGCAGAAGCTGGGAACACAGCATGGCTCTGGAGGAGGGCAGGGACTTTTTTTGCATTGGACCTTTGAAACACCATGACCTGTGTATGTGCACTTTCCTTCAGCCTGTGAAGCTGGCAGAAAATGTGCACTTGCCCAGAACCTCAAGCATTTACAAATTAGCTTCACTTGTACAGCTGAACGGGGAAACAAAGGGTTGAATTAATGGAAAATTTCCTTGAATGAGTATCACAGCGGCAGGTATTTGAGTTTTTTATGGCATCATTAAATGGTTTAAAAACCTCTGAAGGTGACTTTAGTCAGCATTTCTTCTGCTTCCTATTCAGTACGTCAGAGGAAATGAATGAGACTGTTATGCTCACCCTTGCTTTATTATTCAAGAACTGGGGTCTCTCAGTGGAGTGGAAGATCAGTGAGTAATAAGCCTGCTGAAAGGAATTTTTTTTTTTTTTTTTTTTAGTTTTTACATTATGTATAACCTGTGAAACTCCTCCACAGAAATCACAAGGAGCAGAGTTTAACAGGAATCCAGAAGCTATTACATACTTTATAGATGGTGGGACCATCCACAGTTACTTCAGGGAGAGTAATTGTATTTCTGATCATCAGCTACTCACTCACTTGGCTGGTGGATACACCATTTCACAGCTTCTTACACTTTGTGGCCTCTACTGGCTCACTAATACCCCCCTGAATAGCACATCTACCACATCTCTGCGTGCTGGGGTCTAAGTCTGGGGTGGGTAAAGTAGCAGGTAGGTGGATCGGAGCTTTAGTCCCAGCAAGAGAATGTAGTTTTATGCAAGAAATCTGGACTTTATCTCGTGACGTTAGTAACCCCCTGGGCTGAGATGTGGGATATAGGATGTTGGTCTCACCAATCTGCCTGAGAGGAGAGTTCAGCCTTTGGTTATTTCAGACACAGCCGAAGGGTGATTTGTGCTTCTCTGGATGGAGTTTAGTGCTTCAGCTGGACAGTGTGGGTACCACTGTGTAGGCAGGGAGGATGGCACAATGGCCTGAAGACCTCTGGAAGAAGGTCCAGTTTTCTTGATTGACACGCTTCTCTCTACCTGTTGACCCATGGGGAGCTTTGCAGCTGCAGGACTATGATAGAAAGGGTTGAGTGATCTTAGCCGCTTGAGAGGTATGTGGCGAGCCCCCCATCTGAGGCTGGGCTCACGCAGACACCCTGTCAGAGCCCTCTCCACGCGCTGGTGGAGCAGCAGAGGGAAGATGACATCAGGCTCGGCCAGCTGGTCCAGAGCTGCTGGGGGTTCAGGTGGAGCATGGCAAAGCCAGGGCTCGTGTGGAAAGAAAATAATCTCCTGGGGAGCTACTTCTAGCAGGAAAAGACTTGCAACAGGCTCAGTTTTGCCAGGAATTAAAAGCTCTAGTAATTAAAAAAAAAATATACCACAATGAGTATTTCAGCTTTTCAGGATCCTCCCCCAGCCCAAGAGAGGAAGCTTTTCATTTTTGCACTTCCCTGCTTTTTCATATATTGGAATGGTTATGATCACATTTTTTTACAGGTCATTAATACCCGTATTTGTTTTCTAAACCATACCAGTTGTTTTCAGCCACTTATGTTTTCCCACTGAGCCTCTTACCTCTTTCTTCTTACATTTTTTCCTATCTTAAGAGGATTCAGGTGGGTCCTCATGTCACTTCTCTAACAACTGCTATTCGCTGTTTCTTCTTCTTTAACTTATTTTGGAAGGACTGAGGGTAATAAAAATATTTTGCAAAAACCTAATGAAATTCTGGGTGTAAGGGGGGGCGGGGGGGAGTAATCTTTTATGGTCAGATATTCTTGGCATTACTGAAGACCTTAAGGTCCTGAATGCTGAGAAAATTGAGGCTTTTTTAATCATCTGCTTGGTGTGGATTTATTCTTCAAAGCCAATGCCATTTAAGAGAAATTTAGACAGATGGACTTTGCTTTGTGGGGAAAGCTTATTAAAGATGAAATTGCATATTTTTTCCTTGAGCTAGTAACATGCTGTGTTTCCTTTACCTGGTCTTTTGTTTGTTCTTGCTCAATAACCTTTTCAGGAGTTTTATTTTGGAAGATAAATAGAATATCTTACTCCTTCGACATTCTAATAGGGATTTGCGTTCCAAGTCTTTCTTCTCATAGCTGAGTACTTTAGGCTAAATCCTGGTATCGTGGAAGTCCATCTTTATAGACCAAAACAAAAAACCTCTGAATCCATTTTACTAGCTTTTTGGGCTTTGTTTGTTTCTTTCTTTTAGGTAGAATATTGAGGTTTTTTTCCTCTTTACTTCTAAGGGAAGCAGCACGGGAGCAATTTGCTCTTCTGTAGCTGACGGAAAGAAGCTGTTAGCTGAGCTTGTCACTTGCAGTGAGTCAGGAAATTCTTTCCAGTGTGTCCAGATGCTTCCTGTGCACAAGGCTGGTGTCATACTTGGCACGTGATTAAAAAAAAAAAACAACAAAAAACCACACTCGGGCTGCTTTGTATTTTCCATTTAGGCAGGTCCTTTGTCACCGTGGAGGGAAGATCACCTTGCTGGTTAGAAAGTGTCACTGTGCTTTGGGTTATTTGGAAGAACAAAAAGGGACTGTGTAAAATGTAATTTCTTGGGGTTTTTTTTTAGCTTTTGAAAGCCTCCCTTGGCTTTCTTCTCCTTGCCACCTGTATGCTGTCGTCCTTGAAGTAATAGACTTACTCTTATTTTGCATGTGTCGCATTCGGCACTGCTAAAAAAATAGTTATGGCAGCTGGGGGATTTGAGCTGACCATGATACATCCTCTGACCCCTTTGTAGATTGTATTGGTTTTTTTCCATACTTCTGCATGGGAAAAGTTCTGTAAACTCTATGTCTTGGTTTGTGCTTGTAAAACCCGTGGGCTGGTGGACCTGTAAAAGAAAGTATGATGCCTTTGCTGCCTCTGGATAGGTCTCCCCTGAAGTTCAAGTCACCACACTAATGAGACGTCTGGATAAGCCAGATTCTCTCGAGAGTAAAAGCAGTTTCCTATGCTTTTTCCTTATCTTCTTCCAAACGCAGTGTTGGGAATCCCACCCTCTGTCTCTGCCCAAGTTGTAGCTGGATGTCATCAAGTCTCATAGTCCCAGAGGACGATGTGGAGAGAGGAGAATACAAGAGGAAACAAATACCAGGAGGAAAGGTCTTTAACTAGGAATCATTTCAACAGGAAATGTTCTGCTCCTTTCAGCAAACTTGCTTTGTAACTATTTTCAAGATGCTAATCTCAGTTTATTCCAGTTTTGCATTTATTTCTTGCTACTGAGAATCCAGTCTCTTCTCTTCTGGAAGAGATGTGTATTTTGGTTTTTGAAAATTTTGTCTGCTGTTACTGATCATCAACTTTGAGTCACCAGCAGATCTTTAATGTACAAAAAAGGTGTTATGAGTTCTGCTCGGTGGTACTTTTAAAACTGAAGGAATGCTCAGTTGTGGAGATGCCCACTGCACATGCTTGTGCAAACTGGTGCACACAAGAACTGACCTGGCCCATAGACTCACTGCAATGTGTAACCCCTAAGCAACTCCAGCGCTTTCAGAATTGCACCTGTCTGTGATAAATCAGAATCTGGCCATTGTGTGGTTTCTATGGTGCTGCTGCTGAATTAGAGAAAGGAGGGAAAGTGCCAGTTTTCTCTTTGGAAACAAGCAAAAGAGTGGAACTAAATGAATCGGACTTTCTCTGAGATTATTTTTCAAACAGTTTCGCTATGTGTCTGAAACATAAAACATGTAAATGTAGAGAATTCCAAAATCTTTCAACTCTGATCTTGCTAAAGCTTTAACAGGTTTTAATTGCTCCCAGGTTTAAGGCAGGTGACTTTAAAACAATCTAAGATTACAAACCGAAAAATATGAGATTATTAACGTTGGAGATTTTTTCCCATTGCAGTGACCATTATTTAGATCTATAGCATAGAGTGGCTTCTGCAAGGAAAAGTGTGGAGCAAAGTAGGGAGGGTGGAGATGGGGGACATGCTATGTTGTATGTTTTGCCTTCATGATGGGGAATCAGGAGACAGCATCAGGTCTTCTCTCCTACTTCCAAGCTGTCTGGGACTCATACTGAGTACTGTGGATGCGGCTGCCCTGCATGGCTTTAAAATGTTTTGCCTGGATTTGGGTAGATTTGTGTTTGTCCCTTGGTGTGGATCATCTTCCACTGATGGATTTAGTGAGGAGAAACTGGATAGAGAGTGGGTACGTTGAGGTGGCTGGTAGTTTTGGGGGGTGAACCTGCCCCCCTGCCTGCCACTCCAGCGAGCACTGTAACAAGCTCAACTGTAACGAAAGGTGGAGAAAACCTCCAGCAGAAACTTTCCGTGTCCTGATGTGGAGATGGAGCAGCACATGTGAAGGGTGGTAATCTCTAACACTAGCTACCATCATCCCCTCTGCTGTCTTTTGAATGAAGACACTGATAGTGCTTAAAGGAAAAAATTAGTTGATGTTTTAAAATAATTTTCCCTTCCTTTCAGTATTTTATTGATTCAATGGGTAGTAGTGAGCTGTATTCTGTAAATGCCTCCACATGCTGAATGATCTCATTTTCCATGTGGGAGTACAGAATAAACTTCAGAACACAAAAGATTGCATGAAAAGGTGGCATTAATTATACAAAATTACCATCAGAACGCAGATTATTATACAGAACATTCTTTTTGACATTGTGAAACCGCTTTTAATTTAATATTAAGTTTAATCTGACAACACTCAGAAATAACCACAAAGCTCTGCAGTTTAATTTCTGGCAAGGGAATATCCTTAAAGTTAGTTATTGAAGCATACTAACAGGTTTTTGGGGAAAAGGAATTTAAATATAAGTTCTGCTGAATAATAATGAAGAAGGGCTTAATTGAAATCAGTAATTTTTAGTTATAACATAGCTCAATGAGAAAAGGTGAAGTGGAACCATACCCAAATTCTTCTCAGAGTCCCAAATATCTACTAGCTGTGAAGCAGTTAATGTCATGGACATGCAAATGTAAACATAGAAGTTTGGAGGAAAAAAAAAGATGGTTGACGGTTGATGTATTGTTTAAAAAGAAAGAGGAAAATTAATACAACCAGTAAGAAAAGAAATCAAAACTTAATGTAGATTGCAGGCACCAATTTGTCTGTGGCCACAGTTGCAAAATGTGAGTAAAGCAAATGCTGGTGGGGTAAGGCTCGTGTTTTGCAATTATCCCTGGCTTTGGAGCTGCACAAGCCCTTACATGATTTTGTTTTATCTCTATTTATGCCAGAGAAATACTGGCTTATTTTAAAAGGCAAAAAAAAAACCCCAACCCAAGAGCTGCACTTGCAGGGTTATGAAAGTAGGATGGAAACTCTCATATGGTCATAATTATTTTTGCTTGTATCTGGAGGCCACCGCTGTAAGCAGGACCCGTGATGCTGGGTGGGTAGTAGGTGCCCATGCTGAGCTCGTGACGGGCCTGAACCAGCTGCCAGGAGGAGGCTTCACAGCTGGGAGCCGAAATGCAGAGGTGGCAAAGGCAGTCTGGAGCAGAGCCAGCAACTGGACCCTAATTTTCAGAGGCTGGGTAGCTGTGATGAACATGGGAGACACGAAATTCCTGATCAGGATCGTTTGTGTTTGCTCTCAGAAGATCTTGGGGGAATTACTGTCATCCAAAGCTTGGAAGACCCCAGCAGGTGAACCTTGCAGAGAAGTGCTTACCTCCAGCATCTCCCTGCATACCTGCTCAGCTTCCCCTCTCTCTCCCCATTTTTGTCTGCAATGTTTTTCAGTCAAGTTTTTGTTGTGAGAGTAGTTAATTTCAGAAATATGGGAAATGTTTTTAAAACATTTTAAAAAAATGTTCTTGCTGCTCAGACATCAGGCTGTGAAATCACTTGGCAGGGTTGTTTTTATTTCAGCTGACCCTGGAGAGTCTGAAGAATACCACAAATGCATTTTTAATGGTCAGCTGCAATTTTACTTGTAAGTAATAAATTGCAAGCAATCAGAGCATCATTTATGGCAAAAAATAGCTCAACGATATGAAGTCATTCTAAAGCGCAGGGCCAGATGAAAATATCCATGCTCAACATAAGCTTTGAACCCATCGTGTTTGTGAAGATGGGCAATAAAAAGCAGAATCAAAACATTGCTTTATTATTTTTTGTGTGAGATGTGTGTCACAACCTACTCCACAAAGGACCAAACTCGAGGGATTATAGTTAATCTTGTTTTCAAGATGATACTCTGTGAAGACCATATGTCAGCGTTGTATCTTGTTTGTGCAACGGGGCTTTAAACACTCCGGCTGCTGGCTGGGACTCTCGGATAATGAAATATAGCGTCCCTATTGCTTACCTGTGCCTTTAACTGCTTAGGGGCAAATATCACCTTTCTTTAAATAACCTCTGTGCCAGATAAGGCCTGAGTGTTGGTTGTCTTTTTTTTTTCCTATTGAATATCAATGAGAGTTGGACACATATTTGCAATTCTAGTTTTTTGAAGATTGAGATTGTAATGAGAAAAAGGAAGCACTGTGATAAATATGCTTCCTCTTTGCTTAATTCCTTAAGGCATCTTTCCTTGTTGGTTTCTAATAAAGCCTTCAAGTTGCCTTGAACTGCATAACCAGATCAGTTGGTCTGCCCAAAGTGTTTAACTGCTGCAGCTCTTTCCTCTCTCCCAGAACGATTACGCTGGCGCAGTGCAGAGCAAGGGGAAGGTGAGACAGGTGGCAGGTCCTGCTCGCGGTGATTTTAAAGGCAGCATCCTCACTGACTTTAATGAGCCCTGCATTAAAGGGTGGGAGATGTCTCCTGCAACTTCTCTGTAACCGAGGGAAGCTCCCTGAGCCACCCGTGGATGTGCCAGCCCTGAGAATGGGCAGATGTCACCGTGCCCCCTTTCTTGTCCAGAACAGCTTTTAAAGTTTGGGCAGAGGTTTACCCGTGGTGAAACAACACTGATGCTACCTGGGCTGCAGCGGTGGTCTTTGGAAGCAAGGGCAGGGCACTGAAAGCTGTTGTTATGAAGCTGTGATGTGTTTTAAGTCGGCTTCCTAAAAAACAGCTCTTACATTAAGTGCTCAGTTTCCTTCAATACTTTTGGGTATTAGCAAGCTTAGCCAGATTAATTTGAGGTCCCAAAGATAACCAGTTCCCGCATGTCTGAGAAAGTCATTAACTGGGTGAGAGGAGCGAGACAAGAACGAGTGCCACCAAGAAGAGAAACACAGCGATGTGAGCTGAAGTTGTCGGCTCCCTTGGCCCGATACCTGTTTTACCTGCTCCCTTGGTCCCAGCTCAGGCAGCTGCGTTTGGAGCCACTAACCCCATGGGCTACCTCTTGCCCGGCTGCTGCTTGGTGGCACGGAGCTCTGAGGAGCACAGGATGGTGGGAGCAGAGCACCTGAGCTCTGCTTTTTGGACAGGATTTCCCCTGACGTGATGGCAAAAGTTACCACAATCTAATTCTTTTTCCTTTGCTGGTTGCCAGGCAGAGTAATGATCAGCACTGATGCCATAAATATTTGTAGAAAAAAATTCCATCCCATCTTCCAATTTCACTGATGTTTTTTATCCTAACTGTTTCTCTGCTTATTGTCAAATTACCCATCTGATTCGTTTTTCATCATATATACTCCTCACTCTACGCTTGCGGGCTACTGTAATATTGCATATATTCAGGTTATTGTAAGAAGAATTGTGCTATTTTTGGAGGAGCGCTTTTTCACTGTATGTTGTGCTCACTAGTAATGGAGTGTTTCTGTATTGCTTTGAGATGGTATGTTACTATTGTCATATGTTTTGGGTTTTTTCTACATTAGTTACACAGCAATGAAGCTTTTTTGATATTTTAGAAAAGATTTCACTGGTTTGTTTTTTTGAAGGAAATCTTTATAAAGCCATTTTCAGTAGCTGTGCTGTATGTATTCATGCATTTATACAAATTTTACACAGCTTAAATATGTTAAAGAAAAATTAGGGGTCAAGCAGAAGCTCGCAGATCCAATTAATGAGTTCCAGTAAATGCCCTTAAATCCTTTGTGCATTGGGAGTGAGGCACAGAAAAACCTCTCTTGATGCTTATTTCTACTTACTGCTTCAATATTTAATTAGCATGGCTTAGTTGCTGTAATTCTCAGTGAGTTTTTAAAAGACTTAATTTGAAACTAATTGGACTAATGCACTGACTATTAATTACCCAGACCTGCAGATGTAGGAATAGTAGGAAGTCAGTCCATGTGAAGACACTGGGTGCGGTTCTAGGTCAAGACTGAAGCTCAGGTGTGGCACAGTAGACTTAGGGAGATCTCTCCAGCTATCCCTGTACCCCTCTTTGTCATCTGCAGAGAGGGAAGAGGTGTGAGTGGCATAACACTTGACCTAGGAGAACCAAGTAAGCCCTAAGCACTGGTCTTCAGTCACATGGTCTGTTACGTGAGTAATAGTGGTAAGAGACGTTGCTGGTGTGCATACGTACATACTCTTTGTATACATGTGTGTCTTATACATATGTGTGTGTATGTGTACATTTATGCATGTTAAGACACATCATAGAATGACTCTATGATCTTCAAGGTCCCTTCCAACCTAAACCATTCTATGATTCTATGACTGAAGTTGCAAGGGACCCATAAGGGTCATAGAGTCCAACTCTTTGCCCCTCACAGGACAACCTAAAACTAAACCATATGACTGAGAGTGTCATCCAGACGTACGTATATTTTTGAGGCTTTAAAGAGGTATTAATGAACAATTTTTATTTTGCCATGAAATTTAAAGGGTGAAAGAATTGCATTGCTTGTGGAACATCATCTTTTTTCTGAGGCCCTTTACTGATTGGATTTACAGGTATGGGTGGTCTGTAGGGGAGGCTTTATTTCTTCGAGGATCAGCGTCCTTTTTTTTTTTTTCTTTGGCTAATAGACATATTGCTAGTTGGAGATGCTCATTTGTTAATCAGCAAGTAAAAATTCAGTGATGCACTACAAACTCTTAAGTTTTGCATTCTCACTACTGGGCAGATGGACATTACTGTAAATTTGCAATAAATGTGTCATTGAAATTTGAAAACTTGCCAGTTTGATCAAAGTGAGGAAGCTTGCTCATGCTTCATAACTTGCAGTTTTGTATAAGCCTTTCTTAAGCAATCTCAAATTGTTGTGAAGGGCATATACCCTAGTCTCCTTATCAGTTCACACAATTTTGATGTGGAGGCTCAGATCTCGCTCTTAGAAGAATAAAAAGAAAAATTGTGCTTTTTTTTTTTGTTAACATTTTCTAAAACAATGCTGTCTGTTTTTTCTGCTGATAGCTTGGTTCTTGCCTGTGACTTTAGTCCAAGGTCTTACATCTTGCTGAGTGGTTAGACGTGACTTGTTAGCACCGCAGGCACAGAAGCATTGCTGCGGTGTGCTGTGCAAATCCTGCCCGGCGAGCTGTTCTCCCACGTACCTGCAACCCTGCCGGGCAGCGAAAGGTATAGATGGCAGAGCAGAGAGCCTGATGTCTGAGCAACTGCTCTGCTGCTGCGGGGTCTGGTCACGCAGTGGTACGGGGATTAGGCTTTTCTGTCCGTCTATTTGTTCGAAGGGCAGCACGAACCCAGCTTCTGCCCGATTAAAACCAGAACACTAGTAACTGTGACGGGAAAACATTAGCAGGACTTTTTTCTGTGAGTTTACAACTGTTCCTGATGTGGTGGCAACATGTATTTCCAAATGAATTACTATTTGGAGGGGTGCCCTGCATTTCAGAGACCCTCAGCTACTGTAAATCACAGTAATGCAGTGTGAGGGTTTGTTCTTCACACTGACACCAAAACTGTGGCTGCTTTCACACTCATCTCCCAACCTCCCATCTCAGGAGGGAATGAAGCAAGCAGAGCTGTGTCTTGAAATATCTAGGAGATTAAGTGTAGCTATTTTCATGTTTCTTGGAGGAGCTGGAGGCTGAATGTCTTGAGTCTGTTGTAGGAGGGGTGACTGCAGTTTCTCTCACCCTTCATACTTAGAAAAATGAACAGTAAGATTGCTTACTTGCAGTAAAGTTGGTATTGGATCTCCATGCATCAGCTGCTCCGAATCCCAAGTAGCAATTGAGGATATTCTTATGTGAGGTGTCTTTTAGTCAATTACCTATAGTTAATGCAGTATACATTATTGACTAGGAAAGCTGTGGTTGATTTGTTTGAGAGCTTAGAAACAACAGAGCCCTTTTCCTGGCATGTGCCATGTCTAGTGGCAATAAAAAGAACTTAGATCTGTTTTCAGGTTTTTTTAACTCAGCTTAATTTCTTATGTTTCTTTTGTTTTTCCCAAATAAAAAATATTGGAAAATGACCATTTTTTTACATGCTGCCAGAGACAAGTTAATAGATATGTATATTTTATATGGCCTTATTTAGTCCATGATCTTGATTTCAGACTTTTTTTAATAAACCATCTTTCCATCAGCAAGAGAGACGTTTTTAAAAGCTGCTCACGTTTGACTGTTGGAATAAATTTGCTGTGGTGCTAGACTGCTTCTGCCAGTAAAAGATCTAAGCTCACTAAGCAGCACCGAACCACGTTCTGCTGTCAGAAGTTTGCAGTTATCCTTTACGTAAGTGCAAGCAGAATTTGATCCCTTCTTTATTTTAAGTTGTAGCGAAGAGAAAAAAGAAAACAACAAGGCTGCTTTCTGCATCTGTTTACCGCACATGTTGCAAGGGTCATCACTGTAATTACTAGTGAAAGCTCAAAAAAGAGGGAATTGACCTTTCCTGTGGTTCAGGGAATTTTCATCTACAACTCTTTGCCCAAACCTGAAATTAACTGCATATTTTACTAAGAATAAGGACAGATTTGGAATGGGGACTCTTAGTTGGGCATGTCTTGGCCTGAAAGTTTTTGGCAAACTAATGAGTTCAGGGAAGAAAGCTCAAAGGATTGATTTGTAGGAGCAATTAAAGAGCTCAGTAGTTGAGCTAGGGAGTGATTAAAGGCGTGTGATTACAATGTATGTGTCAGGTGTAAACAAGGACAGGAGGAGCTGTTTGGGACAGTGGAAGGAAAGGAGAAATGTAGCCTGAAAAACTAACAGCAAATAAAATGGTGAGATAATCACTTATCACCAAAAGTTGGAAAGTCTCTCAAGTGCTGGAGTCATACCAGTTGTATTAAATGGGCAGGAGAAGAAATGCAGCTGGAACTCACTCTTCTGGAACTCGTGGGATTATTTAGTTTCTTTGATTCTTCTATTCAGATCTAGTGGCAAGCGAGGGACTGCTTGAGCACGTCATCTGACGTGGGTAATTAAGTTCCATGCAGTAATCAACTGATCAAATCCAGTACTTGTGGATAAATTAGAGAAGTAGGTTTCAGCCTGTGGCCTATGGATCACTGTAGATTATTTCCAAAATGAATGCAAAAAGTTAATGAGGACAGCAAGCTTCTTTTCAGTAGGCTCTAATATTTCGTGTAAAAAAAATTATGTTGCTGAAGGAGGGGGAAAAAAAACAATAAAACAAAGGAAAGCAGTAAAGATATTGCGTATTTTAATTTTTGTAGAGGAATAGTCAACGCACTATTTGGCAAGATTGTTGTAGCAGTTAGTTATACTCACTGATGAAAATCTGTGGCTTGTTTGAAGACTCAATTTTGCTATTTTCCTCTTCTGGCTTTTGGATCATGTCTTACCTACCTTCTCCCTGAATCATTACTTTGGTTGTGGAGTTAAGGTGACAGCAGGGAGACCAAAAACTACCATAGATATATCAAAAAGCAGCATACCAATACAAGTTCATTAGCCAGTATTTGAACGGGTAACATCCCCAGCAGGTTTCAGGCCAGATCAGCCAGCGTCTTTCATTTTTTGGAGTTGGTGTAAAGCGGGTAACCTCATACTGTGTGCTGCGGCTACTGTGACGGAAATGTGCTTGTGCCTGATCCAGGCTGAATTTTTACTGTGGTGGAGCTGCTAAAGCACTGGCCTTCTGTCAGTGGTTGGGGAGTCCTGACTTCTAATAATCTTCAGTGGCGCAACTATCTATGATATTTTCTGTATTATGATGATATCTGATTTTTTAAATGATTTTTTTAGTTTAGATGTTTTTTTAAATCACTGACAAATTAACTCTTTGCATATATACTTTTTCATTAAACTCAGGAAATTATATAAAGGGTTTTGCCTTTGAAATAACAGTGCGATGAGTCATTTCAAATCTAGTTTTCATAACATAAAAACAAAGGAAGTCCTATGGTCAATATTAATACTTATATATGAAGTATATAAGTAAGAATTAAAGTAATGAATATTCTTTAATTTATATACAACTACTTTTACATTTAATATATCTGTAGAGTTACTTGGCATTATTTCTCATGTCCTCAAGTCTTTATTGTTTAATCATGAGTAAGAGCATCTTTCTTTATAGATAAGATACAGATATAAATAAGTGTCTTTTCAGTGAACAGTGTCACAGTATGAATAATGAAAATGGAATCAGGTTGGTATCGACAACAGGCAGTTTGTCTTCCCAGTCTTCATCCATTTGTTCAGAGAAAGTGTTTATTAAACAATTTCTAACATGTTTCTAAGTTTGTTTTCTATTAGCGACAGGCAGAAAGACCATCCATTTCTGACTGCAAATCATTTGCTATGAACATTTCAATCGCATATATAACTTCAAGTATAAATTCTTAGTAGTGAATTTTATTTTTTTTAAAAGTTTTGCTCTGTTTCTGTGTAAAAGAAACCCGGCTCATAGTGTCATTTGAAGTAGTGAAAAATGCAGTCATTTATCATGAAACTAATGAGAAAAATATCTCAGATGTAAACAGAAAAATATAAACAAGAAAAACATCAGTCTCTAGTTTTCTTGTTACACCCTCTAGACAGCTTGTTAAGTCACACTGAATTCAGAGAGGATATGTGATGTAAAAACATTTAAAGTAAATTTTATGGAACAAACCACCAACATCGGTGTGATTTTGTTCATGTCTTTTACTATTCTGTCATCTAAAAGACCCAAGTGGGGCATTAAACAGACAAATCTGAAGCTTTTTAGAGAGTTTGGATATGTTTTTTTTCATATACATCTAGTTTGATTTTGCATTATTTAGACAGTCTTTCTGTTGTGGTTAGTGACACTCATTAGAGCATGTAGTGTTGCTCGTAGCATTAGGAGAAGGGAGTTTTTAAGTGAAAGCATACCGTCTTGCCACAAAGGTTCTTTGAAAGCTGATGTACATACTACCAGTTCATTAGAAAAAAAAATAAAAAGAAAAGTATCCTTCTAAGAATTAAAAGTAGGGGATTAAGAATTCTAAGAATTAAAAGTACGTTGTGCAGGGAGACAGAGTAACCACTGAAGTATACTGTAGTGTAATTTAAACCAATCTGCCACTTTTTAGTACCAGTTGTTTCCTAACTGTGTTGCATTTGGGCAGTTGTGATTGTATGGCTGAGGGGTGGGGAAACAAGTGAAGGCAAATTTTTCTTAGGCTGAAATAACAGCAGTGCTGCTGACAGCCAGATGGTGCAATGGTCCCCACCGCTCCAGGAGTCAGAAACTCCCCTCCTTCTGACTTCTGCTTGCAGAAGGGGCAGTGCTTCATAATGACTTTGGGACATTCTGTTATCTTCAGACCAGTCTTCAGAGTGGGATGAGGAAAATGACGGTCCCAGCTGGTAAAAGTCCCTGATCCGTGTTTGGGGTGGTGGTCTCTGCAGGGGCTGGGTGCCCTCACCCTGTGGTTAGGTTTGTCCTGTGCCTGCCCAATTCCATGGAGGCCACTCTTACACCAGACAAGGTTATGGGATAGCAGTAAAGGAGCTTAATCTATTCAAGCATGCAATTAGATGCCTGGCTGCAAAATTAGAAATACAGAAATATTTTTATTTTTTTAAATTCTGGATTTAACTTAGTAAGAAGATCTCAGTGGTGTCTGTATCACTGCTGTGGACACCGGCAGCTTCTTCTCTCCACCTGAGGGCTGGTTTGCTTTGGAGATCTCCAGCTTGCATCTTGCCCTGCTGGTGTTTGAGGAGAGCCCTCTGAGTTACTCCAAGTGGTGGGGGCTGGGTTGTGTTTCTCCAGGGTCTCCACCTGCCTCTCAAGCAACCTTCTCTTACTGTTTGCTTTTACTGAGAAGAATCTCCAGTTAAAGCACACACCAAGTTGGTTATGAGGATTCATACTTCCTTCCCCCCCTTGCTTCATTGAATTAGATTTAAAAATAAAATACTTTTATTCTTAAACTTCCTTCTTCTTTGTTTTATGCAATGGAGAACATCACTCTCCCCATCTGTCTACCTTCCTTCCCCATGCACTTCCCTGAAATTACTCCTCTATTGTGTTGCTTAATTAATTACACTCTTCCCAGCTTCAGGCTCTTATTTTCTCCTTTGACTTCTTCAAGATTGTGGCAAAATCCTGTAATTTGTGTATCAAGGGACTTGCTCGTTATACCTCTGTTAAGTATCTTGCAGCATCTACTTTGCCATAGAGACCATAAACAACACAATATTAAATTGCAGGCAATGCATCTTTTCGTAAATTACTTTGTCCTCCACACCGTCCTCTTCCATGCCTTTTACCAGTTTTGTGGATCCTCCTGTCATCATTAAGGGGAAATAATTTTTTTGTCTTTTTCCTAAGTAGTAAGGCATTTTGAAAGAAAGTCCGTGGTGTAATACCACAGCTTTGTTGCCTCATTTGTCGTTTAGTTTAAAGGCATGCAAAATGCTTCTGTCCTTATGCAAGGAGATGTGAAAGTGAAGGTAGATGAGTGGGTAAATGAGGGATAAGAGGTACAGGTGTTTGGCCCCTCTCTTTCACATGACTTTTTCTCAGCAGGAAAGACCTGGTAGCAGGTAGTACCCTGCGTCTCCAAAGTGAGACCTGACCATCAAGAAATGGGGACAGCAGTGGGGCGATGTGGGGAGATGGGGGCTTTTTGCTCAGTGATTGGCAGAGCACAGCACTGTGGCTGTTTTTGGCCGCAGTTGAGAAACTTAGCTAGAGGTCAGATTGGAAGAAAAAAAAAAAGAAGAAAAGAAAAAGTGAGTCAACAGGGAAACATTAGGGATAATGAAATTCCAATATGATTAGTTTTTATATAACCTTGTTGTCGCACATTCTCCATTGCTGGCAGGCTAAACAGAGAGGTCTCCTGATCCAGTTCTAAAATCTGTACAAATTTGTTTTGGTTTTTGCCATGTTTTCTGTGTTTGTAATCAACAAAACAATCAGATCAGCAATGCCTATTCACCTTGCTAGGATATTCCAAAAGCATCCTGAATCTGGAAAAAAGAAAATAAATCTTCACTAGCATAAGGAACAGGACTGGGTGATGCACAGCGCCCAAAGCTGGGTTTACACTGGTGAAGACCTTTCAACGAGGGAGAAATTAGGAAGCAGGATCAGGAAGCAGGATCCCAGGTCAGGATGGGGAAACACAAACCAGACAACAGGATTTGTCTGAAGACGCATCCTAGCTCTGGAAAGTCAGCACTGAGAGATGGAAAACAACTAGAAGAAAAATAAAAATCATATAAAGATGTGTTGTTTGATTTATCCATACTTGTCTTCAAATAAGAGTAACCAGTTTCTTAAAGCTCTTCATTCATATCTAATAAAAATTGGTAGGGTTTTTTTTCTGTTTTGCTCAGAGTTATTGAACCTTAAGACTCATTTTTCTAGAAGTTGTCAGGCTGCAAACATCTTTTCAACTTGCAGGGCTGGATTAAACAGGACTCCAACAGGACTAACCACTCCAACACAAAATGAGGAGCAAGCCAAATCACGCAGAGTGAATTGCAATTAAATTGCAAGTGGGAGACATTTTCTAGTGGTAAAACATTAGCCAGGGTAACCTCAGTCTGCAGCAGCAGAGCTCCCAAACACAGGAATTTCCCTAAAATGGTAATAGGTTGGGGTTTCTTTTGTGTTTCTTTTTTTTTTCCTCTTCATGGCAATACTTCTAACACATTTTCTTATTTCACAGATTCTTCTTATGTATCTGATTCTTTTGTGTAAGCCTCCTTAAAATGCAGAGAATAGTGACTTGGTTTGGTTTGAAAGGGTAATTGCTAGGATCTGTGTTTTAGCATGCTATTTAGATGAGTTTGTATTTGGTACATTTTTCATGTCTTGCGTTAATTAAGCACTCTCAGTTTAGTCCATACTTTTTCAGTGCTACTCTAAAATTTAGAGAACAGCATTAACCCCACTCACAGTGTGAGAATGATTTTGAACAAGAAAAGACTCTTCACCATCACCTCGTGTTGTAAGAAAAACAGAAAATCTGTACCTCAGTCATTACAGTTATCGTGTTTGCATAAATGTGAGCAAAATAAATGAGTCAGTTTTTTCCTTTGTTGCGGGGGGGGGGGGGGGGGAGTTGGAGGAAGAAGGTATGTATTAATTCATGTTTGACTTGTTTTATGTCCTTTGACTTGAAGTGTCGAGGCTGTAGCCTAGGAGATGCTGTGATCTTTTCCAGATAGAAAAACTTATCTCACTGTTCTTCTCCCCCCCCCTTCCCCCCCCCCCTCCGTTTTTTTAATGGAAAGACAATTTCAGCTTTAAATTTGAGGAATAGTTCATGCAACTTTTCATTGTTTAAATGAAGTATAGCACGTTCTTAAACCTTACTACTAATTTTGAGGCCACTCAGTATTCAACGAACAATGCTTTTGTGCTTTTGTTGACTATTTTAAACATAGAGTGAGAACTGAGCATCAATTGATGTCTTTGGTGTGGGCTTTCTCATTCTTCATGGTTCAGTTATAATGATGTAGTTGGGGAGAAAGGAAGGCACAGTCACTGCTGCTTTGCTCACTGTAATTTAGAGTGTTGCCAGAATTGCTCGATTGGGGACTACCTAATGCTGAGAGATGCTATAAACAGGCTTTTCATTAAGCATAATGAGTTAGCAAATAGTTGTAGTCCTTAAAAGAAGGAGAGAAAACATTGATAATAATGCAGCACTGAAAGGATATGCCAGTATTTTCATCATTGTGAAGCTTATGAGTTTTAATTACATTTATTATAATTTCGTGTGAGACATTGCAGAAGCTTCAGAATCGGTCACTGATTAAAATCTGTGGGCTGCTTATTGTATCACTTTGCTTCTACATCTAGCTCTGGACTTTGATCATGCTAACGTTGCTGAAGAAGCTGCTTCACAAACTTGGATTGATCTGGCTCTTGGGCAGTCTGTGAAGACAGTCTGGAGTCGGTGTGCGATTGGTGTCTCCACCAGATTAAGGGTACGCAGATATGTTGAACTTGCTATGTTTTTCCATGGGTGTGAGATACAAACTTTGTGCTGGAAATACATCTTTAAGCCGGAGCAGTTCCAGGGCAGGCATCTGCACGTCTGCTGGCTCAACTGCAGGTGAACTCCAAAGGTCCAGCAGCGATGTGCTCCTCGCGTGGTTCGGAGGGATGATCCCTGCATACCCAGCCAGCTCCCGTGTCATGCACTGCCCGTAAATGAGCAAACAAGTTCAGCCCAGCACCTCGCAGGTGTCTCTGAAATACCGCAAAGCTTGTCGGACAGTGGGCTTAAGAGTAATAGGAAGGTGGTGGAAAATATTTTTCTCTCTGGTCAGAAAGAATGTCTAGGAGACCATGGGAAAACAAAGGATGCATCAGCAGCCTTGGTAGAGTGGCTACACAGTGAGCCATCTAACCGTGATAAAAAGTGCCTATGGTAATGAAATCCTGTTCAGTTCCCTTTCTTACAGCCCTGTGCCACTCAGTAGGGTCTCATGGCAACAGAAGCCTGTTGTGTTACAGCTGGATGGATGGAGGCACATGAAAATCAGGCAAATATTTTTGTGACTATTGGATGTGTTTCTAAAATAGTGCCTTTTATGAGCTGGAAAGGAATGTAACTCTCAAAACACATGCCAAAAAGCCTTAATATATTAACATAGTTTTATAATTGTGTGTTCTGTTTCTGGAGGGTTGTACACCTACATACCAATAAATTGACTGTGATTTTCTTTTTTATTTCAGATGTTTCAGTTACTCATTTAGAAATAGCACACACAACACTATAATAAATCCCTGGTATCTGATGGATGGTTGCCAAGCCTATCATGTTTTTAAAATTGTTTGCAGTTAGATGGATCTAATGGAAAGCACACAGTACAAGACCAACTTAAAAAAAAAATCATAATAATATGTAGTTTTGACAAGTGCTTTTTTCTTCATGGAAGAGCTACCTTTCCCTCACCCATCCTCCCCAGTTTCCATCTACTTGTCGGTGTGTGGGAGAAATGGGGGAAGCATGATGGGTCTGGAACATTTGTCTCCTCAGGAGGTGGAGAGGGCTCCAGCCTCGCTGGTATTTTTCTTCTGATTTGCAAGGAAGGTATGTTATTGGCTAGATTATTGAGCCATTAAGATAATAACTCATATATTTGGCAGTATTTCTAAGATTTTTTTTTTTTTTTTTTTTTTTTTCCAAACACCTTGTGGAATAACTTCCTAATTTCTGGGAAGAAGGATCTCCCCCCGGCCCCCCCCCCCCCCCCCCCCCCCCCCCCCCCCCCCCCCCCCCCAATACATGAACTTGTTTTGCTGCTTTTATTTTCAAATGGGAATATTTAAATATCAGTTTCAGAACCATCCCATAAGTATAAATATATACAATATATATGTTGATTTAATATACTTTCCCTTTCAGAATTACTCAGCGTACCCAATAAAATTTAATTCTTTTGCAAATTTACTATGTGACCATGTATTCAGGGTATTCTTTTCCTGAAGAATATGTCTATTGCTGCATAGCTCTAGTATGACATTTTATGAACAAGAATTTAGGATGTAATTTGTTGTATAGCTACTTATAAAAAAGCAAATTATTGAGATGAATAGCGAGCCCCTGATGTTCTTGGAGCTGCTAAGTGGTAGCTGAATGCATGAATGTCCCTGCTTGGGTTCCTAAATGGTTTGTACAAAGGAGAGATAGTATTCACCATCAGGAGAGGTCTGACTTTAGCTGCAAGTGTTGATACAGTCAGTAGAGCAAATGCACTTTTACTATAGACTTTAATTTGCTATGGCTAAATATGTTTTCTGTTAATGTTGTAAAAAATTACAGTTAAACTGCATAGTAAAAGTGTAATTATACTGCTTGGTGCATAAACGCTTAGGGTCATTAGTTATAATTCAGGTAGGATTGGGAGTCAGGGAAGGTGGAAAAGATTTTCTGGGGGTTTTCGTGGTTTTTGCCTTATCTCACTCTTCTATGGATACCTTTAAACATGTCATTGTTCCCTTTTGTCCTAGGTTATTCTCTTATATATGATACAGACCTCATTGTGTCAGTCAGATAATTGTGTGTTAGGCAGTATTAGGCGATGTAGCATATTTCACATTGGAGATTGCAATTCAGATTAGAATCCTGTTGTGTTAACTCTTTTACAAACAACGAAGGATAATCTGTTCTATGATACGGTATGGCTGACAAATCTTAAGGGCAAGGATGCACACAGAACGATAGGCAAAAATAAGAACAAAACCAGATATCTTCAGCTCTAGAATAGTGCTTAAAGTGTTTGTCTACACTCCTTAAACCAAATAAAAGTTGTCTATGAAATGTTTTTTCCATTAAAATTATCAAGCAATCATGGGAACGTGTCAGTTTCTGTGTTGGAGAAGAAGAAGGGGAAACGCATTGTTTTGACACTGCATTCCATTCTTCCATTTTCATCCCAGAAGGGGGTTTTATTGTGAAAATTCCTTTGTATGTCTTTTGGGGAAAAAAAAAAAAACAAACACAAAACAACCTGGCAAAAGAATACAATTTAATGTTACAAAAATATACAGATTTTTGCGTTTTTATTTTACTTTTGTTCTCAGTCTGAGATCAAACTCATGACCTTTCCTGGAAAACTGAAAATTTGGATTTTGTCTTAAACAGCTAACCACGCTCTATTGCTCAGAAACAGGGAGGCACATTTTATTGCTTTGCTTTTGCTAACGCAAAGTGGTTTCAAAACTAATCGGATTTCACAAACAATCACAAAATACAGAAGATGTTCTCCTCCGGTCTCCACTGTACTCGGGAACTGAAACATCTGGAGATGGTCCCACAGCGCGACGGGGTGAGGGCTTGGGAGCTGCTGGGGACAAGGAGCTGTGGAACTGGCGGTCCCAGCCCTGCCCCTGCTGATGGCTGCATCACCTGCGGATGCAGACGTTGCCAGCTGAAGAGAATTTTGCCTGTTAATACTTATAAACAAGGAGATTACCTAATGACAGAGGAGTGTGCTTCTAGCTGTGGTGTTAGTTGATAGATGTCTCTTTAATAATTTATTCACTGTGACTGTGCTAAGAATATGTTGATATGCAATGTGGCAGCTATTCTGGGATGGCATGGCATGTTTCTTTCGGTAGCTGGCCCAGCTTCTCAAGGATTTAAGGAGTCAGCCACTGGAAAATCATTTGGTCCCATAAGCCTGTGCTGATCAGAAATTCCTGTGGAAGCCTCCTGAGGTGCGCTTCTGTTCCGAGTTCAGTGCTCCTGAACTAAAACCCCTGTGCTAGCCAGGCTAGCTCCAGGGCATGTGCAAGGTTCGTTTAATTATTCACCGCACACATTCTGAAATATTTTTTCTGGAATTTATTCAAAACCAGCATTTGTCAACTTTCTCTCCCCATGCCCGCAATTTCAATTCTCAGTTTGTAACTCCATTTGGAGATTGCAAGTTTTGCAACTTGTGATCTAGTAGAATGTATGTCTTTGGGTGTGACATCTTGAGCTAAGTGGCTAAAGTTTTCCAGGTCAGACAAATCTGGATTTCCAACAAGCTATTTATCAGCTTGGACTGGAATAAAAGATCTTGAAGGGAAGAAAGTTAAACACAGCTTTCAGCTGATAGTCAGTCTTTGTATGAAATCTTAGCATAGAGATTTTAATAAGTAGCAAATGTAATAAATCTGTTTAATCTCTGAATCACGTAGTATTGCTTTTCAATGTAATTATTTATGTGGAATTCAGAAGAGCCAGAATGAGCTCTGGATCTTTTGAATATTGACTCTATATCCTGATGCCTTTAAGACATGAAAGTAATTAGTCTGGTTTTGCTCATAGGGTTTGCTACAAAACAGAGTACAAAAATCTTCTGATTTCAGATCTTGACCCCTTTTCCTCCAGCTTTTAAAAAAATCCTTACAAATGTACATACTTGTGTTCAATCCTGTTACTCATCTTTTCTCTCTGTTGTGCTTAAACTGGAGAATGTTCTTTGGGCTCTCTGTCTGTTACCTATTTATAAGTCTATTCCCATTTTCTTTCCATGTTTATCTCTAGGATGTTGAATGTCTATACATTACTTTAGATTCCTTATCATATCTATTTGTGTATACACACTTCAGATCCCATTGGAGGAAAATTTGCCATGATACAGAGTAATGTGAACTTTTTGTAGTAGTTTGTAGTGGCTCACGTGAGAGGAAGAGTCCTGAATAGGAGCACCAGCATCACATAAAGATGATGTACCTGCTTCATTCTTGTATAGGTGTGAGGTTAATTGATTTAGTACCTGTTCAAAATGAATGAACACGTTTAAAAGAAGCTAGCTGTGCAGTTGTTTTCTTGTGAGGAAGAGCACATTTTACATGGGGCTGACAGATGCCCCATCGAGCCTCAGGCACATTTCACTGCCTCCGAGGGTGGATTCCCACTGGTGTCAGTAGGACTGCAGTGGACACGCACCGTGTCGAAGGATGTTGGTGCAATGTTGGCCTCTTCGTCAGAAGGGTGGCAACCTTCAAGCTGGAGAGAAGCAGTATTGCCTGCCGGATAAGCTTGACTCAGAGAATTAAATTGAGCATCCAAAAGCAAAGCTTAAACCAGGTGAATGTGCAACAGGTTGTAGGAATGTCTGTGTTCAATGTATTTAGGCAGGTTGGCAGCTGTTGCTGTTGGACTGACCTAAAGCAGCGGCGTGGTTGCAGAGGTGATATTTGTGAAACCTAAGATATGGTTTGTTTGTGAGCTTGCCCGAAGGGAAACCCCATGAGAAGTAACATGGCTTTGCCTCTGAAGCTCAGGAGGTGTGATATTCAGCCTGTACACTGCTTGACTTCATTTTTCCATTTTTTTTTTCTTGTTTTCTTCATGCTGTGGCATTTAGTTTGACTGACATTTTCAAATATACAATAATGGAGATCTGTACTTTTTAAACTTGAAGAAAAAAAATGTAGGGTGGTTTAACTAGGCTTCTTTGTAATTGATGTTGGGTCAGAGCTGAGGAGGAAAATAATCTGTTTAAAAGCAGGCAGAAAACTGAGGAATCTGTGACCAGTGATTGCATCAAATTTTACTCTGAGTTGGAGCTGATGCAATAGCTGGTGCTTGGGACTGTGTGCAATCTTGGATTTTCTTTTTTCTTTCTCCTTTTTTTTGGCTACTGCGTCTTTTTACACTGTTAATGTTTCTTGTGTTACCATGTGGACATTTTATTCTGTTGTACTGTGCAGCTTAGCTTTTCCTTCCCTTTAACATTGTATACAATTTGGGGTGGTTGTGTGATTTTTTGAAGAGGTCCGATATCCTTCTGAGTTTGAAGATTTATGCAGATGTGATTGCTGACTCAGATGGCACTCGGTGACACTGCATAACCATTTAGAAAATAAAGAAAACTTACAAATTTGTGAGGGAGGTTGTTGGAAGTCAGAGCGTGGTAAGTGCAGCTGTTGTTGACAAGTGATTTACAATATACTGCTCTGGCTTTCTAAAGCAGTGTCCTATACAGCTCTAAACTCTCTTTAAATATGTCCATGCTGTCCCCAGCTAGGGCCAGGTCTGTGTGGTGCATTTATCTGCTCAGTGGCAGGCACACAGAGTTCCTACTTGGCATTTGGTGTTGGTTTTAGGGGTGGGGGTGTGTTATCCTTATGCTGTGGGGGAAGTTTCTCCTGTATTTTCCAGTGTAGCTCTGTCTTAATCTAAACCAGTGCTAGACGGATCCGGTCACCTTACTCATCTCCGTAAATTTAGTTTCTGCAGTGGCACCCCTGATGACTTCTATAGCAATGAGCATTGCAGGAACACACAATTTGCACTGTTAATTGCTCAGGGATTTGTACTTGTGCTGCTAACTGTGTATGTTTGCAAAGAAATGAGCAGCCAATCCATATTTTTGCTTTTCCAAAGAATACTGGATCAGAAGAGTGATACTACAAGTAAAACTTTGGTTAGCAGAAGAGGTCCTTATCTGCCTTGGATTTTTTGCATGAACTAGTGAGTATCTGTGAGAGATCAAGTATTATATGTGGTTGTGATCTTTCAGGATCAACCAAACAAAATTATAAAGCCCTATAATTTTTCCTGGTTTGGGACAAACTTTCAGTCAAACTGAGTGAGTTTGATGCGTCTGACTAAAGTGATCTGTTCAGGGGAACTTTGCATCTGATACAAGGGTTTTATGTGTTTCTTTTTTGGGTGGGTTTTTTTGGTTAATTGATGCAGGGGAAATAGCCCAAATATATATATATATATATGTTTGTCTCAACAAGACTAAAGTGAACTCACAGTGTTTCTGTCACACGAAATGAGAGGTGTTTTTTTTTCCACTGCACCCAGAAAGAAGCAAATAACCAAGAAGGCAGGAGGTGTTTTCTGAGCTTGATTGGCCTCAACTTTTCTGAATGGGTTTGTGGGAAATTGCACAACATGGAGTACACCTTTGATAATTCTTTAAATTGCTTATATGTAAAGAGGAAAGGAATTACAGTAGGATTTCTGTACTGTCCTACCTGATGACTTTGCAATTGTGTAACTTCAGGGCTCTTTGTAGTCCTCTGGAGTTGAAATTCTTGAACTGTATTTATGATATGTGAGTAAGGTTTGAACACTGAAATTTTGCTTCGGTTGATTTAGAATTGTAGGCTATGATGAAAACTGGGAATTAAGTCTGTCATCCTAGTGTCAGATGTAGGAGTCTCTCAGAGCTATCTTAAAAATGGGAGTTGATTCATGTTTTGTCTTTCTAGTCACTACAAATAAGAGCACGTGTTTGTTTTTTCTTGCACTGAGTTAGGTGCCAATAGTAGAAATAATACTGCGTGATTTCCTTTGGTGTAGATACACTTTATATGGACTTTGGAAGCTATGTGAACAAACAAGATAAATTATATAAGCATTTAAGATTGAGTTGTTGATATGGCTGTATTGTGCTTTCACCATTCATTTTTCCAGGCTCACTCGTATTCTTAAAACACTGTGAAGATCCCCCCTTTCACCTTACTTCAAGTCACTTACAGACCCTTTTCACCACAGATGTCATTCCCACTGACAGCTACTAGATGGGGTTCAGAAGCAAATTCCAAATAGAGACATTTCTAAACTCTTACAAAATTTGGGCTAGAGACTTCAAGCTTGTCTCATCTTTGAACAGAGTCATATTTGAACAGTGAACAAGTGACTGGAAACGTGTTGGTCTTCACAGAAATGAAACAATTATATGAAAGACCTCAGCTTCTCCTTTGCCTTTGTAAGTCCTTTTTCATAGACATTCTTTGCCTTTGTATTCCCAACTAATCATCTCAGCGGCGTTTCTGTTTTGACATGTTGCAGCTGAACATCAGATAGTCTTGCTCTTTTATTTGTATTTTTGGGCATCATCTTTGCTGTCTGCCTATATTCATACATAAAAGTCCTGATATCCTAAATTATCAGATTTAGTAGAATGTACATCAACATCTTTTATAAAAACATGTTTTTTAAAACTTGCTGTTTTCTTTTGGACTCCCACTCCACTGGCAATGTCATGAATTTAGCAGTGTAGAGATAAGTTAGTCTATATACAACAAGACTTTAAAATAAGCTTTTTTTTTCTTTTGGGGGGCTAAAAAAATGTGGTGGTGGTTAGTAGAAGAGCACAGAACCAATTTAAAACAAAAATAGGTCAACGAGTGGACCATGGTGTGGTGGGTTCTCCTTGGCCAACAGCCAGACACCCACCCAGCCACTCGCTCACTGCCCCTCATCAACAGGACAGGGCACATAACACAATGGCAAGGCTTAGCTGTCGGCGTAAACTCGGGGACACTGCTCACTGCTCACCAGTTACCGTCATGGGCAAAGCAGACTTGGCTTGGGGAAAACTAATTTATTTTGCTGCCAGTTAGAATACATTTGTGTAGTGAGAAACAAAGGCAAATTAAAACAACATGTTCCCTCCATCCTCTCCCCCTTCTTCCTGGGCTCAACTTCAGTTCTTCATTCCTGAGTCATCTACCTCCCTCCTCATCCCGAGCGGCGCAGCGGGGTGGGGATGGGTGGTTCCAGTCAGTCCATAGCACCTCCTCTCTGCTGCTCCTTCCTCCTCACATTTTTCCCCTACTCCAGTGTGGGTCCTGCCCATGGTCTGTGGTGCAGAATCTTTATTTATTTGCATGTCCATGTGTTCTTGCTTTGGGCTTTATAATTTAATTTCTTTGTAAAAGAACCTAAAGTCAAACAATGGATAAGATATCAAATTAAGCCACTTAACAGCGGGAAGTTGTGCTATTGTCAGCAAAACAGTAACAATTTGAATATACCAGAGTTGCCTTTTTCTACCTGTTTTGAATTATAAAAACATTAGTGCGTTAGTCTTTCTGCCTAGTTTTGGTTTGCTTTGTTCTGTTAATATTTCTTACAAATTAACAATGGAAATGTAGTCAAACCATTCTCTAAAGGTCACTCATCTCATTTTAAAGTTAAATCAAATATTTACCCTAGAAATCTTTTACATGTGAATATTTACATATAGCTTGTTATTCTTTAAAAAAAAAACAAACACCCCGTCACATCTGAAATTGATTTGGTTCCTTTCATTATGGATTTTTCACCAAAATTTATTTTAGGCATGGTGTTTGCTTTTCTGAATGAAAATTAAATTGACCTATTAGCATTACACCATTGCACAAATGCTTCCAGGAGGTGGTGTTTGTTGATGAAACTGGCGATCACGACCCTCCTACCACCAGCTTCTTCCCTTATTGCAAATAAGTGTTATTCCAAAAAGAGTAAGACTTATTCCAAATAAGAATTAAGCTTTCATTCTGTAAAATTGTCACCATAATTGCTGCAGCAGGTGGAAATAAGAATGGCCTGGTGGTTTTGTCTGAGTTAAAGAGCTGAGTCATGTGGCACACAGGGTGATGTGCTCGGACAAAGCCCCAAAATAGCTGGCTGGAGCTCTGGCCGCCGCGGAGCTGTGGAAGCCAGGCTGCCACCATGTCCTGGGGAAAAAAGAAAGTTGCATCGGTGCTTGGAGCCAGCGCTGCCTGCTATTGCTGTCTGTGACACTGCTGGCAGTGCATCTCGGTGCAGAGGTCCAGTTCTCCAAAGAGATGGGACACAACTGTCTTCATATGTGGCATAGGTTACCCAAATTACTTGGGGACACAGCTGCACAGACTGCACTGACAAGTGAAACTGTCTCGACTGAGTACTTTGGGTTCAAAAGAGGCGTTCCCTATAATCGTCTGTCAAACCACCCGCATTTCTCCATGAAACTCTTTCTCCTTGGCTCCTGGAACAGAGCTGATGAAAAGTTAGGTGTTGTCTGATTAATGTTTTTACCATTTGCTTCTGCCCTTCCTGCCTGTCTGCACCTGTGGTTGTCTCTTGCATTATCTATGCCCAGATTATAAAATCTTCTGAGGATGCATCATCTCTTTACCTGGTAGGGCTTCCCCCCTCCACCTTCTCAGCTCCTGACTCTTCGTTCTGGTTGTTTCCTCCCTTTGGTAGGAAATTCCTTCAGTGTCATCGCTTTGAGAGCTGGCCTTTTACAGCATTTTGCTTTTAAAATGTACCGTTTAGTCACTAATCTCAAATGAGAGCAAGGCAAGCCTGTTATATAGTAATATATAACGAATTGCAATATGAACAAAGAATGCATGTAACCTGTACACTTGCATAAAATGGTCCTTCTTTGGGTCAGTTTTTTGCACAGTGTTCCTCCTGTGAGGGTGCTTTGGGTAAATCAAGAAACTAAGCTTTTGGTTTGTCAAATTAAATGAAAGGCAGAAATATAGCTGCTTGGTAGACAGAACTAAAGACAAAACTAGTCATAACTGTAGTTTGGCAATAAAATGATTGATTTAAAAAAAATAAAATCCAGTGGAAAGCATTTGTGCAGTGTCAAAACTAAGGTTATCTAGTAAAACTCTGCTATAGATTCATATAAAATTAGCAAAAACTCTCTTATACCACACATCTTTAAATAGCCTCGCCTTTACATGTTCGTACATTGCTTACTGTTTCTCAGAGCATTTATTTATTGATGGGGTCATTGTAAAGGCAATTGGATTCTATATTATGCTAAAGACATTCCCATATTACTGTTGTTGCACTGTACTGCTTGAGCTCCCAGTAGGAATTTTAATTTTGTGTATGTTTTTAAGAAACGTTATTTATTTTCAGGTAAAAGTTTGGAAAAGTAGCTTTTTTTTTTTTTAATTCTGGCAATCCAGACTATTCAGGATGACCTAAGCAGGAATGCTATTTGAAAATTCAACTTCATGCTTAGCCTTTTCCATTTGTGTTTTCCTTTCTTTCCACAGAAAGAGGATGCACAAAGATAGTTTGTGTGGGTTTAGGAAACAGATGATACCACACAAAGCCCTGTGTTTATAGGCACTGTGGTGTTTTGATTTTTAATTAATGGTGCTTTTTGAAAACTTCAAAGCAGGTCAGTAGAGGGGTGAGCTCAGATGGTGTTTGTCAGCAAGTAAAAATGGAAGAGGGTCGTCTGCCCCTTATTGTGTGTTGTGAGGGGTGGGGGATTGTATCTATTTATTTGACATTTTCTTAGTTGGTCTTCAAATGAGTAAAAAAAAAGGGAGGAAAATGTTATCTAATCAAAGCTTCTAAATCAACTAATGACGTCAAGCAGTAACCTTCTCTTTCTCACCATATTTCCTTTGGACTATAAACTATTTAATACAGCTCAAAATTACCTCATCCATCATAGCAATGTAGCCCTTTTCTGTGTTTCGCTACGTGGTGGGTTTATCAGCGCTGGGCATGGGAAGGAGGTGAAGAATAATATCCTCTTTAATTGAATGTGCAGATTGGAATGTGGGGAGGAGGAACGGCCCCTGCTGGCGTCTGGCCAGTGCCCCGGGTCGTCAGCCTCCTGCTAATGAAAAATGCTTTAACGACTGCACCTACCAGGTACCAGGGTATGAAATACGCGTGTTCGGTATTGTACTTGTGTCTAACGTGGATTTTGAGCGACGGCAGTAACTTAACACAGGGACACGACCTGCACTGGGTCTTGCTCTGTGCTGACTTGACCACTGCGTGTGAGAAAGATGAGCTCCGCTTGAGTGCGCTGGGGGGTGAGAGCGGGTGTCAGGTCTTATCATGGAGAAATAAAAGCACTTCTTACCTTGTGGTGATTTGTTCATACAGCCTTGCTGTTAGAAAGAACAATTTTGCCTTCTGACGTCTTTTTCAGCAGCACATCACTTTTTCCTGCTGTTTCAAATAAAAGTAATGACGCTACTTAGGGTATTCAGAGGTGACCTCATGTGCACATGGGTAATTAGAGCAGGTGTAATTTTAAATTCAGGTTTTGTAAAGAACAGTGTGGCATCACTTTTCTGACAGGAAAGCTGATAATTGCCAAATATTTAAAAATTAGCAGTGAAATTGCAGTTGGCAAGTCCTTGCAGTAGCAATATTTTAATTTTTTTTCTTCTTGCCAGTCTAGAACATGAGTGTCATAGATTTGTTTTTTTCCTCAGAATATGGCGGCATGGGCTTGGACTTCTCCTATAACATTGCAGTGGCAGAAGAGCTGGGAAATATCCGCTGTGGAGGTATTCCTATGGCTATTGGAGTGCAAACTGGCATGACTACTCCTGCTCTTACAAGGTAATTTTCAGAAAGTTTGGTTTAGCCTACAACCCAAATCATCATGTGTTTAGGCTTAAAAGCCAATCTGTATAAGAGTAGGAAAAAACATTACTGTGCAGATTTATTGTCTAGTTGCTCTTCAGTAAAGCTTGAGGAAGGAACCTACTCACAAGCTCTCTCAGACAGTTTGGTTTAGGGGAGAAAATACATATTTTTTTAATGTTAGAATATTGTATATTAAAACATAGGCCCTGTTTAATAGTACATGATATGTTTACAAACACAGAACCTTGGTGCCAAAACCAATAAAACAATTTTAATTCCAGAATCCCCCTCTTCATGTTTGTGGGGTTTTTTAGCCAGATTATCCCAGTGCAGTCATACTAAGGATGCATTTACTTGTAATAATTAGGATCATTCTAATTCTATTTTATAATTTACTTGCTTTTTTCCAGCTTTACAAGGTGCTCCTCACTGACTGCGACTTTTCAGAAATAATGATCAATATTGGTGTCATTCCTAAAGTTGTAGTACATGTGTCATGCTTCCTAAATACACCCATTCCAGGCAATTACTCATTTTGCTGCTTCTCATCTGCTTGTGTCAGTGTTCCTCTTTTACCATTTGGTATCATTCAGGCTCCTTCACTTTCTGAATCGGTTTTGTTTTTTGTTTTTCGTGCCTCAATAAAAGCGGCAGTAACCAACTTCTTCTTCATGTAGTAGTTTCACAGACGTTCTGCATCAAAACAGCAGCTTCCAAAACCAGAGGGACGCGACAAGCTGGTCCAGCAGTTTGCCCCTGGAATATGGATACATCTAAAATTATGGAAGGTGGTAGTGGGGATTAAATTCAAATAATGATGAGGAAGTCAGGAATTTCTCTGCTCAAAACAGATATACAAGAGGGGAATTTTTGCACAGAAGAGCATTTTAGGGTTGGGTTCTTTGTCGGTGTGTTGGTTTTTTTCCCCCATTCTGAATGAAAATACCTGTAAATCCTCTGTAGAGTCTGGAATGTAGGCTCTGTTCCCTTGACATCCCTTTATCCTTCTGGTAGGAATGTGCGGCTTTGGAGGTCTCAGTCATGGGAAATCTTTCTAAAAGTTTTCTTCTCCTTTGTGTAATCCACCAAAAGTTTGCTGAAAGCATGGAGTTCAGTATGGCTGTTGCAACAGTAGCTTGGTTATGGTCCAACTGAGAATAAAACTAGTATTTTAAAAGACTTCAGAGATTAGTACCTTGCCCCATGATAGCCTTTTATTCCCAGGGGTTTAAAAAAAAAATATCTGCGGGTAAAAGAAGATGGGATTTTGTTCCATTGCAGTTTTTTTGGCCTTCTGTTACTCTGTTCTGCTGTAGTGAAGCAACATACATTTGTGCTAGTGAAATCCTAAAGTGGATGTTCTTGGAAAGTAAATGTGAAAATGTCATTAACATGATGAAATCGGTAATTGGATTTGCATCTATATTAGTGAACTTTTCCTCCACTGTTCAGTCCATTCCACTGACTAGTTATACAGTACAGTGTCCCACTCTTGAGATGTAAAAGTCAAACTTGGTAATGAAAAGAGAAAGCTGGTTGCTACAGGAAGTTTTGCACGGGTGCAGCTTTACTTTACGCAATATAGTGAGAGGGCTAACTGCTTGTCCTGGGCCATGGATTCAAATTGCATTCACAATCTGGATGGTTTCTTTAAAGGTATGTGTGTACTGTGGTGATCCCAAACAAGTTCAAAGAGGTAATCCAAATTTTGCATCTTAACTATGCATTGTTACACGATGCATCAGTGATGCACAAAGTAAACGGTAATATGGGAATCAATCATCATCCACAAAAAACTTCAAAAAAGAAGTCTGGAGCCCTTTGTCCGCTTTCCTAAGTTTGGGCTTTATTCAGCATTCATCAAGCATGTATTGAGTGCACCTGCAAACCAGCTCAGTGAATGTGATACGTCATGAAGATGCTCTGCCACTATAAATTAGAGATGTTCCCTCAATTAGATATATAGACAGCGCAGTAGTTTGAACAGATGGATGCATTTATGCACATGCACACACACACAGAGCTGGTTAAATATTTGTACATTGGAAAAATAAAGTCTTAAAAGATCTAGAGTCAGGATGCCTCCTGATGCTGTTTCTGCAACTTCCATAGGTTTATTGCTTCAGTGACAAGCTGTTGCCAGGCTTAGTTTGTGAAGATCTTTGAGACATTCAGTTAAATGGAAGTACATTGTAGTAACAGTTTTAATCATATAAATAATAAATTTTGAAAATATTACCTGTATCTGTTTGCTGGTTCACTGTTCCTGGCCCTTTTTACTTCATTCTTTATGGTTTTTTTTTTTTTTTACAACCTTCAGAAAGTTATGTTCGTGGTCTACTTGGAAGCAAACCTGCAGATTTTGATTTATATGCATGTCTGTTCTGTAGACAAATATAGGAAAAATCAGTTTTGTTTCACTTGAAGATGCCCAGATGCTCCATTTTTTTCCCCCCAGATTCCTCGAAGTGAAGCAGTAGCACTTTCTAAATTTGAGAACTAAAGGCAAAATGTTTTGTCAGCAGTGATCTGACCTTTGATGTAGCTGGTTCTGAACATAACTCTCTGTCAGGTCTTTCAAATGCATTCAGATATAATACATCATGTGCTTTCATGCTTACAAGTAGAGTGGGGAAAGCAGGTCTCAGCTGAGGCGGTGAATAAGATACATTTCCCTAAGCTTATAAACAAACCCATAGGGTGACACATCCATAGTGATACCAGATCAGTGTAGAGCTCCTTTATCTCAGCAGTCGGTAATAAACTTTCCTTTTCTTTTTTTTTTTTTTCCTATTATTTATAGGAAAACAGTAAAGGTAATGATGATTATTTAGTGGGAGGAGAGTGCTTCTCTATTTCATCAACTTACTCGTCACTGATTCTTTCTCCACCCTGAACAACAGTGTATCTGAAAATTAAAGTTGAAAAAAGTTAGGTTTACTTTCTCTTTTCCTGTTTGCTTTAAACGAGAGAAGCTGCAGCTGACAATCAGAACAGCAGTTTTGAAAAGCAGGATCATCCACTTGATAGCTCAGAAAAGGGTAAAAATGGGAAGAGATAATGCAAGAGCTGAGTGGCTTTCCCACTGGCATAGCGTAAGGGAAGCTTGGTTTTGTGCTTCTTCAAGAATAGACATGCTGAGTTGTCTCGCTGTCACATTTGGTACTTAATTTGTATAGTGTGCATAAGGTAGGCCATGTCTCGCCCTGAGCCAGAGCAGAGACTGTTATAGGTGCAGCTTTCAACATATTAAAAAAAGTATCATTAAGCATTGCTGTCGTGATGGCTAGTTATGTTGCATCCATAGCCAGGTGTGCTGCTTTGTGGTTTTGAATACCTGTGAGGGTCTCACCTGGCCCGAGCAACACGGTGGGGCAATGTGAAGTCAAGAAGCTGCTTCTGAACTAATTTTCCTCAAAACAGGTTCACGCTGTTCCTATACCTTTGAGGCTTCTCCGGCTCCTGCTGACAGCCTGGCCATGCTACGGTGGCAGGTTGTCTGGTTGGCAGCCTTGAGGCCTCCAGCACTGGTGTGGTAGCAGCAGGACACCGGTCACATGAGTAGCTGCATGATCTGAAGAGGGTAATTTTTAATCTGACTCCTCTTTTACAATATCTGCATTTTAGTGCAAAATGGATTGCTAAATAAATAGAAGATTGACGTAATCATTCTTGACCAATTCTTAGCTACCTTCAGGTAGTCTTATCTGCATGAGAGTCATACCCATCAGGTCATCCCATACAGGCTTCTCATCTGTATTCTTTTCAGAACATAGCAGTAGCTCTAACTGAGCAATTTATTTCATAAAATCTTCAAATAACTGAATTTTAAAGGCTTGATAAAAACTGGGAGCCAGAGCGCTTTTCTTATTCTTTTTTTTTTTCTTATGCCGTCTTTCACAAAAGGTAAATAAGTTTTCTAAATGCAGGTTTTTTGAACTTGCATGCCGTCTTATCTTGACTGAAATAGGGACTCAAGGAGAGAAAGCTGATTGCAATGTGGATTCTTTTAAATCCAGGTTATGTAAATTACTGAACTTAATGAGGCTTCCATGCTGCCCAAGGGTGCTTGCATTCACCGTGCATTTCTAACCCTTTCTGTGCCTGTAAAGAGCATCTCTTCCCTTTTGGGTTTTTGTTGCTTCTTTTCCCATATCTTGAGGATCCAAGGAGTACTGCTAAGCTGGACCTGGACATCAGATGGTAGGATGCCTGTGCAGGACTACACTGAAGCAAAAGCGTGGCACATGGCCACTGCATTATTAATAGTCCGAGTGTAGGAGCAGAACAGAAAAAGACTTGGGAGAAATTTACCTTTTGCTGATATATAGGAAGGCAAGTGACAGTAGGTCAGAAGTTACCCTCTTCTGTGCCCAAAGGAAATCTTTATGTTCCTAGGAAGTCCATGAGTAAACTATTGTGCCATCTTTGAGGTACTGTCGAGTAATGCATAGATTAGCTGAAACCTTATCTTTTCTTTTTTTTTTCTTTGGTGGTGAATAGTGCTCAAATGTGTGAGCTCCAGTGCAAGAAAGCTTGAGTTGATCAAATGCTGAGCTGTGTTAGAATTGCCTGCAGCTGTTCATATTCCGAGTTTCAGTTTGCACTTAATAGTGTATCATACTAGTGTATCTGTCAGTTCTACTCAGAACTTTCCTTACTAATTTAATTAATTCACTTCAGCTCAGCTTTTTTTCCCGGAAGCAGAAGAAACAAAAGTGAATAAGATCTGCAGTTCTACCAAGATGATTATCAGCCCAATTAAGTCAGAATAGTGGTGTGCGATAGACATATTTTCATTCAATGTAGCAATCTAACCTGTCAGAAACCTGATTTTTATATATATTTGAAATGAGTAAAGGTGACTTCAAATTTTTAACTGGCAGAGCACATAAACAGAACTATGTGGATCAAGGAAGTGTTCTTACATCTGTATTTTGCCATGGTTTGATTTTCCTTTTACCCACCATTTACAGGATTCTATACTATTGTCATTTTTGTGTTTGTATTCATGACGTTCCACCAATATTACTTATAAAGTGTGGAGGAAGAAAGGGTGGGCCACTTTCATGCTACTTTTAGTGTCAGAATCTCACACTTGGGACTTCTGGGTTACCCAGCATCAACAAGGAGCTCCGATTTAGACTGTAGACTCGTGTGTCTATGTGTGTATGTATATATACACATATGCATACATACACACATGCATGAAAATATGTTTTAGAGCAATGCTAAGGCTGCATAGTTAATCACATGGGAAATTATGTTATGGGGTATGGCCTCAGTCCAGAAAGCAGACATAGTCTGGTTTGTCTTCAGCCAGAGCATGATCTCATTGCAAACAGTTTTCTAATTCCAGAGCTGTTAAACTGGAAAGAAACGGGTATTGCATTTACGCAAACCTGAGATTTTTCTGGGATGCATTTAGGATGGGTAGAATTTTATAGAAACAACATATTTCTAACACAATAGCTAGCTGCTTGCTGAGCTGCATGTCCTTCCTGCAAGGCGTAGAGACCCATGATCTTCTGAAGATAGTGTTGCCAGAATTTATTTTTTTATTGCAAAATAAATTCTTCTGTAGCCTCATTTTTGGGAAGAGCTGAACTCTTTTCTGGCACAAACCAAAGAAAGAAAGCTATCAAACCAAAAACATTATTCTGAAGAAGGTCTTGTCATGGAAATCCTCTGTTGAAATAACTAAAGGTTGGCAAAGTTTTAAGCATCAGCAAGCTTTGCTGAAAATCCCTTCTAGCTCCTCTTGTAATCTGGTTTTCATGTTGTTGTTTGGGGTTTTTTTTTGTCTAATGAATGTTCAGCTGGCCGTACTTCATCATGTCCCAAGGAAAAGCTAAAAAAAAAAAGAAAAGTACACTGCATAACAAACCAGGGGACTTTGTCCCGGTATGCTGGAGCAAGGAGTAAACAGTCCGAGCTTGCTTCTTATATTTATTTGGGATTGCTGCCGTGATTATCAGCAGGGACAGGACTAGGAACTGAGCTCCCTGTGTGCACAAAGGGAAAGTGTCTGCCAGCCCCCAGTCTGTTCTCTGGCCATCCCGTGCCCTTTGACTGTTTTGTGACGGGGTTGGAGTGGAGGGGAAGGGTCAGGGTCTTAGCTAAAATGGCATCCCTCCCTTGCAAGTACTGGGACAGTGTTTTAGGAGGAGGGCCCCAGTAAGAACAGCCTGCTTAGGCAGGCAGAGAGCCTAAGGAGATGAGTGGAGATGCTGACCTGAGAAGCCTGATACCGAAGAGGAGGCTGAGGAGGAACTTGACTTTCATGGATTTCTGCTCACAGAAGAGACATCTCATGACCCGTGGAATTTTTCAGTCTAGCACAAGAGACGTTCAAGAACTAGACCATGAGCTCACCATTCACGCTGCAAGACCAAATCAGTGAATGTTAATTAGGACAAAATCAACCGTGAAATGAGGTGGACCATGTTTTGAATCGATGAAAGCAGCTAAATGTTGGAAAAAAAGAGGGTGCTCTTGACTGAATTGAAATCTGGCCAAGTGATTTTTTGTGTGTTTAAATGCCATCGACAGTTTGCTGTTTCCCTTTTTATTTTTGTGGGGACTAAAAGAATGGCTGGGAAGGAGCATTAATGGATTTCACTGTGTGATTTAAGTTCAGATGTGAAATATTCATAATGTAAAAACAGGTATTTGAAGAGGGTGGCCATCACATGTCACAACTTTTCAGTCACCACTAAAACCTGGCAAAGAGCTGGTGCAAAAATCAGAAGATGTGCAGAGAGCAGGTCATCTGTTCTGGCTGACTGCAGACTGGTGCAGGAGCATTGAGGGGAACCCCCAGGGACTATGTTTGTTTAGCTTTGATAGCTCTCAAAACAACAGTCATAAGGATCAGATTTGGAGCATCAAGATGACACGTTTCTGTGGGAGTAAGATGCCTGAATACTTGTAAAAACCTTGTTTAAAATGTCAATGACTGCACTTCCGGTGAAGGCTCTGAATCAGAGCTTTGGAGGGTATCTATTCTGCCTTTTGGCTCTGGGACAGGTTTTACCCAGTCACAGATAAATTGATCACTGTGTGGGTAGAACAAAATTTCTACCTAACTTGTAAATAAAGTTTACCTTCAAAAGCTTTTAATATCCTATCTTTTTCATTAAATTGTTGCAGGTTTGGTTCTGATGAGTTGAAAAAACAGTTCCTCGTACCAACTATAGCTGGAGATCTTGTGGCTTGCTTGGGAATCAGTGAAGCTGGAGCTGGGTCAGATGTCGCAAGTAAGTTAACCTAGCAAATTGCCAATTTTAGACAGCCTGGTATTTTAATGGAAAGAATCTGGTTTCCCTGACCCTTCCCTTTGCCACTATCATTTATAAGAAATGCAAAGGAAGGAAAGTCTGTTGTACTGAGGGCAAAAAGTAATATTCCAGGAGCAGTAACGGATGCCTCCAATGCATCCAAAAGCAATCAAATTGAATGTATTTGTCAGTGAATCAATAGCTATAACCCCATATAGGCTGAGCACAACAGATTAATATGCAGCTGTCATGCTGCCCCTGGATCTCTCCTGCCACTGCTGCTGTCTCCCCTATTCTCTCCGAGCTCACCACCAGCAGGGAGGACTCCAGCACCTCCTGTAGTTGCACAGCCACCATCAGTTGTGCAAATCCACATACATACATGATAGGAGGTGTGGCCCATTCAACTGTACTAAAACTCGTACTTCCTTAAAACAGACCCCTCCCTCACTTTCACAGTGGGTTCCTCTCACTCATTCTTACCTCACCGCAGCCCCTTCCACCGTTCCTGTGCAGCAAAAACATCTCTGAGCTGGTGATTGTTTTATTTAGAGCTAATGAAGAATTTGCCACGTCAAATCTATTAGCTTTGTGATTTAGTCACTTTGCATGCAACTATTTATCTTGTTTTAGTGCAAGAATAAGTTTAAAAATGTGGACAAATGAAACTATTATTCTGAGGTGCCTGAAGCAGGAGATGATGTAAACAATTAAATTAAAACAGGTGTTGTAGGAAAAGTAAAAGATGTCTCATCTGACTGTGAATCGTGGACTTCAAGGAAAAGGAAATGACAAGAAACCACTTTTAGAGGTTTTGTTGTTGGACACAGGATGGCTAAGTTGAACACATTGTGCTCTTACAAATTACTGAGACAACGTCTTCCTGCAGACAAAATTGCCAAGTTTGACAGAAGTTTTTTGATCAGCAGAGTCCTCTGTGCATCTCCTTGACCAAACTTGTGTTGTTTTCTCAAGACAAATAGAAAATTATTCAGTGTTAGAGCAAGGGTACAGCAGGTAGTTTTCAAGAGAGTTAAAGGGGATAATGAAATAAGGAGACTAAGTCTTCCTGCATGATCCGCTGCTGTTTTCTTTTCCAGTTAATTGATTTTGTTTGTAAGAAAAAAATCCATAATTTTTATAGACTTGTTTTTCATTAAAATAATTTGAATTTTGAATTTTGCTAATGTAGGAAATACAACATCATTTATTTTAATTAATGCCTCTCTAGTTTAATTAGATGATTATCAGAACTTTCTAAATATGATTTTAATTTTTTGATGCAGTGTTCTAGATAATAAGTAACATAAATATTCTTTTAGCTGCGTGTTGTTTATCATCTAGTTTAATTGGTACGATACACTTGGATTAATACAGTTAAAGAGAAATTTGGGAACATCTAGGATTATCTGATGAACCCAGACTGCAGCTGGGAGGCAGACTGCAGGATGAAATGACAATACTTTTTGACCTGTTGGAAAAAGGAAGATCTGATCCCTGGTATAAATCCAGAAACCAGCTTACAATGGGTAATTAAACGGACAACATAGACATAAGCAACACTAGCTTATGTTCTCAGTAGCAGTGGTTTGCATGAGGCAGAGAGAACATATCATCTCCAGGTGGCCCAGCTTTAAAGTAGACTGCATGAAACTGCCCTCGATACTTCCTTTGGTTTCTCATGCTATTGGGATGTTTGTCTCCCTTATCTAAGTGAGGTAAAGCATAGCAACTGTTCACATGTGAAGGTTGGGGATGTGCTTTTGCCATGTGAACCAGTATATTTTAAACTGAAGAATGATACAGAATAAGGTATGTCTAGCATTATTCTTCTGCCAGTTTCAGAAATTACTGAAGGTAATGCGAACACAGGAGAAAAAAAAGTGTTTCTCTACATGAGAAGTGAGAGGTGCCTGGAATTAATTTCTTCAAAATTCAACAGAACAAAAAGGACTGTGTATACTAGTCTAATATAAATTTCAAGGCAATTTGAAAGAGCACCTGTCTGCTTTGAAAAGTAGTCGTTGTATATTGTACATAGTATTGACAATGTACAACAAAACTAGCACAGAGATGACTTAAGAAGCGGAACAGGACAGAACAGTTGGTATAGAAAGTGTTTTTCTTTAATTTCAGGATTCTTGGTACCACAAAGCATACACATTTGTGTCAGTTTTAATGATTTTTGTCTCATTCTAACTCACTACTATTCCACAATTTATATAATGTTTTGCTAATAGTCTGTGGGGGATATGTAAGAACACATCATGGAAGACATTTCCTCTTTCTTCAAGTTATGTCTTCCAGGCAACTGTACCAGGTGACCCTGTTCATGTCTACCTTTTCAACATAGATATGTTGCCCCATTTTGTCTCAATGGAATCCAGTCTTTCTGCTTTTCTCGGTGTAGGTCATCTTTTTTAAGCATGAAAACCCAAAATTGCACGTGATGTCTATGATGGCGCAAATACTTCTCCAGGCCTAATAGAAATATTACCTTCCGATATGTAATGTTACACAACAGTTTGCTGGCTTGTGAATCCTGTGATGAACTATGGAGATCATCTTCATTAGGGATTTGTTATTGAAATATTGTAAGATACAGCAATCGTTTTTATTACTTTGTGCCTAAGTACTTGTACTTGCCCTGTTGAATTTGAAAACTCAAGATCATTCCTTTCTTGCTGGGCGATACCTCAGTTGTCTGTGTTGGTGATGTCTCCCAAGTTTTTGTCACCAGCAAATGTAATTAGTTTATTCCTGTTCTTCTTTTAAAGATCGTTAATGGAAATATTCAAGAGGTTTTGTCCAAAGGCAGATATCCAAGGAGGAGCTCCAACAGTACCTTTCCTGCACATCAGCACTTCCCCTTTTAATGCAACCTGATGCAGTTTCCCTTTCGCCAAGTTCCTTACCCACATTTCCACTTCTGTCCTAATTCTTATCTTTTTGAAATTTTAACTCATAGTTACCTAGTAGCATCAATTTTAGTTTGCTTGGGTCCAACAGGATTTTTCCTGGTCTGCTTTCCTCTAGAAAATCCATTTTCGTAATAAACAATCAGGTTGGTTTTAAATAAGATACCACTGGTAAACTGAATTCTCTTTTCTTTCCAAATGCATTCTGAGGCTGTGCAGACTGCCAAACCAAGCAATCTCTGTTTTCACTAATTTTAATTCCTGTACAGTCCTTCCTGTAGATGTCTTGCTTTGTCAGCCGTATCATGTAATCTCATGTGAAATATTTCTTTAGTTTTGATGCGTCCTCTATATGCCTCAAGTTTCTTCTCATTCTCTCTTCGTTTCTGTGTATGAAACATTTTTGTTTGTTGCCTCAATCTTCTTTGATTTTGTTGGTTTTCATCTGCAAGATTTAACTTGGGTTGACCTGTGGCACTTCTTACCATCTGACCTCCATTTTTGGAGTAGCTTGCTTTGATGATTAATCTCTTTCCTTTTCTGTAGGCCATCTCCTGTTTTTTGAAGTGATTATTCATTCAGTTAGACTTGAAGCTATTTCATGCAAGTTTTGCATTTTTTTTCCTGTGCTGATGATGTAAATTCCAGATATGTGTTCTTCATTTTTTTACTGTAAGGATATGCGTTTGTCCTGCTTTGAGGTAAAACAGACCCTAACTGTGATCATAATATTGACCTTAAAAGTTGAAGCCAACTTTGCCTTTTGTCAAATCTACTTAGGTGCATGGCTGGACTCAAGAGTACAGTGGAGAAGAAAACTTGAGGTTCAAGTATGTTGTGATTTGAATGGTGAAGTGACCAGCGCTGGTTGTTTCTATGGCACAAGCTGTATCATACGCCTTTTGACAATGCCTTGTGGCCTTTGCTAGAAGGGGCCCTCACACTGTGCTCTGTAAGTTGTTGAGTTATAGGCACTACAGGACCAGTGGTGGGGACCTGCCAAAAATGAGTTATGGAGCACCTACCCAAGTACCCTTTTCCCAGAGCTATGCTCTATCAGGGAGAATAATTACAGTCAATTATTCCAAATTATCTTCATAGCTATATTCCTTAGACTGAGCCCACTTGACTTTCATAAATTGTTAAGTAGGTTTTCAAAGCCTGCTCTATTTTAAACATAAAACTTACTTATTGACTTGATCATCTTTCTTCTAATTAAAGTTAAAGAGAATCAACTCCTCATAAGTTGATTTTAAATAGTTGTTTCTCAAGTGTTTGAAGCAAACTGTCAACCATCACATCTGGGAGTACTTGAACATTCCCATTAGTAAGGCATTTGTTCTATAATCTGTATTTGGGTGGTTAGTCCCCTGTGATGCCATGCTTGCAAGAACTGTTTACATTTGTAATAACATCACAGTGCTCATTGTTCCTCTGCAGACCTTCCATGGGACCTCTATCTAATCTCTTCAGTAGCTGTTCCACAACAAAGAGATGCGTGATGTAAATCACTGTGTATGCTCCCATCCTTTTCACGCTACTTCAGTACAGAGTCCTGTTTCTTATTCTGGCTCTTGTGTGTCCTTCATTTATTATTTAGTCTCTGTGTATATGATTGTCCAGTGTCTGCGTCCATGTATTATGAGCGTCAGTACTTTAGATTCCTTCAGTTTCTTGGCCTTGATTAGTATACAGATTTCATATCAAGTCCCTTGCACAGATTTGGCGTAGTCCTTTCATTGACTGAATAGCGATATGGCTACTGTTTTTATTCACATTAGTACTATCGCTTTCCCTTGCTGTTCATCATTATCTGCTTGTAAGTTCCTTTAGCCATAGCTTTATCTGATATTCCCTTGTCTTATACCTTGCACAATTTTCTCCCATCATTTTTCCCCGGTGTCTTCATTAACAAGACTTCTTTTCAGCCATGCTGTCTTCAGTCCCAGTTTACCTTGTAAATGAAGATCAGATACTTGTGTTTGCTTTGGTTTTTGTTTAGAGCCTTCGGAAAGAAAGTTCTTGTGCAGATTAAGGTGGGTGTGTATGAAGGTGACTTCAATGTGTCTGCCCACTCCACTTGGTGTCTGACTCGTACCCTCCAAGTCTACTGCCTCCTTCAGTAGGTGGGCTGTTATAGACTTTATAGTCTCATTAGATTTACAGGTGCCGTTAAGGGTGTGGTAGGGTTCTTTCATACCATCACCTACTTACAGCTAGATATCTGTTGGAGAGTCTTCCTCAGTTGGGGTTTTAGTTGAAGAAGTTCAGTTGCTGGGGAAAGCATCCAGCTCTTTGGAAATTCTGCTGGAGTGTAAATAATAACTAATGATTCACTCGGGCTGTCTGTTGCAGCTAGTGCTGCTTGCAGCATGATGTGAACACTCACGGATGAAAATAAGATTGGTTTTTTGCCCGGGGGTATAAATAGTAGGTGTTTAGAACTCCTTCACGTACAGACAGTCTTAGCATTTAGACTCGGCCTTTTCAAAGTTTACTAGCTTTGAATTTATTACGCCATTCTGACCAAGACCATGCAGGAAGTGCGTGTATGTATATCTTTATGCATACACAGATATTGAGGCTTATGTTTGTTTAAGTCAGGACTCTGAAATTAATGGCCTCCTCAGTGAATAACGTGCACAGTGACAGAAATGTGTAATAGGTCACCTCAGGCTGAAATGTTTCAGGCCCGAGTGTTTGACGACCAAATTTGCTAAGCAAAAATTTTCTGCTTTCATCCACTGGGATGAAGACTCCACCTAAAGGAGGGTGAGAGAAGTGGTCCGGGTTCCCTGGCTCGCCTTCCAAGAGTTGTCCAGATGGGTCTGCCTTGTGGAGCCTGGAAGAGTTAGAGGACTTGGGGGGGTATGAAGGGAGAACCAAATACTAGTTGTCTCTCTGAGAGCAAGGAAGTGACTCTGTCAGTCGTACAGGGATCAGCTTATCCCTCCTTCACAAGAATAACCCTTCATTTCCTATGTTTTGAAATAGATATCAAGACGACAGCTGTGAGAAAAGGCGATGAATATGTCATAAATGGTGGTAAGATGTGGACTACGTCTGGGTGCCAAGCGGACTGGATGTGCCTGCTGGCAAACACCAGTGAAGGACCTCCCCATCGAAATAAATCTCTCATATGTCTGCCAATGAATCTACCTGGTAATAACACAGAACTCTTTCTCTTCTAATTTGATTTTATTGGTGTTTCTGTGTATGCCTAATACAAGAAGGAAAGGTGTTTGACAGAAAGGACTGCACCCATAAATGCTTTTCTAAGTTAGGTGTTTCACTGTCATACAAAGTTAGTTCTGAAATGCATTTGCACACTTCCACAAAAAAAGTAGGGGCCAAGAGAAACGAGAAGCAAGTTAAATATCTTGCAGACTTCAGCTTGTGACTCTCAAACAATTTTATGTGGAGAGTCCTTTTCGCCAAAAATAAATTTATAAAAATTGTTCAGAAACATTTGCATGGGAATATTTCATAACCTTCTGTGAGAATGAATAGACAAGTCAATGCCAAGGACAAAATTAATGCCTCAAAGAAATCATTAAAAACAGAGCCAACATTTTTTTTGAAAGTTATAACATCCAGTGTCTTTTAGTTTTGGAGAAGTTCCACAAAACCTTTATCTTGGTTTTCTGTCCCCAAAAGACATGAAGATGTAAACAGTCCTCAAAATAAATACTGTATTACTCTATTTACATAGATCTTTGCTATATATGAACTATATGTAAAATGTTCTTAAATTATCTTTCCAAAATAGCGTTAAACTCTTTCCTGTTTTGTATGAGGACTGGTGAACAGAATATACGCTTCTTTTTTCAGTGAATGGAGGAGTATTTTTAAGCTTGCTGTCTTATTTCTTCAGAAAATATTGAAAGTGATTCTCAGACATGAAAATAAAAGGATAAAGAATTTGGAGATTTCAAACTTGGGAAATACCTCCCAAAACAATCTTATGCCACGTGCCAACACCTGCCTCACAGGAGCCATGGGCAGTATCTGACTCTGTTAGGGTGTATTGAATCCCAGAAGGGTGCAATGCTGTGCTGTGATTGTATTGTGTGGATGGTCCTGATCTTCCTCCAATAACCATCTTCCACCACCCAACCTGGTGGGCTTGCTGAAGAGAAGCGCAGGCGTACCCAGGGTGCTTCATGGCTGTGCTCTGCAAAGGGATCTTTTTGCCAGGGCGCTGCTATCACTTAAATCAGTTTAAATTACAAAAACAGTCTGCAAGTTAAATGTGGGCTGGAGTGAAAGCTTCAAAGATCTTGGAAGTAGGGATTTGGTTTTGAAGATGACTAGTAATTTGGGTGAAGACACTGAAAAAATACATCCTGATCTAAGGGTACAGGTTTCAGTAGTAGAGCCCACACGGTGTCTGTTCCTGAGTAGCCTGCAGACCTTGCAGCAATAATGTGCTGTATGCATAAAGGACATCATTCAGAGAGAATATAGTTAAGGTTATGTTGGTGAGGACCTTTTGCAGTTTTAACACCTGCTCAAAATTTTTTAAACCTTTTTGCGTTTCACTCATTTGAATATTTTAAAAATTGTGTAATATATTTGTTTAATATAGTTAACACATATTTTAAATATATAATATATATTTACTATATAATCATGTATATTAATGTATTTATATAGTAATATAAAATATTAAAACCCATGATATTTTTTTCATTCAATTCAGAGTATTTTACATACAAAATATACGTCATTATCAGCATTTCCCATGTAGGGACACGACCATGGCAGTGAAGTGCGGGCCTGGACGTTCACTTAATGGATCAGACTGAGAACAAAACCCAGGTCTGCAATGCTGCGAAAGAGGGTGGTGGGAGTACTTAAGGGAATGTCTTGTAGGTGAATTTCAGTATGGAGTAAGTCAAGCAAGTAAGTGAGTTGCATCGGGAGTTAAGCAAGTTCTGAGTGGGTTGTGAGTTTCTACAACCTCTGCTCATGCAAGACAGGCTTTGAATGGGAGCTCACGGAAGATGGACCTGAGCTGCTTCCCTAGTTGTTGACTTTGTCCTTATTGATAAGTGACGAGTGAATGTGGAACTCGGAGCCAGAATCTCCCTGAATTTCCACGTAAACTCACTTATTAGCCATCTGCATGAAGTCCTCCGTGTGATTTTTCACGAAAGGGTCAGAGTGCAAATGCAATACTACTTCTCTGAGATCAGTTTTCTGATCAAACAACAAAGCAGTCAGCCCACTGTTAGAGGCAGATCAAATATACAGAAATTGACTTGGAGGTTTCAGCTACTTTGCTTATTCCAAAAAGACATGTGAGTCATTGTAGCTTTAAGGGAGGTGTCGTTAGGCCACACAGCCTATACACAGACCTTCTTTACCTGCGGTAAATAGATTTTGAGTAGAAAAATTGCCTGAGTCACCTGAAGCTGATCTGCAGAAGTGTAGAAGTCTTCCTAGAAACAAAAAAGCACTCCTCAAAGTGTATATGCTTTCATTTTTCTGTGTGATACAGATACTGACCTCCAAAAGGGTCACTGTACCAAGATTGGTGACCTTCTGAAATGAAGTATTAAGATGGTTCATTGTGCTCAGTGTGTGGGTCATATCAGAAATGAGATTTTTCAAGAAGACAAGGAGGAAAAGTATGAAAAAGGCTGCCATTTGACACAGATGTGAGGAGGAAGCTCCAGCTGCTTTGATACATCCTTAGGATGTCTGTCTGCCAAAGATTGTGCTCCTTGGAGGGCAGCAGACCAAGACTGTACGGGAAGTGGCTGGAGGACATCACTGAATGATGCACTATCAAGCGTCTGTAGATGTATGTGTGTCAAAGCTCAAGAACGAGTGCAATGGAGAATGAGTGTGTTGCGTCTGACTAACTGCTGCAGTCACCAGCCTATATGGCAGGGTGGGAAGAGATCCGTAGCGCAGTGGTAACTTGTTCCTTGCTAGCAGCTGGGAGGACATGGGGGGACTAGTCCAGTGTTTTTCACAAAACTCTTAATTGTTTCATACTTGTATAACATGGTGATAAGAAAAAAAAGTTCCAAGTCTGAAAGGAAATTACTAACTTCAACAACTGGTTGTTTATTGGAGATACGAAGTAGGATTTGCTGCTTCTAATTGTAGGTGTGTGCAGTATTTATTCTGGGGTGAAGCAAATCATGGTCTAGATTTGACAGACACTGATAAATACATTTTTAATAAAGGGATTTTGGATAATGGCAGTGTGGATTCACAGTAGATATCCAAATTAAGTGAATACTCCTCATACTAATGATGTCTTAAAAAAAAAAAGCTGAATTTCTCATATGATGAAAGAGAATCTAACAAGTCATAAAATGTCTGTATGTAAGATTTATAGACAAATGGCTTGCAGCCCTAATCTGGTAACTATTTGTGCGCTGGTTTGTCCTCTAAGTCCTCAGATAGCACTAGGGTAGATTGCAAGGAGGAGATAATAGAGTGAAGAGCATCCAGGATAAGGGGAAAGAGCATGTTTCTCAGGTTGCAATTTAGAATCTGCCTCTTTCCATTTGTAATGGCACTAAATGGTGTCAGGAAAGAGTGACTGCCTTTCTCTCGGGATAGAATATAGGAAATAAAAGAGATTGTCAGAAGGCTGGAGGAGTGGGAGAAAATGAAAAATCAAAGACGCCTGGGAAGAACTGCCCAGGAAGAGATATAGCAATCTATCTCTGCAACTGGTGCAAGTAGCACAAATGGCTCTGTTAGAGTCATTTTAGTAAGTCAGGCACTTGGCTTTACTAGATTGAGATTTGTGTGTTATTGGATGGCTTGTGATTTATTTAATACAGACAAACTCCAGGAGTTGTCTGGGCAGATGGTTTCTACTGCTGCTGGTAATTTTTAGTATATAGTACCGCTTATGAAGAGAATGATCGTAATTAAACTAAGTAAAGGAAGATTTTGATGCCCATATTGTAGCCAAAGAAATTATTATGTATCATTGCCTTCAAAGAAGAGAAAATGTAGAGCGTTTGCTAACAACAGAAGGGGCACAACGTGAGGCTGATGCTGTTTGACCTCCTTCTGAATGAGAAACTTGAATTAATCTAAGACGAAGTGAAACTGGTAAAGCACAACAAAGGGGGGATGCTGCTGGATTCAGGAAACTTGAACGCATAGTCCAATCTGGAAGAAGTATGGATGGAAACCATTAACGCATTTAGCTCCTCTAACCAAACCTGTAAGAGCTTTCTTGAATAGTTGTTGTTGTATGTGCATCTGGGGAAGTACACAACATGATTGATTAGCAATATAAAGAACTGGCAGCAGCTGTACTTTTTCCACCAGAGTCCTTAGTAAACCACCCACTAACACGAGCAGGAAGTGCATCTTCGCACGGGTGAGGAGCACTGATTGCATAAAACCAGCTGGAAGTAGACCGAAGACATGATTTCCAAGACTCTCAAAGAAGCCAAGTAGTAATATTCCAACAGGAAAAGATGTTCCAGAAATCATTTGGGCTTGTAAATGGTTCAGTGTGTGTTTGTTTAGCTCTGAGTTTAATACAGAAACAAACCACAAATGCTTTTTTGGAATGACTGGGTGCAAATTGCTGGATAATTTTCAATCCAAGAGTCAAAAATTTTTATCCAGCTGTCCTGATTTTCTTCCTGCATTGAACACATATCAAAGCAAGTATTCCTAACACATAATCTGTTTATAGATTGGCTGGTGGAGAAAAATGCTGAGTGGAAGGTGTGGAAGTCTATGTGGACCTTATTCTGAGAGCAATCTTGGCATTTGGAAGTAGTGTCAGTATTTCATCTCTGTGGAGAGATTAAACTTGCTATAACCTTATTCAATGCAGCCAGAGAGAGTGAATTTGAAGGGAGTGACTGCCAACTTCTTCTGCCTGCAGAATCAAAGTAATTTTCACATGGCTGAAGGCCTCCTGTCAGTAGAAGTTGAGATGTCTATATTAGTTCAGAAAGAGATGTTCACTGAAAGCCATGAAGGATAGCAAGGTACAAACAAGTACAGAGAGGGACCACAGCAATCTCTCTGGTGACCAACTTCTACCAAGCTGCATTAGAGAGTAGTAGAGGATTGAAAAAAAAAAATAGAATAAAGAGGAAAACATTACCAGAATACTTCCTCATAACAAAACTGGTTAGAATACTATGTATGTGGGTAGTAAAATGTTTGGTTTTCTACAAAGACATATACGCTGATTTGGAGGACTGTTTTTCTACGTATATTGGCTTAGCAAATGCAATCAGCATGTTTTGCACCAATACTCATACCTGGTTGTTGGTCTTGGTTTACCTCTGAAACATTCTTGACTTCCATCCTGAATGTTCGCATTAGCCCCAGAGCAACAAGGAGGTAAAAACTGAAAACAAGCAATTTGCCATAAAAAAAAAATCAGTGTGTGTCTGGTAAACTCTGATGGAACAGTGGTAAGCCATGCTTGCATCTGAACAATAGCAAGAGAGAAATTGTAGCTAGGAAAAAGCAAACAACAGGAAGGAGTCCTACCTGGTGTGCCTTGGTAGCTGAAATCTTACATGGCCAAACCTGAAGGAACCAGGTTTGTTTCCAACAGACCACTGCACGTGGGGTCAGAGTCAGTGCCGTGCAGGGAAGTCTGTGGGGAAGCAAACCCACTTCATAAGCATGTCCATGTGAAAACTCAGAGAAATGAATTATGATCATTGTGAACCCTTCTATGACTACTTAGATGAACTACGTATACTACACTAAGAATACAGGATTTTGTAGGCCATCATAAAATACATAGTTTTAACAGAATTTGGAGTTAATATGGAATTGTTGGATGGTTGTAGCAGTTATTAATTTGAGTCTAACTCTTTATTATTAGGAAAAAGTGATGTGGTGTGATATAAACTCTCTCTTCTACAGGATAGGCTAGAAAGAGGAGGATAAATGTGGAAGAGAGGAAAGGAAGAGGATTTCCGGGAGGAAAAATTCTCTAGTTGGAGCTTAAAACATAGCTCTGCTTTTGTCATTATTAAATATTTTCCTACTGTTTCACAGCAGTGCAGGCACTCAGCAAATACTGCTAAATTGCATTCCTGAATTTTATTATAGTGCGCTGAAAATCAAACATAAGCAAATAAATACTGCATTGTTTCAAGACGTGGATGAAGTAAGATTATTACTACTAGTAAACAATTATTATTTGGGGACATAATGAAAAGTGGGACCTTTACAATTGCATTTTCTGTTTTGCTAGTTAAATAAAATGGAAAAAACTCTTAAAAATAGGATGTGGGCCATTTTACTCTTACATTCCAGAATACTGTTATGTTTTTCCTAAAGGTAGGTTTCACTGTAGTCTTGGCACATACTTTCACATCTGCAAACTTCGCTTTCTTAAAATGCTGTACTTGTACATATAGCTTCTATTTGTTGTGGCCTTTCTAATACACCTTTTTCTTCAGGTGTTCATGTTGCTAAAAAGATAGACAAACTGGGCATGAGGTCATCGGACACAGCTCAGATCTTTTTTGAAGACGTAAGGGTCCCCAGCAAAAACCTCATTGGTGAGGAAGGAAAGGGTTTTACGTACCAGATGTTGCAATTCCAAGAAGAGCGGCTGTGGGGAGTAGCCACTGGTAAGTCATCGTTTGTGCTTCTGGGGCTGGGCAGGGACACAGGGGTCACTCTTCGCATGAATAACAGCACTTTCCTTTTATTGTAAATTGCAAATGAACTCTTACGATGTTTTTGAAATCTGTCATAGCCTGGATACAGACAACCTTCCCTTTCTGTAGGAAAACTTGAAATAGAAAGTATTTTGTGAGGCATCCCAGAGGCTGGTTTTTGCCTTGTTTCTTTCTCTTGGTGCTTTTCTGCTGATAAGAAAATATGGCGTCATTTTATGTCTGCTCCAAATGTAGTACAAAGGCTATCAAAATACTGGCATGAAATAGAAGGATGGTGACTCTTCCTTTGGTACAGTAAGCTGTGATGTTTATCCTGGATTTTAGAAAATTAACTTAGTGGCTGTGTAAAGACGTGGTTCTTACAGGATGTAAGAGCTTTGTTTTGAGGATCTGTTTTACCTCTGTGCACTTTGGACATAAGTGGTACAGCACCAGTTCTGTATGAACTCAGGCCATACTCTAATCCGCATATTTGAGTTATACGGATTCTAGATATTCCAGGTAACCAGGTCCAAGTCTGGATTGTCCATTTTCAGCCTCCCAACCTTCCCCCCCATCCCACAGTGCTTGTGTCTTCAACTCGAATATGATGTGGTTCACTGTAAGAAGATTGGTCCTCTTTAAATTTCAGGGTTGTATAAATAATCTCATCATATTCATGCTCCTCTGCATACCCTGTCTGTTACTGTCTGTGTGTGGCTGGGGAATCAGGAACTCTAAGGATTTTCTGATTCAGTGACCAAATAAAAAAATCACTCCCTGTTGTGGGTTGATCCCAGACCAAATATTTCAGAGTTCAGATGCTTTTGAAAAATCTTTGGTTTTGGCCAAAATTCTTAGTTCAGCCTGAGATAAATAGTAAATGTGGGAGCAGTTTTAGCAAACAATAGGAGGTTAGGCTTGCAAGGGATGCCACTGCCAACTCAGGCAAGGAGGAGACGTGGTCCTACTGCTGGTCCCGCTTCAATCAAAGCGTACACAGATTGCAAGGAAGTGCATTATGCATTTTTATGCTCAGTTTGAAGTCTAAGTTAAACAAAACATTCAGAAATGCCGGGTTGCAGTGATACTCCCCAAGCAGCAGAGTAGCCCATGAGTCATGCCCCAGGCAAAAGTGACGTGCGCTGACAGCATCAAAACACAAAGCCTGGCAGGTTAGATCACTCCTGTTAAAACCACTGGCAGCTTGGTACTGTCCAGCCTTGCACAACTGCCCGGCAGCCACCGTGCTCTGCCAGGAAATGGGACATCAGGTTTCAATTCTTCTTTTTGCCCAGAACAACGCAGCGGGAGCTGGTGAACCCTCGCCCTGGATGAGCAGTCTGGAAAGGGCACCTTCGCTCCCCCTACCATGGCCAGGCAGGGGCCATCAGGGAGGACTCCCAGAATCACAGAGTCATAGGGGTTGGAAGAGACCTTTGGAAATCATCTAGTCCAACCCCCCTGCCAGAGCAGGTTCGCCTAGAGCAGGTTTTACAGGATTGCATCCAGACGGGTTTTGAATATGTCCAGAGAAGGAGACTCCACAACCTCTCTGGGCAGCCTGTGCCAGTGCTCTGCCACCCTCAAAGTAAAGAAGGTTTTCCTCATGTTGAGATGTAATTTCCTGTGTACCAGTTTGTGCCCATTGCCCCTTGTCCTGTTGCTGGGCACCACTGAAAAACCACTGAAAAACATCTGGCCCCATCCTCTTGACACCTACCTTTTAGATATTTATAAGCATTGATGAGATCCCCTCTCATTCTTCTCTTCTCTGGGCTAAACATACCCAGGTCTCTCAGCCTTTCCTCATTAGAGAGGTGCTCCATTCCCTTGATCATCTTTGTAGCCCTCCGCTGAACCCTCTCCAGCAGTTCCCTGTCCTTCTTGAACCAGGGAGCCCAGAGCTGGACACAGTACTCCAGATGTGGCCTCACCAGGGCAGAGTAGAGGGGGAGGATAACTTCCCTCGACCTACTGGCCACACTCTTTTTAATGCACCCCAGGATACCATTGGCCTTCTTGGCCACCAGGGCACATTGCTGCCTCATGGCCATCCTGTTGTCCACCAGGACTCCCAGGTCCCTCTCTGCAGAGCTGCTTTCCAGCAGGTCAACCCCTAACCTGTACCAGTCTATGGGGTTGTTCTTCCCCAGGTGCAGGATGAGCCTTGGAGCTCACCAAGGGAGAGGGAGCTGCCTTCTGCAGCATGGTGGCTGACCTTGCTGGCCCCCCTGGTTTTGCTTTTATCCACTATCTGATATAAAATGCATAAAAGCACTGGGAGCAGGGATGAGACTCAAGGTTTGAGCCAAGTTGCAAACTTCAGAGGTAACCAGCTGTGGTAAACAAGAAAAAAAGAGTAACTGATGTTCAGAAGGGAGCCAGGTGCTCGATGGATGCAGTTTGTTACACCAGGATATGTAGCTGTTAACTTCCAGTCCTACAAACGGTTTTACATATGTCCAACCACAAGTGTTTTGCTGAAGGCTCAGATGTGCAAAACTATGTACATGCCTTCAGTAGTTTTGTGATGTGGTCTGCATGTGTAAATCCTACTCCTCACTTCTGGCTCTCAGAAGGACGTTTCTGTTCCTCCCCAGTTCATGACTATTCATGTGACATTGAAAATCATCAATCTGCTTTTAAACACTTCAGGGACTAGTCCTGGCATCTTCACTTTCCCTGCTTCCTAGAATTTGGAAGAAGCAGTTGACTGCCATTCTTTTCTTTATTTCCTTTTTGGATATTTGTTTTGTTTTGTTTTGTTTTGTTTGGGGGTTGAGGTTTTTTGTTTTTTGTTGTTTTTCTTTTTTTAATGTATTTTTAGTATCAAGTATAATGTGGTCTAGCCTTCTCTTTGTTTATTAATTATCTTCTTTGTGGCCAGATTTCAGAACGTGAGGGGAGTTTCCTTCCTTCTTCATTTCTTCACCTTTTTTTTTTTCCTTTTAAAATGAATTTTCAGTCAAACAGATTTAAAATATAAATGGAAAACTAATTTCCTGGAATTGCAAAATTTGGTCACAGGTGTGGTCTTTTCTTCTGAGTGACACATCATCAAAGGCATTGGTAAAAGTCGCTCTATTTCTTGCTTCATTGAAAGAGAAGAGCTGCCACATATCTCTCCCATATTGTGACACTCAGTAAACACCATCCACTTGTGGACCTGTTGCTCTGATCACAGGAAAAGAATGTTGCTATGGAAAGAAAGCAAACAGGTTTTTTGTGAATTGCTTAACTTGGAGGCAAAGAGGGAGTTCAGTGTGTGTGAGAGAGCAGAATGGCACTTTTCTAATGACTCTATCTGCTCCTGTAGTCTCAGTTTTATGAGCACCGTTGAGTCATGGCCAGTAAGCAGGATGACAGAACCTTTTGCATGGGCAATGCACATCCTTAAGAGACAGATTGCTCAGCTTGGAGCTCACTGTACATCTCACTAGAGAGTGATCACCCACAGCCTAAGAAAAAATACGTTAATTTCCTTTTGTTTTGAGAGGAGACGTAGCAAGGCAAAATGCATTTGCAGTGAGCAGAAGTTTCAAGTGGAAAAATATAAGTTGGATGGAGGTATGAGGAAAAGATTATTCTGCATCTGGCAACTTCAAGTGCTTTCACAATTCTCAGCTGTGTGGTAGACCACGCGTTCCTTAGGCTGCCCTAGAGTGACATTTCCTGTATGTGTTGTCAGTTGAAACGCGTGTGGCCAAGTTTGTCTGAGGGTGTGGAGAACGTTGTATGACAAAAGAGGAAACAAATATATGGGGCGGGGAAAAGTTTGGAGAGAAAATGAGTTTCACTGTTAAGAATGGCATTTCTCTGAACTTACATGACTGGCAAAGTATTGTGTGCTATTATGTTGTACAGGGCTGTTGGCAGTCATGATATTCATGACATGCTGTGTTTCATTGATGTTTGCTGCACAGCTATGCTTTGTCGTGTTAGAGCTACAGTCATAGCTCTAAATACCTATAGTCAGCATCACAGAATGGTTTGGGTTGGAAGGCACGTTTAAAGATCATCTAGTCCAACCCCCTTCCATGAGCAGGGACATCTTTCACTAGATCAGGTTGCCTAAAGCCCCATCCAGTCGAACACTTCCAGGGATGGGACATCCACAACTTCTCTGGGTAACCTGGTCCAGTGCCTCACCACCCTCATCGTAAAGAATTTCTTAGAATCATAGAGTGGTTTAGGTTGGAAAGGACCTCAGAGATCATCTAGTTCCAATCCCAAAACATTCTTCCTTACGTTCAATCTAAATCTACCTTCTCTTAGTTTAAAACCAGTGGCCCCTGTCCTGTCACTTCAGGCTCTGGTAAAAAGTCTCTCTCCGTCTTTCTTACAAGCCCCCTTTATATATTGAAAGGCTGCAACAAGGTCTCCCTGGGGCCTTCTGTTCTCCAGGCTGAACAACCCCAACTCTGTCAGCCTTTCTTCACAGGAGAGGTGCTCCATCCCTCTGATCATCTTCGTGGCCCTCCTCTGGACCTGCTCCAACAGGTCCATGTTCCTCCCATGCTGAGGGCTCCAGAGCTGGATGCAGTACTCCAGGTGGGGTCTCATGAGAGCAGAGTAGAGGAGGAGAATCACCTCCCTCGACCTGCTGGCCACGCTTCTTTTGACGCAGTCCAGGACTGTCCTTAGAAGATTTACTCTGTTTATTTCTGTATGCAAATGGCAGTTCCAGGAATAAGCAGAAGGGCGGTGATGGCAGCTAAGGAAACGGGAGGATGTATCAGCTGGGTGGGGAAGGAGGCAGAAAGGCAGACGCTGTGAGAGCAGTTTTCTCAGGCTACCCATGCCCAGCCCTGATGCATAGTGACAGCCTGAGCAGAGATGGGTCAAAACCCCTTCATGATCTTCAGCCCTTTTTGCCAGCAGGGCGTAAATAGGTGCTGTCCTGTTCCTTTCCACCTGATCCTGCTCCTGCCTCCTCTTTGCTCTTCCCCATCTCTTCTTTCCCTGGTGCTGGATGCTGGGAACCGCACGAGCCATGCTGGAGCACCTTGCTTTGACAGACCAACACAAAGTAATCCCTTGTCTTTATCCCTCCCACCTCCCTTCTGCTCTCCTAGCGCTGGCATGTACTGTTTAGTTTCCCTCCCAGCAGTTCAGACTCAGCTCTGTGCTTCCCAGGTATCAGTTTAGGGGCAAGGGACAAGAGGTCTCTAGATGCTTCTTGCTCTTTCTTTAGCATCTCTCAAGCTGGAGACCATAGACATACAAATGAAAAAGCTGTTAGTGTTACACATGCTACAGTGTTGTGTTACACGGTCCTTTGGAAGAACAGGGATGTGCCTCTGTACAAGAGATATCCCTGAAAAAACACAATTTGTTTTCCTGTCCAGAAAACCAGCATTAAGGTGGCAGCATAGTGTATTAACATAGAAGAAATGAGGCCATTACTTTATATGCTCTTTTGAAAAATAAGCATTGAGGCGAGTTGTTCGAGAAGGAACAGGAAAATGTTTAAGGAATGAGAAAAGCTGATCATCTTACGGAATGTGAGAAACAGCACTCCATGGAAGGGCTGGTGAATGATCGTGGCAGGGGGCAACTGGTGGGAGGCAGAGTCTGCATGTGAGAGCAGTATAGGGATGGAGTTTAAATAGAGGTGATCTTGAAAGTGATGCAAAAAGGAATATGGAAGCACACCAGGCTCCTGTATGGAACTGTCGTGTGGGTAACTGGCAGGTGGGAAAAGGGATTTTGTCGTAGTCCAGGGCTTGGTTGTATTCTGCATTTCCGATTCAGAGTTTTGTGGTTTGGATTCTAAATGTGAATGGATGTGGATATGAAAAGAGAATATGTGACCTTTCTCATACAGATGGATTTGTGAACTCTTTCCCTCCTCCGTACTGCTTGCCATAGAGACATGGGTCCACATTTGCCAAACAAAATTCTCCACAAATTCAGCACCTGCTGTTATTATTATTATTATTGTCTTGCTAGGCTGCAAGAGACTGATAGCCTAGCCCTTCACTTCGCAGCTGGTTTGCCTTGGAAAAGACACTTTTCCCTTTTCTTCTTGTTTTAAACAGGGTATCTCTAAGTTTGCTCAAAAAGTAGCAGCAAACTAGTTCTCTTGCATTAAAGCAGTGTCTGCCATCTCTCTCACCTGTCTTCCAGCAGTATCCTATTTTGATTCTGTTTCCATTAGAAGCCCTGTTTAGCATTTACTAAAAGCGGCTGTGAATCTTAATGTTTTTCCCTTCCTTTCTATACTGGGATCTGATCACAGATGTAGTAAGCAGTCTGTTGTGTTCCTTGATCTCGGCATAGATTTCTGCATTCTCCCTGAAAGCTTCCTTGAATTTACATTTCTACAGCATCGCTCAGTGAGCACACTGTCTGACTTCAGATTTTCTTTCGGGATTGTAACAGACCTTCAGGAGACGGGTATTATGGAAAGCGGGAGTTGCCAAAAGCTTTTGCTAAGGGCACCAAATGAGGCATTAAGGATAAAGTTTGCATACTCATCGTTACATACTGCTCTCTATGACTTTCCTTCCCTCCTCTCCACCCCCTTTCACTCTCCTCGAAGTTTTAGGAGTTTGGGGCTCAGGTGAAATAAGGATAAAGAGGTACAAGGAAATACCAGACTTTTTTTTTCAGAATTGAAACTGCACCCCAAACTGAGCCTATGGCATAATTTACTTTAGAAAACGTGATGTATTGTTTGTACAATGTGGAAAAAAAAAGATCTTTTTCAACAAGAACAAAAAGAACAGATCTGGCTAAAATGACGTCTTGTTCTGTGCTTTGCTTCTTCAAGTCCTGACACCGCTGGAAACTATAATACAAGAAACTATTGACTACACTCGCCAGCGGAAAGTATTTGACCAGTCCGTCCTGCACAACCAAACTGTGCACTACCGCCTGGCCGAGCTGGCAACTGAAGTGGAACTCCTGCGCTCGTTGCTGTACCGCACCGTTGGTGAGCTCCCAGATGTGCTTCTCTTCATGCAAAGAACATTGTCAGGCTAAAGGAACATGGGGAGGTGCTTGCCAGAGAGGCAGGCTGTGATCAGTGACTGTCTGTATAACTGTGCTTTTTTTATTCCTTTTTTTTTTCTTTTTTTTTTTTTTTTAGCTCTCTATGTGGAAGGCAACGATGTGACAAAATTTGCTTCTATGGCTAAGCTAAAGGCAGGTCGTCTGGCCCGTGAAGTGACTGATAGCTGTCTCCAGTTTTGGGGAGGAATGGGATTCACCAGCGAGGTTCTGGTGAGCAGGTTTTACAGGTAAGCAAGTGAGTGGTGAAAATAGGAAATGGCTTTACTGAAATTTGGCCTTTTAAATGTCCCGCTGAAAGATCACCTACTGGAAAAGGGCACCAGCACCTAGCCGGTGTGAATTGTATTGCTCCGCTGAATGGCATGTCACTGATACACGTTGTGGATGCAGGGGCATCCGCAGTCCCATTGACTTTTGGGTGACCTGTGTGAGTGTCAGGACGTAGGCTGACTATGCCTTTGCCAAATCTTGGCTTTGCAGTACAGCGGTGTAGTTGGAACTACCCACAGGTTAGCCCGAGTGTCAGGTGAAAGAAGTAAACTCCGTGTTTTCCCTGATGGTCCTCTGGTACCTGCCAGACAATAGGATAAGGGAAAAAAGGGAAACCTACCAACAAGTCATTTTTTTTGTCTTTGCTCTTTCTTTGCTTGTAGTCTTGATTACAAGAATAGGACTAAACCAAAACAGAAGTTTGCTTCTAAAACCAATGAAAATCAGCTTTATCTTTTTTCCCCAAATATACATGTGAATCTGGAGTTCACCATTAGGCTCCTGCACTAGTGTTTTCTGACAGCAGTCTCCACCTGATTAGTCACACCAGATGCCATGGGAGATGTATGAGAGATGGAGCTGCATACAGCAACTTGTTAGATCATTAAAATGGTACAGAGGCTTTTTTGCAAATTAATTAAAGTCCCTTCAAATTTTACCATATATCTACTTAGAGCAAAATTCTTTCTAAGCAGTTTTCTTGGCAGCTGTTAGGAAAATTCTGGCCCCGGTGTCTTATATTCTGTAGAAGGACCAAAATGGAACTTGCATTTTCTTGCAGTAACAGATTTCAGCCTGGAGAAGAGAAGGCTCCGGGGAGACCTTATTGCAACTTTTCAGTACTTAAAGGCGGCCTACAAGAAAGATGGGAACAAACTTTTTAGCGAGGCCTGTTGTGATAGGACACAAGGGATAATGGCTTTAAACTAAAAGAGGGTAGATTTAGACTAGATATAACAAAGAAATTTTTTAGAATGAGGGTGGTGAAACACTGGCACAGGTTGCCCAGAGAGGTGGCAGATGCTCCATCCCTGGAAACATTCAAGGCCAGATTGGACGGGGCTCTGAGCAACCTGATCCAGTGGAAGATGTCCCTGCTCATTGCAGGGGGTTTGGACTAGATGACCTTTAAAGGTCCCTTCCAACCCAAACTATTCTATGATTCTATGACTTCAGTTCAGCCCTTATATATCCGATACCTAATTAAAGATTAGCAAAATTAGTTAGTGGTTCTGTTAGTTGAAAGTTTTGGTAAATGTATCTGTGTAAAGTGAGAGCAGAAGACTTAAAAAAACCCAATCTGTAAAAAGCGTGTTTCTTTTTAGTAGGTTGAGTTACTTTTTCTATTTTTAATAGTGTTTTATGAACAAGAATGCCATTGTGGTAAGTCAGAGAGATCCTCAACCTTCCTTGACTTATGGATCCCTGAAATTTTCTGGTGAAGGTACAGATTGCGGTATGGTGATAGCTTTAAGCCAGCTGTCAATATGATGGTTTTTCTTAGTTATTTTATTCACAGCCTCTTTATTAGCAGCTAATGGTCCCTGCTGATGCAGATGTTAAAAGCTACTGCAGTAGGCACTCTGGATAAAATGAATCCTTGTCTTGAGGTGCTTACTGTCAACGTAGTGATGTGTACGGATTAATGTATATGTGCTTTTATACAGCTTTGATTTGTCTTTAGGTTTCCTAGCCCAGTATATTATTGCTAACTGCTGGCAGGGCTTTTCTGTGTGAATTCCAGAGTGGTTTCTAAGTATACCAGCACAGTCACATTTTTCCTGAGACGAAGTCCAGAGTATTTCCTATTGGTATAAACTGTGGCAGCTGGCTAAAGAAACGTATCTTTCTGCCTCTAAAACAAACAGTGTTATAAATGACGCTAAAGGTGGTGTGATATCTATACTCTAAAATTTTCTGTGAATCAGTAAAATTCCATTATTGAGTAACCATACGCTCCAGGAAGGGAGAAGTAGAGTATTACCTAAATAAACAATTACAGGTTCAAGTCAGAATCTTGTTAATCTGTAACGATAAGCAAAGCAGCAACTTTCCTAAGGCCGGTCTTTTTTGTACAGCAGTCTGAGTAACCATTCACGTCACTGTGATATTTGTCAAGTAGCAAGCAGCATAACCGCACAGCATGACATCTAGTCATAATGTACAAAGATTTTTGTAGCATAATCCTTACCGAGTTTCCAAGCATATGTTAGTCTTTGACACATGTCGGGCTGTTACTCCTCAAAGAGCACACAGCATAATCCACGGTCAGTGCATGAAGTCTTTGAATTTTAGTTATTAGTGTTGGTGGGGAGATAATAAACAGACCCAGCAAAAAACCCTGTCTGCCAAATGACTTTATTCACATCTGTCATTTTAATCATTAGTCCTTTAAACTTTGTAGAACAACTGACTTTTCTAAAGTGGAGCTGTTTCATCAGCCTATAGTGGGCTGATTTTATATATGTAAATGTCTCATTTTCAGTTGTAGGGATTCTGAGAAGGAGAATGAGTTTGAAAAAAAGTTTTGAGCCCAAATATCAAAGGGGTTTATAGAAAAATACAAGCCAATATAAAAAACAATTAAGAGTGGATTTTCCAGACTTTACCCTAGTAGCAGGATTCTGGAGAAGGAAAACACCAGACTGGAGCTGTGTTTATTTATTTATCTCTCCCCTTATGAAATGCCTCAAAGACATCATGACTTAGGAAAAATCAGTTACTGAACAAACCCACAACCTATATGAAAACACCAGGCTGTGAGAGATCAGAGGGAGGAAAACTTTTTGTAGCAAGTATATTGCAATTTTTCAGACTTCATAACACAAATTTTTAAAAAATTCAGGTAGTCATCTATATATCTTAATAGAAATTATGTACACTTCAGTTGTTGTAGAAAGAACTTGTCTGGCCTTCTTCAAAAAATTTGGTTTTTTTCTTTTTTCATTTAAGATTGTTTCTAAGTACTAAACGCTATGTCTAACTGCTGCCAGTTCTTACAAGTTTTACTCTTGTGGGGTGTGATGGGGAGAATGTTATCATTTCTTCACTTGCTGCATTGTGAAAGACTTGGCAAAGTAGTAGTGAAAAGTATTGATTGACTACTCATGTGAAATAGATAAAGTGTAAATAGCATTGCAAATGCACATAGCTGCAGAAGAAAAACAGATTTCTTTTTTCCCCTCAACTGTCACCCAGGTATTGCAATATGAAGTTTTATTTGTAATTCAATATAGTTTTAAGTGGATTTTTTTTTAATTAGTAATGTGTTTCCTTCTAAATTATTTATTTGTATTCCTCACATTTAAAAAGTCTGTTGAAATATCTTATTCAGTTTCATTCTTTATATAATTTTTTTATATTCTTTCACTCTTTACAAAGCATGTCTAAACTAGAATGAGTTTGGGTTTTTTTTTTTTCATCAGTCTTTGTCATTATCACAATTTATGGTTGTACCAAATGAAATGAAACCTATCAATTTCTGCTGACAAAAACAATTTTCTTTGAAGTCAGTAGCTAACTGTTGGGACAAGACTTAATAACGATTCTTCAGTCATCTGTGAAAACAAATCTGTAGTTTCAAACTTTTTCTGAAGGGGTTTTGAGACAGGCGCCTGTCTACCACTTTGGTTGACTTTTATGAGTACCTTGAGAGGGAATTCAGGGAGATGAAGCACATGACATCTATCTCTAATATGGCAAATCAAAGTAGGTAACTGTCCAGTGATGACTTTAAAGCGGAGCAACGCTCCAGAGCAGACCAAGGTGATGCCCACTACTGCTCAGCTGTCCCTTCAAAATGCCCCTTCATGGAAATGGGCAGGACCATGCGAACTGGCAGGCACAGCTGCTGGTGGCTGGGCTGTGCCAGCCTGGCCAGGGGCCTGCCGTGCTGGGTGGTGGCACCCCAAACTCCTTCCTCTGGATCAAAATCTCCTTTAGATGCTGCTTAATTTGAACAGCCTACAAGCGATCCAGCTGAGTCTGAAGGTGGAAGAAGTCACAAAATATTAAACTTGAGGGTACAGCAGTATATTTTGTGGAGAAAAGTCTTGCCAGTAATACAACTTTAAAATAATAATTGTGAGACAAAAGTGTAAATGTTTTGTAATCAAGTGTGATTTGTGCTGAAAGGAAGTAGCATGTAAATGGCCATCTGGGAAGCAGCGATACTCTGAGCCGCTTAAACCTTGGGAAGGATTTACCGATGGCCTCCTAGCCAGGGAAGCAGGGAGCAGCATCTCTGAGGGACCGCTGCCATTTCTGCTAGGGAAAAACAGAGCTGGAGTCACCGAAACTGGCTTTCTTCCACACATCTGACTGACACTGATCACTGCCGGAAAAAGGAAAGAAAATGACTTAGTTTATTTTCTCAGGACTTCAAAGTTATGTGAAGATATCTGCATTGAAGACAGATAGCGCAGCAGGCTCCTCTCAGGGCATTTGTGAACAGAAAGGGCTTTTTAGATCCCAACACCATATGGCTTTCAAGTGGACAATGTAGCATAGAGCAGGTCCCTGAGCAGCCATGGCTTCTCGGCTGCAGGTACTAAATGGTAGTGGGATGCACAACTGCAAACACCATCACGTTTTATCAGCTTGAGGCTAGAAACAGATTTAGTGTGCTATTTGCCCAGGTGGCCAAGAATACCAGTAGCATCCTGGCTTGTATCAGAAATAGTGTGGTGAGCAGGACTAGGGAAGTCATCGTCCCCTGTACTCAGCACTGGTGAGGCCCCACCTCGAGTACTGTGTTCAGTTTTGGGCCCCTCACTACAAGAAAGACATTGAGGCGCTGGAGTGCGTCCAGAGAAGGGCAATGAAGCTGGTGAGGGGTCTGGAGCACATGTCTGATGAGGAGCAGCTGAGGGAACTGGGGTTGTTTAGCCTGGAGGAGACCTTATCACTCTCTACAGCTACCTGAAAGGAGGTTGTAGCGAGGTGGGGTCAGTCTCTTCTCCCAAGTAACAAGCGATAGGACAAGAGGAAATGGCCTCAAGTTACACCAGGGGAGGTTTAGATTGGCTATTAGGAAAACATTCTTCAGAGAAAGGGTTGTCAGGCATTGGAACAGGCTGCCCAGGGAAGTGATTGAGTTGCCATCCCTGGAGGTATTTAAAAGACATGTAGAGGTGGTGCTGAGGGATGTGGTTTAGTGGTAACTTGGCAGTGTTAGGTTAATGGTTGGACTCGATCTTAAAGGTCTCTTCCAACCTAAATGTGTGCCCTTGCTCCAGTCTGTGCTCTCCCTTGCACGCGATTTCACTAGCCGTGAAGTAGGGACAGGTACCTATCTCACAGCACAAGGGAAGCTTTTGATGTACTGTATAGGCGCTGTACGGCACATTGCAGGCTGGGTCCTCACTGTCGTTGGTCAGGGTGAAACCATCGCAGGTCGGTGCTCCCCTCAGCAGGGCTGCAGGGGGGCAGCAACAAGGCGATGGAGAAGTCAGAAAGCAGGGCGTTGCTGTGCCAGATCAAAAGCATTCCAGAAGTATCCTACCTAAAGCAACAAAATTCTAATATTTATATATATTAAAATATTTGTATGCTGTCTTAATAATGCATTATTGATATACTATAAACTATCAAACCATAAACTTACAATAAATAGCTGATATACAAGCTTACTTTACTATGTCATCTTCCCCAGCTTCCTCACAGAGTTCCTGGCAGGATAGTTAGTCCCGTGGTTCTGTTTTCTTACGCTCAGAGCAAGTCTCTTTCCCAGAAGAGGGCTGCTAGATTAAAATCATTCAAGTCCTTTGTCATCTCGATCCTCTTAAACTGGGTGAAACCTTCTGTCCTGTCTCCCTGGGGGAGAGATTGGCATTAGTCACCTGCCTGTGGATTCTGTAGGAAATACTCCTTATCTCACCCATCGAGACAAAAATACAATCACTAGCAATTTTGTAAAGTCACACACACATATATGTATATACACACACACAAAAACATATGTGAAAGGTGTTTTGGTTTTTTAAAACACGTATTTCTATGCGATAACCTGACATGTTTGTCACACACCACCAAAGCCTGATCTTACCACTGCCTATTTATAACTTCACATAAACAAGCCACGTGTGTCCAGCGTTCCTGCTGCAAACGGAGGATTTTTATCGGCATCACAGAGGAGTTCTGAGGATTAATTACTTACTGTTGCTACAGTGCTGTGAAGATGCAAGACGCTAAGCGTTGGCAGGGGCTTTCTGCAGCTTGAAAAAGCAGACAGCACCGCAGCACGAACCACAAGTAGCCGATCATTGTCCCAGCTCTGCTGCCTTCAACGAGGCCCATAGGAAGGTGGGGAATCTTCAGGTTATTCAATTAGGCAGAGGAAGTTTAGCAGAACTGTTTCAGTGTTTTAGTGATTTTTTTTTTTTCCCTCTCCCCAAAGGAGGAAAGACATTTGCGAAAAAAATTGCTTAAGGTTGCAGTAGTTTGCAATGTGGCTAGCATGGGAACTCAGGCAATACTGTTAGGGATGACTTGGTGATATTAATGGCAGTTTTTAAATGAGTGTGATTAGAAATATCAAATCAAAAGTAAATAAGCTTGGAGCAGCCATTCATTTTTAAAGCAGAGAAGCTTTATATACTATATAATACTATACAACACTAATACTATACTATAATACTATATAACACTAATACGGATTACGCCTGATCTCACATAGCCGTTAGGGAGACCGGGATGCCTGTCGGTTAAAAAACCTGAATGAAAATTGTACTTTCTCCGTACAATTCTCCGATACTTCATGTCCTGATTGACTAATACTCTTTTCACCGCACAGTTAAACAAAGTGAAGTGCTGCCAAACGCTTTTTGCTGCTGGCCCTCCAAAAGCTCCCTCCCCTCCTAAAATTCAGCCACAGGCTTAGGCACCTACAGCTTTGGCAAAGGAACAGCGGGGATGTTGTGGGAAGTATTGCAGACCATCTCATCGGGAGGAGGCAGTGGATGAGGTGTTCTGCAGACAACTGGCATTAGTATGTTAACGTGGAGATAATTTGAGCAGGCACTCCAGCAGAAAACCCTGGGAAGAGCCCGTGATGCTTTATATGCCAGTCCAAAGTGGTAAGACCTAAACCAGACGTCTGTATGGAGTTCAACTGCGGGAGGTCTGGCTGGGCTTAAGCAGGGGCAGTTGTATGCTAGGAGAGGGTTTAACTTATTTCAAGATGGAAATACAGTATTATGCCAAGTTAAGGTTATTTTTGGGAAAAAAAACAAACAACCCTGAGAATTGGACATGCCAAATTATATCATAAGCCTTTTGATTTTGAATTAGCAACATCCCTGTACGCAAAAGGGTATTTACAGCACTGACAACACATTTCTCCACTCCATGTATGTACTTCTGTAAACAAGGGGTTTCAATGTAATAAAAGCAGCTCCTTAATAAACGCATAGAATAAATGGGTATGTACAGTTCTGTACTTGTTCCATCAGTATAGCACGCAAATGTTTAAATCTGCTCTTTATATTTCTACAGAGACTTGAGATTAATGTCCATAGGAGGTGGTACAGATGAAACCATGCTTTCCATCATATGCAAATACATGGAAACACTTCCAAGCAAGTGACGCATCTCCACTCTGCCTTGAAAATTAAGCAAGCAAGAGTGTGGCTTGTACTGCACACTGAAGGTAACAGCCAGTACGTTTCAAGGGTAAAACAAGCAGAAAACGTAACCGTAGTTTTGCCAATGAACTGCTTATCACGGTCTTTGACTGGTATCATTCTCATGTTCTCCAATATCAAATTTCTGTTGATGCGGAGCAGTTTGAAAGCATGTGGCCTCCTGCAAATTTTTTTTCCTTTTTTTCGGTGGGTTACTTTTTGCGGGGGTCTAGTGAGCCACACTAAGCACCCAGAAAAAAAAATTTACTTTAATCAAGGTATACCTACATTTTAGAGCATCTAAGGCACCAATTAAGAAACACAACTTCCATACAGATACAGCTGTGATTTCACTAGTAGCCTAATCTAATTTCAGTGTAACTTTGCTTTCAAGATCAGTCATTATGGCACAAATTATTCCCTGCCATATTCAAATACTGGAACAGTGATTTGGCTCTCAATTACAAGGACCTTCCCTATCTTTCAATTTTAGCAAGTAATCATCAAAATGAGCTCTGTCATCTTTGTCAAGTTCACATCGGCTTGTACTACATGACATCATAAACATTTGGTGGTGGGAACGGGGATTGATTTTTATTTGTAGAATTCTACGAACAACTGTTTAATTGTATCTGAACCTTTTGGAGGCCTGAAGTTCAGCAGTAAAGTATCATGTTTTGTGTGTAATTATTAAAGAAAAATATTAAAAACCCCTCATGTTAATACAAAAAATGTGTGTTATTACTTAAATGAGATGGTACAATTTATGTTATACGCCACAGTCACCTTAAACCAAAAGTGTGTACTAAGCATTTTCAAAATTACTGTGCTTTGTTACACAACAAATATACATCTGCTATGATAAGCACAAATTCTTAATTTGATCTTCCTTAAATATTATTCTTTGCATTTACTTGCTTATCAGCCATACCTTCAAAATCAACATCAGCAACTCTTCTTCAGGCAGCCATTTAAGTCAGGAGAGACAACCTGCCTTACTGCAAAAAGCAGCTTCAGTGGTATTTTCCTTGTAACCAAACGGATGTGTTAAGCATTTTCTAAGGAATCTCCACGACACTGTAAGGTTAACAGTTTGATAGTTAAAAGATTATATTTTCTTCCACCTGGAAATAACCTGTATGGTTGCTAGGTAGATTCTAAGTTACATTAAACTGAGAAACACAATATATAAATATTGTGTAAATTATGTACAAGATTTCAAAGCCAAGAATATATATAACTATAAATAGCAGCTGCTATTAACTGCAACTTTAGAAAAATACTAGTAGCATTTAATTGTACTTTTACATCTTATCCACTGTATAGTGTATTTTATTCTACAAGATCATACTATAGCATCCTGAAATCTTGCTACTTGTGAATTTTAAGGACTGACAGGGTAATACTTTTCTACGAGAAAATAACCAGTAAAGCAAATGCAGATGCTGAGGAAAACAACAAGGCTGCAACGCATGCTTCCCATCAATTGCCCCTTCCTGAGTGAAATATTCTCAAAGCAGTTTCACCTGTACATAAGTCACCATAACCATTCTAAGCAAATGTGCATGATTTCAGTTCAGATTTTAAACTGAAAATTGACGAAAGTGAAGAAAGGCAAGTGTGCTACATCCTGTACTTGTTCCAAAAGTAAAAAACCATATAAAACCATACAGAAATATGTCACAGTTTTGATGATATAACTTTCAGCTACCTTTCAGTTCAGAAAGTTCATGTTAAAAGAGCCTAAAACAGAGTTGTGTTTTAGCACTTAATTAAAAAAGCTCTTGTGTGTTTTCTAATAAAAATAATAAACATTGTTTGGAGGCTTCATATATTCCTTGTGCTTAAGCTTTCTCCCCATTTCCTGCCCTACCTAGACAACACCAACAAAAAATTGACAACCCTCCTTAAATGAAGGAACACAGAAAGGAAGACATAGACTTAAGATCCCCCCAATTCATTTCCCCTCATTCCTGTGTACCACTAAACAACGGGGGATGGGGTGGGAGAAGACCTAGTTCCTATTCTGCATTAATTACCTTTTAATCTGTTTTAACATTTAAAAAGGAAATCCTGTTGATTTTATACATGATCTGAAGGACTGGTAAAAATCAGTCACCAGTATGTGCTCTATCAAGACTTAAGGAACACCCTAGCATATTTTTCAGAACAAAGAGACATGCCATACAACTAGCTGCATCCACCCACTTTTCCACTTTGTATTAGGTAGTTAAAAGCTTTTTCCATTTAATGGTATAGGAGATTGATTGCTAGGAAAAAAAAAAAAAAGGCAACAAAAAAAAAAAGAGCCTAGAAATTGTTCAGACACCACATTTAGAAGCCAGAAATGTATTTCTAGAAGATGATCAATTCTCAGAGGAAAGTGGTTGTCAAACAGATATGTCAGTAATTATCTCACTTGTTAGGTACCTTGCACTCCACTGTCTCACTAAAATTATACAAGTGCATCAATTTTGGATGGCAACCTGGGTCCTGTTGACTAGCTTTGGGAACGCTATACTTGTTTAACAAGCCCAGCAATTCTCATATAAAGACAATGCACTATCCTGGTGTTAGTACTTAGATGTTCTCTTATTTGTAGAAGTATTGTAGACCTTTTAACAGTCAAAAGACTAAATCAGCTAGAAATATCTGAGCTTTAATTACTTTTACACGTTTTGTGTGTTTTGTATTAGAGATGTGATTTACATGTCACACATATTTGAAATCTAATTTGAAAGTAATGCAGCATACACCTCCATTTCTTATTTTAATACTGCTCCCCACACAAGTGTAGCCCCTTTAAATGCAGCACTATTTCAAAAAAATACATTGGTATTCTACAGTAGAAAAGAATGTATATAAACAACACTAGTTAGAATACTACAGGACACTTTATTTGTCATTTTGTAATTAGTTATTAATGGCAACACGTTATACAGTATTTCTAGAAAAGTTTTTCAAAAATTGTAGATACAAATATCTAGGAAACAATTTTTTGAATGTTAAACTCAGCAATGTTAATAGCTTCCACTATTAGAAACTATTTGGTTAGCGAAAGCTAAGTCTTCAAAATAAAAATCATTAATATGACAGCACCTTCAACAGGTGCATCATAATATACTTTAATATAAAATTAAAAATATCTAACCTCATATTTCAGTCATCATGCTGTGTAGATTTAGGGATCATCACAGATTGAAAAGTGAACATACTAATGGTAAAAGTTCTAGTGATTCAATGGAATCATTAAGTTTTAGATACTTTAAATATAAAGAAGACATTTGTACTGTGTCCATATTGGTTGATCCCAATGGTCAAATGCATTTGCTTAAAAGAGTAGATGTGTAAGCACGATTTCTCACATTTAAATAAAACAAAATCCAGTTTTAAGTAACTTCTCCCCAAAACACACAGTTTAAGCTACTTAAACACGTACACTATCAGACCTATCCACAAAAATAATTTTTGGGGGTACTACCATTTCATTTGTTAGCTTCAGGCCAGCCTTTTAAAAATCCACAGATAAAACCAATTTAGAAAGATCCAAGTATTCTTCCTGCTTTTGCAACCTAGAAGTTACTATATGCCTGAAACCGGAGCTCTAATTTAGAGCATGGCCCAGAATGAAAAGCAGAATCAAAGAGAAAGCCTTGTAATTCTGCAATTACTTCATATCCAAACAACCACTGTTTTCTGTCATTTTTTAAATCAATTCTATAAACTATTTCCCCCTAAAAAAGCAACCTATTATGCTAACAGTTTCTGCATATTTACAAATAATCTCCCCAAAACAGGGGATGATGGGAAAAATTCTGATACATTAAGAAAACTATATATAACACTGCATTAACTATTAATGCAATTTACAACAATTTCACTGTGTTTTATCAACAGAATATGCCACTTTAGATCATTGTCTTCGTTAATTAAGACTGCTTTGTAATTGAAATTACACGATTTAAACGGATGGTAACATGCATCACCTCAGTTTAATAATCCAGTATATTACAAAAAAAACAAACAATGCAAAGAGCATCATGTAGCATAATAGCTTTGTCTGGCTTCCTCTGGAGAGTGTTCTCAGTCTGCCCATAGTTGCACCTAGAAGTCCACCCGCAGAGTCAAAATCATTATCCTACATTTAAAAACAAGTAAACAAACGAAACAAAACACATTACTGCGAGGAAAAAAAGATTACCCCTAAAGCTTCCTAAGTGTAGCTTTTCCTGTTTTTCCAAAACTAAAATTATTTCAGAGGCAGTTTCTGAAAATTAACCAGGAAAAACTTTCACCCATTTATCCAGATAGATGCAAGCAAAAAAGGCATTTCTGAGTTCCTTATTTTTTGTCTCCCTCTTCTATTCTTAAATACATTGAAATATAGAACTGCCTTTTTAATAATGCTATACGTTTACTAATTGAAAACAAATAGTCGTATCTGAAGTATAAAGACCTTGGTTGTGCCTTGAAAGTAATGCATTTGCACATCTATCTTTTTGAACAGAAATACTGCTGCTGAATTAGACACATTTTACAGTCAACAGTAAGCTGTCAATATTTTAATACAAATGTTCATACTAAAAGAAGGAATGCTTTACATTACTAACTTCTTCATCCTGCCCCATATTTAAAGAAAGTTAGTGACTAAACACTTACCATTTCTGATAACATTTTATTTTGGTTTTTAACTTCTGTTCCAATTTCAATGGAAAGCTATTAAAAAAAAACCAAAAAGTACTAAATAACAGTAATCCGTTATACATAGATTAGAGAAACAAGTCTAAAATACTTGACTTGACTAGCATTTCCCCAGGTAAAGTGTGAAAACAGTACTTGGTATTTTCAGAAACCAAAATAACATGCACAGTGCTCTTTCAATAACCAAGTAAATATTTGTCATTTGACCAGATAGAGTCTAGAGAATCACAGAAGGTACTCAATGCTCCTCCTCCCCTTTTCTCCTTCAACAGAGAAATCCTTATTAGAATTACTGCATGGACTTTCAAAAATTCAAGACCTAGTCAAGTCTAAGTAGCAATTATCCATTTCCTGGAGTAACTGTTAAAACTACTGGCACACAGCACAGAGGACCACGAGCACTCTTTTTGACTCAGCGTTGGCGGAGCTGACACCTGTAATCTGCTAACACATCTCTTTCGACAAGTTGCGGCTATGCTATAAACGGGAATTTCTTTTGTGAATTTGTCTATTCCTTCTCTACTTTTTGTTGTAAAACAGCAAGGACGCAGTGGGACAGGGAGGCAAGTCAAGTATGCAAGTGAAGGCCAGTCCAGAGGTAGTAACCAGGCTCAGCAACAGCCTGGTCATCACCCACAGCTATGAGACAGGTCCAAGGTCAAGCCAGAAAGTCAAGTCTCCAGGTCAGGGTCAGAATCAGGGAGGTATGAGACCAGGCACAGACAGAGCTGCAACACAGCAAAGGTGGGGGCCAGCCAAGAGGATCTCGGCTTAAAGCAGCTCTGAAGTGAAATAGGGGAGTACCTCCACTGAGGCTTTTTAGCAGCTCTTCCTCTGCAACAGTTCTTACCAGCATGCTGGCCTTGAACAACCAGAAGGGAGACTGGTTGGAGGGAGACTCCTAGAAGGGAGAAATGTGCTCCAGGCCCCGATGCTTTGGATTAGTGAAAACCTGTATGTTTTTTCTGACACAACCTAAATCTCATTATTTCTTACTGCTGCATTTCACCACAACCTATCATCAAGTCAAAAGTGAAACATGAGGAACATCTAGGAAGATTATCTGAAGATCATTCCATACTCCAAGATCATTACATCGCACTAAAAGATGCAACTGTAGAGAGAGCACACGTACTGCTCCATGGGGCACTACCAACCACACTATAGACAAACCCTGGGACACTGATTTGAAATATAACATACCAGAGAAGGAGACAAGAAATGAAATTTTGTAACAAAGGTCAAGTTTTTTCTTTTTACCTCCTTAACTTACTCTAAATTATTTAGGTGGATAATTTCTTAACTTAAACACAAGGTTTTATTTTTTATTTGAGGCTAAACAAATGACTTTTAAGCAACAGGATATTATTACCAATAGGAATTTAAAGGAGTTTAGGCCTAGGAATTCATTGGCTTGTACTACACAGAAACAGCACCTATTGCTAAGAATGTTTTTTTTTTTAAAAAAATTTAAGTTGTTAAGAAAAAAAAACCCCATTCAATCTTAATCACAGAGCTGTCTTTAAGTTAGACTTGCTTGAAAGAAGTCCTCAATCTCTGGAAGGAATCAGAATCATTAAAATAACAAATTTCTCTTTCAGAGTATATTAGCATGCTATTTCTAACAGCTCTTTTCACATTACAGATTTATCAGCAGATACAGCAGAAGCTGATGAGCCACAATGATACCACAAAAAACAAGTAGTCCATTTTCTTAAACGGACCTAAGCCAGTTTACTGACCTAAACTCAAATTTTCTAGTTTCTGCAGGGACAGTAATTCATTCTGTAGGAGAGTAAGCCATAAGTAATACCACAGCTGTCCTCAAGATTAGCAAAAAAGGACACCTCTAGCTAAAAATCTAATTAAAGGAAGAATCAGTTGTACAAATGAATGATTGTGCTGACAGTAACACTTTCTTGTACTAAATTTATGTTTTAAGCTAAGTCTGCTGCTTGACTGGTCCATATAATTTAAATCAATAAATGTGACGATACCACTATAGTTAAATACTTACTGATTTAATGGCACTGACTTTTGTACGCAGACTTTCTGTTAACCTTTCATTTTCTTCTTCATAAACACTGTATCCACTATTGGTATAGCCATAGTTACCAGCAGATGCTCCATCGCCTATAAACATAAGAGTCAGTAGTTAGACAGAAAACACCATTGGAGCAAGTGCTCTTCACATGTGGAAAAGCACACTTTCCATTTAAACATGCATTTCCTTAATGTCACCCTCAGCAATCCAGAAGGGGCACCATGTGTTCCTGAGATACAGACTCAACCTTTTCCAAATGTGTAAGTTATCTTTCAATATGCAAATCAAAGACAGAAACCTGAGGAATGGTTGCAATTTAATACTATGAAATTTTTCCCCACATAGTGTTTTCAGGTTACTTCTATGGAAGTCAACCTAGGCATTACACGGAGATGTGAAGGGAGCATTGAGGCCACTACATAGAGTGGTAAACTTAACTCAAAATAGGAATGCTGAGATCTTTCTCTAACAAAAATAAATACCATTTGATCACACCCACATTTAAAGGAGAGAGCATACTCTGATCCTTACATGTATTTCTCTACAAACAAGACCTCAGACAAGAAGCCAGGCCCCTGAGCAGAACACTGCCATTTCTGTCGCAATTCTGCAGTTCTGTTCCCACTCCCGCCTTTGCTTTTCAGGTGATGGAGCTTCTGGACCATTGTCTGGAGCTCCAGACGACTGACTCCACAGAGTAAGTGCAGCAGAAGGGAATGAAAGCTCCTCAGCTCCACACATTCTCTTCCTAAAACCTCTAATAAAGATCTCCTACAGACAACAGTCAAGACAGCAGCGCAGGCACAGGAGAATTAAAGCTCTGTCCTGTCTAAACAAAAATCAGTCTGAGGCCTCAATTCAAAGATTTGAGAACAAGACTGAGAAAGGAAAACAGAAAACAACTATTATAAGCTTTACAATAAAGATCCTACTAGATTAATTCAAGTAGCAATTCAGTATAACAGTAATGAATATTTATATGGCTAGTCAGAATGCCACACAGAAATTGCCTGAATGCCTTTGGTTAATTCCTCTTCAATAAAATTTACAGATTTTTGTGTTTGGGTGCGTGTTTTTGTTGGGTTGGGAGTTTTTTTGAGGAAAAAGGAAGAGAGGCACCAACCACATTCACAGATAAAACTCTATCTCAAACAGTCTCACTGTGTGCTTGGCATACATAATATTAAGATTTTAAAAGACAGAATTATGATACTACTTTTATAATAGATGTCATTTTATATTAATACATAAAGCTGTTCTTTAAGTGTAAGTAATGACAATTTTTTAGTTTGTACTTGTAAACTGTTTTAACGTTATTCTATAAATTAAGCTAATGACAAATTCTCAACAAGACTGGGTGAAATGTATGTTTCCATTTCATCACAGTGAAAGTCAATAAGTTCCCCCTCCCCCCAATCAAAAGTACTAATGCAAAGTATATAAACTTGACTAAAACGACACCATTTAGAGAGTGAGGGTTGTTCCCTTTGTCTTGTTTTACAAATGCATCTAAGTACAGTACTTCCTACCAAGTGACACACAACTTTGAATACGTTTGTAAGTTAATATACCATATACCTTCAGGACAAAATACCGTAACTATGATTATTACATACACTGTGTCATAACAGATGTGAACAACTGCCCCAAAGCTTTTAAACAGGCAGAGCCACTTCTATACATGTAATAGAAAGCACTAGGTAGAAGCCTGGCTACTGCTGTTTACAGAAGGACAGAAACTTCAGCATGGCGGTTCTATGGGCTGTCTTCCAATGCTGTTCATTGATAGGACATGTAATACGGACATAACCATAACATAATCACAGGCTAAGAAAGAGGTACCAGGTAGTTGGTGCCCAGCTTCTTTTTACAGCCTACTAAATAAAAAGAAATTCTAGACCAACAGTTGAAATGTCAAGGAAAAGCAGCAAATTCTACTGCAGCTGGTAAAAGTCGTAATAGACATTTAAGTCTTCTGCTTGACCTTCCAGCAGATTGTTTAAGAAGTCATTTCAGGATGTCAGAGACACACTAAAAGAAGGCATGCTCTTTCCCCTGCACTCCTTCCATAAACTTAACTTTACCTTTTCAGAAACACCATACTGAGCTGCATGGACTTCAGTCTAACCTGCCTGAGTTCATACCCAAGAGCAAGCTGTTAGTGTTACAAAGAAAAGGACTGAAGACCAAAGCGTTATCAAATGCCCACCTTTTTATGATAAACATCCCAACACCTCTCTTGATCTAGGAAGAAGCATATCCAAGATTTGTTTTATCTTGTGAAAATACTATTATACAACACAAGTCCAATGTGTGGAAGTAGATCTAGAGTGGTGTTACAGACACACCTGGTTTAGCCACATGGCATTTATCAGCCCCTACATATTCACTGTCTAGGAAGAAGCACCAGAACTCAGTCATAAATTTCTGAGACATAAACATTACCTAAGCTTTACAGTGAGGTCACAGCACCTACATGGCTCTAGAACGTGACATGGGAGTTCAAAGTTTATAGTCACTGACGTGGCTGCTGGGGGAAATACAGGGCCTAAGTTTCTCAAAACACTCAGCAGGAACTCTGCAGAGATTTCTGCCTTGGCATCAGATTGTAATAAATTGACAACAGCTGGGGGGTGGTTCCCCCCCAAACATAGCAGAAAAACATACAGAAATACTAAAATTAAAACACAACTGAGAATTTAGAAAGGACTTGACTGAAGAGTCACAAATCTGTCCACCCACGGAAACATGGCTCAAACTAACAGTGCACTAGATCCATTCATGAACACAACTACATACAAATCCCGGCGCTGCTCCGTAAGCCCAGCTGAGCTGGAAAGCGAAGACAGACGAGTAGGGACACCACACTTTTCCCACCCAAAGCTCCCGAGCCCTGCTGCAGGCCTACACCCCCCGGCACAGCCCCTCACGCAGACACACCCCACGGAGCCCCACTCGGGGCCGGGCCCTGCCCGGCCGGCTCCGCCAGCGGCTCCCACAGAGCCGGGCCCAGCGCGGCCCACACGGGAGGACGGGCTGCCCCGGCCCGCCCCACCCAGCGCTTCACCCCCTCTCCCTCTCCCTTTAACCCTCCAGCACCAGCGGAGGGTCCCCCGCCAGGCCGGGCGGGTCACCAGGGCGGCTGCAGGCCCCGCCGCGCTTACCCAGCCCCGCGCGCCTCATGGCTGCGCCCGGAGCTGCCGGGACAGGAGGAGGAGTAGGAAGGAAGGCGAGAGCGACTCCCGCGCCCACAGCGCCTGAGGGAAGCGGAGCTCGACGGGGCGGCCGCGGCCCAGCTCCGGCTCGGCCGCCCGGCTCATTCACCCGCCGAGCGCCACGACAGCGCTCCGCGCCGCGCCGCCCGCTGGGTACGGCGGGGCCGTGGGCCGGGCCGCGGGGGCTGATGGGGGCTGTAGTTCCGCGCCGCGCCGCTGAGGCCCCGGCGGCTGTGCGCGGCGGGCGGACTGGCGGCGGGTCCCTGACAGAGGCGGCCCCGTCCAGAGCCTTCGGCCCCGGGGGGCAGGGTTCCCCCCGGGCTGGAGCACGGTGTCTGCAGGGCCTCCCCGCAGCACCCCGCGGCGCTGAACCAGCGTGGCGTTCCTCAGGGGAGAGGGTGGCAGACCCTTCGGCCCACCCGCCCGCTGTCCGTGTGCCCGGCAGGCCCTGGAAGGGGCGTGACTTACTGAAAGTGTACGTCTCGGGCAGCTGGGCCGTGAGGTAGTGGTGTCGGGGGCCAGAAGGAGGTGGGAGCCGCGCCACCAGCGGGGGCTGGCGCTGGCAGAGCAGCTCCCGCGCCCCGCGGCTACGGGAGAAGGGTAAATTCTGTGGAATATAACCAGTCGTCAATTTACTCAATGTGTTACCTAGTCCAGCTTGCATTAAACTTTTAAGAATTGATCCTGAAAGGGGGAAAAAAAAAAAAAAATAAAAATCATCTCGGCCTTTGTTTCAGGAGGCCATCGGTACGTTATCGTTTTATTGTTTGGGAAGGGGAGATTCTCAGTGGTTATCTTCTAGCAGGCAGTCAAAAAATTAAAATCCAGTGCTGAGCAGAGCTTTACCACCGTTTTTTTCCCGCCATGTATTCAGAACTAGCGGGCGTGCTACTGCAGCATACAGTAACTCGAACTGGAAACATGCAGATTTAATTATTATTGAGTTTTCAGTTCGCTGAATGATTTCAATTTCATTTGCAAAGGTTATTTCTCCTTCATTCTTTAACCCCTTGCAGTGCTTTATCAGAAATGGCTTTTACCTGCTTTTATTAAAGGTGTGACTCACCCTATATACCAGTGGATTCAATTTATTTCCCAGGATGATACCAGAATGATTTATCAGTACTCCAGCGTAGAACAAACAAAATCATGGAGTCCATTCAGAGTTCGCTATTTCAAGTGTGGCATCCACAGGACTAAAGGAGCTGCATTGGCTTTTCCAGTTAAAACATCCTGCCATGTCATTAATTGCTTTGGTATTTGTGTTCTGGTGGCAACTAAGACACCCAGTATTGGACCAAGACCCACTTGTATCGTACAAGCTATATAAACGCAGACCAAAGCTCCTACTTCAATGAGCTTGCAGTGTAACATGAGTCTTCATCTAGGCAGGTAAACTTGTAGAAGGAAGAATAAAATAACTCTTGTCAATAAGAAGGCATATGCTCTCCTGCTCTAAGACACCCCACGTATCTTTTTGCAGCGCATAAAACCACAAATAATTGCAGCATTCCTTTCTCTCTGCACTTGTCCAAGTTCAGTTGAGACATTAGTCTTGTATCAGCCCAACTTTAGGACAGACATTGAGAAGCTGTTGTTCACGTGTTTACTTCTCAGTCACATCTGGTTGCCTACCTCTCAAACAGCATTATAAAGTGTAAAATGAGTACAATGTAGAAACTGGCCCTTTAGTATATTTAATATTTGATAATTTTAGTGGTTTACCCAAAATTTCAACCAAGGCATTGGTTGCACATACAAAAGAGAAGAGAAGGCCAAGGAGAAGAAATGAACTGCAGAACTGACACCCATCCTGCACAGTGTGAGGCTAATCTCCAGGGGATTTTGTCTGGAGCTCAGCAATTCTTACAGGAGTTCGCAAGCTGCCATCACTGGTGACTTCAGACTTGATTTACACCAGTTCAGGGAAATGCATCGGTTGTTTCAAAGAAGGGAAGAGTACTATCACCAGATAAAGGTGCTGGTCACCTGGAGATGGGCCCATTTCTTACCTTGCCAGGACAAAGAGGTCTCTCAAAGGATGACACGCTTAAAACAGCAAAATTTAGATGTTACAGAAAATGAGCAGATTCTGAGAAAATCTTCTTCATGAGCGCTACAGATTTGAAGTAGGGCTCTGTTAGGAGCAGTATCCTCATCAAACACAATTTTTGAAGGAAGGTTCGGGTGACAGTCTATGCAGTAACTAAATAACCAGAGAGTAAAATTGAGGCTTCGGGAGGCAGTAGGAAAATGTCTTTTAGTAACAGCTGGGCTGAGTCTCTCATTGTTATGTATAATTTTATTTATTTTTTTTTCTGCATACATCATCCAAGAAAATGATTACATTTGGTGGCATTGCTATGTGAAAAGATTTTTGTTTACAATATTTGCATATTCTGTCATCCTTCTTTCCCCCCCCATGACTCTTCTTCCATTTTTTAATAATTATGGATTTATTCATAACTAGGTAAAAACAGTACATCTCCCCACTAGGACTGTAGTTATAATTCATTGTTAAGGGTCTCATTTTTCATTTTTACTTAAAATTTTTGTAAAATAAAATTCCAATTAGACACACGTAAGGTGTTCACAACTCATAGTGTTTATGTCTATAACCTGCTTATGATGTTTTGAAATAACATATTGAGTCTACGTGCAATTTATAAATAGCACATTTAATTCTTCACAGTTGCTTACAGCAAATCTTGGAAACGATACTGACATGATTAATGTCTCAAATCCATTTTTATCTTATTGAATTTATATTTTTTTTATACACTGAAAGTGCCTCGTAGAAAATTTAATTTAATAGTTCTCCTGACGTTACAATAATGAAATTGCGATTCCATCTCATAACAGAGGCTGGACATAGAGGTCGACTGAGTATCATAAATATTCACTATGTTTATGTTATATTTCCATTGATTGTTTCTATTCATATTAATCATTTCACAGAATGAATCTGTGAAATAAGTACAATTTTTCTGTTGACGTGGTTAATTGTACTCCTGTTGGCTTTCAGGCCCGTTCCCTGGCAGCTCTCCCGCTTGGAGGCCGTGTCCCGGACTCCCCGGCTTTGTAAACCAGCTGTGCGTGTTTAGCAGGTGTGGCTGCAGCTGTTCCTGGGCATTTGCAGTTCTTCCTGCCAGGAAGCCTAAAGGAGTAGTCAGCAAGTGGTTTTAAGTGATTGACTCATCAACATTTTGTTTATCAGTGACAACATATAGGAAGAAAAAGCAGGTAAAAAAAAAAGTCTGTGAGCTTATCTGTCTTGAGTGTGTTTTTGTAATCGCTTAATAGTGGCTTACACAGGTGTGTCATTGTTAGACACTCTGCTTAGGCAACGTGTAGTCTCTTTTCCCCCCCAAATTAATGAACAATTACTCCTTTTTTTTTTTTTTTTAAAAAAAATCTTTTCTAAAAGAGGTGTCCCACATGTCCTACCAACTGTCCCACCACTGCTACTATTTTTTGGTTCTCTTTACTATCTCCAGTTAAACTAGATGAATACATTTACATAGTAAACAGCCCATATATTTTATTAATAGATTACTCCATGACTCCATCACAAAAGCAATAAAAAGGAAAGAAAAAAGCACAGGGAAGCTGTCTGAAAAAATCCTGTATAATCAAACTTCCAATACACAACTGAAAGCCCAGGAATCTTATTAACATGATAATAATAGTGACTTGATTATCATTGAATTATTAAATAACTAACCAGAATGTCAGTGTTCTTACATGTTTGATAAACAGGTTTTCACAGTCGTCATGATTAATTTGCTACTTTTAGCAATTATAGGCTGTGAAAACAGCCTAACAAGTCACAGGCATCATTAGAGAGTTGAAAAGCTGATATTGCATGATATTATGTTAGCATCAAATATTTCAATCACTGTTTTGTTAAGCAGTAAGCTTCAATTATTAAAAAAAAACATTTGCTGGTTAAATCTTGTATCCATTGTGCAATTAAGTAACAGCTGACGAGACATTTCTAAATAAAACTAATACATTAACCACATAGAAGCAGAGCTAGATCACAGAATATTTTTAATTAGGACTCGGTATCTTCAAAAAGGAGTAATGTCAGCATCTTTCATCAGTATCCTTGTCATTTAATATCCCGGGTTATTCTAATGCTGTTTAGCAAATTAGAGCCCTGAAAGTGCTTCTATTCCAACAAACTCCATCAGATCACTCAGGTATTTCCTCCCATAGTCTGAAAGCTGAAAAAACTGACACCGGATTTAGGATGTCATCAGCCTTGGTCTTCCTGGTTGTATTTGCCAAATACTGCCGTCATGAAAAACAGAAGATGCCATGTAAAACCACATCTTCCGTAAGACTTTAAATGGCTGAAGGGGGCTGATCACAGCTGCTGCTCGTTGCCACCTGGACTGTCACGCAAAGAATTAATTGTGCAAGTCACAAGTGGAATAGTATGTGCAGTTGTTATTCAAGTTCTTTAATGAGGAGAATGTATGTAAATCACTACAAGTACCGACAAACCTATCAGTTTCACCCATCACAATGATCCAAAACTTCATTAAATACTGTTAAAGAGATCCATGGCTGTTTTTGGTCTTAATGCACTTCCATCATAGATGGCAACTTCTTGCTGGGATGAGGTTTGGAGTCGTCTTGTCTCACTCTGTATTCAAACTATGTTCATTTTTTTATGATGTTCTTTTAATATAACCCTTACCAAGTCTTTGCCAAAATAGCCTTTTCTTGTTTTTAGGCGATAACCAAGGAGATACGTGGACAAGATCCTGGGAACTCCTGTTTATCTTTGATAAAACTGTGTTGCTGGGAATCAGGGAAGCTTCCTTGAACATATGCAATTGTACTCATCCATGCCTAGTCATCCTAGGGCTTTCCGTACACAGGTGCAAAGGATCATTAACGCTTTGTACCTATGAAGACTTCCTATCACATAGCTTTGCATGTGTGTATGATTACAGGTTGAGAAATCATGTAAACTCCTAATAAGGTTTTACAACTCGGTAAATATGCTTAGAACAACACTTACAGGGCGTATTTATGCACAGTTGTGGCTGTAAGGCATGCCATGTTATTTTCATGTTCCCGATCTCAGTATCATCTCAGTTTTTCCAGGCATAGTCAGTGTTATCCTGAGGGAGGCCTCAGAGAGCTCGGTTGGTCAGACAGGCGCCAGCAGCGAAGGACCAGCTGAGGGAAGGAGCAGCAATATTTATGGTTGCATCAGCAGAAAGTCTCTAGTACGAAAGTACAGTCTTTTTCACCTTTACAACACTTGTTTTAATTTATTAACAGTGAAGGCATCTTTCTCCTCACTTTGATATAAGCTATGTTTGGGAAGTGTCGAGCTTTGTATTAGCTCATGGATAATATAATTTAAATATAGTTGTTATTTACTTAATTGTTGTTGAGAAATACTGTGATTCTGCTTATTCTTTCATTTAGTTACTTTTCAGTAGCATAAGCTGTTCCATCTCTTGTTTGATTCTGCAGGGAACTCACCCAGAAATCTCTGCTGTATTTTTATAGATTTCTCGTCAGTACTGTTAAATTACATCAAAATAGAGAAGGAAGGCTACAGACACAACTGCTGCTCTCTCTCCTAAATTTCCTTACATAAGGCTAGAGTCAAAATTTACTGAAGTCATGGAGAATTTCTGTATTGACTTTGGATCAGACTATAAATTTTTATTAAAAAAACCCCACACCTCTGCTGATTCTTTGTCTTCCAAGTGGTGTATGCTGTGTAATCTATGAATAATTCCAGTCATGATTTGTTTCTCTAATATTAAGGTACCAGTTCTGATGTCAGCTTTGACTGGGTAATAATATCAGCTGAATGAGTGATAAGAATTCAGAGCCATTGCAGCAGCCTGAGCATTAATAACTGTAATGTCTAAAGAGGAGAACTAATACATTTAAAATAAAAAGTGGAAGTCAAAGTAATTTTTCATTTCAGTAAAACAAATGTATGGGATGAATGGAGCATACAGTTCCAATGCTTCATAAGATGCAATTACACAGTAATTTGATGATTTACGTTGTGTTTATTTTGACCTTTCAGACCTGTGGGAAAGGCTTTCACCAGTGAAAAGAGAGAATTCAATAAAAACAGAGATTTCAAGCACAATAAATTTCAGTGAGGGGAGAGCTATTTTGCAGGCTTGTATCTAGGCAGAGCATTTTCCTACAGCACATTTCTCAAGACAAATGGGGCAGACATCATCCTTTTTTCCTTGTCCGGCAAGGCAGATTTGAGAATGCGAATCAAGATTCCTGGATGCTGGAGCTAGCTTTGTGCTTGGCCACTGGAGAGTTACTTAAAACAAGAAAAAAAAACCCAAAACCCAAACATCATGTACTTCTTTAATTCTCTTTAGTTTTCTCATAGGTCAACAAATCATGCACAAAACAATTTGTTTGATGACTAATTAGAGAAGCTAATGCCTGAATATAAATCTGCAAAAGCTCTTGCAAGTGCCTTGTTTTCCAGAAAGACCATTATAAATAAATTACCCATTCAAAACACCTTTATAAGGATCATTTTCTTAGGCTGTTGCACAGAGTGCAGCAGCAGGGCTAATTGCCTGTACTGGAGCATGGTGCTAACGGGATGACGTGGCTTCCTGGTCTGTGGTGGCTCATTCAGAGTTTAGTTGTGTGTTTCTGTGTAGCACCACGTTATGCCACAAGAATATGTATTTAATTTCTGTGTTCGTATTATTTGCCAGATTCAGTGTACCAACTGAGAAGAAAGTGTAACATTGTTCTCCATAAAGATGCACTTCTAAGAAAAACCTCCTTTAACACACTGAAAATCAGAGCACCTTATCTAGGTTTTAATGAAGGCAGTAACAAAATGTCATTCATTTTTATGCCATGGGATCAAGACTGGCGTGATTATAGTGTGGAAAGGATCATTAATTATAGTGTAGAAAGGATTTCAGAATTAAAAGTCATAAGTTCTTTTAATGTTTTTCTGTAAATACAGATAAAAGCAAACAGGTTATGCTTTATGGTATACCATGAAGAAAGATTTCATCTCCCACAGCCCATTCACCAACAGAAGTAATCACACAATCACAGAATGGTCAGGGTTGGAAGGGACCTCTGGAGATCATCTAAGTCCAACCCCCTGCCACAGCAGGGACACCTACAGCAGGTTGCACAGGACGGCGCCCAGGCAGGTTTTGGATGTCTTTGCTTGAAAATCACATGAAAAGTCATTGTCACTTGTACGGTCAAAAAGGATGTGATATATGAGCTAGAATTAAAGGAAAGTCTACACATTTATACCACCACATACGAACATCTACTGTGTGGATACAAGCCATACTCGTAAACTCATAATTGGACAATAACCAGAATCCTCTGTCCCTTTAGGGATCATGTTAGGCAAAAGATATAGACAACTGGCTACAGCATAGAAAGGTTTCTATCCCATTTAACTCCAGTTCAAGTTCACCAAACCTGCATCCTGTTGTGGATGTCTTGAGGTCCACCAGCCCGTGTCCAGAGGTGGGTTGCCTCTTGGTTCAAGGTCCACCAGCTAGTGCATTGTTGTGGATTGGATCCTGGCTTACAGCTCAAAGTCTGCCAGACTGCTCTTACATCTGTTATCTCGGAGTGCTGGCCTTGGCCTGCTGAAACTCTGTACCCTGTTGTTTGACTTGTGACAAATTAAGCAGCTGTCTTATCCAACACGTTTTCCTTCCCGTATATGCTTTTCTAAGGAGGCCTTATTCAGCTTATCCATCCTAGAAAACACCATTTTATGCCCCTGCTGCTCAGTTGACCACCATCGCCTTGAATAACCGACGTCTTTAGTTCTACATAGCCAAGTAAAGATGGGTTGGTATCTTTGAATCCTTTTACCCAGGAAATCAAATTATTCAACTGAACCCTCTTATCCAAATCTCTGTCCTGAGATTCTGAACGAGGGGGAAGGGTGAGGTTGATGGCTTCTACAGAGTAACTGTTCCCAGAAGGGTTCAGGAAGGATGGAGAGGACACTATACACGAGCAAAGTCTACTCAGAGTGATGCTCCTGAGTTGAATTCCTATCCTGCATGATCATTCTAATTAATTATACTTTAGTTGAAAACTCATAAAGTTAAAATGCAAATGTTAGTTTGCTACAGCAATGCTGAGTGTCCATATACCCCACTGATGTAAAAGAAAATGTAGACATTTAGCATTTCTGAATTTCATATTCATGTATCTTCATTTATAAAGATAATTTTTCCTTAAATGAGATTACTAGAATAACCTCATTTATTAAAAATAAAATCTGTTATTCAATAAGACTGTCTTTTAACTTACGTATTCCGTACGTATTTAAAGGCTATGCTTTGGTAATTACTAAACAAAGCATTCTTCTAGTGCCCCAGTCAGCATCGCTGTTTCCTGATGGGATACATGGTCATGCATCTGGTTTCAAGAGATCCTCTGACGGCTTCCTGCTGAGCAGTGTAGACCAACAGTAGAGTCAGCGGTAGAGACTTTATGCCACATTCCTCCTTCATGGATCAGCATTGACCACAGTAAAGGTAGGAATGATTCTGGCCACATGAGTCTGTTTTAGGAAATGCAGTTTTCCATGTCTGGACAAGTCACGACCAACTACAATGTGACTGACTGCATATTGCTTCAGGCTTTTTCCAGAGATTACAGTTCTTAAGGAATTAATAACAGAAAGAAGTCTGGAAAGGACAGCAAAACCAGACAGCAAACAAGGTAGGTCTGAAGCACCTGGCACATACGGATCAGCTCGTCCTGTGCCAAAGGTCAGGCTGGAGAGGCACTGGAGCCACTGCTGGTGTGCAGTTGTTCTGATGGAAGTCTAACATATCCAGCACGTGCCCTGTGTGCGCAACTTCCATGTGCTTGTGCACGTGCCGCTGGACCTACCACTCTTGGATCTGACTCATGACCTTTATGAATCATAGGAAACACAAAAGATCCTGGGCCAAGTCCCAGGGAAAAATCCTGGTGAGCTGCCAGGAGAGCAGGTCTAGCTCTAATTCTAGATTTGTGCCTCCTAACATGGTGGCACGTCAGAGGTGAGATTCAGTGTAGGCTCATACGCTCCTGCCTGGAGAAAGGGCAGGATTTCCTCATATCTCCTGCAGCACACGGTGCAGATGCCGGCTCAGAAATTGTGGCTAGAAAGTGATACACAGGATGGAGAGTGGGGATAATTGGATTCTAAACTTGCAAAATGAATTCTGGGATGGAGCCAAATCTTTAACATCTCTGTTCCTCTATTTCCCTATAACTAAAATGTGAATTTCTTGCCAAGCATGTTAAAAGGCTCATTTTTACTAATATGCTCTAACGCCTTGAAATGTGGCTTAAGAAAGAAAAGTATTATTCAAAGACGGTGGAAGAAGAATGTCTACTATTTGCATTACAGTAGAATCAAATGACCCAATGCATCATGTAGATTATATAGGAAGACATGATTCCTCCCTCAGAGTCAGTGGGAGGGGAATGATCATTTTTTACATTACAATAGAGTCAGATGATGTGGTCCATCTTGTAAGTTCTATACAAACGCATGACGCCTCTCCCAGATACCTTATAACCCTTATGACTCCAGTGGTATCTATTATGTTATTGTGAGTATTACATTTTCTGCCACATTTTAGCAATGAAGAAGCCATTTGAAGGAAAAATAAATAGGAACACAAATTTAATAAAAGTATGTTAATATAATATATAAAATATATTAATAGATGTAAGTTTTTAGAATAAAGTGGAAAAACTTTTTGTTAGGAATAGTGTACATCTTGGTAAAAGAAGCTATAAGTTTTGCTGGTGCTGCACTGGATTTTCCAGTTTTATGAAAAAAATACAGAATGTGAAGACAAATTTGCAAAATCATATTCCCCCATATCACCAAGCGGCTATATATAAAGAGCTTTCATGCGAGGCTGTTCAAGGTCATGATTTATTATGGACTAAATACAGGTTCTGTGTATGCACTTACACTTCTGGTAATGAGAATCTATTCAAGGAATCATGTAATTTATGGAGAAAAAGTCCGTTTTAAGAATTATGAAGAAATATTCGATGCCTATCACCCTTTAACAAATTCATAATAAGAACTTTTTAAAGTGTAAACAAAGACAGTTTGGGTTAAAAACAGTCAGATGTGCTGTATTGTATTCTACCAATTGATTTCATCAAAGCTTTCTCCTGACCTTCCCTGCATCCTCCCCCACAGTGATTGTCAGAAAGGGGAAATTCATCTCTCCGTTATGTCCCTGAGTGGCCAGACTTCCAGCCCAGGATGAGGCAGCGGGTAACATTCGGCAGGATCCCTACACCCTGACATGCCAGCTGCTGTGGGGGTTTCTACGGGTGGAGAACTGGAGGCGGAAGAGATGCAGGTTTCACTGCTGTCTCAGGCTGAATTTCCTCAGCATCAACCTGGGCAATTCACGTTTGCTGCTCATCCCTCAGGTGCCCAGGGCACAGCACGGGGCCCAAGATGAGCGCGCCCGCTGCCCCCTCGGTAGGCCGAATCCGACAGTAGCCTTGGGGCTGGTCCTGAGGGGAACCAGGAGCAGAGAGCCAAGGAAGAGGCAAGGGAGGCACCTTGAGAGCTGCCGGGGGAGTCATCAGCTCCAGGCTTTACCGTGAGCAATGAATGAAGGTAATGAGATCTTTCTCCTCTAGTTTTCCTCTGTTGCCTAAAAAGCTTAAGAACTTGCATAACGGCTTTCCCTCCACAGGCGTGTTACTAGGGGTTTGGTTTTTTTTACTAGTCGGGTGTTTTCAGGATACTTGTGGGAATTTGACATCTTTAAGGTCATAACCCTTCTCAACTTCAATAGCAATTAGCTAGTGCTTGTGTTCAAATGGATTCAGGGGACTGAAGACAATCTGACTGGGAGACAGATATCCTCCCAATGGCTGGGCAAGACTCCTCTACTGGGGAGGTGAGGCGCAAAAAGGGAGAGAGGCCTCCTTCAGCTGGAAGAAAATACGTGGGGAGGCAGAAATAACTTAAAGCCTCGTGTATGGTCAGTACAATTGCAAAAGCAAGGAGGTTACACTGTGTAGGAGATGTCCTAAGGGAGCTGAGCTATTCAGCTGTCCTTACCTGGCAGAATTCTCAAAAGATGTTGAATCCTTGCTGGATGCTTACACATGGCGTAAGGGATGTGAATATCATAGGCACCTGAAAGCGAGAAAATGATACTTTGTGGTTCACTTTTGCCACCTAATAGCTAAGAGGTTAATTAGATGAGTTGTTAGAGCTTAACTTTAAGGTTCTTCAGTGAACTGTATTGTATACAACTGGTTTTCAGGAATATCCCATGTGAACTTTGATAGCAATAAATTCTAGGCAAGATTTTAAAAATAGCCCAACTGTTCATCTCCAGTCTTTCAAGAGCTTATTTTTCCTAAAACACTGGAGAATATAAAGTCAAATAAAATTGTTTACTTATACTGTGAACGATCAGCAAAACAGTTGAAGTTCTTACTGGGAGACCATAACACACTGACAGTTAAGATTTTATTTCGTGGAATACAAATGAGGATTTTAAATTACATTTAAGAAGAGAATATGAAAAGATTGTTTTCTTTCCAGAGCTGAATTATTAGTAGGTTTGTATTGAGTTGCAGGATATCATTAATATTTTTACATCAGTAATGCCTTTCTAACCTCAATTAGCAGGAGACCAGAAGCCACGCTATGAATCTTTCACTGAAATGCAGTTGTCAGCTATGTAAATGACTTTATAAATGTGTCCTGAAAATGGAAATGGTTTATGCAAATTAACCTGAACCACAGTGTGCAAGATGAGAAGTATAAGAAATGATGGAATTAACTCGGTGGTGTTTGGAAGCATCCTTGGACTACACCCGAAAGGAAAAGTACCACTTGGAGAATCAGCTGAGTTCCACCAGTGGGGGGAAAGGAGACCTAGGTAACGTTTTCAGAAGTGCTAGGCTAGGTGGAGCACACCTTTCCCGCTCACCCCTTTCCCTTGTAAAAGTATATTTTCATTCTCAGAGTGTTTCCTCTCATGCAAAAAGAAGCATAATTTTAAATATGCGCTGACCACCTGGAAAAACCCTACTACAAATGAAAATAGATTTAAAATTAAGAGATTAATGTTTCACACTCTGTACTGGTAGCTGGCTCTTAAAAAGGCTTGGAAAGAAATATGAGAATCCTTGAAACCATTCAATTTGAATTATTTGAGAGCTGGCAGCCTGACAAAAAGAAATATAAATCTTTTTCCTTCCTTCCTTCACAAGTCCTGAGTATTTGCTAATATTTGATATTTTATCCATTATATTAAAGACTGATTATGAGCTCCTGCTCTGAATTTGCTTTAGTCATTGATTATTAATGTCTCACATACTGTCATGTGAGACATTATTACTCAATATCTTTAGTAGATTTAACTCGGTAAAATCTGCAACTGCTGCTCCTTGGTCAGTCTTTATTTTGCCTGTGTTCATACAACTCAGGTGGAATTTCTGACTGAAGAGGTATTAGGGGAAGCATCAGTATTGGCCTTAAAGAAGGCAGAACTACAATTCTGAAATCAGAATGAATAGCTGAAAGAGGATCTGAAAGAGGACCAGAAAGCTGTCTGATGTGAGACAGTCAAGTATTAGGTTTTAGCTTGTACCTATGTACAGATTAAAAAATACAGTTTTGTCAATTCTAACAGCCATATTTTTCTTCTGTAAAAGTATGGACCCTGTCCTAGATGTTTTCTTGAGAGTTCTACTGATTCTTTTAAATTTATTGGTTCAAAAATGCTGATAACCTTTTGTTAAATGAATGATAGTTTCTGTTAAGGTAAATGAAAATAGCAAACCATGATGATTTTAAAAGTTGGTAATTAGAGTGGCTTCCCCCCAAAAATATAAGGCCAGTGCCATTTAATAAGCTGTTATTATTTGTACAAATATGTTTCTCTTCTAACTTTATTCTTGGCATTTTAATGAAATATGCAGTTCACTGTTACAAATGTATGTCATGTTGATGCATTCTTTATCTTCAACATTGAAACCTCTCAGATAAAGTGAGATATTGCACAGAGTACCACAATTTATTTGTAACGTCAAAATTTCCCTAAGTATTAAAAATCTATATGAAGAATTGATTAAAAATTCTCCAGGTGAAGGGGCTTGAAAGCTAATCTGTGCAGCTAACATACAGACCACTTACTGATAAAGTAAAAATAAAGACTGACAGCTTCACAGAAGAAATCAACTTCACAGTTAATCTACAGGGCTTGTAGATTAAGGTTGGGGGAGGTGATCTAGTGTGATACGCTTCACTCTGTGATGTGAACCTTGACTTCTAACTGCTGTGTGAAGCTGAGTTGCTATTTATAGTCTGTAATAGGAATACTGTGATAAGCATGGGGATTTTATTTTCTTTAATCTTCATCTTGTTGCCTTGTCTCTCAGTTTAAAAAAACCACCAAACAACAAGGATAAAACGGCAGGAGGGACCAGCAAAGCAGCTAAACTAGAACACTGACAGTAAAACAGTGGATAATATTTATACATCTGGGTCTCTGGCAGAGCATAACACAACTATAATAATCACCAGAAGCTTCTGAGATAGCTGTTTCCCATATCTAGGGTTGGTCATAGTTAAAGGTACCGTTTCCGATGATGCCTACATGTGCTCTCAGTCGCCACGTACCATACACAAGTAGTCCACGCAAGAGACTGTGCTGCTGGGGATGAGTGTGCTGTTCAGAGTGGAGTAACAGGAGGGGGTGACTTGAGGAGGCAAAGTGCTAACACAGTGTGTGGTGTACAGCCATGAGGAAAGATGGCATTTAGGAAACAGAGGAGGAAGGAATGGTCTTTTTTTTTTTTTTTTTTTTTAATCCTTTGGCATCCAGCTTTATCAGATATCTCGGTTTCTGCTCAAACCTACTCTTCCTTCCCAGCATAATTTTTTCTTCCCCTGGAAATCAGGCCATCTCTGAACTGTTGCCTTTTAGTTCTAAGAGTCTGGAAAAATTTCAGTCTCCACATTATACTGAAATATTTTCTGATTTTTGTTTTAACATAAAAAACTGTCTGTTAAATTTCTGAAGATGAGATCATTGTATTTTATTTTCTACTGATAACCACAAAATCAAAGAGCCTTTCCAAGTGGTCTAAAATTTAATGACATAAGGTTTAAAAAGTCCAATTGGTACACGAGCCACGATCCTGAGCGGAATTGAGACAACAGAAAATGTAACATTTTTATTTGTGTTTCATGCTTTATAGCAATAGCTATCCGGTTCTACATTGCTGGAGACCAGACACAACTAATGATTTCAACTATGGTGAAATCATTCCACTGTAGTAAGGGATGCCACCTGTGTTTTGGACTGTGGTCTACATTTACTTTCTGGGAAAAGATTTTAGAGATTGGTAGGCCTTTAGCAGATGTGGCAATTAGCAGATTAGAAACTGAAGCTACACCCATGTCAACTAGACAACGTACAACGGTTAGTGGAAAGGACATTCAATATCATAACTTACTTAGCAGTATGGATTAAGTCAGTTGATACTTGAAAGTCAGTTAGATGGCTTTACTCAACAGTTTAAATAGAAGTTAGGGCCTCAATGAAATAGCTACTATAGCTTCAATGTGATGACTGTTTAATCCCCTTTGTACTCGCTTCTGTGAATCTGAAAAAACAGACTGTTTTGTCGAGCTGATGGAAGTGCATCCGTTCAGCTTGAAGTTTTAAGTTCCTTATGAAAAATATTCACAGAATCACAGAAGGGTTGAGGTTGGAAGGGAACTCCGGAGGTCAACTGGTCCAAGCCCCTGCTCAAGCTGAGTCACCACCAGCAGGCCGCCCAGGACAATGTCCAGACGGCTTTTGAATACCTCTGAGGATGGAGACTGTGAATTGACTACCTTGTGTCTCTCATTGTTTCTTAAAAATATTCTGAAGCAGGATAAGCATTTTTGAGAAAGCCCCCAAGACAATTTTGACTACTTCAGAGCTGTGAAATACACAACGATTACACCTCTTACTATACAGAGGGGTTACCTGAGAGTCTGGGTTGAGATTCATTTTTTCCTGAACAAACTTGAATGGTCCAGCTATGTCTTAAGTTTAATATTTTCCTCCTACTGTGTTTCATTTGTGTCACTAGGAGAAATCTGCTGAGGAGTTTCATGAGCAGTTAGAGCTTTTTTTATGAGTTTTCAAATTATATTTCCAGTCCAGCCTCTTTATCAAACACACAGCAGTTTGCTGACAGCATTCACTGCTTCATTTCAAACACTCCACTTATCACCTGGTTTCTGCTGGATGCTTTCCCTGTCTTTTACAAAAAGCTTAATCTGAGATACCAAACAGCTTTCTTCGTACTGAGTATATATTAGTCATTATGGCGACAAATAAAAAGCTTACACACATCTATTACACCAGACAAATCTGCAAATGAAAAACTTATTTAGCAGCAATTTCTTATAGCATCAGGAAATTACACTGATTTTAGGGCAGAGGATTTCTTTGAAGTGAATAAATAAATAACCCTTAATATACAATTCTATCATATGTAGTTAATTCTATTTTATGCTTTTATTAAACTATGTTAGTTGGGTTTATCATTCAGTAATGGCGCATTATTAGGGAAATAGGTCTCTCTCTCGTGAGACCCCACCTGGAGTACTGCATCCAGCTCTGGAGCCCCCAACATAAGAAGGACATGGACCTGTTGGAGCAGGTCCAGAGGAGGGCCACAAGGATGATCAGAGGGCTGGAGCACCTCTCCTATGAGGAGAGGCTGAGAGAGTTGGGGTTGTTCAGCCTGGAGAAGAGGAGGCTCCGGGAAGACCCTATAGCAGCTTTCCAGTATCTGAAGGGCACCTACAAGAAAGCCGGAGAGGGACTTTTTACAAGGGCATGTAGTGATAGGAAGTGGGGGGGGAATGGCTTCAAACTGGAAGAGGGCAGATTTAGGTTAGATATTAGGAAGAAGTTTTTCACTCTGAGGGTGGTGAGGCACTGGCACAGGTTGCCCAGAGAAGCTGTGGATGCCCCACCCCTGGAAGTGTTCAAGGCCAGGCTGGATGGGGCTTTGATCAACCTGGTCTGGTGGAAGGTGTCCCTGTCCATGGCAGGGGGGTTGGAACTAGATGAAAATGAGCACCTCAAAGATCTGTTTTCCTATGGAGACAAATCCAAACTGTACAGTTGAAAGGATGTGGACCTACAAAAGTACTACAGAGTAGTAAAAAACTAGACAGAAGTAATAAGAAGCCTAGACAGAGGAAAGAAAAAGTTAATCTCTCCATCTATGCTGAATAAAGTTTTTTTTACTGCTACTTGATCGAAAAGCAAAGATATTATTTTCTCTGTTAATATTTAATATCATAACTATTGTACATACCAGAGATATGAATAGATGTGTTAGTAAAGTCAGCTAAATATTGGTTTTCTGTATTCATTTCCGTTGTCTGGCTTCTAAATGTCTATTCAGTGGCTGCCCAGTAGATTCAGGAATCATAGCTCATTTATTACTTGTTGCTGCTTAAGGCCCAGGCTGCAAATCTCTCTCCTGTAGCTTACAGAACCATTGCATTGTGCTTCGTTGTGTCAGTCTTCCACATGCAAGGGCAATTAATCTGTCCTGAGACAATCTAGAAGAAAATATCTGTTTCATATCTATTTGAATATCTAAATTAGTGTTTAGGAATTATTTTGTCAGAAAGGCCACTGCTTTTCTTACCATGAGGAATGTTAATTGTATCTTAGGTTGCTCAAAGCCCCATCCAGCCTGGCCTTGAACACTTCCAGGGATGGGGCATCCACAGCTTCCCTGGGCAACCTGTTCCAGTGTCTCATCACCCTCACAGTAAAGAATTTTTTCCTAATATCTAATCTAAATCTACACTCTTTCTGTTTAAAGCTATTACCCCTCATCCTGTCGCTACACTCCCTGCTTCTTTCTTATAAATAAGTGATTTTTTTTTTTTTTAATAAGATCCAACAAGTCAGAGCTCTTGCCAAATAAAAGCAGAGAAAAATGTGGCTGGGATAATATGTCTGCTATAAATTTCACTGGCCTGGCTTTGCAGTTCTGGACTCTTCTTTCCAAATCCACTTTGGACAAATCAGCACTGCTGTGGCCAGCATCAATAAGTTTTCTGATACTTTTTCAGGCTTCAGGAGGTTAACTCAAACGCAATTGAACTTCTTGTGCTTCACTATCATTTATTCTCCATTGGTTGCTGGCCATGAAAAAAATGCACGTCCCGTTATGGGCTGTGAGATTTGTATGCAGGAACTGTACATGAGTTAGCATGTGTGTGTGCTTTGATGACTGATACATACTAAAGTCTGCAAAATCCTGACTTCTGAAAGACAGAATGGGCACTGAATAATTAATTTGGTTCTTCCTCCCTTCAGTGAAGCAGCAGAGTGAGCTCAATTATTTGGTAGTCTCTTGTTACTGTCATTCCACAATGGGATTTTTGTTTTTAGTGGTTCATACTTGTTTTCCTGTTTATGCTGGTGACTAGCTGCCAATACCCTGACCTGGCTAGTTCTGTTGATTCCTGTATGGAATACTTAATCTTGTATTGCCACTCATACCTTTTATAGCAAATCTAATTGTATTACTGTTGGTTGGGTTTTTTCCTCTTCTATGCGTTTTTTGCCTTGGAGTGATTTCTGGAGATGTTTACAGGTAACTGATTGCTTTACTAAAATATCATTGCTTTTTCAGTAATTTGAAAATTTTAGCTAATATATGAGCTTGCAAAGAGATTCCTTCCTCACACTTTGTTCTAAGCAATTCTTGCTAATATGTACAAAGTCTTTGCTCGTGGACTATAGGCATCATGTTTGGTATTCTGACTTTCAATAAGCTGAGTAAAAAATCTGGAGCAGTCATTATGGAGACAGCAGATTTCAGTGATGAATAACCGAGTTGCTAGAAGGGTGAAATCTTAGCCACACTGAAGAAGTCTCCTAGATGTAGAAGTCCCCTCATATACAGACGTCATTCAAATTTGGGGTATATACCAATAACTCACTGTGATGAAAAAATTGGGCTTTCTGTCTTGAATGTCTAAGGGGTTGAGAGCTCATTTAAAAAAAAAAAAAGATGCTATAAAGTGTATACATAATGATACCCCAAAGTTTTAATGAAAAAAATTTCCTAATTAGAATCAAGGACAATATATCTTCTCACAAAGTCAGAAATGTTACACTCCACGAAATTAATACATATTTCTGTCAGACATTAAAGGAGAGTAATGTTTCACTAATTTGTCTGAATCTGTCCATTTTCCAGTTCTGTCCACTTCCTTCTAACCAAATAATTTATTTCAAATTTGGCAGCTTTCTGTATTATGAGCCTCAACACCCTCCAAAAATTTGTTGGCAGATAATAAATTTTAAGTCAAGTCTGACTCGGAAGGTTTTTTTTCTCTGATAAATGTTTATATCTCTGGGAAAGAGAAGTTCTGAAGATGTGACACTTGTGAAGAAAAAATAGGGAAAATAAATCATCAAATCGTTCTTCACGGCTATTTACAGTAGCTATGTGTTAAAATATCTGCTGTTTAGGCTACTGTATTGGTAGCCTTCATTTTCACAACAGATGTCTTTGAGTTTCAGAAACAGAGAAGAAAAGGTATTGGAAAAGCTTTTAGAGGTAGTGCTTCTGTTTTCTGTCAGATGACAGAAAGGGACGATACTATTATAGAAACATCCTCACGCAGATCTAAAATGTTGTAGAAATACCAGGGGGGAATAGGAGCTGATTTTTATCTTTAAAGGCAAACATGTTTTTTTCATCTAAGTCAGATGAGAAACCATTAAAACATATTCTAGCTGTTGTGAATTTGGGATTTGTGTGTGTTTTATGAATCTATAAAATAGCCTGTGCTTTTCCTTTGAGTATTATGGTCCATGTTTATGATTACTGAGCTTATTTACTTTCTAATCAATGTGCTAATCACTTTCAAGGTGGGGGCTATTAGCAAGTCATTATGAGCTAGCAGCAAGTAAATTAAATAGATGTAAAGAACCACATGGTTCCTCATTTGCTTAGAACAGTAGCTCTGCAGGGGAAAGGTTCAAGGCTTGAAGAAGCACTGACAAGAAACAATTTTGTGTAATGCTGGAAATACTAAGTTTGCTATGTTACCAAACTTCTGTTTGGCTTCCCCAATGGCTCTGAATAGCGATGCATCATAGGTAACTACGTTGTAATTAACTGATGACTGAGCTATGATTGCATTTCTTTTGCAACAGAAGTATGCACAAAGTTAAGTGGTTAGTCTCCAGACCGTGTCCTAGTGTCTAGGACTGGTTGTAGGTGGGGGTTTTCAGGGATGAGGGGAAAGCCATGCACAACCTTTTTTTGTTTTCTTCTCTCCCCTCTCCCTGGCTCTTTTTATGTTTCCTTCCTTGTTGTTTTTTTTTTCCCCTGGGAATCCTGCTTCCCTCTGTACTAGCAGGAAACAGTATAGGACAAATGAGTTATTGCCAAGTTTCATAACTTGCAGTCTGGGCTAGATTCAGCTGAATACTAGCTGTTGTCAGTTTTGGCTCTAGAATCCATTGTAAACAAAAATCATACAAAATCTGCACTCACATTTTTTAGTGCTCAAAAAGTTCTGCTGTAGCCTGAACTGAAGGGTTGGTTTATATCTTCATAACCTGATAAATGCCTACAGTATGTCCAAGTGGTGTGTTGGTGGAATATTATTGGCAGTATCTGGTATGTGTTTTATGGATGCAGTAAGCTAAGGCCCATTTAAAATGTCACAGTGAAAAATAGAATCAAATCCAGAAATACTAAGTCTCAACTTTTATAAAATAAACTGAATTGTCTGTGATTAGGGAAGAAGGAGGACCCTCAAAACAGACACTTTTTTTCTGGATTGCTTGAGCGTGGTGTGTGCTGTCTTTAATTAAATTGCAAGATGTTAACTGTGTGTGCCTTCGTAGCTTGAGATTTCTGTAAAAACAGTAAAAGTGAATACTGAATATAGGGTGAGCAGTTCAACTGAAAGCTTGCTAATGAGGCTTAACTCGGGGTACTCTGTTACCTGGCTTTTCGCAAAGTCTGCCTCAGTTCTTTTTATCAGTTAGCTGAGAATCTTCCTTCAACGTCTTTGACTGGGTATTAATAAAAATAAAACATGGCTTAGAAGTATACACCCCATGAAATTTCAGGCACATAGAGGCATGCCTGCAGTCATACGTGTCTTTAGCAAGCAAGGAGTTACTCTTGAAGACATCTGACTTCATTTGCGATGATAAATGATAGCTGTGAATCCATTGTGGTTTGGGGCCTAATTAGGTGATTGTTAATTGCTTAATGTGTTAAGGAAAAGTTAGTGATACATGAGAGAAGTTTCTGTTGCTGATCTCAAAATCCATGAGTAATCCTCAAAATCAGCAGTGGGACCATGGCTGACTCAGCTCTCTGTAATATCTATAAACCCATTAGCAAAGCAAGAAGCTGATGAATTATTCTGGAGAAAACTCGAGGGGAAAGTGATTTCCTCTGTCATTAGTCAAGACAGAGCAATAATATGGTCTTACTTTGATTTGATGTCTTTGGTAGACTGCAGGTTTTTTACTGACCTCTATCATCTCCTCCTTCAACACCTGCTCTGTGCTTACCCCACCAGCCAGCTGTGAGTCAGAAAATCCATAGGCTCTGACTCTTGTTAAAGCAGAGGGCAATCATAGTGCATTGGATAATTTGGCAAGGCAGAAAGAACCAAATCACAGGTAAGTTAAGGCTAGGGGAAATCCAGCAGGTGTGGTAGAGTCTTCTTTTGACTGGGAGCCCAGATGGATAAATGGATGGTTTAGGGGAGCAGAACCACCACTCTGGGCAGAAAACGGTTCTTAAACTGTCCTTGAATACAGACCAGCACAGGGTAAGCATCCCCATAGTGATATTTAAGGAAGCAGAACAGAGTTTGTCACATTTTTTTATCCCTTTTCTCATTTTGGGGGCAGAGATGCATAAGGCTTTCCATAACTGAGAGGCAGGAAAAAAATGAGTTGGGCTCAAACAGCTGTTACCTTATGTAATGCTGGACCTTTCTACCTTGCATCCAAGTAGCCATTAAGTTGTAATTATAGTCTCACTTATAAACAAAGAACTGTTTGAAACAGAAAAGAGCTGAATTTTGGGGTTTGGAAATGTCAAAAATTATACGTTTGATGACCTCAAAACCTTTTCTTCTTTGTTTTTGTTATTCTACTGGAATCAAATGCTTTCTGCGAAGACACATTTTCCACTATGAAAATACTTAAAATTAGAAATACATAGGGAATTTTTTTTACAGATCTCTAAGTATGTCAGAGCATGTCCCATACGTGAAGGACCACGTGTCATCTTTTGCAATAGAGATAGTAACAAACCACAGATATGTTATTTTTAAATCAAGAGGAGGTATAGAGATGCTAGTGTTCAAATCACACTACTTGAAATCAGCATGCATTTAGATCAGCTGACTTATACACTGTGCTGAAAATTAACTGTGTTTTAGCATCCTCACCATAATTTTTTGTAGGTATGAAGCTGGCTTGCGTACCATTATTAGATAGTACGGCTTGTCGGTGGCCTCACAGAGCTGATATGTGGAATGTTTTTATTTGACTGAAGAACGGTATGTGCTAGCCTACTGTGTTCGTATAAAGGAAGTAATTTTCTGCATCTCCATAGTCAGTCTTTGGTTGTATTTATCTCAATTGTAAATGCAGAATATTTTGCTTTTTCTTCCACTGTAATTTCTTCTCAGCAAGCATCAACTGAAAATTATAATTTAAGACTTCCTACTGCAAAAGGTATTTATTTTCATAATATTTGGTGTTCTGTCAAAAATGGAAAAGTCTCACCATAAAGACTTCTACAATTAGATAGTTATATCTGCAATTTACAATTCAGTCCAGTCAGTATCAGATAAATAATAACATATTTAGATTTCAATTTTAATGCTTTATTAATGCAGATACAAACTGCTCAGTATAAAAAAAATGTTTTCCTTGCAATCAAACTGAAGAGGGATGTCTTTATCTTCAATGGTAAGAAGGCTTTTTTGCTGTGAAGCTCTGGAAGCTGCATGCTATTGCAGCGTGAACTGTGTAGGCATGGTCCTTTCAGGGTGAGCTCAGATGCCTCTTCACAAGCGAAGCTCTGACTTAGCCACCCTGCCAGGGACTGGTTTGGTGGCCTGGGCTGGTGTAGTTTGTGGAACGTGCTTCAGGAATAGACACATGTTAAGTCTATGACTTTTTTCTTTTTATGTTTTTTGAACTAGAGCCCATCTTCTAGAAAGTGAACCCATTGGTATTTAATGACTGTAAGTAATGGAGAATCCTTGTGTCTGTTAGTCATTTCAGTGTGTTGTTGCACTTCTAGTCATGCATTATTTCCAGACTAATCTTGTTTGGATTTGGTGTACAATCTCTAGAGCTCATCTGTGTCTCTCTTAAGGATCCATCTACTTTTCTGCATTTGTCCAGGTTACCTTTACTTAAATGAAATTACCTTGGCAGCATAGCTTCATGACTGCTAAGCCATCATTACTGCTTCCGCCTCCCCACTCTTTCAAAGTAGTCATGCCAGCTCTCAGCCTGTTACTGCTTTCTTAGTGGTAATACATACCTCTGTGTTGGCTGTGCAATGAACCTGGCAGGCAAAGGGATTGAAGTTAAAAACCGTCTTCCTTTTGATTTTAGCTCTTGTCTTTTAACTGGCCTGCTTAAAAGTGCCTCACACTGAAAACTTGTGCTGGAACCGAAATGATTGCTCAGCAACAGGCAGGAGGGCTTCTTTCAGGTGCAGTACCAGCTCAAAACGATAGGGAAGTAACAGCAGTAGTTTACTGCTGGAAGGCATGCTTTTCGGGCACAGGAGATAGTGGTTTTTTTTCTGAACACAAGTTGGACAGATCAAAAAACAAACTACAAATCCAAATTCAAGACCTCCCACAGACTCATGTGAGAGCAGAGCTTTATTGGTTTGTACTTATCCACTCTTTGTTACTTCTAGTGGAGATAACCCTCTACTAGGGCAAATAACTTCTGGCTTGGTTATCAGCACAGGTTGTGATGTAATCTGTTTTTTCCAACCCTTCCCCCTTCTATTCTGAAGCATGGATTGCTCTAAGTCATCATCTGGCTTTCCTAGCTTTCTAAAAGTGCCTTGCTCGAAACCTACGTGAAGGAAAGATTTTTTTTCATTGTGCTTACCATTCCATAACACCTGTAATCCTTGACCAAAAGGGCTGGGTTGATTGTGCTCTCAGCAGCTGTTTCATCTGAACTGCTCTTTCCCAGAGATCACTCTCAGGTCGATTCTAGCAGCTGTGAGATAAAGAAGAGAGAAGTTCAAGCAATGAAGTAGTTCAAATGTCAAAATGTGTTTTTGAAAGGCAATTAAAACTGATTATTTGCAGAGTTCATGATCGCACTGTGGCCAGCAGTCTGAAAAAAGCTACTGAGGTTAATGGTTTCCTCCATACTGTACCAGATAAGCAATTTGAATGTCTCTGGGAAACAGTCCTTTGTGGCTGTCTCTTTTAATGAGCTTCCAAAACAATTGCCCAAGTCTCTATTTCAGATGCCAGAAAGTCTTCAACTTTACTGCCAGTTGAGGAAAATCCAGTAACATCAGGTTAAAGCACCCTTGAGATTCTTTGCTGGCTGACAAAGCTGTTAGTGTCTATTTAGAGCACAAGCACCTGGGCATTTTTGGGGGGGGTTTTGGTTGTTTCTTTTTTTTTTTTTTTAAATCCAAAGCACAGACAGCATAACTAAAAGAACCGGTTGCTCAGCATCTTGGCAAGCCAGGCCCATTGAAACTGTACAGAATCATTAATGGCTTGTTTTAACCAAACTTCATTCTATAGAGAAATTACTTTTTTCAGTAAACATTAACTAGATGTAAATGTGTTCTATTGTGGTTGCAAAGTATGGGACTTGAAAAGAAGGTCTTGGTAGTCACAAAACTTTATTCTTCAAAAACTTGATTCTTCAAAAAAGTTTAAAAAACTCCAAGTCTAGTAAATCAATCAAAAGATGAAAAGGGGATGGGCAACAGGGAAGAACAGTGCAGTCATGCAGCAAGAGAAGTACCCCATAAAGAGGATTTATACTGCAGACCTGCATGTATAAAAGCAGGGCTTGGTTCTTTCACCAGATTCTTTAATTGTATGTCTCTGCCGCTGACAAAAGTCATTACAGTATTTCTTTCTAATTCTACAATGCTTCAGATGGATGTTAGCAAGGTAAGTGAGGGTAGCAGGGGCCATTTAAAAAAAGCAGTCGTCTTCTGTAGCTGCTATAGACAAAAATACACACCAATTCCCATCGTCATGCAACCGAGAGCAGCATGAGCTGTGCGTCTTATACAAATGAAGTGGGTTCTCTTGTGGGTGGGTGGGACCTTTGCCCTCATCAGGAACTAGAAGGATATCCAGTGTCACTCCGCTAGCAGCTAAAAAACATGTCTAAGTCCCACCTTGCTTTACTGGTTCAACTCTTTCTTGAATTTCAACAGCCACTTTCTTCCTAGCTGCACTGTGAAACAACAAAATAGGTGTGATGCCAACTTTAAAGACTAACTAAAGTAGTTTGTTTATACTGGAGCACTATCGTATTTGTAAACTCAACAGAACACATTAAATAGCTGTAGTCCAGGGTCCCCTATAGCCTGTTTCAGTCACATCCTGGAGAAGTTGTTTCTTGACTGATAAGTTAATCATAAAGTCTTGCTCATTCAGCTTTTCAGTTATGTGCTACAGGAGTCAGGGTAGCAGATTTTTGTGATCTTGTTTAATGATTTCTGACATATACCAACTACGGCATCTTAGAAAAAATAAGACAAAGAAGAAAATTCAGTGTCTTAAAGGAAATCATCCATTCAAAAGAAAATGGGTGTTTTAATCTTCTACTTCTTACAAAATAACGAGTGCTTATTTAAAGATTCCTCACAGAAATTTAAGCAAATAAATAACTGAAATGCTCCACAAATAAGAGCAGAGATTACAGGATTTCAGTTTCATGTAAGCAAATTATTTCCATGCATGTAGTGACTGCCTAAACAAATAGGCACTTGAGCATGCAAGTGATAATTAGATATGGTAATGTCTTGTTCTTATCTACCAAAGCATGTATCTTGTATGCATAAGTGCTTTTTGTGTAGGAACATATTTGTGTAACCTCTGCCTAGGGCCTTTTACTCTATCTTCTGTCAGCTGGTGGGATTGGGTTAATTCAGCTCATGGCATTGGGTGCTCGGTGCCCTCTGCAGCTTTTGCCCATTTAATTCAATTTGCCTGTTCGTGAAAGACTCTATTTTCAACAGCATTTCATGAATTAGATCATTAATTTCCCATTTTTAATATTATCTGTAGCCTTTTTTTTTAAAGAGGCTGATTTTCAGTTTTATTAGGAACTAGAGAAAACAGAGGAGGAAGAATCAGAGGTGCAAGTCCTACAAAGCACTGAGGAGTCAGGGCTCTCTGTGAGGACCTACTGTCTCCACTCAGAACAGCATTACCCTCCCAGCTCTGCATCTACATTGTATTAGTGTTTTATTAAATACCCTTCTGCAGCCTACCTATTGTTTCTGGGCAATGAGAACTTCAATGTATATTTTGCTTGAAGAGCTCTTGCTCTAGAATTACATTACACATGGACTGCCTAGTTGCTCTGGAAAATACTAATCCATGTGGTGTATCTCTTGCACACAAGAAAACACAGGCTGTTAGGCATGAAACAGATAAAAAGTTGGTCTGTACTGCAGTTTTCTCCTTTGAAGACAAAAAAACCTTTAAATTAAAAATGGTAATTTTAATGTTTCTCAACACATAGTTTCAAATGAAATAAAGTCAAATAACAAGCTTTTGAATATGTAATAACACATACAGAGCAGGAGAAGAGTGAGGAGTGGGCGGGTGTGGTGGTGACTGCTGTTCAGTAAAGAAACATCTAATGGTGAGCAGGAGGTGCTAATTTCCACCCTTTTAAACCTCTTCTTTCATAATGGGCCAAATCATTAACCTTCATTCAAAGAGTAGAATTAGCTGAGTTCCTGTATAGGTGTACTGTAACAGGTAATGGACTCTTCCACCCTTATGGGAAAGTCTGCTTTAGTTTGAAAACTGCATCTCACCTTGAACTATTACAAATTAATGAAGGGTCTAACTTTAGATACAAATAAGCCAGGTAGATCCTGAGACTCTTCAGTAGTCTATCTTGGTTTTATCTGTATAGAGCTATCTCTGTCTCCCCCTCTCTCATCTTAGTGATATTAACACCTTTCTTGATGTGTTGTTTTTTGAAGTCTTTGTGAAATCCTGTGTTTGGAAGCTTTCTGAGAAAGCTCTGAACCCAGTGTGCCTTCTGGTCACGTATTGCTATGTTCTCACAAGACTTCCTATGGTTCAGCATAACTTCTGTATATACGTAAGATGTTTTATTCAGAAAATATACTGGAGTATTAATGTTTCCACATCCGTCTTGATTTGCAATGTTTCTGTTGAACTGAAGGAAGGGAGTCTGCATAAAAGGCATTCTTCTGTCTTGCAGAGAAATCCTTTTTAATTTGAATGTTGGCCGTGGCTTGGTGCCAGTACATCAAGCTGTGTTGCAACTCAGTGAAGTATAAAATAGGACCTTAGCTGGATGAAATTTCTCTGGTCTCTTCCTCGCACTGCATTGTTCTAAGAAAACTGAATGTGGAGCGAAAGTAATTAGTACAATGAAATGTTGGAGGCTGGCTTCTCTGGTCTGTTAGAGCGTTTCAAGGTGTGCTTCTCCAAGTAGGGGATAGCTGCTCCCACTGCAGGAACCATTTCCTTCTAGCAGATGTCTGCTGAGAAGGGTAACCGAGGGCCATGCACCTGGTTCTGTTCCAATGTTTTATCTTCCCAGGTGCGTCATATTACAACCAGCAGAGGGAATAGCCTCGGAATAAAGAATACTTTACAATGTTTATAATTTTAGCTATCCAGAGAAACTTCATGGTGGTATGCATGTTGTATATGTTTAATTGGAGCAGTTACATCTTTAAGTTCTCAGGAATATTTTTAGGAGTATTTATCTGAAAGAACTGCTGCATTGAGTGATTAATTATGGAATGCCTACAAATGTAATCGCCAGCTACATTTTAATTAGGCATCTCTTAACTTCATGTTTCAAAATGAGTGTAGTAATCACTAAATTACAGTTTTTTTCCCTTTATTTTACATGAGATGCTACCTAGTCTCTAACAGGCTTGATTGAAAAAACTGCTTCCTATAACAGGCAACAGCTTGGCATTCATAGGCACGAAGGAGATTGTGATGGTGCAACCCCCTCCACCCCTTTGGGCCACTGGGTACTTGGCATGATTTCCTCCCCACCCGGACCACATAATAATACACTGGACCAGAACATAACATAATGGTCTAACATGAAAGAGAGAAAAGGTGGAGAGGAACGGACCAGAACACAATAGCATGCCTGTCCCCATGACTTCTGCTGTTTGAAGATAATAGCTATAATCGATCATTCCTGACAACATATGGATTGTGGCCAAGGGGGAGGGGGGATACCAGGACCCCGAGATCTAGCAAGTTCTGGGCTTGCATAACCGCCGGAAAGTACAGAATATTTCATTGTCCAAGCTGGGCCAGAGTGGAAAAGTACCTGGCGAAAGTCTTTTGTCTCAGATCCTATAAGTAGTGATTCTAGTAAAGACCCTTTGAGCTCTTCTGGATCACAGTGGTCTGTGGCCAGTGCTTCCCCTGAGCTGGGACGGCACTCAGGCAGACATCTCGAGGATTAGAAGGCCAGTGCAAGTCAACCCCACTTGAGTCTCAATTATCGCCCATTGAGGAATGCCGATGTGTTCTGAGTATTTACTCTAAACTCCGGAAAAGGGAAATTTTTAACTATAGGCTAGCCTCTCTTTCATCCACCTCTCCACCCGTATGTTCATGATATACACATTGGCTCTATGGATGTGGATGTTCTTCCGTTTGTCCATGCACATGCAGGAGTTAAAAGGGGTACCTGCCAGCTCGTTACAGTTGTGCGCTATTACGGGATCTTTGATCTCAGCGGTTATAGACTGGGGGGGGTGTGTGCATATTTATATGCTTTGTTTATATGTTTATGCATTAATTTGAGATATGTGCTTTTGCCCATATGTATATTTATTGGTTTGAAATACCTTATAGTAAGTTAGTGAGAATCTTGCCATTTTTGACTCTGTAATAAAGTCGCTGTTCAATTATTTTGTTAAATCACTTTGTAAACCTCTAAAGCAGTTATTGATTAAATGCTGCTGAAATTCAACCCCTTGATCTACCTTAAATCACAAGCAAATTTTGAATCGCTGCTAAATCATAGTCATGTCAAATAATTCCATCTGCAACAAAGATCCAGGCTTAATTCTGTATCTGAAGACCCTTGGCAACTTGAATCAATCTCAGCTAAGTGACCCAATTTCTAGGCTGTTTGGGAGGTGCATGGAAAGGTTGTTTTGGGGGCTTGAGGAATATTTGATGTCACTTTGCATGGGCAAGAAGAGGAACACTCTGAAAGGACCTTCATTTTTCTCTGAAGCAGAGTAACTTCCAGGTACCTGCCTTTCAGAGGACAGATTCTTCTTTTGCCTAATTTGCCTAACAATTCTAAAAAGCTGGGATCTCTGAAATGCAATTTTTGTCCATTCACAATGATAAGAAAACTATTACTAGATCTTGGTAGCAGTTATTTACATAAAGACTTTGAGTAAGTGAAAGTTTTCTTTCCCTTTGAGATACTATCTCTGACAGCTTACGATAAATCTCAGAGAAATACTTATGTTCCCACAGAGGTCTCATACTATTCATTTTAGGAAGCAGGAGTTTGTCTTTTTGAACTGTAGAGCTTCTGCTTTACCCAGCCAGATTCTGTGCAGCTCTAGGGAGTACAAAAATGTTGGCCTTTCTACAGAGCCAAGATATAAAACTGACAAACTGGGAAGATGAAATAACATGGATTTAATGGAGAAAAATATCCGAGTTGAACTTGTCCATGTTTTAGATGCTGCACTTGATTTGTTACTGTGGCTTAATTTAAACATGTTTCCTAAGTGATGTTTGCATTTGCCAGTGAAGTTTATCCAGCCTCAAATGAAGTTAACAGCACAAAAAATTTTAAGGGTAATTTTTAACTTTTGTGTGTTAATGTTTCATCACTGCCAGATGAAAGACACCATCCAGTGGAAAACATTTGTTTACAACAATTCAAGACCAAATCCTAAATCATTATAGCAGGCCTAGAATCAGTGCACAGCTGGAATGTGAGCATCAATCCCATATGCTGAAATGTACGGAGGCGGAAGAGCGAGCCAGGAGGCTGTTGCCGGCTTCTCAGCAGCCCACTTTGCGTCCAAGTGCGATCTAGGCATACCAGAAATCTGGGGGCTGCTCTCTGAATTTTCTGCTTGCAAACTTATGAGAACTTGAGACAAAGTGATTAATGGGAAACTAGAATCCCCTCTTCTCTCAAACACTTAATGTTAATGCTTCACATTAATACTACTTAAATATTGGAGACTGGCACTTCATTTTTTGCGTCCTTGTAAAATGAATTGTTCCTGTGCTTGATTTAACTGTTTCATTTTCTTGACTCCTACCTCTAAGCAGCACCAAAAAAAATTTGATAGTGCTTACTATGTAGGGGAAAGAAAGGTTTTTTTTGTGGGCAGAGAAAACCTTGAAATGAGCCACTGTTGCCAGTGTTTTGGGAGAAAATAAAAAAAAGATTTTGACATGTCACATAAGCACATTTCAAAAAAATTCAGTTTGGTAGTTTAAGAAATATTTTCAAATGCTGACTTAAAATAAGTTTGTTATAAAAATAATAAAATATATCTGGATTATTAGACTCTTACTTGATTTCCTTGGGTGTTGGTTGAGTTGAATCATCCCAAACAAACCAGTAACAACTTCCTCACCCCAATATAACTTTCTTCTACCTTGGTACATTCCTTGTTTCATTTTATTAAAGAAAGAATTAACTGGGGAACAGGAGGAGCCAGACTGAAATCCATCTTCTAGTATTTTGGCCAGGGATAGATCTGCTACTGATGTAATTTGAACATGGTTGAATATAGGAATTTGTCTACACTGGAATTTAATTATTTGTTTTCCTCAGCATCCAAACTAGTGCTATATGATAAAATGAACAGTATATAAGTGTGCTGGTTTTCTGATTTCTTTTAATCTTTTTCCTCCAGTGCTCTGTTTCATTTGAGTACTCAATTTCATTTGAAATAGGTTTCTACTACTGATAACCTTGACTGCAAGCATAACCTCCCACTTAGGCTTTTTCAAAGTGTGACTAGTGACATCAGCTTTTATTTAGAGTTTAACTGAGGAGAACAATCTACTTCTCAGTGAAAACTGAAGGTAGTATCTGATTTTTCCTTGCTGTTAATAGTACCACAAGGTATGTTACTGTAGTCTTTATATAGTAAAGTTTTGACTTTTCCAGTAGCAGGCAGATGATGTTTTCATGTTCAAGTTCAATCTCAGAGCTTTGTTAAACTAGGCAAACGACATTGCAAAAAATTGTCTGTAATGAAAACTGGAATACTAGTTGCTACAACAGCAATCTGTTACCTAATTGTTGTTAAATACCAACATGCCGTGGTGACACCTTGTTAGATGTGATGCAGTGTTGTACACAGCAATTACCAGCTCTTCATTTATTTTTTTCACCAGCTGGCGCCCAGGTAGGAATATAAGTTTTGCTACTGGTTTCCAAGCAAGAGAGTCACGACCATCAACCTGGTTTTCTCTGATCTCCTTTCAGTCCCTTGAGCGTAGAAAGAGTTGCCTGCTACTGTCAGTCTGAGTGAGAGAAAGCAGCTTCTTGCTCTAACTGCTGACCCAGGACATTGTGACTCTAAGTGAGTAAAGAGCTAGACCCGAATCTGTCAGCTTTGGATCTGGTCATACAACATCAACCAGCTTGTCCTTTACATTGCTTATAAATGCAGACGTACAAAGAGTGGGATGGGGGGGGGGGGGGGGAAGAACCCACCAGACAGGTCTCACAGGGGGTTAACTGCTGCCCTCACAAACACCACCACCCCTTCAACACTGAAACAAAACACATGTAAATCAGCTGCAAGGTAAAGTCAAGTTCAATAACATGGACTCACTCAGTTCAGTGCACAGCTGGCTACGAGTATATGCCTGTTCCAGCTAAAAGTGGCTAAACAGAGAAACCCGCCAATGAAGCACTGCGGATGGGGAAAAATCGTAGCCCTGTCATGCTCAAGGCTGTAGGCTGAGATGTCGTCAAGTCCAGAGAGGAGGTAGCCCGTGCTAATACAGGGAGAAGATCACTCTGCTCTTTTTCTTCTTTTTCCTATTAGTAAAATGGCTATGTACGCTTTCTCTATATGTTCAGGCTGCCTGCAAACACTGCCTCTTGGATCTTGGCCTATCTTGTCAAATATTGCCTTGTGACAGTATGGAAAATATCATAGAATCATAGAATCACAGAATTGTTGAGGTTGGAAGGGACCTTTAAGATCATCAAGTCCAACCATTAACCTAACCTGACAAACCCACTTCTAACCCATGTCCCCAAGTACCATGTCTATCCTTTTTTTAAACACCTCCAGGGATGGCGAAACTACCACCTCCCTTGGCAGCCTATTCCAATGTTTAATAACCCTTTCAGTGAAAAGCTTTTTCCTAATATCCAATCTAAACCTCACCTGGCATAATCTGAACCCATTTACTCTCATCCTATCACTTGTCACTAGGGAGAAGAGGTCAGCCCCCACCTCCCTACCACCTCCTTTCAGGTAGTTGTAGAGAGTGATAAGGTCTCCCCTCAGCCTCCTCTTCTCCAGGCTAAACAACCCCAGTTCCCTCAGTCCTTCCTCATAAGATTTGTCCTCCAGACCCCTCACCAACTTTGTTGTCCTATATGGATATGGATGTTGCATACGGAGTTATCTAAGATATAACAATTTAGCAGGTACCATGGCCTCTCAGGTGATGGGTTTGGATGTAATATGGCTAGATGGTGGTGGGTTTGCCTTGAATCTTATTACATTCAGTACTGGTGCTATAGTCCCTTCCCCATAATGCAGTCTTCCCTTTCAGGTTTAAAATGCAATAATCAGATTATGAGTATTGTTTCCAACCCTAATTAGTTTAATGTAATTAGTTTATCATTAGCTCTGGATCAGGACCTTGCTGCAGTACTCTCTCTGCTGTGGTTAATTTAATTATATTTAATGCAATCTCTTTGTTTCCCCAGAGGCTAAAAAAGCCTGCAGCCAAAGAAGCAAAATCAATACAGAGGGCTATTCTCAGATCCTGTGCTTTCAGGTAGGTCTGGAAGAACCAGGCTTAAAACGTGCATTGCATCTACTGTTTAGTTCCCCATCTCTCCATAGTACTGTGTGACCCCCTAACCTGGCAGCAGGAAACCAACCCAATTCAACATGAAGAAAGGTTTCTTTCTCTCTATAAAGCTAATAACCTGCTCTGGTACCCATTTTTTTCTGGTTTACATTCCTTTGCACCAATTCTTCCTGCCTGGTCTTTCTACAGCATTCAAATGATTATTTTACCTGAAGATTTTAGTTTTATTTGAAACATCTGTGGGACATGTGCAAGGTACTGAGCACCTCTGCAGATCACGTGGGTGTTCAGTTAAGTCTCAATTCCACATTTATGTACTGTAATTGTTAGCTTCCTAACAATACTTACTAGAATTGTCCAATTTATCTGTTGTCTTTCGGTTCTCCCGCACAAGTGGAATTCTGCCATTGCCAATGAATTCTTATGTTTATCACCATTGCTGTGGCTCCATTTCCCATACAAGAAAAGGTAGTTTCCATGTCCTGGGGGATATCCTGCTGTTTCCTAGGATACTTTTCATAGAAGCCCAGAGATGCCTCTTTCAGCAAAAGAAGTATTGCTGATTGCCTACAGGTAGGGTGAAAAGGGCAGAGAGCGATGGTTTGAGCTGAAGACAAGGGAAAACAGTGCGAGGAACAAAACTGACAGAATCTGATGCCATGGAAATCTGTACCTATCTCTCTTTCCATATCTGCTTTTTTTAGAGCAGCACCAGCTCCTGTTTGCCTATTTTTACTGACTCTTAAGAAACATGGGAGATACGGGTTAATGCTGTGACCTGGTACACTTTTATATGGGACATAGTTGAGCTGGAGCATGCTAACCAGTCAGCTTTCTGCTGCCTTCTGGCTGAGAGGAAGTCCAGGGTGACTCAGTCCTCGAAGGACAAAGCAGGGAGGATGTTAATAAGACTTCCTTCCTTCACTGGAATAATAATTCTGCATGAAACTTGATGTTGCAAGACCTCTTCTTTCCTGCTGTGCCTGAGAGTTGACTGATGGGTGAAGCAAGGTGACACTGACAGACAGTGCCACCTCATAAAACCTCCGTATGAAGCTTATTAGCATAGATAAAAATCTTTGTTGAGAAGAGCTAAGAACCTAAAGGCCTGCCTTCCCTCCCAACCTTTCTACTAAATGCCTGCACACAGACTGCCTCCCCACACACCCCCTACGACAAGAGTCCTGAATGGCTACGTACGTCTTCAGGTTTCACTGCTGGGCATGTTGCAGAAGAGGAGGATCACTGTAAATGAAGCTCCTCAGGAGCAAAGTAATTATCAAGAGTGAACAAATTAGCGTTTCCTCAAAAACACGGACCCTCTACAAGCATAAGAGAAGCGTGAAGACTAACTGGGGATGTGACTGGAGGTCAAAGGAGAATACAGATCCCCTGTTCTTGCTGGGCCAGGTGCTCAGATGAGGGCTGAACTCTCTCTGCTTTGGGGACAACCTGGCTTCCTAATGTCTCACGTGGCACTGTCTTCTATTTTTGCAGGTGTGTTTGATTCAGTAGTGAAAGCCAGCAAGGGATTAGGTAAGAGTCTGATCAAAACCCCTCTGGTACAGAAGAATTACATGTTCCTTTGGATGTTTCTATAGCGGTACCAGGACCTTTCACCCAAGCTGCAATTAGTATAGCCCTGTAATAGTGCCTTTCACCCAGGCATACCAAAGGGTTTCATAAAATTAGCTCTACGTTCTTGCTATGATATGCACTAGGGATTTATTGTAATTAAAGCTGATTAAAAATGTTCCAATGAAATTATTTTCTATTGGATTATGTATACTCTGCAGCATTACAATGTTTCCTCTTATTTCACCCAGGGAGCCTTAAGGGAGAAGGATGTCACATGGTGTAAAGCCAACCTTGAGCATTCAAGATGTAGCCTTTCTCCAAAGCAGAAAGTCTTAAATGGCGGCCCAAGAGAACTTGGACAGGACTGCCAGGGCTCCAGGTGGTTTTGGCTGCGTAGAAGGAAACCTGAAGACAGAGTCTGCAGGAAAGGGAGATCACTGTCATTTTGAAAGGCTGAAATAAATCTTTTGAAATTCTCATTCTGTGTTGTCAGACTGCAACAATCTTTCTGATGAAGAAAAACTCTTCCTTTTTTCTTCTTCTGGCGTATCAGATTTGTTTATTCCAGCCTATCCCCCTTCTCTCCTCATACACAGGGGAGTAGAGGCATTACCAACGCCTTTAACTTTTTCGAAATCCCCTGGGAAACATAGAATATAGCCAGCAATAAATACCAGCAGCTGTTATCATTGCTTTCTGTTATGATAGGAATACAACACTTGACACTCTCCTTTTTAAAAGGCTACCTCCTTTCCATGATGTGCTTAGAAAGCTTCCTTTAATAAATGAATAAGATTAGTCAGTAATGATTCTTGAACGGAATTGCCTATGGACTAGCAAACCACTTACTCTTTTCTGCTGGGCTTTATTGTAGGAATGGGGACTTTTAATTTGCTAATAGATGACTAAAGGCACAATTTTTTTAGAACTCCAGAGTCTGAGTATGTGGAATCATACTGTGCTCCTTCTCCAAAGAGACATCGTGTAATCCTTGCTTTCTTCAGCTTCAGTAGGGTCACTCATGACCTTACATCAACTCTCAGAGTATGCTGTGCTACTCTGCTGTAACTAATAACATTAGTACTAATTATTACCCATAAACCCACTAATTTCTACTAAAAGCAAGGAACATTCATGCATTTGAAAGCCACTGTGCTTGGACATATTTTAATTATGCTTTATATTCATATTTTCCAACATCAGCCTCTTGCTAATGTGTCAGTTTAAAAATATAGCAATATGACCTATAGCAAGCCAAAGTTATAGTTGACTATTTTCATGGGAGCAGCTCCAATAATTATAAAGAACCAGAGCTGCAAGCCTTATTTATAGACATCAATTCAAAATAAATTGAATAAGAAAGAATTATGACTTTGAGAACTGCTGCTTTTAAAACTAGCTATGGAAGCATAACCTGCTGCTGAAATGATAAGGTAGACTCATGAATATATTGCATGCTATATGGCTGAGCTAAAGTCAGTACTTGGAAATCATTATTTTTTTAAAAAATGCTACTTTTGGAAAGAGAAGTTGCCTGAACAATCTTTAAAACAGGCAACATATTTTCTTTAATTCTTTTATAACTTACGAACCAAAATGTTTGTGACTGAATCCTCTCTTTTGCTGTCTGTTCTTTAAAGATTTTTATGCCATCATAAGAAAACTTTTACTGTCTTGTATCTGAGAAAAGCTTTACAAAAAAATTGAATAGATTTTATGTGTGGGAATTATGGTACAGAAGCATAGAGGCAATGGTCAAAGTCATCCCAGGGTAGCAATCATGCTTAAATATATGATGAATTTTAAGGAGTTAAATTAATTGGATCAGGATGAAAAGTGGTGCATGGAATGAGTTTGGAATAAGCAAAGGAATTCCTAACCTTTACATATTGTTTGTACTTTAGTCCAATTCTCCAAAAAGCAGGCACGGGAAAGGAAATCCTGGCAGAACTTTCTGCTTTGAGCATTACATAGCACACCAGCAGAAATATGGAATACACATTTGTTTCAGGTTTCTACAAAGCTCTGGGAACTGCTCTAGAAGTTGCAGTGGAAGTAAAGCATGGTGAATAAAAGAAATCATAGGGGCAAAACATGCTTAGTAGTATAAATCATTTAAAAAGTGGTGGAGTATATCATCATGCATTTAGTGAACAGGTTTCCTTATTAAAATATACTTTGCCGTATGACTGCAGCATTGCTACAGGAATATATTAGCATTAAACTGATGATTTAAAGGTGAAATGAACTTAAAAAAATATGATTGGCTGTTAAAGTGCAAGATACATAAGAGTAAGGAGTAGTAAATAGCCAGAACAACATTCACAGTCATCTTAAATGGAAGCTTATGCAAAGAGACACTTATACAATGTGACACGGTAAATTGCAGTTTATTCACTGACAAGCATTCAGGAGGGAATTTTTTTAATAACAGTTTATTCAGTTTAGATGTTTGGAAGACATTGCTTTATCAGACTGTATGATCTTTGATACTTTCTTTTATCTGTGCAATGTGCAGAACTGCGAAGTCACAGAATCACAGAATGGTCAGGGTCGGAAGGGACCTCTGGAGATCATCTAGTCCAACGCCCCTGCCACAGCAGGGACACCTACAGCAGTTGCACAGGACGGCGTCCAGGCGGGTTTTGAATGTCTCCAGTGTGGGAGATTCCACAACCTCTCCGGGCAGCCTGTGCCACTGCTCTGCCACCCTCAAAGGAAAGTAGTTCCTCCTCATGTTAAAATGGAATTTCCTATGCTCAAGTTTGTGCCTGTTACCTCTTGTCCTAAGAGGGTTTGTTCTTAGAAATGAAAGTACTTCCTTGTTTATTTTGCTTTTAAAGTTTTTAATAGCTGTTAGAACTATTCAAGGTTTCTTTTTTTCCTGCTTCTTGAGCCACTGAGATCAAAATTTTCACCCTGTCTTGTCTTTGGTTGTTTCTTATTATGAAAGATAAGCAGAGTATACCTCTCAGGAAGTCAGTTTGCAGGTTTATGAGAGCTCAGGTAGAGCTGAGGATCTCCTCTCAGGAAATAATGTAACTGTGCACGGCTGTAGAGAAGAGAAAGGCACATGGACTTGAATCAAACGCTATTGTCTTAAGCGTAGGATCAGTTGTCAAGCTCCATGAGCTCTGAAACTAGCAGTGGCATTCACCTTGCTTAACTCCAGACATAGCATTTGCCATCTACACTAGTCATGCTAAACTCAGTTTCTAGTCAAGGAAGACAATTAGGCACAACTGGGCCATGTTTCAGCTGAAATCTTTTGGCACCTACTGTGAGAAAAGTTGAGCCTTCCACTCTAGTGAGGAGGTTGCACTCTGCACGTGGCTTCCTGATGTCTGTTGGCCTTTTGGCTCAGATGCATGTAGTCGGATGAATCACAGCCTCATTTGTGCCACCAAGTACAGTTAGGCCTGTCCTCATGTCCAAGTTAAAGCTCTAACTAACTAATGAGTCATTGAAATAGCTGACTCTCCTGTCTCAGTCTGGTGCCCTCTGTAGTCCTTTAAGACTACGCATGAAAAACCTGATGTCTTGAGGACAGGATGTCAGCAAAGAGCCTACCCTGCTGTGAGAGGGGTGATGAGGGAGAGGGGCAGTCTGGATCTCCCTGGTGTTTGCTGTGAGACTGATGAGCTACACATAAATAGCACTCCGCCGGCTTTCTGAGACATATACGCAGGTCGTAGTCTGAGCACGTCAAGAGGATGTCAGGAGGTTCATTGGACCAAGGATGAAGGCTCTGACAACAGTCAAATGCATACTATAAGTGCACTTCTGTGCCCTTGACTGAAAAGTTTAAGCTCTGAAATGCTCTCCCCCACCTTGCCTGAGACATCTTAGACACATGTTCATTCGTATTTAATTCAGTTTTATTTTACTTTGCTGACTGTTAAGGCCTTAGTTTATTACATAGCTGTTCTTGGTGTATTGTTGTGGCTCCTTTGTCATCACCTGTATCTATAAGAACTAACTCACCTACTTTTCATTAGGAGGACAATTTTTGCTCATTTTAAATACGCAAGCCTTGGGCATTTGATGAGACAATGAAGAAAACTTAGAATAGAACCTGATGAGTTGCATGATGGTCTTTATTTTGTCTGGCAATCTTGGTATGTCACTTTAAAGCTTTGTTTTATTATAAGATCACGGCAGAACACTGCAACCTTCTGTGTAATGTCAGTCACAGGACTAATCAGCATTAACTCATTATACTAGCACATCTGCTGGAAAAATGTCTGACAGAATTGATCTTGTTTAAGATTGAATGATGTTCCAAGCAACTTGGGACCATTACAGGCTTTTCATTCTCTTCTCTATCAAAACAAAAACGTGAATAATTAGTTGAGAAGAAGAAAGAAAAATGAATGCTTGTCACTCTGAGAAGAGAATGAAAAGGCAAACACCTGATATAGGCTGATTTAAGTACTGCAGGATGTCAAGACATTAATACGAGTGCATAAGAACCTAGGTGGAATGTAGAAGAAATAATACGTTTGTTTGTCAGAGTCTAAATTTTGTCACTTGAAAGAGAAAACCCCTGTAAGGATTAAGGAAGGATGGGAAGACAATGCCACTCTGGTTACCTTATGTCAAAGAACTTAAAGGATGTGCAGATGACACCTTTTTAAAAAATGGTTTAAAGACACTTTTTAAGCATTCATTTAGGAATAAGCTAAGAGAAGTACCCGCCATACTGTATCAGATTAGTAGTCTAACTCACTTCTCATATTTAGAGAGTACAGTTTCTGGGTTATTGATAATAATGAGTTTAAAGTATGCTTCAGTCAAAAGCAGGACATGTTTTCAGAATTTCTATTGTATGCGTCAGTGCTTGCTGGGCAGAAACATTTCTGTTCAGGAAAACTGTGGGCAGGCTTATTGCAAAAGTTTGAATTAAAAGGCAAAATAACTAGGGAAGCAAGTGCTATGTATTCTCAGATTACATTCACACTCTGATTGTTGGGAAGAACCACATCTTTTGTTGTGTAAACTCTACTTTGAAGGCAAAAGTCATAGATGACAACTTTTCCATTTAATCAAAGAGTTGGAAGTCATGAAGGGCCTTAGCAGTCTGGAAGCAGGTTTGTTTCGCTGCAGTGACAAATGCCTTTTGGTTCCTATTGTGTCATATTCACCACTGAATGTAGTTTGATTTCTCTTTGTAAAGTCCCATAGCACATTTTTTTTATACATTTGTCACTGTCAGTGCTTGGGTTGATTATATTGCAGTCCAAGACGAGCATATTCTCGGTCTTGGAGATCTAATTCTTCCCCGCGTGGACAGTTCTGATAACTGGGGTTGCCTTGGGAAGAACTAACAGTTTTCTCTTCCATTTATTTCCATCTCTGTTAGCCCTGACATTGGTCTCCTGCTTATTATTTTCTATTTCTCTAGAGAAAAAAAGTCTCATATATGCCACATTGAATAGTACACTTTTCTCAAATAAACCCACATTTATTGCTAGTCTTTACAGTTCTCCCCTTGTCAATGTCTTGAGTTGTCTTTTCCCTCGCACTTTCCTTCTTGTGTTGCTTTCATCCTCTGCTGTGAATTTTTAGATAGGTTATCACTAGTATTCTCTTGATTGCCTGAGCTTTGGATTTGTGTCTTGAGTGACTTGAAAATAGCCTCATCTTCTAGAATTTATACTGTATAAGAACTCTAAATGGGGATTTTCCAAGCTGTAGCAGATTTGTGTTTTCCTGACTGCTGCTTTACCTGTTCATTTTTTATTATGGTAAAAAAAAAACCAAAAACAAAAAACAAAAAAACCACAGTATCCCTGTAGGTAATTTCTCTCACTTTCTTTAATAATTAAAACTTGTGTTGAAAATGGTGTGATTTCTCCATCAGGCTGCTAGCTTTACAATGGAGCCCAAGATGTGAGAAATGGGGACATAACACATTACATTTCACACTGGCTGCATCACTTGAACGTGTGAAGTGTCTCTTGCAGACAGCTCAACTTTAGCAATTTTGCAGTAATGCTTTTAATGCCAGGCTGGATTTCCTCTTTCGGCTTTTCTAGGAAGTCTTTCCATTCTGAAGTTGTACTCCTAGCTTTATTTTTTCTGACATCTGATTTTAAGCTGAATGGCCCTTTGTGCTCTGGCTGTGATTGGAGCTCTCTAGCTGTCTGCTTCTCATTCCCTCACTTCTCCACAGATAGCTTCAGGCACAGTGGTTAAGTCTTGCAGGTCAGTAACTTTACTTCTTACTACAAGAACCCTGAATGTCAGATTGTTCCTCAAATAATAAATAGCAGCTGGTCCCTAGTGGTTTCCTAGGTGAGACACTGAGAATCAGTATTTACCTTTTAGTTTGAGAGCTGTTCTTCATTAACACAGTGCTCTGCTTTTTTTTTTTTTTTTTTTTTTTTTTTGTAGACTCTCATAGGGTCAGAGCTAACGGGCTTTTGCTGTCTTCAGAGCTCAATTGTAAATATCTATCTTAGTCCTCAGCTCTACAGCTCCTGCAGTGGCAGAATCCGGAAGAGGTATTACGTACACGAGGATGTTCATATATTTTATGCATTCCATTATGTTGACTTTTTAATGACAAATTACTGATGGAGTGAAGACACATGTCACATGCATGTTTTTTAGGGTGCTATTCATACCTATAATACCTATTGTAGGTAATTTACATATATTGCAGGTAATACAAATATAGGTAATACCTGGGACATTATTGATACCTGATACCTATTACTGAACCCTTTCAGCATGATTGCTAAATAAAAGGTGAGAGAACAGTAGTGCCCAAGTGAGGCAGGGAAGCATCTTCAGGAAGGTGCCTCTCCATGCACCCCGGCTGCTGGGCACACTAAAGCGGGACGGCTCTGCTGTGCCTCTGACCAGGGCAGTCTGTGGGGCCATAGAAAGGGAATGGATGGTGAGCCTGGACCCTTCCCTTTCCCTGCTCCCAAGCTTCCCTGGCCCACAGTGCAGTGGCACAGAGCACCCATGTGGCACTTGACCACTGCACTGGGTCCAGTCCGAGGTACAACTAGGCATTCTCTTTCCCCTGCATCCGACAAGCCCGTGTCCAGCCTAAGGTAAGCAACATATGGCAGATGATAGCTGTTCATTGTGTACAGGTTATACCGCTTCCTTCTCTGCAGATGAGTCCATGAGCAGATGCAGTGGTGTTCTGAGGGGTGGAGAGTATCGCCCACGGTGGTACTAGCCTGGGAAGGACAGAAAGGTCTCCTTAGCACGTGTCCTTTCTGGTAACACACCTGGGGTCATACAAGCCAGATTTATTGACAACATCATAACCCTTATAAGATCTCACTAATGCAAAGCACTCTAGGACAGAGATGGGCCTTGATTTTACAGCTCATAGGTGATACCTTAATGTAAGGAATAAATCAACCAGTTTCTTTTTTCTATCATAGCATTCAGCAGCCTCTCATTACAGAAGGTTCGTAGTGCTATTTGCACAGGTTGTCATCTCTAATCTTTGCCTCTGTGTGATGATTCATTGTCTAGCATTTTTTTTTGTCTTTTATCACTAAAAAAATTTTAGGCATGGGTGAAAAATTCAGTGATGAATTAAGAAAAAGGCTTATTCTACAACAGTTCTCAAAAAGCAGGTAAAAAGCATACATAAATCTCATAGCATTCTCAAATCATCTTATAAAGACTTCTTTTATCCTTAGGAAAGCCCTTTATATCACCTATGTAGAACATTTGGATTCCTCAGCATGGAGAAATGTTACTTGCTGTTTCTCCTTGAGCCCACTGAATTTTTGTTGTTTTCCTCTAGAGCAGATTACACAGAACAGAGGTAAATTTGATTAAAGTCTTGCCCTAAGCTCAGTCTGCTTCTGTAGTACTCATAAAAACAAATGATTTATGCAGAAATGTGCATGAACATTCAGATTTCACAGAAGAAAACCTATTCTAGAAATTTGATGAACTTTGGATTTTCATCTGATAAGTCATAAACAGACTGTAGAAAATCCTTTATATTCCCATTTACACTATAGCTGTCCTCCAGTTTATTAAGGTTTATCGTCCTGTAAGAGGAAAACTATGCCATGCACATGGAAATAACAGGTGGGTGAGGTTCAAGAGCCACCCAGTGGCTTAAACTGCCTGCATATATCATTCAGAGACAGGTTGGGAAAAGTCTGGATCTATCCATCAATGGAAAAAGGACCAAAAATGAGTGTAGAAAATATCTATAGCTAATAATTAATTAGACCTTACTCTTAATACCTTGAGAAAAAAAAAAAAAGTTATAATTTCCTTGGTTCTTAGTTAAAATGCAAGAAGCAAGTCTATTTTTCATACAAAGATATGTAATGTATTAAGATGCGATGTCAAGGACCCACCTACATACACAGTTTTGGGCTTGTTGTTTTCGTCTGGTTTTTGTACTCTGTTTTATCTGTGGGTGGCTGACTACAACCATCCTTCAAATGAGTTTTACCATTTTATGTCTAGCAAGCTGTCTGTGAGGCAAGTGGCAGGGCTGCAGATTCTGCCCCGAGTTCTCCGTAAGGAATTCCTGTTACCAAGAATTCTGCTTCTCTTCTCGGTGATTCATTTCTCCTCAGTTTCCTCTGAGGTTCTCAACCTGGCAAAAGGAAACAGACCCAAAAATGATTCAGTAAGTAAAACACAACAATTAAGCGGTAACTGTATAGAGAGACATCAAAGAAACCCATCAGTCATTTATCCTGGTGAGGTAACACCAAACAGTATTAATCATGGTGCAAGAGATTTCTAACCAAAATCAATTATGACAGATTTGTTAATATTTGAAGTTTTTAAGTGTTTCATCAAGCTCTTATTTTCTGTGGGTTTTATTTTGCTCAGACATCACAATTCGTAACCATACATTATAACATCTCTTGATCCTGCTATGATGTTGTTGTAATTTTTTCCTTTAAATGAACAGTATTTCACTGTACCACTAAGCTAAATCAGCGTCCCTAGAAAAGCTTTTCTCGTCTCTCCTAAAACTTGGGGGTGAGGGAGAGGTAGATTGTTTCCCCACTCAGTTTCTTATAATCTTTTGTGTTAGTTATGCAAAGATGGACATTCTGAATATTTAAATAGTCAAAACTGATATCTGTCTTTCCATGGACAGACTTTTTTCTTTGACAAATCAACTTTTTTTTTTTCCTTTAAAAAAACAAGAAGAAAAAGTATCACAGGGTAATTCTAGAACCAGCAGAAACACTTTAAAAAAATAGTTGTTGTGCAGTCATCAGTTTTTTCTTCCTTGTTCTTTATGCAGTTTTATGAACATCATTAAACTTTTATATCTGTTGCAGCTATTGTCTGAAGAGATAACATCTCCATTTATTCAGTAAACTTTGAGGAGGACACTAAAACGTCAGGTGTTCTGGAAATATTGAAGTTCTATTAACTGCAAAAAATGTCATTCATTTTGCATCTACGATTCCAAGCAAGTCCCAGTTTATCTTAGCAAGCTTCACTTCCTTGTTCATTCCACAACAGAAATATCCAAATAATTAAGGAATTACAAAAATGGGGGACTGGTGGGAGGAGGAGAAAATTAATCCCAGGGAAGAGGATAGGCGAGGATAAAAATTCAAAATATTTAAGTTAAAAAATGACACAGTGCTCTCTCACTGTAAACTAGGCAAGGATTTTGTCCTGCTTCTAGGAAGGGCTGTCTTTTCATAGACGCAATAATAATAAATATATTTTATTTTCACTTGAAGATGGCAAACATTTATAAATGTCTTTTTCACTCTTTCTAGTTATTTAAATATTTTTAATAGATGTTTAGTAACTGTACAGTGGCCCATTATTTGCAAGATTGGTTTACCAAATTTTTCAAGTCTATGCAAAGTACTAAAGCCTGGTTAATAAGAGGACCCCACTACTAAAATAAGAAATGATCTATAGGGACATGGAAAGTAATTGTTAGGAAAGGGCACTTTGAGGATAAATCGGATAGTCAGGTCAGATAAAATACATTTTGAGCTAGCCCAAAGGATCTCTGTGGGACAGTGAGGGCAAGGCAATAGTCAGCAGCGATGGGGGCTCTTTATCCTGTAGCCGGACCTTTTTGTCAAAGTTCACTTACAGCCCTTTCTTGCTCCTAGATTTCTGAATAAGAAATGTGTCTGGAAACAACTAGCTCCACAAGCACCAGAAGCCTGGTGAAGCCTGGCTATGGCTTGTCCCTTGATGTAAAATCCAATGGGAATATTGGTCAGAGGCTCTCGGTTGTGCCTTGTATTCCTGTGGCATCTTCCTCTAGAGCACAGGCTGCTGCAGTCACAAGAGACTGGCCAGCACAATAACAGTGTTAACACCTAAAAGGTGGTGGAGCGAATTTGCAAATATTCACACAATGACCTTTCCTCTGCTCCCTTTTATAAATTTTGTAGGCACTTAATTATCATTGAGACCTCTACCCTTCTGATTAAAACTGGCCAACAAGCTCCACAAAATATTTATCTATTTTTTAAAAAGATGCTACAGCATATTAAGATTCTGGCTTTTAGCTGGCTACAGTAGAATAAAACAGACGTAAATATGGTCTGTACTCTCTCTTCAGCTTCTGCATACCTGACCGTGACAGATAGTCTTATCAGCATGTTCACTGTATATTTACTGGTCATGATTCACTGGTGCCTGAAGGCAGTCTCACTTTTCCATTATAAGAGATTATGTAACTTCAATTTTCACTGGACATGCCCAAACATATTTCTCCTTTTCGAGAATAAATAGTTAATTTCTTCCATAACAATGAGTGCAAATTTGATTATAGAAGTGCTGATACGGTTCTGAGAGCTACCAAGAGTAATAGCCTCCTGTGATAGGAGGAGTTCTTTGCTGAATGCCTAGATAAATACTGGGGTTTGGACAGATAGGTAGTTATACACTAATCAATATAGGCAGGTATATCTCCAGGAGCTAGGATTTAGTGCTCCCTTGAAATTCATTTTGCACAACACCTTGAATGAAAATCCTCACTACTTTTTCTTTCTGCATCACAGGTTGCTCTTGGAGATGACGTATGTTCAGATCTGAGGTGAAAATAAATACCATTTGCACGTACGCCTTGCCCTGTCTGTTGGGGACAGCAAGCTGTATAGTTATAAGCCTCTTGTCAGCACAGCGGAGTGGCCAGTCTTGCAGACATCAGTGAGACCGGCTGACTCTCCAGCAGTGAGAGAGGAGTTTGGATTGGGAACTCTGCTGCTCATTAAGCCTGTGGCTGTACTGCAAGGACAGAAATGGAACATCCATCCTTCCGTACAAGGACTGGGAATGACAAAGACTTCAGGTATAAATAATGTCAACAAACAGTACTAAAAATGCAGGGTTTTCTTTGATGCATAATTGCGAAAGAAGGAAAAGAGACAAGATGCAGCAGAGAGTAAAAGTAAAGCTTTTGCCAAGAAAAGGTCATGGTCATCATGATGACCAGGCTTTTTCAACACTGATATGCTTGTAAAGCCAGCTGTCTTCTGGCTACTATTACTCTGCTACTACCTGGTTTTGCTTTTTTTCCCCCCTTAATGCAAATATTTATGCATCTCTTACTCTCTTTTAGTCTGAAAAGAAAAAATCACAACATGCCAGTGTATTAAGACGAGGTCCATATGATCACTAGCACAGATGGAAAAAGTTCTGTGAGAGTCTCAAGCACTCTTAGGAAAGATGATTTTACTTCCTTTTATTTCGATCAGGACAAACTCTTCACATCTCTCAGTCTGTAGCAACAATTCTATTAATTTCAATGGGGCAAGATTAGCTCTTAGCTGTGCTGAACAATAAAATACTTCATCTCATTTTGCTTAGCGTCCTTCTTCCTTTGTGTGCTTCACTGTGTACAATCTCTCACACAGAAAACCATGCTAGTAATACTGCAATGCAATTAAATTTGTCATCTGACATCTCTGATTACCAGAGCTTAACAATCAATCTGAGGGGTTTATTTTGGTTTTTTTTTTTTTGGAGATAGACTGCACATGCCTTCCACAAGAAGGAATGAAAGTGCAGAAAAAAAAAGCTGTTGTGAAGAAACTGCTCCTGGGAATGCTTTTGTTGAAAATAAATATAGTCTCATACAAAAGTTAAGACCTAGGGACCTGATCTAATCTCCTAAAATGAACCTGAGATCCTGAAAGGACTTTCTGATGATACTACACAATTATGCAAACTTCTGAAACTTTGATAGCAGGAAAACATCAGAGAATCTTTAAAAATATCTAACATCAAATTTCTTATGTATTGTCTGGATAAGAAACTCTTTTTAATGAAAAACACCAGAGTTTAAAACACACAAAGCCAAACTCTCTTCATATTAGATATCGAGTTGGATCTTTCAGAAATTGCAAGTTTTGGAGCAAGCCTATCCGAGTCAGCAGTGGTCAGTGCGCTCGTTTGGAAGAGGCCCCATTTCAAATTGCTCGTTTGGACCAGAGTGTGTGTCATGGGCAGAGAAGCCTCAACATCCTGCCTATTTTTAGGTGTATGTATCTGGCTTATACCACAAACCTTATCCTAGAACCGAGAAACCTTTGTAAAGTAAATTAAAAGCCGTTACTAAAACTATATTAAAAGGTAAATTAAAGCTGGCCACAAGCCAACAATGTGTGCTCGCAGCCCAGAAGGCCAACCACATCCTGGGCTGCATCAAAAGAAGCGTGGCCAGCAGGTCGAGGGAGGGGATTCTCCCCATCCACTCCACTGTGGTGAGACCCGACCTGGAGCACTGCGTCCTGTTGGAGCAGGTCCAGAGGAGGAACGCAAAAATGATCAGAGGGATGGAACACCTCTCCTATGAAGACAGGTTGAGAGATTTGGGGTTGTTCAGCCTGGAGAAGAGAGGGCTCTGGGGGAACCTTATTTCAGCCTTTCAGTACTTAAAGGGGGCTTATAAGAAAGACGGGGACAAACTTTTTTAACAGGGCCTGATAGGACAGGAGAAAGGGTAATGGTTTTAATCTAAAAGACGATGGATTTAGACTAGACATAAGGAAGAAATTTTTTATGCTGAGGTGGTGAAACACTGGAACAGGTTGCTCAGAGAGGTGGTAGATGCTCCATCCCTGGAAACATTCAAAGTCAGGTTGGACGGGGCTCTGAGCAACCAGGTCTAGTGGAAAGTGTCCCTGTCCATGGCAGGGGGGGTTGGACTAGATGACCTTTAAAGGTCCCTTCCAACCCAAATTATTCTATGATTCTATGAAATGTCAGTGAACTAAATCTATTTTTATTAAAAAAAAAATTGTTTACAAAGAATTGTCATCTTCTGCCAAAATTCGCACAGCTCTAATTAATTTCACTTTCAGAAGAGCTGAGTGCAGTTCCCATTTACATTATGAATTAGTATTTCTTCCTTACAGCTTTCATTGTTCCAGCCTACCACGTGCAACCAGCTATCATCACAGCGCAGTGAATGCACAGCCAGCCTAGCTTCTATGGAGCAGCAGTGAGTAACATAATTATTATTCTGAATGACAAAATAACTACCTTCCTATCTCTATATTTAATGACACTTGGGTTAGCTGTGGGCCCTTGTCACCCGTAAAGAGAGGCAAATATAAGAAATGCCTGTATTTCATAGATAAGATTATTTGAGACTTTCCAAAGCTTCATTAGCACTGACATATTGTCTATGGGGCATAACAGCGTAGAGGTGCCTAATCTGCTTTTAAGTGAGACACCTTAAGTACTACAAGGAGTATGGTGCTGTGCTCAATATTTGGCTAACATACATAGCTAAGTTGACTTTAATGCTTGTAATACTCAAGCTGACAGCTCATTTAGGGGATGCCATGCAGTTCAACACAACAGGTAGGCATACCTTTACTGCACACAGAAAATGAACATTCAACAAAAATCAGCAACGTATGAAAGATGTTGTACACACAATTCTTTTTTAGCAGGCACTATATAAACAACTGGAAAACTCTTTAAGGAGACTGTTTTAAAAACTCAGATATGATCTCCAACAGTTAAAAAGTGCCCAAGATGGCAGATGTCATGTCTGTAGTAAAAATCTAGTGAATGAATCAGTGGTGGTGATGCGCTGCCTGCTGCAGGCTTTGCCAAATGCAGACCTGGGGCAAAGGGCATGTGATGCATGCAACATGCTGTCCTGAACCCATGGTAAACTACTGTCCCAGGGGTACCCAGCTCCTTCCCCACATGGGTCCTGCCACTCCTGGCATAGGAGCAAACCCAAGAGATGACAAAGCTGCTGCTGCCTCTGTCACTATTCAGTTGCCTCCTTGCAGCACAGGCACAGGAGGTAGCCTCTTGGTGCACTGCGGTGCCTACAGCTTGATGCTTGCCTTCTCTGTCCAGACCCTGTACTGCGGTGCTTACTGGTTTTGCCTTGTAGAACTTAACTTTTCAAGCCCCCAGCACATTGTAGAGCTGAGTCTCAGGGCATGTGCTCAGACTTCCTTTGCTATGAACGATGCTATGCAGGCTCGTTGGGCTTAGTGAAATACTGGAATACTCAGCTGATCTGGAACTGCAGCATCTGACAAAAGTTTCATATTCTTCATTCATATATGCTTTGCCAGCGGGTTGTGAATGGCACTCATACCCATCAACAGCAACCAAACAAGAACAGGGGGAGATAACCCCTGGTTGCTTCAGAAGGACCTGAGTTTTGGAGGGTTGCATTGCAATTACGGACAGGATGACTGGGGAAGAGAAAACAACAAAAATAATAAATATACATTTCTTTTTCTTCACTGATACCCATAGCACACTAATATAGCTTTTAAACATTCAGAAGGCTGTGATGACAACTGTTAAACAGAATGTTTTATTCAGCAGTGGAGAATTTCCTTTCTTGTCATATCAGATTATTATTACTATTAAGAACAAGTTTTTCACCATATGAATTCAATTTGGAGTAGTAATGGAGGCTTTTAATTCAGTTTTTCATTTGTGGAATTACAGTTCCTTTGTATTCCATAGCTTTCTTCCTATTACATTTCTCCTATTTTTTCTAGTACCCTTAGCTTCTGAATCTAAAGCTAAAATGAGTGAACTTCAAATATTCATTTCGTCTTGAATTTTTCCTTTTCTCACAGCCTCCTTGTTGGGTCACAGTCCTTTAGGATCTGAGTCCAGCAAAAGAACTGCTCAGAGAAAGGAAAAGCATATTATTGTTTGTGTGAAGAAAAAACTAACTTTCCATTCCACATCTTCCTGTCATAACCAGGTCACCAGGTGACATTTGGTGTAGTTCAGTTTCATTTCTGACCAGTGGCCTGGGGCAAAGTTGCTAGTGTTAGCCCACTCATCACAACCACCCAGCACAGGAGGGATCTCTTATTTAACTTGTTTAAAATAAAAAAATAAATAAAGGCTTTGGGGTTCAGTGCATCTTAAAACAATCAAAACACAGACCTGCAGGGAACAGGTTGGCTGTAGTGCTTGGCTGTGAGCTGGGTGGGGAGAAACCTCACCAGCGTGTTGCTTGTTGAAGCCCCAGCAGCCAGGAGCAGGAGAACAGTTGTAAGATCCTCAGCAAACAGGGCTTCAGGGAAATCGAGTTTCCCACAACTCAAAGTGCTACCTGCACCTTAGTCCCGAGAATGTGCTGTCAAGATGCTGAATATCACCATCATGGTAGAAGTCTTGCCTTTCATTCAGCTACAGGACTTTTTGGAGAAGCTTCTGGGAAAAATGCCAAAATGCAGATATTTGTACCCTTCCTCACTGCCCTTCAGTCCAACAGCCGCAAAGCACAGCATTTTCCAAGACATGCATGCCTGTTTGCTAAGATATAATCCTGACTGACTCTTCTTTTCCTTAGTCACCAGTTCAAGTTTAAAAATGCAACTCATTCTTGTTCACGTTAGTCTTCCTCTACTCACAGTCCAAGCTTTGGATGGCAGTTGCAAGGAGATAAGGACATGAAGTGGCATTCGCTATCTGCCTACAGCTGAATAATCCAAACCAGAAATTCTCTCTCTTATGATCATCTGCCCCATCCTCACACCCTGCCCCACTACAGCAATAGTGGAGGTCGCTTTCTTCAGTTTTGCTGAGTAGTTCTGCCTTACCGGAGATACTTTTGTCCCAAGATATTCCATGTGCTCTCCTGGCTCTATCCCTACTTCCATCAGCTTCCTTAACTGGCCTCAGTTCAGACCATGGCTTTGCATACACCTCCCCAGACACTGCTCTGGCAGTGCATGGCTGTGCCACGGCACACAGAGGTAACCATTGCTAGCTCCGGGGGGTTTAGCTGGGCAGAAAATGGAGTGGGCTGAGAAAATTTTGGTGCTGACTAAACACAGTGTCACAGGTAGCTTCTCGCTATTAGAAGTGAAAGGGAAGAGGTAGAAAGGACAGCAAACATGAGCCAAGGTATCCCCAGGGCAAGGCCATGTGCCAGTCTCTATCTTGCAGCATGGAGGAGGCTAAAGAGGTGAGAAGTGCCCTTGGCAGAGTCCCAAAGCCCAGGGACCCCACAAGGTGAGCTGGAAGGGACCATGGGAGCAGGGGCCAAACCCAGAGAGTGAGCCCAGCCTACTGCTGAAGCATTTCTCTGGTACTAAAGTTGGATGCTGTAGAACAGATTTGTTAGAGAACAACAATTTATGCTTCCTTTCACATTTTGAGAAGTTTGTTGTCCTTTACTATCTCTGCTAATCAAATCTATCTCATTCGGTCCTTACAATATCACCTGTGAATGTGTTTATATGCTGCCTCTATTTCATTCTCATTTATCACTAAAAATCCACCTCCTCAGTATTCAGTTCAGCCAACATGAATCACACCATATCCTCTGGCAGATATTATTTGGTCTGCTGTAGCAAAATAATGTTTTTGGAAGAATACAGAGGGCTCAATTTATAAAGCGTTTCTGTGGTGTATCTGTGTTGATACAAGATGACTGAGGACTCAGTATAAGAAATTGCAGCAGTCACTTAACCTGAAAACACCTCTGCCTTCCCTCTACATTTAAAGTACTGATTTTTAGCTATACTGGTATATTTTGACATCAGAATCCCAGAAAAGATCATTTTAAACAAAGAAAAAGAATAAAATAAATTCTCTAAGATGCCTAATGTGAATGACGTTAAGTTTCAGAACAGCAGCACAAAAATTTGAACAAGTATATGCAAAGGAGATAGCTTGTGAAATTTTCTGCCATCAAAGTAGGCAAAGCACTATTTTAAAAGTATAATGAAAAGGGATCTCTGTGGCAGCTTAGATGTAGCCCCAAGAGAGGGCTGTTGTTACATGCAGCTGCCTTGTCAACACAACCCGAAGTCAGCCATGAAATGTCCAGGCACTTAAACAATGACATTACAAGATACAGGGAGTTAGATACAGGGCAGCCGGGCTGGGTTTTCTACATTTCCACCTGGGATCTTGAACCAAAAATAGAGACCTTCCACAGAATGGCAACAATGCTGCTTAAATTTTAAGCATTTCATCTCAAGAACAACTGAAAAGAGACTTCAGCTCTGTTTTTTCATTTAGGTAACAAAATTGCCAGATTGTACATATTCATCTGGTTGTTAAAAAATATTTCTGTTAACAAAGGAGCTGGGGACATACTGAACATCACGACAATACAATGTGTATATAGTTTTAAATCTGGCTTGTTCTAAGTGTTTTGGGTTTTTTTCATACACATTGAGTTTTTTCACTAGCTGCTTAGATATATAGTACAAGAGCCTGTTTCAAAGTGACAAAGAATGTTTAAAAGACTGCTAAAACGCAGGCAGGATCTAGTCTTGGAATCAGAAACTCAGCATCTGAATGAGGCTGTTCAGCTCCTTCATAGGCTGTCTCATACAAAATCAGCATACGGTAAATTTCTAAGAGATGGTGGTCTTAGCACATGAATCCTAATAAAAATGTCTTATTAGGACAGACAAATCAATGTGCAGAAAAAACTTGAATTATATATTCACTATGAAGTGAATGTTGCTTTTAAAAAAATCCTTTTTAAGTATTCAGCTTTAGTGACAATGTGCATCGACATTTTGAAGAATAAGTTACTTTTAAGCGAGTTCATATTTATTAATGGTTACAATAGCTTTTGGGGTTCCCTTCATTATATGCAAGCTCATAACTTTTGTCACATAGAGACAAGAATCTCTGGCTTCTATATATTACACAGATGTGGGCATGAAAAAGCTGTGCTGAAACTTTTGAAATTGTTTTAGACTTCCAGTGCTGTAAATTAGAGAAGAATTCAGGAAAGAAAAGAAATGAAAGCTTTAAGCTTCTAAACTTTTGCATGGTGTGTGGTTTGGCCGTTGATTAAAGCAACAGAGGTAAAAGGAGGAGCTGCAAGAATGCTGGTGGGTGGGTTAAGGTGGGTTTATGTGCTCTGAACACGCTTACCAATATAACCTCCTGTCTGCAATTTTACTTAGGGATTCGACTGACAAGGTCTAGCTGGAGCACATATAAAAAAAGGAGCTTCAAACCTATAAACATTCATACCGGAAACTTGATATACATCCAAAAAAAAAAATAGAAGCTTGAATGGCTCGTAGCTTAGACTTAAACCAGCATTTTGGCTATCTGATAGAGGCCCAGAAAATATGCATTCATATCAACTACCGCATGACTGTTTTCGAAAGTGAATGCTTGGGAAAATTGCAGCCTACTACCCCTTTGTATAGAAGGTGATTAAATTCAACAATAAATGACTTATTGGGTATTATTCACCTAGATCTAAACAGTGGTTTAGAACTGCTTATAAAAGGAAATTCACACAAAAATACTTGAATAATCTATTGAAATCTCGTGAGAGTGGAGAAAGTTGCAGCTATATTAATATTGTATATTCATTAAATGGAAGGACAGGACTGACAGCCCAAGAGAGACAGATATTTGCAATGAATAATTCTTTCAGAATTAAATGTGCAAATTAGGGCAATTAAACTATAAGCCACTCAGACACATTTCAAGGCTAAATGTTAACACCCTGTAGGAATAAGAATAGACTGGCTTGCTGAGAGTGCAACAAGTTTTACTTCAGAGTTTCTCAGGTTGTACATCACACAGGCTACAGCCTTAAGCTGATTGTTCTGTGTGTAACATCCTCTCCTATGTGACTAGGGGCCTTTACTTTATCCACCCCTGTTAAATCTATAGTAGTTCTACATAAGGCTAGATAACTTTAAGAGAGGACTAAGGCATAAAGATAGAAATAAAGAGATATAATTTCCTTTAGTTCTTCCTTTCTTCCTCATCCATCCTTGTAGCCCACCGGATTTCTCCATGCTGCCCTAGATGTTTCTGAAAGTAATTCAGTCAGCCTTTGCTCTGCTTTTCAGTCAGCCTTTGCCCTGCTTACCTGCTTTCCAGTCTGCCTTCGACACTCACCTCTTATAGCCTCCAGACTCTGGAGGCACCTCTTCTCCTTTACTATCTATATAGCCAAAGTCATAGAGTGCAGTAGCACTTAAGAGGGCTCAGTTTCACACTGAGGGCTCAGATTGCTCACTGCAATGAAGAGTCTGATCTGCTGTGGAAGAGGTTGGAAATAAGAAAAGATATGTATCACATCTAATCCATTTTTCAAAAGCAAATACCAACAGCTTAAAAATGGTGAGATGCATACTAAAATAGCAAAAAGAGGAAATGAAACATATGGTGATGTTCACTCTAATATTTCTCTTTAATGAAGCTATGGTTGCTACTTAGAGTCACTGGCTGAAACTTACACTGAAAAACAAGTTATTCAGATAAAAGTCATGATGACCTTAGACACCTAGAAAATAATTAAAAGTTTTAGGGGTACTAGTAGCTATTAATTAGCATGAGTGGAATAATGAACCTTCTGACTTTCTGATTTTTCTGATTTTTTATTTTCTGCTTTATATCTTTGTAGAGAGCAAGTACAGCATAGCAATATGGAATAATGATTATGAATTTCTTTACATTTTCGTAGATTACTCCATTATTCATTGCTTGAAAAGAATGTACTGTGCTTTGTTGTGGCCCAGAAAAATAAGACTGCCAATGATTTTCTATTTCATCCAAGCAACTGTTTACCTGACCAATACATCAATATGTAGCAAAATAAATACCGCACAACAACCAAGCAACTTCTACATTTACAAATGGAAAATTGCTAGGTAAATTTTAAGTTGAAGAGCTAAGGTGAGATTCAACAGAATTGCATTTTTTAAAAGGGTTTTCCTAAAAATCAGTTTTCCTGCCTACTTTTGTTCTGCATACTTCACTGCCAATATAAATAGCAAAAGCAGGCATAAAGGTCAGTCAATGTGCTGGGGAAGTATCAGTGATCTTTTGTTCTACACTTTTCTATTGCTTGATGAATTACAGGTGTTGAAACAAAAACCAGGAGCCACTATAAATAGTATGGTGCATTCCAGGACATCATTTTCATTAACTTTTTGAGTCAGACAAATAGAAAGACTAAGTGAACAGTCTATATGTCCTATTGGAATACTGGGACTTAAGTGGCCTTTGGATTAAAATAACACGAAGAGGTGGTTTTGATTAAAACACATGAGATGAAGATTTTTCTTTCCAGGCCACATCCATGAGTCTGGAGATCCACTCATCCTCCACTAAGTTCAGTAGAAGACTCCTGTCTACATCTGTGCATTTTGACTCTATGTTCTTTGAAGACCTGATTTCATTAGTGTGAGCTTATAATTTTCAATACTCACATTTTCTCTGCCTTTTTTGCCATCCAGCTTTCTGCTTCTGAAATTGTACGTGCCATCATTTCTCTGGTTCTCCTAGAAAGCCCTCTCTTGATACGTCCTTGGTCATGTTTGCTTTTTTCATACCACATCACATTTATGACTGTTGATTATCTTGTGATAAACTCATGTATCTTGATCTTTTTCTGTTTGCTGTTTCCAGCTAATGAGCTTCTCCCACTTACAGCAAAAATTTTTACTCTTCAATTCATGGCATTGCATATAGCATTGTTACATTTCATTTCATTTCTATTATTTTTGCCACCTGGGTCATCTAGTTCTTGCAGCAGGATACTCTGTTGTTCATCTATATTCCCAGTATCTTCCACCTTATGTCATCAGCCAATTTTATTCCCTCATTTCTAATGGGGCCAGGGTCATTAATGAAAACAGCAAATGTGCTGGGTCACAATAGGATTCTGTATCACAAGGATGCTCTAGATGAGCTCTTTTTTTGCCAGGCTTGATTTTTCTCCCGCTATGCTGTCAGCCTTAATTCCTTGAGAAACACTACCATCTAATTCCTCCAGTCCACCAGCTGCATTTTCTGTTTTGAGTGGAACTGGCCAGAAGGTACCAGAGTCTTGGTCAGGGTGCCTTACCAGAAGTAGATATCACAGAGACAAAACAGAGAGTCTGATTTAGCTCCCACAAGTTTTGCATTTTTAATTCAAGTGAAAGAAAGAGTGTATGTTCCTAGCATACCTGTTTATTTGCCATCCCTTACTTTTGATGTGAAATGATACAAACCTTTTTTCTCTCTGACAGTCACAAGCACTGCCTTCATATAAAGATTGACCTTTACTTCATTACTGACGATAAGCAAGCTCTGAATGTGTATTTGCTTAGCTCATAGATACCCACCGGGACTTCATACAAAAATAGACTGTGGCTCTGGAAATTGCACAGGAAGAAATGAAAAGTCTAACTCAAGGTCTTTCGACTTCACTTGCTAATCTCCAGTGGGAGGAACCCCTCTCATCTCTTCTGGATGGAGAATCAAAGACAATTCTTCATTTTGTATGTGAGAAGGTCATAAAAGCTGATTAACACAGTCTGAAAGCTGTAAAATATTCAGGGAGAAAAAAAAAAAAAAAGCCTGTGTGGGAGACTTAACAAAGCACTTCAGAATAGAAAATTTATTTTGAAACATGTCAGTTTTGACAAAATTATTTTCTGGTTGAAACAAGAAAAAATACTCTTGAAATGTTCTGGGGTTTACTATTCCAAAATGGAATGTCTTGATTTTTCCACTTTAAAACAGCTTTTAAAATGTTTTTAAAAACATGTATATTGTAAAATATTGACTACTTATTTTGACTGTTTTTACAGTTTATCTCAATTTAGGAAGAACTGAATTATGACAGAGTAAGAACTCACTGACAGATCTTGTTTATCTACAGACACATACCAAATCTCTTTTTCTTGTGTACAGGAGGAACTGATAAAGTAGAGTCTTTTTTTCTGCTCACACCAGCAAATGCCTTTTGGTCATCATTCCACCCAAAAGCCATTTCCTGAAGCGTTTCTGAGGTCTGGACACCAAGGCTGGCTCAGGCAGTCACCTGACGCTGGGGCTGGAGGTAGTTCTGGCTGCTACTGAGCTTTGGAGCTTGTGTTCTCCCACTGGCTTGTCATCTGCTACCCAAGGAACCAACTCTTCAGATCTTCTATTAATTATAACTGTACCCATAAGCACTCCTAACCTGTTTCCACAAGAAGTGTTTGATGGAGAGTGGCAGTAAAGACAGAAAGGTCTGAATTTATCGCAAAACTGAAGAGGGTTTAGCATGCACCTTTCCCTTTTGTAATGCAGTCCAGGCCCTGTTACCAAACAACGACTGATAAAAGCATATAACCAACTTCAGCGGCTCTTTAGTATAAAGCTTCAGAGCTCTCAGTGGAAAGCACAAAGTCACTGCCTGATGCCACTGTGAACAGTGGAAATTGTGTACAGTCACACTTGGAGGAATTAAATTAAAAAATTGACATGCCGCAACCTTCTACACAGCCTGTAGAAAATAGGTTCTTAGCAGAAAGGGAAGGCTGGAGATGATGAAGTCAGTCAAAAGTAAAAGTGGTTTAAATGTAATCAAAGTGTAGGGGCATCAGAGTACTAGCATTCATAAAAGGCAAAAGCTTCTTTCTGAAACTGTTGCTGCCATAAGGAGACACGTAATGAGAATTCACCGTCACACTGAATTTAGTGCTGGTCTGGTTTACTGCCATGCTAGGAACATGCATCCATTTGCTCACTCTGAATTTAAACAGGTACTTTATCTTATTTATGTTTAAATGGTCCAAATTATTTAACAGAGAGATTAAGATCTGGGACACAAACTGGTTTATGTTGTCAGAAAGGGAAATTAGGGACTTGCAGTATTCGATGTTTTTTTAAATTTTCCTTGAGGCCAAAACCTACATCTAAAAATATGCTTTTGTTGAAGCACTGTTTTGGAGGGAGGCTTCAACTCCTTGTTGGATTTCTATAACCTACAGTATGTAGAAGTCAGATTAGGTAATCAAAAAGGTCCCTTTTGAGCTGTAGGAAGTCTTAAAACTGTCAGAATTGCTCTGCAGTGCCACCTAATGACACAGAGAAGTTCACATGAGATCTGTTCTCAAGACTGTCGGCACGAAGGTCTGCAGCATGTGACAGTCAGTACCTTATGGATTCTACAAATATCTTTAAAACGTGTTTCTCCTTTAAAACGTACAAAACCATGTCCTTTTTATTCAAATAGCATTCAGAAATACAAGGAAAACATATGTGCAAAAGGAAACCTTAGGTATCTACTACGTGCATGCTAAACAGGCTATTATAAACAGTACTTTACCTTTCTGTTGCATACTTGCAAAGCTATATAGGTTCTTTGGCAGCAAGGAAAACAGAAAATCATCTTTAAGGCATAGATCATATTTTAGCACATAGGAAGGAAGGCTTGTAATAAAGTACTAGTAAGAATACTCTGCAGGGAAAAAATGGCAGATGTTTTGTAACATTTCTCTGGGATGCTGAAATTAGCTGTATTCAGAAACAGCTGCTTTCCATTAAAAATCTGTCAGTCCTGGGGATTATCCTTGTTAACCTTGCTGGGAAATGTGTCATGGTGACTAAGAGACTACTTTCAGGCCATAGCAGATAACCAGGGTAATTTTCAGATGTTTGTGTCTGGTATGGTATATCATCATCTATCAGTACTACCATCACCGAAGGAAAGTGAATGACTTGAAAATGTTTTGGAGTTAATTTGGTTATTCGTCTTGTTTCCTCTGGGTTCTATAGATTTCTGGACCACAAGAGAATATTTTTGTCACCAAACTGGTCTTCCTGCATAGTGTATGGTGTGCTGGAATCTGTGCTGAAATGTGAGTGCATCATTTAGAAACAAATCTAGAAGCGGATTCAATCTTTCTGTGGTGCCCAGCTGCTTGAAACTATTTCTGCTTACAAAGACCATGTCTAAGGAGCAGCTGCTGTGACTGCTCGTGCATCGGCCAGCTCCTGGCATTACACTATTCTATTTCGTTTTTCATTTTCTGATTTGTGTGTGCTTCTTGACATGGCCTCCTTGCATGGTCAGGGCTGTGGACCAGTGCTCTTGCTGAACTCAGGGGGGCAGATTCTCCAGTGTGAGATAACAATGTTGGAGATCCCTGAACTAGGGAAAACATGTATATCTCCATGATGCAGCAGGTCATTGGTCAGAGCCATCAGCAGCTGCCCTGAGGTCAGAATTGCCATGTTATTGTGTAGCTCTGTATTGGGGCCACTTCTAGAGCAGCTTATTCAGCAGTAGTTAGTCTAGTTCCAGCATGACCTGGGGGACCCCTGTGTTTCAACCCATGCAGACAATGATGTACTTATGATAGCATTTCATTGGCATAATTAGATGCCACCTTGAAAACCTTTGAGAGCAAAATATTCTCTGCCAGCTAGTCATCTGATTAAATGGAATTGTTAAACAATCAAGTTACGAGCACTTAGAGGATAATAAGGTGGTAAATCAAGAGCTTAAATGTGTTTGTCAAACACAATCCTCTTTCTTTACAGGGTAAATAACTTAGCAGGAAAGGCGGCAGTAGGAGATGTTATACATTTGGACCTAAGAAGAGGTGCCGGCAATGCAGTAAAGGGGTCTGAATTGAACAGTCATAAACCAGATGCACAGAGAGCCGTTTGTAGCAGAGTTTGGTGTCAAACTGGAAGACTCTCTCATGTGAGACTCCACAAAGGTCGAAACTGGGGTCACAACTGGTTGATAATTTCATCAGCAACTTGTATAACAGAATGCAGAGTATGATTTATAAATGTTTTAGCTGACACTAGGCCCTGAGAAGGGCTTGAAGAACAGGCTCAGAATTCACATAATGAGATGTGGCTCAAAAGCAGCTAGATGAAATTGAGTAAAGATATATGTGAAGTACTGCACTAAGAAACAAAATGCTGATGAAAATCAGCAAATGTTAGAACCAGATGCATGGATCTATGCGGATCCTCTGAAATCAGGACAATTCTGCCCAAGTAACCTGCTCAGCTGGCTACACAGACTGGCTAAGGGCTGGTCAGTGTTAAAAAGAGGCTGATGATTGATTCATTGGACACACGTGTGTACAGCATTTGGTATACCTCCAGATGAAGGAAGCAACAATAAAACGCTCATTCCCTGTGAAGAATGAGGCCATAGCCTGTGTTTAGATATCCTTCCAATATTTTGTTAGTTCAGTTTTGACAGAAACTGTGTGAGAATCTAAGTCAAACTTCTCATCTGGTGCTAATTTCTTTTTGCTGTAGTTGTTGGAATGGCAATTCTTATTCACTTTATCAGCCTGATAATTGCTGTGAAGAAACAAAAAAGGAAGAAAAAGAATGAAAAAAAACATTTTTCACAGTCCTCTTTCCAGTGACTTTTTCTATTGCTGTTCTTCAGTTCAAGGTCTCATGGAAAGTGATTATGTAAATGCCAAAAATTTTTACTCAACAGATTTGATCATTAGTAAATTCAAAGTTACTTTCATATTAGTCACTTCTCACGATGGTGAATGAGCAGAATGTGTTTTTTCTTATATATCAACAGAAGTGTTTCCCAAGTGCCAAGCATTTCCATAGGCACAGTACTTACTGGGAGCATTAGGATTACACAAGCTCGACCATGTATAAGTAGAATTGAAGGTTTCAGAGCCTGAATTAATTTTACCTACTTTAGGGGCTGACCATGTGCATGCTTCTAGCTGAACTAGAAAAGAGATGAGGATTTGATTAATCTGACCTAATTTGGATATGCACTTTAGCATGAGGAGCACTGTACACTTGACTCCAATGAGACCAGTTTGGTCTGTGTTGGGTTTAGAGGGATTCCAGGGTGGCTAGTTCAGATGTAGATACTTGAGGCTAGGTGGAGATGAATCCTACCTAGGCAGACCTGGGTTATCTGTGGAAGAATCAGAACTCAACTGGAATTTTCAGGATTAAGCAGTAGAATATTTAGTCATAAACAGAGGAAGTTTTTAATGAAAATAATTTAGAATCATTAAATATGCTTCCTACACATAAAATTACAAGCCAACACAAATACATCACTATAAGACACTATCAAGAAGGGTACTGCATCATTTCGGTAGGTGATATCTAAATCTACACTTTCATACATGTTGTGCTGGCTAGAATTTCCAGGAAACTCTAGTCTTTATTGCAGTAACATGCAATATCTAGCTATAGTGAAATTTTGAAATTTTAACACTTGCTACAGTTCTGTCACAAAGCTATTTGAAATAGTAACACTCTGAGGGAGTGATTAAGTTTAGCATAACATCATTATATATGAAAGATCTGTTTGTTGTCAAGCATTCCCTTTTCAACAGTGAGTGCTCTTTTCCAGGTCCCCATTAAGATAATGGTGACTGTACTGGAAATGGTTCCTGGTAGTCTCAGACATTTGGTTAAATGTACTGATGACCTGTTACAATGAAATTGAATGAAAGGAGTAAGTACCTGGGCATAGAAAAATAAAGATACAAACATCAACATGGTGGAAGGAACAACATTTCTGCACTCAGGTAATTATTGTGTTGTCCATCTAAGTAATCCTCTCCTAAAAGCTGTATCTAATGCCAGAAGTTGCCTCCCCATTGTAATTGATGACCCATTGATGCACTGATGAAAAGTGAACGGTCCTTCTAGTGTTTATTCTAGCCAAAATATCTTGAGTCATCACCTTGATTTATAAACACTGAATCTTTAAAAAGCCCTTAGTATTAGTAAACCTGAAGATTTAGAGGATATGAAAATTCACAAAACTTCAATGTTCACTGCATGGAAAGTGATGGGAAGGAAATATTTAATTTGACTTCTCAGAAACTTTAAAGTGCAGTAGTTTTTTGTGATCTCTGGCACTCAGTGATGCTGTTAAGGAAACCCACCATATTCTGCATTAACCAGTTCTCATTTTGTATGGTAAATTGCTACCTATTATATTGATTTTCATTTTGACATAGCCAAATTCCTTTGGCGCTATAAGCTAAATAATAGTTTTGCTGATTAGCTAAAACCTGGTGTAAGTGTTTTCCATTGTTTTGTCTCACCTTCCCCTCCTTCTGTCCTTGCTTTTGAGTAGATAATTCCTATCAAACCTTTTTATCCCCTCATTCCTCATTTTTCTTTGAACAGCAGCCAGTTATCATGAAGATTGACACTGTTTCGTGAAATCGTCAGTGGTTATTAATTTGTAGATGATTTGTAAGACAAGTGGAAAGGCCAGATAAGCTTCATTTTCTTTGGCATTTTGTGTTTTTTCACTAGCGTATAAATGCTGCTAATCACCCTTTAAAGTGTTTCATGCTTTTTTATTCATCTGAATTACCATTTTAAAAATTATATGCTATATCAATGAGATGCAATAAAAGGTTATTGCAACCTTTGTTTCTGCATTAGGACCTAAACTCAAGGAGACAAGGAGACTCAAGTCTAGTGGGGCTGTGTCATTTCATACATTAAAAGGAAAAAGTGCAAGTTCTTTTAGGAACTTTTCTGGAAAAAAGATCATTCTGAAAGGAATAAAAGTCTTTTCCTTCATATAAACAATTGTTTCAACCAAGCCATCCAACATCGTTACTGCAAATACAATGCCATAGAGTGGCATCTAATTAAACCAAGTAATCCCACTAAATTGTGTTCATTTTGGAAATTGTATTGCTGCAGCACATCTTCCTAATTCAAGTTAAATTACTTTAATTAATGGATTTAATTTTGGAAACATTCCAAGTGAGTGCTGAATCCTTTGAGATTTATGCCAGTTTACTTTATGAACTTTGGTTATTCAAAGCTCATTGATCTCAAACTTTAGTTATTTGTAATTACCTTTTCCATGTTCTGGAAGCTGTGGAAATATTCATTGTAATGACAGTGGGCTCAAAGAGAAGAACAGAAGGATAAGATGAAGCTACCTTTGTCCTGGAAAAGGAACTGGTTTCTCAGTAGACGGAAGCTGTTTTCTTACTTGAGACCATTTGATGTAGAACCAGCTATTCTCCCACCCCCTTCTGGGGTCTGATAAACATCATTACCAGCGCCGTGAAATAAATGTACTGAAACAAATTGCAAAGAGACATTTTTAATGGGAAAGCAAGAGGTCTAAAATAATAGCAGTAAGATCACCACTGTTACATACTTATTAATCAGGCTTCACACAGCAGAAATAATTAAAATGATCTTTCTTGGAGTCCTACCATTTGTATTTCCTTTGGGTAAAGACAGGATGCAATATCAAGGCTCAAATGTTTCTGCAATATTTTTGTCTTCACCCAGAAGGTATAAAAAGTTCATTATATGTTCAGATACATAGGAAATGGATTAGCTAAAAAAAAAGTGCACATCTTCACATGTAGCAAATTGCTCTGGACACTGCACTCTTTGCAAAGTTCAAAAAGAGCGAAAAAACAGCAGCAGAATTTCTCCAACTACAAAGGCGAAAATGAGTGTAGACATCATTAAAAAATTTTGTCTGCACAGTTCGAGACTGGGAGGAAGCCACCAGAAAGGTTATTTCTGTTGCTTTTCTGACACAGACAGAAACGGGGAAGATCTCTCAAGAAGTATATTTCCTGGAGATTTTCCCTTAGCATAGAGGAAAGAATGCAGTCTGATAAATCAATTATTTTTGAACTGTGAGTTGTCAGGCTTTCTTAGTCCAACTTCATAAGTCTGTTTCATATCCTACTTCCTTTCTAATTTCAGCTTTGCATGTTTAAAGTTTATTCTCCACAAAGCCATGTGCTTAGAGTACACAAACATAAAATGCTACCTTACCATAGCAACACATGGTCATGGCTGTCCTTGCAGAACTTTGTCATGAAAGCCACTTGCATTACATAAGTTAAATTACAGCAGATAGATAAGCCAGTTTCCTAGCTTTCCTATCATGGACCAGGAGAAGTTGTCATCCACCTTGTGATATATAGTGGCTGCTATGCTTACAGGAATATAATGATTTTTCTGCACATTCAGACATTGTTTCTCTTGTTCTCAACCTCAGAACAGGGGATTGTGGTCATCAAAATGGAGCAAACCCCTAGAGTAATGCATCTCACCAGCAACAACCTCATAAACTACACACAGAAGAAACAGGCAGAAAAAAAAGCCTCACTGACAGAGACCTCACTCAGACACCAGATCACAAAGCAAAAACAATAGGAAAGAGACACAGGTAGCATTTGAAGATGTTTGTATCCCTCACCTAGCTTTGAAACTTATTGCCAAAACCTAAAATACTGCCAGTCCTAGGTATAACAGCAATTGATGTCTGCATTATCCCTTTCTGCATGAAACTTGTTGCCCGTCTAGAAAAAAGCAAGTAGATTTAAAACTAATAGGTTGTTTTCCCAGTTTTGGACATCCTTTTTGGCTGACTGAGCTCAGAAACTTTTAGGGAAATAGGAATCAATGGACCAGAGACTTGAATAATGCCCAAAAAAGCACAAGTTTGTAAAACTGCAGCAAGTGGATATGTCAGAAATCAAGTGGCTTCTGTACTGTGGAAAGCACAACAAATACTGACTCTGGTGCTTATTGCCATCTAATGTAAGAACTAACCGACACCACAACCCTTCCATTTGTTGGGTTGCCAAGTGCATTGTCAGGAACATAGAAGTATGCACAAGCACAGGCATTTCCAATGCAGTGTGTGCAGCACATCTCAAAAACTTACAGACAGCAGGTGTTATTCTTATGCCACTGCAGTTTGTCTTCTCCAGAACACCATCTATCTGTGTTAAAACTCCCAGTGTGCAATGATTTCTAAATTTTGAGGTTTGATCTTCAAGTTATTATGATATTTAGTCATCAAGCAAATTTCATCCAAAACGACTGAAAAGGGAAGAGAAGTTGACACAGAGGAGTAATAATAAGAAACCTGGCTAGTGAGGTCTACAGCCAAAACCAAGCCCTAACTTCTCTGTAGACTACAATTGTGCCTCAAACTAATCTGTTAGTAAAAAATGGAAAAATAAGAACAGTGGATAAATGTGGAGCATGAGGATTTAATAAAGTGATCAGAAAGGCTTTCTCAGTAGAGTGATGGTGTAGTTACACATTTACATAGTTGTAACCCCATGTGTTTCCATGGCATTTCTCCTATTCCTCTCTTCTCCTTTCCAAATTCCAAGCATTATAAAATCCTGACAGAAACACACATTTGATGTCTGTGTGTAAGAACCACACTCTTTTGTTCTGCATCTCAGCAGAAGAACAAGAAAGGTTTAACTACATTTCCATATAATGAATCAAACAAAAAGGAATACTAATTTAGTCCTGTTCTTCTGTCTAGTCAGTATAAATTCCAGGCAAAGATCTCATACAAATGTCCAGGGCACAAAAGATCTGGAACTAATAGAAACTTGAAAGCATAGTGGAGACTTGGATCCATCTTCGTATCCTTTTTATTTCCACACTTGAGCAAAAATTTGATATTTCCACATGAGTTGAAAAATAATTCCGTCAGCATCACATGTTGTCTTTCATAGGGTCAGCCATTTCTGCATTATGCAAGACTACAAAACATGCATTTATTAGCTTTTTACAATGTCTTCATATAACATGTGAAGGACTTAAACTTTGTGAGTGTTTCAATGTGTTTAAAGGCATTAAGTTTGGAAACAAGAAAATAAAAGCCATTTAAGATGCACATCCTGACCCAAAACTCTGCTGAAGATCTCTGGCACTTGGACTACTTCAAGAGCAGTTCTCAGCCCCTTCTGCAGAAAAGTCCCAAAGACAAGCCCAAACAAGACCCAGTTTTAATAAGGACAATCACCAAATGTCATTCAGGCAGGTGGAGTTAGGACAAGCTGGAGTAGAATGGTCATGGTAGCGAATATGGCATCATGTGCCAGCTGCCTACCAAGGTCTGGAATTATCAAGGAACTGAAGTGAGACACCCACTTTTATTGCCCTAGGCTCATGTTATTATTGCCTATGGCAATATTAAAGCAAATCCCTTTCTGTGGTGATCATTATTTCTCTTTACTGACAGATAAAGAAAACCCAGTGTGATTAGTCTCCTAATTTAAATAATAATTATCCAAAGGTAGGAAGGATGAATCGGGGCTGAAATCTCTTCTTTTTTTTTTTTTTCTTCAGGCATTTTGTTAGGAGTTAAAGGGGAGATTTAAAGGTAGAAAAATGGAAAGTACTCACAAAATTTTTTGGAAGAGCCCTCCTGTACATAAAAGACAACACAGAAAAAAGCTCAAAGTTTTTTGTGGTAAAACTTGAATACAAGACAATGAAGTTCAGAATCTTTGGCAAAATGAAGGTGGAAGTGGTTTGGGGAGGAGATTATTTACCCAGTTTCTAAGAGATGACAGGCGAGTTGGGACTGAGTCTCCAAGAGAGGAATGGAAAACAGGAGACCACTGCAGGAAGTCAAAGAAGTAGCCATGTAATTCAAGCAATCAGTTTGATTTTTACAGCAACAGTTTGAGAGTTTTCACATGAGAAAGAGCTGTTTTATGCCACAGCCAAAAAGAAGACTGTGGGACTGCAAAATGCAAGATATAGCTGTTTGGGCAAAAAAGAAGTACTGGCCTTATGTTTTGAATAGGGAAAAAGATCTTTTTGATAGGACTACAGTTCTGGAAGATCTTGAAATGCTTTTTACATAGAAAAAGAAACAAGAAACAATCTGTAATAAGCTTTCCACACAGATAGACAGCTAGACAGGTACTAGACAACCTGACAGGTCTCAATTATAATCCTTTATTCAGACAAGTCTTTATTATTTCTATCCTAGGATAAAAGCAGCAGTGATTTCCAAGTGAGGACCAAGTACAGCAATTGCAACTTCTTAAGTCTATATGAGCCCTGGAGCTAAGATGAGGACAGCTTCCACAAAAGGTGTACAAGCAGTTTCCTGTAGTTGTAGAAGATGCTGGTGCCTCAGCGTAATTTTTTTGGAGTTCTGCTCAGACAGCATTTTGATTTAGGGCTTATGGACTTTCCAACACTGATGATGGCAGAAGTCAGGGGAAGGACCTAATCCTTCAAAAATAAATCCAAAGGTAATATTTGCACAAGCCCTCTACGAGGTGAGGCAATTGATCTCGTCTCTAGACAGGCTTATTTAAAACATAAGCAGCTTTTACTGACAGGTATCATCCACATTCATTACAGCAGCATTTCAATTGAAGAAGCTGAAGAAACTGTCAGCTGCCATGGAAGAACTGTAAATAAGAGCAAGTTCAGGAGCTGTATTAATGAGAAACTGGATTATCACTCAATTTATTCCACCCAATCAAACTACACCAGTTAGCATTTAGAATCACAGAATCATAGAATCGTTTAGGTTGGAAGAGACCTTTAAGATCATTGAGTCCAACCATTAATCTGGCACTGCCAAGTCCACTAAACCATGTGCCTAAGTACCACATCTACACGTCTTTTAAATATCTCCAGGCATGGTGACTCAACCACTTCTCTGTACAGCCTGTTCCAATGCTTGACAACCCTTTCAGTGAAGAAATTTTTCCTAATATCCAGTCTAAACCTCCCTTGGCATGACTTGAGGCTGTTTCCTCTTGTCCTATTGCTTGGTACTTGGAAGAAGAGACCAACCCCTACCTTGCTGCAACCTCCTTTCAGGTACAGATCTTAAAACTGCAATATTGTAGTAAACAATATCTTGCTTAAATCTGTTTTATAACACATGCTTTATGACTTTATCTGTCACTCTCGATTACAAAAAATGTAGGTTTTTGAAACTGTTTCAGTTAGCAAGAAAGATCTTGGGAAGGATTTACAGTATTAGAACAGCCCAGTTCTTCTAAAGTAGTACTAAAATGGAAAATGGGCTGACAAGGGCTGACAAGATTCTTTTAAAAATGTCCTCAATCTGAGGAAATAATATCAGAAAGGAAACTGGCTGTAGTTGTTGTATTCTTGAAAACATGGTGTCCTGAAAATAACATTTGATGAACTTCTTATGCACCAATGCTTCCTATGCATATAAGTCCATTTTGAAGAGTCCGTTATTGATGATTAGATAGTAAAGCATTTAATAATGCAAAAGTCTAAGAAGAATCATTGCATTTTTTATTCAAACTGAAAAAGCAGTGTGAATCATAGAAATGACCTCTGAAGGCCTATAGTCCAACCTCCCACTTGAAGAGACACTACTGAAAATTAGATCAAGTCAGCTGTGGCTTTCTGTACTTATTGCTAATAATAAGCTTTGTTCTGCCCCCTTACATTTTTTACAGTAACCTAGGAGAAAATGTCATCATGGCAAAGATCAGATCAGCTAAAGCTCTGCAAGACACAACAGACATGAACTGTATGGGAATGGATTTGTCCATTTGGTCAAGTGCCTCAAACACATGTACAGCTCTTACCAAAGAGGCAAATCTGTCCCTATTCCAATGTAAAAGATATGAATATAGTGTTTTGATTTGTAATGTGCCATCATTAATTATCTTCTGTCTTTCACTGATGTAGATCAAGATTAACCACATTATAAAATCAATATCATCAAATCCAGAACTATTCAGAGTATATCTAATAGTATTCTTTTTTGAAGACCACATATTTCAAGGTAGAAGCTGTTCTGGCCAAACTTTTGAGGTCTGAGATGGAAAGTACCGGCATTTGCTGAATAAGCGCTCTCCAGTCTCTCATATTCTTATGGCTTAGTGAAGCTAGAAATACTGGCTTCAGTATTCAAAGCAGTTTAGCCTTGGACACGGAATCATGTCTGAGTTATTTTTTTCCTGAAAGAGCTTTCTGGTTCTGCCATGAACACATTCAAAATTAGATCATATGCCTGTGGCCTGTTCTACAGCACAGACATATGTCTTCACATCCTGGCATCTAAGGTGGTTTTTTTTCATTTATATCTAATGCAGAGATGTGTAGTCATTATCCTAGTTTTCTAACAAAATAGATTAAATTGCTAAAATGCAAAGGAGTAAAATGAAGGATGGCACAACCATGAGATAAAAAAAATCCTAGCTATAATATAAAGAGAACTGTCGGCTTCACAAAGCACGTGAAATCAATTCTTTAAGATTGAAGAAAATGCTTTGATGTAAGTAAGTGAATCAGAGGAAGTTAATATGGTCTCCTTCATCACCATTAAGAGGAAATTCTCACACTAGTATGGTCTTAACCCCTTCCCACAATAGTTTGTATTTCTGCTGACTTTTATTAAGTATTAAGTGCCAAGTATTGCTTAAGTTCTGTCACATTTTAGAAGATCTGACATCTTCACAGTCATTTTATCCCCCTCTGTCAAATTAATGGGATTTGCGAGAGAGTCTAGGCTCTAGAGTGGTATTTACAGCAGAAGAGTCAAAAGTTAAGCATTAACTACTAGTCATGAATATTTAATAAAAGTAAAATTGAATTCTTTAAGGTGTGTGAATGGACGACATTTTACCAATTGAAGGCCACAATTTAACTATTGCCATTTTTTTTCAGGTTAATAAAAGCATAGTCAACTGGCATAGATCTTTCCTGTATTCTATACCTGCCCAGGGTCAGAAGAAGGACGCTCAGAATAGCATATGTGCCCACTGCTTACCAAAGATTTGACTTCAGTGCTTTACCACTGCAAAGCAAAATCACCAAATAGTTAGCAATGTTATTTCCAGAGGTACCTCTGAGGTTATGTTTCTGAAGACTGACTATGCCTGGATATGCTTATGCTGGAAGAACTAATGAAGGAGTATGCAAATAGCAGATGAGTTTTAATTAAAACAGAATAATAGGGAAAAGTAAAATTTTGATCAGTGTTCTCACGGCACGGTAGCAAACAAAATTGATTATATGAACTGCAAAGCAGTTGTTAAAAATCCCTTAAATTTAAATGCTTTCCCAATTCTTTTTCAGTTAGAAAGTGAATGAATGTATTTTGGCCTGTCTGGAGTTTTTAAATACCATTATTCTTCTTTTTCCAGTGGTCCAAAGTGTGAAAAAGCAGAACATCAAAAAGAAAAAAAAAAAAAAAGACATGAAAGAGATAAATAGAAAAGATTTTTTACCTAGTTTTTCCTAAAAATGATTTTTTTCATGGAAATGCATTTCAAGAAAACATTTTTTGTTGGTTTTTTTTTTTTTTTTTCCTTGGGAGGGGTGGAATAGTTTGTCAGGAAACAGTTATGAAAAGATGTGATTAGATGAAATAATATTTCTTTCCGTTCATGGATTTTTCTCTGTAAACAAAAGGCATTATAGGTCCATTGTTGTGCAAATACTTCATGGGTTTTGTGTTAATGAGTTACCTCAGAGATGTTTAGCAGGCATATCTCTGCTTCATGGGATACCTGGTAATTTTGAAAGTTTACCTTTTATACCCAGTGATACCAATGATGACCTAAAGTGTCAATTAGAGGAGGCAGTGAAGAATAACTGCATACCGCATGACTGCCTAGGCAAGGTTGTAACAAGCAAGTTGAAGGGAGTTGATTTTCCCATTTTTTCAGCACAGATGAGACCACATCTGGAACGTTGTGTCCAGTTTTGGGCTCCCCAATACAAGAGAGACACAGACATATTTTAGCAAGTCCAAGGGAGGGCCACCAAGATTATTAGCTGGAGCATATGACATATAAGAAGAGGCTGAGAAAACTAGTTTCCTTCAGCTTTAAAAGGAGAAGACTGCAAGAGGATCTTGTTGATGTCCTCAACTACCTGCTGGGAAATGATAGAGAAGCTGAAGCCAGACTCCCCTGGCAATTGCCCAGCGGGAGGATAAGGGGCAACAGACACCAGGGTTATGTGTGTCACTGTCTCTGGGCTTTGCGCTGAAGCTTGGATTTGAAGAGCCTCAAAGGAGAAAGTCTAATGGCTTTTCATAAAGGCTGCTATACAAAAAAAAGAGTTGACCTGTAAGGGGCAAGTATAAAATCTGCATTGTCTAACCTCAGTTAGTGTCTTTGCATTTCAAGAACCACAAAGCAGATACTAGAGTGTTTTTTCTTTTTAAACACTCCATGTTTCCCCTTTTCCCAGTTTCTATGATGCCAGGGGATTCTAACCATTTTGGATCAGTGGGTGTCTGTTAACCCTCCAAATTTCCTCACTAACCTCTGTGAACCCTTTTCAGCCCTTTTGATTGAAGTCACTACAATGCAATGATGATTTCACAATTCACTGTTTACCTTCACTATGGTCTACAAGCAAACCATGAATCAGAATATGCAAATCTCTACCTACACAGTAGTTAGGCAACAGGGCTCTACTCAGTCCCAGTTTGTCAAATCGACTGAATACTGAGAAAAAAAGTCCACACCTATTTATTGAAACAAAATGCAAATTTGCTTTTGCACTTAGAACTCTTTGTTCTGGTTTTCAAAAGCATTCATACCAGTGGATATCTCTTTGCATAAATGTTTCCCAAAGGGGTCATGAATATTCATGTGTGTATATGCCTCTGTCTTGGAAGTTCTTGGGAGGCTGGGGGAGGAGGAAAAATTATTCAGCCTGAGACAAATTAAAATCCTGTGGCTCTGGTAATGAATCATAAACTTACCAACTACAAACAGCCAAAATAGTGGTGGGAGCTTGTTTGAGAAGCTGAAACGTCTCCTACACATCTTTCATCAGCTTCAGAAAAGTGAAGTTTATCTGTAATCATAAACAAAGGTAACAGCTAAGTTAAAGCAATAAGCTTCCACTTATGACAATTTTCTTGCTCCGTTCTCTATTAGTTGGAAGGAGAGTGCTGAATACCCACAGCAGGTTTAACGCTGACCTTCCTCACCTGCAACTTTCAGCATGGGCACTCCAGAAGCCAAAGGAATACCCCTGTGGTCAGTCAGCAGTTGTGGACCTATTCACATGCTCAGACATGGACAGCCATGGGCCATGAGCAAGTCTTGGTCTGGAAACCATGTGGCCATATACATGTGAGTCTCTGTGTGTGTCCAAGTCCATGTGAAAGATACAACTTAGTAGATGACTACAATCAGACGCAAACACGTCCAGCTAGCTCTGAGATCTGTGCCTGGCTGAGTCTTAAGCACCTGGGCATGCATGCAGAGCCAAGACATGACCATCTGCAGCAGATAGTCCCGAACTTCTGTAATACAATCATTTTTATAATAGAGGTTAATTTGCTAATGAGGTTATAGTATTCTGCTGCAATTGGTCAGGCTGAGCTGAACAAAGAAGCACTAAGTGTGTATATACTTGAAAGAAATATATGAAAAATATAGTGAGGAAATGGCTTGTTGTTATTTATTGCTGCCAGTGCTCTCTGAGTTTTGACTTTTTTCTTCAATTCATCATCCTGGATAAAATTATGCCTGGAGCATTCAATTCTAGTCCAATTAAGTTGACAGCAAATCTGCCATTAAGTACAGAGCTTGATGAAAATCCTTAATGGAGAGAATTTTTCATGGGGAAAAATGTCATTCTGATGCAATGAGTTTGCCATCTGAAAGCCCCTAGTAAGCCAGTTCCTTCCCATCTCCCAGTTCTTGTACTAACACCTATATTCTCCAGTTTACCCAAGAAGGTGTTCCATCTGAATACCTTAGCAAAAACTTCCCTCAGAATACCTTAGCAAAAACTTCCCTCAGACAGATAAGATGCCAATATGTATCTACAATGTAAGTTACCATATCAGTGACATAATTATCTTGGATTTTAATGCTTTTTCACTTTAACTCCATGTCTTCAATTAACCTTCCCTCCAAACTGTGTTTTAAAGCAATGTATGATATTGGAACTAGATAAAGGTGCCTAGATCACTTTATCCTTTTCTTAAAAACAGTTACTGCATTTGTTCTTCACAAGATACATGCTACAGCTCTGACTTGGTAGATTTCTTTAACATTTTTGCTGTCAAAGATATGTTTTTACTGTAGTCTTCCAAATTCTAGGCTGGAGTTCATCCAATAATACCAGCATAGGCACAACAGACTGGGGAACTTGTTCTTCCATCCTGTAAGTGCTCATTCCCTTTCTTACTCCAAGTCTGCATCCCATCCTTTGCCCTTTTGCCCACTGAAACTGAGGCAAAGCATTCACTTATTCCAGGTTCATATTTAGACTACTGTTTATCCTATACCATCCCAGATGCAGAGAATTCCTCCACTCCTTTTTAATCTAGATTGCTAACGAACCTCTTCTACTTGTTCTAATTCCATTCACAAATCTAGTATGGCTTGATGTTTGGCAACTTTCCCTGTATCCATATACTTCTATGACTGTTTATTACCTTCCTCAATTAATAAAACTTAGTTTAAAATAATACTGCTAAACATTGACTCAGTATCTGAAAATGAAACAGTTTGGCTATAATGTTCAGGAAATATCTGGAGCTTAGTGTTTTTTCTCCAATGTGTGTCTGAAAGTTTAGAGCTTCCTATAATGAAATACTTTGCAGTGGCAGTTATCTTTCTCTTAGTATTATAGATGGATCTATCTGTATTCAGAACCAGACACCTCACATATCCCCAGGAGATCCTTTCTTAATAACCCTTCCCTAAACTGATTTTTGCACACACACAAAAAAAATTGTTTTATCAATGTAATACCTTTTTCTAAATATGATTTATCATAGCAGTAATATACAATGCTAATCCACCTTTACCTTTATTTTCTGAAGTTTGCTCTCTGTAATAACTATTCCTTTCACTATTCTTCTTCTTCCACGTCTCTTTTATCCTTTACATTATACATTTTCGTGTTCTTCTATCCTCCAGCTCTTATCTATGTTCTTCAAATTTATGTATGAATTTCTCAGTTGATTCTTACTGCTCTCATTCAGCTTCCTGTCCACGTTGTGGTACAGTTCCATCTCTGTAAATATAGTTTACCTGACTGTTTCTTCTGCTATTAGTTTCTTTCTCATCCTTTCATCTTGCAGAGTTCCTTTATCTGTTTTTCCTCTATGTCCTTTCACTGGAGATTTTTTCTGTATTGGGAAAATGGGCTCAGAGATCATCTGTCTTACATATTCCTCTTGTTCTAGTTTAAATCTCATTAGGTGGGTTGTGTGAGTCTTGAGTTCAGAAAAATATTCTTCCTAATCAGGTGGAGTCAACCCACTGAGCTCTTCCTGTGAATGCCTCTGCATGTGCAAATATCTACAAATCTTTTGTAGCACGAATTAATGAGGTGAGTATCCATAAGTATATTTGTGCCAAAACGCATAATTACCCTTGATCTAAACAAGTGGGTATTTAGTGGTTAGCGTCATTTGTCTTGATGTGTGTAACATTAGTTCACAACATTTTAGTCTTTCAGATTGTGAATAATAGCACACCATAGCTAGAACAGAATAGCATGGAGATTTTGCGTTAGGTTGCACTGTTGCTACTGGCAGGTTGTAAGAATAGATATACTATGAACAAGAAAATTGATAAAACCCTTATGTTCCCTCCACTTTGTGGAATAACTGGTTCTTCCCACACAATGGCCCTTTGTGCCAGTCCCAGTGTTTCCCATATCTGTCTCTTCTGTACAACTGCTTCTTCCCCATTTCCCTTGGTTCTTTTGTCTATAACACCTTCTGATGCTCTGGCTCCCTTTGTGTTCTCTGGCTCCCTTTGCTAGCCTGCCGGCTGGCCAAGAGCCAGTACAGTCCACAGAGAGTCTGGAAGTGCCTTTGTACTGTTTATACGTAGTAGTAGTATATACGTAGTAATTGACTGTGGGTTAGTGCCCAGCAGAAGGGATAAGAGAACGTTCCTCTTCCTGGTCTCTCAGAGAAGACATCAATTAATTCTTCTTTATGAAGCCATTGATTCCAGTGAAACTTTTCAGATGTCGTGAAAATTGTACTTATTTGACAACTGGGGAGTCCATATGATTGTACAATCCTCACTTCCTTAGGAAACCAGATTAAAAATAATAAACCAAAAATCAGAAGAAAAGTAAAGAATGCAGAGTACATACAAGAACAATTTTGAAAATACATGTTGAGTTTTTATAACTTTCAATTACTTTTTTTTCCAAAATCTATGGTCTTCAATTTATTTTTATTTATTTTTTCCAAATGCCAAAGAACTCATGGAGAGGCAGTTCTGGGTTTAGTTCAGTTCCAGGTTCAAGTATCGTCTCCGATGTTTCTTGGCCATTAGCAGGCAGAATTTGAAATAATGGAAAGGAGAGAGACGGGGTAGGAATCACTTATTTATACAAAGGGAGGTGTTTAAAGACGTTTGAAATGCTCCCAGTTTCCAGAGTTAACAGACCCCTAAGGTAAACAGGAACTCTTAGTTATTTCAGGCCTTCTGTTTGCACACTGACAAAAAACTGAATCAGTTTATCATTGATTAAAATTGGGAAGCCTTAATTTTGAAACACATTTGAGCTAATAATGGCCAAAGAACTACTGAAAATATGGAACACTAATTATCCCTCTACAGTTTATCAGGCACATGTTGAAGCACTCTGAGTATGCTTCTAAGGCATATAATCTGTAAAGTAGATGAGTTTCAGTCCATTCATCCAATTCAATTTTCTTCACCAATTTATTTTCTGCTAGATTAGTGAGAATGTTAGAAAACTAATGTTATAAATACAAAAAGGGCTTTTTTACCAACCGAATACTAATACTATTCTAATGTTTTCCTAGCAAACATATTAGAATTGGAAATAAGCAACTTCTGAAATAGACTATTTTCTTCCCTTGCCATGAATTTAAAAAAAAAAAAAAAAAGAGATTTACATATTAACATTTTATCTTTTTAAAAAAACAGAGCTAAGTGTCATTATGTGAACTTTCCGTAACTTCTCAGCAGGAAAATTTAAAACCTTCTTCTATGTAAACCTTTTCTCTTGGGAGAGTTTTTTACACTTTGAAGCTTATCAATCTTAGATATCATGGGGGGGAAAGAAAAAGGGATACAAGAGTCCTTTCTGCCTTAGCTGTGTTTTGCTTTCACCTGTTCATAAGCTGAGCCTCAAACTTAAAAAGGAAGGAAATTGAGTACAAAAATTTCATTTTACTTCTTCCCACATAAACAGCTCTGAAGAGAAGGTTTCTGTCAACAAAGCCTGTAAGTTAGCTCATTCCTGAACATTTATTGATCATAGAACATAGTCTACTATCAGCATTCATCCTTTGGATACAAGAACCGTCATATTCCAGAATATTTGGCTACATAGTCCCTTCTATTGCCTTGTGTATTTTTTTCTTGTTAATTTTCTCCATGACTGACTTGAAGAAACATAATTGAAAATTTATCTTAATTCATCGTAAGTCATTATTCTTTCCCTTTTCCAGCCTGATGAAAAAGCACATGCTTTCTCTTTCTAAGTACATTTGTCTTAGTTTATGGCAGGGGTTCTGCTATAGTTCTGTGAGTTTTAGGAGAGAAGAAAGAGATTACCAAGAAGGACTGTCGCCAACCTTGGCATATCACCATTTATAAATAAATAGTTTATATTATAAATTATATATTTATGTATAGATTTTCATATGTATTATATATATTATAGTTTATATTATAAATAAATTATTTATAAATAAAACTAGTTAATGAACACTTTGTTTCCTTCTTTTTTATGTAAAAAGTAGAAGGATACTTTTCTCGTTCCTCTGTATTTTACAGAGCACAAAAGAAACTTCTCAATAACTTCAACGACTCCAGGAGTCTGGAAATACCTGAGGAGGAAAGAAAAGAACTGTGTAGGGCCGGGCTAGGTGTAAATGTGCTCTGGAAGTGCACATTTGAGATGCGTGTGGCTTTCCTTAGCCCATAAGCTGGAGATCCAGCATTTACTAGGGTTTTGAAATGTGAGCCAAAAGAGGCAGAACTAAGCACAAGGGACTGAGCATCCTCTATCCCCTGAGATTTAGAAGAACAGAGGAGCATGGGGTTTTAATGCTAATATTACACTCCTATAAAGCTCTTTGCTTTTGCACAACCTCATATGCTTTACAACTGATGTTTGTAGAAGTATCTCATTTTTATGTGGCAAAAATGAGATGCTGAAGAAACAGGCCCTGGAACAGTGTGCTAGTTTCCTGATTCCTAGCATTTTGATCCCAGCTTGTGATTAAGGGCTTAGAAAATGCAGCTAAAGCAGGGAGAAACTGCTAAAATTGCCCAGATTTGCTGTAGATGAGCAGAATTTATGAACCTAACAGAGAAATCCCCATCTCCTCTATGGAATCCTAGAGGAAAAGCCCATGACAGGATCCTTGGGGTCATGCTTAACAGCTTGTTTTTCTAGGACTATGAAGTCTCACACACCAACTATTTTTCTCTCCACAAGCTTTTATACTTGTTCCTTTGAGTGTATATATCAGGGCTCTGCATGGGCTGATGGTTCTGTGGGCTGATGGCTCCATGGGGCCTCCCTGGGAGGACAGGGCAGGGTCTCACAGCCAGACCCCATCCCACTGCCCCAGCTGAGGAGCAGGGAGGCAGGAAGGCAGTCAGGGCTGCCACAGCCCTGGGCATCGGGCACCTCCCTGGGGATAGCCCGAAGCCAGGTCAGGACATTAGCCCGCAAGCATGCCTGGGTCTGGCTCAGCAGGGGCCATGGCCATGGCGGACCCAGGCATGACTGACGTGGCAGGGCTGGAGTTCAGGGATGCTGCCAGTGCGGCCTCAACTGAGAGCAGCCCCCATGGGCCAGGGGTTGGCCCTGACTGAAGCCTCCCCACCACACATCCAGGAAACTCTCCCCAGGTCACCGAAGAACAGGGCCACCCTGGGCTGCCTCAGCGCTGAGGAGGCCCTACCCTGCAGCCAGCCCCAAGCGGGGCATGCATTGAGGGCCCTGACAGCACATTACCAAAAAATTCCTCACAGCAAGTTCACTTTGGACACCATGGAACAATTTTGTAACAAATCTGAGACAGGGCTGAAACGTCTCCAGGGCAGCAAGGGCCCTGCAAGCTGTGTGGGACCGACAGCTGGGCAGGGCAGGGAGCCCCTGTGCCCTGAGGACGGGGCCCTCAGCGGGCCAGAGCCCACCAGGCCCATGGCTATCTCCTGTAAAGAAAAACCTCATCGACCTTGGAAATACATTACAAAATGGTGAATTAAACCTGATAAAAATATATCTCAGGCACTACTTTTATAGGTGTCCCACCCTAGGTCACACTGAAATTATAAAAGCATAGTGACAGTAAAGCCTGCATATGATTAGCTCAAGAAGAGCTTCCTCACAGAAACATTTGGTTAAGCATTTGCAAAATATCATGGTCCCTACAGTAGGGGACAGTATGAAATATGGCATTGATTTGTTTGAATTTTCACTGAACACAGTAAAAAAAGAACTAAATTACTTGTCTTACAGATTTCTGTTGTGCCTTGGGGAGAGCGTAGGCAGTTGTACACAAATGAAGTGGGGCACTCTGTGCTTGATGGAAGACTGACTTTTATACCTTCAGCAGCTTTAAAACATTGTACTCATGGGTTAGAAGTGTGTACATACCCAATGAAACCTGTTTCTGCGTCAGTACAGATTAATAGCCAGGGCCCAGGCACTGTCTGAAAGGAGAAAGCTCACACAAGGGCAAGGTAATTATTCATGTTTCCCGTACAAGCTTCATCCTGAAATTTTTCCAGAATCCTACAAAACTTCTGTTGGTGTTATCATGGCAAGGGACAGGATTTACGCCCACATACACACAGGGGAAGCAACAGTCTGTTTTCTTCATACCCCACAGTCCTGCCAAGGCTCCTAAGGAGCTTGGTAAACAAAAAAGCTAGTGGAAGAAAGACTAGCTCCTTGCTTTGACTCTGAGGGACCCTGCCATTTCCTTCTGTTTCCTGACAGCGTGTCTCGAACAAAGACCTGCTGCCAGAGTTTTCTTCAGTTATGTGATTTCTGGTGTCCTTCGACAGTTAGCTTCTGCAGTGCAGGCAGGCTTTTAAAGTTAACTGAACCTGAAGATGAGAACTTTACCAGAGGTTTGCTTTATGGATTGTAAAGAACAGGTTCATGAAGCCAGAAAAAGAGTAAGGACCTTAACTCCAGTTAGAGCACAAAGTCGAGAACAGAGAGGCTTAGATTTTTATCTGTGCTTTCAGGATAGTTTTGAATTTTGTCCAAAGATTTTTAAAGCTGAAGTCAGTGATTTTGTAAGTTTTACAAGCTTGTACAACCAGTAGTTCGCAAGGGCCATCTTCCCTTTGGAAGGCAGGTGACCGACAATATCCCCGGAATATTATAGTGATTAATTAGTTATTATGAAGACTGCAGTCCCTTGAGTAAACTGCATCAATAAGCAAAAGGAAGCAGTCCATTAGATGTACTTGTGTTGCAGCATTTAGAAAATTCTGCTCCTTTTCTAAATAAAAAGTAGACATGCATTTGTTGCCATGCATGTAGACTAGCCACTTCTTGCTCTCAGAAATACTTTGGGACTTAGCTTAGTTAAATATTTTTATTCTTGCTTCTGCAAGCTGCTTAAGTATAAACAACTGCTTTAAAAATATAATTAATCAGCAGTAGGAGTTGGTGATGCCCTATGGGTGTATGAACATGAGCAGAAAATATTTTGAATCTCTACCACAGATACAATGTGTGGTCTTGGATTCCAGTTTTCTGTCCTGAACACTGGGAAAATGCTTATCTCCTCACAAGAATAGCATTTAGCAAAAATGAATTTATTTTGAAATGTTTATGTGATGTTAGGCTTGCTTTCAGACATTATGACTTGATAATGTTCTATCAAAACTGTCTTTAAACCATTGCAGTGAAAAATCAATTTATTCTGTTTTGGGGTGGGATAGCTGGGTAGCTAGTAACTAATGTAAGATAACAAAGTGATCAAGGCAAAACACTTTGAAAGAGATGAAAATTTCTATAGAAAAAAAATAATTTTAAAAATTCGGTAATACAGGGAGGGGTTTTCCGTTATAAAATTCTATGGATACACCAATGAAGATGCTAGTGCTTTTGGTAAGAATGTTACTTTGGTCATGAACGAAAGCTGTTGTGTGTATATTGGGTAAAGATTAGAGGAAAAAGGAGGCACAGAAACCCAGTCTCATAGTTGAACAGCAAAAGCGGAACATGCGAAAAGAAAGAAATAAGACTTCAAGCAAAGCCAAGCAGGCCATATGGTGCTGTAATTTAAAACAAAACTAAAAAGGGCAAAAACATATTTTCAACAGGTATTTATAAAGGCAGAAAGAATCCCCTGGCAGGACAACCATGGAAATACTGCTGGAAGGTTTTGGCTGTAGGAGAGCAGAGAGGAGATCAGCAAAGGGAAGAGCTCAGGGTGGAGCTATTCCTGGTTTGGTCAGGTCTCTGCCCAATATAAACAGCAGGCTAATTGCAACTGTCATTCCTAGTTTAAATGAGCCTCTCTGAGCTTTCTGACAGAAAAGTGATAATGGTATTCATGAGACCGACAGGAGGAATCAATAGCAGAACTGGCAGTAAAAGCAACAGAAAATCCTTATTTCCAGAATTTTTTGTTCAGTGCCATGTAAACAACAACTGTATCTGTATTCCATTGCCCACTTTGTGGGTTGAGAATGTTTGGCTATTCCACGGACGGTTTATCTTACTTCGCATAAGTAATATGTGAAAAGGTCTGCAGATCCAGGTAACAATATTAGAAGGAGTTGATGAAGATTTTAGATGACTGATTTAATATCCATTTGAGACCATCAGGTCAACCAATTAGTCTTGGTCCTGCAATTTAAGTATCAACTGTAGCTGAATCATTCAGTAATCATTAGAACAATCACCTGATATATTCTAAAAATATCACCACCCATTTAATTATAAATTTCAACTTTACCAACATCAACTGCATCCTAAATTGGAAGAAAATGAAGAAGCTTAGCTCTCAAGACTTAATCAATATCTAACCTTAGAGATATCTGACCTTAGAATTATCTAACCTAAAGTTTCCTCCTTGAAGCTAAATTTCAAAATGAAGAGTTTTAAAGTGACTTCCCATCAAAGCATCTGTTTACACGTCTGGCTGGATCTGTGTGGATGGTAAGGGGCTGCAGCAGAGACACGTCCCAGAGAGCTGCTCTGGGTAAGGATACCATATGAGGCCAACTAGCTGCTTCTGCCTTGTGGGTCTCTGCCAAGACACACATCTTCAGCATAATCCTGCCTGTAGTCAAAAGTCTCTTGTGCTCCATGTAATCACAGAATCACAGAATGGTCAGGGCTGGAAGGGACCTCTGGAGATCATCTAGTCCAACCCCCCTGCCACAGCAGGGACACCTACAGCAGGTTGCACAGGATGGCGTCCAGGCGGGTTTTGAATGTCTCCAGTGTGGGAGACTCCACAGCCTCTCTGGGCAGCCTGTGCCAGTGCTCTGCCACCCTCAAAGGAAAGAAGTTACTCCTTATTTTTTGATGGAACTTCCTATGTTCAAGTTTGTGCCTGTTACCTCTTGTTCTATCACTGGCCATCATTGAAAAAAGACTCTTCTCATCTACCTGGCACCCTCCCCTTAAGTATTTCTAAGTATTGATAAGATCCCCCCTGAGTCTCCTTTTTTCTAGACTAAAAAGCCCCAAGTCCCTGAGCCTTTCCTCATAAGAAAGATGTTCCAATCCCCTAATCATCTCTGTAGCCCTTTGCTGGACCCTCTCCAGCAGTTCCCTGTCCTTCTTGAACCAGGGAGCCCAGAACTGGACACAGTACTCCAGATGCGGTCTCACCAGGGCCCTCCGTTGGCCCCCAACAACGCAATTAAGCCATGGATAGGAATAGAAAGCTATTTTTAAATTTCTGCTTCTCAGCATTTATGAACCAGGAACTGCAGGTGAAAATCTAAGGATTGACAACATTCTAATATAAAATAAAGAACAAAACATCTTCCTGGGTGGGAAGGAACATAAGGTGATCACATATATTTTGAGGTAACCTGACCATTTATAAAAGATGAACTTTCTGCTGCTGAAGCTACCTTTACAACAATGTGCATAGCCTGACTCCTGATCTTTCCTCCCACCTTTTCACTGTTGCAATCTTTCCATGTTGCTCTTCCCTCCATGGATTTAAAACTTTTTCTTTGTAGGACAGTTTTTAGGTGCATTTAAAACTGAAGAGCATTTCCTTCAGGCACATTTCTTAGAGGAATTTTATAGACTCTTTTACAGAATCACATTACTTAGCATGCTCTAAAAATAAGGTTAAGTAGTCTTCTGTTCAGTGCAATCAAAACTGGACTGATCCCTCTGTTGTTGTTTCTTCCTCTTTTGATGAGAGTTAGCTTGACAAATTCTAGAAGGGTTACTTTCCTTTAGATTGTTTGTTGAACACTTCTTACTCTTACACTCTAGAATCATATAGGGTTTGCAAGCAGTTTTACTGTGCAATTATTCCTTACAAAGTCTTGAGTAAAACCGATCTTTCTCAAAGGCATTCACCGTGATCTGTTAATGGTCAAGAGTGCAAGTATCAATTTGGGAAATCTGCATTTAAATAAAATTTTTTTAAAAACCCAAACTTAATGAAGTTTATGCATTTTTAAAGTTTATAAATAAGCTTAATAGAATTTTTAAATACAGTGGTTTAGGTACTGCAGAGGCTGGGGTGTATCAGTCTCATGATATTCCATACACCCAATCTGAACATACGGGAAAAGTCCAAAAGTCTTAAGTTGGCAGTGTAACTCTGGCTGTGGAAAGTTCAAAATGAAAACACTGTAACTATTTGGGGAAAAAAAATAAAGGAACAACATCAGCCACTTGGCATTTTTTACTATTAAAAATAAAGATTAGATTTATTCTCTGTTTCAGTATCTCCAGATATCTAGCCTTCTGGGAAATGAGGCAAGTACTATGACCTTTCTACTTTGGAACTGTGTCAGAGAATTTCTCTTCCAAAGTCTTCATCTTGATTAGAGCCAGAGAGCAACCTCCTGGGAACAGTTTTCCCTTGGGGTATGCTGAGATGCCGCATTCAAAACTGTCAGCTGAGAGCTCAGCTGGTGGAGGCTGATCCAGGAGTGTGCCAGGGAAGGAGCATTTGGAGGCACCCACCGTATGGATGCAGAAGGCTGAGGCCACAGAGATCTGTGTACTGGTGGAGGAGACCTACAGCTGACAAAGATGTTTTCCCTCACTGCATGAAAAATGCCAAGAGGGAAAATTGCTTCAGATGAGGGGGTTTGGATGTGGAACAGAAGATCTAAGCGGGATTGTTTAGACAGAAAAGTTGAGAGCAAATTCAGAGCTCAGTAAAACATCCAAGGATCGATGAAGCATCTGGTGTCTGTAGCTACTCTCCTCAGAAAGAGAAAGAATTTGCAGGCCAGAAGGGCAGAGATCCATGTCTCTTGAAGCCTGACTCTGGGCACTTGGGCATCCATCGCACCCATGAGCTTTGTTTCTGTCACACTACAGCACTCTTCCTTAATCTTTGCTGCTTACAGGGGCTGTGAATGAACTTTGCTACCCATGAGCTCAGTCTCACCTTCAGAGGTGAAGTTAATTTTATGCCAGGGTATGAGCGACTGATAGGATGCTTTCATGAATCCTGTCAAGTTAATATGATCTAGAAGCCATCTCAAAGGCCTGTGAATTGGTGCCTGCCAGATGGTTTGAATTTTTCATATGGCCAAACAGATGGCTCTGAAAAGGTCTTTTAGACAGGATATCATGGAAGGAACAATATTCAGGACTCTATTTCCCACTAGTTTAACCCAGTGTCAACCAGTAAGAAGGAGGATGAAAATTCAGCATTTTTCATTTAAAAAAGGAAATCCAGATGCAGACACAGATGTGTAGATGCACATGGACAGATTCATTTAGCAGCTTTGCAAGTCTTTACTATTCTAAAGCATAAGTATTCTAAAGGTATGAATTCTGGGAAAGCTATTTGACATTTTGGGGGCTCTTTTTCATCCCTTTGTCATTAAGATATGAAAATAACTGTCAGAAAATTCATTGGTTTATGGCAGCTAAACCATAGTGCATATGTGTAAAGTGCATAAAGTGCATAGAGTGCCATTACAAATTAATAAACAGCAGTGTAAATAATTGTATTTTTCATAAAAATATTTTTCATAAAAATTTTTTTCATAAGAGTCCTTCTTTTCTTACGGCAACATTAGGGATCCTGGATAATTTTATTAGATTTTTTTTATTATTTATTTTTTTTAATTAGAACATTATGAAAGAACAATATCAATATTTGTTTAAACCAAAAGAATAAGACATTGGAAGGATTTTTTAAATTTAAAATCTTAGACTTTGATAGTAACTTGTTAGACAACAGTACCAAATGCTTCATAATAGAAGCAGTCTCTACCATGAAGACTGCATCCTTTTTGATGCCATACAACTGATTCAAGGGACCTATGAACACTGCAGATCCATTATTCTTTCTTCATAATCCAAATACAGAAAAGCATTTCCAAATCCACCCTTGTGACACTCTGTGAGAAAGATTATTTATACTAGAAATCACATACAAACTGCTCCTACATCATAAAAATTAGGTAAAAAATCTGCAAAGAAACTTAGAAAAGATTTTATCCATTGTATTTGTTATATGGTTGCTTATATTCAGTATTTGCCTGTTACTGCAATTTTATATTGCAGTTAGATTCAGCTGATATATTCAAAGAAGGTGTTAGCATTGATATTTTTCAATTGCTTAGAAATATTTGCCAAAGCAAATATGGTTATTTTGAATGTACTGTTGTGCTTGCTGCACAAAAGCAGCATCTCAGCATTTCTCTCACATTTCTTCAAAACTTTAATTAGGGTCATTTCCTACAGACTCCTCTGCATGCTGAGCTTTCCTTGTAGCAAATTAAGCACAGAGGTTTTTAGGGTGTATAAGTGGGAAATCAATGGAAGCTCCTGACCTAATTATCTTTTAAGATATAGACCTGTGAGTTTTCTGGTGGGTCCGTGACAGGATGCTCATTCTTAGTTCTCTCTGTTGTGGATGCCAGTTTGAGAGGCAACACTTCCATTTACAAACTGCAAGTACTACAGAATGGTGATCTTTTACCCTTCTTTCATCCTTATCAGACTTTCCACCATTACCTTGTCTGTCTCCCTTACTGTTTTTCTAACTTTTTCGCTTGCTGTTGAAGTGTTTCCAACCTCAAAAAGTCACAATTATAAATAACTTTCCTCCTCACTCCAACAGGCCAGAGATAAGCTTTGTGAAAAATGCGTAAAGCAAAAATATTGCATTATTTTTAAAGTATCATCTCATACTTACATTTTTTTTACCTTGACATCTGTTATTTTTATTTAAAATATATGTCTTGGGTAGGATACCTGATTTGCCTGTTTAATGCTTTCTGCGGCCCTCTTGAAACCTCTTCAAGGCTGCATGACCTGCAGAGAAAGTTCACAGAATTCACAGAATGGTCAGGGTTGGAAAGGACCTCTGGAGGTCATCTAGTCCAACCCCCCCTGCCAGAGCAGGGTCACCTACAGCAGGTTGCACAGGACGGTGTCCTGAGCTAAGTCAACCACCACTATTGCTCCTGCAGACCAGGCAAGCAGCTATTTGGGAAATGAGATCATTTCAGGTGTGTGGGGACCACTACAGGCACACTACACAGGTCTCCACACCAGCTCTCTCTGGGATTGCAAATGTACTACCCATGTGGCTGCATGCCATGGTCCATCCCAAACTCTATGTCATCCCATCACTGGACCTTGTTGGAAACTATTGTTAAAATCCTAGAGGCAAAAAAGGATGGTAGGGGACAAAAAAGAGATGGAGGCTAAGCATGTTGCAAAACCATGGTGCTCGTGGGAGGGAAGGAATGAGGGAATGGAAGGTAAGAATGTTACAAAATGAAACCTTAACCTCAAATAAACACAAGTCATGGTGCACATAACTCTTCTGCTCTGCCTTGTACACATTTCCCAAGGACCAAGTGTCCTTGTCCACTTTGTCAAGCAGTCCCCATAGGTTTACCTAAATTGAGTTGCCTTTATTCCTTTTTCTACCCTTCTGGTCCACAAACTACAAAGGAAGTACTAACAATTAATCAAAAACAAAATAAAGGAGGAAACAGAGGAAAAGATGCTGAAAGGTCATCTTATGGCATTTTTTTTTTTCCAAATAAAAGACTCCTCTATCAAAAGTCAGTAGATTTTTGTGACGAGAGATTTGATTGTTCTCCAGTGAGGCTTTGGGTTACTTAAAGTGCTCTTACTCCATGACTATGCGTAGATCCCAATACATCCCAATTCATCAGGCTAATGAAAGGAACTGTAAAAATAACAAGACCTTTAAATATAGCCAAACCATTACGTTATATTAAATCAATAAAGTCCTCAGGTTTATTTATCCTGGACAGTTTAACCAGCTTTCTGTCAATTGACTCTTAAAGCTGATTTGCCTTGAAAAGCTTAAGATGCTTCCCATCCATGGCTATGCACAGTACAAACTGGCATTTGGCCCTATGGAAATAAAAATGTGGCTCCTGAAATTTATTGCATTAAAAGCAAATGACAGCATGTAGGCTAATGACAAGTTGTTAGTGATCAGGTCACCTCCAGAATAAATTGGACAGGGAAATGGTTTCTGTGCTGTTCTCTTGACAAGTGGCATATAACAGAAAATGTGACATAAAAATATATTTGGAGGACTAATTTCAATAAAAATGATGGATACAGACAAGGCTAGTTGGTAGTTTGCCTTGGGCTTTAACTTCATTCACCTATTAATGAGAAATTATCTGGGTAGATGTTACCATCTATTGGATTATAACAGAATTCAAAAACTATCAGGGAGGAGGAGGGAATCCAACTGTTTTTCTAAAGGTAACTTGTTCCATCTTGGTTGCTGCAGCTTTGGACACCTGTGGAGACGAAGCAAAGGGCAAAAGCCAATCCAGTTTCGTACAGTTTATAAATGCCTCCTCAGCAGGTGCATCACCAATTGTGATAAAAAAGAATTTTTATACATAACCATTTTAATTTCAAATATTAACAGCCAGCAGTAATTGCAAAAAAGACACAGAAGCTCTAAAAGCATCGTTGCTTCTGATGTTCTTGCTTCCATGAGCACGTATTCAAGAAGTTCACATCCTCTGCTAATATTGCAACACTGGGACAAAGCAGCAGGCAGTAGGCTGAGGAATAGAGCTACACAATTTTTTCCACTGATATCATGAATGGGAAACCAAGCTCTTGCAGTTGGATGACGAAAAAACTGCAAAAGACTAAGAGAGCCTGCTTTAACATTTATCTATGGGAAATCCTGCTTAAATATGTGTGAAATATCTAGGAGATGTGGATGCACTGGAATGCAAACAACCTGTATGTAAGACATAGCGTTCCCTGAGTAGAAAAAAAGATTAACCAGCTGTTATGGAAATACATGGGCAGACAACCGCCTAACATCACGGGAAGATGAAGGCATACTTGAAGGTTGCTCTGTCATCAGAGCTGAAAGCAGTATGGTGTTGGGCCTGACATAAATTATCCCCGTCCTCAAACTTCAGGCAAGTCTGTTACCTCTAGAGAAGAGACAAGAGGGCACCTTGGAACTATGATAGTCTTGAGAATAGTACTTGTGCTCTGCAGTCTTAACAATTGTTTCAACAAAGGAATTATTAAAAAAGAAAATGTGTCTTCATTTTGGCAAAAAAGCCAAGTATTTTCATTTAGAAATATGACTACAGTGCCTTCGGAGTGCTGTATTTTGTGTATCTTGTGACCTCCTTCTCACATTTTACACTGTGGGTGAATATTTTCCCCACAGAATTGTTTTAAAAAGAGTAATAACTGCATCTTACCATTCAATGTATTCAGATTTTGTGAGCCTAGACTTCAAATCCAGTTGCATTTCATTCCTGTCCTTCAAACTGTAATATATTTTGGGGGGTTGAAAGGAAAGATTTATTTCACAACATAGAGATCACTCTTGGCAAGTTTCAGTACGGTCAGAGGCCAAAATATTCAATCTTAGTTCAGGCTCAGTCTAAATTATTTTGATTTCAGCTGCTCTGAACAGAAAAAGCAATTATTGGATTACAGTATCACAGTATCACAGTATCGTCAGGGTTGGAAGGGACCTCTGGAGATCATCTAAGTCCAACCCCCCTGCCACAGCAGGGACACCTACAGCACATTGCACAGGACGGCATCCAGGTGGGTTTTGAACGTCTCCAGTGTGGGAGACTCCACAACCTCCCTGGGCAGCCTGTTCCAGTGCTCCACCACCCTCAGAGTAAAGAAGTTCCTCCTCATGTTAAGATGGAACTTCCTATGTTCAAGTTTGTGCCTGTTACCTCTAGTCCTATCACTGGGCACCACTGAAAAAAGGCTATTCTCGTCTACCTGGCACCCTCCCCTTAAGTACTTATAAGTATTGATAAGATCCCCCCTGAGTCTTCTTTTTTCTAGACTAAAAAGCCCCAAGTCCCTCAGCCTTTCTTCATAAGAAAGATGCTCCAGTCCCCTAATCATCTTTGTAGCTCTTTGCTGGACCCTCTCCAGCAGTTCCCTGTCCTTCTTGAACCGGGGAGCCCAGAACTGGACACAGTACTCCAGATGCGGTCTCACCAGGGCAGAGTAGAGGGGGAGGATGACCTCCCTCGACCTGCTGGCCACACTCTTCTTGATACACCCCAGGATGCCATTGGCCTTCTTGGCCACCAGGGCACATTGCTGGCTCATGGTCATCCTGTTGTCCACCAGGACTCCCAGGTCCCTTTCCACAGAGCTGCTCTCCAGGAGGTCAGCCCCTAACCTCTACTGATGCATGGGGTTATTGCTCCCCAGATGCAGTACCCTACACTTGCCTTTATTGAACCTCATCAGGTTTTTTTCTGCCCAACTCTCCAGCCTGTCCAGGTCACGCTGTATGGCAGCACAGCCTTTTGGCGTGTCAGCCACCCCTCCCAGTTTTGTGTCATCACAAAATCGGTCCTGTTATAGATAGCTAATCTTCTAAGATCATAACATTACAATCTTGCCATGATAAAATGACTCTATTGAGGAATTCAGTAACAATCTTTGACTTCAAATCTCCTGCTTTTCAAGGAAAACACCAATATATAATCATTCACTGAAAAATGTTTCTGTAAATTTGCTTTTTTTTTGGTCATTGTATATCTTTTGTTGCTTCCTTGCATGTTTGTCATGTGTTGTAAGCAAAGGGTTGCAATGTCACGAACTTGAAATGTCAATATCTCTTGCAAAGCTATCACTCCTCTTCCAAGTATGTTGTTTCCATGGTGAATGACAAATAAAGAGGCCCAAAGACAACAGCTGAAGACAAAACCACAATTGGATGTGATTTTAATTAAAAAATATTTGTGTATGAAATGTAAGCAGATGATGGCAAAAATAGGTCTTTATGTGCTAAGCTCAGGCTATGTTTTGTTACTGTACCTGTGCAGTGGAAGTCTCTCAGCACTCAGAAGGTACGTCCACAATAAAACATGCAAAGCAGAAACATCTGACCTAACAGACCTGAGCTGATTTTTTAAATACTAGAAATAAATTGTCCCTGCTTTTTTATATTGCAGATATACCATGACAGAGACACTTGTTTCCTGAGGCAGAAGCTCTACCATCTGGCTATGAGGGCAACCACCTAATTTAATCAAACCACACCAACAAGGTGAATTTAGCACATAGGCACATGGAATGCTGTTACTGAGTTTGCGTTTCACTTCATCTTCTGAAGTTGACAGTGTTGATCACTACACCCAAAAAGGCACAGGAGGCACGAAATACATTGGCAGATTGTGAAGTGGTTTGTGAGAGAGCTTTGGCGAGGGTGTTTTTCATCAAGTATTGCCGTTCTTTGCAATCATGTTGTGTCAGTCACACCAGTCTTCACTTAAAGCTGTGTGTGTAACTATGTACAGACCACGAACATTTGTTTCTTCAGACACTACATATTCTTATTCCTGAATAGACCCCACTAGGTACGTTTTGGGGAGTCTTTTTATTTTCCGTTTTCTTTTCTTACCCCTACCAATGTTTTCTTGCCTGCAGGTAGTTTTCAGATGAGTTACGGCTATGAACACACCACTGTGACCTTCTTCCTGGCCAAATGCTGGTCAGGTTTTCTTAGTGACCATGAAGACACTCAGACAGTGTTGCTGGAAAAGTTTACAGATGGTACAGATGGATAGAGTGGTAAATAATGCTGTGGATCATTTGGTAAACGGGGCACTGTCAAATGTGTTTTATGATAGTCAAAGTCACGCCACTACAATGAAATCATGTAGATTACACTTGAAGAGAGAAGTGGCTGTAAAAAGGGCATTGTGGTCATGGTATACAAATGTATGTAGTGTAAGCAGTTTGCTTAGCACTGTGACTACAAGAGCTGAGCAGGAATGTACGAACAATTGAAATCTTAGAAGTGGTACTACTGACAAGAGCCTGCGAGTGCCATCTCTGTGAAATATAGCATATCCAGAGCACTGTTATTGTCAGCAACTGCCAAAAACGTTTGATGTGGGATCCTGTTCTCTAGCAGCTGGAGATTTGCAGAAGATTTTGTTATTTTGACTGCAGAAGGGTGAAGGTCATTAGGCAGTAACATTGACTAAATGTTCAGCCTCTTTAAGGCACATAACAGTGCAGTAGTTCAGGAGTATGCATGGTGCTAAAGAGACTATCCTTTAGGTCACATCTTAAATGGATGTTAAGGCTAACCCAGTTAGAAGATAATAGCCATCCATAAAATGAGTTGGTGGGTTTATTTAACTTTAAAGACAAACTTTTTGCTATCTGTTATATTGCCAATTTGACAGAGAGACTAAGGACTGTTTGGTCATGATTGACTTTCAGAAGCTGTTGAAGCATCTTCTTTCACCAATTCCAGAGTAAATTAATGATATAAAATTGAAAAGTGCAGCAGAGTTTGAAATGAATTGAAAACTACTCTATTCCTAGAGTTTTGGCCTCATAAGTGATATCGATTACAGTGTCTCATTATATGCATTAAATTTCCTACAGAATTTCATAGGAAATATTGAGTACAGTGTTTACAAGCAACAATAAGTTTATTGACCATTTTTGCTTGGTGATGGATGAAACCAAATGCTTAACTGAAGTCTTTTAGTTCATAGTGATTAAATAAAACATATTAAAAAAAAAAGAATGTTCTTGGAGAGCCGGGAACAAAGGCCAGTGACAGCAGTAAAAAGTTTTCTCATCTGAGTGGGCTTTCAGTCAGGTTATGTATAGAAGTTTGTGTGTGTGTGTGTGTAGCCAAAACGTGACACTTCATCTGGCAAACCTCCTATTAGCATTAGTGAGAGCTTGCTTGAAGAAAAACTGATGTATTTGCCTCTTGGTATTTTGCCATGGAGATATAATCACTAATCAAGCAGAAACCATCTGGCTTATTTCAGTGATATGGTTGTCTGGCCTCTGCTCTAGGAGGGAAAGAAATACAAATCCTTGATAAATCATAACCATACTGTATAAAGCAATTTTTTACTAGTTTGAGTAATTACTTCTTTTCCCGCAGGCAAATGTAGTTTGAACTGACTGTTTCATCAGAGCACATGAAAAACAAAGCTTTATCCTTTAGAAAAGGAAGCAGTTTTCATTGTTTCATTATTGCTGTCACCCTTAAAGCGTTTAACATCACTGCACACAGGGTTGTTCTGATCTAAACTTTCTTAGAGGTTTTGCATCTGAAGCACTAGATGGGTTCTTTGGAGACCTGGCTTTGCCAGAGCATTTTTGTGACCATAGCGGAAAAATAAGAGCCAAAGTCCATTGAAGACAGACAGAGAAAAAAGTCCATTTCAATGAACTAAGATGTACAAAGACCTCCTAGCTTTTTTCTTTTACTGGGAGAATCTGATTGTCATGGTCTTGCCTTCTAGTATTTTGGCACAGTTCTGTAAATTTCCTATACTATGGTTGATGAGAGAATACAGTACTATGACATATTACTGTATTTCTGATTTATGTTTAACCTTGGAATAGTAACACAAGGAAAGATTGCTGTTCCTCGTGATCCAGAAGGCCTGGTGACCATGAGACCTCCAAAGCACACGCAAGTACTGGAGGTAAGTAACTTTCTAACTCTTAATTACTGTTTTTCAGTAAAACTGCAATACAGACCTTAAAGTCAGTTAGCAGTGAAATCAGTAATAAACCATTCAGTCATAACTCAAGACATTCATGGGATAAGCGGACTGTCTTTAGTAGGTAGGCAGTAGAGGCATTTGTCTCTGTTCTTGCTGAGCCAAATAGCTATCTCATGAAGGATGGAGTCCCTGACAGAAAAAAAGGTTCCTAAGTGCTGAGAGACTTTAGAATGAAACAGTGCCAATTATTGGTAAAATTGCTGTAACAGATGGAAGGCAAATAGCTAAAACCTTAACAAGTAGATGGCAAAAGAAGAGAAACCTAGAATAAAAATACTGTAAGGAGACTAGATAAATATATTTATTTCAGGTAATGCCAAAGGGCACTTTATTACCTATTCATTCTAAAACGTAGCTTCATTCAGTCAAAAGAATCACCTTAAAATGCATTCCACTGACTGGAATGGAGTTTCAGCTCATTTGGAAGAAATGGCCTGAAGCTTTCTTTCACACAGCAGAGTGACAACAATTAACAACAGAGAAATTGGAATAGAGATAACACAAATCATAGAAATGTTATTTTCTCATGCTTTCTGCAATTATTTTTACTCCCAGCTTAATCAGCTACATTTCACAGCAGTACCAGGAGGTGTACAGTGACTTAGAACAGAAGCCTACCCTTATTCCGACTTCATCTGAAAGCAGCGAGGCTTAAATCGCAGAACATATGCCTAAAGCCGGATTATAAGCAGCATGTTTTCCACATTTAAAAGGAGAAAATATTAAGCACAGACCTTGGTGCAGTGTATTTGCACCACGTGATGATATAACTACTTTGTCTTACGCCAGTGCTCCATAGTGATTTGAACCTCAGCACAGGAGCTGGGAGATCACCATCCTCAAAGCAAGGGAAGCTTCTGAAGTTGCTGTAGCAGCCTGTTAGGTTACTGATGGTGAACACTTGGGGAGTTCACCCTTTCATTATCCAGTAATTTAAATGAAAAGACCACAAAATCACAGAATCACAGAACCACAGATTGGTTGAGGTTGGAAGAGGCTTGTGGAGGTTATCTGGTCCAACCCTCTGGCTCAAGCAAGGCCACCTAGAACCAGTTGCATAAGACCGTGTCCAGACAGTTTTTGAGTATCTCCAAGGATGGAGACTCCACAACCTTTCTGGGCAACCTGTGCCAGTGCTTGGTCACCCTCACAGGGAAAGTATTTCCTGATGTTCAGAGGGAACCTCCTGTGCTTCCATTTGTGCCCGTTGCCTCTGGTTCTGTCACTAGTGCTGCTGAAAAGAGCCTGGCTCCATCTTCTTTGCACCATCCCTTGAGGTACTTATATGCATTAATAAGATCCCCCCTGAGCCTTCTCTTCTCTAGGCTGAACAGTCCCAGCTCTCTCAGCCTTTCCTCATTGGAGAGTTGCTCTAGTCCCATAATTATCTTTGTAGACCTTTGTTAGACTCTCTCCCATATGTCCATGTCTCTCTTCTACTGGCGAGTGCAGAACAGGAACCAGTACTCCAGGTGTGGCCTCACCAGTGCTGAATAGAGAGGAAGGACCTTCGACCTGCTGGCAACAGTCATCCTCACACAGCCCAAGTCCTTCCTTGCTACAAGGGCACATTGCTGGCTTATGTTCAACTTGATATTCACCAAGACCCCTAGATCCTCTTCTGCAAAGCCACTTTCCAGACAAGCAGCCCCTAGCATATACTGATTCATGGGGTTGTTTCTCCCCAGGTACAGGACTTTGTATTTCCCTTTGCTGAACTTCATGAGGTTCCTGTCAGTCCATTTCTCCAGCCTGTTGAGGTCCGTCTGGATGACAGCATGACCGTCTGGCATATCAGCCGCTCCTCCTAGATTTGTGTCATCCACAGACTGTCTAAGGGCACACTTTGTCCCTTGTCAAGATCATTAATGAAGTAGGTAAACACAATTGGAAGTAGTATTGACCCCTGGGATACACCACTAGTTATTGGCATCCAACTAGACTTCATGTCACTGATCGCCACCCTCTGGGCTCAGCCATTCAGCCAGTTTTCAATCCACCTCACTGTCTGTTCACTCAGCCCATACTTAAACACCTTCTCCAAGAGGATCTTATGGGAGACAGTGCTAAAGGCTTTACTGAAGTACAGGTAAACAATATCCACTGCTCTCCCCTCATCTACCAAGCCAGTCAGTTCATCACAGGAGGTTATCAGGATGGTCAAGCATGACCTCACCTTGGTGAATCCATGCTGACTACTCCTGATGATATTCTTGTTCATCGTGTGCTTGGAAATGGTTTCCCAGATTAGCTGCTCCATCACCTTTCCAGGGATCAAGGTGAGGCTGACCAGCCTGTAGTTCCCTGGGTCCTCCTTCTTGCCCTTTTTGAAGACAGGGGTGATATTTGCTTTCCTCTAGTCTTCAGGTACTTCTTCCAGTCCTCATGATCGGTCAAAGATTATCCAGAGTGGCCTTGCAATGACATGTGCCAGCTCCCTCAGCACTTGTGGGTGCATGCCGTCAGGGCCAACAGACTTATGGATCTCCCATTTGCTTAAGTATTCCTTGACCTGATCCTAAAACTTAATACCGAAGTGAGTCAGGATTTCTACAATACTGCTTCATTTTTCATAATTGTGTGGTCTTACTGGGAGCAAGATGGAAACAGAAAATAGAATAGGAACTGAATTGAACAGAGTAGGAAATAGAATAGAGTTGGGCATGCCCAACTTTATCTAGACTATGTAAAAACACTGGCTCCTTGTAGTTGAAAGACCGTACCTTTTGGTTGCTACTGGCCATGTCTATGCTTTGGGTAAGTCAATCCATCTAAACAGTGAGTTGAGAGACAAAACCTTTCTGTGTCCTCTCAATTTTGTATACATACTATCAAAATTCACAAATTTATTCTTACTTGTTTGAGATTTGATTTTTGTTCCCAAGGTTTTTAAGTAAGTGTAGAACATCTCTGTGCATCGTTCAGGTGAGGTGTGAGTAGGGCTGTCTCATCAAAACGGGAAAGGTCTCCCTGTGCAGTCACCACAGACCTCCACCAGAAAGCCTGAGCAAGCCAAGCCTTCCCATTGGTGATAGGACAGCCCTGCACACACCCTACCACAGAGGTGCACACAGCCGTTTCCCTCTGAAAATATCAGTCTTTGAGACAGGAATCAAGTGAAAACCAAACTGTTGTCAAATGCAATATAGCTGTTAGCCGATATTCTAAATGTCAGTGAGAACTAAAAACAGTTTTGTAATTACAGTTTATTTTGCTTCATTTTGTTGCTATTAAATTAACTTTATAAATTTCTTCAGAGACTTATCATAAATTTCCTCTGACGTGAAATAAAAATATATCTGATTTTGTCTCCCTAGGGATAAGATTTGCTATCAATATTTAAAACACCACCTGTTCTAATACTTTTAATTTCTTTCATTAGCCAGCATTACTCTGAGCACCATCTAGACATTTTACTTTAAATTTGCTATAACATCTCTAGTTCAGATCTGAAACAGATTTTTTCATGCATTTGCACAAAGAGTAATTATCATTACAAAGTAGCTTTATAATATTAAATTCCAGCAGAGCCATCTGAAATGATCAAAGATTTATTCAATCTCTTGGTAACAATAACGATGTTGTGTTTGGTTTGAATATTGTCAGTAGCATAATTTATGTGTAAATAGCTTTTACATTTTACAGTGCATTGAATATAGTAAACAGAAAGGGTCCATAAGGAGCACAAAGAAAAGATCAAGTGATTATACTACTGCAAAATCTTCTTACAATTCTGAACAAGGTGATTTAATTCTTCCCTTTTCAGAAAGTCCCATGTTCTCTCTCATACATAATAGCTTCAAACATTTCAAACACTTTGTAGCATTTATTAGACAATGTGCTGGGAAAACTATGCCTTGGAATCTGACACTCTTGAAGCAATGAGAAAACAGAGCTAAAGAAACGGAGGGAGGAGCAGCGTAAGCAAACCCTGCACTCACTGGGGATGCTGCTGCACGTCCAGTGAGTGCAGACTGGGCCAGTGAGGAGCTCATCTGAGAGCTGTGCTCAGTGCTAGATGCTCAAAGAGGGTAAGCACGAAGAGAAAGCCTCCACCAAAATTTTGAGACCTCCTGGGAGAAATGCCAAAAGTCAGTGTCCCAGGCTGCACCACTCACTGATGTGGGGGGTGATGGGGAGTGAGGCAGACTCCCAAGTAAATACGGAGCTGAGGTCTCACTGTGCAGGTCTGTGCTCCACACAGGTTGTTGAGAGCAGGGATTGTTCATCTCTCCTTTTTTGCAGTCCATTCAGTGCACTGGAACACACTAAAATTGCATAGATACATTAGGAAGAAAGGTGGAAAAAATCATGAAACCATTCATTTCACAGGAAAAAAATATTCCTTTCAGAATATTATTAAGATTTGGTGACAAGTTTAGTTCCTGCCATGATCATAAAACCCACTGGCTATTTGGTGTGGGCTTCAAGGCTCCATGCTCTGGAGCCACAGGACATCACCGAGAAGGATGGGGTAAAGGAAGCAGGGCGAGGGACACGGTGCCCTCCTGACACTTGCCTTATGGGAAGGAAAGAAGGATGAAACCCAACCAAGAGAAATCCAAATTTTCCAGTTCTGGCAGTTAGCATGAATATGGAGGAATGACTCAGTGATTACAAACTCATTAATTTCTCAACCTGTGCTGTCCAGCAAAGACTTTCATTAATGATTGCTTTAAAGAACTTATCTTTTCTTCATATATCCAAGTGATTTATGATGAGTTTTTCTTTAGCTGTGGAGTCTTGGATAAAAGGTATGCAGACAAATTGTGAAGCATATATGATTTTCAGAAGATGCTAGTAGCAGAAAACACTTTCTAAATCACCAAGTGTTTGATGAATGACTCCTAGTGGACCTTTGTACATAAAGATATAGCAGAAAAACAGAGAGAATGGTATAGACAAACAAGATGAGAATTTTAAAAAAATTAAGTGCATTATGAGGCCAGCCTATAGGCAGAGACCCAGCGTTCTCAATGCCTTGGCAGCACCATTGGAAAAGGGGTTTTGTTAGGTCGGCTGCTTCCTGCAGTTTTCTTCCAGTTCCTCGTACCAAAACATGCTTTAAATAAACAGTTTATTTTCTCTCATATCTTTTCTGATTTCTTCACACACAACTTTTGTGGTTATTACAAAACAAACACCACCAAGTTATTTAAATCCAACAACACTAAATGCAAGACCTTGGGCTTTCTTTGCAGCAATACTTCTGATGCTGGACATAGTTATTTAAACAGTAGGGCCTCAAGAAAAAAACGACGTACACATGACTGTACATATACTGTACAGACAGGATAAAATGTCACTGAAGAGTGTCATATTGAGGATACCTATGAACAAGTTGTGAAGTGAGAGCAATAAAAAGGAATTTACAATAATAGACATTAACATATTTACAATAGAATATTTACAACAATATAAACCAGTTATTGTCTACCACTGGCGTGATGATGAACATGTGGTAATGCAGACCTGCACAGTAATTAGCATGCCAGATCAGCCTAGAGAAGATTCACCCTTATCATAGCACACCTCACACACTCTGCTGTAAGTGTATGAGTGCTCTAAACACCCATTCAGCAAAATGATGGAGCTTGATAGTGGTCTGTGGTAGCTACAGTCTGTACATGTTTATGACATTTTTTAAGTAGGTTTAAGGTACAAATTTAAAGTGAAAAGGAAAAAAAAATGGCATGGTATAAAAAAAAAATATGACTGTAAAGCTAGATTCTTGTAAAAAACACACTAATTTATGATATCCGAGCCTGATATTTAACAGGATTCTTCTAATTTACCTGGAGTTCAAAAGCGAAATCCTGCTGCTTTTCTGCATGCTGAACTACCGTTCTTCCATTTCATTGCTGAGGAAAGACAGAAGGCAAAAGACCATTTCACTTCATTATTACAATTGACTGCCCCTTCTCATTATCACTCCTTTCCATTTTTCTAAACAGAAGCAATGAAAGACTTAGATTATGGATAAATTTAGCAAGTATCAGATTAAGGATCAAATAAGCAAATATTTCTTGTAATTTCTAAAGCAAGGAACACCTCCCAAGACATCTGAATTAGATCAATAGAGTACTATTGAATTGAATCAACAAGCTAGTACACGCTCATTAGCACATTCTGAATGACTAACATAGTGGATGGTTGTGGCTGTTAATGTACAGTGATTTCAGAACACAAAATATTTAACAAATTACATCTTAATCCACCTTGCTATAAGCAGTGATTGTCTTCGGAAAAATTATGAATATTAGCATGGCTAGTCTGCAGTTAACTATTTGCAGTCAACTTGTCTACAGGCTTTTCTGCAGGCTTTGGTATCACAGAAAATCTTGTATGCTAAGCTGCAATTTTATTTGCACCTTTGCCACCTCCTGATATCAAGCTAGCCTTCACTAATCCATAAAGAGTAAAATTACTGTTATCCTGAAAAATTAGTAATGTCTCAAATCCATCACAAAGAAAAGTCTAGCTAGCTACTCAGCAAGAAAACTAGGGAGAATATGTAACAGATTAACAGGTATGTAAATTGAGAAATGACAACACTGATTATTATGAGTAATTTGATTTGACGTTTTGAACCTCTGTAGTTTAGAACTTCCTTTGGAAAATGATTCCCTTGTGCCATATTTAGTTGTACGGAGCAGAACATGTACTAAAAACATGAAATATCTTGTCATAGTTTAAAATGAAAGTTAATTTAAAAATAATTTACTGTAGACAGATATGCACAGCCCATGTCTGTGCACTGGAGAATCTAATGCCATTTGTGCTTTTAAATCTAATCTGATGTTTTTTTACCAAAGGCAGGTCAGAACTCAGAGCACTAACATCTACACCAAGCTTGTGCTACTTTTTATGCCCAGGGAAGGAGGAATGCCTTAACAAATTTACAGTTTACTTTTAAAATGTTGAATTTTGCTGCCTCACACAAAGTACAACCTCAGTGTATTTTTTTTACTATGTATTTTAAGATAGGTTCTGAAATATTTAGTATCATTGTAGTCAGTCTCTCCCAAATTGTTAAGAAGTTCGTTTAAAAAGATATATTTGTCTTTAAGTCTAGAAAAGAAGATTAGGCTGCTTTATTTTGCTTATTAATACAGGTAAAAGAATGGTGCTGGCACATCCATATTGACAAGGTTCCTATCATTGTGCTCAGTCATTCACTGGGGCTTCTTTGTGCTCACTACCTCTGCAAAACTGCCTCTTAGGAAACTTAAAAAAAAGATATAGACACGAGGCTGTAAAAGGAAATTTTAAAATGCAAACTTATAGCTATAACATTATGAGGGCCCTAAAGGAAACATGGTTATTTTCCAAACTGTTAGTTCGCTACCTGTTAGAGAAATGGAAAAGGCAGTTTTAAAACCTGGCAGCTTTTGACATTTCAAGGCTAGGAGACAGTGCCGTGCCCTCTGCCGAGCTGGGGAAGTCTCTCTGCAGGGGTATGTAATGTTCCCGTTACTGACGCAGCAGGGCCGGCGCAGCTCAGCCGGCCACGATCCAGCAACAAACTGTCCTTGTAAAAATGTCAGAGAGAAACCCATGCTGGGAGGGGAAGCCACAGCAACTTTACCCTCCCACGTGTTAATACCGCTATATGTGGTACATGCTTTTGTCACCCTACCAGAAGAGGCTGCCCAGACACTTCCCTTCACCCCCAGTCAATGTGGAAGGTCCATATGTGTCTTCAGGCAACCATTTCCATTACCCCACATACCCCTTGTGCAGGGCTTTGTAAAACTATCCAGGAACATCTTAGAATTAGCTGGGATGCATAGTTTGTGAAGACTCTACAAATGAGGGTCTAGGCAAATCTCTTAAACGTTTGTGCTGCATATGATTGCACATATATTAAGGGAAACACCATTGTTCTTTAACTCAAAATAAGTAGACGTAACTAGAATATGTAATTAATCCTACCTGTAAGCTATAGAGTTGCTAAATGCATCTGGTTTTCTTTCCTTTGCCTCCTTGGTAAACAATTCAAACAGGAATTAGTTTTTATATATAACAAAACTGTCAAATGTTAAAAGTATCAGACAGAACTTGAAGCTTCTGAGCTCTGAAGAGGTAAGAGGTTGTGATGGAAGATGAAGATCAAAATAAGGTTCAGGAGGAGCCTTACTTGACAATTCAGTAGATTTTCATCTGTTGAGGGGGCCGTTCTGTGACAGGGAGTGAATCATTCTCTTCTATCTTTAGTGTTGTGCGGCACATTTAGGGAGATTTGTGTGAATGTACAGATTTCCTTTTGATCACATACGATTTCCAAAAATGGTGCTGAATTAAATTGAACATCGATTTGATATTATTGTAAAAGTTTCTTATCACTGATTTCTGACTAACTGACTTGACCCCACGTGAACCCCACTTTATTAATAGAACACTCACTTGCACTAGAAGCAGCAAAAATGAAGAAGGTTCTTTGTGTATTTCTGTAGAACGAGGGGGGGAAACTGTGGGATTTGGAAGCACGTGCCCTAGTAAAATGTCTCCTGCTGGTATCTCATCATTTGTGACATACGTGACATCATTAAACAGCTTCCATATGCAATATCGAGTTTTAATGGCCATTCAGGGAAAGTCATACATGGATCATGTAAGGATAATTAACAAAGGCTGCAGGAATGGACCTTTTACTATTAGTATCATTATGCCGGTGACTTAGTAAATTTTTTACTACCTGTACTATGAAGCGTAATGTTTTTGGAGAACACCTTGGCTCATGGCATTGACAAGCAAGAGCCTTGTAACCTGGTCAAAAATTTACGACAGGGACCGTGCTAATTACTGATACCGTTCTGTAAACACTCCTCTTGTTTTCTGGATGATGAGAATTTATCAGATTTCTGTATATGGCATGTCAAAGGATATTATCTCTTCAGAGGACTCTTGTGATACACTTCTCTTGCTTTTTTGAGCAAAATCTTCTTTCATTTAAGGCAAAATTATGCTCAATGTATGTTTTATTAGACGTATAAAATGAAACCTTTCAAAGATTTTTTTTCCACTTTCACACAATTCAAGTCATCAAGCAACATATTACAAAGACTGGAAAAGAGGTCCCAATATTTAAGAAGGTATCTGAACAGTACAACTTAAAAATACATATCTCAGTTTCTTGGAGACACTAGTAAGACCACAGCAGTATTCCTTCAGTTTAACTCAAACTATGTATTATAAAAACTCTATATAAAATAGCAAACAGTATGCAGCTCTTATACTGACAGAAACTGTAGGTGTTTTTTCCTTTAGAAAACCAACAAATACCAAAATCTTTCAGGTCAATGTTAAGTTCATGAGTAACCAACAGTTGGAATTATGCCGGAGAGTCTTACACCTTACGGAAAAACATAGCTGCAAAAAAGAGAGCTCTAAATAAAATTAAATTAATATTTGTTAAAATATGCCCATACTCTCTTTTCTTCTTTTAATTATTTAATTTTAAATTTATTCTTAGTCATGCATTCAAGGAAGTTAGATAAATTTGAGATACAACTTGTAAATCTTCAAGAGCTAAAAATAAGTTTATATCAAAATTTGAAACTCAGAACCTCCCATTTCTTTCAGCCAAGTTCAGTATCACATTCAAAAGTATTGTTACTCTGGGTCAAACCTATCTACTTACTTCAATAACATACATGATAATTGTCTTTTGGCAACTGTTTCAAATATATCCAGTAGTAATTTGAAAAACCTTTTTCTTCTTTTGTATCTGGTTTTGGTTTGTGGTTTGTTTGTTTTGGTTTTTTTTCCCCAGGGTTATTACTCTGACTTTGCGAGAATTATATGTTTTACATAAATCTGAGAGCAGAAGTCAGTCCTTTAAATTTAATATACTTACTAAAGATAAGTAAATTACTAAAGGTAACTTATACCTAAATTTAATATACTCACTAAAGGTGTGCTGTTTCACCTGAGGTATGGAGTGATCAGTCAAGTTTCATGTACCATCATACAGAAAGAAACAGCTGAATACAGCAGGTAAGGCTTGTCTTTTTGAAACTCTCTTCTCTAAGTGCTCTAAATTATTCCAGAGAGTTACCTGCCACCATTATCCATCAATCACAGAAGATATAAAAATGGCTTGCAACCTTTGTCATGCATCCTTCCCTCTGAATCGCAGAGAGAAATGGGAACATTGTGCAGCACCTGGAGCAACAACATTTTGCTTTTATGTTCTGATATTTACCACAGCCGTTCCTTCTGGCCTGTTTTTCTTTAGAAGTAGTAGTAGGAAGGCAACAAATATTTTGTTAGGAAGCAGGCCTGGGTCCTTCAAACTTGCAAGAAAAAGACTGACTTTTAGCCATTGGCCAGCTTGTAAGTGGTGAGCCACACCAGAATGTCATTGCTTTGAGTTCTTCAAGCGCACTGGGCTCTGCTGATTTTGATTTGGCTCTGAGAAAGCCAGTGCTAGCTCATCACTGCGTGCAGGGGGTGGGGAGTCTCATGGCACAGCTGTCTAGGTGCTATATAGCATTCGGGATATATTGGTCACTATTAATCATCTATTCAAATATGAGCAGCTCTTTGGAAAGAACAGTGTCTCTGAAGTATAACAGCAATGACACTTTTGAAATTACTCTGCCAGTTGGTGCTGAAGCCATAAAATTCATGCACGATTGAATGACAGAGAGTCCACAGTGAAGATAAACAAGAAAGGTTACACAGTTTAACCTCTTTTTGATTAGCTTTTTGTATTGGGAAAATAACAAGAAGAATATTTTTATAGTTGACCGCAAGATTCCCTAGTCTGCCAACTACAGCTTTGCTTATCCAGCATTAAAAGGCATTCCTCTCAGAAGGTAGACTTTGATGCTGAAAATTGGCTAATGTGGTTTCCATGTTTCTGTTCTACATAATGATAGCATTAATGCCTACATTTTGTCCTTTCACAGTTATGCCCTGATAGAGATATAAGAAAATTATTTCATTGCTGTTTTAGTGCAGCTAAGGGAAAAAGAATGTCAGTTTTTGCTCTGCTTAACGCAAATGAAATGCTCATTCTGAGCATAATGTCAACTATGGATCAAGCGTTTGCTGGCAGCACTAAAAAAGAGCAGCCAGTGTAGGAAAACCGTCAAATTTAATCCATCAGATTTCAGGGACGTAATGAATATTCAGACAGGACTTGGTGAGCAGACAATACATAATCTTCCAAGCGTGCCTAAGAGAAACAGATCCAATATCCAGGTGGTGAGAAAAAATTCACCCCTTGACAGTAGAGGCAACAGAGATCAGTAAAACTGCCATTTGTGGAGAATTTTGAGAAAAGGGTTTCTAGGAACAAGAAGAATTGGACAGCAGTGGTGTCTGAAGCAACAGGAAAGGAGACCAAAGCTCTAGACACTGAAGACAACTGGATGCAGAAGATGCAGGAGGCATTGTCTATGGGTAGAATCCGATGGAAGGGATTTCTACAGTGAAGTGACATCTACCAGAAGTTGGAGATGCAACTGGAGATTGTGGTAGAGCTCAGTTTGGGCTTTTAGAGTGATGGAAGAGAGGAGAGGGTGCATGGACAACCCCAAAGTTGCCGACCCCCAAAATGGGTTTTCTGAACATTACTGTGAGAGGTGATCTATAGAGATGTCTAACATCTTCAAAAAGGTGTTAGTATAATTAATTGGCATTCAGCAAATAAAATACCATATCATATTGCTGTACTGCAGAAATAGTATTTGAGGAAATATTATTAACGAAAAATAGCTTGCAGTTTTCACTTTATTAACGACATGACTTCTGTATAAAGTTTAACCCAACTGGATGTCTAACGAGACAACCTAGTGCCACTAAAACATTATTAAAGACAGAAAGACTGAAACTGAGCTGTCCTTAGAGAATTCAAATCTTTTTATTAAAGGTCCAGTCCTTTTGCCTTTATCCATTTTAGACGGTGCTTTTGGAGCAAGCAAGTCCAGCCATTACTGGAAATGCTTACAGAGTAAGATTCTCCTAAAGGTGAATAAATGTACAGTTCAATTCAAATTAGCATATAAGGAAAACTTGAGAATAAAACTCCCACCCTTCAGATAATTTTTTGATCTAAAAGATGCATTACTTCACAAACCTCTTGTATAAGTACAATAACGAAGGAAAAGACGACTGAGGAACTTACTTGAAGGGTGCTCTGCAACTTAAATTCTCATTAATAATTATAATAGTTAAACGCATTGATAATGACTTGTTTAAAACTTATTCTCAGAAACATTTCCATATAGAAATGAAAACAAATGAAAGTAATAAAAACTTGGAATGTGTCCAAATTTGATGCCCAGGGAAGACAGTAAAACTGGAGCAGCCATACAGTGGTACTTTACTGATATAGTCTCCTAGCATCTACGGATTCTAAAGTAGAAATTATATCGTTCAACTTAATAGTCCTAGAGAGATTGTTCTTCCATTAATATGTCTTGTTTTTAATTCAGTCAATGTCTGGACTTCACAAAGTGATCCACAGCTTATATCTTCTGTGAAAAAGACTATGTTTTGAGCCTTTTCATTTGAGGCTACTTAGCTCATGTATTACGATGGACAAAAAACAACTGTTCCTTAGTCATGTTCATCACACTACACGTGGCTTGCAGACCTGTATCATGCATCCTCTCAAGTGTCTCTTAACAGGGCTGAGGAATTCTGCTCTCTAATCTTCCCCTGGGCACAGCAAATACTGTAATACAGACATGATGGTTGGTGGTGGTCTGAGGTCGAGCCCATATAAATTCAGATTAGTCAGCACTATTCACCATCAGCCATCCTTCATAGTTGCTGAGAATAAGTAGGAAAATTTGAATTAGTTGAGGAATTGTTCCACTGCCAGATCCTAATTTTCAACCCCCAAAGCTTCACAAGAAGTGGTCAATAACAGGAAAAGTGTGAAAGAAAGGAACTGCAGCGTTAATCGCTAAACAGAGGAATGGCTAGACAGAGGCAGCCGTGTAAGAGGGACAAAACTTCCTTCCTCTGCCTGTTCTCATCTTAGATACTAATAAAAATAGGGGTTGGTAGGACCCATTAGCCTATCTGCCAGATTGAAGGACAGGTTGCCTATCATAGAACACCAGTAGTCAAGTTTCATCAGTTTTACATCACACTCCAAAATATAGATCGGAAGCTTCTAGTACTGCCAAATTTGGTATCTAACTTAATTCTGTGCTACAGTATATTCCCTGTGTGATTCCAGACACTCATTTTCACCTATAAGCCTCTTGAGGCAAGACTCGAAATAAACCTTAAGGCAGTTACCATCTACACTCAAGTAATATCCACATTTTTTTCCCAGAGTTTGCCAATAAAAATTAGAGTAGGGCACATTAGAGGGATCTCTCCTCAGCTACTGCGAATGTGCTGCTCATTTTCAGATGGGTAATTGTTCTGCCATGTAGCTCTCCCCAGTGCAGTTATTGTATGTTTCTCACCTGTCATTAAGAAGGCCAACATGTAGTGTCTCAGAATATCCTCCCTTACACAGTGAAGGCAAAGTGTTCTCAGAAGCGTGTTCATTCCTCCAAGAGAGTTCATCAAAGTCTACATTTATAAGACTGAAGGAAACAAAACCTGCACCCCTTTAATTAAGACTTAAGGCTTTTATTGACTGACCGCCAAGATATGATTGCACTGGGCTGATGGGGGCATCCTGGGGAAAGACTCCCAGTGCGCCAGTCCAATAAGCTTGCTCTGTGTCTCCAATGTTACCTGAAATATTGCTGCTGCTGCCATTTAATCTAAAGGTCATCTAATACCCAAGGTATTCCAAATGTAAAATTGCTGTTTACTATCTGTCAATATAAATTTAACAGGATACAGTACAACAGACATGACAGTTGTTTGGCAGTGGACTGAAAATGAGTCTGGAAATGGTCACATTAGTTTTTGGTAGGGATCCGAGCATTGCAGTTTCCCTTTCAACACTCAGTGGTTTTATTTGGAAGAATACTCTGAGATATCTGTATCTGCCATCTGAAAGTTGTGTCTTTGCACTGCTAATAACTTGTAGTATTTCTGGCATCTTCCTATCAGGACACTTTTACAAAGTAGCTTGAATAAAGTTTCCAGGAAGGAGGCAGAAATATGTTTATTTTCCCATTTCTTTTACGATAAATTAGCAAGGTCTGGCCATTAAAGAGGGAAAGAAATAAACAAATAAATATGAAAAACCAAAAACAAGCCGTCGTAATTTAGCCTCAATGATTACTGAAAAAATAAGGAAACTCGTGGACCACAAGAACAAAGGAAAGAATGCATAAGTTGTTTTGGGAAGTATGCAAGAGCTTATGTAAACTGGATGAAGCATTTGTATTCGAGGAGACATTTAAACAAGAAGATACATGGTGCAGAAGGTTGCCATCTATTGATAAGTATTTATGGTTTTGGCTGCTTGACAGGTTGTGTATTGGGAAGAAGTCCACTAGGAACATTCAAAGCTGGAAGTGATAATGTAACAGAGATATGTACAAAGAAAAGTATTAGCCTCATCTGTTTTTCAAATACGTAATATATTTATTATGGACACATTTCTGAATTATTTGCAGTATCGGTATCTTGCTGTCAGATACCCGATTTTAGAAAAATCGAAGTTCTTGTAATTTCATCTGACAAGGCTGCCTTGTCCTCCCATGTTGTGGTGACACAACTGGTGCCTGTCACTGGGCCAAGGCTGTAGCTTGCATCTGCTGGAAGTCAGAGAATTGCAGATTTAGCTCATCCCAGCATAGGCTGCAAATGGTCTGGGTGCTGCTTTTCAGGAGACATTTTACCTCCTTATGGCAAAATGGAGAAAATAATAGTATTTGTTCTATCTTAACTATTTTGATTGTAAACTCCTCATATCAAGGGACAGCCATTCAGTATTAGCATCCTGAGTATGCAGAAAAACTGCAGCCATCACTTCCGTAATGGCTTTGAGGTACAATGGTAGGACATAAGTTAATAGGTAAAAGGCTGCCTTGTTTATCCTTATCTCTAACATAACAATGGTGCAGTTCCCACCCTCATTTTTTTAGGACTATGCCAGTTCCTAGCAGAGTAGAAAGGATGAGGGAGGAAAGAGTCCGTTCACGGAGCCAGGCTATGGCACAAATGATACTGGGTATGCATCTTCCTAAAAGACTTAATACTTATGCAGCAATTAAAGTCAACTAAAGGGCTGTAGTGTTGTGCATGTGGGCTGTTTCATTCCTCAGCTAAGCTGAACCCTGGCAAGCTCATATCCCAGAACAGCAGCCTGCACAGCTTCTTATATTTTTCCTGCTTGCTGAGCAGAGAAATTGAGAGAGAAAAGGTTTTTAGTCCTGTTTTGAATTCAAAGAAAGGGAATTGGTGAAAGGGTAGGAAAAGTGATTATCTACAAAAGCCACAAGAGCATTCATCAAAGCGAGGCATCATTCTTATTCTATTCTTAATGCTTTAATTCTTCATTTATGGATATAGTTCTTATTTCCCAGGACTGTCCTCTCTCCACCCATCAGAATTCAATCTTGTGTCCAAAGAAATTATTTTTCTCCAGAAAAAAATGCCTCTATATAGCATAGTAAGCACTTTTGAGACTTTTTTTGAATTAAAAAGGTAATAAATTCTAATAATGCAACTTGCCACTATTTGGAACTTCATAACATCAGCATTTTGGGGAAAATTCATCGATGAACACCGCATATATACATTCAGTCAAACTCATTACTAGCCAAGCCATAAATGCACTTTAAGTTTGTATGGAGCTGTTATGTTTGTAGAGAAACTGGGCTTTGAAGTGATTTGGCCGCTTTAGAGAACAAATGTTTAGTGAGGACCCTGGTGCTGGCTGACGCGGTACAGAGGAGGAGCTTTGGGCCTTCCCAGGTGAGAAAACATGGCTTGGCTACCTGCCAGATTTATGTTAGCCTTTTTTCCCTGGGAAAATATTACTTTTTTAATCTCTGCCACTTGGAAGAGCCTAGTTCTTTCCAAAGATAAGCCATTAACTTAAAAATATTGTAGAAGCCTCACAGACCAACTTTCTCAGGGGAATGCTCCCAACCCTACCTTTACTTTGGAAGAGGAACTATCCATAACTTCCCCTCGGTGCACTGTTAGCAAGCTGTGATTTAAGCATCAAGGGCTGGCCTGCCCAGTGTTCAGTATGTGCACATTACTGCCGTGAATTTATGGCGCTGATGTCAACATTCCTATTTTGGTTTCATTGATTCTTTCCCACAAAAGCCACAAGACTTCAGGCTGGGATGCTGTTCTTTGGGATTCCTGCCAAAGGACTTTGGGTGAATGTGACAGATCTTTCAGCCGTGCAAACTAGAAGAGTAAAAATGTTGGTAATATCTCACTTAGCCTTTTAAAATTACTCATAATTTTTGGTACTGCCCTTTTGATATTTTCAAAGATTCAGAGCAGGCTTGGAGAAATCTTGTCTTATACAAGCGCTGTATAATTGAAGGTGGTTTTATGGGCACATGAAAAACCAGGGAAATGGAGTGAGGTTTGAATGGCCTTGGGCACAGCAACATTAAGCTGAGAAGAAAGTGGCTAGTGGGGTTAAGGAAGAGGAAAACAAAACTCTTTTATTACAGAAAAGGAAAAAACTGAGCAGAACAATGTAGTTGACCCAACAGAGCAAGAAGGGTAAAATGGGAAGGACTGAACAGAGGAACTCAGCTGAGCTCTTCCCTGTAGATGGAAATGGGCTGACTTACTGAAAATTTTGCAGAAAACTACCACCTTGGGAGAAAAGAGACCGACTAAGGAGAACTAAATTTACATTTCTTTCCGAGCTCTCCAGCTAAACTCTGCCTCAGTATTCATTGAACAACAACTTCAGGAGGACAAATCAGCTAAATCTCACACAGGTTTGTGAAGACAAGCACTTCTTGATATTGATGAAGCCCATGCCTAGAATTAGCTTCTCAGTGGGATCCTGCTTGTTTTGCCTGGTTTCACACTCATGGGGGCTATCTCTATGTTGCAGTCTCACAGTTGCCGATGTTTTATGGTGATACCATATAAAGGCTCCTGCTCTAATTTCCAAGACCTCCCATCTAAAAGTTGTCCTCTTGTTCAGTTACCAGCTGTGAAGTTTCCCAGCCATTGCTGTCACATTCCATTAAAAAAATACGTTTTCTGAACACTTTTGTGCACTTAGTGTTGCTGTCTACACTGTCCACTTTTAGGCTAGTGCATCCTCCACTCTGTTTTCATGTCAGCATAAGAACACTGGTTGCTCTCATTCATTCTTTCTTAAGGTCTTACACTTCTTTTTCCCACCAAAGTTGTGGCTGTTGCAAATTTTTGGACTAGTTTCCAAACATAAACACAAGAAGGAACTCTGCTACTCTAAAACGGACTTCTATTCCAATGTCCTATGTCTAGGAAAAATAGTATTTTTTACTTTCTGAAGCAGAAGTTACAGCAATGTAAAGCTCCTGACTGAACAGATTCTTCCCCTAGGACATAATTTAAACTGGAGTGGGTGAATTGACTTCTTTTCAGTTCATGTATTTCTGCTTGTTTCACTTATAGGCTGAGTATAGGAGAGATCTGATTTTGGGACACCGTCTTTATTTGATTACCTTTTGATCTGAAGAGACAAAATGGCTCATCAATCATCTCATACTCAGTGACTGCAGCTAATCAAATCTTTTTAACATTAATGTTGTTAATAAGGGTTTGTCTTTAAATAATCTGTTTGACTACCAAATGGATCTAAAGAACTATGGCAAACAAAATAAAAATAGAATTCTGTAAATGAAAGCAAACAAGGGTCATCTCATATGAATCCCTTCTCTTTTCTAATCTGCTCAGCAGGCCTTAGTTATTTAGATTGAGATATGGACAAGGAAGATGCCATGAGATCACTGTCTGCATCACCTGAAGCCTTCCTAATCAGGCCATGTTAATGGGATGCTTTCACCCTCGTCTACCAGGAAACATGCCAAAAAGTAAGGTCTGACTAATTATGGCTCTTTTCATCTAAGCACGTAAAATCAGCACAGTGTGATACGAATAGTGTGTAGCTTATTGTCAGAAGCGATGGCTTTTCTGTGTGATGTTAGTACTCATTTAAAATAAAAATAAGAACAAAGGACAAAACAGAAACAAAAAAAGGAAGAAAACAATTGCAAAACAAGTGGTGAATACAAATACCTTCTCAGTCACCTCAGCAGTAACAATATGTTTTAACATGTGTTCCCAGGTCTGAAAATTGAGCTTTTTTAAAGCAGGATTTATTATACCCAATACCTGGATGGAAAGACGGAACTGTGTTTTGACCTGTCCTCCATCACTTGACAGGGATGATGTGCCATAGCAGCAGTGGCAATAGCCTGATGGCTTTCTTTAGTGTTTTCTCACAGAAATGTAATGGGACTTCTGTTGATGGTTTCCTCCCCTGAAGCTTAGGCACATCCTGAGCCAGCCAATATCTTTGCTGAAGGAAATGAAAGTCGCAGATACCAAAGACGGCAAATACAGAGGACTGTATATGTGCAAATACAGCACATGAGTCAGGACATCATTGTTTGTGCTTCTGGTTCAACACATAAACTACATGACTGCACCCATTGGAAAACACCTAGTAACAAGCAAACATCAACTACTGAAAAAGTTTAGCTTATTTAGAGACTTTAGATATTACTGTTCTACTGTTCTCTGTTGTGACATACAAGAAAAAAAAATTCTTCAGCATGAGAGCAATTAAACATTGGAAGATGTTGCTCAGAGAAGTGGTGAAATCTCCCTCACTAGAAATATAAAATACTTGGATCGACAGGGCCCTAGATAACCTAATGTAAGGGCTCCAGGTGCTCCTAAAAGGAGCTCCTGGAGCTGTGGGCAGAAAGTGTGGGTGGATGTCCCTGGTGAGGCTGGTCAAGGCCATTAAGGCCTATTGGTGCCCTCAGGGTCCTGACAGATTCTATGATGTGTAACATTTCTAATAAAAATCCATATTTTCAACTGTGTATAACATATCATTAAAGATGCTGTTCTTAAACTGGTTATTGCTTTTGGTTTAAGCCTAAAATTAGACAAAAGTTATGCAGACATGCATGAACAGTACTTACAGTTTTGGTGGTGTTTGAGATTGATTGAGTTATGACTATATCCCTCTAGTTAAGCCCCGTGCAGTAATGCCAGTGAATCCTTTGCACGTGGAAGGGGAAGACCACCTAGGTTTTGCCTTGATTCAGCCCTCACAACTTTATGTGTTACAGCCCTACCCACTTCTATTGTTGATGGAGACAAAGATGCATGTCTAAAGGGTATTTCAGCCCACCCAAGCTCTGGATCATAGAATCATAGAATCATAGAATGGTTTAGGTTGGAAGGGACCTTGAAGATCATCGAGTTCCAACCCCCCTGCCACAGGCAGGGATACCTCTCACTAGACCAGGTTGCCCAAGGCCACGTCCAGCCTGGCCTTGAACACCTCCAGGGATGGGGCTTCAACAACCTCTCTGGGCAACCTGTTCCAGTGCCTCACCACCCTTAAAGTGAAAAACTTCTTCCTAATGTTTAATCTAAACCTGCCCTCTTCCAGCTTAAAGCCGTTCCCCCTCGTCCTATCACTACATGCCCGTGTAAAAAGTCCTTCCCCAGCTCTCCTGTAGGCCCCCTTTAGGTACTGGAAGGCCGCAATAAGATCTCCCCGGAGCCTTCTCTTCTCCAGGCTGAACAGCCCCAACTCTCTCAGCCTCTCCTCATAGGAGAGGTGCTCCAGCCCTCTGATCATCCTCATGGCTCTCCTCTGGACACGCTCCAGCAGGTCCATGTCCTTCTTATGTTGGATGTCCCAAGGTAAGTTTGGAACACCTCCAAACAATGTGTTCCACATGGATTTGTTCATGTATTGTGTATGACCCTTAGCTGTCATTTTGTGTATGACATCTTAACTTTCAAACCGAGAAATTCAGGCAGTTAGCAAAACTATTGCTGACGTATCAATCAATATATGTGATAAATAAGCCATGATGGAGACCAGCTGTGTCATCTAGGCATTCTTTCTGCTACCCAACTGATTCCTGAATTAGAGGGCCACAGTATAAACCAATAATGTTCTGATTACATCACCAATTGCAGCTAAGGAATTGCAACTAGCAAGCAATCCCTTCTTGGTGTTCCTTAACATTTTCCCCTTTATATAACCTTAAGGGAACATTTGGTTACTAATTTACATCTACCTGCTTCCATAGTCATTAACAACTTCTAAAGTGTACTGGTGAAACTCAGGACTGAATATTGCCCAAGAGAAATGGGTTTAGCAGAGTATCAAGGAAAGCTCGCAGCAAAAGCAGCCCAGAATGCACCAGGAACAATCTTCAGATAGAATAAGGTTGAACATTCTTACACTAATGCAGTTGTTTGTATAAAGTAGCTAAGCACAGCCTGTATTGACTCAGTGCCTGTCCTAAGGTCAATCTATGGTCAGGCGAAGGGCGTCAGATTTAAGGCCTGTTGGGTTAAGTGCAAACTGGTTTAGAAGTTAAACCCTAACTTTTGTCTCCTGTGTAACACGCATTCTGAATGTGACTTATGATACCTCATGATAAAAAAACCTGGGGTGTCACCGTTCCTCAGTTAGATAGAATAAGTCCTGACCTGTGCAAGCAGATGTCAAGGGCTAATGTCTGGGGCTGCTTGTCCAATGACAGCATGGAGCCTAAAGAAGATCATTGGTACGTACATGCTTGCAAAAATCATCTTTGATACATCAACCATATCTTCAGATATCTAAAAGTTTAAAAATTCATCTTGGGATGGTATTCTGAAACTTATTATTCACAGTCAGTGTTCGGATTTTTAGGATGAGAAAATTATTTGAATCAGTCAATAACCTCAGATAATATGCAATTCAAATTTTTTCTCAAGTCACTTAGCTCTCTTTTCCATGTTTTGAAAACCCTCAAGCAAGCCTTTCATATTCGGTGTGTGGGTGTGTGCCTTGTGTGGGCTGTAACTGTGCTGATTTTTCTTCGGAGTCAGCTGCTGCTTAGAAGTAGTAGAGGAGAAAGCATTGGTGGGTAAGCTTGAAGCTGCATAACTGGAGAAGATAACCCACACCTTTTTACCTAGGACCAAGAAGGTTCCAGTACTCAGGTAGGAAAGAACAGTTGAGAGAAAACAGGTCCATAAAATCATAACGGACTGCAGGTGCTATTCTCATTTATTCGTTCCAGAAAAGAATATGAAGCTTCTATGGACACGTTTAGAAAGCCCCAAACTTAGGAAACACTTGCAAATTTTAAGCTGTGCCACAGGGACCACTGTAAAGGAGAAAAAATCCCTTAGCTTTCAGTGCATGTCAGATACGATTTCTACCCAGCTGCTGTTACAGCCTGAGGATGTCCCTGCATTCAGTTCTGCCCTGGCTAGTTGATGTATAATAGTTCTAACTAAGGTGGTGTCACTCAGTTGGCGACAGCTCTCCAGCCAGCTTCTGCCCAGCCTCCCAAATCTCACACGCACACAGCAAGGCAAGCTGTGCTCTGCTGCGCTCTACAGCTCTCTACAGAGGTCTGCCCTACCACAAAAAGTCCTGAGGCTACCACATAGATCTGCAATGAAATTTAGTCAAGAGGTGACTATCTGAAAGCAGAGAGTAAGTTATTTCAACTAGTATTAAATAACAAAGTCATTAACAGTTTGTATTTGAACTGTATTCATATATTATCGCATCATGGAATAAAAAACAAATGGAGCATTCCCAAACAGTTCTGGAGCAAAATTTAGAGTCTTTGGAACAAAGTACTTCCTGGGAACAAAACACAAGAAATATTTGGAGTAAGTTCCAAATATCTAAGGCTTATTGCTTTTCCATTTATCCTGAAATTTAAATTCAGATTTAAAAGTCATGCTGATAAACTCTGAGTTTTATCATCATCTAGTTAGTTTGGGTGACTCATAAAACCAGAATTTCTAAGGCCACCAGAGGTAAAAAAGTGGGAAAAAATATGCTGTCCTAAAGACAGGCTTTGGGTTTGTTTTTCTTTTTTTCCTTCTTACTATCCTAAAATATCTTTTGTTTTTCAAATCTCCTCCTTTCAGCCCTTACTTTGCTTGAAAAATACCGTTCCTGTGAGTCAGCACACTGCTGGTAGACCAAGAGAATGTGACTGACACAGCAAAAAAAAATTCCAAAAATAGAGCACAACATGCAATTAAAAACTAATCAGTTGTATCTTCTGAGAAAAGGAAACAAATCGCAACAGTACGTAAACCACAGCTCTCCTACACAGTGGAGCAAAGTCATTAATATAGTTTGATTCATCTAACTATATTAAAAAGGAGCTGGTTCATACCCTTAACTCTATTTTTAAGACAACAAATGTTTCAGAAGGAACTAATTAGATGCAATACAATTAGACCATGAAGTGTGCAGTGCTCCAATGGGCCCAGATTCAGTTACCTTTTTTTCAAGCTTGAAAAACAAGAAAAGAGCCTGAAACAGAACTTCAGATCCTGTCCTTGAACATATGGGGTTGTGGACAAGGGAAAAATCCCTGAATGCAAGTGTGACCCTGGGGCTCTAGTTCTACTTCTGACCTCTAATTAGCTGTGCAAGGAAGAAGCCTTTGAGAGGTAGTGACTTTCCCTATATTCCACGCTCTTTGTTCAACAGCTGAGGAGATTTTAGCACCAACCATCATCCAACCTAATCAGGAAGAGCTGAGTTCCCTGAATTTACCACATCATGAAATTCTGGGCAAATGTTTACTATTCTTATGATAACACGTGCTTTATAAATAAATAATAGTTACACAATGTGTTATCTCTGAAATTGCAGGAGATTTCTGTGGAGTCTTCTTGCATGTTTCTGACTAGCTTTGTTGTTTCACCAAGAAGCCCCTAAATCCAACTTATTTTGGTCTTACTTGCTTCTAGCTGTTATACTTCTACCACATTTCACTCTCCTTTTGGATAAACTAATTCAGTGACATTAATCTATACTGAAGAGGTCCTTGGCAGAGGCGGTAAGAGATTACAAGAACAACAACTGGGAAGATGAGCTATGCATGTGTTGCAGATATTCAGACATACTTTTCCTACATACGCTATTTTGCATTTTGAAATTCATTTGCACTACTGTGTCTACAGCAAACCAGGCTTTCCCAGTTGCTGTGGATCTAATAGAACAAAGTCTCCGTATGTGTCTGTCCTATGTCCTTGCACACCCTCTTACCACCACAACCTTTGCTTTCACCCCTTCCCACTTCCTCTACGCCCTTCACAGCACCTCACATTCCCCTCATTGCTTCACTACTGAACTGAGCAAGTGGTGGTGCCCACTGTCACCTGCCCCAAGTGGTGCATTTCTGCCTGACCAGGCAGTGCACAGCACGGTGATGGGCTCGCCCCGGGGTAAGTACGGCATAAACCCGGTGAGCTCACATCACTATCATAGTGTAAGCGCTACCAATTTTCACAAAACCTTTAGGAACCTGATTATCTTTAATCCTCCTGCCACAACTACTTGAAATCAGCCCTCAGGTTCAAAAGATTCTGCAAAAAAGGTGTGGGAGCTAGTGGACACACAAACTAATTAAAGTACAGTCAGATTAACCAAGGGGAAATAATGATGCAAATTCAAGTAAGTCAGTAGACAAAGAATGCCTGCCTTCATTTGCATCATCAAAATCAGAATTATTCAGTTAAGATCTAAACCAGCTTGAAGCTATCAGAAGACATTATCTCGCCCGATTTAAAAATGCTATATCTTTATTCTTGATTACAGGTGCATGACCCAGTTCCCTAAGTAGCATCAACTTTCGATTATGTTTAGTGCAATGTCAGCCATTGTTACCATTAACATTTTCCTGTTCAATCACACTGTCTGTAACCAGCCACTAATAAGAATTAATGAGACAAATCTGCCTTGATTTAGTTTCGATGAACCTGCAGGAGTTCTGTCTCTTGGGAGAGTTTCATTTATTCACCACCTGTATCCTAAATGTGTTCTCTTAATTTTGGAAGACCCAGCCAATCTGCCGGTCTCTTTGCTCTGTTGTTGCTGTTCCTTGAATTAAACTTTGCATTCCTCAGGGGCTTTCCTGTTAAAACCTCCCTCTGTATGCAGCGTATTTCTGAAAGGCAAACCCAGCCTCTTAAATCCCAGGGACTCTGGAGGTCACACATGCTGTATGCATCCTCTGGAGTGAATAATCTTCTGTGTCTGCTGGAACTTGCCAAATGGTTTCACCTGCTTCCGGCAGCTGGTCCAGCCAGAATATGTGGTGAGAGTAAGGAGAGGCAGAGCCAAGGCCACTGCAGAAGAATAGGAGTAAAAGACAAGCGTTTTTGAATGAGTACAGAGAACGAGGTATTTGCAACAGAAAAAAAGCAAGATTACTTCGAAAGATCATTTTACTTTAGTAACCTTTCAAATCATTCAGAGAGTCACTTCCTCAGGTTCATTCATTGTTATTAGCATTTTAGATCTCTTTTGGGTTTATAGCTGTCTTATTTCATCTTCATCTTTAGGGGCCAAGGATGGAATGATGTGACAGTTATAGAGTTCTGTCCTGGCGAGACCATCCCTTCCTTGACTGTGGGAATGACTTCTGCTGCAATTCAGCTATGTAGGCTTTATTGTCCTAATCGGGTCCTGGAAACAGTACAAACACATATGTTTTGAAGTCAACTGCAAAGATGTCTGTATTGATTATAAAATCACAGAATCATCTAGGTTGGAAGGGACCTTTAAGATCATCAAGTCCAACCATTAACCTACCACTGCCAAGTCCAGCACTAAACCATGTCCCTCAGCACCACATCTATTTGTCTTTTAAACACCTCCAGGGATGGCGACTCCACCACTTCCCTGGGCAGCCTGTTCCAATGCTTGACAACCCTTCCAGTGAAGAAATTTTTCCTAATGTTCCATCTAAACCTCCCCTGGTGCGACTTGAGGCCATTTCCTCTTGTCCTATCCCTTGTTACTTGGGAGAAGAGACCAACCCACACCTTGCTACAACCTCCTTTCAGGTAGCTGTAGAAAGCGATAAGGTCTCCCCTCAGCCTCCTTTTCTCCTTTTCACTGTCACAAAATTTCTCAAAGAGATGATGAAATACTGCAATTGTAAATAGCAAAGCGCTGGTTGGAAGATGGGCTACTACCTCTACTAGGAAAAACTTCTCTCAGTGTCACAACCTCCTGCCTCTCAACACACCAGAATACATCACACTAATGCTCAGAGGAGAAGAATGCAGGAAAGAATGTATTTTTCCCTGATGTATGTGATAGCTCTTGTAAGTGCTAATGGTATTTATACGCACATTCAGAGAGAGCTGCATTACATGAACGGGAAAGCAGGTGGTCAAGGGGGTACTTAATAAAAATATCATTCACCTTAAATGCACTGTTTACAAAATGTCAATTATGTTTTTGTATTCTGAGACCAGGAGAGATTAAATAACAAAGGCAGAATGAAGGCAGAAAATGAAGAGAATAAATTAGCAATCAATGCATTGGAAAAGCCGTAAGCAGGTATTATCAAGTAATGAAGTGATGTTACTAAGGAAGTAACCTTGTGCTATGATAGGGACCTTTCAGTTAAAACTAATAAGAGCAGGAAGGCATTTTCCCAGAACCCTTAGACAGAATTTTATTTCGGAGCCAATGTTTTTAGTGGCAAGAAAAAATACCCCAACATAAGTGAAACACTAAATTCTCTGAAATTGTAGAGGGAAAGATCTGCTTCTGCCCTTCACCTGACTTTCTTCTGTTTCAATGAGGAGTGGTGTTAATAATTGGAATCCTTATTTTTAGTTTTTAGTTGCCAGGTACTGAAATGCCACAGCAAGTGAATTAAATTGTATATTTCATCCTTCTAGAAGAAAGTTGAAGGCAACCGTTAGGAGAGGAAGAAGGTTGAATTTTTATAATTCATTTTACTTTACATGGGATGGACTTCTCTTTCTACTACAGTAAGTTTTAAGGCTTTCATTTCAGCTATATGTTTATTTTGAAATCATCTAAATCTTATTGCAAATATGTACTTCTTTGAAGTCTGTATTCATTTCAAATATGTGTATCTTCCAATACACAAATGTAAATACGTAAATATAGCAAAATATAGCATGTATATAGTAAAGTGAACTAAAACAGTGTGTTATCAAATGGATGCAAATCCCTCCTGAGCAATGCCCCTGAAAATAACTTCATTGTAGGTTACACAATATCCAGATGATCATTTTATTGACAGCTTTGCACCCTTGATCTCTATTCTTGAAATTGTAAATCTGATCCCATCAGACTCAGGGTTGGTAGGAAGCTGTGACATTTATCTTCATACGTTCTCTTCTTCCAGTTCACCAGTCCTCTTCACCTGCTAACCCTTTGCACTGCAGCTTAAATTTAATTAACCATGAAATCTTTTCTAATACAAGAGTGAATCTTGCATCTGACAGGTTGTCCACATTCCCTTTCTATGGATCTAGTATATGATTAGCATATGCTGATCTTCATCAGTATGCTGAAAAGGGTCCCATGCTGCCTTCTAATGCTAATATTCCTACATTATAATCTGGTACTGTCTGTTTGCCTCTGGCTTTTAATTTCTTTCATAAAATGATAATGTGTCGTGTTTTAATATGGTGGTTGTATAATTGTCTCAGGATGTGACTAGCAATTTCTTAACTATGATTTTTTTCACAGCAAAATGTACGCTTACTGAAACCTAAACCATTCATGAGAATCCTCCAGCCTAACTAAATGGAGAAAATGTCTGAATACAATGTATTGACCCTTTTCAAAGGAAAATTTTAATTTTCCACTTCAGAATGACTTGTTTATGCAGTACAGTTGATTTATACTAAAAAGCTACCGTTTAAAACCCATTAAAATGGAAAGAAGATCTTTTGATATGTTCAAAACAACTAATTGGCTTAAATCCAGTTTTACTCAACTGAAAAACATTCATCTCAAGAATATCTTTGGGACTTTTATTTTCTTTTGTCAGCTGACAATGGATGATAAACCTCAAACATTGCTGAATGGGAAACCCCCTTTCTTATCAGACACTCTGTGTCCTTATACTTCAAGTCTCCTTTGGTGTGTTTAATGTCATCCTTTACCGAAATGTTATCGTTGTGCAAAGGCTGGTGTTGCCCTTAGTGCGACAGCCATATCTGGCCATTCGCCATCTTGTGCTTGGATTACTGAACACTTCTGAATTTTTATTGGCTTGACTTGATGCCCCCCCACCCCACTGCCTCACTTCATTTGACATCAGCAGGGACCGCAGTGACCTAGGGTCTTCCAGACACTTTGACTTCTTTCTGACTTTAGCTATAGCATCACTGGAAGGTACAATTGTCACGTTTTTTTCCAAGTAACATTTATGTGCATGTGAACCACAGGGTTAAAAAGCTGTTTTTTCCCCACTGGGCTGCAAGATCGAGCTGTAGTTTGTGCTCTTCACTGGTGGACATCATGGAGCTGGACCATAGGTACCTGTAGCCCAGACACTGTCCAGGAAGGTTTCAGGTCAGGAGGGAGGTGAGAGTAATAAGAAGAGAACTGGTGGTAGTAGTTGCAACACTGAGCAATAGGCTCATAGGTCTGCCAGGGGAAAGTGCCCTGATTTCAGTCTACCTCAGCAAACACGTAAAGATCACTGACTGATCTAACCCTTCCCACCTTTCCCCAAAATCCACTGTACCCTCTAGCTTATTTTGCCCTCCAGAGTCTGTCTCTTTCTCCTGGTAGCCAGACCCTCACTGTGACCATTCTTGTTGAATGTGTAGGAGTGACCCTGAAAAATACAGAGGTAGGAATTTTGACATTTTGTTACTATTTTAAGGAGGATTGAGTCAAAACAAACTAATCTGCTAGAGAGTCAGAGCCATTCACAAGATCCACGTTCTCCAATGTGAGATACCCAAGCCTTCCCAAAGCTAATAACTGTACTATTAGCTGCTGCGTGTGTATTCAATTTAACATTTTCAATATGAACTGCTTAAAGCATGACCCCTCTTTCCCTGCAATAAAAAGCTGTGTGCAAAATCTGCAGAAACTTAGGAGTCTGAAATTGCTTGCTGTCTCCTCAGGGCACATGTGTGAATGTTAGTTGATTTGAAGAATAAGGGACACAATGCCATTAGGATACAGCTGACTCTGATTCCATAGTCAAAATCCATTGTTTTACAATGTGCTTATATTTCTAAATCAGTATTGCTGTCAGTAAGGGATTGCCATTTCAGCACTTAGTAGCATTTAAAGCTGCTAAAGGAGTTTTCTTTGATGCTGTGGCTTCATTATACCATTTTTAGGAAGCAGTTGCATTTCTGATTGTGTTTTTTTTCCTTGATTGGCCAGGACTATTTCTGCTGAAGCTAGAAAACCTGGTATTTTTGCTGATGTTTGAAGCTAGGTTTCTAATGCTTTATAACATAATTTTTATAGAAATCCTGAGCCCGAAGCTCATTCCACCTACAAACTCCCCATCTGAAATTGCAAGTTAATGAACACATTTGTCTATTTCTAAACTCATTGCAAACCTCTCAACTTTCTATGGGACTGGTGTGAGAGAAGCCCATCTGGTTACATGAAGGACAACAGTATGAAGGACTGGGCTGCAGGTGGAAAACCAGGAGTCCCCTTTCCATGAGAACTCTCACCAGGAGACAAGTAACCTCAGGGATATGTCATGCTATAGCCTGTTGTCTTCTCAAGCGTGACTGGATGATGTTAATTATTTATGCAATTAAGCATCATCACCACCCTGGTTGTCAAGGTAATACCCTCATCAGCAAGGAGAGAGGTATTCATGTGACCCCAGTGTTAGGCACAAAAAGATTGTTGCCTTAGTGTCCCAGCTTGCCCTGTATAGTCTATAGCTAGAAACATCTTGGCACATCCAACAGTCACACAAAATCCCAAAACCTCAGTTTCCTGGGGCTTGGGACCAAGTCCCAGTGCAGAGTCACAACCCTGGCAGGCCATGCTGATGTGGCCTCAATGTCTCCCCCCCTTTATAAAGAACCGAAAGTCCCACCATTACTTACAGAGGCTTTTCTGATTCTCCAAAACGTTCTTTTTTTCCCTTGCAGTTAAAATATTTTGCAAAGGCATCTCCTCCTCCATAAAACATATCCTAACAACTTCAACCAAGAGTGCTAAAGACAAAAAGCCTCAAGAAAGATAAGTGTACAAAGAAGTGCACCTACTTTGTCAAAGTACAGGAAAACATGACGGGAGCAAAACATGGCTTCAGTGTGAGTGTAAGGAACTCGTGTATTTATGGCGGAATCACTATGAAACTGAAAATGCTGGGCTCGAGGGTGATGAGTAGTGTTGGATGGAGATTAATAAAATGAAACGTGATTACTCTAAGGCTTAGAAGGTGAATAATACATCAGGAAATTCAATATAAAATTCATCACACACATGAAATGAGGAAAAGTAGGAACCACTGCATAATATTGAAAGTTAATCGCAAAGTCCTCCTAAGTAGTTACATGAGTTGGTCAGAAAAGGTGATAAATAGCCATGGGAACTCTTTTCCCACTTCACAGGAGGGCTTCAGGTCTGGTTTTCCTAAAGCACGGTCCATCAGTGATGTTGCTGATGTGAACTAAAAACTAAACATTGACAAAAAGGGCTGTGGTGTGGATGGGCTGACCACACAGCAAGCTGCCTGGGCAGCAACCAGCCTCTGGAGCTGCAGAGCCACGGCATTCATGAGGGACAAACAGGAAAGACAAAACACCCCCACAGGCATCTGCAAGATGCTGCTGCATCCTGCTCCTGATGGTCCAGCTCCTGCTCTGGTGCACTTTGCAGTTGCACAGCCAGTGTAAGACCCTTCCTGCTTTTTTTGAAGCCACTTGTTCCTGGACCCTTGCTACCTCCTCAGTCATATCCACTCGCCTCTTTCTGTGGCCACCTTCCTGAACCGAACTTTCACATGATGCTGTTTAAATAGAAGGAAAATGTACAGATGGGATTTCAGAGAGCCAGGCCGGGATACAAGCATGTAGCTACACACAGCAGAGGAGAAGGCAACCTGCAGTGGGGGAAAATGCCTGGAGGAGGCAGGAGGTGATGAGGGGGACCTCTTACGTTCTGTACTTCCAAGGCAGCAAGGCAACTAGATGACTAAAATGCACGCTAAGCCTTGCCCAGAGGGCTCCCACTGGGCTGGTGCTGTACAAACTAAAACCAACAGACAATCCTGCTCCTGAAGTACTGCCAATTGAAAAAAAAAGTAATAAAGTCTCCAAAGCTCCAAAGCAAAGCTAATCTTTTTAATATTTGAGTCAGAAAGACAGGGCATTAATTGTGGTCATGATTTAATGGTAATTTTTTGGCATGGCATTTGACTAGACTTTAAAGCGATATTCATAACACCTATTTGTCCTTCAATCCCCATTAACAATATCGATGCCTCTCTTTATAGCAAACACATTAACAAAGGACTAAGCAGCTGTTAGCCCTCCTGCTTTGAATGTCCCCTCTATTCTTATCCAAAAATTGCAAACTATTGACTAGAGAGGATAACAATGCAATAACAGAGCGCTGAGGGCTGTAGCTTTTTCTGTTCCTGACTTCACTTTCAGAAAGTAGTCCTACAGGCACCATTCAGTTTTAGAACAAGTATCTGTTATATAAAGAGCGCTTTTTTGTGTATAACTCATCATTTCAGATGCTGACAGTATACAGCCTGACTTGCTGCTTGCTGGATTACCTGTTTTGTTGCTAGGAAACTTTTGAATAGGAGCCAATTTGCCATTCGGCTATTTGCTTCATGTGCAGTTGTATGGAAGAGGACCTAAGCCAATCATGATTTTAAACAATGCCCTCCAGTTTTTTTACATGGCACTGCTAGAAGCTGGGGATAGGTGCTATGCAGTAACATCAGTTATGTGTATGATGATCTCCCAAAGTTCAACAAGAAAGGCAGGATTCACAACCAGTTTGGATTCTTGCACAGAGAGCTCATTCATCTGGAAAGTGAAAATGCATCTGTATTGTGCTTAGTCTCTCCATTTGGGCGACACTGTACATTTTATATTTTCGTTATTTGTACTACAGTAAGAGGCACGGCCCCAGCCAGAATCACCGCTCTGCTGTGTGACCAAGCCCTTGCTTTGAAGAGCTAATAGTCTGACACCATGCTTCTTGACTTTTATCAAGAAATTGTGGCCTTTCACACTTTTTACAGACCTGCTGAACTGAGCTGGACTGGTGAAGAGGGAAGGCAATAAACCACTGCTAACAGGGAGACTGCCACACTCTGGGGACTCGAGCTGCCTGGCTACTAACCCCCAGCTGCAGTTTAGTTTCCCGGTGGTTGTGCTCCAGTGCTTCCCAGCCTGAGTCACCTCAGCTAGCAGGGAAACGGGCACGCAGAAGAGCCAGATACCCGAGATTCATGAGGGGGTGACAATCACGAAGACCTCAGTTCCTGATTGTGGTCACTGAGAAAGACAATAGTTTTGTGTTTTGGAGGATCCACACAAATTCATAATTGTAGTTAAAATTATCTGTACCTTTTTGTGCCTAAAATATTGTCAATGATTTTGTTTTACTCCTGGGGAAAGGGGCAGTTCCTGTGAAGCTAATTTTAAGACCATTTGAATACGTTTCATGCTGTGAGACAGCTACCTTTCAAAAATAGAGGAATCTTCCCCTAAGTTCACATATGCAGTGATGGCCCAAAAGCTGTAATAGTGACCTGGTAACACATGGTTTTATTCTGAGTGTTGAAGTCCAGGAAAGTGGAGGAGGAGAAATAAATAAAAACAGGCTCATCTGCTCCACAAATGTGTGCAGGTTCTGAAGATTTTACTCTTCTAACACTTGGGTGAGCCTGATAAATTCAGTGTAGCGGGACAGTGTGATGATTTGGGTAAGGCTTCCTAACATTGCCACCGTGCCCTCCTTTCTGGCACAAGTCTTCAAACAGTTCACTAGACATGGTGACTACTGAAGCTGAATGAGAACACAGAGAAACCGTGCACAATCTCGGCTGTGAACTACTACTAGTCTTGGCGCAGATTTAGATTAAAGGAAGATGTTTTCTGTCCCCATCTACCCTTTGCTATATCAGCTCCAGGTCTTTGATTTCATATAGCCGTCTGCCATTTCATCAGATGTCTTTAACCATGCAGTTTAGAAAATCCAAGTTTTTCAGTATCTATCCTGAGGTGCTCACTTATCCACAGAGACTCTTTAAAATGTTGAGTTTCACTGCAGATACTGGTTATTGATAAATTTATTGAATTCTTTTCCTTTTCACTTTTTTCTTTCACACCACCATGACCATAACATCAATGTGCATCATACATAAATTTTGAAATAGCGTGTACAAGAATATGGATTTTTATGTCCACTGTCTCGCTGTATATACCAAAAATTCTTCTGAAACAGATGTTGCTGGATATTTTGCATGGTTTACACCTGTGTTTAAATATTCATGTTACAATGCACTTTGCATTTGTCAAGATTTGTACGTGTCTTCAACTCAGGGAGTATAATATTCTATTATCTTAATACATAATAAGGTATTACCATTGTAGCAAACATCTCTATAGCAACACAACTTTGCTTCATGCTTTGTAAACCAGTAGTGTTTGCCACAAAAACCTTGCAGACTAAGTAGGATAATGCAAAGAAAAGGGGGAATAAAACACAAACACTAACACTGCAAGCAAGTGCTGAAATCCAGTATTCCAGAGCTACTACTAAAGCAAGAGGATGAACATTAACCAGAGCATGTCAGTTCCATTCCATATCAGCTTTTCAAAACCATTTTTTATTCTGCATTGAATTTAGAACACCATAGAAATAGGTTTTTGTGGGAAAATACATTTTGGGATTAAAAATTAAGAATTTGCGAACAAAAAAGCCTGATATTAAAGACCAACTAGTGAAAGCATGCATGCATTCCAAGTGTTTTGCATTCACAAACCATTCCAGATAGGTCCAGTGAGGGCAGGGCAGCACAAGTGGGGATGTCCACACAGAATCACAGAAGTATTGGTTGGAGAGGATCTTATCTAGTTCAAACTTCCTCTTGAAGCAGGATTATTGCCAACAAAGGGTAGGATCAGATGTAGCTTAACGTAAACAACTCTTGACACCTTCCAAGGACAGAGAGACCACAACCTCCCCAAGCAACCTGTTCCTGCCGTGTACTAGCTACCTAGAAAAAACATTTTCCTAATACCTAACCTGAACCTCCCAAGCTCAGTATGTGACTGTTGTCCCCTGCTATGGCATCTGGCACGACCTGGTTGAATTTTTCCCCAGTGTGTTTGTAACTACCTTTCCAGCAGTTGTAGATGGCTGTTAGCTCGCATCTTTGTCCCCTCTTCATCAGACCAAAGAAGTCCAGCTCCCCCAGCCTCTCCTTGCAGGCCATGTGCTCTCAGCCTGTGACGATCTTAGTACCTATCTGCTGGAGGCTTCTGCTGCTTCACCACTTCCTACTTGAATTGAGTACTCAAAACCAGGCACAGATGTGGCCTCACCATGCTGAGTAGAGTGGGATGATCACTTCCCTCAATCTGTTGGTGGCCATCCTCCTATGTAGCCCATACCAGTACCAAGTACTCCCTAAAGGGTGTTATATCATCTCCATTATCTCTGCAGCAAATTAACACCATCAAGGAAAACATTTAACAGTGTAGGCAGTTTCAAAGAGTTTGATTTTAATGGCTCAAAAAGTCCATCACAGCTTTATGTTCCTCTGTGCTTAGTTTCCTTTCTCTTCAATTTTCTCCTGAGTGGCAAATTGTATTTGCAGTGTTACATTTTAGTAAGTTGCTTTTTACAAATTAATAAATATAGGTTCCTCTGTGTTAGGGAAAAAGTCAAAACCACGGAGAATATCATAAACATTTGAGGTGATTCATTGATTCTGAAGAGATTTTTCCACCAGCTTCAATTGTTCACCTTTTAGCTTTAATATCAGTTGATTAATGTAATGTGGATGTCAATAACAGCAATGAAGACCATTTGAAGGTTCCTTTTCTGAAAGAAACAAAATTTAGCTTGTAACTACAGGAAAACTTTTAGTTCTGGCTTTGCAAATCTAAAATAAAATTCCCCAAGACAAATAGCGGATAGGATGGTTGGAGGGCTCAGAGGGCTGGGGCACTACTTACCCCTAAGTTCCGTGCACTCCACTCATCTGAGACATGAATGGCAACTCCACAGCTTCGTAGCTTGTCATCTGTATCACAAAAGCTTCCAGTCCTGACCTCTCAGAGCACTTTGTCAGGATGCTTTGTCAGAATACCCAGGATCTGAGTTCAGTGAAACATTTGGGCTCACAGCTCCTGAAAATCCCTCTCTGACTCTAGATGGAAGGGATGGGAAGGAGGTGAGTGTGAGACTGTTGAATGCTTCCTTCAAAGCAATACTTCATTTCGCAAAATACAACAAACCCAAATTGTTCAGTGTGGTAACACAGATGCGTTGGGATGAAAGGTCATAGGAGATCCTAGGTGATAGTTTGAAGTGGAGTGTCAGCCTTCTTTGATCATTAAAAGTGAAAAGAGAGGAAAAGGCAGTAACACTCCCATCTATCCTTTAGCTGTAGTTAAGGAAATTTCATTACATAAGTCATTGCCTTAAATCACTGTCATCATAGTGATTAATTTATTCTTTCACATATAAGACACATTATTAAATATATCACCCTTATTTGCTAATTGCTTATTGGAAAGGTAAAACGGATGATTCCTGCATTGAATCCTTCAGTTTAACGAGCCCTATAATTTTCTCAGTAACAGGCATAATTAGTGATGCTTGGTTTTGTCTTGCCCTACAAGAAGACCAAATGAATCACAGTGGACATCAAAACTCCTTGAGAATGGTCTGTATATACTTTGCTGGAAATAAAAGCAACGTAGGGCTTTTGTGATTTTGGGGTTACCTCAGTGTGTGAGAAACCTCAGGTCAGTCTGGTCTGGAATATTAAATACACTATGCACAGGAGACTTTTCTAGACATTATGCTAACTGGATAAAGCATATTCAACTTCCATTACACTTCTAACAAAAAATAAGAGACCTCAACTTCCAGTGCAAAAAGGCTTAGCACATTAATTTTACTTAAATATGTCAGGAAAGGAAAGTGACAACTGAGAGTGTGGAGAAAAAGTTGATGTTTTACAAGGTCACCTTCCAGGGTTAGTTGAGCGCACAGGTAAGGTGCACGCACTGCATGGGGCCTCTTCTAGATGGGATTGCTGTCCCCTGGAAGGAAAGACAGAATGCCTCTGCTTCTGCTGTGATTCTTGTTAAGTATGACTGAGGCTTATTAAATATTCATATTTGAATATCATTGTGAAAACTATTGTCACCTGAGATACTTCAGTGGCCCTCATATTTAGTGGGGAGATCTGCAGGTGAAAATGGGGTAAGCTCCAACCACTCATACGAAAGGCTTCAAATTATTTAAGCAGTCAACTGAAAGTATCACGTGAGAACAGCCTTCACAACATAACCTCCAAAAAGAAGGTTGTTTGCTTAATTAGGACCTACATGGATGCTACAAGCTGAAGGATGCAATTAACTTGTCTAGCTTCTCTCAACCTGCATAATTTATTTCTTTCATATGAAAATGTCTTATGCATTTCAGCTAGTGGCAGATAAAAGTAACCTGCTTTCCCCCCCCCCCCTTCCAGAGGACTAAGGGCTTGCAATTCTTGTTGAAATCAAGTGCTCAACACCTCAGGAAATCAAGCCAGTGATACCTCTTTGCTTCGTACAGAACTTGTCTGGGACTCATGTCAAGAAAGAAACAATTTCTGTAGCAACAGTAGAGAAAGATCACATCAATACAAGTGGTAATTATCCAATAAACCCAAAATACGTTAGTGGTATTTATGATATAAATAATATTCAGGGGGAAAAAAAACCAACCCACAAATATTACGAAGAACAACTATGCATCATTAAACAGAGTGAATGTGTTGGTATTGCTATCGTGCAACATCAAGGGTTCATTTAACTGCATGGTGTATGTCTACTGTGAAACTTCTTTAGACATAGGTCCAAATTTGAAGATGGCTTGAGAAAAAGTTAACATTATGTGGGAAAATAAAGGAAGATTGTATAGGAGGATTGTAATCATGCTCAATTGACTTGCAGCTGGGGTGTCAAAAGCACATATATCATACTAATTGTTGTTTAGCCTTGTGTGTTGGACAAGTAGAACATCTGTGTTTAGATAACATAGGCCTGTGACAGACTTAGAGGCACCCTGTCGAACACACTTGAGATTCCTGCCCTGCTGTGGGAAAGATCAAAGCACAGTGGTAAACTACGCCTGTGTGAATCCCTGATATACAGGTGAAAACAGCAGGTTCAGTGATCCTCCAGTATGGACCGAGCTCCGCAGCGCCTGCGTTCCTGCTTGTGTGCCTCTGCCAGGGTGCTGCTTCAGGGATGCCCCAGTCAGCAAGGTGATGAAAATAAATTTACTCTTTGCATTTCATCTGTGGTTTTGTGGTTGTTCCTGCATACTGGCTGTGCTGCCTCACACACAGGTTAATTATGAATAGCACTACTTCTGTTATGCTTTTAGGGCAAGGGAAAGTCATCAATTCACGATGAGACTCAAAGACAGGCTAGAGCAAAAGATTAAAACTTTAGAAGAATTTAAATGCAGCAGCACAACCTAGAGTCTGACAAGGTCCTCGTGCTGCTGCACTGAAAGGACTGAGAAAATAAGCAAAATTTAGTAAAGGTTAAAAATTCAAGAGCAAAATATCAATTTTCATTTCAAAACATGAAGCTTTCTCTTGAATATTTACTCCATAGCAGAGCAATATTTTGTCATTTAATATCACATAGGGCAATGAATGATTACGTGTCTGTTTTGGTTTTTTTTATATCTGGCATTCATTGCAGCTTCTGAAAACTGGGCTCAACAGTTTCCTCTGCAAACACAAAAAGTTTGAAGGAAATAAATAATTTGGGAGTTATGAGTGTTTAAAGAGGCATGACACAGTAGCTAGTCTGAAATGGTTTTCCAGGTGACACATCCTAGAGATAAAAAAGCCCACAAGTAAACCAAAATGGAGCTTGAATTCCACTGTGAGTGTGGGATGCTGCAGCTCACTGCACCAGATCTCAGATGGGCAGTTAAGGTTTTTGTAGGGAAGGGACACGAACATGGAGGCACATTGAGAAAGCAGATCTTCATCCTGAGGGACAATTCACCATCTCATGGCCAAAATGCTGAACTAGAGGAGTTCAGGAGATGCAAAGATGTGCCATAGAGCAGTTCCACCCCCAGCTCATTCACCTCAAAGTCTTCTGGGGAATAAGAGTATCTTCTGGAAAGAAAGAATCAAGACAGAGAGTAGGGCAAAAAACGCTGTGACTTGCTCCCTCTCCCAAGATGATGCTTATGAGCCCTTTTTCAATCAAAGCACCCCTTTGAGGTCCATGATCACCGATGACAGGAAAACACAGCCATTGGTGGCAGAAGTTTAGACACCTGTAGCTAAATTTGTGATGTCTATGGATTTGACTGCTTGGTACAAAACCTTTGGACTTCTTGAGATGTCTCCCAAAGCATCCCAAGCTAACGCTGGCTGTCAGGGGCCATGTGGATTGCAATAACAAAGACAGGGAGGTGTGTGAGGTTCTTGAGGCAAAATGTGAGCTGTTAGGTTGGGATCAACACTTCCATGACAGCCTTGCTGTAATGCTCCTGCATCCAAGTGCAAGCTCAGACAGGAGAAAGATGAAGCACAGACCAAGGCATAGCTGAGAAAGCCATCTCTGGGAAAATAATTTAGATTTACTAGGAACCAGAAAAGAGTGTGAATACATGGAGCGTATACAGCTAAAACAAATTGAATTAGTTACGACTTACGCCAGGATGGAATGATCCCAACCTGCTAGCTGGATTACATTGAATTCTTCCTCATGCAGTCATTTTTAGCTTGGCTCACAAAGTTTAAATTACTGGGCTAGTCCTCTTGGCTGCTTTTTAATTGAGCGGACCTTTACTCTGAAGCATTTTTAAGTGTTGGTGGCTCTATTTTTAGTTTATCATGACTCAGACAGAACATCTCCTGTATAGGCAAGTTAAAGTTCTGATAAAAAATGATCTTCTCAACCTCGGGAAGGCAGTTAAATCTTAAAAGTCTCATAAAACTACATGTAAGTTGCACCCTAGTCACTTTGGAGGTAAATTTCTCGAGTGAGCCAGGTTTGAGCACTGGAACAATAACAGGAGTCTTGCTGCTGGTCACATTGTATTTCCCCAAAATCCTGATAGATCTGTTGTTTATAAGCAAAAATATGCACTTTAGGCATGCATTTTAAATATCTGAAGTGTTTTAAATAAGTGTTTTGTACCTGTAAGTTAGTCCAATCTAAAACAAACAAAAAAACTAGCTATAAACAAGTTTTGAATCACTGTAATGGTGCCAGTAAGCAATGAATTCTGAACAAACCTGTAGTTTAGTTAGTAATTTTCAAAGCACTCTGTTCCTCACAGCATTACTTTAAAATCCTGGGAAGACTGCTGCCAGCAGAGTGTGCCCTCTTTCAACTCAAGCTGTGTGAAGATGGTCCCAACCAAAGCTCCAGCAGCATATATTTGCCTTTAGAAAATAGAGTGATACCATCCAAGCAGAAGTGTGAGAAATGTTAATAAAATAAGAAAATTAGAAATCCCCTGCTATTATTTTGCAACTGTGCTGTTTTATATAAAACTCTCTTTTAATTCAACAATGTAGAAGCATATGAGCTTATGGAAAAGATGCTATTCTTAATGTAGTGTGGGATATACCAGACTGCAAATTTTACGGCAAGTTAATTCATCTCTAAAAAGTTAGTGGGAGATGTTATTGGCATAAAGAAAACTAGAGTATGCATAACGCACTGAAAAATCAGGAGATGTAAGCCAACTGCATTTGCTTTTTATCAGCACTGTGCTGATTTCTGTAAATATGTTGCTACCTTTTATATAAGAATAACAATAGTCTTATATTTTGTATGTTATGATTCTGGAAACAGAGTGTAAATGAAAAATTTCCAAGCTGGATGACTGATTTGGGGTGGATACTTAAATACCATGATGCGGCTGGACTTTCACTTCCATTATTCAGTACTTCAGGCTCCTTATCAAAACATGGATTTGGGCATCCCAGTCTGAAAAGGCTGACTTGTTCTTTTTTTGGTTTAAAATACTTGTGCTCCTGCTTTGAAGTACTTTGATTCAGGGGACCTGGGCCACCATGCACTGACAGTTGTGGTTGATTGATAACTTGATTTCATAAATGTGCCCTAACAACATAATATTTGACAGTGGCCCTGCTACACTACAGAATATATAAAGGGATAAAATTATAGTATCTGCTTAATAGAGCCTTCAGTCTTCCAGAGCCTCAGTTCACATATAAACGAACATCTTAAAGTAGTTTTCTAGTAGTTGGAGCCCATTTATTTCATGTCATAACCATTACAGAAATCTCCTTCTTGCCCCCTGCTGCCGCCAGGACAGTCTATTGCCAGCAGCCGGTTTTGGTTGCATGGCTGGTGTGTTGATGGCCCATAGGAATTTGTCAAGGGCAGAGAAGACAGATTTTTATCACCGAACAATTTTAATGTGTTTTTTGCTTCCCAGCAGTCACCACTGAGACTAGGACACTTGTTTTCACTGTGTCAGTTCACTGCAGGAAGAAGATGGGCACTGTACCTCTTTGTTTCACCTCTTATTTGTTAAGGACCGGCTTATGGTGGAGATGGTGAGACCATCAGCAGGCAGAGCTGCGGTTGGAGCTTTGGTAGGCTGCTTCTGAGCAGCAAAGGCTGGATCCACAGCCACCACAGCTACTAATGGAAGCAATTCTCTGGCCTCGGTGGCACTTTATGAGTGTGGGTCCCAATCAGTGATTATTCTGGATTTCTCAAGTCAAAACTCTTGGGACTTGCTGGATAATTTTTTTGTGAGCTGTGGGGAAGGAATGTCTTTAAATTTGTTTAGCTCAAATACTGCTAAGCTGCAATGTCGGATTTGTCACTATTGCCTATGGGTAAAGCTGTAATAAACACTGCACACTTTGATCTAATCAAAAGCTATGGGATGTGCAAACATCTTCCAAAGATGTCAACAACATTTCCACACTCCTCCAAGGTGATTGCAGTGCTTCTTCAAAACCGGCAGAGCTTGGAAGTCATTAATACACACAGCTCCTGTCCCCACCAATGACTGCAGTCAGCTGATGGCTTGGCTCTTATTGGGTCTGTCGTGGTAAAGGACCCTGGCATTCTCTTTTCCTTCAACTATTAAAAATAAAGACTAAAGTCTCCCTGTAAAGGTAGTGGCATATGACAGGAAGAACTTAGTGGTTTCACTTTTGTGGATTATTTTAGTTGGGCTTTATCTTCAGTGATTTGTTTTCTTATTATAATTCTCCTTGTTAATATCTTCACGCCACTGCAAAATCAAGTTTCAGCTGTGAATGTGATGTGGGTGGCTGATTAAATAATCTATTTTTACCAAGATTTTGATAATAAATCTTGAATCTTATGTTCCAGGTATCAGAGAGGAACCCCCAAAAGACAAAAGAGCATTAAGAAGAAAATGTATATCTTAAAAGCATCAGCAAGAAAATCGTTCAACCACCAGCTCACTAATAAAAGTAGCAATTTTATTATTATTCAGAGAGGATCGAAAATCCTGCTATAAACCTGCAGAGCTTGCTCTGCATCTCTTAGCTTGGATCAGAAAGGATATACATGCTATTTACAGGAATTAAGGTTCAGGTTCCACTGAACCAGTGATCAGGTTCCACTTCCCTTTTATGCCTTACTTATTTTTTAAATGATTACACATCTCAAATAGACTTGCACAGGTCTTAAATAATGTGCAAACTATCCATGCAAATAATTTGTTCGTTACATGCAAGTGTATTTTCAAACAAGGAATACATTTCTTTCTGAAGATCAGTTATACTAAGACTGTTGTTAAATGGTGGAAGTTTGTAAACACGGTTAAAGTGCCAACACAAGCCAGAAAGGTAGAGGAGAGTTTGGATGCCAAACCATGACTTGGAACAGAGTCTGAGTCAAAGCCTAACCTAGGATTCACATACGCATATTGTAACTGGCCTTGATCCAGTTTTAACCATTCCTGCTTTCATGTGAGTTTAGTCATTTGTGCCTTTACTTGCATACGACCATGGCTCGACGTTGCTGTTATAACAGAGACTTGGTGGGACAACTCACGTGAACAAATATTGTTCTAAAAGGGTATCCCTTGTTCAGAAAGCAGAGGCAAGGCAAAAAGGAAGAAGACTTTGCCCTTTAAGTCAAGGATAGATACAAATGCTTTGATTTATACGGTAGTGCATTCTGCTGAAAGTTTCTCAGTGATGATTAAAGAGGGAAATAGAGACACTTCATAATGCTGATGAACACATAAGGAAGAACACATGCGTGAAGAATTTTGTAAGCTCTTACAGAAACATCCCTAATGTATGCATTATTGTTAGTGGAGATTTTAATTACCCAGATACCAACTAGACATGGACTACAGACTGTCCATCAAACCTCTGAAATGTACCAGTAGTAATCTGTGATACAGTAGACAGAGAGAGGAGTTAGAAGGGACAGTATTTCACATATGAGTCTGATAAAGAGCAGAAAATGCCTCTCTCAAAGCAGAAGGTAACTGAGTTGAGAACGGTCATTGATGACAAAGTTGGCCATCATTAGGATAGGATAAATGAAAGAAAAGCTAGAATTACAGATTTCAGAAAGACGGGCACCATTAAACTCAGAGGATTTGTTGATAACATCTGGCAGCACTAAAGGAAAAAGTTAAAGGAAGCAACGATATTAATTAATTAATGTTGATGACATGAGCTAATTATCCAGTTGTGGAGAGGGCATAGGAAATACAGTATAAGATCATTTTGACAAAATAATTAACAATCATGGAGTTCAGCTATAAGACAGAAACAAAAAGGCTGAGCTACAAAGGATGAATACAGAGGTATAGCACAACTGCTTGGAAAGGTGAGGAACAGAATGAGCTGCGATTAACACAAGACATCCAAAACAAAAGTAGATCTATAGTTAAAGGAAAAAGTAAGGCAATGATTTTCACTAAGATAATCTTCACTAAAAAAAGCACTATCAAGTGAGGTAGCATAATTAATATGTGGCAGAAAAGAAAGACCTCATCTTTGAGTATTTAATATGTTTGAATCATCTGAGTCTGATGACTTTATCCCACGATACTTAAAAAAGTTGGATCATAATTCGCAGCACTGCTAACAATTATTTTTAGTTATTCAAGGAGAAAAGATATTTGGCAGCATACAAGAGGCTTGCCTTTAAAAAACGAAAAAGGAAGGACTGGGGAATCGAAAACCCAGCAGCTTAACTTCAGTTAGCCTGAGAAAATGCCAGTCATGATCCAACAAACTGTTTGTAACTCGCTAGAAAAAAAAAGGACACAAATTGAAATCAGCATGAATTAATCCACCAGCACACTAGGTAAGTATAGCCTAGACTAAACTATTGGAGGCTGAGTGGAAAGCTATTCTCAGAGAGTAACTGTAAGTGATTAACTGTAAGAATGGAAGAATGCATTAAGTGAGGTCTCAGCTGCATCCAGATATCCTCTATATCATCATTAGTGATCTGGATCTGAAGATATGACTGCTTTGATAACATCTCCAGTCATGCTGAAGATTAGAGCTCAGTCATACCCTTATAAGTTAGAAATAAAGCTCAGAAGAATCATGGTGCAGGGACAAGAAGGTACTTCATTTGGTCCAGAAAACTTAACTGGACACAAAGGGCAACAAGAAAAACTTCTGTAAGTATGTCAGTGATAAAAGGAAGACTAGGGAAGATGTTGCCCCTCTCTGGAAGAAAACAGGAGACCTGGCCACCCAGGATATGGAAAAGGCTGAGGTACTCAAAGACTTTTTTGCCTCAGTCTTGACTGGCAAGGGTTCTAACCATATCACCCAAGTCACAGAAGGCAAAGGCAGGGACTGGGCGAATGAAGAACTGCCCACTGTAAGTGAAGATCAAGTACAAGACCATGTAAGGAACCTGAAGGTACACAAGTCCATGGGACCTGATGGAATCCACCCCGGGTCCTGAGGGAACTGGTGGCTGAAGTTGCTAAGCCACTTTCCATTATATTTGAAAAGTTGTGACAGTCTGGTGAAGTTCCCACTGACTGGAAAAGCAGAAATAGAGCCCCCATTTTTAAAAAGGGAAAAAGGGAAGACCTGGGGAACTACAGGCTGGTGGGTCTCACCGCTGAGCCTGGCAAGATCGTGGAGCAGATCCTCCTGGAAACTCTGCTAAAGCATATGGAAAACAAGGAGGTGATCGGTGACAGCCAACATGGCTTCACCAAGGGCAAGTCATGGCTGACAAATTTGGCGACCTTCTATGGCACCATTAACAGCATTGGTGGATAAGCGGAAAGTGACAGACGTCACCTATCTGGACTTATGCAAAGTGTTTGACACTGTCCCGCATGACATCCTGGTCTCTAAATGGGAGAGGCATGGATTTGACGGATGGACCACTCGGTGGATAAGGAATTGGCTGGACGGTTGCACTCAAAGACTTGTGGTCAACAGCTCGATGTCCAAGTGTAAACCAGTGATGAGTGGTGTTCCTCAGGAGTCAGTACTGGGACCAGTGTTGTTCAACACCTTTGTTGGTGACATGGACAGTGGGATTGAGTGCACCTTCAGCAAGCTTACTAACGACACTAAGCTGTGTGGCATGGTCGACATGCTAGAGAGGAGGGATGCCATCCAGAGGGACCTGGACAGGCTTGAGAGATGGGCCTGTGCCAACCTCATGAAGTTCAACCAGGCCAAGTGCAAGGTCCTGCACCTGGGTCAGGGCAATTCCAAGCACAAACACAGGCTGGGCAGAGAATGGATTGAGAGCAGCCCTGAGGAGAAGGACTTGGGGGTGTTGGTTGACGAGAAGTTCAACATGAGCTGGCAATGTGTGCTCTCCATCTGGAAGGCCAACCATACCCTGGGCTACATCAAAAGAAGCGTGGCCGGCAGGTCAAGGGAGGTGTTTCTGCCCCTCTGCTCCACTCTCATGAGACCCTACCACCTGAAGTACTGTGTCCAGCTTTGAAGTCCTCAGCACAAGAAGGATGTGGACCTGTTGGAGCGGGTCCAGAGGAGGTCCACGAAGATGATCAGAGGACTGGAGAAACCCTCCTATGAAGACAGGCTGGGAGAGTTGGGGTTGTTCAGCCTGGAGAAGAGAAGGCTCTGGGGAGACCTTATTGCGTCTTTCCAGTATCTGAAAGGTGCCTACAAGAAAGGTGGAGAGGGACTTTCTGCAAGGACAAGGGACAATGGCTTCAACCTGGAAGAGGGTAGATTTAGATTAGATTTCAGGAAGAAATTTTTCACTTTGAGGGTGGTGAGGCACTGGCACAGGTTGCCCAGAGAAGTTGTGGAGGCCCCATCCCTGGAAGTGTTGAAGGCCAGGTTGGATGGGGCTTTGATCAACCTGGTCTGGTGGGAGGTGTCCCTGCCCATGGCAGGGGGGATGGAACTAGATGATCTTTAGGGTCCCTTCCAACCCAAACCATCCTATGATTCTATAAGAAACTAATGTCTGTCTGTTACACAGAAAAAGATAAGGGAGATTTTTTAAAAGTGGAAAGCTGAATAAAAATTAAAAAATTAAGGAAATGCAGATACCACCCTAAGATGAAAAGTACAAACAGAGCTAGCAAAGCATACAGGTCAATCTGTGCTCTGCTCAGGGACGATAAGGCCTCCATCAAGGGGTTGAGTTCAGTCTGGGGTGCTGTACTTCAAGGAAGATGTGGACCAACTGGATGAAATTCATAGGAGCACAGTGAAAGGTTAAGGGGAAAAAAATGGGTCTCTAAGACCATAGTGACAAGACATTGAACAAGAAAAACTGAGTTAAAAAAAAAAATAATCCAGTGCTGAGTGTAGTGAAGACCTGAAAGAGATTGCTTGAAGAGGTAGGGAAATCTTATTTCCATGTCTTCTAGTCTCATGACTCATGTGGTTTTCTTAAACGTTTGTCAAGAATGATATAAAAACAGCTGCAGAAGTAGGTGACCCTTTGAGATCCCTCCCAGCCTGATCTTTCCATGCTTTTAAGTCCTCAGCCCCTAACTCTTCCCTTTAATGTACCTATTAGAAAATAGCAAATGTCTTATTACTTTCATTACTTGTAATCACTATGCTTCTTCCCTCTTTCCCACTGTGCAAGTGTGGTCAGGTTCCCAAGAAAATCCTCTTTTAAAAAATTTCAAGTTATATTTCATATGACTTCTTTTCTTTTGCACTACGGACACCGTGTGGTGCTTCTGATAACTACATGGTCTCTGATAGCACTTTGCCTTTAGGAATGCCATACAGCAGGATTAAAACTAGTGAAGCTGTGCAGGTACACTCTCTGTACATCTCTGCATGTCAGGCAGTGGAATCCTTCCAGCAGCCATGTAAGACTGGGAAGAGAATCAAAGGCAGGAATCATTGTATTTGCCAGGAGAGCTAAATTCATACAATTTGAGATTACTCTGAGTTTCACAACTTACCTGGTCTGTGAAAGGGCTGCAATGATGGTTGCACCTTCAGAGATGCTCAGTCAGTCCTTTTTTTCACAAAATGCATTTTTCTCTGGCATTTAAGCTCTAAAACTGGCAGAGCATCATGCATATGATTTCTTCAAATCATGTCCTTCCTTAGCCAAAGCAGCTCACTATACAGTTCTTACAGAATGAAGAAACCACGACAGTGCCAGGCATTGGGTCTCTTAGATACAACCCCATGTAGGATTTCTTAATTTTCAACAAATGATGCATTAGTTAGCTAGTTCACTAATGACTTCATTTTTCCTAATATAATAAACATGAATAGTGCGGTGTTACCACAAAAATACTATTTTGTGTATCACACATTTCCACACCTTATTCATTCATTTATGTGATGTTTATATGGAGTAAACACTGAACAAGATTTGAAGCTGTATAATTGTAATTTATTAGTTTTCATTTGTTTATTAAACAATTATTACTACTGATGTATCCTTAATAGGCTGAAAGTGCAACACTATCCTTGTTTTGCAAAGAATTCTTGCTAGTCATAGAGGAACGCTAAGTATTTTTACAATTAAAAAGTAACCTATATTTTTCATTACTTCAAATGTTTATAACTATATGTTTCTATCTTGATGCTGGATGACATCTAGATCTTCATTACATGAGATAAAATCTGGACTAGCTCCAGTGATTTGTACTAAATTATTCACACCTGAAGATAAACAGCAAAATATTCCAGATTATGATTTTGCCATAATAAGTTCCTTATTTAATTCCCTATTACTTTCACTGGTCCATTACCTGTGAGAATGATGCTTTGTACTTTTTTTTGGTTAATATGCCTCATATACAAAGGAAAACCATATACTTCATTCTCAATTATGAAAATTTTACATGATGAAATGGAGGAAAGTTACCACATTTATAAGAAAAAGCAGAAAACCAAGCATTAACAGAGGCCTTTGTGTGTGCGTGACAGTTTTTTCTTCTTGAAGAGAGACAGACTGGTTGCCTTTGAAGGTACATTAAGCCACAAACAGTCACACCCACAAAACAATGCATTTGTTTTTCAAAAGCAGTCTTAGAGTACATACATCCCAACAGCACTATGCTAGTAGGAAAGTTGTGCATTTTAAAGCACAGCAGTTTGGACTTCAGTTCCATTAAAATCTGATGACACTCAGAGGCAAAGATCTCCGCCAGTAAGTACCTGCTAACCCAGTTGCTTCAATCTGGCCTTTGTGAGTTTGATGCCTTGGAAAGCTCGGGGGCAGCAGTTCTGGAGAGCAAATTTCTGTGCATTTATTATCCTGTTAATCAAAACATCTCATCCGTGGTGACCATCATTAGAGGCTAAGGAGGGCCGCTGCAGTAGCCTTCAGGGACACATCACAAGCATGCGTTCACCTCTCAAAAGGCAAAATTGCAGCAAAACTACACGTAGGCAGATGGAGCTGTATTCAACCTCCGCTTAGCAGAGCTTCCCACCTCTTCTCAAGACACACACATCCCCCTCTTTCTTCCCCCTCATGAAACGAAGGCTTCAGAGATTTTTCTTAAAAGGTGTTGTAATGGTCTGACATGAATGGGGGTCTCTGAACTTCATGGTCAGCCAGTGCCCAGAGCTGCCTCTTGTGCCATGTTTACTAAAGGATTAGAGATATCTGGTCTGGCAGAGCAAGGCTGCTAAAGGACAAACAGCTCTTTTGCAATAAACTCAGGCTAATTAGAGATACTCGGGCAGCTAACCCAGAAAACCACTAGCTAGGATTCAGCTTGCACATCTCTGTGATCTTGTTCACACGAGCCACGTGAGTGCTGGTGCCAGCAGAGGGGAGGAGGAGGAGGAGGTGAGAGGAGATCTCCCTTTTAGGCAAAGAGCAGATTTATACTGGACAAAAGTGATTGTGGGCTCTAGACATTAACACAGACTGCCAGAGCACCTGAATGTCTGCAGTGTGCTTATCCTCATCCATAACCAATATTGTTGGTTATGAGAGAGCTGGGGTTCAGTCTGGAGAAGAGAAGGCTCCAGGGAGACCTTATTGTGGCCTTCCAGTACCTAAAGGGGGCCTACAGGAGAGCTGGGGAAGGACTTTTGACAAGGGCATGTAGTGATAGGATGAGGGGGAATGGTTCAAACTGGAAAAGGGTAAATTTAGATTAGATATTAGGAAGAAATTTTTCACTCTGAGGGTGTTAAGGCACTGGTAACAGGTTGCCCAGAGAAGTTGTGGAGGCCCCATCCCTGGAGGTGTTCAAGGCCAGGCTGGATGGGGCTTTGATCAACCTGGTCTGGTGGGAGGTGTCCCTGCCCATGGCAGGGGGGTTGGAACTCGATGATATTCAAGGTCCCTTCCAACCTAAACCAGTCTATGATTCTATGATTAAAACATCGTTAATATGGCCAATAAAAGCATTATACTGGTGCTTAAAAACATAATCTTTTAACTTTCCTTCTTACTTTTTGGGTAAGCACTGTGACCTTGTTTTAAGATGTTTACTCTGTAGTTTTAGAACCTAACATTTTTTTTCCTAAATAACATGACATTGAGGTCCTGGAGCATGTCCAGAGAAGGGCAACAAAGCTGGTGAGGGATCTGGAGCACAAATCTTGTGAGGAGCAGCTGAGGGAACTGGGATTGTTTAGCCTGGAGAAACGGAGGCTGAGGGGCGACCTTATTGCTCTCTATGACTACCTGAAAGGAGGTTGTAGCGAGGGGGGGTCGGTCTCTTCTCCCAAGTAACAGGCCATAGGACAAGAGAAAATGGCCTCAAGATGTGCCCGGGGAGGTTTAGATTGGATATTAGGAGCAATTTCTTCACCAAAAGCGTTAGCAAGCATTGGAACAGGCTGCCCAGGGAAGTGGTGGAGGTGCCATTCCTAGAGGAATTTAAAAGACGGGTAGACGTGGCGCTGATGGACATGCGGGGCGGAGGCTGCAGCGCGCGCGGCAGTTCAAAAAGAGCTGTGAACACGCTAACGGTCACTCGCTGAGGAGAGCAGCTCCAGTGCAGGTAGGTCCGCACTGGGGAAAGGGATCGGAGGCGGAAAAAAAGGGATCGGAGGCGAAAAGGGCCGGCAAGGGGCTCTCTTTGGGGGCTTTCGAAGCCGGAGAAAGCGCCCAGCTCGTCCTCGTACTCCTGCTGGAACCGGCAGCGTGAGGGGGGGCTGCTGAGGCGGCGGGGGCGGAGCCCGCAGCGCGCGCGGCAGCTCAAAAAGAGCTGTGAAGGAGCGCAGCGAATCTCGCTGAGGAGAGCAGCTCCAGTGCGGGTCGGTCCGCACTGGGGAAAGGGGTCGGAGGCGGAAAGGGCCGGCAAGGGGCTCTCTTTGGGGGCTTTCGAAGCCGGAGAAAGCGCCCAGCTCGTCCTCGTCCTCCTGCCGGCACCGGCAGCGTGAGGGGGGGCTGCTGAGGCGGTAGGGGCGGAGCCCGCAGCGCGCGCGGCAGCTCAAAAAGAGCTGTGAAGGAGCGCAGCGAGATGCGCTGGGCACCGAGCGCGTGGGCGGCGCCCGGGGCGGCACCTGGGAGCACCGCACGCGGGCGGACCCCCCTGAGTGGGCACAGTAACCGGGCTAACAGGGCGCGACAGGTCGCACGGAAAGGTGCTGCTGCCCTGCCAACGTGTTCAGGGAGTCATGGTAACCACCCGGCAGAAGAGCATGGCCCCAAAGAACCGTGCACGCACCAGCTCTGATGCTGCTTCGCAGGCAGAGCTGTCGTGTGAGCATGGTGCCACCCAGGCATCGGGCTGCAGGGTGTGCCCTGCTCTCACACCAGTGTCAGAAGGTCATGGTAAGCATGCCTGTGGCAGGGCTGCCCAGGTTGAGGAGCTCCTACGCTTAGTGATGGAACTCAAGGAGGAGGTAAGTATGTTGAGGGACATCAGGGAATGCGAGAGGGAGATTGATGCGTGGAGTCGTACCCTGTCAACCATTACAGAAACCCAACAGGCAGCCAGAGCCACTGCTGTAGAGAAATCCTACTCCTCTCCCCAACCGACTGAACAGGGTAGCTCAGAGGAAAGCGGACAATGGCAAGATGTTCCTGCCCAACGCAACAGGTGCCGCAGGCACATCAGCCTGCCAACTACTATACTGTCTGAGGTCCCATTGCAGAACAAATATAGTGCTCTGCATGAGGAACTGAGCAACAGTGAGGATGATAATCCTCCCAGTACGGAGATGCCATCGAGGCCTCGTCGGACCACCCCCCGACTTAAAACTGCCTCAGCAAAAAACAAAAGACGGGTCATTGTAATAGGTGACTCAGTTCTGAAGGGCATGGAGGGCTCGATTTGTAGACCGGACCCGCTATATAGGGAGGTTTGCTGCCTCCCTGGGGCCCGGGTTGATGACATTAAGAGGAAGCTTCCCTCCCTAGTAAGACAATCCGACTATTACCCCCTTCTAGTTTTTCAGGTAGGAAGTGACGATGTAGTGAGAAGAACGCTGAGGGCAATGAAGAAAGACTTCAGGGCCTTGGGACGACTGGTTAAGGGATCAGGAGCACAAGTCGTGTTCTCCTCTATCCCTCCAGTTGCAGGGAATGATGAGGGGGTAAACAGGAAAGGCCAGCAGGTCAATGACTGGCTCTGAACCTGGTGCTACCAGCAAGGTTTTGGGTTCTTTGATCATGGCCTGATTTGTAGAACACCAGGGCTGCTGGAAGCAGATGGGAAAAGCCTATCTCGCAGGGGGAAGAGGGTTCTAGGACTAGAGTTAGCGGGGCTTATTGAGAAAGCTTTAAACTAGGTTGGAAAGGGGATGGGGATGTAACTGGGCTCATCAGAGAGGCACCTGAGTGTAGTAGCTCAGCACTTGTGGGGCAGGATGTTGGAACTGTTAAGGATTGGAAGGCCCACCACCTCTCTAGGGCTACACACTCATTGGCCTCTCTGAAATGCCTCTACACCAATGCACGCAGCATGGGGCACAAGCAAGAGGAGTCAGAGATCTGCGTGCAGTCACAGGGCCATGATCTCATTGCAATTACTGAGACATGGTGGGATAGCTTGCATGACTGGAACACTGTTATGGAGGGCTATGTTCTCTTTAGGAAAGATAGGCCAGTGAGGCGAGGTGGGGGAGTTGCTCTTTATGTGAACAAGCAACTGGAATGTATTGAGCTCTCCCTGGGGGCTGATGATGAGCAAGTTGAGAGCTTGTGGGTAAGGATTAAGGGGCAGGGTAACATGAGAGATACTGTTGTGGGTGTTTATTACAGGCCACCTGATCAGGATGGGGAAGTTGATGAGGCCTTCTACAGACAGGTGAGAACCACCTCACAATCACAGGCCTTGGTTCTCATGGGGGACTTCAACTTCCCTGATATCTGTTGGGAAGGCTACACAGCTAGGAATGCACAGTCCAGGAGGTTTCTCCAGTGCATTGATGATAACTTCTTGACTCAGGTGGTGGAAGAGCCCACAAGAAGAGGTGTACTACTGGACCTAGTATTGACAAACAAAGGGACTGGTGGAGGATGTTAAGGTTGGGGGCAGACTTGGCTGTAGTGATCATGAGAAGATATAGTTCAGCATTAAGTGCAGTATGAACAAAATGACAAGTAGGCTTGAAATGTTGGACTTCAATGTTAGCCCTCTTGATCTCTTAAAGAAATTGATGGGAGAAATCAAATGGGAGAGGGCTCTAGAGGGTAAGGGGGCTCAAGAGAGTTGGCTGATATTCAAGCACCAGCTCCTCCAAGCTCAGGATTGGTGCATCCTGAAGAGCAAGAAATCGGGCAAGGGAAGGAGACCTGCATGGCTGAGCAGGGATCTTCAGAAAAAACTCAGGTGGAAGAAGGGGGTTTACAGGATGTGGAAAAGGGGGCTGACGACTTGGGATGAGTACAAGAATGCTGTCAGGGTATGCAGGGAAGAAACGAGAAAAGCCAAGGCAGCTTTGGAATTGAACCTGGCAAGGGATGTAAAGACTAATAGGAAGGGTTTCTTTAAGTATATAGGAGACAAAAGGAAAACCAGGGAAAATGTGGGCCTATTCTTGAACGAGATGGGTGCTGTGGTGACAGATGATGCAGAGAAGGCAGAGTTGCTGAATGCCTTCTTTGCTTCTGTCTTCACTGCTCGGGCCAGCTCTCAGGAGTCCCAGACTTTGCAAGTAACAGAGAAAGTCTGGAGGAAGGAAAACTTTCCCTTGGTTGAAGAGGAACAAGTTAAAGAACAATTAAGTAAACTGGACACCCATAAGTCCATGGGGCCTGGTGGGATGCACCCGTGAGTGCTGAGGGAGCTATCAGAAGTCATTGCTGGGCCACTCTCCGTCATCTTTGAAAGGTCCTGGAGAACAGTGGAGGTGCCTGAGGACTGTAGGAAAGCCAATGTCACTCCAGTCTTTAAAAAGGGCAAGAAGGATGACCCAGGAAACTACAGGCCAGTCAGCCTCACCTCCATCCCTGGAAAGATGATGGCACAGCTCATTCTGGGGGTCATCTCCAAGCATCTGGAGGAAAAGAAGGTTCTCAGAAGTAGTCAACATGGATTCACCAAAGGGAAGTCATGTCTGACTAATCTGATAGCCTTCTAAGATGGCATGACTGGATGGGTGGATGAAGGGAGGGCAGTGGATGTTGTCTACCTTGACTTCAGCAAGGCCTTCGACACTGTCTCCCACATCATCCTCACAGACAAGCTTAGGAAGTATGGGTTAGATGAATGGACAGTGGGGTGGATTGAACAGTGGTTGACAGATAGAGCTCAGAGGGTTGTGGCTAGTGGTGCAGAGTCCAGTTGGAGGCCAGTAACTAGTGGTGTCCCTCAGGGGTCAGTACTGGGTCCAGTCCTGTTCAATATATTCATCAATGACCTGGATGAAGGGATGGAGTGTACCATCAGCAAGTTTGCTGATGACACAAAACTGGGAGGGGTGGCTGACACGCCGAAAGGCTGTGCTGCCATACAGCGTGACCTGGACAGGCTAGAGAGTTGGGCAGAGAAAAACCTGATGGGGTTCAATAAAGGCAAGTGTAGGGTACTGCATCTGGGGAGGAATAACCCCATGCATCAGTACAGGGTTGGGGGCTGACCTCCTGAAGAGCAGCTGTGCGGAAAGGAACCTGGGAGTCCTGGTGGACAACAGGATGACCATGAGCCAGCAATGTGCCCTGGTGGCCAAGAAGGCCAATGGCATCCTGGGGTGCATCAAGAAGAGTGTGGCCAGCAGGTCGAGGGAGGTCATCCTCCCCCTCTACTCTGCCCTGGTGAGGCTGCATCTGGAGTATTGTGTCCAGTTCTGGGCTCCCCGGTTCAAGAAGGACAGGGAACTGTTGGAGAGGGTCCAGCAAAGAGCTACAAAGATGATTAGGGGACTGGAGCATCTTTCTTATGAGGAAAGGCTGAGGGACTTGGGGCTTTTTAGTCTGGAAAAAAGAAGACTGAAGGGGGATCTTATCAATACTTATAAATACTTAAGGGGAGGGTGCCAGGTAGATGAGAAGAGTCTTTTTTCAGTTGTGCCCAGTGATAGGACTAGAGGTAACAGGCACAAACTGGAGCACAGGAAGTTCCATCTTAACATGAGGGGGAACTTCTTTCCTTTGAGGGTGGTGGAGCACTGGAACAGGCTGCCCAGAGAGGTGGTGGAGTCTCCCACTCTGGAGACATTCAAAACGCGCCTGGACGCCGTCCTGTGCAATGTGCTGTAGGTGTCCCTGCTGTGGCAGGGGGGTTGGACTTAGATGATCTCCAGAGGTCCCTTCCAACCCTGATGATACTGTGATGTTTTAGTGGTGGTTTTGGCAGTGTTAGGTTGATGGTTGGAGTCAATGATCTTAAAGGTCCCTTCCAACATAGATGATTCTATGACTGTATGGTAGACCTATTTTTGTTAAACTATGACCTTATGCAATTGCTTTTTCCATGTGTCTCCCTCTACCCCCCAATACATTCTGAACTGGTAACTAATCTTAGCCAGATCTGATGCAGCGGCAGTTATCTCAGAGAGACAGTCCCTGAAAACACCAGGAAAAGCATTTGGAGGGAGACTTACATTAGTGCCTGCATGGAGGCAGTTACACCAGGAGGGCCAGTCAGCATACCCTAGTTAATCCTGTATGCATCAAGGACTACTTTATTTCTTGCCTGATAAAAGACATGGAGACAGTTATTGTGGTGTTGGAAGTGGGAGGGCATGGGCAGAGTTTATAAAGTGACCAGAACATAGACACATCTATTCATTATAATGTGGCTGATGCACACCAGCACAACACCAACAGTACTTGGCCTATCATTGCCAAGAACAGCAAAACCTGAAGTTGTAAGTTAAAAAATAAAGTAAGTTTAAGAAGAAAGTAACTTGAATCAAAATACTTTGTCAGAGAAATCATTTTGAAGAACTGAACATTACTCTCCAAATAAATTCGTTGTTCATTCTAAGGAAAAATATTTTACTGAAATTCTTCTAATTTTCCCACTTTTCTTTTTTTACAACATGTTTTGAAAAAATTTTCTAATTTTCCCAACCTTTTTTCTAAAAGAACTCTCAAGTTTTTCTGCTAGCCCACACATCTCTAATGGGGTCTCACTCATTTTTGTGCTGCAATTAAAGAACATCATATGTGACTTGTTAAATGCATATAGTGGAGACACTGGCATTGTCTACAGTAAGACTATATCATATCTTAATGTGTTTACTGTTAGGTTTAGTACAGTATATTATCCTGCTATAAAGATGATTATGGAACACACACAGTTTGACTTGGAATGAAAGCTGTCTCTTGATCTCAACTAATTAGAGTAAGTTTCCTGGTTCAGGAGCATGTACTGGCATGGTGAAGGTTCAGAAAAGTTCAATTTCACAAAGCTAAAAAAAAAATAACTGTTTTTGAATACCCTTGCAAGATTTTAACCCTTTAGAAAAATATTGCTTAAAACTATTCCTTGTACTGTTTGTTCCATCCCATACAGGAAAAAGGTTATGCTTTGCTGTCCTGGTCCATGGATTAGAGACCCTTTTACAGTAAATGGATTTCTTACCATCTTAGTCCTTCCCATCAGCTGTGGGTCAGCAGGACATGTCCAGGCTTTCATTCTGCTAATGAATCAACACATGAGCAGGGCCTACGTCTAGTCTTGGAAGCTGAAGTGCAAATATAGATGTGTAAGATAAAAAGTGCTGCATAGAATTCATCTTAATTTGGACAAATGTTCAGATTGATATGAAATGTTTTATTTAGGTTTTGACATTTTTAAAATTCCTTTAAAGTGAGGAAATTTTGATGTACAGTCTGAAATACATTTCCTTTTGAAGTATTGAATGATTTTTTCTCTTTTTTCAGATAGTTTGCCAGTTCTTTCTTCCTTTTTTGGCAAGCTGGACCATTTGGTGAATCAAAACACTTTCACAAACTGTTGTGATCATGCAAAGGCTTCTTGTTTCAGAGAAAAAAATGACCCAGACAAAATGCTGTGCAGCAGAATCCTCATTAATCAGACTTGTGGGGAATATGTTCCTCCTTCCCTCCATTGCCTCTAGATGTTCGTTTGATGATTTTTTTTATCTGCAAACTAAGATACAGTCAACCCCTAGATTTCCTTAAGGCCCTTCGCCTCTTTTATTTTCCTTTTCAACTGGGATGAAATAGCCCTGGGATTCTGGCAAGTTAGCACAATTTACTAAAACCTTCTATCCCATTTACCTTTTAAATTCTGGGTATAATCAAAAGTGTCCAAACATGGAAAGAGACACTACTGCACTTCTGCCTGGGATCAAACCAGAAATGCTGACTATATTCTTAGAAAACCTATTCTCCCCAAACCTGCAGCCTTTTGCAGAAGCCTGACCCTCTGAGGGGCCAAATTTCTGACTGCAAAAAGAGTGGGAGGGGAAAGGCAGTACCCAGTGGTGGAGGGGAAGGACAGCAGCGTATGCTTGTCCCCTGGCCAAGGGTTCCCATTACAGATGTGTGGGTGGGCATGAGGTATATGGCAAGCACAGCCTTGACACCCTCAGCCCTGCCTCACAGCATCAATTTCCACCCTTATTTTCCCCTTTGTGAGCCTGGTTGGAGCCCAGCTTGCAGTTATGCTGTGCTCTCCTCTGTCTGTTCTCCAGTACGTGGGAAATTCTCTCTCTCTCCTCCATCCCTCAGCTGACCCAGCAGCATCCTATTTCTCTGCTTTATCACTCCTAAATCTCTCAGAGACCCATCTCTCTCCTGCTCAGCTCTCTGGCACAGCATGTCCTCGTCTCCTGCCCAGATGTCTTAGCTGCTGCCCTCCAAGCGCCTAGTGCAGAGAGGGCCACAGGTGCTGCACAGGGAACGGCAGCTGCTGCATAGTCTCAGAGAGGCTTGAAGTTACATTTATCGAAGATGGAAACTTTGGACCTTCTGAAGTCAATTTCTTTTGTTCTTCCCACACTTAACATCTTTTCCACCTTGCTTTAAAAAAATAGGAGCGGAAAAGTAGTGACAGATTCTCTGTGACTATGTTGACAAACACAGCTTTGATTTTCTTTAGAGTAGAACACCTAAAAAGACCAATGAAAAATACCTTTCCCATTTTATCAATCAGAACAGTTGAAAACTGGTTGTGCTGACTTGTAGTATTCAAGCAGTGTTTGATTTCTTCCTCTGAAATGTTTCTAAGCCCCAAAGGGTTAAAAAAAAAAAAAAAAAAAAGAGTAAAGATATTTAACCCAGGAGACTGCAGGACTTTGAGGACTTAATTACGCAGAAAAAAGGCGTTGCTGCCGTGGCGGGTGCAGGCTGAGAACGCTAGATGGTCCCTGTGATCCAGTTTTACACTTCAGAGCTCTCTGTAGTTGAAGAAGCAAGTACAATTATGGCACGTCCTTGCAGCCAAGGGGAAAAAAACAATGTTGGCCATCGCAAGTTACCACCCAGAACCACATCAAGAACTGCAAAAGTAACCATGATGGTTTTCTCAGCATTTAAAACCGGGGAGCGACGTGGCACTCTCAGTCTCCCAAACAGAGCAGTGCAGTCCTTTGGAAAGATCCTCAAAAACAACTGGCCAGCAGTTTTTCTCTGAATTTGGATACACCCTGTAATACAGAGTGGTTGTTATGCTGAAAAAGACTAGATGACAAAGAGAATATAAAAATAAAGTAGAGAGGTTTTGAAAATAATGGTATGTTGGTTTTTTTCCCCATCTTAGATGTATAAGTCTGAGGCTGTGCTGCACAAAGTGAGCGTTTATTAAAGAAAGCAGATGTGCCCCATCTTATTTTTAGAGTTAAAACTCTGGAATTCATGAAACAATCAACTGAGCCTAATTTATTGTGCAAAATAGTCTTTGGGATGCATTTTCTAGTCAGATTTATTTGTGGAGGTCCCACTCAAGGTTTAGAAAACTTTTTTTCTGTTATCGCCAGTTTTTCACCATGTGAGAAGTTAGAAAAGATTGATATTTTTTAAAACTATAGACCTTATAATAATCAGATACTTTTTCCATTCAAATCCATGCTTGATCTCAGTTGCATTGTATGTTGCAGACACTTTTAATGTCTTTAAAGAGTTAACAGGAATAAGTATCCTAAGTCAACCCTTACTGAAGTTTTCGGGATATGCCAAAGCGAGTCCTATCGAAGCTAAATGGGTCATCATCAAAATTAAAGGAAAAATGTCAGGCAGGAGGAGCCTGGAAAGAGGTGGAAAAGCCTGCTGCCTTGCTACTGGGGAAGCAAAAGAGCCAGAAGCTGTAAATCATACGAGGATCCAGCTGATGCCATCAATAAAAAAAACCACCAAACTTGCTATGAAACAAGTCCCCCCTTAGCTTGCTTGGGAGTGAGGGGAGTCAGGGAATGAAGAGAAATGCTTTTCTTTCCATGCGGTGTGAGCATCGAGACCTCGGAGCAGGGTGAACGCTGCTGTCAGTCCTGCAGCCTGTCCCTCCCCTGCTTTCCTGCCTCCCCGTCTGTCTGCGTCCCTCCAGTGCGAAACCAACTCCCCCCCCACGCCACGGACACGCCAGTGCTCCTCCGCCTGAAAGGGAGGAGGATTGGGCACCAGCCATGAGAGCTGGCTCCAAAATTTTGGATTTCCTTGGGCACAGGCTATGGCCAACGTGGATGAGTTCGGCGCAAGCGCCACAGAGGAAAGCCTTGCCTGGAAAGTGCTGTGCCATTTTGCCACGGCATCCATAGCCTTGCTGATGGTCAGCAGAGTGATCCCAGCTGGGACACCTACGCCACACACCTCACCCAAAGGTGCTGGGTGCCTTGAACAGGACAGGTATCAAAAACAGCTGAGATTTCTTAACAACCAAGAAGGTCCCTCTGAACCTGGGAGAGGAGAAATTGCTTTGGTCTGTATTACGTCTCTGCCTCTGGAGATCTGGACATTATAGGCCATAACCTGCCACCCCTTGTATGACCTATCTTCACAAAAAGCACAGTCACAAAGAATAACCTGCATCTGAGAGATCTTCTTCAGATGACAATTTTGGTCCCATTACATACAGCATATTTTGTGTTGCAACCCTGAAACTGTGACCTGTTTCTTCCTCTGCACGTGTCACTCTTCCCCAGATTATTCACTCTCATACTACCTGAAACCCTCTTCAGCAGCAGACTTCTCTTCTCTGTGCACTGCTCATGCCTTCCATCAGCTCATTGTCCTCCTTTGCTAATAAGCTGTCTTTCACGCCTTCCTTCCCTGAATCATACCTTCATCATTCTTGACCCTCCAGGTTTGTTGATTTGCCTTCCCCATGTTGGGTTCTCACATCTGCCTTACCCTAGTTCTGATTGCCCTGGTATTGAACATCTCTGATTTCTCATCATCACCCAGAAAGCAGCTAGAAGGCACAGCACCCTCCACATCCTGGTTGAGGATGGTTTGGTTGCTCTGTAGGTTGTCCTCACTGTGTGTTGGGTAGGAGCCTGGGAAGGCTGGGGAGAAGACACTTATAAAGTGCCTATCTCTGATCCACTACAGGATTTTCAGGATTTAGGACATACAAATGCTATGGTGCAAATACACTTTCTCACACATGGTGCCTAGGAAAACATAGATGTTTTTATGTGTATCCATAGACATTTTTTTCTCTGCTAGAGAAATTGCTAGACTATCATTAATAACAGAACCGGCATTTGTAGGCTTATTTTTAGAGGTTATATTCACATACAGTAGACGATGTGGAGTCTCAAAACAAACATCACAGAATCACAGAATGGTCAGGGTTGGAAGGGACCTCTGGAGATCATCTAGTCCAGCCCCCCTGCCACAGCAGGGACACCTACAGCACGTTGCACAGGATGGCGTCCAGGCGCATTTTGAATGTCTCCAGTGTGGGAGACTCCACAACCTCTCTGGGCAGCCTGTGCCAGAGCTCTGCCACCCTCAAAGGAAAGAAGTTCCTCCTCATGTTAAGATGGAACTTCCTGTGCTCCAGTTTGTGCCCGTTACCTCTTGTTCTGTCACTGGGCACCACTGAAAAAAGACTGTTCCCATTGCCCTGGCACCCTCCCCTTAAGTATTTATAAGTATTGATAAGATCCCCCCCTGAGTCTTCTTTTTTCTAGACTAAAAAGCCCCAAGTCCCTCAGCCTTTCCTCATAAGAAAGATGCTCCAATCCCCTAATCATCTTTGTAGCCCTACATCCTCCAGAGGTGTTCAGCTCTTTGTCTCTCATATATGTACAAGCCCACACTGTACGCACATAGACACACACACAAACCTGTGCCAACACACTTTACACAAAATTTAGACAGCCACATTTTGGGGTAAAGCCTTTCCATTTGACATGACCTCAGATTAGCCTGTATCTATCCAGGGGACTGCAGGCTCTGTGAAATGGAGGGAACCAAAAAGAAACTACTGACTCCATCATTGAGGGAGGGGCTCAGGCATCACAGGAAAGGGAACGAAACTCAGAGGCTTGGAGGATTTGATTGTTGGAAGAGGAGAGGTAGAGGTGGAGCAGCAGTGCGAAAGTCAGGGCAGGAGGCCTGGGCTCCGTCCTGGGAAGTGCCTGCCACAAGAGGAGGGGGTGACGGAAAGGCTAAGCACAGGGGCAGCACCATGCCTGACAGAAAGATATCCAGCAGCCTTCAACACAAAGAAAAGTAAAAAATGCTAGGGATAATTTGGGGCTAACAAAAGCCATCAGGCTCTGCAGGGAAGGAGATGGAGACCTCTGAAACTCCATCCAGTAACTTCCCTTCTGGCATACTGTGGGGGAACTGATTCGATGATATCTGATGGTATCTGTGTTGATGTCCCTGTTACCACTGGTTAAGCTCATTAACTGGGTGCTCTGTGAGGCCTTAGCACTGTTTTACAGTCAGAGACAGAGATGAAGACTCCTGCAGAGATACTCTGGCTGACTTCCCAGGAGCAGCTCTGTAATGTAGCTGGTCTCCCCCAATACTGGCCTCCACATTTTTCCAGCATTTTCTCTTCCCTTCCACCGCCTACTCTTCTCAGTTTGGGTTCTGTTATCTCTATTATGTGCTCTCTCACTCTCTTGCTTTCCTTAAGCATTCATTTAGTTATAGTCTGTATTTATCAGCTGCCCGGGGATTTTCATCCAGCCCTCCCTCCCTTTTCCTTGTGGGAGCCTAAGGTGGGTAGGACCTCTTCAAGGACAGGAACCATTTGCTATGGGCATCCCACTTCCCCAGTGGTAAAGGCATCAGCCTCTTCCCATGTGAGTGACCCCTGAGGTAGCTTACCCCAGCTGCAAAGAGAAGGGATCTGGGATAAGGATGGAGGAAGAGCTGCAGGAGGATTTTGGAGCAGAAAGGTCGCATAATTCCACTGACCGTGGCAGGAATCTTTTAAGAAAATTAGGTGGCCCTAAATCCCACATTCACTTCAGTTTGAGAAGCAAATTCTGCTTACATTGGACCAAAGTGGGTCCCTGTTGAAGATATCCTGTTGGCTTTATCTTCCCAGAAAAAAACAAAGCAGCTGTAGCTAGAGGGCTGAATGCTTCTGATTTTCACTGTTACAGGAATATCCTACAGAAACAGAATTTGCTGTTTTGAAACATCTTTCCTTCCCTCTACCTGATTTGGCCCTTTCTCACAATTTCTGAGAAAATTTTGCTGTTATTCGGCAATCTTTTTTTTCCCCTAGCCTGATGATACTCCCAGAGTTGCACCAAAAGGCCCCTGCATCTGATTGATAGCACATTATCAACTGTCCCCATGATACTTGCCAAACCATTACACTGTTCTTTCTTTTTAGCACCTTCTTAAATATTCGCCAAACATCCTGAAGACTATAATCCCTATTCTGACAAATCTTCAGCAGGCTGGAGGGCTCTGTTATGCTTCTATACCACACCAACAAACTCTTGGCATAATCCACTCATCACAGATTCATGCCCCACAGTCATCCACACTCCACTTCCACTCATACTCTGCTTTTCCAAATACAATTTCCAAGCACTCTGAGATTCCTGTGCACACTACATACACTGCTGACTTCATCATGCAGCACATACATTTTCGGTGATGAGACTAAGCCAAAAAACAGACAGTAGCAATTAAAAATGCTTTTAGTGCAACACAACCTCCACACAAACGCTTTCACAAAGATTTGTGTGTGTTTATGACTACGGGCCAGGCTGATTCCCAAGGCGTCTCTCACCTTGGGTAAACTGAACTACATCAAGCTATGTATCAATTAATCAACAGGGTTTATCAACAGTGGGATATGATCTGAGTTTCCCAAATATATTGTTTAAGGGATGAGGGGCTAAGGGAGAAATGTGAAAAGGTGCAAAGAAAATGTTCCTGCCACACAGTCAAGCTGAAATTATTTGAGGCTGAAGATGTGGGAAAGCACTGCAGCTTCAGTGTGATAAATGCTCATTTGAAGCTTTATTCCTTACATTCTCTCTCTTCCCCTGGTGAACGTGGAGCTGTGAGAAGAATCACTAGAGCCGAGATAGCTTTGTGAAAAGGGAGGAAAGCTCTGACACGGGACGTGCTTTTCTGTGTCCCTTGCCCTGGCTCTCCTCCACACAGTGTCCACGTAGTCAGTGGGCTGTACACCAAAAAAAAAAAGGGGGGTGGGAGGGTGGGAGGGGGAGGATGGACAGAGGGAGGAGCCCAGCTAAGCAGTTACTGAGCTGCACAATTTTTCTTCACCCCGTTCTAAGGACAGTGAAAGAAATTCAGGAAAAGCTGCATGAAGCACGACTAACCCCTCTCGGTGATCCCCACTTCCCTCCAGGCATGGTTCTACCAGCAGGGCAGCCACCAGCACCAGCGTGGCCATGGGCTCTGCTGAGCAGTCCCAACCCCCAGGGACAAGATAGCCTGGAAGCAGCGCAGAAATATTGGTATGGGTTGACTGGGAAAATAGCTCCAAATTCTGTCTGCAGAGCTCTGGCAGCTTTTCTTTCTTTCTCCGCCCCCCCCCCCCTTTTTTTTTTTTTTTTGCTGGACCCTAGTCAGTGCCTTCTCCACAGCCCCTTTGTGCCCTGGAAGAATGTGCTGGCCGTACAGCTCCTGCTTGTGGATTAGCTTCTCATCCACACATTTCTGTCTGGGATGAGTACCACAAAGAGAGCAATGACTTTTGTGTTAATGAAAGGGGGAAAAAAGAATGACTGCATGTTGCTGTTGTGGCAAACTACTTCCACAGACACACGGACAGCCCCATTCTACTGCAAACCAAAAACGTTTGAAGAAATGGAGCACACACAGGTGTAGTTTAATGAAAAGCTGCAAATGGGAAAATCTGGAGGAATTCCTTTCTCCCCCTGCTTCCTCAGCCGTGTACTCACTTGCAAGTGGTTAGAGGCTTGCAGCAGAGAGGTGTTTTCATTGGGAAAGGTCCCAGCAGGCTGATTGGGTGGGCCGTTACCCTGTGAATAAATGCCAAATCCAGCAGTCTAGTAAGGAGGAAATTTTTGAAAAATCTGTCCTGCTACAAGCCTAAAACAACAGAAACTGGAGTAGACATCATGAAGGTAGAATTGACCGGGTTCAGGAGGGAAGCTGGTTGTAACCAAGATTTGTCTGTGCTCCCCTCCTCATCTGAAAGCTCTTCTTTCTTACAAAAGTCAAAACTATTTTGCAGGGGTTTGTTTCTTTTGCAGCTGGCAAAGATTTTCCCAGTAGAAACTGTGCAATGGAGAGTCTGCTGGGGCCCAGAGGGAGGGCATGTGGCACTCGCTCCTTCTGCAATCTGCCTGCTGCCGTAGCTTGTCTCAAAACAGCCCTCAGCTCTCAGCCATCTGCCTCTTACTAGGCAATGGTGAAAAGAAAATATGAGTATTGGAAGGGAAAGTCTGAACACATACTCAAAATGTGGTAAATTGCAATAATTAGCAGCAGAATGATCTGTCATTTAATGTTCTACTCTGATTCTAGACATTCTCACAATACAGGAAATGTTCTCGACCGCCAATTGACCTGTTTCTGGTGCAGTCGTTATTTCAGCCTCGAGCAGTTTATTTAGACTGCATGGCCTTCTCGCTTCTTGCCCTGTCAATTAATTTTGGATGGACAAGAAACCAGTTCACCAATCTTCCTGTGAAGGTCCAGCATTTGCTATCAAAGATGCATTTCTTTTCCTAACATCTTTACATACAGTCACCTCTGGAAATGAGACCGTTCCATAGTCTATTCAGTAGGGATCGGCACAAAGCAGACATGCACCCACATAATTACAGGTCTGGACACACAGATATTTATAGGACTATGCAAATACCTAGGACATGCTGTCATAAAAATTGTATTTCTCAGTTGTTTGTTCTTAGCACAAAGGTTATTCTGACTGACAGTACATACTTGTTGGAATATAGGCCTAAATAACAGGAGAAATAATTGTCATACAGAATCTGCAAGTAAAGTTCAAGGGTGGCAGGTAAGTCATACATCCTTATAAAGAGAGACAAGGGTCTCAATGCTTGATTCTTGCTTGCATGGAAAGAAAAATCAGAACATATTTGCTCAGTTCTTACCTTAGTTTCATGCTATTGGACTAAGAAGTAGCCACTGCTTTGAAAAAGACAGAAGTAGGAGCATGAAACAGAGCTATTACTCTCTTTTTAGCTTTTTCTGGATTCCCACTAATTTTGTTTTCTCTCTGCCAGAGAAGCTGCAGGAGAATACCTTGCTCTTCAAGTCTGCTTCCAATAGATTCAGCTGCTTTTTTTCCATCTCTTTTGCTTTCCATCTATTATTATTGTTCTTAAAGCTCAAATAAACCCTTGACTCTTTAAATGATATTTAAATTATTTGGATGTATATTCTCCATATATGGAGAGAGAAAATGGAAAGACAGCCCTGCTGAGCACCTTTTATTGAAAATATTGATAAAAGGAGTGAGTTTGCCCTCCTTCCTATTATTTGTGACTAATTACCTGCTTGAAGGTAATTGAAAGGAAACCCTGGTCTCACTGCAGAAGTTGCGCAACATAGGAATAGGTATAAATCCTTGGCTTGGACTTAGCAGGTTCCCCTGAGGTACATCCCATATTGCCTGTTGAGGAATTAAAAAGCAGGAAATCCTTAAAGCTTCTGCTAAACCAGCTGCGAGGGACTGTTATGGTACAGGCGCTGCATACACATGAATCGTCCCACCTTGTTGCATAAGTGAGGCAACATGTGTATGAAGATGGGGTAGGTGAGTGAAACGGACCCCATACTCAAACATGAAAGAGGCAAGGTTTGAACAAGAGGAGCTCCCCACTGTTGCCTTTTTTTTGGTGAGCCCAATTGCCACGCTTCGCGCTGCGGTCCAGTGAGATCTGAGCAGACTGGCCAGAGTCTATTTGGAATTCCCACTCTGTCATTTAGAAGAGCTTTATTTGGCATGCTGAGGCTGAGGCTTGAACTCCTCTGGTTGATCCTAAATAGCTGTTTTTACTGACAGCCACGTCGCTTCTCTTACCTCAGCTCGCATTTTTTAATTTCAGATAATTCCCTGTCATCTTCATCCCACAGATCCCTGACTTGCTTCAGCAAAGCACTTAGGAAAGATTTTCCATGCAGGTCTGTTTGCATTAGACAAAAGTCACATCTCTAAATTAGATGTTAGTTTGATTTTTGCAGTTGGTTTTGCTTTATAGGTACTGCAGTAACTTCTGCACTAAACAGTCTATAGTCTACGCTAGGCCAGCACTGAAGGCAGCCAGTTCTGGAACTGCTGTAGGGACCACTGATATGCACAACGAATGTACATAAAACAGGAGACAAACTGTCTTCCCAGCCTAAAATTAAAGAGCTTTTAAAGCTGTGAAACATGAAGCTATTGCATAGGGTTTCAAACTCTCTTCCTTTGTGAAAGGCTAAACTTACAGTATAGCAAAGTCAGTTATTTTGGCAGCATTTCACTTTCTACATTTCTGCCAATAGCTGAATTTAATTACTGTTGCATTTATGGAAATACTTACCTAAGTGGAGGAGCTACATAGGAATTTTGTCAGTTTCATATAAAAAGAAGCAAATGCAGAGATGTCGGCCTATAGAGAGAATATGGAGTAGTTTAAAACAGAGGTTTGCACAGTTGCCTCTAGGTTTCATTTCTTCCCGTCTCCAGTTCAAATGAATTTTAGTGTGCCTGAAAAATGCAAGATTATGGCTGGGGTAAATAAACTCCTCTGTCTATCTACAGTGAAGTCCTCAGTCCCTCCCATGCTGTAAGAGATGAAGTCACTCTGGGATAAAAGGTGCTGAAGTTTTCAACAGCAACGCGGGGGAACTGCATCCCCACTCGTACAGTGTCTCTGGCAGTAGGTTTGTGCAAGGAGCACTAGGAGGAGGCATCTGGCTCATTCAGCTTTAATCCAAATACCAGCTGCATCATCTCATTTCCCCTCCCTTCAGAAAGTGGAATGGCTTGTGCCGAGCTCCACAGTCACGGTCCTACCACCTAAGAGAGAGGCTCCTTGCAACTTCTTTCTGTTAAGGTTGCATTTTTGTAGACTCCTTTTTGTTCCCTGTTCATCTGGCATAGCTCCACAGCATGAAAGCACACGCCTCAGCAGTACCGTTTTATAATACAGTGAATTATAGTTATTCACGGAAGACCACTGCACAATGAAATGTATTGCAATACAGAATCCTCTGGTCTGAGATCTACAGGAAAATTGACATACAGGATATGTTCCTGTGATGGCCTGAAAAGCCTGTAATCTCATAAGTTGGGGCTGTTCAGTTTGGAGAAGAGAAGGCTCCAGGGAGACCTTATAGCGCCCTTCCAGTACCTAAAGGGGGCCTACAGGAGAGCTGGGGAAGGACTTTTTATAAGGGCATGTAGTGATAGGATGAGGGGGAATGGCTTCAAACTGGAAGAAGGTAGATTTAGACTGGATATTAGGAAGAAATTTTTCACTCTGAGAGTGGTGAGGCACTGGAACAGGTTGCCCAGAGAAGTTGTGGATGCCCCATCCCCGGAGGTGTTCAAGGCCAGGCTGGATGGGGCTTTGATCAACCTGGGCTGGTGGGAGGTGTCCCTGCCCATGGCAGGGGGGTTGGAACTCGATGATCTTCAAGGTCCCTTCCAACCTAAATCATTCTATGATTCTATGATTCTGTAATGCTCATAGGCCTTCCCGTATCTGTGTTCACAGTCTGTCCTATAGCTGAGTGCCATTTTATTAGTCTCCAGATTTCTCCTGTACTTAACACATACAGTGACGCCATTACCTCCAGTGAAGGGAACAAGGCAAACAGAAGCAGTTTCATTTAATCTCATTTCATTTGCAGTGTTAGTGGTCTAAAGAACAGCTACTTGATGAAGAAAATCCTAATGCAGGTGCATTTCTCTGTGGAGTTAGGGTAGGACAGATCATACTGCCTTATGATTTAAAATTGCAGTGGAACTAAGGCAGACTGATAATACAATTAAAAATATGGTTTTCATTGGTGGCTTGAGTTATATTTATCATGGACCAATTATTCTAGGTCGTGAGTCAATAGAAATGGTGAAGTGCTAATGTCTTACCACTGATTTTAGCTGGATTTAAATCACCACTCTAAGCTAGGACTGCAACTCGTGCTAGAGTGGAACTCTGCAGTCACTCTGCAGGAAGCCTGGCAAATTTTGGTCTCCTTGAAGCAGTAGAAATATAGGGTTTGATGTAATACTACCATCATTTCTTTCTGTGAGAACTTATTTCAAGCATGTCAAAAGAAAAGGGTCATCATTCTTGTAGTGAGATAGAATATCAAAAAGCACAGGATTGGACAGTAAATGATGATACTATAATGGAAACATAATAATGAAACATTTTGACTGAATGAGTTAAGCACTAAAATATGATCTTCAATGTAATTTGCTTGATAACTTAGAATATTTAAGATGATGCATGTGTGACAAGCTGGCAAGCAAGTTCCCTTTCCTTAGCTTCCAGAGATAAGAATTAAAATGTTTCCCACTTTATAATAGTGAACAAATCTTTCTGTTGTCAGAAAAGCTGCAGGTAACTGAATATTATATAAGTTTCAGTCTGGTGTAAAGCTTTTCAGAACTGTGATGTAACTTCTCAGATCACTATTTCCACCTTAAACATAGTCTACTGGTGACTATCATTAGCAATTTTTGTCACCCTGTTTCTCTCTAAGGTTTGTTAACCAAAAATAAACTGCTTTCATTTAGATAAAACATTAAGTATCGTAATAGCAGTGTTATTGTAACTAAGGATGCAAAGGACAATGTTTTGGGCACACAAAAAAAGCTATAATTCCAATCATGTAGCACTTTATGTAATCATATAGGCAGGATGACCATCAGAGGGTGGACTTTAACCCTGTAAATGATGTTGGCACATGAAAAAATAGGTTTAAATTATTTGTTAATAAGTTTAAGATAGAAACTATCAGCCTTATAACCATCAGATCAATCAAGTTCAATATTCTCTGGTTCAATAAAGCTATTTTGGAGCAACGGCTACAGCTCCCTCTTTTCTAAGCAGACTGGAAGCAGAGGCATAACAGAAACATCCTCTGTCTTGTAGTAATGGTCACTGAAGAAACTGATAGCAAGTACCATGGGACGGGTCACATTTAGAGTTAAGGTAGGTTAAGTGTTGTTGTAAAGTTGGCAGACCAAACTCACTTCACACATCTGCTAAGCATGAATCATCCATAAGAACTATCAATGGGCTTCATCAACCTCGATTTCTAAAAGACAGAGAAATGATCCCCTTTACTGGACAGGCATCTAAGATACTCCCTCTCAAAAGGTGACTTTTCAGGTGCTAAATTCATGCATACATATTTGACTTCGAAAAATCTCAAATTAGGTGAGTTGAACTCCGCCCTACATGTTATGGTGGCTCCATCTTGGGTTGAAGAAACTACTGAAAAAATAAGTATGTAGCCCAAATTTTAAATTTTGAGTGAATGGCATACTTATGGACCCAACATTTTTTTCCACTAGTTTTCAAATGTTTCATTAAATCCCACACTGAGGGTAGGCCATTACTTATCCTGGCTTGCTAACATGCCTTCTTCATCTTCTCCGCTATGTTGAGGAGACATGAGCTGAGAAGACCTTTATTCAGCAGCCCATGTTCAGCATCAGAAAACTGAAGCACATTCCCTTCAACTTTGTGCAACCAGGAAAAAAATCCCCAGGCTTAAATACGGAGGCTTGAGTGACACGTCAGCTTTCTCTGGAGACTTTACTAAAGACAATGCTCAAAACATATTTTCAACATTTCTTTAAAAGAGAGAGAGAGGGAGAGAAAGAGTGTGAGTTTCAGGCGGAAAGGACCGAGACAGCTGCTGGACTGGTTTCAGGCTGGCAGTACAGAAGCATAACTGAAAACAGAAGTCACAGGATCTGGGGAAGGAAAAATGTACAAAAGAAAAGAAAAGAAGCTGCTTACCAAACACCCTGAGAGCAGAGAAGACCTTACATTTATTACCAAGGTGTGTTTTATCGTATATCTGGCAGCATTGTAAATCACAGTGTGAGTGCAGGAAAAATATTTTCACCTTCAAATATTGTTTTCTCAGGAATGGCAGGGGATTTTACAGACATCACAGTCATTACCATTCTGATTCCCAAAATAACTGATGAATAGCGTACTGAAGTGTAAAAGGTCCCTCGAAGTAAAGAGAGCTACCGATTGTGTCACCATTTTGACAGAAATTTCCTTGTACAGAAGAGGTGTAATGCCCCTTCACCAAGGCGGAATCAGGCTGCCACCAGCCTCACTGCATGAGGTAGCAAAGTATGCTGAAGTGTTACAAGGGAAAGGAAAAGCCTACCTTTTGAGCGTCACAAAAAGCTCACTTGTATTTCACAACAGAATTTAATGAAGGCCACCAGGTCGCCTAGCGCCATGGGGACTCATCCAGTGACTCCAGAGGATAACAGCATTGCAGGAAAGGGCTCCATCTCACCTGAGTGCAGCATACCATTATTCAACTACTCTTTATTACCAGAAAAAAAAAAAAAAGTGGTTGTATAGACAAGTTGACTCCCTTTTTCATGAGCATTCCTCTCCATTTTTAAAATTTAATCTGGTGAATGAAAAACTGCGTTGCTTTATTGGCGTGAAAATGTCAGCCATTTTTTTATTCTTAGAAAAAATGACCATTAATGGGGCATGAGGGAACAAGAATGAGCCTAAATAATATTAGCATTGAGGAAGCTGCAGAATAAAACTTAAAGCTTTGCAAAATGTTCACAGGATTCACAGTTACACAACAACTATCAGTCTCCTAAGGGACTACAGGTGGTCTTGCCCGAGATGTGAACGTTCCTAAAAAATCCCATGACGATCAAGTGGAATGGAGGGAATTCAAGGTATCCTTGGTATTTCTTTCTCCTTGTTTTTTCAGTGTTTCTACTTTCCCAAATTTTAAATGAGGCTGACAGCTCTATTGTGACTCCTTAGAACTGAAAGTATTGTTGCAGCCACCTATAAAGCAAGGTTTATGGAGGAGTTAATATCTTTTATTAGTCAAGGCGACAGCTAGAAAATTATGTGATCTTTTGCAGTATTGATGCCATTTCAAACCTGAAATAAATGAGTAAATGCCAGGATAAATACAGGATGTGAAATGCAACTTAATCAATTAGGCAATTTGAGGAAAGAAGGATAGCTGCTACCTATGGAGAAAGAGGGATGTTAGCAGAGGAAGAGCTAACACAGTCTTTTACCTATATGGAGCACTGGGAGAGGAAAGGAACAGATAATTGTGGATCAATGAGGGGTTAAATACATGTGAAGTGTAAGAAAAGTTATAATGTGCTACAAAGTCAATACCTCTACTGACTTCTTGAATATGACAGACAGCAGCGTTGTGTATTGCAATTCCAAGGCTTGTCTTTCAACGAGGCTTTTGTAAACCTCCCCATCAGCCCCTCTCAATGACCAGAACCAACCAGTCAAAGACAGCACACCTATGCTTTGAAAAATATTCCCCCACTGGCCACTGGATGATCCTGTTCTTAGGTCATGCTATTTAGTGTACAGCAATTGCTTGGTGTCCAGGACAATGTTCTGTAAGGACATTTAGGGCACCAGGGGAAGTACATGACTCTCTAAGGAACTGCATGCATTTCAGCCATGGGTTTGCCATCAAAGACATTTCGTGTGTGCCATATTTCCATTTGTCACTGGCACATAGCCACAAATCTCCTGTCCTTTGCAGCGCTCAGGTATGGTAGATGCACAGCCGTGTTTCCACCACTCTTTTCTGCAGTCTGACAAAGGAAGGAAGCAAATCCATACAGCGGGATGCCCACAATCAAATTCAAAACTCACGAATGCTTGTCAGCAAAATCCAACATGTCCATATTTCTTTTTAAGGTGGATCAGTGAGGCAGTTTTGCCAGCCAGCAACAGAGAGGTCCCAGCCATCTGCCAAACCTAATGTCCTTTAAATGTGCTCCGCTAGGTCAGCATGCGGATCTGCCTGTGGGGATGAGAGAAAGTGTGATCTACGTGGATCTGTAGCCTAAGCCTAAATGTCTTGGAGCGCATTCAGAGAGCTACAGAGGAAAGATCACTTCAATGTCACAGATCTACAACAGTAGATCTGTTGCAGTAGGTACCTTCAGAAAACAGTCCCTAAACAAGATTCCTTTCTTCATGATTCTGTTGATTTAGAAACCTAGTCTTATGGATGTAGTTTTTCGTATTTTGGCTAATGTTGAAAATTAATTGGAGTTTGGAAATATATTAATGTTTACATTTACTCTGCAAAAGAAATCAGTTTGCTAAAAAGGCAAAAAAAGCTAGAACCATCTCAACTAATATGCAACCTGTTGGTGTACATGTCTTTCTCTCCGTGTCTCTACAGTTTTTGCTTAAGGAGCTCTCCTGTCCGTATTCCTTCTCTGATGTTCTGGGAAGAAGCACTGTAAGCATTTTTCTTTAATTTTTTTTTTTTTGGTCACCTATCACATTCACTTTACAGTCTTGCTAATGTGTAGACAATTTCAAAGCCAGACATAGTCCTGTCATAGTTCATACTTTGATTCTGAGTGATAATGTACTGAAACATAGAATCGTTATGGCTGGAAAAGACCTTTAAGATCATCAAGTCCAACCATTACCTAACTCTACCAGGCCCACTTCTAAACCGTGTCCCTGAGCACCATATCTAGATGGCTTTTAAATACATCCAAGGATGGCGATTCAACCACTTCCCTGGGCAGCCTCTTCCGGTCTTTGATAACCCTTTCAGTGTAGAAGTTTTTCCTAATGTCTAACCTAAACCTCCCCTGGCACAACTTGATGCCATTTCCTCTTGTCCTATTGGTTGTAACTTGTGACAAGAGACCGACCCCAGCCTCACTACAACCTCCCTTCAGGTAGTTGTAGAGAGCAATAAGGTCTCTCCTCAGCCTCCTTCAGACTAAACAACCCCAAGTCCCTCAGCCGCTTCTCATAAGACTTATTCTCAAGACTGATATCATGCTGCAGTGCAATGTCAAAGTACCACCCCTAGATGACTGACTAGATCTCCTTTCACTATTACCGCAGGATGCCTAGTTCAGATACAAATTCCTTTGTTGTTGACATCTACCTTTAGAGAAACGAACTCTATCCTGGGACTTCCAGATCAGCAAATGTGCTGAGCATATATAGGAAAACACAGGATAGGAAGGGATCATCAGGTTCAGCCAGCCCAGTTGCCAAAACATAAATTGCAGTGTAATAGACGTCTATTTCAGGAACGTCTGCAGAACACCCACTCCACATGACCTTGCTAACAAAAGCATGCCCTATGGAATTTTCAGGGCTTTTTTGATTGCAGTATCTCTGCTGAAAAAATCTTTCAGTATGTCAAAAGCAATATTGCTGACAAGTATATATGTGATAGTCTTAAAAATAAATTTAATTACTCAAGGATTTTTTATTGATGAAAAACATGATTGTTTTGATCGTGATTCACCTTGTGAGGCTTTCAAATGGCGCTTCCATCTGCAATGTAATTCTGTTATAAAAACTATGGTACTGAAAGAAGACTCTACAGCATTTTGAGACTTCTTTATTGCAACCCAGTTGGACCCATCTTCAGCAGTTTCTTCTTCTGTTATGTTGCATGGAGTTTCACGAAAGCTGCAGATCTCCGTAAGTCTCGCTCTAATAACATGTTGCAGGTAATTGTTGGTTTCTTGAGATGTATTTGCCTCTACTTCAAGCCATAATTAAAGGAGTCGCATAAACTTTGGAACAGGCTTTGGAAATCTGAAAATAGGAGTTTAATTTACAAATGTTAGGGTGGAATAGGAAATGAGTGAGCCAAAATCAGCACACTGCCACGCTCATTTGCAATACCCTGAACAAGGCATCCCTTTTGTTTTGGCCACCAAAACTTATCCAAGGCGTCTTGTATATATATCATGTAGTGAGAACAACAGCAGGTCCTCTCCAAAAAGAGCAGAGTACGTTTATTATCAAGACAGGGAGATATGGCTTGAAACTAAATGAAAGGCTACCTTCAAAGAGAGAATGTTGCCATAGGAAAAACAAATTATTAGAGACAAGACCTCTTATACCTGTTCATCAGCATTGCTCACAGACTCAGTGCTGAAGTCCACATTTAAAACCAGGCTCTGGGGAACATTTTGTTTTAAACAAATGGACACCTTCAGGGCTGTGAGAGGATTATGTGAAAGGATAAGGTTTCTGTTGTGCTTTGTGTATCTATGCTTCCTTTATGTTAAGTGGTTGATTTTTGGACAGAAAAGTCTCAAAACTTTGTTAACAGGCCCTTGGCTGAACCCGGGTTATGGTTTATCAGGTGTACTAATTTTTATCTTACTGTTCCTGTAGCTTTGCCAGCAATGCTTACTCTAAGATATAGGCCTGATATGATCAGTAAAGTCAGATTCTTCAGGAAGTCCAGCTGCTTACATTAGTTACACTGAAATAAGTTTCTGTCCCACTAGCCACTCAGTTACCAACATGATCTCAGAAGTGCACTCCACAATTTTCTTCAACAGAAAAAAAAAGTTATCTTTTTTCTCTTTTTCCAAAATTCTTAAGATAAGCTCTACGAATATTTCTGCTTTACTAAATGCTGGGTTATATTTGGTTCAGAGAAAATATTGGCAACAATCAGTTTTATGGGATGGTCTCTGCAGCTCTGGGAAGCTTCAGTATGAGCTGAGGTGTCATGACAAGGTAATCCCAGAAAGATGAACGGTGCACATAGCCTGGATAGTATTTCATGTTTTAGTATCAACATGAAATTTTTCTGAATTCTCAGCAAATAAAAGCATAATCTTTCTAATGAAGAATGAAGCAAAGTACTTACCTAGATTTTGATTTACAAATAACTTGTCTTTTCTATCTCTTTCATCTTTCACCTCTTTCTCACTTACTAGCCCATTTCATCTTTCCTGCTGCTCTCTTTCATTTATATAGTTGGAGGACGTTTTACCATTTTTTTTAGGGTCTAACTCATTTTCTCTTTCCCCTCCCACTCCAATGCTCAGGACTTTGAGGACATTTTGAGGTTCAAATGTGAAGCCCTGTGATATCATATTTCTCCAGATGTCTCCCTTTCAGTTTTAAACAAAGTTCTCTAACTTAAAGATTCTTCAGAAGTCTCTCAGAGGTTTGGTGGTTTTTTTTTCCCCACAGTTCATTCAGTATATGGAAGACCAAGTATTCGTTTTTGTCCATTCCACTTCCCTTCACCTTCTTTACAGGATAAATGTTGCTTTTTGCATAACTTCTATATAATTAATTTGCATTTTAATTGTCCACACATCCAGTATCCTCTGAATGAAATATCCTCTCTTGTGCATCAAGCATCTTATCTCATACTGTAAAAATCTGTCTCAACATCTTTCTGTAAAAACATTTTTGCCCAGTAATTTAGGGGATTCTTTGTAGTAGAAACATGCACAGAAAAAGAGAATTTCTATCACTTTGTTTCAACACCATGATTTTCTTTTCCCTTATTTCCTTATTTCTTGTACCCTGTGACAGGAGGGAAGATTAATGGCTGGCCACTGGCTGATTCTCAGATCTGCCATTTCCTTCTGAAAAGGGATGATTTAACAGAGAAAACCAAGAATTTCGGGTGCTGAATTCCAACATCTAAGTCCTTGTTTTGACCCTGAGGAAGAATTTGGGTCTGTGTATCCCACATCACAGCTAAATGTCCAACTCCACACAATTATGTTGGAGTGTACATCTATTCTTGCAGCATCTTCTTCCCTTTCTCCCTTCCACTTTTGCCCTGCACACTTTGAAGGGTAATTTCCAGAGTTCTTCAGTAACGTTGAAAGAGGGAAATAATAACTCAACTTGTCAAACATCCTTGCTTGACAGGCCCCTCATTCTTCAGGACTGGAAAAGCAATCCCCACACCCGGTGTGCCTCATTCCTGACATGAAAATCTCACCTCTGGAAAAGAGTTGGTAACCTAGGGTAATTAATTTCTGAAATGGTGACAGGACTGCCAGTTCTGTTGGCAAACGGCCATTGTTGCTTGCAGTTTTCATGTCTGTCCCTGAGGAATGGGATAACTCTACTCATGCAGGAATCTGTGTAATCATTTGCTTGTATGATTACCAGTACGTGATTACAAATGTCAGGATAATACCATCAAGGTAATTCACATGAAGCTGTTTGCAAGATGTTTTTTAGTTACTCAGACCATATTCCTTTTCCTCTGGGAAAGGTCAAAGAATGAAGAATGGGGGAATAAATGAGTATTATGGTAATAAGCTTTCTGGGGCTATCATTTACATTATTATGTGTTTGTTCTGCCTCCTTTGGGTATGCTGACAGAAATACATGAATTCTACAGGGAATTTCACCTCTATAGGTAACAGCAGAGAAGTTATGTGAGAAGGACTGGAAAAGAAAGTTGGAATAAAGAAAAACTCTATATTTACAGTGCAGGAAAATGGGAAAGGTTTATGGTTATCTCCTAACATTCAGAAGCTCTGGCATCCCCACACCCACCTCAGGCTGCAGTTGTCTTATATCAATGTCTGGAAAATCTAGGATTTTCATCCATCATATTCAAGTGTTGATGATAGCTGCTGCTCTTGGAAATTTTACCAAAGACCTCAAAACAGGCATTCCTAATAATTCTTCGGAAAACTAACCTCATCAGAATAATGATCATTAATGTCTGTTTACCTGTTATGCTCTGTCTCAGGAGGGTTACCTCCTTCACTATTTTCTAACTGTGTGTGAACAGACCTTGGTGGTTTATCTCATATGCGTAAACAAAAGTGTACAGCAGCGGGAGAAAACAGAAATCCAGCACTCCACAGCACGAGCTCACAGCAAGTCTCATTTCTCTCCTGCTCGCTTTGGTGACACTGTATTACGATACTCTAGGAGTCCGTATGGAATGAATTCTTTCTATTCCTAATTCCTCAGTGGTTTCTGCAGGCTATTATCAGGGCACGCAGAAATTTATCTTGCCTTCCACTTTCATGAAGCCTCTGGGCTCCATCATTCATGAGCCCCAATTTCAGTCCCACAAAGATTTTTTCTTGCATCCCTTCTTTGCTGCAAATCTGACTACAGCTCATATATCTGAAATAGAGACTGAGCACCCAAAATGCTGTCCCTGTTCGTAGATTAACCTCATCTCTGCCTGAGGGGCTAATGCTTCGTGCTCTACTCACATAAGCAGCTTTACTGATGTCAGTGGAGCTACTCATGGGAGAGAGGAGTCCAATACTCTGCCATACAGGAAGACATCTGGAGTCTGTCCCATGTGGTCAGTGTTAATTAAGTTTCTTCCCCATGTTTTCAGGCCTCTGACACTGTTGTACTTTTCACATCTCTTCCCATTTGGGTTCTTCGACTTGTTTTGTGCTCTTTGTTAGCAAATTAAGAGAAATGTAACAGAAACAGGCTCTTATAAATCCTTTTCCCAGTGCTATTGCAGGCTGTGTTTCTTTTTCTGCTGCATCTGCACCTGGCCTCAAGCAAAACCTCTTCAGCCTCAGATGGTCAATTTTTAATGGTGCTCACAGCAGGAAGCAATAGTTTGACAGCTGACCCATTGGTCCCATCGCTGTTTCTGGTTAAAATCGAGAACCACAAAACAAAAAGAAAACATTAGGGGAGGAAAATGAGACAATACCATAAGAAGCTCCAAAGTTTGAACAAGAAAAGAAGTTGGTGATTTTTACGTTGATTGAGGTATACATCCTAGGCTAAATATATACATATCTATGGAGATCTCAAGGCCAAAATAATACATAGGCTAATTCCTGTTAGCAAAACTTTATTGACTTGTGTTAAGGCAGTAGGAAGCAGAAAACCTATTTGCTTCTCGAACAGAAATGCCAGGCAAAATCCCCGTTTATTATTTTTCCATAATCCTTGAGGAGACACAGGATGAAAAGTAAGTGCAAGGAGCCTTGGAAAATAGTCACTTGTGCTCAAGCAACCCTCACAGCTCACATGTGTGTACTCATATGGGCTGCTGCAGGCACAGGGTGAGGCACAGGCTGCTGGCTTGGCTGGTGGCCATAGCCTTCTGCCCTTCAGTCTCTAGGGCTCCTGCCAGGTGAAACGGCAGAAATGGGACATCTGCATGTGATCTCCTTGACTCTGTTTTCTAGTACATCGTTTCATGATGCTATAGGGTACAGGAAAATGAATTATTCCATAAGAAGCATAAAACCATGCTGGGGATTTACAGACAAACTTCATCTGCAGAGCAAGACCTGTATTTATTTGTTCATGATTAAAGTTCTGCAATCATTTCAAACAGCATATGCTTTAGAGATATCAAGCTGTCATACCTGTAATACTTATATTTCCATATGTGCAACACTTCATTTTGTGTAAGCTTCATCCAAGTGTTAATTAAGGAATCCTCACAATACCTTTGTGCTTAGCTAGATGCTTGCCGGACCACAGGCGCTTGCAGAATGAGGGACTGAATGCCTGGCCAGGTCCACAGGGCACTCCGGTGGAAGAACAGAGCCATTAGTGGCACCACTCAATGCACTGGTCATCCCATTTTTGCACTGTTTTTCATCTTTTAGACTCAAGAGCATTGAAAACAGTGCACAAGTATCACCTCTCTTTTTACAAACAAAGAAAGCCAAGCATTGCAGGCTTGCAAGCGTAGCACCCCCAACAGTGGAATCTGGTGCAAACACTGTGTATGAAAATATAAAGTGAGAGACCGCTTCTTTATGTTCTTTGCAGGTACCAGGAACAGTGTCTATGAATTCAGTTAATGTCGCCCTCTTTGTGATGATGAAATGTGATCAACAGATGTTTCTGTATGTTGTCATTTATCTTTCAAATCAGTTAAGAAAAGTGGGTTCTCATATTTTTGACTGCATCTGATTCTGACTTTACAGTAGATTAGATTTCCTGCTACAGACAGTTAAAAATGGAATGAAAAAAATTTGGACTTTAGCAGAATAATAAAGGATGAAGTTTTCAGACCTTTGCATCACCAGATATGCTAAGCAGAAGGAGGTCCTATGAGGGGGTTGGAGGTAGTTAGGAAAGGAGGACCCTGGCATTATTTAGCTGGCTATACTCGCTGCATTCAAGGCATAAATTGGCAGGGGCTATTGGGAGGAGACTGTAACAGCCTGGCCCACAGTACTGATGGCGGCAGAAAGAAAATGGCTACCCACAGGCACACGGATCTGTCAGTGGAAGAAGTTGAAAAAAGATAGACCTTCATTCGTAACCTGATTCTTCTAATCCTCTACAGAGATTTGGCTTACATGCCAAATTATAGCACTGTATTTTACAATGCCAGTATAATGTTCTAGCTGTTGTTTTTTAAGGTAAGAAAGAAGCTAGAATTTTCCAGTGAATATTATGGAAAAAAAAAAAGCAGAGCAAAAGTAAAACTATTTGAACTCTCCCAAATAGTATAGAACTGTGTTGGGAGGTATTACAGAAGAGATGACTGGAATTGCCTTCAGGAGGAAAATGGGGGGAGAATTTTCTTGCTTGCATATTCATAAGACTTTAAAAGGTGTGGGGGGGTTGGTTTTGATTGGCTTTAAAGTTGTGTTTGATTGGCTTAGAAACTGCAAAGGGAAAAAAAAAAAAAGTAGAAATTCCATCCTTCTTTAATCACTGCCCACTCCAAGCTTCCCTAATGACTTCCAGATGCATTCTTTTTATGCTATTGTTTTGGCACAGTTTCCAGACAACTTTTGCGTCTGCTAACATTTGAAAAAAAAAAAAGAGAGAAAACCTTACTCTGCCCTTCTCTCTTTTCTAACAGAAAACAGATTTCACTCTGGTTATATAAATGTGTGATGAGCTGGAGAAATAAAATGTCTGTTGCTGCCTCTCTTCAATCTCCAGGAAAACTTCTGATAAAAAGTGAAGAAAAAATAATCACTTAAATTCCTTGTAGGGAAAGAGGTGAAAGCAGAAAGAGTAGAATCTCTTGACATTTATGTAAAATAGCATAAAGTTGACTATAAAAAAAAAAATTTACTCTGCAAACCTAAAACTCCCCACCACAATATAATTTTCATGCTGCTGTCTGTGTCACTGGCCTGTTGAGTTACCTAAAGCAAATCATCTTGTCTCTTAATGCCTCAGTTTCCCCCTGTGTGAAACGGAGACAATGGTGCTCAGCCACAGTATAAAAACTTTTATGACTTTCAGACGAAAAGCACTTTGCAAGGTAGGGTCAAAACAGCTTCTGACGTGTAGGGGATGACAGAAGAACTGTGATTGGTAAGCTGGAGAGCAAAACAGTAGTCTCCTCTGGAATGGAGCATGCAGCCCGTGCAAGACTGCTGTGCATTGTATAGTCATAATATATATAAGGTACTCTGTTCCCTTTTGAAAAAAATAACACATTAGTGCTAAGAACTGCTGTCTTTGAAAGCCAGCAAACCTCTGAGACCTACCTCCTGCTCAGGCACCTTACCAGCCCTACCTTTTCAGAGGATAAAACTCAGACCCATTCAGGCCACATTTATTCTATATCTTTTGGGGGAATCCCACCATTCCTCTGTCCATCCTTTCTTTCTTTCCATAACATTGGTGTCCACACAAAAATGTCCATGTTTCCTGTGTCTTCCAGCCCTCCCATCCACGACAGGGGAGAAGGGGTGTTGTTACACCCTATGAAGAAGATGCCCTTCCATAAGTCCTGGACTGCCTCAGAGATCTGGCTTTCAGATGCTGGTACCTTCTGCACCAGCAGAATTTCACTGGCTACCACCTGGCCAAAAGCCCCATGGAGTTCCTGATAACATCAGCAGAGATGCTAAACTACCTTTGTCCTAAATATACGCAGCTTTCAACTCCTTGCTTTGTTCGCTGGTTCACCCCGGCACAGCCTGTGCCCCACATCTATCCCTTCATATTGCTGCTAGAAAAGTTTTGCTTATGGGTGACAAGCCGGTACTACCAAGCACCTGGAAGAACCATGATGAGGCAACCCAGAACGCACGTGAAGTGGCTGCTTCACAGTCCTCCATCAATGGTAGATTTTTACTGTCACGTCATGGGCTGTAGAGTACAGTTGCTGTGGATGAATGAGACAGAGGGTACAAGGCTGGCTGGGATAGCTTTGGACGGTGTCATAAAGAGTACTTCAAGCTGAGACTCCGGTCCTTACAAACCCCTGGTCAGCATTTGGGTTGCCCTAGCGTTGAGAGATCTGTGTGAGCCAGTCATGGTATGGAGACTCCTACATTTAAGCTAGTCACCTGGACTCCCTCACAATATATGGAGGTCTGGTCCACACCTTCCCTGCAGTCTAAGGCAAAATGAATTACATCCTAAAATTATCTATGAACAATAAGGGGTGCTCAAATGTAAACATTTATGTCCTAGGTACCTGAAATTACATGAGATGGTTCTATCCACAGTTACCTATAACGTGTATTCAATTATACATCAAAAAAGAATTTTGCCATTCACTCACTCTTACCCCAAAAAGAAGGAAATGCAAATTACATCCGTGCAAGATACCTTTTTTTTTTTTGCTGTTGCAATGCTAGTATTTCTGGCCATTAAAGTAAACAGGTTTCATGATTTTACTCATAGCTGTATAACCCAGTATTCCAAGTAGACAGTTGCCTCGCCAAGAAAGAGACACAAGTATGATTCAGTAGTGTGGATGCCTTGCTGAAAGTTTCTAAGGGAGTCAGCTCCCCTTTGCTCTCTTAGGCCAACTGGAAGATTTCAGCTAAGAGGGCATCAAACTTCATCTGCAGATATGTACAGATAGGTAGGTATGTTGGAGGAAGGCACCATCACAGATAACTAATGACAAGTATAACACTGTTGTCCTCCATCATTTTGTGCGAGTGGATCCTTGCTTGGAATAGCAAAGGAGATTTTACCTTGTCCAGAAAAAATACATAATTACCCTAAGTCTAATTCCTTTCTGTTTCAGGGACACCTTAATCAGTAGTAAACTAAATAAAGCTCAAAACAGAGAGTGCTGCTATAAATACACTTAAAAAATAAATAAAGGAAGCATAGAATACTGCATACCATATAGAATGGGAGTTGGTTGGTTGGTTTGTTTTATTCTTGTAGATTTGATTATCAAAAGTGTTACGGAAAAAAAGTGTACAAAAATCAAATTCCACTCTCATGGTTGCTGATGCTGTCTTACAGACTGGCCAATTCTGCTGCCAGTCCTCTAGACCAGGTACAGGTCAGGTCTCTGAGCACCAGGCAATTTTTGAGAATCAGACCTTTTCAATTTTAAATTCTTGCATTAAATAATTTTATGTAAAAGTACAGACAGTCGATCCTGAAAACTTGGGAGTAGGAGGAATTTTTTGAAAGCTGTCTCTAGAAGACTTTCAGAGTGTTGGGCAGAATTGGACTGATCTAAGAAGCTCCATAATAAGGAGCACTGTAAGGAAAGCAATTTTGATTTAACTCTTCTGCTTGGTCATTTAATGAGTTTATACTAGATAGATGAGATCTATAACAGTTCTTTATTAAATAAAACCTTTACTAATAAAAGCAATATTAAAATCACTTGAATTTCACTGCCATAAAATTTCACTAACATGGTACAGAAAACTTCACAAAATCTGTAAGAAAAAAAGAACATTTCCTTCCTCTGCGACTGCAAGCACTGAATCAGGTTTTAGAAGGAAATCTAGGTGATAGGCACGGATCCCTCCTGAGGGAGTGGTTTAAAAATTCTTGAACCCCAGCAGAAAACGCTCTTTCATGTATTTAGATCATTTGACTCTGAACCTATTTTTTATTGTCTCTTAAAATATCTCAACATCTGTGCAGTGAAAATGTTCTCTTTGCCTTAATTAGAAGTATAAATTAGGGTGTACCTTCAGATCCATAATGAAGACACGGTGCCTGTGTCACTAGTAGTATTGCAGACATGCCCAGAAGAATTCGATGCCCAGAAGCGAGCTGTCAGGTACTGGCACACAATTAGGCCAGCAAATCTCTTTTCATCGCTATGCTGCCTACAAAGATGATTTTGGGGCCTGATCCCTGGAATAGGCACAGTACCACAAAATTGTTTGGTAGAATATGAACTGGCATGGGCCAAAAGCAGCCCAGGGACCATTCTGACAGTATAGGTAATTTATAGTGCCCAGGAAAGCACTCAGGCACTGTTTAATTTACCACTGTAGCCATAATCAGCTTGGCCCAGACATAAAGAGGGATGTAGGAGTTTTGTTCACATCCAAAGCAACAATTGGCAGAAAAGTTTCAGACAGTTTTGTGGCAAAACCAGAGGTTTCATATGAGAAAATCCATACCATATCCTTTGATTTGTAAAAGTAACAAATCATTTTGGACAGGTAGTTCTGAGATTCGGTATTACTTGCCAGATTTTTTAGTCCTTGATCACCAACACTGCTATTGTCAGGAAGAGTTCCCAGTTCCTGACAAGGTTTTGCAAAGCTGGGCTCTTTGGGCAGACATTGAAATTGGTCTTTTAACTGCAAGTCCATTTAAAAACCTAAGAAACTGAGCCTATTCAATATAATAGAAATGTAGGGCTGAGAAGTCAAGAAGTCAGCTTAATCTATCTCTTTACTTCTAAGCAAGGGTAAATATTTTTAGACAAATTCTGACATGTACTTGATATAATTTTAAAACTTCTAAGGATATTATTTCTGCTACCTGCCTCAAAGGTGTCAGTAGGTAAGTAGCATTACTAGAAGGTTTTTCTGTAATAGCTAATCCAAGTCTTTTTGGCATTTAAAGAATAAAAAAATTACTTGTTCTGCCCTAAATGAAGTGTAAGCCATCTTTCACTTGCTGGAAAAATATGGATTATATGTCCATTCAATCTTCACTTCCTCAAAACTAATTTGTTAAACCTCTTATCTACCTCACTGAATGACTTCTTTCTCACTTGCTTGGTCTCATTCTTTCTTGGTCCCCCACGCACCCCAAGAGTGGAAAAAGCTGAAACTTCATCAGTGTTGAAAAATGCAATGTAACTGCTTACATACAACATTCTTATTAAGATACTTCTAAATGACACCAGCAATGCTGCAAAGAGGCTGTACTGTTGACTCACATTCAGTTTAACCTTCTCCATATTCTTCAGATGCTCCTATGGAGTGTTACCACTCACCTAATAACTATTCACTGTATATTTATTCATCTGTTTCTTTTCTTTCCTACCTTTATTTTCCTTATGTTGGTTTTTATTGAGCTCCACTGGGCTATTTTGCTCCCTTTCTCCAGTTTGTCAAGATGATTCTGAATCCTAATCCTAAAGTCTTTCACCCCCTGCCCCCACTGTGGTGTCACACTCAAATGTTTTAGTGTGTTGAGAATACTGGGTGGAGCGGAACTCACCTATAGCTCTTTAGACAATAATTAAATGCCCTGAATCAAACACTTATAATGAAAGATATTTGATAGGCTATCAGATTAATGGTATTATCTAAGGCTGTCCCACTGTAAGACTTTTTATCTTAATCTAATTTCTAAAACTTGTCTCCAACTACTGTTTTTCTTCATTCATTATGAATTCTTTCCTTCAGTGATTTCTCATTAAAAAGTTTCCCCCTTCCTAAAACCCTAAGAACTAATTGCAGTGACGTAATGTAGACTAGAGCTGTAGTGTGGATGAGAGTTTCTGAAAACACAGAGGGAAAGAGGGAATGCTCCCAATGGGTTAGTTATAAGGGAGACTAATTTATTTCGTCCCCTATTTTGTGCAGATGTTCTTGCAAAATTCTTCTTAACATCTTGGCTCCCTATTCATTTGCCCTTTCTTTGGGAAAGGCCTAATAAGAAATCTCATCAGAGAGACAAAAACAGCGCCAGGAGATGAATTACCTTTTCACTCATAGCAGATATGATACAGTGTTCGCAACTCTGCTGTTCCAAGCAGGAAGTTGAATTAACCGACTCCCAAAGATCCCAATCAGCAAACATTTCCATGATTCTGTGAAGTCACTACTTGCTACTGATGGAAAGAGGTTTTCAAAATTTTTCATGCAAACTTTTTTTTTTGTTTTAATTAAGGTCTTTCAAATCAGAAAATTTCCCTAAAATTTAATCAGTTTTACTGTAATGTTGGGTATTAGTAAACTTCTCAGTAAGTTTTTAATTAAGAAACAAATTAAATTGTTGTTTATCAACCCCCTCATGTATCATACTAAATACTGAAGGTTTTTAGTAAAAAAGGAGGGGTTTGCCAAAAAAGTTTTTTATTAAGGACCTTTTTTTACTTTTTAAGTAAAAATGTTAAGTAAAAATGCTGATCACCAAAACTATCAGAAACAATTAAAAAACAGTATGAAAAACTTCTCAAGCCATGTAAAATGGGTATTTACCAGCCTTTAAAGAAGTAGGAAAAACCTCAGCATTCTTGAATTTTTATTTTACAATATTCTTTTCTCATTTTTCATTGGGGATCTCATCTTTTCTAAAATCTCATTGACTTAAGGCACGTGTATTCACAAGCATGAAAGACCCCTCCTTAGTCTGCATGATCCCGAGCTCTGGTGCATCTCCTCCTCAAGATCCAGGGGGCAGTTTAACAAAGGCTATTCCTATATTTTGGCCAGGCTTTGTGCTTAGCCCGAATATGGTCTGTCATTTGTATCTTCCTGACACGTCACGAAATGAAACAAGCCAGCTTCTCCTAGCAGAGTTCCTCCATAAGATTCTTTTTATCTTACTCTGCACAGACCGTTCGAAGCCCTGCCTCTATGCTGCATGTGTTTTCCACATTATTTTTTCACTCTTTTATTGCACAGCTATGGGAATCATCTCAGATTAAGTTAAAAAAGAACCCACCACATCCAGGGTTTACGTTGTGGCAAGGAGCAGGGAAACTTTTTTACGCGGGTGGGGAGAGGAGGGAAGTTTAGACATTTGCCATTCATTAAAACTGCTCTTCCTAATGCTGCCAAGGACACTATTGCTCATGCTCGGTGTGTTCTTCTAAAAGAAATGGAAGGACCTTTATGCTTAGCTGCAAATGACTAGTGATTTACTTCACTAGCTCAGTGACAAACTATATCCTGTTCAAGGTATAGAACTGAGAAGTGTCCTTTAGTTTAAGTTACTGCTTTGCGATTTTTCAGAAATACTGCTCCTACCCTAGAATTGTTTTTTTTTACAACCAAGTACCTTTGTATTTAGGAACGGAAAGCTTCAGAGGCAATAGAACAGCTTACTTCTAACTCACAAAGGTAAAGTACAGGCATGGAGGAGAGGGGCAAAATGTCCTTTTCTATGGTGAAAACATTAACCCCTTTGGTGTTCCAAACAAACCTGTGGGAAGTAGAAATGTGCTTGGAACGAGCGTTGGCAAAACGTATGCTGACGGGTTAAAGATGCAAACGCCTTAATGGAGTGCAAGAAAACTTGCAGGTCAAAAAGCGAAGGATTCCCTTCCCCCCTGCTCCGCTTGAATATTTCTTCCAGGGATTTGAGAACTGCGGGATGACGTGGAAGGGGATAATAAAACCCTGCGAGGCTCCGGGTGTTCCACAGCCTGGCCTCGCTCACAGCAGCTCTGGACACTTAAAATTAAAAGTCCCAGGGAGCGAGTGAGTCATCTTGCCTCCCAGCTTCTCCCCTTGCAGAAGGGGCAGGCAAAAGAGGCTGAAGAGTTCCCTCGCAAATGTTTCGATCTCGCAAGCTTCAGTCAAATCATAGCAGTAATTTTTTTTATGTTATTGACGAACTGCGGCAAAACAAACAAAACTTACACCCTGAGATCTAGCAATTCTCAGTCTCAGTGTATCAGGCTGTGCTACTACCAAATTCTTCTGCAGAAAGAAAAAAAAATCTTTGCTTTTATTCCGGACTCCTCCCTTTTTCCTTTTTTTTTTTTTTGTGCTGTGTGGCTCTTAATTTGGAATTGTTGACTCTCTTCTTGCCCTGTCACAAGGGACATACAGCATGCATACCGTATAATTGGGAAGCGGTTCAGGAGGCTGCCACGTCTGTAGGGCTGCAGCACACAAAAGGAGGCGGAGGTAACAGGAATACCTTCTACTTGACAAACTTGGAAATTCTGGTGCCACATCAGCAGGAGCACATCCCAGCACAGCGCTCTTCAGTCGCTGCAGAAGTGAAAGGCACCATAGAAGTAATTCAAGGCACAAATCTCTTCCCAAATGCCTGCTAATTTTTGCCCTTCTGCCCCTCACGTCTCAAACTTGAAAGGTGGTATTACACACTTCAAACCCCACTGGTGAAAACAAAGTACCTAATTCCATTTAGGAAACTAGGAACTTACTACCTCTGTACCCAAAAGCCTCTCAATCCACTGCTCTGTGAATTAGGGAAGAACTGAGGCACGGAGAAACTGAGGATATATCAACATCACGTGGTGCAATTCCACGTACAAATACCTGAGCTAACCAGGGAGTCACAGCCACCCGACGTTGGTCCTACCCTAATGTGGAGCCCCAGGTTCCCGTGGCTTCTGGTACTAGAACTAATTCAGGCATGTCTGGATGATGCGCAACATCGCATGAGCTGCAAACTCCCATGTAGACATAAATGTCATGCTTAGCTACCTTTGGTACTGCTACGCTCACATTCCGAATACTCACCATATATGAAAACTTAAGCCTTTTTTTAACGAGAGGTTTGGAGGGGAAATTTGAGCCACACATATGAGATACCTTACCTGGGTTTGGGCCCATTGGGTAGTTTTTTAATGGAGCATGTCTAAAACCCTTCATTTATAAACACTTCTGTGTATTTGCAACTCTATGAACTACAAAGAGCTGTTGCAGGAACAATTCCCCACTGCATAAGCAAGGCCAAACAGTGACTACCTGTGTGGATGCTCTCCCTGCAGGGGTAACGGCACAAACACGAACACCTAATTTGTTTGCTCAGCCCCTAAAAGTAGCAGAGTATTAATTAGAGAAAACATTTTCTCCGTGAGCCTTTTTACACCTATTTAACTGTATAGCTGGAGTTAAATTGGTGCAAAGCTCTACTGTGGTGCAACTGTACTGTGATAAACACCTGTGGTTTAGATTATTTGATATCTAGTTAAAGCCATACAATATTTTCATCTAATACACCCTGTGTTTGGCACATAGTTTGGCCAAACAGTAACCATTAGGACTGATACTAGGGCAGCTGTGTGCCCGCCTCAGAAGTCTTTTTGGAAGAGTTAAGTTGATGTTGGTCAACTGTTCCTTAGAGCCCAGCATGCCAGTTCTGAGCTCCCATATAGCATTTTGCTACAGGTGCTCTCAGAAAATAAAAGAGTGGGTGTTGACTCAGACATGGCTCGATCTCAGACACTATGGGTCTGAGGACAGAAAAGCCTGGTGACATGCCCTCTGTAAAAGCCATCTTTTGAATTATCAGACCTGGCATCATATGCTGGTTATTAAGAATTACTAACATCCATACTTGATCTGAGATGTCAAAACATGCAGAAAAGAACAGGGACATACAGAGACTTGAAAGTGATCATGAAAGCTTATGTTGGGACCAATAAGGAGAAACAAATACCAGAATTCAGAGAAAAATGAAATGAATAAGTAAAGTTTTCCCAAAAATCATGTTTTATGTAGACAGGAACAAGTTGATATAGATGTTTAAAGGTGAACATTAAGGTATCCAAGTACTATTTTTCAAATATTTTGGGAAAGTTCAGAGAAATCATAAAGACAACCACACAGGTGAGTGTTGAATCATCTAGAAAATATAGGCAATTCTGGACTTTCCTCAGCTGGCAACTGATGTTCAGTCATCTCTTTTGACTATCCTCAGTGCCCTATTGAATCACTTGAACACAAGCTCCTGGTGTGGGGATCAGAGGCAGTATCCCATTTTCCAGAAAGGAGAGAGCTGAATAATTGATATAAATCAATTATCAATTATTATCAATTATAAGTAAATGCTATTTACTATATAAATTCTGTGATTGTGTGAAATCTGAAATGAAATGTGTGCACACGTCCCTTTGATGTCTAATCGCTCTGTACAGACATCCCTGTGTATGCGCTGAACACTGATAGGAACTTAACACCTGTACCTCCAATGTCTATTTTACAGTAGAAATCAAAGTGGGATGAAGTGGCTGAAGTGTCGGGGCAGGATAGCAGCTGGTTGCCATCCAACTCTGTTACATTAACACCCCTTCTCTGAAACAGAACTGCAGGACTTAGATGCCAGGCTAGAGGAAGTATTTATTTTTCTGAAACAACATCTGGCTCTTTAACAAACTCCACAGGTGGCTATGTTGGTGGTTTCTAGTCTCTTATGTGGTTAGTGCTCTGTGTGGCTAGCTTAAAAAGCCCATCATGTCAATGACTGGTTCATTCAGCCTGAACTATTTTCGTTGGACTTAGTGATACTGTGGGATCTGTATAACCTCACTAAAGCCTTTCCTGAAGTAGGTGCTTAAAAGCATCTACAGTTCAGACCGGAAAACGGGGATGGTATGTTTGTGTGCATAAAGTTTAGCACAGGCAAGCTACCATCTGCCCAGCCTTTCTGAAACAGTTTATCCAAATTATAATATTTTTGTCCTTAATAAGGAGATAAAATATATTATACCCCTAAATTAAAAGAGTATTTTAAGGCTACACAGCATCAAGCGCCCAAATGCAGAAAAATTGGAAGAATTAAAACTGTCTGGGGGGGGAGGAATGTTCAGAGGCAAATAAACTGGTAAAAGGCATACCTTATTCTTTTCTTATTAGAAATGTTTTTGGATACTTAACACAGCTCTCAGCCAGATTGTTTTAGATTGGCTGTAATTTTCTGTAGAAAGCTGAAATTTTGATTCCCTAACGCAACATTGCCTCAGACCATTTTTAGTGCTCCCCTCATAATAGCCTATTGTTAGCAATGCATTTGTTCACATGTCCCAATTTTCCCTACTGGAGATGTAAAAACATTTGGATACAAAAAAGTCCTAGCTTCTTATTGCTTTCCAGCTTTTTACCTATGCAGTGAAGAAGATAAAGGGTATTAATAACTACATCGAGACAGCAGAGATCAAAGAACCAGGTTTTTGCTCCATCTCTGGTTCAATGTGGGCCAGTCAAATTGGTCAAAAAGTTCAGAGGCAGCTACTGGGAGATTTCATGCCGATAGAGAGCCCCTGTGAAATATAAACTATGGAACTGGTTCAAAACTATGCCAGATCCTGGCCTCCTAGGAACAGCCTTAACATGCAGTTCAGTTGCTTTAAAAAAAAAAAAGAGAGAGACGGAAATAAGAAGAAAAACCATGCAGCTTCATGAACAGCAAAAGAAATGAAGCCTGGTTTCATCTGCCTCTGCTAAATTACCTGGTGCCCAGTAACACGACTGTGCTCTCAAGTGTTGCTTTCCCAGAAAGAAGCTCTAACTCAGGTCTCTCTCTTCTACTCAGCATCCCATTTCCATGAAACTTGTAAGAGCGTAGTATTTCCAAGGCCTCTAACCCTCACTCAAGTGTAGTTAAAATGGTCAGAAAGTTAAAATATCATTAGAATAAGAACAGAAAGACACTACAATTGCTTAAGCCTTGTTAGTTTAAGAATTTGGATCAAAGAATTAAAGTGTCGAAGAAGCACTCTGCACCACATCCACCTTTTAGGTACCTTGACATGTTAGTGTAGGGAGAAATTTTTACATAAGAAGAAAAGCCTTTTGCTCTCCCTTCTGCTGATGTTCAGGGAAGTTACTCTCCAGCCCCATACAATCTTAATAGAGGGGATGTCAAACTGGAAGAGACTGTATTCAGCTATATTCAGCTATATTCATGGTAAACAACTGGCTTCAGCAGGGCCCAGGTTTTCAACCCAGAAGCTTTACCTTGGGCATGTAATGGGGTCTACGGAATCCTCAGACTCCACAACTGAATAGAGATCGCAATGCCATGTGACCTCTGAAGTGATCTTTCAAACACAATGTTAAAATGTACCATGAGTTTCACAGAAATTGTTCATACCCTAAAGAGACTTGCGAGGAACGGTGGAGCGAATTCTGTTACCTTGAGTCCTGAATGACAGTATTGAGTAATTCTCTGTAAGATGTATAAATTCCTTTAGTCATAGCTTGCCACCAAATCTAGGGTTTGACTTTTACCTGTAGTGCTTTACTTTATATCACTTGAGGAACCAGCTGCTATTAGCAGGGAGCAATCCCAGCTGATGTATTTATTTAACTTGGTCCTGCAAAGGCATACTGTTGGAAGATATCCAGAAGACATCTACCATGGAAGATATTCATCCACCCGTACTTAAGATGTAGTGTGTATCCAACAGGCAAGGACACACATTGATACCTTTCCCTGTCAGTTGTTTTTTTCCACTTCCATACAAAATAATTCCCAGCTTCCAATTTCAGCAGAAATTCTAATCAACCAATATATTAACTCATCTGCGTATTTTGAACTTATTGCACAATTTAAATGTAGATTATCTGCCTGAAATATTATATCAACTAGATCTAATGCTAGATGTTCCATTAAGCATAAGAATTACTACTGCATTAAAATAGCTTCTGACGTTCTGAAGAACATATCTTGCAGCACAACACACAACAGAAATGCAGTGATGATCTGTGCCTGAAACGAATACAAAAGTAATGGAAATTAGTATGATACAGGTTTAACCTATAACAAGGGGTACATTCAGGTACGCTTCTGATCTGTTATACGAAATCCTGAAAGTTCCTTGAGTGTAGGAATGTTGTCTTGGAGTGTTTCTGTCTCTTTGGGCCTAAATTATCTTCCTTCTTCACTGAGGCAGTGCTGTACCCAGACTCAGTGAATACTCAGTGCTGAATCAGATAGCCTAGACTCAAGCCATGGCCCAGTACCAGCTGAAATCTCTGCAGTCCTCTGGGACTGGGATTCCTTCTGCTGGGGAGTGACATATGGAAGAAATATGTGCAGTCTTTGAGTCTGAAAATGATGGAGAAAAGCCCCAGACCTGGAACGGCTTGGGCTGGTGGAACTAAGGAGGATCATTAGCCTCCGGATGCAGAGAGAGTGCAATGTGTTCTATCATAGAATGTTTCTACACAGCTGTGAATCCTCTCTGTCCTTTTCTTCCCCAATCCAGTGGGGCTGCAAGCCCAGCTGCACTTGCATATAGCAAGTGGCTTTCTAATGTTGCAGTAGAGAAAGAAAATGAAGGGTGGACATCTGGTTTCTGAATCACGGCTCTGATTAACAACAACTGTCCAGATTGAATGACCTTCTAAGAATAAACCATGAACATGGAAATCATCACTTCTGATAGGTGAGTTTCCCTCTGAGAGGAAAAAAAACAGAGGAAGGCTTTAAGTCTCCCACCTCACAAGCACGTGCTTTGAATACTAACTTATTGGATGAAGGATACCAATTCCTTGTGTGCACCATACTCTGGCAGGTTTGTGAATCTCTCTCTTCATTCCTGCTCGTCTTTGGTTTTAGTATCTCAAAATAATGTTTTGTTCTCTAACGAAAGAAGTATTTTTCTGAGATTTAACTTAAATTTTTGAATACTTTTCATGAATTCATGAGGAAATTCAGAGGAGTGCAGCTACGGGTGCTACTTGATACAGTGAATATCAGCTGGCCAAACAAGGGTTTGGCAGCAGCCATGATCATGATCCTACAGCATGCCTCCAGCAGCAGGTAGTTTGATTCCGGCATCCTCCTTTGAAGACCCATTTTTTGCTATAAGGAGCTATGCTATGACCGTCCCAACAAAACCAATGGACTTGAAAATCCAACCCCTTAGAGTTACCAATGAGCTACTTCATCAGTTCCAAGAGGGCAGCTAGTAAATACCATACTTAAGTTGGAGGAGAAAATGCTGGATCTCTGTCCTGATAAAGGTTTAGAATCTCTCTGGAGGTTAAAGGATATAAAAAGTGAGATGCATCCTACCCTAAATGACTGTAGGTTGGGTCTGGTAACATGTGATACATGTTTAATATGATTCATACTGCTTTTTGGATAAAGGATCATACAGTGGGGTTATCACCTGGTGACTTCAGTAAATGAATTCCAAAACAGAAGCCCACAAAATCTCCTGTGTGATCCATAGGGTTTAATTTCTCTGCCATATACCGTGCCTGTGCTGCATTCTGCCCGCAGGAGAAGGGAGCGCATTTTCCAAACAAAGGGCTGGAGTCAGGTGTAAAAGACTTCTAGATCTGAAATACCATTTCAATAAACATCCACCTTTTGAAAATGTGCAGCTGAGAAAAGCCCTGGAGAGCTTCAGCTTTCACCCTTGCCATCTGAGCTAAACACAGCTGTCCATTATGGAATCCAGTATATTGCAACCCCTTCATGCAAACACAGACACATAAGCAGATTTCAGCAAAAATTCACAAAGCAACAGTGGGCCAGCCCCTGAAAGCTTTTATTCTGCCTTAATAAAAGCCACCAATATAGGCCTGCCTTTTAAAGTGTAAAATCTGCTTCAGCCCCTATTAATTCAGACCTGTCTGGCCCAACTCCTGGCCACAGGGTCAAGAGCCCGGTTGTCCTCTCAGCGCCTCCTCTGGGCACAGTCGCAGTTGGTGGAGCAGAGAGGTCCCTGCACTCTTCTTGCCGTGCTGGTGCCAGGGTGATGCCTGGAGCAGGAGCTGCAGGGCTGGGACTCACTGATTTTCATGTTTGCCAAAAAAGCAAGCCCTAGACGGGAGACAAAATACGCTCAGAGCCCTTGGAGGGTGACAGAGTGGTCGCACTGGCTCTGCTTTCCGGCAGACACTGTTTATCTAAGGAAGCCTGAACGTGGCTACCACTGATACCATAGTTCACCCTTAAGTTGCCAGGATAAAATGTTTTCTTATGGTTTCTAGCTTGGTTTTTTTTTTCTCTAGTGCAAACTAGTAATAACAACAACAAAAGCAGCTTAAATATTTTTCTTTCTCTCCCTCTAAGGTAGACAATAGATAAGATAATAGCAGCATGAGGGCTTGCAAAAGAGAATTAAATCTTTTTGGGGTTTTTTTTGTTTAAAAAGCATTTTGAGAAAGCAAGTTAAACTAAGGCAGACTGCAACATGGTCATTCTTTCCATAGGGTTTTGTTTATACATTAAAGCATATCTCTCAGGCTGTGGCATTCCGTTGGCTGTAATTTCTAGGTTAATGAGAAAGGCCTTACACAAATTCCAGCTCTAACATGTGACTTCTGCTTTTATGGCTACGAAATGGAGGTCCCACGTTTATATTTACTTTTCTCAGCTGGAGGCCGCACAATGCCATTGATTCATAAGGTGAAACCACTTGTGACTGGGGAGCCAAGTGTACTGTGAAGCATCATGAACTTTTATTTCTGTGTAGATGGAGATTTGCCTGGAGTGAGCCCTCACCAGTGCAGAGGATTCTTCATTGGTTTTGGTCTTTGGTTTTGCTCTGAAGGTGAAGTGCCTTGGAGATTGTGAAGGGCTCAGTTGATATAACTGTACGTAGCTCCCAGCTTTCAATTGCACTACCTGAAGGCTTGTCACTTCAATTCTAGCGGCACACGCTTAACAACCTTTCATGAACACTTCCTCTTCTCATCCAGACACACTGACGTCTTCAGTGATCAGCTGCAGGTTTGTAAGGAAAATGAACTCAGCCAAACACCATTTTCTTTAACATATTTTTCATGTCAGTTTTTGAACAACTGGTGACCAGCCAGAATGCTTGCTGAGAAAATAAATCAGTAACCATTTTCACTGCAAAAAAGAAAATACTTCTGGCATTTCTGATTTTTTCCAATGATTTCAAAATAGTCTAGAAATTAGCAGGATGATAAATAGGTGTAATGACATTCTTCTAAAGTACTTGGCTTCTTTAGGACTTTCTGTACTTCTCACCGAAGTAGAATACTGAAGTTAACTGCACAAAACATAGGGATACATGTAACAGGATGACACAGGTTCCATAACAAGCAGAAATACAGTGCAATTTAACTAATGAGAGCACAGTTGCACAGTGCTGAATTTTACCAGAACACAAAGAATGGTTTCTTTCCAATGCAGGGTACCACAAGAGTCTTTAGTGTGTGTGTTCATTTCTAGATCCCATCTGAGATGCAGTACCTCAGCAAATTAATTTTTCGTTCCCTAAGTAAGTTATGATGACTTTTTCTGTTTACAGAAACTTCCTCTCTCCCTTAGCCAACTAAAGTAAAATATTTTGAGATATCACAATATGATAACTCTTCTGGGTTCAAGCCTGGAATCTCCCACAAACCCGCCACTCTGGCTTCTTTTACTTTTTTTTCTTCCACATTCAACTATAAATTAGACGTGTTTTAAAGCTTGTCTAATAAGCTTCCAGAAAGGTAGGAGTGGATGACTGCAACACAGCAGGCAGAGCCAGGTGCTGGTAGCAGGGTCCATCAAGAGTTGGAGACTCAGCATGACTGGAATCGGGTCCAGGGTCCTTCTGGAGACTCCACTCATAAGCAATGGGAGACAAGCTGGAGACAAGACTGCATTGTGGGTCCAAAGTTCATGCATGATGCAAGTTACTTGCTGCACAGGGCACAAGTCCATCCAGCAGGCAGGGCTAGAAACAGGGCTGGAGACAGTACACCTACAACATAACTGAGGGAGGAACTGATGGCCCCAGACTGAGCTGAAATGGCGTTCTCATGGGTCAGGGTGGAGGCCCCAGGGTGAGACTGGTTATCAGTAAGGCCTATCAGTGGATTCAGAGTCCTGACAAATACCTTAACACCTTCTTTCCAGGTGGTGTCTTCTGAGTTGGGGAGAATAGCGTGGAGAATGCTACTATTCAATACTTTTCCATTTAAAAGTCATGTTCTAGATATCTCCAGCTGCACAACAGCATAGAGTGTTTCTCCTCACTTTATCTGCAAAGGTCCATTGTCTAATATAATTTTCACTCCTACAATAGGGCATTTTTGGGGGGAAGATACAGTCTCTCTATCTTGCTAGCTATTGCTCTGAACAGTCCAACAAGAGTTGGGAATACAGAAATATCTCAGCCTTCCCACACGCTCTACACGTCCCCTCTGCAGAAGGTTATGTTCTTCAGGTGATTTTTCTGAAACTCAGAGGCATTCCCTTTTTCTTTTGCAGTCAACATGGAGAGATGAATGTTCTTTTCTGATGCAAAACCAGTCTGCAAACTGCCAATGACACTGTTACACTCCCACAAGCACAGGGAGCCAACATAACTTCTTTGCATTCCTGTGATCCACACAGAGATGGGACATACGTGGCAGATGGGCCCTGCGCTGGTACGCTGCCCAGGAAGTGAATTGCAACTTAAAAGATCAGTCAGTAACTTCAGAGGCTGGAAATCTTGGTTGCACACTTAGTCCATTTGACAACCCCTGCAGAACCATTCTGTAATGGCAAGGAGAAATGGAATAACTAGCAAGTTGATAGATATGCTGCTCAAGATTTTAGTATTAAAGCTGCAGAAGCCGCTGTGGACTGTGAGGACTTACTCAGCAGGAAATGCAACCATGGAAATTCTTGCAGTGGGAAAACTGGACTCGCTTTCTCCACCTTCATTTCAGACTGCACAAACATCTCTGGGAAAAAAATAAAAATGAGGACCTCAGAATATTCCTAAACATTTTTCTTCTCACTTCTGCAATTCAAGGGGCAAATGCATCTGCACCACTTCTTATTGAAGAAATGTTCTTTCTGCTGAGAAAACATAGGAAATCTGATAACACTTTAATAAATGGGCTAGACACCTACCCAGGTTGCAGAGTTAAAGCAAAGAAATACTCAGTGATCTTGTCTTCACTGTAAGTGAACAACAGGAATGAACCTTCCATAGAAAAAGACTTAAAACGCATCCAAAGGCAGCCTTTATTTTAGCTTTGGAGCAGCCTATTTTTTGCACAACCAGCGCTTCCCCAGAAATCTGTTTATTCCTATTGTGTTTTTTGTTTGATGTTAAGACAAAGTTCCTGGGGTAGGAGGTTGGAAAAGAAAATACAGTCTCTTGCTACAAACTGTTAACGGACTCTTGCTTTGCTTTGCTCCCTTTAAGTATTTTGCTTAGTTTGGCCCATTCCTCTGTTTTTTCTGGAAACCTCTCATTTTTCTTTTACTCTGCCTTCCAAAACCACAGGGCACTGAAAAAGAATTTTTACTATGGTGCGTCTCTGCTTCAAGGAATGCTCGCTTTATACATCCCTATATACCTGCACCCTACGTTTTCAGGACTGTATTTATACAAATGAAAAATATTTATCCCACTGTGGTTTTATTCTTTGTAAAGCAAAGGACAGAAGTTTCAGCTAGTTAACAGGGGACGATCCAGCTGGCGTCTCTAATGGAAATGATTACCGCAGAAACATTTGCAATCACTTAAGCGTGGGCTCCCATGATGCTTAGCAGAAAAGGCTGAAAACAATTCAAAATAAATGTAGTGCGATCTAAACAGGGAAGGCGGAAATGAAAGATAATTTCCAGCAAACAAAGGAGAAGCCTTTCTCACCATTCAGGGTCCATTAGCTACAAGATTTTAAAGTCATTTCAGCAACGCTGTTACAAATACGCGGAAAATTAACACGTATGGAGCCTATATATATTCTGCAGCTCAGCTACAGTCATCCACATCTGTTTCTGGTTTAAGTTATACCCTGTGCTGGCACGGATTCAAAAAGCAGCAGTGGAAGTGAGTCTGGGTCTGGGACTTGACTGAGGTAAATGGATGCAGCTCCACTGAGAGAACTGGAGCTAAAGCAGCTAATAATGTGGTGCTACATTTCTAGAGACATGTATTTTGAGAGTTTTCTCCTTTTTACTCCCTCCGCATCTGACCAGCTCTTCTGCACAGGAAAAGTAGGGTCCATACCTTAGCCATAGGCTTGAGTCCTACAACTGTGCATGAACTTCTTCGTAATGCCAAAAAAGAGCGCTTAAACATTACTAAATTCAGAAAAGAATTCATGTTCCTATCAGATTGCTTTAATTTTTTAATTTAAGAGGATTATTCATATATTTATAAGCAGATAAGCTGAGGGCAGCATGTGATGTGTATGTGTGTGTTTGCACATACATGTATGTGCATTATGTACGTGAGAAAAGCATTTCATAGAAAACAACCCAATAAGCAGTAAATTCCCTAGTTAACAATTTACTATACCAGAACAAACTACACTTTCCATTTAAGTAGGTAATTTCTCATGCTACAGCATAAACAAGCTTAAAACTGGAGAAAATAATCTCTTGGGCTGGTTCAGCATTTTATCTCACAAGACTGATGTGGTTTTGTAGCTTTTTTACCTCCATTTCTTGGGTCTTAGTGGTGCATTGCTTCCATTTCACATAATTTTATTCAGATTTAAACTATACATTGTTTTATTTTAAAACTTTTTTTTGAGGGACCTGGGGCTTTCTGTGAGAAGGAACTTTCAATCAGTAAGAATTTATGGAAAGAAGGCCAACACTTTTATAGCTTAAATATATAGCTTAACTTTTGCATATTTCCATGTTTTATATAGCCTGAAATAAGTGAAATGTAGCCTTCTACCTAATTTCCATGAAGTAATTTCTAGTAGCAAAAATGTTCTCAAATTTTCAAAGCCTCTCAGTGCTTCATGACAATTTTATTGAATTTATTCTCACAGTATGGACAAGGACCTGCTACTGTTTACAATTAATCCTTGAGGAACTGAGGCACAGAGAAATGAAATGTGAGATCCACCAAAACTCTTAAAATTCAAGCTAAACACTTGTGTACTAGAGACCCAGAAAAAACTTGCCCAGGTGAATAAGCACATAAGCATCCTTATGTGGCCAGGTTTTCTCTAAAGAAAAGTAATTTAGGAGCCACAAGTGCAGCTACTGGAGCTCTTGCATGCTCAGCTAATGTAAGACACTCAGTACCTACATTCCTGTAGGGTTTCACACACATGCATACTTGTGCCTCAGTGCCAGATGGGCCCAAATTAGAGAGGTTACATTAAGATCACCCTGTCTCCCCAGCTTGAACTAGTATTATCTCAGTTCAAGGTACAGCAGTCACAGTCTTCCCTTAAAAATGCAGAAGTACAGAACTCAAGCTGTGATATGGGATCATCAGCCAAATCCTGGGTTCTGGTATCTGCTTCAGCAGCTGCTCATACATTTTGCATGCAAGAATGATGAAAGGATACTAAAGATGACTAAAGCAATGTCATACAGGGAGCAGCTTTGGCCTGGAAATCCCAGTTTCACACGGGATCCTAATTGAAGCAGAATGGGATATGATCACTTTTAGAAGAGAGGCAAGATTTGGGTAATATTCCTATGTCCTATATTTCCTACTAGTTGTCTGCGGTAACACCTATACTAGTAGATATGATGAGCAAGGTCTGTTGCCTGGGCCTGTGGGCAAGAGGCACAACAGAGCTCATACCCATATGGCTGAGCTCTCTGCATCTAAACTGAAACTAAGCGCTCCTTCTGGGAGAAGCCAGAGCCAGCAACACAGAGATGAAGTAAGCGTAGGTCACAGGAGCTCAGGTATTTGGGGCTGTACACCTGGTCTGTAGCAATCCAGGAATATGGCCTGCATCTCACTGGTTGCCTAACTCTAGGACAATCCTTCCTCTTCTTGTATTTGTTACCTATGTGACTACTAATCAAAGCAGATTGGGGACTATTTAGAAAAATATAGCAGGAATTGTTTTTGCTGGAATTCTGCCAGCTTTTGCAGCTAATTTGGACAAATGTGTGAAAGGAGCGTTTTCTTAACCCAAATAGGGTAGGATTTACCTGAGCAAATTAAGACCTGATGTAGCTGAGCTTACCAGTCCCACAGTGACCCCCTACCACGTTCCCTTTACAGTCAAAACCCAAAATGCCTACTTTCATCCTTTTCCTCTCATCCAAATGTAAGAGTCTAAAGTAGGTCAGATGAGTTACATCCTTAGATCACCTGTTTCCTCTACCTAAAGGGAGCTTGTGGGACTACTAATGTAGATGTCTATATTGCAGATTTCTAAAGCTCAGACTTAGTGCTTGCCTTATATCCTCAGCAGGATGGACACCTGCAACTATAGAAAGTATAGTCCTATCTAGTAGAGTGTGTGTTCTATGATGATGCAATCCACATAGATACCTGATTGCATAAGGAATTCAGGGAAGTTTTGAAACAAAAGTTGAGCTCTATCACAGATGCACAGAGCTCTATTTAATCAGCACAGCCTGAAGGCTTTCTAGATCTATTTGCCAGCATCCCTGCTTAATCCAGCACCGTGGCATCATGTATATCTCATGGTACAATCACTGAAGGATAACAGGCCAAAGCATAGGATAGATGTACTACCGAGAAAATGATTGATGAGGATTCATACCTGCAATACAATCGGTAATTCTCTGTTCCAGCACTGGTTATTTTGCTATTTGGCAGTCATGCCATTTTACAGCAAATAATGGATGAGCCAGCTGCAGCAAACGAGGTCAGGGACTGCCTAGTCCCTGAACAGTAGGAGCCCAGGCACAAAAGGGTGTTTTGGCTTACTTTTGTGCTTCCATTTTCACATCCACCGTCAACTCAGCTGAAGGTGCAAACAGTAAAAGTCAGACCTGTAGTAACCTGCTTAGGGGACTTTTAGACAAGTTTTAAGTCCAACACAGCATAAGGTCTTTCAATGGCTGATTCGGGATCTTCTCTTTGTTTTTTGTTTCTTTGTTTGCAACTGGCTTTCTATGTGTCTAGGAAGAAGTCAAAAGAAGGACTGAAAACCAGTGAACACTGAGCAAGAGAAATTTTCAGATGACCTAGAAAGAATGGGGGAGAGATACTATATTTGGAGAGAATGGAAAGGAAAAGTTCTCAGTAACACATTTTTTTCTTAAAAGAGAAGACCTTAATATAGGTTAGCTTTGGTTAGTTCTAATATAACAGAAGTAGCAAAGGGATAGGAAGGTGACACATTCAGTAGTAGATTTTGGATATGTAAAATGACATGGGGAAAGCTCATAAGTGGTGATTCCAGTAAGAAATCCCAGACTATGATTTAATAATTTGTTAGTCCAATTTTTGTAAATGCAAATTAGGCAATGTGAAAAGGACAAACATTTACATGGTGAACTGATCGAAACCGAGACCTTACAGCTTGAAAGGTACAGTTTTGCAGTCCAAAGTTTGTCTGACTAATTTATAAGGCAATTCAGCTTACTAAGCTGCCAGAAAACAATTACAAAAAAAAAAAAAAATCAGTGGTTTTCAGCTGGTTTAGTGAACAGAGTTGGTTCACCAAGGAGTTAGATGAGAGCTCAACCTGGCAAAAAAAGGACTGTGCAGCCAGGACCACATGGGAATGGAACCGCCTATTTTGGCAGCTGTTGAGATGTCAGACCAGCTCAATCCATCTGATGCAACTGTACCGTAAGTAGGAACAGCACTGGGTCTTTCAAATAGTTTGTCTTGAAAATCCCCTAAACCTACCACACCTCACACTGTAAATACACAGACACAGATACCACATGAGAAGGAGCAGGATCATAGAAAGAGAAGAATATACAGGTACTACAGAATCAGTAAGGCGCCCAGGTTTTAGCCCAAAATTGTCATTTATTTGAACTGTTTCACCCACCCTCATAACAGAGAAACTCTGTAAAGACTAGCTCGCTAAAAGCAGTAAAGCTCATACCACTTATCCAGATAGCTTATATGGGCACCTACAGGTGAAAATAGTAACATGTTGTGTAACTTATTCCTGGTATCATCTGTAAATCAAACAAGATATTTCTGAAAAATCACAAAAAATCCTTGTGGTTTTGTTTTTTTAAATTAGGTGAATAAACTTCAAATCTTAGTTGGTTTTATAACTTAAGATTTTTAATTGGGTCATCTATAAAGACTGTACGTAGTGTATTTTTGTGTTTTCTTAGAATCTTAGTCTTGTGGAAGCAGCTAAGTACAAAGCAAACACATAACCACAATCATTAATGAACTAATTTTTAAATATTCACTAGAATGAGAGGAATAATAGATGGATTTTTTAATTCAGTTCTGCCAGTCAAAAGGATTTGCAGAGAAAAAAAAATTTCTCCCTCCTTTTTGAAAAAAAACTTAAGAAGAGATGATTGATCTACAAGTATGTCACTGTTAAATGAACAATCAGCTCCTGCACATTTATGGTATAGCTAGTTCACTATGCGTTTATTTAAAGGTTTTTACCAAATTATAGCATATAGAGAAACGATACATTTTTCACAGATGTATTGTTTATGTTTAGTTGCCTTTCATACACACAGATTAAAACACGGCCTTGCTTGTACGCATGTATGACACATGATAAAACATAGGCTGGCCCTTCTCAGTCGTCACCACTGCCCCAGGAATAAGCAGGAATGGCTAGGGTCAGTCTGCACATCCATCAGCAGCTCCCGTGTCAGAAAAGAAAAGGACAAGTCAACTACTCAACCCCAAGGAAACAGCCAGAGGAGGTTAAGTCCAGGATGTCATTTCAGACCGTGAATCCTACTACCACATGGGAGAGGAAAAAAAAAAATAAAAAAAAAATCAGGCAAGCTTTTCTCCAGTTTTTCCCCTATTAGCCAGAGCAGGAAGGAATCCCCCACTCACCGTGTTGTGAACTGTGAATCTTCCCCAGAACCCAACTCTCCCCAGGCCCTGAGGGAACTTCACTTCCCAGGTCAAACACTCCCACAGAGCTGGCTATGTGCCTTCTAGATATTGCACACACAGCATCCCAGCACTCACAGCCCGTTGTGGGGGTAGGCACACACTGCTTTGTGCTTAATTTAATGCAACAGTCTCCGCCTGCTCAATGAGAACTATGTGGCTCCTTCAAATATTTCATGTTCAGACTACAGGGTGGGGGGAAGGGCAGTAGGAGGCTTCTCTCCTTTTTTTCTGAGACCTCCCAATTTTAAGCGTAGATTCTGAGAGCCGAACTGCCGGTGGAGCCCAAGAGGAGAAACGTAATGATGAAGGAATCCTATTGCAGCAACAGCAGCACTGCCACATGGCTAACTAGCTGGAACAAATCACGCTATCGCTCTCCAGCCCTCTCCTTAAGACACAAGCAAACGTGGCTCAGCAAGAAGTTCTCCAAACCAGGGCTCCGCTTCTCAGATGGAGGAATTTCAAGGAAACTTTGCCACAGTCCTTTTAGGATTGGTAGGCTTATGAAAGTATTTCCTCGTCGTCTTTTCTCCCCCATCTTTATACTTCCAAGTCCCTTTTCTGAGGGACTGCCTGCCAAAGCACTCTGAGATCATACTGATAGGAATCAGAACAATCTTTCCAAGGCTTATTTCTCTTCAGTATCTGTACCACCAGGTCCAGGGGCCACAGATAGGTGTTCCTGACCATGCTCTTCAGAAATTGAATGACTCTTAGTAAGTTTTTCAGCCTGTTTGGTGGTAGTTACAATCTAACTGTATTTACTCCAGACAAAGGAGGAGTGAAAAGGAAATAGCATTATCTGATATGCAATGCAATTAAAAAAGGAGGCGCATTCAAGCAGTTTTCCCAAGCAATTTCCAACAATTCGAATCCCAGCAATAAACCCTCAGCTGTATTAAAAGCCAGTTTTCATGAAATAAAGCTGTGTCCAGCCTTACCAAAGTGCTGGATCCAATTTTCTGGAGAATTAAGCATTTCTGATATTCTACTATATAAAATATATGGGGTTTTTTTTTTTCACATGCACAAGATGATTGAAGTACTGAAAAATGGGATATATACTTTTTTTAAGAAGAGTTTGTTATTAACTGAGGTTATTTGGGTTATGCCTGACTGGCACACAGAGGTTAGATCTTTCCGAGAACAGCAAGGCAGGGATGTTAAAAGGGTTAAACTCTGAAACACAATCTCTCTAGGAGTGACCCTACCCCAAGCTATAGGAACCAAAGTAATATGAACTGCCAGTGAGTTTCAGTGAGACTGATTGCTGTCAGTGAACATACACCGAGGCACTTTACAATTTCATAATTTAATCCTAATTTTTAAAACATTTTGTATTTTTCTTTAGTTGCAGGTCCTGGAGTCAGGTGATTAAATGTCCAAGAAGTGCAGTGCACATGATTCAATTACTGTGAATAAATTGCCACTGAAGGCTAAAGGGAGAATTTCACTGGACATTGTCTTTAAATAAGAGGACTGATAGATGCCACAGCCAGACAGAGGCTATGGTTGAACCGGCCCTTCCCAGCTGCCTTTCATACACATCTCAGAGTAACAGATATATTTAGTTCTTTAATTTGTCTGGTTAAAAAACTATGAGTGGTGTGGATTTTGCTGAAAGGTAAATGGTTATTATGTTGACCAAAGGGTGTGCCCTTCTCTGAGCTTTCAACTTCGGGGTCCGTGTTTATATGCAGCAAGCTAACTGCCTGTGAAATGCTGCACAGCACGGATGAGAATTAGAGGAGCAGGAAAATGGAAAGGTTTTACTGTCAAAAGAGGGTTCTAACAATGCAGTTAATTCATTGTTACCTGTTACCTTGTTTTAAGCCCCCTACTTTTCAGGTAAGCCCAAGCATACTGCTGACCATTTCTGCTCAGGCTTCCTCTGAGACTAACCCCTTCTCTTCTTCTGAAGCACTGCATGGAAGAAAAGAGTGGTTTAAATACAATTATTTGCAGTCAGTGATGACTGTCCCTTACTTTTTCATAACACCAAAAGGTTCATAGTGGTTTCTCTCCCCCTCCTCTCTTACTACACTTCAGAATAAGGAGAATACTCAGCATGAACTTTCTCTGCCTGAATACCGAAATCAAGGAGTTGCAAGCAGTTTTAGTAAGAGGAAGGAGGGGGAAACGGCTGCAGCTATAAAGAGCATTCGGAGGCCTGGAGAGATACTGTACTTCCCAACAGCTGCACTGCATCAAGGCAAACCACAAAATAGTTTTGCAGCAGCTCCCTAGAGCACAGTGGAAACAAAAGCCAGACAAGGCTGTTTTGGGTGGGGTCTTTTTTTAATGGTAGAGGATAGGAGGAAGAAAGAAACAGAAAGCAAAAAAAATCCTGTGCCAATATACCATTGTGTATATGCTGCTGTAAATATATATGCAGCTGGCAGTAGTGCTCATCATCAGATGTTACCCATTTGCTGTGATTTACATGCTGAGTTTTTAGGGTGGAGTTCATGGAGTAGTCAATTACAGTATTAATCTACTAGAATAAACATCAACAGACGTAAAGGAATATCGAAAGATACAGGTAATTTTTATTTTCAAACTAGTGGCACTCTAAAGAAATTTCATTTAATTAACTAGTTACACTGGATTAAAATGAGAGTAAATGAGGGAAGTTTTTCTGTTCCCTTTCAGAAAACTGATGTCAGTTATTCTGATTATGTCTTTATTCTCCTCCTCTAACTCTCCAAGAAAATATAAACCTTGTTGTTGGTTGTTGTAGTCAGAAAAAAAGATGCATAGATTGTCTGTGGCATTGACTGTAGCTATTCAGATACTTAACTTTTAATGAGAGGGTTAAGAAAAATAACTCCTCCCCAGGACCTGAGAAACTTCAGCTGAAATCATAAGAATGTCTGAGCCGAAGTCCTGTCTCCCTCCCTGCCCCCATTCTTCAGACTGCACTTTACTTAAATAAACTATTTGGGTTGGAAAACATTCCTTAGCTCTATTCTGACTCATGATTTCGCTGCTGCTTCAGAATCTTTAAAACACCAGGCAACCCGTCAAAAGTTTCACTCTACCTAATCTGCTGGGGAAAAAAGGCAGCTCCTTATTTCCTTGAGCACAGGAAGCTCAGTCCAAACAAAGTCACCACTTTGGGTGATGACTGCTGCATGACACGTGAGGAGGGAACATGGGCTCTTTCCTAGATTTCCTAATTACACCCGTAGAGGGACACAGGCTGATGCATAACTGGCTATGAAGAATTCCCACTTTTGCATTCCAGCTTTTTTTTCCTTTTTTTTTAAGCACATTTTGGGACCAATCCATCAAAAAGTAGCCGTCAACCAGTTCACAAAAAGGCTGACCACTCCATATAAATACCAACAGAGAACTTATGATGTAACAGGGAGTGTTGTTCTGGTATGGATACTACAGCAAAACCATAATTGCATTAAGATTAACGTGTGTTTACTTACCAAACAGTTCCATGAAGTATAGATTTGGGTTCCCCCACTCATGAAGAGCACAACGAAGTTATGCAGTTACACAGTTTTAGATGGAAACAGGTAATAGACCCATGCACACAACTGAATTAGTGGTTTAAGATACATTTACATATCAACTGTTTATGTTATTGTCTATGTGCACACACTCAGTTCATGTAAACTGCAAGCTAATACAATTTACCTTATCCCTTAAGGGAATAGAGATAAGGTAATCTCGTTTTGTCATGTTTGTCACAGATTTCTTCACCATGCTCAGAGACACTGATCGCGGCTCAGCTAGTGCCAGATCTTTTGACAAACCACCTGTATGCAGTAGTTGACGCCTGTCTTTGGGATTGCCTTGTATGCAAGACTTGTGGAGACTGACAGGGCTCCGAGTTTCTTTTGCCAACTAGTGTGACTACAGAGTATTTTATTCCAAGGAATGGTGTATGCTTCATCTGCCATCAAAGGGCACGCATTATGGTAAAAACTATTCTAATAGCAGTGAAACACGAGAGCTTATAGAAAAGAAAGTGAAGAAACTGAAAGAGTCTACATTAGCTATCAGGAATAAATTTTTCACTCTGAGGGTGGTGAGGCACTGGCACAGGTTGCCCAGAGAAGTTGTGGATGCCCCATCCCTGGAGGTGTTCAAGGCCAGGCTGGATGGGGCTTTGATCAACCTGGTCTGGTGGGAGGTGTCCCTGCCTATGGCAGGGGGGTTGGAACTAGATGATCTTTAAGCTACCTTCCAACCTAAACCATTCTAGGATTCTATAATGTTTTGTACAGGTTAGATAAGTCAACCCACTTCACGTCCAGGACCTGCAGCTCTCCGTTATTAGCTGTTTAGACCCAGCTGTGTTAAGTAGCTTATGGAGAATTACCCAAAACCCGAGTGGAAAGTGATGCCCATTTCACTACAGTGTTTGCACCCCCTCCCTGCAAAGCCAGCTCTGTCTGCTAGCACAGCTCCTCTCATGCCCTGCCGCAGCCTTTCCCACACAGCACACTGCTCCTACTTCTCTTACCTCTGGCACACAGCTGCAGCTCCCAGCCCATCAGGAGAGAGGCAAGACGTTTGGTGCCAGATGAACAGCAGCCATTTTACAAAGCTCCTCGCCTTCCCTCTGTCTCTTTTCCATGCTACCTGAGTGCTACCTGAGAGAGCCTAGCTGCTTTCCCCACCACACAGCACCCAGCTTATTATACGCTCATACACGTTGCAGAAAGCATGCAAGAACTCAGGTCAGCCAATTATGGGACAAGTCCTGGAACATTTACTTATTGTGAGGCAAGTCCAGGAACTATGGACACTTCTAAAGTGCTGCTTTCTTTGAAAGGTGGTACTGTGAGTAGGATTGCACCTTAAGAACAGATTATATCACATATACACACATACAGGTATACTTGGAAGACAGAAAGGTTGCCTTAAGCCATCTCCTGACCTTGGCCACAACACCTCTAGGTCCCTCTCTGCATCTTTTTCCTGCACTTTGTCTTCTATCCTTGCATTGAAATGCAAGCCGTGTTTACATTCTGTCTACCCAAGAGACTTCTGCTGATCTCTGATCAGCACGATCCTATAGCGAAATGGTTCTTAGCTGGCTCTCTGTAAACACACATATTGTTCAAATTAGGGCTTGAAGACAAGGGCTTCCTGTTTGCTCTGGTTCTTTTACAGCCTTACTTGACGGGTAAAGTCTCTGTAAGTGACAATATAATCCATTTCTGGCAAACTCATTAAGAAATAGATGTAAGAAATAAGAAGAATAGCTAGAGCACAGCCACCTTGCTGTAGTTCAAAGGTAGTGTCTCAGGCCCTCAGAGCCATAATCAGACACAAATTTCCCTCCAAAATTTCTTTAGAACTGACTAACATAGAGATGGTCATCAAGACAGCATCTTCCAAGTGGCATTTTAATGGCCAGACAGCATCTGCAGATACCTTCCTAGTGTGAAGAAGACTGAAAAGCTGAATTATAGCCACTATTGAATTCAGACAGCAAGGATGCCATTTCCCAACCTTACTTATCGTTATGCCAACTCAGTAATAAATAAGGCCTGACATTCTGCTTGGTGGAAATATAAATATTCAAGGATCGCATACAAGAGTGATAAGCAGTCTAACAGAAATGTACAGGTGATGACTGAAAGATAGGTCTTGAAGTATTAATTACTTGGAGAGATGCAATGCGCAAGTGTAGCTATAGCTGAGCGAACAGACGCAACGCTTAAGGTTCAGACTGGCATCAGAACTCAGCCACAAGGTCTGCTTGTGCCAAAAAATTAACATTTCTTTGTCAGTTGAAATTAAGGCAGGGCTGACTAAAAGAAGAATATTTAGCATCCTTGTTGAACCTCATATCTTCAAAGACCTGTGCCAGTGTGAAACTATTAGCATACATCACACATCTGTAAGTCATGCAAATGAAGGCTCTTATACACATTATGCAGCAGTAGAAACAAGGACCCAGGAGGTAATTTGTCAGAGGTTAACTAGTAAATCAGTGGCTTCAGGTGATGATAAATGCTTGTCTTATGGCAAATACCATCATGCTGCCTTTTTATAACTTCTATGCAAATGTTCCATTTGTTGCAGGAAATTAAGAAATTATCTGGAAGCTCAATGGGCCTTTGAAATTAGGAGATTCTAAGCTTTGATAAATTGGCAAATAGGGGCTATAAGTAACCTGTTTGAGTCTGTTGACTATATTAATGACCTGAAAACTGAATATTGGTGTATGCAACATTTGTCATGTAACCCATTAGTTAACTGGTAAGCTGGAGCATAGGAGGTGAAACAGCAAAATAAATTTAAAATCAAAAGAAAAAAAACTATGAAACTTATACTGCAGGGAGCAAGTGTAAAGGTATTCTTCACTTTTCTCAGTCTAATTTTGGCAATGATATTAAGAATGACAGCCAAAGTGCTCTTATTAGTAGTAGTGTGATTCTTGCACCAGTGAAATTCTCTGGTATGCTGCAATAGATACCCCCACGTGTAAATGTGATCATTATTGAGTTTTGGATCTCTAATAAGTGAGCAGCTGTTCCTGCTCTAGCCTTAGTTTAGAAGAAATCATTACTTTTGTGGAATAAGAACTGAGAACCTGAAACCTGTGCAAAAATTGGTATGGTTTTATTTTTAATGAACAACTTTGCAACGGTCAAATGCAGTTCTGTATACAAACAAATAACCTAGAAGCTAAAAATTTTTACTTAAAGAAAACAGAACTGAGAAAATAATACTGGTAGAAAGAGGATAGTAGGTGTAGGAAAAGAGGCTAATTGTGGGGAAACAATAAAGATATTGGGATAAGGATTATTAAGTAAAAATAATTTTCAGTCATCAGTCTTGAGAAGGATGCAGTTGGAGATGGTTTATTCTCACATGTTCCTGTTTTTACCACAGATACTTGCTACTTCCTTCTAGCGTCCTGATAGTTTTCCCAGGCAGCCTAATGCTTGTCTGGCATCTTCACTGCCAGTCCTGGAAGAAAGGGTTTCCCACCTCACTGTCTTTGAGATATCCCCCTCAGTCAGTCCAGGAACAAAGACCAGCAATTACGAGACAGAATTGCACCCGCTGAATATGGGATATCCCTTGAAAGGTGCTTTACTCTTTGGCAACCTTTCAATGATAAGAAGTTTGCTTTGAAGTTTTTGATATAGAACTCATCAGAACCTGGAATGTTTGAGGCCAAGGTATGCTTTTCCCCCTGTTCTTGAGATATTATTCTTGATAAAAACCTTAGTTGGAAGACAAAGAGGAAACTTAAATTTTCAGGAGTGGAGTGTAACGGTGTAGGAATGAATTTACAACAGGTTTTCTTCTTTACCAAATGAAACCTTAAAATCTTAATATTTCCCAGGCATTCCCCCTGTATTTTGGATTAGAATGAGAAAATCTAGCTGCTCAAATTATGACATCAGCACTTCCATGCTAGTTACTGAGCAAGGTTTCCTTGTAAAAGCCTGAAGCACAGCCCTCAAACCCCTCCAGCTCTTGTTTCTCCTCACTTCCCTAGTTGTAGTTGGAAGAAGCCGATCCAATGCACCAAGGCTGCAAAGACAGAGGCTCACAAAGGAAAGAAGACTCAAACTTACATTTTCTAGCCGATTCCCATGAATGCACCAGCAGAATAGATACCTGATATGTGATGGATTTGTTACCGATGTATTACATTACATAAAGTCTTTCTACAATTCAGCATATCTCCTAGAGCAGATGAGAAATATTGTTGTTCTACATATGATCAGAAAGCACTCATCAAAAAACACCTCCTAAGACAAAATAATCATATTTCTTTTAGAGGTCTTTATCTTTTTTTAATTTCTTTTGGAGATTTTTTCTAATTGTGAGTTCTCTTCTTTTTTTACTGAACTCTTTCCTTCTGTATTTCCTCAAATGGGGATGAAAGGAAACTCTACACTATTCTTTAGGTTATCCAATTTTTTAGCATCAAATTTGTGAATCATGAGAATTTCTCATGAGCCAAGTTAACCCATGAGCAAATTAACTCTTGCTCATCGGGCAGAACGGTTTGGTTTCCACACAATTTTCCTGTTAATTTGAAATCGAAGCAAGCCCACTGCTTCCTTTTTGCTCTTTAAGGAAATCCTAAGATACTATGAGTTGTATGACAAAATTTACTGTTCAAACACAGTCTTCACAATTAATACTGCATAAACATCAAGAATGTCATTCCTCTTGTCCCAAACTTATGTCTTTGCATGAAAAGGGGGCAGCAAGCTTGTGTGTTCCCCTTCAGTAGAGCTCTTCCCTGCAATAGGGGCAGCAGTTCCAGCAACTTGGAAAGAGCTGAGAAATATGAGAGTCTGGAAACAAAGCAATAAAAGTTCAGCCGGGCAACTCCAGTCAGAAATCATCTGGAATGTGGCAACACTGAGTTGCAGGCTAAGTTATGGATTTGGAAATAGCTAAGGAAAATTAAATTAACCCAAAGCAAAGAAAAAAGACAATTCCTGTAGAAGCTAAGATACACATTCTCTGCTGCAGTTTGCTTTTCCCTTTGTTACCACTCAGACTCCTCTGATGATCAAGTATCAGCGAGGTTGGAGTTCGCATGTGATGAACAAGCAAATCTTGTCCTGAGCCAACAATCCAGAATGTATGACGGGGCTTGATTTTGAACCATGCGTCTACCTAAGCTAAAAGCACTAACCAAATTCTTAGATTATTAGAGTACTACAGTTTAGAATATTAGACTATTGGAATATTAGAAAATTATAATTTGCAAGACTGAGTACGCTGACATGTCTGTATACGCACAAAGGTTGCAAAAGTCTTGGGAGCTTGGACACAGCTGATGCTGCCAATGCAGAGCTAGAGTTTGAGCGCAAAATGTCTCAACATTTAAAATTAAGAAATAAAAGCATGAGTATTTACTACAGAAAATAATGAACTAAGGCTCTTATAACTCTTTCACATTCTCTATTTGAATGCAAATAGCTTCAAGCAATAATTCCTAAGAGCATTTAAACTGAGATGAAGTTTACAAACCAATTCTGGAGGACGCACACACAGTTAGACTGTATCACCAGAAGTACACAGCAGCTCTCAGAAAAGCTGAAAACTGCCTTCATGTGAATCTCTTTCAGTTTCATCACGGGGATGCAGAGGGAGGCACATTTCACTTGCAAGAAAAATATTTACTTTGTTTCATGAAATCAGTGTTTTTTGATGGCTAAGAGAGAGTTTGACTTCAGCTGGCTGCATAATCGGCAGTCTAAACCTGCTAGGGATATAGCAGAAGACTGGATATAGCTCTGTGTCTTCTCATAAAGGGTGATCTTTTCATTTTCAGTTTAGCCAAATGGAAGGCAGCGTGAATCAGGCTTGTAGCAAGCTTGCTTTGCTCTCCTGCGTTTCAGGGTGCTGTAGTAGGCATGACCCCTCCACTTCTTGTCTATAGCAATTTTATAGCACAGAGGCACCATCCTCTGTGATTTGAAACCTTTCAGAGTAGCCTTCTAAAAGCCAAAGACCTGTTAAATTGTAATTACTCACTCAATTAGCCAGTCTGGTTTGTTTTGGAAGCACTTTAACCCTTTGTTGGCTTGCTCCTTTTCCATTCTATGAGACTTTTTTGGTACAAATAATTTAAGAAAACATTTTTGTTTTCAGTTTGGATAATCTCTGAGGTGACTGCAGCCTGTGATCCCAGTCCTGTGACCACTGCAGGAGAGGCTGAGCAGCTGCTGAAGCGCACCGCCTGGGGCTATCCAGGCTAATTAGGTTGCAGCCTCAAATTATCCTGAGAGGGCATTCTGGAGAATCCACGCAGCTCATGTCCTTGAGCCTTGCACCATAGCATTCCCTTTCAATGGACACTACCTGCGGTCACCTCAGAGCAGGGCAGCCTGCTCACTCGTGATATAGCCCCACTCGACACCACTACCTTTCCTATAGGGCAGCACAGCATGAGGACGACTGAGGACCACGCTAAGTTCCCAGCACTGTTCCTGAGACAAAACCTGTTGACTTCCTGTGGTGAATCTGCTGAGATACCCCAGTGTCTGAGCACTGGGGCCTGCATGCACACAGAAATTTCATCAAGGCTTCCTACTTCTCAATAATTCTTTCCATAATTTCTAAAATGATTAAAAAAAAAATGGAGTAACTATAAATATACAGTATAATTTGTAGCACAGCAGACATTTATACATGCATTTTGCACCTGGAGGTCTTCTGTCCAAATCTCATCCGTACACCCTACTAAGCATCTTGTTCCATGTCACAAAATAAAAAGCAATTTACTAATGAAAATATATGTCTATCTAGCAAAATCAGGTTCAGCTCAGGCAGTTTAACTATTCTCATGTACCACCTGCTCAGTAACATAGATTCTGTAGACATGGTCCTACCTTTCTTAGAGTCCCATGGGTATACTTGTCAAGTACGCTAGTTTTCAGTTTAATTTTTCAATGCCAGTTTAAGGCATAATCTAAACTACAGAGTTTTCACAAGAAAGGTGCAGAAGAAAAAGGTAAACTTTTTGATTCTGCAAACTGTATAGGAAATAAAAATGATTGCAAACGCACAAGCTCAGTACTGATACCAGTTATAGAAACTAAATGGATACGATTGACCTAGCTGTCTAAAGAGCCCAGCTTTCTTCCAATATTGTGTTTTTTTCTTTTACAAGCATTTTGGAACCTAAGAGTTGCCCTATCAGGTCAGATCAAAGTACATCTAATGCAGTGTTTTGTTTCTGACAGTGACCAATAGCTGACATTTAGGGTGGGGGAAAAAAAAAAGTGATATTTCATTAAAATGTTCTCACTGCCTTTGGCTTCTTATGGTGCAGCAACTGCAAGCCTCAACTCTCACCTGCCAATTTTTCTTTGGCAGAGTTTCAAGGAGTCCATTGATTTATTGCTTAATACTTCAGATATTTTGCTAAAATTTGATACGTGAAAATATCATCCTGTGAAATAAGTGGAGTACACCCTTACAACAAGGGTGGTTATCATCTCACAAGACTGTGTAGGGATATATCAAGTGAAGGATTAGCAACTCTTTGAAAAGAGTGGAAAACATTGCAGCAGAGAGAACCTTAATCCATTAGTGGTATTTACTAACAAAGAAAGTTAATACTAAGAAGGTATTTTGTGCTGAAGAATGTCGGCAACATTCAGCAAAACATATTTTTGGTCTGAAGGCACGGCAGACCTCAGTAAGGGACACCTGCTTTCTCTGTGCTTGCCTGCCCATTGCATCCCCCCCCGGAACTCCTAACTTTAGCTTACTTCAGTGGAACTCATGGAAGAGCCCACAAAGATACGAAGAATCTGCGAGTTTCATGGAACTGGCAGGCAGGCAGAGGGAAAAGACTAAAAATCAACAAGTCCAAGAAGGAAAGGCTGCAGTGTGAGTCAGAGCCTGTCCGGTTTGGCTTACCAGCAGGCTAATCAGTGCAAATATGCTGGCCTGCTTGCAGCTAGCCCCAGCGTGGGCTGCTTTTGCCCAGCTGATAGTTGCATAGGAGGGAGCTGAGCCTAGTGAGAAAGAGCAGGTATAGAGGATGTGAGAGGGTAATCTGGGAGAAGGGAGGATCTGAGGTTTTTAGGATGTATGTCACATCTATCTGTAAGGTCTATTGGTTCCGCCACTCAGGGAATCACCTCGGGTTTTTTACAAAGCTACATGCTATTGCAATGAACAATGACCTATCAAACTGTATTAAATGCTTTTAGCAAAGCACAATCAGCTTTAAAAATGCTTGTAGGGAGAAACAACACCATACCGCACGCCATTCATTGATTCTACCCCTTAAAAATGGGAACACTGTGGTGTACAAGTAATTCTGGGACACAGCAAGGTACTGCACTCAGCCAAGCCTTACATGAGTGATTGCATTCACGGAGATTTCACATTTGCCTCTGTGTGACATGAGCATATGCCGTAAGTCCTTGCACTCAAATGCTCTAAGATTTTTTTCCTAGTCTGCAGCAGGAGATCTTGTTTGTCTTTCCAGTGAATGGGAGTAGAAAGTTGTGGGAAGCACATCCGAAAGTAATCAGCACGCAGATGATTTCCTCTGTATCCTCCCTCCAGAATGAGGGGTTCTAAATACGCATGAAGCAGAACAGACGTCTGTCCGTAGCTGCTGTAGGAGATGAAAGCATTTCAGCCCCGTGCAGAAGCATTTTTTTTTCTCTGCGGGATGACAAGGGGTGAAAAGTTTTAAAGTCATGGAAAAGCCTGAACTGACAGGGCAATGTTGTTTCTGAATCTTACTTATCTGCAAGCTACCTCATTTTTCAAAGTAGGATTTAAATGCATTTGAAAACTACACCCACTGCCTGTGGGAATTTAGCTGCTTCAGAAGCTAACTTCAGTGATGTGCACTGTCTGGAACAAGCCTTTACTTGCACTTGCTGCTTATTTTTGACTGTCAGCGTGCATACCAAGTAGTATATATATAATGAAGGATCAGATTGAAGGTGCTTCCTTCATTGAGACAGATTTCTTTCCATTGAATCAACAGTTAAGTACTCTTTGTTGTAGCTGGAAATTATCACTTCATATGGACAAATACCATTTATTATTATGCTCATTGAAACTCAGGACCTGAAGATAACAAAAGGATTGATTACTCTCCCACCCGCTATAAACAGTTCCGGTTGTGGGTTCTTTTGGTGGTTTGGTTTGGGGTTTTTTTACTCTGTGAGCAAACTTTTTCAGTTGTTAATTTCAAGGCAAGGTACAAATGATTTGTCAGTGTCCTCTAATATTGCCTGTGTGATTTTGATTGCTATAATAATTGTATCAAGTAATAACTAGACCTTTATATGATACCCTCCACATCCTTCTGTGCAAACACATTTTCACACAAACCAAATACATCCTATGATCATGTTTGCTTATTTTCAATTACTCCACTGATCTCCCCCTCTTACATTTTACATACCTCTTAGTTTTAAAATTAGCTTTCACATGTAATGTAAACTAGCATATTAATAATTGCATTATTTTATTAGATGACTTTCAGTGTCATAGAGCAATAGATTGAGTTGATAATGGTCTGAGAAGTAGTCTATGTGTCCTGAATTTACTTAAGCTTGATAAATTGGTTTGGCTCCAGTAACAACCAACCGAGCCTTCTATCAATACGTGGACTAAGCCTTTGTTTTGACCTCCTCAATTCCTAAACATGTAACCTTTGAGGAACAAAAAAAGAAAAGAAAAAAAAAACCCCAAACATAAAAGGAAAAACAGTATATACATTAAATAAGTAAACACCACCCAGAAAGCTCACTGACTGCCACTGCAGAAGTTTACCACTTTTGAGAAGGATAACTAGACATCTCAGTTTCAGTGAAGCAGCCTTGAGCTATCCTCTTTTTTGTCTCTACTTAAGAGAGGAAAATTTTACATTAAATTTGTCTACTGGTCCTTTCAACAGCACTTCTCCATGGGCTGCTGAGCTGCTCTTTGCCTATCAGTTGTTCCTTTTTGAGAATCCATGGCCATTACTCCCACTAAGAATAACAAATGATGATTTATTTCAAGTGTACACAGCCACTGGGGAACAGAAACTAAAGGAGGCAGCTGCCATAGCTGTTCACATAGAACCTGTTTGCTTCTCATTAAAAGTCAATTTGCTGGACTACTTCTCAAAAGCCACCTTAAATGATTCTGAAAGAACTGCCTTAAAATATCAAAGAAGTATCAGAAGTCAATGAGCTGTTTGTACAAAGAACAATGTTCCTGCTTCCAAAGCATTTACTGGCACTCTATAGACTCCCTCTATATGATGACCCATGGACCAGCCAAGTCATGATTCTCTTCCGGTACCTGTGCCATGCTCTTAGATCTCTGTATACCTTTAGTCCTATATGGGAACAGTGTCCTGACCGCAGGAGCTTAGCATACCTGGCCCTTCAACACAGGGTGCAGAGGACTGGTGGAAGTTCCTTGCACTGTCTCGTCTCTCCTCAGGATTTTCCTATGACAGTATAGCACAACTTTTTTTTTTTATATAGTTTTTTTAACTAAGCAGTCAGGAAGAAAACAGCAAATATGAAACAATGAATTGCGGTGGGGGGGATATGCCGTACTCTTTCTGTATTTTCTCCACTGACAAACTACTGGTGTCCTTGTTATTCAAAGCAAGATACTGACTATAACCAAGCTAAGACGTGAAGTGCAGAATCATAAACAGTTTTATTAAAGTTAGCTCTAATCAAGCCGACGTGTCTACACAGCAGACACCAAGTAAAATCTATCCAGGGTTCAGCTTACCGCTGCAATAAACTGTATAGATGCTTACATATCTATGTATCCTACAAAGGAAAGACTAAAGCCAGATCGTGTCACTTAACCAGCCCCAGAAGTCTCACTGGGAAACTACTTCCCTTATGCAGCTTCGTTGCTCATCCTTTACTGCTATATGGTTGGGCACACATCTATTACCTGAACAAATGTGTGAAGGTTTGTGTTGGAATAGACGTAAAGAATTCAATAACTGTTTGCACCAACCACAAATAGCGTGGCTCTCCCATTCATGTCAGCCTGAGGAGCGCTAGGACCTGAGAGCACACCAAACCCAGTTATCCGCTGTGGGGTATGAGGTTTGGGGACAGCCTAAAAAAGATGTAGATCTTTCTCCAAACTCTGGCATTGCTCTGTGTTTTCTTGTGATATGGTACTGGCCAGACAGCATCAAATTGTTCATCTGGACAATGGCCTGATGGTTGGCTGATAAGTTTTGAAGGAGCAGGCAGAGAAAACGCTTCCCAATGTATGTATTAAAAACAGTTATGGTTTTCAGAATTTTAGGTCTGCATTCTAATGAATTGTTCAAAATAACGAGAAATAAATCTGTTTTGACATCTGGAAACTCATCTCTTTCAAAGCTTGCCCTAACAGCAAATTTTCCAGGGGTTATTTTTTATTATGATCAGTTTCAGTTTAAATCGTGCCATAGGCATTACTGGCTTCAGTGTGAAATAGTTCCTTTAAACAGATGTGATCCAAAGGCAAAATGAGTTCTTAGATGTTTCCTTGCTAAAGATGGCTGATCAAATCACTTCTGGTATGCTAATGGCTCCAAAAGCTGTCATGTTACTTCTGTTAATTTAGGAGTCCTTATACTAGTAAGGATATTTGCATAATAGAAACCATTTGCAATAATTGTATTTTAAGGAAAAAATATTTTCCAAGTTCACACTTGTCCTGGTTTGAGGTAAAACAGGACCAATTTTGTTCAGCAACTTTGCTTCTTAGCTGGGCCTCTACTAACTACTGAAATTAACAGCATATTGCGCAGACAACGGTCGCTCTCTCAGAGTGGTAAGACCTATGTTTATAGTTGATACCAAGGCACAGTATGCAGAGAGGCTCCTGCTTATACTTATTGCTGCAACACCCAAGGCCAACCAACTTTGTTACGTGCCCCGTTGGAGGGTCAGAAGTGGAAAAGCACAGTGGGGTCCCACCTGCGGGAAGGAGCGGACAGGACAGGTGACCCAAAACTGACCAACGGGGTATTCCATCCCATTGCATCATGCTCAGTATAAAAGCTGAAGGATCAAAGTGTCAGCGCTCTGGCTCTCTTCCTTCAACGGCCAACGTCTGTTCTGTGACTCTGTCTGTTTGTCTGCCTTTGGTCCCGATCCTGAATTCAGATCCGGAATCCAGTTCCCATCCTTCACTGAGTCCAGTCTGGGACTTCCCCAGTGGTAACCGGTGTCGTAATTGTCATCCTATGAGCTTGATACGGTTTTGTATATATTTCATTATTTTATTTTATTTTATTATTAATATTTCATTAAAGTAGTTCAGTTCCTTTTAAACTCATGTCTCTTTTTTCCTCCTCTGCCTCTTTCTTTGAAGAGGGGTAGAGCGGAGCATCTGTTGGTCCCATCTGGGGTCCCCCACGTCCCCAGTAGCCGATTTGACCTAAACCGTGACAACACTATAGAACCAAATTCACTGAGCACTCCCTTTTTTGGAAATACTTTTATTTTTTTCCCCAAGTTTCTAAGATTACTTTTGCATGCTTAGGTAGAGCAGACAAGCAGTGTAGCCTACCTTCACAACAGAGGCTGTGACAACATCTCTACGATTGAGGTACCTCACAGGAAGATCAACTTAATAGTCCTTTGTCATTCACCCTAAAATCATTTGGTGTTGCTTGAATCAGTGCTGATGCTAGAGGGAAAAGAGATTCCTCTTTTTCCTCCCTCATCTTTCCTCAAAATATGAAGACTATGGATGAGTGTTAGTGAAGAAAATGGCCAAGGGCTCCATAGGTTCCAAAGGTCAGGTATGCATGTTATGTATACAGTCAGGTATGACTGTTGTGTCAAAGCTGCTGGTCCTAGAGAACTTCAGCTATGGGTTTTTCAGCATGGTGGTTTGTAGAAAAGAGCCCTGCAGACAGGAAAAGAGCCGTACCAACGAATTATTATTCTGTATCTCTTTCTCTTTTTTGCTACCATATGCATCAATCCTGAAATCGCTGGAGCACAGCAAGAATGTATCTCTTTTGAAGCCTAGGAGCTGTATTTTCATATCCTCTCAACAGCTTTTGTGTGTTGCTGCGCTTCTGGCTACGTGTCTCCCTCAGCCATTTGCTTACGGTAGATGTAGTAGTTTAAAATCCATGTCTTTGCGAGGGGGTGTCCCTTCTTTGGGGCGGGGACTCATCTTTCCTGTGTGAAACTTCATGGGTAGGGTGGAGGTGAACGGTGGTTTAGTTTGGTTTGGTCAGGATACATGTGTCCACATTCTTGCACCATCACAGCATTCCATTAGTGGAAAAGGGCTATCATTTCTTGAAAATGTGCATAAAAGTAGGCAAGCAATGGTTGTTTTATGTTATATATATACAACTGGAACAGATTTTGTCTCAAAAGCACTTAATTACTATTATAATCAGTCAATAAATGTTCTGTTGATGCAGCAGAGTCAAAATTCATTTAACAAAATGAAGAAAAGTTCTGGCTAGAGAGTCAAATGATTGATTTCAAGTGACAAGTTTAAAATATATATATATATCCACTGGAAGTGGAGGTGTCAGGAAATACTCGGACTTGAGCCTCAGTGCTTTGGGTCTAATTTCAACTATTATTTCAACTTGTTTGAAGCTCCCTGAGGTGTTTCAGGTTTATGCTGGTATAAACTTTAAAGTAGCTAACTTTGCTGCCCAGATTAATTTTAAATCCTACTTGATTTAAATTGATGCCATTCACATGAAAGATGATCGGAAAGAATACGTACGTACTGTTTATGCCATGTACTTTTATCACAGTGTTTCCATCTGTCATCATCGGTTGGGCGCCCGTTTTGTCGTCCAGACTTATTTTGTCGGACCACCTTTTCCTAATGCTGGGGTGGGTTGTTTTTTTGTTTTTAATCCAAACTGCAGGTTTAATTCCACGGGCAGTTTAATTCCGCGCGTTGTCACGCGCATTACCCATTTAAGTGGCACTCTTGACAGCGAGGGAATGTCCAGTACGCGGAGGCGGCTCCAGGCGTGCTGTTCATTCAGCCTGGCCACGGCTGAAGCTGACACGCGTGGAAGCGTGGCACAGGGCTTGCTGCCTTCGGCGGCGCCCGGTGCTGGCCCTGCCCCTGGGACACGACCTCTGTGGGGTACCCCCTCAGATGGACACCCACGTCCCATCTTTCCCATGCTTTCTGTACACGTCCACCCGCAGGCAGCTTATAAATAAGGGCTGGGTGCATCCCCCCCGCCCCCCGCCATCTCCCCAAAGCCAGGCTGAGGGAGAGACGACCCCCTTCCCTCAGGGCTGGGCGGGAGGCGGTGCGGCCCCGCTGCCGGGCAGCCCTCCCGCTCCCCCCCCCCCGCCACCCTCCCCGCCGCGGCCGCCCCGCCAGCGCGGCGGCTCGTTGGGGCTCGCCGGTGTGCCGCGGCTGGCCTGCTTGGCGACCCGCACCCAGGGGCTGGCGGAGGGAAGGGCAGCGACCACCGGGGGCCTCCGCTCTGAGGCGGGGCTCCCCTTTGCCTTCGCCCTTACCTCCGCCCGGGACTCCCTTCAGCGAGCAGAGGGGGCCCGGGAGGGGGCCGGCCGGCTGCCTGCCTTGGAGGAGCCCCTGGGCGGGGAGGCGGGCTGGCGGCGGCCGCCGCTTGGCCCGGCCGGCGGGGACCACGTCAGCTCCCCTCAGCCGCCGCGGGCCAGAGGCCGGCGGGGCCGAGATGGCCGACCCCAAGCGACTGCAGCCCCCCGACCCCACTCCCTGGGGCAGAGGCGCCCGGGGAGGGAAGGTGGGCCCCCGCCCGTTGGCCGCCGCGAGGGGGGGGCTGTCCCTGCCGGCCCCTGAGGCACGGCGCGGGCAGCTCCTCGCACCCCGCTCGGCGTCCCCCGTCCCCCCCCCCGCCCCTCCCCCGCGAAGGGAGAAGCCGGCTGCCGGACAGACGTGGCAAGCAAGCCCGCCAGCTTTCCCCTCGGTTGGGGGCGCGGGTGGCCAGCGGGAGCTGCCGGGAGCGCCCATCCTCCTTCCAGCGGCGGAGAGCCGCCGGGGGGCTGTGTTGAACGGGCCCGGGCGGTGGGGGGTGCTGGGGACGGACGGCTGCCGGGACACCCCGGGTTCCCCCCTACACACACACACACACACACACACACACGCACACCGCCCGGGCGGCCGCGAAGCGGGGAGAAGAAGCTCGCGGCTCTCCGCCCGCGCCCTGGCCGGAGAGACGGACCTCCCTGGGGAGAGCGAACGGCCAGGAGGCGGACGGGCTGTGCGGGGGTCGGCTGCCAGCGGGCTGGCGGGGCTGCCGCTGCCCGCCGCGGGGAGCCGAGCAGCCCACGCCGGCTGCCCGCGGGGAAATGCGGAGGGCGGGGGACTGGGATGACAGGCTGCCCGCACCCCGGGCGCCGCGGGAGTTCTAGCGAGGGGCAGCGTCGCCTTTTGCCCTCGGTTGCGATGGGACGGCGGGGAGGGCTCGGGCGGAGGACCCGGCCCGCTCCCGGCTCCCCCGGCCGCGTCCCCGCCGCCATGGGAGCGGGGCGGGAGGCTCCGCAGGCCCTGGACAGCTCCTGCTTTGAAAGCCCTCGGAGCGCCCTGCCGGCCGCTGCCAGCCGCCCGCCCGGCGAGGCTCCCGGCGGCGCAGCCCAGAAAAGCAGGGCGAGGGGCGGGGGAGGTCTGAAAAAAAAAAAAACAACCCCAACCTTTTTTTAAAAAAAAAAAAAAGAAAGAAAAGGGGGAAAAAAAAATCAGACAACGAGTCAGATTTTCCTTCCGAAAGCCTCAAAGTGTCCACGTCCTCAAAGCATGGAACCAATTTAACGTCGTCGCCGCCTCCCTCCCTCCCTCGTCCCCCCCGCCGCCGACCCCGCGGCCCCCTCCGCCGTCGCTGCCAAGGCTGCCGCGGCGGGCCGGAGACACGGGGCACGTGACGGCCTGGGAGCCGCGCGGGCCCCGCGGCCGCCGCGCGCCCATTGGCTGCGCCGCCGCCGGTGACTCGCAGCCCCGGGACCCTCCTGCGGTATAAATAGGGCGGAGCGGGGGCTTGATTAATTTAGCGTCCCGGGCAGCAGGGTTTCTGCTAGGTTTGGAGTTACTCCTCGAGACTGTATGCCTGCGTCCCACAGGTAATAGCTAAACCACCGGACCCGGCACCACAAGGAGTCTGCATGTCTGGCAACTAGACATGCTCAGCTTTGTGGATACGCGGATTGTGTTGCTGCTTGCAGTAACTTCGTACCTAGCGACAGGCCAACGTAAGTGCTTTTAGCTTGTTTGTGGCATGGGTGGTGTCCGGGGGTGGCTGTCCGGCTCTCTGCGCTCTTCCCGGCGGATGGTACTCGGCGGGGGAGCTGCAGCTTCCCCAGGCTATGGAGACCCGTCTCATAAAACTGCCACCCTCCGTCCCAGATCAGAATCTAGCTTGTCTGGTGGTTTGATTTTTTTTATTACTATTATTTTTTTCCTCACACACAAAAAAAAAAAAAAGATGGAAAAAGGCCAACGAGATCCCCCCCCCTAAAACCCCCTTAAAAAGAAGAAAAGAAAGGCGGGCTCACAGCCGGAGGAGGATGCAAAGCCCTCGTTCCAGCGCAGATTGCTGAAAGGCTAAGGCGGAGAGCGTGTAGGGCCAAGGGAGGACTCCGGCCTTGCGCTCTGTGACACTCCCGCCGCCCTGTCCGGAGCCGGCAGCACCCGGGGCAGCGGCGGCTCACCCCTTCCCTCGCCCGGCGGGCAGCTCGGCGCGGCGGCACCCGCTCCCCCCACGCACACCCCCTCCGTTCCCGCCTCTCCCCCTCCGCCGCGCACGGCGGCGCCCCCTGGAGGCGGAGCGGCGCCGCTGCGGCCCGACGCGCTGCTGGGGCGCCCTCCGACCCGACCCGACCCAGCCCGGCGGGGGAAAGCTTTCCCGCGGCTCCCCGCACACCGAGCCCGCCCTCCCGGGGTGAGAGGGGGTCCCTCCGGAGAGGGGAAGGCAGGAGGAGGGCTGCAGGGAAGCAACGCTGCGTGGCTCCAGTGCGAAAAGGGAACGGGGGTGCAGCGCGGCTCTCCGCCACTCGCTGGGAAGAGGGATTTAGTGCGTGTGTCCCCCCCGCGGCTGAGGGAGAAGCGCAGCTCACACACTGCGGTGGGAGAGAAACGCGCCTCACGCACTTGGCGGGGGGAGAAGCGGAGCCTTCACCCCGCCTCCCCGCTGGGCAGCACCCTGCGAGGTGTCCTTCCATCCCGTCCGTCCGTCCGTCCCCCCCTTAGCCCCTCGCCGCCGCCGCTCCCCCTCAGGACCGGCTTGGACGTGGGGTTTGGCCGCGTTCCTGGGCGGAGGAGGGCGGGAGCCCCCCCCTTCACCTACCCCCACACCCCCCGGAGAAGGTGCCCGTGGCGCCCCGCCTCGCCCCTGCCGGCCGCTGCCAGCAGCGAGGCCTGGGGGGGCGGCCGGGTGGCCGTGGCCCGCAGCGGGCCCCTGGCGGGGTCGTTCCCGACGGGGCGGCCCGGCTGAGGCCTGTCCCGGCGCACCGCGTCCCCCCACCCCCGCCCCGGGGGACATTCATCCCCCCCCGCCCAACACCACCCCCTCCCGGGGACGGGCAGAGGCTGAGGAGACGGAGCGGCCCGTGTGGGGGTCCCGCCGTGCCCACCGCCCCCGCTTGTCCCCACGGCAGTGTAGTCGCCAGTGCCACCGTCACCGGGGGGGGGCAGTAGGGGTGGTTTTTTCAATTTTATGTTGAGTTAATTCCAGGCAGTCGGTGTTGTGCCGTGGTATTTCGGTGCTTTATAACGTCCGGCACTTCAGTATTGTTAGCTTTTTGCTGGGCCGCGTGAATCACCTGAATTCAGTGTGATCATACACTGCCAAAGTGACACTTGGTGGAAAAACACCCAGCAACCTGTTAGTGAGTGATAATGTCAAATCGCTGGCTCAGCACTTTAGTAGCGTGGTGTGAGACGTTTTTACCATGGTAAGTTTCAGACAAAACTAGATTTGTAATTGCTTGAAATTCAGGAAACAGATTTTTGAAAATTAGTAGCTCCAACCAATTAACAAGAGCATACTTAGTAGTAAGTAACATACCAAAAGCAAGTTAGTTGCTGTTTGGTGTTTAATAGCTTCAAACTCTTACACACCATGACATTTTCCAAGAAGTTGTGGAAATAGGTATGTTTGGGTAGAACTGTTCCTCCTAAAAAGTGAGATGGGGCCATTTATATTAAAATTTAAGATTACTCCTACAATTTAATGTCTTCACATGTGTCAGCATGTCTGGGTTTATTAACCTGTTGCATGCACACATACGTGAAAATATGTATGTGCATTTTTTTCCATGGAGGTATATTTAAGCATACTTAGAGCAGGTTTATAGAAGATACCTGCCTTTTTACTGTATCAACCATATTACTTGTTTTAATTTCATTAGCTAGTCTGTTTTGAATGTGAAATACATAGCAATGTCATGGGTTAGTCTTTACAGTTTAAGATAATCACCTTAAAAGTAAGAAATTACATTAAGAAAATGTTTCTGGCATTGAGAAAATTAACAAAATTGCATTTTGATTTGAAGTATTGAAATGTAAAACTTGTAAAATAACTGAATCCACACTCTAATTATCTCCTTTTTTTTTTTTCTTTCCCTTCTCTTTCCAGATGTAAGTGAGGTCAGTATAACTATTTTTTATCTAATACGTAACACTCGACTTCAGTTAACGGGCTAGACTTCTTTTTCCTGGCAGTATTCTTTATTAACGTTAATTCCCAAGATGGCCATGGAAAGATACCAATTAAATCCTGAAGGGACTGCCTGGAAACGTACCCACCCCAATTTCTCAAGTGGGACGGCCCTTTTAAGAGACTGCCTTCATAGGTGTAAAGACCACGAGGAGAAAGTAACGGAGCAGTGGTGTTTGGATGTTATACCTGGCAGTTTGGATTGGAGATGACTGTACTTTAAAGCTAGTCTTCCAGTCTAAATTTCGTTGCACAGAAGGATTATGAAAGAACTCAGGTGTGACTTTCTTTATGCCAGTTTTTTTAGGCTGTAGTAGATATAAAATTGTCAGTCTTCAACAGAATGTTCTAATGTGGTTACATGTATCTGCTGTATAATGAACTCCTAGCCTTCGTATTAATTTAAAACCATAGAGCATATTTAAATATACTGTACTGAGAAAAGTTATAGTGATGTAAGAAGATTAGTGTAAGTTTGTACATCATTTTAGTTTAAAACATTGGGAGAAATTGTATCTTTTTCTTAATTATCATATTTATTTTTTTCCAGGCACCTGCAGGGCGGAAGGTAAGCATTTTTGTTTCTCTTGTGTGGAAGTGGAGATGATATCAGATATTGTTAGGCAAATTAAAATTTCGTTGAATATTGGATGAAAGGAAAATTGACTACATTCATTATTTCCAGTGTTCCCTGAGAATAGCAGTAGCCCTGAGATAAGTAGGAAGTGAAAAGGAGGGAACAATGGGGGCAACATCTTAACCGCAGTGTAAATTCAAATATTGTATTTAAGTTGCTTTACCCAAAAGCAGAAATAAGCCTACCAAGAACTAAATTGCATCAAAGTAGCATTCTTGTTCAACCAGAGTTCCTTTGGAAAGATTTACATGAATTGAACAGTACAGCAATATCCATACAGGTCTAGAAGGCTGAATAGATTCTATTTTATTTCTAAAAGTCACTACTTAAATTAGAGCCACTTGTTCATTAGAGACTAAAACCGACTTTGCAAGTACTTCTGCAGACTGTGCGGTGATACTTTTAACTGACATAGTAATGACAGTGACTAATCTATTTCCAGTAGCTTATTGTGGAAAAAGATTATGCTGTCTGTAGAAAGTAGCTATCGGACCTGTATCTGCAGCCTTCTTTCCCTTTTTCATGCACACTAATAATTTTTAACACATCTGTTTCCCTGTATCATCCTGGAAAATTTCCACGGTGCCTCATTAAGTTTTATTTTCTTCCAGCAGGGCCCTAGAGGAGACAAAGGGCCACAGGGAGAAAGGGTAAGGAATTAGATTGACGTTCATTTGTTTGCGATCTTTGAACAACAGTTGTTGGAAGACCAGTGGGAAAAAACTTAAGTTTAGGCATTGACGTGAGATTAAATAAATGTACCTGTGGAAGCTTGCATGTACAATTTCATTAAAAAGAATCCCAAGTTATCCATGTACCAAATTCTGTCCCAGGAATACCTCACCAACCTAATTAGAGTAATTGTGCCTGAGCAGATGTGGTTGAGGTTAGATGGCAGCCTAGCACTCCAAGTGATGGTTTGAAAAACTTTCTTCCAACTGCCCACAGCGGAATTAATGCATGAAAATGCAGAAAGAAAAGTTGACACGTAAAGGTGTAGTCTTTGACCAATATGGTATATGGATAAGCTCTCTACATGAAACCCGAATAGACAAAGCTAGCTTTGGGGATTGCTCATTATCTGTGCCTCCCAAAGATGGCTTGGACAAGCTCTCTTCTTGGCAGCTAGGCGTTTGTCATCTACCTTCTATTAGTCAAAGCAGATATTGTATTTTTAAAGGCAACTGTAAAAGTAACCATAAGTAAGGACAGTTGAATAATTTAATTGTAACATTCGCTCATGTTGCTGATACCTGCTTTTCTGATTTGCTTCTGCATCATTGCTGCTTTTTGTAAAGTGGTGTTCTGAAATTGACATCCTTATCTGGGCAGTGTGTAGTTATCTCGTGTGGGTTTTGTATCTTCTGAAAATGAAGGTGCCATAGTACTGATCGGTAGCTCTTGATTTCTTAGGTCATAATATGCTTACGAACATAATGGGAACTATTAGGAAGAGTGTATGTGTATGGTCAACTTTTTGACCATATATTTGCTTTAGGCTGCCGCTAACTAAATTTGTTTAATGAAATGAGATACGTGCTTTGTCCTGAAGGCAGCAAGCCTAATCTTGCTCCTTTAGAAATCTGTAAGACTTTTATTATGGCTTTCATCTAGCATTGAACTGAGTCCAAAATACAGACCAAATGAAATACCTCACCTCAGTTGCCACGATGGCAAAACTTGACCAGCTTTGTGCATTGAGGAAGAAATCATATAAGAGGCAAATGTTGGTGGACTAAACACGTGTAATTTCAAGCTGTTGTAAAAAACTATGACAGTGGTAGCAGAGTGACATTATCAAAAATCTGTAGAAAAGCACTGTTTTATTATCACTGAATTTGCAATTATACCAGCAAACAATCTAGACTGATAAAAACTGACCTTTGACTTACTCTGGATCTATGTTAGTTTGTACCTTTACAAAGGGCTGACCTCTGCCAATCCTGTTGGTCAAATTTTAGGCTCTCACTAACAGAGCCTGACAGGCTGTGTGGGTCCACATGGGGCACTTGGGATTCATGGATCCAAAATTTGATCGCTTAATGAAACTTCCCAATTTGGAGGTTACGCTTTGGTAGCATAAATCCAATATTGCCCCCATAAATCTTCGTAAACGTGAAACTACAGTAAATCTCTGATAGAAGGTGTCAAAAGGCAATGTAAATTCACACTACGCTTATTTTCTAAATTTAGCTATTTGTTGAAACTGCATATGTAGCACTGCTGTAGTGTGTGCTGTAGGTGCCTGGTTGTTAATGAATGTATCACTTCGGAGATTTCTTTAGCCACTTCTAATGTTCACTTTATAATCCTCGTTTTGACTCTAGGGTCCACCAGGTCCACCAGGCAGAGATGGTGAAGATGGTCTACCAGGTCCTCCAGGACCCCCTGGTCCTCCAGGTCTTGGCGGAGTAAGGCATCCAAACTTTCTATTACTGAAACTGATAATCTGTGCTTTGTGACTAAGACTAAATGCATATCTGCTGGAAGACACTGGTGTTGCACTGGAGAGTAGAGGAAACATTCACCTGTGATCGGCAAGAAATTGATGGTCCCAGTTTCAGTGAAACTCTCCTTGGGATGTATATTTTCCGTGGCAAACTTGGATTCTGCATTCAACAGGGACTCATGCACAGGAGCAAATCAACCCTGTTAATTGGCATTAAATTTATACAGCCGTAATGTGTATGGATTAGGAATCAACTAAATTAAACTTGTGCTGTTAAGCAGATGGGGAAAAGAAACGGCACTTTGCGGTTGGGTTCCAGAGACAGCCACTGTATTGGAATAAGCTGAAGAAGACTACCCTTCAGCTAGAAGTCCATACTTAGAAGTCCTTTAGAATTTTAGAATATCTTCCTACAGAATTTTCCATTTCTGTCTATATTCATGCTGCAGAACGTAAGTGTAGTGTTGCATACGCACTTTCTGCAGAAGTGTCCATCATGTATTCTCTGCAGAATGCCGTCTTTAACTCTTTGCTTGACATCAGCTTGCACAGGGAACATGAAGACATCGACAGTGTCATATTGATCAAGCTTAGTAAATCCTCCTGCATGGAAGAATGCTTTTTTGCCTTCGATATGAATAGCAATAATTTATTTTTCTATTGGCAAACCCCAAACTGTTTTTATTAATTTCTGTTATTTCTATTATGCTAACAAAACAAAACAACCAAGAAAAGGATTTTCAATTGTGTTGTGCAGAACTTTCTTTCCATTTTAGTGAAGAGAGAAAATGTACTCTACAAAACTAGATGTATATTTGCATACACAACTTATATTGATAATGGACCAAAAATCCAGTGCAGTGTTTCTCAGGCTGCATGCTCCTCAGATCTTTTTGAAGCGGAAGGGCCCCCCTGATCTGATAGTCAGGGCTGGTACATGAATTTTACTTAAGCAATGAGGTGAAAAAATACACATAACTTCCCTCATTGGAAATTAGGCAGAATGATTTGAGGCTTTCAAGCAAGTTTTTAATTTCAAATGAGCAGAGTTTACATTCTTAATTTTCAGTTCACACTATTGCAATGCCTCTCTATCAATCACTACTGCCTAGATATTTGAGCCCATTGTGTGAAAGGGCCTTCCTAGTAAAATCAAGTCTTTCTGGAAACAAGTGAATAGAAATGTATTTATAATAGAGCCATGTTTACTGAATTTTATGCATACTGCTTTAAGATACTGTATAGCAAGTCAGGTGACAGTTAGATGTAAAATGATAATTATCAATATTTTTTAAAGTAAAATTTTTAGTATTTTAATTTCAAACTTTTTGTCACCTACAGAACTTTGCTGCTCAATATGATCCATCTAAAGCAGCTGATTTTGGCCCAGGACCTATGGTAGGTATATGATTTAGTGCTTGATAACTTGCATAGATAACGTTTTTAGTATTGTCCTTTGAGTCTGATCCAGCTATATTAATGCAAAGCATAGTTTTAAAATTAGTGTTTTGATCATATATTGATTCATACTGTAAGCTGATCCTTTGTTGTAGGATAACGTGAAGTGTTTGAAATGTAGTCTTAAGACTTGAAATATGGTCTTGGGACTGTATATTTAACTTGAATATAGCACTACTGGGTCTTGTGCTTTAATTCTGTCTGTTGAACACACTTTTATGAATCAGTGAATCTCCTAATCTGTTGTCAGATAACACATGTGCTTTGATATAGCATTACTGTACCCATATTGAGACAGAATATGTTTTAGGAATGAGATCGATTGTGAAGCTGCTGTCTGAAGCAGAGATAGGTCTAGAAAGTAACTCAGTATCTCAGCTCCAGTTGGTGACCATTTTTCTCCCATGACTGTACAGCCCTTTTGATATCCTTGGATTGCACGGGTTTGGTAGGAAATTGGCCACCACGTTTGGTTCTCAACTGTTGAATGTTAGTACTTGCTACTGCAAGGCTATTCTGAGGAGGAATCTTTATCGGTTACTGCATACTGTGTCCAAATGGACATTTAAGGAGTCTATCGCCTCTCCACATGAATTTCTAACCCTTCCTGATGTTGACAGGTATTTTCAGTGTACATAGATAGCAAAATATGGGTTAAATTCACCACACACACTGACGTTACAGGCAACGCATCTGATGGGTGAACAGCAGGCCAAAGGCTACCCAGGGTTATTCTGGGTCAAGTGCTTGTTTCCATTCCTGAAAATTGAAATTTGAAAATATTTTGGCATCCATTTAGATACTTAATATAGGAAATCGGGAGTATCTTTAATCAAATTCTGCCCTCAGAGTCAGACAATAAATCAGAAAATGTAGATGAGGATCTATTGGGGTGTCACAGTTTCTAAATTACAATTTTTGAGTCAGTTAGGATTCATCTGACAGCAACAGCAGCAGAATCTACCTACTGTGAGGAACTTTTTCATTTTTATAAAGAAAATGTGAGAGACTGGGAAGACAGAAAAGGAGGGAAAAACAATTATGGAATATAATTGGTGAAGAGATTCACAGGGCTTATGCAGCATATATGATTCAGACTGTCCAGAAACAGTTGTTTTTCCTAGAATTACTGTATACTTTTATAGACACAAGCTTTAGCTTCCATAATTAAATGCCTGTATTTAATATGCATTTATTCCCCTTAATAAAAAGTATTCAGTCTTACGGGAAAGCTATGTAAGCCATTGAAAAGTTGGTCATGATTTTAATCTTGTAATGAGAAAATCTGTAGAAGTTGCCAAGAAGTTTTAAATAAACCAATTAAACACATAATAGTTTCTGTTGAAACATCTCATAAAACTTCCATTTGGACAATAGAAGCCTAAATGAAATTTCAATTCAAAGTTGTTTGCTTGCTTAGTAAAGCTTAAAACAACTGTTAAGAAAGTGCAGTAATCTATGGAAATTTCCTTTTTTAAAAGTTATTTTTGGCTCTGTCTTTTTCAAGATGTATGTAAATTCTAAATTCAGTCAAGGAGAATAGGTTAGTGGCTTATTTTAGAGGTGAAATGAACAGAATCAAAACCAGAACACAATTAAATATTTAAATAGATGTTGATCATTATTTGAAATAGTTCTATACACAATATGCAGGAGTGGTTTGATTTCTTCCCAAAATCATGTGTGAACCTCCTAGTTGATGGTAATACTGCCATTTAAATACCTTAATTTTCCCTTTTAACCTCTCTACCATTTTAACGATCTTTTTCTCCAATACCCCTTTTTGAAAATCATGATAAAATTGACAGGCCCAAAAATACAGCCTTTCTTAACCTGTTGTTATGATCCTTGTCTTTCAACTCTGGAAGTTCATGCACAGGAAGGGAGAGGGTACGTAGAAGAATGAACCAGTGCACTGGCTAACAAGCCAGACTAGATTAAGAAGCCTAGTCACAAGGTTCCCAGCCATAATGATACGTTTCTGATCATCTCACTGGATTCTGTGCTGGTTCATTGCCATTAGAAGATCTGTTTGCATTTGGACTACCTGCTCAATTCATGCCAAACTCTTAACTACTTCTAACTTGATTTGGACATTGCACACTGAAAACTGTAATGCTTACCAATATTTTAGGAATACCAGGAATTGGTGTTATAGGTGAGTTTAGATAATGGTGATTTTTTAAAAAAGATTTTGTAATTTTTCTCTGCTAGGGTTTAATGGGACCTAGAGGCCCTCCTGGAGCATCTGGACCCCCTGTAAGTACAGTCTCATTTCTCTAACATTAACATAGCTGTAAAATAACAAAATAGCTTGTTCAAACACTAACAAAATCTCTCACCTCTTCTAGGGTCCTCCTGGTTTTCAAGGCATTCCTGGTGAGCCTGGTGAACCTGGTCAAACAGTAAGTACAGGTTTCGCATACAGACACTGTTAACGGTAGAAATGGGACACGAAAGTAGGCTTGTAAAGCTTAGGCCCATTTCTCCTATCCATATGCATGTCCTTGAATGTTGGAATCGGATATTCCTGCTTGATCCTGTTGCAGAAACAGAGCTGAACCCCTTCAGATTCAGAGCCCTTCAGACTGGAATCATAAAGTGCAAAGTGAATTAGGATGGGAGGACCTTGCTTCAGTTCAGGTTCCAGCTATGCCCCAACTCAAGGCAGAAACCAGTGAAAAGACTTGTGTGAAGAATGATGCTTTAAGTAATCCTCAATCTGTTTTTAACAGGGTCCCCACGGTCCTCGTGGTCCCCCTGGTCCTCCAGGAAAGGCTGGTGAAGATGTAAGTGGTTATTCAATGTTTCTCTTGTCTTCTGGGGCTGGGATTCAATTCTTATATTAGGTTATTGTTAAGCTAAGCATTCTATTGGCCATAATTTTTACATTGTTCTGTAATATTGGATAGAATAAATAAAAAATAAACAGAATAAATAAATATTTTATAGTACAACAGATACTGTATGTTGGAAATGTACAGAAAAAATGATAACTTCAAAATGTCTCCAAATACATTATTTAGCTTCCTGAATACAGGAAAAGGGAAACTTGAAAGCTAACAAGCTCTCTGTATTTATTGGCAAAGTTTCTCTTTTTCAATGTCTTGTCTTTTTTTTTTGGTGGTTTATATTGTTATTTTGTAAAATGAGTTTCCTTACTTAGTGTCTTTTTACTGCATTTATTAGGGTCACCCTGGCAAACCTGGAAGACCTGGTGAGAGGGGTGTTGCTGGCCCTCAGGTATGGAGCGGTCTACTGTATACAATACAAAACAGTTCTTATCAATGAAACCTGACGACGTTTCTGAATTGCACCACATTAACAGTCTAGTAATATTCCCTATATGCATTAATCCAATATTAGTTCAGGGATATCATATAGTTATCACTATGTTTTGTGTTGTTCCCCCCCGCCCCCATCAGTAAAGCTAATGTGATAATAATAGAAGTGACATAGTGACGAGTTACACAGGAACAGGTGAGCAGGAACCTTGGCATAGAAAGCTAAACCAGCTGTGCTGTCACATGTTAATGCATGACATTTCTGAGATTCAGACTGGAAAATCAGGTTGATTACTGTTAGTCTTGGAACAAGTCTGGTCCTGGGAGGTTATGGAATGGACTGTGTTCCTCACTTCAGTGATCACAGCCCAAATCTACTCATTAATTTTATTGAAAGACTTAGGCTTTTTCTTTCTTTTTAACTGCAGTATATAGTATGAGAGATAATCATTCATGTACTGTGTGTTTTTAGGGTGCTCGTGGTTTCCCTGGAACTCCTGGTCTGCCTGGCTTTAAGGGAATTAGGGTGAGTCTATATATACTTTTTACCTGAATAGTTAAGACTGACAACATTTCAGCATACTGAAAATCCCTGGAAATCCCCTCAAAGTTAAGAAGATGTATTCTAAATGCATGAATCTTCTTGAAGTTTTTAATATCTTCTGATATGAAAGAGTGATTATTTAAAAAAAAAAATACAAGATTATATTAGGAAATAATTTTGTATAGAAAGAAGGATTTACCTTACAAGACTAAGAGTTTTTGTATAGCCATTAGTGGGAAAATATATACAATATATATTTAATATTATTTTTCTGTGCAATATAGGGACACAATGGTCTGGACGGTCAAAAGGGACAACCTGGTACTCCTGGCACCAAGGTAAAGATGAAATCTGAAAATGTAGGATGCATTTGTAGCTCTTCCTAGCGAAAGACATATGAAGTCCCCTCCAATTAATCTCCCATATTGTCATTAAACATTTCCCAGCTGCAATAATCTAGAAGTCAGTGGATCCATGTAGGATAAATATGTGCACCTTACCATGAACAATTATTCCTGGGGCATTATTCTTGAGCCCTCACTCAAGTTAGTACTTTCATTGAGTAAGAGCTGCAGAATCTGTCTCCTAATGATTGGTTATCCAGCAGCACTTCAGACTGATTTTTGCTATCTCTGCTTTTCTGTGGATTGTACTTGGAGTTTGGGGGTTTTTTTTAAAACACACTAAAATGAAAAGATACAATTTTTCTGCAAAATTCTGTGTGAGATGCATGCTCTAGTGTAAAGCTTTCTGTTAAAACTTTGAATAGATGCAGTGCTCTTCTGAATTAAGGTTATTTGATCTTCAGAGTCTTTTTCCTTTTTACCTTCCTCAGATTAGTGCACATTTGAACACTATCCTTAAATGTTTTTAAACATGGTCTAGAAACATATTTAGCAAACTCTCTCTCTTAGTTTCGTCTTCTCCCATTCCACCTCAGTGCCTAATAGCAGTGTTCTTAAAAAAACACTACTGCAGTGTTGAGTTGTAGGAAACTTTAACGTTGCTGGCTTATTCATAGATGTGCATTCAAGAGCTTTTAATATGACAGTGAAAAGCTCAAATACTAATTCTCCCTATTGCTTGTTTCTAAGAGCTTAACACTACTTGCTTATAGAATTATTAATTGTAACATAGCATTCTCCAATATTACTGAAAGTTGTTAATCACCAGAAAAAGTTTGGTAATGAGAGCAACCAGTCTGTCAAGCCTTTGGAGATTAAAAGCAGATAAAGCAATTAAGTAAAGGAAAAAAACATTTATTAGCAAGAGTGCTAATCTGACTGAAAACAAAGTATAATAAATCAAGGTCACTCATGATACAGCTGTGCTAAAAGCAGCGATGAAGGCAAAAATTTGTGCTGTTTGCAGCATTTAAGACTAGGTGCATTCAGATATATTCAGGGTATCAGTGCTGTAGCACAAATCTTGTCACTATAGACCAGCCTAGGCCAACTGCAGGCTCATTGGGAACACTTGAGACTGAAGGGAGTCATATTTTAATGGCTCTCACTCATATCTCAGTTTTATTGGTCTGAAGATAAAAATACCCAAGGCAGATCCTTATTTCCAGCCATTTGACAGAAACTTTGTCACCTTAACCTAAGGCAAAAGAAAGCATTGTTCTGCTTCTGCTCTAGCTAAAAAACAGCTGCTGATTCTTCTGAATTGGTAGTTGACTATCCAGGCCCTGTCTCTTAGGTGTATGCTACAGAGCAAATATCAGAATAAAGAAATAGGGTAAAGAAGGCTGAGATAGATAAGTGAAGCAACTTGCTCTGGTGCTCCTCTTCTAAGAGGATTGCATTTGGCCGTGTTCCAGTATATGCAGGAACTGTCGCCCTCAGGATCTGATGTGCTGTTATTGTATATGCTATTGTGTAAGTGCTACAGAAGGCAGTGCTACAGAAGGACAGTAGGATTCAGCAGTTGAGTATCTCTCTAGATGGTGGTGTGCTGTCTTTCCAAAGCATCCTTTAAGTAATTCAAGCCTGCAAACTTTCTTTTTCATAGGGAGAACCTGGTGCCCCTGGTGAAAATGGTACCCCAGGACAACCTGTAAGTATTTACTGCATGCTGTGGAAAATGCTAATCTGATAGATATGGTTCAGACAGCATTTTGGTTAATTTTTGTCATCAGTGACACTCCAGCTGGCTAGATACTCTAACATAACAGTGTGTGAATATTTAGAACAGAATTGCCTGGCTGCAGCACACTTCATATAGAGACTTAGCAGAAGAAAAAAATAAATCTGTGTATCTTCATTCAGTGAATAGGTATAAATGAGTTAATTGAATTTTTCTTTCAGGGTGCTCGTGGTCTCCCTGGTGAGAGAGGAAGAGTAGGTGCCCCTGGACCAGCTGTAAGTGGCTTCCCATCTGTCTGTTTGTCATCGTGACCAGCCACTTACCGTGGCTCTCTAATCTTTGAATCTCTTTTCAAACTCTTTATCATGTTCTCTCCTCACAGGGTGCTCGTGGAAGTGATGGCAGCGCTGGCCCCACTGGACCTGCTGTAAGTTCCAGTCTTGATCTTTGACAGTCTGGTTCCATTAGGCCTTGTGTCCCTCTTTCTGTTTATAGAGGATTTCTAGGGCTTCTGAGAAGTTGTTTGTGGGGTTGTTTTTAACACAGTTCTTTTCTGCTTATCAGACCATCACAAAAAGAATTAATAAAACATAAACCCTTTGCAGACAATATCCTGAGAGCCTGAGGATTTATGTTAAACACATCTGCATCAAAGGAGCCAAATATTGTCTTACTTGCACTGGTCAGTTCATAGGGAAACACCCAATGCACAGAATCCTCATTTCCAACAGTCTAACAGAACAGTTCTCATCCCAAAACTAAAAAGGCTTTATACCTTTTAACAGGTATATAGCATGCACATGTTGCAGATGACTACACTTATATACATCCTGAAACTATCATATGCAGTCCAGGACACAGCTTTGCACCTGCAGTGTTGTCCTGTCTGACTAACAGCAATTAAGCTTTTTCATTCACCATTGATACCTGAGTTATGTCAGCTAGTGTGAAAGGCCAGAAAGATCCAACTGTCCTGATCTTACTGGTGAACAATAACTATTCTAATAAATGCTAATCCAATGCAGATTTGTCCCTTTAAAAGGAGTTATTGTTGCCATGGTGTACCTCTGACTTCGTTAAATCTAATTTATTTCAGTGAAATAAGTGTGTGTACAAGAATATAGTTTCAAAGCTGTAAAAAAAAAAAAAAAAAAATCATGAATAGCCCAGAATAATTTTTCCTTCCTGCCTTCAAAATTTGAGTCAATGATGAAGACATACTTGGTTCTCTCAGTTTTGCTAAAGTTGATTTTAATAAACCTTGTCACTGCGAATATCTGTCATGCTTTAAGAGAGTGGAATGTTAGCAGTGGCACAAATCTCAGAAAGTTTACAGTATTTTCATATGTATGTTACAGGGCATTTATTCTCTTTTTCTTTGTTTATGCAAAACCAGTGAGAATTTCAGGCACCCAGTTTATAACAACCACAGTAGGTTATAGAATGTCAGAAGCCACTCTTTGCTACACAAGCTGACCCATTTTATTCCCTTGGATTTGTGAGGCAGTTTTATAATAAGTATTTATAATTGAAAGATGTTAGCCCGCAAAATAGTAGATATTTATCCCCAACAGTCGTAACTAGGTTGGATATTTCATTAATAATCAAAGAAAAACTATGTCTTTGTATTTGTATGCATTAAAGAATAACAAAGGCTGTGAATCCATCAGTGTATCATCTTTTGCGGTACCTGGGTACTGTACACTAGGAAGCTTGTCCCATCACAATTGTCAATCTCACAACAATAGCTGGACACAGTAGAATCAGTAGAAGGCCCTCTTCAAGCTGACATACCATTGCCTTTGCCTTAAAAAAAAAAAAAGTCTAATGAAAGGGTACTGGTGCTGCATGTGTTCACTGCCTCAAAATGTAAACTCTGGGTATGAGTCAAGATTTTTAATCCATTTGCATGTTAGAATCAACTCCTGCCCTCAGCTGCCGTTAAGTCTGATCCAATTTCTAGTACATTCTTACTGACTTCAATATAAGTTGTGTCAAGCACTGGCTTGTAAAGTGGCGCAGAGATCTTACCATCCCTGTTCCCATGTGTGAAGAAGGACAAATGTTGTCATCAACACAGGGCTCATGTGTGTGACCGGTAGTCCAGAGGGACCACAGGTGTGACAGTGTACACAGTCACCCTTGCACAGTAAATGTGCTGGAAAAGCCACCTAAGACTTGCAGTTGCAGGACGCAGTGCTCCCCTTCATTCATTGTGGGACTGTACAGAAAGACATCTTGCCTTGCATAGATGCCTGCCTCTGCCCATCTGTTTATTCTTTCTCAGGTGTTTGGCCTCAAGGCAAGGTTTTACCAGTCATTGCTTAATTCACACTTTCTGAGCTGCGCTGCAAATGTTTTCAGGATTGACCTCACTCTTCACTGTTTGTAGTGAACCAAATCTGTCAGTTTGGAGTTGCAAAAGGCAACTGATATTCTGAGGTGGTAATGGGCGGAAGCGTCTAAGTAAATGCGCGTTTTTAAAATCTGTTTACTTCAGCAAGCAGGATGCTTCTGTCGTCATTGAATACTTTTACACAACTGCTTCCCCTTCCTTTCCTAGGGCCCTATTGGTGCTGCTGGTCCTCCAGGCTTCCCAGGTGGTCCTGGTGCTAAGGTATGAATGTCTGCTTCTACTAGTACATTAGATAGTGAAGGTGAAATATAGTAACTAGTATTGCTAGGCAGCAAAAAAATAGCCTCTCTGAAATAGGAGTGCTTTCTTATCAAGATTAGGATGAGGACAGTTCCCTATAGTATTTGGATAAATCATATATGAATGCTTATTTAAAATACAGCAGTTACTTCACAGCTGAAGACTGATGCTAGACAGGTTCAGGAAGACTCATAACTTCTTTCTTTTTTTTACTACTTTCTACATGGTGCAGTTGTATACACCTTATAAAGGTGACGTGGATCACGATAAATAATCAAAGTAGCAGGTTACATCACTTTACAGAAGTAGTGCAGGGCCAAGAAGCTGCAAATGAGTACTGGGCTCCTTCCAGCCTAAGTTCTTGAAATTACAATGGAGACTCTTTTCAGGCCTAGGGTAATACCATTTTGCTTTTGCACGCTGTAACTTAGATGATTCAGTTTATTGCTCAGATTTTAGCATTTTTACCTGGGTAAGACTCTCATTATTTTGAATTTTACTTTGTCCAAGGAAGGACAGAGGATGTGGGACAAGTGTCCCATATAGTGCATTTAAAAATTTCACTCGCCATTTGTGAAGCTTAGAGCTGCATACTTACATGTAGTGTGATCCAGTTTTTCATCCTCAACACAAATACACAAACTCCATGTCACAACAGACAAAACTCTTATCTTGATCCACCTTGAGAAGACAGAGTATTGTTTGCTAGACCTCTTAACATTAACTGCAGGGAAGATGAGGAAAAAATGAGATACAATTCTGGTTATTTTTGTCAAAAGGCAAGACTTTTGGAAGCCATGAAGTCTTGTCTGATACAGAAGAGTGTGGTTACAGCATGCAATTTCAAGAGAAGACTACCTATATGTCCAGGATGAACTCTGACTACTTAGAGAATTGCTGAAGAGATGTTATCATCATACTAATTTTTTTGTAGTAGACTTAGTGAACACAAGCTTCCGAGAACAAAACCAAGAACCTTTTTTCCTGTTGTTTAGTCCGCTGTGGACACTATCCTACAGCACTCTGATCAGGCATTGTTTTGCATTTTGCATCAGTGCAAATGCCATCGTAAGGTGCAAGATAATGGTCGATTAGGTGTCATACACCGTGAGGCATCTCAGACCAATGCTGGAGGCACATGGCTGCAGCATTGTAATCCTGATTTTTCTAGGTCAACCTTTTCTGTAACCCTCAGTGATAACGTAGCTTCTTAGATATGCTGAGCATCTGCTGTTCCCGTGTTAGCCACCAGCTTTGATGCAGTCTATCTAGGCTTCCTAGCTTCAGTGCCTTTAAAATCTCTCAGCTCCTTGATTTCCTGGCCTCTGAAGGGGGAAAATATATATCGGATTGTTTTCTTAATGTCAGGCTAGTATAGGATTGCTCTGCTATTGCCCTAACACTGTGCACGCTGACAGAGGGCTCTATCCTTCTTTTAAACAGGGTGAAATTGGACCTGCTGGTAATGTTGGTCCTAGTGGTCCTGCTGGTCCAAGAGGAGAGATTGGACTTCCCGGTTCTAGTGGTCCTGTTGGCCCTCCAGTGAGTAACTTGCCAGACTTTATTGTCAGACAGGTGCACTTGAGACTCTGCATTAACCAGTATTCTTATCCTTCTTAACAGGGCAACCCTGGTGCTAACGGTCTTCCAGGGGCTAAAGGTGCAGCTGTAAGTACAGCCTTACTCACACTTGTCTACTCTAAAAAGAAAAATAATTCAGTTGATGCAACAGAAAAGATAACGGCGTCATAATACCTTTTTTCCCCTCTGTCGGACAGGGTCTTCCTGGTGTTGCTGGTGCTCCTGGTCTGCCCGGTCCCCGTGGTATTCCTGGTCCTCCTGGCCCCGCTGGTCCTAGTGGTGCTAGAGGCCTTGTTGTAAGTGACCTTGTATATTGAATGTCTTTATTTGAAAATTGGACACAGTGTCCACAGTTGCAGAAGGTTTCCTCTGGATATATTTTTGTATTTAATGCAGATTTTTTTTTTCTTGCTCCACTAGAATTAAACATTGTAGTTCATTTCTGTGTCTCACTGCTTGCTTCAGATGCTGAGGCTGAAGAGGTTCACTGTGCACTCCCTTTGGGGGGTTACTGCCATTTCTAAGTGTCTTTCACATGTTCCTTTTCATGCCTGTTAAGCCAAAAACACAGTTATGTTCACTGACCATTTATCAAAATAAAAGCAGGCACGGAATTGGATGATTAAAGAGCATTTTGATTCATGAAAAAGTTGTCTAGGTAGAAGTGAGATTTTTTGGAATGATGCTTAATTCTATGATCTCTTTTTCTTTTGGACTCTAGGGTGAACCAGGCACTGCTGGTGCCAAGGGAGAAAGCGGTAACAAGGGTGAACCTGTAAGTATGACAACATGTGAAGGTTGTTTCCATGAATAAGGCCTGTGATAGTATCTGCAACACAGCATCTGATTTCTTCTTTTTTTCCTTGTTTGCCTGAAATAGGGTGCTGCTGGACCCGCTGGCCCTCCTGGTCCTAGTGGTGAGGAAGGCAAGAGAGGCAGCAATGGTGAACCTGGCTCTGCAGGTCCCCCGGGCCCTGCTGGTCTAAGAGTAGGTTTTCTTTTCATGTTCCAGAATTAGAAGCAAAAAGAAAAGAGGAAATAAAGCTAGACTCACAAAGGCAAATTAAGTAATTATGAGTAATTAAATATACATTAATGCTGCTAAGCAAAGATCGTTTGCCATTTTGAGCCTTTTGATTAGTTGCGACCAAATCTATTTTTGCTTTGTATTAATGCTGCTTACTATCTTATCCCTGAAGTAATTAGAGGTTGCTTTGATTTATCCATTGTGTAATATTTAGTGAATTATCTTTGATTACTCTTAAAGCTTTCTGATGGGATTTAACTGCTTAAATCAGGTAATTGGCTCACACATAATGTGAGGCAAAAGGTTTTAATTCAGTGTCTTCAAGGGTGCCTAGTACCCTTTTCACTGGGTGAGAAAACCACTCAGTGAGTTTCAGGAGGCATGTGGCTTCGTGCAGGAGCAGGAACTGGAAAAGAATAGGAAAAATGGCAGTGTTTCCACGAAATTTTTTTGGTAGAGATAAAGATTCAGTATTGCAGCTGGGCTAGGGTGTACAGAGTCACAGAGAAGCCAGTAACTCCCTGCAGAGAAGCAAAGGTGAAGCAGTGTGGGCCAGGTTGTGGGATCCTAGCTGCTGGCTAGGCACTAATAGATTACAATGAACAGTGAAGATGCTCTGATACAAGCAGATTAGAATTTAAAGAAACCTAAAGGAAGTGAGAGAGATTTCTTTCGCAGTATACTTTCACACTGAGGTGTGTGTGCTTAGAGCTGCACTTACCTCAAATTCAGCAGACCTGCTTGGAAGGCTGAAATTTAGCAAGCACTATATACACCTTACAGGAACAGATTTCTTGACTTGTTTTGTGTTCACTTGAAGGGTGTGCCTGGATCTCGTGGTCTCCCTGGAGCTGATGGCAGAGCTGGTGTCATGGTAAGACTTTTGTCTGGGTCACTATTTCTAAATGGTCTTCTTTTATATATAGGTGTGTGATGCTTTTTGCCACTTCTGCCTAATTTTATGTATTTATTTTGGTAGGGACCTGCTGGTAACCGTGGTGCTAGTGGTCCTGTTGGTGCTAAGGGTCCTAATGGTGATGGTGGCCGTCCTGGTGAGCCTGGTCTTATGGGTCCAAGAGTAAGTTTGAACTCTGTGGTCTAAGTTTGAACTATGCAAAAAGAAAATTAACTTTTAATTTAGGGACAAAATTATTCAGAAATCCAACTGCAAAAATTCAGCCTGTACTAACCACAATTAGGGCACTTCCACCACTTCATTGAAAAAACATCCATGAGGAAATGATTAAGAAACATCAAAATGTTTATTGAAATTAGTTTCTTTTGCATGTGGTAGCATTTGATTGCCTTGTCACGGAGCAGTGCCTCTCATATTGGATACTGCATTGCCTCCTGAGGTTATTTACAGAATGTGATCATTAAGAGCACAGCTGAAGTGTATGTATTCTTTAACTAACTAAAAGAAAAGTAAACTGTACTAAAATGATGTGAGGTGGCTGAACTCAATTATTTCAATTTTAGTTTGCAAATTATTTCACTGAAGACAGCCCTCCACTTTTAGTGGTGCTGGCTGCAGCCAGATTATGTTCGTGTCATTGTCTTTATCCTCTTCATACTACTCTTTCTCCTCCTACCCCACCTCATGAAGTGAAAGAGTTTTCAATGCACATATGAACTATTAGGCATCTGCAAATGTTTAAGCACATTCTCTGCAAAAGTAGAGCCTGAATGAGTTTATCTAAGTGAAACGGGTACTTACCTATACTGATTTGCAACTGGCATGGGAGCACACACCACCAAATTAAACTTCAGTGTGTTATAGATGTAAATTTGATAGGACATACAGTCCTGTTTCCACAGTGCATATTGATAACTTGGTGCCTCTGTGTGTGTGTGCACACATGTAGAAAAAAAATTTTGGTTAACGGTTGGGTGAGTTTGGTTTCCTTCTAAAAACATGAAACCTTTCCCTTCTCAGGGTCTCCCAGGTCAGCCTGGAAGCCCAGGCCCTGCTGGCAAGGAAGGTCCTGTTGTAAGTACCGTGCTTTTCATTCCGTTTCCCCATTGCATGTGAAACACAGACAAAACCTGAGATTTTAAAAAGCAGTGATCTCAGCACTGAGCTCTAACACAACCCTGCGTAAAACCAGCAAGATATTTTACTTCCATGCAACTCAGAAGATCAGTGACAAACTTTCCATTCATTTCTGTGGGTCTCAGATCAGGCCTATGTCCTGTAAGGGGAAGAAATACAGTTTTACAAAAAGGAGAAAAATGGAGGAATGCATGAGCATGCGATGTATAAACAGTGTTTAAAAGTTAAATGGCATTTGCTTCCTGTCAGTACACATTTCTCCAAGAACTGAACTGTAATTACCCCAGCCATTTAATAGTATGATTTCTTTTTCTAGGGTTTCCCTGGAGCAGATGGTAGGGTTGGGCCAATCGGTCCAGCTGGTAATAGAGGTGAGCCTGGCAACATTGGATTCCCTGGACCAAAAGGTCCCACTGTAAGTACAGTACAGAAACTTTCTATTACTATGAAGGTATTTCCAGACTAATCCGCAGGTCCCCAACTCTAACAATCAAGCACATCGCCCCGTGTCCTCCCATACTGCTTATTGGATGGCATCCACTTATATTCAGGAGTTCTGTTTTAAATTACTTTCCAGTTATTTAAAATATTATTAAAGAAAAGAAAAACAATTTAATTAGTTGAAGAATATTTGGACATTGACGTGATTAGAAAAATATGTCTATATTATAATTTCTGCATGTCCATTTTATCATTTCTGCATATACTCTTCTGTAAAAGTTCTCTAAAGGTTGGCCACCAAGCCTAAGTTTCAGTTCCAGAGTATTCTTATTTATGGAGCACGATCCAAAGCTCACTCACTTTAGAGGAGAAGCTACCAGTGATTTCAGTGGGTCTGTTGACATATCACACAGAGGCCACAGATCACAATAATCATTTCCTGAATTTGTGGTGTTGCTATGCATACATACACACACAGACGTAATATAGTGTATTGCATAGGATACCATGCAGAGTGTCATGAATTATGATCTCAAAAAATAAAGGAATGGAGTTTTGAGAAGAAAAGATGTTTATTTTTGAGCTATTGTTTCTAAGTGGTTCAACAATGCAGATGGACCTTGTGAGTGTTTTAATTAGGGTTAAAGAAATACTACAATAAATCTTCTGGCAAGGAGAGTATCACTCACTGTTTAGTAGTTTAAACTGAATCTAATATGAAGTCTTGGTTAACTTTGTATCTTCTTCTTTCAACTTCAGGGTGAACCTGGCAAACCTGGTGAAAAAGGCAATGTTGGTCTTGCTGGCCCACGGGTATGTGGATATATTCTCTTTATCAACCTCCAGAGATAAAAAAAAGTAGATTTTCAAAACTTCTGTAATAAGATAGCATTATCTTGTGCAAGCATGAATAGATGATGAAATAGAAAAGCACTTGGGAATGCGTTCATCTGGCGTCATGTCAGGGGGGACTATTACTTAGTGGATAAATGAAAACTACCCTTCTGGGATATTAATCGGGCAATTAGTTGTGGGGTATTAGCTTCCTATGAAGTGGAAAAAATAGCACTCCCTGTGCAAATTTTTGAGGTCAGGGTATGGTTTCTAATTTACCCTGTAAATTTCCAACTTCTGATAGTTGGAATTTACTAATTCTTCCATTTAAGGGACCAAATAATTCATCTGTTGGTGGAAAAATCCTAGCAGCACAGTTCCTATAATCTGTAATTCCAAAAGAAGTTTCTTTAAGGATGAATGTGCTGTGATAACTAAAACAATCACCAGAATTTAAAATTGTAAGCATCTTTAGTACACTGGAATAGTGAAACTCTTACAAGTAAATGGTTAAGTTCAAAATATGCAGCCAGGGACCTTTTTTTGGCACAGAATCACTTTAGAGAGATATTATTCATAACAAATCAAAATTTTGATAACGGCTTTCTACTTTAACACATTTAGGGCGCCCCCGGTCCAGAGGGAAACAACGGGGCTCAAGGTCCTCCTGGAGTCACTGTAAGTTACAGATCCAGTTCGTGATTTACTTCTCATTAATGGGACTTCCCATTTTGAAATCCATTTTCTTGTATTTCTCCTTCCAAGTTAATCACTTGTTTGTTCCATCCAGGGCAACCAAGGTGGAAAGGGTGAAACGGGTCCTGCTGGCCCTCCTGGCTTCCAGGTAAGTAACTATGTGTTCTGCTCAATCTTATGTGGTTTACAAAGCATGAAGTGCTTCGGCCTTAACTTTATTTGTATTCTTGTTTTTTTATGCTTAGGGTCTGCCAGGTCCCTCGGGTCCGGCTGGTGAAGCTGGTAAACCAGGCGAAAGGGTGAGTGTACAGTACTCCACAAGTAGGGGCAGGCATTGCATAAGCATTATGTTTACAATTGCACATGTGGTAAAGCAAGAGTCTGTTGGATCATCCATTTGCCAAAACAAAGCAATCCATGTTATATGCAAAGTTTAATAGTCCCTTTTGTCAAAGCTAGCTGCAAATGAAGATCTGTTGGAATTTGCAACATACTATTCTTAAAGTTTTGGAATGAAACTGAGCAAAGCCAATCCTTTGCTTTTCAGGCCTTAAGCAGCAATAAAATATGCCCCCTCCCCTAAAAGACAAGACAGTACATGAAGAATATTTTACTTCGAATTTCTTTTGAAATCTTCAAGGTTCAACCTAACCTGCGTTACTCCAGTTGTGTGCTTTTGCAACTCAGTTGATTTCAGTGAATTTACAAAGGCATACAACTGAGGTGGCTCAGTGGTAATTCATGCTTTTTCAGTTCTGCTGAGTTAGTGTGTGATGTGCATCCTGTGTTACAACCACCTTTAACGTTTATAGTTACATCTCTCTGTGTCACTGTAAAAGAGTCTACGTTGCATGTACCTGAAAAATGAGCTTGGAATTTAATTGCCAACTCGTTTCTTCACACAAGAAATTATTATGGCATGTGTGCTTTGAGATACTGCGCAGCTATATGAAAAGGGTTTATTTCTGTGTATCTAAAAGACTGGGTTTAGTCTGAAGATTTTCAATATGCTGCTGCAATTTGAGAAGTGTTTCTATTTACTGCTAAAAAACAAAGCACAATTTAAGCTAATAAGTTTGTTTTAGAAATAAGCTTTACCAATATATCTACTTTCTTCTAGGGTCTTCATGGTGAATTTGGTGTCCCTGGTCCTGCTGGCCCAAGAGTGAGTCACTCATTTGAAATCTAGTACAGACTGTCTTAATGTGTTCAGTAATAATAGTAGCTATATACATTTCCAAGTTTCTCAAGATAAACGGCTCTTCTCAGTTACAGAATACGGTGTATTGCAGCAGACTCCCAGGAATGAGGGAAAATTTTCTCTGCTTTTTGCACGTGTCAGGGTATATAATTATATAACACAATAGTTGCCAGTGTTAGTAACATTCTAGATAAGCAATATGAATATTACCCAAGTAATGAGATCCTGATGAGCTGGTCTTTTTTTGTTTTTGTTTTAATTGATGAACCTCACAATGAGAATGTGGATGACAAAAGACTGTTCCTACAGTGCTACACTGAGGCCTGGTGCATATGAGAATTTTCATCTCTGTGCAGACCTTCTTAGCCTGACCATTTTGAGTCATACGATCCCTTGCTAGCCAGCTCCTACCTCCCATGTAATACCATTGTGAACAAATGGCGGGCCGAATCCAGAGCTTGGAACAGTCAATAGAAGATCCTGCCTCCCACTTCCCTTTATTCCTGCCTTGTGAATAAACATCTGTAAAGAGCTTTGTGTGAATGCCTTCCTGCATGGCAGGAAGGTCCCATTTATGCAGAGCAATGAGTAGTTTATATAATGCTCGATTAATTACTTGCTTTCCAAATCCACCTATGAAGAGGTTGATATTTAAACTACTTCTGTTGCTTCCTCTTTTCTTCTGACTTCCAGACTAAAGTTATTCATGACAAATGTTCCCATTCACCATTGTCAGTCATGTCAATCAGTTTAAATAGCACTTTTCCTCCCTATATTTAGTGCCCTGAAGCTGTGTAGGTAACCATGTCCTCTTTAAACTTTCATTTTACTAATCTATCCAAGCCAAGTTCCCTTTGTCATTGTAGTAGCAGTTATCTGTCTCAGGTCTAGCTTGCCTTAAGTATCTCATACCCAGCCAGAGTGTATTTCATTCAGTATTCCAAATTAGGTCTTACTGATGCTTTGTACAACAAAATAAACACTTCCGAAAAATACCTCACTGCTTTTGCCAGATCACATTTGCTTTTTTCATGTCGACATCATATTGTTGGCTACTGGCTATCTCCTTTCCCTTTCTGTCCTTTTCACCAGGTGAAACTCCCATTTACAGCACAAATCCTCATTTTTGGTGCCTAAATAAATGGCCTGGTACTTTGCATTCTTGAATTTTGTTCCGCTTCTACTGTGACAGCCATCCAGCAGGTTATTCACTTCTTCCTGTGTAATATGCCAACCCTTCTTCCTGTTGACAACACCTTTCACTTTTGTGATATCTGCATATTTCACAAATATCTTTCTTCCTTTTCTGTCTCTCTGTCGTTAACAAAATGTGTGTAAAATAATGAAAAGATACATTAATTGGGGAACCTCACTACAATACAAGTTAGCCTTTTGCATTGTTGGTGCTTTTTAGCAGTGTGCTCTCTCTCCTTGAGTCAGTTCTTTGACCATGTTATAGTTCTCATACAAATTCCCAGATTCTCCAGCATAACTAAAAATCTCCATTGTGCTTTATCGGAGTATTCACTGATGTCTACTGTGATCACACTGGCATAATTTGAGATGTCTTTAGTAAAACTGATATTTCTATCTTTGATAGATCTGTTATGCATTTAAGACCAGTTTCTGGCTACTTCCATGTCTCCAGATGACCTCTGTTCCAGAATTTATCCTTATACCTGTTATAATGTACAGGTCCCATTAGTAGGCTTTAGCTGTCACCTTTATTCTCCAAAATTTCCTAGGCATATGCCACTGTAAAAACAACTGTTTGCCAATTACTTTGGCTCTTAATTAATTAGAATCCATTATCTGCCCTCAAATTGGTATCAGAAGCTCCATTTAGCAATAGGATACAAGACACTGTTACCAGAATTAGCACAGTAGTGAAAATCCATGTACTTTTGCTATATTCATGTCAAAAGCTAGAGCCAATTCTTATGACCAGTTAAGTTAATGTCTGCACAATTCTAATACATTTCTTAATGGTTTGTTCAGATAAAAATGCATCACACTGTCATTGCTACTAGTCACTGCTTTTAAACCTCTAAGCTACAGAACAATTCAAGGAAAAGCTCAAATCAGACTGTCTCCTGCAGGGTGAACGTGGCCCTCCTGGTGAAAGTGGTGCTGTTGGTCCCGCTGGTCCCATTGGAAGCCGTGGTCCATCTGGCCCACCAGGCCCTGATGGTAACAAGGTATGCCTTTTCCAGCTGTCATTGCCCTGCTGTTGAATTCCTGATGAAGGCAATCCAAAACCTTCCACGCTGGAGACATTCAAAACCTGCCTGGACGCCGTCCTGTGCAACCTGCTGTAGGTGTCCCTGCTGTGGCAGGGGGGTTGGGACTAGATGACCTCCAGAGGTCCCTTCCAACCCTGACCATTCTGTGATTACTGGTAATAGGTAGTTACCTATACACCATAGCCCCTGGGACATTTCTTCAAGTGGTAAAGCTCCATCCCAGCTAGTCCACACTAATACTGGAGGTTTTTGTTAAGCACTATAGATGATGGGAGGGGAACTCCAGGTTGGACTCAGTTTGAATACAGTTTGTCAGCTGGGTGTACTACTATTCTGTTTTGAGATAGGATCCAAGATTTTGGCCAAAATTCATGCTGACTTCTATTTATACCCACCTCTACTTACACACAGGAAGCTCTTGTATCTAGTAAGCAATGTTTACCCCAAAACATTAGCACAATAATATGCAGTCGTCTACCAAAGTAACATTGACTTGATGCTAACTGAATATGGGTCTCAGTTCTCAAGATTTTTATGGGTAGTCTTTCCACAGAAGTTTAGTTTAGAGCATGGGGCACCCTAAAATCTCAGGAGCCCACAGAATCAGAGAGTGTTCATGTCTGGCATCTTCACTAGTTGAAAAAGTAAAAATAAGTGCAGTAGCTTAAGATGATATACTACTAGTCACACTGTTTACAAGTAAGGGGAATGATGGGCAAAGTAGTAATGACAGAATTTTGTTCCAAATTGCGTGTATGATTTGACCCTCTCTTACATGATACGCTGTTGCTGCTAGGGTGAGCCTGGTAATGTTGGTGCTGCTGGTGCTCCTGGTCCTGCTGGCCCTGGTGGAATCCCAGGAGAGAGAGGTGTTGCTGGTGTTCCAGGAGGCAAGGGTGAAAAGGTAAGGTGGACAACTTGCTTTGTTACTGCATGGACAGATTTGTGAGGTGTTTGAATTTCATTAACTTAAAAAATCTGCAGGTTACCCCAATGCAACTTTTATTTACTGTGAAACTGTATTACATGATGACTCACTAGTAGTCAGTAAGTAGAGGTTTTCTTGGTCTAACAGACTGACAGTCTTTTCTATGGTTGTGTCTTGATCTTTACTCAGCATTTGGAATTAGTTCAAGTGGCAGTTAGTGCTTCACAGGATCAGTTAACAATGAGCTTATCTTTACCGAAGAAATACTAAAGCTGTCTCTGAGTACAGGCTTTGTAGTAGGAATGGTCCTACTGATCATAAAGGACCGAGTCTGATCAAATCCTTGACCACTCTAGGTGCGGTGACTATGATATAAGTAAATCAGGTACAAAACTTTTATGATTATATCCATTATCTATAAAATCAGAAAACATTTTAACCAGTGTAAGCCCTTATGTAAAGTTGTGAAGTCTGATTGCAAGTCCTGTTGCTACCTCTGCTTTAGCCATATAATTATCTATGAAATTGATTTTTATCTTGCTATGTACATCTCATTCCGTATTCTCTCCTGTTCATTATTTAAACATGGAACTGAGATTTCTAGAACTGCTTTATTTGTTTTAACTAAAAAAATCCATAGTCATTTAGCATAAATGGAGTTGTAAGTAAATTAAGATGAAAATTGCTTGCAATTTTTTATAAACCCCTATGTACTGACATGCAGATTAATGCAGAAGAGTAGGATGTATTTAGAAAAAAAAAGAGAAGAGTGCTGGTCTGATTTCTTGACACTAGTGTTGGCCTGGTTATAACTTTTTGTCATAGGAAACATACGGCATTTTATGTGATCACTCATATGACATCATTGTTTTTAACAGTTGTTTTCCTGCTTCAAATAGAAATTATAACATGAATGCCCAAAAGAATTTGTATGTATGGTTATTTCTTGACCAAAAGAAAAGGGATTTTGAAGGGGGATTTACATTTGGAATATGTCATTTGGAATATGTGTCAACTTGGTTTTTAATTCCATTCAAAATGCTTGCTGTCGAGGGAAAACTAAATAGGTTTCCCATAAAACAGGCAGGGTTATAATTCTGAAATGCATGTTAGTCCTCTTTGCCTGGAAATTCTCACTGTGCAAGTCAGTACATAGCAGTAAGAGCGAAATAATAATCAAAGTCCATTCCCCAAAAAAAATAGCATGGTAAGCATCTCATATGATATGCAAGTAATACATGGATACTCAGCAAACAGTTCAAGACTTCTTTCATACAAACTATCGTGTTCATGACCAATATAATGTTTTTTTTTTCTCCTCTGTGTATTCTAGGGTGCCCCAGGTCTGAGAGGTGATGCTGGTGCAACAGGAAGAGATGGTGCTCGTGTAAGTATCTTTTTGGTTCTACTTGAGTTTACCTTGCTACACCTCAGAAGTTAAGTGACTAAAAAGGATGTTCAGGACTTACATTGTCCACTTTATTGCATTTCCTCTTATCTGCTCAGTTTTGGCACAAATCAATATGATTTTGTTGCCCCTTGTCCAGGGATGCTTAAATTTAGGGGGAGAGAAAGAAAAGCGATCGGTTCTCATGCACACAACCAGAGAAGTGACATCAGCAGAGAACCTTGTATTTCATAGACAATTGTTCAGTGTGACGTTATCGTCTTTAACTTCATGGGCTCAGCACAGACAGCTAATTCTCAAAGCAGCCCGCAAAGCTACACAAAATTATAACTAATTTGAGATTTTGGCTGCCTGTCCTAGATTTCATACTTTGGAAGGAAATAACAGAATAGATTGTATTTTATAAAATCATCATGAGTCCTGTACTGGGACCGGTACTATTTAACATCTTTGGCGGCATGGATGTTGGCATTGAGCGCACCCTCAGCAAGTTTGCCAACAACACCAAGCTGTGTGGCGCGGTTGTCAGGCTGGAGGGAAGGGATGCCATCTACAGGGACCTCAAAAGGCTTGAGAAGTGGGCCTGTGCAAACCCCATGAAGTTCAACCAGGCCAAGTACAAGGTTCTGCATGTGGGTCAGGGCAATCCCAAGCATAAATACAGGCTGGGCAGAGGGTGGATTGAGAGCAGCCCTGAGGAGAAGGACTTGGGGGCGTTGGTGGATAAGAAGCTCAACATGAGCCAGCAATGTGCACTTGCAGCCCAGAAGGCCAACCGTATCCTGGGCCGCATCAAAAGAAGCGTGGCCAGCAGGTCAAGGGAGGTGATTCTGCCTCTCTGCTCCACACTTGTGAGACCCGAGCTGGAGTACTGCATCCAGCTCTGGAGTCCCCAACATAAGAAGGACATGGACCCATTGGAGTGAGTCCAGAGGAGAGCCACAGAGATGGTCAGAGGGCTGGAGCACCTCTCATATGAAGACAGGCTGGGAGAGTTGGGGTTGTTCAGCCTGGAGAAGAGAAGGCTCCAGGGAGAGCTTATAGCAGCCTTCTGGTATCTGAAGGGCACCTACAAGAAAGGTGGAGAGGGACTTCTTATAGTTGCATGTAGTGATAGGACAAGAGGTTATGTTTTTAAACTGGAAGAGGGTAGATTTAGATTATCTATCAAGAAATTTTTCACTATAGTGGTGATGAGGCACTGGCACAGGTTGCCCAGAGAAGTTGTGGGTAACCCATCCCTGGAAGTGTTCAAGACCAGGTTGGATGGGGCTTTGAGCAACCTGGTCTAGTGGGAGGTGTCCCGGTCCATGGAAGGGGGTTGGAACTCGATCTTTAACATCCCTTCCAACCTAAACCATTATATGATTCTACTAAAAACAGCTGGAAGAAAGTCACACACCTGTCTCCGGGGGAAAGAGAAAAAATACTAAAAGTAGTCACTCCTGCTTACATTTTATTAGAAACAGTGTCCTGTCTCTTGACCTGTAGGGTCTCCCTGGTGCTATTGGTGCTCCTGGCCCGGCTGGTGGTGCTGGTGATCGGGTAAGTCTGCTCTTTGAATGAAAGTGTCATGTTTGTTTAGACAGTTTACCCATGCATGAATATTTAAGATGTGGAATTCCATAAAAAACAATTCCATCTTTACATTGTGCACAAGTTCTGCAAGTTTTTCAGATTTGGGAGGCAAGCATTATTGGGATTATAGATCTATTCAGTGAAGTTTGCCATAGCACCACAAACCTTGTCCTAAAAGGGCAGGGAAGGGATGCCCACTTACGTGGCAATGGGTTATATGGGGAGAAGATACTGATTTAGGCTTTGTCTGAATTCTTCGCAGTTGAGGCTAATCTCCACAATCCTCCTCACACTGTGAAAAGAGGTTTTGATATGGTGATTAACACATTAGCTCAGAATGATTCTTTATCCCGTCCAAGTATCATTAGAAATTACTAATACCGGGTGGGTCAAAACAGAGCATTTTCAGTAATACCCTCTCCATTGAAGACAGGGAGACTCACTGCATGTGTCTATACCACAAGAGCACCCCTGTTCTGACTGCAGTGAGGCCTTCCTCCACTGTGTCATAATGTTTTCTGCCATCTGTTTTAGGGTGAAGGAGGTCCTGCTGGTCCCGCTGGTCCTGCTGGTGCTCGTGGTATCCCTGTAAGTGGCAATTCCTACAACTAGTCCTTTGTCAAAGACATGATGTTCAGAAAAATGCCCTTTTAAAGCTCTTTCCAATCAATCCTCTCTTCTTTGTCCTCTCTTTAGGGTGAACGTGGTGAGCCTGGTCCTGTAGGTCCTAGTGGATTTGCTGGACCTCCTGTGAGTATCGTTTGTGCTTTCCTCTTATTGATGTCACACCATTCCTCTTATTTCCTTTGCATGCTTTTCCGACTCCTTGTTTTGTGTGTTTTTCTGCCCATAGGGTGCAGCTGGTCAGCCTGGTGCTAAAGGCGAGCGTGGGCCTAAAGGACCTAAGGGTGAAAGTGGACCAACAGGTGCTATCGGCCCAATTGGTGCTTCTGGACCACCAGTAAGTGAATCGTGTCCTTGTGAAATGCATGGTTCTTAACTGTGCTATGCAAGCAATACACTAGCCCGAAGGCCTTGCATTTTTAAAAGGTAATTAAAAAAGCAACAAAACTTCAAACTAGGCTCTGAGGAAAGTCACCATACTGATTTTCGCGCATTATATAAACTTTGTCAATCTATTTATGTGGGCTCAGATCATGAGTCTGGAAGTGAAATTAAGAGGAAAAAAATAAATTAAGTTGCCCTGAAGATCAGCAAAATCAGTCTATCTTGGATCATTCAGGGGGTGATTGTGGGCAAGCTCTGAGCTGAGGATGATGGTATCTTCCTCTCAAAGACAGGATGCGCTGTCACACTCTGACTGTCAGACCCAGTCATCCAGAAGCATATGTGCAAATTTGTCTGTGCACCCACTTGCATACAAGCTTTTCATGTGCTAACACCTTTATAGCCCAAAGGTATACATACACTACTTCACATGCATGCAGCCCACTACTGGGGAACTGGTTGAAATGATGCAGAAAGTCAGGCCCTAGAATTTCAAATACTGTGAAGTGTTGCAAGATAACATGGCTTGGGGTTCTCACTCTATGCTTCTAATAGAGCGGTACCAGGCCCTTGCACTACATGGCTGTATTCGTCATACAGTGCAAATGGAGGACTTGCTGTTCTTTGCCTTACTATGCCTTTCACAGTTTGACTTCTAGATTTGCTTAGATGCACGTAACATTTGCAAGGCAAATTCATTTGAATCATAAATGCCTTATGCAACTCTTCTCAGTCCATACCATACTGATTTAAAATGTCTGTGAGAATTTACTACCCTCATATCAGGGCAGGAATTGTGGGTTTGGGCCTAGTTCTCCTGTTAAAGTAAAAAGCAAAATTGCCCTTAACTTTTATGAGAGTGAGACTGAGCCCTTATTCTAAACAGGGGACATTAACAGTCTTTGCTTGATTCATCTGTCTTTTTCAATCCTTCATACATAGGGTCCTGCTGGTGCTGCTGGTCCTGCTGGCCCTCGTGGTGATGCTGGTCCTCCTGTAAGTCTTCAGGCTTTTGGCACTGATATTGTTGCTTTTCATGAAATCATTGTTTCCTTTAAACCAAAGTTTCCTTTTCACTTTTATTTTTAGGGTATGACTGGTTTCCCTGGTGCTGCTGGAAGAGTTGGTCCTCCTGGCCCTGCTGTAAGTAACTAATTAAGAAGTTCTAATGGGAAATAAGTCAGAAGTTGCATTGGTTAGGGATAATCCTCGTTTTTGTTACATGGACACAAATTCTAACTGCACTGGAATCACCTCAGATCCTTATAGGACTGGATGAGATAAGAAGTCTCTTAACTGTTTAAAATCCCAGAGCGGGAGTATGCATTTAGTTTGGTTCGGGGTTTTTTTTTTTTGCAATCCATCCAGCATCCCTCTGCATCTTGAGGCGCTTAACCATTCATAAAAATCCGTGTTTCCTTTGCTTTTGTTCCCCGTAACTGCATAGCCATTGATTTTGAGTGGAATAAGATTATGTTCTATTTGAAAAAAAAGTTATCTTGTGTCCACACTTTCTAAAAGTACCTGCAGTTCCAGCCCCTATCTCCAGTAGGGCAACCTCTTATTGTGTTTGAGAATGTGGATCCCTGCTTCTTTATTTTTTAGCCAGTAATACTCGTTTCAAATTGAAATTTGTAGTTTTCTTTTCAAAGGTGTTTCCAACCTTTACCAAAAGGCACTTCTTTCCTTTAGATGCCCTACATTTAAATATATGGTAAAACCCAGTATTCAAAGCAAATAATCCTCCTGGAACAAGTTTTTTCTCATAGATTTTATAGTTGCAATTAATGTCTCCGGAGCCAAATCAATACTTTCCTGCCAAATTTTGCTACTTTCAACTGCATTGAGAAAAAAAAATAAAATCTATTGGTTCAATAATTCTACTGATTCCAGCTATCCACTGCTAACAAAAGCAATAGAAGTTGCTGCTTCAGAACAGCTGTTTATTGAAAAACACAATTTTTGTCTGTGGACATAAAGTGAAACTTATCTCTGTTCTCCCCAGTCAATGGGTCTACATTGTAATGATATCTTATTCATACTCAATCCTAGGGCATCACTGGTCCCCCTGGTCCTCCTGGCCCAGCTGGCAAAGATGGTGCTAGAGGTCTACGTGGTGATGTTGGTCCAGTTGGCCGAACTGGTGAACAAGGTATTGCTGGCCCACCTGGTTTTGCTGGTGAGAAAGGTCCATCTGGAGAGGCTGGTGCTGCTGTAAGTTACTGAGTATAACATCTCCTTAAAAATGTTTCTATTCATGTAAGTGTGATGGCTTCTAAGATACTTTTGGTAGTTGGGAAGGGCTTTTGTCTTTACACACAAATTTAGCAAAGCTTTTAAGTAGAAGCTCTACTGAAATTCAAGGAATTGTTTATAAATATGGGTCAGTTTTTTCTCTTTTTTCTTATGGCGAGTTGCATCTGTCTCTGCAAGTAGCCTAAGTGAAAGCAACAAGGCTAACTGCAGACAAAATTGCTACTTAGTCTGAGAAAGGGAAGCGGAGTCTCCTGCTCTGAAATTGAGCATCATGGATGGAAAAAGGGGAATATGTGAACATCCATTTAGAACAATCTCAATTCATTTCTGCATCAGAGATTTGTGGGGATCATGCGGTTAAAGTTGTCTGACCCCAGGGTGGCTTAGACTCATGCAAATAAATAAATTGATTTTGAGTGTCTTTAAGCTTGTGCGTCTAGAATTACTGGTGTTTTTAAAGCCAGACACATTTCTGTCTTATGGAAGTATGCACTTGTGTGAATTACCAATCTGCTTCTCAACAAAAGTTTATAGAAATTTCTTCTGTGATCTGCAGAAGTTGCAGCTATGAATGAAATCTTCAGTGTCACTGTCAGATATGCATGTTAAAAATTCACAATTGAAAATTTGCCCTTTAATGTCCAGTATAAAGCAATATGTTTTCTAATTTTTATGTTCTAATTTAATTTCAATTATGAAAAACACAATGGAACTAGTAGGCCTGACTGTATTTTAGGATAATAATTTAGGGTGATCTGTCAGGATGATTACTTATGCCAGGTTCAGCACCACTTATGCTCAAATTTCAAGGAAATTCAAAAGTTGCTTAATTAAACAACCTTTACCTTCAAATGGTCGGTAGAGAGTTCTAAGGGTTGTTTGGAGATGTCACATCTTCTAAAGTGGTCTCAGGATCAGACTCAGATGATCAGTCAGTCTCTTTGCTATGGAATCTCCTCACATAGTCATCTCTGTAGTGCATGCCCCAATTTTCTTGCATCACCCACTGTTATTGAATGGGAAGGGAAAAAGCATGTGTATAGTGTTGTTCAGAAACAGCGTTTTCACTGGAAGGTAGTTGTGAGGGGAGTATAACGGGTATTACACATTTACAGACCTTTAGCTTTGGAGTTTAAAGTCTTATGGGTTGATTACACCTTCTTCCATGCAGGAACTAGCACTGACATTATATTGAGATCCTTGGAAAGCAGTTAGTACTGTTTTAGAGTAAAACAAATGAGAAATGTCAAGGGCCATAAAAACTGTGTTTTCTTTGTGAATGTAAGTAATATTCTTTTCATGTCATAGGGTCCTCCTGGTACCCCAGGTCCTCAGGGTATCCTTGGTGCTCCTGGTATTCTTGGTCTGCCTGGCTCTCGGGGAGAACGTGGTCTTCCAGGCATCTCTGGAGCAACAGTGAGTATATGACCAGTTAACTGCTTTAAAGAGATAGGTGTAAAGAAAAATTTGAGGTCTCCTCTTAAGGGAAACCAGGAAAAAGGAGATGTAGATTCTGCTGTTTCCATTGCTGCTGCAAACAGAGGATAGGGACCTGACAGACTTAGAATAATGGAAGAAATTATTGCTTGCTGCAGACGAACAAGACTTGTGTCTGCAGGTGAGCATACTTTTGAATGGCATCAGAGGTTACTGACAGAACAGGTAGAAAATTCAGAAGGAAGATAATATTTGGTATAGTTGGATATGTTTCTCGTGTCCTGGATCTGTTTCACTTCCAGAATTGATTGCAGAGAAATGTTTCTCTTAGATATTGACCAAAAGTTCTGTAAGACTGGTTTTTGTTGTATTATAATGTCACATTTTGTTACCACTGTTCCTGTATTAGGGTGAACCTGGTCCCCTGGGTGTTTCCGGTCCTCCTGGTGCCCGTGGTCCCTCCGGTCCTGTGGGTTCTCCTGGTCCAAATGGTGCTCCTGGTGAAGCTGGTCGTGATGTAAGCTATGTCTTATTTCCTCTTCAGGATTGCTTTTCTTTTATTCTGAGCCAAAGACAAATACACAGAAAAGATGGATGCAACTGGAGGTTGTTTTGCTAGCAGACTTGTACCTTCTGGTGTCTTCAGGGCAGGATTCTAATAGACATGGATTCCTGTCCCCAACTAGGTGAAAAATTCTTCAAGGCACAAGTTGTGTCTGAAATAAATCTTGGAGTGACTTTCAGAATCTGGAGCTCCCTTATGAGCCCTGCCTTATGAGTGATTACTTGGAGGACAGGGCCCTGCTCCCAGTTCTTCATAGAGCAGCAAATAAACTTACCTGTCCAATTTAACCATCCAAGTTAGTAGTTCACCTTGAAGAAAGGTATCCATACAGTGGCTATACATGACTTACAGTGTAAGAACAGATAAAGTATTAACATGTTAACGTGTCTCCTGCAAGGATAACTATATAAAGCTTTCTCTGGGCCTTATCAGGAAAGCTTATTTAATAACCTGAAGCATTGCTAATATAGGACTCCTGCGAGTCCTGAGACTCAGAGGATTTCAGAGATCAGAGTAATTTTATTTTATAAGTATTAAAAAGAAATACACTTTCTGTTCCGTGGGAATTTTCTGAAGGAAAAGGTTTGCTAGTGTACACAGTGAAAGAGTTGAAGTGAAATTAACATTTGCAAAGAAAGCCATTTAAGCTTCTGAAGTACCACAACAAAGTAATTTAGCTGTGACTACTGTTGAAGTCCTTTTCTTGCTACTGGCATTTTTCATTGAAAAAGTTGGTCTCAGTTTTACAAGAGTGCAAGCTAGATGAAGACCACTATTGTCTTGACCTTTTTATTTAGAGAAATAAAGCAAAACCCAGTATTTCTTTTCTATACTGAACTTGTAAAACCTAAAATATTTGAAGACCACCTTATTTTTCTAACAACATTAATATATTTAAAGGATTTGAGAGTGACATCTATAAGGAAGAGCTTTTTTATCTTCAAGATTTATGCTATCTCATCTCAAATGTCTTCCTACTCGTATTGGGAGCAATTAGACTGACACACAGTTGAGATGAAGGTTGATGGAATTTAATGCTTTTCCATGTTATTTTAACAGGGCAATCCTGGAAATGATGGTCCTCCAGGCCGTGATGGTGCTCCTGGTTTCAAGGTAACTTGTTCTTTTCTTTTATTTCATAATCATGGAAGAAATATTCCAATATGTGTAAGTCAGTAGTGACACACTGTCTCTCTCTTTGCATTCCTTTGTTCCCAGGGTGAGCGCGGTGCTCCTGGTAACCCTGGTCCCAGTGGTGCTCTGGGTGCTCCTGGTCCTCATGGCCAAGTTGGTCCTTCTGGAAAGCCTGGAAACCGTGGTGATCCTGTAAGTTGATGAGACCTTAATTTTTTTTGATTAACACAGGACTAGTATTTGTCCATCACATATACACTATACATCAAACCCCTACAATATGTGGATAATTACTTTGCTTTCTGCAGCGATGTGTTGAGCATGGAACCTTTATTAGGTATAATATACAGCAGTGACATGCATTTTCTATTCCCATTTCAGGGTCCCGCTGGTGCTGTCGGACCTGCTGGTGCTTTTGGTCCAAGAGGTCTCGCTGTAAGTCTGATTTCTAAATACAGTACTGCACTGATGCAAGAAGAGAAAGCATGCTTTAGTAATAAGGACTCGTGACTGTGCCCAAGATACGGGCCCAAAAAGTAGTGCTTAAGGAGCTGTAAATATTTATAGACCTAGAATCTCGATCAGCATTCTCTCTTATGGGGACCGATACTGAAGCTTTGGGGATTGACACTCTCCCTGGGTGTGTTAACAGAATGTACATAGATATATATATATATCTCTATATATATCTATCTCAGGGGCAACTGTTGGCATAATGTAGAATGTTCATGCTTTATTTTCGTTTTGACAGTAGTATATACCTGAAGCCTTCTATTTTATTCTTCTGACACCTATATCCCTTCCTAGGGCCCACAAGGTCCACGTGGTGAGAAAGGCCAACCTGGTGATAAGGGGCCTAGAGGTCTGCCTGGCTTGAAGGGACACAATGGATTGCAGGGTCTTCCTGGTCTTGCTGTAAGTAAACGATTTTCAGTATTTTGAATATAAAGAGCAAAAAAAGGAAATAATGTCACCCTCGTGTGGAATTACATACGCACAACCCAGCAGGTTGCTACTGCTTAACTCCACTCTGCGTCACATTTCAGAGGTCAAAAGATTCTCTTTGAGTAGGTCTTCACATAAAATGGCAAATTTTGATACTGCCATTGACAGCTGGCTTTAGAACTGTGGGTACGATTAGTTGCCCTGAAATGACTGCATTTGGCTAGCACAGAATTCAAAAAGATCTGCTTTTGTTTTAATATTATTTCTTACTTTGGCCAGAAATTGTAAAGCCTTTGTATCACAGAGAAACAGAAGTAATTTGTAGATTTTCTTCTCTTTAAATTCTAGTATCACCTCTAGGAATTCTGACTTTTATTTTAAAGCCTTCTCTGAAAATCTGAAAAAATAATATTGAGACTTTTATAGGTTATCCCCTTAAATACCTCTTCACGCTCTCTCTCCTCCCTCCCTAAAACAGGCATTTTATACCCCAGCTCCACTAATAAACACTATTAGCCCTAGATTCTCATTCTCTGAGCCTAAATGCACATGCTGACTATAGCTCCCTCCTGAATCATGCTAATACAAATGTGTCCCACTGCATTTTTTTTAATGACTATGCATGTATCTTTCCCAATAGGGCCAACATGGTGATCAAGGTCCTCCTGGTAACAACGGCCCTGCTGGCCCAAGGGTATGTGAATTTAAGAGCATATTCAAGTAACTCTCCTGTTCCTTCTGTGCAATACATATGTACACTCCCATTTATATGACTCTCTATTTGTAGCGTTTTCTACTGTCATTAAACTGTTTGACATTCCTTTTAGGGTCCACCTGGTCCTTCTGGTCCTCCTGGTAAAGATGGTCGCAATGGTCTCCCTGGACCTATTGGCCCTGCTGGTATGCGTGGCTCTCATGGTAGCCAAGGTCCTGCTGTGAGTATAACTTACTCTTTGTTGATTTAACACATTTATGTCACAGTTACAAGAAAATCACTTCAAAAGCCTAGCAGTTTAGGAAAAGATGTGGTTTGATTTTTTTTTTTTTTTTTTTAAAAAAAAGGACTTCCAAATGTCTGTTGTTATTTAACATTAAACGTTTCCCTAATAGGCCTAAACCTGAAGTCCTTGTTCATTCCTTATCGCCAGACAGCAAATACACAAAGAAGATGTGGCAGTCCTACTGTGTGCATCTTCTACTGCTTGAGCCCACAGTAGTCACCATGGGGCAGCTCCATATTTGCTGCCTCAGATTAGAGCTAAGGGTGCTAGAGTTAAGTAGGACTATGCATGTGTGGAAGCATTTAGTTGAGAGAACCATATGTCTAACAGAACGCCTCTTGTCTTTTGCCTTTGAAAAACTTCAGGGTCCCCCTGGTCCTCCTGGTCCCCCTGGTCCCCCTGGCCCCAATGGTGGTGGATACGAGGTTGGCTATGATGCAGAATACTACCGGGCTGATCAGCCTTCTCTCAGACCCAAGGATTATGAAGTTGATGCCACTCTGAAAACATTGAACAACCAAATTGAGACTCTGCTGACCCCAGAAGGCTCCAGAAAGAACCCAGCTCGCACCTGCCGTGACCTAAGACTCAGCCACCCAGAATGGAGCAGCGGTATGTTAGTGCCAGATATTTGCCCTTTCTGGCCTGAGCCAGAGTGTACTTCCAGAGCCAGGGAGTACTTCCAGCTTACTAGCTTGCTTTGATGAATGGTATCCTTGGCCACCCTGGGAAAATACTAAATGACCAATGAAGTTCTCTCTGCCTCCACTGAAAATAGATACAAGGACATTCTGAAAAGGTCTTTATAGCTGTTGTTATGCAATTATTGCAATTTTTTTTTTTCAGAATAATATAAAAAGATTTAACCCTAGCTTTCAAATACAGTTCTTATACATTAGCAATCTAAAATATGTATTTATCCCAGTTATCACCTTAATATTGTAACTATTTCTGATACTTATGATCTCTCTCTGAGTTCCTGTATCAGGCAAGTGAATATAAACTGAATGCAAACGTTAGGCTGAGTGAACTATTGTTTGCATTTCTTTCCTCAATGGCAGGCTTCTACTGGATTGATCCTAACCAAGGCTGCTCTGCAGATGCCATTAGAGCATACTGTGACTTTGCCACTGGTGAGACTTGCATCCATGCCAACCCTGACAATATTCCCACTAAGAACTGGTACGTCAACAAGAATCCCAAGGACAAGAAGCACGTATGGTTTGGTGAAACTATCAATGGTGGCAGCCAGGTAAGTGATGTATGGGAGGGTGATTGTTTCCTACAGTGCTGTCTGAAGAGTTCCCAATTCACTGACTCTCAGCAAGCAAACACATAAACTCTATTAAAGGAGAAATATGAACAAGGGAACTACCTTTCGTCTCAAGGGAACAGAGATGCAGTTCTGGTTTGGATCACAATTTGCTAAAAGGATTTCTAAGTATCATTCTAATTTTTCTTGGTGTCTGCAAATGATCGATTCAGCATAACTAATGGCTATTGCTAAGGGAAGCCTGGACTGGAATATTGTACATTCATATAAAGACAGTCCAGAAACTGTCTGAAAAAGTAAGAAAAACATCTTTGCTTGTTCTTTCAAATGAGATTTTTTACATATGACACTGTTCCTGGAAAGATATTTATATTACACATCACTGACCCTGAGCATATGCCACCATAACACTCAGAATTGCCAGTGTAGTAAAAACAAGAAATATGTCTACTTGCATGTTAGACGCTGTACCAGCCACTTGCAAATAAATCACTTTTGTACAGCTAAGGAAATCTAATTACATAATTCTTAAATGAAATTTAGTTAAGCTTATGATGAAATTGCAGCGTCCAAGGTCTTAGTCTGAGAACATACGATTGATCACACTGGGTCACAAGGGTCTAGGGTAGTCTGGGGTCCTGTTTCTTACAGTAGCTAAAAGTAGATGCTGTAAAAGAATATAGGAATGAAGTAACATTTGTAATATCCACTGACACTATTCTATTAGACTGAAAAAAATAATCAGGGTTTTCTTGAGACAGGCATCGTTTCTGTGTATCTATGGAAACAGTGGATTTCTTTCCCTTGAACTTACCTGGTCTTGGTTTTGAATCCCCACAAACTGTCAACACTCTATCTGGGAACAGAGTTCTACAGTTCAACTACATCCACTCATGGCTGGTTTTCAGCCTACCTCCTACTAGTTTTAGTCGATGCTCTTTAGCTCTGGAGTTGCAATAGACAAATGATTGCAGACTCCTGTGATTCTTTTCATCTTAATGTTCCTAGATCAAATATCGCATACTTCCATTACAAACATCCACCTTCCCCAGCAATACAATTGACTGGATTTCTTTCTGGTTTTCAGTTTGAATACAATGATGAAGGAGTGACCTCAAAGGATATGGCCACCCAACTTGCCTTCATGCGTCTGCTGGCCAACCATGCCTCCCAGAACATCACCTACCACTGCAAGAACAGCATTGCCTACATGGATGCGGAAACTGGCAACCTTAAAAAGGCTGTAATACTGCAGGGATCCAACGATGTTGAACTACGAGCTGAAGGCAACAGCAGATTCACTTTCAGTGTTCTTGAGGATGGCTGCTCTGTAAGTAACGCAGAAACCACGGGCACCATGACTGCCCATCATTAAGCATGTGATTAGGGACAGAGTTGTGCTTTGATTCAGAATTAGATTTTTCAGTCAGATCAGCAAAATTTTATGCAGTGAAGATAGCCTACAAAACCAACTATGCTACATCTAACAAATGAGAAGTACTGGGGTACAAACAAATCCTGCCTTGTACTGTGCAGTGTGGCAAAAAAGAAGCTTTTCAGAGGGGAAAAAGAGCTTTTTTTGTGTGTAAGCTGAAGATTGAGATAATAGCGCACAAGATGTAGGAGGGACAGGATCTTTAAGTTCTGAAAAACTCAGGCACTGAGGATTTAATATCAGTGTGAATAATGTGATAGTTTCTGTAGAGCATCGCACATATGACTTCATAAAATTGAATATTTTCTCTGTGTCAGAGATCTAAATAGTTGGATATGGATATCTGATTTGCAAACAATGGCAGCAAAATTAATATGAAATTATTTCACAAATTATCCATTCGGGTGAAACAATTCTCAAGACTATGAAAAATGCAATAACAACTGTAATGAATCTTCTCTTGCAGAGAAAGAACAATGAATGGGGCAAAACGATCATTGAATACAGAACAAATAAGCCATCTCGCTTGCCCATCCTTGACATTGCACCTTTGGATATTGGCGGCGCTGACCAAGAATTCGGTTTGGACATTGGCCCAGTCTGTTTCAAATGAATGAACTAAAATTAACTTAAAGCCTCTCCCAAATTATTCTCTTGTCATTTCTTTTTATAATGAAAGCTGACTCCTTCCATTTCTTCTGTTCATCTACTTGCTTAAACTCTGGGCGAAAGAGAAGGAGAAGAATTGATTGGAGCATTGTGCAATGAAATTTAATACAACCCCAAAAGGACTTGGAAGTCTTTCAAGATTTAACACCTTGCTTTGGGAAATGTCAACCTTTGTAAAGAAAAAAAAAAAAACAAAATAAAAAATCATGAAAGTTTGCACCACTTGTGGCCTTTGAATATCTTCCACAGAGGAAGTTTAAAACCACAACTTCCAAAGGTTTAAACTACCTCATACACTAAATCAAGTGTGATCCACATCTTTTGTAGGTACTTCTCTATATGATCTGAGGTACTTTCAGTTCCACTCAAAATACAGTGGTGCTAGTTGCATTATTACAGAGTTATCTTTCCAATACTTGAACTTTGATGGTGCTAGTAGCATTTAAAGTATCACTTCTCTGTTTCTTTGAAGTCTGTCTCAAAACTGAGAATGTCCTGTCTCACCCGCAGCTTAAGCATGTGGATCATTTTTCCTCATCTTTGTCCTCTTCCTCCAAAATCAGGTGCTCCTCCTTTCAAATCTCATTTCCATCTTCTACAATGGGTAAAAAAAAAAAATCATCATTTCTCAAAAAAAGAAAGAAAATGTATTTTGTATATGTGAGATGTTTAAATAAATTGTGAAAAAATGAAATAAAGCATGTCCAGTGTTCCAAAAGAAACTATTTAATGAGTTAAGTTACTTGCTTAGATGCATTGGCAGATATTCATACCCAGAATTTACAATACATTTGCATTACTGCAACTATCTTAGCCCATTGCTGTAAAACATCTGCTCAGAGCATTCAAAGTCTGCCTTCAACTGTCTTACGGGTGTGATTGTCTGTTCAACGCTTCATTCCAACACCACCTTTAGAAAAGTCCCCAAGAAACTCAGTAACTGTGCCTCATAGTATGAGAAGTTCAAAAGCAGAAACAATTCCTTCCTTTTTTTTTTTCCCAAATGCTAAGGAGGATTAATGGCCCAAAGACAGAAAATGAGGCTTCTGTCTTACACTTGAAGACAGAAAGCTCCTTGGTGTTGTGAGAGCTGTGCTGGCTGATTCTGTGCTGTAATCAGCAGAACTGTGCTGTGTGCTGTTACAATGATGTGCAGAAGTCCGTGCAAGGAATCTCTGAATTCAGTTGCCTTGTCAGGAAGATTAGGGTTTGTTAGGCCTTTATAGTTCATTCAGTTCTGTATAAGACAGAACTATCTGCTGTTGCCAAATAATTTACTATCTCAAAAAACACCACAAGATGCAAAGACTGTTCTTATCTGAGGCCTTTTAAGAGACTGCTATCATACAGTGCTTTTCTGAAAAGCCTAAAGGAACTGCCCTTCCAACAGCCATATTTTTGGAACTGGGAAGGTGCTTGGGAGAACGCACAAAGGACCATGAGGACAACAGCAAAAGCAGGTAAGAGGAGCGGTGAGACAGGCTTAGTCAGAGGGAACCCCCAAAGGGAAGCGTGAAGGAAGTACCCAGAAGGGGGTCCCTGTAACCTGCAGGTTAGCGGCTGAGAGTCTGAAGGCACCTCCAAACAGTGCAAAGAGGAATAAGCACTAAAAACTGCTTCTGAGGAAAGTTTTTCATTCTTGCTTGCAATGAATTGATTCAGGAAAAAAGGGCAAATATTAAAACGTGGCCCTAAGTGCAGCTGCTGTGTGCCCACAGCTGTGTCCTGAATTAACAGAAGGGGAATTGCCATGATAAAATATACCCCATTTTTTCTTAAGTGAGTAAAACATGCTGCAGGTAAACACTTGAATTTATTTATTGGAACATGATGATTCTTAAAATGTTAATATTTCAAATGTTGTCTTAGTATTTCAAAATACAATTTTTGTTGTTGATGAAAAAAGAAAATAATTAAATGCTTCAAAACGGTAAGAGTTTCTTTTCCCCCGTAGGTTATCTACACGCCAGCAAGTTCCTACAAGGACTGAAAAGATAAAATTCCATCCCTCAGTGTATGTAATCCACAAGGATGTACGCAAAGGTTATTGCTAGGGCTGGGAGGTGGACTATTGCTCCTTGGGAAGGGAAAAAAAAACAACGGTTAAAGTAACACTTGAGGTTTAGAAAGGAAACTCCGTAGGGAAAACACTGTCTCTTTTGTCATCTTCTGGTGTCTCCTTTGCTCTGTGTCATCTATTCCGCGGCACGTCCTGATAGGCAGAGAACACTTCCTTTCTACCAGCATATTAGTAACACCCAAATTCTTCTGTGTTTTCACACCTTTGCCACAAAAGAGGACTCACTTGGAAATTAAACCAGAAAAAATACGTAGCACCTACCTCACAACTTCTAGCCTCGTCAGCACTGAGAAGATACTCAGTTTGGCCTGCAGGTTTTGAACTCATCAGAACTTACTGCCCAGTCGCACAAGACTGAAGAAACTGTCTTTCCTCTCAAGGACCATAGCTGAAAATAAGTGAGATGAACTGCAGACAGGGAGCCTTCATAGTGTCTAATTTCAGGAATATAAAATGTTGAGTAAACTGGTGAAGTGCTCTGCCTCCCTATAAGGATTATCTCTGGAGAATTCAATTATAAGCAGGGATGCAGCAGCAGTAACACAACCAGACCGTTAGCACGAATTAGCTAAAACAATAGGGTTAAAACAGGTTAAAGTTTGCATTTGGAACAAGAAAGAAACCTGGAAGGAAAGGAAAAATAGCTGGAGTAACGAAGTGACGGATGAAGTTTGCGGCAAGCCCCGGCTGTGCTGCAGAGGACCAGAATTGCTGGAGAAGCTGCCAGAGGCTGGGGAGGGCGGCTACGGGGCCACTGATGTGCGCAGTGCTCGGCTGTGCTATGATTGTGTAAATGAAAGTACCGCAGCGTTCAGACCATTTTCCTCCCTGGACTCTGTGGGACTGATCTGCCACTTGTGCGGTCAATAAATGTGTCCTGTTCCTTACGCCACCTCCCCAGGAGATGAACAGAGATTAAAAGGCTCCTGTCAGTAGGGGCTTTGAATTTTCAAATTATATTTAAGTTGAAGCCTGAAGTCTCCAGCGCAAACATTCCTTACTGTATCCATAAATCTTACTAAAAAGTCTTCAGAAGTGTTTAAAGTGCCTCTGTGTATGAACTGGGCTTGCTACATTGTCCTCTCAACGCCTGAATTTTTCTAGTTGTGATGGGCAACAGCTCTTGGGGCTGGTTTGCACTTTTATAAGCATGTATTTCCATGAGCACAACTCCCTGACAGTCAGCCTGTGATCCCAGTATGCAGGGGAATTGTTCGGATCAACGGCAGTGACACAGAACAGCAGTTGCCAGGGGGTGATGAATTCAGTCTCCCCTTTCCTCGCTCTTCCTGGGCGTAACTTGCTCTCCTGGGCGCAGTGTCAGGCCCATAGGTGCCGTTTCCCGTTGCAGCAGGCTCAGCTGGCAGCACGCTGCGCTCCCCGTAGCATTTGCTTTTGCGTGAACAAGGTGTAAGTAGGTAAAAAATGGAAGTGACGAGAAAGCAGGAAATTCAACCAAGGCAGAGTGAAAAAACCAACTTCCAAACCTGGGAAGCTGTTGTAGAAGGGACGGTTGTAACTGCACAGGCTGCTTTGCTGGAAAGAGACTCGTGAGCCAGTGACAATTATCTTAAAGATCTCCATCTATCGGTTTAAAATACGAATACTGTGCCAAAGACTATGAATAGACAAATTTCCTTTAATAGAAGTAAGGGACAAACCAACACTAACAGATTAACACATCTACATTTCCACCACAGCTTTAAACTGCAGCTTTTGGCGTGACTTTTGATTAGTTTTGCTGTCGTGCTTAGTGGTTGCAGACAGGATCTCCTAGAAGCTGTTTTTCTACCAGCCACTTGATGCAGTGTTTTACAGTATTAGAATAACGTATACCAATTTCAAACACTGAGATAATAGCAAGTCCAAATAAAGAAATTCTTAGACGTGCTACCAGAATTAATCTCTAATTCATCTAATTCAGGCTTCATTCTGAGCTCATTAAAATACCACTATTGCTCCCTCATAAATCTCAGATGCAAAACGAATGCAGTCTATGGTGCACAAATGAAGATCTTCTGCAGAAATGACTGCATTTCCATATTTTTAGGCTGGAGTAAATTTGTCCTTTCCTGGAAAACAGGTGGTTGAATACAAGTGTTACATGAGCACAATTTCCTAAACATGATTCCATGCTTAAGTATACTTTCCAACTACTCATGAAATGATGGTTCATGTTAAGCCATTCTGAACACAAGCATTTGAATTATATATAATTCATTCCAGTAATTATTGTCAACACCATCTTAAAAAGACATATATATTTTATTTTCTCTTACTGCTTTCAAGCTACTGAAATTGATTCTTCGGGTAAAATGAAACAACTTTTCCCAAATGCCAATTTTTAAGACAGTAAAACAACAAGAGCAGTTCTCCACTATTTCCACACGCATAGTGCACCACCTATTGACTTAGATACTAATTACCGGTCCCTGAAGAGTATTTTTCTAGCCTTTAACCCTGAATTCACTGTCATGGTTACTCTCCAAATTTTCTGAGCTGCCTGGGGCCAAGAATATCCCAAGGGCTATGTCTGCAAAATGTCAGCATCACAACTCATCCTAAACATATATTAGCTTATCAGAACACCCATCCAAACCAGGAAAGCTCCTGGCAGCAAACTGCAGTTTTACTCGGGGTAGAAAAGACTCAAGACAATAATAATTTAGCCTTTTAGTTGTCAGGTTCTATGAATCCAAACCAGCAGATGCAAATTCATCTGATCAAGAGCTCCCCAATGAAGCAAATGCTTGTTAACGTGGTGCCCGTGACCCACCTATCAGCCTCCTGCAACCACCTCTGTGCAAAGACACTGCCGTTCAACGGAATTCCATCCTTTGCGGTCTGCAGCACCTCTGGGAGTGATCTGGAACAGGTCAGAACAAAAAGAATTTAATTCACAGGGGAACCGCAGAACCGCGTTCCTTCTGTTCCGCAATACTGCTCTGAGGTTTGTAAGGACACATGTGGCGGAAGGGAAATTCAAGATGGCATCTCAGCGGCATCTCTTTCTTCCTCTCTTGCCTTCCTAACAGCCTGCTAGATGCTTACTCGGCTCCCGCCATCAGAGCCTTAGCCTTCGCGCATACCCTGGGTCTCCTTTGGGACTATGAGCTCTTTGTCTCCCCCGGAGATCCGGGAGTCGCATTCCTACCCCCCACACCACCCCCCGCTGCAGGGTAACCATTAAATATGCATTTTCACAAACACGTCCAATAGTAAACAATACTGTTTCTAAGACCTTGCTCATGTTTAAGCCAGTGTTTCTCTGGTCCTGTGTACAACGATACTACCATCTCCACAGCCTTTACTGTCTTCTGTGTATCGGGATCTCACAGATCACTTCTTCGTAATAAGACTTGGGTATCCATTCCAGGTGTGAACATGCTGTTAATAAAACTGCGGGCCAAGGACCGACCTTTGGATTAACTGACTTCCTCTCTCACGTTCTTTCCTGGTCCGTATCAACGTTCTTATCTTCTCCTTATCTTCTGCTCCAGAAGCTTAGTCTATAAACCTGTTCTCTATGTTATTTTGACATAAATACAGCGGAAATTTCATATGCACCAACTCAGTAGCTGTCTTCTGTGGACTTTGACTAAACAAAGCCTCTACCTCTTCGTCACAGACACAATAGTGCACTGTTCAAACACAACATGAAGCATAGTTGCACAGATTCCCATTGACCCCTTCATCTGTTGCTTAGCATGGTTACGAAGATGAATAGACATTTCGGTTGAACTCATAGCCTTTTACTAGCCAAAGCTGTGAAATTTATGACAGCACGATCTTCTAAAAAATAACAAGTTTAAACCGGTTATCTGGATCCTGTCTGTTGAAAAACACCTGGGATTTCTTTTCCATTTCCAAGTTGCTTTGCGCTCTTCTGCCACCTTGAGGGCACAGAGCCATCTGCTGAAAAGCTGGAGGGGTTTTTAAGACTGGTGCCTTATTTGTCGAGTGGAAGCACTCAGTCAAAGCCAACAGACAAGACCAAAGACCTCTTCTGGTTTTATTAGCTGCTCTTTTCCATCCAGATCATGGCCAGCATTTTTTCTTGGCTATTGGCTCACCTCTTTACCAGCCAATTGTCTGCGTCCTGCTCCCAAGCCGATAGTACGCTAAAGTTTTTGCCTTCAGCTTTGAAAACAGTATTTTTGCTTGCCTCTTTCCTAGTATTTAGATCCTTATGCTCCAGCACTAGAGAAAGGAAGACACATCACAAAGACTAAATACTTGCACGCACCATGAAAAGAGGCAGATGGGCAGTGGAGAGAGCCCTATCAGTTTTCCCAGTGAGAGAAGGGCCGGCTCATAACCCAGTGAGAAGAGAGAGCTGCTGAAGGATATAGGCATCGGTGGTTTCACTGCATATGGATTTGTTCTGGTTTTAGGCTTTAGAGAAAGCCCTATTCTGTCAGTTAAGCCTCTCAGTACAAGTGTTTTTAAAGCATAAGCAAAATCACCACATCAAAGTCTTAGATCCATATTACAGCAATTATTGAAGTGTGCCATGCACAGGAGATTTGAAGCTAGAAGCAAACAATAACAGCTGTCCTGCAGATTCCAACTCACCAGGCTTTTACACAAAATTTCTGGAAACGGCACAACTACTCAGCTACCTGTGAATTCCTAAATGACAAATCTTTGCTAAGGCTGAGGGGCACAGTAGCCCATGTTGATATTTCGTATATGCTTACATTTCAACATCAGAAAATTACACAGGCCCATTAGAGCTCACAGCAACCCAACAGAGCACCATACAGGCAAACAGATTTGACAAAACAATGTCAACCCTAAGGAACACTCCATAACTTTCTGCTTAAGTTAAACTATTTCTATGCAATTTCAACTTTAAATAATGCCCCTGGAAATATTTTAGTCTGTTAATCTATTGCTGATACTTCATTAAAACTTCCTGTTTGAATGAGCCTGAGGCTAACAGCCAATTTGTTTTCCAAATGTTCATAGAATGGTTCGGGTTGGAAGGGACCTTTAGAGGTCATCTAGTTCCAACCCCCCCTGCCCATCACGGGCAGAGGAAAGGGGGGATTCCGTCCCTGGGTGGGCTCGAACCACCAACCTTTCGGTTAACAGCCGAACGCGCTAACCAATTGCGCCACAGAGACTCCCTTGATACAAATATCTTTGTAATAAAAAATAATTTTCCTTCCTAAATAATTACCTTCCTAAAAACATTGATTCCTAGTAGCAGAGACACTCTGTATTGAATCCTACTATATCCTACAATCTTTTAAGCTGAAAAAAACCCTTACAATGCAATGTTTCATTGTAGTAGATTTTTTCATACAGGATTTAAGTAATTCAGTGTTCAAATGCAAAAACTACTCAACAGCAGCTTGCAAACCCCAGTAAGGAATTACAACGGAAAATAAATAAGACTGTTCTTATTGGAGAAATTATAGTGGCTGGCAGGTTCTTCCTATTAATTAGTGAGAAAAGAGCCTTCCTCCAAAGGCTTGATCTCTCACTATCAAAATCGACAGATAGGGATATTTTCCTCCCTGACCTCAGTCAAGCATGCCCAGTTCCACCAAATTGCAAACTCATTTAAAGAAACGTGGGAAATTAGCATAACTCTCAAGATCCAGAGTTATATCAAGACCAGTGAGAAATGGCCTTCTGCAGATATCTTTATAAAAACGGACTTCTTCCATTTCTAATACAGCTTGGTTTTCACTCCTAACAGAATATTACAGAATCAAGCACATAAATATCAGTTGCTTGGAAAAAATCAGAGCTGAGAAGACATTTAGTAATTTCAAAAAAGGTGTATTTTTGCACTGGTGTCTATAACAGTCAATTACAATTTTTCATTTACAAATAAAGCTTCTCATACTTTGACTTTTCCATTTCAGCTTTTGTCCCATAAACTACACAGACCTTCCAATTTTCATATTTGCTTTTAAATTCCACAGCTCGTTTGTAGCTGGTTCCACAGCGAAATACATGCCACTTTTACAATCATCCAGTTTCACTGCCTGAAACATTACTGGATAAGCAACATCAGTGGAGAACATGAAGGGAGGGCTGCTGAATGAGGACAGCTGAAAAGTTGCTCTGCGGAGTTGAGGTATTCTCAGCGGACACCCAAAGGATGCTGCGCAGCCTCCCTCCAGCAGCATTAAATAACCGAGTCAAGTATTTGCCGATCAACGCAGGTATATTTAATATTTTACTTTCTATTTTGGAGAGGTTCGGAAACACTGAATTGCACAAAAACAGTGGCAATCATACATGAGTGAAAACGGGTCGGTTAGGTTTGGGGTCTGAAACCCGGTGGAACATTCTTACAGTTCCTCATAGCCAGTAGGAGATGCCACTTCATCCATCATTTATACTTACACTGTCCTTAATTTTTCTTTTGCCGAATGTCCTTTGTGACATTGAAGTTTGCCTCTGCCCAGGCTCAAGGATCAAAGGATTTAGTTTCCTACCCCAGTGTTTTCTTATCCAGTGGGATATTTTCCTACCCCAGTGTCCCAGGCATTATTGCAGGCAATAATAGCTGCTTCACTTCTCGCTTTCTTTTCTAACAGAAAAGCTTCACCTTCTTGTTCCAGCCTTTTACCTACCTTCAACTCTCAAAATGTCACTCCTTCCTTACACTGCTTTTATGCTTGTGAACATTGTTTTGCCAGGAAATCCAGCTTGCCTCTTCATCTAAGCCTCTTCCTCATGTTCTTTTGATCATTTTCTAGGTTTCGACTGTTTTCCTGTCAATCACACTGTTTTCCTTGCTGTGTTTTGCCCTATATTGATTGCTGACCCCATTACAGACTCCAGGCTTTGAAAACTGAACTAATTCTCTAAGAACTAAGGGAATGAAGAGTACCGCTTTACAGAGATGCTTTACCTTCAACCAGCATTCATATCAAGTGCAGCCTGATCTCTCTCTTATCAAATATCTTTTCCTCAACCTGTGCTATTTCCTCACCTTATGGAAGGTTGCATGTCATCTGTGCATCCAAAGGTCCTGTAACATGCAAACCTTTTTAGCAGTACCAATAGGCACAAGCCATGAACAAAGCTGAAAGAGCAGGTGCTGCGCGAGCACAGAGAAAAAAAGATTCCTCCTAGAGCAGAAAGAGTGAAGCATATCCAAGGAGCGCTAGAGGACAAGTAGCCACGTCAACAGACTTTTAAAGAGCTTTTAATAGGACTTCTAAGATCTTATAAATTATATTTGAGAAACTACATCTTTAGGTCTAAAGTATTTCGAGATGATATCATGGGAAGGAGGAAAAAAGAAGTGAGGAATTTGAGCACACAACACAACCAGAATGGTCCAGTCTGCACAAAGTACAAAAATTAGGCTAAAGACTGTATCTAGTTGGCCTAGAGACAGGATGAAAAGTCAGTTATATTTTCCTGTTAGGTTTGTAGTAATTCAGCTTTATATTAGTGATTAGATATTAACCCCTAGAAGGGATGTGCACTCAGGCATTGCTCCTCTGGGATGAATCCCATGCTCATCCAGATGTTTGCACTTCAAGATGCACTGAATTTTTAATCTCCTACAGCTCATCATCTGAATCTTTGGCAAGAGTTATCCTTAACAGTTGGACTACCTACTAGTATTTTTTTAACATTTCTTTAGCTAATGTTCATTAACATTTTAAAATGTAGAAACAAACAATACTAAGTTGTTTTCCCTTCCATTAAATTTATAAAAACTATTCTGCCTATGTATTTCTTTCATGCAGTCTTTTATTGCTTTTATTATTGTTTTAGCTCATTTGCTATATTCCCTAATTAGCATCTTCTATAAAGTTCTTCCTGGCACTTCCCTGCCTCTCAGCTTCATGTCAGGGTAATCGAGAAATGAAAATCAAGTCCCACTCACACAGGTACCTGGCCTTTTTATCAGAGTACACCTAACATCTGGGACAAAGACGACTGTTGAGACAGGGTATGTTGCAGCTGCACACTAAGCATCGGCTGCCTGAGACTTTGAGGTAGGACTTTTTGAACACAAGGCTAAATATTTTTTAATGGACCAGTATCAGACAAACTACTAATGTACTGCACAGAACATTAATGATGATTAGCGTTAATGATTTTTACCAGAGATCACACTGATAGAAGTGGAAGTTATGTTCTCTCTCTCTCTGTTTTAAGGAGAACATGGCAATTACAGGATGGCATCTGTATTGCTGGCAGCCAGAAGAGGCGGCTTCTAATGCTCCATGGACTTGACACAGCTTAGACAGTAGCTGTGTAGGCTTCCAAAGACTGCCCCATAAATATAAAGAATTATAAATTTTGAAGAGACACATCTGGGAGCATAAGGGGGAACCAGGAAGAGGAACAACGTGAAAACGAAGTGTTGATGAAAAAGAGTAATTCGGTTTGACAAGGAACTAACAGCAACAGCCATTTTCCCTCAACCAGGAGTCAAGAAAAGAGAGAGGGAAAATATGAAAAAATAGTACCTGCATACCAAGAAACTCATCTAAATTGAAAATTTTTAACCCATTACATCAATGAATACAAAGCTTTGAGAGTAAGAATCTATGCAGCTGAAAGAAAGACGGGTTTGCATTAATGAGCCATGCAGAGTCCCAGTCCAACCTCGAGACTGCCCAGCCGCACAGCGATGACCACACGCCACGACGCAGGAAGGTGCAGCCTCTTGACTCTCCCCAATGGAAGGAAGGGATGACTTAAACGTTTGCAACCTGCCTATTTCCCTTCCCTGTCTCCATCCCTCCATTCCACCTCTATTTCAGATCCACAGAAACCTGAAATGAAAAGACTATTAAGCTTCATGTTATAGAACAGCAGATGTATTTATCTCTTAATGATAAAGCTAAATATAGCTTTTGTACATGTGATTTCAAAACTACTTCACTTAGCGTATCAGCTTTTACTACAGACTACTGAGGAACCATTTTGATAACTGTTACAAAATTAGAAATCTGTAAAAGCAGTAATTTGTGGCAGAATTTCCAAGATCTTACAGGTTTGGTGGCATATTTGTTTCAGCATTCGGCTGAGACAATATTCAGAGTACACTGCTTGATTGAACAAGTCCACTGAGAAAAAAACTTCCTACTCTCTGTACTCCCTCTTCATTAATGTAGTCAAATATTTGCAATAGATGGCTGCCATGCATACACACGCCACATGGAAACAATGCTTACGGAAAGATTGTTTGCCTTTATGAGGCTAAAAACTCTGCAATTAAAATGTCTGATGCCGTCATTTGGCAAGTACACAAAAGCTGCTGAAGCAAAAGCTGCACTACTGAAAATATTACTCTGCCCAGTAATCTGTTGGAGATATAGCTTTATTTCTGGACTTACAACATGACCAGAGCAATTCGACAATGCTGCACAAATTAAATTAAGATGAGATATGGTTTGGGGTGTGGCAGATCCTACTGATTAATTATTCAACACTTAACCTGTAAGGTAATGTAGGGAATATTCCAGTTCGTATATAACAAGCAGTATGTTTCTTATGAACATATGAACATTTTCCTTATGAAACTTACAGATTGGAGGCAAGTAATAATTTTTCTTCCAGCTCAGGTGCCTATATTCCTTACTGTATATACTTGTTAAAAACTAATTCCACTTCTATAAGCGTATAAAAACTCTAAAGGGAAAATATCACATGAGAATGGCCTACTATTCTTCTGACCAAGAATGTTTAAATGTCAGCTCTCTGTAATAGCTGACTTTATGCTACAGTAGTCACTTTATCTGTTCTTACATGCTTACAGTCCTTGGGATTGCCTTGTGCCTTTGACTGAGGACAGCAGACCTAACCCCGGAAGCTACACCTGGCTGTAATGCTGAAAACAGGAAAATCAAGAGAAGGACATCTGCTGTGAACTAAGCGTATCAGCAAACTCTTATGTGCATGCCACGTTTGACCCATGGCACAAAGTTCTCCTTCCATTTACACTGAGCCTGCCAAGCAAAGTCAGGAAGCAGTAAAGGAAGAATTATCTCACCTAAATTACACCTGTGTAAATGACATCTGTATAAATTCCAATTTATTATCTAAATTCAACAGAGAGTCACCATTCCTAATGGTAAATTACCTTATTGTAACTTATGAGTAAATTACTGGCACCTTACTTCCACCAGTTCTACAGAGGGAGGTCAATGATTAGTTTCAAATAGATTGGTTCGCTATAAGTCGGTGGAGTTAGGTGAGATGAACCCCATCTTTCCTGATTGCTTTATTATATTGACACATAGGGGAAATAGTGCAGCTGAAAACCACGGTAATATTTTTAGCTTCTGTCATTAGTGACCATACATAACACTACAGTCTCTTACGAAAATAATGAATTCAGTTAAGCCAAGGCTACATCCACAGAAAACAGAAACGTGAAATGCCTCCTGTAGCTTTTCACTCTTAATATTCATAGTCATTACCCCATGCATGCAGTGGTGTCACATCTTCTCTGCCTCTCAAAGGAACTGCTTCTCTGTTTGCGGGGTCTTCTCTCTGTGATTGCTCCAGGTGTTCCCATCTCACCAACAGCTTTTGGTGCTTCCAGCAGAACAAGCAGAAAGCCAACATGAAGCTTTAGCGTTTGCACACCAAAAGCTAAGGTTTGACTGATCAGAAGAGCTAGCAGAGTTCTGGTTTACTTCCAGCACACTAAGTTTATCAGCAGACAGGAAAATAAAGTAAGTATACAACGGAAATTACAAAGATGCTTATAGCTAATAATAGTTCATGCCTGGAGTCGGTTTCATGGGGTACTTAGAAATCCTTAATAAGTCTTTCATATCCTATCTTTTATATATAGTGGGTTTGGTGTGAATTACTTAGGTATATGTAATGATGCCAAATTCAAACAGCTTGTGAAAAAACCTGTAAGAAGCAACATCACACACACGCAAACCACTTCCTAACTCACGGTGCTTCGGACAAAAGCTTCTCACTGAAATGAGGGAGCTCTCTCCTGTGGAACACCTAACCAGTGTATCCAAAGAAGCGATGAAGCAAACACAGATGTCTTGCTCACATCCACGTGCAGATTTAATATGCACAGGTGGATCGTCTTAATTGAGATATTTAACCTGCAACAGGATCAGTATGCATTTGTACAGTCCTAAAATAACACATGTAATCCACACCTGGAGTTTTCAGGCACCACTGAAGGGCAGTGTTAGCGCTTGAGGGCAAATGAGAACTGCCCAGGGACTTCCAGCGGCAGCCGGCAGATCTGAGACAGCCTTCCAAAGGCTGTGGGACAGAGTTACTCTTTCCGGATGCTATAATTTGCTGAGGTATCTATAAACAAAAGTACACTTGTTTTGATACCTTTTTAATTTCTGCTATTCTTTCATAGGAAGAAGCTGATTTAATTGAAGATCAGTGAAATTCTCCAGAGAGACTACCTCACAGCGGAGAGCTGAACTCTTCTTCAATTTGGGGAGAAAAATTTAAATTTTGCTGCTCAAGCATTGCAGCCATCCTAACTCAGAAACTGAGTCAATGCTTTGGGAGCTCCAGTTAGACTCCGTGCTTTCTGCACCTACACCACTTAGAGTAGCAGCGTTAGCTGGGGTAAGTTTTGGGGAGCTACACTCACAGTCATAAATGCACCTTGCAGACTTGCAGCATAGCCCATAAACTTAACATGGTTACATTGCAGAATGAGACAGGCTGAAGTAAGTAAGTTTTGGCTGGATGAAAAGTCTCACTTGTTCATGACTAAATGTTATAAAAACAGATGAAGAGGAATATCCATGGTTGTGGTCCTCAATGACTGCAGGAAAGACACATTTCATTAGACTGTTAAGAATCATTAATGAGCAACAATGCAAAAAGCTACAAAAAATATTCTAATGAACACTTTCAGTTACAGAAGCTCTTAAAAAATGTTTATGTTGCTTCCTAAAGTGTAAAATGCTTGCAGCTGTTACTTGAACATATGTGAAATGAGGACAAAGAAAGCTAAACACTAACAGGAATATTTTAACACATAATAAGGCTTGTTCACAGTAAGACGGCTTTGAAAATTCTTGGCTGCATTCATAATACATGAATGGGAATTTTGCATTTATGGAGTAAAAGAATCCATACTATGACCAGTTTTGGGGTTTTTGTTTGTTTTTTGGGGGGGGGGGTTGTTAGGTTTTTTAAAGAAAAAAATAACCCATGAATTACAAATCTGTACATTTGGGAGTTTACCTGGTACTGTTTTTTCCTCTCTCCCTGAGAGAAAAAAACTGAGCACTTTAAAACAGTACAGTGTTCTTACAATTTAAAAAAATTGCTCAGAAACTGAATGAATTAACAGACTGAATTGAATAGAAAAAATACAGATTACAAGCTGGCAGATAGTAAAGACATTGGCTGGGTGGAAATGGCATATACACTGAATATACAGTGACAGTGCACATCAGAAGAATACTTAGAACTCAGATCTTGTATGTACATTACATTATATTTGCATAATGCTTTAAGTTATTCTGGTTTTCAGATAAGATTTGAAAATAAAACTTTGCTTGCAGTGTGTAGGCTTCCTGGTTTTGTTTCAAATGTTTCAGTTTTTCTTTTTCCCCCAATTATTTTTTCACATATTATTAAATTAATAATCAAAATCAATCATCTGCAGAACTTTCAGAATACCGTTGTTTGGACGACCGGGAAATAGAAGGATGGTGAAATGAAAACTAGACTGTGTTCAAAATCCAGATAATTCATTATTATTATTTACCCACTCAGCTAAGAAACCCTTTTTCCATTCATTTTTTTGGCCAGTCCGAATGAAAAGAGTTCTGCTGGATTTGAGGGAGAAGTACTTCCAAATCTGCCAAGCACAGTAAGTACTTTATCATGAACCCGAGGCTTGACTGCTCGCTGTTTATTTCCCATGTTTATGTGGCTACATACTGAAAACTTTTCCTGAGTCCTATGTTTGTTTAGATCTGATTTATATATGGTCACTGAAAGGAGGTTGTAGCAATGTGGGGGTCGGTCTCTTCTCCCAAGTAACAAGCGATAGGACAAGAGGAAATGGCCTCAAGTTGCGCCAGGGGAGGTTTAGGATGGATATTAGGAAAAATTTCTTCACTGAAAGGGTTATCAAGCAGTGGAACAGGCTGCCCGGGGAAGTGGTGGAGTCACCATCCCTGGAGGTATTTAAAGACATGTAGATGTGGTGCTGAGGGACGTGGTTTAGTGGTGGTTTTGGCAGTGTTAGCTTAATGGTTGGACTGGATGACCTTAAAGGTGCCTTCCAACCTAGGCGATTCTTTGATGATCCTACTTTATTTTGTGGAAACGCGTTTCCCGTGACGGCCTGCACCGCTCGGGGCCTGGTGGGCTGTGGGGCAGCAGCTTCGCGCCTCTGGCGAGGGCCAGGCCCCGGCGAGCAGCCCTGCTGCCCGGCGCCTCCGCCGTGGAGGAGCGGGACTTCCCTCTTGGAACATTTCAGCATTTCACTCGCAACACGCACCTCTGTTTTGTTTCCCCCTTGTTAAACCCATGTAAATCTGTGAATGTGTTTTAGCTTCCCTGTACAGTGTTATCTGTTACTGTTATTCACAGGGAGTCAACACCTCCCAGCCCGGGCTGACCATTTCCACATCAACTGAATAGTGACAAGTGCTTTAAAAATCCCTTTACTTGGGAAAAAAAGCCAGTGCCAGCTGTCACGTACCGCCTCGGGCACACCACCTCGCCCGGCTACTCCTTCACAGAGCACCGTCCCCACGACCCCCCAGCGAAGGGCCGGGGGCCGGCAGCGTCCCCGCCCCGCCACCGCCCCCTCAGCCGCGGGCCTCGGCCCAAGCCCGGGAGTGGGGGGGAGGATCCGCTGCAGCCGCAGGCCCGCCGCGGGGCGGGGAGGCGAGCGCCGGGGCCGCCCGCTGGCAGCCGAGGGGAAGCGGCGGCGCCAGGAGGAGAGCGGCGGCTCCGCCCCGGCAGCGGGGTGACGGGCTCCTCTCCGCCGCGGCGGTGAGGACGGTGGCAGCCGGCAGCGGCGGCGGGGTCTGCCTTCGCCGCCAGCGGGGACCCAGTGCTGCCCCGCTGCGCCCGCCCGCTCCATCGCACGCTGTTGTCATGGAGGAGCCAAGATGGCGGCCCTGGCCTACACCCTGGGCAAGCGGGAGATCAACTACTACTTCAGCGTGAGGAGCGCCAAGGCGCTGGCGCTGGGCGCCGTCCTGCTCCTCACCGCCTGCCACGCCGCCTCCCGCCGCTACCGAGGTGAGGGGGCGGCCGCGGGCGCTCCGCGGGGGGCCGCGGCTGGCGGGCAGCGGGAGGCGGAGCCCCGGCGGAGCCCCGGGACCGCGGCCGTGCGGGGAAGAGCGGCGTTTCCCCCCCCCCGCCTGGAGCAGCCGCGGCGGGGCCGAGGGGCGGCGGGGGCGACAGGCGGTCCCCCTGCCCCGGCGGGCTGGGGCAGGGAGGGCGGCGCGGCGGGGCAGGTCGCTGGCTGCTGCGGGAGGCGAGCATGGGGACAGCGGCGGCGGAGCTGAGGCGGCGCCCCCATGGTGGGGCCCGGCCCCGGGGGTCGCCGCAGGCTTCCCGCCCGCCGGGCGAGGCCCCGCGGCTTGAGGTGTGTGTGAGGGCGGCGATGCGGTGTTTGGGGCCTTGCCTGCGGTGGGTATAGCAGCTGCAGGTGAAGTGCGGGGGTACAGGGTGACTTCCCTGTCACTTGTTCCCACACAGGGTGGTTAACGACCTCTACCTGGCAATTAGTGATTAATATCTTAATGGGTATAAGACTTGGCAGATGTTCTTTTACTGTTTGGACGGCAAGCGGGCCGAAATCCAGCCTCTCTGGTGGGTGAAGCAAAATAAAGTGGTGTTTGGCTTCACGTGGTGTTCGTGGCGGCGGACGAGCCCGTCAGCACGGTGTGGGAGCCGTCGCTGGTGGCCGTGACGGGGCTGCGCTCGGACGCGCGGGGGTTACGGGGGTGCTGGGAGCTTTGCCGATGCCTCTTCCTTTGGGTTGTTTTGGCCCCGAGGCTGTGAATCTTGGCATGATCTGTCAGTGCTAATGGAACTGCTGAAGGAAATATTTTCTTGTTTCCGAGTCACACTAAAAAACGCAGTATGTTTTTGTAGGTAAATCAAAACGTTGATCCAAAGAGAGATTGTTTATCATAGGACAACTGGTGTCCTCCTGTTCTCACGCTTGCTGCCAGCGTCCACGGAAGGCAAGGCTCAGGCAGTTTATTGTGGAAATGGGAAAGGAGGTTGGGAGCGTTTAATATGGGTACAGTTCCCCAGATTCACCCTCCGGCTGGCATGTCAGTACGTCTGATAAACGGAATAGTACTGAGTTGCTGGACACGGGAGCATTTACTGAAATCTAGAGGAGCTCAGGCATGAAGTAATTGCACTTGCCTGTTGCACTGTGCTCCTTAAAGCCCAAATCAGTCGCAAAACTAGACAAGGAGGGTGGCAAGTGTGATGCTTTTTTAAAGAAGGATTGTGAGACTGGCCTAAGGAAATAGAGACTGCCATATCAAGCAGATTACAAGAAAACTGGACTGTGCATAAATACGATATATGATGGGAGACAACGAGGGGTTTGAGTCACAAATCGCAAAATGGTGAGGATCTGCAGCCTTTATGTAAGTTGATATAGTCTGTATGGATTTTCCCAAAGCTTTTAACAAGTTCCTTCGCCTAAGGCTTTTAGTTTCTTTAGTCTATGATAGGGTAAGAGTGAGGCTTTCCAATAACTGTTTAAAAGATAGGGCATAGAGTAAGAGTGAATACAGAGTTAACAGTTTGGGCTCCTTTGAACAAATAATATTCAAAAGGCACAAATAGTTTAGAAAAGGAGGGTGGAGCAAATACAAAAGTTTTCAGGATAGATAAAAGCAGAGGTGCTTGAAGGATCATTCTGCAACCCTTCAGTGATCTCAAACATCTGAAATTTAGTAAATGTTAGGGTATTTTTGGCAATTAATGAAAAACAAACCAGAAGATTCACGGTGGAATTGCACAACTAAAGGTTGTGCCTTACTAAAGTAAGTGCCTTACTTATTGTCAGTGGTGCTGGTGGCCCCCTCTTAGTAGTGGTGTAATAGAGCTTGGAAAGCTAGATAAAGAGCAACACAAGTGGCAGAAGAATGAAACGGCTTCTGTACAAGAAGTAGTGAAATATATTAAAATTCTCTCGCCTGGACAGAAAATTAGTAATCTTGTAATGGTCTCAAATATTATGAATTATTGGGGGAAGGTAAATTCATTGTAATTGTGTCATAACACAAAAAGTACCAAGTGAAAAATGAAATTAGCAGGCAGCATATTTAAAATTATCAGAATAAAGCAGTTTTTTTTCCACACAAAACATTTTGAAATATGTTGCCAAGATTTTATACCAACAATGCCCCCAAAGGGTTATCCTGATTTGCAGAGGGTGGATGAGGTGGGGCTGCAAACATTCTGCACTCCTTAGACCCTCTGGCTCAAAGTTGCCAGGCTATGCAAGCTGGGCCGTGCCAGGGAAGGGATTGCTCTGTGTTTGTCGTGCTTTTATACTTTGTTTTTGAGCATCTGTCATTAGCTGTTGTCAGGAAGAGGAGAGCAGGCAAGACTAGCTCTTTCATGTGAACATATGTTCTGCCACAGTGGGGCAAACAAGAAATTTAACAATAGATTAACCACCCATGTGGATACTGTCTCTTTTTCATAGATGTCCGGGAATATAGAGAAAATGAGAGAGAGCTGCGTATGAACAAGAAGGGATGAAATCTGTTTGGTGGGAGGTGTGAGTTCTCCCCCCCCCCAGGTTGGATCTTTCATATCTGAATAAACTGATAACCAGAAGTTTGCATTAGTTGAAACAGCAACTGCCTGAATAATGGAGAAAATTAGATTGAAATTAGACTTGTCATTCATGGGTTTAGGCATGCGTGATGATACAAACAAGATCCTGGTGTATAGATATCCTGTAGGTTATAAAAAGGGTGGCAAAGACCACAGTTGGCTTTGAAAAGTTATGTGTTAAGTGAAAATACCTTGTTATTTCATGTCCTGTATTATTTACAAAATCAGACTTACACGACAGAAGCACATTGACAGCGTTGAGACTTCTAGCCTGTCCTACCGCAGTTTTTTCTCTTGGACAATTCATCCAGAAGGAAGAATCCACAAATAATGTATATAACAGACAGAGAATGCTACGTGTGAAGGTGGTTTGTCAGTGAATCCTTCTTTCTCTGGGACAAGCGTGGGTATGCAAAAGTTCCTTGAGAGATAGTAGTTATTTTTAAAACTTTTTTTTTTTTTTTTGAGGAAGACATTCTAAAAGTGATAAAGGCACATAAAGGCTGCTTCTTTCATACCTTTTTCTTACTATCCCTAGGTAGGAGTGAAAGTATTAATATACAGATATTCTGTGTTTGCTGTGTGTCTGTACTTTTGAGATTTCAAATCAGTGGCAATTGAATGCTTTGAATTTTTGATAGTTGGCCTAGTTTATCTCACTCAATTTAGAACCCCATGTTGTGCAGATTGTCATCTATTTTTCTCCCGTTGCAATATTGAAAAGTTCACAGGGCATAAATTAAAGTTGAGAATGTGCATATGTTTTATAAAGCGGTTGTTTTTGTCTTGACTTCCTTTGGAAACTTTTGGATGATTGAGACTTTAGTTGGAACTCCTTTGTTTTGTCTGGTTGTCTTTACATGTAAAGGTTTCAGTTAATTTTGGCCTCAGTCATGCAAATACGTATTATAGATAGGAGCAGCCAACTGCACTTCCCAGTAGAACTTGACTGTATAAAAGTTACTTGTATGAGAAGGTGCTGGGCTGGGGTTGTGGAAGGTCAAATTCATGTTCAGGGAGACTGTCGTATCTAGGGGTCACCTACATTTTTGCAGAACTTAAAGACAGTCCTTAACTTCTCTAATTAACTTGCATACTGCTTCTGTGAAGAGTTAATTGGACTAAATGTTTATATAATTTCCAGTGAGGTTTGTGCTATGTATTTTTCAGTTATTATCGTATTTCAAAGGTACAGTCCTAAACCTTGTTGGAAGTAAGTTTTTATTTAAAATGTTGCATTCTTAAAATCAGCACTGATACTGTTTAAAAACTACATTCTAATTTTGAACAGTAGAGAACAATTGAATTTCCATTTCTTTGAAATAGAGAGTGTGACTTTTAGAGAAAGTATTGTGAAACATAGTCTGTTCTGGCACTGAACGAAGACTTTGCGATTTCACAATTTCAATGGAAAAACCATGATTTTGAGGAATGATAAATTAGAATAATGAGCATAATAAAATCCAGAGAAATTATACTCTTTCTGTAACTATAGTGTACCAAAGTGCAACATTTAATGAAAATAAAAGGTAGTATGTTGGAAGCATGATTTAAGCATAGCACAAAGGAAGGACTTAATGATCTATGTTTTGTGTATAGAATGGCATTTAGATTTCTTTTTATGAGGTTTTAGTTTTTTTGTTTGTTTGTTCTTTTAAGATCTCATTAATGGTTAAGAAGAAGGTGTGGTATATTAAAATGAGTGATTCTTTGGCTGCTGTTTCATCTCCTAAGGAAGACTTGGGCATTCCCAGATGTGCTGTCTTATCTGTAACCTCCAGTTTACCCTCTTGGCTGCTGTTTCAGTCTTGTTTTATTCTTCTCCCTCATCTTCCCCTCAAAACTTCTACTATTATGTTTCAAGAGAGATATCAGACATCAATAATGCTCCTAATGTGTTTCAGGAGCTTCCTAATATTGCTCAGGGAAATAATAAGATATTTGGTATCTGAAGTTGGGAAAGAAGGCATAACTCCTTGGCCTAATTATTATCTCTGTGTTTGAAAGGTTGTGTTGTTTGGAATGTTATTCAGTAAACATGCATAAATGGAGGATTGTTTTATTTGTGGGTAGTTATGATGGGAGTGCCATGGAGTGCAGAGCTACCAAGCTTTGGTCATGAACTCAAGATATGGAACATGCTCTCCTATGAATAATTGGTAAACTAAGATTCTTCAGTCTCGAAAACTTGATTGAGGAAGGATCGATGGTTGTCTACAAATCATGAGAGGCATGACTGTGAACTGTCTCTTCCTATGCAAGAACTAGGGAGTGCCAAGTAAATCTAGTAGAAACCATATTTAGAATAAAGGCAGGTGATTCTTCAAGCAGCGGCTGTGTGTATGGAAAACTGTTGTAGAAGGATGCTGTGGATGCTAAAAATCTGAAGACTGCATGACTGTTGGAAAGAAATCTGTGGAAGGTTCTACAAAATATGTAGAAACCATGTCCAGCTCAGGGAGTCCCTGGACTGAACATAGTTGGAAGAATATTAGATGAGAAGATAATGTTTACTTGCTGTCTTGCTATTCATCCCTGAGTGTTGGCTAATAGCCCCTGTTGAAGGCAGAATACCAGGCTAGACTGCTCGTTGGTCTGACTGAATAACTGTCCTTATTTTCTTATGCATCTTCCTCAGCAAGTTAGTGGATTTCAGAGGGATTGTAATTAGTGGTGGATTTTCTTTTACATAGTTCACTCTTATATCACTGTGATAAATCTAATTTTCATCATCTGCAAAGCGAAGGGGTTTGTTTCAGTAGCTGTAATAACTGTAAGTCACCTATTCTTGTGATCTAATCACAAGTAACATGAGTTGTTTTTTTTTTTTTATTATTTCTGACAGTTTCATTTCTGTGCAACTTACTAGAAATGGTAGTTTATGAAAGTGTGTATGTTTGAGAATAAAGGAAATTATGTTGCTTGAAAGCCAAAGTATAAAAACAGGATTTTATTTGAAATGATTGAGAAAAACTAATTTTGAATTTATGATTTCTACTAGAAAGATGTCTGTCCAGCAAATCTGAGCTATGTCACCATATTTAAAAAACAAGTAAAGGTTCAGCTTTTCATGTCATCTGCTGTGTTCTGAGCTGCTGCTGCAGAAGTTTTGGCAGCAGGATCAGCAGCTGTCATGTAAACAGCAGCGGTTGGAAGAGGAGCAGAAAGGCATTGATAAACTGCTTCTGGAAGATCTTTTCTTTAATCTGTTCAGAAATGGCACCGTACTGAATAATGAAACAGGCACTGACTGGAAAAAAGGATGATATTGCTGACCTGGAGTGACCCATACTGCTCGAAAGATAGGAGAGTTAACAGAGACTACCTTTCTGGAAACCTCTTGAGTTCAGCCTGCATCTGTGGTTCCAGCATACTTTCATGAAAGCTCCTTTAAGTGTTGAGAAGCATGTCGCCCTTTGCATCTGGCCGTTTGCCACATCCTGTTGCTGCTGTGCAGTGATTAATCAGTTTGACATGGATAGTGCATGTGCATTGCGATTAGGAAGGAAGCGTCGATTTGATTTGTGGTATCTCAGGGGTTTGCTTGAGAGGCTACTAGTCAATTTGAGAGAATTCCTGAACTACCTTGGTGTGATAATAGACTCTTATTGATGATATAAATAGAAGTTTATCACCATATGTGTATATTTTATTTAAATTTTAAACACCTTTTTCTTTTATACGTCAACATTTGCCTGAGCAAGAGCTCCCAAAACTAAGAGAGAGGGAGTAAAAAATGGTAGCTATAATAAAACCAGTTTATCGGGCATGTTAGGAGTGTGTCATGTGTGGGTTTCTCACAGAGAACCAACCCAAACCCAGAGCTGTGACTCTGAGATGCTTATGTAGGCCTTTTTCAAGACTGTTCAATTCTTCATGTTGTTCCAGCTTTTTTAGGATTCATGATAAAATAGCAGTAGTAAGTCACTGAAGTTCCAGGAGGGAAAATAAGTCTGGTTGTTAGAGTTGCATTTTGAAATGAGGAATTGAGGAGCCTTAGATTGTGGTAAATGATACTACCCGATTGTGTTACCATTGCTGTGTTTGGTTGGATAAATGAGCCAAGGAGCAACAGTTACACAGTATCACAGTATCGTCAGGGTTGGAAGGGACCTCTGGAGATCATCTAAGTCCAACCCCCCTGCCACAGCAGGGACACCTACAGTACGTTGCACAAGACGGCATCCAGGCGGGTTTTGAATGTCTCCAGCGTGGGAGACTCCACAACCTCTCTGGGCAGCCTGTGAATACCATAGAGTCCTAGAATGGTTAGAGTTGGAAGGGACCTTAAAGATCATTGAGTTCCAACCCCCCTGCCATGGGCAGGGACACCTCCCACCAGCCCAGGTTGATCAAAGCCCCATCCAGCCTGGCCTTGAACACTTCCAGGGACGGGGCATCCCCAACTTCCCTGGGCAACCTGTGCCAGTGTCTCACTACCCTCACAGTAAAGAATTTCTTCCTAATATCTAATCTAAATCTAACTTCTTTCAGTTTAAAACCATTATCCCTTGTCTTATCACTACACTCCCTGATAAAGGGTCCCTCCCCATCTTTCCTGTAGGCCCCCTTTATGTACTGGAAGGCCGCTATAAGGTCTCCCTGGAGCCTTCTCTTCTCCAGGCTGAACAACCCCAACTCGCTCAGCCTGTCTTCATAGGAGAGGTCTTCCGGCCCTCTGGCTGGACACGCTCCAGCAGGTCCATGTCCTTATGTTGGGGGCTCCAGAGCTGGATGCAGTACTCCAGGTGGATCTCACCAGAGCGGAGTAGAGGGGCAGAATCACCTCCCTTGACCTTCTGGCCACACTTCTTTTGATGCAGCCCAGGATGCAGTTGGCTTTCTGGGCTGTGAGCGCACATTACCGGCTCATGTTGAGCTTGGTACAGTCTGTTCTGCGTCGCCTTTTTCTGATTTTCATGAGAACAGGTAGGAGGAGTTTCAGGGAGGAAGGTAAAGATAGAAGATGTTGTCAGCTGCTGCTTCTTCCTTCCTACAAGCTAATTGTATATTCTTCTTCTAGAAGCAGCATACATGAGCTGGTTTGCCTATGCCTTTGTTTCTGAGATGTTTTTCGTGCATCCTAACTAGGAGAGAGCTAGAGTTTTCAAGAGGGAACTAAGAGTTTTGGGTGTCAGCTATACTTCAAACATGCATTTTGCTTTATGCTTTTTGTAGCATTTCCCCAGCTTCATAGATGGGAACCTTACCTGTTTGTTTCTCTGGATGGATTGTGAAGGAGCAGCCAGCTGAGTATCAGCTCACAAACTAGAGCAGCAACATCATTGCTAATGTTAGTGCAAGAGTTATCTGGAAAGGTCTGTAGTCACGCAGGATTATAAAGATTCTAGTTCCATATTTGTTGGACATATGGTATGTTTCCATCACCCATGTAATTATTAATGTTTTCTGAAGTTTACTACCCATAGGTTTAAAATATTTATAGAAAAATTATTTCAGTATAGATACTATTGTAATTTTTCTGACTATTAGGAAATTATGTGAATAAGTAATTTTCCCAATTATCCTATGTCCAACTCAAAAAAAAACCCCCCAAAATAACAAAAAAGTTGATTCAGTGCGTATGAGAATTGCTTAGCTTTTACTGTGATCTTAGGACCGTAACTTAGGATATGTTTTCTTATCAGAATGTTACACAGAAAACCTTCCTTTATCCAGTGTACCTCCCCTCGCCCCCCCCCCCCCCCCCCCCCCCCCCATTTTTTTTTAGTGATTGGATTGTGGTCGTGTGGAAGCCTTTGTTTAAGCACAAGGGAAGTGATACTGTGGCTCTGTCTCTTTTTCCTAAAAGCTTTACTATAGTGTTGATGTTTGATGACTGTGAGCTTGGATCTTGGTAGACATTAGTGGTGCCTTGTAAATTTCCATTTTTACAGACCTCAGACCTTGCACTACTCGCATTTCTTTCTGTTCATCTCGTCTAATTTGCAGTTCCAGATAAAGCTTCAGATTTTCTCATAGTAATAGAAGCAGAAAGTCTGTCTCATTATAATGTGTGGCTTCCAGCAGCCCCAATAGAAAACACCGTATTCTTTAGGATTAGCGCAAGTTTTGGTGGAGTAAAAGAGCAGTTCTCATTGAGTTTAATGAAGTTAAGGTTTCACAAAAAGTGTAAAGTGTGGGTTGTGGTATATTGTTTCTGCACAAGCTAGTACAAGTACTTGCCATTTCATTCACCACCAGTTTCCCTGTTTGTCAGTGCTCTGAAATGCTAAGTATGACAAAAATGTTGGAGGGCAACTTCCCTTGCAGTAAACAGTATTCAGTTGTGTTCGGTTGTAAGGTAGCAGAATCTGACATCGAGTTTGCTGGAAGATAAACCTCACTGATTTCATAACTGAGGTATTTTATTTACATGAACTTAAAGTGGCCTGAAACATCACCACCTGTAAAGTGATTAATCTTAATTGATGTACAACTTCTTGACTGGAAAAAGGTAGCTGCAGTTCAGAATGATCAGCAAATTCTGGTGTAAATGTTTTTTTGTTTTGCATATTAACCCAGCATGTAATTTCACCTGTTCTAAGGTGACCCCTATGTCTAAAGCAAAGAGATGTAGTAGACTTTCTTGCAAATCTCATGTTGAGATTCATGTTCTGTACAAGATGCTGTGTGTGGTGATTCTGTGTAGAAGATTATTATATTGAACAGTTGTGTAATTCTTTAATTTCATATTAGTGTATTCTGGATAGCAGATAGCACAGTGGATTGGCGTCTTTTGGTGGAACCGCCATTCTAGGCCATAACATCTTTCTGACAGCAGAAATGGGATCGCTAACATTTTGTGGATAGAGGAGTGATTTACAGAGGAGTGTGGTATAATATGTGAGAAGGCAATTTGCAGAAACTTGTGCAAGGTGTTTTTACCAAAAGTTAAATTTGTTTACTGCTCTTGATTACATCAATTGCTGTGTTTCAAGTTACTTTTTTTTAACAGCAACGAGGCTATGTTTTAACTTTCATGTGTCTGAATTCTAATATTAATATAACATTTTAAAGGTGATGACACATGTGAGTATCTTCTGTCCAGTGGAAGATTTCTTGGAGAAAAAGTATGGCAGCCCCACAGTTGTATGATGCATAAGTATAAAAATAGGTAAGGAAACTCATCTTCTGTTCATCTGCCTGGAAAGAAGAGTAATTGTTGTTTGACTGCCGCTGTAGCAATCACAGCATCATCTGTTTTTCACTTTATAGCTGATTCTCTAGGCTTTCAAAAATATGCAACATTTTTCAGAATGAAGTCTTTTCTTTGTGCCTACAGTGTTTACCATAGTTGTATTTATGTATAAAAATACAAATAAATTTTGGTGGTAGTGGTACTCATATGTGTTATGGAGAGCCACAAGATAGTGCAGGAAACTGCATAGCTTCATGTCACTTTCAGATTGCTGAAAGGGAAAATGCTGACCTTATGTGTAGAATCACAGGTAAAAAAATCCCAAATAAAATTACCAACCACTTTTGTTCACTTATTAGTAAGAGAACTTTATTTTTTAGAATTATGCTGTATATTACCATTTTGAAATTACTGTGTTTGTAGCACCACAGAATAGGAAAGCCTGCTTGGTTGTGTGCCTAATCACATTAGCAGGAGAGTTCATTTTCATTTCTATGAAAATTACCTAAAACTTCTTATTCATTCAGCATGCTTAAAAAAGGATTTAACTTTCCTTAGAGCTGGATATAATACTTAGAATTATCTAGATTGCTTTGTAGATTTTCTAAATACTTTTTTCTAAAAATATATATTTCCTGTAACATGAATGTTGCTGTTTTCTTTTATTACAGTGAAGCAAAAAATTGCCTCATAGACAAACATATTGTGTTTATTGGAGATTCTAGAATTCGACAGCTGTTCTATTCATTTATAAAACTCATAAATCCTCAAGTCAAAGAAGAAGGAAATAAGGTGAGATAGTTTATTTTTATGATGGTTTTGTTTCTTTCTTCCTAATTTGCCTCATAACTCTTCTCTGAACTTCAAAAAAGGAAGAAATTATACCATTTGCTGGCCTACCCATCAGGAAGAAGTACCACAGAAAGGTCTTTTGGAGAAGAACAAGATTAGACCAAGATAATTGTTTGGGTGCTGATGAGATGATTGGGAATCTGAGAAGTGAACTAGGAAGCTCGAGAGAAAGCTTGCGGCAGTCTGGGAATAAATTAATGAAGCTGACTTGTCCCAGAGCAACTTATGCTTCATATTTGGCTTCTTGATGAGAAAATGATTGCTCCTTTGTGTGTTTTTAAATAGTAGTAATTCACGTCTTATAATTTGTCATTTTAAATGTCAGTTAAATTGCTGATCTAATCTGTTCATAAAAATCCTTGGGGCAATGACAGATTTCCAGGTCTAACTTGAGGCTGAAACTAAAAATAGCCTCTGGTCTTACCGTCTTTTTGATTGATGCTGAAGAGCTCTTTGAATTTTATAAGGTGAAGAATGTAAGCTGCACCTTGCTGGGTGGAAGCAGTAAGAAAGGATTTAGCTGTGTCGTTTGTTGAACAGAATATTCATTTCTTTTGCTTTATCATGCTTATTAGGTGTATCCCTTTATGGGTGTATGTACATATGTGAGGGAAAAGTCATGTCGCTCTCAACTGTAGATCGGGTTTGTCAATTGTTTAGTACTTCTGTCATTCAGCAGTGCAAGCTGGCAGCTTTTTCAGCAGGCAGCGTGCAGTCACTTTCACTTGTCAAAACAAGATGTTTGATTGATCGAATAACTCTGTTTTTCCTAGTCTGTTGATTAGGTCACAGTTGCTGCCCAACAGTGATGGTGAGATGATAGAGTGCTATAATTGATTTTTAAGTTGACAGGTATCTTTTGTCAAGTGTTTTTGAAATCACGATCTCAGTTTGTGGAAGAGAAATATGCTTGTTCTTTTGGACCAGGATTGAAACTAAGATTATATTTACTAATATTTTAAAGGAGAATTGTGTATGCAGTATCTGACTGCTTCTTTTCTGATTTCTTACAGTCTTACTCAGCAAATTTAGTAACGCATTCCAGACTTTATTTCTGCCTGAGTTTTTTTTTTTTTAATTCTTTAATTAAAACTGTTTTGATTGTTTTGTGCAAAGAAGATGGGCAGATGAAAAGGAAAGCTAGGGGAAAGAAAGTGTACGAAAAGAAAGAAAAAAACCTTTTTCTTATTTTGGGAGGCTAAATGTAGGAAAAAATTTTATACCTTTGTAACAGAGTGAACGGAAAGCGTTTCAGACTTTGTTGGATAGATTTCTTCCAGGAAAAATAACCCTTTACGCAAGTAGCTTGTTTTATCAAGAAGGTAACATAAACATTTTGCATGAGCATACTGACAAGTTTATACAAGAAAAATCCTTTCTACTGAAGATAAACCTTTGGGTGAGAGCAAATTAACATATGAATGTAAATATTTTTTTTCCTTCTGGAAGTTTATCTTACTTTGGTTTTATTGTTTTGGGTCTCTTGACAGCATGGAAATATTCCTTTTGAAGATAAATCTGCTTCAATTAAAGTGGTAAGTTTTTATCTAGCATTAAATTCCAAGCCATAATAATGCATATTATTATTCATACAATGTAATCCAAATTGCAGTCAGAGCTGGATTTTTCTTTTTGTTAGATCTTATAATTTGGCCTTCCCAGAAATAGCTTTTGCCAGGAAGTTTACTCTTCCACTGCTGTAAGAATATGTATCTGGGGCTAAATTACTTGTGGTAATTGTCATAATTGCCATCGAAAGCTCTATGCTATCCCAGCAAGTATTCCTTCCACTGTTTTTGTGTGGGGAAGTAACCACAATGTTGATTACAATGTGGATATTTTAAAAAAAGAAAACAAACAAAGTACTCTGGGTTAGGTTTTATGAAGGACTCTGTTCTCCTCTGCCCTGGCAATTGGAATGGTATCCTCAATAGCTTTCTTTGCTTCCCATGACAGCTGTCAGCAGCGCTGGGATTCTGCTAGTCATGTATTTGTTTATTCTCTGGAGACAACTCATTCTCTGTTCATGAAAACCAAAGAAGCAGTGTATTTGCTGAGTTGTCTGCAAGTGAGTTTTCAGTACTTGTTTGTGTACATGGTTAAGATTTAGGCTGCAGAACATTTTAAGGTGTGAGCCCATGGCAATTTAAGCCTGTGCTGTCCGCTCTTGTTGCCCCTCACAGTATGTTTCTCTGTTTGTGCTGCAACTAGCCCTGGTACAGGTGTGGGGTGGGCTGATTTAGGAGTCAATTCAGCCAGAAACTTACCTTGTAGGGTTCGGTTTTGGTCAGGTCTGATGCAGCTCATCATACGGTTATGTGAATGCTGGAAAAGAGGGGGCAGAACACAAGGCAGGACAAAGGGGACAAAGCAGTGTGATTTATGTTGGGGTAACCTGACACAGAACTGCAACTTCAGAGCTCCTTAAGCCTTGGTAGGTGTCTAACCACCAAGATTTAAGATGGCAGGTTTGGGCTTTTGGGAGATGTCTGGGTAGTTAAGAATATATTCCTAGTCTGCTGCTTCCTTGTTTTGATGCCATATTGCTGTTGACATCATTGGCATGGTAGCTGAATTTCGCATTCAGAATGGCTGTGACCCAATAATCTAAATGTGGAAAATACTTGACCAACAAAAGAGAAAATCAGAGAACCAGTGGAGAGTTTAATTTTGCCCTTTCTAGTCATCAGACTGATCCTTATGTCCTTCAGCCACTGCAGATGGCTCACAGATTCCTGCCAAGTAGTGAATTGACAGTACTCAAGTGAACTACCAAAATCTGTAATTCTGTGCAGGTGGAATACAGAGATTTCCTCTCTGCTGGTAGTGTTTCTGCATTCTGCGTTATAAAGTTTCCTCACAATAATTTCCGCATATGTAGTCTCTGCTATGTCACTTTAATGCGTATTTTTAGTCTTTTTGATAGTTCTGCACTTGTGGAGTAACTAGATATTAGGTCGTCTCAGCTTTACCTGGGAGACATAATAGCACAAGCCAAAATCTAGACTGTCCTTCTAGATGGAGGTTGGGCACTACTCCTGCCATCTGAAAAAATGTCAGTATGTAATGCATTTAATGTGCTGTGGACATTAAATGTCCATAGCACTATTAGATTTAAACAGGTAATGATTTATGAAGTGGTGTTGTAAAATGTTGGGATTTATTTTTGTTTGAAAATGTGATTTCAAGCTGTCAATCACATTATGTGAAGTTCTGGAAGAAAAAAAAAAAGCCTGTTGGTAAAAGCTTTGGGAAATTGAGCAAAAAGCAAGTTGTAATAAGTAAGTAAGTTAAAGATGTGAGCTTGGTTTTAGCCCTGATTGTATTGGAAGACCAAGGACATCCCATTTGGCAGAAGCTAAAAAATTACCTTGGTGAAGTCCCAACTCCTGAACTACAAATGAAAATTTCTTCTTTTTTCATGGGGGCAAAGGTTTTTTTTTTCTTTTTTTTTTTTTTTTTTCTTTCTGTTTTCTGTGCTAGACTGAGATGTAAAGCTTTTCAGGCTAACTATAAAGAAAATCTCACATTGGGCCAAGTGTTTTTCCTTCACAGTTGGATTGATGGCAATTAGTTGCTTTTTTAAATTCTTTTTATTAGTCTGCTCCGTGTCTTTAAACTTACAGAGTAAACCTGCATTTCTTTTACAGGATTTCCTGTGGTATCCAGAAGTTAATGGCTCTATGAGGCAACGTATCAAATCTTGGACTGAGGTTTGTCTTAAAAAAATGTTTATTTTAGGATAATGCAGCAACTGTCTGAGAACTACTACCTTTCTTTTTTTTTAATGCACACAACTAAATTTCTAGGAGTCCAGCAACTGTAGCATAGCACATATATTCAGTCAGTTATGTACCAGAGATCTGAAATTTGACATCCAAATAGTGAAAGGGGGTGTTTACTGGTGTATATGTTTCTGTGCATCTCCTGGTCTCACAAGGATGGCTTCACTTGGGCCAAAAAAACCCCAAACCAAACCAGAAAAACCCTACTTCCTGGGAGCAGGTTGGTTCATCCTATTAAGAGCTGAAAGGATTTTACTCTGATTTGATGTTTCTCTTCCTCTGTGTCTGCGATGGCTCTGCTTCTATGTGACCAACCATTTTCGATCGTTATGAATCCCTTCCAACTTGAGATATTTTATGACTCTATGATTTTATATTTATGTTAATTTGAGTTCCAGACTGAAGGAGAAAGGCAATTTGGGGAGTCAAGAATGCCTTGATTTTTTTTTTTTTCCAAAATTTCCTTCAAATCACATACTAATTATTTTACGTGTTTCAGTTATGCTGTAGGTTGTCATGTTATTCAGCATAAAACTATGTATGTAATTCTGATATAAAGTAATATGTTTACAGATTGGAAACTAAATTTTTCTTGTTTCTTCCTTTGTTGACCTTTAAAAAGCCTGGAGTTATTTAGCAATGGCTCCTGGTGATCCTTTTGCTACGCTATTTGTCATTCTTGCACAATACCTCCCATCAAGATAGCTGAAGTTATCATTCGTTTTTCTTTTTCTGTGATTACTACAAAAATTTGAGAGCTGCTAAACCCTTGCTGTGCCAAGGCGAAACTCATACTGAGGTGATCAGCGCTGTTTCTTTCCTTGTACTTTTCTGCTCTTCTGTTTGAGTATGTATTCTGTTCCTTGTCCTAGACATAACTTTCAGGCCAGGGCAACAAGGGCAACAACTGTCCATTGTCCTTGTTCTGTTTTTGCCATGGGTTTGCGGTCACTTCAGTCAGTAGAACAGCTCAAACAGGTGTTTGAGAATGCTAAGACACACTGAGAGAAAAAGTACTTCAATAGTATAATCTACAGTTTATTTGATCTTAGAAGGAGATGTTTAGGTAGCTTTTAAAGAGAACTTACTCTGCTAAAGTGATGATTGTAAGTGCTTATTGATGCTTTGCACTTTTGCAGATTCTGTTACGTGAAAATTTTGGTATATCGCAAGTTGATGTTCTCTGTGACATATCTGCAATCTATTCTTGTGTAACCATTAAGTGATGAACAAGACTTAATTAAGATATGTCTTAATTAACCTGCTTAATATAATAAGTATAGTTTGTGAATATTTTAAACTAATTTCTTTTTACTTTGTGTCTTAGAGTTCTGTGGCAAAACCTCATATAATTGTAGCAGGAGCTGCCACGGTAAGTTATACGTGTACGGAGTATTTTAGTAAAGAAGAAAGTTCCAGTAGAATAACTTTATGCTCTCAAGTTGGTTATATGATAAAGTTATTAAACCAAATTTATAATAAAAAATATATTCTCAGTGAATTTTCTGTTATAACAAGTAGTTCTAAAATATCAGATATACTTTATTATAGCTTATTATATTTATATGTGCGATGTACAGTACTATGGCTTGATAAGCATTGATTAGCTTGAACCTAGCTAATAAGTAAAGTAGCTTCTTTGTTAAAAGCAGATTATTCATTAAAAAAGTTAAATAAAAGTAGGTGCATATGAACTGAGATGCATTTTTAATAAACTCTTTTCAGGCACAAAATACAGCTTTTGAGCATGGCTGTCATGGTTTAATCCCAGCTGGCAACTAGAGCCACACAGCCGCTCGCCAGCCCCCCTGCCCTATTCCCCCGCCCCCCAGGAAGGGTTGGGGGGAAGAGGGGGGGAAAAAAAAGGAGGGGGAAGGGAGGAAAAAAACCCTGGTGAGTTGAGATAAAGGCAGTTTAATAGAAACAGTAACAGAAAAGGAAAAATAATAATAACAATAACAATAATAATAATGACACAAGTCACTTCCACCACCCTGTGAACTGGCACCGTTGGGAACAGTGATTGTGGACTCCCCATTTATATACTGAGCATGAGGCCTATGGTGTGGAATATTTCATTGGCTATCCCACTGTTCTGTCGCTGCTTCTATGGGAAGCTGAAAAAGTCCTTGAATATTGTAAACATCACTTAGCAACAACTAAAATCAGTAGGTATTATTGACATTACTTTCACAGCAATCACTAGAAAGAAAATTAACTTTCACAGCTGAAACCAGGACAATGGCCCGGTCCGGAACACTCTTTTTGAGCGCATATATTTCTTTTTAGACTTACATGGGTTAAACCTTACAGGTTGTTAAACCTGAATTTAACAAGAATAATTCAACAACCAAAGAGATTGCACTTCCTGAATCTTGTGCACTGGGAGTTTCCACCACTGCTATGAGCTGCAGCATCACAGAAAACAAGGCTGACGAGGACCTGAAGAGGTCTCCTAACCCATTAGTTTGCCACAGGGGAGGATCAGTTATATCTGTGTCACGCTTGACATGAGTCAACCAATTCTTTAAAACTTCCAGGGATGGAATTCAACAGCCCCCCCAAGTAGTCTATTCCAGTATTTGGCTGGTACTGGGAGTCAAGTGTCAAACAGCTGCTCATCTCATGAATTCCACATTTAATGTGCATTTCTTCCAAATATTTTGGAACTGGAATTTGAAAGGAATTCACTATTATAAATTCATACGAGCTCAAATGTAGAGGCGGGGGGAAATGTGTTACATTTTAAAGAAATCCTTTGAAAACAACTTGATTTAGAGACAGGTCAGGCATTCTGCTAATCTGGAAACTCCTGGGCATGCCAATCTAGGGTGAATTCCCCCAATTTTAGGGGAAGGTGTATGCAGACCTCTGCACAGATTTCCTGAGGGATCAGAAATTCTCTTTTTCTGTACAGGTGACACCCCCCCCCCCCCCCCCCCCCCCCCCCCCAAATTTTCTTCCTCTGTAGGATCCACGTAAATATGTGAGCTTTAGGAATCTTAGTAAGCCTAGAATATCTCTGCTCAGTCTGGGAATCTAGCATGTCTTACTAGCATGAGTCACTGAATTTCACGCAGAAGATGCCAATCCATATATATGGATAGTGTTCTGGCATGCAGGAGGTCAGGTTGCAAAACTACAGGACTTTTAGCTAAATAGTTCCTTTTATTCATATATATACATCAGCCATAGCTTGTTGTCCTTTGTGGACAGCAGGAGATATGAACCAAAAATGTGATGCTCAGCTCTTTATAACACCAATATATTTACACAAAACATTAATAATGATATCTAGAGTTAGCCAAAGATAAACATCCCCCATTTTAAGGGACTTGCAGAAAAATAAAGTGCTTCAAAAATCTGCTGCATCAGCAACATTACCATGGCTAGCACTAATGTGGTAACCTGCTACTGGGTTAAACTGGTGTGTGCCCTTGGACTTGTCAGCATTTTGAAACTGACCTGTATCTTTAACTTAGCTCTTGATTTGGTCATGATACTTTGGTCTGGACATGTCTGTCTTAAGATGTCGACTGTGTAACAGTTTATAAATAGAAGCACTGTCTTACAAGCTGGAGAAGCTCCAGCTAGTACAAAACTCAAGTTGCTTGCTTATTCTGGGAAAAGGAGATGCTCTAAGAATGTCACTGCAGTGCTCTGCTTCGTAGTTCCTGACTTGCTATTGAATAGAGTGTGCTTCTTAAAACATCTGTTAAAATACTGTAGGTATTTAACAAGTAAAGATTTAGCTACTGGGAGAAACTTTTTTTTTCCCAGGGTGAGTTCTCAGAGCCTCTGCATGCTATTTGGTTTCATGAAGTATTTGTTTATATTCGATAATGGGCTAATTTTTTTTTTTTTTACAGATTTTGACTAAATTATTGTAGATATAGTAATACTTAAAAATTTACTATATTTTTCCTGCAGTGTGGGAGATTCTTTTCAGAAGTTAGGAGAAATTCTTGGGTGGCTATAGCATTCTCCCAATCATTTTACATAGAAGATTAAATCAGAAATTAGAACGGCTCTTTTTCTTTTCTTTTTTCTTTGTGGATATCTGCAAAACAGATGGAAAGATTTGACTCGATACCACTGCCAAGTTTTGCTTGCATGCATCGCCTGCTGTGGTCGGTTTTCCTAGAGTAAAATCAACTGAGTTGGCCATAATTTTTGTATAATGTGACTGGCTTTGCTACTTCGTCATTGTTCGAAGTCAAGGGGCTATTAATTAAAACACCTTACATCATTTAATTTATGAAAAATTAAATATACGTTAAGTTGAATATTATATATTTTGCATTTAAATGGTCTGTTTGAATGTAATGATCTGTCTAGACAGCTGCTTGCTCCAAAAGAAATTTTTTAACGCTTCAAAAGCGAAGACTAAAGAAATAATCTAGCTTTATAGAAATAATGAAAAATAGCTACTAACGGAGCAATGGAATCAGTTAATTAAGACATACAGGTTCTGAATCTCTTTCTTTGTTTCTCCAGTGGTCTATCAAGATTCACAATGGCAGCAACGAAGCCCTCACACAATATAAAATCAATATCACTTCAATTGCGCCTCTTTTGGAAAAATTAGCAAAAAGTAGTGATGTTTACTGGGTGTTACAAGGTAAAGTAATAAACAGTAGGTAACAATTTGTACTGCCACTGCCTGTTGAATCATTATTTTGTATGATGCGGAAAACTTAGTCCATGCTGCATACTTGCAGAGTAGAAAGGGTGATGGAGATTTTAAAGCGCTCTCAGGAAAATCTTTTGCCTTCTGAACTCCTAATTGTTTGTCAGCTTAGTCTCAGACTCAGCATGCCAGGTCTGTTCTCCCTGTGCTGTGCTCCATATGTGCCTCCTGGGAGTCAAGAACACAAGTGCATAAAACAGCTGTATTCCTGTGTTTGTGTTCAACTGAATTTTCAGATTACATAAGTAATAGGAGAGTTTCAACAAGTGCGTCCTCTGTGTGTGTCTAGAATGAATAGACATACTCTAGAGAATATAGAGAATTTAAGTCTCTAGAATGAAACTTGCTTCAGTACACTAAGCACTGATGAGCTAAGATTAGGAGCCAGAAATTATGGTTCACAATGAGTCTGTGATATTTTTATTACGGTACCAAGCTTATATTCTTTTACTTTTCTTCAGTAAAACTAAGGTATGTCTCTGACACTGGACAGTGAGCTCATAGGTAGAATGTGCTCCTGGTTTATCTGCCATAGAACACAGCATTTTAGATTATCATCACCTCAGTTTGAAACATAGGCAGATTTTGAGCCCTGACAGAATATACCCAGCTGTACCCTTACAGTCGCATCCAAGTTCCTATCAAAGAGGGTTTAGAGGTTAACCTGAACCAACAGGTTCATCTTCTTGCGTTCCTTTCAAAACCACATTTATCTATAATAGCAGCAGTTTGCTGTCAGACATGGCCCAGTGTTCTGTTGATAAAGATCCAGTCTATTTCATTCATCTCTGAGCTCTTTAGTGGAACAAATTAGAGGAAAACCACTCTGTACACATAGAGTTTTCTAGACATTGATTGTCCAAAAGTAGACATTGAGGTAGCTAAAGTAAATCAACTTACAGCTTGTAGAGTGCGTATCACTAGAGTTATGAACATCAGTAGCTTTTCATAGCAACTTACTGATCTCCAGCTGACCTTTTGGTCTAGAACCCCGTATAGCTTTGTGTTAAGCTCTACATAATTTCTGAAGCTTGCAGGCAATTAAGTGGTATTCCATTCTTCTGAAAAACTGAAATTCTGCCATCAGTTAAACTGGAGTCAACAGGAGCAAGTGGAATATACTTACGGGCTCTGACTTAGAGAAATGAGAAGCTGGTTTCTTCTGCAGTAACTAGAGGGTTTGAGAGATTTTTTTTTTTTCCCCCACGTGTCTATTCTGCTGCCTATCTTCTGTCCTCTTGGCTTTGGAGTCTTTCCTTGGGGGATTCCATTACTGAGAGAAGGCATAAGCAGCTCTGCACTCTAGCATTATACTCTCTTCATGGATTTGGGGAAATTAAACAGGTATTCATGTCTGGCTAAAGCTTTCTAATCTATAAGTACATATGCAGGACTAGGCAATGGCAATAAGAACATTTCATCATAAACAACTCTCGTTCCTACTCTAGTTACTGTAACAGTCACTCATTCCTCATTATACGTTTATTCTGTACCATTAAACAATTGTGACCACCTAAATGAAAGTAGCCGGTGTAACTTGAGCTAAGTATCTGTCAAGTAGAAGATTAATGTGCCCGTTCTCTGTCCTTTCAAATTCAGACCCTGTTTATGAAGATATGCTGAGTGATAGTCGGAAAATGATCACTAATGAGAAAATAGATGCTTATAACGAAGCAGCTGTTCGTATTCTGAACAGCAGCTCCCGAAATTCCAAAGCTAAAGTTAAAGTGTTCAGTGTATCAAAATTGATAGCACAAGAAACTATCATGAAGTCTGCAGATGGCCTGCATCTCCCTGAATCAAGCAGAGATACAGTAAGTGTTTTTATCACTGGTCAACATTAGAAAGTAATAATCATAAAACAGGATTTTAAGTGAATGTTCTGAAATGGCAGACAATATGAATGTAATGAGGCCCTGCACATTCTTCAGGAAGTCTTGTTCAGGAGATCTCAATCAGTGGGAGGGCACTCAGTTATATAGGATGTTTAAAAAACATAATAGCAAGCACATTAATGTGTGGCTATTTTGAAATAGCTGTTAATCCGCTAGATCTTTTAGATCCTGAGTGCAAACTTCATGCCTTCATCTGCATGAATGAGTTAGTGTGATAATGATTTGTAAAGCAGTACTAAGAAGTACATCTTAAATTTTCTCCTATGTGCCTATATAGTTTTGTTAGTAAGGAGTATGAAAAGGATAAGAAAACACACTGTGATACTGTGATGTACACCTTCCTGGTTGCATGGAGTGCCACTGACTGTATTTCTTATATTATCTTTAAACTACCCATATACGCATGTAGTGAGCTCCTGTGAGCTTTGTCAGTCTGCCCTTCTTGTGACTGAGCTCTCCCGCCGTGTCACTTTTAGTTCCACTCCTTTGCAGGTTTCAGTTGCGTTCAAGTACTGGGTGAACTAAATGTCGTCTCACCACAGGTTTCAGTCTCATTGTCATGTTTTAGAGACTTCAATTACCGTGCTCCTTTAGGACCCAAGTTTGTGAGCTGTTTTTCTTTCAGAGTCCATTTAGCTCTTTATAGGTCCTTTTATAGCCAGTAGAGAGAACCCTTCTGCTGTAGGGATTAGGATTAGCTCTTTTTGCTTACCTCAGGGAGCTCGAGGGTTTCCTGTTCAGAAGAGATGTTTTGACTGTACACTGTTGAATGCAACTAGGTATATGGGGATACCGTGAAATTTTATCTGTGTAATGATAAGGGAGAATTGCCTATGTTTTATGTTGGTGCATGATCTAGAAGACAATTTCTTAGGATGAAAATGTTAACTTTTTAATGAAGAGATTAATTGACAAAACTGCCTATTTCTTTGACAGAATGCGATGATTCTTATGAATGTCTACTGCAATAAGATAATGAAGCCCATTGATGGCTCCTGCTGCCAGCCTCAGCCTCCTCTCACTCTGATACAGAAGTTAGCTTTCTGTTTCTTTACTTTGTCCATTATTGGATATTTAATTATCAATTTAATTCATCGGAATAATTTTCGGAAGAGCAAATCATGTACTGATTTGGAAAGTGGAGAGGAGAAGAAACCTGCCATCAGCACTCCTAATGTTTCTACTTTAGAGATGCTCTTACACTCCTTCTGCAAACTCGGTCTAATCATGACCTATTTTTATCTATGTGACAGAGCAAATCTTTTCATGAAGGAAAATAAATTTTATACGCATTCGTCTTTCTTCATACCAATCGTCTATATCTTGGTTTTGGGGGTATTTTATACCGAAAATACCAAAGAGGTAATGATCATGTTGACATCCTACTTATAACATTGTTTCCCAGTTTGAGTATAAATAACGGATTGCTAAATATTGAAAGTTAAATTTGCAAAGTCAGTATAACTTGTCTGTAAAAAGTGCACTCACAAGCAATATAATGTTTGTGTGGAATTAGATGCTAAAGCTTTTTGAAAGCATATGGGTATAAGTGCTTTTAGCCATTGTCACTCGGTCAAATTTGAAGTGAGCATAGCTCAGGTACAAGAGAGTGTAGAGCACGTTAAAATGTGGTAGACCTGTGTCCGCTAGACAGAAGTCTTTTACAAATGAGACCTATTTACCCATAAATTGGTTTATTGTTTTGAACTTTTTCTCCTCATTTTGTAGATGTTCGTTGTACTTTTTGGAATAGCAACACTCTTGTTTTGTTTTGCATTAGACTAAAGTGTTAAATAGAGAACAGACTGATGAATGGAAGGGCTGGATGCAACTTGTTATTTTGATTTATCATATCTCTGGAGCAAGCACTGTAAGTGATTTGAATTTCATACTTTTTTTAAGTGGGAGTGCAATTTAGGTATGTTACTTGAAAAGAAAGATAGTACAAATGTGTATTATAGTTGAATAGGATTAATAACTTATGCTATTGTTCCTGTGGTTTTAAAAATGCTAGTAGCAGAATTAGTTTTTCTATTTAAGTGTAGATTTCTCTGATAAGAGCATTTGATGTGTTATTTAGCCAATGAAAAAATATACTTGTTTCTTCTATGTAGAAATTACATTAGTTGCTTTTTAATTGCTAGCAACTGTTCGTTTTTATGTTCAGAACTTGAAACTGCTGAAGAAAGCTTTCAAATATCATTTCTTAACTCTCTCTTAAGTGGTTACAGAATATGGAAAACGTAGAGCAATAAATAGCAGAAACTCGTTTTGACATCAGAGAGGTTAGGGCAACAAAAGAGCTTGGAAAGAAACAGGGAAACGCAGCATATTGTTTCTTTTCTTAGTTAAACCTGATTACTGCAATGCAGAAAAAGCATAAAATTGGTGGGAAGAAAGCAAAATCAAACGCATTTACATGGCCATTTATAAAAGGTGCTTCATTTTTCTCAACAGTTTTTGCCTGTGTACATGCACATTCGAGTTCTGGTTGCTGCATATCTGTTCCAAACAGGTTATGGACACTTCTCATATTTTTGGCTAAAAGGGGACTTTGGTGTACACAGAGTATGTCAGGTAAGATTATCTACTTACTGTTTTTTATAAAAAAAATTTGTTCAGGTAACAGAATATCCAAGATGTATCCATACTCCCTAAATAATGTGATATGAGATTACTTAACCAAAGTTTGCACATTAAAAATGGCTATTGCTTCTGTGTAATCTGACCTGTTTAATCCGTAGTGTTTATCTAATACAAACATATAGCATATAAGAGATACTTGCCACGTAAAAAATGTAAGTATGTAGACTTTAAAATATCAAGACAAACATTTTCCAATATATAGCAATGGAGTCTTCATTGCAGCAGCAATGTACAGTGTGTGGCAATATACATGGAATGAGCCAGGCAGGCTGGCTGGCAGTAAAAAGGGATATCATTGACAAATTTTTGTGAAGTCTTCCTGGATTTCTTCTATAGTCACTGGTGAGTAAGAGGTTTATGTGGATAGCTGTGATGTTCTGAATCGCCCTCTGGAACAGCCTTTCTCCAGTTACTATTGAGAATAGATAGGTGGTGTGAATGTTCTCATCTGCTCTCCCCTGTTGGCAAAAAAAAATTACGGTTTTCCCAAATTAGCCATTGGAAATACTTCATTCTGCTTCTCTTACCTTGTTCTTAAAACATCAGTGTGCTCCATGTTGATATTTTCCTGTGTGTTTGGGTTTTTTTAGTTATAAATATGTTTCTATTAGAGTTTTCTGTATACAAGTAGATAAATGTTTGGTGAATCCAAGAGACAGTTGTGTACAGAATTTCTTTTTTTGTCCTCTTCTGTGAATAAAGGTAATTAATTACTCAGCAAGTTATTTAGCACATTGGTTTGCTTGCTCCCAGCATGGCAAGTCTTTACATAGATGGAACAAATGTTGTCTTGTTTCTGATTTTAACTGAAGTCATTTCCACTTGCTTAAATTTTGAAAGCTTTTAATTTTTGTATGCATTTTGGATTTTTTCCTCACTTGTTGGTGAAATGAAAAACTTTATTGGTTGGTTGGGGCCATTAATAGTGTCCCAAAGCACTTGTGGTAGCTGTCTTTCCTTCAGATGAGTGATCTTTTGGATTGTTAAAGAAACTCTTCACGGTACTATTTTATTAAGTATCCAACTGTTTTGCAGTGAAGTATATTACATGAACAAGAGGCATCACTGTAGTATTTGTTACCTCTTTCAAGACATGGCAAGTATTGCCAAATATTGTACATTATTTCATTCTCAACTGAGAATTTGTTGGATTGGGTTTTTTTGCTGGGACAGTTAGTTCTGTGTAACTATGATTAACTGTTTGATATATAGAATATGATCAGAAATACCACACCCCTTTCTTTAGAAACAGATGAAAATTTCACAAACGTATCAGATGTATCTGCTGCCTTTGAAAAATGAATGTGCAGGGGGATTTGGGGTTTGGTTTTTTTTTTTTTTTGATTTTTTATTTTATTTAAAAACTGGTGTTTTTCTTGGTCCAAAGCCTTTTCAGTTATGGGTCTGAGTTTTCAGCTCAAAATAGGGAGAAAACAAATACTTTCCAGTCAGCTTTATTGATTCTATGGGTTGTTTTCTTCTCCAAAGACGGTATATTGGAGCTTACATTTGTTGATAAAGAAAATGAATTTTCACACCGTAACAGTACTGGAGAACATACCTGTTTTTGTGGTTTCCCTCCCAGGTTTTGCAGCGTGTGCTGCAGCAGTTTAAAAAATAAAAATAAATATTTAATTGCTGTTAAGGTTGTATTCTCATGTAACTCAGGTCATCGTGCTTGTTAAACGTATGAGTGCAGCCTACCTGCCGCGCTGGTAGTGCCATTACCCTAGCTTTAACTGAGCTAGCCCAGGCGCAGTGGGGTGAAAGGAGTGAATAGGAGTGAAAGCAGAGAGGCATTAACAGCATCCAGCAACTGGAATACTCAGTCCCTAGCCCGGGGTCAGTTCTTTTTTACCCTGTTTTCTATCTCTACCCAAATAGGCCAGCGTAGCACAGGTCCAGTACTACATAATCCACCTGCCGTCTTGTATTGCATTATTGATGTTCCCCGAGATACTTTTCCCGTGTTTCAACTGACATATAATCAGCACGTGAGATGTAAAATACGTAGATATTTTCATATAGTGCTAAAGAAACATGTTCCCCCATCTCTCTTAGCTTTGCCTTTCAGTTTATATATCCTCTGTCTTCTCTCCTCTGACTCCTTCCAGGTTTTATTTCGTCTCAATTTCTTGGTCGTGGTACTGTGCATAGTGATGGACCGACCGTACCAGTTCTACTACTTTGTGCCATTAGTCACTGTCTGGTTTATGATCATCTATGCCACCTTAGCTATATGGCCTCAGATAGTCCAGAAGAAAGCAAATGGTAGGATTTTTTTTTTCCCCCCTTCTGCTATAAAACATTTGCATGTTACTACAAATGATAAACATAAAGAAAACTGTATTGTTAGTACATCTCAGTCTTTTTAACATAGTCAAAATATGTTAAACAGCTGTTCGCACAAATGTGGTTTGTCATAGATGAATTGTATGTCAGTTGAAAAATGTAACAGCTGATAACTAAAGTCTGTCTCTGGTTACAGTAAGATTAGAATACTTTTTAATAGGTTTTGACCATCAGAAATATGTTTTATCAAGAGCTGTAATATTACTGAATGCGAACTAAGAATATAGGTTGCGCTGTGTATGCTAGCTGAGATTGTTGCTGCAGCGTACTAATGGGTGTGGCATGAACAGTGAGCGTTTAGACTTTCCCGTTCTGCATTGCCAACGTGTCTCGTCCGTCTTAAGCACTAATACTGCCATATCCTGCCAAATAGGATCTTAGGTTTTTTAATCTTAGTATTTTAGATTAAGTGAATTATCAGAAGTACATCTTGTGATACAGATATTTTAAATAAAAATTGAAGTGAAATCCCAGTTCATTTTAGGCACTGCAGTTCACTGAAGACCTGTCATCATGTGGTATATGCTTATTATTTAACTCACCTAAATTAGAACTAAAACCTTAAGAGTCTTAGATCCTCCTTCTCTATTGGTGGAGTAATATCCAAATTTTATAGTCTGCAGATATGACAATGAAATATACCAAATGCCTGCTAGGAAGAGATGCTGCAAAAATATAATTAGAGAGTAGTTTTACAAGATATCTCAAAGGCAAATAGCTCCACTATTTTTTTTTATTTTTTTTTTTCTACTAAGGCACTTCTGTTCCAGATACAGAGAAATGACTGTTGTGTACTTTGGAGGAATACTGTATTGTGAAACTAGAAAAACTTTCAATGACAACTTTCACTTGTTTATGTCCCTGTTTACAGCTGCCAATTTATATGGTGAGAGAGGGAGATGATCTCTGTTGCAATGTTGAGACTTGGGTAGAGCTTAGTATCAGTCAACAGCTTTGAGGAGCAATTTCTCAGGCTTGTCTTAACAAGATACTTGTCCGTAATGACCCGCAGTTGAGCTTTGGAGTGCAAATGATACCTCAGAGTTTAATAGTATATGCTGTACTTATTTCACACGACAAAAGCTTTTGAGCATTTTGTTTTATTTATTTATCTACAGTCACATAGAATAAGGACTGCCTGTGCAGTGTTTGGGAAAGCAGAGGCTTTAAAACAGTATTTCTGTTAGAACACCTAAATTTTCTTCTTTCTGTATGTATGTTTTCCCTGTTTTAGACATGAGGCTTAATTTAGGATTAATAGGTTGTTAATTGCTTAAAGTAAAATTTAATATGTAAGTGTAGATAGTGATAAAATATTGCTGGTAGGAGTCAAACACTTATTTATGAATGTATCTATTACTAAGCATCGCTACACTAAATAATTGGCAATTATTATTTAATGTGTCCTGGGTTTTGCTGTTGAAAAATTAATGACTGTATACTGATTAATTTATTTCTTCCTCAGGGAACTGCTTATGGCACTTTGGTTTGCTGCTGAAACTGATTTGCTTACTGACATGTATATATTTTCTGTCATATTCTCAGGTTTGTAAATTTGTACTATTTTTATTGTTAAGGACCTAAGAGTATATTACCTATGTCTACTTTTTAATGTGTTCATAACTGGTGTATTTGCTCCTGTATCATAAACAGAAAAGAAAAAAAAATGGAATCTTTCTTTTCATATTTGAATTGGTGTGGATGCTGGAAAAAACACAATTCTGTATCTTACTCGTTTGTAATGCTTGAGAAGTTTTCAGTATACTACTACAAAAGTAATAAATATAAAGGTCTATGCTTGGTTTTGGGGGTGGGGTTTTTGACGTGCTTGAAGTTACTGGTTTTTGCTAGCATATGGTGATACATATGGTGGTATGAAGATCTGTGTCTCTTAGAGACCTGGTGTTGGCTTTGATACCTTATCAAAAGGCTGGTTCTCATGCTAAATTAGTGCATGCTGTGAGTATAGTTGACAGAAATAAGGGCAGAGTTTGTCCCTCTAGGATTTTACAGGGGAAGTGGTGTGGTTTTAATCCCTCATTGGTTTTAAGCCTGTTGAACTGTAGCCTTCTGTAGAGTAGGCCCTTGTTGTCCCAACACGTCAGTGGATCTCTCCCTTTAAGCGTGCAGTACAAAATGGAAGGCGTGCCGATACCTTGATGGGAAGCGACACTGAAACCCTCTCTCATCTGAAGAAGTATTTTTGGGTGGTTTTTTTTTTTTTTCCTTTTGTTGGGGGAGTGCCTTCTAAGGAAACCTGTTATTTTTGGAATGCCATGTAGCTAGTGAAATAGGGATGTGATAATATTAAAAGGCAGCATAATGATTTAAATTTAGTAAATAAGGCTGACATCAGTGTTAACACTTGTGCCATGTTTGTTTTTTACAGGGCGCATTTGAGAAGATATTTTCTTTTTGGCCACTGTCCAAGTGTTTTGAACTGAATGGGAATGTCTATGAATGGTGGTTTAGGTGGAAGTTGGATCGCTATGTATGTAACATTTGAATAAATGTATACTGCTCTTTTAAGTGTATTTTTAATTTGGGGTGGGGGAGGGGTGGCTGTTTTCCTTTCCTCCAGAGAAAGCAGGAGTTTGTCCCAGTGGATTGTTTAATAGAAGACTAAGCTGCATTCACCTTACTTCTGCAAATGTCTGTCAAAGCCTTGCTTAAAAGATGGATGTTGATTTATTTGCTGCTAGATCCTGCTTAGTTTACTTAAAAAAAAAAAAAAAAAAAAAAAGTCATAAGGTGACCTAGATTTGTCTTTTCTCAAAAATTTTACTGCAAAAATTTAACGCCCGTAGCACTTTGAAATACAAGGAAAATTATTGTGGTGGCTTTTTTGATAATATTTTTTGAAAATTGTATCAATTAGGGATATATTTTGTTTAAGGTAACATTTAAAACACTGTTAAAATCAGGGTCTTGATGTTAAAATCAGACTATTCTTGCACATATTTTTAAATGGTTTTCCAGTGGCAAAGTCCTTTCTTTCCAGTTACTGACCCTACAGTGTGGGGGAATAGAACAGGGAGACGCTGGTGGGGTTTTTTTGCTTTCTTGGTAAGGTGAGTTTCTAAGGTGGGAGCATTTATTTGCTAAACTTATCCTTTACGGGATCACTTGCACACTTCTCCCTCTGGCAGTCTTCAGTAACCGAAATCTGCAGAGCACGCAGTTGCCACATCCTGGGCTGCTCCCATCAGCAGCGCACACTGTGTTGCGACATTTCAGACTTGGAGCTGTGTTGCTTGTGAACAGTGTGCATGCTGTGATTTCGCTAAAGAGGAACTCCCCAAAATAAATATAGAAGACAAGCACCACATGGGCCTGAAACCGCATCGTGTTGCTAGCTAATGAGAACTTGGCATCAGATCACAAAACACTCTGTTGAAGAATTGTATATGTGAGAGAGGGAAGCACTTGTAGTGCTTCTTGAATGTTTTCACCTGCCAACTTGGGAGAAGGCCAGAGACTCATGGTTTTTCCCCAGAGAAAGCCCTTTTCAATGCTGGCATAGACTGTAGGGGGGATAGTAGGTACTTGAAAGCTTCTTGAAATGTCATTGTTGTGTCTGTAATGCTCTGTGAAGCATTAGTAAGAGTACTTTATTTGTAGTTTTTAAATTGGTTAAAAATGCAGCTTAAGACAACTTAGTGTAGAAAGCCTATTTTTGTTTGCTTCAGTAAATCTTTGAAAGGACCTTTTGACACCTAAGCTTTAGTATTACAAATAGTTTATCCTGCAACATTTCTGTTAAAGAGTTTGTACCTGAAGTACTTGTAAAAGCCATGAAATATTCATTGCATTCTGTTTTGTCTTTTACAGGTGGTTTTTCATGGGATGCTGTTTGCTTTTATTTATCTGGCATTACAGAAACGTCAGATGATATCAGAAGGAAAGGGAGATCCTCTTTTCTCCAACAGAGTTTCAAATGTTTTATTATTTATTTCAATTGTATCCTTTTTGGTACGTACCTAGTATAACTAGTATAATCAGGTTTGTAAATCCCTAAAGAATAAGTTTTCTCAAGTTCTTTTTTAGAAAATACGTTGATTTAAAAAAGCAAATCTTGATCTGGAGATATCTGAGCTGTGGTTTTGTGCACAGCCCTACCTATCTCCTCAGTAAAATATTTTTCCCTTCAGTCAACTGTAGATGAGAAACATCATCAGTCTTTCAGTTCCTTGCAAAGGTTATAAGAAAATTGGATCATAAAAATAATATGGTAGATAATGCAGCTCTTATCTCCACTCTTGATCGCTTGTCTATTTGTGATGAAAAAATTGTCAACAGTGGCTGCATCTTAGGGTATGAATAAGCACAGTATTCATCGGTGGCAAACAAGAATTCGAGAGGAACACACAACTAAGCACAATGTAGCTTTTTCTCCTACTGTCCCACATCTTAGTGAACCAACTACTGCTGAAGCACTTCAAAACAGCTTACCTCTTGTTTCATTTTTAAATGCTACATATAATTGCTACACAGACTGATTTTTATATCTTTTAGACCTACTCTATTTGGGCTAGTAGCTGTAAAAACAAGACAGAGTGCAATGAACTACATCCTTCTGTTTCTGTGGTGCAGGTAATTATAATTATAGTCCTTTTCCTTACAGTGATAGAATCTAGTCTGTTCTTGTTTGGCCTTTTTAAAAACTTTTTTTTTAAAGATATTTTTGCTTTAGCGTGGCCTGTCAGATACTGAGCTTCATTCTCATGTCTGAAAGTGAAAAAGGATTTAACTACATTGCTTCCTGTTTTTCATTGCCTCGAGGCACTGAAATCACATACCGTGACTATGCTTTTGATTAACCTCGATATCCTTAGTGTAGGTTTCAGATGCACCGTTTAGGTCCAAACTCAACTTTTGACTACTTGCATAGCAGCGGAAAAGAGGAAAGCTGTAGGGAAGCATGAGCGTTTGGGAGGTGTTAGTGCAGGAAGCAACCTGTGGGACACTGTGGTCACTTTTAGGCAGAGAAGAAGTGGGCCACAGGGACGTGCATGTGGTTTTCTTAAAATTAGATTGTCCTCTTACTGTGTCCCCTGCCCCACTCTGCCCCCGCTGTCTGATTCTGTTCCCTCTGTTTCTTTTTTTTGATGGTCTGTCCTGCTCTCTTGAGGGGCAGCACGTGTGACTTAATGTTTTAATATTAATTTGTCCATCTTGATGCCTTCTCTTTTTAAAAATTTACTGAGGGTTAGCTCAAATTTGTGGCGGCTTTCATTTGAGGCTGGCATGGCATGTGATGTTTTGTACCATGCCTAGTCAGTGTATAGTAATACCTATCCACATCAAGGCCACGATTCTGCTGAAGATATAAGAGTGACTTGCTCTGCTATAAGAATGTGTGTAAGAGATTTGCAATTTCAAGACTTTGTTAGGTGTAAACTGCATGGATTTTTACTTGGTTTGTATATTTATTAGATTTTAAAGAAAATTTCATGCATGATGCACTTCAATTTAGAGAATGAAAATGAAAACCTTTTGTGTGTGTGTGTAATCTGCTTGTCATTCACAATCACTGGGTTTTTACTTTTTTTTTTTTAAGATTTTAGCTTTCATACTCATCAGAAATATTCCTGGATATGTCCGATCTGTGTATAGCTCATTTTTTGCCTGGTTTGGCAAAATTTCTCTTGAGGTAAGCAGAATGATCAGAAGTACAGTGAATTGAAACTTAGAAATGTAAGGTGGCTTTATGATCTAAATTGTAGTATAACACATAAATAGCGAAAACATTTATTGGATTACTTAATACCATACTGTTGTGTTTGACCTCTTTTAGCATTGTAGCTTCTATCTGCACTTAAAAATCACAGCTGAAATAGCAGCCTCACGGTACAAAACTTCTTACGCTGTTTTGGGGGGGAAGTTTAGGGTTGTGAGAGTGGGGATTAAAGGCTGGAGTAAGCTGTCGTGTGAATGCAGTTGGAAGATAAAAATTTAAGGCAGTTGAAGAATCAGCATGAATTGCACTGACTGGTCTAAGTGCACTATAAATGTCTTGTGCCCTAGAAAGCTTTCTGGCATTAATAAACAAATGTAACTTTATAAACAAAACCCTTCTTAGTGCAAATGTTACCTTGTTCCATTGAGCATGTATTTTGAACAGTAGGAATTCTCTTGCTTTCCATTTTACTTGCTGTTCAGTAATATTAAATGTTTAATTTTATTGTATTACTAAAATAGATTTTAAAAAGGGAAAGGAACTTACAGGAGAAACTCCTTGTAATACAATGTAATACATGATTTTGAATTTTTAAAGGGTCACATTTTCACTGTTCTAATTCCTGGTGAACTTTTAAGGTGCTGATCAACTCCAGGGACCTTTGCGTTCGTTAGCAGTTGAAGCATTATCGTTTATTTGCAGGCATGTTAGTTCTTTCCCTCGCCAGAGATACAGTAACTGAGTGGAGGTATATTCCTTATCTGTTCTGACACGATGTAAACGATGCCCCCTTGTGCCATGGTTGGTTAAGGGCTAAGCAAACCCATTTTACTGCGTACTCTAACAGACTGATAGTTTTGTCTTGTAGAAGACATGTGGAAAACAGCTTCTCAAAGTATGTTATTTAATCGTAAATATCTGACTTGAGCAGAAGTACAGTGTGTCAGTTGATGCAATAATAATATGTTTTTATATAAGTAAAAATATTTATATGCAAGTATTATTAAACGCGCTCTTTTTTTTCTTTTAGCTTTTCATTTGCCAATACCATATTTGGCTGGCAGCAGACACAAAGGGGATCTTGGTGCTCATTCCTGGATATCCGATGTTCAATGTTCTCGTCAGCACTTTTATATTTGTGTGTGTGGCACATGAAATCTCTCAGATCACTAACGATCTAGCACAGATTGTGGTTCCTAAAGATAACTCAACTCTGCTGAAAAGGTTGCTATGCGTAGCTGGATTTTTTTCTGGACTCCTCTTCTTCTCAGCAATGCAAGATCAGTCAAGGCATTAACTTGAAAAGATTCTTGGAAACTTTCTTCAGGTTTACTTTGTGTCTGCCTGAACAAAAAATTCTCAACTGGAGGTACAAGAAGACATTTAAATTAAGCGTGTGGAAAATGTATATAGTGCAAATGTACATATTTTGTGTGGAAATAGCCTTCTCAAATAATCTGAGAAACAAGAATGCACTGTACAGAATTGCATGTGAAAATGAGTCTTTTCTACTGGATATATGTTTCTGTTTACATATCCGTTTAAACGTGACACGAAGAAGTGAAGTTAAATGGTTTAGCAGTATCATGTGCATATCACGGAATTGACTTTACCTTGGGTGCGCTGAATGAAGAGTGGCTGTTACTAGAGCACTGCCTATACGTAACACGTGCTGTAATCCTTCTCATCAAGGAGCAAAAAAGAGCAAACTTGTGACCCCTTGTTAATGGGCACCTTCAGCTGATGTGAAACATGAAGTCACTGGTAAAACCAGGGCATTTCTCTGAACAAAATGGTAATTTTTTGTTTAGAAATGAGTGTTTGGGGTGGATATAGTATATGTTATATGAAACCCTTTATACGTGGAAATAAAAATCACCAATGCAGTGATTTAAGATTATATACAAGTTTACATATTTTAGGGGTTTTTTTTTAGAAATTTAAGATGTTCTCAGCCAATATGGTGAATTCTGAGGTGAATTTTTTTTATAAAGATTTTTTTTCCTTAAAATTGTTTGCTTTTTCATAAATTTTTCACTAGTTCATTTAACTATGTACAATTCTCTGTAAAATCCCAGTGAACGACGATGAATAATTTTCAGAGACTCAGTTCAAGATGGAGAATTTTTGGAAGACCTCCAGCCTTTTCCAGTCAGATGAAATCCCGTTGTATCCACTCCATCAGATCTTAAGGAAATGGGAGAGCAGGGGCACGGTGATCTTCGAACCTCTCTGTGAGTTTGTAGGTGACCTTGAACTAGGTGTCATTAGGGAACCAGTGCCATATTCTATCCTGTAATGATACTCTCATGTAAAAGGATGCGAGTCATGGGGGCAAGTCAATCATCTGTTGACATCACGAGGAGGAGGGATCGAGTGGTCAGTCTGGGGCTGCACGCAGATGGTGGAGTCTCAGAATTACAAATGAAATGAGATGGGAGCTGTTTGGAGGAACCTTTTTTCTCATCCTTTTTAGCAGTGCCCATCTTTCTTAGTAACTCTTTCCTTTAGCATAAAAAGTAAAATCATGAAATAGCCCTTCAGTGTGGCAGTGACAAGCTGTAATTTATGTCCCTTTTATTCAGCAAAGTTATGGTCGTTTCTTTGCTGTTTGTGGTTTCAGTTCAAGTGACAGTTTGACCTCTAGTTGCTTTTTTCATTTTATTCTTCTATTGATTACTCATTAGCAGTCAAAACCAGGAGCACAATATTGTTTTCCAAGCATATGTGCAATTATGTATGATTATAAACAATATGAATCCTAATTTGTACCATATGTACATGTGTTTCACCTTATCCCAGTTAAAAAATTGAATTCAAACTGTGCAAGGAAATTTATGAAAAGAATGGCTTCAATTTTTTTTTTTTATTTTTTTTTTTTGGTGGAGAACAGTTTCTTTTAAAGAATGACTAGTCATTCTTCATTTAAAAAAAAAAAAAAAGAAAAAATAAATCATTCACTTCCCCTTGCGAAGTCTGCCAGCTGTTTTGAAGCTATTGGAAAGGTACTCAGCTGTTTGTTCTTTGCGTGCATTACGTCCAGTGGTTGGAACGTTAACCTCCATCATCAGTGCATCTGAATGGCCAAAAGAAACGGTATAGGTGAACGCTGTAGTGGGGGATGGGACGCATAACCTTCATCTATGCCAGTATTAGGAGCAATGGGGAACTGTGAGTTTGAGGGGTAATTTTTGTTTTGTTCTTCACAACTTAAGTATTGTAGATATAATTTTATTTATCTGTTGTACAGACTTGGTTAAAAGATTTATTTTTAATGTTTGAAATAATGCACTTGTTTACTATTACTGTATGTGGGATAAATATATTTTCTTTTCAGGTTATGTAAAAATATGACGTAATTTAAACATGAAATAAATGTGCTGTGGATGCTTATTTTTGTAATGGGAGCAGCATCAATTAAGTAAAAACTTCTTGCTTGGCTCTAGCTGGGCTACAGTTCACTATTGTGCCTACCTTAAATCCCAGATTAGCATTGCAGAGTTTCTCCAAAGTGATGTTCTGAACACTAGTACTTCAAATTAAGGGCAGATACTCACTTGTATCACAGATGATTTCAGATGTGATGCAGGAAGAAAGATTCTTCTGCAGTAAATCGCACCGTCCCAGGTCAGCTGAAATTACAGCCAAAACCGCCCCTGGAGCTCGGGGGACTTGAGCAGAACTCCACAGCGGAGGTGGCAAATACTTTTTCCTGCCGGGTTACAAGCTAGAAACGCTGTGGCAGAGGGACTGACTTGGCTTTTCTTCAGTCTGGCAACAGCAAGAAACCCATCCTTAAGACCTGTTTGGGTTAAGCAATTTAGCTTTTAATTTAGGTACTTAAGTCCCACTCTACAGAAAAGAAGGGGCTCCTTAATCAAAGGATTCAGAGCAGTAGTTCCTGTCCCCAAAGTTCCTTGTATAATCGGGGAGATAATACCTAACGTGGGCACCTAAACTAAGCGGTGCAAACACTCTCCATCCTTTCCAGTCACTACACCTATTGCGGCATCTCCCCCGGCTGAACAGGAACCCCGCGCAACCATCAGCTCCACTTCCATTCATCGACACCGTCCAATATCACTGCCCGGGACCTTAACAACTGTAACACAAAGTTGTTCGGGCATCACTATGTAAAATAACCAGCCAACAGCATCACTACTTAATGTCTTCCTATTTATTAGATTTTACATTTCATATATTTACAAAGACATCAGTAGTGCCTTCTACTTAATTTGGTTGCAACCGTCACTTAATCAACACAGTATCAGTTCATACTGTCATCATACAGCGTTACAAGAGGCTGTGAATTTACCGGTTTAACTGTCATCACTTTTAACTTGCTCTTTAGCCATTAAGTGTCTTTAGCCAGCTTTATAAATCTATGCTTCCATAGTAATTGTTTTAATAAGTAAAAATAAATAATTTGTTATTAAACTTACCTCAAATAAATGAAGCTTTCAGTGATAAAATAGTTCAGGTGTGCTTAATACCCAAGAGACACACCTACATCATTAGATTATTTTCAGAATAGGTGGAGCGCCCACTGGTACAAACTGATTCTTTATGCATTTATATAACAGTTTAAGAAATTCCCTTAAATACATTTATTTGCACTGTTACATATTAATACAAATAAGATGGGAGCGGCTCAACCGGTAGCTAGTTGATTGTCATGTCATCCTCAAGTTAGCAGAAATAGTTATGATCCAAAACCAATACTATTTACAAAGTTTAGTCTTACGTTGCATTAAAAATCATTATTTAAAATCCATTCCATTCATTTCTGTTTCAAAGCACTGACAGCTCATACATTTGAAAACGGTAGTAGAAACCAAATGCTGATTGTACTCAAATTTTTTTACAGCTTGGATAAAAAAATGTACATTTTAAATTTATTATAAACCCCTGCGTGCGGTTTTCTAATTCACTTTTCACCGATAAGCATCCAAGCTGCTGGAAAAAAGGCGGGGTCTCTTTTAGGAGGCTGATCGACTCTCGGAATGTCTCCCCTGGGACCTTTTGGATGAGGTAGGTGTGATGCACCCCACTTGGAAAGTTAAGTAGGAATGGCTTTTTTTTAGTCCAAGCGTTTCAGAAACTGACTTTATTTTTCAACTTCTGTGACTGCAGCCTGAGCTGCCCTCCTACTGTAATAAGCACCGGCGCTGTTCCTATGGCTGCGTGGGTGTCAGCGTATTCCGTGGGCTGTGCTTAGCATTGAGGGCAGCCTTGCACACTCCGCTTAAGGCTGGACAATATATCTAAGTGTGTACGACGTACTGAGCACTAATTATATACTTTGCTGCAATGGTTATCATACTTGTTGCTCAAAATGTGCCTAAAAAGCAGCTCAGGACTTTTTTAACTATTTTAACGATTCAGGTCCAAGCCTATAAACACATTATGTTCATTTTTAAGCAAAGAAAATGAGGTTTTGTGTTTTGAAGGAACAGGGTCATAACTGTAAAAAGAAAAAGAAAAAGGCCAGCGACTACTTTGGTCCTTCTACAAACTCTAATAACTTTATTTTACAGTTTCTTAAATTACTCAGTTTGCCTAAATTGCGTAAATTAGAGTTTCTCTTACCAGAGACCTCAGAAACCTCAGCTAAGGAAATGTCGCCAGCGTTTGGCATATTTAAAGCAGACGCAGCTTTCTGCTTACAATGCAATGTCCTGATGAACATACAGCTTCTGAAAGAGAAAATACTACAGAAAAAAGACAAAGCATAAGTGTCAGCTTAAAACGGTATGATGCTTTGAGGTAAAAACCCCACGAAGCGTTGGTGTGAGCTCTTACAGCTGGAGACCCCAAGCCCTGTGTTACGCGGTATTTGAGGATTTAAAGAAGCATCATAAAAATTCAGTCAGAACACGCAGAAAAGCGTCAGGAGATAAATGATCACCATCTATTGAAAAAATTAAGAAACCTCCATTCAGGTCCTTTTAACAAAGTTCCCGTTAAGCTTTGAGCTGCAGAGACAAACGCCTCTCAATGTAGCCACCTCCCAGGAAAGTATGAATTTCATCAACTCCTTTCCAAGATGCTAAAAAATAACCGTGGGTTTATTGGATAACTAGTTCTTCCACAACTCTCTTTGCTCCAAAAAGAACAGAGAATGTGGAGGATATAAAAAACAAATCGCACTGGGGCATCGGGAATAGCACAAAAAAAAAAATTAAAGAGTATTTTTGAAGAGTGAAAAGTTAGTCCGTGTATACTGTAACAAATTCCCCCTTGTTTACTTGCAGAAATTAATTTCTGCCTACAGTGGTTTGTAACAGTTTCTTCTAACATAACCAGATGAATGAATGGACAGATTTTAAATGTTTTATTGCTTACAAGTTGTCAAATAGGGTAAGTATCTGGTAAAGAAACAGAAATTCAATTTTCAACAGGAATAGTTTTAGGTTTTTTGGTTTGGGTTTTTGGTTTTGTGGTTTGTTTGTGTTTTTTTTTTTTTTTTCCAAAAATAACTTTGCTCATTACATTTTGATAATCTCTACAAAATTAATGCCTAATAAATCTGGAATGCTACTTCTAAGCCTCACCATATTGCACAAGTTTCCATGCTTATACGCTACTGCTTTTCGCGTGCAAACGTAAGGCAGTTATATCAGCTCACTGAACAGAGCCCAAAATCCTTTGAACCCGGTACTTATTTTGAAGATTTGATTTCCCTGTTAAAACTTTCAGGAGACATCACAGGACAGAGTAAAGTTTGATATTTATTAATACATATATTTGAAAGATTATTTTCTGAGTGTAACAAATATAAAAAGTTATCAGTGTTTACAAATTGTCAAAAATGTCTGAAGTACAAAAGGGTACAGTACATTAGTCATATGGAAGTGATTGTACTCTCCGGCACTGAAAGCATCTTAACACTATGGGCATGCACAATATACACCAGAAAAACTCATGCATCAATCAGAACAAATAAGGAAATGAGACAATTCGCTGCCTTCTCTGATTACAAATTCATTGCTTCTGTCAGTTTTCTTTCCTCAGGAATACCATTTACCTGCAAATAGATGAGAATTTATATAATCTGTAAGTGGCAGACGATGCTTCAACACTGCTGAAGTGTCCATTGGTAGCACAGCACAGCAACAGTATTTATCAGTCCTTTATCAACAGCCGCACTGGAGAAACACGACAAGTACGACCGGGACCAAAAGCCAACATACACATGAAAAAGCTCTACTTGCTTTCTTCTGGGAAGGGAGAGAGCTGGGAAAAGGCTGTTTAACTGGGAATTTATCTTTCTATTTGGGATCTAACAGACTCCATAGGGAGACTGTGAAGCTCAAAGTGGAAAAATGCAGTGTACAGTGTACATGTACTATTTAGTCTTTTGCATTATAGTACTATCCTATAAACGTTTTCATCTGAGCACCTTAAAACAGTCTTCATGAATTCTGCCAATTGACAGAGAGACAATTATAAAGCTTAATACGCCTTTTCATATTGGTGACCAATAGCAATTTTCAGCAGTGTAATATCAGATGTAATATTAGATGTCTGAAAGGTGACAACTCACAATTCTTTCACAATTATTGTTTTAACTTTGTGAAATAGTCGAGCATTATGTCAGCTATTAAATCTGCATTTTTATGTAAGGTTAAAAACAAATTGTTTCTAATGGGGGATTCAGATAGTTCCTGAAGAGGATAGTGGGTTATTCTCTTCAAATTACTAAGTATGGGCTACTGAAGCTTTAAAATAGAAATATCTTCTTTCATGGTGGTGACTGATAGTATGTTAATAATCCTGAGTATATTATTGGGAATTTTCTGTAGGAAAGGAAGAAAATTAAACCATGTATGTCTAGTTCTATAGGTTTTTTGGCCTTAAGTGTTTTAGTGCTGTAAATTTCTTATCTGAATAGATCAATAAAGTTGATTGCTAAGTTTGTACTGATGCTGCTAAAAATCTTAGGAGCACCTGGATTTTGTTTTACATCATAACATTCTAAAAAACTAACCCTCTGACAACACGAGTCAGAGATATCCTTTAGAAGATAAACTGCAAGAGGTACATGCCATCATGTCACGGAAGTGCTTGCAGTGTCATCTGCACATCTGATTATGAAGGAAAGTGTCACTGTAAACTAAAAGAAAAGGAGGAAACGTTTGTCTGTCCCAAATACATCTTCTTTCCCCCGATTTCTGAGAGCTTGTCACAGGCAGCGTCTGTGATGAACATGAAAGAACAGGTCTGTTCTACCAAAATAATGTACTACAGAAAATACAGACATGGGAGGATTTTTAAGATCTATTTTTATGGGAGTTCTTCAGTGTGACTTGCAAGCGACAAACCCAATGCTAGCTTTTATTTCATACCTTTCGAAAAATTTCTCACTGCTGTCAACATACAGCGCTATCAGGTGATTTTGCATCTTTTTTACTGCAAGACAGACTGGAATATTTGTAACAAGACAGTCATAACAGAAGAGCTGAACCGTGTCACATTTTTATTCTGCCTTCTAAATGCCAGCAGTAGTGAGTGTTAAGAGCTATGCTAAATGTCACCCCAAACCAGCGCTGGAGGCTCTGGATGGATACTGCCATTTCCAATACATGTACAAAGCAGCACACAAATAGCAAAGCTAGCAGAACTGCAGTCAGGTTGTTTGGGTTTTGGTTTTGGTTTGTTTTTTTTTTTTTTAATTTTACAAATGTGTTTTTAATTTCCAGGTAACAAAAAAAACCCCACATGGGCAGAAGCATCTTTTATATACTTGCCTCAAATCTTTGAAATGTTGTCATACGAAATTCTCCTTTAATCCCCGAAAGCAGTAATGAAGAAGAAGGATTTTGAATGAAAAGAGTTTCTTACGTAATTCCTAAGTTAAAACAAGTCTTCCTCTTGAAGCTGTAGTTCCCGTATTATGTTCAATACATATATATAGAGCGAGAGTTTTGCCTAAATACGTCTTTGAATATTCAAAAATTATACTTTGGCCTCTACATTCTCCTTGTATGATCCTTATCCCCTTTCACACGGCTATGGCTGTAGCTTTTTCTCAGACCTGATATGCTACAAAGAGAACAACCAGCCTGAGTTGATACTCTGAAGGCATCATTCACGACCTCAGTCGGTACATTAGGAATTGTGAAAATTATGTAAAAATGATGACTTAAGACACAGGGAACCTGCAGCACGGATATGTGCCTCACCACAGATGCCCCAATATCAAGTCTTTATGTTTAGTAACAGCAATAAAGAGCTCCTTCTTCAGAGCTTAACTAGTATTGGTGGGAACCAGAAATTTTGATTTCCTATCAAGTTTTCAGGAATCTGGACAGCGTAACCACATTTGGGAATCTGGCTGTGGCTTCATGTTGTAATGGAAAATTTTTTATATGAGGAGGTTTGCTCATTTAGCTGTACCGGATTCCAGTGTCTCAGGCCGAGTCCTAACATTAACATTTCTCCAACTTGTTCAATCAATCCCATCCCAAAATTTTCACGGCTGTATAAAAAAAAAATCTAGAGTGACAATGCTGTAATACTTTACTATATTTGAAAATGGTTTCCACTGTGCATTGACTGTCTGCATTTTGACTAGCGCTTCCTCTGCACTGGTCACTTAATAGTTACAGTATTTCATCAGTACTGACCTGCACTCCGCTGCTGTGGAATTCGAGTCTGATGCGGCAGGTTCCTACAAAAAGCAATTTAATATCTTTAACGCTTCCATACAAAGTCTGAAATAATGTATTATACATGAAAGTTTAGTATTTAAACTTTTTTTTTTTCTTATGAAGCAATAATCGATTTTCACTGTGCAAATACAGCTGTCAAAATGTTAGCTAAGAATGAAAGAAAGAAAATTAGCGTTAAGGAGTAGTTCCTATTACTTCACGCGTCACCTAGGTTCAAAGGCTCAGACTTGGTGAAACACCAGAGCTAACACGAGTCACTGCAGGTTTCTGACGTTATGCAAAGCTTGCTCTCCGTAAGTGATGAACAGAGAAAAGCTGACAGTCTTTGCAACTTAATTATTGACCGTGGAATGAGTGAAAGGTCAGCTAGTTTTACACATAGACCAGTTCACTTATCAAGGCAAAGTTACATTTTTGTGTCCTGCTGAAGTGTCTATTTTAACAGCTACCAGGTATTAAGGTTGTTTTTACAGTAAGGAATTAGGGGTTGGAATGCAGGTGAAGCAGATAAAAACTTTATGTACAATGTAAGAAAGCCTTTAGTACAGGCCTGGGCACCCCAGTCATAAAAAATTGCTATTCTGAATAGAGAAGAAACTGTAAAATACAGGGTAGAACACTTTGCAGCAGTTATACAAGGGATAATTTATACGGCTGTACTTTCCGGAGAATTTAGCTTTAGGACAGGGAGAAGAAAACACTCTTCTAGCACACATCTACATCATGGAGGGAATTCAGGGCAAGCGTGTGTAAATCAGGGCCCGGTTAGGGCTGGCACGAGACCAGTATCACTGGGGCCGTGCAGGCCAGCCTGCCGAGCAGCCACCGACTGGAGCCGGTGTCACAGCACGGCACTGACAAAACAATGCCAGCCCCTCCGGAGACCACCGCACCTCGGATCTGCTCAACCCCGGACACCTCAACCAAACCCTTCTAGAAATACCTTTTTCCTACAGCACAACCGACTTGTCCGGACTAGAACACGTGCAAAGCACCAGATGGGTCTGTCTCGACAGCTTCATTAAGTTACTGATAAAGGAACTTTAAGGAACAGAAATGAGAGTTTTTCTGGTTTCTGCCTTGGAGGGAGGCTGGCGGCAATGGAAACAGCTGAGAACTCTGACTGTCTTCGTTGGCAAGGCTGTGTTTACTGTCTGTGTAATGGAATATGCTCTTCTGCTCAATGTTAACATTTCAAACATAAACCACGTGTGACGGGTACACCCGTAAATACTTACAAAGTCTGCATTTTCTGGTATCAGACTACCAATGTGGCGGTAGTTTTATATAAGAACTCCAAAGACATGGGTTAAGAGGTAGGGTGTCTAAACTAGAACAGTTTTAATTGATTCCTCTGTCAAAAGTAGTTTTTCCCCAAAATATGCAGAAATGTAACTGTTCCACGAACAGCTTCTTGCCAAGTCTGCCGACTGAAACCCAGCCATTTAATTTTATAACAGAAAGCCTTTCTTTCTGCTTGAAATGCAAACATCAGAGCAATCTTGAACTACAGAGCCACTACTGATACCTCCATAATAAACACGTCAGATGACAGGCACTGGAATCCATAGTTAAATCGTGTAGCGTAATGAGTATCAAAAAATAAAATAAAATCTAAATACTTACTGTTGTGTTTGCATCAGTGGCATACTGGTATTATCGTAGCTGTCTGCGTGAAGGGCTGGTACAATCTCACCGGTAACCGGGTGAAAGACAGGAAGCGTTGAAAGCGGCCATGCTATCTCTCTATTTTTAGACATGTCACGAAGCTCTTTGGTTGATTTCTGTATAGCACTGTGGTGCACCAACTGGATGCTACGCCAAAAGGAAATAAAATAGTAAATACATATTTTAAATGCTCTGTCAAAATGGATAGACTTTTACAATTATTTAAAAATACAAGGACTTTGATGCACGCTACAGACTCCATAGTGCTGCAATTACAGTAAACCTTTACACAGTTAATTTAATAAATATTGGATTTATTTAATTTTTAAGGCTGTAATTATTCCATTAGATTTTGCTGTCTGGATAAATATTTTTCATAGGATCCAAGACTCTGCAATTTGCTGCTAACATTCCATTTATTTGCTGCAGTTAAAATAAAAGTTTTGGTTAACTCCTGATTCTTGCGGTAGATTCATAAAAATACCTCATAGATTAATTTTAAAACACTCCATAGTATAGGCACTGGATACCTTTCAGGATATTTGTTCCCCTGTCCACTGCCTTTAAGATATAGGCTGGGAAGTCCAATAACCAGGAGTATAAATTACATATTAACATATTTACTCTAACAGCACTATTTTATTTTGAATTGACAGTCATTAATTTCAAACCCTTTTTATTCTGGTCTTCTATCCTTGCCAAGACTCTGATTTAAAAGCAGCTTTCACATTTATGAATTAAACCATGGATTAGAGAGAATGAAAGAAGATTATGACACACATGTATGAAGCATGACAAGCTACTGAGAATGAAAATTAAATGGTAAAAGAAAAATAACAGGAAAGAAGACACTTACTCTGGTGTTTGCATGTTTCTCTTTTCCCTAAAAACAAAACAAAATTTATGAATTAAATAATAGCATTGATAGTTGGAACAGTAAATCTATCTGATGATGAAAATAGTACATGATGTAGAAATGCTGACAAGGTTATTGCTAAACGCAACTTGGCAGCATTTGCAACTGGGTTTGTGATGAGGCCTTGGTGAACGCACGTGTAGAGATGTGACACTGATGACAGACACACACACAGACACACACACACACAGAGAAATGAAAAGGCAAGTTAAAGAACAAGCTTCTGGCTAAAATAAATTCCGTGACAAAATGAAATTGTAGTTTGTGTAAGAAATGGCAGAAATTACGTTACTTGCTGCTTTCCTTTTATGTGTTTTTCTTTTATGTCTAAATTCAGTTCATATCCTCAACCAGATTTATTTTATAAAAGTTAGCATTTTATAAATTACTTAATATTTTCCTGAATCAATGAGCCTTTATTAGTATTTTATTTGTTCGGGGCATTTTGGAGAGTTGTGCATAAGTGGGGATTTTGCGGAGTTTTGTGCGTATATTGAGATTTTTAATCCTTTCAACTAGAACAATTTAAAGACCCTATATCAATTCTCTTGGAAATTACTGTATGTGCTTAGAAGCGATATAGTTCAATATTTCAAGCAGATATCTTTTGGCCTGTTTTAAATGTTTTTAATGAACTGAATGGAATTCTTCTAACAAGTAGTCTTCTGCACATTATAATCTTATAAAAATCTACAATTACTTATTAGTGTGTTAAAGTACTCACACTCCTTCCCGTCGGCAGCACATGATATAGGCAAGTATTAGAAAAAGCACCAGTGCTATTGCCGAGGGCACTGCCAGTGTAATTAGGAAATCCGAGTAATAGTCTCTGCTTTTCAGCGTATCAGAAGGTGGTTTGTATTCTCCACCATCGGGCAATATCCCCTCTCCACGAATCACTTCCTGAAAGGTGGAAACTTGTTTTGTATTGTCAACCTGATACCCGGAAAAAAAAAGAAGAAAAAAAAAAAAGACAATTATACAACAAAGTAACAGAGTGTAAAACCAGGCAGTATTTATAATATAAATTATATAAATATATAATATATATATACAAAAATAATAAATAAATGTATTTAGTTATGAACATATAAAAGAATCCATATCACACATTTGACAAATTCTGTACAATTTCATCCAATCACTTTTTTTTAAACAATAAAACTACATTTCTTTGAAAGCTTCTCATCAATGCGGTAAGTAATATCACTTTATTACTTTATCACATTATCACATTATCACTTTATTTTGTGCCTACCAGAGAGATTATGTTTTTTACAGATTAACTTTAGGGATAACTCACACAAATAGTATTTGAGTAAAAATGCTGTAAACATTTTTATGCAAACTAATTATTTGATACTGATTTCTTTTGGATGAATGAATCCATTTCCTACCAGTCTTCCTAAATAACAACACTGCCCTCTCTTGTATGAAGGTGGTAGAGATGAAGAGTGGAGTACCTATGGATTTTCTTCCTCCTTCTGCCTATTGAGCTTCGCATCCAGTGCTCAGAAAAAACAAGAAGCGTGAACCGAGCTGCTGAGGACTGAGCAGCTCTACTGCCTTCCCCCCGCACCTGACGTAGCCAGCACCCCGACATGAGATGTGCGTTTAATCAGAGCCAGAGTTCCAAGACTTTTCTACCTCCTAATTCAACTAACATCCAGAAGGCTACTTTCCTGGCCACAAGTAATTTTTTTATTTATTTTTTTTGTGTCTGTATCTAATGTTCCTAAAAATACAACCTTTTTTTGCTACTGAATTTCCTGTGGCATTTAATTGACTGCCTTTCCCACATGGCTTTTCAATTTTCTGCCTCCTTTTTCTTGTTATCTTCAGTTAGATATTACTGTTAAATTTTATCAGTGTTAGTTTTAAAACTGTTTCCAGATCATTAATGAAAATAAATTATATTTGCCTACATGCTTGACCTTTTGCCTGACTGTTCATTGAGAAATCTTGCAACTGATGGTCATTTCTTTAAAAACTTAAAGTCACAAAATGCTGTATTAAAACTTACGCAATGGATGAACAGGTTTTCATGGAACTCTAGAAATAAAATTATGTTGAGCATGTATACATGTGTGTATATATTTTTTAAATGCAGTTTGACAAAAATTAATTTATGTATTCTTCACTCATTAAATTCTGCAGTGTATTTTAAGTTACGAATTCTACCTGCCTGCTTAGCTGCATCTCAAGCCTTAAGCAGATGCACAAAAAAAGATGTATGCAGCTCCTGATGTGACTGACAGAATCAGATAGGCAGTGTGAGAACAAGCTATCCGAAAGCAGCGTTAAGAGGAAGCGTGTATTAAGTCGCCTCTCTTTTCAGTATTCGGGACCCACAAGCTTAAATCTCCTCTTTGATTTAGGTGCTGACCGCCAACATCATCTCGTAGAAAATGGGAGGAAGAGGATGTGACGGTTGTATTTCACTCGCTGGTCTCTGCCGTGGTTATGGGAAATGGAGCTCAACGCCCTCCCGGTCCATGGGTCTTGGGGGCTTGGCTCGCCTCGGGAAAAGCGGGCTGCGATTAGATAGAGGGAAGCACGGCTCCGGTTTCCCTTTGATCCACCAGGTTACAGCACGCAGCAGCAATGCTGTTGGCAACAGTAAAACCCCCCTAAGACCACTTAAATTCAGTTATCACGGCATGCTGCCAAAACAAGTGCCAAGTTCAAGCAGGTTGGGTTATAGGCTGCTGTAGAAAATTACGCTTCTCTTTGAGAGCCTCTTCCTGTTACACAATCTCTGCTTTTCTCAAAACAGCACGACAACGCTGCTTCGTGATTAGTTTATGAGCCACTGTACGATCAGCCATATTTTCTGGCAAAGTACTCCTAGCCAGCTGCTCTTCATTCTGCACGGGTACTGTTGATTATTCTTGCATTAGTGCACTATTCCTCTGCTGCTCCTTTTGAAATTCACCCTGTTTTCTAAGGCTGTTTCTCCAATTTCTCAAGACCTTTCTGAATTCTATCCTGTTCTTCAGTGCACCTGCAGACCCCTTCAGTTTCATGGGGCCTGCAAATTTAATTTAATAGAATTACAGAATAGTTGGAAGGGACCTTTAAAGGTCATCTAGTCCAACCCCCCTGCAACGAGCAGGAATATCTTCAACTAGATCAGGCTTCTCAGGGCCGCGTCCAACCTGACCTTGAATGTTTCCAGGAATGGGGTATCTACCACCTCTCTGGGCAACTTGTTCCAGTGTTTCACCACCCTCAGCGTAAAAAGTTTCTTCCTTACATATAGTATAAATCTACCCTTTTTTAGTTTAAAACAGTCTTATTTGTCTTATTGCAACAGTCCCTGCTGAAATGTTTGTCCCCATCTTTCTTATAAGCCCCCTTTAACTACTGGAAGGCCACAATGAGGTATCCCCAGAGCCTTCTCTTCTCCAGGCTGAACAACCCCAACTCTCTCAGCCTGTCCTCGTAGGAGAGGTGCTCCATCTCTCTCTGATCATTTTTGTAGCCCTCCTTTGGACCCATTCCAACAGGTCCATGTCCTTCTTATGCTGGAGGCTCTAGAGCTGGATGCAGGACTCCAGGTGGGGTCTCACAAGTGTGGAGCAGAGAGGCAGAATCACCTCCCTTGACCTGCTGCCCACGCTTCTTTTGATGCAGCCCAGGATACGGTTGGCCTTCTGGCATGCAAGCACGCATTGTCAGCTCATGTCCAGCTTTTAATCCACCAGTACCAAGTCCTTCTCGGCAGGGCTGCTCTCAATCCCTTCATCTCGCAGCCTGTATTGATACTCTGGGTTGCCCTGCCCAAGGTGCAAGACCCTGTACTTGGCCCTGCTGAACTTCATGAGGTTCACACAGGTCTACTACTTGAGCCTGTCCAAGTCCCTCTGGATGGCATCCCATCCCTCAAGTGTGTCAAACTGCACCACTCAGCTTGCTGTCATCTGCAAACTTGCTGAGGGTGCACTCGATCCCACTGTCTATGTCACCGATGAAGATATTGAACAGTACTGATCCCAATACAGACCCTTGAGGGACACCACTTGTCACTGATCTCCATCTGGACATTGAGCTGTTGACCACTACCCTCTGGATGTGACCATCCAACCAATTCCTCATCCACCAAACAGTCCACCCATCAAATCCATATCTCGCCAATTAAGAGAGAAAGATGTTGTGGAGGACCATGTCAAAGGCCTTACAGAAGTACAGATAGGCAACATCCGTAGCTCTTCCCTTGTCTGCTGATGTAGTCACTCCGTCACAGAAGGTTACTAGGTTGGCTTCAAGGGCAAGTCCTGCCTTACCATTCCGGGCTGTCTCAAATCACCTCCCTGTCCTCCATCTACCTTAGCATAGCTTCTAGAAGGATCTCTTCCATGATCTTCCTGGGCACAGAGGTGAGGCCGACAGGCCGGTAGTTCCCAGGGTCTTCCTTTATTTATACTCTTTTTAAAAATGGGTGCGATGTTTCCCTTTTTCCAGTCACCGGGGACTTCACCTGACTGCAATGATTTTTCAAATATCATGGAGAGTGGCTTGGCAACTGCACCAGCCAACTCCCTCAGGACTCTGGGATGCATCTTGTCAGGTCCCACAGACTTATGTATGTTCAGGTTCCTCAGATGGTCACGAACCTGGTCTTCTCTGACAGTGGGAGGGATTTTTCTTGCCTAGTCCCTGCCTTGCAGTCCATCCACTCAAGAGGTGTGGGGACAGAGCCTGCCAGTGAAGACTGAGGCAAAAAAGTTGTTGAGTACCTCAGCCTTCTCCTCGCCCATGTTACCAGTTTGCCAGTCTTGCTCATCGGAGGTCAGGGGTACACTTTCTTTGACCTTCCTTTTCTGGCTGACATACCTGTAGAAGCCCTTCTTACTATTCTTTGTGTCCCTTGCAAAGTTCACCTCCACCCATGCCTTGGCCTTCCTAACCCAATCCCTACACCACCAGGCAGCATCCCTATACTTTTCCCAGGATACCTGTCCCTGCTTCCACTGCCTGTGCATTTCCTTCTTGCCCTTAAGTTTGACCAGCAGGTCTCGAATCAGCCATTCTGGCCTCTTGTTTTCCTTTCCTGATTTCTTACACCTGGGGATCAAGAGCTCTTGAGCTCTCTGGAAAGCATCCTTAAAGTTTTGCCAGCTCTGTTCTGCTCCCTTGCCCCCAGGGGCAGCTTCCCAGGGAGTCCTACTGACTAACTCCTTGAAGGGATGGAAGTTTACTTTCCTAAAATTCAGGGTCCTGATTTTACTCCTTGCCTGACCCACATCCCTCAGGACTGCGACCTCCATCAGTGCATGAACACTGCAGCCCAGGCTCCCTCCACTCTTGACACCACCAATTCGCTCACTCGCATTGGTGACCATCAAGTCCAGTATCGCATCTCCTCTGGTGGGCCTATTACCTGGCTTAAGAAGTTATCATCAACACACTCCAGGAGTCTCCTGGATTGCCTGCTGCTCGCTGTGCTACCTTTCTAGCAGATGTCAGAGTGGTTGAAATCCCCCAGCAGGATGAGAGCCCGCAAGCGCAATGTATCCTGTAGCTGGAATAAGAATCCTTTGTCAATAGATCGGGTGGCCTGTAGTAGACATCAACCACAAGGTTCCCCTTTGTTGCCTTGGTCTCTAATTCTTACCCATAAGCTTTCCACCTGCTTGTGGCTATTCTTCAGAGACAGCTCTTCACAGTCTATCCATTTCTTGATGTAGAGGGCAATGCCTCCATCCCTCCTTCCTTGCCTGTCCCTTCTGAACAGCCTGCAGCCATCAATAGCTGCACTCCAGTCATGGGATTCATCCCACCAAGTTTCAGTAATGGCAACTAGGCCGTAGCTTTCTAGCAGCGTGGTGGCTTCCAGCTCCTCCTGTTTGTTGCCCATGCTGCGTGCACTGGTGTAGAGGCACTTCAGCTGGGCTGTCAGCTGTGTCACCTTCTTAGAGGAACACCCCTAAATTCCTTTTGAAGCATTTCAGTGGTGTTTCCCTGTTGGCTCCTATTATCTCAGGAGCCTCTGGCTCATCTCCATAAGACTTCAAGTGTGCTGCAGTGTAGCCAGCATCTCTCAGAGCAACAGGCTGAGCACATTCCATCATCCAGATTATTAATGAAGAATGGCAAGGAATTATTAATAATGCTGCCATGATTATGGTTATCCAGCCAGCTCTCCACTAGGTCCTATCTTCATCTAGGCCATGTTCCTGAGCTTGCTTATGAGACAGGATCAAAAAAACCTTACCAAAAAGAAATAACATCTGCTGTTATACCTCTATTCTACTTCTTTCTTGTAGAAGGAAATCAAAGACTTGACATAGTTTGTTCTTGATGAAGGCTGACTCCCTTTTACTATTTTTCAGATGCTGGTAAGTATTGCTGTGTACACATGTACAATTGCAATTTCTCAACAGAAAGCAAGCAAATAATAAATAATCTGGATATTCTTTTGAAAACAAGTATTTTCCAGCTTTCAAACAGCTTTCCTAATTTATAGCGTATAGAAAGAAAGGGTTAGAAGTTATCTAATCGATTTTGTGTATGAATACCTTTTTTCATGCTCAATACATTTTTTACATTGCACAAAAGCCTTTCATATTTCTTCTTGGGTAATGTCTGAAGTAGCTCCACAATCATCTCAGTTCGTGTACCTTCATGATCTTTGCTCAAACTTATCTGCAATATTCTCTTCCAACACTCTATCATTTCTTGATTTTCCTTACCAGAACTAAACAAAAATAACCTTAAAAATCCTCTTTGGAAATTAAGACTCCTTCCATGGCAAATAGTCTAGTGTTCGGTCATCATTTTTCATGTATTCGACTGAGAAGAACATTCCCATTTATATTGATTTCATTATTTAGCACTATTTTCTTTTTCTATTTCATTTTTAATGTGAAATATGTTTTAGACAATTTTCAGAAAGATTTTTTTAACAGCATATAAATACAGTTTAACTGGTCAGTGCTGCAGACTCAATATTTGAGAAAATATATATATATACACACACACTTTAGGAAAGCAAAAGTAACTAGCAGTATTAACACACTGAAGTAATGAACTACACCTACCTAAATAATTCTCCCACTACTTTTAGTTCTCTAAGCCTTACAGTTCTCTGGCCATTTTTATAAATCACTACCACTGAAAATGAATATGGTGGTTTCACTGGTGCTCAACTGTAACAGAGCTCATCCCGCACAGCAAAATCCTTTCACAATCTTAAGAGTGCCTGCTAGATGGAAAACAATGTCCATCAGTCATGATAAAGTGGAATTTGGCAGAGCTGTCTGGCTAGGCTGGCAAAAACTCTTACCTAAATCATGTCTAGCATAAAATACCGTCCTTCTAACAAATGTCATTTTTATGTAACAATAAAATAACTCACCAGAGAGATTTTACACCAGTCAATATGGAATTGAGTACGAAATTTTTTATCACAGGTTATTACAGGCTCCATTTCTTGACTGCATCTCAGCTGATTTTGTGGGTTTTCCACTTCTCGTAAGCATGAAGAGAATGGAACATCTGCCCCAACCATAACATACACGCTGCAGAAAGATGAGTGACAGACTGTCAGGATACCTCTCACAAACCCCCAAAGGACAATGATGTACTCTTCCAAACCTTATCATTGTTCACAGCAACATTCAGCTGTGCTTTAAAGAGCAAAATTACTTTTATTATTTTTCTTGATAGTACACTTTACCTAAGCATATGAATAACAGACTGAAATCAAAAGGACTTTTTTAGCTACTTATTACAACTTATTCTGTTTTGCTACATAATGTAAATGTTTGCTCATCATTAGAGTTGTCAACTTCTATGAAGTCATAGAGCTCCAAGCGTAAGTTCCTCGTGTAAGTAAATCTGTACTAGTTTTGAAAATAGCATTAAAAGAGTATCATTTGATCTTAAGGAAATCTTTAAGGAAATCTTCAGCGAAGTATTTTTAAAGAAGTTTGCCCCATGTTTTCAAATCACATTCATGAGGGCTAGTTTTTTCTAAACCTAATACGGAGCTGCCAAAGCCACCAGCTTCTCCTAAAAGACTCCATACTGTAGCTCTGCACTGCCAACAAAATTTGCCAAACAGTGAAAGCTGAATGTAAACTTAATACTTCATTTAGCATTGCAGTACACAAAATAAGAGCTACTGTACTAATTGTATTATTCATTTTCATATTTAAATATGTAGAATGCTGCTGGAAAATACAGTCTGCTGCACCAGGTAATAATGTATCAGTGGATCCTGAAACATAAATTAGGTCATGGTTGCAGTTTGGTATAAGGCATTAAGTGACTAAATGTTTGAAATGTAGCCACTTGCGCTAAGTGATTCTGCTATTACTCTGGCTAGTACAGAAGTCACTTTCCTCCTTTAGATGTGCTCAGAAACTCCAGATGCACAAAATGGCTCTGAAACAGCAATCCTTTCTGCACACATCTTGGATTTTGAACCCTCAGCCCTTTCTTAGATATTATTTGGCACAAAATATCTAAAAATAACTAGACGTCTTTATTTTTGCCAGGGAAAAAGCACTACCCACAACCATATTTTGAAAGGACTGAATCCTTATTAGTTTCCAATTGAAGTATCATATTTCAGAACAGAATTTATGGTTACAAACCACAAATGGAAGTAGTACATTCCTGGAGTTCACACTCAGTAACCTAAATTCCCCAGATACCTCAGCTTATCACTTTCAGATGAAAAGTCCACAGGGCTCCTGAAGCGCATAACTAAATTTCACTAAGTAAGAGTACAGCTACAAATGACACTGTTGCATTCTAAATGCTCTTAGAAATCTAAGTGTCTTTATAACCTATGCTCTGTCACACCTTGTTTCAAAATTTTGAGGTTTGTGAACTGGGAACTACTGAATATTTCAAAAGGTATGCCAAATGACTGCTCAGAAGCAAGACTGGAATTACAAAACAAGCATACTTACTACCAACTGCTTTAGAATTAATGGAATTTATTAGTATTCCTTGGATTGTAAAATATATATATATATAGGTACTGTTGCCTGTTGAAATGATACCTAATGTGATAAACCCATGGTATAACAGGGGCTCGGAATGTCAGTAAACTTCTCATATCTAATACCAATCTGGATTTCCAAAATATAAAACAGCAATTGAAAGTTTCTAGAAAACCCCCCAAAAAATTAAGCTTTTAAGTAAGAAAAAAAAGAAAAAAAAGAGTAAAGCAAAACCATCAGACTGACAGATGTGCTTACCCCTCTTTCATATCATTGATGGGAAGTGGAACTCTCCCTCCCCTGTCAAGGGCTGAAGTAATGTTTATAGCGTTCAAGCGTTCTGGCTGCCACACATTTTTCACTGCTCCAAGAAAGTCGCCAAGAACTTCACTTGCTAACATTTCTTCTACATTCATATTCCTGATAAAGAACTCCGCTTGATACGGTAAAGGAAAATCTAGTTGTGATGAAAAAGGAAGAGTTTTGCCTTAAACAAAGGCTCCATTACAAAGAATTTGAAGTAAGGATTAACATAATACCACTTCAAGATTGATGCACCTTTCCAGAAACCTTGTATTTGAATGAGCTCATTTTGAGCCTAACATGATTATGTTTAATTAAATAGTTAGCACTATTAGCTGTTACTTAAGCTGAAAACCATTGGCTATTTATAAAGCAACTGGGAGATGAAGGAGTGGACTAGAGGTAAAGAGTCTCAGCCGGCAAATCACTAAACAGATAAAAGTATATTAATGCTTATTTTGGGATCTAAACTGATTTGCAGTGACAATGGATTCCAACCTGCAATACTCCAGGCTACAAATATATAACTATGATGAAGAGAACTAATTTTAAGGACACAAACTATTCACATTTTTTACTTGAAATGTCCATCTATGCCATAATCTGTTGTTTTCTGAATCTGCCTATACGATTGTTATCTGCATAAACAACATGCAGAACTAAACAAACTAAACAACATGCAGAAAGACTGTAAAATCCTTCATGTAAGGTCCATTTGAAAAGACAGGGAAAAAAACTGAAATTAATTATAAAAAAAGCAAACATGCTTTTTTTTAATGAACAAGGAATAATAGTCTTACCTGACAGAAATAATTTAGAGAAAAAGAAGAAATTGAATAAAAAGAGAGAAAACTCTCTAACTTCCTCTTTGTGCCCCATTTGGCTTGAACACCAGACAACTATTTTACATGATTTTTTTAATCTTAAAAGAATAGGAGCCCATAAGATGTTTTCGCTTATTCAGTTCAAAACACAACAAGCTATTTTCTGTACATACCTTCCGCTGACATTATATTAATGATCAAATTATGTCTTGCTGTCTCAAAGGTACGTCTGTTATATGCAGTGATCTAGGGAAAAAAAAAAAAAAAGATGTGACAACAAAACAACAATGTAAATATGAAAATCGGGTAAATTAAACATCAATGAAAATTAATTTGACAATTTAGAACTAGTTACCACCTTTTAAATACTTTCCCTCCTTATTCTGAAATGTATGAACATTCATTCATTACATAAAATTTGAAAGGTTAAGATCAGTTTATTTCATGCAGTACTACCTTCAAGTCAGGATACTGGAATTTTCTCAACCAGTCTGTAGCCAAATACAATTATCCAAGGGATACATGTGAATACAATATATTTCAGTCCAGATAAAAGTGTTCTGCCATACATGTGTATTCTTTCTTTTCTGCTATCTCTGTCAAGCACTGGAACAGGCTGCCCAGGGCAGTGGTTGAATCACCATCCCTGGAGGTACTTAAAAGACGTGCAGATGTGGTGCCTAGGGACATGGTTTAGTGGTGGTTTTGGCAGTGCTACATTAACATTTGGACTCGATGACAGTAAAGGTCTTCTCCAACCTAAACGATTCTATGATTCATGATCAAATTACATAAGGATACCAATCTTACAGTTTAAATGTACAGGATGCCTGAAATGCTCACAACTGGTTACTCCTCAGTGGTGACTGAGGAGTTGTATTATGATTATGTGCTTGTTCGTAAGAAAATACAGAATGAGGTTGGATATCAGTATAATTAAGTATTATTTTCTCTACTTTTTTTTTTCTGAAAGGTTATAAATCTTTCATGAAATAAATTGACAAAGACTAACTTTCTTCCTAACTTTAGACTTTAGTTCATTCATTTCAGTGACAAAGGAGAGGCAAAGGAGTGGCAGTAGTGGCAGAACTATGTTGCTTCTCAGCAAACAGAGCTACAAAGCACTGCAAAATTGATTATTAAACAAACCAAAGTAACAGATGTTGCACTTCTTTTAAGGGATTTAAATGAAAAGGAAAAATACTCTGGAATATCCTCTGCAGGTTCATTTAAGCGTAGAGGGAAAAGCCTACATGACACAATTACATCTTAGGTAATACAACAACTTCATTATAAAATGAATAGAAAATAAATTCCTGAGATTTTTCAAATCCTCAATTCCGTTAACTTTTCAAAGGGTTATTTCAACAGCATTTTAAACATTAATACTTAGAAAACCTAAGTCTCTGGTTGTACAAGCTCTGTTCAGGAACATGACAGCACCCGCTTCGACTGCACTCCAGCAGTGGGAGCTGCCGGGGTGGCCCACGCTCCCGTACCGAGCACTCGTGACAGTGGCAGAGATTGCCTTTGGTTTGTGTTTGAATGAATATTCAGTACATTTTTGCTCAGCTTTCAAAGGAGCTTGAGCTCAAGAACGTTACCCACTCTACCGCAGTGCTATGCACAATGTTAGGCTCTTCTAATCATGAGGTCTCCTCCAATTAACTGACCCGCCCATGACATCACCTCAGGAATTATGACACCATGAAAGCTTTATTTGGGCCAGGAATATGCAACCACTCCTCTCAGATGGCACTAGGAAGTGGATCAAATGCAATCTGCCCTCCTCACATACTACAGGATTAGTAGTGAATTATGAATTAATTTGTATGCTAGGCAAGATTTAGTTCAAGTATAGGCTTGGAGTCATGCTTATAATGGAGGTTTTGATATAGATCCTAGAATCTAAAAGCACGTGCCATTTAAAAAAAGGGCAATTTTAAGTAACAGTTTCCTCTACAGAAAGCCAAGCGGAGTCTGCAAGTACTTCTGCACATGATTCATTTTACAGATGTGATTAGTCGTGCTGAAATCAAAACTGAATTATGTATATAGAATTAAGCATGGGTGAAATTATCTACAGTACAACTTGACATTTAGAGACGTCATTCTTGAGGGAGAACAACTATATCAAATACAATTTAGAAAAAAAGAAACTCATCAAGGGTTTAAGACAAATATACTGCTGAAGCAGCAAAATGGCTGGAGCAAGTTAATGAGCAGATTTTCCTTAACACTGTGAGCCGCATAGTGTCTGATTCAGTCTGCGGTCTATGATACGCATGGCGGAAAATATAGTCCTTTTTCCCTTTCAATTGCCGCTCAAGGAATAATTGGTGCTTTTAAACATTTGGATAGCTAATTGTCAAAAATAAATTAGTGGGTTTTGTCATTGTTACACTTATAAGACTAGAATTAAATACATGTAAGTGCTAATTAAATCTATCAATAAACATGAATAATGAACCAGATAATATTTGATGAAAAATAATTTAGTTTAAAAAAACAAACCTGAAAGCCTGTTTAGTGACTGAACACTACATTTTCCAGCAGGGAAAAGCCTGGCCCATATTTAGGGTAGAATGTTACATAGGTCAAAATTTCAATATTCTTCAAATACATTTGTTTACAAAGGGGGTTTTTCCCCCTATATTTTGAATACAACTTTAATATATCCATAATTTATTGAAATTAAATGCCTCCCAGAAAGATGAAGGGCAAGAATCTAAAGGTATTTCATCTAGGAATATTAAGCTTAAATGGTTATTACTACTTACTAGTTATATCTTAAAAGTAAAATATGAAATCTCACACAATTTGGCTTTCTCTCAAAAGAGGATACAATGGTACCTGAGAGAATATGTTAATGTCACAAGTCCTTGCCCCTGCCTTATAATTACAATTAAAAAAAGAACTTTTCAAAAAAAGAGGCAATGCTTGTTGACAATTCTGAATCTTATACTCTAAAACAAAATAAAACTTTTTCAACCTTTAAAAGAAAATACCTCAATGATGGTTGGTTTGCCCACGTTTTCTACAGTTGGTGAGCCATACAGCACTCCATCACTGTATGGTGTCCTTTGTATATAGCGTAGCCATCCAGGTCTGTCCGGGTAACCCATTAAATTGGTATTAAATGTTATAGGATCATTACTTATTTCACCTAGATACAAAAAATTATATTAGAATATTTGCAAGAAAATACTATACACTTTGATTTTGATGTTTCCACTAGAAAAATCTTATTCTGTCTTCCACTTACGTCTTCTAAAAATTTCCAAAAAGAAGAAAAAAATTGCTATCCTTCACCATATCAGAAATATGTGAACTCCTACTCAGCCCATGTAAGTATTAAGAAATTAATATGCAAAAAGCATAACAAACTGCAGAGACGAATGTGCTTGTACTTAAGAGTTCTGGCTAACTCTGTGTGCTCACACTCATTAACTAGTAGCTCTGATTTTTAGAGCTCAGTTCTGCCTAGAATTGAAGCATCTAACCTTCTTACTGACAAGAGCCCAAAGGTCTCAGTCCTTTAATTCCCCAAAAAACCCTTCTTTTATTTATGATTTTAATAATGCCTCTGGAGACCTAATATACATGGGTTTACTGTAAAGAATGGTTGTGTAATCATCAAGATCTGAAAGCTTCTGTTAGCATCAGGATATACATACAGGTCTTCAGCACCAACAGCCTGGCAGTAGGAGTTTTTTTAGAGAAAAAAATTAATTCAAAAAAGGAACAGATACTCTTGCAAAACGGATCCACTGATAGTAACTAAATACAACGGTCCAGGTGCAATCTCTAAAAGCCCCTGAAGTTAAACCAGTACAACAGTTCTCATGGTTCTTACCAATACTCTTTCAAACAGACGGGTTTGACTTCTGTTTATTTTAGCTTTTGTAAGCACTACCAGATCCTCACGGTTAAGGCGTGAGCGCCTTACAGCTGAGGCACAGAACCTGGGCAAATCCGCTCTGAGCCTGCGCAGACACCTCTGCACTGCCTTCCTCCAACTCGGCTTTGAATTGGCAACAGCAGCAATTGTAGGGCAAGTGTCCTGGTTTGAGAAGATGACAGGCAGGCTGGCACAGAAGGCAGAAACTGAGCCCCGTGAAGAAAGAACGGCTGTCATCTCCTCCAGAGAGGAACAAAGAGACTGAGACCTGTTGCCAAAGGGTAACTAGTCTTCAGGTATGCACTTACACATCTGGCAGAAGGTAAAAGGGACCAAAACCACACCAAACCAGTACCAGGGTGTAATGCAGTTTTCCTTGCAATTCTCTCGGGACATCCCAGTCATTTAATCTATAATAATATAATTCATAATAAAACTCCCAACATCATAAATGATTTGGGGAAAAATCCAAAAGCCACCTGTGATACATTCTGGTTTGCCCTTCATTAAGGTAGGCAGCACAGCAGACAAAAATAAAAGGACAATGGTAACAGCTGGTTTTACGGTGAACTTCTGATATGATCCCAATCATCTATGGGTACAAAATTTCAGCAGAATCTGAAGTCAGATTCATACTGCCTTTGACTCACATGAATGTCAAGAGAGGCTGGGGCTGTAAGCATCCAAAAGACAATCCATCTTTAGTAACATTTCCAGGTTCTTTGCATCTGTGTGCCAAAATTGGGAGAAAACTGGGACAGAGGCAAACTTCACTCTGCCAATCACTGTTACATGAAATGAAGACTCAGATATACATGTCAGGAAAAACATTCATTTTTCAAGGAGAGGAAATTTTTAAAAACATTTGGTTTTACTCATGACAAAATTTAACCAATGCTAACAGAAGCTTATTTTTTCTTTAAAGTGAGTTTTGAAAACTGTACTCTCAATTCAAAAGCTTATTAATGAAACAGGTTTTGATTATGTGTGCACTATACATTTATTATAGGCTTTCCTATTTTTGTCGGAAAACAGGGCAGTTATATTTATATAAATAGGATATATTTATAGATTTATTATTCCTTTTAATTGTTGATAAGCATGTGGGGCAGAACATTTTCTCTTTCTCTTCCCTCCCAGATTGCTTGTACACATTCCAACCTGCCAGCAACCAACCCTTTAGGTTTGCCTAAACAAAACACCACACTTAGGAAATCACAGCTCCTTCTCTAAAAACAAACTGCTTACTAACATCAAACTGTTCCTAAATATAGGAAGAAGACTGAATCCAAAGGAGCATTTGTTTTAAATGAAAGAAAACATCATTATGTAGTCACATATTTGATTTAATCTTCTATTTTGTCTCAAGTTTACCATATGCTTTCAAAGTGCTCCTTCATATAGCCTGATACATACTACATCTGAAACAGTGATCAGATAAATGGCATTTTTAACAGACATAATTACTAAACTTCCTCAATTCCACATTTAATGTGAGAGTGATGAAAAGGTATACTTCCTTATCTCAGATATATGATGTGTTATTCTGCCTTCCCAAATATTAAGTATATTTTTCACAATACATAATTATATGCATCTTTTCACAAATGATGATCACAAACCAGAACATTTTAAACTTGTAGGACCATGTATTTTATTTCATTTGAAGATACTTTAATAGAAATTAAAACCTTTCCTAACTGTAAGGTATGCTAAATGAACTTGAAATTTTTTTAACATTTTCTTTTTCCTACATTTTTATATAATATGGAAGATCATAGCATCCCGTACCAGGCTTTGGGTAAGGAGGAAATTCCCCCTTAAAGTACTCTCTCTCCAAAACATGAACAAAAAGAACTCCAGCAGAAGGGTATACATTCCGATCAGAGTGCACCTTAGACAGAATCGTGTACACTGAAAAGCAGAAGGAAAGAAGAGAGACAGAAAAAAGCAAAAATGAGACATGCTCTAGATAATACAGCATGCATTTCAACAGCAATGTGGGCAATCCAGGGGAAGGAAAGCAACAAATATTAGATACTGTTAATAAGTTTTTAAAAAAGGTTGCATAGATTTAGGAACAGAACACAGAGCAAACCCTCTCTTTGCCCAACAGGATCCCTTCCAACGCTGCAATAAACAAAACCAGCTATGTTAGGATTTCAGAAGTTGCACAAGCTCTTTATTTTTATTGCAATAAAAAAATGAGGGAGGCTATTGTGAGTTTATGGTTGGTTTATTTGTAATATTACATGAATAAAAATACATTAAATGAATGATACAATCGTGTTTTCTTGATATTTTACATAAAAATAAGGAACATGAGAAATACGGAGGAACCTTACCAATCAATGGTACTGATTCCTCACTGAATGGAAGTGGCAGATTTTTCAGTTCTTGTACAGAAAAGGACAAAGTAATTCCCTTCAGCTGAGGATTTCTGTAAGTTCTTAAACCTAGACTTTCTCAGACCAGCAAGTTCAGATAATGTACATCTAAAAATCTGGTTAGAGAGTTCATTAATGAAGACGTTGTGCTTGTACTGAAGGACAAAACAAAGGACATGGGCAATTATAGCCCAGTCAAGTGTCACTGATTCCAAACAAAAAAATGAAGCCGTATTTTACAGGACTTAGAATTAAAAACCCAAAGGAAACTTAATTCAGAACAACCAGTGTATGTAAAAGCAATATGCTATTTTTTATGTAATTACAAATTTAGTTGATAAAAGCAAATCTTATTTACGTATGGTTGACACAGTACTATATACACATTTTAATGAATTAGAAGAATACAAAAATCTTTATGATACATTAAATGGATAAAAACCCACATTATCGACAAGTTTAAAAATGTAAGTATTAGTGAAAAATACTGACCTAACAGGTGTTTCTCACACTGTAGGTCATATTGCTATTCCATATTACTATTCAATTTAAGCCAATGCCCTGAAAGAATCAATCATTGCTGATAATTTTTTGTCAACGAGATAAGGATTACACAAGTGGTAAGTAAAGATAAGTCACAGATACAGAGACACACAGCCACCTGCCTTGCTTGCTAAACTAAAAGGAACTTTATGAGAAGTCACATCTCTGAACAAAGACTGTAGGCCACACAGCATGGGGGTACTGTCATAAGGAAAAGCAACTCCAAAAGAGGCTTCAAAGTCGTCATAACAAACCCATAGGAACAAACTTGTACCTCCTTGAAGATAAAAGGGCTACTTTCAACACCTGGATCAATAAAGCAAGATACATTTGAAATGTAGATCAAGCTCAGGTAATTTTCTAATCCTGGTGTAATTTCTCCAGCCTTATCATTATACCAACCTTCTTACTTGAGATCTGCTTAAAAAGCCACTGCTAATTAGGCAATAATCACAGACATTCCATCCCTCGCACCACGTACTCAGTGTGGAATCTCTCTCACCTAATTTTAGATGCCTACAGAAACAACATCCACCACTGAGTTAGTCAGGCTCCTTTTATAGTCAGCGGAGAAGAAACAGACGCTTCTAGGGGTTGATTAATTTGATTTCTCCTGTAAAATGAGATGAATCATGTCCTAGATTCCTGACTGCACTGACTAGATCTCCAACGACTGCAGAGGCAGCTGAGAGGAGATGCAGACCTCTACATTTAGTTACATACCTCCCACTCTTTGAGCCTGATATTGCAGAATTAATAGTCGCGAGCTTTGGGTATACCCTTGATCAAATTCCACAGCAGTTACTTTTTCCCCACTCTTGGAAACTGCTTTTATCACAGTACTGAACAGAATAGCTTTCTAATAATTTCACCTTAAAGATAAAATTAAAATGGATCTTGAAATTTAAATAGTTTATTACAATTTAGTGTGGTTAATAAACCAGTTACTGTAACTTTAATTATATAGACTTGATTTAAGTACAGTAAGATAGCTATTTGATTTGTATAATTAAAATTAGTAAATTGATGACCCAAAAAACTTTTGCACTCACTTCTGTGAATAAGCTGTAAATAGAGCAAGGAAACTAATTAATTTCCTTTAAAATACTTTCAAGAAAAGCAGAAAAAGTCATTTATAACATTAAGAGCATAAAAGCTGACAAAAGTATGGTTGGTGGCTGAAAATGTGTCAAATATCTAGAAAAAAAATCCATCTATCCATTTCTGATGCTTTGACTCTACAATGAAAATCCATTTCAATCAGGAAGAACAGTGAAAAACTAATGTATATTTTCTACATAAACAACATTTTTAGAAAGGACGAAGGATACAGAATCAGCAGTTACTGGGAAAAAAACATATATCATATTTCTTTTGTCTCTTAGAGGAAATCCATTGCCACCACTAAATGCCTGCCCATTCGTAGTAATAAGATGCTCTGTGTTGCTGAAGGAAGCATACCAATGAGGATTTCATGCAGTATAAAACAGTGATCCTGGTGGAAGTCTAAAAATGCCTCTCGGAAGGAAAAAAACCCACAAACCTATTTTATCTTGTAGTGACAAATGCATTGTAATGACACAAGTATGGAGATTAAGAATTTGAAAGTTCTCGCCCTCCTTATCAGAGAAGCTCTCTTCTTTATCCTCTATGAAGCTCCTTCGAAGTCAGAAGGAAAATGATGAGTCTTCAGCCCACTACAGCAATCACTGCTTTTCAATAATGAAACAAGTGAAATGCTCTTTTCTTCAGAAGCTTTTAAAACCCAAAATTATTTTCATAAGACTGCCTGAGACTGGAGATGAATGTGTCATCATCTTAGGCGATCTAGGGATGAAACCGAATATACTTACCAACTCTTCTAGCTACTACTCTAATAAAGTAGACTGCCAGATGTGAATTGCCTGGGCAAATTCCTTGTGGTAGATAAAAATCTCGGGGACTGTGAAAGGTTTCTGTAAAACCAACCATGGGAAATTAAAGATCTTCACTACATAGGATCACAACAGATCCCTGCTAGAAAAAAAGACAATATCAGCTACCTTGACAGCACTGTTTTCTTTTTTCTTGTTTCCAGAATCGTTGGAAGACTTTCTGTAGATCCCAAGATATATCTGTGCAGAAAGGTTAGAAGCACTGGAGATTGGGAAAGAATTAGATTAATTGGGAACTGAAGGTTGGAAAATAGGCATCACTCTTTTTGAAACGTACAGAAACTGTAGCAGTAGTTGTTCTTGGGGGGTCTTGAACATGGGCACAGCGAGGAATTCAGCTAGGATTATATCAGCCTCCAGCCCAGAGCCTGTTATCAGATACAGATGACCCCATCTCCAGAAATTTCAGAAAATTTACCATGTTGGTTGAAGGCTGTATGTTGATGATCTTCAGAAAAAAACCCACCTGAAATTTTTTTCTGGGAATTTCAGTGGGTTGTTTCTCTCCCCATTCATTTTTAGCAGATGAAGCACAATCCCAGAAATAACTCGATTTGGGGGCCAATCCAGATTGACTGCCTGGATGGGCAATCAGTGCAAAGCCTTTTCTCAGCTAGTGTACGCTAGCTAAAATACTCTATGTGTGCTTGCATAAATTACAGTAAAATAGTCTTTTTGCATATGTATATGAAAAGATTTTTTTTTAAAAAGTTACAGACAAGTTATTGTATTAAGCAAACTGCAGAAGTATCTCCAAGCAACCAGCCACGATAAGAAAATATGCAATATTAGGTATACACACAGCCATTATTTCAAGCGAAGCTACAGGAACAGGAAAAGTTGGGGAAGACTCAAAGACACACAAGTCTGTGAATGTTTAAAAGACTGAAGAAATGTAAAATTTTCCAAATTACTTACCTTGAAACAGCACCTAAAACAAGGACATGACTGAAAAAGCAAGAGTAATATTAAAAGCAGATTTGACTGAACCAACACGGGATTTAAATTTGCAACCTAAACTCACCATTCTTCTCAACAGCCTTTAGTCTGCTGATAATATAACTGTGGGCTTGCTTAGTCGTCCAGTTAACTGTTCCATTATTGCCATCAGCAGAGCTTAATAAAAAAGCTTTTCAGAATAAAACAAATGCAAAAAAAAAAAAATTAGTCAGATAACAGACTCCCACAAACCACGTATCAGATGGGATCAGATGTCTTCTAAACCAGGTCTTGGTTTTAGTCACAGCTTAGGAACCTCAGGTTAAAAAAAATGGCGGTGTTTGATTTGAATATGTAAACATATAGTAATCTTGCTGACAGTCACCTTTTTAACACTAATTTTTCCAAAGAAGCTAAGTTTACACCAAATGCTTAAAACTCTGCAGACGCTCCTGCTGACATAATTATACTGACAACAAAGATGATGAAGAGCATTCTCTGATAAATATATTTGCACTGGCAAAACCTCATATACAAGGAAAGACATACCTAAAGTTACCTTCACTGGCATAGTATATTTTGGCCAAAGTAGGGAAAGTAATATAAGCAAGAGCACAGCTTTGCTTACATAAAGACACATGGGGCTGATCGTCTTGCCTTGCAGGCATAACTAATAATCAATTTTGGAAAAATAATCTGTAAAAATGGTTGTCTTCATCCCACACAGTCAGAACACAGCTTGAAAACAGCTGGATCAGTGCAACTGAAGGTGCAAGAAGGTTTAAACATGGTGAGGAGCAAATGATTACAGGAGACAGAAAGCAGCTGTGGAGCTGACTGAAAGACTCCATTTCACCAGTAGCAGAACTGCCCGGGAAAGCTCCCTCCCCACCTCCCACTTTTTGTTCTTTTGTTCCCTTTCTTCTGTGATGAATAATAGATATATTAGCTCTTTGTATAGTTACTTGCCAACTGAAAGCGGAGAGGGAAGGAATTGCAGTCAGATGGTAGGAAAGGGAAAGTGGCCATAATAAACAGTCTTTCTTTTGAAATAGTTTGTGAGTGAGAACTCATGTCAAACCCCAGTTAAAATATGGTACCAGATTAGCGTCTTTTAACTTCCTTGTAAAAATAGCGATATCAGAAACAAACAAGTAGCAGTACTTCTGTTCAGATACACCAGTTTGCAGGAAGAAACAAACACTTATTGGCAAACACTCAAAGTAGGCAAATATTATTTACATTAATAGTAACCCCGGTCAGCTATTCCATTACTGATAGCGCATTCTCTGAACAGAATTTAGGAGGCCCAACAGATCTGTCTTAAGCAGTAGCCAAGATACACAAATACTCAATCTATGCACGTGAGCTAGACATTTATTAATGACAATTTACACAAAAGACCTAAAACTGAATCGAGAATAAGAATTGCGTTCAAATTACTGTACCAACACAATGACATTTCTCAATTATGAATTTCTGTTAGATTTCTTTAGATTTTCAATATAAACAAAGGATCTGTTCAACAAAAAGGTATTATTCACATCCACTGTTTTACATCTGTCTTAAAAGATGGACAACCTTCTTCCTGCTGAATTGATCTGCGTACATTGCAAATCTCAATATAAAACCATCCTAAGGATTATCCACCTCAGTACTGTATATGACCTTTAGTGTAAATTTTCTGTAATTCTTGGAACACTCCAGAAATTCCAAAAAGGTAAAATAAAGTTGTTGCAATATTTCAACAGGATAAGCTGGGTAATTAGAGGCTTGTCAGCTACAAACCAGCACCAAGCAGAACAACTAATACAAGATTTGATTACTGAATTATTAAATGGAGCAGAGTATTGCACTTATTATGGTCAACAAGGATTTAATGCATCTTTTCAGACACTTTCGATGAGCCCGCAAGTTTTTTTCTGATAAAGACAGCAGTAATGACGTTACCCATAGATATACAGTGTATCACCAAGCACTTTGATTGAGAAACTAGATACAAAATCATTCTAGCATATTTAAATGGAATGAAAAAAGAAAGACAGGTTCTAAGATATATTTTTTAATATAAATGATCAGTAAGTGTCTTTGATTTGGGTTCACAAGTTGTGCCAGGTTTAGCTGTGGGGATTGAAGAGGTTACCTGTCCACCTCTCCACCCTACCCTCCATTTCACAGGGGAACTGGAAAAGCAACCAGTGTGCCCATTTTCAGATCCCAGAGTTTCCAGTGTGATATTTTAATATAAACATCTATCACCATCTATTCGATTTCAAATGACAGGTGTGAAATGAAACAATTCAGAAGCACGCTGCACAAGCAAGGGAACAGGGCTACTGGATAGTTAATTTGTTATATGAGATTTCTAGTGGGCCTCACAAGGTTCTGGTTGGCCTTATGCAATTTGACTTTATATATACATACACACACACACATATATAAAATGACCCGGATGTATAACGTATACTGATAAAATTTGCAGGTAAAAACGAAGGTTAACAGATCGACAAATAATGGAGATGTATGCTACTAACACAGAACAGCCTGCATTGTCTGGTAAAAAGGTGATCAGTGATGTGCACTTCAATAGAATAAAAAGTAAACGCACCCCCAGGAACAAAGGCAGCATGCCTATATATGCACACTCCAGAGCACACACCTCAGGGATGCTGAACTTTGATAAAAAAACTGAGGACATATGTCAGGTAATAACTGGTTGAACAGAAGCTTTCAGCAGAAGACTGGTTACAGCTGATACATAAACAGCAACATCAAGGAAGAGCAGGGACATTTTATTTTTGTTCTTGACACAAATGCAATCGCTGTTCAAATGCTGTGTCTAGTACCTACACAGAACCTTCAAGAAGCACAGTGACAACACGAAGAAAGCTCAGGGAAGATCTGTGAATATGATTAAAGGATTACAAAAGAGGCCTTATACTACAGAATGCAGGGATTCAAACTATGCATTTTATCAAAGAGACAGTTTAGAATTAATTTGATCAGCCTTGTACTCACGCTGAAAAAAAATGTTAATAGCATCAGGCTCTTCAGTTTGCTACACGTGCTGCCACAGTTGCTGGAGCACCCACCAGTGCTCATAACAGCAGGAACAACTCCAAGCTCTGTGCTCGGGACTTGAACATGCGCAGGTGAAGTGCATCTACAGCATTTTCTTTTTTTTTTAATTAATATTTTAATTTTATTTTCCTTAATCTTTTCTATTTTTCTTTACTATTTTTATTTACTTATATTTGCATTATTTTATATGTCATATTTCTATTATTTTATACTATTTTTCCCTTTCTTTAATTATATTTGCATAGGCTTCACGTAAAGGTCTTAAGTATTAATATTTAACAGCAGAATATTTAACAGAGAAGATACCTACAACAATTTCTGCCCACCTCACAATCAAAAAAGAACCTAAGCATCATGGACCAACTTCACCTTCCTCATTCCTTTATTGCACTCTAACTAATCCATACACCATCCTGCACCCTTATCTATCCTCCTTATTGTTTTTTTGGAGTAGGATCTCAAGCCCATCTCTCCCACTACTAATGCAGCATACAGATCCACCTCTCTCAACGCAGCATTTCCCCTCTCTCCCACACGTCCACCTGGGACCTTGACCTAAGCATGTGCTCCTTACCTTCATGCCACAGACCGGGACATTGGGCCATGCTTTCACTACCCCTTACGCTCTTACCACACAACCCTGCTCCAAAGAACTACCCTCGTGCTCCTCCACCACATACGTATTGAGCCAGCAATGTGCCCTGGTGGCCAAGAGGGCCAATGGCATCCTGGGGTGTATCAAGAAGAGTGTGGCCAGCAGGTAGAGGGAGGTCATCCTCCCCCTCTACTCTGCCCTGGTGAGGCCGCATCTGGAGTACTGTGTCCAGTTCTGGGCTCCCCGGTTCAAGAAGGACAGGGAACTGCTGGAGAGGGTCCAGCAAAGAGCTACAAAGATGATTAGGGGACTGGAGCATCTTTCTTATGAGGAAAGGCTCAGGGACTTGGGGCTTTTTTAGTATAGAAAAAAGAAGACTCAGGGGGGATCTTATTAATACTCACAAATACTTAAGGGGAGGGTGCCAGGTAGATGAGAAGAGTCTTTTTTCAGTGGTGCCCAGTGATAGGACAAGAGGTAACGGGCACAAACTTGAACATAGGAAGTTCAATCTTAACATGAGGAGGAACTTCTTTCCTTTGAGGGTGGCAGAGCACTGGCACAGGCTGCCCAGAGAGGTTGTGGAGTCTCCCACACTGGAGACGTTCAAAACCCACCTGGACGCCGTCCTGTGCAACATGCTGTAGGTGTCCCTGCTGTGGCAGGGGGGTTGGACTTAGATGATCTCCAGAGGTCCCTTCCAACCCTGACCATTCTGTGATTCTGTATCCTGTCTGGCTCAGAGCTCTTCCTGCATCCTAGGCTGGAAGCACAGGTCCATGCACGGCAGATTTCCAACAGGCTGCTGAGAACCGCGGAGCAGAACAACCAGGAACTGACACCACCAGTTACAACAAAACAGCCATCAAGCACCCATCTGCATCAAGGTGCTTAGCCCACAGCTCAAATCAGAGCTTGTACCCAGGCAGCTGCTGAGGACCCACTGACATCTGCAGAGAGATATTTGCCCTACAGGTCACGTTGTCCACTAGCAGAGGCAGAAGTTGCACCACCACCTATTCTGCCTCCTCTTCCAAGCTCCACACCCCTGCCTCCTACCCAATATGCAGTACATAAGCAACCATCACTGTAGAAAGTTACCATGAATTAAAGTGGATTCTCTCAGTAGAAATTCACATCGAGACTGGATATTTTCTAACAGATAAGATCCTCTTCAACCACGCTACTACATAAGAAATAAGAATTAATTTGTGTTAGTGTCTCTGCTGTGGATTGCTCAGGTCCCTCTGCACTCCATCTATTACAACTGTGTAAAAGTTCAAATCAAACCCAGAAATGTTTCTAAGATCTATACTTATTCATCTTTGTTCAGCAGGTAATGGTTTTCTACCTGCTTCTGTGCCACCCATTGATTACTGTAACATCTGAATACTTCTCCAAGATCATTCGAGAAAAGTAACTGAGTAAGGCATTTTGTCAGTCTCGCTGTGAAACTTCAGCATTTGCATTCTTGGGAACGCTGCAGATTAAGTACTGAGAGAACAAAAACTTCATGCTTTATTAATAGCAACATTTACCCATCACCATTCTCCCTCCTACTGCAGGCCTGACAAGAGAACCAAATTAGATTAGCTTTTCTATGAAGGGGAGGAAAACACTGCTTGTTCCTGCAGTCCAGCCCCAGGCCTACGGTGTAACCAAGAGGTATGGCTAGGTCACCCTGTAAGCCTGTAATTCCAGGATGCCCCCTACATTTCTATCGTCTCTTGATATGAATTATCAGAGTATTCTGCAATTATATTCCAAATTTCTGAGGTGGCAATTGATTTAAAAGACTAAAGGAATTGAGAAAAGTCATAGATTTCAAGACGCTGAGATTTCTGTCTGATCACTAGCTTGTTCTTTCCAATTTCTCATCTTCCTGGCTTGGACTGCCACTAAAAATAATCTACACTTAAAAGGCATTTTGGTGGTTTGTGTTGCAATTGTAAACATACACTGTGTCTAAATGTTGTTATGTAAACAAATCTTTTTAGCATTACATAATGAGCACCATAACTATGCTGTTAACAAAACAATGTGTACTTTCAACCTATGTAACATGTTCATGCTAATTCCAGCACAGCAATACTTATCAGTGAATACTGAAATCCGTACCCTCAGCTCTCAACCTGTAACACCCCATTTCCCATGGAGAACACTTCAGCAAGATAGTAATGTAAAAACTCTTCTCAGGTTAAAGTACTTCTTGGTTCTACTACTACTTGCTTGAAAAGTAGTTCAACTGATTAGGAGGGAAACTAATATGCAACCCCTGGTTTACTGGCTCTTCTGTTTCTTTCAAATTCCTATGGAAGTAATCAAAACTAGCAACTTCCTCCTTTTCTCTAGAGCTCTGCCCAAAGAAGTCGCGGTACACTGATTGTGTCTGCTATAAATTTATCAATATCTATTCAAGAAGAGCCCAAAAGCTGTACCAAAATGAATATTCTTGTCTAAGTTTGAAGTTCTGTCTTTAGAAGAAAGATTGTTTGCAATTGAACTAAGAAGGGTTTAACTTTGGTGACTGTAACTCCTGAAGTACTTTAATGAACTTCTAACCAAACCTAAAAAAAACCATTAAGGAGCAAAAATAAGCCTCTCTTTACATACTAAAAGTTACCCCTAGAAGATGAGTCCCTGCTGTAAAGTTGACTTCTTATTGTCCAGCTTCAGGACCTCTAAGATGTCTCCATGTAAACTATACTATCTATAAATAATGTGCTCGTGTAATGAAAAGCATACTAACAGAATGGCTAGCTTTTCCCTTTGATAGTTACTTATTCAAGCAAGTACTTACTGACAATAGATTTTATTTATTGATCTGGGTCAGATTAGTACAAAGACTTGACGGGCACCATCTTCACAGACAGAAATTGAGAGCCCTATATGAAGAAAAACTCTTTCTTTGCCCTAATGGTTCCACCCACGCAAGAAAAAATGGCAGGTACGCTATAGTATTAGTTTGAAAACACTGAAAGAGCAGATCATCCATTAAATGTTCTGCCTCCCTCTGCGTGGCGCAGCTGAGAAGCCAAGTGTTACCAACTGCACTTCTGCTGTGAACATCGGGACGAGCGCAGGGATCTAATTCAGTCTCCCGAACACCCATCCTAGCCCGTTGTTTCACAGTTGTTTTAAACCAGCGTGTACTTGCAGCCCTGCTGTCAGTACACTGATTTCAGCAAACAATTTTTATTTGTGGGCAGAGTAGTTTTCAGCCAGATGACCCAATGCACAGTATCACTGTACAAGTTACTCAGCACCCAAAAGCGAAGTAGTGAAAAATGCCTAGCTGTGGAAGGGCAGGAGAATGTTTTCTGGCAGCAATGCAGCTTTATGAGAAATTAATGTGACCACATAATCACAGCTGCCAGAGTGAGAACTAATGAGCTCCTCCCCCATTTTGACCCTTTGTAGGGAAGGGGGAATATGACTCCATTGCTCTACGACTCCCGATTCCTGGGATAAAACAGGGGTTGCACGGACAACACGGGCACTGACAACTAATTCTTTAACTGTACAAAATACAACCACCACAAAATGGCAACAGTCATTCAAACAACATTTTGATGACCACTTTCTCTGTAGAAGGAGAATATGGGGCAATCCATTGCTCTGCCAAACTAACATGGCAGACACCTTTACTAGTTTCATTTAGTAAGCTTCTATCATGTCTGTTACTGTGAAGCTGCAAAGACCAACCACCTAGTTTGTATTAGAAATGGTTAACCTTAAATGTCACTTCTCACAACAATGTCCCATTTTTTCTAGCAGTGGAGAAAATGGTCATTAGCTAGTGTTTGAGAGTCAGTACCTTCAATCTGAGCACTATACTAGCCCCCTAGCAGCAAACGTTGGACTTCTGAAATCACTCTCACATCCTTTAAACTCTTAAATCTCTTGAAATCCCTGGATTTTGAGTTAATGTTTTGCCACAGGGAGGGTAGAGACGAGTATGACCACCCAGACTTCTGACAGCAGCCAGCCTCCTCCAAAAAGCCTTTAAGTGTATGTTTCATGCATCTTTAAGAAGTGCAAAAAGCCTAAGTCAAGTTTCTCCTGTAGATTGAGTGCTACAACAGAAATGGGAAAAACTAATCTCTATTAGTAGAGGAGAACTCCAAGAAATCTATTTACAGATCTTCTGCTACTTCTCATGTTCCATTTTGTCTCTAAGATGTCTTTTGCCTGGTTAAGTAATTCTTCAGTGCTTATATAAAGTTTACTTAAGAACAGGATTCAAAAGAAAGGATTTTTATGCAGGGCTATGGCTCGTCTCAGAGCCAGCAGACAAGGTTGGAAGTTCTTTCACATGGTCATAGCTGAGATGTCAAGCTCTGGGAAAGCAGGAAGATGCTACCATGAAAACAATCGGTTTTGTTTTGGGGGTGGTTTTGGGGTTGTTTTTTTTTTTTGCTTAAGGGCGAAGCTCAGGTGAGCTCCTGGGACAGTCTGCATCATTCAACTTCTACAAGATGTCTTGTATTGTACCTGAATTCAGACCAGGAACATACTGTGAAACTCCACCTTGATGAAGAATAAATTTTATATACATACGTCTTAAAAGAACTTAACTGAACTCAAGTTCATGCTCCCTTCTTTACACTGGTCTCAAGCTGTCGTCGTTTGGGCGAGACTGGCCACCGAGACAAATGACAGATGATCTATCCCACCTCCCTCTCCAAGGAGAGGAGGGAAAGTGAGAAAGAGTCGAGTTTAGAAGAAAACTAAACTACTTTAATTAAAATATTAATAATAAAACAATAAAATGAAATAATTAAATATATACAATATATACAAAGTATCAAGCTCCCAGGATGACAATCACGTCACCTGCAGACACTGGGAAAGTCCCAGACTGGACTCAACAACAGACGGGAACTCAATTCCAGGTCTGGATTCAGGAATGCAGGGAGTGGGATCAAAGAGAGACGAACAGAGTCCCTCAGATACAGGCCATTGAAGGAACTGAGATGACCCTTTGATCCCTCAGCTTTTATACTGAGCATGAGGCAGATGGCATGGAATACCCCGTTGGTCAGTTTTGGGTCACCTGTCCTGTCTACTCCTCCCTGCAGGCGGGACCCCACTGTGCTTTTCCGCTTCCAACCCTCCAATGGGGCAAGTACGAAGTTAGCTGGCCTTGGGTGTTATAGCAGTAAGTATAAGCAAGAGCCTCTCTGCATACCATGCCTGGGCATCAACTATAAACATAGGTCGTAGCACTCTGAGAAGGGAGTGTCTCCACAATCCGCTGTTAATTTCAGACAGATTCGGTTGGTTAGAAAAGGCTTAGCTGCAAAGTAAAATTACTGAACCGAAAATTGGTTCTTTTTTACCTGAAACCAGGACCATTTTGCTGGTTTAACTAATGAAATTAAACTGAACCAAGCTTTAAAAGGTCTGAATTTGAAGTGGAAAAGTTAACACTAAAAAAAAACTCTTCCCTTACCATGTAGTGTGGAAGAGACTTGTGGATTAAACTCCCAACTCAGCTTCTAGAAGCCCATTTCAGTTGAACTTTTTTAAACTTAGTATCTTAGCTGATACTGAAAGCTTATCCTATGACTGTCCTAGTTCTTTCTTGGTTGCTATCCCAAGACTGGTCTTGGGAGAGGGAGGCAGAAGAAACAGGAAGAATTTCCACATAAGGAGAAAGCAGTATCTTGCATCTAACAAATGCAAAGTTTTACCCTCACATTGAACAACTTAACACTTATGTGCTAACTGCATCTTTAATATATCCAATGCCTCACTTGCGTCACTTCTGCTGTCAGTATCCTATGACAAGTGCAGCTACATACGTAAAATATTAGAAAAGTACCTAGATATTATTCAAGAAGGTATTCAGCAGATTGTTAGCTTTCAGATGACATACCACTGACCTCTCACACCACAAAATAACCTAAAGAAATAGATTTTTTTGCTGTTAACTTGCTCCTGGGGTAGCAACGGCCTCACAAAGGCACTGCTGTGGCTGGGCTGCTTTTAAGTGTTACCCGTTTGAAGTACTTCACCGGGAAGAAGCTTGCGGGTGTGCAACCTGCCTACTGCACGACAGCAATTGTTTACATGGGTTGGGCAACAGGATTAAGACTGCAGTCTGCAGTCTTAATTCTGACATAGTTGGATTAAGTGGTGAAACTAGGAAATAATTTGGGGGGGGGGGGGGGTGATAGGGGGGTTTGAGGGGGTGGTGTAGGATACGAAAGACGCCCCTGCACTCAAACCAGCCCAGCCCCCGGGGACAGACACCAGCCCTGTCAGGGCGAGGGAGGGGAGGGGGGCAGCGGGCGCTGCCGCCCGGCCCGGCCCGGCCCTGTCCCCGGGAGCGGAGCCGCCCGCGCCATCCAGCGGCTCTCAGCCAGGCCTCGGCTCCCGCGCCCTGCCGGCACACCCGCTCCCACACCGCGAGGCCTCGTCCCCCCGGCCCGGCCGCCCCCACCACAGCCGGCCTCCCTCAGCTCGGGGCCCCGCCGGACTCCGGGCGCTCCCCCCGAGGCGCCGCGCAGGGAGGGGTGCGCTGTCGCGCTCCTCTCCGCAGGGGGGGCGAGGCGAGGGGCGGGGGGGCCGCCATCGGGGTGTCCTCCGCCGCGCTGGGAAGCCGCCGGGGGGGGGATGCCCGAGCAGATCGGACCCCTCACCGACGGGAGACACGGAGCGAGGGGGAAAGGAGGACACAGCGTGCCGCAGCCTGAGGGCGAAGCGGGGAGGCGGCGGCGCCACAGGGAGGGGACACGAAGCCCGCGGGGGGGGGGGATCGCGGCGGCAGGGGAGGCCCGTGCCCGCCTGCCGCGGTGAAACGCCGCCGTGACCGACCTGTCAGCAGGAGGGTGGTGAGGGCACCCCCGCTGTGCGGCCAGGGCCCCGCCGCGCAGCACCGCATCGCTCCCCGCTCCGCCGGCGGCGGCGGTTGCTGTTGCTGCTGCTGCCGTCGCCACCACCTCCGCCGCATCCTCCGCGCTGTGCCCCGCTGCCGCCGCCGCCTCGCCCCGCGGCGGCCGCAGCATCCTCCCCGCCCCGCCCCGGCGGCGGTCGCCAGGCAGCGCGGCTGCCCCGCGGGGCATGCCGGGAGGAGCCGCCCGCCGGCCGCGGCGGCCATGTTGGGGGAGCCGAGTGGGCGCGGGGGGCGGGGTGAGCGTGCCTGGTGCGGAGCATTTAGGGAGCGGAGTCTGCAGGACCCGTTTCTCATGAAGGCGGGGGCAGGCTGGCCTGTGGGCCCCGGGCCGGGTCGGGTGCTTGCCCTGCCCTGCCCTGCGCTGCCGCGGTTCGGCGCTGTCTCTGTGGAGAGGCGGGCGCAGCCTGCGGCGGGGCCCGGCCCCGTTTCCTCAGGCCAGCGGTGCGAATGTGGCGGGAACGAAGTGGCGGCCAAGCGAGGCGCTGGCGGTGCGCCGGGTGGGGAAGGGAAGGCAGCGGTTGTGGCAACCCGCCACTTGCCTCTTGTGGTCCTGCTCCCTCCCTTGAAGCCAGGACACCAGCGGGCGCCTCACCTCACAAGCTTGCCTGGTGCGCACAGGTGTGGTGTGTCCTTTGAGGACGTTGTGGCTAAAGTCCCGGCAACACCAGTTTTGTGAACATTTTGCTCTCTTTAAAGTCTATATTCTACACGTAAATCCAAAGTGGTGGATTTTTTTCAACGTTCAGTGGCAGCACCTGCTGCTAGCGGAGTTGTGAGTGGGGTGCCTGGAGGGGACGGTCAGGGTTCCAAGATCCAGGCTCCTCTCCCTGTGGAGACTCGCCGCTCCTCTTGCATTGCTGCCTTGCAGCTTTGTGGCCTCTGTTAAAGGTTGCACCCGATTTCCTAAGTTAGGTCTGATTATTCCGTGCTGTCTCACTTCACACTGGCTTCGTTATGCTTTCTGGACTAATTACTGATTTTTGACTGCCATTTTATGTCTGTGGCATAGTGCAAGAGCTATGATGGTATTTGCTCCGCTGTGGAAGCAAATCCCCTTGTGTAGCAAGGAAGAATATTGTCAAATACAGTTCTTGGCAATGATGATGTATTTTGTGGGTAGGTGTATGTATATGTCATATAACCACTTAAAACACAGTGCTATGTAAATATAGCATTTTTATTTAGGGAGCTACACTCTGTCAGCTTTCAGTATGGTATATATGAGTAGTCCCTGTACTAGAACTATATATAGAACCACATCTACAGCTATGCCTGCTTTTATTTAGTAGGTTTGATTAACTCATTATTTAAACTTGCAATATCTTGGGGCAGTTATGCATGGGAGGATAGATTTTTTGACCAGTACATTTACATTGTAAATGTTTTGCTGTATAGACTGGTGTATAAGTACATTTCAATAGGGACAAGACTTGTATGGGAGAGTTTCTGTGAAATATTTGCTTGGAATTGCATAGAATGCGGTTGAAGATATTTTGCCTTCCATAACTAAAGCCCCAGCTCAACAAATAGATCTGTTTCTACTTTTATTTTCTCCTTCTGGTGGAAGACATTGTCATGTTTGATATTTGCAAATTGAAGTAAGTCTTCAATTATCCATGGAAATGACCTCCTTCCTTTGTTCTGCATACAGAATTTTGATTCCTTATGAAATTTCATAAGCATTTCCACTCTTGCAAGCCAAATGCATTTGCAAAAACATAATAATAATTGTATGCTTTTGAGGTTTGGAAGGAAGACATAATCTGGCTTACTCAAATTGTATTGACCCTGTTGAACTCTTTTTAAGCAGGGGAAAAAAAGACAACTGTAGAAGACTTTACCCTATCTGGCTTTAGTTTTGTTACAGCTCTAAATTTCCATTAATCCATCTAATGAAGGGGAACTTTACATAGTAAGAGGCTCTTCAGTGTAGAAGTTCTGCCTGACATTAAGGTGCAAAATACTCTGGTGTTTTAGTCAGCCAGCTCATTATCCCAGATAAAGGGATATTTATTCTCTTTCCACTGAGACTTTCTTTCAGAATATATTCACATTTTTAATTTGGCTACGTAGATATTTAAGAGTAGAAATCACACTCCTTCATTTATCTCTGTCTAGAAGTACTCTTCTGTCTCATGGCATTTTATAATTTTGGGTAGGCCTTCTTTCACTCTGAAGTTATATGTGTTTTTTTGATTCATTCCCTTATGGAAGCATACAAAGCCATACAGATGCAGCTGTGCCATAATGATCGCGGATAGCTAGCTCATCCTGTGATGGTAACGTTGAAACTAATGAGTGAGAATACTGGTAGCTTTCCAACAATAATTTTTATGCTAGCAAGTGTCTGATTTTTCTAAATGTCTGTACTGTCATCAGCTTATTAATTACCATTTTCTTTCCAAGTAATACCATGTTGCGATGTTATTCCTATAGACACTATAAAACTGTCAACATCAATTTTTTTTATGTAGTAGCAGCAGCGTAGTAGTGTTCAACTCTCTGCCACCTCTGTATGGAAAGAAGGCTACGTTTATCTAAAACATGTTTGTGAGATACACTGCCTGAGAAGAAATGGTTATGTGTCATTCATACGTAAAGAAGTGCCATGAGAGCTTGCCTTGTCCCACTGCTTCGTTCATAGCAGCCTTTGTGTGTGGGTGAGTGTCTATGTCTTTTTTGTTAGTTGTATCTTGAAGCTGGGATTCCAAAGCATACAGCACTGACCCAGCATGCAAGACAGCCTGACTTTGGGTAATGCTGAACACTTGTTAAGAATTCTACCCTTACATTTATAAAATAAAGTGATATGGATAAAACAACTTTGTTTAAATCAGCCACCAATGACTTGATATTGGTCAGAAATACACCCTCTTTCTCCTTGTACTGTAATTGAGCAGACTGTCGGTAACAGAAGTGAATGCAAAGGGATGCAGTGATGAGACATTTTTACAGAAATTGTTCTGTATTCCATATATAGTGCATTTGCTTTAGCGAGAAGAGCTGGCTTCTAACACTCACTACAATAGTTTTTAGCTAAAACTTTTCAATTCCAGGATATAAACCCCTCATTTTTTAGGGATGCACTAGTGACAATTACCATTTCCCCATGCATTCTACAGACATAGTTCAAAGGTTTATTTTGTTCTTCCAGTGAGTTTGGCAGTTGACTTCATGCAGAAGGAATACAAGCTAATCTATTTGCTTTTAGAGCATTTCTTTGTCTTTTAGAGCACAGGTGCTTGCAGCTTGATCTTTGTAGATACTGAATGCTTGCAAGTGTTCAGTGCTTCTGAAGATCAGCCCACCTAAATAAAAGAAGGAAGCATTGCCCTTTTTTTTAGGCACTGTTGTGGGGAAAATATTTGTATAGCTGTATATAGCTTTTAGTAAGGTTAGCAACTAGTATACCAATTTATTATGTAAGACATAAAAAGAACAACTACAATTCTTGTTCCGTTTTGCAAGTCCTGGGGAGTTTATAACACCACCTTTCATTACATTCCAAGGATTCTTGTTTCTTTTGTACTGCTGTCTTTCTAGTGTTTACTGGAAGCCTTTTGGCATATTAATGTGGTAATCTGTGACTGCGGTATACTACTAGTTTTTATGCAGTGTTTAACTATGTTTTATATGCAGCAGTGCTACAGGACATGATATACAACAAAAAACTCTTCAAAAATTGTTTTTTTAAGAATTGTAGTGTTATATCAAATGCACCCAACAGGTGATTATTGAAACAAAGCACATTATTCAAAATTAACTTAGAGTTGAACAGAAATAGATCTTTACGAGCTGTGTTCTCAGCTGATTTAGCCCATGTATTTTATCTTTTCCTGGAAATCTAAATGGTAAAGAGAAGCTCAAAAGATTGAATTATGTAACATAGTAGTTTTCTCTCGAATTTGGCACATATTTTGGAAAATACCATGTGTTTGGAGGAAGAAGGTTAGATATGTCTAAATATGGAAGTGGTAAACAAGAACAAATAACTAAAAAGAACTTGGAAGAAGTGAGAAGTGCACTGTAAGTTAAAACAGCCCACAGGCAACTTCATTTTGCTGAACCAGCACTTGCATAGCCAGTAGCCCTGTGTGTCAGTGACTTTGGCCTTGTTATAGAGGTTATAGTTTCTGAGTAGTTCTTGTGGCTTTTCAGACATGCGCTACCGCACCTGAAGTATTGGTTCTTGTCAACATTATAGGAGAGCTTTCACTCTCTTTATATGTACAAATGGCCCATGTTTGCTCCCCTCTCCCTCTTTAGGGCACTGTTGGGCAGCAGTGAGTAAAACAATATTGAGGTGTGCTTTTTCCTTTATGAGAGACTTCCATTTCAAACATACTTGCTGTTGGGTGTTCACTGATGGCTTATACATTAGTTTTAAAGAAAAAAGTATTGACTGTGATTTCCGTCACACAATTTTTCCTGTGGTCAAAAGTTTTAGGGAACATGTTGGTTCAAAGAATTAATATTTCTATCTGTGTTTTTAACTGCCATTCTAGAATGATAGAAAAATAGCCAGACAGTGGTAAGTTTGATTTTTCTCTCCTTGCTCTGTATTGGGAAAGGCTGCATCCTATAGAATGGTGCAGAGAATATATACTGTACATACGCTGATTTATCACGGGCGAAAAAATAGTACCAGAACCATTACTTGAATCTTTTAAAATGTCTGTAGTACTCAGATTAGTAGGCTACTTAGTCCAATATAAATATCACTAAATTAATATTTTCCTCATCTTTCTGTGAGCTCTGCCATTCCTAAATCTCTAGGTTTTAATTTGGCTTAATTTCTTGTAAATTCTGCATAGAGAAGTTAGTCTGATGACTAAATTAGTTAAAAATTCTGAACTAATTCTTGTGTCTTCATTGTTCATCAATTCTGAAGTTATCTACAAAAATTCCTTGTTTCAGCCTTTTTTTGTAATCCACATCAAAGCAGACCTCCCCCTCCTGGGAAGGTAAGAGTGGGTGTCTGTTCAAAAGCATATGTGAAATACAATTATCAGAGTTAATGGCTGAAAAATGAGAACTTCTAAATTCTGCTAACATGTGGCTGCCCAGAGCTATGCACCTTTTGTGGATAATGTAACTAAGTAAGGTCCTCTGTAACTTCAGAGGTCCTGCTTGTGGAAACGAGAATATTTATACTTTGAATTAACTTTTTTCTTTTTTTTTTTTCGTTTTAACAGAGCATAGGCCCTGGAGTGCAGCTGCATGTTGATACACTCCCTGGATGCACAGAAGTAGCTGAAAAGGAAAAAAGGAATTATTAGAGAAAACAATGAGCTAGATAAGCACATTGGTGAATGCAGGCTGGGTGAGTAAATCTTCATCTCTGGCAATAAGTTGGGGTGTTTTGTTTTTTGGGGTTTTTTTTGTTTGTTTTTGGGTTTTTTTTGGTGTTGTTTTGTTTGCGTTTGTTTTTGGTTTTTTTACTGTGCATTAATATCCGTCACATCTCCCTTGACCAAATAATTTATTACAAATTTTACTGGAAAGGGCTGAAACCAGGATTTGTAACAAATGTAACTTAGCACCTGCGAAATGTAATCTGGACAGAATGTTGCACATTGTATTTAGAGGTTTCATGTGCATTGCCATACATAGGTAAGACTGTGTATGTCCATCAACTTAAATCCTTTATGGTTTGATGCAATAAATCAGTGTTGCTTTGGAGAGGTAGTTTCCGTGTTAAGATGGAGTCTATGAATAAATTGGGGGATGGAACACACCTAGCAGGAACTCTTGCAGGTGCCAAACCTTGCATGTCAGTATCATGTTGGCCAGGTTATGCAACACACAGATGAATCCTCAGCCCAAAGAAATGGAAACATGGGCCAACACTGAACAAGGTGTAGCTCCCATATGGGGGTAGTCAACACCCAGAGCTTAAGGCGAGAACTTTGAAAAAAGCAAGTTAATTGTACATCCTAGATGAGGAATAAAGGGGTGTGTTGCATTTGTACCTGGAGTCAGTTCTTGCCAAGAGTGTGGGAGTTGCAGAAACACCTCAAAGGAACAGAGCAAAAGCTTCTCACAGATGTGAGTGTTATGTGCAGGTTTAAGAAAATGGTTTGATGAAAAATGGAATGTTTTCAGCCTGAAGGCATGAAATTTGAAAGTGATGCTAGGAAGAAGGGCCAAGGTTTTCACAGAACAAAGAACAAGTTTTCTTTCTGTTCCAGAACAAGCTTTGCTTGGAGGAACAGTGAAATACTTGTATATTTGCTTTTAAATAAGTATCATGTGCTCTGCAGTGTGTTTGTGTGAGGTATTACCTTATGTGGAGTGAGCCAGGTTGAAAGTGGCTGTTTAAGGGTAACAGTTAAGAAAGACAAAAAAAATAAAGAGCATGCCACAGAGTACAATAATTAGATTTGCAGCAAGGAGAATGCGGAGGCTGGAAGGGTGGAATGCAGATGTAGTTTCAGGATTGTTGAGCGTGATTCTGTCTAAACTGAGATCCAAAGGTGTGCCTTATCTAAACATATCTGAACTAGTTTTGAGTAATGTGGAGTTCATATCCAGGATCTTAGGCTAGTTTTATGTCTTGTATAGATGTGTTTTTGTGAGATGTGTATCAACTGAGAGCAGCAAGCATTAAAATTTGTTCCCCAGAGAGCAAGTACCAAGGGAGCCAGATGTATTTAGTTTTCAGGAGAAATACCACACATAAGCAAGATTGTGCTCAGGTGACTGTTGTTTAACTGCCATGTCTTTGCACATGGAGTGCTTATGTCTTCTGGCAAGTAAGCCATATTTTGCTTAGGAGAAGCTAATCCTGTATCACTGTTGTGGTGTTGTCTGACTGGCAAAGTAAATAACTAGCAGTTGCCAAACCACTCAGCTTATGAAATATCACAGATAATGAGGGGAAAAATGTAATAAAGAGTTATTGAAATGCAGGGTTTCATCTTGAGAGGTGGAGGACCAGCCAGCTAAAGGCAAGTGATCACAGAAACTAGAAATTAATCTGTGAAGGAACAGCCTACACAGGGTCTTGTCTTTTACTACTCTCATTCACTTCAGTAGGAACTGAGAATTTAGCACCCTGGAAAATTAGATCATTTCAAACTTGGGGGCCCAAAGAGTTAAATGTGTTAATCTTTTTCTGGGCATTCATGTTTTAAAATTTTCACTTGCCAGCTTTGGACAGGTTGTTTGCTTTCTCTGGGTAAGGTTTTCATATCTGATGATAGTAAATCATGTGAATGCTAAGGTATCAAAAGTAGATGAAGGATATAGTTACTGCAGTAGACTGCGAATAGTGCTTTACCTAGTGAATGAAGGTGGGCATGACCACCGTGAACTCGGAATGCTGTTAAATCTAGGCCTGTAATAATAGAGAGGAGGAGAAGGAAGGGGTGATACGGCAGTTGGAAGTCCTGTGATCCTTACATTTAAAAGGGTTTTGTGCAGGACTGAAAATTTAGCAAAGTTTTTCTTAATAGCCAGATTTCTGGATCTAGTTATTTCCATACATGCATCTGTAGGACTCAAAGTTCATCTTTTCAGCTTCTTCTGCAATAGTAGGAGGATGATGATGTTTTCTGAGTCTTCTAGGTTTGCTCCTATAATTGGCCCATGGAAATAAGCTACAGCTTCCTGGCAGCCCACTGTTGCCTTCATACACATGCAAAGGTTTTGGATTATGTGAACTCATTATTATACATCATCTTTCTGGATTTTTTAATGCAAAAAGCTGAGTATTGTAAATTCTTACATCAGGTTAATAAATCTGTCCACTAAACATCTTTAGTAGCTGACAGTCCTGTTGTCATGTAGTAGTTACGACTAAGATCTATAATGGTTTTCATAAGAATTTTTATGAACATTTTCATATTATTTTCCAGTAGACCCTGTCTTTTGATTTGAAGTAATTTGCAAGAGATTGAACTTAAGCACAGCATTATTACAGATTTTTAGTCAAATTGTGGTCGTGATCTGTCATTTCCAGAGGTTTTGCATTGTTAGGAGATCTGGATTTTAAATGAGTTTGAGTTTCATTGTTCTGAAGTGTTGTTCTGCACAATGAAAATCTTGATCTGTGCCATTTTCTCCTGCAAAACAAGTTCTATGCCAAACACAGACCATAGATATAAAGCTTCTTGATTTAATGTTATAGGTTGTTTCTGCTGACATTCTGAATGTCTTGCATGTTTTAGCTGTAGAGTAAGACCTCCATTTCCCACAGCAACTCTGAATTATTTTGAAGATTTGATGTAAATCTTTGTTTAGCACGTGCGTATCTTCCTCTCCCATCTGATTAGAACTTTTACCTTTAAATCTCCCAGTTGCTTCTCTTCAAATATTTAAAACTCAATCTTAATTTATGCATGAAATTTTAGTACAGGCAGGTTCAAAATAATATTCCAATTTTTAATTATGGGTCCCTTGTCAATCTCTTCCTTAACTCTGCAAGACAGTGTATGTACTGTATTTCCTTAAATGTATTTAAATGTACCCTGCTGTCTTCAACATGTTCCTGCAAAAATGGTTTTGGTCTTTTGTGTACAGATTTGCAAAAAGTGCAGAACAATATTTAGACCTCTCTGCTTGTCTGTGTGCTCTCTCTCATGCTTTTTCTTGCCACTACTCTGTTTTCATTTTAAGGGAAGGTCTTTGCTTTTGTCCCTCTGTTTCTCTGATTTGTGGTATGGTAATGCTGCCCACTGGAAGGAAATCAACACAGTGCTATAAAATTTAACCCATTCTAGCTACATTCTTACAGTGATTCTGATTTTAAATCTTGTTTCTGTGTTACTGGCTGAGTACCCACGCTAGGGCAGTCAACGCAACCAGAGTCTGCGTAGTAAGTACCTCAACCTGGGGTCTGGGCTGGACTGTGTAGACCGTCTTCAATATGCCCTACAGGTCAGTGTTACAGCCATGCACATACCTGGTAGTGTTTGACCCTTCACAGTTACTTGGTTGTACTCAGGACTTGATTTTGGGTGTCTGTCTCTCACCATGCTTCGGAGGCCAGCTCAGATGACTTTTGAACTGGCGATAGCATACCTGCCTCTGGTTTGCAAAAATCCAAAGGCAGAGGAGAGAAGCAAGAGCTGCTTTTATACCTCTATAAAATGTTTCCCAGATCACAGTCTGAGACCCCAGCCTGCCATTCCTATCTGTGAATGACCATTCCCTCCAGGCTGCTTTTAAAAGTTTGGGGTTTTTTTTGCCTTGTCTTCTTCTTTCCCTCAGCCATCCTCCTTCTCTTAGAGGTAACCAAACCATCTTGCCACATCAAGATTTCACAGCGAGATTGGAGTCTCTCAGGCTTGTCATTGTGCTGTCCTCTTGAGAAGAGGAGAGACCTTTCATCAGCACTGTGCTAGCTCTGACCTTTTAATGAATGCCTGAAGCAAATCGGCAATTGCTAAAAGATTCTGGCAAGCAATGCAACAGGCTGGCCCTGCATGGTTCTTTGCAGGGTGTGTGTTGCAGATAAATGGGATGCTGTTTAGACTAGAAGAGCTGTGTCAGGGAAGTTACAGTTGCCATCCCTGCAAGTGAAGGATGTGATACATGAAGTGTCTCCAGATCTGCAAGGTGAACTCTCAAGGGGAGGTGTGGCGTTTGTGTTTAAAGGGCAATAGCTCACTGTGAACAGCTTTTCTCTACCTTACAGGACTCTGTCTAGTTATAGTAGCAATTTAGTCTGGTTTACTGGAAACGTCCTACATCTATTTTTCTTCAGTGACCACTGATGCACAGCAAATGGTAGTGTCTGCCGGCCTCTGCTGTGTGACAGAAAGTACCGTACCATGAGCTGTTTATTTTTTGACCCTAAGAAAAGCTATATTTTTTTTCAGAAGTGATACATGATTGTGGAGGGAACTGAATATTGCATATATCTGTTCTTCAGGTTAGATTGTACCCGTTAATATTGCATAGAAAAAAGGGGAGGACTCCTGAGGTGAGAAGTTATGACTATCTAGCACACGAGGAAGGATTACAGGTGTAAGAATATCAGCTGGAAGCAGTAGGTGCTCCGTAGGGGAAGGCAGGTGGAAATGCATAGAGGGGAGAAGATAAAAAATGGGTGAGGAAAACTGACCATGTTACAAAATTCATCTTTTAAACTTCTGTACAAGAACAGCATTTCCATAAATGTATTTGCTTTGTAACCATGCACAGGGCAACCTTTTTTGGGTAGGGGCACTCTTTTAAGATAATGTAGTTTGGCTGTGAGGAGGATGGAGCTGTATGCCCAGAATGATGGTGGGAGGGGTTAGTGCCCAAGTTTTGATGGTTAGCCTGACTAATTTATATTTTTCATCCTTTCTATCATCCATTCCCTTTCTGTATATTCTTGTGAATGCACACTGTCACTCTGGTTACTTAGGCCTAAAGGAGTGACCTAAGTGAAGAAAAATCTCAGGCACTTTGCATATGCCAAGACAAAAGTGTTTATTTACAGTACTGAAGGTGACAGTTCTGTTTATATTTAGGCTAAAAGGTTTTAACCAGTAGACAGATAACAACTTTGCTAATAAAATAATGAGCTGTGTATAACCAGTGGAATATTCTGGAACTCAACAAAAGCAGTAACTACAAAACTGGTTATTTCAGTTGTGTTTTACAAGTTAGTAAATGGAATCCTAAAAATAAGCGTAAAGAGAGTAGAAGCAGAACAGTCATTTCTGCAAAGCCCAGGATTTTGCTACCTATTGTTGTAGTAACCGTGTACGTTAAAAACTATGGAGAAGAGTCCAAACACAGTATATGAAAATAGAGCAGAGAGGTATTCAATTGTGTGACTTCTATGAAGTTGCACTACATTGTAAGGGTCCAGACAGAGAATAGAACTGAAGTATTTCAAACTCTAATCCAGTTACAAAGAAGTGACTTTGTACATTGAACTTTTGTTTTTGTATTTTTTTTTTTTTTGCCATAGTGCAGGGGAACACTCCTGCTCACCTTGCTTTTTAAAGTTGTTGGATCATTGCCAGCCCTCCCAATCATGAGAGTTTTGAGGCAGTGCCATATACAGAAGATCTTTGATGGTTTTTTTTTGCTAAGGCACAAGTAGGTTAATTTGAAACCACAAGCTTAGTTAGAATACAAGAAGATAAATTTATATTTTATTGTGAAAACACAATTTTATAAAGGCCAGACCACTTCAAATTGTCTGTCTGAAGAACAAATTTGAATGTTTTCCATGTAAAAGTAACATTCCATTTTAAGCATGTACCATCCCCTGAGTTGTAAGGCAAGCTAACGATTCAAGTCCTTTAGTTTAATTAGAGGTCTGTTGATTAGCTTTTTTCTGAGGGGGAGGGAGGGAGGATAGTTTGTATTTTTGGAAGGAAGGGAAAAGCAGTGAGTTATTTTGCTTTTACAAGGAATAAATGTCCTATATTATACAAACTAAAGACATATACGTTCTCAGCAAAGTGTCAGAACAAAGGCAAAATCTCTGCATGAGAGAGCTTACTGTGTAGGAGGACCTTTATGTAGCAGATCAGCTGCATTAAGATAGAAATTACAGTATTTAATTCACTGTGTGAAGTTCTAATGTAAGCCTGTCGCACAGGCTGTGTAGAAAGCTATGTGCAGAAGTTCTTATTGTTTGGTTCAGGAATACTCCAACCCAACTTTTCTTGGGCAAAAAAAATATTCGTAGAAGCATGTATGTAGAATAATTATATGTATGGTAGTGTTATGTTTTGGGAAGGAGATGGTGGAAGTTTGCTGCAGGGTGTGGGAAGTCACTTTGCATTACCAATGCCAGAATGGAGTCGGATTGGAAGTGCCAATACAATTGAATATAGGATTGAAAGAAAAATCAGAAGTATCAGAAAGAACAGGATAAGCAAAACTGGAAATATTTGCTTGCTAGAACAGAGGAAGCTAGTGAGGTGATTCATAGTTTGTAAGAGGGAATGCTTTTGTGGAAAGGGTTTGTAGCAACTGTGGGAGTACCAAGTAAGAATTAGAAAAAGCAACAGAGAAGGTAGCAGTAGGTTAGGAACTTCAGAAGAAAGAAAATCAGAGCTCAGACAAAGGTTTCAACCACAGGGAGTGAGAGAAAGGACTTGCTTATTTTTCAAGCACATATTGTTAAAGAGGGAATCAACAGGGCTTGGCAAAATACTCAGAGTGGTGGGAGAGAAGAATGACTACAAAATGATAGATGTGTTGTTCTGACAAACAGGAGGATGCTGTAGCTGTAAAAGCACAGAAAAGTGTTTTTGAATGGGGACAACTGCTGTGAGATTATAAACATAGTCAGGTGGTAAGTATAGTTGAACAGAGCTGAATATTCCCATTGGAATTGCAAGACTGAAGATCCTGATATTTAAGTAGGTGTGACATAGCAAATTATGGCTCTTAATTGGCATTTCTGTGCCTTTCTCTCTTGTTTGCGCTTTTGAGCTAGGTACAAAGAACCTTTAATAATCCTCTAACAGAAGTGTTTGGCTTGTATAGGCCAAGTGCATAGTTTTTGAGGAAGCAGAAAGTATAGCAAATTTGCATAAGTGTGACAAGACAGGCCCTAGCTTGCAGTAAGAGTTCCCATGATCAAATTACTATTCAGTAATAGTAACACCTGACTTCAGGTGTTGGTGGTGTGACTGCCACAGTATGGCTGAGATTTGTTTTGAAGCTTTAAATGCTGGGATGGGAACATTCGCAGAATACAGTGGATTCTCTCTCTAAAAGATTTCACTGATTCACAGACTTCTATAATTACTAAAGAAACAAAACCAAGGAAGTTATGTTCAGTTTTGCTTCAACTGCCTACTTTGAGTTCAACTAGCCATTTTTCATGAGAATATTTAGTATTTTTGCCAGAGATTAAAGACTTTGTATCACCACCATTTTTAATGACTGTAACTTGAACTCTGTCTTTAAACAGTTTAGCAAAGCTTTGACTTTATGAGTTCATGTCAAGAACAACAACATAAATTATATTCCAAAATGAGATTCTTTAATCTTGAGCAGTGGGCTGCCAGCAAAGTTGTGCTTTGATTTTAAGATGCCACTAAATCTTGAATCGATATTTATGTTTGAAAGCCTGTTTGCTGGGTTTCTTTCCCCTACATTTATTTATGAGCAATTATACTATATTGTAACTACTTAAATGTTAGAATCACTAAGACTGTTTAGTGAGTAAAAATCATGCTTAGATATGAGTTAAAGGTGCTGAAACTGAACATAAATCCTGCCTGCTCCTTTTCCCCTCCTCCACCCATTCAAGCAATAATGAAGAGGTCTAATCTTTGTCAATGGTGCAGTTACATTATTATAAACTTACAAAGCATAGCAAGCTCCAAAGTGAATTCTGTCTTCTTTGAGTAGCCCTGGAGATGACCGCTATATATCCACAAAGGGTTTTTTGCACTGTTCCTACTGAAATTCAAGTGCAACTTAAAATACTTCCAGCCTTGACCAAGATTTTGCACATCATTAAGTGAGCAAGCGAGTCCTTCTTGGCAGTCATCACAGATGCTTCTTTTTTCTGAAAGAATAGTAAACGCTTGTTCTCTCTCTGCATGACTGAATTTCACAACAAAGAAACAAAAAGTGCTCTCTCTCAATCTCTTTTACTCAATATTAGCTGCAAATTGTGTAGGATGCTGCACAGCTTTGGTCAGCTTGTTGGGGAAAAAACTCATTTTTCTCACTGTCGTTGTGTAAGTTAAGGTGTATTGAAAAGGCAGGATATTAACTGCCTGGCTATATAAGTTGTTAATAACAGACTGTTGGAGTTAAGTATTTTCTATATCACAACAGTCATCCAATATTACTTGTAACAGGCCATTTCCTCACCCATACATACATGTCAGAATACTGAATGCCCTTTAAAGGAGCTCTTAATTACCAGAACTATTGGACTTACTCTAGCAGTGCTTTTGGAGTCCTCAACAGAATTTTAGGTTATTGGTGCCACTCCAATATTGTTTAAGTTACAAAGCATTTAAGTATTTTAGGAATGCCTAAGCCAGATCTTAAGCATGTTTAACTGAAGCTTGAACAGCTCAGCTGAGTGGCTTTTGGTGTTTCATAGCAGCTTTACAGTCTGTGATGAGAAAAATGGTTGTTTTCTCAAAAAGTGGGGCCAGTGCACAACAAGAAGTAGATGCATGCCGCAATCTCCTCTCAGCTTCTGTGAAGAAAGACTGTGAGTAGTAAAGCATACGCTTGCAACTAAATCACATGAATGATGTGTTATAAGAGATCTTATATTTCTTCCTTCCATTCTTTGGGGAAAAAGAAAAGATCGGATTTTGTCCAGGCCATCTAAATACAAATTTTCAAAGCTAGATGCTTACTGATGAGTATGTAGATTCACGTCTAGTGTATGTAGATTCATGTCTAGTCAAAAGGTTGTCTTTTTGCATAATCTCAGCTGGCTAAATTTTATGTCTCTATGCTCCTTTTCTAACAAATGAAGAGAGAGAGGCAGATCATACCAGGCTGAGATAAGTCTCTTGAGATAAGTGAGATGAATGCCTTGCTGATGATGCTTATCTGTCTTTCCCTGAGGCCTCTGGCAGTAAAATGGCTAAAATTAAGTGAAATGAATGTCTTCCATGATGAAAACCTTCTCGAACAAGTATCTAAAAATAGAAGTGATAGATAATGTACTTTCTTAAACTTACATCAACAGATCAGTTTTACTACTGTTTGCTTTTACCATAGTGTCTAGGAACTCTAGGTATGCATAAGATTGTATAATCAGAGAACAAAAAGCCAGTCCTAGCTCCAAGAGTTTACACCCTAAGTGTGAAACAAGATGACAGAAGGATTAAAAGGTGCAGTGAGAGTGCCTGGGTCAGTAGCAGTCACAACCCATCAACAGCCCAATAATCATAATCAAGTTTTGCAGACTTCATAACAAAAGAGCTTTGCGGAGTGAATTGGAGGTTAGATAGGATTGTAACCTTGAGGATGTTTCAGAGGAGTGCCTCTGAGGGGAAAGAGGCATGGGGACATCTGTTTGGAAAGCAAATATATGGCTGCTGTGAACTGATGGGAAGTTTAGACCCTGGTTTAGTGCAAGGTCACCTGCAGCAGGATGCTTAGGCCATGTCCAGTTCTGTTTCAAGTATATGAAACGATGGAGACAACAGCCTCTGAGGCCAACCTTTTCCAGTGTTTGGCCACCCTCACAGTCAAAAAGTGTTTTCTTACATTTAAGTGGAATTTTTTGTATTTCAATTTGTGCCCATTGCCTTTTATTGTGTTACTGGGTACCACTGAAAAGAGCCTGGCTCCATCTTCTTTACACCCTCCCATCCATTTATACACACTGACAAGATCCCCCTAGGCTTTCTATTCTCCAGGGTGAACAGCCCCAGCTCTCCCAACTTCTCCTTATATGACAGATGCTCCAATCCCTCAGTCACCTTTGTGGCCCTTCACTGGAATTGCTCCAGTTTGTCCATGTTAATCTTGCACTGGGGAGCCCAGAACTTGACTCAGCACTCCAGATGTGTCTCACCAGTGCTGAGTAGAGGGGAAAGATCACCTCTCTCAACCTGCTGGTAACGATCTTCTTTATACAGCCCAGAAGGATGTTGGCCATCTTTGCCAACATCTTACAAAGTTTGGCCTGACATAAGGCAGAGAACTGAATTAAATTATGAACATAGCGAACTTTGGATGGTATTGTCCCCGTGTCATTCTTAATCCAATTTTCTTAGTCACCAGCTGTACTGGGCATACTCACCAGGAGGTGTTAGTAAGAAAAGTTGCTTTATGCAATATCTGTATAATTCCATCACTAGGGTCACACATATGACTTTTGCATAGTGTCTTCAAGTGAAAATTTCATTAGGCTCAGAACAACTCCTGTTGAAGTTGAGGAGCAGAATTGAATCTCATGATTCTGGAAAAGTTTAGTTAATTTGCTGACAGTTTGTGGATCCTGAGCTGGAAAGGGGGCATCTTGGCCAGGAGAGGAAGACAGGCTGCCTGTTGTCCCATCTGCTGCACACTGGATGAAGGAGAGCGAAGATGGCACCTTCTGTGAGACCAATGCAAATTGCATGATTAGGGCAGGCTGGAGTGCAGGGTGGGACATGCGAGGGAAGGAGTAAGCGTGGCAGCAGGAACCCCATACCAGGAGGGAGATGAGAAAGCTCCTGATTCAGCTACTGGGCCAGCTTGCCTCCAGGATGATGATGAGGAGACTTTAAAGGAGCATGGGGACGAGGTGGGAGAACTGGCTGGAGGTTAAGATGGAAAGCCTTTCCATATGCTCCCTTCAAAAGGAGGTGATGTGGTACTTCCACGTAAGGCACAGGCTGATCTGGGGTCCTTCACGCTGACCTGTAGAACCATTATTGAACTTACCTAGGTGATGTAAGTACTGATGACAAGAAAAGCATGGAAATATCTTCTGAAGTCAGATGCTACTACTGATTAAAACACTTTGAGGTAAAGACTTTTTAGCAGTATATGCAATTTGTCTGATCCAAAATTTCCTTCACCAAGCTACTGCTGTTTCCTGAGCTCATGAAATGGCACTGTGTGGGAGCTACACACTTCACATTCAATTCCAAAAGATGGCAACCTTAGGCTTCCAAACTGGGACTTCTGCTGAACAGCTCTGCAGCTCTTAACAGTTCACAGTGGTGAATGTTAGAAAATTCTGGGTTCTCCCAGACTGAGCTTATTTTTATCAATCTATCCTATTTTCCATATTTTTTGACATATAAAACAGAATTTATGTGACTCAGTTAAAAAATGGGCAACTTCCCAAATGTATTTCTGTGCCTGAAGGAAGGGGAGGATAGGAAACCTTAGATCTACTGTCTCTGGGTTTCAGTCTGTGACTTCTGTTATCTACAGGAGTGAGGCTCTGTTATCAATCTGTGCTGAAATGGTGCTCCTGTGGCACAGTGATAAAGCAGTTCAGCAAAAGCATGAGAAAGGAACTATTTAATTTGATGAACTGTAGTATATTTGCTATTGCCTTACTGAATTGTTAAGGCTTTATACACACAGTCCATTAGTCTTGTCCGTATCAGTGTACTTTAAATGGCAGTCATTACCATTTTGAAACCCTGTATAACTCTGGATAGATATACTCTTTCACTTGAGATGTGATAAGGTGCATAGGCTCTTCACACTACATTCATTCTCATGTCTTCAAAAATCCATCTTTTTTCTTGGTTAGTACGTCCTTTCTGATTTAATCTGTGTCCAGTTCCTGCTTTTTTTATGGTTTTGTTTTCATCATGAATTTTACTTGTGAGTAGGTAAGGACAGAAACTTCACAGACCATTTTGTGAAAAAAGGCAGTTATTTTAGAATGTTTTATCAAATCATGTAGTTTTGACTGAAGTTGCATTGACAAAAATAGAAAATTCTGATGCTAAAGTCTAAATTCTGTGTTTCTATAACAAATACTGCTTTTGTATTACAGGATCATTACTTGATGGAAAATCAAGCATCTTGCTTATCTTCCAAATGTCATGTTTGGAAACCATTAGCTTGGAAAATTCCATCTTGGTTTGGCTTAAAGCCAGATTTTGACATCTCAGCTTTCATGAAGCAGAAACGTCTTTCTCCAGGCAGCCCTCGCAGCAGGGTCAAAGTCTGAGCCCCACTCTGTTTTATGCCAAAGCTTTTCACTTCTGCAGTTGTTCATCTACTTCTTCCCCTCCACAATCCGGGGATAAAAATTTATAACTAGTTTTGGTTGTGCCAGTTCCTTATGATTTCCCCTTCCTTACTTGTGCTGCACTGCTGGGGAGGGATAAGTACTAGCCTAGGCTATTACTGTCTTTTCTTCATGTAGGCAGCAGAACTGGGAGAGAATTTTGAGGGTGATTTTGCTGCTTTTTGCTTTTGTGCAGAAAGCTTGTGATTTTAGCGTAGCCTGTAGGGATATTTTCCTCCCACAATGTGGGTTGGTCAGTCTTTTTTAACCAACTCAATATTCTAATCGTTTGGTATCACTTCATATTATTCTTTTCTTCTCGGTTAGGTTTGTTGCCTGCATAGGTAAGATTTCAGACAGGGATCTTATCTCTATGAGGTTTATCCTGTGCTATAACCCTCATTACTGTAGTGTCTGAGCATCTTAATGTCCTTGCCACCCCTGTGGAATAGAAAGCATATTTTCTATCTGCTTTTAACAAATGGAAGACAGTGGTCTGTAGAGGCTGAAGGCTAGATGAAATAGAGTGAAGAAATGGAAAAAAAGGCTCCTGTGCATAAATTTCAGGTGTTTGGTACTCTAATTATCTCTGTTAAACAGTTGGGGTGATGGATGTTGCATATGGGAAGGGTGATCTGAAAGAATCAGCATTCTCAGCAGGAAGCCACTGTGCCAATTAATGAGAATGGGGATCTCTGAAATCCTGTCTCCTTCTGCAGCTTTGGCATTTAGCTTTATGTGGGCAATAGGCACCTCCTTCCCTTGGCACACTGCCAGCACATGCAAAGCTTGTTCTCTGAGCTCTGGCCCATGCTTTTATTCTTCCATGTCTTTCATTTAAAAAAAAAAAACCAAAAACAACACCAAATCCGTGGTGGTTTCTCTCTTCCCCACACACCTGACATGTGAATCAGTAGTTTAAACATTAACCTGAGAAGTTTATGAGGGCTTGCTGCACACTTGGGCATGTTGAAGGTGCATCTCCCAGGTCCTGGGGGAGTGCCCAACTGAGCGGGCTGCCCGGGAGGCTGGAGCTGGGGAGGGAGCAGTGCTGCCAGGGCTGTGTGAGTAGGCTGGGAGGAATGCGGGACTCCTGGGGCCAGGAGGAGAATGACTCCTGGCCTGGCTCTCTCAGCAGGGAGGGGTAACTTCTGGACTCCGCTCCCAACTTCCAGACTTGTTTGTGCACTTTAAACGCAACTCCAAAAACTAGTCCAAGGGGTGCAATCTGTATTTTTGTCATTCAGGTGACAGCCCTAACTACTCAGGGGTAAACATACTCTCCTTCATGTCTTCTGTTCCCCTCCCCCAATTCAGTCTACCTTCCAGCCTGGTATTTAAGCGTGTTTTTGAGGCAGGAGACAGACAGGAGGCAGGAAAGGAACCTCCTCAAGCTGAAGAGACCTTTAACCCAGGTGTCTCCTGTTTTTTCCAGCGAGTGCTCTAACCAGCAGGATACTGTGTTAAAATGAACACTTGCAACAATTTCTTCCTCTCTGGCTGTGTTTTGGAAAAAAAAAGTTCACCTCTTCATCTTGTGAAGTACTCTGGGCTCCTCTTGTAGGCTGGGTACGTTTTGAGTACAGGTATTGGGCTCCTTGGGGGCCAGAGTGACACCTGGGGTTTTTGAGTCTTCAATTAGAATAGGCAAGTGACACAGTTGGCAAGATGCTTCACTTTCTGCTTGCAGAGAAGCAGAATTTTTAGAAAACTTTCAGGTTTAAGTGGGAGGTGCCCCTTGGAGTAGGCACTTACAGCTGCTTGGTTTATGGTTTTGCAATTGCTATGCAATTATGTAGGTGTTTAAGTTCTCTTTCGAATATAGCCTTAACTGAGTAGTGCCCCATGTTAATGCCCTTGCTCCTTTTCCTGTCTCTTTGCAAATCTCTTAAAAAAAAAAAAAGTTACTAATCATAATTTCTGCGATACTTTACCTGCTAATCATGTCTCTGTAATATTGCTCATCATTATAACCACTTCTTTCAATCATCCAGCTTGTTTTAAATCTTTGTAACTTCTTTCTACTGAAGATAATTAGATTTAATTTAAGCATAAGATTTTTTTATGAAGTACTGTCATTATTGAACCTACTGCTTTTCATTCATCAAGGATCAGAATTTAATAGAGTGCTCATACATTTTACAAAATTTTGTATTTAAGTGAACACTATTTTTTCCTCTGATTTTTTTACTGTATCCCCTTACCTGTGTGTTATTGTGTTGAGGTTGCTGGGCCAGTTCTAACTGTAATGTATTACTTCTTGCTCCATCAAATTAATTTATAGTACAGGTTCATTGAAACAGTCTCGCTGTTTGAAGGGAGATTGTAGATGTACCTCTGCTGACAGAATTTTATCCATAAATTTAGATATAAAATCTCTCAGAAAACATTGTCAATTACTGGACTAATTTCAGCCTAATAGTATACTCTGTATTTTATGCTGATTACATTTGTCTCTGTTCAGAGAAAATACACTTCCTTATTCCAGTACCTTTTTTCCCTAAAAATTTCATGAACTAAAAGTCAGTATGGCAAAATACTAATCTCTACTTTTTTACTTGGCAAAAATTACACTAGTGGATGATTTGCCATCCAAGGCCTGGACAAAATTTGAAAATTACTTAAGATTTTCCCCTGCAGAAACTTAATTCTCTCCATTATTATCGGCATTTCTGCTGCATGCATAGCCCCTCTCAAACTTCACTGGGGATAGTTTCCATGGGAACCAGAGAATGAGAAATGATGAGTCTTGAAACAGTCAAATAATAATCTTGCTTTTTACCAGTGGGCAAAGATTTACTTCTCCAGTGTTTAATGGAAGGCACTAGAGCTTATTGTGTTTTGAAGGAGAGGGGAAAAAAAAGACCTCTGGAAGGAGGCCAAGTCTGCTTTGTATACCTATAGGGTTCATACTAGCTGTATTAAAAGGGAAAACCACTATGTTCTCCTTTGCTTGTAGACTTCCTGAATGATAGAAGGGGAAACTCTGTTACATCCAAACGCTCAAAGTGCAGGGAAGATGAGGAGGGAGCAGTGGTCGCGAGGAGGTGAGTTGATTACATGTGTGGCAGAGGTACAGAGCTACCCATGAACGCAACATTTTAGAGGCCATTGAATGATCCTGCAGAAAAGAGTCCTGGGGATGACTTTCCAGGTGCTAGTATTGACTTCAGAATTGAACTGTCCTGGTTTTTGCACAATGTTGAATGCATTTTACCATGACTGAGTATTAGTTACAATGAGGGTTGTTTACTGTGGTTCCATGGGAGGGAGCAGACTCCCTCAAGAGTGATGTTAGGTAGAGAATAAAGTCACACCAAAGTCCAATGAGGTGCTCTGCTAAGCTGGCCACTATTTGGTTGCCATAGTCATAGTCATTGGGATTATTTTCCTGAAATACTGAGAAGAGATGGGAACACCGTGTTTCACTTTTGCAGACAAAAAATACAGAAAGAATAGAGAAACGTATGCCCTTTTTTAGATCTGTGATATCTGTTACGAAAGATGACCTCCAAAAGCAGAAGAAAGCAGGTTCCATGAATCTTGCCGCAAAGTTCCAATTCTCTTTGTAAATGCCGATGCATAGAAAAGACCAGAAACATATTCCTTACAGAGACTTAAATTTGACCAATACCTTGTGGTTTTAATGTTGCAGAATTCAAACTTGAATTATAGGTGGGTAAGTGGCACGGTATGTTTTAAAAAAAAATTTTCTCTCTTAAACTCATTCTTATATTCTTGACCATCATCTCATTTTCCAGTGGTTTTGAGCTTAAGTATTTAATATACATCTTTGTGTAGTTATTTTGATGTCTGTTTCATAAACATAAAGAGAGAAAAAAGAAAAGTGCATACATAGAGTATTATTACAGTGTTTGGAAAAACTTTTTTTTTGCAATTAGTTGAAATAATAGATCCTGAGGGAGAATAGCTATTGTTATTTCTGCATTGTATAATATATCAAACATAGATGTAATTAATGATTTAATCCAGTGATTAAATTAAGAAATCCAATTTCTGTCTCTTACTAGTAATTAGTATGTTATAAACACTGAAGGCAATTACTGTATTTAAAAATGGAGACTCAAATTTTAAAATATTTTTTCTTAGCCTGTGGATGAAGCTAAAATACAATGAGATGCTTGCATTAAAAAAATGGTAAAAAGGATTTTTCTGCATTAAAGAAGTGTTTTGGTGGCCTTATGAGATAAAAACCCAGTTGTATTACTGACAATATCAAAGAATACCTAATACAGGAGGAGGATGGGGTGGCAGATGAAGCGCAGTTAGGGAACATGTGGGGTCGGCAAACTGTTACGCTCTATCTTTGGGTCACTTTATTTGGGCACCCTTAGCCACACGCAAAGAGACTCTGCAAGCAAGAGGGGTGTAGTTCAAATGTGTAAAGCAGTGCTCATTTTTTTTCCTGAATTCTAATGCCAGATTTCCTACTGTATGTTGCAAAATGTTGTCATGTTAAATTACTGCCCTGTGCAGGCCTGGTGATCAAAGGTAAACACAAGTGAAGAATATTTCCGTGTTTTTAATGCCTAGAAGAGTTTATTCACTTCTTACTGCTTGACTGAGACAAGTGTTTACCCAGTTCTTAAATTTGCTACTAGCTCAATCCAGTATGCACACCTTGACTTCCAGGAGTGAAGGACATCACCAAAAGTCTTCATTCCTGTGACCACCTGACCTAACTGAAGTTATGCTGGGAAAGAGACTGCTCCTTCTCTTTCCTACAGTCTGTAAAACAGGCTCGCTGTGAATGTGGAGTATAACAAGCCACCAAATGCTAATATTGGTAGGCTGCTTAACACTGTGTTCCCTACTGTTCTCTGAGCTAGATCCCTAATTGCTGACCGCAGACGCTAGGCAAGATGACTAGTAGAGGAGAAACTGAAGACTGTTACTGCTGATGAATCATAAATCTCAAGCACTTATTCTTTTGGAGAAAAAGGCATCAGGGCTGCTGCTTATCTTGTAGGTCTGGGTGGCACAGTGAGAGAGAATGTAATGATAATCATATAAGAACAGCAGAAACGGTGGTGGTTCCTAAACATCTGATAGGAGACAGTGGAACAAAGGACAGGGCTGTTACAACTGCCATTTCATCACAGTGTGCCCAAATCAAACGGCATCGTTTCCTGGGAGATCAAACAATGCTGCGTGCTTATTAATCACGAGAGAAGCTCTCTGCTGTTCTCACAAGTCCTCCAAAACCTGTCTAACTCAAGTGGGCGAGGATCAGCCCACCCATGACAAACTGCTGCGCCTTTATCCTACATACTGTATATTATCAAAAATGTTATGTCTGCTCTGAACAAAATGTCCAAGTGTGATAAATGTGGGCAGCGCTCCAAGAAAGTGGGCTTGTCTTCATGAAAAAATTGTACTTAAAATCAAACTTTAAGTTGGTTAATTCATTTTAATTAGGCTAATCTACAGCCCTGCATAAGACACTCATTTTTCTGTAAATGCTGCTGTCACGCTTACTGAAATAAATGTTTTGTGCAGATTAGTGTGCTGCTAACTAAATTGGTCTGAAATCACATCAAATTTACAGTGACTTTCTCTAGTAGCTATGTTTATATGCTGTGGTCTTCTTTATACTGGACCCTTAGTTCCCACTGTTAATTATGCAAATGTAGGTGCTTTAGGAAACCTTTCACTGAAGCAGCAGGCATCTTTTTCCCCCAAAGAGAGCCTGTATTTCTACTAGGCTAGAGAAGGACTTGTGTATTCCTGGCTGTTGAATGTACAGCCACACTCTTCTTGAACTGCATGTGGTAGGCTCCACTGCTGGAATTTATCCTAGTTTGATATAGTACAAGTCAGAGTTAATGATATAGCTCTTTTTATTGCTGAAAATCTCAGTAGAATAATCCTAACAGAAAATTCACTCTTTTGTAAAGTGTACTATCCTAGCGGAAGACAAAACTATCAGATATACATTTTTTTCTTACCCATCCAAGGAAGGTTTTCTCAGTAAGTAAACTATGATCTAAGATTCTTTGAAGAAATACAAGCATCAACTAATTTAGAATCACTAAAAATCTGTTTACTGCGTGCTTGCTCTCTGATATCATGCTTGATTGTCAGTCATGTTTATTTTACTGTGTTTTACTATTTGAACGTCATGATGAGATGAAAAGCTTGAAGGAGCTTTTAAAATGTAAACTAGGTTAGAAAAGGCACTGTTCAGAATGTTGCAAGAATCGTTTAAAAGAAGCTTGTTACTGTGAGATTCATGTCTAACCAATATGCTGGGGCAAGTTTTTATCTGCAAGAATAACAGTAGTCATTTTAAATAATAAAAAAAAAGTCTGATTCCCAGTGAAGGGTAGAAGCATGGAAGTAGAATTATTTTAATGACCCAGCCAGCCAGGTCTGCCAGCAGTCTTGTATACTTGTTTATGTACTCTTGTGTAAACCAGTAAAATTTGAATTGTTTATTTAAAGAATGCAATGTATGTTTTATGTTGTCTCTTGCAATTATGCATGCCAAATATATTTTACCTTACAGAAACCTTTGAGGCAATTATTTGAGAATTTGGCAAGAAGTAACTTAATGACCAGGGAAAAAGTAGGCCCTCTCCGGAAGGAAACGCAAGAGCTGGTTACCCGGGACAGCGACAGAGCTGAGGTACTCAATGACTTTTTTGCCTCAGTCTTCACGGACAAGGACAGCAGCCGCACTGCCCAAGACGCAGATTGCAAAGGAGAGGACTGGGAAAATGGAACACTGCCCACTGTACATGAAGATAAAGTGAGAGAACACCTGAGGAACCTGAAGGTGCACAAGTCCATGGGACCTGATGAGATACATCCGTGGGTCCTGAGGGAACTGGCAGATCAAGTCGTGAAGCCACTAGCCATCATATTTGAGAAGTCGTGGCAGTCTGGCGAGGTTCCTGCCGACTGGAAAAGGGGAAACATAACCGTTATTTTCAAAAAGGGAAACAAGGAAGACCCGGGGAACTACAGGCCAGTCAGTCTCACCTCTGTGCCTGGCAAGATCATGGAGCAGATCCTCCTGGAAACTCTGCTGAGGCACACAGAAAACAAGGAGGTGATTGGCGAGAGCCAACATGGCTTCACCAAGGGCAAGTCATGCCTGACAAATTTGGTGGCCTTCTATGAAGGGGTTACAGCGGCAGTGGACAAGGGGAGATCTGCTGATGTCATCTACCTGGACTTGTGCAAAGCATTTGACACTGTCCCACACGATATCCTGATCTCTAAATTGAAGAGACATGGATTTGATAAATGGACCACTCGGTGGATAAAGAACTGGCTGGATGGTCGCACTCAAAGGGTTGCAGTCAACGGCTTGGTGTCCAAGTGGAGACGAGTGGCGTTCCTCAGGGGTCAGTACTGGGGCCTGTACTATTCAACATCTTTGTTAGAGACATGGACAGTGGGGTAGAGTGCACCCTCAGCAAGTTTGCTGATGATACCAAGCTGTTTGGCGAGGCAGACACGCTGGAGGGGAGGGATGCCATCCAGAGGGACCTGGACAGGCTGGAGAGGTGGGCCCAAGCCAACCTCATGCAGTTCAACAAGGCCAAGTGCAAGGTCCTACATCTGGGTCGGGGCAATCCCAAGCACAAATACAGGCTCTGCGGGGAATGGCTGGAGAGCAGCCCTGTGGAGAAGGACCTGGAGGTGATGATTGATGAGAAGCTCGACATGAGCAAGCAATGTGTGATCGCAGCCCAGGCGGCCAACCATATCCTGGGCTGCATCAGAAGATGTGTGGCCAGCAGGTCAAGGGAGGTGATTCTGCCCCTCTACTCCGCTCTGGTGAGACCCCACCTGGAGTACTGCATCCAGCTCTGGAGTCCCCAACATAAGAAGGACATGGACCTGTTGGAGCGTGTCCAGAGGATAGCCACGAGGATGATCAGAGGGCTGGAGCACCTCTCCTATGAGGAAAGGCTGAGAGAGTTGGGGCTGTTCAGCCTGGAGAAGAGAAGGCTCCGGGGAGATCTTATAGTGGCTTTCCAGTACCTAAAGAGGGCCTACAGGAGAGCTGGGGAAGGACTTTTTACAAGGGCATGTAGTGATAGGATGAGCGGGAATGGCTTTAAGCTGGAAGAGGGCAGGTTTAGATTAAACATTAGGAAGAAGTTTTTCACTTTAAGTGTGGTAAGGCACTGGAACAGGTTGCCCAGAGAGGTTGTTGAAGCCCCGTCCCTGGAGGTGTTCAAGGCCAGGCTGGACGTGGCCTTGGGCAACCTGGTCTGGTGGGAGGTGTCCCTGCCTGTGGCAGGGGGGTTGGAACTCAATGATCTTCAAGGTCCCTTCCAACCTAAACCATTCTATGATTCTATGACCACTAAGTAGTCCTTCAAACAAGAAGTCTCTATTTCTGGAAGCTGTTGAATCTATGAAATGTAAACGTAAAAGTGTAAGTAAGTAAAGTTAGGTAAGAGGGGAAAAGAGTAGCCTTAGTGTTGAAAAAGTTTGACTTCAACTTTTACAATGGTGGGAAGCAGCTCAAGAATTACAACCCATCTGTCATTATTCCAGCTACTGCTTGAACTGTTACCTTCCTCTTTCATATCTTAGGTAGATATTACAATGTGTATGACACATCCCAGGATTATTTTTACTACATAAGCATCACACTTTTTGTATCTGAAAAAATATCAGGTCCTCCCTTTCCCATACTACTACTTTTTTTTAAGAAATGAAAGGACTGCTTGACCAGAAGATCCTAGAGCAACTGGCAAGGAATTTGTTCAGGACCAAGTAAAAGCAGCACCCAAGAAACAACTGCAGTATGGTATGCTGGAAGCATAACCCTCCCCAGGACTGATCTGTTCCTGATTTCACTGAAATTAAAGGCTGTCTTCTGTTCAGTTTTTGTAGCAGAGGATTTAGGCCCACAGGAACTCAGCAGATGCCCTGATGATATGCTAGTTAAGCTGTTGCAGAGTGACTCAAGCAATGCTGACTTAGGCTAAAAGAGGATCTATTCTAATAAGCAGGGTTACATTTTTGTCCTTGGTAACATGGCTGTGACTTATGCAGCAGTCTGCCAGGGATTTATACTATGCTCTTTTGAAGGGGCAAAATGTTCCCACGGTGTATTGGGTTTGGGTGGCAAGGTTTTGGTAGTAGAGGGCTACCGCGGTGGCTTCTGTAAGAAGCCGCTAGAAGCTTCCCCGGTGTCCAATAGAGCCAATGCCAGCCGGCTCCAAGATGGACCTGCCACTGGCCAAGGCTGAGCCCATCACCACTGGTGATAGCACATCTGGGATAACATATTTAAGAAGGGGGGAAAAAAAAACCTGCAGGGGAGACTGCAGCCGGAGAAAGGAGTGAAAATATGTGAGAGCAACAACTCTGCAGACACCAAGGTCAGTGAAGAAGGAGGGGGAGGAGGTGCTCCAGGTGCTGGAGCAGAGATTCCCCTGCAGCCCATGGTGAAGACTATGGTGGGGCAGGCTGTCCCCCTGCAGCCCATGGAAGTTAATGGTGGAGCAGATACCCACCTGCAGCCCGTGGAGGACCCCATGCTGGAGAAGGTAGATGCCCAAAGGAGGCTGTGACCCCGTGGGAAGCCCGCGCTGGAGCAGGCTCCTGGCAGGACCTGTGGACCCGTGGAGAGAGGAGCCCACACTGGAGTGGGTTTGCTGGCAGGACTGGTGTCCCCATGGGGGACCCATGTTGGAGCAGTCTGTGCCTGAAGGACTGCACCCTGTGGAAGGGACCCATGCCAGAGCAGTTTCTGAAGAACTGTAGCTCGTGGGAGGGACTCATGCTGGTGAAGTTCGTGGAGAACTGTCTCCCATGGGAAGGACCCCACTCTGGCACAGGGGAAGAGTGTGAGGAGTCCTTCCTCTGAGGAGGAGGGAGCAGCAGAGACAATGCATGATGAACTGACTGACCACAACCCCCGTTCCCATCGCCCTGCACCACTGCGGAGGAGAAGGTAGAGAAAATGGGGAGTAAAGTTAAGCCTAGGAAGAAGGGAGGGGTGAGGGAAGGTGTTTTAAGATTAGGTTTTATTTCTCATTATCGTACTCTGATTTGATTGGTAATAAATTAAACTAGTTTCCCCAAGTCAAGTCTATTTTGCCCATAAGAGTAATTGGTGAACGATCTCTCCCTGTCCTTATCTTGAGCCATGAGCCTTTTGTTGTGTTTTCTCTGCCCTGTCCAGCTGAGGAGGAGAGTGATAGAGCAGCTTTGGTGGGCACCTGGCACCCAGCCAGGGTCAAACCACCACACACAAGCACTCCCACATGAGCTCTAGGAAGACTGAGTCCATGATTGTGTTTTGTACCACTATGTGTCAGGCCTTCTTGACCTCTCCAAACAAACGCCCCAGAGAAAAATGCTCTGCTTGCTTCCCCTCCTTTTCTTCTTGTTCCTCAGTGGCCCTATGTACCTAACCCTTGTATGTGTGCATGGGTAAAGAGAAGAGGACAATACTGGGAGCTCTGTTCCCCCTTGTATGGGCAAGCAAAGCTATAGGCTTTGTAGTCAAGGGGCACGGAGATGACCTCCTCCTTGTTTTCTCTGTATAAACATGGCATCCCACTGTGGGAGGTGCAGAAGCTTTTCTCGTGCTGCTCATACTATAAGCTGTGATTAGCTCAACTAAGAAGTAGCAGGGGAAGAGGAGAGTTCCTACACCTACCTACTGTGAGGAATTTTATGTCTTTATTTTTGTTGTTGCTGGGGTTTTTGCCAGTACAATGTGGCTATCTACATGGGCACAGCCCTCCAGCAGAACTACTGAGTTTGGTCTATATCCTTTTCCATTCAGTAAGTTTGAAAAGAGTTAAAAATTCACGTAGGATTCTGGTCTGGACTTCATTGAATTTGTTTGTACAGGCTTGGTTAAACAAAAAAATAAGCACATACAAATTAGCACCATCTCTCTAATTTCCTATTGCCTGCCATTGGTTAAATATACAAAATCATCTTTCAAAGTGCACCTAGAAGTAATTAAGGCATAGCCCAATATTTAAGACTTCTACTTTTGTTAGAAAATACTAGCTTCCATCACCTTGTTGCTTTATACACTTAATTTTGTACAGGTTTGAGATAACAGAGTCAATTACACCTAAATAAGGTATGTAAAATAAATAAATACAAAATCAATTCCCTTCTCCAAAAGCAACACAGAACAAACAGTAGTGCATGAGACGTGAACAGCTTTCTAATTAACGTGAATCTCTACATTTTAAGGCAGCATAGTTTGCAACAATTACTTTGAAAACAGTCTCTGTTTTGTGATGAGTTATGGTCTGCTCTCAGAAGGCAAAAAGTTAAACATTCTCTTAATCATGCCCAAGATTAGCACACTAATAAAAAAAATAATCTAGTTCTTCTCTGGAGCGTCTATTTTTCTTCTCCGATTTTGAGCCTTCCATGAAGAACACAGACTGTTCTGTATGTGTCCTCTTTAAAATTTCTTGTGTTACAGATGAATCAGTTAGTGAAGAATTCATGACTCATTCCTACAAAAAAATTTCTTGAACTTCCCCACCTATGTGGCCTGAGGAGCATACCCCTACTGAGTTATCTCCCGGTGAACTTTCTCATTTCTTCAGCAAGTCATTCTTAATTTTCTTTTTGATATTGCATCCATGAGGACTGTGTTATTCACTTGTTGCTGAAATGGAAGGCATGATCAAACTCAAGGTTTCTAGCATTACAGTCTCTGACTACAAGGACAGCTGGTATGTATCATGGGTAATCATGTGTTCTGTGGTACACAGTATTAGAGGTAGTTTTAATCTGAGAAATAATGTGTATCTCAGTAATGGTATTCATTGCAGATGGTTGGATATTTGATTTCAAGTTCATGCTTTTCAAGCTCCTACAAATGAAATGGAGAAGGCAAAAAGTTGAACAAGGCTATACATGGTCAGTGATTTCTGTTCAGTGCTGAATCAAATGGTTTACATCTACCAAGACAGTGAGGGGGGAAGAGAAAGAATGGAGGTGGGTAGAAGGTTGATCTTCTCAAAGTGCAATGCAGCAGAAGTCATTCCTTGCAATAAGATGGTTTGATAGAGCAAAAGTTTTAGTGAAAGAAGGCAGAAAAAAATAAAGGCCTCAATCTTGAGATTCTGAATCCCTGAAATTCCTGCTAGCATTGCTTGCCAGACTGCAGACTACATGGGCAGAAAGGATAAGTGCCGTGTATAAATGTTGTGGAAAACAGTATAAGGTTGTTTATGCTCAAACTAGGCAATTTTTCTAAAACATATCTGTATGAACAGACCCATAAAAATTAAGGGGGGAGTGGGGGGGAAGTGGGATGACTTGCACTTCTGGAGATCCTAAAGTGACTTGTCCATCCTATCTTTTGATCGTAATAGTTTTTTCTCTTTTTGCTTCATAGTAACATGTGATGCACACTGTCCTTTGAAGGATGCTTTACTTATCCTTTTGTGCTACTACTGAACCCCAGTTTTACTCAGCATATTAAAAGAAATGTCCAAGTGGTAATATATACTTTTCTATTTCCCTAAAATATCTTCTCATTCCTCTGCTTTGCCCCTCCTACTATTCAACATTCTTTCTTATTTTTTTGTTCTATCACCAACAGATACTTCTGCGGGCTATTTAGTAATTTCACTATTATAGCAGCACTGAATGTGAGCTTCAGAAAATCTATTTAAAAGAAAAATAAGTGTTTTGGGCACTTAAGAGCAATAGAAAATGCTCTGGCCAGCAATCAGAAAGCCTGCCTAAAAATAAGTAGTTTAGCCTTATGTGTATATTGTCCATATTTCTACCTTTTCAGTATAGATTCAGAGTCCTAAACTTAACTTTCAAACAATCCAGTGGTCTCTGCATTTTGGGAGGTTTACAGACATTTCTAGTGATCAGGATGGTTCAATATAGCCAGAAAGACATTTCCCATTCTGTTTGCTGGTTCACAATGTTACTGAATGTCCCATAACTCTTAAACATAATGAATTCAAGGAAGCTGTAGAATAATTTGATGACTTAATAATCTTCATTCTGATAAAAAACAGAATTTGGTACCTTGGTACAATGTAAATGTACAGTAGTTAAGACAGTAGAATTTAACTCATTGTTTTCTCTTTGCAATGGAAAAGATTTTTTCTCATGAGTTTTTTCTGGTAAGTTGTCTCAGTTGTCCTTTTAAACATAAAACAGTTAATACACCAAGCCAACCTGGTGTGTCCTGTGCTCTGACACACAGGTGATTTTTATGTTGAGAAGTCATGAGAAGATCCTTGTTAACAAATAATCCATCCATGATAATGCCACCATCTGCTGTCCGGGGAGGAGGGAGAGCAACAAAAACCAGAAAAAGCAAAATCTCAAACTTGCTTACTTGGGTGCAGACTCTCTCCAACAATCCACAAATCTTATTCAGGCATCTGGCAGGGACTTGGCAGCTTTGCAGTTGTGGGAAGTGAAAAATGATCGTAGTTAAACTTACGCTTAGCACTCTCTTGTTTTTTACAAAGATAGTAAAATAGTAACGTGGTACCCGTTTGCAGGCATGCATCTATCTATAGCTTTAGATGGCCCCTGCAAAGCACTTACAAACTGCTTAGAACATCATGCATGGGCGAACTGTAGTGCTAGTGAATTTAGGTTTGATCTGAACTCCCACTCTCTCAGCTGTTTCTGAAGACTTGGTGCACTGTGTTCTTTTTCCTTGTCTGAATGGTACTATGCATTACTAGTAGTAGCACCATGAGTTACTATTACCTCATACTATATTAAATATCCATTTACTTTTTTCCTTACAGTGACATAATGAAAGAATTTCTTTACCTGATGAGATCAGTCTTTTCACTGCCTGTATATGCTCTTGTAGAGCAGTTGTGCAACTATTTGAGTATTGAGTAGGCTCTCAAATACAAGAGACTAGGAAAATGCTCTTTTGTCCTCCCCCTCTCCCACCCCAGTTATTTGCCTGTTGTTTCTGTGGTTTTGCCCTTAGTCAGTCCTCTGTGCAATCTGGGAGGAGCACTGCCATGCAAGCTAATCATTCCCTCGTTGCTCTGCCTAAGCCGCTTCCTTCCTTTTTCAAAACTTCTTTCCCTGTTCCAATTTTGAGACAAGCTGGAGCTCTGAAGTACAAAGTAAAACTGTTTACCTACAGCTGGGATTTTTTGCGACTAATTAGATGGTGTCTCTACTATGCAACCTACCCCAACCAGAGCCGGTGATTTTGTGCCCGATTGGAAAGTAAGACACTGGAGAGAATATTCATGTTCTAGACAGCTTCTGTAGAGATTTAAATATATGTAACTTTATTCTTTCTTTTTATTGGAGTCTACATAATACCAAGACACTTACCAGCTAGTACATGATGCATTCCAATATTTTATTGCTCATGTGCCATTGCTTGCTAGCCTGGTTTTCATCACCATAGTCAAGGCATTGGTGGGACTCTTAAAGCTGCCTGTATAGAGGCATGGACACATGCAGCTACCTTACCTTCTTTTGTTTCAGTCATTTTATTCCCTATCTGAAAATTCCACTACTACAGATAAATAAAAAGGGTCAAGTTCTTTCGCTCTTCACACGCTCCTTACAACTTCCCTCTTCTCAGATCTGACAGGTTGTTGGCAGTTTTGTACCCATCTGTATTTCCCTTCTGCCTCCACCTCCTCACCATCTATTCCTAAACACTGTTTTCTCTTTCACGCGGCACAGCATGAAACTAATGCAGACTGTTGGGTAGTAGGTCTAAACTAGCTTAGACCCCTGTAATCTCACTTTTCTTCCTTCATCCTTCAGTCCAGCCCTCCGCTTCTTTACAGCTATTTTTCTTAGATGACAAGATAGTGCTTGGAAGAGAGGTTAGCCATTTGTAAGAGGTGTGTTACGTAGAGCAATGCCAACACCATACAGAGGAAAAACTACTTATATGAGCTCATTATAAAGAATTTTATCGTAACTGTTGAATTTATGCAAAGCCCATAGTAAAACAGTTAAAATTCTGCATCCTATTTCTTGTTGGTTCTGCATCCCCTCCCGTTCACTTCTGTAGCCTCTTGATTTTGGTATGTTTGCTTCGATTAGGCTATCAGGCAGCCTGTTTGCAGTACCTGCTTTTGCTGCCCAGACAGTAGCACATACAAATATTTAGGTCCAAGCCCTACTATCAGCTTATTTACTAAGTGATCTTGTTATTGTGCTAAAGTGTGCATGACTCCATGCCTGAATGAATGAAAACGGTCACCCTTAAGAGCAGGCACTTGAGTAATCAATGGCCCTCTCAGACCTGAGTGCCATTCATCAGATGCATCCTGGAGCTGTTCAGTCTCTTTGTCATTTCACAGTAAAGTTACAAATGACCAGATCAGACATAACTTGTTTGGAGAAAACGGGTGGGTGGGTTGTGTGGAAATACACCTTTCCTTGCTAGCAAGAGTCTTGCTTGCCCCTGGTTTAGACAGAAACTTCTCCTCCTAGAGAACCAAGGGTCCATTGCCTAAACCCATTGTGCAGGCCTGTCCCAACACTTGCTGATACAAGTTACAGCTTCTCAAGTTCTTCTAGAGATGGGTCACTTCCCATCTGAAAGAGTGTGCATCTACTTTGTTATTACCAGAAATATGTATTGCATCAGAGTAATCGTAATATAATACAGTTTTCCAGAATGAAACCCTTTTCTTAAGGACAGGAAGTGGAGCTTCCAAATAATGGAAGTTTTCATTTTCCAGCTATCTTGTGTTCCTGCTTGCTTGCACCTACTCAGCACGTCCACTGCATTCTTATTAAAGAAGCAAAGTCCTTTTGTCATTGGTCTCACTTTTGAATTCACTGACTTAACAGTGAAATGACAAGAGGTTCCCTTTGTCTAACGATGCAGCTTTTCATTTGTACTTACAGAGCTAATGGAACATAACTCTTCAGAGCAATAAAGAAACTCGGTATTTTTTTCCACTCTAAGTTGTTTCTCAAAAAGACATTGAAACTCATCTGCCACACGCGAGGCATTGCTCCCGTCATCCGATAGGGAGAGCCAAAGAGCTTCTCTTCACTGACCCCAACGGTTGCATTTTAATATTTTTTTTTTTTATATTGCACACCTGTAATAGAGGTGTATTAGACCGTTATTCAGCATGTAGAGTTGTGATCATTCTTTTCTTGGTTTTCCTGGTGGCTTGATGGTTTTGTTTGTGCAAAGCTGGCTACCTTATAGCAGATATTCCTGGGTATTTTTCTCTTGGGCAATGGCCTAGATCCTTCAAAAGCTTGTCTCTTCCGCCTCCTGCAATTGCTTGTTCTGTTTTATGCAAATAGTGATGTAATCCTATTCCTCTATAATTCTGTACTGATTAATGTGAGTGTTCCTTCCCTTTCTTAAAGATGTCATTGGAAATTTGTGGACTTTTATTCATTAATTCTTATGCTTTGTGTTTCAGTATGATGGCAGTATTCTCGTGTTTCTTTTTAATGGTGCGAGGAAGTGGTCACCCTTCTTGATTTCTCTTTCTTTTTACACAAGTGCTTTATTGTTAGCACAGAACTCTTATTTATAGACACCTCTCACTGGTAACTTGTATTTGTACAATGACTGCGCCACAGTGATATGGTTTCTATGCTTTGGCAAAGAGCACTGCTTTTTCAAAATAACTGAATATTTTTAGCTGGTCTACGTTTGTTATCTGATGCCATATAGAACACGGTAGTTAAGTATTTAATGCTCTTATGCACTAAATTAAACTGACTACCAAATCTAGCTTTAAGAGAGAATTTTCACTGAGGGTGTGTTAGCAAGACAGTATCTGTAAGGTAGGGGGAAATGTAATCAAAGTACATGGCAGGTAACCAAGGTATGGGAAAGTATGTTTGGTTCTACATTCTATAAGTGACAGATTACTGTTTTGAGTAAATACAGTAGTATTTACTCAAATATCTGTTTTCTCATTTGTATTTATTCTAAGTCCTAGATATTTTTAAAGGAAAAAGGAGAAACAATTCCACAAACGCAACCATAACCAGCCCACATTCATGTTACCTGGAGGGCTTGGGACACAGCTACTATGATGTGAGCTCAAACAGAGGCATATGCATCAGCTCAAATAGAGGCATATGCATCACCTTCAGGGTGGAGCAATCCAGACAAATATTTTTCCCACCTGCCGATAGATTGCACACGGCAAGGCAGCAGTAGCGTGCTGTATTTTGTGAACTCCGGCCTCTGTTTCTCTCACCAGGAAATCATCTGTTGCTCGTTCCAGAATGGGAGTATAGGCTCCAAAGTGCCATTGAATTCGAAGAGTCAGTCAGTTGGAAAAGCTGAAGGCCGAACTTGCTGGCTTCTCTTCATGGCACAACCCTTACCTGATTTGGCAACGTAATGGTTGCTGAATTCAGTGATCAGATTTGCTTGTGTGTTATACACTGACAGTATCAAGTACACTCGTAAGCTCTGAGCGTCAAGTATACTTCTCCCTCTTCTCCCAGTTTTCCTCTCACTCACTAAGTGTTCTTTAAGAAGAATAATAGATATTTACCACACGAGAAATACTCTGAGGTAATGCTTTTGCACAGACTGGCAAACCCCATTATTTTCTGTATTCTAGATTCTGACTGTTAAGAAAACTCTTCCTCTCAATAGCAAATGAATTTTGTTATAAAAGAGTATTTCCATTAAGAAATAATATTAATTATTAAATTATTATGAGGCTCCCAACTGTCTCTTATTTCTGCTTTTCTGGTTCTGAATAGTTGAATTAGGAACACTTTCAAGTCTGAATCTTTCTCGTTGATGTTGCAAAGGAGAGTTTTCTATACCATGCATCTACATATAATACTTATCTGATGAATCAAGGTATGTGACAGGTACCATTCACCTTGGAGTATCTTACCTATTTTTGTCAACTAATGTGGTTTCTGGAATATTTCCTAATAATTTCCCCACCAGAATAGCTTAACATGAAATATGAATTTTGCCAGGATTTGATTCTTAGCGAATTCCTGACAGACTGAACATTTAGTCTTGTCCTTTCCCATGAGATCATATATTTTTTGCAACTAGCTGGCATGATTCTAGCTAGGCTGGTAACTAATAGTTGTCTGTGTTGTGCTATAAATTCAGAGTTCAGTATTGAGGGCCCACGAGAGAAAGCTGTGTGAAATACAGCTCTTTTGACCGTTCTTAAGATTTTGAACTTTTAATATAGGCAAAACCACTATTTCAATGTAAGTAGTTGTATGCAGTGTATAATTCATATCTTTCCCTTTTAAAAATTCTATTTTATTCTTGCCATAACTGTGCATTTCTTGAATAATTTAAAAGCAGAATGTTTAAGAATGGATGTGATAGTCTCCTCACTGTAACTGAGAAAAGGCTAATACTAGTTTGAGTTTAGGCCGTCATAATGCTAATATTTGCCTTTCTGATAGACTGCTAGAACATGCAGTTTTGTTATCATTAGCAGAGATTTTCTTCAGATCTTTCAGGACAAAGTTCTTTTTTTTGACGCTATTCTTGAGCTTTCAAGTAGTTTGACATGTTCTATGTAAAAACAGCACAATCTTCTGAAGTTGCCAAATTAGTGATATTAATGAGCTCCCATTTTTAACTCTTAATGGCTTCCTATATGAAAGAATTACACTTACTGCAATCACAGAGTGCTAATGTTTGAAACTAAAGGCTATCAACTCATTATACAGCTGTTTGCTGTTTATTTTAGTCTCCTGCTACCCTGATGCAGGGCAACCCTAACCTGAACATTCCTTATCTGCCAAAATGTATGTATCTTGTTGAGACAAGATCTTTTTCTTTAAACTGGATTATGTAATAAGAATTCATGCCTGAGTGTTAAAAAATAGAACTCAATCCTGTTTATGCTGTGATATGTATAAGGAAGAAAAACCTCCTCCTCGCCAGTGGTTTGGCAGGATAGCAGATAGAGGCTTTCTCAGCCAAAGATCAGAACAGGTAAATAGTTTCCATTTGTATGTGTACATACAGATGTTATCTTGCAAGACTTGAAAGACACTGACAGGAGACAGATGATGGAACGACTTTCTTCTTTTGCCTGAGCCATGTGGAAAAAGTTGCATTGCTGCTCTGCTGCACAAATGAATCGCTCTCTCAAAACCTGAGTGGCTTAGAAGCACAGAATTGACTTAAAAACAACCGATCAGTGACATCCAAGTAGTCATGTTTGTAAGTAAATATAATTCACACATCTAGAATAAACAGAAAATCAATTCCTTTCAGTGTTGGAGGACTGCATCAAAGCTGGTTTTAAAAGATACTGAGTATAATTTAAAGTGATGCTGTCAGGTTAAACAACTTGGGTCTCTCTCCCTGTCATATGTGCGAATTTAGAATCATTTGAATGGAGCTGCTACTCCGGTGCAAGTAAAATGACAGTCATACTCTATCATATGTAAATATTAAACTGAACGGATTTTAGATTTCCATTGGTTAGGAAGCAGAGTAATTCCCTAACTTCAGTGAAGTTACTCTGAATTTATACTAACATAATAAGGAGGCCCTCGGTCTCTTATCTTCCCTAAAGTATGCTGTGCCGCATTTTAATGTTGCTCAGGAATTAACAGAAATGTCAATCATGCTTTAGCGGAGCCTAAAAATACTTTCTAGTCAAATGGATTGTCACAGAAATACTGAAAATGTAAAAGGACACACAATTCTGATTTTTATAGTTGGCTGCATGGCCATGCTCATATATGAAGAGTCTGTCTTGAAAAGTGACATACCAATCGAAACAAAATACAATTTATTATCCTACAGACTATAATAATATCCTTTAACATAGACACTGTGTAAATAAGGATGCAGATTGAAAATTTTTTGTAAGTGATTAGTAAGTTTGAATATTTTAGATGTCAGTGATCAAAGTTGAACCCTTAAATAAGGTCCAAACTGTTTCTGATTGAGCAACCAAAATTGCCAGTAGTTTCTACAAATCTTGGCTGTTCTGAACCTGAGGTTTTTTTGAAGGAACGTGAAATTACTAAAAATAATTTTGCATTACATTCTGTGTCAAAGCAGGGTATTGTGTGCTTGAAGGTCTACGCTGCCTACCTACAACACATTTAAGGAGAACATAAATGTAATATATTATCTTTCTCATGGTGGAAAACTTGAGATTTCTTGTGTACTGGCTTCTACCAGCATCAGTGAGTCGTCTCATTTCCTTACTTTCTACTAAAGTATAATACAGAGATAGTTTGTACTATTCTGCCATGAAATAATACAAATGTTTTCTTGGGTGCATTAAAATATATATATATATAAATAAAATGGGTCAGAAGTGGCCATTTTGTTTGCAAAACTTGTGTTAGAAAAAGGATTTAAGAATATTTATGGCTCTGGTTATGTAGATATGGTACTGGATACTTTCCGTGTTATCTTTACATAATTAGATGCGAATTAGTCTCTTTAAAATTGCTTCAATTGTTTCATAGATTGTTTAGTATTTGCTTGTGCCCCTTTTGTTGCTTGTGTATGTGAATTATAAAACTCTTCCAGGTACGTATCCGGTACATGCTAAGCTCTTACACCACTCTGCAGGCTCAGCCGAAATTCACAAAGGAAATAAAACGTTTAAATTTCTGCTTTATATCTCTGTTCTTCAATGGCACTCGAAGTTCTGTTAACATATTTTTATCTTCAAAAGTCAAGCAGCTCTCCAAGTGTTCTTCCAGCTTCATGTCCACAAAATCGTACCGATAGAAAGGCACTGCCAGAGGTTGGGCCTCAGATCCAGTGCGTTATCTGATGTTTAGAATTTAATAGGGAATGTCCTGGTCAGTTGCAGTATTTGTAGTCCTTGTGCAGGGAACCACCTGTAGGGCTCCTCACCGCAAGCAGCCCTGAAACAGCTCTTCCCTCATTCTTCTGCTTTGGGAAACGCGCTCAGACGGAGAGCTTTCTCTAACTGCTTTTGAAGCTCAGGTGCTGCCTACGTCCTCGCTCGTTACAGACCTCAGCAGATCTCCTTTTCTCCCTGCTGGGCGACCCTGCTCTGGCACGGCAATGCCCAGCGGCCCCGAGGGCATCCAGAACCCCCGTCCTCGGGCACCATGGCCCAAGGGAGGCCACGCAAAGCACCACGACCGGCTTATTGCCGGCGGGGGGAGAACCGCAACGGAAACGCCCTCACTTGTTCCTGGCCTCTCGTCTATATATTTATCAAAATGCTGTTTTTCAGTCTGTTTGATGAGATTTGGTGTCTGCCTGTCAAGATTAATGTGCTGGTTATTTAGACTTTATTGAGGCAAGTGTTTTGAGCTGCGTACCCTTGATGCAAATTAGATTAACTAGAGAGTGACACCTGTGAACAGTTAGAACGGCATATAGTGCCCACGCTTCGGTCTCATTAAAACCGATGACTTAAGTTTGTGAACCTATATACCTGATGTCTTTATTTTCAGTCGCTCCTGCCTTGATTCCGTATGCATAATAATTAGTTTTCAGAATTTGCAACGTACATCCCCAGGCCATTTTGTGGATATTTATGCAATTAGTTTAATGAACTTTGCTGAGGAGTTGCTATGTGATTACCTATCATTACCTTCTCGGATTGCCAGTTTTACAAATTACTGAGAGATTTCATGTTCCGCAATTAAGGTTTTCTTACTCGCTGCAATAAAGCCAAAACATTTTTTTATTATTATTATTTTTTTTCCCTTTTTTTTTCTTTTGTGGCGAATTCACCCAGCCAACAAACAGCCAAGGCACGCTGGGCTGTGGTTGTACTCTGAAGGGTAATCCGCTCTCATCCTCCCGCCCTGCCAGCAGTTGCCGGTGATCGTCCCCGGCTCCTTTAGCGGTTTGCCCGGGTTCGTTACCGGCACATGGCTCGTTCACGTAGGCTGGGTGGAACGGCTGACACCGGGGAGGAACGGGGAGCGGGGGGGGGGGGGATACGCTGGGTCTCGGTATGCAGCGAGTTCTCAGCGCGCCCGGTGCCACCCGCGCCCCGCGGGTTTTCCCCGCAGCCGCCGTTCCCCCGCTGCGGGCCGCCGTCAGCAACGGGCGGGCGCCCAACCGGTCCGGTCCCCGGGGGTCGGGCTGCAAACGAGCCTTCCCGGGGGGGAGGAAGGGGCGAGCCGTGCCGGGGGGCGGGGGTGGGGAGCGAAGCCGGCGGGGCTCGGCGCTGGTGGGGCGGCGCGGCAGAACCCGCCGCCCGGGCCCGGCCTCCGCCGCTCGGCGGCAACCGCCCGCGGCCGGACTGCAGCGGGAGCGCGGCTCGCCGCCTCCCCCGCCACCCCCCCCCCCCCCCCCCCCGCCTCCCGCCGGCGGAGCGAACCACTGCGGCTCGCCGAGGAGGTGAGGCACCTGTCACCCGCCGGCGGCGGCGGCGGGCGGCCCCGCGGCGGGCGGCGGTGGCGGCGGCTCGGGGCGCGTCCCGCGGCGGGGGCGCGGCGGCCGCGGCGTGGCGGAGGGGCGGGCGGCGGGGCGGGAGCGCGGCTGCGGCGGGGCGCGGCGGCTCTCCTCCCCCGCGCTGCCGCCGCGGGTGTGCGCGCGGAGCCGTGTCGGTGCCCCGGCCGCCGCCGCCGTTGCCTGCAATGGCGTTGAGGCGCCGCGGCGGTTGCTGCCTCCTGTCAGGCGGGCGGCGGCAGCAGCGGCCGTTCTCCAGAGAGGCGCCCAGCCGCCGCGGGCCGGAGGAGGAGCGGGGGCAGCGCTGAGGCGGGCGGCTGGGGGAGCCCGCCGCGGCTCTCGGCTGGGTAAGGCGGCGTGCGCGCTCGGCGGGAGAGGCGCCGGGCTCGGCGGGGGAGCAGCCCTGTCACCGGGCTTTTGTTTCCCGGGGCTCGGCCGCGCGGGGGCGGCTGCCCGGGCTCTGCCCCGCCGCAAGGTGCTGCCGCCCGGGGCCCCGCGCCTCCCGCCCGCCCGCCGGCACGGCGCGGCCGCCCGAGGAGGAGCCGCCGCAGGGGCTCCGGCGCTGTCCTCTCGGGTTAAGTTTATTGCCTTCAGCGAGACCGGGAGGAGCGGCGGGTCTCGCCGGGAGCCGCTACCGTGTGGCCTTTTCAGTCGCCCGTGGCGATCGGCGGCACCACACCACCACCCCCCAACCCCCCGGCTCGGGCCAGCGGCGGCGGGACCGGAGCGCGGAGGTGCGCGGCGGCGGGGTTGCCGGTTCCCCGCGTCGGTGCGAGCGCCGGGTGTCGCAGCGCCCCAAAATGAGGCGTCCCCGTCACGGCGGGAGCGGCGGCGGCGGCGCGGCAGGGCGCGGGGTGGCGGAGCGAGGGCCGGGGAGGAGGAAGGGACGGGCAGGGAGAGAGGGGTTTGGCTGTGGGTGAGCCCCGTGCTGCCCTTGGCGGGGGGGCGGGGGTCGGGGGCGGCCGCCGAGGCCCGGGAGCTGCGGCGCGGCGGCCCCTGCGAGTCCCCCGGGCCGGGGGGTGGGAGCGGCTCCGGCCCCCGGGTCCGTTTCTGCGGCTCCTCCGTGGGCACCTCCAGGGGCTTCCAGGTGCTGACGCCGCTGGGCGTGTGACAGGGGGCAACTTTCCCCAACTGGATTTCACTTTTCCTTACCGTGTCAGCTGAGGATGTTAACTTTGGGCGCAGTTTTTCTTATCCCCTCGAGCTGCTGTTTAATTTTTGCCTTTCTAAGCGTATTATGCTCGATGGTGTTTCTACCATGATGTTTCTCTGAGAGAGCAAGGGTTGTCTTGCAGTGCCTCAGCAAAGCAGAGCCGTCGTGTTTGCATGAATTACTTTATAGTTAGATGTAAGTAACTCAGAGATTTGATTTGGGGATTTTTTTTTTTTTTAATTATATTTTTCTGAAAAGTCCCATAGCGCAGAAGTAGTGTTATTTTTCTTGTCACGTTGCCTTTCTTTTTGCATGCATGTTTGTGGCATGGTACTTTGTGAACGGTAGGATGCGATAATCCATTCTTTCGCTATAGAATGATACTACAGATTCCAAATTATGCGACAACTGATTTGAGAAAGTTTGTGACGACAAGTTTTCATGTGTCTGTGCAGTGTTAGGTTGTATTTATTTTTTTTTTACTATTTTTTTGTAAACAGGTCAAATAACAGTAAATGGAAATTGTGGCTTAGATTTAAAGAAGTACAAGTGCCTGATGTGATTCAGAAAACCTTCCTTTCTATTGCAGGGTAAATCAGCCATTGTTCTTGAGAGTCCTCAGTTGTGCTGCTTTGTTGGAATTGACCGCATGCGTTTAGATACTTGCCTCCACATCTTCTGCTGAGTATGGCCCTGCTGAAGGGCAGTGCCCCCTGAGAAAAAACACTCTTCCAGCAGAATCTCAGCTGTGACAGGCTACTGAGAGCGGTACCACAGAAACTATGTAAGCTGGTTTTGCGCTCCCAGAGTAAACATGATGAAAACAGAGTCTTCAGGAGAAAGATCAACTCTCCGAAGTGCCTCTCCTCACAGGAATGCTTACAGAACTGAGTTCCAGGCGCTGAAAAGCACCTTTGACAAACCGAAATCAGATGGAGACCAAAAAACGAAAGAGGAAGGAGAGGCCTCGCAGAGCAGAGGAAGGAAATATGGCTCAAATGTCAATAGGATTAAGAACTTATTTATGCAGATGGGCATGGAGCCCACTGAAAGTGCTGGAGTTACCCCTAAGACCAGAGGGAAGGGTGGCCCTCCATCACCTCAAAGACGAATTAGGCCCAAAGAATTTGTGGAAAAAGCGGATGGTTCAGTTGTAAGATTGGAATCGTCCGTCTCGGAAAGGATCAGTAGATTTGATACTATCCATGATGGTCCTTCCTATTCCAAGTTTACTGAAACTCGGAAGATGTTTGAGCGAAACGCTCATGAAACGGGACATTCCAATCGCTACTCTCCAAAGAAAGAGAAAGTCATTTCCAATGAACTGCCGGATGAATGGTGCAGCTCTAAGTCTCACAGAGGCAGCACTGATTCACTGGACAGTCTTAGCCCAAGGACAGAGACCGTCTCTCCAACTGTGAGTCAGCTCAGCGCAGTTTTTGAAAACACTGACTCACACAATGTAATCGTTGTAGAAAAGTCGGAGAACAATGAAGAGTACTCTGTAACCGGTCACTATCCGCTAAACCTCTCATCTCCTGTCACGAATATTTCCTCCCCGGTTGCAAACCTTGAGGGTTTCAGCCCTTTGAAAGATACCAGCACGTGGTCTCCGCCAGCCAAACCGAGTACAGGCTTGATGTCTGCTGAGAACTCTCAGCAGAATAGCGCGCCTTCAGCACTGAGACAGAAGACATCCACAGGCACTTCGGCAGGTTCAAGAACAACTGAAGAAATAAAGAAGAGTACAGAGGCGAGTGCTGATTCTGTTGTGAGCTCTGCAGTAGGTCAACAGGATTCGGTCAACGTGCTTGACAGTGAAAGATCTGTGGACAGCTGTACTAGGAGTAAGTCAAAAACAGAGGCAGAACTTTTGTCGCAACAAAAGGAGCGGTCAGAGTATGCAGAGGGTATCTTTGATAGACCTGAAGCTGCGGAAGTACCAAGAAATGCAGCTTCAGGTGGTGATTTTGCCACAGATGCTGTTTCAGACGCTACCGAGTCCCATTATGATGAGGCGAGTGAAAAAGAAGTGCATGAAGATGTGAATAATTTTCAGAGTTCCCACGTGTACATGCACTCTGACTACAATGTGTATCGGGTACGATCGAGATATAATTCTGACTGGGGAGAGACAGGTACGGAACAGGATGATCAGGATGACAGTGATGAAAATAACTGTTATGAACCTGATATGGAATATTCTGAAATTAATGGATTGCCAGATGAAGATGAAATCCCAGCCAACAGAAAAATACAGTTTAGCCGTGCTCCAATTAAGGTAAAGTTTCTGTGTTCTTTTTGTGCGGTTTGGTTAGTTTTCAAATGCAACCTTATTTGAAGTGGATTTTGACAGCTGATCTCAGCTCTGAAAAGATTGCAGAGGGTCTTTCGATAGCCATTTTTATTGCAGTCAGCCAGCGAGCGTAATCTTAAACGAAGCTGAGCTCTGATGAGCTTGTGTCATTTCCTAGACTACTTGATGGCTGACTAAGATAGCAGAAATTGAGAATGACAGCTGGGTTTGTGAAGTTTGGAGAATTTTAACATGCATGTTTTGACTTATGTGACTGAGCTGTAATCGCATGGTGAAATGTAGAAGTGGGTATTTGGTGGCCTTTGTGCTGCTTCTTTTTTTCATTTGAAACCACAGCTTCTTTAGATCGGGTGGCTTTTCTTCAGCTGTCATCAAACGTTCTTTAAAGTTCCTGTATTTAAACACTGTGTCATGAAATACAACGTGATTCCGTTTCAGTAGTAGAGGACTCTTAATATTCTGCATCTGAATTAGTATCTTTCCTAGTAGCATCTTCACTTTTAAAAAACTTCATTAAACATTAATATCCGTATATCTAGTATATCTCAGTGCTGCAGAAAGGCCAGAGTCAGTTGACTGAAATACCTAATGAAGTTTCTTGCAGAGTTTTTTTTGGTTTCTTTATAAGTGCCTTGAAATTACAGCTAAGTGTCATTTCAAGTATTTTCAGTTCTGGAAGGAATAACTAGTCATGTTTTGTTGTACCGGCTTTTCACTGCTGAGTCTCAAAGTGTAAAAGTATTTTACTTCTGAGTTGCTTTTCATGCACATGGTCTCAAATGGACATTTCAAATGGCTCTTGAAAGAGCATATATGGTGGAGTACTTGAAATCTAAACATTTTTAAATTAACAATCTGTAATTGACTGTATTTTCATTGTGTGAGTTTAGTGCTGAAAATGATTAAATCAACGAATGGAAATTTCACTATCAAACTTGAAGTGATGTGATTTACAAAATCTGTGTTCACACCACCTGTGCTTTAAGTTAGGATAAGATGTATATTTTTGTTAGGACATTTTAAGCTGAATGAAGCAACCAGGCTTTCACATCTGCTTATTGGGGGGTGGAGGGAGGGGAACAGCCTTGTGTTCTTCATGCTTCTAAAAGACCATTTTTTACACTGAAACAAAATATTCTGAGCCAGGATAATGGATTTTTTGTTTTGTTTTGTTAGCATTTTATTCAGGCTTGTGTCATGGACCAAAAATTCTAACAGTGTTTGTGCTCCCTCTAGGTTATTCCCATAATTAAACTAGCTGGTTTTCTTTAATTTTTTTGGAGATGAAGTAGAGAAAACTTTTATTCCAAAGGATTATGAAAGTTGGCCCCCCAACTGCCTTCCCCCTCAGGCTCTACTAACAGTACTAACAGACAAGATGATGTCCTCATCTCAAGTATCTACCAATTATGTGCAGAGGTTTGTTTTATCATATTTGTTATAGTTCCAACAGATAAGGGTTCAGAAACCGATTACACTGATTTTATTCTTGAGATGGTTGGATTTTTCTGCTGTTTCTGTTTTGAAAGAGCTAACGGTGACATTATTACTTCAGTATATTGCTGTCATCTGTCTGAATCATGCTGTCGTCCTATAAGAGTATTCTCTCAGTTATTTAGTTATAAAATTTCTCTTTTCTTCTCAAGATTTTCATGCTATGTTCATTTCAGATTACTATTATCAAGTAATAATAACAGTCCATCGGGAAAATGCTGTAAAAGTCATTTGTGTAAATAATAAAAGAGTACATTTGTCATGGTTTTCAGCATGAAGCACCCTTAACAAGCTTATCCAAAGTAGAAGAATCATTGCTTTAATTACTTTAGCATCTTCATTGTAGATAGGAAGAACACAGAATAAAAGCTGCATTGAGAGAGAGAGCAACGTAGGGGAGATTGGGAGGTTTGGGAGATGCCCGTGTGATTGCTTTCTGTCCCGGCTGCCTTCAGCGCATGCAGTCTGTTAGTCATGTGGGGAGACAGAAGTGAGACCATGTGGAAGGCTTGCACTAAGAGGAAGAAGTGCAGCGAAAGTTGTGGAAAATTAAAAGCTGCTTCTCGAGCCTTCCGCCCTTCTCTCCGCAGAGCTCTGTAATTCCCTCGGCAGTGTCAAGCAATGTAAGCTCAGGTGGGCTGCCAGCATCATCAGGTCACTGCCCGGCCACGCCGCCGCGGGCAGGGTCTCGGGAAGGGCAGCTGGAGAATCCCCCGGTGGGTCCTTGGAGGCTCGCGAGTCTCTGGGCTCCTGCGCTGCCTCTCTGACAGCGCTGCCAGTTCGGCACGCTGCTAGGAGGTCGTGAACCGGCTCCGGCAAGCGGTTTTTGCCCAGTAGATAGGTAGCAATGAGCAACGCAGAAGGTGAAGGGGACTCATGTTCTGTCCCCTCGCACAGCGCTAGCGGACAAATTTACCTGATCACTCGCTTCACCTGCCTGTTACGTGGGGATGATGCTTGCTAGTTGAGTAGACAGCAGCTATTTAAGAATTTGTCTGTTCTAGGTAATTTTGTATGTTAATGGGCATAACTGGTTTCACTAATATTTTCCTGAATATTTTCCTCTCCAGCCCTTCCTGGCTAAGGGTTGGGGAGGGTTGGGGAGTATGTGATCTCATGCACAGTGTAACGGAGAGAGAGGAAAATAAAAAGCAGTGTAGGAATATTTTCTGAACTGTTGAAAACTGATTTGTCTTTATTAAAATGAAGCAATCTGTACTTAACTGCTCTGCTAGATAGTGGTGTGAAAAATCCAACCCAAACTCTAGATGTTTAGTGCTGATTTCACAGTAGCGTACCTCCACTCTCCTCCTGCAGGTGAGCTCTGAAATAATTAACAAAATTGGCATTTGAATGTGTAATCTGTGAAATGAGTGGGTAGTTATTGCCATAAAGCTGTTACGTGAAGGTCTCAACAGGTTTGGATAAACAACTTTGAACTATTTTTCCAAGGGATTTTTCAGGTAGGCGTGTAAGAAGTAAATGGGAAGAGCGCTGAGACTGAAGAGCAAAGAGATTTCAGTTACCACCAAGGGGAATCCTTTCTGTCCCTTTAGGGGAAGTGCTGTGGACTATGATGTAAGTAATCGTCTTGTAAGTAATGATGTATAGGCAGAAGTATGAATAAATAAAATCTTACTCATCAAACTGATAAAGATCGAATTCTGCTCATCTACCAAGCAGGAAAAAAAACAGTTATTGAGAAACTCGCTATAAAGAGAAGGATTCAAGTCAACGTCAATTCTGCTCTGTTACAGTCTGTAATTTCGCTATCACAAATCCCATGCTCCATGGGCCATTTACTCTGCTCTAGCATTATGGGATATGTTTGCTGATCTCGTCTCTTGTTGCAAGTCCCTTTTAGGACTGGCTGCCCAGGGGCCATTGCAGGCTTGAAGAGTTTCTAGGTATTTGGAGTGTGGCATCACTGAGGTGAGCAGTTGTGCGTGTCTGTGGGACCTTAAGTCAGTTTGGCACTGTTAATAAAAAAATAGCTTAAAAGGGCCCAAGAGTTGGTGCTGGGAGTGGGCATGAGTGTGTTGCTAACCAAGGGATGTGCACATTGATAGAGCAGTTGATATGTTTAGACAGCAATATAAAGGCCTTCATCAGTACTGGCAGGTTCTTGTGTTGAGGTATTGTGTTTCTGCTCAGGGATAGAAGTGAAACTCTCCAAGGCAAGTGTAAGAGGTGAAAAAGTTAAGCGAATGCGATGAGGGGGAAAAAAATACCCTGGTTTTGCCAGGGATACATTTCTACACACAAAAAAAAAGCAGATACTCTGTGATTTATTGGTCTTTTGTTGAGTTTTGCAGGATTTCCTGAGGGTCGGGTTATATGCTGCTTCCCAAACGTTGCGGGCTAATTGGACAAGGTTTGCCAGTAGTGCAAAATTCATTAGCTTGTGGCTTTCCACAGTCTAGCAAATGGAAACGCTATGATTGCCCAAATCATAGTCCCTTTTGAGCCATGCTTCCTCCATCCTGGATAGAATTAGGGTGGAATTCCCTTCTTCTCCTCTCTCCAAGTCCAGAATGTCTGATATCGTCATAGCTGATGGCTGCGTCTTCCCTATTTCTGGCACCAGGTATGTGTTAAAACATTTAAAGCTGTTAGCAGCAATTGGTGTCTCCTGCTGAGCCTCCTTTTGCGACTTTCTGCTCTGCTGACTTGGCCCTGCCTGGCTGAGGGTTGGAGAGGGTTGGGAAGTATGTGATCAGACTGTATGGCAGACAGCAGGTGACTTGTGGTGCAATGAGGGCTTTTAGCCCAAGCTGCTGCTGGAGTTCTCAGGGTTCCGTAAAGCTTCCTTAGGGTGCAGTGGTGGTGAAGGGACCTGTCTGAGCTTTAGGGTAGGTGGGAGAGAGGGTAACAGGAACGGAAGAGATACAGCGAATGGCTCTTCCATGCTTCAGCTCATTCCATACGAAGGGATTATGATCACTAGTGCCTGTGCTTCTATGTTCTTCCTCTCTTTTGTCATGCAGCATGACTGAATCATATACCCTACAGCATTTCAGTTTTCCAGATCATGTTGTGTTTACATGGTCTTCAGGAATTGGAATCTGTGCTTCTCTCTCTCTCTCTGAGAGTTTGAAGAGGTTTTACAAGAAGTGCTGTGACTGTAGTTTAGTGTAAAATATTAATGTCATTTACATTTAACAGTTATTTTCAAATTTCTTATGAACTGTATGGTGATTTTTCTTATTAAAAATCAGTTCAAGGAGCAAGTCTTTCTTTTAGTTATTCCTCATTTCTTTCACTAAAGTGTATTCAGGAATGTAAATAGTGGCGAAGAAAGAATCTGAAACAATCTGAACGCATAATTACTTTGGAAATTTTTATTCTCTAAAATATTATTTTTTGTCTGGTAAGCATCAAAATAAAGTATGCTGGAAACATTTTCAAGTTTTAGTGTTGAAATGGAGAGTATTTCTTTGCCTGACTGAATAGTTAGTATAGTTTTTATCTGTTAAAATATTGAACTATTTTGGATCATAGAAGTCATAAGTGAAGGTTACCCATCCACATGCACTGTACAGTCCCTGACTCCAAACTTGCCAACACTTCTATTTGTGTTTTACTTAAGTGAATACGGAGTTGGATTTAGATGACCTCCCGATCTCACTTCGGACCTCAGTGAGCCTATGATTCTATAAATGAAGTAGTCCCAGTGTGTTTTAGGACACTTTTTGAAGGCACATGTGGAAGATGGGACTTGCAGAAAGATCCTGAGGGTATATTAGATTTAAAATGTTTACAGAATCTGAGAAATTCATCTGCTTCTGAATGAGTTAATTAAGAAACCTTACAGATAAATAAAGGTGTGTAGCTTCCTTCTGAAATTAATGAAAGACTATTTTCCTTCCCTTAAATTTCATTCTTTACTATAGCTCCTGTGTCCGTGCTTTGTTTACAGCGTTAGGAGTGGAAGGTAGTTTTGGCTAAAGTGTGAAAGATATTAAGTAGGCTTCGGCTTTGTTTCCTGTAATGTTGAATAAATCACTGAACCTTTGTGCTGGTATTTGAATTGTGTAAAATGGGCAACAAGTTGGTTATTAATTCCATTAAACTTGACTTGTGAAATAGTTTGAGATACTGAGCTATTGCTTGGGTAGCTTGAAATGTGTATTCTGCTACATAAAAGGACCTTACACTTTTTTCAGGTATTGTGAAGTATAGGAGATTCTACAGACTTTAGTAATAAAATGTGTTGTACTGCAAGGAGTGTGATGCTAACTTTGATTGTTTGTAAAAGATAGTGATGTAAAACCATGTTCTTTCTTCTGGTGGTAGGACAGACAGAGCATTTCTGGGACCTGGTCTTTTATTTCAGTTACATTTGTTATGAAAGGTCAGGTTGTGAAAGGCAGAACTTTTTATATATATTTGTCATGGAAAGGAGCGAGGAGTAAATATTAAGGATTCAAAGACTGGATGCTCTTAGAACAAGAACAACAATGAAGGGGTAAAGCATTCCAGAACAAGTTGCTATTTTGGTTATTAAAAGGCAAGTCTCTTCTACATGGTTGTTTCGTACGTGAAGTGTATTATTGAGTTGGAATTGTATACTTTCACTGGATGAGTCTTTCACATACAGTAATTTCAGATGCAAAAGAGTTTTCTTGTATTCAGTATGCATGGAATTATTGGAATACAGTAGATGGAATAAAGTTATTTGCCTGCCACAATATGCTGTGGAGACTTTAACTCTTGTATAGGTCATAATTTCACTACTAATTCTAGGGGCCAGTTATTCCTGGATGCAATGTTCACATGCAGTTATTGAACTAAGAAGAAATAATGTTGCTTTAAACTGGGTTTTATAAGCATTGAGGACATTCTAGAAGAGCTGTTTGTAGAAACCCAGTTTGGATTGAATAATTGGCATCAGAGGTTTATGCGGTTTAGATTGAAAGGAGTTTCCAATTAAAGGTTTTGAATTTCAAAAATGCAGACTGAGAAGCTGTAGGGAAATGGTTTGAAATTAGTTGAACCAAAGAGCTAAGGGAGCTGACGGTAGGGTTCTTGGAACCTCTTTGATTCAGAATTAGAAAAAGTGCGTAGGATTTGCATCCCAAGAAAAAGCAGACTACACGAGCAGAATAATTGCAGACCTAATCAAAAGAAAAGCCAGCCAAAGAGAATATCAGAAGCTCGCCAAAAACTTGCAAGGAGTGGCAAAAGTGGATGTTTAAAAAATGAAGACTGTCATAGAGTTCAGAAGTCTTAAAGTGCGAATAAGATTTTGCCAGAAGTCAAGCTGAGTTTGACCTTGTAAAGGAAAATAATCCAAATAGTAAAAAGCTATTTATCCATTAAAAATGAAACAAGAAAGGAAGTTGGGTGTTATGCAGTGAGCATGAAGTTACGATTAGAGTTATCACCCCCAGTTTATATTAATATTTTGTCTTCATTTTTGGTGCAGTTGGTCATGTTGAACACAGAATCAGGACTAAGATTGAAATAAATGTGTACAGGTGGAAACTCTTACAGTGGAAATTCTTATAGTGAAATGAAGATGTAACCTAGAGGTTCCTAGTGCTCAAGTTTGTAGGGGGCTGGGTGAAAGAGGTTGTGTTTTAGAAAGTCTTGTAGCAAACATTTCAAAACAGAACACTGTCAAAATAGAGGTGATCTTTAACTGCAGAAGAGCAAATGCAGTAGCTATTTTTCAGAAAGTAGAGAAGAGGTGGTTCTGGCAGCTTGAAAATTATTAATCTCTTTTTTTTTTTTTGCTATAGCAAAGCAATAGAAAAAAACTTTAAAAAGAATCAAAGGCAGGGAGGCAAATGGAAAAGTGGAATACATGTAAATGGATTTATGAGAGCTACCATATGTCAGACTAAATTAGTGTCTGCCTTTGGTGAGATAGAAGACCTTGTTAAAAATTTCAGTAGTTCTGTCTCAGAAAGTTGGAGCATGCTAATGACACTTGCTTTCGACAGAAAGTGGGGAAGCCTTATCATTGCATAGGATTACAGTAAAATATGGGTGACTGGGAGGACTTGAGTAGTGGGGATGGATTTACGAGCTAAGAAGTTTCACGGTAAACTAGTGACTCATTTGTAGGGGATGACAGCTAGGGAGAGAGCCACTCTGTGACTCGCTTGCACAGAATGACGGCAGTAACCCGCCGTGCGATGCAGCTGCGAGGAAGGGAAATGGCATTCTAGATACATGAAGCAAAATATTTTGGTAGCGGTAGGGAATTGTGAGTGTCATTTTATAACTCGCTAAGGAGACTTCATCTGGAATCAGTCTGGTGGATTCTGCTTCAGGCAAGTGAGTTTGCAGGAAAAGCTGCAGCAACTTGCTGCTCTTAATCTGTCTTTTTCTGGGTTAATTCTGTCATAAAACAGGGGGTTTAAGAAATTTATCTTGCTCAGTGAGGGATGACAAAGACTGAAAAAAGACCGTAATTGCATCTCTGATATATTCTTAAAGAAAAAGTACCTGAAGGCTAAGGGGCAGTGTTCCACTTTTAAGGTGGAATTGAGCATTTTCCAACTAAGAATAAAGAATTATAGTAACAGGCACTGACACAGGCAATTTCCTTCTCTTTTCCTATGTTCCTAATAGACTACTGTATCGTCTAACAGTGTCTATTAATTCTGTTAAGAGTTGGAATTTCCTTCAGCACTGTTGAACTTGCACGCCACAAATAATCTATTAAAAAAAGTACCTTACATTCCTGTAGTTAAATGCTACAAAGCGATAGCTGTTATTCACTGGTGTCCATTTTTATGTAGAAAGTATTCTCGTGAGAGCAGAAGCTAATTTTACTCACTAGAGTTGATTCAGGAGACCTGTCAGATCACTCAGATATTTCCATATGATAAAGTCAGTGGAAGATGTAAATGCAGAATTTATCTCTGAGACCTGTTTGCCTTGTGATATTACACATGCAGCTGCACTTCTTAGTCTATGCACATCTGTAACTTTTTATGCTCCTCTCTGCAGTTTCCATCTGCCTCAGTATTCAGTGCATAATCTCAAGGGCATAAGATGCTGGTTCACATTGAAAGGATATCTTTTAATATTCAGACTATGCTGCATGTAGACCTAATGCCTTTTATTTGATAAAATACCTGGATTTCTAATTTACTATTAACATCATTTGTTTAAAAACAATAAGCTATAGAAGCTTTTAAAAGTGATACTACCAAAATCCTGTCTAATTCATCTAGATCATGGTCTTTATAATAATAATAATAAAAAAAAATCCCAGCTTCTAATCGTCTTTACATCTTTATAAGCTTGCAGTCATCTTTAAGATGGACTCTGACATATTTAGATACTGACATATTTAGTTTCTGTAGATATGTAGATTCCGATGTATTTAAATATTTACCTGTTAGCTCTGCTTTCCCAGAAGCCCAAAGATACCTGTTCATTAATGTCAACGGGTGATTGTCCAGTAGATGTTATTGTGCATGGACCACTCAAACATAATACTCAGAATATTTTAATACTGTGTTTTTTCACAAGGGCAAACCAGAGACAACTCATGAATCTAGAGATTTAGAGCACTCTTGAAAAAGCTGGTAATTTAGAAGTGTGGCAAAGTGCGCTAATGCAAACGAGAATGTTTCAGTATGGTATTTGGGAGCAGGAGACTACCAGACCATGTAGCTCTTCATTCTTCTTTGTTCAGCCTTTTTCTTTGAAGTAGTTGCTCAGTTTTCTCCCCTCTATTAGTCTGGTAGATTGACTGAAAACTGCCACCTTGATGTTTTGCACATTTCTTTCATGTTGATATTTAAGGTGGGAGGAAGGAAATACCATTAATCAGAGGGTTTTTTTTTTCTTTTTGTCCTTTTCTCTGTATGGCCAGTAAAGCAATTTCCAACCTTAACAGCTGTAGGTCCAAAATAACTGCTGAGACTTACTGTGGTTTACTTCAAGTGCCTGACACAGTCATTATCGGTAAGTCTTGGCCATTGAAAAGGGGAAGTTACGCTTGACCAACCTCATAACCTTCCACAATGAAATGACTGGCTTGATAGCTGAGGGGAGGGCAATGGATCTTGTCTACATTCACTTCAGTAAGACTTTTGACATGACATCCTCATAGAGAAGCTGATGAAGTAGAGGTTGGATGAGCAGACAGGGAGTTGGATTGAAAACTGGATGAACAGAGAAATGGGCAGACAGGAACCTCATCAACTTCAGCAGGGAGAAGTGCAAAGTCCTGCACCTGGGAAGGAAAAGCCCCAGGCACCAGCGTATGCTGGGGGCCACCCAGCTGGAAAGGAGCTTTGCAGAGGAGGATCTCGGGTCCTGGTGGACACCAAGTTGAACATGAGCCAGTGATGTGCTCCTGTAGCAAGGAAGGCTAATGGTATCCTGGGCTGTGTTAGGAGGAGTGTTGCCAGGCCAGTTGAAGGAGGTGATCCTTTCTTTCTGCTCAGCGCTAGTGAGGTCCCATCTGTAGTACTGGTTCCTGTTCTGGACTCCCCAGTACAAGAGACCAGAGGGAGTCCAGTAAAGGCCCATGAGGATGAAGAAGGGTCTGGAGCATCAGTCCTATGAGGAAAGGCTGAGGGAGCTGGGACTGTTTAGCTTAACAAAGAGAAGGCTCAGGGGGAATCTTATTAATGTATATAAATACCTGAAGGGATGGTGCAAAGATGATGGAGCCAGGTGCTTTTCAGTGGTGCCCAGTGACAGAACCAGAGGCAGCGGGCACAAACTGAAACACAGGAGGTTCCCTCTGAACATCAGGGAGCACTTTCCTCTGTGAGGGTGACTAAGCACTGGCACAGCTTACCCAGAGAGGTTTTGGAGATACTCAAAAGCTGTCTGGACATGGTCCTGGGCAACCAGTTCTAGGTGCTGCTGCTTGAGCAGGGGGGCTTGGACCTGATGGCCTCCGTAGGTCCCTTCCAACCTCAACCACCCTGTGGTTCTGTGGCTTCATTTAAATCGGAAAAAAATTATTTTCCTGGTAGTGAACTTCGGCAAAGGAAAAATTGCATCCAAGATGAATTCTTTTAATTTTGTTACTTGTAAAATATACTAAGTGATCTCTCATATTATTTATCAAATTATGAAAAGACATGGTTTTGCAAACCCAAAGGTGATGCAGAAGCTCCAGTACATTTTCCCTGATTGTTACAGTTAACTTGGTTTAAATATATATGAATATTTTAACAAGAGCTCACTGAATACAGCCTGAATTGTTACCTGTAATTACACTGGAGTGGGGTCAAATAAGGATTTCTGGAATGTAGAGGCTTTTTTATGTGTTTTTCTTCTCCTAAAATACATAAACATTTAGGTAGGGAAGTTCTGGTTGTTTATGAGTTGTCGTGAAGCTTTATCCCTTCTTTTTCAATGACTATAATTTAGATTTAATTGTTAATTAAAATCTGAGTATTAAATATTGTACGATGAGGCAGACGGTGCTTCACTGTAGAACATGGTCATGATACTAAATTTTTGTGGACTTTAAACAATTATGAAGTATCTGTAAGATGCAGCACTTTGCCACTTTGCAAGAAAAGCGTAAGAGCTGCAGCTCTGTTGACTTGATGATACCTTTGCTATTTGGGAATAGTGCGTCACCTTAGTTGGTGATAAAAGTGGGATGACTTTCTTGTGTGTATGTACATATATTACCCCTAACAGACAAGTTTAGTTTAGTTTAAGAATTGATAGTAGCCTTTTAATGTTTCCTGTTAATGAAAACCTAGACCCATCACTATCAATCAAAATAACTATCTAAGAAAGGATTTTTTGGGACGGGGGGAAGGGACGGAGGGGGGACGGGGGACGGGGGGGGGGGGGGACTTGTACATATTACATATTTTGTTGTATTGTAGCATGAGCAGATTGACCTAACTTTATAAGTAGCATTTAAAAATGCCAAAAGATTTTGAGGAAATGTTTTGGGGAATATTTACGATTAAGAGGAGAAATTAAAAACAGCCTTTAGAAGAATAAAACTGTTGAGGGGTAGTGTTCATTTGCAGCAGAGGCAAAGCCCTCTGGTACCTTGCATGTAGCAGTAGCTGAAGTCTGTATTGCTGTCGCTGTCCTGCGGTTGGGTAAGCCCTGTTTGGAATGTGGATGTGAGCTAAATACTCAAAAGCTCTGGTCAGACTGGCAAATAATTCCACACTGTGCTGTACACCTTCAGTGCAATCTCAAAATTATGCACTTTGTAAAATGTAGTGAGCTGCTAACATTGTCTACTTGATCTATGAAATCCTTCCAGTAATGATGGAGAGAGGCATTTTGCTGATTTCGCAAAGCTCAAGAACTCCCAGAAGAGAGACCAATGTGTATTGCTGAGGACAACCAACAGCAATTTATAAAACATCAGAGAGATTAGTGGGAAGTTTTTTTGAGTAGCACTTCAAATAAATGGATTAAACCAGAAAGCGTGTTGTATAAAGTAAATTGTCCTTCACTCTTTTGTCTTAAAAGTGGATCTGTTAAAACAGGCCTCCTGTACCCATATACAACTTTTATTTATTTTATTTTCCCAGTCCAGAGGCTCGCATGTTGTCTCTAAGCCCTTGAGAACCTTTGTAGTTAATCCATGCCGTTAAGAACTGCACATTTCTGAGCTTGGAGAAAGCTGGATTTAGCTTTCAGCAGCACACCGATGAGAACCATGGGGTCTTGGCCCGGGGGGTATGGCGGAGTGGTGGAGGTCTCCTTCCCCAGCCGGGCGACGGGGTGGGAGCGCGGGCTGAGCCGGAGCCTCGTCAGCAGCCAGCACCCTGTCCTGGCGGGGTCCTGCCCCAGCTTTCGTAAGCCAGTGCGGCTGGTACACAGTAGCACTGCACTTGCAGTATTTAGGATTCAAAGAAGCCGTAGGGCAGGTTTGTGGCCTTTTTCTGAGAGCTAACTGCTTACAGCTGCATCGGTAGTCCTGCAGTATAGCGTTAGCTGAAATACGCAACTGAACCCTTTCTTCACCATTTTGCCTCAGTTGACTTCCTGATGTTATCTGAGCATTGTTGTCTGCCTTTTTCAAAATGTAGTTTCTGGTTGTCTTCTCTTCCTCCCCCCCATGCTGTATTGATTCTGGACATTTGCCAGGCTGCAGTTAGTTTTGTTGATGGCCTAAGACATAATTTCCTTTTTTTATCCTCAGTTTTCTTGTTTTCTAGGGCTACATACGTGACATTTTGCATTGCATTAAAAAATAGGCGAAAAAACCCCAACCAACAAACAGAAGCTTCTTTTTAAATTGTCAGTTCATGAATTTTTGTCATTGTTTTGTGTAGAGCATATTCAACACCCAGAAGACTGAAGAATTTACTGTGGTGCTTCTTTTCTTTTTTTAATCCACTTTATTTTCTTACAGCGTTATCTGTGGTGCTTTTGTTTTGTTTATTGTATTTTGTTTGTTATAAGTAAATAATGTTTGAAATTCATAGCTTCATATCCATAGAGGTTCTGTAAATGCTGTTCGTTCTTTGGTTGTTCTTGTTCTCTGCACAGATCTTTCTGATCTCACACTTTGCTTTTAATAGCTTGCAGCTTTATTGTGTGAGACAACAAAAGCTAGATGTGCCATATGTTCTAGTGCAGTTTTCCATAAACCTGTGGCTGACACCTGAGAGGAGAGGAAGCATCTTCTCTGGGCCATGTTGCGTGGAGTATCTGCTTTGCTTGGCCAACTTACAGGTGGATCTGCTGCCACTGCTTTTTAGAATATACACTTGTACATCAAGAAGAGTGAGAATTAAAAGAAGAAAGTTATTTGTGTATGCATATACTTGACTAATAAAAAGTTGTGGTGGTAATTCATCAAAAGGCTTCGAAAGAGAAATTTTTGTCTTAAAACCTCTGTGGTTTATTCTTTGATGATAAACATAATGCTCTCGGGGGTGCAGGGCTTGCTTTAGCTGCAAGAATTTTTGCAGTGCAAGGTAAACCTGCCAGGAGGGTGTAGCAAAAATGTCTGTTAAGGATAAGCATGGCGTGACTTCTCTCTGGTATAAGGTATTTTTTGTTCTCTTTTAAACAAAAGTGGTACTATAGTCATGAAATACTAGATCAAATTCTTTGTCTTTTATTAGCACTGGAATTCCAAGATACAACATCACTTGGTGACTTGCTGAATAATAGTTGTCTTTTAATCACTGACTTGGATTACTTTACTCTGAAAATGAAGGTCAAAATTTTATCTTTTGTCTCACTATCTGAAAAAAAACCACCAGAAGCAGAGGAAAAGGAGGACTACACCTCAACCCCCTTTTAGACCTCAGATTTAAGTTTCTAGAATGGAAAAAAATACAATTGTAGAATAAATTGCATTTAAAATATCTTATTTTGAATCAACTGCTTCTGCTAATATCCATATCCATGTATTTGGTGCAGACATCAGTGTTACCATCAGAAATAAGATATTCTGGGGACTCCCTGACATTTTCTAGTCCTTTGTCATGCTGCTATCTTGAACTTGACCAGTAAATGAGCTTAGTAGTACTGATAGCAGATTTTCAGGAGTTACACCACTGGCTCTGATTCAGTTCACCGAGTTTGCATTCTCGAATTCCTGATGGCACATGATGGGGTATCTAACCGAACTATACTCTACTATACTATGCAAACTATATTATACAAGATTGGCAGACGACAGTGCTGGAAACCATCATAACACCACCACTGAGTCACGTGTCGTCTTCTGCATCATTTAGTTTGCACATAGGGAATAGAAAATAAGGTCTCAGCATGCACTGATAACAGGGCAACTGGAGAGACATGGTGATGGCAATGACCAGAGCACAGATACTAATTTTTCTATTCTTATGCTGCATTTGGCAGTGATGAACAGAGTGGGCATCAGGAGAGCTGCAAAACTGACAGGCAGCACTTCCTTTTCTCATGGGCGTGTGGCAGCAAGTAAACTCAAAAGAAGCAAATGTGATTGGGAAAGTTTGAAATGTATGAAGCTTGAGAGTGGTGTAGTACCAGTAGCCTGGAGAGGAGAAGGCTCTGGGAAGACCTTATAGCGCCCTTCCAGTACCTAAAGGGGGCCTACAGGAGAGCTGGGGAAGAACTTTTTACAAGGGTATGTAGTCATAGGATGAGGGATAATGGCTTCAAACTGGAAGAGGGTAGATTTAGATTAGATATTGGGAAGAAATTTTTCACTTTGAGGGTGGTAAGGCACAGGCACAGGTTGCCCAGAGAAGTTCTGGATGCCCCATCCCTGGAGGTGTTCAAGGCCAGGCTGGATGGGGCTTTGAGCAACCTGGTCTGGTGGGAAGTGTCCCTGCCTGTGGCAGGGGAGTTGGAACTCGATGATCTCCAAGGTCCCTTCCAACCTAAACTATTCTATGAGTCTATGAATACAGCAAAATAAGGTGGCACTTAATGTTAAAAAGCTTGTCAAATTGAGATGAATTAGGGGAATTTTTCTTAAAGATGGAAGGATGATTATGACCATTAAAAGCTGAGGGGGAACCTCTGCAGGAATTGCCAGTGCACTTGCCACCTCTGCTAAAAGCCTAGCAATGAGATTGTAGGGTATTTTGATAACATCCGCATCATGGAATAGAGGGATTTCAACTGGTTTTTTTTTCGATGTTATCACAGCACTGTGGAAGTTTAATGTGGACGTGTCTGCAGAACCGCTTCAGTGACTTAGCAGTATTTTACAGTCTCACCTTACTGATGCACTGGTCTGCACTACAAAGGCACTTCTTAATTTCACATCATAGTTAAGGAAAAATGTATAGCTTTGTCTACAGCCTGCTGTAAGAGAAAGTTTCAATAGTGTTGTGGTTTAACCTAGCAGGCAGCTAAATACCACACAGCCGTTCACTTACTCCCCCCCCCAGTGGGATGGGGGTGAGAATCGGGGGAAAAAAGGTTAAAACACATGGGTTGAGATAAAGACAGTTTAGGAAGGAAAAGGAAGGAATAATAATAATAATTTATATACAAAACAAATGATTCACAGTGGAATTGCTCACCACCTGCTGACTGATGCCCAGCCAGTCCCCAAGCAGCGGCTGCTCCATGGCCAATTCCCCCCCAGTTTATATGCTGAGCATGATGTCAAATGGTATGGAATAGCTCTTTGGCCAGTTTGGGTCAGCTGTCCTGGCTGTGCTCCCTCCCAGCATCTTGTGCACCTCCAGCCTCTTTGCTGGCAGGGCATGAGAAACTGAGAAGTTCTTGACATAGTGTAAGTACTGCTTAGCAACAACTAAAACATCAGTGTGTTATCAACGTTATTGTTATTATAATGTGCGCTTGCAGCCCAGAAGGCCAATTGTATCCTGGGGCACATCAAAAGAAGAGTGGCCAGCAGGTCGAGGGAGGTGATTCTGCCCTTCTACTCCGCTCTGGTGAGACCCCATGTGGAATACTGCGTCCAGCTCTGGCGCCCCCAACATAAGAAGGACATGGACCTGTTAGAGCAGGTCCAGAGGAGGGCCACAAAGATGATCAGAGGGCTGGAAGACCTCTCCTATGAAGACAGGCTGAGAGAGTTGGGGTTGTTCAGTCTGGAGAAGAGAAGGCTCTGGGGAGACCTTATTGCGGCCTTCCAGTACTTAAAGGGGGCTTACAAGAAAACTGGAGAGGGACTTCTTACAAGGGCACATAGTGATAGGACAAGGAATAATAGCTTTAAATTGAAAGAGGGTAGATTTAGACTAGATATCAGGAAGAAATTCTTCACTATGGTGGTAGTGAGGCACTGGCACAGGTTGCCCGGAGAAGTTGTGGAGGCCTCATCCCTGAAGTGTTCAAGGTCAGGTTGGATGGGGCTTTGGGCAACCTGGTCGAGTGGGAGGTGTCCCTGCCCATGGCAGAGGGATTGGAAGTAGATGATCTTTAAGGTCCCTTCCGATTTAAACGATTCTATGATTTTCATATTAAATCGTAAACACAGCACTGTACCAGCTACTAGGAAGAAAATTAACTCTATCCCAGCCAAAACCAGGACAAACTTCTAATCAGGTAGAAGAGAGGAAACCAAAAAAAGGAAGCTACAGCAAACTATCTGTGATGAAAAAACAAAATCTGAGAATTGTGGGGAGTACTGTCCTTTACTCTTTGCTCTGACTGTTTTCCAGCCCTGGAAATTCCAGCTTGTTCTGCAAGGTGCCTAAAACAGTGTGCTGACCGTATAGTCTACTGTCTAATTATACTAAGTCCTGGTGGGATGGTCCCTTCATCCGGTTACAAGGATCATGTCAGAAAATGCTTACTTCGGGTAGATCTTGTAACGAAACCATGAACTAATGGTTTTGCAGGAAACAGTTTCAATATCTGGTGGTATTAAAAGGAATACAAAGCTACTTTGATAAGAAAGCAAATGACTTAAAGTTCGTAACTTTCAGTGCATTTGATGTATAACTAAAAAAAAATCCTGCATTTTTGGGTGACAGTTTATAACAAATGGCATCAGCTTCATGAAAGAGAGTGTAGTGCCTTCAGTTGAAAGCAGTTCTTGAGATTAATTACTAGTCAGCGAGTCTCCTTTGTGATCACATCACAACTCTATAAGCTGATCAAGGAGATGCTCAGAAAACCTTTGCTACTGCTTAACAGGGTTTCTTAATTACTGATCTTGGAGTGCATGTACATCATCTCATGAAGGCTGGCAGCTTTTTCAGGTGTGTTGCCAATCTATAATCAAATTTTAGAAAATAATTTTGGCTTGTCTACACAGTTAATAAAAGAGCTTGGAGAAAGGATAACCATTTTTAGAACACATTCCTAGGAAGGGGACTCAGATGTCCCTCCATCATTGTCTAGGAGAGTGCCTACCTAAACATTACACTGTAGGTCACATCATGCGTTCTTACACTCTTCGTGTTGAATGTGGGACCAAAGAACCATCTATATAGAAAGAATTTCATAGAATCATAGAATGGTTTAGGTTGGAAGGGACCTTGAAGATCATCGAGTTCCAACCCCCCTGCCACAGGCAGGGATACCTCTCACTAGACCAGGTTGCCCAAGGCCATGTCCAGCCTGGCCTTGAACACCTCCAGGGACGGGGCTTCAACAACTTCTCTGGGCAACCTGTTCCAGTGCCTTACCACCCTTAAAGTGAAAAACTTCTTCCTAATGTTTAATCTAAACCTGCCCTCTTCCAGCTTAAAGCTGTTCCCCCTCGTCCTATCGCTACATGCCCGTGTAAAAAGTCCTTCCCCAGCTCTCCTGTAGGCCCCCTTTAGGTACTGGAAGGCCGCAATAAGATCTCTCCGGAGCCTTCTCTTCTCCAATTTGCAAGTCCGGGCACTGGAAAGAACACAAGGGCAAATACAATTGTGTAGCTTAATATTTAGTGTGTTCCCCTTCAGCACTGAGGGCAGCTTTGGGATGTGAGATGTGCTGAAAGACTCGTTAAAATGAAATAGGTAAGGAGCTATTAGATTTAAAAAGAGATTCTTTGACTTAAAGAAAATTGAATTTTAACTCCCACATAGTGGATGAGTGTTGTAACCACTTGGCCTTTTATATGAAGTGCACCACTGTCATCTCTTCCTCTCCTGGATAGGCTTTCCCATTTTTTTGATCAAATGCGACAGTTGCCTGCCTTCGGGAGGCAGTTGTAGGCTTTGAGCCCTGGGTAAAGGGATGCATCTGTTTGCAGCTCTTATTAAGGCTGTAAGCTGGAAGAAGTCAGAGAGACTGCAGTACTCAATAAATTGATTCTTGACTCTGGGCAGGGCCTTGGTCAATGTTTGTGGAGCACGACCCCTAACGCAGCTTAATTTCCCTTCAGATTTTTTGGGGGTTCTGAGTGCTCAACTCCAGATTTTAAATTTAGTCAGTACATAAATGTTGTGTTTTCCCTTGACCAACTGATAAGACCATAAATACTTTACTGGATTGTAGTCCCCAGTTAGTGATAATAAATAGTGTTTGTTTCTCAAACGGGACTCCTCTTCTGGGTGCTTTTCCATCCTGTTTTCTTCAGTCACAATACCAGTTGAAACCTGAGGGTTTTTTTAGGTTGTCTCTCCCGTTATGCTATTTGAAAGTGGTGGCTGGGAGGTGAAGAAGGCTAACATTTAACTTCACTACTCTAAAGCAGTTTGAGTGTGGCACATAATCCCAAGAGGGGAAAAAAAGATAAATAAAACATTAATGAATAAAGAAGCTAGGATAATTTTAAAACCAGCATAACCAGGATAGGCTTTCTTATTCATGTCTTGAAGCTGCCCTGGTTTTGATATACAGTCAGGGCCTTATCAAGGTATTCACTTCTTGACTAGAATGTCTCTTTGTCTGCATAATGAATATAAATGTGCCCAACAGGTAACATAGTAGGCAGAGAGACAGTCAGAACAAGATGAAATAATTCTCAGCTATGCAACTGGGATTAGTGGAAGAGAGAGGAGTAGAACTGAGACCTTCAAATTTTAATGAAGAATAAAAAATGTAAGATTTATATAACTACTTTTTGGGAATCTTATGATATTGATGACTTGATGCGATAGTATTACAGTTCAGAAGGAATATTTTTTGGCTTTGATGATGCGTGCTCGCTGACCTACAAGTAAATGAGGTACAGGTGAAATCTGGGGAAAGAGCCAGGAGCTGCAGCTACTCGTGTTGGAGCGCTTGCCTCCTGCCTGCACTGCTGCTCTGTCCTTCACCATTTGGGTTTGAGAGAACTGTGCGGTCGTCAACGTCTCCAAAACACACCTCCTGCATTGTCATAGCTCTTTACTAACTGTGAAACCAAGTTTCAGAAATTAAAAAAAGGTGGGTAATGTATGGTGGCCAGAATTGTACCTCACGTGTAACTCTGGCTGATGAGAGTGGGTTTGTTGTCAGGGGCAGCTTCAGCAGAACTGAAACTGAAATTAATACAGAGGAAGTAAAAGAAAGAGCCTTCAGCCTGTGCTTTGAGTTCCCAGTGTTTTTGTGACAGGGCTGACTTTCTTCTCTGCAGCACTCCAATGTGACTGGATACTTGTTTGAAAATACTATCTGTCATGGATGTAATTACATGCTTGGCCAATAGAAGTAGGAAACGAATTACAATTCCCAGAATCTGTACACCTTTCCTTTGTATAACGGTATCAAGCTATGTTGAGGAAACAAAAGAGATTTAAGAGTGGGGGACTGCCACGGGGAATATGTGTATATACTGCCGCAGGCAGCAGTATAAATTAGGAGTACCTGATTTAAAATTAAACAAGACAGGTTGGTACCAAAAGCGGTCTAGTTGTAGCTGTTTGGTGCTCAATAAAAGACTAATTTGCTTTGCAATGTAGTCACATACTTTGTCTTATTTTATGTGTTATATAAAATAAGCCAAGCAAATTTTCCTTACTCAGCCTGCCTGTCCAAATGCTAATTGCTGATGGATGGTTATAGAGTTTGCTAATAATTATATATTCCTCACAACAAGAGATTGTGAACTTTTATTTGATGCTTTCACGTTATTTTATTTATGGTAATTCAAGGATGTGGTTTAGAAAGCTTCTGATTTGAAGACAAAATTCCTTTCCTGATTTAATTGAGTATCTAGGACCCTGCATGCAACTAAATAAATATCTGTTCTCCATAGACCAGAGGACGTGAGCACAGACTTCTGGTAAGCTTTTTTCCAGAATGAAACATTTGAGGAATCAGATTTTTCTCTTGCAGTTGGAGGGGATGGCTGGTTCATCTTTATGTCGTTCTGTAGAGGCAGCTGTATGTTGTTTTATGTCTTTTACAGATGGTGGCCTTTTTTTGTTTTTCCTGTGGTGGTTTAAAGCATGTTTACACACCAAGTACAATGACTCTTCCTGTGCTAACCCACTACTGAAGGTGCTGGGAAGCTCGATGAAGAGATGTTAAACTAACAGAAGTATTCCATCCTATTGAGAAGCTCTCTAGACTTCCAGTCTTTTAAGTATCTTACAGGATCATAAGACCTAGGGGGTTTTTGTGCTACTGTGTGCGACAGACTTTGATTTGATTTTTTTGTTTCTGTTTTGCTAAATTGTGAGCAGATGTAGAAAGACAGTAGAATCCTGCTGTTGGTGAGATGCAAATTAACACCTCCCCCTAGTGCAATCAATTCTCCTTAGCCAAGCTAAAAGTTTGGGTTTTGGTGTGGTGGTTTTTTTTTCTCTCTGTGTATAACTTAAGACAATGTGTTCCTTATTGTGTTCTTTAAGTAGTTTTCAGAGTTCCTATATAATGTGGAGGATTTTGTGTTTGAATCTGCACAAGATATTTTTGCCGTTGTGTGGGGTTATCTGCTGCTGTATCAAACTTTTTTCTGGTACTGCAAATTAAGAAATTAGTACGCAAGAAGCATGTAACAGCATAGGAGAATTTGATGTCATTTAGGACTATTTGCACTGAGTGCAAAGCTGTGCAAAGCTTTATGTTCTTACTTAAGCAAAGTTTCTATTCTTACAGAAGCCCCCTGAATTTTTGCAGCAGGTGATGGTGTTTCTAGTTGCGAAGCAGCTTACCAGATTGAGCTCTGAGAAGTATTTCAGATATTATGAGCTGGTCTTTTCTCTCCCAGGTCTTTTCAGAAGCTTTCAGATATGCTATTTGGAGCACTGAAAAAGAAAATTAGCAGTTTCCCACAGTATAGAGTAACAAAAGTCAATCCATTGCGTATAATATGCCATGGTGATGTATTTAAAATAAATAAAATGAAATACTCATTTTAGGCCCTGACACAAAGACGGACTTTGTCCCTCACGTGTCCCCCCTGTGTTGTAGCCTTGGGCCCTGGCTGCATGTCAGAGTTTCTGTCCCATCTGGGAAACAGCAGATGCTTGGCAGCAACTCATTATGTTTTCCAGAAAGCCCCTCTTCCACCTCCGCAGAAGAAAATGGTCCTCTCCTCCCTGTGCTACTGGTGGCAGCAGATTGGGAGGAGCTTTCCTGTTTTGCATACAAAATAATCTTTTTTTTTTTTTTTTCAGACTGCCTGTGTGCGTATAAGCATGCCTTCGGTTCAAAACATTGTCTGCAAACATATATTGTTCATTTTTTGCCTTGAATTCTAATTGCAGTGTGGATTGGTATTGCAAATTGATATATGTTGTGCGATTTGTGCAGGAGGAAAAAGCAAAAAACACCTAGAAGGCACTATCTAAGGGCAGCTATTTTTATTTCTCTGTTATGTTTTAATTTGCTCCAAATGATGGGTTTCTCTGTGGCTGAAACACTTGCGCCTTCCAGTTTGCACAGTCAATTTAAACATTTGCTGAATCATGGCATCCAAATAAAAAATTGCAAATGTCAAGTACTGTATTTAGTGATACTTAAGTCTGTACATATGAATTAAACAGTTAAATATGAAAAATATTTTGCTGTGTTGTTGTCTGGCTGTATTTCTAGGGATTGCCTTGCCTAAAGCTCTAAAACCTGGAAAAAAGTCATCAGGCTTCAGAAGTTCAGTGTCTTTGAGCTCACCTATTTTCAGCGGCATTTGTTGTGGAACTTAACTGGGGACCCATGAAGGCCTAAAACTCATGCTTCAGCCGTCTCCATAGTTTTAAACACTTTTCAGATTTCCTGTTCCTGATGGGGTCCATGTCCCCAATTTACCGTAGCCGAGAGCAGTGCAGCAGAAGCTGGGGAGGCAGTTTGGGTTGCATGACCACAGAAGGATTTGATCTCCTGCTCCTGCTTGCTGTGTTCAGGGAGAAGTACCGTCTCCTCTGGCCCCACCTCAGCGTTTCAGGCACCGTTCAAGAACTTGCAGTTTAAACATTAGAAACACTGTTGTAAATAATACTATTCTACTTTGTGTACAATAAGTAAATCTTAGGCTTATCTGGATAGCTGTACTTCAGCAACTTCTCTTCCATTTCCGCACAGTACCTTCTAAATTTCTTTAGTTACTTATCACCCTGATGACTTTCCCCATGGTTAGTCCAGTTACCTTGGAAACCCGTTTACCCGCACATCTAATCTCTGAACTGATGAAATAATATGTACTGCTTGCAAATCAGTTTGAAGAAAGCTTTCTCCTGTCTTAATTGAAGAATGTTAATCTCTTTGTTTCAGAAGTATCAGAATTTCAGAGGGTTTTTTAGCTTCTATTAAAATGTTTTGCTCGTTTTTCATTTAGTCCTTGAAAACGTGACAAAGAAGATTAACCTTAATGGTATATTTTGAAAAAGATGTAAATACCTCTTACAACCTACCACTTGCAAATATAAAAATTAAAAAAATACAGAGAGACACAAAGCTGTTTGCTAATGGCTGAGGCTACATTATGCAGCTGTTGAATCAGTGTAGTAGCAGAATTTAATGGCATAATGGTAGTTCAGAAATGTCTTGTATGGTTGTGGCATGGCTCTTGCACAGTGTCGCGGAGATGTTGAACACATAAAGCTCCTGCCTTGGTGCTGGTGAGGAGGACGGGCTGTGCCTCTGCTTTGTTATCCACATCAGTCCAGGCTTCCTTGGAACAGAATATCCTGAGTATTTTTTAGCAGTGTGCCCAGGTGGCCAAGAAGACCAACAGCATCCTGGCCTGTACCAGAAATAGTGTGGCCAGCAGGAGTAGGGGAGCGATCGCCCCCCTGTACTCGGCACTGGTGAGGCCCCACCTCGAGTACTGCGTTCAGTTTTGGGCCCCTCACTACAGGACAGGCATTGAGGTGCTGGAGCGTGTCCAGAGAAGGGCAACGGAGCTGGTGAGGGGTCTGGAGCACATGTCTGATGAGGGGCGGCTGAGGGAACTGGGGTTGTTTAGCCTGGAGGAAAGGAGGCTGAGGGGAGACCTTATCACTCTCTACAGCTACCTGAAAGGAGGTTGTAGAGAGGTGGGGGTTGACCTCGTCTCACTAGTAACAAGTGATAGGACAAGAGGAAATGGCCTCAAGTTGCACAAGGGGAGGTTTAGGATGGATATTAGGAAAACATTTTTCAGAGAAGGGGTTATCAAGCACTGGAACAGGCTGCCCAGGGAAGTGGTGGAGTCGCCATCCCTGGAGGTATTTAAAAGATGTGTAGACGTGGTGCTGAGGGACATGGTTTAGTGGTGGTTTTGGCAGTGTTAGGTTGATGGTTGGACTTGATGATCGTAAAGGTCCCTTCCAACCTAGACAATTCTATGGTTCTATAAGATAGGAAAAAAAAGGAACAATAAGATACTACTTTCTTTTTCCTTTTAGCTTTTCCTTAAGTTTTCACTGTGGACTTGCTGGTATTGTGTTCATCTCCGCACTATTACAATTTCATTTTTTAACTGACATAACAAATGAACACTAAAAGTTGTCTCCAGTCTTGCGGGCACAACATAGAAACACTGAATTTTCTCATTATCTTCTGGTAGTTTATTCTAATGATATCAAGATTTATTAAAATATTTTTTTCAGGTTTTATCTGGAGCGTGGAAGTTGAATAACGTTATTCCGAAAATGAGAACAATATATTATTTTCAATGTAACCTTATTTATCTGTTATTTCTGGGCACCTTTCCTGAAAATTAAACTATTGATAAGAGAAAGCTCTGTCTCTCACCAGACTTCACTGTGGTGTCAGGCTTTCTAAGCAGAACTATCTGTGCTTTTGTCTTCCAGTGTATTTGAGATTATGCTTTTTGACGGTGTATATAGCAAAATCATACATTGTGTGACACAAATGATTTTTTTAAAAGTAATTCATAAATTTTAAGCATATGCTGAATTGTGGTAAAAAATATTTTATTTTCAGTGATGCAATAAATAGTTGATCTGCTGTTTTCTCATTTATGTTTTTTTCAGTATGGTTATCTGCCTCTCCCTCTTTTTGACACGTTCAGGTCATTGAAGCATTTCTTGAGGGTCGTCAGGGCTTTCATACATTGTTAGATGTGTTTATTCCAGAATTCAGGTAACAAAAGTTTCATCCTGAAAATTTATGTAGAGTCAAAGAGTTTGTAGCATTTTTAATAGGATTTTTTTTTTCCCAAAAGCTTTATCAAGTTTAAAAACTGCTTAATTGGGAGGAAAAACATTAGAGAGCAGGATTTGTATACTTAGCTGGAAAGAAATGCAGTTTTTCTTGTTTGATTAGTCTACTTACAGTTACCCACTAAGATTCTAATAATTAGAGACCAAAGATTTGGGGATAGGATTTAAGATGGAATTTTGTTAGAGTTCACAGAAAATCTCTTGAAAAATTAAAATATTGATGGAAAATGTATATTGAATCTATTGTGATAAATCTCTTCTTATTTTTCCCCATTACTCTGGGAGAAAGTAAGTGTGTGAATTGCATGACTTGTACTTCTTTGTTACTTGGAAAAAAAACAGGATGTCTGAAATTAGGAGAAAACATGCTATAAACTGAAATGATAGATTATCAGTTGGTGCAAATTTACACTGAAGCAGATTTAACTATGTCAATTTTTATCTACTAAAGTCCTGATTACAGATGTGATATTTTCCAATGTTTTAAAAGCATTTAAAATAAACTAGGAGGTCATCAGGAGTAGCTAACATAGATTCACCAAGGGAAGTTGAACCTCCAGAGGTCCCTACCAACATCAGCCATTCTGTGAATCTGAGAAACTTGTTTGGAGCATTTCTGTAACTTCAGCCTAAATAGATAACAGCAGGTTTTTTCCTGCCAGTGCTGTAGAAGGGTAAGTTAGGTAGCAAGTTGGGCAAACAGGTCACGTCAGTGAGTAGGTTGAAAGCAGAGCAGTCACGCTAGTGAGAAATTCCTGGATAGACATTCTCAAGAGTTGAAGAATATTTTTGTTAGTGATGCTGACCAAAAAAGCAACCGTGGAGATAGTTGATTGTGTAAAATTTGGAGATTACCTTGAAGTTTGGTGTAACAGACGTGAGATTACAGTCAGTCAGATGGGCAATGACGTCATGTACTTTTGGGATTATGACTGAGACCTCCTGGAAATTCAGGAGAAAGGAGGAAATACCTGGATTCGCTGTTGATCATAGGACCAGTACTATTAGTTTGCTGAGGCCATGTAGCTGTTTACAAAGCAAGTGTGTATTTAGAGAGATACGGTGAGATATTTCTAGCACAGGTAGTGAAGCACTGGGAAAACCTACCCTGAGTGACTGTTTACCGTTCCAATGTCTTGCATTTAAAAAACTTGACTTTGCACTGGAATGAACAAGTGAACAGAGCTGAAAATAATGGGATCCAAGAGAGCCATGAGTGAATTTAGGATGGAAAATGGAGGACAGTTGTTAATACCAGACCAGTGTGCCTTGAATCTTCATATTGTGTAGAAGACATAGAAATAGTATTAAGGCAAACTTCAGTAAGTTCATGAAAGAGGTTATAAAGTAGCCTGCAGGAGCAGGGTTTGGTCTGAGAATTAGAAAGGACCTTCTGGTTTCTGTTCATGTTACAGTGTCCTAAATGAAATGTCTTAGCTTCTCTCTGTGCTGGATCAAGTCAGTGACAGAAGAAATTAATGCTTGCAGAAGCATGCTTTTCCACTTCATTTTGGCGGGTTTATCACACAAGAGCTATGGATTTTTCTAACATGTTAGAACTGACAAACTTGTCAGCTGTAAAATGCCACTGATATCAAGTATAGTTCTGTTTGTATAGCGAAGCTCATTCTCTAGGAAAAAAACTACAGTAGAACTATCCTGCTTTCTGTTGGAGGAATTAATTAAATTGAACCGAGAAACCTGGAACCTGAGATTCTGATGTGATTGCGCCAGTAGATGCTGCCTCAAAGTACAGGGCTAAATACTTCAGTGCAGAGCTAGGCACCTTGCCTTCTCTTGCTGCATTCTTCCCCATATGCGTTTCTAGGCAAATATATCATGAGCCGAGCCAGCTTTCCATCGTGAACAGCTGATTCACAGTCTCTTCAGGTCACAGACAAGCCTGGATAATGAGAAAAAGAAACCCTGTTAGTAAAGAAGGAAGGAAGTTTTTCTTCTTCATTGGTATTTCAGAGTTTTCACATATTTACGGGTAGAGGTGAGTAAAGCATCTCTGAAGTTCATCCAGATGTAATACCTCCATTTTTGATTGAGATGATTCTAAGCCACCTAGTTTTGTATTCTGAAGTACAGGAAAAAACCCTGACAGATTGTCAAACAATCTGTCTGAGTGTTACCTTTCTAAGAGTCGATGCAGTAGAAAAGTAGGTAACAGCTGATGTGAGGTAGTCACCTTAAAGTTTATGGTCAATGACAATCTAGTCAGTATAGTCAGTGTAATTAATATCATCCTGAGGGAGAGGTCTGAAACAGAGAGATGAATTAGTTTGCAAATGAGCCTGTTTCCTCTCTACATTGACTGTGCAGTTTACCTTAGCTATTAAAGTACTGAAAATTAAAGAAAACTGAACTGCGACAGGTCACCTGAGATTGACTCTGCCATTACTTGACAGTTCATACTATTCTGTAAGCCAAAGATGCATTAGGGCTCTGTTTTTAATAGCATGTGTAACTGAAATAAAAGTGCACGCTGTAGAAATGTCTTCTTTCTCCAGGGTTATTAGATTCAGCATCTGGATGCCTAAGAACTCAAAATTAACATGGGACTTTTTCAAATTATGTCATTAATGATCTGAGCCTTGATTTTGGGTCTTATATCACAGTTGTGTTGAAAAGATAGTTTATCTTTTCTTGTTCTTGGACCCTACCTATTAAATTCCTAGGGTTTTATTGGAAAAGTATCTTTTAGTATATGACCATCATTAATTATCTCAGATAACTGAGACAGAAGTCATGTTCTACTTTTCTAAATGTCGATTGCTTGTTAGAGCAATCACATCAGTGGGATTATTACGCGTAGTATTTAATGGCATATTTGTGCACAACTTCAGAACTTCAGGGTAATTGGTACCATTCATTGTTTTTATTTCAGTAAAACACAAAAGTTGTTGAACAGGTAGCACATAGATGTACATTCTAAAGTTTAGAAACAGCGTTTGAGAAGATGTAACAATAAAATATCTAGTGTCAAATTAGTGTTAATAATTTGGGCAGAGTTTTCTCTCAAGTATTTCACAAGCCTTTCACTTCTTCAGTCTTCAGTAGGTTAAAATGATTTTAGCGTGCTTCAAGAGTGGGAGAGAGTTTTTTCCCTCTTATTATTATGCTCTATTACATTACCACATACTTGCATTTATTTTACTTCTCTTGCAAAGAGCTATATGTCTGAATAAATTATGTACTGAATTGTCATAGAATCACAGAATGCCAGGTTGGAAGGGACCTCAAGGATCGTCTGGTCCAACTTTTCTTGGCAAAAGCACGGTCTAGACAAGATGGTCCAACACCCTGTCCAGCTGAATCTTAAAAGTGTTCAATGATGGGGAATCCACCACTTCCCTGGGGAGATTATTCCAATGGCTGTTTGTTCTCATTGTGAAAAATTTTCCTCTTGTGTCCGATTGGAATCTCCCCTGGAGTAACTTGTACGTATTGCCCCTCGTCTTTTCCATGTGATTCCTTGTAAAAAGGGAGTCTCCATGTTCCTTGTAGCCCCCTTTAAATACTGGATCGTGGTGATAAGGTCTCCCCTAAGCCTTCTTATCTTAAGGCTGAACAAACCCAGTTCTCTCAGACTTTCCTCTTATGGCAGGCTTCCCAGTCCTTTGATCATCTTTGTGGCCCTTCTCTGGACCCTCTCCAGCCCCTCCACATTTTTTTTGCGTAGTGGGGACCGAAACTGAACACAGTATTTGAGGCATGGCCTGACAAGCGCTGAGTGCAATAATGACTTTTTAAATTATAGATGGCTCTAAGGTCAAGCACAGGTTTCCACTCAATATAGGTAGCACAGGCTACCTATTGGAAGAAAATGGAAAAATAAAATAGAAAGCAGATTCAGTGTAAATCCTTTTTTTGGTGTGTGCTCCAAAAAGCAACAAATTCTGCATATTGAATAGTAAAAGCCATAATACTTCCCAAGGTAAGACTGTTCATGCCAACTAATAATATGATCAATCCAGTGGCAGTCTGGAATGGTCTGTAAATTGCTGGTAGGTTTGTAAGGTGTCCAGATTGTGTTTCTTCAACCATATCTTCTGGTGCACAACAGATTTCTTCTGACAAAATCCACCTTTGCTTATTGATAGACTTAATCATTGCTAGTTTTAAAATGATGGAGCATTAATCTTAGAAGGGTAGATCATTTTGGAAGCTCTTTTTTTGAAGCATGCTAATCTACTTTTCGATGATGACATAAACACAACTATTTACTGTGTATGAAAGAATTCATAGCTTTGCATTGTGAACTGGGCCTAGTCATATTTTTTATGAAATGATAATTTTTTTTGGCCAATAGAAGTTTTGTTTCTTTGGAAAATGGAAACTACTTTTCCCCCACAAAAAATAATCTGCAGTTACTTAGTTTTGGTGAAAGCAGCGTATAGCTGAAAATAACTGTCCAGGGGACATTGAAACATTCAGTCTTGATTTAAAATATCAGAATGTTGTATTAGTTCCAGTTAAAAATGTTTTGAATCAATTTGGCATTAAGTCAGCCTTTTTAGTGTCCCAAGAGAGCTGCAGTTAGATGCTTCATGTTTTTCTCTTCCCCTATGGCTTAGGCTACACAGCTGGACTAAACGTATAATAATTCACCGCTGCCAAGTGATTCCTAGTTTGGTTGTGGTGAGTCAGGACTTGGGAAGACCAAGTGTCATAGGAGATCTGCCAAGGAATTTTAAATTGCACATCATGTTTTTGGATTTTTCATTTGAATTCCTATATGTAGTGGAAATCAATATTTTTAAGCTACGTTTTGCATGATCTTTGCTAAGGAAATTTTGGTATTCATTCTTTTTTCCAGTGCTCAAAATCCAAACACTGTCTAACAGTTGAAAATGTTGTTTGTTGACCTCTGTTACTGCATTAAGGTTAAACTGAGCTTATGCTGGACATGCTACTTTGATTTCAGGAATGCACATTGGGAAGACCAAATGTCTAGCACAAACTTAGACTGATCTCTTTTGGGAGACCTTGTGGGTGGTGCATCCTTGTCTGTAGTTTTGAATATAACTTCTGAAACTCTCGCTGTGCAGCATGCATCAACACACCATGTTATCAGTGTTCATTGCCTCCAATGCCTTTTAATTTAAGGAGGTCTTCCTCAAATCATCTTCCTGACTCCTCCTCTTCTGTGTTCATCATGCCTATGGATGAAGAGACTTGTGTCATCCACCATCTAGTTTTCTTTCCTGTTCTAGTGCCAATTCTGTAAGATTTGAGAGTTCTTAAAACATAAGTTTGGGTTGGATTCTTTCTTTATTTTGGCAGGTACATAACATTGCACTGACAACATAAAAGGATCAACAGAGCTGGCAGAAATGACCCCGCTCTATAAATTGAGTGTATCACGTTCTTACTGGTGTAACTGTAGATGCAGCAATTCAATATGAGCTTTTCATTGCTACAAATATTTATTTTTTTTTTCAGTCTCTGAGGTCAAAAATAGTCTTTAGCAATGGATCCAGCTCTTGAATTCAGGTACTAGCCTGGGGAGAGTCCTCAGTTTGCCTGGTTAATACTCTGTGTCTGAGCTGAACATAACCTGAGTTTCTCACACTGTAATTTTAGTTCATTCTTCATTCAGGCATTTCATAGTAACTTTTCCTAACAAATTATCTCATTAAATTTAGTAAATAAGACATGTTCCACTTGGCTGCGTGCACCATTGGTTGTGTTAAATAACTAATTAGATGCACAAGCCATTTAATAAAAATTACACTCTCTCCCAATTCCATAACCCAAACAATCTGACAGTTTCTGTGGCAGCAGTGAAGTGAAAGGAGCTCGAATCACCAGGAAGACACTACAATTGCTATGTGATAGATTCTAATGGCTTAGTCAATGAAATATTTTGAAGCTGGGAATTCATAAACATCGTAATATCTGTGTATTATTTTACCTTTCTGCATTTATTTGAAAGGCACGTTTTCCTTTTCAGTGAATGAAAATTCTGGCCTCAACATTTGAATTCTTGTCATTTTGCTCGTTTAAGCTTTTGTTTGGATCCTTTTCCTGATGGATTAAGCAAGCAGCTGCTCTTTGATCATAGCATCTGTGCCCCTTATTTTGACTTGAAGTTTCAAAATGTGCAGTTCGTGAAAGGTCTAAGCAAATGGATTTCTTTTGTTTGTCTTGTTCAAAAGAAAGCAATTTGAAGACTGTTAGGGGTATTATTACTGTGCTACTGTCAATGCTGTTATCGTTTAGAATGTATCATTGTTTTCCCCTATCAGGACATGGATGCAGGGTTCTTGGGAAATGACAAGAAGTATTACTACCTGAGAGAAATCGTTATTTGGTTTTCCATTAATGAAAGGGCTTTGGAGTAATTTTACTAACTGAAATGCCAGTATAGATTGGTCTGATCACTAGCTGAGAGTGACAGAAAATACAGGCGGATTGTGATGATGCCATTCTTTTGATACTGACAGAAGAAACAAGAAGTGAAAGAAAAATAGCAGCCATCTACACACCATCAAGTCCAGGGGGTAGTGAAAATTAAGACTTTGTAGGCCGACTGTTATAACCCTGTATGCTGTTACTTCTTTTACGGTTTTTTAATTGTTCTAGACTTGTGTCCTACATGGATACAGTTGGGGGTTTGGCACATTCAGATGTACCCCAAAAAAGCGGACACAAGCAAATTTAGTTGCTGATGCTTAAATTACACAGTAGACAATTCACTAGCTTTTAGAATAAATATTATAGTTCTACCTACATATAGCCATCTAGGGGTTTAGGTTTGCAGACTCCTGGGTTTGGTTTTATTTGCTATTGTCACCAAAAGATTGCAAAAGATGCTGAATGTTGGAGCCCTCACCTCTTTGCCAAAACTCTCTCTACCTCTAAGTGCTCACACCACAGGGGTAAAGAAAGATTAATTATTCCTAGTCTGTCCAGCAATGACTGAATCCTGCTCATCTTGAAATCGGTATGAAGAGGGTGCCATCAGTGATCTCTTCATCCTTTTTTTCCCTAGGTCTGAAGGAAGCAGCAGTTAGAGGTTTTTATTCCTTTTGCTTACTTATGAACAATATCGTTACAGGTTTTAGGCAACCATCCAACAGCTAGAGTGGGCAGAACTGGGGAAGACCCAGGGTGCCCAGGAGGTTACAGGGACCAGCTTACAGCTGCCCCGCTGGGGAGAAAGGGGCAAGTAGAAGCAATTCTGGTTTATGCTCTGTGCCTGTAAACCAAATGCTTTTTGCCTTTCTGCTTGTATTCAGAATTCACCTTGGTGGTAACTCCTGTTCTTTTAAACCCTTTACTAACTGTTCAGCATATTCTGCTTGCATTGCTTCATTATTCACTGTGCATCATTCATTAAACAGATTCTCATTGGCAAGCAGAAATTCCTTTACGTGTTTCTTTCCTTACATCTATTAAGACACAATCCTGGAAGCGTGGCAAGGAAAAGGAGCAGGAATTGCGGCTAACCATCCACAAAACAGGGCATTTACTTGTACAATGAAGATTCACATTCACCCTCTCCATTTCTAACCTTGATGCCAGTTCAAGTCAAATCAAGCCTGCGTTTATTGACCTGCCAGAGTTTACTGACGGAAAACATCACTCTTGGCAAATTACAAAATGGCTAGGAGTATCAGATGAAATAACTGACGCTTCACTGCAGTAATATAAATGACCTAAATACCCAGTTCTAGTGGAGTCTTTTGGTGTGTTAAAATAGATCTTTTGTATAGTACAAATTGCGCACAATGTAGAAATATCACCATAACAAATATATAACGATCTTTTAAGGAGCTCCGTTAATCAAAAATGTTCTCAAATAGAGGTAAAGCCATTGTAATTACTGTTTTGTTGACGGTTAGTAGCATGTCGTCTGTGTGACCCCTTTGGAAGAACATTATCTTTCATCTTTTCAACATGCTGGCACATCCCCAAGGCTATGAAAAATCGAGAGTCTGGAGATGCAGGAATTAAACGCATTTCCAAATGCTGCTTTTCCCCCTACATTTTCTTTTGAGCTAATTTGTCTGTCTTTTTTTTTTTTTTTTTAATTCCAAGACCTTATTTGTTTTACATGGTTTCTAAAATTGGATAGCACCTCCTAATTGTAAGTGATTCAGTTTTAACATTTTTCCTTTGCAAAAGCACTGCTGTGGCTTGCTGAGATGTTGAGCACCCACCTCACTTGCTAATTTCCACGGGAGCTGGAAACGTTCAGCTTTCATGGAAATAGCACTCAAGATGTCTCAAGCGGAGGACTTAAAAGCAGTTGCTCCAAAAATGGCAGGCTGCTTTGGAGAATACAGTCCTATATTTGAAGTGCATTTTTTTCTGCATTAATTGTCTCCATTTTAGTTCAATTCTGATTCAGCTTCGCTGAGAGAATTGGGGTTGGGATGGGGGGTGGATTCCAGGGACGGGTGCACCAAGGGGGATGTGGAGGATGAGGGGAAGATGAAAGCCGAGGGCCAGCAAGCACCAGGGGACATAACTGCTTGCTTCAGTGTCCCGCATCGTGACCGTGTGCCCTTGCAGTACTCTGCCGCTGTGTCTGCTTGGGCTGGTGCAGCGCAGAGGAATTTTAACATTGGTCCTACATCCAGCAGAGATGAGTATAAAGAACCTCCATTTAAGATCCGGTATTTTAATAACGGTGGTGTGTAGAGGTGAGCGGGGTTCAAGTTCAAGGCAGCCTTGGATTTCTGGGTGGATTGTACCAATCAGAGGTCTGTGTCTGTGAGGACCATTTGAACCAGGTAACTGTGCCCTAGGGCAATTATAGGGGTGAGCTCCGTGCACAGATTGACTCTGTCAATGCAAAGCAATGTTAATTGAGCACTGTAATACAGTAACACGCAAGGGAATGGCACTGCTGTAAAATCCTGCCTGGTGTTGCTGTAGCATGCCTACGTGAGTTTTAACGTAGTTGCTTTAGTTATCAGAAAGAGAGTTTCAGTAATGGAGACGGGGCTGCACCTTTCTCTAAGGAAGGTAGGTAAGCAGGTAACGTCCAGGTTGTTCTGCTTGTACTTACTATATTTTCCATAATTAATTGTACAGAAGAGCTACTAAGGAAGAGCATACATCTGCAAATGTCATTACTTTGGTACTTAAATAATACATTTAGATGTCATTTGAAAGAAAACAAGTTTTCAGTGCTGAAAAGAGAAGGAACAAAAGGAGAGTACTGAATGTAGAATTGAGAAACATGAGGTTAGGGACCAAGTTGATGCCAAGGCAGTTGGTCCAACGTATTAGACTTTCTTCCTGCTGGAAGGTGCAGTGAAGAGGAGGGAATACTACTAGTACAGCATTGCCACTGCTTTTCCCTCAAAGCATTTTTGAATCATAAACTGAAGTGCTAAACATCTGTCAATTTTGAAATAATGGGACAGGAATTTTTGCCAAAAGGATTTCACATGGATTTTCTTTTTTCAATTTTATGTCAAATACCATTTTTTGCATTCATATTTTCTGTCCTATATCTAGGATCCATGTATACCTTTTAATTCATATTTTTAACCTCTCTTGATGCTTGTTTAAATATACATCTTTGGGAAATTCCTACATCTCATTACTTGTATGGAGTCGTACGTGTGCCAATCTGATGGTATTTTTAATTCACGTTTCCTCCTGCTCTGCTCAGCCAACCATAATACCATGGAGAAATGTTCTGTCTTGAGGGCAGGAATAAAATTTATGGAAATAAAATTGATATCTGAGATCTGTTCTTGAAGGTCTTCTCTGCTTACATCTGCCCTCTGTTTCCTGCAGCAACGGGGATGCGTATGCGTAAAAAGGAGGGTGAAACTCTGTTATTGCATCCTTTCCTGGTGAATACTATTTAACAGCCTGTGCCTGACCATTTTAAGGCCTGCTGAGCTGCATTACTGAAACTACAGGTCAAAACTAACAATTATGCAAGTTAATTACTCTTTCCTCAATTGTGAAAGGCTTATATAAGGGTTTCTTTTAAAACATGTATAATTGCCTTGAAGAAAAAACTGCTATTATTTGCAGGAGAACACATTGTATAATAGAAGTCAAAGCAAGAATCTACCCTGAAGCTTGCTCTCACGGAGGTGGTTTAGCCCAGATCCCCTAAAAATAAAGTCCTGAGGGGCAGGTTCATACGTACTTTGAATTCAGCTGCATGACTGGGAACTTGTGCATTTTGAAACATGTACATTTTATTTCAGGGACCCATGGTATTTGATGTAAAAAAAAAAAAAAAAAAGAGGAAAAAGAGTTCTTTAGATCTCTTTAAGCACTGATCTTCAACCAAAAATAGAACTACGTTTGTAGAGCAGTTAGGAATATTCCGAATACAGGGTAACTGGGAACATTTAAAACATGGCTGCTGTGAAACATCTATTTTAATATAGCACAAATAGTTTAACATACAGTTGTTTCCGGGTTCAGTTTTGGAAATGTAGAGTGGTTAAAAAAAAAGCCACTAAATTCAGTACAAAAGCAGTAATTACATTCCCTCTGGAGCCAAGCTGGTGTGTAACACAGCTCCTTTTGACTTTTACTATCTGTGGGTTTTAATGTAGGCGGAAAACTTGCCACAAAATGATAATCGGATAGTACTCGACATTTCTAAAAAATGTTTTTTTTCCCACCAGATTTGCAGCCTACACAGTGAAGTTATGTACTTGTATCATGAGAAAATGTAATTTAGGAAAGCAGGAATTCACTGAATATAAAGTCTCAAGTGGCAGAGGGGAATACAGTTTCAGTATTAGGCTTTTATAAAAGGAAAAATGTTTATTAAAGCTGTAGTAATCTCTTATTCATGCAGTTATGTCTTGAGTATTTACAAATTCATATAAACCAGAATGTGCTATGCAGATGTATTTTTCAGTACAAAGCGGTAGGTACCAACCTCATAAGATGAAGTAGAATAGAATTAAAAGCTTTTCTGATTGTAGAGAAAAGTCCTTTTTATGACCATTGGTAATAAATGGGATCTGAAATAGGCAGCAGTACAAAATTGGCATAATACCACTGGCACGAAGGAAAGTGTTTTTCACTCCCCTCCCTTTAACTGTAATGATTGCAGTGCTAAAGATACTTTTAAAATCTAAAACAAAAGGGTTGAATACAATTTAGAAAAATCCATGTATATTTAAATGTAAGGTCTTAAGATAGAATGGAATTTTGAGGGAGGTTTTTTTTTAAACAAATGGCATTATTTTAGAAAGTGTCTTATTAAGGCTTCTTATTTTGGAGTAGTCAGCTGGTTTTGGTTTGGTTTTGCATGTGTTTTAGCTCAGATCCTCTGTTCTTCACTGTATATGTCAGAAACTGTAATTGTTTTATTAAACTTCTGACTGGCTGTTCTGTTGATAGCGAGATGCGGATACCCTTAAGCTTGTGCAAGATAAATACATTTATTGTGGCCATTATAAACATTTTTTTAGGTATTAGAGGTGAAGGGCCTATGATGGCGGTTACTAAACGTTCATGCTTCTGTAGACCCAGTTCAATGGTACCTTTGTCTCATTAGGCAAGCATGCTCACAAGCTGTCTCCATAGAATAGTAAACAATTCTTGAATTAGGACTATATGTAAATAAAATAATGGCTCTAAAATGTTGTCTCGTGGTTTGGTTGTTCCAAGGAGTTCAAAACAACTGCTCTGTTACAGAGACTTTGAGGAGCGGAGTGTGTAACTGCAGCTTGCTGCTCTTTCGGCCTTGTCTCAAGGGTAAAATGGAGCAAAAGTTCATTAAATTCATGGTTGCTATAAAAAAAATGAAGTTTAATCCATGTCTGCCTGGAGGAAATGGTTTAAGAAGCAACTATATAGCCTCAGGTTGTGTGTGCCTATAATTTATTATTTAGTATTTGTCATATACCATATAAAATGCCTGCTCTCATAGCTCCAACGTGCAGTTGACAGAAGCAATTTTTTCCAGTCGCAGGACAGATATCACATATCTATGTTAGTAGAAAGTGGGTGCGTCTACCACTACTGCCAGTAGTATATTCTGGTCAAGTTGCATGAATTCAACTCCCAGATACTGCCAGGAAGAGCAGAATAAAGTAAACTTTTACAACATTCTTGAGTTAGTCTTGAGAACTTAATTTAAAGTATTTCATTAAGACTCAACTTGTTAACGTATCTGTTTGGATGTCTTAAGATTTATTTGTGATTTAGAGCCATTCTAATAGAATGAGTTTATTTGACAGTAAGGTTTCTGTTTTACTGAAGGTAGTATTTTGTTCTTTCTGGACATGTTGCTAATTCCTTCAAATAATTTTTCACGTATGATCTTAGATGACCAAATGCTTTTTGCTTCATATTTGAACTGCTGCATAGGCCCAACAGCTTTTTCATTTATTTGGGACTGCATTGTTATCAGAATCTTGATAAAAGTTGCATGCAAGAGCTATAAGGCTGCATTTTCTGTCTTGAACCCGCCCTAGACTCAAGATATAATAATACAAGTTTTAAGACAAGTTGGTGAGAATCCGTGATGTTATCGTCAGCAGCTGCCATTTGCCAGAAATGGTAGTAGACAAGCTACTTATGCTTGCTCTGTTGTCTCCGAGAGGTGTTAAAGCAGGTGGGCCTCCGAGAGAGAACCTCTGGAAAACGTGGAAACAGCAACTAAGAAAAGGAGAAGTATATTCAGTATGTCCAGCTCTGAAGTTATTATCTTATTCTTACAGCTTAGCAGGAGGAAGTAACTCACGATGCTAAAACTGGTTCAACTTAAACTGCAATAGATCAGGACCTTCAAAGAGCAGTGACTGTCAAATACTGTAATTTATCCCCTTAAAAAGTCATACTGCTTTCTGGATTGTTGATACCCGATCACAGGATTGCACAGTTACCATTTTGAATGCAAAGGAAACAGTGAGAAATACACAGCCCGGGGAGAAAGAGAACGGCATCCTCTTGGTAGCAGCCTGCAAGTTTCAGCAGATCTTCCTCAGGCTTGTCTGGAAGCATCACCCAAGCTTCGGCTTCATTCCTCTGCAGAAGGAATTTGGGGAGGTTGTTGCATTTTGTTCGTTTGTTAAATCTGTATTAAGTTGTGAAGGAAGATTATTTCTCTAACAGGGAAGATCGTTTTAGAGAGATAAAGAATTGGTTATCAGAAGTTCCTCATGGAGTTTGTTGAAAAAAAAAATAGCAAAAAACACAACAAAGTTTTACTACATTTTTTTTTTCTTCAGAACTGCGGTCTGGTAGCTGTAGAAATATTATTAAATATTGTTTTAAAACAAATAAGTTAGTCCTGAATCAAACTTTCAATTAAATAAAAAAGAGGCATTTGCAAACACTGACCAGGAAAAATTGGCTAACTTGGTGTCACCATGGCCTGCAGGAGGTGAAAAAAAAAAAGACGACAAGCACTACATAGAATGCAAAACTAATCTCAAAGAGTTCAGTGCAGCTATTCATCACTTCTAAGGTTTTATACACATTTTTGTAAGTGATAATTAAGATAAATTAAATGAGGTCTGCAGTCTTCTTTAACCATTTGGGAAACATGTACTTTGCTTTTAGAATATTTCTTCTCCTAATATTTGAAAAAGCTGAAAATTGATCTGCCTACCTATTTTTGTCCAAAGTTGATCTTTTATTCCAAAATGAAAGGTCAACATCTTCTGCTCTTTCTCTGGGAAAATTTTAGATGAGCTTTTCAAAATGTATATCAAAAGAAGGAAAAATGGTAAACTTTCAAATTTCTTTAGAAGTATACCCAGCCTATTTTAGAATACTTAGAGTGACTCTTGATATGAATCAGATGTATTTCCCTGGCTTTTGCTATTTGACTGTTTCTTAATAGCTTCTGGTAGACACTGTAATGACATACTATTATCTTGATCTTGATATGTTAATTGTTTTAAAAGGAAAAATACTTGAAATGCTCTGGATGGCACAGCGGGAAGCAGAAGAAACTCCTTCACTGATATTTTTCCAAATAAGGACTAACATGGCAGCAGTTTTCCCACATACTCTGTTGAAGTACATAATGCTCTTCTAAACCTTTGCTGACAAAAAAAAACCCTCAGGGAGATCTTCCATGTTGCGAGACAGTGTTGGGCCCCCTCAGCACCCATGGGTGTGCCGAGGGCAGATGGGAGGTTGATCGGCAGCGCGTTCCCGGAGAGCCCGGCGAGTGGTGCTGGGGTCGGCCCCCATCCGAGAGCCGTGGCACTGCTATCCAGTGACCCGGGTGGCTGCGTTCAGGTGATGAGGTGCTGGGATCAAGCAAGTGTACATGTGAAGTTTCCTCTCTGAGAAGATTTTCGATTTGTTCTAGTCCCTGATATATTTTATTCGAAGATGGAGAAATGATCGCAAAGAGCCTGTATTAGAGAAATTAGTATCAAAGGAAAGGAATAAAGAGAGTTAAGAGGAGTTTGTTGCTGGAAAACTTCCAGGAATTTTGAAGAATAGTAAAAAATAATTATTATGTGTTTAAGAAAAAAGAAGCTAAATAACTTTTCGAGGCCATTTAAAAGAATATTGCATGAGGCAATAGGAGTTTTCCTCTTTAATGTTGGAAAACCTCAATTGGAACTGAGTTGCATTGAGAAATTAAGCACAGGAAGTATGTACGTGCTCGTGCACACACGTAGTTGTATATTATACGTAAGGCATTGTAGAATAAATGTATATACATAAATTTATTGAAGCATTAAGTGAAATTCAAAATAGAGAACAATTTGTGATGGCATCCTTTGGGCAAATATTTCTGCTATTAGAGAACTATATGCAGCTTATGCTTTAAAACCGGTGGAAAAAATGGTAACAGGTCCTTTCCAGAGTCTCTGTATAGCTCTTACGGAATTCTCTGCATTAAACTCAAGCCTGAATATTTACTGCTTTCTGTGGTATTCAACCATGATGAATAACATAGGAAAAGCTGATGACCATTCTGTCCTAATGACTTTGCATGGGAGTGCATGGAGAGAAAATGTCTTTGGGCAAGCCAAATAGCTATTAATACTTAAATAATGTGATCGTGCTTAAATTAAGTGTGTCCTGTATACTTTACACAAATAATTATATTTACCACAAGGCAGGTTTTTTAATCACTTTTTTGGGGGGAGGGTGGAGAGAGAGGGATGTTCCTTTTCCCTCTATTTCTGTTAATGTTCATATTGTTTAGTACAGGAGAAAGGCTAATCATATGGAGGAAAATATTTTACATTTTTATTTAAGATATTTGTGTTTTGAAATGTAAATGTCATGTTTTGTGTTGCGAAAAAACTGGTCTTTGATTGTCAATGAACACAAAAAATAGCTGTTTGAAACAATGTGCTTTTTCTCTCTCATTTTTAATTCCAAGCAAATATGCCTTTAAAAGTATCAGAAACATATTACTGGTGGTAGGAGGAATGGTGATGTTAGTTTAAGAACAGCTTTCACGTGATGGTAACTGTCTAAAACTAGCACATGCAGGACAGACAGGGTTTGGAAATCACTGGACATTGAGGATGTGGTCGAACCACTCGTGAACAAAACCTTGCTGAAAGGCTCAGATGCTGTTCGGACTTAACCTTGATATATATGCTGTAGTTCATGTCAGATTTTTCCATTTTAAGCTCTGTCCAGAAGCTATTAATTCAGCTGTGAGAACTTGCTTCAAGCTGCAGTTTTTAATACAGTATGTCAAGGTGGAGAACCATCAGAAATTGGTTCATCAGGTTTTGAGTTCCTGGAATCTTAAAAAAGTCGCTGAGATCAGGAAATCTATAAAGGCTCAGTTGAAACTCAGTAGAATCAGACATTAAATGGATTTCAGTTCAGACCTGTTACAAATGAACAGATGAAAATTATTTTTAACTAAAAATTAGGTAATATATTTCTTAAGATTTCAGCTAAATCTTTGGAGCAAATGCCACGCTACAAAAAATCTATTCTAAGGTCGAAGTGTGAGGTGCTCCACTGCTTGCTTAGCATGTTCTGAGAGGGAAACAAGTAGGCAAGAGTAAGTACCTTTACATTAGTAGTCCAAGGGTCCAGGTAAATTCTTCCAGTGGTTTGGCAATGGTTTGGAAGAGTCTCAGTGGCTTGTTACAGACTCGGCTGGATACGACCTGTTCTTTCTTGTGATTGCTTTAGAATTAAGACGTCGAAGTAGCCTTTTAACTTTTTCTGAATAAATTTCTGACAGATCACTTCTCATACAGACTGGTGAGTCTTGGAGGAGCATATTTGTTGATCAGAACCTTTTTTTTTTCCCCCTCCTAGAAAAAAAAGAAGAATGGTTTGTTTGGACTCATATTTGGGCACATATTCTGTGTCTGCACCTTTTATTCTGAGCAGAAAATTTCTCCTTTCTTTCTTGCTGTGGTCGTGAGCGGTGATGTACGCTTTATCCTGCCTTGAATTATTGACTGAATAGTTGGATTTCCTCCTCTTGCCCTGTAGAAGAAACAGGAGCACGTTGAACACGCAGTGTCTGTGTCTACCTAGAACTCCCTTATTGTGGTTCAAGTCCTGCCTGCAGTACAGCCACCTGCAGTCCCACGCAGCCCTTTCCTCCTGTTAGTCCCACAGCTCTCCCTTGCTGTTGCAAGGATGGTTTTCTGCTGCAGGGTTTAGTGTACCTGGTGGAGAACTGGCATCGTATCCTCCCTGTGTTAATTCGTATACAGTTCTCATGCTGTACGGAACGCAAGCGCGTGTTCAGCCAGCCTCTGCTCCGGGGCAGTCGAAGAGGTGGAGAGACTGTTGCGTCAAGTCCTTTGTTTGAAGGGTTTATACGGTAGTTAATAAAATGTATGTTTTGACAGTGTTTCCCTTTTTAGGTTTTATTTGTTCAAGAAGATTTTAAGGACTGCTCAAAGAGTAGGCTTGAAGCGTGGGCGGTTGCCCGCCTGCCTTCGGGTATCAGAGAGCGGGGCTCGTCTGCCTGCTGGGCTGGGGCTGCGTGACAGCCGCCTCTGCGGCGTGGGCGTCCATTCCTGCGCCTAATGAGGTTTCTCTTCTCAACTCTGGGGTGGAGATGCTACAGCCATTGTTTAAATAGGAAAGCTAGCTTCCTAACCTGAAATTACATGGTGGGAAGGCTCTTCCCCTGTGATGTTGTATCAGGAGAACAGGAAAACGTAGGGCAAAAGAGAAGAGGCATGAGGACTGCAGCAGGGATGACTGGTGGGGAACTCACTCAATACAAGTAATGCAGGTGGAAGCAAATGAGGGAAGACAGTAGCAGAAGGAAAGCAAAGTGGTTTTCATAAGGGTCTCTCTTTCTGACATCCGAAAACATCACAGCAATCTTGGGGGCAACTTTAACTGTCAAAAATAGTTGTAACACTGGTTCACAACTGGGATTTTTGAAAGACTGGCTGAGTTGGATACTTAGTTCTTTTTAAACACCATGGTTAAACAGCCAGGGTAATTAATACCTTGCAAAGGGATCGCTATTTTGACTAAAGGTGAGGGGAATAATCTGTCTGTGAACTCAGTAATTTCGCTCAATGCTGTGGTGTTTTGTCTTCATTTAGATTTTGGATGGTGTTGATTGTATCAAGTCACATAAGTCAATTTAACATTGTTCCTCTAAATTCTTTTTACACAAGGGTTTGGATAAATCCATCATCATCTCCACGTTGTCATTGTCAGTATTTTTTAGAACTCAGGCACTGTGTTGACTCGTGAATGTGGTCCCTGCTGCAGCGTGGCCTCTAAGGTTTACTCTGTGCTATAAAAAGCATTTTCCCTGGTTCTCCGTGCGTGCTGTAGCCCACATCACTACAGTCTCTGAAGCAGATAATGCAACTGATAGAGTGTTGTGTAAGACTTTGGTAAGTAGTCCAGAAAAAGCAGTTCTTTTAATGGAGATAGGTCTTCCCAGTGGGAGCCCGGAGCTGGAGGCACTGCTTGGGTTGCTCTTGCAGATGCCGTGTAGCTGGCATGGTCAGGAGGACCTTCTCCTTTCCCTCCCTCCACTCTGGTGGTCCTTTCAGCCCACCTTTGCTGGGCGGCAGCTGCGTGCCTTACCCTTCCAGCACCGATCTGAGCCGCAGGACTAATCTGGATAAAAAGTAACCTGGCCAAAAAAGGAGTTTGTTATTACAGACGCTTAGAGATCAGCTTACCTGGCATGAAGCAGCAAATTCATGATCTCTCGGGCTTTTGGATGGTTCTTAACATCCAGAGCACAACTGCAGAAATCAGGTGGTGTTTCTGCTCTATCTGCCGGAAACACACAGGATCAGATGCTGCCGATATTAATATCACAGTCCCTTTTCAGGAAATCTGACTCGGTATCTTTCCAGGCCACCAAATGCTATTTAAAGCACAAGCAGACAGGAAAGAAAAAACCCAAATGCTACAGAAATGAAGGAAAATATCCTGAGTTAAAAGCAAAGCTAGCAAACTTCAAGCTTGTTCCATGAAAGTAAAACAGCAATTTTGAAAGCTGTGCTAGAATTCATTTCCTCAAGACATTTCTGTGGATTTCTTTCTGTAGATGCTTTCTCCCTAATAAGACCCTTCTGTGGCTTTACATTTTTGTATTAAGTCCCCAAAAGGTAGAAGAGACGTTAATATAACTGAAGATGTTAAGGTAATGCCTCCGTAGAATTTCCTTCGATCTAACCAAACCCCTTATGCCTGAGAAGCTGGATGTGGCTTTAATTGTTTTCTCTTTAGCCTTTCCATGAGACCTACAGATTAAACAACACTATTAGGGAAGAGGAATGTTGAGTGTATCTATTGTATTTGTATGGAGAGTCCTGTTTTAGTTTGCTTTTCTGCAATAGCTTCCACTTTTCACAAACATCAGAGCAGAAGCCAAATACAGGATGTACAGGAAGCATAAGAAAATAGTTTCTTTTTGCTAGAGACATGATTGCTGTTAGTAATTTGTCACAATATTTTCCCAGTTGCTTTTGCAATGAAGTTCGACTAATCAGTAAGACGCTTAAACTTCGTAATGTGAAGTTTCAGTGTATTGTATGGCAATTAGCTTGTAAAAAAATGCCTTTCAAGAACAGAAGTAGAGGTCATGGCACATTCCTTTTCTGTGTTAAGGAAGAACAATCAAATATGTGTGAAATTCATTTAATCTTTTCAAATTAGGAAAAAAGAACCCTGTCTGCTTGGGAAAATACAGAGCTCATGCACGTAGCCAAAGCCAGATATATAAGATCTTGAAGGTACGTTGTATGAGAATGAAACTTCCCAAAATGGCTAAATCTGTTTTGTACTAGAAATCGGTTTTCTAAATTAGCTTTCAAGTGTGTCATTGTTATTTCATTGACATAATGAGAGGTATGAGATTTGCCTGCACTGAAGTACACACAGCTCAGAATTGTAATTAATTTAGGGATGGACTTAAGCAGCACCCAAAACTGCTATGTTAATTAAAATATTTGAAAAATAAAGGCCATTTTGGTGACTGTTTTTGTGGTTTCACTTCTGAGTATCTACAGTGCTAATGTGATTGCTATAATCTAGCGACAGCTGTCACAAAGAATTAATTATTATTTGTCTTTATTCAGTTTTTATAGTGTGTAAGTTGCTTGTTAGTATAATTAGTCCTGTTTATAGATTCCATTTGCCTTCCTGCCAAAGGTTTAGTGGCATATTTTGTTTTGGCAAGAATATATCAGTCTTTCACTTTCTGCATCTAAGTTTATACCTGATGGTTTGGTTGTCTTACTGTCACCTTATATAGAAGTACAGTTCATTGTTAAAGATTTTGAGGTGTCTTTGCTGCTTTGCTTCCTTCTGTTGTGTGTTATACTTCCTTGTACTTTTTTTATCTGCCTTAAAAGACCAGTTAACATCCCTTATCCTTCTCTGGCATGTATTTCTGGTTTTGTGATTTTTTTTAATGGCTGACAATAGAAGGAAAGAAAATGTGGGGCGTGTAGCCTCAGCCAGCTGACCCTCCAGCAGTTTTGCAGCACTTATAGTAACACAAACGTGGGCTGCTTCTAGACATTTTAACATGTCTGTCAGCCTGGTTGGTGGGATGTTTACTGCGTGACTATACTGGCTTTAAACAACAAAGATTTTGGAAGAAGAGTAGGTAGGGGAAATGGTGACTCGAGCTAGGGCATTTCTCAGCTACTTGAGGATTACTGTGTTCATGAGAGTCATCAGACTTTGATAAGCTGGAGCACTCCACTGAGATACTGAACTGCTGATGGAAAATTAGAGCCAGTAAAGCAATGTTGATGGAACAAAAATAGCCCTTTTCCAGAGTTAAGATATTACTGATTGTGGAATGCTCTTCATGGTGGTGTCACTGGCTTGCTGGAGTGGAGAGGGTGGTCAGGGTCACCACCTTCATACGGGCTTTTGTTAAGGCAGACACCTGCAAAATCTTTTCCTTTCAACCTTATGCTTTGTTGCTGCTGCTAAGATTGAACAACACATTTATGCAGACCTTTGATATAAGACCAATTGCTACCCATTGTCAAGTCTGGCCAATATTCGAGGAACTGTAGCCCAGGTGCATCCGTGGGATGGCAGTGGCAGCGCAGCATCCAGGCATGTCCCCCAGCAGCATCGCTGCAGGGGAGACACTCTCCCTGGTCATCTTCCATGGCACCAAATGTCACTACTAGAAGTTTGCTAAAACACAGCATCTGGTCTGTTGCTTCAGGGTGGAGAAAAGCATTAAAAGAGAAAAGGCAGCGAGAAACTGGACTGTGGGAAGGGGATGAGGAGAGGACAGAGCGTAAGGTGAAACAATGGGAAGACTGCAGTTGTCTTGCTGAAATTGTTATTATTCTGCATAATTGTGGTCCTTCTTACACTGTACTGAGAGACTGGCAGGATTCTCCCAGTCTGTGACGTGATTTCTAGATAACTGGACGCCACTCTGATTATTTTAATATCAAGTGAAATTCTCAGTGAAGCACAGTTAATGTATGTGGCAAGAAAATACTGTTTGCAAGGTTTAGTGGTTCAATACATGAGAGAGGATTCCTTTTAACTATGTATTTTTTTAAATAGCAAAATATCTTAATTACCTCTCTGAGATGTATTATCTGTTACTAGGCTTGACGAGGAATCAATGGATTTCCTTTACTTCTCCATGCTCAAGGGAGAAAAACATTCTAAAGTCGGGATCTAATTTAGAATGAACGGATCAAAAATAACAAGCAGAAATTAAGCAACCTTTCCGTTACTGGGAAGTCTCCCATTGACTTGGAAGGGAAGCCAAATTGAATTCTTATCAGGGGAGAAAATGTGCTTTACAGGTGTTTGTCTGTCTCAATCTTCCCAAATTCTCTTTCATAATGAGTTTTTCTGTCTCCTGCGGCCAGCAGCCCTTCTCCTTCCGCAGCCTCCCTGCCCAGGAGGGTGAGCACTGTCCTCCCTCGGCAGTTTGTTAGGATAGGTTACGTGAAAGAACAGGTAATGCATATGGGAAATGTTCAGTAAAGTTTTGCTGTTGTTTTATGTACATGTTGTATAAAGTAAAAGCAACACCCTTATTTTTGGTCCTTGTTCCTCTAATTATTGTGGAAGTTATAACTGGCTGATGTCTTGGATTTGATTGTGATGTGAATTATCCATTTAAAATACCTTGACTGCTGTTTACTTCCGGACTTTGAGTGTTAATTCTTATGTGCAGAGCTCGCTATTGTCCCTTAAGAAGAGGAAATGAGAGCATTCAGGTTCTTCTTTGCGTTCCAGATGTGCAAACGATCATAGACGAGCTTGTGGTCAGCCTGATAGGGCAGGGCAGTGTAGCACCTCAGACTGCGCTCCCTTTGCTCTGCCAGGAAGCATCCTTGCATTTGGACAAAACATCTTAGAAGCCCATATTAAATTTTTTTTCACTTTTTGTTCCAATTAGCAACTACTTTTTTCTTGTCGTGGCACAAACTGCGTAAATGGGTCTAGCAAGATTGCCACAGAAATGATGACAAAATACAAATCTCTGATATGAGTTTTACAATGTTAGGCTTGCAGTTTTGCTTTCACATTCATTTACGTGTTTGTCGGCGCTGTAATAGCTGCTTTTATTTTGTCATATGCAGTTCAGTTGCAGATCAGCTAGAGGTTTTATTTTTGTCCATACTTAATTACGACTGTATTCATTTTAGATGAATTCATCATTTAGATGGTAGCTCCTGTTGTAAGTATTCAGCCAAGACTTCAGCATGGTTGTGCTGATGTCAGTCAGTGATGTTCTGCCAGGGTGATGTACATGATATCTGTTTCGTTGTCTTTAATGAGAACTATAGGAAAGATTAATTGAAGAAAAACCCAGATGGCATTCCAAGATGGCATTCCATTAAATTGGAAGCCACCAGTTTACAGTAATGAGGGGTTTTTTTGGTGGTGTTACCTTTTGATTTTTCAAGACTGGATACTGTACTGTTTCATATAAAACAAGAGTCCCAGGCTTCCCAAAATGTTATTTCTTGAAGCAAAATCAGAGTATCAATATTATAGATACAGGAAGGGGGAAAAAAATGAATCCTGCAGCTCGCTACCATTTTCAGGTATTAAAGCATCACTGGGAAAATACAGCCTTAGGATGACATTTCTCAAGCTTGTTCCAATACTAGTGAACATTTATTTGGGTTTGAATTTAGAATAAATGAATTTAACATCATAAGAACATCAAGGAAATTCCAAATAGTGTAATTTTCTTGAATTATTTAAATATACATATAACAATTCAGATTTCAAAGAGTGTAGGCACTTTAGTCTGCTTGCAACGAGGGATCGTTATCTACAGCCTCTAAATTCTGTTTCAGACTCATTTTCATAACAATGTGAACATAAGAGTGCATAAAAAATATATACTTGAAGAAATGAAAATTTATTGGTTTTGCTTCCTCCAGTAGGTTTTAAACATTATTTCAAAATGTCATTTAAGACGTTTTGCAAATAAATAATTTATAAACATAAAAACAGCAAAGCATTTCTGTGTTACTTTTAGCAGTTACTATCTCACATCTATACAAGGAACAACTCTTTCCAAAAAGTAACAAGATGAACACGGTATAAGTACGCCCTTGCTTGCTTGCTTGCAGATTACCTGTGGTTAGGTTATATTCATGTAACACAAGATATTTACGTACTTGTCTGCAGCAGAGACTTCTGTAATATTTTTCTCATGGTACCTAAGAAGTTTGCTAAAAGTATACTTGAAAAACAGAAGGGTCTGATTCTGAAGCGGGAGAAGAGGAGAAGGAGTAAGATCATCATCAGATTCCTCTTGTTTATTACTGGGAATTTGCTTTTATGGTTTGTCTATTTTAATAATTAAGAGAGTCATGTTTGCTCAAGAATTTATTTTCACTTGCGATTCCCGGTAAGATTTTTCATGTAAGCTTGCTTTTCTTCTCTCGGGTGAGTTTCTGAAGCCCTTCTCCACTGTCCTCCAGGCAGCACTGGACTGGCACTCAGCACAAATTTGTGTGAAGGAGAGAGAGTTCAAAGAACAGCTATTAATCTGTCTAATGAATAAAATCCTTTGTAAGCACCATAACATTTTGAAACGGAGTGAGTTCCTGCATACTTAACAGATCTGATTACCATGTGACAATTACAGTAGACTATTGTAGAGGGTGAAAAGGCTTTAGAGACATCGAAGTATATAATAATGTTCTGGAAGTCGGCTTTAGTTTATTGGTAATATTCAGTTCAAGGTTAGGTTTTATGGCACCTCTTCCTTCTGCATATGTTCAGCTTTTGTTTTATCTTATAGTGCTAGCTTTTATGAAAGTTAATTGTATTTGATTTGACTTTTTGTCTCACCCATCCCTTTTCATTAGAACAAGTCTTAAGTACACTTCTGGTATCTCTTTTTTTTCCCTTTAAGTGACTGTAGCCTATTTGATGTCTGTAGGAGCATTTCTCTGCAAAGCTATATTTACCCTATGAAACTGAGCATATAGGTGCCAGCATTGGCATGCAGTCATCCATACTGTTAAATTGCTAGGGTTAGTTACATACTAATATAGATACAGCCTCAAATCTCAGCCCTTTTGTGAATACCAGCTCTAGCGTGAGCGCAGCAATCAGCAGTGGCATCTCAGGTCACCAGCCTACATTTGCAGTGGTTTTGGAGAGCTGAGAGGTAGGGAAAGGGGAACGAGCTCCATGTGTCTGGCCCAGAAAGGGGTATGGATAGAGAAGGATACAAAGAAAGCTTTTTGAGAGTTGTCTTAAGGAACGGGAGTTCGTGTATCAACTCATGAGGTGAAAATGAACTGATGCGGTTCTTAATCCAAAGATCCTTTGTCCCATCACTGAGTGTGTCTACGTCCTTTCCCAGCAGTGTTGTGTTTAGACAGGAGAGGGACCTCACCAATATCTTCCCCTCTCCGCCTTCTGTCCCCCAGCCTTGCCTTGAGCTGCTCATGGTGTAGGAACGCAGCACCAGCCATGCTGGCTGCACCTTCAGCCTCACTGCTGTCACACCCTTTGGTTAGAGCGTGGGGTGTTCTGGTGGTTCTTCAGGAGATCCGGCACTCGCAGACAGCATTCGAACCGTTGGGGTACAAATCACTGTGAGGTCTATTGCTGAGACCGGTCATAACCGTGGCGCAGCGGGAAGCTTGTTGAGGGGGTTGCAGATTTGATTCTATTCTTCCATTATTACTTTGGCAAGAAGAGAATACCGTCAAAAGTATAGAGATTTTTGAATAAAATATGAAACTTCCACTAATGGATCAGAATCTTAATTACAGCCCAGAGGCTTCCACTGCACTCTGGTTTAGCGATGGATCTGGGACAGGCGGTCACAAGCTCCAGAGTAGCAGTTGTAATTAACTGTAATCTAGGGGTTTTATGTTGCTTAGTGTCTGCCTAGAATGGTGCATACTTCTTTCCAAAATGAGAGAGGTTTGGTTTATTCTTCTGAAATTAACTTTAGGCAGACAATAAACTTCGACTTGCTCCTTCTTTGTACAAGAAGTTATTTGAAATAGCTACTTTTTATAGCTTGGCAAAAATAACTAGGAACACTGTAAATGGGAGAATTGACAGATACACTGCGAGGACCTGTTTTTTTTAAGAGCCTAATGCTTTGTGCTCCCCCATACATCTTGAGACGAGTCGCTTCTGCAGGTTCTGCACAAGGGGAGGTTTTGCTCAGAGAACTAGTGGCTGAAACAGCTGTAATGATGCAAGGAGCAGAAGCTCCGTGCCGAGGGGCTCAGGGGACCTGCGTGGGAATGGGTATGGGCACTTCACCAGTCTGTGTGGCACAAAGGACTTTTCCTAATGAAATATATGCAAATGTTGGGTAGGTTGGAAAGGTTGCCTTTGGGCTTTTCCAGATGTTTTAAACAGAGAGGTCTGTGTGCAAGATGCGAGTATCTTTCAGGGGCAGTCTTTACATTACCGATATGAGATTCTCAATCTGTTTTTAAAAATTATGTACAGTGTTTTATTCTGTCTCTTGATTCAATGTCCAATTTTATTTTACAGTTTTCACTTTCTACTTGTCAAGGGAAATGCCCCCTCATTGTTTATCACTCTATCTGCGGTGAATATCTTATTCCGTCTGGATAGGGTATTGCTAATGTTTTGCTTTCCTTGTGAACTATTTTCTGAATAAACCCGTGAAACAGACTAAAGCTCATGTTTTTCTCCTGTGCTTCTTGGAGAAAGTGCATCAACGATGATGCAAAATAAATGCGTTTGGAAGCAGCTTAAAATTTTATGTGAGACACTTGACCCCCCCGGTGTCTCTGACGTCAGACTGGGGTGGTAGTAGCCAGCTGTGATGACATTTGAAAAGGCGCAGTGTTTCTGTGAGCAGTGATAATGTAAAATGCAGATTAAGAGACTGCAGAAGAGTAAGAAAGAATACCACCATCACCTACAACCTCACATATCCCTGAGGTTCCAAACATGCCAGGGGGAAGAGAGGAGTGAGAGAATATCTGCACTGTGTAATTAAGAATGTGTCCTGAATTCTCATCTTTTGTCCTCTCTATGGAGGAAACGCCTTCTTTCCATTTGTTGGCAAAGGTGATCTATAGCTTGGATAACTTCTTACTTGAAATTATCATGAAGAAATAGTGCTAATTAATTATAAGCAATGTAACACTGCCCTGTGTTTAAGAAAGGAAGGCAAAGCAGACAATCAATACCTTTGGTCACTTACTGTCATTGAGCTTTCGATCTTAATAGTCTTGCAATCTAGTCATCTGCTAACATTTAGGAGAATACCTCCCAAAGAGATTATCCACTTCTTTCTGTTTTTAGCTGGATTACGGATCATTAGCAATCTTTAGATTCCTGTGTATAAAGCAGTGCAATGAGAACTGCATACAGACAGGATATTTAATACTGCACTTGTGGGGAGAACTAAGTTGCTAAGCCACTTAGGTACTGAACAGGTCGGGGGAGACTAGGTTAAGCCTTTCCTGATATATCATAGCCTTTCACTGAGCACATAGGCTTCACTTTGGACTAAAGATAGGCTTCTGTTTATTATGTGTCTAATTAGATCACAGTAACCTACGGGATAGAAATACAAATTTTTCTAGTGCTAATCTGATCAGTTTTCTGATTTGGACAGTATGCTGTCTGTAATGTTGAATGTTCTTTGCGTGAAGCCCTAGTGTGGCTTTTTTTTTTTAAATACGAGATTCTTCCCCTCCCTTTTTTCATTTTTGGGTAAATTTAAATTACACTGCTCTAAAATTAGTGTATTTTCATTCCAGCAATATCGATGCAAAAATCAACAACATAGTCCAAATACTGCTTTCTTAAATAGAATTTCTAGCAATAAGAACAGTACAAAAGCAAAATTCATGGAAGATTGTCTTTTTATCAGTAGTCCCAGTTCTGTCACCTTGAACTTAGAGATGGGGAGCTGAATTTTTATACAGGCTTCATATGTTTAAGAAATAAATCATAAAATCTTTTCTAAGACCAGAGTTCAGGTTTCCTGATGCATGATGTTGAAGAGTTGTGCTTGACTCTTGTATTTCAGGAACTACTTGTGTCTTAGAGAATGCCATTTAAAAACAGCTAAGATGTAACATTTCTGTGGTTAGGAATCCATCATTGTATTACATTAAAAATATAGTTTCACAGTAAATGATTGTCCAAGAGATCTCACAGGTGGAAAACTGGGTCAAATAGGAAAACCCTACGCTAGCTGAGTTCTAATCATCACAGCATTAAATGTTAGTGGCTTTAGGATATACTCTTTATCACTGAATATAACGCAAGAACTGTGCATTGTAGTTGGCACACAGTAATGGGAAGAGAAAATAAGACACATGGATAAGTATGAAGTTCCTTAAAGGAGAAGTAATAATGACATTTACTTTCATGAGAAAGTGTCGGGGAGAATTATGCCATACTGTGCAGAGAGTGCCACTTTTCGCTTCCTTTTAGTCTTTCAGAAACACTTAAACTTTCTACTTATAAAAGGACTTCCAGTGTTGAAGGTAAAAAATTGTTTTTCCAGTTGCACCGGTACGATATTTACAGTCTGGTTGCCTCATTTCCCTCACAGTTAAGGTACATGTATATCTAAATCTTTCTGGTTGCTAGCAAATGTGTAACAGAGGCGGCCAGCACTAGGGGGTTGGAAATAACCAAGTTAGGGAGTAACCACCATTGCAGAGCAGGGGCCAAAATGATGTGTATTTTGAGAAAGCAGGGCGGAGAATCGAGCTCCGTGTTGGGCTTCATCAGCCTGATTTCAGAAGCAGGAAAGTTGTAGGGACAGAGCCATGGAGAGGCATTACAGGAGGTAGGGACTGGTAATGAAAAATTGCGAAATGTGGTACTCTACTCTTATGAAACACTTCAGAAAAAGGTTTTAAATTTCTCATTTGGGCATTCGTTTCGATCTTGACCAGCAGTGTGCAACTAAACGCTGATGACGTGACGCACTGATACAGAATTTTCCTGTGGCCATCCAGAGAAGCACAGAATAGTATCACCGAGCATTTTTGCTGGAAAGGGACATTAGTACATCCTCTTATCCAGCCCCTGGCTCAGAGCAGGTGGAGGTGGAGGCAGACTGGTTTGCTCAGGGCTCTGCCCATTCCGGTTTTACATCTCCCCATAGCCAGGGAGACTCCACAGTCTTTCTGGACACCCTGTTCCTAAGTTTTGAGAATCCTCATAGGGAGGAATTTTTCCCTACTTCTGACAAAAATTTCCCACGTGCAAGCTTGTGTCTGTGGCCTCTCGTCCTTTCCCTTGGGAGCTCCCATCCCTCTTTAATCCCTCCTGTATGGCAGCTGAAGACGGTGGCGAGGTCTGCCCTCACCTGCTGTCAGCTGTCGCGTGGTTCAGACATAATCCCAGGCGTAGGAGGGACAGGGCAGTGGGTGACACCAGCCAAGGTCCTTTCAGCACGGCTGTTGGCCTCTGACCTGCTGGGAGTGCACCTTGCTGGTTGGGAGATATCATTCTTTTCCATCTTGGGATCTCTGTGGACATTCTGGGAAACTCTTCAAATGATCACTTTCTAAGTAAAAAAAAACCAAAACAACCCAACAAAACCAACAACCCAGAAAATCCACTGAGGAGGGGTATAGCATCTTTTATTTTGGATACATTGCTGAATTTTCCTTCATTTTGAAAGTTAGTTATATTTTATGTATGACATATTCAAATATTTATTAATAACACATCTAGTGTATTAATAGTAAGTATCAATATACAAATGTTAAATATTTATACATTGTACATAAATATATAAAATCTAAAGCAAAGCACAAAAATAAACATACATATAAAAGATTGAACTATTCTAGGTATTAATAAACCTATATTATATTTACAGAAGTTCAGTATGCATTTTATTACAAAACTTCATTTGTTGAAGGGGAAGGTTATTTTTTCAGTTTAGCAAGTTGAGTGTCATTTTCCTTTTTCCTCGTAATAAATGCACTACCTTACAGATTATAATGTAAGAGAGCTAACTGCTGAACATAATATCACAGTCAAAAATTGGTCAGTGCCATGAAACAGTTAAACAGTTCACCATAGGATCCTCCCTGGTGAGTAAAGGTGATCTGGCATTTTTAACATACCAAATAAATCAATCAGTGCATTAGGAAATAATAGGATTAGCTAATAATGCCTTAGAAAAGGATGCAGATAGTGCAACTTCAACGTAATCCTGCAGCCCTCTTTTCTTCAATAAAAATGTGTTGGGGGAGGTTTACCCAATGTTTTTCTCTAGAGCAGCATGTTGAGGGGTGGATACTAGAGGTCTAAATTGTTTTTCTACATGAAGGCTAAATAAATCTCCTAAACAGAACAGGAAATGTTGAGGTTATTTTTCTATAATGTATAAATGTGCAATTATGTCTTGAAAAAATGTTTTCCTTAAAAGTTAGTAGAGAAACAATAGAGTGGTATTATGCTGGAAGTACATTTTGAAGAATGCTTATGTAAGAGAGATCATCTCCCTGTTCAGTTTGCTGTGCAGATACATGATGATTTTTAACTAAAGGGTTGCCTCACCCACTAGGCTTTTGCATGTTCTCTTAAAGTTCTTCAATAAGGAGTGGGAGTGCAAGGCTCGGAATATGAGGGTGATTTGCTGGTCAGCATTTAAGCTTTTGTTGTCTGAGCGACATTTGGGAGTTAGTTTCTGCTTATGACTGTGAGAATACTGTTGTTTAAATAGTTGAGAAATTAAGTTTGTTTCACCTGTAATACACAAATACATATATAATATATATAAAATATACAAGCACAGTGACTTAAATTATGATCTTATGAAACGGCTTTGCATTTTGTTGTTTTTGAGAATCAGTACTGTTCATATTTAAGTCATTCTTTGGTTGGTTTCAAAAGTCTGCATTACAGAATTTAGCCATGCAGGGTTTTTTTTACAGCCATGTGCAATATTCCCACACACCAGAGTAAGTAAAAGCAAAACAACAAAGTAGAGGAATATGTGATTAAAATGTAAATCCAATTCTCAGGGTGCTGTATGCGGATACTTAATTAAGAGATTATCTGGATAACTGAAGAAAAGAAATAGCATCTGTTCTAAAGTGCATAAAATGAATATTAACTTGTGCTTCTTAAATGTTTAAGAGAGAAGAGTTAAAAAAAATAAAAATAGAAAAGGTAAGGAAATATTCTTGTGTCAAACTCTAGATGAGAAAATTCCATGGTTCTTTATTAAAGAGTAACTTTTCCTGCTTATTTATTGACAAAGAGAATGAACAGTGGCATAGCCTTGTTTAATTGCTCTTTGCATTAAAAATACAGAAAATAATTCTGAATTAGAAGTCGTGAATAGCTTCAGGAGTATGTTATTTGTCATGGTCCCTTTGTGTGTTTGGGTCAGGTAGCAAGACAGAGCAAAAAGTAATTTGTTAAGATCTTTGTACCACTCCTGTTTGTATATCAACGTTCTTGCCTTCCCTGAGCATCAGTTGCCTATTACCTTTTCTTTGCATTTCATATATTAGCAATTGGAAAGATCATGAGCCAGCAAAGTCTGATTATACTTCAGGGGAGACATTCCCTAAAAAGAGGTAGAGCTATGCCTTACCTGGGACCCTTTGGAGTAGTTTAGATGTCTGAACGGCTGACAAACCTTTGGAAGAGCCTCAGAATTTTCCAATTCAGTGTATACCTGTGATTCCTGAATAGGAACAACTTTTTATGCTAGAGTGGTTGTCATTTTCAGCCACTGGATATTGGCCTGATATTGATTGTGTTGAAATGAATTGGAGATGTCTCTGTGACTTGTTTGGAAAGCAGCTCTGAGTGCTTTTAAACTTGCCATGATGTTAATGGGTTGTCAGGGGATTGAGCTTGTTTCAGTGTGCTTGCATTAGTGCAAGAGTAGTTTGGATGTGGAAAAAAATGATAGTCTGAATGTCTCCTTATACTCCCAATACTATAGGAAAACTAGTTTCTGTATTTTACTCAGCTGTTGAGAGCCCAAAGGGCTGTAAATAGCAGTGATTCAACGATGTCCAGTCAAATATCTGATTCTCATTTAAGTTTCATATGTACAAAGAAGAGGTGGGCCTGGGATTGCCCTGGTGGAAAATCCATATGGGCTGAACGGGATTTTTTTAAAACCAGTTGCTTGGTAGTATCATCTCCCCAGTCCATTGTTTCTTCTCCATTCACTTTGTTTCCTTAACAAAGGTTTGTCTAGGTTAGCTAATGAAAAGTCTTGTTCATTTTGTTTCCATGTTTTTTGTACTTTTTGCACGGTAAGCAAAATGAATTGAGAAACAGCAAAAAGGCAACAAATGGAGATTTCAGATCCAGGAATTCTTGCCTGTTTTATCCATTTCTACTAACCCGTGTTTGTCCATCTTCATACCAGTCAGGGCTCTGGTGAGACCCTCTGGAGGTCACCCTGGCCCCCTCCAGCTATGCCTGGAGCTCTTTGATAACTGCCAGTTTGTCAGCTTTCTCTCAGCAGAGGTATATTGATTCCAGATACCTATAAGTGTTTCAACTTAAATATGCACCACTGACTATTTGCTTTTAATTTAAATTTGGATTTTGGCTGTTTCAGCTAATTAATTCGTTTACCTCGTACTTCTAATGGTCTCTCCTTCCTGGACACCTCACCTACTTTCAAGCTGCCTACATTTCTTCAGAGGGATTTGGAGAAACAGGTGAAAACTTCTGTAGCAGGGGTGCCTGGCATTAATTTTGTTTCTATCAAAGATGAACTTGTATCAGCTATATTCTTATATACGTATAACGACAACAGCACATTCTTTCTAAGGCTTTCTGATATCCTTTTACATATTTCAGTACTTACAGTCATGACCTTGCAGGGGAAAGAAGGTTGCTAAGCTCTTGATTATTTTGAGGGCAATCAGATTTGAAATAATGTTTTTTCTTTTTTTTTTTTCCTGAAAAGAATTTGTTTGTCAAAAGAAAGGAATCTTTTAAAACACTGATGTTTAAAAGACTAAAGAGATGCCTTCATTTTACAGAGCCAAAGATGTTAATTCCTTTTTCTACTAGACTGTGTTTGACCAAGAGCCGCATCATAGCCTTTAAAAAGTCACGTGCTTGCGAAGAAATACTGGTGTGTTTTTCCTTCTTAGGAAAATATGCCATCACACTTCATCTGCTTCCGTTTAAATTCAAATTCACTCTAGAACTAGCAAGAAGGTATGATAGAGAAAAATTAAGTTGTTTTGGTATGCACATCCGCCAGCCTGCCTGCCTGCCTGGTTAACTTTCTGTGTAGCATGGGGGTTATTGAGCCCATCGCACTCCTGCTGAGATGGTGGCATGCTTCTCTCCAAAAGGGAAGGATACTTGGCGTTAACAGCTGATACAAACCAGCGTCTAAAGTGTAGCAGCAGGGTTAGATTCCAGATCCATTTCTTCACCCCAGGGCTGGAAGGAGGAAAGGCTGAGCCCCAGCAGTAGAGCTGTTTGGTGTCTTCTGTCTCAGTGCAGCTCAGAGGTGAGCTTGGTTAGCCAGAAACAGTGTGCTGACAGGTAAGATAGCAGTTGTGTCACTTAGGGATCCTTAAAAACAAATGAAACGAACTGCCCAGTCTACCCACACAGGTCAGTTTTCAACAGAATTAAGTAGTCCAAATTAGGTACTGAAGCATCCTGTTGGTCTGTTAAGTACATGTGCGGGGATGAAGCTGGAATAGGTAAATACCTAAATCTGCCCTAAATGAGAGGAGCTTATATGTTTTCTTCCTGAAATTCTGGTTTCATCTGCTCCACAGCTTTCAAACTCATAGAATCACAGAATGGTTTGGGTTGGAAGTCACCTTTAAAGATCATCATGTCCAACCCCTCTGCTGTGTGCAGGGGCATCCTTCACTGGATCATGTTGCTCAAAGCCCCATCCAGCATGACACTGAACACTTCCAGTCATGGGGCATCCACTTCTTCTGTGGTCAAGCCGCCCTCATTGTAAAAAATTTCTTCCTTATGTCTGATTTAAGTCTACGTTCTTTCAGTTTAAAACAGTTGCCCCTTGTCCTTTCATTACAGGCACTGGTAAAAAATCTTTCCCCATCTTTCTTATAAGCCCCCTTTATATATTGAAAGGCCACACTAAGGTCTCCCTGGAGCCTTCTTTTTTCCAGGCTGAACAATCCCAAGACCTTACAGGATCAAGAAAATATGCCAATGATGCTTACTGTTTGTTAGGTTGACTGGTGATACAGTTTGGCTCATTGCTTACTGGGTGGAGGAGTAGGGTGAGGAAGCGTTAATAAAAAGCAATATGGTGGGACCACATTTCTTTCAATAGAAGAAAATTAATGAATATATATTCACGTGTATATGTTTTTCTTAGAGTTTAGCCCTTGTCTGAATGGGAAATAACAATAGAACTGGTATGTCTCTCACAGTGTCTACTTACTGGTAATATAATGAAAACATAGACACTAATACCATATGTATAATAAATACTATTCTAATGGCTATTAGGGCATAGTAATATAATATGATAATATATATGAAAATTAACCTCTTTGTTAATCAAAATTTAAATGGACATACACATTGTCAAACACACAAAATCAAAGACTTACTCTGGCATGAATTTATACCTGTGTCATTTTGCTGCAGAAGTTTTGCAGAACTGGTGAGCATCTCCTCTTTGAGTTTACTGGCTATGTCAAGATTCAAGGGTGAAAATACAATGTTTGGTCTGTTCTCAACTTCCTGTTTTTACCTGTTTCCCAAATTTGGCTTAAAATACGTCTTTTGACAAGTGAATTTTGGGCACTTAAAATAACTTAATATTCCAGTGTTAACAGTTAGTTTAATACTTTTGTATTAGGCTGCATCCTTTCTGACAGCCATTGTACTCCCATATGAAGATGCTTCTACATACATATCAGTTAAATCCTGCAAAGAGTTAGAAGAAAAAATGTGATATTATACAGTCGATTTGCTGTATTTTGAAGATATTTATGCGATGAGGAGACAATACAGACATTTTAATAAATTCCTGAATGTCTCATGAGTGAGAGAATTGCTTTTTCGATGTAGAAAGTGCCATCTTAATTTAGAGATGAAATTGTGTTTTGAGAAAACAAATCCTTTTAATAAGGTCTTTTTAGTGGATGGCTAAAGGAAACAATAAATATGTTAATGTAGGATTATTATAAAATATAATCGATATTTGGACAATTATAAATGCTTCTTTTGAAATAGTCTACTGGCATATTATTGGACAGGTTTTCTTATACATCAGTTGTTAGAGGGTATCTACAAAAATGTTTTTTCATGTTCATTTGACTTTTCTAAAGGAAAAAAAAAATCAAAATCAGTTCCCATCCGTGATATGAACATGTAATGAAATATGGTAAACTTCTGACCTGTTCAGTTTGGTTTGAGATGGAGGACCAGAAGGGATATGATAAATTTTTCATCTGCATTTCTTTCATCCTGTAGGAGAATGAACTAATATATGCAACTTCTAAGTTAGAAATTGATGCTGATCATTTCACAGAATCACACAGAATCACAGAATGGTCAGGGTTGGAAGGGACCTCTGGAGATCATCTAGTCCAGCCCCCCTGCCACAGCAGGGTCACCTACAGCAGGTTGCACAGGACGGTGTCCAGGCGGGTTTTGAATGTCTCCAGTGTGGGAGACTCCACAACCTCTCTGGGCAGCCTGTGCCAGTGCTCCACCACCCTCAAGTAAAGAAGTTCCTCCTCGTGTTAAGATGGAACTTCCTGTGCTCCAGTTTGTGCCCGTTACCTCTAGTCCTGTCACTGGGCACAACTGAAAAAAGACTGTTCCCATTGCCCTGGCACCCTCCCTTTAAGTATTTATAAGTGTTGATGAGATCCCCCTTCAATCTTCTTTTTTCTAGACTAAAAAGCCCCAAGTCCCTCAGCCTTTCCTCATAAGAAAGATGCTCCAGTCCCCTAATCATCTTTGTAGCCCTTTGCTGGACCCTCTCCAGCAGTTCCCTGTCCTTCTTGAACCGGGGAGCCCAGAACTGGACACAGTACTCCAGATGCGGCCTCACCAGGGCAGAGTAGAGGGGGAGGATGACCTCCCTCGACCTGCTGGCCACACTCTTCTTGATGCACCCCAGGATGCCATTGGCCCTCTTGGCCACCAGGGCACATTGCTGGCTCATGGTCATCCTGTTGTCCACCAGGACTCCCAGGTCCCTTTCCACAGAGCTGCTCTCCAGGAGGTCAGCCCCCAACCTGTACTGATGCATGGGGTTATTCCTCCCCAGATGCAGTACCCTACACTTGCCTTTGTTGAATTTCATCAGGTTCCTCTCTGCCCAACTCTCCAGCCTGTCCAGATGCATATGATTATGTTATAGTGTGCAACTGCTTTAGTGCTAAAACTGTTCTTCATAGGTCATGCAACCAAAAAGATAGTAAAGCAGGATGAACCCTTACGCCTACCTGCCTTTTGAGATCTATCTCTCCAGGTAGTGACATTCACTAGCCTATTCTAAGCACAAACAAAATTTGTTTCAGACATGGTAAGTGTAATGGATTACTTGTACTGCACTGCATGCCTAACATTGTTTTTTAAGTACTTTTATTGCACAATGTAAAACTTTGACAATCGTGAAATGTGAGAATATTTTAGGTTGACAGAGCTCCTTGAATAATAGCATTAACCTTTTGACACTTATTTGAATAAATAGAATGGATTTGTTTCCCTTGTGTTAAAGTTGCGCAGAAACATAAAGTTGATTTTGTTTCTTGGTCGTTAGGGAGGTGAAGCGTTCCCTCCTGCACTGCCGGCCGTTGGCACCAGGAGCTTGTCTCCTGCCTGCAGGAGAGGTGGGCGGCTGGTGGCTGAGATGAGCCTTCTGGGGAGCATTGCTTTCCTCTCCCTGCTCGCAGCCTCCCAGCCCTTTCCCTGTGCGAGGGGTGCAAGGGGTCCTCAGGCGAGTAGAAGAGGAGTTCTTGGGCTTTGTACGTACTTGAGCTGTGCCCTAGTTAAACCAGGGCTGTTCCTTGCTACTTGTGTAACCAGTGAATTCCTTTCCATGAGTAAGACAGCCTGTAGCACCTTGACTGGATTTTAAGTAATGGCTATATAATTAATTTAATATTTATTTTGGAAATAACTTTATATATTACTTTTCTAAAATGACTTTCTTTTTTTGAGCTATGCCATTTTGACCTAGAACACAAATCACCATTGGTATCTTTGCTTCAACATTTCTGTATCTTTCGCTTATTTTGCTCCTAGATAATACTCAGCATTTTCATCTGCCGGACTTCATTTAGCTAGACATATATTATTTTTCTCCTACTCCATTTCTCTTAGAAGTACTTCTAAATCCCACCAAACCCCCCCGCTGTTGTTCTTCTTTTGAAATTGTGATTTTGGCTTTCAGGTTGTAAGCCTCATGCAGCAAATTGAGCCACTGCATCCCCTCCGGCCAAAACCGACTTCTGCAGCTGCGATCTTTGCTTTTCTCTGGTACTGAGCAGTCATGCAAAGTGTACCCTGCGCGAACTGTCTGCCTTCAGTCTTGCTGTTAGCTGGTAACCCACATGCTTATCTGATAGACATACTGGATCTCTCCTCGCTGTAATTTGTGGCATGGCCAGGCAGAATTGTGGTGGCTTACTAAGCGTTTCACAAAAGCCCATCGCTGAACTGCTGGGACACCTCATCCCACCTGAAAACCCAAAGTGCAGTCAAAAATAATGTTCAAAACTGCAAAGTTATGCTGTGGGGTTTTCAGCACTTATGAGACCATTGCAAGAAAACATTTTGCTCTGGAGCAGATTAAATTTTCTTTTTTTTTTTTTTTTTTTAATAAACATAATTTAAGACCTTATTGAAGACAGACAAATGGGACTGAGTCCATGGAGAAGGCCGGTATTTCTTTTACTTTATTGGTCAATTCCTGCAAGCTGCCAGATTTGAGGTTTCTATCTTTTTCATCATAACTTGGTGTGTATTTTATTTTACCTTGTTATTAGTAATAGATGAGAAAGTAGTGAAGACAACAGTTTACTGTAAAATTATTGCTTGCTTTTACTACCTAGTATCATACTGGGTTTTTTCATACCCATTATTTGCAAAGAGCTTTTTCCAGTCTTCCCTGTTGTTTCTGTTGCTTCAGGACCTTACACAGTGACTGTCCTGGATGAATTACACTCGGCAGGTTGGTTTTAATTGGGAGGACTTTGTTACTAGATGTGAGCTGTTGGTTTTGTATGGTGGGATCGTCAAGGTTTAATGAACCTCATGAGGGGCTTCAGCCGTAGAGGAGGGTTGATATTTCCACCACTCAGTTGCAGGTGGTCTGTTCGGCAGCCTGCAGTAAGGATTTTAGACATTAACGGCATGCCGTGGAGATGGTAGGCAGAGGATTTATTTTGTTGTAGCTGACAGTGGCAAGCTTTTATGGTAGTAGAAGGACAGCAGTTTGAGATAGCTTCTAGGAGGGAGGGTTGACCTGGATTCAATTATCTTGCAGTGCGCACAGAGGGATTTTCATCTAGGTGATTATCATGTAGCAGTAGTCTCTTGCTGACTAATTTCTGGTTCCCTACATAGCTCCCTAGTTAATCAAGCATTTTTTGAAAGGCAAAGGGACAACCTTAGGTTGTTCTTACTACTCGGTGGAAGGATTTTTGTCCTGATCTGTTTTGGCAGAAATCAATACAAGCCATAAGACAGTTAAAGCTTTGGTAGAAAAAGGACAAAGCTTGAGTATGAAGAACCACTCTTGCATCTACAATTCTTTTTTTGTGCATGTGATGGAACCCATTTTGTGCATGTGGTTTTTAAGCATCTATATTGGAAAAAGCTCAGAAAAGTCTGCTGGGTTAATAAAACACAAGTTCTTTCCTAAACAGAGGCATGATGACTTTTCCATAAATCTGCCTCTTGCTAGCTAGCAGTAATAACACAAAGACATAATCATTACAGTTTGTATTTTTATTGTACTTTTTTATTAAGTTACATTATGACATTTATCAGAAATAAAATTAAGCTTAGGGCATGGAAGACAGTGTATATTCACCATTTGAAAGCTTAAATTTAAGGCAGATCGTGGCAGTTGCCCTTTTGGCAAGACAGACAGGCTTTCAACCTAAAAGTAGGTAAAGTAAGATTACTTTTTATGAGGCCTGCCCGATCAGATAAAATATTTTTTAAAACTTGAGTTGAAGCAATGTCTCGTACCTTTCAGGATAAATAAGCAAAAACATGCATGATATGTTCAAGTTGCTTTTAATTCAAAGTACTGTCAGACAGTTTTTAGTTAACTGTTGTTGTAAGATTACCAGTTCTCTGCATCATTTTCTGTGACAACCACCTCCTGTTGATGTTCTCTGTAGTAGAAAAACCATTTAGCCATTTAGATTAAAATGTCATTTGGAAAGTTAAAATGATAAATGCCCTACACTGTCCAGTGTTGGCAGTTGCAATTCAAAACTTGACTGCCTTTTACTCCGTCAGTATTTTGTGTGCTACTTTCTTTTTTTATGGTGACCCTGTGCTTTTTGCAACAGGGGTGCTCATTCTTCTGGAGATTTTTTGATTCTAAAGAGGCAAGATTTTCCTTTTGCTTTGGAAAAAAGTGGAGGGAACCCATTTTATATTTGCAGAATCCTTCTGTAAAACTGTACATTATTTGGTCCGTACGCAGGAAGGGTACCTGCGTGACCTGTGCGTGGCTCTTGTGCCCAGCTTTCTCACCCAAGGGTGGATGGACTCCTGTGCTCAAGCAGCAGGAATGCGTTCATGCAGCCGCTTTGTATCTGTGGCTAACCCTGTTGGTCTTGAGCAATAAATATGTTTGGATAAATTTTTACCTTCTGGCATGCACTTTTATTGGTTTTACTGTTGAATAATCTGTGAAAATATTTCACCCCTTCAAGACTAAAATGGTTGATAGCATCCTTTTAAACACCGTGGCTTCTATTCCTACTTTACTGCAAGGAACTGAAAGCTAAAACTTGAGCTTACTTATAGACAGAACTGTGTTTGTGGTTATTCAGTTTACTAGTACAATAGAAAAGGCTTTTTAAAATTGTCATTTCATGCTGTTTTCCAAATATTTTATTTGCAAGCAAAAGGTGCTCTTATTGTTAAGATTTTTTAGAATCTCAGAGTGTTTAATCAGTAACAGTAAGGTTAAAATTAAAGTTTTCAAGATTAAAGTTTTACCAGCTTGACTGTTTTGATGTCCAATCACATGTTTATTTTCCCACACTACCTGTATCTAACTCCCTCATCCAAGACAGTGGGTTTATTCACTTTTGTTTTTTTTAGGGGTGAAAAGCAGCCAGGAGTAACATATGCTTTGTACCAATTGCCTGTCGTGCAGCTTCCCAGTGAATGTTAAGGTTAACGCTTGTGATTGTCTTGAGCTAGTACCAACTTTTGTGAGTAATACTAAAGAAGGACTTGCAAAGATTGCTTCAAATTGTTTTCTATTTTTCCTTACATTTGATCTATGAAGAGTTGATTAAGAATAATATTAATGCCCAAATAAAGAAGCCTTTCAACATTGATGGGTATTCTTGAAACCATCACTATAAAAGTGTATTTTAGAAGATGTGCTTTTTAGAAACTTGGACGTTTGCTTTTTATTTTTTCTTGGGGATTCTTAAAAATAGCTAAGGTTATACGTGTAAATGTATTCTAGCAAAGTTTTGTAAGATTAGTTTTGCTGTCTTACTCTGGTTGTTCATGCACAGCTCTTGGTTTAGGCAAGAGCCACAGCCTTGCCAATTTCTTTAGACGATGAACACTAGCTGACTTAAAAATACTTAAATGTCAGGATTTTTAGACATATTTGGGTATGTTCTCTTTATTCATTGTATTAGACTGGGGTAACCATTAAAATCATGCTAAGATTATTGGAAGGCTTCCTGTATTGGGTTTATAGCCTGTCATACACAGATTATACCCGTTTTGTTATCTGGAGTAGATCCAGCTTCTGCTAAATGGTGTCTGTTTTACTTTTAAAAGAAATGTGCAGCTGTTTGTAACCAGAATACAGTTAATGGAGTGACAGCAATGCCAGCTGTGTGCTGCACACGTCAGCTGGTGCAATAACTGAACAGCGCTCTCGTAGATGCCCTTGCTCTGTTCACTACATTGACACAACATATAGAGAGGTTCTGTAGCTTTTACTGTTCTCCGTCTCAGCATGTGATAAACAGCGCTTTCTCCTTCTCCGCTTGGGCAAACCTGGGCAGAAAGCTAAGCCTCATATTTTAGTTTCCCTCACAAAGGTGGAATATTTGTTTTGAACTTCAGTTATTTCTGTCTGAAGCAGGTCAAGAAGTTGGGTTTGGAAGACAGAAAGTTTGGAGGACTCAAGTCAGCTATAAAGGTCCAGGAGTTTGCTGGCCATACATCTGCTTCCACAGCCACCTCGGCTGCTGGCATGTGACGGGGACAGCAGTTGGCTCATATTTAACCCCACGTCTGTCTTCATATCCAGTAATGGATGTATGCAGACACGGTACCCCACCGATGGGTCTGCCCAAATGTAGCCATGTATGCTGGAACTATGAAGGACATGCTCAGGGGGATGCTTGGTCAACCCCAGTAAAGCAGGATATTCCTGTGGGGAAAGAAATACACCAAAACTCCTTAAGAAAAAAAAAAAACCAAAACAATACCAAAACCAAAAGGCACATGCACAAGTGCATCCTCCCCATTTCCCACAGCAGCTAGGTTGAAACCATTTTCTTTCTAGAAGAGAGAGCGAGCAGAAAGGCTGTATATTCCCACTTTTCATTTTGCTGCTGTAGCTTTCCTAAGTCGTATTCCTGCGTGTTGAATGACAGGAGCACAACAGGAGTCAGGACTCTCCTGTCCCATCAGGTGTCAGTGAAGAAGGTTCATGTTCACTCTTCAACATAAGGAGATGGTGCCACAGACACGGAAGCCTGGTGAGATAATGGGACGCTTGTACCAAAAGCTGCAGTGCCCACAGCTCCATGGAGCTCCGCAAACGCCTTCTCAGGGTGGACAGCACTGGGTGCTACGCTTTGCATTTGGTTCTCCAGAATTTCAAATTCATCACAGATTAGTATGTAGGAAACATCTATAAGATCTGAATTTATGCATTAAATTTGGGCACAAAGAGTAGAATTGTGTAAATACTTCATGTGAGCAAAAATTGTAGTTTCTGTGCTCATTTAGTTTTTCCACAATACAAGGGGTAGCGTGAAAAACAATCATAAAATAAACTACCACCTCTTCCTCTTGGGGTTGATGAAGTCAATTTTGCTGTTGATTTCAGGGGAGTAATATCAAGGGAGACTTTGCGCCTGATGTCATAGCAAACATTGAAGTTGAAAAATGTCCAAAAATAGTGTTGAATTGAGTCACTTAAAATGTATTTATCTTGAATCCCCACTTTGTGGCATTATTGCTGTAGTCTCATCTCGAGCTAGCATTATTCATTAATACCAGCTTATCCCCATGATCCTCCTTTCTCTTTGTCTATTCATTCGGATATACTGTGTGCACACATTTGTAACCTTCTGTTTCTTGCTCCGTTAATACCATATTTTAAATTGCGCTTAGAGCTGGTGCATTTGAACCAGTTATGCAGCCAGACCAGGGAACCCCCGTCCTTGGCTTGTGTTAGAGTCTCTGTTACCCCACGTACAATATTAGGAGGCATTAGGGAGACTAAATTCCTCTGGAAATACAGACTGACTGATTTTCGAAGCATTGCTGTGATTAACTGTAATGCAATACACTTGGTATGAATGCTTAATGGATAAACATTCTTTTGCTTACTCCAGGCAGTTTTACATCTTACTAGGATGCAATTCATTGTGCTAAACAGTGCAAATGTGAAACTATCATTAGAAAAAATGCAGTCAGCCAAAATGAATTCTGCCTGCAGGTGCAATTAAGGGATTGGTAAGTCTACAATATGAAGTAATTGAGTAGTGATCTGGCGCTGAGAATGCTGCATTGCACTTTCTGTTTGAAAGATGTTTACAAAATACAGCAAACCTTTTGCTGTATTACAGAAGCTTTTCCACTAATCCTCTTAGCCTCTGCCTGTTTGTCCATTTTTATATGCAAGCAGTGGCATTAACAGGCTGAACGGCTGGGTTTTGGTGGGAGTGGGTGCAACACTCCTACCAAATTAATGCAACACCCCATTAACTGGTCTCTTTTATGCCACTGTATGGTGATGTTGGTGTGAATATAGCAATAGGATACCAAAGGCTTTAGATTCCTTAGAATCACAAGCATTTTAGTCGATGTAGAAAAATATCTGCTTGTACTAGAAATTAAATAAATACTCTCTGTAACATGTGCCACCTTAAATTGGGGGATTATGTTTACTCTGTACAGAAGGCCGGTTGAAGGGCTGTCTAATATCTAGTGTCATACTTAAGCTATGCTTCAGCTCATAAGCTGTGTGCTTAAGTAATGAATAGTCTGTGCGCTGACACTCTGCAAAGGAAGGGTTTAACACATGTCTGAGTTTTTCTTGATAGAATATAATAGAATTTCCCACAGTCGTCTTAAGACTGTGGGAGTGCCTTTATTTAGTAATCCAATCTCAGTTTATTTAGTAATCTAATCTCAAGTTAAAGAATTCATTAAGTAAGAATTTTTCATTTAAAAAAAATCCAAACATTTCTTCATTTAAGGTTTTTATATGAACTTAGTTATTGTGAAAGGGGGTGGTGGGACAGCTTGAGAGATTCAGAAAGGCTCTCACTATGGTCTGGCATGGAAGTGCATTTGCTTATTGTGCCTTGGTCTGAGGCAAAGGCTGTAAAAGCCTTCTGGTTTCTGGCACTGGAGATCCCTCTCCCTGGCTCATTCAGTCTTTGCTGCATCTGCGGCAGTGTCATTAAGATTGCCAATTAGTACCAAATGCAGTAGCTGCTAGGAATGAGACAAGGTATATGAGAGAGTCATGAAAACCTTCAGGGTAGTTGCAACGTTATACCTCAAAAAAGCAGAATAGGATTTGGATTGGTGATGTAGTATTGAGAAAACTGGACACCAAGTCAAACTGTTTCCACCCAACTCCTTTCTTCCACCTTCGCTGTATTCTCTGCTTTAAGTAAAGGAATAGATAGTAATGTGGACTATTTATAGTACCTTTTTAGTATATATATTTTTATATATATAAAATCATTGTGTTGATTTTTGTTCCATTTATAAAATATGTCATAAGTTCACAATAAAACTAGAGTTGGATGAATTATACCTGTATAATTTATTCAGCAAACCTTCTAAATTAATGCCTGTGATCAGTTTTTTGTGCCCCTTTCTTTCCTTTGCATTTTTTTTTAACAGTTCTGACATCTGTAAATGAATAAAAGGAATGACTTGTGACATTTTATTTTTGTAGACTTATTTTCAGTGAATATGCAGGTTGCATATTTTTTATCTACTGAGATTTATTTTAAAAAGAAGTAAGAATGTTTTATGAATAGTCAATATTTTGTTTCGGTTGTTTGTCTCTGAGAATGTTTGTTGCATTTTTACTCTGTGTTTGGATATCTTGACTTCTAGGCTGAGGGAGCAAGAGATTGCTGGGAGAAGATACACTGAAGTGTTGATTCATGGTGACATTGCTACTGTATGGCAGTCTGTACTAATTGGTACCAGAAGCAGCATTTACTCTTGGCCAGCTCATGTGTCACACTCTTGAAGGCAGAAGAAAAATAGCACCCTCAGTTACGATGTAAATTGGCAGCAATGCAAGGATCTGGAAGAAATACTGCGGCAGATTCAGGAATAAATGTCTAGGGACAGAAATTGCAACTTTGCATCATGCTCTCCTATCCATTTAAACTTGTTTAGACACCAAAGGTCCAGACTCGAGGCTGTACTCTATTATAATTAATTTGTCAAACTCGGCTCACTACAAACATTCTCGTTTGCATGCTTATTTTCATGTTCAAAGATGCGAGTTCTTTAGCACGCTAGCTTGTTACCTTGGCAATAGAGGGGCTTGCCAAAAGAGTGATAAAATATATCTGCTGTCACATTGGAAATGTACTTGCTTCTTAAATATTCTTGTTGATATTTTTATAATTTTTCATATAGTGTGGCTATCTATGTGCTTTTGTTGCAACTGCTTCTTTGTTCTGCTGGATGGAGACACCTTAAGGTGTAGGCGAATGTTTTTACTTTGCCCTGAAATAGGAGTGCAGTTACAGTCAGCCAAAGCCATTCAGGTGTAAAGGTCAGTACTGCACTGCTGTAGGCAGTAACGTGTTAAATTGCTGTACCTTGATCTCTAATCTGTCCAGGATCTGTGAAAGAAGTCTGGCAGGAGAGACTTTCTGAGGAACCCTGAGCTTTATGGGAATGCAATACAGTGGAGCTTGTCTCTTGGCTCTTTTCCCTGCAATTGTCAAGCTACTGTAGTGAAAAATACATGTTGGTTGTTTTTTCTTTCCTAATTTGTATTTTCTATTTCTAAATTGTGGATTACTGACCAAAAATAGACAGTAGAAGATTTAAACAATTCTGAAGTAAATTTTTGTCAGTAACTTCCAGTAATACAAAGTAGAGTTATAAAAAGGCAAGGTCAGAGCAAAGGAATGAATCACATATGAAGTGTACCTGTGAAATACACAAGACTTAAAAAGTGTCCTTGGGATTCATATATGATCGGTAAGACTCAGGGAAGTCACCTCACTAGTCATATATTCACCCGTTATATTGTTGCTTCCAAGCTGCTGCGTTACAAAAACCAACCCACTGCACAAGAAGATTTAGACCCAGCTCTGCAAAACTCATCAAACAGAATTCAGTGAAAATCATTTAGCCTGTACCACTAATGTGACAGAAAAACAGGGCAGTATTGGAGTTCACCATTTGTAGTAATGGTTATGACAAAAAAACATATTGAGAAGGATGGAAAGAAAGAAAGCTTGTGGGATTGTTAGCAGTCACTATATGCCAAAAAAAGTGGGAATAATCAGATGAGCCTATTCAGATATCTTTGTCGACGCCAGGTTTCAGTGCACCATGCTGTTTTACTCAGTTACTAAAACAAACCTAAGACACAGCAACCCTAATAGCTGTGCAAGTTGCTAATTCCATGCAAGACATGTTTCGATACCAGTGAATCTTTTCAAGTCTGACCGGGGTGACCCTTTAAGGGTAAGCAAGTTGAGTTACTGAGATTGCCTTCCAGCAAAAGGTAAGTCTAATGTTCAGACACTCTACAAAGAGTTGCATGCTGAAAGCATGGAAAATGAGTTTAGTAAAAAAAACCCAGAGAAATATTCTTAAAATTTTTATGTTGAAGTAACTCACTATTTGCCAGTGAGTGAACTGTTTGGGTTTTTAGGGTTGCCATGGGAAAATAGCTGAAATTTTTCCAGGATTGGTGTAGAGACGTATTTGCCCTCAGCAGCCTAGAGGCCATAATTTGTTGCCTGTGTAGAAAAGAAAGAAATTATTCATGTCATCTGTGTTCCTCATGACATGATGTTCCTGAAGTTTCACGTGAGCAGGATTGCTGCTCTGAGGAGCAAGCTCAACCTGTAAGGACTCATGGCCATGCGAGACAGTTCGGTCACCACTTTTCGTTTGGCCACTATGCACTAGATCAAGGTTGTGAACAAGGACACTAGGTGTTGTACAATGAAGAATCCTCCGTGTTTTTGAGACCAGCATTGCATTTTGTATAGCTTCTTCGGTGTAAAAGTATTAATTAGTTTTCAAAGGAGCTGATCTTGTTCTCAAGTCCCTTAAAAAGTATGAAGAGACGGTGGTACAGGGCCACGGTCCCACTTGTTTGCAACAGGCTTTGGACCCTAAATCCACCCTAAATGGATGCAGCATGGGAAAGGTCACGTTCTGCCACTGCAAATTTTATTTTAGTCAAAGTTACCACCTATGAGAAATTCCCTTTCAGCAGAAGTTTGCTTTCACTGGGAGCACTTGGAGTAATTCATTCTTGAACTTGGGGAGACCCTCTCTCTCTCCCTGGTTTTGAACTGCTGTTGGCCGGAGTGGTGGGGCAGGCTACATCTCGAATGGTTTTGTTTTGTTAAATGCTTTATTGAAGTATTGTCCCTTTGCAGAGATCTCATGTTCCAAAGTCTTTGAAAGAAGAGTGTTGCTTGGCAATGGCTTTGAGTGTAATTAGCAGATGATGAGATTATCTGTGTCAGGGTAGCCTTAGACTGGGTCAGTGATATACACTGTTGTGGAGGAAGGAGGCAGAGGCTTTGAAAAATACACTACAGTAGAAAAGCACAGGTGAAGTCAGAGGGGTATCTGTTCCTCCCCATGAAGGAGGCAGCAGCTCTTCTGGCTCACTGAGTCAAACGAGAGCTGGTGTCTGGAGAACAGGAGTTTCTCAGAACTCATCTGATTTTTCTAAGACTTGAACTGCTGGAATTTTTTTTTTTGCAGATTGGCTATTTTCAGAAGGGAAAGAGTCCCTTCGTAAAGAGTGAGGAAGAGTAACCCGAAGAAAAGAGCATCTTTTATCTCCTCATTGATCCTTATTAGAATAGCACACACAATATATGTTTTCAGCTGAGAGAGTGTTACCTACCACCATAAAAATTTTTACTTATCTTCTACTTTACTTGTCTAAGCAAAAATTTACCTTCAAGGAGCAAGGTTTTAGATAGCACTAATACGAAAACAGTATTTTCAGGAGGTCTTAGTCTCCTTTGTCATATAATATTCATCTATAATGACACAATATTAGCCAAATAATGATCAGGAAATTTTTTTTTCACTGATCAAATAATGGTCAGTGAAATGAGAGTAGAAGTGAAGTCTGCCTGGTTGTTTAACTGCTTATACTGGGAAGCAAAACCACACTCATGTCACATGCCTAATGAATGCATTTTAATGCATGTGTCCCACCAGGCAGTGCGACTATGGCACAGTTTGGGGTTAGCATCAGTTGGATGCTTCTCTCCATAGACAGCCCAGATGCAGGACATGCTGTAGTGGACGGAGCTGTATGGATGCAAGCTGAGATGTGTCAGTGCTGCTGCAGAGCAGTGACTCTGTGTTTTTTTAATGGATATGTTTTTTATGACTGTGCCGGGAGACACAAGACTTGATAATGTGTGCTAGTTACCTAAAACAAGAGTTATCTATAGATAATACTTTCCAGTTTGTATCAACAAACTGAACAGTTTGGTTGTTGCATGGCAGCAGTTGCTCCTGGCTCTCTGTTGTATGTAAGAAGAGGTCTCTGTGGGATGGAGAACTCTAGGGCCCAGATACTTTCAGGATTTCAGAAACTGGAATGTGCTGTGCAGTTCTTTTTGCTGGAGTTTCAGGCTGCTTAAATCAGATCTTTCTCCTACCATGTTTTCTGGGGGAAACCCCAGGCTTGGTTTTGGTGTTAGACGATCAGTTTCTTTCAATATTGCAACTGTCTAATTCCCATCTGTGTCGCATCCCTGCAATTGGTTCTTGGGAAGATTTGTCTTTTTGGTGTTTCCCTGCTGAAGCATTAGTGACAGCTGATGCCCACGCAGGCTTTAGGGGAGCGTGAAGCCAGGAAAGCTGGAGGAAGCCTGTGGTGGCTCCACCTCACTGACTCACTCCCTTTGACTGTGACAGAGGGGCCACATCACAGAGAAAAGACTCTTTAGAGAAGAAGTCACCTATTTCAGATGTTGTCAGAGCTTCCTCTCCTCCCTGAAGCTATGCTGTAGAGAGACTTTCAAGCAGAAGATAATCGATGGTCAAACTGTGTTCTTTTTTCTCTCATTTAGCTTCTTGAGCACAGCCAGAGAGGTCGTCCTCAGTGCTGTGCCTGCCTCCTGCCCGTGCAGGGTGCAGCTCAGGAGTATCCCTCACAACGGCTTGTGCTTCAAGTACAGCACTGTAGGTCAGTGTCACGTCCATGAACATGTCTGCTTCCTCCTATGGCGCTCTTATGGCTCTTCCTCACTTCTCTCCCCACAAGAGAATTTTTCATCCTTAGTGGAGGAAGCCCAGCAGTCCAGTTTAGTATATTCAAAACTAGAGATGATTGTAAAACTTCTATCTATAAAGAACTTGCAAACGTACCCATTGCTCCTTGCAGAGGGCTGGGAGGTGGTATTGCATGCTGTTCTAGATGTAAAGACTTCTCTAGATTGAGAAAGTAGCGAAGGTGTCATCTACAACTTGTAATGTTTTTTTGAATGTCCTGTGTTAAAATGACTTACTCAGCCACTGTTCCCTTATTTGGATTCTTGCTAACAATAACAAGAAAACTTGTCTGAAATTCCAGCTGTTACTGTAATTAATAATAATGCTTCTGATACAAAATATTTATGATTTCCATCCATGTCTGCCTTAAAGACAGCTTCTGGGTTTTCATCTTTCCCAAAGTCAACAGGGTGTATGTGGCAGAACCAGCCAAAGGAAATTGTTATTACTATCATTATAATTAAGGTTGCCAAAGGATGCATCCATAGTGTCAGGTTGATTAGTTCCTATTAGTGTTTGTGTGTTTCTGTTTTCTCCCAGTTTCAGTGCAGGACAAACAAGTTGATTCACTTGGAGAAGAAAATGGGGGTGATAGGAAAGATTAGAGTTTGTGCTCTAAGGTCCACGCTCTCCAAACACAGACACTGTGCCAAGTTTTGTTCCCTCCACATGAGAGAGTCCTCTGTGAGTCTCATCTAGCAAACCCTGGAGATGAGTTATAAAAAGATAAAGCTGTAAGGTAGTTCTGTACTTATTCAGCTTCCTGCATTGGTTGTTTGCACAGTAGTGCATCACAGACTGTGATGAAAGGAAAAGAGGAGGTAGATAGGTTGTTGTGTAGGTTTGAGGAGAGGTTTCAGCAATGTTTACTATTCACACAAGCAATACCAGTCTCTTTTGCTGACAGGTGCTGTCTTCTGCACATTGACAACTCTGCAGCGGCCAGAGAGTACTTCTGAAGATTAACCAATGATGTCAAGCTCAGCTTGTTGGTGGCCACCAGCAGCACGTAGAGTAATGACAGTGATGGGGTTAGGAGCACAGGTTGTAATAACCACTTCCTGGCCTAGCATCACTTTCAAAATGCCTCTAGCACAAGAGGGTTACAAAACCTTTACCCTGAATTTTCAGAAATAAGATAATTATGGGGAAAAGTTCTAGTTTATTGGTCTTACATGGCATCATTATGGTGAGATAGTGGTCATGATGCCTACCCCTCGCCCCAGAGTGAGTGCCAGAGACATGACTTGCTGGCAAACGTTCACTGTAAGTGTTTGTGCCATTTTCTGCAGCACTACTTTCCTGTGATCATGATGGTGATCCGTCTCACCCAGATGGCTGGGTCAGATCTTAGGTGCTGTTTTTGCTTTCTGAACAGAGGCATGAGGAGCAGGCATTATGACAGCATAGCAATAGTGGGTGGAAAGCATGGTTTCATAATTGGTATTGCACAGTGATCAGCAGCCTACGTTGGCTGTGGCCCCTGAGGTGGAATGACTTGGTGTAATCAAGAATTGCGCATAAGAGGGACTATTTATGTATGTGTTAGACTTGAGTAACTGAAGGCGTGGTAGAACAGCTACTGCAACAAGGTGCCATCCACCAATATGCAGTTCTTGCATGGTTCTTTTTCTTTGGTGGCCACCAGTCACTGGAGGGGTAAAAAGCATGGATGGCAAGGCAGTCGGTAGCAGCTGAACCTGGGATCAGGCCTTCTAAGTCAGCACAACTTGCAAAGGCGGTGTAGGCATATCCAGCATATACTCAATATGTTTGGGACTTTCTTAAACACATCAGATGAGGCAGTTTTTATGTTGCAGAGTTTATAGTATGCAACACTAATGACATGATTAATGTAGCACTAAGCTGGCTAGCCCATAGGGAGCATAGCCCATGTGATTTTTCATAGCTCATCTCCATTCTGACTTCCTTAACTAACAAAAAAAAAAAAAAAAAAAAAAAAGAGTTGTCACTACCTGCTGGTTACTGCCAGCAGAATTCTGTAAAGATTCGTGGTTGTTGAAAGTTATGAGAAAATACTCTAAAATTGTAAAACTTTTGCTTTTCCCAAGAATAATCAGTTTCCATCTTTCTGGTCTCACTCATAAAATGAAGTATTAGAACCAAAATGTGGTGTTTTTTTCTGAATTAGAGTCTGCATTGTATTTTTATAGTTAGTGACACGTCTTTTCTAGACTGTGCTCTGTCACTGCTCTCTGAAAGAGAAGCAAGCAGTCGTGTATGCGTATGTATGATCTCCCTAGGGGTGCCACCCAGGGTGCCCAACAATAATACCTGCTTCTTTGATCATACGGGTGGTGGATGAATCACTGATGACCCATTTTCTTTCACTTTAGAGAAGACAAAAGTATGTTGTGTTAACAGCAGTCTTCGAGTGAGCCCTTCAGTTCTTCAGGGTTTGTTTGTTTTGAGATGCACCTTGAGCGTTGGTATCCATTGTGTTGTCACTGGTGTTGGTAGCTTTTTATTTCCGCTGTTGCTAGTTTGCAAGTGCTGTCATAAATCCTAGTAAATGTCATGGGGGAATTCCATGGAAAATTACTTTTTTTCTAAATACTTTGAGAGGTACAACCAGAGATTAAGATGATGTATTGGATTTTCCTAAAAAAGAGCTTGCTTTAATTAATGGCTCAGTAGACTTTACTGTAGTGCTTGGCCAGTGTGACAGCAAAACCAAATCTGTTAAATCACAGGGAATGGGAGAATTCCCATGAGTCTGAAATCCCACACACACTCTAGGAAACACAGCGGCAACAGAGGTGGTGAAGTAGGTCTACTTAAATCAAGTTAAGCATACTTTGAGGAAAAAGTTATAACTCTATATTTTATTTTTAGCAAAGTAAAATCTTGAGTGACAGTTCTTATGACTGTACTGAACAAGCAGTTTGTTACTATGGTGGATAGACTGTTACATGAAGAAAGAAAATTTCCAAGCACAAATTTTCTTTTCTTCATTTTAACACCCAGAGATTCATTTAATAGACTCAGTCAACCATTAAATGTGATTGTGCAAAATGAGGTAAATGACATACGAGAATATCCTTGTTCCCCTAGTCAAAAGATGTTGAAGACAGCGGGCAAGATCATATGAGCAATTTGCAAAAGACAGTAGGAAACGCAGACTGTTTTACCTTGATGCTATCAATGATCCTACAATCTCAGATTGAATGCTTAGGTAAGGTACTAGGTAAGAGTGGCATGGTATATTTGGAGACATAATGGTAACTGTATTCACCACTGACAGTATCTTTAGTTCCCTGCTCATGTACAAATCTAAATATTCCAAAGCAGTGAGCAAGATCCAGGAAGATCTCTTCTGTCTAATCTGAAAGATCATCCCAAACAAGAACTCAATGTATGATTTGATGCTTTGAAAGAAAATTATCCTGAAGCATATCCAGTCACTTTGCAACAAATCTGAAACTGCTGCCACAATATACTAATGCCAGTCATTGAACAAAAGGAAAACAATGGGGCCAGTTAACATGATGAAAAGTAATCCAGAAATAAATATACTCATTTTGTGACATAATTTTTCCCTATACCTCACCCTCATCTATTCTTTGTCTTCAGCAAGCAATATTTATCCGCCTTTCTCGCCATCCTTCAACAGCTAGTGACTGTGTCTCCATTTTCCTTGGTCACATCCATCTCTGTTCCGCATTTGAAACACAGTTCTCTCTCATCATGTTGATAAATGAGACAATCCAAGCTGAATTCATAGCTGGTGTTTTTTTAACCTGTACTTCCTTGCATGACTGCTGCATTTCAGACCTAAAGGTTTGTGGTCAGACCTTAGCTCGGTAATGTTTTAGTTGGGTTCAGTCTACTGACTGATCCTTATTTTGGTTGGTGTCAGCATGAATGAGGTTGGGTTTGGATATGGAACCCTTAGTGGGCATGGTCGCCTTTGACAGCAAAGCACAGAGAAGGGAAGCTGCCAGGGGAGGTTACCCACCAGCCTGCGGCAGGGCTTTTCCTTGCTGTTGAGTGGGCTCTTCTGGCTGGTTTGATCATTCTTGTGTCACAGTATCACAGTATCATCAGGGTTGGAAGGGACCTCTGGAGATCATCCAAGTACAACCCCCCTGCCACAGCAGGGACACCTACAGCAGTTGCACAGGATGGCGTCCAGGTGGGTTTTGAATGTCTCCGTTGTGGGAGACTCCACAACCTCTCTGGGCAGCCTGTGCCAGTGCTCTGCCACCCTCAAAGTAAAGAAGTTCCCCCTCATGTTAAGATGGAACTTCCTATGTTCAAGTTTGTGCCCGTTACCTCTTGTCCTATCACTGGGCACCACTGAAAAAAGACTCTTCTCATCTACCTGGCACCCTCCCCTTAAGTATTTATAAGTATTGATAAGATCCCCCCTCAGTCTTCTTTTTTTCTAGACTAAAAAGCCCCAAGTCCCTGAGCCTTTCCTCATAAGAAAGATGTTCCAGTCCCCTAATCATCTTTGTAGCCCTTTGCTGGACCCTCTCCAGCAGTTCCCTGTCCTTCTTGAACCGGGGAGCCCAGAACTGGACACAGTACTCCAGATGCGGCCTCACCAGGGCAGAGTAGAGGGGGAGGATGACCTCCCTCGACCTGCTGGCCACACTCTTCTTGATGCACCCCAGGATGCCATTGGCCTTCTTGGCCACCAGGGCACATTGCTGGCTCATGGTCATCCTGTTGTCCACCAGGACTCCCAGGTCCCTTTCCACAGAGCTGCTCTCCAGGAGGTCAGCCCCCAACCTGTACTGATGCATGGGGTTATTCCTCCCCAGATGCAGTACCCTACACTTGCCTTTGTTGAACCTCATCAGGTTTTTTTCTGCCCAACTCTCCAGCCTGTCCAGGTCACACTGTGTGGCGGCACAGCCTTTCGACGTGTCAGCCACCCCTCCCAGTTTTGTGTCATCAGCAAACTTGCTGACGGTACACTCTATCCCTTCATCCAGGTCATTGATGAATATATTGAACAGGACTGGACCCAGTACTGACCCCTGAGGGACACCACTAGTTACTGGCCTCCAACTGGACTCCGCACCACTAACCACAACCCTCTGAGCTCTATCTGTCAACCACTGTTCAATCAACCCCACTGTCCATTCATCTAAGCCCCACTTCCTAAGCTTGTCTGTGAGGATGATGTGGGAGACAGTGTCGAAGGCCTTGCTGAAGTCAAGGTAGACAACATCCACTGCCCTCCCCTCATCCATCCATCCAGTCACGCCATCATAGAAGGCTATCAGATTAGTCAGACATGACTTCCCCTTGGTGAATCCATGTTGACTACTTCTGATAACCTTCTTCTCCTCCAGATGCTTGGAGATGACGCCCAGAACAAGCTGTTCCATCATCTTTCCAGGGATGGAGGTGAGGCTGACTGGCCTGTAGTTTCTCGGGTCATCCTTCTTGCCCGTTTTGAAGACTGGAGTGACGTTGGCTTTCCTCCAGTCCTCAGGCACCTCCCTTGTTCTCCAGGACCTTTCAAAGATGATGGAGAGTGGCCCAGCAATGACTTCCGCCAGCTCCCTCAGCACTCGCAGGTGCATCCCATCAGGCCCCATGGACTTATGGGTGTCCAGTTTACTTAATTGTTCTCTAACTTGTTCCTCTTCAACCAAGGGAAAGTCATCCTTCCTCCAGACTTTCTCTGTTACTTGCAAAGTCTGGGACTCCTGAGAGCTGGCCTGAGCAGTGAAGGCAGAAGCAAAGAAGGCATTCAGCAACTCTGCCTTCTCTGCATCCGTCACCACAGCACCCATCTCGTTCAAGAGCGGGCCCACATTTTCCCTGGTTCTCCTTTTGTCTCCTATATACTTAAAGAAACCCTTCCTATTGGTCTTGACATCCCTCGCCAGGTTCAATTCCAAAGCTGCCTTGGCTTTTCTCGTGTCTTCCCTGCATACCCTGACAGCCTTCTTATACTCATCCCAAGTTGTCAGCCCCCTTTTCCACATCTTGTAAACTCCCTTCTTCCAGGGAAGACAGGTGGTTGCCTCAAGTTGTACATCAAAAGATTACATGGGATGGCTTTCTATCCTGTACGTGCTTCTTTTTTACTACATACAGGCTAGCATTGTTAGAACTGCAGGTTGTTTTCTAGCTTGATATGGCCTACATAGAAAACCACGTTCATGATTCTTCCTGTCTTCAAGTGTTCTCAGAAGCAGCAGGCAGGGGTACGCAACATGAAGAAGGCTTCATCTTGTGTAAAAAAAGGTCTGTGAAAGACATGGAGTAACAAAAGACTTTTCAGAACTCCTCTGTCAGGCTGTTAAGCAGGTAGGGACACCCTCCGTTTTGTTTTCCATTTTAACTGGGCGTTCAAACTCCCAATGGGGTTAACAGCAGGAGCAGAAATCAATACATCATTCAAGGCCTTTACAAAATAGCGGATGCAGATGCAGTTATTGCATCCACAAACAGGAGTTTAGGGAAGGAGCTGAAGGTGATCACTTACATTTTGAAGGGGTTGGCTGTTTGCTAACCATTTGTTTCTCCATTTGTGTGTTGCGTGGCCAGAACTTGCACATAGATTTTGCAGGTTATTTCAGACCAAGTAAATTGTTACATTTCCTTATTCTTATTTCTGCATCAGTGTCTTTTCTCCAATATTATACATACTAAAGCAGCATGAAGTGTTCAGCAGCATTGGACAGTGTTTAGGACTTATTTTACTCAGCTTTTAGATATATTTATGAAGGCTTCTTAGGAACATGATTTAGTTAAAACAGCCTTTTTCTTGCATGAATATCACTAAAAATCAATGTGAGATAGGTTTGTGGATTCTTATAAAGCCTTTTATCATCTCAGTCTTCTTGGAAGAGACAATTTATTAAGTGTTTCACATTGATGTAAAATATAGGAGTTAAAATTTCCATAGAGTGAATAACATCTTTTCTGTTTCAATGACTACTTTGTATAAAGCTGGGTGGTTTTTTTTGCAGTAGCTTTGCAGTAGCCGTAACACAGTTACTATGCTTACAATAGTATTGAATAGTATTTTTGTATTGGAATTTTAATATGTTTACTATTTAGAATAAACTAATCTAATTTCTAATCTAATCTAACTAACAGCTCTTTGGGCAGGTGAAACCTCGGGTGGAAAGGAGCCAAGCTCCTGGCATTGCGCTGAGCAGCAAGCTGGCATGCTTGCTCCAGGAGCAGTCCTTAAGGAGCCTCCAAGCAAGGCTGTAAGAGATCAGGCTTCTTGAGACCTTCTGAATATACACGTAGCTAAGTAGCATGGTGCAGTGTTTTATGTTGAAAGAGAAACAGCAATACAGAAAAACAAGGCTACATAATTGTATCTTCTGTAGGGTGTCTGTAGAAGAGGAAGAGGATATATGGGAAATTGTTTTCCTTTATTTGAAGTAATGAACATAATATATGCGTGGGATTAAAGTTCAGTAAAATTACAACCACTAATAATGTGTATTCTTTCATTACTGCCAAATGTGAGAGTTAAGTGAATTAGGCAGTCAAACTCTGACCTCTAAAATATGAAAATATGCTTTTCCTGACTTTAAAATCCTTGAAGGTCTGAATAACCTCTGATTGAAGGCCATGTTCATGTTGAACGTATGATAGAAAGTCATGTAAATGATATAATCAAGTTAATGCAGTCAGGCTTAAATTATTGCTTTAGAGTAGAAATAAAACTGTAAACCTGGTTAGTTTAAAAAATACCCATTGCTGTGTATATTGGTCTCCTAAAAAGTTAATACATAATATGGAGCATAATCTCTAATGGTATCCATAGGCGGCGTAAATGTAGATTAGTAATCTTCAGGTCTAGTTTTCATTCATAGAATCACAGAATCATAGAATGGTTAGAGTTGGAAGGGACCTTAAAGATCATCTAGTTCTAACACCACTGCCACAGGCAGGGACACCTCTCACTAGACCAGGTTGCTCAAAGCCCCATCAAACCTGCCTTGAACACCTCCAGTGATGGTCATCCACAACTTATCTGGGCAACCTGTTCCAGTGTCTCACCACCCTCACAGTAAAGAATTTATTCCTAATATCTAATCTAAATCTACCCTCTTTCAGTTTAAAACCATTACCCCTCATCCTACTGCTATACTTGATAAAGAGTCCCTCCCCATCTTTCCTGCAGGCTCCCTTTAGGTACTGGAAGGCCACTCACTATAAGGTCTCCCCGGAGCCTTCTCTTCTCCAGACTGAACAGTCCCAACTCTCTCAGCCTGTCATCACAGGAGAGGTGCTTCAGCCCTCTGTTCATCTTTGTGGCCCTCCTCTGGACCTGCTCCAACAGATCTGTGTCCCTCTTATGTTGGGGACTCCAGAGCTGGACACAGTACTCCAGGTGGGGTCTCACCAGAGTGGAGTAGGGGGGCAGAATCACCTCCCTCGACCTGCTGCCCACACTTCTTTTGATGCCTCCCAGGATACGGTTGGCCTTCTGGGCTATGAGCGCACCTTGCCAGCTCATGTTGAGCTTCTCATCCACCTACACCTTCTCCTCAGGACTGCTCTCAATCCATTCCCTCCTGAGCCTGTATTTGTGCTTGGGATTGCCCAGACTCACGGGCAGGACCTTGCACTTGGCCTGGTTGAACCTTATGAGGTTCACATGGGCCCACCTCTCAAGCCTGTCCAGGTCCCTCTAGATGGCATTCCTTCCCTCCAGTCTGTCAACTGCACCACACAGCTTGGTGTCATTGGCAATCTTGCTGAGGGTGCACTCAAACTTGCTGGTTAGATGAGTTGAAACTGGAACTTCATTAGGAGAAAAGACTGGAAGAGACTGTATGGAGAACATAATTTCCATGTATTTTGCTTTTTCCTGTCTGTGAATCTGTATTAATAGTGCATTCTTAATGAGTTGAATTCAGTATTTTAAATATTGACATGTATAGGCCAGCTTAGTCGTTTGAGATCACCTTCTGCATTTATAATCATAAACAATAAAAATCAATCCTTTATACTCAATTGACTTTTGCAACTATACTTGTGCTTTACTTGAATAAAGAAGCACAAATTTAAAAACTTGAAGTTTGCGTGAACAAGAGAAATTTGTCTTTTATAAGCCTTTTCAAACTCTGCAACATCACAGGACAAAAGCAGTAGCTATTTTCATAAGTTGAAAGTCTTTTTGGAGTAGGTAACTGAGTGATTTTTGGTCTGTTTCCACAGGTTTTCAATACATATTCCAATGAAGACTATGACAGGAGAAATGATGAAGTTGACCCAGTGGCTGCATCAGCTGAATATGAGCTTGAGAAGCGTGTGGAAAAGCTGGAGCTCTTCCCAGTTGAACTAGAAAAAGGTATGGAGCCTGTGTGCCATTTCCAGTTCCTGTGACACTGATCTACAAGCCTGAGGAAGTCTACATGTGCCTACAGAGCCTGTCTTGAATTTCTGTGAATCTGTTGTAGTCACCTTGGCTTTTTGGATTTCAGGAATTGTTTGATAAGGAATTAAAGAAGCAGTTCAGAGACATGTAGTTCTTTATTTCCCCAAGGGAATTGTTCTGTGTCACGGCATTAACATACGATTTTATGCAGTGTTTGATGCGATGCTTTTCATTCTCCACTGGAAGAGTAAAAATCTCGATTGTTGTTCTGAGCTTCTCATAAGGGTGAAGGTGATACCTAATAAGGTTGAAGGTAATATTTTTTGTGGGTAATTAAAATGGTAGAATAATAAAGTTTCTGAAAGGAAGCAAAAGGATATTAATGTTACTGACATGGAAAACCAAAAGCAACCAAAGCATAAATGTTTACCAAATAACTATATAAATAAGAAGCTTCTGCTTTCACTTTCCTTTTTTACAGATGAAGATGGTCTTGGCATAAGCATTATTGGAATGGGAGTTGGAGCAGATGCAGGCCTTGAAAAACTGGGAATATTTGTCAAAACAGTAACAGAAGGTGGGGCAGCAGAAAGAGATGGCAGGTAAACTAGACTCAGTATTTGGAAATTTTGCCAGCAATAGTTACTATGAATTATGATTTTCATAGGAAAGAGTTGTTTGCTTAGTGTATGTCATGATAACTCAAAACTGTAAGATTTGGAGACTTCCTTGGTAAGGTCCAAATATCTGATGGAAGTTATGAGAAGACACCAGTTTTGTGTACTGAGTTTAAACTGTTTAAGGAGTACAGATTTGCCAAAGTTGTGTGTTCATGACTACCTGAAAACCCAGATGCTTTAGCATGAGTAAAGCTGGAGATTCCAAATTGTGTATCACTTTTGAAGGTACTTTAGATTTTAAAGGTGTTGAGCTCCCACATGTTCTTCTGGCTTCAAACCAGCTTTAAACAATGAGTACTTATGAAAAAGAGTTCTGCTCAGCATTGGATTAGGAAAGTAGCGTATCTGAATCCTTAAACTCTTACTAAATACACCTCCTTTCAAGTTTACTAACACAGACTGTTACTTTGTATTTCTTATTATACACGGTTTTCTGCTCCAGAGTTCAGTTTTCACCCCTACAGCACTGAAAGTACATTAATCAATTGGAATGGGAAGCTGTACCATAAATCTTGCCCACTAAAGAAATGAATTGGTGTTTGTAGTCTCATGTGATGCTCGTATAAAACCTGGTTGCTTCCAGAATTGCTTACTTCATATGTGCAGGTTAAAGAATTCCTTTTGAACACACAATATTTCCTATCATACAGGACAGAGTTATCTGCCACAATACCTGCCACAATCAGACCGATGTTTCTCATTAAAAGATAGAAAAACACTTTACTATGTAATCATTTAAAAACGAAAAGTATTCTTAAACATCATCCAACCCATATAATTTATTGGGTTGTCCCAGTGCATAACCTTTGTAAATCTGCATGCAAATAAAATATTACTTATCTGATACATTAGCAATTAAGTTTACTTATATGCATTCTTTACTTCTATATTTAACCATTAGTGATTTGTTACATTAGTTATAAATAATACCAAACACAAACACAGGTAAATAGACTAATAATAAACTCTAAAAAGTTGATAGCCTTCTAAAAAATATGTTGCAGTAACATGTTCCTAATTGATGAGCACCAATAGCTTTTCACCCAGGCAAGAGGTTGTTCTGCTGTGGAAACCCCACACAAATTAGATCAGAAGGCTCTATGTGGCAGGGAGTTGCAAAATTTTATAACATTGCTCTGAAACTACTGAAGTGTACCGTCTTCCAGATTGGGCTTGCAGGTATCTTTACAGATCTTGGCAATAAGATACCAGGTTGAAGGCCAAATACTGATTTACACAGGCTTAAAAATTATGAAGGGGAGTGAAGAAGCTGACACCTCAAGATGTCATGACTTCATCCATTACTTTAAATGAGTGTTTTTCTGAAAGGTATGCTTGAGCTCAGCCAGAAAGCGTTAAGCTCATGACTGGCATTCTGTGTGAAATTCTCTGGTTGAAAATCAGAGTTTGCTCACTACTGCTCTACAACGATCTGTATTTTCTGTTTCTCTCATTATTTACGTGTTTGAGTGGGCTACAGAAGCTAATGTTCAATCACAAGTCTTTTCTTTCATTTCCCTAGATGGCATCTGAAAGGAGATTGTCAGCTGAGAAAAAATAATATCTTTCTTTGACCATTCTAATATTTGTGTTGGTTTTCAGCTGGCTGAATGTTCAGTCAGCTGAGAAATAGTCCTCTGATTTTCTCTTTGAGAGCCTGACTGATCATTCACTTGGGAAAGGGACATGTAATCCTCTCAGTTAGGAGCAGCCGGTTCTGTAATAAAGTGCATCAACTGTAAAGGGTCCTGTTAACTTCATCTTTGTGAAAACCCTAGTTAATCATTGACACTGACAGCAAAACAAAGTCTCCTAACGGATATTAAAACTCTATTTCAGCACTTGCATCAGATATTCTGAATAACCACATAGGAATCTTCAAGCAGGCTCTTCTGCAGCTACAATTTAAAACATTGCGGTATCTGTAGGATAACTCCCATCTTTTATTGAAAGACCCATTGAATCGTGATATAAAGTACTTGCCTCCCATGGAAACCCAAAATCTGTACAACGGGGTTTCTCAGTGATTGAGCACTGCTGGCTTGATTCATGATGATGCAAACAAACAGGTAGTCTTCAGTTGTCATATCACAAGGCGTTGTGTGGCAGTATTTAGCCAAGGAGGGTGCTTTGAATCAAAAGGTGATAAGTAATAAGAGAAATTATTGATAGTGTGTAAAATATGAAATCAATCATTGGACTGAATATGAAAACGAAAATCTTTTCCTGGATGAATTCATAGTGGCTTCTTTCAAATTATTGTAGTGATGAGTCATTCACATTTTAAGGTATTTTGATAACATTGAGAACAACAGTTTTGAAACATTACACGGTTCTTAACTTGAAAAATACCCTACATGTCTCTGCACAGGTTAAATTTTTCAGTTCATCATACAGAGCAGTAATTATGCAAGTAATTTGTTCAACTTTAGTTGGTTAACGTCTGTAGTTGCTACTTCAATGAAGTGCTGCTTTGCATAGGCAAAAATTTAACTCATGACGATTAGAAAATAATTGTCAGAAGAATTGCCAATTTCATTAATGATAAAAGCAGTTAAACCTCTATAATTCAGGCTTTGCCACCCTGAGCCTAATTTTTCGTTCATGTTTGAAATTAGATTTGAGAGACGGAGGAAGCGTAGAGCTCCTAATGGAGGGGTCTCTGCAGGCAAGGCTGCGCAGAGAACGTGGCTGTGAGAATATTTTGGTGTAGCTGGTGCCTGGGGTGGCTTGTCTGGGGGGCTGGGGCTGGGCTACAGGTACAGAGCTGCGGTGGGAGCGGGGCTGGAGGGGAAATGCCCGAGGAAGAGGAAGGTGGCCAGGAGAATATGGCTGTGAGAGTATAGACTGTACACGGCAACAGACAGAAAATTTCTTTTTTAATTAGTTGTAGTTATATAATTTGAATAACAGTTCTGTTAATTATTTGGTATGGATGTATGTTTATATGTATGTATAGAAAGAGAGGAAGTTTGGAAAACAGTGGCCATAAAAATAAGAGTTGGAGATGAATTTAGGAGCTGTACAGACAAGAAAGCAGGAGATAGAAAATATCCCTAAAGGACAAATGAAATCAGACTGAACTGCAGTACATCAAGATAGAGCCACTTACGGAGTTGCAGGCAACAGTTCTCTAACATGACATTTCATCACCTGGAATACTATAACTGTGTGTCTGTATGAACACTGCTAGTCCACTGCTTAGTTACGTACGTAAAGTGGTGTAGGTAACTGCCATCAAAAAAGGAATCTGTTCTTCCACTATTTAGTTTTCAGCCAAGAGGCTGACAGCTTCCCACTCAGTGGGCACCAACTTCTTAAACTTCTTTTCTTGGAACTCCTGTGGCCATCTGACTGCACCGCATGTTTGCTAAAGTAAAAAAAAAAAAAATATTAATTTTTACAGTATCTAAATACCATAAATATTAATGTGATTGGTGTATTTATTAAATGCTTCGGTGAAAATTGAAATAAAATTCTGAGATTAAAACGCCTGGTATGATTTTCAATATAGGAGTTTATAGGCTGTCATAAAGATAATTTTTTCAAAGTTTCTTATATATAGAAGGAAGATCCTGCCCAGAACACAGTGATTCTGTGCTGTGAGGCTGCCAAAGAATAAATCTTGTATTTCTTACTCATCAGTGAAGCCCAAAGAACTGAAGATACTGCTTGAACACATGTAGAGCTCCAAAACATTGCCTCAGACTTGACAGAGAAATTAGTGCTCCAAGTCAAAATGCTTCAGCCCTCTTTTGAAGGCTTTGTTTTTATTTGAAAAGAAGTCTTATCACTAAGATATCTTAAAATATTAAACACCTTAATTTAGGTATTTCCATATAATTTAAATGGGATTTTTTCATAGCAGTTTCTTGGTTCCTTTGTAAAGTGTATTGTTTGGATCAGTAGCATCCATGTAAGTAGTTGAAAATTGCTCCCTTTGACTAGTTCTGAATGTTTGGGGTTTTTTTATTATTTTTGAAACTGTAGGAGTGCGTGCATTTGGAGAGGATGTTTTAGTATAGCAGTCCTCCTTCCAAGCATTTGTAATCCAGATGAGTCCAATGCCTGCTCTAGGGATTTCGTAGCAGTGCTTGCTTCAGAGAAAAGCAGCACGTTTTTTATTCCACCGAACTTTTCCTGCATCAAACAGTGTATCGACTGTAAATAGGTGTTTGGTTTCAAAGAGGGAGTCCTCATTAAAACAGTCAGACGTCTTATTATTGTGTGCAGCAAGATCACACTTACGCTGGGAATTCATCTTTCTGGAGCAAGTTAGATGAAATATTTTAAGAGAGTAGGTCACAATTAAGACTGGTGCACAAGCTCTTTTCTCCACAGATGAGCAGGTTGTTTTAGTTAAATATCACATTTTTTTCCCATTAGTCTGAAATACCAGAGCTATGTCTTATGCTGTTTTTCAAGATTGGCTTAGGAAAGAATGATATAAGAATTGTTCAAGTATCTTGTTTAATTTAAGTCATATGACAAATTCAAGAGTTTGTGTTGCTGTATTTATATGCAAGGAAAGTGACTGGATGATTGATGCTATTAATTGTAATGGTGACTTTGAAGCTGGATTTATGAGATGTCTGCGTTCAAGGAATGATGCATTTTTCATATTTACCTCAATCATTTTATGACTGACTTTTTGTTTAAGTCTTTGTTTAATATTAAACTAAAAAGTTTTCTGTATGCTAAGTTTTGCTGAAAATTCACCCAGAATTCACACAATTATTTATATATTTTTGGTTTTCCCCTAAAGGATCCAAGTGAATGACCAAATCGTGGAAGTTGATGGCATCAGTCTGGTGGGTGTTACACAAAATTTTGCTGCAACTGTTCTTAGAAACACCAAAGGGAAAGTCAGGTGAGTATTTTGGAAGAAAAAAAATTTGTAATTGAATACTTAAGATTACCTGGCTTATTTCACAGGACTGTCAGTATGTCCAGGTGGAATAAGAGTTATCTGGCCTCTTTGTGTCTTCTCTGCTTTTATCCCAAGACAGGGATGAGTTATGATATTACAGATTGTTGTTTTGGCTTAGATTTTTAAAATATCACCCTTGAAACAAGCTGAAATTGCACATAAAAAGGACTCTTGACTGGCCTAGATCTCCATGGACCTCAAACTGTTTCTCTTAGCTGGAATGACAAAGGTCATGGGTGTTGGTCAGATGGAAACTGTGCTGCCACTGATCGCCTTCCTGCTCTTCCACTGGTGCGACTGGCCACGTTACTGCCCCAGGGTTGGAGGAGTAAGGTCGTGAGCACTCTGCTGCTTGCAAGGTGCACCTCAGCACAGAGGAGAAGTGAGTACTGGATGTAGTAGTGTTAACAGCTGCAGAATTGAGGGGAGTAACATCTCAGTATTAATTCATTGAGCTACGTGAGTCCTGACACCATCTCTGGGTTTCTGTCTGCTCCTATGCTGCAGTTTATTGAAAGGCATCCCCGTAAAAATCCATCACGTAATGAAATACTAGTAAGCTAGAAAATGTGACATATACTGCAAGTAAAATTCTAAACTAATGTGGATACAAGGCTGTAAAATGTTTGTAAATTAATAAGAACAGTATTTCCCTAGAAATGAACTGTTTTGCCATTTAAAAACCTATTCAGTCATGTAGCTTTTCTGTTTAATAGCGTGTTAAGTTCAGCAAAGATATAACTCTACAAAATAAATCCAAAAATATCTTTGGCTTGTTGCAAAGCAACAGCCACTCTGTAGTCACCCTTTGGTTCTCTCTCAAAATCCTCTCTAGTGAGTACAGCTGAATTCTTTAATTAATGAGTTTGGGGCTGACTTCATTTGAACTGTGACTAAACTACTGGTGATAATATGTGCAGTCCCCCTCAGACAGTGGTGGTGTATGCTGGCATGCACATTTCCACAGTAATTCCGTAGCTGTTCCCTCACAACATTAAGGAATAATGTTGGGATGTGGATTATGCTGAGAATCTTGGGGGTGGTTGATCAAGGTTTTATCTGAAAGAGGTTATTTAGGGAAAAAAATATTAGAAATTGTAGTGTAATTACAGGTGAATATATTTTTGTATAACATTTACAGTTTTAGCTACATCTGCAAAGACTCACACATGCTGTGAGTGTTCCTACTGAGTTGACTATAAAAATGAGTATATACTTTATTAGGTTTTCTGCAGAGTTGAGACCTTCGAACATAAAATCCTTATGACAGAGAATAATGTCTTCCTGTGTTTCAGTACACAAAGCAAATGCTATGTATATTTGGTGTTTCATGTTTTAGTTAAAAAAAAAAGCACTCACATAAAACGTATGTATTATATACATTCATAATCGGTTTCGTTTGTGTAATTAATATTGGATAAGTTACAGAATAGAGTACTTGCTTCCATGCAGAAATAATGGGCTTGGAGGAAGGAAGAAAACATAAAATGATTTTCACACAGAATGCTCCCAGAATCTTCTCACGGGAAGTAAATTGCAGTCAGACTGGTTGCAATCTAGACCCTTTTGTCATAAAATAGTGGACTGTAAAAAGTATTTCTTCATTGTTGTTGAGCTCACATTATCAAGTGTACTATGTATCCTGTGCACAGGGATCATTGGCTTCTGACAGGTCTCATTTATCAAGGAGAGATGTGTGAGCTTCTACATTTTTCCTTGTAAGTAAGCTTAAGATATTGAGCTTTCACAAGAAAAATGACCCAGTGCAGTAGTGTCACAACTAGATTAAAAAACTCATAAAAATATTAAATTAAAAATAAAATGAAACATACATTATGAGTTATAATATACAATAATATTACTAAATAAAACAGACATTTAATTATCTATTTGCACACTGCCACACTATGTGGTTAACAGCCTCTTATTAATGTATATGTCCAATTAGAAGAAAGGAATGGGTAGAATTTGGAGCAACTCCTCCTATTTTTGCTTCGTTTTAACCTTCATGGGGAAAAAAGCTCAGAAAGACTACTGGTCTGCTTTACGCGGGGCAGCTGAGAAATGCATGATTTTTTTCCCGGTTTGTGATAAGCGGGGAGTGAGCGTTGATGAGATGGCTAAGCATTGGGTGGCACAGGCTCCTGCCCAGCTTGTGGTTGGTGCCTGGACCGTTGAGCTCACCGATGTTGTGCTGGCACTGATGGGCTGTATTGGTTTTAGCTACTCAAAATCAGAAATGGTTCCAGAAAGTTGGGTGGGTCTTTTTTGGAGGTAGAGATTTCAGGGCGCTTGATGTTTTGGCTTTACTGTAGGTTTAAACATTTGCTTGTAAAGTAAGCGAGAGCTAATATTGATGAATTTAGACATGAAAGAAAATGACGTATTTTTATCTTGCTGTTTTTCCTTTTGTGTACGACACAAGGGCCCTGCCTGCTGCTTGTTCTGTGGAGAGAACTATTGTGTTCTGACAGATCCTCTTTCCCACTTACACCTGTGTTAGAGTGGGGATTGAGAAATCCCCTGTCCCTGTTCGGCAGCCAGTGCTCACCTCTGCACCTGAACTGCTCCAGAACCTTAGGGACAACAAAAGAGGATCTTCAGCGGCAAAATCCCTCGCTTGCCCCCGGCTGTCAGCTCCTGCCTGTTGGCAGTGCAAGGAGCGATGCTACTGACCTTTGAGTGCAGCGTTCCTGTGGCACCTGCCATTAATGATCCATGTCACTGCGGGAGGCAGGAGCAGAGGAAAAGGCTGCTGCTATATAAATACCTTCTGACGTTCCTGCGGCGGGTCTCCCAGCTGAACTACAAGTGTGTAGGCAACGTACAGTCGCACATCCCGCCTAATTCGAGGCAAGGCAACTTCGTGAATCCTTTCACAGGAGAAATCGCATACGTACTTACTTGCATGTGTGCTATTTAAGTGTCAGTTCAACGGATTTTATAGAATTGATTTAATAAGCGTAGTTATCTGTGTGATCGTAACATAAACTGTGTGTACCTTTCTTCTGCCCTGTGTCCTGTACACAGAGAGATTTGTGTGCATTTCACTGGCATTGTTTCACGTTTATAACCCACAGCATTACATATACACAGTCATTTTGTCCTTAATCTAGTCAAAGTGCATGCTAGTTTTTGTAGCGGGGTTTATTATGTGAGATCAGTTGCAAAGAAAGGACGTTCATGAACAGAATGACATTAAAGCTGCATCTTAATTCTTTGCAATAAATGCAGTCAGCACCTCTTCAGGGAGCTTGCATAATACCAGTACTTAGTGATTTATTTTTCTCCTTTGAGCCTTCTGAACACTTTATATGATCCTGACAGTGGAAATCATTGACCTAGAATAGATTTTTGCAATGTTTCTGCCAGAAAAATGTATCCAGACTGTCTGTAGCTGACACAGTAAGGCATCTGGGAAAATGAAGACACGGCTTTTACCTTTTGAACTGTTCTAGATGAGGGTTAGAGAGGGGAAAAGACAAGTAAATACAAGCATCTATGATTATTTTATCCATTGTTTGAAGTATTGGACTATTCATAAGAGTTGTCATACCATAATGGAAGATTTGGTAAAGCCAACTGATTTGGCTTCGCCAATGATAATAAATTCAATTATTCTTTCTTACAATGTTTTATATGAAGATAATCGGCACCCACCAAATGTATTCTGGTAGCCTGTGAGTCAAAGGAAGGAGAGGGAATTCTTTCATAATCCCAGCTGGCAATCAGCTTCTGTTTTTAGGGATGAGAATTAGTGTCCTCGTGACTCTAATCTGGCAAATACAACTATGAATGCTATTTCAATTCATGTAAATATCGAGTCGTCTTTATAATTTCGCTTAACTATTTAGTTTACTAATATCTCATATTAGTGGATTTCAGAATTTGGTTATACACAGGAGGGATTTTCAATTGAAATGTGTGTTGTTTTTCAATTTTGTTGAGTGTCGCCCCTGCTCTAAGATTAATAGATCAGTCAGAGGACAGCGCCAGACTAATATCACTAATTGTTCTGTGCTCCTTCTGACCGCATTTAGGATGTAATCCATCAACTTGAGCTTTGCAAGTGGTGCCTGCAATTGTAAAACATAGGATAAGGAGGCAGGTTGACAGTGGGAATCCTATCCTGTCATGGAGCTTCTCCTAGGTTATTCTACCTCATAGCTTGCAGTCTCATAGAGTGTGGTGCTGAGTAGCAGACCTGAAGTTCTTTGAAGTTGCTTGCATGAAGTTGAAGGTGTGTGTGACCCGGCTCTTTCCCCTGTCCTTCATCACAATGAAAGGGTGCTTAGGGGACCCTCATGTTTTCACCAGAGAAAGCTCACTTGGAGAGTTGTATACCTCCAGGAAATATTTTTTTTCTTTTACAGAGAAAACTATCCTTTTACCATACTCACATAGCCTCTGTCCATCCTAGGAAAAATATGGGAGATTTCAGTGGGGACTGCACTTCTCTGTCTCACTGGATACATAGATTTGTGCTCACACAGCTCTGGGTAGCGCAGCGTCCCAGGAAAGGAGGAAGACTTACTGCGTTGATAAGTAGAAGGGGTCTTGCATGAGAGGGAGCATCGGAAAATCCCAGTCCTTCAATTGCTGCTTGTATGCTTTTATCATTAATGCTTTCCTCTGAAAGCTTTCTTTTAAGGAAGTTAACCAAATTCAGTGTTCTACTGGAGAGACGAATTTTAAATTCCGTGTCCTCCTTCCGTATCCTGTCGTATGAATGTGACTAAGCATTTTCTCAGCTTTCCAAACTGTTGCTAGGCACTGAGCGGATGCTCTCATGGTGCTTTCTGAGTCAGTTCTTGAGTTTTCAGGGAACCACACAGAACCTGTGCAAAACCTGTTTGATTTCTCATGATTTGCATCACCTTGAAAGTAATTGTATTAATTCTAACCTACCAGTGAGTTTACTGATTTTTGTTTCTGCTGAAATGCCTCAAAATCTTCCCATCTTAATAAATAATCTAAATAATTAGTTAGCAAATTTTGCCCTGTTTAATTAATCTTCAAGATCATTGAAGAGTAGGATCTAACAATAGCAGTGTAACTGTCAAACCCTGGCGCTTTCCACTAGTAACTATACTCTGTTCTAATAAAGAATTACCATTTTGTGGTTTTTCTTATCTGGATGGTTTTAATTCAAAGCAGGGTTTTGTCTCAACTCCCACTCCCAGTTCACAACCTAATTTCTTTCTCTCTTACTGTACTTCAGATGCAATCATTCAGACAAAAACGAATCTTTTACTTTTTTTCTAGATAGCTCTATAGAAGGAGCAGTTAAAAGGCAAGAAGTGAAAATATTCAATTCTTAATTAAAATTAACACCAACTTGGTATGTCATTTATTCCTTCTTCAGCTAATTCCTCACCCCATCTTGAGCTGATTTTTTTCTGGAAAATATATTGTCTCAGAAAAAAGCATTTGCATGCCTGATGTTAGTTTTGTTTAACATCACAACATCTGGAAAGGTAATTTATACAGTCGTGTCTATGCAAGCACTAAGACAGTATAGAGGACAGATGAAGTCAACCGCAGGATCTAGCCAGCAGCAGTATACCCCAGTGGGAATGCTCTTTGCTCACAGTAACAGTGAACAGCGTCGCTTTATTTTTGTGACTCCTTCCCCTAGATAATCATCTTCTCTTCTTCCAGTGTGCATGCCTGTGCAGATTTTCTCCTGCTCTTTATTTTCTCTCAACCTGTGCTTTTGCCCTATGAAACAACTGTGCCTTTGAAAATTTGCAGGCGTTCTCCATCCTGCAGATCCATGTTGTGGAAGAGGCAGGAGAGATTTGTACTTCTCCCTGGTCCTGAGTAATGAGACAGGAGCCAAAAGCAAGATGTACCACCTTCCGTGTCTGATTCAGAGAGCTGGATTGTATTGTCTTTTTTTCTGGCTGGGGGTGATGGTTTTGTTCTTTCTTTCCCTGTCTGTTTCTTATTCCTTGAATCCAAGTGCTGGAGCCAAAGAGAGAAAAAGAAGAGGAAAGAGAAGCCATTTGCTCTGCGGTGCTGATTGCCAAGCTGGGACTTTATGAAAGGCTGCTTAAGAAGCCATGTGTGCTTGATGCACATTCTGCTTCTTTGATAAACCTGAATCATGGACCCGGCAAAAACTAAATGTGTGGTGCCTTGTATCAAAAGAGTGTGAATTTCTCCTGTTCATTCCACTGTGGTTATACTAAAGTTTACGTAGTATGAACTGGTTTCTTCTTTCTGGTGTTGGCAAAGAACTTCTACAAGCGCTGGTAGTCGTTCGATAAGACTACCGGGTGTAGCGTGCTGACCTTAATGTGGAAAATTACTTGTGAGCACTGTGACCCCTTAGCACCAGCGGGGCAAGGCTGAGTTCATCAGTGCTTTGCTGGTTTATATTCCGTGGCTGTGCCTGTTGTAGTAGATGAACTGTGCCTCGGACTGTTCATTGGCGCTGAGGCCAGCTGGCACCAGAGTGCTCAGCGCTCATTCCGTTAAACTTTCTTAACCTTCAGAGCAGGGTGGCCATATCCAAATTGTCCGGTGGAAACATCCACGCTAACTCCTAGCCTTTGCTGTCTCCTGGACTGTGTCTGAGTATTGTTTGGTAGAATATTAGTTAACTTGGGCCAAACCATTCCAGAGACTGTTTCAGTGATTCAATACTGTAGATGTGTTTGGGAGCATTCTCTGGTACTGTTTAATTTACTGGAATAAACATAACCCCTGTGTCCTGAGATCTTGCTAATTTGAATTTTATGGCAAGTTATTCCTTGAAATATTTGCACATTTGGACAGGAAATTACATGTTTGAGTGTGAAATATATAAAGAAATCTTCATTTAAAAGCTTTTGGCTGAATTATAAACCATTTTGCTAGATATCTAGGGCATTATTTCTAAAATTAAGTGTAACATGAATTAATAAGATTCAACGAGGCTGGATTTCATTAGGAGTGGCTTTTCTTTTCCTTTCCTGGAAACAGGAACAACATGACAGGTTTTTAATCACTTCACCCTCAAATTGGTTGGATCTAAACATAAACTCCTACCCTTGCAACTAAAATATCATCATAAATGTTTATTTAGCTAAGTGTTTTACTCTTTCCAAGTCGAAGATACTATGTTGTGGAAGCTCCCGCTCGGTTTTGGTGCACCTTGATTACTGTGATACAACATTGTGACAGCTGGGCAGAAATACCCACCATTCATCCTTGCAGGATAACTCACCAAGCCACGGGGATGGTGCTGTAGGAGCGTTTAGCTACCTGTGGGCTGTGCTACAATGGTGGTCCGGCTTGCCTAGAATCTGGGTCACCTGATCATCCAGATTAAGAATGTGGTCTGAACACAGCAGCTTACTTGTGACCCATCTGTATTTCCTTCCTGGGTTTCCTTCCTATGGATGCCAGCAAGCGTGAGCGTGAGGGAAGGCAGATCTCACTTCAAAATGCAGTCAGGTTTTAGAAACATTCCCAGGTTGCACGTGTACCTTTTGAACTGAGCTGATACGTGCACTTCACTTGCATTCAGGTATGTTAAAACATAGATTTACAAATGTGTTTCTTTGAGCTGGCCATTCCCATAAGAATTGGGTGGTGCTATAGAGAATGCTGATTAAATGATCATCATGTATTCAAGGAAACCTTTAATGCAAGCACTGTGTTGGGGTACTGTCAGGCTGTCTGGAAGAGATTCTCTACCTGTGCTCTCAGAAGAGCAGAGCAATGTAAGGACCAGAAGCAGGAGAGGTGCCAAAACATTGAATCCCTTGGCTAATTTTGAAGTACTCTTGAATAAAGCTAATGTGTCAGCGAGGCCCTAGACTAGAATTGATTTCTCTGGGAATAATTAATCTAAGTGCGATAATATTGGTGTGTGGGGTTTTTTACATGACTTCCTAATCATCTGACTCGATATCCATTTAGTGTTGATAGTAGCATACCTTATCAGGGGCTTGTGTCCAAGATGCTGTGGAGAGACAACTGAGGCTCTTCTAGCACTTAAGGTATTACTTTGCTGCTCGTCCACCAGCACCGTTGATACTGCTGAAGAAGACCTTGAGTATGTCACAGGGCTCTGGGGGTAAGGGTGGAAGGGCATAAGAGGTATCCTTCTTGATCATGCTGGTCAGGTAGGATTGGATGCAGGACAGCCCTTGGCTCTGCAGCTGATGTTGCAGGGGAGGCATTGGCTTTTATGGACCTTCTGGAGGAATGAAAAATGCTGGGGAGCAGTGGGATCCACCTGACAAAGCGGGGCAAGACATGTTTGCCAACAGGTCCTGTAATCTAGTTGGGAGGGAGGGTTACGCAGTCCTTGCTTTGGAACAAGTGACAAGCGAGTTCAGAGGTTATGGTTAGGGACTTACAGAGGACTTACACTGCTCCAGCATCTGCTGGAAGGTAACATGGTGTGGTGCAAGTAAGCCAGGAGATTTTTGAAATGTGTCAAAAATAACTTCTTGACACAAGTGTTCAATGAGCCAACTAGGGGAGGCAGTCCGCTAAATCTGTTATTCACAAACAGGTTTGTTACCAGTTTGGAACTGGACAGTTCTTCAGTGAAGGCTGATGTCAGCTTTAGGAGCATTAACCATGAAATGGTGAAGTTTAAAAATTGGAGAGACCAAACCACTACTTCAACAACAATGAAAACAAGTCACACAGCAGACACTACGCACGTGTCTCATTCTTGGCTCATTACCGTTAATGTGTTACCTACAGCTTGTGCCACAGCCACACCATGGAAGTCGTGTTCCCGTGCACATGTCCTGACTGCTGACTGGGCAAAAGGACACCCGCGTTGTCTCAAATCACTGATAAGTTGGAGTCCTGCTGTCTATGGTCAAATTCAGGGTACAGCACGTAGCTTACTTCATCCTGGGTCTGGGGACAAGGATGGAGGCTACAGAACTTCTGCACAATAGTTCAGCTTACTGGAAGCGCTGTCTCCGGGGTCTTTGGAGGCTCTTCCCCAAAGTTCGCTTTTCTTTGCTGGCTTTACGTAGCCAGCATCCTGCACTAGACATTACACGGGTTGCCCTGTCAGATGTTTTGTACGTGACCTTAGATAACTTCATTCAGTCGTTGCCCCTGTCATCTACTGATGGTGGTTACTTCCTCATGTTAGTTTGGGTGTTAGTCTCCAGGCAGAGTTATTCACTTGTTTGTGTTAACCATCACTAATGTCCAGGCAAACCTTGTTTACGTCCTTCTACCAATCACCCTCAGTTTCTCTTGGTTACAGCTAATAGCTTTAAAGATTACCATTCACACGCTTGTATCTGGTGCAAGGGAGGGCTGGGTGGATTTACAGACATAAGACAGAAGGCACCGTTAGCAAGTTTGCAGGTGAGGTTTGATAGGCCAACAGGCAAGGCTGCTATTCAGAGGGACGTCAACAGGCTGGAGAAATGAGCTGGCAGAAACCTCCTGAAGCAAGGGCAAATGTGAGTCCTGCATCTGGAGCAGCAGCGTAGCCCTCTGTGACACTGTGAGCTAGAGGGCAGCTGTGTAGGAAACACCCTGGGAAGAGGTGGAAAGAACGCCTTCAGTCCAAAGAAGAATGGGATGGCAGATATCTTACTGCTGTCTCAGCCACCTTCTAGGAGGCAGAAAGGGTGAACCCACATTCTTTGTACTCTCTGTGCAGTGAAAAGGTAGCAGGCGATGAACAGGAGTTGCAGCAAGGGAAATTCTGGCTATATATATTCACCAGAAAAAAAACAGGCTATGAGATTTCTTGAACATTCAAACAGGTTACATCCCATCATTTGAGAGATTCAAAACTGATCAAGGCCATGACAAAGTTGGCCCTGCTTTTGGCTGGGGGGGGTGGGTGGGTTAGGGTGGGCCAGAATTCCCTTCCAAACTAAATTATTCAGTCATTCAAAGAGTCTTTATGACTCCTATGTTTCGGATCATTTTATCTGAAGAAATGTAGTGGAACCTTGTAGCCTGTGAATTCCTTACGTCCAGTCAGTGACCTCTGCGTTTGAGGCTGCCGTCTTTTAAGACATCTTGGTCTTGTTCATGAAAACCTGACAGGTTTCGGCTTGCACTGTTGTAAACAAATAAAACTGCCTTCTTACAGAGTTCACACCACTTTTAGCACTTTGGATTAATTATATGGCCATTATCCTAATGGAAGCAGCCGGAGTAGGTAATTGAAGACATCTTGAAATAAATTAGATAAATGGTAGCAGAAGCAGCTTTATGCTTTAAAGCTCAGAGAAAAACCATTTTTAAAAACCATCTGTAAAGCTCCCCCAAATACAATGAACTTTATTGTACATTTTTTATTGACCAAACTATATTTTAGGAGAGATTAGGAGAAAAAAAAATGTGAATCCTGATGCAGCAAAAAGAACCATTCTTTATTTCTTAGAAGCAGTCTGCTGTATTTTTACTTGATTTTTGTTGAATTTAAGGAATCCATGCTAGATTATTTTTAACTGAGGATTTAATGCCTAAAGTATTTTTAGGATAACTCATTCACTGAGAATAGATCACTAAAAATCCATGCTGTAGAACTTCAGTTTTGTGTCACAGAGTTCTTTTCAAAATGGAAATGCTTCTTAATTAAATTAATTCTTATAATAATGTTTCTGTTTCCCCAGTTGGTCAAAAAATCAATAAATTATTTTTTGTTATTTCAAGAAGCACAGTTCTGCAGATCCTCATTTAACAAAAGCTGGAAATATGCAGAAAGCCATATACCAGGTGTACTTTAAAATCATTAAATCATGACTGGATTGCAGGAGATGGAGGAGTTGCTGCCAATTTCAGTAGAATGCTTTTCCTAACCACCGCTATCTAGTTTAATTTTCAGATATTGTATTCTTTTAGATCTTCTTAAATCCAAGATAGAGTCAAATATCAATTATAGTCCTAGCTCTGTCCCTGTTTATTTTAACCAAAACCAAAGAGAATATTTCACAGCTGGTAATTCAGCTAGATTGTGTGTAACTGTGAATGTCAAGGTTGGTTCATGCCCTGCTTCTCTGTGATGTTCTCTCCTCACTCTTTCTTTTTTGTGGACATCAGAAATAATCAGTAATGGCCTGAGATTTAGCATGGTGGTGGCCTGTAGTACAGCTTTACAGATTCACTGGGTTTTATTTTGCAGTTGGTGGCTTTAATAATTTATTATTGTAATGAGGTTTAAAGGCTTTAAAACCCTCATTTGTCTCATATCCAGAAACATAACCAGCTTCTTAAATATGTTATCGCTGATAGAATTTATAGTTCTTTGTTATAATGCTTTTGGCCCTTGAGACTAATTAATCAAGTCTGAAATGCATGTGCTTAATTTTGGTGAGCCAGATTGATGCGAAATACGTAATTAGCCACTTTGTTGAAGTGTGCATATTATGGTTCGGTGACTAATTTTCTGGTCAGTGAATCACAACCTTATGTCTCTTTTTCGTATTTAAACACTTCAGATTATGATAGTTCTTGTATTTAAAGCCATCCTAGATGTAAAAATCTAATTCATGCTTAGCATTTTAATAACTACCTCTGCTTTATGATTTTGTAACAGAGAAATAGTTCTTCATCTCTCTTTAAATTATAAATTTATGATTTGTGGTTTATTTTAGTTGCAAGTTAAACATAATTATTGTATTTAGTTTCGTATTTTTGAGGTCATGGAATGTAACATGGCAAAAGGTTTGGTTCAGGTTTTAGAAACTGTAATTGTTGGCCATGTAGTATTCCATTTTACAAATTCACAATTCTGTATCTAGAACTGACATCAATCATAGATGGAATGCTTCTAAATATTTATTTTCAGACACTTTAGAAACATCTCACTTTAAAGCAGCAAATTGTAGGAAAATAAAACATTCCTTGCTTATTTCTGTTTTGGAAAAGATTTGCTTTATACTTTGTCATTGCTTTGAGGCTTTTATTCATGTATCATGTAACAGCTTCACGTATCACTGAGGAACTTCACTTTGACATGTGATTCAAGCCTGGAAAATCACATCACTATAAACTCTGAGTGGCTTTGGCATGAGAAGAAAAATTTAATTAAGAAGCTTTAGCATTTTTACTTCCTACCTAAACTCGCTTGTCTGTATGAAAAATATTATTGGAATACGGTCTAATGTGTTAAAACCACTCCTAAATAATCAGAAGTTATCAGACTTCAGATGAATTATATGTTGTATGTTCTAGTTTTTCAGTGTGCAAAAATGACTGCATGAAGTATTTCAAGTATCATATTCTCCGAGGGAGGTGAATTGTCAGGCAGAGAGCAGGAGGGAGTACGATATTTGCATCACTTTGTGTGGTTCCATAATTTACCACATTGGTGATCTCCTTCATGTGTTTACAAGCGTGATGCTCTCTCTACTCTGTATAAATAATACACCTATGCATAATGTTGCTTAAGGTGTTTATTTAAAATAGAAGTGGGTTGTGGGGTTTTTTTTTCATATTCTCTTTTAATTTGTTTTTAAATTGAGGGGACAAATACATAGCAAATACGGGTTGAATCTTTTTTACTTCATGTAGTAATATCAAAAGTTCATTCTTCCTCCCAGCTGAGACTGAAAACATGGCTAGTTTAGTCTTTGTAATACTTGGCTGTAAAATTAAAATTCAGAGGAAACAGGATCCGACTATGAGTCAGTATGCAGAACAGATGAAGTATAGAGGCCATGAAGAAACATTCTTTTTCTTTCAGCCCAAGGTCTTTATCATCACTGAGAGCAATGTCACATGTTGTAATTGTAGGATATGAGTGCCAGACTGTGATCTCTTTTGATCAGGATTAAAATGCTGATTCTATTTCCTTGGTTTTGTTATAGTTTCTGCTGTATTTTCTATTAATGTTCTTACACTAAGACACTGCCTTGCCGACTACTTTCAGAGTGCCCTGTGTCATTATTTCAAATGAAGTCACTCATTCTCACCTTTCTTACCCTTTTGGAAGTAATTATTGACTTGGATATTTTGATTATGCTGAAATAATCTCCAAATTGTGTTTCTTTCTATAGTGCCTGGCTTCATAGAGTCTGACAAATTGTTTGGCACAGGAAATGGATTCAGGGTCAGCCACTCATGGGAAGCTGGCTTACATAGGGATGCCAAATCCCAGTTGACTTTAACAGTGATAGGCAGTACTAGTGAAAATCATTTTCTTACACAGGATGTAATGCACATTTCTACCTCTAATTCCAATAGTAAGTTATATTCATCATTTGAGCCAAATATTATGGAAGCAAATAATTCACTGTATGCAGTATCTCAGTGTCACCTCATCGTGATTTTCAGCTCTGCATAATACTTTTTTCACCTGTAGTTACCTAATTGTCTCTCTAGCCTGCTAAGAAAATATTCCTTCAGCTTGACATCTTTAATCGTGCTTTTGTTCAGTAGTTTACAGTGTTGGTACTGCATAATGGGCTTTTATCATTAATACTATAGATAGCAAAATATCTAATTATGTTTATGCCACTGTGATGAAAAAAAGTGTTACAATCCAAGTCAATTCTGAATTTCATCTGCTGAGAGCGAGATTGGGAAGCAGCCTTGTAAGTCTCAACTAAGAAAGAGGCACTTCCCTTGTCTTTTTATAAGCCAAAGAAATGTGCTCCCAGCGTTCAGCAATAGCTGACAGTGGAGAAAAACGCTCCTTAGCAACAGGAGCTCATGAAATAAATGAAAGATGTAAATGCGGCTTAAAATTAGGGAAATAGTGTCTGTCAGGTTAAAAAATGTGGAAATAGATTCTCTGTTTTAGACAGGAGGAAGGCAAATCTAAAAGCTCAGAAATATCTTCTAAGTCAGGATGGAGAAAGAAGTTACTCTGGTGCATGTTCCTTTCACTATGAGCTGCCAAAAGTATGTCTATGGTGTTACTGTGCATCTGGTCTTCTGTAGGCTTCTGGGAAATACATTGCTGTAAAGGGAATGGAAGTGACGATACATTTTTTTAAAAATTTCCCCGGTCTAGGTTTGTGTCCATAAAGTTCAAAGTCAGAGAATCTTTTTTACTGAAATTTGGAGTGAAGGCTTTAGTGGTCACTTCTTTTTTTCCCCACCCTCCTGTAAATACTGCCGTGGTCTGATCGCTCCAAGTCTTGCACACATGGTCCTTCTGGCAAATGTCATCCACAGAACACATTTAAAACAATCACAGCCATGTATCTTTGGAGAAGAAGGTTACCCTCTGTACAAGACAGCTAAAAATCAAGAACTTTGGTAAAACAATAGGAGTAATATTTTTTCACTAATGTTTTGTATAGGTTTGTAATTGGACGAGAAAAACCGGGACAAGTGAGTGAGGTTGCGCAGCTGATTAGCCAAACTCTAGAACAAGAACGCCGCCAGAGAGAGCTGCTGGAGCAGCATTATGCACAGTATGATGCAGATGATGATGAGGTAACAGACTGTTTAGCGTTTCACTATTCAGTGTTTTTTGATGTTCTGTTTTCTGTTCCTAATTCCTGCTTGTTAATTGTCACTCAGAGGTCAATTTCTGGCCTTTTCCATTACCTCTGCTGCTGATTTTTGCAGATTTTGATAATGAATCTTATTTGAAGACCAAAGTTACTGAAAAGCTTTTCAGCATGGATTTAAAATATTTGTTTTGTTCTAGAAGAACAAATATCAAATTAGTCATTGCTTCTGTAATCATTGCTCTTCCTCTGAAGGTGTATGCTGTGTCTGAAATAAGGGAATAAAGTTGGTTTGCTTGTGCACTGCAAGATTAGTTTTTTTGTGAAAACTGGTAAAAGTCACCTTCTAACTTTTAGGAGGTTGAGGAAGTTTTAGACTTTTTTTTTCCCCCTAGAAGAACTGATGTTCTTCTTAATTCAGAATTTTAGGAAATTTTCTGAAAATTCCAGGTAAGACCTCTCCTTCCGTACACTGCTTCCTGTTTCTGTGTGAACAGATATTCTGCAGGATGGAGAATTAATCTAACTTGGCTGAAGCATGTCTTGATGTTCGCAATTAGTGCCTGGTGTCCCAATACAAAGGTTTTGAAACTATCAACTTTATACAGTAAATTTTCCATAATTTCTTGCCGCTCACTTAAAATTCCTAATATGCCTGAACACCAAGATACTTGGAAGGATTAATGAGAGAGCTTTTTCAGAGACTGCTGTCTGTCTACTCCCTAAATTAGCTGCTGAGTTAAGGTAAAAGGCAGTTGCTGTAACAAACTGCTTCCACATAGCCCAAGTATACCACCTTCATTTCACATAATCTTGAGTAATATTATTTGAAATGCCAGAGTCCATGTATTAGTGTGTTTTTGTCCCAGGCCAGATTCTTTCTTTTATTTGCAGAAGGAGGCAGTAGAGAAGGGGAGATAGAGAATTCATGCTATGCATTTATTTCAGTTTAGTTTTCTTTTAGGTACTGAGACAAGGCTTCTAAATATTGAAATAGAGAAAAAAAAATACTCTGAGATAAAATCAGGATACACTCAGATTTTAAAACACACTGTTTTAAACAGGCATTGGGTCAGTACAATCAGAACGTGTCCCAGAAGACTAAGCAAAAACCTTATCTAACCCCAGGGATGCTTTCACTCATTTTAATTTCCACTGATATTAAAAATAAAAATATTTTAATATGTTTTAGAATGCATCCTGTCATAGGTGCATATTTAGCTCATATAAATAAAAGGTGTCCTCATCTGTATGGGGGATGCATATGTATGTGTGCCTATGTGAGACCATGAAGGTTAGAAAATCCATATCCTCTCTGTTCCCTTCTCAAACTAGAGAAACATGCAAGTCTTCTAACTTCTGTTTAGTCTAGAATTAAAATTCAAGATCTTGACTAATTTCTTGAAGGAACTCTATCATCTCCTCCAAACCAAAAAAGAGACAACTCCCTCTAGCCTTCAGAACAAGAGACTTCTCACACCCCACAGTGCTGTAGACGTCAGGGTGACATCATTTCATGGTAAACGTAGTCTGATAGCTTTCATATTGGCAGGAGAGTTGTGTCTTAAATGTCTGATGTTCAAATCCTTCTCACTGTGTACTCGCATGTAGAGAGATTTGTGGTTGAAGGGAGACCTATGTGAGTAACTGATGCATTACAACTTTTACCTAGAGGACGCATCCACCTGCAAAAATCTTGAAGGTTTGTGTTGCTTACCTTCGTGCACCACACAGATGTCACAACTCAAGATCTGGCAATAAAGAAAACGTTAAAACCATAGAGATCAATACTGATCTTGGTAGTACCTCAGCCTTCAGTAGGGATTGTCGATGTGTTGATGCTGACAGTGACGCTTTTGTACTGGTGATCACACAAGTGTTTCTCAGCGCAATAATGAAGGAGGGCAGGGATGACTAGGTATTAGATACTTTTTGTGAGATGTTGTCTTATTCTTCGTGCAATTCAGTAGTTATAAAGTCTTAAGGCCTGTTCACCACATACATTTTTAACACAAAAAGTACTAAATGCACAAAGTGTTTTCTACTGGTAGTAGCTTTGGGTGATAGAGAGAAATCAAGGTAGGACAAGTAATGAACAGGCTTAAAGGTATCTTTCTTTATCGTAATACTACATTGAGGATGATGGCCACCTCTGTGCCCATGACATGTACTTTTTGGCCATCAGCTTATGCAGTGCAAAGGGGACTTTTACACACTATGTGAGGACAGAAAGAAGAAAAAAGGAAGGCATCTACCAGGGGAGATCCAGAGTATCGTCGAGGACCTCTTTTGGAAGGAGGAGGAATTAGGCTTCAGAACAAATGCAATACTTCAGTCCTCAAAACCATTGGGATCATTGAAGATTCTACCCATTTACTACATGATGCCATATATATATATTCGGGAAGGGGGTGGTAAAGCTTATTCTCAGAATAGACAGCCGGGGTGTGGTTACCAATGTATGCAATGAGGCATGTTCCCTTTCTTGATTAACAGATTATCAAAAGTAGATTTTATTGGGAACCTGCAGCAATCCTGACTATTTTTTATATATTTTTTTTTTGTCACCTGACTATGCCATCCAAGTAAACTCACATAACTTGCACTATTCCTAGGCAATTGACATGATGGAAGCTGTGGTCTAATGCACATTAGACACAGTTCAGAGACGTTTTTGGTCACCACAAGCTCTTCTGCTCCATTTACTATCAAATATGAGCATTACTACTCTGGGCTCACCTTTCTCTGCTAGGGTAAATGTGTCTGGGTTTATACTGCTGTATGCCGGACACCACTGCTAGACACCATTCTTTGGCTCTGGTAAGCAAGGCACCTTTGGGCAAGAAAATCTCAGTTTACACTGTCTGAATTAATATCCACAAATGTACAAAAAACCCTACCCTTTTGACTTCATTTCCTCAAAGTGATAGGGATTCTGATTGCATGAAATTCAGGAATATTTGGATTCCTGAAGGAGTTTCGTGCTGAGGTGGCACAGAATTATACGGGAGTTGCTCAGTCTCAGAGCTGTCAAGCCATCCTATTCATTTTCATACAGTTCTTAAAATACGGTAACGTGGATCTCCAGCTACAGTGCTGCATAAATAAACAGGAAAAAGATCTTTATTTAACCCTCCATTGAGACTGTCAAATTCTAAGCCTCAGAGACTTTACCACAAAGACAGCAATAACATATCAAGTTTCCGGAGCAGGAAATTGGTGATCTGTGTTTGAGTGCAGGAGTCACTGCACATGACTCTGCCTGGTAAAGCTGGTCAAATCACACGAAGAGAACATGTGCCAGGCATGTGCAAGTCCTGGTGTTTTATCTTGCTGTGCCACCAGCTGGCTGGATTTCCTCTGTTTTGAAACTTCGGACAGTCTTCATCATAGCCCAAGCAGCATCTAGCTGTTTTAGGAGGATCTGAATTCTTTAAAATAGCAGCATTATTGAGACAATTTTGACTTCTGCCAGCCAGTGTGCACTGGACTTGAGTCAGATGCTAAATTAGAGAGACACTTGTGAGCCTGCTGTAACTTCTCTTTCCATTGCCTTGCAGGAATGTTACATGACAGTTATTTGTTGGGGAAGATTCACGCTAATACACATCACGTTTCCAAAAGATACATCGCTTAATATATAAGTAATCCTGAAAGAAACATCGCTTGCTGTATAAATGCCCTGCATCCCTGTACTTCAAAATCTGCTGTTACCATGGGCTGCAGGCTGTCACAGGGTTGCAGGATGCTTTCAGCTGCTCTTTCAGTTAAGTCTTTGCATGGAAATGGAAGAACCTTGTGCAGAACTGACAAACGCTAAAAGAAGATGGATGCCCACAATGTAGTCCATGCAAGACAAGCAGGATAAATGTGCCAACAGCCCACAATTTGTTGTTAAGCTCCCACAAGCCAAGCAGAACCAGTAGTATCAGTTATTTCTCAAGTACTATTTAGGATAGGCAGCGTTGGCATTTTCCAATGAGCCTGTGCTAACTACAGTAAAGCTGGGAGAGTATGTTGTTTCAGGTGCTGCCTCTAGATAGCCTGCTGCAGAGTTTACTCATCACCAGTTCATCTAGCTTCCTAAAATCCCACGTCCTTTTAATCTGTTGTATCCTGTCAGAAAACAAAACTCAAAGGCTTTGAAGTAGGCACTGTCTTTGTATTTCCTGTTTAGGATGTTAAGTACGACCTGAATCTGTATTCTTGACTAAAACCTTTTGACTTCCTTGTGTTAACACAGTGTTCTGTGCACATTTTAGTCAAATTCTGCCATTTCATGGAATTTTGATTTGAACATGGTATCATCGTCTTCATCTTCTGCAGTGAACGGCAAAAGTCACATAAAGCCGATGACCTGTTCCCCTGAAGGCTGTATATGGTGATGCAGGATGTGAAATTAATAACATATCGCAGAATTCTCTTCACTCTGTGGCCACGGACAAGTAGTTTTATGCAAGTGACATTTTAATGTATTTTAATATCATGAGTAGTCATTTGGCTATTTTTTCATTTTTAATTCTCACTTATCAGGACATTCTGAGAGCAAAGCAACATTAGAACTATTGAAGAAAATCTTAACACACACACACACACACACACACACACACAAAAAGAAAAATGTTGCAATGGGCTTGAATGTCTAACACCCAAAAAATATATTTGTTAAGCAAGATCTTTCAGAGAGTACATTTTTTCCAAGATGATTAATAGGAAGCACTCTTGTAAAAGCAATGATTGATACTATACTATTCTATTTTTCTTCGCTCTTTTGAAAGAATTAAGTATAAACCATCTAAAAAATCAAATGAAGAGGTGGGCTTGAGTTATTTTTATAGTTCTTCGAATGGTGTTCCCCAATTGTGGGAGAGTTTCAGCACAAACAAAAGATTTAGCTTGATGCAGCCTTTGTTATGGTGATTTGGGGAAGGTCTGTCTCCATTATCCTGGCTGGTGCTGCTGCTCCTTCTTTCTGCTTGGGAGTGTTAGGCCTATTTCAAGAATTTACAAGACAATTAAACAATGTGACTAACACATTTTCCCTTTTAAAGCAGGAAATTGCAGTTCATGTTTATAAAGATAATTTCATGCTATTAGCTGTGGTAGCATATAGCAAAATGGAATGGCGAATATCAGAAGCTGTTGCTGGGGAGGGGGTAAGCTGAAGCCCTAGGTGCTACTGAAATGAGAAATAGGTCTTTTGCATGGATGAATTTTGCTCATCAATACAGATTGAAGAGTCCAAGATTTTCCTTCACGAGCATGTAAGTTTTCATTGACTATTGAGTAACAAAATATTATTGTTGTTGTCAGCTAGGAAAATGTATTGCAAGCAACCTCAGGCAGCTACAATAACAACTGTTATCTTACAAGGCTTTTTTATTTTGAAGTAAAATAACTTTTGTCTGTGCCTGGCTGCTGCTTGTAAAACACTGAATTTCCCATTTTAGCTTAGTGGCACAGGGTCTGAACAACCTTCTAGCAGTTTCATGTGAAACAAAAGTCAGCAGAAATAATTTTTTCAGGGAAAGTATGTTTCATGTAGTTTATTACATATATTTCCTTAAAGTACACAGCAGTTCTTTTGAACCTGTAATTTGTGTTTCATGTGATTATAAGAGCAGATCCCTTTCTTTTGAAGACGAAAGCAAAAGTCCCATTTATTTCTGTGTTCTGTAATGTGTCTGTGTCATCGTGCTGTCTTGTTTACTTGAACAAACTGCAGTGCTTTGCTTTGATGACTACTTTTTGCATTAATTGAAGCAAAAATGACTGTGCCCATCGACACTCATTATGCACAATTTGCAGCAAGATTTTCCTTTGTGTTCATTTTAAGCTGCCTGATATCCCTCTTCAAACATTCTGGCTCCCGAGGCCAGGAGAATATTGCCTGCTTTTGAATTTTTCCCCAATATAATTTAGTCCTTCATACATGTTTGGTTTTCTTTTTGTATGAAATACCTCTTTTTAGTTTAAGTCTTTGGAGGAATCAGTTTTAACTAAACTCATCTGTTTTATTCTTTTACCAAAACTGGTAAATATAATAAGGATTTTGCATTAATATATTTCTTTAAAATGCACATGAAGCTGAGCCTGATCTGTTTCTTTATGTAAACTGGGCATAGGTTTGCTGGTTAACGATCTTATTTCTACCTCCTCTTTGCATGCTTCAGAGATTTCTTTGCCACTGCTGATGGACCTGCCAAGATGGTTTTTTATATAGAAATGATAGTTGTGTATCACCTTGTAGATTTTTCAGAGATAATGACTGAAAAATTGACAGTACATGGATTGCCTTAGTATCTTGTCCCCACCGTAATTCATTTCATTGAAATCTCGCTGGGATTTTAGAGTTAGTTGTTCCGCTTCTTGCCACCCTTATGGTGTGCAGAGGTGGTGTTACATGCTCCTGGAAAACGCCAGGAGAGTTAGCAGCCTGATTTTCTGTTTAGCTAGTAACTGCATATAGCTGCGGGGAATAAAATAAAACCAGAAATTACTACCAGTGTAGCGTAACTGAAGATTTTGTGTGTGCGTGTGAGATCTAGACATACAGCCTGATAAATTTAATTTCATGTGGTGTTTTGTTTCGCTGTCATGCTAACATGCCTGAAAACTCCAGTGAGATGGGTTGTGTGTTCTTTGCTTCTGTTTTAAATAAGGAAAAAAGAAGCAAAACCAGCTGGTTTTTGTTGAAGACTACTGAGATTCTTAGTCTTAGTACATATAAAGTACGTAAAATAAACGGCTATTGCTTATTTCATCAGAGGTCATGTAACTATTTATTTATAGAGACAGAGATAGCTCTCCTAAGAACTGGCTCTCATTAACAGCGACGTTTAAAGTATGGATGGGTCGTACACATTGGTGACTTACCTTCTTTTTGATAGTTCTTTTAACGTCAGAAGATTTTACCAAACCGTTCTGTACCTTCTGTGTGTTGCAGCTTTGGTTTTTAAACCTTTAGTGGTTTTCAAAAAGGAGAATATAAATTTTTCATGATCTTTATAAAGTTCCCTTCCAACCCAAACCATTCTATGATTCTGTGTGTTATTTATCCAAGAAATGGTGATGTTTTATTGGAAGTATAGCACCCTGTTGTTGGATGCATATATATCTCTCTTCTGTCTGTATGTACTTGTGCTTTTAGACTTAATATGCTTCCATGCACTGCTTTTTAATGCAGAGAAATTTATATAAGCCTAAAGAACAACTGGGATACTAAATTAAGGTAGGGAGTTGAACAGGAGAACTGTTGTTCGGACATCTGAGTTCTTACATCTTGTTTTGAAAAGTTATTTTGACAAAAAATGACACTAATAGATAATACTAGCACTAATGGGAATATATTTCTGATAATAATATTATGTGCCCTCATCTCAGGAACTGAAAGCTCATGAACAAAAACTTGCGTAGTTTTGTCAAAATTTTGGTTTTATTACTGTATAAACATGAGAAGGACTGCACCCTTTCCCCCGCCCTTCCTCTTCCATGTATTTATTGAGTCCCAAGCTTTATAATTCCAGATGTGGCCCTGAGGGAAGTGTTTGCTTTATAATGTGTTTGCATAGTCATTTGCATAGCCAACAGGCTGTTTGTGATCCGTGCGCAATGTACTCCGGCTTCCAGAGGGAGCCCCGCTAAAGCGAAGTGGTACCCAGCCACGTCAGGCATGGGCAGAGATGAGCACAGGTGTATGTGCAAAAGATTGTCTAGGCAACTTGGGGTTTAATATTGCAAGCTTTTTCTTTTTAATATTGTTGCTTTATTTTGTTTTACCTTGAGACACTAATTGTAGCTTACGATTTTTTTTAAATTCTGTTTTGTCAGCAAATTGTTCACATCTCGTGGTTTACCAGCCCAAGAAACACAGGCATTTTCTGTTTAAAACTGGCTACAAGCAGCTCCTTACTCAGGGTGAAAATTCAGTAAACTCTGACTTCAGTCTCTGAACTTGTCTCTGACACTCGGTTTCTTTTTCCTGCTGTAGTCTTTCTGTGTGGGTGTGACTTTTCTACTGTTAATTTGTTTATAAAGAGCAAACCAGTGGATTTTCAAATTCAGCGTGGAATGTCACTGGAGAATTACTACCTCCAGATGGCTTACAAAAGACTAATCAAGGTCTTGCAACTCCTATTCTGCTTTTATTTCTGTTTAGAAAAGATTTCTTGTTAAATGTGAGATAAGTTTGGAGAGGTCTTCCTATGGAGCAGAGGGCCTGGTTTGGAAAAGGATGAAAACCATTGAACTACAAAGCTAGTAGTGCTTAAGCACTAAATTCTTAGTTACTGTTTTGTCCTCTCTCTTAATGTTCTGAAATACTATGGTAGGGTTGTATTTTTTTGTCTGGTAGAATTCATAAGTACTGGGATGATAGCAAAGGAAAAAGATAACCTTTTTCATATGTAGTATGCTGTATTTGCACATAGCACAATTAGCTTAGTTACTCTTTGAACAGTTTTTGCGTAATAAGAGGATAACTGGAATTTCTTAAATGCTGTAAAATTAAGACAGGGGAATATGCTACAGATGAAGAAGATGAAGACATGGGACCTGTCCTTCCAGGAGGTGATATGGCCATTGAAGTGTTCGATCTCCCTGAAAATGATGACATGTTCTCCCCCAGTGATGTGGACACCAGCAAGCTTGCTCACAAATTCAAAGAGGTAAGTGATAGATCAGAAAATATTCCTGAAATATCTCACTGGAATTAGATTTCTAGTTATCCCATTGCTCAGTATGTTTTTTTCCTCTTGAATACTAGAGTTCATTTCTAGCTGTTTGCATACTCGGTATTGTTGAATGACTCAAAAAGTTCTGCTTAAAAGAAGTGGAACTGTCCTTTGGAGTTGTTTTAACATCAGCTTTCAGGTGACTGTTGCATTGATGGAGGGTAATGTATAGTTTAAGTTTTCAGCACAGAAATTGTGCCCCCTCAGCACCCAAGTTTGCATTTTTTGACCAGGAAGACAAAGTGCAAGTTAATTCATTACTAGCAAGTTGCTTTTCCTTTTTTTCTTTTTTTTTTCTTGTTAAGATTCCAGTCAAAAGTGATCAGGAAAACCAAACCGCAAATGCTAAATATCAGTGAAAAGGGACATCTGGAGTTCTTCCTATACCATTACACAGTAACTCGTCAGTGTACAGTGGTGTCATATGTTTGGCCATGTGTATAGAAAGATGCTATGTCAGGGAAGCAGGCACATTTCGAGCTGGTGTTTTACCAAAGCTCTGTGGTTGTAGATTTTGTGTGGTATCCACTTGTACCAACTGAGGCTTGAATCAGTGATGTTTGTTGTGGTCATTGAATTCATGTAACTTAACTTACCAAAGTACTGAGAAACATTTCTTCTATGTTTTAGGTTGTTCTTTTGATGTGACTAATTTCTGAACTTCACTGAATTCTGATGCAAATAAAGACATGAAACAATTGGCTTTATCTAAGCCCACAGTAATGGGCTGAGTGATAACAATAAAGAACATTTTTCTTTTAAATGCAGTGAAGATGGAAGGTGTGAAAGTAGCCAGAATCTCATAGGATATTCGAGCAGCAGAGCCCTTCTGGACCTCGAATGGAGTTTTAAAATAGAGAGGTTCCCTTTTTACCCTTCTTCCCCTATTCTCTCCCCTTCCGTTCTGTTCACTCAAACCAGATATTGTATTTTCTATAAATAGGTGGTGGTGTTATTTTCTAGTGAGAGTAATGTATGGAAAGTCATCAGTCACTGAGCAACCTGTCTTTCCCTTTTCTGCTGATACTCTTTTCAGCCTTTGGAAGCCTACTGTTATTCTTGATTGTTTCCTGAAAGTTTTTTAGTTTACTTAGATGATTATTTCCTCACTCCATATTTCAAGTTCCAGGCTCTTATGCAGATTAGCAGAACAGTTTACTTCATTTTCTAATACTTTGCGTCATACATAGTGATGCTTTCTCAAAGTGGTGCCAGTGTACCAAGGCTATGCAAAGCACAGATGCAGTGATGGGCAAGACACCAACCTTTGAATAAATTATCTGCAAAACTATGCTTGAATACGGTTTCCATCAACTTGGGCTATTGCCGCACTTGAGCACGTCCAAACTGATTTGAAGCTATTTGTAGAACTGTCTGATTTAATGGCCTCAAAACGCTGGTGTGGAGGAGATCAGATTAAGGGACTTTGGGATCCTCCACTTTAAGAGTAGATGCCAGCCTGAGAAGAAAACATGAAATGCTCCTGCGTGAGAGTGGACTCTTTTTCACTAACCCACGCAGTTACCACTGTTATGAGCATGCTACTTTTCTTTCACTGATTGTATTTAACAGTACACAGCTGCATTTTGTTGGCTGCTACAGAGTACATGTATTTTTCTTGGTATTAGCCCTGAATTCTTTCAACACTAGAGGACTTGTTCACGATCATGCTGCACAAGCCCACACAGTGTTTTCTGGAATTGTATTGAAAGAATAACTGTTCTTTCTTGTTCTTACTGCAAAGATTAATGAAAGTATTAAACAAGTGGGTTCAACATAATCTTTAAGCATAATAGTTTGACCTAATTAGTTGAATTCGGTCTTTGCCATGAAAAATGTGCTCAAATACTTTGAGAGCACTCTTACTTGAAATGCCTTGCTTTTGGAATGGAGGTCAGAAGAGAGATGGGCATTCCTGGGTGAATCAGTGTTCTTCTGCAAGTCTTGTTTTCCTGGCTGTGAAACAGGAAAACTGGGATCGATTTTCCTTAACTGCCTTGAGAGAAAGAGCTAGAAGCTTTATTTTAGCTGTGGTGATTGAAGAGAGACAAAACCTGTAGGAAGAAGGGACATCTTATGTAAGAATTAGGTATTACATTTCACAGCTTAAGAAAATCTATGAAAAATGGATTGTGATTATTATTATTATGTGCAAGAAATATAATGATTATATAAAAATTTTCATGGAGAGTATTAGATTCCATTGGGTGCTTTCTTTCCTGCTGTACTCTAGATATTTAACATTTGCTAGCTTTTCATCCCATTCTACCTTTCGCAGTCTCAGATGAATTCAAGCTGGTTTCTATCTATCTTATTTTAAAAAAAGAAAGTTTTATAGTTGTGAAGAAAATTAATCAGCTTTTCAAAGACATCTTTGCAAAGGAAATGTGCCAAAAATTATTCAAAATGTCTTTTGTTAAAATGAAGCCTTCACAGTTTTATATTGACTTACAAAGCATAAAAAATACAAAATAGTATCTGCCAAGAATTTGTCTGGCATACGGGACATGGAATAAGGCATTTCTGTTACCCTATTAGAAAACTTGCTTTAAAATTTTTAACTATGGAGGCCTGATATGCTTGCCAAACAGTTGACCTCGCCTGCTTTTCTGTCTAACCCATAAATGTGTTAGTATTTCTCATCTATTCTGCAAGAATAATTAGTTCTGTTAAAAAAAATAAGAAAAAAAGACAGAAGTAGATTTCCAGTTACACATTTGTCTGTTCGGCAGGAAAGCGTCTTTTTTCTTCTGCCTCAGTGGGATCTGCTGTACCGTGTACTGATTCAATGATCTGACTGCGTGCTCAGTATTCATTTTTTTTAACTTAATAACAGAGAGTATAAAAATAACAGTTAAAACCATCTGTACCTGAGCAGATTGCCATTTATGCAACAATTTGGAGTTTATTTGTATGTAATAATAAGCTGTTTAAGTGCTGCTTACTGGTTTGCAGGGTTTTTAGAAGAGATGGGAATGGACTGTAAGCAGGTAGCCTAAGGCTTTGAGTCTTGGCCTTTTGATTTCATTATTAACTCTGCAAAGGACAAAGTCTAGCTCATCCATCCTTCCCCTGATTTTATCTCACTCCAAAACAATGAGGTAGCAGAACTAAGCAAAGGCCTGGGCACTTTATAAACACCCTAATATTTTGAGATGATTCTTTCATAATTTTTCACTACTAACAGAAATGGAATGGTGAGAAAAAACAGTTCTCAGCCTCTGAAAATTGCACATCAGATGTTGGGTTAAGTGAGCTCAAAATTGCAGGTAACCTGTTGCAAATGCTAATTAAAGTATCTCCTTAGTTTTCTCTACTATGTATAATTACAAAAAGGTCTTTATCCTTCTCGGCTTCCTGGTCTACTGGGTGGAGTAGCACCACCAGCCACTTCTTGCCATTAACACCGGTTCCGAGGCAGCCGAGTGCCCTGTTCCCAGCTGCACTGGCATTTGTCTGTCCATCCTGGACCAGTCGCCCTGCTTTCATGTGGTACTTTCTCAGGAACCCCATGTGATCCTGCGTGCTCGGGGCGGGTTTGTTCTGGACCCATGGGCATTGCACCTGCTCGTGCACCCGGTGTGCCTCCACATTTTACATGTTTCTGCAAGCTCTTATAGTCAGTGACCGGTTGCATTTGAAATGAGATCTTGCATCTGCTTTCACTGAGCACTTGAAGATTCGTCACACTTTTCAATGCGAAGTCAAAAAGCGAGCGTAAGTAACAGATGATCCTGGGGATGAGAAGTGCTTTCACTCTCTTCTGGAGACAGTGACCAAGAAATACGTGGTGGAAAGAACATTCCTAAACTGTTCCTGAGGTGGAACTGGTTGCATCAGTGTCTCCTTTATTCCTTCCAGCCTAAATTCAATAGTTCTCCACCAGAAAGCACTAGGTTTATTCACTAGATCAGTTAAGGCTGATTTGCATCCGAGAGTGTGTGTTTAGTATGCCGCAAGAAGTGCGTTCAAGAGGTCCCATGAAAAGGGAATTTCAAAAGTAGTCAGCCTTTCTCAAAGGTACTTACACTGATCAGCTCTGTGATGGCTCCTGTTATTTTGAAAATTACTCCTCTCCTCCAGAAGAACTTCTCGTTTGAATTATTTGTACGTTTTTACTAACAGCCTGGTCTTCAAGAATGTAGCCATTGCTTCACCAGAGGTGATAATTTCTGGTTCAGTACAACTCCCTCATGTACTCCATTAACTCAACATAAACTATTCCCAAAGGCTCCTGTTAGTCTTGTAAGAGAATTAACCCCCGTATAAAACATGCTTTTCCGTAACTATTCCTGGTATTCATAAATAATGGACGAAAGCTTTGTCTTCACTGCAGTGCCAGCTCAAGCTTTAATTCAGGGTTTGCCCTTGCCCTCAACCCAACACACACAAGTCACTGGTTCAGATTAAACGGTGCTGTAGATGTAAGGTTTTGGGGCCTGTCAGAAGTTTGTATGTGCTACCTGCTTTAAATAGTAATGCAGCAGGGATTTGGGTGCAGACCAGTATTGGCTGCATGTGCATGATCATGTCCATTTGGACTGGGGTTATGCTGTCGAAGCTGTGGTTCGATTCATGGTTCAGAGTGTTACTGGAGTCTGCGAATAGCAGACCTTGAGGGTGAAACTAAAGATTTTTCAGGACGCTGGCTAATACACTCAAAGAGCTACTGAGTATTCACTCCACAGGATCAGACTCACGTAGGTTAGTCCAAAAGGAATTGCCCTGTGAGTGCACGGGTGGATGCCAGGTCCTCAGCACCGACCCTCTCACTGCACAGATCCAATGTTATTGTGGCACGCTGCTTGGTAATATAACTACAACCTTTAGCACACTGCCTGGGCTGTTAATCTACTTGCAATCATTTTGTGTGCTTGAATGCCGTTTCCTGTTTTGTACAGTTTCCCCGTGTAACTGCTCTCAATTGAGATTAGCTAGCTTGAGCAGAATAACCCCAGCTAATAGTGGAGAAGGATAGCATCAGTTTACCTTTTTACTTGCATGAAATAAACGTGTGGAATCTTCCCTCAAGGTTTTCCTGACTTCTTGAGTTGTTAAATCACTTATTTTCATGTTTGCTTTTTTGTAATGTGCCTGCTTTAATCAATGCAGTGGGACTTTCTGACAGCACTGGGACGTATTTCACGTTCACATCAGAGGAGAGCAAAGCCCAGCAGGATAACATCTTTTTTTTTTTTTTTTTAAGCATAAGACATTTGCTTTTGCTAAACAGATTGGATGTTCTGATTTGAAATTATGAGTGGTTAGACGGCATCCTATCTTTAATTAGGTTGCACAGACTGAGTCATTTTGCAAGCTAGACATTTTAATTTACAATCTACTGCACTGCAGCACTCTTCAGGGCCTTCTGCTATGTAATAGGGTATTCGACTTGCAGCACAGGCTTTAAAAATACTGGAGTACTCTGACTTCACTTGTTTATTTTATATTTTCAATTTTAGTTGCAAATCAAACATGCAGTTACAGAAGCTGAAATTCAGAAGCTGAAGACAAAGGTAAGAATCAATATACGGTTAATACATGCTGTTTTTTTTCTCTCTCATGCAAAATCAGAGGTCTGAAGAAATGTATCTTTATGTGGGTGGAGAAGTCAACGTCCTTATTAAAGACTAATTAAGAAGCGCAGTGGCTCAGCTAAATCTTGTCTTGGTGTATATTCTCTATTCAAAGTTCCAAGTAAAATCTTAAGTGCTGCTATTAAGAGAAACTGCCAACTTGTGTATCTTCAATTAAACATACATTTTAAGGGGTATCATAATGACTAAATGGCAGATTTCTAGTTTTATGATTCTAATGCGTTTTCTCAGGTTTTTAAATAATATTTGGAATGAATATTCAAGGCTAAGGTAGTAGGGTTTTTATTTACCAGTGATGCTAAAGTGTCCTGTTTATGTTAGTTTCTTTTTTGACATTTTTTTAAAAAAAACCTAATTTATTCAAAGGCATTTAATAAAAATTACTTTTTTACATACAGAAGAAAAAGAGCTGTTTCATATTGCTGCAGTTCTTTTTAAAAGATACTCTAGAAAGTAAAAGCCTTACCAGTTTAACAGAAAACATTATCTCATAATCGGTTGCTGTTTGTTAGATTGAATTTACTGTAGCAATAAAAAGAAATTGTATTTTTTGTATTAGGATAACCTTTATGGGAAGTCAACTGATAATTCAGTTGTTGAGTAATATCAGGTTTTATAATTACATCCTTCTCTTTGAGTTTGAGTACATTGAGTAAAGGAAATAAAAAGAAGACAAAGAGAAAATTATACTTCAGAAAAAGATTTTAGATTATTCTTTCTTTCTAGCAACTATTTTCACTTCCCGTGTATTTTGCATAGTGTTGATCAAATCTGAATAAATTATTATTAAAAACAAACTGAGAGCGCAACTGTTTTCTGTAAGGACAATTTCTGTTGTACTGTTTCAGTTCAAAAAGTCAGAAATCTTTTCTCACTCCTGCTTTCTGGTTCCAATCTGGCAATCAGAGCTGCACGGTCAATCCCTTGGGATTGTGCCGAGCCCCGTTGACTTCATGGCAATAGTGTGTGGGTGTAAACACTCATCTGTGCGAATCCATTTGGAAAATTAGGGTTAATGTGCTTTTTTGTGTTGGACTTCTTTACCTAGTGTTTTGAATAGAGCCGAAGAAAATGTAGCTAGTTTAGGTATATTACTAATAAAACTGCAAACAGGTTATTTTCTTTGTGTGTGTGTCATCCATGATGCTAGTAGAACTGCCTAGAGTAAATTAAACAGTCTTGATAAGCACACAGGGATGTTAAGGCATTTTTTGTTTTCTGTAAATTCTGGGACTAAAGTATACAAGCTGCTGACAACTTTACCCTTATCCAGCACCAAACACTGGAACCTGCAGCTAGCTTCAGCTGGGAAGTGAGAAGCCTAACACAAAAAAGCATCTAACAAAAAAAAATAGCAAAGGAGATGAGGTTTATTAAAAACTCAGCGGTAAAATTTAGAGTTCTCTAAGGTCACTTGGAAAAAATTGTAGGACTTCATTGGTGCCAAATAGTGGAACTCGCATTGGAACTGCACTGGTCATAAAGTTAAGCAGTGCTGATGTGTTTGGCAGAATTAGCACCTGAAATTTTCAACAGCAACAGCATATTTTTCTTTTCTTACTAGCTCCTTATAATTGAGTAAGCAAGTTTAAAGAAAACAAGAGTCATATATTTATAACAGGTTCTCTTTGTCCTCTCAATAGTTCTGGCACAGTTTCAGTATTGGATACAAAACTGTGTGCTTGCTTAAATGAAAAAAGATTCTAGGTTATGACCCGATGTTAAATTTTGACTTGTGCTCCAACCTCTTTTGTTTGGCTTTCTAGATTAAGCAAGATTATGACATGAAAACAGACATTGCAAGAATTCAATACATTTTCTAATTTGGGTAAAAAAGCAGATAGTTAGATTAGATGCAACTGGTTTTTTTTTCCTATTGTTTTCTAAATTGTTCTTAAATCAAATAGAGAACCTGAAAATTGGATTCCCCCTAAAATAAGACATTTCTCGTTTTATGAAAGTGTGTGAATGCTTTCTAACACCCGAGCCAGATGCATAGAGCAAAATGCATCCCCAGTGCTGACTGATTAACCCTGCAGTTTGCCTGAATACTCTGCTATTGACATTTTTAAAGCATGTTGGTTATCCCAGAGAAGCACAGAGGCTGCACTGGCTGCACAGAGCAAAGGTTCTACTTCTTTTTATGAGGAAAAATAATGTACATATCAGCCTGTGTTCATTGTCTTTGAATGCTCTTTTCACTGCTAACATATTACTTTGTAGCTATTAATTCACTGTTTTTCACTATTCATGTGGTTTGAATTCATCCTAAACGATTAGGCTGCACTTTGCACCTTTTTACTGACTGGCATCTCCGCTCTTTTGTTCAGCTGCAGGCTGCTGAGAATGAGAAGGTGAGGTGGGAATTGGAGAAGACCCAACTCCAGCAGAACATTGAGGAGAATAAGGAAAGGATGATGAAGTTAGAGAGTTATTGGATTGAGGCACAGACCCTGTGTCACACGGTGAATGAGCACCTCAAGGAGACGCAAAGCCAGTATCAGGCTCTGGAGAAGAAATATAACAAGGCAAAGAAATTAATCAAGGATTTTCAGCAAAAGTAAGCAGCTACGCCAGGCACAGCAAATGACTTAGTGGCCAGATAGGAAACATATATGTGATATGTTTTGAAATATGAAACCCACTATTAAACACCTGTAAGGTAAACACTATTTTTCACTTCTTTTTTTTTGTGAAAAACATGGGCTCTTTATTATGGAAAGATGTTAGTAGTATTCAAGTATCAGTTGAGTATTGTTGAAAAATAATATTATAACTAAATAAAGACTTAGTCTGTAGTATTCCTGGTTGGAAAGTTTCAGAATTACTAGATAACTCAATGTGATTGCGAACAAACAAAAGTAATCATAGTGAAGCATTTGATTAGCAAGGTTTGCGGTGATTTTTACTGGTATTGTGTCAGCTGGATTCACTCCTGCTGTGTGCTAATGTAACATCAAAACCAAAATTGTTTTTTTACATTTCACATGTTATTTTTCTTCTTCTCGTAGATGCCAAGAATGTTTGAGCTGAGTTGAGCTAACTGATGATTACCTGGCCCCCTCTGTTTCATGTGGTCCCCTCTCCCTGATGGCTAGCAAGAATAATAACATCTTACGTGTCTAGAACAGCTTCCATTCCCATTGTTCCATTCTTTTTTTTTTTTTTTTTTGCAGCAGCTTTTTCATTTTCTGCTGAACTATACTCATTTAAAGAAGCAAATTCAAAAACATACAGCAATGTCAAGTGACAACTGGGATTGCAGAAATGAATACCCTATCCCATTAAAAAGGGTTTTAGATAGTGAAAATGTCATTACCCATCTTGGAATTTCGTGACTGTTCCAGAACTAGCTGGCATCTTGTATGCTTTCTATCACAAACACCTTACGTTTTCAAAATAAAAAGAAATCGGGAAAATAATTAGAATGACCTTCGATAGCCTTTCTGTTGTTACTCTGATTTATATTAGTAAAATATGTAGTCAGTTGTTTTTAACTATCTCAGATTCCTAACATCACCTAACAGGTTTCCTGTAGCTTACTAGAAAATTAGATTTGTACCTGGAAACTTACGGATGTCCTTTCTGTGAAGGAGTTCAGTCATACTCTGACAAAACATAGGTTTTGCTCCATTTCCTACAACAGAACACAGCATAAACTAAGCTAATGTTGTTTTCATTTCAATACAGATTATGAAAAAATTAGTTTGATTTAACTGTTTTGATTATCAATTAGAACAACTGAGATTTTTTTTCAGATAAATTTCTCTTACTATTTTTATATCTTCACCTAGCATATTCTCTTAGACTAAGTAGTTGTTTAGGGTTTTGTCCTAATTGCAGTTTCATGCTTCTTACTATAACCTAGTAATAAAATACTTGTTAAGGACAGATCTTTCGGATCATAGCTTAAGATATATAAAAACATTTTATTTTCTGTTTGAATCTAATTGCTTTGATGACAGCAAATACCTCTTTTTTCCCTAAGAGAACTTGACTTCATCAAACGCCAGGAAGCTGAACGAAAGAAAATAGAAGATTTGGAGAAAGCACACCTTGTAGAGGTTCAAGGCTTACAAGCTCGTGTGAGTAGTATTTATCCTCATATTTGAAGAATGAGACAATCCTGTCTGATACTCTGGAAAAAAAACATGTCTTACAGATGTGTGTGTGTGTGTGTGTTATGGGTAACACTGTGTTGTATTTCTTTCAGATCCGAGACTTGGAAGCAGAAGTTTTCAGGCTAATGAAGCAAAATGGGAGCCAGGTTAACAATAACAACAACATTTTTGAAAGGCAGACATCTTTTGGAGAAGTTTCTAGAGGAGATCCAGTGGAAAACCTAGATACTAAGCAAGTGTCCTGCCTGGATGGCTTAAGTCAAGGTCTGTTTGAACCAAACCATAACTCCTATTAATATGTATTTGAATAGCATGGCTATCATTTAGGATTTAAAAGAAACAATTAATAATGCAGAGGTGTTGTTATTTTTCCGAAATTCAGTATCTAATGACAAACTGTATCAGGGTTATACCAAATAATGCCAATACAGAGTCCCAGAATAGCTGTACATTGTCTATTAAAGAAAGGGAAGTGACTAAGTGCTAGTAAAACAAAGATCATTATTTGTTTCTTAAAGCTTTCAGTAGGATGCTATCAACATTTAGGTTTAATTCAATGCTTTTGTTATGTTAATAAAGTAGGAGAAAGTTATGTTTTCTCCTGTGTTCCTAAATCTGTCGTTAATTACCCAACCACCAAAGATCAAACAAGAACAAAGTTACCAGGATGAGAAAACCAATGAGAAAACCAAATCTACCTTTTGCAATGGATCTCTGCAGGTTCTGATCCCACCTTGGTACAGACATGAAAAGGAACCACATAGGTGGCACTCACCATTTCTCAGGATGGAGCCTTTTGTGAATAAAATGTAAATTCTTTACCAGCAAGTTAATTAAAAATCTTATTCAGCTATGGCACAGCCTAATTTACAACATAAGACATGCAAGACTTTGTTCTACATTACCAAAGAGCCAAACAATTTGTGGCAACACTGGGATCTGGATAGATGCTGTCAGCATGGTGCCTGTAACCTTTACTTGTTTCACATAGAGAAGATAATTCCCATTTTTCAGGCTGTGCCAATGAAAATATAGGGATAACTTCCACACCTTTAATTAAAATTCTGTAATTGCAAGTGGCTCTGCAGTGTTGAAGTATATGCAGCATTAAAGCAAATTTTAGGTCCACAGCCTTGGAAGAAAATTGTTTGGTGCAGGAGCAATGTGTTTTGTAACATCTGTGATATCAGGTGTTGGAGGTGTTGGGGTTCTGATGAGGGAGCACCAGACTCTGTTCTATATAGATTTTCGTTTAAAATGAAGTATAATATTATTTATTTCTCTGGTGAAAAAAAAATGCATTACATTATCAAATAAATTAATTTCTAGCAAGCTAAGAGATGTTTTATTAAAAGTGATATTTTAGCAGATATTTCGTGTGTGTGTATTTAGGGTTATTTCATTGCTCTACAGGCAAGCCAATATGAATTACATTTTTAACAAAGTATACATATAAACAAGAGTTCGTCTTGCTGAAACCATATTTGGGTGGTCTGCAGACCCTGTGGAATTGGTTTTCACGAATCTTCACAGAGCTGTTTCTTTTTGGCAAGTGTTTATTATACTGAAATCTCTAAAGTTCAGAAAAGCACTCAGGATGACAAGAAAGTCTGTTATTTCTGCCATAGAGACTCAGTGAGTGTTACAAAATATTTAATACTCAGCAACGCTGTTAACAGAAACCCTTTCAGTAGTTTGCATCAGGAGAGGAAAGTGCGTTTTCTTTACCTGACTCACAAAAATCATGTTTACGCTTACATGTGTAGCAATGTCAACACACATCCATGGCTCAAGAGCTGAAATCCGGGAATTTCTACACATTAAAAAAAAATTCTTTGTAAAATTCTTTCTAAAAATTTGAAATTTTTTTGTAAAGCATCAAGACTCTGCATGTCAGTACTTTCAAACTATATTTTTCAATTGATATATTTGCATGAAAATTTTCATGTTCCAAGAGCTGCTGTTTTTCATTGCAAAAACATTCCCCTGGAGAAATGTTACCAGTGTTCAGTACTTCTGAGAGTTGGAATAGACGATTTGTGAATTTAAATGCCCAAGTTTAACCACCTGAATAGAAACACAAATTATTTACTAGGAAAAATAGGCAATCAGCAGTGATTTTTTGAAAGCAGAAAAAGCATAGTAAGACCTTAGATTCCAGGCTGGATTTTTATTTTTGACGATGACAAGAGAAAAAGAAAAGCCCTTTTTTTGAATTAGAATTAGGAGATGTCTAAACATGCTGCAGCACTCTGACTTCATATACCTTTGCCAGTGCATTCCATATCAGAGTCTCTGAAGTCTGCATCAGGCTGTAATGTAGTGATACACAATCGTCAGAGAAGGAACCTATGTCTCTGTATCACCTTTATGTAAACCTTTTAAGGAAAGGACTTGCTATTGTCTGGTAATATTAATCACTAATAATTAGTGTATTTACTAATCACCCCGTGGATGTTTGCAGAGGAGCTATAAAGTACGGGGGAGATGCCCACAATGTCTTTGGAGGGTGAGCAGAGCTCCTCTGTGTGCAGTGTGATGTGCACACCGTCTCTGTGACGTTCATAGAAGTGCTCCTGTCTCTTTTCTGGATTTTATTTGGTGAATATAACCCAAGCTTCTTCTTGAGCCTCAGCATTAGGTTTGTGGGGTGGGACTGCATGTATGCAGCCACATCTCGTAGTTTTTATTCTGAATTTTGTAGGTCTGTCTTCCCTCAAAAAAACAGTATATGTAAAAATACATATTTTAATTAAAATGATCCTAAGTATGTTTTTTGCTTCAATGTGATCTGTGGTGTTTATTACATTGTTGCGTGACAGTAGGTTTGGGAAGAACTAATGGATGTGACTTGACGGTCACATACATACAAGCATACCTGTCCTTGCCGCTGCAGGTGCTCTGGCCACGTTTAGCACCATGCTGGACCGTACGACTCCTCAGGCTGTAACATAACCTCATATTGAGTTTGAGGGGGCTGCCAGTAACATCAGTGGAAGTTAGAAAATCAAAACCAGCATGGCCCACAGAGTTCTTCCTTTGCTTTGCTGAGGAATACTAGAAGCCTGAGGATTGTGTTACTTTTACAAATCTATGACTTATTCTGAGAGTCCAGAAAAATTGATAAAGTACATTGCAGCTTTCTGGTTTAGTGGTCTTGAGCTGTGTCTGCAGTAGAGAATCAAACTATTTGCTGGAAGGAGTCAGTGGTTTGAAATCTCAACAGTGCAGTGCTGATGCCGACTTTGACAGTATTTGCTCATCTCTGTGCAAACGCCCGTTCAGGCTGCTTTGATGACTATACTTTCTGGGTGCCTTGGGATTCCCAGGGATGCATCAGTTCACAGAAGGAGATTTTGAAATCTATCAGCCTGTATAATGAAAAAACAGCGGGAGGACGGGCAAACCCTTTCCTGCTCCACGGTGGTACTGAAATAATTCAGATGGAAGCTCATTGGAGTCAAGTGGTTCAACACCTGCTGAAAGAAAGTCCAATTACATCGTCTCCGAGAGCAAAATAAAACCTGTTATGACTTTTATGTGAGAGATTTATCAGGCTCCCCTGTGGGTTGGGAGATTCCTAGACAAACACGTGGGGTGGGTGTTTGTGCTGGGAGCAGTGAGGGCCGATGGCTCTCTGCAGAAGAGGGAGCTGGGACTGAGGGTGACAGCATGTGTGGCTGGGGCAAAGACGACCCAACAGCAGCCCAGTCCTGATGCACCCACGTGTGGTGAGCAGGGCAGGTCCAGTGGTGGAAACCGGGGTCAGCAGGGAGCCCGGGCAAGTTCATGGTGGTGAGGCAGGTCCGGGGTCAGGCTGGGAGGTCCACCCGTGGTCTGTGGCTCAGGTCCGGATCCACAGGGTGCATGGCCTGAAGGCAAGAGCCCAGCTTAAATGCAGCCTCTGATGAGGAAGGAGCCCTTACTGATGCTCTGTGAGCTCTTTCTTTGCAGCAGCCTGAACCACGGTTGGGTATCTGCAGCACAGCAGAGAGCTGCCACTGAGTGTGAGCAGCCCAGCTCTGGGGTGGAGGGAGCAGTAAGCTCCAGGCCCAGGTCGTATTTTGCTTAAACAAGGCCAATGTGACCACTTAAGTGAGTGTTTGCAGTGCTATGTTGATAGTTTCCATGATTTCAGCAGTGAAAGGAAGGGATGTATGGAAGTGCATACACCTGAAAGAACAAATATAAGCAGTTCAAGTCATGGCAATATGCAGTTGTTATCCTATCAGTTAAGGTGGAAGCATAGTTGCAAGTCAGACAATGCTAATGATTCTGTAGTGTCATCTGTATGCATTTTCTCTCTTACACAAAGAAGAAATCCAGAATATACTGGAAGTCTTTGCAGTGCTTTAAGACAACATAAATCTGCAAAAATAAAAATGAGTTTGAATGAGTCTTACCCCTCAGATATTTACTGGCATGCTACCTCAACATGTGGCTCTGATTTCCAGAGTCAGTTTGAGCTGAACTGACAGATCCTTACTGTTGAAACGGGAGACTCTCTGCCATCCCTGCCTTTGTCCGGCTGCCTGGGTCTGCCTCTTCCATTGCCCTGTTCCAGCGCTTACACACTTCTGTGCACACACTGATCCACTGAATCAACAGAAAACTGATCTAAGAGGGGAAGAGGTTGGAGTATCAGACTAAAATTGGATAGTTTCTGCTGGGTCAGTCATTTGAATCAGCAAACTGCGGTCCAGATCTGGGGCTGGGGGGGAATGGGAGGGTGTGACTCCGAGCCGAGGGTTGGGACAGCAGGAGGGAGAGCAAGAGCTCTCCATTTTGGTGGTGGTGGTAAGTCACTGAGTCGGTTCCATCCTTGGTGAAATCACAGTCTCTGAGACTGAGGGTCAGGATGCCATGGAAAGCAATGGGATAAATTTCAGCTTTGCTCAAGTTGGTCAGAGTTTCTTCATTGGCTTCAGGGAAGCTAAGATGTCTCCATTTATATTTATTTAAAGCAACAAGCTATAAGATTGGCTTCTAATTAATTAGTGTGTTATGAATGCAGTATTTAGACAGGTAAATAAATGAAACAGATTCTGGTTTGATTTGTACTATGAGGATTGAAAAAAAAAAAAAAAAACCCAAAAATTTAAAACCATAAAGAAACAAACACTTTACACCTTGTCTGGGGTAAAATGCGAAAACACCTTTGAAAATGTGTTTTGTCTTACTGCAGCTTTTCAAAATGTTAAATTTGCTGAAATACTCAGCTTTCATTTGAGTGGATGATTGATAGCTAAGAGAAGTGGAGTTATGGCAGCTCTATTTGTAGAGGCAAGCCATATATGAAGTGTTTAGTATACTTGGCTCACAGGACATGCAGGAATGGGGTGGCTTTGAAACTGGGCAGGTAAAATGTTCCATTTTTTATGTGAAATATTTGTCCAGTTTTCATGTATCACATAACAGTGTTTGGGCAGTAGATGAAAGGGGAAAGATCTGAAACTGCTTTCCCTTCAAAACCAAAGAAATAGGTTTTCGTGATTTTCCCAGCAGAAAGTTATATGTACAAAGACAACAGTGAGTAAGCATGAGAGTGACAATGTCCAGCTCTTTTCTGATGGTATATAAAATAATGTAGCACTGGGGTTTGTTTGAGGTTTTTTTTTCCATTTTGTTATTTTAAAGTACATATGGTAGAAGACAACATCTGCACAAAGCCCAAATGTTCAGAAAATACAGCAACTTTCTAGAGTTAAGGAGTGGGAGAGTAGAGTACATCTCCTGGCTTTCACCCAGATCTTTTGGTGCTTTTTTGTTGGGTTTTGTTGGGATAATTACTGCTGCCTTGCTGCAAATCTCTCAGAGAGTTTTTGAGCTATTAAATCGGGATAATGACAGATCTAACAGTCTGTGTCCTGCTCCACACAATGTAGTTGTTTTTCTAGTCGGGGAGAACCAGAGTCCTTTCGCTCTTGTGCAGATCACAGCCTTCCCATTCCTGCCTTGAACAGCTGTGATTCAGGGTGCCTTTCATGGACCTTCTAGGTGGATTAATTTCATTGCATTTTCACTGTCATGATAAACTTTATGCAGCATCACTGACAGCTGGTTGCAGTGAAAATTTATTTCAGCACTCGCGGGTTCTTCCTGCAAAGCCGTAACGCTGCCTTGCTAATGATTTTGCCAAACCGTATTGCTGTTGGAAAGCTGAAACCAGACAACTGCAGGCGATGGTGATAATCACAGTAATGATCGCGTCCTCTAGACTCCTGCTTAAGGAAAGAGGCTTGGCAGAGTCTCTTCTCATGTGATCCAAGTGCAAGTGAGGCAAGGCTGTATTTGTGTTAGGTCATTGATATCGGTCTGTTTGTATGAGGGACCACAATGGTTGGTGCTGACAGAGATGTTTTATTTAAGTTTACCCGAGTTCATGTAAATTTTAAGAGTTTGAAGAAACTCTGAATAAAAGAGAGAAGAATCTACAAGAGCAGATAATGGTTTTGAGGACACTGCAGCAAGGGAGGAAGTAACAAATGAGACTGCCAGGTGCTAATAAAAAGATGGTTTTACTTGCAGAAGGATTGAGGTGAACAGTTGGGGCACCTTATTTGTATCATCACATAGAACTTGACCTCAGAATCCAGAGGAGGATTGGGATTCCTCTCTGCTGTCCCCCTCCTGAGAGGGGGTGGAGTAAGGAACCTGTTTCACTGTAGGTCCAATGGAATGAGTTTAACGCTTGTGTCATAATCCTGAGAAAGGCTGCCTGTAAAGCAATCCAATCACAAGTGGTTATCTGATTATTTGGATACTGCCTGTATCACTCTCTGTGCACTACTGACTGCAGACATTGCTCGCTCATAATTTGCACGTACAGTACAAGGTCATTTTGGGGGGCATTCACTACAGGAGAGAAAAGTCATGTTCTTTACATTTGGAAGCCATCCTGATTATGAGAAAATGTAGAGCAGCCTGCAAAACTGGTGAAGTTATAAGAGAAATGCTTAGTGGGGCAGCTGTGGGAAAAAATGGCAGTCCAGTGCCTCCTCCTCGAGTGGCTTAAAAGGGCAGTCCTGGGGATAAATGAGTCATAGAATCATAGAATTGTCTAGGTTGGAAGGGACCTTTAAGATCATCTAGTCCAACCATCAACCCAATACTGCCAAAACCACCACTAAACCATGTCCCTCAGCACCACGTCTACACGTCTTTTAAATACCTCCAGGGATGGCAACTCCACCACTTCCCTGGGCAGCCTGTTCCAATGCTTGATAACCCTTTTGGTGAAGAATTGGTCCCCTGGGTCTAAATTGGTATATACATCCAGACACTGGGAAGTGTCTGTCAAAGAGCAGTGAGATGAGGACGCCTTTGCTTTATGTGCTGATGGAGAACTCTCTGCAGGCCAAGCACATGCAAGTCCCTCTGAGGGAGTCTGAGTGGACCTGCTTTCTGGGCTAGTACAGCTGATTTTGTGTGGTCCTTCACGTAACAGTGGGAATCATTTGTTGTATTTTTAAATATTTGCAGCTGATTCTTTGCTATGTGCTTACTGGATCTGTATAGATAAACTTGTTAATGGTTTATGCAAATAAGGTGGGTTTTTGCATGTGTACTTTAACAGTTATGAAGATGCAGGTACAAGTAAAACATGCAAAGTGCACGTACTCGCAATTGGAAGTCCTGTCTAGGAAAACGTAGTGAAAGATTCTTCTGTTAAATAGCTTCAAATCATGTTTCCATACAGATTTCAATGAAGCAGTGCCAGAAACGGAGAGACTGGACTCCAAAGCTCTGAAGACTCGAGCTCAGCTTTCAGTGAAGAACAAGCGGCAGAGGCCTTCTAGAACAAGGCTGTATGACAGCATCAGCTCAACTGACGGAGAGGACAGCCTGGAACGAAAGGTGAGAAGAACTCAACCCTCTCTTTTAGGCTTCTTATGGAGTGCTAGGTTGCCCCTGTAAGCCATTCCGTCCTCTGTCTTTGTCCTTTCATTGTAGCACAGGCAGTATTTATTTCTCTGTGGCCAGTATGCTGTGAATGTCCTTGAGTGATGTGCGAGTCTCGTCTCCTTTGAGTCGGTGTACCTGATTTTTTGGTTTTGTTGTGTTTTTTTTTTAACAGGAATCCTGGGCTTACTGATTTATGTGTGTTTTATAATGCAGAATGGGACCTTTCATTTATGCAGGAGGTGAAAGGAACTTGAATCGTGCATTTCTGTATTTGTTAATTTGTTAACACGATACAATATTCACTTGTTTTGTCCTATTCTGACTTCTGTCCGAAAGCAAATACCAATAAACAACACTATGTGTGGTATCAAAAGGTAATGACATGAATTGCTGAAGCGTTTCGTACAAATAGAAGGCTAAATAACGAATAAAAGAATTGCATGTTCAAAGTAAACCTTGCTCTGATTGGTTACTAAATGGTATAACCTGCTTTATAATCTCTTATACCAACAGCCGTCAAACAGTTACAGTAGTCCCATGCACATTTCAAAATCACCACTGCCCTTATGCATGAGAGCATCCTCACCAGCATCAGATTCTGGTGCTTCCTCCCTCTCCCCCGTGGCTAGCAGTGCAGCAATCTCCCTTGACAACCTAACTGAAAACCAAGAAGAAGGACAGCACCACAAAGGAGGTGTCCTTTCCCCGCATGCTCGGGGAGACACTCCGCTTTCCTCTCCTTCAAAATCTGGGCACAGCTCTGAAGCATCTCCTTTGCATCACCCAGCTGGCAGGAATATATTACAGGATAAAGGTATTACTATTTTTTACAATAAATTGATGCATCATTTTGCTTACATCTACTTCATGAACTTTTGTTGTGTAGTAGGACCTTAGCAACTAGAAGGCCATCATCTCATAACTTCTTTTGTCTACCTGGAAGTAGAAAAATTACAAATGACCTTGTATGATAGTGTAAGAAAAGGAAAAAAGTTTAAAATGAGTTTGGGAACTGCTTCCTTTTTTTTTCTTTCTTTCTTAGAACTCACTGAAAATGCTAGGAGAAGTTTGCGTTTAAGAAAATCTTGTATTTTGTTTTAAAAAAAACAAAATTATTGAACCTTGGGACATTTCTGTATTAGAAACGTGCTTAAAACAGTGTACTTACTTGAATTATGTGGGTTTGGCACTGCTAGATGCTTTTTTTGGAGGGTGGGGAAAGGAATGTAAAGCAAGAATAACAGATTGTAGCTTTTAATTGCTGAGAGGCAGCATAGTGTAGATTAAACAAGAGGTTAGTGTCTGGAGGCTCTTCATTTTAAAAAAGAAATCAAGTACTTTGTTGGGGAGGTGGGCTGCATTGTTATTTATTTAATTCAGATTCTTTAAATGTAAGCTGGATAAAAAATAGATGCAATCATACCTAGCTCCAGTACATATCTCAGATACCAGCTTATTAAATGCATTAACAATACAATATGGCACAGAATACTGAGCCCTCCTTTTCAGATGCCTTGTGAAGTCAAAATTAACATTTTACACAACTTCAGCATTCTTAGCTATGCACCTTGCAGTCTCTAACTGTCACATAAGCTAAAATACATGGTAAAAATTGTTTATAAGCGAGGACTGCAGGAATAGGTCTGGATAGGTTCATAACAGACTTTGCCTTACTTAAATTAACTGAAATCAAGAACAATTTGTTGAGGATTTTTGTTTGTCTGTGTGTCTGAAAAGACTTGCTACTGATTTACAGCCTATCTTTTCTTCATACAGGGCTTTCACACAGATTCCTAAAAGACAGATTAATGAAGTTTTACTGAATTTAGGATAGGTTTGTATATGCTAGCATTTTTACAGGGGTTCTGAAATTGCAAGTCTAGCTGTATGGTTTCTAATTGTGTAATTGTTAATGAATCAAAGTTAAACGGCCTCAATATTTGAGGTTTTCAAGGAAAAGTAAGGGTGTGAACTTAAGAATGTGACTTTCCAAACTCACATTTCAGCTTGATTGTATGATTGGTTTATCAGTGAAGTTGTAAATCCTGCATTTCCGACTGATGCATGAAAAATACCTTGATAAAAATTTAGTGGGGACTAGCCTTGTAGTATAAGGAATAGAGTAATATATTCCACCCACTGTGTCGCTCTTTCCAATTTAGGTTTGAAAAATAATTTCTGTCTAGCTATTGGTGTCATGCTTTCCCCACTGTGACCGTTAGGCAGACAACCAGTGCTTTCGGGTGTATCCAGATTCTGATAAGTACATGAAAATTAAACCAGAGCAATTTAGTTTCAAATAGAAAAATTGCATTCAATAAGTCCTACAAAAAAGGAATATCCTAAAGCACTGTGTACCTCCCAGTGTGCAAGAGCCTGTAGATTCAAATCTACTCTGCCAGTGAAGCTGGTTTTGGGACCTAGCCCATCCGTCTTCCACTGTATCCCAGTATCCCATAACCAGCGTGAATGTTTTCCAGAGCAAATCACCATTATTCAGAGCGCTCTGGCTTGGCCAGCCTGTATGCGAGTGGGACCATACTGATATAAGAGCCCCAACAGAAATTTGCCGTACCAGGTAGCTGCTACATGTCCCTGATGAGCTCTCCAGATAATTTCTTCTGCTACAGCAGCAAAACCTCTAGCTGCTAAATGGTTTCATTATTTGCCCACCCAAAAAGCAGTGTACCTTATAGTGTCATTTACTTTCATTAAGAAGTGTCTCAAAAAAGCCCACCACCCCCCGGCCCCCAAGCCCTGCTTGCCTGTGAATAGCTAGTGTGAAAATAAACATTATGACTTTTATTCCTGAATTTTGACAGTGGTTAAATGAAAATTATGCATTAAAGGGTGAGAGGAGACAGGAGAGAAGTGTGCACAGTGTAGGGTTGATGCAAAGTGTGCATTGCCTAAAGTTCTCCTCAGCCTCCCTGGGGAATGGATTTCTTCTCAGGAGACTTGGCATGAGGTTACTTGGCAGTTGTTCTTGAATGTTTTTTTTAACGTTGGGACTTGTGCTGATCGAAGTAGTATGGCTTTTGGAGTGTGGGTATTGCAAGAGGCTTATTTTCCTGCTTTTCCCAGGATTTATGAACCAGTTGAGCTTTGAATTTTTTACTTGCATGAAAACTTGTATTATCCTCAAAGCAACATACAAAGTTTTGTACACATATTTGACTGTCCTGTGATAGTGGTGAGGTATTTTGGCTTAATTCTGAAGGCTTAATTTGTGTCAGCTGCAGTAGGAGAGATCCACAAGCCCAGCAGTGCTTTCAGTTAAAAGTCACTGGATGTCTGAGGTCCCATTGTAAAAGTCACCAAATCGCAAATGCCATGAAAAACTGACCTTCATTTGCTTCCTCTAGAGTTTTGGGGGACACTTTTTATGTTTAAGAATCACAGAAACTGTGTCTGAATTTTTCAGCCACTGTGTGTTTTCTTTTAGCTTCCATACAGATTTCACAGGATGTTTTGCAGACTCAGATTCATTGTTTTGGCTTTATAGGTACTGCAGGCTGTTTCCTCTTCAGGCTTTTAACAGTATTTGTAGGAGAGACCAAAAATTAGTGTACGTCTCAGGGGAAATTTATTTACTAAGCTACTTTTAATTCCTTTTTTTAAAATTCAGAATGGTTGGATTTCAGGTGAAATGTTTATTTTAACAAAGATGTTTAAGCTAAACAGATAACTGTTACCGAGAGTGTCCATCATAAAAGGTATCCTTGGCTCCAGAGTTCAAGAAAGTATTTCAGGAGTCATTTTGGAAGTAGACCATACATACCAAATGAATTCTGTAAAAGGAAACTTAAGCAGCTACTGCTGAGTTTAAAAATGGATTGACTGTAATGTTTACAATCTTTTGTGTTGTTCAACTTATTACATACTCATTAAAACTTAAACAAAATTAACTTTTTGTTTTCTTCAATTAAAATTTCTTTGTGTGTATTTTCAAATTCTGAAAGTATGTATTTATTTTTATTCCTCTCCACACCAGCTTCTTAAAAATGAGTATTCACCTAATTAAATTGTGTACTAACACACGTGTACATGTATGTGTATCTAATTATAAAAAGGTGCACAAACTGTTCTGGATGGAAAGTGGAATAGCTATCAGTAGCAATTAAAAATAATAATGTACATTCTTCCATGTACAAATGTATCCTAGATGGTGCCACATGTGCTCAGGCAGCAAGAACGACTAGCCCTACTATAGGGCATACAGAAAAACTAAAGCGAAAACTTGCAGATCTTGGGTAAGCATTTGTTTAAAATACTTATTATTCACTTTTACAAAGTAAAATTTCAAAGATATTTCCTGATGTTTTCTAATATTCTTGTAGGGCTCCCTTGAGAAGGAGTTCAAACAAGGGCAAGAAGCGGAAAGAGAAAGACGCTATTAGGGTGACCTATGGCAGTAGGTATGGGATTAAGGATGCAAGAAATGATATGCCAGAAACACTGGAAAAACCTTATCATCCCAGCAGATGGGAACACTAACAGTCCCACTGACTTCATATAAATAGTGTTAAGCTTTGAGATAACCTTCTGAGCTTACAAACCTAGATTTCTCAACTAATGAAAGACTAACATATAATCTAAAAATACTTGGAGGCTTATGGTATCATGTCATCACTACTACTGTTGTATTCACTAATGGGATTTGCAGAAACAGATTATCAGAGCTGGCCCACAAGATGCACACACAGTCAGTTAATAATACCCGTGAACCAGAAATCTTGACACAATTCCACATATTTTTTTTTGAAAAAGCCCTCAGAGTGAGGATGGGCAGCAGCTGTTGACTGCAGCTTCATGGCACCCATATCGGGAATGCTTTCAGAAGGGTTTGTTTCTGACGATGAACATCATAAACTGAAAACAGATAGGAAAATTGCTGACTGCGTTTGTCACATCACCAACTCTCAGGGAGGGAATTGTGAATTCCTTGTGAGGTCTGATGAGACCACATCACCAGCATCTGGACTCTGAATAAATAAATGAATGTTCAAAATGGCAGGAAACAATCTTCTTTGCAAAAGCTAGTGTAGATTTTTACTGAAGGTCTCTCCTCACGTACTGATGAGTCTGACAAGATCACAGCTACAGGGGGTGATACAAGACAAGTTAATGTCAGGAGTGCTAAGCAAGCAATGCATTCCAAAAGTCTGGAAAGCAACTAGATAGTCTAGATAGCAACTCAAAAACTCTCTGCACATAAAACAATGCAAAAGAAAACCTGCATGGTAAAAGAGCTATCAGAAGAAAGCAAACTTTGAATGCTACTCAGAAAATCATTGTGGTGGAAAACCAGTATGTAGCCGTTTGTGGAGTTTTGCTGACAGTCTAATATGCGGAGCCCCGGTGACAAGTATATTGTGTAGCTCCATAAAATCAGAAAAGCAAAAGAAAGCTTAGACTTCTGACTTCCCCCCCTCAGGCACACTGTACTGAAGTGCAATGTTCTGTCTCAGCAGACATTTGTACATTTGTATCCTGCAAATATCTGGCAGGTTCTTCAGTGATTTTAGGCAGCAGTCGTCGCCTCTGCACTGGTGTCAGAAAACCTGTTCCAGTTGGTCCCACTGGTGTGTGAGCTTGCAGTGTGCCTTGGGGTTAGTGATATTCACTGCTGGATTTCCCTAGTGACAGGGAGAGATCTGTTAAAGCAAATTCTCTGCACCTCTTTGTAGCTGTAAGGAAGCTACTGCCCTTAGCAGTGTATTAAACATCACGTAGCGTTTATAAATACCAAGCCACAGGGTGGGGGAAATTAGCGTATTCTTGTTTGTAAGAATTTGATATGTTCCTTACACCAACATACTGTGTTACAGATGTTTGTGAGACCCCGTATGTATCTTCTTAGAGAAAGCAGATCATGGCGCAGAGAGATCAGTTGCTTATTAGACCATTTGATAAATCAGTTATTTGTATTGTTTGTTAATATTTCTGAGTTTGGATACAGTTGCTAAAAGCAAAGTTTAATACTGCTTTCAAAGTCAAAATTCATAAGCATTTGTAATTTTCACTGTGCCTCTGTAAATTGGAATGTTATTATTTCAGTATAACTTCTTACACACTTCTTGTCACTTCCTTTGTTACTAACTCCAAAGAATTTGTCTTAGAAAAAATGCGAGGATGTCTTCTCTACAGTCCAAAGCTATGTAAGCTCTTTGAAAGAAGGAAGATGATGATCGAAAGACAGCATCCTGTTATAGTTATGTCCATTACGGCAACTGATTGATGTAGAATTAATCCTGCTGTCAGACAGGTGCTGCGTGCATTATTTTGCCATTGCCAAAAAATAGCACTCAGGATGTATAAATAAAATCCTGAATTACCTTCTAAGGCTACCACTAATGTTACATATCTAAAAAATTCCCCGTTTAAGTAAGAAGCATATATTCCGCTGCCTGAAGCTAGGTGATTCAGGCAACATAATTTGTTTTTATTTTCTACTTTCAAGCAAGATCAGAGGATGAGGGAGGAGTACAGGACTGGGTCAGATACATCTACCTTTCTTTATGTAGCTAAAGGGAGGGAGGATTCTCCTGCTTCCATGGGTGGGGGCCCTTTGACATTTTCATCCATACTAAAAAAGGGTTTCACAGTATACAAAGCTCTACTGTTTTTGTTAACAATGATTTAGAAGCTGTGCAGAAGGTAGAAGTTGAGGGGAGATTGACATACGTGCAATTTACTGGCGGCTGCTGAGAGCAGTAGACGTTTAATGCTCTGAAACAGTAATATATGTGTTGGTATAAATAATACAAGAATATGACATATGCATAAGTTCTTTGAAGCAGACACTTTGCATAGTTATTTTTAATTTACATACTGTACTGTTGACATGATCTATTTAGCAAATAGTTTAGGTGTTTTATTTTATAACTGTTACCTTCGCCTTGATCACATTACCCACTGCAATCTTTGTTGCTACAAAGAGAGAAGCTGATAATACCACATAGGTGTTTCCTTCATTTTCCTATATTAATATTTATAATAGTTAATAACTTTAAAATCAAGGTAATAATACTCTGCCAATATTTATGTGTTGTAACAAAGGCACATCTCCTTAGAGGGGTACAGACACCTGATTCATTCTGCCTGTGCTGGAAATCCAAGCCAGAGCTTCTCTGGGAGCCAGAGTCCGCTTGGGTCAGTGCTGGGTCTAATCTATTTAATCATGCTGAGATACCACTGGCGCTCAGAAATGCACCAACGCAGCGTGTGGCTTCTTGACTGGAGCTGGTTCACATCCGAACGGCGGCAGTACAGGCATTTTCAGCTGGCGTCTGTCTCCGTTTGCTGGCTCTATGTTGTCTAAGAGAGCTCGAGTCAGAAAAAGAATCAAAAGAACCCACTTTTTTCTTCTTTTGCTGAAAGAGAGATTTCAGGCATGCCCCTACCAGCTGCGTGCCACTCAGTTCTTTAGTCACAGTTACAGGGAATGTCACTCTTTTTACAATTAACTGTCTCTGTAGCATTTTTTTTTCTTCTTAATTTATAATCTAACACATATTCCTGCTCCTTTCTCTTAAACAGGACTGCCAGAGAGATGCTGCAGAAATCAGCAAACACTAAATCTTTAACAGAGCGATCCTCCTCTCTCCCACACTGTGTACCATTCACATGGTATGGAGAGAGTGGCAAGGGATCCAGTTCTTCTAGCAACCTGCCATCGCCTGCCAGCTCCACTGAACCTTCCTCTGAAAATATAAGTCCAGCTAAAAAAGGGTCAAAGGTAGAAAATAAAAACTACCTTATTCCCACCATGTTGAGTGGCATAATTGGCTTCATGTTTCTGGAAAAAGAACAGGCCAATATGTGACTACTACAATAAACAGTGCATGGTGTTCATTGTACGGTTACAGCTCATCCGAACAGAACATCCCTGTCATTGTACCATTCCGCAGTCTGCCTTTTTACTCTGTCTTACTGTACATTAATTCAGTAAACTAACTGTGGTGTGCTGTACCGTAACAAAAGCAAGTGGTGCCAGTGGAAATTAGCATTTGGATCCACTGAACAAATGCTAGATTCGTGTGTTCAATTATAGATATTTTCTGCATTCTTCAGGACTGATTGTGGGAATACCTACCCATGTTCAAATGAGGTGTTTGCAAGTGAAGAAATGCTGTATGCCGTCAGTCATCTGCCTTTTCCCCCCGATAATGAAATCTGTTTGTCGTGCATGCTGGATGTTGGATTTAATTCTCTGTATGAAGATGCTTGAACTGTAAATATGAACTAGTGCAATTTAATACATCTGTGTGATTCCTTTCTATGTGCATGAATGTTTCAGCATGATAACTCCTTAAATAACCCTTATAGTAATATACTTAGCTTTTTCATGTTTATTTTCACTTCTGGAAAATATTTCTCTGCCTGTATTTTCTTATAACTTGTAGCAGTTGACTTTTTATATTGGTCTGGTAAAAAGAAACAGGGGCGGTTCTCAACTTTACGTACAGGAATATGAATCAGAAATCTAATTTCTTTGTCTTTTACAAACACATGCATGTACACAATAGCAGTTTCCACAGGCATTTCATGTTCTTTTGGTGCCAAAAGCTGGTGATACCTTACTTCTGCTGTGCACCCAGCCGTGCAGGGTCGTCGCAGTGCTTGTGCTGCCTGGTAGGGAGAGCAACACAAGGCTGACCAGTCTAAATCAGATTGAGAGAGAAGACCACAGACGAAATCTCTGAAGATTAAAGAGAAATTAATCGGTTACCCGGTTTCTTTCGAAAAGGAAAGATGAGGATTAGACATGTAAATCCTATTTGTGCCTTTAAACAAACATTGTATAAAAATAATTTTCAAAGGGGGAAAAAAAAAAGCACACCCTTTTACAGTTAGTATTAGGTTGAGGTTTTGGGGAGGAAGGGGTTGTCCTGCTCATAATTATTAGCAGGTCTTAGCTATCTTGTGTTTTTCCTGTGGAAAATTCAGTTTTAAAGACTTAAATCCATCAGAAGGCTGAAGCTTGCACAAAATAGAGGTGAAAGAAAATTCGGAGTACTTAAAAAGATGTTCTTCACACAACAGGAGGTAGAGCTGTTGAACTCCTGGCCTAAGAATGCTGTGGGGGCTAAAAGTTTGCATATTATGGAAGCTGCTCGGATTTTCTTCTCTATGAAGAGTTGGTAAAAGCAGAACAGGAATTCTAAATGTAGGTGTGAGAAAACTGATCACAAAAACATTTTTATGTTCTCTGTAAAGTTTGCAAGCTCTTAAATTAACAGTTCCTATACTGCTATTGAGGTTTTCAGAGCACAGTGTGATATCAACATTCAATTGCAAAACTAAGAGGACCAACACTTGGTATTTTTGGAAGACTTGTTTTGAGGAAAGATAGGTCAAACACCTTGGGGAGGGGGGGTAAAAGGATAACTTTTTTAGTGGTGTTTTTGGCTTCGATGTTTGGATCAATTTTTTTAATTTGAATGTCAAAGGTGAATTGAATTTGGTATTCATTTAGATGTTAGAGTAGAGATTAGAGGTCTCCGTATCATCAACTATATATTCAATTTAAATGGAATATCACAGTGTCCTTAGGTGGGTTTTTTAGATTTTGTTTTTTTATGGTTCTCACTCTAATGTGAAATACTTGTTAATTTTTGTCTTTTTCTGATGGTAATTTTGTTGTATTCCTGGAAAATATGTGCACGTTTTTGCTATTCTTTGCTGTAAGGTGTGATGTCTGTCATTGCATTGTTAAGAAAAAACAGTATTTGTTTTATGGTTATTATTTCAGTAAATAACATTCAATATCCAAAGATCTCTTTAATTTTAATTGCAGTTTTTTTCTGAAGGTATAGGCAAAGAGGGAAGATCCTTTCACTTTTTTAGGAAATTATTTGGGACTCAGAAATGGATTCATGAGATATTCTCCTTGCTCTTTCAATAGCAGTTTTCACTTCTCTCTGCTAATTAATCCTCTGTCTTATTCTTTGTGCTGCTGCCTGTGCTACGCTTGTCCGAAATATTTGGAGGACAGTAAAATGCTAGTGATTAACCTGCAGAAGCAGTAATTTAGCTCCAGGATGACAGCCAGCATCTTAAGAGGGAGTCTGGCAGTTGTTTTCAGACCCCTTTGCTACTCGTTGAGGCATTAAGATGGCAAAGGTGTCTCTTGAAGTACGCAGTGCTAAAAATGCTGTGTATTCTATAAATATTGACAATACTAAAAATTAGGCTTCCTCATGTGTATTGTAACTGGTTTGGTGAATGCTTGAAATCACTCCTGAATTATGCCAACCTGGGAGACAGAAAGCATATTTCCCTTTTAGATGCACACATCAGATTGTTTATTCATTCTAACTCATCCTTTTTCTCCACAGAACTTCACGTTCAATGATGATTTCAGTCCCAGCAGCACAAGTTCAGCTGATTTGAGCGGTTTAGGAGCAGAACCGAAAACCCCAGGTTTCTCGCACTCCTTAGCACTGTCGTCAGATGAGGTATGCTGATAAAATTGTTTAAGGTGGGAAATAGTTGTTTTCTTTCTCCCATGGCATTTTGCTCAAATAATAAAGGGATATTTTTGGGGCAGTAGAATGGGAAAAGAAAATTAGTCTAGATAGGTTTCTAGATTATGATTTTTCTTGTTCATGTAATAGAGACTTGAAATAAAGGTCCTATGGTATTATCGTAGGAAAGTAGAATGCAGTTTGTTTCCTAAGAGATGCTATATCCTCACACATTTTAATACATTTTTCCTACATTTTAATATGTGCCTGTGCACCCATAAATATATATACACGTACACTAAACTAGACATAATTGAGACAATTTTGAGATAATAAACATACAGTATATTTTGGTAAATATAGTTGAGATGTAAGGCATCTTCCCCTAGACTAAGTTTTACCCTGATACATTAAAATAATAATGACCTGTACATGGCAGTAATTGTGTGTTACTGTACCTGAATGTATGTATATTGATTAGAACATATATGTGTTAATCCACTTTGCATTCTTTGTGCTTGCTTTGCACAGTGGATTTGAATTCAGTTACTTCAAACCAGAGTTTTTTCGAACAATGATAATGTGGAAAAGCATTCCTAATCCTGTAAATTGGTGACATAATTGAGCTGAATGCGATATATTGAAAATACTTTTCTTAAGATACTAGCTTTGTAACTCAGTTGTCAGTGAAGTTGTACAATTTGACAGTAGCTGACAACGTGGCCTGTGGACTCAGGAAACCTGTGCCTTTGTTCTTTTACAAACACTCTGTAAGAACTTCACATTTTTCATGTGAGGTTTGAGCCAGGGTTTTTTTCTGGAGAGGAGGAACTTGAAGTATCTATGTCTTACTTTTTTTATGATAGTTAGGTTTGTTCTACTACTGCCTGCACGCTTTGCATGGGTTTAAAGAATGAGAGCTGCTCCGTGCAACTGCATTTGCCAAAACGCAAATCTACAAACCCAACTATTCTTTAGAGATTACTTACTGCAAAAATTTATAAGGATCATAGAACAGTGCAGACAGATCTGTATATTCTATGAATTACTGAAAACAACAAAGTCATTATTTACACTTTCTTTAGTATTAATACTGCCTTGATAATACATTTCATTCTCTTACCATGTTTCATTCCCTTTATATTATGCATTTTAGCGTGACAACGCCCTGTTCCCAGTTGTATTGAATTAAAAGCTTGAAAATGCTTTCATTTTGCTTGTTCGGCTCTCTACTTTATCACTTCTAAAATACCAAGCCTGAACAGGTCTATAAAAATGAATGTGTTTTCTCCAGCCTCTGCTGTGTGCCAAATTGCAGCCTCCGAATCAGGCAGCGCGTTCGGCCAGAGCTGCAGTGGGAACCTCCGCAACCCCCCTGGCAGGGGATTAGGCCAGCATTGCCCTTCAGCCTTTCATAGCCTATTGCTGCGAGTACTCCTTCACTCAGGCTTCTCTGGCAGATCTGACATGATTATTTGAAGCAGATGAAAAAAATTACAAGGTGGGGAGGGAACCCAGTTCTTGCAGGTGGTTCTCCTCTAATTAAGGAGCTTTTGCTCTCGCAGTTGCAGCCATCAGGAAGGTTCCTGCCGGTTCTAGGGTCTCAAGACCAGGAACTCCAAGGGGGTTTCATTGGCACAGTCTCAGGTTTAGCTGCCAAATCATGTGTGTGCTGAGCTTTCAACATAACCTCTCTGCTTCTGGAAAGAGTTTTTTTTAAAGAAATCTCTTTGGTTTTGAGTAGCCATATCTGTTTGCAAATCTTGGTGCTGCCCTTGCCTGAACTTTTACATGCTGTTACATGTTCTGTATTTTGTTTCTATAATGCTTTTCTTTCCCATTTCTTTGTTGCTCCCTCACTCAGAGCCTGGATATGATTGATGATGAGGTGAGATACTAGTGTGCTGTTGTGGTGAATCGTGTGACCATCGCGTGGCAACGTCTTGTCTCATTCGCAGATTCACATCTCTTGTTTTATGGTGTTGTGTGGCAAAACCCCTCGTTCGAGCACAACACGCAGATGTCACTGGCTCCTCTCTCCTTGTCTCCAGTTCCCTTCTCCTTTCTGCTAAGAGTTTGCAAGGCCGTAGCAAATTGCAGTGTTTGTGGTATGCTGGAAAGGAGAGGAGGGTCCGTGTCGGAGCAAACCCACCAGGCCAAACATCAGCTGCACTGAGCTCCTGCTGGCGATAGGAGAAGAAGATAGTGCTTAAACTGTCTTTTCCCCAGCCCTGAGAACCGGACAGCCAGAAGCCGAGAGAGCTCCCAGCATTGTCTAACGCAGTGTAAAAAGTGCCATAACAGCAGACAGCTGCTGCAGCCTGTAGCAGCTGCTTTGCTGACTGCGGCTGGGACAGAGTAGCTTTTGTTTCAGGCCCCGCTGGCATGCCTCTGGGTGGAATAAAGCGGCAGAGCGGGGAGACGGGGCTGCCCCCAGCAGCTGACACCCCACCTGCCCTTCCTGGGTGGCTGTGCTCTCCGCAGCAGCAGCAGCAGCAGCGCAACGTGATAAGAGCAGGGCCAGGGCTGTGGGATCGCTGTGTGTTCCTCACTGCTCCTCTGTGTCATCTCATAGTCTTCCATAGATAGTATCAGTCTCGCTGGCTGTTTGATGTCATCGCTTTGAACTTTAGAGTGGTTTTCTGAGGTTCTTTCTCCCCTAGATTTTTTTGTTTTATAGCTTAAAGACATCATAAAGAGGTGTGAATGAGCCCAGGAAGGGGAATGCAGAATTCCTTGCATCCTTTAGAAATGTTCTAATTTGAAGGATAAAAATCTTGTGAGGGAGTGGGAACATACCTGTTTTGAATTGTGCCACCTGGCCATTTCTGTCCCTGTTTGGGTTAAAAAGAATGCCAGTTTCTTTGTCTTCCTCTGTTTATAGATAGAAGACTTTCTGGGTACCTTGTACCAATTCTTAGATATCTGGTTACATACGGATGTAATATAGTAGTGTGAAATTGTTATTATTGTAGTGTAAAGATAGTACAGGTACCTCTGCTCTGATGCTAGCAGTTTGTACAGAAAAATGTCGTAACTCGTCCGTGTTACCCTTTTAATAATAATATAGCATGTTTTTGTCACAGATCCTTGACGACGGACAGTCTCCTAAGCACAGTCAGTGTCAGAGTCGTGCTGTTCAGGAGTGGAGCGTGCAGCAGGTTTCCCACTGGTTAATGAGCCTGAACCTTGAACAGTATGTTTCCGAATTCAGTGCCCAAAACATTAACGGGGAGCATCTCCTTCAGCTGGATGGGAGTAAGCTCAAGGTAATTGACTGGACTTCAAGACTAACTGTAGTATTTATTATCACCTTAGGTATTCTTAAAGGAAGTGAGAATTTGGCCAGAAAGCAGTGAATCCCTGTGTGTGGTGTGGTGATAGACTAGAATAATAAACGCGGAGTGTAAAGCTACAGCTACACTTTAAGAAATTCCCATATGCACTTGGGTTCAGAAACCTCAGAAGTAGAGAGTGCTTTGTGAAACCTCTGGGTGTATATAATGTACCCATATTTGCATGAGTAAATCATATAGTAGCGTGTGTAACTGGTATTTGCATGCATGTATTTCTCATCCAGCTCTGTTTTGCAAAAGGGTGAGAGAATAGTAAGCAGAAATACATCAGAAGTAGCAACTGAAAAATAGATTACTGGGATACTGGAGGCATAAGCTGATACCAATTGTACTACGTTAGAACTAAATACAGTTTTGATGTATAAAGTATGCACTGTTTCTTGTAGTGAAAATATGAGCCTACTTTTGTCAAAAATAATTAAGGGAAGGAGATGTGGGAGGCTTAGTATATCTGAAAGTCAAAGTTTAGCATTTCCTTTCTGAGTTTTTTTGCTGGCGTTTCACTAACTTGAGGGGTTTTAAGAGAGCAAGTGAACGTTTGACTAAGGCGTAGCAGTGAGAATTGGGAAGTCTTGTTCTGTGTAGACTTAGATGACTTCAGGCAAATAGTTTAATCTTTATTTGCCTCATTTGATCAATGAAATCAACATTGGTGGTGGCAACGAGATCTAATTTTTTAATATTCTAGAAGTAGAAGGTATGGAAAGTAGTATAGAAGCGTCTTAAACATCAGTAATGTATCTGAGTCTGTCTCAAATTTGCTTAGCTGTTAGAGTCTTCCAGCTAAGAAGAGTTATTACTAGGATATGAAAAAAAATGTGATAGAATAAACTGTATGAAATTCTTTTTCTTTTTCAATGTTGTTTTCTCCACCTCAGGCTCTTGGTATAACATCTTCCCAGGACAGAGCAATCATTAAAAAAAAGCTAAAGGAAATGAAAGCATCCCTGGAGAAAGCTCGCAAAGCTCAAGAGAAAATGGAAAAGCAAAGGGAAAAGCTTCGGAAGAAGGAACAAGAGCAACTGCAGAGGAAATCGAAGAAAACAGACAAGTCTTTGTCAGATGCAACAGAGGGCACTAATGAGCAGTGATAAGTAGAAGTGCTGCTGTGTTAGGAAAGTGGAGGCACTTCAAGGGAAGAGAAACTCATATCCACTCTGGTGCCCCTTCAGCTTTCTTGCATTCATTACACAAGAGAGTGTACAGAGAAATGGGGCTATACATAGAATGACTAGGGAAATTTATATTGTGTAGTTTTATTTTCCCGCATATCCAGTTCACGCTCGTTGTTGTTGCCATGTGAAACAACCCCAGCCCCTCGGTTTGTTTTGTTGTTGTTGACAGCTAACAGATTTCATATTTGTGTGGCGGTGTTTCCTTCCAAACTACTCTTCTCTATTGAGCTCTGTGTGTTTGGTCACTTCAGTAACCAGCATGATGCCGAGGAGCATGGTCCACTGCTTCACCTCTTCTGAATAGGATGGCCAGTCAAAACGATTGGTGAACGTTTCTTCAGCTGGGTAAAAGGAGTTGTGCTCTGTCCGATAAGAGCTGACTTAACTTTCTAACTGGAAATTTAGCTTCTTTGCGGTGTTTGGGTACTCAGTTCTGTCTACTGGAGTAAGTTTTCATCTTGCGTCAGTACCTTGAACCGACACTGCTCTGGAAACACAACTGTTCAGTGACTTCTTCTTATACACTGGAGATAAAGACAGGAGAGTCGATATTCCCCCTGGGTGAAAGACAGGAGGTGAAACTCTTTCTGTTAACTGTACAATAGTTAATCCAGGAAGGAGGCAAAGCCTTAAATGATTATGTGGGTTTACACAGAAATCTGAGGATAACATTTATCCTTTAGATATCTGAGCAAGGATGAATTTCTAACTAGAGCACAGCGCATAGATCTGTATAAATTTCATTGTGCTCCCAGTGTGTAGGCAACTTTCTTATAGCACACTCCGCTTTCTTTTTCATGTGTTTTGAACAGGAAACTGGGCTTATTTTGTTTTGGTTTGGTTTTTTTCCAAGAAAAACACCACATCTTCAGATTCATTCTCCAGTAAGCATTGGGAGAATAAGCTTTGTGCTGTGCTGTTATGAAGCTGTTGTTGGAAACGATTATCAAACTTGAGTTTGCTGAAGATTTTCAGTTTTTACAGAAGTGCACTTTAAGAAGAGGAAGACGAGGGATTCTGGTTAAAATTAAATTCAGTACATTGCTGTTAAGATCAATGCTGCCATGGAGATGAATGTTACTAAATCCAAAGCTGCCATGTATTAACTGTTTTGATTGATGTGTTTTAAAGAATATCCCCAGCAAAACCTGAATTTTTGGGGCATAGGCTGTAGAGTGTTTTGATGGCTTAGCAGTGGTCATATTACATCCTTCAGAGATTTCTGTTTTCTTGGTATACGAGGCCATCAGCGAAGCCTGCTGTGTAGTTTTGACTATGACAGAAGCAGTGTATAGCTCGCGCTGCATGGTGTTACTGCCTCTTAAGAGCAGTATTAAAATGTTCAGTATTTCTTCAAAAGAATGGACAGACAACAGGCAAATATCCACAAGAAGCTAGTGGCATTAGCTTACTGCTTTATAGTCAAAGCTAACTACATAGCATCATTTATAGTTGCGAAACATTACTTCCCTTTCATACATCCTGGAAGTTGCAGTCTTCATCTAGTCGTGCCAACCCATGAATTGTTTAAGACGTTGATGCAAAGTTAGAATCTTGAACTTAAAAAGTTGCTGGTCTAAAAAATCCAAATACTGAATTCTTTTGAAGAAGATACTTGGTTTAGTTTGGCTTGGCTTCTCTTCTGCTCTGTACTTTATGGCATTCAGATTTGTGTCTGTAAAGTTCTCTGAAGCTCAGATTTGAAACAGTTGGGGTGCAATGTTTAGAGTTAAATTTCTTTTGATCCTAATAATTTCTTTACATGTAAAATGGTCTGTAAACGAAAAGAGACTAGTTCATTCAAAACTAATACACAACAGATCTACTCAGCATTAGCTTTATTTTCCCTTCCAAATGTGATTTCTACAAGTTTCTGATGTATATTTTATTTAGATCTAAAAAAGAAATTGCCATAAAAGATAATTCCTAAACGCTTGTGATTGAGATAGATCACCAGCAAAAAAATACACCTGCTAACAAGAATTCCACATTGCAGCGAATCTTTCTGCACTCTTTGTAGGAGAAAAATTATACAAATGTTTAACAGCGTTGTAAAGCTAGCATTCTGTTATATTTGAGTAAGAGAAGTTACCTGAAAGAAACTGGAAGGTTAATATTTTAAATACAATGTTGATAAATGCATTTGATGATGATTTTCTTTTTAAATTATGTTTACATTGTAGTAACGTTTAAGTGGTTGTATATGGTAATCTAAGGTGGTGTCCCTACTTTATTTCTTTGTTTTCTTAGAAACCTGAGCAGACTGCTTGGCATTATACGTTGAGTTTTCATTCTTGCTGCTTAGCACAATGCCTAGTTAATCTCTTCGTAAATCAGATTCTTATTCTGCAAAATAACTAATTCAACTTAAGTTCTTTAAGTATTCAGGGTTTTTTTATTGCTTTGTGGTAATGTTATTTTGTTATTCTGAGACTAAAAAAAATCAACACAAGAACCCAGCTTAAAAAAACCCAGTAGTTTAAATTTAAAATAAAACCATAAAATGCATTTTGATCAACACCTGAAAACTAAGCAAACCAAGCAATGTCAAGAGTTTTTCTCTTCTTTCTGTGATAAGAGATTTATGTGGTTCCTTTTATTAAGTATGGTAACTCATTTTTGGGACATGCAGAAATGTCACTGGATAACAGATGTAAAGACCAATGCAGTTTGAAACTTTTATTACTGTTCTATAAGACCTTTAAAGTTGTGTTGCATTTTCCCCCCTTGTATTGTGTAATGACATATATGAAACAGAAGATACAGATGTCTCATCATCCTTAACCTGAACTTCCTGTAAACCGATGCGAAGTCAGACTAATGTGGGGTTTTGTGTAATAACAAGATACAAATATTCCATGCTAAATGACTGGAAAGACTTTCTCTTTCGGCTCACCTGCAAATGTAACTGTCGCCTACTTTGCGTATTTCTTTGTGGAGCTAAAGCAATTTTGAGTATGCCGACTGGTGTGGCGGCCTTCAAACCGCTGTGCAGGAAGGGTGGTGTTTCCACGCCTCTAGCCATGCATCTGTGTCATCTTTACGCCTAGGTAACCACAGCATGCTGGTGAAGTTAACTTCTCCCGGATTACCGTGGTAGGTCAGTTCTGTAAACTCTAGTTCTGCTCATTGCTGCGGTATTGCCAGGTTATCAATATATTGTGCCTCTGAAAGGGTGAAGAAAGGAGAATTGGCAAAAAGTGGAACTCTGAAAAATAGGAAATAAAAGATATGACACTGCAGGTTACTTTACTCCTAGAAAAGCTAGTGTTTATACTGAGATTCTGGAGAGAGTGGTGGCTCCATGCTCTGTCCACATCAGCCAAACATACTGAGATGACTTACTTCCACCTAGCATTTTCCCATGCGGGATGCTACACTCATGCGACTTGTGTGTTAAATCTCCCAATTCGGTTTCAGTATGCCCGGGCAGATCAGGACCAGGAGGTGAGGCAGAAGCCCAACCTGTTCATTGCAGTGCCCGGAGTATTGCCCACCGCTGTTTGCATTTCACCCACCTGCTCCGAGCAGGTCTAGTGGTGGTCACTGTCAGTGGAGCCTGTTCTAGATCGTAGGTCAGAATTGCACAGTGGAACAAAAGCCAGTAATAAAAAGCTGAAGAGAGTTAAGTGATGTTTGTATCTCGGTGTATACAAATGCTTTTGCATTTTTTTTAGCTTTTAAAATTTTTTTGCAAGGGTATCTGTTGTGCTATGACTCTAGTTTGCTGCAGGGATACCACAGGAATCGAGCCTTTACAGGAATTACTGAGCAGCTTTCCTCTGCAGCTTGTCAGTCCTCGGCTCTCACTGACATTCAGAGGTGCTTGTCACTGAGCATCGGGGTTCCTCGTACTTCATTGCTTCCCTCAAAGCCTCCTGTCCTCCTGAGGTGCTCCACCTTCACCTCCTGGCTCACATGCTGGCATGTAAGAGGTGGGCAATGTTGTGTGATTTTGCGGAATGAATTGTGTCCCACTTCCAACTCGGAGAAAGAAAGGCCACTCTTGTTACTAGTGCAGAATCCAGTTCTACAGTAGGATGGATGGAAGAGGATCATCATTTAGTTGTGTCTGGCCAAGAACCATTCCATGTACCGTCACAACACTGAAAATCGAAAGGAAAGGTTTGCACAGATTCATCTGTAGTTCTTTATAGAATCTGCTGCAGTCTGTACTGTTTCTCGGTGCTGAAATTGAGGGGAAGTTTGCAAGAATTAAGTCTTGTCTTGATTTCTTAGCCGTGTGTTTACAGAGAGAAAATACTGTCAAGGCAAAAGTAAACCCTGATCTTGCTCTTTTTAGGTGTGGCCTCATCCCCTGCACTATCATCAAACTAGGTGATAGAGGGGCTGGACCCTTTTAATTGCACTTCCCTCCTTCTGTGCTCTCCCTCTCTTGAAAACGTCAGGAAACTTATGTCATGGTCCAAAACGCTGAAAAAACAGACGTTTGAAAAAAACCCAGCACATACTTAATTAAGTTGTAAGTCTTTAACAGTCGAAATGGGCACAGTGCACAGAGCGGTTAGATGGGTTTGGTTTGGTTTGGTTTTGTTAAATTAATGATTGAAAATAATGAAATCCATTAGTCTTTCTAGAAATGTTTAAGTGATTTGTGGCTTGATTCCCTCTTTAAATCAATACATATGGGTTTGTGTGTGTAGGTACGTATGCACATACGTGGATACTCATACAGATCTACGCTGCAGTAGCAGCAGTTGGCACACAGGTGGCTGTGCGTTCCGAGGCTGTAGGGACACTGTACACGGTGGGCAGAGGACCCCAGGACCTTCTGCAAGCTTGGAGGAGCAAAGCGCTATCCCTCGGTCCCACCAGCATGCTCACCCCTGTCTGCGCTGGTAGCTTTGCTCACTCTTTTCTCCCGGGGTTTTATGTACTTTGCAGATCAGAAGATTTTAAAGTTTTGTTAAAACCATATACAGAACGGTCCTCAGCGGGTCTTTCTGCATGTTGACCTTGCGCTGTTTTTTTGGGGTGGGAGGTTGGCAGGACTGATCTGTTGGAGTTTTAGTATTCTAGGAAGGAAACCCTTTTTTTATATTTTAACCCTAACTTTGATTTCTGTTGGAGCACTTTCAGCAGCTCTTTTTTGAGCAGGAGTGTCATCTGAGGTGGCTTACCCACTCACCACAGTGGAGTGCGGGTTGTCTGCAGACTGCCCACTCCCTTTTGTTCACCTCCTGTATGTATTCTGCTGTATTTTTTTCCACGTGTAAAACTGATTTTTCAAAGCTGTGACACCTTAGTCATGATACTGAGCCCTCAAATCCTCCATTATAAATGAGCTTTGTGGTACTAACTGTGGTACTTTAGCTGTTGGCACTGAGTGATGATTTGAAAGATGTGCGATCAGTAAGAACTGGAAGGTTTGGCAGTAGTGCCTTCAGCTGCCCGTTTCTTTGGAAGTTTGGACTGTGTTAGGAACGAGCCTGGTCTGCTGAGTTGGGCAGGTTTCTTCTTCCAGAGTGAGGAGAGGTGAGGAGGGCTCACAGCTCATGAGATCGGGTCCAACCCACGCAACCCGGGAGCCTGAGCCTGCTGCTGGGTTTTCAGTGGAGCTTTGCCACTGACACCAGTGGAAGCGGGTTCAGGCCCCGGTGCAGAAGCGCCCGAAGGAAAGGGGAATCCCAGGGCACCAGACGTAAGGAGTAACCGGCCCGTTCGGAAGTGGGGAGTGCACAGTGAACCTCTTCTGACTCTATACTTTCCCATACGCCTTTACTGTCTGAACAACCGCCTTTGTATTTTCCAGTCACGTTGCAATGGTAACTCCCTGGTCACTGACAAGTGTTAGACATATTGCTAGAAGACCAGGCAGCTACAAGACTAAAATGCACTGTGCTCACTGTAAAAATTGGCTTCTTACATTGTTTCTTTTTATATGGTTGAAGAGGTGGTTGCGCTTCAAATTTTTTCCTTTTTCTTTTTTTTTTAAAGAGGTCAAATGTATATGAAGTGCATGTTATCCTGAACTTTTTGTTTGTACATCTTGGTGTCTGATCATCTGCATGAAAGACACAGTAGTGCCATGTCTGAGCTTGTTCTCTTGTGCTTGGTTGATATGAACTTCTCTAGATTGTTGAGTTTTCCCCAGAATAACTTTGGTTAATATTTAGTTATTGGGAGACATCAAAACAAAACATCATGGTGGCCCTTTGTTTTCTTACAGTTTAAATACGAACAACAAAGCCTTGTGGTTTAAAGTTCATTTGTTAGTGTAAATAAATTTCTTGCCAATGAGTATTATTGTTGTTAGACAACGAATGCAATAAAATGAGAAATCCTGAATCTTTATTAGAATTCGTATCGAGTCCTCACTTTCCTGCCCACTTGTTGGTCATTCCAGAAGAAATAGTAAACGGTGAGCACAGCTGGACAGCTGTTGCTGCCTGGGTCAGACTTGGGGAGGGGGAGGGCAGGGACAGACCTTGCCCTGCTTGTTGTTTCCTTCCTTCTGCTCAGTGCTGAGGATTATTTTAATCCCAGCTGCTGGCCAAATTGGCATGATTCACAGGCCTCCGAGTGGATCTTGTTTACAATCTGTAATGATGTAAAAAGAAGTGAAAAAAAAAAAAAAAGAGCGAGGAAAGAGAATGGCCTTTATTTCTTCATATGCAGATGAAATGTAGCGTGCAATCTTTTATTGCAGGTTGATGTAAAAATGAGCTACCTTCACACTGATGCTGGTCTGTTTAAAAGACCTGGGTTGGTTTTGGTGTATAAAACATTTTACCCTTTTACACGCAAGGGTAGGCTAGTTGCAAGGGGCATTTTGCACATTCAAAATACAGCAGCTCTTCTGCTGAACACGTTTAATACATCTTTATTCTTTATTTACTCGATTTTAGTAAAGCATTAAATGAGGGAAGAGCAGAGGGCACAGACTGTCCAATTTGTGTAGTCATTTCAGTGGATTTTCATCTGGCAGAATCTAGGCCAAATACCCCGCACTTAATCTGTCTCACCCAGTCTGTGTTTCCCAGCGGCCGAATCATAAATCTTGCTTTCCGCTAATATGGCCACTACCTGCAAGAAGATAAAAGAGTCCCCAATCCATGAAATTATTATCTTAATTAAAGTAGGTATATTAGGAGGCTGTTAGTTGATGACTGATACGTAAAATGTGTCAGCTTAGCAGCTTCCTAAGCCAGGAGCCATCTATACGTGTGCCCTTGTTGTTTGTGCAGGTTGTCTCAGATGATACCCGCAGGTTGGTTCCTGAAATGCCCAGAACGGCTCCAGACTCCACCACTTGTAAAAGACGATGGGTTATGCGCTCCTGCGTGTTGCGAGCCTGCATTTTCCCTATGCAGGTTGCCTTGTAACTGGGAGGCCGGGCTTGAGGTGCATCTTCTTCCGCTGCTCTTTCTGGACGGAGGCTGCCAGCGTGCTTTATCAAGTAAGTGGGGGTTCCATGCTGAGGGGCAGAAGCTGTACCCCAGCACCACTTTTGCTGAGAAAACCCATGTGCTGTCCCTGTCCTGCCCAGCACCACTTGAACGCACAGTGGCCCCGGTTCAATTCCCACCTCCGCACTGCGAGGCCGGGACACCTTAGGGGAGGTTGGCAACAGGCTTCCCGCCCTCCTTGCCTCAGGTTAAATTTCAAAATTTTACTGTTAGTAATAGCAGGTACTAAGTCCTCCTACTATCTCCCTCCTCTCAAATGCTTTAGGAGAAGATAGGGCCCGTGGCTTGCAGGTGCTTCTGTCTGCGGGCAGAACACTGGGGAAAACTTCAGTGCAGGAATAGTTTAAAAAAGGAGAGAAAAAAAAAAAAAAGGCCAGTGACAAGCGAATGCATTCTTTATTTTCTGAAAGGCCCAAACCAACAACAAAAAAAAAGTAGAAGTTTGACAAGATCCAACAACATGTAAATTTGCTCATTTGAAGATGTTCTAAGCTACTGGAAAACATGAAGTTAATGTTTGATGGGTTCCCTCTACCACTGCTGAGGGCAACGCTGGCTGTTACGCTTCTACAACCGCAGAGCAAACCCCGGAGCAGCAGAGCGACTGGTCAGTGTTTCGGCTGGGCTACTGCCGCTGCTGCAAAACGCTAACTCTTTACAAGATGGCACGCACTTTACTTGAGAACAAATAGTGGCACAAGCCTAAACTAGTTACTTTAAAATGCTAGTGCGGGATGTTGATGGCTAATTACCAACAAGTTAATAGCCCAACCTCACCTTATTATGAGACCTTCCTTCGGAGCGGTATTTGCTGCTTGGGCTCTGGGAACAACTGTTCGTCACGGCTGAAAATGGATTACGAGTTCCTGTAGGAAAGCATGCCGCTTCCCAGGGAAGCTGAAAATGTCCTGCAGGGAGGGAAGTTGCTAAGGAAGGAGCGGCAAACCCAGAGTTACAGTAAATTACATCCTTGGGTGCTTAGAGCAGTTGGCCGATGCCAAAGGCAAGTCCGGCAAAGGGATGAGACAAAAGCTGCTCTCGTTCAGGGCCAGCGCTGCTCTGTGGAAGGGCTCACTGCACACCGCGGTTTGCAAAAGACTTAAAACTGTGAGCTGAACAGATGAGTCCCCGTCACCAAAGCCTCCACCGGCAGATGGTAAACCCCGGGCAGTGCATGGGTCCCCAGATTAACTACGGGCGTTTTGGAGAGGAGCTGTGAGCACAGTTTGTGCACAGACCCACTCACGCAGCGCCGTGCCCGAGAGACAGGGTCAATTAGCCGCAGGGTTAACCTCAAAGCTCGTGTCTCCCCCTCTAGCCATCACTAGCCACCTGCAGCAGGTTGTGTTTGTCTACAAAATGCCACAAACACCAGCAACCGCTATTGCCACGTGGGGATGAAGGAGCTGTCTGGTACGGCAGCAGTGCCACTGACCCCACCAGGAAGGGCCGTGGGCAACACCGTTCTCAGCCCTCATGCAACTCCTTGTGCGCAGGGACGTCCCTTACACCACCGCGTCTGTGCCAACGAGCCGGCGGCGGGGGCTCAGCCTGGAGCAGACGCTCTCCGGGGACGGGCAGGCGATGTGGCAAGACCCACAGCCCGCTGCAGCTGTGCGGAGGAGGGATGGGGGGGGGAATGGCACCATCCCTCCCGTACAGCAACGCAGCCCCAGCCACAAGCCCTGGCACCGACTCTTTGCTCTGGTTAGAGCTGCCCCCCTCCCTCGGAGACGGAGTGGTAACTCTTTCATACCAGTGGACGAAAGCCATTAGGCTTATTTGGGTTAGAAAGGAAAGGCACAGGAGCCAAGAGGTGTTGGCGCACAGGCTTGCTGTTCGTGGCCGCTGCTCACCCAGGCCATGGCCCGCAGCAACACCGCCTCTCAGCCACAGCGGCAAAACCCAATGACAGACGAAGGTCTGCGTATGCTTCGGCTCCTGTCTCAGCGCTCGGATCGCTACAGAGCGGGTTATTTGCTCTATCTGGTAGGCAGAAGCACGCCTGTGTTTTCCAAGTACTGAACTTTCCGTGCACTGACCGGATTAGAGGAGGCCGTGGCTGGCGGTGAAGCAGATCACAGGAGGGAACACCAATGCCAGACCAGCAATTAGCACCCAGGCTCTCGCTCCTCCTGAGCTTGCGCTTCACGAGCTGCACACCCTTTTCCTCCACGCAGCGGTGGAAGAACACCAGCGAAGAAACACCAGCTACCGCCTCAGCTGAAGGATGGAGAGGGGTTGGTAGCCCCCAGGCAGGTGGCACCGTTCAGAGCGGCAACCAAGCTGCTGAGAAGGGCCAGTGTGGGCAGGCGCAGGCAGCACAGTGGCAACCCTGCAAGGGAGCCACCACCCATAACATGGAGCCTTTAGCTGGATGACAGCATCGCTCACAAAACTGGAGCGGCCATCAGAGGAGGGAACTCAGAGGACAAAAAGAGCTGCCAGGAGCCGCTCTGTGAGTGAGGACATCTATACTAATGAAAGAAGAGCTCGCTCCACGGGCAGGAAACCAAGCAGTGGCTCAAACAGGGGCTTCTGCCAGACTGGCCTCTTCCTCTGCACGCTGCAAAGCCCAAGAATGATTCCCAACTTCAAAGGACCCTCAATTCAGTTTATTGTAAGTGATTGCTAATGAACACCTTTCTAAAAATACCAGTCGATAGAAACCTGGATAGGTCCTTGAGCAGTGCACAACGTTACCGGTAACCGCCGCTGGATGACCGTGAAGCAAAGCCAGGGTGCCCGCTGCCCCGAAGCACGGCGGGAATCGGCTCCGCACAGACTGGAAGTTAAAAACAGAAGACGCGTGACCCACACTTGGAGGTAGTCACCGTGCTCCCTTTGCTGTGACTGACACCAGTAATTGCTAATGCACTTTTCACTGAAGGTGCTCGGGAGTTGTTGCCCGTTCTTTAAGAAAAAAAAAAAAACACAAACAAACGCTTTTTTTAAACTCCCTTTGGAAGACTCATTAAGAAACCACTCTAAAGTGATGCCCCTCCTTCTTTTCTCAGTAGGACTTATGAAACTGAAGTAACGTTAGGAAATGGCTTAAAGGGGAAAAAGGGATGAAATGAGGCTAAAATAACATTTATTCTCCTTCCTCTTATTTTAGAAGCACTAGGGAAAGCCAACAGGAAGGTTCAGAAGAAGACCCCTTAGCACAACCCCTAGAAAAGCCCCAAGGTCGGTGACAAGAAAGCACACCACACTGGCAGTTAGCAATTCTCGTTTACAAAATCATTTTCCCCAGGGGGGGAAACAAAAACCAACAGGAATCCAGTTGCAACAGATAATTCAATGTCTGACAGTTTAGTCATTTGCAATCTGCATTTGAACTTCACAGTTACCCTTTGCTACTGACATGGGGTCCTCCACGTTGCACAAATAAACTAATTTCTCATCTTTAATTCCGTTTCCTTTACTATTGCATAAAATGCTCATTTTGGAGAGGAACGCTAAAATACATTTCCACGACTCTAGTTCACCTTTACTGGAACAGTTTTCTTGTTAGCAAAGCTAGCGGAAACTAAGTGAGTTCCCAAGGAATTAAATCCTTTCCACTGCAGCAGATCTTACCCGCAAGATGAGCTATAGCTCACAGTAGAGAGCTCTGTGGAAGACTGTGCCGATGAGCAGTTTTCCCTTGTAGATGGATGCCACCGAGGTTCCCTGCAGCACGGAGCCGTTGTCAGCATAGACGTTAGTCACCACCGGCTCCTCCGAGAGGATGTTCTGGATGCGCAGGACCTGCCGGGGAGGGGGACACATCTGCTGAAACAGCCGCGGGTGAAAATCCTCCACGGATGGAGGGAACATCAGTATGTTAATTTAAACAAATTAGTTTGGTTGATCAGCTGCTGATAACTGCAACCAAGTGATTCCTGTGATAGGGCCACAATTTCTGCTTCAGTGAAGCGCGGTCCATGAAGACTGGTTATTTTTTTTTAATTGGTTGTGCAATAGAGACTCCACCCCAGTAAGGAAGGCAGGCAGTCACCCCCCAGCACCAGGCACATGCAGTTTTTTTCCAGCCTAAGAATCCCTTAATATCGTCTTAGTTTCATGCTTTTTCCAGACAGAGTAAACAACTGCCTACTATCATAAATCTACTGCTATTGAACGTGATAATTTTGAAAAGTGTCTTATGGGAAGCTTCAGACAAGGCTGAAACCAAACAGACACCAACCAGCCACCTGCACTCGCGGCCGGCAGCACGCCGACGCCGGTACCTCATTGATTTCAGAAGGAAAGAAGAATTACAGTGTCACCTACTGATGAACTACACTTGCACAGATAAATCATTCCAGTGTAAACGTTTCTGGTCATGCTTTGCACTCAGTCAATTATTTTTTATTTGGCAAAGAAAGAGGTGCTGGCTCGGTAATTAACACAGTTCATCAAAATCTGATTGCGCGACCACAGCTGCACAGAAAGCAGCCTGAGGAGTCCAGAATGACTGAGCTACCGGGTAGAAATTATTCAGTTGTCTCCTAAGGCTCTGAATAGGTGTTTGTTAGTGAGTATATGGTGTTCAGGCTTTCCACTTGAGAGCAGAGGCTATGAGGTGGAAGCCAGCTCGGCCTTTGCTTTCACAAAGGCTGGCCAGGCTCTTCTCTATGTAATGCAGAGTTAAGTTACACCGGGGCGATTTGAACAGAGCAACTTTCTGGTGCAGACGTAGCCAAGAGACCAGTGATATCTCCCAAAAGGCACCTCAGAGGCAGGCGGATTTTCAGGATCGTTGTAGAAGAGCTTCATCCCATTGGGATGACATCCTATCCAGATGTCTCCAGTGAGAGGGTCAATAGACAAGTTGTCAACCAGAGTGTCCAGCTGCAGCGTCTATCCATCACGGAGGAAAAAGAGCAAGAGAGAAGTTAAAGCGATCAGAAGTCCTGGAAGCAAACTATAACATAATCCATAGACTTGTCCAAGACTCTCATCTAACATAACTTAAACTGATTTTTTTTTTTAATATTTTCTCCCTCAGTGCTGTTTTTCTTTTCCCGGAGTATGCTTCATCCCCTGCTCCATGTCACGAGAAACCTCCTTGCTGCTCTGAGCTTCCCCCACCGGCTCATTCACACCTACGCTTGTGTTGATTACTTCAGTGCTTTGTGGCCTGACCCACCCTGGCTGAGGCACACTTCCACCACGGCTCTACAGCACACCTGAGGATCCCTCTCTGGTGTGAGGATGGAAGACCTGAAGCTCTGTAACGGGGTGCAGAGCACCTCTGCAAACCCACAGCCGGAGCCATCAAGAACAGACCTTCCTTACATGGTCATGAAATCTCAAATGTTCATGGGGACTAATCTGTTCAAAATTCATATATGCCTCTTTTTTTATGGAACAGCAGCACCTTACCTTCACATGGGTTAAATTCCAATTAGCATGTTTTTCCATAACATGGACATTATGATCAAATACATCTGCAACATAGATGTACCTTCAAAAGAAAGCACCTCTTAGCAATGTGTACGAGTAAGCAGACACCAAAAAACAGTCAGTTCCTCCTGTGCAAGCCCAGCTCCTCCAGTGAGGAACGCCAGCCCCCAGTTCTCACATAGCAATAGACATTGCAAGCAGGCCACAGGGCACTGAATTGAAGCCAAGCTGCTGAGACGCTAATGTAGCTTCACACTGTGCCAGTTCTCCCATTACAACACTGAGGAAGGCCTTGGATCGTGAGATCCACAAATATGCTTTTTTTTTTCATTTAAGATCACCTGTCTAAACCACATGACTCCAACAGACTTTGAGAGTGTAGAGCATTCCCCGCTTGCAGAAATTCTGCCCCATTAATCCTCACAAGTAATATACACAAATTTCTGTATCAGCTGGTTAAAATACAGCAACATTTGATTTTATTGCATATAAACCACTATGCAAAGCAGCAAACATTGCCTCTAGTTAAAGACTGAGACACAGGACTTCTGTTTACAACCCCTTCACCTCACTTACATTGTACGGGTTGCATCTTGCCTTACACGGGCCAATTTAGACACTTTGACCACAGAGGTCCCGCCTGTACAAATGAGGATTTCAGGATTCTTTTGTGTGATCGAACAACATCTGAGGCAAGGAGAAACTTACTTTCTGTCAGGTGAAATGTTGATTCCATTGGCAGAATAAAACCCAGCTGCTACTTCTTTAACTTCTTTTGGACTGTAGTAAACAACATTTGACCAAGTTAAACCCAAGAACATCTCCAAGAACATCAAGATGAAGTCAGTGAAGTAGTGGTCATTGGTAGCATAGAAGCTGTCTGGTCCCATAGCTACTATATCATTCACACTAAAAAAAAAAAAAGAGCGAGAAAATTAAACAAAAGAATGAAATGAGATGTCTAAAGGAGCATTGTAGGACTGCCCAAAATCCAGCCAGGACGTGGTCATCCCACAGACACAAAGGGGCTGCAATTACAGATTAGACAGATGCTGTGTTATTTAGACCTTTTTTACTTTTGTCCTCTTTTACGTGGGCAGAACTGTGCAGTGCTCAACAGGACCATAGGGCATCAGCTAGAGATCTGGCTACTTGTCTACAAGCCCATTAAGTTTTTCTCTTTTGATTACATTCAACTGGAAACTAGAGAACAGGTAAGAGTTGTGACAACTTTTTTTTCAGGCCCTGTTTATCTTACAGTCATTTTGCAGTAGGACAGACCAAGAAAATTTTGTGCGCAACAAAAAAAAAAGGAAAAAGCTAAAAGTATGTTTATTTTCAAAGCGTAGCAAATTCAGAATAATAGAATATCTGAAGATTCGTACCTGCAATGATCTGAGAGTGGGTTGTACAAGAGAAAGAGAAAAGGATGCCAAGCAAATTCACTGGCAGCAACCACAGCAGTGCTTAAGACTGATTTAGTGATACAACTATTAAAAACCTCATTTACATAAGAGATTGGAGAAACACAGGTTTTGATTACGCAGATAAGAAGTAATCAACAAGAGAAAGAGGAAAGCTGGTTCAAGAGAAAATATCTCATGATAGTAATACCCTAAAACCAAAATCATCCTAGTTTGGATTTTACCAAAGCAGCCTGTTCTTCTGGGGAAAGAGGGTGTTTGGCTCCAGTACCTGGTCAGAAGGTCATGCCGAACGGTTTTCAGGTGTACAAGAGAACTGTCATCTTCTATAAATTTAAACAATTCTACTGTGCTCTTCTGATGGGGATGATTCACAACAAAGAGGTACACAGTGTCATCTTAAAAAAAAAAAAAAACAAAAAAAAACAAATGGAAGACAGCTGAATTTCACCCGATCTCTGCAACAGGTTGCATCGCTGAGCACCCGCAGCTCTGAAGCAGCCTCCAGCACAGAGCACATCTCGGGTTTGGTGCGTTTCCCTCCCGGCTCCTCGGAGGCAGAAGAACAAGTACCAAAGTAATGCAGGATGCCACTGCAACTGGATCCAGATCTCCGGCTACTCTTCTCCCGGGCTCACTCTACAAGGAACTGCCATGTAAACCACATTTTTGCTATTTCTACCAAGGAAGAAAGAAATCATGGCTCCACCGTGCCCAAGCCACTGGGTTTTGCAATCTGATGCACTACAGTGACTGGTTGTGTGAAATAGCCACAGTCAGCTGGGAAGGCGGGCTTGCAGCCCAGACAGTTTGGGCTCTCTGGTTTATTGATCGCATCCTCTGAGAACGCTGAAGGAGCATCCTTCTCCTCTACTCTGTCTGAGGCTGCAGCCCCTCTGGCGAGACCCTAAATTAGCCACCACCAATTTCTCAAACACCTTCCCTTAAAGGGTGACTCTACGGGGACGCAGGTCAAGCTGCAGCAATGGCTCTCTCTCTCGTAGTATTTGCAGACTCCTAGTTGCCCTGCTAAAATCCCCAGTGAAAGGACACGGGGAAAAGAGAGGAAGGAGATCACGAAGGGTATTTTATTGGTAGCCAGAGTCTGCCATAGGAGAACGTGTCTTGAAGATGAGAACACGAGCTCATGTCTTAGCCACAGAATACCAGAGATTTTAGTAATTTAATAAAGATTTGTTAATTTATAGTTTAGTTACAAAAGTCTCCGTTCTGGTCACTCCTAGTTGGTGAAGCAAACATCTCCTGAAAACCCTTGACCCCAGGGTGAGATAGATGTAAACTGGTAAAATAAACTTTGTGTGGTTTTCGACTCCTCAAATTTTTCCCATGTTTTCTTTCCTTTCAATATATGGGACACCTTTCTGTCTCGGACAGTCTGAGGTTATGTGCAAAGGCATTCGCTTTAGCAGCTGACTTTTGGAAAAGAGCCCAACAAAGATAAAAAGCCCAAAAACCTTTTTCTTTACCAGCAAGCACGAGCTATTGGGGGTGCAAAGCAAGGCCACAAGGGGATTTCTATTTCTGTTTTTTAGGCTGAGATTAGCCACCCCCTCAGCTTAAAGGTCTCTTTACCTTTGTCTACATAGGTGCTGATTCCATGAGGGTTAAACGATGCCAGATCAAACCCTCGGCTGATTCTCAGTTCCACCGCTCTGGGATTGTCTTCGTTCAAATCCATCAAAAATATTTCACCGGGCTTGTCTGGCGCAAGGCTCTTAAGTCCTGGATATTTTAAGCCCTGTAAAACCAAAACATGAGTAAATCATTCATGGATAAAAGGTAAAAGGCTTTTCAGTTGGAGCCTTGCTCGGGCTTGCAAGCACACATCGGTGCGTCCCGCTGCTTCAGGATGCCACGCCACAGTGCCGGCGGAGAGACCGGCTCTGCTCTCCCCATCGAGCCCTTAACTGCGGCGCAGAGGGAGCAAGCTGCGGGGAGGGCATGAGGAGCCACGTCCTGGGAACAAGGCAGCACCCACCACCCACTGCAGCCCCCCGCCCGCGTGGGTGCTACCCGTGTGTCAAACCACTCTGGGAACAGACACGCTGGGGCTGGGAGGGGGGACGGACAGATACACAAACTGGAAGTTTGTCCGAATGCCACCACCACTGAATGCATCCAACGTGGTAAAGCCACGGGGAACAGCAGCAGTGCAACAGCTCACAATTTCTGTCATGAATTTTGCGATCGTTTGCCGGGTGTCCCTGGAGCACGCAGACGAAAACACCGGCTTTTGTTTTAGCAAATAATTGCTAGCCCTCCTCATTGCAAAGAAAAGCTTCTAAACCTGTGCCCTGAAGGCTAAAAAAAAAAATCAGGAAGTACAAAATCAACACACAAAATGTGTTGGGTTTTTTTTTTAAGATAGGGAATTAACACACCTTCTTAACGAGAGAGAGGTTTATCATTTCAACATTTCAAGTAAGCAGCATGAAAGAAATTCAAGGTTACGTGGGCAGATAAGCCAGCGCAGCAGGAGACACGTGTCAGAGCCACCACCACCACTTCAGTGTCAAGAAGTGCACTTGCTCAAGCAGAAGAAAACACCGGCTGAGCCGACACAAGTCTGGGCAGTTGCTACAGAGCCAGCCAGCCTTGTAGAAAAAAAAGGAGTCCATCCTGCAATTTTCACCTATGGCTTCAGTTGCTAAGGAGGCAGGCAAGCCTCTGCACAGGGAGGGGGCGCGGGCACTTACGGAGCTGATGAAAGCCAGTCCATTGGGCAGTATGTCGATGTCTTCTGAACCAGTTTCTGCAAGACAGAGATAAACAGGGGTTTTCAGACGACATTAAATATTTCCCATCGAAAAACCTCCTTTTTAGTATGATGCCAGCCCTCATGAATGTCCCTTTCTGATATGATTGCACAAGCGATGAAGTTCAGTGGAAAAGTTGGCATCACATTAAAAGTGGTAGCAGAAGGCAGCAGCACGCCAGGTTAGGAAATAGTACGGGAGTTCACCTCTTTCTGGGGTGATGCCCCCCAGCTCCATGTGCCCTGGGGTGGCGCGGGATGAATCACCTGCTTTTGACGACAGTGGTCTGCAGCAAGCAATTAGCGCAGACTATGAGATTTTCAGGGCAAGACCGTACCCATCACTCAGCCCACACACTTGCATAAGGCATCTCTGGGACTTACGCACACTAATTCTTCTGGTTGAGCTGGGACACTTCACTAAGATGGATTGCCAAATATTTAGTTAAAGCTCTCAAGTGACAGAGAACCTACTATATCTTTAACAGCTACGGGCTTTAACAGTTAGACCACACTTTTAACTGTGGGTAATCATTTTCAATATTGCCAGTTCCTGTAGCTCCTGTAATATTTTTCCCTACTAGGGAAAAAAAAAAAAAATAGAAAATCCATTTAGTAAGAACACTAGGGCAATTTTAGGCTTGATCAAGCACTCTCCACAGAGCTTTTACTCTGATGCTGAAGCATGTTTGCCATCCCACATTTCCACCACTCCCCTGAGAAGCCTCCCCTCTCTTCTTCAAATCACCAGCACAAACAGCATTCCCCATAAGCCACTTTCCACATGATGGCTGGATTAAACCCACCTGGGAGCTTTTGCTTACAGGAGGAAACTGTTCTGCAGGTTTTGTTTAATAGGGCCACCCACACAAAGGTTTTCCACCCAGTTTCCCCTGTCTCTGTAAACCCCCTCCTGCTTGGCTGTAGACACCCTGCATGACCCTATGTGGGTCACACCATCCCTGGCACCTCAGCACCTCCTCCTGAGGGTAAGCACCTGCAAATTCGAGCTGAGTTTATCATTTGCTTTTATGTAACTCCCATTTATTGTGGCAGTAATTCACCTGGGCTGTAATTTCTCCTGAGACCACCCCAAACTCACCCACCCAGGCAAGTTCCTCCCCAACTCAGCCCTGGTCAGACGTGGTGATAGGACTTTACCCGGAGGGACAGGGGAGAGGGACAAAGCCAGCTCCTCCTCAGCCTCAGCAAGCCCCTGCTCCCCCCCATTACAGTAACGAGCAGAGCATCCCTGCCTTCTGAAGAGGAAAAGGTCTGAAGATGCATTCCAGGAGGGGGCAGCCAGCCCATTATCCCACCTCCTGGGTTTTGCTTCTGAATTTTGACTGGGCTCAGGCAGGAGGCAGACACCTGTACTGATGTGCCCAGAGACATTTAGAGCCTGTGTTTTCCAACTAAAAGTTTGAATTTTCTGTTTTTTTTTTCAGCTCGGCTCACGCCCTGGTTTAAGCAACAGCTTGCCCCAGCTCTTGGTCTCCCCAAGTCTGGCTTCATTTATAAGATGGGGTGAGCGGTGATTCCCTACTTCCCAGGATTGCTGCAAAGATAACAGCATAAATAAATGTGGAGAGGCTCAATTACCATGGTGACGTGAGCTGGACAGACAGCTTTTGCTGGCAGAGCACGCTGGTGAGTGAACAAACAGAGATATAATCATTTATCGCTACTGAGTAAGTGAGGCTGCCAAGCAGAAAGATGAGCAGGCTTATTGGGAGCGGATAATTAAAAAGCACAAGTTTCTGGTGGAAGGAGAGCCCTGCACCCAACTACTTCGAAAGAAACTGTCCTGCAAAGCACATTTTGGCCACTTCTCAGCCACGTCCCGGCATGTGCGGAAGAGAGCGAGTGCCCTTGGAAGAGCAGCAAAATGCTGATTCAGCGCGATCCTGCTGAGCTGGCACCGCCGAGGTGGCGAGGAGGGGATGGAGACACACAGCCGGCCGCGGGGAAGCTCCTGGGCTCTCCTGCAGGGCCCGTTTTGGGAGGGCTCTGGGCTGTTGTCACAGGCACTGTAAGGACCAGGAGAGTTAGGAACTGATTTATTAGGTACCAGTTACCTGCACTATATTGCTTAATTGTATTACCAAGCCCAGCTTCTCCATGGCATTATCTGAATAGGTAGCTGTTTCAAAAAAAATTAAAAATACTGATAAAAATTACTGCCTACCCTAGAAATATTAATTTTTTTATTCTTTATTTTATCTTAGTATGATGTATTCCACAGGTGCATCTGACAAAAAAACCACCTGGATTTCATGTCCGAAAGCAAGTGACTATTTTGTCTATATCCCATGAATTGATCCAAGATGCAAGTATTTCTAGCAAATTCTATAGCAGCTTCTTGAACTTTAGGAATTAGTTCAGGACATATGGTTAGTTTATTATAAACCAGTAACATGAGTAGACACTCATATAATTCAGAAGATACTGCTTATTCTACAACTATATCCTTTTCTACATATCTGTGAATGAGGTTTAGGATGAGCTGCAGTTTTTTATTGGTTTGTTCAATGTTTGCATCTGTGCTTATATTGCACAATATTTGAAAAACAGAATAGATCAAGGTCTTAAAAAAAAAAAAAAGAGACACACATAGGATGAAACTCTGCAGAAAGAAAAGGGCCCACTAGAGATTTTTTCCATTTACTCTGGGTTTGCTTCCTTTACTACAGATGCATCGCTTTTAACATAATTACAATAGACTGCACCAGATGCCTGTTCTTCCCTGGACAGAATGGATAGTTTAAGATTATTTTGTTTGGAGCTGATCCAGCTCATTACCCACGTCCCACTTAAGAGGCCAGAGGACTATTTCAAATATTAAAATAAAGGCAGACTGTGTATTCAACTTTGTTGTAGCATTTTAAAGGAAGAAGGCCTAGGAGGACCAAGATGTCCACGTAGACATGTCCATGATGTCCATGTATCCTTACACAAGGTCACCCACAGGAGCACCCTTACAGCTCTTGAGTACAGCAAAATTCCTGGGTTTGAACAGTGCTACACATGCAGCATCTAGACGTTGGGGCTCCTTGGTCTCCCTGAGTAACAGAAACCCCCCCCCCAGTCATATTAAATGAATGTTGGAAGATGTTTGTGGGAACATATCAACTTTTAAATTTCTGCCAATTCTTTGTTATTTCTATTCCTGCCGATCACAGAATGGTCAGGGTTGGAAGGGACCTCTGGAGATCATCTAGTCCAACCCCTCTGCCACAGCAGGGACACCTACAGCAGGTTGCACAGGACGGCGTCCAGTTGGGTTTTGAACGTCTCCAGTGTGGGAGACTCCACAACCTCTCTGGGCAGCCTGTTCCAGAGCTCTGCCACCCTCAAAGGAAAGAAGTTCCTCTTTATGTTTAGATGGAACTTCCTATGCTCAAGTTTGTGCCCATTACCTCTTGTCCTATCACTGGGCACCACTGAAAAAAGACTATTCCCATCACCCTGGCACCCTCCCTTTAAGTATTTATAAGCATTAATAAGATCCCCCCTCAGTCTTCTTTTTTCTAGACTAAAAAGACCCAAGTGCCTCAGCCTTTCCTCATAAGAGAGATGCTCCAAACCCCTAACCATTTTTGTAGCCCTTTGCAGCCCCAATCGGACCTGCTGTGTGAAGTTTTGGCATTTTCATTTTTCTGAAGAGCAGCAAACGGCAGAGCAAAGGCAAGGGGAGGTGCAGAGCTCCATGTCAAGGGACAGTGTTACAGGAGCACAGCGAGAAGCAGAAACGAAGCTCTGTAAATTGATCTGCCGCCGCCTCTGAGCAGAGCTGGGTTCTCAGAATTCACTTAATCTCCACGCAAATGTCAGGCACCAAAAATGAGATCTTGTTTAGAAATTAAACACAACTGTAGTTGCGATATCCAGCTTTCCTTCTTTCCTCAACAGAGTAATCATGTTGCAAAAAGTCTTGTAAAGATTGCAATAGTGATATGCTTAAAAGAATTACTTAGAAATTATTTTTTATATGAACCACCATCAAACAGGCATTATTCAGAGTCCTGTATGAGTAAACTACAGCTAAATCTAGAAGACCTGGGAAAGTTTTTCAAATGCAATTTCTTCTGCACGTAACCTCAGGCAAAGGAACTCTGCACACGCTCATTCATGCCAGTAATTTGGCTTTACAAGGATGTTTGATTCCTGACACAAGGAAGAAGCCAGGTTTATGAAATCAGCACAGTGACTCGGCAAGCTCAAAGACAAGGCTCTTAAAGCCCATCCAATGACTTTTTACACTTGCAAAACCCAGGCAAATTTCAACAGGATTCAAGACATTTCTGAAAACACTAAGGAGGAGAAAACCCCCAGCCATGAAGCCTGTGTTAAGTTTAAAAATTATAATTTGGGGGAAAGGGAGATGCTAAAAAAGCGATCAATTTTAAAGCGCTCTCTTTTACACTCGAGTTATCCTAAAGGGAGAGAAAAACAAAAAACAAACAAGACAGAGACATTGCCATGTGCTAAACATGTGACCCAAAGTACAAAGTCAACATTTCAGTCCCCTCTGTTAAACCTCTCCGCAAACCAGGCTAATATGACAAATATTGCCCCTTGCTCTTTGAAACCACACAGCCGAATTGTGCAACCACCCCGAGCTCCTGCCGGCTCGCGGCACAGCGCCCTACCAGCCCCGCTCCTAAATCTCCACAAAACGAGGCGCGAAGGCCGGCCAGCCTGGCTGGCATTTCCCAGGCGGGCTGCCCTCAGCTCCTCTTTCTCCACACGCCTCTGCTCTTCTCCCAAAGCTTCTACCCTTGAGGCACATCCCATCTTCAAGATGTCACCAGCTGACAGCCACCTGTAGGTGCCTGCCTGAAGAGCCAGCACACCCTCACCGAAAAGCCAAATAATGTCCTAAGTGGCTTAGCAAAGGAGAAGTGTTTGCAGGGTACTCATTTTCAAGAGAAGGAACAGAAACATTAAATATCGAAGGCGGAAAGTATTATACCAAACTAGCTCGGTTTTCAGTATAATTTTCTTCCTGCGGTTTCTCCCTATCTCAAAGTCCAAGTAACAAATGAAAGACAAATTAGCACTTTGGTTTTTGGGGTCAGGCTTGGAAGCTGGCTTTGAGAAGCAGCTGCAAAATAAGGCTGGACAAAAGCAACGCACTCAGTTATTTTAAGCACGTACCGATCCCTTTAATGAGCCGGCAGTTCGGGAGTGTTACTGGGGCCACTTCCCGTGAAGCATTGAGTCTGTTCCTGCAAGAGGAAAGAGGAGGGTTAACAGCATACGGCCACTTTTAAAACAGGTAACATTCCTAGCGTAACTTTCTCTTAGTTTTATTGTCTGCCATATCACAGCAACAAGTCAGCCGTAAAACACTGAATAAGCAAAACCCAAAACTGACAAGAGCAATTGCTCCAAATCACGGCGATGGTTACACATGTCCAGGGATTAAGTGATTCTCCTACACCGAGTTACCTTCAGGAACCTGACTTTGTTCACAAGCTTTGGGAACAAGCTTTCACGGCCCACCACAGCTCCAACGATAAAATAACATAGCCACACTTTCTTCAGGTTTCAGCCACCTAAATATAGTAGCACCCTGCGGTTCGGACCAGCATTTCAGATGAGGAGAGGGCGACCTTCTACCCCAACCCACTGGCTATTTTTGGTGACAGGCCACCAGCGGTTGCACTTTCCGCTTTTCTTAGCCCACATTCAAAAGTAGTGCTCATGTTATTGCAAGGCAGGATTACCCATTTCCTAACAACAGGTAGGACTTGGTAGTAATTCCAGTCCAGGGTAATTCAGCAATTACCCTGTCCCTTCCTCGTCTCTCCTGGTACCCACCCAGAGCATTACACTTCAGCAGCGCTTATTTCATTCCTGAATACCCGTAAAATTCGATCTCTACGTCACACTTTACTGGACAAGCAGATACAGACATGTACCTACACATTAGTTCCTATTTCTCCATCTCCTACATTCCAAATTGTCTACAAATCTGTATGAAAGGCACCTCACCTTTCACCATGGTGGTCAGCAGTGCCATAAGCAAATATGTCCTGTTTCTCTGTAAAAATGTCAAGCTAGTGTACTAGAATATTTCTTTCTTTTTCTTTTCTTTTTTTTTTCCCCAGAATAAAGTTTTCAAACTAACTTACTCTTTTTCGTGCCTGTCATACACACGTGTTGAGGCTGTGCTTGCTCCCACCACAGGAAATTCTGAATGCAAAGATCCCATAGCAAAACCTAGCTGTGTTTATGTTATAGTTTTAGGCATAAACTAAACAGCAGTATCAGTCTGTGGTATGAAAAATATGCAGAACAGCTGAGCACTGTATGGCATGTCAGTCCTGCATTTTTTTTAATCACTTAATTATGAATTCTAAATTGCTTCAATGCTGTATCATTGACACAGGTTGTTAACAGAAGGCTGGGGGGGAAAAAAAAAAAGAAAGAAAATAGGACAAAAAGGGCAGAGGACAGCAAGGGAAAGGAGCCAAGTTAAATTCTCCCAAGCCCTTTCCCCCAGCTCAGGGGTCCTGACAGAGAATTACAGCAGCTCCCAGCCCACAAGCAGCACAGGAGGGATTATCTGCTCCCTCCTCACCTCCCGGCATCCCGGCACAGCCGAACCCACCAGGCCCCCGAGGCTGGATCGGGGCGGTGGTACCCGAAGTCTGCACTTCTGCCTGCTTAGGGCTTTTCCCTCTCCTATTCGCATCAGCTATTCCTGGGCGGGCTGCAAGCCGCCCAGCGCCCACAGCGCAGCCGGAACTCAGCCAGCAGCCAACGAGGGATGATGATATCCCGACAGCATTCCCAGGGAAACACTTCACCGGCTGGAATGAGAGTAATTCAAAAGGACACTGGTCGCAAGCCTGCAGCGTATATAGAGGCTTTTCCAAAATGTGTCAGTTTATCTAGCTCAGCCAGCCTTAGCTACAAAGCCAGATGGCCGAGATAACTAACGGGCCATGCTAAAAACACAGCGGACCCGCAAACTGTGGGGGATGCAATTTCAAAAAAACAGCAGGAATTTTGCTACTTGGTGTAAGCCCAGTGCACGGTGCCTCTCCCACCCGGTTCCTCTTTCCCGTTTCAGTCCCCCACCCGCTGTCCCACTTCGCGGCACACAGACCACAGGCATTCCCCTTCCTCCAGCGGCAACCTGTTGAATATTCAAAGACCTCTCTCTCTTTCAGTATTCCTCTTCTCTAGACTAACCAGTCCCGGATCTTTGGTTTGTTGTTTGTTTTTTTTTTTTTCTCCTGATAGGACTGAAAATCACCTCTTATTTTTGTTTTTGCTCCCAATTCTTTTCAAACTGTCAGCATCTTTCTGGAAGCATGCTCCTGTTTTGCAAGCTGAGCATCGTATCAGTAACAGAGTGTTATGAAATGATAACATTGTGTGTGTGTGTATAAATATATATATGTGAACAATAATAGCATATGCATATTGTTCTGAGGAAAAGCGTAACACAGCATAATTCACATTCAAGTTTTACAAATTAGCTCAGCCCTTTCTTCAGAGAAGAATTAGCAATTTAAAATGCCAATAGGGGAATCGGTATAATTTCAGTTGGTAACACACAAGAACTTCACCTGTTTTCTCCTGCACAAGCCCTACTCAAGTCCATTTGGTAGCTATAAACAGTGTAAAAGATGCACAAACAAACCTGATTTAAGAATTAAGTTTGTCAGAGATTTGTAATAATTCTTCAAGCCTTATCTTTTAAGCATTTCATGCATTCTTGTATCATCCTATCTAGACACAATATACCAAACTCTGAGGGAACACCAAAAAGTCTGTGTTGGATTCCTGCCTTCTGGGCGGGGGATGGAAACAGCGAGGCCTGGCAAGAGTTAACACCACCCACAGTTTCTCCTCTCAAGGCTGCGTTAAATGACTTTAGAGTACTTTTTGTTATCTGAAGTTGTGTGCTTCCAAACTCTGCAATAGCATTGAGACTGCTGCTACGCTGCAGCTTGCTGAAAACACAGCACTCGGGAAAAACCCCGCAGAGGGCTACAGAGACTGGGGGGATCCCGTTTCCAGCAGGAGATTCTGCTTTACTAGATTCCTAATCTTGCATTTGTTAATTTGATTGGGGCGGGGGGCGAGGTCAGGGTCTTCACAGTGCTTTGAAATGGCTCACCCTACTAAAGCCTGGGAGCATTTTCCAGCTCCACTATCCCAGCTTGTGCAGCTCCAGGGCAGGAGGGTCCCGTTACCACCACCGTTATCACTAACGCTTTGTGATGGATTTAGTGCAAGATGCAGACAGATCTATGTGAGGTACCTGGGTCCAGGGAGTATAACCCTCCCTCTGTAATTAGCTACAATTACTATCTACCCAGAGATCAATTAGCTGGATGTTGTCGCTTTGAAGTCAGGCATTTGGAGTCCTTGTGGGCATGAGCAAAATTATAATGAGGTCACTGCCTTACAACACAGTAGTTCACCACCCCTTTTCCAGCCCGAAACAGCCAGTTCCGTGTTTAGTAGCTTTGAGGACAGAAGCTGGTGTACCACCAGTGGTCACGTTCACACTCACGGCCCATCCATCAGCATGATACGGCTGGGTATTTTAGCTCAGGGCGAGTGAGGTCCCAACTTAGGATCACAGAAGCCCATGCTCCTTTAGAGGAAACCTCGCGTATGCAGGGGCTATCGTTATGCAGAGGTCAGCTTCGGTGGAAAATAACGCAAGAGTTTCTGGCAACCTGATTTCCACTCACTGTCTGACCAATGGGCAGGAGATGAGGTAAATTCGCAGGTACCAGTTCTGGCAAATCCCTGATAACTGCAGCGTCTGCAAAAGCAGAGGTACCAGCCCCCCTGCCCCAGGACGCCCTCTCCCTTTGGCCCCCTCGACCCCAGCCTCTTGCCGGGGCGCATTTCACACCTCCCTTACCGCCAAAGGCCATTTCTGCCGGACAAACACTCCAGAAGTTAGTTTATCCCTGACGGAGGATGAGAAGGGCACCGCTGAGCAAGCCAGTGCCCAGCTTCTCTGGGGAAAACCTGTTCCCTCGATAACGATGATGATAGCGATGATGACGGTGACGATGATGATGATGAGCCCTTCCCCTCCGGCCGCAGCCGTGCTTGTGCAAGGGCAGCCACTCGCCGAAGTTACGCCCCAGCGAAGGAGCTGAAGTGCCCCCACGCTCGGGGCGAGGAGGGGTGCGCCCCACAGCCCCTGCCCGGCTCCCCCCCGCGGTGGCCACCGGCTGTTGTCGTCCCGTCCCGTCCCGTCCCGTCCCCCCGCGGGCTCGGCTCAGCCCCATCCCGCACCGCCGGCACCGGGGTCCCGCAGCTCCGGGAACCACGCAGCCCATCCCGCCCGAGTTCCCCGGTACACCCCCTCCCCCCCGCCCCGTACCCCCGTTATCCCGCAGGACCGCGGCGCCGCGTACTCCCGGGAGCCGCTCCGCGCCCCTCTCCCCCCCCCGCTCCGCGCCCCGCTCGCCGCCGCCCGGCCCGCGGTCGCACGGGGGTGCGTGGGTCTCACCGAAAGGCCAGCAGCCGCTCCGCCGCCAAGGCTGCCGCTATCCCGACGAGAGCCACCGCCAGCAGCTTCCCCATGGCCGCTGCCCGCTGCCCTCTCCCGGCTCCGCCGCGTCCCGTCCCGTCCCGTCCCGCCCCGCCGCGCCGCCCCGGGCCGCCCCCGGCGCACGGCGCTGCACACACCGCCGGCAGCTTTTCCCCCCGCCTTCCCCATCCCCGCCCCGGGCAGGGACCGGCGGCGGAAAAGGCGTGAGTATCGCTGCAGGGAGGGCTCTGGCAGCCCCCTGCCCCGCGGGGGAAGGAGCCGGGGTCAGTGCCGCCGGGTGGGCGCCGCGCCACGGCAGCCCTGTGGCAGGCAGGGTGGGAAGAAGTTCCAGCTTCTGTCATTTTAAAAAAAAAAAAAAACAAAAAACAAAACCAAAACCCAAACATGATGTAAAGATACGTGCGTTAGCCGAAGACTGCATGATGCAGAATGGACAAGTGCTCCAGGTGTACCTCCCTACTCAGCTACACATGCTAATGCATGTCAACTAATACCAAAGTTTCCAAAAAAAAAGGAAAAAAAAAAGAAAAGATGTATGCTCTCACCACCACACTCCCACCAACAGCCTTCTTTTCCATGCAGGAGAAGTGCTACAGAAGCCACCATGGTGGCCTTCGGGGCTGCGGGGTCCCCCATGCAGCAGTCGGCTTTTGCATGAGCTGCAGCGTTGGCCTCCCAGTGCTTTCTGCTTTTTGGGGAACACACCTTGCTGGGTCGGTGCTCTCCCTCAGCAGCTGGCTTTCCCCTTTCTGCACAGCGATGTCCTCACCTGCGAGGCTCACCTTCCTTTGCGCTTTTCTGAATGACTGAGAGGTCACTAAAAAGTGCTTCTCCGCTCTTCTTGCCCTGGAGGCCCAGCAGATGCTCCACACCTGGTAACGCCTCCAGCTAAAGCATGGCAGGGAAGAGGAGGAAATACAGACCGTTATTGCCTTTTACAGCAACAGTGCTAAAATATTCCCCCTCCCCCCTCAGTTTTGGAATATCGCTTTTCCTCTTTCTCGTCCTTGATTACTTTGGATAGGTAGATGGGATTGGGGTGGGTTTTTTTTTTTGGGGGGGGGGGGGGTAGGGGGACGGTGTTTTGTTTTTATTTTCCTGTGCGTACAAATCTCACTCTAATGAAGTCTGCTTCAATCCTAGAAGAACATGGTGGGATGGGGGGGAGGAGGGGGACGGGACCAGTGTTTAAAGTGTTGTGATATTGGGATGACAAAATAAAGTTCGGTAGCCACTGTTCAGAACTAGCATTTATTAATGCTGCCAATCCTCCCATGGCCACGGAGCTTTGCTTCCCTGTGAACACGTGTACCTGTCGAAAATGTATTCCACGGCACAGATCACGAAACGTGTTGTGCCTGAATTTGAATGTACCATTCAGTGCTGTGAAAAGGCTTACACAAGAATAATTTCTTGCTTTGTTGGCGTTTGTTTCAGTTATTTATTTACACCACAGTTTGAATTGCGAGAGCGCGTATTGCTTACTGTCTGGGTCTCATTTTTATCACAAGGTGGGTGCAATTCATCTGATAAAATGCGAATGTCTGCAGGGGAGATGCAGACATCAGAACTGGTCAGAAGATACAAAGAGTGGCTGTACTGTCAGACCAAGGGTTTGTCTAGCTCAACAGCCAACAGAGGCGGTAGGCAGGGGAATTGAGGGGCAATTGGATAAATCCCCCGACTTTCTTTCCCAGCTCCTAATTATTTTCAGCTCAGTATGATGAGCTTTACCTGTTTAGTAACTCTTAATAGAACTATCTTTCAAATACTTTCCTGCCTTCCCTTGAAGTGAGTTGTGCTTTCACCATGTTTTTCGCTGATGTTGAGGTGCCTCGGCACCCCGTATAGTCAGGGCAGGAAAACAGTTACTTTGAGGTAGCAATTTATATGAAAGACGTCTAAAATAGATTAAGAAATCTTCCTTAAGAAGTGACCATTCCTCTGCATTCCTTGGAAAAGGCGACTACAGCGATTAAACCAAGTGCAGTAACGTGCTTTGTAGATGCCTGAAGGCAGATGGAGTGAATCTCCCTTGAAGTCTCTGCTCATCAAGTCACCCTTGACTGAAGAAAGAGCCTGGTTTTCTCAGCAGCTTGCCTCCTCAGCATGGTCCTGGCCAGTCTGGGGCCTGCCCGTTGGCACTGTCAGCGTCCACTGTGGCTTCCCCTCCCCAGCTGCCCACCGGCAGGCCAAGTGGTTGCAGCAATGCTAGAAAACACATGGCTGCTCTTCAGCCTCTTACAAATCCCTCCGAGCTCTTTGCCTTTGGGACACTCAGGAGAGAGCCAGGAGTGACCTCCTGCCACATAGTATAATGACTAAAAGTAGGAATGAGTTGAGTGCCCGTAATCAGCTGTAGAGGGACGTGTACCGAGCCTGGGAGTGGAGGAAGTGAGCGGAGGACAAGTCTTATTCTAATTTAGCCATTTAGACTCCTCTACAGACAAGGAAAGAAAAGAAGCCCTCTGTAAACATGTGCATGGGTGGATTTATTCCATCTGGGGAAGCACGGGTGAAGTAGGACAAGCAGTACTCTGTAGATGCCTAACCTGCCTCCCTCTCTGTCTCCCCCAGCTCATAATAGAGGAAAGTGAGACAACTTGCTGAGAAAATAAAAGGTAGCATTTAAATGACTAAAGGTAAAGGGACTTTTTTCTACCGAAAGCTTTGGAAGGCTTAAATCTTTCACTTGTGAAAGATATGTCCTTTACATGTGCTCCTTTATCACATATCATCATCTTTTTTAAGAGATAAGATACAGAAGCTATGTACAATGCATCATGCTTGAGCCATTAATGAAACACAACATGTTTTACTGAACAAACTTTAAAAAGCTGAAACTCTCTTTTTATCCAGATTGTGCTCTCTTTTTATCGCGATTTTGCTCTTTTTTATACTAATGTTAATCTGAAGTAAATTCACCGATACCTGAATTGCCAAAGTATTTACAATGGATTTACACTAAAGATTAAAGGTCAGAATATTGTTCTAGAGCACTTTTGGGGGGCTGATCTGACTAAATACAGAAGCCTGCAATGCAGGCAGGGATAGTACTAACGAGACCCTTCAGGCTCTGGAGGGCACTGAGAGACCCAAGCGATGGAGGCATTGAGGGCAAATGAGACCACCAGCAAGTGAGGAGCCAGACAGCGCTCATTGACCCGGAGCTGCTTTACAAATACTGAATCAAATTCAGAAGACGACGAGGCAGACATGGGGAAGCAACTAGAGACCAACCTCAATGTTGCTACGGTTTAACTGCAGAAACAAGCAGAAGATGTCAACACAGTGTGGAAAGTTTCAAAGGGAGACGAATGGGATCTTAAGCCGAACTCACCGGTTTGACCCAGTGCAGATCTTAGGACTGGGTTAATGAAAAGGGCACATCCATCAGATTGCTGCTGACCTGCAGGTGCTGCACCAGCTTCAGGTAAAAATAAAAACTGGAAGGCAAGAAAGCTGCTTACCACAAAACCAGGCAGAAATCAGAAGCAAAGCCTGCAGTTCTCATACTGAAAGACGAGGGGAAAAGCTTCAAAACGGTCAATCATGGAAATTACAAGATTCTCTACAAAGGCTATGGCCGAAAACCACTTTAACCCTGTTAGCTGATCAAAGGGAAATTGCAGATGGCTTGCTCAAAGACCTCAGCAATTTCTTAAACCTTGCACTCTTCAGCTCTGCTAGAGTTAAGAAATGCTTCTCAGCTCCTCATTCAAAAGTAGGGAGCAGAGATTCCTACAGCTGCTGAGCAGCTGCCACAGGGCAAGGCAAAGTCCCTGCTCACACCCTACCGCTATACATAAACACAGTGTCACCAACTAGTTAGAAAACTGGAGTTCACCACAATCACCTAATAAAGGCATGGTACCTCAAGGGGTTCAAGAATACAGATGCAGAGTGCCTTTTACAAAGAAGAAGGTAAAACCATTCCTGTAGTGACACCAAGGTATATTGATTTTCTCAACTGAGAAAAAATCTGTGTCAAAATGACATCAATGGATTTGTTGGTGAGGGCGCTGAAAAGGCTTTTGCAGAAACAGTCTGGCTTTCAGCCTTGTCCTACTTCAAAGCGAGCAAAGGTCTCTACCTGTCCTTTGCGGAGCTAACTAAAGACTCCAGCACTGTCAGCCACGAGCAGCCCAGAGGCGTCTGCATAAATTTGGATGTTCAAATAAGTTTGTGAGCATATTTTGGTTATTTCATGGTGGTGTGAGGTAACGCAAAGGTTCTCAGTGATGACAAGATGTCAGAACATGTCACTGTCAAAACCAGCCCCAAGCAAGGCTGTGTCCTAGCCCAGCTCTTGTTTACGGTCTTTTATGCAGCAGTGCTTCTTGCTGCATCTGGAAGCAGCAGCGCTTCTTGCTGCGTCTGGAAGCAGCAGCGAAGGGAGCTGCTTTAATTATTTTATAGGTGGCAGAATCGCTGATCTGGAGAGGTGCCAGGCTAAACCGAAAGTCAGAGAGGTCCTCCCAGGCAATCTGCCCTAGCTGCTGACAGTGTGCTGAGCGTGCGGAATATTACTGATGGATTTGATTGCACTGCCATGGCTCAGCCTTGTCACAAGCATAAAGCAAATAACGCTACCTTTTTCAAGGCAGAAGCATGCTGAGCCAGTAGTATGCCTTGGCAATACAATGCTGAAGTCCTGCAGGTGAAATTCTGCTACCTTGGCAGCAAGCTCCTCAAACATCGTGACTGATAACGGTTCTTCAAAGGAGGGAGAGGGCCATGTGGCTTTTGAAAGATTAAAGCTGTGTATGAAATCAAGGAGGTTCCAGACTACAAACACAAGTGAAAGAAAGCCATGTGCCTGTCACCATCACTCTTCTGCACAGTAGGACTCTGAAGCGCTACACAAAAATTGCTCCGAGTCTCAACCCAGTCTATGTGCGCTACTTTTATGCCCCTGCAGATAAAATAAGAAGTCAGGACAACGTCCTGAATGCTGAGATTTGAACCATTGTCAAATATTAACCGCTGCCAGAGACTCTTGCAGGCTTAGCTACACTGGTGTGAGCGTACCAGGCAAAGCGTTGCACGTAGTCGTGTTCTGGGGTAGAAGGTAAAGTACAGTCCAATGCAATCTTATAAGCAGACGCCCAGCACTGGTTTTCAGCTGTGGCATTAGTTTCACAACACAGGAGGCTCACCGCTGGCTGCTGAGGTAGGGATGATGTACTGATGCCATCACAGCCTCTCATCAAAGTGGGACAACCCAATGACATGGAAAAGGACTAAGAGGGAAACGCCCAATTAAGCATTAATCAGTGCTACCTCTATTGATTTGTGTATGCAAATATCAGGGAACTTTCTCAGAGAAGAAACAACAAAAGCTGAATTGTCAGGATACAATATCTCAGTAAAAATACATAAAGTGAGATTTAGAAACTTAACAGCTTTCAGAATACTTTAACACAAAGAAAGGGAGGAAATAGCTTTCATTTATAAATACAGTAAAAAACAAGAAAAACTATTATACACACTATATTATAAAGTTTTGTGCTACAGCAAAATACAAGAGTGATTAAGAGTTTTAGCATACAAAGTCTATTTATAAAATGGGGGCTGCTTAAATTGTATTGGCACCATGAAGCATAAAGAAAACAAGAGGAAATGGAAGTGTAGAACAAATGCAGAAGTGCGTATTTCTTCATGAACTATGTTTCACAGTATCACAGTATCGTCAGGGTTGGAAGGGACCTCTGGAGATCATCTAGTCCAACCCCCCTGCCACAGCAGGGACACCTACAGCAGTTGCACAGGACGGCGTCCAGGCGGGTTTTGAATGTCTCCAGTGTGGGAGACTCCACAACCTCTCTGGGCAGCCTGTGCCAGTGCACCAATCAGGTGCTTCCTACACCTGATTTCTCAGTTTCTGGACTATCCCACATGCACACCCCAGCCGACTTTCAGATTTACATCAATGTAAATCCAGTATAACACCACCAAGATTAATTTAACCTTATCTCACAGCTCCAAGTCCTGGTACGGGTGTTACCGGAGTTGCTTCAAATACACAAGTGTAGATGTTGGCTGTGGAGGCTCTTACATGACGCAAATGTAAGGAGACCTTCAAACCAGACTGTTGTATGGGAGTGATCATCAGTTCCAATGCTATGGAAAGCACGTCATACTTCATTGGAGGGATGGTGGCCACAGCCTGAAACTGCACAGGTGGATTGGGACTATATGCAATGTGTGGCTGGAATATTTGGGGTTTCAGACAGCCAGGAGCAGCAGAGAGGCTCAAATTAACAATCATCTCCAGGTGAGGTGGCAGCAGGGGTTCAGTAGTTCTATTTCTCCTATTCTATTTCTATTCTAATTCTATTTGGAATCAAGACTAAAATAAAGTGTAAAACCTTTCAGATAAGATTTACTTAAGCAATAAGAGCAAACTGAAAGCAATACTATCCCTGTAGAAGAGGCTGTATAATTATACTTGCAGTAAGTCTGAAAAAACCAAGACATTCCTGCAGTTATACAGCTAAATACAGACAGTTTACCTATTTGCAGTTATGTTCTTAATATTTAGCTTTAAAAATACTTTCATTCAGGTATAACAGTATATGGATATGTATGAATGTACACTGTTCTAACAGTATATAACCATATAAAGATATAATTCATGTGGATTCATAAGCTATTTTACTTTTCTTTTAAGCATAAACTGCCAACAGATAGTGTGAAAAAGACTCTAGGACCTAATCTGACACTCACTGAAATCGTTGAGAGTTGCTACATCATAGCCTCCCTCTCCTCTGCAAATGTGTGCCAAAGAGCAAAGAATGTGGCCTTGGTGGAGTCTTGTCAAGTCTCTTGTAGTGATGATAGGACACTGTTCCATCACTGTGTTGCTTTACTCTTCTTGGTTTTGCTTTTCTTGTCTTTTTTCTTCAAGCCATCCATATTAGCTCTCAGCAAATTTGAATATGCCATCTGGAATTTATTTACTTCCTTTGAGCTCACCACTGTGCTAATTTTCTTCTTTCCATCAGTTGCTCTTAGAGGACACTTATTGTCTGCTGGTTCAAAACTTTCTACGTGGCCTTTGCGTGGGACTGGTTTTGTTCGGCCACCATATTTCTTCAGCGTTATGAAAACACTCCCCGAAGTTCTGCACTTTTGAAAGAGTCTGGTAAGCTCTGTCAGGAACTGCTCCCTCTCCAGCAGCACCACCAAGGAGATGCCTTTGTAGCATCCGAAACCACCAACCCCTTTTGCACTCTGCTTTTGTGGAGGAAGTGGCATGTGAGTGGCAGATAGAAAGGGACGCATGGGATGCTATAGAGCACTGCCAGATGTAGACATCCACCTTGCTCTCATCCTAATTCAGCTCAAGAGCAGGTTGTGCATGAATCCCGTTAGGCTGTGATGGACCTTCTAGAAAAGAAGCTAGGCTTTGTCTTTTCTTATATCATCATAAGGAAAACACAAAGAGGAGCTAGAAGGTGTGCAAAGTGCAGTGTTGTACACTTGACACCCAGAAACACTGGCATTTCTCCTCCTCTCCTTGGAGTACCCTGGGTGGCTGGTCACAGTAGCCCTCCAGCAGGTAGACAGCTTGAGCCATGTGGTGTTAATATGATTAGAATTTGGCTGCCAACAGTTTTTTAGGAGACGTTACCTGATTTTTTTCTGTGGTTCACCTTTTGTTCTAAAAACACAAGTGTAAAATTGAATTCTAAAAGCAAAAGGCAAATTTGTATTTTATAATAAGAAAGAAGCAATGATTCTATTTTGAACCTTTGATTAGCATCTCTGAGGGAAGCTTAAACTTTCTGATCAAGGTGTGGAGTGTGTCCAGAACATGCTGTATTCTAAATTTTGACCACATTAGTTTGACTTATAAATATCAGCAAAATGAACAGGAAATCAGTTCATTTACCTTCATCTTCTAGAAATCTTACATGCAATGATCAAAAGGCTGTAGAGTACTCCAGTACCACCTGTTAAAACATTCTTGTGATCTACTACTAAGGTCTCATCTCAATATGTACATTCTGATTTTTTAAGTTCTATTATCCATGTAAGTGTGTTTGGGCTTGGTTTTTTTTTCATGCTAGCGGCTTCAAAAGTTGTTGATTTAATGTTTTCTTATAGCCTAGTGTCAAAATTTAGTAATTCGATACAATCGCACATGGTTGAAAATTTCAGCGCTCTTCCTTAAAGCCGAGGTGGGGCTTCAAGAGTTGTGTAAAGTGTCTTCACTGGCACAAGTATGTGCTTTGCAAAGCTCAAAAGCAAATATGGACAGATGAGTCTGCTGGCATCGGGCCGGCCTAGGGGCTTCTTTGCACAGCAGGTCAGATGCAGCCATGGGCACTTAGGCTGCCCCAGCCAGAGCACAAAGGAGACCTGTCACCCCCGGCATCCTGAGTCGGAGACGCACACAATGGGCTCTTGCTTGCTGCTTCCCTGAAGTTTTGTGTTGAGAGTCTAGTTTTGTTCTGAGTCCTAAAACCCCTTAACGTCTCTTGTGTTTTATGGAGATGGTTCAGGGATCTGTCTCAGGAAGAGCAGACTGCATTTCTACTGATCTCCTTCCCCTAGGAGCACACCAGGCACTTTTAGGTGCTGGTGCCACTAGATGGCCAAGGCAGTGCCATGTGTGTCCCCCAGAGTGCTGGTCTCAGGTAGGCTTTGGCTGCTGGGAGGGAAGGGTTTGGGCAGGGGGTTCATTGCTGCATGCCCCAAGCCTCCTTCCATCCCTCACCTGCCCCAGGGATCACCTGCACCCAGTCCCATAGGCATCAATGGCCAAACTGGGGCAAACCCAAACATTTTGGCCCCTCCATCCCACTTTAGCTTTTGCTCATTGAACCACCCTGCTTCGGTTACAAAACAGTGCTCACGACACGTTATCACAGAAATCTTCCTCAAAATATTTCCTCTGGAATTCATTAGATTGCAAGCACTTTGGCTATTTACTCTCACTTTTTGCAGTACCAACTTTCTCAGAGCTTTTAACGTGTGAACAATGAATAACAGTTGTAAGAAAATAATTCAGAATTATATAATTAGGGTTTGGGGAAATTTGTCACTTACTGGGTCATTTTAAATAAGACTAAAAGTGGATGTCCTTAGACGGAAAAGCAAGCTTTCCCCCCCCCGCAAAAAGGGAATTCTCTGATTTCTTCTGCAGACCTGTCCTCCAGGGATCAGGCATATTTGTATGATGACTAGATCTTTCAGTGCACTTTCCGTTGACTCAGTGATGACCAGCTAGATGGATTAAGAAAACAAATGTAGTCTGCTGAATAGCACAACAGATTTTGTATCGTAAGTTTGATTTGAGTGCTAGATAAGTAACAAATTTAAGTAATGAAAGAAAATCAATAACATTCTATTTCTTCAGAATATTTGAAAGTAGTTTCTAATATCAACATGGCACATATTTACTAATTGACTTTTATTTCTGCATAGTTTTACTAAGCGTGTTCTAAAATCAAGTGGTTAAACTAAATATTGGTTAAATTACTGCCTTTGACAAACATCTATAATTTACTTTTAAAAATACTCTCCTACAGAGGGTTGTAAGAAACCCAGATTATATTTGACTTCCTTTATTCTTAATGGAGGAAAATTAATATTTCTAGAGCATGTCCTATCTGTTTCTGACTTCCATCTTCGGGCAAGTGAAATTGCACCCTACAAGTGTCTCCACGGACTCTCCCAGGAGATGATGTGACAAACTCAGGAGTCAAATGTCTACACTGTAGGTATCAATGTTTGGATAAGGGAGGAAAAACATTTTCTTGTCTGATCTGAGCATTGTCATGCTGCAAGAGTCACATAATCTTCCAAACCATCACATCTTCGCATAGTGTTTTATGCTTCTCTGTGCCTAGCAAGAAAAAAAACACCTGATCTTGAGAAAGCTGATGGCAATAATGAGTAACTGCATCTCCCCTGCCTATTTACCCTTGCTTCAGAAATGTTCTCATGCCTCTCCCCGTGCAAAAATCTTCCACCAGCCTCAGGAGAGGATACAGTGTGTGTGCAGGCTCTTTAGCTTGTTCTTCTCTTGGAGAAGATATATATTTCAAGCAGGAATGAAAACACCACTTTAAGTTACCATTTCTTAGATGCAGGTACATTATTGACAAGATTTGGGCTGCAATAGAGTGATAAGTGGGTTGATTTTGTTAAAGGTTTGGTTACAAAGAATCTTCTTGAAATATCAAGGCTTTTCTCCACGCGCTTTTCAGTTTTAGATGCAATTCACCGTACCTTTGACATGACTATTATATTGATACTGAAAGGTATCAGGCTCCCAAGGCTTTTGGTACTTCAGGACTCCTTCTTATATCATGTCTGAGTGATCTGTTGATGATAAAGAAAACCCACAGTGTGCAGAATTGTATTTTCTTGCTTCTTACATAATTATTTAAAAGGAAGAGCCCAAGTCATAATCTTTATTTTAAACTCAGTCAGACCTCTTACTGGCTTAACTGAGAATATGGTTAGAAAAGGACAGACTATAAAAAGAATAAAAATGAGTTAAATGAGGACTTGGCCAGGAGAATGCAGGAGAAAAAATAAAACAAAGCAAAAATAAAGCCTACATCCAATTCCTAGACAAAGCTACCGAGAAAGTTGTGATTGGTCACTATGGCAACAGATTTATAAATGGAAATAAAATGCTTTTAATACTGCAAGCACATTTTTCTATACAGATCTAGTAAATGAACTCAGGCCTCATTAAAGTGAATATAATTTTACAATAAGTATCTGGTTTTATTACAATTATAGTTACAGTAATATTTGTACATATATACAACAATATATATGTTGTATTTATTGTATTCATTACATAAAACAAATGTAATACAACAGTAATTACAATAAATACAATAATAATTACAATATTATTCATATTTATATAAATACAAGAAGTATTTATAGAAATAATAGACATAATATCATGTTAGAAACACCAATACATAGAGGATCAAAATATAAATAGCTATAAGATGATTGGATATTAGGAAGAATTTCGTCACTGAAAGGGTCCTCAGGCATTGGAACGCGTTACCCAGGGCAGTGGTGGAGTCCCCATCCCTGGAGGTATTTAAGGGTCGTGTAGATATAGTGCCCAGGCACACGGTTTAGTGGTGGCTTGTCAGTGTTAGGTTAATGATTGGACTAGATGATCTTACAGGTCTTTTCCAATCTAGGAGATTCTGTGATTCTGTGATAAGATGTTGATGTTTTTACCATATTACTGGTTCAGTCATTCAGAGGCTCAGGAGGTAAATGCTAACATCAGTTATTTTCTTTCCTCAGGGAGTCTCTTTTAATAACTGGTATAAATCAAGGCAACTGTAAGCTTAAATGAGAAATATTTGCTTTTGTTTTCTTGGCTTTTATACCGATGGATTCGGGTTGGTGAAGCAACATATTGAGCGCTGTTCTGCAATGTAAGGGTTTGTTAATACAGCCTCCGCTCTGAGGGAGGCGATTCACTTCTCACCCCCTTTGCTCTGCACCCCTCCCAAAGGCATCGAGGCCAAGCCAGCCTTGCATCACTCACATGAATTTTGGATGTCTATCAATAGGAGCTGGAATTCCTGCAGCTGGAATTCCTGCAAGATTTATCCAGTACTGTACCAATGAAGCCAGCATCTAATACCCACATTCTGATTTAGACTAACATAACTATACTGTCACTTCTGCACCTAAGGACTCGGTCTGTCACACTCAGGGAAGGTAGATGGCAATACTCGGAAGGAGCAAGCTTGACAGCTTATGTCGCTTAGAAATGTAACAAACAAACCGCTGTGCATCACTGAGTGGTTGATGAGGAAAGGGTGAGAAACACAGGCAACAGCGGAGATTGAAAACATTCATCAAAAACACTGGCACAGCCATCCTGGCGCAGGATGATCGTGGAGCCACCGCAGACCTGCGCTGTCCCCGTCTGCCTCACCACTGCGTCCAGCCTTGTTTGTGATGCGCTGCTTGTTTCACGGCGTCTCATCTTCCCTCTCCACACGTTCCACCCTTTCGGCAGATTTTTCCACATGCTTTATTTTGGCATCACTTCAAATTTAGCCCTTCAGAGCAGGAATAGTCTTATTCCTAGGCTGCCTGGTGGCTGTTCAAAGAATACCTGTACAGCTTTTGCTGAATGTGTTCATATTCCTTCATACATCAGTATTTTGATCCAAAAAAAGTGGCATTTTAGAGCAGCTGCGAAACTGGAGATCCTTTCACACTTTGGCTGTTTGCCTATCCCCAAACCCCCACTGCTTTATTTGATACGTATTTAATATGTAGGAAACAGTTCGATATATAGGAACATACACCATCGCAGCTCGCCACAAATTTCACTGTGGCAGGCGAGGCAGGAGTTGCTGGGAAGAGCCTGATGAGAATGTCTCATCTTTGGCCAAGCACTGTCGGAGTTCAGCCCCAGCCAGCCCTGCCGGGGAGCACGGCCAAGCAGCGGGCAGCCGGGCATGAGAGAGGGTAGGAGAGACACAGCCGCCTGCGGGGCCCTTTCTATGGGCAATGAATTATTTTTGTCTCGCTGCTGTGAAGGAACACTTGCCTTCAAAGAACTGCTTTCCACAAGCTTCATTTAAACCCATAGTCCATGCCTCACTTCATCAGGAGGAAAGAAGTGGAAGAGAGTCACATTTCAAGTTCGGTCGCAAATTCCCGCTGTTTTAAATACTGTCAGATACTATGACATCAAGCTGCAAAAAATATGAGAATAATTTTCCACTAAGCATAGATAGGCAAGGTTTGTTTTATTCTATGCCTTGAAAATACTGTCCACCTGATTTTTATTTCTGTCTGTGTACATGCAACCTGTCTACAACAGTCATGCCCTTCGAATCAGGGAGGATCTACAAGTGTTGTGTCTTGGTAAATACGGTATTTGTTTTAACTGTTTTGCAGAATAAGTGCATTTTATAGGACGACAAGCTAATAATTGTATTATCTCAGTAGCAATTTTTGAGAGATTATTCTTCATTTTACGACATCCTAAATTCAACAGCTAACACCCTAACATCCAACCCTGAGCTTCTGGCCGTCCTAATAAATACGCTGATAGCAGGAGTTGGAACAATGTGCAGGAACGAAGGAAACAGATCCCCGGGGCTGGAGATGAGAATAGCAGGCATGAAAGCTGAAACAAAACCGGTGGAAGGACGGGCTGAGCTTTTTCCATGAAGTCTTTAGACATGAAGTTCCATGAGAACAAAATTCAGGATTGTTGGCATCAGCCTTTGGTTTCGTAATACGCATGTACCTTAAAGCATAAGCACTTCACTTGATCTGTATTTCTGAATTATACTTGCTTTACTGAAAACAGAACCAGAAGGCCCCAACTCTCAAAGATACACGGGTTCCCAGCTGCTAGGAGTTTGACTTCCAGGGACTGGGAGTTTTATGTCTAAATGCCTTTGAGGATCTGGGACTATTTTTCTCCCCCATCCCTAGCAAATGATCACAAAAATGAAACAAAACTACAAAGAACAAGAGGATGATTCCAAACTACTGGTACTAAGAAGGTTCCAGTTAACCAGTCACAGGGAATTTACAGAGAGGACTTTTCCTAAAAGATGATTTGCAGCTGAGCACCTGGAGAAAATAGTTTGCACCTGGCACAGCTAAAGAGCTTTTTTTTTTTTTACTAAGAAATAAAGCAAGAAGCACGGGGAAGATTTATGTAATCTTCACACCCAGAGTCAGCTTCCTGGAAGAAGAAAATCAGATAAAATATAGCAATGGCTAAAGCAAGCAGGAAGATGTACAGCTGTGAAAAAAAATTCAATATTAATATTAGCAGAAGGATGCGTGATATGAATGAGTAAGAGGGCTGTGCTTAATCCAGCTTGGGAACTGAGAGCTGTCAAGAAGAGACAAGAGAGACACTTGGCAACACAAGGAATACGCAGGGCAATACTGCCCGTGAGGTAGGCAGCAGCGTGGCGGACTTGAGCTGATGCTGCAGATGCTGTAAAGGCTACAGCAAAGCGAGGGGATTGTGGTCACGACTGCAACAGTATTTTTACAAGTGTGCACTGTTCAGAAGAGATGAAAGCGTGGGGTTAACTGAAGGGTCTGGGTTTTTTGCGCCAGGCCCACAGATCTGATGTTCAGGACATTTCCCCCCTTAACGTGTAAGGCTTCAGAGCAGGGCAGACTGCTTCTCGCGGGGGCTGCGTTACCACTGCTTAAGCAACCCGCTTTCGCCAGCGCCCTGCTGAGCCGTGGTCAGGGCAGAGCTGAAGCCTCGCTAGCCAAGCGTGCCCGTCCACTGCTGCGAGGCTCAGAGCTGGAGCTTGCAGGCAATGATGTTTGAAGGCCCCTCTGTAAGTGTTGGGGAGAACACTTGGAACCACCCCGCTGAAGCTGCAGGTAGGTGACCCTGCATCTATCACTGCTCTCTGTACTCGTCCCCACCGGCGCTGCCTTTGGGACAGGGTTGCTGCAGAATAGTCTGGCTGGCAGGGAGCCGCCAGGCGTTTCTGTATTGCAGCTGGGAACAACTCCTCCACTGCTCCGCTTGCGTCACCACCATGCTTTTGGAGCATTTCTCCTTGTCCTGGCCTGCCCCAGCGTAGAGTTCGGGATGTTGGTTTTCACCTCCAAAACTCTGCTCGAGTCGTTCCCAGCACTGCTGGGAGTTGCGTAGCTGCCAATAGATTATTGCTCTGCATCAGCAGGTGCCAGTGGAGGGGCCCTGGCTCCTCAGGAGACACGATCTGCACCGCCTGCCAGTACATCTTTTCTCATTTTCTCCTTAAGGCCGTCTTTGTCTTCCACGAGCAGTCACAACTCTGATATTCATACATGCTCCTGTGCCACCGATCTTCCTTCTCATAACACCACCCTGATGGTGTTCCTGAGCTCACCTCCAGGCAGCTTTCCCTGGCTCAGCTCTGCTCCTTAGTGCTCAACCCAATAAAGGACACGGCCACTGAAATCAGTGGAAATACTTCCCTTGACTTCAGTGGGCTTTGGAACAAGCCTGTAATAACCCTGATGGAGAGAGGGTCCTCAGCAGCCCATGTGAAGCCCGTGACGACAGTCCCATCACCTGAAGTAGAAAGCAGCGTGCCCCCCAAGAGTGTTTTCTGCTCTTCTCTTGCTCACCGTGCCCCTTCACACCTGGTGCTCCTGACCTGCTGTAACCACTTACCAGGGGCAGATCCAGCCCATTTGTGTGCCTGTGGCTTGTCCTGTGAACGGGAGCGTGTTGTGTGGTGCTGTGTGGAGCAGAAGGAAAGCTTGGGGGCAGGAGTTGTCTCCCCAGTAAAAATGTGCCTTTGCGTTAGCTGGGGAATTTAGACAATTGACGCTAAATGTAAACCAGGTTTTCTTAGTGGCTACAGCGTGTGAGTGCACAGTGCCCATCCCAGTGGCCTCAAGTCTAACCTGTAAACATCGTAAATACTAGTACTGTTATTGATATTAAACGAGTGATGAGGTATTGTTTCACAGCGAGATGTTCAGAATATTTGGCCGCCTTGGGGCTTGGATGACATCAGTTTTGACTTTCAAAATCAAACTGCCACCTTGTGGTACGGTGGGGGAGAAATCTGTGGGAAATTACATGGACAGCAAAAATTTAGATGCATAGTAAAAACTGGTCCCTTTGCCCCACCAATGACTTACAGCATTTATGGATTCTTAAATTTATTTTTTACTATGCCTCAGGCAAACTAATAAAAATTCTTATGCCATGCTTTAAAAAGTCAATTTAACTTTTTGTGATTGTCAGTGTAAAATGTAAAACTGTTACCTCTTTCTTGTATGTAATTGTCCTGAAATGATCAGTGCACTCATATAAGTGGGTTTTTCAAGATTATATCCAAATGCAGCTTACAGGAAAACGCTAACCATAAACGCTATAGGTATCTATAATTGTTTTCTTTCTCTCTTTTAAGCTCATTAACGTTAAGAAAAATTTCTGTGAGAGCCAGAGCAGGGCCACATAAATTGCTGAAGGTGAGCAAACTATAGTGCATCATCTGGTCTGAGATGCTGTCCCTGTACATCCTCTTGGACTATGATGGATATAAGGTAATTTTAGTCAGCTTTCTCTTTCACTGTGGGCCAAGCCATCACAAATTACTTCACCTTGCTTGTCAACCAAGAGCAAGAACGATGGATCAGCAGATGTGCGGTAATCTGTTACAGCAATGTGTGTGTGCATCTCAACCTTCAGGCAGCAGACCAGCACAGAGATGTGCTGGCACAATCCTTTCAGTATACAGCTAGCTTGGATGTCCTTGTGTCATCTAATACTATTTATGAAAGATGATAGATGAAAAGCTCGTCCATTTCAAATCGAAAAGTGTAGCTGAGGTGAACAGTTGATTGCAGCTACGTATCAGTGCTTTGTGCATCCACAACTTTTCAGGAATATGGTGGTTTAAAAAGAAAAAGGTGCAGGTAACAAGAAGCCTGTAAGGTCTGGAGTTCACATCTTATCACTCTGCTCATGCTAGGCAAGCATTAACACTTTTTTTAAAGCATGAAGTGGAGTCATCCACTACTGAAAGTAACCAAGTAAGAGGGAGGCAGTCGTGCAGGAGGGAATGTAAAGGTATGGAGAGCCTGATACTGACTCTTCTCTTAAGTAAGCCTAGAAAGACCCAGATGAGCTACCTGGGACCTATATCACCAGGGCAAGCCATTTTCCTTCCCACTGTGTCTATTACAAAGTACAATACCTCAGGGAAGTAGTTTTTATAAAGTATTCTTCATCCAAAAGTACATAGGTAGAAGGAACTCATAAATTTCACGGTTCTCCATGAACTGCTCTCCTGTAACATCTTTGTTGAGCACTGGCTCTAGGAGAGAGCTAGTGAGTGTTCCCATGGATGGGGGTTCTGCAGGTCCTCACGGGGCTGCCTGCCTGCGGAGCTTGGCCCCTGGAAACCCTACGAACATAGAGGCTGCTCCAACTTTCAGGGTTACCTGGCTCACGTTTCCCCATCAGCCCACTCGGCAGCCAAACTCCCAGGAAGAATAAACATGAAAATTTCTGCTTAATGGTTGTGGTGGTGTCCGCTTGCTTGGTGATTTGAATTAAGGATGCATAGTCTCCTTCTAGCTATGGTCTCATCCATCAGCCCAAGTGGGTGCAGGTGTGAACCACTTCTACGTGATGCATGGCAGCAGCCCATGCTAGCCATGTGTGGGTTTGCGTCATCGCAGACTGCTGTCAACACAGGGACAGGACCGGCAAAGAGAGAAGGAAAAGGCAGGGAGGAGGAAGTGTTCAGTGGGTGATGAGGTTGTGAGGGAGAATGTTTGGATTTAGATGAAGGGTGGGCAGGGGAAGGAGAAGAGCCCATGGGCCCACGCAGCCTTTTGTGCTTGCACCTGAGTTAGTTCCCGTGTAAGCCCCCTGCAGTGTGTGAGATTCCCCCACACCACAACATGGTTGTGCAGCTCTGCAGCCCCCCTCATCCCACCATTTCGCCTTGCAAGGAGCACTGCTTGTGGCCCCTGAGCAAACTAGGGAAATCCTGCTGCTCAGGAGAGCAGGAGACCAGGCTAGATCAACACAACGATCCCTTGGGGCTTTACAGATCAGGGCGTCTGCGAGCCCTGTGTGGTGGTGGGCTCTTGTGGAGGCCTGCCTGATGGCTGGAGGAATGAAAGCGGGACCAGCATACCAAACGCTGTCCTAGGGAAGAGCGAGCTACCTCCCACCGAAGGAGTGCCTTGGGGATTTTTATTTTTTATTTTTTATTCTGACATGGACTAGTTAAAAGGCATCTGGAGGCAGAGCGTCACATCCCATTGCAGTCAATAAATCAGCAATGGTAATGGTGAAAGGAAATGTGAGTGTTTCTCCAGCTGAGAAGTGACACCAAGGACTAGTGTCTTTTAATGTAAGCGTATGGCAGGAGCAGAGTGATTAATGAAGCTTAATGTGTATAAAGCCCATGGCAATAACTCTTATTTTGGTGTTATTGTTGGTGTGTCTGTCCTCGCTTTCATAAAAAGAGTGTGGTGATATCTAAGAGTGGCATTTCGATGCCTGAAATGCTCCTCATATAAATAGAACAAGCAGATCAGCATGACCGAGTGATAAAATTACCTTCTGGTCTTCAGGAACTTCAGCATGCAACTGTGCTATAGGGACCTCAGTGTACCCCTCTTCACAGCACAAACGTTTGGAAATGGATCTGGAGGAGACATATGAAAAAGGAGAGAATACAGAGGGGAAAATGACTCGAGCTGCAGCTGCAAAGTTGGTGAAAAAGGCTTTTCTCGAAGCCCTGAAGTCCAATGACTTTGAAACACTGGAGGAGCTCTTGAGCCAAAAGAAAATAGACGTGGACACGGTGTTTGAAGTGGAAGATGAAAACCTGATTCTGGCATCCTACAAACAAGGTAAATGTGGCAGCGTTCACCAGCCAGGAAGTAGATGGGTTTGAGTGATTTTCAAGAAACTGTGGCCCTTTGTCTCTTCTGAAGCTGCAGCATAAGCTGGTTCATAGGCAGTAATGTCTCAGTAGGTTCATACGGCCACGGTGACCGCAGGAGGGGAGCTTATCAGCTGTACCTACTGGGCTTGGTGGAGGGCAGGCCAGAGACCAGCCTGAGCCTCTGTGCTGCTGAGGCAGCTGCTGCAGCTTCAGGGGAGTCCAAAAAGAGGAGTCCTTTGCCATTTCCTCGCAGAGAACTCGGGTGTAAATCCCGGAATAGACACATGCAGGCTAAGTGTGGTGTATACATGTCTTGCATGTACCCAGTCACATATACAGACCATTTAGAAACATAAAATTTTAAATCTCTTCCATTTTCAATTTACAGCAGTAGCACAGTGAACTCTCCCTAGCCCAGGAGAGCTAAGGAAATAACTGCAGACCCTGGATGTTGCTGGATGGGAGGAGATTTATCTTTCACACTGACACAAAGTGAGGATGTGCTAGTTTATCAAAACAGAAAAATCATCTGGAAAAACACAAGCAGAAAAGACATCTATTTTGGAGTGCAGAAAACCCAAACCAGTTCTCAGCCAGACACTGATTGAGGTTCCAAAAACTTACAGCTTAAAGCAATAAAACAAGTTTGGTCTCTGCTAAAATCAACATACTTCATTACCTACTCGCTAACAGACTCTGTGTCTGTATCTACAAAACAGTAATGACCAGGCTTTGCCAGAAGTTAATAATAAGTGGAGATAAAGACCTCTAGTCCCAGCAGCACAGCAAATGCCCTTTTCTTCTGTGGCATAAAGAAGGGACAACACCCCACCTCTTCTCCTTTTCTGAGTTTACCTCTGATTTAATGATTGGCTCCTGTTCTTTTGATTTCATTAGGGTGAGGATGATGCAGTCATGACGTACTTCCCTTGGGTACAGTGTCTGAAGTAACCCACACAGTGATGAATGTATCTTAAAATACCTTTTTTTTTTTCTGTCCTCAGCCAGCTGAGTTGCATTCTGGTTGTGGTTTGAGACTACAGGATTAATGCATGCATTTTTAATTGCACATCATTTGATGTTAATGTTAACATTGCAAGCATTAACCTATCTCTTTTGGAGAAGTCTCTCCTTTCTCCAAAAAATAGAGAGCTAAATGCAACCTATGGCCTCCACCACAGCAGTGTATTCACTTTGTCTGAAAGGCAGGAGGCACTCTATCAACTCTTGTGCAAATTTTGCTTTTATTCTGAATCCGAGATAACTGTGATATGGAACGGGGATTTCCTTGAGGAGGGAGAGGAGAGAAAAATTAAGGCCCACCATCCCACCATGCAGACAGCCTGAGCTTTGCCATAGCCCTAAGCGATGAAGTGGCAAGGAGATGCCATGGGTGACAGAGTGGCTTTGCTTCCCCTCTTCCAAAGAGGCTGAGAGCTCCCGAGGACACTGACCTTGCACATGCCATGACTTTTTTTGTGTTTTCACCCAAAGAAGCAGGCAAGCTGAACGAGACCTCCCATGGAGCCCATGTCTGCTTCCTGCTCAGAGCCCGGTCCCTGTCTCTCTGGACTCAGAGATACCTGTAGGTTTGGGCAGAGGACATGGGAGATGCTCCCCCAGGAGCTGAGGCCAGCTCATCTGCAGCAGCGCAGGCAGAGGAAATAAACAGTGGCCTCAGGCAGGGAAGTTGTGGCTATATAAAGTGATAACTTGGCTTTAAAGATGACTTTCCTGCTGTTATGTATCATTTATGGCTCACATCTGGCCATAAATGTGAGGCCCAGCTCAGTGCTGGATAAGCCAGCAGTGCTCCACAGCTCACTGGCAAGAAGGGGGAACGCTGCGTGTGTGTTCAGGTGGGGACCTGATTTAAGAAACTTGCTCCGCTATATGCATAGACTCTGAGATATAGCCCACCTACTTTGTGCCTGGTTTGGGGGCATATGATGAAAACGTCGTCTTAGCAGAGTTGCCAGCGTAACCTGGACAGTCGGTGGGTTGAGAGAGGGTTGGGCGGCTGCAGAGGAGCCTGTCGCCCCGCGTGGGCAGGCGGGTGCCTCAGGGCTGCCTGCTGTTGCCATTCGTGGCATGGGTTCCTTGGGGAATGGGTTTGGTAGTCCCCAGAATTTAATCCTAGAGTGGATGCAGTCTGTAGGCAGTTTCTCACCCCTGACATCTCACATGCTGGTAGTAATAAATGCTTATATTGGTCAGGAACAAGCCACTGCAGCCGTGATAGAGCAGGAGGTGCAGCTGCTGTCATGACTGTCCCTTTTATATCTGTAACATTTTGGTGGAAATCTAGCATTTTTCAGATGCACACAAGAACTGCATTACTGGCATCTACTTCAGAATGCACTTGCAATTTAACTAGGAGGGAAGAAGAACTTTAATTCAAGTTTCTCCCCGCCATCAGTACTTTATTTCTATCTATCTCTTTCCTTCCTCTCCATCTTCTTTCTGTCTAATAAAACACACATGAATACTGTAAAAACTGTATCTATATGACACTAAGGTTGAAAAACTATATGCAACTAGAGATTCAAAGATGAAGGTCTGAATTAATTCGACCTCATACCTCTTTAGTATTTTTTATGTCTTTTACATAGTAACAGTATTCAACCAGGCATTTGTCCAAGGAGAAACAGATAAATCAAATCCAGAAAATTTTATAGGCATTCTAGCTAAGATGTAGCTGCTGTATCTAAAAAAAAAAAAAAAAAATCCAAAAAAAACCCCCAAAAACAACAAAAACAAAAAAGAGAAAAGGAGTTTTAGACTTCTCTTGCCCTTCTGCACATTATTACTGTGTTTTACTTTTTTTAAACAAATGATTATAGTAATCACTTCTGAGACTGTCTCTGTGCAGTCATTAAGCATGTAGTCCTATTTTGGGAGCAAATATTTAAGTGTTATTTCGTCTTACACCTGTTTGTAAGTAAAAAAAAAAATCGCTGTGAAATTTTCAGAGAAAAATCCAAACATTTTTGAGCCAAATTTCATGCCAAAGTGTCACTGCTTCTATTTGGCTCTTCAACCTAATTTACACCGGCATCCAAACTCCTCCCTCCATGCTCCTCAGTAGTTGGCAGGAGGTCTGTCATAGAGCTGCAGCTGCGTTGCCAGGGGTCATCTATGTGCAAGGCATCACTGGAGGTCTGAATCCAGCTCCTGACATGCAAGATCCTGCCGTCTCCCACGCAGAAACAGCAGGGTGAGCTATCTGTTGAGTCACTGGCCTGAGTAAACGCTGCCTTCTTATTCCAATGCCACCTCTGTTCAGCTATTGGCAGGCTGAAGATCCCATTTCCCCCATATTTTTTAGCTGGTGGCATTTCAAATGCTCTAAGCATTTTTATTTTTTTTTTATTTAGTCTACACAGGTCACAAGAAAAGCAAAAGTTTCCTTCAGAGTAGATCTACATGGGAATTATCTCTCCAAAAGGCAGGCTATTCAGTACACATAGTAAAAGCGCTTAATGAAAATGAAGTTATGCTTGAGAGAACTTCATGTGCACTAACTAAGCTGTAGCTGGTGAAATTACAGTGAATTAAAGCAAAGCTCTAACCCTTCCTTCCGCCTCAATTATTCTTGGTAGGTGGCTGGTCCAGAGAAAAGTCTTTGCCAAGGATGGTAACACGTTTTCACTTTGTACAGGGTACTGGCTGCCTAGCTACAAATTAAAAATATCCTGGGCAACTGGACTTCATCTGGCTGTTATGTATGGGCATCTGGAGAGTCTTTCGGTCCTGCTCAATCACAAAGCTACAATCAACTGCCGGCCCAACGGAAAAGCTGCAATCCACATAGCTTGTGAAACAGCAAATGTTGAGTGTCTCAAGATCCTCTGCAACCATGGAGCCAAGCTGAACTGCTTTGCAATGAGTGGGCAGGCGCCCTTGCACTTCTGTACAACACGAACCTCCATGCCTTGTGCCCAGCAGCTGGTTTGGAGAGGTAAGGTAAAGCTCTGGAGGGTCTCTCGTGACATCCCTCAAGATAGTGGGCATGGTCTGTGGTTTCCCTTAGGAGGCAATTTGTCAAAGCACATGTGTATTTATCCCTTCCATCCACAGCTGACCCATGTCTTCACCTCAGACATCTTTTCTCCATCTCTTTGATCAGACTGAGTTTTTCCCCTTCTATTCTTCACCCCATCTGTCCTTTCCTCTCCCTGGCCACTGGTCCTTACTCCAGGATTGTTTCTCATTTGGTGCCTCCAGCCCACTGCCCAGTCAGTCCTGCTGCAGAAGAGCTCCTCTGAATTAGGGAGTTTCTATTTCTCTATTTTTGTTCTGTCTTCTTCATCTAAGTTTACTATTGAGATGTTTTCACATAAAAGTGTGCCCCTCTTATCTTCTTTCTTGTTCAAATTTTCTTGACCTCATAAAATTCTTTCAACCACTTGTTTTTTAAGACCTGGCCTTGAAAAACTGGATGTAGTTTTTCATACCATCTCTTCATCTCTTCTCTCAGCATGGAGAAGAGAAGGCTCCGAGGAGACCTTATTGCGGCCTTCCAGTTCCTAAAGGGGGCCTACAGGAGAGCTGGGGAAGGACTTTTTACAAGGGCATGTAGTGATAGGACAAGGGGGGAATGGCTTCAAACTGGAAGAAGGTAGATGTAGATTGGATATTAGGAAGAAATTTTTCACTTCGAGGGTGGTGAGGCACTGGCAGAGGTTGCCTGGAGAAGTTGTGGAAGCCCCATCCCTGGCAGTGTTCAAGGCCAGGCTGGATGGGGCTTTGAGCAACCTGGTCTGGTGCCCATGGCAGGGGGGTTGGAGCTAGATGATCTTCAAGGCGCCTTCCAACCTAAACCATTCTATGATTCTATGATTAATTTGTCAGCAGCCAAACTTCTGCATCCATGTAGGGACTGGGGGAAAAATTCTCTTATATATGATTTTTTTTTTCCCAAAATAACACACATTGTACTGGTCATAGGTAATAAATGAAGCTATGAATAGGTGTAATTCCTAGATAAATCTGTTGGTGTCGCATGCTATTTCCTTAACACGTGAATGCTGACTCAAGACACAGGAAAAGACAGACACAAAAGGTACAGCAAAGTCAGGCAGTTCAAGTCTTAAGTTGCAAACAGACAGATTCTCCTATTTATCACACTGTGCCATGGCAAATACAAACACTTTGGGTTTGGGGCTTTTTTTTGCTACACATGTTGTTATTGAAGGCTTTTCTTGAGATGCAGAGCCCAAGTATGTTTTGTTGGCAAGGCAATCTGCAGTCCCAAATGAATAACCACATCGCTTTTCTTCTGCTGGAAAGATACATATTATTTTGTTTAGTTGAAAGGAAAATAAATGAAATAAATGCTGCCAGTTGTATCCTGCCCAAACCAAACAGTCCTGACAGCAGGAGTTGAATTTGCTACCATGGAAAAGCTTAAAAGTCAAATGCAGTCTTATAAAATGTTGCATAGGATGAATGCAAATGAAAGGCTGTATTCTGTAGGCTTTCTCCACCCACCCATCAGCAACAGAATAATAATAATTTGCAAGCCACCCTTCATCCCAAAGCACTCGGTAAACTCAAATCTCCATGTGAGCTAAACATCGAGACTCCAAACAAAATGGGAAAGGCCTGGTGCAAAACATGGCAGGTGTACACATGCACATAGCAGCAGCACCCAACAGCCGAAACCAGGGTTTTGGGTAATGTCCCTGCACCAAAGTTTCCAGGACGCATCTCCCACCCTGCCACCTCCACTCCACGGTGTCACGCTGGGTCAATTCAGGTAAATGCAGTTTAACCGCTTCTGGTTTGGGCAACTCACCAGCTGAGCAAAACCGATCCCATGTTCGTTTACCACCTCCAAACTTAGATTGCTGATGCTCTCATGGACATCTAACACGACTAACACTCAACATGGCTTAACAGCATTAGCACTCTGGTTTTCCAGCCCAGAGGTAATTTTAGACTCCTCTTCCTCCCTCCCAATCCTTACACCTCAGTCTTAGTGCAAATTTGGCAGCGTAAGGGCCTTCGTGAGTCCAGAGAGAAGAGGGGTGGCCGCCCAGCGTGCACTGGCTCTTGCATGGCTACTTTGTCGACAGTTTGCCAAGGCCCCAGGTTCAAGGAGCCCTTGTCCGCCCTGCGGTCATCGGCACCAGCACCCTCCATCTCTGGAAGAAGCTCCTTGGCCCTCCAGCCTGCCGGTCCCGCTGCGGGTGGAGGGTTCTGCTTTAGCTCCGGGGCCCGGGCTCTTGCCAACCTTCCCTCTTTCCTCATGAGCAGCGCTCGGTATTATTCCTATGGTCCTTTGCATTCCCTTAGAGCTGGAAAGCGGGAAGGCAGCTGGCAGGCGGGGAAGGAAAGGGAAAGGGAAAGGGAAAGGGAAAGGGAAAGGGAAAGGGAAAGGGAAAGGGAAAGGGAAAGGGAAAGGGAAAGGGAAAGGGGAAGGGGAAGGGGAAGGGGAAGGGAAGGGGAAGGAAAGAGGAAGGGGAAGGGGAAGGGGAAGGGGAAGGGGAAGGGGAAGGAAAGAGGAAGGGGAAGGGGAAGGAAAGAGGAAGGGGAAGGGGAAGGGGAAGGGGAAGGGGAAGGGGAAGGGAAAAGGAAGGGGAAGGAAAGGGGAAGGGGAAGGGGAAGGGGAAGGGGAAGGGGAAGGGGAAGGAAAGAGGCTGGGGAAGGGGAAGGGGAAGGGGAAGGGGAAGGAAAGAGGAAGGGGAAGGGGAAGGGGAAGGGGAAGGGGAAGGGGAAGGGGAAGGGGAAGGAAAGAGGAAGAGGAAGGGGAAGGGGAAGGGGAAGGGGAAGGGGAAGGGGAAGGGGAAGGGGAAGGGGAAGGGGAAGGGGAAGGGGAAGGAAAGAGGAAGGGGAAGGGGAAGGGGAAGGGAAGGGGAAGGAAAGAGGAAGGGGAAGGGGAAGGGGAAGGGAAAAGGAAGGGGAAGGAAAGGGGAAGGGGAAGGAAAGGGGAAGGGGAAGGGGAAGGGGAAGGGGAAGGGGAAGGGGAAGGGGAAGGAAAGAGGCTGGGGAAGGGGAAGGGGAAGGGGAAGGAAAGAGGAAGGGAAGGAAAGAGGAAGGGGAAGGGGAAGGGGAAGGGGAAGGGGAAGGGGAAGGGGAAGGGGAAGGGGAAGGGGAAGGGGAAGGGGGAGCCGCGGCCCCCCCGCCGCCGCCCCGCTTTGCTGCTCAGTAGATGGTGCTGTTGCTTCAGCAGCCGCAGCCGCTTGGCACAACTACAGCAGTTGTAGCCGTCCGCTTCACAGCTTAAAAACAGGATCCAGACCCTCAGCTGGGGACTTTGGCTATGGTTTTGTGGGTTTTTTTTATATATATCATCTATGGATCTATTGTAAAATGTCCTTTCTTCCAGGCTCGCAGTTAATGAGGTGCTGCAGGAAGCGTTCCCAGGGTATAGATTTGAGCAGAGCTGTTCTCTGGAGCAGGAGTAAAGCTCTCCTTTTCCCTTCCGTTCTTAATTTATAGGCAAAAGCATTTTACACAGAGATTTGGACCTGCATGCTGCTGCAAAATCGAGTGTTCAGATAACGCCTCCTGTCAGCTTGGGGCCAAGCTATCGCATCTGAAGCTGAATCCAAGAACCTGAAGTTTCTAAGGGTTTCCCGGAGGCTTAAGAAATGCAGAATCCATGTCCCTAGCTATTTGCATTTCCATGTGCATCTTTCAAGCCACTTGCCCACCCTCACCTTCTCCTTGGGTAGCAGGGCTCAAGCAGAGAGGTGGCTGAACCAGGATTTCATTGCCTTCATTTTTTCCCATCATCTTTCTTTGGCAGGAGCAAACGTGAACATAAAAACAAACAACCAAGATGAGGAGACTCCTCTGCACACTGTTGCGCGATTGGGTATCCCGGAGCTCGTGGCCTTTTATGTGGAACAAGGAGCGCACGTTGATGCTCTCAATGCCTACATGGAGACCCCCCTGGCCTGCGCAGCCTATTGGGCCCTTCACTATAAGGATCAGATGTACAGCCCAGATCACCACCTCGTCTGTCGGATGCTCTTAGACTATAAAGCTGAAGTGAACACTCGTGATGAGGATTTCAAATCACCGCTCCACAAAGCTGCCTGGAACTGTGACCACGTCCTGCTGCATATGCTGCTGGAGGCAGGAGCAGAAGTAAACATCATGGATGTCAATGGCTGCGCACCCCTACAGTATATCATAAAAGTGACATCTGTGCGGCCAGCTGCCCAGCCTGACATCTGCTACCAGCTGCTACTGAATCATGGAGCAGCGAGGATCTATCCTCTGCAGTTCCACAAGGTTAAGGATGGCTTTGTACAGTAGGGATGTGGGGAGAGGTGGTGACTTGAACAGGAATGGGATGAGAGATCCAAACTTCAGGGATTGGTGGTGTCTGGATTTGCTAGAGTCTTGTAAACTGTGCACCCAGAATGCCCCAAACCTTCTGAGACAACCTGTTGTACGAGTGGTATCATTAAACTGAAGTGAAATTACAGTTGCTAATGCCAGAAGCCAGATCCAGATCCCATTTTTCTTCTTAACCAGCCTGAAACCCCAAACTCTAACTGCTGTTTCAAGCCTAATTTTTCAGAGCTGATTCACTTTCTCGTTTCAGAGAACCCACATGCCTTTTTCAAACCTGGCTCCATACAGGCTTAAATGGGTTATGTGAAATGCATATTTCATGGCCTCTATCAAAGACTGGAGATCAGACCAGTTGATTCAGTTTGTCACTTCTGGCCTTTAAAAATCTATTCAAATCTATTCAAAGTGAAATGGATCTCAGTAAAGCTTTGGCTCATCCCCAGGAAATGTGAGAAATTAAGGGGAAATGCTGGGCCTGGGCTCATAGTTGCTGAAAAAAAAAAAAAAAAAAAGAAAAGAAAAATAATTGCAGGATCCCTCCCAAAGAATTTCTAAGTGTCTGCAAAGCCCAAGCCACTGACAGGAGTAGCTGACAGACTTCTTGTACCAGGCAACTAAATAAGCTTGTTGTAATCAGGACTCATTCTCTCTCATCCAGTGCCCTGAGCAACATTTTGCGGCTCCTCCACTGTATATGTAAAGTTTTAATGAGCCAAGCAACCAGAAGCCTTTGAACAAAATGCCAAACTTTTGGCTGTGCCCTCTTGAGCCCAGGATGAGCTGGCCCTGTCTGTAACAGAACAACACTTAGTCTCCTACAGCACGTTCGAGAGCCAGGTCCGGGGTCTCCTCTTCCTGCCTCTGCCTTTCTCCTGTTGCATGGAGCGGGTGTCCCTTACAAACCATCACTTGCCATCTGTAAAATGTGTGGGATGATACTTATGCCAGAGGGATATTCTGCGGTTTTGTTTGTGAAAGCCCGGCTACTGTGTGGGACAAAATTGTGCATCATACAGTGTGAATGCCAAGTGTTATTCCATGCGTGTGAGTGACAGTAGACTTTGGTTTTTTCCTACTAAGCTAAAGTTATGGGGAAGAGCAGTTTTTTCAGGGCCCTTGAGTGGCTTGGAATTTTTACTTCTGAGTTGTGCTATCTCCCAGTCTTCCTTTAAATTTTCCCATAACAATGCATTTTTGAGTCATATGATGGGATTTTTTTCTGTTCCTATGCTGTGTGACCTAGAGCAATGTGTTTGTGCATGGCTTTGCCTGGTGTCGAGTCACTCAACCTAGCTATGAACAAGTTATCTCCAGATTCGGGTGATAAAGCTACCCCCATCAACTACCCTCATCTGGAGATCTAAGCCAGTATTTCTGTACAGTGTTAAACTGGGATGTGCGCAGCTCCACTGGGGTCTAGCCTGGGGTTTCTTGCTGCAGGTTGCACTGAGCAGTGTAGCCATGGCTTGTGTCTTTTGCAGCTCCAACTTTATCCTCCCGCAGTTCTTTGGCTGTGTCCATCTCAGCATGCCGTTGCCCCATGCCAAGCATCCAGGCTAGCCCCAGCTTCTTGGTGGTGCTCATGGTCTCTATGCATCCTGCCTGCAGGTGCTACAAGCCTGTCATTCCCACCCCAGAGCTGTGGAGGTTGTCGTCAATACCTACGAACACATCAAATCAACATCGAAGTGGAAAGCAGCCATACCTGACGACGTCTTTGAGGTAAGCTCTTAATGAGTTGTAACAGAGTAAAATCCAAGCTCATTATTTGCATTCTCCATATCCGGCCACAGAAAAGTGAGAACATTTTTGAAAGAGAAGAACATCTCAGGGCATTTGGGACTTCCCCATTTAATGTCATTCACTCGACAAAAACATATCACTCACTGACAAAAATCATACTTTTGAGAAATTTTCCTTGCAACGTTATCCTTTGGAGCACCCCCTGTCAGGGGTGGTGCAGGAACTCAGCTGTCCCTGCTCTCAGCAAGTGCAAAGATTCTGGCTGGGACTGGTGTTTCTTCAGATCTGTCAATATGTATATTTATATTTTTTTTAAGTCAGCAAATGTTTTAAAAGTACCATGTTACACCGGTATGACTATGTATCTTTAGGTCCTGTTGCATGGGTTGGTTTCTGTGAGCAGGACTGGTTAGCTGCAAATATAAGGGAGAATATAAATGGAAAAAATAAGAGATCAAAGAGCAAAAGATGTTGTCAAAAGGCAAAATAGTGGGACAAAATACACGCTTTGACATAATTATCCCTTTAATTCAAAAACCCTCATAGTCCCAATATTCCAGTTTAAACCTAGTTTTTTATTAATACTGGGCTTTTTCAAAATTTTCAAAATCTGTGCTGAAGTTAAGTGCACCAATATCTGCCATACATTATTGGTGATGTTTAGGTAACTCCATCCGCATTATAATGCGGAGTTATATAGCCTGAGGAACCGTGAGACTTTTTTGGGGTCAGATTTGTTCAGAAAAAATTAAAAGAAATCATTCTGGGCAAACACAAAATTAAAAGTTAAAGGTCATTTTTCACCTTAATGAGAACAAGAACAACAACAGAACCAAAAATAATAATAATAATAAATAATATTTTTTTCTTCAAACAAAAAATTTAATCTGAAATATTGGAACATTCTTATTTGGAAAAGTCCACATTTGCTTTATTTCTTTGTTGATACTTTAATTTTTGTTGTCAAAGCTATTTACTGAATTTGACATGAAATTGAAGAAAATTCTTTGTTGGCACAAATACGTACTTTTCCATACGTTAAGTGTATCTGAAAATATGTGTAACCAAATCTGTCAAGCAGCAAGATTATAATATAAGGCCAAGTCACACATAGGCACACGTATTTACCATTTGCTTCTTTTATTTCAACATGACTTGTATGCGTCTGCACTTTTCTTCTTGCCGGGATGCAATTTTATTTATTCTCAAAGGCCACTGGGGCGATTAGTAAGAGCAAAGGGACTTTGCCCCAGCGAGCTGATGGGTACCGCCGGCATCGCGCTGCCCCGCGGTGGGGTTTAGGGGATTAACTCACCCACGTGCGCTGACCCTGAGCGGGCTGCAGCCTCCGTTCGGACCAGGGCTAATGCCACAGAGGAACCCTCACCGTAAATTGATGGATATAAGACATACCAAGCCTAAAGATTTCATCATGGTCTTTAACTTAACCCTAAGTATTTGAGGCACGCATAAGAATTTTCTACAGGCATTTGGCTAAACCACGTCCCCAGTGCTTGATGTGCTTCCCAGGGACAGGAAGGCGCTCTCTGTTTTTTACCTTGTTCTGCAGGGGAAAGGGAAGGGAAGGAAAACAGCCTTATTGCCCTAAAACACGCTTGTGGTGTTTGTTTTTTTTTTTTACAGCGGCACCAGGATTTCTATGACTCTTTGTTCACTGTGTGCAGCAACTCACCACGGTCACTCATGCATTTATGCAGATGTGCTATTCGGGCGATACTGTCAGAAAGGTGCCACCGAGGAGTCCACTTGCTCTCCATCCCCCCGTCCATGAAGAAGTACTTGCTGCTGGAACCAGAAGGAATCATCTACTGAGCGGCAGCAGGAAAGCGGGCCCCGGCGTCTCCCTTCCCGGACCCGCGCGCCTCTGCGGGGTGCTGGAGATCCAGGCATAATCCATACGGGATTTCCCGGCTCTCCTCGGAGCCGCTGTCTTTCCCCGCGCTGAGGAATCACAGCTGCAGGCTGTGGGTCATGCTTGGGGAGGCAGAGCTGGAAAGGCTCCCCCCTCCCCAGCCCCAACAAACACAGGGGCACATACTGCTATGCTTTGCTCAGCCTAGCTTAAACGATGCTGCTGCCGCCTTTGGTATTTATTCCACTGCCTGCTAGATAGCATTAGATTCAAGCTGGACAACCTTTGATACTGTTCCACTGTAATTTTCTTCAGCTGTCATTTTGGGAGTAAAAGAAAGGATACCATCAAAAAATAGGACATTTATTAGCATGACAGAAATGCTTTCCCAGAAAGAAATGGGCGAACTGCTTTGAATCATGACCATGGACAGGATTTCAGTAGTTTCCAGAATTTCCTGTGGATTTACTCTCAATTCAATGTTAGTTCACTGTTCATTGCACCTGCCTATATCTTATAAAGCTTTGTCATAATAATATCCTTTTTAATTGCATGAATTTTTCCCATTATCAATCACAATATTGAAATCCGCAGCACTGAGATTTCTGTACATTGCTATTCATGCCCAGGTAGCTTTTAGCAGATGCTGTCTCCATTTCTTCTCTCACTGTGACTGATGATAATTTCATGTCCTGGTGTTGAGAAACGCAGGTAGAATGGACTTGCCCCTGTAACCTGCACAGCTGTACTTATACCATCCATATATCCCTCAGGATGATGTTGGATGGAATCTGGGAAGAATATGAACCTTTCTTTTCATTGATTTTATAAGGGGATGCCTGCCAGCATGGACTGTACACCTAATTTTTTGGCAGCTACATGCAGGTGAGAGGAATCCTGCCTTAACCAAAAGGTGTTTCCAAGATGAAGATGTGTTGGCTGTGCTGTTACAGACCTGCCCGTCCCCCTGGTTTGCTGGCCCTCTGCTTTCGGACCTGCCAGCACTGGTTTCCCTGCTCACGGGAAACCTTTATTCCTGACCGAGCTACCGTCTCCAGGATGAAATGCGGGGCAGAGGCACTTCGCACACCAAGTATCCCACAGCAAGGGCAAGTGTGGGATCTGACCTACTGATAAAACCCATTTTTCTTCCTTTTTTCAGTTTGATGCAATCCATCTGGGCTGTTCCACTTTTTTTTAGACCCAGACAATTCCGGGCTCTGTTAAAAGGGAGGTGAGCCATGCCCACCATCGGGAGCCAGCCACTCCTGGCTTCTCATTGCATCTCTGACCGTGAAGCTGTTGGTCCTTATCATTATTATTATTATCTCTTTGCAAGACAGCCCACAGCACATTAGGCTCTTCCCAGCTGGACAGGAGCGGCCAAGCTGTTCAGTGTCTCTGTGCCTCGCAAAGTGGCAGTAATAGCACTTGAAGAAATGTGCAGATTGTTTAGTGTTATAAATCCCCTTGCTTTCTTTTCATCTCAGTTTTCACGAAGCAAAGCTTGTACATTGTGTTAGGAGAAAATCCAATTCATAGCTCTGTTTATGTTTAGCTAGACGGCAACGTAGATTGCTATTTAACAGTTTCCAGTGCCAGTGGAGAATTTCAAAGACAACACAGACCATGAGAAAATGCTTTCTCATATGAATTAAGCTGTAATATAGATCCCTGTACTTTACTAAAGTGCTGAAAGATTTCTACAGTTGCAGAGATGTCTCTATCAGAGACACTACAGTAGTTTACAGGGGAGAATGATCAGCATCTGGGGCAATTTGTCGACAGAAAAATCTGCTTGAGGCAGTTCCAGGTCGACGTGATCCACTAAGGAAAACCAGTGAATTTGGAAGGACGGAGAAAGCTTAGGTTATCTAATCCAAATGCTTTTCTAGGCGACATATCTATGTAAGTCAGGCATGAGGAAGAGGATTTGCAAACTGGTCAAGGCAAGAAAATGTTTGTTGCTTTCTGAACGGTCTGACAATGGGGCAAGCTGGATAGTCCAGAAGAGACAGATGGAGGTAGCTGATTTTATTGGGAACACATCCCAAATTGGCTGCTTCTGGAAGTGAAATTCTGCATCTGGAAGAGGGAGGTTTAAGGCAGAACAATAGCAGCATTTTTTGACCTGTCGTAGTCAGGACTGTCTTGCTGAGAGAGAAGAAAAAAGGCTGTCACCAGTGTTCCTAAATTCCCTCTGATCCTCCCCCTCTGCAGTGAACACGCTTAATTTTTATTCTGCGGGCACCCAGCCTCACTTCCAAGCTTTGTACCAAGCAGGTGCCAGATTATAGCCATTGTGGTATCTGACAGGGAGCACAGTGGGATCAGGCTGATTATAGTCATAGGAATTTGCAAGCTGTTAAAAACACTGGAGAACATCCCTATCACAGAAAAAAAGACCTGATTGATGCACTTTAATTGCTTCTGTTGTTGAAGTTAGAAAGACCAACAGCAAGCAAACCTTATTATTTGTTACCTTTTAGCATTTCTTTGTTGTTTTTTTTTCTCTTGCTGTACTCTATTCCCACGCACTGGATGGAGTTGCTCATTTGAGGCATGGAGGTATCTGATAATAAGCTCATCGTTTATTAAATTTATGGGATGCACAGTATTATTATTCTGACTTAGTGTAGATGCCTTGAAATTTCATACTGTTGTGTAACTCCTGATTATGCTTTTATATTTTCAAAGCTGGACCAGGTTGGATGGCTGCAGGTGGAAATAATGAGAGGCCGAGTTTTCACCCCTACGCTGCAAGTTTGAAACTAGCCATGACCTAAAATGGCAGAAATTTTTTTCAGGGTTGTTTGGTGTCTTCTGTGAAATGAATTGCTTTTTGCCATTTGGCTTCTTGGTAGAGATGTAGCCATGTTTGAGACTTTTCCACTGCATTTCACAGCCTATTAGAATATTTAAAGCCCACATGGGCACAAAGAATGAACTGTCCTTTCCCATTGGCAGCCCCTTCCCGCAGCGCCCTTAATGACTTCTCAGTGAACAACAATCAGATTACATTTTTTGGTCCTTATGCTTTTTAAGAGATGTATATGAAGAGATGTTCTTAAGCCACATGCATTGTTGACAAAAGAAGTTGCCCCATCTATTAACATAGAGACACTGCATGTTGTTGTGGACCAGTGCAGACCCATAATTCAGCTGTTCATGGAAATATGGGCATCCTCTTTGTAAAGTGCTCTTGCATTAATTTTAAACTTGGCCTCTGATGTTTGATTGGATCCAGCTTGACTCAAAACTCCAATAATTTATCTACAGAGAGTATGGAGGTGAAACTGAAGTCTTAACAGTGTTCAGGACTGTATTTTCCTGCAAAACCTTTAAATGTCTATTCATATTTGGTTGGCCTTTAGATGCTAGGACAACGAGCCCAAAACAGCATGGCTGGTTCAGCTCTCCAACACTGCTGCTTGTCCTGCCGGCCCAATGCTAAGAAGAGGAGCCAGAGACTGCAAAGCAGCAGGTGAGGACACTGGAAGAGGAAGCAGTAAATGTTGACCAGTTCCTGCTCAGCCTCCAGCCAACATGTATTTATAACCCTCCCCACTCTCCTTGAGACAGGCTAATTTCCAAGTGCTGCTGGTGGCAGGAGGGGAAGGATATATGCTCAGCTTCCTCCTACTTTGTGCAGCAGTATCAAGACCATAAGGGTTGCACAAGGCTTAGGGATGTGATAAGTAGGTCTGCTCTCCACAAAGGTGGCTTTGGATAAGTATCAACAACTGTCCACATACAGGCTGGTACCAGAGCGTGATAGGCGTTTTGTTAATGTGCTCATTACTGGTACTTTAGGATCATACTCAATAGTCAGTGTCTCCCACCTCTACTCCAAAAGCAAGCTCCCTGATGAGAGTCTATTGCTTGACCGAACGGCAGCGATACTCAGCCTCGGGACCTTCAGCACAAGGGGATGCTGGTTCCACATCCCTTGTTCCTCCCATAATGAACAGCATTGAGATGGGTTTGAATTATAAAGAGGAAAAAGGTTCAAAGCCCAGACCAAAATATAGGGCCTTGGGGCCACCTGGCACAGGCAGCCAGGATCTCCATGTCTTTCTGCCCTTAGCATTTGAAAAGCCAGGAGAGGAAGGGGATGGATTGCCTGTGCCCTATTTCATGTTGTTGCATGGCATTGTCATGGCATTGTCACCAGGGCTGTGTGGAGGATGATGAAGCTGTCTGCATCATCTTGTAAGGTTTGGACCAGAACTCCTGACTACATGAAGGCAGAATGGTGTTGAAATGCCCATTTTGATTCTGGCAGTTCTGCGTGGGTCTGTGCGCGCATTGGCATGTGTGTGCATCAGCAGGCGTGTGTATATGTGTATGTATAAGGAGACTTGTGGAGATACCCTCGTCAAAATCTTTGATCTGGTTTCAGTCAGAGTTTTTCAACCCCAAATCAGAGTATCAGAGCTGAAACCAATAAATTCCCATAAGTGTTTTGGCTTCAATGAAATTTTACTTATTCAAAATCACTCACCATCTTGAAAAAACATTTGTCTTCTTTCTATGGGTCAATATCTTACAGCCTATACACGAGTTTTGACAGAATCAAGTTAACTGCTGTGATCATGAATTTATATAAATCTCCCAGACTGAGCAAGACTGACAACTATTTTCATAAAATGTCACGAACAAAAATATTTGGCGTTAGGGGAAAAGGTCTGGTCTGCCATCAAAGATGACAGCTTTACTTTTAGCTGCAAGCACTGCTGGATCAATTAAAATGATCACAGGGGCTCGACTCATTCATATTTGAGGAATGTCCTTTGAAAATGCGCTAATGCTTTTGGCAGCAGATTTTGCTCATGGGACAAGTACCTTTAAATTAAACATACAAGAGTTCAGTCTTTAAGATTGGAAGGAAGATTGAAACAGTCTGGGGTGGCCTATGCTATTATGCACCTTTATTAAACTCTGAGAAGCCAAAGAGGCATGCTAGCTTTTCAGTGCGCTGGAAGGTTTGCAGGGCTCTGGAAGCTGCTGCTTTTCTGAAATGCTACAAGATACAGACGGGTCGGACGCAGCAATATTTCCATTTACTTTCAGGGTATGGCAGTAGAATTTCCCTGTACTCCCTAGGGTTTTCTCCTCTACTAAATGACAGTGCAGAACATGCTATTAGCAGAGATGTGAAAGCCTAGCTAGCGTCTGACACCTTAACCTCCCCTAGAATTATATTAAAGTAGTGAAAAGATCTACCACAGTCTCTATTTGTAGAACGGCAGGGACCTCTGGGACAGCAGACGAGTGGGTCAGAAAAGATTGCTATGTACCACAACTGTCAGATGAAATTGGTTGGCTGCTCAGAAATTTGTTTCAGGCTATTTCTCCAAATGCGTCTTAAGCTTCGTAAGGCACAAAGTGGAAAGGTGACGATAGTTATTATGCATTCCAATGACCTGTTCGATTTTAATACGCAGTTAACATTTTCATAGCGTGTGGCAGCTGCATGTTGCCCTTTACCTTGCACAGGCACCCTATGGAGTGCTGCTAAATTACAATTAAGGCGTTCGAAACGAGGACAGCAGGGCACGTGGGCACGTGGTGATTTTTACACCACTGATGAACCATTCAGTTCTGTTCTTTCAGGCTAGGGCTGGGTGGGGATGCTGGTATCAGCCTTTTGCCTAGTGCCAGAATCCAACCACATTTTAGCCTTGTAACAGTGCAATTCGTACGGGTGCTTAGGCTATTGGCACTGCAATTAGCACTGAGTTAGATTAGTAACTGTCAGTGGGGAGTTGCACTGCCTCAGTATAGCCATAAGCTTGCTGGCTACTTGTGGGAGGGAAGGGGGTCGAATCCAGACAACTCTGGTCAATAATAGGGATCTTTACCTATTCCTGATAACCCTACAAAAATCACCAGTTGGTTGATCAGGGACTAAGGATAAATAAACTGCTAAGGTCTGAGGAAAAAGGTGCAGGAACAAAAGAGCAGCAATACTTGCAGAAAGTCTTCTTTATGATTACCCGCTATAAAGGAGGGGACAGAATTGTGTGCCCTGTAAATCTATGGGCATTGATTCACGCAGTATGAAAACGCAGGCGTTGCCGAAGGGCAGGGCAGGGCCTGGGCTGACTACAGGCACACAGCGTGCTGGAGAGCACAGGCGAAGAGACATCGCGGCAGTCAGGGCAAAGCCATTTCGTGACAAAAAGCGATACAGGTATTTTAACATCCATGTGGAGTAAAACTGACCCTAAAGACCCAGCTGCAGTGAAGTCCATTGAATTACGTCGACCTCCCAAAGTTGAGCCAACCCTTTGGTGAGTCTATCCTGCTGTTCCCAAGTTCACTGCTGGGGAGAAGGTGCGTGGCTGCCCTGATCTCAAGGGCACATTGTCACCCTCTGTCCGTGGTGAGCACACTTCTTGGTGCCAGCAGCTCCGAACTGTACCTTGCTGGATATCTGGACCCCAGTCTGTCATCTGGATCCATTTCTCCCACAGCCCTGCCATCATAAATTGACAGAATTTCAGTGATTTATTTCTCTCTTTCCCACCTTATAGCAGTTTTTGCTAGCTTTTGTTTGGGATAATTTTTTTTGGTACAGCGAAGGGAGTTTGTTCTAGTTCAAAATAGTTTGAAATGAGATGCACAGGCACCTGCACACATACAGAGCAACAAGCCATCAACAAAGTCAAACTGTTCTCAACTAAAGGAGCTTTGACCAGCTGGAAAGAAAAGAAGTAATACATTTTTACATGTAATATTTGTTTTTCATATGTCAATCCACTCACAGTGTAATTTGCAGCTGTTGGGTAGATGCAGTACAGTACGTACCACAGCGTTGCCCTGATTTTAAAGGTCTCTAATGCAATCAAGCCTGGTGTGACCTGCAGAATATGCAGCATTCCTGTCTAAAACTGAGACCTAATTGCCTTACTGTTTTTGCCAGATTAATTTAGAAACAATTTGGAGGGTTTAACACAGGAACTTTTAGTTCTTCCCAGTCCTGTTGTTCAGAATAATATATGCATATTATTTCAATGTTTTTCTGGATGTATGTTCCGACACTCAGGTGCTCAGCTTGGGAGGGTGAGTGGAGCATCCAGCAAAGGCAGCAAGCACCAGATGCTTGGGGCTGTGCCACGCTGGGTGGCTGGATTATCCCAAGGATACGGATGGGAGAGAGCGGTGTGTCCTCCCTTCCCTGGCTGTGTAACCTCCGGCACGTGACATGGTGCCTGATCCCCATTGCTACTCCATCACTGCACCCTCTTTTAGCAAGGGCGGCAGAGCCGCTACCCCTCTCTGCTCCCCTGCGGTTCTGTGGGCTTGTGCCACCCTCTGTGGCGTCTGGATTTCCTAACACACAGCAGCCCATTTACCCAGCCTGCTGAAACAAAGCCTTCAGTCAAATGCCCCTCACTCATGTGGCAGGTGTGTTGAAACCCAAATGCTGGGTGGGTTTTGGGGGACAGGCAGTGTGCCTTGGCCCCCTCAGCACCAGCTGAGGTGAGCTGTGCTCACATATTTCATCTGCCGGCATGGTGGGAGGTTCCTACCCTGTGATCACGAACACGGAAGAGACTCCTTGCCCTGCCAGCTTTCCCCGAAATCAAATACTGCATCCTCCAGTGGTGTGCGAGGAATTACAAGCCAGTGACCTTGGCTTCTAATGACACAAGGATCTTCTACAGATCTGAGGTTTATCAGCAAAGCCCCTGTCCATGAAGCCATTTCTATCTAGCACCTTCTTTTCGCAGTGCTGGAGCAGTGGTTGCACCCTGTCCTGGCCAAGCCAGTTCAGCCTGAATGGGTGGAAGTGGGCAGATGTGGCAGGGAGCTATGCAGGGCAGATGTAGGAGCTCAGCTGATCTGAGTGGTGGTGGTGGGGAAGAACTGAGGGAGAAAGGGGAGAATGGGCATTAGAATTCGAAGTGATATTGTAGCTTTTCACATGGTGAAAACTGAGTGTCTCAATAAACCTGGGAGAGTGGTCATACACATCCGGAGGTGAAGTCCAACAGCAAACTAGAAAAAGGAAAAAAACAAATCCAATGCAAACCAAAAAGATTAAACATTGTTTATTTAACAACGAGAATCAGCATTTTGAGGGCTGTGAACTGTGACTGGTGATACCTGAAGCTGACAATGTTATTTTGAACACAAGACTCTCCATTTGGTCACAGTCAACATTTCTGTGGGCTCGTCCCCACCAGGCACACCCAAAGGCCTGTCCCTGGCACGAAGGACTCATAAGCCACCAGTGTGGGATGCAGCCCCTCTGTGGAGAGCAGCTTCCCACTGCAGCGACTGCAAGTTCAGGGCAAACCCGAAACATCTTCTCCTGCGCCTGTCCTCAGGGGCATCTGAGGACTCTCAGGGGGACCTTAACAACGGGCAAACAAACAGGCGGATACACAACGATCCCAAGCAGACACGTAGCACTAGCAAACTTCAGATGGAGGCATCCGAGACACCCTGACATGGCTGTGCGGAGCCTCTGTAACCCAACTCTCCTACTTTTCTTTCCAGCTGGTTGAAATTCCACCGGTACCTGGCACGCTGCGCTACGGCCATCATGGCCCCCTCTTGTGGGGCACCTCATGCAGCACCCACGCACTTCTGTGCTTCAGGCACCTACCCGAGCTACCCACTCGCTGTCCCCTTAACATCCTTGTCCCTTTTCCATCCTCTCAAGAGCTTTGACAGAGGGTTGGTTCTGCCTGGAGAAGATCTAGAAGGAGGACTGCTTTTTCAGCTGAGCAGGATACACTATCTGCTGTCATCCGGCCATGCTGTGACTGTGGGAGGGTTTGGTGTTAAATGGCACCAGGTCCTGCCCGGTCGCTGGCACCCGCTCGAGCACAGGGAGATCTGCCCTTTCCGATGTGGGGCAGGGAGCGGGGCAGAGAGGCAGCCCTGGCTCTCCTTCATTTTCAGGTGACCTGAGTGCACTGGTGAGATGGTAAGTGGCCCCGGGCAGGCAGGAGCGAACTGCAGGCAGTGCCTGGAACAGACTCGAACGTGGGCTTGAACTTTGACGCTGCTCCTTCCAGCAGCCTTGAAAGGGAGGGAGAGAGCAGCGGCGTGACCAGCCCGGGCGGCTCTCGCTGACTCGACATAAACATGTTTTTAATCTCCCGGTGCAGCCGGCGGGGAACACACTGTCCCCATGGGTTCCCTGCCTCTCGCTCTGGAGGCTGCCAGAACAACGCCAAGAGGCACCGCTGCTTCCCGCCGCCCCCAGCCCCGACCAGAGGAGGCCATGCTGTATACCTACCCAGTGTTTGTCCTTAAAAAAATAGAAAAAAGAGGTGTGTGTGGGGGGGGGGGGGGATGGAACGCTGTAAGCAGAACAAAAGAGCCAGCAGCTAGCAACTGAACAGCAGCTACGTGTTTCCTGAAGGGTATTTCTGAGGTTTATAATAGTTCCCTCCTTATTTACAGCACCGTTTTGTGTCCTTTTATCTAGCACTAGCTGCCAGTCTGCCTTCTGCTTAAACCAAGCTATTCACGTCCAAGTGTCTGGAGCTACACTGACTATGGGAGGCAAGCTTAGCTTTTTCAGGCTCCCTGCCCCAAACAGCTGGAATAATCTTCCAGCTGTATTGAAGTGGGCCCACACATTGTTCAGGGTTTGGACACGCTTAATCCTTTTTTTAAAAAAGCCTCAGCTGTGTGAAATGAGCACAGGCTGTGGCTGGTCACTGTTGTGTGTTGTAGAAGAGTCCTGTTCTCCTGTCTCCAGGCGCTGGCAAGGCCCCTTTATCCCAGCCGAGCTCTCGGTGGCCAGGGACACAAGGACAAACTGCCCTCTTTGCGGACAGGGACAGACTTGCTCCTCAAAGCCAATAGCAGCTCTGTACCCAGACTTCCTCAGCATGGACCTGCGCTTCTGGTCTCACCTGGCTTCAACAGAAAGGCTGAGAATAAATGTCCTGCTGGTCCGGGGTGTTTGGAGCTCAAGGTGTTCTGGAATACTGGTTGCGCTGCCTTGGATAAGGGTGATGGGGCTGAAGCAAGGGCTGTCAGCCAGTCCAGTACTTTTAAATTGGTCCTGTGTGCATACACACATTTCTGTTCAATGTATCTTGACTGTCTAAATGTATGTCACATACTCCTCTTCCTCCCCTAGGAGGGGGATCACTTGATCATAAATTCCTGCAGCACAATGTATGCCATCTTGCAGACCATATGGCAGCTAATGCAGTGAGGCTCGCCTCTTGTCTGGTCTTGCACTCTGAAGGAGTTAAAAATTAATTTACTTCTTATCTTCTAAAGACCTTCAGGAATGTATGTGTCTCCTCTACTGACTACCAGCTCAAACCATTTTGGCTTTGTCCACAACTCACTGGTGTCAACAGGAAGCTTGTCATAGATTTCAGTGAGCATGGCATGAGGTCTAAAAATGAATGCTTGCTACTCTAGTAATTGTCATTTACATTGATTAATAGTTTGATCACAGATCATATTACACTTTTTTATTGCTTGAAAAAGAAAATAAAAGGTTACATATGTTAGACCCCTGTTACAGAAAAGAACAGTGTTTACTATGGAAAGTGATATTACATCGGCAGAAGTTCTCAGACAGGCTTATAGACAACCTATTGATCCATTACCCATATTCGGTATTCTATACTCATACTCTATAAAAATGAGAACAATTAACTTCTTCTGGAAAACTGTTATCTTAAAGAAAACTTTTATAAGTGAAAGCTTAGCATAATGTATGCCAATCTACTTCTATTCTGCTAGAAATGTTCACATTTTTTAGAAGAACAAAACAACCTTTAAGCGTTAATACAATTTAAAGAAATGGTGAAGAGCATTTATTTCAGCCTTTCATAGTTAGCAGCTTTGCTGGAATCTCCTTTCTGTTCTTATGAAATGAAATCTTGCCCCACTGAAAGAGCGTGCTGTTGAGGACAAACCTTCTCCCCCAAAACTCTCATTTCCTATAGCGGTGGGTGTATTTATTCTTGGGAAGAAACAGGAGAATCTGCAGTTCTTCTCTACTCTGTTTGACTGCAATGGTGCAGATTTAAAGTCAAGACACATCCCCTCCCATATCATCAATACTCACAGGTGGAGAATATCATTCTGCTGCAGAGCAAAGGAGAAGGCAAGGACAACTCTTTGGAGAAGGATGAAAACATCTCTTTCAGTCAGCCCTGAATACTAATCTCTGTAATACAATTTCCAAGGTCTGCCTACATCAATTTATGGCACTCCAGTGAGTAGCTTTGCCATTTCTCCAGCTGTTCTGACATGGATGTTGTCATTCAAGAGACAGAAGCCTGGAAATATGTAGAAGGTCCTATGATTTTTTTTTTTAATTTTTTTTTTTTCTCAAGAGAACTGATCATCCTTGAAAAATCATCAAAATCTTTTGGAAGGGTGACATGCCTCTGAAGCACTGTTCCCATCCTTCAGCTACAGAAGATACGTTCAAAGCGTACACAGCCTGGCACCAGCAACAGGAGCAGGAACAACAGAGGAACAGGAGGGCAAGGCCACAGAGGCAAAGCTCATGATGTGATCCGAACCAGCAAAAGGTTTCTGGGCATCTCCACGAATAACATGAATAATGAAAACTTAAGAGTGTCCCCAGTCAGAGTTTGAAAAGGAAGCTTTCTTCATCATGCATTTATGTAAAACCTGAGGCAAAGTTGATTAGAAACAAAGGAGAGTTGTCCAGTGAGTTCAGAGGGTTTTATAACAGGCCCTAACTAAGCACAAACAAGTGCTTCTGTGTCAACACAAATGAAATTTTATGCCTGAGCAAACAGCTTCCTATGGTCTGTGAAGCAACGGCACATACCTGTTAATACCCAGCGTGGCATAAACCATCTGATCCACCCCTGCACGAAGGTTGAATTCCTCCAGTAATACCCTTTGTAAGCAGGGGAGTGGCGCTGGGTCACCAATACCCTTTGCAATGCACGTTACTCATCAGGCTGCACGCTACAGTGATTGGAGGAAAGGACAAGTATCCCTGGCAGGTATTCCAACCTGTTTCCCAGTTAATTTGTTAAAAATCAACCAGGAGTGTTGTGGGTGGTAAAGCCTCTAGAAAAAGAGAAAGCCACAAACATAAACAGTCAGAAAAGGGCTTTCAATGCATCTGATTTCTCAATATGCCTCATGGTATTAAACAACCAGCATCAGTTACAGTTAGCTACTAATTTTCTGAAGAAGGCCTGCCCAGTTAGCAGTTTACTTGGTATTTGGGTAAGGAGGAGTAAGCATGGCTCAGACAGAGCTCTCAGGTGCTTGCGCTGCCGCCCTGTGGGGTGCAGAGCCCCGAGTGATGAGCCTCCTGCTGTCTCCTGTGGTCATGTGGCACCACGGCCAGTCCCAAACTCAGACAGACCTGCGATGCTCGGAAATGCACTGGGGCAGCTCCAGGCTGACACGGCTTGTGCCGGCGGCCAACGGGGTTCCTCTGCTATGACCCCATTGGTGGTTGTTGCAAGATAAATATTGTCTGGGATTTTCCATTATCTATCCACCCTGGCCAGCAATGACACAGCTGTGACGTTGTTTCAAGCTTTGTATTTCCAGCCTCCCACAACCACCCAGAATTAGTAAGGGGACTTGAGTCATTTACCTAAACATAAATGTTCACTGATATTTGAGAAAGCCAAGAGCGTCCGTACAAGGTACTTGCAACAGGGTTGGCAGATGTGACAAAGGACCTGTGGAAGATCTCTGTTCTGGAGTGACAGATGAGAGACAAGCAGAATACTCCAGGGTTCCTCATATAGCATCAGGTGTCTATATTTAGGTAGCTGAATTAGCTGGGAGCCAGCTCACAGCTGAAGCCATCTAAATGCAGGTGCCTACGTGTGCCCCAGGTGTCTAGAGTCTCATTACGGTCAGTTGAACTCTGCCATTGAAGGCAGGAGAGATACTCAGCTGGCCAGAAGTAGGTGTCTGCTTCAGAAGGAGCTGATAGCTTTCTGGGGTCCTCTGTATACATCAACCCTGGTCACTAGAGGGGGAGCTTAGATATCCAATTCACACCTTGGCACATCCATACAGACACGTATGTAGTGTCAGATAAGGTGTTGTACTTGGTGTGCTGAGTCCCATGTCAAGATTCTCAGTTTTCAGGCTCAGTCCCCTAATGCAGCATAGTACAGAAAGCCCAACCTAGAAACAACAATGAAAACAATTATCTTTTTTTACTTGATTTTCTTATTTGAGCCTTTCAGACAGGGCATATCTGGATGTATCACATCAACGTAACTTAAAGTATAGCTGTCCTCAACTAGAAACTCTCTGCCACTTTCCAGGAGGATTCTCTGCAGCCCCAAATGGTGGGCACGGTGGTCGCTCCTCTTGCTGTGTTTCCCACATCGCAGGTCTGTCTGGGTTTTCAACTGGACGTGGCTCCAGGAAGGCAGCATGACGCTCATTCCTCGAGGCTGTCCCTCTCACACAGCAGGAAATCAGGTAGGTCCTTTCTTGTCTTGCCTCTCCCTGCTAGGAACTGCAAAGCAAGGGGGTGACACAGGAAAATCTGTGCTAATTCTGTGTGGGCCGATTTGTTGCACTCTGTTTTGGTTTTCTTTCATAGCTGCAGAGGGAATATTGAGGAGGGTTGGTGAGGAGCAGTTCCTGATAGCCCATGCATATTTTACCACTTATATTAAAAATTACATTATTAAGAGGCCTCAGCATGTTCTGAAGACACAGGACTGTGTTCTAGCCTCTTGCTGTGCCATCCAGCATTTGAGATGGCAGGGAAGACTTCAGACTGCCCGTGGGGATTTTCTACCCTTTCCTCCCTATGAGGTGAGTGGAGAGAAGCAGGACTGACTGAGACTGTTTACTGGGGTGTCCTGCTTTCTCTTTGCTGACTGCAAGGAGGAGCAGCATCTGGCCACTTACTGAGTCAGTCATTCTGCCTTGAATGTGCATGCCAGCAGAGACGTGCTAAGCCACCTTAGGGCCTGTAATACAGGATCGGGATATAGGCATCTAAAATTATGTTGTCAGCTTGTGGGGAATGCAAACCCAAAGATGTTAACCCAGAAGTGTGCCCCTTCCTCTTCACCATCCCCATGCCCCCAAATTAGCTGAGCTGAGGGATCGTAAACTGCCAAGTTCTACTTTCTGTTTGCCAAAACTGCTCAAGAATTTAAAGGCAGACTGCTGAAAGTAACCTCACAATCACAGGCCCTGGTTCTCATGGGGGACATCAACGACCCTGGTATTTTCTGGAAAGGCAACACAGCCAGGCACACACAGTCCAGGAGGTTTTTGCAGAGCATTGATGATAACTTTTTGACACAGGTGGCGGAGGAGCCAATGAGGAGAGGTGCGCTGCTGGACCTTGTACTAACAAACAAAGAAGGATGGGTTGGGGATGTGAAGGTTGGGGGCAACCTTGGCTGCTGTGACTGTGAGATGGTGGAGTTCAGGATCCTGCATGGAAGAAGCAGGGTAAAAGTAGGATTACAGCCCTGGACTTCAGGAGAGCTGACTTTAGTCTCTTCAAAGACCTGCTTCAAGAATCCCATGGGTGAGGGCTCTAGAAGGTAGCGGGTCACAGAATCACAGAATCATCAGGGTTGGAAGGGACCTCTGGAAATCATCTAAGTCCACCCCCCCCGCCACAGCAGGGACACCTACAGCAGGTTGCACAGGATGGTGTCCAGCTGCGTTTTGAATGTCTCCAGTGTGGGAGACTCCACAACCTCTCTGGGCAGCCTGTGCCAGTGCTCTGCCACCCTCAGAGTAAAGAAGTTCCTCCTCATGTTAAGATGGAACTTCCTGTGCTCAAGTTTGTGCCCGTTACCTCTAGTCCTATCACTGGGCACCACTGAAAAAAGACTTTTCTCATCTACCTGGCACCCTCCCCTTAAGTATTTATAAGTATTGATAAGATCCCCCCTGAGTCTTCTTTTTTCTAGACTAAAAAGACCCAAGTCCCTGAGCCTTTCCTCATAAGAAAGATGTTCCAAACCCTTATCATCTCTGTAGCCCTTTGCTGGACCCTCTCCAGCAGTTCCCTGTCCTTCTTGAACTGGGGAGCCCAGAACTGGACACAGTACTCCAGATGCGGCCTCACCAGGGCAGAGTAGAGGGGGAGGATGTCCTCCCTCGACCTGCTGGCCACACTCTTCTTGATGCACCCCAGGATGCCATTGGCCCTCTTGGCCACCAGGGCACATTGCTGGCTCATGGTCATCCTGTTGTCCACCAGGACTTCCAGGTCCCTTTCCACAGAGCTGCTCTCCAGGAGGTCAGCCCCCAACCTGTACTGATGCATGGGGTTATTCCTCCCCAGATGCAGTACCCTACACTTGCCTTTATTGAACCTCATCAGGTTTTTCTCTGCCCAACTCTCCAGTCTGTCCAGGTCACGCTGTATGGCAGCACAGCCTTCCAGCGTGTCAGCCACCCCTCCCAGTTTTGTATTATCAGCAAACTTGCTGATGGCACACTTCATCCAGGTCATTGACGAATATATTGAACAGGACTGGATGCAGTACTGACCCCTGAGGGACGCCACTTGTTACTGGCCTCCAATTAGACTCTACCCCACTAACCACAACCCTCTGAGCTCTATCTGTCAGCCGCTGTTCAATCCACCCCCCTGTCCGTTCATCTAACCCACGCTTCCTAAGCTTGCCTGTGAGGATGATGTGGGAGACAGTGTTGAAAGCCTTGCTGAAGTCAAGGTAGACAACATCCACTGCCCTCCCCTCATCCACCCATCGAGTCACAGAGAGCTTGAACTGGGGAGCCCAGAACTGGACACAGTACTCCAGATGTGGCCTCACCAGGGCAGAGTAGAGGGAGAGGGTAACTTCCCTCGACCTGCTGGCCACGCTCTTTTTAATGCACCCCAGGATACCATTGGCCTTCTTGGCCATAAGGACACATTGCTGCCTCACGCTCAACTAGTTGTCCACCAGGACTTCCAGGTCTTTTTCCTGAACTCCCCAGTTCATCACCCATCCAGTCCAAGAGAGCTGGTTAATATTCAAGCACCACTTCCTCCAAGCTCAAGACTGATGCATCCCTAGGAGTAAGAAATCAAGGAAAGGAGGCAGGAGACCTGCATGGATGAGAAAGGACCTTCTGGAAAAACTCAAACGTAAGAAGGAAGTTTACAGAATGTGGAAAAAAGGACTGGCCACTTGGGAGAAATATAGGAACGTTGTCAGAGTACAAGAGATGCAATGAGGAAGCCTAAGGCCCACTTGGAATTAAATCTGGCAAGGGGTGTCAAGGACAATAAGAAGAGCTTCTTCAAGTACATCACTAGCAAAAGGAAGACTAGGGAAAATGTGGGCCCCCTGCTGAATGAGGTGGGTGCCCTGGTGATGGAGGATACAAAGAAGGTGGAGTTACTGAATGCCTTCTTTGTTTCAGTCTTTACTGCTAAGGCTGGCCCCCGTGAATCCTAGACCCTGGAGGTCCCTTGGTTGAAGAGGAACAAGTTAGAGATCATTTAGGCAAATGTGATGCCCACAAATCCATGGGCCCCAATGGGATGCACCCACAAGTGCCAGATGTTATTGCTAAGACACTCTCCATCATCATTGAAAGGTCATGGAGAACAGCAGAGGTGCCTGAGGACTGGAGGAAAGCTAATGTCACTCCAGTCTTCAAAAAGGTCAAGGAAACTACAGGCCAATCAGCCTCACCTCCATCCCTGGAAAGGTGATGGAAAAGCTCATTCTGGATGTCATCCCTGGAGGAAATGTGGAGGAAAAGAAGGTTATCGGGAGTGGTCAACATGGATTCACCAAGGGGAAATCATGCTTGACCAATCTGATAGCCTTCTATGATGGCATTACTGGCTGGGTAGATGAGGGGAGAGCAGTCGATGATGTCTACCTCGACTTTAGCAAGGCTTTTGACACTGTCTCCCATAACATGCTCATAGGTAAGCTTAGGAAGCGTGGGTTAGATGAGTCGACAGTGAGGTGGACTGAGAGCTGGTTGAATGGCAGAGCTCAGGGGGTTGTGATCAGCGGCACAGAGTCCAGTTGGAGGCCAGTAACTAGCGGTGTTCCCCAGGGGTCAGTACTGGGTCCAGTCTCGTTCAACATATTCATCAATGACCTGGATGAAGGGATAGAGTGTACCATCAGCAAGTTTGCTGATGACACAAAACTGGGAGGGGTGACTGACACACCAGAAGGCTGTGCTGCCATATCGCATGACCTGGACAGGCTGGAGAGTTGGGTGGAGAGGAACCTAATGAAATTCAACAAGGGCAAGCATAGGGTCCTGCACCTAGGGAGGAGTAACCCCACGCACCAGTACAGGTTAGGGGTTGACCTGCTAGAAAGCAGCTCTGCGGAAAAGGACCTGGAATTCCTGGTGGACAACTAGTTGAGCGTGAGGCAGCAATGTGTCCTTATGGCCAAGAAGGCTAATGGTATCCTGGGGTGCATTAAAAAGAGCGTGGCCAGCAGGTCGAGGGAAGTTACCCTCCCCCTCTACTCTGCCCTGGTGAGGCCGCATCTGGAGTACTGTGTCCAGCTCTGGGCTCCCTGGTTCAAGAAAGGCAGGGAACTACTGGAGAGAGTCCAGCGGAGGGCTGCAGATGATCAAGGGAATGGAGCACCTCTCTTATGAGGAAAGGCTGAGAGACCTGGGTCTGTTTAGGCTGGAGAAGAGAAGACTGAGAGGGGATCTCATCAATGCCTATAAATATCTAAGGGTGGGTGTCAAGATGATGGGGCCAGACTCTTTTCAGTGGTGCCCAGCGACAGGACAAGGGGCAACAGGCACAAACTGGAACACAGAAAGTTCCATCTGAACATGAGGAAAAACTTCTTTACCTTGAGGGTGACAGAGCACTGGAACAGGCTGCCCAGAGAGGTGGTGGAGTCTCCTTCTCTGGAGATATTCAAAACCCTCCTGGATACGATCCTGTCCAACCTGCTGTAGGTGAACCTCCATTAGCAGTAGGGTTGGACTAGATGATTTCTAGAGTTGCCTCCCAACCCTTACCATTCTGTGATTCTGTAATTCTTGGGGGTTATAACCTGATCCTCTCAAGTCATCATCACTACTGTAAGGGGGGGGAAAAAAAAGTATCTATTTTTCCAGTCCAGTAGTGTTTCTTATCAAAGGTAGCAAAGCTTGTTTTGTAATAATGCTATGGGAAGGACATTATTGCACGCTAAGGGCAAAGTCTGGTGGATTTGAAAGCTTGGTTAAGCGATAGGAAAAAGATGATAATGAACAACCGCTTATCAAGGCTCCAGGGAGATTAATCTGGATGTGTGCCCAAGGCACCAGTAACAAAATCAGTGTACACGTTTTAGCTAACGATCTGGAAGAGAAAACATAGGGTGCTTCGGTGTGGTTTGTTGACAGAGGAACCTGGCTTTGTAAGGCACTGATCAGAGGGCAAAGAGGGGGGAGTGCAACATCTGCTTATCTCCTGTGAAACCAGAACGCCTTTTAGCCGTGAGTAAACCTGCTGATGTCAGTGAACCTCTGACGCGCTAGAAGCAAGGCAGTCCTGGTACCTCCGGTGCTTTGCTGAATCAGGAGTCGGGTGCGTGGCCTCTGTCACTCGCTGGGTTTTTGCGGGGGAAGGAAGAAAAAAGCCAAACAAAATATTTCAACTTCTGGCGCCTTCTGGACTGCAGGAGCTCAGCTGGAACTGATGGCCTGTGCACAGCACGCTGCGGGGAGACCGCGTTGCCTGCTGGGACCGTGTGCTTGACACGGGGCCGCACAGCAAGTCGGGTACAGCTCTGATGCGCCTGTGGCATGCCCGGCTCCCACGTGTGGTGTGTATGTCTCCCGAGCCTGCTGTGGGTGAGGTATAGAGTGCACATATACGTATTTCTGCTTGGAAAAACCTGAGGGGAAACAGACTAATCCTGTCTCTAGGGACTGCAAGACAGTAAAGGTGGATGGGGAAAAGAAAACACAACGGGCATTCTTGTTGTTGGTTTTCTTTTGTTTTCTACAGTAGTTTATTAAAGTCCCTGGTGTACGTTTGTTCTGGGTTGTTTCTCCCAACACCCCTGACATACTGATATATGTCAGAGTGGTACATTTCTGTAATTGCAAAATGCTTAAAGTTTACACCCTCTGATCTGCTTCCCTGGCATTACAGGTGAAAAAACATTGTCAAGAAGCACACAGGGCTGTCACTTGTAGATTTACTGCCAGACACCCAGAGTCTGGCTGGTTTTCATCTCCTCTCTTTCAAGTAAAGTACATTTTTGCAGTTACTCTGTCTTCTTAAAATTAAAGGAGATGCAGGCAAACACAAGCCTGTTAAAGCACCAGCTGTACACAACTGTTTGATCATGGCACAATCTGTTCTGCCTGATAACTGCCTTTCTCTTACAAACCAGCTATTGAAAACCAGTTGTCCCATTGCTTCAGAGCTGGAAGAGAGGCTCTCATTTAGTCTGTGGAAAAGTTATTTGTGAATTATAGACTCAGCGATGGATGTCTTTTTATATAAAACCAAAACTGGTGGTGCATTTTCATATTCTTTACAGCTGAACAACAACAAAGTGTATTTTAGAGGGTAGAACGCACACTGATGAATAGTTCTTAATTCTCATTTCTGAAGAGGATTGCTACCCTAATTAGAAAGAATAAGGTGATGTGTGAGGTGAGGCACTGATTTTAGGCACTACCTAAACTCTCAGCAGATGCAACATTAAGCATAATCAGACTGTTGTTTCAGTGTTTCTCTCCCCTGCTACATATATTTGACATAGTATGAAAGTTGCTTTGCTCAACTCCATTTGATAAGACTTAAAATAAGGAGGCCCTTGCTTGCACTAGTCTTGGAAGAAAACAAAGGTACTAGACAGCCATTTAAAAGATTTTATTATAAAATTATATCAACATTTACATCCAAGTAAAAGGCTTAAAACTACAGCTCTTTCAGGAACAACAATTCCATAAATGCTAAAAAAGGTACTGTATTATATAGGTAGACAGCCCTTAAGTAATTTTTTAATACTACAGAGATTCCGCATGGGTTCCTTAAGTGCTATACACACCTCTGTCTGCATTGTGAATGCATTCTGCAGCTTCTCTCTGCAAACAACATTGCAGATGTGTTTTACAGCACCCGCGTGATTCAGCTGCTTTGAGATAGAAGTTACAGCTCCCAGCTAGAGTAGCTGCAGCTATGTTTCAGATGTACAGTATACCACGAGAGCACAACTCATGTTCAAGCATTACTGGGTGCAGACAGAGGTATAATTTGTGTTTACTTGACAACAATGACTACCTAGGTATGTTCTTGTGACCTTGTATTCAATACCAAAAAAAAAATCAACAAATATTCAAGTATATTATGGCAGTGAAGGCAGCTTTTTCACACCTGTATATTCTAGACAAAGATATTTCATTTTTGTTATCCATTTCATTCACTGAGCCAAGCTCAGATACATCATCTGGTGACCTTTGGTGACTGCAGCTTATTCACTGGGATAAAAACAGCCTCGATGCAGTACAGAAGTCATTATGCTCAGTAGTTATCACCAACACTTCTTAATTTGGCTTTTAAAAGAAACTAAGCATATCAGAATACTATTTTATTTTTGATTGAGAAATCTATCCCAGCAGGACTTCTAGAACACAAAGGTAGTTCCAACTTTCTCTCTTTCCTGTTAAAAAGTATTTGATATTCACAGTAGAGTACGGAGTGGCTTTCTGTCCAACAAACACAAAACTGTTTTAGAAAACTCATATGACTGAGCAGGATGCTTTAAATACTGTACTTGCAACTTCTTGCAAAGGATCATATACACTTAAGATAACATGCTAATTAATAAAAAAAAATTCAAGTAATATTATACAGCCCTGGTGAACTTTGACTGGCCAGTTTGCAATGTCCAATAGTTTAACTTCTCTTCTGTCATTAACTTTACCTTGCTCACAAGGGGGAATGCACAAAGAAGATGGCAAAGCAAGAAGCTTATTGAGAATGGAATATTTTCCCCAATAGCCCTCTCCCACTGGCACTGTTCCTGTGACAATTCCCCATTATTTTGCTGTCCATAAAAGTTATCCTGTAGTTTTCAGTGCTGTTCATATTTTAAAACTTCTCATTTCCTAAGCCCTTTCCATTACAACAAACAGTTCTTAGAGTAAAAATCTAGTTCCAACACCACTCTTCCTGAAAACCTTTTAACTAGACCTCCAGTGCTTATCACAGCTTTCAAAGGTGCCAAATCCCCATGTACCTCTTTGAGCTAGTGTGGTCCAATACAAATTTGACAAAGATGATAGAGGCATATTTTGACTTAGTGTACTGAGCCACTGATCTTCTAACAGCATGACAAAAAGGAACCACAAGACCATGTTTTAAACATGCTGTTGTTTCCCACGTCATGCTTACACAATACATATCACCAAAACCTTTCCATTCAACTTGCACGCCTGACTTCAGTTCTTGGAAAATCCTGACTGACTTGGCATATACTTCCCAGAGTGCAGGGATGTATGCTAGGTGTAGCCTAACCTTAAAGTTGCTATAACCAAGTAGCTTCCCATTTCTTTCCAGTAACTTGCTAAAATATCCTGATTTCCTTCTCGGTTACCTTATGCATAAGAACCTTACTTGGCTAGTTTTTTTCCCATGAACAGCTTAACATTTAAAATATCTAGCAACATAACTCACAGAGCAAGGTATCACATAAGAATTATTACTGTAACACTTTTTTTCTTTTTAGATGGGGCTTTCTTATACACGGAAAATACTTTCTCCCTACCTCCCAGGGCTCCCTCCTTTCCAGTCAGGCTGTATTTAAATGCTGTTTGTATCTTGCTACAAGACTGCCATGTTAAGTAGATCTTTTCCAAATGTTGTAAATACAGCTTTAAAGTACAGACATTATCTATCTACCTGAGAAGTTCTGTAACAAGATGAACAGCTGATAACTATTCTAGGAGAAAAATATACACCAATATAACTGACGTTTATCAGTATTCAGAATTCAAGCATTAAACAGGACTCAAAAATTGCACACCTCTACCACATCGTCTTTGATCGTAAGAAAAAAAAAAAAAGTCTGATTTTCCTCTATACACATTTCTTCTTTAAAGACATATGTGCTCCTATTTTCCTCATCCCGAAGTTCACAGCAATATTTCACATTCAGTGCATACAGCTTAGGCTATAACATTCTTATCTTCTTTTTCTTCTGCCAGTCCTGAAACTGAAGAATTTGCTTGTTTGGAGGTTGAGGAATACTTCCAAACGCTAGTCTCTTTTGAGAAGCCAGCTTGATCCCATTGGGTGCCTGGATACCAACTTCTCTTCAGACAGCTGCACTCTGCTTTGATACATTCTTTGGGCCTTTACTTGGGACACACCAGTCATCCGCCTCTGAGGTAGCCTGGTAATGCTTGGAAGCCGATTTGTTAAAAACGGGGAGTTTTTCTACTGATTCTGTTGATAAAGCCTAAAAATCAAGAAGAAAAAGAGTTACTTGGTTTCCACCTCTCAATAATGCCACTTCACAAAAATTCATGCATTATGTTTCAAGTGTTAAGTCAGTGACACCACAAAATAAAGTTATTTACACAAATGTTTTGACAGTAGATGCAGTAGTTTGTGGGCCTCAGTATCTATGCTTGCTTTGGATAATTTGGCAGGACAAATGGAGTAACATCAAATCAAAACAAAAAAACAAATTTACACATTTTTATAGGCCTCAAGAGTTACTTTGTGACCCGTTTTCAAGATAGTTCTGGAAGCCACGGAAAAGAACTTATATTTACAAAATTCCAGAGGAGCTTTAAAATGTTCCTTTCCTACTTCCATATTTTGCAGTTCAAAAAAAAAATTCATATTCTGTTGGGAAACAGTTAACTAGAAATGCAAGATTTATATAGCTGAACTGTCTCTTCCTTTTGTTCTCCTTTTCTGTCTCTCCCTTTTGCTTCTCTGGTTGTGCTTCAGTGTGCTTAGAACTATGTTTTTGGTTTAGCAGAAGAAATTCACAGCAAGTTTCTCCCCATGAGCAATTGCAAAAAGTAGAAAAGAATACGTAGGCCTTTATTCTAGGTTACTTATAAAAGCAACAGTGCATGTTATATGTCAGGTATTCAAGATTACCGATATCTGAATCCTATATATGGGCTATATGGCAGATATTAAATAGGGCCAAGTACTAGATTCCTTAAGGATTAGTTTATACAGACTTTCTGGTTGTCAGAGTAAAGAAACAACAGTAAAGAAACCAGATCTGTTGCTCACACCATTCTGTTTCTGTTACTGCACTTTCTCCCAGTATTTTGTATTCCATGAACCAGTAGGTAACAAATCTTAATACTATCTAAAAATTAATAGGGCTTCCACTAGCAGTTATTCAAGTAGACTAGTTAAAGCTGAGGGACCTTTATAATTCTAGATACCAGTTACAAACCCTGCTGGCATTTCTTAATAAAAGTGATTTTATTTTTTTTCTACTCATGAGCAGAGAATTTGTTTACCTTAAAGTGATACTAAGTAACTACCATTAATGCAGTGAGGTAACTATCAACACTATCTTTTGTGTAACAAAAATCACAATATATACCTTCAAGTAGATAATAGCATCTGTTCCATAACCACATATGGAGTAGAGGTTTAGATCTCCTTGAAAGTATTTAGCATACAGACGAGAAATTGGCAAGCCATACCCAAAGCCAGCCTAAAAATAAAGTACAAGACAAGATTAATTTGGTTTTTACTAGCTCTTATGACTTAAAATTAAATAGCTGGAAAGTGTTCAAAGATTTAACTGTTCGAAAGACCTTTGCACTTACTCATCTCTTAAAAGAAAATGGAAATCTCTAATTATTTTCATACAGAATATTGAAACTGACCATTAAAAAACCCAAAACTACTAGAAACAAAAAACAAATCTCTATGAAAGAGGAAGGGTTTATATCTATATACATATATAGATACATCTATCTTACATAAATGTATTTTCCTTGCCTTGTTTTTGCTAGTACTGCTTGATTAGTAAAAGGAGTTTGCTGCTGGTCAATAAACAATGATAGTATAAGCCTATTCCAGTTGTGCTTGCCTCCATAAAGATAGCACAATTTATAGTAAGTTTGAGGACTGAGTGGGAGTGAAGACCAAGTAAATTACTGTCATTGGAGAATAAGGAAAAAAAAGAAAAAGAAAATCAGGGTTAGATTCAGGATAGAATGTTCTTCTTTCTTTATACCTCTAAAAGCATATTTTTGTCCACTGAGCTAGATCTTAAAGTCTGTTTCAGAAAGTGTTAATTCATATTTATAAAGCTCAACAATCTTTGCATACCCCACAGAGCAGTAGGGTAGACATAGCATTTTGTAATTTATTAACCTACCAATCTGTCCAAACACTTATAGCAGCCTTATTAGCAAAATGAGTATTGAAAATATCTTACAAGAGGGGTATTTCGACCATCATCCATTCTCGGCCTTGGTGCTGTGGAATACATGTAGCTAAACAGCTGCTCGATTTTCCTTACTGGAACACCACCTCCTCTGTCTGAGATCTGAGTTAAGAAAGAATAAAGTTAACTGCAATAATGTACTAACAATGGTATTTAAAATGCTTTTATTTGAACAAACCCTTCCAACAGTAAGAAGTGCAGACATTTGTTTTGCAGCATGTTATTTTTCAATCAGATGATAGCCTCCGTTTAGTGCAATTAACAGAAGACTCATGGATAGTATCTTTGATATGCTGTCAGAGGCTCCAATTTCTAATAGAATTTGCAGCAGCATATGCAATCATAAAGATTACATTAAGCCCATATTGTAGTAGACCAATACCTTAATCGCCAGGTCTTCTTGTCCTAGAACAACCGTCACTTCAACTGGAGAAAGGGAAGGACTGTTTTCTTGGAATTCAACAGTTGCCCTCATTGAATTCTATGGAAATGAAGGTTACCATTATCAGAAAGTGTTGGGATCTATCCACTTAAAAATCACACCCCTGTTATGCTGAGGCTAAGCAGTTACACCAAATTGCTAACTGTATTCCTTGAAAGCTAGGCACTGATAGGAACGGTGGGTAACAGGAGCAGAGGAGGTCTCACACCTAGAAGTGACTAAGCATACCCAAGACTCTTCTATGCTTGAGAGATTATGCTGTTCTTGCCCAACATAACTCAGCCAATGTAAATTAAATAACATAACCCCCTTAAAGTCACCAGGTATCTGGAGAAGAGCAGAGTTCAGCAGTTGCTAAAGGCTGCCAGAATTCTGCACCTCGTGTTGGCAGCACATTAGTTCAGCCCCATTCAATACTTCAAGAGGCACCACCCACTCCACAGAAAAGGCACCAGGGCAGTAATCCCTAAAAGCAGATAGCTAGCGGTGATCACAACCCCATGTCCCACTTTTTCCTCTCTCTCCCTCCCCCTTACCCTTTCCCATTTACACCACACAAAAGTGTCCAAATACTCTCCTACAAATGGCAATCATTCCTTTCCCAACTGCCAAAGCTATTTCCCTAAATAAGAAAGGGTTAGAAATCTCACTGTCCTATGCAAAGCTTTACTTCATTCAGATCTAGCTAGAGATTTTAAATATTGACACTCCAGCTCAGACTACTATGAGAAGAAACAGCTTATAGTGACATACCTTAAAAAGCTCAAAAAGCATGTGAAAGAGATGAGATGGAACGTATACTATGTTAATTGGCTCTCCTGGAAATTTTCCTAGAGAAAGGGAAAAAAAGACAGGCAAGATTTTAAAAGGTGATGGAATTTCTGTATTGTATCCAAATTTTTAAAATAAGCAAGTTGTACACCAAAATAAACAAGAAAATAAATCAAGTCTTAGTTTTGGTGTTTCCCCCCAACCCCTGCCAATGACCAAACAACTTTGTGCACTCATAACAGCGTTCAGATTCTAATTGCCACTCGCTTAAAATCAGTTTATTTTCACATAAACTGAAAGAGTTAAGTATTAATTCCATTTTACAATTAAAAGGATTTTAGAGGTTAAGCAGACCGCCCGAGACCAGACACGTGCGGGCAGCTTGGACCAGAAACAGTGTTTCTCAGTCAGCCCCACTTCCTCACCCCAGATACAGACCCCCTCTCTAGCAACTTACCATGTTACTTTATGTACAGGCTAGTCTTATTTCTCTCAGGATCATAAATATTACCTCAGGAAATCTAGCATTTAAGATACAATGATATTTGAGTTCTAACACAGGGGGCTAAACAAGGTGCTTATGACAAAGTGAAGAGGAACTAGCCCAAGACAGATCAACTGGTATGTACCATTATAGCTATAGAATCGGGAGCCTTTTGATTCAGTAAAAGCAGAAGTTTGGCTACCAATAGGAAGACAGACATAAAAGCTCTCATCTTACCGTTCACTTGAGTAAGTTTCAGTTCTGGAGATGTTAAGTAATACTGGTCACACAACATCTTGGAACTTTCAAAAGCATCTGAAATATTTATTTAAATAAAATATGTGAAGTGTAATATCAAACACTGTAGAAATTCATTCTATTCCATGGCAAAATATAATTAACTGCATTAGCTGCTGAAGTGCTACAGACTGTAAGCCTGTGTCTCAAATGATAACATTGCATCCACTGTGTGCATTAAAAACTGAGAACAAATAGGCAATTACAGCAGCATGGACAAATCTTCAGTACAGTTTGATAATTCTGTAAAACAGGCGCGTCTGTTACCTATCAGTAGGTAACGCCGATCTCAATAACACACACAACTAACTCCTACCTCAGTCACCTGCCTTATTCCAACACATTTCTTAATGCTACTTTGTATTTTAAATTCTGTCCTATAAAGTTTGTGTTTTGATAGACTGCTTTCAGCTATTTCAGTAAAAAACAGTCATCATCCTACACAACATGTCGATTACCCAAATTGCTTGAAATCAGATATAAATACTCATCATGAAGAGAAATGTTAAGGATCTGAGAATACATACCATTCACTACTTCAACAACATCACAGCAAGGATCAATACTTCCAATGTGCCTTGGGTGCCCTGAGCCGGATTTATCATCAAAAAGAAGGGCTGTTTGATACAAAAACAATACTATATTTAATCCCAAATACTGTATTATTAAAAAAGCCTTAGACTAATACAGTGTGACCACAACATATAGTCACAAAATACCAAGTGTTGTTTATGCCTTTTGCAAGTTAAAAAGGCTATCTACTGCCAGCAAACTATGTTGGCTTTTCTGTAGTTCAACATCTTTTCAGATCCCTACATATTCCACAAGACTTACTACAATTAGTTTGTAGTCTAGAAAACAAGTTTTCCCCATTACTTTCATAAGTCATACATCAGTTTCTAACTTTTCAGTGTCAGACAAAGTCATCTGAGGCAGATCTCCAACAGTTTTGAGAGACATGTTAATGTAAACATTTCTTACTAGGTTGAAGTTTCTCCTCAAGTAAAAATTTCTACTTACTGTGTTGGTTCATTAGCATCCGGGTTGAAATACGGCTCATGTAAAAACGATCCAAGAAGTACTGAATGTTTTGATTGGTGACAGGATCGACTTTAAAAGTGTCTTTGTATTCAATTACTCCTTGTGCCATTGTAGGAACCACATCATGATGTCTGTTTCGGACTCTAATTAATGTATCTATAAAGCTAGGTGAAAAAAAAGATCTTTTTAGAACATTATTCCAAAACTACATAGAGGCAAGCTTTGTACAATGTCATTATCTAATCCAGCAGCAGCACAGATAATATTAAGGTTTTCATGCACTAAAATACGGAATATTTTTTCATTCTTTTAAAAGTAATTCCTCACTGACCTAAACCAGAAGAGTTTGATATTTTTAATACAAAAGGTGTAATCATTAGCCATGTCAAAGTCACTGCCTGTTTATTCAGCCACAATAGTTTGAGTAGAGGAGAACATGAGAAAGGGAAAGACCCCTAGCTGACATCTTGGACAGAAGCAGGGATGTGACATCACAGATAGTTTTTGTTGATATTTCTGTCATGAAAGTTCAAGGGAAACTATGTCCTTGAAACTGAGCTACAACAGGTCATATTTATTTGCAACATTGCTAAACATGATCAGAGATTTAAACCAGCTTGCTCTATGCACAGCACTTCATGCTAGATTATCAAATGCAGCTCATGACAGCTGTCATTCTAAACTGACTACATTATGAAAGGTGGTATGCGAGATGGAAAAAAAAAAAAAAAAATCGAAGAAACAAATGAAAAGCTTACTCAGATAGGACTTTTTGGTCATCTGGGCTTTTCTGATGGAACTCAACAAGCTCCATTAGGCTTTGGATGTACCTATTGAAAAAGAACACAAGAAATGTATGCTATTCATTTGACTTTTATTAGTCTAGGAACAAAAAAAATACTTTTCTTGTCCAAATCATTACTCTTAACAAGTCAGCTAGAAGTTTGAACTATCTTTCAAGTATCAAAGTTCCATCCCAGGACGGAATTACAGATGGAACCCTAGAAGTTTCAAAAGTCTTTTCTTGTGCCTGTCACCAAGAAAGGAATCTAAATCCTTACAATTCTTGAGAGGTGTTTCAAAAGAAGATCCAAATGATAATACTGATCAGGAAACCACCTAAGCAAAGTTTTTCCAAATCTGATCAGCTTTGGCACAAGCTAAGTACTTGAGCCTCTTGTGCTAACATCTGACAGCCTTGACGCATACTGCAAAGGCACAACTGCTTGCTAGATTAAGAACAGTTTCTGGATCTCACTGTAATACTTTTGCCCTTTATGCCAGGTATCCTTGCAAAAGCTGAAACTGTGCCAGTAGAGCAAGGTTAAATCAGATTCAACAGCTTTGTCAGCTGCAGAGATTATATCAACTGAATTCCAAACACTTGGTGCACAGGCCAAGGAAACATGCTGTCGAACAGAAGCTCTGTTAGTAATTCCATCAGTGACAGACTCATACAAGTATATAGCCTGCTTTCCCATTTTTGTGTAGCTCTGGGGGTCTGTAATGCTATGTGAAAACAGAACGTGTTTTCTTCTCTCCCTTTTTAAAGGGTAAGAAGTGAGATTGGCTCTGCCAGCTATTTCAAACTGTTTTTTTTTAAAAACTACTTAAAAATAACAATATAACCATGCTGTTTTTCAATTTAATTTTAGTATGCTAGAAAAGGACAGTGTACAGCAGCTTGCAGTTCAGCTTTGATACAGGAACTGCATTTCTAGTGTATTCTGTTGTTGTCTTCTACTATTAAAAAAACCTATGACAACCAAGTTGTCAAAGCTCTGTTATTTTACAGGCTGAATTCAAGTAGCTCTTACTTACCAGCTTTTTACTAATTGTACTGATGGCGTTCCTAGCAATTTATCAGGAAGAAGATCGATTTCTTTCAGTATGTTTGCAAACCTCACTGGGAGTTCTTGTCGCAAAAACGCAAAAGAAGTTCTCTCACATCCATTAGTTGAGCCTACGAATAAATCCAAAACAAAAGTTTCAAGTACCATTCGCTGTCATTCCACGCGCTTCAGGGCTGTGTTCCTTTGCAGTCACGACGCTATTACTGGCCAAGCGTATGTGTATGTTTGTGATGAATGTTGTTTACGTGACAGCAAGACACAGCGTGTCCCTGGGAGGAATACTTGTACGTTTCCCATTTAGACACGGGACTTATTTGTAATCCTCTAGAAGAAGCACTTCGTAAACACTGGCTTTTTCGGGGTGACGTCTGAAAAGGTCGTGTGAGCACAGGCTTCACAGCTGCCAAAGCGGTAATCGGATCTGGGTACAGCTTGTTCACTCCATCGAGACTTAACGACTCCTCCCCGGTAACGTGTACCGCAGAGCACGAAAACACCCATTAGCTGATTTAAGTCTTAGCTCCCCCCCCCCCCCATCCTATTAACACCACCGAAATAGAGCTGCAGCGTATCTTCACCTTTTGTCGAGGCAGTCACAAGTCACCATCGCTCAGCAACTGGCTGGCGGGTGCCTGGGTGGTCGCCTGGGGGGGGACCCCCCCGCCGTCGCCAGCCCCGGGGCCGGCCGGCCCCGGGGCTGGCGACGGCGGGGGGGTCCCCCCCCAGGCGACCACCTCCGGGGCTGGCTGGTCCCCGAGCGGGGATCGCTCCCCTCCCTCCGCCTTGGCGCTGGGGGACGGCGAAGCCCTCAGCACAGGACCCCTCCAGGTGGGGGATCGCCGCCTCCTCCCGCAGCCCCCCCTCTCATCCGCCGCTTCCCCCTCAGCGGCGGAACAAGCCCCGGAGCCACCGGCTTGCGGCGGCCGCCCCTTCGACCCTCCCCTCCCGCGCTCGCCCCGCCTCTCACCGAAGTCCAGCAGCTGCTTGATGGAGAGCGGCGAAGGGGAGAAGCGGGAAAACTGCTCCACTTCCCGCGGCAACCGGCCGCGGCTGCTGCTGCTGCCGCCGCTGGCTCCTGCCAGGGGGGCGGCGGTGCGTAGGGCGATCCGGGCGGCCTTCATCGCTCCCGGGGCGGCGGGCGGTCAGTCAGTCGGTGGGTGGTCAGTCGGTGGTCGGTCGGTGGGTGGGTGGGTCGGGTGGCCGGTGAGGTGTGGGTCGGTGTGTATCCGGTAGGTGGCTCGGTCGGTGCCAGCAGTCCTCGCGCTGTCCCCTCGCCTGTGGCGGGCGGCTTCACGTGCCGCCTCTATTTACAATCATCCCCAGGCCGGGGGGGGGGGGGGGGAAGGCGGGGCTCCGGTAGGCCCCGCCCCGCCGCCCCGTAACGGAACGTTCCTCGCGCCGGGCGGCTCGTGACAGCCGTTGGCGGGGGTCCCTCTCCCCTTCTCCCCCCCCCCCGCCGTGTTCCCCGCCGGCAGCGGGCGGGTCGCCAGCCCCGCGGGGGAGCCTCGGGAGCCGGGCGGGGAGGTGCTGGCCCTACGCCGCCTCCGGTGTGACCTTGTTTACCGGGCAGGGGCCGGGCAATGTCAGCGGCGGGGCGGCCTTGCCAGGATCTAAGGGCGCCGCGCTCCTCCCGCCGCTCGGGGCCGGGGAGGGGGGGGGGGGATTCGGCCTTCTAGAAGCAACGGGGCGGGGGCCCCGGGGCTGTGGGGAGTGTGGGGAGCGGGGCCCGGCCCGGGCGGTGGTCGGTGACAGCCGTAGTGTCCGCTGCACTGCCAACCCTGAGGGGTGCGGTGGTGTTTTGGGCATTAACCGAGGGGCAAGCGATCCCTGTGGAGGAAGCGCGGGGGAGGCTGGCGGTGGAAGCGCTGGCAGGCCAGGGTGGGCGCAGAGGGTACGCGGGGGTGCAAAGGGAGCACAACTAGATCCTAGCCGCAGGGTTTCAGGGTGCTTGACATGTAGGTCATCGCTGTGACCTGGATTAGTGGTGAGCAAATACCTGCGGACAGCTGCTTTGGTGACGCACTGGTCCCAAATCGCCATGCCACCCTTATTTACTCTCTCTAGGGCTGACCTAAGAGGTCACTGAACAGTCGGCTCATCTTCCAGGGTCACGGATGAGCTGGGAAAAGCCTGCACACCTTTCCACTTCGCTGGAGAGGGGACTTTGCTCTCCAGTGCTGCCCGGCTTTTTCCCAAGATGCCCAGTCCACTTCACTTAGGGCAGGCTTTGCATAATGCGTTGAAGAATGGAATTAATGTCAGCAAAGGACTTCTTGACATCCCAAATCTTGGTCGGTAACAGCAGGACCACACAGCAATAAAACAGCTATACAAAAGAGTATAGCCTGAATACTTACATATAACTCCTCAATCCAGTTTTTATAGGCTTCTACACACATACACAAATATGTATGCTGTTTTTAATGGGAAGGAAGATACATTCCTAACAAATTCATATTTTAATGTTTAATAGGCTGAGGAGAACACTCTACCTTATCATTAGTTATTTTGTTGAACTTTATCTCATTTTTGTCTTTTTAGTCATTACATCTGTTATCTCTGCTTACTGTTCTATTCCCACTGTACTTTCTGTTTTATTATTTTATTGCTCACTATTTTATTATTTTATTGGGAGAGTTACTCTGTTATTGTTCCATCGGATATACTATGTTTTACCACATTGATTGAATGTTGGCATATGAAATGTGAAATGAAGCAAAATGAAGACATCTAATAATAACAAATGTAACCATTTTGATTTTTCCTACGCTTGCCAGAGGTTGAAAATTTGAGAATAGATGTTGGGGTTTGCTTTTGACTGTTTTAACTTTGTTTGCCTGCAAGCTGCAGATGACTCACAGAAGTAAAAATATCATACAAATTTGTTTAAATTATGGAGCATGTGTAGGATAGTTTTTGGTTTGTTTCATGTTCTTCCTGAAGCCACTAATCAATGGCAAGCAGGAATCTCAAGATTAACGCTTCGCAATAAAATCGGTCGAGAAAGTCCTCCACACCAGGCAGTTATTCTAGTTTATAAGGTCACTATTTCTGTTCCTATTCAGATACTTGATTTTAATCTGCTGGTGTGATGACCCTGATTAATATAAGTAACTTGAATAACCTTTTTGAGTAGTCATATTACACACTCTGTTCTGAATAGGGATAGTCAGTCTACTGGGAATAATTCCTGTTGTTTACATTCCTTTTCTTTACAGCAACTTGTTTTCTCATAGTTTTCCTAGTAGTTATATGCAGTAAGGGATGAACAAAAATCATACATGTTCAGTTTAGCTCTGAACAAACAGTACAATTGTAGTTGCAGGAAATATAGGAAGCGTGTTGCCTTCCCCAGTTATTAAAAGGGCAAGGCTCCAGTGACTCCTGGATGCTTTTCAAATCAAAACAAACTTCTACAAGAATTTTACACATCAGCAGTGTGACAACTAACAGTTGTATTACTCCACTGAGCTTCTGGAAGAAGTGTGTCTCCTTCTTCATGCAAATTTGCTTCTCACTCTTTATATGATGGGTTATGTATTACAGTAGGTTCTGAGGAATATAACATTCCTGTAAACATAAATGATATATCACGGAAATAATTGTTAAGGATGTCCTGAATATTGGGCAAGACAGCTAAGTTTTAGGCTCAAAGGTAACAATATATCAGGATTCAATGTCAGCCAAGCTGCATGGGAAGAAGACTAGGCTGTGAAAATTGTAGCCACTTCAAATAACTGCATGCTCTATCCTGACTGCAGTACTGTTTGTTCTCACTTTACTTCCTCTCCAAGCCACCATTTCCCCCCTCGTCCTGAAGCTCCAGTGCACGTGATAGTTATAAGTGCGGGTTTTGGAGAACAGCATTTTGATGGTGAAGGACAGTGCCAGATTCTGAACTGCAGCACTCGTCAGGTGGGGCCTCATTTCTGCTGCTTTAGTGTTTTAACTTTCCTCTTCTGAAGTGCCCTGGGGCAAGTTTTGAACCTACAGTAACAATGCTCTCAGTTGCGCAGTCACAGTAATGTTTTACTGACTATTCTTAAGAAAATGGAGCTGCGTTAACATTCTGCTTTTTTGCACAACAGCTGGGTCCAGAAGAGTGAAACAAACGAAACCTGGATTGCCGTCCATTTGTCCCCTAAATGCTATCCATCGCCATCAGCTGTCTCCCTCCTCAATGTTCCTTACGTCCTCCCCACTCTGGAGACACAACGTGCTGTACTTAGGTCTGAGCCTGACTAGCCAGAATACATGATAACTGGCCACGTTGCTGATGTCTAATAGAAGGTGTCTTGGCTGATTTTGCCCTACCTTTTTCTCTGTGGGGACACAAATTTAAGGCTTTTCTTCCTAACCCACCTGCCAGCAAGCGCTGGAGACACAATATGCTGTGCTGGGGTGGGTGCCCTCTCCTGACCGGCGAGAATACATGTGATGACAACTGGTGGGGTTGCTGCTCTCTAGCAGAATGAGTCTTGGCTGAGTCTCTCCTGCTGTTTCCTCAATGTGGACCAAAATTTGAATCTCTCCTCCCTAAACCATCTGCCAGTTTGTACAAATTTTGTAGGAAGTTGATTATCTATTCAAATTTGGTTGAAATGTTTAGGAGGGATGGTTTGGCAAGCAGGTGAAGCGGCAACGTTATTTTTTCCTTGGGCAACCAGACTAGCATTTTCTACTAGGGACAAAGGCAGCTTCTAATTCAGCTTTTGTAAGGAAGGGTAAATGATGATCCAGGAGGAGCAGTAAGTCATGGTGGAAAATAATGATAGCACTAGAAAGTTTTGAATGTAAGTGGAAGGAATGGTCTGATGACTGAAGGGCTTGAGCTGTATTCTTAGCACTTTGTGAAATTTCCAGCAGTACCGTGGGCAAAGCACTCAGATGGGTCTGCCTTTATGCAGTTGGGTTTATACTTTAATCTACTAACACATTTGTTTTCTAAATATTTATGTGGCCCTTTGCATGGAAAAAAAAAGACAGAAATAGCATTACAAACAAGGGTCATATCTTCCCGTTCTCGTCTTTCTATCACCCGACGCTGCAGCCGCAGGAGCTGTCGAGCTGCCGAGGGCTCCCAGCGCGGCCAAAATAGCCAAAGTAGGTGAAAGGTTGTGGAGCAGCACACAAACAGGCTGGCGTGCCAGTTCAGTGAGGGAAAGGTCCTGCAGCTGCTCCAGCGCTTGCGCAATCTCCCCTCCGCCGCTCATAGTTTGCAAAAGTCAAGAGTACAGTAGCTGGATCGTTTTACTGCCGGAGCTGCGGCCGGCGGGCAGCCTGCTTGGAGCTGTAAACACCAGGACGCGCATGGCAACCCAGCAGCCCTGAGCAGGAGTCACCCTTTTTTCCTCATTCCCTGCCTTGGTTATCCACGTCTGAAATTGTGTGTCAACTGCTTGAAAATCAGGCAAAAGGAGAATGGATCGCTGGCTTCAAAATCGCTTTTCCAAAAAATAGCGAGAGGCTTGCACGAGATTAACTGTGGGTGTCTTAGGCTGGGAGTGTAGAGATAGCAGAGAGGGAGAAAAATGCTTTGGAATATAGCTGTACCCTTCAGGGAAAAAAAGCTAGGACTCAAACTGTGATAAAATATCACTCAAAAGTGTTTGTCTTGAACAGCTTGTCACTAGAGCATGTTGAATTCAGGAGGCTGTTTACTATGTAGGAGAGTAGTAATCTTCAGCCAAGTATACTGTTGCAGAGGAAATAGAGGTGAACCCTCAGGGTGGGCACGGGTCTAAAGTATGTAGCTAGGCAAAAAAATGTCCTTCTCCAGCCTCAGCTGGCTACCGTAGCAGTTCTTGTGGAAGAGCATGTGCCATCCGTTATGAGGCCTGCTGACGCAGAGGGGGAAAAAAGAGGAAAGGTATCATCAGGACAGCTGCCGCTCTGCGCCAGGGCTGCCTTTGCTGTGAACAGCCCTGCTCTGGAGAAGAGCACCTGGGAAAAGGTGGACAACTTGTGAAAAGTCAGGAAAAAAAGTGAACGTTACCAAAAGAATACAACTTTTAAGGCCTAAGTATGTTTCAGCAGAATCAGAAAATAGTTACATTTTTCTGTAGGAATATGGGAAGGGATTTAGTGGAACAAGATGGATCAATTGAAAAGTTTTGGATTAGATCTCTTAAGAAACACAATACCCTGAGAAGAGCTGTAGCTTCACCTGTAACCCTTACACTAGTCATGGGCTTTGAACTCATACACATACTGCTTTTCTTTTTAAGAGTGGACCACTCTGGGTGAAGATTAGGTGTTTTTGCTAATTGTTTTAAATCAGCTGTGCTTGGTACAGTTGGCTGTAGCAGAACACTTGGTAAAGTGGATGTGGTGGCTTGAGTTTCTGCTCAGAACAATAGCCTTGAACTGTTACTCCAGGTTATTTTGTCTGAGGCTGATCTTAGAAAGCACTCTCTTTCTCCGGTTGTTCCCTCTCAGCATCTCTTTCATCAGGTCTGGAAGAATTTGTTTTCTTTTAGTGTCTGACATAGGAACTTGAATGAGAAATTTAGCCTAGGAAATACTGAGATAAGACAAGACAAGGGACATCATCTAGAAGAGGATTCACTACAGTGTTATCTGGCCACTCTTTCAGAAGAGATGCAGAATTTATGGTATTACTGGAATGCCACTTCCCCCTGGTGTTTCGGATTACCCAAGGGAAGTTTGTTTCCTGTTTGCAATGGTGTGACTATTATTACTGAAGTGTGAATTCACAGATATTAATAAGTTGATCTCATAAAGATTGAGTTTCCATGATGTACCCTACAGAAGAGAGCCACACAGTAAGACTTTGGGAGTTTTCTTATTTGGTGAAATGTATAAACGCAGGCTAAGTCATAATAACTGCAGATAAATATGAAAATGTGTATTAAAATAGTCTCAATAAAAAACCAGTACAATAAAACATGTTGCACTGCACAATTAAAATTGTTGGCCATTTTGTCCTAGTAAGTACTACAATATTTTTGTGTCATATGATAACAGGTATCTAATTATGGGTAAATAATCAATGCAATGTTGCTGGAACATTAAGAACAGCCTGAACAAGGGAAGCTCTCCATTATTTGTGGAATCGCTTTAATCTCATGGTAAAACAGACTCTAGCAAAATACTCAAGAGTTTCACTCTGCAGTATTAGTATGTTTTCTTTTTATTCTTTTAATATTCTTTTTTACCCTGTCCACATTGGCATTTCCAAATTAATTTTTCAATATAGTGCTCATCTAGTAGTCACTGAACTGAAAAATAAAATCATCAGAGCTATGCTGGTATTTGGTTTCCAAGGTTTCAGTCTAGGTAAAGTGACATAAAAACCCACAGTAGTTTAATATTTCTTCATTTCACTTTTTGAAATTATGGCAATATTCTAAATGAACTGTGGTGGTTATGTTTATGTGCAAGCATTCACGAACATATGTGCTATTTAGTTTCTACATAGGAAAAGACCCTAGACATTAAAAAATGCTGAATTAAGAAAGTAGAGTTTTAACTGACATATTTACCATTTTTTAAAATGTTCAAGATATGAGCAAATACAAATCTTGATTCCCTACTATCTGGGACATAATACCTGGGTATAAATAATCAACAATATGTTTCCAGGCATTGGTCTCACAAAGCTTTGTTTCTCTGAAAGAAGACACTTTAACATATTAATAGTAGGATACAGTTTGTGAAATAGAAATGAAAAATGTCTTTGTCTCCTGTGAGACCAACTGAATTATAAATTTAGATGGAAAAAGTTCTGTTATTAACAAGATAGCTTTTCACTGTGCAAAATTAGATTCATTGAAATGTGTAAGATCCCCATTTACACCTGATAGGAAACGTCATAATTTCCTCTTACACACTCAAACAACTACTGTTGAAGTGTGAATTGTCAAGTCTTCCATTTCATGGCTAGTCATTACTAGTACATTTTTAAGTAGGGTTAAATATTCGGGGACTTTCTATTCCCAGAAAGAAATATAAGCTTACTCTCTGGTTCATTCAGTACCTGAGAAATATTATGAAATTTTAATATTCAGATCAAGCACTAAATCTACTGTAAACCATCAGAAGATAGTCTGAGAAAGCTTGGTAACCACAAGAGACCTTGGTAGCTTTCAGTGAGTGCTGAGTGGGAAAGCAGTGCATTCCCCCAGGATAGCTGCTGGAGCACCAGTTTTCCCTCTGCTTTCCACTCCAGATACGCTGTGTGGAAACCTGAAAACTTGCTCCTTATTTGCAATTCCGTGTATGCTGAAGCTTAAGAAGCAGCGATAAGGAAGTTATCAAAAAAGCAACCTGGAATTCAGAAATGCATATGTAGTTCCAGCAAGACCAGGATAATAATTTGAGTAAGATACATAAACCGATATTGCATGGGTGTTACCACACTGAAGTGAACAAGGATATCTCTATTTCTATGGGTGTTTTGGGCTGTCTGACAGCATGCACATCAAGTGACGTATATGCTAATCTCCTCTCATATATGGAAACACAGAGTCTTTAAATTGTAAGCATTTAAGTTAAAAAGTAAAATCCTTGCTGGATTCAAATCAGTGCTGAGAATCCTAGTTGGAGTGTGATTTTTACTGAAAGTGACCTTTAAGGCCTTGGGAAAAATCAGAGATTTTGTAAAAGCAAATTAATAAAGACACTTATATCATGTTTCCCATTTAAAAAATCTTAGCCAAACCTTCACTACACTTTTGGCTCTCTTGTGAAATACAGTAAAGGGGTATGGTATCTGCACTTTCCATGAGAAAGACTGAAAGGAGTGCTGGACTGCATTTGGAAAAGCACCCTGTAATTTTGTGTGACTCGGTTTTGGCTGCTTAATAAAGGCTGTGAGACCCTGCAGCTCTGAGGGACTTCAGTGAGGGTTGTGAATCCATATCACCTTGAAAAATTAGGTGCTAGGTCTGACCAGTATCCTGAATTTAACTGTACAGTTAAAAATGTGGGATAAATTTCCACCCTAAGTCACTCAGAGGCAAATTACAGCATTTTGACTCCCAGAATTTTCTCTTTCAAATAAAAAGGGTGCATGTACCCCGTTTAACCATCCCTGGAGAAATCTATCTAAAATTGTACTTTTGAAACATCCAGATAATTCTAGCCCTTTGCAGTCAGTTCATGTTTCAAATCTTGTGCCAGATGCCTGAATGCCTTGGAGTAGAGAAGACCCAGAGGGAACATATAAAATTATATAGGAAAGGCACCAATTCACTCTTGCTGAGCAGTAATTTGGTTTGGTTTAGTAACCTGTGAAGTGGTTCTCTAAAATGATGAACTTTAAGGAAACTGTAAAGAGTGTGATTATTGATATCTGCCGTAGGTGACCTTTATGTGCTGAAAAGATCATGAGGTAGTCAAGACAAAAAAATTACAACCTCCTTTTCTGCTTCTCTTTAATGGTCTGAAATTGAAAAATTGGATCTATTGAATCTCAGTTAAAGTTAGGACACCCAAATAAAACAAGGCTACAACCTGCAACTTGCAGTTTTCCAAGCATGTTATTTATATACCTTAGAGACTAAATGCTCCTGCTCAAGGGAGTCGTGACTCACTGCCCTCATCTGAACATAAATCACTTCAGGTTATTTCCATTTATTCACTCCCTCTTCCATTAACTTTCCTCTCTATGGTAAAGAAACACATTCCAACATTTCTGGAGAAAAGGAGGCTCAGGGGAGACCTTATTGCTCTCTACAACTACCTGAAAGGAGGTTGTAGGAAGGTGGGGGTAGATCTCTTCTCCCAAGTAACAAGCAATAGGACAAGAGGAAATGGCCTCGAGTTACACGGGGGGGAGGTTTAGATTGGATATTAGGAAAAAATTCTTCACCAAAAGGGTAGTTAAGCGTTGGAACAGGCTGCGCAGGGAAGTGGTGGAATCACCATCCCTAGAGGTATTTAGAAGACGGGTAGACGTGGTGCTTAGGGACATGGTTTGGTGGTGGTATTGGCAGTGTTAGGTTGATGGTTGGACTAGATGATCTTAAAGGTCCCTTCCAACCTAGACAATTCTATGATTCTGTGATTTCAAAAGAATAGATAAAGGCACAGATGTAGATCATCCAAAGCTTTTTCTCCTGATTCTTTTTTCAGTGCTGTGATAAGGACTGTGTGCCTTGCTATCTTCCCTACTTCTGAGTATCTTTCTGGCTGCTCTTTCTTTGCTGTTTGTGTTTACGTAATCTCAACTCTTGTCAGCATTATCAAATTTGTACTGGTATTGATCAGCTTGCAGGATACGGTTAATGCTTTAGCGTCATAGTTCCTGGCATTACATTGGTATATAGCAGGTAACATTTCAAATGCATTAGCTATGCAGGTGACCTTTTAACTCTCCTTAGGAGCATCTCTCACGGTTGTACAGAGTCAGTGCACTGATTACCACAGCATTCTGAGGGTGGCATTTTAAGTGTCACTCGTCATCTTGATAAGGGACCAAAAATGCAGTAGCATGCCATTGGGTATGTCCCATGACACAGACATTGCCTGGGTGTGGTAGATGCTGGGAAATGCTGAAAGGGGGCCAGGCCAGAGCCAGAAGAGCATTGCTTTCCTTGATGTAAGTAGCTTCTAACAATTCCCCCGTAATCACATCAGTTGAATCATTTTTTCCACAGATCCCTTTGGAAAGGGACCCTGTCTGGTCCGATACTGTCTTATTCCACTCTTTTCATGTTAATAAACACGTTTTCCAGAAGTACACTGAGCGATGTGACTAGTGTTTGACACACATGATTGCCTTATTCTTCCAATTTTTTCCATTAGGAAAGTTATTAATTTTTGAATGTTTTGTAAATTAATTTTATGTCTGATACACTGTTTACAGCATGGTTAAAAGGATGCATTTCCCAGTTCTAGTAGAAGTGCATGGACTATCTGATCCCAACCGCTGCGTGTATTTGCTACATATGCTTGATTTGGTCTAAGAGAAACTTTTTATGCTTGCAGAACAGATTTATGCTGTGTTATGACTGCGAAACTGAGCTGTCTCTAGTAGTGTTCAACCCAGACTTTCAAATGCTTTTTAGAGTATTAGGAGATCTGACAGCTGTGTGTCTGAAAATAGGTTAAGGAGAGGTTGTTTACAGGAAAGGACAGGCTTGGTGTGCTCACTATCTCCTGCATTGCTGAAGAGCTTGCTGTAATGTTCTGTACTTGTCAGAGTTCAGATAACAACTGACAAGTTCACGTACAAGTAAAGTGGACAATTTTCTGCAGGATGGTATGAAATCTTCTTGCCAGCTGCAATTAGTATTAACTATTATGCATAGACCTTGCAATGTGAGATATTAGAGGGGATCACTGGGACATCCTTGAAATGATGGGTTAACTTCTCAGCAAGAGGGAAGTTGTATATGTGTTATTTCCAGTTACTGGATAGTGTGTGAATGACTGTGAATGAAGTCCTAATCCAACGTCCACTGCATTCAGTTGAATGTTTCCAGCCATTTCAGCTGTAGTCTTCTGTGGGAACAGGATCAAACTGCTGTAAGACAGGAGAGGGCAAAATGCCCACTGAAAGGAAAAAGTCAGTTTTAGGGTTCATATTTTAAAATTTTCAATAATTTTTAAAAACGTTCAGAAAAGTTTTTTGGAGTCTGATTTGGCCCTGTTCAGCTTCCTACATTACGCATAGATTAATTCAATGAGTTGAAAATGTTTTTCTTATGACTGTCTATCTTGAGGAAGACAGTGACCTAGGCCACCTCGACAGCAAGGAAAAATAAAACAGACATTCACATTCTTGTTTTGAAATCCTTTTCTGCGTGTGCTTTGTTCTTTCTGCCTAAAATAAGAAATACGTTGGTTTTAAAAATGCCGTGACAATGTCATGTCCATCATTGGTCACGGACTGTCAGAGAAAAGAAGCACAGGATATCTGAATTGAAAGAGACCAGCAGGGAGATCTGGTGCCAGGGACCAGGGGGCAGGAGAAGAGGATGAACTGAGGATTCCCCCCTGTGAGTACCAACATCCGAGTGCACTCTGGGATCAGGAGGGAAGTGGGGGACACCTAACTCTGGAACTGCTGAATGACACAGCGGTGTTACCTGTCTCTTCTCCAGATGTCCTGTACTAAGTAGTAAGAAAATATTAGAAAGGTAGGATGGAGCTCTGCATGGAAATCTGTAACACACTGGATATTGCTTTATACAGGATCTCAATTAAGAGAGCCGCCTTCTTATTTTCAGTCAGCTGTTGGGGCCATGGCCACTGTGTTCTATGAGAGCTGGTGTCCATAGAGGCCAATGCCCACACCTTGAGTTTTGCTTGAGGTTTGACACTTCTATGCATCTCTGAATAAGGTAGGGAATAGGGTTAATTTGGGGAAGAGGGGAGGATGCCTGAATGGAAGATCTCATGCCTTATCCTTTAGGAAGGTTGTTTTTCAGTCAACTGCACACAGATGCTTAGTATTTGGCACAGGGGATGTTGAGGGGTGGGAGAGCTCTGCTCAGCAGTGGAGAGAGAATAGTAGGCATGGCTGAAGTAAGGGCTGGGCTTGGAAGGCACTGGAGGCATGTTTTTGTATGAAGCCCTGTATCTGGCGCTTTGCAGATTGGGATGGGGTTGGACTGAGGAGTGTGCAAGGCTGGTTGGTCTCAGGTGGACACTAAATCCTCAGTCCCAACCCTCAGTGCCTGCGGGCAGTGTTCAACAGTGTTCAGAGCCAATATGCTATGCTTCACACTGGAGTGGAGAGTGGTGTTAGAATTAGAGTAGAGTTACAGTTAGGGAAAGGAAGAATGAAAGGAAAATTGGAAGAACCTAGATAATGTCGTGTCCTGTGTGATCTTCGTGGACATGGACAGGTCTGGTGTTGACAGTGCACTTAGGCAACATTTTCATTTATGTACTCAGGTCATGTATTTTCTTGTGGGCACTAGTCACTTCACTATTTTTACTTTAAGGATTATTTTTGATTTATGTTTAGGGAATGAAAGAAACCCAGAGTGGTTTTGTACTGCCTATATAATTTAGAGTTCAGAAGAGGGTTGGTATCCATACAGCACAGTGGTTTATGATTGATTTCAGTGAAAACTTTAGTCACAAAGTATGTTAAAGGCAATGGTTTGGATTCAGAATGGGATTATGAATGGCAACTGTTATGGAAGCCAAAAGGCCTCTCTCTCTTATTACCACCTTCACAGAATTATCAGTGAGGTGGCACCTTCTTTACGATGGCTTGAGTATGAAGCAACATGAAACACTTCATCTCCATTTCTCCAACTTTTTTTACTTCAAAAACTCTCAACAATATATTTAATACAATGAGACTTTTGAGGGTGACACTGCCAAAAAACCCCATCTTGAGGCTGATTTTTGCTATAGGCCTGTATCAAACTAACTATCTTAAAGGGAATTTACAGTCCTAAAAATCAATCCATAGAGTGGGCTGTTTTGGGGAAGGCTCTGATGATAGTCAGCAAAGAGCCTTCTGGGAGGGTAACCTTCTGTGAAAGAACCCTGACCCTATAGCTGTGAAAGTCATGCTGACTGGTGGAGGGTGGCAGGATAATTGCAAAATGCATCATTTGCACATTTTGTGTCATGCATATTCCTCCGAAACACATTTCTCTTCCCACGTCCGTGGTCTGTTATACAGCTTTTCAGAGCCAGCAGCACATAATCTAAAATTAATTGATGAAGTGCAGCAAGGTCTGTTCTGAGGGGCATCTCATAATGCTTCTAGGAATAAAGTTAGCACAGACACCTGTTGTGTGGTCTCAGTGTATAGCCTAGCTTTTTGGATCGAGTCTTTCATTAAATCACAACTTGTAGTTCCAAGGTAGAAGGTAGGGGGAGAACTTCCATGTCAAGGACTGATGCACATAAAAGTCATTTTTATATTCACAGAATCATAGAATGGTTAGAGTTGGAAGGAACCTTAAGGATCATCTAGTTCCAATCCCCCGGCCATGGGCAGGGACACCTGCTAGACCAGGTTGCTCCAAGCCCCATCTAACCTGGCCTTGAACACTTCCAGGGATGGGACATGCACAACTTCCCTGGGCAACCTGTGCCAGTGCCTCACCATCCTCAAAGTGAAAAATTTCTTCCTAATATCTAATCTAAATCTAACCTCTTTTAGTTTAAAACCATTGCCCCTCGTCATATCGCTACACTCCCTGATAAAGAGTCCCTCTCCATCTTTCCTGTAGGCCCCCTTTAAACACTGGAAGGCTGCTATAAAGTCTCTTCAGAGCCTTCTCTTCTCCAGGCTGAACAGCTCCAACTCTCTCAGCCTGTCTTCACAGGAAAGGTGCTTGAACCCTCTGATCATCTTCGTGGCCTCCTCTGGGGTCGCTCCAACTGGTCCATGTCCTTCTGAAGTTGGGGGCTCCAGAGCTGGATGCAGTACTCCAGGTGGGGTTTCATGAGAGTTGAGTAGAGGGGCAGAATCACCTGCCTTGACTTGCTGGCCACGCTCCTTTTGATGCAGCCCAGGATGCAGTTGACTTTCTGGGCTGAGACTGCACATTGCTGGGTCATGATGAGCTTATCATCAATCAACACCTCCAAGTCCTTCTCCTCAGGGCTGCTCTCAATCCATTCTCTGCCCAGCCTGTATTTGTGCATGGGATTGCGCCAATCCAGGTGCAGGACCTTGCACTTGGCCTTGTTGAACCTCATGAGGTTCACATGGGCCCACCTCTCCAGCCTGTTAAGGTCCCTCTGGATGGTATTCCTTCCCTCCAGTCTGTCGACCGCACCACACAGCTTGGCGTTGCTGGCAAACTTGCTGAGGGTGCATTCAATACTACTGTCCTTGTCGCCAACAATGATATTAAACAGCACTGGTCCCAGTACTGACCCCTGAGGAATGGGTGACCTCGTCACTGGTCACCACTTGGACATTGAACTGTTGACCCCAGCTTTTTGAGTGCGGCCATCCAGCCAATTCCTTATCCACCCAGTGGTCCATCTGTCAAATCCACGTCTCTCCAATTTAAAGACAAGGATGTCGTGCGGGACAGCATCAAATGCGTTGTGCAAGTCCAGGTAGATGATATCAGTTACTCTTCCCTGATGCATCAATGCTGTAACATCGTTGCAGAAGGCCACCAAATCTCACATTGCTGAGAATATTAAATATAGTTTGTTCCCTCATGTTAAAGTACAAAGTAGATAATTTTGGTTATTAGCATTGAATTAATCAGCTCCATCAGCTCTTCCAGAGGTTGCTGCTGCAGTGTATCTTTTGGAGATGTTTCCTGCTTATTCTACTTACTTTCACTGATTTCTTGAGTGCATACTTTCCATCTTACTTTTTACTTTCATAATGATCATTCCGTTCATTATTACAGAGAAACTTCTACAAATATTATTACAAAGAAGCTTCTAACCTGGTCTGAAAATGGTGGAATTGTCTCTGAAAATAATATCTATGAAACAAGTTCTCTGTTAAACCCATGTTGACAATATATGAATTTCTCGTTAACTTTTGCCTTAACTTCTGATAGCAAACAGGGGAATGAAAGGTGTGTACCTGTGGGCTCCATTTCTGTTTAAATGTTGCAGATATAGAAGGGAGAATGTCTGAGAAAAAAAGAAGTGATGGAAAAGAGAAAATAATTGAGTGGAAGAAAGTAAATGGAAGGAAGAAGTAGAAATAGACTCCCTTATGTATTTTTCCTTACATCTTCTGTTTTTGTTTAATTTCCCTTATACCTTTACCTTATTGCACCTTTTTCTTTTCTCTGTTGTCCTTCACTATCAGTGACCTCAGTGTTCTCTTGGTACAATCATTTTTGTAAATTGAAGAAAGACCAAGGTCTTTTTGAATACTGTGAATCCTAAATTCAAAACCTTCCAGACCTTAAGACATACTTCATTTGTTTTATTTTTGTTTCTATTGCTAGAAAGGATGCGGTTCAAAAAAAAAGGTTAAAGGAGTGAATTCTACTTTTGTTCATTTTCCTGTTTACTTGCAAAAATATTTCTAGAACATCACAGAACCTTATTTTAAAATGCTTTTTAATAATACTTGTCTCACTTCATTCCACAAAGAATACTTGGTTATCTCATGTTGAATCATATTTCATGGTCTCCCCTGTCTGTAGTTTTGGAACAAAAATTATCTATGTGAAAGGTCGTCTGCATAGATACCGCTGGGGGTGAGCAATAATGTGACCTCCAGGGTGAAGCAGTGCTGCCACCTATGTTCATTCACTCTCCAACAGTTCCAGACCTTTTCCGAACCTTGACTCACAGAGAAAATTTCCCATCACCTAGTAGAGTAGTATTACAGTTGGTGAAATGGAAAAAAAGAGTTCTGCTTTGGAAGCAAGGAAAGGTCTCCGTATGCAACCTGTTTGTCTGGCTAGCAGCGCCAATAGAGGGGCTACTTTACCAGCTTGATGTTTCCAAGTAGCACTAGTATTTCATACCCGTGACTACCAACCTGCTTGATCATGACTTTCACAGAAAGGGTTTTCATTCCTCTCTGAATGTTAATGTTTTAGTCCTTTTTTTTCCAAACATATTCTATTTTATTGAGTACTGAATAATGTTTCACTATACTTCACCTCTACAAAACCCCCAAACTAGTCAACCCCAAACTAGCAAACCCAGCAAATCAACCCCAAAAGCTCTGCATTTATGTACTGCTTATCGTTGGTTTTTTTGGTGTGTCATATTCTTCTGATGAACAGGAAAACAAACTCTGTCCTTCTGATCTGGAAAGCTTTATGATTAAAAGTTTTTGTGGAGGGAAAGGAAGATGGCTAGCTAGAAGTGACTTATCTTCATAAATTATGTCAGATTTGAACTGTCAGGGTAAAGATTAGATTTCTGATAGTTTTTACAAAACAAATTGATAGGCTCCATTGTATGAATATCATATCATGTAACATAACATGCAGCACCTGGAAGAACAATGTCAAAACCAAACCTGTAATGTTTGAGCTGCTATGGGTTATGAGCAACCTTTGATGTAACAGTATGGTTTCTCCAGTTCAGGTTCTGTTCTGCTAATAGGTAAAGATGTCTATTCTGAGAACAGTAAGATTTTTGAGGGTATCAATTTTCTGTAAGTATTAAACTCACATAGCTTCTTTTCCTTGACAGAATACTGGTGAGAACTGACCCTAGTTCTGCAAGGAACTTCAGTGCAGTTCTGCAGTAAAGATACAATGTGGGTAGGACAACGAGCAAGGTACTATATTATTATCATCTAGTTTCCAAGCAAACAGGCTGTGAGTATTTGAATTAAGTCTAGACGTAACTAGAGCCTGGATTATATCTGCTGCATGACATAAACCCAAAGCTACTAGCTCACATAAATGGAAACTATTTAGTTTAAGAAAGGTATGGAAGAGGTATAAACATAGCTCAGGCAGATTAGTTTCTGTCAGAAGCATGGCAGTTGTAGGTTTTAATTCTTTAGAAATAGCCTATTTGTGAAAACTAGACAGCAACACAACAGCATGACATTCCTATTTTACTCTGGGAGACAGTATTTAAATATCACCTTGCAACAGAACGCAATAAAATGAGAAATGTTATTTACTATTCTATGGACCTCTCCGCTGCTTAGGTCTCAATTGTTTGAGGATGCATTGTTTTTCTCATTCACAAAGTGTCAGCGTTTCCATAACACATAAACCTTTTCCCACCTTGGAAAGAAGGAGTTCCTGATTCATCTGCATTTGTCTGAGAGTTTGGCATGCCTACACGTGACCAAGTATCCACATGCAGCATGATTTGTGTTTTGGCTGTGAGAAGAGATGGTAAGGGAAAATATGATATATGTGTACAGAAATAGATTAGGTATTTAGGATTCAAAACAAGCCGTTGTCACATCTAATCTAGGCCTCTGGTCAAGCTACACTTGTTTTCTCTTTCAACGCAGTCAAATTCTGTAATATTTTGGGGGAAAATGTTACAGAGTTGAAAATGAAAGCTTCCATAGGAGTTCAGGATTATTCTTCTGAAATTATTCTATGCATTCAAATTTTCCATCTAAAATTTCCAGATCATGCCAGTTCACACTAACTGAAAGTCTATCCCCTTGCTTAAATCAAGACCAGCTAAGGAATTAATAGGGGATGGTATTGCCACTAAATGTCTGTGCACACTGCTTGTGCAAAAATGGAAGGAAATGTTTTTAGAACTGAAAAAACACCTTTTATATGCCCAAGTTTCTGGGAGTGTGACTTAAAGCATCTTAAATGAGCAACTAACCCGTCTTTCAGAAAGCTGACTTCCAGACTTACACTGAGCAACCAGACCGTACTGTAACTCCAGTCTTCGGCACAGTGAAAATATCTGCTAGGGAAACTGCTGCAAAACATAAAGGCTCGTTCGTCCGGGCCCAGAAAAACTAAGTTTCTGCTAACTAGAGTTTACTCCTGACACGTGGAAAACCTTGGTGTGCACTCTGCAAACATGATTTATGCAGCTGTTAGAAGAAATGTATGGTGTAGCCGTTCTTGATAAATAACTAGAGAGAAAACTCGGAATTTAGCAAACTCTTAAGTTAATTGTATTCTAATAAATGAAGAGGCAGCAAAATTTTGTAAAAACAGTGTTATTTTGTCTGGAGAGCAAAAGGTTTTGAAATGGACAGTAAACATTATTACAGTGGATGAGTTCTGGCTCATGTTCTTCAAGACATCCCACACCAGCAGGATGTCCTGACAGTTAACCCAGGCTGGGTTAGATATGCCTGTGTGGAACTGTCTGAGCTTGAGACTGTTGCTTGCTGAGATCCTGAAATGTTTTCTTCTTATAATGCCAATCCTTTATTTTGCTTGCTTGCTTTCAGTCATACTTAAGACTCTGATTTCCAGTTTTTATTTTTATTTGTTTTCAGTGCTTGTATTTGGTCATTTGAATGTCTTTTGGTGTTCAATAAAGAATAATTTTTTAAAGCTTCTTTGAAGTTTAATTGGATATTTCTGAGTAGAAAGAACAAATTTTCAAGAAAAGTCTTCATGCTTCTTCAACAGTCCCTTATTTCTGCTTTTTACATTCCTGCACTGTGTCACCAGATATACAAAACCCAACCTATCATAGCATTATTATATATGACCAACAGGTCATATATTTCCACACTCTACAGGGTGTGGAAAGTCTGTAATTACTTTGGAGGTGACTTTATTGCAAATTCTAGAAAAGGAATCTTTCTTTTTCCTGAACATTTTGTCCACTGTTTTCCTTACTAGTTGCAGGCCAGCTCATGTTTCTGATGGTGGCAGTGATGGCTTAAAATCAAACAGGATCTTAGCTACAGCACACATAATATTAAAAGTATAGTAGAAAGAGTCCAGTCCTAAGTCCCAAGACAAGTCCCCACTCACAAAGAGATGACCCTCGGGTGACTTGGCAAAAGGAATCTGGAGTGGTTCTGTGGATCCTGCACAAAGGACTGCCAAACCCACCGAAGTCAGTTGATGTCAACAGAATAAAACACATTGCATAACAGGTTCAATATACAGCACAAACTTAGATAGCAGTATCTGCAAAATAATAATGATAACAACACAGTAGAACATAAGCAAACCAGGAGGTTCCTGGAGTGCATTGATAACTCCCTACTCCAAGTGACAGAGGAGCCAATGAGAAGAGGTGCTTTGCTGAACCTCATACTCACCAACAAGGAGGGGCTCATTGGGAATGTGAAGACCAAAGGCAGCCTTGGCTGCAGTGACCATGAGATGGTGGAATTCAGGATCCCAAGGGCAGGGAGGAAGGTGAAAAGCAAGCTCACAACCATGGACTTCAGGAGAGCAGACTTTGGCCTCTCCAAGGTCTGCTTGGAAAAGTCCTGTGGGATAAGGCTCTAGAGGAAAAGGAGGGGGGGAGGGCAAGAAAGCTGGTTAATATTCAAGGATTACCTCCTGCAAGCTCAAGAGTGTTCCATCCCAATGAAGAAGAAGTCAGGCAAAAATGCCAGGAGGGCCATGTGGATGAATAAGGAGTTCCTGGCCAAACTCAAACACAAAAAGGAAGCCTACAGAGGATGAAAGCAACGATGGGTAACCTGGGAGGAATACAAAAACATTGTCCAAGCATCCAGAGGTGAAGGTAGGAAAGCTATAGCCCGAATGGAATTGAATCTGGCCAGGGATGTCAAAGGCAAAAAGAAGGGCTTCTACAAGTACATAGAACAAAAGGAAGACTAGGGAAAATGTGGATCTATTGTTCAACAAGACAAAGGATCTGGTTACATGGGACATGGAAAAGGCTGAGGAACTGAATGCTTTTTTTGCCTCAGTCTTTACTGGTGAGACCAGCCTTCAGGAATCCCAGGTCCGAGAGACCAGAGGGAAAGGCTGGAACAAGGAAGATGTAACCCTTAGTGGTCAGGGAATACTTAAGCAAACTGGACATACATAAGCCCATGGGCCCTGACAGGATGCACTCATGAGTGCTGAAGGAGCTGGCAGATGTCATTGCAAGGCCATTCTTGATAATCTTTGATTGATTATGGTGACTGGGAGAAGTCCCCAAAGACTGGAAAAAAGCAAATGTCCCTCCTGTCTTCAAGAAGGGCAAGAAGGAGGACCCAGGGAATTACAGGCTGGTCAGCTTCACATTCATCCCTGGGAAAGTGATAGAGCAGATGGTCCTGGAAACCATTTCCAGGCACATGAACAACAAGAAAATCATCAGTAGTAGTCAGCATGGCTTCACCCAGGGGAAGTCATGCCTGACCAACTTGATAAATTTCTGCACTGAAATGAGTGGCCTGGTAGATGAGGCAAGAGCCCTTCGATATCGTCTACCTGGACTTCAGTAAGGCCTTTGGCACTGTGTCCAATAAGATCCTCATGGACAAGATCTTGCTGTAGAGGCTGGATGAGCAGACAGTGAGGTGGGCTGAAAACTGGCTGAATGGCTGGGCCCAGAGGGTGGTGGTCAGTGGCATGAAATCTTTGCCAGACTCTCTCCAGTATGTGCACGTCTCTCTTGTACCAAGGAGCCCAAAACCAGATACAGTTCCAGGTGTGCCCTGACAAGTGCTGAGGGGAAGGATCACCTCCCTTGACCTGTCCTTCAAATGCGGCCTGGGGTACCATTAGCCTTCCTTGTGGCAAACGCACATTGCTGGCCCCAGTTCAACTTGGTGTCCAGCAGGACCCCTGATCTTCTTTTGCCAAGTTGCTTTCCAGCCAGGCAGCTCCCAGCATATACTGGTGCATGGAGTTGTTCCTCCCCAGGTGCAGCACTTTGCACTTCTCCTTGTTGAGCCTCATGAGGTTCATGTCCGCCCATTTCTCCAGCCTGTCAAGGTCCCTCTGTATGGCAGCACGACCCTCTGGCATATCAGCCACTCCTCCCAGATTCGTGTCATCTGCAGACTTGCTGAGGTTACACTCTGCCCCTTATTCAGATCATTAGTGAAGATGTTGAATAGGATTAGACCCTGCATTGACCCCTGGGGTACACAGCCAGTTCCTGGTCTCCAACTAGACTTGGGGCCACATATTTCCATGCTCTGGGCCCAGAGGTTCGGCCAGTTTTCAGTATACCTTCCTGTCTGCTCATCCAGGCCGTACTTCATTAGGTTCTCTATGGGGATCTTATGGGAGACGGTGTCGAAGGCCTTACTGAAGACCAGGTAGACAATATCCACTGGTCTCCCCTCATCTTTATACTTTCTTTATACATTGCCTCTAATTTCTCTTTGTGACTCCCTCACTATGGTTACTGGAGTGGCAGAGCTAAGTGCACCAGCGTACAGAGTTTTCAAAAAAAGTGACCTCATCAAAGAGAAGATCAATTCTACTACAATTTTAAAGCCTTTAATTGAGAAGTGTAAAAGAGTAGATAATATTACCACTAAATCCTTAGAGGACGTGAGTAGGAATTAAGCTGGCTAACATGTTGCCCTGATGGAGTGGGTTGTTGCCCTGCCACCTAGTGGCAATAGGTCACTGTATAGCGGTAATTAAGTCTATTTATGGTATTAGCTTTATTATGATTCTCACACTTCTATGAGGTGTTTTATTTTTCTTTTCTATCTATTAAAACCCCTTTGTACTAATGGAAGATAAAGCATCAATCAATGTCAAGAATCTTAATGAAAGTTCTTATATGTAATGGGAAGCCTGAATAAATAGCAGCATCATGAATACTGAATAACTGTATTTTACTAGCAGTGTATCAAACACATCAAAACACCAATATCTGAACAAACTCCAAACGCAGAGGTGAGTAAAGAAACAAAAGTAATGTTTTTGTAATAAGTCATTTAGGGCTGATTTTCTTATCTCCTAAATTAGACATAAAATGTAGCGCTTAAACAAGAATTTAAATGGAAAAAAAGGGAAAAATGGATGGTGGCTGTTTCAATCACTCTGTCATGGCACGTATATGCTCTGCCCTGGAATATATCCGTACCCTCTCATCCACCCATGATATCTTTCTGAAAAATGTGATGGCTAATTATACAATGTGTAGTGAAATGATTTCTCCTGTAAGAATTAATGTAATAGAAGGTATGTGTTCATGGACTAAAGAAGTGTTCATAATGTAAGTACACAGGGACAAAATCCCTGGTTTAGATGATGGAGAGCAGGATCATCAACTGGATGAGGTGCTGGCTTTTCAGGGGCTGGTGTTGTGGAGCAGCTCACACTTCTGAAAGATCATCGGGAGACTGAACATCCAAGCGCTTCCTATCAACCGACTTGATTGATCCTGACTTACGTGAAGAAGGTGGTGGTTATGAAAATGTACTATTCAGACAGAGGCAGCAAAAGCACTTACAGTTAAAGGCTTACATTGGGCATCTCTACGGGGAGGGATCCCAAAACGGGAAAGAGGCTGCAGCTGCAGCTTTGGGTAGCAGAACTCAGAACTGATATCAATGGCATGAGCCTAAGGATCTGTTTATGAGGTTCCCAAATGCGGGCCTCCTCTTTGCTGCGTGAGTGGCCATGCCAGGCTGATCTCACAGCTCGAGAGCCACTTTATATGTAACTCAGCTTGTCTTGAAGGAGAGTAGTGGTCTGAAATAAATGCTGAGGCATGGCAGTAGTATGTAATCCAAAAGCTTCTCCTTCAACACGGCACCTAGATGGCGATGCTATATATGTTTGGTTTGAAGTTTTTCACGATGCACATTATATGAGCTCTGAGCAAGCGGCATTTTGGCACTGACTTGTGCAATCAACATCAGCTCCTGTACACAGACATAGGCCCTGGGCTTTTCACTGCAGTGTTGCATATTTACGTGTCCCATGGAGCTCACCGAAACTTTTTGCACAGTCTGTTTCGCAGCCTGCCTGTATGTCAGAGGTTTTTGGACAAGAATAAAATACATCCCAAATATGAAAGAAGCCCATAAAAATCAAAATATATACTATAAAAGAATAGAATTATCTCAGCATGTGTTGAAATTCATTGAAATGAAGTTTCCTGTTTATACGTAGAGAATTAGGTAAACAGGGAAGATAGTATAATAAAGCCTTTACTAAAAAAAGTACAACATTAGCTGTCTTTCTTTATGATAATCATAAAAAAAGCACGTACATAAGATGAACCAGTGGAAAGCAAAGTATCTGGTCATGCCCCTAAAAGATATTTATATTTACTGGAGAGACATGTAATATATTGTCTAGACACATACACAAAAGTATTTTTATTTTCATCATAGTCATGGTGAGAGGTCCATGCTGAGATGGGGATAGATTCATCTGCCTAGTGTGGAGTGTGAAACATAGGTAATGGTTTCTCTTGCACAGTTTGACATTTTTCACAGATACTTGCTTTTCTATTAACTCTGTATCTGCTTTATGGTAATACCAGAAGCATTTTATTTAGGGCATGGAGGGGAAAGCAGTGTACCTTTGTAAATCAACCTACTCTAATTAGGGTTACAAACACAAAACTCCCTCATCATAATCACATAGTTAGAGCGTAACATCAGCAGTGACCTTCCAGATCTTTGTACGAACTGCCTTTTTTTTCCTGTGTAAGCCTGGCACAAGATTTCTTGGATGTGTGATGGTGGTTTGGGGGAAAATTACAGAACCTGTGTAAACTTTTTACTGCTAAACTGCTTACAATGCTTTTAGCATAATCCCATGTTATCATCATATTGGTTTGGTATAGTTGCATTAATAGGACATTAATAAAAGTTGCTGCATCTGTACTGCACTGCACTGCAAAGCCTGACAGTTAATTTCCAAAAACTAATTCATGCGAATGAGTTACTACTCCTGGATGCTTTTGGAGAGGCATTAACAATATGTGCCAGACCTGCCAGCTGCACTGCTGGGAAGTCATGAGACAACAGGCAAGGTCCAGGAAGCACATACAGACTGCAGGCACACGGACAGGCAATTATGGAAAAGAAGGTGTTATAGAAAACACCTCACAACAGGTGCTGCCCAAGGAAGAAGCAGCAACACTCGTCACTGACATAGAAATAGGGAGGGTTGTTGAGTTATGAACTGGTGGCACATCACGGCTGCCCTATGAAATACACGGTCCCAAGGCTGCAGTAAAATCTCTACCTTGCCATTAGCTATGACTACGCTGGAGCAGGCTGTGAGAACCAAAGTGGCTAAAAGCGAATCTCTCACAATGTGTATTTACATGATATTTTACAATGGATGGGTATAGTTGACATGTAGCTCATCTGACTAAAAGATGTCATCCACATTTAGGCTACAGGCCTGCGTTCAGTCATGCAGCAGGTATCTTGCTGCCTTGTTCATTCAGAGGGAAGCCAAGAGGCATCGAAGGCTGCAGGTGGAGCCGTGCAGTGCTCCAGCATCCCCGAGCTGTTTGCCAAGGCAGCCGCGAGGCAGCCAGTGAGAGACCCCTCACCCCCTGCCCCATGTAGCATAGCTCTCCCCATGCAAAAAGGCCTTGGAAACCCATGCTCTTCCCTGGCAGATGAGACCCCTGTGTAACACAAGGTCCAGGAAACACCAGCATCTCTGCGGGGATGGAGGGCAGCAGCACTGTTAGGGACAGCAGATCTCCAGCCTCACGTGTATTCCCATACCTCAGCCACATCACTGTCTTCTGCCGCTTGCAGGAGCGACAAAACCAAACACCTTATCTCAGGAAAGGCTGGGGTAGGGTGAGCTTGCAGTGAGGCACAGCAGCACCTTGGGCAAATACTGTAGCCAAGTCAAGATGACACTCACAGATTTCCCTGCTGACACACAAAATTTCACAGGCAAAAAATTTGATCCTCAGTTTGGGTTAAGAGGTCGCCTCTTCCCTGCTTTCCCCAGGCTCCTGGCACCATACAGCCAATTAGACCCATGGCATCTCTGCATCATCCCCGGTGGATGATGCCAAATAGCCTTGCTGTAAGCAGGTCTGTAACAGTGTACACACACAAAATGAGTGCTTGTCTTAGCCGCTCCAAAGCGTGGCTTCTGCCTCCTCCACAAGGAAACAGCCCTTTAACTCTGGCAAGAACTCCTTTTCCTCCTCCACATTGGGCATCATGAACAGACAGAGAGTTTGGGAATTGTCACGCTCCCTACACTGTGCTCACATGGTCCCACAGGGAACATGGGTCCATGTGTTTCCTACTATGGCACCTAACTGATGCTCCACTCTGCAGCTGCCTGCATTACAGACAGGAGTCTGGGATGTGATTGCATTGCAGCAACTAAGGATTGAGTTCATGGGGCAAGAAACAAGTCATTTAATACAACTGGTCGCCTCCAGCATGGCCAGCAGTAAGGTAGCAACGCAGACACACGGTGTCTACTAATGACACTTTACTACTGGTCTTTCATCACTCAGGCATCACCGAGCCAACGCATAAAAAGCACAGTGCTTCTCTGCTGGCCAGACTGTACACGCCATTGCCAAATGTCTCACAAGCTATGTGGGAACATGGTCTGGGGACAGGCATTTACATGATTTGACCGCCACTTTCAACAGTCCAAGAGGTAGCACAGACTTACATACACAGACTTCCACCTCCATAATACTCTTCTCCCTAGTCTACACTGTAGCCCATCCCTCCCAGCAAGCAGCTTTCCAGCAGAGAGAACTCTTCTTCAAAGATCACCTTGGTCTTATCTTCTCAATCAGCATCTCAGGTTTTGGGCTTTCTTCTGAAGATGCCCAATGTGCTTCAAAAAACAGAGGCCAGCAACTACTGCATATTAAGATGTGCTGAGGCACTTTTGCACTGCAGAGCACTATTGCAACAGTATGATCCCTCATGGATATATTTCCCACTGTTGATTAATATCCCAGCACCTTCCTAATAATGAACTCTGTCAGACCAGTGTGCAGAAGGAAAGCCACCACTCAGGTGAGCCCTTGCTGTAATGGATGATCACATTTCCACAGGTAAGACAAGTTGCCACCACCAGGGACCATGGATTTCAGACAGATCTCTCCTTTTTCTTGGGTGGAGACACAGACATGGCTCATTTTCTCTTTGCATTACTGGCTCAACATCATCTGGGCTGTGCTAGAGCAACACCTAAACTTGACATCACAGCAGGATCACATTTGACAACCACCAGCTCTCTTTCACTGCTCAGGGAATGATTGTGCCATGACTGTTGTCATTTATTCACAGAGAAGTACCCCTGGAGGGACCACCACCTCACTTTCTGCAGCTCCTGCTAGATCCTCCTTCCCCAAATGGCTTAGGAGTGGGTTCCTCCACCACAGTTCTAGGAGACAAGGGAGGTGCAGTGATCCCTTTCAGACCCTCCTCACTCCATAGCACTATTGCTCTTGGACCCTCGCCTGTACACTGCAGAGCTGCTTGTTCTGACCCCGTCCAGACCTAAATTCATCCCTGGCCTTAACTCTCCCTAATCCCTATTCACTCTAATAGATACTGGCTTTATACCCATCTAGTGTACAATTTCCTAAATGAGCCTGTTGCCTCCATCTCTTCTGCAGTTTCCACTAACTTCTAGGCTAAGCGGAGTGGGGCAGGAGTTTTTATACGAATGGACAAGATTCGTTCTTGCCCCAGGCATCTCATTCTAGAGATGTCTTTTTGGTGCAGACATAGTTCTGTCATGCCTGAAGACAGCAGGCGGGCTGACCTTGAGAATGGCAATGGGCATGAAATGCCTTCATCGTGGGAGATGGATGAGAGGAGATGTGTCAGTTGTATATACGTGAGAGTGACACAGGCATCCCTGAAAGCAAAAATGTCTGAATTGAGCTGCCTACCAAGCACAGACATCTCAATGCAGGAGATGGGTGTGTTATAGAATTGTGGGGAGGTAGTCAAGATGAATCATTGTCATGTACCACAATGTCTAAAATGGCACTAGATGCCTGCCTGCTTTCAGTCCCAAGTCATAATCTCAGTGTCCTGGGAGTTGAGGGATCCCAAATCATCTTACCTTCTTTATGCCACAGACATGCAGCGCTCTGTTCAGGCATGAAGGGAGGGCAGACAGCCCCATTCGTCGTGCTATTCATTTTGGCTATGTGGAGGGAGCCTCCTAACTCTGGGCTGAAATGCATAAGTGATTTGATTTTCCAAAAGCCTGGGTATGAAGGCCACTTCTCTGCTGAATTTTTATTTGCGTTGTCTTGGTGGAACAGTCTGTGCTGCCATATCTTTTCCCTTAGGCTTCCTTACTAAGATGGTCGCTGTGTCTGAAAGCGCATCGCATTCAGTAGTAATTTTCCCCAACTCCTCCACTATTTATATTTAGATTTCAATGAGAAGAAACATACCCATCTACAACTCCAGACACTGACAGCTATTTGGGATCAGAAGCAATGCCGAAATAATCATGCTCACACACTACAACATTAAATGCCCTTAACCAAGCAGCAATTCAAAGCAGTGGAACAGGCCCCACCCCAGAACTGTTTCATCAGCTATCCCCTTTTAAGAAGATTAAGCTGTTATTTTTCTCAGCTGCTGCTTTCATCTTCCCTCTGTGAGTGTCATCCAGGCCTTCAGGCAAGCATAGCTGCTTATCCTCATCTGGAGACTTTGAGTCAGGAAAAATGAGAGAGAAAGAGCCAAAAAATACAGGCCTGTTTGTCAACAAGCAATGGGTATGCACAAGAAGAGCATGGTTAAACAATGGAAGCCACAGCCAGGGCCGGATGTCTCAGGCCCCGGGTAAGTTGTTTTCTAAGACAACAGCATAAACTCAGAGCTAGGACACTGCTGGGAAACTTTTGTTGTGCACCAACACACTGATAGACACTTCTAAAGAGATTCAGATCACTACTGTAATTCGCATCTATTATTGTTGTCTCGGTAGATGGGACATTAATGCCACAACTTCCTGGTTTTTTACACCAATTAGTTCATCCAGTTCATGGTTAAGGCATAATGGAGAGGTCAGCAAAGATGACTGTCTTGGGCAGAACTAAGTATGAAAAATAAGGGACATTTCAAAGAGGCATTTTAGAGAAACACTTTCTTTCAGGATCTTCTCTCCAGAATGCGTTTCTGCTTCTTTCAGTCATATGAATAATTTGCCATAAATGTCATTTTATTGTCAAAAGTAGCACTTAGCCAGTTTCATACATTTTAATACATCTTCATGATGTATTAAGTTCATGGAACACCTTGGATGTACTGCTGATTTCAACGCTGACTGGTAAAGAGAAGCTTCACATTAATATTTGGGAGGTCTTGGGGTTCCTCTAGAGAAAGGTCGTTTTTAATCAAGCATGAAGGACTGGATTTCAAACCAAAGGTGGCGTGGGGAAATGAGACAGCGGTTTGTAAAAAGGACCCAATAATTGTAAAGACCTCTGAGTGTTGCCAGTACTTCTGTAAACTCAGCCATTTTTTTCGCACCCCTCAATGAAGTTCTTGAGTCATCAGGAACTTGAAAGAGACCTGAATGGAGACACCTATTTAGTTTGGTTTTTAAGAGAGTATTTCAGTGTATGTCCCCTAAGCCACTCACCCAGTCCTGCCCCAAGCCCGTTTCTCTTCCAGGCCCTACCATACAAGCTCTGGAACTCCCCATTTGCAGCTTCCTCAGTAATTCAGGACATAATCATAGAATCATAGAATGGTTTAGGTTGGAAGGGACCTTGAAGATCATCGAGTTCCAACCCCCCTACCATAGGCAGGAATACCTCTCACTAGACCAGGTTGCCCAAGGCCACATCCAGTCTGGCCTCGAACACCTCCAGGGATGGGGCTTCAACAACTTCTCTGGGCAACCTGTTCCAGTGCCTCACCACCCTTAAAGTGAAAAACTTCTTCCTAATGTTTAATCTAAACCTGCCCTCTTCCAGCTTAAAGCCGTTCCCCCTCGTCCTATCACTACATGCCCTAGTAAAAAGTCCCTCCCCAGCTCTCCTGTAGGCCCCCTTTAGGTACTGGAAGGCCGCAATAAGATCTCCCCGGAGCCTTCTCTTCTCCAGGCTGAACAGCGCCAACTCTCTCAGCCTCTCCTCATAGGAGAGGTGCTCCAGCCCTCTGATCATCCTCGTGGCTCTCCTCTGGATGCGTTCCAGCAGGTCCATGTCCTTCTTATGTTGGGGATTCCAGAGCTGGATGCAGTACTCCAGGTGGGGTCTCACGAGAGCGGAGTAGAGGGGCAGAATCACCTCCCTTGACCTGCTGGCCACACTTCTTTTGATGCAGCCCAGGATACGGTTGGCCTTCTGGGCTGCGATCGCACATTGCTTGCTCATGTACAGTAAGCACAGTAAGCAAAGCACAGTAAAACCATTCAAGCCCGAAATCCTCTACAGCCTGCTGAGTCTGCATGACCATTGCCAGGAAGCTTGGAGAAGTGTCTCTCAGAACCTTTCCATTCCTTCCCAGCGTATCTGCTCCACTGCTGTTTCCAAACCCTTCCCAGTACACGGAACATTTTCAAATAAAATGAACCAGTTACATTACGCAGCAAGCACCTGCTATTTACGAAGGCAGTAACAAAATTTCCAGAAGCTTTCTTTCTTGCATGCCATTTCCATACCTCAGTTACAAGTGCAGAACCATAAGCCTGGGTAATGATGTGTTTTAATGGGCAGAGTCTCAAATGTGAGGTCATATTCATGATTCTTATTTCAGATGTACATTACTGTTGAGTTTTAGGACAACACAAAAAAGACAGTTTCTTGGAGAACGATGGTTGTCTTTTATGGAAAGATTAGGGTTCCTTAGGATGAATTCTACCTTAAGAACCAGGTTGAATCCACTGTTACAGTGCTTAGTGTTGCTCTGCTAAAGTTTAACTGATCAGTTTGTAGAAATGTAGCTCTAACTTCCAGCTAATTGCTATTTTAGTTAGTGCTTATTATTATCACTTAACATTTATACTACTGTTCACCAAGCTTTTTCAATCACAGTTGACACATTAATCTACTAACTACTGTATAGGTAGATTGACTGAAGAATTTATAGTCTCATATAAATAGCAAATATAGAGTGTACATCAATCACAATGTATAGTTAACAGTGGGAATACAGCTAGCTTTTTTGTTTTTTTGAAAGTAGGATGGAAAGAAGGGCATGCTGCTATCCCTCTTTCTCTTGACCCGGACTAGGGATCCTCTATGGGGTAACAAGCCATACATTATCCGTCCTTCAGAAGATTCGTATCTCCACAGGCCAAAAAAACCTGGGAGAGCTTTCAAGGTGAAGTGAACCTGTCAGGGGAGACAAGTCAGGGCTACCAGAGGGCTAGTTGTATGAACAGCAGGGGTGGAGCTGAGGCTTTCTGAAAAAAAAAACCCAAACAAAACAACCCACAAAACCACTAGATCCAAATGGATGTGTCAAATTCTGCTCTGCTTGAGCATGGACACATTTTCCTCTCTTGCAGGTACCAGTGTGTTCTTGGCCCCCCTGCATTTCTATTGTCTGAATAGCAGTAAAAATGAAATACACTACTGCAGCCTTGCTACTCCTTCCCTGGACACTCCAGGTATCATGTGGGAAGCTGCAACAGGGCTGATTTGCAAATTCTGAAACCAGTACCTCATATCTTCTAAGTCTCTCAGTTACCTACCCATGGTCCCATAGTACTTTGTTGAAACCACTATTTCCTGGCCTTCTAACTAATCCCTTTGGTGACAATGCTGTAGGAAAGTGAGGAACAAAGCATGAAAAGAGACTTAGAAAAAAGTCTGTCACTAAAATAGTTGTTTCTAAGAGCACAGAGTTGCAGTATATTTGAAGAGTAATGCAAATCCGAAACAACATGGAACTCACCCATCTGCCTTTATCTTTTACTCGTATACCACATCTCTTGTTTTTGCCATTTTTCTGAGAAATAATTTGTCCTTTTTAATATATGTGCTTTTTTAGCTTTGTACATGTGTTTGTGCAAAGATCTTGAAACTGGAGATCTACCAATAGCAAATCAATTGTCAGAGGAATTATTGGTGACTGTGTACCAGATACGTTTAAGCTCTTCATCTGTATTCTTGTGGATATTCAGGCTTGCAGAAATTCCAACTCGGTGATCTGCCTGGAGATCTGTTTTTAGCAAACAGTAAGAAAAGCTCTCCAATACCTTCTGCTTAACTTTTTCATAACCAAGTAACCACACATGTATTTCTTCCAAGATTAGCTAGTTCATTTGTGAAGAAAAGATTTCTAAAGCCATGTGGAATAGTGCCTTATAGTGACTTTACTGCCATAACAATAAACCTGACTTCAGAAGAGGTATTCTACACTTTTTCTAAAGCTTGCTTTCATTTTTCGTTCTGCCTTTTGATCCTTTGTTTAAATCATTGCCTGTGAAAAGCTGGAAGGCATTTTGTAACATCCTCTGTTATTTGCAGAGCGCAGGTGAAGCCTATCACGCAAAGTGTCTAAAAAGCGCTGCCATTTCCATTAAGCCTTAGAAATGTCTGCTTTGAAATTCGTTTTTAATCTTACACAAACTTCCAAGAGGTGTTGCTTATTTTTTACTGCCCTTTGTGAAGCAGGAGTTGCTGGTGCCTAAGGCAGGGAAATGTGATGCACTACTAATTATTTGTCTCGTGTTGCATCGTAAATGGCTATTGGTTTGTCACAGCAAGTTATGCCAGTCTTACATCATGCCATTAATAACTTACATGTGAACAACTCTATATAAAGTAACTTCAAAAAGAAATCATATCAAACTGTTTTCCCTTGAACTTTTCAAATCTAGTAATCGACCACATATTGCACTTATTAATGTCCACAGAAACCTCTAAATTTTACATGCGTGTTTGTAAGATAGGAGAGGGGAGACAGGCAGACATTGAATTTTTGTAATTTTATGGACAGCCTTTTTTTTTTCACACGATCCATGGATGGTGGTGAGCCCCAAACTTCCTCCTAATCTCTGATTTCTCTTTAGATGACAGCACGGTTGCTGTGTGTCCGTGTACAACTGACCTCTGCTGGAGAGAAAGCGGCTTGGCAGATGCGCGTAATTGCTGACTGGTTTGCCCTCTGTTGATCTACTAAAGCAATTTGAGGCCACAATAACTACCTTCTGCATTCACAGAGTGCGAATTTTAAATTTGAAGTTTTGAAAATTATCTTAACTCTGCCCTACTGTACATTCCCCTGGTAATTAAGACAGATACATAATCACGTAATGCCTGCTGGCAGAATATAACGAGTTGGACAATATTATGGATTTGTGTTTAATGGGAAAAAAGTAAAATCAGCACACATCCTGGGGTGTACTCAAATGACTGGATGTTTTTAACGAAATGCTGTTAAAAAGACACTATTGATCATGATGATTCTTATGTTAAAATTGATATAACCATATCTTCTTGGAATATAAAGATTTTATGCCTGTCTTGTAAAATTAGCAATAATAAAATTTGCCTCACTAGAATAAGAAGTCCACAGAAATGGTGAGAGCTTTTGCTGTGGAAGGTTAGAGAAGACAATGGCGAGAATGAGGTCAAAGAGAACAGAGCATCACTTGTAGGGAAATTAGATATTCCGTCAGAGAACTCCTTAAATGGGCTGGTTGTTTATTCTTCTCTTGTTTCTAAAGTCTGTTGGTCCTAAGATCACCTATTAAAAATATAGAGATAGGCTTGCTTCCCTCCGAATCTCCTTACAATAGGTGATTTTGAGGAGAAATTGTGCATTTCTTATACTACCCTGGCCCCTGACGTTCTTTCCAGACTCTTCTGTATAGGATTCGCCATTATTCAATAAACATCTGACCAAATTTGTCATTACATTTTGTTTTTTATACTTTTTCCTTGACATTTCCATTTTGGTGCTTCATTTTTATACTTCAAAAAGAGCAGACCACCTCTGGCAAATGTTGTGAATATGACAAAGATAAAAATTGTGTCCTGTTGGACTGGGGTTTAGAGTGTTTTTTAAATAAAGTGCTATGTGAGTTATTAATAGAACATAAAATGCCATTACTTTGTAACAAAAAAAAAATGTGGGATTTAACAAGTTTGGAGACTTATTTATGACGTATAAATAGTACTTAGGTAAAGTTATTTTTAATTTATGGCTACTTAATGTGAAATAGTTGAGAAAGTGCTACAGAACTGGAGGTTTTTGACCTGCGTAGTCAACAGGCCAGAAGAGAGAGACACTGCACTCCTTTGTATTCAAAAAATGCCTGATATCATCATACAATGCGATGGCATGGTATGATATATGAGACCATGTTGCATGTATATGATACCACAGTATCATGGTTATATGTATATTGTAGCACGTTAACAATAGCAGAACCTCATCGGGCGTCACGGAGGAACTGTCTGATCTGTCGATTCAGGAATACTAAATGACCCCAAAGCCCTCTTAGAAACCAGTCAGGAACAATTTAAATGAACCCGCTGAGTTTGCAGGGAATTTGCAAATGATGCACAATCCAAAGAAACCTAAACAAACCCCGTGGGATTTATGCTAAAGCTGAGACTAAGGCCAACACTTCCAAAAGCAAACAGCAGTTTCTGAAGCTCAGTTTTGGGTGTCTGATTTTGAAAGGGCCTTACTTTAATAAAGAGTTGCAAACTGAGTGCCCCAAACGCGAAACTTTCCAAATTGTGCATTTGAAACCACAGGCTCTTTTCCACGTGCTCCAGCCTGCACAAGCAGAAGATGCTGCTCTTTAAGGGCTTTTCCAAGAGAGCAAGATATGAATCTTTCCTGCTTCAACTCCAATTAAATTGAGAAACCGTTATTTCATCACTGTGTCCTCACCTGCAATGGATGTCATTGTTCCTCTTCAGGGCTCTTTGTCTCCTGGCCAGGTGCCATTTGGGTCTGGCAGGAACTGGAGGTGATGGGTTTTCAGTGGTCTGGGTATACTGCACTCTTCCTAGGACAAGCCCCGGACCTGGAATGACAGAGGCTGGAGTTAGCACTTCCACCAAAACAAACCAAACATGGCTCCAGGGACAGGTTTCAGCAGGGTACCTTACCTGCTTTCTCACACCAGAGGGCTGGAGAACAGTGAGTCGTATGTCCAGGACATCATGTTTCCAAAGCACAAATCTTGGTACCAAAGGGCACAGGTTTTACTCCTGTGTGGGGACAACATACCCATGTACAATAAGAGGGAGAGGGAAGCTGGGTTATCTACACCAGAGGTGGATGTTATCTGCAGGAACATGGACTTCCTCTAACAGCTCTGCTTGGCTGCTCTCCCCCAGAAGATGGACCTGTTGGTGTGGAGAGAGGAGCAGGTGTGCTGCTAGAAGGAGCCTGGCCCTCCTTTCTGGTACCTGCCCCCATGGGAGTGGTATGAAGAAACAGGCTCAAAACAAAACCTCTGCCTTTGGGAAGCCTTGCCCTTGTCTAACCATGAAAGCTGGGTTATCGTTCAGCTTCTCGGGATCTCTCCCCGTTCTTCCCCAAAAGGACAGGGCCTCAGCAGGAGCCTGCTGCCCTCATGACTGCTGGCCAGGCTGCTATGGGTCTGATGGCCAGGCCATGATAGGGCTGATGGCCAGGCTGCTGTGGGGCTGATGACCAGGCTGCTGTGGGGCTGATGGCCGAGCTGATGGCCATACTGCTGTGGGGGTGATGGTGAGGCCGCTGTATGGATGATGGTGTGGCTGGCATGGGGGGGATGTCTCGGCACCTTTGAGGGTGACGGCTAAGCCATTGTGGGGCTGATGGCTGCTGCCGTGGGGATGGTGGCAAGGATGCTGTGGAGGTGGTGGTGGGTGATGGCTGGGCTGCTGTGGAGCTGATACACAGGCTGCCTGCAGCTGTCGGCCAGGCTGCTGCAGGGGGGAATCCTCTGCCAAAGCGGGGGTGACACCCAGGGGTGACAGCGAGGGGACCTCGGAGCATCCGGGGGACCCCACTTCAGGCCGGATTTGGGGGTCCAGGCCCAGAGGACCGCCGGGGCGGGTGTCCCCCCCCCCGCTTTTTGGGAGGCGCTGCCGCCGCCACCTGCCCCCCCGCCCTCCCCGGCCCCGCCGGGCGCTGCTGGGCTGCCGGGCGGCGGGGGGTGTCGCTGCCGGGGGCGTGCGGGCGGGGGAAGAGAAGGAGGAGGAGGAGAAGGAGGAGGAGGAGGAGGAGGAAGGCGGCGGCAGCAGCAGTAGCAGCAGCTCTCGGGAGGAGCCTGTCCAGCGTGAGACAGCACATTCAGCCGCCGGCGGCGGCGGTCCTGTTGCACCGGCGGGCGGCTCGGCACGGCTCGGCACGGCTCGGCACGGCTCGGCTCGGCTCGGCGGGGCACGGCGGGGCTCGGCGGGGCGCAGCGCCGCGGGCAGCAGCCGTTCGGGCAGCGGGGCGTCCCTCTGGTCCCCCGGCGGCGGCGGCTGGGTGAGGGCTGCGCGGCGCCGGGAGCTTATCGGCATCTCCCGGCCGCCGGCGGAGGTAAAGCATCCGCGGGAGGCGGGGAGGGGGGGGGGGGGCCGGGCCGCGGCGGAGGAGGGGGGGAGCGGGGGCTGCGGTGGGGGCCCGGCGTTGGAGCCGGGCCGGGGATGCGCATCGGTCGCGGGAACCTCGGCGCGGCCGCGGAGCCTGGGCGGCCGGGCCGGGCTGGGTTTAACGGGCATCCCCCGGCTGCCCCGCAGGAACCCGCCGGCCCTCGCCGGGGGGTGTCGGGGGGTGTGTGTGTGTGTGGGGGGGGGGGGGGGTTTCCACCCCGGCGGCTCGTCTCCGGGGAGGGAGCGGGCGGAGAGGGCTGCGGTGAGCCCCGCCGGCCGCAGCGGCACCTGCTCCTGTCCCTGGGGCTGCTGCTGTCCCTGGGGCTCCTCCCGGCCCCGGCCCCGGCCCCGGCCCCTTCGCCGTCCCGCTGCGCCGCGAGGGGCTGCCGCAGCTCCCCGGGTCGTGTCTCGGCGCCGAACAGGTTAAAACAAAAGGAGGGGTGGGGGGGGGTGAGGGAGGAGGGCAAAAAAAAAAAAAAAAAGTTTCCCATCTTTAATTCTTTGCATAGCGGGAGCGGCAGCGGGTTTACGCAAGTCCACGGCCACAGCAGACGGAGAATTAGATCTTTTTCCCGTTCCTAAGGTAATTCCCTAAAAGGGTGCGAGAAGGAGGGAATCAATAGAAGGCCTTTTCCACTAGTAGTCCATTAAAATACGTTTTCAAATGGATGTTATTATGGTTACATCGTCCTGGGAATCCCCCTGGGTCAGCAGAGAGCATATGGCCCCTAGATATTTCCTAGACAAAGCCCCCGTCTTACTGACCGGAACAAAGTATGTTTTTCTGTCAATATTAGCATTGACAGAAAGTACAAATTTCAACTACAAATACATATAAAATAAGGATTCTCAACTAGACCGAGCAATCTAACCTGCTATTATAGGGGGGCTGAAATGGCAAGACCTGACATGAAGTTGGCACGTGGCTCTGGCACCTGCACCTGGTAATTTATCCTGACATACAAGGTTTTGTCAGCTCTTTGCTTCTGCATGAGGACATTAAATTACCTCCGAAATGGCTCTAAATATGGTGAAGCGCAGTGCTGCGAAACCTGTTTCAGAGTGGAAATCCAGATCCCAGGACCATCTATCTCCTGATAGATGATATTATCAGGGTCACCGGGGAATTTCGTTGCTGTTACTACCAGTATGCTTTGTTGAAGTGCCTCATTTGTTCTTGCTAAGTTAATGGGAAGAAGTTCTATGTTTTCTTTCCTGATTCTTTTAAGTTCCTCTTTTTACTTGCTTTCAATTTGAGAGGAGATCTCTAGTAATAGCCTCCACACTTAGTGAGGGTGGATAAAATACCTTCTGTAATTTCTGTGTGGCATTTCTCAGCAAGAATGGGTTTCTTCAACACAAACCTTGGGGCTGCACTCAGGTCTTTACCCCTGGGAGTGCTCACTCTGATAAGCATCCTCCTCTGCTTCATTTTGTTTTCCCAAATCCATCCATTTATAGTCCATGAAAATACAAAATGTGATGCCCCTTCTGCACCTTCTTCTCTGTGCACAGACTGTTTTGAGGATTGAGACTTGCTATCCTCTTCCTTGGTATGTGAAAGACTTCTGAGGGGCAGGTATGTGGAGGTCCAAGAGGTTTTTTAGAGTTAGATTAGCTAGATTTCTCCTAGCACTAAACACCTCTGCCTCGAATTAGTCTACCCTAAAAATGCACTAACTGCAGTGCCACCTTATCCACAGCTTAAGAGAGGAATCTTTTAAGGAGCAGCAGTAAACCACACCCTACGCATGCAGTGATTATTGAGAATTTGGGAATCTGGCTACTCAAAGAATAGTCAGGCAAATACTCTTTTGTACCTTGCAGATCTTAAATTAAGAAGCTGACCTTCCAGCTCTTTCTATAGGAGGAAGGGCAGTGAGCTACCCTCCTTTGTGATGCCTTTCAGTGGCTATTTTTTTCATTATTGAAATGCATTTGTTTGTGTTCCAGTTTGTGTTTTTCCAGCTTCAGGTTCCTGGTTCCTGTTACATTGTCTCTCATAGATGAAAACCTTGCTTTAGCAGCTGTCTTCAGTGTAGGTACCCTAAATGATGTGGCAAGAACTTACCTGCTTTGTTTTCAAATAAATTAACAGATCAGGTTTCAAGAATCATTCCTTGCTGCCATCGGTTTTCCAATCTGCAAGGAGAGAGAGAGGGAATACTGGACAGAGCTGGGTGCGGTGGGTTGTGGTAGAGGTCTCACCATTGCAGGGTACTGGACAATGAGATGAAATGGGCTGGGAGGGAAAAAGATAAGGGAGCAAAATAGAAAAACATAAGGGTATAGAAAGACATTGCTGTATTTCAAAGCTTCACCAACTCCTGCTAAAGGTTCGGGTAATCCTGTGGTATCTTTCAGCTCCTCAAACGACTTCTTCTCACAGAGGTTTAAAATACGTTCATGGTCTCTCTCTAGGACTACTCAGGCTTACTAAGCAGTGCTATGCCTCAAGTGCCCTGTTGAGTTCCTTTGGCTTGGTTTGACTAACAGCAGAAGTAGTAATTAAGAGTCTTTCAGAGTCACTGATGCCTAGTGCCAAAACGAGCTGCTACTTGGAGGTGGTGGTGGGATGTTGTCAGAAAGATCCTCCTTGTCCTACCCGTGGGCTTTAATTTTCAGGGAAGTTAGAGGCAGCTAACACTGAAATCCCCACTGAGGTGCATGGGGAAATTTGTATCTGCAGAGGTATGGTCTCAGGCTGTCTGCAGCTGTAGCCGGACTTCATGACCTGAGTGCAATGCTCATCTGATAGTTTCATATTTTGATTTTAAAAGCCTTAAATGAAATAAACCATAAGGATCGTAGACGTAGTCTGTGTGTAAAAGGGACATTTTCCGGCAGGAATACTGACGGAGTATGCTGGCAAAGTGCCCTTAGTACAGATGCATCTTGTATTAGTAAAACTGTGCTTTTGCCAGTGCAGCTTATTTTAGTTCATCTGAGCAACACAAGTTATACAGGTGAATACACATTTATGTGTCCATAAGGGGGCTTGCTTTCCAGATGAGGGATCCTATGGTCTTCCACTCAGCTGACCTATATAAGCAGGCAGAAATGGTAACGCAGGAATGATACTGCTCAAAAAAGAGAAAATTTGAAAAATCTGAAAAAAAGTGTCTGAAAAGCTGCAGTGGCAGCCTGAGACCCTGGCTCGGTCTAAATCTCAGATAGACACAATATGTCCCTTTTGCTACTTGGTAATCATCCATCTAAAACCAGGCTAGCTCTCTTTAGTCAGATGTGACATTGGGAGCTGTTGTTCACTTGGCCATCTGCAAGCACTCAAAATAAGGCAGTGTACAGTATACATGAGCTTGCTCCCCCGGTACTGTTCATTTTAGGTGGCATCACCTTGCCAACTTTTCTGGGAAATGGCTACCTCCAGGCAGATGGCAGGAGCTGCAGGAAGCTGTGAAGCAGAATGATGTGGGAGCCGCTAGATCTCATAGAGGCAAGACACCTCTTTGAGAGCTATGACGTCCCTTCTCCTCCTGAGCTTAAAACTATATCCCTTTTTTTTTTTACTGTACTTTTTCAGCACTTTTTTGTTTTCCCTTTTGAGGCAACAGCATTCTGGTGAGTTTCCAGGAGTGTGCTGCAGCAGCTGAAGGCACAGAGCTGACAGTAATAGGAGTTTCTCTGTGACTTCCCTGGTGGTGAATCTAGCCTGTAGAATGACGGCAGGAGTCAGCTATGTACATTGTTTGAAAGCCATCATGGCTCCAAGCCCTATTGAAGCCAACAGGAGTCTTTGCATTGACTTAAGGGACTTTGGATGAGGTCCTGTGTTACTGCTGCTTTGACCTGTGTGCAGGTACCTGTGTTACTTGATGAATAGTCGCTGCTCAGATGACTCTTGTGATTCTTGGCTGATAATCCTGGACTAAAAGTACATGTTATCCTATTTTCATATTTAACACTGCTCGCAGGCGTGCAGATCAGCTTGCCTGACGTGGAGAGACAGGCTATGTCATCTTGAGGAACAAACCTCCCTGGAGCCCTTTTGGACCAGTGCAGCTCTACCCTGTGTATTCCCCAGGTGCTGGCTGACTGTCCCTGCTTGGCCCTAGAATAATTAATGAGTAATTCAGCAGAGGAAGAGGGCTCATTTACTGCCACTCAGCAGAAAACAATTGCAGAGGGAATCTTTTAAGGACATAGCTTTTTATTTCCAGTGATATCTTCTCCTGTTCACATTTCTTTTCCTTCTTGCTGTCATTCTCTAGGGCTTATCCTTTTCTCGCTTCCTCAATACTGGTCTTCCCTCCTCACAGGTCTGCTCTCCCTGAGACAGAAGTGGTTTTAATTCCTTGTTCTTTTCTCCCACCATCTGTGGTGCGGTACAAGTAATTCCAAATCCTGCCCCTCAGTTACTCCTTTTTCACTTCAATTCAGCAGAAAGATGTAGTGTGTTTTGTCTTCAAACAATGGGGAGTTGTTTGATAGGCAAAGATACAAAACTGCCTAGTATGATTAAATATAAATAAGTATAACGGAGGATATATTGTTTATCTATTTATATCCATATCTCCAAGCCTTTTCTAACGCTTGATTCTAATATTTTCAGACTGAATTGGACAGAAAAAGCTATCCCTGAAACTATGCTATGTTAGTATTGAAAGTCAATCACTGTAGGTCCTAGACCACATGCAGGGAAAATATGGATCTCTCTTGCTTTAAACTGTTCAGCCCTTCCGTTCTGTATCCATTAACACAGATCTTAGCTTTTAAAGTGCATAGGCAGCGGTATTAAATCCATACTACTCAAGGCATGCCCTTGTTTCGTGTTTTGCACATTAGGCCACCACTGTTAGGATCAGAGTGGTTACCAGGTCACTTGGTAATTGGGGCAAAGACATTTCAAATGATTGCTATTGTATATTTTCAGAAATTAAAATATTTAACAAAACAGGGTCACAGGAAAAAAAAAACAAACAACCAAACCAAACCAACAGACTGGTATCTAATACGATTCCTTGTATTTGAACCTGTCCCGTTTTAAGGACTGTTCCACTGACTGAGCATTTAAAAGATTTTCTTCTCTGATTCTCACAGCGCAAACAAAGTTGGGGGACTATCCAAACTCATGTGACTTGCTTCATAATACATGTTTGTCTTCTTTTTAAGTAATATAAAAGAATCACCATTTTCATTAATCACACCATTCAAAGTCATGTGACGTCGGGTTTTTCCATGAGTTTGTTTCTAGTTACATTTTGAGCAGTTGCTGAACCAGAAGGCGGTTTGTATCATAATCCTGAAGGATTTCAGATCTCAATTTGCCCCTAAATGAATTCTTCTTTTCTTTGTTGTTTTTTTTTTTAGCTCTGACTGCTTTGTTACACACTCATAGCAGTTTGTTACAGACTATCAACTTCTGCCAGTCTTCATTGCCTAGGAACACAAATTACTTCTGGAAAAAAACAGAGAAAAGACAGTTCATGTTATATATATGTATGGGTGTAAGCTGTGTGGTGCATTAAACAATGAATGGCTTACAAATCTATAACCTTTTGGAATGAAACAAGAAATTTGACCTAAATCATACCCCCTAGTGTGCAGTTAGCTATTCATGTACGTAATCTGCTGCACTTGGCAAAGCCTGTGAATGTTGTATTCCTGCCTTTCACTATCTCCATACTAGTAATAATAATACAAAAAAAATTGTGCTGATGGGATAGGAGGGTATTGTACTGGAGACAAAAAAAACAGTGATGCCATTCTCTGTTTGTACTGAAAGAGCCCGTGGGAAAACTGTCCCATTATTTCCCACAATATTTTCTTTTTCACAGAAAGTTGATTAATAGCAAGAAAACAGAGGAAAGCCTAGTTTCTCAGCCTGTATGGGCCTCTTCAAATATATTTAAAAACCCCTGTGCAAATTCCGTACTGTTTTTATCTGATAATTATAAATTATAGAGCTTTAGGTTTTTTCTTATATGTTTAAAGCATAGAACTCGAAAGATGATGGTAAATTATATTCTCTGGAAGGGGCTAAGATGGAAAAAAAAGATGTTGCAACCTTACTACTAATGTTCTCCACAACTTTTACATCAGCCCTTCCTTTATGTACGTAACACTTACTGGGTTTTATTGTTTGCTTGTCAGTGAATCAGAGGACAGAGAAGTAAAAAACTGTAGACATTGACATACAAATATATGAATCTTTTTAAACAAAATTATATTATAATGCAATATTAATATTACTCAATATTGATTTTAAAGACTTTAAATGAAGACCGTGCCTCCTCAGTGTTGATTCAATAAACTTTTAATTGAAGTTCTTAAAGTTTAATTACAAGTTCTTTACAAGAAAGTTTCTGATCTCACTAAACCAAGTGATGAATTAGGTGTAAGTATAATTAAAGTCAGCGGCCTCCCATTTTTTGTATTATTTTTCTTAATATACTGTGTATATCTATAAAGCAATAAGACTGCTGTGCTTTTTCATATCACATAATCTCCCTTTTTGCTTAAGGACAAACTGTATTACCCACCTACTCCTCGTTTCTCCTCGTGTGATATTCTCTCTTGTCATATTGCAATGATTGCAATCAAACTGGAAGAGGGTAGATTTAGGTTAGATATTAGGAAGAAATTTTTCACTCTGAGGGTGGTGAGACACTGGAACAGGTTGCCCGGAGAAGATATGGATGCCCCATCCCTGGAAGTGTTCAGGGCCAGGCTGGATGGGGCTTTGAGCAACCTGGTCTAGTGGAAGGTGTCCCTGCCCGTGGCAGGGGGGTTGGAACTCGATGGTCTTTAAGGTCCCTTCCAATTTTATGATTCTATGATTTGTAGTCTTTTTAAACTATATTCCCCTCTTAATCCTCAAGACTTTCTGTTGGAACCAGTAAACCCATACATTTTATGGTTTAATGTGGCTGGAAACCAGACACAGACCATTTCCGATTACGTTGTGGACCACCAGTGGTTCCACATTTTGAGAACCACTAGTAAAAGTTGATTTATTTTCTAAAAATATCTATAGCATTGGGTTCCTCATTTGAAGAGAACTGGTGGGATCTAACTGGTGTCCTGGTCTTCAAATTCTGGAGCTGAGGTCCTGGTGCAGTGAGTCATGCACTGAGGCTTACTTCTGGAGGAGTCCTGCAGTGCACTGCACAGATGCGATTGCCACATCATTCAGGCTGGGGACTTGTTTGCTTCTGCTCTCAGTCAGCCCATTTGCCAAGTTTCTTCTCTGTTGAAGCCAGAGCACTTGAGATGTATGTGTGTGTGGGGGAGAGAAGAGCTCATGTGCAGCCAGCTTTGCCTTGGTAGGAAGCTGTGCTTAAGGTTCAGAGCGTGCCCACATCTTGAACCTGGGACACGTACCTCAGTTCTCCAGACTTGAAGTTCTTATCGTGTCTGGGAAGCTCAGATAAATCTAGACTGACAAAATGGTGTGGAAACAGAAACCCAAATTGCGACCCTGAAAAATCTCTGCTTGGCTGTCACCTAGCTCCTGAAGCACCTAAAGTCTCTAAAAACTTCCTTTTTCACCTTAGAATTCTGCTTCTGGATGTGTTCTTACCCTTGGGCCCCCAGACTTGACAGCCTGGGTGTCCACTGCCTGTCTCTCCTAGGCTGCTGCTTCCAGTTTGCGTTTCATGAGCCCGTCTGCCAGACTGTGCTCCATGCAGAGCTGCAGCTGATGGTGTGCACTCCCTCTTTTAGTACACCTTGGTTTTCAGGGGACCCACCTAAGGTAAAGGAGTCTCAGGTAATTTTTGCCCTTGCTTAAAGAGATTTTTGCCTTCATCTATGCTCTAACCAGCAAGCTATTCTGCAGTAGGCACCCTCCCAGTCTTTCCCACTGAAGCTGCTCCACGTAAGTCTAAAGTATTAAAGATTCTTTTGGCGTGACAGAGCACGTGGGAAAAAGAGAAAGGGCTCTTCAGCACCTTGCTTCAAGTACTTGGCAAGAAAGAGGAGTCTTGGGCTCCAGATACTAAATACGGCATTGTATTTTAAACTAAACAATCATTGCGTATAATATAAACTAACGCTGAAACAAAAACTAGAAGCCAGGGGCCTCAGTTAGGGACTAATGTTTGCTCTCTTGCATCTGCTTCTTCTGGTCCAATGACTCTTTGCTGAAAAGAAATTAATAGAAAATAGCTTGAGTGGTTAAGAATGCAATCTCGGTTCCTCTAGTCTTTCTCACCCATTAGCCAACAACCACCCTAGGGAGGTGGGTTTCAGTCCTCTCAAGACAAAAAAACCTCCAGAACCCCCCAAAACCAAAAAAACCCACAAACAAACCAACCAAACAAAAACCTGAAGAATGTGTTTCTCCCATTTGAGTGGAATATTTTAACCACAGAGAAGGTAAATAGAAGAAAGACTTCCTGGTTCTCAGTCCTCTGCCACATTCAAATTCTTTGTAATTCTCTATATATCCTTTAAAGTATGCTGTTAGACGACTGCATTTATCATCTTGCCTTTTTATCTTAGCATATCTTTTTCCGCTTATGCGGATCAACGGGATGGTTGGCTAAGGGTAGCTCTGATCATTCCCGTTGCTTTGTTAGTAGAGCCGAAGAAGCCCTGGGAAGTACAAAGGGCATGGTAGTGTTGTTTCTCCCACTTTGCTTCCTTAAAAATGATGAGAACTCATATGAGATATCCTGCCTATTTCTTACAGCCAGGGTTCTTCCCTACTTTCTAAATCTTTAGGTGTGTTGACTCCAGAGATGATATCAATGTGTAATATTTTTAGCCTAATTACTTCCTTGCAAACATCAGCCACAAAGCAAAGCATATTTTTGCTTTAAGAAAGAAATGACATCTGGGGAAGTCTTCCAGCAAAACCTGTATGTTGGCAGCATAGCTTGTTCTTTGATGTCTGTCTGGCAGTTGTCATAACTGGGTTAAGAAGCAGACACTAGAGCATGCATTTTTCATGTTTGGGTAAATGACTTTAAGTATTGGTTTGCTTGACATATACCACTAGGGTTATCTCAGGAGGAGGATAGAAAAGTTGGAGTGGTCAGTTTTACCCTGCATAAGGAGGGGAAGTACATTTTAATGTCTGAAATATTTGCAGGATGTAGAAAATTAGTCTTTGTTCCACTTCAGGAAAGACTAGTAGACATCTTGAAGTGAAATTCTATGTTAGGTCTTAGTCAGTCACTAAATATACTCCTGGGAGGCACTCTGCTACTGTAATGATGAACCAGATATTTTATATAGGTTTTGAAGAAGTGGTGATATCAATGATAGCAGCAGATATCATTGAAATCTGAGCGTTATATAAGAAGTACATACACAAGAAATTAAAATCAGAAACATGAAATAGAAGACGCTTTCTTTTTTCTAGATAAGTGACCTGCAGCTTGAGGATTAGCTTCTGTCGTCTCTATCACGTTTCCATCTCTAAAAACTTATCAATTTATAGCTTGTATTTGGTTCTCTTTGAATGTCAGAAAACTCTTTAAACTGTTCTGCTAGGTCCTGCAGTTCCTCTCTGAAGCAAGCTGGGAAATTCACAGAAGGTAAAATAGCACAACTAGTAAGACCAGTTAATGTGTGGGGAACGTAGAGTCACAAAGATTCAGAACTGTGGTAAGTCCATTCCCAGCCATATGCAGAGCCACATATGGAGCCCTGCATTTTACTGCAGCCAAACAGTAAAAGATAACAGAAACAGAAGCTGATAGAGAGGCAACTGGTGAAGAATACCTACAAATCTTGTATTCTACATGATCAAAATGTTGTCAGAGATGTAATTGGTTGTTTTGTTAAAAGCATCCGCTCTTCATAACTGGGCACTATTGCCGAGTCAGACCCTGAGGAGATACAAATCAGACTTGGCTGCATCATTGAGGGTCATCTCCCAGCACCACATCTGAGATCTTTGTGCAGTTATAACTGTGCTCATCAATGCTTATTGAGGGAAAATCCAAGACACTTGAAAAGTCCTCCTTAAAATCTAGTTTTCTTTGAGGTGGTACAAACAGTCGGTTTTGTGGAACTCGATATAAAGGGAGGATATTTGATGGGAGATGTGCAGCAGCTTTGCTAGCATGACCTGATAGTATGTAGTACATAAATTCATTCTAATCCTAGTTGGAATGTCATGTGTTTCTTACTTACACTCAGTGAGTTGTTGCCAGCAGCTTGTTCTCTTCAACCTTGATGGCTCTTCCATGGAGCTATGCTTATTGGAATTGAAAAGGTCATGGTAAATTTAAGAGGTGAAGGGAGCATGAGAGGCTGGGATGATGAGCAGGTGATGCTTCATAGCCACTATGTCTGGTCCTGAAAGAATGGGCCATAGCAGAGCTTTGCTTATAGGCTGCTTTGTAAGGACCCTATAATTCTGCTGTAACTGAGTTCATTTTGTAGAAGGGCCATTATGGAAGAACAAGAGTGAAAAGATTAAATGGTAACAGATTGTAAGGGAAGTATAATTGAGCAGTTGTGGGTACATATCTTACACCCTGTCAGCCTCAAAATAAATAGGCGAGAGATGCACTGACCTGTTGCATGGCAACCAGGAGGAAGCACAGAACCAAATCTCTGGATGCTATGATTTGTAAACCTTTACAGATCAAAGTACAAGACCTTTGCCCATCTGCTACAAGTTTTCAGAAGCTGAAGTATAAAGATGGTACATTCCCTGAAATCTAACACTTAACAACCATTTTTATTTATAAATACACAAACACAGCGTAAAAAGCCTCTCTGTTTTGCCTCAAGGTTATGTAGAAAAAAATACTTAGTCTCTCCAATTTTACTTAGTGTTTCCCTGAATTCATCACACAGGAGATTCCTTAAAATACTGCAAATGCTAAGTTTTTGCAGCTGCAAATATTTGCCCGTTGTTGTGATCTTGTAAATACTGATATGCCTATTTAGCAAAAGTATTTATGTTATTTGACTGAAGTCAAGTACAAACTCTGATGCATGATGAAAAGAGGTACTTATATATTTACTTAAAAATTGCTGTCAAGAAGACGATTCTAGCCCCTCTTGCCCATTTGAAGTATATTTCAAACATTATTTTCAAATGAATAACATGGATTAGAATGCATTTATGCTAGGCTAACAGCTCCCTCTGGTTTCTCGCAGACCAAAGATGTTTACCTGCTTTGTACAATTTCATACTTTGCATGCACACTTTACACTTGTAAAAGTCATAGGTAGATCCCATGGGAATTTTTTCTGTTGTAAAAATGTATAATATTCCTAACTGTAGGAAATGTGTTTGTACAAAACAGAGACAAATATGGGACATAATAGAAATGAATCCTTTTTTTCCAGTAGAAAACGCCGTATGTAATAGTTTCGATAGTAAGAGTACTCCCACTCTATAAACCTATTCTTTAAAACCGAAAATCACCGAGAAATGTATTTTATTGTGAAACTTCCTTTCCTTTGCAAACTAAAGACATTTTGCAGTTTTGGACTCAGGAGTAACTGTCTCTTTATGAAGGCATATGAATAATACATGTACAGCGCCTACAAGTACTAGATGCTGCCTATTTATTTTAGAAAAGTATATTAATGAATCAATTATTTATAATTAGTTATATAGGACGACTGATGCCATATGCAACAGCATCTGATGAGCCCCTTTGGTAATTGCAATGGAGATGATAATGAAAAGGACAACATAGGAAGTCACAAAGCAGGAAAGACTTTGAGGCTTGTGAAATGGTGAATATAGTTCTACTGTAGCGCAGCCTGTTGAATGAACAGCATGTAAAAATCCCCCAAACACCAAAAAGCAATAAAATCTGTAGGTCTTTTAATCTCCTACCAGCTTTGGAAATTTAGGTTTCTTTTTAGATGAGCTTGGTGATAGCATACAGACAAGATGCTATTCTAGGTGATATAAAGAACAGGTTTGAAGAGGAGGCAGATGTTATATCTTATTTTCTTTGTCTGCTTATAAAAATGTGCACTGTCATAATTTTCTTGGGCTTTGTTTTTATTTTACTCATTATACATTAGGCACTTTGTGCTTATTTTTTCTTATATTTAGTCCAAGCTGTGTAAGTGTACTGCCCCTCTTTGTACCTCCGCAACTCTGTGGTTTTATTGCTCTGACAAGTATCAATTTATTAGTTCTGCAATTGTAGTAAACCTTTTTAGATGCCTGTGGCTGTTTCTGCTGTTAAGTGGTCATATAAATGGTTCAGAAAAATATCTGCTCAAATACTGTGATACTGATTGTTGATAAAGACCTTGTAGCTTATTCTAAAACTGCAGTAAGTCTGTTGGCTTGTACCTATAGAAGGATTTGCATGGCTTTTAGTCCAGTCGAGGGTAAAATGCTGTTGTTTGCATCTTCCATGCTGATGTGCTTATGGCTGCCGCTAATGAAATGGTCGTGAGATGTTACTACACGTGTGATAAGCTTAGTGGAGTAGTTCTGCGTATGTTCTGTACAGCAGAGAAGTTTGTGCAAACACCATTATTATTTTAAGATGAATGTAAAGGGTCTTTCAAAGATCTTGTTTCATACACTGACAGGGTGAAAGGAACTGCTGGGAGCATATTAAGGACAGGATTCTTCTCACCCAGTCTGAGACATTTACGATGGAGATCTCTAGAACTCAGCCGATCATCCAGTGCCAGAGGAACTGGTGGCTTTGGGGCATGCTTAGTCTTAACTGATTTTAGACATCTGCTCTAGGAAAAGCGGAATCACATCCTAGGATACCCAGACTCTTTTGACTTTACCTGCATTGCTAGTAAGGATACCTTTGCATCTACATTGAGGGCATCCAGATTTAGAGAGATAAGTCCAGTAGATGGTGAAGTCCAAGAACGCAGTGCTCAGAAGCCTCAGCGCTGCGTTTTGCACGTGCCGGGGTGGCTGCCATCGTGGCGAGTCTGGTGACCCTTCGATGTGTAACTGGAATTGGCTGTATCTCCAAGCTTAAGAGGAGACAGCAAGGCATATTTAATGGACATGGAGAAAACCAACGTCTTGAAATACAGCAGTCAGTTTCATTAAAAGTCATGCCAGAAGGAGCAGGCTCCTTTCTCCAGTAGCTCAAAGAAATGAGGATTCCCTCAGCGTGTGGGGAGTGCGGGCAAGTGCTCTCTGTGCAAAGTGGTTCACATCCACGTATCCTGCTACATCTCAAGAACCTGTCTTAGCACTTGAGTGTAAGCTCTTCGGGAGTGGGAGGACTCTCTCCATTTAAAACTGTGTCACTTGGCAGTAAACTGGGCCAAACAAAGTAAAATTTGATCTAAGATTATGCCCCTCCTGTGAAGAGGGGAGCCCTAGGCTGTTGCCCTGCTATGAGAACTATTTCTACATTTAGTGCAATGTTCAGTGTGTTTGATCCTGTGTGTTCCTTCCCCCAGATAAGTGATTTAATTGCTTCACTACAAAATGCACTCTTTGCTGTTTCCCTCTGACCTATGCCTCCTCCCAGGCTGGAGAAGATTAGGTCATATATAAGCCTTGGGCTGTCATTTTGCATCACAGAGAATGCTAAAAGTAAATCTTTTTTACTGTTTGCCTTTATCTCTCTTGGTGTGGCATGGCTTTTGGCACTCAGAATGGCAATTATTAGGAATTTGTTCCCAGTAATGAATACAGAGTGTTAACTCCACGGTTAATGCCGAGCAGAGTGATGAGTATGCGTGCCTCCTTGCTCACTGCTGACTTGCTGACATCTGAGAAAGGTGGTTACATACCCTTGGTGTTCAGTTTGTGCTAAAATTGTTAAAAAACAGTCTGAAGGCTGGTAAGCTGTTTGGGGGGCCAAGGAATGACTATAATTAATATATGCAGATGGAAATAACTTGAGATTAATTTCTTTCTATAACTCAGCTCCAGCAGCATTCTCTGAAGAAAATTTAATACATCATCTTTGTTGTATGTAAGATCTGTTTTCTTAAAAATAGGGCAAAATTATAATAGGATTTGATCACCCTGACTGGAGCATTGTAAAGAACGGGCCAGGCACTAAACCGTTGATGCTGAAATCAGGAAAAAAGCTAGTTAGTTTCCCTGACATTAAGGGAACGGATTTTCAGAAAGCCGTTCATTGATATCTGACGAACAGCTTGAAAGGGATGCCAAAACCTCAGGGTTTCTGTCATGAGCCTTAAAATGCATTTGCATATTTTCTGCATAGAAACAGGAGCTCGCTCTCTCTTGCCAAACTGCAGAACTAAAAGGATGCAAAAACTCTATCTAGTCCGGAGGGCTCTGAGGGGGAACTTCATAATCAGAATTCAAATGTGTGCAACAGATTAGGAAAATTACTTCAAATGGGATTTCAGCCATATCTGAGAGAGACCCACAAATCCTGAGCAGATTGGTAGGCAAAACACTACCTACACTGCCATTAAAATGCTTGTTTTCTTTTCTGGGCATTTCTCATGTAAAAAATAGCTTGCTGACGTCAACTGATCACACAGATTAATATTGTTTAAGGTGCTACTGCTTAGTTTTGTTGATATCAAATACAATTTTTCTGAAGGTTTTGATTTGTCTTTCTCAAATTGAAAACAATATCATCGTGAATGGGGTCAGAGTGCTGGAGTAATAAAGAAATGATGGTCCTCTATCCACAGCCAGTGCACCCAGTGGTCTGGTTTTTTTGCAGTTTAATGTCCTTCCTAGCTATACCATTTACTGTGAGTTGTTGTGGATTGAACAGGGAGTCCTCAGGCCTTGAAAGAGCTGCAGGGTACCTTGCCAGGACGGGCAGCTCTGCTGAAGTGCAGAATCTGTGATGGTGTGAGCTGGACCAGTTTTACTCCTGCCTGGTGGGCTTCGGCAGGGAGTTTGACCGGCAAGTGTCGTTGTGTGGTCCACACGCAGATACAGTTGCACTGGTCCCTCTGGCATCCCTCATGCTGCTCATATGCCTGCTATGTTCAGCAAATGGTTTTCTCTTATGATTCCACATTTTATTCTTTTATTTCATTGGAGGAAAATGCTTGCAAAGACAACAAAGCATTTGGGATCAAGATTGCATGTAATGTGCGAGTGAGGTTTTGTTGGCAATATAGAATCATAGAATGGTTTAGGTTGGAAGGGACCTTGAAGATCATCGAGTTCCAACCCCCCTGCCATGGGCAGGGACACCTCCCACCAGACCAGGTTGCCCAAGGCCACGTCCAGCCTGGCCTTGAACACCTCCAGGGACGGAGCTTCAACAACCTCTCTGGGCAACCTGTTCCAGTGCCTCACCACCCTTAAAGTGAAAAACTTCTTCCTAATGTTTAATCTAAACCTGCCCTCTCCCAGCTTAAAGCCATTCCCCCTCTTCCTGTCACTACATGCCCCAGTAAAAAGTCCTTCCCCAGCTCTCCTGTAGGTCCCCTTTAAGTACTGGAAAGCAGCAATAAGATCTCCTCGGAGCCTTCTCTTCTCCAGGCTGAACAGCCCCAACTCTCTCAGCCTCTCCTCATAGGAGAGATGCTCCAGCCATATGCTCCATATTGTGGGTTAACTACGCTTTTATCATTTTGAGAAGGAAGCTGATGACTCCAGAGGAATTTATGATGGGTGAAAGCGCCATACAATTTTTAGGATATAGGTTGAGTCTCCAGTCATTCACCCACCCAGGCAGTAATGTGGGTGGAGTTCTCATTCGTATTAACGGAGAGTTACCGTTGACATTTCCCATGCATCAAGCAAACAATGGACTTCCATTGCGTATACATGGCATTACCATTGATCTGATTGATTCTAGGTTTAGGTTGCAGTGGTGGATGTGGTCAGTGATGTGTGAATTCATAGGAAAGGCATAGCTAGCTCTTTTCATGAATGTCTGTATTAGTCAGGACTCTCTTTGAAGTAAAGTGCTAATAAGAAAATCAGTATTGATACAGTCAGATGACAGCCCATAATGGTAATGATGTTAAAAAGGAAATAAATTATCTCTGACTTGTTACGGATTTGTGCAACACTGGTGGGGTTTTAAAACTGTAGCAAAAGATTGATACCATATGTTCTTTAGAGATCTGGCTCTGTTTCTGTATGATGTGTCTTTATATCTCTTTACCCTTCATTTTCAAGACTCGCGTAACAACAACATATGTTGACGGAGATTTAAAACGCAACGAGTGTATGTGGCTTCACATCAGTGTCCTACAGAGAACTGTGTTTAAGACTAAGTGACAGGGGAGGTCTTTCAGTAGCTCAGAAGAAAGGCTTTTGCCAAGTTTGTGTGTTTGGAGTCAAATCAGGAATATTAGGCACATCTCCTACCTCTTGCAAAGATGATCTGAGCACGAGATGGTTGGCAGAGCAATGTGCTGCTTCGTTAAAGAGAAGCTCAGGTTTGCCGGATTGCCTGGTTTTGTGCCTTGTCTGCAGCTTTCCGGGGGAATGGCCCAGGTTTCGCTGGAAAGGGTGGAGGAAATTCCTGTATAGGATAGCCTGTAGCTTGGTGAGGGAGCTCCCCAGAGGGGTGAGTGTGTGAAGGATACTGGGACCGAGCTGGTGGTCTGCGTGGGGCTGTACCAGTGGGACAGAGGGGGAACCTGGGACGGCAGCCGTTCAAAGCACCTGCAGAAGCAAAAGCTATCACACTTCCAGTTTTTGCGAGTAAAATTATTACTTGTAAAAGATGTATGGGGCTGTTTGGGGCAGATCTCGTTCTTCTGTTTAAAATGGAAATGCATTTGTAGATCTGGGTCCTACAGTCTGGCAGAGCTGCTGAAGCTGATGAAAATCAAAAGACTTCAGCTTCAGCGTGGAAAAGCATTAAAGCATTATTTTGAACAGCAGACAAAAATGGTTTTGCTTCACAAACATAATTTTCTAATAAAGATTATTTGAAAATACATTCCATGTTTGGTGATATTCTGGTCTAATTTCTTGAAATAAAAATTATGAAACAAATATCCTGCTTTCTACAATGTCACTGTAGTCCAAGACCCAGTGTTTACATAGAAATATATTTGTAGCAATTTTAGAAGCACTATTTTTGATGTAACTAAGTATCTTTTTTCCGTAAATAGGGAAAACATTTAATTCCGTTTTCATCTTGTTTTCCATAATTTTGTTTCCAGCAGAGTCAAAATGTCAGACAAAAGTGATTTAAAAGCAGAACTTGAGCGCAAAAAGCAGCGCTTGGCTCAGATAAGAGAAGAAAAGAAACGGAAGGAGGAAGAAAGGAAGAAGAAAGAGGTAAATATGCAAAAGCGCCTTTTAGATAGCTCATGCTTGCAGAAGGGGCTTGCTGAGGTTTTGACATATCTGCATTGTATACCCCGAGGTATCTGTCATGTGGAATGAGATCCTCAAATCCACATCAGTCTAACCTTAAAATCAAAATGCTTATTTTTAGTCAAGAAAGTTGGGGTGAGGGAATTGCTTTTAAAACCAGCGCACTGTGGGATGACAACAGTTTAGACAACATGATGTGTATGTGTGTGTAGAAAGAAAAATTGATTTGCCACAATGCTTTTTTCCTGGGCTCTCCTTCAATGGAAAGGGAGTGGAGAGTGGAGAAAGACAGAATGAGGGCTTACATTTTTTTCAAGCCATTACAATCTAAATATGTATTTTTGTACTCTGAAGACTAGTTTGATTACTGGCTAAGGTAACAGATTTACAATTATTATTCTCCAGTAAAGTAAAACATAATTGCAATTGCATTTTCATCTTCTGGCATGGGTGCATCTTTCGGTTCTGGTAAAGTTTGATTGACGTATTAGTTTATTTGTCCTTGACAATATGCATTAGGTTTTTCATTAAGGGATTTGTACTTCTTTTTATTCAGTCACTTAGTGGAATAGAGGTGAGAATTGACAGGGAGTGGATATTCATTTTCATGCAAAGTCAGAGAAGCATTAAGTGATTATGTTTCCTTTCCTTCAAATGTCAACACTTACCATAGTTTAAAGCACCTGTTATCCTTTACTAATAACTGGTTTCCTTTTAAACTGACACTTTAATATTGTACATGAATTTCATGGAATTACTGTGGAAATGTGATGTGATCCAAGAAATCAGCATTCTAGTTTTGGCTGTCTTTTTAATCTTTTTTTCATTTGAGCCTTTTTTGTGCAATTACCAGCACACCCCCTCAGTGAGGCTCCTGGAGTCACTAGAGGAGTCCTCTGTAAGCAGGACTTTAAACGTTAACGTCAGTGTTCATTACTAGCCTGTTAATGAATTAGAGGCAAGGGAGCCAAGCTAATGGCTCGAGAAAGCTATTAAGTCCTTTCCTTTGTCCCCTGCCTCTGATTTTATGCCTCATGGACATCCTGTGGTGGTTGGAACTTTCCATTGGCCCCAGAAGCCAGATCCAGCTCAGGACACTCAGCTCTACAGATTACGCTGCGGTGCCTAACCATGGCAGCATAAATGGGGTGCACTGTGATGCCTGATGTCCTCCAGGAGTGAAGTCTCACATTCACTTAGGTGCTTAGCCATGTACACTGGTGCAGAAGAGTTGTCCACAGCCCTGCATGCTGTGAGATACTTCTGGTTATCTCATGGGAAGAGCTGAGCACAGGAATATGCCTGAACTTTGTCTTTGTCTGTAAAAGCAATATTCTTCTGCATCCTGCCCATGTCCAAACTGGAGAACATGGAGACGCTTCTGAACTCCCAGGTTTTTTGCTGTGCCTGTACCAACATCAACACCAGGCTGAGGCACTCTGCAAGTCCCCTGTGCCCCACACTCTGGTTTTGGCAGAAAGGAAAACCTCTCTGTGTGGAGGCTAGATAGGACCAGCCGATTTAGAAGTGATGTTAGGATCCAAAGTACAAATGCAGATGCCACCAGACATCCTCTATAAGAACTATACTGGGATTGTTATATTTAAGACATGACAAAATGTTAGACGCGACCACTTGCATTTTGTTTTACTTGCATTGCTGGTTACTGCACTAGACTACAATATATGTATATATGGATATGGGTTCAGGTCCCTCATCTGCTTGGGAGAAGGACTGCAAGCCTGTTTCTTTCAAGGGAGTGCCCTAACCTCTAGGCTGGGGTATCAGTGTTTTCCTTCCACCTTACTAAATTGGGGAATGATGAGCCAAATGTAAGGGATTCCAGTACCTAAAGGGGGCCTGCAGGAGAGCTGGGGAAGAACTTTTTACTAGGGCATGTAGTGATAGGACGAGGGGGAATGGCTTTAAGCTGGAAGAGGGCAGGTTTAGATTAAACATTAGGAAGAAGTTTTTCACTTTAAGGGTGGTGAGGCACTGGAACAGGTTGCCCAGAGAGGTTGTTGGAACCCCGTCCCTAGAGGTGTTCAAGGCCAGGCTGGACGTGGCCTTGGGCAACCTGGTCTGGTGGGAGGTGTCCCTGCCTATGGCAGGGGGGTTGGAACTCGATGATCTTCAAGGTCCCTTCCAACATAAACCATTCTATGATTCTATGGTTCTGGCTAATGCAGATGTTGCTTCTCCTGTTTCTAGGTCCCAGTAGACCACAGGAGGAGGAGGCTAATGTGTGGAAGCTCCAAGTAGATATAGATATCTAAGCAAAGAGGAAGGGGACCATTAGTCTTGGCTGTTAGTGCCCAGGGCTGCCAAAATCCTATTTTAGACATTAGTCCTTTCCTTTGCTCCTGTTAGGTGTTGACATTTATGAGAAAGTATTTTTATTGCCAACAACTGTTTGGGACCAAAGGTGGGCCCTTAAGCTACATCACTGAAGTCCAATGGAATTTTATTTCTTGATCCTTAAGTAGGAAGGAGCCATTTTTATTCAGGGTAATGATACCTGTTATTCTATGGTCAGCTTTTATATTAGCTGAATAAGTTGCATCCGATGAGTGAGAGACAGAAGATGTCCATCGGTGTACTGTAAAAATCCTTGCAATTATACATGCAAAGATCAGTTTTCCCATCCATGCAGGGAAAAATATTGTTACTGATATAGAGAGTATAAATTATCTAAGTTATAAATTATCTAAATGTATCTAAGTGAACTTCAAAGTGTACCTAAGCAGTGGTGCATATATTTTTTGCACACTTAATTGCTAGAGCTGATTATCTGTGGATGAAACTTTTCTGGTTTGTTTTGTTTTGACTCAGGCTGATCTACAGCAAAAGAAGGAGCCAGCTCAGGAAGATTCTGACCTAGACCGCAAAAGAAGAGAGACAGAAGCTTTGTTACAGAGCATTGGTATATCCCCAGAACCACCTCTAGGTATTTCAGAGAAGCACACTGTAAAGCATTCAGCTCTGCCACAATGAATGCATTCTTTCTATTAAAGCATGCTTGGCTTTTTTGATTTTTGGCTGTATTAGTGAAGTGAACTCTTCTGTTTGAATGCCTGCCATACCATTCACATATACCAGCTCATGGCATTTTGAGTACTTGTCATTGCCAAAAACATCTGTTTCATTTCTTCAAGAAATTTTTGTGAATGTAATACAGGTTGGTTTTTGCATACTAGCAGTGATTTCTTTTCTGATGGACTGTTTTATCTACTCTCAACATCTATCTGATGACCCACAAAATAATATTATAAATGCTGTACTTTGTTAGCCCCAAGTTTTGTTTCAAAAATTCAGACTAAGTATTTGCTAGGGAAGGAGGAGCGTAGTTGTGTGAAAACTCCTATTGATTTTCTTTTGAAATCAAGCAAAACTGGAGAGGTGAAATAAAAAGACAAATCACAAATAGCAAAAAGCTTATCGTCAGATCATTATTGTAGATTTTAGATCTGGTTTCGTGTGTTCGACCTCTTTTTTGGTTTTGATGTTTCAGTTCTAGAATCTGAAGTCCTCAGTTTAAAAATACACGTGGCAAAGTTTATAGTATCTGAATATTGGTTACCTTGAATAAGTTCTGTCTCACTTATTGAGTGGCCCTAAAGTGAGAAATTGCCTACCTTCCTTCCTTCCTTCCTTCCTTCCTTCCTTCCTGTGCTTTTTTCTCCCTTGAATCCAGAATCATTTTCACTATTTTAGCTGAAATATTGGGCCCTCTGGAGATACTAAGCCTTGTCACTAAATTCATTGGGGCTGAATCTAGGATTTTAGCCCTAGATATTCTTGCCTGTAATTTTTAGAGAAAAGTCCAAATTTGACAAAATACTGAAGCCTTGATTTAGGAAAGCACTCTAACAGATGCTTGGGTTCATATGCAAGTAGATTGTGACATTCTGAATTGAGATTTCAATTCATAACTTGCATCAACCAACATTTGAGACAAGTTACAATTTTCACAACTTGCCATATAGTGACTGAAGCTTTTAAATACCACTTCTCAGAAGAGCTGTCTGACAAGTAACAGGTTATTTTTAAGTATCATAAAATATGTTTTGTAAATTAAGTAGTGATATTATAAAATCAGATAGATTTTTAATGTTCTAGCATTTAAAATACTCATATTTATCTAAAAATGAGGATATATTTCCTTATCATATGATTAACTACACACATATATTCAGTGGGAAATTATCGATTTTTATCTTGGTTAATTATTTTGTGTTTGATACTATCAAAAAAATGTGAAAATTCACATATAAGATGATTCATTTTAGTTAAATAGTATTTTGTCCTCTTTCATTCCTTGTATACAGACTCACAATTAATATACAAAGGAGGCTTTAACTCTGCCTTCACATATGCATATAATACCCAGATCCCGCTGTGAATATGGAATACATAAACAGCCACGACATACCTGTAACCTGCCAAAGGGCTGTCACGAAGATGAATTCACTTTTCATGCTGCAGTCATTTCTGTGACAGTCTTTAGTGAGAATCTGCATGAAATGTTTGACCACATGGAAAATCCAAATCTCTTGACAGGTCTGTCATTATACATTATAGAGCATAACAAAATAGTTTAAAGTTTTACTCCGTTAAATCTATAAAAGGAAATGTACATGATTTAAACCAAATGGGAAACTTTGCTCTTGCATTAAAACCTCTTTTTGTGTTTTATTCAATGTGGCTGCTTTGAAGAATACTTGCATTAAATCTTCACTGGAGCCATCTCTGCATTTTAAATATTTTTGAGAAACCATTTTAAAAGAAATCAGGATATTTTTACTTTTTTATTTATGATTTCCTTGCTGAAGAGCTTTAACTCAGGCTGACCTTGAGCTATGAACTTCCTTTCCTGTTTCAGGAAACAAAACTGCCTTTGCATGAAATGTGCTTCAAAGCCCTGGCAAGCCAAAGAGAAAATCATTTCTAGGACTTGGGCAAATAGTTTCTAAACCAAGGGAAACTTTTCCTTGAGTGTTGAAATCATGTCCCACCCAAAATGGAAAATTTATATGACCTAAATTACTTAAGAAAACACGATGGCTAAGCAAACTAATATGTATTCTCACCATCTTTGGGAAATGATTTTAACTTAGCTGGATTTCCTTATTTAGCTTTTCTTTTTGACATCATTGCCACACTGCAGCCTTAGACCATATCTAACAGACACTGGCTTTTGATTTAAATTAAAAATTTGAAAAGTATGCTTGTTCTATTGCCTACCTGACTTTACCAGAAGAGTTCACTTAGTTTTTTGACAAGACTAGCCCCTGATATTTCTTCATATCTTTAAAATCTTTTGCAAGTCAACTTTAAACTACACCCAAGAAAACAAGTGCTGTTTTATTTCCACAGATATCTCCTCCATTGATTAGCCGTAGATTCCCATTGGGCTTTCAGTCCTGTCTAAATTCATGTCAGTTTTAACACTTCCAAGAGACTTAAAATTCACTTGACTCTCTTCCTTTTCTTTTTCTTTCCTTCCTTATTTGCTTTCACCATTTCAAACTCTCCTACTCATTCATCCACTATCATTTTGGTCCATTGGTTTTGATTTGTCTGACACTGCTCTTCATCAGTGCAGTCGCTGCATGTGTTAACATGGGATACCTGTTATTTTCATTATTTAGTCCCAACCCCTATGTCTCCCTCTTCGAAATCAGTGAGCACACCCAGTGACGCAGGCAGCCAGGACTCGGGAGATCTGGGACCCATCGGAAGGTAAGACACAGAGTCAATAGATCTGTATCTCACGTGTACTTTCGTTTCTGCATTTTCCACTGTGTGTTACCATCCAGTAGGACTGGTCTCAGACGTGAGGTAAACAAACACATGCAGCAAACGGGTCTTAAGCTCTGAGCCACACACCTCATGTTGGAAGCAACAGCTGTGTTTGTGCTTCTAAAAGGGCCCACAGAAAGCTGCCATTCGGTGTGGAAACACACTAAAACCAGGGGGAAGTGCCAAGTGGTAGAACCTGTTACTCACGTGAGTTATCTTTGTTCACATAACCAGCCCCCTTTGAAGTCCTCCCAGGTGTAACGCCAGGCTGCCTCAGGTTCTCGTGTGGTTGCTCATCGCAGTGGGTGCCACTGACAGTGACACTGACACTGACAGAGAAGAGTTTCTACAGAAACAGGCTGAAACACCCCAGGACCCACTGGCAATTCTGCCTTGGAAACTGCAGATATCAGAGTTACCTGCAGGATGGGAGGGAAGCAGCTCGCTTCTTGTTGGAAAGGGTTGGTGGGGTGTGTGTAATGGATGGGCCCCAGAGCAACCTTCTGGTCTTTCTTTGTATGGCTGAAATAGGAAATGAAGTGGCAACCCCAAAATAATTCCTACTCTGGAGTAGGAAAGAAAGGAGGATGCTGCTGGTAAAGGAGCATATGTTCAAGTAAGAAGAGGTGCGAGCAACTGTACTGTATATTTTGAGAAATGTAAAACACAGGTCCTAATAGCTCTTTTAGTATCAAACTAATTCAACATAAAGCTGAGCTGCCAGCTCATCCAAATCTGTGTGCCAAGGTTCTGCTAATGGCTTGAAAACACAGTGATTGCTCTCTGCAGTTAACAGTGCTCAGTAGACACTGTACCTCTACAGACATAAACAGGAATGTGACAAAGCTTCAGGTCGCCAGCTTTCATATCACACCAGCCTTCTGCCTATAAAAAATCACACTTCTGTGAGCTGAAAGTAGATTGTGTCCCGCTTTGGCCGGATGCAGACACCATCCGTTGTGATGTGGAGGTTGCACGGCTGCTGCTGTCGTCTGCTCAGCCCTTCTCCCAGGTCTACCCCCTGGAAGAAATGGAAGTTGTTAAGTAGCAAAGCCCTAATCTGCCAGTTCGAAACACAGAAAATAGTGTAATGCTACACTCATAAATAAATGCAGTAGACTTCAGCAAATTAAAGTACTTTGAGCAGAAGAAAAATTGTTTTTAAGCAAAGTGTAGCCTGCTCTTCAGGATAAAGTTATTTCCCACAGTCCTGCATGAAGCTATGACAACACTGGCTGGAGACCTAAATTCTTGATTTTCTTCTGAACTTTAATGGTGAAACTCTTTTACTGTTAAGGTAGTGAAATGCCCTTGGAAGGATTTATTTTACTGTGACCAATGCTAGCACTTTGACACTGTGTCAGCAATGAGCAGTGAAAGCACATGGCCACGTGTCCTGACAGAGAATGGAGTTTGTCTTCTTCTTCAAAGCTCACGACGTGCTGCACTGTGGGCTTTCATTTTGGACCCTTTTTCTGGCTTGTTGTGGCCATACTAGGAATTCAGTGGGAATCCCAAGACCTTGTTTGTAGTCCACCAGTTTGCTTGCCGTCCTCGCTGGTATTGAGAGGGCTGTGTTGTGTGCCGGGAAGGCCGCTTGCAGGTGTTTGCCTGGAGCGGTTGGTTTGTGGTGATGGAAATCTGATGATGTCTGGTCCAGGCCCTTGGGGAATCTCTGTAACCTGTGGATAGTACTGGGTGGCAATTAGTTAAATCAGTTTGTCACTGGGTGTAGGTAGATGTGCCCAGTGTGTGTTTGTGTGAACGAGTGCACTCAATCATGCGCGTGTGATAGAGTGGTCAAATGTGGAGAGGAAGATGTTGGTGGACCTGTCACCACAGTGGCTAAACAGGATGAAACCACCTCAGCTCTTTTCTCTCTGAGAGATGCCTAGACCGTATCTGTGACTTATTTTGACTACTGTATATATGAATGCCTGTTTATCCATATAAGCAAGGTTGCTCTGTTTCATTTTAACGTGTCCTTCCATTTCTCTCTCTGTGATAAAGGGCACTTTCCCTGGATCCCTTCTCATGCCATCGGGCTTGTAAGATCTTCCCCTTTCCCCTATTCTGCTGCAAATTTGCTGTACAACGGCAGACTGAGCACAGGCTTTAGAGGAGAGCAGATTAGTTCCGAAGCTGCTAAAGCCCCAATCTCAGGGATCACAGCTCGTCTGTTGTTGGTGCTGCTAACACTGCTGCAGAAATAACGAGCTTGCACAGGCTGGCAGAAATCCTGCATGCAGCCTGATTACTTATTGCTGAAGTGTTCTCCAGGGGAAGATATGGATATTAAAACAAAAAAAGCCTGTGAAGTCATAGATTTTTGGTTCACTACAGGAGAGAGGCCCTGTTGAAAGCTCTGAATAAAGCAAGAGATCTCTGTATGTTCCCATCTGAGGCAGCGGTTTCTGGTGCAGAACTAGGTTGGCTTCATACTTCTTTGAGTTGTTAGTACTTCTGGTAGTTGTCAGATTTAACATATTTGTCCTAGTATCACCAAGTATATCTGATGTATGTTTTGATCGGCAAGCACCTGCGATTTCTTACAGAACGGTGAACGTAGTTTAGCCAGAAATCCGTGTTTCTGACATCTACTCTTCAGGAAGGATTACTGGTAAATTGGTGAGAGTTTGGACAGTGTTAAGTAGTTATGTATGTTATGCTGGAACCACAAAACTCACTCTACCTTACTTTGCAAGATGAAAACTAGCTGGTAGCTTGCTCACCAAGTGTAACAGTTATATGGTGAGCAAAAGGGCTCCAGCAGGCAATGTGTAAGAGCAGCAAATTGTTTGGCGCTGAAGCTGGACAAATATAAAACCAGAAACACTTTGTAGAATTTTAATGGTGAGACAAATTAATGACTAAAGCATTTTACTGAAAAACTCTATTGAATCTTCTATCACTGGACATTTCTCATTCAGGATGATGTGCCTGCCCAACAGGCAGATAGAAACTCAAACAAGAATTCATCCAGGAAAGTCATACAGCTTTTTTGTTGCACAGGAAGAAAAGCTACATGGTCACAATGGTCCCTTCTGCCATATGATCCGTAGACTGGTAGTGCTGCTGTCCTGCAGGAACATTGTCCATAGTCTCCAGCACAATAGCTAGAGCAAAGTTGTCTTCTCCCTGGTGCCATTAAGCTTTTTAGGAGAAGGTGTGGGGCGGACTGTGTAAAAGCACTAAGTTATGGAACCATTTCTGTCCTGCGCAGCCCAGGTTTTTATGGGGTATTTTGCTTCTTGATCTTTAGTACCATGTTGCTATTTGTCATAGCCTTTTCACTAGGGATAACACTAGGTTTTGGGAGCATTCTAGCTTCCCCCTCAGTCATTACAGCTACAGTAAGAATGAGCAGATGTTAGATGAATAACGGTGCTAGAAACTGCAGGCAGTTTTCTTTGAATGCTTTCAGTTGGGCAGGAGAGCCAACTTTTTTTTTTTTTTTTTTGTGGTCTTGAGGATCAATTCTGGGCAGGCAGAGGTGTGTTATACTTTGATTCTGGAAGATTTTGCCATAACTGGGCTTAAGAAATAGGTTGGGTATGTGCTGCTCTTAGTTACCTGGCTGTTCTGAACAATTCATTAGAGCCCTGTTGGTGTGCAGAGAGCAACTTGCCTATCTCCATGTTGCTTTGCACAACCCACTTCACTTTTCTGATGGCTGTGTTGCTGTGCTACACAGATAGGACAGGAAAATAACATCACAGCCTGAACAGGTACCTAACTGAATAGATGGGTTATTGGTTCACAGGGATTTCTGTTATGATGTGTTCAGATGTGACTCACTTTTCACAAGACTGTGTTGCAGGATCCCATGAAAGTTCTCCTTGGAATACAGGATAAGTATTTTGTGTAGGGACGTTGATGCCCAGTGTCCTATTGCTGATGCTCAGCTTATACAGACACGCACATCTGAAATGTAGATTTCTGCTCACTAGATTTGAGTAAATGTTGTGAAGAAAGGTGCTGAGGTAAAGGCATTTGCTGAGAGCTCCTGTTCTGTAGCATGGTGTGAAACACAATTTTGCCTCTTTGGGGCTATTAATATGGAGCTTCTTTGTGATAACTATATGCATCTCAGCCCTCCCTAGCAGATACTCTGAATTTTTACTACCTTAGTGTGCCAGAGAGGATGCTAGTTATTATATTACAACTGTCATGAAACAGTGCCCACAGAGAGGCATGTTTTACCACTCAACATACCTTACACATTCATAAATCTCATATTCTCTGCACTCACAGCCATGAACAGCATGTTTGTCTCATCTGGGAGAGTACACAAGGACAGACGTTGCAATACCAGGTCTTGTGGGCTGAGCCAGTGCTCTGGAAAAGGCCCCGTGTCCTGCCACAGGTAGAGCCAGGGCACTAGGGTTGGTCTATGCTTTGTATGGCGGCTCAACATAAGATAGCAACAAAGTACCTGTGCTGGACGGATGCACTCCTGTGGCTGGGTAGCTTTCATGTGCTAATACTAGCTTGCGCTGGTATGTATTCTTGTATTATCCACAGGGTGTCCGTGTGTTCACCCTTGGAGGAGTTGCATTTGTGGACCAAGGTGTGATTCATCTGCGTGGCCTGTTTTTTCCCCGTATCCCTCAATGCTTCTGTGTGTTCCCAGCTAGCTTTATTACCCTACAATGCTAGGTTTGCACAGTAGCATCCCATTTATTGTTGAGCTGGGTCGTGTGTGCGTGCGTGCAGTGAAGTGCCATGCACGCAGCACTTCCCTGTGTGCACTTTGTACTGGAACATGAGAATCCCATTAGGCTGCATATAAGGTTTCCCACCTTCCATCTGCTCAGTAAACTGCACCAGGCGCAGCTGTCTTGGGCGTGTAAAGGTTAATGGCTGCCATTTTTTCTGCAACAGCTTCATCTGTGCTTTTTTACTTTCTAACTTACATATTTTGATGCCCATACATTTACATACCTGATTATTTTATGGGCTTCCATAAACACAAAGATGACAGGAAGCATTCTTCATCTTCTGGTAGCTTCTTTCAGAAAATAGTTATTTCAACATGATGTTTTATCTGCTGTAAAATAATACAAGGTGGATTATTTCATGCTATTTCTCTCACAGTCCATTGGTTTTGGTGGGTTTGTCTGGCTACAGCTATTCATTCTATAATTATTCTTACTTGGATTAGGGAACTACATAATACCTAGCTTAAATGGTTCTTACCTGAATTATGTTGTCGTTCCATTGATATCAGAGTTTTGAGATGTGTTTCATGCACTGAAATTGGTTAGCTCCTTCAGTGTGTGAAGTTTACTGTCAGTAAATCAGGGTTAGTCCTTATTTAGATGAAGCTGTAAATATTTAATGAAAGTTCCAGTGGGAATGAGTTTGAGCATAGCATTAGATAGCAAAGAAAAGAAAAAATAAAGGGAAATCAGATTTCTCAAAGAGGTAGCCATAGAAGTTAGACCACTCTGGAATCCTGATGGCCTCATCATCATTACAGTTTTTTATTTCTAGATAGAATACAGTACATGAGCAATCCTAGAAATAGAACAGCTGTCTGTAATGCTAGAGGACTTTTTTCTGAGGAGCAATATCACCTTTGGCTTTGGCTGTTGGCATAATTTTTTGTCTACTATCAGTCTGTCTTGCAGTTACTGTGACGTCTGAATGTGTTCCCAGTTGTATTCCAGAGAACATAATGGCAGCTGTCATATGAGGTTGGGTGTCCTTAGTGTTGGAGAGTCAAGAGCATGTCTTCTTCTCTCTCATTCTCTTTTGAAGTTTGCTGACAATATTAGTCTGCATTCATGTATGTTTTCATCCGATGTGATTCTAAATTGCTTCCATCTACTGTGGCCACTTTAAGCAATTTATATAAAAGAATATATAAAGTATAAAAATAAATACATTAGGATTTGTTTTCTTTCACTGTGTTGATGTCCACCCTCAGTTTGTATTGGCCTGGAATTGTAATTCCAGTCCTTTTTCTCTGCAGCATAGTATTTACTCATTTCTGTATAGTTACTAGGTGTTCTGCTTTATAATGCAAAGCCTAATCACACACATGAGACTTGTGTTAACCCTGCATTGCTTCAAACACAAACATTTCTTGTTTCTCAGATATACAATCAAAAGGAAAGAGACAGCTCTGGATCATCTGGGCACCGAGTGAGTCAGAGCATATCGTTATTGTATTTACTCTTTCACAGTTTTGTCTTTAATCTCGCTCACTCTCAGTCAGGTAAAAAAAAAAAAGGCGTCAAAAAAAAAAGTTCAGAAGTGTGTTCTTGTCACATAATATTTAAAATCAGAAAGACTGTTTGCTGATCTTTCATGAGTGTATCTAAGTATCACCAAAGTCTTTATGTTCTGTGCTTTTTAGGCTTTTTGCCTGAAAAATTAGACTTGGCAACTTAGCTTTTATTTTCACTGTTTTATTTTTAAACAGTTCCTTGCCTAGTACAGTGATATAACACATTGAGAAGCTGAAGAAAGGGTATCAGAATGCCATTCTCCCTTTTACATGTCTGCTTTGCTGTTTAATTAGACAGATAAAGAAGGCAAAGGAAGAAGGTGGATCCTGGTCTCTATTTCATTTATATCGGAGGGTTGGATTATTGTAGTAGCTCGTCTTTTACAGTCCATGCAGCATATTTCCTATCTTCTCTTTAGCTATGGAAAACATCTCTTATAGACATTAACAAAACCATGTTTCTGTAAGATCTGCTAAAACCACTGCTAACATAACGGTATCGCCTAGGGCTTTGCTACTTTATCATTAAATAAATGCATTTGACAGGTTCTGTGCAATGATGCTGTTTCATCACTGCCGCTCAGCTTTGCATTACCAGCATTTCATTGTGTTACTACATTCACAAATGATACGGATCCCTCTTCAAATGCGCCCAGGACAAGTGGGCCTGTGTTGTATTGCCTCAGGAGCAGCAGCCGCAACTGTTATTAGTAGCAGACTTTTTTTATTTTTTATTTTTTTTTAAGATCAGTTTATATGTTCAAAATCTCTTTTAAATGGCTGTTTTAGTGGCATATGTATTTCATAAATGGGCTGAGCCAAAGGGAAGCACAGAACAATGTAAAGACTCTAAAGGAGCTACAGGAAAGATTGAGGGAAAGTAACTACTTGATGGCGACCTTTGCTTGAATGGTGTTTTATTCAGAAAAAGAAGGATTGTAACCCTAGGGACCGTTGTGTAGTGCAGACACGAGTCTTTCACAGTGGAGAGTAAAGAGACGCGTTTGCTTGGTGGCTAAAGGCAAACGGGATAACCCGTGGGATGCTGGCATTGCCACTTTGTTTCGGTGGGTTTGGACTTGGTTTGGGATGTTTGCCATTACATGGTAAGGCAGAAATACGCAGCCTGGCCGTTAAATTTTTTCCTGTATAATTTACCATGACACCACCGTCAGGATCTCTTGGCACCCGTGTTTTATCTTACAGTTCCCAACAGTGTTAGAGGCCAAATTCTGCCTTCAGCCTTCTTGACCTGAATTGTGCTGGCATCTGTGAAGGAGTGACAGCATTGGCCTTCTCCCCTTGCCGGGAAGGGGAAGGAAGGGGGGGACGGACCCTGGCTGCCTCAGCTATCTTTGCTCTAGGAACTCTCCTGCTTTTTAAAGTGATGCTGCAAATCTCTCACGCTTCCCACCCCCAACCCACGCACAGGACAGTAAGAGGGCTGGCCGGTTCTCCTTCCACAGAGCGTGGGCTCCTCAGCATGAGCGCTGCGTTGAGCTGCTTGCGCACATTGTGGCTTGCCCAGTGTAGGTTAGTATGTGAGGCTGGAGGAAGGCAGGTTTCTTGCAGTCTTTTCCTTCCTTTTGTGCCTGCACAAGAACTACAATCCTTCTTTATATTCAATGTATTTTTAGCCCTAGCTATCTGAAGCCTCTCCCTGTTAGCCCATAAACATAAGCAGACACCTTAGGGACTGATATTTGGCAGTTGCTTTCAAGTGTCTTTATATCTGACCTAGAAAGTAGGGAGTGTTTTTCAGTGCGTGCCAGTTACAAAGTCAGAGTGGTCCATATTAATTAGAATCATCTGCAATCCTTTTAGCATGTGAGCCTGTGGCATCATTAAGGATTTTCATGCTTTCATTCCTAAAGGATGGATAGAGTTCAGTCCTCCAGATCTTTGATTATTTTTCTCATTAGCAAGCATCTCCATGCTATAAATTAAAGGAGAAGGAAAGATTGCCATTCCCAGGGTGCTTCATAAAATGCCTTGGAAACCTGAGCCCCAGCTGCATCCAGAAGAAAATAATATTAATGTATAAAGCCCCACTTAACCATGTAGGTTATCAGCCCAGCTGTAGTTACTTCTCTGTAGTTATTTCCAGGCATATCATGCATATATTTAGTCAGACAATCAGATGATTTTAGGGACTAAAACACTAATCCTCTTAAAACAAAACAACTTACTTGCTAAGGCCAGCTCGGCTTAAACAGTTCTCTTGCACAGAATTTCATCTTGATTTAATTAAATTGTGTGAGATCACCTCCTACATTAAACTGTTTAACATAGTTAAACTGGTACAGTTTGTGCATGTAGATGTTTTCTCCTTCACTAGCCTATTAAAAAGCCCCTCAGAAAATCCCCATTCACAATTTTATGCTTAATCTGGAAAAATAAAAAGAGGCTCTGTGTAGCTTTTTTTTTTGTGTGTAACTCATTTTTTAGGAATTTTCTTCAAATCTGTAAAATGGGAATTGCTTCCACTGAAAAGATATTGGTAAATCTCTGGATCATTTTTTTGCTTTTTTCAAGGAGTTTTGAAACAGTCTGAGCATCCCATATGAAATTGTTCATAAGCAGAACATTTTGGTTTTCCATTTAAAACTGATTTTGAGTCAGAAATTTTAGTTATTTACTTTAATAATTCAAAATCAGAATATAATTTCTGAGCTGACCTATTAAAAGTCAGATAATTGGGTCATGAAAACTTTTGACATTTTGACTATTGATGTGATAAATTTTTGATAACTCTCATACAGTGAACTGTTGTTTCAACCTAGTTGTAGCAAAAATCTCATCCCCTTCGGGAATGATTTTGCGGTTTCTAGCACAAAATAAATTGTATAAAGGAAGCAAAACACCAACTCTTCTTCCAGCTAGTAGTTACTGGATTTTAGCACTGAAGCAAAAATTAAAATTTGCTGAAATCTTTCACCACCTTCTTCAGCTGAATAATGCCAGACCGAAAAACTGTAGGTTCCAGCCTTCATGTTACCCCTTTAACTCCTCTGAAAAGCTATGGATTGTCTTTCCTAGATTTGACTAATAAATGTGACTTTGTCTTTTATGTGATTGTATCCAAAGCCGGATGAAGTTTATGAGAAAACTTCCTTATATGCATATCCAAGGACTCTGGATCAAAGTGTCCAAACATGAGTACTACAGTTCCTTTAAAGCATCTGCAGGAGCTGATAACACATAAAACTTCTCCCACCAAGTTCTTTCTTTACGTTTGTGATCATCCCAGATCTATTTTATCATGTAGACGTATAAAAACCAAGATGAAAATATTCTTTTAAAAAAGAATTTTCAGGGTATGCTACAAGAACAAAACAACTTGTGTCTTCCCCCTCCTGAATGTGTTTTTTATTAATGCACTTTCAGAACGACCGTTCATGCTATCCTATCCAGCACTTACAGTAAATCTGGGTCAGTTCATAGGCTCAGCAGAAGCTTCTAACTATTTGACCTTCTGTCCTCGCAGATCCAGCCTGCTGCCCACAGTGACCCTTCTGGTAAACCAGCATAAATTTGCAGACTAAGATTTCTGTAGCTATAGCATATAAATTGTAAGAATGACGAGGTTCATTACTTTGCCAGGAGACTATGTTCTGTAATGTAGGCCTGAATCAAAGGACAAACTTTAAATATATCAAATAATTTCAGCAGATCGGATGAATTTAACTGTTGATTTAATTAGTGGAATTCTGTGAAATGGGAATCAACAAGGTGTTGGTCCTGTGATATGTCCTTACAATTGAAGGCATGCCAGAATTGTTCATTCTGATTTAAATGTCAAGTGGATTTTGAAAATTATTAAACACATTCAGCAGCATAACCTTGACTTAAAAATAATTTTGAAATATATGTTTTAAATATTATTTGTCCATTTTTTTTTGATAAATATACGTTAAGAAGAATAAAATAAAAATAAAAAAAAAGAAGAGTATTTTAAACTCATGCCCTTCTGAGAAGGGCTGTTATGGTTGCCAAGCAGCTGAAAGATAGTGCTCTGCGCTCAGGGAGGTCATAGTTGCTCTTTTTATAGGGGAAGACTGGAAGTCAGAGGTGTCAGCCTGCTTGGAAGTGCAAATGCAAACGCAAGTATCTGGCTGTGCTCCAGCAGTGGTGCCAAGCTCCTTGCTCGCTGAATGTATTATGGCATTTTGTTTTATGATTAGCAGCCCAGCCCTGAACACAAGACTGCTCGATGAAGTCAGAGCATACTGCTCTACAAGCACAAGTGAGCGTCTTGTTGAGAGGCACAAATCCTCCCGAACTGCTGATAGCCATCTTGCTTATAATGTGCTTCAGAAAACAAGTAGCACAAGGAAGGTATTTTTCTTTTTGCCAGTCCTTTCAGAGTGGAACGGATCTGCAAAACAGAGCACAGATGGCAGCAGAATAGTGGCTTAAATGCAAAGCGTCAATTGAGGCAAGTGGTACTTTTCCAACTCTGAGTAGTAGCTTTGAATCTTCTTTTTCCTGATGTGTTTTGTTTTGACAACACACTTTAAATGTACAACAAATACCAGAAAGTGAAAATTATAGTGGAGAAAATTAAGATTATAAATATCTAGAGTAGAAGGAATAAAACAAAACAGCTTATCTATATACATATATATTTTTAAGCGTCTGCAGTAATTTCTCACCAACAGTTTCCTAGTTCAGATTTTCTAATTAATCAACAGTAAAGAAGGAGATTTGGAGAAACAGACACAACAAAGTAGGTAGAATTCTGTAAAATTTTGTAGCTAGGTAATTATGCAGTCTTAAATTCATTCTGGCAATATTCAGACCTTGAAAAAAAAAAGTCTAGATACATGGTATATTACATATTGAACTTGCAAATGATATTGGATTGTCATTTAGTGACAATATTTGATATCATATTGAAAAAAGGCATTTAAACACATCTCGAGCATTGTATTCTACTGGTGATTTTAAAATAGGTCTTTTATCTCACAGTTGTTGCATCTAGTATATTTAAGAACACATAAGGTGGGCGGAACCTGTTTTTCAGTATATCATCCATGTGCAGGTGCAATATAAGCAATTCTGGATCTTTTGGAAATTGTAATCCAGGCCTGCATTTGAAGCATGGGCCTTCTCTTTGCATCAAAGTGAAAAACAAGAATCCTGCTATTCTTTGCAATTTAGCGCTTTGTTGGTTCACTCTTTTTTCCTAACTCACTTCTTTTGCTAATCGTATTTCAAGTTAGAATAAAAGAAAGCAAGAAGCAGACTGAACCTTGCAGGCTTTCAAGTAGCTCCCCTGTTGATGCAGATAGCCCCTGGGCTCTTCATCGAGTGATAGCAGGGACATGAAAGGGGGGAGCACAGAACCACACAACCAGGAGTGGCTGAGGTGGGAAGGCATCTCTGGAGATCATCTAGTCTCCCGCCGTGCTCGGAGCAGGGTCACCTGGACCAGGTTACTCAATCCATCTCCAGCTGGGTTTTGAGTCTCTGAAAGGATGGAGACTCCACAAACTGCCTGGCCAACCTGTTCCAGTGTTTGGCTGCCCTCACAGTAAAGAAGTTTTTTCTTATGTTCAAGTGGAATTTCCTTTTCTCAGTTTGTGACCATTGCCTCTTGTCCTGTCACTGGGCACCACCAAGAGGAGTCTGGCTCCATCTTCTTTACTCACCCACCCAAGTTAGTTGGGCTGTTCTCCCCAGCTTCTTTGTGGACAGCCACCTCCTCACAGCTGGAGCCTAAGCTGAGTGCTCAGAATTGCTGCATGGAGCAATCTCCCGTCTTTCTGTTCGTATGTAGAGGGCCCATGGTGACGTGTTTAATTGCTGGAGCACTTCATTTAGGTGCCTGAAGATAGTATAAATACCCACTGTAAAGTCATTTACCCCAGACGGGGAAAATGAGACTCGTCACATACATATCATTTTAGAAGCATTACTCTGGTAAGCAAAGGTGCTTTGAGACTTCATATGCTTCGGGTGACTCCATATGCTGTGGGTAAGTCCCTCCTTCATTTCTAGTCTCTGTTTCATTTTAGTAACAATCTATGCTCTGCTTAATGGGATTGGCCTTTGACCTCTGGAAACCTCGGCACAGCCATGGCACACTCCTTCACTGTATTTTAGGGTTAGGAGGGCATAGCTATTTCCCACACAAAGGGTCATTTTAGGACGTTGCTGTTGCTGCGAGGGAAGATGCTGGGTTTGGGACCTGTCAGGTCTAATGGTGTTTCATTAGGGACACATATGGGTATCTCAGTTCAGCGGATACCTCGGGACTCAGTACGCTGTCAGTGCGGGTTTCTCCTGGTCTGGAAAGCACAAGAGCTCTTGGTGACAGGAGATGCCAGAATATGGTGTTTGCTTTCCTTCAGTTCTGGTTGAAGGTGTGATTTGCAGTGCTGCAAAGAGATTTCTACCCTGCAAGAGGCCCCTTGGGAAGGCAGGGTTTGCTGTTATTTCTGTGAGTAGCCTTTTTCAAAAGCATGGATTTTTGGGCCTCGTTGCTCTTGACCTGAGAAGGGAGGGTGGGGGGAGAAAAGAAGTCATGCAGAACACATGTTCTGCAGCATCAGCAGCAGATGATGGAGGACTTGATTTTAGCTTCAGGGAAGCAGAGTCAGAACTAAGCTGCCAGCATGTTGCACACTGGCTGAGTGAAAAGTGTTGGATTGGGGCACTTACCAGAGCCAAGCTGTACTGCAACCTGACCACAGTTCCAGATATTCAATAGCGTTTTATGATGGCGATTTAATTAGTATATGCATTGGCACTGATGCTTTACGTGTTTCATATACTATCACTGAGGCCAGACCAAATGTCGCTTGCATCAGCTGAGAAGTTCTCATGGATTCCAGACGGTTTTAGATGACAGACTCCATGCTTCATTAATGCATTCTGAGGTTGGGAACTTTCCAAAAGAGTTCAAATATTTTATGTTATTTTTAGTTTATTTCTTTTAGTCTTTTCCACATTTTTAATCTACATAATTGACATTATGCAATCAGAATAAAATCTTCTGGAAGTAAAGTTCCATGGGGCATTGTAACAGATGGTGGAGTGCCTGGTTTTCTGTGGTAATAATAATACAGAAAAGGGAATGCTTCTGTTCAAATTCCTTTCACCTCCCACCTTAAATTTTGTGATGGTCTCTGTCCTCTTAAAACTGTGCTCTGAATATCTCCCTAATGCTTTGGACATGAATTCAGAATAGAAAAATGTAGTAAGTTGCTTGATCATCCCATCCTTTAATAAATGGATGATATCTGGGTCTTTCCTCCTGTTGGTTTCTTTCTGCAGGTTACTCCCCTACTGACTGGGGAAAAAGAAGATGCATTGTATCAAAATTATCTAGTACTTTTTCAGTACCAAGAGCTGAAACAGCATCAGCATTAACACTGTCCTAAATTCGTGGGAAAAAAAAAAAAAAAGATTATTGAGATCATAATACAGAGCAAATAGAGAATATTAAAATATGCCTGTCTAAAGGAAGAGTGAAAGCAGAGCAGTTTAAAAAGGGGTAATAACACTTGTACCTTGTCTTCTTAGTGCAAGATCTAAAAGCCCTCATTCCCTTCATGCTGCTTTAGAACAATCTGTTATTTGATAATAGTCACAGCTTTTTACCCTACGATCAGCCAAGGGCAGCCATTGTGCACCAAACGTGTAAAAGGAAGATTGATAGCAAGGCTATTGTTTGTCACTATGCGGGAGACGGATATAGCAACCAGCTCTGAAACAATGTTGGGTACTTCTGGTTAAAATAGTGTCTGTGCTGTCTGGGTGGTGGGAATGGCCTGATCTGGCTTAGTCCTGGTCATGCTGCTCATGCTTGGTGAGTTTCCAGGGACCGTTCCCATGCCGTGTGCACTCGCAGGAGGAGGCTCAGCTCAGATGGTCTGCAGGAGATTTGTGGAAGGACGGCAATGTCCAAGGGAGCACCGCTTTTCCCTACTAGGTCAAATGCTCAAGTCTCTTTATCCCATTAAAATATTAAGGTAAAATATTTTATATCTCGTCTACACAGACCTGTGCCAAAATCCCCTGAATCCATTTCGGGGGACTTCCACCAACTTGTGCTCCCTGAAAGGGTCCAGAGTGGGAGCATCTCTGCCTGAGTGCTGACCTACAGGTCAGGCAGTTCTGGGCCATGCACTTGTCTTCAGGCTCTGTACTGCCACTCCCTCTGCCCCTGTCTTTGGGTGACTGGAAGTCCCAAAGCAAATTTCAGTTTTCTTTTATGAAGAAGAAGGAAAAAAGAGGAACAGCACCTACTCCTTTTCTTCATGAAGAAATCTCTGCAGAAGGAAAACATGCATTAGATTTGAAAAAGATTGGCACTGCTTTTTCATTGAGATCCAGAGGCATTTCACAGTCACCCCTGAGAACTGTCCACGAGAGAACAAGCATAATCATGGTGCTCATCCAAATGATCAAGGAATGTCATACGCTGTGTCTGCTCATCACAAACAGATTAGCTTTAATTTCCTAGTCTGGATGACAGCACAGGCTATTCAACATCATTTTGGGGTTGCTAATCCTCAAAGAATCTATTCGTTTCTTTTTCAATGTTATTGTCATGGAAACTGGCTAAATTGCAGGTCCGAATTACATCTTTACTGTTCACTCACTTGCATTTTGATCTGCAGACATTCTTCAGGTGCCAGGAAGAGGCAAAGGACAAATCAGTATTGTTCCTTGAAACATCTAGTCACTCCCTGCGCTCTCCAGCCTCCACTATGTGAGTGTAGCCACTTGCATTCTGTGTCTCCTAGGGCAAGAGGCTTGAAGCCTGAAGGTCTGCTACCTGCAGCCTCGTTTTCTGCGATAACATTGCTCAGCCAAGCTTGAGAGGACAGCACAGCAGATTGCTCCCTTATCTATTTTTCAAGCCTTTGCAAGTGGTAACACAATGATGCAGAGGGAACGATTACCATTTGGAGCACAAATCTAGGAAATGTTTTGCAGATGCACTAAAACTGTTGAAAACAGGTGTAATCAGGAGTAAATGAGAATTGCTATTAGAAGTACGTATCAGTGTCAAGAATGGTGAAGTCTCTATGTCAGAATCCAGATAATGAAATACTTAAGGAAAGAACATGTGTCCACAACATGTATGGTCTGCATGTAATAAATGATGGCCCAAACCATAGGTGTTACTATTCTCATATTTTGGGGATTTGAGTGTTGTCTTGAGCGTGTGAGATCTCAGGATTTAGTTTATTTAGGCATTCAGCTGAGTACGAGGTGAATGTGCCCTCACTTGTAACTTGGTCTGGATTCTTAGAGGTGGAATGTAGGAGCTGTACCTCTTTAGAGACCTGCTGCAAGCTCGTTTTAATCAGATGATAGTGGAGTTCTTTCTGGTGGAATAGTCTTTATCCCTTGGGAAATTTTGTAGGTTTGAAAGTGGATGGAGGGGGGGGCAAAAAACTGAAATGACCTATACATGTTTTCTTTTAAGTGTTTGGAAAACCTGGATATGCTTGTATAAGTAGCCACTAGGCAGCTATAAAATTAGAAACTGGCATTTATGTTGCATGTCCTAATGTATGATACTGAGCTTGATGGCATGACAAGAGTAATTTTCACACAGATAGCATTTTTAATGGAGTATCTATAATGCATTAGTCACTGATGCCTTTGCCTTGCATCAGGCATTCAGATCCTTGTGTCCACTTTCCTTTCCACTGTACTTGAGCTACAGTCAAGTTACAAGGAAAAAATCTGTTCTTGATTACTGTATTGTTTTGCCTCTGACCCTTTTGTAATACAGGTTTGTTTTGGAGAAGTCTTTCTGTATCACTGTAAAGTGATGCCAATACACATCACTATGGATCATAATAAGTTGAGGGGAATAAGTGCACTTATATTGCATAGGAAAGCACCTTCGCATTACAATTCTTCATTCTTTTTGTATGTACAGGGTGTTGAGATTGATTCTCTTTCACTCTGACATGACAGAGTGCAGCACATGCCCTTGTCTGTCTCTCCAAAAAGTGAGTTAACATTGGTAATAGAATGGGTGAGTTTACTCAGTACAGGAGGTAGCATAATTATATGGCTTTAAGAGATCTGTTTCTAACCTAATTCAATAACTTGTTAGTTTATATGAGTGATTCATTGGCAGAGGTTGCTATTCTTGCAGAAAGGCTTGTGTAAATTGAGCATGGCTGGTTATATGGCTGGTTTTGGCTGACCCTGGTAATATTATGTTCTCTGTATCCTCAAAATTTGTATGCAGAAGAAATGAGGGGAGTTTTTAATTTTGAGGATTATTATTATCCGGCGTGTCTGCATGACTTGCTTGCTTTAGTGAAGGAGTGCTTTCCTTTGCCTTAGCCTCTGCTAGTGAGAGCAATGCATAATTTAGCATTCATACTACAGGAAAAGGTACTCGGGAGTCAAACTTATATTCCTGATTCTGTCATGGATTCTGGCAGTTTTCTTGCATATAAGATGTGGCTTCCCAAGGGAGGAAAAATAAAGTAAAATCAACCGCCAGGGAATGGGTGGGCACTTTTGAAAATGTTGGCCTCAATAAGTCAAGTTTTGTATTTCTAAATTGGGGCATTATGAGTATTTCACAGGACTCCAGAAAGGCTCTGTGAGTATTTGCAAAGCATTTTAGAGATGGTAGTATGACAAGTTGCACTGCAATGCAAGGAATAATGTCTTCACTTCAGACTACACCTCTGGAGCAGTCCCATATGACAGCAGTCCATTAAGACACTGTCATAGATCTGATTTCCGCAGATGTATCATTAACCTCTTCCCCAGAAATTTTATCTGGGGGAAAAGAAGATGATTCTGTTTATTTGTCCCAGATGCCCCCAGAATACATCAGAGCTGGTGTCAGTGTGCCATTTCTTGGCGTATGCACTGTGTGATGTTTGTACCCAGAACACTGTTTTACAGTATGGCTTATCATCGGTCTCAGGAGTGTGCGAAGGGCTAGACTCTTCAGTGGAGCTCATGGCAAGTGTTCAGTCCACCTTATTATAAAAATATGATTACCATAAATTGTGCCTGCAGATTTTACAGATTATTGTGAATGCATCAACCATAGATAAAGAGTTAGAAATCTTTCAGAAAAAGAAACAAAAAGGTTTAATTAGCCAATATCTGAAAGGCAAACAGCTTCTTCCCTTTGTTTACCAATAATACATAATTTAAATAAGTTGCCTGCCCTGTCACAGTTTGACATACAAACCTTGTTTGATACACTGTGGCTGTCCCTTGCGCTTGGAGGTTGAATGTACTACATAGAGCATGTAACTAATGAGATGGGGTTTTGTTCATCCTTTCAGTTAATTCTGTGTGTTCTTTTTTTCCCCCCCTTTTGTGCTGCACGGCTGATTACCACCCTAGGACCTTGCAATGGGACACAGACCCCTCAGTGCTGCAGCTCCAGTCTGACTCTGAACTTGGGTATATGTCAGCTCTTTTTGTTATTCATTTATCATTTCTTTGCAAGTATTATGTTGAAAATGCTTCCCAGTTGAGCTGGTTTTATGTGATTTTCATTTGCTTTGTTGATTTAAAAAGACCATAATTTAAGTTTCCTTTTAGTTTCATCAATAAGAAGCTTCAGCAAAGCCATCTTTGTGGAAAAAACCCAACTATTTAAAGAAGCTCGTGAAAAGATAAGCTATTTCTGTTGCCTGAAACACAATACAAATAACTATTTCATTACAGATGAAATGTTATTATTGTGGCACTTTAGTGTGCATGTACAGTTACATTGGTCTTGTTTGTACCTGTTGATTCAGACTTTTCTGTCTGAATCGTTTGCAAGGTACTTTTTCCCCTCCTTCCTGTCTGCCATAGTTATGCTGTTTCCACATGCAGTAACAATTTCCCCTTTTTCCTTAGGAGCTGTATATGTGCTTATAATTGTGCACTTAAATATGTTGGTAGTCCAATTGCCATCTTAGTTGAGTTCAGGCCAATCAAGCATTTTTTAAATTGTAATAGAGTTAAATTAATGTTTTCTAGTTTGGGATGGAACTTCTCTACCCCAAGCATCTGAAAAAAATAGTTAATTTAAATAATTTAGAAATGCCTAGCTGCCAAGATATTTACGATAAACTGTTTGTCTAAAAAGGATGAGTAGCAATCCCTCAAGTTATTCAGAACTTGAGTGACAGGCAAAGCCAAATCTCTATGTTGGAGAAACTGCCCTACCTATGCACTTACGGGCTTGCCTGTCTGAGTCTCCATGCAAGCCTCTTACGCCTTCACTAGTTAACGTGAAATTCATTCACCATTCTATACGAAAAACAACAATTTCCCTTTAACTACTGATTGACAGTGCTCCCAGCTGCAGTTAGGGATGTTAGGGCTATTCACCAGGAAAGATCAGAAGGAGTGGAAAGTATCCAGAGAGCTTTGTAAACAGGATTTCTCCACATCCAGAACTGCTAAGAATGTTTATAATTTCCATCTGAGAGCAACTTCAAGTGGATCCAGCTTCCACAGCTTTACCTGGGCCATACCAAAAAGGTAGAGTTTTTGGAGATGTTTTAACATACGGAAACCTTTTAAAAATCTCAGCTGCCCTTTCCCAGAAGTTTGGATTAAAAGATGAGCAGCCCCAGGAGCAAGGTTCCTCAAACAGCGTGCAAGGCAAGTTCCTTTATTTGACTTGCGAAAAGATAACCCTGTGTATAGCCAGAAGACTTCAATCTTTTATGAGCAGTCAGTGCAAAGAGAAAAGAAGCATGCCAAAGAGTAAATCCACAGGTATACCCTGTAATGGAAGTCTTGCCCCTTTTGAAAAAAAACTGTCTTCAAAACCAAAGCAGAGTTAGAGAGAGGACCAGACTTTCCTCTGGTGTCATGAGACTTGGTTGAAAAAAAAAAAAAAGCAATGCAAAAGAAAACCTGCAGTCAGCAATTAAATGATGTATATAGCAAAACACTTCTAGGAGGTACATCTTTCTTCTGGCACCTTCAGATAGAGGAATCAATTTTAACACATGGACTTTAGTTACTGTCCTCCTACTGACATCCCATAGGCAGTTTTGAAAGGAATCCTTCAAAGCTTATGTGCTCTCTAAGGTGAATATTCAGCAAACTGTAAATGATAAGAATTATGAGCACCTCAGGTGAAAAATGGGAGTGGGAAGGCAATAGATAGTTTAGTGCTGCCCTAAAAAGAACTAAAGACTAGAACACTACAGTCTACATTTGATAGAGTCCACATACTGCAAGGATGCTCCAGTTTTCCCAAAGTGCTTGAGACCAAGGGCTGGACCAAATTCTAGTTACACAAGAGCCATTACAGGTTACTTAACAGGGACAAAAAAAGAACCAAGAGTCCACATTCCCTCAGATGAAGGAAGAGCTCCCTGTCTTCACCAATACTTACCAGAATAATGGGTGACAGTAGACATTTGTACAAGCACCGGCAATTCCTGGATTAGAAATGTTTTAGGTGAAAAATTCCACACGTTCTCTCAGTGCAGTGCATTGGGATGTAGCTCGCTTCTTGGGTAGCAGTCTACAAAGAGGTTAACCCAACTAGTGGTTAAATCCATTAGGATCAATGTTGCCCATCCTCAGGCAGTTGAGGTGATATGGAGTGACCTCATGTGAAACTGTTGTTAGAATTAGGTGAGGTTCTCATTAGGCCCAGATTAGACACATAATTAATTAGAGATTATACTTAACCAAGACCACTGTCAAGAAGCTCTTTCAGTGCAGAAGGCTTAAGAATCTCCGTAAATGGAACCAGTAGCCTGGGGCAGCAGGGGACTGGTTACATAGGAAAGTCTAACTGACCAAGTAGGCACAGAGATTGCACACCCGGTGCTGAAGGAGGGAAAAGCACATGAGATTTTGCTGGGGTGAGATATTTCTTAAAGCTTGAATTTCCACAAACCCTCAGTTAAAGCAGCTACAAAAGTGTAACACTACTAAAACTTTTGTTAGCTGAAGTATATCACAAGCTGTAGAAGTTTTTCTGCCCCAAATAATGTCATAGAAGTTTTTCTGTAGGATTTTCAGACAATCATAGTTTTGTTCATACTGGTAAAGTCACAGATGGTTGTAAGGAGGGAGACTTGTTAATTTTTCCTCTTTGAAAATAAGAAAGACGCGGAGCTGTAACAACTGTTTCTGCTCTAGTGGTTTGTTACATGATATGGCTGATTCATACTGATTACCTGCTGAATCTAATTGCAACTCAGCCAATAAGATAGACTAGAAAAATATATAGCTGATGGAGCGTTAAATGGCTGAAGAGTTCAGTAGGTGTCATCCAGTGATGACAGTTTCCTTTTGAGACTCCCATTTCCTTTCAGACATCAATCTTAATTGAGTACCTAAACCATTGTAAATTAATTAGATTAAAAAAACCTTTGACCTTTCTTCTTCTGACAATCTGGAAAATAGAGAGGATATGGATAATGTGTATGATTTTTCTGCTTTTCCAAATTGTTCTTTCTAATGACATGGCAGTTCAGAAAGATCGTGTCCATGAATTTATTTATCATAAACGTGTAAGCGTGCTTGCACTTGTTGATCTAGGCAACTGGATTTATTTAGTTGATTTTTTTTATTATTTGCATATGTTTTTCTCTGCTGAAAGTTGGCATTTTTTCCAGCAAAACACTTGCAAGTAACTGTTTGTTTATTCTTCCCTCCCTACAGACAGTCAAATAATATTCAGGAAACAAATTGTCCTGCCCCCCCTCCACTGTTGAGTGAACTGTGTATGACTAAAAGTATTCATGAACATGTTCAGCTGTCTCTCTTTTTTTTCCTTACCCACTTACAGTTAGTTGGCTTTCCTGATTTATTTCATATAGTTTATTTAAAATAAGGGAAGTAGTAGAAAAAGAAGGATATAGTTCCAGCTGTGTCTCAGCTCCCCCCCCAACCCTTGCATTAGAACTCTACTGAACATAAACCTACATCAATTCCCCTACTAATGACTCCCATGGAAGGGAGAATCTCCTTCATTATGGAAATTACCCACCTTGCCAATTAAAGGCTCTATTATGGGTCTCAGGTGAACATCTGACAGTCCTAATCCAGCCTGGTTTACACCCACTGTGCCCTTTCCACTATTGTGTATCTCGGGTTGAGGATTAACTCTTTTGAGCAGACAGAACATTGTAGTAATGATGGTATGAAAGACAATTTTGTTGCATGTTACGAGGGGCACAAGCAGGTAATTTCTCTCTCCCATTTACAGTCCCTCTCAGCAGCATGATCTAGAGGTTTAGTAACTGTACTTTATTATGCCAAATGGTTCCCAGGTTAATTTTCTTCACTGCAATTAGGTACTTCTCATGCACAGTGTATTGTGTTTCATCTTAGCAAACACTGAGGTAGTTTTTTTTTATCCTGTTCATAAAAGCAAACACTCTTGTTCCTGCTGCTGATTTACATTTAACATGACTAACCTTTTGATGTCATGTATTCCATCCTAGACGCAGACTGCACAAACTAGGGGTGTCAAAGATTACCCAGGTGGATTTCTTACCTCGGGAGGTAGTATCATACTCCAAGGAGACACAGACACCTCTTGCCACCCATCAATCTGAAGGTAAGATTTATTTTTTTTCAAAAAATATTTTCATAGAAAATAAGTATTCGAGTAAGAGTTAAAGAATGCAACAAAAATAATAGTAAATCATAATATAGCTACTTATCACATATTTTCTGCAAGCCAGGTATTGTTTATGTGATTAATGGCTGTTCTGGTGAGAATAATTATGATAATGACTTTAAATTCAGGTGGAACCAAACTACTCCTGCCTTACAATGGATTGTGCTTAGATAACAGTATAATGAGAACATATTTTCAAATAAATCATTATGAATATAATTAAAATAGTACTTTATTCCATTTTTATTGCTTTCTCAAGGAAATTATTCATTCCATGCTTTGTAAAGAGGCAGTGATGGAAAGTTGTGCTCAGATACTTGGTCGGTGTAATTGTTCCCCCCTGCAGTAGGTGAATCTTAGGAGAAGTTACAGTTTAGCTCCATGTGCTGAAAAAAGGCACTTACATGCTTTGATGTGGACAGTCCTGCTTTCTCTCTGCTGACAGATGTATTTTCTGTACTCACTCATGGAACTGCTTGTTAGCTGTTTGGTTTTCCTGTTGATAAGGAAAAATGTGGAGCACTTAGTAGGGGAGTGCTGATCTATCTGTTCCCTAGACTGCACGCTTGCCAGCGTTGTGCTGCAGAACATTGATTGCAGGTCAACTGAAACCATGTAAACTGATTGTAAAACTGTACGTTAGCCTGATGTAATTTGCACGCGATTACAAAGCAGGTAGAAGGAGAAAAAACAAAGACAGTCTTGGCTGTAATTTTTGCTGTTAGCAATGAAGGATCAAGAAAAGTTCAACAATTGGGTGCTTTCCTGCAGCAGATAGTGTAGAACTTCACCAGGGTCCACAAAGAAGAAGATTCAAGTAGGTTGCAAAAGGTGTGCGAGTAAATCTGTCTGAATGTAAGTTACTGTCAGGGAAGACACAGTGATAAACATAGCCAGCTTTTTTTCTGCAGCTGGGTTACCAGGTCTGCCTTTAAGAAACCAGAAATGAAAACTGCTGAGCTAGATACTCAGATTCTGCTTTCCCAGACCACAAGTTTACCCTAGTCATCTGTTGTCTGAAATAGTGCCTTCGAGCATAGACAACCCTGTTGCTTGGGTGCTGCTTTTTTGAGCAACGTGTCCTGACAACTTTGCCTTCTCAGAGGGAGAGGCTGCCTCAGAGGCCTCCCTAGTTCAGTCCAGCTCATCTTTCCTCATCTCTCTGAGGGCTGCTGAAGCCTCAAGAAGATGAAGTTTGCCCCTGAGGCCTTGCCTTCCTGGCTTGAAACCAGTAGGTGCTCAATTTTGGGGCATTATCACGGAGTCATTGTTAGATTAGATGGAAAGGATGCCCTTCCTCCCTGACACAGAGCCTTTATCCAATGCAAGAGCCTATGGATATGGGGAGTTGAGGACATGGCTTTGAAGAGCTACCTCTCTCAGGCTTGCAACTCCAGCACTCATTAGCTGACGTGCCTTTCTGGACAGGCCAACCTCTCTTGAGGAAGCAACTTCTTTCTATAATTTCATCTTGCTTTTTTCCAAGGAGCTCTTCAACTATTATAAAATCCTTTTCTTGGGTAGACAAGAGGACAATCTCCTTCCTACCTTTCAAGTAAAAGAAAAACAGACACAGCAGTGTGCTGCTGTGGAGCCTGGCACTCAGGACAGCAAGCACAGAGGGCAGTGTGGCGTGTCTTGGTTCTCCCAACACAGAGAAAGCTCTTGCTCCTCACTTGTATGAAAGAAGATAAATGTAAACATAAAAAGTGATGGACTTCAAACTGCCTTAAACTGCCTAGGCCAAACCTGTGACGGGAAAGGTCAAATGGTGATAAGTGGTGTCAGTGACTGGATTTATATTCTTGCATATTCTGTGTCATCACAATCAAGGAAAAAACATAAACAAAAGTGAAATTTTAGTATTTAATCACAAAGAAAATAACACCTGATCACTTCCCTCAGATGCATGGGGGAGAGAAAGTTTAACTTCTATTTCCTTTCCAATCTGCTGCTAGGGAATTCTCCACGCATAACTTGGACATGAATATGGCCCTGCATCAGTAAAGGAGATTTGGGAAAGTTTGGTTATTCCATTGAAATGGTATTTAATTGGAAACTCTCTAGGAGGTAAATAAGTTCTGTGATTTTGGTCTCCCAGATCTGATGTAAATGACTTCTCAGGCTTTCAATCTCACAAGCTTTTTTATGAATGCTAAGCCCTTCATACTGTCACTCGAAACATGAACAGCAAATAGAGGGCAGTTCCTTGGGAGAGCAGTTTTGAGTAGTCTCTACACTGTTTCTATGCATTCATGTGATAAAATATAGCCATTATCTTTTCAAGACAAATTGTTCAGCCATTACTATGGTTATGTGCTCAGTTATCTGAAGTTATCCACAGCCTTAGGTTTTGAGAAAAGGAAAAAAGAAACCCCTTAGTTACTAGATGAGTCTGACCAGCTTTCAGAAGTCACTCTTTCTCTGCCTGCCTTGGACACTGGAAATGTCAAAATGCAGAATTTTAGGATGAGTTTGTCACACGTTTGCTTCTTGTCTGTTAGGCAACTAACAAAGGGTACAGCTGGATGGAAAGATCTTGCCTGTACAATTAAGCCACCAAAAGAGGACTTTGAGTCCATTCAAAGTCCTGCAGATTTTCTGAAACGTCGGTATCAGGTTTTCTGCACATTGCTTCTCTGGAAAGAAAGAAACTCTGAGGTACCTTAGACCTACTGCTCCTCTAGAGCTCAGTGGATGTAGGCCGTTGTGGTAATGGCCATTCCCCACCAGTCCTTATAAAACTGGTAAAAGAAGGCTTCATTGTGGTAAGTACAGTATGGTGCCAGAGAGCCAGATGCTATGAGCCCTGAAGTCTCAGCTTGTCAACTGCTAATTTTAGAAGAAATAATGTGGCATTATTCTTCATTGTATAAAAACAGATTAACTCCTCTTTTCAGAGCAGGTAATTCACTTTATTTCAGAGGAATAATGACATGTCATTTCCCCCGCCCACTCTATTATTTAGGGAGATGTGTATATGCATCATTCAACCCTTTGATCACAAGTACCTAATTCTTTTGCTTTATTTAGGTCACAGTAAGCTTCAGCCTTTTCTTTTCTTCCTTGTAGGATGACTTATAAAACACCCAGATCTTGGCTCTGGAGCCTGAGAAAAAAAAGAGCTCTTTACTTTTCCCCTCCTCCTTCTACAATTGGACTTGAATTTAGGTATTCGTAGGCATTGAGAGACATTTCACTTGTGCTGCTTTTTCCATTCTGGGGTTGATTAAGACCTGGATTATGCCAAATGTTTTCTGAGAGGTCTGTGGGACACATTCCCTTGCTGTACAGAGACTCTCACATTGCCCCAGAATGGCAGCCCCATGTAGCCTTCGATGGTTGGACCCTCCAAAGCACTGCCGAACTGCCCTTTGCTGAAGGCACACCTAGGAGAAAGCAGCAACAGAAAAGCCATGGCCCGACCTCTGCTCAGGATGAATCCCTCGCTGCCATACAGCAGTGAAAGGAGGTCTGTATGTCTGCCTATAAGCTACCTTTTCAGATAGGAGAACAGCCTGCACATTCAAGCTCTGCTGGGTGCCCACCTCAGCTCCAGCCTACTGTTCTCCTGCTCTCTGATGGACCAGGAGGTAAAATCTCATTGAGGAAAACATCACACTGTCCCTGCACTGAGAAGGGAGATATTCCTCTGATCTGGCTCCACTCAAAACCAGGGGGGCAGCAAGAAGGTGAAGGCCTGTGAGCTCTCTGGCTTTGCTGGCCAGTGTCAGGAATGCCTCTTTTGTGAAGCAGAAACTACTTCTTCATCGATACGATGAGATGTTCTCACTTTTCTGGCTTGCCAGACTGTCACTGCAAATGGGTTAGTCTGAAATGCATTTCTGAAAGTGTAGGTCCTGTATACAGGGGAAGAAGATCTGACTTTCTAGAACAGTTGAGGTCCTGTGTACTTCACCTATTTATCATCAACAGATGGTTGTTCGTGAGGGGAAAACAAATGTGTTACCATACTCACCTACTGAGCAGGAGAACCTCATCCTACGTCACAAATGTTTGACAAGTTCTGGCAAAGAACACAATTCAGACCTGTCCTCCATTTGTTTATCTGCTGTATTCAAACACTGAGGATATTTTGGCTACTAGGGAAAGAGGAAAAGTAAGCTCTCTACTCCATTTGGAAGTAGACTAGAATGAAGCAGCAAAGTGGAGGTGAAACTCCAGAGGCTGGGTTGAGTTCTGCATCTCTCTGACACTGTAGTTCTTGGAACTAAAGTTCCTGAGAGTTATCCTTTTTAAAGCACTGAGGGAGGAGAGTGGAATTCTGCACACAGTCTAAGGCTCATGAGACCAAAACAGATGAGTTTAGGTACCTGCGTGTGAACCAAAGCTCTCTCTAGGTGTCATTGACTGCATTGACTAGTTCTTCACTGACTACCTTGATAGCAGACCACTTCACATAGGCATATTAAGGTAGGCTTCTCATTACTGAGTAAACCCTGTCTAACTAAAAGTGTCATACATTGACACTATGTGAGGGCTGTGTCCTACTTTGAGTTTTGGTAATTGGATGAGGAGTTACCTGTGACTGGGGCTGACAAGCGCCAGTGCTGTGAAAACAAGTCAGGCCTCTGGAAGTTCCATGATAAAATCCATAAATAAAGTTATTTTTACTTTGATTGTTAGGGGCTGAGATTTCCAGGTTGAATCAATGTGGAGCTCTGGCTCTGTCTATCCGGTAAGATAATGTGCAGCAGACCTCTAGCGCAGCAAATTCTGCATCAGGCCTGCTGTGCCTTCCCATACCTGAGTGTAGCTCCGCTCTACCTTCGTGAATGCATGCTGTACTTAAGAAAAGCCAGTCCCAGAACTAAGCGAGATCATACTTGAGCTTTCCCATGCCAAATCTGTCTAGAGCTCACGGGTCAGAAACTGGGGGTTAAGAGCTTACTTTGGCTTTTCCCTTCCAGAGAATCTTATAGCTCAGCTCCAGTTTGAAGAGGACAAGACAAATCTGGACCCAAGAATAGCTTTGAACCCCTCATTTAATTGAAAATGCAGGTGCACATTTGTGCATCGCCCTGCATGCAATGTATGGGTCAGGATGCATGAAAATATGTGTGATGGAAAGACATTGGATGTAATTGGAATGAAAGCAGAGACTCTCTGTTGTAAACAAAAGGTGGTGCTGGAAAGCAGAGCAGAACTGGGATAGCACTCATTACTAAAAAGAGGAGATAACCTGAAGATGAATCAGTGTCAAGCAGAAGTTCTGTTTTTTAAGAGACAGAACCTTAGTATTAGTACTAATGTACCCGAATTTTCTAAGAAATACTATGGACTATCCTGGGCAGTATTATGTATTACTGAGTGTTTTTAGTTAACTATAAAAATCTAGTTTGCCTTTTCTTCTCAAACCTCAGTCCATCAGAGTCATACTGTGGATCTCAATAGCTGGCATAAACACCCTAATTCAAGACTGCTTTGTTTGATTAAATCAACAAAGCTTATTTTGTACTGTTGTACCAGACTGTGCAAGATTGGATGAGACTAGAATGAAGCAGAGCAAAGATTTGAAGCATTGCACAGTATAACAGTCTTTCAATAACTCCCCTTTATGCCTGTCACAACTGCATCCTCTTTTCTAAATAACAAGACTTCAAAGGTGGAATTTTTTTTTTATTTTTTTTAATCTAAATTGGGCATAAAAATCTCTCAAAGGCATTCAGGCAGCTCCCTCTGGTGGTGAAGGGATGAACCGACGCGTCGTGCCGAAGGGATGCTGGAGGTGAGGGAGGGATGCTGGTGTGACCTGCAGAAAAACACTCCCCTGATCTTTTGTGTGAGGCAAGAATTGGACTTAATAGAAGATGCTTGAGTTGTATGACATTAAGTGCTGATGAAAGAAGTGTGAGAAGAGACCAAGCTATTATATAAAATTTGGAAAAAAAAAAAAGAAAAATATATTGTCTAGAAACATTTGTTAAAAGGGCTCAAAAATTCAGTTATAGGTATTATGTCAAAAATCCAGGGGAATAATACACTGGCAAAATCATCTCCAATCCATTGTTCTTGCCAATCCCTTCTTGAAGCACAATTAGTAAAGAACAGTTTGTTAAAATACATATTCTCCAGGACAGCCACATCAGGCGGGTACCAGGCACAGTGGGTCTGTGTTCCACTCCTAGTAAGCTACAGACATGAGGTGTTATACTGCTAAAGGCTTTCTTCTGCTAGCTGGGTCATGATAATTTTATGTAGTACAGAATTAGGACAAGGGCTTGGCTTTGGAAAATGTGTTTCTGTGGTTTTTGTTGTGCAAAATAATGTATTTGACACTGGCAAGGGTTTCTTCTGGGACGAAGAATGAAGAGGCCATAGTCTGTGATCAGGCATGTTTTAGTGTTTGGGGACAGGAGAAGACATCAAACGTCTAATCTCCTGAAATATGTAGCACACATGGGCTAAAATAGGATTTCTGTAAGACAATCCCACTCCATTTCTAAAAGGTTACCTGATACATCCACAACCTACCAGTATATTTATCAGTGATCATTGTTGCAGCATTTGCTCACATTCCCTGTCTCTCCTCCCAGGTCCTCTCTAATGAATTCTGGAGAAGAGTTTTTCTTATACTCAAGATGGTTTTCAGATAGTGTTCAGCAGAGAGCCCTCTTAATGCTACGCTGTTTTGAACAGGCAGATCCGCGAATTTATTAAGCATCAGTAAATCTCTGTGAATTATCTACTAAGAACTGATTTAACAAAGAGAAGATTGGCTCTGGTCACACACAGCAGGAGGCCTGAAGAAGGAAAACTCTTTAGGGATCTTAGGCTTTGTCCCTGATCATTTCATTACACAGGGACAGAGTAATTTCACTCTTTACAGCTTCTCCACAATCTTAACAAAATCCTGGGAAGGTCTCCTGAAAACCAGGCCCACATGCATGGGGGTTGCCTGCTGCAAAGTGGCCCAGGTCTCCTGCAGACCCTGGTTTCTCTTGCATGAGGTACCTCTGCATTAAATGCAAGCCCAGGAAACATATCTAATAATTATTTACAAGGGTGGAAGGAGAACAGCAGACTTGTCACAGCTGCACCTACACCTTCTCTAAATCATTCAGGCTCCAGAAGATGAGGAACAAACCATAAAGGTTAACTGCCTTTCTCAATGAAACAGGGAACCAGTTTTTAGGCTGTGGCTGCCTCAGAGGGGACTGTTGTGCAACTGTCATTCTGTGCATGGAAGGAATACTGCTTGAAAGCCTCTGCAGACAGCATGGAGAAGGACCATGCTCTACATCCCCTCCTTGCAGATCCTGCTTGATCCTAATGGGTGGTCCTTGCTCTGTGCTTTTGAGCAAGTGGATCCCGTCCTCCACCCAACAGATGGGAGGCTACTCTATCCTATAATAAAACAAAAAATGTTGTAGTCAGCTCCCTTGTGCAGAACCCAACCTGCTCCTTTAGCTGCAGTGGGAAATACGTAATTGAATGAGACTCTGGTACATCTGGTGTCACTTGGTGGAAAACAAGAGCTCTGATATTAGCAGCCTTGACCTCAAGCTCCTTTAACTAGCTGCAAGTCATCTCACAGTGCCTTTGACCCATCTTTGTGTCCTGACATCTGAAACTAGCAGTGATCCATGAATTACGAGAGAAGCCCCATAACACCTGTATGCAAATTGAATCCAATCCTTTGTTGGCTGGAAATGAAAACCTTCCTCTAAATCTTTCCTCTCTGGAAAAGATCCTGGCCATGTTTTACACAGGAACAACTGCTGTTTGCTGATTCGTTATGTGTTCCCCTTAAGCAACCAAGCAGTTCTAAACTTATTTGCAAATATATGACTATCAGTGTGTTACAACTGAGCTTTAACATGAGAACAGAAGGAAACTATCCTGCGAATGAACAGCACAATTTCCCCAGTCAACAGTCAGTGAAAAGGCAGTGGCCAATTTTTCTGTTTGCCATTTTCACGTGTTCCTAGTCCTTATTTTACCATATGTATCATTTCAGTAGTATTTGAATATACTTTGAATTAACAATGTGTTGTACATATTACAATGCTCAAATTGGAAGTTATAGATATGAAAATGTAAAAAGGGAGAAAGTGGGGTTAACAGTGCTTCCAACTGAACAATGAAGACACTGCTTTTTGTTTTCTTCAGAAACAAAGCATGCTTTTTCCTACCATCCCTGTAATTCCTTCTTTAGCATAATGGATGATGCCTATTCACTATATACAAGAAAACTAATACCCAGCACCTTCTATTGCACGTTTAGTAACCTTTGGCAAACTCTGGCTTTGTAACATGGACCAATCTCCACTGGAATTAAAGACAAGATTAAGAAAAATGTGCATTGCAGAAGTAGCAGTTATTAATCCTCAGTGCTCTAATTAGCACTTAATCTTTCTAATCCTGTAAGTAGATACAAAATCAGGGCTGAAATAGACACAGGCCATAATGTGGAAAGCCCTTCATTAGTAGTGTTAAAAAGATGTACAGAAAAAAAACACTGCGCTGTTACTTCACACTTTTCAATTTGTCTCTTGGCACTTGCGACTCAAAGAAAGGAAAAAGATTCACATGCCAAAAATCCCCTCCTCTGTTTTAACCCACACTACTAATGTACTGGGTCAAAAATTACGCAGCTGAAAATTCTCCTGTTCATCACCTCTCTATCTTCAATTCTATAGCTGAGCCACAGCTTAAGAAGCTGGCCAATTGTGCCCCTCTATAGTCTCCTTTAATTGGCTCATTTCCATAGGAGAGGCCACCTGCCTTGGGTAGAGGAGTGTCAGCTGCTTGCCCTCAGACTAACTGGAGAGGGAGCCAAGTGGCTGGGTTGGGTAGAATGAAGAGGCTTTCCCACGTGCCATGGTATTACCCGCTGTAAAGATGAATGGGGATGCACCCCAAGCTGGGGCTTTGTTCACCAAGTGTATCGTCACAGCCTGACCCAAGCACCTGGGCAGAGCCCTCCAATGGCAACCCTAGGCCCCCCCTTTTCCCTCCCAAGACGCGCTCCCAAGGTTGTGTGAAGCCATGCTATATTTATGATAATGGTGAATTGTAGATCTCATCTGAAGTACTTGAGAATCCCTCCTTCAAAATCAGTAGTAGCTGGATCCTTTCCAGAGGATCCTTTTGCTCCCTCGCACACACTCTCAAGAGTTACTATGAAAACTGACGAAAGGATGTGGATGAAGAAACTTTTAATGAAATGGATATGTCAGTGAAATAAAAGTCTCAGCATGAATTCCCACTGGCCACTATTAATAGAAGATGGAATTCTCTTTTGCTGCAATACAATAGACTGTCTCCACAAATAATGTCACTTTTCAACCAGACCCTGGCTGCCACTTGCCCATCTATCTTATTTTAAATAAACTTAGCATAAATTCACTCTGAGCCACAATTAATTTAGATATATGTCCTAGCCATAAACCTCCAAAACAGCGCTTGCTCTTCCTGCTAGTTAATGCCCTACTTAAGGACCACAGGAAGTGAGAATATAATCATTATTTTTCCAAAACGTGTTGCACTCGAGCCATGAAGCTTCACACTTAAGTCTATAATTGCATGTTGTTGCTGTGGATACTCTCTTCTTTTTTTTTGCCCTCACCCCGCTTGCCTTGTAAAGTTTGCCACATCAGAGCTCAAAATGGGTCCAGCTCCTCTAAGTCTGGCACAAGCAGGGCACTTATGAATAGCCCCGCTGGTCTCAGTAGCAGCTGCTGGGTTTTGAGGACTCTTTCAGGTCTTACTACTTGGTTTGGTGCTGAACTTTTCTGAAGGTCTGGCCCCAACTGTGGAGCTAGAGAATTCTTGACATTTTAGCCCTTATTATTGGCCCTTATATAGCCAATTATATATATTGTTTCATATTTAATTTCTTGTCATCTCTGCCCAGATGTTCAGGTCTTACTCTCCCTCTCCTAGGCACCAATTACTCAGCAACAACATGCTCAAAACAACCACTTATCTGCCATGAAACACAGAAAGCACTGAAGATTTTGCCTGTGACTGTGCGAAGAACTCTATGGCCTGATGCTGCATCACAGATAATGTGCAGGTTGAAAACACAGCTCAAACCAGCCTTCCAGAGTGGAGTCTCAAAATCGCCTTGACCTGTTGTTTTCACAAATGAAAACTGGAGGACACATACATTGTGGTGGGATGACTTGGTTACCTACCAAATAAGATGATAGAGCTCATGGGTTGAAATAAGGACAGGGAGATTACTTACAGTTACTATCATGGGCAAAACAGACTCATCTTAGGGAAAATTAATTTGATTTATTGCCAATTAAAATAGATTTGGATGATGAGAAACAAAGACAAAATTGGAATAACAACTTTTCCCTGCTCCTTTTTCTTGGGCTCAACTTCACTCCTTCATTTCCAGCTCTCCTAATTCCCCTCTGCTCCCAGCAGTGCAGGGTGATGTGGATAGGGGATTATGGTCAGTCCATAACAGCTCCTCTCTGCTGCTCCTTCCTCCTCATACTTTTCTGCTGCTCCAGCGTGGGTTGCACCCATGGGCTGCAGTCCTTCCGGATAAAGCTACACCAGCATGGGCTCTCCACAGGCCACAGTTCCTTCAGGAAACATCCGCGTGCTCCAGTGCAGAGTCCTCCATGGGCTACAGTGCGGATGTCTGCTCTGGCGTGGTCCTCTCTGTGGGCTGCAAGGAAATACCTGCTCTACCGTAGTCTCTCCACAGGCTGCAGCCCCTGGAGCACCTCCTTCCCTGACTTCTTCTCTCACCTTCCTGCTCATAGGGCTGTTTCGCACACTTTTTCTCCTCGTTCCTCTCTCTACCATATAGTAGTGAGGAGAAACTCACTCTACCATGTCAGTGCACTGCTGATACTGTATGCATGGGAGACATCTGTCCTGTGATTCCTAGGTTATATCGTTACAGAGGCAGAGAGTGAACAGGAGATGAATATGGTCTATCTTATCTCTTTGTGTCTCTCTAGTCTATGGACTGAACTGTGTTTAAAAGTTATAGAAATATTTATAGAATTATTTAAGTATTTACCTACAGGTATATCTATGGATAACATATTATCTATCTATATTATACCTATGGATGTACAGATACTTGTAGATACATGTATAAAGCTGACCACTACAAGATCTCACCACTGGGCAAGTGACAGCCTTGGGGACAGAGCAATGGAGTGAACGCTGGGAGTCTTTGTTACAGTCTACATGTGCAATTCAGATCAAATCACAAACTGAGTTACAGTCACTGCAGAGACGTAGGTATGTCTCTTCATTTACCCATAGTGGAGGCCACTAGCAGTTTAAACATGAACTAAGTGAACTCACAGCAGCCAAATTTACTAGGATTTTTAGCTGTCACAGAGCTACTTGATCTGGCAGCATGACTGATGTTAGTACCCAAGCTAACTAGTTACATCCTTGTTGAGATACTTCAATATTTCAGTGAAATCACGTGCAACAGCTCTACCTTGAGGGGCCTAGTCTATTTGCATAGACCTTTTATGGTCAGAAGAGTGAGACAGACCCTTCCAGAAGGCAATTTTCTCTACCTATTGTATTTATCGTAACACTGAAAGAATTACTATCTATTTGTGCCTTTCTTCATTGCCTACAGGACATAGCCACTGCATTTCAATTATAAGCTTCATTTTTAGATGGTTGAGGTTAGGTGAGATAATTCCTACCATTTTGTCATGGGAATATGGGCTATTGTGTTATGCAGTAGTTTTCTGTCAACCCCTGAAACAGTTCTGGGACTGTTATTATTGCTATTTATTTTCTTCAGCTCCTTCATCTCTTAGCGCTTCTCCTTTGAAGTTGCTGGTTGTGCCTGTGTGAAAGCAAAGTGAAAAAGCAGGTATCTTATTTTCCTCTGAGACCTATGTAATTGAGGACAGCACTTCTACAGCTAATATTTAAAGGCAATAGGACAGAGAAAAAATAGAAAAGATGACTTTGCTATTTTGTTTCTTCAATTAAAAAAGTGTTTTCATACCAGTCAGAATACTTTGTTGTGTAGACTCGGTACTCCATTTTATGTGCTAACATTGATTTTGATCCACCAAGCTAATTTTTGTACTGTATAGTTGCTCAAATGCATGCTTCTGTCACTTTTTGCTCAAGGCATATGCCTTACAGTAAAGGTAGAACTACAGCCCATTGAATTCCTTGCCCCAAAGAGCACGGAGCATCAAGTGGATACAGACCTAAATCTAAAATTTATAGCACCGTGACTATGAAATGGACAAAGTGACAAGTCTGTTTGCTGAGGTATAGTATGGGGAGTATACACTTTTGTCTGCTCTTTCCTCACTTTCCACCATATCACATAGGTTGTGGGACTGTTCATTTGACATGTGGTATTTCTTGTATCAGAGCATCTTGACGAAGTATGAAAAATGAATACCCAACCCTTATGGATTAGCTATGCAGTGAGTATGTTTTCAGACCTAATTACTGAATTAGTTAGTACTAGTTTACAATTATCCTTAATAAGTCTGCATTAGGAATGGTTAGTAAAAGTAACTTCTCTGTTTCACAGTTCATCGGCTTGAGATAATTTAGTAACAAAGGCTCATGTTGCAATCAGGGAAAGGACTCCCACTGACTTCAATGGGACCTGGACTGGGACCAAAATTAAGTGCTTGCCATGAGTCTAAATAGCTGACATTGTCACTGACTCATCATGTGAAGCCCTTCAGTACATTGTAGAATCATTTTATTTGGATTTGATTAAACATAAAAGTATTTTGCAAGGCTTTCCAGCTTTGAAAAACAAAGTCATTTACATAAGAGCTAAGCAACCACATAGCTATCCTCTTTTACCCTGGTTAGTAGGCTTAATCCTGCAAATATTTATGCATGCTCTGTGCTCATGATTAGTCCCCTGGCATATTTGATTGTCTGACATTAGTCATGTATGTGTTTGCAGGAGGAGGTCTGGTGCTGTAACGTTCATTTGTTGTATCCTGCTTTGCTGATAGACTGCAAGCTCTGAAGGGCAGGAAATGTAATTGTGGATCATACTTGTCAGTATGGGATGTAGAAGACATGCTGTAAACAAATACTGATCATTAAAAATGTTTTTATATATGTTTGAAAAGAAAAATATGCTTCTTTCCTATATTACAGGTCAATTCACTTAGTCAACTGCTAAAAATGTGCCTTTTATTATTAACACCTTTTATCAATCCAACGAACAATAGAAACAGCAACTCTGCTCCAAGACTGGCCACATCTTGCAATAATTTATAAATGCCCGTATTAAAAATAATACACTTACTCCAACTTTTTCAAAATGTCCCAGGGTGAGCAAACGCTTTTGTATTATTATTAGTTTTGACAAACCTGATTGTGTGCTGGCCATTGTTAAAGGGTTCTATCTGCCTCCAAACACAGTGAGAGACAAAGAATTTTTAATGAATTTAATTAAAACTTTATGTGGTTTATGGTGTTCACCTCCAGCTGGTGTGCCATTCTTCTCTGGCGAATGAAGTTTCCTCTAATGCATAATGATGTGTTTTATATGAGGGATGTTTGAACCCCCTTCCTAGTAGCCCTGAGGTAGTTTCCATGGTATGACACAGTGGTGAAGTATTTAAAAGCAGGTCTCTTAAACTTAAGTGAATTATGTATATGGTCAAATGCACATGCATGAATGCATAGATATGAATCTTAAAATAAGTTTAAGAATCTTTTTTTTTCCCCCAGAAACAGTCCTTGTGGGCTAGCTTTTATGACCCATGCTGCTGAGCATCTGTCTGTACAAATGGCATATTGGCATGAAAGGGTCTTGTTATTTAACTGCTTATATTGGGGTGTAGGAAGTTGAATAATCTGGTCTCTTTGGTTAACACATGGAAAACTGACATCTGTATCAGGCACAAGCACAAGGTCCTGAGAGTGATGTGCACTCCTAGTTCAGCTGTAATAAAAATGAACAGTAACATGCAGATAGTTCTGTTAGCAAATGTTTCAGTGCGTTTTATGAGACATGCTGAGACACTGCAACAAGCTGGGTCATTCCCATGGCTGGTTAGAGTTACTGGTGGAATTCTAGTCCTCCAAATCTCTTATGCTGGTGGGGCTTTCATGCAGGGTCTCTGAAATGGGCAATGGCCTGTCTTCCTTCCCTGGAAGCTGTGTTCAATCAATATTTCTTCTGTCGAGAAACAAAGTCTTGCTAAAAGAGGTAAGCCGTTGGTTTGTTTTAAGAACTCACTTTTCAAAATCTTGAGTATGGGTGGGGCCAAGCTGAAATACAGTGCTGGGTTTTTTTGTGGTTCTTTGGATGCTGAGATCTCAGTTGTGCAAGAATCTTGAACAAGTTCCCCAGGGAAGGAATGAATGAAGCAAGATGTCTTGGACCAAAGGAACAGGACTTAGGAAGAACTCACATCTCTACAGGGAGTAGTGTGATCCCTGGAGAAGTCTCAGTAATGGAGTCCACAAACTTTCAGTGGTTTTGCAGAGACCAGAAAAACTTAGATGGATGTTGAAAGGCATCTTCATAAATGATTCTTATTGCTCTAATAGTTGTGAGGAATTGGATAGGAAACTAGTTACAAAATTACCATGTGCCAGCATCAGCTCTTATATCATTGACCAACTCGCTGAGGTGGGGAGAGGCCTTTATATGGCCTCATAGGAAGGTGACTAAGAGGAGAACTTTCAGTGTATCAGCTGGAAAACCAATAATCGGTGGTTATCTGGACATAAGACCTTTTTCTTAGGGAGAAGGATTTCAGTTTTGGAATCCACCTGTGATCTTTAGCATAGTTTTCCAAGGATTAGCCAATAGCAGTAACAACAGTAAATCACTATATGTGTTGTTCCCCAACTGATGAAGAAACAAAATGACACAGGAGAGGACCAGTCATAAGCTAAATCAGAAAAGGTCTTTGGAGAAAATACTGAAAAAGATGACATTTGGCACTTGGAATGAAAAAGAGCTGAAGAGATGCAGGAGCATCATAAGCTAAAGAATAACTCCTGGTGCTAGGGATGGACAAGAAATCAAGATGAATAGAACAAGCAGGCGGATGAATAATAGATTGTAAAGAATGAAGAAATAATGAAGAGGAAGTGGAGGAAGTCCTGAAAACCACAAAGACATATTTGTATTTTCCTAAGAAATTAAGAGGATGCTCCTGGAGGTGGCAAAGGGAAAGGATGTGGAGCTGACATCCTGCACTGGAAGAAGTCTGACCACGAACTAATGAGTCATCTTGTTGCATTGCTTCTGATTCCAGATGCTCTGATTGCAGTCTCCACTGCAGTTTTACTCTTTAGAGGTAATGAGAAATAAACTTGGTCTGCTCAGCTGCAGTGTATCCTTCAGAGAAGCTAAGGCAGTCAACACAGAGAGCTCTTGGACTAAATGTACCAGCAGCTGAGCATCTGCTGATGTTCTGTCTTTGGGGTTCTGTTGTCAGCTGGTAGACTAGATATTGCGCAGTGTAAATCAGAATAGCCCTGATTTAGGCTGGGAGTGAAGGTGGAAATCTCAGAATGGCCACCTTATGCAGCCTGGCATGGGAAGTTTTCCTCTGGAGGTGGGCAGAGCCAGATGGAGGGAAGATCACATAGCTGTAAGGTCAAAATTTCATCATGCAACATGGGAGCGTGCACTTCAGTAAGCATTATCAGTCAGGACATCAAAGTCTCTATAACTCACATCCTGGTAAATCAGTGCTGCTCTTTGCCTTTGGTTAATGTTGTCAAGCGGTCAGGCTTTGAGGCTCCTGTCTATATTCCTCCGGTCTCCAGCTCTAAAACAACATCATATTTAAATAGTACCCTTTGTTCCTGGAGTTACTTTTGGCAAGCAGTGTTGGGAACAAGGTAAAAGAAACCTGAGAAGGGCTAAGGCTTAGGACTACAAGGGTTGAATTTCAGCTGTGTATGTCCATGACGCACTGGTAATATTTCATCAGCCTATGAACGCTGACAGTCTTGACAGTGGACCAGTGAGTCCTTTGCAGGCATAAGCAGAAAGGCAGGGCCATAAGAAAGTGTTGTAGTCCAGGTGTTGGTTGTAGTCTTACCGTTAAATGCAGAGAGAGAAGAAATCAAGTGGGAAAGAAGTAAAACCACTGAAACCAAAGATTTATTTCCATGGTTTGTAGATACTTAGCACAAAGTGGCTAATTAACAAAGGAGGAAGATTCGTGAAAGTCTGATTTATAGCAGGTTTTATTGGCACATGAAACTGCCACAGCAACACTGAGGACTGAAGAATGAGCTTAGCTTGATAAAGGAGAGCTTTTTCAGTTCAGCTGAAGGATAAAGTGCAACCCAGCCTGCCACAGTCCTTATGCAGAACAAGGGCACTGTATAAATGGTCCTGCTAAGAACATTGTGGTAGGTAGTCAAGGTGCAGCCGAGGTACACATCCACGGATGTGCTGTAGGAGACGCTTGTCCTTCAAGGTACACTTCTAGGTGACCTGAGTGGGAAACTTCTAGACAATTTGGGCCAATGCTGGATTTTAGAAGCAAATCCATGCCCATATGTTCATAGTAACTGCTGGCAAGACAATACTGGGAAACAGAAACAGGAAATCTGTACCGCTAACTCTTTTGCCCATTTTAGAGACTTATTGAAGTACAAAGTGATTTAGTGCTAGGGCTGTCATTAAGAGGCATTTTACATACTTTTCTGTATATACAAATGTCCATTTCTTTTTCTTTGCTTACTTTAAGAGTGCCTTAGGACTCAGCCCTGCTCTTTAAAGATGAGTTTCTCACACTCTTCTAAGCCTACTGTCACTGCCTTATATGTTGTTGCAGGGCAGGAGCATGCGATGAGTTAAGTGATTTTTGAAGCATTATTTCATAGCTTTCCAGTTGAAATATTGCACGATCATTGGAAAAGTTATGTATCTGCATGTACATAGACTGACGTGTCATTTTAGGGTGAAATAGGGTAATTTTGATGAAAAGTATGGATAATTAGTAAGATATGCTATAGATAACCTTTAAGTATTCTTGGATTTAAATCACTGATTCTATCAGAATATAAAGAGTATCTTATAAAGATAAAACGTAATAATAATAATAACAGACTTTAAAAAATAATGGACATTTAAGAAGTCTGCCTGTATTTTTCTTTGTCTCTGACTTCAAGCCAGATTGTCCGTGTGTGGAGTGTCCTTAAAAGCAGAAGGAAATTATACCATATTTTCTTCAGAAGAAATGTGAGATTTGGCTCCTGTATCTTCCTTAAATGCTTGAAAATCCCTGGATCAAAGCCCACAGAATCTCTCCTGAGGAGAGATTTGAATGTGGATAATTATGCAGGAAACTATGAGCACTTTTATGTTTTAGCTTCATTTACTATTTAAGTAGAAGTTAAAATGAAATAAAAAGATGTATCATGTCTTATCTTGACAGGGTTTTTTTCTTTGTTTTGGAATCCAATATTCACACTGTCTCCAAAGACATAATGAAAAATTTTATGTAGAATTAGTTTAAATCTAGTATTCTTCTTATTGAAAAATATTCTCTTTGAAAAGCAAAACTTTATACAAAACTTGCCAGTATTGTCAAAATGACACACTTCTTGGTGACCTTTGCTAAATCTGCACAAATATTTCTGTCACTTTTAGTTGAGTATTTTTTTTTGTAGTTTAGAAAATAGTATCCTAGCCATGTCCATGTGATTAGCAAAACTCATGAGCACCTCCTTTTCTGAAGGCAATTTTTTCTCTCCTATACTTACTCATCCATCTGAAGAACAAAGTCTTCAGCCCTGAGCCCTTTGACACTCTTGGTCATTTCAGTGAGGGGACAGCAGGAGTTACTCGGGCCAGGAAGCTGTGTAGCAGAGGATCATAGAATCATAGAATGGTTTAGGTTGGAAGGGACCTTGAAGATCATCGAGTTCCAACCCCCCTGCCATGGGCAGGGACACCTCCCACCAGACCAGGTTGCCCAAGGCCCCATCCAGCCTGGCTTTGAACACCTCCAGGGACGGGGCTTCAACAACCTCTCTGGGCAACCCGTTCCAGTGCCTTACTACCCTCAAAGTGAAAAAAATTTTCCTAATATTTAATCTAAACCTGCCCTCTTCCAGTTTAAAGCCATTCCCCCTCGTCCTATCACTACATGCCCTAGTAAAAAGTTCTTCCCCAGCTCTCCTGTAGGCCCCCCTTAGGTACTGGAAGGCCTCAGTAAGGTCTCCTGGAGCCTTCTCTTCTCCAGGCTGAACAGCCCCAACTCTCTCAGCCTGTCCTCACAGGAGAGGACCATCTTCGTTGCCCTCCTCTGGACCCGCTCCAACAGGTCCATGTCCTTCTTATGTTGGGGACTCCAGAGCTGGATGCAGTACTCCAGGTGGGGTCTCACGAGAGTGAAGTAGAGGGGCAGAATCACCTCCTTTGACCTGCTGGACATGCTTCTGATGCAGCCAAGCATACAGTTGGTCTTCTGGCCTGTGATCACACATTGCTGGCTCATGTTGAGCTTCTCGTCAAGGATGTAATTCAATTGTGGAGGATATAAATCAATTTTCTGTGTAGGATATGAGTCAATCACTGTTTGGCAGTTCAATACACTTCTTCGGTCACTTTGCATTGAATGGCACTTGCCATATCCAACTAATGTTCTGTAGGCGTGTGTCATGTAGCCAGTGATAGCCATTCCTTTCTTGGACTCCAGGGCAGAAATACTTGCTGAAGCCAATTTACAAAATCTCCATTGACAAAATTGAGACTGAGGTTTTACTCTAGGGATCTAAATCCCCTCTGTAGCTGGGCTGCTTTACAGCATTTATTTCAGACTATAAATCACATTTACATTAGCTTTAATGCCCTTCGCCAGTCCCATAGCTGTATAAAACAGCTTCAGTGTACCCGAAAGTGACGCCAGAACAATTTGCATCCATTTGACTGATTTGCCCTGAAGTGATAGCCATTTGAACCATAATGCCATAGGAGGAAAATCAGCAACTTGCCTGAGACCTCCTCCCCCTGCCACCCTGGCCCCACCATCCCAATCCCAGGCCAGCTTAATTAGGTTCTGCCATAAAAAATCTAGCCCAGAATTCATTCATATTAGAAGTGGTACTGCACAGGAAACATGGAAAAGCACCGAACTCTGTAACTGAAGAAAACTGTTCGGTAGACTCTGAGCGTGCACCATACAGTAAGAACTTGGTATCAAACAGCTCTTCAGGCTTCCTCCCAGTGCACCACTGATTCATCTCAGTGGTCAACATTTACAACATGGATTAATGAGGAAAGGCAATGTATGTAAAATGATTAAAGTGTTGATCATTCTGCAGCCTAAGGCTGGCTCAGGAAGTGATGGTCTCTTTGCCTTGCTGCTGGGATCTCCTGTTTTATTGAGGTAGACGTGCATGGGCTTCATATCATTACTCAGTGGTGTGTTCTGGAGTTGTTATAAATATGCTCATTCTGGGTCAGGATTTAAAAAAAAAAAAAAAAGCAGTCTCTGATTTGTTGTAATGATGGTGTGCTGTCTGCACTGTGTCATTTTCTTTACCCTTGTAGTGGGATAACATACAATTAGGGACTGATGTCAGCCTGTAAAATTTTGGTGTAAAATTTTGGTCGCACCAAAATACCATACTTCTTAACAAAGCTGGCAGACGTGTCCTTTGGCAGCAGCTGCTTGCCATGTGATTTAAAACTTCCTGTCACTATAATTGATGTGTTTTTATTCTTTCCACTTCCTGAAGCCTGATCAGAATTAAAATTGCTGTTGGAATTTCCTGTCAAAGCAACTCATTTATTCGCCGAGCGCTGCACTGACAGTACTTTGATTGGACATTGCCTTCAGCTATTCTCGGGCAGAGAGATTGCTGTGAATTATGCTCCTTGCCCAGGTTTGACTTCCCTGCATGCCACATCTGCAAATATATACAGATTGTCCATCATGTGGTAACCTTGTCCTAATGAAAACTCCACATGTAAAATGTTAATGATTTGAATATCAAACTTGGCCACCTGCTGGGGCCCTGGCTTTTGTGTTTATTTAGGAAACCCCACAGAGTTTTTCAACTGATTGTCTCACCGTAACTTTCGTGTCGCCTACCAAAAAGGGCTCTGCTATATTTCTACACTAAGGAGAATTTACGCCCTTTTTCAGCTTTCCTTTAAAAAAAGCTAATGTTTGTGTGGGGTTTTTTTCTTTAATTTTCTGCTTCAGTGTGCTATCTGCATTCCTTCACAGAGGTGGCTGTGTTATGCTGCCATGTGGCAGCCCTCAGCTGTTACTGCAGAGAGTTTGTCCGGTGCTTTGGGATCATTCAGGGTGAAAGATGCTGTATAGATGCTGTGTAGATATTAATTGCAGCGTGAGTGCAATGTGGTGGTAATTCTGCCTGTTAAGAGAATAAGACATTAAATTCAGTGATGGATGAATCATTTGGTTGCCCTATTTGTAACTTCGTTTTGCTGTTAGAGTTGCTTAGAGAATTACAGGTTATTTTGGGAAGCTGAATAATGGATAAGTATTGGATTGTTCTGCAGTTATAACTGACACAAAGTCATTGTCACCTCAAAGTAGAATAGATATAATGATACTTACTTAACTGCCTTTGTAAAGTGTTTTGATAACCTAGGTTGAAAGGTACTTACAACCCTACAAAGTATTACTGTTATTATTAGGGGCAATATATTATTTTTAAAGTTTTACCCTACATTATGTTGAGGGTGTAGTGGGAGTCTAAATATTCATGTGCAGTCTCTTTTCCTTGGCCAAATTGGGTGCCAAGCACTCTTCCAATATTTTAAGGAAATGACCGTGACTATTTTGGCTGGTAGTCATGGTCCAAGATCACAAGTCTCTGTATGTGATTTGCACTCTACCTTGCAGCTAATGGAAACAGCTCCCACTAGGCTCTAGTTGGGGGTGTAAGCTACTGTTGGGTATTTATAAAATCAACCATTTTTCCTACATTAATAATAAAAAACAACAACAACAACATAAAAAAAAAAAAAAAACAAAACCAACTTGGGTTGTTTTTTCAAAATATAAGAATATACTTGCCTTATATTCATTATATTTTCTTTGTGCTCGGGAACTTCAACTTTTTACCCAACACAGAGGCAATGCCCCCTTCAAGCCTCTGCAGCGCCTGCAGGAATAGAGAACTGTCCCTGGGCGTTCCCACTGAAGAAGTGGGAATGGGGATGCAGGCGTTTCATGGAGATGGCAGAGTACGGGTACAATGTAGGAGCTGTGGAAGGGAGTGGGTTACACGGGAACAGAGGTTCAGGGACGGACAGTGGGGAAGCAAAGGAATGGCTTTGCTTTAAAGACCAGCACCTATCTCCACCCCGCAGACCAAAGTGTCAGGTCTCATTTGTATTCAGGGTCACTTTGCATTTAGATAAACTTGGTATGTAGGAGAAAATACTGAAAAATGTGTTTGAAAAAAGATGCCAAGAAGAAAGGTACAAAGTCAGTAAGAGAAATGCCCAACTGGGGGGGGCAGGACCATTGACAGGGCCATGAGGTTTTGCTGACCAAGTGATACAGTCAGAGGACTGGAAAATGTGTACTTTACTGAAGGGAAGGAAAGCAAAAGTAAAATCCTACTTGGAAAAAAAAAATTTGGCTCCTACTCTGAGGGTCAGGACAAGCCTAATGACTGCTAATGAGTCATTTTAGTGCAGGATTTAAGGAAGACTCAAGCTATTCAAAGGCTGGTCTTTTGGGCAGGGCTGGATACATGAAACCTCTCACTAAAGGGGGTATTACAGAGGTCCACGTGCATGCAGGCACTCCACTGGCCCGTCCTTAATGGAGGAGATAAAGCCAAGACATCTGATCAAGGCAGAGGGAAACATCACATTCAAAGAGTTTCAAAAGGTCACTCATTCACTCACTCACTCACTCTAAGTAGACACCAATTTCTATTCGAGAAGCTGTAGAGATGAGGCTGCGCATTGCAACATGTTCGACAAAAGAGTTTCAAAGCAAGTATCCAGCTCTGGGCTGGACTCCTGCCTGTGGTGCACGGTGAGGGGGGTGCGTGGGCAGACTTCTGAAAAGGAAGGGACAGGACAGTCAAAGTGAGCTCAGTTCTCCTGATGTGGGTTGTGTTGGGTTTTTTTTTTCAGGAGGGGGGCCAGGATAAAGAACGAAATATAATAAAAAACACAAACAAATACACTCAGTATGCTGCTGCTTCTTCAGCTGCCACGTCAGCCCAGCTGTAAATGCCCAGTGCAGGAACAAGCCAAACCAACAGTGCCGAAGGCTCCAGGAAAGACATAATGCTGACACAACAGTAACTGAGTTCCCAACTGATTTCAATCACTAGATAAATATCAGTTTCAACCCTAAATGATATTCTCAAGTAATTGTCCAATGCCCAGTTGGGCTGGAACGGTGTTCCTCTGGAACCAGCTCAGGCCAACTTTAACTGCTTGGGAGTGCGTGGCCAAGAGCAGACTTATGTGCTGGAGCCTGAAATGCCATTAAACAGGGTCTAGTCAAGAGGACTTGTTTAGTCTAATACACCATGGGACTTGTTTGCTACAGTTACAGTATTAAAGCTGTAATTACAGTCAGTGAACCGCAGATGTACTGTAGCCATAGGGTTTAAACAGGGTGTTATTGCAGTAGAAACCACCCCCAGTAGGTTATAAGTTCAAAGGGTCATTTTTCCCTGTCTGTTTAATCAGATACTCAAGCCTACAGACTTCTTAGTAATCATCATCAGGTATTTAACATCTCAACCTGTTTTATGCAGTCCCCTTGGACTAATTTTAGGGTTTTGTTTCTGTTTCAAAAGAAAGAGTATAGCTTAATGCTCGCATGTGACTTTGTAGTCAGTATTTAGTGTGAAGTACAAATGGAATACCGTTTTTATGATGTGGTGGTTAGATAAAGGTATTGCCACCCTGCTGCAACATTGAGGCGCAGTTCTCAGTAAATAACGATGTAGATGCTTTGTACTTGAGTGGAGATCGAAAATCATAGCAGAAAGCATGGATTTTGATGCAGGAAAGAACAAAAATAATCTGAGACAGTGCAAGCACAGTGTATTTGGAGATGCTATTAAAATATGCTTTTTTATAATGTTCAAACAAAGATTTGGGGTTTCTGACACTGTCAGTGCCATTGCGTGGTGGCAGTCTGTATGGAAATAGTCTAAACATGAACGCACACCTTTTGCTAGCAGGTTTAGGTGTCAAGTCTCGATTTGAAGTGACTGAGGAAGAATGTCAAAATTCATATTCCTTTTGCTCCCTGTGTTTGACAGACAAAATTTCATATTGAGCCTAAAAAAGATGATAGCTGAATTTTGACTTTCCATTTTAGCAGTGAGCGTACCCTTTTTTTTTTCTGATTAAGCAGGACTGTAATGGTTACCATGTAGGAAAATATAGGTAATATTAAACTGAAATATGTCTGTCTAGGGATCCATTCATTTCCCCAAAATAGCCAGTTTCTATTTATATATGAATGTCTGTATGTTTATATATATTTAAATGCCCCATTTGCTACACTGGTTTTAGCTTCTTGTTAGCATCACTTCTTGTTAGCATGATGTTCTACAGCACAAGGCAGCTGGAAAAGTGAAACATGTGTTCAAGAATTTATGCAGTGTCTTTAGTTTCTTTCATTAAGAGAACTAACAATAATAGGCGCATATTATAAGTTAGCAGTGTTAAGCAGTATGTTATAGCCATGTCTGACAGACATGTTGTTTACATTCATATTTTATATTGGTGAAACTGTAGCTTTTTTATCAACATGACCTTTTTCAAATGCAATATTTATACCTCTTCTTCCATACAGAGGAAACTTAGTCATCTAAAAACATGCTATGTTTTAAATCCACTTGTCTCCTTTTCAATAAGAAAATATTTCCAATTATTTCCCCAGCAAACTACGTAAGTCAGCATGTTCTGTATTCCAGGCCTTCTATTAATTGACGAGGGGAAAATTTCTCACCTCGTACTAACAATAACCCATCTTATTTTAACATGGCTGAAACCTTCTCTGTGGGTATGCACAACCCTTCCTTGTTGCCTGTAGCAGTTTCTTTTGGGCTGTGTGTATCCTCATTTTGTGTGTGCTGTCTCTGCCAGTGTCAGTGGGAGTAGTTCGCATCCTGCCATTTTCCCAGAGGAATATCCTTGCCTAAATTGTCTGAACTGTGATCTCTGCGGTCCTCAGAGGCAGCTAAAAATGCAAAATCTTTTCTTACATACATATACCCCAGGGAGATCACGTGATAATGAGCTCCAAAGTCTAATTACACTTTATGTGAAATTAATATATACGTGACTTGAAAAGACATCTCTGACACTAAAGTAAATAAATAAACAAATACTTAATTAATCCATCTGATCATCCTGCCCTTAAAGAAACACACTTCGCATACAGTACTATCTTAGTGTAGTATACAATCAACAATACAATATACAGGAGATACTGAGTAACATAAATGCCAGTCTGTATCACATCTGAGATCCATCCAGTGTAGTACGTTTATTTTCAACAACATCCAGAATGAGGTATTTCAGAGGAAGGTTTCAGCAACTCAGAGCAGGCAGAGGTGGATAATTCCTCCCTCTTTTCATCACACTCAGAAACATCTCTCTTAGTAAATTGAGATTGCTTTAAATCCTGAAGCATAAGGTTTCATTTTTGTTCCCATACTCTTCCTTTTAGCATTAACTATTACAACCCTGGATATTACTACTGTTTCAGTACATGCCTACGCTCTTGTAAGACCATAACCCCAGCAACATCCTGTCATAATGAGCTCCAAGGTCCAATTACACCTTATTTGAAAAAAGTATTTCCTCCTTTCAAGTTTGAATTTGCTGCTGTTCCGTTGCACAGACTATTCTCTTGTTCTTGTACCGTGCAATAGGAATTTCAAACTGCAGCATAGCAGCTCTGTCTTGTAGACACACCAGTACCTGAAACGTGCCCTCATTGTCAGCTGGCCCTCCAAATATTAGAAGCTTTTCTCGTATTCACCAGTGGATCAAATCCACGTAGATAAAAGTAGCAAGAGACGAAAACCGCCACTCGTAAGGAAACAAGAAGAATGATGATGCCCAGCAGGGAGTGTTCCTCAGGTCAGTGGTTAGTTAGGAGAAGGTACTCTCCTAACCTTTTGCTGGGTGCTCCTGGTGAAGACTTCATGGGATGCCGTGCTTCCCGCTCTTTGAGCCAGCCCCTTTGAAGACCCCAGCTGCAGCCTGATCACTGAACACAGCCTCTGTCTTACCCAGCTCACTACGAAGCGCCTTATTTATGTTAGTTGTGGGGGTTGCCTGTAAAGTCAGGGACATCTGTAGAGAGCAGCAACATAAGACTCGAAGGTGGGATGAGCTGACTTCAGGAGATGCCTGTTTTGGCCTGTTGACCACATGGAGAGCCCAGGTAGCTTGCTTAAACTAGAGTAAATCTGGGTAGGAAAAGACCCACCCAATGTCAGCAGGCAGCAAACTGTGGAGAACATGGCAGTGGTCATTGGCCCACTAACACCATCACATATCATGCATTGTCTGGCAGGCTCTGCAGCAGGCAACGTGTTTGAAAGATGCTTTGGGAAAGAGAAGGAAGATATCCATGCAGCTGACTGTTTGCTTAGTAATCAATTTCCAGTGGTCAAAGTTTTCTTCCACATTTAGACAATGCAAGTAATGCCAGACAGCCCCCTGATTACTTCCTATTTCATACAATTGCAGGTTGTAGCAACGTTTCTCTTTTGCTGTGCTGATGTTTCATCAAGCTTTCAAAAAATACTAGGTCATAAGACAGAAATAACTCCACGTGTTTTAGACAGTTATTAACATGTAATTCTGAATCTATTTTAGAAGAATATGTTTGTGTGTGTTTGATGATGAGCTGATGTGATAATTAGATTTCTTCTCTACGTTGGCGTGTTTTTTAAAGTCCTAAAGGGGAATTTTGTGACTGTGTGTAATCCAGAACTTCACTCAGTGATTATACAAAAAGTTATCTGAACAAATTCGGTAAAGAAAAAGTAGAAGGTACAGACAATGCAGAGTGCACATAGCTCCCCATTTTTGCATGGTTCAGGCAATCCGTTAATTAGAGTGGAAAAGGTATAAGCATGCAGACAGATTGGTAGACTGTCACATTATCCTAAAGGAGGTAAGTAAATAAAATGGACCCACGCAATATTATTATTGCACTTAGAGAAAGATGAAAGGAAGGAAATTAGTGAGCAGGAACTCGCAAAAAAAAAAGAGTGGTTTTGGTGGTTGTATAGCTTTATCCATTGATTGTGTTATACTCTTTTGGTTCTGCTTTGGAGAGTGATATTTTTGCATGTTGTATTCTCTGCAGTACTGAACTAAATGCAAAATCTTCCTTTCAGCTGCTCTGCACATCTTATTTTACCAGAAGGTTACACATTTCTTCTGGATATGAAAAAGATATCAATAAATTAATGAAGCAGATTTGTCTCTAGATGTACAAACTGAACACATCTGATCCTTTTCACATTATCCCTTTTCTTTATAAACCTTCTGTACTACTTTATCCTGTTTTTTCTGTTGTTAGACCCTCAATCATAAGAGAATTGACTGCATTTTTATGGAGTTCAGCAGTCAACACCTTTGTGTTGCTCATTTAGACCTATGGGATGTACCTTAATTTCAGAAACAGTGAGATGTCATGTGATTTCAGGAAATGCTTATATGGTCAAATGGTTTCGACACACGTACTTGACATGGGAGAGCTGTTTCTGTCAAGCGGCTCTGCCAATGGTCCGTACCATCTGACCATTACCCCGGGCCTGATAACAATGAAATAAAATTCTTTCTGGTGAGAATATGAAGGGAGAAAGGACCCACAGATGTCACTCACACTACTTAAAGCTCTACTGAATAATGCATGGCTGCTAGAGTACCATGGAGATGCAGATTATAGAAGAAAAAAGAGAAAGGCAGCACCTCTCCGAGAGGAACCCGGGGTTCTGGATGGCATCCTGCTAGGACTCGGCCAGATTTAGAGACACTTAAAACACACGTAATGGGCACTGTGAATTCTACCTTTGTAAATTTAGGCTGATTGTAATCGCCATATAAAAGGAGAGTCCTTGCGCATCTGACCCTTACTATTATATTTATAAATGTCTATTCTGTTAATTGGTGCCATTGGGATGTGGAGAGCCTTACGCCATACACACTCCCCTGCAGTGAAGGGCTCCGAGAGCCCAGCTCTCAGTAGGTCCCCTTTGCTGGGAAGGAATGCAGGGCTGGGAGAAAGTTGTTTTCTGAGATGAATTGTAGTTGTTTCCAGCCAGAACCTGGCCTTATTTTCTGCCAGTAAAATAAAAACAGCTGAATTAGTTTCTGGATATGAATTCCTTTGGCACATTAAAAATCTTAGCTGTCTCAAGCCAACCATTCTTCTGAGCCCATTATGGAGATACACCAGAGGAGAAGGTACAATAGATTGATGCTGCATCCCCCCCAGTTAGTTCTTTGGGAGATAATATTAGCTAAAGTAATTTAGAGCAGCCCTGAGGCTCCTCTAAGCCATGAAACATGCACACTGGTTCCAAGATTTGGGAAGGAGGGAAGGCATAAGGGTGAGTGAAAGGTATAGGAACATGGTTTAGGATCTGAGCCAAAGTTACTGCAGTCAGGGGAAGTCTTTCTGTTGACTTCAAAAGGTTTTGAATCAAGCCCTAAGGACGAGGGAACTGAAGTCTGACTGGTTGAATTATAATACCAAAAGGATTTAGCTTCTTTGACAGGAGTAAATTTCATCCCTCCTTAGATGTGAGACAGAAAGAAGTGTGTGAAATGTGCCAGCTGCCCCAAAGATGCCATTGTCTGAAAACTATCTTACCTGTTTTCCCGCGATACTGTGTATGATCATATATTCTTTTGTACGCAGTGAAGTAGTTTCATGAAGCAAGCTCTTGCCCAGTTTTCTGGATAAAAGAGCTGGGTACTCTATTCATAGGTGCGATTGGTTGAATGTAATCTCTTGTAAACATAGAAAAAACAACTTGAAATTCTGTTGAGAACTTGATAAAGAGGAGTTCAGTTTAGTGCCATTATAAAGAGTCAGAGTTTTGTGGAGACGGTATTGATTTGTTTTCATATAAACTAAAAATTACAGCTGCACATAAGAGCCAGTTTGACTTTCAGTGACCCCAGGGAATTGTCTCTTTCTCTGTAGAATAAAAACCTGGAAGTCTCTTGCAATCATGTTGTCTCTTTTGTAGACTCTGTAAGAGTTTGGTTATATTTCTTTACCTGCAAGCAAAAAAGGCAAAATCATGTTAAGTAAATTTATACTAAAGAAATAGGTTATTCATAAAAATGTTTCTGTGTAGATACTAACAAAAGTATTTGTAGGATCTGTTTTTTTGTTTTTTTTTTTTTTCCTTCTCGATACTATGTCTCTAGTTAGGAAGTTTCTTTTAATAGTGTTATAAGTAATCTGTATATACGCAAAGCTTTAGTTGGGGAATGAAGATATGCTCTTTTGAATTATACAGGATCGTGTAGAGCTATGATAAGGAAACAAAGATGTCTGTGGCAGTAAGATACTACAAATAGTTGCATAAAATGAAAGTTACAGATTTGTTTCAAACTATTGCCGTACAGTAATGACTGCTGATAGTTGTTTGTGAAACCAATGTTTTTGTTTTAGGAGCTGGGATTCTTTTTTTTATTATCTTTGTTTTAAATAGGTTATTTTATTTTAACCTAAAAGAAGAGTTCCCTGTATATGACATTCAGGGATGTTTAAATATGCAAGATGTTTTTTTAACAGTAAGATTTTTGGAATGTACTGAATCGGTGTATTTTGAAAGGGAAAACACGTTAAACCAATCAGTTACATGAAACTGGATTCTGTGTACCGGGTGCTAACAGCAGAAACCTCACACAACACTGGAGCACCAGTTTAACTGTTTCTTGTGGTCTAACACACAACTTGGCATGTAGGGCATATGCCTTTGAGATGGACTTTTCATCAGGGTGAATGACATCTCTTTGTAATGTACTCCATGCAAAATCAGCAAAATAGCAGTCTTCAATTTCATCAGTTATATACTTTCCAGGCAAAGTCGTGTATTTGCACAGAGACACAAAGCTAAAGAACAGAAAAAGTTTAACCACAAACATCTTGATAAGTATACAGACATGCATTCTCCTGTGACTCTGCTGTGCTAAAATGTGGAAGAATCTTGACGACTGAGCTGGTGTGAAAGATGAAATTTAAATCTCTACCGTTCTATTTTCATTGTTAATATAGTAGCAACCGTACTAACACTCTCTGTTTGTGCCTTTAAACTGTTGAGTGTCAGTGTGCTTTGCAATGGTTGGTGTCATTCTCCTAATTCTTTTAACATGGAAACTGCAGTGCTGCAAGTCAAGTCATTTGCCTTGAGTAAGATGAGGCAGTGGCAGAAGCAGGGCTTGCCATTCATGTCCTTCAGTTTTCTTTTTTTCCAGCTAGACTATATTGTCTCTGATTGTATCAGCAGAACAGTTAATGATACTGATTTACAGTAACGCATAGGGGTTTATCTAGAAAACTGCAAGGAAACAGCCAGTAGAGTGTGCTGCTCTCTTATGATGAAACAAAAAAAAAAAATCATTGGTTGTTGGTTTGCTTAAAACCTCCTGAATATTTTTTCTTTTTATTATTCCTGAATGTAAAATTATTCTTGCTGGGTTAGAATTTATATCCCTTTACTATTGGCTTTTCTGGAGTGGCACTCACAAAATCAGCAGGTGAAACGACTTTGAGTCATGAAGACATTGTGAACCCCGAGCCAGAAGTACAGTGTAGGAGAGCAATGGAGTCAGATTATCTCATTTTTCTTTCAGCCCGAAGTTCCTATTCTGAGAGTCCCATTCATGAAGGTCCAAAAAAAGTGTTTACATTCCCCCTTTTCCAGCTGACCTTACCAGTTATCCTCTGACCCTGTGTTATGATCTCAAAACATCTGTGAAACCCTGGCAACTTCAGTATTTTGGGGAGGGATAGGGAGGGGGAATTGAGGTTGTACAGGATCTTTCATCGCCTTTTGCTTTGGTTATACAGAGATTGCAGTATTTTCATGCCAGAGCTTGCATAAGAATATTTAAAGTAGTTTAATGAATTGTTTCTGAAAGACTCTGTGACACTATTATATTATCTTTTATGGTGTTGTCATAAGGGTTTGTTTTTTGTTTGCTTTTTTACAAATAACTTATTAGAAACAGCATTTCTCCATGTGTCCAAACTTTTCCCTACATGGCACTTTCCCACCAACTGGGAATGGAGGTGATGAGCGTCCTTTGCAGCTGGTGGGTGCCACTCTTGGCTGGCTGATTAGCTGGCACAAGATGCATTGTGACAGCATGAAAAATGTCGTGCGTTGGCAAATGAACCCATGCCTTCTACCACGCGTGCTGCTTTTGGGCTAGAAGTTCAAAAGAAAAAAACATGAGTCATGCCTCAGAGTGGATGGGTTTTGCTGTTCACTATAATTTGAATAAGCCTCTATCTTTAATGCAAAGACTAGGAGAAAAGGTTGAAATCGTTCTTAATCTAATTGTAAAAATCAATAAACAAAAAAAGGGCCCATATCTTCTCTTCCTAGGTTCCACAGTATCCACTTTTCAATTCAGCTTGTTTTCAGACTTCTGTATAACGAGAGAGGATTTTTCCAGAGAGGATCACTCCAGATTATTATTTTGGCTTTGTATCAAAAAATGTTGTCATTAAAACAAGCCCGTGCCATTAATACAATCTTAATTATTTAACTAGAAACATGAAATTTTTCTGTATTCATTGGCACCAGAAAAAAGTCATCAGAGAAATTTTATTTTAATGTTAATGAGTTGAGATTTCTGGAAACGATGGGAAAAGTGGCCGTGGTTGAAAAGGTGGACTCAATAGGTAAAACTGTAAGTGTGTGTGAGATCAAAAGAGAACAGTACTCAAATGTAGACAGCTCTTTGTGGCTTGTATAAACAAGTGCTCCTGTTGTTACTACCTCTGTTGGAGCTGCAGGCATCGTAATGATCACAGAAAACACCATGGAAAAGGGCAGATTTAGCAAATGCCTAAGATGACTGAGGGAAGATCACAGCTTTCTTAATGACATTTGTTTAACTTTTGCAAACATATATTTAGCAGGATAGGAGTTAAGTCTGACTTAAGTCCTGATGAGCCTAAATGCTCAGAGTGCCAGAGCAAAATCAGCGTGAGGGTCTGTACTCCCTAATGTAGGTGCCATTTCTATTAACATATGGGGGAAATATTTCTGGTGTGATTTCCTAAAAATACTCTAACCATGGCTACACACTCAGAAATTAGGCAAGTCAAGATTTTCCTATAAGCTCTATAGCAGGGAAAGCAATGCAAAGACAATATGAGACTTCTCTGAACCTACGCTGGCTACATCTGTACCATTTGTGGGCACATGGGGCAGGGGCTGAGCTATAAAGTGCAGGGTTCTCCCTGACCTGTGCTCCCACTGTCCATATTATGCACCATGGGACATACCTAGGGCAGCTATGTAAGAGGGTTACGGGAGCTCAGACTTCGCCTCTTCCATGTTCTGGATCATATAGAAGCACACATTGCAGCATGGGTCATTCATGGTCATGTGGCTGCACAGGCAATTTGGGCAGACACAGGAACTCTTGTCCCACCCTTATCCCCTGCCTACCCTCAGTAATATGTGCTGTAGGCATGCCATGATACTTGCCAGAGACAGAGTTTACATATCTCTGTTTTGACCCCAGTCTTGCTCTGAGTCTTTGTGACAGCATTTCATTCAGATTTCAGGCCTAGAAAACTAGTCTTGTTCTTTCTTCACCCCATTAATTAAACATGTTTTCCTTTGTTGCCCACCCTAAAAAAATAAAACAACCAAACAAAAAAAAAAACAACCCCAAAACCAGATGCATACAAGTACATGCCACTTTTACTGTAATCTGTGGGAGGTGCACAACTGACATAAAGGTGGGATTTCATACTGCTTTCATTTGGGGTACTGACTATACAAAGCTTTTGCAGTATTACTATATATACATATAACAAGAGTGCATTAAACTAGAACAAAGCGTATATTATTCAGGAGCCATAATCAACCGTGCCTAACTTAAAATATTTAAGTTAATTCAAAATTTGGAGGTGCAAAGTATACTAGATTGCTAAATGAAGGTAGAATTTAGTACTCTAAGAATGAGTCAGAGAGATCGTCTCAAATTCTGGCATTTTCTGCAGGGAGGAAGAAAATGGATAGAGAGTGTGCTTTGTGTGCTTGTCCTTTGCCTGCGTGCCTTTGTAATATAATTACTAGGTAAAAAAGTAACAGCGTAAGAAAAAACATGGCGTGTCTGAATTCAGTACAGCCCACTGCATACATGCATAGGAGCAGAGGCTTCTGTTAAATTCCTGGTGCAGCTTGTGAAGTAGGTGCTCAATTTTTATTTAGCAGCAAAGTCTAGTACTTCTGGTGCAGTTATATGAAGACCCAGATTCTGCAATAGATATCAGCATGCTATAGTCATTGCTGTGTTTCTTTAACAGTTGGTGAAAACAAATGCTCCTGCAGTACATGCTTTTAATAACACCCACTGTCTTTTTTTCCTTGGCACTTCAACTTTCCCTTTCATATGACTTGCTCTTGTTTAAAGCAATATATATTTAGTTTGTTGCCAGAGCTATGCTTGAGTAACACTGTCTGGGGTGATAGCCGAGCTTCCAGAGGATAATCTGAACATCAGTCTCATCATCCCAGATATTGACACAACAGTCACCTGTCCCAGATAGAGGAAATAAGTAGGATGAAGTGCACAGCCCTTACAGCAGGTTTACAGTAAGACTAAACAATCTGGAGCACTCCAAAATTTAGAGGGAGAAGCGCTGCGGCATGCATCTTTTACAAGGAAAAAGCGGTTGGACAGTGATCGGACATTGAGGGCTCTGATGTTCTACGGTGGAAACTCTGCTCTCTCCCCAGCAGGCCGTCGCGTTAACACAGTCAAGGTACAACACACAAAAGAACGTGTGGTTAATTGCAGGTGGCTTTCGGCATCAGTCCAGAAGAACTCCAAACCTGTGTCTCTGTGTGCATAGCAAAACACCTCAACCACTAAGCTCTGTGTGCTCTTGTAAACATCTCTCTTATTTATACACATGTGTATTTGCACACTCCCACTGTATAGGTTTTGTCCGTGTGAATCCCAGTGTTTGCATGCCTGAGGGACAGCGTGTAAAAAATGCACCCACAAAATTATGTGTATCTAAACCAGGCTATCTTGGGTCTTTGAAAATGTGACATTTGCTGTTACAGAGATGTACTTTATCCACAGAAATAAGTGCAAAAGTTATGTGACTGCAGTGGGATCTAGGATTTCTAATAAGAGAACACCTTTTTTGACCCTTAGGAGACCGTAGAATTAACAGGTTTTGAGAATTTTATCAAGCTAGGGGTAAGTAGATATGTGACAACTATCTGAAAAGATTTACCTAGGTTTCCCAGCACAGACAATTTACATTTTAACTAGCATATGGTTACATTTTTTTTCGCCAGGTTTAATCATTAAACACTGAAAATCTTAATTTCATCAAATGCAATCAAAGAATTTTGTATAGTAGCAATTAAAAGTATAAAACTAGCATTCGAGCTAGAGCAAATTAAACAGCTGCAATGGAGTATTTTTAGCATGCATCCCAATCAAAATGCACAAAAGGCTTCTTTTTTTTTTTATGGAGTATCTGCCGGGTGTAGCTCTGGTTTCCGTAATTCAACAACCTCACTAAATATACGCACATACTTTGAAAAATTCAGTTACTGATAAGCAAGAAACTGTATTTTTTTCTACAAGGCAACTTGGGTGAAAAAGTTCAGAGGGCTTGTGCTGACTGAGTTGCTTTTGCAGAAGGGGAGCTTCCAGCTGTAGTTGAAGTGTTTAAATAAGGAAACCAAGACCTACTTTGTTGTTTCTGTTACTTTTACTGTACTTCATGTGTGGCATTGAGTTTTCCATATTGTAAATGCCACACATGAAGCCAGAGGACCTTGCTTCTCATCATTCCTAGCTCCTGCCACGTTGTGGCAGTAGGTCTTTCTATTTATTTTACTTTTTTTTACTGAAATGCCCAAGCTTTTGTGTGTAAGTCAGCCAACAGAGTCCCACATAATCAGCTATATAATTAACCAAGTGGTAGTTCTAAGCTTCAAGTACTGACATGTTCCACATCTCTACTCAGTTTAGAGACTGAATGAAGACATTTGGAGGAATTTTAGAAGCTGTGCATTTCTGAGTTGCACTGTGGGAATTTGCCTGCCTCTCCATACTCCAGGAGACTTGAGATCTTAGTCTTGTTATGCAATGATACCAAGAAATATAGAGAGGGTCGCAAGTTTGGTTTCTGACCCCCCTGGAATCTTTTGACCAAATCTTTGAGCACAGGATGTAGAGAATATACGTACAAAGGGACAAAGTGGCTCCAAAGCATAAGCAGAGAAAGAAGTTCTGGAGTAGAAAGGAGAAGGGGCTGGGTAGAAAAGGCAGAGATGCATGAGGAGCTCCATCAGTGTATGCGCTCATGGAGAAACCTCTGGCCTGCCTCCAATACAGCCGTGGAGTTTGGTGTAACTGTGAGGTGGGTTCTTAGCTTCTCTGCAATCTAAGCAGAAACCTGATCACTCGAGTTATCTTGAAACTGCTTTTGACCAACAAAGACCATTTGAGTCATGGTATGTGAAGTAGTCATAAAATGACATGGTTTCGTATCCAGTTCTCCCCTCAGTTTCTCCATATATTTTTTTCTGAAAAAGAATAAAATAAACGAACACCCTACGCATCCATTCAGACAGAGATCCTACTTTGTCTAATAAACACCCCAGAAACCTACATCTTGGGGTTTTTTATGTTGCCAGTCCTGTGCTCAGACGCTATATTCTCTTCCATTCTTCTTCTAGCTTCTTTCCATCTTCCTCTGTTTCACCCTTTGCTCCATCTGGCTTTTGGGCATTCCTGATGTTTTACAGATCATCTCCTGTTAATCAAAGCTGTTCTCCCTTCCCTAGTGATTCAGTTTGTTGTTTCTCCTGAAATGCATTAGCTTAAAGTTAATGAACTTTCACTAGAGCTCTTTCCTGTTACTTGCTGCCATGAAGCATCAATCAGTACCACAACGGTAAGTGCTAGTTTAGTGTGGATGACATCTTTAGAAGGAGGGATGCAGCTGAGGAGGTGAAGGGAAGTGGCTATTTAGAGCTCAAGTCATCAATTAAATTACTCAGTGATAAAGTCACTGTCTTGTTCTTTAGTGATGTTCATGTCATGCTACTGTGTGGGGAGGTGGTGATGCATCATTGCACTCTTGTGCTTTGTGATGTTGTATCAGCGCTGGGGATATTTTGGGATAGTGCCAATACTCTGCAAGCTTTGCAGGCACGAGATGCTATAACGAACAAGAGAAATAATTGCTAAATTACCCCTCCCCTTACACTGGGAGCCGGGACTGGAACTCGGCTTTTGTTTAAGTGCATTTCCCAGAGTGACAGAGGCTGCCTCCTTGCTGCTACCAAAACCGCATTCTCTGGCTGGCTGGATAACATGTTTTCGTAGGTTGTTATGCCTGCTTCAGGAAGTGACATTATGTTTTTCACTGCACTTTTGAAACCTTTCAACCAATGCTATAAATAAACAAAACTAGTGTCGCTTCTTGTTGTGGGCTACTGCTAGCAAGCTGAGAGCCTTCCAGTCCTCGGTGTAGCTGTCTTAATCCCTGGCCTCTGCCTAAAAGTTTACTCTGACTTGAAAGCAAAGGATGAGATGTCATTGTCAGTTCCCCTGAGAAGGTTCTGCAGACGAAGTGTTTTCTCAGAGGGTCTTTGGAAGCAATAGCGAGTAGAGCAGAAGTGGGAAAATATGGATGTTCAAAACAGGGAGTAACCATTTGAAGAAGGGAGGGACTCATGAGCTCCCAGTTTACTTCATGAACTGACTTTCCCCACCACACTGTCTGGCATGGTAAGCCTAGAAATGTTAGCGAGGCTGCTCTTACACATCTAGCTAGGACAAAACATCTGTGCACTGTCAGCCAGTCCTGGCCACAGCGACGTACAGTGTACACACCTAAATTCCTGTGATTAAACATTTCTCTTGCCCAAAACTGCCGTCTCTGAGTTTCATAGACTCATGCTTCAGGGGACTGTAGCATGCACTGAAAGCTATTTTACTATTAACTATTGGCATGAAAATACCATCCTAAGTATATGGAACACATGATTACAGTGGCATTAATTAAAAATCCTTATCAGTCTACCCTGTTGCCAGTGCCTGAAGAGGTTTCTAAGGGATTTCACCAGCAACACTGTAAATTATTTGTCAACGAATGATGAAAATATTGGGTTGTTTATACTTCAGGGTTACCCTATTAATAAAGGACTGACTGCCTGCCACCCCCTTTAATTCTTTTTGCCCCCTTCAGAAAGGTGTCTAAGGTGGGGGTCCATTGTGGGAGTTAAGATATCATGTTTATATTTCAAAAGGCAAGCCGAAGCCCTTAGATTTGGTCTCCAGCTGAGAGAAGCACACATTTAGAAATTACAACATTGGTATTGGCTATCTGGAGCTCGAGGAAGTGGCTGAGAGCTGGCAGTCAATTAAAACTGGGCTGGAGTTCAATATCAGAGTTATGCTGCCTGTTTTTGTAGGATGTGTTTGAATCCCAGGCTATGCTGCAATATGGTTTTGATGTAGAAGTATGTAAAAAGGAAATGTAACCCTTAAGAAGCTGTCTGCATTTTCTGGTACAGACAGGTTGTTCTACATAACTCCAGTTCAAGACCATATTTGGGCTGGAAACTTGCACCCCACATACTGTGGTGCAGATTCTGATCCTATTTTGTGTGGTGTAAACATGGGGTAAAGCTGTTAACTTTGCTCCTTTGAGCAAGGAGCTGCGTTACATGAATATCGGAGAGTGATCAAGGGCTGTCTTTCTGTCCCTAGCACGATGCCGGTTTTGGCGTGATAGCTGTGCAGTGACAGAAATAAGAGATTGTGCTTCTGTCCAACAAGGAAAGATGTAATCCTTGTATTCTAGAAATGAACATGGATGTCTAGTGGTTTGATCCCCAGACTTCCTGGCTATGCTATGGAAGATCTAACTTATCATAGCAAATCTCTGTGCCCAGCATTTTTAAGCAGCTGGTTTATACAGCTGAATTCCCAACGGCTTTTATATAAGGACCCTGACTTTTTATCATTTTTTAAATTTTTTTTTTTCTTACTGCAGCACCCTTCAGTGGCTAGCATGATCTTTACTCGCACAGATCAGGACCCTAAAAGTAATTTGTCCTATCTGCTCGCTGTGAGTGAGGCGCCCACATCTGTTAGCACTATCGCATTCGGTGTTCACTGGAATATTCTTGCTCTTATCAGACAAAGCAGATCAGATTTGTATTCCAGAGACCTGTTATTTTTTTTCTTTTTTTCCCAGTATAGTTTGGGGCTTGTAATAAGAGCGCTTGGGAGCATTTGCAGCACTGTTGGGTATGCATGAAAAATACCACCTCCCGGCCCCACGAGTTGGAGAACAAGTTTCGGAAAGGAATATTTGCCCTAAGGTCCTTCCCCAAAGACACTGAAACTAATTAAAAGGCTCCCATTAACTTCAAGAAGTTTTGGAACTGATCCCCGGTGTTTTTGTTTTCGGAGAGCCGACTGTGACCGCGGTTTCCAAGCGGTGGTGCGAGGCGGCGTAGCTCCGATGGCGTTCCCAGCAACCGATGCCCCTTGGAACAGGCCACAAATGTGTAAAACAGATTCGCCTGTTTACAAAACCCTTCTCAGATGAAACCATTTAAACTCACTTTAAAAAGAAAGGAAATAATTGTTCCATTTGCTTTAAGGGTTAATTACACTGGCTAACTAGACTGTGCAATAAGGAAAGGATCCAGGGATCTTAGGCCTAGGAGTGAAGTCATGCCCCTTACCAGTAGAGAAAAGAATGGTAATTGCCTGCTGTGAGTACGAACATATTTTGCTGGCTAGCAAAGAAATGGCATTGACAACTGGCAAATCCACTCTGCTGAGGAAAAAATGTATTTTTGAGGCAGGCACACAGCCAGCATTTCGTTCGGGAAGTCTCATAAGTGGAATCAAAACTCTTGCGGAGGTAACATGAAACTGTGCGTTAGAAGGTTGTTTTTTTTAATCCCACATTTAATTCTGTCAACATTTCATGCTGGAATAAGAAAAATATTCCTTAGGTTGGTTTTAGTCAATTCCCCTCATCTTTTTCTTTTTTTCTCCTCAGTTCCTTTCTCCACCCCTCTCCTCAAGATTTCTTTCAGCGACATGTTTGTTCAGAAAGCAGTGGTCCTCAGGGAAATGGTGATACGGCCTCCTCTCAGATGCACCATGTGAGCAGCACCACACAATTTGAACTTGGCCCTGATTTGGTGATGTGCTGAAGACCAAGGGTTCACACAGAAAGGATGATCTGGTGGACAAGTGACAGATCTGGGCAGCAGCAGCCCATCCAGGGCACCTCTGATGCACCCATGTCTTCTGCAGCCCTTCCTGCCCTCACACAGTGATGGCAGTTTGGCAATGAAATACAAATTGTAAATACACCATGTGTTAGTGAAATTCACTGGACATGAAGGGGCAGAGCTGAGGCCTCAGAGGTGGGCCAGGTCTTACACCGTGCATCTAATAGTAGTAGGCACAGAGATTAACCGGTTTAGTGTCTTTATGGATAGGGTCCTAGGGTCATGTCTGTAAATATATTTAGGCCTTATTTAGGCCTAAGATAAGTGGACTTTGTAGTTGATTCTCTACAAGCCTCAAGGTGGCCATACTGAGAGTTGCTCGGTATTGAGGTCTTCTGAAAATCTTCTCTACAACGTAGATTTGCACCTAATCTTTTTAAATGTAATTAAGAACTGAGCATTTCTGAAATATTAACCCTCTGCCTTTGTGCTTAAGGATTTATAAAGAGCTGGAACTTTGGCTCATAAATCTGTATACAGGCACTTAAACAAATAGCCTGGTTACCCAAAGTGCTGGGCACTCAGCCTTTCCGGTTGATTTTCTAGGGTTTGGCGTAAAAAAGGCCTATAGAGCTGAGCTCCTGTTCTTTCCTTTCCTCCTACACTTTTTAGTGGTTTAAAGTGTGTTCCCCTCTATAGAGCTTCACTTTACAGTCATGTCTGCCGCATTTGCTGTATATCACTTGCAAATAGAATTGCTAAAATATCTTGCGTGCAGAGTTTGAAATCGCAGGTATCCTGCAATTGCCAGAACATGATGCCTTTTTTGTACCAAAAGCTTCATTTCAGCAAAATTCTGTGACAACCTCATTTTTAGCTAAACCTCTGCTACTCTTTGTGCCTATCCTGGTCTTGGCATGCTTCAAGATATAGCTTGTAGCTGGTGTATGCTTTCGGTATTTGTCTATTAGGAATTAGACTAGAGTCACCTTCTTACTTCGTATACGCTGGTGAGCAGCTTTCAGTTAGTTAGCAACTCCTCCTTGCCATCGGACAGAATTTGATCCATAGAAGTGAAAGTTCTCAAGACCATTTCTTTGAACCATTTGTTTCTCCAGTTGTTACTCTTTCTTATAACTTGAATATTCCAATAAATGCTCTGTTGTTTAAGATTTAGCTTAGAAAGTCCATTATGTTCAGTCTTCTGATCTTTATTGATGCTGTTTGGTATGGTTCTTTATCACAAAGAACCTTAACTTAGGGGAAATGAAATAAGTATCTGATGCCATAAATTTTTAACCGAGGATCTTTTTTTCCCTTGTTTTTAAATGACTTCATAAATGAGCAAACTTGTTGCCAAAAAATTGGTATGTTCAGGCTTTTCTATTTGTTACAAAACAAGTAGCATAACAAAATACAAATGTGCAACAAAAAGTTGTGGAAAAGTGGAAGAGCTTTTGAAATAGAAGCTATAGAAGGCATTAACATGGCCTTATTTATGGATGAACTTTAAAAAAACTATTTGGAGGCAGGAAATAAATGTTTTGTTTCCTCTAGAAATTATTTGCTTTGTGTTAGAGTTTTCTGTTCTGGCAATTTTGTGATGGCACTGCAATGGCAAAACAAAGAACAAAATAAAAATTCCTGAAATTCTTAAAAGAGCAAAAAAAATCTCAGATGATTGTTAGTGCCAGGAAGAAAAAAAAAAAGAAGATATTTTAATAGTCTATCTGGATTTCCTCTAAACAAAGATGAAAGTAATTTTGGAGGGAACTCTGCTTAGAATGGATCGAGATATTTTGCCCTGCATTGTTTTATAGTTCTGCCAAAAAATGTAATTGATGGAGGTAAATACTAAAGACAAAATATATTTGTCATTAACTCTGGGAAATATTTTTTGTCTTTACAAAAGCATGCATAATAACTTTAATGGGATTGAAAAGTGAGGGGCAAACAGAAGTCCTCTATAGAGTCAGGGATACAGTGCACCTGCCTACCATTGTATTTGGCCTGGGTATAAATAGAGGGCTTTGGACCAGGTTGCCATTAATCTCTCATCTTTCATTATTATTCAGTAATTTAATCCACAAAATACTCTAAACGGTATATTATGACCCTTTGATTTCTAAATTATTTTCCTCACAGATCTTTTTCTCCCTGTGTGTTTATTATGTTCCTGTGCACACGGGAAGTCTGGGCCTGCTTGCAAGGCCAGAGCAAAGTTTTCTGAACAGAAAACAGTTCACCCTCACTTTTGAATTGTAAAGCACTTCTAAAGGGAGGCTGGGCCCTTTTAAACATCAGAGGAGAACTGAGCGTGAACAGACTTTGCAGGGCTGAGTCCTTCAGAAGCAGGGCTGGCTTTATGCCTGAATGCACTCACTGAAATTATGAGAGAGGTGTGAAATAGAGCCATGCTTGTGGCGTGTAAAATAGGCCTCTGAATGGAAATGAAATGTAGAAGGAGGTTCTAGATGTGTTTCACTATTGTAGGCTCTGGAAGAATTACAGAAAAAAAGAACAGCCCTTTACACTCTCCTCCTAGATACAGATAACTGCAACTCCAGTGAGAGGCCGTTGGTCTCAGACTATCAAAAGGGACGAGACAGAGACCTCCGCTACAAGCACTGTCAGGGTAGTTGTTCAGAAATGCATTTAGCATTTTATTAGTAAGTGCTAGCAATAGGAATGTTCAAATAAAAAATCCCACAGAATCATCTTCTGTCCAAAATTCAAACAACTTGTATTTTTTAAGACCCCGTTAACTTCATTTGTAGTTAGTTTTCATGGAATCACAGAATGGTCGAGGCTGGAAGGGACCTCTGGAGGTCGTCTCCTCATCATTTTCCTCTATTACCTTTGGGGTTTGAGCGGACCCATGAAACAAAAATGTGACCAAGCTGCAAAATACTGTTTCAGACCTGGATGAAACCTGAATGGAGACTTGAGAGCAAAAAGATTTTTTTGTGAAATTTCCAGTGTAATTTCAGGAAAAAATAGATGTTGGAATGAAGTCCTCTAAACTTTGGAGAAACATCTAAACTCTGGGATAGTCACCAAAACCAGCCTTAAAAAAATAAAAGAGAGTATTAAAATGCAATGAATGTTTATAAAGAGGCAAGATTGACATCTGTGGAGATCAAACATCTCTGCTTAAGAATGGAGCAGTTGGCAGCATGGGTTCAGTCAGGGCTGGGCTGAGGTAGTGTTTTTCCTCAGGTGAACTGTGTGCCCCATGTCCACAACCTTTTAAGTTTTCCATTCTGCTGAAGGACGACTCCAAAAAAGTCTTAATATTCACTGTTTAGAGTGTTAGGAATGTCTAGCTGGTGAATTTTATCATTTACATCAATGGAAATTGTGATTTTGTTATCAATTTCCGTTCCCCTTTACTCATGTCTTTCCCAAAATAGGTTACTTTGGTGTCATTCCTCCCAGAAGTCAACTGGTACAATACACGATGGCTGGGTAGTTTCACCTCTCAGTCTGACCTCTTGTGATCTACGCCCATGGCTTCTTCTCCTCCCGTATGTGGGTGGGTCTCACAGCCACCTACCCCAAAAATCACAGTTCCTACTGCCCAAAGCACTTCATAGATACACGTTAACTTTTGTAGAGAAAGCTTGCTTCTAAAAATAAAAGGCTAATTCACAATCTTGTCCTTTTTCTGAGACAACCAACCCATGTGTCAGCTACTGGAAACACCTGTCCCTTAGGCTTGGAGAGAGAGAGAGACTCAGCTCTTCACCCCATTTCATTGCAATCCTCTACTGGAAATAGATTATGGACCACTTTAATAATTGCTTTCTTTTGTTTGTTTGTTTTTAGTTAATAGGAAAAAACAGAAACATTCTAAACCCAGTTCAAAGGGAACTTGGTCATCTCTATTTCCCCATCCAGGAGAAAAGGGGTAAAAATCTGTTTTGAGTTTAGCTATCAATCTAGAAGTAAATTGAATTAAATAGGAAAATGTTTGAAAGCCGCGTTGTATTTCATTCCAACAGCATCGCTGATTTAAATGGGGTGGTGGAAGGGGGAAAGGGCTTAAATATTCAGCATTTTTATGATTAAGTATCCTTTGTGCCCCTACCACACCTCCTCTGAAAACAAAACACAAAGCATGTTTGGAACAGCTTGTTACTGCTACGCCTCAAGGCCCCGATGCCTGTTGTATTGAAGCTCAGCCCAAAGGAAGGTGAAGTGCTGAGCTGCACCAGCACATGTTAGCGCTGTCTGTTTGAATGTCCATGTGTATGCTTGCTCATGCACATTAGACATTGTACAAACATGTCACAAGAGCCAGAGCCCATGCTTTATGTATGTTACAGCGGAATTCCAAGGCAAATGAAGGAGAAGAAAAAAATGTTTCCTGAATTAAAAATCGTGCTAGTGGAAGAAAATACCGTTTGAATGATCAGCGGGCAGAAGGAGAATAATGCTATTTAGAGTTTTTCAAGGGCAGGGAAAGAAAGCAAGTCTGGCCTTTAATTCTGAATTCCTTTAGCAGGACAGGGAGGGAAGTGCATCTCTGGTATTTATTTCATGTGAAGATTTTGTACTCTACAAGTGGTCTGTGTCACTAATTTGTGTAGAATATTCTTTGGTCCTTACAGTGTTAGGCAGGCTCAGCAGGGTGACTGATATCCCAGTTGAAATGAGGAAAACGACATGCGTAGAGATGAAGGCTGCTATTCACCAACACGTAACAAAAGGAGACAGTATGAATAAGCACGTTCATATTCAGCATACCCAGGAAGTCTGGCAGTAACAGCAAAGCTGCCATCATCCTGGTGTAGTCTTCAGGCAGTGTTACTGGTTCAAAACCCAGCAGATCTTACTCGAGTTCCTGGTGCTAAAGACCTCAATTCGGCCACTTACACAGCCTTTTGTGTAAGGCATCAGATTCTCATCTCTGACACTTGGACTATGTCTTCTGTTGTCATGAGGGTTCACAGTTTGTAGCCTCTGCTCAAGGCTGAATGCCTTGGTGCTCTGTATTGCCTGACTGTTGACTTGCAGTTGCACAGCTGTGAGAAACTCAGTTGGGTGGGAACACAGCAAGACACTGATCTGAGCTCAAATGTCACCTGCACAAGCAGGACGGATGTAACTGGTTGAAGTCCCGTGAAGCCAGGAATGTGAGCAGACATCCAGACATGGCTAAATAGGAAAGGGTCAACACATCCGTAACTGGGGATTTGTGAAGTGGGAAATGATGAACAGACAGGACAGGCAAAGCATTAGGCCAAATGCTGAGGCACGTGTATGAAGGTCCAGCCAGAAGGTAACAGAGGGAGCCTGTGAGCAATGCTGCAGCAAACACTACGGGAGGAAGCTGGGGTGGTAGTAATATTTCTGTGCTGTTGATGAAGCTTATCTCCTTAATATTTGTAAGGAGCTCTGGAGCACACTATCTGCTAGATTAACCTGCACTGATTTTGCATCCGTTTATATGGGAAGGCATGTATTTTTAACATTAATTCTGCTGCATGTTTAAATGAGACATGCTTTACAATGTAATTAAGAAACCCTTCTTTTCGCACAATTGTCAGCTCGCACTTTTCCCACTCTGCTAATGCCTTCAATGCACAAAAGCCATGAAGAAAATCTTTCCGTGACATGATGGCATTACCATCTCTTTTCAAGTGGGAGGACTGTACTCCTACACAGCAGATTTTCCCTGTGTTGTGGTATTCATGCAGCAAAGAGCTGTACTTCTGAAGGGTTTCTTGTTTAAGCTCTTTCATGCTTCTTGCCTTGGAGACTTCTTTTAGACTTGTAGCCAAGAGGAGGTCAGGAAGTGCTCCATGCTGCAGCTTCTTTTTCTGTATATGTTTCTATGTGGTTCTCCACAGATCCATGGAACACATTCCCTTCCATCTCTCTCCCTTTCAGAGTAGTTTATGTTTCATTATTTGCAGATGGAAAAATGACAACTTGACAAACAGGGGAGGATCTTTTTATTTAAATCATCGTCTTCTTTCAGGCTCCCATGTAATCTAATGGGGTGACACTGAGAATGAAAAAACCGATTGGATTTTATTTGCCCAGTGCATGAAAAATGAACTTCCGTGCACATTTCCATGTGAAGTTATTTTTAGCTGTCATTCTGCTGATGGAATTTGCTCATCTTCATGACTTTCCGATTTGACCAAACTAATGATGCATTTACTGATGCCTTTACTGCCTTTGATTTTAGGGGGCTGTTTGGCTTTATAAAGTCTGTATTTTCATCACTTTTGTACTTCTTTTTTTCATTGCTAAGCACACAGAGTAACAACCAGGGATAAATGAAATCTTGAAAAAGCCCCTAGGAATTCAGCAGCCCAAACCATCCCATCTAAACCAAGACATGCAAGCTCCATTCCCCGGTTTTGTTTATTCATTTCCTACCGTGATTTACAGCCAAAACACACTAGCTGTGCTCGCTCCTCATATCCCAATCACAAAACCAGGAAAGACTTTCTTTAACTGAGCAGCACTGTTAAGCCCTTGTTTAACAGTTTCAGATTCATTTAGCTGTGAGCACAAAGTTAATCAAGTTTCACAAAGATCTGGGTGTGATCTCAGTCATGCTTGTAAGAGCTCTGAAAAGTGGTGGAGTTTGAGGACAACGTCCTGCCCACTGTTTGTGCCAAGCTTCTTCTCTTGTCCTTCTTTGCCTGCTATTACATTTCAGTACTGTAGCGGAAAGCACTGAAAGCATGAGGCTGTCAGCCAGAACTGATTCAAAATCTTTCAGCAGCAAAACCGAGTGGTGGGGAAGGATGGGACAGGCTCAGGGAAAAGCCTGCCTCAGAGTGGAGCAATCAGCTCAGGGAACCAAAGATGGGCCCCAGCTGGCATTGCCTGGCCATCAGTCCTCCATCTTCCACCTTTGCTGGGCTGCCCATGTGAGAAGGCAGTGCTTCCACTTTCCTCCCAGTGAGTGCAGGGCCATTGACTGGAGTGCCTTCCTACCCAACTGGCTGATCTTCTTGTCCTAAAGCCAGCCTATTCTGTAATGCTGCAACTAGGAGCAGCAAGGCTATAGCTGCGTTGCAGCAGCAGGGTTGGCAGAGCTGAGCTCAGGGGGCAGTAATTAAACAGGACACCTTTCTGCCTTTCCACACTACTGGCCCTTGAGCAGAGTGGATGGCCTGACCGCTGCTTTCACTATTTCATTTTGCATTTGTGTCCACAGTAAGAGATGTAGTACACCCAGAGATCTTTTCCAGCATCCCAGTTTCCTAGCATAGCAACTGAGCTTTGAAGTGACTGGTATTCATGAAAGCAAGCAATTACTTCATAGTAGCATATATTGTGATGAGTCTGTACTAAGAGCCGGGAGCAAACCCCTAAACTTTCCTGTATCCTATGTTATGGGAATAGGTGATTTTACAGAAATTGATGTCATGGAATTAAAATAAAATGCTTCTTTTTTGTCTGTGTTTTGCTCTGAATCATGGTTGTTACTGCAGTATAAGAGAGTTCTGCTGTTATCTTCCACCTTCTCCCTCCAAAAATCAACCCATAAAAAACCTGTCTGGATTTTAGCCACCTGGTTATAGTTAGTTTCTTATTTTAAAATAGCTTTCAAAATAGATCAGACATTACACCGTTAAAAACAATTTTCCCTGTAGGTATTGAATATCAGACAGGGCTTGTAGTAATAACTGATAGGTATCTAGAATAATCTTCAGTATGGACTGAGACTATAAAGATCTGTCAATCACTGCATTTAACTTTAAACACAGATGATTTGAATTCGTGTTAGCAGCATGAGGAAGTCAAAAAGATGGAATGGTGCTGTCGGAGAAAAGATGATAGGATTACCTCTGCTGTTAGCCTTTCCTGCTACTTGTTTGAGATAGTAAATCAAGGTGAAGTTTATGAAAAAGGCTACAACAGGGGTTTCTAACTCTTCATTCCTGCTGGGATTTTCCTATTATAAATCTGCTGTCAGAAATAAGTGGCTTAATTTTATGCAGGCACAAACACCTTGGTTCAACACGTTTTGCCAGAGACAGTCTTGACTGTCTTAATGCAACAGAGTCCTCATTAACAGGGGCCTGTGAAAAAGAAAAATGCACACATGCTCTTTTGTCGTTGGTCATTCATGAGCAGTCCGATGAAAACTGAAATAAAACATAAATCCCAAGGTGATGTGGAGCCAGTGTGGAGGCATAAGTGCTTGAATCACACAGCTTATGTGAATTATCCATCTTGAAGAACATTACACTCCACCTTTTGAATGAAGTTTCATTAATGTGGTGGAAAGCTCACAGTTTCTATTTGTTCTGCTGTGGCTGCTGAATTTAGCACTACCCCCGGCGCTCACCCCCAAAGCAAACACCTCTGTTGTGGTGATTTTTCCTTTTTTATCCAACTCTATAACAGTACAGGCGACTAAGACAATGCTTTCTGAGAAGCTCATTTGACTTGCTTGGGCAGTTCTTTCTCCATGCAAGTGCAGTCAAGACAGATCAGTAGAATTTTGCTGGCTTCATAATGCATTTGTCCCATTTGTTTGGAGTTCTGCATGCAAAAATAAAAAGTCAGGATCAGGCCTCAAAAGTGATAAATGCCTGTTTGCATATTTCCTCCTAATTTTGGCACTGTCTGGTGTACTGGGCTGTGTTTCAAATGTGCACTGAGTAGATTTGTCACTGGTGTCTGTTATGTTATTCTCAGGAAATGGATGTGAAATTTGCCTTCAGGCACTCAGTACTGGAAGTATGACTTTAAGTTTGTCCCGTCTACAAGAAATGATTAACCTGAAGTCATAGGAGTAGGGATCTCAGATCACAGGAAAAGAGAACTTGCCAATACTGTGACGAAAGACATCCTTACCCCCAACGCAGTGTTCTCTTCTGTGTTGCTTTAATATCAGATTTTAAAATCCTCACTTAACTAAGACTGCATCACTTAGGCAATGACGGCATTAGAGTCAGGCTCAGAAGGAATCCCCTCTTCATTCAGGGCTGTAAAATTTGAAATGTCAGAATATAATTTTGTTCCAGGTTGAGAGAAGACTCCAATGTACTGAAGTACTGAAGCTTAAGTAAAATTTTGCCTTATTTTCCAGTGTCGTCTCTCAACGCATGTATGTTTTAACAAAACCAAAATATTTTCATTTTGGTTTGCTTCATCTCATATTTTAAAATACTCTAAAAGTAAAAAAAAACCAAACAAAAAAGAGATAAGTACTTTTTAATGGGAAGCCCCAAAAAATCCATTCAGAAAATGTGAAAACAAGCCATTTTGATATTGCCGGAAATGTCTCTTCATCTTGCCTTTTTTAATCTCCCCCCCCTTTCACAAAGAAAGTGGCACCATTTTGCAAAAGACTAAGATTTTATGGAGCTGCGCCTTTTTGACGGAATATGGCTCCAGTGTTGCTGGCTTTTGTGATCAGCTCCTGATGGAGTAGTCAACTGATGAAATATAATGTGCTTTGAATTATCTGAGCAAAACGCTTCGCTTGCGGTAAATTCATTGGCATGTATGCACGTTGTGTTTCCTCAGATCAGGATGACAACCTCATTGCTGGCTGGCTTGTGGCATCCCAAGTTAACACATGTAAACTTCGCAGCTGTGGGCTGTGTTACAACCGAAAGGACGTAGGGGCTGAAGCCAGCAACTTCTTTCTTTTGTTTTCCTCTAAAAAAACAGTCTATGCAGAGATGCCTTTTCAAGTGAAGGACTGTGAGGTAGCACAACCCAGTGTATTTTATCTCTGTTTTCATGTGGTTCTCCTGATTTAATGCCCTGGTCTATAGCCGAGAGCTCCCGAAAGCTGGCTGAAGTTGGGGTCTTTACAGTGTTTTGGGAGAAAAGGGAGGATTTTGATTTACAGGCAGCCTGCTATACAGCACTCCAAAGCATCCATTTTCCAAAGTGTGACAGATATAAAGTAGCCACAGAAATTATTTTCCTGATGAGTCTGAACTGAGAAGTGGGAGAAGGGAAGTATATTCCAGTGAGTGGTTGTGGTACAGTTGTTTCATTTTCCTGTGTACCCCAACTGCAGATGCAGCCTGCCTGTTTAGATCAGCCGAAGCTACTGAAGTCTGTTGACCTTAAGCACAGAAAAATATACCTGATCCGCCGAGCTGCAGCGGATAAGCTGGGTTTTAACCATAGCAATTGGGAACTTGTGGGGCGGGGGCTGGTTGTCTTTTTTGTTGTTTTTTTTTTTTTTTTTAATTAGTGTCTCACAACCTAAGTTCTCAGAAAAACCTTGAAGTGTTCATCTGAGAATCCGAATCAGAGGGCATTTCTGTGTCAAACAGGTATCTGCAGGTGGGTATGGCTCTCGGCATGCACAAACCCCTGATTGCACGTAGGGGATTTTTGATATCTGCTGCAGGAAGACTGATGCCAGGGAGGCTGGAGAGGGGCCAGGAGGAAGGAAGAGGCCTTCCCGGGGCGGCAGGAGACTTTGAAGTGTGACCCTGAGCAGAACCGGGGTGGGAGCGGAGGCGAGGGGCAGGCGGGGTGGGCAGCGGGGTGCTGGGGCTGCGGATGCAGGAGGGGAAGGCAAGGGGTCAGGGAGGAGGGCGTGCGGGCAGGGAGGCTGCCAGCAGCGGGGACAGCAGCGCCGGGAGCTGGGGGCTCACCGGACAGGTTGCAACAAGCAGTTGGGGGAAACAGGGACGTGTTTTTTAACAGCTGGTTTGACATAATGAAGGCTGAGCGGCCTCCAAAGCAGCCCTGATCACATGCCCCGGGGGAAGCAGTGGCTGAAGCATCAGCCTAGGAATCAGGAGGCCGGGGTTTTATTCCATCATCTGCAGCTATTTCAGGAGCGACTTTGGGCACGCAGCTGATGTGTTTGTGCCTTGTTTTTTTCCCCCCACCAAGAGGTGTTGCTCCCCTTGATACCCCCGAAACTGAAAATCTAGAAGCGGAAGCCTCTCCCAGTGCAGTAGGACAAAACCACTGAAATTAAAATACGGCAAGTTCAAAACTGTCAGAGGGAATTCCTTTTTCACATACTCTGATGCAAATTGGGGCTAACACCAGTGACTAAGGTGAACTGGCGTCAGTGGGAGACAGAATTAAGTGGGGTCTGTTCAGTGCCTGTATAAGTAATGAGCGCACACTCATCAAGCTATTCTTCTGTAGTTTAATTTTTTAATAAAACAAATTTTTTGCCTGCCTTTTCTAAGACAAATGTTGAAATGAACCTTTGGTCATGTAAAATGCATTTGCCATATGACTAATGGTTATTTTTAAAGCGCTGAGCAAAGTGTATGCATGTGTGTGTCAGGGAGACAAAGAGAGGCAGTCTTTGTGTATTTGCTGTGGTAATTGTTTATGAATATAGTTGTTTTTTCCAATTATGCTTTCCAGTTATAATCCATCAGCAGTCTTGTCTCCATTTCTCTCAGTTGAGGTTTGTGTGTAAGTGTAGAGATTTATGCTTTCAGATATTTCAGTTACAAAAGTATATGCTTTATCTTAAGCATTGATTTTTATTCATGAAGTGCCATAGAACAGAGAGAGGGAAGTTTGTGGAAAAGATCAGGTTAAAAGTTAAACCATGGTCATGCAAACAACTATGTGGCCATACGGCTAATTTCAGGGCCTTGGACTGAAATATGATTTTGTATCCAAAAAATAAAGGAGAAAGTCTGAAAGGTCAGAACTCACGCTAATGCCTGCAGGAGAAGCTAAGCCCAGAGTCAGAGCTGGAGAGTTTGACCTAAACCGTATAGTGTGGCTTCACAAATGGAGACACAGTATGGAAGTGGAGAATTAATGTCTTCCACAATAGCAAGATTCTGTAATCTTGCTCAAGCAAAAGCATGGTGGAAAACAGGAGAAGTGGCCAGTGGAGTATAAAGTCCTTTGCACTGGGAATAAATAAGTCTACAAGTGAGTCCTAGCCCTATACATCAGCAGTAAAAATCCCACAGACTTTATTTGGTTTATATTGTACTTAAGGTTTTAAGTACCTAGTGCCCAGCTGAGGCAATGGTCTTCTGTGACTGACCTCCGAATCAGGCACTGTGTAAATGCCAGATACATCATAGAATCATAGAATAGTTTGGGTTGGAAAGGACCTTTAAAGGTCATCTAGTCCAAACCCCCTGCAATGAGCAGGGACATCCTCAACTAGATCAGGTTGCTCAGAGACCCGTCCAACCTGACCTTGAATGTTGCCAGGGATGGAGTATCTGCGACCTCTCAGGGCAACCTGTTTCAGTGTTTCACCACCCTCAGAGTAAAAAATTTCTTCCTTATATCTAGTCTAAATCTACCCTCTTCCAGTTTAAAGCCATTACCCTTTGTCCTATTGCAACAGACCCTGCTAAAAAGTTTATCCCTATCTTTCTTATAAGCCCCCTTTAAGTATTGAGAGGCCACGATAAGGTCTTCCTGGAGCCTTCTCTTCTCCAGGCTGAACAAACCAAACTCTCTCAGCTTTTTCTCACAGGCGAGGTGCTCCAGCCCTCTCATCATTTTTGTGGCCCTCCTCTGGACCTGCTCCAACAGGTCCATGTCTTTCCTGTGCTGAGGGCTCCAGAGGTGGACACAGGACTCCAGGTGGGGTCTCACCAGAGCAGAGCAGAGGGGCAGAATCCCCTCCCTTGACCTGCTGGCCACGCTTCTTTTGATGCAGCCCAGGGTGCAGTTGGCCTTCTGGGCTGCGAGCGCACATTGTCGGCTCATGTCCAGTTTTTAATCCACCAGTACCCCCAAGTCTTTCTTGGCAGGGCCGCTCTCAATCCCTTCATCCCCTGGCCTGTATTGATCCCGGGGGTTGCCCGCATCATGTGTGCGCGTGTGTGTGTGTTTAATATGAAAGCAGCTTTTGTTTTACAATTGCTGCTAGTGCCATAGGTCGTGGGGACTGGTTTTCATTAACATACTTAGGCTTTTGTGATTTAACACTATTACATGATCTGAGTGTTTGAAAATGACTTGAGCAGGACCAATCCACAAAGTCTGCCACGTGTCTCAGTGCCCTTTTGCAGGGCAGGAGTCGTTTCACGCTGCTGGCACAACATGATTTCTTCCAGCAGCACAGCAGGAAGAAATCCTTACAGCTTTCAGAGGTTGTGAAAACCTGCATGGTTTAGCAACCCCTTCTTCATCGACAGAAATGAAGGGTCTCCATCACTTTCTTCCTTAAGGATAACACCATCACAGCTATACTGCAGCAGGATATTTTAAATTTATGCTATTTGGTTTCAGAGCTAGAGGTCTGCAAATGCTGCTGTAAGGCTTCTGCTGTTTGACCATTATTTCATGTTGTCATTTTTATTTGAAGGCCCAACCATAGCCAAGAAAAGGAAACTTCTGTACTTCTCTTTTTGTGTTACATCTTCCAACTGGAATACTTTCAAGCACAATAGAATTGAACATGAGCTTTGGGGAGGGAGCAAGAGGAGAAAAGGGAATCAGCTAGAAGAGATGATGACTACAGTGGGGTACTGTGCAGTTTAGTTCTCTGGGGACTGAAAAATGCTTTCAACCAGTGTGATGTTGCAACTGTCCAAAAGAGGAGAGAAAAATCCATGTCTGGTCTAGACCAACCAGAAACTAAAAACAAGGGACACTTTGAATTCTGAGACTCTCACCACAACTGAAAACTGTGCTCAGGCCAAGTAACTGGAAAATCAGTTTCTTGGGTTAGAGAAATGCTTCCCTGAAGAATCAGAAGCAGCTTTCCATTTTAATTGGTAGAGAAATGATTATATTCTGAAGCATTGGTTCTAACACTTGAACTGGTGCAAAAGTTTGCAATCAGGGCTGTGAAGAGATTTGGTTTGTTTCACATGGAGCTCAGTGAAATGCTACAGTAGAACAATTTTTTCTATGACATTTTCTTGCCATTTGGCTGTGATAGTCTATCATTTGTCACAAAATGGAAAAATAAGATCTGTCTTCATAACGTACCAAAAAGAAGTCTGACTGCAAACACAAGTCGGGAAGAGGCATAGGGACTGGAGCTGAGTGGTGAAACCCTAGATCAGGAGAAGGTTATGAGAAATCATATACCAGGAGACCTGAGAATCCCCCGACCAGGAGTAATTGAATGCGGTAATTGTTAAGGAGACCTTTAAAAAGAAATGTTGAGTAAAAATTACTTACATGGTGCTTGTTTTAAGAGGGAAGTGTAGTAAATTTCAGGACAAATTTTTAAGTGGCAATAGTATAGGCACGGCCTATGCTGTAGGCAAAATAAATTTTCTGAACTAAATGACTCCTTTCAGTCAGTCAGGCTACAGTGTTTGTTTTCGGGGTGAAATATGTATTTCCTTCATTGCGCTGGTACAAGGATGGCTGAAGCCTGAGAGGAGGTCTCTAGGGATCTGGTCGTAATGCCTGGCAATACCACCTGCTCCTTACGGCATGAGGGGTGAACTTCGCAGAGATTTGCATTGCAGAACAAGGGACAGAGTCAGAAAACTGTTCTTGGATGTGGCAGGGATATGTGAGTAGTATTTGATTTTGCAAGAAAGAAGAAAACTCGGGGTTTTACTCTTAGTCCCACACTTTTAGAACTGGTGCATTATTACTCATCTCCTCGCTGTGGAAGATGTAAGGCTAAACATGTTAATCCCAGGGAAAAGTGACCTGCAATCTTCAGGATTAAAGTGATATATGTGTGAAACATTATACTATTTTATGATTAAATTTTAAAACAATATTTTCTTCAAAAAGATTCAGTCAATATACTTGAGTCTGGTAAAAGTAATATGACTCATACAGCCTGTATTTTATTAATATTTGAAGTTTCTCTTTTACAAAAGAGCAGCATAGCACTTCAAGATAACAAAAAATCAGGGGAGTTTGACGATGCTAGGCAGTCTCTTCTTGTAGTGTTCTGATTTATTTGTGCTCTTGGAGAACTGCAGTCAAAGAATATGCAGACATACCATTTTTTTTTCAGATGATTAAAAACCGTATAGACGGAAAGTGAAGGAAGAATAGATGGAAACTGAAGGAAGAATGTCCCATGCTTCTGTTCAAGTCTTTTAGGTGCTGTAGCCATATGATAGTTCCAGATTCATTCATCCAATTTTACCCTTTCTTTTCCTCATGTTCTCTTTTCATCTGACGGCCATTAGAAAGCACAACTTCTCTGTACTAGTTCGTAAGGACAAGATGATGTGTTGGGAATGTGCCATATCAGGGATGGGGAACTCTAGGAGGATGACCTGGAACTTTTTAATGTTTGCAATGCACGTTTAAGTATCCGGGAAGGGGGCAGAGATACCTTGCATGCATATGATTCTTGCATGCACATATGCTTGCAAGCTCAGACTCACATGAAATTCTCATCTGAAATTTGTTGCCTGTTGCACAGAGCTTAGGCCAAGATCTGTTCACCTCTGTTTTTTCAGTATTCAGCAGTGAGTAGTCTTCCTTGCTTTGGCTAACTGAAATACATTTTAGGAGGCAGCTGGCTGTTGCCAAGAAGAGCCCGCATGCAAGAATATTTCCATCTGGGATGACTAACATGTGCCCAATGCACGTCCAGTCTCACATCCCACTCTGCAAACAAAATCCACTGATGAATTAATTCTCTTCTTGCTTCAAAGGGCAGTCAAAAGATGAAAGTGAAAAACTGGACATATTTCAAAAAATTACATTATATGAAAAATAGGTCATTCAGCCAGATTGCAAATCATAGATTTTCAAAAACGTGAAATGTCAAGCAGTCCTATTTGAAAAAATATGTGTTTCCTTGCTTGTTGCATATTTTGTTAGCAATGGAAAGAACGTATTCTAAAAGGAAATACAGTGTTTTAACTCCATCTCAGGATAAAGCCAACAATATTCAACTTGTTTGATTCAGGCTTATGGCGATATAAACATGATGCATGTGTCCTTGCTCAGTTTGTAATTCTTTCGTAACAGAAATAGCAAAATTAATTTGAACAGTTGTAAATATAAAAGTGATGCAACAGTTTCTGGTATTTTACAGTTGCAAATATCAAGTCTGCTTCTTGTGAAGACACTTGATTTTATTGAATGTGTCATATGCACGACTGATCCTTCTCATGCACTGAAGGAATGTCGATGTTGATATAAAACCCCATATAATAACCCTCTGGCTTCTCATATGTCAGTGACTCAAGCAATAAAATATATAATTGTGATGCTAATTAAATTGGTATTTTTAAGATATGTCTTTAAGAAAGGGATTGTTTGTACCTACCCAGAATTAAAAACAGAGCTGTCAGTCTAATTCTGTATCACTGTCAATACTTAAAACAATACACAGAAGCTGCATCTTCTTAGCTCGTCTCAGAGGTGCAGGTCTGAGGAAGTGTAAATCCTCCACCCAAGATGAATGCACAACGTGCTGCCTGCCATTTAACTGGTGGTATGTATATTAGCAGAGCAAAGGCCTATAATTATATAAATCCTAAAAAAAAATAAAATAGGCATTTAGTAAACTGTTTGAGCAGGACCAGTGCTAACTGCCTAAAACTGGCAATCCAAAACTCAAACAACAAAGAAAATGTTGACCCAAGCAAAACAGTATTCATCTCAAGAATTAAAACCCTAAGCCAGTGTCATGCGCAGTCCTCTCAGATGTAATTACATATTGTATTCTAGTTTATACCGAATGTGCCTGGTATATTTTTCTATGCCGTAAAAATAAATAGTGACTTAAAACCCTGGAAAGTCCAAGTAGGTAATAAATAGTCCAGCTCTGTAGAAATGTGGGGTCTGACTCTCTGAGATATCTGTGCTCTCTGTGAACATTTAGTCCAGTTCAGCACATCTGGGCATTTCTTCTGCAGGTGCCAGGGGTTTAGCCACATGTGTACAGGGCTTCCCACTCCATCTACTGCAATTGCAAAGTGGTGATCCGTCCTTGTGGAGGCCAAGGCAAAGCCCAGGCGTAGAGCAGGCTCACTGGAACTAGTAGTTGGGCAACATTCGAAAATTAGTACTTTACACGCAGATTAAACAAAACCAGGTTTGTCGGGAGAGGTCATACTTTTTTATTAAAGCAACTTCTATAGTTGGAAAAAACAGGCAAGCTTTTAGACAGACAAGACCACTTCTGGTCTGGAACAGAAACAGGAGTGTTCAAAGCTAACTACAAGCTGAGAACAATTGCTTTGCTTTTACTTCATCATGTTAAACAAAGCACTGTTAGGACTGATTGGCCACCTCCTAGAGCCTGGAGAGTCATCAAGCTCTCAGTTAAGAAGAAACGGTATTTGGTCCAGCTATGTCAGTTTATATTAATCCCACGTAAGGCTCCACCAGCCTCAGCAGGCAAACATCTTTGACCTAAACATGTAAGGATCATTTCCACTGAGGAACTGTTTATTTACACCAAAAGGCAGGATGGCCTTAAGTGGGCAGCACTCTAGGCTGAAACTCTGAAGTCAGCCCTCTATTCTGTGCTCGGCTGCTGGTTTACTGAGTGATCTACAGTGAGTGGGTCTATCTGTCAGCTTCTGCATGGTAATAGGCATAATAAAACTGGCCTCCTCACAAAGTCCTTTGAGATCTACAAAGGAGAAGTGTTACACAGCAGCTATACACTTCATTAGTAGCTCTTTTTCATGTGGTTCCTTTAATAGACATTTGGGTTCTGATTTAGATCTTCTGAACAGGGTGTAACACTACTGGTGCTGGTAGCAGCTCTGTGTTTGCCAAATGTGACTATAAGGCTCCTACCACTGCTACATAAGCAGTTAAAAAGCTGTATCTCTAAACTTCCCGATGTCACGTATGCTCTTAAACAGGGAAAGGCTATTTGTGTTCAGGAACTACAGAACTTACTTCATCTCCCTGGGCAGTTACTGCAATGGGACATTTAATCTGAGTAGGCACGTGTGGAAACAAATAACCAAGTAGACACAGATTCTCCAATAAATGAATAATAAATGTTATCTTTTTCACACTTAAGTAAAACACAGGAAAATGAATGCCAACACATTTCACATTATTCTGTAATGCATGTGTATGTGCACAGTCAAATGTACAAATGCATCACCATAATTAGGCACAATGGCAAATGAATGTCCTAGGAACATATGTGAGTATGCATACATTGGCATTAAATAGTGCATAATATCCAAAAAAACTATGGCAAATAAACATTCAGGTTGCAAAGCCAAGCAACATTGGATATTCCAGAATGTAGGTTTCCTGGGCATCCTTAATTAGCCCTTTTGAATATTTATGATGATACAGTTTTAATTACATGATAATGTGTAGGGGGTTGATTTTTTTTTTTTTCCTTAACAGATCTTTGTTTCAACCAGTCAATGAGGAGGCAGTTTTTTAACCCTTCTGGTTTTTATCTTTTCCCATTTGGTGCTCTGGTCTCACATCTCACATTAATGCACATGGCCCAAGTGTTACACTGAACGCAGAAAATATTAATCCCCTTCCAAGCTTTTGTTTCTCTGGTGCTCCCATGACAGCATCTTAATACGCCCCAAATCCTGATGAACGTATCTCTGCAACACATCTGTGCAGGGTGAGAATACTATTATCTTCACAATATTCTTGCCATCATGCAAAAGCACTGAAGCACAGGGCAAGAAAGGTCAGAATGACAACTTGCAGCGAAAGCTGAGTGAGAGCTGTGGGAGCTTTCGCAGGCGTAGCATTTCCCTAGCACTTTCTCCACTCAAAGCACGGGCCCAGTTGACTTCAGCTCTCAGCACTTCTGCATTTCAGGCCCCAGGTGTCTCTTGTTGAGCACCCAGAAAATGAGGCCAAGCACTCAAGAGGGAGGAAATTCCAGAATGATGTCATCATGCCTACACGTGGGGAGGGGGAAGGAGTTAATCGTGCCCAGGCAATCCAAATTCTGGCATTTGCTAACATTTTAGCATTTGGCTCACAACCATATCGTTCTTTTAGCTGAGTTTCTCTGTGTGTGTTTATACATTTCTCTGTAAATAAATAAGGACATCTGAACTGTGTCTAACCTGCTAAAAACTCTTGCACTGCCTTCCCAGTAAAACTAATTTATTGATGTGTGTCCCCTTGGAAAAAGGCATGGCATGTGTTGTCACAACTTTTACTTATTTTTCCTGTTGCAATTAAATCTAGGGAAATCTAGGGAAACTTGGTTTTGATTGTTCCCAGAAGAGGAAGGAAGGGAAGTAAAGAAGATCTACCTTAAAAGGTGCTGAAGTATCAATGCACCCCCTTGCTCCAGCTGTGCCTCGGCCATTCATTCCTTCGCTGCTTTAGAAGCAGGAACAGGCTATAGGCAAGCAAACATTTTGATGCCCAGAATCATGGGGATCAAGGACTTCTAGGGGACAGGGATAAATTTGCTTCACTTCAGTCTGAAAACACGCTACTGAATCTGAAGTTCTACATTTGCTACATCGTTCCATCCCTATCTATTAGCAAATTACAAGTGAAGCATTAAAAACCATAGCATGCTGCCTTCAAAATCCCAAGATTTTTAATTAAATATTAGTTTATTTTTTTGTTTGCTTCCTGCAAGTTTTCTCCAACCCTTTCCCTTCTGAAACTTCCCTGCACAAGCAGACAGGTTGGAAACAGGTTAAAAATGGAAGCTGAAATCCATATGTAAACAGCTGGCTCCAGGAGCTAGTGCTCTAGGGAATGAAAACTTGTAATGCAAGACTCACAAAACTCTTGTGGGAGTTGGCTTCATTAGGTATCCACCATAAGTGTGTCTGTGTGCATATATCTGTACACCGTTGCGATCCTATCTGTGTGTGCATATGTACCTGAGGTTAGCAGAGTCTTCACTCCTTGCTGCGCCGGTCACTCCTCTCTCTTCTCACACTTCTCATCTGTTCTTTGAAACTGGGAGTGCCGCTCTCTTTCGTACATCCCCATCTCCGCTAGCGCCACAGACTGATGGCAGAAGGATCTTTTTTTTACCCCTCCTATGTGTGTACAGCAGGTGAGCTTTTCTCACTGACTGTCTGCTGACTGTGTCGGATGTTATCTAACTTTCAGCCAGTGGACAGAACAATGTGTTTACCCTGCTGAACTGAAACGCCCTGGCTAGGTCTCCAAAAGCTCTTCTCTATAGCCCTTCTATATAGGGTACCAAGGGAAAGGTAATCACCGACTGAGGCATCGAAAGGAGGCATCGTGAGCGTCCTACCTTTACTCCACTCAAGTGGCTGTTTCCTCTCAGGGTCTGAAAAATTCCTGATAAAGAAATGGCATTCATTGGTTGTACTTTTAGTTCTGGAAATGCCTCCTCATCTATGGTGGATTCCTCCTCCCTTCCCAGCCTGGGGAGCACATGGTTATCCCTCCTCCCTGACGGCTGGGGAGCTGAGCTTTCCCTCTTCTCCTCACTGCAGTCACTAGCGGTAGGGGGAGCAATGGCAGATCTTATGCCAAGATTTCCTCTTTTTCCCAAGAGGGAAAAGCGTATCTGTCCATGTGAGACACTTCCTTATGGTACGTGGCTAAGCCATGCTCTCCAGCCAAGATGTCAGCTAGCAACATGCGCTCTGTGGGCTTCTGAGGGCAGAAGTCCTAGGGTAGGCAACATGGTGGGAATGGTATGGTGCCTATTACGTTATTGAAAACAAAATACAGCTGCATGTTACTGTTGGCTGAATGCAACCTGTCAGCACCAACATCTCCCCAAGAAGCCAGGACTGATTGCAGCCAGCCTTCGCAGGAGAAGGTGCCAGTAGCCGAGCAGTTGGAGAAGTGTGACATGTTGCCCCCTGCCCCAGGCTGCGTTAACGTGGCTGTGTTAGAGCAGGAAGCGTGCCTGGAGAAGAGCCATGTCGCGAGGAGCTGTGGTGACAGGCAGATTGCTCAGAAAGCCCCAAAGGAACTACAGTGGTTTTGCTGATGGCTGAATGCCCCGGGGCTGGGACAACATGCATTCTCTCATGCGATGGACCAACCCAGGGCACCAGTGGTGCTTGCTATGCTTTGACGGTACATCAAGCTCCAAAATCACTTCAGAATAATTCCTCCGTAGCCCACAGATTTGCTTATCCTAATTGTTAATTACTGTAACTCACTCTTTTAGGACCAGCTCTGTTTTCAGTCTTCATAGTTCACTGAATCTAGAAGGCTGTGCGTCCCTACCCTCTCATGAGCGTGAGTGGGTTGGGTGCCAGCCCTGGGCACTGGAGAATGAATCACATTGCTGTAGCTGAGAAAAGTAATGAGGGTTAGGTAGGCTTTGAGCCATTTTGGTGCATCACTGTCTTTCCAGCTCTGCTGTATTATGTTTTGGTCTGGACAATCAGAACCCTTGTAACTTCAAACAGAGATCAAGGAAAGGACTGAATGGTTTGCCCTCCTGAATAAAATGAGAACATGTGAGTGTGGGGAGAGAGGGGAAGGAAGAGAGGCATTTGCATAGGTCAGGAAAGGTCATTAAAACATCTGGCAGTAGTAACTGACATGTGTCAAATTTTAGTGTTCATTAAATTCGTATTAATGCAAGAATGGTTCTTAAGCTCCAAATGCCACTTTTGGTTGCTGTGTTCCCCCAGCTGATGGTGATGACTTTTCAGAACTGTACCATGCTTGTTTGCTTGCTAGTGGCATCTGACCTGGGGTCAGATTTCTATTTAACCCCTTCCTGTAGGTCAAAAGACAAATTAATCTGGTGAGAATTGAATTGGAAATGAGGTGTCTGGATAGCAGGTGTCCCAAACATGGAATAGCTGCCAGGCTGAAACATGTTTGCATCTGTTCTTATGCCATCCAAGAAGTCATCTCCAAGGTCAGGGAGATATTCGGCTGACATCTGAGATGGGAAGTTGCCACAGGGATCACAAGGGGCAGGTGTCCTATGTTAGCATATTATCTTGCAGTCTTGGGGGGAAATGTCTGAGAGTGTCACTCTGACTATAAATGTAGATGTTTCCATTTACTGTGTACTTTGCTTTACCTGTGTTTACTATCAGTTTATAATTGTAAAGACGATACACAATTTACATCCCACTTAAAGACAAGAATCTCACAAATCTTTTTCTTCCCTTTTTTTTAGAGGATGAAGATGATGAAGAGATGGTGGAGCCAAAAGCACAGGATGACTTGGAGACAGAAAATCAAGACCAGAAGCAGGAAGTGAAAGAAGGTACTTTAAAAAGTGAAAAAGATTTTGTTACAGCTTTAAAGGACCAAATCCTGCAAGTAGTTATTCTCATAGGTAGCTTCTATTATTGAGAACACTGCGAAATCAAAATAGTCACCAGTTTTGTTGATTCAGAACCATATGAGTGGCATAAAAGCAGTAAATTGTATCCCAGTGACCCAGCTGGGAACTCTGAGAAGCTCGTGAAAGGCACAAGACTTTGGCTGTTTAGAAGCAGCAATATGTCCTCATAATTTGGGAAAGAAGCAGAGATCCTTGGATTCCAGGACTGGTGCTTACTTGTCCTCTGGCTCAAATAGCCTGCTTACCCGAAAGATTTAAAACACGAATGCCAGGCATTCCAGCAGCTCCATAAAGTTGGTTGGTCTTCAAAGGTACTTAAAGCCCGTAACTATCTGCCTGCTTGAGAGGGGCAAACTTAAACCTAGTGGTGGTCAGGAATCCTCCAGCAGAAAACCATTTCACTGGAAAACGTTGACTATCAAAATAAAAAATTCTTGTAGGAGCTGCCCCCTGGGAACTTAAGGTCACAGCTGAAGCCAGGCAGGTCCAGCCCTTCTATCCATTTCTTTGGATTGAGACACTCTCCAAGGTTACCAGAGACAAAAATTCAGGTTACTGCTTCTTTCTGGTGCAGAAAAGAGACATGTTGAAGTGGTGCATTATCTTGTGAAAACAAGATAAGACACGTGTCAAAGCAGTGCACTGGATGCGGTAGATATGCTGGGTGCCTCTTGTTCACTTCTCTTGGACTCACTCTAGCTTTTGTAATTAGAAAAGGGATGTAAAATTTGGTCCTCCTCACCTGGGAATTTGCTAGAGTATTGGCTATTTTGGTGTGTCGCCTTAAACAGTCAATGCTCAACAGTCAATGTGTGGAGTCAGGGAAAAGAGCTGAAATATCAGCAGCTCCAGTGCGCAAGGAAATGTGTTTCTTCTCCAGCATTTCTTAGCTCTGTATTGCCAGGACTGTTCACAACGCTGCTTACCCTCTTGAAAGGTAACTTACTTTCTCAGGTAGGGCCTAAGTCATTTTGTGCTACGGTGATCATTATTAGGATGATTCTGTGACCTTTGTTTTTCACAAGATAATCTCGCTATGGGAAAAATATGGAGTTGTTTTATACAGAAGTCCCCCATGAAATCGTTAACTGTGAATACAGCAGTGGATGCTCCTTTCTCATCCAGGGGAGCCTGGCATGATTTACATCAGTGTCCAGTAATCCTGAGTCTGGTGTACAGTGCCCACATTTGCTGTCCTCACACACTGAAATGAGTTGCAGTACCAGCCATGCTGTTTTGATTATAAATTGATCTTTCTTCCCTCTTAACAGAATCACAGAAATCACCCATGCCATAAATCCTGCAGTGTCCATTGCTCATTAGGTCCTTGTAGAAACACGGAGAGGAGAAGTTACTCCTCCCGCTCCTCATCCTTCTGCTTCTCCCACTGCCCCCAGCTGCCCCACCAGCCCCGCCAGCCCCACCGCTGCCATGGGCAGAGGGGAGCAGTGGGAGTAGTGGTCACAGCAGGAACAGGAGTCACACAAGAGTCTGCAAAGGCAGAACTGAAGACATGAGCAAGAAACATGGCAACACAGGAAAACTTACTTCTGCCTGAAAATTACCCTTCCTCCCAAAACTGTAGGGTCAACTCACATATAGGCTCAAGCAGTCACTGGACCTAACACAGTATCTCTTTTACTGATGACAGCAAGAAGCCATAAAAAACAAAATCACTGCACCCAGTGCATAAGCACTGGCCAGAGTTGGTGAATGTCCCTCTAGTATTCGGCTTACAACTGATCACACCCCCATTTATTTCCACATGAAAGTAATGCTAGCACTTATACCTGGGGAGAAAGCACAAACTCCAGCATGAAAAGAAGAAGAAAAAAATCTGAATACATTCCTGAACTGATTTATTTCACTTTTTCATGGGCTTTCAAGTTAGCCTTTTATGTACTTTGCTGACCCAGCGCCACTGCCAACATCTTTTATTTCTTTACTGCGTTTTAGTCTTGGAGCAGTGCTCCCCTTCCCTGCCTAGCAGACCCCCCAGGAATGGCAGGTCAACTGGGCTGCTTTCGCACTAGTCTCACACACACAAACTGCAGGCTGTAAAAGCAAGGCACAGCTTGTTTTAGCAGAACCGGCTTTGTGAGTGCTAGCACTTGACTGGCTTCAAGGAAGGAGAAAACATGCTCATTGCCTGATAGAAAGTGAACTTGACCTGCAGTACATGTTGTGACAGATAAAATAGCGTAGTGCTGGTGACTGGCATTAAATGCTGTGAATCAAATGAAGCAGTCGTCCCCAAATTGGCAGGGAACGGAGTCCCGCTTTTTAGCGTTTGGTGGTGTTCTCTCCCTGTTGGCTTTAGCCCTTTCGCCAACAAAATCCCGTTTTCCTCTCTGTTGTAATCACCCTTCTCATGTTCTGAGCAACATTCAGAGTTTGAAGCCATCGTTTGTGTTTCATGGAAGTGATTAAAACCATGTTACAAGTCAAACAGGAGTTTAGAAGAACATTTCCTGTCGGTGCTGCAGTCTGTGTGCCTACTCAGAATTAATAGCTTTTCTGCAAATTAGCACATAATGGGTTAAAAGCATGTTTATGTTGGCATTAAGTACTCTGGCTTCTTTTTCTCTGCAAGGCAAGACAATATTTTGCAAACTTTTTAAAGAATCTCTAATAGATATTATAGTGGCGCCATTCACACTGCTATATAGTAGTTAAGGCTGTGTCAGCACTTCCATTATGAATCCTGTTTTTCAGGGATTTATAACCCAGCCGTAAAAATTTGCTCTGGGCTGAAATTTGGTTTCAGCTCAGGGAGCACATTTTTTAACAGATTAAAAAAAATCAGCATGGCCTTTTTTGAGTTATAGGAGTGTAAGAAAGAAAACCATAAGAGAGAGAAGAGCGGAGAGAGAAAGGCAGACAATTTTTTCATGAATATAACTCAAAAATAGGTCAGGATGAAAAATAAAGCTTGGATCCAGTCTGTTCAGTCTCCCCCTCCCCAAGCCAACAAGACAGGAGTGCTATATTTTTATAATGGTATTTTAAGAGGAAATGTGATTTTTTTTTTCTTTGTGGTTTATAGGTAGTCCAATTTAATTCTACAGACATTTATTGCATGCTTAATTTCCTCGTCTTCCCCCCTCACACCCCAGAGCTGCTCTGCGGGGTTTGGTGGGATTATTCAGCAGTCATGGCTGTTTGCAGGGTCTGACCCTAGCTCTGGATGTGTCTCAGCATCACCGTAAAGCACACAGTGCACCTGCAACCGGGCAGCCTGCCTGGCATGCCACCTCTTGTGGCACTTCAATGCCATGGAGGTGCTAAGGGCAGAGGAGCAGCTTGAGCCCCCCCAAGAGTTTCTGGAGTGGGAGGTGAAGACCTGACTTGTTGACCATTTGAAGCATAAGAAGCCTTGGGACCCCCTTGTGTTTCTTCCATGGAGCTGCCTGTTGTCACTCGTGTCTCAGGTGCATGGTCTCCCCATCTTTCTTGGAAGACCCAAGTGTGGGATACCTGATGGTGAACTGGGCTGGGCTCTGCCTCTTCCCAGCCTCTCCTGACCACGTAAACAAGACACTGGTACCAAACTGTGGCATCAAGTGGGCTGGGGCTTTCCACCACCAGAGAGCTCTGGAGCTCCACCTAAGGCGCCTCTTTGTGTCAGTAGAAACCACATGAACAGCAGGACAGGCTGGGTCTTGAAAGTGGGCCTCAACCTGCATTTATCTGAAGCCGTGGATGTATCCACAAGAAACTTACATGAAAGGCTGTGATGAGGAAGGCTGGGATCTGCAGCTTCAAAGACCTGCTGTGGCCCCCTCTCTCCCTGGCCCTGTGCATGAGACTTGGGTGTCCACGCAGCAGGCTTCGGTGGGGGAGATGGTTGAGCTCTTGACAGCTCAGGCATCAAGTATCGGAGGAGCTTGACAGGTTGTGGTGGGGTTCCTAATAGCCTGTAATGCCATGGTTTCACTGCCACCGACACCACAGCGAGTCCAGGTGTGCCGACCCATCCTGATAGCCCGGCTCAGGCGTCCTCAGGGATGATACTCAGCACGGCCCCTAGGGAAGGACGATCAATGGGAACAGCCCTGCCTGGCACAGATTTGCATTTAAGGCTCTGGACCTACTACTCCAGAACCAAAAAAATCCCCAAATGCACCTCGACCTCTCCCTTTATACGTTCAGCAATTACGCCATGCAGGAGCTTGCTTTTTAAATCCAACACAACCAAGATATGCCATATATCAGACCATGATATGGCACATATCGAACCAGGATATGGCATGTATCATGCCTGGCATGAAAGTGAGAAGCACAAGAAAAAACAGAGGATCACAGGCTATCGGCAGGCAATGACTAAAAGCGGCTGAAAGGCCCTTAGCACCTTGTGGTTCTCACGCTGTACATTTCTACTGTCCTCAGTTGTCAGCACATCTAAAGTTTACATGGGTTTAAATATACACTGAAAGAAATAATACAGCTCTTAAAAGGGTTTTACTAATCTCCTTCTGTCTCTCGTTATATCTCTGGGCTCATAACAAGGCTGCTTCCTGCTTTACTGTTTTTATTAGTTCACCCTTTCTTTCATTCTCTTACTCCTTTTGTTCTTTTTTTTTTTTCTTTTTTTGGCCTTTAATACACTTCATTTCTCTTGTCAGGTTTTTACAATTGTTGAGGTTCCAGGAAAATATTTTTTATATTCTATTATACTTATTTAAATGTGGGTCTTTTTTTCTGTTGGTTTTGGGGTTTTTTTTAATATCTTTTTGGCTCCCTTGGGAGAAGACTCAAATCCTGGTATTTAAATATTTGTGAATTTGATCCTGCACTGTTATCAACTATTTATATTTACTACAAACCTGCTTCTGCCAGATAAGAACAAATCTGCAGCATTTTTTAATCTTAGTTCCTAAAGATCCAAGGAAATGTTCTAATATCAACTTTTTTTTTTTCTGTTTTGTCCAAAGAAATTTGTGGACAAAGGACCTGATGTGAAATATGGTATTTCTGACGATCATGTTAAAGCACGTGAAATAACAAAATACTCTTATTTTCCATAAATAAGTGTTGAATAAATCAGTTGTTTTCATGTCACGTTCAATTTTTGTTGCGTATTCTAGACCTTTTTGTTCATGCACGTTGTACAATGGCTTTCCTTATGGATATACCTCGCATTTTCTTCTCCTGTGGTGTCCTCCGTGCATATATAACTACACGGTGTTTTAATTTTAAACTTAAATTCCATTTTATTTTGTACAGTATTATACATTAACATGAGTACGGGACTTCTGTGATACATGTTGTTCACCTCATAGCCCCAGAGCCACCAGACAGCACTCTGCTTGTGTGTACGCGATCCCACCGAGTGGGTCCGTGGACAGACAGGATGCCCAGTGGCCCTGTTGGGCAGAACTTGGTGGCTGCACCATGGGTCCTCCTGCTGTGAACTGTGCGGGGCCACGGGTGCGTTCAGCTTCTCCAGGTGAGAAGTAGAGCACAGGCACAACAATTCATTATGAAGCTACGGTAACAAGAAACAAGAGCAAAGTACGTGTCGTTCTTTGCAGGAGCTTTCATTGCACTCCAGGCAATAAGCACGTAACTTTTAGCACCGTTAAACTAAGCATTGCACTGGGCTTTGTTAGACAGGGAAGGTTAGGTGTGGTTTGTTTGGTTTTTACACCAGGGAGAGCAGATACTTGAAGGCAAATGCTGTATTCTTACAGGGAATTTCTGAAGATACTGTCACATCACATAGGTCTCGGTGACAAAACAAAACAAAAAAATACTTTGATCAGCTACTTACTTTCTCAGGGTTTTCCTTGAAGAGAGCCTGTGTCTCTTGAAAGCTGAGATCAAAGTAACTGTAAGCTCCCAGATAGGAAGAAAAATTGCAGAAAATTACATAGATTCTTTTTATTTTATTCGAGGTAATGGACAGACAGGGAGAAGGAACAGGGGAAAATGGAAGTGGCTCTGAAAGATAAATGGTTAGAAAATCTTCATATTTGAAAGAACAAGCCTGTCTGTTTTGGGGTTTTTTTTTTGCTTATACTTCATGTATTTGCAGTAGTTACAGCAATGTTTTACACTGGAAAAAGTAATGATGTTAACATTCTTGTAAGAAGAGATTGCCTCAAATAAAACTTCAGAGGCAGCCGAATGAAAGAAGAAAATAAGGTTAAAATATGAAGCTTAATATCGCCAGGGGGCATCTGGTGTGTCAGTCAGATGAATGAGGTAAGCTGATTTATGCCCTACAAACTTTAGCCAAGGTGTTTCTGATGCCGAAGAGGGTTTAATAGACTGCCGGCCTCCCACAGATCATTGCTAACTGCAAGGGAGATTTTGCTGAGATAGAACTGCCATCATGTGTGTCTCCATTGCTTGTGAACACTCCACAGCTCCCAAGCTGTTTATTTTTTGCCTTTTCCCTTTCTATTGATTTTTGGCTCTATTTTCTTTGCCAGTTATAGTCGGCAAATGGCTGAGTAATAAATTTATATTTCCAAGCTGTAGAGAGGATTTGATTTAGCAAATAATTTTTACCATTTGGAGCAGTTTAAAATGAGTTTTCCAGTTGCCTTTGCAGTTATTTTCTCCCCTTTTATGCTGTTTTGCTGCATTGTCATGCTTGTTGTCTTTGATTCTCGGAAAGCAATGCTTTAGTGGTGACAGTGGGATATTGCCTCATTACAGGCTTCCTTGCCAGATGAGTTCCCTTAGTGCCAATTACTATTCAGCAGTGGATGCTGCAATAGGTCAACCTGTACTTTTTGCTAGTCATTCTCTTTTTTCACATGCATTGCTTCTGTCTAAAGCACTTAGAGGCAAATTGTGCTCCTGCCTTGGTAATTGTCGCTCTACTACTTAGGGGGACCATGCGGGGGGACGTAGATATTCTCTGGATGTGTGGAGCTCCACAGGGACCACTAACCTGGTGGTAGGAGGCATGGGGCCAAGCCCGTAGGAGATCATCAAAAGTTAAAGTTTCTAACTTCTTAGCTACTTTGTCTCCTGAGGGCCAAATTGCTCCTCCACCTTTTGCATTTAGCCCAGGTGTAGTGCAGAGATTTTGTCTTTCAGAGCTATCGCTTTGACCAGTTGAGGCAAACCTAAGCGTGATGACAACAGGCTCTCCCAACCACGGGGAGTGCTCTGAAAGCAAGTGTACTGGAAACCGGGGGAGTTGAGTACTGCACTTACGCTGACTATGTCACTACTCCTGCCTGCTGTTGCACCTTTCAATCTGTCCTTGCTCCTGGGGCTGGTGGTGGCATCGTCCTTGGGCACTGGGGCGCACAAATCTAGTGTGAACCACGGGAAAATCAGACAGCTAGCAAAGGCTACACCTCCCTCATAGCTGAAAGCAGCTGTGTGGCATGGCACAGCAACTGGAAAATCATTTCAAACTGCAACCTTAAGCTGTGTCGCTCGTTTAATTAAACATCAAGATATGTATGACAGGGCTGGGAGTTAAACTTTGATGTGTACTGCGTGTCCTCTGAGGCACCGTGCTGAATTATCTTTTTTGGCTGCTGGTGGTTTAACCCAATATGGCCTAGGGAGACTGCAAGGTCATTTTTACAAGTAAACACCTCAAATCTGTAGTGTGAAGCCAAATACAGGAAACCTTTGATTGACAGTTAAACTTTAAGTATGAGTCTGTAATTTTGCAATAAATCTGTTTATGATATGTTGTTTATGTACCTAATTATAAATTTGGAACAAAATTCTCTGTTAGCATAATTCCTGGGATGTCAACATAGCTTTTCATGCTGGGGAATTTAAGATAGTTGCAAGGTTGGTTTGCTGTAACTGTGAAGATCCTAGTGGCATTTTTTGAAATACAAGTAATTCTGAAATAAAACTAAAACGATGGTTTAAAAGCACCTGTGGGCAAAGGCATAATTGATATACAACAATGCCACAATATCAATATGACCCTGCTAGCGTAACTGAGAACAGAATTGTGCACTGTAGCAATAGCAGCATCCCAAATTCCTTTCCCTCTGATGCTCACGTTTGAGTTGGAATTTACCAACAGGTGATTAAACTGATGGAGACGTAGCATTGGTGCATCCTGCAAAGATAGTATTTTTCAAATGAAGTGCCATACTGGAAATACTGGTTTGAAAGTAAAGGTTTAGCATCTCTGCATATGTGTAAAGAAGAAGCTTAATCTCATGGGGGCCAGGCTATCCTGACCGGTGCCTGAAAAACGGCTCCTACCCCCTCCCAGAACAGCCTTGGCCACAGCTTGGTGGCACTTGTTGCTCTGGCTCTTAGGATTCCTCTGCAAGGAATAAAACTGCCTTAAAGGAACTGGTGTTTTATCGGTTGCTTTTGATTTTGCTGCCTCAGAGAATATCTTTGGTTATTTACTTCATTGCTTCACAAAAGCTTTAAAGCAGAGACAGGATTTATCAGTGACACCAAGGAGAAATGGGAAGAAGTGAAGGGAGAGATTATGTGAGCCCTTTTAATACAAAGAACTGTAGTCTACGTTAAGAAGATTATTTTATCTTTGGCTCCTCTGACAGGTCCCCTGTTACATAAGTGTTCTGCTTTTTTGAGTTAGGTATTGCCTAAATGTCAGTCACAGCCATTTCCTGAAATAGGAACACTGAGTTTATTTAATTTGGGGGGTTTAAGTATTTTCCATTTCAGAATAATAAATATATAAGATATAGGATCTCTTCTATGTAAATGCTACATTCTGGGAATATACAGGAGTATGTTTAGATATACTAAAAAATTCTTAGTCATGATTTCAAGAGTAAAGCTTTGATTTTTGTCCTGACATTGCTACGGCAAGCTTTCATGTCAAAAGAAACCCACTGAAGATGTTGATTCATTGGGAAAGGGGTGAAATGTCATACTCTTAACTACATCTTTTCATTTTCCAAGCTCCTCCTAGAGAACTGACAGAAGAAGAAAAACAGCAAGTTCTCCATTCAGAAGAATTCCTGATATTTTTTGACCGGACAATACGTGTAATTGAGCGAGCTTTGGCTGAAGATTCAGACATCTTCTTTGACTACAGTGGCAGAGATGTAGAAGAGAAAGATGGGTCAGTTTGTGGTTTTTTTGCTTTTGTAAAATAAGCTTTATAAAAAGAATTCCAGTGCCAGGAAGGCTTAATTTTAAAACTGAATTAAATGTTTTTGTAGTTAAGAAAAGGTTACCAGGTCTCTGTGAAGCCTGGATCACTTTGTTAGCCAAAATTATTTTGTTAAATTGAATCATAGAATCATAGAATCGCCTAGGTTGAAAGGGACCTTTAAGATCATAGAGTCCAACTGTTAATCTAACACTGCCAAGTCCACCACTAAACCATGTCCCTCAGCACCACATCTGCCTGTCTTTTAAATACCTCCAGGGATGGTGATTCAACCACTTCCCTGGGCAGCCTGTTCCAGTGTTTGATAACCCTTTCTGGGAAGAATTTTTTCCTAATGTCCAATCTAAAACTCCCCTGGCACAACTTGAGGCCATTTCCTCTTGTCCTATCACTTGTTACTTGGGAGAAGAGACCGACCCCCACCTCTCTACAGCCTCCTTTCAGGTAGTTGTAGAGAGCGCGAAGGTCTCCTTTGAGTTTCCATTTCTCCAGACTAAAAAACCCCAATTCCCTCAACCACTCCTCATAAGACTCGTGCTCTAGATCCCTCACCAGCTTTGTTGCCCTTCTCTGGACACGCTGCAGCACCTCAATGTCTTTCTTGTAGTGAGGGGCATAGCTTCATGCTTTATTGCTCTGCGTTTTTCTCTTTGATGTATTAGGTTGTTTAATTTTTTGTTTCATTTTTGGGGTGAAATTTCAAATTCTGAAAAAATAATTGAAATAGATAAAAGTGGGTCTACACATATGTATGTAGATGTGCATGTATACATTCCAGTGGTGTATGTCTGCGTGCTTATATCATATTTTTACAAATTCAAATTACTGTTGTTTATATTCTACTACTGCCTCAGGTCTGTAATGGATCCCACTGTGCTATGCATTGTGTCGATGAAAATTGTGATCTCCCAAAGTGTTTGCAATCTAAACACATAAAATGAGAGGTGACAGGTTGTGTATTCAGCAATTGATAGGGAAGTTGAAGCAGTAAAACTTGTTAGTAGGAAAGGAAGTATTTAAGTTTCAATAACTGCATACCCGTTGAAGCCTCATGGCAAATGAGTAGCTATGTCATACTGAAGTTACTTACGGGAGGTTACTCTAGACCATCGCCCCTGTGGACCAGCCAAATGCATCAGTGTGGCTGCTTTGGACCAGCACTGAACTTCAGCCAATCCTAATGGTGCCAGAAGGCATCCGCCATCTCCATCGCTGGGAGGAGGTGGTGTACCTTTAAGATTTCAGGAGTCAAAAATAAGAGAGATTTGGTTATAGCTTGGAGGTGAAGATTCAGAAAAGGGGAAGCTGAGTGCCAGGGCCAGGTTTGGTCCTGGGAGACAAAGGTGGCCAAGGTGGCCCAGGGTGATGCAGAAGACTGAGTCAGAAAAGAGTCAGGAAGGTGGTGGGAAATTAAGAAATGTGGTTTTTTGAAACACATGTAAAATTTGTTCCTTGGTGCAGATTTGTTACTCTCAGCAAGACAGTGAGAGCAATTAAGTTGAGGTGGCAGATTTCCACAGGCTGGGCAGAGATTTGAGAAGTAGTCAGAAACTTTCGCATTGCTTTTCACAGCGTTTAAATCCTGATACTTCAAAAAGTGTCACTTTGTTTGAATTCACACAGAGATGTTCAAGCAGGAGCCAATCTTTCCTTTAACCGTCAATTTTATGATGAGCACTGGTCAAAGCATCGTGTCGTCACCTGTATGGATTGGTCTCTTCAGGTAAGATGTGAAGCCAGGAGATAAGTTTCCATACACTTTCAAATTCTTAAAAAATACAACTAGTGTCACTTTGCCCTTTGTTCTGCAGAGTATGATGTTATTTCTTAGCTAACTGCAGGGCCCTGAATGAGTGAATGCATGTTTCTCCATAAAGAAGAGTAGTGGGCAATAATGAAACTATCATTTTTTTGCATATGTTGCTTGGTCTTCAAAACCAGGATGTTGTATTAAAACTCTAGGTTAATAAACCTACTAAGACGAAGGATTCTTTACTTTTCCTTCCCCCTCTCCACACCTTCAGCACATGGAAATTTTTTTAGGACAAAATATTTAAAACTAAATCACTAAAAAATAATTTACTAAATATGTAGCAATTGATTTAATAAATAGTTGTACATAATAATATAGACAAGAAATAAGAATAGTGAGGAATAAAATTTATTTTTCTAACTCAAAATGAGACACTTGTCTGAACAACTTGAAAAGACTGAAAAAGGTCTTTCAAAAAATGCTGGGTCCTCTCTTCAAGCAATGGAAGAGGAGGCTGCAGTTGGCCAGGGGGCACGCTAAAGCAGCATGCCTGAAACGTATCCAGTTTCTGTGCACCGCAAAGCATTGTCATATTGCAAAATAAAACTGATGATAGAGCTGCTTAAGCTTCCCAAAACCAATACAGCCGCATCAGCAAAGCACAGGAACCAGGTTAAGTCGTTACTCCGTTGGAGAGCTGGGATTAGCACACACACACATCGCCACGGGTCCCTTCAAATTTATTCAGCCCCAGTTTTGCTCCAGCCACGCGCATCCTCTTTGCTTCGTCCCTGTTAGCCTGTTCCTAGGTTCCAGCCTGCAGCAAAGCAGCTGGTTTCCCTGGGGAGGAAAGCCAGGAGGCTCTGCTCCAAGGTCCGCAATACAGATAGAACAGAACTGCTCCAGGAGGACATAGGCTTGAAAAATGTGAACGCAAGCGAGTCTGCCTAGTTGGCCCGAAACCCAGCCTCAGGCATGCTCTGGTGTGTCCAGAGCCCTGACGCAGCCTGGGGTGGGTAGCAAAGATGCTATAGGTGTAGCTTAGCCCAGTGCTAGGAACAAGCCTTGCTTAGCCTAATCTTAGAAGTAGCTGCTCTTTATGCACCACGTTAGGTGTTGCATGTGGAGACGGCATGTGTTTAAGGCCAAGTATGTAAACGGTGTGTGCGTGCTGGGGAGAGGCTGTGGATAAGGAGCACAGTGACTCTCCCATCCATCCTTCTCTCCTTCCCCTTGAAAAGGCAGCAAGGCTGCTTCCATCCCTCCGGATGCTTCTCAGGTAAGGTGGCAGCTGATTGCATGGAGGACGTGGCAGGCAGCAGGGAGGAGAGGAGTTGGAGGGTCTCACCGAGCGTCACTGGTAGGCTGTGAAGGGCCGGCTGTCTGACTGGTTGTGGTGCACAACAGCCAGCTGCAGAGATACAAGCCAGCTTGTAATATCCAGCTTGCATCCTGTGTGTGAAATGAAGGATTTATCTCTTTGCTTTCATACAAAATATCAGCTTAACAACAGGTATGCACTGGTGTGACGTGGGTGGCCTTTAAGCACATATGGATTTCCACAGAAATCAAATATAAGCCTGAGGAAACACTTATCTTAGGTTGTTCACTTGTTCAGGGGCTGGAAATTACATGGAATTCTTATCTGATATTTTCCTAACAGGCAGCTCTTACTGTATTCCCAGGGCAGCAAGAAAAAAAGCCGCCTCAGAAGAGCACTGCCAAATGTAATTGCTCAGCCCCTGGGGCTCGAAGGCATGTTCTGCTTCCCACCTCTTTGTTCCAGGGTGGCCCCTCCTGCCTTCCCCTCCGTTAACTCTTCACGCTCAGCTCCCTGGTACCCCAGCGGGGGCTTCTCCATCTCGGTGGCTTCTCCATGCTGGGGGGCTTCTGCACGCCGCCCCACACCAGCTTGGGAGGAGGGACTTGCCTCCTCACTTGCCTGCTTTGAGGTGTATCGTGCGGCAGGAGCTGGAGCCCGACAGAGGTATTTCACCTAACCGCTATCTCCACTTCTCACTCACATTCCAGGACATGGCAGTGTCCAGTATGCCAAAGGATAACTTGAATAATCATGGGAACTGCAGAACACATTGCTCAATTTTCTGCGATAAAACTGTTGCTGCAAAACAGCCTGAAGGCAAATAGAAGCTTAATCAAACAAAGGACTTTGATGCATTGATTAAACTAGTTATTCTGTTCCCAGTCACATGTAAAATACGGTCCCAAACATGTGGGATCATTCATACCATTAAAGCTAACCCACTAGCCCCTTGATTCTTTTGCAGAGCAAAGGCAAAACGGCTTAGATGCTTCATCAAGGATCTAAGGGAAAGGCCCAACAGACTGAGTGTAAACACAGAGAGTGGGATCACCTTGCTCTGTCCATGGGGAGGTAGCTTAGCTCATCTAAAGCCAAGAAAACCACAGTCTCAGGGATGCTACTGTGTCTCTCTTGACTCGCAGGCGGCAGCCTTGAATGCTGTTTCCCACAGCACCATTTCCACATCGTTTTCAGCTGCAGTCACAGGACAGCTGGGCGCCTGGTGAGGACCGAAATTCTGTAAATGCAAGTAGATTGGATGAAGCCGTGGGTGTGCGATGCCAGCGTGGATCTAGGGCCCTGCACTTAGCTCGGGTTTTTTGAGTCAAAAAGCCTCATAATGGTGTTGCCCAGCTAGGTATGACCCCAGCACCTGTGTAAACTTGAAACTGTATTTCCAGTCAGATGCATAAACTGTGATTGCAAAACCTACATACAGACCAGCAAGATTTGACTCAGTGTTTGTTTATGGCCAGACGTGCTGCCAACCAGAACACACTCACTAAACTTTCCAGGAGCATGAACCAACCCCAAAGTGCCTCTAAGCTGGTGCTTCAGATCTGGTCGCACACCCTAGTTGGCTGCAGTCATGCCAGTGGAAGGGCTTGTCACTTCTGCCTGCCAAGTCTTCACGACTGCGGGCTCAGCTGCTCGCACAAATGGTACCTAACCTGTTCAGCCAAAACAAGATGTCCTGGCAAGAGCCTACTGTGCACGCTGTTTACATGGACGTGGGCCAATGTGGGATGAAAAGGTTCAAACAAGAAGCTGAGCTTGCTGTTCAGAAGTGGTTGTAATCTCTGTCGCAGGAGAGAGAGAGAAGAGGGGGATGAGATGGATGAGAGCGGTGGAAGGCAGGCTGGCACAACTGTGTCCAGAGAGGTGGTCTCTCAGGTGTCCCTCAGTTCTTGAGGAGAGAGAAGAGGTGGTTGGTCTGCTGCATGCTCTAAATCCCATGCAAGTGATTTGGGTGTTAAATTGCCCTTAGAAGCCAGGGGTTTGCTGGGATGCAGGTACAACCCAGGCAGAGCCGCCCCAAAATGGGAAAGAGGCAGCAGGTATGGTGGCCATGTGTTATTGCTGGTTCTCCCACACGTGGGTCCAGGCTTATTTGGAACGATGAGCTTGAACAGAAAAATCATCAGCTCCATGATGTATTATCCATGGAAGCGTACACAAAGTGGGAAAGAACAGCTGCTGATGGCAAAAGTTATAGCTGTGCACATTATTTCTTCCAAATGGATTTTGAGAGCAGAGAGGTTCAAACCCCAATGATAATGATATAAAGGGTGGTGGAGTTTTTTTATTTTTAAAATGCCTGGTGTGGACCAAATTCACAGCTCCCAATAGCACTGTTCGCAGTTTCTTTGTCCCGCTTCCTTTACATCTGCCAGCTGTGCTGTTTCCCTATAAAGTTGTGAATGGTTTGGCAGGAATTTACCTGGGAGAGACAAAAAGTGACAATGATTTGTGGAGATCATTGAGAAATGTTGAGGGAAAGCATTCCTAGTTTACAAGAGGAGGGTGTGGGCCTGCGGAGCTTGGGCTGCTGGCTCGTTGGTCTGCAGAAGCCAGGTGCTTTTCTCTGGACATGCCATAAAGTTCACTGCCTTACTTGGGCTATTCTAAATAGCAAAGGACAGAGGCTACCAGGGGTGCCTAGTGTCAAACGTGAGAGTGGAGAACTGGGTACTATTGTATAGGCAGAAAGTAATTTATGTTTTGTGAGTAAATCGTTACTTCTTACAGTATTTTGAAATGATACAAAGTCATCAACAGAATGTGAAAATCTGTTTTTTCATAGCTGATACTATACGTGTGTGTATATATGTGTGTATATATATAAACAGAGCAAATACATATGTGTGTGTTGCATATCTACTGCTATACATCAGTGGATAATGGATGCACAGGAAAATATGGATCTGATTTTAGAGTGCTCATTGCATCAATCTTACTGAGTCAGTGGAATTCGAGGTCACCCTATGCTTTACAAGATGACCTCAGCATCTTGCAAAATTGAGATTCTGTGAAGAAAATGTTTTGTTTGCTATTTGAATCATCAAGAAGAGCTTTCAAGTTGATTCTATGTATAAGTGAATAGGAAGAGTGCATAGTGAAATAAGAAAGAATAGTTTTCAGGGATGCTGGAAAAACAATTTCAGAATAAAAGCAAGTCAACGCTATGCTCATATTTTTGTTATCAAAATCAATTAAGACACCAGTTTGTCCCTGAAGAAACGGTTAAGCAAATACATTAGAATTACTTAAGCTTTGTATCTGGTATCTGGGAATAACTGATAGAGAGCAAGGAGCAGGGGCTTTAAGGATGTCAGGGACGGGTGAAGTATAAAACCAAAACGAAGCTGAATACTATGATTGGACTAGTGTGTATTATAATTAAAACCAGATATTGCACATTTAGTGTAGATTATTTCTGTCTCATCTGATTGTGCATAGGTTCTTCATCACCCATCTTATTTCATTTGCTTTTTCTTTTCCTTTCTAGTACCCCGAGTTGATGGTTGCATCTTATAACAATAATGAAGATGCTCCACATGAGCCTGACGGGGTAGCCTTGGTATGGAACATGAAGTTCAAGAAAACCACACCGGAATATGTTTTCCATTGTCAGGTAAGACTGAGGAAGCCATTAATTTCATGCTAGACAAAACAGAGTTTACTACATGGTGAATCTGCCCACTGCTTATATGAAGAGGATAAGGTTAAAAATAGGCATTTTTGGAAAAAGTACAAGCGTCAGTCCAGTGTTTTTAGAAGGCAACCAGCCTTCTCAGACAATACTGAAAGCCTGTCAGGGCTGCGTGTCATTCTTTGTCTATTTAAAACAGTCCCTAGGAGATTTAGTTTATAAAGCCCTTGCACTTATGAAGTAACTGTGGTGTACCACTTCCTCATCCAGGCAGCAACATATGCTTTCCCACCCACGTTAGCTTCCTCCCACCCTCTGCACTCCAAGCTGCCTAGCCTTGCCTTCGTTCTGCTCAATATCATGTTTTGCCTTGAAAATTGGGAAGTACACTTCGCATTTCTGGGCATGCGTCTGTCTTACAGCTTGGTAAAAACGGTCTCGATTACAAGGACTACTCCACCAATTCCCGTTTGACTGTCCTTTAGGCTAGCAAACCAGTGTTTCACTTCACTCAGTGCTACTTTGTGACCATACTATTTTAGACATTTATGGACAATTCAAAAATAGTTGGGTGTTTTATTTCTATAGGTCTGTTTACTCCTCTCTTGCCACTGCTTTTGTGTGTGAAATGGCACAGCCTCGTATTGACAGAAATGTTCTGCTCATTGGCTCTATCTCCGTCAAACTGTCCAAACTGTGGAACGGGGCTTGGGCCAAATTTCCAACCTCTTCATTAATATCCTTCTCTGGTAATTAAATACAGGACAGTGGTATTCAAAAAGCCATATGGAAAAGTTTCAGCAAGTAAAACTTAACAATCCGAGATTAGTAAAATGCAGATTATTCTGCGGTAAAAATTGCTTCTCTTGGAAGGATATGTATTACCTGGCTAATTGTGTAAGCTAAGTGTCATTTTACATTCAAGGACCAAACATCTTTTTGAACTAAGTTTATGTTTGGACTTGGGTACATTATCAGATGTAGCATAGTGGGAGGGAGTTGCTGGAATTGAAGTTACTGCTTCAACCCGATTAAGTAACCTTTAATTCTGGGCATGTTTTTCTAATTTGCTATACTGAAAAACAACTTCACAAGGAGTCTAGGCCTGCACAGCAAATATGCCATACAGATTTATATACATATATATGTATGTGTGTGTGTGTGTGTGTGTGTATTACCTTTGAAATGAGAACTTGTATTTTTCTGGATATCATATTCGGCAGACTGATGTGTTCTTTCAGACTGCTTAAGATCTTAGCTCAGATCCCATGTTCAAATTCTTACAGGATGTACATGCAGCTTAATGTTTTAAACAAAATATTCAAAAGAAGAGATTGCCCGTTGCATTTTCAGGAAGAATAATCCTTAAACTAGCTAGATTTTGCAGGATAATAACCAGATTCAGGGTAGCCCTTCTGAGTGCACAAAGGGGAGATTGACTACAGACATAACAATGTGCTCCGTTAATTAAAAATTCTATCTAGTTTTAAAAGTAGGTACACTTAAACAGGGTATGACTCACTAAATTGAAAGCATTGAGGCAGTCTATACTCTCCATTAGAAAAACACACATAGGACAAAGTGGTGGCCAGAGATTTGGCGTAGCTGAGCTTCTTTCTAATTCTCCCATTAAGGTGGATGTGCCCCTTTTTAGAACTGGAACCTTCAAACCTGTGAATTCAGAGACACATATGGCACTGTGCTTTCACATGCATCTTGGATACATCATCTTTCAGTTAAATGAAATAATTTCTTCTTTCCATGGGAAATATTTATTTCCTTGGTCAAACTGTCCACAGGTAATTTGCATTATAAGTCCATTATGAGTTGGAACCATGTTTGAACCACCATTATGGGGCTTCTGACATGTGGAATATCTTCTCCATCTCAGATCAGATGGGAATACCCACATGACATTAAATGGGGAAGCAAAAAGCATGAGACTTGGTCTCTTGAACTCAGGTTTTATTCTAACTGACTCAGATGGAAAATAAGAAAAAAAAATTATCTTAGCTCAGAATCTGGAATTCAGTTATTCTATTAGTTAGTGGAAACCAACTGTATTATTAGCCAGCCCAATATCATTTATATTACCATTTTGCAAGAGAAACATTCCCTTATTCAGTCCTGATTCAGTCCTTCCTCTAGGTCTTCTGTGAGACAGGCCCAATCTTTCTTCCAGAATACGTGACCTTATAACAGTCCAGGCCAGCAGCTAGACATAAACACACACCTTATCACTACAGCTAGGTTGCCCAGATATGACAAATGCAGCACTTTGAGTGTATTTTCCCAAGAGACCTCTCTTTTCCTTTCCAAAGACTTTCTATAAAAAGCATGGCCTTAATAAATACTATGTGGTGCTGACTGATACACCTTTTGCCTTGCAATTTTTGGGGTCGAGGAACTCATGCAAGCCACTTCTGAGAAGCTAAATCAATAAACAGGTTTATGAAGCCATTTCTGAGGAACTTCTAAGAAATTCCACCTCAGGAGTTCTGGTAACATCAATAGAAATAGATATGTGAAACATCTTGGACAGCTAAAGAGCTGGCTGAACTACAGCAGGTAGAACTTTAGATACCTCTTGTGCACATTTGGTAAATTCTTAAAGCTAGGAACTGTAATGTTTGTCTTTCCTGGTATATTATACAGATTTAAGTGAGATGATTACCAAGGAGTTTCTTAATTTTCTTTACCTCTTTCTATGACTTTTTGTAATCTTACATATGATTATTGAAATTGTCATAATCACAACAGGCTTTCCCAGTGCCTTTGCTGAAAGTTGCCAGAACCCAGGGGCTTCAACTCCAGTTGTCTATCATCAGCCATGGCAGACAACAAGGCAAAAGTCTACCAGCAATGATGTTTAACTCCAGTCTAACTCCAACTCTAACTCCAGTCAGCAAAACGCTTGATTTCAGTCTTAATGTGAGGGATGATGTGTTCTGTAAATATTTGTCTTAGCTGTTGTCACTAATGATGTTACTGTTATGAAATTCTTGCCCAATTTAAAGTCATATTAGGTTGTTGGCTCATTAATACAGTGTAGGTGGTAGTAAATTTCATAGCTCTACAATATGTTGTGCTACAAATATTGGGTCCAATTTTAGTTAATGTGTATTAAGGAAAAAATGACTATCGGCCAAGTGGACTTGTTTACTGATTAATTCATGTGAACTGCCATGTGGTCTATCAAATCCTTTCTAAACAAAATAGTCCTACTGGCTTCTAGTCTCTCCTCCTGTGGAATATTTCTTTTGTTCTACTTGTTTTACTTTTGCCCTTCTTAGGTTTTTGTATTTCTACTGGTCCATATTGGGACCAGTGCTGTTTAATATCTTCATCAATGACATAGACAGTGTGGACAACACCAAGCTGAGTGGTGTGGGTGACACACCCGAAGGATGGGATGCCATTCAGAGAGACCTGGACAGGCATGAGAAGTGGGCCTATGTGAACCTCGTGAGGTTCAACAAGGCCAAGTGCAGGGTCCTGCATCTGGGTCGGGGCAATCCCCTGTATCAATATAGGCTGGCGGATGAAGGGATTGAGAGCAGCCCTGCCAAGAAAGACTTGGGTGTACTGGTGGATTAAAAGCTGGACATAAGCCAACAATGTGCGCTCACAGTCCAGAAGGCCAACCGTATCCTGGGCTGCATCAAAAGAAGCATGGCCAGCAGGTCGAGGGAGGTGATTCTGCCTCTCTGCTCTGCTCTGGTGAGACCCCACCTGGAGTACTGCATCCCGCTCTGGAGCCCTCACCACAGGAAAGACACAGACCTGTTGGAGTAGGTCCAGAGGAGGGCCACAAAAATGATCAGAGGGCTGGAACACCTCTCCTGTGAGGACAGGCTGAGAGAGTTGGGTTTGTTCAGCCTGGAGAAGAGAAGGCTCCAGGAAGACCTTATCGTGGCCTTCCAATACTTAAAGGGGACTTATAAAAAAGATGGGGACAAACTTTTTAGCAGGGTCTGTTGCAATAGGACAAAGAGTAATGGCTTTAAACTGGAAGAGGGTAGATTTAGACTAGATATAAGGAAGAAATTTTTTACGCTGAGGGTGGTGAAACACTGAAACAGGTTGCCCTGAGAGGTGGCAGATGCTCCATCCCTGGCAACATTCAAGGTCAGGTTGGACAGGTCTCTGAGCAATCTGATCTAGTTGAAGATGTCCCTGCTCATTGCAGGGGGTTTGGACTAGATGACCTTTAAAGGTCCCTTCCAACCCAAACTATTCTATGATTCTACTTCACCCAGGGATGCGCTGCCAGTATTTTAGCTGGGAGTCCCACAAATTTTTTCCTCTGTAACTCATCATACATCTCCTTACCACAAGGTTAGAAATGGGAAAGCAAGGAAGAGTGAGGGATCGGGCAATTTGTTCATTTGTTTTCCTATGCAAGCAAAAAAATGTTGTCTCAGAAGCAAAATCAAAGTGGAAGGGTGATATCATTTGCCAAAGGAATGCTCAAGGCTTTCCTTAGGTAGTGAGGAATAAATTGAGCGTGCAGTTAATACTGCAGAGTGCAGGCTGGGAATGTCCTTGTAGGGAAGAGTCAGGGATGTCCTCTTGCCCCACACTGGAGCATCACAAACTCTTAACGTAATCCAGTGCATTCCAAAGGCAAAACCCAAGCCTTTCAAAAGTACTTTATGAGGCCCTGTGAATGAGTCATCCCTGGTTGGGTTGGTTTGGCAGTATCCAGAGAGGGAATGAATTCCAGCAGAGACATGGAAATCACATTGACTCTCCCTTATTTTGGTGGGAGAATTTTAAGCAGTGGTTCACACTGCTTCTCTCAGCTACTGTTGGTCTGCATTTAGGTGGGGGTGACAAAAACAAAAATAGCTTGGCACAGTTATTGATGATATGACTCAACATGAGCTCAATCTTATATTGATTTATGCAATGCATGGGGCTGGCCTTGTACATGAACATTCCTGTACCGTTGACTGATAGAGTAGTGTCAGTGATTTTCCTCAGTCTTACTCTTTTCCTTAGGAAGCGCTTATATGTCTGTAATGTGGTTTTTTGCTGAACAAACAAATAAAAATCTACATTACCCATTAATTATGAGGATTATTTGTAATGCAATGTCCATTGTTTATGTACTGCTGGTCATCTCTGCCCATGATGTTGTTTCTGTTTCCTGGTGGACTGATCTAAGCTTTCTAAGCTAAGGTGACCAAAAGAAATATCTGAAACTTTGCACCAACATATGTGGTTGAGTGAGGCAAATGAGACTTCAGACCATCTTTGCTCTGAAGTGGCTAGTTGAAGCCTGAACTATTATACCTTTCCTTTCAGTAGGGCCTGTTAGCATGGGTACAGGACTGCTTTTTATACCAGATCTCATAGCTTTTGGGTTAGAGCTGATCTACAGAGATGGAAGATACAAGGGAAAGAAATAATCAGTGGGTCTCGTGAACTTTAGCATATTGCAAACCTATTTCCTTTCTTCTGGAACCAAACAGGGGTTATTAAAGTTGGTTGAGGTATCTGGACCTCAGCTTCAAACATCCATCACTTTAAGAGAAGAGGGGTGGGGGGAAGACAGCTAAAGATATTAGTTTCATGCAAATAAACCAAATTGAATGTTACTTGCTGATTTGGAGGACTCTGCATTGTGTTTGGAAAGTTTGATGAATTCTGCTTTCCTTCACCCAGTCTAACAATAGCAGCAACAACAACAACAAAAAACTACTACATTGACTGCATTTTGATTTATTATAGTTTATTTCCTGATCTATTAATTTCCTCTTTCTCAGCTATGTCTTTTCCAAATGTCTCAAAAGAGCACTGAGAAGTACAAATGTGACACTTAGAAGTAACTCCGTTCAGCGCATTTTTAAGGAAGGAGAGCACATGTGAAGTAGCTTTTATTTGAGGAAGCAGTAACCATTTAAGAGTTCTTTCAAGAAGTCAGATCGACTTTTAGCATAATCGCAAAAAGATTTCAGCAGTATATCACTTTTAATAGCTGCAGCTATTTCTGTCCTTTTCCTAAAATGCCATGCAGTCAGATTTACTTGGTCGGTTCCATCTCTTTACTAAACTGTCAGTTTTTTGTGGGATATGGGACTTGTGTTTTCTATTTTAATTTCAAGAAAAGCTGTCCATGCTTGGAAAATATTGGTGGATTGGGTACAGAAATCAGCCACTCAGCCGCACCACAAAATGTTTCATTCTCCCCTAGCTTTTTTGTAGTGGCTTCTATACACTGTCATTAAGTTATGTGTTTGACCACTCTTCATTGCTTATCCTGGTGTGGTCTTTCCCTTTTCAACTGAATGGATGGAGTCTGAAATGCATATCTTAGAATTAGATGCACTGAGGTAAGTGAAGGGCTGTATTTAGTGGCTGATATTGGCTGGAGTTGCCTTTTTTTTCCTGATTTGGTTCCTTTGTTGTTGTCTGCTCTTTCAAAATCAACATAAATTCCTTCAGATGTGCTTTTTGCTCCAGCAGCCTGCCCTCTAAAGGTGCTGAGCGCCCAAATCCACGAGACTTGTGTGCAGAGCAGGCTGAGGTAACAGCGTGAATGACTAATATCCTCCTTTTCCTCTTGTCCTTGAGTTTCCTTTGCTGTGGAAGCCAGACCAGAGCTCAGCCCCAGAACTTTAAAAGAAGTTTAAAAGAACTTTAAAAGAAGCACTACGACAAGTTTAATTGTCAAGAAAGTATGCTTGGAATACTTAAAAAAATAAGAAAATATTCTATGATAATTATATTGGGGGGTTTTCCACAAAGGCTTCCTCACTTTGTTGCTGCTATCTAAGTTTCAAGTAAGGATTCAGCTCTTCAGAGCCATAAAAGAAATGACAGCCCCTAAACTCCCTCCAAGTTTCCCAGAATTTCCTAGGTAAAATTAATCTGAAGAACCAGCAGCATATCCAGTCCCAGAGCTGACTTCTCTAGTTCCTCAGTTTCTAGTGAGAGGGGGCACCTGTGGTCAGTCTTTAAAGTGCTGCAAATCTCAGAGAAGACATGTGGCTCTGAGCTCACTGCAATTTTCTTGAAAAACCCAGCTTTGGAAAAGGCTTTTTCATCAAAAACTGTCCAGTTGTTAAAATGGAACTGGTTGACAGAAGATAAGTAGATTTGATGGGTAACCACTGAAGCTTGGTGCATGGTGGGAGAACGAGAGACAATGGAAGAAGAGAAGTTCAGATGACATGGAAGGAAAAGGCTTTTCCCCATGAGCACAGTCAAGCATTGAAGCAGGTTGTCTAGACAGATTGCACCAGTCTCCATCATCGTCTTTTCAGGACAGGCTAGATGAAGCCCTGAGCAACCTCGTCTAATCTCACAGCTCACCCTGCTCTGAAGAGGAGGTTGGACTAGAGATCTCCTGAGGTCTTTTCCAACTTGAATTGTCCTGTGATCCTATGATCCTGGACATGAATCAGATTCTGCCTGGTTTTGTAGCAGTTCTCTGGTAAGTGGGCCTCAACGTCTGCCTTTGAAGATGCTGGGGCAGCTGCCATACTGCAAATACTTCAGTACCCAGGGATGCAAATTTGTTGCACAATTTCTGTAATACATACCAAAATGTTGTAAAACAAATCAGGTAGGGCTTCTTCATAGATGTAGAGGTTGTTTTGTTTTCATTTCTGTTTCGTTTCCTGCTGTGCATCATTGGCAGGATGACCTTTGTGGAGCTGCATAGAGCTCTCTTGTGCCTGTTCGCCAGAACACTTTGTCGCCATTCTGTTTGTGACTATGTGGTCATTTGCACATTGCAATAATTCACGCAGATGTGTAGGTGCACCATTTTGACTTAAAATTTGGGGGAATTTCCAACTGTGCTACTTGGGGCAGAGGACAGTTTCAGCTGTGGCTTGACTCATTCTGTTCTTATTTTAAAACTTTTTTTCTCTGTCCTGTTGTGTTTGTTCGGGCCTGAACATAGAAACACAGAGCACAGTTTGTGCTGTGAGGATTTCAGTAAACAAGAGCCCATGTCTTGCCTGTTAGGCTTTTCGTTTAGATTCTTCCTCCTCTTCTCAGCTGATAATGCCTGTCTTTTTTTGCTCCTCTTATTGGAGTTTATACCACTTTCTGCCTTTGGTGATCAAAAATAACTATCGTTTGTCCTAAGATTAGTGCTCCAATACTTGTGGAGAGATTGTGTGTGAGTCAGTAGAAGTTACACCCACACATCCGAAGGCTGAACGTAGTATTTGGAAAATGGCTTTTGGTGTCTTAGGTGAGAGGAGAGAGCTGCCTGCAGCAGAGTTGTAGAGGGGGGCAAAGAGGACCAAATATACAAGAGGCAGAGTCTCCTGTCTCCTGGATGCTACTGAACTCAAAGGCATCAGTGGAGGAGGACAGAAAAGGCACTGAAAATGTGAAAATGTACATTCTGTCTTGGGTGCTACAGTGTCTTACACAGTCCTGAAATCATGAGTATGAAATGCCCCAGGTGAGCCTCAAGTCCTGCTTTATTGCTGAAATGCCACAGCTGTTAAAGGAGCATCTGCTAGCATCTGCACCTCAAGAAAAACTATGCCATGTTTTCCACATAGCCTTTCAGTCCTAAAATCTCTTAAAAATGACTTTATTTCCACACAAAATCAAATCATAATATTTTTCCTAACAGGAGTGGGAGAAGGAAACCTTCCAGGCAAGGTTAGAGAGAAACTAAGCATCATTATTTAGACTGAAGGGATGCCAGTTGAATCCACAGAGTTGTATGCCTTCCCTTGGGCTTACCTGTATCTTTCCTAATATTTACCAAAGCTGCTTTTTCCATGATGACTGGGATCTGTTGCTCTCCTGTGCAGAACCCCGAAGAGCAACACACGCACCAAAGCGAATGTGTACATTGTAACAGCAAAATTGTATGCCATACCCATCAGTCTGTGAAATGACTGCTAATACAAAAGGTGGGTGCAGTTTCGCTGTAATTAGCATTCTGAATTACTTTAGGACGGTGTTTATACATACAAAGTCTGCTAGCAACAGAATGCTCCTTTGCTTAGAGCAATGCTTAATATAGATGATCTTCCTCATTTGAAACTGAGATTTCAGTTATGAATTAAAGTAACAAATTTGCTTGTCTTGGATAGAAAATTTTAGGCGGTTCCTGCTTCTAAGCCTTTTTTGGAGGGGGTAGATTATCATCGCTTAAATGATACACTGTCACTACTAGCAATAGCATTGTGCTTTTGGTAGGTGTTAAAACAGTGATTTGTAATGAATCTGTACTTAAAGGTGCTGTTTCTCTTCTTGAAGTTCACGAATTCTTCCTTTCAGACCAAATATAAAAAATATGTTGGCCACTCGATATGGCAGGCATTCTTTTTTTTTTTGAGTTTCTTTGTTTCACTGATAACTTGCATTGTACCTTTCTGAATTACTGGCATCTATTTAACATGCAATATGCAAATAGTGCAATTTGGACAAAACCTAACCTTTGGATTTGCAGAGTTAGACATACAGTATTTTTAAACTTTAGCTAGCTAAGGAAAAAAAAATCTCAGTCAAAAACTATATTTCATAAGAGAAAATTATAGTGATATTGATGGTTTGCCAAAACCTCAAGCAGTGACAAAATCCACAGTGTCCTGAAAGAGATGCCTTTGCAAAACCATTCCTTTGCAGATGGCTTAGATTATTGATACTTATAAACACATGACATTATTTGTGCGACTCAGAATTTTGAAAAACTCTGTTGCTAAAAAATGCAAATTTGTCAAACTATCCCAAAATCGCAGAGAAAAAAAATCACCAAATCCTGCAATTGTTCTTGAGGGTGTCTTACAGGTTAGTAGTTGTTGATTTGGTTACGTTTCCACATGACCAAGTGTAAAATATTTTAAGAAAAAGGGAGGAAGGAAGGGAAAAAAGAGCATAACTTTCCTTTGTTGATGTCAACATTACGTTTTAAAGTTTTTCTTGTATATCTGAAACTCCCAGTGCTTAAAAAGGTTTTGGGTGAACACGAAATGCAGGATCAGATGTGAAATCAATAAGTCATTGGGATCCTTCCCCAGAATTTTTTTCCATAAAGGATATAAAATACCATGCAATTCCCTAGCTGCACTGCAAATGATGGATAAACAGCCATAGGCATGACTCTTCTGTTTGGGTTATGTAAGTGTTCTCAGCTCAAGCGACTTGCAATGGAGAGTACATTTGGTCCAAATTCGAGAAAATTATTTTCACCTCATGATTTTTGTCTCTGTGGGAGCTCTATGTGAGGAGTGAAGCCTCTTTCTGTGTCACCTGGCACAAAATATAAAACAGTTACTCTTCTAAAGTGCTGTAAAAGGCCCCAGAAACCAAGGAATCCATCATTACAGCCCAGGATACAACTGTCCTCTGCCTTAGGTCTAAAATCAACAGTTTTCCACCCTCTGCCCCCACGGCTGGATGACTGACAAGTACTTCCCTGAAAAGAACTTTTATATACAGGCAACATTGATTTAATGATGATTAATGCTCCCTGCTTCCCACAAAGGGAAAGCAGAAGCACGTGCCGACTGGCTGAGATACTGATATTATCTTTGGAAGACGTTTCCCGTGTGAGGCAGAGAGTCTTCTGGAAAGTGGCAAAAAGGGGAGTCTCTCTCAGCCCGCTTAGAGACTGCCCAGTAATTCTTACTGTAGGACCACTACTCTGCATAATGATATCATATTTGCTGTCATTGTAATGATGATTATAAAAAGTGAGCCTTTGTTAGTAATAAGTGCCCATATGGAGTCATTTGTAGTGTTTTGCGAAAATTTCACAATCCATTATATAACCATAATAACAGAATACGAATGATGACAAATGCCACAGATTTAACTTTCACAAAGCAGATCTTTCTCATGAAATTTTATTAAAACAGGATTGTCTTTATCATGAAAAGTATCAGAGAAGAAAAGTTAAAGTACATTTATTTTAGCGTAAGATGACAAGCAAATGTCTTACGTGCAAGAAGCGATATGCTTTTAAAAACTTGTCATATTGGAGAGCTCGGAGTGTTTTCATTATCTCTACAACAAAATGTGCCAGGGTACATTAGGATCTATGATTAATTCATTTTGATTGCTCTTATAACAACATTTAGTATTTTTGTAGCTAAGATAAATATCAATTCCACTTCAGTTCCATATTGTTCATGAACTGAATCACCAGTCATTTCATGTGGAGAAGAACATGCTTAACATTTGCTATCTCATGTTTACATCTGTAAATAAATAGACTAAGCTTGATTTGAACTGAGTTAATAATGTATAGAGGTTGTGCAGAATTGCTTTTTGCCGTGAGCTGTCTGGGCTAAATCCATTCTTCCTGGCAGGATAGCGATGCACTATAAAATGTCCCATCACTGGTGAGAGTGGATGACCCAGGTGAGCTGTTTCTGAGCAAGATGTTGTCCTCTGTTACTCCAGGAGTCAGAAACTGTAAGCTGGCATAACTATGCTGATTTATTGTAACTAAGGCTTTGACCCTGAGACTGGAAAAACACTTATCTCATTCCTTCCTCCCTTCCAAGACTACTCATGGAAAAAAATAGCAGAAACCAAACTGCAGAACTTTGCAGGTGAGGAAAGCGGGATGTGAAATTTCAGGAAACTAAGGTTTGTTTGGAGAAATGGGGATTAAAAATTGGGTCTATAATGGGAAGTAGTCATCTATTCCTGCACAGCCTTAGCTGCTCCATAATGCTCTGTGGGCGCAGAGCCAGGCTACTCATATCAGAATTTGTACAGTCGTTTACTGTAGGAGACAGGAACATTGCAAAGGCAACTCGTGTTCCTGCCCTCATTCTTAATGCAGACTTGACTGTGGTATCTTCTGTGTTTCCACTCAATAGCTGTTTATCTGTGCCTCTCAGTCTCTCAATCCTCATATCTATGTACAATGTTTAATTAATTTTCAATTATTTCCAATGATGTAGTGACACTACTTATAAATGATACATCAGTGAAAGTGATGGATTTGGGCAAATATAATAGCCTGTCAGTCTTCACTAGAAGCTACAATTAAATCAAAAAGATAAGAAAAGATTACTGTAATTATTTTGACAGTGAACTGATAGAAGTTTGCCCAAGTGACACAGACTACAGAGTACAAAACGCCAATTGCTTAGAAACAAGTAAAATAAGAAATACCGTTGTCCCTTTGCTCCCATAGTACTCCCTGCAGAAGTCACCTCACAGCCTTAATCTGGAAAATGAAGGGACCTACGTCCAGGATCAGGCAAAGCTCTATTCAAAGTCTTTGATAGGTAAAGAGGGGTCCAGTAAGTAGAGATTTATTCAGTTCTGGGCTCCCCAGTGCAAGAGAGACTTGGAGATACTGGAGTAAGTCCAGCAAAGGGCTTCTAAGGTGATTTAAGGACTGGATCATCTCTCATATGAGGAGAGGCTGAGAGGGCTGGGACTGCTCAGCCTAGAGAAGACTCAGGGGGATCTTCTCAATGTTTATAAATATCTGATGGGGGAGGAAAGAGGATGTAGCCAGACTATTCTCAGTGGCACACAGTGACAGGACAAGAGGCAATGGGCAAAATTAGAAATCCAGGAAAATGCATTTAAACGTGAGAAAAAACTCTTTTACTGTGAGGGTGATTGAGTACTGGCACAGGTTGCCCAGAGATGTCACGGGATCTCCATCCATGGAGATACTCAGAACCCAATTGGACACAGTCCTGAGCAATCTGCTCCAGCTGACCCAGCTCTGAGCAATGGGTTAGACTAGACAATCTCCAGAGGTGCCTTCCAGCCTTGGCAATTCAGTGAGTCTGTCTCTGACACTTCATGCTCCTTTTCCATTCTCTGTAATTCTGAGGTTATGCAGAAGCCAGCTGGGCCATGACTGTGTCTGATTCTACACAGCATTCCCAGCATCAGCTGAACATGAGGGCCTCCTTCCTTCCTCTCTCAAAGGAAGTCACTGGCTCTCCAAAGTCCTACATCAAGAAAGCCTGTTTAGGCAATTTGCTTGGCTGTGAGTCACTGAAATCATGGGGGACTTAGAAGAATTACCTACAATTAAGTTCATGGACAAACACCCTTCTGAGAAAAGATAAGTTCTTTCCTCAGTTGGGGTCTTAAAGTGTTCTTGGTCTGATATGTTCAGTCTTCTGACTGCCTGAGTTCACATGGCCTGTGCATTTATTAGGGCGGTTTGGACTGAGTACTGCGGGTGAGATTTATCTGCAACTCCCTTATAAGCAGCTGTGACTACTATGCTCAACTTCACAGGCTGAGTTGTAGATAATTGTTCTTGCAGCATCTGTACTGGCTTCTAATTCATCTCTGGCTTCACATAGTTTGATTGATTAAACGCATAGTTTGGGGAACTACTGCCATAGAAACCACCAAGCTACCACCACAGCTCAAGAACAACTCGTGTTTCTATTCCTGTTCTCCAAGCCTGGAATTTGCTATCTCTATGTGCTCTGTAAAGTCCAACTCTGATATTTCCAGAACGTGCCATCAAGTGACCATCTAGTTTGTTTTCCCTGTGAGGAGAAGAGTCCAGGACACCAGGATGCCAGGCAAGCCTAGCCCATACCTCACTCTCTGGGGGATGTCTTCTGCTTTTGCATAGTGCTAGATGAGGACCACCCTGGATAGGAACTCAGGCCAGGTCCCGGTTTCAGCAGAAAGCAGACTCTGCCAGGAAAAGAGATGTGCAGCAAGAAGAAGCTTACGTCCTTAGCCCAGTGACTGGGACACCTCGTGAGCACGAGGTTGAGCTGCCAAGACTATATCTGTATTTTATATTAGATAATATCAGAGAATATGCAGAAGTAATTCAGAAAAAAGAGACCAGAACTCATGGACTTGTCCCTCCCAGCCAGGTTCCCCAGGCATTTGCTAGATAGAAGAAGTGGCTTCACCTTCATAGATGCTTTTGCCTGGAGTTGCCTGACTGCAAAGCTTGGAGAGGGCTTTGGTTTGTGTGATGTTTTGTGTATGTGCTTCTTAAGCTCTATCTTTCATTTTGCAATGCTTAAAATACTCCTCCCCCAAAAAAACTTCTAGGAATGCAGAGATATGATGATGAATAGATTTACCAAAACAGGCTAAACTGAACTCTTCCTCTTTTTTTACTATGGACTCGAATCTTATTATCTCTATTTTGCCATCCTCACACATGGATGATAATGCATGGAGATGTAAACAGTGCTTTAAGGCTACACAGATGGAGATGGCTTTTGAAAACTTGTCCTATGCTAAATACTCTGCCTCTTTCAGGACCTTCTGGCACTGAATACTGCAATCTCTGCCCTACTTGCCAAAATGAGGGCTAAAGAGAATGAAAAAGGATTAGGCAAGCATCAGTTTTCATTCTTTATTATATTATCAGCATGTGCTTACAGTAGATTTAATATATACACAGCAGACTATGCATAGGGTATAGTTTTCAAGACTTAGTGCATAGCATTAGGGGTATTTGCCACAGCAATTGTTGGTGTCTTAGTTAAACCGTCCCAAAAATTCTGCAAAGACCATGTCCTTAAGCATATTACTTTAGAGTCTGTAGGGAATGGAGAATCAAGCACTGCAATGGAACTGAAAAGTTGAACGTACAATCTTTTGTTTCTCTTCAGTTATTGTCCCTTCATGAATTATTGCAGGCAGTTCATTGTAACATATCTTACTGATTTTCTCAGCCCAGATGAAACCCGAACACAACTAAGGTAACATGCAGATTGCATGACCACTTCCACAGGAGGGTGGTCACACTACAGCAGGATGGAGGTCATGGTTTGGCTGAGGTTCTTTATTTGGGGTAACTATCTGTGTTAAACAGCTTTTTAATGTTAGAAGTACAGTCCAATAAGCCCTCTTCTGACCAAAAAATAAAAAAAGAGAGGTGACAATTACAACCTGACATTACTTACTGTTGAAAGGAAAACTATACATTCTGCAGAGCAAACAGTGCACAAGCTGAAAATAAAAGGCTCGCACCTTGCCCTGAATTAGCAATGAAATACAGTTGAGAATTGATTGTTGCTGAATCTGAATTTTGGCTGCTGGCAGACCAAAACTGTTAAGACATTAATTTATGTTCCAATGATGTTGAGCTAGATTTATAAATGTGGTTAGATGCCTCAAGATAAAGAGAAAAGCAGGCAGCGGGATTTGCCAATGCACTTTGCAGCACCTGAATACCTTTGTCTCACCTACCAGCCAGTTGTGGATGGACACCTTTTGTGTTTGAGATGCTTTTTAAAACAGAAGTCAAAGTGACTAAATGTAAATGTGCACAGAACGTTAAGGAGGTTTCATCACGAGAAAATTATTCAGGCTGCAATTCACCAAAGATTTTTACTTCTAAAATCTCTTGGAATTTCCCTCTGTGTGAAAACGACAACCACTAGTTAAGAGAATCAAAAGTGTCAGTACAAACACACCCGACAACTTCTGATTTGTCATGTCCCACGTAGGTGATGACTTACTTACTTTTAAAGGATTTCTGGTAGTTGATAGGAACATTCTGCCACCAGCCCCGTAATTTCAGAAAGCAAGCGAACACTCTTCAATGTAAGAAAGAAATGTGTTACAAACCCATTTTAACAAAGCAGTGTCTGTCCCAAAGAACTTGCAGCTGTAGTTATGGGTGGTGGCAGGCCATTACCCAAGCCCTGAGCTGGCTGCGTGTATAGCAGCTCTGCTCCCGAAGCCTTTGGCTAATACTGTGCTGAAATTAGTGAGCCTTGGTGCGTGCAAGCGGAGTGCCAGAGCACCATGCTCAATCCGACACCTACCATCTGCTCCAAATTCTGGCCAGCCTGCGGTATGAGCAGGGACATCAGAAGGTCTCTGCGGTCCATCCGCAGACACATGCCCTAAGGCTCCAGGTCTGCAAGGGTGCAGACCCATCACTTCAGGCTTGTGAATAATTTCGTCAAAACAATTAAGAGTGTTCTTGTATAACTGCAAGAGTATCATGACCTAAATAAAACAGACAAACCAAGGAAGTGCTTGCTTCTCCAACATGCAGGCACACGGACATTAAGGATTTGACCCTGCAGTTTGATAAGCAGCCAGGTCCTAATCAGAGAAAACAGACAAATTTGGGTACTTAGCATGTAAGCAGTTGGGTGGGAAGAAAACTTGGTTTTGATGTGCTCTTGTTATGAAATTGCTCCTTATTTCTCCAGGCTTTAATTCTCTCACCCTCAGTCTAACAAACGAAGTAAGATATCCAGCAAAGACTGTATTCTTAGGCTTGCACATACGTGTAGTAATTCACGGTTACCAAATCGATTTGTTGTTGCAGTTGTGGATAAAGGCAGGCAGGATCTCCCCGTATCGCATTTGAGAAGTATCATGTTTATCTGCTTTTGCAATACAGCAAACAGTTTTGCTGCTTTTCTGAGTCATCACACCACCACCAAATGAATAATATTAGCAAATGCACTTTCCAAAAGGGCTGAAGTGCAGATTCCCTTTTGGCAAGGCAGCTTGCGGACTTTCTTCTGATTATTTTATTCTTGTAGTTACATGGACTGAACCTGCAGTTACAGAGATGAAAGCAGAAGGCTTCAGCTTTCTGCCCTGCTTAAAATGAAGGCATGAGGCTGGGTATTGCCTTTCTGCAGACTTGGGCAGAGTGCTCTGATTCTGCTGCAACGCTCAGATGTCAGCACTGAGGTTAGATGTCAGAGTTACCTACCCTGTAAATTCGGCTAAGAAAGAGCTGCGTCTCCTGACATACTCTTTTCCTTCTTTTTAAGGACTTAGTACTTTTTCAATAAAAATAAATTTAATTTGTGGCTACATTTCAGCTCCATTGGTTTGATGGTATAAGTGGAGCAATACCAGCTTTGGATTTAGAGCAGTCGTGTGGCTGAGTCTCTCTCTGCAGCTTTCATGTGGTCTGGTGAGACATTCTTAGAATCCCCAAACATTTTTGAAGATCCTAAACTGGAGACATTCACAATTCTTCCCTCCCTTTCTACCATTAATCCTTCATGTTTTAACAAGCACTGAAGTTAATACAGCCTACACTCTTTCCTGTCACACTGGGCCCCCCTCCCTCCTTTCTTTCTCTTGAATAAAGCAATCTGTTCTTTCCAGTCCATACTCTTGTAAATCAAAGGGATAGATGTCGACACACACCATAACCAAGTATAAACTTCCTTTTTTTAATTAAACAGGATTCTGACATTTGGTTTGAAGAAGTGTTTGTTTGGTTTTATTTATTTTATTAAATACGTGAAGGATGTCAACTGCTTTTATTTTATTTTTAGTAGAAGATGAATGGTACCACAAACAATCTCTAGCACAAAATCTTTTAGATGCTGTTTCGTAGTGGAATAGGAAGAGAGTTGGGGGGAGCAATACAGAAGTCTTGGCATTTAAAGCTTTTAGAATTAATAGTTAAGCTCTTTGGTAAAGGTTTCCATACACATAAATCATGTTTTAGGTACCTTTTCAAATTTAATTGGGAAAAACAGTTGTAATTCTGTTGCTATCATCTCTGCCATTTGCTTATCACTATGAATTATATGAAGACATTTATGTGAAACACAGAAATATCCAGATTCGTAGTAGCTGATACTAAAAATAAGCAAGACTCTTGGAAGGAACATAGCCTCTATTTCAGTGTACAAATCCAGGTATCTTAGTAGCCGGGGCAAAGTCACCCTAGAATTGCCTCTTTCAAGGTATCTGACACCTTCTTTTGTGGTGCAAAAAGGATGTAATAGAGCAGACAAAAACCAGTGTTCGGATCTGACACTGCTACTTTCCATGCTGATGCTCAGTCCTTGGCCTGGCAGGAAAAAAGGGCTTTATTTAGTAACTCAGTTGCTGGGGTTTTTTCTAGATGATGATTTTAATCCACATTTGCTGTTCAAGTATATCATCTCTATCTGTTCTGGGGCCACATATAAGTGTGTGTAGCAATGGAAGCATGAGGAGATGGTCTCCTGATTGCCTGACCAGAAGAAAGTAGGGCAGATGATTGCAGAAGGACTGGGAGTGCTCAGACTCTTTAAATGCTGTTCTTAATGAGCAGGAGTGAGAGCAAAAGGTTATGAGTAAATTGTACATGTACTTTTGGCCTTTGTCTTTATTTATTTATTCCTCAGGAGGGCAGGCACAGGTGATCAGAGGGCCAGTCCCTATGCTTCAGTTCCTATGGAAAAAGGACGATGTGTTTGGCACCTTTTTGTAGTTCTAGGTAAGCGGCAGTGCCACAGCTTTGTCCCTCTGCTCTCAGGCTCTCTAAGCCTCAAGCATGGAAAAGGATCTGCCTCTTCATCTCAGCTGCAGTTAATTTTATTGCCCGCTGTTGTCTGTGTTAGACTGACCTATAGTAGCGTGCCACAGACTGTAGTGCTTTTTCACATGTGTTTGCTCAGCTAGAAAATCTACCCAGGAGTTTCCTGAGTGCCTGCTGCAATCTAACCTGGTATTTTGGAGTCTAGAAATGCCTGTGAACTCCTCAGATCGCTTCTTCCCACTGACGAAGTATTGTTTTGAGATCCATCTGGTGTCAAGTGTAGGCATATGGCACCAGTATGGCAGTGCTGCCTACGGGGGTGGTTTCCTGCAGAAGAGGTCTCGCTGAATGCAGTAGTCGTTGCCTATTGAAAGTCATTATTGTTTAGCACCCAGGTCTTTGTGAACTTGTTCAACTGGTGGCTGGGCAGAGTGCCATCCGAATCTACGGACATGAGCACAGACAGCTGAGTCTCTGGAGCCTTACACACATCAGATGTGGGTACTGAGGTCAGGCTTCTCAGCAAGGAGAATCTAAATGACTGTCTGTCCCGAGCATGTGCATCTGTGGTTGAAGGGATACGCCATCATTAATCCAAATCTGGGCTGGATTAAGCTTCTAAAATAAAAACCAGCTCTGCCAGCCACTTGAAGAGGGCTTGGGGCCTGCTGGAGCGGAGTGCACCAGCGGGGAGGGAGGAGGCGGCGGCCGAGCAGTCACCCCCTGCGCGGGCTGAGATGGGCTGACAGCTCCCAAAAGAGGGGGCCAGGGGGTGCTGCCCTCGGCCCCACCACGGCAGGGCTCCCCGAGGGCTGGGCAACACCCATGTTCCTGAGGCCAGCCCTCTTCTTTGCCGTGACAAGAGCACAGACATTTCATGCCTTGTTCCTTAATTACGTTTTTCAACGCGGTGCTTGTAACAGCCAGGAGCAGAAGCTTTAGCATTCATTCAGGCAGCGGGATCCCCCGTTTGCCAGACAAAAAAAAATCTCAGGTTTAGCAGCCTGAGCCTGGGTCTCCCTTTTGCCGGGGCTGTGATCCCACCTGGAGCGAACCGAGGCTTGTGCGCTGGTCTGAGGGCCCTTTGAGAGGTGGTCACCCCCACGGACAGGCAGAGAACGCCGCGGGGGATGAGGCAGCAGCACCACCAGAGAGCTGCTGGCCAAGAGGCAGGGGCAGAAAAGTGGGGTGGAAGATCACAAAGCCAGAAGTACCAGAAATACTTGAGCAGGGTTGCAGAGAAAGCAAAGGAGACACAGAGGAAGCTAAATCCAGTAGACTGTATTACCATGGAGGAAGAAGACACCAGAGCATTAAGCTAAAGTGACTAATGAAATGATTCGCTGCACAGAGCAATTCAGAGAAATGAAGGTGACCAAATGCTGGGGTTTGCCTGTCCCTTGGGGCTCCTGACAACTTGCAGACACAGATGCTCTGTGGCACCCATAAAAAGATAACGCTGAGAACCTCCTATTCTAAATGCCTCTTTTGTACTCTGGACACTAAACTCCCTGTGGAATTGCCTTCTGACACGATCTCTCTCACATTTCTTTATGCACCGTTGCCATATACAACGGAACTAGCTGCTTCTGTCCTCTGCAACGGGTAACTAAGCACCTACAACATATAAAATATGCCTAACTGAAAAACTCGAAAGCTTTACCATCGTTATTGGAAAGCGCCGTGAGATTTCCCTAGAAAGGTGTGGTAGAAGTGCAAAGAGGGATACACTATTATTTTAAAACCTGACAGTGTTACTGGTTCCTCCCCCTTTGAAGTCAGTAGCAAAACTCTGTTTTAGAGGAGCAAGACTGCTTGAATCGGCAAACAAGAGGCAGCCTGGAGGCAGAAGAGGCTCACAGGGAATGGCTTCTGCTGCTATCCTTGAGCACAGAGCTGTTCAGACAGACTGGAGACCTGTCTGCCTCTCTCTCCCATTAAGGCTAAGAAATGAATGCTTTTAAAGTTGTTAAATGAATGGGCTGGATCTTACAGCCCTTACTCATCTGAGTACTGCCATTAACTTTAAGAAAATAATCACTATATTAAGTGCTATGGAGTGGAGTCCTTAAATTGTTAAATTCTAATATTTGACAGAAGTTTTTCCTAGTAGAAAAATAATATTGACATAATTAAAAGGATGTGAACATTTCATCTGTTGAAGAATGCAGGTTACTTTGGAGCGATACGTAAAACTAGAAGCAGCGCAGAGGGCTTAGGTCTGTGTCATGTCTGTAGGTTATTTTTGAACTTTATGAAAAACACACTTTAGCAGTTTATATCCTGACCATTCAACTGTATTCTGGGATTCTGAATTCAAAAACATGCTAACCATGAAAACACAACATTTAAAAATACACTGTCCACTTGGCTTCTTTGCCCTGCTTCAGAGTCTCCCAAGTTTGTTTCGGACAAACTGAGAACTTTGTTGTGGAATGACTGTTTGAATTGGGGTTTCTTAAAATACATGTGGAGCCTTGTAGCTGCTGTGGGGTGTACACAGTGGTGGAGCTGTACTATTTTAAAATCATCTGGCTATTTCGCTTCATGTAAGAATATCTATCAGCTTAGTTATAAGGAATGAGAGGGGTTGATTAAAACAACTCACAAAGCCATTAAACAAAGAGATAAAATGTAGAACATGTGCTGTGGGGTCGTTTTAATTATAATGTATGGGGGATCTGTGGAAACCGGATGGCAGCTGCATTGTAGCTGAGTTTTAAGCCCCTCTTAGCAGTACCGAAGTCCTGTTACTCAGAGGTGAGTTTTCTTATCTGTAAAGCTAATAGGTCCTTTGGAAATGGTGTTTGGAAGCTACCTTTTGTTGCTACGAGTGACCATAGTGTAATCACTATCTCAAGTGCTTAAATAAATATGGACTAAAATAGCTAATTATGTATAGTAATCATCTAGTCATTAGATACTAGACTATATAACATCAGAGAAATGTATGCAGAAGCTTTAGTCAAGAAGGGAAGGGATCAAAGATGTCAAGTGAACAGCCACAAGAATCCAGAGCGAATGGGGAAGAAAGAAGGTAGTGGCACCTTATTTCATTGTCTTGGTGATCTTATTAGGTCAAACAAACAGTACTGAATTTACTGATGTATGCTATAAATATGTCTACTAAATTAATCTATCATATAATCTGGCTTTAAACAGTTAGATATCAGGAAGCCACGTGAATTCACTAAAAAATATTTAAACTTTACATATTGATTTGTTCTTATTAGCCTAGTTATAGACATTAAGAGCTAGCATAATTAATTCTAGCCCTATCAGAAGGAGGTTTAAATCTCTGGTGTACGAGTTTGAACCAGTCTCCAGTCACTACAAATCAGGATGAGGAGCAGTAAGGAAAGCAGATAACACATCTGCCCACGTCAGAGTTTTTACAACTCCATCCACTCCTGCCAGAGACAGGGTCATCTGCTATGTACACATTAGGTCTAGTTCAGCTTGGCAGCTCCTATGTTCCCAATTCAACAAAGTTTACTTAAGTGTCTGCAATGCTTTTTATGCAACTGAAACATGGTAATTTAGTTAACTCTTTGTCATTGAGTAAAATGGGTTCACACATGGGAACATCACCACTTCAAAATATCCGGTCATTAACCTATAATAAAGATTTTTTACCAAAACTCATTGGAAACAGCCAGAAAACAAATTTTTAAGAATGCAACCACTAATATTGAATTTAACTTTCTGACTGTAATTGCTGCAGCAGTTCAAGTCTTGCTCTGTGGCTTGTAACCATCACTAAAACTGCCCATGAAAAAATTACATTTGCTTCTGTTTGCAAATTTTCATTATTAGTATGTGAATTCTCAGGAAATTATATGAAAGCTGTAACTTTTGCTTTCCAATTTGCATAAAACAAAGACAAGGACCAATTATAGAAAAATGGCAAATAATTCCTTAGAAAGAGGATGGAGAAGTTGAAGGAGTTACAGCTTGTTGCTCTTCGTTGTAGCTTGTTGGCATATGGAGGTTCTGGGGACTGTTCCCTTGAGGACTTCAGATGTTGTATGCTATTTTAAAGACACTGGAAGGCGGTAGTTGTGACAGATACTGGCTTGTGGGGCACTCAACCAGATGGCCAGGGTAACTGTTACACCAGTCTGGCTCCTCAGCATCCCCAGCTAAAGAAAATGCACAAAGGCAACTCAGATGTCATTATAAAGAGGAAAAACTCATTTCTGCTCAAACAGTGTAAGGGAAAGTGTGATTCCCTCTGTTATTAGAAGACAGAGGACCTCCCTGTAGCAGAGAAATCAGTCATTGATCCAACGAGACGCGGCTTGTCAGCTGATGCTCTCAAGGCAGCGCACCTTCAGGTGAACTGCGGAGGGTCTCACAAACTCACCTCGAATTGTTTGAGAGTTAAAAGCTTGAGGAGCAACAGGGAAAGAACTCTCCCTAATGGGAAATCATGGGCCAGGATGCCAACCTCTGTTGGGTTGGCATCTGGTTACTTGAAGTTCTCACTTTTGGAAATGAAATTAAGCATTTTCCCATCACTGTCACAGACAGATTATCTCAGGGTTTAGCATCATGCTAAGACTCATCCTGTGGTGCATATTTTCCCTGGGACCAATGGAACTACACATTTTAGGGTCAAAATTAGCTCTTTGTACGTGTCCTATTGGTTTTAGCATAATTACTGGTGTGCAAGGAATATGAATAGAGCTCATACAGTGAGCTTCTAAAATACAAAATGCTGATTACAATATGCTTGCTTAAGGAGAGAATTGAAGATGACTGACCATGTAACCCCTCTCTTCTTCTCTACCTGTTTTACTCCAGTCCTCCGTGATGTCTGTCTGTTTTGCCCGCTTTCACCCAAACCTGGTCGTTGGTGGAACATACTCTGGCCAAATTGTCTTGTGGGATAATCGCAGTCACAGGCGCACTCCGGTTCAGAGAACTCCCTTATCTGCTGCTGCTCACACGGTAAGGGTAAAAATCAACTTCTTTCCTTAGAGGAAAGCATCGGCAGGGAAGTCAACTTGTCTAGTTGTCTCTAAGATGCTGCTTGCCGTACAGGTGAAAACAAGTGTGGCCCTTGAAAGTTAAGAAATATATGAGGGGTGTACAACCACCTCCTGTAAGTGCTTAACCATCACACTTTGTACGGTCAGGTTAGGAGATTATCCTTCTTTCCAAGGAAGAGGGCAGGATCAATTACAACACTTGAGTGAGGCACCTTTGTGCCAGCACAGTGGCACTGTGACTCTTGCTCTCCATTGCCTGTAAAGAGAACCAGGTCATTATAGGGACTGTGTGTCTGTCAGTCCAACATAGCACGCAATTTGAATCATTTATTCTTTAGTCTTCTTGTACATGAGTTTCTCTTTTGAACCAGATTAGGTACCTACGGTGGTCTCAGTGGAGTCTGTAAGTCGACACTGGTGCCCTTGAAGAGAGTGCGTCAGTTTGCTTCTGTTTTCCAATAGAGCAATACATGAATGCCTGTCATGGTCTCCTACCCCTGACAGGGCCATAGGGCAGAGCTTGCACAGTGAGGGGAAGTTTGTTTCAACAGAATGACGTGGAAGAGCATTTTGCTGACACACACAGATACCTGCAGATATAGTGATGGTGGCACAGGGCTCTGGTGATGTCTGGGAGATCTACAGGCAGAGCAGTAGCACAAAATGCCTGAGAAGGAAGAGAGTTTCTCAGTGATACAAAGATGATGTCTGTGGTAGAAAACTCTCTTACATTGCAAAGTACTCATATTGTGCTGGAGGAAGAGACAAGCCTGCTAAAGAGTCCTAACCCTACTATGGTGCTGACTTCCAGTCCATCCCGCACTAAGATGTTGTGCATTCTTGAGCTCTCCCAGAGTCTGGGCTCAGGCAGCCTCTTCATAAGAGCTGAGAGGTGTACTCTGTGGATGGTAAACATATCTCATTTTGGGAGTGGGCTCAGGACCATCCCTGAGTGGGAAGCGGAAAAGAAAATGCAGGTTGAAAGGAGGAGAAAAATGTAATAGTATGATACAAGAATGCAGGAAAATGCAGATTTCCGGAAACATAAGAAACTGAACTACACAAAGCACTCTGAGAGATAAGATAATAATCATGTTCTTGCAGAGCAAGGATCAGACAAAGTGATAGGTCTTTTGCACCTCCAGCTTTTACAATTCTGTGATTCTTATCTTTGGAATTTGCAGATCAAGGTTCAGCTTTTAGTTGACTGTGACAACATAATCTCTGGAGTTAAAAGACAACTCGAGAAGCCATGCCACATGAATTAATGCAAAAGATTCAGCGTGGGGCCAGTATTACGATGGCAAGTCTCTTATATTAAAAAATGACAGGTGTGCACAGACATGCTTAGTGGGCCAGGCAGTACAAATATTGTTCCCTAAATTTCCACTATCAGGAATGCTGATGTAATAATCTAATGATCCGTGCCATAGGTTCCAGCTTCAACATTGCTTTTCATTTCCCTAGTGTTTTTCCTCATTTTGTCACCAGCAATGTTGTTCAATCTGCATGAAAAAAAAAAAAACAGTCTCTCCTGGAAGTGCAATTTAGAGATGTAGCAGACCAGAAAACTAGTGGCAAGAAGCTGACTATCACTGAAAATTGAACAACTGGGACTCAAAATCTAGTGGAAGAGAAAAGATTAATGGGAAGTAATTTGTTTACACTCAAAAAACGTTTAAGACAAAATTGTACCTCCTGGAATTATCTATTAAACTAGTTTTATTATTGCAATAGAATAATATGTGATGTTTTGCTTCTGACATATAAATAAATTGCTTTCAGTTGTGGATGGGCACTTTATGTGCTGTCACGGATTGGTATAAATAAGTGTTTACACAGTCTAACATGAGGAAGCATGATGTTTTTAAGGAATTATCAGAATTTACAATAAAAAATTTTACAAAAAAAGAACACTTTATGTTCATATATAGGAATCACTTACATAAACTGTAAACGAAGTCTTGGTGGCAAAAGACTGGCTCGAATTCTCACTGCCTAGGGAAAAAAAAAGGATTAAATTAAGAAAACTCTACTGTAGCAATGTTACTTTATGTACTGCTAGATACGTGAGTTGAATAGTCATTTTTTAATTTGAACTTATGCCATATGTGAAAAAAGGATTTTTCTGTTTTCTTTCTCTTGCTTTGTTTATTTGAAACAGATAGAGTGTGTTGTTATCACTGACTTAAACCTTCCTGAAGTTTAGCATCACTGATTGCCGCCTGGATTCACCAGGAAAGAGAATTCTACCCACAGCTTACTCACTAATTTCCTTTCACACCCACCACACATCTGCACTTGGGACAACAGGAAATTTTAATTAAGACAAAACCCTTTTGCATGATGATTTCATTTCCAAAATAAATAAAAGCAAGCTGGCAGCATCCCTTTGAAAGGAAGGAGCCTGTTTAGACTTTCTGTTACATACATTTGGTTGTCTTTTTCATCCATTTTCCTTACGTTTTTTTTTTTTTTCATTTCAGCCGTGAGTTTTATTGTGCGTGAAATTGATGGCTGGTAACCCTGATTAAAGCCAGACCTGGCACACTGAGGTGCTGCTGGAACGACATGGCTCGCTCTTTCCCTCCCCCCCTACATATTCTAGATACTCCACCGCTTGCTTTAGCTTCCTCCCACACCCCCTCTGTATCTGTACATTTAGATTACTGGAGTTCAAACACCCATCAAAAAATAGGACTGTACTTAGTTCACACATCAGTATATAGCACTGTGGTCATCAGCTCACCTCTGAGCAGAAAGAAGGTCCATTGTACGAGGGTAATAGCGTGAGACACACATGAGGGACAGATTGGGATCCATTTGATGACCTGGGGGAAACCAGGTGCCTGACAATCTTGGAAAAAAAGAGAAAAATCGGCATCAGAATGAACTTTGTGACCTACTGGTGTGTACAGGTGGGCTCCGAGCACAAGGTACCATTTCAGCAGCAATTGCTGAGTCCATCTTCGGTGTGTAGACACACACGCTGTGCACAGATGCTGCCCTTTTTGCATTTGAGGGGGGGCATTTACTGAGCCCGCTCAGGTATCGAACCTGAGAGCTGGCCTGTGCTCTGCCTTTCCCTGCTGACTGGGTAGGTGACCTGCAGCTGGATCTTAATGTAGTCTAAAAAAAGTCGTAGTCCTGCCATTCCTTTCAGCGGGGGCAAATGCTAGGTTTCTAACCCTACATGGAGTTGGCTTAGAAGCTCTATAGGGGTCTCTTGTAAGTTTGGTCCTAATTTCCCTGAAGTAAGGACAGTATTAGTGAAAAGCACTTTTTCTTCCTAGAGACACAGGTTTTCTATTCATCAGCAAAAGAGGCAGAGAAATACAGTTTTTCTTTGCTTGACTTGTGTATATGTCTTACCCTTAATTCAGCAGTATCACTTGTACTGGTCAAAGGAAATTAAATCCTATTGTTCAGTCTGACTGATTTTTCACTCTGGAGATTGCAGAATGTGAACCATCCCTCACATGTCACCATCAGATATCAGATGACACTTCAGGCTCAAAACGTTTCCAGGTTCCTTGGAAAAGGAATAGGCCAAGTTTCATTATTGCATATTAAGTGGAATTCAGCCTCCACAGAATGACTCTACTATGGTGAACCAGGTGTAACACCCTAAATTTAGTCACTCCACACTTAGAATGACAGATCTAAAAAGGTGTATATTGGCCAATGCTGGAGAACGCTGACGGACTTGTTCATGTTTTTCTACTGGAGTCCGTTTGCAAATATTTAGCATGCAAGCCAAACTCTGGAAAAGTTCAAGTTTTATGCAGCTGTTTTCTTGAATAAAGTTTTCATTTTGATTCCATTTGGACTATTTGCCTCTCTCTGCTGGTTATTTTCAGTGTCAAAAGCCATCAGTAGAATGATACATGTCCCTGTGGGTGAAATCTCATCCCCATAATTCAGTATTTTCACAGCATTACTCAGCTGGGTTGTTTTATTATGAGGAAAATGAAACTTTGAAAACATTTCCACCTCCATAACGTATCTCTTAAAATTTAAATTAAAAAACCAAAACAAAACAATTCCTATCTGGCAAAAGCCGAGTCCTGTAGTTTCCAGGCATTGTGTGACTACTTAATCATTCTTTAAAATAACATTAGGAAAAGACATTAGGAATTTGCGAAGATGTCAGAATGGCTCTCTGATTTCCAGTGTTAATGTGTTTTCAGCATCCTGTGTATTGTGTGAATGTAGTTGGAACACAGAATGCGCACAATCTCATTACCGTCTCTACGGATGGCAAAATGTGCTCCTGGAGCCTGGACATGCTCTCAACTCCACAGGTGGGTTTGTTTTCACCTATACAGGAAAAAAAAGCACCTTCAGTAGAGCAAGATACCTGCTTAATGGAACATAGCTCCTAAAAGCCAAAACCTCATGTCCTATACAAACTAAAACCAATGGATGCACTTGAAAGAGTACAGCTTGCTTCCAGCAGTCTCTGCTAAGAGCCAAAACCCATTTCCTTTACCACAAATCATGTAATTATTGTAATACGTTAATACATAGGTCAGTTTCAAGTGAAAATGAAATAATCCATTTTAAAGCACGGCAATTACAGAAGTCGCCTGTGGTATAAATTGTACTTACTCTACAGCGTTGTTTAACAAATACGGACTAGATTGCACTGCTGCTGAACACACCCCAGGCACTATGGGTGTCCAAGGCACACAGTCAGGAAGCTTACTTTGCTGCCTGCCTTCAGTAGCCAAAGGAACAAACAATGCAAATCAAAAGTTTTAGGACTAATTCCCACCCCCCCCCCCCGGACTGTTTGCTACTATTGTCTCTCTACCCCCCTCTCCTCCTCTCCTTTGTATCAGAAGTGAAAGGAAATCCAGGAAAATTTTCCAAACCACTAGTGATTATAATAAGGCAAACTAAACAAAGAATCTAATGCTGGAAAAAGTCCATGAAAACCATCTTTTAAGTGTTATCTTCTGGAGTTGTACATTTTCTATTCCAACACATCACTTATTTTTTTATACATGATTTCTTAGAAAAAAAATTAATATTATCTTTGCTAAGCATCATGGGATCTGAGCTTGTTTCAAAATGCTGCATAAAAACTCTGCTTAATAATTCCATTAATCATTCATTAATCATGCATTAATGTGCAATTATTATTGAATTCTTTGCTTTTGAGTGTTGACACAAGAAGTGGGACCCCTCTATCCTAACCTTAGCCATCTAAAAGTTAGGTCCATGTCAAATCTAAGCTAGTGATTTGGGTTCCCTTTACAGCTAATGTAGAGAAAGACCGGGCACTTCTGGAGGACAACTCATCCCATCCCAGTGTGAAATACCATTTCACATACCCTGAGGTATAGAACTGTCAAATCTGGGGATGGAAGGGGCTTCTGGAAGTCATCCCCCCTAATGCCCTACTCAGAGTGAGGTCAACTTCAAAGTTAGATCAAGTTGCTCAAGCTCATCTGAGGCAACAGTATGGGTCTGGTAGTTGAGTCCTGGGACTGTAAGAAACCAATACTCTTCTGGAATAGAAGTAGAGGCATCTAAATAGGCCCAGACATCTATGTTTAGGCACCTGAATCCCTTCCCTAATTTCTCACTTAAACATCGAGAAGATAAATCTCACCCTTATGTATTCAATTACCGGAATACTAAATTCTGAAGCAGAGATTTGTGAACATCTCAGTTTCTGTACTTCATCACTCAGATGGAACTTCCCAGCTCCAAAATTGGCTTTCGACACGGATGGGAACACACCCCACATTACACTGAAGTTTGGCACATGGTTCATGGTGATCTAGAAAAGAAAGGGCACAGGACTTGTCGTCAAGCTACATGCCATCGCTTTAAATTGGGAGGAGTAGAGCGGTGCTGATGTGTGTCAGTCTGAAACTTTCTGAAGACACAGAACCAGAGCACTCATGTACAGCCATGGTGTAGGTGCTGGGAGGAGAGAGTTCACCACTGTATCTGGCCATGGCGCCACAGAGACACTAAATGATGATCTCACCCCAGAAGATTTTCACAGAAATATATGGTCCACAGGTGCTCTGCCAATGCATTTTCCAGGTCTTATTTTGCCTTTTTAATATAACCAAATGTATTTCAAAGAAAAGTATAAATCAAGCAAAAGTATTTCCCTGTGGATTTGCAGCCCTCTCCTCTCACAGGGATGTCCGCTTTCTTTAGGTACAGCAAAAAGCCCTTCTGAGAAAAACGCGACAGGCTTTGGCCCTAGGAGAAGAGCAGCTTAGGCATTTTAAACATAGAAAACATACCCACTTAAATAGCTAAAAATGAAAATTGCTAAATCATTCAGCTCCTTTGTGGATTCTTGGGTTACACCATTAAGGCTGCACAACCAAAAAGTTTAGATTTGAGCAAAATCCGTTCAAAGCATACACATCTTGCAACGGCCACAAACTGTTCATGCTGGCTGTACTTGCAATAGCAAAAATGGGCATGCTGATTTACTTTGAAATATAGCTCCCAAATGAAAAAAGAAAATATGCTTGCTGGTTTGTAGCTTGATGGTGGAGTCTAGAGGGAATGTTTATGGTTACCTCAGAAAATCCCTGAAAAACAATGCTTAGAATGGTGGTAGTGGCAGGACCCCAAGTTTTTAATTTTGTTCTGTGAAGAGACAAATGGCACAGTCTGAAAAATGCCTGAAGTGCACACGGTATTACACATGTTACCTGACAAACAACTGATTTCAAAAATGTTTGCAAATAGAAGGGTATTGCATCTTTTATTAGAGCCTGGGGCTGGCAAGTGTAACCATTAAGGTATTATCTTTACTTTCTGCACCATTAGATTTTAAATTCTCGCCTGTCATCTCTGCCTGATTTAGGACGATGTAGCAAAGACCAGAGCTTTCCAGCCACTCTCAAACGTGTGACAGACAGCGGCAGGGATTGCAGGAGCAGAGCATCCTAGTTTGTGACATTGCATCTTCTCGCAACGTCCTATGTAGAAACAGAAGTCCTGTGGCTGGGTCAAATGATTTCTTCTTCCCCTCCTGCTACACTGTGTAACACTTAGAAATGAATTGGCAAAAAAAAACCCACCCACTCGAACAAAAGGACAACTGCAGAATAATAATAACGAAGACCTGTTTTGGTAGGAGAGCATGGAGCTGGTGTACAATAAGTCCAAACCAGTGGCGGTTACAGGAATGGCTTTCCCAACTGGAGATGTCAATAACTTTGTCGTTGGCAGTGAAGAGGGAACAGTCTACACAGCGTGTCGTCATGGAAGGTGATGTTCAGCATTTTGTTCTTAAATAACAGTGTGTACGGGTATTGGCGTGAGGTAGCCAAGTGTGTGTGGGGAGTGTTTCATGTTTTTCATGTTTCATGTTTTGACCTTAGATCAACGGTGTCTGTACTACTTTGCACGACTAGAATAGGAGTCGCCTGACTTTGGGCATCTGTGCTACAGCCTGTTATACTGGGGTAGTTGCCCCAGGCTCCCTGCGTAGTTTGGGTTTGATTTCCTTTACCTTTTTCAGGCATCTCCCTGAAGAAGAGATGACTGGGACCTCAGAAATGCCTCTTTCTCACCCATGAGGTGAGACAGAGGTCTAGACAGCTAGCTGAGATGTAGGTATCTATGTCTGGGCAGGTTGAATCGGGCCCTAGAAGACAGTTTTGTTGCAGGATAATCAATCAGGCCTAAACCACTCATAAGAGATGGTAATCCACTTTATTTTTTACCACCCTCATCTCCATCTTCAGTCTCCACAGGCATTATCAGAGAAAAGCCACCATGGGCACTTGTGCACGTGAGACACAGAGCACGTGTCCCTATGCATGGCCATCCGGCGCCAGGTATTCCCGCGCAGCACTGCAGGCTGCCTCTGCACAGCCAGGCTGGAGACTGAGCCCTGCTGGCCCCTGCTCTCGCTGGGCAGTTTGGACATGCCCACCCTCTCCAGGAGTGCGAGAGGGTTTTGTTGTACAGCCAGGAGCCATGCCACACCGTTTGCCCTCAGTCTGGGCTGCCGCCTGGTTTATTTGCTAACACAGACACAGCCGCAGTGTGCCACACAGGTACACGAGCTCCGGCTGACCCGCTTCCACAGCTGGTACCCTGTGCTCCCTCCCACACGGTGGGCATATCCCTTCCTCGCATAACCCAGGCTGTAGTTTAATACTTCAAGTTCCTTATTTCGTACCCTGTAAATCTGCAGGATGCTAGCATACTCTGTTAGCTTCTGGTAGTAGTTTCATCCTCTGCGATGCTTGAAAGACTTTTGTAAAGAACAAACTTTTTCTGCTGATAGATTTAAAGCTCACCCCCACACTCCAATAGTTTGCAATATTCTCTGAACTCGTATTTTATCGTGTTCTGTGTTTCTGTTGACCAAATAGACATCAATACACTGGTTTAAGATTGTAAGGTTTCTACTACACATTCCTAATTTTGTACAAATACTGGTTTATGTATATTTTGTTCAATATAAATTTTGTTTTAAAATATTTTTATTTTAGCCTGATGGCTGACAGTATGGCAAAATGGGGTCTATTTAGGCATTATACTGATAGGTTGTGTGGTGGCTGATGGTTTGAATTAGTCTTGGGTTACTAGGATAAATGAAGCATTGCCCAAGGGCATTTCTCACTTCTGATCTTTCAGGCATGCCTGGTTTGTTCCTCACAAGAGCAGGAAGGTGCCAGATCCTCTTGTTAGCCCACCTTTTTAGCAAACCTCTGCTGACCATCAACAAACGCACTGCTTTTCCACTCATGCCTGTCCTTCCTAGAGTTTTTTGCTATCATGCCCATTTTATTCCAGAGGCTCCTGTATCCTTCAGCCCAGCACAGTGGAGAACCAAATGTTATTCTGGAAAAAGGTGTGTCAAAGCACAGCAGATAGATACACAAGGTATTCTCAGTGCTCCAGAACTCCCCTTATCCGACCGACTACCTGGCGACAGCTGGGGATAAAATCAGAGGTGTGCTTTGTACCCAGCACTGCAGAACTCAGCCCCTGCTCCAGCACGTGCTGCGAGGGCTGCCAGGGGAGCCTAAGGGAGGCCACGCTGTCATGGTGACCAGGAGAGGTGAGAGGACACCATGCTAGCAATATGAGGGACCAATTTCCTCCATTGCACCTCCTCATCTCTTTGGGTACGCTGTATTCCCACTGGCGCAGGGCTGGCAGCCTTGTCAGAGCTGTGGCTATTTTTAATGTATTTTCTTCCATTGGCAATTTTTCTATAATGCAACTAAAAGGGTAATTTCATGATTCCCCTTTCTGTATACAGTGTGAGACAGGACTGACAACTGATCTGGTGTCATTTGCTTCCAGGAAGAAGAAAACTGCACGCATTCTCTCTTACACAGCATTGTATTTTTCCTTCCTAATAGCTATTCTAGCCTCAGGCCGATGAAATGCACATCTTCCCTTGTTCAAAGTAATGACTGTATGATACCTGATCACAGGAACAGTTCCTTCACTTTTTGTGAAAAAGGATTTGCTTCCTAGTGACTTGATTGACTGCTGTGGAAAGTTATTTTAGATATTTAAGAGAAAAAGAATTGCTCATGATAAGTCATTAATATATTTGCATTTTTATTTTAATGGTTATTCCTTGTGATAATGGCTTACTCAGAGGCATAAGCTATAGTATAATTATAATTTAGAATTATTTTATAATTATACATAAATGTTATTTCAAGCTACAGCAGTAGACAGCATATGTAAAAGTGAGTAAGGCAAGTCGTCAGAAGTAAGAGAAAGTCTCCCTGTGCTGGATCCTTAGCGTTAATTGTGCCCACAGCAGTAAACCTCTGCAGGCAAAGGCCCTACTGAGAGAGATTTACAGATTAAATGGAACTTTAAAAGGAAGCAGGAACCTAAGAGTAAAGAAAAATGATATTAAATCACCAGAAGTTAAATCACTCTCTGAATGCAAATGTCTCTTCTTCCTGCAGTAAAGCTGGCATTGGTGAAATTTTTGAAGGCCACCAAGGACCCGTCACAGGAATCAATTGTCACATGGCAGTGGGTCCAATTGACTTTTCCCATCTCTTTGTCACATCATCATTTGACTGGACGGTCAAGTTGTGGACCACAAAGGTGAGAAATCTGAGCTGGGATGGGATGGGTAACGCTACTTGTGAAAATGCTGCTGCTGTTGTCAGAAATATTTCAATATTGTCTTTTTGAAGTCCTAAGAATCAATTAATTGAAAAGGTGTGCTTAGAATAGACGTAGTGATAAAATTATAAGTAAAATATATACCTAGTGTAACTGTGTCAACCATATTCACCTTGGAGCATACCCTGCCCTTCAAAGGTAGCTTCAGCTGGCCTGTGCTTCATTATTAACCCTAGTGCTCAGCAATTTCACAGGCAAGGAGGTGTCTTGTACTGCAAGTCATCAAACAACCCGTCCAGCACTCCCTGTGCAGGCTAATACTATCCACGGTGGTGGTGCAGCAGCAGGAACACTTTCGTCTGATGAAGCAACAGGGGAAGCACACGTATAACTTAATGCAATCAATATCACTTGTGAAATTCATTGCTGTGGGAGGCTGTGATAGCCAAAAAGCATAAATTGTCCCAACGACATTAGACAGTGTTGGCTGTAAGCAGGGAGGAAATACAGGCTGCAACTCACACGCATGACCCCTGTGGATCTGTTGCCGACTACTCTATGGACATGTCCCCGTGACCTCTTACAGGGAGAGTACTGTGAACAACAGAAATGAATACACAATCCTGTGAAGGTTTGAAACCACAACACCCTTTAGATCTGTATGAATATAGGGTAATGACAGCATGAGTAAAAACCGTGGGTCAGACTAAACAGACCAACCTGTTCCATCATACAGGCTGAGTAAAACAGAATGAGCGGTAAAATCCTAATTATATGTCATCTAAACAGTTATTTTTGTCATATACCAGAGTAGAGAACTGCCTTCCAAATGCCACGCTTTTGTCTTAACCATGTTTTTATGCCTGCATTTTGTTCACATCTTGAGCTGCACCCATCAGAGATCCAGAACTGGAAGATGACCCCACTCAGAAAGTACCTCAGCGTGTGTTCCTCTAAGACATCAGGGCTTGGAGATGCTGGGACAGATGCCTAGCAAACATAAATACAAAAGTGATCGGGAGGGCTCATGTGACAGCCTTGTGCTGGAGACAGAAGCACAGTTACCAAGACAGTAACTTGAATCAGCCTCCACAGTAGCTTCACAATGCATTTGTTAATGGCCTGACCCAACGTGCATGCTAATTAACAAGTATCTTTTCCTGATCAACAGTGACCACAGCTGATGGTTTTGTCTTGAGCGTTACATTTTAGGAAACTCATTATAAGAAAGGTGCATGGTTTACCTAATTCACATGGAACCATATACATCGGTGGACCCAGCCTTAACCAGTGCAGAAGTGGTCCTGGATAGTGGTCGTGGGCAGGCTGGAATGGGTCTGGGATGGGTCCTCGGTGGTAAACGTTAGAAAGGGTTGCAGGACAACCAAGGGGTTAGCTGTTTGGGGCTGGCTAGGCTGTTTGGTGTCTGAAATAAGGGAGTCCTGGACAGTGGTAACTGGTGGCAAGGGAATATTGAAGGGTTTAAGTTGAATCTGAGTAAGGGCAAAAGAATTTGTGGGGACTGGGGGGAAGATGAAAGGCACGTACTGAATTCCAAACATAGACGTCCAGAAAAGTCTAGGATGAGTATCAGACCCTCAGCTTGAGGCTGAATATGACAAGAAGGGTCTTATTCACCTGCAGCTTAAATGAAATTATATTAAGGGATAAGAAGGCCTGTTTTTTATTTTAAACTCCTGGGAATTCAGAAGTTAGCAGTAACACTAACACAGCATATTTTGCACACAAAGACACTGCAGTTAGCAGTACACAGTTATCCTTGTGGAAGAATTCAGCGCCAAAACACTCAGGTCAGATTCTGTTCAATACAGTCAGTTTTCAAAGAACCAAACCATTTAAATTTCTAATATCTATCAAGCTGTGGCTCATCTGGCAAGAGGGGCTTCCTGCGAAAGCTGTTTGACCTAGCTGATGTGAGCTGTGACGTGCATGTGACACACCACAGCACCACTCAGAGCTGGAATCCGCCTTGCTGTATCGGATCGCTTGCTTTCTTCTGGAGCAGGTTTGAGCAGCAGCAGTCCCAGGCTGCTGCACTGCCCGCCACTGCCCTGGGAAGACATCCTCTGAGACATTAGACAAGTTCTTGAACTGTCATGAATGTTTTCTTTTTCTTCCAATTTGACTCCAGCAGAAGTTGCTTTCCATACTGTCTGGATAATTTTCTTGGCTGGAGCTATTACATATTTCAAGCTTTCTTTGTTCGGTTCCCATAGTCAGGGCCTGGTCAATCAGTGGGCTTTGAGTAAACCCATCGGCATGTTTGATTCTCTGAAAAAAAATAGCAGATTGATATGAAGTATTGAGTGCTACTGCTGGTTTATGAGAGTTTACTCAGAATTGTTTTAGTCCTTTGGTTTCTTATTTGTAAATTTAATCTCTCTATCAGCATCCAATGCCGTATTGCTTTCCTGCTTCTACCAGTGTTGGCTACTTAATCCTGTGCACATTATCCTCTTTGGTCATGAAATTCAATTCCTTTCTGTTTCACAGGTTCACAGTCAATGTCCAATTGTAAAGTGAACCATAAAAGCTCTGTGTTTATGTTGTCTATTGATGTTGTCTAGCACCCTGGGGTGCTTACAAGAAAGGCACTTTCATAGCAGGCATTTGACTGATAGATTGAAAGCACCATCTCCCTTAAAAACTCTGGCTTGACATTTTATAATGTTTTTGTGGTTAACACATTTTCTGTCCAAAGGCAGTTCAACCAGGTGACTAAGAATAAGGTTTTCACTAAGGGAAGAATGAAGGTTTTGTAGATAACACTAATACAAGGTTCACATTATCACCCATCACATTAGCCAATAATTAGATCCCTGGGTGAACAGTAAGCAACCAGAAGCAACAGGAAAAGAAAAGGAAGTTGCTAAGATCATCACTTGATAGCCAGGGCACTAGCTGGTTCCTGATGAAATCAATAGGGCTTTCAACTTGAATTCATGTTACACCTTGCGAGTCTTGGATGCAGAGCTGTCAAAAGGAAGTCCTGATGTGAAGTGTCTGTGGAGCTCTGCCCTTAATTAGGTATTGTCTGTATGATGCTTTGAAGAGGTAAAGTGCTAAGTGGAAATGCTAAGTGTTGTTAATTAATTAAGCACTAATCCTCATGAACGAATAGCATGAGGTTAAATAATGAAATGTAAGTATTGTTATTACTACAGCAATTGCTGTTTGGAGTGCGAATTTTTAGATATTGTGTCAAAGGACAGGAGGTAGCTTGGAATTGTTAGAGCGTAGCAAAGCATATGCTATTTTCAGCTAAAGCCTAGAAGATGGCTTGTTTGCTGCTGAGGGAGTTAAGGAAGGTCTGGATAAAGAGCTGGATTTTGTCAGCTCTTTCATCCTTCACGTCTCCTTTATCTCTTACCTTTCCATTGAGGGGAGGCGCTAGCGACTGTGGTTTTCATCTCTTACATTTATGCCTAAGTCATGCTCAGGTAGGATAGTCGACTAGAAGAGAGACTGGAATAACTGTAACAGCATTGCTGTATCCCCATCCATGCTTATCTCCCTCTTTGCCTAATGTTTAAGTAATGGTGGTGAGTGCCATAACCAGAAGGAGGGACAGAGGTGAGTAAACTGGTAGTAGGACCACCACATAACCATTAGCAGGGACTAATTGAGCCAGAGGACATGTGCCTTCAGTGACAGACTGCCTACTTCTGTGTCACTGCTCAGTTTTGCCTTACTAGCACATGCATCAATGGTAGCTCCTTCCTAGTCCATCTCCTTTGTCTTCTCTTATGCTCTTCACATGATGCTCTTCTTTTTTTTGGTGTCCTGTGTTGTTTCAGACTGCAGTTTGTTGTGCTTTTTGAGAAACCACATTTTAAAAAGCAAAAATTCACATTTCTATGATATGTGCCTTTCTGTACCTTCAATATTTTATGCCCATCTGTTTGCTGATTATCTTGGTATGACCCAGTCCTCCTGACTCTTGGAGTTTATTATTTTACCTTGCACTTTCATACCTTCATATAAGCATATAACTTCAAACTCCATGGGTTTTAATTTGGTTTAGAGGTTGAAGAACGTCTCCTCAGAGGTCAAGCTGAAGCCTATCACTAGAACAATGCAAAAAAGCATGTGGTGGTGGTGATGTTGCTAAAGATAGGTAACTTTACCGACCCCCCCACCCACCCCCAATCCCCTCCCCCAAAAGCCTGGCTGATAGGATTTGATAGGATCAACTTGATAGACCAAACTTACTGTGATGGAAAATGATGTAGCAGAATGAATCAGAGCATTACATGAGTGTGTGGATAAGTCACCAAGAAAACAATACACTCACAAATGGGCAATTTTTAAAGTTTACTAAAATAGCAGTCAGGTCGTCACTTTTTTTTCAATTAAAGACTGACTATTTTTTACATTACAAATACTACATATCAAGATATCTGGTTACTGGCTCAGATTTTTTTCTAGTATAATTTCAATCACCTTAAGTGGGTGAGTGAGAGCCTCTTGTGTTACAGATAGCGTTGCCTGACGTTAAAGAACCAAATAGAAGTGTAGTCAAACATATAGTCATGATAAAAGGGACAGTAAACTTAGTGAACTATTACAACAACTTGGTGAATTCTCCCTCATGAAAATTGTTTTAACTGTAATTGGAAATGCTGGAGTCAATGACTTGATGTAGTGAGGTCCCATGGCAGGTGATTAGAGTGGATCACAGAGCAGACACTGATGTTAGTCATTAATGGTATATAGCATTTCCCTGCCTTATGGAAGATGTTCCTATTCCAGTGAATATGTAGTTATTTACAAGGATTGTAGGAACTCCACAAGAGTATCCTGTAAGCCAGTGGTTTGGGCATCAAGCCACACTGCAAAGGTCTGCCTGAGTAGGACCGGAACATGTGTCTCCCCTAAGGGGAGGAAATGCTGTGATGATCTTGCCATTTTGCTCTGAGCTGTATCTTGTGCCTATGAACAGCTCTGGTTTCACTGAAAGTAGGATCTTCTCAGAGTAAAGCTTTGATTTTAATGTGCTGACGCTCCCTGATGAAAACCAGTTTTGTCCACTTGGGGCCAGCCCTACTTGTCTGGTTTGTAACAGGATCAGACTGGTCTCCAGCAGCAAAATGGACTGGTGAAATGCAGAGGTTACTCATGTACCCTATCTTGCATACACTGAAGTGTAGATGAGAGCCAGACTTAGTGAAATTTAGAAAGTATCACTATTTTCAGTCTTGAACCTGTTCATTCTTATGTTCTTTTCTAAGCTTTCCTAAATTCTTTGGGCCATATTCAGTCTTCTCACATTAGCACATGAGGCATTTTAGATGACTCTTACTGCATAGGGAGTTGGATCCTCCTGGATCCTTTATTATTTTGGGCTTCCATACTTTGGTTTCTTATGCAGCAACTGGAAAGAAGTAATTGCAATGCATACATTAGACATCTCCTGGAGGTACCACCGTTACTTCCCACCACTGACTATACAGGAGCCCAGGTCTGGCAGATAATCAGTTGTTGTAGCTTTTGATGGCGTTCTTCCATCTGGACAGCCTCAGGTCGTGTCTAAACTGGCAGATGTGGCGGCACATCTGAGCTCCTGGGTCTGTCTTCTTATTCTGGCTTCTCCTAAACCACTAAGAGGAAGGAATCAGCCTCTTTATCCCACGCCACACACACAGAGCTATACCTTGATTCTGCAGCCAGAAAAGGTAAGGTACAAGCAGAAGACAGCCAGGGTGTGCTCTGACCAGATGCTAAACCAAACGATAGGGATGTCAGGACCTCTGGCTTTCTGCACCTACCACCCCACTGAATCTGGATGCAATCTGCATCTGTTTCTAGTGCCATGGTGGGTGATCAGAGAGTTATGGGAGGCATAAGGTATAACATCAAGAAGAAAAAGAGGAAAAGAAACAGTGTACTGTGAAAGCAACCAAAACTTTAGTCTGTGTTGGAAGTAGGTGGTCTGAATACACACAGCTCTGCCTATTTTCTTGTCTCTGTGGTATCCTTTACTAATCCCTCCCTCCCATTGATTTTGGTGGGGCTCAAATGTCTAGCTCAGGGGACGATTTAAGCCCTTTTATTTTGGATACCTGGCTAGAACGGCCCCTGCCTGCTGCATCACAGCACAGAGCTCCTTCTTGACTCTGCTCATAAGGCAGTCGCCTTCCTTTGACAACACTGCATTTCCTCTTTGATAAAAGCAATTAAAATGATTAATCTGATTAATCACTGTCCAAATGCTAATTTTATGTGATTATGGGGAAAGACAAAGGGTGATAAAATAGCGTGCTGGATTTCATGGAAATGGTCTCTCTGTGGTGTGAGTTCAGAATTTTGAGTCTTGTCCAAAAACAAGGCAATGAATGAATTTGCTTCAGAGCTCACTTTCTGTCAAAAGGCCAAGCTGACTTGGGGAAGAGGGTGGAGTTGCCTGTTCAGACAGGATTTTTTTAGTTTTTGCCCTTTACCTCTGGAGCCAGAGGTCTGGCCCTCATCCAGCAGTACAAAAAAAGAAGATTATGGTATTTTCTAGGTAATTTTAAAGAGCAAAACCAAAGTGAAGTCAGGTGGCTTGAAATCAGCCCCAAGTTCTTCACATGAAATGTTTCTCATGATTTTGGTTTTCGGTGTAGCCATATTTGAAAAGCGATAGGAAAATATTCTTCAGCTGGCCGACACACTTCATTTACTCACGAGAACCATGCTGCTTCTTTGTGAAACATTTCGTAAAGACTGGTGCGCGTGCACACATAAAGATAAAACAGTCATCTGAAATACCGAGGCTGTTCTGAAAAACTCAGTGGGCTAAACGCTATTTCAGAAAACCCGAACATAAATCCAGCTGTAGCCAGTGAAAGCTTTATTTGCACATAGAAAGCAGAACTGGATTTCAGGAGCTCATATAATCTGTACAAAACAAAGTCGTGATTCCTCTTTACCCTGAAATCAAAATGCAAACCTCCCACTGACTGTTCCGTTGCAGAATTACGCTGGAGGACCGGGCTCGCATGTAATAGTGAAACATTTCAGGAAAATTATCAATATAAAAAGTCCAGGACTTCTTCCCTAATGGAAATTTTCTCCCACATGCTTCATGCAGTCATCCTTTCTCTGCTATGTGACAGACTTCTGTTATCAGTTAAAAAAAAGGAACTGTATTCAAAATCCTACAAGATGGAGTTCTCTTCAATAATAATTAGCCTCAAAATCATTGCTTGCCGACCCATGAAAGCTCTGCGGGCATCCTGGTGGCAGCAGCTACAAATACTAATCTTGACTGTTGAGCAGACGGTGCTGTAACATCAGGCCGTGTCAGCTGTCCTGCAATGTTCCCCACGCTCCTGCCTGCGCTTCTTGGCAGCTGAAACTGCAGCAGCAGAGTCGCTTGAAAGCCTAGTAATTTGCCGAGTCCACATGCAACGCTGGGCCGGGTACCCTGTGATGAAGCAGCATTTTCGACTAAAAAGAAAAACTGAATTTTCAGGGGCCTCATACTGAATGTTCCCGTCAGAGTCACAGCGGTGGGAAACAAGGCCCTGAAACCGCAGCTACATTATCCCGCTCCCCTCCTCGCCTCGCAATTTGAGCTAAACTACCTCTCTTTAACAACTTGAGGCCCGAAGCAGGGACACCAGTCCCATTGACTCCAACAGGAGTAAGCTCGGGACATAAGTGCGTGCCGCTGCCTCTCCTGCATGACAGGAGAGCACTAGCACAGTGATCCAGCGTCTCCCAAAGCATCCCACTCATTCTCCAGCTCTGCCTCCCGTTCCCACCTATGCAGGATTTAAACAGGGAGTGACAACTGGGGGTAGAAGATCAAATCTGCCCTCTTCCAGTGTTTCACTCTGTGTTCAGTGTTTCCTCTGACCAGGATTTGGTGATTCTTCTGGCAGTCTAGCAAAACCATACCTGCCTCGTATTTCTCAGCGAGTCCCCCGAGTGCTTCTCTGAAAAAAATCCAGGAATATAGTAATGTAAAGGCAGGAGTATGAGCTACAGAAACTGTGAATCAGTTTGCTAGGCAGGGGCAGTAAGACCTTCTATAGTGTTTTGAGCTTCTTAAAAGAAGAAATTGAGCCATCTTTACAAGTAGGTAGAAATTCCAAAAGAAAATGATAGTATTACTAAAGAAATCCCATGACTGAAATGCATAGAAGGGTAGGAAGAAGTGCTGGCTTGCTTAAAGCATGTTTTAAATAAAAGGTGGAAAACTTGATTAACATTTAGCGATGAAGTCAGCAGTCTGAGGAAATACAGAACAAATGGCAGATACCTGTACAGGCTTCTCCACTGTTGCCATCCACACTACATCCAGCTTAGTGTGGGCGAGTGGGGCAGAAGGTGTTAAACCTCAAGCAGTGGAAACCTGTAGGCACAACTCTGGCAAGTGCGGAGTAAGAGGGGCTCCAGACTGGGAATGAAACTGAATGATCTAAAACACAGAAAGAAGCACACACCAGCCTGGCTAGGAGGAACTGAGGAGAAAAGTGAGCTGGGGAACACTGTCCTTGCTGGTGTCTCCCTATAACCCAGTCTGCATTTTAGCTTCTTCATAAAATCTTTCTTAAGCCTGTTTCATAGAGTTTCAAGGCGTTACATACCTTCTGACATTTGTAAAGTTCATCTGTCACAAGCAGATATCATCAATTCATTTAAATTTACATTAGATAGCAAGAAATACACATTTATATCAGACTCACTGAAAATAGTTCCTCAGCTAATATGCAGTGAAGAGAAATGCCAGACTTTCTCCTTCTTTTTTTTTTTCAGAAAATAAAAAGGTCTTTTTCCACTGAGTGAGTGGAAAGGCAGGGTAGAAGAGAGCTGGAAGACCAAAGCGAACAACTAAAGTCTAGCAACACAGCCTGAAGGTGTCGCATCTCTGCAGAGGACTTAAAACAGTTAAGGAGGATTAACCAAATAAGCAGTTTACCTGTCAGTATAGCTTCCAGGCTATCTCCACAGACCCTGAAAGCTCTGCTGTCTGACTTTCTGACACTCCTGAAAGTCAGGTGATGTCTGACTTCCCAAGTTCTTCTATTTTTTTTTCTCCGTGCCACAGTATTAGACATTAAGATCGGTTCTCATTAAAACCGCCTGTGCCAATCATCAAACCTTTTTTCCTTTGCTTCCTTCTTGTATGCTCACCCGTGACGCTTTGACTTTGAAGGAAACCACAAAAATGTAATCATCCTGTTATCTCCAGACTTGGTCTGTGCTCAGAGCCCCTTTCCTTTCAGTCTCACCCTTGTCCCCTCCTCCATCTATAATAATTCCCACATGTTTATGCAAAAATATTGGACTTTCTTTTATTATTGGCAATTAAGAGAGGCAACAGTTTCAGCATCTCTGCAAGAACAATCATTTCTAAAAGTGAAGTTTTCTGCCTTCACTTTCTGCAACTTTCAGGGTGCCAAAACCCAATCAGCATAGCAATACTACAGTACTTAAATAAAACAGGGCTGTGAAGAGCGTAGGGATCGTTTCCACACTCATTTCTTTCCCTCTGTTGTTACTGAATCTAAACACGAAGCCTGTTCCTTTGTCCAAAAATGCAGCTTAGACTTGATTCAGTGACCTAATAATCATCTGTCAGTGAGATACCACAACATGTACCTAGGTCATTGCCCAGTGAAATGCCCATTGAGCCCCAGAGGCCCATCTGTGATTCAGCACTGAATCTGACTGCCCGAAGGAAGTTAAAGACAGGTAAAAGTTCCTCATGTAACTCAATTTAGGGCACCTCAGGTAGCCAGTGACACTGGGTGGCTAAAGCTGAAGAGCATAAACATCTCCCTTTTGCTTTCCCATTGCTATGGTTGAAGGTCTGGCTAGTCCTGGAAAAGGTAGAGCAGACTGCAAGTTGTGAGCTGTATAGTGTCGGGGTTTGTGGGATAATGATCCCCTTCGGGGAGAATGCAGACAGGCTTTGCTGAGCCATCAGCGATGTACCTGTAACCGGCGCCTCTGATTTATGGCACCTTGTAACAGTTCCTGGGATTGCTGTAGCTTTTAAAAGCTAGCATAATCTGAACCAAGTCAAGTCCCATAAGTATAGTATTAAAGTAGGAACTTTTGGATTATTCTAAATTATTGTAACTATTCGAAAACAGATTTGGGAGAAACACGGCAGTCCAGAACTGGCAAAATTCCCATGGAGATCAATCAGTCTGAATAAAAAACAGGGCCTCTGACTCCATACAAATGGAGAACATGAAGGGATACAAGAGTAGTAGAGCTTTATACACAGCAGAGGATTTACCCCCCACCACAAGAGGTATGCACAAGTAACCCCAAAGAGCTAACAGCTGGTGTCCCAGGAAGGAGACCATTGAAGGAGAAAAGGTCAAGACCAGGGTAAAGTTGATTGGAGGAGTATTTGCCTCAAAATTTCCAGCAGCTTTTAGTTTCTGCTTATACTGTCTGCATCTTTTGCGTTGGCCTGGCTAACTGGCACGGTCAGAACGGAGAAGATGAGCCTGGATTCAGCATAGTAGTAAGATGTCTCTCAAGGTGGAGAAGACTGGGCCTGACAGCTAGGATTTATAAAACAATGAAAGAGCTCAGATCCTAACCTGACTGCAAGTCCCACACCCTATGCCCTGTCCCAGTTTCTTTTGCATCCCTCCGGTCAGTGTGACAGGGATGGGGCAACCTGGTCTGGTGGGAGGTGTCCCTGCCCGTGGCAGGGGGGTTGGAACTAGGTGATCTTTAAGGTCCCTTCCAACCTCAACCATTCTGTGATTCTATGACACCGTTAACACGTTAAATAACGACAGCAGAGTTTTGCCTCCCTGTGTGTTATCTATTCTGGAAAAGCTGTCTTCCTTTGACACCATTTTGTAGGTTTTATGTTTTTTTTAAATAATAAAGAGTATTTATACAATATTTATAAATATTTGGCCCCATAGGTCCCCATAGGGACCAAATTTATAGAATCATAGAATCATAGAATGGTTTGGGTTGGAAGGGACCTTAAAGATCACCTTGTTCCAACCCCCTATTCCCTGGTTTGTTCAAGGGCCAGAAACAAGAGCGGCCACTCTGCTCAGGACCCCTCCGGCTCTGCTCTTTCCAAGTGCCCGAGAGCTGGAGCTTGAGCCTAAACAAACACATCAGCTTGTTCGAAAAGTTTCTATGCCAAGGACTAATGAATCCGTCATATTTGCTGCACACCTAGAAACATCAAATCAGCTTGAATCAACTTATAATACTGCGCAACACTCATGGCTGCTGTTAATACCACGTGAGGCAGAAGCACAGGTTTGGCTTATTGTCTTTAGAATGGAAGACAATGGAGTGGAAAGAAAGAAGGGGGGACAACAGAGTATGTGGTGCCACCATACATCTGTACTGCTGAAGGTACAGTCTAGGGAAGCACCTTTAGGTGGAGCTGACACCCACAGAAATTGTGCCAACCTGTAAAATTCTCCCTTCATGAAACAGGCAAAACCAATAGCTTTTTCCATGGCTTTTCAGAAGTCAGATGCTAGTTAAAACCTGTGGATATGTACGCATTCCTTTATATGGATAATTAGCTAGTTTATGTGCGGCGCCTCTTGGATTAAAGAAAATTCTTCTATGCAAATAAGAAGTGGAATACAGTGGTCAAATTTATACGTGGAAAAAGGACCTCTTTTATATAAATATGTAGTGCTTATTTAGGTGAGTTTCTTATTTCATAGACAAGTGCTAATTCCTAGACAGCTCCCATGTATTTAAAATGTTCACTCTGTATTGTTCTTTTAAACAATGCCTGTATACAAACACTGAGGGTGAACAATAGATTATGACGACATGCTTAAATAAATGAGGCAAAACCACGTGTCTTGGAATTGGCTTTTCCAGTTTTCCCACTAACTGCTCAAATCCCATCTTATTGAAATCAATGGCAAAACTCCATTGATTCAGTAGGGCCACATTTTCACCCCAAACTCCCCTTTTCAGTAATAAGTAGATTTGGCCCAAGTTTGTCTGAAGATACTGCTTTAAACTATTTCTTGTGTTCTATTGAATAACCGAGTGGGTTGATATTTAAGAATGAAAGCTCATCAAGTTTAAATTTCAGTTGTTTTATAATAATAGCCATATGTTAGTTATAGATTGTGTAAGTCTAAGTTTTGGTAATTTAAAACTGCTTTAAAGTGACCTTTACACGGTTCCACATTTCAACATTTTCTAAAAGTGGTCGGTATCGGTCCTTACTCATAAATCCTTACATTAAAAGAATCTGCAGGCCTGGGCCCTTAGCTAAGAGGCTTACAGTAAGGAAGTCCTGCAAACATTTACATACACACTTAACCTTACAAATGGAGTCTTCACAGTGAAATCAACATAGCTGCTCTCGGTGGGCAAAACCAGACCAGGATGAAGTGTCAGCCTTTAGGAAAGGTCACCCACTCTTACTGTCGGAGACAGGATGCTAAGCAAGAGGGACCTTCAGCCTGGCCTGATGCAGTTGTTAGGTTCTTCTCTAGTTAGAGGGTGCCAGACAAAAAGACATAGTATGGGAGATACTTTATTTTTCCCCACTGAACGCTATTCAAGCTGGGAGGGCAGATCTACTGGGGGGGCTGTAGCTCAGCTCCACCACCACTGCCTGGCGGTGTCGTATCATAGGTCTTTCTCCCCGTTTCTCCAGCCACACTGCAGTTGATCTTGCCTTTTGCTTGGGCTGCTCACATGGCTGCCATGTCCTCTTTCCTTACAGTGCTCCACTCCCTATTCATCTCCATTCGTTTGTGTGTCCTTCCTTGCATGTCTGAGATCTTTCTCAAAAGCCGTATTATTCCTGTTGTCCAGATTTTCCCTCTGACTTCCTATCTGACCAAGTATTTCCACTGTGATGGTAAAGACAACGCACACTGCATATCTGCTATGCTTTTCACCTCAAATACCAGCACTCCCAAAGTGTTTTTATTTTGCTAAAAGGGAAACTGAGGCACATCAGGTAAAGCTATTTGTCAGAGACTATACAGCATGTGAAAAGCAAGAGACTAGAACCGAATCTCCTGACCCTTCCTTCTAATGCCTTGGCCTTTAGGCATGAATTGGAAAATGAACAGGCAGAACTAAAAGGAGCATTAAAAAAGTGTCACACTCAAAATAAGATCAAAACACGTTTTGAGATGTTGACAAAAAGGAAATGCTGATTGAAATCTGCCCTGTATTGACTGATATCTTAACAGTCCTCTTTCTTACTTCTGTGGAATTTTGTTACTTCTCCCATGGCATTACATGTTACAGTGCTATATGTGCAGCACATTTCCCATGAGTAAGAAAAATACCAGCCACCTAGCAGTTGACCAGATTTCCTTTCGCTTTGGTACGCTATTGTGTTCTATGCCCATTTTTCCAGCATTTAAATGGTTGATGTATTTGAACCAAAATTAGATGTTTTCCATGAAAATACATGCAATACAGCAGATAGAGGTTGTGGATCTGTACGGCCTACTCTAAACGCTGTTTTCCAACTCACAGCTGTAAGGATTCTCTTGGAAATTTCCTATGAAATACCTCTGCCTCTTCAAAAGCTTAGTCTTCATTTGGCCCTGAACCCTGCAAATGCTTTAGCACAGGCATGTAGGTAATTCCATTAACACATGTAAGTAACTCCACTGGTACTGATAACATACTAAGCAGATACATATGTGTTTGGAGAACAAGACCTTGCTTAGGTAAGAAAATATTCTTGTAATATTTTTTTTCCTTTTCTTTTGCAAAACTCAGCTTTGGAAGAGAAATTAAAATGTATAAATTTGAGGTAATAAGCTCAAGCTCTAATTTAGTTTTTTTGTCACATGAAACGTTTGCTATTCTTAGGAAATACACAAAAAAGCATCAGGTCAGCTGTGAAAATTTGGGACCTGATCCTGTAATCATTCAAAGCGTCTTTCATTAGTTCAAGTAGAGGGAAAACTAGCGGATAGAATCAATCCCTTTGGATTTTCAGTATTTTTTTCAAAAGGCGAAGTCATGTCATTAAACCTCTGAATACTTCTTGTAATTTTTTTGTAATACCAGTGACGAACAGAAAACATTTCAAAATTCTTTACGATACAGTGCCGGGACAACAGCACGCGGTGGGCATACGGCCCCGTAGGGATACGCGTGCGGGCGCACAGCCGCCCGCGCACTGAGCCGCCAGCATCCCACCAAGCACCAGTCAGGGCAGGAGGACCCGCACCAAAACTGGCCGGGACCCAGCTGCAAATAAGAGATTAAACCGACCGCTTTATTGCGCTGAATTAATAGTACCCCAGAGAAAAGCGACACAGTAATTGCAATCAGTCGTTCCGCTTTCCGGCAAAATAACGCACGGCACCGTGAGGCATCGAGGCCTTCCCCATGGCGTTCCCTTTGTGAGGGGAAGGGGGGTGCGTTCTCGGGGGCCCTGCCCGCGGTGTTCCACAGGCAGGACTCCGCCGTGAACGGCGGCACCCTCGGCGGCCGTTCACCCCCGCAGAAGCCCCCGGGAGAGGCCGGGCGGGGGCTGCGGGCCCCGGTCCCGCCCTGTCCCGCTCGCCAGGCGGGCGGCCGGGCCGCGGCAGGCAGCTGGCGGCGGAGGGACCCTCAGAGAAGCCCCATTGTTTAGATTTCTGTCACAAGCCATGAGAATACTTAATTCCTTTCATCTCTGGAGTTTTCATTATCATTCAAATTTCATTTTCCATTAATTGATCGGGGATTAGCGAAGCCATTATGCAAAAATTAGGCAAGCCAGACGCGATGAATAATTCATGGCGGACAATTACACTTTATTCCTGGTGTACTTCCTAACTTCCCTCCGACTTCCTGCGGCAGATGACACCCTGCGGCTGCCGGCCGGGTCCGGTCGGGTCGGGCCGGGCCCGGCTCGGCGCCCCACAGCGCCGCGGGGCCGATGGCGGGAAGCCGGGGGGCCCCTGAGGCGACGCGCGGGGCCGGGGCCGTGGTGGGGTGGGGGGGTGGCGCCGCCCGCCGCTAGGTGGCAGCCGCCGCCCGCGGTGCGCGGAGGGGCGCGGAGGGCGCCGCGCCGCTGCCCGCCGCTCTCACCGTCTTCCAGCGGCTGCGACCGCAAGCGCGGTTGGCTCGGGCGGCCGCGGCGGTGCCCGCCTGCCTCCCGCACCCCCCTTCACACACACATACACACCCCCCTCCGCCCCGCCGCCGCCGGGGTACCGGGCGGGAGAGGCCGCCGGCGCTCCCCCCCTCTCCCCCCCCGCGCCCCGTCACCCCCGCGCGTCCCACACCCCTCACGCCGGGCATCTCATTTTATCCCACCGGACAGTTGTTGCCCCATTAAAGCGCAGTCCCACCCTTCGCGAGGACCTTTCATCTGGGGAAGTTTTATGACACTTTGTAAATGTGCAAAGTTTTTAATTAGACTCGCCAGACAGCCCCAGGCAGCACTAGCGCCACGAAGTCTTCATGCTTCTCTCTGCTTTACAGCACAACAAGCCGCTCTACTCCTTTGAAGACAATGCCGACTATGTCTACGATGTCATGTGGTCGCCAGTGCATCCCGCGCTCTTCGCCTGCGTGGACGGGATGGGGCGCCTGGATCTGTGGAACCTGAATAACGACACCGAGGTGAGGCGGCCCGGCGGCGGGCAGGCGAGGGCGGGCGGCGGGGCGCCGGGCGAGACCTTAACCCTGTGAGGGCCGGCGGCAGCGCGGCGCTGCCGAGTACCCCTCCCTCCCGGGGGGCCGTCGGGCTCCCTCAGGGCGCGGGGAGCCCGGCCCGGGGCACGGCGGGGAGAGCAGGACACGCTGCCGGGGGAGCCTGACCGCCCCCCCGCCCCGCCCTCCTTCCCTCCCTCCCGCCTCCCCCAGCGGCGGGGCCGCCGCTCCCGGGTACCTGTCAAGGGTGGGGAGGGCCGGCTCCGGCACCCCCGGCAAAAAGCCAACACAAATAAATAGCCGCGGTGCCGACTTCGGCAAGAAGTCGTGTGTCCCCCCCCCCCCGCCATGTTCCTGGCGCACCGCGCTTCAGCCAGGCGCTGCGGACGGCCGCGGTGTCGGTGCCTGCCCTCGCCCGGGCGGTCACACCTTGGCAGCCCGGCCACGGGCCCTGCGGCCTGGGCCCGAGGCGCCGGGCAGCCCCTCGCCGGCCTCCCGCCCTCGGGAGGTGCTTGGTGTTCGGCTGGGAGGCTCCGTTTCCCTTCGTTTAATCCTCTGTTCCAAATCCCGTGGGGACTGTAAGGTGCGAGGCCCCTTCCAGCGCCTCCGGCCTGTCAGGAGCCCAGCGTGCCCCTGCGCCTCCCCTACCGCGACTCCGCTGCAGGGTTTTTTTTTTTAAGCACAGGGCATCTCTCTCACATGTTATTTGTGATTTTATACCCCCACCTTTTTTTTTTTTCCCTCTTTAAAATTTGCCGTGAAACTTACAGGCACGAACGCAAATGAAAAATAACAAGTTTTCTTTCCATCGCTCTTAAAACCAAATAGCGAGGACCATTGGGGAGGAAACGTCACACCTTTGAGTTTCGCTGACCAGAAAGGATTAATCAGAGAGGCTTTTGCAAAGATTGGGAATGGTAAATTCTGTGTTTTTTAAAAAGCCATTTTCTACATGTGCCAAACACCCCTTCTTCCTCCTGTTATTTCAGGTTTTTAAAAGTGCTGCAGACTTATATTAATACTATTTTTTTCTGGATTTGAGTTGCCCCCAGAAATGGTTTTGAGCAAACCTGTCGTGTCGCTAGAGGTCAATCTTAGATGGCCAACAATCAGTATTCATCACGAGAATCTAAATATTCTTCCACAACTGAAGTCTTATGTATTTTTACTTAATGCCATATAAAATTAAGAAAAAACAGACTGTAAAAACAAAAAAAAAAAGGGTCACATATTAACTGGCAGTTTCTTTTTATTTCCAAAAAAAGAGAAGACCAAAGAGCAAGCGGCAGTATTTCCCCCCCGTACACCCTACTTTTTACAATTTTTTTTTTTTTTTTTAAGATTAGTTTGATCATTAATATGCCTTTCACATAAACATGCTATACATTTCAGCCAGAGTAAAATACGGGCACAGTTTATGGCTTCCAGTGAGTGGTGCTTGCCATAAATAAGCATGGACAGGTAAGAGGAACCAGCACCGGGCGCTGCATTGTCAAGGGGAGCAGTGAGGCCTTTTGAAGTGCTCTGAGCAGGAAGCAGCGCAGCCTTTTTAATTAGAGCACATACAGCTGGAGGATATACAGGAGGAGTCTCCTCAGAATTTATTTTGGGAAGGGAGGGACATATCCTTCAGGTGTTCTCATTAATGCAGGCTTAAACACAGAGCATAAAACCCAGCATTTTAAGAAGAAAAAAAAAAAATAACCCTTTCCCCCCAAATACCAGGGCTGAAATCCTGCTCTGCTTGAAATCAACTGATGTTTTGCCATTTAACTCAATAAGACCATAATTTCTTTCCAAAAAATGAGTATGGACCGCTTGATCCCATTCCCATCAATAACAAGGCTGTACGTAGAAAACTGCTGATACGTTTTCAGTGTGTTTATATATAAATACATAGGAACGTCAGAAAAAAAATTAATTTCAAGCTTGATCCTGCTTTTCTTCTGCGTGCAAAGCCACTCCTGATTTCACAAATTATTTCCATTCTGAGAGGTCAAAATCAGCTCTCGTGTAAGGATCAGACGGGAATTATTTCCGTGGTATCCAAGCTTTGTATTTTTATGACAATTGAATTTGCATCTCTGGAAGCAGAAATATCATTTGGTTTCCTTACTGAACACTGATGAAACAAATAAAAAAATCTCTAGAAATTACAAACTGGCAGATTCTGAATAGTTGTGAGGTTTTGTGATGCGGGAGAAGCAGCAAAGGTACGGTGAAAGAACTGTAAGCAGTTCTTTTAAACATTGTAACTGAAAGTGATCATTGTTTGCTTTTACCTTCTATCTGGTAGGTCATAATTAGTTTATAATTTTCAAGATTTCTGTAAGTGATTACGCAGTTTAAGTCTGCACTGCTATTTGCTAAGAAAAAGTCCTTGTCAGCACTTTTGCCTTTGTAATAAGACATTTTGAAACACCTATTTTTTAGATCATTATTACTTTTAGATGTCAGATACGTGATGCCAAAGCATTTGCGAAGACAGTAGAAAATGACAGGTATATTAATGTGTTTAACTGCTAGCTATTGATAAAAATCTCTGTGTAAGAACTAGATATGATTGTTATTAATGTGACCTGGTTTTGTTTAATTTGGGAAATAAGCCACATTATTATTTAGGTATTATTTTGTAAATCAATTAAGAAAATACCTGGGTTTAGTTACAATACACTGCCTTCAAATTTTTGAACTGTAACACAGTTTCCACTAATGTTACTCCCCATATCTATTAAAAACATTTCTCCTGAGAGCTAGATGCTTTCTGATCAAAATAACTAAAAGCATTTGGCTGTACCGTGGATTAAATCAATCTAATTGTTCTCAAAATCTCACTGTAAATTAACAAGGGTATTTGTGTACTTCATGTTGATCTGTGGATACCAGAAATTGTTTTTGTAATAGCAATGAAAGTCATCACATTTTATTTTATATTTGGTAAATGAATATTAAAAATACCCTTAAAAAGCAAAAAATCCTTACTTACTCCTTCATTCTTTTGCAAACTGAATATTATTTTTATGGATCAGTATAGCGAGGTTTGCAGATAGTGTCAGGAAAGAAAATGCCTATTTCTTAACTATGTGTCTGTAACATTTCTTTTTTGATCAAGATTGGAGAAGGTCTGTAGGTTATTGATGAGTCTTATTTATCTATGAACTGATATTAAACTGACTTGCAAAATTGCTTATTTCTGCTGTGTTATATCCCAGTGAAATGTTTGTTGGGTTTTTTTGCATGCCGTATCTTAGCTTTGAAAGTCTGAAGATGGTGTCTATTTCTAGAAACAGATAGTAGATGTATTTGCAAGCAAGTTTTGACACTACGTAAGCAATAAAAGTAAAAAAAAAAAAGGTATAGTCTTATCATGCAGGTTTTTCTGACTGCATCTTGTTTAATCTGTTACCTGTTAAAATCTCATTTCAAAATTGTTAAAAATCTGACAAGCACCAACTTCAGAGAATTTGTAAAGTATTTCAAGTGTGATTTTAAAAACATAATGGTACCATTATAAAATAAACTCTTATCTTTGAAATCTAAAATAGGCATGTGTAATTTAACCTATCACTACTGAGAGCAGACAAATCTATTTTAAGATACTATGGTTTGACTATATTTCTCTCTGTATCACTGGAGAAAAGGCTTTTTATTTAGATTTTTAAAGACTGTTTCATTATTGCTTTTTATTTTGTTAGATAGCTTTGTGGAATAGTAACAGGATTTTACAAAACCATCGGACTTTGAAAAAAAGCATGGGTTGTGTCTTGTGTCTGCGGCATGCACGCTGCTTGTTTTTATGTGGAACACTGGAAGAATGCTGTATTAACAAAAAAAAAAGCCAGCTCTGGAGTTATGTATTTCAGCCTTCTGAAAGATTTTGTGAAAATTCAGTGCCTTAAATATACACTGTGTATATTTATATATGAAACAAATATCTTTGATCTACAGTTTTTTGAGAAACATAGCTGGTTAGTGGATTAGTCCTCTAAAATGTGGCATTTAGTTGTTGTTTGAAGAAACCCATTTCCAAATGTTACAAAATTAATTTTGGCTGGAATTAAAATAGCTTTTTCTTTTTTTTTTTTTTTTTTTTTTTTTTTTAAGAAATCAGTGATCACAGGGGTAAAACTTGCTTGTTTCCTACTGTGATTTTTATCATGGATTGATGACCCTATGTCAGATTTAGGCCCTTGATTCTCGCCCACTAAGCAGTAACAGGCTTGGGACGAGGAGTGAGAGCGTGCCAGCTTTTTTGGGTAATACCGCCTTGGACAGGACCTAGGCCTTGCACAACGGGGAGATGAGTCCAGTAGCTTATTTGCATTTGAATGACTTCTTAAGGGGGGCTGGTATCTGCTTTCTGATTGCTATCCAGCATTATTTCTACATCATTTTGCAAACAAAATCCTCTTGCATTTCACATGTGGGGCTGAGGACGCTACCGTGGAGCCCTTTGCGGAGGTGACGCTTTAGCGTGGCAGGCTGGAGGTGCCAGTTTGGTTTCACAGCCTTGTGTCAGGGCTGGGGAGGAGGAGGAGGAGGAGCAGGGAGCCTCCAGGGGAGAGGGGCAAGGCAAGCAGCCCTGCTTCCCAGTCCTTGTCCTGCTGCTGGGGTGGCTGCGCGCACGCTGCGGCTGGGATGAGAGTCTCGGGAAGCCTGCAAAGGTTCAGCTTCCTACTGTCACTCATCTTGTGTGACACACTGAAGGCGTTAGAGCTGAGGAGAAGGAGATTGGCATGGGAACTATACAATGTTTGTTTTAAAATTATTTTTCTCCTGGATCTTTCGACCTATCTCACAACTACAATATGAAGCTACAGCCAGAGAACCGAGATGAAGTCAGCAAAATACTGGTTTTGTTAATCTTATCAGTTTGTCAGTGTTCAGACCAAGCTTTCATACCGCCTTCAAGCTGCTTTCTATCTGCTTCTGCTGCATTGTGCTGACAGTAAGGACAGAAGAAGTACCTGTCACTCCTCCGGAGGTAGCCCAGACTCTGGTTCCTGTCCAGCTACCTCGTCTTGCCTGGACAGCTCTCCAATTTCATGTCCATTTATAGATCCCAGGACACTCCCTTGTCCCTATCTCACTGTGTGACCGAGACCTGTTCCCACAGATAGATCTGGTGGAGGAGCTGCTTTTGCAGTTATCCTATCCCGTTTGCCCTGACCTAAAAAGCATTAAAGCTAAAAAGCCTGATTTGGAAGACTGTCATGCCAAGCTCTGTGCTCAGGCAGGTTCTCCTACTAAAGGCAGCTGGGTGGAGCATTAGCAGACTTGCAGGTTGCCATCATTTGTCTTATGAGGTGACCTAAATCAACTGAGTGATCTACCTATTTGGGACAAACACCCACACAGTTCCTTCCTCCTGCAGCATCTTTCGATGCTCTCATTCCAGTGTAGATTACAAATACTTCTCCTGGATCGTATTCATTGCTTTATTCATCCCACGCATTAACCAGAATCTTTATGTATTTTTCTGGATCACCCGTTAAGTTGGTTGACTTGGGGCGGGCAGGGGGGTTGGAAATTAGACAGCATCCAGGTGTATTTAAAGCAGAAGAAGTCTCCTGGGGACGTAAAAGAGAATTGTGGGAATATATTGTAGGAGTTCCTAAATGTCAGCTCAGCTGTTCTCACTTCTGCTGTGTCCTCGCTCTGAAGTGATTAGCTCAGGACGTTTCTGACGTAATAAGTTTCGACCTCTGCATGTAGCCACAGAGGTGAGTATGGATTTAAAGGATGCGTCAGCATGAATACAGGGATGTGTCTGCCAACTGTCAGGTTATCTGGGCCCAAGTCAGAGGCCAGAAGCCAGGGCTGGTCTGAAGTCAAGTCCTACTCTTAGTTGGTTCTTGATCATAAGTCAGTGACTTTTGAGAAAGAAGCAGATGTGGTTTTGCACATCTCTGAGGTTAAGGGGAAAAAACTGTTTCATTTACCGCCCTTTACTGTGGAGGAAAAGTCTTCCCTGCTCATTCCAGGCAATCTCTTACTCTTTCCTCCTTTTAGCACATGTGATCGAAGAAACAATGAACCCTTTTTTTTCTCCCCACTCCGACGAGGGTTGTGTGTTACTTCCAGCAATGCTAAGGGACTTGTGACTCATCCAGCTAAGCAGGACATTCAAAACTGACCCCTGGGTTTGCAGGCAGCGTGATTTTACCGTCCTTCCTGTTCCTATTCTTTTGACAGGTTCCCACAGCCAGCGTCACCATAGAAGGAGCTTCTGCCCTCAACCGTGTCCGCTGGGCCCAGGCTGGGAAGGAGGTAGCAGTTGGTGATTCAGAAGGTCGCATATGGATCTATGATGTTGGAGAGGTATTATTATTGTTTTGGGGTTTTTTAAAGCTTGGCTTCTGGAGAATGCCACATCCAAGTTTAAGAAAAGGTCATGCATTGTAACACGTATAGGACACCTCCAAAGAACAAGCCAGATTTCTTTTGGTGGAGTCCCTGTTGATTTTGGGTTGCCAACAGTGTGTTAGTCATAAAGCTACCTTGCAAAAGAGTTAACTATTTAAAGTCTCATGAGAGAAGTCTTTTTTGAAAGTTTTCAGTGTTTTTAAAACTTTTTTTTTAATGGTTCTGTGGGTACAGTTAGAAAAAGTTACAAAGAAACATAAAGAGGAAAATAGAGGTGCAAAAAGAATCTGCGTTATTCTGAAGTTGGTCCTGAAGGGTTCACCCTTTATACTGCAGTGTCTCTTATTTCATGACTGGCTTAATGCTGTAGATTTTTCTCAGCGTGACATATACGGAACACATCTGTTCTTTTAATAGTGAATAATGCTGAATATGTCTGAATATGTGCAAAAGTACTAACAGGAGGAAATGAGAGGTGTCATTGTGGAGGATGGTAGGTGCTTGTGTGATAAAGAGTATGTAGGTGCTGCGAAATAGCAGGATGCATATTCTGTGTCTAAGGCTGCTCTCAATTCACCTTGCTACATCTTATAAAAACTATCTAAACTGCAGTGTGTTTGGCACTGATGGAATCTGCCTCTTTGTAGATGAATACGGTATAAAGTGTTCTGTCAGCATTACAATCCTTTGGAACAGTTAAGGGTGAATCTCTGAGCAATCAGCTTTTATGTAGAGAATTTGTTTTCCATCATTATCTGTGATAGGATACTGAGATATCCATCTCTACACAGTAGGGAAACATTATAGAATACATACAGAATTATCTGTAACTCTCATAAAGTGATTTTATGGCCCATAGCAAAATTGCTCGTGCATGACTCATATTTTTGGATTGCATTCACTTGTGCAGGAGTTGCCTTTCCTCACAAATGTTTGCTGAAACTTCTTGCTGTATTGTTAGCATAATTTCTAAATTGTCCAAGGTTACTGTGTTCAGATTTCCACTATGACACTGGCAGGTCAGGCTGTTTTTATTTATTTTTCATTTTTGCATGACTGTTCGGAAAAGGTGTTTTTTCTCTCTTCCAAGTGATACGACATGCTATGGAAATGTCTTTGATGACAGCTCAGTCTGATCTTGTCTGGGAGTCTAGACGGGCTGTAGAAATGTCTCTTTTTGCATATCATACACCAAATCATTCATAGGATTGTTTATCCCTACAAGCTCACCCAGGGGAAAGTAGATCTAGTGGTCTATGCAGAAGAAGTAATATTTAAATTTTTGGCCTTTCCTCTGTATAATCAGACTTCAACTTGCAAAATGAGTCACCGTTATACACTCATATCAGGAAGAAAGATGGGCTTCTGTTACTTGAGCAGGAATAAAGAAGAGAGAGTAATTCAACAGTATTTACTTGTGTGAGTCCAGATCAGTGTTACATAAAGTGTTCTGCTTCATGGATGTTGCATGCCCTGCCTGTGCAGAGCCCCAGCATCTCCAGCTCAGCTCCATGCACGCTTACACAAACAGATAGATGTCCACCCACGTGGCTGCTGACAGGTCACGGGACATTGCCACCCCTCCTTCTCCTCTGTAATGAATAAAGGAGCTCATTAATTTGTTGCCTGGTTCATTTGGGCAGTATCAGTCTCTGCAGTAATTCCTGTACCAAATTTAGGAGAGGTGGTGTGGGCTGCAACAGCTTCGGATACTACCAGGGCTGCCGTGTTCTTAGTGGCTTTTTCTGCTTTAAAAAAGAAGGGTGCTCATATAATCTCTAGCACAACTCTTGTCACTATAAAGCCTTAAGTGAGGTGCAGGAATACTTTGCAGCATGAGAGGCTGGAACTGAGGGCTTATAACAGCTTCTTTGGTCACTAACCCTCTGTGCCAGTCCATAAAGAGCTCTCTGATGAGTTACTCCGTGCTTAGCTGTCCTCAGGCATGACGCACAGGAGATTCACAGCATGCACATGCACTGTTGGAAGTGTCTGGCAGGAACAAGGCGCTCTCTTTACTTCAGTGTGCAGACACCGGCCAGTTCCTTGGCTGAGCTGGGATCCTCCTTTGACTGTCCTTTTTGTATGGGTTTGATTCTGGGATATGACGGGGCTGGTCTGACAGTTTAAAAGGGGCAGTCCTTCTCCCCCTGCCAGCCTGCCATTCCTAGCCGTATCCCTCATTGCCCAATTTTTGTGCTGGTAGCAGTGCTTGTCACCTCCCATATGGTGAGGAGATAGATCAGCTGATAGATATTTTTGTTGTTGTTGTTTTGTTTTCCTTGGGGTATCTTTCTCCATGAACTGGCTCAGTGTGAGAGTAGGTGAGTGAGCACGTGGCTGAGGGCAAGGGGCTGTGAGCTGGACGGTGCAGCACCTGGCAGCAACTAGCTTTCGGATTTGACCCAGCAGTGTTGCAAAGCCTGACAGTAAGCTGCGACAGTTGACCTTTCAGCAATAGCACTCTACCCATCTCCTACAGCATCAACTTCTGAAAAGGCCTCATCGCTGGAAAAACTCATCCCTGCCTGACTGATAACTCGGTAGCATCCACTTATTTGAAGGTGCATGTCTCTGATTTGGGAAGATGGGTGTGATTATTCGCATTAGAAGGTCAGCAGACCACTTTACCAAGACCCTAAATACACTCGCCAAAAACATTAGTGTTCCATTTATACTGCACCCTTTTTAAAACCTTTCTTTTCTCATGACTGTTCCAAGTATCACATTAGATCAGCTGTAAAATCATAAAACATTGGTTCCATCAGAAAAAAATTGTGATATTTGTATTATAATAAAGTGCAGTGTCTGAATTTCACATTACTTTATAAGCAATTTTTCTTACCTGTTTGAACAGACAGAATTGACTCCATGAATTTTCATCATGGCAGAAAACATCAGGATATCAAATCATTAAGGAAAAAAATTTAAGTGATAGGAATTTTTACTTTGGTAGATTCATCACAGTTTAAGGAACTATTCTAGAGAACAGTAAAGTTTACTGCTGCTATTAACCCGTATGGTGTAAACAGAAAACATTATATGGCCTAAGTGAAAATGAGGCCTAACCTTTTATCCTTTGTGAAGGCAAGGAGTGTGAGATCACGCCTGTTTCGCTTGTGTAAGAATTTAGGATTTGGCCCATTTTGATATGTTATCCAGTCATAGTCTTTATGACACTGGAAATGGCAGGAGCATGAAGAACATGGCAGGGGCCATGACCAGGGAGTTAAAAATAACGGTGATGTTTTCAGTTGGGCTATATAACGTTATCTCCTTAGAGTACGTACTTTTAGTTGTTTGATTTCAGCATCGTGTCTGAAAATAACTGAACACATTTATTTTCACAGTGAGGGGTCTATTTTCTCCTCAATGCATGTGCTTTATGCCCATTAGCATTAATGGGAGTTATACACACGCTTCCAGGGGAGAGGAGACTTAAATAGTCCATATAGATGTGCTCTTGTGCATCAGTAACCACTGATTTAAAGAACATGAATTATAAAATGAAATAAAAACCCAAACAAACACACAAAAATCTGATTGTTTCAGCGTGGTGGGATCTTAAACCTATATAACTTAACCAGAGAATATAACCGGTCATTGTAAATACACGCTACTCTCTGGAAGATCAAAATATTCAAACCTTTGCTGATCTAGTAGTTGGGATATTATTATTGTGATAGTATGTATAACGTACTTTAGCTTCTGTGGTCTTACAGCTTATTTACTGGGCAGCAAGTTTTCTGTATGGTAGAAGTTGATTTTAACAGAACATGGACCGCTGACTGTAGATTTATTCACATGTCCAGATGATTGATAGTTAGACCTAACTGCATGTCTCGTTTGTAGATATATTTTCTAGAAAGCTTGCTCCCATTGTGCATGCTTCAGTGATGTTACACAGTTGCCGCTGTCATAAATATTCTCTAACAACCACGTTTGTTGCTTACCTGGCTTATTGAGAATGCCCTTTGTGCCTCTGGTTGTGAAAGAAGCAGCTTCTCATCCACCTTCCATTATTTCTTTTTTTTTTTTCCATTAATCTCTTCCAGGTCATATTCTGCTTGCGCTGTGAGTAAATAGATACAAACTGTATATCAATGATTTATTATTTGATTGTAATAAAATGAAAAGTAAATTTGCGGCACAGGATTGGAGAGTTTGAGGCTGTAATCACAAGGAGCTTATTACTGTATATTATTTTGTTAAACTGGTTACAGGACAAACTATTGCATCTGTTTGGTGGTCTTTCAGACAGTTGATTCTAGTCATGCTTTTAAAGGGAGACTAGTATCACAGGTGGAACTCGAGGACAAGTAAGAAAAGGTCTTTCCCTCGACCATCCAGGAAAGCTGGCTCTGCCAAAGAAGTTACCTGGGATTCTTTACACACTTACTACCTCTGTCCTCATTTCCTTGCAGTGAAATCAGAACCATATTGATGTTTTTGTGACTTTGTTTGGTTTCAGAGTTAGTATCTCCTTAAGCCCTTTTAGGGCTGCTGCATTAGGTTGTGTACTTCCCCATTTGCTCCGTGATGGGTGTTAATCCCATATCTCATTTTCAAGTACATGACCGGGGAGGGAGGAGTTGGCAACTGCCTGAAGTATGTGGGTGAAGTGGTACAGTAAGGAATATCCCACTGGTGCCTATAAAATAATTTCCTTTGATTTCAGCAGCCTTTAATAGCTGCTGTGAGAGTCTTAGGGTTCTGGACAAAGAGAAATGCATCTTTGTGACCAACTCTCACATTTCAGCATGGCTATTGAGTCACTTATTTTTTCTGGGTGGAGTGGGGTAGGGTTGGTACTTTGTACTCCTATCTTGAGATCCCTGTGTTTCACTATAGATTTCATACGGAAAACAAATCCAGCACCTCTTCCATGCAGTTAAAAACTACTGTAGCCCAGCGAGAGAAGTATGGAACTAGGTTTTGTGTCATGTAGTTATCCAGGTGGATTTTCCAGTAGGTTTACTTTTGCCATTATAAAGCTCCTGTAGAGCATATATTGAGTTAGGAAATGTTTTCGCCACAAAAGCAGAGTTGAGACTCACCATAAAATATTTTATTTTAAAATGTGTGTTGAGTTACAAGTATTCTTGGAACGCAGATAAATGGCTCACACACATATCGTGAAAGCAAATTTAAGCAATAATAAGGGGTTGTGCTTACAACCACGTTTTATTCAAAAGTGTTCAAAGATCAAGTAAGATACAGTAGTTACAACAACATGCACAATCCAGGCATAAAGGATAATTAAATGTATTGTGAGGCAGTGCCTGAATTTCACCATTGATATTTTTGCTAGGGAGGTTGGAACGCTGGCCTCGGAAAATTTTAAAAGCATGTTTTAACAAAGCAGAATCTCTTTAAGAGTTGTTGGAAAATGTAAAGAGCTAAGGTTTTGATTTGCTTCCCCTCTGCCCCCAGTTTTATAATGTTCAGTCTTGAGAGACTTCTAAAACTGGAAGCTCTTAGAGATGACAAAAAAAAAAAAAAGAGAGAATGACAGCATACCAGGAACTCTGGCTTTTTACTTGAATAATATCTGAAATATTGAACAGAACAAGCTCTTCATCCCTCATCATTTCAATTTTGACTGATATAGCCAGTATTGACAAAGGGATTTTTGAAGTGGGTTAAATAAGAAGTCCCTAATGAAAAAAATGCACTAGTTCGAAATCAGTCAATTTAATTACTGTGTTTTATGAAGGCCATTACCCATTGCTGATTACTAGGGTGATAAAATCTTTAAGCTTTGGTAGCCTCCATAGGGGGTGAGCTGATCTAAGTAGAGCAAAGTCCAGTCATTATCACCCTAAATACTTGTGTTTCTCATTACAATATTCATTACTTTAGGTTACTGTGAATGCTTTGAGGTCTTTATGTAAGCACTGGTTTATTCTCCTGTAGAAAAACAATGTTGTTATGTTGATAAGTTAAAACCAAGCATTTATATACTTTTACAGTTTAAAGAGAGACTTGGCTACATCCGGACATAGAAATGCATACACTTATGCCTGTGAGTACCCCTATATGCTCCTATTCATGCCTGTGTGCTCGACGGTACAGTCGTACTAGTCTGATAAGAAATGGAAAAGGATATGAGTTCCCTTGTTCTTTCAGTCTGTTTTGGTACTTAAATAAGCTGGAATGGAGACTTGTGTTCCTAATAATAACCTTTATTAAGGAAGTACTTTTCAAGAGGGAAAACTGAGCCATGATCTAACTAATCTGACTTACCCAGGGCTGGTTGCTGAGGGTTGGAGTTGTTTATCTCCAGTGCCAGTCGAGGGCCTTGCGTTTCCCTTTCCCTGCCACCTCTTACACATCATGTGGCATCACTGCCTCTCTGCCCTTCTCAGTCGCCTTTGTTGTGGCCTTCTGACTCACAAAGCAGCTTCATAAAACCGATGTTATTTAAAAGATGACCTCAAAATCATTTCCCCTCTTGTTTAAAAATGTGTGTTTTTTAAAAGAACACTTGAAACATATCAGGGAGAGATGTGGATCTGGGCTACTGGGAGAGGAGAGTAGCCTGTAGAAACAGGCTGAAGAACTTGGTGTGACCAGCCAAGGAAGTCTGAGCCTGGGGGCAATATAAGTGGTTCATGTACTTACAGAGATAGGAGTGCTTGGGGTCAGAGGGGGAGAACTGGTGAAGCTGAGGACACGCTGCCACCAGGGCATATGGCTGCAAGCTGGCCATGTGTTCATTTAAGTCAAAAAAATAGAAGAATATTTTTAACTATCATCAGACTGCTAAAGTTCCAGAGCTGGTAGGGACAGCGGGACAAACAGCCTCTCTAAGTGGAGCCTGTCAACAGGATTTTGTGATGTGCTTGTGTGTGATACAGCAGTGTGTCACCCCTGGCGTACAGGGTCACTCTCCTGCCTATGCCATGATGTATGCTTGATCTTGGTAACAACAGAGTTTCTTCTGTTTCGCTATATATAAAAGTGAACATGGAATTCCACTTTCATTTTACTGCCAGAATATTACTTGTTAAAACTAAAGGAGGAAGTACCAGATTTTTAATGAAGATACCCTTTCTCTCATTTGTTGATTAGACAGTGGAATTAAATGGACATTAGCGAAAACAACCAGAAAAGAGGTGGGGGCGGAGGTTAAACAGTCATCCTAAAAATTCAGTCGATTCTTTATCCTTTCCTTCCAGTTGCTTATGATGAAATATTTCAGTAGCTCTCCAGAGATAGCTTACTAGCTCCCTGGAGAATTTCATGGGGTAAAAAGACATGAGTTTCCAATATGATACAAATATCTTTCATAAGAATTCCTCAACTCCTCATCATATGAAATAAAAAAGCTTAAGAAAACCAGTCAACCAACCAGCAAAAATCTGGCTCCAGTCCTTTTAATTCGTTTGCACACTACTTTTAAAGCTGACGTATGTTTCCTTTTCCCTTGCAAAGGCCCAGATCCTCCCCCTGCAGAGAGGATCAGAGAGAACAAGCCACATGTGACAGGAGTTAATCATGTAGCTTAATGCACTATTAGAAGGCACTCGGATAACGAAGTGATGAGAGCGGCAGAAGAAAAGCTGTAAGAGATCATTCCCTTTCTGCACAGTAAAGCCTGCAGGAGGGGGAGAAGGGAGAGCTGTATGTGACCATCTTCCTGCTGGTATTTCCCTGCTGAGCTGGGAAACACTGTAAAGGGCAAGAGAGAAAGGAGAAAGGCAGGCTCCGGATCGGACATACCAGTCCATCCCTGTATGTTTAGCACATCGGCACTACTGGTGGCTTCACTACTAGCTCCTCAGTTACTGCTTCTCCTGAAAACCTTTCAAGAGGCATAGTGGAAAAGATCATCTGGGTCCAGGCATTCCATGGTAGTTGTAGGTGAGGCAGCGGAAGCTGAGCGAGTGCTTTAGCTGCCCCATCCTGACCCTGGATCCTGGAACGCCGGTGGGCGACAGAGCTGAAGTCAGCGCATGTTAATAGTGTCACGGAGTATGTATTTTAAATTATCTAGTTAGTCTGTTGGGTGGTATTTCCTCTGAAAGTTTTTACCCCCTTTCTGATGTAAAAAGAAGTGTTACCGAAAAATGTTCGTAGCCTTAAGTAACAGAGAGTATGGAAGGGGAAAAGTACCAAATGCAAAATTTAGTTGAAGCTCAGTTTGTGTGCAGCAATTTGCAAATTTCATTGAAATTCATGTGTTATCATTGTGGCATTAAAACACTTCTGAAACAAGAGCTGCTTTGTATAATTAATTTTCTTCATGATGCTTCTGTGGTTTCAACCTGTCACATGCAGTAGCAGTTTTCATTTTGAGAATCCTTAACTATGTTTTCAATCTTTTTTTATGGTTTGCAAAATGGTCTGTGTTTTGAATGTGAAAAAATGTTTAATTTGTGACTTGGACAGTAATGGGTAAATCTAAGATATCAATTGAGGATAACTCTGGGCCTTAATACATCCTCTTCGGTGGCTAAAATTCCATATTTGGTGTTTAATTTAAATGTGAAATGTATCCTCCAGTGCCTAGAGTGATGGAAAAGTCTGTCTGAAATGAAAAAAAAACCAAACCAAACCCTTAAAAAACAGCAAAGCAAAAACCTCTGCTATTTCATGGATGAACTTTTGTACATAATGGACTGCATGCAAAATCTCAGGGAAGGCAGAAACTCTCCTGCAACCCAAAATCTCTAAGCAGTTCGTAAGCTACTTTTGGTGAGAGCCTGTTTGCCAACTAGGAGCCAGAAAGCTGTGGCAAAAGTCCTTTACAGTTCCTGTTCTGCCAGATTTCCTGGCATGAATCATGGCGTGGACGTGGCCGGCTTGGTTTGGAAAGGAAGCAAGCTGAGCAGAAGATACCATGATTTATTTCTTCCCTGAGGCGATAGGCCTTCACTCAGCTGAACTTCCAGGGAGGCACCTTTGGCAGAGCAGCTACCCCACAGGCTGAAGCTCTAGTATTTCAAGTAAAAACGATGGGACGGTTCTTCCAATCAATGTAGTTGTCACTAAAAAAAATGTAGATATTGGAAAGAACAACAGGTTGAAGGCTCCTTACCTTGTCGTTTTGATCCATTTGGTATTTTTAGGCTTTCTAGTGCAATGATGAGAACTGATAACATAATTTGGTAGAGGAGGAATTCTCCTTATCCCTTAGCTCCAAGCATTAAATGTCCTGAAACTCATGCAAAAAATCACAGGAATTTTCAATGACACTGAGAAATGGCAGTCAGAGCAGGACTGAGATCCGCATGGGAGACAAATGGCAGGCGGCGTGCCTCACTGTTTTTCTTAATCAACCTGTAAATTGATGGCATTACAGAAGTGGTGGAAAAGTAGGACCTGCAAGAAGTTTGCTGCTTAAGGCAACACCTCTTTTGAAGCAAAATTGTTAGCTTTTATCAAGCAAGGCAGATGCTCTTCTGGCTCCCATGGCTGATTAATTATATTAAATCTCTTTTATTTCCACGGACTTAAACAGGCCAATAGTTTGAATCAGTATGCCATTGAAAGTGTCATTTGAGGAGATCTGTAGGAGAGCATCCCTACAATGTGACTGCTGAAAGTACTCTGGTGTGCTTAAGAACAGGCTATAAGCTTATAGTTTAACATTTGTATTTTAAAAATAAGAGGTGATCTAAGGAAACAAAAGTAATCTATATTTCAACTTTCAGTCATATCTTTCAAGATGACTGGTGATTACTCAGTATTTTATCCTCTGTAGTCCATATCAAGTGCAGGATTTTGATACACTAATTGAGGGACACATAATCTGATAGCTTGGACATCATTCTTTCTGGTTAATTCAGGAGAGCCTGAGCCAACTCTGATATAGGTGGAACTGCAGCATTGTCGACAATTAAAGATACTTTCCACTTCCTTGTTTTCTTTTCTATATGCCTTACCAGGTTTTAATCCTTCAGGCTGAAGTTTTCCATAATTGGTGTTTGCTTCCAGCACAGGTTTTGTTGTTTCTTACTTTTCTTTTTTTTTAAAGATTAAAGACAGTATCATAACGCAAAATGAATAACATGCTCAAATTGAGGGAGTTAGCTGTAACTCTGACATTTCCTATCTTTGAAGTGTTGCAGTCTGCAGTCTTAATGTTCTGTTAACATGCATTTGTGTGTCATGTATGTATAATTTATGGACTATACTTTAGTCTGTTCTCCTGTTAGACTGGCATCGAGATGACTGCTGCAGACAAAGAGGGCTAAGTTTAGAAAAGAATTAATGGGCATTCCAATGCTTGAGTTCCTATGTAGGCCCTTTATACAGTGTATCTTTGCACATTACATATAAATTATTAAAATAACACCATTGTTTGCTTGGTATTCAAAACATAATTTACCATTAACTATGTAACAATTCAGCAGCTACTGTTCTCCTTAGGAGAAAAAGTCGAAGTTTGCTGAAAATGTGTTCAGTTTCTGTTTGAGATTAAGCTTTTTTTTTTGTCATATAAGCTAATATTTTGTCTTCTTTTTACTATGGCAGCAGTAGTTAAATCAGACCCTGCTGGTGAATTGCAAAGAAATAAATCACAACAGACATTAATCTAGATGAGGGCTAAGTAATTAACTTCATAGAAGGGTGGTGTATACTGTGTCTGTGACACTAGACTGACTGCTGTGCATAGAATAAATGCAGTATTTAGGCTGCCTATGGTATTCCACCCCTTCAATTAAGTAAACAAATATATATAGAGCTACTCTGGAGTGTATCCTTTGTGGTCTAAACACTGTATCTTATTAAAATCATCTGCATGCAGTATGTAGGGTTTGAGTTCCTGCCAGTGGTTTCATCCATTGTTAACAGTGATGCTCGGCTCTCCCAAGAGTTAAATACAGTGGTACTATAGTTATGTGAAAAGGGTGCTCTTGGTTACTTTGGTGGCCATTTCATTGCATATTACCTCCCACTTTGTTTCCATCCATGTGTGTGGCATAGGGTGTTGCCTGGAAAAATATAGGGTTTTTCAGGAAAAAAAAAATCCATATAGGTTGAGAAAAATATCAAAGGCGGTGTGTAATTGATTCTGGGGGGCAAGACCGGGGCCAGAATAGGTGCATGCCTGCCTGCTGTATGTGTGGGTACCAAGATATTTAATATTTACATTTACATATCTGTTTTCACCTCAATGATAGTAATAAAACATCTGTTGAGCTCTGGAAGATAGGATCAGTTGCTTAAAGTGGAACTAGAATTCTTGTTTTTAATTTGTAAGTATTACGATCCTCATTCTGCAAGTGCTGTCTTTTACCCGGAAAATTAGACCGATTGTCTGTTCTACTTTTTAGGAAACATCAAGCTGAAGTAGTTACATTTTATAGTCGTTAAAAATATTTTTACCTACAATGTCATAACTGCATTCAGATGTTAATCCATTGTACAAAGTATCTGCAGCTGATTTCTTTTCAATACAGCACTTAATTTTAGAGGGTGATATGGATAATATAGGTTGACAAAAATTCTGCTTAGCGAAAATAGCTAAAATGATAGTCGCCTGAAGCTATGTTTATTTGATGATGCTATTAAATTGAAAGAATATAAAAATGGTGATAAACCACATACACAAATAACTTAGTGTGAAGTCTGAGATTTTAGTCATTAAAGTTAGTTTACCAGACTTGCTGTTTTCCACAAACTCAAATTAATCTGTTTATTTTCTAAGCTTTAATTAGCTATCTCTTCAAAGAGTGTTTAATTTGCCCTTCTCAAAATTTATAATAGCAATGGAGTATTTTAGAGATGAGAGAAACATTAATTTTCTTATTTTTTATTTTCCCTGCTGGATATGAGATTTTTTTGCAAATACGGCTGTGTTGAAGTGGAGACAAGTAAACAGGATTGTCTCAAATAAGATCAGCCTTTGCCTCCGAAGAGCAACAAACCCAAACCCAAACTAATAAAAGATGCACGTTAATGGGAAAGTTTCCAATCTCTAGGACCATGGTGACTAGCTATAGAAACCCATCAACTTAGATCAGAACAAGGTTTTCTATATACAAAAATAAGAAAGCATTGTGCTTCTACAAAATGTGTTTGAATGGTTCGCAGATTTTTGACTTGGGAACCGCTGTCACCCTTAGAGTGTATCTTGGACCACCATGCCGGCTCGTCTGCGAACGTCTAATTGAAAACAGTGTGTGGCAATACGGTTGTGCAGGCCGGCTGCAGACCACATACTTTGGCAGATCGTTCCAAGTCGTGGTGTAACGGTTCATTTTCAGATTCTCCTTTTACACCTGTGTCCATGGGATGTGTGTGTTAGAAGCCATTATAGACCCTTCTGGTTGGAAAAATTCAGCCCTTCAGAACAACCCCTCAGTCAGAGACAACGCTGAGGAGGTTCTTCCCACGGCTATTTTTGCTTTGAGGCGTCTGAACTCTAGGTGAAGATGAAAAATAATGTGATTATTAACCTGGTGATTGGGATTGCATGATACTTTCACCGGTGGTCAGCGCTGCGGGTTATGAACCAGTGTCTCGGTGACGGTTGGATTGACCCATGAGGTACAGTCATTAGAAGGAAATGTGGTAGGTTGAACACTGATGACTGTGCTCCTTTTGAGCCGATGGGACACTGGTTCCTCCAAAGTGGAGGCTGCTGCTGCTGGACTTGCATTTTATCTCCTTCTCGGGAGGGTCCCTAGCCCTCAGAGGAGAGCTGTGCTGGACAAGAGCATGGAGGGATGAAGGCAGGAAGAGTTTGTCTGCTCCCATCCCAAAGATTTACAGGCTCCAGGGAAGGCGAGGAGCCAGGAATAAAGTGAAATATCCTCAATGAATAATTCATTTGCTGGAAAGTGGTTTTTCAGGGAAACTGAAGCTATACAGAGATTTGGACAAATTGAGCTGAAACACTCTCAGCCATAAAAAAGATGGATAGGAGGGGAATATATGAAAATCTTGAAATATGTTGTAATATCTTATTTCAGCCTTCTGGATAGATTCCTTTAAAAGGCACATTCAAAGCTTTTTCTTTTTTTGTCTCAAAATAATTTCTTTTTCTTTTCTTTTTTTAATAGACCTAATTTAAAAGAGCAAATGTTACTAGAAGGTGTTAAATGATCTGAAAATGAAAAGAAATTTATGTTGATTTGTGTCTTCCGGCACTGTTTTTTTTGTTGCCTTTCTGCTTGCTTGGGGAGCCCAGCACTAGCTGACACAAATGGTGGCATCGAGATTTGTCTGGTCAGAGCATCTCCTTTTCCTGCATTCTGTCTTAACAGTTTTAAGGGTACTAGTGTTCAGTGAAGTTGCTAATAGCACAGTTTCTGGGAAAACATGGGAAATACGGTTTGTGTTTTTAAGATCTCTGGTGTATGGATTGAAAGCTCTGCGCATAGAGGACATCTCTGCCTTGATGAGAAGATGGAGGAGGCTGTTCCTGATGAAACTCAGGTTCATGCTGCTACCTGTGGCTAGCTGGCCTGGCGAGCCTCAGGGGAGAGGGCTCTGTTACTGTCTTACCAGATGCACATAAACCATCTCCTTGGTCAGAGCTAGCGTCAAGGGGTGAACATGTTTGTGCTTCAGGGCTGGAAAACTTACAGGTGACTGAAGTGCTTGGCTGGAGTGATCACCCAAGAAACACAGAGAAGCTTCAGAAGGTTCAAAAATCCAAGGGCTCTGTGGTGGCACCGTGAGATGTATTTTTGTTGTGCACTGCATAAATCGCATAGAATTGTGACACACCGCCAAAGCAAAGCCAGGTGCTTGTCAGGAAGATCCTGGTGGTCATTTCCCTTGGGTCTGGTCATTTTATCCTTTATCTACAGCGGCAAATAGGCACAAGTTGGAACAATCTTACTTTAAACTTCACAAGCCTTGTTGCTTCAAAGTCTGCTGTAGCCCCATGACTCTGAAAAATGAGCTGGGGGGACCTACTGAGGTTGACCTGCATGGCCCAGCTAGACAAATCCCTTCTTTCCAAATCTAGGTGTTGTTTAGATCCTCTCTAGTCTTGAAAGCACAGCTCAACACATTGTCACCCAAAAAAGAAGAGAGTGAGAATGATACCAGAGTCAAGGGGCTTCTAGCTGGCCAGGAACCAGCCACCTTTAGCAGGTGGGAAGGAGAAGAACAAGAGGACAGGGAGATCTCAGCTCCTAACTTAAAATCCTTTTGCTGTTGCATCCCACCGCCTCACTTTCTAGGCCCTTTGTATTCTGTTCTGTCCAGTCAAGAGTTGCCCTCCCCTGGTATATGTACATAAGGTGGTCTGGGGCAGCACAGGCTGGGAAAGATTCACATGGGTGTAGTGTTGGTTGTCTATAATACGATAAACTGATAACTGTAACGCCTCACAGGAATAGGCAGAAATCTATTTAGTGTTACTGTCTGGAGGCCGCCTTGGGCTCGCTGAAATTACCAATCCACCTCTCCGGTGCTTAGTATTAATTGTGGCTGCTGCATATCGGCCTTCAAGTGCAGCACACAGCCAGTTGCAATCTGGGGGGGCTCAACTGAGCTCAGTTTTCAGGGGAGGTCTGAAGACTGCCTGGGAGGTGCTGCCCAGGCAGGCGTTCCTTTTCCAGCCACGGTGTTTGTGCTCCCCCGTTCAGCCAGGAGGAGCTTGCTGGAGAGTTACCTTTTTTTATCCAAAATCTGCTTGTCTAAAATCATAGTAATCGTGGTGGTGGAAAAATTAATTCTGAGCGTTCGCATCATGTAAATCAGTTCTTTAATATCAGCCAGAAAAACAGTTTGTGAACTACGTTAAATGACAAAATCTTAAATGTGTCTGGTATTTAGCGTCTTTGTTATTTGTTATACATTATTGATCATGTAGGAAGCACTTAAATACTCACAGATATTGAATACTTTTGGAAGAATATGTTATCACAGTGAATTGGGAGAGGAGATCTAAAAAGTTGATAGTGATATAACGAAAACTTTGAATTTTTTTTTTTTTTTTTGAGAAATGAGACCCCAATTGTCCTGGGTTAAATATCTTCACCCCATTAAAAACGGGTCACCATCCTAACATCTCAAAAAGATGGTTTCCTATACTAAACTCTCATTCCTGTAACCAGCTGAGCACGTGTAACTTCACAAGCAGAAGCGGGTTTATTTGGATGCATGAACTTGTAGTCACACTTGCAGGTCAGTAGGCTTGCAGCCTGAACTCTTTTGATATTTTAAAAGCCAGACAGAAGACAAAACTACCCATCTTCCAGCAGCTTAACAGACATTTGCCTAAAGTCACCACCTTGCTTTGAAAAAACTGATTTTCCACATTAGAATTATTATCTGATGCAACCTATATGTACAGTGGTATTTAAGTTAAATCAGTGTGAATAATTCAGTCAATTAATTAGGTGCGGGTAGCGCTTACCTTCCATTGTGAAGGGATCAAAGGAGAACACTTAATATCATTTATGTGCTTGTTCTGCTCCGTACCTTAGTGTCACTTCATTCAAATAACCTTCTGACCCAAATGTTAATACAAGTTATTATATTAAGTTATTATACCTTGGTGAACATTTCTACCTTGCATCGGCATCATGACTGCTGGGACTGAACACGTGCTGCTTCGTAGTAACTGGAAGTGGACAGAACAATGGCAAAAATGCTAACCAAGTGAGGAGCACCCAGATAGTTCTAAACCTCTGCGCTTCCTCTATGGAGTATCTCCTTCATAGGAGATGGTGGAAGAAGTATCATTTCTTCCAACCCTGCCCTGGTATTTACAGAAAAAACTTGTGCAGAGAAGCTGAAAGGGCGATTCCACAGATAGACCCAGGCATCCAGCATTCGTGGGTGTCGGTGTACCCGGCTGAAGGAACTCCAGTGGAGAATGACTGGAAGGGGAGTATTAATTCAGAGAAGAATTTGAATTTGAATTTGTGGATGCTTTTGTTTTTATTTGTGGTCTTTTGCTGTGTAACTATTGTGGTTCAGTATTAGGGCCTTCATAGAAAGAAGTGGGGATGAATAAAAGTCAATTTTTCCTTTGACTTCATTATTGCCAAGGTTTCCCTCTGCATCCCTGAGGAATTTATATTAGCGAGGTTTATTCTACTAACAGTCTATTAGCAGGATTGGCCCCTCGTTGAAAGCATGATGCAGTGCGTGAGATTAAATAAGGTAAAATAAGACGAAGTTCTAAGTAATTAGATTGTGTGTGGTCAACGAATGTTTTCATCTCTGTGCTAAAGGTATTCACTTCAATCATTAACTGTTCTGTGAACTGAGTCATTCAAAACGGCCCAGGTCTTGCTAACACTGTCAGCTAACAGTGATGCATGTAGTGCATACATTTGTGGGGAAACTTCAAAACTGAGATACGAAGTTGTTTAATAGGCTGGACTTTGGTTTTATTTGTCTGTGGCCATGCTGTGGAGTAAAGAAAATTAAATTATCTCAATGTCATAAATATATTTCATTTTTTTTCTTTACAATGGCATATTGTCTTCTTCAGCCATTTAATACAATGTAGTCCTGTTTAGGACTTTAAAAGACAGGGAGAAATGAGGCTTTAATAAATTCAATAAGTCCTTTGCCTAGGATATTGTTCCACTTTAATGATTTTACTACTTGAAATAAGTGAGACTCATTTCATGTTTTCATTCAAGAGTTTGATAAACGATAGTGCTGTACACATCACAAGAAATAAAATCCTTTAGGACACAAACCATAGTAACAGGGAAACTGCTGCACAGCTGGTTTTGGTCACGTCTGTGATAGAAGGATCTCCGCGCTGTCCCTTCACTTACCATACAGTAGCTTGTAGAGGTGTGTGACTGTCATCAAACCTGTGCTACAGATACTTGTGTGTTGGTGCCCTCACCTCCATTCTGGTGTTACATTTCCTTCTGCTGAAGGTTTTTGAAAGAACAGAGCTGTCTTTCAGATAAAGACCATAACAGATCCACATCTGTGCAGGTAAGCACGAGAGACAGCTGTCTCACGTGGTTTACTCCTCTAACTCTGGTCTCTGTTCCGGGGGAAAATAAAGGAGAAAATTGCAAAAAGTGGAAGACAAAGAAGGGAAAACCCAGAGAGTGCAGCGACGCTTATTACTGAGGGCCAAGATGGCTTTCACACAGATTGCATTTCTCAGTCTGTAGCTCCAGTAAATGCTGAATTGTACTATAGTCAGTGTTTCAACAGGCAAAAAAATCAACTTGTTGTACACCAGCCCTTCATAATATAACTGAGCCACTGATATATGCACTATCCATGGGAAGCTTTAAAACACAGGCTACGTTTTTCCCAAAAATACTGGATGTAGAGGCAAAGCTAGATACAAAATAGTTGAAAAGCTCATCGGTGCCAGTGAGATATGGAGGAGATATTTAGATCCAGTATTTCAAATTCCTGTCTGTCCAATTAACACTGAACTTCAGCAGTGCATGTGGAGCTTTCACACGTGGTTAATGTTCGGCGCATACACGAGCTCTTTCCCGAGCTGGGCTTGCTGGTTCATGTAATAGATCCTTTTGTTCGTCTCCAGTTGTATGTGTCGCTGCTGGGATGTAAGGAGAGGAGAATAATTTGACTGTATTCCAGTACAGTGTACCACACAGCCTCGTGTGCACCTATCATCTCCTGGTGCCAAAGGGCCGTAGTTAGCCAGCCATCGGCGTGGCAGTTCTGGTGGTGTTTTAAAAGAAGTGAGTCAGTACAGATGGAATATTGGGTACCACACACTGGATTAGCTAAGGTCATGCTCATTCTTTAGTCTAAAGGCGTCCGTTTGCTGAAGTGGACAGCAATTTATTATATGCCTCATAGTTTCCAAACAGTTGCCTTCTTCAGTAGCAAGCACCTCGTAATAGCTTGAAATAGTTATTTTTTCATGTTGTGTTCAGGACACGAGCACAGGGCTTCAAGAGGGCAGTAAAACTGTGCGTGGTTCATCTGGATGCTTGTTGCTGTTTTCTGGAATTTGAGTTAATAAAAACAAAGTTTGAGAAAACTGCTTGCTTGCTTTTTATTTTTTGTAATTATCTCAATCCCAGCTTGCATTATCTTCTAGAAATTGCAGTGTTGGGTCCAGCTGGAAATGACTGCAGTATTATTTTGCCATAGCACTAAAGCGTTTTGCCTGGAAGTTTAGCTATTTAGATTACCCGTCCCTCTTGAAGCCTAATGTTCAAGAGCTCTTCATTAGAAACATCAATGGTATTAAACGGAAATGGATCTTGCACGATGATATAAAAATGAGACCAGTAATGCAGTATCCAGTTGGTATAGCATTTCCATTGTAATGCATTTCTTGTAATTGTGAGTTCCTTAACATAGAGGAGGGTAACTAAAATGACACAATATATTTATTTTACTACTAAGAGCCCTAATGAACTTCAGGAAAATAGTTTCAATACAGTGTTGTAAAAGCTCTGCCACCTTGCGCACGTTGACCTCGGTCCTGCAAATAATTATGCTTGGGCACAGCCTCGCTGCCTTCAAATGGCCAGCTCACGCGTGTCAAGTTCAACATACGCGTATGTACTTGTAGAGGTCAAGGCTTCAGCTGAGTTTGGAAAATGGGAACTATTTTAACCAAGGGGTAGATTTTGCAACAATGCTCCAGCAAGAAACTTTTCCTTAAAATCAAGCAGATAAAGCTTTTTGCTCTGCCGCTGGCTGTAAAAGCTGGTACTGAACAGCAAGCGGCCAGATTTGTCCTGGGAGCTCGGCAGCACTTTACGGCGTAACCAACCCAGGACGGGCTGGTGAGGCCCGTGCCTCCGTCCTTCACCGTGCACCGCCGCACTGGTTGCCATAGGAGCTCTCCTCAAAGGAGGTGCCTCAATTTTGGGCCAGAGAGATTACCGGCCTCCCCATGCGCTCTTTTAAATTCCCTGTCGGTTTCTCCCCCAGCTGGCTGTCCCGCACAACGATGAATGGACCCGCTTCGCTCGGACCCTGGTGGAAATCCGCGCCAACCGGGCGGACAGCGAGGAGGAAGGTGTGGTGGAGCTATCGGCTTAGAGGAGGAGAAGGAGCAGCGCCCGCCGTCGCCAGAACAGCAGCTTTCCCCCGCCGAGTACGCCGGTGTTCAGTGTCAGAGTCAGTCTTGCTGTGGCTTTTGATGCCAGTGTCTGTGCCAGTATTGCTCAGAGCATTCCGTATTAATCACGCTGCTTTACACAAGGCTGAAAATATCCAGAGCATTTTCATACTTTATATTTCTGTCTGAGAAGTAAGAAAGAAAAGACAAATCAACCCTTTATGGGTTTAGTTGTTGCCTTTTAACTACTTAGTAGCTGTATTTAATAGCTAGGAACCCCTGGTTAAACTTGTGCTCACATTGCCCTTCTGGCATAGTCCTATTAAATCCATATGAAGCCAGATATGATTATGTGCAGCTGTGGTGTGCTTCACTGTATGGGACTGGGCCAAAGACTTTAGATGTGGTGTTTCACATGGTGACTTACATTATGAATGGATGTACTATACGAAAGTTGCTGCTCCTTATTTATTGCGGTGTGCTGCATGGAACATATTTATTTGAAAGCATTAAAATAAACGATCCTAAAGCATGTGCATAATGAGAGAACTGCATTGTCTGTGTGCTGCTGTAGAGGTTACATTAAAGTCCACATAACAATTACAGTACATCAGTTGTGCTTAAGATGTAAGATCTATAAAGGTTGGCTTGAGTGGATGGAATGAGTTTCCTTTCCTTTTTTTTTTAAGATGCCTATTATTTCTAGGCACTTTAACTATATTTCAAATACAGTTGGTCACTGATACTTGTCATGCAAGTTAACACTAACAGTCTGACAAAGGGTTGTGGTTCCCAAGTATGACACTGGTATTGCCAATAAAATGTATCAAGCCCGTTCTGTCGCAGTGTGGTTAATCTTTCCTTGCCAGCAGTGCTCAGCGCGTTCATTACCGGTCACTGGCGAGGCACTGGGAAAATGTGACTGCCCTGACTCGCAGAATGCTCATGCAGCTGCTATGTAAATAGGTACCTTCGGCTACAGGGACTGCCCAGCAATGGACTTGCACGCATCAGGTCCTGCTACAAATTTTACGTGAGCAGATGCTAATCCATGTCAGCTTCTAGGCTTGATTTTTTAGTATTATTATTTTTCCCCTCCATCCCTAGCCGTGCACGCTTGCTTGCACACACAGAGCAGCGCCGTGCTGCCATATGCACTAAAAGAAAAGGAACAGGAAAGACAAGGCATCCTCAGACTGTCTTGACAGACAGGTTGGGACAGGGGACAAGTGAGTATTCTCCTTTAAGACAAACTCTTGTGGCTTGAGCAAAGAAATAGGGTGCAGGCTGATCTCGTTGAGTGCTGTGGCCCAGCGCCTTGGTGAATGCTTCCCTCGGTGGTGAGGCTGCTCGGTGTCATTCGCCTCACATTATGCTGAGCCAGAGCACAGCTCCGACACCTGAACAGCGGTTCACGCTCACTCAGGCGGGCAGGTGAGCCATTACAGCAAGAAACGTTGAAAGTCAGGCAGCAACAAAGATTTTGTACAAAGTTTGCAGGGAACCGTGTCTCGTCTCTGGGTAGTCATCGAGGAATATGTCATCCAATGCTTTTCAGAGCTGTGGTCAAACCCAGAACCACTGCGCTCCTAAAAGCCAGAGTAGACTAAGAAAATGAATCCTTTGGAGAACCTGGATTTCCTTTATCCTCTTGGTTGTTAGAAACAACTCCTAGTGAGAGTGCATGGGCTAGTTTCTTCTTCACGGTGGGACCTGAAGATACGGATATGGATGGACTGAGAGCAGCCCTGAGAAGGACTTGGGGGTGTTGGTTCATGAGAAGCTCAACACGAGGCAGCAATGTGCGCGCGCAACCCAAAAGGCCAACCGTATCCTGGGCTGCATCAAAAGAAGTGTGGCCAGCAGGTCAAGGGAGGTGATTCTGCCCCTCTACTCTGCCCTCGTGAGACCCCACCTGGAGTACTGCATCCAGCTCTGGAGTCCCCAACATAAGAAGGACATGGACCTGCTGGAGCGCGTCCAGAGGAGAGCCATGAAGATGATCAGAGGGCTGGAGCACCTCTCCTATGAGGACAGGCTGAGAGAGTTGGGGCTGTTCAGCCTGGAGAAGAGAAGGCTCCGGGGAGACCTTATAGTGGCCTTCCAGTATCTGAAGGGGGCCTGCAGGAAAGCTGGAGAGGGACTTTTTACAAGTGCATGTAGTGATAGGATGAGGCGAAATGGCTTCAAACTGGAAGAGAGTAGATTTAGGTTAGATATTAGGAAGAAATTTTTCACTCTGAGGGTGGTGAGACACTGGAACGAAGCTGTGGATGCCCCATCCCTGGAGGTGTTCAAGGCCAGGCTGGATGGGGCTTTGAGCAACCTGGTCTGGTGGGAGGTGTCCCTGCCCATGGCAGGGGGGGTTGGAACTGGATGGTCTTTAAGGTCCCTTCCAACCTAAACCATTCCATGATTCTATGCTATGTCCCAGTGCCTGTGTACGTGGGCCCAGAAGCTATCGCCCAGTGCCCATGGAAGTGTCCTGCCCATTGGACTGTGGCGAGCGGGGTCTTCCCCCAGCTGGACTAGTTCACAGAGCACAGATACATCTGTCATTGGTCCGGTGGCTCCCTGAGACCAGGGCCACGTGTTAGGAAGCCTTGTGTCCCTGCTGCTCCCCTGGGTACTTTGGGAGCTGTCTTGAAGAACTAGTGTAGCACTCGCAGCACTTTTGTAGCTGAGAGGTGAAGGCTAATAAACAACCAGGTGAGACACCTGTAAAGCAGCGGTTTAGCCATCATTTTTGAGCTGGCTTTTTCCCAAGTTTCTCCCAGTTTTCCTTTCAAAAAGCACATGTAAAGGTTCCCTATGGATGTGGGCAAGGCTGATGCAGTGCAAAGTGGAAGGGGAGGAGGCATGCTTTGGCCATTAGTGGCTCACCAGGTTAGGAACACGTGCACACCCGGACAGACAGCACAGCGGTGCTGTCCCTGAGGAGGAGAGGTGGGTGGCGCGCTACCCTTCAGTCCCCTACGGTAAATCCACACCTGAAAGTGTGGGGGCGCCGTGTGAAGGTACGCTGCGGTGCAAAGGGAAGGGTGTTTAGTGGACGTTGTCTCCCATTCATCGTAAGCAGAGCAGTGGGAACGGCTGGCAAATGTGCTTCCACTTTTTCCATACCCAAGATGGGGGGACTGCACGGTCACCTTCCAAGCTCTCCCTTCTTTATGGCATTAATAGCTTGTAAAATGGTTTTAAGAGCAGACTCAGACGACCTTCAGCATTTGCTGCTGTGTGTAAATGAATATCACCAAAGTCCCTTTCTTATTTTTTTTTATTTTTTTTATTTTTCTCTCCTCCTTTTTTTGAGTGGGGTTCAGCAGGACACAGAGGGAAGAAGGGCAAGATCCAGATTGCCCCAGGAATGACCAGGTTTGGATATACAGAGCAACAACACGCAAGGGCCATTACATGCAGCTGAGGCAGATGGAAGAGCACCCAGCAAGAACCCGAGGCATGTAGTCCCCTTCTGCTGGTCGTGACTGCCAGGCGGTGGAGTTTCTGACCAGCTCTTGTTGCTGCCCCTCCAGGAATCTCCAACGTTTTTTGTTTGATTGATTGATTTTCCTGCGGCTAAACAAATAGCTCCACCTTACTGGCTTTCCAAAAGAGCCCGTAGACCAAGGTGTTCCTCAGAATTTGCCCAGTAGGGAAATAAATACAAAATTATGAATCTTCTCCAGGCTCTTTTGCCTACAAACATCCAGAGAACAGAAGGAAGAACATGAAGAGTACGCCCCATGCTCTAGCACTGCCGGGATGCTGCCATAGCTGCTCCGGGCATGGAATGAGCCAGAAGACAGCCTGGCTCTACTCTGGGGCCATTGCAAGCGGGCTTTTTGTGGAGGACAAAACCTGCCTGCTCAGACTGAGCTGGACAGAGTGTCATATCCAGAAGGGTAAGAGCGAGCAAACCCAACCAGGGCAGAAGCAGGCAAGTGGCACCTGAAGATGAGCAACGTGGGCTACGAAGGGAAAGGCCAAATTGAGGTTTAGGATGGAGGAGAAGACTGTGAGGTGGATGTGGAAGAGACAACTGTCCTGTTCTTGATGAAGGCAAGACCAGAGTCTCCCTTGGTTTCAGTACCAAGGATGAAAGCCACACCAATGCCAAGTGAGAAGCAGAGGAATGGCATGGCCGGGGACTTGGGATTGGTTCTGAAAGGGGCTGCAGAAGGACATGGGGAGACATGGCAGGCGGCACTGGGGGTGGGAGCTGAAGCTAAAAGGGAAAACAGGGTTACTTCACCTTTGTGACATGTGCTCTGTTCAGGAGACCCCCCATGGTAACGGAGGAAGAAGATGATGGCCAGGACACACTGAAAGAGTGCACAGCACTGGCCAACCTGCAGTCTGGCCAGGACACACAAACCCTGAAGGTGGGGCTGGAATGCCAGGCCCATCATGTAAATAACAGCACTTGGACCAAGTGGACGTCTGAAAGGTGGAAATGAAATGGGCTACCTCCCAAGTCTGAGCGCACCACAGACATCTCCGTGGAAGGGCTGTCAGAGCAAGTGTTTGCTGCTTGAGGTCAGGCTCAGCAGAGCTGCCTCAAGCTTGCTACTTCAAAGAGAGAAGGCATGCGGGACAAAAGGGGCTGGGTGGCAATGATTCAGGAGCTGCAGCATTTTCCACAGGGTACTCAGCAGTGCTCCACAGCGAGTCTTCCAAGATGAAAGGTACTTCCTCCTCGGTCTCAAAACCAACGCCCCGAGCATTGGCTACTTCTGAAAACATAGGAGCCCCTGCCACATCCTGGAACATCATGAGCTCTTACTGCAAACGCCAGCCTGCATCTCTAGGGCTCTGGAAACAACTGGGAATAGATTCTTTCACACAAGATATATGGGAAAAGCTCTCAGGAGTTTTAGCAACCTTAGATACAAATCAAACACAGCAGAAGACTGGAAACCCTTCACAAAGCACGACGGCATCCCATGTAGAGTGGGATTGTCCCCACTGACCAGTGACAGACAAAGGAGACTGCTATCACCAGGGTAGCATCAGTCCTAAGGACAGACTTGGCGCCTAATGGTGCCCCTTCCAGGAGTAGCAGCCTGTCCTCAGGAAGCTTACAGGACTGGTTCTCCTTGAAATTCACAAGCAGAGCTACTTCTGTAGTCCCACCACCATGCCCGGTACGCGCTGGTTGCACAGCCTGGGGTGGGAGCGAGCCCAGAGGGAGGCCAGGCAGCCCTTTGCAATTTAACTGGGAAAACTGGAAGAAATCTTGCAAACAATGGTACTGCTTCCCAGGATGATGAGGAATAGTGCAACGAGCAGAAAAAATGATGACTATGCATCTTAACATCTTAATATCTCTCTCTGAAGGGCAACAGACACGTTGATGACATCCTCGCGTTCAGCACTGGGAGAGGCCACCCGTGCTCACAGCCTGAGCTCTCCGCCGCCAGCGCAAAGAAGTGCCCTCCAGTGCGTGGCGTTAAAGAAACCACTTCATCCCAGGCTGTTCCTGTGTTGTTTGCTGTGTTTGAAGCTCTCTGGAGACACTTAAAACACAAGTGTCTTGAGATTTCTGTATTCTCAACCGTTAAATAACTTACAAATGATCACCATCTCTGGAAATCGGCTTCTAGCTTATGCAAAAATGGCAAATATGTCAACAAAAATCAGCGTCTGAATTTCACAGCAGTGTTTAAGCAGCCAGGTTGGACGATTCCTGTTTGTCCCTCTGCGGCGTGCGCGTTGGAGAGCTGAGGAGCTCAGCAGTAGACAGCATGCCACACGCGTACATCGGGGAGCGTACGGCAGGGACGTTCCCAAGCAGGCTGTCCCCTCCTAAGAAGGATGCAGAGCGGTTTGTCGGGTTTCGTATTTTTAGCAGGTTTAGAAAAACCTGCCCGAGTTATTTTTGAAGCCTGTGGTATGTTTGCTCACAAAAGCGTCCCTGCAAACTGTCAATATTAAGTCAGCTTAAACCCAACCCGTTCCCCTGGGACCAGGCAGAAAAGCGTCCCTCAGCTTCTGCTGGACCGAGAAACACAAATATGGGGTAAGTGCTTCAGGGACACCCCCCACCCCACTCTCACACTGACAGGTGACATCGCCAACATTTGATCATTTGTTTCCTCTCAGTCCTGCCGAGGGGAGTCAGCTGGGCTGCAGGAAGCAAGCCAGGTTACTTTTCATGCGGTTCCTCGCCACACTTTGCATAACTCACCCAGAAACCCGAAGATGACAAACATCTAAACACTGTCCTCGGGGCCCTTTGTTTGTTTGTAAGGCAATCGGACAATTTCTTGGCCTGTCAGCTTTGCAGAGCAGGAATGTGTCCTTTTGTGTCTGGAGGAAGCCGACTGCGGGCACAGATCTTCCCCAAGATCTCCGGGCAGAGCTGTAGCGTGCTTTGAAATGTTTTGAACTGGGTTGTGTATCACGGAAGCAGTGTCAACCCTTCTGCCCCTGCCTCCATCCTCTGCTCGCCCTGAAAAGAAGGGCAGGAGGACAGAACAACCCTGCAAATGACACTTAATGGGGGAAAGGCCACCACGGATGGGGGGGGAAGTGTCAGTCCAGCCTTGTTTGTCTGCCTGCCAGGGAGAAGATGAAGGCTGTGGCCTTCTGAGATGGACCTCCCATAGGAGAGCTGCACCTGAGCTTTGTCCCCGGGCTGGGAGCTTTGTCCCTTCATCCCTGGGATAAAGGACAAGTCATGAATACACTGCCAGGCCTGGGGAAGAGAGGGCAGCACTAGGCAGGGCAATGGGTCTGAGTTATGATTTGTTTTGTTGAACACAAGCAACGGTCTTTATCACACGAGCCAAGAAGTTGTGCAAGTCTGACAATAACCCCGCTCTAACTCCTCTTCCGTTCCTGGCTGCGTCGGGGTTCGGCGTGAGGCGGCAGAGGGACGTGCTCCGGCGGATGCAGCCCGGGTGTCCCTCTCCAGGCTGTGCCCGGAGGGAGCAGCTGCTGACCGAACCCGCGCGTGTGGCCAGGCGCTTCCTCTCCCGCACCGGGGAAAACGTGCAGCTCAGTACTTGGACATCTTCCTGAGATGCTCATTTTCCACAGAAACCCTTGACAAGGCACGTCAGGCAAAAGCGAGGGACGAAGTGTAAAACCAGCTCCTAAACAGCCTAAAATCACAAGTGTCAAGCACAGGCAGCTTCCAGTGAGAAAGTTTAACGTTTATGACAAGCCTTAACCAAAAATCCTGACAGTTAATTTTGGAGTAATACAAGGGGCGGCTTTTTTTTTTTTTTTTCCCCATTTCTGAAATGAAGGAGCTGTCACTTGGGGAAACTCGGATACACAGGGCCGAGAGGGAGCAGCCGGCGGCTGTCAGAGCCCAGCACAGTCTCTGCACACTGGTTTGGCCAGGCTCCAAGATGCAGCTGCAGGTAGATGTCATCTCCTCCCCTCGCTTCCACGTGCGTGACACTGCAGATGCTACTCCCGCCACGACTCCATTTCACTGGTAACTTCAAAATGCAAATTAGTCCAAGAGAATAATTTTCATGATGACCCAACTACAAATACAATAATAGTGATTTCTGTTTCAGTATTTCCACAAGTCACAGTACCACAATGTGATATTGCATCTCTAACTCAGAATCACAGAATGGTCAGGGTTGGAAGGGACCTCTGGAGATCATCTCGTCCAACCCCCCTGCCACAGCAGGGACACCTACAGCAGTTGCACAGGACGGCGTCCAGGCGGGTTTGGAATGTCTCCAGTGTGGGAGACTCCACAACCTCTCCGGGCAGCCTGTGCCAGTGCTCATTCGTCTGCAGTGGTACTGCATTCCCTCAGTTTACAGTCAACATGGAAGGCACCCACCCCCCGCCCCAAGAAGAGAAGCAAGACCAAATTCTTCCTGGTCTTAAGAGGTACCACGGAAGACACTCAACAGTACCTTCAACTGACTGGGTAGTCAGACTGTTCGTAACACGTTAACCTCCCCCCAAAAGTAACGGTCAAAATATCAGCGCTTACTCCAATCCTGGTTTTTGACTGAGGAAAAATTTTATCTTTTTCAGTGACACCTACAGCAACAGATGTCTTTTCTACATGGGGAAATGCAGGCAATTTGTTCTCAAGCTGCAGGTGTTTTTATAGCCTACATGTCCACATACTAACTTTATCTTAACCTAACTTTATAAGTGAAGTTGAACAAGATGTTGTTCTGTTTCCATAACAGAATACCATGTGTACATCTGTTTGAAAGGTTTATTTCTATCTTCATAAATACATCATTTTCTAAACACTGTGCAAGGCACCAAAAAATTAAGTAAAATCTTTTCTTTTAGAGTATTTTAATCTCTTTTGACTCAATGAAGTAAATAAGAATCTGAAACCACCTATTTGCCAATTACAAGCCAGCAGTTAAGGCAGGTACCATTGATACAGTGCATGAATTTTCTATTGCAGTTATTTAAACAAGCAGCGTTTTACTATAGAAGTGCATATACAAACTGAATTCCAAACACCAGCAACCCAAGATAGGCACCTAGTTATGAAATTTCCTTGTATGTGTAGTAGAATGCCAAAAGTACTGCCATAAAGTGCAAAGACTATGGACAATAACACTTTCTTTTGAGCATTTTGATACCAGTAACATAATACAACGGCTAAACATTTATAAATGTGGTTTCCATTACAAAAACATGTTCCACATAAAAGCTTCATAATACAATCCAGAAACAGAACTTGTGCGTGTACATATTTAAAAAGTTGAAGCTGTACTGGCATACTTAGGTACCGGGTATATATTTGCTGACCTCTACAGACACGCACTAAGTTTATAACCAATTTACATGTACAGTCAAGATCATTCCGCTTTGAGCACCGTGATATCCACTGAGTTTTTCCATTTGAGTGACGATGTGCGACATCCGCCCTGGTAATCTGCAACCGAGCATTGCCTGTAAGATGATCTGGTCCACAGCTCTCACCCAGCCCCCCCCCCAATAAACGGAACCTAAAATTAGTGTCTTCCCAACACAAGCACATGTCAGATGTGGACAAATACATTCATGGTCCCAAACTTAAAACGACTGGTAAGAATTTCACAGTGATCTGGTTAAGGAAGCACAAAGACAAATGATTACATTTAAGATGAAAATTGCCTTAAAACTCAAATGAAGCTAAACTGTTATATGATGAGAAGCTAAAGGAACAAAGTATTAACCAATTAGAAAAGTGGCTCTTTCCCAACTAATAACAAAAAACCTACAGCAATAAACTTAGGGTCCTACTGCTGCAGCAGCCTTTGAGGTAGGTGGCGATGGCTTAAACCGAGGTAGGTAAAGTCCAAACTTGTTTTCAATCCCTGCGAAAGTGGCAACTGCCAATTTATAACCACCAACATGGTCAGGGTTAGGAGCAGGGAGCGTGATCCTAGATTTAGGAACTGGCTCTGATCCAGCTGGTTTTCTGCAAAATAGTAAAAATAATACATTAATTTCCATAGAATAAAACCAGTATTCACAAAAATCTCCTCCATAAAGTACGCTGAATGAGACATCTGAGTGTACCTCCCAGTAACTAACTAAATTAAATGTTACAACATAATGAGAAATACCCTGTTTTAAAACCTTCCAGAACAGTTAGGAGCCTGCATGTTGATTGAGTACGGTAAAATCCAGATAAAATTTGCAGTGCATTAATCAAAGCTGCAGTGTGGGGGAGCAGAGGTTCGTAAGCCTCTGCTACAGTGCACAGCCAATCCAGGAACCTAGCAGCGTTTAAGTAATTTTTGTCGTGGCTTTCAAACTACTGTCCCCAAAGCTTCATAACTGGTCTGCAGCTGCTCCTGGGATCACGTTAAACAGCAATACGCACATCCATCTGTATCGTCAAGAGGCAGAGCTGAAGCTCCAACAAATAGTTTTTGGACTTGGTAACACCTATAGACTTTTTTGGATGTCAAATGCCCTGCCTAATCAAGGGGCACAGCTCCTCCACCAAACTAATGAGGACTAACGCAGAGCGTATCGTGACCTGGCAGGCGTCACGTTTCCCCTGCAGTTATATCCCCACTCCATTATTTAGCCTCTCGCTGTCTCTGTTTACACGAACACAGGTCCCCAGCTTGAAACGGTGATATAAAATGGGGTAATGTCTTGTGGTGAAACAGCTACTGGAATGTCATCCTAACCTCCACCAGTGTCGTGTGGCTTAAGTAGCATTTACAAAGCCTTTGCAACGCGCCCTGGGTAAGAGCAAGACCCTGACCCTGATGTACTGAGGAGCACAAAGACCCACACAGTGCAGCTTCAGGGTCCCAGGTGGATTCAGACACCACATACTTACACTCCTCCGAAGTCCACGTAAAACCATCTCTGCAGTAGCTCGTAAGTCACCAGAGTTACACCAAACTGAGGAGAAGATCGAAATACACGAGCTTGAAAGAAAAGAAAAGAGTTCCTAAGTGACAAAACGCACAATTAGAAGTCACTTAGCAATCAAAGCTCTTCTACGCACCTCCTGCTCCTTTCCACAGAGCCTTCGGACCTTCCTCTCGAAGGATCTTCGCAAAGCAGTCTACAACACCACTGTAGGTGGTCTGTCCTGCCCGGGCTGCCACCTGTAGCCTTGTTTTGATCACATCTGCAGGGGTCACCAGAGAGGCTGCAGGCATACCTACACACAACACAGAAACCATCAGGTGGGTACCACCGACTTGTCACATAAGCTACACACCTCGTTTACCCCAGGGTAACCGTGCCTTTCATCCTACATGAGAAGAATCCAGCCACATTTGATTTAAGCAGAAGCTGAGAAGAAGAACAAGCAACAAGAGGCAGCCGTTGTGGACGTGGCTTCACCCAGAGAGAGCTTCTCCTAGAGGAACAACCATATCACATGCTTCCTGCCGAGCCGGGAGGCACAGGCTGCATTTTTCAGCGCTAACCAGAAACTTGCATAGCTAATAAGCACAAAGTTTTTGGAGGTGAGGTCGATCTTTCCCTTTCCTTTTCATGCCTCTCTGTGGTTCCTGGCACCGTGGTTGCACACTGTGCTAGAATAGCCTGTACACGCGCGTGCACACACCCCCCCCCCCCCACGCAGAAATGTCACCGAGAACCAGATAATGCTGTGCACGCTCAGCAAGGCATGAGAGCTGAGGTTTAAAAAAAGGGTCATTCTTCTCATTAGGAATGGCAGAGTGCTCAGCTGCAAAGCCACAGCTGACATCCTCAGCAGAACACTCGGAGGAAGATTTAAATTTACCCTGGCAGATAATCAACTGAAAGCAAAAAATACCAAATTACCAAGGGGTGGTACTTCTAAAATCATTCCTATCCAAACCGGGGCTGCCCATGTTTAGAATGGAAAAAAAAAAAAAAAAAAGCCAAAAAAAGCGCACCGAGACTGTACCCAGAAGACACTGTCTCTTATGGTTTTATTACTTTTCCATTCTGCGTCTGTTCCAAACCAACTTGGTCAGATGTAGATGCATAAATCTCCTTTGCTTTTTTTTTTTTTAAGCTTAATAATTCTGTAACAACTTTCGTCCAAACCAGCATGGTCTGGCTTCAAGCACTGGAGCACCCTTCCTGCAGACTGCTCGGAGAGATGTAAGGGTGTGCGTATCACCAAAATAAGAACTCCCCCTCCTATCCTGGCCCCCCCACCAAAAATAACGCAGAAGCTGAAGTTGCATAGTGGTCAGTCTGGCAGGCAAGTACTAAAACCCAGTAAAGGTTTCTGAACTCCAGAAATGCTGAAATTCCTCTTTGCTTAGCCTTACCCACACCAGGATATTGGTTGAGTCTTCAATTTAAAGCCGGACTTTTGTCCTTCAAAAGCCAACCAGTGTTTTCAAGGAAAACCAAAGGACATACTTAGAAACAATTCTGCTTGCTACCCATTGACTTCCATCTCCTTATTCCTCATTCTTTATTACTGAGGATATTTTGCAGCTAAAGATGTTTTTAATCCTGTTTTTAGGAGCTATGGGTACAGGACAAAAGACTTTACAGACAAATAAAAATTTAGAGGTCGCTGCCGTGAGGAGCTTACAATCAAAATGAGACAAATGGCACAGCAGGAGCTGACAATAAAAAAAGAGGAGTGAGGGGAGGAGAAGGAGGTTCATGGAGGCAATAAGCAGATGGAGCAAATTACAGAGAAATCCTGTAGCTGATATTAGATCATCTCCTCAGAAAATGCCATGGCACAACAGGTTGAGACATCTGGTGAACAGTGAAAGCCAGAAGCGGATCAAGCTCGATGACATGCATGTTGCATGTGTCCCTAATAACAATGACAAAAAGTAACAAAATATACCCGGCACAAGCAAAGGACACAGGTGCGCATCTGAGCACGGCCAGCTGAACATCCCAGCACCGCCGGCTGGGGAACGGTGGAGTGTCTCACACCCAGAAGGAGCTCACGCACACACGTCTGAAGTCCAACGATCGGGTGAGATCCCCGGCCAGAGCAGAGGCGTCAGCCCAGAGATCGAGCCAGCGTTTCAGAGGTGGCGGGGGTTTTGTTGACTTTCTCATGGCAAACCAGAGCAGACACGTACGCCCCCACCACGCTTTACTTGTACCCAATAAAAGAAATTCCTTGTTTTTGTAAACAGTACGATGAGTGTTGGATCTTTAACGCTGTAATTTGCTCATGAGAGTTAACCTAGGATGGGATTCACAGGAAGCGCAGGATAAAATTCACATTATAGCTAGTTTGGTAAGCCCTATCAGCAACAATAAAGACTGCTTCTGTGCCTGAACTTCAAAGGGACGGTTATCTCAGTCTGCAATCACCTGACAATGGCTAGAAAGAGAAAAATAGGAAAATCTAAGAAATGACTTGGCTTAAAAATGCCAGCTTATGTTTCAAGTCTGTAAATATGATCTAAAGTTCAAAAATTGTTTTGTTCCATTAAAATGGGTGAGAAATAAGCTGGCTGTAAGCTCCTGTTGGGGGGCTTGGAGGCTGGTTGGGGGAGGGGAGAGGACAAGGGGGTTTTAAGCACCAGTCATTTGAACACAGCTGGTTCTCCTAGTGCCAGGTCGATTTCTTTGGACCAGGAGCTACTCAACACAGAGCTATATGCTTCAACAAGACAAACTGACTGATCTTAGCTATACCCTAAGCCCAGATACTGGCTACAAACAGTCCCTGCTCCTAAAGAGACACAGCCCCATGTGTAGTCCTGACTGAGAACAGCTTCCCCTGGGAGAAGAAAGCTGAAAATCAAACAACGAAACATGGCTAAACCACCTATCTGTACTGGCTTCATGCCACCACTATTTTGCTCATGTGGCAGGTCACGACAGCCTGTCAGGGGCCATGCTGGAGGAAGAGGACAGCTGCAGCTCGGGGAGACCAAGCAGCCCCGCCGATAAACACAATGGAAATACCTGCTGATGTGAGCCCTCCTGCGTGCTACGCACTCCCCCAAAGGTCCCGTTGCACAAATTTTCAAGCCTGTTTGTTTCCTGAAGGGAAAAACCATGGACATAGCAGGAGCAGGACTCTCAAGCTGCCATCTCCAGGAGGCAGCTACCAACTGGTGGTCCCCTTCGGGTGTAGAAGAGGGGTGCCATGCCAGGGACTGGCTATGCAGCAGACACAAAGGCAAGCTGAGTCTACAAAGCACATCTCTGTCTTTTCCCTTAGGCTCTGCCACACTCAAGTTAAACACATCTGTGCCAAGTTAAGCACGATTTGGGTCTCCTATCCACTATGTAGCAGACTAAAACAAGCAAGTGCTCAAGAACATACGCAGCACCTCTGTCGTATCTGGGTACGCTAGGAATCAGCAACCTGTGCCACAGCAGAAATGTTTTCAAGCTTTCCTGTGGTTTTTTTTTTTTTTTTAATACATATATATAACAAAAGATAAGGGTAAAATCCTCATGAAACCAAGTAACTGCATGGGATACTGTGGGTACCAAGTAATTGTCATCCTTTTGTCACATGTTATGTCATTGTGTTTGGAGAGCTGTACTGCTAGCGTGGCTTTTGGACTCTGTCCTGGTTTCAGCTGGGATAGAGTTCTTTCTAGTAGCTGCCGTGTTTTGGATTTAGTATGAGAAGAATGTTGATAACATTGGTTTAGTTGTTGCTAAGTAATGTTTACATTAGTCAAGGACCTTTTCAGCTTCCCATAGAAGCTGAGCGTGAGCATATACAGGACAAGATGGCCAAAGGAATATCCCATACCATAGGCACCATGCTCAGTATATAAATGGGGGTTGGTCGGGGGGCAGGGATCCGCGATCACTGCTCAGGATCGGATGGGCAACCGCTCATCGTGTGGTGACAGTGACTTGTGTTGTGTCGCTTTATTTTGTATATTCTATTATTTTTATTACTATCCTCCATTACTATTCTATTAATTTTATTTATTTATTTTATTTTTAAATTTTATTTATATTTATGATTTTATTTATAAACCATTTCAACAAAACTTCACCAGTCAGTCAGACACAGACAAAACCAGCACAGTAACTTCACAAGGAACGATGATATATGATAGCAAATCATCAACACTTAAATCTTTCCCTTTCTTTTGCCTTCTGAACACTATGATTATACCAGGAACTTACAGTATCTTTATTTTTAACATCAACTCACTCTACAGCATAGTAGCTTTCTGTTATTTGGGCATAAGGTTGCAAAATACAGTGTAGTTACGTATAGTTTTTCTGAGCTTTTCAAATTTCTCACTGCCATAACTATTGCGCTGCAGGTGCAATATAGTGCCATGCAAAAAGAAGTTTGGGGACTTACCAGCTATCGATCCAGCCAAGAGCAGATTTCCAGGGCTAACCCTCCCATCTTCATTTGCAAATGAAGCTTTCAAATGAGCATAACAGGGGAAGTAAATGGCAGAGAAGGGGATGTCACGCAAAAAACACGCCTTAGCACCCTGTGTTGAAAAAGAGAACAAGTTTTGAGGATGAGCAAGTTTAACATGATGAACTGTGAACATCAGAGAACAGAGCAACATGGTGTTTTTTTGTTTTGTTGCAAAGGGCTTATAGAAAAAACAATTTCTCCCCTCAAAATTTTGAGATCCGTGTATTTCACCCTACTGAGGAGTGTCTATGTATTGTTTCTTGGTTCAGTAATTTCTGTCATTGTATTTACCTTGTCTACTTGTTCTCCCTCACTCCCTAGTACTATAGTTATTTGCTGATAATAGAGAAAATGTTACGTGTTGGAGTAAACTCTGATAACACTTTTGCACAATTTTAAATAGTTGACATTGTAGCCGTGCACCTGTAGTGGGAGTTTAGGATGTGTCTGAAGAAGACTGAGCCACAGGACATGCGTCCCCTCTCATTCCCACTTACAATAATACTCCAGGGAAAATACTGCCCAGTCCATACATCTATGCAGACATTGCAATTGATAATGCAACATAAATCGAGGGAAAGAAAGAGAGTAGGGCCATAACACTAACTTTTTTGCAGACCAGTAACAGGATGATTTACTTGCAATTTTTTAAATACAGGTGATCTGGGATACGGTTTATTTCAAATAAGTTTCAGCTCTTACTGTTAAATTTGCCTTGCTATCAATTTTTAAGTGGCACAGACAGCCAACGAAGTTACCAGCAGCACCGCTGGCTTCAAACCTAAGAGGGTGGCAAACAGGCAATGAAAGTTTTGGGGTAGCAGCAATCAATCAATTGGTTTTCAAGCAAGGGGAAAAGCAAAAAAATGCACTAGGCAAGGTCAACCAAATTAAAATACCAAATAATATCCATGTTTCAACAGCAAAAGGGACTTGCAGTCTGTCTTTCCTCAATATGGAGATCCAGAGGACACCAGAGCTTGAACACATCAGGACTGAGACCAGCAGACAGGCATAAACAGGAGGTGGCTTTGGAAAATGGGTAAAATCTTTCAAGCTTGAGAAAGAAATGGTTCATGCATGAGCCTAAGCCGCTTCTCTTTGAAGCGAGGGTGGTGCTTGAGGTTCATCCACGAACCCTCCCCGGGTGCCCTTGTTACTGTACTTGTCTTGTGTACAGGTCTACCGGAGCATGGCTCAGCGCCAGACGTTTCACAGGGGGCAAGCTAATATCCACAGAATTGAATTAAGTCTAATGATATGCTTGGACATATCTGTAAGCTTAGCTTGTACTATAATAGCAGTTAGAATGCAGTGCTTATCCAAGTTGGATGCTGGTTATAAAGCAAAGACACAAGAGCTGCAAGGTGTCACAAAAACGGAAAAGTTGCCTTTCAGCGAGGCAAGGCATGGGCAGGCGAGCAGGACGCGTGACACGAAAACCAGGTCTTGCGAGCCAGTTCACAGGAGAACACAGTTCACAGCTAAGAAGTGCTGTTTGTAGTCAGAGAATGTCTCTGAAAAAATAAAGATTTATCGAAAACCAGCCATTAGATCTTCTAGTCAGACTTTCTGTGTGTCACAGACTCAGCTACCGAACGTGGTGAGCACAATGCGCTCTGCTCCAACCCCAGCTGCTTTCCACCACACATTCTCCGCTTATTTCTTGATGTTTTCAGACAGAACTGACCGCTTCCCCTGACAGTCCGTTTGGAGATTAATGACTTCTGCTGTTAAGACCCTTTGCCTTGTGGCTCAGCTGGATTTGTCTGATTTATGCTGCCAGTCGCTGGTTCTCGTTATGCCTTTCTAGATACACTAAGGAAAATGCCATAAAGGACCTCAAAGCGCTGCCATTGCAGCCGCTCCGCTGTTCCCCCACGCTGAATGGGGTTATCAGCCAGCAAACAAAGTGATGCTGGCCTGGATTCTCCTCTCAATATTACCTGGAAAGCCCATACACTTTACTCTGAGGGCACAGAGAAGGTGAATCTTTTGTATTCACCGGAGACACAAGAATTCTGGCCTCTCCTGCATAACAGAAGCCCGTTTTATAGTTTACCTTTAATCTTTACATAAAAAGAATAGGGCTTTACCAAGTTCTGTATGAAAACCCAACTTTTTAATGATCCAATGTCTGCACTGTATTTACCTCGCAGAAAAATTACGAAACTCACTAACGAAACAGTCACAGACCAACAGGGTTTCTTCAAAGATTTATTTTTAGAGCATGCTTTTCCTCAGAGCAAATCTCCTCACTGCCTTTGCCCTCAGGGCACATTACTTTTATTTTCTTTGCCATGTTGTCATTAAACACTGCGCACGTTTTTTCCTCCGCATTTTTTTCATACTCTGAAATATCTCGACATAGTTAAAATAACTTACGGAAATCAATAAACTCCAAACGCCAGCAACTCTTAACTCAGCCCGAGCTGCTAATATTCCTCGTCCTTCATTAAAAGGCCCTTTTTCATGAGGCAGAAACGGCATATTGTTAATATCACTAATAATATACGTTCAGGTATGCAGAGAGGGAGAGATGTCCATCAACTTAGTTGGCGCAGTGTAAACAAAACCTGGATTAAAACTTGGATCCACTTTAATAATAACCCGGCTTGGCTCCGGTCCAGTATCGCAACAGTCTAAAGTTTCCCCCCATCGTTCCGTTTAAAGTCTGGGAAAGCATGTTTAAAAGCAGGCCTCATTTAACTTCAAGTTAATCATCCGCAACCAGCCTAGGCCAATTAGGAAGGCTTAGGGAGATTGGCCACAGTATCTTGAAAAGCAAAAGAAACATTTATTTTACTTCTCGCACCTTTTTGATGTGGACAACGTGCTGAAAGCCAAAAGGAGTTTTAATCAATCCCCAGCAAGCTGTAAGGATCATCCGCCCGAGTTTATTCTGGCAGCCAAGGTGCAGACCTGCCAGGCATGAAATTGTTGGGAGATCCTACACACCATGACATGCGCCTCCCTCACACAACAGCCAGTTGGCTCCCATCTTCAATCTCTTTAATAACCTTAAAGCTCTTAATCTCGGATAGTATCTGACTGAATAAACCAGCGGAGGGGGAAAAAAAAAAACCCAACCCTGATTGTCAAAGATTCGGATAAATAAGCCAAGTCAGTGCTGGGGCAGGTTCTTTAGCATGCTAATTCCTGCTTATACCAGCTCTACCTGCAAATAAGGCTCTAAACAAACTATTTCTACTACAAGGGGAGGGTAATTATACTGACAAAGGCACCTCTGTGTCGGGTTGGGCAGAAGGAGCCGGCAGGTCTGGGAGACGCAGGCTTAACCTAGTCTCCTGCAGTGAATGCACATTGTCTAGTGCAGGGGGAAAAATGCCAGACTGGGGGGACCCAGCAGCATTCAAGACAACAGTGGTGCACCTTGTCTGAGAGGGTTATTTAATGCTTCTGGCACCTGTACTTACAGCCACCCCCTCTTTTTCTCCTTTACAGGTTTAGAATTTATTTGGCATGTATAATTGTTATTTTGATCCTATAGCTACAAACAATAGGCAGCATGTCATTTCTTGATCATTTTGCATTCTTCTTGGGTTTTACTACAGACTTAACCCTTTGGAATCGGAGCCCTAGCAGCACCTAACAGGTTTTGTAACAGTCAGTCAAATATTGCTGGCATTTGCTTTCCAGGGCTGTAATTTTTCCTACTGTAAAACAACATTGCCTTAAAAGCTCCTATAGGTTTTTATTCACATATATTGATACCAACCAATAAATGAAACTGATTTAGCACATCAAGTTAGAGGAATAAAACTCTGATTTCAAATGCGGTGTCAGCAATTCAGATTCAGTTTGCAGACAAAAAAAATATAGCCCTTATTAGGAGGAAGGGCTTTTTTTTTTTTGCTTATTTTCCAAGAAAATTTCTGAAGAGCAGGTTCTCACATAGGAGAAGACGGTCACAAATAGCCATGGCGGATGCAAATTAATGTAAAGCAAAACTTTTACTACTCTGTTTTGTATGTTTATCATCCTGCTGTAAACCCACAACTTCAAGAGGTGAAATACCTCAGCTGTTATCAAAGCTACCAGGCAGGATCTTAATACACATCCTGTCAACTGAGATTACACTTTCCAGGTCAACACACCAGAAGCCTGTTTATGAAGTTGTCAAAAAAAAAAAAAACCAACCTGAAGAAGAGACTTCTGGAAGCTTTTCTGACTAGTTTTGGAAATACAAACTGTGTTGGTGGTATCAGCCAAAGCACAAATCTGAGCTAAATACCTTCTAGTAATTGTAATCATAAACATTACCACAACCAATGTATCCTATTCTTGAAGAATCATTTACTCCCATATTATTTACCATCCTCTTGGGATCACAGAATAACTTTGTTGTGCAAAATTATGGAGTGGCACTGTCTGTTATGCTGTAAAGCACTATTCAGAATGATCATTTATAAAAGAGTAATATTTTATTAAACATTTCATGGCAGATATTATATGGATATGAGCTTCTATGATGTACAAAATAAGTAGGTGTACTTACAATATGTATTTACACGAGCACTTTAAAGATGTCTTTCGAAACCAATAGAATATAAATTCAACTGACTTTAACGGGACTTTATGCATATTACTGTGTAAGACAGGCAGAAGACAGAAAATGTATTGGCTGATCTTGTACAATCACTATAATATTCTACCATGACCAGAAATTAAATAAAATCTATTAAAAATACTGAAAACCAGAAATGTCTCCTTTGCCATTTCTGCCAACACAAATGACATTTTGCGTTAGGTTAAATGGTATTTTCCCTGACTGGGATATGTTTTCTCTATATTTTTAAGAATAGCTGTCATCTACAGAACATCTGTAGCTGAAGAAGAATTTACTAGTTGTAAGCTTCCATGGCCTGGTGCTTTCACAGCAACAATTACTGGCAGAAAGAGGACACATAGAGGAAGCAAATTCCTTCTGCAAAAGTGCTGCTATGTGTCTCCCCAAAGGAGCAGTTGGGTTTTGAGAAGTACAATGTTTTAAAATATTTATTTACACAAGTTGTTCAGAATTTTAGACACAGGCAGAAAAAAGTATTTGCTTTCCAGCTTTAAAGAACTACAGGGGTTCAACCCAGCAGTTAGCCTAACAAGCTGTGCGTGTCAAATCATTTTATTGCTGGAATTAACATGCATTTTATTTCTAAGCTGCTTACCATTACAGAATTGTTAGTATCTGAATGCCCAGTGAAGGTACAGTAGTCTGGGAGGAAGCTTTGACTTTAAATCATTGTACTTATTATGACAGACAATTAGTTGAAGTGAAAAAACCCCTCAGTTTTTCCAGACCTTTGGTGCAGAAAGAAAAGGAGACCGGGACCTCTCTGCACCGTGATAGCAATTTACCCCAAACAAAAACTTTTAGAGTTACAAAGGTACACCAAGATAATACTGATCTTCAAGGACAGTCTCCTCAAAGCATTAGGATGGTCCATTCCACTGTGCAGAAGGTCGAGCAACCATGTCAGAAGGCCAGCATTGACAAGGAGGGAACTCATGATTGAGCTCACATGCAGAAAGTAAAAAGGAAGCAGAGGTGGGTATGGGCTACCCAGGAGAAATACAGAACCACTGCTTGGGCATGCAGAAATGGAGTCAGAAAGGCCAAGGGTCAGCTGGAGTTGGATCTAGTAAGGGATGTGAAGGGGGAGTAAGAAGGGGTTCTACAAGCACATCAGCAATGAAAGGACAACTAAATAAATTGTGAGGCTGTTGCTCAATGGGGGCAGAAAACCTAGCAACAAAGTATATGGAAAAGGCAGAGAAATTACTTTTCCCTTGCTTTTTACAAGTAAAATCTGCCCTCAGGCCTCTCAGCTCCATAAGCCTACCAGAAAAGTCTGCAGGAGCACAGTATTACCTACAGACAGAGCACTTAAACCATCTGCACATACACAATACATAAGACCAGAAGAGATACCTCCAATGGTGCCAAGATAGCTGGCTGATGTAGCTGTGAGGCGGTTATTACCTTCAAAAGGTCAAGTCAGTCAAGGGGGTCCTGATGACTGGAAAAAGACACACATCACGCCCATCTTGAAGAAGAGCAAGATGGAAGATCTGGGAAACTACAAACTGTTTGGGCATACCTCCGTCCCTGGGAGGTTTATGGAGCAAGTGCTTCTGAAAGCCATTTCCAACCACATGAAAAGCAAGAGAGACTGGGAACAACCAATATGGATTTACCAAATCATGGCTGACCAACCTGTTTCCCAGATCTGTGGATGAGGGGACAGCAACGGATGTTGTACACCTTGACTATGAGCAAAGCTTTTGAGATGGTCTGCCATAGTATCTTCATAGCTAAATTGGAGGAACATGAGCTACACCCTCAGCAGATTAGTGGATGATACTGAATTGGGGGAGTAGCTAGCGTGCTACAGGGCAAGGCTGCTATTCAGAGACATCTTCACAGGATGGAGAAATAGGCTGGCAAGAACATAATGGGATTCAAATCAGCAAACGCAAAGTCCTGCATCTGGATCTGCTGGCCCTATGCAGCAGTACAGCCTGAAGCTGAGGGGCCAGAAAGCAGCTTTGGAGAAAAAGTCTGGACAGTACTCATGGTCAAGTTAAGCATGGGTCAGCAATGCTGCTTTGCAGCGCAGACAGCCATACCTTGGGCTGTAGCAGGAAGGGTGCAAGTGAAGTGCACCTCTGGAATTCACCTCCAGAAGTCCTGTATCCAATTTTGGGCTCAGTACAAGACAGATGCTTCCACACTGGAGTGAGTCCACTGCAAGGCCATCAAGCCAGTTGGGTACCCCATACTATATGAAGAGAGGCCAAGGGAATGCAGTGCGCTTAACTCTGAGAAGAGCAGGTTAGGGGGAGACCTTACTGCTCTCTTCAACTACTTGGAGGGTGCGGAGAAGACAACTCTTCTTGAAGATACACAGTGGAATGATTGGAGACAATAGACAGAACCTGGAACATGGCCAATTGCAATTAGGCATTACAAAAGGGGTGACAGGGTTTTGGATTTATTTTTTGATTTGTTTGTTATAAGCCATGAAGGTGGTCAAATACTGGGTTGGGTTGCTGAGATGACCTTCATCCAAACTAGCTTTCAAATTATTCCAATTCTAACATTAAATCTGCAAATAGAGCCGAGTTCAGAGCAGAGATCTCAGCTGAGTACTACTGTGAATTGTTTTGTGTCCCTAGCATAGTAAAGCACCACATTAACATGCCAATGAATGACCCAAAAGAACATTAATCTCACTAATATAGCGAGGCAACAAAACTACGCAACTCAGCTTCTCTGTGATCCTCAAATGGCTATTCATTTGGACTAGAATGCTGGGATAATTATGATTATAATCAATACAAGATTCACTCAGCTGGATGCAAAAAGGGTTTACATAGCATTTCCTTTGTTAATTTGTTGACATGAGACATAAGATTTATTTGTCTGTGCCTTGATTTTCTCTGTTAATGCAAGACAGGAACACCGAAAGTACCTATATCAGCGCCATGTGGGCATTTTATTTTAAAATCAACAGAACTTGCTTCATAGGTAGAAATTAATACAAAATATAAGAATTCAAACAACAAGCAGTAGATCTTGTTAAGACATGCAAGAATTTGCCTCATGAAACTAAGACTGACATACATAATTCTTCGCATCTTCTGGCTGCAGTTATAATTAATGGAAGTACATTCTTCCTTGCTGACTACTATATGGGACTCTTACAGATTTTCACCTGAATTCAGCATAAAAGATTCATAGGAACTAAGCAGAGCATGCCGGATTGATCTATGGTGGTAAGAACAGCTTTCAAGATGATTTATTTCTGAACTGGGGAAAGAGAATTTTCACCTCAGTCCTTGCAACAAGGTAAATGAACCAGCACCAAAGCAGAGCGAGAGAAACAGAAAAGCCAGCATGCAGCAGACTGGATGGCCAGTCCTGATTTAAGAGGTTTGTAACTTATCAACACAGAAGTAAACTCACATTGACAAGCAATGGAAACACTCCAGCTCTACTATGAGCTTGCAGACTGACTGGTAACGTTCTTATTCATCACAAAAACCCAACTATGTTAAAATATCCGTGCTCCTATTTTGAAAAATTATCATTATGGTAATATTAGTTTCAAGTGAACATCCCGTCTTCTGGGCTCCATCTTCCTGTTAAATATGTGACATCCCTCCGTTTATTGTATCCCTCCATTATTCTATCTCTATAAAAAGCCTATTTTCTCCAGTACTGGCAGTACAGACAAATCATTGATCTTTGCTCTCAAGTGGATTTCACCAGCCAACTGTTGGGTTCTTCCCATCTTAAAGCAAGACCTTTAAGGAAATTCTGTAAGCAACAGAGGATCCTATCCCTCTGTACAGCTTCTCGTACTATCCTGACCTACTTGGCCTTATCTAGGCATCGGCCATCTTCATCTTTTCCAGGGACACAGCACTACAGGCACTTGATAGCCATTAATTCAGACATCAGAAGTGAATTATTTGGGTAGTCAGTGGTGGAAACTGCTGTAGAAAACTGCAGTCAACCCTTTTTAGAGCAGTTTTACAAGAAATTCTAACAAGTCAAGTGGAAAAGGAGGAACATCAGCGTCTTGAACTAAAACTGATGGGAGTGGTTAATTTTTGTTGGTTTTGCTTTCTTTTCACCACAAAAAGAAAAAAATTCAGGCCATACCAAACAGAAAAAAATTGAAAACAAAAATTTTGTAATCAACTATGAAAGGAAATATTACATTTAAATTTTGGATTGTTACACTTTTTTAAAAAGAAAAATTAGGAAAAAAGAAAGACATCCATTTATTTCAAATGAAAATTCCTGAAATGAAAAGTCTAGAATTTTGCTTTCAACACTTGCAAAAGAAAGTTAATCAGTTGGTCCTAAATCATGGCTAAGATGTCTAAGTGTTTAAACAGTTGGAATACTTACATGAAGGCCCGTTAAGCCTATAATAATTCCAAGATTCACAAATAAAACTGTTTTCTAAAACAAGTATCTATTCTTTTTCTTCTGCAGCAGTATGTATGGAGTCTTACTTAGATCCACTAAAATAAGTACATTCAGGGCTTGAGATACAAGCCTTGTGTCTTGAGACACAAAAGACAAAGCTTAAGCAAAGACTTAAGATGCACATCAGAGTTGTTCATGTTAGACTGAATAGCATGAAAAGTACTGAGACACACAAAAAATCCTCATTCCTGTTTTATAGTTTCAAAGCTAATATGATTCATTAAGAGTACAAGCATTCCAAATGTACCAAGATATTTCAGTTCTCATTAGTAAAACTAATTATTATTCGATGTTCACTTGGTCATTATAGTCACTAAATTAATTTACTAGAAGGACCACCAGAGAAGGTAGCACCTACCAAAACTAGTCTCGCCTGAAATTCATTTTAGACCATTGATGTCTCTGGGCAGCGTTTTCTGGGGCTGGTGGCTTTGATGCCATGGGTTATTATTAATCCCCGCCTGGCCTCACCAGCACGGCCAGCTTCAACACAAGCATTCATAAGAGGACTGCTTTTGCCTCTAACTCTGCTGTTCCACAAGCACCTCAAGGCAGTATAAAACTCCTCTGATGCAGACTGATGGGTTCCCCATGCCACGAAGCCGTTCCTCCCTTCACCTGAGTACAACCATCCTGAGGAGCTACGGAGTGAGCTGGTCCAAGTTAAAAATAAACTAAGCTGTAAAGGAGGAGGAGGCTTTAGTTTTAATGAGTTTCCTGTTCCAGATCATTATGTAGCTGCACCAACACTCTCGCTGGCATACAGGAGAGGGGGCAGATAGGATTGCCATTTTTTTTTTTTGGCTACAGTGCCAAAATGTTGGGTGGAGAACCGCACAAACCTGCCCAACACAGCTAGCCGTGAGTAAGGGTGCGCTTGGACACAAGCCTTCCGATGTGGCCTGTGCTCTGTTGGGTGGATGACTGTGATTGCCAGCTTAAAATTCTCTAGTTTTGTCAAATCAGTCAAGTTTTTGTAGGCAATGAATCCAAATTAGACATTCAAAAGGACATGAACACAAGGAGCAGGCTGGAGGGCTGGAGACAGAAACAGACAACAGAAAAGTGAGAACAAAAAATCCTTCTGTGGCTTTTTTTGTGGAGGTAAATGGACTTAAATGAATGAACCAACAAAACTGTGTAGCTCGTGACTAAATAACTGCCTGTTTCAATGCAACATAGTGCTGTAACCAGCCCCTGCTCAGGTGCATTCCTCACAAATATTCACCAAGTATCTAGAAAACAGAAATAATTCATAATACAACCGGAGACATTAATGCCATTTAACAAAGGAAAAATGTAGCAAACTCTGCTCAGCCACCAAGATCAAGTATCGAGGAAAAAAAAAAAATCTAAAAAATGCTAACTAAACTAGTTCATCGCTCTTTCTCATTTCATGCTTTATTTTTACTAGTCCAAGTAAAAGCCAGTAGCTGCCCTCCATTCCTTCACAGCCTCAGGGATGCAGACTGTTTACCATATCCATGTTTTCAGTTGTAAATGTTGACCTGATCAACACCATAATGCCATTTACTAGGAGTTTACACAATAGCATCAGCTTCAGTAAAACACCTAAAAAATTAGCAAGTCAATTTAAAGGGAAAACCAACTCCCCATTAAATCCTATTCAGACGTGCAACTTCTCTCCAGGCCAAAACATACATACAGCTACTCGCAGGCAGGCTTCCTCTTTGTAATGTTAACAGAACAATTTAAAAGGACTGGATGCTTAAAAAAGGGGATGGAATTTAAATATTGTGGACGAGGGGGATGGGGCTCATTCAGTGGTTTTTGAAGAATCTTCAGTTTACAGTTGCACTGCTGTAAATAAGAAACAGAGGAATACTGCCTGCTGGACTAGAAATACTGGGACAAATGGGTAGCGTGAAAGTTTTCTCCCGAGAAGTAGGCTGCAGAATCTGAAGAAACACCACATGGTGCTCTGCAGTATATGGCATTCTTTGCAGCTTTTGTTTCAATACTGTGTGCAATGGCTATCTCAAAGTACCCCAAGGCCTTTCATACTCCTCCACATCCAGTCCCCTTTATCTAAAAGCAGAAGGCAGTATGTTAATCCTTTAAATTATTTGCAGCATACATCCTATCAGATTCAACAGAAGATGTTTCTAATCCTGCTGCAGTCTAACATTAAACCTAACTTTATTTTTATATATTTACGTATCTATGTGAGGACAGTAATATAGAAAGCAGAATTGTAGAGTCTGTAATATACACACATAAAAGCAGCTTTTCCTGGTATTATTTGTGGCAATGTTCATCTAAACTAGCAAAGGGAAGCTTGCTTTAGTAGTTTACTTTTATGCTGGGCTCCCACTGTCTGTATTTCTTCACTATTATTGTGCTGCAATTAATTCCCGTCACCAGATTAACAATGACATCTGGGAAAGTTGCTGAATCAAACACAGAAGAGCAAATGCACAGCTCCAAAACTTTAAGCTTTATACCATGAAGTAAATGAAAATAAGTTTATTTTTACACCAGGCAGAACATCAAGAATCACAAACTAATCCTCAATGAACAATACTTACACCTGCTGAAGTGAGAAAAGAAATCTTAGTAAGTCCCACGTGCTTAAAAGCACAAGACAGTTTCTTCCCTTAATTCGAAATGAAAAATGAAGATACAGTATCACATAACAAGGAAGATTTTTTTTTTAAAAAGTACAACTACGTCCACATATGAAAGTTTGTGAGAACAATGAAATGATCTTTTGTTTTGAAGTATTCATAATTGGCTTTGAATTCATGTATATAGAAAAAAACCATACCTTGTAGAGACCAAAGAAGCCTAAGTCCCGTAATACAGTGAGGGCACTAACTCGTGGACCAGTAGTAATTTCTCCAGCCACCTGTAATCGAATCTTGACAATTTCCAGTGGATTGGTAAAGATCACTTGAGAACCTCCAGCCTGAAATCAAAGGTGAAAGGCAGTACATTAACCTGTTACATTATTTGCAGTGTATGGCCTCTTACATTCAAGAGAAGACATTTTTAATCCTGCTGCTGTTGGTTAAGCTATTAGCAGACAAGAGTTTTAGTATTAATTAATAAACTGCAGCTCACAAGGTAAGAAACCTACCCCGCCACGAGATGAGTGGTCGGGAAAACCAGAGAGGAAACAGGTCAGCCACTGCAGGACACTGCAGTACATCAGACAGACACTAGCCCAATTCTTGCTGCAAGAATACATTCACCAACACCAATTTATGCAATGCTGGCAAGCCAAGAACACTGTAAAGCAAGTAATGAAGTGAAAGGAAGAATTAGTAACTAAGTAAAGAAACTGGGATGTGCATGCCAGTACTTAGAAAGTGAAAACATACTATTGAAGAGTAAAAGTCTGGCAGAAGCTTTTTCAATTTTGGCATGAGTTCATAAAACAAAGAACACATGGATTCCAAAGACCAGAACTGCAGATATCTTTTGTGTTTGTAAAACCTTACTGAACTAGCAGTTTCAGTGCCATGAAATGCTGTTTGACTTAAGAGTCTGAGCTCCACATCATTATTTGTGCACCAGGTAATAAAGAAGGTCTACAGATTGAAGGATTCCATTAATCAAGAACTGCTAAATGTTTTCAACATGCCAGTCTCCTTTGTTGGGAAGATATCACTCAACTGATTTTGAAAATTAGACTTAAAACACAACGGTGGCAAGCATTTTAGACTCCCTGCTAGTTCTAGTAAAGTTCATCTCATTCACAATACGTACTGTAGGGCATAACCTTTCTGCTACACTGACACATCCCCAGCTAAAAATATGAAACAAGAAAAAAAAGGTAACACGTATGTTACCTAAGCGTATTCAAAAAAAAAACCCCATTCAAACTCCATCTGGCCCAAATTCAACAAAGTGTCGCTCTAACTTCTGTTAATTTCTTAATGATGTGGCCCAACAGCTATGCCCTTCCCTAGGTTCTGAAATCACATGAACTATGCAAAGGGCAACCCTCACCCATCCCACAACAAAACAAGAACTACTTTTTTCTAGAAGGTAATGACTAAAATGAAATAAGCTTCATTTAAAAGCACTTGCATCTAGCCATGTCTAGTATGTAAACACTATGTGCACATCTTTTTTAAGTTATCCAAATGTTAAAAGAATTAATCATGGCTCAGATTAACTATCGTTCAAAATAAAAAATACGCACAGTAATATGGTTTAAATAATGTGCTGAAGAAATGGCAAATCGCACGAACAACTATTCTTGTCTACCACTTAGACTGAGCATACATAGTGTGGTTACAAATTAAAGTCTTTACATAACCCCCAAAATATCCCAAATGTTTCCTATTTTGACCAGAAAAAGCATGCTCTTGTGTAACTCAACTGGTTTTGACTTCCAAATTGGCATAATTTAATTTAACTGCTTCTACCAAACCAGAATCCTGGTACATATAAAACTGCTATTCTTGTTGCCATCAGAAATTAGACTGATAAATTATTTGGCACATATGCTGACTTCAGTTTTGCACTTAAACTGAAACATATTCAGTAAGTAAGCATTCAAAATAAAAAATTGAGACAGTTTCTTTTACTTGTCTACTCATCTTACAAAGTCTGAAAAGAAAAGAAAAATCCTGGAAGGGTCCTTACGGTGAGTTACAAATTTCTACATGATAAACATTTTGGTCTATGTATTACAAATATTAAGTGTTCCCACATGACATCACACATTTTCTTCTTAAAAGCATAAAATCCCAACTGGAGGTGATAATGTTCATTTGCAAGTTTGCTATACCACAGCCCTCCTCTAGAACACCCTACTTAAAAACTCATAACAAGTGATCTATGTTAGTGCAAACAAACTACTTTCTCTCAGTACGATATTCCTGCAGTTCATTGTGCCATGACTCCATGGGAAGCATCCTTTTAATTTTCACTACAGGAAAACCATATCAAAATTTAAAAGATGACAACAAAATCAAGTTTAATTTAGGATTATTAATGCACTAAAACACTGAGTCATTTAAAAATCTAGAAGAATGTTTCTAAGTGAATGCCATATTTAGAGAAAGGAAATAGAAACATAAATCTGCTTTTAAAGGAGAATAAAGGCAAATAATTTCTGAATTCAAACAAGTGGAAGTACTTCACGTGCTAGCACATATAAATGTTTATGTTTGTGTGTCTAACCTGGCTGCGTTGACACTTGCAGCACTGCATGTTTGTGGCTCTGGGTAAATCCCATAAGACTACCTCTGCTATTTGAAAAATGGGGACTCTATTTACCCACCTCTTACAATCAAGCTCGCTGCATTCAAATTTTTAAAACACTGAGACCTGCGTGCACGAGGCATTACTAAAAAGACTATCAGGTTGGTTGCCCAGAAAGGAGGTCTGAAGAAAGACATTGGAAATTTCCAGTGAAGTCTGTCAACAAAACTGTCTAGGTACTAGCCCCGAACTCCCTGAACAACCTTTGTCATCCTCTGAACTTGATCAAAGATATACTCCAAAAATCAAATGGTTAATAACTGAAAGCTATGAGCCACACAATACCTGACAGAGGGTCTCAGTAGGAGGGTTTCTACCATCTGCCTGCTTTGCGATGGAGGCGAAGGCTGGTTTATCACCCCGTGCAGAGGCAGTTCTGGTGGTAACAAGTACAGTCACCTGGTGGGGAGCTTTTATCAACCTGTTATTTAACCATCTATGCCGGTAACTGCAGCTCCTTACTCTCAAGATGAGGGGGAAGCAATCTGGAGATGGCTACCATACCCTCGAATGAAACTATTTCTTGCTTGTCTAGTACTGGTAACTCCTATGGTGTTATTCAATGCCATAGTATGCAAGTGTCTCATAAATATTAATGGCGATTTCCTCCCAGTGCTCCTGTGAGGAAAGTACAATGACTCGAGTTTTACAAGAAGGGAATTTGAGGTAAAGAGGTTAATTGTATGCCCAGTGTGTGTGTGTCCCTAGCTCAAACACACAAAACTTCTAAGAGTCTCCAGATATCCTGATCTCCAAATCAGTAGCTTGAATCACAATAGCATGGCTTCTGTCTTCTTTCTGAGTGTTTACATTGTGAATGCAATAAAAGAAATCTCATTAATCTATTTTTTTTCCAGTCTTTTCAAGGTGTTGGTATAAACTGTTATGGAAAAAACTGACAGAACATCATCAGTGCATCGTTACCACCCTGCTCATTCATTCTGTTCGGCCAAAAGTTGAAGAACATTACCTTCTTGTTTGCTAACTTTTGCAGTTGAAAGTGTATCTCATTTTAAAATTTTAAAATATGCTCCCAAAGGTCAGAACTTGGAAACTACTTTTTCGGCCAGAATAAGCACAGTTTAAGCTCAGGTTGCTCAAGCTTAATGACTTCTCCACTAAGTGTCACAAAAATCATTCTGGGATAAACTTTATCAACTGTAGTTCTCAGTAACGCCATTTTTTCTATACTGAAGTTACACACTTGAATGCTCTCAACTCTGATTTGCTTATCACCTCTTCCAATGAGTTTTTAAAGAAACAAATCATCTGGCTGTAAAAGTAAACGTATTACTTTTCAGTTATAATCATGCGATTAAAATAAAAACTGCAATTTTGACTTATTTATAGGAGTAGATACCTAGAGGTACTGCATAGATAATTATCTGTAAGGGCCCACAAAGGGCCTAGATTATTCTGAAAGAATTTAACATTTGACCTAATCACAAGCACTTACGGTCTTGTTTGATGTAAAGCAAGAAAATGAAAGGGAATACCTCTGTCATCCAAGAACTCATACACACATAGCTAGAAACCTGCATGCCTATAAAGTGTTCAAAGTACTTTAAAAAGCAGACAGCTAGCTATGCATCCGCACATGTGAATTTTTAAAAACAAGCTGGTTTTTTTTTGATTTTTGTAGTTCAACTCTGCATTTGGTATGATATCACCCAACACCTCTCGATGGCAGTATAGTCTTGTACAGTAGTACAATACTGTCTATCACACACCTCCTTCTACTTTGCCACTTTACTGAACAGAAGGGAGAAGTAGAAACAGTTGAGGTATTTTTTTTTGTCCATGGGGAAATAAAATCCACTCTGTAGTAAAAAAATAATTAGTTTAATAACAACTGCTTAACAACACTCCAGTTCAAGAAGTTAGAATGTTTTCTACTTCTTCACGTGTTCAAATCACCTTGTAATAAACTTTACTGGAAAATAAACAGATTTTCATCCCCCTCATTACACTAAGACAAGAAATTCCTGTTCTTTTTAATGTAGCTGTATTTTGTGCCCTTATGAGATTAGATAAGAAATGAGCACACCAGACCCAACTCTCCTAGGGCTTTCAGATCTCCACTTGAAAGCGTCGGTGTAGGTTCTGAAGAGAATACAGCTTGCTACTCAGGAAGAAAATTCTGTGTTTTCCATCCCAGAAGTACTAGATTCTTTTCCTTTCATTGCTACTGACCATCAACTGTTCTTGTGCCTCTAATTAACCTCATTACCTACTTCAAATCACAGCCTTTTTCCTGTTCTCAGCTAAGAGCATTTAGGGTCAGCCTAGATCTTTCTCCAGCAACTGCAACCCATCTAACTTGTCACATATCACCTTTTAAGGTTTCATGGATGAAGAAAGGATTACGACTACTATTAGAGTGTTAATATTGCCCAACAATATCACCCAGGGATAGCAATTATGGCAATTAATGGCAACCACTAAAATACATAAGCAACATATTCTATAAATTATCCAAAGTTGACTTCTGCAAAAGAAGTTATCTACAACGTCTTGGTTACTCATACAATTTACAAAAAGACAAGCAGGTGCAAGTTCCAAAATTTTTAGTCAACTGTTTATCATATTCAGTCATACTGAATATTGTACACTGTCCCAGGCCCTTACTCTTTGCCAGTTGCCAGATGCAGCTTGTTTTCCTGTGCATTTGCTAGCACCCATTAATCCTAATTAAAGTCAAGGTTCCTAAAGTGCTGAGCATTGTACAGACATAAAATAAAGATTGTTCCCTGTCATATAAAAACATCTAAATTAAAAATGCACTCAAGGGATGCAAGAATGGAAGAATTACCATCCTCATTGTATAATAAAGGGCAAGGAAGGCATAGAACTATTCAATGATTTACCACAAAATCACATACTAACTCTACAAAAGAGCAAGGCTTAGAAGCCAGATTTACGGAGTGCCACGGCAGTGCTTCAAACTACCTCTAAAAGTCTTGGTGTTTGTATGGCAAAAGATCCCAGGAGCATCAGATGAATTATGCTGAGCTGCTGCAGAGGTGATTTCACTATGGACTTGCCTGTTACCAGAAGAGCTACTGAGTAACAGACATCTGTCCAAAGGGACTGTTTTCCCTATAGATTTCAAAGGTGACAACCTTAATTATGTGGCACTGTATGTCAAGGGCAAAGCATACTGGGTTCTCAAAAGCTTGGTTCTATGTTACCTTTTTCTTCCGATAAAGCCAGGCTTCAAAAATCCAGACAAGCTATCTCATGCTATTTTGTGTCCTCTCATCTGTGGTCCCATCTATACAGGATCCTGATAATGCTCTTTAGCAATAGGAGTTCATATAGTAAATACCTTTTCTTCAGACCACGAGGCGATTTCCTGAGCCCTCAATCATCTGCTTTTCGCTACCCTGACGAGGCTTGCACAGAAACAGCTTTCATGCTGCTCAGGCAGAACTGTGTTTTTCTCCAGCTAATCTTTCTTGTCTTCCGCGGACAGCCTTCTCTTGGTCTGGCTAAGGCTTTACTTTGGGCAGCTCAAACAGCAAACGCTGCTAGAATTGCAGAGTCTTGTTAACGTCCAAGTGTACATAAAACGTAGAGCAAGCTCCTTCAAACGCTCACGTAAAAACGCTCATAAATAGAATTGCAATTAGTCTGAACAGAAGTACATTCCTGCTACTGCTTCAGACAGATTTCCAAGACTCGGATACAAGTTGTGATGATTGCCCTACAATAGTGCATTAATGACGTGGCTAAAGGGAAACAAACAGGAGTATGGTTTGTTTACAAGCACTGACCAAGTCTGCAGTGGGAAAAAAAAATTAAAATTGTGGATTTGATATTTTCCATGTTATAGGTAATTCAGTTCTCAGAAGCCTAGCCAAAAAATCAAAGTGGAGCCTACTTGATTGGCATTATAAAAGCAATTAAGTTACAGACCTGTCAAATATGTTAACATTTGGCTCTGTCTGCTCTACTTGTCTATTTTGACTAGTTGTAGAATCATTTAATGATTTACAGACCTTTCAAGTCTTAAGGCATGGTAGCTGTATTAAAACTGTGACCCATTATTTCTTGGTCACATCATAAATTACTGTGACATCATAAATATCTTCCTTTTTCTCATAGAAAGCTACATTTTAATTCCTGATTTTGAGTTGGAGGCTTTGTTTTTTGGGTTTTTTTTTTTTTTGAACCTGCACTGGTAAACACTATAATATTTTACTGCCAGTAAAAGAAGGAGTAATAGGAGAAAGGGATGTGTATTAAAATACAATTGTCTAAACAAATACCTGTTTTAAACTGTAATGTATATTCATATAAAATTCTGCAGTCATTACTTCTAATTTAATAAGAAAAAAGAATACGTTTCAAATGGAAATAATATTAAGTATGTTTTTTGGAAAAAAACAGGCTTTTTAAGAGTTCGGAATTATTTGGTTATGCAATCAGAAAAATATCAACTGAAACCTATGCATCCATCCTTGTCTTACAGTTTGAAAAATTTCCTCTCTCTTTCTCTTTTTTTTTTTTTTTGTTTTGTTTTGTTTTGTTTTTTGGTTTTTTTTTTTAGGGGAGAAGGGAAATGAAAAGGAAGAGGAAAGGGGAAGCAAAAGGGGAAAGAATCTCCAATTTGTTATAGGAAAATACCTTAGGAAAAAAATTAAAATTAAATTAACTAATCCAAAAGGAAAATTCAAAATAGAGTGAAATCATATTCTGCTTAACTCCTTACTGCTTTCAGGAATAGCCAGTGTAAACAGGTATAACTGTGTGAAAATTTCAGCAAACTATTTTTTAAAACATCCAAACCTGCAAGGAAATGTGGGGTGAGGTCAAAAAAAAGCAGGAACGCTACACCAGGAACTTCCCCACCCTTTGGTACAACCTCTTGTAAGGGCTATCATGTTACTGTATGTTGCTTTCCCAAACTTCATTATAAGCCTTAAATCTAAGATTAGCTGAAAATTAATCAGAGAATTAAAACAGAGCTGTGTTGAAATACCACGGGTTTGCAATTGTGAAGTTAAATTTAAATCCAGATCTAGCTGGGTTTTTTTATACCAGAAGTTTACAATTAGTTTAAATTATTTTCAGTATGCTGAAAATAATTACAATTACAGTGGTTCAGAGGAGAAAACTAAACTTTAAAAATACGTAATTAATTATAGTACATTCTGTTACATTATATTAATTAAATAGACTTTAAAGTCTAATTAATTTATTTAACAAAAAATTTACGTAAAAAGAAAATAGCTTTAAATTTAATAAAGAAAAAAAAACGTATTAGGAGCTTCTGAACTTCTCCTTAAACAAGAAATGTGAATGTTGGGCTTTTACACATGCAGGTAGAACGCCCCTTGATAGTAACAGAAGTTAGATTCCCTGACTATAGGGAGAATAGACCTCTCAGAATAAAACTGTTAGGAGTTCAGAGATGTATGCCATTTGCTTTCAAAGCTAATATGAGCAATCATCAAGAAGACCATCGTTACTTAACTGTCTCAATAAACTATACCAACTTTTCAGTGTTGTTGCAGTTGTTCTTTTTGTTTTCGGATACACATGCAGAGATATTTTTTTCCCCTGGCATGCATACTGCTCAGTTTCATTTTACCCATAGCTCAGCCTTCCTTGCCAAATAAAACAGAATTTTATCAGATTTAGCCTTCTGAATAATGAAAGCAAGAATGACACCTTCAGTCTCCTTTAGCCTGCAACTTAGAAATGTCTGAATTTTTACAAGTAAGAGATCTAAATGTGGGAATTGTAGTCCATACACCCTCTACCTCCACTGCAATGCCACAGTGAAAATGTGGCTCAGATGTGGACTTATCTTTATTGCTCTCTGAAACATAAAATAAATGTTGTAAGTAGCTTAATAAAACTATTTGCACTGGATTGGTTATTTGGCACAATTCATCTGGAATTTCACATCACATTCCTTTATAAAAGTTAATTCTGGACAGGATTTTGCACTTTCTAGATAAACTCCATCTTAACCATATCTAATTTTTATGTTCCATAGCAGAGTTGAGGTTGTCCAAGCAGGTCCAATATGTTTTAACTTTATTACAATTACTATAAAGTCTCTAGAAATATGCCTAAAATTGTCTTGACAACTTAAATAAAAGCAGATCTGTACGGGGTCTGTAATTGTACTGTGCTACATGATTTAAACTGGCTAATAGTGAGCACACACTGAGCAGCTGGGAAGGAAAAGACTGTGTGCTTGGAAAGAGGCGGGAGAGCAGAAGGAAACGTTAATAAAGCAAAGTGTTTTTCTCTTTTCTTGCTGAAAATTAAGCTTCCGATTTACCTATATAACTGTATTACTAAAAGCAGGCAAGGCAACATATATTGTGTAGGTATTTCTTTTTAGTCACGCTATAATACTACTTCTGTTTTTCTTAACATTTTGTATGTGTTTCATGATCTCTCTTTATTTTGCATCTTTGCATCTCTCTCCCAGTTACTTCCAGACACACAATGTAAATTTTTCAGTTCAATGTGGAACTGCTTTATTTAGGGAACTAGTCAAAATGACTGTCTCAGCAAAAATCTTAGCATCAAAGGCAATACCTCAAAATCCTCAAAATAATATTTATGCCACTTTTACAAACAGAGCTTTCAATTGGTTAATATAACTCAAAAAATAAGAATAATGACCAGTGCTGTATCAAAAAATCAGGTTACTTTTAACAGAAGCTTTTAAGAGAATTAAGTTTAAAAGAAGCAAGCAGCTAAACTTGGTATGACTAGTGATTATTTTTTATTTTAAATATGAAATAAATTGGAATACCAAGAAAAAAAACTTACAAAAACTTCAAGATTATTGCTACTGTAAGAAAGAGATTCCAAGTTGTACTTACAACTTACCCAAGATCATCCTTTTATTAAGTAATCCCTGAAGGTAACTTACAGCATTAGCAGAAATCAGACCTAGGATATTTGTGTACTTTTTCATTCAAGGAGGTTAAGTCCCGTTTGTGGTTGAGATGCTCAGCAGATCTTAGCTCTGTAGTATCATTACACTATGTCTTGGAACTGAAGGGTTTTACTAGTCTAATAATGATAAGGGCTATATAGGATTTGCATGAGTGATGAGAGTCCTAAATGCACAGCAGAGACTAGCTCCTGGTGGCTGTCAGGCATTGTGCAAATCTGGAAGTTCCATACATTTTTATGGGTAACAAATACCATAGTCACTAGGAAAATTTCTTACAAAGGAGATGGAAATTTTGACTTAGTAATTTACATAACAACCCTCCTTAAGATTCTGTATAAAAATATAAAGATTATACTTTCAATTATATTCTTGGGGGTCTCAAAAAAAATAATCTCAAGCAACCTATCACTTTCATCTTCACATAATAAAAAGCTATGAAACAGGCTGTTAACTGAACTAAGTGCCACGAGGTCATGAAGTAAAAGATCTTTCTATTTTCTTCTTTTCTTTTCTTTTTTTTTTTCAAGAGAGAAAACAGTTTACAAAACAGAAAACGACTTGTTCAATGAAACAATCAGCTTTAGTTACAAGTGCAAAAGTCAGCCATGTGTACTAATTCTCAGTAATTATGATGCAAAGCGAACTCCTTGGGGACTTAAAAGTCATCGCCTGGCAATGGTTGGGCAAACAGCCGAGTGGAGCTACTCAGGTGATACTGACCCCTTCAAAGCCTTTTGTGCTACTGAACTACCCAAACCATCCAAGTATCTGCTCGGTCCTCCTGTTCTTAGGTATTAATGCTATACTGTACTCACAGGGCTGGTATTTAACACACTAAAGTCTAGCACGCATCCCAGCACACAGCCCTTGCACAAGCAATGAATACGCTCCAAGGAAACAGAAGCACAGAAGAAGGAAAACTTAACATCTGTGTTTGTAACACAATCACAGCTGAGAGTTAGATGTGGAGAGTGGAAAGGTGATAGGGCAGCTGTGTTTTATAAAATTCATCTTAGTTGGCTGCCCCTTTTTAGACACTAACACATCATGCACTCCTGTCGTCTTGCCTGCCACATAAGCTATGACTACATTGTGAAGTGAGGTAAAAATCCAGGACTGAAAATTTTCAAAAGCATTCAAGTGTCCTTACTGCTTCCACAGTGAAATCGCAGGTTTCACATTGGCTTAAATGGGGACATTAAGCTAGGCAGATACAACACTGAAAGCTGTAGGAAAAAATCCTGTCTTTGGCATCTCATATTTTACACATATATTTACACCATGAGAGAAAAATTCACCCCCAAAAACTAGGCACCACTTGTAATGAGAGTCTCTGTTGCTAGTCTGAATTGGGTTTAAAATTACAAAAAAACCCAAAGACCACCTGCAGAAAAGACAAGTTGCAACCTATCTACCTGGCACTAGACTATGCCCTTAAGTGGAGCACTCCAGTTAAAAGAAAACTCAGGGCATTCTGCCACCGCACGTCTACTGCTACAGCTTTATGCAGCATCTCATTGTTAATATTTATTTCAAATACCAAATAGGACAAGCCAACATTTACAGCACATTTAAAATATGTCTCAAGCCACCTATCTCTTATAGCAGATCCTTAGTTTACAATGCACTACTGGCAAAAAGCTTGCTGCAGCGTTCTCATGAATGACAGGTCTCTGTAAAGAGTGCTTTTTGTACTGCGTTAAAAAATTCACATCAGTCTGTAAAAATAAAAACTCTAGATCAAATGACATTTTAAATGAAAAGTTTGCTGAATTCTCTATGGCTGCTATGTTCATAAGATGTTTTATTAGTGTAAGGGGCAAATACTTTTTACTCTGCAAGCACTTTATTGCATTTTTCCTTCATTTACAGCATGCTTTTTATTTAGGGCTTTAGAGACCCACATTCTTCTCCCCCCCCTTCTTTTTTTCCTCCCCTGAATGCTCCTAAAGTTACAGAACAAGGGGATCCTACCTGGCAGTCTACAACAGGTCAGTGATCAAACAGAAGGAGCAGTGAGACAGCAGCCAAATCCTGCCCCATCTCCTGAGAATTACAGAAAGCCAGGGCTTCTCAGCCTGCAACGCAACCGAGCCACTGCACCCTGAGGCTCAGATAATCGTAGTACGCTCTCTGCAAGCACATACAGCACAAATCTCCGCACCTACTGAGGTTAAGACACAAGCATTTGTTTTTAAGTTGCTGCTCGCTGCAGTTTTCAACACAGGTAGAAGCTGCTTGAAAATGTGACCTCATCTGTCTTATGACAGCAGAAACAAAGATAGATTGAAAATACACCAACATTGCTCTGCCCCAGTGATCAAAGCCAGTTTAAATAAACAGTGTTCTTTATCTGTAAAGTGCGCTGGTCTTTGAACAACTATTCCTTTTACCTGAAGTATTTACATTTGCTTGAACAAAATCAATACACCAGATAAAGTAAGCTGTAATATGAACAGACAGAACTAGACCAAACCGTGAAGTATTATCATTTACCCAGTAATATGCCAGTTGTTCATTAAGATACTACTTTGTGCAAGCAAAACACTCTTAAAAATTTAGTGGGCTTTAAATACAGCCTACATTCAGGAATGCATTATGTACTGAGTTAACATTACACAGCCTACGTCTGCTATGAACTCAAAGAAGCATGAGTAGTTTTTGCCATTTCAAAAAGCCAGTATCACTGCAAAAAGTGAAAATTAGTGGGCGCAATAACACATCAGGAAAGAAGTGACGTGGCAGAGTGGGTGCCACAAAGTAGTAACTAATTATTAACTTCTGGAAAGGTTAGCATGAATCCTCTTTAGGCCATAAGCTACAGCCAACACGAATAAAGACACATTCTTTATTAAGGAAACAAACTCTAAGCTGTGAGAATTATACAGCGCAGTTAAAAGGCACGATGCACAGAAACATTTACCCTTTCATCAAGAACGGCTGGCCTATCTAGGAAAGAACTGAGGTGCTCTAGTAGAGTCTGCTCTTGAACTGGATCTGTGGTTAAACAGAAGCCTTAGTCCACATAGTTAATCTTACACACTGCACTTTCATGTATCTCATAGGAAGGAAATTAAAGATACTTACACAGCCACCAGCAAGAATCTCGGCAGCCAGTGGGACGGAGCCATCTTTAGTCATAAACTTATCTCTCACAAAATCATTAACCTTAAAAAACAAACATTTATGAAAGCTGATAAATTAAAAGGTTGGAGAAAAACACTCATCAGCTGCAACTGAAAACGCAAACACATCCATGAAAGCCACCAAACTAACAGATAGCAAACAACTCAGATTTCGTATTAAATATTGTAAAGCTATGTTTTTCTTTCTAGCAAAGATCTGCAGCATAATTCAAATATTTACTATTTTAAAAAGATAACAATCACTAATTAAATAAGAAATTTATTATCTGAAAATTAATAAGATCACTTAAGATTTTAGAAATGGTAACGACATTTACAAATTCAGATATAATTTCAAATTAATATCAGAATGTTCAATAATAAGTTTTAACACAATAGTAATTCAATTAATATCATTAAGTACCTTTTCTTAAAATGCATACTACTAGCTTTGGCAAACACTAACTTATCAGTGAATAACCAATACATTAGGATTGGGTTGTAATAAGAAATACTTCAGTGCCTTAAAACCATTAAAGAAATAACAAAATTACAGAAGTAAAACATTTAGGAGAAAAAAATGCATGCAAACAAGTTCCTTTTTACCAACACTTCGCTACATGCTCATACGATCTCCTGTTGTGCTAGAATTAAACACGCAGGAACCACGTGGAGATATAAAAACAAAAGCCCTCCAAGTCCAATAAATAATTATTCATTTTTGCTAAGAAGTGAAACCAAAGGTCTGTGCTACTTACAAACAAACAGATGAACTGAACGAGTTGAATAAGCTTGTTATATTTTGGAGTGAGTCCAAAAATCAGTTTTCCGTAAGATTCTTAAGATATACACACATATATATATATATGCACATGACTTGTATGCCACTTGTAATGTTCACAAGCAAGATATAAACAGCTGTTTTGTGCTTTTGTAATTAAGTTTGTATCATGCAAAACTGATGGAATACACTCTACCATGTTGCTAACACATTAAGGATAAAAATGGCTAATTGTAATTAGATGGACTTTACAATGTGGAGAAATGTGAAAACAATCCATTTGCAAACTTACAGTAAGTTTTATGGCCTTCTCTGGTGCTACTCCTAACAGCTGCGGTAACAGACCTGTAACATGGAAATAGAGAATTCAATGCATCGAGTAACTTGGTATTAACTAAACAAATCAACAAATATATGTGGAGATCACCACCTAGAAATGGGCAATTTTTACAGCAATTTTCTGTTATTACATTTAATGAGAGTACTTAAACATTCCATTTTGAGAACAAACTTTGTGCTACCACTTCAAGTCAGAGTAACTGCCTCTACACATTTGTTACTTTAGCTTTTTTAAATCCGTGATACTAGCTCACTTTACACTTAAACACTAATACAGTTTTGCCAACTATGTTTCAGCACTCTGTCCTACACTAACATTTATTTTCTGCATCTTCACATAAAAAAATAAGACTTTCTAATTAATTTTGTGAGCTACGCGATGTGCACATTTGAAAAATCACAAGCGCAGTACCTTTTTCTGGCAAAAACAATGGCATTAGATGGCAGGACCCAAGGGGATAGGAATCAAAATAATGCAAAACATTCGAACATGTATGACTGCATTCTTGAGCGCTTTGGCCAGCTAACTCACCTGCTCTTAAATCAAAGGAAGTTATGCTGCTTTTTTCCCAGGTATGGAGTTTCCTATTTTGTTTTGTTAGAAGTGATGCACTACAGAACTGGAAGTGGAAATCTCTGACTGCTGGCTTCACTTGCTTGAAGTGAACGGTCGATATTTTGTAAACTTTTGAACGAGACAACCTAAAAATATGCAGAGTTTACCAACTAAGCCTGGGGCTAGAATGGTGTTGCAAGCATTCATCAGCATAATGAAATTAGGACACCATTCAGAAATGTGAGAAAACCACCCTGGCTAGAGTTCCTGGTGCAGACCCCCTCTGTCTTAGTAGCTCAGGCAGCACCTTTGGGTACTTTCTACAAAGTCTGACATTTGCACCTCTCCATGGTTTTATTTTTGGGGAAAGAGAAAACAATTAAGGTTCCACCTTTAAGAGCTAACTTGCAAAAAAGCATTTCCCAACAGCTAAATGTCAGAATAACAAAGAGAAAAATGTATGTGCACTGGATTGGTGTGTTCTTCCATTCTGCCACCGTCCATCAGCTTTACTGGTTACTACTGATGCTCTTAATAAGTAAAACACATCAGGTAATAGCACCATTTGGCTTGTGCTAGCAGAAGGGCCAGCCGTATTTATGCACTAACGCCATTAAAATTTTGCACTTGTATTAGCATGTTTGGTTTTCAAGTGTCAAAAATAGTAATTAATTGTGTATACTCACTTAACATCTACCCAAGACAACTATGTTGAATTACAGTCATATGGCTGAACATTCAAAAACAAACAATACAGTAGCGCTAAGTTCATATTCAGTTGCTGAAAAAAAGAGATTCTGCAGAATAATGGTTGGACTTGATGATCTTAAAGGTCCCTTCCAACCTAGATTATTCTATGATTCTATGTATAAGTTAAATTTCAAAATTTGAATTTCTGAATGAGTTTTAGTTGCACGGGTGACTTGAATCCACACTTCAATGAAAAACCATTAAGACAGTCAAAATTATGTAATTAAACATTACCTTTTCTGCAGCACTATGAAGAAAACACAAGGATATACAGTGAATAGGATTTTTACAGTTTTAGCCTTATACAGACCAAATTCTCTTTCTAAGTGCTATACTAATTTAAATGTACATCTTTCTATAGGATATGTGTGGCTTTGTATAGACATTACGGCTAATGAATTTGTATCTTCAGAGATTAAAAAGACGTTCCATTTACTTTATAAACACAGGACCTGATCCCAAGTCTAATCCAGTAAAACTAGAGCAAGTTTGTAAACAGATACGTAATTCCAATAGGATCTGGAGATCATTAATTTTAAAATCATATAGACATATATTATTACACCTAAGCTCTACGTAGCAGGACTTTCAAGTTATATCAAATAAATTACAGAAAAAGACATTCTAAAATATTAAGAAATAACATTCTAAAAATACTCCAATTTGACATCTGTATGAACCTCCAGTTTTGGAAGCTACATGAGCAGGACAAATCAAATTCATTTTCACTAGACTCATGTGAAGATGGCCATTTTACCATTTTTTAATTTTTGAGCTCCTAAGACTTTGCATTTGTAAAAGGAACTTGTAAAGTCTCAGGAAAAACATGTTTATCTTGGCACAAGTTATTTTTTCCCCATCTAGTCCATTCCTTTGGGACTCAAATCTGAATGGGACTGTTATGACTCAAAACTTTCCATAAAATTTCAATGTAGAAGAGAAATATTAAGTAGAATAGGTAGAAGTTACCAGAAAAAAAAAAACCAAACCAAAAACGCCACCACTAAAAAAACCCCCAAAAAAATCAACTGACCCACTGAAAACCAAGAGCATTTTTCTCTTTCTCTCTCTACTTCATATATGACTTTTATAGTATGAAAGTGCTTTGTAAGTTTAATTTCAGATAATGCTCTGTGTGTCTACTACAAGATAGTATACAGTATTCTAAAAAAGGTAGCATTCATTTTAATACAACATATTATACCCTTGCCAGATACCAGCTAGGTCTACTGTCTCCAGCAGCTTCGGAAGGTAGAGGGACTCTTCGTTTGCGCTCATACCTACATAATAAAGCTATCTGTAAGTGGTACCTGTGCATTCTATGCATTATGACTATCAAAACTAAATTATCTTTTCCTTATGCTTTTGTTCAGAAGCCTGAAACATTGTTGAAAGATTTCTGACCGTGATAAAGATGATAAGTTTTGGAAGAAAGCAAGCACATCAAGGAATACATACAAAAACGTCATTTTTCTGTTGGGCTATCCTGACACACTGGGAATTTTTCAGTGTTACTATGCATTACCAGATCAGCAATATGACGCATGCACAGATGCGGGTCAGGCTTAGAAATGTCTGTCTTGAAAGTGTATGCCTCTCGTAACGTCAGAGAATAACATTTTGCACACAGGCAGTCTGCTAGTATAGTATACAGCAACCATGTTATTCAACCCAATTTTATACATCCAAGGCTCTTTCGCAGCGATTACTTCATATTTGACACAGTATCGTAGTAGGACTCTATGGGAAGGTGAAAGTAAATGCAAGAGAGCACTGAGAGCTGCATTCAGAGTTTGCAACATTATACTAGTTACTTTCTGAAAGCAGTCTAAATACATTGTGAATATATACGCAATAGCTCAGCCAGTCCAGCTGCGATGACGGCATCGAGTAAAAAAAAAAATATCTTATTTGGCCAAAGTATTTTTTCAGACAACAGTGAAACTTGAGTTTCACACTGTGTAACGGACATGCTTTTGCCTTTGTATTCGAAAACCCCACTGACTGAAGGAGTTGTTGCTCAGTCTAGGCAAAATATTTGAAACCATTTGGACATCTGATAGAAATGAGGTAACAGAATACTGCCAAATTTTCTACTACACAATTCACACGGTAAATCGGTCAATTAATCACCAGTTACCATTCAAGCACAGCTCCCTCAGACTGGAAACGGGGTATTTCTTGAAGATTTTGTGCTCTGACAGAACTCTGGGGTGGGAATAGACCTGTACTTCCATTCTACAAAACTGGTATTTCATCGCACACTTCTGGAAGAAAGCTTCTGTCATGGTCTTGCTGTATCATTAGCATGGGAGTCCACCACTAATAATTAATTTGGATTATTAAAATCTAATATTAGAAGGCATCTGGAGTCACTGCAATGCTAGAAGCACCATTGGAAGAAATAAAACTAACAAGTTCCTTAACAGTCAATGATGACAGATACTCTTCCACAGCATTTCCTGTCTTTTTCATCCTCTAGGAGAAGTGGCATTAACAGCATGGCTACTGAACATTTCCATGAACTACATTTTATCTCTGGTACTTAAATTTCCCATAGAATTTCTATCAAGTATAGGTGAAATAATCTCTTTCACATGCAGTGCTTAAGACTGTGAAGCATTCTGTGACTCATTAGGTGGACTTCTGATTAAAACGATATTAAGAAATGTAGGTGACCTCATCAGTTGGAAGAGATGTTAACAAATCACAGCTTCTAAAATTTTCTTGTATTTGCATATGTGTAAATACCTGTAAGTTTCTAAATATGTATTTGAGGTATAAATGTAGACACAACAGTAAATTATAGGTATATGAGATGAGTATTCTTTTCAGCCACGCTGAGAAAGAGACAGATGAAAAATTTATCTCAGATGTACAGTCTTAAAAATTGAATCTAACAACACAGCACTCAAGTAATGCATATTATAAAGATTCTACAGAGGTTTATATCATGTTTGCGTTTTTTTTAAAAAAAAAATCAAAGTATCTTCTCAGTGGAAACACTGATTATCCTTAGAATCAAATTCACATTAAACAAAATTTAGTGCTCTCTTTATATCCACAAGATGGTGTAATTTATCCTTATCTGAGATGGTGGTTTAGAACATGGTGGTTTTGCCCTTTTCAAGTTTGGAATAAAATAATGATACAAAAAAGAAAAATCAGTTCACTTCACCGGTTGGAAATATGTGCCTTGCATTAAAAATATCATCAGCCGAGTTCAGAGTAGAGTTTATAATTCCTGCTTGCTTTCTTGCAATGCGGCATGACAAAGAGACCACTGCGCCAAATGTTTTTACTATAATTTTTTTAAAAGGTTTTGCATCACTATTCAGCTAAGCAGGAGAATTCTACCAATTACTACTCCCTCCTCCAGTGGGGGAAAAAATCCCACGTTTACTTAACCCACCACAGTGTAAGGAAGAATACCAGTTACGAATGAGCAGCAAAAAGTAATATAGCCTGTAGTCTGTCTTACCTAGTGTAGTATTTAAGACTAGAATGAGTGAATTCTTGCTATAACTTTACTGCATTAAATTGGGTAAATATACTAATCAATAAAATGTTCCTTTCAAATTTTCTTTTCCTCTCAAGCTTAACCAGAAACCTTCATGCTGCACTCAGTTGCTCAACTTTCTCCAACATGATCTCCTTAGAAATCAAGCAATGGTCCAAACTTACAGAACTGCATGGAGGAAGCTCCACATTTTTAAGGAGTTTTCCCTATTTGACACTTTAAAAAGAGAAGTTAAATCAGGGTGCTCTTTAAGTAAAGAATCTGTAGAAATGCAGGTCTCAATTTGCCTCTGAAATTATGGTGTTCTTTGCCATCACAGAATTTCTACTATATAATCCAGAAATGAGATTATTGCCCTGGGTTTAGAAGTTCAGCTCCACCAAACTGTCTGAGATTTCACTATTCAGTGCACCTTGGAAGACTGAAAAATAGTAAAGGGGATGGGGAATGGAAAGACAAGCCATACTGATGAAGGTTCCTAAAGCTCCTCAAATTTAGCAATGAAAAAAAATCACTCCAAAACCATGACAAGCAAACGGAGTTAAGAATATGCATTTATGACATTTCTGAGGTTTGTTTTTCCAGGTGAAAAAAACATGCTTCAGAGTTTCAATGTGACAGAAGCAGATAATAGTGGAATTCTGCATATTTATTCTTTCAAGGATCCTGGAAGAAGCAGACAGACATTTGCAGAGAATACATTTTGTTCTTTAGCCAGTAACTGGGACTTTTTATGATTCTGATTGCTATAAATCCTTACAAAATAGAAACCATGTCAATACTCTTTATTAAATTACTAGGCCTACTCAAAAAATTGCCTCAGTCAATAATAACAGAGCCTTCCCATCTCCAATTGCGCTGAAATAACTAAAATGTCTGTATTTTGTGGAGGAGCTACTTAGCCAACCTCCAGTAACTCAGGTCATATGTTAAAGAGTGCACAAGTATCACACCACTTACTTTTAATGTTCTTTCACAGGTTGTCTTATAAACTGTTTTTTTCAAGTGCATATAGCTTTGCCAAATCGTAACTATTTTACTGAAATCCTCCCTTCTTCATTCCTGACTCAACTGCTTCTAGCAATTAATTTCTGTCATTACAATACTCTTTATCAATATTTTCGAGAATTAAAAAAAGTTTCTAAGCATGCTGGCTAAAACGGAAATAAGTAATGCAAGTTTCAAATCCTCCCCAATGAATACAGCAGAGAGGGATAAGAGATCTCAATAACTGGGATACCAGAAATATAATTTGCTTTATCTCTGTGACATAGAACAACTGCAGTTTCATGCAGTTGTTCATGATTCTTTATGACTACTTCTGCATTATCTGAACGTACACCATTGATGACACTGGGACAAGGACATAATAAAAAAAAGCCCCCATCTAACTGCAGGCACTTACCTGTGATACCCAAAGTGAGGACGATTTACATTCTGAACAGAGTAAATGAGCTTTTGGAGCTTTCTCCATTGACGACAAAGGGAGCTTGGAACAGCTAACTTTGTAACTTGGGTGTGTTGGTTATGTATATACAGCTAAGTGGGTTGAAACCCAGCTAATTTCTCTGGCTGACTCAACAGTGACAAGCTAAGAACAGGTATACATAAAACTTGATAAAGATGACTATTCCCAATGATTACTGAAGCACATGCAACTGGTTCAGAGAGACCTTTTTGTCACAAAAGATAACACAAAAAGAGATCTGGTTAATAACAAGGTACCATGTTTTCTCTATGTTTTTATGTTTTTAAATAGAAAGAAAACAGATAAGAAAGACCACCAAAACAAAAAACCAAAAATGGATGATGTAACTTCTTACCAACAGTACAAAATATTCTTGGTACTAAGGACTGCCGAGGAAATGAAAACTTGAACAACAGTACATTTTTGCTGTAGGAAATTGCTGTTGTTGCCCTATTGCAGATGAGGAAAGAAAGGACAGAGAAGTCCTAGAGAAATGGTCTCATCAAATGAGGTTTTAATTATCAAGAAGTTTGCAAACCCCTCACCTAGAACAAAATAGAAGCAAAAGCACAAGCCAGGCAAAAATGAGGTCTTAACAAAATAGGCTTAAAAATCCAGAGTTCCACCAAACTCTTACTAGTATCTTATCATTAGTATACACTACCTTTTAAACTTACCTCTATAAAGCCCAAAGAAACCTTCGTAACGTAGTACTTTCTTGAAGCAATCGAAGCTGTTTTTATACATAAGTTCTCCCACAAAAGAGCCTGTAGAGCGCTGGTTTTGCATTCGAGTTTTTACCAAATCAATTGGGTAGACTGCAGTGGCTCCAACAGCTGCAAATAAAAATCAAACTATAAGAAAATGTGATTTTGCATTTGCAGTGTTTGACTGCAACTGTCATCTTCCACATTTACATCTCAAATATCAGTTGTATCTTTTTTTCTCCACAATATATTCTAGATACATTGAACTGCCTCCCAGAGTTTTAACCAAAAGCACTTCCTGGCCCTACCTCATTATTAATCTGATTCTTCTGAAACTGGTTTGGTGACAAATCAGATAGCAACACCACCTGCAAACTCAAATGGCTCGTAAATTCCAAAACTCTCTTCCTCTTCAATCTTATAGTCATCCCATCCCTTAGACATGGCTCCAAGGGAAAGACTGAGAAGCCTTCCCCGCTTAAATGAAAGGTAGAAGAGGAAGAATGGCAGAATAAAAGAAGAAAAAACCCGAAGAGCGAAGATGAATATTCTTTTCCTCAGCCATGACTAACCTCCAGCAACTGAACCAAGGGCAAACCTGTATGCTGATTCTGCAATCTGGATGAGAATAGGTCGAGACACATCGCCTGGAGCTTTCTGTCAAGGCAAGATATAAACCAAAAGGAAAGACAAGAAAAACAATCAGAACATCGTATTTCACGAGAGAATATCTCATGCTATCAGTACAAAGATACCTGGAGAAAATCCCACAAGACACTGAGGATTTTGTTTTCAATTATTATTTCTTTTCCACTGATTTCTAAGTGCCTTTTCAGACTGGGATAGCAAAGAAAAATACTGAAACTACAACAGAATTATACAACTCCAAAATCAATGGTCCAAATGTGCATATGACAGCACACGTATTGAATCTTAAGTCATTAATCTTCTACAGCTAAAAGCAACTCCAGTTTGGAATTTCTTTCTACTGTCGCCAAGACCAGGTATACCTACTACTTCTCAAGCTATCAAAACAAGTATGCAAGCATTGTTCATACATATTAACTAAAGGAAAATAAGGTTTCATAAAGCACCCCCACAATTTCATTTTGCTCAGTCTACGAGTGCTAGATTCAACCCAATGAAAAATAAATTTCAGAAGTGCTCCAGATTTAAAATTGCTATTTAATGAAAGAAAAGAATTAGGAAAACAGAAGTTCGGCAGGGGCGTTAAATCTTCCATACTCACCAACACTTGTTGTAATACTTTTTTTAAGATACTACAAGTAAAAGGACAAAATAAAAATATGGATATATTTTTTTCCTGAAAATGTGTTTAGGTTTCTGCTAATATTCCAATGGAGCTGGAGTTGGCCAGAAAATAAATTGAAGGTATCAATATAGTTGAAAATCTTTTCAGTCTCAGCATCAAGCAGCTGACATTAAAAAGGAATTGGATAGAACAAAAGAAAAGGTAGGACACATATGCAGAAGAAATGTTAAGATTTAAGCAGGCTCATATGTCCTAGCCCCTTAAAATGGCATAAATCATATAAGCAAAGAGAGTGGCCCCAAAGCTACTACTTTCACCACTGCATTTTTGGCTACATTTTACTGCCACCTATTGTAACTTAGGTTACTTGATATTCAGTCCAATCCAAATGCTTTTAACTCCTTTAGGAGTATTCTAGGAATAGATGGTGAGCTTTTGGGAGCCAACTTGTTTGAATTCATCCCAGCATAGTCAACATTTAGTCACTGCTCAAACAAACAGAAAACCACCACCCCAGATACTGTCTTGGAGCGGTGGTGGGGGTGTTCACATGTAGGGGAGGGAGAAGAAGAAGAAAGAGAAGCAAAAGAGACGCATGTGTACACACATACACACAGGCCTGGCTTACGGCCTGGTAGTCCTAAAAATGTAGCCTGCATCGACTCATTGTGGTCAAACTGGCGTCTCCGCACAGACTCGGAGCAAGAAAAAAAAACCCAACAAAAAAACCCTTAGTCTCACAAGACACAAAGTTAAGACTGCCTTAAAATAGAGACAGAGAGAAAGAGAAACAGAGGGTTAGTTTTAAATCTATCTGTACAGAGACTTGTGTCAATGAAAATATAAGATATGCTAAAATAATATCAAAACTAAAAGATCAACAGGTTTGACATTTAAAGAACACCCTATTTCTTTTTGCCTCAAATACAACAAAAGTTCATTTGCTGTTATACCATCGAAAGTCAGTATCCTTTAGTTTTTGGTGCAGAGAATACTAATGCTTTTACTGAAACTGTGATGGGAGACTAAACAGAATCTCTCCTATTTTCATATTCAGCAGAGCATAAGGTAAAGCAGAGAATACTCTGAAGCCAGGAACACGCATGTGTGTTCAGAACAAGGGCCATCATTTAATAGGCTAGACGTTGAATTCACCATCCACATTGGAAGCAGGAAGTCTTCTTTCCTCATTAAAAAGAACAGAGAGCAACAGAATCACAAAACATAAACACCTTAATTAGGTATACACCTCATATTTACTGAATGGCTGGATGACACTCATATACATTTTATCTTTCCAAAGTAAATTAGGTTTAACCTGTCAAAATGTAGCCCAAGAGAAAGGGGAACAGAGGAGGATGGAGAGGACATGACACAGGTTAAAAATAAGTTCTAAGGAGAAGGTATTCCTCACAGATATTACAGAACACAAGAGAAAAGCAACTTAGCTGACAACATAGAAGGAGGATGGCTATCTATTTACCTGGCGCTGGAAACCGATAATAGCATCATACTGGCTCTTGTTCTTACCTGCCTCTGAGCCTCAGCCAGGTTGTAGGGCAATGTCCCCTCTTCCAGAGGAGCAATTCTTTCAATATCAGCTAATGTCATGCGCCTGAGGAAATTAACTCAGCTTAGTATTTGGTTTGAGATGGGTTTTCAGATCACAAGAAGTTACCTGCACGTGACCACCACACTACACTCTCCTGTTCCCCAACACCACCCCCCACTCCTTCAGAGAAGGAAAGACGAGGAAAGGAAAGAGAGGAGGATAGATAATTCTCCACTTACCCCCGTGGCTCATATAGATCTGCTAACTGAAACAAGATGTCAACTTCCATGGGTGTAACCTGACCAAATTTCTGAGCTGCCAGAACAAACTCCTCTGCAACAGAATAAAATAAAAAATACAGAAAAGAAAAACTAATCAAACCGGAACAAGCAATCCAGAGCACCCCAGAGTTGCTTTATATTTTAGTATTAAGTAGAAGACGCTGGTGGGGGCAGGGAAAAGGGAATAAAAGTGACCCACCACAGAAGTGTTCCTGCCACTACATGAATGTATGTTTTAAATGGTATATCCTTCATGCAAATAAGTACAACTGTCTGGCCTTAAAGCTTAGCGCTATCAGCAGGATTTAGGATATTTGACATACGGTATCAATCAGTTGTGGGTCAGAGGGAAAAAAAGTAAAATAAAAGGCAACAGGAAAAAAACCAGGAGTCAAGAGATGTGGAACTTTTCATGCATAGTCCCAGCAGGCCACATTAATGAAACTTTGGCGTTGCACAGGGAATTCTCTATAAAAGTGGTTAGATATAGCAGATAACATCTTGTTCCAAGCTTGTAGATCAGCTTACTGTGCCGCCAATACAAGTTTATGGAATTCTTCAACTACCCTTGAAGGTCACTTTAATAGGCTGCCAATTTGGCAGGAGTCCTAGGAAGTTTTTTAAACTTTTAAATATCTTTACATACTTTCCTTACCCTGCCCCCACCGTCAGTTTACTAGGACCTTTTTCTGATTGAAACAAAATGAAAAACCTGGAGGGTGGACTCCAACAGGAGTGTACAAAACTGAGTGGCGTACCAAGGAATGCTAACGAGGCAGGCTTTCTCCCCCTCCCATTGATTTAAAAGCATACAGATGAGGTCTTCCCCTCCACCCGCCCCAACCAAATGCCCAAGGAAACTTCGAGACTGCAAACTTTTCTACCAACCCTTAGTGACTTCCACATCTTTTCTATTTCCAGCCAGAGTACTGTAGATCTTTCTAATGAGCTCCATGTTGTTAAGGAGAGAATTAAATCCATTAAAATAGGAAAAGCTGACCTGATGGGAAGTGGTACCTCCAGCAGCCTAGAGTAGAGACATTAAAAGAAGAAAAGAGAAAGGAGACTGTTACAAGACTAAGAAACATCTTGAAATAAAGGTTTTCAAACAATGTTATTTTACAAGAGTGACAGTAGCACAGGGTTGCTTTTTCAAAAAAACTGTAAAATAAAGAAAACTATGAAAGATTCTTATGTTACTGAAACTAATCATGACCAGAATGTAAAACTCTCCCCACCCTACAAACCTAAACAAATACATATGCAGGATTATAACAACATAACCAGTAGTAATTTACAAAGTTCAAGTTTCAGTACTGCTTCAGTTGGAAATGTTTCATAAGTTGGCTTATTTCTAGTAATGAGGAAATCTACTTCTACACGTAAAGTATATTACTATACAGAAAATTTCAACAAAATCAAAACATATTCTGAAAAAGGTCAACTGAAACATTTAAATTCACAGGCATTTCAAGTAATGGAAAACCAGCAGTAAGCTCTCAGGCTTATATCAGGCAGTCAAACAAAATGGGAACAACAAGGGTCGAACAGTTATTCATTCTCAAATAAGAACTGAGCCTCAACCTTTATTTTAAAGTGGTATTGGGTCTGCACACAGGAAAATTATTGGATCAATTCCCTATTTAAAGTACAAGATCAGCGATCAAGCAAATTTCTGAAAACAACGCATAAGCTTGCCAAAATTTAATTGACCTTGAGGAAGAATCAGAAAATCTTATCTTATGTTTTATGAGAGAGTATATGACGCAGGAAAGCTGATAACAAGACTTGGGAGAGAGAATCAAGCAAGAAAGTATCAGATCTCATTGTCAGTCCCTAAGTCTTCTGGCTATGGTTTTTGCTGTATGCTTCTTCCAATATTCATAGAATAGAATGGTTTAGGTTGGAAGTGACCTTAAAGACCATTTAGTTCCAACCCCCCTGCCATGGGCAGGAACACCTTCCACTAGAAGGAAGAACTGTCCAGAGTTTGCAGTTCTCATCACTGCACACATATCCCTGGAATTCTCCCTTGCAAGTCAAAGCAGAAGAGATTTCTTTAAACCTGGATATGGCCAGACTTTGGATTACTTGGAAAGTGCTGCTACAAGTTCCCAAGATCAGAAACTGTGGTCAAAACTGAATGTACCTTTTTTTTCCTTCAGTAAAATTGCAGAATTGTAATATTTAATTTGGTTTATATACCGCAAGCTGACAAAAACTGTACACTCAAGTGTAACAACTGTCACTTAATATATAGTGAATGTCTTTGGATGATGTTCCAGTTCATACACTGTCCCAGGTGCTTGGAAATTACACTCAGGAGCATAGAACTGACATTAGCATCAGCGGAAGGTTAGAGTTGGAAAGGACCTTAAAGGTCATCTGGTTCCAACCCCCCTGCCATGGGAGGGGACACCTTCCACTAGACCAGGTTGCTCAACATCCCATCCAACCTGGCCTTGAACATTTCCAGGGATGGGGCATCCAAAACTTCCCTGGGCAACCTGTGCCAGTGTCTCAACACTCTCAGAGTAAAGAATTTCTTCCTAATATCTAATCTATGTCTACTCTTTCAGTTTAAAACCATTACCCCTCGTTCTATCGCTCTACTTCCTCACAAAGAGTCCTTCCTCATCTTTCCTGTAGGCCCCCTTTAGACACTGGAAGGCCACTATAAGGTCTCCCCAGAGCCTTCTCTTCTCCAGGCTGAACAGCCCCAACTCTCTCAGCCTCTCCTCATAGGAGAGGTGTTCCAGCCCTCTGATCATCTTCATGGCCCTCCTCTGGACTCGCTCCAGCAGGTCCATGTCCTTATGTTGGGGCTCCAGAGCTGGATGCAGTACTCCAGGTGGGGTCTCATGAGAGTGGAGTAGAGGGGCAAAATCGCCTCCCTCAACCAGCTGGCCATGCTGCTTTCGATGCAGCCCAGGGTATGGTTGGCCTGGGCTGCAAGCACACATTGCTGGCTCATGTTGAGCTTCTCATCAACCAACACCCCCAAGTCCTTCTCCTCAGGGCTGCTCTCAATCCATTCTCCACCAAGCCTGCGTTTGTGCTTGGGATTGCCCCGACCCACGTGCAGAACATTGCACTTGGCCTTGTGCAAGGCCAAGTCCTTACTTACAAATCAAGTCCTTTGGGAATGACTTCCTAAGTGGGATGCGAGGGCATTTTGACATATTTGACACAGTTTACACTATGATGGAATGACTGGAAATAGCCAGGCAAACTCTACCTTTGTAGGCCACTACTAAGGTCCATCTACCTGCTTTGTCTTTTGTCTTAGGAGACCAGGAACATTGAGGATACATACTCTGCAATAAGGGTTAACTTTCATATGTATAGATAATAACTGCTAAACTTAAAAACATGCATGCATAAGCTGGACTACGTGCCACATATAGTGGTCAAGATACATAAAAAAGAATCCCACGTCTGTATCCCAGGTCCTTCCCAGTTGGGATACCAGAACTACTCACAGCTACTAGACATTCCTCTACAAATGGTGTCAGCATGTGTGGCCGGATAGTGACCATGATGTCCCTGAAGTCCATAGCTGTGACTCTTCCAGCCTGAGCATTGTCTCTTTGCACAAAAGCTTGTTTCGCATGTTCTAATTGTATCTCCTGAAAACATATGGGGGGAAAAAAAAAAAGTTAGGTTCAAAATCATCACCTTAATAGTTAGATTTCATATAATGCAATCCTACAAGATATCTCATACTTAAAAGACAATGACATGTAATCTAATTTGATATTGTATGTGTAACTTTCAGCCTTTTCTATCGATGGCATATATGGTCTCTATCATTAAGCTCAATATCTAGGACAACCATCATGATTTCTCTGCTGTCTGGACATAAGGTCATTCAATTCATTTAACTGAGAAATGGAAGACAGGTATCAACACACCGGTGCAGGTAATCTCCCACTCGTGAACATAAAAGTGTTCCATGATGTGCATTATCCAGTTTATTGCATGTGTCACAGCAGGTCAAAATACTTTCTGTAAAAGCATTTGCTACTCCTTGAATGAGGACAATGCAATCACAGATTTCCACGTAGACACCCATTAATCTTGAAAGCATTCCCTCAAAAAGCATCCTCATTTAAAACGAAGTTATTTGTCTACAAAAGACACCAGCTGTTTAATTTAGAACTCCTTGTATGACGACTGATTAAAGATAAGTTCTCAATATTTCAGCAGTAGTAACAGGCAGAGATCAATCACGAGCATTATCAGATACAACCACCTGATATTCTCATTTTGTGATTCCAATGCACCCCTGAGAGACGAGGGGAGAAAAAAGGCATTGAATCTCTCAAAACTGTATCTTTTCCTACTGTGACCTTCACCCCTTCTTCATAAATTGCTGTTAGACTACTTTCTTATTTTTTTATTTTTCATTTAAAAGGAACAATCCTGTACAGATAGTAACTTGATAATACATATGAACTTTTTGTTCAGTTCAACAGGTTCGCCAAAACCACAAATACATTTTGGTGATAGTTAGACTTCCCAATCTATATTTCTTTCCTGAATGGAGGAAAACAAATCATTGCCATGTCCTCCCTTTAAATTTCAAGGCTTATAAAAACAACTTAACTGGAAATACAGTGCTTAGTCTGAATACATATTCATGATCAGTTACTCAGAAAAGTGAATCAGAGCAGAAGTGTGTCACAGCAATACTAAGCAAGTCTTGCAGTGGACCAGGACACAAATCTACTATTTCCACATACTTGCAAATATATGCCTTAAAAGTCATATCAAGCCGAGATTCAGGCTAGTCAAGAATCACCAGCACGATGCGTTCACGGTGCATACGATCTCCTGTAAGCTGGTATTTATCTCGCAGCAGCATTCAAGGGAATACAGTGAAGGGAGACAGGCAAATTCAGCTGGTGTAGGATCAGACCTGCTGGAGACCTGCAGCTGCTATCCCTCCCTCCACTCATTCAGCTCACACCGTGGCCACCAATGCATGCTGCCATTCAAACCATTCTTGTTTTTTCATTTTAGCCTCCTGACCTCTCCAGTTTTAGTCCTAATTTCTAATTAAAACACTTAACCTGAAAGGTATGATGAAAACCTCCTAACATATTAGGCAGAAGAAGGAAAAAAGGGAGGAGGGGGAAGGACTGATCAGTGTTTCAATATTGTGTTTCACTTATAGAATTATTCAGAAATTTCTGCTTTTAATGAGAAACGCTTGTGGGGGTTACAATTTGAAGTGTTACAATTTCAGTTCTGTCATGTTTCCTTTACATTACAGCCCCCTATGTGGAGGTGTTACAATTCAGCAATAATATTCACCCTGGCTGGATGCAGCCATGTAAGCTTTTGCTTCACTCCAATTGTGACTATAATTTCAACAGAAATTTGGAAGCAAGCAATTTTGGGAGGTTTACGGTGGGAGGAGCACACGAACACAAATAAACCTTGTCACTTGAAGCAGGCAGCTACTCAGGAGGCAGAGAGCTCTGAAGAGGAGTTTGGTATAATAACTCCTGTATTCCTGAGTATGTAATACTCACCAGCTGGCAGGTGGAAATACATGAATAAATGAACAAAAATGTTTGTCATTAAGTGGCAGCATCACCAAAGAAAAAATAAATTTAATTTAGCAGAAGGATTACATGGGAAACTGTGAATGTTGCTTTCTTCTCCTTCTCTCATTCAATTTGTTTTAACTACTGGCAGTGGTTTAACCACAAGCAGTTTAACTGCTGGCAGAATCCAGCACTAAAATACAGTAAAAAACCTGGACACCGCTTGCAGAAGTCCAATCTGTTACCATCTGTGTACACCCATCGGTGAGTGTGGAGGTATGTATACCATTGGTGGGACCTTGGCTGACAGTGATGTCTCAGCCACAGAAGCAAAGCAGGGCTCATGTTCCAGAGAGACAGGTTGAGTGCATGTTTCTTGTCATCACCCAGCTAATTGCAAAAAGGCTGTTAGTATTACAGTTGAGTACAAGCCAAAACACCCTATCCTCTCCTTGCTAACGTGATTCCTTTCAGTCTTCTTGGTACATGTGGAACCCACTAGAAAGAAGAATTATCCCACTTGGTTGAAAACGTGGTCAAGGACTCCATGTTGCCATTTGCCCATACTCTCGTCAGCTAAGGAAGAGCTGCTTAGCTGTAGATAGACAGCCAGCCAAAACTCTGCATAGGATGATGTCAGTCTTCCAGAGCTCCCTGTTCGCATCTCCTCCTTCGTTCAGAAATGAAATGGTTTAAGCATACTGCAAATAAATAGAGAAGACTCATCCCACCTTCTCAAAAAGGTAGGGTCTTTTTAGGCTACAGTTATTTTGAGCTGCGCTACGCATTTGCCAGTTGCACCAAGCAGAAAAAAGCACAGGGACTTTCAGCCACGTGACATTCCCAAACCATGACCAAGGCAGTGACACAGCACACAAGAACATGCAGACCATTACATGGTAACATACTCAATCTCAAAATTAAATTTCACCTATAAAGTCTGTCACAAAACAACCCCAGACAGATGTCACCTCTCTAATCACTGTACATTGCACAACAACGTAATAAACTCCTTCAAGTGTTTAACTCAAAAGAAAGGCTATCTATTCCCTCAGTCTCCAAGCCTGAAAGTTGACACATCTCACAGCCTCACATTTCAAAATGAGGCTCAGTAGCTACTAGCTATTTATTAGGGAAATCTTTACGGGATGTTCGTAACATCACCTGTGCTGTGTATACGCAGCTGATATAAAAATATACCACCTTAAAAATAAATGGAAAAACAATAAAGCAAAGTTGTAGTGTTTAGAGATGTTATCTGACTTGCAATAATTTTTATTGTTCCACCTATTTCAGTCCAATATTGTTTACCTAGACAGATTAAGGTTTAAAGAAATGCAGTCCTCATTGCTTTGCAATACAAATTACACATCCTAAAGAACTTTCTCTGACTAGACTTTCTGTAAACTTAGATATACTTAGAAAACAAGCTTCTCCCTTGATGCTGGAAGTCCAGAATTCCCCCAGGTAGCATAAGACTTTGTGAAAAATTAATTTGCACATCACAGCAGGCATGCTGGCAGCAGAATTTTCATGAACTTATTTCCTATCTAGAGATTTTACCCCAGCTTTCACTTACAGCTCATTAGAAGCTTCTTACTTTCCACTTAGATAAAAATTTATGTTTGGGTTCCATCCCAATGGATCCGCAAGTCATCATATACAGCACAGTCCTTTCCACTGGAGTAGATCCTGGGGTTCAATTATGAAGACTACTGCTTCATCAACTAATATGCTGGGCACAAATAAATTCCCAGACAATGTGGAAATGGATCTGCCAGGCCCACATATAAGCGTATGTTAAAATTAATCCTGCAGAATACATTTTACATGCTGAGAAAGGGGCCAGTGTTGCTCTTTGTGAAGCAGACTTGCCACTTAAGTGATGATGGAACATGACCATATCCAAACAGATATAGATGTGATGGATCTATAGCAGAGATATATGAGCTAATTTTAAGCTAGCAAACTAAGAAGCAGGGTAAAACAACAAACCCTGAGCTCTGGGTTGATGCAAACAGATTGTTAACTGTATTAGAGCTGAACAGTTTTGGAGACTGTACGTTTGGGCACCTCCATTACCGTAGACAAAAAAAAGTGCTGGCAGGATATAAATATTCAGAATCCCATATAAACTCTTCTTACTTAGAGCCAGGAGAGATCCATCGTGTGCATGGGTGAAATACACTAACGTTATTTTCCATGTACCTTCAGCTTTGCCAGAAGTGATGATTAGCCCAAACGCTGTGACAGATAATGAATATGTAACAACTTTATGTGGCATAATAGGGCCCAATGTGAATGAATTTGAATCTAGCTGGATTATTTCGTTAAAAGTTGCAAATTGCATTGTATTTACAAAGCAGTACCTGAAGCTCCTTACAGAACCGTCTGGTCCATGTTAAGTGCAAGGTAAAGAGCATTCACACATCAGGAATGCAGAAAGGTAATTTGGTATCCACTGTGGTCTCCTGCTGTCTAAGGTCCAAGGTCTAGACATCAGACCAAGGAGACTGACTCACGCACAGGCAGACTGTCAGAAGGAAAGGCTGAGTACCAAAGGTTACGGACCTTAAAGGAAGATTTCTGCGTCTGCGAACATTGTACTGAGAGTCATTTATGTGCCCAGATTTCAGTATCTATAATACAATGCTGCAAGGCAAGAATCAGCAAGGAAAACTTAAGTGTTTCAAAGATGTACAGTTCTAGAAGATGGGTAAACAGATGTACCCAATTACTGTGACTGAGTATCCTAACAGACTGTACTGACAGCAGACAACTTCAGCAGAGTCTTAGAACAATTAATTAATTTGAAAGTCCTTGCTGCCTGCACCATTGCTGAGAGGACCTTTATTAGCAGCCTTAGAACTTTTCCTGTATGCATCTCACCTCTCTAGAGGACACCCAGAATAGTCATGCTTGTTCTCCATGTTTATACTCTTGCTCCCTCTTTCTGTCCTGTATGGATCCTCACCAAAAGGGCTGTCTGGCTCACGAGGACCACTGACGGGTTCCAACACAACCTTCTACTCTGCACTGCAACTAGCTAAGATTCATTTCTGCAGTAGAACCAGTTTAAAAAAAACCAAACAAACAACACAACAAATGAGGCAGGGGCAAGACACACCAAAACCAAATACAATTCTCCCCAGAATATGATCACATCCAATTGAAGTCCTTTTAAATAAAAAAAGAGGAACACCCCTCCACAGGGTGAGAAAGCCTAGTAGTTAGAACTCATCTCCAAAGTTAGAAAACTCCTGCCTCAGCTCTTGCTTTTCCTAAATCAAAGAAAAAACATGAAAGAAGCCAAAGACACAAATAAAGAACTCAAATCTTCCAAGTACCCAGCCGTGAGGTTAGGGGCTCTTTCAGGAGTGTGGCTCTAACCTCCCTCACCGCTTCCCCCCACCCCTCCTTTTTTTTTTTTTTTTTGGCAATAAAGTCTCCTTTTTTCATTCTGGGTTTTTCTTCAGGTTTTCCTCAGGTATCTAAACAAACAGATGCATGAGGCAAACAGCACTGGTACTCCATTAAGACTGAGTTTAATCCACCAAAATCAGGATACATGAACACCAGAACACGTGGCCAGAGATATTTTTTCCTAATCAGGCAACACATTTGCTCTTTTATCCAAAAGAGGTTTTAGTTCACCATTCTGTCACAAAACTGGTCTATGCCTTGGCTACTCAGGAGTTACAATACTCAATACAAAACCTAAGGGAATACGATTTAATCATGTGATACCTGACGTCCCCTTCATACAAAGTTAATTAGGCTCTGTTCTACAAAGTCAATTTGAAACATTTGTCTCAATAGCATTATCTTAATTATTCCTCATCAAAATGATACCACCTCCTACTGTGAACTAACATACTTGTGTAAACAAGAAAAAAAGAAACCTTGCAGTCTTGAAGCAGGTTCCCATTTTAAAACTCTTTAGTGTAAATACAGGCATTAAGTATTCATAAGGAATACAAATAAGAAACTCACGTGCTTTACCACTTCAAGGATCACTTTTCCTACTGAAGACTATTTTTAACAGTACTGCTGAAGTACAGATAATCTGATTATTTTATTAGCACAATATTTTGTTTTCTATAACAAAATACCCTAAAGTGTGAATAGCCAAGAATTCCTTGCAAAAGAAAGATTGCATTTTATTCTCTATATACCACACTTCCCTGAAATACTCTTAATTCAAAAAAGGTCAAAAGTAAAGAAGTATGTGGAAAGGGCTTGCAGCAAAACAACGTCTTTACTGGATATCAGCACTGAATTAAATACAAATTTGGTAAACATGCTATTTACAGACAGTACTTCTTAATACCAGTCTGGCAACTGGGTCCAAAATGTTCACTACTGTTAGTTAGCATTCTTTGACTCATGAGATTTAAATATACAGCAGATTTTCAGACTTTGAGGTTTAGGTTTTTGATTTCAAATCTCTGTCTACACAACAGTGTAGAAAAGATCACCTTCTACACACACGTCAAAAATGAAAAAAAAAAGAAAAAACCCAGCTAGCCTGAATCAGCAGTTTTACCACAAGCATTTATCAACACACTAAAGTACAACACTCTGACTGTTAAAGCCTACACTCAGTCTGTCTTGCAGCTTCCCTACCAGCATGGTATTTGGCAAGTTTGCAAATACTTTGATTCTTGCATCCTTCTTATTACTCTTGTCAAACTGTATTGTATTAGACCCACCAGTAAAAACTGTGTGAACTCCGCATATGTTAGATGTCTTTTTCTATCCTTTCCAAAATGCAGCTGTATGAACTCTGAATTCCAGTTAAACGGAATGTGCTGATGAATTGTGGTCTGGCCAAAAACTTGCTTAGCATCCTCTGGGAAGAAAAGAAAAATGTTCATTTAATAATAAAATAAAATAACAACAGATACAAGCAAATATTCATACAAGTAAAACGAATATTATCATTTCCAACAGGAAGGCAATGCTGCTCATACAAATTAGCAGTATGTTGTAAAGCAAACCTGATTTTTTTGTTTACCAAAATGATAACAAATGAAAAGTTGTGAACACCCTCACAAATACAATCTCTGAATAATCTCTATTTGTGAAGTTTTATACTCACAGCATTTGATTAGAAGAGACTCAACTAGATATTTCAAGTTTCAAAGTCAAGCAAGAAAAGATTAAAATTAAAAGACAATTTATAAAAAGATGACTAAAGCTAACCAATTTTCAGCATAATCTTTTCAAGCTGCTAACAATGAAAGTTTTGTGTCACTATAATTCAGGCTTTTGTATTATTCCCAGAATTCTCCACATTCAAACAAATCAACAACAAAAATACCAGTATTTCAAGATCCACTCTTCTGTAGGTACCTTGCAGGGGCAGTGACGTGCCGGGCAGGGTATGGGGGGGACATGGCAGGCACGAACACAAACTTAGCACCACCTCCAGCACTAAGCAGACTTTTAACCCTAGACCTCTGCGAAAAGGAGGGGGGCAGCATGACAAGTTTGTTTGATCACACCTAAATGCAAGCTTCAGAGTTTAGTTCAGTTTAGCAGTCGTAACTGGGCAATGGTTTATTACAGGCTTGGCAGATTTTTTGGTAATACACGGCATTTTTGGTGAAGAAACAACTGTCTGAAACAGACCAAGGTGTACAATCAGTAATAAGGACCATACATTGCTGGAACTGCACTGTACATATTTTAACTAATGGCAACAACAACAAGATCTGAGGAAGTACTTATCTCACACGACAGTGCCCACTTCAATGTGATAGTCTGTCTCAGCCAAAAATATAGGGCAAAAATATCTTCTGAAGACAAGCTCAAGGCCAGAGGTTCCCAACTGCTACATACCTTCCTAATTGCCATGTGACTCCTCCAGCAACGCCAGCCAAGAGCCAGTTCTTGTCTCCTGCTAGCTCCTGTGGGCATGGAGAGCTGGTTCCCAGGAGACACTCCCTACCCACAGGTCTCCTACTCCCTTCACGCTTTGTGGCAGAAAGACCAGGAGCCCAGACCCTGAGCTCCTGTCTGTCTCCGTGAGCAGCAGTGCTGGAAGCCAGTTCCCAAGCATGGCTGGTGCCTGGGGTTGAGGAAATCAGCACAGCTTTGTGCCTGCCTGTGTGCAGAACAAGCTGGGAGCCACCTCACTGGAGCCAGCCTCTGCCTACCAGGCAGGTCTGGGAGCCTCCTTCCAGCTCACCCCAGCACCACAAGCAAAGGTGGGAGCCAACTCCTCAGGGCCATGACGTCCCGTCTCCTGCACGAGCTGAATTCTGGCTTCTGGTTCAGCCCATGCCAGCCAGGCACAGTGGCTCTGCTGACCTGGGGAAACCCAGCCAGGGTGGAATTCCCACTTTCAGGCAAGGAAGTAGGAAAAAAGTGAGAGCCAGATGCCATGGCAGAAAGCCAGGAAGATGTCAGGAAGTGCCCAAATGAATGAAGGATAAAGACATAGGAAAAAATGGTCCCAAGCAGGTGAAAGGGGCAGATGTCCTGCTGCACAGACCCAAAAGCACTGCAGCTGGTGTTACCCACAAGGACAGCTTGTTCTAAAACAAGGGGGCTTCAAAGACAAAGCAGAAATGATACTGCAGACCTCTTCCCATCCCTCAACACAGTCAGTAGTTTCATCTTTAAAAACACACCCCCCACTGATCCCAAGGAATCGGTGGTGAGAGAGCAAGTTGGATTTAACTTACAAACAGAAAGACTGACCCCAGTTAACCTCAAATTCTTAAAATTCAGAACTTCAAGTCCTAATGTCCTATGAGAATTTTCTCCAAGCGATGTCAGTGCCCCCAGGACAGCATTGTTCATTCGTGTCTTCAAGCTCCATCGCAGCCGGCTTGGATCTTGTCCACCAGCATTCTCCAGGAGCAAAATTCTGCTCTCAAGGCAACAGGAGGGAAAGCCAATTGGTTCAGGGTGAGGTCTCTATCAAAAGTCTTTTATTTAAGATGCTTCCTACTGACGCAGCTTGAGGCACCTTGCCACATGTCATTGGAGATCACCTTTATAATGCTCCTGCTTTCTGCCAGACTTCCTTCAAAGAAGGGAACCAGCATAAAGACGACAGCCTGTCTTGGCCACAAATAAGGGGAAATGAGGGCTGTCTCTTCCTGGTAACAACCACTCTGCTTTTCCAAAGGAACTAAGATATTCCCAGAACCGCTCCTGTCTCTTACACAGAAATCAGATGCTCATCTGCTGCCTCTTTCCCTCTCCTCCCACCTCCTGAATTTCCCCAGGGCAAGACACCAATATTGTTTGGATAAGATTAGGAACACGTCACTGTTTACCAAAAGCTGTGTTTGGTTGGACTCCAGATTTCTCTTCGTCAGAGAAAAATGGTGCTTTCTTACTTGATGCAAAGTAAGAGATAGGAAAATCTTAGCTAGTATAAAAGCAGGCTCAAACCCCTTTTGATGGGGCCAGGTTCCTCACAGTCTTTACTTCAACTTAATGTATGAAAGTTACAGTGTCCTCTGATTATGCTACCATAATTTTATCTTAATTCATCATCATACATTCACTATCTTGAAGGAACAGTGCATCTTGGTCCCCCAGCTCTGTACCTTGTATACCCTCCTTAGTTGGGGCCCAAAAGAAAAATTCTAGCTCAAGAAAATAGAACATCAAGAAGTGAAAATAATAGTAATTTCAGACTAAATACAATGCTTAATTATTGGCACCATAAATGGCAAAGGAACCCACAGCAATGGAACTTAAAACCTCATCAAGCCAGCTAGGAATATAGTAAGGTCTATATCCAGGGCATTTGCATTCCCTCGTCTATTTTAGAGAAGAAAGCCTGCGGGCATGCCTCAGAAGTTCATCTAAGTACAAATATACCTCCAAACACCCCAAGTAGGAGATGTACACTTAATTTTTGCTATGACTTGGAAAACAAAGACTACCGTATTAGCGTAGGTATTTAGTACAATAGTAAGAGAACTGCCTACACTACTTGAGCTTTTCAAAATCATACTGTATATTGAGGTCAGTATGACTTGGCAACTAATATCAGATGCTTTTCTGACACAGTGCATGTTGGATTATACAGTGCAGGCAGCTGACTGGAAGATTGCCTACTGTGCTTCTACCGATTCTTTGATGGTATGAGATGTGGTATCCTGTTTGCCACTGCCTTTTTACACATATCCTGTACTTCCTTTTCACAACTATTTATGGTTCACAAACTCCTATATATGCTCAGTGGACAGTGTTTCTCCTCTTTCCTCGCTAGGTCTCATCACCCATCCATCTACAACAATGTCACTGACTCAAGTCTCATCTGTAGTCAGGTTGCCTATTCAGACATTAAAGACCGTTCATTCTCCATGAACAAATATTAAGTGTTTTAGTCTATGATTTAACCACCAAAAGGTATTCAATTACGTACTAGAACTCCCTCCAAGTTATTGTTCAGTTCTAACAGTATCATCTCCTAATCATCTAAGTCCCGTATTAAAATAAAAAATGGACAATTTTGAAATGTAGTTTTGCCTTAAACCTGCAGCTGAAGTTCCACGGCTACCCACAAGTTGCTGAACTACAGTAAAATATAAAGAAGCAGCAGTGTCCTTCAGTAGCCAGGAGTTATTTTGTTTGTTTAGACCATTTTTAAAGGAACCTGTTTCACAGAGTTACAGAATAATTTGTGATGGAAAGGACATCTGGATGTCATCTGGACCAAACTCCTGCCAAAGAAGGTCCAACCAGGTCACGTTGCTGAGGTTTGAGTATCTCCAATGATGGAGATTCTGCAACCTCTCTGGGCAACTGTGGTTTGATCCTAAACCAATATTTAATCAAAATATCTAATAAATGGAAGCTTTTAAATCCATATTAAAACATTTTTTAATTGTTATAGTTTTAGTTTTAAAAATGCAAAATGTTAATACTCCAGTGCCTGAAGCCACAAGAGCACAAGATCTAAAGCTAACAAAAGATACAACTATTTCTGTGTTTGCACTGTTTGAACCAGAGCTATTGGAAAGCAGAACAAACAACAGGGTGAAGATATTCATTTTTAGAAATCCATGCTGTCATTTGTATCAATCTTTAAAAAATTTTGAAACTCAATTTTAAAATAAATTGCAAAGTTTTAAAACAAATAATTGTTTTGTCCCTGCGCTGCCTCTAATTAAAAAATTGGTACCTTGTTACTGGTTTCTACTCACGGTACAAAAAAGTTGTTCTGTTTTCCTACCAGGTGAGCTGCCTGGTGGTTTACACTGGGGTTTTTTTGGTCCTTTGAGTCCTGGGGACTTTCTCCTCTCCAGTGCACTGATGTCTACGCTTACATGCTTACTGTACAAACAAGTATACTGCATTCACATTTCCATACTGTCATTAAGAATTCTAGTAGAAATAAAGCATACTTTGGAATACTACAAGCACTCGACACAAAGACCACCAATACTCCCCAAGTGAAAACTATCTATTCAGGAATTTGAAATTTTAAAAGGAAAAAACTGAAAGTTAATCTCCCACTATACTTTACATTTAAGAAAAGTCACTTGACAGAACAAGCTACTGAAATCTTTACAGGGTACAGTCCATAAATATTTGATATTTTAAATCTGAAATTCTTTCAAACTATTTATTTGCACAAGTACCTGAATTTTTCATGCAGTGTCATCAAGTCAAATAAAGTTAATACTATCTCAATGTATAGCTAGAACAAATTTCATGATCATCTACAAAAATCCCACTGCCCTTACAAAATACTTGCAACATTTTTGCAGAAAAACTGTTCATCATCGGCTCTATTTTATATAAATTACATGTTCTATACATTTTATAGATGTTATAGCTTTACACAATTAAGCGATTTGTGCATAGTATAGAAAACCTGTACTAAAACCCTGGGCCTTGAGAAAAAGTGAGATTAGCCTGATGATACTGGTAATAGCAACTTCTGTAAAGAACACAGGCTACCTTCTGCACAGAGGAAAACAAAAGACAAATTTGAAGAGACATGAATTATTGCAAGTTAACAAGAGTTCCATGCACCAATAACCTTTTCAAATCCTTTTGGCAGCAACTGATTCTATATTCATCACACTTAAGGCCCTGAAGAGGAACATAAGAGCATTACAGCTACAACTTGGATTAAACGAAGCAAAATTAATGCAAAGAGTGTGGAATAGATATATTAGTATAAAGAGATAAGGTTTTTTAAACCTGAATATGCAAATCCCCCTCATTCTGCTCAGACAAAAGGTGATACCTTTATAAAATCATGTTTTGTTAATGGTTAGGCACTTCTGTTCATGCATTTGGAAACAGTTTCCTTTAAATGGCTGCAATAAAAAGTGCTTTTTTTTTTTCAAAGTAATTTAAAAGAAATCCCACACAGAAGAAAAGGCAAAGAAGAAAGTCCAGTTGTTCAAATTAAACTACTGATGAGAGTAGCTGTTTCACCATCATGACCAGGAAGCCCAGCACCTTGCCAACTGCCACGCAAGACCTGACCTAAAGCTCCGTGGAGATGAGAACAGAATGATTTCCACAGGCTTTGGTCCTCGTTGACCATTTGAAGCAACTCCACATTTTCCAAAGGCTTCATGACCCTGACTGCACCACCAGGTTGTGCAACCTCTTCCCCGTGACCCACCCACAAGCACAAGGGATCAGGGTACAGGCAAAGAGCTGCAGGAGAAAGAGCTGGGAGAAGCCTCATCTCAGGTCCTTTATCCTCCTTGCCTGAGCCACACTGTAGGGACGCCTGCCCCTCGGTGACCCCAGCCCCCTGACTTGACTTCCCAGCCTTTCCTTTGACCTGCCATGTCCCTGTGGACTTGTCTGGCTGACCCTGGTCACCATCACCAGACCTGCTCTCCTGTACTTGCTCAGGTAGTGTGGGACCTTAGCCCTCGTCAGTGAGATCTGTGCCCATGTCCCAGCTTCTTGGCACCCTTGCTCAGCTGCAGGCTCACCTGCCTGGCCGAGCAGCTGGTCCCTGCTGCTCCAGGCGACAGAAAAAGTACCATAAATTTGTGCAAAAGCACATGTGTACAGAGACATGTGCATATATACATGTCAAAATCACTCAAGTAATAATATTTTGTATTATCTTGTTCTACTTGAATTGCTGGGGTTTATCCAAGGTTTGGGTTGGCTATTTTTGTTTGGGTTTCTTGTTTTGGCTGTTTTTTAATTTACTGTTGTGAACTTCAAATACACAGCTAGTTAGAGTTTATTTCCCTCCTTCTACTGTCTGGCACTTAAGTCTTCTATAATGATAACTTTTTATTTTGGAAAACATATGTCGACATCACATCTCCTCAGCTAAGATGTGGAATGATGGGCAGTCCAAGTACTTGGCTGGGTTGTTCATTTATCCCTATTCACCCAGTAGTGGTACAACACTAGAAGTACAAGTGCTACAATCACTTTCTTCATCTCCCTGCTGCTTTGTCAAGGAAATGGGTTGAAATACTTTTATAGTGGCCATGCTGTAAATTAAAAAAAACACTTTGGAATAGCTTGATTACTAAGGATTGCAAAGGAAAGGTACTCATGCCTCCAACTTCCCTCAACAAAGCAGGAATGGCTGTACCAGCCACCTTTTTCCACAGGTTAGAAGCCCTGAAATAATACGCTAATGCTGTATTTTCACTGCCTCGTAATTCCTTGCTAAACATGGACAACAACCTATTCTGCAATTCTGAATAAAAAAAAAACAACACTAGGTTCTTTCCTTCTTAAAATATTACAGGTAAGTATCTGGTAGAACACTCAAACTGAAGCCAGCAGAGTAGAAACAGAGCACATAATTTGAAGATAATGGGGTAGTATTACACATCTCAAGAAGGAGGGGGGGTTGATTTGAAAAAAGATAGCAGCTCAGGTCAGTGCAATTTATCTGCACTCTATCATGTGGTACTGCTACTGTTTTAAAACAGATTCATTCAAAAGAGTGCAAAAGCCTCCATTAGTACACCCGATCCTTTTAGACTAAGATCAGTTTCACCTGCACCTGAAAAATGCAGCTGCACATATACACTTGCATATGAACACCTAAACAAAATGGAATTAACTTCTTTTGATAATTTTGTGTGTGTGCATGCATGTGTAAGTGGTAGGGTTGTTTTTTTTATAGGACTAGTTACTCCAAATTCAGGGAAAATCCCCAAAGACAAAATTAAACTCAAATAATAAAAATTTTAACCCATTTAACTATGTTGTGCTAGTCCAGTTGTGGACTAGTGCTGAATTGTAAAGGACAAGCAGAGGTTTCTGCTGCTTAACATAAGCCAGCATTGCTTCTGTGCAACCAAAGCTGTCATATCAAATTCAATGTCCCCGTTTCCATGCGGGTAAGTGAAATCATCATCTGGACTCATTTCTGTTACCCCTATCGTGGAGATGTTAAAAACACAGGGCTTTCAGACTGACTCAACACCTTTTTTTACACTGGTAGGGGTTGATTTCAGTGTAGTTGTCCATGAATACAAATTTACTTCAGAATTCACATGATTGTTTCCTATAGCAGTTTAATATACCAACCAAAGTGATAAAAGCAAATTCCTGGCTTGATGAAATTATCCTAAACTTTACACTTTACTCTCCAGTACAGACTTGAGAGCTCTATTTCTTTAACAGCTATTTTGCTTAGATAGATGGTATTAAAAAAAAAAAATCACTTTCTTGCAAAGCATTAACATACATTTTCCCCCACTTAAATACTTCAATTTCAAATGCACCACAAAATGTACTCCCACAACAGTACTGTATTAGTATAAAACTATTTTAGTTCAATTAAAATGTCTAACTATCTACCCCCAAACCTACCTAAACTGTAATTTTCACTTTGAGCATTTCCAACATGTTCTCAGTTTTGTTTTCTTTTATCAGCTTATCAAATCAGGTCCTGCATTGCAAATGTTGGAAAAAATAGTCATTAACTGCTAGGTAACAGCAGATTTTCCAATTTAGAAAACTAAACTACACACACTGCAAAAGTATGTGTATTTTGCTATCTGAAATTTCACATTAAAATTCGTAATAACAAAACACTTCCCTAGCTCTTAGGGCCTGCTGAAGTTTTTACCTCCTAATCTGTAATTCCAGGACAATTTGAAAAGGGGATGGGGAAAAAATTAAAATAAAAAAAATAAAAATCAAGCTTAATGTGGTACACTGCTGCTGCTACAGTTTAAATCTATTCTGGTGTGGAAGCGTATGGTTCCTCCTCAGATGCTGCCTAGTAATCACATTGGGCTTTTTTTTCCCCAACAGGATATATACAGCTCTATGAAAGATGGCGAACCCTCAGCTTGCTGTTAACCAAAGAGTGACCTCATATAGTTGAAATTTACTCTCAAATTTGCTCTTTCCCACCTTTTCCCCTCCTATTTTTTTCTTTTTAAGTAGCATGAAGTAGCAGCAGAAAGTACAACGTTTTAACCGTCTGAGCATGCAGTATTCTTGAATTATGCCACCAACTGGAAGTGCTCTCTGTTACCTCTGTCGTTTAAAATTGGAGCCATCATAGTAAATCATGCAAGTTTACAGTTAGCATTTCATAAAAAGTGGATTTTTGACCCACTGAACTGGAACAGCTTCCAAGCCGTTCTTCTAATCTCTGAAAAGATACCATACCATACCATGCTTGTGCCTTCGTGGTATTTCCCAATCAGAAGATCCATGCTAAGCTTCAAGTTTCACCCCTCTGCTGAAAATGTTCTCACTTTTTATCCTCTTACCTTCCCCCTGCTCTGGTTGGTTGTGCTCTTGTCACTGCTAAAAACTATGAATTCACTTCCGCATGTCATATCCATACACTGTCCAATTCAGCTTGGCCCTGATTTTTGACTGATACACCTAAGCACTCTGTTACCTCTGCTAAACATTGCAAATACCCAAAAAACGCAGGCTCTTTCCAAGAGGACCATCACTCTCAGCACTTAAAGACTCTGGATCCAAACTTGTCTGCTTCTTCTGTCCTCCTTGGATGTAAGGTAAAATAACATGAATTTATACACTGAATATTACATAATTGGCTCACAGAAAAGGTTTTCAACATTTTTGCAGGATGCAATCCCTTAAAAATATTTCTGCTTGAGCTGTGGATATCCATAATTTCAGTTTACTGGCAACAGCCTTACATCTCTTTATTACCTTTCCTGGCCTCCTTAGAAGTGAGCAACAAACTGCCAGAGCCCAAAGACCACAGGTTTGGAAAGCATTAGGCCCCATGAGGGCGTAAAAACTAAATTTACCCCTTTTGCCCTGAAGAATAATAATGAAAAAACCCAGATCACTTCCACCAAGGTAAACAGCATAACCTGGCTAAAATAAAATACCACTTCTATTTTCTCCATATAAGATAGTCAGGGGTTGATGCACGTGACATACATGGAGAGGCTGATGGCATGGGGTTTTCTCATCCTGGAGAAAGGTGGGCTAAAGGAGGACCTCATTGCTGTCTACACCTACCCAATGGGAGGGTGAAGGGAAGACAGAGATGCACTGTGGAAGGACAAGAGGCAACGGATACAAGCTGGAACACAGGCAATCCCAGCTAGGCATCAGGAAATTATTTTTCACTGTAACAGTGGTCAGACACTGGAAGATGCTTGCTCAGAGAGGCTGCAGAGCCTCCATCCATGGAGATATTTAAAACCCTGATTGGATGTTGTCCCCATGTCCAGTCAAGGAGCAACCTGGTCTTGATGGCCTTGCAAGGGTTTGAGCCAGATGGCTGTCACAGTCTCTTCCAGCTTAAACTGTTTGATCATTCCTTGGGTTTTGGTAGTGAACAAAAGATATGCTCAGCCTTCAGCCTGATGTTTGTCAGTAGGCAACTTTGATTTAAAAAAAAAAAGCCAACACAAAATCAACAACAAAGAACAAACCAAAACACCAGATTTCAGTTCTGGATGATTTAGAGAACTCAATTGTATTTTCTAGACCAAATGAAACGCAACTGTGTAAAAGGATGGAGCTCCTCCTAATATTTAAAATGACAGATTCACTTTGTGGCTAAACAGGCTTTGTTTTACTTCAGATGCCTTCATGAAAGTCTGCCTGGTTACATAACATTTTAGTTAAAAGAAAAAACAAAACAAGAAAAACTTGCCAAGTTGACATATGTCTAGAAATGAAATTCTCCAAAACTAGTATCAAGAAGATTTCAAAAATTGTTTTGAAGAAAATAAATATACTAACAAGTCTACCTTACATCCTCTTTTAATTAAAACTAGCCATTATTTGTGCAAAATCCAGTACAAACAACAAAAAATACCAGAGACTAAACAAATTTTGCATTTGTAATGTTGCCGTTGGGATCATCATATCTAGGCAACTGTCATTTATAAACAGACAAATGTTTCACTGTGTAGGTGTAAGCTAACACATCACTAGCTACAAATGGTTTCTAACCAATTTGAACCAGCAATGGAAATTTCACTGAGAAATACTGAATATTGCAATTTTTCAAGTGATCAAAGCTTACAGCCTCAGTAATTTATGTTGGTATTTCAGATCTAGCTTTTTGTTGCTTTACATGGTACCAGGCTGGGCATCACAAAGGTAGGTGTTGTGCAAGAAAAACATTTACAGATCCCATAAGAAGAGCCAAGTTGTACCAACCAATTACAGGGCAAAGCATAAAATAAATAATCCTCTGTAACAAAAGCAAGAGCTAGCTTCCACAGACCGAACCTAATCCTTTGGTCAGGAAAGCAATTGTGAGACTCCTGTAATAATTCTTTGCATATTGAAAATGTATCAGAGTGTTATCACAGAGGAAAAACTCTGAAGCTCATCACAATAGCCGTATGGCTATTTAAACCTCTGTTGGCTATTTAAACCTCTGTTAAGAGCTTTTAGAAAGTTTACAAACAAGTATTCAGGCAATTCAAGTATCAGATAAGCAAACAGGAGTGCTTAGTAAGATGTATCCTTAATTAATGTGCTTATCCAAGAACTGTATGATATAGTTAATAACAGAAGCAGAGATCCACAGTAGCTGCTGCCTACATGTAAATAAAGTCTTGTTTTGAGACAAAAGCAGAATACATTGCTTGATTCTGCAGCTGTTATGCTAGACAACCAACAATTTTGGGTTTGGGTTCCCCATTCCCTTTGTGTTATTGCTGTATCTGGGGGTTGTGTTTTGCTTTGCTTTTGCCTTTTTTTTTTTTTAAATTAAAAGGTCTGACTAGTTTTACAGCATACTCATATTTCTCAAAGCAGCACAGCACAGCATCCATTTTCAAACAACTTCAGGTTGAATTAGAGGACCTTTAAAAAAAAAAAAAACAAACCAAACAACCCCCCCGCCCCAACAACTATACCACAGCTACATTTCATTAAGTACGAGAGCAAGAATTTCTGTCTGGTGGGAAATTCTACTTTAAAACACACCAGAATGAAAATCTTCCAAGCCAGGTTCAACACTGGTTGGCAGCAGAGACTCGGGCAATCACATCTCTTTTTGTGCCTTTCCTTTCTCTGTGAGCAAAACCAACATGGACAACGCTTATTTTGCCCTTCGCTAGGGCTGTGAGAACCGGTATAAGAAAAGGAAAGTTCCAGTCCCTGGATATCACCGCTGCGTTATTCACAGTTCAGAACTGTTACCTCCCATCACTTCATTTATCCATCCAAAATTAGAGATGGAAGTTAAGACGACTTAGTTTTTAAACACTGACATTTTTACCCAACCATCTCGCCTTTTTTTAAACACCATCTAGTAAAGAATTTCAAAGGGCTCTGCTTCTTTAATGAGGCATTAAAATACAGTCATACGACAAAAAAGCAACTCTACTAAGTCTCTTAAACCCCTGGACTTACATTATCAGCTTTTATGTGCCTGTCAACACTCAACAGTAAGAAGCAATGGTTTGCTCTTTGCCTCGAATTTAAAAGCCAGCTAAACTTCCTCCCACTTTCCTGCTGAGAGCTTTAACTCCTTGCAAACTGTCAAAGCTTTGACACTTCAGCAGCAGATAAATCTACGACATGATGCAACGGCCAGGTGTAGTCTCAATCAGCCACCAGCCACTAATTTACTAGTGGCCATTTCACTCACCTCAAAAAGCAATAAACTAGAAATACTTCCCACCCTCCACCCCCTGCCACGTACCCACACTGCTTGTGGATCAGCCCTTTTAAATAGATGCTAGCTCTGTCAGAGAACCAGGTACAGTTAACCTGCAACTTGAAAGAAAGGAAATATTTAAAATTGTAGAGATGTCAATAGATGGCTAAAACGCAAAGGCATTTCCAACCCAGAAGCTAAAGTAAGAGTGCAGCATTTTTCAAGAAAGAGTAAGTGCAAAGTATTAAATACTGTAACTTTTTTTACCCAGAATGTTTCTCTAAATATCCACAGCCTGGATGTGACATTCAGTGTAAAAGCTCATTGACGCAACGCCCATTATTAATTTGTTTTATAAAGGTGCCAAGCTAAGTGCACCAGTGGAAGAATAAGATTTGGATTATTTGCTTAGTAGAAAATGCAAAGTTCACAGCTGTGAAGCCCTATATTCCATTAGGTATAAGCTAAAATATTTATACCATTATCTCACTATACAGAAAAACAATGGCTGCACAGAAAAGCCATGCTGTTTCTTTACAACAATAAAATGAGATACAGACTTATAATGGGATCCTTGAGATACTACACTTAACAGCAGTATAGTGAAAAATGATCCTTTCCCTTTTCTTCTGTTCCTTTCACACTGTAATTCCACAGTATACAAAACCCCTATTTAAGTCTCCTAACCTTGATAAGGACTTGATCCCACTCTCATTCAAGTCAATGGAAAAAGATCTCATAATTAACCTCAAAGACGCATGATTGAGGCACTGAGTGGCAAAGTTACAAGATAGTATTGTAGTAATTTATTCATGAAAATATTAGGGTTTTTTTCATAATGGGAGAAAAAAAAGCTTTTTTTATTATGATAGAAAGCAAGACAGTAGCTTTCTTTAAAGGTCAACCGTTTCTGCTGAGAATGCACAACACTGATACAGCTCTCACATCCTCCTCACTCCAGGCATTTGCTGGGGTGGTAGCCACAAGTTACAAATGCATTTATGCTTTCAAAGGGGGAGAGGAAGGAATTGAAAAAAAAGCTATCTGAGGTTCTGCCAATGTTGGCATGTCTCCTCTTTCAAATACCTTAAATACAGCCTGGCATCGGAGTTTCTCTCATCACTAGGACTTCAAATGCCAAACAAATCCCTTGACTCACTGTGTCAAACCCCAAGGGAAGCATTTGCCAGCAGGAAAAATACGAACAAGAATGCCAAGAGTTAAAAAGTTAAGTCAGACTGATTCAGCATTCAGATCAAACGACTACAGTTCTTCCTAGATTATTAACGAGCGCTCCAAGCAACCAGGGGCTCTGACGCAGACAAGAACCTGCACATCACAGGCATTCCAGGAACCCTGGTTTGTCTGTGCTGGAACAAAACCTTTGCAAAATATGCGTGCCCTCCTGATTTAAAAGCATGCCGACTCTCGTTGCCTCTCTGTCCATACACAAGCACAAGACTGTTAGGCACAAAATACTTCCTTCATCAAGACTACGATCAGCAAAACTTTTTCCTGAAATTCTTTCAAATCTTTTAGCATCCATAGTAATTTTTAAAAAGCTGTTCTAACAAGTAATATTGCACACAACAGGCACATCTTTCACAACCTCAACAGACAACCAAAATAATGAAAAACCAAAATAGACACAAGAAGAGACAGCAAGTCTTTTCACCAGCCACAACTTCAAATACAGATTTTTGGAGATGGTAGAAGGAATACAATGATGCTTCAAGCAATGTTAACTGGATCTTGTCAGTTCAAACGGAAAGGGAAGGGCTTTTTTAACTGAGCATAAAACATGTGTGGGGAATACTTGCAAAAGACAAAGGACATGTGAACCATACATTTTGGAAAGACAAAGACTCAAAGTCATCCAACTTTCCTTTTATTTAAAACTGTTTAACAACCAATTAATAAAACTTGAGACATACAGCTAACTGTGTCCAAATGTAGCATATTAGAAATAGCAATTTTATCCAGCATAGGTACTTAGGCCAAAAAAATCCACCATGCTTTTTGAAGTGCAAGCTCAGTGTCTGAAGTTATTCAAAACTGCTAATTTCTGAATCCTTCCAGACAGAATGGCCCTTATAATTAGGCAGGTGGCAGATAGTCCTGCAGATATGAAAAGCTGTCTCTATGGTATCTAGAAATAAACAGTCCCCACAATCAAGTTTTAAACTGGCCTAAGTACTTCCCATGTTGTCAGTGCAAACACCACACCTCCAATACACAGCTGAATTTTCGGGGGGGAGGGGGTGAGGGGGCGGGTAATAATGGATTTATTACTGTAAAATCTCGCAGAATAAAGTTTTAAGGCTTAAAAGGAAGACAGCTTGAAATATAGCCAATTTAAACAAAAAATAATTCAGGGTAATTTCAGACTCCACATTCACCCAAGTCTTCTGGCAACTTTCTTGCGGTTTTACAATAATTTCCTATAGTCACCTTTCACTGCTGTTCTGAAGACCTGCACAAGCACGTTGGGGAAGAGAAAAAGCGAAGTGACCAGTTCTCCAGAGAAAACCATGAAGATGACCATGACCTTGACTTCATATTGTGCACGTGTAAATGACTAAAAAACTCAGCCAGAAAGTTGCTTGGCACTAGTGTAGTTCCACTACTAGTCACTGTGTTTTCTACAGTAACAGAAGGTGAAATAGAGTTTGGCATAAGTAGGGATTTTTAAATTAAGTGTACATTTAAGAACAATCTTACCAAAAGTAACTTCTCCTTTGCCAGTCTTGTCAAACAGCTGAAAGGCTACTATGAACAAAGCATCTGGAGCACACAGGACTGATTCAAATGCCACAAACTCTTGAAAGGATATCAACCTAAGGGATGAAGCAAAAATCAAGAGCTATGAAACCACCTGCTTGCAGAAAACTGAAATACAATATAGCATAGATTATACAAAAGAAATAATATCACAAACAGAATGTGTACAAGATGTTATCAATAAGGATTAACATTTATCTTAAAATGCCCTATCACCAACGCTGTCAGGAGGCCTTTATATTGCTAGATGGAAATGACTTTGTTGAACAAGGAACTATTCCTCTCAGCAAGTCACAACAGAACATAAAATAAGCAAAGCACTCAGCGTGGCTACTCACCTCAGCTTTAATGTCTAACTGAACTGCCCTCTGGGGAAGCCTACCTCCCTCCGCTGGCAAGACAGAGAGCCAATAAAGATATGAGTAACTTCCCTCAAGACTCAGTACTTTAGGCTTTTGGAAAAGCAAATCCTTTCAAGACCTACATGCTGCCACTCACTTCAGAAGGCACCGATCAGAATGTGTTATCTGTTTGCTAGCAACTTATTAGTCATCCATCGCAGCCCTCCAGTCCTGCGTGTTGAGTCACAAATTTCAAGCAGTAGTTTGCACGTTCTTCCTCAGCCCAAGAGCAGTTCATTCAAATTCATCATTACAGCCAGGTTACCAAGACACGAGTGCCGCAGCAGAGCACAGACAAAAGCAGAGGTGCCCTTCCTTAAGTTAGTTAATAAGCAGAAATACATAATTAGACTTGGCATTGCTTTCAGCAGTAGATTTGATACAGCAAAGACCCTGAGCAGTTCTAATTTCTCTGGGTCACTCCCAAGAGTTCAAATGGAGATCAAACTCCTATTCTTAGAGGCAAAGGCCAACCATTCTTCTGATTTGCTACTTCTTTAATGTCTAGGTTGCACAGTTTAAAATCGCCTTCGAATGTGTGGCTGCAGGGCCTGCTGGCAGTCTAGGAGGTTTAAGACTGCCCCCTCTCAAGGCTGCTTTATGTCAGTGTAGCAAGTGCATAGCTTTAATGGGGAACAAAGATTTATTTCTGAGAAGTACAACATTCAGTGTAACAAATGTCAAGACACACACACAAAAAATAATTGTCTTTTTTTTTTAAATTAGAAACTAACTGTATCCTTAGGACTTCGACTCAAAATGACACTGCAGCCAGTTCAATGAAAACTTCCACTCTAAACAGTGTTTCAATAGGTTGGAAAAGACATTCAGTCCATCAAGTTATGACGACCCATGACTATACAGCTATTTCCAGTCACCCTGTCTTAAGGGAATTAATTTGAAATCACACAGAAGCGTGCTTGCTGCGCAACAGCAGCAGAACATCCACAGGGTAACAGAATTTGATTTCCATGAAGGATGTGAAAACATGAGAATATGAAAAAAAGAGGACATTTTGAAAAAAGCATGGCACAGACGTTAACAAGCCATTCTACTTTACCTCCCTCAATACATATGCACTAAGTAAAAGTAAAGGAAAGCATATGTAGAGTCAGAAATAGTTTAACAAATAATTAGCTCTGGGAACTTGCCACCATAGGTTATTATGTACTGTGAGAAATAAATAAAAAGAAACTTCCTCAGGTATTCTTAATATTAAACTCAGAATTGATAATGCCAGTAAACATATAAGCATGCCTTAAGCTTTACTGGCAAAGAAGTCAATGACTTGCTATATATGCACACGTTAGCACATGGGCAGGCCATCAAGTCGTTTATTTTAAACTCCTTGGGAGCTCTCAGTGCTCCCCACTGTTAGTCACAGAATATACAGATACTCATTCTTTAAATGGAAGAAACTTCCATTTCTCCTAAGCCAAAAGAAATTTTTAAAAATGCAACATTTGCTTCAATTTTAATCCAACATATCGCAACCTACTTAGTTTTGCATTTATGCGTATTTATTGTTACTACGTGACTTACGGGTTATAAAACCTCATTGCTATCCATTACTATTGGTTACATACCTGACAACTTTCACAACAGCAAACAGATACAAAGCACTGAATTCTTCTGTCCCAAAGGTTATATAAAGCCCTCACAAAGAAAGAACAAAACAGACAGCAGGCGACAAGACTCTAGAATAGGATTGTTTAGAATTAAAAATGTAAAATATCTGCCAACGCCATCTTGATAAAGCTGCTTTTTCTGTGAAACAACCACCAGCATATGTCCTTACCAACAGATCCCAACACAGTGATGAGAGCACATAAAAGAAATAGAGCACCTGTGCCAGCAGAATCCCAGCACCATGCTAAGAACATATTTTATGTTATTAGGCCTGGATTTGATTAAAACTCCATGTATTAACACTGATACAAGATTTTATACCGGTAGAAGCATTCTTTGTCAGTACTTGCAAGTAATAAACCCCCTTAATAAGTCAGAGATAGGTGCTTAAAATAACCCCATATCCATTTTAAAAAACAATTATTCATATTACTAGGAAGATTAAAAGTGTACAATTTGTGTGGTTCCAGCCAGAATGTTAAAGAAGAGACATTAATATCTGCTGTGCCAGCTGAATTCAAATTAACCCAATTTTTACATGTTAATTAAACCAGCTATTTTCTTCTTATTGTATTTTTGCTCCCTAAGTAGACTAGCCTGCTAGTGATTCCCAACAGATCTATTCTAACAACAATGACGTATTCATTTACTTCTATTATGACCATACAATACAGTAACTGAGCAGTAATTTTTCACAGTCAATTACACGTGTGATTCTTAATGCTTAAAGATGCTGAAATAATGTGTACTACATAGCCATATGCTCACTTCTCTGTACTGCACAAGGGTAGTTGCCTGGGTAACACATTTTCTCTCCGGTTTAGCATCATCCTTTTGGGTTTAGCATAACCCTTCACTGAATATCATTAGGTGTCATTAAACAGCACATATTAACATGGACTTCAATATACTACTTAAGAGTTAATTTATCTACCTAAACAAGTGCTCATTTATGTTACAAAAGCAGAGAAAAGCCTAGTGATTTTAACAGCGCAAAGAGAGGAAGCTGAAATGTTTACAAAATTTTACTTCAACCTTGAAGATATCCTACCATCTGGTCAAAGTCCTCCTTCACCTTCACATCCTCATTATCAGTGCCAATACTGCACGATTTATTCAGGAAGGCTGAAATCTTGATATTTTAAAAACAAACACACACAAGAGCTACAGTCCAAACACAACAACTGGGTATGGTCTAGCAAACCCAGTATTGCCTACTCTCTCCTTTCTTCCATGCTGCTTCTTTTGGTGCTTACATCCATGGTATCTGGGCACCACACAGACATCATGCATTCCCACCAGAGAAAGTCCACATGTAGCCATGCAAAGAAAAAAGCCATTACCACTGTAATAATACATACAAATGCAATGATGAAGAGGTTTCTTCAGAAATCAATGCATATGTTTTTACTGTATCAGCAATTTAAACATGATAACATAATGGGACACAAATTGAAGCTACATCTATTATTTTACGCTGCAACCTAGGTAAACTAAGTATAGTGTAAATTGGTGCATTAGAGGATAAATTTATATCCAATAATAATGGAAATGCTGGCATTTCCAAGTGTTATTTTTGAATAGTTTGTCCTTTCTAAAAATAAAGCATACAGTATTTCTCAGTAAAGTGTTAGTTACTACAGTCCAAACAGAGATGTGCAGTAAATACTTATTTTGTTAGACAGATGTTTAAAAGTACAACAAAAGACTGAAAAACAATATGTTACAGCAGGCAGGATGGAAAATGCCTGGCCTGTTGCTGACAGGCCTTGAGAAAGCCACTGTATTTTTGGGGAGTTTCTCATCCACCTGAAGCCAAATGAAGCATTTTTTTGAACTAAAATTAGGAATGAGAATCTTAAGGCCAGGAACCAGTCAAGGCTCTTAAGCTGTTTCATACAAACTACAGCCACACGATATAACACTTTTAAAAAAACCTCTGTTATTACCCATTGACTACTTTGAAAGGCTTCTCTGGCCATTGGCAAGAAAACCATTTCCCTTTCTTAAAGTAAACCTTTAAAAGATGCCTCTGTAAGAGGCCAGAAGGAAAGCCTACCTCCAAATAATCCTATGCCCTGACTTATAATGGAGGCAAAACTTGCTCCCATGGCAACAGATACTCATTGAATGACAGAGTCTGCCTTAAGAGGTCTCGTACCTTTGTCACACCAACAGCAGCTCCTGTAGATACCCTCGAATCCTTAGCCTCTGGCAATACAGGAATTGTGCTAGAGCTACACAAGAGATTTTCTCCACAGCAACCACAATGAAATTATATATAAGAGCTACTGTTCTTTACACTTCACACTCAGGACTTCTTCAGCTCTGGGGTAAGCAACTCTGCCCATTTCTTTGCTCTGCTCATGAGTCAGAAGCTCTTGTGCTGTCTGCCTTTCACCCGTGTGACTTACCCATTTTAGTATTTCTCACTGATTACACTTTGTAACTACAACTAACTTCTCACCAAAATCAGAAGGAATTAAAAAGCATTTTTAAAAGTGTTAGGAACAACTGTGGTGATTCTGGGCTCAGACCCTTTTTAGTGAACAGCAATCATGCTCACCAGTCATGAAGTACAGATGCTTCTTCAGAGCAAAACAGGGATCCAAGGCAGCGGATAAATGCTTCTAGAAATATCCTAACATTATTTTCAGAACCACACTACTTTAAGCCACTAACACTATAACAAAATTAACTTGTCGTTGCTCTTGCAAGCTGCCTTCTATTTTATACTAGAAATAAAGCTAAATTATTGAACAGATTCTCATGACCTTGAACACGTGTAAGTCTCTAAACACTGACCAGCCAAAAATGAACACTAACAAAAGCAGTTTTGTACTTCCCTTTAAAACCAGGAGCTCTGGACTGCCAAGTTGGAAAGAATTCAATAGGAGAAGACCACTAGGTCCCAGTGCTATCTCTAGGAGATCTCATTCCAGGAACCAAAAAGCAATTGACCCTTGCTTCAGACAATCATTCTGTGAATTACTTTATACACCACCAGAACAAGGTACACATGCCTGAACACATGGCAAAAAATGCTACAATGCCAGGTTAGAGAGATGGACGCTAATCACTTTCTGAACTTTCTCCATTTTTTCCCATATAGAGTAGCAGCTAAACAAGACGACAGCCTGAATACCAGAAGAGACTCTCCAAAGATATGTTAGGAACATGTAGTCCCCTGTCACTGCAGTCTGGATTGCAGAAACAGTCCTTAACCATGGCAGAAAGCAGCAATTAGAAGCCTCAATACTACACCGCAAAACTCCTACAAGATCACGCCAAGTTATGAAATCCCAACTTGTCAACAAGTTGACATAGGCTACTGTTTTACATTTTGCTCTTCCTGACACCAGCTTCTGCTTGTGAGGGAGTTCCAAATCACAAGGTATGGATTATACTCTCAATCTTCTTATTACAAAATGGATTTGAAGCTGTGCAATGTGGAAAATGCCATTTTTGCAGGCACCAAACCAAGGGAAGAAATCTGAGAAATGTTTAACGTTTTCAGTCAAACACTATCTGAAGCCACCACTTTCTTGCTGCCATCATGCCAGTGTTACCAATATAGCCTTTTACGCAATCCTTTTACCAGGGGCAGCAATCATCACATTAACTCGTCTGCAAGGTTTAAGGTCCCTAGCCGCCAGATACATGAGGCTGGCTGAGCAGAAAAGAGAGCACACAAACTACAACAAAACTTCTCAGCTATGCATGCATCTGTTCCCTAGGAAGCCTGCATTCTCTAGTCATGCTTTATTTATCTCACATTTTACTCTCTGCAACCACCGATATGAGTCATGCTGAAGTTTTCTGGTTTCTAAAAATGCCACAACTACAGACTTTAAGTCCATAGCTAATTATTCTAAAGTTTCTCTAAAGATACTTTAAAGGCAGGGTTCAAAAAATGCATTCATATGGGTGAAAAGACAGCTTGCCTGGGCAAGTACCAAAAGCAAAAGCTAGGATTTCATTAAAGAAAGGGGGAGGAAGATGGAGGGGTAGCTAATCTTCCCTATTGGCAAAGTCAGCCTTTCAAATGCAAACCATGTGCAACCAACTTCACTGCTGTCTTCCCAAGATTGCAAAGTGGCTCCCTAAATACCTTAGTTGCTCCTCCTCCCTCTTAAGGGAAAAAACAGTGGCAAAAACCTTTAACGGGGCTATGTCAAAACAAAGCAGGGGCACTTTTTTCCTATGATCTCTTCCCACACCATTTAAACTTATTTTGGATTGCTATTCGAATGCATTTGTGACAGATTCATAAAGTAAATGGAGACAGAGAGACTTATGGAAGGAAAGAAAAGCAGGAGTTAGGCGAGCCAGCCAACAAACACAAAAGGTTCAATGACTTAAAAATACATAGTAGACAAAATGGTTTGCTCAGCTAAATGGTATATGAAGCCCAAAACATTGTTTCCACTCTGTCTACTTAAAAGATATTGTATTCCTTTATGTACCTGCAGGCAATAAAAAGCAAAAACCAAACCAAAACAAAACCCCACCACCCTTCAGGGATCAGAATATTTTGGAAGAATGGTTCTGTATTTTTTAAATGAACAACAAAAAACAAACAAAAAAAACCACCCCAAAACACAAAAAAACACTTACCCATCTTTTGTCTGATCCACCACACCTGCAAGGAGCTGTACAGTGCTTGCATTAGGCAAACCATCTCCAATTATCTTCAGGTACCGTGTGACAAAGTCATTAGGAGACATGAAGAATTCGCCATTCTTCTCCACGCTTGCATACTGTTAAATGAATACAGTATTTAGTGCCTGAAATACATCCTTCTCCAGGAATTTACTACCACCATGCATAGGTTCTGATCAGGAGCAGGCTTACGTTACAGCAGATGACAGTTCTGCTCTGAAGAACCTACAGCCTACACCCAAACAAGAAAGAATAAGTGGGGAGTACTCAAGCAGCTGAAGGCTTGGCTCCTCAGCCAGAAAAATGGCATATAGATCATTTTTTTGTTTATCATGTCAACAATTTCTCCATGGTAGTCTAGAAATGCTCCAGCACCAAATGGGTTTGGTTTTTTTCGAAGTAGAACAAGAAGCACATGCCCATTTGCAAACACGTATGTGGCATCTCAGGCTCACTGAAACCCTGACAGCAACGGGATACTCCAGCATATCTTATTTATCTGAAATGACTCCTTTATGTAGCCATTCTACTTCAGGATGAGAAGGCAGCTTTACACCAGCAAAATGACACTGCAGTGCTAATGGAGCAAATGATCCCACAAAAGTGTCCACCTGGGGGTGCTGTTTTGGAGGAACGCCACTGCATCACCTTCAGCCAGGGCTGGGCCCTAAGTAAAGGAGAACCTACAGATACTCCTCCTTGGTTGAACTGCTGAAAGGAGGCCAGAGAATATCATTTGCAGAAAAATATATAACAGAAAATGAGAACTTCAACAGTTCAGCAAACTGCAGAAACAAGAAAAGAGATACGACACCTTACCAAATAAACGTTACTCCCTCTTTATACCATAGTTACTGGCATACTGCTCCAGAAAACAGCTATCAACAGACCCAAGCATATTTGCTTCCAAGGGAAGCCTCCAGTAACATGTTATGTATCAAGGAAAAGGAATATGAAAATATTTTGAAGATAATACATAAATAAATTAAATTGCCTTTGTTACCACCCTTACCCCGATTCCTCAGTAATCCTTCAAAATTTAAAGCTCTCGTTTTCTGTAGAAGGGTAAATTTGAAATCAACCCTAAAAATGTTTTTAAGAAAAAGGATAAAGACAGTAATTAAGAGGAAAAGGAATCCCAGGCATCATTTGCAGAACCATGTATTAGCTTTAAGGGAAACAGGTCTGTCTTGGGATAACAAATGTGCACTGAGAACAGAAAAGCAACTATTAATTTCTTTTTTTTTTTTTAAGGCAAGGTAGGATGATAAACCATTGTTGCAGCTCCCCGCAGAGCATTATCCACACTAAAGTAATAAATAAATTAGATGCCTATTGCTATTTTGTAGCATACTTCAAAGACATGTTTTGTTTTACATTGCTATATCTCCACTTTGGGAAGGAAACTCCCAATCTTCATTTCATGGAGCCACACTGGTGCCTGCAGAGTACCGTTATACCTGCTGTAGGCATATAACTCTCAGAGGGATGCCAAAGTGTAACAGTAAGTAGATTATTTTCTTCTAGTGCTATATAAATACAGTCTTCAGGTACAGCAATATCTTCAAGAAACAAGGCTTCAGAGAAGCAAGCCCAAACAAAACGTAACTTGCTTTGGCATCTATATATTGGTGAGCATTTAAGGATTCCTGTTTCAATAGATGCTGTTCATAACACAAGCTTTCTAGCTGATACACTGCACGAAATTTTGAATTGTATACTTTTATAAGAACTAGCAGATCAATTGATTTCAATGTAATCATTTGCAGCGAGACGAAATCTTTCAGAATCCCAGCCTCAGAAACTTTTAACACAGCTGCTATTGAGAAACAAATCAAATAAGTCAGACAGCCTATGCTTCTATATTTCAATTTTTTCATCCAGGCTAACCCCCTGCTAGGGCACTCAATAACAGAAAACAGCACAAGGTTTCAGTGTCCCCCTGTTTCTTGTCATTGTGATTTACTCAAGTGTATTTGAAATCCAATCACGTACTCTATACTACATATAGAAAATGACCTTGGAAAATGTCAGCTTGATCACTTTGACTAAAATCTAATCTCTTAGGGGTTATGGTAGAAGACTTAGAAAAAGTAGAGTTACTCTTGGAAATTATCATAACAAAAAGAGAAAAACATCAATTCTATTGGTTTTGGACGAGAGACATTTAAAAAAATGGTTCTTTACAATTGTATTTTTCCCCACTTTGGCAATTATACCCACAGAGAATTTGATATTATACAATAGTACTTAATGGCTTTTTGGTAACTTATTTACATATATTTTAGATAGTCAAGTATTAACCAGTTCAACCCCATTTTAAATAAGATTTGCAAACATTTTATTGGGGGTTTGATGTATTAAATATGCTAGAAGTTGAGCGTAATCAACTGTATTTAAACTGATAGCTTCATATTTATTTCTACACAGTGGGTACTATTCCTACCCGGCAATCATATTTTTTAATTCTTAATTGAAGTAGAAGGAATGGCTGTCAAATTATTTTATAAGTGAATGTCCCACAATCTGCAGAAGCAACTGCAGTGGCCTCAACATTTAAAATCGTCTGAAGGAGCTTAATTAACACTCTGCCCATTCCTTATCGGTAGAGCACAAAACCACATACCCTATTCACTCATCCTTTTTCCTTCTCAGTAGTAAGAAGCACAATTTCTGTATTACACTGAACAAAATGTTTAGCTCATATTTCATTACTCCACTCTACTGAGACCCCTTCTTTTCAGTGGAAGGGGAAGCAGAGAAGGAAGGAAAAGGAGACGGAGGTGGTATTTAGTGAGCTCAACCACGACCCATTCAATCCACTAAAACTGAAAGCTGAGGGAGCTACAATCTTCAGAAATGCAAGGGAGGTGAATACCCACAGGCAGGTAGGAAACAATTTTCACACTATTCTCAGCAAACCAACCAACCAACCCCCTTCCCCCACAACTGGGCGCCGCCTCACATTGCAGAAGGGACCAGGCGTCTCTCTACCGTTCTTATACCCTTTCTCAACGCTACCATCTTCTCGGGTCAGCAGCCAACTCCCTCTCTGCCTTTTCTGCTGCCTTGCTCCTGTTCTTCAAGCATTTACCTCTGAAAATTACACTATCCAATTCTTTTTCAAGAGTCTTTTTGCTCTCCTGACAGATAAGTTCCAGGACTTAATAAGTTAAATCCTGGCTTTCTCAACTGAAAATCTGATTTCAGAGCTATAAATACTGACAGTATATGATAAAACTATAAATACTGGCAATATACATAGTGACACCTACACATATTGTTAATAATAGCTCACAAGGGACAATGGAAAACATGCAGAGAAGTGCACGGAGAGTGGGGCATGATGCTGGAGAGAGGGAAGGTGGAGGGAGGAACTTGGAAACATATGAGCTCTCTTAGGCACTCAACAACTTCATAAAAATAGTTCAGATACAACAGCCCCCTGTAGCGTTGTGGCACCCACCTCATATATATTCTCCAGACCCACCAATTTCTGAACTCTTTTTTCATACCAGACTACTGAACTAATACAGACACCGTACTAATAAATCTTAGGAAGGTTAGGAATAGTTATTTAAATTTAGGAAATGGGTCAAAGGAAGCCAATTTCCAGCAAAACACTAAAGACACACATCTCTCAAGTATACAAGCAAGTACACGCGTCATTTCATTACTTGCATACTTCTATAGCAGGCCAATACAGAAGGAATTCTAGTCAAATAACAAATATGGCCACCACTTCACAAGGTGATCTTCCCAACACTTCTACAAATTAGAGAAGCAGAGGTAACACTGAAGCAAGGAAGGAAGCAAGGATGGGAGAAGAAAGTTTACCAAATGGTCTAACAGCAAGGTGTCTACACGAACATTTTACCATCTGTAGGAACAATATTGAAACTCCCACCACATTCTCCGAACAATGCGGGTTTTTTTCTAAGATAGTAATACTTCTTCTGAGTCAATACAATAATCACTCAGGAATGTATCTGACTTCTTGGTGAGCATTGTTCAATTCTGATAATGGTATTTAAGTCTAACATGGTAATAATACAGTGAATGATTAATGGTTGGAAAAACTATCAAGAGTTGTATGCTGCAATAAAGGAGCAAAAGATATGAAAAATTTAAGCAAAAAGAGTAAAATATTTACTTTATACATACCTTCAAAAATATTGTTTTCAGCTCAGCTGGATCAGCTCTCTTGGTTAAAGCCACCTACAAATAAATACAATTACATTAATATGCATAATTTATACAAAAGATGTCAAAGTGTCATTTAAAAGGAAGAATTCAAATACCAGAACGAGTGATGAAAATAAATGTTCACCTTAGAAAAGTCAGGTACTGCTTTAGCTGGCCATGCTTATTTTACTCATTTCACATTTACACTAAGTTATTCAACATTTTTGTTGTAACTGCTTCCCCTCTGCAACCCTGCAGTTCTTAAACAAGCACACATTAACAAGACATAAAGACGTTCAAGTATCAAATCTTTTCAACATACCTCTCTGCTGGGATTCGGCATTATACCATCTTTACCATATAGATTTTTATACTTCCAGCATCTTTCATCTAAGGATTTCAGAGTACCATACGCAGCCCCCAACTGATAGATTGCAAGAATGAAATACTCAGACTTACAAACTTGTCCAAGAAAGCAACTCCCTAAAAGACTGAATTCCAATGTAATTATTCAGTTTATTGGTACTTCTACGTCCTACTTCCAACATTTTAAACTATTTAAACTTACAGTGCAGACCTTTCTGATGAGGTAAATTCAGAAAGCATAGTATCTAGATTTTACTGCAGATCACACAACTAGCCAGTTCCAACTAAAATCTAAGTTACATTTATCACCACAAACCCAAAGTAATTAGAATTTTTTTTTTTTTCCCCAAAACACTGAATTAAAAAAACATTCCATATCCATTATGGAGTAAGCCCATCAGTATTTTCCTTGTTGACATACTGTACCATCTATTTGCTGCTTTTGAAAGTAAGTGGATTTATCCCCTCAGTCTGTGCCTGCTATAGAGTTTCCCTTTCCTTTTTCAGGATGCTTTGATAACATCTTGCTTGCCAACATAACGACGATCAACTGGTAAGTCAATTCATCATATTAATCTATTTCTAATTTAAAAAAAAAAATTACTTTGCAAGCAAATCTGGATTTTCAAAAAACTTGTGAAAACATCTCTGAGATGGGGAATAAACAGCCAAAGGGCAAGATGTAAAATCTTACCCTTACCTAAGAATTAAACATCAGAAACATTATCAATAAAACACGACTACCTACTTTCTTGACTCTCGAGAGCAATGGTAGACTGTAAAGGTGGATGTGAGCACAAGTGCATTTCTAGTAGCACACTAGACTACTGCAGAAAATTGTAGAAGTCTCTGTAAGTCCGTACAAGAGCATTATATCCTCACACGTACATTTAATGAAGAATCTTTAGTAAGTTTTTCTTCACCACAAATGGGTCATTTAAAAACTAAAAAAAACCCAACCCACAACAAAAATACAAGAGTATTTTAAGAAAAGTGTATAAATAAGATTTCTTATAAAAGTTTAGATTTTTTTTAAAAGGGAAAAAAGGGAAAAACCACACCTGAAGTTATGCTAGGACTCAACTGACAAAGTCCACAGCTGGAGTCCCAATTCTGTGTTTGCACAGAAATCCGTGTGGAGGCAGTTGAAAAAAAAAAAAAAAATCAAAGTGTAATTGTGAGGCTGGGAATCTAAAAGTGTGTCTTTTCTAAAGTACAAGCTGTCCTAAATGCAATCACTGTGTAGTAAGCAGAGATTTAATTTAGCCCCATTGGTAAAAATCTGGTACTCTAAAGCAATTTGCAACTTTGTGGAAAGAAAGAAGTCCAACATTTCTATGCTGCTGCAATCCAGAATCTTGCCACCACACAGGCAAACAAAAGACACTTCAAACTCCTATAGCCATTAAAAATAAATCAGTATCACACTTCATCTACTTTACAGTTTAAATTTTATACTGTCCCAGAAATCTAAGACTAAAGAAACCAGGGATGAAAAGAACAAATAAAAAGGCTACATGTTGATAGCTGAACTTACACTCATTTTCCTTTGGTTTCACCGCCACTAACAATCTTGAGAAACTCAGGAGACAAAACATGCTCACAGCCCAGCTGCCATTTTTCAGCCCCCTCTTGATTACGAGGGGATTTTGGTGGGGTTTTTTACAGCAAGTTTCTTTTAATCATATACTGAAAGACAGGCTGAAACTGATCAGGTCAATGAACACACAGAGGTACTGCAGACCGGCACCCCAAGCAGCGGCTGCAGACCATGGCTTCCCTCCATTTCCCACAGTCTACTTCCACATTCTTCCATTTCCCAGGAAACAGGAGAGGAAAGGGATGGTCAGCACTGCATTAATTGGTTTGTCCATGTGTCATCCATCAATCTCCATTTTGAAACGGCCAATGGATCCCAGTTAAGCAAAAGAGCCTCAATTACTCTCTGTTACAGCTTCGGGAGGACTGATGCTAACGCAGCCATACCAGTACTAAGAGCAGATGTAGTTAATTCAGCCTTTCATCCATCCTCAGCTGTGGGTAAAGCTGAAGCAGCACACAGAGACACAAAAACTGATGACAGGCGTTACTAGCAGATTCCCCTTCTGGAAAAGGTCAAAATATCGCATTCAATACCATTCTGAAAATTGTTCCCAGTTATGTTAGCAGTTGAAGGTGGGCTAAGTAACCCGATGCCAACAAGACTGCAAGCCAACAGGTAGCATGCCCGATGGATGAAAAGTGACCCACAGACACAAGCTGCTTCTCCTTCAGTCAACTCAGGCGATATTTACTGACCTTCATATAACTGGGCTTAAGTGATGTGTTTTGTTATTGGAAAGGCTTCTCCATTTTACTTTATTTTCTCTCCATAAACACAAAAAACAGCCTGAGATAAAACCAGCTATGAGCTGGTAGGCATGACATGTCTCTGGCTGCGTGAGGAGGCATCTGAGAAAGCAGATCTGAGGGAAGCAACATTTATTACTGCTCTTTACAAAGAGATGCTTTGTAACAGACTAACACTGCAAAAAAAACAGTAACTTTTATTAAGTAAGGTTCAGTGAAGAAAGCTCACCAGCAAACATTTATTTTTAAAAAGACAGGCAACAACAGGGAGTACAGAAACTGAAGTGCAGGATTATAACAAAGTCAGGACGTGCTACACAGAAAGGACTGGGATAATGTACAGAAAACGTCAGCAGGGATTTTCATTCCTAAGGTAAATACTTGAAAGTTTTAGCCAACATACTATGTGTATATGTGCATTATAACGTGTGTGAAGAACCAGCCAGCACAGGCAATATAAAAATTGAATTTAAAAATGCTGAATCCCTCCCATTAGCAATGACATTCAGCAAAGGGAGACAGAGGGTGCAAAGAGAAAGGGAAAGCTCTGTCAGTGAGGGACAGAAACACACGGGTTGATTTGAACCCTGGAGCTGTTCACATCCTTAAGACTCCCTTGCACCTTGATCTTAATTTCAGCCCATTTTCTCCAGTGGAGCTCTTTTCTCCGTGCTGACTGATGCTCAATTTAGACTGACCTGCATTTTCAGTCTCACTTCCACCGTCAACAACAGATGCAAACAGACTCTTCCCAGAAAAATATGACTGTACAGCAACACAAGAAAACAGAATCCACTGGGAATCAAATAAAATTATATTACATTTCCAATCAACTCTATTAATGTATTTGTCATACATAAGGCAGAAGGAACAGGTTGTCAGATGGTATATGATATAAAAAGATACAAAAGGACTAATAAAGTAGTGAATGTGCTCCACTCAGGAAAGAACAGTAACATGAGTGGGCAAGAGAGAAAAAGGGCAGCAGGAAAATCAGAATTAATGCCAATATAGCATTAACCTAATGGCAAATATAAAATGTCCAACCTTCTTACCTCTATAGTAAAGATCACTTTAGTAGCCACCATTTGTATAGAGTAGAAAGGTAATGGGGATCCAGGAATATTTGGGAATTGCTACAATATTCCAGGAAGTTTATTGGGACCAGCATGTCCTAACCAAAGACAAAGAGATAAATATCTCTCAGTATTGTTTCTTCCTCATGGTTTAACTTGAATAGAGCTCAAGAGTGAAGGAGAAAGTTGATGGAGGTAAAGATGTCCCCTCTATCACATTATCTTTAAAAACTCCTGACACCGAGCAGGTAAGATGCTGGAGAGCAGCTCTTCTCCAAGCAGAGAACTGGAGCTGTGGCAGGGCTACCTCGCTCCTGGGCACTGGTGAGCTCAGTCTGTTTAATTCTAGAAAACCCCACCTACGGGCACATACAGAGAGAAGATGTTTGATGAAAAGCCTAACAAGTGATCACAAGCTCTACTAGCTTCATGTTGAAATTAAGATTATTTTTTAAAAGTTCTTCCATTCTTAAACATGACTAAAGAACACAATGTATTTGGCATCACTAAAAGACTTCAAATCAAGATTGAAACCTCATGTCTTCTAGAGGTATTCTTTAGTTTCATCACAAGTTATTGAGTCCACCTGTAAGACTCAAACACATGTGGCCCAATTTATGTAAGAGGTCAGATTAGATCATCGCAATGTTTCCCTCTGGCTAAAAGTATACATATACACTCAAAATGTGCGACTCCACAGGAGATCAAACCAGGATTTGACCTTACATTCTTGTTTAAATGAGTGACTGGAATATCAGAAGCCAGTTAAAGCGCAATTGCTGGCCAAGTTTGAATTCAGATCAGAAATCTATTAATGCTGTGTAAGTATTATGCTAAAGCAACACTCCAGTTTGTATTTTAATACAACTAACTTGCTTATTTAGATGAGTATCACCCTTCTTCTGTCTTTACACTAATACTACCGAAAACATACACAATCATTATTCTAACCTAGCAAGTCCCCTTGGTCACTCGCCACCATCACACACAGCATCCTAAGTTACAACAGTGTTCTGCATCAACATCTGTTCAGGGCACTGTCTCCTGTTTCAGTTGCCCAACAACCATTTTTCATTAGCCCAACATTCACCTCAGCTAAAGCACTGCTGCTCCTTCTGCGTGACAGAGTCCAGTCCAAGTAAAAGAACTTGACTGTGATCTGTAATGGAAAGTGAACTACACCGAACGCAGCATCCCAGGGAAGTTTGCAAGCAAGATGTGGATCAGCTCACCAAGCAGGGAACCAGACAACTGGAAGAAGAGCCAGCACAGAATGTGGATCAAAAAGACCTTCCTGCCAGACCTCCCTAACGGGAAGCTGAGTACTTCTCCTAGGAGGACATAATCAGGTGGCATTTGGCGCACCTACCCAAAGGCTTAGGGTAAGAAGTACTCTAAGAAAAGCTGACAACTACTAAGCAGGTACATTCAGTCTGATCAGTCTGAGCAGTCAGCCTTGAGACAAAAACATTTATTTTCTAAAAACAGTTCTCATCCTCAGTCGAACATTACAATTACATTTTGCAAAACTGTAACCCTACATTAAGTAGCAGTTACTGTATTCCCCTGTTTAATAACACCTAGCTAAGCTAAGAAAAAGAAATGTTATCAACATTAATCAACAAAGTCTTCTCAGATCCTACAGACTAATTCAGTATGCAGAGCTACAGAATAAACACTACTGAAACTAGACAGTTGTGCTGAGTCTACCCCACACAATGATAAAGCAGAACAAAATTTGCTAGCTAACAGGGACAGCAAATCTCAAGCAAAACTATTTGCATCCATCTTCACTCTGTCAATTATAAATCTCTGGGCAATTCCCAGTCCGGCTCCTGCACCATGGTAAGTGGAAGCCTCACTTCCCCCAAGTGCATCAAAGCTAACAGACCTACTTTATTGGGCAATTACCTGCAAGCTTTGATCCTACTTTCAAAGTCCCAAAGCAAATGCAGCTGGCTTGTTCATAAGATGGTTCTCACAGAAGGAGATTCCCAATAAACCATAGTATTTTTGCCCACAAACTGATTGGGGACCAACACACTGGTATCAATTACATACACTCAGGAAAATGCTTGTCCAGTTTATCCAATGCTTCCAAGTAGGTACAGAAACCAAGGTGGGAGCAGTATATGTCTTAAGGAAAACTGCTACAAGAATTTCCAAGAATAGCTAATTAATGCTATGTAAAAATACATTTAGACTGTGTAATTCTACAATTTTTCTACTTAAAGACCTGGAAAACAGAAGGACCATAAAACTAGCCTGATACTAAGGCAAAAATAGCTAAGTATTGTCATTGCTCAGAGAAATTGTTTAACAGAAGGAAAAAGCATCATACTGTGACCAATAGTATCCAATCAAAATTTTAAGCATGTATCAGAAAATGCAGTTAAGAACAAATTGGATTATTTGTAGCCAGCCTCTGGACTGGGACAAGGATGCAGTTGCTGCCATTGCTACAACAAAACATGACGCACTACACTACTGTGAGAAACTGAATCTGAAAACCAACTCTTTGTGAAAAACAGAAATTTCTCTTTCACTTTTCATGTTGCTATCAGAAAAAGCTCAGCTCTCCAATGACTTTCTCTGCCTATCTGTCATAAAGTGCTACAGTACTCTGGCTGCATCATCCCATCTTCTTCCTCAAAGTAATAATCCCTGTTGCCTCATAGCTCCTCTACAACACGTTTTTATTCAGATGATCTTCAGGACTGTGATCTAAACATACACAAGCAAGCTACTTTGCTGCAGCCATTAGGTAATAAAAACATATCCCAATGTGTCTCAGCAAACTAGAGCTCACCACTCACTTGAAGAAATGCAATAATTGTACATAAGATATATTAGGGGTTCTTCAATAAAAAAGTTTATTTCCAAATTTTTCACAATGAGAACAATCAGCCATTGGAATAATCTCCCCAGGGAAGTGGTGGATTCCCCATCACTGGACACTTTTAAGATTCAGCTGGACAGGATGTTGGGCCATCTTGTCTAGACCGTGCTTTTGCCAAGAAAGGTTGGACCAGACGATCCTTGAGGTCCCTTTCAATCTGGTATTCTATGATTCTATGATTCAAATGAGCTACTCATGAGAATGGTCAAATGACATTTCCATCAACTCATGGGTATTTTTCAAAAATACTCCCCTCCTGCTCACCATAGGTGGATGGGATGATAGATGCTAACACTGTTACTTTGCTCTCCCTTTTGCTTCCTTATGCCTTTCAGAAATGGAGGCATATCTAAGCATTATGAACGTCAATCTGCTAAAACATATTTGGTGGTTACCTCAGCCCTGTTATAGACTTTCCCTTTTGATGCTCCCAGGGCTTGTTATTTTACAGCACTGCTACCATACAACCAGTGCACTGACCACAAGCTCAAGACAACAACTGCCTTGTGTTCATCTTCCAAAAGCAGTCGTCCCAGTGCTAGCAATTCATCTTCTAGAGCTAAACTTCAGGCTTACACCTGGCAGGAAAGTAGTCACCTCACCCAAAGAAGCAAAGGATAGGAAAATTCTGCAGTGTAACAGCAAGATCAAAAGTAGTTCCTGGAGCAAGCAGAAGATTAGATAATTGTTATCACATAAAAATTTTCAGGGAGAAGTGGCAGACTATTAGGGCAGCATGAATTTTATCTGGCACCCAATGTTATTAGCATAAAATATGTATTTGGACCAGAATTAAGCAACGGGTAAGCCACAATTAAGACAGAAGGCCATTTAACACCATGGTTCTCACAAGGTGGCACCTTCAGGAAGCATGGTCTCACAGCTATGCAGAGCATCAGTGAGCTCTGGAAGAGCCATCACTGAATGCAACATACAAGCTACTAATGAGCCTCTCCAAGGCTCCCACGCTCATTGTGCTCAAGGTTCCCAACAGCTCCCAGCTCAACAGAGACAATCATTCCTGGTTTCACCTGACTCCTAGCTCCAGCCCTCAACACCCAAATGCTCACTCTGCCCCTGGCACGGCACAAACCAATTTTTACAGTCTAAATGATCAGGTGCTTCTACCAAGATGAGTCACAAAAGATTCAAAATAATAGATATGATGCTGCACCACCAGGGAACTTCTTGAGAGTCCTGCACTGTGCCTGATGCCATACAGTGCACACAGTGACCTAAAAAGAAGTGTCCCGTGCTGTATCTGACACCTTCATAAATTACAGAACCAAGACAGCAAACAATAGCAGGAATAGACACCCTGAACAGCGTTACAAAAGGTCTTTCTGTAATTTTCTCTCCCAGATGTCAACGCAATTGAAGTTGTACTACGACACAAGGTCCCAGTGACTGAGAAGGATCATTTGCAGCAATAAACAAAAACCTGCTGCCCTTTGAAGAAAACCTGGAGCAGTGCCATACAGGGGTATCGTAACAGAATGATTTGCTCCTAGATAACTACTAATTCTGTGATACGGGGAAAAAAAAAATTATATGGATGTGCAGTCAGTGCCTATAAACTCGTGGAAAGGTCTGTCTCAAGTTGTTGCTAGAGTAACTGTTGTTATTTGTGACTTCATGCTTGTGAATGAGTAAGTAAAAGAAATGTGCTGGAGAAAAGTTCTTATACATTACATGTCTTGACTAATAATTGCGTGACAGGGATTATGTAGGAATAACTGACAGGTAAATGTATTTTGTTTCGGTGTTGTGTTTTCTTCTTTGAACACAGAAGTTCACTTTTCAAGATCCTATTTATAATCAAATCCATCTATTCAACTCTATTCAAAATGCTACACCTCAGCAGCTCAGAGAACTGGGAAGGGTGTGGGAGTGAGTATGAATCCCTATGTGTGCATGGATACAATTCTACAACCTTAAAAAGAACAAAAGACAACTGCACAATGGAAACAGCATCACACACACAAAGCAAACTTATTAAAGGCTATAAATGATGAGACTCAAAGAAAATCTTAAAGTCCTGCAGTCAGGAACCCTTCCTCATAGCTAACAAATACAACAGCAGCATTCCAACACATACTTGGACAAATAATAACACTGTGCTACTTGAAACAACAAGAAAAAAAACATAGGTTCTTTTTTATTTTCTTTTTTGTCTGTACAGCACTCAGCACCATGGAGTATTGGGTCATGGGGACCATGTCCATGCTCTGTGACAGCTGAAAGAGTCACAGTAACTATCCACCTTTCCCAGATAAACATGCTAGTCAACCTCTGACTATGGAAAACCTGGACTTTCAAGTAACAAAATATATCTCTCACCCTTAAAGATTTTTACCTGTCACCTCAAAATACATATGCCAAAACATGAGTTTGCAAACACACTCTCTTTTGCCTGCAAGGAATGGTGTCACCATTTGTCCAACTTCCATCACATGGCTTTCAATTTTAAATTATTAGATCATCCCCCTGAAGACAGAGCTACTACAAAGTAAAGGCAGTTTCTTTTACAATTATTTTACATTTCTTACCTTCAGTATTAACAATAAACAAATGCTCGGTGCTTAAATATTAGCAGATTACACAGTTGCCACAGGCCACTGTGGGCATGTGACCTTCATTCTTGCTAAGGACCAGAAAGCTGAAGTGATCAAAGAGGGCACTTGCAAATAATTTGCAGCTTCATGTGCAAATACCAAATAATCCAATGAAGACCTAAATCATTTATGTAAGGCAGTGACTGTTATACTCAAGGTTTATCTGCCAGTGGCTTGCTGCAACTCAGTCAAAATTGTTAGAGTTCACAATAACTCTCTGTAATTTGCAGAAGTTGTAAGATACCTGACAACAATAATTAAAAACTTCTCATCTGCTTAAGAAACTGCGGAAACATTTCCAGCATTTTAATACATTTTAATTAGAAACTATTCTGATTTTAGCTTGAATAATTTTGGCTTCTTATCTATTAGTCTATTTTATTACATATATTTGCATAAAGCAATAACTGTTCCATTAAAACACTAAATTTACTTCTGCTGCATATTTTTATGAGATCATTTGGTTGCAGTGGAAATGATGATGATGTCCTCAAACCAGGACACAAACTAAGCATTGTGATTTAAAGATAGGAATTAAAAAAAATCCTAAAATTACTTTCAGGCAGGCATGTTCAGCAGAGAGGAAAACAGAATTAAATGATTTTTATTTGCCAAAAAAAGGATTTCCATTTTCTCTGGGGGCACTGCAGTTAAACTAAAATCTAAAAATGCCAGATTAATCAAACACAGAGCGGAGTTTAAGATACTAGAGAAATTCTAGCACTATTCTTTCAATGTCTCATGAATCAGGAGTTCTTTCATTTCATTCCCTGGACACTCGGGTTGATGTCAGCACCCTGACATCACCCAACAAATTCAGAGCCCTACATCTGCCATCCCACAGTATGCTACTGGCATCAGCCGACAACGTAGCTCCCTTTTTGTCATCAACTATCAAAAACAGTAAAATTCCAAAAACTTCTTTCTGACCAGTTGATCCAGCCCTTTGAAATGGAAAAAATTAATGCTTTGCCTCATGAAAACTCTGGGTGATCAATCAGTGGTTACTCCTCACAGCTTTCACAACCCATGCCAGCACACGAAGCCTTCAAACAGTAAACAGAGAAGCCAGGGGACCTCATACTAGTTTTCGTTATATATCCCTTTGTTTAATCAAACTGTGGGTCACACACAACACAAAGTACCCCCAGGCTTTCAAAGCCGCAAAAGAACTGTAGACACATACTCTGTATAAAACTTTCTAAAAAACACTGAAGGAAAATAGTGTATTTGACAGAGTCTTTTTGGGCATACTTTGCTAAGCTCCTTCAATCATTTTCAAAAGTTCAGCGCGCTCTTTCCCTCCTTGCCCCCCACACATTCACAAGAAAAAGGGAAAATGCTGGTTTACTATCCTTGGCTTGTCAATGGCCCACAGAATAAGAAACTATTAAGTGCTATTTTAATTATACAGTATTTGGATTGAATGTTTACACACTTGAGAATTAAGTATTCTCGTTTGGGCTATTCTCATAACTGAGATACCGAATCTGCAGGTTACACGTAACGGAACACCAAAAGCAAAGTGCATGAGATTTACAGTCACTATCATTTTCTTCGCTGTGAGAAGAAGAGAGAAGTCCAAAACTTTTGTGGTACAATGTTCACAATGCAGAAAAGACTGAACCCGCTGCTTCACACCAGTCAGTCTTGAAAGAAGAGATGTAGACCAAGTAGCTGATTTGGGCGTGTGAACAGAGTAAAAGCAATTGTAGAAAGTTTGTTGTTGCCATGTTTTTTTTTTCCTTTTGAACAGCATCAACATGGGACTAATTCATGATCTTTACAAAGTAGTTTCCAGTTAGACTGACACACAATGGCAAGCAGCGTTAGACAGGTGAAGTGACAGGAAGGAGGAAGGCTGACTTGATGTCAGTGACAAAAACTATTTTAATGGAAATGTGAAATTATTCAAAAATTTCTTCCCCTAAACACGTGAAGATTTCTCTAGTCAGATTCAGACTGCACAATGGGCTGAGAGCAGGAATCAGCCAGACACAGTATTTTTACATACCGCGTTTTTTCTAATGGCTTTTCATACTCGGTGTCTCACTTAAAGGTTTCTTCTGCCAAAGATCTGTTAAATCACTGATGTTCCATCAAACAGTAGTTGTCAAACATGATAAAGACCTACAATAATAAAATACGTGACCAAGAAGTTTTAGTAGCCAAGGATCCAGGGAAGAGTGGAAATGGGTCGTATTTCCAAGGCACAGAAATATTACAATAATAACTAATAGCCTGCTGTTTGTTCAGTAATACTAATTTTCAGACCTCTTTTCTCCTATCCTGAAATCAGACCTATGTATCAGGTCACGCGACAGATGGATGTGACAGGAAAGTCACGTAACAAAGGATAGATGATAACGCTCGACTGCTACTGCAGAACTTACCTTTCAATTACATCCTTTAAGCAGGGAGCCTCCTGCCCTGCTACTGATACAGGGCAACACCCTAGTCTCTCTCCCGCACTGTAACGTCGCACACCAGACCAGAGACTCACCTAAGAAGCTGTAGTGGGCACCTGGTGTAAAAGAACTGCAGAAACACCGCAAAGCAACACCACAAACATGCAAAAACAGGAAGAAGCATTAAGTCAGGAGATCTCATTTCTCAGCGTAGGAAACCATGTGTGTGCACGTCTGAACACAGACCTCCAAACCAGAGTTGGGTGCACAGACAGAGAATCATGATCATAGTGTCATGATCCTGCTGACGGCCTTTTATATTTTGGAGATGTTACCTGCATTTTGATTAATACCTATCAGTCTTTGATGAAAGATGTAGTCAGATGCCGCTCAAGCTACTCCAACACTGAATAATTTGCTCTAATTTATTCCTTAAAAACTATTCTAATTTACTGCATTGCCTAGATGAAGTGGGCACATTTGCTGACTTCCCAGAATTAAATATCCACTGACTGAGGCAAAACCCCAAAACCCCAAATAAGTGATGGTTCTACTTGCTGAGAGAGTTCAGGGAAGTTGGGATAAGAAACAGTAACTTAAATATGAAGAGAATTAGAATTTCTTCCTCCTACTGGCTAGATGTTTGGCATTTGGCTTGGGATCATCCTTGTGAAAGCATCCTCCCCTGTTGACTAAGTGCACTTTTAAGCAGTATGCAAACACTATCAGGAAAAAGGTAGAAAAATGTATGCCCTTCTATGACTTCATATTCTGAAACCTACTGGCATTTTTCCCACTATACAATGTCGAAAAGAAAAACAAAGAACAGAGAGTGCTAGTTGTTGTTCTCTCCTTACGTCCTTGCAAAGTCAGCACTAAAAAAAGACTCCAACCTGCTAAGGAACCTTCTTTGAACCTTCCATTTTCTGATAAGTTTACACTTATCCTCTTAGGTAGAAATGAAGCTCGGCTCTGCGGAAGAACATTTTAAAATCTTTAGTGAATAAAGATCAGGTAGTATTCACCTACAGAAACTGAAATATGTGAAAAGATAAATAGAAAATCGTGCATAAAGCTGGGAAAATCTGTGGTCAATGGCATTTTACACAACAATCTGAACTTCAGTAAATCAATTTCAATTATGAAGGAAGTACCAACAAAATTACAGTGTCACAAATGGAGAGAGAAAAAGAATAAACTCTATCGCAGAAGTAACAAATGGAATTCAAATACATCAAATCACTGTTCTCGTCCTTTTTTTAAAGTTTTCAGTTTATGAAAAATTTGTTCAACTATATCAGAAATATTTCAACTTTGATCCCACACGCTTCCCTCCCTGTGCAGTTCCACAACTGCTCAGAAATGTTACGTTTTAAATTTGCTCAACAGCTGTTTAGGTCAACAGCCCAGGTTTTAATACTCTAGAACACTAATTACGTAATGGCATCTGAAGGAGGAGGGGAAAAAACACCTCTGCTTCTACCTATTTATAAGGTTGGCTAATAACTATGGTCATCTAGCTACACAACACCTTCTTCTGTATTCTACCTTTGGAATTAAGGTTGCTCTTTGCAATTCTTCAATTGCCCTAATCATCAGGGACATAAAAATCATAGTTGTAAAAAGCACATGTATTACTCCTCTGATAGGTCCCCATAATTTCAGAAATAGCCTTTAAAAGCCTTGAAATTTTTATACTGATGAGAATATTTTTATAAACTAGACTTTAAGAGTTTGAAGGTATATTATCTTCACATGGGATTGATTTACGGTGGGACCTGAAGATTGGAAAAAAATTAAGGACTACATGCTAATACCCTTCAAGTAAAATTATTTTCTTATTATTTCTGTTTAGAACAGGAGACACAAGCGAGTTCCAGCTATATAATTTGTGGGCCTATAGCCTAACCATAGTTCTACAGGTAACTACAGCTCTGTTATTAACATTGCTGGCTTACCAAAACTTAGACGTTAGGAGGTCAATTTAATTCTGTATTCTGGCAACTTTTAGATAATAACATATGCTGGTCAAAAAGCATTTAATGTACTCTAAAAAGGTCAGTTTCTAAAAGACTCTTCTTCAATTTACAGCATATCATTAACCATTTGCCTCCCTGATCAGTCTGTTTTGTCGTCAGACGTTCCTGACCCAGATACTTGAGAGAGGTGCTGGAGCAGTACATTCTTCATCTGTTTTCTGTGAAGCACTGCACTTCACAAAAGATGATCCTACATGTCTCAATAAAGACACATGTCTATGCATGTGATGTAATGTCTCCACATTACATCAAATTTAATTAATCTAGCAGTATGCAATAAGATGCAGTGTTATCTTTTTTCCCCTATTTCCACCTATTTTTAATCAAAGAGAAGTAGTAATAATTCAAACAGCACTAACATGCCTTGGAAGTCTGCACCTGTCACAAGGACACTTTGTGGAGCAAGAATTAAGAGTTTCAAGAGCAGTTATCTGTCCTATTCATTGCAATAACAGCCACCAAAAATATTAACAGTAAGAATGCCAAAAATGTGGAAAGACTAAGGAGACAAGACAGGCTCACATGAAAATCTGCAACATCTACAGAAAACAAGAGGCTATTTGGACACTAGTTGACTAGCTTGGGTGACAATCAAAATTCTCACCTTCTCAGCTTCCACAGCAAACACTGTGGTGCCCTACCTAAAACCAAATGAAGCTCTGATTGCAAGCTCCAGATCCTCCAAAACGCCTACATCCGAATTCATTAAATTCAAGCGATGGTGCTTGAGAAGGAACACAAACTGTCAGGCATAAGAAAGGCTGCTGTGGGGACAAAAACACTCTCTATCCCACAGACAGGAGATTTGGAGAGTAAAGAAAATGTGTCACTTAAGAATGGAAACATATTTTAGAATAACTAAAGCAATAATAAGTTGCAGTAGTACTATTTAATAGAACAAACTCAGACTGGGTAAGTTTTCCAAATACAATATCTGGGTTAAAAAAACACCAAAGAAACACAACGATCACTCCCATAAAAGGTCCCAGGTGCCTGTTCCCAGAGGGATATAAACCTCCCTCCAGCTCTGGTCCAAAGCCTCTGAGTGTCTGTGTCTCCTGCTGAAGGGATGAACAAAGCATCAGCATTATTTATGTTAACATGGACTGGCTGGTAGGGAGCAAGACTGAGGTGATGTGGAGGTGACAGTCATAAAGGCAACAGTAACCTAAAACACAAATGCATGAAACCTCTTTGTAGCTAGGTTTTTAATTTTGACCTTTATACATTTTAATACAGATAATTAATAAAATGCCATAGTGCTTAACAGTTCACACGTGTATCAATAATTCAAAATCTACCAAGCTAAGAAAAAAATCATAAGGATTATTGCATCACATGCAAGGTTCCATCATCGTCACCACTAAGGTCACTCCCCTTTAACCTCACACATTTCTAAAGGGATAAAAAAGCCTCAGAGAGTTAGGATTTCACCAGCTGCCTGACTCCTACAGGCTAAGACTGCAGTCATCTTCTATGTGTGGTGTTGAGCTAGAATTGATCAGCACTGTTAGAAAAATGTGTAGGGACCAGCTAGTCTAATCAAGGCAAATACAATCATAAACTTATAAAACAAGAGGCAGTTATTCCTTCTACAGCAAAGTCAGTTTACATTTGAACACATAAATAAGCCAATCAGACCCACATCTTTTAAAAAACTAAAACAACACAACACTAAACCATTTGCATGGGCAGTCTGATTTTTTATTTCTGCTTCCATGGAAAATTCACATCAAAGTTTTCCTTTTAAAAATGCTCCTATCAGTCTGGGCTACAGAGAAAATAGGACAAAAGACTTTCAAAGAGTTTAGTATAAATATTTAAGAGGAAAATGGTGACAAAGTTTTCTTGGTGTTTCAGTTCCATTTTTTACTTTACCTCTTCTGAACACTTAAACTGACTATTGCCCACTGGCATTTAAATAATTAGTGGGTACATTAGTTGACCAATTAATTCTATGACAATCTCACAATTTTGCCCATGCAAAACTTACATCCCCATGGCTAAGTTCTTGCACCATGCCTCTTACGTTTACAGAAAAAGCCCTAGCACCTCTATGGTTATCCCATCATGAGCCAAGCAGGAAGGGCTGTCAACGAATGAACGACCTGATCCACAGAAAACAGCACAGATCTAATTTTGGTAAAAAACAATTCCTTCTCATTTCTCTGTTGAGCAGTGAAAAATGCAAAAATATCTATAAATGCAAGGCAGTGAATGGTTGTCATACAAGACAACCCTTCACAGATTTCCAGCTTAAGGTATTTCTGTGCTCAGTGCTACATTAGAGCATGCCATCCACGTAACTCTTTATGCTGCTTTGCTGTGAACCATATTAGGGAACTGATCTGATTTAAAGCAAAAAAACCACATTTTTAATATATATATACATAAAGCTCTGCTACTTTTTGCTAAGTTAGTTACCCACTCTAATTCACCCTGGCACCATTACATTACCCAGGTCTTGCTATTGAATGTTTAGTATTATCCAAGTTGAATCACAGCTTCATGGCTACCACCGGCTTTTAAAAACGCAGAGACCTGGCGGTTCAGGAAACAAAGAGGTACTTCTCCACGCCAGCCCAACCAACAGAACAGCTACATGAGTTCAGTCCTGGCATCAGAGCAGAGAAACAATCAGCCCAGTATTAGGAAGGCAAAACAGACAGAGAACCAGTCCCAGAGGCCTGGTCCAGCCTAGCCTAGGGCTCCAAAAAAGAACCAGTAACCTCCTAAAACTATGGAAGTAATGATGATACTAAGAAGATTTTAAATTTTTTTTAACAGGTTTGGCTGCCTAGGCACAAGTCTGCCAATCTCAGTGCGCTCTTTACAAAGAACCCATGTGGTTGTGTATTTGCAAACTCCACTTCGCTCGGCCTCTGAGGGTCAGATCCATTAGCACACTCCACTACCTCAGTCACAGCATGATGCAAAACCCAGTCCATCTACAAGCAGAAAGGCACATGCGATTTAAGATTTTTAGGATTCCAGAAGTTCCACCAAGGTGCACATCCAGAACCGCCGCAGCCCTGGCCACGCACGTACAGACATTTCAGACACACTGACCAGGCCTCCCCGCTCCAACCCAGCAACCATGCATGCAGCCCATCTAAGGTGCGATGGCAGAGCTGTATTAAGCACCAAGCACAGCAACCCTCCGAAACCGCGGCAGGTGGACGAATCATTCATGCAAAATGCACAGACTCTGCAGGCAACAGACAATCCAAATCTCCCCCTCCCAGCTGGGTGCCCTAATCACTAGCAACTGCATCAGGTTCTGGCCCACTCCCCTGTCCCCCAGCATCCCTGCCTGAAATAGAGGTGCAAGCCTTGCTGTTTGAAGATCCTCCTGGGAGATCCCTATCTTTTCATTTCCCACTGGCTGACTTAGATGTTCCCTAGTCAGCATGCTGGCTGTTGCGATACCTATTCCTCAGATAGGTTTCCTAAATCTACTTGCAAAGTTGAGTGGATAAAATTTTGGCATGGAGATGTTGATCTAGAGAACACCAAAGCATCTTCTTAGCCTAAATTCCAGGCTCTAGTTTTCACGTGGCCAAGAGTAAGACAGAGAGTAAGGCAGATCTTCAAGGAGAACCCAAGACTGAGCTTAGTGGTGAGCATAGAAACAATTCTTGCAGGCTGCCTAGGCGTGCAAGACATCAGAAGCATATAAATCCAGCAGCTGTGGTTAAGCACCTCACAAGTATCCAAGAAGAGGAATCTGATCAGGCTTGCTACAAGCTCTACGTCTTCTGTTTCTTCTCTAAATGTACATAGTTTGGTGTATATGCGTGCACTTCTCCGCTCTCTCTCAAACGTTTCTTTTTTTTCCGTCTTTAGAGAAAAAGAAAAATGCCAACAACCCACTCCTTATGAGCAATTTCATCCTTTAACACGCTGGGTTTTGTGCAGGCCAAGTAACATTTTTGGTAAAGAATATAATTGCAATTGCACGTTTCTAAGGTATTGTAAATAGCATGAAATTATTTTAAACTGTTATGAAAAATGCATTTGCAATGTTCCTTTAAGTGTTTTAACAAAACTTTAGTTGAAATTGCTTTATTCCAAAGCAATCGAAGACAGAGTATTTTTATAAGGACCTCTTTATCTCCCTGCAAATGACTGAGATACAGATACTTTCCAGAAAGAGGATGCACCAGAAAATATGCAACCTTACATTTTACCAGCCATAGTTATCTAGCACCATGAAACATCAGCTGCTCTGTTTTTGAAGACTGGGTTGTAGCTGAAGCAAAACAGCATGATTAGCAGAGTCACGGTAGTGCCCAGAGGCCTTAACCAAGTTTAGGTTTGGCGCCATACAAACATACAGGCTCTATTCAGTACGGTCAAGCCATTCTATAGCAAAGCAGCACCAATTCCACAGATCAAAAGCAAAAATGAAGCTAAAATTAAGCAGCCCATTCATGCCATCTTCCAGGAAATACAGTATCACATACCTCCTTGTCATAATCCTTGGACAACATAGATAAATAAAATAGATATTGGCCTAAACAAGCTGGTCAGAAGACACATTGTTATCATTCAGGGCTGTAAGCTTTTCTACATTATGGGATCAGGAGGAGTGCCTTTAACGTATCATTTGAAGCACACTTGGAAGAGCTTCTCTAACCTCCTGGAATACAAAACTGCATAGAAAAAGGAATTCATTTCCCGATGTGATAAGATCCAGATAACTTTAAATACTTTCCTGCGGATATCACAACAGACGAGACGTACATAAGGATGTACATGTAACCGTTGGGTCCAGTAACACTCCCCCAGAACTATACGTGAAGGGAGGTCACCCTGCAATTCCTCTTACAGGGACACCATAATGCAAAAGAGTAAGATTCAAAAACTTGTTAAAAGCACTGGCAGTTGAAACATGTGATCCCATCAGTACCTTTAACATATTAAAGACATAAATCAACATCTTTCACCACCTCCTCTTGCCCCAGCCTTGCTCTGAAAATGAAAGCGGGGGGGGGGGGGGGATAGTAGCACAAAGCAACAGACAAACTCAATTGAGAAAAAATCCCCAGTGGAATAAAGCCCCTTTTCGGGGTAACTCAGCGTTCACTGCAGAAGGGAACTGCATGGACTTTTTCCACAAAAGAGTCGCTCCATGAGTGCCTTCCCTGGGATTGTTCATGCCAGTGCGCCCCGTAACTCACTGTGCACCTTGGGGGATTAGGACTCAAGCAGTCCTCCTGTCATAAGCAAAGACTTGTGTGTAAAAGAAACCAAATGAAACTAAACACATAAACAATGGCAGGGAGGACAGGGAAGGGGAGTAAATGATTTGCTTTCTCCTTTGTTTCATTCGCAGTCATCAAGGATGCTACTTTGTACTTAGAAAAGGTTTGAAGTTATCAGCACTCATACAAACGCAGTGTCCCTTTATTAGGCAAATTCTCTCGCCTCTTAAGAAGTTAAGATGCAGTAATAAGTCATAAGCAGCATAAATATACATGCTTTTTCTGAAGGGGAAAGTGGAAAGAAGAGACTCATGATACATAAGGTGTTCAAGAATTTACACACTTACAAGCAGTTCCAAAATGTAACTACACATCAGCAAGCACCTCTGGACCTGTGCAAACCAGCAACAGGACCTTCCACATAGATCTTACATGGTGCTATCACATCCCCAAAAAATTACCACAGTGCCATTAAGTGTCACAACACTATTAAGTCTACATTACACAAGCTCGGTGATGCTTCAGGGAAACAGAGATTCCTTTCTCCTTAGTCACCAATCACTTTCCCCCCACAATTTTGATCTCACTGGGTGGCTGGAGCATGTCCGTAAGGGACTCCACCTCTTTCATGGACACAGTAGCCCATCATGATGCCAGGATCCCTCACCTATTCCTTTCTGAGGGCCCATCGAATCCACATGCAATGCAATGCGATGCAATGCAATTCTTCTCTTCCATTTTGCTGGAGGAAGGGAAGAATGGCATGATCGAGGGCAAGAACAGTGAATTCAGCCCGTCCCCAGGCACGTTCCACCCTACTGCTAGCACAGGGGAGAGGAGCATAGGAGAAGGACTGAACAAAGAGGCACGATGGAGCTGTATGATGCACAATGGGACACGCTGGGTATGCATGACAGCAAATTAATTGACATGGCACGGTTGCACCAGCATCTACTAGTTTCTGCATTGTATGGAATCATGTTTATTTAGACTTGCATTGCCATGGTGTTTGTATTTCAACCATTGCTTATCCAGACCTCATTAATTCACATCGCCCAGTGCAGGCATTGGATCATTTCTGCACACAAAAAGGCCTGTAGAGCCAGGGCCAGCAGCATCAATCTGTCACAGAACTCCAATTAATTCAGTCAAGGTGATGCATCTTACAGGACTGGGGTGTTCAGTGGGAAATGTCTGACTATATTAACACCAAGACATACAAGGAGCCTGTGATGGGGACTAATTATTTTTGATATGACAAGGTTTAGGATCTCAAAGGTAAATACGGCAGTAACTGGAAAGAACATGTAACTCCAATGATACAGCTTCCATAGTAAACACTTCCAAAAAACACAAGCAGAAAGAGAATAAAAAATTGTTAAATATACCAAAACTGCACAACAAATTTTCTTTACCTTGCATTAGAAACATCCCAAATACACTCATGTAAGTAAAGTCAGCAATAAATCTCTTTGTGTTACCTTATTGATATATTTCTGACAGTCAGGCACTTGTTTTCCAAAAGATTTAACGCATGCACTTAAAATTAAGCATGCAAGTAGTTCCCACCAGGTACTGATGTAAGGTTCATGCCTTCATTTGAACAGTCATTTTATAACAAGCTTTTTTAGCATGTGATATGCGTGTTCACTTTGTTCACAAGACAACAACTTTTAAATAACTTATACATTCTAGGTAATGGAGGCAACCAGTATGTGCCCAATGGATAAAAGTTCACACATGCATCAAGAAACATTTACATCAGAAAAAGAGAGATATACCCCAGTATTTAAAAATCATCTCCTACATCACTACTGTGCAGTTCAATACAAATCCCAAAATTCATTCACATGCTATCCATAGCAGAGCTGAAGTTTAACAGGGTACAAGTGCTTCCATGCTAAGTCCACAATTTTACACAGTTTCTAAGCTTTAATTTATCTACTGAAATTATTCAAGTTTGGAATGTTCTTTAATGTAATTTTTGACTGGTTTGAGTGTAGCTTAGTGGTTATGAAATACAAAGTTTAAAAATATGATATCTACTAGCTCCCACTACAAATATCAGTTTCTGACCTTATGTTGAACGGACAAAGTAGCACAATGGCAAAGGCAAAATCAGCTATGGAAAAAGGTCTCATTGAAAAGTACCTTAGAACTTCCCACTGAAAATAAGTTTACATTTTACCAAGCAGGTAAGTAGGACTTTAAAAAGATAGCAAGTCACATGTTGCACATGCAATACAATACAATACGATACAATAGCTATGCCCAGAACAGTGTAGCAGTATCTGGACCAAGGGTAGCTTACATTCACTCAACGGGCACAGTCAATTTTGCTGTAAAATACAGACTGGGTGAATGGCAAGGAGCATTAGCTAGACTATGTAACTTCTCTTTAAAAGTATCTAGCTAAAGGGCAGAAAAAACATTGCATTGTTAAACACTCAAAATGAAGAAATAAAGCATGACACACTATATAAAACACCATTATTGCTCTGTACATGCATTACCATAAAGACTTTCCACATAGCCTGTTTTCTGTGCAATTCCAAAACAGAAGCCAGTACCTATGATGGCAATTTAGTTACCAATGGGGTAAAAAACTGGAACATCTCACCTGCAGTTTTTACTGCCAATTTGTGCAAATATAATTTACAGTGCAGTTTTCACAAAGCACTTTCAGAAAACATTTTCAAAGGTTCAGAAAAGGCACTGATGTGCAATATACATTGTTTAAAATGTTGTATAAATTGCAAGACACTGAGTAACATACAATGAAGAAAATGAAATGGCACTGTAAAGGACATTAAAGATGCCATGCATAAAAGCTTTGCCCATTTCTTGATACCTGAGTGCTTAACTATGCAGCCTTAACAGTATCCTGTTTGGGTATTCCTTTTGACAGACTGAATTTCTAGAGTCTGCTTAAAATGACAACATTTGAAATCTTGCAAGCGAAGAACAATTACATTCAATCCCAAAGACTCGTATGCCTAAAAGGATGTAATTAAAAAATTAAATGAAGCGGTCATGCAGGATACTGGCACAGAAAAGGTACTGAAGGGATTTTAGAAAAATCATTCAACTCACCAGTCCATTGTTTGGCTGAGGTGAAAAAGGCAAATATTACTGAGATGCATCAGTGAGGAAGTTAGAACACAAATCAAGGCCCGTGCCTGCAAGCACATGTGAATAACTTCAGGCCCAGAAGCTCTTTACGTGGCAAAGTCATTCATATGTGTGCTTGCAGAACCTGAGCTCAGACATCACCATTAAGAGTACAAAACACTACTTACATTTTGCCACTGACTTCAATAGAAATAGAAATTCATCTGTGTTTAACAGCAACTATTTCATCTCAGGAAGATAAAAACCCTTCAAGTCTCACAAGGTAACTTAATAATTAACCCATTTTGGCTGCTCCCAGCTCTATTTTTTTTTTTTAAACATAAGTCTTGAAACACATTCAAGCCTGCACAAGTTATGTGAGGGATGTAAACCCTGCAATACAAAGTGCTGTATCTCTGTCTTGCAATGCACCAAGGATGCTTATGACACTAGTGACAAGCCATTATTCTTTTTATCAGGTATCTCTCTGCCAAGCTTGACGCAATCGGAAACATACTTCATTCAATTCAGTTTCTCCTTAAGTGTTGAGTCTTTTCAACATATGCTTGTAAAGATTTTGGTGATTTGAACTGTGTAATAAGCCAAGCCAAAAGAAAAAGGACCCCATGCAAACATGTTGCATGGAGTACAAATGTATACCGGATTAGACAAAAACTAACTACATACGTAACATTTTATAAGTGTACGTGAGTAGCACAGATTCAAAGGCATTGTGGATTAATAACTGCTGCTTGGAGAGGACAGGTAAGTAGATGGTTCATAAATTCAGTGAATGGAAGACTTTTAAGTCCTTTAACACCAAGAGTTTGGTAAGACGTAGCTGATGTGCTGTGTGTACAGACCAGTGGGCAATCAAAAAAGAAAAGCTAGGCAGGACAGCTAAGATTTATAAATAATAAACATAAGGTTTGGGGATGACTGTTTCATATACCCCAGCAGAGGAATCATATGTTGCCCAATCCATTAAACCAGTATGCACTTCAGATAACTAAGTTCTTAGGAAGGTGCTGACAGAAGCAGCTCTGTCGTGGACTGAAATAAGGGAGCATACAACTCTGGCCAGACTGAGCCCGTGTGTTGCTTTGTGTTGTTTGGGGAAGTTTTCTTTTCTCCATACAAGTTTCATCACAGCCTTCAAAAAAAAAGCAGGATGTGGCCCATTTTTTTAAAAAGTCTCAGTATTAAAAAAAGAAACTTAATGAAAGCCTACTAGCAAGTTTTGTAACACCAACACTGCACACAAATTCATCTGCCTTTAAAAGTGGAATAACTATTTTCATATGGCCTTGATCCAGCTAATGACTAATTATTTTTTTTTCTGGGATGGAAGTGTGTTATTAAACAACTGATAGAGGTATTTCAATTCATTTATCCTTCTGAAACAGCAGAAAAGCCTAACTAACAGGTTATCAATCTGACAGGAGGAGCAGAGAGACGTGAAACCGGTTGGAAATTATAATCAAAAGTGAGAACAGAAGGTAAAAAGCAGGTATATAGAGAAAATGGGAGGAAAAGTGGAAAGGGACTATCACACTAAGGCCTGCAAGCGAGGCAGGGCCAACATCGGCGCCCGCTCTGGGCTCGGCGAGCCTGACAAGGTACCTGACCTGCCAGCCGCTGTCCCAAGGACTCGCTGCGTCCTCTCGTCCAAAAATAACTGTATATATAACATGGATGTATGCATGGTTTTACGCATCTATATATATATATTGTGTGTGTGTGTGTGCATGTGTGTGTGCGGCGGGGTGCTTACTGAGGCACGGCCGGGCCTAACAGCGTTCGGCGGAGCGGCGGCCGGGCCCGGGGCGGTGCGCGGGTGGCGGCGGCGGGCCGGCCGCCCCGCTGAGGGCCGCACCGAGCCCCGGCGGCGCCGGTACGGCGGGACTCAGCCGCCTCCCACCTCGCCGGCGGCGGGAGGCGGCCGCGCCGTGTCACGCAGATGGTGCATTACCAGCAGAGAGCAGGCCCCGCTCCCCGGGGCTGGCAGGTGGGGATCCCCGCCGCGTCGCCTCCGTACCCGCCGGCACCGGGGGGGGGGGGGGGGGGGGGGGGGGGGGGGGCCGCCGCGGGCGCTCGGCGGCCCCGCAACCCTCCCACCTCCCCTTCCTCCGCCGGGACCGGCGGCAAGGGGCCGCGGAGCCGCGATGAGGAGGATGGAGGAGGAGGAGGAGGCGCCACCCGCCGAGTTTCGCCAAGGACAGGCCCGAGGTCAAACCCGGCAGCCGCCCGCCTCCCGCCGCGGCCCCTTCCCCGCCGCCAACGGCCGCGCTTGGCGCGCGCCGCCAGCCCGCCGCCCGCCCCGCCGCCCGCGCCGCCTCCCCGCCCGCCGGCGGCGGTGACTTACCTTGGCAGCCATGCTGTGCCCGGCGCGGCCACCCCCTTCCCGTCCCTTCCCTTCCTCCCCTCCCCTCCCCTCCCTTCCGACCGCGGCAGGCAGCTTCCCCGCCTGCGCACCAGCCCGCCAGCGCCGGCCGTCACCGCTCTCCCAGGCACGGACGGGGCGTTCGGCGCCGCCAGCCCATTGGCTGCACCCCGCTCGGCCCGGCTGCGGCCCGCGTGATCGCCCGGCCCGGCCCGGCCCGGCCCGGCCCCGCGGGGGCTGCGGGGGTCCGCGCTGAGGCAGGCGAGGCGGCGGGAGAGGCGGCCTCGGGCAGCGGCCGGCCGCCGGCGTTTCGGGGCGGGCACCGCCTCACCCCTGCGAGGGGTCCGGTTTACCTCAGGTTCTCTCCTCGGTTTACGGCTGACGGCCTAGCGGGCCTCTCGGTCGCCTCGGAGGGACGCCGGGCTCCCAGGGGCCCTGCAGGCCCTCCCTCCCCTCCCCCGACCACGCCACGCCGCGCCACACTCGTGCTGTTAGCCCGGGGGAATGCCTCCAGCGTGTTCGGACGACGCCGGGGCGAGCAGCGGAAGGATGCCAAGCGCCTTCGGGGCTGCCATGGTGGTGTCGCGCCTCTCGGCAAACCCTGCGCTCCTGCCCGGAGCTGTTTTCACCCCCGCGGGGTCAGACTGCTGTTTGAGGGATGTTGCATCCCGTGGCTGTATCGCAAGGCTTCATTCCGGGATGCCCCGAGGACGAGCCGTGCTTTCAACCAAATTTTCTTGATGCCGTTTTAGCTCCTAAGTCAGCGTGAACGTGACACGTCAGCAGCCCCGCTCGAGTCCACGGCTGTACCCAGGATGACCACAAGTATGGCACGCTCGGCCTCACAGACAGTTTGCAGACTGTCTACAGACAGCCTGTCTGGGCATGTTTGGCAGCAAACCATTTGGCATGCAGGCCCGTGGCTGCGACCAGGGCAATCGCCAGCCCTGCCGATGCCCGCTCGGGCTGGCCTCGGGGCTTCTGGCTCCTGGGGGGATTTTAGGCCGGCCTGAGGTTGGTAGTGCAGACAAGGAACTTGTCACGTGCGTGTAGCTAACGGTTGCTTATAAGAGTAGCTCAGGGGTGAGGTTTTGCGTTTATAATTGGGTGTCATGTTAGTCATAGCTTTGAGGTAGATCTTCCAGCTCTTTTCCTGAAGTGAGTTTCATAAAGATACTAAAAAAAAAGCAGAGGATCTCAAAGCCGGATTTATTACAATATGAACCAGAGCAATGAATTGTCTTTAATTGTCTTAGAGGGAGACAGTAGAGAAATTAAAAGGATTCATAAATGCATCTGCTCTCTCCCACTATATATCTTTGCAGGATGGCTCTTTCTATGTTTGTTTTCAGTCAAAGGAATTAATGACTTTCTGGTTTTCAGCAAATTATACGCAGTCTCCTCTGTGTCCCTCAGAAGTTTCTTCCGTCACCTGTGGGGCCCGGCAGCATATCTGCCTTCTTCGCTTCTCAGCAGTCTCCCATTCTCTGCCTCTTGTAAAACCCTCCCACTTGCTGGATTCTTTTCCTTTTCTACCTGCCCCACATCCGTGTGCCCGCTGCATGTGCTCGGCTGATTTGTGACACAGCGCAGCCTTTTTCTTCTTGCTGCATCTCCCCGACCTAGAAAACAGCAGTTAGGGGAAAGCAGACTTGGAGCCTTCATCCAGCTACATCTTATCAAATGAACACAAAAAAAACCAGATTCTGTAGTGCCTATCTGCAAACTAGATAAGTGAATACTGTCACCTTGTCATAAATGAATAGATAATAGCAGTCCATTTATAAACAACAAAAAACAATCTCAGATTATTTTAATAATACCACTAAGAAGAGAAAAATTACAGCGAGAAAATAGCATAACAATTGTCTTAGAATACAAATACAACATTCTGTGAATATACAGAAGCCAGGATATTTAGACGTGAGGCTTAAAGGCTGTCCTATTGAGCTTTATTTTTGTGTAAACAGGCTTCAATGAGATTTTTTTTTCCATATTAAGACTGCTAAAAAAATTACTACAGTTCTCACGTTATACTGCCGCATGGTCTTGAGCCAATTTCCAAGGAAAAACACAAGCAAAAAACCTACCTATATTTCAAGTAGACTGGTGATAAAATTCAGAGAGGTAAATAAGAAAGGGTGGCCCTAGAAAGCCTCATTCAGCTGCTCCCTAAGCTCAACAGAACCTGAGCTCTTCTAGCACTTCATTCGCCAGCCGTCCAGAGTGTCTCAAGTCCTGAGCGCACCTTCAGCGTTGCCTTGGTCCCTACCAAGCTGGAAGGTCTTTGCCTAGCTTACAATGAAAGCCTGAGTGCAGTCAGCCTAAAGGGTTTGGCCTGGCAGGTCTGTGACCATGTCCAACACACACGTACAGGCCCAGGCTCCTTATCTTATAGAAAAGGCAGTGAAGGCTAATGTTCACTTTTAAAATGGCATGTGATACGACTGTAGTAGAAATTACAGCACTCTTGTTGGCTGCATAAGTAACTTGTTTTCACAGTCCGCTGTTGACTGAGGTTAGATTCAGGCCCATGTGTCATACTCCTTTCAGTATGTTTTGACCACAAAGCCATAGACTGCTCTGGGGGATAGAGGAGGAACATTTTTCATTCTTTCTAGTGACGCTGTGTCACTGTGCAGAGAAGAATCCAAGATTAGCTGGACTGGAGAGAAGCATGACTCTTATGTATGATAAAATGCAATGGGATGAGGGTAAAACTGTGAGTCAGTTTTCATTACAAAATATACAAGCATTTCCTGGAGAAGTTAGGAGATTGTGTCTCCTCAACCAATGGCTTTTTCTGTGTCTTACATGTAACAACCACAAGACAGAGCACACAATCATTCCAGGGCTACCCTCTGCAATGAGAAACAACCTAGAATTATGCTCCTTCTTGTGTCCTCTTCTGATACAGGGCATCTTGAGTTTGTTTAGACATATGGGGACGGGTTTTGCAGGAAGAGCTGTAGCTTGTTTCCAAAATAAGCCACAACCTAGTGGCTGGACGCTGTCCTTGAGGTGAAAAATTAGGCTTTGATTGTTTTCATGTAGAAGAGAGAATGAGAGCTGATTCACTGCTTGGTGTTTTAACTATTAGGGTATCGTATAGCAGGGCAACCATATCTCAACGGGCCCATAGACCTTTGCTGAGCTTATTAAAGATTACCCTGGGGGGACTGACAGCCTGCAGCTTGTAGGATTTTTTAGTCTTGATAAAGGACTGATAAAGGATCAACATTTTCCTATTGACTAGTGCATGGCAGAGCTCAGTGGGTTAGCTACTTTGAATCTTATTCTGACATTCATTCCTTTTTCTATGACGTCTCTTGCAATGTTCTGGATTTTGCACTGGCAGCCAGATGCCTAAAATCTAGGCATTGCAGTATGTAGCTTAAAGGCAAGAAAATATCTTCTTGGATCTGGAAAGATCTGAGTGCATCTGGGGAGATCTAGAAGGGACTGAATCTGGAAGGATCAGACCTGGAAAGATCTGGGCGCACTGAGTACCTTGGTGAAAGGCTGAGGTAAAGCAAAGGCTGACCCAAGGCCCTCAAGACCTGTGATACTATCCAAATTATTGAGCTGTTTTCCTCAATATACCTTCCGTCTGCCCCACAACATAGTAATTGTCTTCCAGGCGGCTTCTTTTGTGTTATATTATACATACAGCAGCATGCAGAGCATGCTGTATGTTAACTTACCACAAAACTTGCACCAAGTATGTCTTCATATAAGTATAGCTTATAGTAGAAATAAGCAAGTGGCCTCGTTCTTAGTGGGAAGGAGCTGAATGTTCAAAAGAAATGAGCACAAGGTTTTCCTGAGCAGATTTTGTTTAAATAATTCTTAAAACTCTATTGACTCTTCTCCCTCAGTGAAGCTTCAAGGAAAGGCATGAAGCAGTTTCCCCTTCCTTAGGTCAAGGGTTTGGTTGGGTTTTTTTATTGTTTCTGTGGGTTTGTGTTTTGGGTTTGTTTTTTTTAATAAAGGATGTCTGGCTGATGTGAGTTAGCACATCAGTTTTAGTGAATCTTAGCCAAGAATTTGTGCTCACACAGTAGGCCTAACCCTGAGAATTTCTCTAATAAAATAAAGCATGACTCAGTCTGAATGAATGGTTCACAATTCTTCTTTCTCTGTTTGAAGAATATTCGCAGCAGATCATAATTTCCTCAAACACATTTGCTGTTTTTCTGGTTATTTTATAACGTTGTCTGACAATTGTCAATGTTTCCTTTTTTGCTGTTGTTTTTTTAACATATCACACATATTTGTAATGTAAACCCTGTTTTTTATCTGTGATTGCTGAGGAGGTCAGCCAAACGTGATTTTGTCTCCTGTTCCTTAGAACATAAGCTTTTCAAATACTTTCACGTGCATGTCTAAAATTCATCGTCTATCAGTGTTTCTGCCAGTAAAAAACCAAACTGGTCATTTAAATAGTTCAAGGGAAAGTGAGCATAAAAGCAGCATGCAGAAGCATGAATTAATTTAAAAGTGCATACAAATGGTAGTATATTTTCATGGCTTTCCCATCTCAAAATACGACGCTATCCCCACTGTGTGTATTGCATCTACCAGGAGAGAGTGGAATTCACAAAGTTGGAAGGAGACAGCTATGATTCTGTCTTACGGCTGATGATGGCATTTGCACGGGCATTACTGTTAAAATGGAACAGTTGAAAATGCCTTACCAGAGCTATGTTTTAGAAATGCATCTGAAATAACTCAGGAAACATTGATGTTGATTATGAATAGAGGGTTAATTGTTCTGTTGGTGTAAATCAGCATAGCTGGTAGACTTGTGCTGATTTACATTGGTGAAGCCCAGAAAATAGAGGCAATATATGACAAACAAAAGATGCTATATTTATTTCATAAGTGAAAAATACTTCATAACTCAGGCACACCATTGGCATGAATAAGTTATGAAAAATCTTCACAGCCAAAAGAACATAATCATCCTTCATGTATAACAGATTTGTTTATTCTGTAAAGATTCATTTCAGTTGATTAATTATCAGTATCTGCTGATGGTGGAGGTAACAAGCCATCTCTGATGAGAGAATCATTTTAGGACATGCTCAGAATATTTTATCACCTAGCACAAGTTGTGTATGCTTAGAATATTTATCATACTGTGTACTAATAGTATCACATTTTTAAAGGTAAGTACTGAATGTAAATTATATTACATATATAGGAGTTATCTATATTTTTCTTGCCTTTTTTTTTTAATAAGGGGAATATAAAAAAATAAATTAAAACACTGTAACAGTTGTGTTTGCATGTCAAGTGCTGAACTGTGCTGCTGGATTAAATCATTGTTATTCTGAACCAGTAAAAAATTTGCATAAGTGCAAATGCCAGCTCCTAACAATACCATCAGAATTGTTTCTGCGTACACCAGATCCAATCTATACCAGCCACATTGCACGCTCACTGGCCATTAATCACAGATGGAAGTTAACAAGATGGAGGTTTATCAAGAGGCAAATTATCTTCTTTTTCTTGCAATTTTATTTATTAAGGAAACAATATTGCAGCACCAAGTTAAAATGCCAAAAGAGGGATTACTTCTTCTCAATTCTGAAGCATCGATGAAGAGGAAAAACTTATAATAAATCTGTCAATCACTGCAAAATAAAGAGCAAAAGTAGATCAGATTTTCAACACAGTATATTAATTTGCTATTTATGAAGTTAACCTACTCACCAAGATACCGAGAACATAAAGCATCATCCATAACAAGATAGACTGAAATCTGTTAAAATATCCGTTTGCCAAAATGTTGGTCATGTTTGAATAGGCACACTGCTTTAGCCAGACTTTGCTCGCAGAAGAGACTAGGCATCATTTAATAGAACATGTGTACGTCTATAAAGTGCGTGTATGAATGTCTGCACACGCTGTGTGCAAGAGGACAGCTGGATTTTAATTAGCCAAGACTTTGCAGAGAGTAATAGAACCTCTGCAAAGTTTTGTACAAAGCACTGAGTTTCTCTTAGATTCAGCAAACTTATGTGTTTGAAAATACAAACATTTGGTCATCTTGAAACTCAGTGTTTTCATTCATTCTCTGGCCAAACCCCATCATTTTTTATTTTCCATGGAGATGCAACATTTATTAATTTCCAGAGGACCCACTATGAGCTAGTCTTTTCCCGTAGCTGAAGAAAGATGGTCCAGCTCAAAGTCCATTAAAGCCAGCTGGAGCTTTTCCATTAGTTTCAGTGCTTTGACTCTAAGAATATCACCCACCTAGGTATTTACAGCCCTCCGTTATCAGCGTATGCCAGCTTTTGGTATTTGTTTTGTTAAAACTAGCTGGATAAAGAAAAAAGTTCAAAAGGTTTTGAATGACTTACAAGACTGGAGGCACTGATAGCAAGTGTGCTTACCTTGGGAAGATGATAACTTATTATTATTTGGAGCACTTGTTTTTAATTTCATTACCAAGAAAGCAGGTCACGTTGCTTGTGTGTGTATCTGGTCAAAAGTCAGCTGTTAGCCAGTTTTAACCAAGCCTGAGAGGAAAGTAGCGGTCTCAGAGGTGTTACGTTCCTCCAGATTTTGTAAAAAACAGCAGCCTGATAGAGAATAAAGACTTCTTATTGCTTCCACTGATCAGACTACACTGTGAAGTCATCTTTTAATAGACTCCAAAGAATCCATGTCCAAAGAAAGACTAGGAAAGCCTGACCACAGGGGAAGACGTCAGCCTAGCTACTGATCTCTGAACTGCAGGAGAATCTATGGGAGATCAGACTTTCTGGGTTGCTCTGCTCACATAGCTGCTTGTTTGGTAGATTGTTTCTCTCTTCTTTCCTCTTTTCATTTTCTTTGTTGTTGTTTTCAGTTTGATTGGAACCAGCCTTGGAGAGGTGGGAAGAAACCATCTGGATCTACGGCTTTATGCTTCAGAAGCAGGCATGATATTTCAGGATGAGTTGTATGATCGGCAGTGACTCGGTAAAAATGTGTTGTGCAGCTCTTGTGTTCAGTGTCGCAGAGCTTTTCCAGCCAGATGTCCGCAGTCTGCATATCAAAAAGAGATTTTAGGGGCTTTCGGCTAAGTTCCTGAAAGTTGAACTGCAACAGATGTTTCGCTTGTTTAGTCCACTATTTCTGCGGGTAACAAGATTTAAACAATAAATACAGAAAATCCCCTGCTATGCTCACTGAAATCAATAGGAAAATTCCCATCTGAGAATATGATTTATGCTCTATTAGATTTTGTGGGTGGATAGTGATGTATGAGGCAGAAAAGAATCCATCTCTCTTCTCCCTTTCCACTGCTGCTACTACAGTAACAGGACTAATCAGACGTGAGTCAGCAAAGTGTCCTGTTCCAGGGAGAGAGTGGAAAACTTGCAAAAAGGAAAAAAAATTCATCTCTGCCATGGTGAAGAGAACCACTTTGTCATGTACTGCTTTACTTGTTTATATTAATATAGAGTGACTTAAAGTGCACATCATTGACATGTTCATCGCCTGGTGAGGGAATCCATTAACTTAGCCTTCTCTAGGAGCATTAGAGAAGTAATCATAAAATGCACTCCAGTCCTGTGTACTTTCCTCTTCTTTTCGTGTTTTCCTGTCAGCTCAGAGCATGTACAATCACTGTGAGGCTCATTACTAGATTCAGACGGATAGTGCAAATAGGTAGGGTATATTGATTGAGAGAACACGTGCAACTTTTGCTACTGACATTTGAAAGCAATACCTTTCTTGAACCCTCAGCCACGACTCAGATGCTCAGATGATAACCAGCACTGAAGAGCTGCAGGTCGGTTGTTCTTCCATAAGGGACTGTAATTTTCTTTGAGCATGGATCCACTCACTTTCACTTTGCCTCTTTGAGACTGGACTTGGTGAGGTCCACAGAGAAGCTGAACCTGAAGAACATTTGGAACTTCAGAAGGGTATTGCTGTCTACTTAATAGTATGGCTTATTGGGGAAATTGTATCTTTAAGGGACTCCTGAAGGAGCCTGCTAGTATTGTTGTATTGTTCAGAAACTCATAGAACCGCACTTAGCAGCTGGAACTCTTGTAGTAAATAAGACACATCTGACAGACTTCTTGACTCCGGGTGGTTGCAAAATGCAACACTTATTTCCCACCCTGTCAGGCTTCTATTGGTTCCCAAAGAGTTCCTAGGTATGTAGTGGAGATTCTGGTCTTGGTTTATTTGCCCTTAAAAACTAAGCAAACTAACAGCCTTCAATCTATTCCCTTGTTGCGCTTGATATCAAGTAGGAGAATATCCTATAAAGGTTGGGCATGAGCAGAAACAACCCTCAGCTCCAGAACACACTCTTCTTTTTATTCCGAAAGGCCTGAGTTTGCTGATCTGCAGGGCCTGTAGCAGAGCCTGTTGCTCAGAGCTGTTTGGACAAGAACCGAGGAGATGAGTTCTGATCAGTTTTTGTGGGATTGTCTATCTCACTTTGCATCGGCACATTTTAAGTGAAGCTTAATGAATCAGATCTTTTGAGAGCCTTATTTAGTCCAAGTCAGAGCATTATATCTGGGGGAAAGAAAATATTCCGCGAGTGATGATGTAGAAACAAGCTGAGCCTGAGCATCTAAGATACCAATCTAGATTTCAGGGAGGAACTTTAGACACTTAGGTCAAGTATCACAATAGCTGAGCTTTCAGTTTCCCTTCACGCAAATCTTCTATATTCTTGCTGCTAAAATGAAAGATACTCATTTTGGTGCCACTGAATTTGAAATGCTTATGTAAATCATTAATGTGCACCATTTATTCTGACCACAGCTACATGGTCTAAAGTTGATATTTGGAATCTGTTAATCATTACTCATCAGCTACTTGCTGCATATCAGAAGCTGATTCCAAATGCTCCTGCCAGCTTTTTGGAGGTCAGTACCTCTGGCTGTATTTGCATAACTAACCTGCATCCAACTTCTGTTAGAGGGTCTGAAATGCCTAGTCAGGTCTTTTTCATAACCAGTATAGTGCTACCTAAAGAGACAGCCCAAATTCTCTGGATCAGATCCATGAAAAGATGGTGAAATGGTTGGGAATGTGATCCCAAAGCTGTGGTTTTTCTTGGAATGGAGTGTGGTGACACCAGGGCCCCACAGAAGCTTCCCTGTACAGCTCTGCAGGTGCTCAGATGATGTCTCCACTCGGGTCCTCACCCTGCCCATTCTTGTTCGAGCTGAGCAGTTTAGTTCATAGCTCAGCCAAGGTTTTAAGGGCCAGGAACTGGCATTGCCTTAGAGGGCTTGATCTAGCAGGGACTTCAGGTAAGAAACAGATTTTCACAATGTGGCTCTCAGTGGGTACATTACAGCCAGTGAAAGCTTCAGAAATACCTGCGGAAGGAAATGGCAGTGCTCCCCAGTTGCTTGGTGGCTGCTGATTTTAATTATTCCTATCACATTTCGCTCTGGTGCAGAAAATCTTGGTCTTTTCCCAACAACTGCTCCTCATGAAACTCCTTATCTGACCAATTGCCTTTCTTTCCTTGGTCCTTATTTCATTCTTTCTGCCACTGAGCCGCCTTCCCCACTCTGACTCGTTTCTAATGCTGGTATTTGCAACCTCGTCCCTCTTCAGTTGATCTGGTTTGCTTCTTAGCCCAGTGCGTGAAGCCCTTTGCTATTCCCTTTACATTTTTTCAATGGCTCCTCTTCCTCAGTCTCAGTTTTCTTACCTCAAACCCTGCTGCTGTTTCCCAACACATCAGTTCTGACTTGTTTATCTTGTGCCCTAATTGAGCCATTTTATCCTCTTCTGTGCACTGGAAGCAGAAAAGAAAATCCCTAATTTTAGTTCGGATCTGAAGTGCTGCATTAGCCAACAATAACAAAGAGTACTCAGTCATTCCATGGAAATGCGGAGAGCCTACATCCTTCAGCTGCTGGCTCAATGTAGAACAAATATTTGAAGAATTTAGGTACCAACCCTGAGCAAACCATTACTGAGAATCTGCAGATTTAAAATTTTCCAAAGTTTTCATCTTGTCCAAATGAAATCATTTTACTGGCATGAGGTAATAAGAAAGCACATCCCTAATACAAGCATTAGCTGTCTTACTTTTCATCCATCTGTGCCAAATTATGGTGGATGCAACAGCTAACTTTCTGAAAACTTTTCTAGCATTGAAAAAGCATTCTTTTCATCTCATTCTTCAAAATGACTGCATTGGTTTTGCTAAAGCTTTCAAAAAAATTCAATGCGAGTTAGCCAGCTACCATGGAATATTCTGGCCTGGAGTGATGGGTTAATGTGTAAGCAATTGAAAATAACATCTTATAATGGAAAACGCTGACAAATTGTATGATTAATAAATTATTTTTATAATCCCATTTTTTTCTTTATTGCATTCTTTTCTTTTTTGATACATAGAATGTAAGTAGCTACAATTAGAAATAGTACAACAGCAGAAAAATAAGTGTGATTCCTTGTCGTATCAAAATGCTAGATGTGAGATTCCGCTTGCTTTGAGGAAAAGGAGAGGTTACAAAAAATAGCTCAGAGAAAAAACAGTAATTTGGGGCAGAATTAAAATGCTTTGTATGTTCAGTCTTCTAGAAAGGTAAATGACTGCACAGAATGGACTGTATAGACGGTCTTGACATCCCTTGAAAGAGTCATCGATCAGACACTGTAAAGCCTCAGTTTGTCCTGAGAGAATAACAGAAAATTAGAACAGATTAAGAATATTTACTTTGGCAAGACAGAAACAAAGTTTCTGAAGCAAAATGTTTTTTTGACACAGTTGTAGAAGTAATTGTGTAACAGTAGAAAGCATTCCAACTAGAAATGGGATCTGCGCAAAACAGTTTTCTTTGTTGCCTTTTGTTTCAGCTGGTATACAATTTTGTTACTGTAACTATGTTACAGTAGGGTGCAAACGGATTAGAAATTTGTGTTTCCAAATACAAAAGAAATATAAATTCTACACTACTGGGGAAAATAAAAATATTTCCTTGAGTAGAACTCTTGATGTTAAAGTTCTGATCCCAGATTTAAAAGCAAAATTGTGTAGATTACAGATATTATTTCAACACTCCTGGTTTAGGGGTGTTCTGTAGAGATGATACACCGTTTCTTAACGTTTTTTTTTCCAGGGAATTCACTCCTTACGATGAGCAGTACTTTAGGGCATAATTAGTTTCATGGGCAAGAGTGGTGCCACTCCTGAATTTAGAAGTTAGGATTAATAACAATCACAGACCACACCTTTAGATTTGCACAGTTCTTTTGCCGAATAAATCAAGGAAAATAGATTGTATTGACAGTATGCACCACTCATTTTTAGTGGGAACTGAAGTTTCAACATCCTGCAGTGTGTTCTTACAGCTCTCCAGAGTGCAAATCACATATAAGTGACTGTTTCCATCTGATGGCTGGGGGAAATTCTGAGTTCGGGCTGCAGCAGTCATGCTGGATTAGCTGGAAGTTGAAGGAAAATGATTTTTAATAGATGCACAGAAAAAAAAAACTGGTTGAAGGCTACTCCTGTTGAAGAATATATTTAATCAAGAATAACCCAAAAACTGAACTGAAAGGTTTAATTGGTTAATTATAGATTAATTAAATTATGAATTGTGTAATGTTCGCTGCTCCTCAAGAAACAAAACAAAACAGTGCCCTAATTTTAACCTGAAGTCCTTGTCATTAACTATAAATGCTAGTTCTGATTAACGCAAAGCCAATACAAACAGCATTCTTCCGTTACAGAGGTGCATTGGTAGTTCTGAGAAATTCACTTTATCTGCAGTGTATCCCATTTTGTAAAAGACCACTTTTTGAGCTGAAGGACATTCCTGAAAACTTGCCTTTTTCTTCTGAGTGTTTTTCTGCAGCGCTGTGACATTTTTAAGCTGCAGATCTCCAGTGTTGTTTTCCCAGGGAAGCTATTTCCATGGCGCGAGCGAGTGAACTGTGCAAAACAGGCCACAGAGCAGGAAAAGGAGAATGAGCGTCCGAAGAAAAACAACCACAACTATGAACAAGAATTGCAATGAATGAACCGGGGGAGTCTGAGGTTTTGTGACTCTCTCAAACTAGCCTTTAGAAAGCAAAAGTAGATTCAGGTCACAAACATGTTTACGTGCTGGGACAGTTTTGTGATATGTATTTTCCTTAAGGCCCCAAGCAGGCAATTTCTGCCAAGGGGTGGATGACAGCATAAGCAATGCCTTAGAATTCAGATTGCAATTAAGGATACCCACCATAAGATTTTTTTAAGGAAACTAATCACATTCTCTGGAGCAGATCTATTGCCCTTGATTCATGCGAGTTAAAATCCTTCTGAAGTCAACAGGATTATTTGCTGGAGTGGAGAGGACTTTAAAGAAAAATGAGCCATTGATCCAAATCCTGTATATGGTCTACAGCTTTAGGTAAAGCTGATTATTTCCCCGCACTGTATGTTCTGGCATTTATAGCAGTTGGCCACTGGCTATGAGAATGCAGTCACAGGAGTATCCTCTTCTTCTTTGCTCATGTCTCTCCTTCTTCACTCATGTCATTCCATAGTCGTAACTGATTCAGGGACCAACTTACAGAAGAGTGTCTCTTCAGCTGAATAACCATGAGCTCCAGCATCTCTCTGACGATTTGCTCTGAGCTTTGCGGAGACAGATCCACATTCATATGTAGGATCATGTCTGCTTGTCTCAAAACAAGTTGTAAATCCTAGAGAGTGGAGATAAGAAGAATATTTAAACCATTTTCATCCCAAGAATAGGACCACCCTATTCAGTTTCTTAGTGGTTTGTCTAGTCCAGCTGGAATGGATTCAGGTGATACGGATTTCAACATTTTCCTTGGAAACTGGTAAGAAATTCTGCTGTTAGGAGAACTTTCATTATACTACACCTAAATTTTATTTTGGTTATGTTGGCATTTCTTTTGCCTATTTCCAGCTATGGCTAGCTGAAACTTGGCATCCATAGGGATTCCTTTTTGAGGTAGAATAAGAGGGAAGAGGATATGTGCATGGGGGGAAGGGTGAGGAAATCCCTTCCGAAGTTTATGAACTTAACCCCTTTGGGTCTACGGGAAATAGGAGTGATGGTGAGCAGGAGGGATGTATTTTAAATGCTGCTCTGTCTACTTCCTCTCTCCACACAAGCTGGCACATAAGACTTTGTGAGATTAAAATAAATCGTTGCAAAAGGGCACCTGTTCCTTTTAGCCCATTCCATCTCCCTTACATTCCTCAGACTGCTTTCGGCATCCTACTATGAACATCTAAGTCCACCAGGAAGAAAACAGAAAGCAGGAGCAAGAAATGTAGTAGGTTATTAGGAATGAAAGCAGATAATACTCCCTATAATATAACTGGAATGATAGCAGAAATTGTGACATTTCTGATGCAGTTGCATTTGTGGATATCTAACTGTGGATATCATATTTGATTTCCATCACATTAATATCAAAACATGGATCAAGAGAAAGCAAGCAAAAGTCAAGGTGTTAGAGGACAGAAAAGAGAAAAATCTGAGGGAACGCTGAAAACAACTGAAGGCGTTTGCTTCACAAAGGGCATGGTAGCTATGTTGTAAGAAAAGGATTGTTCCAGGAAAAAAATGAGCTTGGTAGTCTCTGTTCTCTCGAAAATGCAAAAGCAGACTGACTTTCAAAGAAATTGAAAGGCAATAAATCTAAAAATGCAAAAGGAGATGCCCTTTTCCACTGCACATAATTACATTTCAGAACACACCGCTACAAAATGCTACTGCATTAAGGTACTGAGTAAAAGTCCAAAAGAATTATTATTTTTTGCTTTGAATACTAAGGATCCCATCATGTTAAATTTGCTAGAATAAAACTGTGTTGAGCCCACAATTTGTGTTTAAATTTTAGAAAATGCTACTGGAGCCAAGAGAAGATAACTTCCCTTCAGTGATTTTTTTCTTTTGGGGCTTTTTTATTTTTATTCTTTTTTACTTAAAACTGTGTTCTGTGGGTAATTTTTATTATGATTTGAAAGAATGACTACTTTTTGAGTAATAAGAATGCTGTATTGCCTGAGATGGAAAGACTCTATTGCTGTGCATACGTCCTGAAATAAGAAGTTCTCTTTTTATATTTTCTTCATCATTTTCCCCCTCTTTTGGACGCTTTGGTCATCAGATAGTTACCTCTTTATGTTTGGGTTTGAGTACAAACGTTTGCATTACTTCAAAAGAGCTTTTAACTTTATGATCTCTTTGGTTCCACATTTTCCTAAAGCCCATGGGTTTCTAGCATTTGAATACCCCAGTCCAGGTCTCCAGTTATTCTTTGTTATTGGTGTTATCGTTCATTCATTTTATATTAGTAGCAGTGACTCCAGCAGAGATTGGACCTTCACTGTGTTAGGTGTGATATAACCAATCAGTTGGATTTTAAAAAAATATTTATTTGTTTATGTAGAAGGCAAAATTATAAATTTAATTTATACATTATAAATTTAATTTATAAATTATAAATTTTTCCTTCTCTAAAAATATTACAGATCTGCTTGTCATTTCCTTTGTCTTGGAAAATCACTCTGAAATAACTTCTGTGGAGCGTTTGGCCCTTTGGTCACAGGCTTTGTTCCATACAGGTTGGGTTTGAGCCATGCTGAGGAGACGGGGTGTTGTACCGCCAGCATCAGCATTGGAAAATGCGATTGCATTGCTTCTGGCACCTGAGTTGGCTTGTTTGGAACAAGCAGCGATCCCTCTGCCTGGTAGTACATTATGCTGTGTAACAATAACCTTAATACCGGCATAAAAGGGATTTTATTTTATGGAATTATCAATAGGTAGTTATTAGCTGTGTTCAGTAATGAGGAACTGTTGTGATATGCCCATTTTAGGCACACACGGTTTGGCTCATTGCCTCCCTGGCCTCAAGAAGCCTCAGCTTCTGCTTCGCTCTGCTTACAAGGTGTGCTTAGTTTTCAAAGGTGCTCAGCTCCATGAAATGTCGGGCTGGTTTCACAGCACGGTCCAGCTAGCCTTTCACACATAAGGTCCTGAAGGCAGTGGCAAAATGGTCTCCAGCAGGGCCAGAAGAACCCACATATGTAGTCCACTGAGGTCTGCAGAGGTCATTCAGGACCAGATCTCTATATAGGAGTGACAGAGCTTTTTATAAACTTCAGAAGAAAGAATTAAGGTTTCCACAAAAGCCCAGAAGCCACTGTAAACTAACAAAAAGTATATTATATAGCTGACATTTTAATGGGCTTACTATTTTGGACACGAGGATGAAAATGATGCAGTTCTTCCATTTTCCCTTTTTCTAGCCTTGCATTGGTTACAGTGTGGTAACCAGTAGACCAGAGCCTTTTCTGTGTAAAGTGGTGAACATTCAAAGACCTACCACATGAAGTCCCAGTCCTGCAATCAGACACGCGGGGAGAGCTTCCCATGTGTCCAGAGGCCCACTACAGCCAACAGAAACATCAAAGATGACTTTTGAAGGTATAAGCTCAGAAACTGAGACAGATTTACTCTGATATTTTCCTTCCCTCAAAACGCAAGCATATTTTATATTTCTTTTTTCGTTCATCTCTTTAATTGTTAGTATTGTTAATTATCTAAAATGTACAAAAGCTTCTAAAATATATCATAAGAGAAGCGATATAAAAATGTGTTTTAATTCCTAATATAGAGGATTATAATTATGTGATTCTATGATTTTTTTTCCTTCCCTGATGTTTTCCAGAATGTGCTATAAAAATAAAAACTTACCACTGTCTCCTGGCATGTGGTAACATGGTACTGGCTTTCTTTATTTTTCTTTTCCGGCCAATTCAAAGTCACTATTTTGAAAAATCAAAGTCTTTTTATTTATCTTCCTCTGGATTGCTTTGTCCGGAGTAAGTGTCCAATATCAACAAAGAAGAGACGTAGTAACTTAGTGTGTCCCTTTGTTCCCTCTGTGAAAAATGGCAGCGCTATACATCTTTGCTCCCACTGGCTGCACGACTGTCAGACATCAGCATACCAGCGTTTTTGGAGTCACTTTCTCAAGCGCGGTTCGTATTTATACAGACTAATTTATGTGTAACAGAGGACTCTTATAGTAAAGGAAGTAGAGCTCCTGAATAAACCAGCCTCTTCTCTCCTATGGAAAGCTGGAAGTAGGAGTTAGCGGAGGCCTTTTAGAAAACAACGTAAAACTAAATCTAACTGCCTGTTTTTATTGGTATCTTCCTGCTGGTAAGGTGTGGAAAAACATGTCATTTCAGAACTAGGTCATTTCAGACCCTTAAAAAATGTACATATGTTATGATAAATAACTTCACAAAAGGAAGGAAAAATAATGCTATGACCAGTTAGTGAAAAATGAGATGGTATAAATGTCATTCCTTGCAATATACATTGCGGTAAGCTGTTACATACCGTGTGACCCCTTGCAAGACGAGACCACCTTCTTCATCTCAAGAGCCTGAGAGGTCTAATCTTAATGGCTGTTCCCGTTACTGGGATACCCCAAGTACAGAGATTTGGGTGGGACAGTGCAACCCTGTGCACATGCCCATTCTCAAAAATAGATGCCTGCCCCAAAGAACTTCCAGTTTCAAGAGGTCTTAATTTGCTGTCGTGGAGAGGGCTTGAAATTCAAACACTTGATTAAGTCATTAGCAATTATACATTAAGAGGTTTTGTAGTAATTGTAACATACAAATAAGCCTTTAGGCTTTAAGTATATGTTGGTTTTATTATACTGTAACTAATTTACCATTATGTTTCCTTATGACAGATTGTTTTCTTCCCTGAGGGACACAGCCATCACTAATATTTCCATTACGCTAATATTCTAAGGGCCAATTTTCGATATTAACATCACAACCTTTTTGAAAAAAGTACCATTCGTGAGTACATGCTATTAATTTTCCTAGAATGAGTTAATTTTTTTTACCATTAACATGTCAATTACTTGAGTCTCCATTGATTACCCAGTTCCTGTGGATACTGCTGTCTGTCATCGCCGCTGAACACTGATTACTATTCAAGAGCCTGTCATACCATAGAATATTTTTGTAAAACCAAACTGGTTCGCTTCAGACACACAAGACCTAGGAATTCGAATGGCCAACCCCAGGCTCCGAGAACTAAACAAACCACACAGCTGAGCTCAGATATGGAAAACCCTGCAAACCAAACAACCAACTCAGTATACACAGCAAGGCGAAAAGTCTCCCAGATACAGAGCCAGGACAACCAGCTGAGAGCAGCTATTGCTAAGCGGGAGAGCGTGCGAGCGGGGGGTGCTTAAGGTAGGGAAAAGTAGGCAAAGCTATTTAAGATAAAACGGGGCTTAGCACGGCAGTGACATAGTCAGAATGACTTGCTCTGCGAAATATTGCGCATTGCCAAGATGCTGCTTCTGCTTGCCCTCAGTGCTCGTGGAGCAGGAGCTCTGCAGAGAGGTAGGTGTGAGGACAGCAGGAAGTCTCAGGTGGAGGTGTCCCCCAGGCACATGCCAGCGCGGTCAGGAAGAGCCCCGCTTCTCGTGGTTGTAGCATCAGCAACTCACAGCAAAAGTTAAGTTTACCAGCTTCCTCAAGCACCTGGCCTGAAGCTGAGCTCCAGGATCATCTCAGGGTGTTTTCTGGTATTGGTGGTCACCTGGGGCTAGAAAACCTGGGGAGCAAATGAAGAATAAAATGGCTAGTGTGTGTGAGTGGCTGCAGAGGAGGCCAAAGGAGGAGGGCAGGGAGCTGGATTAAGTGCTGCCTGTTACCCTGAAAAGCCTTGGAAGGGAATGCTTGCAAGGATTAAAAATTAATGTGATTATTTTAACAAATGACGTTTTTGAGAAGAATAACAGGAGTAAGTTCCAAGCAGAAATATCTATGAGACTGTGAAACAATTTGCACAGTAAAATGGTTCCCAAAGATCCCTTGTTAAGAGTTATTTTAAACTAGTTTGAAAAAGACGCATGTAAACAGGGAAGAAATAATCTATAAAATAATGAAATTAGTTTCCTACCTAGTAAAACAACTGCCTTGAAAACAAAAAAAACCTATGTCAGATTGAAAAGAAATATTCCACTTTTGAGATCTTGTTTGTTCCAGGGGTCGATATTTCTTTATGTGAGTAACATTTAGATTCCCATTCTTAGTGCAGATTCTGCTGAGCAGCAAGTCAGTGGGAGGCCTTTTGCAAAATATAATAAGTTCCTAAAAACTATGGTGTGCATCATCTCTTGTGACCAGCACATAACTTTGCACAAATAACTGTCACATTAGCACAACAAATATACTACTCTGTTAGCTGTTGAAAGACTCTTGAGAAGCCAATCTCTTTTGAGATGTGGTACTTGTTTGCTCTACTTTTTTGACAAATTCGATTTAACAGCTTAAGGAAGAAGGCAATACTCATGTCCAGATTCGTTTAGAATTTCAGAGAAGGACCAGAATATTTAGGTAGCTGAATCATGGAAATTCCAGCACTTCTCATTGTGTAACTTTAATTCCTAACACTTCCTGGGGCTGTTCTGCACTTTTAAATTTAAGGTAACATGAATTTTAACCGGGTAGAATTCAACCAAAACTAATCTGGAATAGGTTTCCATTAGTGCCTAAGAGCTACATGTTTTTTACTGTGCTTACCAAGTGGAACATCTTGGTTAGCAAGGAAGCACCTTCAAGCCCCTTTCTCAGATGAATCACTGAGGTCCAGAGATACCACGAGTAACATGAGGCCTGGGAATATCTGAATATCACAACCTTGTTAATTGAAAGGCACTAATATTGTCACTTACAAGCCCAGAATGAGAAGAAAACAGGCACCCAGTTCCTATAGGCAAACTATCGGACCTTTCGTTAGGCATTGTTTTTCCACATACGCTGCTAAAGGATGCTAGTGTGCTTCAGAATGGGTGTCTTCATGTCTTTTGCCGTACCTTATGCCTCTTAAGCATTTTAAGACAAAATAAAAATTCAGGCCCATATGTTCCTTAGGTGCCTCCGAGGTTAAGCTGTAGTTGAGCAGGAATTGGCAGGATTGCAGTCTCGGTCACAGGTACTTAAAACCACCCTAAGTTCCATTTTAATCACATAAGCCCTTTTCTAGATCCAGGCTTAATGTCTAAATCCCTCTTGGAAATTTTATCCTAAGAGAATGTCCTGAGGTCATGCAGAAAACCTATGAGAGAAGGAACTGAGGTAATGTCCTCAGATAATGCTTTGCCTCTCTGAATAACCTCCCCAAAACATGGCTTTGTGTTGTAATATGCTAATGGTGATCTTTGGTGCTCTAAAATATATCAGAAAATCATTAGGAAGCTACCTATTTTCAGAGCAGGTGAAACATGCCTTTCAAAAACGGGTAAATATTTACATCCAAAGGCTTTTTTTCTGTAGGGAAGGGAGGAAAATGCACAATTCCAGATCATTTAGGGCATATTTGCTTTGCATGAAAATCACGGTTAGAAGGTCAGATGTCATCAGGAGCAGCAGATTTAGGATGTCTCGGCATGAGATATTCACTGTGGCTGTCACGGAGCACAGTGGCAACTGTGAATGAAAGGGAAGGTGAGAGGACTATCTGGAGCCGGACAGCAATACTAAAAAGGGTGATGACTTCCACAGTGCACGTAGCAAAGGGAGGATAGAGCAACATTGTTCCCGTTGCCCTGAATAGGAGGCATGGCTGAACACAGAGAATGAGCAAAGTCACTTGCCGCAATTACAAAATATATGAGGTGTGGTTTATGTCTCCTTTCAACTAAATTAGTGTAGCATTCTTAATACTATATGGTAAGAATACATAAATTATATAGTCCTTCACTATGGTCAGTATAGAGATGGCACTTTGTAGTTTTACAGGTAAGCAAGCTGAAAAGAAAACCCCGGGATTCTGCTGATGCAAATTGTTCCTGCCTTAGTGAGGTCAATGAATGGTGACAATTAAAATGCTTGAAGATTTTCCTTTTCTATCTAAATAATCTGTGTTTATGAAAACAGACAGCACCATAAATCTGACAGTAGCTATCCCATTAGATATCCCACTTAACACCAAGAGATTAGAATCAATTCATTTCAATGCTGTATATGCATAAAGTTGGTTAGTCTTCTAGTTCAATGTGAAATTGTTTCTAAAACTTAAAATTTTACATTGTACGCTCAATTAATGTGGAAAATGTCGTTACTGTATTTAGGTTTTGCCAAACCTTCATTAGATTCAGCTAAAAGCTGATGCCAAGTAATAACATTATATAAGTGGGGTAAAAAAAAGGAAGTTGTAATAGTTTGGTTTAAACAAAAAGGGGAATGAATTGATTTTCATATTCTTTATTAAATAAAGCTTCTTAAAATTACTTTTAAATGTAGCCTGGGGATTTTATACCTTTAATCTTTGTTACTCACATCCTTTTCTTTCCAGTCCTGTGTATGAAGCCATAAACACTCTTTTATTAGAGAGGGGGAAAAAAACTAAAAAAAGGTGCAGTTAAAGAAGCCTTTGCATGCTTGTTTGCTCTCAGATCTCTGAAAAGTAACTTTTAAAATAAAGCAGAAAAGATGGCTGTCTGACATGCAGGGAAGATTTATCATTCTTCAAATACATTTTAATGAATGTGAAGGGGTTTAAACTCTCTCTCTCTGTCTGTACAGCTTGCTATTCCCTTTGAACGTTGTTTAATTTCTATAAGCATGCAGAAGCTGCTGAGACTCTGGGACTGCTAAAACAATTACAAACATACCCTGACTTGTGATACTACAGAGGGAAAAAAAATCTAATTTTATAAAGAAATCTGTTCCAGTATCTAAATTTTGTCTTTATTTATTATTGTCTAAAACGATTATAAACATACTCTGACTTGTGATACTACAGGGGGGGAAAAAGATCTAATTTTATAAAGAAATCTGTTCCAGTATCTAAATTTTGCCTTTATTAGTTGCTTATTGGATGAGATCACAGGTCAATAGGCTCAGGGACCAAAGTAAAGGCTCTCCGCTCCACGCTTCGCCTGATATACTATTTGAAACTTCAAAAACTCGCATGCTGAACACATCAAAGATTTTTTTTTTAATACAGTAAAGGTATATAATAGAGCTTTTGTGTTTTCTCCCGAAAGTTAATAAGCATCCTGAACTTTTAACATAAACAAAATCCTGACATTAATTCAGTTGGGCAAATTGAGCAAATCCAATGTTGTGACATGAAACAATCTCTTGTTCTCATCAGATGGAAATGAATATCCTGGTATTTTAGGTGCAGGAGTCTGAAAATGTCAGACCAGTTTATGCACATGGAAAGGTATCGGGAGGAAATATCATCAATAAAGAAGACCAGTAGATTGATTTCTTAGTACACTCGGTTTTATCGTTTCGCCTTGCTTTCAGATACGCAGCAGTTCATGCACTGTGCAGGCCGGCATCCCAAAACAGGTCACACTTCTACCTACAAAGTCAGACAGGGCAGTTAGGAATGGTGGAGAGTATCTTATTGCACTGCCTCGGCTTCGGTGGTGGCACTTTATTATCCAGCTGACACTACATGTCATCATGACACAACGTGTACATGGCTTGATTGAGCAAATGTGAAGCGACTTCCCCAAGAGACCGAGGAAGTGCCGCAGCTCCGCATCCGCCACTCCTCCACTCCTCCTCCCGGCGACTACAGCCGAGGGTAGTTGAAAGCTTGAAGGCTGGTGAAAGACGGGGTTCATGTGGACAGCTTCTGGTGAAAAAGGGACGGTGTGAAATTATTCGAACTAGTGATATAAGACAGCAGAAGTGTCTCTGCTTCAGCCTTGCCTAGCCTTTTAGTTGGAGGGGGAAAAGTTAACAAATGCTTCATGCCGAAGTTCAGAGATGCTCTGAGGCTGACTTACCCGGACTACTCTGGCAATGCCAGAGGGCCTTAAAATTATTTGCTTGCTATACAGTGCATTAGTGCAAAAAAAGAACCATCTCAGTACTGGACTTAGCACCCAAAAACCCTAACTGTAGGACCAAGTCAGGTGTTTAAGACCACAGACTCCAAGACAGAGTAATAACAAAATAGACATCAGGTAACTTGATGCGTTGCTCCCTTCTGGATGAGAGTAACTATAGGAGCAATCAGAGAATCACAGAATCACAGAATGGTCAGGGTTGGAAGGGACCTCTGGAGATCATCTAGTCCAGCCCCCCTGCCACAGCAGGGACACCTACAGCAGTTGCACAGGACGGCGTCCAGGCGGGTTTTGAATGTCTCCAGTGTGGGACACTCCACAACGTCTCTGGGCAGCCTGTGCCACTGCTCTGCCACCCTCAAAGGAAAGACGTTCCTCCTCATGTTAAGATAGAACTTCCTGTGCTCAAGCTTGTGCCCGTTACCTCTTGTCCTGTCACTGGGCACAACTGAAAAAAGACTCTTCTCATCTACCTGGCACCCTCCCCTTAAGTATTTATAAGTATTAATAAGATCCCCCCTGAGTCTTCTTTTTTCTATACTAAAAAAGCCCCAAGTCCCTGAGCCTTTCCTCATAAGAAAGATGCTCCAGTCCCCTAATCATCTTTGTAGCCCTTTGCTGGACCCTCTCCAGCAGTTCCCTGTCCTTCTTGAACCGGGGAGCCCAGAACTGGACACAGTACTCCAGATGCGGCCTCACCAGGGCAGAGTAGAGGGGGAGGATGACCTCCCTCGACCTGCTGGCCACACTCTTCTTGATACACCCCAGGATGCCATTGGCCTTCTTGGCCACCAGAGCACATTGCTGGCTCATGAGAGAGGGAATCTACTGTTCAACCTAAATAGTAATAGCCCTTTCACATTTTGGGTCAAGGACTGTACAAGCTATTGGCAAGAATAATTGAAAAATTGGTCAAAGTAAGGAAGTAAATAAAAAAATGAAATAAAATGAAAAAGCGGGGAATGAATGAGTCATCCACTGACTGATGTTCCATAAATATTTCTCTGGGTGTCTGTCTTCTTCCTGCAAGGTGATACACAGGATACTCTTTAAAATTAAATCACTCTTTCTCCTGACCCTGGCTGCTTCTTTCTTGTCCCTCATGAGTTTACAACAGCACTTATGAAAAAACGAACTGAGTGGTGGCTGGTGTGGTTTGAGGCAACCATCTCTTCTGAATAGTTGGGTTTAACCTAAGTAATTGCAGGAGTTGGAAAGAGGATTTGCACCTCCAAGCAGACAAAAAGTTAGAACTCCTTTTGCCTGAAAGTGCTAGGGAAACTGGGAGCCTCTTGCTAAAGTTACCGTGATAACAAAAATTTCACAAGATTCACAATTTCACGAGTTTCTTCACAAAGAAACAAGGACTGGACGTTTGCTTAAACAGTATATTTCTGTAAAACTTTAATAGCATGAAAATATTTTTTAATTAAGTAGAGGGAACTTCAGAATTGCTGATCATTTATGCACCATCGCATGAACCAAGCAAAAATGAGAGGTAAACTCCCTTAGGGGCAAACTATCCTGTAAATACTTATTGCAAGGGTTTGTGCATCTTCCTTTGAAGCAGCTGGTACTGGTCACTACTGCAGAGCAAACCAGTTGATGCCATACGGCCATTCTGCAATTTCCAGCTACAAAGCCCAGCTGACATAGATGTTGGGATCGCAAATCACAGAATCACAGAATCACAGAATGGTCAGGGTTGGAAGGGACCTCTGGAGATCATCCAAGTACAACCCCCCCTGCCACAGCAGGGACACCTACAGCAGTTGCACAGGACGGCGTCCAGGCGGGTTTTGAATGTCTCCAGTGTGGGAGACTCCACAACCTCTCTGGGCAGCCTGTGCCACTGCTCTGCCACCCTCAAAGGAAAGAAGTTCCTCCTCATGTTAAGATGGAACTTCCTGTGCTCCAGTTTGTGCCCGTTACCTCTAGTCCTATCACTGGGCACCACTGAAAAAAGGCTATTCTCGTCTACCTGGCACCCTCCCCTTAAGTATTTATAAGTATTGATAAGATCCCCCCTCACGTGCCCACATGCTAGAAATTTTCCAAGTGTGTATTCAAATGTTCACACCTCCGGTGCCCTCAGAATTCAGTATGTCTACAAGTGAGCATCTAGGAGAAATTTAAGTGCAAAACCAGCAAGAAAAGTAGTGATCACACTGTCAAAAGGGAGGTTGTGTACCTCCTTTTTCTCCCTGTAAATGGAAATGCGGTCCCCCCCACCAATGCTTTTTCAACTCCCACTTCCAGCCCAAAAGCTCAGTTGTGCTTCTCATCTTCACCAGTGTTGAGCTTTAACAAAGCAGGTTTCTCTCACAGCATGTAGAAATGTATTTTTATGACCCCAGGAAGAACTCTGTGACACACACAGATGTTTGGGGAGAATTTGACTGACATTCTTGGCAGATTTTACAGAAATTTGGGGTTCCTGGCCCTGCTGCCACAAATATTCACTGCTTCCTGATGGCCTCCATATGTAGATTTCCCTCTGAACTGTTCTGTTAAAAAAATTCCCAGCTATCAAAAGAAGCGGGAAAAGAAACAAAGAGAAAAGAAAATGCAGCATAGAGATAAAAGCAAATGAAGCACATGCTTGAGCAGTGAAATGGTTAATTAGGAAACAGTTACAAAGAAAGATCTCTGAAGTTATAGCGAGCTCAAGAATGACTTCTTTCTGAAGGACGAAATTAAGTTGTGTTAGACCATCACTTTGATTTTACCGGTCTAACTAAGGAAGAGGTATTATTATTTTCATAGTAGGGGTTGATCTACTGAATTACACATTGCTGATCTGTCACTCAAAGTGACAACACAGACAAGGGATCTTCTTTGATCTCGAGACAGTTGAGGTTTCAGACAGGAGTCCATAGGGAAGACAAAGTTAATTTTTCAGACCCTGAACCTCAGAACATCCACAGCAAAGGGAAAAGGATATTACAGAGCGTATTTGTAAGTCATCAGTGGAGGCCAGTGATTTGCCTCCTAATAGCTATTATGATAAGAATCTGGTAAAGCTTAGAAGCCAATTACCAGTGACATTACTACCATTACATTGCAGTTTAACTTAATTTACCAACAGTTTAAAAATAAAACAGTTAGTTCTTCACATAGGTTAGGCTGGCCAGATCTTCAGCTCATTTGTACCAAGACCTGTCCTTTAAGTTCACTGTATTTATTCTGATTTACAACATTTGAGGATGCAGCCCTCCAACAGATCACTATACAACATTGTAGATGATGCTTGAAAATATAGGGGCTTATTCAAAATTAGAAGTAAACACTTTTTCCACAAATATTTGGATGATAAAGAGTAAATGAGATAGATCGTTCGGAAATGAGGCAGCAGATTTACCAAGGCAGTCCATTTCAAACAGTCGGTCAATTTAGCCTTGGCTCCTGATTCAAAGCATCAGGAGTCACTATGTAGTTTTCCGTTCTGCTGGCGTTTGCAGGCAAATATTTATATGAGAGCCTCTTGAAGTGTGAATGTATTACTGACAGCATATAAAATAAAATAGAAACTACCTGAACTCTTGACAGTTGGTTTTTTTCAGCTAGGTTTGCAGAATATTTTTAACCTTTGGCATCTGAACTGTCAATTTGATTTTCATAATGTAAATAGCAAACAATGGAAGAAGCGCGCAGCCCGGGGTTTCCACACAGGATGTGTAAACCTGTTTATTCCCTGACCGCTGACATTTCTGTTTACCTACCAGCACAAATTAGTAATTGTAAGCGTGTACAATCACTTGCATTTACATGCAAGCTTTTACAATTGCAATATCCAAACAGGTTTTTCCTTAGCTCAGTGCTTACTCACGGAGACTTTCGGCCACGGTCCGGCTCCCAGAGGTGAGCAGCTGGGGCTAAGTCAACACAAAATCAGTGTTTCTATTCATTTAACCTCGTGTTAAATGCTAGGACAGCAGTGCTTGGAGAAAAGGGATGTCTCCAAAATGAAGAGGAGCCGCTGTGGCTCGGGCAGGGGAAATGTGGAAGAGGAAGGGGCAGTGGAGGTGCATGGGGCTGTTGCACCGGTCCAGGCTCTCAGCAGCATCCCCACCCAGTGGACCTTTTCTCCATGATGTGTGCTGATGGTCTCTGAGAAGCAAAGGAGGTTCTGCTGAAAGGCCACTTTTCAGAAACAAGGAGGAGAGAAAATCTATGTAGAAAATCCATGCAAGAACACCTGTTAAAAACATTAAAATGGGATAAAAAAAGCAAAATAGCAGAATGATGGTGCATATTTCTGTGCCCTTGTTATTTCCTGTCTCTCTTCTACCACAAGACTAGAAGGATGTAATATTTTGCACTGGTATTACCAGCCTGTGTTTGAGTAAATGAACAAACATAGTCTCTTAATTTCAACATGCGCATCACTAAGCCATTGCTGCACAAATTCAGTGTGAGAAAGCAAAAACTCTGCAAGAGCACAGAAGTAGCCTTTTCATGCAAACTGTGCCCTGGCTATCCCAAAGGGTGGAGAACTTTCAGAAGGACAGATGCTGAGTTCCCTAAGCTCCCACTCATTTTCTGTTATATTTTTATATTGTTTTTTTCTAACTCTTTGCTTGAAATGAGCATCAGGATGAGCCGATGAACTTTGCAGTCCTGGCCTCACACCTGATCAGCACCAATGTCTCTCACCCAACCCCCTGGTCCCTCAGTGGATGTAGTCCTCTGCTCTATTTTCTCCTGGTCTCTTGTGCTGTCAATAGCTGAACCCAAGCCCTTTACCTGGATTTTCAGTCATCCCATTAAAAGTCATTTAAATATACTGGAGATGCAGAAATTTCTGTTCTTGGGGAGGTTTACAAACATCCCTCCGGCTGCCCTGAGCCAACTAGAGGGTATGAGAACCCCACATCAGTAGGACTATGGGCCACGGACCTTTTCCACTTCATATTTCTGCAAAATAAAGAGCCCCTTCACACATGCTGGAGAAAACTCTTAATAACTGGATGCAAAACGTGTTTTGTTTTTCTCTCAGAGGAGTTCGGTCTCGAATGTACTAAGACAACATTCACATTTCTTCTGAGTTTTAAGAGGGATAAAAGGCAGTATTTAGAACTTTTGCCATGGAGCCAGTAAAAGACATGAAAAAAATAAACAGTCTCTGGTGGGTGATGATGCCTGGATGGATCCAGCAACTGCCTGTGGATGGGGTCAGGCAACCAAAGGGCTTCTTTACCACTGTCCTGTTTTGCTGGAAGCCAAAAGCCACCACCCAAGTGGGAGGCCGTGGCCCGAGGCGAGCAGGGGCACCCAGGCAGAGTGCGAGGACAAGGTACAGTGTCCCTGGGAGGGGGTCCTGGCTGCACACCTCCGGCAGCGTCCCCTGCCAGCTCATCCACAGAGTGGCCTTGGCAGTGGGCTCACAGGGGGTTATTTGGGTGCATTTCTCTCCAGGGTAAAGATGTTACTGTGACAAAAAACAAACTTTGCATTGGTAATGATGTGAGGAGGAAATAGGAAAAAGCAGGGCAAAGTAGTAAATGGTGCTTTAGCAGAGGGAAGAAATAGAGCACAGAGCACTCCACCTTGTATGGCAAATGTCCTTCAGCATCCCAAAAAGCAAATTCTTTTGCCTTTTCACTTTATTGTTCTCTAGTCTGAGTGAAAAAGGTATTTCTGCCTGTTATGTTACATGATAATGCGCAACTCGCCAATAAAGCTGGGTCTGGTTTGAAAATACTGTTGATGGAATTTTCAAAAGCACGCAATTTTTGCTAATGCTGTTCCCTCTGATGTCAATGAGATTTGTCGTTGTAACGAGGAGGACTCCGCTTTACTCCTGTGGGAGAACTGTAAAACCAGCCGTGAACACATTGGCAAACCCCAGCTGTTGGTTCTCCATGAGCGTCAGTCCTTCATTTAGCAGTAAAGACACATAAATACCTCTGCTGGAACTGCCTAATCATTTTTCCCTGCTCATCTGGCTGATTTTTGTGGGAAGACTACCCAGATTTGTTTTGGTGAGTGAGGGAGACCTCTGTGTTCTTTGCATTCAAGCCAAGAGGCAAGGCTGATAGCACATGAAATGTTGCATTAAATAGGAAAAAACACTGTGATAAACAGCATCAAAAACTCCTTACATCTTAATTCATCTCCATAATGGAGGATGATGTTTGACCTCCATGGCTACACCCAATGTCTTTCATAATAAAAGCAGCTGATTCTGCACTGCTCCCAGATAGGTACAGGCCTGCTATAACCTGGTTTAACCTACTATGGCCAAGAGTGAATGATTCAGTCAGCTAAATCCTCAAACAAAAGGAGATTTTTATTTGCTGTGAGGTTTAGAATCATCTTTAAAAGATGAAACGTAAAGACCTGTGTTATCATTTGACTCCAGAGGTTGATGCTTTTTAAAGTAGCTAAAAATCCATGATAAAATTGAAAGAATTAGCAACATCATTAGCCCTTTTTTTTAATGTGAAGATTTCTGTGCTAACATATTGAGAATTTAACGTACTACATAGAAGGTATGCTTTTAGTTCTCCTACTGTGGAATTTTACATTTCTGAACATTTTTATGTTTGAGCTTAACTTTAGTACTTTTTACAGCTCTCCGTTTTGTAACAGATTACACCAAGCTTGAGTTAAATTACTTTCGGTCTTTATGTGCATTTCGTTTATATGCTGGGATACATTGCAGATATTTGAGAAAAGAGACATTTAGCAAAAGTATTTCATCGGTGTGACCCAGCAGTCCCATGTGCTTGCTTCACCTGCCATGCCTTCTCAGGACTTGCAATGAGATCTGATGAGATGCTTCCTTCGATCCAGTGCTGCAGTGCAATGGGTGAGATCTTTCTGAGTGCTTTTTGTTGACTGATATATCCACTTAGAAGGTGAGATGGCACCTTTTCCAAGGAGAGGTCACAGCGCTGTGGTTCTCCCATTGCTCTTCCATCTCCTCCTGAGTGCTCCTGAACTTCAGAGAGCACTACAAGCACATGGTTTCAGTTCAATACTTGTTTGGGTTTGTAGCTCATTGACAAGTAAGATTTTCTATCAGTGCTAACAGCACAAAGAGATCTTGTACAGAGACTGATTTCTCTTTGCTTCCTTTCAGAACCTGCAAGCAATCATTAGATGAGCTAGGTCAGACAGAGATCCTGATTTCATGTGCTGAAAGTGCTCAGCAGTACAAGCCTGCTAGCACCACGGTGGCCTGCTGCTTGGGGAACGCCAGAAGGAGAAGCGCCAGGAAAGAGACAAAACAATAATATTGCACAACGCAGAACTGGCAGAGAGGTTGAGAAGAACAGATGAAAGAAAGAGAGCAGAAAAGGTCCCGTGTTGTGGTAGGCAACACAGGCCTCCAGCAAGGACCCTGCTCAGGGACACAGCGAGCTGTGGTAGTCCTCAAGCGAGAAGCTCCTAACACTGTCAGGGTTGATGAAGGAAAGAGGTACAAGGACAGTGACAGAGCTGAGCAACCTCTTTGTATGCACCAAAAGGGTACCATGGCTGGTGCAGGCAGGGAATTGGCAGGACAGGAGGAGGCTGCACTTTTCCGAGACTTGAAGGCAGGTCAAATGTGATCACACTAGGCTTGTAAAACTGTTCAGCCCATGGGGGCGCTGATGGGGCACTTGTCTACAGGAATGTGCCTTCTAATGGGTGCAGGTATGTGGCCCCAGACATGACTTGGTGTGTATTCCCAAGCCAAGCACCGTTTCTCCAGTGAAGGTCTCCTCTCCAGTGGGTAAGCTCTGCACTCGTGTGCATGGGACCATCATCTTCTGAGGGCCCCTTGGGAGGCTGCTTAGTGAGCCCAGAAATTTTGAGAGGGGTTTGAGCCAGTGCTATTCGCTTATTCTAGGAGAAGCCTGGAGACTTTTGAATACCACATTTGTTGCTTCCTACAATGGCTGGCAGTGGGGTACAACTGAATAAATGAATAGAATTATATTTGATGAAATACGATATGACTTCTCATCACTGAATTGATCTACTGTCCTTCTGAGTGATTCTCTATGCATTTTTATAATCCCTGCACAGTGTTTGGATATTACAGTGACAGACACTTTCGAAACATTTCTAGCTAGATCACAGCTGGGAGTCGTGGCACCATGGTTCTGCTTAATGAAGTGCCCATTCTTATTCATGAGAGCCTATTGTTGAGATTAGGAGATTTCAAAAAACTTTGCTGCCACAATATCTACTGACCAGAAATTTTCCTCTGAAAAATCTCATGACCCTCAGTCATCACCTTAAAAGGATCCTACTTACTTTGGAAAATCTCACTGTCTTCTATTTGTATGTCCAGTTGGTGGGAACTGGGAAGTGGCGATAGGACTTAAAAAAATCCTTTCTCGAAGATACCTTCTAAGACCTCCAAGGCACTGTCGTGGCCCAGGGCTGAGAGGTGTCTGCTGGAGAATCAAGGCTGCTGTGGAAGTTAATCTGTTCTAGGATACTGAAGCTGGGCTTCCTATTCCAGTAGCAGGCTGAAGAAGACAAATGGCACCAAGATCCTTTGGGTGTCACCCCCAGCAACTTGCTTAGGGAGAAACATCTGCTTCCACTTTGAAATAAAGGTTTTCTGTTGCACTTCTGGCTAACAACAACAGGAATTAACACTGCGTGCTTTCATCTTGAACAATCCTGGAAGGGCTTGTTCAAACATCAGTGGAATATAGCCACACATACCATTTAAATATAGCAGAGAGTTTTTCTCCAGCAGCGCTATATGAGAGTCCTTAGCAGAGGAAAAGAAGAGAGGAAAAGAGAAATGACTTCCCATTTTGGAAGCAAAGGGTGAATCATTTGAGGTAGGAAGGGTATCATTAACTAGTTTGGGATATGTCCAGAGCTATGTGTATGCAGTAAGTCACTGCACAGAGGTAAACAGTGGCCAACTACGAGCAGAAGCAAAAAAGAGGAAGAAAAAAAGAAACTGCTGGCTGAAATATGGACTCAAATTATTGTTTTCAAAATAATAAGCCAGAGATCAACTTGGTACACAGGAGCAGGAAGGATTTGGCACAGAGAAGAGAACAAATACTGACTTGTGGACGTAAAGCCAACTCCCAGCTTGCCTTCTGAGAAAAATCTTATGTAAGCTGAGCTCAGCACCTACAGGACTTCCAGCTATTCCTGGGAAAACCAATCTCTCCCTGCACATACAAACCCTTTCTTTACTCAAACATGCAAAAATGCAGTCATCATGCTGTTGTCAGGAAAATGTGGTGCTGCTACTGTAGCAGCTAGCAAAACCTTTATCCCCTATGCTACACATCAGCAGCATATACACTGTCTTTGTATTATCACATATTTCAGTTAAATTCATTAAATAGTATAGTCATTTAGACTGTGTGTCAGCTATGCCTGTTTAACGAATGCCACAGTCAGACAGTTGTGCGCATGGGCGATGGCAGAATGCCACTGCATTCCCACAAAGGGAAAAGCAGCTATTTTTAAAACGTGTGAGATTAAAAACTCTGCATTGTAATTTTTTGGTACCATTTTATTCATAAACTTTTTAAGTACGAGTTCAACTGCAAGAAAGGAATCCATATTGAAAGAAAACTGATGAATATATTTAGAACCCTTCTAAAATAGCTATATTCATGTATGTATACACAGACATACCCCTACATCTATAATGTAAATGTATAAACAAAAGTATAGCTATTTCTCAGATTTAAGGCATCTGTGGCAAAGACTCCGTCTTCCTTCAAATTTCTTAGTCACTTGAATTTTTTTTAATGGCAAAATATTTTTCAGGTAGCCAGAGTCTAATAAAGGTGTTTTCTAAACAAAAGGAATAGCTTTGCAAAGCCCATAAGGCCACAGCAAATAAGTAACTCACGCAAGTATTTTGAACAGCTGAAGAGAATTGTGATACCTCTGACATTACAGAAGTTCAGTTCACAATTTGGAAATCCCTTCACTGAGTTAGAGAGGTGAGGGTTTTTTTAAGGCCATCATTTCTCTTTCAGAGTCAATACGGCTGCGGTGAAGAATGTAACTCAAATGCGTTCCTGAAATGTCCAGGAATGCAAATACAGGAGGGTGGATGAGTGGCTGCAGTGTTACCCAGGGCAGTGCTGAGCCAGCACTAGCCCGGGTCGCCAGCGTACCAGCATGTGCTATTTGCGACCAAGTGTGCAGGCAGTTTAAGCCTTCTGTAGTGAGCCCAGAGCGGGGCAGCATCAGGCGTTGAAGACTATCCGTTAACGAGGAGCTCAGACAATTTTGTTCTCTGGAAGGTAACAAGGAAGAGAAGTCTTAATACGCATTGAGAAACGGACTCTGGCTGCCTATGAGTAGAAATGCTGAGGGTTTTCATCTTGGCGTGCCTACAAGATGCTGGCAGCGCAACCTATATGAGTTTTCATTTGCACGTGCATCGTTAAATACAGGCTTAAGCAATGCCGCAGTGTCATTTCCAAGGTAGGGCACCCACTGAAGACAAACACTCTGTCTCTCTTTGTCCTACTACTGCCATCTAGGGCAGGATTCAGGTGCCTAAACCTAGTGCCAGGGAGATACCTTAAGGTAGTCAAGACTATCTGCCTAGGACTAGGAAAACCACGTAGCAAATCTCCTACACCTTGCAGTACCACTATCTGGCTCCCTTCTGCTCTGCAGGACTCTGCAGCCAGTTCATGCTGGTGTGTTCCTCAGCATCTCCCATGCCCTCTGTGGCCCACAGCTCAAGGTCGTGATCGCTTCTTTCTGGTGGAGCCAAGGGGCCTGGCAAGAGCTGAGCAGAGTCCAGTCTTGCCCAAGAATGTCATCAGCTATTTGGGGAGAGGAGGGAGAACATTTCTGGGATTTACAGTGTGAGGTGAGCCCTTCTTCAGGTGAGGCTTATGTCATCTTGCAGGAGGTAACTATCAACGAGAGCCAAAAATAAATAACTTTTTTCAGGCATAAAAATTGTTGGTGGACTGGGAATCCAGCGTGGGATTAAAGCCCTGTGGTAGAGAAAGCCATCTTCCTGGTGGAGGCAGGGATGGTGGGACATACGAGTGGTCAATCCAGCAGACAGGCAGGCTGGGTTCCCTGCCTGTACCGCAGAAACCGAAGACATATGCCGTGTCTGGGAGCAAAGACTTAGTGTAAGGGCATGGAGGCGTAGGCTCAGACATGCCATCACAGGAGGTGCGTGCTGGTGGATGGGGGTGGCTCCAGACAGGGAGGCGCGCAACTGCGGGATCAGGGACCACTTGGAGCCACTGCAGGCTCCGTGTGCATGTAAGGATGCAAAGGAGCATTGCCCGTTGTGGATAATCTCTACCTCCTGTACCTCTGTCTGTGTGGGGCTGCTTTTATGATCTCTGCTAAGGCCGAGGTGATATATAACCGGGGAATATGTCCTTAACTGTGCTCTGGGGGGTTCAGAACAGCAGGGCTGCAGACACAAGTCTCCTTCCCTCATAATCAGTGGTGCAACCAGCTCTCAGCTGCACGGAGGTCAGAGACTAGGCTCCTGTGTAAGCTTAGTCTAACGAGGTGCTGATTAGCCCATGCTAGCTGGGAAAGCCTGCAAGTTTGGATGGAAGTGGTGAATTCCCTGATAATGACCTCTAAGAGAAGAAAAAACAAAGTAAAGTGCAGCAGCTGTTCCCAGAGCAATGAGAACAGAGATGCTAGCAGGTATCTGTCAAGGACAAATTCAGAATTATAATTAGTGAGTAGAGAGAATGCTCATCAGAGAAATAGCTTGGAGATGCAGGTGAAATATGGACTTAATGTAACATTTCTGCAGAAGCAAATTTTTTTAAAAATGCAAAATTTATCATTTGTAGAATACCAGAGCACTCTTACAAATTATGGGAATAAAATTACTCTCTTGGCATAGTAATGGATATGTATTTCCATAGGAGTGTATTTTATTTTGAAATAGCAACCCCCAAGTCCACTGTCTACAACAGTGCTGTGATCTATGTGTGGTGCACTTGATGCCACCAAAGACCTTTTCTCTTTACGGGAAATACTGGGAATAATACTGTTATATATTCTACCAGAGCTGTGCCTAGCTGAGATATCTGTTGATGGCAGGCATATTGGCATGCAGAAACTGCTTCCCCGGGTGTGTGTGCTCCCATGTGCCTCCTATCAGCGGCTGTAAAATGAGGCACTGAAATACCATCACATTATACAGTGTGAAGTTCAGTAAGTATTCCCGACGAGCACGAGGTGAGTCAGTACACCTGTGAAACGTGGTTATCTCCGATACCGCCTGATCTCTAACCCAGAACCCCCTCTTTCCCTAAAACCGCAACTCAAGAAACTCATGGACGGTTAACGAAAGGATTGCTGTGGACTAAAAATAGAAAAATGTTCCACCGGGCTGATGTTCCATGCCGCCTCCCAGCTTCAACAGCTGGTGATGCTGGAGGTAAGTATGGGAATTGATGTATCAGAAGGTACCAGTGTTGCTGGGAACTGTACCTTTGGGAAGATGTCCTTTGGGGAGAGGTCAGCGTGCATTAGCTTGATCAGATAAGAGTCTTGTTGCTGAATGAAGCCTTTGACAGCCTGCTTGGCCTGGAGTAATAGTGAAAAAACTCCGGGAAAGATTTTTCACTAAAAGCAAAATCTCATCTCATTCAAAGCCAGGGATCCACAAGAAGAAAGATGTGACCCAGAAGATGGTATAAACCTCCACCGTGCAAGATCATAGCAGTGTTCTGAATTATTTAACGCTGAAGCTGCCACCAGGTTTAAGCACTGTATGAAAGTGCAGTAAATAATGGATCCAGTCTCAAAGACATTACTGTTGTTTGTATTGTGTCTTAATGCATGCCCAGTGGTTACCAGACAAATAAAACTGATACGTTTCAGCCTGAAGGAGTTTTTTTTATTAGACATAGCACACGGCATTAAATCACAAGTCAGTAGGGGGCTGGGAGAGATAAGGGTTTCACCAGACTCTGTGAGTAGCAGCAGCTTTATTCCCCCTATCTAGTACAATCAGCTGTGAGCTTCAAAATAATAATCTGGGAAATTTGTCAGGCTTTAGGACATCTGTCCTCATAACTTCCATTTCAGAGAATGCCTTCTGAAGAGATGGGAACTCAGGAAATTATTTTTCTCAACAGGAGGAAAAAGTAAAATTAGCAATTGCTGACCTGCCGGCCGATAAAATAGCCATAAGCTACAAAGCTGACAGGTCAAACTGCCGTGGTGTAGTGAATGGAGAATTTTAAAAGGAAGAAGAGGAGCTAACACTTTGGGAAAAAAGATCCAAAATGTAAGGAATTTATTTTCTTTTATTCCCATTAAGTAAAATCCCACTGAAACAATTTTCCGATACATAAAACAGTCTCCAATACATGTTCCTAAAAACCACTTTCCTTAATGTTCTTTATTGCCTAAAATCTCAGAGTTCTTTACAGGTGTAAGGGTATGTTATTGTCTAGGTTTGGAGAAGAAAATGTATTTTATTTTAAAAGAAAAGCAAAATTTCATAAATGGATATAAGTTCTGGACATTAAAGAGTATCAGAAGAGATGGGGCTTTTGTGAGAAAAAAATCTGCAAGTAAAACCAAAACAGAGGAAGGTTTTCTATGAAAGTGATTTGCTAAAAATATGTTGGGCAAGTATTTTTAAAAACATACTTAGGTGCTTTTTAGTTCTCCTCAGAATTTGATTCTAGTAGCGTGCCTTTTTCTGTCACACAGTCACACACTGGTTTCATCTATGTATATTGTCAGCTGTATCAAAATACAAATATATTAAAATGGCTGTAAGGTTAAGAATATATACCAGTAACCTAAGGGTAAATAAAAAAATTGCCACTATATCAACATTATCTGAACCCCAAGTATTGTACACGCAGAAATTTACTGAATAAAATCACACTTAAAAATAAATTTGAGCAACTGAAGGTTAAAAAAAAAAGTGCTTGGGTAAATGTCTAAAGAATCCGAGCTGTCCTTACAGACATCCCATGCAATCAGCATACTATTAAAACATTTTCATAGTGATCACTCCTGCTTCAATTACTTTGGTTTTTAAAGATACCGTCCTTCAAAAAAATTATTTACCTTCCTGATGCCTTTACTCTCCCATAAGCATTATTTTCCTTTCCTATTTAGAAATACAGATTCGTAAACAGGTAACAAATCCCATCTTTATTTATTCCTCAAATATAATCACTACATGAAGTTGGCTTGTGAAGCCCTTCACTACAAAAATGATGATTAACTTTTACTACAAAAGAACCTCTTTGAAATCTAATAATGTTTTGCAGGGAAGTAACAGAAGCCCAATTGTTTTAGGAGAAAAACCCACCCACAATGTCTTATTTTTAGTGAACCTATTTTTAGCATTCTAAAATTAGTGTTAGAATAACAAAGTAGTAAACCAAGGTCCTAGACTACTTCATTATCTTAGTTATTAGCCTGACAGCCTAAGTGACTCGATTAAACATCAATGACAGAAGAGCTGAAGAGTTTAAAGGTCAATAAATACGGTGATAGGAATCCTTCTATGCAGTCTTTTGCTATAGACTTCTGGGGCTTAAATGTTGACAAGCTAATTACTCTTCCTCCCTAATTAAGTAAGCCTTTCTTGATCAGCTGGTCAGCAAACAGCTGATCGCAATTGCTCATTTTGAAGTTCGTAGAGGTCTAACCCAACCTAAATTAAACTAGTAAACAGCAGAAATGAAAGCCAGATCCCAACTAGTTGACATTCTTAATTGAACTCTTGAAGAAAATTCTGTTCCCAAGTTGTAAAAGCAATTATGTCATTGAGCCAAATTCTAGTTCATATTCACATGGGAATGAGCCACCTCACCCATCTCCATCCAGGTGGATGAGTCTTGAGAGTATGAAGATTTAATATGGAAAGTGTCAAAGGAAACAGACTAACTTTCTCTGTTGCCTTCTTCCATCTCTCTTAATCTGTTTTCCCCATTGAGTGAGGATCTCTACAATTACCCTGAAAGATATAATCTAAATCCTCTATGAAATCAGAGGGCTGCAGATAGAAGAGGGCAGATAAAGGTGGCTCCACTGCCTCCACAGTCAATGCATAACATATTCATTGGCTGGGTTAGGAAACACTGATCCTTACAGCGTCCTGCTTTGGCTATGGTGTACTGAAGAAATGACAAGGGTGGAAGAAATCTCCCAGTCCTCTTCATCCCTTTCCTGTCAGGGAAGGATTTGAATAAAATCCTAAAAGCTTTCATGGGAAGCGTGAAGCCCCTTCAGTTCCCCACTAGCCTATTATTAACACTGTTTGTCTCCTATTCCTGCCATTAATGACCTTGCAACTACCAGTATCAAAAAGCAGTGTATTCTTTCATATAGATGCATGTCCTGTGGTGGCTTTTCAATAGCTCTGCTGGCCATTTGTGCTAGCTGCCCCTCTTTTATATAAAGGGAATTTGAAATGATATTTACATACAAATACAGATAAGAACTAGAAAATGCAGCAGTCAGGAAGAAAATGAGCCACATGTAATGGAAAAAGATTTTTACATCCATTTCGCTAAACTATAAGGCTACATGAGGATTGGTAAGCACAGGGGAAATAGAAAAGCAAAGAATATGCTGTGTAGAGTGGGACGGGACATTCAGGCACTCACAGAAAAAAAAGGGATCCTGGGGATGCAAGGACAAAGCAGTGCAGAGGATAAGATAAAAAATAGAGCAAACACCAGACAAGAAGATCTGGGAAGGAAAGAGATAGCAAAACTTTCCCGCCAGTCTCAGCCAGAATTATTCTTTCCTCTTTGCAGTTTCTCTTCGAGTGCTTCCTATGCTTTTTCTGACCCTGGCTGCTTTGTGGCCCACTTCCACCATGCCTGTAAGTGGTGGCTTGGATGGAAGAGCTTCCAGCTGAGTACGACAAGGAAGAATAAGACTAGAAAATGGCGTATGTGCATGATAAGAAGAGTCCAAGAAACAGACCAGCCCAAATAACAGAAAAATTAGGGTGTTAGCTTCACTGGAAAGGCTGGAGGACTCCACTGGACTGCTGAAAAATTACTTCCTAGTGGAGGGAGCTGTATACCAGGCATTGTCATCAGAATTTTGTTGGTAAACTGCACTCCATCATCATGAATTCTCCCTTCTGTTGGTTAAAACATGTATCAGTCAGAACCGCATGCTGTATAATTAATATATGGCTGGGAACAAGTGGTTTTTCCACATTTTTCAACTCACTTAGTAACTGAAATGGAAAATATATCTCTCTGATATCGCATGGATTTATTCCAAAATCTATGCAACAATAATCTAGTGCTTGGAGGTGTGGGTGGGTGGCTGTGAGCATCTACTTAAATATTATAGGCTCGATCTCTGTCCCATGAAAGGAATTCAGAAACCTGATGACATGGCTGAGCGCTCACAGATGGCAATATTTCTCCACTCCCAACCAGTGAGTCCAAAAGGAAAAGAAAGCAAAATTTTCCTGGGATCCTGGGATAGGGGACAGCAAACAACGAAAAACAGCAATTTGGTAGTAAATTGGAGGAACACTTCTGATTTTCCTATCCTTGCCTCCTGGCTGTGGGTGGCTGATGATGGTCCCCCTCCACAGCTGGACTGCAGCTCCTTGCCTGGCCTTGGTTGTTAGGCAGTTCACATTGACTCTGTCCATACTAATAAATTAAATAGTACTGAAGAATGTTTCCAGGCCCAAGAAATCAATCATTCATCCCTTTAAATTGTCTGGAGGGGATGGACAGTTTAATAGCATGGACACAGGACATCCCATGCCAGCCAGCCTCAGAGCCAGAACAGCCTTGGGCACATTGACTGGAGGTCCCCAACCACTGGCCCTTGTCCCCCACGGGCAGGCTGAAGCCAAAGCAGTCCCGGTGCGGAGCCTGAGGACAGAGGTTGTCCCAGCCCTTCCTGCTGAACTGTGCCTCTTGCTGAGTTTGGAGTTATTTGAACCGTCACGGTGGTGTCTTATTTACCCCAATCGGGACATTAAGGGTCAAAACTGGTGCCAGGAGGTCCCAGGGAGCCCCCAGCTCGTCAGCAACAGGTACCAGATCCCCAATCTGTTAATGCTTCAGAGCACTTGCAGTCCCGTTCACTCACGCACACACACATGTATTTACCGCTACGCAAACGTGAAATGCATTTTGCGCATGGAGAGTCTCAGGGGGATGCTCTTGGCATTCACCCAGCCAGGAATGAGGAGCTGTAACTGCCCGGCGGCTGGCTGCATTCTGCTGCCTTCAGCTGCTCTTTGCACCCTGCTTTGTCTCCAAGCCTCAGGCACAACTTTTTCGGAAACTGAAATGACCTTCAGTAGACAAAGAAGATGATAATTTCTCAGGCAAAATGTAAGAAAGGGTATAGACTGGTGGAATTACCAATTTGCTAAGGAACGTTTGGTAGAGGTTGTCTTTAGTTCTCATATAAGGAAAATTCTGGTTTGTTGACTGTCCTAAATCACAACGAAACTCTGGTCAACAAACCTACCTAAGCAGATGCAAATATGTTAATAAGAAACCATCTCTGAACATAAAGGTTACTCTGCTCATCTTTTGCAGTGTTCAGAGACACAGATGTGCAAATCTACCTTATGAGAAAGAATTTTTGCTCCACATTTAACTGCCCCAGAGACAGGGGAGTAAGGCAGTGACCCTCTCTATTGGGGCTGCCTCTTCCTTGCACGTAGTATGGTGTGGTTGTGTTCAGATCAGGACCCCCGTTCCTTCTTGCGTAGGCCTGACCGGCGTATTGCAGCTTCTCAGGTGCAGGACCTGAGTCAGCAAGCTGTAGCAGCATACTTTTAGTGCTGTTTATTTGTTTGGCTCAAAGATCAACAGCTGTTTTATTTCTTTCCTCTCCTTGGCCATTCAACCACTGCTGAGCTGCTACGGCTGCGATTCCCGTAAGTGCATTATCGTAACTTCCACAGCGCAGCGGGAGCAATTATTCTACCCAAAGCTGCATCTCCTTCCACCTGGATATGTGTTAAATGCATGGCCAGAGGGGACCACCCCCAGCAAAAAGATATTTCTAATCTGAATATCAGATGCCAGAACCTCATCCCCAGACACTTTACGAAGTGTTTCGGTTTAACTGAAAATTGAGATGGGAACAGCAGTATTGGCAGAAGCTTAGCTCCCGTTGATACTGTAATTACTTTTACCGATCATTTCATTCACACGTGGGCACTCAAGGACAGAAGCACTATTCCCCTGGCAAAGACGGGAAAGCCGGAGCAGGTATTAGCATCATTTCCAGAAAGAAGCTGTACAAGGAAAATCTAGACTGTTTCAACTAAACCCAGCAAGCCAGTAACCCTGACAGAATTTGGCCAAATTTCTCTGCTGCATGTTTATGATAAACATAGTGAGTAAAACTATTCACTGTTAATAACTCCTATCAGTTTTGCAAAGAGAAAAGAATAATTTTTGCTGCCATAGCCACTCAGCGGTGCAAATTGCAAGTCCTTAAGGGTTAAACAAAAAAAAAAATTAAAAAGGGACCTCCACACACACAGTTTTTTTCCAGAAATAATATCACTTGCAGAATCACAGACCAAGTTTATAAAGAATCGGGTCCACCGCCAAAGAGTAGTGCACCATTTTTTTTCTCTGTAGTATTTTTGGAAGTTGGTATTTTGTAGGCAACAAACTCTATTATTGTTTTGACAGCATATGGACATTTAAAGTATAAGCACTGTTGTGTTATTCAAAATTGTAAATTAAAGCTTATTTTTTTGTTTGAATGGGAATTGCCAGCCAAACTCTGATTGAGGTCTCACTGAGAATCGGTTAATCAGACTGTGTTTTGCCTGCTGAAAGGGTATGAAAACTTTCAAGCAAAATATTGCCTCATGTTCTCAAACCTGGATTTAAAAAAAATAATTCAATTTAACTGTATATAATCAAACAAAAACTCCGTCCGTTTTCTTCAAGAGCTATTGCAAAGGAGTATATGCAGCTGTACTAATAGTGACTAAAATTTTATTTGACAACCGATAGGGTAATTAGTAAATTAAAGCTTGTTTGTTTTGATGTCTGATTTATTTGAGTGACATCAGGATTTTCACTCTAACTTTTTTTATAATTCATCGCCCACTGGATTTTATTCTTTCAAGTAAATTCCACTGAAACACAGCTCTGCTTCCTCCTGCTGCAGAAGACCAGTGAATGTAAATCAGATCTCAGCGGGTTTTTTTCATTTCTCAAACAAATCTTGTATTTGTCAGTTTGCTTAACACTAAAGACTTCAATACAAAACCTGACTACAATATGTCAAGGGAAAGTCTACTTACGGAGGAAGTAAAGTTACATAATCTAATTTTCAATTACGTTTCATTTAGGGCATATTCTCATCATCACCCACTATTAAATACAAAGATTCTTGACAAGGAACTCCTTGAGGAAAACATGTCATGTTTAAGGATATATAGCACACATGTTTTGCAAAGGGCCAGAAGCCTTGTTTAAAAAATCCTAACAGCTCTGTGCTTTAATTACCCTGGGAGGAGCTTCTGCAAATCCACGACCTGCATATAGCTCCCATTAGGGAAACTCTGCTGATCACTGCTTGGTTGCGATCTCCTCATCAGTGGGCCCCATTTTCACACCGTGTGTTAATGCCAGCTTCAAGGTGGACATTCACAAGTCAAATATCCTGTTAAGAGATGGACATGTTATATTCAAGATTAAATGAAGCTAAAGGACACTTCAGACAATCCAAGATTCTGATGTTGTTTAAACGTTACCGGTTAAATTAGTCTCTGATGTGGGCCAGGGAGTTATTGCTAAGATGAACTTGTCACAGTTTATTTTTGCTGTGCACAAATGCATCCTTGCACGTGTGGCAGTGAAAAACTGTGCTAAATGGGTAGATTTAAGAGCCATCATTTTGTTATTCAAAACAAACTTGGCTTCCTTGAAGGAGGCTCAATCTTGGAAAATTCCTGCCAAAAACTGGGGACAGACTTCCCTGCTGGACGAAACAGGTTGTTATCATAGCCAGGCTAGCGTCACATTTTCTGCAGAAGAGGACATTTGAGGAAGGAGAATGGGTTGGAGATAGCTTTCGGGCACCTCCCTCTACACTCTGCCAGGGGACAGCAAGGACGTGCCCCGCTGCACGGGGCTGAGTGGGGGCTCGGCGCAGCAGCACCCTGTCCTGTAGGAGAAGGCAGCGGGTGAAGTGCGGGGACTGATGGCTTTAAAGCCAAGCTGAAACGTGTATAAATTAAACAAGATTTTAAAGCACTTCGGACTAAATTAGTCTCTGGTGGAACGTCACCGGTGTTTGTGGAGTTACGCCCTGGATGAATCGGGTTCTCTGGCATGAGAAATGAATGCTGCCTGACTTTAAATAGAGCATGAGCTGTTTGCGTTTGAGCCAGCCTTGTTTCCTTCTGGAAAAAAAAAATAATTCCTTGCAACCTTTGTACCCGGTGATTTTGTGTCCTTATAAATGGGCTGACTGAATGAGACAAAAAGTAGTGGGGTACCATGCTGCGTATACATGACAGGCAGACTAATTTAAAGTCCTAACTTATGAGCTGGGTTTTTCCAAGGCCATAGATTTTCATTAGCTATTTGCTGTGTTAATAAGAGACAACCACAGCAACAAGTGGTACAAATGTTAGCTTTGAAATACAGAGCACCTCTTAAACCAACAGAACCGGCAATAAATGGTGTGTGTATATTTGCTCATTTGGCAAAGGTAGAAGTTCAAATTATGTCTCACGGCCAGTTGACATATACCGGACCAAATTCATCCCTAGGGCAACTCCACCAGCTTCAGAGGAGCTACTCAGGCAACGAGTTTGCAATTTTTCTCTTAATGCCACTTCATTCCAAACATAATTATTTTTTCATGGGCTATTCAATATGGTCCAGCTGATATGACACAGAAATGGGAGTGCAAAGACCTGTATGTTGTTTCTGGTTCTTCCTTTGTGCCTCTGTTGCAATTACTATTCCTAATGTGTAGCCATTTGCTCCACACACTTTTTGAGGAGCAGGAACTGTTTCTTATTGTGTGTTTTGTACTGCACAAGAAAGGAGGTTTTTGCTTCATTAAAGACTTCCAGAACTGATCATATAAAAAATTGCAAGACATTAACAATACCTGTTCATGGAAAAAATAACAAGATAACCTGAGGAATGGTCAGCGGAATTAGTCCAATCTGCTCTCCTGTGTTGGATCTTGCTGAGGTTGAGGTAACTGGCCCTTCCCTGCATTTATCGCCACATGGCATCAGAGAATACAGATGAAACTAGTAGGTAATTCCACAATTTTATTCTTATTTTTCTTTCCTGCTTTAAAAAGTTGGACACATCTAGGCAGGCATGGCAAAGTCCCATCTGGCTAAATCCTCCCTCATTCATTTTTCCTTTTGGCTCAGACAGAAAGTGTACACATATAAACCTGAATACACAAATATAACCTTACTGTAAAGCCCCAGGAGGGCATTTACTTATGTGCTACTGCTTTCTTTGATCATACTCTGCTGGGAGCCGGTATAATACGGCTGCTTATGAGCAACGAGCAATTTGGTGAGCTGAGGCTCCATTAGAAGATGGCTACTGAGACCCGAGCCGTGGGAGGAGAGGTCTCTCTGCACCTCTGCAAATGTAGTGAGATCCGTGGATCTCCCCATCAGCCACACTGGTAAGGGATGGCAGGAGTTGGATGGTTTTTCTTATTCACCTGTCCCGCAAAACATGTTGAGGAGGTATGCCGGTTGCCCAGCCAGAAGCATACACTGGCCGGTGAAATCATCGCCATCTGCCGCGGATCTCACCTGAAACTGGAAAATCTGGTAACTAGTGATGTAATCAGAGAGAGAATAAAATTTTAACCAAGAAACACCCACCCTTTCCGGGAAGAGCTGCAGCACCATCCTTTCTCTGTAGGCGCTTCCTTCTGCCGCTGTCTATTGGGATACAAAAGGTCTAGTTGAGCTGCTAGTGCGTGAAGGTGGGTCACTCCTTTATGCCCCCTGCTTTGTGGCTAATGCCACCGTCACATCTCTACCTCCTGCCTGCACTGCATTGTTGTTTCTCAAATTAGGTCTGTAGACTGTGGTTGGTGAAGACTATTGAATAGATCCACTAAAATTAATGAAACCAGTCTAACAGCTCCAGAAGAAAATTGAGGTTTTTAAAATTTAAAAATTTGCTATCAGAATTGTGTACTTTATTACATTTCCATTACAATTTAATGCATAAAAGCACAACAAAAAATAAAATGATCCATTTTTCTGTTATATATTCAGTCCTGCATCTTCAGTATATGCGATCTGCGTGGTCCTTCTTTAGCCCTGGTGTCATGCCACTTAGTCCAGCAGGATGTGAATCCACATGGATTTTTTCCTGAGGCATTTTTCAGGCTTCATGTCTTCAGAATTGACATCGGGTTACTGATTTTCTGCCTATTTTCCATTCCTGTGGGACTGCAGTGTTCAAGTGCTTCCCTCCCAGTTCTGCAGCACTCGGAGGACTCCCCCAGCCGTGTCGAAGCTTCTTTGCCCCGGCCAAACTGCCTGAAAGGCGGGGGACAGGGGCAGCATGTCTGTTCAGACTGATACTCTTGTCTTGTAAAACGTCTTAGCTCTGGAAGAAGGAGAGGGAATGTATGGCTTGGAGCTGTCTGCCAGCTGTATCCTATGTGAGTTCTCCCTTCAAAAATGTTACATTCCTTTTTAAAATTAATTCCAAATAAAACACATCAGTGAATGCAGTTTCTGAGACGCTGGTAGTTGAGTTTTCTTATTACTCATGTGGATATGCTACCGGCAAAGGAGGCTTTTGCATAACCTGCTGCAAATATATGACAGACAGCTTGTCAGGAAATGCTCGGGATAGGCAATGATTTGGGACTAATTTCATGGATGTTTTCCAGTTTCCATTTTATCCCCCCAATCCTCCTTTCTCTTTCTCTGAACAAGAGGGCTCCTGAAATTTCCTGCTTAACGTCTTTCACTTTGAATAAAGAATACGCTAAACATCCCCCCTGCAGCTGGTCCTGCTGAAATTGCTCCTCTGGAGGGACCAGCAGATGATGTTGCCGGGTTTGAGAAGGTCCAGGCGGGAGGGCTTAGCCCCCAGCACAGCCCACACTGAAGCCTGCAACCTGAGACAGCCGCTCCCCACCTTCCACTCGCACACGCGTGTGCGCGCACGCATACACACACACACACACACACACACACACACACACAGAGTCACATGCGGAGGTTTTAAATGAACCCAGATGGCTGGTACACAGGGAGTAGGCATCCTGGAAAAGTGCCCCAGGGCGCTCTGGTTGCTGTCATCTTGTTCTGCAAACCAAGTGCCTTCAAGATGTCTGTGTTGTTTCTTAATCGGAGCTCACTCCCGTTTGGGCTCTTAGCCCCTTCCTGTTGGGAAATGTCACCGAGGCATCAGAGAGATACACAAAGATTGACTTGACTGAAATCAACCATTCCCTTAACTCAGAGGTTGTAGATTATTATCCTTAATAAAGACCATATTGTAATAAAATCCAAATCAGATCCCAATTGAGAGACTGTACTTTCCCCTCTCCGGTGCGTGTACTGGTGTCTGATTGAGTGATTTGAGTCTTGTGCAAAAGAAATTAATTGGCTTCGAGTAATATAAAATGTTGATGAAAAGTGTGAATGTAATGAATGCTGATAACCAGTTTCAATTCTTTTTTCTTTTTTTTTTTCCTCAGTTTAATCACACCGAACACATGTTTCCCTTCTTTATTTCTCTATAAAAATATGCAAACAATTACCTGGCTTTGGAGACATAATTACAAAGAGGTTCATCTCTAAAAGGTTATTATTGATTTATAGAGTTCTTTAGTTTAATGGAAGACAGACAGGAATAAAAAGAAACTTTCTGCTTTCCCCACAAATAATAGATGAGCTGCAAGGGAAATGTAAGATTTAGAAGTAATTTCTACAAGATACGCAAGCTGAATGGTTCAGAGGGATGTTTCTTGTACGTGCCCAGAGTTATTCAGAAACCATAACGCAGCAAGGCTGGTACAGGCGTCTTCTCCTGTGAGTAATTCAGCATGAAGCATTTTGACAGGCCGTGATAGCCAGTATATGCAGATAACAATAAAGATGAAGCATACGGGATAATTTGTAACGCCAGACCTAGTGCTGGATTTTAAAGGTGAAGTACATGAGCAGAAGTGTGTCTAAGAGGAAAATCAGGCGGCTTGTGATTAGTAACTACCAGGCAGAGGCTTTGGGGTGGTTTGTTTTTTTTTTTAATAGGCGTAAATTTATAAGTAAGTGTGTGTAGGAGTCTAGAGTCTGGTTTTGGCACACCTGACCTTCCTCTGGCTCACCTTGGAGTCTCAGGGAACCAGCTTGCTGGGGTGGGTGGGAACACAACCATGCCCTCCCTGAGTACACCATCTCCAGCAGTCTAGGGCTTTGGGCTCTTCTTCACGTGTTTTTTTGGTGTGACTTCCGTCTGCTTTGGAAACCTGATGCTGTGAGCCCCTTAGGACAAGGACTGCCGTTTTGTCCAGTGTGCACCCATGACTGGCACGCTATGGTGGGGCAGTGGTGGCATCTCCCAGAGGTTTGGTGATGGGACCTTAGTGATGCCTCAGCCCTGCCACCTGCTCTCTGTGAGTGCCACAGCTGTACCTACCAGCAGAGTTAATTCACCATTTTCTGTAAGCATCCAGACAGAGAAAAGTCTGGTTTGTCTAATTTACTTGCATGCAGCAAGCTGGATTTTCTCTTAAATCTGCACCCTGCAACAAATGCTGTTGCAAAATTATTCACCAGCAACCGTTAATGCTTTAAATGATTCGTCCATTTGGATTTAAAGAGAGCAAAACATGTCTGACTCCCATTCGCGTAACATCCTCAGTGCTTTCCCCATCCCAGCAAGCACCCCGGCTCCGGCACAGCTCCCAGCATCCCACCAAGGTCTCAGGGCTTTTGGGATGAGGGTGGGAGCTTCCCTGAGCCCCGAGAGCCCTGGTGGAGAGCAGGCTTCTGCTGCCTCTGCTTTATAATTAGCATTGCCTGAATCTGATAAAACAGCTTGTAAACAAACGCAGTCTGAGGCAATTTTAAAAGAGAAACAGATTAAATCAATAGTGCATCGTGTGCGCTGTGGTTGTAATTGCTCTTGATGGCCGTTCGGCTTGCGTGGTTGTTGTTTTTCTGTCTATAGCATGGAAATTCTTGGAATAATGGTCTTTTGTTCGGCAGCACTGCAGAGGGAGTCAAGAGCTCCCATCTAGCGGCTCTGGGCAGCCCCAGTATGGCCCCAGTATGGCCATGCGAGCACTGCTGGCACCATTGGAAGTTAAGGAGTCCCTACAACCTCTGCAGCTGCAGCTTGAAGCAGTGGGGCCGGGGCTAGATGGACATGCTTTATTTGATTTTATGAATTTTATTTTATTGTGGGTTGTCCTTTGGAAATGTTTTCTATGAGCCTGAATGACTGTCCTAGATGAACACCTTCCAGGTCTCTGTGCAAATGAAGGCACAAAGACCTTTCATGCTGTCCTTTTCTGCTAGCGCACATGTTTAAGCTCCCTCGGTTTAACCCCCTACCTAGATATGGTTTCTTATATCGTTCTCAGCAAAACACATTTTCCTTACTGCTTTATGCCTTTTGACAACAGTAAGCAACCGCTGCTGCTGAATATTATCATAATTTAACTTTGGGGCTTGGAATGTAGTAATAAGAAGTGGAGGATTATGTTTCATTTTATATACAATCTTATAATGGACCATAATATCCTCTTGGAGATTTTGCCATATGAGAAAATAAGACAAGCAACAAGTTTGCATGAAGAATTCTCTTCCCTTATGTGTCTATATTGAATTACTGTTTCGCACCTGATTACACTTACTTAGTCCGGATTCCCAAAGGTATTGGGCTTCCAGATCCTTCTCAGAAATGTAGAAGCCAATTGAAGTCATGGTCCATGAATAATATTTAAATACTTAAAAAACTTTGGGGATCTGACCCATTGTCAATAAAATATCTTATAGTTCAGAAGACTCAGCTGTAAGAAACACCAAAAAAATGCAAACAAAAAAAAGTTGTCTTCAGGTTTTTTTGAGCCAGGTGCACCCTCAGAAGTGGCAAAAATACCGGTTACAGCAACCAACAGCAGCAGCAGCAGGCACTATCTGTTTAAAGCAGCTGGTAAGCCACTGATGGTATCTACCTCAGTACCACGGTACGCACACTGAGGTGTGAGAACCTGAGACCTACCCGAGCTTCACCTTAATTCTGTATCTCTAGCTCAGCCTAGCAAGTCAGCTCTGTGTCCCTGTTCCCTCGGCATCCCCGCTTTGGTATGCAAAGCCTCCACAGACAGAGCTTGCACATCTTGGTCCGTGAGCTCAGCCACATACTCCTGTCAGTAATAAAAGCCCTGTTACTGTCATCTAAAACAGGGCAAATATGGCCATTTGAGTGAATGCCTACAGGATCCCTCAGAGGGAAAAGTTACAGACCTCCGAGTGGCCCACAGAGTCCTATTCTCTCCAACTAGAGCTGAGCTGCGTTTCTTTTTATTGTACAGCCTTAATAGCGATCATTGATCAGCACTGCTAACGTTATTTAATTTTATTTAGGGTTCATTTTCAGATGTGATTGCAGTTACCGTTTTGCAGCTTATTCATTTTGCATCTCGTAATAATAGAGGAAAGTGACACAAAAGACCTAAGTGGTGACACTGTGCAGTTGATGCAATAAAGCGAATTAACAACAACTAATAGCTGGCAGATAGCAGCAGATTAGTTGATTAAACAGACGGCAGAAAGCTCGGCATTTGCCATCCAGAAACTTGGTATATCGCTCTCATCTGTTCTCTAGGAAATGTTTCGGGAAAACAAGAGTACTTTTTATCCCTTCAGTCTGCTAAAAAAGCAAACATGAGGAGAATGTGACTCGTTTCCCTCCAGAGGACTGAAGAGCTGATGCTTAGGAGAAGGACGGGAGAAAGGGCCAGATTCCCTGGTTGATATTTCTGTCAATACGTGGAGTACCTACAGGATCAGCCCCACCAGTTGGAAGACGCAGCTTCTCCCTGGTCCTTCCTCTAGCGACTGGGTGCCTCTAAAACTGCAGAAGGAATAATACAGCTGAAAAGAATGACTCAACTATTTAACTCCTTCCTTAAATGGAAACCGTTCAAATGCTTCCTTCATTTATCTGTCCCAGTGGCGTATGAGAAAAATGGCTTGTGGGCTCTGCCTGGTGCCACAGAGATGAGAGGACGCACATGGCTCGCTGCTCCTCTCTAAGGATCTCTTTGTTCTTCCCAGTCCCCGGGGCACATGTTCCATGCGAGGCAATGACAGTTTTTGTTATCGCACAGACGTATCGGTTTCAGTGACAATCACTCCCTTTTCAAAAAAACATTATTTCTCATGATTGTCTCCTTCTTGGAAAATGTGGCCTTTAAAGCCAAAGTGGGGGGAAAGAAGAATGAAGGGGAGACAACGAATGTCCTGGCGACACAGAAGTTAAATGGTGTGTTATGGGACAATCAGTCAATCGTCTCGAAGGGGTATAAATCAACATACGTGCACGCAGAAAGGAAACGCTGGGCCTTGCATTGCACAAGAAAGAGGGACCGTTTTGTCTGCCTGTGCAGGTTTGGCAGATATTACGGAGGAAACGGCATATGTGAGAAGAATAAAGGGAGGGAGGAGGGAGAGGGAGGTGAGGGGCTCGCTAATAACAACATGTTTTTTCCTTCCTTCCTAACTCAATGGCACATGTGACCTCAAGAAGCCAATAAGTTATGGGCATCTGATGTGAAAGTTCCCCCCAAAAATGCTCCTTTAGCAAAGACCACTGGGTAAACCATGTCACGACTAATTTCTGCAAATGCCTTGATTTAAGGCAGGCGCAGGACCTGAAATTCACACCAGCTCTTTGTGTGCTGGAGTCACGCAGATACCAGGCTTGGTGAGAAGAAACTGCATACTTCCTATTTTATTTCACCACCGCTCGACCTGCTTTTCCTCAGACTTAAAATCATTTGCCAGGTCAAAATAAACTCTTCAGAATCCCAATGTGAAAAATGTACCTAACAATTCAATCCTTGTAAGTTGGGAATTGGAAGAGAAAGTGCAGTAGAGCCTAATTAAATTATATAATAAGCAGCTTAACTTGTGGTTTCACTTTGGTTTCTGTTATTCTTATTATCATAAGCATTGTAGCTGGCAAGGAGCTATTGAAATATGCAAAGCAGAGATGACCAAACTGGAGATTGTTTGGGTTTCGCAAGAGCTTGTCTGTCAGAGCTTGGTTTTGCAAAGTCAAATCCAGAAGGGAGGTCAGGCCAATTCTGATTTAATTCAAAATTTTCCTCAGAGTTAGCAATGAGTTCTGCATTTGACCTGTCTCTATTACAGACAAAAATCAAAGGAGATTTGGATTTGCAAATCCTCACCTGTCAGGTCCTGGTTTGCAGAATGAAAACCAGTGCTGGCTCAGATTTGGGTGCAGCTGAGTATATAAGCCTAAGTATATGTATATATAGCTTTCTTTCATTAACGAGTTAGTTGGCATCGCCCAGAAGACGGCACTTCAAAGATGAGATGATGCTCCTGGCACCTGTGCGATGCTGTAGGTCTGTTTAGCCCACCCCGCTGCTGGGAGGTCGCACTGTGACTTCTCAGATTTTGCCCTTTGTTTAAGGCTTCTCTAGTGCCCGGCATATAGCCACAGGAGCCAGATACACCAGATACCCATGAAGTGGGTGAGGAAGTGCCCAGAAAAGCTGCCACCAGGGAGGGTGGCAACTTACAGAGGTCAGCAGCTGCTGGCAGGGGACATGGCAACATCTTAAGGCAGTACCATTTTCTGAGTAATAATTTATGTTCTGTCTAGCAGATACGTTGGCAGAGATTTACATCCTGCTTTACCTTAATTGTCAGTAAAGCTGACTCATATTTACATACTGGTGGGTTCCTTCAGAAAGTGAATGCTTGTAAATTTGAATAATCAAAACAGAGATCTTTCCAAAAGTTTGGTATACATCTCGGCCAGCTATGGAAACAGGTTGCACTGCCCACTGAAATCTGAATCTGGATCTAGGGCTTCAGTTTGGCAAGATTTCTAGTTTTGAAGACTGTCTCATGCAAGCTTCAAGTAAGAATAATTTCAGTCTGTTTAGTGGTCTATAAATCCAAGTGCCCCAAGTACAAATGAATCACTCTGTTCTCTGCCCCAGGGGTTTGACTATTACAAACAATGACTGAAGTCATCAGCAAAAGACGAGGTCACAGGCTGAAAGAGGAAAATATGCTTTTTCATTTCTAGTATAAAAAAATTGAATCCATTGTTTGAAAATGTCAGTGCATGAACTGGACTAAATGGAAGCAGACTACGTTGGGCTCTGACATCCAATGCTTCCTCCTCCACTCCTATTTTGCCTAATTTGACAGCTACTTACCAAGATACACAAGCTCAAAGATTCAAAATTAGCTGCTAAGGAAGACATTTACAACATTATCCATCCTCTTTCCTGGCACTGGGAAGTCTAAGGACTGAAGGTAGGGACGAGATGGGAGAGCCCTGAACTCCAATGCAGACATTGCCTCCGTCTGCCGCTGCAAACGAGGCACTTAAACCCTCTGCCAAGGCCTTTCTGTAGCAGTTATCTGCCTTGCAGCAGTGAGGTGCTGCCCAATGAGCAACTCGTGCGACATTCACAGAGCCAGCACCCAGCACAGGGTGAGTTGCCAAAAAACATACGGGTTCATCAAAGGTTGGTGATATCCAGAGCATGATGAGGAAAAACTGTTTACCATGCACAGCCAAATCCTTGGTGATTCTCAGTCTCAGGCAACCCCACAGGTTCTCAGGTTGGTTAAGAGAAAACAGTTTAAATCTTATTTATTTTTGTATTCATACATATATTTTTTTCATATTTTTATGTATGTTCATATATATATGTGTAAAAACAATCTATCTAGTCAAGGTAAACCACTTTAAAATACTTTACACACACCATCAAGTAAAAGCATGAGCATGGCAGGCACTGCAGAGTAGGGGTGACTTAAAGTAACTTATAATAACAACAGCTTTTTTTTCCCCAGTTGGCAAATCAAATATGACCCTTGGATCTTCAGTCCCCAGAGGATACAAAAAATGTCATCTTGAATGTAAATGTACTGTTTGCCACAACTTTCTATCATAATTAAAGGCCAAACGAATTTTTAAAAAAAAAATCTTCTGCTTAATAGATGATCTCCCAATGCCACGCTCATTAAGTACTTTTACTTTAGCCTACAACTAGGAAAATCCTAGCCTTACTTGTCAAGCTCCGACAGAAGATGTAGTATTAGAGATCAGCCTGAACCAAACCCCAGACTAAACTTTGGTCCCAGTGAAGTGAATGTGTGTGTTTTCTCAGTGGCTTTAGTGGAGCCTGCCCTTCCAACGTCTGCCTCAACCCTAAGCCTTAAGACATGGGCAAGCTTTATATCAGTGGCTCACAGGAATATTATTACCTCCTATAAATCCAAAGGAAGCCTAAATCAAACACTTTCTAGTCATAATATTTCATAAGTAAAAACTGCCTCTAACATATTTTCAATTAATGACAATTTTCACTTTAGTGCCAAGAGTTTGAGCTTGTTCTCTGATATACGCTGTTTGTCACATACAGTTATAAATGCAGGTACCAAAGCAAAATTCAGATTTGAAAAACACATTGGATGTCCTCTGATATTCTCTCTCTAACTATGTTAAAAATAAATGAAAAACCACGGACAGAAGAAGCCGCTAGTCTCAAATTAGGTTGTTTCACCCCTGTTTAGACACTGAAAAGTTTCCATTTGCCTCCTGTAGATGGAAGATCCTGCTGTCACATTCTTGGTCTTGAGATTTTTGGTATATGCTTAAAAGAAGTGTAAAGATCAGTTTCTCATTTATTGCTACAATCATGCAGTTGGGCTAGAACAACTGCTGCTTTGGCCGGGAACTGTAATTCTCAGCCTTAAATTCCCAAAAGAGAAAATATACAGATACAGAACCATGACACTCGCCTCTAAAATGAGAGGAGAATGTTTTCCCTCCCTCTCCATTTTTTTCCTTAATATCCAGCAATATTGGAAATCTTGCAGAGAGGAAGATAAAGGGAAGCTGAAGAGCACTTCTGCATAGGATAGAAATTCCAGCACTGGGTTAAAGTACCCGCAGGCACAATCCCATTCAAATATCCATCCTCTGGTCGTATGTGGGCAATTAGCATGTGTACTCCTGATACTGCTCTGCTTGCTAAAGCTAGCAGCAATCTTACACACAGACTGTTTCCCTGCCTAAAGCTGTCAAAGGCAAAAATACTTTGCAGAAATTTCTGACCTTTGATGAGAATCTGTTTTGAAACAGGAGAGAGAAAAAGAAATCTTTCTGCCCTCAGCACACGGCACTTCAATTTCCCAGAAAGATGACTTTTTATTACAAAGCTCTCATTGCATATCATAACAAAACAGGTTTAATGATATAAAACCAAACAAATACTGGAACAAACATGTCTATCAAATTGTACTCTGAAATTGCCATTTCTGAGAAATGCTTTGGGTTTTGTTCTATTCTGGAATGATCACATTTTTTACATTTTGAAATTTCACCTCAAAATGAAAAATTTGGCTTTCTCCCCCCAAAATAAACCCCTCTGTGTCTCTGGCTACTTATCCTATGCCTTTAGGACCTAGATATTCAGTTTTAAAAGATGCAGCAGAAGTTGAAATGTGGTTGAAGAATACAGCCACAAATTTTTTGGGCTACCAACTGTTGTCAGCAGTAGAAAAGTCAGCCTTTCGGAATGCTAATCTTTCTTCAGGTATTACTAGGTAGATGAAAACATGAGCAAGAGAGTGTTCAGTTTGTCTCAAGCTTCTTCTATGTTCTGTGCTGAACGATACTGAAAACAAACAAACAAAAAAAGGGGCAAAATGTTCCTTTTTGGAGTTCCACTGAGCCAGCAACCTTTTATTAGGGGTGAATTTGGCCCATTCTCCCCAATTGCTGTAACTCTTATACCTTAGTGCACGTACTAAACCTTAGACTGATTTAATATTTAAATGATATACAGTAACCATCCTGTTAAATGTAAATTAAATGCACACTTACTCTTTAAGACAATTTAAAGTGTCACCTTTATAGCTAAAAGGCTGTGACATTTCATGAACTCACAGCCACATCTTCCCACTGATAATGCCAAGCTGAACTGACTGGGCTAAATTCAGCTGTGGGGTAACCAAATGCAATGTTCCTGCTGTCAAAGGAGTTATACCCATTTACACCAAGGCTGATTCCAGGCTTTCATTACCTACACTTAAACCTAGCATAATTTATTTGAAAAAGCTGCTGAGAATAGTAACATTTCAGCTGTTATTCACACTATAGGCACAATGTTCCCTAGTAACGTACATTGGCTTCACTCCTTTGACTATAATGGAAGTACTTTGATTTATGCTGGGTGAGGACCCAGCCCTAGCTGAAAAGCAAAGACAAAGAGACTTCACCTAAACCGAACTGTTCTTGGAGAACTAAGTGAAATCATGGAGACTGAGGAAACAATAAATAGCAATTAATACACTCCAGTGTAAGCTAACATCACAAAGCAAAAGTGTGGGATGCAAGACGACATACTTGGAGAGAGATGTCTTCAGCATACTTTTGAGCAAGGCTGAGCAAGAGCATGAAGCATTGTTCCTTGTTGGGGACCGGGGCACTAGAGCCCAGATTTCAAGGTATTTAGGTGCCAAAAGATGCAAATTGGTACTTAGCTTAGAGCTGTTACCTTTCTTGGTGTCTCTGAATTGGAGAGGTGCCTATGAGCATCAGTCAGCCACGGGATGCCTGTGGAAATCAAACCCTACAGTAATCCAGACAAACACAAAACCAGCACTGGGATCAAATATAATGTGAATAAAATAACATAAGCAGTCAGTTCTCTGTGGAGTTAATCATGTGCTACGCACCACCTTCTCCCTCAGCAGCTCTCACTACGCAGCTTCCTCTGCCATAGCTTCCTTGCTCACAGGACCTCCATAGAGGAATCAGAAGCTCTCCTTATGTGTTCCTACAGTAATCCCTCCATTTCAAAATGGATGGCACATTTGGCCTTCTTAATTAGTACACAGAATTCGTTTGAAATATTTTTTTGGACATCTTTTGTACCAGCATTTAAAATCAGAAGTTAGCATGCATTATGAAGATTTATTGCGTTATTTCCCCTCACCTTGGACTCCCTAGATTGAGAAGAAAGTGCCTTTCAATGTCGAGTGTTTTAAATAAAATGCATTCATTGTTGTCAACATGTAGAGCTGGTAAATTGACAAATTCATCATCCCATTATAATCCCTGCACCTGTTCCAGTTTGCGGTCTGCGGTGTGTTTTAGCTCATGTATGGTGAGTGCATCTGCTTAACAAGGACAGTTAACTGGCAGAATTTGTTTATAAACCCAGTGAAGAGCTAAATGAGGTAAACTGCATTATCTTACACGTTAATTGTATTTCATTGCAGACAAACATTTATTAAAGACGCAGACGGCACACCATACATTCTAATTGTGTTTGCATCCATTTCTGGTTTTACCCTGGTTTCCAGAATTTCTTTCACTATCATATTTTAAGGCTTTGAGAGCAGCCTGAGATATCCCTAAAAGAGATCTTCATAGCAGTGCCCGATAATGCATGCACGCACACATGCACACAGGAGCCGGGTAAATCACTTGCAGGAACAATTTATTAGAAGGATGCTGCCATGTTCTCCTGTCTGGCAAATGTCCGTGAAGAGACACAAATTTCTGGGAATCTGGCCATCGCTTTGAAATGACATTATGAGTATTTTCTGGGCAGTTTCCTCGGCAGCAGGGACAGAGCTCCTTGAAGTCCCTGCCTCCCCATCCTCGCTCCCATCACCACCCTTGTGGACTCCAACATCTGTGCAGGAGCAGAATCACGCCACACCTCTTGAAGAAAGAAATGTGGGTCCCATCTCAGCAAAGTTTGGCACGCTGTTCCTGCCAGAAATGTATTTTCTCTCAAACTTGTTATGATTTGAATAGAGAAGGTGGCACAGGGGGCTCAGGAGTGGGGCAGCAGCATTGCTTGGCAATCTGGGAGCTGAGGCAGAGCTACTCACAGCATGTCTGAGTCGGTGGAAGGGCTTGGTATGATCTGGGTAAAACCCTAAACAACACCCAGGCAACACAAGGTCTAGCAACGGACTAAACCCAGATCTCTGAGACCTAATCCAGCAACGTGGCCACAAGAACCTCCTCCTTCCCTTGTCCTCGCTCTCTGCAGGTTGTGTTATTATCTGTTCCCCAGCTTGTTTTTATGGAAGAGGAAGGATGGTTGGTTCCTCAGCACAGGAGAATTCCCTTTTCGCTTGTCCTCCTCTCCTCACTGTCTGAAACCTTTCTAGAGTCAAAGTGACCTGTTGCTGAGAAAAGACTGGCTGGCCCAGCAGCAGGACCGAAATACTAACTGTCTGAAGACAACTCCTCACTTTGGAGGTTGTACAAGTAGAGCAGGGTAGACTTACTGCAGAGGTGATGTATGAAAACGGAGGGGCACCTGGGGGTAGTTGTACTGTTCTGCAGATATATAGCGGTCTCAAAACATCATTCACTGGTTTTCTACTGCACACTGAGGTGTGTAGACCCAAAAGTCAGAGACAGAAAAAAGGTTTACATTTTAGACTAAGCAAATGTGATATGGAGATGCAACAAACGTGAACTCCCTAGTGCCACAGGTCCTGAGACAGCTTCCCGGGGAGCCACCACAGTGCCACTCATGCCAGCAGGGTGCTGGAGCCCACCAGCGCACATCGCATTCCTGGGTGCTGCCCCATTGTAAGGCAATTAAAAACCGCGGCAATTTCAGAACTTGGGCGGGCCCCCCTGGCGCTGCCGAAAAGATACATCTGGTCTTGGTTTGTTGACTTTCCTTGGGAATGCTTCAAAATTGAAAGGAGATGGGGAAATTTTTGAAAGATGGAGTTCACCATGCTAGTCGGTGTGTTTTGTAGGCGTGTAAACGTTTCTTCAGGCAGCAAAGCAGCTACCGCTTCCTCACTGAAGGTGCACTCAGAACTCACCTGCTGGTGACCAAACACCCAGGTCATTTCTGAAGGTGAGGCCAAACCCTGGCACTGGAGGTCAAGCATAAGAATAAAGGTCAGATCTTTGCAAAAGTTTAAGTATGCATCTGAATTTACAGCTGCTCTTGGGAAATTAAAGAAAAACAACGTTATTGGAGCAAGAAGGGTGCTGAGAACAAAACAGACATTCTGGCCAGAGAGAGGAGGAATGAAAAATAAATCTGCCAGGCTGAGAAACTGCGTAGCATGTGGCTCTCATCCACTCTGCTTTTTGCTTCATATGCAAAGAGGCTGCAGAATTAGATTCCCTAATCCAAATACTTTAGGACTGATTCTCTAATTTCCCTTGGAAATTCATTAGTTTTTTTAAATGAGTGGTAATGCTGCTTGCATTTTTTGGTTATGGGAAGATTAAATGAAGGAAATCTTTGCCTAGAATAATCATCGTTACTTAACCTAAATTTATTCCATTCCTCTGAAACTTTGAAAAAGAGCAGCTCTTTGGTCCCTGAAGTTACACTGAAGTAAAACTCAACAGCTTGCTAAAATATTGCCATATGAGTAGAAATATTCAGCACTGAAGAACTGATGTGGTGGATGAATAAAAGGTTGTTTGTTAGCGCTGGCTGGCACAGGGGTTTAAGCAATACCACGAGCCTGCCAACAAGAAGCTGATAACAAGACTTTCTGAATATCTTCCAAAGCTTCACAGAAATACTTGCTTGCTTAATATTTTACACTTAAGCTCTTAAAAGTTTACCAGAGAAAAGTGGCTTTCAATACGTGCAAGCACCCCACACACATATGTATGCATGCATAGCAGGAAGAAAACTGACATTGAACACAAGAAAATATTAATGTTTAACATGTGCAGATTGAGCGTAAACAATAGGAAAAATGTTTCTGGTTTGCACTCTAATTTCTCCCCTGTAGCACACAAATGGCTTAACACCTCAGTTGGATTTAGGCTCCTGGTTGCCCTACACTTAGGTTTTAGCTATTTCTCAGTGTCTTAAACCAAGGAAGAGCTCAGAGCGTGATGCCTGCTCTTTTCCTTCCCTTCCATCCTTCCTTCCTTCCTGCTAGTACAGTTTTAACTCAGAGCTAAGAGGATTTTTGTTTCTAACTGCGTGTGAGGCTTCTGCTACTTTGCCAGCATAAAATCTAAGGCGAGCAATTCTCTACACAGCGCTCCTGATGCCTTTCAGTCTTGAACTATAGCATCTCTTCTTGCTCTAGTCTGAGCTCTCCAGGGCCGGCAGTATACCCCCAAAAATTGCGTCTATGGAAATTAAAAGTAAATGCTTTTTTTTTTAATTAAAAATCTGGGACCAGAACAAGATCTTCAGTCCTACAACATGAATTTGAACCTGGATCTCCAGAAGTAAAAAGCTACTGTACTCAATAATGCCCAAAATTGTACTATCATGGGCCAAATTTTACTTCTTAACATGTTTTCTTGAAACATGGAGTGAAATCCTGGCTCTGTCGTGTCAGTGATAAAGTTCCCATTGTTTCAACTGGTTGCTTTACTCCATACAGGAGTTGCTCTACCTTATCCCTCTATGGCATTTCCAGACTGCATACAGTTCAGTGCATGCAGAGTAAATCTGATTCAGCATGGCTGCCAGTTTGATAGCACTCCCAGATGTCTAGAAATCCCAGATAAACATGGGCAATTCTAAAAATCTGCAAAGACAAAATTTCTGGATAGAAAAGGAGGGGGTGCTTGGAAAGCACCTTTATATAGCTTGGCATTATCGGAGTGCCTTCATCCTTGTACCTGCTTCTGATTTGTAAACAATTTAAACAGCTTACATTTTATTTAAGTCATGGCAGAATGTGATGTGCTGCAAAATGTCCATATGTGCCCAGTCAAGTAAACGAAACCCCCTGATTCCAGCTGATCCTCAAGACCGTGGAAGTATGGAATGAAGCAGCACCAACCACGTCCAGTTTAAGAGACACCCCACTTGGCTATTCTACGCCTTTTGTGGATGTTCCCCCAAAATCAATGCAGTAAGAGGCATTACAAGGATCCAAAGTCTAGAAGAGAACAGGTGAAGTAAGGAGGTGCACAGAGAGCAGTTTCTATTGAGACCCAGAGCACGGTGGCACGGGATTGCTATACTGAGCCTGGTCAGAGTCAGGTATTTCAGCTGTAGCACGTGCTGCCCCACAAGCACAGGTAAAGGGAATAACCGTGAAATGATGAAGATTTTTCACTGCTCAAAGAAAACTCAAAAGATAGTGCTCGTGTGAGTGAAAAACAGAAGAATATGGGTTTGTTTGAGGCATGACGCCATATCAGCCTGCTGAAAGCAGGGAGAGCTGTTTCTTGAAGGCACCCAAATTAATTTTTACCTCCTCTTGCGAGGTCAGTCCTGGCAGCTGCTCAGCTCTGTGACCTGAGCCATCAAACTACCTGAGCTCAGTCAGACTTCTTGCGAGTTTAAAGTGGCTCAGGACAGAGACCCCAGCACCTCTGAGAGCTGAGCTGTAGGAGAGAAATTATTTCCGTGAACTATGTGCAGAAGTGGAAATGCTAAATGAACGTAGATGTCTGAATTTCTTGGTCAGTGAAAGCTGCTGCTCTGGAGGTGAGGTGAGAAATGTTAATGTGCCTCTTCTAGAGCTGTTTCCCAATCACGTCCAGAGACAGGCATAAAAATAGATTTTGAAAGCAGCAGTTGGAGTGTTGCAGCGACTTTGAGCTGATAAAGGTGCAGGAGAAGCAAAGATTTCCCACCTACCCTCTGCAGAAATCAGTGAGGAAGGAATTTTATGGGAGAAAGGGAAGACTGGGCCCAAGACCATCAATGTCCTTCAAGATCACTGTTCAAACCAGGATTTGTTGCTGGGCCTGGAGCGGTGCCCAAGTGCTGCTGCTGTCGCAGCCCGAGCAGAGGTTTGGCTCTGGTGGTCAGCACCGGCTCTGAGGTCTGCAGTGGAGTGAGCAAACCCCGCACGTGCACTCCCTGAATCCTGGGTCCAATTTCCACCTCTCTTGGGGACTTGTGGGCAGCGCAGTCACAAAACTCCTCTGGAAAGAGAGGGGAGAAAGGGACTGTAAACAGAAGGAACAGATGAAGTTTGCTTTCTACATCTGTTTTTTATTGAGGGAGCTATTACTGTGAGTAAAGTCAGCTGAGACATCCCAAGTCATTGCAGCTTGAATATTTAAGCCAAGCTATAAATATCTGATTATTTTTTTTAACAGTGATTATTGTTTATGCTTTCTTCCTATTTACTCTCCTTTGATTTAGTAGCATGGGGAGGTTTGTATCACTTTAGCATGTCAATTGGAAGCAGCCGTCAGCTACGTTACAGATAACCTCTCGTGGAGTACACGGTTTGGGATTGTCCTGTCCGTCTCCCCTCTGCGTTGTGACCCCAGGTGGCTCAGAAGTACTTCGGGTCAAACTTATTATATACTATTCACTATCCCAATAAACAAGTAGCGTGTTGTCACATTTGGAGTGCTGCGTATTTTTCTAGTAATTATGCCTTATTATATATTTACTATTCAGAAAATGCAGGTGTGGGCTGTTGAACTGGGGCCAATGAGAATTCGCCGAACTGGCAGCAATTCCTCAGTGAGTCATGTTTCACTGTCTGTTGGTTTTATAACTGTTTTCACTACTAATTTAGCTCTGCGATGCAATATGCAATTAGTTCTATTATGGAAGCAGCTGTATTCAGTTTTACAATGGCACTTTCCCCTTTGGCTTGTACCAGAGCCTGTTGTGGTTCTGCTGATTTGATGACTGAAGTTGTAAAGTGGTATCTGGATGAGCCACAGCGAGCCATGAGCCTCATACAAATATGATTCTTGCTTATACACCACTGCTCTAATGCTATTTCTTACAGCCCAATTAGAAATGCGGTCACAGAGAAAAGCTGTTTCTTGCTACAGTAAGTAGTATTGTCATGCAGCGATTTGTTGCCGCGCTGGTATCACCTCTGGAGTCTTGCAGCTTGTTATAAATAACATTTGGTAGCCAGAACGTGGAAAAAAAAAAATTAAAAAAAAGCTTCTGCTTGGAAATGAGCTTCTGCTTGGAAATCAGTTTTTCCAGACTTCAAAAAATTAGTTTCCAAGCTGTAGACCCTGCGTGGTGGCCCCAGGAATGAAGAAGGGCCAAGTGGGGATGGTGGCCAGGCACGGACCCCAGGAGGTTTCGGCGAGCCCGCGAAGCCCTGGTCTGTCGCGGGCTACCGTGACAGACCGGGGCTTCGCGGGCTCGCCGAAACCTCCCGGGGTCCATGCTCATCCCTAAAAAACCCTTGTGCCGCTGGCATGGTTGATCCCTATATCCAGCTCTTGGATAGCAATTGCAAACCGCCTCTCTCCAAAAATACACGAGAAAACAGCCGAGAAGTAAATACAAATATCAATTACGCTAATTAGCTGCCTTTACTGTCAACAAGGACGTTACGGAAATCAAATACATATTGCTTATTAGTTTAATGTGTATTAGAGCTACTCTGTTAGAAAGAGCGGGGTCTTGAGAAGTCGCTGAGAACATTCACTACATTTTTTCTGCTGTGTTATTACCCGTTTTCACACCCATACATATGTTCTGGTTTTGTTGCGTGTCACACAAAATGGTAATTTGGTGGTGAAAAAATGAGAAATCATGACATTTCACATGTGTTTTTAGTAAAACAACAATTTTCCTCCTAAAGGGCCCCAGTTTTCTTCCTCAGAAATAGGGCTATTTACAATGAAAACGTTCCTGTTGTGGTGGAATAATGACACGGAGAAAGGCACCAGGCTGAATATTGCAAAGCGAAGTTAAAACGCCTGCGTTTCCAGTGCTTTGAATGCCAGGTGAGGTGAATTGCAGGCTCTGAAACACCGCTCGGCTAACCGGTGCTCGCCAGCGGCAGAGCTGGCCCCAGCAGAGCCCGTTAGCCCCTGGGATTGTTTCTGACCACCATTGCCCGCAGTTATCATTCTGGTCAGACTATTACAGTAGAAACTATTTTCCAGGAACTTTTTGCTACGAGAAACAAAGAAACTCTCTGCCCTGCAGAGAATAGCCATTTGGGAAAGCTGGGCGGATGGAGAGTTGGTAGTTTGCCCAGAGCTTATCGTTTTCTATCCAGAGGCTGGCTTTATGCTAGAGTAAACAGCTGGAGTTACGCACCATATTTCATCGCAAGCATGTAAAACAATAATGAACTTTATGGTTCTATAAAGATTTGCAAAATTATTCCCAGGTCTAAAGTTTAATTGTTTAATGTCACCAAATGACTTTGCAATAACTGAGCACTGTGGAGTGGCAGAAGTTAATCACTCGACTGAAGTGAATTAAGATTTTCTAAAGCTACATTTATCACTGTAATTTCAGGCTAATTTCATTTTCCATTCATAAAATATGATTTCAGTTTCTGTATCTCTATGAGCTGTGGAGAAGGAACGTGCCTGTTTTATAAAACATGTTTTTGTCAAGCCATGTCAAAGGTGATGTACATACTGATAACAGGAAAATGTTAAGCTTATCTTGGTGCTGCTTTGCACATGCCTCTACACTGGAGCCCATGTGCTGTTCAAGACCTTTCTCTAATTTTAAACTCAGTGGGCCAAATCTTCAGGATTTGCTTTGCCTTGTGTGTTCTTCCTGACCTCCCATCAGGCACTGAACACAGCAGCAGCCTTGCTTGAAACAAGAGTTAGCCAGGATAGACTCGCTTAAAGCAAAGCCTGTGAGCCAAAAGGCCTGTTGCCAGGGGCTGCTTAACTCCTAAAATAAGTGAGGGATGCCTCAGTGCCTCCCTGTTTGACTTTTGCTTTCAGGTACTCAGAACAGGATCCAGCTGATTTAATTTTAGCCATCTGGAAGCAACCAGAAGTCACATATAGTTGAAGAAAGTTGTCTAAGTAACGCCAATAGTCAGTGGAAAGAAATGGGTGTTTGTCTGGGGTGCCTTATCCCATTTATCTCCATTGGCTGTAGCGGGAGCCCAGACAGGTATTAACCCTGTCTAAAACACCCATCCCTGGCAGGCTGAAGTTAAACCTATGAACCCCACCTCTCCTTCTCAGCTTAGGCCCCATGGCACATCTCTCCTGCTGGAGCCATAATTCAGTTTTCCCTCCACCTAAGTCCCATGAAGGTCTAATTCAGCTGAAACTCTCAGACACCGGCCACAACATACTCGCAGGAGATGCCCCATGCCAAGGGCGGTCCCGAGAAGGCAGAGGTGGCTTTCCATCCCATTCAGAGATATCATGGGCTCAAGTTTGTTCTTCAAGTGAGGGAACCCAGTTGGGGCCTGATCTGTCTGAAGGACTCAAGGAGTGTCTCCCTGTCTCAGGGTGAAGTTGGTGGGTGGAGGAGAGGGAGGCAGGAGTACCTCTCCCAAATATACCTTGAGGCCACCATCGATATAGCCTGGCTGCTGGGTGGTCACTGGAAGGCAGTGCCTGGCAGCTCCCAAACTTGTTTCAGTACTTCACAGTAAAAAGACATTGGGAAATATGCATAATCCATCTCTCAGCTTCCTAATTACACACTGTGGGAGCTAAAATTAAGCCCACATTACAATGTCCAGAAATTCAGAGGGAGACCTCAGCTGTTGTCCCAATGACTCTGCAGAGTTTCCCCACCATCCCGAGTCAGGCAATTAGTCCTGGAAAATGATGGGGTGTCAGACCCATCATTCTGAGCGGTTGCTCGCCTGACTACAACCTCCCAACTCATTGGGCTGGATACCCAGATCACCACTGGGAGACACCCCACTCTTCTTGTGCCAAAGGTGCTCATGGTAGAGGCAAAGCGGGGTGGTGTTCATGAGCCAAGAGCCCCAACATCCAACATATGGAGGATTAAATCCTCTGGCAGATCTGTCCTAAGCACCCTTATGACTTTGCAAATTGTGACATTTTTTTCTTCAAATAAATGCATTAAGAATTTCTGCAGGAAAGAACTGCACCACTCAAACTCCAGTTCAAATCCTGGACCAAAATCTGCAAAGCGCTGAGCGCTCTCCTCACCTTTTGAGGTGACTGGGCACTCAGTATCTCAACTCTTTTTCTTCTGGTGGCATCGACAGACAAAGAAAGAGACAAAGCTAACTGTGAAGGCCAACATCTCTGCAAACTTTCCCAAGCACGCAATAGATCACCTAAAACTGGGATCCAAATCAAAGTAGCTAATTTGGTGCTTTCATAGTATTTATTGAAATAAGGACATCTCCCACTACCAATTTCCTTCTCTCCCTCTTGCGTAATCCCCTTTACTGTGAGGAAGGCAAGACGTACTACTTACTGGTTTTCATTAGTAGTGAATAGGAATGTGGTTAGCCGTATTAGGGTATGAATATAGACAACGGTTTGCACTCCCCCTCTACACAGAGCATGTACTCAGACGATGTACACGCATGTAACATGCTGTCCTGGCCCCAAATTGCTTCCAGGTTAGGTCGTTGCTTCAAGCCCATTTCCCCTGCTTTTTCTCCCTCACGTTTTATTGGCCTGGTAGAAATTAGCCACAAATCCAGCCTGGTTTTTGTGTCTTTTGCACTCGTTTGTTCCAATTTTTGTACCCCCTGAACTCTTCCTCTCACACACGTACAATTTATTCCCACACATGGCAGGCATGCTTGCTCATGAATTATTTATATACCTTTGGTAACTTCTACTTTTCAAATAATGAGAGAAGCAAATGTTTCCAGTGTAGGAGTCGTAATAAGGGAGAAATCCAGGCAGGCTGGTGGGCAAGAAGGTGGTAAAATGCCCCAAGTTAGAAATAATACATTGCTTTTGAATGGCTGAGGAAACACCACAAGGGCCTTTCAAAGCAATCATCTACCCTCAGAAATACTGCCAGGTGGCTAAAATTAGGAACTGATATCCAGCAATGACTAAAGAGGCTTTTATTTCCCCAGTTTTTACCAAAGGTTGGGTGGGACAAACTCACCAGTTGCCTGATATACTAACGGCAGCGTTCCCACCGACCTGCATGGAGGGAGAAGCTATCCCTTTCTCTTGTGAGTAAAACAACACAGCTTTGCTGAGAAGACCAAAATTAATAACATATACCAGGGGAAAACACATTATGTGACACAGCTTCTGTGGTGCTTTGATTTTATTATACTGAGAAATAGAGGTAGGCTCTGCTTTCACTTCCTAAACACAGCCAAGCACACAAAGCAGGGAATGCAATATCTAATAAAGATACCTCATTTAGACAGAAACTTGGTAAGAGTTTGAAAAAATAATTCAATTTCATATGTGTTTTGAAAAAAGGAAAGACACTGATGGTAACACTAAGGATGAAAGGATACGCTAGCTCAGTGAAGGAGCGAGGAATTAAATTAAATAATTACTCATTTTACATAGACTTCATCCCAAGGAAGGGTGGAAAACAAAACCTCATGAAGGCACATTAATGTTAGCAGCTCGGAGCGCAAGGAGGCAGCTACTGCATCTGCCACGTGCTAACGCGCTGCGGCTTTGCGCAGGGTGATCTGCCTGTGCGTTATTGCCCTGCCACGGGGGGAGTGGGGCAGCATCGCTGCCACGTACTGCCCCAGCTGAAGGCTCACCTGACAGACACCTCCTGTCACTGTGAGGTTTGATGATCCCAGTATTGATGTACTTTCAGGTGCGTTGTCGTAGCAACCAGGAAATAGGCAGATGGAGATCAAATGCCTCTGCCTGCCTGCCTCCACGGGTGCTGCCGGAGAAGGCATCCGGGGGGATGCGGGGGAAAGCAGGGCACAAGGTCTGGCAGGTGATAACTGGAAGGTGACCCCACCTCTGGAGACCTACGTGTCCTCTGTGCGTGGAAGGTTCTGAATCCTGTTGCTCAGAGGCCCTTCAACCTCTCCTTCCTCTTCTTCAGTAGGCTTAAACGTGGCATTTCTCCACTTCATGTCTGATGCATAAGAAGAAGAAACACTGAAATATCATGAGAAAACTGATTCTTCTGAGATTTCAGCTGGAATTCAGTATGAATTAGTTGATTGGTAAATGTGACGATTGCAACAAGCTAAATAATTGTTCTAAAAGTATGATCTAATGAGGATTTGCAATCACTATGCTTTATTCACTAGGCTACACCAAAAAAAAATATCCAGTAAAAATGAAGATTCCTAGTTGAAGATTTTACTTTTGCCCTTGAAATGCTTTCACGCTTTCTGTTTGCCGTTCTGCAGCAGAGTAATTTGAGATTTAGTCTGGTATCCCAACAAAGTCAGTGACAAGTACCAAGCTCAGTTTTTCCTGGAGCCAAGTGACTTAACATTCTGCTGCATTTCTCAGTCAGGTCTTATTGCCAAAAGACTGCCAGTTTTCAGTTGTTCCATATTGATTTGACAGATTGTCTGTCCCAACCTACTTCTTTCTCTTTGCAGGTTTTCCAGAAACCAATACTATCATGGACAGGTTTCTGTGCTGATTTTAAAAAGCGTATTTTTCCATGTAAAGCAGTCCCTCCCGTATTTTGAAATCCCTTTGCAAAAAATGCCACCCAAATATCTTAACATCATGTTTCTTCCTATTGTTGATTTTAGAAACTGTTGGATCTTTCAGCTTAAGTTCTGTACCCCCAGAGAAATCACCTAGAGGCAGAGAAGTGTCATCTCAAATAGTTTAAGCCTGGCAAAATGATAAGAGAGTGAAAGGTTGAGGAACCCATCAGTTCACCAGCTGCCCACCCAAACTAGACCTTCCACTCATCTAAAGTAAAAATTGACAAGAATTTAGGAAAGAAACATTTTGTGCTGCTGAAGTCAATAAAAAGAGACTGGAGGACTAACTCTAAAGAAAGGAAAAGTCAGGTTTAGGGAGCTACAGGAGAAGGAAATCGGTGCTAGAACAAACCCTTCAGTTGTGGAGTTGCATCAGTTTTGAGGTGTTCAAAACAAGGCTAATATAAAAGGTTAGTATAACTGTTCCTTACTGGGGTTTGGACTAGGTGACCTGAAAGGTCTTTGCCAAAGCTATTATCAATGGTACTGTGATACCTTTATGAGGCAGCTTTTGTACTCCAATAACTCAAAAATGGATGTTCTTTTTAGAATGACATTTCACAGCCTGCAAATCCTAAAATGGACTAATGGCTTTGACTTTTTGGGGTAGAAAGATTGGTCTGAAAAGTAAAGGGCTATCTTGTGCTCAAAACTTTTGAACCTTTATTTGTTGGGTGAGAAATGGCTCACACACTTCCCCTATCAATAATGATGGTTCAGAAGATGTCATTAAAGTTGAGAAGGTCAACAATTTGTCAACCACGATTTAAGTAAATGGGCTTTGAGAGAAAACCTTTGAGCCAGCCCACACCATGGCGCACTGACATTAGGTAGACAGATACATTTCTTTGGAGAGTCTACGGATACTCAGATATTCTCTCACAGACAGATTTGAACTCAGAGGTACATCTTTTTATGGGTTATGGTATTTCTATATGCATTTTTTAATGGAAGCAAAGATTCACAGATACAATTTGTTGGCTGGAAAGGGGACGCTTCTCTCTGCACAGAAGAGGATGAAAAAAGATGAGGGACGGTGAAAGGGAATGTGATTGTGACCTCTTAAGCTGCTTCTATCGCTAGTGCATATATATTTTGGCTTTGGCTGTATTTAAGTTTAGCCTCAGGGCTGCTCTAATATACACACCTTGAGATGACTCCTGAGTCTTCTTTACTCAGCAATTCCCAGGGTACTTAGTCAGCGCTAATGCTTGAGAACTTCCCAGAAAATACAGAATGGCTCAGTGTCTCAACCATCATCAGGTTGATGATATTTTTCTCCCGCCCTTACAAGCCATCATATAAAGACAAGTTTGTAATGTTACCAGTTTGCATAAAGGTTGTAAAAAATAGGAGACATTAAAAGAACAAGCAGGTGTGGGTCTAGAGAGGGAGCTCAAAGGGTGATTAGCTCCACGCTCCTCTAGCACTGCACGGTGCCGCGTGTACATACCACTTCAGCAGCAGTTAAACAGAGCCCCATCCAGCTCATGGTGGCATCTGGCCCAGAACAAATAGCAGCTGTACAAAATTCGTGTGTATTTTTTGTACAGTTCCTTTGACCTGAATATTTGTCTCGGAGAATTTCAGACAGAACCGAAAACTGTTTTCGCTGTCAAGGTAGGCATACCACACGTAGCCGTGTACCTAATCCTGCATTCCTCCTGCATTCCAGGCACCCACAAAGTCAATGAGAATTTGAGATGCAGAGTGAATACAGGGCCAGGCACATCATTTGAATATTTTAAGGAATGTTCTTGGATTTTTACAGTTGATGTCATGTTTTCTACCCCATCAATATGGATTAACAATGGTCCAGAGCAGCAGGAACTCATTTCTTATTCATATATGCTAATTGCATGGTGTTGGATAGCAGGGATTTCTTCCTAAACTTAAAGTTTCTTTTTTTTTTTTTCAGCAAATGGAAAATAGAAAGAATGTGGCTAAGAAATTAAGAAGTGAAGAGGATTTAACACAAACACCGAAATATTTGCTACTTTTAAATATGTACTCTGTACTTAAAAGAAGCAAGACCTGCAGTTCCTTCTTATACATTTCACATGGATGATATCCATCCTTCCTTAATCTGAACCCAGGCTGACTTTGAGGTAAGTCTGTTAATTCTGCAGTTTATTTTTCATTATTGTTTCAATATGTTATTTCATTTATTGAAATCCCTATGGAGGTAATTCATTAATAGTTTCCTAGTTACATATCACCGCAGTATCTGGCATCTTAGAACAATGCATGAAGTAGTATAACAACCACTTGCTGTGTGAGACAGAAGTGTATACAAAGTGTGCCTTGTCTTGGTAATACCAATTCTATATTTAATGTTTCATATTAAAACACATTTATTTTGTGGAAGACCCAGTCATGTGCTAGGCAGAGTTGACTTCTGTTTGCTACGGTGCAAATTTTTTTGCTGATAATGTCTGTTGCTGAGAAAATAGTTGGGAGAGGGACCATTTCTGTTAGTGTAAGCCTTCAGCAACAATGTTTTAAAAGGTTTGAAAAGGGGGTGGTCAAACACTGGAACAGGCTTCCTAGAGAGGTGGCCGATGCCCAAAGCCTGTCAGTGTTAAGAGGCATTTGGACAATGCACTTAATAACACGCTTTAACTTTTGGTCAGCCCTGAAGTTGTCAGGCAGTTGGACTAGATGATCATTGCAGGTCCCTTCCAGCTGAAATAGTCTAGTCTAGTCTAGTCTAGTCTAGTCTAGTCTATTCTATGTTTTACAATGCCTTTTTATTTGCCAGTTTATATATCTCCATCCAACCCATCTGCAGACCTAACCGGAACTCCAGAGTTCTGCGAACAGATCAGCGTATAACTATGTTATTTACATTTTCAGATAATGCACACAATAAACCTGTTTTTCTCTCCTAGTTACCCATGGCAGCTAGGAACATCTATCATCATTTTATAGGTCATCACATCATCATATGTATATAGAATCTGTTTTTCACAAGCTCTTTGATTAGATTACTAGTATTAGATTATGGGGGCTTTGCTGATGCTAAAAGCCTATTTACTTATAATTATGAAAATAGTGCCAGCTAGCTACTACCTCTTTCCACTCTTTCTCTGCACGCTCTGAATTCAGGACACATTCTAGCTATCTGTTTTTTCATATGATGTCTGTCACTGTGGTGTCATTCACAGAAGAGACTGGAGATTTGGCAATGGCTATGGCCCATGTGCATCCCTCGTGTGAAACAGAGCTTACGGGGACGGCAGTGGCATTCAGCTTCAAAATTCCCCATATGTTTAAGGGCAGGCAGGGGGCTTCGTTTTGAGGATCCAGTGAGACCAGAGGATCGGGGAAGAAACCTAGCCTCCTGTTTGCCCATAGCTTCGGCATGCTGCAGCTCACCTGAGCGGTGGCTGGGACACCCCATCCCCTCTGCCCTGTGCTGCTCCCGTGCTGGAGGCAGCGAGGGCAGTGAGATGGGCACTGGCCAAGCTCCTTCTACATGCTCGGGAAATCTGCGACGCTGGAAAAATCCCCAGCAGGAGACCGCCATGTATTTTCTGCGCGTGCAGTGTACGATGTGATGTTGGCATAGGAATGAGAGCAGGGTAGAAGGTCTGTCACAATACGTGATTTTTAAACTAGATGAATTAGGGGACAAACACCTTTTTAATATACATTTTGGCTTATAGCTGGAGACAAAGAGAAGGGGAGAAGACAGTGTTTAAAAAGAAGGAAATGTGTTTATCTTCTGCATAAGAAACATCTCTTAGTACAGCAACACGGAGAACAATATTACTTTTGTGCTCTGCTAAATAATCAGAACAATTGCAAGCACAATTGGACTTTGAAGCAAGAATGAGATAAGAATGCCAAATCTACCACAGCAGCTCAATAGCACCAGCGCCTGGTAATGGCTGTCTCGGTCTGTTTGCAAATGAGTGTTTGTGTCTCTCTATCTGCACGTACAGCATTTATATCTAATCCTATCAATTTGTATTGCAGACGCTGCATTTCCCTAGACTTAAAGTCACTTCCCTTATAACTTCTGAGAGATCATTAGGTGTGACTTTCAAAAACACCAAAATTTTATAGTAAAACTCCTTCTGACTTGACTGAGAGCAATACTAGGTGGAGATCAGGCACATCTGAAAATCATATCCAGAAAGAACAGCACCTTTTTGAAGATGCGAAGTGTATTTTTTATTGACATAATAGTGCTTGTCATTCTAAGTTCGTCACAAACGGTAGGTAAGTTTCATATCGTACCTGAGATGTACATACTTAGCACATTCAAGCTGCGGAATGGTAGTCCAGAGAAAACCAAATGTGTTTTTCCTTCTCCAACTCCTTGTTTTCCTTTGCCTTTACTCCGTCTGATCGTCTCCAATCTTATGGCCAATGACCCCTCCTGCATCAAATACCTGTAGCTTCCACTCCCTCCTTAGTGATCATTTGACTTGTTTTGATACCACCAGACCCATCTGCTGAAAGCCTTGTCCACAGCCCTGCTTTCTTCTTGTTCTCCATCTTTTTGGTCATTGTTGATCTTTCAGGGTTTCATTCAGAGCACGCAGCTCTTTCCCCTCCCCACGGCAGAGTTTGCAGTTCTCTCTCATGATCCAAATGGAAATATTGCCTTCATTCTCCAGATCCATTTCAGTGAATGCAGTGCTGTCTAAACACGGCATTGTTAGATGTTTGTGTATCTGGAGTATAAATCCTCCAACTTCAAATTAGCAAAAGCCCACGTGATTTTTGGGGAAAAGTGTAGGAATTGCATTGCTTATTTCAGCTGCAAACATTTCAAATCAAAACATTGATATACAAAATGTTATCACTATTTTTATCACATTGCATTCAAAGGCACCTAAATCTTCATGGAAGTCTGGGAGATTCAGAGACATATGTCCTTTCCATTCCTTGCCCAGGTATCTTTGAGTGGTTTACATTTTGGAGGAAATAAAAGACATTCCCAGGTCTATTATAAGATCATTTTGTCAGAGAACATTTTCCATTTCCCATGGAATTTTAAAGGGGGTGTGGGTGGGGAATATTATATTTAAGATTTAGTTGGTCTTTAGCAACTAAAAGCTATCAGGTGCACGCAGACATTCCTTGTTGTGGATCCCACAGGCTTAGCTGGTATCCCTCTTTGGGTCGAGAGGTTCCTCTGGAGTCAACCCTGAGCACTCCTGTGCTCCTGTCTATCGCTTGTGGCAGGAGGACAGTGTTGCTCTTCTTCTGGCTTGCCATAGATTTTTGTAAATGTTAGTGAAAGGTTTGTGTTTCTGCTGCTTGGGCTTAAAGGTCATACCCTCTGGCCCTGCCAAAAAGCACGGCCTTGCAACAGATCTCTTCTGCTTCTACGTTTTCTGGAGGGAAACCTTCCTCTGCTGCTATTTCTGATGAATCCAAAGACTTTGAGGGTATTTCTTAGGAGGAGATACCCAGAGACTGAAAATTAAATATACTACAGCTGTATCGTCATCTTCTCTGACTCTCGTTACATCATGTAAAGCCAGTGGCTGCAAACCATGTTAACAACTACTGAAGAGTGGTTGGCATGGACTGGGATGACTCTCCGCTGTTCTCTCTGGAAGAGCTTTTTCTTGAGTCTTCACAGAGTTGGTGGATATGTCACACATTGTTGAACAGTGTACCTTCCCCTAACGCTGGCAACAAGTCCCTGCTCCTTGTTTTGGGCTGGCTCAGGTGCCCAGGGTGTGGGGCACTGGTAGCACAACTTCCTTCCCCCTCCCCAGAAAAGGGTGAGTAAGACGTATCAGGTACCATGGTCTGACACGCACCTCTGTTGCATTTCTGATGGTCGCTGCTGCCTCCTGCTCCCTCTGCCATTTATTCTTGTCTCGTGGTGTGGGACTTTATATTTTCATCACTTTGTAGTTCAGTTCCCCCCATTGGTGTTTGTTGCACTGTCAGCTACTTCTGGTTAAGATTCAATTTAGACCAATGAAATGCCCATAAATGAAGTGGCTCGTCCTCCCTTTTCAGGTGGGATGGAAAGACCAGGAAATGGGACTGGTTCCTACAGTAAAGGCCAACACACCTGAAGGTTTCAGCTCAGTGGTGCTATTCCTACATCAGGCTTTTCCATTCAGCACTTGGTATCTTGGGCACGAATGCCTCTCAGTGACCTCCTGAATTACAGCAAACTCTGACCTTTTGAAAATAAAACAGCTTCACGAAGCAAAGAAGAGTTTGGAGCCTCCAACTTGGGAGGCTGAACTGTGGCGAGGTGACACGCCCCAACCCATGCTGGGGGTGATGGACATGACATGTCCCTCTGAGGCTGCTCGTGGCAGTGAGAAGGGCAGGTAGGCTACCTCTAGGTCTCCTTGGGAGGTTCAATGTGCAGAAGGTGGTCTTTGCGGCAGTCTGAATCTGTCAAATAAGGAATTGGTGATGACCTTCGGTTTCTGAAAGATCCTCAGGCACCTTTTATTCCTTGGAAACAACCGCTTCACCCACCCGTTTAAAAGAAATTTAGAAATCCTTTTTGGAGACAGAGATGCTTGCTTGACTCTTCCTTCTGTTAAAGAAAGAGTTATGAATTTCCTAGAAAGAGATAGTAGCACCAGGAGAAGCTTGCTGCTTCTGCTATGTTAAGTTTTCATTCATTTACCTGGCAACAAAAACCCTTAAGGATTTCAGTAGAAATAGTTTTTCTTATAAGAATGTCCCATTTTCCCCAAAGGACATTTATATCCACAGGCCAGTCAGCCAGCCTGGAATATAATTTTAGCAAATTGTTACACTTTTACTTACATTTTTAGATGCAAATCCTTCACTGACCTCAGTGGGGCCCTACACGAAGGAAAAGGCCCATTCATGGGAGACTAATTGTAAGAAAAGAGCCCTAAAGCGAAAATACCGCACGTGCCATCTGAGTATAGAGTTGAATAGTTGGTGAAGTTTTCAAAGCAGGTTTTGTGAAACATCAGGACTAGATTTTTAGGTAATGGTTCTCCATCTCCAGCGTCCGCTGGAAGTGCTCGTTCTTGAGACTTCTGGAAAGTAGGGCTTTCATACTTTCTTTTACACATCACACATTTAAGAACTGTTTCCTGGGGAAGCTGCGTGTTTTCTATAAAATGGAAAAACTCTGAAGCAATTTTTATTTTACTTCAATATCTGTCAAAAAAGCCGTGTTAAGTCTTTCTTCTCCAAATAACCAAGTTAAGGTTTGCAGCCAAAGTTTGGCATCTTAAGTTTAATGTAGTCAAAGTGTACGAGAAAACTTGCACATAATTTAGTAGTCTAATGCACTTGTTTAAAAAGGAAGAGCAGGTTTAATTGAGCATACAACCGTGTCAACTTGTCACTCCTGGAGCAGGTAGTGTCTGCAGACTGGGGTTGCTAAATGTTCCTGTAGCTGTCTGAATAAATCCTGAATTTTCTGGGGAAAGGGACGGATCCAGCATTTTTCTGATGCCTAAAGATCCAATGGTTAGTGGAGGACATTCGGGATGTGCAATGGATTCAAGCCTGGGCAGGTTTGTGGGAGCACACAATTAAGCTTTACCCCTTTGATTTCTTGAAACTTTTCTTATCGGCTTATTAGAATATAGGGAAGAGAAAGGAGACCAGCCCGACTCAGTATTTCAGCTTTGGCCCAGATGATGCGATTGGCTTTCTGTAGGTTGACTCTTGGTGGGGTGACAGTTTACCTGAAGGCAGTAGTTTCCACAGGGCTGCAGAAATCCAGCCAGGCAGGACTGGTTGCGAAAATCAGAGCCTCAGTTGTTAAAAACTGAGGATCAGGAACACGCATCAGACAAAGCACAGCTTTTGGGAGAAGAAAGAGAGGGTACTGGATTTGGTGATGATACAGCTGAATATCTAAAACAGTGTAATATACTTGTCAACATAATTGCGGTTGTTTGTCTGATGTTCCTATTAAGTGTTACAATTTCTTTTTCCCCATTTTTTTTTGTTTTAGGTAATTTTGGAGTGTGTTTTTTAAGCAGTTATATGTGAATTATAAAGGAAATAGGTAAGAAAAATTATAATCTAAATACCATTTTGAACTGGGTTTTTAGACTGTAAGAAAACAACATGCATTTCTCAGAAGTGTAATAGAGAAATGGAGACCATTGTCCACAGTACAATAACTGTTGGATCTAACAAAAAATGGGGCCCCGTGGTGTACCTGCAGTGAAAGACTAGCTAGACAAAATCGGCAGGGGAAAGGGGCATGAAGACTCTCGGAGAGGTGGGGTGGTTTTCTAAGGTGGCTCAGTGTAAGTCAGTAGTGGAGCTGGAAGAGAGAACAGAGTATTTTGACAGTAGTACCTCATCTAGCAGGCTGCTGCCCTCCCTCTCTGCTTCCTTCTCAACATCTAGCGTGCTTATGAACATGGTACCCTGGTGCCAGCCACAAACCAAACATCTGTATTACCTTTTGTCCAGCAGGTGCCCCGTTCTCCAGCGCTGTGGCAGTGGCATGGGCTCACCAGGCATCCCAGCCCCAAGCTCCAGCATCCCTAGGGACACCAGCAGCCTTGCAGATGGTGGGTGTAGAGGCAGTTCCATGGACCTGCCCCTGCTCCCTGCCTCCGGGAGGGTTGGGGTTGCGCTCCTGGTGATGCAAAGGGCCCCACCGGGAGCAGGAGCTCAGGCTGCACCCTGCAGGGTCCTCCTCGAGAGGGCTGGGAAAGAGCATCCTTCTGCTGCTGTGCAGAGCCAAGGCGCTCGGGGTCTTGGCAATGCCTCATGCCCAGAAGCATCCGACTTCAACATCACCAAGCAGCAAATTATTAAGGGATTCACATGTCAGATTGAATGCTTGAGTGGTATGTTGCAAATACACAGGATATTACACATCATCAGCAAAAATCTGTTAACTAGGAAATCCCATCTAGACTGGGCTTTTTTGTTTCTATTAAGGCATTTGCATATTTTTAAATACAATAACAAAATAGCACACTAATAGTTTTGCTGTCAAATAAATACCTTGTAAGTACAAGGATTTCTTTCCCCCCACCATCACCACTCCATTTATCTTTTGCTTAAATCCTTCCTCTCCAGAAATAATACAAATCGAGCCTCTGGGGCCTGTTTATATAATGGGGATTTATGTCATTTCAAGACAAATGGCATTTGCTAAGTTTCAGGGAAGCACCTGTATTAATTGTATTTCCTGCTCATGTGTTGCTTTTGTTTGCAATAAAAGAATTCATCTCAGGTGAGTTAACCTTGCTTTTAGAGAGGGCACCTGCAGTTATCTTAGTGCTTATTGTAAATCAAAACATGTTGAGCCTTTAAAGCAGTGAAATAAAGAGGTGCTGACAAGAGGGTATGCCAATAGGATTAGGAGCTTTTCTCACCGCTTGTATTATCAGGATGGAGAATTGAGTCACGTTAAATTACAGGGGGAAGAGATATTCCCAGAAATTCCACAGATCGGAGATTGACTTGCTCCTTCAGTAAGCCTATGGATAGGAGGGGCATTCTGTGCTCAGCGAGATTAAGGAAAAAAAAAAGAAGAGAAAAAGACACCTCCCTTCTAGCCTTAGGCATCTATAATTGACCAAGATTTTTCTGCTTGTGATTTGATCCATCCAAACCCTGTTAGAGGCACTTGCCCCCAACTGAGACCAAGGCTGAGGTGAATAAGAATTAGGTGACTCACTCATATGTACTATACATGCATTCACATCTATTAGGATAAATGACATGTCATTCAATTTAAGCACAGGCAACTGGAGATTGTCATATTTTGAAATGACAACTGTTATTTATTTATTGAGAATATTTATACAGGTTCTTCCTAGGTACAGAGAATGCATTTTTCAGCAGCTCCCACGACACTGGTGAATCAGGCGATTACACAAAGACCAGAAAGGCAATTCCATAAATGGAGAAACAAAGCCGGCAGGCTACTGGCCACCAGGTCTGGGCCAGCAGAGCTAAAATGGTGCAAAGCACCACCAAAGTGATTAACCCAGCAGTTTTCTGTGGTCATTCTTAAAAGTGCTCATTGTGATGCTCTGATTCCTGCTACATTAATAAGGTGCTGCGGAAAGCAATGTTAGGTGGCAGCAGGCAATATGATTTAGCCCAGTTTTTAAGAACGTGAAAATTTAAAAAGATAGTCAGATGCTGGTTTCCTGGATTTAGGGGTAGGGAGGAGACGGAAAGAAGAGCCTTGCCTTTCCCTGTCCTCACACCGTGCATCCTTCTCCATCCAGCAAGGCTGGTGTGGGGCATCCCAGGTCACGTGCTGTAGTCTGGAGGTTTTGTCCTCCCTCTCCCTGTTTAGATCAGGGCTTTCTGTGTCTATCTCTATTGCCAGGCTGTGAGCAGTTTGTTTAAAACAAACATCGTTGTTAGTGCTGTTCAAATAAGCACTGATCAAAATTATTTCCATTAATGTCCTATCTTTTTATTAAGTACAGATTTTTCATCAAATAGGGAGATAGATAGATAGATAGATAGATAGATAGATAGATAGATAAAAAAGAAAAATCCACATAGTTGTAAAGAGACATTTACAAAGTGGTTATTATGAGTTTCCTACTCTTATATCAGTACAAAGTAGGACTATCTTTTGCATCCATGTCCAATCTTCAGGTTGGACCCAGCTCTAAATGATCACCGCAGCCTGGTGGGACTCCCTCCAAGATGTCAGTTTAGTATTGTTTTGGGTTTTTTTCTGTATGTCTGTGTCATATTCATTTTCTAACACATTTAACTTTCTTCAGAGAACCTAATCAGTAAAAAGATCATATTTCTGAAGTTCATAATTCTTGTCTTCTTCATTTGATATTATTTGGAAATTTTTATTTTCTTTTGATAATTCTGGATTCTTACCTGTGCACATTCAGTGGGAAGGTAGAGCTCGCTGTATCTTTTATAAGTACGGCTATTAAGTAGCTTTGTGTCTGATGGTTCAATTACTCAGTGATATGATTTGTTCCACATTAAAAGTCCACGTTCACCAGAACCTTCATCTTATTGGTCTTCTTAGCACTATACACTTTAAAAACACTTGAGAGAAAGGCACCGTAGTGGTGGGAATCACCAAGTACTCTCAAATGGGAGCCAGGGCCTATCAGCTGTCTGGAGGAGAAATTTAGGATTTACCTTGTAGCACTTTCTCTCCACAGAAAAGGTGGTCATTAAAGCACTAAGGCCAACATTTTTGGCTGTGTGTTGGCTGAAGTTAGAAACCCATATAAATATCCTATGCTTCTGCAACTCTTGTTAAATCAAAGATGCAGCCCCGGTGGAAACTGGTTATGGGTTGGAATAAATGCAACCAAAAGTGTGTCTCAAGATGGTTCCCAGCTTTGAAATACTGACCTGTCTGTTTTAATGCTTTACGTTACTGATTTTCTTGAGGATGTACTTGCAGGGTCTGGCAACCAAAACAGACAAAAATAACAAACCGAAGACAAGGGACTGATTGAACCTCAGCAGACCTGTCTTGTTTTTCCGCATGTTTTTCCAGTCAAGTATTTGTGAGAAGAATCAAAAGAATGGTGAGAAAACAAGACTGGATAATCAAATTTTATTTCTAAACAGGAGAAAGACTCGGGTACCAACAAGGCAAATCTGCTCCAGCTTGCCAGGCATGGGAAGAAGCTTATGAAGAGGTTTGGCCACGCAGTTGACCGTGCTTTGAGGAGGACAGGGCTGTGGACCAGCACAGCCTCTCCTGCGACAGGTCCAACAACACGCACTCCATTAGGTGTGGAACAAAACGGAGGGGACACATCAATCCTCTCACCCGCACACCGGGAAGCACAAATAACCTGCTCTGCTGGCTAGAGGCAAGATTTGCAGAATTTTTTAAATTCCTTTTTTTTTTTTCAAGTCAGCTTGAAAAAATTTTGTTCTTCAACAGGAAAGATGTAATTGAGGTCCAGACAGTTTCAGTCCACCCAAAGTGAGGTGTTTCTGAAGCCCTGGGCAGGTATTTTTATCCATATGAGAAAAAATAATGGGTTACCTTAATTAAAAACTCAAAATTACATTTTATTTCAGAAAGTCAAAGGAGGGAAAGTCCCACCAGGTTTGGCTTTTCTGAATTGTTCCCCCCCTGCATTATGGCTGGGGTGGGGCGGGGGGGCCTGATACTTCCCCTTGAGTTCACCTGGAATTTACAAAGACTTTCCTTTGTCTGACACTATGTTTTCCAGAGAATATACTGAACACTTGAAAAATCTCATTAATCACCTCTGCAAAAGGGGCTGTGGGAAGCTGGTGCAGGGATACAGGTCCCTTTTCCCTTTTTGTCCCTCAGCCAGAGTCCTCATGTCCCCCAGAGGACACAGCCCTCACTCTTGCTGTCTCTCTGTCTTTGCACAATAATGCCTGAGCAGCAAGAGAAGAGCAGTCATGGGGATGACTTTCCTGTCCCATCCATTTCCCATGGACCTTGGCAGTGCACAACCCACCTACTTGGTTTGATGTGAGGAGTTACAGAGTACATTTAAATTGTATTAATGATTCAGACCCACAATGAATGCCCCTCCCTCAAAACATGCCATTAGGTACCAAGTTTCAGCAGCAGAGAATACGCCCTGGTAAATGCAGTCCTTGATGGGTGTAGGGAGAGGGTGGCCTCACTCAGGCACAAGCGAAACAAAAATGGGAGGAAAATGGAGCAAGACCTGTTGTCTGTGCCTCTTTGGCCCACCAGAGAAAATCAGGGAGGAGGAGTGCACGTGCTCTCCAGGGAAATCATGGCAGAAAACAGCTTCTTGTGCTGTTTCCAAGGTTTTAGCAAGGATACTGCAATTTGTTAAGAGTTGTTATGAAAATGTTAGAAATGAACCAATAAATGTTACCGCAGAGATGCTTCTAAATTGCCTAGTTAATTGTGGGGCTGGCAGAAGTTTTGCAGACAGTTAAAAAGACAGTTCAATTACTTGCAATGTTTACTGAAGATCAGTAGCCTTAAATTACAAATAATCAGCTCACTCAGAAATATCAATTGCAACAACAAAGGTGTTTCAGTTGATGCAGGAGCCTCATCCAGTGAGTGTGTTTGTAAAAGACACTTACCTACACGAATTGAACAGCAGTTCCCTGCCCCATCCTTCATGTTTTGCTTATTTATGACACCTGATCATCGCCTTTTTTCCGGGGATGTGTTCTCTGCCAGCAGAGGAATGGATACCATTTCACCAGCTGATGGAAATTTCATAACATCATTTATAAGATCCGAAGTGGTGGACAGTGCCTGTCTCAGACCTCATGCTTCAGGGAAAAGTTAAATTTGTGGAAACTTTTGCAATATTGAGTGTTTAAATCTTCTGTACAACTCTTAGACAACAAATGATGAAATGACCTTTAACGAGAAGGGAAAGCCTGAGGAAGCAGTTCAAATTTAGCATCCTTTCAGGAAGTATTTTTGCCTACCAGAAGTTTTTGAGGAATATATATTTGTTAGTATCCTGGAAACACTCTTATTATTTTATTCTATTATGAGCAATGCTTGAACAAAAATATACTTTTTGATATTATTAGTTTCTCAATAATTCACAACATCTGCTGTCCAGGCCATAAACTGTATTCCATCCCCAAATAAACTCACAGAATCCTTAAAATTTAATCATCCTCTTACCCTTGGCATAGTTTTCTGGGTATTAAAATCTGCCCTCCCTACTTGCAGTGTCATGATGTGATTACCTTAGTATCACCCAATTGTGATAATATCATGCATCAATGATGTTTTGTGATAATACAGTGTGTCGATGGTATTTAATCATCAGAGAAGATAGACAAACTTTGGGGTTTTATACACTATCATCTATATAAACAAAAAGGTGGAACAATCAGGAAAAACGAATATAAAAACATACGTACTAAAGCATTCCTTAACAGAAAATTACTTGTATGAGATTCACAGTTTCTTCTGGAAAGCCTTGCTGTGGTCTTTCTGTAGGTCCTGTAGTAAAATCTATAGTACGGTTAATTAAAGAGTTTATCAGAAGCATCCTAGCTGGGAGTCCTTCAAAGCGCAGCTGATCTTAAAAACTCCTGTTTGGCACAAAGCAACCACCTGTCAATATTTCAATTACTGCCCTCCCCGCCTGATCACACCTCAATTGTTTTCCAATAATTATTATAATCATCCACCACCACAAGGGCAACTAGTTGTTTCAGGGTTTTAGGTGAGAGGCAAAGAACTGAAAAAAAAAAACAAAAACCAAAACCCCAAACAAAAAAAATGCCCAGTCATTTGTACAGATCTTTCCTCGGGGCAGCTCCTTATTTGAACAGCTGCTGGTGAGGCACAAATCAGCCTCTGAGCTGAGCCGAGCCTGGGTAGTATGATGCATCCTGATTTCGGGGGGTGGGCTGTTGTTGTTGTTGGTCCTAATTTGAGTCCTGCACATGACCAGCCGCTTTCCCTACTGGAAATAATTTCTCTAAATTAAAGGTTGCTGCAGTGTTTCAAGCCTGTCAAAGATCTCTCGTTGGACAGGCTCCTTCAAAAAAAAAAATGAGTCAGTGTCTCAAATCTTAGCCTCAAGAGCCGGGTTTCGCTTGATGAAAGGACTGAAAAATCATTTGCCAATCAGGATATTTTTCTCTGTTAGATTTTGTGACAAGAAAAGTTTGTTTTGTTTTGGGTTTGGTTTTTTTTTTTTTACGGAAATAAATGTCTTGGATCTACTGTTATTTATGTGGCTTTATTCTCAGGAAAAAAAAAAAAAAAACCAAAACAACTGAAAATCATGACCTTACTTATACTGCAAAACATCTGAAAATGTTCTAACTGTGATGGAAGCTAATGCAAGGTAACCTAGAAACACTGAATATTTCTGATCCAGTCTCTTACTATTTTGCACTGATTTCATGCCAGCATAAGTTCATTTGAATGAGCGGAACTTCACTGAGTCTATTTCTTTGGGATGCTGCGAGATTTGAAGTGTTGGTACAAATATTACTGGGGACAGAATCCTGAAAATCCGTTGAAATCTATCAGGATTTCAAGGGAGCTGGGAATTTACATTTGAGGATAAAAATCCCATGGGACAACATGTTGGATATTATTACGCCCCTCAACCCTGGTAATAATAATAATAGTTACGCACGGGGACGCCAGTGAGATTGCAATCCTAGTAATAAATAATTCTGCTTTACAACAGAGAAGTAAAATAATACACACTGGGGTGGAAGGAAGGCAGAAATAGTTACTCATACATCCTACAGTGTTTGCACCGAATCTAGCAACCAGACAAAGGGAATCAGGCACCATTACCGACAGCTCGGGGAAGGCTTCAGCCTAATGTGCAGCTACAGCCCAAAAGCAAATAACCGCTTTGCTATGTAAGGAACAGCACACTCAGCTGTATGGAGGATGCTGCAGAGCCTTTGTAAAAAGCAGTAGAGAGCCCTGTCTGCAAAGATGGGCAGAGCTCTGCTTCCTCCCACCTCGGAGGAGAAGGGGATCCTGCCGGCGGGGAGACGCCTGCTGAGCCGGGCTGGCAAAACTCTCCTCTGCAGAAAGAATGAAAAAAATGGGGTCAGCTTTCAATAAGAGAAGAAAAGAGGAGCCACGAGAAAAGTAGGTAATAGAAGAATGAATGCATGAGAGAAATTACAGTGGGAAAGTCTGCTTTCTCCATCTCATAATAACCCAGAAAAAGAAAACTTTCAATTTTGTTAATAAGGGAGACTATTGAACCAGAAAGCGTGGAAATGCTTGTTCTGCAGAACGTGCAGTCAGTCTGCAGAGCTCCCTGCCATCACCAGGTCCCAGGGACATTATGATACTTTGATTTATATGGATATAAAACACACCCAGAATAACCAGAAGAGAAGATGATAAAAATAAAGAGAGAACAGATCTCTTGGAGGGGAATCCAGGTCAACAGTTAATTAGCAGAGCAGAGGAGGAGGCTTAATGTAGAGGAGTTCTTCCCGGAAGCCTGTGGAAGGCAATCACCACCTGGCAGAGGAGCAAGTCCCCTGTTCGGGGAGAGTCACCGGTCCTCTCAGGTTGGAGGGTGCCCGGGGTCCATGCCCGGGGGCAGCAGCACCCCTCTTGCCACTAACCTCTCCTCCAGCTCCCAAATCCCACCCTCTTCCTCCTGGCCCTCAGGAGCATTTCCATGCTGAAATACTTGTGCTGTCTTCATTACCTCTTCCTGCCTCCACCTCTGCTGAGTTAAAGAGCATGTTCCCTGCTGGTGAGATTTGGTATAAGCTTGGTGCGTTGGCTGCAGTTCTCTCACACGACAACCTTTTCTCTTTGCCATATATACTTTGCCCTGAGACGTAGTAGTAAAACTCTCTAATTAGTCTTTCTCGCCCTTACTCAGAGCTCAACCTATTTCGTTATCTTGAATATTGGCAACATAAATGTCTTTCCCCACTTTTTCTCTTCCAGTACTTGTATCACATCCTTCTGCTACAGAAGACCATCATCTGATTGTGGTTTCTTGTTTGATTTGACAGGTATTTAAAATCTGCTGCTCTCTCCTTGATTTTTAGGAGATCAGTTGCAAGGCCTGATAGATATGCATATCACCCATCAGGGTTAAAGGGGAAATGGTTGTCCCAGATTTCTGAGAACTCTGAGCCCAGAGCAATGAATCCCTTGACCAAAAGCAGTAATTTTTGGAAACTCGTTGCCTGTATAAAGGATGGCTGGGAGCAGACCACCACTGCCAGGATTTTTAAAGCACAACGCCGCTTGAGGTAGTCCTGTGCATGTCAGCTGCTAGTGTATGACTGGCTCCTGGCTTTTACGAACTGCTATGCCTTGTTTCTTTTGTGGGATTAGGCAAAAAAACATTGGCAGTAGTGACAGGATATTTTTGAAAGAAACTATGCATGAATACCTATCCAGAAACATATGTAATTGTTGAGGTCAGGAGCTCCATGGTGGCAGACCTTTGCAGAGGTGACTATAGGAAAAACACTTTCAATCCAAGTTCTGTTGGCAGTGCACAAACAGCACATGATAGTCTATATACTTTTCTTTTGCTCAATTTACATGTTTTTTTAAAATGCATATCTTTGAAAAAATACAATTATATCAATATTGCATTTATATCAGTTGACATGTGAACTCCGGGTTTCCTTACACAAATTGTGTAATTTTGTGAAGTGGCGCATTTAGCAGAAGTTGTTCAATGTTATAACACTAATTCGTGAAGTTAAAGCACATCACATGGTAAATAGGTTCCAACCCTTGTTGATTTGCAGCCTACAAATAGGCCATCGAAAAGATTTACTGTAATCCATTTGTCATTTATCATAATAGCTTATAATTCACTCCTGTTGCTGCCACCTTCCTCCTCTGCCATGTTACACTTCTTCACCTGACCTCTGCTTGCCTACTTGTTGTCTACTCTGAGCCATTTTAAAGTTTTCCTCTGCTTTTCTTCTGCTTGTTTGAGCTCCTGCTAAGTGACACTGCTCTGTTGAGCCATCCTTAGATTGTTCCTTCTTTGATCGCTTCAAATTGGCTCACACTTTGCGCTAGTTCTGGTTTAAAATTAGGCAGCTACTTAAGTGCTTTGCTGAACTTGGGTGTCCTTCGTGTAATTTGGTTTAATCTTGTCCCTGCTTCGCAGTCTCCCCTCACTGCCTTGTGGTGATCAGTACCGTTCTCCTCTGATATAGGCTCTTCCAGCAATGTCAATTTTGCAGTCACTTTTCTTGTTGAACTGGTAGGAAAAGGTCATTAACTTGTTGTCCGCAGTCTATTCCTGGTTGCCGATGAACTGTTCCCCACAAACCAAGGGTCAAGAGTTGCCCTAATGTACAGCTGATAAGCCCCTGCTCCAGTAGCTGCAATCTCCGCACTTGTACCACACTATCAAGTATAAATGTACACCTGGCAGTGGGATAATGACATGGAGCCACCATTGCAGCTTCCATCGAGATGAGGTTTCAAGGGCTGAAACTAATAGCTATGGCAAAAGCTATCAAAATTATATTAAAAACCACAGTATTGCTCTGTCTACTTCGGCCTTTCATCCAAGGATCGCAGCACACATTACAAACACCAAGCCAGGTACTTTCCACTAATGCTGCTTCACTCTCCAAGGTTTCCACCTTTAATACACCCCACCTCTCCTACAGCTTTGATTTCTTTTCTCACTTTTTCCGCTGCTCCGTTTCTTCCAGAGCTTATGTACACTCGCTCTATTCCTGCTCCCTTTGCAAGTCCTCATTTCTGTCACTACCTCTTGGCTTCTTCTCATCCTCTCTTTCCACCACAGGCCCTCCACCACTGGCCATTTACTTCAGCAGCCCTCTGACCACCGCTGCTGCTCTTTGCAGATGCAGAGAGTGCACCGCTCTTTCCACGTCCTGCCCTGCTGGGCGAGGGACCCCCTGGCCTGGCTGCAGGCACCAACGGTCCCCGCTGCACAGGCCAAGGAGCTCTCGTCCCACCAGAGGTGAGCAGGGGCCGAATCTCTACACTTGTGGGAAAACCACTTAACTTCGCCCGCTATTAAAGGCGAGCAAATTTCCTTGTACAGTGGAGGCGCCGAGATGCTCCGTAAGTGGTTCCTATAGCAACTGTATCCAGGTGAAAACTCCTGCAAGAGCTCCCCTTCCCCCTTCCCTCTCCCCACCACCGCCCCTTTCTTTGCAGTGTTTTTTCATGGCAGGGGGCGAGCGAAAGGGATGCTATCCAGGCGATTTAACTGCCTCGGGTTACCCACACGAAACACGTGTTAAGTGCTGTTGCTGGGAAGCAGGCGGCTCGTTGGCCAGCCAGGTATCAGTGGCCACGAATGATCGATACATATGGATGGAGGAAACACCTTCATTTTGTGGAAGGAGCATGTAAACTAATTTTTAAGGCTTTGCAAAGGTGTTTATCTGCCACCTTCATTCTACTGCATTTATTATTCGGGTCCTGCTCTGTGCCCAAAAGTCTGATGCAGAAATCACCGCCTCCTTCCACAGCAATTATGAAATGCTAAGCAAGGGAGTTAAAAAGGTCTCCTGGGAGCAAGAAAGAAAATTCTCCAGAATAAGTTGCTGCAACATCTGAGAGGGGAAGATGCAGACACCATCTCCCTGTTGTGAAGGGAGGACAAGGTTGTGCCTGTGTAGAGAGCTTCACCTGGGACTTCCATTCAGCCTAAACGATGGGCACAATGGCTGCACCCTGAGGTCCCCTTTTGGGTCTGCTGTGCCCATCCTACCATGTGCAAGTGGAAGGGACTGCGAGTTATCCTGAGTTCAACCAGCAAAGCCAACTGGGTGACCATAGATCAGCATCCTCAGCCCTTTATCTTAGCTAGCTGGCTTTGCTGGAGAAACACTTAAGGAGTGCCCAAGCCCTTTCTTTGGTAGTGCAGCTGGAGGATAACATTCAGCGATGCGGTATGGTAACAAATTGGGATGGGGTCACCATCAACAGAGAAACTGACTTCACAGGCATATTCAATGGTCAGAGCAAGTCCTGTAGGTGATAACATAGCTTAGGAAGCACTGAGTTCAGCTTCATCAGAAGCAAGAAGGAGATAACCCATAGGTTATCAACATCTGCTTTGCCAGGGTCTTTGCAGAGGTTATTGGACACCAAGCTTTTCTCTCAAGCCATAAGGGCTTGAAATGTACTCTTCATTCAAACAAAAGTTAAAGTTATGAAATAGCAAGAGCAATAGGAGCTGTAAGTAGAACGAATATTTCCATGGCCACAACAAATATATAAAAAATGGCAACACTGGATTTGTTTACATATCTAATCACCTCCTGATGGAATCAATGGGAATCATCCTATTGGTATCAGTGAGTTTCCCATGAGTCCAGAAATTTCTATGTCTGCTAGCAATCATACCAGCTATGTGGCAGTTGCAATATAAGAGCAAGAAATCACAGGAAGCTGCAAAACCCACAAATTTCAGTGTCACATCCCATATTCAGATCTGAAGCCTCTTAGTGTTTACATCTCCATCATCCTTGGTACATGCTGCTCACAGTAGCTATTTTACATTGGCAAATCCTCTGAGTAGTTGCTGATAATTGTGAGCAGCCCCACCGCCAACATTCAGGGTCACATTCCCTTTTCCCCGCTCCATCAGCCTCTGTTAAGTCACAAACCCAGCTACGCAGGGTCTTATCCTGACCCACCAGATGCAGAGACCTGAGCTTCTCACTCCTTGCTATCAGCCTACACCTGCTCACACAGGCACCTGGCGTGCCTAAAGTGTGGCTGTGGTGCAGGGTGTTAGGATGAAGATTCAAGCAGATACCCAGAGCGGTGGTGATTAAGCCTAGAAGGGCTCCAGGTTTTCTGCAGACGCGCACTGTGAGATATCATTCACAGCCAGAGGAGGGTCTTCCTAAACTACGTGCCGGTGCTGTGTGCTCAAACCATACAGACAGGCTATGGATTATCTGACTAATCCAGCACGGAGAGAAAGACACTCTGTGCCAACACACTTATCACTTTCCTCTCATGGGGAAACAGATGGATTTTTTTTGGTTTTCTCCTCAGGGTTCCCTCCTTAGGTATTGGTAAAGAACCTCCTTTACCTTTTTGTAATTTTAGGTAGACCCTGCCATATTGACCTGGCTCACTATATGGGATCACAGGATAATTCAGGCTGGAAGAGATCTCAAGAAGTCTTGATCCAACCTCCAGCCCACAGAAGGATCAGCTCTGAGATCCGGTGAGGTTGCTCAGAGCTTTATCCAGCCAGATCTTGAACCCCCTCAGGGTGGAGACTGCGCAGACTCCCTGGGCAACCTGCTTCAATGCGTGATTGAATCTCCTTGTCAAGGACTAAGACGGGCCAAACCATTGACATTTTAGGGACTCTGGAGGCTTCACAATCTGTGGTGGAGTATGTCTAGTGAGAGAAAATGTCTGACAGAATTCACTGGCTCCAGGTTGCTATCAGCAGGTGGGCAGAAAGATGTGACTGCCAGTGAGGGAAGATGTGGAAGGAGGAGACCAAGGAAACCATACCTAAAACTAGCTCAAAATCATTGAAAGTGGCTTTAATATCTTTGAATCTGAAAAAAAACCCAGATACCTTTCCTTTGGACTGCTGCTTCTAAAGTCTGGTGCTCTAAATTCATAACTAACTTGCCATTGCATCTCTGAAATGTAGAGTCTTCTTGCTCTTGCTTGCAAGAAAAAACAGGGAGTAATTTTTGCTCTTGGCTTAGAAAACTGCAAGAGGAAAAATCTTGATCAGAATCTGTAGAATATGTAAGGGAATTACTGAATGATCTTTAAAACTACCTGAAAATAACTCAAAGTCTCTGCTGATCTGAACTGTGCTGTCAGCTCTCCCCAGGGACTGCCACCCTTGAGGTAATTGCAATACCTGACACGTTGCTTGACATGCCGTGGAACAGGAGGAGCACCACAGCTGGCAGAGGCTGAGAAGCAGGAGTCCAAGACACGGAAAAGGCAGGGTCCCATGGCTCTTTTTCAGGATCCAAAAATAAAAGCCAGAAAAATTATTCTGAAAATACCTGAAGAGCTGTGAAGATCTCTGGCCTAGCATCTCCAGCATTTCAGCTGTCACTATTGGCTCTCTGCTCTCCTGCATTGTACCCCACTGACAACGTGGCTGCGGCCAGCCTCGTTGCTTCAAATTTATTTTTAATGCAAAAGATCCTGGCAGCAATGGAGACACTGCGGTAAATCCGTTGCTGTCACAAAGTGAGGGACAGCTCTCCAACTAAGTATGGTTTTACAAGCCATACTTGGTACAGTCATACTATGGCTGAGAAGTAGAGTTAGTAGAGCCACACTGTGGCTGTAGAGTACTGACACCAGTTATGACCCAAGTAAAACCAAGACGCAATCTCCAGGTGCAGCGGGAAAAATGCAACAGCAGTAAGCGGATGGTCTGGGAATCTCAGTTTGTTATAACAATTGAATATCATTATTCACAATAGCCTGGGGGTTATGACAACTCAAATGAAGCACATGATTGGGAAAAGCCAGCACGAATTCACCAAAGGCAAATCATGCTTGACAAACCTGATTGCCTTCTACAACAAAGTGACGTGCTTGGTTGATGTGGGGTGAGCAGTGGACAGTGTCTGCCTGGATCTCTCCAAGGCTTTTGATACGGTTCCCACAGCCTCATCCTAGAGCAACTGATGCATTACGGTCCAGACAAGGGGTCTGTGCGGTGGGTGGGGAACTGGCTGACAGCCCACACCCAGAGGGTGGTGGTAAATAGCTCCTTTTCAAACTGGACACCTGTCACAAGTGGGATCCCCCAGGGATCGATACTGGGCCCAATGCTGTTTAATGTCTTCAGAAGTGATCCAGATGATGGGATTAAATGTACCCTGATGAAGTTTGCTGATGATACCAAACTGAGCGGGGAAGTGGACACTTTGCAAGGGAGTGCCACTGTGCAGGAAGACCTGGATAGGCGGAACAGTGGTCTAACAAGAACCTTATCAAGTTCAACAAGGACAAGTGTAAGGTCTTGCACCTGGGAAAACATAATCCAGGAGCACAGCTCATGCTGGGATCTACCCAGCTGTTGAGCAGCTCTGCGGAAAGTGAGCTGGGGGTCCCAGTGGACAACAAGCTCAATATGAGCAAAGTGTGCTGCTGCGGCAAAGAAAACCAACAGGATACCAGGTTGCATCAACAAGGGCCTCACCAGCAGAGATAAGAAGTCATTATCCCACTCTACTCAGCACTTGTCAGGCCACACCTGGAATATTGTGTTCAGTTTTGGTCCCCTTTATACAGAAAAGACGTGGACAGGCTGGAGAGGGTCGAGAGAAGGGGAACAAAATGATCAAAGGACTGGGAAGCCTGCCATAAGAGGAAGGGCTGAGAGAACTGGGTTTGTTCAGCCTTGAGAAAAGAAGGCTTAGGGGAGACCTTATCACCACGATCCAGTATTTAAAGGGGGCTACAAGGAAGATGGAGACTCCCTTTTTACAAGGAGTCACATGGAAAAGATGAGGGGCAATGGTTATAAGTTACTCCTGGGGAGATTCTGACTGGACACAAGAGGAAACTTTTCACAATGAGAACAATCAGCCATTGGAATAATCTCCCCAGGGAAGTGGTGGATTCCCCAACATCGGACACTTTTAAGATTCAGCTGGACAGGGTGTTGGGCCATCTTGTCTAGACCGTGCTTTTGCCAAGAAAAGTTGGACCAGACGATCCTTGAGGTCCCTTCCAACCTGGTATTCTATGAGTCTATAATTCTATGACTGAATATCCCAGACGTGCTGACCTTCACATGAGCCAAATGCCCTGTGACTGGTGTGCCCCACAAAGGAGCCAGTGCAACCTCGTCATCCGTGGCAGCAGACTCTGCCCAGAGACTCTTGCCTAAATCGGGGCCTTGAGAAGGCAAAGCAAAAGAGAAGCGTCCTTTTTTGTGCAGGTTTATGGCTAAGAGAGGAAATAGAGACAGAGATCACATGCCCTTGGGAAGAAACGCTGTTCTGGCAATGCTGTAGCTGTATAGACCTCCTAGCTCTCAGCCGAGGCAGGACTACATGGCTGCACGTGCTGATTGACAGGAGGGGAAGGTTACAAACTCTCTGCTTTTTCTACCTAGAAAAATATGCCGACACCATTTTCTATTCATGTGGGACTAGCAAAGGGAGGGCTGGTGAGAGGGGAGAAGGGGGCTCTCGGGAAATGGAAAACAGCAGGAGAGCTGGATTTTCTTTGCTACGCTATGCAAATAAAGCAAGAGAACATGACTCTGAAACCAAGTTTATAAATCTGATTCTCATTTCTCGAAAAGGCTGCTTTCTACTGACCTGACAATATATACATGCATTACAGTGGAGACAAATTACTCTCTGCAAATGAGAACCTTGCCAATTCATTTTTATAACTTACCTGCCTCCTCACCACCAACACATGATTGTTTGACAATTGAATAATGCTTAGAGCTGTGCAAATAAATGCAAATAAAAAATGTCAAAACTCCCAAAATTGAGGGATCGGCATTTTTTTTTTTTTTCACGTGCAGCAGCCAAGCTGGTGCCACCACGTTCATTCAACACAGCAGTGGTCAGTCACAAACGTTGAATTGCAAGGAGAAGAAATAACCGGCGCCTTGGGTGAGATGTACCATGCACGTTTACTATGCGAACAAACTATGTGCCTGCGAGAGGAGCAACACTTGGATTCATCTATGCTGGAAGCCTGCCACAGCTTAGGGAAAATGTGTGTGAAATGCCTAGAATCAAAAAAAAGAGCCTTTAATGTTCCTCGGCTTTTCAACACATGTTTTTGGCTTCAGAGCCGAGTAACTTTATCGACTCTGAAGAATATACATAATTGTTTTGACGCGGAGGGAGCAGAGAGTGAGAAATTACCATAAGTGCAGCCAAACATTTGCTATTTCTGAGCGGTTAGCCATGAACTTTCCCTAAGCTGCTGGGAACTGATGAGGGAGATGTTTTCTGCACCGCACAGACCCTGTGTAGGTGTTTGCCCAGTACGTTGGGAGCAAAAGTCCCATTGGCTTTCCAGCCACGGTGCTGGAGATTCCTGCACCACCACAAGAAAGCCTCAAGTTCACGAAGGGCACATCATCATGGTTTCTGACTGAGCTATTGCATTTGCTGGCTGTCACTTGGTACTGGTAGATCAGTAATGTTTTTTAAGCTTCCAGCTGTCTTTTAACATCGCTGTAATCTTCCTTATTCAGTTCTCTTCCATCAAATCTACCTCCTCTGGATGGAAGGTTTTTCATCTGCCGCAACAACACCTGCTGCTGCTGGGAAAACCAGAGAGGCCGGGGCTGAAACAGCTGCCAACTCGCTCCTGACTCACAGGCTCGCGCCGAGCGGATGACTCAAAATTCCTCTTTGATTTCCCTTCCCACCAGGGAAAACTGCTGTTGCCTCAACTGCAGAAGGCAGCTTTCCATCGGGCCTGGCTCTCAGCCTGCGTCACGGCCACGTCCCCAGGGGGGGGAGCGATCCATCGCCTGCCTGGGGATGCTGGTGGTGCGCACCCTGGACTCGCGCTGATGGCAGGGACCATCGCGGCAGCTCCTTAGAGGAGGGCTCGGCCCAGCAGCACAGCACGACCTTCACGGGAGGTGGTGGGACATGCAGGTGGGGACAGGCACGGCTCGGTGGAGTATATGGTGGAGGATGTGCTGGCTCGGTGCCAGACGCTCCATCTGCAACCACATCGGCTCAGAGCTCGAGGTGATTCACGTTGCCTCTGACCGGACTTCACTCTAGGGTGTTTGTGTGATTTTTGGTTGTTTTGGCAAATACCACAGAGATGGTGTGTATATATATATACACATATATACATACACACACAGAGACACACATATATATATACACACAAATATATATAAAAATATAAATATATATATAAACCACACCACCCCAGAAGTATCTGCCATGTACTTCAGCTTATATAAGAGCACTGAGGAGCTAAAATAAAAGACATCTAAAGTTTAACCTTAGTTTTTAGTTGCACATAGCACCTTTCTAATTTTCACTTGCCTTTTCTCTCCTTAGTTTACTCTGGCATTAGCAGCAGAAATGCCAAACATCACAAGACAAATTGTTCTCCTGGTAGTTCAAGCCCAGAGGGCAAGACAAAATGCTGGAAATATGGCAAGGAAGTCTGCACTATGTCATATTCACAAATTAAGCATCCCCTATTCAAAAGACTGCTTTCCCTCTGCCATAGAAAAGTCTGTATTTTCCAGGGTCAGTTGTCCCGACTACAAGTTTTGACCTGGATCCAACACATCAAGTCTACGGAAAAACCCACACAATTCTTTATATCCAGTTCCAAGGTACTCCACATCACACACAAATAAATTGCAAATTAGCAACAATTTGGCGTGGAACCTTTAATTATTTTAAGGGAAAGTTTACTTGATTTAAACAATTTAAAGGACATGGGAATAATTTAGATGTTTTTAGGAAGCATGGATATTTGGGGAGATTACCTAATACATAGTAGTCTCAAAGCTTTCTGAATTCTCACCCATGTTGAGAAGCCATGGTTCCTTCTCACATAAGTTTCTAAGTACAATTACTAACAAAAAAAAAATGATAAAGCAACAATATTCTTGGCGGAAAGCAGTATAAACCAAAATGGTGTATATGCTCTGCAGTTGTCTATGTTCATGGACTAGTTTTCTACAAACTGTAAGGACAGTCCTCAACTCAGATAAAATATTTAGTAGTAATAAATAATTGTCGCAGAGCTTCAACCCCCCTAGCTGAGCCTGGACTCCATTGCATGAGGCTTACTGGGCTGTTCCTTTCCTCTCCCCTGTAATTCAGGTTTGCATTTGTGGAAACCAGGTTTTCTTTGTAAAACCGTGGCTGCTGTACAGACAAATAGACTATATAGGGAGTCACTCTTCACCTGTCATATTGAACAGCAGTTCTGCTTTATGAAGTACACTCTGTAAATGTCTTTACATATGCCAAAATAATTGCCTGTGTCTACAAAAAACTCCGATGTGATAGAAGACCCAGATTACAGAAAGCAGTACCGGTCCTAGGATTAAGGATAACTGACTACAGTTAGATACTCAGCTTTTTGTTGAATGATACTGATACCAAACACCCTATAGTTGCAACTGTATTTAGCAAGAAGACTAGAGAAAGCTTTAGTCTTTCAAAATACTTTTAATGGAAATTATTTCAATTCTTCAAGAAATTAAAAGCAATAGAAATTAAATTTTCCCCCACAGAGCTCAGGGATCATACAAAGTTATGTGATTGTGGTTTTGATAAATAATCATGATAATGCAGTATGTTACAGTATCTTTGAAACTACCTGGAATGTATGATATTGGAAGTACTTGGTAAGTACAGCACAGAGGACATATTCTCCGCTCTTCATCTGAAATAGGAAAGCTATTTAGTACTTTGTAAAACATGTTAAATGAAGTTTGCTCTCTCTTGGAGATAGCTATTTTTTCTTCGTTCTGTGCGGGTGGAATGTTTGAAAATTGCACGAGACGGGTAATTTTGGCACTTCAGCTTGGAGTACCAAATGTTAGCAAATCATCCTGAATGGATCTGAAGTTTAAGGCTGCAATGTTATTCTGTGTGACAGTGGATGCATTTTCGTTTTCACCTATTTACATATTCACAGTCAGAAATGCAGGGTAGTTATTGTGTAAAAGGGGTCTATTTAGGAAGAAAAGGCAGATACCATTTTTGAAAGCCGTTAGTCAAAGAGTATATATGCACCATGAAGTGTACAATAAAACTTTACCCAGAAATGTTTGTAGCAGGAAGCGGAGCTGGACAGGTGCAGAGAGCCAAAACAGAAAATAAAACAGAGATGGTCAGGTCTTCACAGGGGATGCTGAGCACCTGTGGGTCATGATGCAGTAGCAAACCACCCGTCATGTAGAAAGTGAAATAGTTCAGCTCTGTTTCTCAACAAGTCCACACTGTATTTTGGTGAGTACAAAACATCCCACCCAGGGGTCCCTTTCTGTCCCTTCTCCATCTCTGTGAAGACCTCAGGCCTGGGACTAGAATACTAGAATTTGTGCAACTGAGATGCTATTTCAGGGTTGTGACGGTCATTATTTTGTTCACACGGGTGTTTCTACTCCTAGCTTCCCCACACAACCAGCTCTGCTGCTTTTGGGAACTCCCTGGTGCACGTCTGAGTGAAACGTCCGAGTATTGCCAAAAGAGTGTGCAAGGAGGGCTGGTCTCCACAGCTTGGTGGCTCAGGCACGAAACAGAAAGTGGATTGTGACTATAAAGTGACAGGACAGGATAAAAGTTATTTAGCTAGGTGTTTTAATGGAGGATTATTTTTTTTTTCAAATATAGGTTTTGTTTTGCTACCAGTAAATTATAGTGCTGATGGCACGAACCGCTTAACCATTCAAGAGCACTGCATCTCCACATTGGCCCCGAGCTACCGCTCACCCAGCTCGGCACCCAGTGGCGTGTGCTGTGGACCCAGTCTGTATGTCGGGACCCTTCCTATAGGTACCACGATGGCACCAAGACCACGGCAGCTACTTGAGGGTGACAAACAGCAACGAAAAGGATATCACAACTTTGGGGTCAAAATCTAATCTTAAAGGAGTCAAGAAGTGCTTTTGATGGAGGCAGGCGGTGTGTTTTCCCATTACCAGCTACTTAGATCTCTAATAAAAAGTCTACTAAGGATCATTCCCAGAAGCGAACATGATTATCTGTGTGTGGGACATCATCAGGCAGCAGGCATGGTTCACTTGCCTAATTAACCCAACAGTTCTGTTGTTGGCCCATGTGGGGTAGTATTTCACCTCCCCATGGCCAGTGTTTGCTGCATTTCCTCTAGCAGCGTCACTTGTCGACCTCAAATTCTTCCTTCCAGCAGCCGAGCAAGCACAGCTCGCCATCCTGGCTGAAGCCACAGACCATTCCCTCTTCTAGTTAAAAAGTGATCTTGTTTCAGCAAAGTGTTCTCTCTGAAGACCATACTTAATATCCAGAGCATTAAACAAATTGGTGTGTGTGAGCTTTGGAAGAAAAGGCATTTGAGTTTGAATGCAAAGGCCAGTCCTGGATAAACCTGGGGTCTCCACTCGTACAGAGCCACATTTGTGATAATCAGAGCTGAAAGGGAAGCTTTAACCTCTGGGGTTGATGGAGACCAAAATGATGAAAGGATTTTTTCAGATGTGAAAAGACGGATCAAGAGTTTTACTAAATCCTGGGTCGGAGAGAAGGTTGAAAATTGCCTTTGCTCTGAATCTGGGACACTCCAGGCTGAAGCAGGTGTGCCTCACATCTTGAACATTTCACATGTTTTCATTTCATTCCCTCTATTTTCAATTCCCATTCCCTCAGATTTTATTTACTTGTGTCTTCCAACAATATGATAGCAAAAAACAGCCAAGCTCCAAGGCTTCTCTCTAAATGCCTGATTTAAATAATGCATCCATTAATTTTTGCACCAATAGTGGTACAACATAAAATAGTACATTATATTTCAGAATCTGATTCTGCAAACATTAGACCATTTGACTAAAATATTCCTAATGTATAAATAAAGTTACTCTTGTGCATTAGTGTTTTCAGGCTCAAAGCTTTAATGTGTTATTTTAAAATACAAATATTTTCCAAGGTGCAAAATATAAATGCAACTATATTTAAGTCTTCACTGAAATGAAGCATGAAAAAAAAATAGTGATGAAGGCTTTTCTTCCTGCTGCTGAAATAGAGGACTTTTACCAATTTTAACAGAACATCCTTAATATATACCCAGAATATTATGTGTATAGTAGGTTGTTAGTCTGTAATTGGTTTGGCTGATTACAATGATTACACTAAGTTGGCACAATAGTATAGCTACCTGGTGAAAGTACTTCTGCAGACCCCACAGAAACCTGCTCACTGGAGACCATATTGTGTGTTTGGAGATCAGAAATTCTGATTTACAAGGATGGCAGCTTTTTAACATTGCTTACATTTCATCTAAAAATAAAGCTGACTTTTTTCCGAGTATTTCCTTAAAATAAAATTTAAAGCCCCTGTCCTATGGACTGCAATATTCCTTTTGCCAAAAGTTATGAGGTTGTGTTCTCTCTTGTATGGGCTAAATCCAAGGAAGGCTATTTCAAAACACATTAAAGAAGTAATGCTTTGCTCTCTACATGTAAAATGGGAAGCGTCTAACACCACTGAACTTGCCTGTGGTCTGGATAGGGCATTGCAATTGTGATCGCCTTTGCCGGAGCTGTGCTCTTCCACAGAGAGGTTTTGCTGCCCGGCTTTAGGTGTGCACTCCGGCAAGTGTCACCGGGAGGAAGGAGCAAGAGGTGAGTTCAGACCAGCGGTGCCCGCCACTCATGCGAGGAGCAAACCTGGGCACCTCTGCCCTCGGACGTCTTCTTTTTTACACATAGAGGCAAACACCCGTAGGCAGCTGAACATCGCCAGCCTGGGGCTGGACTGGCTTTGTGGGCTCAGCCTCTCCCACCTCCCCCGTGAGCTTGGCAGTGGGCCCCCAGCGGGCGCCGGGGCTGAAGGGTCCCAGCAGTGCGTGCGGCTGAGGACAGAAGTCAGGACTTCCTTGTGACCCCTCCTGCAGGGGTGGGGGGTGGATGGGACGGCTGTCAGCCTCAGAGCGGACATTTTAAGTGGCAAATCTGCGTTGCAGCAAGTTGAATAATAAAGTCCCGATGTCTCAGCTCTTTGCACAAAGAAGGAAGCAACGCTGCACAACGCCGCTTCCCAAGGCACGTCCCTCCCTGGCATCAAGTGCAGCTCGTTAATGGCTGGCAGAGCAGCCATGAAAGCCCCGTCATCCTCCCAGCGGGGCTCTCTCCGCACGTGGGGACATTGCACCTCTTTTTAGGGGCTGAATGGTGGGTGGCACGGAGCTGCTGGCCACTGCGCTCCCCGGCCGCATGCTGGCAATGGCTTTCTGTCGGCGAGGGGGAGAAACGCCCTCGCTCCATTGTGGGGAGTATTAAATGCTTTTAGCAAGCAATGACCACCCTTAATGATTTCCAAGAGAGGAAATGAACCTCCAATCAATTATGACACTTGATTAGGTTACTTAAATTGCTGAATCTCCAGCAAAATCAGCAGTGCCGACTCCCCGACACCGTGTGTGTGATTCGATGGCCCTTATAGTAATGCAGCTCTGCACACCTCCTGTTTTATGTACGTTCCCTTTGCTGTGCCTCAACTTCCATCTCATTACCGGGAGCACAGATTTCCACCTCACCACTTCACAACCTTATTTGAGCATTGCTCTGGTGATCACCCGGTGATTTTTAGGCAGATTCTTTTTTTCCTTGAAATGCTAAAGCTTTCCCAATGAAAACAAACACAGGCCTGTGATCGTAATATTGCCTTTGCTCAGTTTTATTTCAAATGAAACAGAACTGCAACTTCAAAGCCATCGAAGCAATGGGTGACTATCAAAGAGAGCGTTGGCCTCTGATAACATGAAAGACCACTTTAATAGGAAAGGCTTATAGGAATTTCTAGTGATCATTAATAGCATGTAATTCACTTATTTGCTAATTATAAGAGTGGTAGTAGTTAGGTGGAATATTGAAAACTGCATACTGTGTTATCACAGTGCTGACCTCGCTGAGAAAGCAATGTCCGCTCTTCTTCCCACCCCACCACCTTTGCCCCTTCAGAGGTGGCAGCTGAGGGGACCCTCTTGTTCCCCTCCACTGTTTGGTGGCCTGGAGCTCTGTGCCCCTTCCTCTGGCCTGATACCCCTCCACATAATTTGCCTCATTTCTGAGCAAGGGATAGCTTTTAACCCTGCAGACTAGAAGGGAAAAATCTGTGGGCGACTACATCTTCCAAATCCCCTGTCCTAGGTGGAAGGACAGATGGCAGATTAGAGGATGCAGGGTCCACGGAGGTGTAATAAAATACAGATCCATATGGGTCGAGTCCCAGGGAAGGTAGGGGTTGTACCGAGGCTGAAGCTCTTCTGTGGTCTGTAAGCCTGTTAAAAGACAGGTCTGGCAATTCCCTGGCAGGGCGAAACAAAAAAAAAATGGTATCTTTTATCAGAAGATACAAATTTCAGATACATAAGTGTTGGGTAATTGAAAATAGTGAGAACTATACTGCCATAAATTCAGCAAACTTTACCAGACAAAAATGACCAACAGGGTCTCAGACGGTGAATTCCTTAAAGTAGCAGAAATATTGCTGAATAACTAGTGTGGGATTCCCCCATAAAAAAAGAATTTTCATTTATTACCATTTCCTCAGCATATACCCAGGAGCTGATGAAACTCTGCACGACAAGTGATGGAGTGAAAGACCCTGTCTGGCAAACCACTGGTGGGTCTGGCTGCCACCCCCACACCCGGGGCACAGGTCCTCCACTGGTGGGTGGTAGGTAGGGGTGTGGAAGGGGACCTCCGCCACCCACCCATCCGCTCCCTGTCCTGGGATAAGGAGTTGCCAGTAACCCTTGTACAGTCTCCCGCTCTCTTCCGTGTTTATCCTGATCTCAGATCTGAAATGTGTAGCTCAACATGCTACATTCCCACAGAGACGCTTGGCTTCAGGGAATAAATATTTTCTGAAAAATAAAAATTTCTGTCCAGAGACATTCTGGCTAATGCCACAGGGTGTGCCTAAGTGGGGACGTGCAATGGCTTGCACAACGAGATATCCTTGGAAAACCAGCAGCTATTTCCAACATTTCAAAGTAAGCAAAAGCAGAACACCCTCCTGCAGGAGGAGTATCTACCTAGGGGAAGGTTTCTCCCCAAAGGACATCCACCTGGGAGCTTGCCATCACTTTGTAAAACAGATATGTTGACATATAGACAGAGAGGCACAGCCCAGGCACTTGTGCTGCTCTGCATACTAGATGCTGGAGAAACACCTACAGCACTCAGGCACAGGGGATCAGGCACAAACATTCATCCTGATGCAACACATACCTCCCTGAGGTGGTCTCAGCCTGAATTCAACATTTCTTACCCTCTTCAGCTCAGTGGCTGTTGTGGCTTTTACTTCTTTTGCATTTCCACATCTCTCTTGCTGTCTTTACAATTACATTTTTTCTTTCCTCGTATGTTTTTCCAAACCCACTAACGCAATATTTGACTTACCCCATCCCCTCCCAAACTAACCATGTATTTGTTTTCAAGATTTTCCAGCAGTCGGTTGAAGAGGTTCCACTCCTTTCGTGAACATAGGGCAGTTTCTCCAATCACTTGAAGTCTCAGTAAGAGCAATCAGTGATGACGATTAACAGCGCTCACTACAGAGCTGATGCTGAAGTGCCTCAGACGATCACTGTTGCTCATCGCTCATCGTAGCTATAAAAGTCACCAGCTTGCGCCATGGAGACATCCTCCCATGAAGTCAAAAATGCTCCTCCATGACCATTTCCCCACTCAAAATAGGACACTCATGTCTACCTGCCAGCAGCGCTAGTGGCGCATCTCCGATGGGAAGCTTTGGTTGCAGGGATGCTCCTCCCAGCCGGGCTCTCCCAGCAGCTGACCCCTCCAGGCACCAAACCTCTGCTCCGACCCCTTACAGCTGCTCTTCAGGCACGTGGGACCTTCACTTTATTAAGGTGGTTTTGTACCATGACACTTACTCCTGAGCTACCTTGTCAATATGCAGAACAGGAGAATATTTACATTTCTTGCTATGGGGAATCTTCTCTTGTATCAGTTCTCTGGCTCTTCCCTGCCCCTTTCTCCCATTTTCAAAACCTTTGTGGAAGTGGCAAAGGTAAGATCAGTGTGAGGCTCTTCCACCTACTGGAACTGGATTCAGCAAAACCAGGGAAGAAGCTCCCTGAGTGCTCTTGCTAATATGACCATCTAGAGGAAAAATCACTTTTGTGTTCCCGATTTATAGAGCTGAAGCTCACAACGCAGTTTCCAACAGGACAGACTCCGGCCAATGGACTCCAACCAGTGCCCCTTGAAAACATCAAATGTTTGGGAATTTGTACACCTTGCTCAATATTTTGAAAGTTTGGGAGGAGTTTGGATTAGTTAAGATGTATTTAAATCCCTGCCTCTGCAGTCTTCTGAAGGAGAAGCGAAAGGAGATCTTACACACAGAACGACACCAGCAGTCCAGGGGTGCCCAGGGAGCAGCTCCATACACACCGCAAACAACGCTATGGTGCTTCCTCGAGTCCATAGCTGCAGACCGTTTTTATTCTGTGTTCTCAGGCTCCAGGTTCTGATCCCCCAGAATTAATTAATTAATTAATTAATCCCCAATTAATAAACACCCTTTGACAACAATGAAGTTAAAGCAGGAGGAGATAAGGACCTGGCAGGCAGCCTGCCTGATTTAGGGCCTTCTGTCATGGAAGAAGTAAGAGGTGGTACAATATGAACTCACATTGCATATTATTAATGCACAGCAAAAATCACTGCGGTGCTAAGCCAGGAGAACAGGAAAGCTGTGGTGAGGAAGGACTGAAGTGCTCGTATGCACTTATCCCCTACAACATGTCCATATTTCCATACTGCCGTTCCTGCATCACACCTACACCCTCTTGCTCAGCCATCACAAAGCATCAAGAAGAAGCCTAATCTTGAGTACCAGCTCCATGGTAGACAGACCACTGTTCTTCAAGCTAGGAAGAGAACTCATTTCATACCAGCCTTTTCAACCCAGAAGCAACCTGGATCCGGTCCATTTTACTCGCTGAAGCTGAACCAGGGTGTCCCTTGGTTCATCCTAACCTCTTCACTCAGGGAACTCTTCTTTCATTTCTTCTGCCTGCCCCCCAAAATCTGTTATTTGTGCTGTTTTACCAACAGGCATCACAACTCTCCATCCTCCCTCTTGCAACGTATCCTGTGCATTGTTTCTGCCTCACTGAGAGTCTCGGGGCAGCGGGGCAATATCTGATGCTGTGTTTGTAAAAGTACCATGCCTGCCTGGTGTGACAGAAAGCTACTGCTAAAGTGTGTGTTTTCTCAACAAACAATGTACGCTGCAAGCCCTAGATATCTGTGCAACATCCAAGTTATTTTTAAAAAGAACAGCGATTTCTAAATATGTCATTGCAACCGCAAAAAAAAAAAAAAACAGATCCTATTTATAACTGTAATATATATATTCTGCTTAAGATGAGTCACACAGTTTCTGCAGCTCCACCGAGTTGCAATCAAATCTCTACCCATTGGTTTTATAATTACTCTTTTAACTGCTGTAACACCTCTAAGGCTTACCCCATGCCAGACCCTCTTTGTGGTACAGACAGCAAGTACCTACAAAGGGGAACAGACGGTGTGTGATGAGGCAAGCTTCGGCCTGGTAATGCCTAGAAATTACATCCTGGGAAAGATGCTCAGTGCCAGTGTAACCTTACCTGGGCTCACAGGCAACCAAACAGTATTTCGCTCTCTTCTGATGGACACTGATCAGAGTAGCTGAGCAAGGAACAGAATCCAATGCACATTTTTATGAAATCCTTTAAATTTCTTAGCTTCATCTGTGAAATGTCAAGCCAGAGGCCAGGCAAAAGCCACATTCCTAGTCTGAAGCTGAGGGTCCCAGTAGGAACTCACAGTAGCACCCATCTTGCTGCCACATCTGCACAGCCTGTTTCTTTTCTGGGGTACCAGGGATCAGTTGCAGCCAGTACCTGGCTCTGAGCGGACCAGAGAGCCACATCTGGTTGCAGTGCTGAGTGCTCAGGAGATGGGCCCTGTGGTGAAAGAGCCAGAGAACTGAGCTCATACCCGTGGGATGAGGTCTGCTTTGTACTGCACCCTCTGCATTTTTAATATGCCCCAGAAAAAAAAACACAAACCCAAGATTAATGCGCTCTAAAAAGACACTGAAGCAATAGTTTTGTAATGGGTCCATTTATGCTACTGGTTACATTTGCCATTTGCCGTGTATAATTTGGAATGAAATCCTCTTTACAGTGATTCAACAGTAGCGCCGTGTGATGTGCCCGCATACCCTCTCTGCTGCTTTCTGCTTAGGAGTGATTTTCATCCTTTCCCATTTTAACCTTCAGGTAGAAAAGGTGGGTTTTTTTAATCTGGCCTCTTGCTGCCATGGTTTCCTGTTTGCGCCGACGTCCTGCTGGGATCCTCCTCCACGATGAACTGCCAGCCAAGAAGAAAACTTGTGTGGGTCTCAGCTCTGCCAGTTAAAGCACCAGGTCACGCTCACCTGCACGGAGCGCACAACAGACAGAGTGGGAAGGGAAGAGGAGAACTGACGCCTTAAAAACTTCAGATTCAGACTGATCAAACTCTTCTACCAGAGCTTACGCCTCTTTGTGCATTTCTGACCTGAACCAGTTCTCTTTGGTGTACCAAAGCGGTACTGAGCTGAGCACAAACAGAATCGTCACACCTTTGTTTCCTGGATTTGCTGGTACCACCCAGCCACCCCAATGCCTTCCCCGAGGGAGAAGTGGCCGTACCGCATCGGTTCGTTACCCCAGTCTTGAAAAACAAGGTCCCAACATTACTGCCAGCTTGAACAGCGCTGTGACTGGGGCAATTCACCCTTTTAACATTTACGGACATTAGAGGCTGGCGTCGTACAGTTCCGCCGCATCCTATTTGGACACTGCAAAGCAATACCGCAAGAAAGGGAAACACAGCCCGCCACCCACCCTCGCCTTTTACGTCTCACAGACCACCGGCTCCCCCGGGAAGGAAGTGCTGTTGTTTTGCTCATGGCCGGAGGAATCCAAGGCCGGTGGCTGGAGTGTTGGCAGGGCTGGTTTCGCGTCCTCCATGAGTCACACGGAGGGGCCATGCCTCCATCAGGTGCAACCTAAATCCAGACCAGTGCCTGCTCCTTCTCATTAAGAGCCTTGAGCTCACTGCAGAAAAGATGAAAAGGGCTGGTCATTATCCATTACATGTGACCCATTCACTTGCCGATGGGCTGCTTTTCATCTCCCTGCCCTGCCTGTAGGCAAGCATCCCCCCATACCCTAATCTGCTTTTTTTTTTTTATTCACCACCATTTATTTTCCTGGGGGCCTTGTCAATGGTGGCTCCGTTCCTTCCCCCGTGCCTCGCAGCACTGCAGATTCAGAAACACTAAAAGGTTCCAGCTCACCCTAACAAATTCCAGAAAGTCTGACTGCTTATTATGAAGCCAGCGGGTTTGAGAAAAGCACGACGTAGCGAGAGAGCCGGGGAGATGTGGAGCGCGGCCGCATCCTGGAAACGTGCAGAGGTGAACGGGAAGGGGAGGCGGGGAGCATTCGGAAGCCCATTAAATGAGGGCTTATCATCCGATTTATGTAAATCACTTCAAATGCCTTCATTTATTAAAAGTATTAAGCTGCATTACTGTTTGCCTTTGGTCTCCTAATTTGGTTGCTAACGTCTAAGACAACTGTTGAAATTAATTTGAAATTAATGTTCCTATATAATTACTTAATGAGTCTCACATTCACTGCCCTTAGCTCTCAGTTGACAAAGGATCTCACCCACCGCATGTAAGAGGTTGGAATACTGACTGTGATTTTAAAACGCTTGCTAAATTATAGTTTGCAAATATTTTACATTTATATCACACACTTCATCTTGAAGGATCTCAGTGCGTTTGAAATGTTACATAACATTCATTCTTTAGTAAAATTCCGTCACAAAAACTTTCTGGGCATCAATCTTCTTACTTCCCCACATGCCTTGGAATTAAATCAAATTTAGCTGTATTATTATGCAAACACAAAATCATACCTGCATTAAAAGATTATTACTAGGGCTGTGAAGTCAGACACTTAAAAGATAGGAAATGCTGGAACTGTAACTCTGTGCAATATAAATTCCTTTTTCCATGCATACGTATTCTCACAGCCTTTAATTTTATGATCATATATTTTCCTATACTCACCCCCTCCCCCAGGGGACTTATTAGTCCTTGTTAGTGTTCAAGAAAAAAAAAAAACAGGGTAAGAAAAAACAAGGTTTGAGAAAAAGCTAGCAGGGGAAAGCAGCGACTTGTGGAGTCCTTGCCTCATTCCTTACAAAAGCTGCAAAGGTTGTAATGCGTGTTCCTCCTTTTCTGGGTGGCTGACTTGATACCCCATAAATCCTGATCGGCAGAAATGCTGAATATGCACAGCAGTCACTGAAGCTAAAGAAACATTTGGACGTGCAGAGCATTTTACATACTACCGAATCCAGAGAAACATGAGGTCCTGGGGTCTCACACCAAGCACTTAAAATTAGCGTACACTTCCAAGAGGGGAAAACACTCCTCTGTCTCCCAGGGATGGGGGAAAATGTATTAGAGCATTTGCAAAGCGCACAGACTGCTGCGATACAGAGACCCAACACGGCATGGACGCAGTGCAGTGAGCGGGGAACAGGACACGCTGTGACCCAGGAGCAGAAAGTACCTGGGAAGCTGTTCCTGCGGCTGGGCAAGCCAGCGGGGGAGGGAGGCAGGGACCCCATGGGAAGACAGCGAAGGCTTTTCTGAGACAAAAGAGCTGAATTGAAGGCTTTCCAGGCAGCCTGAATTCTGCCTGCTCGCCATTTTGTGTGCCTATCTGTGACTTTGCATTTCTTCCGACACCTGTCTAGTTTCTTAGGGGTCACGGTAAAGCGAGGGAGCCAAACTCGTTAGCAACCATGGACCCTTCAGCGCTTTCTCCCCGAGTTAGCTGCTCTGCCCTGGGACATCCTCAGCGCCTAGGCCAGAGCAAGTCAGCCTTCCCCACGCTGCAAAACGCCGCCTCAATCTTCGTGTAGTGGAGAGCTGTAGACAGATGCCACGTACCCCAGCATGGCTCAGACTAAGGACGCTCCACCAATGACGCCGCGTCCAAGAGCCTCACAGCCTGGCTGAGGGACAGGCTGGTGCGGTTAGGTCCCCAAACACAAGGCAACACCAACCTCTTTGTGATGTGAATCTCCTTCCCACAACATGGAATGGAGACTACCCAGCAGCCCACACCCAGATGATTATCCACCCCCTGTCCCCACCACACACACATTGTCCTACTTTCTTAACGAAGAAGCCCAAGCTCTCCTGTGCTCAGATCTTTGCCAAACCTCCCTCCCTCCACCACATTCCTACTCTTGCCAGGTTGCAAATCCTCCTTCCCAAGTCCCTGTCTTCTCACTCTCATACCCCCAAAGCATTCCCATCTCCCACACTTCATGCATTCCTCAGCTAACAGGGATCACTGGAAGACCTCCAAAGAAAACCTGCCCTAGCACGTCCAACCTAAAAAAACTCAAGCATCCAAGCACATGGGAAGATTCTTTCCTTTAAAGTCGTATAACAGGTAAATTAGGGTGAAGTGCTATGGTGACACCCTGGACAGCCATCTCAGCTTCCCCGTAGAACACCACAGCCATCAAAGGTGAAAAAAAATGCACAAATTTGTCTATCTTCAGTCTCAAATCAGCCGGGTTTGAAAATTTTTAGAAACATAACAGCCAATCTGAAGTAGAAAGGTTCCCAAGTCGTTTTTATACTAGAAAGCTTAAAATAAAAGGAACCCTATGACTACACAGTAAAGTTGAGGTGGGGGGGGGGGGGGGGAAATAAGAACAGAGTGGTAATTATCCAGGACATCTCTCTCCATAAAGTGCTTGATTTTGCGATATGCTTATGTTCTCATACCTCCTTGCACATGTCTTCTTGTTTACTCCTTTGCAACAAATTCTCTTACGCAGACAGCGTTACACAGACCGTACCATCAAACCGACCTTCAAAGCAGCTTGCGCTCTCTTTTTTTGTTTTCTCCCAGCTGGGGGGTTCAGGTCACACGCTAGCAGCTGAAGGTTGTCATTGCAAGCGTGCAGAGCCACCAGACTACCTCAGCCTAGGCTTCCCTTCCAATCCTGCTTTTGTGAAGACAGCGGAAAAGATACTAACGTGAGACAACTGTGGCTCAGCAAAAACTAAGATTTCGCAAGGCAAAGATGCTTTTCTGGTTCCATGGCTTCCCCCGGCTGCTAGCAGCTGAGGTGACAGGTGACCTGCTTTAGCCAGGTCCCCAGCATCCTGTAATGGGAAGCAGCTGTCCCTACCCAAAGATTGCTCCAGACATCTCTGTAATTCTTCTGTCATCTTCTTTCACTCAGTCTCATTACTCAACTTCCCAATATTGGTGTGTCAATAACACCAGCAACCCCAGAACTGTACTGAACACGCTTTTTTCTTAAACTCCCAACACAAACTTGAGAATGTTTGCATTGCTATTTGCTGCTCCATACACAGACTTTTTATTTGTTCCTTGTCAAAATACGAACTCGCGGACTTTGTATTCTACTGAATTGGGCTGCACCAGCCACACGGTTCAACGTGAACAAGACACTCAGGCATAAGTCAAGTCTACGCGTAAGGGCCGCCCCTTCTTTTCCCAAGCAGCACAGAACTGCACAAACCGAACGTATCCAACACCATCTGAAACATTTCATTTGGCAGAACTGTTCAGACGGCAACGAAAGGCCTCAGTCTTTACAGAGCTATCTGCAGAAAGCAGTAAGGGTCACAGCCAATCTTGCCTCCACCATAAATATAGCACCACCTAAATAATTCAGGGAAGGGGAAGCTTCCTAGCATTTTGTTTTAATAAATGCAATTATAATGTTAGATACTCAGTTATTTAGTTAACAAGGTTAAAGCATTTAATACCATTACTGCATGTCCATCAACTAATACCTTTATTCCGAAAGCTCACTTTAAATAACAATTATGTCTGCTTCTCTATGGTGAACTGCCAAAAAAGCAGGCAGCTAATTGAAATTCTAGGATTACATAGCTGTATTTGCCCCTTTATTAAAAAAAATAATTTTTTTTTTTTAATTTGCAATCATGGCCTATGCTTCCAGGATTGCCGTACTGCCTTATGTCTTTGTGTACAACAGCTTCAACAGCTCCTTTGGGGAGGATTCATGGAATTGGTAATAGGTTCTGTAATTTCCACCTTCTGTTTTCTAGTTCAGAGAGTAATCGAATCCAGTCACTACTGCTGTATCTATCTGGTAACTATTTGCTGGCCTCTATGAAATGAGTTGGAAGTTTGATTTCCGTTCTCAGCAGGCATGTTTGTGTGATACAGATGAACTGCTGTAACTGGCAAATTGGAGGCAATTTCAGCAGATTCCTAGGCTTAAATAAGCATGAGAACAGAACTTCTCTCACCTCCAGAGAAGTCTCTTCTTTAACAGGCTGGAGAAATGACAGGACAAGATTGGAGGGTTTGGATTTCTGCTGTTGTAAGACGCACTTTAAAGGGGGTTTTATCTTTTGAGGCTATCAAACTGGCACCCACACAAAATTACTAAAAAAAATAAACCAAGACATTATGAAAGAAAGTCTTGAGGCAAAATAAGCTTTATCGCTCCCCAAAATTCCTTTCTACTTCTGCTGCATTTTAATTGGAATACATGAGTATTTTATTTCTTTTTGACATCTCCACATCCCCTGTGACAGAAACGTTTACTATTCTTCATTCTGTTAATGATTATTTGGTTCCCCATGATGGGAGCTGGTGCAATACCATCAGCCGCTGAAAGATCATTAGTAGCATTCTAGGTAAGTCCATGAATTCTGTGGCACAAGGCATTTCAGAATGAAAATACAAGTTACCAGGTGAGTAGAGGCTGAACATGTGACTAGGCTAAGATTAAAAACTTTATTTTTTATACAAAACAATAATAAATCCAAGCAGATAATGAACTAAGTGTCTTCTCATTTTCCACCTTTTCTTCTTTTCTCGATACAGTCTATCCACAGTTCAATGTTAAACCATTTCATATTCAGCAAAAACTATGAGGTTTCCATCTTGTATCCATGTTTTTCTAATTCAGCTCTGTATAGAAAAAAAGATAGGTATATTAAAACATACAAATAGAATACTGTCAGACATTTGAATTTTTAAAAGTTAAATATACTACACAATATACAATCATTTTAGAATATCAACATGACATACTCCTTTTTGGTTCACACCAATAACCTCAACCTCACTTACTCTATAGGTCTTCGACTTCACCTTAGTATCTCAGATCACCAGAAGTGACTTCAGTGAAAAATTCAAACACTTGTTTTAATCAGTTATGGTACTCTGACCCAGCATGGCTGGAGTACAACTATAGAGCACAAAGCAGCACCTGTGAGCCTGCAACAGCTCCAGACACACTAGAAAAAACCAAAATATTCTCAAGATTTCGTTAAACCACATAAGCTAGCTAATCTGAGTGATTAAAATGCATGTACTTCCAAAGTAATTTTAGCTTTTTGTTTGTTTTAAATAAAAGTACCAGTGAGCACTATTTTTAAATCTTGGTGCAACACACCTTCCAGTGAACAATTCTGAGGGAAAAGGATTGCTTTGTTAGGATCGTTAACTGTGGCAAGGACGGCAAGTCACTCCTGCCCTGTTCCCACTTTGCTTCTCACCTGCCTCCAAACACACCAGACAGAACCACATCCTGTTTTATCTCCTAGTCTTAGCATATGCGTATCTAGATACAGTAGTCCAAATCTCTAAAAATATTTCAGGTTAGTTTACATACTTAGTAATGGAATTTTAGAAGTGGAGGACTGCAGCATTTTCTTTCTAAAGATGAAATAACGTGCTGCAACAAAGCAACATTGCAAACTATCATTTTAACACTAGTATACGGTCACCAATACTACAGGCCACAAGTAAGGTGCACTTACTGAAGGTCTGTTGAGACCAACTGTGTTTATCAAGAATTCTGCTATCCCTTGAAAGTCTGTTTCACTACGTATCAACTTGTTTTCCAATATTACAGTTTAACTGCCTTTCAACTTTATAAGAAACAATCGTATCAAAGACTATTCTTTTATCTTCTACATAAGGCATCGCTTTGACCAGAGCACAACAAGGGGTATCAACCCAGGAACTGTTTAATCAGGCTGTATTATGCACAGTTTGCTCCTCGTGCAACATGCTAGGACATTAATTATAAAATGTGAGTTTCTACTAATGCTTGAAACAATTATAATTATGTGTCAGTAAAGGATTAACTGAAAATACAAGTGACAAAGAGGATTAAACAACTGGATTAGAGGTATCCAAATTGCTATCACTTTTTTAAAGCATGCTACGAGCAATCACTTTGCTATTGTTGCTCATAAACAGCGTGCTTATCACACACAAGAAGGGAACCTTAGCATTAATATTGATAACTGATCTCTGGAAAAGTTGTCCATTTGGACAAAGAACAGCAATGCTATTTGAAGGTACAGAAAAAATTTATAACAACACATTTTGCATACCATGCAGCACAGAAGAGATAATTCTGAATCGTACTGCAAAAATTAATGGCAAGGGATCCAAAATTTTCACACATGTAGAAAAGCCCTTAGAAAAGGACTTAAATTGAAAAAGTGTCAGCTGTATCACAATTTGCAGAGATCTTTGTACTAAGTTGCATAACACCACAAAAGCCTGAACATGTCAATGACATTAAGCATACTGCAGGGATCACAGTATAATTCTTAAAAGATGAAATGCTGATCAGTGCTTCAAACTGTGCCATAATCCCTTAAGTCTGGTTCTGAAAGGCTTCAGATAGAAAAGCATAAAGCAGAGCTTTCATTTACTTGAGTCTCAGATCTATATTTTTTAAAGTAAGCAGATTTCAGACTTTCAGATATTAACTAAACAATGCCATTTTAAATATTTTACCCATCTTCTAGAACAGTAAGTTAAAAATAAAATTACCTTAACTGATTGGAGAAATCATCTTCGACATTGTCATCATCCCAATTGTCTTCCCAGACGTGTGCATCTTCATCTTCATCTAAACCAGTCCAATCTAAAGACAGGAAAAGAGGTCTAAATATTCTATGCTGCATTGCTTTGGTATCATGTCTTATTGACAGGTTAGCTTGGCCTCTGGGTAAGGTATTCCACTCTTTAACAGAAAAGTCTGGATTATATTTAAGTGTTTACGAGATCAAAAAGCACAGAAAGATCTAAAAAACCCCACAATTTCTTGAATTATAATAAAAATGCAACTTGGTTAAAAAAAAAATCATTACACACTTCACATCACGGTTTGCAGGATTACACATTCATAAGGGACATTTTTGCATACAGATGGACAAGCTGTAGCACCATTGTAAAAAGAAAGCAGTATTGAGTACTTAACTCCTAAAAGCTCAACAAAAAGCGTACAATTCTAGGTTTGTATTTAAATATATTTTTTCCTGATTAAAAAAGTAAATACATATCAAATGCTTTTGCCAAAACACATATACACAGGTCCTTGGTTCACTCAGATCAGATGCTGACAGTCTATGCATACAGGCCAAAAACGTATCTGCGATGCATAAGCAAAGGCAAATTGAAAGAGGCATCTGCAAATAGCAGTTGCTACCCGTAACCAGCTACTTCTGGGTTCCCAAAACAGCAGAAGCTGTTTCCTTACAGAGGCAACACAGTAAATGTCCATTTGCTAACTTAATTTCTATTTTTCTTATAATCTGGCATATCACCCTTGACAAATTACTCATCATCCACTTAATGTTTCATTATTTAAAAAAAAATTACGATCAAACTAGTTAGCTTAGAAAAATAGCAAAAATGAAAAATCACTAAGGCTCAGAGTCTCTGTGTAGTATATAATACAAGTCAGTTTACTTCACTGGGGAACAGTTTCTCAGTTTTCTTTTACTGACAGACACCAAGTTTTTTTTCTAAGGTTACCAAAATAAGAAGCACCTCAATTCTGACACTTGTGACTTTGTATTTCTCAAAGCATGTTAGTATATTTAGAGATAACACTATTCTTCCCCTTACTGAATTGTAAGCCATCTGCTGCCCATCCAGACTAAGGCCCAAGTAACATTAAACATTGATGGAGGTATGGGAAAAAAAAAGCTAATAGGGTAAAAGATTAAAAACTAATTCACTATGAACAACTAACTTTGCAAGAATGAGGGTTGGTCCCTGCATTTTTCCCTCCTTTTTCTAACAGTGACAGGCAACAAAATTAATATTTGAGATTCACCAAGACAAGAAAATCCATTTGTAACTAATAAAGGCACACACATGTAGAAGGCATTACAGTTAAACTTCCCTACTCAAATAAATTCTATAAAGGGAATAGATGAAGGAGCATAGAAATCCTACTGGTCCTAAGGACAGCAGAAGGAGGAACTGGGAAGAAAAGGTGAAGAAAAAATGCTGTATAAAAAAATGCATTGTTTTAATTTCATTGTACTGCTAGTTGCTCAAAGGGAAAGATTTTTATTTTAGAACTATCTGGAATCAGCTCTGCCTATTTATATGCAACGGATTCCTTTTTTGTCAAAATAAAAAAGCTTTACCACTCATCATTTATCTGCATTTCAAAGATACAAAACCCGAAGCTCAAAAGAGTTTAAAATGAACACAAAGTCAAACTTTTCTTACTAACATACAAGTAGCTCAGACAGATCCACAAATTTGGAAAAAAAAAAAGAAAAAAAAGAAAAATCCTAGTAACTATTATCCAGCACAACAAACAGCAGCTCAATCATAAAAGGTCAGCTGGGGAGACACTGAAAACATGCTCCGAATCACATGGAGCAAAGCAGAGTCAAAAAGGCCCACGTAATTTTCCATATGGGGAGGGGAGCTGGGCAGAGTGAAAGTAAAGTCTAAATTATATTTTTATCCCTGTAGCTACTAGATTCTACAGTATCTGTGTGTTAACAACATACCCCAGAATTGCATACTAAAATTATTATTCCCAGCTACATTAGATGCCTGTGACTAAATAAAAGCAAAAAATGATAGAGCATTATCTGGCATTGAAAAATATTAAGAGCATTTGAGAGCCTTCTACCATTAAGTATTATTAATATACACCAATCAATTTTAATAAACTTGTCATGGCTGGATTCCTTAAAAAAAGTATTTTAATAGACTGATCACCATATTTTTGCACGTGGGAAAGGAAAACAAAAAACAGCTTTTGTTTTCCTTTTAGTAGAGGATAAAAAAAGCTAACTTCTTATCTTTTTACACATTACATTTTACATTCTGAAAAGCACTGTACAAAAAATTCTTAACTGACCAGTTCACGTACACTTGAATCTACCATGCTATACTTGAAACAGTGTCCTATACAAATAGGACACATCTGCTTTTGATACATAAACTTGATTTGATAAATTGTTTAAAGAAAAATTTTAAGCCAGAATAAAAGAAATTCCCCAAAAGCCAGTGTTTTTATCCCTTAACATAAGTTTGCATTATCTAATTTCCTTTGGATAAAAACTGGGTAATAGAACACAAAGTTTTTCTGCTGCATAGAAAGTAGTGGTTTAATTTGAAGAAACAACAATTCGGCATAGGTTTGAGCACATATTTATCATGATTCTTTCCTAAGCACCCAAGCTAACATTCAAAGTGGTTTAAACATTCTTTATAACCTCTCAACACTACTGTCTCATTTGATAATAAATGGCCTCTTTAGAGGTTCTTATTTTTTGCAAGACAGATCAGCAAGAAGCCTGATTGTGGTCACTCTTTAATAAATCTCTGTTCTACCCAGAAATTTTGCACAGCACTTGGGTTTAGTAGTACAGCTAGATTCAAGTAGAATTAATTTCACTTTCTGTAACAGCAATTCAGTGCTCTGACTAATCCAAGGTTCAGAAGCATGCTTCAAAGACTTCCTTCATCCCTACTGCCAATACTTAATTTACATTAAATAAGATAAACACTTTTTGCCTGTTTGGGAAACACACATGGAAAAGAAGGGCTAGTCTTCTCAGTTTAGTTCAGCTACCATCTCAACTATGTCAATAACTTTTTCCATCAATAAGTGCAAAAATAATATTTGTATTGGTACTGAAGGATTCAGAACACCTAAGCTTGTAAGGCCACGAAAACAAAAATTACATATAATGAAGACATTACAAAAAAAACCACCCTGCCATCTATCATGTTTTATATCATTTCTCATTATCCACAGCTTGAGACAATTCCCAGAATTAAGGACACAGAGAAAACAATCATGCCCGAATAGGGATCTTGTCAAGGTTGTATCTGTAAAAGGACACTGAGCTGTTTTATTGAAGTCCAGATTTAATTTCCTCATTCGATATATTTGTACCTATGAAAAGCAAACCAACACATAAATAGTTGTGCTTCAAAACGCTAAGAAATTCAGAACGACTGCAGAGCTCGTTATTTCCTTTTCACACTTTTTTTCCACCTCGCATCCAGTTTCCAGCCCTCAGCCCTCCTCTCCCTCACGGTTCTCCCCTCCAGCGCGGAGGTGCAGCCAGTTTCTCCCGCACTGGTTTCCAGCTCTCTCCCACGGTGACACAGCACTTCGACCGCGACCTGCCCACCGCCCTGACACCAGCACCGCGGGGCACAGGCAGCACGTTCGTGCGTGACCCCGACTCTGACGGGGCTGCAACCCCGCACCCCCGACCGGTGCGGCGGAGGGGGGCGTGGGGGGGAAGGCAGGAACCCGCGGGGCACCGGGAAGCTGCCCCACACGGGTATGGCTGAAGCGGTGCCTGCGGAGAGGCCCCGCACCGCCCCGGAGACCGTGAGGGTTGCTCCGCGGGCAGGGACCCGCTGACAAACCGCCCCCCCGGCCCCGCCGCCGCTCCCGCCCGACAGAGGCCGCACACTCCTTCCTCGCCTCAGCCCAGGCCGCGGCCTACAGGCGGAACCACCGCCGCCACCACCCCCGCCGCCTCCCGTCCTTCCCTTCCCTTCCCGTCCCGGGCCCGCTCGGCACCTTCGGCCGGGAACTCCTCAAACTCGTCGTCCTCCTCCAGGAGCCCCAGATCCACCGGCTGCTTCTTCTCCGACATGCTCGGCCTGCCGCCCCAGCGCCGCCGTCCCGCCGCCCGCGGAGCCTGATGGGATACCGGCGGCCGCCACGGCGCCTGCGCCCTACCGGCAACCGGCTCCCGGCCGCCCGCCGCGCTCCGCCCCCTCCCGGCGCCCCGCCCGCCCTGGCCCCGCCCCCGCGCCCTCACCTCCCCCTCACGGGGCCGCCTCACAACCACCCCCCCCCCGCCCCGCCGCTTGCCCCGGGCGTTCCGCCGGCCCGGCCCGTCCTGCCTCGGCGCTGCCTCCCCGCCTCTCGTTGGGGTCCCCTCAGGGCGGCCTCCCTGGCGCCGGCCGGCCCTGGCTCCCCGCCGGCACCCGCGTTACCTCAGGGCCCGGGCCGCACCGGCCGCCGGCGCCGCTGGGCATCTCGGCCTGCAGCCGTGCCGCGGCCCGCCGTGACCCCCGGGGCGCGGGAAGGGAGCAGGTGCGGGGGGCAGTGGGGGGGGGCTGCGAAGAGGGGAGAAAAGCAGCAACCGGGATAGGCGCCCGCCGCCGCCTGTGCCCGCTCCCGGCCTCCGCCAGGGCCGCGGCGGCTGCCAAACCGGAGGGTCACCGGCCGGGCCTGCTGGCAGCGAGATTTATCGGCCCGGAGCCGGCTGGCGTGCCGCACGGACCGACGCTGAGGGGAGGATAGCCTGTGTGGAAAAGTGTCGAATGCATTTGCAATACTGTGGGTGGAATAAATCTGCCCGCTGCAGCGTTAGATGAAATTACACAAGCCACCGCCGCCACTGGACGCGGCTGTTCCCTTCATATTCTTTCATTATTGATTTATGTTTGGGCAAAACCTACCAAGTATTGCCCTTCTGTCCTTCTAAAACGTGCGTTGTTTTTTGGTTTTAGTTTGTTTGGGTTTTTTTCCTTCTGGCATTTTAACATGCTGTTTCAAAACCTATGTCTAATTTACTATCTTTTAAATTCCTTGCCCATCATGTCGGAGAAACAAGGAAGCAGCTTGAAAAGGAGATCATGACTAAACTATTCAATAAGAGTTAGGATGTTACATGAAAAATAAAAATGCCTTGTTTTTTAAAATATTCCAAAGTGTACTCATTTCACTTAATTCTAGATTCTGTTGACGATTTAAACAAAGGCAAAGTTCAACGTTTACTAGCCTGAACAAGTCTCTGCATGTGGCAGCTCCGATGGCTTCTCTCTAGGCGATCACCTTATAACAGTACTGCCAGTTTGTTGGAGGGGTGGTTGTTTTTCCCCTTGCTCTGCGAAAAGCAGATTCACGAGAGAATGACTTGCACAGCTGGGTTATACTGTGTCCTAGATTTAAAGTCGGGGAAACAATGAACAAAAAACTGGTGTGGGAATTCACATATAGTTCAGTTTCAACCCACCATAACCATGTTCTGGCACATGGCCACGGTTAAGGCAAGGTGGGAAAGGAGCCCTTCTGCCAGATGAAAGGTCTAATCGAACAGTCGCGTTTTCTTTTTGTGTGAAGGAAGGACTGACTGACACTGATGATTGTGAAAAGTATGAAAACTCCAGTTTAATAAATCAATAGGTGAAATCTAGTTGTAACTTGGCTGGGCTTTTTCGCAAGCCATTCATTTTGGAATAATAGATATCCTGCTGTATCCAGCGAGTACAAGATAAAAGTCATAAAGTGGATAGGGGTCTGTCATATCAGCAGCTTGCAAAGATCCACGATCATTCAGTTACTGAGGCCCGTATTCAAACCCTCTAGTTTTTGTTTTGCCTAGAACCAGCTATGGAGTTTGCGGCACATTGGGGAATACTGAGATGCTCAACTGCACTTAGATTATCTAAGAAAAAAATGTAACTTGGAAGCTCCTATGGACAAGTAGCTTCAAGTAGCCGTGGAGCAGGAAGCAACTTGAACTTGTTTTGAAGACTTTACCTACATATCTGCTGTGGAGAAAAGACATAGCAGTCCTTTTACACCACCTTTTGCCCTCCTTCTCTGCCGAGCTGCTGATTAGGAAGCCCTGGAGTGCCAACAGAGAGAAGAATCTGTACTGCCCTAGGGAATACAGCCGGCCACTGCACAGGGAAACAAGGAAAATCAAGGACTCCTGAAGCAGTGTCTTACTTATGTAGGGACTGACCACAGTCAGTCTCGGATGTGAGTCCTCCTTTGCATTTGCCATCTGTGGAGCTGAGTATTCCCGTACTCATCTTATTTAATCTGATGTCACAAAAATCTGTAGTGTCAGATTCTCCTCCTTTTATTATAAATCTCAAAAATTTTGATGGTTCTTTAAAATTTGTGGTTTCTGGAGTTTTGTGGTTAAATAAAGAGTTTAGTTCTTGTTTAAAAAGGAGAAAAATAAGTTTCCAGCCCAAGCAATTCAAAATGAGCTTGAAAAAAATGAACAAAAAGTATTTCAGATTTGCCTGTTTTACTTGTAAGATTGCTTTAAAATAGTGGATTTAAAAATGAAAACTTTAAATCCATTGTTTTAAACACAATACCACAGATTTTGGAAGCCTGGAATTTACATTACCTTATCTAGCCTTTCCAGCAGATGAAGGCATGGATGCAGACCTCACTGTAGTTCCCCAAACCCTTTAACTCCCTGCTGGTAAGGTCTCCAAGGCCAAAGGTATCTGCTATGCCGTGTTTCTCTCATCAAAGTATGCCCATCCTACATTGCCTGAAGGATCTGATCAGTGAGGCATTCTCCAAGCCAGCCCACCAGACCTTGCAGGAAGACGTGCCCGCTGGGCAAGGCGACAGGCTTACCTTCACATCTCCGCTGTGTCCAAGTTGGATTTGACCTGACGTCAAAGCCGAGTGCCACAACCACCAGGCTGTTTGCTGGTTATTCGGGGGTCAGGCTTTTTCTCTCTTCCAAAGTATATTCAGGTATTTTTACTCATGGTGGAACAGATTTGACGAGTAAGTAACTCAGTCTATAACACCAAATAGCCTACCAAAGAGAAATTCTCCTGGGAATTGGTTGATGTGGGTGACACACCATATCCCAGATGTATGCGCTTAACTACCAGACTGTACAGTAAAAAAGTAGAAAGAACTTACCCTCCTGCAGGTAGTTGTTAGAAAACACTGAGTTTAGTGACAGTCTTGTGACTGTGATTTCTTAGCAGAGGCGCGGTCTTAAATCGTATTTTCTTAAAGTTTCTTACTGACATTCTTAGGCAGCTTCCTACTCAGTCTTTAGGCTTTATCCCATACTTTACTGCGCCCAGGAAGCTTGTAAGGAACTTACTTTTCTCCACTGAGAAAAGACATCTTTGAATTCCACAAAGCATCACAGCATCTAAAAATTTGGTGAGGCAGTTTATAATACTCGAGCCTCTTGGTGGACCTAGCCCTATTGACTAGTCTTAATTCTTTAGAGAAAAGAGCATAAGGATTCAGCCGTCCAGAATAGATTTTCCAGTGTGAAAAGATATTTGAAAGGTTACAGGAGAGTGCCCAAGCCCCATGTATGACTGGAGTTTGATAGTTCCTAGATGGACCATCAAGAATAAGAGCTGCCTTTCAGCGTTTACCCTATGCAGTCAGAGTGGGAAAAGGCACTGGTATCTAATCAGAACATATTGCCATTGATTTTTGTTTTATCCTTCCCCTGTTGCGGTCCCAAGACCAGTGGCAATCTTTACAGTCACCAAGCCTGTATCTCACATGGACAGAGGACACACAGGGCAAGGAATAGTTTTGATCAAATTAGGGAAAGCACTTCTTACATTCCCAAAACAGCATAAGCTTTCTTGGAGCCGCAGCCCCTGCACAATACAGCAGCTAAATGCTGAATAGGTTGGTCTTCCAGGACCAACAGCCTGACAGTATTGGGTGCTTCAGCAGAGAGGTCTACACGCCTATTCCATGGAAATTAAAGGAAAAAAATTCCTATAGATTTCAGTGGTTCGGGATGTAAGCATCTCTATTAAAACCTTAACTTAAATATACCCTTAACTGGTAGCATGTTTGAAATAATTGAACAAGACAATCCTGAGTAACTCATCAGTCCCTCTATTATTCTTTCCAGAGCTGCACAGCAGCTATTTACTCAATATGATTTGTTTTAATTTTTTTATTCAGCATGTTTTATGCATTAGTATCAGAAAAGCTTGTCTTTCTCCTGGCAAATGTTACTGCAAGTTGTCTGGCAGGGAGGTGAGATTATGTAGATTTATTTATTCAGAGTGTAATTTGCATAAATGAAAAATGGAAATAGAGCATTTTTTTCTGAATTAGAGCCTTTTTTTTTTCTTCAAGGTGAAACAAAAATGTGTGTAGTACACTAGTTCGGATTTCCAGATTTTTTTAGGGGGATTATTAGTCATTTCGATGCCTAGGCCCATTTTCTTCCACTTGGATGCTTTAATGGCTGAAAGCATATTCTGAGGAAAAGATTAAGAAGAGGAAATAGAACAGATTGGAAATGAATTTGCTCATAAGCAGTTAAAGGTGTCCTGTTGAAAAAAAAAATTTCAGAGCCATGTTAAGGATTGTAGACACCCTGGGTAAACTGTTGGTTTGGAGGTCTGCCTGGTCCCAGGCTACCAAACAGTGCCTATTCTGAGAAACCCTATACTGCAACGAAAATTGGCACTGTGCGTATTTGATCCAGCTGGCCTCATCGACATAATGCGAAATCCGTGTGCACAGGCGCTACAGCTAATGGACCACCAGCTCGGACACATCTGGCTCAGACCAGCAGTGCCCACGCAGTTTATCTGGATGTGAGAGGGGCTGTCTTACAGTCCAGGCTGTTAGATACTCAGGAAAGCACCTAGTTCCTGAAAAAGAAAAAAAAAAAAAAAAAAAAAAAGAGGAAAGCTTATTACCGTTGTTACCATTTAGAATGCAAGAATTAACCATGCAGTGCAGAATATTTATCCTGCATTATATAGCATATGTGGCACTCCAAGCACTGGTTAATGCACCCTGGGAATCCCTTCAGAGCTGGCGTTCTGTGGCTCAGGATAGCACTGCATTTCATGCTAGAGTTTTTTGGATTAAATAGGAGAAAAATGCATATCCTGCATCCGGTGCATCTGGACGTTAGGAATGGATTGCCCCACTTCTTTCAATAGCTCTGTGCGGCTCTGGACCCGTGGCGTTATTCCTGAGGTCAGTGCCTTTGGTTTGCCACTATTTATTTATTCATGTCTGCAGAGGTCCTCTTTTTTTCTCCAGCTGCTCCATCATTCAGCAGCACCTCCTGGTAGCCCACCCTGCTCCCACAGCCCATCCCTTCTCACAGCTGACCCTCACTGAGGTCAGGATGCGATTAGGTGGCTGGAGATCATAAGGAATATTAATCACAAGGAGCACTTAGATGTTGCTTTACAGACTTCCTTATGTGAAATACACTGTGGCAAGCTATCAGGTTACCAGTGGCTGAAAAAGAAACAGTTCTCTCTTTACCCTTGACAGTCAAAAGAAAGTTTGATTTATTTTCTCATTTTCAGTTAGTCTAAAGGCAGCTGGGCAGTATTGCTACAAAGCTCTAGCTGTGTGTCATTGTAATAGGGGCAATATGTTTGTTCACTTCTGCTCTCTTCCTCTGTCTAATTGTTCTATTGTCTTTTTGTTTTCTCTCCACATTTGGGCTGGCAAAATGTCTCTTTGCGTTTAGCCCTCTAGCCAAAACTTAACGGGCTCCTAATCAAGAACTAACACCACCAGCAGGCTATTTCCTGTCTTTGTTTACCATTCCCGGTATCATCTTTCTTCTCTCAGTCCATCATAGCGAATTTTCACCGTTATTTTCCTTTGAATCTTCCTCCATACAGGCTGCAGGAAGCTTCCTATATATTGTTCCCCTTTCATTTTCTGGCCACTTGATCTCTGGCCTCCCAGCTCTACAGCCAGGAAGAGCAGCAGATGCATCCAGAACCAGATTTGGAAAAACCAAGTAATCCTGGGATAGCCATATATTCCATGTGGCTATATCAGTAGAATGTTTATTACCAAGCCTCAGTGCAAATTGTATTGATGTTTTGAACATATAAGGGGTAATCACAATGTGATTAATTACTAGGTACTGTTCCTCATGACTTGCATTTCCATGCAAATATCAAGACTGTTAGGGTACAATTCAGTTGCCTAAACAAAGGTTTCTAACGTCGGTTGAGATGCCCTAAAACACAGGGCTGCCTGATGTCATCTGGGAGACCTTGGCCCTTCCCCACGGCAGTTGGAGATGAGGCAAAATACCCCAGGGTTTCTAAAATGGTACCAGCTGCCTGTGTTTAAGCAACCAAATTGCACTCCTACCGTAGGTTGGAATAACTGCTATTGGTGCTTGAGTGTCTTTTTCATGTTATTGCACAACTGCCTTTCATTATTTCTGCCAAGTCTATCCTGAGAATACTACACTGTGGTAACCTCAACATGAGATATTCACCAGATAGGTTAGCATGAATCATTAGGAATCAGGTGAACAGAGCAAGCCTTTTTTTTTCCATTCAAAACATCCTTCTACCTTTAAATATCTAGATAGTGGCTAAGGTGTGGCCAGGATGAAGTTCAACCCACATGAAATCAAATATTGTAGCCTGGCAAGAATTGCCAAGCATTATTTCTGATGTTTTGATAGGTAAGCAAGGCTACTCCTCACTAGCAGTCCTGGCAAGCTGAAGGACGTATTGATGCCTAGACCATTTCAAGGGCAAGAATCAGGCCACCGAACTTCAGGCCACCCTTCCTCAGCCAGAAGGCCCCTCTGTACTCAGTTCAGAAACCAGAGAGACATGGGTTCTTCCAGGTGGAGATTCAGAGCACCTGAAGTAAGTATCAGCCCTGAAATGTAATTTGAAGGGACCCATCTTATCTTTGACTATATTAGGAGCCTAGGAAGACTTGCCCCATAATTACGTGCTGAAATTCAGGCGACGTAAATAATCTCTTATGAGTTTGGGTAAGAGCTGTCACCCTTGTTGGCCACATTTTTTCCTCTGGAAAAGTTCCTCCAGGGCATTTTTAGCCCAAAATATATCTGTTTAGCTTGCTTGTCAGCTCAGTGCTCCCCTCAGGAGCTTCACTGTTGTGTCTGGTGGGAGCTGGCAGTGGCAGTTACGTGTCGCTCAGAGCTGTTGGCTTTGCCATGGTGGTAAGCAGAGTGTACTCGCTGCCCTTCCATACCCTGGGGCCTGCTTTTCACCAGCCCTGGCTGTCCTTCAGCTGTTCTGCAGTGTCACAGGCAGCACTGTCTCAGCGTGGGGAATTTCACTTAATTTAATTTATGGCCAATTGACACAAACTTTTAATTACTGATTTGGGTATAGAGGGAAAAAAAGAAACCATATACTATTGAACAAACACTCAGGGAAACACCTTTCCTCTCCCTTCCTCAGGCTCAACTTCAGACAAACACCTCTCCTACCTCCTTCCTCACCTCAGCTCCCCTTCTTTTCACTGCTGGTTCCCACTTTCCCTCCCTCCCAGTGCCTTCAGTGAGGTGATGGGCAACGCAGATGCTTGGGGTCAAGGCACGGTGGTTTCTGTCTGCTGCCCCTTGCGCATCACTTCTTGTCCTCCATAGCTCCTTGTTTCTTGCTGCTCCTCTGCCCTGGTCACCCATGGCATGTGAAGAAGTGTTCACAGTTGGTGGATTACTTCCTAAGCTTGCATAGACATCTTCATTGCAAACATGCCAGGAAGGAGAGGTGGATGTATTTTATTACATAGACTTATGCAGTAAATGAAAGTCAGGTATCTAAGGTATATTTTGATGCTGAAGCCATGGGTGCAGCTCCTGGGAGATACAGCACAGGTGCCAGCAGCTCAGGGCCAGCGCAGCACGTGAGCAGGACCACCACGCTGGCCACCCCAGCTCCTGCACTGCCAGCCGCCATGCAGGCAGAGGGGCTGCAAGGCTACCCCGGCTGGAAATGCAGATCGTGGCATCTGTGGCATGACCCAAAGCAATACTTTTTATATGCAGAAACCCACAGAGCCCCAAAGCTCTTCCTCATCCATCCTGCGAGGCAGAGGATACCTTCTTCCTCAGAGCTCCTGTTAACCTGTCATGGCTCCTTCACCATGCACAGAGGTTTTGATGAACCATCTAGTGGTTTTCCACAGAAATGAATGAAGAAACGCTGTGCCACTAGCAGAGGCATCAATTAATTTCTTTTTAAATGAGGACACTCTTGAGAGCTTAATCAAAGTCTGCTCTTTATCTTAGATTACCAAGTGAAGTTGATGCAGTACGTCAAATCAGAACCACAAGGAGCTATTGGTTCAAGTCCTGATCTTAATCCGGCTCATCCAACCCAAGTGCAGCAGCCCAGGGCAGACTCTGCACCATTGTACATGAAGCCACGCAAAACTGATAGTCCTTTTTGTTTCTGTTAGATAGTAGTTTATTCTGGATGGTATTTTAAAGAAACCTTAGAAAACAGACTCTCTCTGTTCATGACTTGCTTTCCAAAGCACATAAATCTTTTGTAACTTTAATTCTTAGCCCCATAGCAAATACGATAGCTCCAGTGACAGCTGGAATGCTTATAAAAACAGCATCAGAGTAAATGGTGAGTGTAAGTCAAACTGATCTAAAAACCCAATGGTTTTACAGAGTATATATTTAAAATCCTTTTGTCTACATTGTATATGTAGACATAAATTCATATATTTATCTGTACAGTACATATTAGACCAAACCAGGTAAACTATACAATTGAGCAGGCTCATGTGATAGTACAGGGGAGCTAATTATTATTCTAACGGACAAAGTAAATTAAAAGTAGGTAGGATTACCTACAGCAGTATACGACAGCAAAAAATTTAGATTTGAGTACATCGTTACTGAGGTTGGCCAAGAAAAAAAGTGAAAGATCTAAACTGATTGTCATGTGAAGGAGTGCATTAGGAAACAGCTCTCTCAGTTTTACTGTTTCTAGCTGTATCTTTTGTAATACACAATAGGGGAGTCTTTTCTCTGATTTGCTTTTAAAGCTTTAGCACAATCAAAAACTGGAGGTATTGTAAAAAAAATCTGCAAATAGCATGAAAATGTCTTGTGGTGACATTCTTATTCAGGCTCTGGGCCTCATTTTGAAAGATCCCGAATGCCCAGAAATGCCAATGCCAAGCGCTTCTGCAGATCCGATCTTTGAGGTCTAAAAGATTGTTTTATAATCTTGTTTTCATGCTCTTGCAAACCTACAAAGTCATTTTTTCCCCATATAGTAGCACAGATTTTATTAAAACCATTCAGAACAGATATCTATGTTTTAAGGCAACAGTTTTTTGCTGACTGGTAAGATACATAACTTTGGTCAGTAGAACAATTTCCCTCCTTTCAGGAAACTGATAATACATTCAAAGTTAAGACAACAATAATTATTTTAAAAAGCAAAGTCTCTGCAATGCTGGGACTTTTAGATCCTCTCCATTGCATCATTGTGCCTGGCTTCGGCACTGTCTTCACAAAAATTCTTGCATATTAATGGCAAATGATTTATAGGCCATATAAAAATCAGCGCATCAAAAACAAAAAAGGTTTCTGTTCTTTGTCTTTCATTGCCTTGTCATCTGTTGGGAAAAGTCCATATTTGTCGTTGTGTCTTCCCTAAGAAGTGGTTTGAGGTGGCTGCAGTCTAAAGTATAACCAAACCAAAACAATAAGGTTTGAAATTGTATGTTCAATGTTTATGCAGGCTGTATGTAAACCACAAGGAAAAATAAATTTAAACAATCATATGCAGATCTGAGAGATGCAACTGAAGCAATGGCTCCTCAATTCCCATAAATATGACTAAATTTAGAATTTGATTTCCCAACCAGTTATCACACTCATGGTTTATTGGCACAGTGTAACTGAATACATCCAATTGCCTAGCTCTCGATTTGTATGAGTTTAAACCCAAAGCTAAAAAGAGAATTGCAAAAATGGGTATGCACTTCAATGCTGAAAGACAGAGATAAGTCAACAGATCTCACCTGTGCTGTCAGATATTCAGGATTGCTTACTAAGATATACAGGAGTATTTAGAAATGTCGTATTGTCTCATACTGTTAATGACCTTAAGGATCTCCAAATATTCACCAAGGACTGGTGACAGCTGCCTTTTGGGTGTAATGGAAATCCATCTTCTCTTAAAAGCACAAAGCAAGTAGCAACTGGCCTTTAGTTCTGATAATCCTTTAAAAACACTGGTTTTACACCTCTTCTTAAGGTGATGCCACCTTCTCTGCATTTTCAGTGACTTTCAGAAATGCCCCTATAATATAGTCATTTTTCTTCCGCATATAAAATGCTGATTTGATTGACAGAATCATATAACCTACCTTATTTATTTTAAACAAAAAGAAAATCCAAACTATTAGAGGCACACGTGAGAACAAACAAAAACTATAACTACAAATTTGCTAAAGCAATGTGGCTGGTAATCTTCATCATAATATTTAATCACTTTTTATATGTTCACACAGGGAGTTGTGTCTGTTATATACATATATACGATATTATATACATGCTGCAGATGGTCCTTTGCAGATTTGTGTAAACTTATTTAACAAGCACATTTGAAACACTTATTGCATAGCAATCTTGAATTGTACATTATAAATAATGATTTTCAAATGATAAATTGTAATTTTCTTTTACGGCTGTTACAAATTTATATTAAAGCTTCACTGAATTGGACAATTTTTCAGTAGAGTTTACTTAATGTTAATCTATTCATTTGGGGGTAAATGAAGAGTTTAATGGTGAAGTGATGTAACTAGAATATAGTCTCAAGTGGTGTGTTAGGTTTATCAATCAGTGAAAATTGTGCACTTGAGTGTAAGAGCACATGTCTATCCATATGATTCTTGCTACCTCAGTTAATTGAAACCCTTTTTCTACCCTATTATCAATACTTGAAAAATAGCTCCAACCACATCTATTAACCAGTGTCTTAATAGAGGCTTTGTCAGCTCCATATAAATTGCATGTATTTCACTAGAAAGCAATTTCACTAATATAAGGGTCAGTTCTATAGTTCACTGGAGATGTTCACTCAGGAGGTGTTGGGGCACAACTGGATGGATCACTAGATGGATGGATAAAGCTGTGGGCCTGGTCTTCAGTCCACTGAAACACTGTGCAAGGTTGGAGGTCCAATCTGATTGACAGTCTCAGTCCTCATCGATTTTAACAAAAGCAAAGTATGCTTGTGAAGAAAATTAGTTAGACACTACCACAACCACTGGGAAATCTAAATCAGAATAGAAATATATATTTTTTCATTTCCTATAAAACGTTAAAGAAAAATCTAGTGTAGACTCAGGACAGCAGAATTAGGCACCAATACTGAGATGTCTTATACAACTCTGAAATAAAAAGTTCTTCATTCCAAAGCAACTTCTCCAAAGTTTCCATTGATATTGACACATTTCCTCTCTCCTCTAAATATCTGATTTGCATGAAAAATAAATGCAGATTTTCTGAGCAGCTCAGCTCAGTGTCCTGAAATAAAAACTAGATACTTCCATCTCACAAGCCCAATGTACAAAACACGTTTCTGAGCATGTCCCAACATAATTTTGCTGATGGAAACTTCTTCCACTTTCCAGTTCTTCTACTTTCCGCTTCTTCCTTGCCCTTCACATGCCCTTTCTGGTTCTCTTCTTTCCTGTTGATTTTCATGCCTGCCTTTGCCTTTCTTGGCCAATTGTCAACCTCATGAATCAACAGTAGAAGGAAAATGAAAGCATCTACAAAACAGGAAGGGAAAGAAGGGTATGAGATGCTCCCCATTGTCTAATCTATTACTACCTAAAACTCTCTAAAGGCTTCTCTAATCCTTAAAGGCATTTTGGACCCTTGAACCCGTGGGGTTTTGCTTCTGCTCAGAGATTACCCACATACAACAGATTCTGCTTTCCTTTCTATGGCCAACTTGTTTAAGCAGTTCCGTCAGATGTGAGGATACAAGGTGAAGGGCAATGATGCTGGGTAATGCTTCTCCATCTCAGAAGGGGCCAAGTGAGACGCTTACACTAGGACAGCATCCAATATCTTCCATTAACTCTACCATTATCTGGCAAAGGTGGGTCGCTAGTAGTTGTTCTTTCAAGAAGGGGAATTTGTGGAAACAATCCTTGACAGAGAAAGGGTGTTATTAGTGCATTGTCTGCACACCTCTGAAAACATATAACCCCCCACCCTTCTGCTCAGTTTTGGGGACATTCTTTCTCATGCTTACTTTGACTCCCAGTTCCTCAGAGAAGCTTGTTGCCTTCACACAGAACAGAGCTTTGCAGTGTTGAAGAGGGTCCACAAGACAGCATGAATATCTTTTTGGTTACCATTGTTGCTATGTGTAGATCTGTCACAGTGTTCCCCATCGGTGATCAGTGGGCAAACCAGTGGAGCTATGAGAATTAACACAGTAAGGATCTATACCCGGTTGTATGCAGAGGTAATATACTGAAAGAATTTGCATTACAAATGAGCAAATAGATTTTCTTTTAGTCTTAAAGCATGGTTTTATGGGACTATATACTACGTAGGAAAGCAGAGCTGAAACTGGCACTAAATTTATCGGGGCATGAATAGTTTCGTGCTTGTGACACAACTATTTCTAGGCAGGGAAAAAACAGCCCCCATCACAGCCATCAGATCCGAGTTATGGATCTGCAAACTGACCAATGCCAGCTTAGAGCTCAGGGCGATACTAACAAACCTAGTTCGTATGCAGGAAATTAAGGCTTGAAGCTACAAAAAAGGGTACAACAAAGATCAGTGCTTTACCGTATTTGAAAACGTATTGTTTTCATTGTCAAGACTTAAAAAAATTATACTACAGTGGGCAGACAGGGCAAAACCATAGCTGAAAGCTAACAGAAATCCTGTTATGGAATGAAGAACTTCCTTTTACTCCTTTTACGGTGCGGTATTTCTTCACTGAAAGCAGATCATTGCTATAAAGAGCAGGTATTTATCAATTTTCAAAGGTCTTGGCCCATCAAAGCTAGTGTTAGATTTGGAATTTCGCTTTTGTTGCCAAGGTGACAAACACTTATAAATATACCACATCTTCTAATGTGCTTTTAACTTAGTATTTTTATGGCTTTTAAATCAGATACCATTAGCAAATATATTAGGTAATTTAGCTGAAAGACCATTTTCTACTAACACTTTTTGTTACATTTCCCCAGGTACTTCAGTAAATGTCTGTTGTGACATTGCAGTCCTGCCAGGCTTCTAGCATATAAGGATACGTACAGTACATCTGGTAAGAATTAACATATTACCTTAGGGTTTTCTATTTTTTTGTATTGATAATTACAAATTGTATAAAAGAAGACAAATATTAAGGGTTGGATCCTACAGTCCATTGACTTCAGTGGGAACTCTGTGGAGGTAATGGCTCCAGGATTGGCCAGAGGCCGTACTGTGCCTTGTTTTTCTTGGCTCCCGTCTCCCCTTTTTATAGCACAGTAACGAGGCTGAAAGCACAGGGGAGACCATAATGACTCCATAGCAGAGCCCTTCCCTCTGCAAAGGGGAAGCAAACAAACAAACAAACAAACAAAACCTTCCTGGGTGTTTTCTTCTTTTCCATAGACTCGAAGGCCAGAGGAGACCTTTGCCATCACCTGGTGTGGTACCCTGCTGGACACCAAGCCAGGAGCTTTCCTGCCAGGAAACCATCTGGCCGCCGGGCTGGCTGCATCTCAGCCGGAGCACGACTTGCGGGAGGCTGGCTTGGAAAACGGTGCTGGCAGACAGGAGGTGGCGGCGGGCGCAGAAGGTGCATGGCCACGGGGGGCAGCTGTACCCTCAGGAGGCTCCTGGGGACCACAGAAGAATGACCTCCCCATGGGCTGCCACGGTGGAGCCACAAAAGAGCTAGGCAGCAGGGATGGAGGTGGCTCAGCAAGCAAAGGTGGCCATGGCCCCTGTCAGCCTCTGAATGCAGAGAATGGTGGGTGTGGAAGTTACGCTTTCCCTGCTGTCCCGAAACCTCATCTGGGAGCAGGTACTGGGCTGCGCTCCCAGGATCTCCATCTGGCACCAGGAGCCCCATCCTGCACCAAGGGGCATCCTGGTTGGAGGTGCAACCCTGTGAGCAGGCGGGGGTGGAGGGGTGGGGTGCTGACAGAAAGGTGCAATCATTTCAAAACAGAATTTTTTAAAAAAATTTTGACAAAGCTTGCCATCACTGAGGATTAAGCACCGTTCATAAACCAGCGAGTAAGCTTCCTGCAATAGCAGCGTGTAAGATTGGGTGGAAAGGTCCGATGGAGAAGCATCCAGGAAACATCTTTCATGCCTGCATATTAAATTTAATCTGCCATTCCTGTCTTTTAAGACTCGGCATTCATCTGCTGAAAAAAAGATGTTGATCTGAAAGGAAAGGAAAAGAAAAGGAAAAAAAAAAAACAACCCAGCCTCGTATAACAGTTTGCTGGGCAAAGTGGGAGAGCCTTAAGGAGAAATTCATTGTGTGCAAGTTACAAAGAGCCGCCCCGCGCCCCAGACACAGGGCCTGTATATGTCGCTCTCGTCCCCAGCCCGGCACTGTCCCATTGGCCTCTTCATTCAGCACAGCTATCTGTCATGAAGAATTTAAGTTTCATATTTTCATCTGTCAGTTGCGAAAAGGCCTGTCAGCTGAAGCTTACACTACCGTTTGCCAAAAGGCCTATAGCCCACGCTGACAATACACTCTTATATTTGTGCTTCCAGGCTCCAGATAATCCCCTCACTTTCCTCCTCAGCAGTCCAGTTATGATGAGGCTTAAATTGCATATTTTGGGGGGTTTTAAACCCAGATTTTGCTGATAAATGCTATCAGCGGGAATGAAATGAAATACAGCACGGTTTAGCTCTTATTACCAGCATAAAGCCTACTATGGGCATTTTGTGAGGGCTATAGAGACGGTATTCATATTAAACATGTTAATATCTATAATGTCTGTGGTCACAGGAACTAAACGTAGGAATGCTAATATCAGCTTTTATCTACTTTGTCTGTTTGCCATCCCTGAAAAAAAACCACCCATCCTTCAAACAGGACATTTCCCAGTTTGTTTCTTTAATTTGATTTGCAGAGGGAAATAAGATGACCAGCTCATTACGAATCCACAGGTGATTGGTTTTATGCTCTGAAATGCCACTGAATTACTTGTATAATGCCACAGAAGGAAGAAAGTGTATAAATCCCCAAAGTACGCTTTCGAATCCCAACACTTTTCCTGCAAGACAGTCGACAAAAGTACCACGATAAAAGAGCTACAGTAAAAAACTGGTGACCAATCCATCTCAATCTGATATGTGTTTATGAGGATAAGGAAGGACACAAGAAGTTAATCCTCACACCTGTAACTTTAGGGCTGCACAGCTTTGATGCTCACACCTGAATAACAACACAGCGAAAAGTAAAATTGCTTCAAAAACTCGATCTCATCAGAGGATTGGGGGGAGACGCACAGCACAGTAACCCAGGTTAAGTGTTTGCTGTCTTGTGTCTAAGAAATCAATTTTCCGACCATAATGCAACCACAGAGAAATCACATCTTTAACTCATTAAAGGCTTTTAAATTGTCTAATCGATTATGACTCAATTACATTTTTCTGAAGTCAATATTAGATTATGTCCCTACGAAACAACTTTATCATTTTCTTCTTTGGTGAAACATCATTTTTCCCTGTAGTTCTAAAATATCCTAATATAATATGCTAGTGCCAGAGGGATTTCTGTTTCGTTGCCTTATATTATCGTTTGGAAACTAACTTCAGAACAATGTTTTTTAACCCATGGTCTGAGACAGTTTGGAAGGAGAAGAGAGAGGAACTACTGTAGGGAAGTCTACAAAAAAGCTCTATGAAAAGCAACCTTATTGTTAACAGGTTTCAGCCTGATCCACTTCTCCCCTGGAAAGGGTTTTCATGTTTTCACATATGAAAAAAAAAAAAAAAAAGGTTGAGACTTACTGCCTTGGAATGTTTTCCGTGAGAAGCAAGATGGGAAGCTGCTTACCCTCAACGGACTCATATTTTGAAAACGAAGGTAGTTGCAAAAAGTGTATAAAGTGACCCCTCTGTGGAAACGTTTCTGCACATGCTTCACACGGTGTTCCTACAATTGAAACAACTTGCGTGCACAGATTTGAGCCACTAAGTGTCCTCCAGGTCAGAAACTAATGCAGTCATAACGCTACTAAGAAGTCTTGAAATAGAGGACTGCCATGAATGTCCTAGCTGTTGTAGTCCAGCTGCCTTCTACTGCAGCCAGCTGTGGCAAATTATTCTTCTCCCAATGGGATCAAGTTCCTACCTGTAAAATACTTTTTTGCTCCTGCTATATTCTTTGGATGAGTCCCACCAGTAGGTAAAGAGCAACTAAGAGAAATGAAGCTGGAAGGGGGTGCTATATTGCAGTATGCATTTTTACTTTATTAATTTACATATGTTAAGATTTGAACAGGATCATGTAAATAGATAACAATAGCTGACAAAAAACATGTTAGTAGTATTATTAACACCAGTGATAATTATTAGACATCCAATAAATCTATTTTTTTTCTGTAATTATAGTGAGGTATTGCCAAGACAACAGCAATGGGGCATTGTCTGTTCAATCCCTCGTTCAAAGCAGCAAGTACATCCTGCCCCAGAATATTCCCACACAATGACTTTTAGAAAAGAAGGATGTGAATTAAGATAAATAGGGATCACTTTGAAAAGCAGGGAAAAAAGAACCGGTAAAAGCTGGTATAGTGTACAAATTGGCTCTTGGTGCATGGAGTAGTTGGAGGTGTCTGTGAAGCTAATCAATGCTAAAGGCTAGTGATTTGTGTCAGCTATTTTTTTGTCCAAAAGATTGAAATATCTGAGGGACAGAGGTTTTGTGTTCCTCTATGTTAGCACCTGGAGTATTTTGGATCTCACTATATTCTTACTGTTGTTACAAACAAGAATTCCCTTAACATTGCATGTGTGTTGACTATCTTAACTTTTTTTTTAAAACAGAAGTGAAAAGATGAAAATATATTTAGTTTCAGGAATAAATTACTCCAGGAGCTGTAGCAAGTGATTTGATTCCCTAAGCAAGACAGACTTTTAGTGTCTGAGTTGCACTGTCTTGGGGTAAAAATTCAGAAAATAGTTTCACCTCACTGAAAAGCAGGATTTTGCTCCTGAATTCCTGGGAAGTTCCCACCTAAGCTAAGTGCCTTCTGTTTTCCTGCTTCTTGGTTCTTTTGTCTCTGGAGTTACTCATTAGGAGCAGGCTCACTGCCTCATTTAAAGAACAACAAACCAAAGAGGCAGATCAACATTTCCTTCTGCATTTCGTTTTACCTACAGTTTGGGAACAGCTTCCGTTAAATCCAGGTTACTCTTCATCACAGACGCATACAAATCGGTCTGAGGGTGTCCAGTTATTTGTAGGTGAAGAAAGGAGGGAAAATTGCTCTGATATAACACATTCTTTTTGCAAGTTAAAAATACGGGCCTTTCTTACTAGGTTGGGTTGGGCAGCTCCCTCCTCCAAGTGTTGGCTTTTAGGACTCTGTCGTGGTTTAGGCCAAATCGGCCACTGGGGACATAGGGGACCCCAGATGGGACCGACAGATGCTCCCCTCTACCCCTCTTCAAAGAGAGAGGCAGAGGAGTAAAAGAGACTTACGAGTTTAGAAGGATCTAAACTACTTTAATGAAATATCAATAATAAAATAATAAAAGGAAAAATAATAAAAGGAAATAATGAGAAATATACAAAACCGTATCAAGCTCCCAGGATGACAGTCAGGACACCGGCTGGCACTGGGGCAGTCCCAGGCTGGACTCGGTGACAGACGGGAACTGGATTCCGGATCTGGATTCAGGATCGGGTCCAAAGGCAGGCAAACAGACAGAGTCCTCCTCAGACGTCAGCCATTGAAGGAAGAAGGGAAAAAAAAAGGGCAAAAAGAAGGGGCTGACCCTTTGCTCCGTCAGCTTTTATACTGAGCATGAGGCAGATGGGATGGAATACGCTGTTCGTCAGTTTTGGGTCACCTGCCCTGTCCGCTCCTCCCCGCAGGTGGGACCCCATTATGCTTTTCCACTTCCGACCCTCCAACGTGGCAAATAACACAGCCGGTTGGCCTTGGGTGTTAGAACAATAAGTGTAAGCAAGAGCCTCCCTGCATACCATGTCTGGACATCAGCTATAAACATCGGTCTTATCACTCTGAGAGAGTGAACATTGTCTGCACAATATGCTGTTAATTTCAGTAGTTAGAAGAGGCCCAGCTAAGCGAAGTTACTGAACAAAATTGGTCCTGTTTTACCTCAAACCAGGACAGACTCTCATTCTTAGATGCTGAGCAGCTAATTTTAATTGCTTTAATTTTTCTGAGAAACTAAGTCCTTGCCCTCTGTGTAGACCTTCAGAACCTAATGCGGGGTAAAAAACTTGTGCGGGCAGCAGGATGCTTAACCACCAGGCATGGCAAATACCTCCCAAGTCTCTTTTAGAGATCCCAGCCAAACCTTTCTTCCCTCTTCTGTTATTCCTATTGCAATTATTCCTTCTTCCTGCCCACCAATCCCTTTGAAAGGATTTGTTCAATTATTAGCTATGTTTTTTCTACTTTAAGCAGCAGAGTTTGACTCGACACACAGGTAGGTGCCAGGAAAAATCACTGCTGTAGGGTGCAGAGCTCAAAGCAGCGACAGGAGACCTCATCTCCAGTCAGCACGGTAATCCACTGGCACTGGCACAGGAGCTGCCAAGATGAAAGACCCTACGTCCATCTCCTTGAAGACAATGGCCATGTTCCAGCCCTCTCGATGGGAAGCATTGAGTGCAGCTCTCCAAAACTTCTTGGAGGAAGCTGGTAGGACTCTGCATCCTTACTTAGTTGGCCCTGAGATAAAAACAACTACATCTTGTCCCGCCCTGACGCAGGCACAACCTGCTTCCACCGGAACTGGTGGTAAAAGTCCTAACTTCTTCCCTAACTTCTTCTTCAAGCAAGATTCATGTTTGGTTCTTTAAGTATTTTATTGACATGTCAATAACGTTCCCCAGAAGCTTCAAGCTCCTTTATTTTTATTTGCTTGTTTGCTTCGCTAGGGGATAAGAGAGCCAGAGGCTAGGCATTTAAATTGGGATTATACCGTTCAATCTTTCTACACTGTGATAAAGTTGTCATGGCCAGCTCTGGGGAGTCTTTGCCCTTCTGAGCATCAGGGTTCACATTGGTTTTGATCTGGCATTGCAGTGAAGAACTTTCTTTGTTTCCTTTATCAGCAGGATGGTATGTGCCTCCAGAGACAGAAAGACCCCCAGATAAGAGACGCAGAGGCCACCAGTAGGACCTGTGTGGGAAGCAGTGGCAAGAAATTTGCCAGCCACATTTTATCCCATTGCTTGCCCTCGTGCTTTCGCCAGAGGTCGTGTGGCTCAGGGCAGGCCCGGCTGCAGGACAAGAGTAAGAAAAAACACAGTAGCATTTCTTTTTTGAGTGATGGTATGATAAAACCAACAGCATGAAGCTACCTGTCCCGCTCTGTGAAACAAAAAGATGGACTAAGAACAAATAACTCCAGTCCCCTATTTTTCATCTTCAATAGATCCTGGATATTAAACAAGATGGAAAATTAAACTGGGTATTTTCTTCAGTCATGTGCAGCTAACAGACCGTAACGTAGATGAAAGTACATGAGTGCTGTGGAGCCAGACGATTTCCACGCTACCATACTGTACATCCACAGTCATCTATTTCAAATTACTCACTTTGCGAGATGTACCGAGGTGGGGAATTCAGAGACACCAGCTGACAAAAAGCGAACGGGCTCATTTCCCCCCCAGACAGAATGTTCCTCTCGCTTTGTTCTTTGAATCAGTACTCTTCAGTTTTAAACTACACATCTTTATAAAAGTCACAGCTTCCCACAATGTTATTAATTTCAGTTTGAGAGGATTGAAAGAGCAAGGGCACAATTAATTACACAGTATGAAATAGTTAGATTTGGAAACTGTAAAGCTTTATTTTTTTACATGTTTCTCAACTCCAGCACTAAGTGAAAGTGTAAAGCAAAAGATGCTGAATTTTTTAAATGTCAAAGTAATTTTGGCCTATCTCCGGCCTTTCCATTTGCCACATAAAAGCAGCCCTGTTATTCTGTAAACTTCATAATCTCAGTGGGAATACAACACAGCATTTGCCAGGACCAGCTTAAAGGGTAGGCAAAGCAGGCAGCTGCCTACCCTAACACGGAGCTAGATGCAGGGGGAAAAAAAAAATAAAAGCAAATTCGCAAATATAAAACATTATTATTTGCCAGCAGTAAGTGTTTCCTGTTCAAATTGGCTGGAAAGAGTAATATAATTCTTCTAGTATTTTATCAGAGAGCGAAGAAACCCGTGGGGGAGGACATGGAAAAGTCTTTCAGTCTGACATAAAAGGGGGTGAAGGCTGGCACCGGCTCCCGCTGCTCGGCTATTTGAGGTGGCCTTTGGCAGCCGAAGGCCAAGGAGACTGGTCGGAGCAGATCTGCTAACCCCGCAGAGGGCAACACACCTAAAGATGCTCGCTGCTACGGGAAGGCCTTGTCTCTACAAGCAAGTACTTTTGGAATAACTTTAGAGGGGTTTTGTTCAAAATAAACTGCCTTGCAGCCATATGCAAAAGGTGGGGGTTCTTTTTGTTCTCGCTTTTAGTTTTAAACAGCCTGGCGTTTTATTCCACATCACCTGCAAAATGGGCTAAAGCAACGATTCTGGGTTTTTGAACTGATTTCTTTTATCTTTGCAGTTACTACACTAGAGAGAATCACTGGCATTTTAGGTTTCCAGCACCTAAAAACTGCAATCTTGCAAGCTGGAATCTTTTAAATGGAAAGCGAGAAAGAAATGACAGTGGTTCACAGTGAAAGAATGACTTCTGGGACCAGATATTCGAGTCTCTTAGTTCTGGATCAAGCAAGCAAATTAAGGTAAAACCCAGAGGGACAAATATGCTGCACAGATCAGCTTGGGCAGCATCCTTTTATAGAAACAAATGGGGAAGTAAAACACAGTACTTTAAAAGCGCATTAAGTATACTTTATTCCTCAGCTCAGAGTTAATTCAAGCAATAAACTCACAGATTTCACACAAGCTACAGCCTCCTACAAATCTCACAACTGAGCTCCCTACCAAACCTCAGGGGAAGCTTTTATAACGATAACGCCCTTCCCCCACCTCCAAGCTGACCTGGGAATGCTTAGAGAATTGTGCTTAGCAAAACTCTTGTCCTAAGACTTTTTATTATTATTGTTATTACCTGTCTTTTTTCTCTGAACCACCTCTATAAAAGAGAGGGGATTTCCCCTTGCACCAATTAAAACCCAAATCTCACCTCTCCTTTCTTCCCCCTCAACAAGAAGTTAACCCCTGCTGAGCTCTTTCCCCCAAGGCATCTATAAAGCCTCACAGGTGAGCTTGCTGCAACGTAATGAGAATGAATCAGCACTGATCTTCCAACAGATAAACACCAATCTTTTATTCTAGCCACCTGGCTCTGGACTTATCGGACAGGAAAATGGCTATGGTTTGAGTTAGGTGGATTTTCTTCTTTTTTGCAATATTCTTCCTTTTGTGTTTTCCTCCCTTTAGCAAGCACTCGTGGGAGCAAAGGTGCTTTGGAACATCTTCAAGCTGGGATTTTTCTTTCTGAAAATCCATGTTCTGACACTTTTTGTTAGAGAAAATTACTTTGTTTTGAGTATGCTCAGTCTCTTAAAGTCTTTCATTTCTGTCAGGACTCTTTTTTTTTCACCAGGTCCTTAAAATACAGATGAGTTTGTTACACCTGGACAGAAGTAATATGGAAATATTTTCATTCCAGTAAAGGTTTAATTATAATTAAACCTGGTTGTTATACCTTGGGGAAAATGAAAAGATTTGTGTGGTTATATAGGTAAATTTGTTTTGTCTCCCTGTGGTTTTGACCATAAGAATGTAGAGTCAAGAATTGTAATAGTTCACTAAAATATTTTCTGTCCTAGATGTGCATGAATCATATAATTGTTTGCCTAATGAAGCTCTTAAGAATAACTAGAAGAAATGAAATGCATTAAGGAGTCTAACAGGAGAGCAGGCCGTAGTACCAAATTACTTTGAATTTTTATGATTGTTCTCAAGTAGGGAGTAAAGTGGGAGGATGAGAAGACAATTCTCCAGTTCAATTTCTACCTCTTCACTCATTTCGTGTTATAAATAAGTGCTTTATAGGACTGCTTTCAGTTTATTCTCTGGTCCTGGCAGATGGGTGCTGTTCTGTTGCCTTTAAATTTCACCTATCCCTCTTTATCTCATACACTTTGAGGAGAACATCACCAAATAACACTGTGTCCCGTCTTCTTGAGTACCTTTAAGAAGTAAATGCCCTTATTTAAAATTTGTAATATGAATTTTGGGCTCTGCTGCTACCCACAATTTTTTCTAAGCCTGTCACAGGGTAAAGAATAAGGAGTCCGTGTTCTAAGACTTTTAAATCTGTGCCTTTTGTTTGCTGCATTTTCACTTTGTCCATGCTAAAGGGAACAGTCTTTCTGACAATCAACATTTTTTACAGGGTTTCTTTTGCAATCTTGTGTGCAGGGGGTTTGTTTGTACCAGATAGCAGCACAGATATATTAGCAAGAGTTCATCTTGGGTTAAATTCTGGGAAAGCCACAGGAGAACAAGCCCTCTGTTTAATTGGCATTTTGTATCTACAAGGGTGGTTGTGTTGCTAAAACCCAGGCAGGGTAAATATCCCTTGGATTTAGAGGACCGCGATATTAACAGATATGCTGCTGAATTTATAATGGCTATCAGTGATTTACTGGTTTTGTTGTGTCCCTCACCCATTATGATGTACTTAGGTGCATTTCTGTACATATTTGTTGAAATCTTCCTTCTCAAGGCCTGCATTTTGGGTTCAGTCACTGTCTGTGGATTATTCCCTGGAAATGGAATGTTAATTGTGTTGGGGACAATAGATGCCAGTATTTCTTTACATAAATAAACATTATTATTTGATGCATAAAGCATTTTTTATTAAAGCAATTTTCTTTCTTGTGGATTTGAAGAGAAATATAGTCTCATTTTCTCACTTGGTGACTTAGATAACAGTAAATAATTTTCTACACTGCACTTTGTACGGAAAGAAAAAGATGGGCAGAGAAGTAGCTATGTTGTTTATAATAAATGAGAATTAAAAGTAATTAGTGGAACAGCACAACTCAGAGGATTGGTAACAGAATCCAGAGCCTTTTCTCTTCCAGGTGTTCAGATGCTGGGTAATGAACATGTCATAAATACCTCCATGGCGAGGTCACCAGTTTCAATGAGGTTTGTGTAAAGAGGGGCAGGAAGGCATTAATGCACGAGCATCAGTCGCCAGGAGAACGTACACCGCTTCTGTCTGTCACACAGGGGTGAAGAGCTGGCTGTGTTGTTTGGGTCCACAGCAGCCCCGTCACCAAGGGACTCTCTGCCATGCACCCGGTCATAGGCTGCAGCTGTTTGTGGTAGCTGTCCTGGGAGGACTTCATGGACCACAGCACTTGCTGTGTGACTTCCGCTGGGTTTTCTTTGCCTCATGTGGCTATGTACGAATATGATGGCACAATTTCCCTAATGGGTTTACATGCTGGAAGCAGCAAATTATGGCTTATTTTATGCAGGAGATGTAAACTAGTTGACTGTGCCAACTTGGTCTTGCACTGTAGTTCTCACAGTCTGTTTCCATGTAAAAATAGGAAATGCCACACTCACTAACCTCAATCCATACTTTTCCTGACCTGTCAAGGAGTGTGGCTGGATCCCAGGTGTGCCTTTTCTGTTTGAAGACAAAGCTGCTCACAGACTTGCTTAGAACAAAGACGAAATCTTTATCTAGCTGAAGGTTTGTACTAATGTCATTGGAAGTTTAGCTGTTGTTTTGAGCCTTTTCTCTTGAAAGCAGCAAACAACCTGATCAGAGGACCATGTCATTCCAGCACTAAAGAGAATTAATTCCTTTTTTATATGTGGAAAATGTAGTCTGCAGTTTCTTAGCGCTACTCAGGGCTGTGAAGAGAGCCTAACACTTGGAGCTTAGCAGCATATACCTTTAAGTATTTCTAATTGAAAACCACAAAGCATTGTTTTATCTTGGAGAATCAGTTCCCGCTTTGGATTTAGGACAGAATGCAACACTGAGATAATCTCACTTTTCCCATCATCATCCTTTCATTCTTCTTCACTCCCCCCTCCCCAGACACAAGGTGACATATCCAAGTACTTGTCCTTCAACAGATTCTTCGGCAAGCAACAGAGCAGAAAGCCCTAATATCTATTCATTTGTAATCTGTCATTCTTAAAGTATTAAGGACAATTGACTTCACATGTCTCAGGTAATTAGAATAGTCATCCTTTGCTCCAGATTTTTAAAGTAAGTGTCTCAAACTCTTAATCAGTACATTTATTGATGTCTTTCAACATATCTGTTTCTTGTCAAGTGTGTGTTAGATTTGAAAAAAAAACTTGCATACTGAATTGTGCATAAGAATTATATTAAAAACCTTTCTCTATTGCTTTTGTAATCAAATAAAATATATTAGTGACAACGTGGTATTTTCCACATTCAGAGTAATCAATCTCTTTTTTTAATACGGAAAACTGCTCAAAAGCAAATTAATAAATATAAATGTCAGGAGTTACATTTACACAAATGTTTTAGTACTTGTTTTCCCAAGTTTATATTTCCACATCAAGCAATATTAACTATGATAATAGCTAATACCATTTTACAAGCTCTAAGGGGCTCATAAAAAAAAAGGTTGTTGGATTTCTTCAGCTGTTACTGATCTTAGCAAGAAAAAGCAGCCATTCCTCACCTCAGAAACATGAGTCCTAGCTTTGACCACTAACACAGGTTTATGTGATTTTTATTTTTTTTTTGTTGGTGTTGGCTACAGATATGGAACATCTCCAGGGACAGGTACACCCAAGTTCAGTGCCCTCTTGGAGCACGAGCACTCTCAACAGATAGCACTCTCCTGCTCTGGCAGCTCTGTATTTGTGAGAAAAGCAATCTTAAGGGCTCACAGCTGGTGAGCATTGCCATTATTCTATAGCTATGACTCTCTGGGCTTATCCACAAACGGGTTTTTTGGGCTCACTGTCACATTGCTCACTTCAGCTCTCCTATTCAAGACCCTTTTCCCTGGCATCTCTTTAGCAAGGAACAGGCAAGTCTCCCAACAGCTAGCACTGTTTGATTGGTACCCAGATGCTTTAGAGCAGTGGTTACTCATACCATCCTGCAAATGAGTCTCAGGCTGACTTCATGTGCTGGACAGGAAAAAAGCAATATCTGGAGTGGTTTTTATTGATTTGGAGGCAGAGCGAGGAAGCAGTTTGGGCAGTGGGAGATGCATGTCTCTATCATTGCTGCAATTTTCTCCTGTTAGCCAAACCACACCAAAAGCAGGAGAGTGTTCCTACAGCAGGGATTTTGCGTGGAGAACTGGAGCGATGAGGTCAGACCAGTGTGGAGAGCAAAGTGGGTCACTCCATCCCTCTGCTGGTGTTTGCCCTTGTGCACCCCATTCTCTAAGACTTTCTGCCTTGTAGGATGCGGTATATTTGCAGTCCCTGTCAGGGACTGTTTTGAACTCTTAAACTGAGAATCTCATCTTTCGGAGCCGGGGTGGGGGGGAGAAGGTGTTCAATATTTGGCAATAAATTATTAACAAAGGATGGAGAGGAATATACTGTGGTAAAACAAAACCTTAGGAATAACTTGGTGTTGTCACCATGTCCTAGCTGTCACACGGGATATTCCCCAGTGTCTCCCTGGGGAATGTGCATTGCAGACAGACTAGGAACCCCATGTAGACACACACGCTCCTTAAATGGATGGTTTGCAAACCACTTGCAGATCCAGCTTGTTGAAAGAAACAAGGATGAGCTCCAGTAGGTCTTTCTTTCATTGGCAGTCTCTCACCTGTACATCTTCTTCTTCAGCTGTGCAGTCTGTACCAATGACAACAACAAGAGAGAAACTGGAGCAGGTGGGGTGTAATCCAACCTGAGCCTTGGAGCAGCCCCTGGTCTCCTGGGAAAGCTGCTTGCTCATTATAAAGGACCTCTACGCCTAAGGGCTGTGTACATGGTTCACTGCAGGGGATAAAAAGGAATATATTTGAGGTGTGCTTATCTGGAGTTGTCTCCTTTTTGGAAAATTTCTCCCCTCTTCTCTTCATTTAATTTCTCTTTGGGATGAGTGAAAACAGGATTGTGAGGATGTGGGAAGAGAGAATTCTTTACTAAGGAAAAATCTCACAAGTCTACGGACACTGCATATGCTAATACAGGACAGAATACCGTGCAGGCTTCAAATGTACCCCCAGTTTAACTGGAGAGTGGAAGACCTGTGGGGTATAAGGCAGCTGGCAATGTCATGAGCGCTGAGCGCTTGCTCTTTCAAAACACACGTGTCCTTTTGAGTCTCTCTCTGCTGAGCACAACTCCTCGATTACAGATAGGGATTTAGGTCTGTCCAAGTAACACAGTGTTGCCTTTTTTGGTGGTAATGACAGCTGTACAGATCCAAGAAACAATACTCATATCTTCATGTGGATGGTTGTCTCCATCAGATAAGGAGATAGATCTCAGGACTTCAGTGTGTTGGGCACGAAAGTGATTCTGAATTGTAAACCTCCAGTGGTTCTTTGTTCATAATGGATTAATTCCTCTGATTTACCTTACTTCTCCTTCCTTAAGAAATGAATTGGTTCTGCACATAGATAATACTTTCTCCTTTTCGTAATATATTACTCAACGTGGAATAATTAGGAATGCAAAGGTTGCACTGAGCAGCAGAAGGAGAATGCCTGCCTCCCACTGAATCATTTTTGTCTCTTTAAAGGATTCCTTTCCCAATTACTGAATTATTTTAAACATAATACTTAACCTTCACCTTCTTTAGTTTGCGTGCACATTAAATAATTCTGATAATTAAGGTCTGTTGCTGCATTTTGAAAATTTGGGCCCCATTCTGAAAGCCATTACCCTTACGAATTATCTCAGTGGAATAATTGATGTAAAAATAGCTGTGATTTTAATGTATAGATGATTGGATTTAGAGTTTTGCCTTCATTCATTTCATTGGAAGGTACTTACCTGCATGCCTCTGACTGCTTTGAAATTATTTTGTGTGGGTATCTAAACATGCGCGCAGTGATGTATTGCTATGTTTATCACTGTTTTAGTTCACTGAGAGCCACTTCAGCTGAGCTGCAAATTCAAAATCTTCCCATAGGAGAGGCTAATTGACTTGTGCTTTTGTGGTTTATGGTGTCACCAAACCCCTTGACACAATTCTAACGCTGCATTGAATGGATGCTAATCTATTCTTATTCTAACTGTTGACTTAATGTTGATACAACATCCATGTATACTTCTCTTTCCTGAGAAGACACTTTATAACTCAGTTATGATGGTAAATATTGTATCAACCTGAGACATCGTGACTCCATGGAAAAGTAACGTTTTAGTGAAGTTTATGTAGATTTTGGCTTTCTAAAACATGTAATACTTTATCAAGAGGAAAAATATTGATACTGGCTCTGTTCAAACTTTTATTTCAGGATTGGGACAAAAGAAACTTGGTTTCATAAACGTGTCCAGAGCAATTTTATTGTTTATTAAAAGACATAAAATATATCTAGATTTTCTGTTACATTATAAATCATAGGATTTTTCAAAAGTAAGATTGCGTAGGCTGGATCTCTCTTTCTTCAGTTACATAGCCACAAAAATGACTTATCCCATGCACTACGTTTTGTCAGAGTTCAGAAGGATATTGCTGTGAATCCAAGAACTAGAAACGGGCCAAAGTGGAAGCCAGGGATAGAGTCGGGGCTTAGCTTTATCCCAGTCTGATTCTGTTGACTTAAGAATAACAGCTCAGAGCTTCAGAGTATGAACTCTGTCTCAGGTGGGAGGTTTTCCACATGGAATTTAGGAAGGAGACAGGATAGGAGTTGGAAACCTTCCTTCTTGGTTAGGGAACTGGATGAGTTTGGAGTGAAAAGGGGGGGCTGTTCTTCAGTCCTGGTCTAGAGGGCTCCAGTTCTCCTGAGTGGAGCTACTAGGAGTAAGATTTTAGCCCAAGGTGGCAAAAAGCCAGTGAGGGCAATTGCTATCCTCATCCCCTTTTAACTTGTGAGTACTTCTGAAAGACGGACTGGAAGAATTTAAAGTCTCAGGTCTGAATCTGAGATTCATTTGACCCAGAACTTGATTTTTAGGCTAAACTATAGTACTGACCCTCTGGCCAGCCACAGGTGGTATGGTAAAAATGAGCAGCTTTGTGGTATGTTACCATTCATGTTCTTGCTGGGGCAGATCCAGCTAGGATGTCTAGAAAGCACTAAGCAAACTGGAGCTGTAGCCACAACAAATAATGAGTGGGTTTGTGTGAAAATTTTTATCTGCAGTATGTATTAATTGTTCTTTACATCCTGACAGGAGAAGATGAGCACAGCTGAAAAGAGAGGAATGTTAGGGTATGCCTGGGGAAATGTGGGAAGCTGAAAGGCAAGGCCTGGTGCTCTTAATAACCATTATAATAAATTAGCATATGATACAAATAATGCATCAGACGAAAAAAAAAGCTGTCTTGTAAAGCAGGACATAATTCTGCGACATGTCTACTGTCTCGAGATAAAGGTTTGAATGGTTTTCCCAAGAAGAAGCTTTATGCAAATGCATACTGTCATGTGAATCAGATTAAGGGAAGAAAGACTATTTATGCATGAAATCCAAACATGCTTCTGGGGAAAGGAGAGGAGAAATAAACCCTTTCTTTCACCTCAAATACAATATATGTGCAATGACTAAAACGAAATGAATGTGTCACCTCTATTACTGACACTAAGTGATTTCCCACTAATAATTAGCATGAATCACAGTGATAAAAATCTGAGAAGGAAAAGACCTATTAGAACATCTAGTCTATCTCCCTGTAAATACAGGACTCTCCCAGACGATTCCTATACAAAGCAGTTCACTGCTCGAGAGTCTGTGTTTTCATTAGTGCCACTTCACATGGGCATTTGCTAAGAAGTCTTTAAAAGGACTACCACATCTGTTCTTTACCCGAAAATAGAATTACATCAGTTCTGCTCTTCCAGGTTGATGTCCTTCTGGAGAGACTTTTGGTCCTATGAGTACCTGGAACATAAAATATATGTTGTTGTTTTACAAGTTTAAATACAATGGGTTGTCTTTTCTTTCACGCACCACAGAAGATGTACAGACTGTTCATGTATTCAACAGCGGCACAGAAAGCAAGAAAAGGGAAAGGTTTGGTTACAGTGAAATATAATAATGTAGCAGAAGCATTTTGGGTAACACCAGGCTGGATTCAGCTAAGTGGGGAAGGTGCATATGGAGGTGTTTGAGGCTGACAGGTTTTGGGGCTTGCTCTGTGCCATCTTTACGCCAGAGGTAGGCTAGAACAACCTTAGGATTGCTCAGACCTCTCCCATCTTGGAATGGCCCCCAAAATAATTTGCTTCTGCTCCCTTTCCTTCCACCATGTCCCTTCTGCTGGGCTGTGTGGGAGGTGATGGCACTGCTCCCACCGAGGGTCTCTCGAGCAGAGGGCAGCTCTCAGTCAGCAGCACAAAGCATCCGGGATGTAGACCAATGGGCCACACTTCAACAGGAATTTAGGATCAAATTTGGCACGAACCCCTTTTAAGATAATAGAGATGTACCACTAGAAACAGAATTAGCTGGGAATGCCTTTGAAGGTAGATAGCATACGAAGCAAGCCTGGAAGTTAATTCACATATGCAGGTTGGCTTGAAAGTCAGGGCAAGTAGGTTTGTTTCACTGCCATCTAGGCATACTCAGGCTAAATGCTTATTTGTCCAAACCCGTAGCTGTTTGCACCAGTGTGATGCTGTAGGTATATTCCATATAGTTGAAAACTGCCTGACCAGATTCTCAGCTGACATCAATTGATTTTTCCCCGCTAATTTCCATACATAATAATTTCTCATCCCAAGCGTTTTGCATGAATCTGAGATGTGAGGCTGGGTTTTTTGCTGATCACCCTCAGGATGCACGTCATTATGGTACAATTCAGTTCCTACCAAACTTGACTGGAAACTTTCCCCTAAACCCAGGGGCTGCCAAGCAGACCCTGTGGAACTAAAGGCTGCAAGTGAGTGTGGAGATATAGAGCCTAATGCTTTTGTGGGAGTTTTTTTTTTTAAAAAAAAAAAAGGGGTGTCTTGGGTGTGTGGTGATTCTGTGTTTGTGGCACCCTCCCACATCCCAGCAGAAGAGGCAGCGGTCCTGTGTGCGAGCTGCTGCTGATCCAGGGAGCGAGGAATGAAACAAACCCCTGTGTGGGTAACATCAGCTTACAAGTTTTGCTTAGGTGCCTGTGGCTGAACAGCATTGGTGTGTGTGCAGCCTGGAACAAATGCGAAGGCCGATCAGATGATCCTAGGCAGATAAATTTTTAAAAGATATCGTTCCCCTAAAATGCATCGATTTGCCCCACATGAGCTAAAATAATTTATATAAAATTGATGTGCTCATGGTTTTTCTGATTGTTTGTCATGATTTTTCTGGATTGCAATGATCTTTAAATATTACTTGCAGCAGCAGCAGCTGTTACAAAATTTTTGGGCAAAAATCCGATTTACTTTTTATTTAAAATAGGTAACGGGCATTTAAAAATAGAGTTACCCTGTCCTGGCACAGACCCAGTCATGGGTGTCCTGATGTGTAACTCAGCACAGATCATTTTAAAAACAAGAAGTTTGCTGAACAAATATAAGCTTCCCGCAGCCCAGCACGTCTGTCCCCACAGACCAATGAACTTCCCTGTGACTCGAGATATTTTTAATTCTGCTCTGGACTTTCTCCAGGAAATAAGTAATAATTACTAATTGTATTTTTGTAAGCTAAATGAAAGGATGCATTCTTTCTTGAAATTCTCCCTTAGCTTTTGCAATTAATTATGTTGCTCTTTTGTGTGATTAATCCTTGTCTTTGTATTACAACTTCACTTAATCAAATAGTGCTGTGTAGCATGCCAAGGGTTCTTAAGTGTAAGATATTTTCTCCTTTTTTATTGTCACTTTTTTCTTTTCTCTGCTACTCACATCTCATCTAAACTTTTAGCAAAGCGATGTTTTACTAAAGAACTAAAGAGTTCTAAAATTATCAGGGGAAATTTGCATGAGATTATTGTAACTTGGCAAAGCCCCCCTGCCATGTGTGGAGCTACAAACTGATTTTTACCAGCTGAGGAAATGTCCTTACATCACCGACACATACTAAGGCAGTTTTCTGATAAAACTATTTCAACAGAAGATCAGTCAAAGCCCCTAAATGACCTCAGGTTTTCTTTCTAAACCTTTACTATATGAAATATATTAAAACAGACTTACTTGACCACCTTAAATTATATATTAAAATTACCCTCTTGCAATATGCCCACACTGGAAATGTCAGGCAGAAAGGAGCTGGTTTTGAGTGGTTTAGAGAAAGTCTTAAACACTTAGGTTGCTGTGCAATTTTGTGGCAAATCTTACTTTTTCCTTTGCAGCCAGGGAAAGTTTTTTCCGTGGTGGAAGTGGAGCATGTCTGTCATTCCAGCATAGAATGGCTGCAATATTGCCAGCATTAAATGTTCAAAAGTCAGGAGACTGATTTACACCAAGCAAGGCCCTTACTCTAAAAGAAATAATTTTCTCTTCCAGTTTCTTATTTTTCAGGGTGCCCTAGCTTCATATTTCCAAGGGCCTTTCTGTATCTTAAAATTAATAAAAAAGCAGACAAAGTCAACTTCAGGAAAAGTGGCAACCTTATTGCTCCAGGACCTGGGACTTTAAAAGCAAGATCTTTCCAGCCTCACAGTGGAAAAAGCAGAACTGGTTGTAGCTGCTGGGGAAATGTAGTCATTTTATCACCATAGAGGTGTCAGCGGGTCAAGCATGAGTCTGAACATCTGTTATCATGGAAACCTTCTCTCCCTTGAGCACAGCAGAGGATGGGCATTGCCTGTTTGAAAGTCTACCAAGGTGAGTTGGGCTGGAGTCCAGGACAACATCAGCTGTTGGTTAGGAAAGCACTGAGGAGACTGCTTACCTTTCATTGTGAAATCACTCTCAGAGCTTAATAATGAAATAGCAAGTGAAGGCAGTAACCAAAATGTTCTGTGCCAGTGTAAATATAACTGGTTAGTGAATAGATAAGATACTAAAAGACATTGTTAAAATACACAGTGCCGTCACTATTGGATGAGTCAAACTTCTTGCTGGAGAGTACCACGGTAGATTCCTCCATGAAGCTTTTTACACATTGTTCCTAATTGCAAGGTGTCCTGGTTTGAGGTAAAACAGGACCAATTTTGTTCACTAGCTTCGCTTCTTAGCTGGGCCTCTTTTAACTACTGAAATTAACAGCATATTGTGCAGACAATGTTCACTCTCTCAGAGTGATAAGACCGATGTTTATAGCTGATGTCCAGACATGGTATGCAGGGAGGCTCTTGCTTACACTTATTGTTCTAACACCCAAGGCCAACCAGCTGTGTTATTTGCCACGTTGGAGGGTCAGAAGCGAAAAAGCATAATGGGGTCCCACCTGCGGGGAGGAGCGGACAGGGCAGGTGACCCAAAACTGACCAACAGCGTATTCCATCCCATCTGCCTCATGCTCAGTATAAAAGCTGACGGAGCAAAGGGTCAGCGCTCCCTCTTCTTTTTGGCTCCTTCTTTTTCGCCCTTCTTTTTCCTTTCTTGCTTCAACGGCTGACGTCTGAGGAGGACTCTGTCTGTTCGTCTGCCTTTGGACCCGATCCTGAATTCAGACCCGGAATCCAGTTCCCGTCCGTCACTGAGTCCAGCCTGGGACTGCCCCAGTGCCAGCCGGTGTCGTGATTGTCATCTTGGGAGCTTGATACGGTTTTGTATATTTCTCATTATTTCCTTTTATTTTATTATTAATACTTCATTAAAGTAGTTTAGATCTTTCTAAACTCGTAAGTCTCTTTTTCCTCCTCTGCCTCTCTCTTTGAAGAGGGGTAGAGGGGAGCATCTGTCGGTCCCATCTGGGGTCCCCTATGTCCCCAGTGGCCGATTTGGCCTAAACCACGACACAAGGAGAATGAGCAGGCAGAGGAAAAAAGTAGAATTAATCTCTTCCATTAAGAGCTTAATAAATGCTAAAAAGTAACTACAAATATTCAGATGACTGACCTGCATCAGCAGAGCGTGGAGGTGCATGCTCACCCTAAGCATAGCTGTAGTCTCACGGAAATACAATAAAATAAATAAAAAGTATTGTGGAGTTGTATGGCCCTGCTTGCATGAGTAACGCCAGGGATCTGCTTCTTGAACTGGGTCCTTTATGCAAATAATAAGTCACAAATGTGGTAAGGATTTATTTTATGTTCTTTCAAATGAAGATGGGTTGGCTGTATTCAGTATATTAAATCCTTCCTGCTGCTAAGCTTAAAGAAACTGATTCTCTTGTAACATATTTTGATTTGACTACTGTAGCTTCCAAGTGCTATAAAGCACTAGAGTAGTTTGCCTTGGCCTCACACCTAGTTACAGTAGTGCTAACTTTAAAATTGCTGAAGAAACCCACATCTGGAGTCAATTGAGTGAATTTTAACCAGCTTTGGTGGTAATATGCAAGTAATATTTCATCCTCGTGTGTATTTCACTCATCTTATAAAAAAGATGCCTCATTCCAAGACTCCTAGACATATTTCTTTGCTGTCTCATATATCAAGAGTATCAGACTAAGCAGACCGCTTAAAACTGGATATGTCCAAACACTCTCTTATCCTAAACAACGGCGAATATTTTTGCCAACACTTCCATTTCCTGCAGTGGAAAAAAAAAATATATAACCCCAAAGCCTTGGCCAGATCCTGCTTTCCTTGAAATGCATGGCAAATTTGTCAACAAAACACTCTCTGGCTCGGTAGTGGGGGGAGAAGTTTAACAGCTGGAATTAACCAGCAGGAATAATGTGAAGCAGGCTGAAGCTTCGGATTAGGTTTAGTCTAATGCTGGGGTTCAAGGCTGAGCTCGCGTTCCGATCTGCCTGTGCCAAAATCACGGAAGCGACATCCAAAACCAGAACCAGAGAGCAGGCCCTTTCAGCTCTGGATTTGGCCCAAAGCCAGACCAGGGCTGCGGGCACCGGGCCAGGAATCCAGCGCTGAGACACCCGCAGGCCCCAGATTCAACGGCTTGAAACTCCAGTTTTCTACCGTCCAAAATATTAGTCTGGTGCAAAGAAAGTACTTTCATTTACGAGAACGTTGTAAGCATAAGTAATGAATTCCCATTTGCATGGGCTCCGTTTCTCTGACGGGGGGGATGACCAGCCATGTGGGAGACAGGCATTAAACTAAACAAGACCCCAGACTGGTTGTATTCTTTTTTTTTTTTTTTTTTTTATCTGAAGGGACCACCACTGATGCGAGGTTCATTTCTTGTAGTGCCGCAAAAAGCTATTAAAGGCAATTGTCATGTTGGACAGACTGGGAGTTGAAATCCGGAGGTACCATCCTATTTGTGCTCCCAACGTTTGCCTCCTCCACCCCTCTCTGACATGAATTTAACGCAGGTGCAGACACAAACCTAACATAAGGGAGCAATTTTCTGATTCATTCATGTAAGACCCTGAGGGAGAGTAGGAACAAGATGTACAAAGGTAATGTGGCATTGTTAAAAAATTAACTTTGCTTCCATTTTATGGAGCCATAGTACTGTGTTGCTTAGTTACCTGGATCAGGAATTTAACTGTAAACAAGATGTTTCACTCCTCAGTCCCTAGGGTTTTCGGCTCCATTTGAAAAGCAGTTACAAATGTGCATCTTTTGCCATATTCTTGGGTTGGTCCTTGCCATTGCTTGCACCCTTTGTGTCTGCTGAGGCTGCTGCTGCAGCAGCGCTGGGAGATGGAGGTGGTGGCATCCATACTAGCGTGACCACTGCTGGGCTAGAGCCACACTCCCCTCTGAATGCTGCACTTGTTCGGAGATGAGACAGACCACTTATGACTTTTGTTTTGGTTTTTGTTTGTACAAATCCTGGCTGCACGGGTTCCAAGCATCAGGAGCTTGCCAGCTGGACTATGCAGTTATTCAAGTCATTGGAAGTGGAAAAGGGGTTAATTATCCTGGTATATTATTACATCACTAGTGGAAATTCTGTTTTTGCCCTCAGGATCTCCACTGCTGTGTCTGCTCAGAGCTGTTAAATATGACAAGGTCACTCACCCTGCTTTAGTGACAATGAGTGCTAACAAATTTGGGGGTTGCATGCATTGTCATTGCTTGACAGGGTCGTCCCTGTAACCACAAGCGTTGCCTATGCCTTGTACCCAGCAAACCGCACAGCAAGTCAGATCTTAGATTACACTGCGTTATGTTGGAATCTGTTTATAAAAATTCAGTGACACACAACTTCCCTGCTTGTTTACACTCTAAACAAGCTTAAGCAACTAACAAATACGGAGAAGATGGGGAGAGATAAGTGATGAAGAGAGGTTAAGAAGTGGGGCTGAAGATATGAACAAAATACTTTAATTGATAAGGCAAACTTTCAAAATATTTTTCTCCTCCCTTTTCCTTCTGGCTCTGCAGATGGCTGGGAAGGATCTGTCTTTTACCATGTATTGAAGCAACACGTACTTTTGAAGTTTAGTCACCCACTAATTACTAGTCTTTCATTAACAGCACAGAGACACGAATGATGAAGTACTTGCTTATATCCAGTAGTCTCTATTGTTGAGGCTTAAAAAAATAAATCATTAGCTACATGCTTGTTAAGCATGCTAAGACTGTTTATGTAAACTCCCTTGCTCTTATTTTGGCTCACACAGATGGTTAAGATAATTCAGCTAATATTTCTTATTTTAAAGAGAGGGCTAATTGCCTAAATGTCAGAAGTGCTGAGTATCGCTTGTCTTGGAAAGAATGGGAATGTAACGTGGGCACAGTTCATCCTAAATGTGGGTTGCTGTCAGAGATTTGTTGTCTGGCTACCAATTTTTATGAACAGCATGATCACAGTTGAGGAAAACCTCTGTTGTGGCCACGGCCACAGAGGTCTCTCAAATCTTGTGTTATTTAGGAACAGTCGTGCAGTTCTCCACCAAGGGTGCTCTTCAAGGTAATATCTGAAGGCTGAAGCAAACATTGGTAAGCAATGCACTTGTTTGGTTAAGGCTTCAGCCTTGACCTCCATCTTTAAGTCCTTGTTCATTATTAATCACGTGTTTCCTGAATCAAAGAGAATATTTTTGGAGAGGGAAAATTGTTCTGGGACTGGAGCGTTATACGCCAAACAGACTTGCCCAGATGACAAATAGCCTTCGCATGATAGCCAAGGTTCATCCAGCTGCTCGGCCCCGTACCAAGTGATTGATGGTGTTGATGTTCTAAATAGGCTTAAGATATGCCAAATATCAGGGCTGTAACAAAGTCCTTCAGAAATATACTGTAGATAGGCAAGAAGGCATGTTCCCAGCATATGGCAATTCTGAGAGCGGTGTCAGGATTAAAAGTAACCTCACAAGGTTTGTCTGGTTTCTTTCGAAGTTAGACAAAAACAGTTTTCTGTGCCGGAATGAGCAGGGTCATGCGAGGTCTGTGCGAAGCTTCCGATTACCACCGATTTTCTCTGTAACTGGACACCCTTCGGAGTTATAACAACATTTGATTTCTCAGCAGAGATCAATAAACTGTTTTTCTACCACGGTTCTGAGGAGGAAAGAAGAATAGGATGTGCTCAGAAGTTGCTGTCAGGGGTTTTTTATGTCTTAAAGGAATGGGAAATTCACACCTGAATAGTTTTATCTTGGTAACTCGACAGTGCTGGTTCTTTCTACTAATCCACAAAGGGCTGTTCATCGATACTCCGCAGGATCAAGCAGCTGTACTGCAGAAGCAACGGTTTCATTGATCACTCCTTTCCCCCGGAGAAATTTCCTTTATTTTGTGTTTTCCCTCTGCTTTGCAGTAAATGCAATTCCCTGGACCGAGCGGGGCTGTGTGCCTGTTAGGTGGGAAGCAGAATCGCAGTCTGGGAAATACCGGGATACTGGAGGACAAGGTGCCCTCCGCTCTGGCTACAGGACAGGCAGAGGTTAGACTGAAGGGTGGTAAGGTCTTTCTCTGCTTGGACATTCAAAGGTGATGGTTAGCCTGCATTAGACTAACCCCTCCCTGACAGCTAGCAGGGTCTCAGACCCCTTGCTAACAAATGTTCTCTGGTGTAGCACCCCCTCTTGGCATTTCATGTCTTCATCTGCCACTGAGCCCTGGTATCTCCACTGCGAAAAGGGTTTCCTGGTCCCACAAGCTCTCCATGCAATGCCGTAACCACACTTTCTAACAGATTAACCCATCTTGGGTTTGAGCATGTGTTTGAATGGTTTTCTAGGAACGACGCTGAGGAAAGCATCTTTTGTGAAAAGGCCTTGATGGTGTAGGCTATTTCCTGGATAAAACCATTTCCTCAGTAATTGGAAGATGAGTCAGGCTCACACGTGCAAAACCAACTCCTCTACTGAGTCACTCCAGTTTGGGGCCAGCAGATCTCTACTGGATGCTGCCATGAGAAGTGGCCAAGACAGCCTCTGCCGTGCACCAGACCCGTAGCGCAAACTGGCCATGAAATAGGCTCAAGTTACTGCAGGGCAATCAAATTCAGCCAGACTGTACCAGTAAACTCAGGATCAGCGATGCTCTGAAACACCAGCTGAGCAACAGAGAATGGCGTTTCGTAATAACCAGCTCAGTTTGGGGCCACAACATGGAGCAATTGGCCCATGTTCCTTTTCCACTGGGCCCGGTTGTAACCGGCTTCTTAAGTGATCAGAGGTTTCAAAATTCCCTTTTCTGTCATCCCCACGGGCTGGCTGGAATCGGCCAAAATCCCAGAATCTGTATCTTTATTTATTGCCGACTCACTTCTTGTTGGCAGTTCGCGCGTTGTGTCGCCTGCCTACTGAGCCAACAGGCTGTCAGTGGTGATTAGCAATTAAATTGTACACCGTTCAGGGTTCTGTCGTGCCTCGAGTGATTTTGTTTGCATCCAGCCCAGGAGCAGAACAACAAGCCGGGTTTTTAATTCACATTGTAATTTAAGTGTGAGCCTGTGCCTGGATGTTCTTATCTCTGCGTGCTCCGTTTCAATGGAGCTCAAACTCATTCAAAGTCACTCAAGTTAAATCAAAAGTGAGAGCTCGGAGAATGGATGGAAAATGAATAATCACACAATTACCTTCAACTAATTCAATATATAAATGAAACCAGAACTAGCTTTTCCAGTGCATTCCTGTTCATAAGTAGCTCTCAGTGTGACACATCAAATGCAACGCTAAGAGTAAACCTGGTCATGGTCTCAGTCATATTTTTGACTTTCATGTCATCTGCTGTTGGGGACATGAAGGCCCTAATGGAACACCATGGGTACATGGTCTGACCCGCACAGCACAATTCATCAAAGATTATCTAATAATTTGGGCATCGGGCCCTTAACTTCTGCTTGAATTACAGCCTGCATTTCAGAAAGACAGGCAATCATGACTTAAAGGCTACAAGTCACTGAGGCTCTACCACATTCCTATTTGACCTGATCCGAGGGTTAATTACCCTCCTTAAAAGAAGTCCTATTTCTGTTCTATAGCCTTTTCTCCAAGTTGCATGTATAACCTTCTGCAATGATAATGAACTATGATATTCCTTACTTTTGCTGATTTTCAGTTGTTGGGCAAAAAAATTAGCATCCCTGACTTTGGCTGCACTGATACTACTAGCTAATTCCAGCTGGATATTCCAGTTCATTGAATAATTTCAGTAAAATTACATTTGGGAGCAGGAAAGCTAGATTTGCCAGACAGCCTAAATAGAGGGTGATAATGTTGTTCCCCTTTTAGTCAACAGCCAGGATACTCTTCCAGGCTGAATTGAACCCAAGTTCTATTTCCATATCCGCCTGAGAGGGTCCCTGGCACGGCTCTAGCACAGTTGTGTTGTTTATAGGTGGGGGCTCCTTTCTGCTGACGCTGCTTTTTGCATGGGATGCTGACATATCATTTAGCGAGAAGGGGTGGCAGGTGGACGTGTGTCCTGAGGCTGGTGAGGAGAACACTGATTCCAGAGGTGGAACATCTCACCTCAAGCCAAAAATTTTAATATAAGCATAAAAAGTGGAACAGTGCCAAGAAGACAAATTGACAGCTTCCTCTGCCTCAGGATGCTGGAGCCTGGCAGAGAAAGAGCTCCCCAGCTATGGCTCCTGGAAGGAGGACTATTGAACTCCCTTCTCCTCTGCAGTAGGAGCCATTGGATGAAAAAGGTTGGCTCCTTCTTCCTCCCTCTGACTTTAGTCTCATATGCTTCTCTTAGAAGTGACCAAAAGGAATATTTCATATTGAGCAAAGCAAAATATTTTTTCTATCATATAAAATAATTGAAACATTTAAAAATGTCATTTAAACTGTTCCTTAGTTTCTCTTTGGGCTGCTGAAACAGAGAATCAAAAATTAGCTAATAACCCTGGATGATGTTGTCTTTTTAGGAATGACTTGTGAATAGGCTGTATACAAGGAATGGTTTATCTGATTATGTGCTTTTCTTATATGGCCTTTACTGTAAAGAAATTACAAGGCTTTTTTGTTTATTATGTTCTCTTTGTTTATTACCTTCTTTTCATGCAGTTGCAATTATATGGGTGTAAAATTGATGTGACATAAGTTCAATCACTCTTTCTACTATGACTTGCATACATCGATATTATCTCATGGAGCCTCCTGGAGCCTCCTTCAGGGATGGAAAAGCTGAAGACATGATGGAAATCTACAGCAGAGCTAGAAAATAAATCAAGACCTTTGCATTTTGGTCCTGTGCCCTGACAATGCTTTCTCTTCTTACTCCTTGTAACAGTATGTCTTGCAGCATTTTTATTGTTGTAACACTTGTGTAATTCAAACCTCATTACTTATTCTCCTGGCCTTGTAGATTAATGAGATTATTTGGTCCCTGCCTTCCTTTCTGTATCTTGAGCTATTTTCTTACTTCTCTCAGCTCTTCGCCAGGCTGAACTTCCCCAGTCCCTTAGGCTTTTCCCACGTGGCAGGTTATACAGACATCTCATTCTTGCTGCTCTCCAGAGCTCTCCCCCGGTCTCAGTCCTTCTGAAAGTTCAGTGCCCATCTCATCCTCCCCTTGCTACGGTGGAGAAGTGTTTGGACATGTTCTCACTACGGAGCAGATTTGGACTAGACTTCCAGAAGTCAACAGCTGAGTTGGGCCATTAAAATGATAAAGCTGGTTCTAGTTCTTGCAAACTTGCAAAGTTTTTAAATGCCCTGAATGAAAGTTTGGCTTTGGATATCCCCTGCCTGTAAGCATTTGATCTGCTCCGCAGCTTTGAGTCTCCCAGTTATTTACAGCTAGCTATTTGTATACTCAATGGGCTCCACTGTGTGAGGAAACTGTTTAAAAATACATTTTAAAGAGCTGATTTCACTTCATGTGGTTTTTTGCCAGCAGTGTGGTTTTTAAAAATGTTTTTTAAAACCTGTGTAGCACACAACTATGAAGCTGTACCTTAAAAGGTGAAGCAGAGCCCTTCACTTGCCGAGAATGCTCAAGGGAGCTGCTGTTGGAGCACATTGCAAGCCCTGTGCACTGCTTCAAGACTTGGTGGGAGTTTTGCTTCCCTGTGTAGCAAAAACAGTGATAAGGTTGTGCAGAAGCAGGCGGGAAAGGTTATTTAAAAATTGCTTCAATATGGCCCCTGCTATAAGATTATCTGAATTGGCTTGGATATTTAAAAGAGAATTAGCCATAACGATCTCACTCTGTCGCTTTTCCTTTTGGTTCTGCTTTTCCCAGAAAAAAAAAAAAAAAACGAAAAAGAATTTGGTTTATCGACAAAGTTCAGTTGGGGTTTCTGCCTGGATCTCCCGTGTCCGACCCATCTCTCTGCTACATCCACGTCTGCCCCGGGAAGGAGCGCTAAGGGCACTCGCAGGGATGGAAAGTCCCGTCAACAAAATCATTCCCATCTAATCCCGCCGTCTTGATTAATGGCTGCTGCCTCAAAAGAGGTGAACTCTGTCAGCCAGGTCCAGCTGCAAGGGGAGCTCAGCGTGCCAGTTTGCCCTGTTTGTCAGTGGCTTCTCTGTACAGCAAAGCAGCCTGCGCGGAGATCCTGTGGATCGGGAACGGGGTGATGATTTCTCAGCTGGGTGGGAGCGGTCTCCTAAAGGATGTTTGCCTGCTGCAGACAAAACGGCTGCACAGGGAGGCTGAAAATTATGGGACTTCAGGCAACCACCAGGCCCTGTAAATATGTTCGCTTGTTGCTCAATCTCCAAAGGAGCAAATGTATCACGTTCTTAAAACAACGGGAAAAGTCTCATTGTACAAAATTTATTTTTGAGGTGTATCCAGCTCAAGATTATTTTAATAAAACAACAGACCCCTTTTTCCCCTGACCTATAAATTAAAGGAAATTTTGAGCTTGGAGCAATATTTTTGGTCAAGTTATAAAAGAAAAGTAAACAAAGAAAAATGTGGATTTCCTATGGAAATGCAGATAGCAGTTGCTATAATTCCCAGTAGCAGACTGGTACCTACAAGTTTTATCCATACATACTTTGCATGTACTGCAGCAGTAATTGGTGGCTAAGCCTCTTGTTTTCAAATGACATGCTAAAAGCAGCTTTCTGGCCACAAGACAAGAATAGTTTCAGTTATTCAACTTAATTTTGCAAGGAGCCTTCCTACCCTGTCATAAATTCTCTTTGCAAAATGCTGTGACAATGAATTCCTTAAAAGCAAGTACAAGTGGGGTAAGGTTTCTAGGGAGAGTTAATATCTGTTATTTGACCAGCTGATTTGTCTAAAGGCATGTTTGTTTTTTTACAGCCAGATTTCTTGGTTTGTATAAAATCTCGAAACAACATATATATTCAAAATATTCATCATGAATTCAAAGCTTTTCAAATATTCTTCTCAAGCTTGTAGAAATTTTTAAAAATTATAACCCTCAGTGGTTCCTGCTGAATTTTGTGTGCCTCACGTTGAGAGGTTCTTTTTCCCCATTGGCTCCGTCCGAACGAAATCTTCCAGTCTTGCATTTGCCATCCAAAAATCCTTTTAGTCTCCTTCTTCTCTGCTTTAAAATTTCACAAGTATTAAATTCCATGCTGAAAAAAATTGTCTTCACACACTTCCATACAATTTGATACCAAAATGTTTGGAAGGCAAAGCAACATTCCAAATGCTAAAAATCATCTGAAAGGGAACAACCAATCGGGGTATGGAGCTTAATTATTTTTTTTCCCCAAAAAATAAAAAAAAAATAACTCTCACACACTTCTTAAGCAAAAAATTTGGATAAAAAAATAAAGAAGCTAGAAGTGGCTGGAAAAGATCTTCTGAGGAGTGATTATTTTCTTCCCCACTAGCAAAATAGGTATGGAAAATGTAAGTATGCACAGCTGTGTTTATTCCAATGATTAGACATTCTATTTCTCTGTGACCTCTCTGCATTGAGCTGGCAAGACACCTGGGTATGCTTAGAAGTGTCTCATTCATACATTTACATTTATTCAACTCGGACCTTTCTTTCTCCCTTCCATGCCCTTTTCTTCTCTAAAAAGACCACAGAAAAAAACAGTTGAGTCTGGTGCACTCCTTCGTCTCTCTATTTTCTTTTGCGTTCACAAGGTGTCGGTTAAGAGTCTATGCTGTGCCTTTACACATTTTAAATAACAGCATTAGCACTATTTTAACAGTGAGCATAAAACCTTCTTTTTCAGCTTTTTCATGCTGAATCAGAGGGAACGGGGGTGGCTGCAGTGTATCATGTAATGTGACTGCACGCACGCCGGACTAGGAGTGCAATAGAAGCCAAGCTCCAGTGTCTGCATCTCCCATGCTGTACATCTGCGCTTGCATTTTATTTGTGCAAAATACGTGTGCGTGCAGAACCTGGGCTATCCTTGCACTACTGCCCCACTGCTCTAGTTGATATTAATGGATGCATAGTTGTTATGGAGAGGTTTGCTTACAAAAAAAAAGAAGGTTGGCACAGAAATTTTGCAGTCCAGACTGAGTTACTGAGGTAGAAGAGTAACAGAGAGGGGTTAAAAGGTTTCTCACTGGCACTGAAGAAATTTGGTACTGAGTTGAAATTCCCCCTAGGTCTTCTGAGCCTTAATCCAATGCCCTACCTGCTACTTCAACCTTCCTCTGCAAGTATGCATCTGGTTTGGAGGCAGGGCTTCCTCTGTGAGTGTCCAAGCTCCAAAACTTTTCCATATTTGTTTCTCTTCTACTATCATTGAAACCAAAAGTGGAATTTCCAGTAATCAAAAGTTGCCAGATCAATTCAAGAGTGATTTCGTCAAACTTACGATAGTTTCTCCCCCTGTTTCTTTGGATATCCAGGTATTTCAGAGCACTAAGTACTGTCTGCAAACTATAGATCCAGTTCTTCTTTCAATAACTCTGTCTTAACATATTGTTGGTTTCCTTAGAGTTATTATAAATTTAAACTGAAGAAATATGACTGCGTGTACACAGAATTAGAGTAAATGAAATGACAATGAGAAGCATCTGTACATAAGGCACTCATTTTCCTTTCCTTTCAAGCTATCTGAATTCATTAGCTGCCCTTCATACTGTGTGCTGTGTACAATACAATGTCTCATATCTCCTCCACTCTGACAAATTAGCTTTCTTTTCTCTCTGCTTCAATACTGTAACTCAAAAGCTCTGAATTGCTATTGGGTACTAGTGAAAGGTGTGCTCGATTTGCTATCTCAATTAATTTTTACAGGAAATGTTTAGGAAGGGCCAACTCCTTTACAAATATTAGTTTTTACTACATATATGATTAAGATGTGTTTGTGTTTGCCATATTAGTTGTCTTTTCTAGGGTTCAGTCCTGCACAGGGCTGGGTGTCCAAAGCTTTCCTCTGGGGTCAGTAGCAGTGGTCCATGCTCAGCACCCAGCCCAAGTGCCCTTCCCATGCAGAATCAAACTATATGTTCTCAGGACGTATTTAAACACAATCTAAAGAGAGAATTACTGGGAGATTTCTTGCACCCTCATTCCGCAGCAAGGCGGAAAAGTCCTGAAACTGGAACACAAGAAAACTCAACATGGTAATCCATCTCTTCATGTGCCCCCCCCGACATCATCCTTCAGAGCTGAGGAAATGTAGGCAGATTGAAAAGACTTCACAGCAGAGCAATCCTATAATTAGATTCATAGGGAAGTGTAAAGAAAAGATCTAACTGAGATAAACAGGTTTGCCTGCCTTTGGCTAGCCTGCTAATGCACTGGAATCTGTAGAGCCAGATCTGTGTAGTTTGGTTATGGAAAAGGGAGATAAACAACTCTGGCAACACACAAGGTGGAAGAAAATGAGGGGAGTAAATGAGAATGAAAGTAAGCAATAGAAACAGCTAGGCTGGAAGGAGAGGGAGAGGAAGCAGTAATGGGGATGCAGTATGAAATCTTCTTGACGCTTGAACTGGAAGACTCTTCAGGTGGGAAATTTAATATGGAGCCAGACAAAGTACTAGCTCATACGTTCGTGCTACTGACTTTGTGTTTTACAGGAATGAGCTGGTGCTGAAAGGAGTGGAGGCATGGAGTAGTTTCCTCTCGTGGCAAAGCTGATTTAAGAAGTTTCCACCACCTCAATTAAACTATTTGAGCTAAGGAAAAGAAAAACTACTTTTTTCAACCCCTAATATTTTTAAAACTTGGATCATCTCACTTGCTCAGTTTTTAACATTTCTGTGAAGAACTTGGCCTGCTGAGCATGAACTGAAGCACCCCAGCAGGGACAGCAAGCTGGAGGTGCTGCAGGTGGTGGTAATAGAGGACAACAGACGGAAAGGTTCCCTGTGCCACCAGATAAACCATGCGCACACCCTTGGCAGCTTTACAAGGATTTCCCTCTGCTGAGCGAAGGCAGAGAGAGGGGATGACTCTTGGGGTTTGCTGTCCAGAAGCATCCAAGGAGCTTAGGCACCAACCCCCAATGAAACGTAATGGGCAGGAGGTGCCTGGATCCCTCAAACCCTTTGGGATCACGCCTTGGAGGAGCCCAAGGAGATCATCCCCTGGGGACGGGATGGGGTGGCCATGACTGGGAGAGCCCGGCTGCCTTGCAGACCCGGTGCGGCAGAGGCCACGTCGAGGTGGGGAAACCTGGGGAGCGCCCGGGGAGTGGGTTTATGAGGCTCCTTTGAGCTCAAAGCAGTTTGCGAGGGGTGGGGAAGAGCTGCCTCCCCAGCCCCAGGTGGAAAGGAGGGCTGGAGGGAAGGGGTGGGAACCGGCAGCCGTCCATGCCCCGGCCCCGGGCGGAAAGGTGGTGCGTTTGCCGCCTTCACCCCTCCCACCTCTCAGCCACATTAAAGCCCGATTATTCACGCTTGATGTCAGCAAGGCAGGGCCCCGCTACCCGCTGCTCCCGGATCCCTTCCCCGAGGGGCCACATTACCCCGGCGTGCACCGGCCCATTCGGGGTGGGGTTCATGGGGTGCCCGGGCAGGTGAGGGCCCAGGGCCAGCACCTTCAGCCCCACACGGTGCCTGCTTGGTCCGTCCCATGTCCCGGGGAGACATTGCTCCATCAGCCTCTGAGGGACGGCGGTGGCTGTGGAGAAGCGGCTGTCCCTCGCCCTGCCGAGGGCTGTGAGCTGCCTGGGGTGACGGCTGTTGGCCGTGCCGGAGCCCTGGGTGGCACATGGGCACCATGGGTTCCTCAGTCACGCTGGCCATGCTGCTCCCGGTGGAGTCAGCCCCGGGCCGAGGAGACAAGGAGGGACGCCCAGCTGCCCCATCGATCGGCTGGGGCAGGAGGGATGATCTGAAAATTCAAGAGGAAGGCGAGAAGGAAGGGAGAGGACTGAATTGACCCTTTTTTCCCCTTACCATTCACATGCTTACAGATTTTTATCAGGCTTTTTAGCTGCAGGGCAAAGTGTTTCTTTATAGTTCCTTCCAAAGCGCGGCTGCCAAATTCAGGCTGCGGTTGCAGCAGCTGTAACCCATCCCCCAAGCCCTGCACACCCCTGGTCTGGGAGCAGTTCGGCAGGAGGGGCTGAGAGCACTTGCATAAGGTTGGTGGGGAGAAGATTTCGGTATCCTCTAGGGCCTCTCTGCATGCAGTGCTGTGGGCATTATGCGGGTTTTGCCCGCTTTCGCAAAAGCGGTTTGCCAAAACACACGTGGTTGCTGCGAAACCCCACCAACTGTGTCCTTGGAGCCTGGCTGCTGTGTGGATGGGGGGCAGCCGGGCTGCGCTTCACATTTCGGGAGCACCATGGGCTCCCCTGGGTGCAGGCTGCAGGCTGCCGGCACCTCTCTTCCCAGGGATGTGACTTACCAGCGAGTCAATGGGTACCATGAGCCGCTGATGCTCTTGTGATGCCGAGAAGTGGGCAGAGGAGGGCCAGGTGTGAAATCCACGGTGATGGGCACCAGCACATACCCAGCACTGCTCCCTCCTCCCTGCCAAGCCCAGCACAAGCGTCACCTTGGTAGCATCCCCGGGAAAGGGGCTGTGCAGCACCCACGGGTGGGAGGGGGCACGGGCAAGCTGGCACTAAGCGGCTCTGCCCTCTCCCAGGACTGAAGACAAGGGGGTCACATTCTTGCAGGCAGAATTAGACACTTTTATGGCCTGTTTGGGGCTAGTTTCTCTCTCTTTTTTTTTTTTCCTTACCCAGCGGAGACTTGCTCATTTGTAATAGGAAGGTTCATTGTTTTCCTGTCTGATATTTCTTTGATTACTTAAAAAGAAATCCCAGAGGCTTGTTTTCACAAAATAGTGATTGCATAATTGATGTGATTATGATGTATTTTGCTGTGTCACTGCAGCTCGGTTGATTATTTTGAGAAGCTCTGAGCACTGTTAACACTGCCATGTGTTGTGCGTGCATGGCCCCGGCTTTCATCCCCCTCCACATATGTACAAGAGCCTTTCAAACACCGTTTCCTCCAGCGGGGACCGTGCAAGACCTTCCTCCGCACAAGGAAAGGGATCCAGACCCACAAATTGCTAATACCAATGAAAGGACAAATACTGTGGGGTGAGCTGCAAAGCTTTTTCTGATGTAAATAATGGCTTGCTGGTGTGAATAATCTCCCTAAAATCAGATTTATCATGTGGGCGAGTACACAAGTAAAATCATGGCACTAAATTCTAGGCTCTCTCCCTGGATAAAAATATACAGATAAAGCAAATGCAGAACAGTCAGGTGCACTGGAAGTAAAATTCCTCTGAATACAAAAAAGTGCAGCAAATCCTTAAAGGTAATTATAAATTATAACCTGAAAATGTATCAGCCAGCTGCAGGTAGGAATATTTAAGACCTCACCCAGGGAAGCCTTGTGAGAGAGGATCGCCTTCTCTTTTTTTGGCTAGAACTTTTAAATTGTTGTCAGCTTGAAGCTGGAGATCATCCTAAGAGTCCTTTTTCTCCTGATGACTTTTTTTTCACTTATTTTCTGCATTCTCCTTTCTTTTCTTTTAAATTCAGGGATGAAACATTGCCCTCAGTAAAGCTTCTTGGCCAAATTTCCAGATTTCTGAACCTTTTGTTTTTCTCAACATGTGTGCAATTTTCACTATTTTTGTCCAGCGGTGACCTCTGGAATTCCAGAATAATTTTCCCTCCCCTTCCTGGTGCCCTCACGTGACCCAGGAACACAAACATCTGAGAGACCTCTGGGCATCTTCACATCTGCTGGTATATAAGATCAGAGCCATTGTGTGATGTATTTTTAACAGCAGGTGTTGGGCTTGGAGAAGGGTGTGTTGGTTTTTGAGGGGCTGGGCAGAATCTGCACTTAATTCTTAGTTCCCAGGCTATTTAGGAACAGCTTAAAAACACACTTAATCTGTTTGTACAAATTTAACATTGTAAAACCACAATAAGGAATTGCTAATCAAGTGCAAGCCTGGATTTAGTTTCAGCTTTGCATCATTGCTGTCCTAAAAAAACAAAAAAACCCACCCAAACAAAAAAAAAACACCAACACCATCAAACTTTAAAGCTGAGTCCAAGACTCTAGTTTACAACTTATTTTCATGAAATACTATTGATTGATTACTTGAAGCCTGTTAATTATTATTTAGTCACGGTTTTCAACACAAACTCCTTACAGCAGCAAAACAAACAGTGTGGATGTTTTATCTTTTGCCAATTAACACAGTTTGAACATGACTTAAAATAGGCTGTTAGCTCAGGGTCTGATTCACGACTGCATCTCTCCCGGTTGTGCCACTGTAATCTCATTGATTTCCATGGCATTGCGGGAACCTCGGTGCAAAATGAGAGAAACGCTTCTTTTTAATAGACAGCCTCCCCTCCATGTGTAAAGGAGCCCATGGCACACCAAAGCCTCACACGTGACTCTCTTCCATGGTCCATTTGTAGAAATTTAGCATCTAAATTTAAAAAAAACAGTATAAGCAGAGTGTTTTCCCCAAAATATCATCGAAATCTTATTTTCAGAGAAATCACTCCATTTTTTTTATCAGACAAATCTAAAATGGTGCTTAGTGTTCAGTTATCTTCCGGGTATAAATGGCATAAATGGGTGATTACTTTAAATACATCTTCTCTGAGAAGTGAGTTATGGGACCTCACAAAAGCATCAAGCTGTGACTACTTTCAGGAAATCACTTGGAAATAAATAAGATGATAAAGGTTGCTTGCAAGTCCTTAGATTCTCATTGCCTTTTTAGGCAGATAATCGAATTCACTATGAGCTGTAATTCCTTTCTGGTTTCACTAAGAAACAAGTTATTTATTATTTGGGAGAAGAGACTGAATGACCTGACAGGTACTTTCAGTCGCAGCATCTGTGATTATAAATTCTCACAACACCCATGGCGGGGATGTATCCACACTACAATAAAGAGGGAGATTTTAGCCTTGTTGAAGTTGGGGAGATTTTGGTGGTGGTGGTTTCATCAATAACATGGTTTCACCTGTCCACTTTTCCAGGCTCCATTTGAATTTTACCACATGACCTGTTGGGTTGTCTTTGACTGGAGTCAGAATAGCTATTTCTGACCAGTTATTTTTAATAACATGGCATGTGTGGGTACTTCTGAAATGCAAGGCCCTTGCTGTGGATTGACTCAGCCTGCTCTGGATTCATCCCAGCTGCTGGGCGTTGAATTTGTGTCCCTTGTTTATTCTCCTTTATTCCAAATTTTAATAAAGAAAGGCGCTAAGGGCATGTGTGTGGACCTAACATCCCAGGAGCAACCCAAAATGCCCTGCCTCCTTCCAACTGCCTCCTGCTCTTGCTGACACACCACTTGCTGTCTCAAAGACAAGCAAAGAGCAGCCAAACATGACTGTATGCACTTAGCTTGTCGCACTGGTAGGGACCCACATCCTGCCCTCTCCTCACCCTCTTCACCCACATCAGGCTTCATCAGGCGAGATATGGGGTGCCAACAGTATCTGAACCCCTCTACCTTACATCCAGCAAAGCATGCCTTGCGTGGTCAAAGATGTGGCTTTCAGATGACCAAAGCTGGTTCTTGAACAATGGAATGCCTGCACGTGAAGCTTCGTTTAATTTCTTTTTTTTTAGTTATCTGTATTCTACAACTGAGGAAATGGTGCTACTGACTGTCTTGTCAAGTGTCAAGGTCTGATCCTTCGGGCTGCTGGACTTCATGGTGCTGCAAATGCTTTTTCCAGTCCTGTGTGCTGCATTCCCAGAATGACACAGGACAACCAGGAAGGTTTCGTGGAGAAACTATGAGAAGGGCTGCAGGAAGGGCAAAAGCATTGGGGTTTCTTAGCCTTAAAAACTAAGGGATGACAAATGCTAAAATGCTAGAGGATGACCATATGAGTCTTTGTCAAAGGCTGCTGCAAAGAGGAAGGGAAAGATTTGTCCTGCATGTTTGCAGGGGATAAAACAAGGCTAGAGCTTCAGTGGGAAGAATTCATGAAGAGTAAGTGTAGTAAGACAGCAGCATGGTTGCCTGAGAAAGCTATGGAATTCCTTAAGAAGAGGTCACTCAAACTGGATGAAAGTAACAGCCCGTTCTGCCTTGGGTTGGGGTATCTCCAGATATCTCTACCAGGCATATATTCTAAGGAGAATAAGAGTTTTTCCATTCACTTTAGTGTAAGTAGGATAAAAAAGAAAGTAGAGGAGGTCTCTACCTCAGTAGAGGTGCTACCAATGGTGGCAGAGGATGGGTTCGGGAAAGCTGCCCTCTTGCTCCTCTCCATCTGGGACTGTGGAGCGCTTACAGTGGGTGGGGCCCCGCATCCTGTAATGAGACACAGCAATGGGCATCTTCCCCAAGCGTATCAGACACCCATCACCATTTTGCAAATGCCACTATCCTTAATGTGGTTGGAAATACTTTCCAAACATTTCTGTTCCCAGTTGGTTGTGTCCATAGGGCATTATGAAACCCGTAAAGATTGTGCAAATTTGTTTTACACTAAGACTTGCTCCATAACTGATCTGAAATGACTTGGAATAATTTTTAAGAAATATTATAATAATTAGTACTTGAATTCCAGAGATCTACTCTTGTAGACCTCGGTGTTTGCATCTTTCAAAGCACAACAAACCTAACCAATAAAGCAGAGAAGCTGTGGGCCAGCTATGCAGTCAAAGTATTGGGGAAGTCACAACAGGCATACAGGGCCCTTTCATCTGCCCTGTGATGCTTTTAAGTTCCTGGAAACTTGCTTCATTCCACTTAGAATACAATTTGGGTTAGCCTTCAGACACTGAGGATGCTTTCAGACAGTACCCAGCAACCTACATAGCTGTCCTGAAGCAAAAGAGGCAACATTTTTTTCCCCTTTCACCATTCCCAACAGACTGGAGGCCAACTGTCATCTCCTGCCCTCTGCCAGACTGCTGCAGCTGTTAAGCGTTGTCTCTCTTGCCTCTAACCTCCAAGTGGTACAGCTGCACTCCCCACTGGCAGGCCTAAAACCTCTCTTTTGGTTTTCAGTACAAGGATAGGATATGATGACAGGGGACAAGGCAGTTAAAATCCCAAGTGGTTTTAAGACAGAGTTTGAGTGAAAGATGAAGGGTGGTACCTGCAAAATAACAAGCAGGATTTGGTAACAGTGGGTGCCCTGTGTATCCCTATGAATAATGTTACAGAAGGTCCACTGATGCTCAACAACCAGGTTGTTGAGACCTGACAAGCCCTACACACGCTGTCCCGACAAGGAAGTGTAACGGGAACGCACAATCCCATTCTTGGGCACTTCAAGCCTGGCTAATGCACTAGCTAAGGCCAGTGAGTGATTTCCAGGGAAGACTCAAAAGGTCTCTGGTGGTGTAGCCTGGTGGAACTGAAGCTCTTTATACAGCATACTAAGGCTGTTGCGCTGAAAAAAAGGGCCAACGAAAAATAGCATGCTAAGCAAGCAGAAGGAAATGATGAGAAGACAAAAAATCATAAGCCTTGTCCTTCAAAAAGAGTTGGCTGCCCTGTCCAAGTTGGTAGACAGCACATCTCTTGTCTCTACATCAGCAATTCCTCTCTTGTACAGTCAGTGCCAATGCTGATGCTTTCAGAGACGATACAGCCAGCAAAAGAGGGTAGCTCTCAGTTTGGTTCAGTAAATCCACCGCTAGTGTTTTCATCCACGCTGATCACACTTGATTTCTCTCCCACTTTTCTGCCCAGTTGGCCCAACAAGTAGCTCCTGACTGGCCCATCCACAGGAGCATCTTCAAGAGCAGGTGTACCTTCAACCACAGAAATGACTTGGGACTAGAGAGTGTAAGACAGACAGGCTCCTCTCGCTCGAAGGGGGTGAACCTCATTTCACACATGCTGCACGTGTGCTCTGACCACTGAACCACAGAGTCACCACCATTTTTCTCACTGAGCTTTGTGTGGTGCCTGATCTGGAAGGTGTGCTCTGAACATGCATGTCAGGTCAGGCCTGGCAAGCGGGGGGTAACGCTTTGTTTGCAAATCCCAAAAGAGCTTAGATGTGATTTAGGTGCTCGGAGGCTCACACTGTTAAGACCTTGGCAAGTTCTAGGCTGATATTTAGGAATTTTTCTGGCAGGGAAATAGACACCTCCGGGCGTATGCAGCAGCTCAATGGGAATGCAAATGGTGGTGCTGAGAAGTGCAGTGGCAGGTAAGTGGTGCTGGGTGAGTAAACCTTTTTGTGAATCCAGTCCAAATCCACTGCATGTAAACAAGGATAATATCTGAAATGCTGGAACGGTGATCTGAAGGAGGTGCGGACTTGAAAAGGAGGAGGCTAATAAAACCAGGGGAGATCTAATGGAACAGAAAAAATCCATTTAATGAGCTCATCCGGTAAGGATCGTGTAGCAATATTTAATCCTCTGTTAAAAATCAGACCCTCAGCACTAGTAGCTTACCTTGAGTTACAGAGAAGGGTGGCCAGAATGCGACTGGCAGAATCGGTCATGTCCTGGGGGTGGCCTGAAATCTTACACTGTGTTTATGTAAAAACACAAGTGCTTCTTTGCCTCCCTCCAACCTTGATGCGTAGAACTGCTTTGAGTTGCAAGCAGCCTAATTAATCTGGTCTGTGCCTGCTCGTCAAATCTTTCTTGTGGTAAGAGCATTTCTAGCCGTTTTAAGTGAAAATTATTTTATTTTGGAGAAAACTGCCTTGTGTTTCAGGTTTGGGGTTATCCGACAGGATTTTGGATAGGAAAAAGGCACCCTGCTGCAGCATGCTGCCCGTTTGAGGGCCAGAAGCAGTGCCACCCACGCTCGTTTGGCACGGGGTTGTGCAGATGGACGTGCACAGCCATGGCACTTCATGGGAGCTCAGCCCTGTTCGTCTCATCTCTCATGGCATCGTAGATGCTGCTCTGCTCATACCTTATGGGCTGCTAGAGCCTGGCTGCCCCGAGAGCACGTTGCGTGGCTGCGACCTGCCTTCTCTCCGCCTGCCTTGCTGAGGCGCAGGGCAGTGAAGCTGGGTGCCCTTCTCAAAGGTCCTTTGAGTTTTGGTTCATGCAGCCGTCATCTATTTTAAGTCCTGTGGTAGGAATGTTATGCTTCATCCTCAGAATTAGCTGAATCTGAGCAAAATACTTTATCTTATCCATTACTAAAAGCTGAGCTGCCTTTGTTGTTGTTAGCAAAACATGTTTTTCTTCTTGGCCTGTCTTTTCTTTTGTGTGGCATCTACATTTTGATGTGGAGAAGATCTTTTAGCATGCAAATACATCTAACCTCAACAGAATGGTTCATGTTGGATGTAGTTTGTTTGCGCAGTGGTGTTCTGGAAGAAAGCAGGTTTTCCCTATGATGCACAGATCGATTCACCTTAACCCCCAAAATGGGTGCTATTGTTGTTGCTTTTCTCTGCACACTGTAGAAGAAACACAGGGGAAGAGCAGACATGAAATAGATTTTTTCAAACAAACTCCAGACAGAACAATGGATGAAATGAGTCTCTTCAAGCTTTTTGTGTCATCAAATGTTATTGTTGACACTCTGAATGTAGCAATACTTGTTAGGCTAATTAGAGTGGTGTAGTTCTAGAAACAGGAACTGTGAAAAGACTGTGTCTAGAAGGTACTAATAATCTTTTGATACCTGTATTTTTGCCATTCTTTATTATTATAATGAGAGCGTTAATGTGCAGGGGAGAAATCATGTGTGTGCTTAATAAAGAACGAAGCAGCACAGTTGTTATCATCTTGAGTATCATATTCATTTAAAATCAAGTAGGCAACTCAAAGGTTAAGAGGTTTAATGTTCCTGAACTGTACAATTGAAGCACTATAGTCCAGGTTATTGTTAGCAATTATTCAAAGTGCTTGAGGGTTTTTATTAGAAACTTCGTTTTCCAGAAGAAAGTCCCCCACAACTTTAGCCAGCATTGCAGTGTGACCATTTAACAGCCAGACACTTCTGCATGAAGGGCATTACAAGACGTTGTCATGACATAATTTGCTCCCAGTTATTTATATGCTGTTAGATAACCATCCTCAAACAATCTTCAGTCTCTCTTAAGTTTTCATGCCACATATCTTTCCAGTGAGAATCAGAAAGCTTAAGACGCTCTGTATTTAGAAATTAACATGATATTCCACATGCATTCCTCCCAACATGAGGAATACACCATTTATTTGCAGCTTTTCCAAGCACAAGAAACAGACAGGCTCGACTAAAACAGATAGTGTACCAGTAACCCTATTGGACTGTGTGGCAAGAAACAATGAGCACAGGGTGAATATTATGGTGAAGAAATACTGAAGGAAAACAGTGTCCTGGTTTGAACAACACAGGACTCATTTCTCTTCTAACACTTGGGAAGATCGCACTTTTAGAACGCTCTGGTGTCTGAACTTGTGAAAATATTTACTTTGTAGCCAGCTATGGTGTGTGAGTTTCAAGGTCTCAGTGTTTTCGAGTTAGCCAGGTGCAGGGATGAGGAGGAGCGAGACCTAAGCACTTGACCCATGCTGGCCAACAGGATTATTGCATACCATGAACATCACATTCAGTATAAATTAGAAAGTTTGCTGCAAACTTCTCTCCCTCCCTTGATGGCTGCCATCCTGAGAACTTCGTGCCCCAGTGCCGGACCCCTGAGCCCTTCCCTTCCTCCCGAAGCCGTAGTGCTCGCAGTGTCCCACATTTGCTGTCCACTGCCGGGATTGCACAGCTTCCTATGGATAGAATAGGCTGCGTGTAATCCTTGTATATCCTGTATTGGTATTGGGATCAATATTGGTTCTTTAGTGCTATTAATGTTAATTATCTAATCTTATTCTATTAAATCTGTTTATATTTCAACTCCCAGGTTTCGTTGTTTTTTCCCAATTCCCCTTCCCGGGCAGGGTCATCAGGTGATAGAATGATTGTCTAAACAACAATAAATTGTTATGGGTTTCTCTAACCATAACAACCAGCTAACTGGAGGAAAGAGAGGAATCTTAAAGAGTAATTACAGATAGTTTAGGAGTGTGTTAAATGCAAAGCTGAACTCCATGTCTTAAGCACAGGCAACCATAAAAGCTAATTGATAGAGATGCAGATGATTACAACACAGCGTCCGCAATTAACCTTTAAAAATAGGGTCCCTATAGTAAACGGGGGAGGTGACCTACATGCTGGAAAAGATGTGTATGAGCCTGAATATGCCCAAGGAACTTGAGAAGACTTTTACAGGAACACTCCAAAATGTGAGAAATGCACTAACAGAAAGGTGACCATTTCCTGAAAGACCAAGATTCAGACTCTCTTGCCTACTTTTTATGCCTTTAATCCCTCCAGGATATTCTAGAAGCAACAAAACTGCTGGATGTTTTGTATTACTTCTCTTCCACTTGATCAGTCACAGCTGTGTTGTCTTCCTTTGGTCCCTTGATAGAGGCTTGTTGGCAAATACATGTAGTACAGGATGGGTGTTCCCAGCCAGGTTCTTAAACTCACAGCCTTCTACTTTAGTAGCTAATTTACAGCCTGGTGCCTACAAATCAAGACCTTTCAATTGTGACTCTTTAATCTGCTAACACGATTTACGGCAGTTACAGCTTAGACTCCATTTGAGCAGCATCAGTCTGTATCAGCTGTATCTCAGCTAGCTGAGTTTCTTTCCGAACTCTAACAAAACCCAACTGGAGAGTGAATTCATTCCTGTTTGGGGATCCTCCCACGGCACAGAAGGACCACTAAGCCAAGCCGCATGGGCGTAGTTTCTTTGCCTTTATTGATATGCACATCATTCCAGTTTTACTTCATTAGTTCAGAATTTTGAAGTTTCTTTGATCTTTGCTGCAATACATACATTTGTGTCTTTTTACAGCAGTATCCAACATTCTTCCCATGTCTTTTCAAACCCTTGTAAAAGAAAAAGTCACCAGTACCTCCTTGCACATTGTGCACCATATGGAGAATAAACAAGCTTCATGACATAATTTGCCGGTCAACAAATCAAGGGTTTCGGTGAACTGAGATAGAAATTTAGCTCCACAGTACAGTTCCCTCGCTTTTCAACAGCACATCATGTCTCAGAGTCAGCAGTTGACACCTCCTTGTGATTACACAAGGAAGGACACCATCGACTTGGCTGAGATGCAGTTCCTTCAGGATGGATAAAATAAAATGCAAAGAAGAAAATGGGGCAGAGCCAAGAGGTGGAATTACAGATATCACCTTTACCAGTATTTTCCCTGATTTGCAGATGCTCCAGTGATGAAGCCTTATAACAACCCCTTAAAACGAGCTCCTGGCCTGTGTGCAGAAGTAACCTAGAAACAAGGGTGGCTCCACAGGCTCTGACCGTCTTTTGCAAAAAGCTCCTTCAGGGCCCTGCATTGGCCCTGCTGAGGGTGAGGGCTGGAGGTGCTGTGCCCCAGCAGTACTGCGCTGAGTAACACCAGTCCATGATGACGGGGACTGCGGTGGGGACACCTTCCTCATTCAGTAAGAGTCACAAATCACCAGCATAAAAAAAAAAAAAAAAAGAAAGCCTGAAGGAGAAAATAGCTGCCTGTGCTCCTCTAACTAGCTGGTTCCCCTGACCTCTGGCATGATCCCATCCTCTTCTGATTGACTCATAACCAGTTCTGCTTTGTCCAAGCCACAGCTGCGTCAAGGCACAGTGAGAGCCAATCAACCCTACCAACTTCGTCTGTGCTTCATGACAGTTTAATCACTGAAGACTGTCTCTGTGTTGAAATATTTCCCTTTGGGGTTTTGGATAGCAGGATTATATCAAGGCAAACAGAACCAAAAAGTGAAAAAGGCACTCGCCCTTATCCAAATCCTTTGGAGCTGATACAAAAACACCTCTCCTGTTGCCTTTGCAGTGAGCATGCTTACTTGTCACAAGCCCTCCACTTCGTGCAGTCATAGTGGCTCACAGTTCAGCTGAAACGGCTGCATTTTACATTCCTCTTTTCACTGATGTCAGTGATGACACAAGTTAGAGGATGCAGCCTAGCGAGGTAGTCAGTCTCACCATCCATGCCAGCTGAAATGAGGAAAAGGTACCAAACAGTGTGAAGTGATGGCAAATATATTATTCTCTGGGCTGGATTCACTCTGGTGGCAATCAGGAATTAATACCGAAGTATTCAGAGTCTGACTGCTCTGTAACCAGGCCAAGTGAGAACACCGTCAGAGGAACAATTTCTGTTCCACCAGGTTATAATTCTGACTGCATAGTGTCATATTTTCCTCCACATCATATTTTCATACCATCTGATAGTATATGGCTGATGTGACTCAGATTGCTGTGTCAAGATTCACCAAAAAGAAGAAAAATGGAGAGATAATAGAATCGAGTGCTGAGCACTGCTAACATGGGACCACAGTGCTTTCACCCTTCACTGGAACAACGATCCAGAGATACTTGTTCACCCTTTTTGTTAAAAATATCTAATCAAACCAATATTATTCATGTGTACAAAAAAAATTATCCAGTACACAAGTAACTCTGCTGTAAGGAAAACACTTTTTGCAATGATGTTACAAAAATTATAGGTCGTTGCACCCACCAAAGTTATTTTAGCAGAGCTATGTTGTTAGCACTGGAACTAAGCCATGTTTTCATAGTCAAATGATAGGCCTTTTCTAAGGTCATGCCTACCCAGTACAAAGCCCACTAAGTGCTTCATTGAAAAGGCTAAATGGAATTCACACTTCTCAGGCAATCGTTTTATTATGATCAGTATGAGTATTCACAATGTAATTTTTTATATCTTGGAAATAAAGCAGGCCAGTATCTAAGAGCAATCATATTACGTGTCACGTTGAAAAGCTTGTGATTTCTGGCTTTCACTTCCAACACATACCATACAACGAAATTAACATTTGTTACCTTACTTTGGCCTTTCAATCACATGCTTCTGGCTTACAGTTTTGCAGGGAAAAAAAAGTCCACTTAAAGATAACAGAAATCAAGATTTCACTTTTTCATACTGAGACCTACCAACAGTCACGTAACATTATGCATTATGTAAGTGGTATGGAGCCTTTAAAGAAGAGACAGCAAAATGTCAGTGTGTGAAATTAGGATCCTGCAGAATTCACTGGCTGTTTGGATTTTAGCACCTAGTTTAGGTAAATCTAGACCAAAACATGGTGCATAGATTCATGAAACCAGGCTTTCATTATCCACCACAAATGGATCCTGTTAGTCTATTAACCTAATTAATAGATAACCTAATTAATAGATAACCCACAAAGACATTAGGTGGTGGCCTCTCTTCTACCCCTCAGCCTGTAGCTATCATCAGGGTCTCTCTGCAGGAGAAGGCTTTCATGCCGGTGCAATGAACAGCCACTGACATCCTCCATGAGTTTGTCTAAACCTTTTCTGAATCATGAACACCTCAGACCTTTGTGACAGCCTGGGCAATGCATTCCCCAGCATAGCCACAGGGGTATAGAAAGGACAGAGAGCTGTCAGCAGGCTGGCATGTTCACATGGTCTTGCAGGGTGGTCTAGTTCAACTTCAGTAAGACTTTTGTCATCTTCATGCATGGCATACTTGTAAGCAATCTATGGAGAAATACCAGAGGGTAGGTACCTAACTGACTGGGTACTATACTCACGGAAGAGTTTAGTGTTTCAACACTAAAATCGAAAGATAACTCAAATACAAAACCCCCTCCTGCCAGGTTGTGTCTTAAACACACTGCTTTTTTTTTCCCTTTACTGAGCTGGGTGATGAAATAGAAAGTATTCTCACTACAGCTATAGATAATATGATAGTACAGAGATTGCTGGCAGATTAGAGGACAAACTTGAATTCAAACGGATCTGGACAAGCTAAAGAAATAAGCTTAACAAAGGGGGAGAATTTAATAAAGATGTGCAAAGTGCTAAATTTAGGTAACAATAGTCAAGCAAAGGGACAAGATGGAGAAAAGCTGGTTAGGGAGCAGTTCTTCAGAAAAGGAGACAAGCACTGTAATAAATCACAGGCTGAGTGAGTCAACCCTGTCATGCTGTTGCAGAGAAGTCAAACTTTGTGCTGGGTGTTTGAAGTATGCTCCTGTGGAGGAGCACACCTTGCTTGACATCTGCAGTCATCCTTCTGCTCCACAAAGCACTAGTCCAGCCTCAGCTGCAAGGATGCACTTAGGTTTGGCTACTGTGCATCAAGGAAAGCGAGGAACTCTCAGAGACATCCCAGAGGCACACAATCCAATGTGTTCATCAAGGAGGGACTGAGGAAATATCAAAAGAGTTAGGCTCAGGATGCTGAAGGAAAAGCATCTTCAAGTATGTAAGAGGCCATTGCCAGGAAGAGATATATCTGACCTCTGTTTCTACAGTGTCATGAAGCAGCAACATACTTTAATTGTACCCAGCAAGATTCAGGCTAAGCACTTTAGGAAAAACCTTCCTAACACTACAGATAGTGAAATGCTGAGGTTCACTGTCTGGCAGAGCAGTGAAGCACCCATTAATTATACATCTTATGAACCAATCGGACAAACACCTCTCAAAGACAGCATGGGTATGGTGAGTTGGCCTTCCAAGTCCCTTCCAGCCTTCCCTTTTGATTAGCTTCGATGTGCATCATGTCCAAGGGGACTTACTTGATGGAGAATCTTTGAAGGACAGTTTCTCAGGCTATCCCAGTAAAGCAGCACCAACAAATAGGCAGCTAGATTATTCCCAATATGTCTGCCAGGGACGAAAATCACCTCTGAGGAACAGAAGTCTTGCTGTTCAGATAGGCTTCTGGTTTGGTTCGTTCTTCAGGCTTAGCCCACCACTGGAATGAAAGGCCAGCTTTTTAAAGGGCTTTTGTGGTATCACAAATGAGCAAAAAAAACCCTTTGCATTCCCTTATTTTTTTTGAACGCTGTAATTCATCCACCCTGGTACCACAGTCCACAGGCTCAAATTGCGTTGCACAAATCAGTGCCATCTTCAGATGAAAATGTTTATCATGGAAGGACTGAAAACTGTGTAGTAGCAATTGTGCTTGTTTACATCAATACATGCCAGGGAAAGCAGGGGGGGCATAATTTGTAGTGTCTCCATTATTATTTACACAAATCTCAGGTTTCATGGCTGGGAGGTATGGAATTTACACAGATAAATGGTAATGAGCCATCACTAAAAGATGAAAACAGGTTCATAGTCCCTGGCACTGTGCATTAAGTGCCAATAGTACATTAAGTCTGACCCAGGAGGGGAAAGGTGGAGTCTGCCTTCTCAATAGGACTTACAATTTTGAAAGAATCTCTCAATCTAAAAAGGATCTTTCCAGCTAGATATGCCATTTTTCATTCTTGTGCACACACAGATCAAGGGAAGGCCATGAGTCCATGGCTCATAAAGCAGTTTTTAAAAACTTCCTAATCTCCTTTGCTTTGGGAAGTGCTAAGATCTGGTCTCCTTTACTTTGCCTTCTTTTATTTATTTATGAACCCAAAGCCTGGGTTCTTTAGAAAAGGAGAAAAATTGCTTTGAAGTTAATTTTAGATGTAGAAGCAAACCCTGACCGCAAAAATGCTTTCAAAGGGTCACAGCACTGTCTGGAGATTGAGCTGTCCTGACATTTCCTAATATTGAGGATAAGGCAAATTCCTTTCACCTCAATGTGAGATATTGAACTTACTCAGGTTTTATGGGTTAAAAATTGTATCCTACAAAATTAAACTTTGGGAGGACATTTTCCTTCAATTTTCTCAGCGTTTCACCCAAATCCTCCAAGGGTGACTGAACTTGTATTCGTCACGAGTATGGCTTTGCAGTTGTGGGGTTACAGTATAGACATCACAGAGGCGGTTTTATCACTAAATCCTGTAACCTTCTCCCAGGTGGTTATCTGACTGCCAGACCCATTGCAGCCTTGGCTGTGTTTTCCCACTAACCTCTCCGTCCTGCTGTGGTCTCCTCGCAGCTGTGACCACCAGGAACATTTTGGTTGTGCTGGAGCAACAACAGCGGCTCAACCCTGGCACTGCTAGGTAGAGCGCTGGATGCTCTAAAAGCAGTGCTTTAAAAAAGAAGGTTAACGACATGCCCAGCTCCCCCACAGGTCCCTACTCACTCCCAGCCAGCAGCCCCTCTCCAGCCGGGTGCACCCCGCTCACCCACAGCCACACTACGGCATCTCCTCCAAGGGAATGCCCGCAAATATTTTTATAGAAGCCTTTTAGATTCCCTGGTCAAGCTTCCACAAGGCTAAAAGGCTCAGACCATTGGAGACAGAGAAGCTCTTGGCAGACATTCCCAGGGCGAAGAGTTTCCTATATGGATGGACCTTCCTCCCTGGGAATGCTCAGGTGCTCCATGAGTGATGCAATCAAAAAAGCATCAGCATTTAAATGCAAGCAGTGGGCAAGAGTGGCAGGACCACGTCGAGGTGGGAGGACAGACACCTACTTCAGGGTGAGAAATGCCACATGGTGTGTCAGTGTCCACACAGAGGAGGGCTGTGGTTTCTGAAGCTTCAGATGGGCACCCAAAGGTGGTGTGACTTACACAAGGAAAGACTTTAATGTGTTGCGATTTTGTTGCCCTCGGCACGGAAACCCTTGTTATAGTGGTTCTGTATTTTCATTTGAAGGCATATTAAACCATTTTATTTTAAAGATCTATCAGATAAATGGTAGAGCAAGCCTTTGAGCAGGCTGGTAATGCATGCTTTAGGTTACTTTATCTCTGGGAATGGGCCAAAGTGGTTTCTGTCTGTGTGCATGCGCCTGTGTAATTAGCCCACAAATTCAGACGCAAATAAAACTAGCTAGGCAATGAATGTAAATAATCAGGGCCACGATACACATCACTCTCAAAATGTGATTCCTGTGCATTGAGAAGGCACAGGGACTGTAAAAAGTTAGAGAAACTTCAACTTTCAGTTCAATCACTGGGAAGAGCTGTGGGAGAACAGATACCTGTACAAAAAGGGAAGCGTAGCAGAAAAGCAGGATCAATTTCCATGCACACGAAAGTGCCTAGGACAGTAAAACCAACGGCAGAGCGTAGCTAGCAGTGGAGAAGGGAGGCCATGGTTTGCAGAGGTTTCTGGTTTGGAAACAGCTTGCTGTCCCTGGGGACCCGGCAGGGCAAGTGGCTGCTCCAGCCCTCGCACCTCCCGTCCTGGGGTCACCAGCCAAGAGCTCAGGAAAAGCCAAACTCAGGTCACCTGTTGCTAGAGAAGATTTTTATATCCCACCTGCCTGGACTGCACAGGTGAGAATCTGGGGGCACAGTCAGGCATTTGGCCTCCCCTCCCAGGCACTTCACCCCATGGGTCAGGCTTCAGGGCTTGCACCTCGGGTAGTGCCTGCAACACGTGGACATACCTTCCTGCAGCCAGCCAGCCCTGTGCATGCAGAGCAGCCTCCAAGGACCTCCACACAATGTTTTTTTCCTTCCCTGTAACGTGGCACAGACATGGGCGCAGGTGCCTCTGCAGTGGTGGGGGGACGCTTTGTAAGCCAGTCTTGCCCTTGTGTCACCTAACATGAACCAGGACACGCTGTGCAGTGCAGACTCCCGCTGCCTGTGGTAGCCCCTGTTACTATCACTGGAGTCATATCGGTGTTAGCAATGATGGAAAAATTCAAGGGGGAAGCCTGGAAGGCAGTCTCCCGAGATGCTTTCTGCAGATGCTTCCCCAGAATGAGAGAGTGGTTTCACAACATCCAACGGTCTGTTTCTCATCTACCCCGATACCGAGGTCAGAGGAGTTGTGCTGGCACACCCGGGCAATGTCACAGGCTGCTGGGAGATGTGAGGGAATGGAAACACAGAAATATGATACCGTCAGAGATCTATGGCTATAATATTTATCAGTGCAATTTGTGAAGCAGACAACACCCACCGCAAGATGCAAAATAAAACAAAAATGGGTGGAAACTGGAAACCTTTTTGAGGACAATTGGTGTAAGGCCTTGTTAAGTTTTATCACTAGGAAGGACAAACATTACAGAAATTTCAAACATCTTTTTTTACTGTCCCTAGTCTTCCCTCTTCTCCGAAGAGCAGGCTGGAGCCCACCAGGGAAAGGACACCCTGTAGCTTCCCCAGCTGCTTCTCAGTCTACTATTTTCATCCCCTTCACCTTGTTTTGCACCAGGAGTTGCCGCTTCCTTTTGGATCCCAACAGGAAAGGCACACACACTTTCAAGACAGATAACTATTTATTAATACAGTCACAGGGAGTTACAAAATCCAATGTCACATCTGACGATGGGGAGCCCATGATAGTGGGATGGGCTCTGTTGGGGGCGCAGCTCCATGTTCCCGTGCACTTCAGCAGCACCCAGCTTACAGTACCGGTGCACCCATCTCTCACAAGAGAGGGTGAGTCCCTGACCAGCTGGGTGAATCCCTGACTAAGCTGCTTTTCCACATATCCCATGTTTCCAAAGCAGACTGTTTCCTGGCATCAGGAATGCCAGAGAAGTCACGATGTGGCCGCCCTGTCCTGCTGCCTGGAGAAAGTCCCAAGCGCAGAGAGGCTGATGTAGTCTTTCTGAGTCAAACCTCTCCATTATTTCCTTCCGTGATGTGAGCCACAGCCCCATGTCACACTGGATAGCAGGGGACACAATGAGCCCAGCAGATCCTGTGGGAGGATGGGGCTGTGCATTGCCCATGGGCTATTCAAGGGATGCTTCAGCCCTAGACAGTGCGATGGGAACAGTGCTAAAATTCTTTTGCATCCTTTGTCTGTAATAACCTGCCTGCATACCATTTTTCTGTAGGAGAAGAATAGATTGATGGGAACAGTCAAAAACAAGCCAGAATTTTGAAAGTCAATCAGTTCTGAGCTTTGAAACATGATCATTTTAATCAACAGTTCTCAACTGCAGTGACATTGGGGCAGTGCCGTGGTTCTCGAGGTTTAAACTGAGCTGTAGTTTTGCTTGGAAACATCACTGATAGCAAAATGGATGTCTCCTACTAATTTCTGAAAGGGAGAAAATTCCTTGGTTTTCCCTCTGACGAACACTTCTAAGGTCCAGCGCTGCAGGGGAAAACAGGTTGGAAAAAAGAAATTAGTTGTGCCAAGTGTCCCACTCCCTCCTTTTGCCTCTGCCCTCTCCAACGTTCATGTTCCCCAAAGAACGTGCAAGCACTTTTCCCACAGCACTTTTCCACAGCCACCTGCTTCAGGAAGGTGATGGATTTTGAAGGAGTCACTGTGCCTGAGGCTAAGGTTTTCAGCCGAAAGCACAAAGGAGTGGAGGGGATGCACCAAGGACACTCTATTCCTGCATGCTAATGTATGTGTGTGCATATAAGAGAAAGTAAGTGATGTAGAGATGATGCTGCTGGAGAACAGGAAATGTTTTGCAGCATCTGCAACTGTTTGGTACTGACTGGAGATGCAGGCAGAGTTTATCTCCACTTGCACAAGTCTTTTCACCTAAAAGATTACTGATCCTTCTTTCCACGCACGGCCACAGGACCTGTGTACTCTGTCTGGTTCAGAAGGGTGTCTGGTGACATGCTAGAGCCATTGGTAGCGTCACTTGTATGCAAGCCCCAGCCCACAGTCTGTGCTGCAATACTGTTCCATATTGCCTGACACCACCCCTCCTTCCCACCGCTCAGCTCTGTACACCTTAATTTATGAAGCATGATGAGGGATGTGGATTTGTAGCCTGAGACAAATGTGTTGAAGGTCTCCATGTGTGCTTACCACTTAACATTCAATTCACTAATTCAGGTGAGCAGGGAATCAAGTAATTTGATTCCCAATATGACCAACACTGCCAAGCCATGCTGGGGTAATACTTCTGAGGACCTGTTTGCAGAGCCCTGCACAGCGTTCAGGACCCCAGGCAGGGCAGGGGAACACGAGCCACTGACTCCACATGTGTGGTGTGACTGGATGTGCTGCACGTGTGATATTCAGTCATCTGCACACATGCCGACGGACGGATGGGGCACCCCGGTCTGTCTGGCTGCAGGGTGAAGGAGCTGCTGGCCAGGGAGGATCTCTTAGAAGTGGGTACCTGAATCTGTCCCCATGGGCTCATTCCTCAGCACATCACTGACTGCCAATATAAAAGTAGCTTGCCATCTTTTCCCACTATGAACTGTCTGCTACCATGCAACTTAGCAGTGCTTACTAAGCCAATGGTTCATTGTGGATACTTTATGGACACACATGTTTTATCTTAGGTTCTTAGGTTATTACTGGTGTTAGCAGCTTCGCTGACTGTAGATTATTCAAGCAGCTTTATGGATCATGGCATCTGAATAATTGTTATTTCATCATTTAAAATGCCAGTTGTGATCAAGTCTTAGTATCATTTTGATGACAAAGATATGTTATTGTTCTGTGCATTATAATTTAAGTAACAACAAGATTTCACCTACCCATCTTCTAAACACCTTTGAAATAGAAATATTGACAGAAAGCTAACTATTCTCAAATGCCAAAAATTTACCCAAAGTATCCATGTACAGTTTACACTTAATTTCACAGTCAGCTGCAAGTTGACTCCAAATCAATGATTTGATTCTTTTTCTACCTGTGTTTGTAGAAGCCATATGAACTAAAGGAGATAAGGATATATTAATAAAATTTTGCAAGTCCCTGGTGAGAATTATCTTAAATGCTGTGTACCACCTTGATGTTCCCCTTTTGTGAAGGAGCTTGAGATGGTGCCCACAACTGTGCAGAGTCAGATTCTGTGGCCCTGGAAGTACCTTTCCAGTCCTGGTGTCCTGTGTGCCAACTGGCATATGAGAATGAGCTGAATTAATTTACTTTTTGTGACTATTCAAATAATTCCAAAAGCACAACCTCACTTTAAAGCATATAGAAGCCCAGATTTAACTGCAACTATAGGATATCTCATTTGGGTTAAAATTACTGATCAGGATGCAGGCAAGGACACAGCTGGGTTTCTGGAGTCACGCTGGCATTTGAAACTGCACTGCTGGTGTCTCAGTGAGGTGATTCCTCAGCTCTACTGAATCACGGGGAGTTTTACCACTAGTTTTAGTGGCACAGGATTATCACTTCTAGAATTAGTTGAAACCAGTGGAATTATCCGTATTTCCAGTGGCATCACTGAGATCAGAATCTGGCCCTTGTTCTCTTTCTTGGTGAACTATCAGAGTTAGAAGCAGAATCTTAAATTCTTCTAAGAGTTTGTCAAACTCCCATCTCCAGGCCCTTGTCTTCGGCATTGCCCACTGTTCTGTTGAGCACCCCACCTCTCCCAATGAGGATTTCAACTCCTAGCCCTGCAACTCCAAGCCCCCTGCCCCAGATCTTCCCCTGAAAGGGCTACTCCCATCCAGGATGGAGGAAGTTACCTTCTGCTGGTTGGTCCGTGGTAACCCTTCACTCCTGCGCATCAAATGCCTCTGTTCCCCTCAGAGCGCTGAGAGATACAGCAGCTTTTGCAAAGCAGCTAATGAGACGCACCTTGCCAGGAGGGATGCGAGGCACAGGACCCAAGGACCAAGCTCCCAAGGACCCCAGAAGCATAGGATTCAAAATAACCACCTGAAATTTCTTGTCCCTGTGACTCGCCTTGCTTGCTTTTCTCTTTTGAGGGCTTGGAGCGGAGGGGGTGTTTGTAGCATATAACCGCAAGCATCTCACATATTGCCTATGGCAGAGTACCAGCTACCTTGGCCATATAGGCAGTGGCTCCTCCAGTGCACCTATGGTTGGCTACTGTGGCCAGCCATCCTCCAGGGAGCCTTCCCTCCCTGGTGACTGCGCCTCCCCGAGCCTGCCTGCCTTGCTTCATCACCTGCGCCACGTGCCTCAGATTGCCTTGTGCACGTACCCACGCACACACGCACATCCCTTCTCCCCTTTCACCTCCTCCCCTCGGGTCCAAATGCCTCCGTGAGTCACTCTGGGAAGTGCAACTGATGATCTCAAAGCTACAGCACCAAACATGAAACAGCACCAAGCAACCTCGCGTGAAAGCTGGGGACTGAGCTAGCTAAAGCCCACCTGGTCAGATATTCATACCTGGGGGTTTATCCATTTCCGTGTTGTTTTCCAAGCAATAGCGGTTCTTTGCTTTATGAGTTTGACAGACATTTAAATTTTGAAGTGGTACATAAAAATTTGCATTTGTGGTGTCATGTGAGGTGTCTGAGTGAACAAAGAGCAAAGAACTGAATTGTGATTAGAGAGATGGAGAGGTTATTTATGGTTTAAAGGTTGCTTTTAATCTGCAGATGTATCTGGCATCGATTGGAATAGAGCAGTGTAACATGATCGCAGAGCAGGAGCATGAACTTTTGCTATTGGTGCTGTTTCTGCACCATTAAAAGGGACGGAGAAACTCAGTCATTAAGGAAAAATTAAATTGTCATAAATACTGACAATATTTCAGGGTCCATGTATGAACGCATGTAGATGTACTTAAACTGGCATTAGCAGATGCTCCATTTGCAAGGAATAGTCATACTGGGCCTCACACATCAGTGAATTTTGTGTGAAGTTTATGTAAGAAACTAGATCCGTCTTACACCACTGAAAATGCACCGTAAGTCTCACTGTACTCTGGCTTCACATCTCTGTGGTCAGGATTTTCTTCAACGTCTTCTGAGGCAGGAAAAGCATTTATTTCCATTTGTACACATTTTAAAGTAATGCTAGAAATTATTTTTAATAATACAAATACTACCCTGTATGGGAGCAGAGCACTCATGATGCAGTTGAGGGCAGTAAATCCTATTTTCTACTGAGATGAACAGGTTTTGCAGGCTGAACGTGCCTGAAGGCAGCTGTACACTACACACCCAATTTTTTTTACAAAACACAGCAAGACAGGTTCATGTCTGGTGTAATCCCTTTGCCTCCAGAACATTTCCATCTTGGCAAACTGGCCTTAGAAGAAAGCAGCATGCTGCAGTTTTCCACTCGGGGGCCAGTTTTTCTTCTATTTCCCCTAGACAACACCAGCTTCCCGGGCTTGGCCATTTGTTTCAGATGGGCAGGACACTCTACAAGGTCAACTTTGAGCAGTCCAAGCAAGAAAAATGACACAAATATTCCTTCAGCGGAGAACTGGTACAAAAAGCAGAGATGGGCAGGACATTGTGATACAGAGCTCGTTAATAGGCCCTGTATGGAAGTGGTTTTGGCTGGAATCTCACCAAACAGCCCTTTTCCTTGTGGCTTGGAGCTCCCACGCCTTTCCACTCGCGCAGGCGATCTCTTGTGCATTGCAGGGTGGTGTGAGCCAGACCTGGAGCCTGACGCCGCTTTAATGTGGCGACCTCAGGTTTGGATTCAGTTTGGGATTTGGAGCGTTAGTTAGGAGTTCATCCCCGTGAAAACACGGCTGAGTTCACTGCCGCTTCCCTGTGTCACGGCAGCCCTCGTTTCATGGCTGTACGTCCACCTCTCTCCTGCTACACCCATGCGAACAGTGCCTCGCCACAGGAAACGAGCTGATCCAGTTAAAACTCTGCTCTCTCCCTGTCAACACGCAGAAATGAAGACAGAAACTGCTGCCTCCGTGTTGCTCAACGCGCCGGGCATTTGAAAGGGCTTTTAGGTGAACATGGAGCCAAAGTGTCTGTCTCCGCCCACTCTCCTTTTGCCAGAGAGGCAAGGGAGGGGGGAAGTATATATATGTATATATATCCCCTGTCGTTGTTCTCTGATTTCAGTGGGTTGCTGGATGTGTGTGCGTGCGTCTAGCAAAGTTTCTGCTATAAAACACCTCCCTGTTTTGGAAGGGAAGAGGTTCTTTTCTGTGTGCACAATTGACTCAGAGACTTGTTTGTCCTGCAGGAAGAGTTGCAGGATTAACTTTGAATACTTTGATATTCAGCAATGAAAAAGCTCACGCTGACATGGGGATTTGAGGAGGCTCAGTGCGTCCTTCTTTCTCACTTTTTATGCGCCTAGAAGCCGGGCATGATTGACAGATTGCAACTTCAGTCCTGGAAATAGTCACTTGAGGCTTAATCCAAAGAGCAGCCGAGGCATCGTGAAACCTGGTCCTGCTCTACTGAAAAATCAAGCAGCCAGCTGCAGGCGTGAAATTCGTGGTGCCAAGTTACACTCTGATGATCAAATTCTGAGCTGCGAAAGGCTTTGGCGCAGTCAGCTGGAGCTGCCAAAGACAGAGGCACACGGGAAGGGGAAGCTGTGTCCTTCTCCCAGGTGGCCAGAAGGTGCATCTCTCAGGTGGCAGCTCACCCTCCTGTATCGGTGCCTGATTCAGGAATGAGGCAGAGTGACTTGGTCAGTGTACACATGTCTCTTTTTGATGACAAGGAAGGAGGAGGAAACGCTGATACCACCAGCCTAGTGCTCATTCAGGAAGAGAAAGACCTAGACACCAGAGCTTCCTCAACCAGAGAAGATTCAGATTCACAGCTCCAACATAGTGTAAGCTCTCCAGGCTATCTAAAGCATCTCAGGGGAGTATGATCTGAACATTAATTAAGCTCCATAATAGGCTGCATAGTGTGTTAACTTGGATATTATTCCTAACCTCCAGTTTGTAATCCTTAAGTACTTAGGCATGCTTTCTGCCCACATTCAGAAATTACAGATCAAAGCTGTGGTTCTCAGACTGCCCAGCACCAAAAAAAATCTCTTCAGGAGGGATGAAGAGAGATGGAGTTGTAATGGGGCAAAGGATACAATGTCATAGGGCGCGTTTCTTTCACTCAAGAAGTTGACAAAAACATTTGTCTGTAAATCTTCTTCGCATTGGCATTCCTGTTACAAATAAGTTACAATAATTACAGGTAAGTTTATTTCCTTACCTGTTCCTTCCTTTCCTCGGAACCAGAGAAAGAAACAAATCTGAAGGGCAGCTGTTGCTATCTAAGATGAGTGCAGTTGCTACAGAATTTCTTCTCTAAACCTTCCAGTAGGACATCGACACCTCCACACACGCATGGCTTGAAACCCTCCTGCAAAAGCATTGTCTCTGTAGAGGAGCAGGGGTGGATAAGATTCTCTCTTTAAGAGTCTCAGAAGAAAAATACTATATACAACAATCATAAACTGTGATTTTTACTACTTATTTACCCCTTTTTTTTAAATTTCAGTAATTCCCTCAGCTTGGCTTTCAAAGTCAAGAAGTATCTAACACTCCATCCTTAGGAAGTGCCTTTCTGTTCATCAAGACACTGGAGGAAAATAATGTTCTTCCAGCTGCCAAACTCATGGCAAATACAGAACTCTCTCAAAATGAGTTTCACTTCAAAGAAAGTAATCAGTGTAATGCCAAAAAAAGAGTGAATCCTCACATTTTTTCATGTTACTTATATTAGACCTAGTTAAGAGATTAATGGCATAATTATCTACAAGAAGGCAGGTATGCTGCAGCATCTTACATTTCTTGAGCAGACTAGGGTTCGGATCCTTCTGCAAACTCCCCACAGCTGAGGCAGGAGGAGGACTGAGAGTTACAAGTCTGTGGCTGCACTGCTGTCCTACCAATGTCCAGTGACATTAGCAGATCTTTAAGGGCAAGGGGAAACCAAACCGACTTTAGCTAAACTTCAGTGATGTCAGCTGATGGTTTACCTGTTTAATTTTAGCATATGAAACATTTTCAATGAGCTAGCATTGACGGAAAATTCTCATGTTATTTTAAACTCTGGTTTGAGTTGCATCATTCCCATGGAGTCAATGTAATGTCAACAGCTCACGGTTTGAGCATAGGGATATTTAGAAGTTTGTCCTGCTGTGGGCTGTCTTCCTCCCGAGGCAAGCTGTGCATTCACCTTCAAAATATAACTATTATTGGGAAAGTGAAGGAATGGCATATGATTTAAGAAATTATGGACTAATCAGAGTGGGCAATATTTTTTCATCAAGACTCTGCTGGATGAAAAATGCAGATTTGTCAACACTGAAACTTTCCAGGAATGTCCCATTTCACCAACTTATTTTCACACACAAAACTGAGGAGAAATTCCCTGAAAATTAAAATCTTTTGTTGTAAAATTTTCAAAATTAAGGATTCAGTGTTTCTTTATACAACTTCTTGTTTTGAGATGCCTTTCAACTTTCTTTGAAATAAAATTGAAAACATTTTTTAAAATCTCAATTTCAAAATAAAACAGTTCATTTGGGGATCAAACAGAATAGTTCATTTAAGTGGTCAGGAAGGCTTTTTCTTCTTTGGAGTTGCTGATGAATCAGAAAAATTCTTTCTTTCCACGACTGATATATGCTGTGTTGAAGCTGCTTTGATATTTGATATTTATTACCTTAATCTTATTTGTGCCTCAGCATTAGTGCCTGTAATGGCTCCATCCTTGCCTGATGTTAGAAGTTTAAATGCTGTGGGCCTGAACAGCGCTGGGGTAAGAGCCCACTTAGGGATCATGAATACTGTTGACATAAACCAAGCAATTGTGATGGGACTGCTGACCTCATAGACAAAAAAAGAATAATCAGCTTGGTGACTGACAGTCACAAAACATGGGCGTAAACAGAGGATACAATAACAGTGAATCTTAGTTAGAGCAGAATCTGAATGTAGGAGAAAAATCAACTCAAAAGAAATGGAGAGATCTTATGGCATTCAGATTAACCTTGAATTTATATAAAATTATATCTGAAAGCTGATGAACAAGTTGTCATGTTTTCAATGACTAATAAAAGTACTCTTCAGCCAGAACTGATCCGAATTTAGGTATTTGCTTTCAGCAAACAACATATTTTAGTGCTTTGAATATGCCGACTTGTGACTACAGGAAAGCTGCCCATCATCTACATTTTATGAGCACATCTCTTTTTTAATGCAAACACTAGGGAATGTTGGTCTTTGTGTGGCTGGTTTTCAGTGCATTAAGAAAAATACTTTTTTTTGGAAAAGAAAAGGAATCTTTTGCCACCAGAAACCCAAAATTATCACATTAGGACCACCCTGGCTGGCTTCTCTGTGGAGTTCTGGCTTCAAGCAAGTAGTATGGATACAGAAAGTTATGTTTAAACTGAGAAGACTATATAGGTTTGTACTGGAGATTTTGTTTCTCTATTTGGCCTTAAAACAGCAGTCGTTATCAAAGTAACTGAGTATCATATAGACTTTACTCTTATTACTTAGGGAAGTATTATCTCCCCTTTTCAGAGAGAAGACAGAGTTTGGCTCGAGGAGAGAGCAACTTCTCAAAGTCCAAATGTTAGGAAGGGAACCAAGATCTTTGGACCGCCAGTGTGCTGTGACAGTCACAAGCCTGCTCTTCCTGTCAAGGGCTGTTGCAGGCATTGGAGCTGGAAATACGCCCTTTTCTTTTGATTTTTGTCTGTGGGCAGAACAAGGTAGGACAACCCACGAGAGTGACCAGCCATGAAATTCCAACGCAGTCCTAGGTTTGGATCATGAAGCTGCCCTCACTAAGCTTCACAATTTGGATTCAAGCATTTATTTCAGGGCTATTTATACTTACACAATGAAATCTGAACACACACCAGCTGAGCCTTTGAACTGTATCCCTTCTTCTTAGTGGTCTAGTGTTCTTTCCATGGTAAATATGTTAGATACAGTGATCATTGTTAGAGTGGGTTCAGCCAATTCCACATGGAAAATACCTTATGTTGAGATATTGAGAAGTGCAATGCCTAACTTCGGCAGGACACATTTTTGGAAATGGGCTTTAATTCTAGCTAAAAGGACAACATGAGCCTGTGTTTCAAATGGTACAAATGGTGGGGTCAGGTCCTCAAGCCAGAATTTCAAGGTCAGATATCTACATGCTAATCGATACAGGCAGCTGAACAATTGGTCTCAGAGCAAACATCCACAAGGGTCGCAGAGGATATAAAGAAGGAAAGTTTTCTGCAGTTTACTCCTACTTGTGTTTGATTTCACTACTCAAGATGGCCACAGCAACCTTCTCCGCGTCTCCTTGTCAGGAGATATGTTTATGCTCTGACATTCTGCCAAAATGCTTTGGTCTGCTATGAGGGGTGCACGAGAGGCTCAGGTCCTTCTGGAGAAAGGGATGTGTTTCAGATGCATTTTCACCCCACGTCTCCACACTGCTCCATCCAAGCGTGGAAACATCTCACATTGCTCTGTCCATGCGTTAGCTTTTAGCACTGCTATAGCATGCTCAGGTGTGTGCTTCAGAACGACCAAACACGTCAGAGAAGAAGAGCTGTCAGGTCATCTAGGCCACCCTCTGCCAACGCAGTAGTTTTTCCTGCCACGTTGTCCCAGTAGCATGAGCAGTTCTGATCAGGTGCTCTGGGCAAGTGAAGGGGGTCAGACAAAAGACACCTGATTTGGAAAGCTTGTCGAATTCCTCCCCATTGCTGTGAATACTGCCTGTTTCAAGTTATCTGGTAAATACTTTTGTCATTGTGACTACGGACCTGCCAGAAGAGAAGGAAAAAGACGTATAAAATGGAGCTATATTTGGGGGTAGGTGGCTGTGCCCTGCCCCGCCAATTTTCTTGCAGGCAAACTGCAATGGCTCTCCTTTGTGTAGAAGTTCTTTGAAACTTCACATTTAAAATTTGCCATTTTTCCTTACCGTATTGTTTATACAGTAGTCATCTAGAAATTGTCTAAAACTTTACTTGTGCCTAAAAAAATTACCCAGGCTTTATTTGTAAATGCATCTTTTGATCAAGAAGTCAACCAGTACCATTAGCAGAAAAGCAATTCAGTTAGATGGTAGCTGTTGGAAAACAAAGTTCTGCTCTGAGTTTTTCCTAGACAAAATCAGATCATACTAATAGGAGTCCATACACCTGGCATAGCTTTCCTATGTAGAGCCTTCAAAATTCTTACAGAGGATGCAGCTACTAGTCTCTTTTACAGAGCTAAACATTGAGACACAAAGGGACTCGCCCAAGCTGAAAATGAACCCCAGCTTTTCTGCGAGTCAGGCCACCAAGCAATCTCCCATCCTTCTCTGCCTCACCTGCAAGAGGGGGAAAGGTAAGGAAATAGTCACTTTCCCTCTGTCACATCCAAAACTTAAGTTCTGCTCACTCTGATCTCTGGACATTACAGCTCATTCATGTCCATGTGGAGTCTTTGCTTATCTTCTGCAGGGCTGCATGGCTCATGGTCCTTTTGGAACAGCCCGCTGGCACTACAGCTTTGTTACTCGCTTTTATCTGTCTCTCTTCTCTTTTTCCTCTCAGATTTTGCAGCAATAATTGAGTCCCTTTGGTTTGTCTCTGAGGAAGGGACACTCAATGACTGATAATTACCTTACATGCCATTTAATGAAATTGAAGGAGCACAGTAACATCCATAATCTAACTCTTCTAGCTTGTTAAGCCCTAGTTCTGCGTATTTCCAAGTGTTAATATTCAGACATAAATGGAAAAAGGTTAAAAGGATTCAGTGAATTTGTAACAAACGTGCCCTTTGTATATATGAATTCTGAGTCGTCTCTACTGGACATGGTGTATTGGTTAATCTTGCTATGAATACCAAAATTACCCCCTTGTTAGCAGGACTCATTGCTGTTATTACTGTAGCCCAGTGGAAAGGGCATTGACTTAGGTGCTGAGAGACTTAGTTTCTCATCACATCACTGCTACTGTCCTGCCATTTGTCCTAGGACAAATTCCTGCATCTATTTACTCCTCTGTTTCCTTTCCCATCTCGTGCTGCCTCGTGTATCTAGAGGTTATGCTCTTTGGGACAGAGAACTTCTTATATACTCAGTGTCAGGTACAAGGGAGCCTGATCTCAGCTGTCGTCTTAATGAAGTAGCAACAAATGCCAACCAGTTAAATGTTAAATTAAAAGAAGTTCCATCCAAAATTAATTAACATACTCAAAACTGAGCATACTCTGTACGAAGTTTAAACCAGCTTTATCAACTACAGTTTCAGCAGTCTTAGGTGCAGGACACGGCACATTCTGCAGCAGCTTCCCCTACCTTTTAAATACGGAGGCCTTTAATAAATAAGCATTGAACAAAGCCCAGCACAGCTAATCCCATGCCTTTGCAATTTTACCTTCCTTCCAGTCATCCTGCTTTCATCCTGTCACTTTCCATGCACAGCAGATTTTTGCACTAAAAATGAAAAATAAAAACCCAAAGGGAGAAGTTATCAGGGGGGAAGACCGAAAAGTGATCAGGATGAAGGTATACAAGTTCTGCAGCTTTATTGAGAGAGCGAGCGATCAACAAGAAAAGAAAAAAAAAAGTGGGGAGCGGAGGAGAAGAAAGGCAGCACTTTATTTATTAAGTGCCATCAATGTTTAAGGCATAAGGCAGAAATTCCTGAACAAAGCAATTCATAGTTTAAGTGTTAAATTGTACCTTTAAGTGGAAAAAGCCCACACTGAGGCCAAGAAACCACTTACTGAGATTTCTCAGAACGTTTTCTAGTGACGCTGGGGTCTGCCTTCCACCACACCAGTGGAAAAGGAGGGTGTCTCCATAAATCACATCTCCCTCAGAGGCTGGTGTCACCTACATGGATATCTGAGGCTCCCTCCATGACTGCTGCTTCACCACCAGAGCTGTGTCTCTGCAGTACTTCACTCTTGGGAAAGAGTCAACAGCAAGAGAAATGTGGTGGGACAATGACGCTGCCAATCTAGCAAACCATAAAGCCATACCTCCCTCATGAAAAAGGACCACCGTTGGTGTGTTGCAGATAATTTGAGCATAAGGACTATCAAGGAATCCCTATCATCTGTAGCTAAGCTGTCCTCTTTCCAGCTGGATCTGTCATGTTTGTGTACACCTTTTCATCAGAAGATACCCACTATTTTCTGAAGTGTTGATCCTTGACCATTCTTACTTTTGGTTTGTTTGGGTTTTTTCATGTTTATGTGCTTGTAGCTGATGAAGTTTGGTCACTGCTGGATGCACCTCAAGTATCTATGGCAAATTACAACATGCACCTGTCTTGGCTAATGCAGGGCAATGGCCTTTAGATCATTTGAACCCTTCATGATCCCATCCTAGTGTGTCTGGACACCTAAGGGTTTCTCTGAAGGGCAAAAACTTATATGGTGGGACAAAAGTATAAGGCAGGCCTTATATTCCTGCCCTAAGGCCTCATCCACCTCACGCAGATACAGCTTTACCACGGAGGACTCGCACATCGCAGGCATCAGTCCGCTCTGTACTAATACCTTGGCATCTACAAAAACAGAAACATCAACAAGAAATGGGTAATCCTCTCATTAAGGATGTAGGGTGGAAACATGACTTGTAAAACCCTCTGAAGCATTCCTGATGTCATTCTTGAGCGTGGAGCCCGTGTGAGGTACACAGCCTCAGCCTCTCCCTCTTTCCTTCCTCAGCACCTTCGCATGCTTTTTGGTATTTTGCCTGTGTTTGTAATGAAGAACTGACTTTTGTCATCATCTAAAAGCACTATCATGTGTTGGAAACAGATGGAGAAAAGAAAACCACGACCCCGTAAGCTGAGAAAGCTGCAGAAAGGTAGTGAGCCCTCCAGACGGAGCTCTTGGAAGCCTGTTCTACCACAGAAAGCAGATAAAATCTAGCTGAGGACAATCATATTTGGCCTAATATGACCCCTACATTTAGAGTAAGATTCAGAAAGAAATATGTGGCCTTGCAAGCACTGAAAGGTATTAAGGCATCCACCCTAGAAAGGGCCATTAAGCCAAAAAGGCTGCTGGTTGGAGGTGTTTGTTTTCTCTACCCATATTTTTCATACCAGGAAATGTAAGACTTTTTGTTGCCTTTTCAGAAAATACCAAGGTTATAATGTCTACCATGCCAGAGTATGAAACAAAAAGAAAATAAGAATTCGCTTCTGGTTTACAGCTGTTGTCCCAATAGTTGTATATGCACCAATAAAGTATTACAATGGTCCAGAGAGACTTATTTGCCAAGCCACAAGCACATCATGCTCCAGAAATAAACAAGGGCCAAGAGAAGAAAAGTCAGTCCTGTTGGAACTATGTTAAAAAAGCCTCCTTAGCTTGGTTCGAAACCAAGCGCACTATTGCCAATCTTGCTAGTCTTGACCCCCAAACCATGGCATTAAATATATATGCACTAGGTATTTTTATTTGCCTTCTACAAGCCCCAAAGGTTCAAATGTACAACCCTCTCCCTGCCATCACGAGGGCCTAGCACATTTCTTTTTAAACAAAAGCTGAGATTATCATGTAATTAAGTGGCTGTAGGCACTGAGCCTTAAAAAATACCCTTTAGAGGATCACTTTCAAACGATGAAAGATGGTAACGCTGTAGTGAGAGAGCCGACAGAGTGTGGCAAGGAGATCGGCGTGAAGGCTAAGGTGAGAGTGGCTGAGCAGGGCTGGTGACAGTCTCGGCTAACCCACGGCAAGCGTGGTCTGCCCCAGGAGCCCGGGGAAGAGAGCGGCAAACGCACAAACCTCCAGCCTTGGCGTTTGGCTGCAGCTCTGCTGCGCTTGATCTGTAATTCCTCCGGGAAATCCCACTGAGATTTTTGGCCGAGGCTTTGGAACAACTGGAGAGGAAACTTCATCGAGCCCTCCGCCTGTTTGGAGAGCACTTTATAAGTTTATGCTATGCTGACTGAACACTTCTGCAGTGGAAACACCAGCCGGTAGGCTTCTAGCTTATAGGCACAGCAGTCAAGGTTTGCAGAAGGGCTGCCAGTAAAAGATAGCCCGGTGAGCTGGGGAGCAAGGCGGCTCTGCTTGGCACGAGCTTTTGCGGATCTTATTCTCTCGCTCTGCAGCTGCGAGTTGCGGTAGTTCCCCGATGGGTAGATGGAATCTGTTGTTTTCTCTCAAGAGAGTTACTAATCTTTTCAGCTACATAAATACACTTCTATTATTGTCTGAGTAAATTGCCTTAGAAAACTGTTTCTTCAGGAAAAAAAAAAGCTGAAATTTCTTAAAAGGAAAATGTCAGTATATTTTTCATAATTATTCCAGTACTTTTTTCTACAATTGTTTATGGTAAAATCTTGGTAGTTAGGAACTAGCATATAAACTGACATTATCATACCTGTTTAAGAATCTGAGTTTACCCATTCCCAAACAAAAAGTGAGACTTGTGCGTCTCAGTCTCCCTTGCTCCTCTGCAAATCTCACCTAGATTTCTTCCCAAATTATCGCCTGCCTACATTCGTTTGTTATTACAACATTTCTCCTGGATGGCGAAGAGCTCTGAAAAAGAAAAAGATTATACAACCCCACTGTCGGCATCGCACTTCAGTGCTCACATCCAGCCCTTCCCAGAAAGATTCCAGTTCAGCAAGATATTTATCCAAGTGCTTAATTCTGCACGCAGCAGTCTGCACTCGCTCTGCCCCCTCCAGCATTAAGATGAGGGGTTTGCTCTGGCAGTCGGAGAAGCGAGGCAGTGTTTAACAGATTCGGATATCAAGTGTTCTGAACCCCCCCAAAAATGAGGGCAGAAGTCAGAAGAGGGATCTGCTCTATTTTATACACAGAATTAGGTGTTTGTAAGGGTATTACTGGAATTAATAACTCTTTCAACACTTAAAACTAGGCAGACTTTTGAACCGTTTCTTTTGTAAGAAGAAAAGGAACTGTGGAACAAGCACTATCTAGATGTAATTTCCAAACAAATCTGCAGTGTGATTTCACCAAGAGGTCTGTAAGTGGAAGGCAGACAAGTCCAGAGCAGATTTGTTGAGATGCCTGTGGCTGTTTGCCGAACCTGCCTTTATATATCATAAAATATTTGGTCAGAAAAGAACACATGCCTAAGCAGAGTGCACTGGAGAAACTGTGGGCAAATCCATGCTTTATTCATATTATTAATTTTAGTATCTGGACTTACACCTGAGGGGCATTTAATGAATACAGTGAACAGATGCAATTTGGATCTATTCTCGACAGGTACATTTAGTTGTTATCGGAAGACACATAATATCCCAACAGCAATTTGCATGGAAAATTCCTACCTGTAGCTGCAGTTATTAAAATCATAATAGTGGAAGAGACTGTAATAATTTTTGAGTCTGATCCTGAAATTGCCTGCCCAAACAGTAATTTTACATACCAGATCCCATTTACATCCATGGGGCCAGGAACTTGCACGCAATTCCTAAGAAGCTCATATATTTGCAAAACTGCAGCTGGATGGGAACATTTTGACCAGTCTGTGGGCCTGCTTATGCTGCAGCCCTAAAGATTTTGTCACAAGTCTTGGGATAGTTTGCCCCATTGAAATCCCAGCTCCTGGCAGAAACAGTTTAGCAGAATAACAGCTTTCCTTTGTTTATTTTTTGAAGCCTCAAATCCTCTCGGTTATAGAGCAGAGCTCAGCCATGTAACCTTCTAGGGGCTTAAAAATCAGAAATCAGATAAAACCAAGTCCCTGTTTCCTAGATTTAAATATCTCCTGATTTTTAAGCCAAGCTTGTTACTTCAGGGATCTCAGTGCTGGTTTTTAAATAACTGGGACTGCAATACCAATTGAGGGGTTCCCAGCACCATCGACGGCACACCTCTCCTGGCTTCCAGTGGTAGCAGGTCTGGCCCAATTTCAGTGATTTCTTCATCACAGAGTTCATCAAAAAGACGTGTCAGCTGTCAGCGTGAGTGAGAGGCAAGGGAAAGAGAAGCAGGTGTTATGTTTTCACAGAGAGAACTGTGCCTATTTACTTTATAATCTCATGTTTTCACTTCATCGTTTTAAATTTCATATAAAGCTGTCGCAAAGCCGTGTAGTAAATAACGGAGGGAGCAGCGGTGCTCGGGCAGGCGGCAGCTGCTATCGCAACAGCAGCTTCTGACTAGAGGCTACTGTGCGGAGCCCTGCTTTCCTGCGGCTACGGGGACCTCTCAACTTCTGATCTCCAGCGTCAGGAAACCACTATTGCCCTGCTGAACTAATAAAAGGAAAACGTTAAAAAATAAAGGCCGTGTTTGCATTCCCCAGTCAGCGTTTCGTTGCGGTGAAAGGTGTCTGGGAGGGTGTCTGAGCCTCGGCGGTCCCGTGCACGCTTGCGTGCACACCCCACGTTTCTCCCCAGGCTTTGCTGGGCACCCCGAGTGCGGCTGCAGGAGCCTGACACCTTTTCATGGCAAACGCTGCAAAATTGCTGGCCTGCCGTGCCCGTGGGAGCTTTCGCCCCATCAGAAACACGGGGTTCGCAAGGGGGGACACAGCTTCCCACCAGCGCAGAGGCATTGCAGGGGGATCGTGACCCTCTCATGCTCCTTCTGTATGGTCTCAGCACTTTCTGGGTGTTCCCTCCCACTCCCGAAAGGAAAAGAAAACTTCTGCCATGATCACGAGTATTTCTCCCTCCTGGGCCAATTATTGCACCTTTTTAGTCAAGGTTTAAGACAGCAAAGTGACTCCAAGGTGCACAGTGCCTGTGAGAGGAGGGGGCCCCGGTCCCCTCCGCGGGAAGGGCACGGCGGGCAGGACCAGCAAAAGCGGCACAAGATTGAGTCCTCCTGACTTTCTTCCAAAAAAAATACTTGCAGAGAAACCTGGAATTATATATAAGTAAAGTTGCCTTTTGATATTACCACGTAATTTCCACTTCTGGCAAAGAGATTTTTGCCCAGGCTAATTTGGAGACATTTCCCTTCACCACATTGGCACCGCCGTGTCATTTTTGATAGAAGTCTCATTCATCGGGAGAGTCGGGGCAACCCGCTCGCCTCTCGCTCCTGCAAACAGGGCTGTTTGTTGAGTCTCTTGAAAGGCTGTGCGAACAGATAAACATGCTACACATGAAGTACATTAGGTGGAGGTGAAATACAGATGATTATATTTAAGGGCTTACAATAGTCGTTAAGAGCTTCTAACCACAGGCCCTGGCAGGGCTGGTCCTCAGCTTGCAGTGCATGTCTTGGCTACATCCTCAACCGACTTTCTGTTTCTCCCCCTTGAAACAAGGCCAATCTTGTCAGTCTGATGGCAATAAAAAAAAAAAAGAAGAAAAAAAAAGAAAAAAAAAAGAAAAATCAACTCTGTTAATAGGATTATAAGATTTGGGGAATATAATGTTGTTGCAGATCATTTATTTTGAAAGCTGATTTCGTTCTAGTGAAAACAAGCTCAGCCCTGCACACTGGGGGTTTGCAGCCATTATGCCAAACACAATCATTGCTGGTTTGAAAGATGTGATTGCTTTTTAATGTGGAAGTTTCACAAGGTTACAAAAGAGGAAAAAATTAAACTCCTTTCTTATAACAAAGTCACTCTGGGATATGCGCTACAATGCCCTGACAATGTCCAGATACTCTGACCACATTACGCATCAGAAAAGGTGGATGAGTGTGATTTACACCATTTCGCAATTGGGTTTTTTTCATGCAGCTGAAAGAGCCGAAGAGTTTTGAGCAAAAATAAAAACAGTGCTTTGTAAAATGCATTCGGAATTGCACAAACACAGCCCAGGGGTCAAGGAAGTAGAGGGTGGATGAGGAAAGAGTCCAGAGGGATAAATGAGGGGATAACGTGATCTCCCCCTCCGTGCCTGATAGCTCTGGACCCACGGTGGCAGCCCACTCGGCATATTCAAAACTAAGCTCCTCCTCAGTCCAGCAGACAATCTTTATATTTGTTAGACATCAGAATAAAAAACGATAATCAGCATCCCTGGCCTTTTCAATAGCAACCTCCCAAAGGGCTTAAATATATTCTAGAAATAATGGCTAAGCCCCATTTTCCTGGGTGTTAGAAGATGTTCTGTCACCATCTCAGAAGAACCATTGTTGTGACAAAAGCCTCATGGCACAGCCCGGATGGGGCTGAGCAGGGAAACAGGCACTAGCAGGAACATCCCAGTCAGAGGAATTCATCAGGAGGGACCAAAAGGAATGAATTTTTCCAATGTGCTCTTAAAAGAGCGATGAAGGGGGGAAGGAGGCTGCCCCCTTTTTGAGGTTGGGGGGACGCGGTATGGATTTGTGGGCTCTCTTCTCCTTTGTAGTGAAGACGCTGCTTTTGATCTGCAGCGCGGGGAGAGGTCTCCCCAAAGGCAGGGGTGAGGGAGGGGGTAGATCTGGAGGGAGACACAAAGGATGGAGCTGAAGCACTGCCTCGTAGCCGGGGATTGAAATGACATGTGTGGCACGGAACCTTTTTCTTTTCAGAGCAATTTGCTATCATTATATTGCCCGTGCATTTCCAATACATGTCAGCCTGTTCTCTTTTAACTTGGCGGGAGGGGAAGGTGCTTTTATTGCAGGGCTCCTTGCAGAAGCTCACCAGACATTGCTATTATTACATCTGCCGGGCACAGCACAGAATGATGCATGTTCATTAAAGGAATGGGGTTAGAGTAAAGCAAATTCGTTCAGTCCCTGTTAAAGAATGCTTGAGCGGGCTTAGAGGGTTTCATCTACAGAAATATTGCAAATTTTAAAAGTAGGATCGTTTCTAACCCTGTAACTTCAGTTCAGCTTCTGGATGGCATTACCAAAATCATTTAGCATTGTTTGCCTGGATCCTGTCAGTGGTGAAAATCCAGGAAACTGCTAAAACAACATTTATTAAGGATTTCAGAAAGTTGTAAATGACAAGATTCCCATTAACTATTTCTGTCAGGATTCCTCTCCTGCTTTAACTCGCGTGCTTCTCTAACTGATGGAGGACATGGTGTGGTTATATACCTGCCAGTGTGGGAGGAGAGGTGGGGCAAGGTTTGAAACAAAAATTCGCATTTCACTTCTTCAACCAGATGCTCTCTCATTCACGTGCCAAGGGATAGGGCTGATAATCGCTCCGTGTGGCACCGTGTCTGGGCTGATACACTCTGAAGCTTAACACCGACAGGCAGCACACAGAGGACAATTTAGTCTCCGTTTCTGCATTTCCAGCTGTTAGTATACAGAAAACTACGCAGAGCAGAACAATGTAATTTTGGTTCCCTTGTCTATCTTACCCTGGTGTTGGTTCAACCCCAAACTGCCTGAGAATGACAGAGCCCTTCCTCCAAACTTCTTTTCCTTCTGTTCTTGCATGGGAGGTTGGCAGCTGGAAAGGCCTTTTTGGTGGGAGAACAGCCAAAACCAGCTACCTCTGGCTGTTTAGCTTTGGAGTCAGGATTCCTAACGGCACAGAGAGGCTCTGCAAATTCTTTGGTTTCTTCTGCAGAATTGTGAAGATGACATCAGTCACCTCCTCCAAAGATGGCAAAGACTACAGGAGAGCAGAGAACTCACTCAGACCCACAACCAGCAAGCAGAATGAAGCACCAAAAAACTATATGGGGATTTCACAATGCGAATACTTGAAATCATCCTGCAAAATATGGTGAAGGAGCTGGTTTCAGAGGGAAACCGCAACAATAGCATGCCACCAATTTACGTCTGCCCTTTCATCCCTTGGAGCCACTGACGAGGCACTCGAAGAGGAAGGTGATGCTGCTGGGTCCCAGGTGGCGATCCCTGCAACGCCTCTATCTGTAATAACAGCCCCATAAAATGCTTTAGAAGGACTTGTGCAGCCGGGCCAAGAGTTGGGTTTGGGAGGTAGAGGACCACAATTCGCCCTGTGGTTCGTCATGGTCTCCTGAAGGAGTGTCGAACCGTGAGGAGTCTCTTTCTTGCTCACTCCCTTTTTTTTGCACAGGAGCCCGACTAACAAAATGAAAAGCGCAGCTTGAAACGAGCCCACTGCACACAGGTTTTCTCCTGGCATGACAGGCTATCACAGCCTTAATGGTAGGCTGCTAGACTAGAAGCAGTCTTTCATTGAGTTTGTCTTACTGAGAGGAAAAACTGCTTTGTGTAATAACTTTATGGTAAATGTTGGCAAAAGATTTGCACTGCATACTGAAAGAGAGACATTTCTGACCACAGCTCATGAACCGCATTTATTTACTCTGGCATTTGTCCATTATTTGTTCATAGGCTTTCTGTCTCTGCTAAATGTGTTCCAATTTTGGGAGCTAAATCATTGCCAGTAGTTTCCAGGACATTCCGCTAGGCTAAGCAAAATTGCCCTAAGCAGTTGTCAGAAACCACTGGAGTAGTATTTTAAATACAGTGTATTTGAAGAAAATAAAAGATACCAAGTGTTCTATCTGCCTGGATCCCGGATCCTGTGTGTTGTAAAATGTTAGAGAACAGCAGCAGAGGGCTTAAAGCAGTGCCTGTCTTTCCTGAGCCATTTTCCATCGTTTAATGAACCAATTTGATTTTAAAACGAGGAGAGTAATTAAAGGATATATATATTTATCAGCAGCTCTCCAGATAGAAATCACACTCAAACTTCGGTTTGGAAAATCCTGGTTATTTACTTCTTAATAAAAAATAATTCCAAAATACAGGAGGAAAGCCATGGCTGTTAAAACTGACACCCAGTTGTTCTCAGATGGCCTTACAAAAATGTATATTTATAGCTTAGGCAGGATAATAATATGGGAATTGCTTTTCTGGAACAGCCTCCTGATCCATCTGCTCACTGTCCTGTATCTGATAGAGTTCACAATAACCTGATGTATTATTACCCGCCCTGACCATGGTCTAATGACAATTGCAGAATAACCCCGAAGACAGTGAGTGACTGGCTTAAAGTATGAGCTCCTATATTTTTCTCTAATGTTATTTTTCTTGGAATTAATTATTGTAATTGCAGATAGTCTTATTGTCCAAAAGAAAGCTCAATGCTTCTTCAGACTTTGTTGAATTCCTGACCTGCATGGTATCCTCTGGCAAAGAGGTCCAGAGTCAGCATGAGCCCCCAGAGAGCAGGAAACTTGCCTGCTACTGCTGTGGAATTAGCTGCCTTTCATTTCCATCAAGTGTCCACTTTTTGCTGTGTATGAGAGGGAACACTGATGATTTTCTCTACTTTTATCATGTCCCTTTCTTTTCTCTCTGTTTCAAAGAGAAACAAATCCCGGCTTTCCGATTTCTCCACCAATGAGTCAGAGTCATTTCTGAGCTCATTTCCAAACCCCCTCTACTTCTGCAGACAGAACAACAAGTCCCACCTATGCAGTGCCAGGGGGAAATGGTAGCAGTGATTTATGTAACAGCATTCTGCTGTCCTGTTCCTTACCCATCCCATTAAATCCCAGCCGGGGTTTTAATCCACAGCTTGGCATTAATAGAGCATCCTCAATAAACTGTCAACCAGGATTCCCCTCTAAATCAGTGCTTAAATCTAGGGGTCTTCGAAAAAAAGGACTTTTTTCCATTCAATATGTGTACACAAATACTTTATCAACATTGACTTTCAACTGTCATTTTATTACTCATTAGCCTGTTTATAACCATATGAACCTCCTCAAAATGCTCTTTTCACACACTGAAAAAAAAATGCTATGTATGTCCTCTGTTTATTTTTCATCACACTGCCCACTTGTATAGTAAGTTCAGTAGTAATAGTAATATAGTAATAGCAGTATAATAAGTAATGACACTGATCCTAGTAAATGGAGCATCTCAATGGTAAACCTTTTACTTTGACAAAAGCTAGCCATTTAATCCCTATGTGAGTAATTGTTTATTCACTAGGTATAAAGAGTACTTTGCTTCCTATGTTCTAGCTGGTTTTGATTGATGGAAATATTCAGCTTAACTTGCATGATGATTTGGGTTTTTTCCTTAGCTTCGTGCGTGTGTTTTGTTAGAGGCTTACTGGCAGTCTAGAAGGATGGATGTCTGGTTCGCCTCTGTCCACACCGCTGCAGGCACGGGCAAAGATTCAGGGAGATTATGGAGGTACAATTTTGCAAAATCTATGACAAACCTTATCTGTTCACATATTCCTGTTACTGTTCTATTTTTACTTGCCATTTGATGAATTTAATGGGTGCAGATAAGATTCCCACTGGACCATGAATCCCATATTATCCCTGTATTTTTAAATACTGGTATTCTAAGCACTATCCTAATGCTTTAAATATTATGTCTTCTATCTCCTAGCATTTTTCCTATTCCCATCACTAATGAGGAAATGCAAATGTTATTCTACCACTTGGCAGCAGCAGGTTTATACTGTATGGGAATTCATTCGCATTTAATTTACCAGCTTGCTTCAGTGACACCTTTGTTTCACATTCTGTACTATTACTACCACTAGAAAAGAGGAGGTGGAGAATAGACAACTTTCTAAAACCTTAGGTAATAGAAATCTTCCTAGCTCCCCTTAAATGCCTGTGAGCCCAAGCAATGCTCTGATTCCCTTGCAGCCTTCAAGCTTCTGATATATTCAAATAAAACATTTTTATTCTGTTTGAGACACGCAGCTACTTGGGCCTGTAAAAAACTATCTTGACTTCCTAATTTTCCTCTTGCTTGTTCTCTGCTAAAAGGCAGCACCATTATCACTCACTCATGCATTAGAGTCTATTTTCTAACCAAAAAAAAAAATAAAAAAAAAAAAATAGAAGGCCTACAGTGGGAAAGCAACAGCATCTGGAAAAATCAAACAATGTGAATTAATACATTCTTTGTGGGCTAGAGGAAGCAACGGAGTCAAGGAAGGCCTTTGGATGTTATGTTTTACAATACCTCTGGAGGCCCGAGCCCCACTGTAGGCTGTTTTCTTCCTGCCTTTGGACAAGCTGAAATTAACTGGTAATAACACACAATTAAAAGCGCATGTGCGTGTCTGTGAGGGGGGTGTGTGTCTTTGCTCTAATTCCACTCCTTCTGTGCATTTTAACTTTCAAACTTAGACAGCAGTGAAGAGGAGACAGACAGGTATACATAGCAGCCACATCAAAATCTTGGTGGGGCAGGGCGAACATTTGACACCTCCTTGTTTCAATGCCCCCTGTCTGTTTTTAATTTCACTAAATCGCTCCCGTCTGGGGATTGTATATTTTCAGTGGCCTCTCCCAGCAACGCAGAGGTAGAGCATTAGTGTGCCAAACCCCAGCTATGCTCCAGCGTGGGGCTGCAGCTTTACAGGAGGCAAGAGGGCAGTCAGCTCGCGGGACCAGCCGTTCACCGAACTTAACTCAGGTCTAAAAGTGATGACAAGAAATCTCACTTGCCCTTTTCCTGTTATGGCCATCTTAACGAGGGAAGAGGCGGACAACCTGAGTAACAAATGGGTTAATAGACTTTTTACGTCACTGCTTTGAAAGTGCCATCAAGGTCTGTGTGCCTGAAAAGTCCCTCATTAGCAAGCGGATACCACAGTTGCTGCTCAGGACAAGGACTTTGTTGGCTTGGGTAGGAGGTTTGCTTGGTTTTAAGAGGCAAGAGGGATCTGGTCCTGAGTACCTCCAGGGAAAGGGATGACTTGGAAGGGCCATTTGAGATGTTCACTGGACAGCTGTAGGCACTGTGAAGCCTGGGCTCCCCTCCCTTGCCACTGAGGCCAGTGGAGGTTTTGCTCCTGGTTTTGTTGAAGGAAAAGCTCAGGCCCGACACAGAACGCTTGCGTAATCTTGGGAGGAGTCGCCTCATAGCAAGGAAAGTGAGTAACAAGGCAACATTAAATAAGGAAAAAAGAAGAGCTCCTCAGTCAGCTGGTCCAAGGCTGAACATCACTGTTGTAGGGCATAACCCTGCAACCCTCCTCCTGTGAGCATCTCACCAGAGCGATCCACTCACAAGCACTGAATAATGAATAGCAATTTCAGACACTCGTGCCTGAACAGAAACCCTTCTTCACACATGGAGATGCATCAGGCTGTAAAGCAAAGCCATTCCCCCTAGTGTTAGTTTGCACAACTCCTGGACACTCATCTGCTTGTGCATGGAGAGCGGCATTGGGACAAGGTCAGCGCGAAGCACTGGGCAGACTCCAGGTGGTTGCAGAGCTCTGCCTCTAGGAGCCAAGGGGCTAAAATAACCCTCAAGATAAAGCCAGCCAAGAGACACCATGAATTACTTTGGCCCACTGGAGCTCCTCCTGCGAGGAGCAGGATTTGGCCTCAATGCAGCAAGGAAACCGAGGTGGTAATAGGGTGCTTTGAGAAATCACATTGTGCCATTGCACGACCCTGAGGACGCAACAAATGACTTACACAATAGGCTAGTGAGAGTATGAAGAGATAAGATACCTGAGCCTGTTCCACTAGAGCTTTATTACATGTAAGCACACTTTTTTGAGATCTGAAGGATTTTGTTTTTCCTCCCCTGCCCTCACTGAGTTCTCTGTGAATTGAGCATTACAGTGGCTTTGACTGTAACCATTATAATCATTTTCCAGTGCTAATGTTGTGGTTTTAATGAAAGGAAACAGCAAATGGGGTATCGACTCATATACACAAATCTGCACTTCATTTGCACAAAATAGCTTCTGGATGGCTTTCCTCCATGTTTTTGGTCAACACCACTCTTTTTGAGAAATGATCAATGTCTACAACTGTTTGCTCTTCCGCAGATAAAGCAGATGCTATTCATTACTGCCTTTGCCATGCATATATTGCTACTTTCCCCAAAGCAGCCACAGTGGGTCATGTGTTTATTTTTCTTTAAATCCTTTTGTTCTTAAATCGCTCCACTTTTGCTTTCAGGATATGATGAATGATTAATGCTGTAGTAGCAGCATTATTGAATTAGGAAAGTCACTGGCAGCTTCCAAAATCATTGAGACAACCAACAAATAAATACAAACCACTTTTTTAGAGTTAGATATAGTGGAGCAGTGTGATGGTGTCGAGATAAGGAGAGGTAATGCTGATGTGAGCACTTTTAAAGCTGTAGGACAGACTTGCAGTTACTGACACGTAAATCACAGCAGCTCTGATAACAATGCAAATGTTTTCAACAATCTTGCATTGAAGTAATATAACTGCAATAAAAACAATGTTAAGGCAAACCCAGAACTGGTGTGGGCATTTGGAGGGAATTCTTTTCTCTAAGAAGTTACATGATCATAAAGAAAAGAATTATTCATGGTTTTACGGTTTGGGTTTATTTAAAGAATAGAGATTTGGAGTCAGATGCTGAAAGGTAGGTGTTCAGCACCTTCCAGGGATTAGAGCCAACAGCAGGAGCAACAACTCACCAGGAAAGGAGAGAGATTATAAATTTCTGGCGTAACCCTTTGCAGTCACCACTGGAATATCTGTCTGGTGTTCAAGTAGAGTTGGCCTACTCTTCCTAGTGATACTACAGAATGTAATATGGTAAAATTCCAGTTAAGTGGGAGCTTGCATGAAACAGGAAAGCAGGATTAAGTTTGTTTTCCTACATTCAGCACAGAAGGTTCTCTAATGGGTTCCTAATGAAGCCCTATGTGGCCCTGTCCCTCCCATGTTTCATCACAGCACGCTGGCAGTGAGCAGAACTAGCAGCGTCGGGCAACTGCTTGCACCACTGAGCTTTTAAAACTCCTTTATGCAGAAGTGAAGGACTGAAAAGGCTATGGAATCGTGAGGAATAACCCCTAGCACCTCCAGCTCTCTGGGTTTGCAATCTGAAGGGAGGAACCTCTGCGGGTATGGCACTGCATGTTATTTGACAGCAGTAATAATCATGGCTTTCCTCACCCGGGTCTGCCCCCGAGCACACCGCAGAACTTTCTCCCTGACTAATTCTTCTCCCCGCGGCTCTGTTTAGCATTTCTATAGATATCAAGAGACTCATATTCGTTACTTCAGCATACTCCTGAAAATAAAGGGCCCCTTTATTGAGTGCTACAGTGCTATATACTTTCCTGACCTTCAAATCTTTTTTTTTATTTTTCAACTACTTGTTCCTTATTAGAGCTGGGTAGGAAAAAAGGTTTCCCTGCAGAGTGAAAGATCTCACAGTTTTGAGAAGGTCCCTGCTGCTGTTCTACTTCAGGATGCTACCAAGGCCTTTCAAATAGGGCCTGCTCAGAGCAGCCAACAGCCAGGGATTAAGACTCTCACTGGAGCTCTTGGAGAACAGGGTAAAAGCCATTTCTATATAGAAATAAGAATAAAATCTGCTGTAGTTCAAGATCAGCTCAGCATGCTGGAGGAGGGTGGGGTGCTTCTGCTCATTTACCTGGCTGAAGCTGTTTCACTTCGTACAAGTAATGTCATGTCAATCTGGGAAGAGACCTGGACTTCTGTCTGCTCCTCCCAGCACAATGATCTAATTCCTGGACTACTAGCTCAGGTTCTTTCACTCTGTTACCTAATGACTGTCTCATCATCTATGCAAACTGGAGCATCTCCAACAGGACCAATTCCCATTTTGGAGCAGTCAGCAGCCCAGAATGCACCCAGGCTGTAGGATGCTGAATTTCATGTGCCTGGGTCAACTTAAAGAGACTGTAGCCCTACGTGTGGTCAGCTGTTTTGGATCTGAATATCCTACCCAGGAACTTCTGGCTGCCCTGAGGCAGTAAACAAAGGTCTCTTATTTCGACCAGAAACTCATTTTAGCAGTGAACATCTTCCCATTGAAAGTTCTGGGTTTGACAAATCAGCATTTGAGGACATCATTTCAGAAAGCTCCCAGCCACCTGTGTTCCCTGTCACCTTTACCTGTAGATCTTCAGTAGGTTCCTCCACCTGCAAGTCTTCGTTTTTCTAAGAAGTTTTCATTAAGTTGATTCAAGGGAAAATATTGGAGACTACATCATCAGCCTTTCCACAGCATAGTCTCTGCCTTTTTTTTCACCATGCTTTCAGTCAGCCTGTAACTATGCTCACCCAAGTGCAACCCTAGAGAGAAGTTCTCTCTCTTCATCCCCCACCTACAGCAGAAAACAAATTGTGAAATCCCTGGCAGGTGTTATACATATGTTACACCTCACTGGCTAAGCAGGGGTACCTGAGGTATTATGGGGAGAAACTGGAGGTTCCTTCTATCCAATTAAGTGAATCCTAGACGTGGGCAGAGGGTGAGGACTATCACGAGCAGAGGTGAAGAATGGCCCTGCCCCCCCAAAGACCACAAAACCTGTATGAAAATCAATCAAAATCTTGCCCCATAAAGGACCCAACCTTTCCTTTATTTCTTCCCCTCACATGGCAAAGCTTGTCCTTGGAAGTCTCTGCTCTTCTCGTGCTTGCATTAAGAGGGAGGGTAGGGGATGCTAGAGCAGGCAGAGTTCAACCGCATATTGCCCCCTTCCCCATTCAGGCTCGCTGCTGTTTTGATGCTCCAGATGATAAAGAAAATCTCTGCTTTTTTTTTTTTTTTTGGTCCTCAGAATGAAGCTTCCCACTGCTAGCCTTGGGAGACACAGAACATCCCGGCTGGGCAGGAGCTCTTTATGGACATTTGTAGTGCTCAGAGGGAGAAGGGGGAAAAAAAAGCAACAAACTACAGCAAGTTTACGGTAATTGCTTTAATGAGGCAAAGCCCTTTAGAATGCAAACATGCTCAACAATACACAAAGAAACAATAAAAAAAAAGTGTTTTATACAGGCTGTTTTATAAGAAGGTGATAAAAACAATTGTATGGCACATACACATTGCATAAACAGGCTCACCATGGAAGGTGTTTGTGTGAGAGCAGGACTATGAATACTTAATTGCTTCCATTATTCTTATTTTCAGTACAAAATACTGCAATCAAAACTTAATCTGCGGTTTGATTTTTAAATAAAAAGGTTATATTCCGGTTCCATTGTTGTAAATATAATAAAACACAGTCTTTCTGTTAAACGCTATTTCATTTCTTACTGCTTGTAGGCAGGTATAACAGTGATTAACATGTACATCCCTGGCAATTTCAAAACGTTTTTCAAAGGCAGGATCATTATTTCTCTTCATATGGAAGGTAGAAGACCAAAATGTTCTAAAGGTCTTCATTAATGATGTGACTAGAAGTCATGGAAGCCTTTGGTGGGATCCTTCTATGGCCGCCAGCTCTCTTTGAACCAGGCCCCAAAAGCAATGCAGAATTCAAATCTATTTTCATCCACACATCTCTTCTGACAAACCCAGTGAGTACAAAGGAACAATGTAAGGAAAGATGAATTTGGGGACCTCGATAAGTTGCAAAGTACAAAACTGAAAAAATGCCACCCATTTTCCCATACCTCCCAGGAGGGTAAATTGCTCAGACAAAAGGCTCGTATGAAATTGAATACAATCTGGTGTGTCTGGAATGTTGTATTCTACACCTAGTGATTATTTTTTTTAAGTATGTACTGATACACTTGTGCTTTTGTGGCATCTAGACCAGAGTAATTTGCAAATCCTTAGACATAAGAACTCTTTTTTTTTTTTTCCTCTGACTTTTTGCTTTAGGAAGAGACAAAGAGCTATCAAAGACCAGTTGTGCACATAAACTGAGTGATAGGTCTGAAAAGGTTTAGGGAACAAGATTGTCTTAGACGAGAAAATTAATATCTGATAAAAAAAATATATTCATTAATGGTATGTGCTTTACAGGCTGAGCACATTGCCGTAAAATAACGTAACAGAGTAATACCAGAAAGAACAGAGTCACTCTCACTGCAAATGGATTTCTCTAGGAAAGCAGTGATGATTTCTGGTGTCAAACTAATGGCAAATCATGATTTTAAACATGATAGTTGTTGCTCATACACATCTTAATTTACATATTTAATTAAAAGAATGTTCTGCTATAATAGACAGTAGGAAGTAGCACATTTTCAGTTCACTAGGGCTATAATAATTTCTAGCTTTGAAATTGTCTGACTGTTGGACATTCGTTAGTGCTACACAGCATCTGCCAAATAGGAAATGTCATTTTTATTTTCAGCTTTCTCATCATTACAGATAGCATAATGCCGTCAGGAAACAAACAGGTAACATTAAATGTTTCTTGCTCACACTTTCATCATCACATGTTAATACATTGCATCACTAATGCCCAAAAACAGTTCATATGAAGCAAAAAAAAATTTGGTATGGCAGAAGCTCTCATTCTCCCTGTCCTAGGGAAAATAACTAATTCTAACCCCTTCCATCTCACTACAGTAGAACTACTGCCCAGGAGAACAAAGGCCATGTAACTAAGTTGACAAATATTTTAAACTGCCTGTGACCTGCATGAAGAGTATGGACCTTCCTATAGACAAACTCTGATCAGCTCACAAGCCTTATGGCAAGATCAGCTTTTCCAAGCACTTATTTTCAGGGTGTCCAGGGGGCCAAGAACTCCCAAACACCAGCTGCTGACCTTTCAGCAATGTATCTTACCCTCTTATTAAACGTCAAAACCAGATTGTTTGCTGGCATCCATCAGTCTTCAACAACTAAAGGCAAGAGGACGTATTGAGGAGGAACATGTGTATATGTATATGGATGTATATATAAGATGGAATTTTACATATTTATAAGGAATAATGATGTACAAATTATATGCAAATAATATATGTAAGGAATGCATGTATATTAGGATGAATGCGTACACATATTTTAAGAATACATATGTGTGTGTGGGTGTGTGCACATCTGCTGGACAAAACAGCTTTGATGATTTAAAGCAAATATCTTGATATACCAAACAGCTTCTTTTAAGCCAGGCAAATTATAGTACCTAACTAGTTTGTGTTGCGGATTACGTATGTTAGATAGTAGACAGTATATGTATCTCCTTAATCAAGAACCAATTGCCAAATAAAGATTATAAGTGTACCATGGTCCCATTGAGCTCATTTCTTCTAGCAAACAACTTAATGATGGTATTCAAGACCAAAATTTTGCTTGCAAAGTTAAATTGGTATCTAGGCTTGGATTACATATTATGCAGAAAGATCTAGCATATTAATCTGATATTTTCAGAAGGAATCCAGATCATGCTTTCCTCTTAGTGTCAAATTCTTCAAGGTTCAGAAAGCAAGTCTGCAATCAGAAATCCAAACACGCCAAGAAGATCTATAATATGCTACAAAAGTGGAATTGAAAAGACAAGTCATTCAGTCTGATGAGGTAGATGGGTGTCTGGAAGCATGCTGAATGTCATCTGCTAACAACAGCCATCAAGATCAAGGAGTCTAGCAGGGGCAGACTGAATTGATTCCAAAGTTACTCATGAGCTAACATCTGCTTACAAAGACGTGTGAAGAACAGCCAGGATCTAGTAGAGAGGAACTTTCAATAAAAACTAAATCGGAGAGGCTTGGCAAGACGCCACCATATGATTATCTGACTGATCCTAAACGCGTTGGCTCTGAGGTCCTAAAGTAGAGTTTTGCCAATGTATGTTTGTTGTCATAAAGGAGCTGTCAATTTTTTCCTCCTCAATCCCTTGCCAGAGGTCCCTCATTACAGAAATCGGGTTACAGTGAAGGTAGACCCAGGTGAAGGTAGTCCTAGATAAACCATACACTGCTCCTTTAATGTTCTCCTCATTTGGTTTCCCCTTCTCTAAGAGGAAGCTTTCTGTATTTGGAGCTTATTTGAGTTCCTCCACTGGCCTGTTTATGTCTGCAGGATATCCACCTAAGTTACCTAACAGCGCTTCATTATTACCTTGGGGAGGCCTCCATCCCTCCAGGCCAGTGAACACCTTCGCAGCCATGCTCACCAGTGGGAGCTCCCTCCGCTCATGTCCACATGCTGCAGAGACATAGCACTGAAAAAAAATGCAAGTGACTGCCATGTGCAAGCGTACCGATTGGAGTATTGACTGCAGGCAGCTGCCTGCAACGATGCTGCATTTTTATTAAGGGCTTCAAAATAGCAAGAAACAAAATAGAGATGCTAATGCACTGAGTTTGGGCTTAGTTTGTGTTGCGGATTACGTATGTTAGTGGACAAAATACCGCTTTCTGGAAGTGAACCTGCAGTCAAAACAGGATTGTTAATTTGGCCCTATGTGATGTAGCACGCTACTGATTACACCTCAATCACGTGTAATAACTCTCATCCTTACTCAAAGAGTCTGTACACTGATAAAATCCCTAACAAGGGCTTTACAAATCATAGTGATCCAAGTCTTTGGAAGGTGTAAATGGGCACAGTAGCTATGGTCAATCCTCATTTCCAACAGTTCTGCCTCTCTACCTCTGTTTTTATCACGTTGGCATTGGTAAAGTTGCTTACTGAAGAAAAAAAGGCTCCTTCCTTAGAAGAAATGTTGCCAAGAGCAGTTTACATCATATGCTATCTGGAAGCTATTCTGTGAAACATCGTAATAATTGCTTTTCCTGGACTGAGACACTTATTAGTAGCAGCTACAGTTAACAGATTGGAAGACTGCCTGAAGATGATGGATGGGTTTTCTCAGATTGTAGATTTCTGGTCATTTTCCATGGCAGCTGTAAATTTAAAAATAATATAAAGTTAAGCAGTGGTAGAATAGAATTCACAAATATTACACAGCTACTGACTTGATCATTAATCATCCTAAATTAATGTTAAAGTGTTACATATGATGAGCCAGATTTTGCCCTGGGGTGTATACAGAAGTTTCTCATTGATTACAAACAGGAAATGGCACATGTATGTGAATGCTGAATTTAGCCAACTGCTTAATTATTTTGCTGGATTATTTTAAATTTTTTTAATTACTTTTTTATTACTATTTGAGGGAGGTGGAAACATTTCTTTTTTATTAATCCCAGTGATTTGGAAGAAAATGAACGAGCCATCATCTGATTTGTAGTCAATATCCCAAGTTATTCCAACAACATCCCTCCTTATTTTCAAAGCTGAAGAGCATCAATGCCCTCCAGAGTTCGGGAGTCATTTGATCTGCCTGATGTCCACTTTTGAGGTGGCTGCAGTCAAAAAAGGATTTGTCATTGGACAGAATGAAGACTTTTGTCCACAACTGAAATGACTTCTAGGCTGAAACACCATTTTTCCTAGACTTTGTTCTAATTTACCCCATTATTTTTCAATGAAATCACATACCTGAGTGTCTCCTTCAGGTGAGTAACTAGAGAGGACCTGCCAGACATACGCATGTAAAAAAACTCCAAACCAAAACCATTCCCCTCTCCCTGCCCAGCAAATCAAATCCAATGCAAACGAAGAAGTCTTGCACTCAGAGATATACTAATGATTCCTCATTTTCTCTGCAGAATATGGAGGTCAGAAAACCTGTAATAGTTTCAGCAAGGTCGTGAAGACATACGGACCTTTGCCTTGTGAACATTTAACTCCTCTCAGCTCCTTTTGTGCTTACCTAACACTGTTATACTAATTATGTATTATTTACACTGCATTTAAGCATATTTATGTTATACATACTGTTAGTATTAATATATAACAGCTACAGGACCAAGTTTTTCAGCATTGCTACCTTTGTCTTGTATTTAATGTCTTTCAGACTCTAGGTACAATACTCTACAGTAGTTGCACTGAAACAACTTATTTGAATGCCAACTACAGAATACTGTTATCAGCAGGTTTTCTCAGGGCCGATTTACTTCTGTTTATCCACAGGGTTTGGTAATAAATACATGTATTTTGGGGCTCTAGGTACATTAAACATACTGAATAGTCAAAGCTTGTAGAAGCTAATTTCCCTGTCATTGCATTATAGTTAAATTGGTTACGCACGTCTCATTCAATTATGTAACTTCAAGAATACCAACAACATAGGTTCCCGATTTCAATAGTACATATGCTGGTTTTAGCACTTACAATGGATCAGCTTCTAGCATGAGACACTAAACTCATCATGCTTTGAAATTCGGAGCCACAATTTCAAATGTAATATTGTCTTTGTTTGGGTGTGTCATTAATGGCTTTTCTTTTTATACTTTCTGGATGTATACTATAATATTTGTTGAAATCAGAGTGAAGACTGGAAGGCAACTCAATTAATGTATGCAGTTAAGCATTTACACCATTAGATCCTCTACTGATATCAGCTTACTCAAGCAGGTATTCAACCAGTAACAAAATGTGCACAATAGTCAAATAAACTATTTGCTGTTAAATCCTGATGTAGGAAAAGTGTCAGGTATATTGTGAAATCTCTTCAATGGGATTTCTTTAATGGTATTCATTCTATGCGGAAGGCACTCAGCTATTCCAGTAGTACAGAAGGAATAAGGAGAAAGGAAGGGTTAAATTAATATCTACAGAAAGTTATATACTACTACGATTTTGGTATTGTGCAATAGAAATAAGGCATATATCAGATGGATTAAAACCCGGCTGACAGATCTCAAAAACTAGACATCAACTAGGATTTCAGATTGAATGAATGTTCCCAATGTTCCCCTGGGTTCTGTACAAGGCCTAATATTCTTTAGCAATTTCACCAATAGTCATGTAAACGTATCCCTAAATACAATCTGTGAGTGACATGGGTTTGGCAGGATGGTATACAACGATGAAGACCGGGCAGTCAAACAGAAATTGGGAATGGTACAGGAAAGAACTGCAAAATTATTCAAAGGAGAATTCCTTGCAGTAAAAATAAATAAATAAATAAATAAATAAAAAGAGTTCCATCTGTTTAGTTTATTAGAAAGAAGATGGGAAGAGGTGTGTTGTACACATAAATAATTCACAGAGGGGGAAATACCAAGTAAGAAATTACTCTTCCATCTAGCAGGAGAACCATGGGCTGGAAACTTAAGCCAGGTAGACTGAAAGTAAGGTGCCCTTTTAACAATAACGATGCTTATCTGCTAGAAAAAAACTTTCCAGGGATATACCAGATACATTTTATGATCTCTTAAGGCCAAGAGGAAGACATGCTTTAGCCAAAACCAGAGTTTTTTGTTTAACATAAGAATAACTGGAGATAGTGTAAAGACATACAAGTAGACAAATTGATCATATTCTACAAGAATGAATGTATGCAAATTTACGAGAGTCAGCATTTCCTCATTTGCCTGTGGTATGTCTTGTTAAGACAATTGCTTATTAACCACCATCTTCTAAGGAGGTGGATTATCATTGTTTAATCTTACCTTAAGGGATATTATGAAAGCAAAAGTTTATCAAACATTTAGAAAGTATGATAAAGTCTACAATACAACTTGTCTCGCAACCCTACAAGTTGCTGGAGAGAACAGCCCTTATTTGTGAAATACAAACCTAAGGTAAAATATAGTGAAGAAATGGAACTCATCGTAGTTTAGCAAATATTAATAGACTAATAGTGAAAGTACTGCCACCACATGTGCTTTGAACTACATGGTGGCACTAAAGTGTGCCTCGGTGTTATTTTTAAAATAATTAGAACCACAGTATATCTTCAGATACTTTCTGCTTCTATCAAATAACAATAATCAATAACTGTTAGCATCCCCCTGCCTCTTCCATTTTGTAGCATATTATATCTCCCGGAAACTGGCTGAGCCAGTTACATTAGCAAAACCAGAGAGTAAAACCATTCAAAACAATGTGACTAAAAGCAGAATCTGTCTATTTGCTTTTGCACGGTCAGAACAAAAGGTTCCAGTGCTGCTTTTACAGCTAAATAGCATTTTATAATGAGCTCTGAAATTTTTGGAAAAGTCAGATTACAATGTTGGTTTAACATCAGACACTCTATTGTTTAGATGTAGGATCACTGTGATGTCCGGTCTCTGAAAACTTTAGGTTTTCTTTTGATATTAAAAAGACCACTGAAGTAATCCACAAAGAGCTTGGGCCTCAGGAAAGAAGTCTGAAAAACAAACACTGTTAAAGATTGGTCAGACACGATTATGTGGCTGACAATTACATATGATAACAATTAAAACGATCTGATTCCAACCACATGGCATCTTAATACAGCAGATCTCCAAGCAAATAACGTGTCATAATAGGTTTTGATTGATGTTGTCAGCAGCCTTTTGAATGTTACAGATACCTTCCCATCAATGCCTCAGAAACCAGCGTAGAGTACTGACCTCATCCTAAACTGAACCTATTTGCATGTACCTAAATGCTCTGGTTCTAACTGCTCGGTAACCTCAAATTCTTGTTTTACTAGATGATTAGATAAATGCATACATGGGGTCCAGCAGCTTACTTCCAGTTGCAAATAACTTAGCTAATATATGCATTAGTGGTTTGAGTGAAAACCCAAGATGTTTTCGGAGAGGTCTTTCAGTTACCTGCCAGTACAGCTCTGGGAAGATATGTCTGGTTACAAGCCAGCTGAAGCACTCCAAACAATTGCTGAAGTCCATGTGTTGGTTGGCATAGGGGACCTAACCAGCGAGCATAAAGGAGCTGCCAAGGAGCTGCCACTGAGCAGCATGAGCCTACTCTCCTGCCGACTTTAATTTGCGTTAAAAAAAAATAGGGATGAGTTAATGATTGTTAAACCAACAAATCATCCTCCTATTGGAGGAGCCCCAGAGGACATTCTGTCTCCAGTGGTGATATAACCAGTAAGCAAACACATTGTCACATTGCCTAGAATGGGCATACAAAAAGCAGCGGGGATCGGACCAGGAATTTGGAGTATTTTCATGGTGCCAGTCGCCACACATGTTCTTGGCTTAGTCTCCTGCTCCTTATTTTCCTCTAGACCAGCATGAGGGCACAGCCCAAAAACTACTCTTCAGATCTGTGATGCAAGTTTTATTGTTTCCTTCTGTATACTGTTAAGTAGGAAGGGAAACATAATGTCTTAAAAACGAATTGAGGAATAATACCATACATTTGTTAGAAGGACAGTTTTTGCTACCATTGTTGTTTTAAAAAAACAACTTTTTCTGCTTTGGCATCGAAATGATGATTGCAACATTGCAGCTGCAAAAACAGCTGTGTCTTCTAACCGTGGCTGCCATGAACACAGTTCTCCCACTGTAGGCTGTGGAGTTAAAAGCACATTGAGAATGGAGGTTCAGTTAAGATATTGCAACAGTTTTGTCAGTGTTGTTGAAGGTGAGGAAAAATCTTATGCTATTCACATCAGTTTCACTGGTCTGACAGAATATGTTATCCAGCCACAATGCAAGATCTCGCCTGTGTTATAAATATATGGGGTTTTATAACCAACATATTGTATTTTTTCCCATTCTTTATAACAGATCACACTAAACATCAAGAAAAATATGAGGCAATAAAACGCATGAACAGGCAATGTAACTCATCATTTATTCTTGACATCTCAGTCATAAATGTGTTTCTGTCCTGAGTTAACAGTTCTCTAACATATGCTGCAGCTTTATCTAAATGGCCTTTCCAGCAAGCAATGGTCTTTGATTGCACAGTGGATGTCATCTACCTGTGAAGGAAATATATTGGGTTTCAAATAACAATAAGAGAGGAATTATCTAGAGGGACCATGTTCAATTAGAATAACATATTGCTTCTCTGAAAGAAAAATTATATTTGCTGTATTTATGCACCAAAACTGGCTGGCATCACAGGAGAGCAGGTTCTTCAGAAGAACAGTGAAGCACCAGCTCGTTGCAGTACACCACACAGGATGAAAACTCTCCATATCCATATAGTTCTAAACTTTCAGCACCAATCAGAAAATCATATCCTTTGTCCCAAACTGCAGAGAACTCTCTCCAAAAAATCACTGATGTCAATCAAGTCACATAATACTTAGACTTTACAGAGATGAAGTCTCAGTGTTGTGCCAGAATACATTAGACAAAATGTCCAAGTCATTAAAGAGCCATCAGCAGAGCAATCAATTGAGTATGTAAACAAGTCAAATTATATGAAAACAGATGTAGCCATGCATCCGCAAAGATGTAGCCGTAGCCATATTCTCCAAAGAACTGGGTGAACAGTATGACAGAGTTAGTTCAGCTGATACGTATTTTCCATCCCTGATGTCCAACACTGTACATTCAGAGGCTACTTCATACATAAAATGCTTGTGAGGCTGAAGCATGAGTAGAGGTGATTAACACAGGAGCAGGGCCTCTCATTTTCTTCATGCAGAGTCTAATACAAAGGGACTTTGATCTTTAAGGGAATCTCTACCACAGTGCAAAATAATAATGATGATAACACAACAGTAATAATAGGTACAGATAGCAATGCTGAACCTTCAACATGTATCCATTATAAACACATAAATATTCAGTTGTCTACTATAAGAGCACAGGTCATAGACTCTTTAGCTTCATTTCCCTCCTACACAGCCAAAAGTAGGCAGGAAAATTATTGAAATATATTTATTAGCTGATAAACAGTATATTTGCAAATTGACATGACAGGAATTTGGGGAGTTGAGCTCCCAATGTGTATCTGACAATTTATATAATACTAGAAGCAAACAGAATATTTGAGCTGTGGAAGAACCTACAAAAATTGCCAAAACAGCAGAGACTTTCTTTCAAAATGGGACGGGAAGAGATTTGTGACACACATATAAATTCCCTGCAGTGTTTCAAAAAACTTGGCATGCACCCACAAATCAACTGGGGGCCTCAATTGATTTTATATATGTCTTTTTTTTTTTTTTTTTCTAAATAAAGGAGAAATGCCCAACCCATGGCCTCTGGGCCAGCTTCCAAAGGCCAAAATAACTTATCCAACCAATAGCCACACTTTGCTGTCACATCCTTCACTGAAGCCCTCAGTCGCAGGGAAGCAATGAATTGCAAGCTGCTAAATCGGCAAAATGGTTGCCAGAATCTTGGTCTTAGCATCATTTTTGCCCAAGGGCCTGTGGCCTCTACACCACTACAAACCAGGAATTGCATCTGTCCTAATTCAGGCATGCCCCCACCACATGATGAATGGGTGATGTGAACAGCCCTGTGATAAAAGTATGAGCGAATCTCAGCCTTGAAATGGGCGCTACTTGAACCTCCTCATCTATTGCCAAAATGAGCATTTTCTGAAGGAAGCACTTGCATTTTGGTTTTCTAATGGATATGTCTCTCATCAAGTCAGAGGTTAGAGCACATGAATTCTTCCTTAAAAATGACAGAGTCTTCCAGACCAAAAGGCTGAGATTGATACAAGGTATGTGGATTGCATATTTATGGAGCAAACACAACTATTATTTGTTGCCAGATCTAATGCACCAGAACTTGGCTTTGGACATATGTAGCAACAGTCTAGCATTTTCCTAAAGTCTTTGTGTCACGATTCATCCATGACAGTGAAAGCATATCTGCGTTTCAGATGTATGCAGCATAAGAGCATCCCTGCCTTGAGAAATCAACACTCCAAGAACAGAGGGGCAAAAAAAAAAGGTCCAGAGAGTAAAACTTTCAGAAGGTCATGAATGGAGAGATTTTCTGCAGACACAGGAAGGAAATAAGTAGATTGAAAGTAGAGAAGGTAGTGCCCTGGTGCAAGAATTTAGGGATGCTTGATAATACCAGTGGGGCTACATGGAAGGAGCCAAATATCTCTGTTATTTTTTGATCAAAAGGAATCCACTGAACTCCAAACTCACTGAAAAGTGACGAGCTAGTGCTTTGGAGAGGGGCTGAAAACAGGGAGGTGGGGCTGCTTGCATAGTTTTTCTTGGCATAGTTTCATTTTTCGCAAAAATGAAGAGAAAAAACAATATTCCAAAACTCTTCCCAGGCAGTTATTAATTCTTTTTTCTCCCTTGGATTACAACACACACAAACATAAACAACCCTTTTGGTTGTGTTGGTCTGGAGTCCCGTCCAGGCTTTCCGTGTGGAGCTCATAAGGAGCTGTCCCACTCTGTGCGTGTTGAAAATCTCTCCCCTTGGAAATGCATTTGGGCTGGTGCCTTGAAGTGACATTTGAAACCTGCCCATGCTGCTTTGCTTTTTTTCCCCCCTTCTTGTTGTCAGGCTCATCATGCTGAGTCATATCTGCAGCTAGATCATAATGATTATCCTGAAATGTCAGCAGCTGCTCTTTTCACCCCCATATAGTGCCAGATTTAGGATGAGGTTTCCCTAATGCATAAACAATGACTATAATTGTGGTCTTTGACAGCCAAGGTATCACAGAGATGTTGTTCTGTTGTAAAAAAAAACTCCATTTCCACAGTTGTAATGAAGAGGTGGGTCATACTGACCCTTATGTTCCTTTGTATTTCTCCCCAAAGAAAGTCTATGACATAAGTGAATTCCTGTCAGTGTGGCTGTTGGACATCACATGTTGTTTGACAGGGGAAACAGCTAAAAGCTTTAGCACTTAGTATCTTCCTAACTGTGAGAGCATTATTTGCCTAATTCCAGAGATGATTGTTTGATAGACAAAAACCTGGCTTTAACTTCTGTTCTTTTAATTTAGATGTAATATCCTTGCAGTTCTCAGATAGCTCTGTCTTCTCCCTTAGTGCTGCTTAAAGTTACCAGCCCTCTTTAAAAGTCAACTGAAAAAAGTTGAGGTATCAGAGAAATAAAAAATAAACCAAAACAAAAACAAACAACAAACAAACAAACAAAGAAAAAAAAAACTAGCAGGAGTTGACAAAAGTAATGAAAAAAACAAAGCTCTATTTCTTCTTTCATTTATAGATGTGCATCAAAAGTATCTCCACTATCCAGTATCTGTGGAGGTAGAAGATAGTGGAACTGTGTCAGTGAGAGGGGAACCTAGCCCCAGAACCTCCATTCTGTATTTTAATGCCAAATAAAGCAATACAGAGATAAATGAAAGATAAGCAAGTAGAAAATTCTGTAAGGGCAAAGGCAGGGTGAACATGATGTATTATTGTTGAAAATCGGGAGAAGAGTCATTGAAGCTGATGGAAGTAACCACCACCCTTCATTTGAGATAACAGAGCCAAGTAAGTTCTTTGATGAGGTAATTCAGGTTTCCGAGACAAGGCAAAAGTATACTCTAAAACTTGAATAATGTGGGCAGATGGTACTGCTGGTTATTGCTCTGGGTAAGGGTGTATTTGTGTGTGTGCGTGTACAAGAAAACAAGCTAGCTGAAACAGAAAGAAATAAGCTCTAAACGCAGCAGCTAAAAGGATAAATGCCTAAAGGGAGAGTTTATCGGGGGTAGTGAACAAAAAAATGTGATGCTATAAGCAAAGATACTGTCTTTGGTGGTTTGATTGCATCTGCAGTCAGAGAAAGGGGAGTTTGCACGTTCTTTGTAAATTGGGAGAACTGCATCCAAGAAAGGCCTGACTCCATCAATGGTTAGGTTCCTAATCAGAACAAGCTCTGATTTGTGGCCATCTGTGTCAAAGGAAGGAGTGTTATAGGTAACAAAACAGACTAAAGGGAAGATTACAGACAAATCTACGCTGTCCTGAGAAAGCTAAAGGTGTTGTAATGAATTAAATCTTGTAATAAATTAAATTCATTATGTGGTAATGAATCAAAAGCCACATGTACAGAAATTGTATCAAATGCAAAAAGCTTTAACAGGTAGCAACACTGACACTAGCCATTTTTTACTAAAAGAAACTCTCCTGAAGCTTAAACCAGCCCTCAGGAATGAGCCTGAGAAGATACTAGCACTCCGCAGGACAAGAGGTTCAGGTTTGGTGAGAACAAAGTCGGAGGTGAGTTCCAGAGCAGTGTCCTTCTGTGAGAACGCAGTCCCTCCAGGCTCAATCCGTAGGTGCTCGGGCGTCATCCTCAAAGCTGGCTTAGACAGCTAAGCCCTAATTAGGTGCCTAAGGTCCTATCCCCTCCTTCCCCTGAAACCATCAATGAGACCGGATTTTATGTACCAAATGGTACATAAAATGGCAGATGGGGGTCTACCTATTTTGCTGGTTTCAACCCTGCCTGCACAAGCCTTTCTGCTGAAGCTGTCAGATGAGATGAAAACTAGTTGGAGAGATGAGGACAGGGATGACCTCTGAAGTAACCTGAAGTGTACACATTCTACTCTTCCCGTGGCATCAGGCACTACATGTCACCTTCCTGATTAGCAGTTAATTTGGATCTCTAGTGCTAAAACCGTACTGCAGTTCCACAGCTGTAACTGAGAAGTAAAATTGGTCTGATTGGAAGCTATTCTGATCCTTCACAAACTAGGCGTAGAAGAAAATCTGCAGGATGCCAAACATCCAGTCACAGTTGATTTTTTTTACACATCTTTACTTTCTCTACGTAGCTGTTCTCTGGGCATCTTGTTTCATCCACTTAGATGAGATCCATCTCCTTAGATTTAGCTGCCTAAGACTTGGGCATCTAGGATAATTCAGTTGTCTATGCTGCCTTTATAGTTCCGGAGGTAGATGTTCACTTCCAGAAACATGTCACCATACCCTAAGGAATAAATCTAAGTTAGATATCTCTGAAAAACAGTACAGTCTGTCTGTCTTCATTGACTGAAGTAAGAGTCTAGACAACTAGTCAGTCTAAACACACTGCTTTGGGACAGCAGACATCAAGTGACACAAACACTAGTTCTTGTGTACTGGGACAGTGCACTGTCAAATCTTTCTCAAGGGCATCTGTGGTTACTCATGTAACCTTTCTTGTGTGTGTCAAAAATTACACTGTCAAATGGAGTGAGCTTATGAGAACAGAAGATCTGAGAAGAGCTCTCAGAGAAGAGAGCCACTGGGCAGACTGCTTGGGTGTCTCACCTGATGAAAAAACTTCACGCAGCTTCTTTCCATGAAGCACTACTTGTCATTCAGTACTCGTCCCTCAATAAAAAGTTGTGTGTGGTGGGAAAATAAACAAACAAACGAAAAAACCCAGTACTTGTGTTGTCTCAAAAAGGTGTGGCTTGTTTAGGAGGTTAGACTTGAGCACTATGGTTGTCTGAATGAGGAGCAGTGAGAAATGAGGGCATTTTGATCTCTCTGCCACTCTATAAGGGGTAATAGAAGGTTGTTTTATTGTTCCTCCAGCATAACGTACAAGGATGATTTGTAATGAGGCAGAATCTAGAGTAAATAGCTCTTGATATAATACTTTGCCTTCAGATATCTTGAGAGGTAATCTGCTTGCTGTAAATCAGAGGCTATGTCTTTACATTTGGAAGTCACTATTATTATGTTAAAGGGTGTATGCTTACATAGTCCAAGTATGGCATTTGGAAAGAAGTAATTTCACCTCAGAGTGGAAGTTTCCCTGGGGCACAAATCTTCAACAGTGAAATTTTGTATGTGTACTTTGACAAACGCATGCCCAGTGGGCATGTGCCAAATTATGCCTTTGAAGCCATGGAAGCCTGGCTGTGGGAACCTAGAACCTTGAAGAGTTTCTCAAGGGAGAGGAAGCAGAGCCAGCTGGACTCATTTTCTATAGACAGAGATTTAATTGCTAGCTAGTAGCTACTACGTTAGAAGAGAAATCATTTCAGAGACCTGGAACATGCTGGTGTGAAGCCCTTGTTAGAGGAGTTGGGTGGCAGCCTGACTGTCACCCATCCAGATCCCTCTCTTTGCACATTCTTTTTAACTCCAATATTTACTGTCACGGTAAAATGTGATCATAATTGTAAGAACAAATACATAGCTGTCATTACTCAGCACTTAAGAACAAACTGTATATACTCTGCTTTTGAGTGCAAACCAGCTCACCAAAGAACAATTTCTCTAGAGCTAATGCATAGCAGTTCAGCAGACTTACAAACATGACATTAAATCCATGTAGTAAAATTGATGTACAGCCTCTTCTGCAAGAAGTGGTTTATTCTCACAACCCAGTGGTGGCTGGGGTCTATCTTCCTCATTCTCTGAGACATGACCCTGCAGCCCCTGAGAGGCAGGGTCCTCTTTGTGGTAGCAGATACCTGTCTTCTGCTCTGTGAGCTCTTTTTTGACTTCATCCTTCGGTGCTCTCAAGTAGGTTCTACGTTATCCTTAACTCACACAGACAAACACACGTGTGTTATTTTGTCTGTCCACCAAACGAGAGAGAAAACTGAATTAAAACATTGCCCTAACAGTAGGAAGTGTGTGTGTGTAGTGTATTCCTGCAGAGTGATCTGCACTGGAGAACTGGTGAAGGTTAAAAACCACACAGAAAAAAAGCAAGACAAAAAAACCTCCCATATTTTAAACCAGATATTAGTTGCCTTCTCAGGGGTACAATCTCATGGCAGCAGAGCTGGTTGCACTGGCTTAATTTGCTCGTATAACTACACTTTGGACCACATCATCCTCTGTTTGCCCTGGGTAAGAGTGCACACAAGGACAGTCACTGCTGTTCAACTGAGACACAATAGCTTGTTAAATTGTCATAAACTTATCATAAGTCTGAGTCCCAAATGGCTTACCCGAGGTCACCCAGCAGTTTGAGACACACCCAGCGACTGAACAACATCTCCGGAGTCCAGCCGAGTGTCAAATACAATGGCACTTTGCCTCTCTAATTGCGACCAATTGTCACTGTCTTCTGGTGGGTGTAACCAGGAGAAAATGGACATGGGAATGAACTGGGACTGTCCAGTGAGCCCTTCCAGCTTCAGCTGAGGCATGTTGGCATGGCCTCATCAGGAAAATTCCGAGGTTCCACCAGGTCCTGTCTCTCTAAAGACAACAAATGATTAGATATTGTTGAGGAACTCAGAGAAAAGTTCTTGTGATACGTGTAGGTGTTCCTGCCAGACAACACATTTCAGGGAGAGTGGGAATCAGTTGTAGAAATAAAAAGCATTTTTGCCCCTGAAGAAGCTTGTTCATTTCAATACCTTCCTTTCCTATGCATCAGCGTGGCAGAGTGCTATGGTTAGTGCTACGCAGTGCACAGTTTATTGGCATTATGTTGATCTGAAAAGCAACTAACATGGGAAATGTAAAAATGAAATAGCGGTGCAGAGGGATCCAGTGTTGGAGGAACGCTGCTTTCCACAAGCCATGTAAACCCTAATTAATAGACAAAGGGCTCTATTCTTCGCCTGCGTTTAACTCCCCCCCTTTGCTTCTCTTCCCTTTAACCGTACTACTTTTCCCCCTCCAGTTTGCAGTAGCATATACACGGCCTGACGAAAGCCCACACAAATCAATGGCAACACTCCCATTGACTTCAATGGGCTTTGTAACAAGCAAAGAGAGAAGAGAATAGGTGATTATTTTTCCTTTCCAAATGACGAGCCCCTCCCAGTAAAACAATCCATACAGTAGTCATAAGTGCTTTATATTGTGCCGTGCATGGGCATAATTACTCCAACCCTCTAAACAGCTAGCAGCAGTTGGTCTCTCTAATGCTTGGAAAATCATTTTAAATAGACTTTATATCTACAAAATCAGATTTTTTTTAGATTGTAAATACCTCGGGTCAGATCTCAGCAGTTGTTACCAGCATATCTGCACTGACTTCAAAAAGGATAGTCAATTCACACATATAGAAGAACTGGCCCAAACCAGCACTTGCTGCACAGTCAAAATTATTTTGATATCCCTGAGCTCTTCTCTCAAAGCTATAAATGTAGGGTCAACCCCACTGTTGTCTTTCAGCCAATTTTCTAGGCATGATCTTGATTAATATAACTCACCTGGCTCTTCTTTGAATTCAAGCAGGCTATCATTCTGTGTCTCTACATCTCCATCTTCCCCACTCTACAGCACAGCACGAGAAGATTCCTCCACCTCTTCCTCTTGATTCATTGGTATAAGGACTTTACTGTGAAGAGTAAAAATCCCGGGTGTATTTAAAAAGTTATTTTATTTTCTCTCTAGCTGCCTGCAAGTTATCTGTTTAACAAAGGGCTATGATACAGGGAGGGAGGAAGGGGGGAATCTGCCACTAATTTAGTGTACTAGCATGGTCTGGACATCTAAAACATTTTTGTTCTGAAAAGCTGCATACCTCTTTTTGGCAACACTTGGACAAAAATAATCCAACTGTATCGAAGTTTAGGTCATATGCAAATTGCTCTTATTCGAAATGGTGTATGGAATACTATCTTTCTAATCCTTCCACTAAAATATGATTTGTGGCTGTTCTTCAGAACGTCTGCCTGATTAAACATCCTTGAAAAAAAACATGCATGGGATTGTAACAAAGAAAAATAAAAAGATTTCTTTTAATCAGTAATTAAGTAGCAATTAAGCATAATTATTACAATTTGTATCTAATTTATAATATCTGTAGAATGAACAGATGTAATTTATCCTCCAATAGTCAACAGTGTTTGGCTTAAGCAAAGCCATCTCACACTTTCCTTCCCATTTGCAAGAGGACACTGTGGATGGTGAGCGAACGTGTCTTCTCCAAGGGGTGGGAACATTCAGCTGCGGGGTAGGAACTGCTCGGTCATCTGGAAGCATGTGAAAATACCTGTACAGACAATATAAGGTTTTTCTACTGTCTTCGGCAGAGGAATCTTCCCTTTAAAGTCAAGTGATAAGAATCTTCAGGTTTTTAACCTCAAGTATGAGGAGCTCTCACTTTTATGTAGCTGGTACAGTAACTGTTCCGTGTTGCAACTGACCTTTGCAAAACGCACCCATATGCTTTGTTCTATGCAATATGATTAAAATTGGTCAAATCATTTTCATGTGGTGGTTGGGGGGAGTTCTTCATTAACAGGCCAGGAAAAAATTACTTAGTTTACTGAGTTACTGAATAACTCACAGAGAAAAAAGTTTTAATTACAAACTCTAGTTAATTTTCTTTAACTCCACAGTTTTTAAATACTTGGGAAACACGGGCATGATCTTGGACTGTCTGAAGGCAGCCAATCTGACTACTTTCTGCCATGGACGCTTTCAAATAAAACTATTATGAAATGTTCTCTGTTGTCTGACCTTGCTTAAGGTCCATCTAACCCATAAATGACTTGATTGTAAAAAAATTAGTCTTTACATACAGCTGATTACCACAGAGCTGTGTTTGGAAAGTTAGGTGATAGGTGGCTATAAAAACACCTTAGAAAGTTCTCTGGAATCACTCACTATAAAACACATACACTTACAGACCAGAAGCTTTACCATTTGTGTGATAACAGCAAATTCATACAACGGGCCTCCTCCAAAGGTAACCTTATGAATCTGGCTCAAAGAGAAGTAAAAACTGTACATTTGATGGATCCAGAATGTCCTTCAAGCTCACAAGGCTGACCACACATGCCCTGCCCTTACCCTGATGCCATACCAGGCTAAGAGTTGATCTCCCAAGCATTCCTGCCACTTGGGGAAGAAGATGCCCAAAGGGAGCTGCAAACATGCCAAGAAGGAGCTGCAATAAACTAGTGTGCTAGCACTAGATCTGACCAGCCTGAATCTAGAATTGCTTGGGACTTGAAAAGGCAAAAGAACCTGTTGAGATACTAAAATCTATCTTGTTCAAGCCAGCGTTACTTTGGAGAACCAAACGGGTCTGTAGTTTTCTCAGTGAGAGAAGCCTCACATAGTTTGTGGAATCAAGATTTAATGGATTTCTTACCCCTTGCAGGAACAATGTAAGTCTGTTAAAAAGATTGTTATACAGCAAAAACTTTACGGTTTTAAACTAAAGTCAATGGTTTTCTGATGGAATGTACCATTAAAACCTAGCCATTTGAAAGTGGCATTAAGGAGACAGATGCATATTCAAATGTTTATCTCTTTAATTTTCCAACACCTAATCTCTTAAATGAGTGTAATCAGAAAAGAGGCATTCTAATTCTCTTGTGGGGAAGAGAAGGCGCCAGAGATCAAGTGATAACCAGGCTGTGTCTCAAGCCATTCTCATGAGACTTCGGCTGTGTTTGAACCCAAATTGGAGAGAAGAGATTTTGGGGCTATTGTGTCTGCCAAACAGCACACATACTTCTGCTCTCATGGCACAAATCCAAACTATGTACAACAGACAACCTCAGTTTCAAAAAAACTTTATAAAAAAGTCACGCGTGCTTATTTTGCTTTGGTTTACATAAAGATCTTTCTCACACACATATACCTCGAAGCTGAAAGAACGGTGAGATTGTGTAGTCACTCAAAAGGTAGAAAGTGCCAGACGTGAGGTTACATATATAACCCAAATTCAGTTCCTTATGTGAGCTCATGATTAGACATGCTTTAATTACATGGCCACATACACTATTTCCACAGGACAAGGATAGCATGAGTTTTACTTATTAGAGGAGCAAAGAGTAATATCACGTGCTGTGCTGGACAGTCCTGACAAAAGACAGAATTACCGGGTCTGCATGGCAAGAAACGGGTCGAACGACCCAGCGCTGCCCTGCACAGTGGAGGTGGGAGGCTGTGAAATGCCCTGCTGCCATGTCAACAGGTTCCTTCCCTCCGCCGTGCCAGTAACCTCCTGCACAGACATGCGAGCAGAGAGAGAGGTAGCAGGCTGGGACTGCAGCAGCATGGCACGCTACACACCATCAAGGGAATCGCTGACAAAAAGGGGCTGACTGCAGCCAAGGTTGCTCCCTAGCCTATGACCCGTTTTGTTTTCCATGGCAATCTGGTTCACATTACAAGTACAGTACTGACAAAGTTGGGGTTTTTTTTTTTTGGTTGGTTGTTCTGGCATTTGCTGGCAGTTCCATGGCTTTTGTCACCTCTTCTCTAAATATTTCTTTGTTCAGCCTTGTGCCTTTGAAACTTTATACCCAGGTCTAGCTATCTTTGCTTTTCTAGCCCTCCGAACAAAGTAGTCACTATCTTGTTATGCAAGCATGGACTCATCTAGGCCTGAAGTTTTCCTAAAGACCCCCAAATAATTGTCACGACCCTAATCATCTGCCACCTGAAAATACGCTGGCACCCTCTGAACCACAGGGGGTATTACAGATATTTGGTTTGACTTCTACAATCACTTCAACGTGCAGGCGTTGGCTCCCTTGAGCCCAAGTCAAGTCACCACATTAAGGATGGCGGGGGCTGGGAAGCCCAGACAGCAGCTCTCATCTCCCAGATAATAGCAGGAGACTGGGCCGGAGTGGCTTTAATCTCGCCTCTCCAATCATAATTTATCCCTTTCTATTGCCAGCGAGGCACCTGGCAAGGGAAGCCCGGACTCCTCTGAGGGAGCTCCCCTGCAAAGCGCTTATTTTCCTGGCGGGGCCTTGCTCGGCTGAGGCGAGCCGGTTTCTTCTGGCATCGCCCATCAGGCATCGAAGCGGGACTCATGTCATTCCCCGCCGCTTTCACCGGGCTCGGGGCGGGGGGGAGATGCCACGGTAAAAAAAACAGCCGGGCTGCAGTGACCGGAGGAGGCTTCATTCAGCCAAAGGCGGCCAACCGCTGCGGGCGGGCCAGCCGGGCCGTGCCCCCCAACGGCTCCCTGGGGCAGGGCCGGGGCCGGCCGCAGGAGACCCGGCGCGGCGGCACAGCCCGACCGCCGCCGCGGGCGGGGGAGGCGGCACTTTCCCCGGCGTGGCGGGTTTCCGCCGCCCGCCAGGCGCCAGGCCCGCGGTGCCCGGGAAGCGCCCCCAGGTGAGCCGCTCCCGGGGGCCCCGCAGCCGCTCCCCGCCCGCTCCCCGGCAGCCTGGCGGCGGGGGAGAGCGGGCCGGCTCCGCGGCCGCCGCCCGGGGCCCGCCTCCGGCCGCCGCGCACCCCCCCCCCCCCCCCCCCCCCGGGGGCCGGGCCGCCTCCGGAGCGCGGCGGGGGAAGGGAAGGAGGGAGGGAGGGAGGCCGCGGATCCCCCGGGAGCCGCCCGGCTCCGGTGGCTTCTTCCTCCCCGGGGTGCAGCCCCCCGGCGCTGCCCCGGCCCCCGGAGCGCGGCTTCGGGCGGGCGGCGGGGCCGCTGCCCTTGGCGGGTGGAGGAAGAGCTGGACCCTCGGATCCCCGCGTTTAGCCTAATCTAATAGCAGCAGTGATTAGGCTTTATGATTATTTGCGCGCTGATCTTTTCGGCTGAAGGGAGATTTAAAAATCAATGGTGAAGTCGCATGCCTGACTGCTTGGGCACTTATGGAAAAGCTGTTGGCCAAGCCCGATAAATCAATCCTCCTTTTTCTTTCTCTGTCCTGTTGGCTTCTTTTCCGCCTCCAGAATTTTCTTCCTTGCGGAAGGGAACCGCATCCAGCAAGGTGCCACTTTGAAACACATCACGCTTGAAGCCAATGTGCTAATTATAGATTAATAAAAGGTAAAACTCGGTTGAAATGACATGGGTGTGGGGGGGAAGCTGATCAATTTTAGAATGTCATCAAATATATTAGGGTCGCTTAAAATCCTATGTTTAAGAGGACGCTGCGTAATCTTCTAAACCCTATGACTCACTGGCACCAGCTTTTGCTCGGAGAAGTGAAGTTAGAATTCATTTAAAGTTATTTTGTGGTAACCGGGGCTCTCAAGACAGCCCGAGAGTTTTTACAGCCCCAGTCGAGGTATGTCCAATATTTCCAGCCTGACACAGCAGCAGCCTAGAGACGGAACGAGTAAGTGAAATGGAAGTGTTTAACAGGCTTCACACGTTTCATTTATTTGGATTTGAACTGAGGAGCCGAGCTGAGCCTTGAATCACCAGCGAAGGAAGAGCATAATTACTTGTCATTATATTCATTCCGATTTATAAATAATGTTTCTGGCTTTATTTTATTCAATGCTTAATTTTAAAATAATGATTAAAAATTAGCCCTTGGGCTACGTGCTGGATTATAGCCAGATGCGTTATTACTTCTCCTTGGGACTCCGGAAATATCTAAATGGACTGGGAGGGAAAAGGAAGATTTCCCACTCAATTAGTTATGATAGAAGGACAGTGCTGTGGCTCAAGCATTTCGGGTTTTAATTGTTCTGAAACGACGAGGTGTTTCACCAGAATCAACACGTAAATGCGGGGAGAAATCAGACTTGCTGCAAGGTGATGGTGCGTGTCTTTGGTGTCCTCCCCGCCTCGCACGCAGAGGAACACACAGCACTGCGTTTCTGGGTCTGTCTGTATATACAGACACACGTAAGGAAATCGTAGGTGGCTGCATATCTGCACACACACGTAAATTTCTCTAATATGTTTATATGTTCAGCGGCTGGAACAGCAGCAAAATAAGTGTTCCCTGATTTAGAGCACTTCCCAGGTACCGCAAACACTGATGAACCAAAATCCTTATGTAGAAAATGAATAGTTCCTTCACACGTACACACATACACACCCCCCAAAAAAGGAGAAAGGGAGAAAAAGAGAGAGAAAGAAAGGAGAGGAAAGGGGAACTCGATTTATTCTCATTTGTTTATCTCTAGATTTTTCCCCCTTTCTGCAAATTCATTTGAATAGCTTTCAAGCTGCAAAATGGAAATGTGGCTCCTGCCCTCTATTTCAGCAGCAGCGTCCTGGCAACAGAGCAATTTTCTATCATCAAGGATAAATGGCATCGAACAGAACATTCTGATAAAAAAGAAAAAAAGCTTTAGCCCAAGAAGCCCATGATTGCTGCCCTTCCTGTCTGTCATCCCTTTACAAAATCCTCTCCTCCAAACCTGAGCTGCATGCTGTCAGAGCTAATAATGTCTTCCAAAGAAAAGGGGAAGAAACAGCATTCACGCACAATGTTCCCATTTATTACATAGAGTGCTTATTTAAAAATTGCAAATATCTTTGTTTGGTTCACTGCAAATTAAAACCAAGATGTAGGAAGTTACACGATGCAACAATTATTCATGTCACAGCAGAGCATCAAACCCTCATATCTTGCTTTTCCATTGGTTAATATGTGTGTGTGTATGTGTGTGTGTGTGTGTGCGCGTGTGTGCATGCGTTGTGTGTATGTGTGTAACGCAGGGAATATCCCTTGTTGTGAAAATATAAACCACTTCAGGTAAGTCTGCGGTTTGTTGTTTTAGAGCAAGGGCGGGGGGGGGGGGGAAGAGTCATTACTGCGGTGCGGTAGGAGGAGGCTCTGCGTGTGTTGTCTTTGCGGGTCCGCAGGGGGTGAAGCCGCAGGGGGTGAAGCCCCAGGGCTCACACGAAGCCTGTCGGGGGGGCTGCTCCGGGAACGGGGCGCTTCGCTGGGGTGGCGGGGCCCTCCCGGGGCGCCCTGTGCCGCAGCCGCCGCCCGGCTCCCGCTCCTCGCCCCCGGCGGCAGCCCGCACGCCCACCCCCGCCGCCGGTGCCTTCCCAGCGCCGGGAGCTGACGCCCTCCGACTATGAAACGACCCTCGAGAATAAATAAAGCTGCAGCCATAGTGCGTCCGAGCGGATCTGCGACGTTCGGACGTTATTTTGGGGAGGAGGGGGAGGACACGCCATTACAGTGCACGGAGCTCGTGGCGAGCACCCCCCGCCCGCCGTGCCCAAGGCCCGGGGACGGCGGGGCAGCCCGAGGCGGGCACACCGCGAGGTGCCCCAGGCCGGGGAGAGGCAGGGGACGGCAGAGCCCCCTCCCCGCCCCAGCGGCGGTGCGGGCGAGCCCCGGCGCCCTCCTGCCCAGCCCAACGGGTGGCAGAGGAGGGCAGGAGCCCGGGCCGCCGCCGGGCGCCCGCACGCCGGCACCCGCGCCGGTTGCCAACAGCGCCTGGAGACAACGCGTGGGCCGTTAGGGCCGGTTCGGGCCGTTGAGGCCCGCCGCCCGCGCGCATGCCCCGCGCCGCCGTCACGTGCCGCGCGGGTCGGCGGTTAGCGGCGGTTGAGGAGAGGCCGCCGGTCCCCCCCGCCGAGCCGCCCCCTCCGCGGCAAAACCCCGTAGGGCCGCCCCGGGGAGGCCTTCGGAGGAGTCGCGGCCCGCGGCCCGGCCGCGCTGCCCGGGGCGGAGGGAGGGGACCCGGCTCCGAGGCGCCCGGTGGCAGCGGGGGGTGGGTTTCCCCTCCCGGGAGTGGGGGGGGAGCGCTGGGCGGCCCCTTCAGACGGCGGCTGTGGGGTCCCCCCGGCCCTCCCGTGCGGCCGCCCCGGCCCTCGGCGGGCGCGTAGGGACCGGGTCACGCCGCACCCGCGGCTCCGCGTCCCTCGGGGAAGCTCCCTCGGGCACGGCGGGGGGGCTGCTCGCCGGGCACGGCCAAGCAGCTCTTCCCGAAACACTCACCAAAAAAAAAAAAAAAAAAAACCAAAACCCCAAAATCACCCATTTAAAAATCCGGGGTCGGGTCTCGTGCCGGGGGCCTGCTTTTCCTCCTGGTGTCCTGCTCACACGCCGCTGACTCTGGCTTTGCGCGGTGGAAAGAGGCAGCGCGATCAGCCCCGACCCGCTTCGTGGGAACCTTTGAAGTTTAGACCGGTGTCCCGAAAACTTGGGTAAAACTTATTTCATCCACGGGCCACAGGCCACCTGACGAAAAAAACAAACAAAAAAAAAATATCCGAGGACACCAGGCATGAACCATTTTCCTCAGGTTTTGTATACGTGCGTATAAAATCGGGCGAACCCTTTAAACTTTATGTTAAAGGCGGCGAGGTCCAGGAAAGACTTTTTGCCCTATTCTAACTGAGGGCTGTGCAGGCAGACCATTTGATTTATTTCCATTTTTCAAAGGAATTGAGAAAGTCGCCTGATTAGCGGTGGTATTATTATAATCTCCATTCTTAAACCTTGAAAGACCCTTGTAAACAATCGGCTCCTTCTCCCAGCCCGGTTCCCACCGCCGCTTAGTAATGACTGGAAGATTAATGAGGCTTTTTTAGCAACACCTGTCTTTTTAAGCTGTCGACACAACCAATTAATACTTTTAATTACCACTACAAGGAAACTAACCAGAACCTTTCTGATTTGATTTGGCCGCTGAATTTTATCCCCTCTGAAGCGAAGCAGCCCCAACGCCAGGCAGGGCGGCCGGGGGCGGGGGGAGGCTGATTTTTGCTGTGGGTTTCTTTTGCCCCGGGCTGGACGGGGGGGGGGTGGTGGGGGGTGTATTAGTTTGGGGGGACAAAAATTTGTCTTCGGTTTATTTCGCTTCGCTTTTCCCCGCGCCTTTGGAAGTATTTTGCCATCCCTTTCGAGAAGAGGAAAATAAAAGCGCTTGTTGACAGCACCCCGGAGCGCAAAAGTCCCCCGGCTCCCTGAAAAGCAGTCCCTGGCATCGGCGGCCCGGGGGACCCCCCGGAGAGGGGGGGGGGGGAAGGCTGGAGGGAACAAGCAGCCGCTTCGACAAAAGTTACCATAGGGAGAATTAGGGTGGGAGGGGAGGCCGGTCCGAGTCGCACCGAGTTCAGGGCAGTTTTTACGAGTTATTTCAACGAAAGAGCGAGTTCCCCGCCGGCGGAGCCGACAGGACCGGGGGCAGGTGGCACCCCAGCCCCCAGAACCGGGCGGGAGCTCCGCGATCTCCTCGGAGCTGGGCTCGTCCCTTCCTGCACCCCCATTTCCTCGGGGGTCCCCGGTCTTCATGCGAATAATCGAACAGCCGAGCAGGAGATGGGGCAAAAACTTGAACAGAAAGTGTGTTTTCCGTTCAAGCGGCACGGGGGCGATCAAAAGTTCACAGCTGCCCGTGAGCGGTGCCGGCAGTCCCCTCTTTCTCCAAAAATCCCCTTTCAGCCATAGGGTGTGTGGGTGGAAATGGGGTTGCCAAGGGACCCCCGACCTTCTCCTGGGGGGACATTTCGAAGGGCGTGATCAAGCCGAGCCCCCACGCACGTGTTTCCCAAGGCGACGTGAAGTGGGCAGCAGCGTGCGGGAAAGAAGCGGGAGCACCCAGCTCGGGATGCTTCACCCCGGCCCATCCTCGGTGGGCTTTTCCCTCTCCCCCCCCCCCCGCCCCCCCAGCCCCCAGCTACGGCATGTGCGTCGCTGGGAGTTCCTCCGATCGAAAGCCGGGAGCTGCGGAGCAAACGGCGGTGGTCTTTAGGTTAAACGGGCACCTCTCCGCCTGGCAAAGCCCCCCGTGCTGTTCCTTGTCTGCTCTCCTTTGTGTTATCTCTCATGCTGCCCAGGCCTCGCAGAGTTGTGCCGTAAAGGCGATGTCCCACATTAAAACAATATGAATTCGCGAACGGATCCTGAATATGAATGAGGTATGTGGTCGTACGACTGCTTTTAAGCTGTACTTCTCCGAATATGGCTTTAATTAAATGTCTTCCGGCTCTAAAAGATTACATGTTGTGCAAAATATATCCTAGCATGAAATTTACTTCCACGATACGAAATTAGGTTACTTATAAATGTCTTCATTTAAAAAAGAAAATCGCTTCTCCTCGTTCTGGTTTCTGTTTTGTTGAACAGAGAGCTCCAACGAGGAAAGAGGGTTGGGATAATATATTTATAGAGGCACGTGTAACAAAACCTGCCAGAAGCGGAGTGGGTGAGGGCTGCTTGCTCAAATTCAGACAATTCACAAAACAGGCAAGTTAATCCAGATCTGATTTGTTTCAGATCCAGCTGTCAGAACCCCGGGATACCTCCCGCGTCTATTCCTGCAGATATCTATCGTGCTTTTACCGCCTCCCCCCACCCCGTCCCTTCCTCCTGCATTTATTCCGTGCGAAGGATGCTCGGAGGGGAGAGGGGTCAGGGCAAACAGGTGGAGAAAGGTGACGATCCCCACTGGCGAAAAACAAAAATAATTCACGGCGGGGTGGAGGTGGAGGATAGCGTCGTGGTTGAGACTGGGACCAGTTAATCGGGCAAAGCAGTTTCACTCCGCCGGTGAAATCGCGCTCGGTGTCAAGAGCTTTCCCGCTCCGGACGGTGGATGCAGGCGGAATCCACGTTGCTGGAGGCGATGCTCTGTTTCGTTTTACGCCCTCAGACACGGGACCTCGCCTAAGCTGAGTTTCTATAGAGAGATCAGATAATGGATCCCTCCGGATTACCTTTCTAAATTAACTTTTAGATTTGTTTTTATAGTCCGTTGAGACCCTGACAAAAGAGGCTGTAGCTAGATACAGATACGAGATAAACATATAAAGCAATCTCATTACATGGGAATGAGAGAAGAACTCTCCTTGCAATCTACTCTAGATAACGAGGCTGCCTGAAGAAACAAGTAAAGCCGAGATATTTACTTCTTTTCCTATTAAATAAACCTCAATAACTGCATTGACTTTGCGCAGTGTTTACTACATTTCCATTCAATGCTTGGGTAAATGCATCCCTAAAGGTAGAGTAAATAATTGCACTGATCTCAACAAGGGAAATGTGTAGGCATTTGAAGTGTACTAAAAATAAACGAAGGCGAAACAGACGGAAGAGAGAGGACATCGCGCTCGTTTGCCGCAATTAAAGCCTCTGCTTTCGCTCGCCGGAATCGGAGGCTTCCCGAGCGCAGGCGGGGACACTCGTTCCCCGCGGGTGCCACCGGGACAGGACCCGAGTGGCCGTGGGGAGCCGCGGGCCGAGCCGTGGCGGTGGGGCTGGGGAGGGCTCGGCGCGGCGCCTGGCCCGGGGGAGACGCTGGCCGCCGCCGCGGGAGAAACTGCAGCCTCTCTGCTGACTTGAAAGAGCCTCGAGTTTCCATTCGCCTCCGAGCCCTTCAAGACGGGCACTTAGGAGCGGTGGTTTTTTTGTTGTTTTTTTAATTGGCTGGCGTCTTCTTCTTTTGCCAGAAGAAGGGTTTGGGTTGGGTGTTTTTTTTTTTTTTTTTAATTGTTGTTGTTTTTTCTTTCATTCGAAAAGAAAACAAAACAACAAAAGTCCCCGCTAAAACCAACATCTCTATTTCAGCGGCACCCGAGCAGGCGGGGACGCCTGCCAAGCGAAAGCCTCCCAGGCGGAGGTCTGCGAACCTGCGGCTGCATTGGGGGAGGCTCCCCCTGACCCACGGAGGGGAAGGTCGCCCCACGCCGCTCCCACTTAAGGCTCCCAGCGGAGGGGCGAGGTGGGCAAAGCCACCCGCTCAGGATTTTTATGGGCATCCCGCACGCCGGGGCCAGGGTCGCCGTGTGGGCAGAGAGGGAGAGACCCGTTCGGGGAGGGGGAGGTGTCCTCGGTTCGGGAGGTGTGGATGCACACCTGGCCAGGTGCGGGGAGAAGCGGGCGACCAGGCCCGCCGCGGGGGTCCCGTCCCCCCGCCGGGCAACCACTCGCCTGAAGCCTAATTCCATTCTAAAGCAGATATCCAGCCTCCAGCCCCCTACCCACCCCCCATCAGGGAAAACAACCAACGACAACAACACGACAAAACTAACCAAAGAAAAAGCCCCGAGACTCTGCAGAGCCACACATTGAATGAATCTGGCTGTAAGGTTTTAATTACAGCGAAGGCTTCGCTACAAATCTGTACAAGAGACAGTGGCTGGTTCCCTCTGGATCTTTCCCCTTCTGAGTCCTATTATTTTGACCCGCGCTACAACACAGAGAGCGGCGTGTGTGATCCATCTGCGAGGCTGGGCTGGGGTTTACCCCCCCCCTCCGCCTCCCTGCCACTTCCTTCACACTCGCGGTATGGAAAGCCATTGACGCCTGCCTGTCTGTTATAACGTTAGTGGGTTGAAATCCAGAGGAGCCTCCGCTCCGCTCTCGCACTGGCGGCAGCGCTCAAATTCCCCAGTCTCTCCTTAAAATAGCTCGCTTCCAGCTTGAGGAGGTGACCTCCTTTTGCGGGAGCTTTTGCTCACCGCTCAGCTGCCATTGAGACGATGGCGATATGACATGCTGGCAGAAAGAAAGGAGGCCGTGTGTTTTGGGGGTAAACGGGCTTGAGAGACCGGGGGAAAAAATGCCATCGGCGCATGCAAGGCGAGATATTTTGTCGTAGCCCCTCCGGGAGCTGTAAATAACACGGGCAGAACCGCGCTGCCAGGGCAGGACGGCGGCTACCGAGCCGTGCCGTGCCGTGCGGCAGCCTGGCACCCCCGCCTCGTGTGGCCGCGGACACCCGCGGAGCGCCACGGCCGCGCGGGGCGGGGGCGCAAGTTTGGCGGCCGCCGAAGCCGCCCTCCAGCCGGGGAGAGCCCCGTGCCTCTGCGGAGGGGAGGCTCTCCGCAAAAATGCGTCTGGAGCGGATCGCTGCCAGCGGGAATATTCTCCGGCTTTCCACGTCTCTCGAGATTTTCCCACCACCACTCTGCGGGAGACCCCCACTCTCTCTCCTTCGAGCGCCTTTCGATTGCTTTGTGCATTCATTTCTGTCACTAAAAAAAAACAGGGCATCGCGCACTAACCTTTGCCTCTCCCTCCCTTCCCCAGCATTTCTCTGCCCCTTTAAAAAAAAAAAAAAAATCCTGTTGCAAGATCCGCTTCGTGCATGTACATGGGCTTCACGCGGAAAAAAAAAAAAAAAAAGAAAACAAACCACGCGCACTAACATCATTCCTGAAATAAGCTTCTTTCGGATTTTCCCAGCCACCCTGGTCGGAGTGGGACAGAAAACACTCTCCCGGACTCTGGTGTGAATTGGGGAGGAGGGATGTGTACTCCCAGAGAGCATCCCTCAGTCCCTGCGCACTCCTGCGGGCAGGAACCCCCCGAGGAGAGCATCCTGGGGGAACCTCGCCTGATGAACGCCATCAGCTATCACACACACACGCACACACCCCCCCCAACGAACCAACAAACCAGCAAAGCAACCCGAAAGAGGGACTCCGCTTGCAGAGCCCACCCGTGCAAACACCAGAGCAGGACTTCCCGGGAAGGAGGGGATGAGAAATGAAACGGGAATGTTTGTTTTCCCCTGTTGTTATTGTTGAACGCATGAATGAATGAATGAATGAATGGAACAGAAGGTGCTCGGAGGCATATAGGAAGCCTCTGGCCGCTTATATTAACTTCCTATTATGCCCTAAAAATAGAACCCCGTTTCCTGTTGTTCGTCAGCTCCTTCTAACTGTTGTGTCTGTTGTGTGACATCCTTCGACTCACAAATGTGGCTTTAAACCACGCACACACGGTTTGGTCTTTTGGAAGTATTACCCGCAAACATCGTTAAAGCGACGCGGTTTAAGGGAACACGGAGGACCGGTAGCACGAAGTCACCCAGTCCTGGGGCACAGGGAGCCCGCTGCGCGGTGCCACGCTCTCCGCCCGTCACCGCGGCAGCGGAGCGGGGGAGCACCGCCGGGGGAGGGGAGAAGGCCGCGCTGCCCCCGCGGCTCTCAGCCAGCCTGGGGGAGGAGAAGGACCGGCCCTAATCCCGCTCGGGGTGCCAAGGCCTCCCTGCCCTCCAGGCGAGCGAGGGTGACTCGCGGAGCGCATCCCCAAGGAAGATTAAATGGGGGGTGAGGGGAGGAGAAGCTCGGCCGGGGATGCACGGGGAGGGCGCGGAGCAACGCGCAGGGCGCATCCCTATCGCCCTCGGCCGGGGCTGCAGCCTCCCTCTGCGGGAGCTCGGGTTTGGCCGCGGAAGGAGCGGAGAAGCCAGGTGGGGGGAGGTCACAGGCGATGAGCTCCTGCTGTTTTTCCCCGGGGAGGGGCGGGTGGTCCCAGGCTGCGGTACGGGGGCTCCCGCCCCAGGGCAGTCCCCGCCGCCCCCTAACTGGCACCTTGCCCCAGCCCGCCCGGCTCCCGGCCCCGCGCAGCTCCCGGGGAGCTCTGTCGAGGCCACGAAGCACCTCCCGTGGGCTCCCTCCCCCGCAGCTTCGCACCCCACTCGTGACTGCTGCCTGCTTGTTTTCGGAGGCACTTCAGTGCGAGGGGACTAGGAGGTGCGGGGTGTCCGCCCCCCCGGCCTTTTCACGAGTCACCCACCCTGGAAACGAGCACCCCACTGATCCGGTGCGTCCGGAGCTATTGATTCAGGTCTAATTTTCTCAGAAGAAGCCCGGTAACGGAGCTCGGCTGCACGCAAGCCGGAGCGGGGGAGGGCCGGCTCCCCGCCAGCGCGGGCTACCGGCGGGCAGGTACCTCCCGGCCGCCCCGGCATCCCCCGTCCCGCCGCCAGAGCGTGGGCCCGGGGCCTTCCTGCCCCTCGCAGAAGAAATACTCCAGGGACCGGCTCCTACTGCCCATCCCCCCCGGCCCCCTTTGCACTCCGCCCCCCCCGGTGCGGGTAACGGGTAACGGGAGAGGGGGCAGGGCGGCGGGGCAACGAGGCACCGGGCAGCTCCGTCGGGCAGGCAGCGGAGCCGTGCCGAGCCGTGCCAAACCGAGCCGCGCATCCCGGCCCCGCCACCGGCCGTGCCCCGGTCCTACCGCGCTCCCGCCCCCCCCCCCCCCCGCAGGCGCGGATCCTTCGTGCCGGAGGACACGGGGAAAAGGGGGATGGGGGGGGGGGGGGGCGGGGGGGGGGGGGGAGAAAAAGAAAAGAAAACAATAAATATTGACAAGCAGCGTGACTCCTTGCAGCCGAGTCATTAACACCGACCAATCACCGGCAGCTCCATACCGAGAGATTTGCCTAATTAAATTGGGGAAAATTATCGGTGTGAGGCTGGATGGAGTCAACTGTCCTGACGACAGACGAGGATGTCTGAGCAGCGCCGGGTGCCCAGCGCTTCTCCCCCGCCGGCGCACACCGAGGGCTCGGCGGGGGCTCCCGCTCCCCCGCGGCACCGCCACCGCCCCCCCCCCGGCCCGCAGCCGCTGTCTGTCCCGCGGGTGCGACCACCGCAGTCTGTCCGTCAGCTGGGCTGGGCGAGGGGTGCACATGGAACTCCGCTTGCTGCCTATCGAACGGGAGCAGCTCCTGCAGGCGCTCCCTGCCTTGTCTTACTCTCCTTTTTGTTTCGCGGTGCCTGACACAGACGCCTTACTCCCTTCGCTAAGGCGGCATCTGGGTATTATCGCAAACCCGGCTCCTCTCCTGCCCCACTTTCCCCCGTTCCCGGGTTAGCACCCATTATGCGGCAGGAATTATTTCGAAATAAGAAAGCAACGTGTTGCAAACACTCCCCAGCCCATTTTCTGACACCTTTTGTTATGCATGCTCTTGCTGCTCGAGAAAATGCTAGTATGTGCACCTGCGAAAAAAAACGCCTTCGTGATGTTAACAGCAAGCTGGAGGGTATAAAGCAATAAAACTGCCAAATGTACCTGTTCCTATTGAGTACATTACCTACACCTATGAATAAAGAGTCTCAGTAGGAATTCTTTCCCTTGTCTTCCCCTTTCTCTATATTTTTATTCATTGTAGATTTGTAAACGCCTGGATCGGGTTACCCATTCGCGTGTTAAAGTGGAACTCTTGTTAAAAGCAGGAGAACAAGGCAAGACACTTACAACTGCATTCAGAGTTACTGAACCGACTCCAAGGGCTCAAGAAGTGAAACAACCATGAGAGGGTGGGTAAGGGGGCACAAAACATCCCAGCCGCCCAGGAAAAAAGACACCGCCACCCCCCCCATACCCCCCTGAAATAAGCCAGCTGAACTATAAGCGCGGAGAGGCTGCGGGTTATGCCCTGCCACCGACCGAGCATCGCTTCGCATCCCCCTTCTCCCCCCCCCTTGGACGGTGCGGTATGCAAACAGGGGGGCTCGCATCCCCCGGCTTCCCAGAGCTAATGACCGGGCTGTGGAGAAGCAAAACCCAAAAATAAATTAAGAAAGGGAAACGGGGGGGGGGGGGGGGGGGGGGGACCCCAGAAAGAAAATTAAACCCCCTCTAAATATGTCCAAAAGCGACGCGTTAAGGAAAAAAAAAAAAAAGAAATCTGCAAAATCTAGAAACCAGTCCTCAGGCAATGTCGCTGTGAGAGGCAGTGTCAGGACCTGTGCTTGGGCTGGGGATGTCTCTGGGCTGTGCGGGGTTTTGCAAGCGGCGGCTGCTGGTGCCGGTGTTGGCTTTCAAAGCCCGAAGCCTCCAGCCCGTTTCCCCATCTCGAGCAACTTTCGGATTTCTCTAGGCTCAGCGAGCTCCGCCGGGTCCTTCCTACCTCAGTCCTCTCCGGTGGGGTCTGCCTCTGGAGTTCATGCTTAGCTGGACGCGAGGAGATTTAAGAGAGGGAAAGGGGGGAAAAAAAGAGAGAGGGAGTGAGAGAGAGAGAGGGGAGAGAGAGGAGAGGCGAGAGAGAGAGATCCTCCGCCGTGCTGGATCCAACTTAATGTCTTTCCCCAGTCCATCTTTGAAAGAGAAGTGGTAATACCACCTGGATGTTCGGATATAAATCCCCTTGCAAATAATAAATGGATTAATAATAACAAGGTATGAAGTTCTTTTTATAGAAAAAAAAGAGAGAATTGAAACTAAATGCGGCAGTTAGACAACCATTTTGATAAGAGGATAATTGAGGCGACACTGGTGTATAATTAGAGGATAATTTATGCTATATCCACTTTTATTCCACCTCCCAAAATAAACCCAGTCCATAATCATTACAGGCAAATTGTTCTGAATTTTATAGCAGCAATTTGAACAAAGTACTGCAGTTAATCATGGGAGATTTTTGTGTATTCCTGATTAGAAGTCTAATTGCCTCCTTCCAGAAAGTAAAAATAACTGTAAAACGACTCTATTTTTATCATTAACAATGTTGACAATAAAATAAAATCAACTGGAATTGTAATCTAAAGACAAATTTAGGGCGCAGGCACTTTTTTTTTTCCTTGGGTCGTTTATATCCTAATCAAGCTTTTGCCAAAACCGCCAACCGCACGTAGCCATTTGCATATATTTGAAAGCGATTACGGGAGCTGCTGCCGCCGCCGCCGCTGCTTTCGGTGTGGAAAAATGCGCTGCGCGTCGCTTCGCCGCAGCGAAAATACCGCGCAAGGGGGGTGGGGGGTGGTGGTGGTGGTGGAAAGGAGGGGGTCGTGTAGTGGGGGGGATGCGTGATTTTGGGGGGGGGGGGGGGGGTTGGCGGGGGGGTGGGGGCGGGCGCGGGCAGCGCGCGCTGCCGGCGGGGCGGTGACGTCAGGGGGTTGAATGACCAATAGGGAGGCGCTGCCCTCCGGAGACGAACCATTCGACTTGTGCGCGTCCCTGCCCTTCAAGTCGAAGCGCCGGAGCCCCAACTTTCCCGGCTCCCACCTTAAACCCCCCACCCCCCACCCCACGCCCGGCCTCTCTCCCCCCCCCCCCACCCCCAAAAAGAAAAAAAAAAAAAAAAAAGCCACCCCACGCGCCGGGGGGGGGGGGTGAAGGAAAAGAGCGGCGCAAAAAAGCGCCGGGAGTAGCCCGCCCTCCCCCTCCACACACCCCGCACACCGCCCTCCCCTTCCTCCCCTCCCTCAGTGAACGAGGGCCCCTCGCACAACGGCTCCTCGGAGAGGAGGGGGGGGGGGAAGGAAAAAAAAAAGGCGGAAAAGAAAAAAAAAAAAAAAAAAGAGAAGGGGGGAAAAAAAAAAAAAAAAAGAAAAGAAATTAAATTAAATCACCGCCGCCTCTCCAGCGGTGCCGCGGCGGGTAAGGGGAGCGGCGGTGGCTGGGCAGAGAGGAGGCAGAGCGCGGGGGGCGAGCCGGGGAGCGCCGCGCTCTCCCTCCCAAACTTTGATGATGACCATGACTACGATGGCTGACGGGCTGGACGCGCAAGACTCCTCCAAATCCGCCTTCATGGAGTTCGGGCAGCAGCAGCCGCCGCCGCCGCAGCCGCCGCCGCCGCCCCACTCCCAGCAGAGCTCGCCGGCCATGGCCGGCGCCCACTACCCGCTGCACTGCCTGCACTCCGCCGCCGGCTCGCACCCGCACCACCAGCATCACCACCACAGCTCGCCCTACTCCGGCAGCGCCGGATCCTACAACCACCGCTCTCTGGCCGCCTACCCCTACGTGAGCCACTCGCAGCACAGCCCTTACCTCCAGTCCTACCACAACAGCAGCGCGGCCAGCCAGACGCGGGCGGACGACGCAGGTGAGCCCGGCACCGCTTCCCTAACCCGCTGCCAGCTTCTCCCCACCACCACCACCCCCGTCCCCTCCCCTCCATCCCCGGGCCTCTCCCCGGTCACCCCCGGGGATCTGCATAACGACCCCCGCCGTGCCGTACCCCCCCTCACTCCTGCCCAGGGTGCGCGGGGCGGCGGGGAGAGAACCGGGGTTGCTCGTTCCCGCGGGCCTACTGCTGCGGGTACCCGGCGGTGGGGCCACCGCGCTGCCCCCCCCCACACTCCCCCCACCCTCCCGCCGCCGGTACCGCGGCGCTGGGCACCGGCGCCTCCCCGCTCGCCCCGCGGCCGGCGGGCAGGGGGCTGCGCTCGGCGCTCCTTTGTTACGGCGGGACCGGCTTTAAGCAAAATTCCTGCTAACACCTGAGGAGTGAAAGTTTCCAGGCGAGCGGGTCGCATTCCGCTCGGGGGCCATCTGATTTATGTATTTTTGGTGTTTGAGGGGTTTTTTTTTGGTATTTTTGTTTTGGTTTTTTTTCTTTTTTTTTTTTTTTTTTTTTTTTCAGGGAGCCGCTCATTTGTACGTATTCATCCGGAGGGGCACGGCGGGGGGGGGGGGGGGGAGGAGGGGGGAGAGAAAAGCATTGTTAAAAGTCTCGGACTGGTGATTCACTGACCACCAAACCGGCGACGCGAAGTCAATTAGCTGGGGAAAACCTGGATGGCCCTGGAACCAGGCATCCCTGCACCAAGCCAGTGCTGCACTTTTTTCTTTCTTTTTTTTTTTACATGCCCCCCCCCCCACTCCCCCCGGGGCAAAGGCAGCGTGCCCACTATGCCCGGACAGTTGGTTTGGTTTTGTTTTTTTTTTTTTTTTCTCCCGATAGCTCCCAAGCAGCAGCGTGTGTCGCGACGTGCCTTTAAGGAGCCGGAGCCTGTGTGTAGGCGACGGTGTCGAACCGGCGTCGGGGCAAACTGCTGGGTTTTTAGGAACCGTGGCAGCCCAAATCCCCGCGTTAAGTAGCTAAGGAGGGTGATGTTTCAGCTGTGTTGTTTTGCTTGCAGATCAGCAAAAAACCACAGTGATTGAAAACGGTGAAATCAGATTCAATGGAAAAGGGAAAAAGATTCGGAAGCCTCGAACCATTTACTCTAGTCTACAACTCCAGGCTTTAAATCATCGCTTCCAGCAGACTCAGTACCTGGCACTTCCAGAGAGAGCTGAACTGGCAGCTTCATTAGGACTTACCCAGACACAGGTAATTACTGGGAATCCCAAATCACTGAAATCCTGCTCGAGCAATAAAGGCCAAGCAAAGTCCGGTGCTCCCTAAACCTTTCGGCCTCTGTACGGGGACGGTAGGAAAGGTAACGCACACGCTCCCCCGCCTATATGCGATAGGACCTATCTAAGGCACGACAGAGGCACCGGTCTACCGCAGAAGGGGCTGAAGGCGCCCTTCCCTCAGCCGTCTGGCGAGCCAGCGCTCCCCTTTGATGCCACACGTAACGTTTTTAAAATTCCCTGTATTTTTTTTTTTTTCGGAGTATTCCAGCACGGAGATGCAGTTGCCCAGCTGCGAAAAAGAGAACAAAACAAAGGCAAAGAATCGCTGGGCCTGAGGCAGAGCTAAAAGCAGAGCAAAGCTGCCTCGTAGCAACCTATAGGTAGAAGGGAAGCGGAAACACGTTAGGAAATACCTGTAAAATCAATAGTTAATTCACCCTGGATGACTAACGCAAATGCAGTGGTTACCCTTGGGCAAAATGTACGAAAGGTGATAATAGATCTGAAGATCAAAGACTGCCGTGTACAAAATTATGGCAGGTTAAGCCATAGTTAAGTGTGGTTGGAGTAGCTGTGCCATTCTGCTAATTTAAGCTTGAAAGACACATGAGGCATTACAGGCTTCCCAGGCTGGGCTTTGCGGAGAAGTGCGTGGATAGATGGGATCAATTCGGGTAAAATGTAATCAGGTGAATTTATGAGCTTAACAAATAACTTCAGGATTTTATCACTGTCATTGATAACAGTCGCTTCCAGCCAGCTATTTTTTAAATACTCGGCAAACATTCATCATGGGAATAGACCTGATGGTTTTACAAATGGGATTTTAGTGTCCTTAGCATGCACGCTGTCTCTCTGCTGTCTCGCTTTCTTCTCTCGCACGCTTGGATTTAGGGGCCCGATCCTGAGCAGGCAGCTAGACAAGCACCCATGCTTATGCCCTAACATTACGTCTGCGAAGTTTGCAAGGTCAAATACACGTGTGGGAGTTGTTTTATTTGTTTGATTCATTTTTTAAGAAATATGTGTGTATATATGTCTTACATATATATAAATTACGTAATAATTCTGGTCTGCCAGAGTGGGCCCGATCCTTGCACACCCCACCGAGTGCAGGCTCCCTCCTCGGGAGTTCTGCTGGATTAGGAGCAGGATGAGACCCAAAGCAAACTTGATAGCCAATGACTCGCCGAAAAAAAAAAAAAAGAGAATTTTCTTTTCTTTAAAAACACCTTTTAAAATAAAGCCACAATCCTGGTTCCATTGTGCCCCCTCCCCCGTCACATCAGCAAGCACCGCTTGATCGTGCGTGTTTTCGGATGCGCGATTTCTTTGTAAGATGCCCTTTGTCTATTGGCTCCTGTCTCCTGGCACAAAATCATATGATTGCCCGTGTTTGACAACAGTTTGCCCAAATGATCAAATGACCTCCAAAATTCTGAGTGAGGCGTTAAAGCAGGAGAGCTCAGAGAACGTACTCTGTTTCAGCTCGACCAAGCTGGCCTGCCCAGGGAAAAAGAACGTTCCTGGTTAAAACCTGCATCCCTCTCGCTTTCCAGCTCCGCTCTGCCTCGCCTGTTCTCTCCAGCTGCATCCAGAGCCCGAGAGCAGCAGCAGCAGCTATCCCTCCTTCCCTTCTCCCCATCCCCAACTCCACACCCGAGTGGCGTGGGCTCTCAGGACCTTCTCTAGAGCAAACCCACGGCCCCCGGCGGTCTCCCCCGCCGCGGCCTGGGTGCTGACGGCATCCTAATATCTGCTGCGTTTTGGTTTACAGGTGAAGATCTGGTTTCAGAACAAGCGCTCCAAATTCAAGAAGCTGCTGAAGCAGGGCAGCAACCCCCACGAGAGCGACCCTCTGCCCGGCTCGGCCGCCCTCTCCCCTCGCTCGCCGGCTCTGCCTCCAGTCTGGGACGTTTCAGCTTCTGCCAAGGGAGTCAATATGCCTCCCAACAGCTACATGCCTGGCTATTCTCACTGGTATTCTTCTCCACATCAAGACACAATGCAGAGACCACAAATGATGTGAATTGTCCAAGAGAAATAATCTCCCAAGAACGCCTCGTCTCGACATGGCAAAAAGTTCCCCTGCTTTGCCAAGCCGTGCCAGCTAACAGGCTCTGTGTGAACTTGTAGATGCGGCAAAGAGACAGAGTGGCTTTATTTTATTTTATTTTTTTTAAGTAACCTCAGCGATTGATCTTGAACAGAAAGACACAATTTTCATTCTGGCGCACAGAAGACACTTCTCTTTAGGATATTTTCCTTTGGACTCCAAGGCACCAGCCTCTTTCTCTGTGGAGTATACGTCAAAACAAACTTTTTACAGACTTTGCCCACAAGAAGAACCTGAACCTACCATGGCAGCCGTTTTTACTTGCTTAATGAGCTAAAGACATTACATGATGAAAGAGAGACTAGTCAAAGCTCCTTCATTTTTATTCACCAAATCCGGACTGGGGAAAAAAAAAAAATTTAAAAGAGAGAAGAAGGGATTAAAAAAAAAAAAAATGAAGAGGGGAAAAAAAGGAGAACTGGTTGAAAAAATGAAAATATACTGTAAGATTAGAACATTACCACGAAGCAAAACCTGCATGCTTTCTCAAAATGCAATGGGCTGCGGCTCAGAAGAAACCACCGTCTCTCCCGCGAAGAGCCCCCTCACCCGCACCCGCACACACCCGCACACAGCCGGACAGACTCCCGGAGACGAGCAGGAACGACAGAGCGAGGGATCCGCGGCAACACCCGCCGCCGCGGTCTGGGGAAGGCAGGTTCAGCGCTGCCTGACGGCAGCCTCACCCGCTGAGCGAGAGGGACCTTTCCCCCGAGCAACCTTTCTGTATATATTGTTGAATTTTAGTTGTACATATACTTTGTATGTTTTTGTCTTCTTTCATATATAGAGTAAAAGCCACAAAACGCCCGCCTGGCTCCTATTTCTCCCCGCCTTAGCGGACCCCCACCTGCCCCGACCTGTCCCCCGGTTGCGCCGGGGCAGCTGGACACTGTCCCCCCGCTCGGCTGCGCGCACAGACACCGCGACCTGAACACACATCTGCGGGCAAAGACAGAAAAGATGGGCGGGGGGGGGGGGGGGGGGGGGTAGGAGGGGGGGAAGAGCTGATGCTTTTGGTTAGTTTCAAGGCTACGGCTAAGACAGGAGATACCGAGACCGCAAAGATAAGCCTAAGAAGACATTTCTAGTCACCCGGCCATCTCTGCTGCGATTTCTCTGCTGCTCAGCTGAGCTGAGCTTTCTCGCCGAGGCAAAGCTCAGAGCCCTGCCTTGCTTCCCGAAGGTTGGAGACTCCAAATTATTAAGAAAGGAGGCGCCCTCCTTTGTTTTTAAAGAGCAGACAATGCAAGCTGAGGAATGTTTTGCAAAGCCCTGAGAGGTGCCCAGGCACACCACACGCTGTCCAGCCAAGCTCCAGCCTCACCAGCTTGTGGAAAGCACAGCGACTACTGCAAATGAAAAGCCCTTTCCTCATCCAAGCTGGGTGCCCCATACTGCGAGAATTAATGGCTAGAGACCTGGGCATCCTTCAAATTATGAACCTTGAAACCACTGAGCCATTTATCAGAAGTCAATAGAGATCCTCAGAGTGCTCCATATAATGACAGCTACATACAGTCGTGCAAAAGGACAGTCACTATAATTAGACACAAAGCAAAGACTACTTACCAATATACCAGTTTTTTGGGGGGTGTTTTTTTGTTTTTTTTTTGAGCAACTTCCACGCTCAGTCAGTCTTCAGAGTGGTTTAAAACCGATCAGTCTTGTCATTTTCTACCATTCGTATTGTTACATTAGGAAAAATGTTTTCTTTTCTTTTTTTCCCCTTCCCACTGTGAAACTTTGGGTTCAGAGCTCCCCAGGATCAATTCTGAACAAAGCCTCCAGCTGCAGTGCCATCCAATTTGAAGCAGACATTGGGGACAATTTAAGGTTTTTATCCACAAGAAGGTTTTTTTCCATTCTCTTAAATGCAGCCATAATTAGAGTAATTTTTCATGTAGCCCGCTGATTACAGCGTTTTTACCGTCAAAGATAATTACCTGTAATTTTCTTCCACTTTTAATACTAAAAAGCCATCTTTATTTAGATTCAGGAACAGGAAAGGCGAAACAAAAGAGGAAAATTATTCTGTTATTCATACACAAATTGCAGAGACGTAGGGCCTAAAATTGAAAATTAACCAAAATTATAATGCTGAAAAGAATGGAAGAGGCTTCAGAAGTACAGCTGGTAGTGGGGCTCACTGAATTATTCAAATGACACTGGAGAGAAAGCTACCATACATTTAAACCAACAGCATTGTGTGCGTGTGTGAGTGTGTGTGAGTGTGTGCATCTTTCAGAAAACCCCTCTTTGCACCCCCAAGCCGGCCCCTGTGCGGGCTCACCCTCGGCCCCGCAGACGGGCGGCGGGTAGCCCGGCGGGCGAGCCCCGCAGCCCGGGGAGCACATCCCGGCGGGTCCCGGCCCCCACGGCCCCCGCAGCCGCCTTAACCCTTTCGCTGCAGCCCCCGAGTGGGGACGGCGGCGGGCGGTGTGTGGTCCCGTGTCGTCGTGTCCCCCGTCCCCGCCCCCCCTCCCCCCGCTGGCGGGCCCGGAGGGGGTGGGAGAGGGGGGGGGTGACACACTCGCTGCTTCCCGTGGGCTTTCGGGGGGCTCGTCCTCGCCTGCACGCCTCGCCGGTGCCAGCGTGGGTGCCGCCGCGGAAAGCCTCTCGGTGCGCCGTGCCCTCCTCCCCCCACGCGTGATTTCTCAGATAGGCTTAAAGAAAGCCCAGACAACAAGCAAGCGAGCAAACAAATAAATGATGATGATAATAATAATAATAATAATAAAAGCCCGATAGCTGAACCGCGTGGGAGAAGGTGCGAGAGGCAAGGCCCTCCCGAGAGCAGCGTGGGAGCGAATGGCAGCGGCGGCAGCGGCGGCTCCCACTCGCGCCGCTGCCGCCCCCGGGAGACTCTCGTGAAACAGCGTCATCTATGGATGGAGCGGCAGCAGCTCCCCACGCCGCCCGCCCAACCTGCCGCCGCCGCCCCGGGGCCGCCGCGACGGGAGCCGCGGAGAGCCGCGGAAAGGCGCGCTGCCTCCCGCCGCCGCCCCGCGGCCGGGCGGCCGGGGCTGGACCCCCGGGGCTCGCACGGTTTCTCCGCCGACCGCCGAGACCCGCGCCGCCCCTCCGGTAGCCCGGCGGGGGCCCCCCCCGCCTTCGCCGCACGCCCCCCCCCCTCCCCCCCCTTACCGCGCCGCCCGCCGCCGCCGGCAGCACCGGGGGAGGGGGGACGGGGGGGGGGGGGGCGGGAAGGGGGAGCGGAGCTGTCGGGGTCCGGCCCGGTGAGGGAAACCACCGGCGCAAGAGTGACCGCGAAAGTGGGGGAACGAGCAAAAAACGGAGAGTGCCTCGCAGGGGAAGGCGCGAAGCAGTCCCAAACCGAGCCCCAACCCAAGCGAGCCCCGAAACTTACCCCCTGTGCAAATCTGCTAAGCAAGGCTCGGGGTCTACAAATCTATACTGAACAGAAGCGGTGGAGAATATTTTTCTGAGTCTCAGGGCAGAAGCTCTTTCTCTATATTCTTGGTTGAGTGAGCACATCCAGGTGTGAAATTGTTTGCACACCCCAGCACCTCTTATATTGCCAGCAAAATTAGCTGTTATTACTGTCACTGTTTAGTGATGGTTAGCTTGATAAAAAAAAACTGCTGTAATCAAGACCTGGCGCATCTTTGCAAATTACAGATAATTGTAAACGTCCAGATTATGATAATAGCATCCTAATCCAGCCTGCAATATAATTATTACAGAGTGTTACATCTGAAACTGTCCAGTAGGGCTAATTCAGCCATTATTTAGACCCTATTTTTGCACTGCAAATGGGTTGCTGAGTTGAAAATGTACGATTGTAATTTCACGGGGCACTCAATGAGTAATGGTATAGGGAGAGAAAAATACAAAAGTGAAATGTGAACAGTAGCGATCAAATCAAACTCTGAAGGACAAAAGACTGTTTGATTCATAGGGAATGAGAAGAGCGGGAATTAAGAAAATAGCAAATCAGTGGTCTGCAGCGTTACGTGTCCAAATCTCAAGGAGAGCGAGCCTGATGTGCAGGCAGGGGCTGATGCTTCGGGCTCCCGCCTGCATCAGTCCGCCCCTCGGCTCGGCTCTTCCCGGCAGCCTCTCCCCGGTACCCGAAGGATCCCCGGGCTCCCCACCCATCCCCAAAAGCGGGGTCCCCCTTGTCGTGTGCCTCCTCTCGGGTGACTGAACGTCACTTTCGGGCAAGAAGCCTCGGGAGCCTCCTCACCGGGGGGTGCGGGGGGGGGGGGGTGCGGGGTGCGGGACACCGGGGCCGGGCACCCTCCGCGGGAGGCGGCGGAGCCCGCGGCCTTTTGCGCTCCCGCGCACCCGCTGGACCAGTCGTCAGGAGTCCTTAAGGAAATTATCACAGAACCGACTCAATTGTAATTAATTAACCAAAAGAGCCTGGCTAACAGGACTACCTGCAGCTAGCGAGGTTAACTCATTGGGCTAGTTCGCTTTCGACTCCTGATTAGCTTTTATTAACCCTGGACGCGAAATACACAAACCCGTTTCATTTTTAATGGGCCAAATCATCAAAGCGCCGTTGCTGCCCCGCCGGCAGGTACCGGCAGGGTCCGGGTGCGGGGGGGGCAGCGGCCGGGGGTGGCCCCGCGGGCGGGAGGGGTACCGGCCCCGGCCCTGGCGGGTCTCCCCCGGCTGCGGCCGCTCCTGGCAGCCCGCAGCCTTCCCCTCCGCGCTTTTCTCCACGGGAATTAATAAAAATAAGGCGAAGAAAGGGGAAAGGAAAGCTCAGTGCGCACCGCGAGGAGAAAGCCCTATAAAAAGCGTTATACGGTGCCTATCGAGGAGACCGGGAAGATGTCCCGGGATGGAGGGCCAGCTCCGCTTTCGGGCAGCCGATGCCGCCGCAAGAGCACGGAGCCAAGCCGGGATCCGGCCCGGCGAGGCTCGCTGATCCCTGCTGCAAAGCCCAGGCTGAGGTTTAGGCAACCTCTCCGGGAGTGCCGAGGGGCAGGCAGCGGCGGGAGGAGAGCAGGAGCCATCCCCAAGCTCCTCCTTGCCAAGTGCTGAATCAGTCGCAGCTTCTGGCCGGGTCCGGCTCCCCGGGCCCTCACCTAAAGGGAAATAAGGAGACGAGGGGGCCTGGGAATATTTTTTTCCCGCGGCCTCGAAGGTCGTGTCCGTGGAAGGTGTTCATACAGATTGCCCGGGGCGTGGGTGCGTGTCGGGATTTCTCGGGTCTGTATTCCTGGCAAATAAACCATTGCTTATCCTCCCAAATCGCATGTAAATAAACGCACGGCCGAACAAAGAGCAGAAACATTTAATTGATGTAACACAGATTCTCCCTAAAAAAAAAAAAAAAAAAAAGACAGAGAGAGAGAGAGAAAGGGAGGCTTAATGTAAACTCCGCGGTTCCTATTTTCACGGTTCTTGTCTGACCTATAAAACAGGTTATTGCGTTAATGCAGGCAACCGCTCAAATGACTGAAAGCAAGAAGAGGGGCTTCTCCTCCTCCCCCCCCCCCCCCCGCCCCGACTTTCCTGAAGCAATAGATCTCCTTTCCGTAATCCACAACCGAACCATCTAAAGTCTGTCAGTCGCAAAATTGCGTGGTAGAAATCTTTAATCGATGCCACATGTGCGATGCACGTTTGGGATACAGCGCTGCCGGCGGCGGAGCGGGCAGCGCCCGGGGTGGGGGGGGTGGGGGGTGTGTGGGAGGGGGACCGCGCAGGCAGCGCGCGCCGCGGGGGCATGAATTTATGGGGGAGACGGAGGGGAGCGAGAGGGCGACAGAAATGCCTGAACGAGCGGGCGGCCTTGACGCGGTGACAGGTTGGAGGGGGTGGGTTATCTGTGGGTTTTTTTTTGTTTCCCCCCGGGGAGGAGGGGGAGGGAAAGCGGGGGGCATGGCGAGGAGGCAGCGCTCCCCCGGACGGAGGCTCTGCCCCGCCGAGCGATGCCCGGGCAGGGAGCAGCGGGGGTGGGTGGGTGGTGTCTTTGGGGGAACGGGGGAAGGTGTTCTCCCGGTGTCCGTCGGTGGGGGTGGCGGGCAGTCAGCTGCGTGTGTCGCTGTGGGTGTTGTGGGTGTTGTGGGTGTGCGCCCCATCCGGGGGCGAGCGCAGTGGGGGTGGGTTGGGGGGGTGGAACTGCTGTGGGTGGGGGAGCCCCAGGGGTGCAGGCAGTGTCAGGAGCTCTCGATGTGGGGCAGCTGGGGCTGCAGGCTGCGCTGTGTGCGTGTCTGTGTGTGTCTGTGTGTGTGTGTCTGTGTCTGTGTGTGTGTCAGGCCCTGTGGCTCAGCCCTGGAGCCGCTCGGCACCCACAGGAATGTGGCTCCTCTCGGCTCCCCGAGCTGCCCCGGCTCCACATAGAAGTGGCCGCCAGGAAAAGAGAAGGGAGGGGAAGAGAGAGGAGGGGAAGAAAAAAAAAAAGAAAAAGCCCCGAGCCAGCAACCCGCCGATCCCAAACCCGGCATCAGACAAAGGACAGTTCATCCCATCCCTTTCCCGGGGAGGCACGGGGGGAAGCTCGGACAAGCCAGGCTCCCTCCGGCCGCCGCAGGAGTCCCTGGGGTGCACCCGGGCGGGGAGAGGCACCGAGGTGTGCCTGCCTGTGTGTACGGGGGCAGGGGGGACAGGAGCATCCCCCTCGGCCCGGGGGTCTCACGAAGGGACGGGCGGCTGTAGATGCTGGGTGTGCATTGGGGCCGGGGCCACGAGGAGTCCCTTCGAGGGGCATTTCCTAATCGGGCCTGGCTACCCTCTCCCGCGAAGGGGTGCCAGGCTCTCCCCGACCTGCCCAACATCACCCCGAGCTGGGAGGAGGAGAAGAACCGGCATGGAAACCGAGCCGAGCTGACTCGGCTGGCTCGGGGAGGGGAGCGGTGCCAGAGCCCGGCCAGTGCCGGCAACGTGAATTCCCATCCCTGCCCGGCACCCTGCCTGCCGGCATCCCGCCTCCCCGGAGCTGGTCCTGCGCCGTCCGCCCGAGCCCTGCCGGCCCCTGCAGGTCACCGTACCCAAACAGCCCCGCGGCAGCTCCTCAAAGAGAAGGGTGGGTGGACCGACCTGGGAAATAAGACTTCCACCTCCTTGTGTCCAAGCCTTTCGGCAAAGGGAAGGGACCTCGGGGGAGGGGAGAACCTCTTACTGCAGGTTAAAAAAAAAAAAAAAAATTAATGCTTGTCTAGAGGGAAACGAGGAAAAGAACGGAAGAAAATTAAAAGGTCGGGTGTTGGTTTGGGGTTGGTTTTTTTTTTTTTTTTTTTTTTTTGCATGGGTTGGAAGTTATCAGGAGAGACAAAGCCGAGCTTTTCAGCAGCCCCAAAGTCGCGGAAAAATCCCTGAAACCTTGCGAGGGAAACGAGCGGGAGCCGGTCCCCGGAGCGGCTTGAGAGCACCGGGGGCAGCGGCGGCAGGATGGCCCGCGGGCCGGCAGCGCCCGCCCGGCAGCGGGCAGGGGTGGGCAGCCGGCGGCGGCCCCCGCCGCCCTGTCTCCGGCACCCACGCAACCCTTTCCCGGCTTGCAGGGAGCAGCTTTACCGAACAAACTGGTCCATTGTACTGCAAGCCATTTACCAACCCCCAAACCTGTTACAAAACAGCAACCCCGGGCTTCTTTCTTTTCGGGGAGGAAAACACGCACACGCACACACGCACTCACTCACACTCACGCACACGCAGAAAACATGGCAGGCGGGAGCGGAGGGAGAAGAAAGGCGGGGGAGGGCAGCGGGGAGGAAGACTAGAGACAGGTAAGTGCGCCCCAGGGCAGGAGCGTGCCTTTTCAGGCCTCCTCTCCCAGCCCTGCCAGCCCTCTCCCCGCCATCCACGGGTGACGGGGAGGGGGGGTGGTGGTGGTGGTGTAATTTTTTTATCTCTGGGATCCTTCAGGCGACGCCTTTGTCACACTCGCTGCTGCCGCCTTACCCCGCACGGCCGTGAATCCCCCGCGCGGCTCCCCGCTCCCCCCGTGACGGCCGGGGAGGAGGGGGGAAAGGGGGGGGGGGGGATCCGCGGGAACGTGGGTCTCCGTGGGGCCGGCTGCTGCCGGGGAAAACCCGTGTTTTCTGCTGGGAGAGGGGGGCCCACGCTCGGTGCGTACGGCCACGCGAGTGCTCCGCGCCCGCGGGCAGCGCTCCGGCCAGCTCGCCGAAGCCCCCGTCCCCCCGCCGGTGCAGCGGGCAGCGCTAGTGACGGCTCCGCCGCCCGGCTTTTCCCCTAACTCGTGTAGATAGAGATAAAAAAACCCAAAACAAAACAAAACAAAAATACCTCTGCAAAGTCCCTCCTTCAGCCGGAGCCGCCTCAGGCTTTTGCCAGGAGCAAGGGGAGCGGGGCCCTCATTTTATCCTTTTCTCATATTTAGTGGCTCCCTTTGACGGAAACGTAATTTGTATAATTAGCCGAGCGCACACGGGCGACTGATGGGCTGTGGAGTGTGCAGCTCTCGACGCTAATTGCTCTCAGGAAAGGATTCAGGGCGGCTTAAGGCGAGAGATTTGCTTTCTAGCGTTAGGATGGATGGGCAGCTTTCGCCGCAGCTTCAATCACTGCGCGGTAAAGGTGTACGCGGTCTTGCGAAAAGTCCCCTTTTCCAGCGGGGACGGAGCATCGCCGCCCCTCGGCTCGCCCGTGGGGACCTGCAAGGGTCAGATTCTGCCAACGCGCCCGGGCTGAGGTGGCACGACACGACACGGCACGGCACGGCACGGCGACCGAACGTGAGCTCCCAGGATCGGGCCCCTAAAAAAATCCCTTTTTCCTCGGTTGCTCTCTGCAAGCAAATTGGCATTATTTTTTTTCCCCCCCTCTTATTAATAGAAGAAGGGGTAATTTGGAAACGTTTCTCGTGGTCGAAATAATTTTATTTTATTCAGAATATACAGTTTAATTCCTCTATCTACAATTATTTACAGGGTTAAAATAACATTGAAAAAAAGTCTCTGGAAAAGTTGAGGTCATAGATTTCAAGGCACCATTGATAGTGTCCACAGCTGAGCCAAAAAATGTCCGTATTGTATAAAAAAGGGTTTCCTTTGAAATGCAATAAGTTACATGCACAAGCTTTACACATTTAATCTTTTTGTTTGTTTCTTTTCCCTTTTAAAAATCCCCCATATGCATTCCTTTCGTTATTATTCCTTAACAGTAAAACACAGGAGTCCAAGGAACAACCAAAAAAAAAAAAAAAAAAATAAAATAAAATAATAAGGGTCAGACTCTAATAAATTGTCCCAGAGGCCAGCGCTAACGGGTGCTGTAGGGAGCCGTGGGGTTGGAGGTGGGAGTTGATGGAGTTGGCAGCGGGGTACCAGGAAGCGGAGCTCTCCAGGTAGCTGGATGCAGGGGACGGGTTGGAGTTTGGAGGGTGAGCGTGTGCGTGGGCATGGTGGCTGAGGGAGCGGGACGAGCCCTGAGGTTCCCAAACCGCAGGCGACTGTGGAGAGTTGCAGGCCATGGGGTCGCTGGAGCTGGGGCTGTGCTCCGGAGGCATCTCCCCGTTCTTCATGATCTTCTTGATCTTGGATCTTTTATTCTGAAACCAAATTTTCACCTGGGAGGGGGGCGGGAGGAGAGGAGAGGGGAGGAAAGGGGGGGCGGGGGGGGGAGAGAGGGAAACCGACACCATTAATGCCCGCCTGGCAACCCGGCGCTCCGCGGCTGCGAAGGGACCCGCTCCCCGCCGCCCTCCCGGACCCTCCGCGGGGCCCGATCCGGCCCTCCCCGCCGCGCCGGGGGGACCCGCAGCTCTGCGCCCCGCCGGGCCGGGCCGAGCCGAGCCGAGAGCGGTACCTGTGTCTGCGTGAGCCCCAGGGAGGCGGCCAGCTCGGCCCGCTCAGGCAGGGCGAGGTACTGGGTCTTCTGAAACCTCCTCTGCAACGCCGCCAGCTGAAAGCTGGAATAAATAGTCCGGGGTTTGCGCACTTTCTTTGGTTTGCCGTTCACCATCCTCACCTCGGGCTCCGCCACCTCCTTCTCTGCACGGGCGCAAGGGCGGGAGAGAGACACAGACGCAGACGTTAAGGCGCGGGACACGGCTCCGCTCCGCGCCGCGCAACCTGCGCCGCCGGCCTCCCGCCCGCGGGCCGGGCCGGGCCGGGCAGGGCAGCGGCGCCGGCCCGACGGGCCCCCGCGGCTCCCCCCGGGGCTCCCGCGCACCCTCCGCCGGCTCCCGCGCACCCTCCGCCGGCTCCCCGCGGCGAGGCGTCGGGGGCGAGGGCGGGGGGGTGGTCCGGTCCCTCCGCGCCGGGCCTCGGCCACCCCCGGCCCTCCTCCGCCTCCCGCCACCGCCCCCGGGCATCCTCCGCGGAGGGTGGCGGCGCCGGGCGCGCAGCGCTGCGCGGGCGCGGGCGGGAGCGCGGGGCTCTGCGCGCCCGCCGCGGGATTACGGAGGATTATCGGTGCCCCGCTGGGAAGAGGGCGGCCCGGGGCCGAGACGTACCCAGGGCACCCACCGCTTCCCCCGCACGCCCGCGCCTTCCCCCGCCGCCGCCGGCGTGTCCCCAAGCGGCGCCGCGGCCGCGCTCGTCCCAGCCAAGCCCCAACCGCTCGGCTTCCTACGGGCTTGCTTTATTTTCTTTCTGTTCCCTTCTTCTTGTTTTTTTTTTTTCTTTTTTTTTCTCTTTTTTCCTCTTTTTTTTTTTCTTTTTTTTTTTTTTTCCCCAACAACAACTTACAAAGAAGTAAATGGAAAGCGCTAAAACCGCGGCGCTTTCTGGTTAAAAAACCCCTCCCGGCTTCGCAGCCCCGCCGCGCCTGGGCTCCCCCTCCCAGTCTCCTCCCCCGCCCCTCCAGCACAGGGGGAAGGAAACTTTCTTTGCCACCGCGAACCTGAGTTTGAGAAACGCAACAAGGCTCGGCTATTTTTCCCCCTTTTCCTGCGGGGGGAAGGAGGAGGGAGGCAGCCGCAGGGGCCCGGGCGCAGCTGACCGACGTCTGCGTCTCTAAAGCACTTAGTCCTAGGATTTGTGTTTTGGATCGTGCGGGCTGGTCAGGAAAACTAGACCCAACTTTCTACTTTTTTTTTTTTTTTTTTTTTTTACTTTCTTAATCCCCCCTCTTTCTTTTTTTTTTTTTTATTTTATTTATTGAATTTTTTAAAAAATTTATTTCTCCCTGTGGTTCAGGGAAAGCTGCGTCCCCGCACTCCACGGGGCAGGGAGCCGCCGGGGCGCTCTCTCCCAGCCTCCCCGCGGCCGCGGCAGCTCCCCGCAAGCCCCCGGCCCCCGGCTCTCACCTGGCTGGCTGGCGGAGCTCTGTACGCGGTTGTAAGCCCCGCTGTACTGGTGGTAGGGACTGGCGTAGCTGTAGTCTGCATAGGCTTTGGCAGGATAGTTCCCAGCAGATCCGTTCATGCCGTGGTACTGATACTGGTAAGGGTTGAGCGCTTTGCCGTAGGAAGCCGAGGTAGGCGAGCAGTAGCCGTGCGGGGCTCCCCCCGCCGGGCTGTAGTAGTCGGAATCCGTAGCCGAGGACTCGGGTAAAGTGGGAGATTCCTGGGACGGGTGGTGCATGGCTGCGGCCGTCTGGAAAGGAGCCTGGAAGTCGCCGGATCTGATGTTGGGGACCCTTCTGTCAAATACTCCTGTCATAGCTCGGAGCCGGCGGCGGGCTGGGGCTGGCTGCCGGGGCTGCTCGGGTCTAAGCAGACATGTCTGGGGGAGGAGGCTGCGGCGCTCTGTCTGTCTCCGGCAGACTGCTGGCTGGGGCGCAGCATAGGCTTGGTTAAATCCTTAATTGCGCTCTTACGCACAGCAGGGTGGATCGGGTTCCATTGGCCAGAGCAATCGGGAGCAGCGACACCCTAACTCGTCCAACTAGTTTAGCACAACAAAGCTTTGGCTTAAAAAAAAAAAAAAAAAAAGAAAAAAAAAAGTGAAAAAAAAAAAAAAAGTCCCATTCAAGCTCTTTTAAAGTGAATACCAACAGCAATCTCCGAGCCGGACCGTCGCGATCGGGAGGTCTCCGCCTTCCCTCCTTCCTCCTTCCCCCCCCCCTCCCCCCCCAAACTCCCCCGCAGCCGTCGCCGGGGGCTCGACCGGCCCCGCCGCCCCCGGGCCGCAGCCCGCTGCCCCCGCAGCCCCCGCCCGCAGCGCCCGGGGGAGGGCCGCGGCCACGCCGCTCGGATGTGCCGTCCGGTCCCTCTTGGCTACGTTGATGGCTTGGGGACAACGCACCGGGCGCTCCTGGTTCCCAACGCGATTTCTGACCTGGTGGCGTCTAACCGCGGCTGTTTCGCTCGGGCCGTCCTCCCTCTCCCGGGGGGGGGGACGCCGTCCGGCACCTCCGCGTTAAAGAAAGTAAATCATATTACCTCCCCCCCCCCAAATCTTGAATTTTAGTTACATCATTTCCTGCGTCGGAGACCCTCGCACGGCCCGGAGCCAGGCGGGAGTTTCCCGGCAGGACGCCCTGCCGTGGGGGTGTGGGGGAGCTGCTGGGGGGCACTGGTGGCACCCACCCGGCGGGTTTCGCGAAGGGCGACCTGGCTGTGGCGCGATGCCCGTGGGCGGAGAGCCCCCGGCCCCTCCAGGTGCGCCCGTGGCCGCTCGGCCCCACGCGTGGCCGCTCCTCCCCGCCCCGTGGCGATGCTCCCCACCTTGGGCGGCTCCGGCCCAGCCTCCGGTGCCCGTCACGGGGGGGAACGCTCAAATCACCCTCACGCCTGGGCAGGACCACCGGGAGGCCTCCGCGGGGCTCCGCCACTTGGAGGCCGTCGGAAGAGCCCACTTTCCCGGGTGACAGCCCCCCAGGAGTGACTGGCGCTGTGCGGAGCTGTGTCCCCCCTCCGCCCCCGCAGCACCCCGACCAAGCAGCACCCTCCTTCGCCAGCACCCTGTTCTCCGCGCCCGTCTGCGCGCCCAGATCCCAGGCGATGGGCTCCGCCGCCGGGCCGGGGCGAGCCAGGGGCTGGTGATGCCCGTCCCTGGTGATTTTACAGCAGCGTTGCAAAGAAATGGATCAGATTTTACTAGACACTAAGGAAAACAAATAAAAGGCTGTTTTCAGTGACCTGGAGTTGTAGATTTTTCTGAAGTTGTTTACTCTCCAGATTTAGCCTGTTTGCTCACTGAAGATCTCCTAGCCAGCTGGGTAACACTTGTAACACAACCATGCATGTTGTACTTGAACTTATTGTTTGCTTTGGAAATGTCCACAGCTCATATAAAATCACATTAAACAAATCCCTGAGCATTTCATTATATGAATCACTTACTTAAATCCATTGGAATATCTCGCTCCCCCTCCTTTATTTTTTTTTCTAAAGAGAGGAACCGGAGGGGGGGATGTATGTTTACGACTGGGGAGGGGGGAAGTAAGTTTATTAAAGCCCCCAGTTTGCATCCAGTTGGATGGGACGGTAGAGATTTTAAACAGATGAAGAAGGGGAGAGGGTGGTGGGGGAAGCCCATTCGTGTCATAAATTCCAGGGCAATGCACTTCAACACGTCCGGGCAGGAAGGTGCCGTTTGAAGGGGGAAAACAGGAGAGGACCGGGGCGCCGGTATCGCGCCCAGCCCCGGCAGCGTCCGGACCCGCGGCCGGTCCCGGCCAAGGCGTCCTGACGAGCTGTTTTTGCAGCTCACCGGGGAAATCTGGGTCGGATTCCTGCAGCAGAGAAAGTTCGCTCTTGTTTTATTCAGAAGCCAGGCAGGGAAAAGAAGAAGAAGAAAAAAAAGTTTCGATATTTAAAGAAAAAAAAAAAAAAGACAAGATAGAAATCCACCAGATACAACCGCAAAACCCCGAAACTGATTTTTGTTTTGAAGGCATCCGCGGCCGTTGCAGTCCGTGCGAGGATTACCGAGGCGGGGGCATACAAATCCGCCTGTTTGCGGGTTTCCTGCCCCCCGTCCTTCCCCAGCCCGAACCCGATTTTCTTGACTTTCTGCTGTTTTTTTCTTTTTTTTTTCCTTTTTTTTTTTTTTTTTTATTTTCCCCCAGCGGTTTTTATTTAACACATCCGGTGGGGAGCGAGCCTTTCAGAGGGAGCCGGAGTCTGTTTTCTATTTCACAATACGGTCATTGTTTACCGGCACATGCCCGCCGCCCCGCCGGAGCGCCTGCCCCGGGCCCCCGCACACAACCGCGGCCCTTTCGGGCCCGAACCCCGCTAATCGGCGGAGGGAGGGGGGGGGGAAGGACGGGACGACACACAGACGGATGGACGACGACGGGACACGGGCACCACGGTGGCAGCCGGTCCGGACGCGCAGGACCGCGGCCACGGCGGAGGCGCGCAGCGCCCGTGCCCGTGACAAGAGCGCCACGGCGTGGCCGCGCGGGGCGCTGCGCCGCCGCGCTACCTGCGCGCCGCCCGCTGCGCACCCCCTCCGCCCCCTCCACCGCCCACCCCCCCGCCCCGCCGCCGCCGGGGCCAGACTGAGCGGCGGCGGCGGCCGCGGAGCCGGGCGGCCCCGCCAGCGCTGTCCCCGCAGGGCACGGGGAACGGGGCGCGGGAGCCGCCGGGCCGGACAAGGCGGCGATTGTTCCCGCCCGCCCAGCGCCGGGGAGCGGCCGCGGAGGCAGCGCTCGGCGGCCCCCGTCGTCGCCCGTCCCCCCCCGCCCCCCGCCGTCCCCAGCCGAGCCCCACGGCGGGAGCGGGCGCTGTGTGCCCGCCGGTGCCCGCCCGGCCCCGGTCCTGGCTCGGGAGCGTCCCCGTGGGACGAAGCCTCGGCGCTAGGCCGGCCTGGGGACCGGGATGGTGGTGGTGGTGGGAATTTGCAGAGGGTTCTCCGGCCGCTCTCCCTCGGCAGCGCTTTGTTTCCAGCCAACGAGGGAAATATTTCGGATGAAGCCTCTCAGACTTTTGGATGAAATCTTGCAATTGTTCAGAGAAAAATCTTTCACTTTCTGGATAGAATATTCTCGTTTGGGCACCGCGTTTTTTTTTTTGCTGGAAACTTTATTTCCATGGAAATTGCTGGCAAAAAATGAAAGGAATTTTTTTCCCTTCTTTAAAAAAAAATAATAAAAAATCCAACCCCAAAACCAAACAGCCCTCCACAGTGGAAACACGGATTAACTCTTGTTTTACAGCATCAGAAAATGGTGATTTCCAAACAACTGCAACAACTGAGGGCTTTCTTGGCACTCCAGTGCATCGTCTTAGGCTTAGGACATGTTCACCTAGGGGAGTATTTTCAAAATGAAGAGGCAAAGGGACCGAAAGTCTGGGAAAAAAGATTACATCTACTTCAAAGTAAAAATCTTGTCATGTTCAGTGTGGGCAAAAGCTAGCGGGAATCCAGTGGAGAGGGCTAGCGAACTACCCAGAAGGATGTTCACCGGGCAGTGATAAAGGGAAAAAATGCAGGAAAGGATTTTGGAAAAAACCAATTAGGAGTAGGGGAGGAGAAATAAACCTGACAGAAAACCCGGGGAAAGAGTTTAGGACTATTTGCTCAGATTTCAGTAGTTTTCTGCAGAGCCTCTGGCCCCGGTTACAGGTAGTCCAGGGAGAGGAAAATGGGCATTTCTCCACCTAGGCATGACACGCTCTGCTTTGGAGAACTTGCGTCCCTCCAAAAGAAAAGGAGGTTTTGTGTTCCTGTGAAGGTCACCATCCGTGTTCATGGAAGGATGCACATGTGACCTTGGGTGGAAGCCTGCCTGGTTTCTCAGGCCTGAGAGGCGTTGTTTTTGCCCTCCATCCCGAAGCATTCACTAGGCTCTGGTCGTCCCCCACCCCTGGAACAGCCTTTTCCCTTCCAGTTGCTTGCATGTGCCCAGGAAACACTGGGCCTCTAGTTAACGAAGCAAACCTGTCACTTCGGCGTTTCCACGGCTGATGGACTCACTGCCGGGTTGGCCGCAGCCTGGGCTCCGCTGGCCTCGCTCATCTGGCCTGTAAATTGCACTGCGCATAAAACCCATGACGTACGATGTTAAGAATTAGAATTTGCCTTTTAGGGCAAATTGTGGCTGTCTCTTTTACTTGCCAGAGAGCTGACACGAGGAGCTTACACTTGCACCTATTTCCCCCAAATTGCACCGAAACCATTGCAGGGAGGAGCCAGGGCTCCCTGTTAGCGTCAGCTGTAGCAGACTGCGCCAAATGTGTGAGACAAGATGATGTTAAGAGATGCCTGGAGATGCAAGGCTCCTGCTTGCAGCCCCCCTTCCCTCCTTTCTTGGGGTGCACCTGCCAGGGTCACTGAGGGGTTGCTTAGCTGTTTCTTGCTGCATCACAACCTTCCCAAGGCAGGACATTGCCTGGCAGTCACAGTCCAGCCATGGCCTGTCCTTCCAGAATGGAGAATACTCTGTGAACTCACCCATTCCCTTCCCTTTTGGAGTTCTGTCCACATGAGCTCATGGGGCAGACGGGGCGCTCCCGTTGTTCCTCAATTGAAGGGCTCGGCATGGATGTGACCCATCTTTATAAACAAGGAGACCTGCCCTGGGATGGGCAGGATGTTCAAGGAACAGCCCGTCTGGGGGTTTCTTCCCCTTTCCATCCCATGTGCTTCCATCATGGTGTAACACCAGCCTCTTTTTGAGGTCCTGGAGGCCAGCAGAGAAACATCATCAGAAAACACAACTTCTCCAGAGTTGTTCTGCCTGCCTTCTTCCCGGGTAGCTGGGCGTTGTTATTGCAGGAGCTGTAGGTTCTTCGACAGATGTGAGGCCCGGTGGTTTCCAAGAAAGACAAGACACAAACCAGATGGAGCCATCTTCAGATCAGCAGTCTGGGTCAGCAGCAAGAGCTGCAGGATCATGGCTCCCCACGCAGTTGCCTGAGGTGTCCACAACAGATATTTGAGCACAGACCTGGAGCCCCATGGGCAAAACTTCTGCTGGAGGTGCTGCTCCGATGCAAAGCATGAGCCAGCACCACTGGAGAGCCGGGTGTAAAAGCTCTCTTTGCCAGAAACACTCTGAGAAAATATTTGCGCTAGCTGCCCTCGCTGCCCAGCTGCGGTGCTGCTGCAGGGAGGGTGCTGCCAGAGGTCTGGCATGGCAGTCGGGGCGGTGGTGGTGCTGGCACACGGGGAAGGGCCTCTGACCAAGAGCAGAGGAGGAAAGAACCTCAGCTGGGGCAGTGGGAGGGGCAGGAGGGAACAACTTCAGGAAATCCAGCGTCCTGGATGAGCGGGCAGCTGGGCTGGATGACTGTAATGATCTTTTCAGGCCTTAAAATTTATTACTGCGGCTTTTAGCTCTGAGTAGCCAAAGGCAGTTGCTCCTCAAGGAAGAGGGTTGATTCATCTCCAGTAGGGCCGTTCACTCTGCTTATTCTCTCCCACCTGTCACATCTCCTTCAGCCGTAACTCACTTCTCAGCCTCTCAGATAGGAGCAGGGTCGCTGCCTCTCTGCGGGACTTCAGATGTGAGATAAATCCCTTTGCATCCCAATGCCGCAGGAATGCTTTCCCAGATCTCTGACATCCCTGTTAAAAGATGACCGGTCAAAGAATTTGAGGCGTAGCTCCTCGAGGCCTTTGGTGTGCTTTCAGCGGAGCAGGGCAGGGCAGGGCTGCTGGCGGAGGGGCGCGAGGAAGCCCGCCCGTGGGGACCCTCGTGCAACCCAGATTTTCCCCTACAAACCTTGGGAATTAACCTTGCGGTTTTCCATTTGCTCTTTTACAAATGATCTGCTACGTCGTTACCCTACCGAGGTCAGCCAAACTTTTACAATTTAGACCTGGAAGGACTGGCGGATGATGGCAGGGCTAGCACAAACTCTGCAGAACTCCTGTTTAGCTAACGCTAAGTTTAGCGCGAGGTTAACACGGCCGTGCAGTCAGCTCGAACCAGGCAACGTTAAACCATACAAAGCGATGCAGAAATGCAACGCAGCGATCAGGCTGCTCAAGCAGTGAATATGGGAAGGGGCATTTAACAAGGGGCCAGGCCACCTCGCAGGTTAAAGGTGAGAACAGCAAAAGCACATCTCTTGTCATACAGGTTCTGTCCTTATTACTTATGTTACACGGTCTGTCTGGCCTCGCCTGTTAAGCTTATCAATATGTGCTCACCGACGGTATATACGCTAGCTAGCAGTAGATAATATCTATAAAATGACTTAATAACTTGCTTCTGTCATAAGACCCACTTCGTGTTGTAGCTTAGCCTTATTATTATTATTATTTTTTAAATAAATATCTGCTAGACTTTCCCCATGACTGCAGTTCCAGGGCTGTACTATTTTATTTCACCTTCTGCCTTAGCTCTTGTGTCCTTCACTAAACCGTACACTGCCATAATCCGAATTTGGTCTCCTAAAAGTTTCCCGTGCGGCACAGGGGAACCTTCTCCTCCTTCATCTTTCGCAATCCAGCCTGCAGCTGCGAGCAGCCCTGCAGGGAAGCTGGATATCACTGGCTGCGTTGTCAGTGTTGTCGCTTCAAGGGGCTCTGTAAGGTCACTGTCATATTCATAAGCGTAGAGGAAAAGACTTTTCTTCTTTTTCTGGCCTGTCTCCATGTTTGAATTACATCTTTGTCCTTGAAAGAGGCCCTGCTGCAAGAAGCATCAAGATGCTCTGCTTTAAGATTCATTTTACATGACTGTGAAGATCTTCATTTATTGGAAAAATGGAGGTTATTTTCTTCTTCAGCTCGGATTTCTTCATCAAGATGTTCTCTAGTCAGTGACTGAAAAATAGCTCTTAGGGCTGTATCATTTGTGCTGCTATGAGCCTGCTAGTTCTTTCATTATTAGGAAAATGCCTTGGTTTGGGAATGAGAAATAAGGTGTTTTTCTTAAGAGACTTTGACAGGCACGTATTTTGAGGTAAAGTACCACCTGGGTGAATACCTACAGAAGGAAAATAATTTTCATTAAAGATATTTAGCTGAAAATACATTTGGATTAGAAGTAAGGCATGTTTTATCTTTTTTGTTTTGTTTTGTTTTTCTTCTTTCAAAAAGGGTAAATTAAGCTTTGGAAAAAAACCCCAAAGGGTTATGGTGGCTTCTGCATGACTTGTACTTTTTCATGAAGATGCCTCCCTTTCCAAGTGAGATCTTTGGATCAAGCAGAGGCTGAACGGATGATGCAGACATGACCCAATTAGGTTGTACGGCTTGTGCTGTGCAGGAAATCAGGGCAAATGATTGCTGTGGTCCCTCCTGGCCTTCAAATCTGTTTATTTCCAGTAATCTTTTTATCAGTTTCATAAAACCCACTTTTTTTTTTTCTCACATGCTGCCAAATAAAGTCCTTATGGTTAATGTGCCATCACCCTGATTTCAAAACCCCTCTTTGTTAGAAATGGTGGGCGCATGATGATGCCTGGATTTGGGCTTGGGACATTTCATCACCTGAAGGACCAGCAGTTAACCCTAGAGCTCTTTACAACAAGGTGGGCACGGCTGCCTCTTCCTTCTCCCTCATCTCCATGGGGAACCCACCTGGTACAAACCACCAACATGATCCAGGTCCTGCTAAAACCAATAGAAAGGGTCCCCGTTGGCTTCAGTGGGGGTAGACGGATGTTTTGTGTGCTCACACTCCCTCTCCTGGTTCAATACCTTGAACCACAGAGCTGCAGCTTCTGCCTTAGCCTGCCCGTTTCCGTACCCATGCTTTAGAGGCTCTCACCTGCCCTGTTTCTTCTCCATCCCACTTTGCTGGAGGATTCTGCTGTGATGAGCTGGACAGGAAATCTTTTCTTCCTCTGGCACTTTTTACTGATTTTAGGCAGATCAGAAATCCTCGTCACGCTTGCTGTTGCTCTTTGCCTACCAATGTACTTACAGCCTGGAGAAGGTACGGGTGGACTGGAGGGCAGAGGAAGCCATCGCTCCAAAGCCTGTCCTCGGCCTTTTTGCTGTGTTATACAAGAGATGACAATTGTGCTCTCTGGCTTTGGAAAAGAAGCTAGATAAAATGCAGAGATTATGAAGGGAGGCAGTCATATTACAACAATTCTGGGCAGCGAAATAATAGTTGTGGATGGAGTGAAAGGATGGTACAGTGTGATCCAAGGGCGCGCTGGTGCCAGTGCGAATCTTTCCAGCCACAGTCAAAAGAACTTTATGCCGCCCTTTGTGTTCTTACACATCATGATATAAAAGACAAAATCTTCCATAGACCGAAGCAGCCAGGACATCGTTAGTGTTATCTTACGTAGGGTTTCAGGGGAGATGACTTTGGGTGTTTGTGGGCAGAGTTTGGACTAAGGGTCTCTATCAAAATCTGGTTCTTCTTTTGTGAAATAATAGGTGATGGAGAACAGTTGCAGCTCAGATGGAGCAGAGCTCCTTATTGAGGGCTTCGCATTTAATCTTTTCGCACTCGGACTTCAGAAAGTAATAGAGTGTTAAAAAAAGAGTGACAATCACATATTTCTGCACATTTTGTTTTTATAATTGTAATATTATAGTGCTGTTTACTCAACCAATATAAGCCCGGTGCTCTCAGCAAATACTTACAATGTGTGTGCCCCAAATTTATTCTTTGCAAAGCAGACTTTACACGCCACAGATGAAAACGCTTCAGCCTCATTTAAATAGGAAATAAAAGGGATTGCATTACTCTATTTCTTTGCAAGCTGAAAAATAAATAAATAAAAGGCATTGTCCTCTTTCAGAGTTCAGATTTCATTTTCTTCAAATGAAGTTGCGGTGGTTAGATTTACAAAACCTCTATTCTTTTTTTTTTTTTTTCTTCACAGATCTGCAAATTTCCTATCTTTAAAGTGTTTGCACAGAGTCAAAAAGAAAACAATAGAAACACAAATCTTCAAGCCAAAAGTTCCAAGCTGGCATGAAAAATGGCAAGAACAAGATCTGAACACTTCTTAATACCAGTGTAACCACGAGATTACTTTTAAATTCCTTTTCTCTGAAATTCTGTATTTTATTTATCAGGGCAAAACAGAGCGTAAAGCAGGAAAGACATTTCTAAAGATTTTCTTGGACTGGTTAAAGCTATATCTGAAGACATATAGACTATAATAGAAACACATAGACCAAATTATTATTGTGTTTTACATTTTGGCATTTTTGCAAACTTCCATAATTATGTCATTTTAGTACATTAAAACAAACAGCAAGGAAATAGAAAATACTTCTTCCACAGCTGTGTTTACTACCTTAAATGTGTTTTTTTCTCAACCAGGCAACCAGTCTGAGATAAGAGGTTTCCCTGCTGTGTAACACAGCATAATCAGAAGCACACGCAGCACCCACCTGGAGTATTCCAACGTACAAGAGTAGTGGAAAATTAAAGCAATAGAATGGAAAAGTCAATAGCTTTTTCCAACGAGACACATTTGACATAGTAATAGACTTACTTTTTAAATATATGAATGTACAGAAGATCTTGGAGAGTTCCTTTGAGTGAAAATCCTGTTTATACAGGGAAAAAAAAAGAATATTCAACCTTCCTTGAAGAAATTCAAATTTTAATTGAAGGGCTTTAAAACATATCCCTATTTTAGCATGATGTGAAACATGATTTTCCACTTTCTTTACTGCTTTGGGGAGCATATTTTACACAAATGAAAGGAGCTATTTATAGTCAAATGGAAATATTTTGTCAAAATTGCAAATATCCGAAGAATGTTATTTAGTTGAAATCAGCAGCACTTTCAGAGATTTCCTGAGGAGATTTAATCTGCTTGAATACTTATTTAGAAATGAAATTGAATTTTTTCTTACCACCATTTCTATACCAGAAATAAGTTGCAAAATGATTGCAGAAAAAGATCTTTCCCTTGAAATCAGCAACATTGCTAATATGGGGTAACCACTTTTCTATAAGTCCAGGCATTTTAGGTAGGATTTTATTTCACTGGAAAGTCTGATGGATCTTTTAAAAACTTATTTTGAATGATTACTCAATAATTATTATGAATGCTGCAGAAATCAGAAATTCTGACAAAATTTTCAGGTCATGTAAGACATACATTTTTCTTGACCTGAAATTAAATATTTTACTTCAGCTTCGAGTGTTTCTTTAAGGTCTTTGGTTCTGTATAAAGGAACTGAAAGAAACTTTGTAATCACAGAATGAAAATGTGTTGTCATACATCAGTGTAGACTTTTTAGACTGCCATACTGTTTTGTCTTTTTTTTCAGTATGGGCAGTTGAAGATAAAAACCTCTCAAATCAAGTCATGGAACATTTTTTGAGTAAGCAAATTTACAGTTTTTGTTAAAAGACAACTTTGGCTGAAAAAAAGTAATCAGGACCTACTTTGGTGTTTAAAACAAGCACTGGCAAATGTAGTGCAAGCCCCTACAGCAGATAAGCACTTAGAAAAATTCTTCTCATCAGCTGAAATTTTAGGCAGCCTCGTTTGTGTTGTTTGAAGGTTCTACCTATGAACATCAGACACAGTCCGGGCGGTAAGCTTCATTAACATGGTCTCTGCAGCCTGCCTTATTTTAGCCACCTAAAATCATAGAATCATAGAATCACGGAATGGTTTATGTTGGAAGGGACATTAAAGATCACCTAGTTCCAACCCCCCAGCCATGGGCAGGGACACCTCCCACTAGACCTGGTTGCTCAAAGCCCCATCCAACCTGGCCTTGAATGCTTCCAGGGACAGCGCATCCACAACTTCCCTGGGCAACCTGTGCCAGTATCTCAGTATCTCACCACCCTCAGAGTAAAGAATTTCTTCCTAATATCTAATCTAAGTCTACCCTCTTCCAGTTTGAAGCTACTACCCCTCGTCTTATCACTACAATCCAGGTCTCAAGTCTGGGCCAGCACCCTCAGCTTCCATTACTGAGGTGGAGAATGATGACTGTGTCTCAAGAAGAGGTTCCTCTCTCTTAGGAGAGACATCATGAGACACCTGTGTTGCTACATACCTCATCTATTGCTTCTACCAAGAATACTGTCAAACTCAAGTATTTAAGATACTTGTGGACGCTAACATAAGCACTGCAAGCTGTATGAATTTGACTTGTCAGGAGTAGTCTCCAGACCACCTGTAATGCAGTCTGAGTGTTTAGCACTGTAGCTGCATATAATCCAGGAGATCCGCTGAGAACCAGCAGATAAGGGCGGTTTTGCTCTATGTGCACATATGTTATGAGGTTAATGTTTGTCTCTTCAAACTGCCAGGTAACCAGAGCATCCCCTGGCACGCCTGCCACTCCAAGCACTATGGCCGGGTGTTCAAACACAGGGACAAATGTGGTGTGGTCCCAGATTTTAGCCAGGAGAAGATGAAGTCAGAGTGCTCCAAACAGAAATGATACCCCTCCTTTTTAATAATGAAGGTAATTAAGCCTCAGACGCCATAGTAAAAGATGTTACCATCAGCAAACCAAGTCAAAAGTATTTGGGAGTCAGGCTGCTCCCACTGGTGCCAGAAGGTTTACCACGAGCTTCCCCAGAAGCAAATTCAGGTCAGCGCTGAGCCTTTGCAAATTCTCAGCTCACCGTGATGTGCTCTAGCTTAGTCGTTGGATGGGGCCAGGATGGGAGCCACGAGCTGAAGTTTTGTGTCTGTGCTGCAGCGGCCGAGGCTGGCTGCTTGCCCTTGCAGCATGTTGTTTCACCCTTTGCTACGTCCTCTGCAGCACGTGGCTTTAAGGAGGACTTTAGAAGTATTTAGAAATAGTTTTGGTTACGAGATAGCTTAGCAAAGCCTATGGTGCAGACTTCATAAGGTAAATGCAAAGTATTACCGAAGCTTTGGAAGGTCTGTGTTTCACTCGGCAGTGCTAACCAGTTCCCCTCCCTGGTGGGCTGGCCCCGGCCAGCAGCTAAGCACCCACGCTGCCGCTCACTCGCTCACTCCCCCCACCCAGTGGGACGGTGGGAGAAATAGGAAGAGCAAAAGCATGAAAACTCATGGGTCAAGATAAAGGCAGTTTAATAAGTGAAGGAAAGAGGAAAAAAACAGCAAGCAAAGCAAAGGCAACCACTCACCACCTCCCACAGGCAGACTGATGCCCAGCCAGTTGCTGAACATAGGTCACCTTGGAAGCCAGCTCCCCACCCCTCCTTCTTCTTCTTCTGCCCCAGTCTTTGTTGCCAAGCATGATGCTACGTGGTAGGGAGGTGAACAGCTGCAAAATACAGATCCTTCCTCAAAGGGTGTGGGAATTTCTAGGCATTTGTAACCATTATACAGTAGAAAAAATAGATACAGGGATAGGTTTGTCCTACCTGTGATGCTTAGAGACTCCTTTCTTTAGGATAGTGTGACAGACATGGGGATGTGGGTTTCCTCAAGGAGGATAACTGGATGAGAGGTGTTTTCTTTTTCCTTCTGTCAAAAGAGAAATGACCATTTATTTAAGTGAACAATGCAATGAACCTTCCCATTCCATTTCAGAAGAAACCCAGAGTTGTGACTACTTAAAAAGCACTTTCTGCAACACAAAGCACCGTTCTGCTCACAGAGATATTTATAAAGGAATTTAGCACAACTTCTTGATAAATCTGTTGGATTAAAAAGTGCGGCTGGCAAATGCAGTTTCCCTTTTAAGCTGTTTGAGCATTTCTGTCATAACAAACATTGTCCCCAAATTGTGGCACCCTTTCCTCTCACAAATTTTTGAGCGGTGCTGGAACACACTCTGATATGATTCCCTTTCATTTCTGACACCGTTATGTCATTTTATGGATTTGCGCTGACAGCATTTCATTTCGACATCATTATAGCGTCTCAACTGACTTTCCACACTGAGCACACCAAGAGAGTTTTGTGATGATACTATACTAAGAACAGTTAGAATGCAAAATAACCCTGCTGAAGAGTAATTATTATGCTTGAGCATGATCAGGTTTTCTTGCTTAAATTTTCAGCTGTTGCAAAGTTTGATATTCTCTTTCTTTTAAAAATGGTCAAGAGATTCAAGGTATAGGTAAAGCTACCGCAGGGCTGGAAGATGCAGAGCCTGGTGGGTGCACAGCCTGCTTTTAGGGCTAGCAAAGGTGGGCACAGCACTCACCAGGAGTTGGGAGTCAGTCCATCGTCCTTGGCTCCTCAGAAGTCAAGTGCCTGATCTGGGCAGTGAGGTGCCCTCATGCCTCAACTCCCATCACAGGCAGCAGAAGGAACCAAAGGGGGTTTGATCTATCAGTGTTAGACTCGTCTCTTAAGATGTGATGAGTTTTTGTTGGGAGGTGGCGGTCCCAACTGCAGAGGGAGCCGAGAGAAGTGAATTAGCCTCCCTGCCTAACTTTATGGCAGTTAAAGTTAGGAGAGCCTCGCTACACCCAGCGGGGTAAAGAAAGGCAACTGAAACAAAATACCATGGCAGAAAAAAACCCTCAAAACACCCCAAACCCCCAACATGTCTCTTTTTATGCCTTTCAGTGCTATGTCTTATAGATTCATGGCTGTGCAAGCTGGGGTGTGCAGTGAATGAGCTGCCTCTGTGGTGTGCAGAGGAATCCCAGGTGACAAGTCTAAGCCAGGTGCCTCTCTGAGCCCTCTGCGACGAGGGGGAATCGATCCCGCCAGAGATGCTCTTGCAGTGACATCCATGCAGGCCAGCGGCGTGGCCACCCCAGGATTCACACATCTCCCTGGCCACTGCAGAGGGTGGCTCTGGTTCCCCGAACCCTGCTGCAAAACCTCCACCTGCACCTGACTGTACCCATGTTCAGATATGCTCTAAGCAAGGAAAGATACTCAAGCTCATGCACAATTACGTTAAAAATTAAAGAATATTAAGGTAGTGGCAGCTTCAAATACAGCCTTGGATTTATCGAAATGTACAATATTCAACAAGTCTTCATTCATCTCCCTTATGGAAGTGTGTTCTAACACTAATTAGGTCACCAACCACTATTTTTTTTTTTTATAATTGGAACATTTGTGTTGGCGAGGATATCCAAGGCATGCTTAGGAAGTGAGATAGGCCAGTATTTTTACTGTCATTTTTAAATTAGTGATTCTGTCCCTTAGCTACTGCATTTGGTACAGCAAGCAGAGTCAGACATTTCTTCCTGATATTTTGCAGGCGTGGGAATTTTCTAGTCTCTGTAGTATGTAAGTGCCTTACTAACCTTGATAACATTCTTCCTCAGGTAAAACGAGATAATGAATAGCATTACCTCCCCTGTTTGAGATGGAAAAATGGAGACTTGCTGGAGTCCAGATTAAAGTCAGTTCTTTGGGCTCCCACATCCATCCCACCAACGTACACGCCACTGTCTCCACCTGTGTGTGGATGTCCTCAGGCAGATAGAAGAATAGGGCTCTCTTTTCTTCTTTACACTTTGTGTATGTTTGACAGTATCACACTGTAATGAAGTAGTAGGTTGCCTGAAAATAGTGTGTACCTGAAAGGAGAAAAGTTCCTGATGTGCTTTTAGTCAGTTAAATCCTCAGTTAAATGTACCAGCAAAGCCCTGGCCATGTGGAAGAGGGAGCGGGAGTGAGAGGAATGAGACGGGGAAGCACTGAGCTGGGAATACTACTTTTTGAGACAGCAGTTGCATGTTTCTTATTTTATATTTATGGCTCAGCTGATGCAGATCTAAAAAGTTACCTGAGGGCAATTCTAAATTATCTTATTCCGATGAGAAATCCCAGGTAAGTGTGAAAGTCTGGAAGCACAGCACTGGGAGCTCAGCAGCCCGAGCCCAGCCTCAGTTGAGTAGCGCAGAGTTTCCCCCGCGTGCTTTGGAGAGCAAGCAGCAGTAGGATGTGCGACACGAGTGTGGAGTCGTGTGTGTGAAATCAGTATGTCACCTGTAGCTGGACTCATTAATAGCGTTAGGCTTATATTTTGTCACACAGTTGTTTGGTTTTTTTTTTAATAAGGGATGACATTGGAATATTATTAAAGACAAGTTCTACACTGTGGATGGCTCCTCTATTTGCAAGTGAGTTTATCTGTAAAACAGCAGGTGATGCTGCTGTGATCCTTAACCATGCTCCATGTGTCTTACAGCCCAGGAAAAACCGTTGCAGTACCTATGGGCCCCCACTGGGCATCCTTCTGCTCATCCAGTGGAAGGGTTTGGCGGTCTAGCCAGCCAAAGGGGTCCTCAGTTACAGGGCCTCTCTACAGCATATGCCTCATATCTGAGCTTGGAAACAGCCACAGTTCCCATCCATAGTTGTGGATGCCCCACCCCTGGAAGTGTTCAAGGTCAGGTTGGACACGGCTTTGAGCAACCTGATCTAGTGAAAGACGTACCAGCCAAGGTTGAAGGTGTTGATCTTTAAAGGTCCCTCCTAACCCAAACCATTCTGTGATTCCTCCCTATGCAAAAGTCTCCCAGGCCGGAAATGGGCTTTGTTGTTTCCATGAACAAACAAGAGGATGAGCCACTTTCCTCGTAGCTCCCATAGGCACTGCAAGGGAACAACGTCATTTGTCACAGCATCATCTCAGGTTATTCCTGAGCTAGTTAAGCTTGAGCAGAGAAAGACTCGTGAGATGTAGCTCGTCTTTTCAAATCCAAGCTCGTGCCTTTCAGCTGCCTCACCCCAACACAGATGTGCTGCGCCCAGCCTCCAGAAAACCTGATTCATGGCTTCATCCACAGCTCATTGCCAGCAAGCAAAAGATTTCCATTGACTTCACTCAGTTTTGTGGCTGGCCCCTGGGACTCAAAAACATTGCAAAAGGCCAGTTCTCTGCTGAATCTGTCAAGGGTCTCCTGTGTTGTCAGAGCCAGCGGAGCCTCGCTGGTTGCTGCCAGTGAGGAATTTGGCCCTACATGCCATTTCTGGCGCGGATGTCGCAAGCAGACTTCACCCTCTGTTCATCTTGTGCTTCTTCTTTAGCTTGGAAAATGAGCTGTAATTGAGAATGTAGCTTTTTAGATATCAAAGCCCATTTACGTTCATTAAGTTTATGAAACGATGGCTAAAAATAAAACCTAAAATGATGTCTCTTGAGTCTTTGTTGATAAAAAATATGTCAGACTTTCTGGAAAACCCTACCTCTGGGATGACTGCCAAGTGTTTGCTTCTCTATTGCTACCATATTTTGACCTCAAATGGAACTTTCTAATTACATCACAAATATTATTATATCATGCAAATTAGGAAGCTGTTAACATAGTCCAGGATAAAATAGCTGAAAAATAACAGGCTGCAGCCACTCTTCATTACTCTCGGAAGGTCTAAAAAGTTCTGAAGTATAAATCCTCAGTTCTGCCTCTTCGAGTATAGAAGAGCAGATTACCTCACAGCAAAGCAAGCTGGTTACTTAAAGAAGCTGGCTAATCCATGCAACATTATTTCTGTCCTCTTCTGTTGGCATCTTTTGTAATAGTTTATTAAGAATGATTTATGTCCTGTTGAGTAAGCTGTGTTTGTATAACACCATTGGCACTATATTAGCTGAGACCAAGGGTATTCTGGCTAGTTAGTCACAGCTATCAAATGCTTGGAACTTAATTTTCACTCTTCTGGCTAAGCATCTTTAACAAATATTTTGCTGCAGGGTAGAAAAAGTCCTAAATAGTCAACAGCATTGTTTGCAGGACTGGACATGCATTTGCAGCCAGATGAATATGCTTGATGTGCTCTTGCGGTGGAAACACAATGACATCTACTGGCCAATGCTGATGGCTGTAGGAGTGCTTGCAAGAGGATCCTACGCAGAAAACAGTGCGGATTCGACTCGGTGAGGAAAGGGGATGTCATCCTTCTGAGAGGTGGGATGATAAATGAGAACATCCGCAGATATCTCAAGTAGTACAATGGAAATTGCAAAACAGAGAATATAAGGTATTTTACTTATGTACCACTTGTTTACTGTTAGTTGAAAAACAAACAAACAAGCAAATCACTGGCCAAATCCTCTGATGGTGCAAAGCTTCCCTATTGTCTTCAGTAATGGCTCTCAGATGAAAAAAAGGAGTTAAAGCAACTTACACTGGGTGTAACCAGCTGAAATCCACAAACAAGATCCAAAATGCAAAAACGTGTCTCCTCTGCTCTTGAAAGACAGACATGTAAGCAGGGGTTTCTGATATCCTAAAATGACAGAGTCCTGATTTCTGCACTGCACTGCTATTAGTGCATTTTTCTCTTAGCATGATGCAATCTCTGTAAGTCTTGTGCAGCAAATTATACCTAATCAACCCCAAACACACGGTGCTCCAGCAGTAAGGTATTTCTCTTGCAAATAGTGTTATTAAAAATAAATAAAGGAGGCAATCAAAACATGTCTGTTTCTGAAAACGTGAATGGTAACTATAGCAAAGAGAATAAATTTCCTACCAGCTCACACTTCTTATGTTCAAAGTGTATCATTTTGAAACCCCTTGTCTTCCATCAGCTCTGCTCCTACAATTTTTAGTTCTGTTGCCTCAACAAGATGATGCAGTTCAGCAGAACCAGCACCTCCGAAAATCATCATATTTGCTTTCTAAAATGGGTAGGCTGTGCCAATTTACTCAGCGAGTGGCACTGGGTCGGAAATGTTACACAGCTACGTTATCAGCGTAGCATCCAGGAGAGGAATATGCTGTGCTGAAAGAAAGGCTTTGGCTACGGCTCATGGAAGCAAATCAATCCAGAGCTGAGGTATACAGCATGGACTAGATCCAGTCCAGGGTTGTACAGGCTTCTAGGTGGTGAGAAGAAAATCTAGGCTGTCTAAAAAGGGCCAATATTTTGCACGGAAGAAAGAGCAGCAATCATGAGCTATGCGTTGATATCAAGTTCTGGATTAAAGGTGGTCACCCTAATCCATAGAGACTTGAGGACCACTGCGCATTGATTTTAGCGAGAGACAAGAATGAGCTCAAAGTGAAGCATCATCTTGTAGGCTCTGGTTATAACATAAGTGAGCAGTCCAAAGCTCTGTCCAATTTTGCCTGTTACTCTCTCACTTAAATGTCATCCATCGGAGAGCAGAAGAGGGAATGTGAGCAAAGGGGTAGGGAATTGACCCTAATGTCACAACCCCACTGCTCAACAATGAGCTTTTCACAGTGCCGTTTGCGAGGAAGAAAAGGGGAGAGGGGGAGAGCGAGGAAACAGAGGGACAAAAGGCAAAAGACAGAAAAGAAAAAAATGATAAGGTGTTATAGTTGTCTGTGATTATAAAGATCTAAAAATGGTCTTCCTCATAGCAATGAAACAGAAATCTGTGATAAAAATGATCTGACAGTCAAAATATTACAGAAAGTTCTTATCAGACCATATATAGCAGATGTATCCTTCTGTACATTGGCTTTAGACATCGCCTGCAGGGGATGCGGGGATGCTAGCAATGGGACAACTGTGGGCTGGATTTCCCTCCTCAAATAATTTCAGAGCGTCAGAATTGGCATGTGATTCCTGACTGGCAGCATTCACGATGCAGGACAAAACAGGAATGCGTGTATCTGCGAAGCAGCTTGTTTGGATATGACATCCTGGGGTTTGGTTCTGAATGGCTATATTGTATTGAGAAAAAAAATAATCAAGAGCAAGAAAATGTCTTCCATATTTTCTGATATGTGTAACTTCTTCAAACAGAACTATTATGGGATGTGAACTTTCACGTTAAACACCGTGACACCTAATAATGAATAAAAAATAGATCAGATGCAGATTTCTGGGCTGCTGTCCTACATTACCATGCCATCCATGACTTCTGCAAGTGGTCATGTATATTAGTGTTTTTTTTACTGCAGTAACCAACTGAGATGCGGCCTGAAAACTAAGTGTGACACTCATGTCCCTGTTTAGTGCTAATATAAACCTTCTGCCTTTTACACTGCCAGGTGAGTGTACATGCGTATGTGTCCACAGATATGTATCACAATAATTCTGGGTAATAATCACTCTCTGACACTCTCCAGACTCCATCCAGTTATTTTCTTTCCTCGTTTGACTTTTACTTACATTTCCCATGAACTTGGTTACATAGGAACTGTTAAGAAAAAATATTTTTTCAGATAATAAAGCTTGTTTTTTGTTTTCATCCAAACTCCAAAAATCTTCTGAATGTCTTGAGCAGCAAGAAGCCAGTCAATGGTAACCTTTGCTCTCCCTCCAAAAAGCATTGCATCGCCTGGATTATTTGTTTAAAGGGACACTGTGACGTCAAACTGGGACCTAAAGATAGTAATTGTAAACATATTTTTTTTTAACAAACCAAAGACTTGTGGAGATATTTCTATGTTTATAATTTCCAGTGGATACAGGAGATTTTGGTATATCTTTATTTCAAATAAACATCTTCCACTCGGCCAATGCATCCCAGACAATGCAGCCTTATGCTCGTGCATGGGAGTCAGGGAAAGAAAATGATGAGAAATTCATTACTTAAACCTGAAACCAGTCAACCCATTTTGTTTGCCCAAGTTGGGAGAATGAGGAAATATAGAGAGGCAGTTAAATACTTGAAAAATGTTTATGAAGTCTCAGAAAATAAAGGTGGGAGGGTTAAGCACCCTAGTTAAAAACACAGGTGGAAGAACATTTGTCCTCAGGTGTGCCAGATCTCTGATATTGCCAGTTAAACAGAGTGGGGAAGGGCCTTTTACATCAATTTTTGTTTCCTTGTTTTCAACACAGAGGTCTACTTGCATATGTGGACGCATGAAGGTGTGTCTTCTTCACATACGTGTGTGGAGATGAACCAGAGAGCTTTGCACACACAGAGCCGCAGTCTCCACTTGGGCACATCTCACGAGCGAGCTGGTGTTATTCACCTTTGGGCGCTCACTTTGAGACATCCTGGAAGAATCTGCTTTTTGGGAGCACACAGCCTGTGCTGTCTTTAGGTCACTTAATTCAGACACCAGAAGTGATGAACACTTTGTTTCCAGCCTTACAGCAACTCCTGTCAAGACCAAAGGCAGAACTCCTCTGGGACATGTAAAACTGGACACGGGAACTCCGCAGGTGAGGGGTGAAGCCAGCAAAGGGAGGTGAGGATGCTGAGGTTGCTCTGCTCTTGCTTTGACCTCTTGTTGGCCTTGGGTAAATCTCTTCATTTTCTTTAGCAAGCAGGCAAAAAGGAGACACTTACCCACCAAGGAAGGGATGATTACTAGGTAGTGAATGAGCAAACTGGAATGGGTAAACAGCATGGCCATGCTAATTTTTCTTAGCAGCTTTTAGTCCTCATGTCCTTTTAAACATGCTTTTTTTTGCCCTGTGGCAACGCTCAGCTGCCTTCCTCTGGTCCTGCAGCGTGGCACAGTGCTGAGATTTGACTTACCACCATCTGGAGGTGAGATGGATGGAATACAAAACTTCTTTTTTGCTAAATGAGTGAACACAAACAGCTGTCTTTGGCCCTTTCCCATCCCTCTCCACCCTGAAAAGACCAACCAAAGAACGGAATAGGATGCATATAAAATATCCTTAAACCTGTGAGCATCTCCCAGTAGGTGGTGTTCAAATGACTTTTGAACGTTTCAGCATATCTTTAGTTCTCTTTGATTCTTCTGAGGTTACATGGGTGGTTACTGGCAGAATTATACAAATACAGTCTTCACAGCTCAGCAATCCTTGGATCCAGATTTGGAGTTCAATGTGGGTGGCATAGGAGTAAATGCCAATAAGAAGGCTAGGACAGGGTTGTTACTTACAGAAACTAAATGACTCAGTACAGAGCCTTTGCAAGCTGCAATTAAAGAGCCAGAAGAATATTTTGTAACTACTGAAGTGTAAGGGGGAAACCTCAGTTTTCTGTAATGCTGTTTTATTTTCCCTCTTTAATGAGTGTTTTAATCTTGCCTTAAGACATATTTCTGTTACTCAACATCAATCAGAGACAATCAGTATCTTCCAAGTCTTTTGCTGCTAGGGGCATTTGCAACTCTGCTGCGGGAACATCTTTCAGTTCATTCTAGGGTTAAGACTTCAAACCTCAAGAACTGCACGTTCCCTTTGTCGAGAAAGCCTCTGCGGTGTATATAGAAAGATTTTCCTGAACTTCCCATAGACTTTACATTGGTTTTGTATGGGTAACCGATCACACGATGACAAAGTATTGTCCAAAAAGTTTTTAATAAAAGCTGTCACATTGACAAAGTGTGGATTAATATAAAGTTGTGCAAACCTCAAAGACAATACGAGCTATTGGTTAAAGCACTGAATTGAGACCCAGGAAAGTCTTAAGTTATTGTACTGTCTCTGCCACTGCCTTACTGAATGCTAGGTTTGCTGGATGTCTCAGTTTCTCAAGCTTCCCATCTGTTGAATGGAGATGTAGTACTCACAGGCAATCTTGATGTAGCTGAAGGCTCATTTTGGAATCCAAGCATGCAAAGCAGTTGGTGAGTGTCAAGTACACACGCGCAGGGTACAGTTTATATTGTGGGAAGTACTGGAATGAGTTACCAGAAAGAAAAAAAGAGTCACTGTATTAAAAACCTTAAAAATATCTGATTACAAAGTAAAACAGGGAAATATGGTTTTGGTACATTACTTCAGACCGCTACAATAACGAAACAGTTTTTTGTGTACTTGTGCATATGTGTGTGTGTATGGGCATACATATGCATGCTTGGAGGGGCATGTGGGTGTATGTATATGTATATACATTTATATAAAAACAGGTATATGCAAATATACACACATACTACTATCTGTGGCATATCTGTTCTTTTGCTTGTACAACAGCACATGTATCATACAGACAATAGCTGAGTAGGAATTGAAAGCATTTACTGACAGCAAGAAAAATGATTTGTGTTCTAGAATCAGAAAAGCAATTTTCAACTTTGTTTTACTCTTTTTCTAATCAATCAGTAGTGTTAAATATTTCTAAACTGGCTGTTTACCAAATTTTAGTAACGTCAGTTTGGTCAGCTGAAGAGCTGAGCTCAGGATCAGACTGTAATATATGCACATTTCATGGGATCCATACCTTCAGATTTCTCTGAGCTGTTAATGAAAAAAAGAAGAATCAAAAATTGCTATAAGCAGTTCCCCAGGGAGGGAGGAATGACCCCAAATTTGCACCGTGAACTGTCCTGCAATCATTGTCACGACTGAGTTTTCAAGACAATCATCATATCCCAGTGGATTTCAGAGCATATTAAATGCAGTCCTCCTGGGAAGGTTCAAAAGAAGGGGTATTATCTGAAGACCTGCTAGACCAACTGACTTCAGACCTGCATGGATAATGTTGCCCCTGGCTCTGATGAGGTGTAACAATTTTCAAAACATGTCGGAGATGCCTGTGGATTTTAGAGCACTTTGAAATCCAGGTCTTAAATGAGAAGTTTTGCTCCCAGGGCATCACTTTGAAAACAGAGTGCAGGAAGACAGTAAATGAGTCACAGCAAAGCCCCCTGGAAGCTGTGAAGGGCTGATATATGAAGCTGAACAACAGAAGGGATACAATTCTTGTCCTTTTGAAGAATTTCTGAAGTATTGATCCCCTCCAGTACAGCTTATGGTATGCTTGTGCTCCTCCATGCACAAAAAATAAAAACTGATCCCTTGAACACAGTAAGATTTGCCACATATTAATGCTGGGATTTTTTTTAAAGGTGAGTTTTATTTTGGGTATCCATTTCTTAAACAACCTGACATTTGACATACAGACTATACCGTAGACCTGGACAGGATTCTCTGATTTCTCAACATGACGCAGAAAACATTTGAATTTTAGAGCTCACAAAAAAATCAGCTGTCCTACAGAATGCTGTTTTCACTGTAAGCTCCAGAACTACATCACTGGACCATTAAACACTTTGCTTTCACAACTCATTGTCAAGGATTTTTAAATATATATGGTTTTTTTCTACCCTGTTAATTAATGTAAAAATTATATAATTTATATAAGGTGAAAAAAATCCAAAAAAGGAGAATAAACGATGCTATGGCACTTTGTAGTTGCTATCTCCCATCAGTGGAAAGTCTCCAGCTCTTTTCTTTTGAAGAGATTGTGACCATCCTCCTATCTAACACATTAGACTGAAACAGTTGATAATTTTCTTTCCTAGAGCTTGCTTTTGCAATTGAAGGGCTTTGTGCTTTCTATAGCACCTGGAGCTGCTACTGCTCCATAGCATACAAGAACAAATTATGATGCAACATCTCAGTATAAAATCAAATCTCAAAGAAGTAAAAAAACAAATGCCACTTTCACAAATCAGCAAGGAGTTTGTGATTGCTAACTTACTTGTTTTTCAGTCTAAAAATTATTCCTGTGGCACCTTGTAAATAACTTTTGTTATGGTTTAGGAGAAGCGCAAAGCCATAATTCACAAAGCAAACAGCAATAAACTCATTATTAAAAACCATATTTCACAGATGTGATCATTTCAATACTAAGAAATGCAGCATGTCTTTTGATCACTACCGATCCTGCCTTCAGGTGGTTTGGGAAGGGGGTGGAGGGAGGAATTGATGAACAGCGATAGCGCTGTTGGATGAAACAGGTTTAAGGAACCTCGAATATTTATGTTAAAGCTACATTTTTTTCATGTGGTATCCTATAGTTCCATTCTGAATCTCAACCATTAATAGGTGATGTTTTATCAAGAAACCACAAAGGAAAATCCTGACTACCTAGAAATGTAACCCCAAATATTACCAGGTCCAGTGAATAATAAAGCCAGGATGAGTAACCATCCAGATACCCCCCAGCCTACAATGTGGTGCTGAATTTCAGGGTAGGGGACGCAACAAACATACACGAGCAGTTACAGAGCTACACAGTTTTGTGTCGGATTTGTTTTCTAGATTGATTACAACATCAGAAACTGGATAGAGACAAGAGATGCCTATTCAGCGCTTCACATTAACGGTGATGCCAAGTGTTTTAATGCAAGGCCAGTTAAGTATTCCAGTACTTGGCCAGTATGTTAAATTGTCCAGGACAGACTGGGTGCATTCAGAAGGCTATCAAGGGGTTAGGAAGAGCCTGAGATGGGAAATGTGCTTTGCTGATAGCATATTGTTTCTGCCAAAATGATGAATGACATTGGATTACTCATGCTTCTTTTCAAACAGCGGACAATGATCCGGATTCGTGAAATGCTAACAGTTTTACAGCAAAGCCCTGAACCTGAAAACCTGTAGCCTCTGAGGAAGATAAAATGAGAAATCCAAACACCCTCAAAGGATGACAAAATTCATGTTTGCCTTCAAATTTTGCGGCCTAGCTCTGATTTCTGCTGTGAAGCGTGCAGCACAGTCTGGGCGCTTGCAGCTGCGCCTCCCAACTGCTTCGTTTCTCTCCCAGTGGGAGGGTATGGGCTCTCACACCCGTATGACCCATAGGGCTCATGCTTCACTTCTGCCATTTAGTCTGTCATCTGTATATCTTAAAAAAATTAGAAGGAATTTCCAATCGATCTGTGATTGGTTTACTTGGTGGAGGGAGGGAGAAAGAGAAAGCGTGGTCTTCTTCCCAGTCCCCTTTGCCACAGTACTGCTGCCAAAACTGAAGCAGCCACACAGAGAGCTGAGGAAACTTTTAAAACTTAATTAGGGAAGAAAGCAAACAAAATAATACTATAGTGTGTTTACTTAGAGCTGCAATGCTGCCAGAGAAACCACATAGCTTGCATTTGTAAGCTATGCTTTTCATATAAAACATATTTAATTAAAACAGGAGACAGGACAACAAGCTTTCTTCTAACTTCGTTTAAACACATGTTTATGTTGTGTTTTAAATTCCCCTTGGGTTAATGTGAAGCTGGGCCAAAAGCTTAGAAGTGATGTAGCCTAGCTAGTTTTATTCCCTGAGTTTAGACTTCGGGGCCCAACGGCGCGTCATCTGGAGCTCCCATGGACGCCGCTGTTCAGAAGGGGCTCACTTGTGCCCCCCTCCTGACACTCCGAGGCTGAGCTATGGTTTTGCATTCACACAAACATATGGTCTTTTCTGCAGCTTTTCAAAATATTAATTTATTTAGTTTGGCCATCTTCTCCCTTGTTCTGATTCCCCCCACCGTTACAATCATCAACGTAACAATTTCTGTGCTCTTTTTGTGTTCTTCTGGAAGGAATTTTAATGGATCTGTGGAAGCATCTTTGCATGGCTTTAAGTTTTACGATGACTTCCCAAGTAGACCAGGAAAACAAAGCTTTACCCATGAATGATGCACACTATATTACATTTGAAATAACAAAACAAACTGTACTTACATGAATTAACAGGAGAATATCGCATCTTTTATAGAATTTTAATCCGGTTGAACAGCACAGCACACGTGGCAGAGTAACAGTAGCGTATTTACCAAAAAGGTCATTCATAAAAGGAGAAGACACACAGTGATTCTGAATATTGACATTTTCAATTTCTGATTGAATTTTCAGAAGTAAAAAAATTGTTTTATAATATAGGCAATCTTTTGGTTGTTTTCTTTGAATGTTGAAAACAGTAATAGCTTAAGGACAAAAAAGATTTCCCGCTCACAGTCTGATTTGGCACCACTGCCTATAAATGAAGGTGTAGGATTTTTCCCCTAAAAATATCTTGCCTGTCATTACATTGAGTTTTGATGCTCTTTAACCATTCTACCCTAAATTTTAATTTTGGATCAGTTCACTGGGTTTAACTCGTTTAGAAAATTTCTGCTGAATAGTAGATGTTTCTGAAAATGAGATGAGAGAAAACCCTCGCAGGTTCTTTGCAATCCTTCCCCCTTTCTTTCACAATCACTTAACCTGAGAAGTGCTGGTGCCTCTGTGCTTCGAAGTCTGGCACTGGACTAGGGAGAGGAGAGTTGGAGAGAGGAAGGTGAGGAGATGGTGAGCAGGAGTGTCTACACACAAGCTCGGCACTCCGCCGGTGTGAAGCTGCCTGTATGTGGCTCGCTGCAAAGCTCTGCTCACGCATGTTCAAGCAGAAACTTGATAGAGTTTGGCAGCTGAATTCTCAGAAAATTTCCAATAGTCTTGGCATCTTTCAAGTCTGCAGGAGGCAAGTAGAGCTTCCTCAGGAATTGCTTCTTTTGACTGTCAAAAAAATGTGGTTTGGATGATACAGATCATATGCTTCAGATGAAAGAACAAGAAATCCTGCAATGAATGAGCAGCTCAAGCACAAGCTGAACCAAAGCAGAACTTCCTTTTAACGTCCAAAAGCTATCAACACGCCAAGCATGCAATTCACTGAAGTCCAGAAACAGCTGGCTGTCTCTTCCTTCCAAAGTCGTCACATACTTTATTTATTTCATAAGAAATACCTCCTATTACTTGGTTTCATCCTACTATGAGATGCATACATGAGTACCTGAAGCCATCCTGATGAGTTACACCAAACAGCTTTTATTATGGCATCATTTTCCTCACTGAATCGGAGCTTTTGAATGAAAACCATCTGTCCTGCTCTCACTACTGTGCCCTGCTGACCAGCCTGGGGCACACCAACCACAGCCTGGTTTCACCTGGGCCAGACATGGACAGGCAGTTGTCTCTACAGCAAACGTGGCTGGTATCTTCATCAGCCCGTATTTCCCCAAGCCCTGGGGAGAGAGCTGGTCCATTTTTTAACAGCATCCATGTTTACATGTCCAACATTTTGGTGTGTTTTGAAGCAGATCATCCCATGCTAGGACTCATTTTGCTCCTGTCGAATCAGACAAAGCTCTACTCCATGTCGACAGAGGCAGAAGCATCCTGTGAATCTCCAATTACCCGTAGCTTTTTCTAAGTCATTTATGAAACTATTCATTTTGCAGTTATTTCCCACAAAGAAGGGATAATTCTGTGTCTTTTTAGTTTACGAGGCACACTGGAAGATGCCGCAGAATATTTAGCAGGCAATTTGTGCCGTGATAACAGATCTTTGGCTTGGCTTCTGAATCAGAAAAGTCTGCCTTGGTGTGGAATAGTATGCAAAAAAAGGAACTGTCTTGAATCTATTTGAATATTTAGAGAGTTCGTTAAAAACTTCATAGTTCTGAAGTACGAGATGCAATTTTGTTGTGATCGGCACATGCAAAAATAGGAAACATGGGACAGGATTATATGCATTTTTTTTTAATAGTAGGAAATTAGACTCTACTTTAACATTTACTCACAGTTTAGAGAAGAAGATTGCAGATTATCCTGGTTTTTTAACAGATGACAATACAGTGTATCTTTGTCAGGACTACCAATGGTTCTGGAAAGGAATATCACGTTATTGCATTCTGTGTTTAATCATTTATTTTGATTCACAAAAATAATTCCTCTCAGGATGCTCTTGATAATTTTAAAAATTACAGCAATTATAACAGCTCAATAAATACTTCAGCTTCATCTTCTTTAGTCAACACATTACCGATAAAAGAAAAAAATAAACATGGAACTGTTCCTCCAGTCTTTCTATGTTTGGAGTTAGGACTGCAGCAAACAACGTGGCCACTCTGGCAGGTTCACAGGGTCAAAATCTGTCTTCCACTTTTTATTGATTTGCTGCTAGCTCAGAAGGATGGCTAAGCAACTAGAGCTCCTGGCATCTATGCTTTACCACAGATTTCTTGTGTATCCTTGGGAAAAGGCTGAGGTGCTACTCACAGAGTCGCAGCCACGTAAATAAAGATTGAGTGTACTGGCTAAGCCACTCTGCCTGCCTTTGTGCTGCTCGATGGCAGAGCTGATACTGCCTCCCCAGATCCAAAGGCAGTACGGCAGTACAGAGTTTGGCACAGAGATACTCTGGAATCTTTGTAGGATCCTCTCCGATTTTAGCATAACTATCACTGAGCCAGCGCTCAAAAGCCCAGTTGGATACGGAAGAACCCTTTATGGGGTGCCTAAATCACATATACCCCACTACACCCTTCTATTGACAGCTGAAAGGAAGGAGGGATAAATTGCCTCCACTTGCCCGAAAGGGGTGGGATGAATCCCTCTCGTGAGGTGTAAGCCAAGAAGCGCTCCCAGGCCGTGGAGCACCGGGGGCGGCGGCACAGATGCCCCAGGGCCCCGCACGGAGGCAGCGGTGCCTGGAAGCACGGCCAGGTGTCTGCAAGAGGCAAGCGGAGGCGTTGCACTCATGCACGTTAGCTAAAATTGTGTCTGGACTCAAGCTGTGGCATAGGTATCTTCAGCACTGACGCTTAAGAGGTCATTATATGGAAATAAAACCTGTAATATCGTATTATATCTTAACAAGTTCTGATGGTGAGTCCTTTTGTGCCCATACACGAAGGATATGGTGTTCAACTGTTTCTGCAGCCTCTCCACGTTCCCTGATAATGCAGAGCCCTTCGAGGACTTTGGGATATAAAAACTGCTAATGGGCAAAGGCTAGCTTAGCCCGTTATCAAACATCTTGCTGAGCTGACAGCTCTATCTTCTGCTCCATGGGGCATTTACTGGCAAATTCCTCGCTCCTCTGGCAGCGCCTAGGGAAGGTGCAAGGAGGGGAGGCTCAAGAGCTGCAGCTGAAGCAGCCCAGGGGTGCACAGACGCTGTGGGAATCCTCCTCTTCTGCCGGGCAGGAGCCACCAGGATGGGCAAAATGGCTTTTCGTCTCTACGGACAGAAAGACAAGGCGTAAAAAATGTTGCAGGCCACAGATCTGGCTGATGCAGCCTGGTTAGCATTTGAGGCACAAAGCAAGCGCCCACTAGAGGGCTGAAGCAGGCCACTACAGGAAAAGGGCTCCTAAAAACCACGCAGGATGCATGTACCAAGGAGAAAGCTGTCAATCAGCAACATAAGTACAGTGGTCATTACACAAAAAAAGGTTTTAAATAGATTCTGTAAATGAATGCACCCTGAGACAATTCAGTGGAATTGCATCACTGCAAATAAAACTGATAAAGCAGATCAGTTTTTTAACCTCAATCTTTTAAAAATTTGAACATGTTGAAGGACACGGGGGCAGACAAAATGCGTTAAGTCCAATAATCCTTCCTCAAAGAAACGTCTGCAGAAAATACAGTTTGAAAATATAGCAACACCAATCAATTTGAGGATCAGACCCCCTCCCGCCAGGGCCCATCCGCCCATCCCAAGAGCATCACAGGCACGAAGAGACCTGGAAACTCCCGGCGAGAAAAAGTGAAACTATAACCATTTTAATTTATTTCAGTAAATTTTGTGTTACTGAGAGCAGCTTCAGTTTTCCATCACTGAAGTGCTTGGGAGAATAAATAAACATCGAGAAATGGTAGTGAGTGAACAGCCTGTAGCTTGCTCTTTCCTCTGTTGCTCCCATATAATGACTGGGGCTTTTGATGAGGCAATACATTTTTATGACATTTCTGAGTATCCTGGGAAAGCTTAACACTCCCTGGGCCTATGGAAATGTTTCCTTTTTGTTTTGAAGCGTCAGTGATTTGACTGGCTGGAAGGAGCTTGACAGGCAGCCATGAGGAGGCAGAACTTTTGCTCGCCACTGCTGGTGCCGCCGCCTGATTTTCAGACTCTTTGCTTCCTTCAAAATACCGACGACGTGACATTTGAAGATTTTTCCATGTGGGCAGTTTGGATGTGACGTTAAACAGCTGGAAAAAAGTTTATGGAGAGCTGGGGAGTTGCAGCTGGGGCTGTAGGTGGGAGGTATCAGAAAGCGGGAGCTTGGTGATAACAAGGTGATGGCACAAAGTCCTGAGCAGCCCCACGGAGGCAGTAAGGTTTCTTACTACGGCTCCTCTCGTCTCTCACCCACGCTTTAAAATGCAGATAAATGAAATTTAAGCTTATGAAGCTTGGGTTTAATGGACTAATTCATTTGCACCAAATTCTACCCAGGTATAAAGTCACAAAATCATAGTTAGAGTTGGAAGGGATCATCGAGTTCCAGCCCCCCTGCCATAGGCAGGGACACCTCCCACCAGACCAGGCTGCTCAAAGCCCCATCCAGCCTGGCCTTGAACACCTCCAGGGATGGGGCATCCACAACTTCGTTCCAGTGTCTCACCACCCTCAGAGTGAAAAATTTCTTCCTGATATCTAATCTAAATCTGCCCTCCTCCAGTTTGAAGCCATCACCTCTTGTCCTATCACCAAATGCCCTAGTAAAAAGTCCTTCCCCAGCTCTCCTGTAGGCCCCCTTTAGGTACTGGAAGGCCCCAGTAAGGTCTCCCCGGAGCCTTCTCTTCTCCAGGCTGAACAGCCCCAACTCTCTCAGCCTCTCCTCACAGGAGAGGTGCTCCATCCTTCTGATCACCTTCGTGGCCCTCCTCTGGACCCGCTCCAATAGGCCTTCTTGTGCTGCGGACTGCAAAGCTGGACGCAGTGCACAGCTCCTTCTCCTGGTGGTGAAAACACAACTGAAAATTAACTGATTTTTGATTTTTACTCTGATCTTCCCCTGCCCGCCCCCCCCCCCCCCCCCGGGGCCCTACCCGGAGCTCGGCCCCCTCGCCCCGCCCCCGGCGCGGCCGCCTCAGGGTTCCGCCGGGCCCCGCTCCGTCGCCATGCCGGCCGGGGCGCGGGGCCTGTACCGGCGGATCCTGCTGCTGCACCGGGCGCTGCCGGCCGCCCTGCGGGCGCTGGGGGACCGCTACGTGAAGGAGGAGTTCAGGAAGCACAAGGCCTCCGGGCCCGCCGAAGCCCAGCGCTTCCTGCGGGAATGGGAGGCAAGTGACTGGGAATGGGGGGGGGGGGGGGGGGGGGGGGGGGGGCGGCCTCCCGAGCCGCGGGCCCGCCGGGTGGCTGCGAGCCCGGCCCTCGCTGCCCGCGGGCGCCGCCTGCTTCCCCCGGCCGGCGGCGGCGGGGCCCGCCGGTACGCGAGGAGGGGGGAGGCCCAGGCGCCCTCCCCGGGAAAGGGGGAACCGGCCTCTCGCAAGCCGCCCCTCGGCCCCTCGCCTCGGCCAGCCCTGCCGGTACCCGTCGTTTAAGGATAAGCGTGGTGGAAAGGGAGAGAGAAAATGCCTGTCAGCTCCTCGGCTGCTAATTAGCGGCCAGGGGGTGGTTGCAGGTTGGTGCGCTCAGGGTGGCTGCCTCTGGCCCGCTGCCCTGAAGGGCGAATTCGTTGCAGAGTGACAAAGTTCTGTGTAATTCCTGCATCTCTGGGCGGGTTGCCTTTTACGGTTCTTGCTGCCCTGCCTCCTCTGCCTGTGATTATTACCTGTGCGCGCGCAGGTATATATAACAGAACGACAACAATTATGTCGTTAGCTATATATACATCTATAAAAATATATACGCAAAATTGTCTGTGTAATTTATAATACCTTATATAAGTGTATATATATATTTATAACTACATATATAGCTAATTGTATTAATTATAATTACCTAAATACATAGGTGTAAATAGCTTCCCTGTGAACTTGTCTTTCATTTTTGAGGGACCTTTCTTTCAGAGTGTTTCCTAAGGAAACAAGTCTTGCGTGAGCATCGCTTCTCCCCCTGAACTTGGTGGCCGGTTTCACCGCCGGCAGAAAAGCAGACCGCTGGCGAGTGATTAGGATGGAACAAGTGTCATGAGCAGCAGAGGAGGGAGACTCTTGAGGTGCTTTCCGCACATGCCTGGACTCCAGCAGATGCCAGTGTGTTAATAGACCCCCAAAAATCCACACGACAGGCGAACGTTGTAGACACTTCACACAGGAAAAACTTCAATTAAAGCATGAAAACAACTGCAAGAGACGGACAGATCTATAGACAAGCTTTCCGTTAGCTCTCATGCTCGTTGAACTACTGGTTTGGTATTATTTTTGAATCTCAAACCTGTTTTCCTTTCTGTGGAAGTGAATTGTGTTCTGCTCTGCCCTGGAAGCTGGTTAGCATAGGCAGAGTCCATTGCCTCCTGGTTTACCAACAGGAGGGTGACAGCGGGGAGATCTGACCCATCTCTTCCACCCACTGTCACTGAAATCTTGGTGGTAAAGCAGTTCCATTACCCTTATGCCAGGGCATCAGGAGCCAGCAGGGAGAACGCTGCCTGGGATCCTCTCCTGAGGAAAGGAATAAATGTATTTTAATTGCCTCTTGCCAACTGGTAGATCCTGAAATCAGAAAAATTTGTATCTACCTCTCAAATGCCTGATGCTATTGTAATTCTCAATTGCCGTTTACTTGATATTGCCAAAATGTTTCCGCATCACTGCTTCCAGTTTTAACATGAGCTAAAAAGACAAGTTACAAGTTACTATTTTCAGTGCTAAAATCTTCCTTAAAATAGTTTTAGAAAAGGAAGAAGATGTTTACATTGAAATATCTTTAGCCATTTCTGTGAAGTAAACAAATAGCGAAAGTGTTTCTCAGTTTTAAAATGTTTTAAAAGTAGATTATAGGGAAAAGTGGGAGAAAAATTAGACTACAAGGAACAGAAGTTGCATTTTGAAACCTGACATTTAGTGGTATTAGCTATGATATGTTCAAGGAAAGGAAACTAATTTAATAACTGTTTTGAGTGTGTGTGTATAAAGAACATTGCAAATATGTCTGTCTTCTAACAAGATTCTGGGAGGTATTAGCACATAGTTAATGTGGCTCTTCTCATCTTTAATTTTTGTTTTGTTCCGGGACTTTTTCTCCCCCAAATAGTAATCTGTTTCAAGGGTGGAATTGAAATCAGACTTTCACATTTTCGGCCTGTAGAACTCACTCTGCGTCTTAGGCTATGCTGTGGTTCCCAGCCCCTTGAAGGTTTGGTAACTGAGGAAGGTGGACTGTAGACGAGTTGAATTAGGTAACAGAGAAAGATGCTCTAATTCATGTTGGAGTCCTCTTCCTGCCTGTTCCTGGGCAGCAGGACACTCTTTTAATCAGAAAAAGGCTGGAGGCTCTAGAATGGTTCTTGCAGAACACACCAGTGTACCTGCAAAGCACCCAGTTCTTGAAGGGCATGTGAATTGCACAGTTGGCAATCCATGAAGCTGGGAAATGCTACTTCACATACATGAACTGTAACTGTACTTCTTGCCTCTGTATCTATTTTTTAAAAAAAACCTCCAAACCAAACAAAAAAAAACCCCAAACAAATCACAACATTAATACAAAATGATGTTTTTATTCCCAGTTAAATTTTAGCCATTTTGGGGGGAAAAATGCAAAGTTACAGCTCTATTAACAGCATTTTGGCATGTTGCACGTGTCAAGCGCTTTTCTTGCCGATTTGCTTTTTCATTAAGGTACACGTATACCTTACTGTGTGCACTTTAGTGTTGTCAATATTCAACTTCCATCTGGAAAAGTTCTTTCCTCATGTCTTCTGTTGCGTGCAGGGTGTCTGGTACAAAGTGGCATGATGTCTCATATTACAGAAAAATAGTATTCATTATTTTATATTAAAATAGTGTGTCTTAATGTATATTCACCACAGGGTAAAGATTATGGTTATGATGATTGCATCGATGTTTCTTGACTTTGAATAAGGACTTTAATATGAAATGTAATCTTAATGAGCCACCCCATATGCTTTTTGAATGAAACATTCCAAGGATGACTTATTTTAAAATGAAACTGCTTAAGTTTTAACAAAACTCTTCAGGCTTTTTTAGGATAGCCAGACCTTCTGTGTATGCTTGAGTATACTGGTTCATAGTCTGTGTTTGTGGTATGCTTTACTTGTCCTCCAGTTTGATTCGTATTTGCTAATTGTTTAGTTAACAGGCCTGGCATTTTAATCGCATTATGGTTGTGCCAAATGATTTTTTTTCTTTCTCCCTTGGTATTTAAATCATGCTGATTCAAGGGAACTGGGCACATTGACTTTTTATCAAAGAAAATAAGACGAGCAAATTCCCTCTGTTTCTTGAGAAATATGGTGAAAAACCTGTCGGATTTTACTGTTAAAAGCTTTAAAAAGAACTGTTAAAGGAGTCTTAATTTTACAGGGCATTCATGCAACTGTAGCTTCTCTTATTGCTGTAGTTCTTTAATATTAGGTTCTATTCTGTGGCTTTTGGGAAGAACCCAAATCTCATTGCAGGACCTGAATACTCAGCTTGGTTCTCAAACAGGTATACAGGCATTTTGAATATCCTTACAGTCCACAAGAGCCCAGGTGGAACGTTAAAGGGAGATTTCTAAGATTAACTTTAAAAAGAAGTGGAGGAAAAAAGGCTCCCAAATGATATTGTCTTAGTTAGTGTGTGAATGATTTGTATCGTTTTCACGTAAAGGAGATGAGAAAGGATCCCCTTGTTTGCCATGCACAGGAATTGAGGGGTTTCGTGTTAGAACCCAACTGTGCAGATGGCCAATGTTGTTTTGTAGGAAACCTAAACTGACCTGTTTGCGTTTACAAAATAGGAAAACTATCCTTTGAATATTCTTGGAAGAGTTCTTGAGTGACTAAGACTGGTAGAAATAGTCTGCAAGTACGTATACCTTTATATAAAAGTAGGATGATGTAAATTTTGCGTTTTTCCTATCATTGGTGTTGGATCTGTGGTTTGTGCCTTGAAAGCTGCTGGAAAATATTAATGGAGGATACAAAGAAAGCAAGCTTTGTTGTTCAGGAATTATGGTTGTTCAGGTAGATACAAATTAAGTATATAAATTATTAATATATGTTCCTTTCTATTTTCTAAATATTTAATATTTTAATTAAAATAATTGGTACTCATTTACAGGAGATGGCTGATATAATTAGATTGATAGTGATTATTACCTTGGAATGCTATTGAATTAATGTTGACAGATAGGATAAGTGAATTAGTTCAACAGTCTTCTAAATCATATGGTAGCTGATGAGAATGCTTACTTAAGAATAGGTAATATTAAGATAATATTGATTACTTTATTCCAGGTTACAAATGATATAGTATAGAATATTCAGCTAAGTAATTTCAGTAATCATTTGGTTTACATCATTTAAGTTAATTCCTCTTTTAATTTTGAAAATGACCATTTCGTACTTAGCTTGTTTAAAAAGCCTGACCCTGTAGATGGGGAGGTCTGGACTATCTTGAGATGAGCAGAATCATTCTGCGGAATTACATGACATTTTCTCACATCTAATAGATTGAATAAATTGCCTTTGAAATGCTTTGGCCACTCTTGACTCTGGAAGCCTTTTTATAAGCTTTCAAATGAACTGACACTGATTTGGGAGCTGGCATCTGCTGTTTTATGCTCAGGAGAAAGGTGACTTTTTTTCCATTCCTGTTCAGAAATCTAGGCACTATATTGGTAAAATTAAGGTAGAGCTGTATCTCTCTGTCTGGGGAACCTGGTCACGTAGCCTCTCAAGAATAGCTAATTTTTTGAATCAGTATGATATTTGATGTGATACAAATAATTGTCATTCATCAAATTTGTTTTCAGTTGCCCATGTCTCTTGCAGTATTTAGTTTGCTGGGATGATAGTGGGATGGTCTCATGATATCTCCCAGGACATAGTTGTCCTGATGTATCTTCTTCTGCTTGAGACTGGAGGTACTCTCAGGTTTTTTTTACTTCTTAATTCTTTGGGCTAGTATGCTCTTCCATCCCCTTCTTGATTTATTTTTAAGCTTCTGGAACTCAACGCTGAGATGTGGAAAGGAGAATTTGAAGAGCAAATAGCCAAAGAAAATTGGACGGGTGGAAGAGGAAGCTGTGGCCAGCACTGGAGTCAGACTGGGACGGGAATGGGACGTGTGGGTTGCCCTTTGTACTGTCTTTCAGCAAATATATAGGTTGCATAAATCTAAAACTGCTGCTGACTTTCTGTGTTCTGCTCTCAGTTTCAGTGAAGTGCATTATATAAGTGATCTTTTCTTTGCCTGACAAAGAAATACATTTTTTTGGAAGTGAAATATGACTTTAAGGTTTTTGCCATTTTATGACTTTAATGAAAGTTGTGAAATAGGGTTTAAGAGTAGTATTTCATTGTAACATTACTGGATACATTGGAATTTGCTTTTAGTGATTTTTATGGCTATCTGGATGAAAATGTTCTTATTAAGAGTAAATTCCTACTGAGACTTATGTATTTAGCCCCCACTTAGGGTGTTCACTGGGTATTAATTTGTAAGAACTAAATTGGAGACAATTTCCTCTATTTTCTTTGATATTTCTCAAAAGGAAGGAAAGAATTTCTCACTTTTCTGAGAGCCGCGGAGTTGTGGCTGTGGTTGTTGGGATAAATTGAAGAGCACGCGGGATTCGGGTATTCCCAGCTGCAGGAAATCAGCCTGCTGCTCTGACCTGGCGTTGCTGGTGGCCTGCTTTGCTGTAAGATTTGAAGTCTACCTGTGTAAGATGGCAATTTTGCCTTGGTGCACCCATGATTTGGGGAGTTTCCTGAACCAGCATTCATGTGCAATTGTCCCTTTGACCATAAAAATAAAGGCAAAGGTTGACCACGTGGATCCCTATAGCAAAGTTTCATACTTTTCGTATTATGGCATCGCTTCCATCCTTTCAGTGATCCTTCAAATTTGGGTTTAGAAACAGAAGCTGTTGTCTGCTCTTTTTCCACGGAGAATCCAGGTGGTCTGGGAGCGGAGAGACTTGGGGTAACCTGGTGGATACCTGCTGGCTTGTGCGTGGTGCACGCCCATCATGGGAAGGGGCATTCGGTACTTCTCATCTGGAGAGCAGCGTCATTCTCTTTCAGATTCATCTGCCCACTGCTAAGGCCAGCGATTTCTTGTTTGTGTGGTTTTTTTTTTCCCTGTGTACATATCGGTGTGGGATAGCATTTGATTAACTTCTTTCATTTAACTGTGTTACGTGTAAATACACTGCATTTTTTTTTTCCTGTTTCAAAAATGGTGTGGTGTGGGGTTGATGGAAAATAAAAATTAAGTCAAATGTGACATTTGTTTTAGACCTTTACTGTATTGTCCAAATACAAAATTTCATAAGCTGTGGCATCAATACTCTCAATGCTTCTTGTGTTACTATGCCAGTTGTGTCTGTATTACCATGATTGCATGTAGCTAGTCAGACGGCTGTCCTGATAACTGTGCCTGTCTGCTAATTCAAGTTTTTATTTACAACTGTTTTGACAGAGCAGGAAATAATGTCCAAGTCATTGGGGAGGCATCAGACAGTAATGTCACTTGCATGTGCCGGTCACCTCAGGTTATAATACACTGCACGGTAAATTCCACTGAATTGATGGAACTTTGTATAAATACACGGTGTGCAAATAGGTTTATAAATTTCAGATGATTTGATCATTGCATGTGTTTGTAAAGTATATAACATGCCTTTGATATTCAAAGCGTGGCATTAATTAAATCACAACTGAAATTTGTTGGCAGAGTACAGCAGTTTTTATTAGTTATAACTTAGATGGAGAAGTTTAAATTGCTGTAGAAGTGGGGTAAATTTCTAATATGCGTAACAGTTTATTCCTTGAGTAACACTGGCTTGGGAAATGAGCAGGTGTCCTGGTTTGAGGTAAAACAGAACCAATATTGATGTTGATGCTCTCAGATTCGAAGACACTGTAGAAGTTTTGCGTATGAGAGCCTGCTCCTGGATACTTTCCTAATGAGTAAAGGTTTGTGACAGCCGGATCCCTAAATAAGAAAATAGGAATGGTCAGACTCAGTAGAGGCAGAACTGGCAACGAAGCATTTACAGAATTGTGTTTAAAAGGTAATTCAGGTTTCCATCTAGTGGTGGTATAAAATTCTGTCCAAGCCGTGTGAGAGACAGCATATGCATAACCATGCTAGCTAACATACTGCAGTACTTGTGTATGTGTTTGAGACTTAGGAAATCGGAAGCCTTTATTATGTTTAAATTGTATAGGTAATAGCACATAATTCTCAGGGCCTCCAGATTTTTTTTTTTTAAGTTAGAGCTGTAACGGTCAGGAATCTGTCATTTTGGCAGTGTGCATTCAGATCCCTGAGTACTCTTTGAATCTAACAGTTTATCTTATTTGCTGCGAATTAGCCTGATTGTGCCTTTTCAGTGTTCCTTGACAGCCATTTCAAACCATTTAATTCTGTACAGGTTACAGAAAGAGAATTGATGTCTTAAAAAGTTGTCTTTATGTTGTGTGTGTGTGCAAGTATGAGTCTCATTAGATTTCTGGTTTCTTCTTAGACTTAAAAAAAAAAAGGAAAGAGGAGGAGATGGGTATTCTGATTACTTTGTCCCCATCTTGATGTTCCAGCACTGTCTATTTTTATTATTTAAAGTATTTTACAGTAGAATTTAGAGAACCTTACTAGATTAGGTTTTCAGATGAAGATAATATTGAGGTAACTGATCCACAAATCTTTTGAACTGTGTCATATTTTAAGACAATGTAGTGGGTCAAACAGAAACTGACTATGAATAGGAATTGTGAATTTATAAGGATTTCTGCTTGTTTGTATTTTATTGACACCTTCCTTCTAGCATTTGTTTGGTACTTGTGTGAATATTGTCAGCTTGTAGTGTTTTGTAAGCATGGTAGGTTTCACTATGTTTTCAATGCATTTCCACTATCAACACTATAAACACTGCCAACTTTCCACAAGTGCTGTCAAGTACCATATTTTGTAATTACTGCAATAATATTATGAGTGCTGTAATTGCGCATACTGTATAGATGTGCTCTTCTGTCCTGTGTAGACGCAAAATTGGTATTTTCTGCGAGTTAAAATGGAATCAGGAGCACGTCTGAATAATTGTTTCAGAATTGTCTTTTTTTTTTTTCTTTTTTCAGCATAATGTGAGGTGTCTGCACAAGTAGCGTTATACAAACTGGAGGATGTTTAAAGCCCCCGATGTGTGCATCACAGCTGAATATAGAGCTGTACTTAGGACACACTAATGTGTTTGGACCCATTAAGGGATGAAGGCTTTTTTATACAGTTCACTAATGTTAAAGTCAGTTTATCCAATACGTTTTTTTCAAGAAGCTGAACCTCAGATTTTGACTTCACAATCTCCTACGTAGTAGCATCTTTATCAATCTTTATGTTGTTTTAGCTGTCTTTCATAATGCCAAGAGCTTTGGCTGTTTTAACACAGAAACTGACTGTATCCACAACCATAGATCTTCTAATTGTTTTCCTGTTGTTTATGCAGCTTACTTCTGGGAATACACTGAGCGGAAAATTTCTGCTGAAATACCGTTATTTCTGTGTCTTGAAGCTGCTAATTTCAAACTGCATTTTTTGAAGGATATGATTTAGAAAACTTATTTAATCTGTGTCTGATAAAATGTTCGAATTTATAGGTTTTTGAAGGTCATTTCCAGAAGTAATGTTGATGAGATGTTTTTAATGAAATGTTCATTGTACTAAAAGTCAGCTAGAAGTGATATTAGAAGTAGAGTTACTGAGTGTTGGTTTTTAAGCTTAGGGATGTGTGGGGAGTTTAAGTCCTGTTAATATGCTGCTTTGTTGTTGTTGCAGGAATATTCATGACAGACAGAGCAGACTGAGGTGAAAGAGAGAGGATGAGCTTTTTCCCCCCCTGCAGTAACTAGCTAAATCTGTAGATTACCTTCTAAATTGATCTTGCACCCATTTTTCATGAATGGCTAGCAACCGATTCTTAAAATGTAGATGCCTATGCCCTTGCTCCGTGGAAATTCCTGAATGATATGAAATTGATACACTAGTTTTATGCTATTTTATGCTATTTTTTTTCTTCTTCCTGAACTATTCTATTCCATAATTTAGAGGAAATGAACAGGTGATTAGGTCACTGCAACATTTTTTTTTTTCTTCTTTCTTCTTATTTTTTTTTTTTTTTTTTCTGAATCACAAGCAGCCTGGTGGAAGGAAGGGTGAGAACTTAAGACAAGTTCCACCACCATTGCTTCTTTGGAGATGTCATCACTGGAGGTATTGAATTGTGTTGGTAGCATTAATATCTGCATAGAATGAACCAGAGAAATTGGTTTATTTTCTGTAGACCACCAAATACCATTTTAGCTCATAATCAGTTTCTTGCCTTTTACAATCGCATAGTGGAAGGCATATAGTCTATGTAATTGAATTGAGTTTGTATGTCATTTGATGTATAGTGTTATCAGCTCTGCAATCTGCGTTGAGAGAAGAATTCATGTTACATTAGCAGTCTTTCAAACTTCATCACCTTCATGCATAGTCTGACAGCTGGTTTTTGAATGAAATGAAAGGTGTCCTTCATAAGACTGCAGTTTTTGAACTGTACACACGATGGCAGCAAATGCTTAAATTGAGAAGGCTTGTTCCTGTGCTAGAACCAAGTAGGCTATTGAATTTTGTTATATAAATTAGAATTTTCACAGATTCTGTTCTTGTTAAATTCTTTAACAAATCTCACTATGTATTTTAATAATGTACTGATGCAAATTTTGAGAACGCTTTTTTAATTCAAAAACTTTGCTGTTGTTTCCACCTGGTCTAGCCATAATGATTTCTTGATATGCTTTCTGGTTTTGATTTGCATTGGGGTAGTTTGCTAATTCAACAGCAAAACCCAGCAGATACCCCAGTAGTTTGCAGTATTCAGCATAGATGCCCTCTGATACCCTAGCAGGGAAAAGGGCACCTATAACACTCTGTTACCCCTCTAGGCGTTTCCCTGGCACTTCACATTCCCCAGTCATGCTGAAATTTGCTTTTCTGAAGCCCATTATTGTTTTTTTCTATTTGAGAAAAATATCTGATCTCTCTGCAAAAAGATGCTGTATATTTCTCTTTTATTCTTCTGTTTTTAGAGTGGTGATCTCTCATTTTGTGATGATTTTTACTCAAGTTGCTTTTCACAATTGGATTTGTAGCTGAGTCAAACCTGCGATGGAGAACCAGCCTAAGATAAATACCCTGCACTAGCCTCCACAATATTAACAAAAAAAAAAAAAAAAAAAAAAAAAAAAAAAAAAATCCTAATGACGTTCTAGGAACTTTACTAGCATATGACTATACTTTTTCCAACAGACATTGACATGGTAAAAGCCCCTTTTTTCTTGCAGTTGGAAAGGTCTGGGAGTTCTTCAAAGTGTTTTTCCCATTGTCTTGTGATTAAGTGGGCCAGCGTGGTAGTTTTGCTTTTGTTCCTCTTCGAGCTTTTCTCTGGCATGTTTAGTAACTTAAATACTTTCTTCTTTTTGTATTCCCTAATAGATATATATTTTTGAAATACCGTATAATATTTTGTTCTTTATTTTTCCCTGTTGCAGTTTTTCTTTCCAAGTTCTTGTCTTGTAATCTAGATCAGTAAAGTAAACTTTCCAACAAGCGTTCTTGACCCAATGAAAGACCTGTCGTGCCTCCATCATTGAACGTGCCTAGGCTACGTCTTGGGCTCGGCACTGAGATGAGAATCATGTGCACAGCAGCTCCTTGGCTCCCACCTGTAGGCATCTAATGTCGTGGGGCTGAAGAGAGTTGGGACATGCCGTGACCAGTTTCCCAGTGGAGTGACAAGGACACCAGCGCTCATTTGGAGCCCGAGTCTTTCTGTGAGGCACGGCTTGTGTTTACCGACAGCAGCCTCCAATTTCTAAGTCTAACAGTTGAGTGATTGTTGATGTTTCAGATCAACATTGGATAATGGTAGTTGGATAACCAGCCAGTTCTTTGACTGCAGACCTGATGTCAGATGTCATACTTCAGTGACATAAAAGCACGCCTTTTTTTGCTACTGTGGTATCAGGAGAGATGTCCGGTATGCATATTTTGTTCATCAAAATAAAAACTGTATTATTAATAATGCCAGATTTTAGATACTGTTGCAAAGTACATCGGTATTGCGTGGTTTTCTTAAGAGTAGGAAGTTTTCTTTAAGAAAGAAAATATAATATAAAAACATATTTATTCTTACTTTCATTCCTGGAAATGGCTGAAATATTTAAACTGAATCTCTTCTTTTTTCTGTCACTTCCAAAACGAATATGTGTCAGTCATCCACCATGCTATTTTAGGCCAAAAATGTAGTCTGCCACAGTTATGGGAACTGTGGCTTACAAGAATAGCGTCATGTGGAAAGCGTAGATGAGCTTTAGGCTGTGGTACAGGCAGGTTGCTCTAAAATTAAGGATGTTCTGGTTCATGTTGAAATGACTCGACCTGTGTATGTACTTCATTTACAGTAGTTTAAATTTGATTTAATTCTTAGAATCAACTTTAAGGTGTACAACATATCACAATATTCTGTTGTTTTCTGGGCCTCTTGGATTTTTAAATTCAGTTGATTGTTCGCAATGAAGCATGCTAGTGAGCTTTTTAACATCCATGGCAGTGAGTCATTGTAAGAATTTATTTAAGAGATCCATGATGTGAAGAGTTTTAATTAAATAACAGATGTGGGTTATGTCCTTAGTGGTTTACAAAGATGAGATCTTGTATAGCTGTGGGTTTTTTTCACTGGTTCTGCTGCTGTTTGTCTAGTGAAAAGAAATTCATAGGCAGCACTAGCAGCATCCTTCTGGTTCACGGGCAATTCAGTACCATCACTGTAACTGGAAGGAATTACATTGTTAAGAAAAACAACATCATCCTATCAGTCAAGCAGCAAGTGAAAGTTGCTTTGTGAAAAATGTGAACTCTGATTTTTCCTTTTTTTTTTCCTTTTTTTTTTTTTTTTTTAAATTTTACTGGTGAGTCTGATTTTTGCGGAGTGCCTGTCTGCCAGCAGATGCCACTCCTCAGCAGCAGACTAGTTTCCCAAACTTGACCAGATAGAGGAAAATAGTTGTGGTAGACCGTTGTTTTTAGAAACGTTGTTGGCAGTTTGCTTGTGATTGTCTTTCTTTTCCTTGATAAGAACAACCTATGCTATAAACAAATACTTATTTTTTCGGCATGGAGCTGTTTGAATTTTTATTTCCTGCTGATGCATTAAACTCCAGGGCTGGAAAACTGGGAGTACATAGAGTAAGGTGCCTTTGTTCTTCAAAATGTTGTGTAGAGCAGTATTTTAGTTGAATAGAGGATGACCCAGAAATCTTTCAGGACTCGGGAAGCTTCATTATGGAAGGATTTCGGGTGGTGGAAAGGTGTCTGCATTGGGATTGCTGAAAAACTGTAATGAGAAGGGTGACTTAGAAGCCCAAGTCTCAATGACTTGCAATGGGACAAGTCCTTATAAAACCTTCAGGCATATTAAAAAACAGCTGCCCAAGCTGTAAGTGTATCTGCCAAGAAAGAACTAAGAAGCCGTGCAGTAAAAATAGACAAGGGAATCCTGGGCAAGAATATTCTGTTGTTTGTCTTTTCTAAATTTTGGAAAGACATTATCCTGTGATTAGATGTCCTGGGACATGAATAATGGCATATTGCTATCTCCAAACTTTAAACAAGATGAACACACCATCTTTTTAACAGCTGATGTTTTGGATGTGGACGGGGCCTGTCTTGGCCTCTATAGACATCTGCAGTGGAAGCCTGTTTTGATAACTGGTAGATATGGTTTGACCAGCAGACCCTGGACTGAGGTGATAGGTGCTGTCTTTCCAGCCCCGACATCTTCCATCTGTATGGATCCAGTTTGCCAGTAATGGAAGGCTTCCTGGTTTGGCTAACGAGCTGCTGATTTTTCACACATATCCACCTGTGTGTGTTGTTCTAAAGGGTTTAGTTTTATGTTCCTGGTGAGAGAAGATCTGTTAACTATCTATCTATCTATCTACCTGCCTATCTATCTATCTATCAATCTATATTCCCTGCCCCCCAGCTTTAAAAATAATGCGGACCACTTTCTTGTTGCTGATGGAAACCTGTGGTGATGTGGGGATGCTGTATGAACCCTGGAGAATTCACTGTGAAAAAAAGCCATCTGTGCCAGTATCATTGCATTCCTGCATGTTTCCTGGGAAAGGGCTCCTTTAAATTGTAGTTTGGGTTCTATAGTTTGGGTTTTGCTAGAAAGGCAGCCCCAGACCCTGCAGGATCAGAGCAGTCTGTGTCAGGTTACATACAGTCCTTGCCAGTTTGTTGCTGTCTGGTCCTTGCTACTGGTTTTTACATCATTCATAGCTCTTGATTTTCTGGAAAAGCTGTAATTGTAAGATGAAAACGTTTTCGTTTGCTTTGTTTTTTAAAATTTAACTTTCTGTTGTTGGGATGTTTCAAAACTAGGATGTTTTAATTATCGTAAGTGTATGTTTTTCCAGTGGTAAAGACTCATTCCTGTGGTCATTTATATTGAACTCATTCTAAATGGAAAAATATAAAGGGATGCTTAAAAATGTTTTCGTCCGGTGGAGAATAGCAAGCCAATTAAAATGGGAAGATTAAGGTGGAAGGTCGGCATTGACAACTGCAGGTTCTTCTCCTGAGCGTGTATTGTCTGATTCCAGATAAGTAGATATTAAGCTGTTTTGTAAGAAATGGGGACACATGGAAATAATATTTCTGAACTATTCCCAGTGATTTGTTTACCAAGCAGTAGAGGTTTGCTGTGTATTGAAACTCACATCCTAAAATAGGATTTGACTAGTAAATTGGTCAAAAGAGGAATGTCGTCATTAATGTTTTGAAGTTGAACAAACTCATGATTATAGAGTTATATTTTGTGTGTGTCTGGCTTGAAAACATATTTGAGAATTTTTTATCTGCTTTTGTTTAACAATTACTTTACCAATAATCTTTTTTTCATAAAGGGTAATATGGAATTGTTCAGGGTTCTGGACCTTGCTTTTATATTCATCAGGTCTTCCTAGGAAATCTTATCTTCTGCATTTTTGTTTTATGCATATCGTTTCCAGGAAAAAGTTTTTCTGACTTCATTTGACATTATAACAAACTTGCTTCTCGTAAGGACATTTTCTGTAGCATTGGCTAGGATCAACTATCTGGTGTTCACAACTGTTTCACAAACTCAATTTGCTAGATGCTAACTGCTTGCAACCCTTTAGGATTGGGTTTTTTTTTCTGTACTATACATGTATGGTGTATTTCAGGGGTTTGGCACCATCTACTTCATTGAGTATGTAATGTCTCTGACCTGCAGCAGAGCACGTTGAAATCATAAGATGATTTCAGTGGGTTCTTCTGAAATTGCAGATGTGCCAGACAGTCTTCTCAATGGACAGTGGCACTGTCGTGCTGCCTCCTGTATGCATGTGGTTGAGTCATGGCCACCTGGTTGGTAGCATCAGTCACAAAAAATGGGAAAATTTTCCCTTTTTTTCCTGAGTTTGTGGTCGCAGAACAGTGTATCACTGAGCATGTTGATAAGTCCTTTAGGTTGGAAGGCGGCCAGTTCAGTGGTGGTGCCAGTAGAGGGGCAGTGAGTGAAATTTGAAGGAGCAAAACTAAGTGTAACAAGTTGTTGGCTGCCCGGATTATGGAATAGTTCCCGAAGGAAACCAAGATTCGTCTGAAGAGCTTTTAGGTTAGTAAGAAGGAAAACAATCTTGAAATTGCTGTTCCTTTAGTACAAAGTATGTTAGACAAAATAATCAGCTTTCCAACGTGCTGCAGTTTGTAACACCGTTGGCTGAAACAGAGGCAGAAGTCTGGAGCGGGTCTGTTAAATACTTTGTAGGTTTCTTGCCATTTCTTTTTGACTTTGCTAAATTGACATACATTGAACTTTCAAACTCTGTTATTGAAAGTATGCTTGGTTTCACAGTGACTGGCCTTTTTGAAGACCACCACAGAATACCTTTTACAAGATATTCTACAGAGAACAAACTTGAGCAATTTTGTTGCCACGTTGTTGTTGGTACTTGGAAGGTGTTTCTTCTGTTTATAAAATAAATACATACAACAGAATATAAGGAATACTTGTTATGGTACTCATATTTTGTTTATTTATTAAGTAGAATTGAAAATTTTCAAACAGAAGACCAATTTGTATCTTGCTTAAGGAAGTAAATAAATACTTTTTTTGTTGTATTCAACACAGCACAGTAGCTTTTTTCTAAGCTGCTCATAAGTGACACTTATGGATGAGCCATGAAACTAGATAGACACAAAGAGACAAGGAAAATAGAAAAGAGCAACAGTGGATTTTTTAACTGGAGTGAAGTTGAGGCATTGCTGTACAATAGTAAGGTGGAAAATAGTAAGGATTAATGTTCTTAGTGATCTCTTAACTATTGCTTACCTTGCTAGGAAGTGTGGAGAGCTTGCTATAGGTGTAGGTGATGTTCCTTTCAACTCTTTTACTGAAGTATGAAGGTAAAGTCATTCATGTATCAGAGTATTTGCTTAAAAGAAAGGAGTCTGAATTTTGTAATTGAAGAACGTAAGCATTTACCTGTTGGCATTGAAGCAAACCTTTGTATTAATTGTGCTTGATAACATACTGCTAAATCCTGTCCCTTTCAGATGGTGCACTCTGCCACCCGGAGTCTTCACAGGCTGAGCAATAAGTTTTTGGAAAAAACTATCCCAATAGAAAAACTGCACATCACAGAGGAGATTCTACACCAAAACCAAGCAGTGTGTGAAATAAACATTTTTCTTGGGAACACACCTCTTGCAGAGCGTGGTGACATCTGTCAGTTTGACTGTTTGGCTCCAGCACTGCCGGGCTAAAGCTGTGTCTGTACTGCTGAATCAGATGTGCCTGGGGCTGCTTTGCAGCTGGCAGTGGAGCAGCCCGTGTCCACGCTGTTAAACTCTTACCCTCCAAAGCAGGGTGGCCACATCCAAACTGCCTGCTGGGAGCAGTCTGCGATCCGTGCCAGCTCACCGGCGGGGCCTGGGAGTTGTTTGGGAGAAAGCTAGTTATCCTTAATCAAAACCTGCGCCAGGGATGGTGGCACCAAGCCCCCAGGGTGAGTGGTTGAGGTCTGGTACCCGCGCAAAGTGTTCCCTGGCACTGTTTTAAGTCATTACTGCAGACAGAGCACGGACTCCTCTGCTGTCAAGTGCAAGTGCTGCTTCTTGCTGGATTCTTTCTTGCTTTATCAGATTCTCTTCAATCATTAGATTTATCTAACCTTCTCCAAATCTCTGGAACCTGTGTGCAGACCTGAGCTGTTTCAAGAAGCAAGTTCTGAACTGTTTAATGTTACTCTGTTCGTGGTCTGGTAAAATACGGGTAGACTAGACCTTTATGAAATAGCATCTCAAAGCTGGGCACTGTGTCTCTACAGCAGCTATTGTGAATGTTCTGTTCTGAATAGGTGGAAAATATGTTCCTGGAAGGAAAAGTAAGCAAAAAAAAAAAAAACAAAAAAAAAAAACAGCCCAATCCTTGCTGTCTTTCTAGCCAAGGGCGATTTGGCCAGACACGTGTCTTGTTACTCTGCCTGCTAGATCTGAAAAATGTTATTTGAATTCTCCTATTTCTTTAGAATTTCATTTCTGCTTCAATTCAATGAGAGAATTCACTTATATTAACCCTTTCAGTGTCCTCTTGAGGAAATACTTTCAACTGGGGTTTATGCTTGCCCTTTGCAGTCATAAGCCAAGTAAGCCCACTTTCTCGTCATTCCCTTCCACTGACCCACTTCTGAAATGTCACGGGCCGAGTTTAAGCTTTCATAGGCCACAGTGGCCTGTGAAATGACATTGTGAAGTTTATGGTGTGCAGTGCCTGTAAGAGGGTGTTGTATGACTGAAGAGCAGCCCAAAGAAGCCTGGTTAAACTTGCTTGGGGAATGATGGATATAGGGGAACTCCCGAGTTCTGTGGAAAAACTAGAGCTACACAGTAGCTTACCCAGTAACCCAAGGGCAAGCAGATGGAAAATAAACTTTGTTTTCCTTTGGGTAGTGCCAGTTTGTGGATTAGGTCATTTCTATATGGTTTATTGTTGTTTTTGAACCTTATTTGGTGAACTGGTATCTTTAAGATGTATTACATGTAAGCTTTGATCGGATGTTTTTTGGTTGCTGTTGCATAATGTGTATTTGGTTTCAAGTGGAAAGGAGGTTTTGTTCTTTTCACTTGCATATTGTACAAATAATGCTTCAATGGCTGTTCAATTTAGTAAGGAAAATCAATGCAGTTTGTGTTTCTTTTCTGAGAATTAGCTGCCAATGAAGTTCTGTGTTTGTTACGAAAGAACAGGATAGAAACTAGCTTATGCGTGCATTCAGCAAAAGCTCATATGCTTGATACAGTTTGACTAAATCAGCTAAATACTGAATAGTGATAATATTCTGTTACTAATCTTTTAAGTATGTGAACTTGTCTGTCTTAAAGTGAAACTTGTAGTTGGTTTAGTTGCTTTTATACATTTGCCTTGGTGGGGAGAGGGGGTGGTGGCACGGAAAGAGCCATTTGTTATAGTACGATATATTCAGTATTGGAACATATAAAAAAAAAGATTAAAATCTGGTAATCCTCAAAACATAACATTAGACTGTATCTGTAGCCTGAGATTTGCATTTTAAATATTTTTTTACTTAGGGATAGTCATTAAAATATAACTTGGACTAATCTTGGCTTTTTAATGAGTAGATTAATAAAGCAGAGGTAGCCTGGAAGACCTTGGCTGGAAGGGACCTGTGGAGGTCCAACCCCCTACTCAGAGGTGGGCCATCTTACATCAGGTTGCTCAGGGCCTCACCCAGTCACAAATCCTTGTGGGGTTTGGTGTAGAGGATGTGGAGAAAAATTTGACTTACAGTATAGTTTTGAAATGTTAGCTGAGAAAATACCCAAAGTTTCTGGTGTTCAGGCAAAACTAATTACAATCAAAAGACAGAAAATTGTCATTTAAATCAGCATTCACAACTAAATGGTACTGAAATACAAGTGCTCGCTGAGTACTCTGAAAGTATGTGATCACGGACCCTCATTGATCTCCTTTGTGGTACATTGAGTCACTTGTTTTCAATGCGAGAGTAGTATGTCCCACAGACTTAAAATCATTCTGTGTTGGGTTTCACCTAGTCATTTGTTTAGTTTATATATAAACGTAACTATGTAGGTGTGATGTTGGCTATGTGTTTACATTTCAACAATATGTTTAGTATGCTTTAGTTTAGTTTGTCTGATTTTTATATTGAGACACAAGTCAGCCATGTAAATTAGATACGTGGCTGAAATGAGGGTTAATGTGCTAGATGGTATGAAGTGTAACTGTGATGGAAAGACTTCTACAGCAATTAGCAAGGGCTTGGAAACTAGTATTATACTGGGTGTGAGTACTGTCTACATCATTATAAATTTTATTGTATTGGTTTGAATGGGTTGTTTGCTCACTTATTTGCACAAATATACACTTTTAATGTACAGTAACAAGTATAGGTAGGAATAAATTAAGTGTATGAATTTGTGCAAATTTTTCTTTTGAAAACCAATTCCATGGCATCCAAAAGACTTAGTTCCAGTCTTTGATGGCATTACAATTTTAGGATGCATTAACTAGATTGATATCTAACAGTGCTTCACTTGAATTTATTTAGTAGTCTAGCAGAAAGCACACAACAGTGTGTAATGGATTTAATTGCAGTGTGAATGAGCACTTTGAATTTGTTTTATGTGGCTTTGTCTTTTTTTTCACCTTCAGATGTTCAGTTCTGTTGTGTGAGATGAGTTTCTCATGACCCCTTGTACTATTTAGCATATCCCATTTGTTGATTAAAGCTTTTGGTACAGTGATGCATCTATCACTGGCACATGTTACCAAGTTACTTGCCAAAGGTTTCCTTTTTCCCCTGAGTAATGGGACTTTTTTGTTTGTTTTCATTTGTGATCAGATTGCTTGTAGGTAGTGTTTTTAAGGGAAGATAGGATCCTAAAGATATTTCAAGTAGGTACGATAATTTTGACAGCAATTGTGGCAGAACTTTCCCAGGGAAATTCTCCACCCACCTGATGAAATAAAGCATTACTAAGCTGGATTCTGCAAAGGAAGGTGTTTTGCACTGCTATAGTGGATATAGCAAGCAGTTCAGTGAAAATGAGGAGATCGGTTGTATTTTTCTCATCAGTAAATACATCAGAATACAAATGATCCCATTGGTGTACAGTCTTGGTTTCAGCGTTTTCCTCTTTGAAGAAATTAAAAATTCATGTTGAAACATTATGTTTTGACATAGAGAAGTTACGTTTTGTTCTGGCTTTCTAGGGCAGCAGTCAATAGTAAAGGCTAGTCCTGCACTATAACAGCAGGCAGACCTTCGGGTTGAATTTGCAGTAGTGCATGTGCCTGTGGGTCAGAGATCCTCAGGGAGCCGGGGTGAGCCTGGGAGCGCAGAACGGAGCGTAGACACCGAAGCGATGCTTTGGCCGCGGCCCTGGGACCATCCTGTGCAGGTGCCTTCAGCGTTTAGCCCACAGGGACAGTTCAGCAAGCAGCCCGCAAGTTGGGTTTTGGTGTAAACAACTGGTTATTCTAGTCTATCCATCTTTTCTGGGATAGAGATGGGGTGTGTGCTGGGACGATAGAGGAACGCTCCCGATCCGATGCCTTCCTCTGCAGGGCCACTGCTCAGAGCTGTGACCTGCTGCATCTGCGTGGTGTGCTCACCTGCTGCATCTTCATGATCCTGGTGAGCAGGAGGATTTTCCACTACATCACTAAACAGATTTAGTTTGGCTAGTCTAAGCTCTCCCCTAGACTGGCGGTTTCACAAATGAAATGGGATTGATGTTACTGGGAGGATTATTTTTTTTTTTTTCCTCCATTTAGCAAGCATGATTTTTTTTCAGAGGTGCATGAAACGTTCTGTGGGACAGCAAAGCATAATATTCATCGCCCCCCTTATGACTGAAATAAAGCCCTGCTTATGAAGAGCCATAACTTACCATCAGTGTCATTCAAGGGGAAGCATTGCTGGGTGGTAGGTGATGTAAATGTTATTCAGGATTGTTCTGCTGGTGTCTTCAGGTGACTTACTTAAGAGTTTTTTCCTGTTTACTATCTTGGCCTAACCCTATAGTGAATCCTGTGACTAAATTAAAAAGCAGAGTAGCTTAATTGGGAGTTTACCTTAAGTAGGTAGCTCTAAAAGCCATCCTGCAGAGCGGGGAGTGAGACAAGAAGTCATCCTGATTCTCGTGGAACTGCCTACTTGTGGGCAGATGTACCCAAGACTTTCTTTTCCATATTTTTCTTGCCTAGCAAGAAAAACTCATTGACATATAAACAACTCAAAAATAATTCAAGTTTTTAGTGTTCATATAGGATTGTGTTGCTTTGAACAAGTCCAGAGTAATTTTAAGGCCGTGCAAATGTAAGTTGAGGTAATTCCTTAATGTTGAAAAGTCTTGAAATGCAAATGAAACCTCTTGAATAGTTTTAGTATTCTCTGACTGGTAGAAACCTTGAGGCAACCTATTTATTCACATTGTCAATGGATGTCAAGCAGAGATTTTTCTAGAACTTCCTGTATAGTCGGTTTGAAAACTCTTCTTGATCATATACAGCAGAAAAAGGACTTGTTTCTTAATACTATGTAAACAGTGCAGCAGTTTGACATTGACGCTAATGATAAAAGTATCATTGTATTAGTATGGAGAGAGCATCTGAGCGGGTGCGGATGTACCATACCAAAATGATGAAATGGTACCACTTAACTCAGAGCAGAGGTAGTTTATCTTGGGGGTTTTGACATACAAGTAGAACTAATATGCTGCACTTTCCATTCTTGTTATCTTCTATACAGGCAGGCTGCTTCTGCTCCAAATGTTAATGCCTTACCCGAAGCTGAAGACCATGGTACTCGGCTATGAAAGCACCTGGGAGGCTGGCAGCCAGAGCGCGGAGCTAAGCCGGCTTGACCAATCTTAACGTCATGCATTTGTGTTTCTGAAAGGTTGCCTTGATATTTTCCTGGCTCTGGTGTTGTCGCATTCTTTTAAAGATGCTTTCCTTTAAATGCTTGAGGTAAATTAACTTCTATTCCAGTTCAACACGTATTTTTGCTTGGGATCAGACAGCCTCTGGTTGCACAGAGAAAAGGGAGAGGTTCTAGGTGGGTGAGAATTTTTAGGAATAAGTAGGCAGTCTGGATTTTTGTTGCAAAAGCTGAAGTTTCTAGTAACTGAGTGTTCATTTCAAAATGAAGTACATAAAACTCTAAGCTATTTGCCTGACTTGATTTCCATCCCTTTATTATTCCCCTACCCTGTTTTCCCTGTCGTGTACTGGTTCAAAGCAAGCCCCCTTTAATAGCTGGAAAACCTGCTGCAATGGCAGAAACAAAAAAGAAGGAATAGAACAAGATTTAAGTTAGTTAATTTTGAAGTATTTGTTGTATAGAGATTACAGGAGAATGTGTCCAGCCTTGAATTTGATATGTAGTTGATCTCCCCAGGAACAGTACAGAATATCTTACGGAGTTTTTCAGACGTGCTTTCAAATTAGCTGTCTCTACAGGACTTTATTGAATTTTGAAACTTGTTCAGCAGATCGGTGAATTTTCCTTTTTCCTTCTGTACTTAATCCCTCCAGCCTTCTGTGATAGGCCAGCCCATACTTGCTATATTGTGACAGACGCTATAAAAATCCTCTTAAATGTCAGAGCCGTTGTATTAAGGGATAAATATATAGTGACTTGCAGATGATTACAGGAGTTTTTGGGTTTTCCAGATTTAGGGGCTCTGATGTAGTCCGTAGAGATGAATGCTCCTTTATAGCATCTCTTGAACATGCTGATGACACATCTGTTTTCTTCATTTAACTTCTGTGGCTACTTCTGAAGTAGTTCAGAGATTGTATAAAAATCTGCAAGTTAAAAACGCTTGGTAATATACATAATTTTGTAGGCTTTGAAGTTTTTTTGACCCTAAGAAACTGCTAAAAAAGTGAGCACAATTTCAGAATTATGTTCAGAATGGGAACTTTTAATTTCTCTGACCTTTTTTGTCTGCACCATTATATGGAGCCACAAAGTTCTCTGATATATGTTATATCACAATATTTCAGGAAAATGAAACAGAGTAAAGAACTTTCTGTTGTAATTTTGAGAGCAATAAAACTAAAGAAGAAGGAGATGCTTTGATTTGTTCTATTGCTTGGAGGATATGGAAGACTTTCTGAACAATTTATATTACTAACTTCATTTGACAGAGATACGTTTATGTGTATACAAAGTGTATGTCTGGTCTAAAACTTGAATGTCTTGCTGCAGAAACAAGAACTTTAAAAATTTGCACTAGTTCTGGCACAGAGACTAATGAATGAATCTTTTTTGCCTTTTATTATGTAATATGAAGTACATGTTAATTGTAGTAATAAGCCTTTTTTCCAAAGAGTGAGTTTACAAATATAAACCAGTATGTTGTTAGTTGTCTTAAGGAAAATGTCAGTTACATCAGTATGCGTTTCTTTTCATAGAAATGCACTACTGCTGCTATTTAAAAGTAAGAAGGACTGAATTGTAAACAAATGACTGTGGTCAAATACACTGAATTATTTCTGTAGAGTAGGACTTTCGAAAGTACCAGACTGAACATCTAAGTAACACCCTTAAAAGAATTCACCTGTGTTTCCCAGTGGCAATATTTTTAAATTTTTGTAATCATACGAGTCCACCTGCATGTAGGCTTTCTTTTATTGATGACCAGTCTCCTTGACAGTCTCTATGAAGCGCACACCTCAAAATGTTTGTGCGATGTTGAAAAGCAGGTAGATGAACTTCTTGCTTGTCTTTTTAAATGCCTCCACCAAGCACCCAGGTAGGGTTTGGCTCTCTCCCCTGTTACTAGACGAACCATGGTACAACTGGCCAAGAAAATTGGCCTTTGACAGTATTTTCTGTTGCCAAATTTGCTTTGCTAAATTAGTACCCCATGTATTGTATTGGAACAGGTAACGTAGAATATGTTCACTTAAAACTGGGGAAGTTTCTGTCTGTTTGTCCTGAGGGATGGATCTGACTTTTACGCTAATGATCTTCTGGTCTGTTTATTTAGTATTGCCCATGACTTTTTACTTACTTCATTCAAGCACATTATTCTTCTACAGGTCCATTAAAGTAAAAAATTCAGTGCACCCTCTGCAGAAGGGTGATTTGTGGTGTCAGTGAAATCAGTGCAAGGTGCCTATTTGCAGATTAAATTTTTGTTTATACTTGAGGTTTTCTTCGTTACTGTATTAGTTTAAGGTTTTGGCTCTAGTGAGCCTATAGGAATATGAGTAATGGAAAAATAAGAATACCGGGTCTCTTTTGTATATGTATGTATCCTTGAAATGCTTCAGTGAGTATAAATTGAGTAGAACATGATGCATGGAAAGTCTTTCATGTATCATCATCTGGCGTATGTAGTCTTTTGCATGTTCTTGGTTAGTCTCTAGCAGTCTGAAAACTAATGTGGTTGTCTTGGAAACAGGCTTTATTTTCCTTTTGCGAATATCTGGATGTGAAATCATTGTCTTCCTTGAAAATCTGGAAGTAATACTTCTGAAAGAAATAACCACAAATTTAAGATGCTTGTCCTCTATTTAAAGAGTTGGTACGGGAGTCTGTAGGTGATGTTTGCATTGTGTGGTTTAATTGTAGTTGTGTGATCATGTTGCGAAAACAGTCTTTACGATTTTTTAGGTAAAATGCCTGTGCTTAGTGTTGATATTTGTCTGGGAATTATCTGCAGCGAAGCACTTTGCCAAGATTTCCTAACTTTATATTTAAATGAAAATATTACGGTATAACTGATGAATTGAGGAAGTTACGTTTCTAAAACCAAACTGATAAACAACCACTTCTAGTCTTTTCCCTTGCCCTGCATGTGATAAAACCTTGAATTTTCTGTGAGATTATAGCATAATATTTGCCAGACAAAACATCAGCAGTAGACAAAAGTGCACAGGACAACTTTTTTATTAGCCAAAGAGCTGCCATGCACAGCATAAAATGCCAAAGAAAAATAGGAACTGAGTCAACAAATAACTATCTTCCAAATCGCTGAGGATTTATTAGGATTTGTATGAAAATATAAACAATGTTCTTGAGAGAAGTTTAACTTTCTGCTTATTTGTCCAGTCACAGGAGTCTTAGATTTTGGTATTAATAACAGTGTAATTTCATGATAATTCTGACAGATAAATGTCCAGACTGAATAATTTTCCATGTTTTGTTCTTAAATTGTTAACTATATTAAGTTCTAATGGGTTTTTTAGTATATCTTTTTTCCAAGTATTTTGTGTCCAGTACCAATTTAAGACTCTCAAATACTAACATGTACTTCAGAGAAGAATTTTTTTTTCATTCTTTCATAAAAGAAGGCGCTTTTTTGGTGGAGCTCACGCTTTGGATGATACAGCCTATCCAAGGGAAGAGGACCATCGTAGGATCTTCTTGAGCCATTGGGACCCATTCGTGTGACCATCTCTTTCGTTCTACCTCCCATCTCTTCCTCCTGTCCCGTTTCTTGTGCTGCATCTACATTTCAGATTGATTTCTCTTTTTAGAACTTGACTGGTCACTTTATTTTTTTTCTTAAAGGTTGTTTTTCCTTCAAGTATGTTCTGATTTTTTTTTTTTTTTTACTTTCTTCTTCCCTAGAATGAGTTCAAGCTTTCTATTTAAGGCCTGAGATGAAGGACATTAACATAAGTGGAGAGGATCTTAAAGATTATGGTTGTTATCAGATGGTGCAAAAAGCTTTTAGTGACCTAGATTTTGGCCCTGATATACAATACTGATGTAAGTATTGTGCATCCAGAAAGAAATAATTAATCACAGCTTGTTTTTCCACAAATGACAGTAAAGTCACTCTGATGTACTGTAACGCTGTTTTGCTCCATTTTAGTCTTAATAGCATTGGTATATTGTTACCTCGATGGTCAGGCCACAAACTTCCCACTTTCACCTCAAATTATGATCTCATAAGTCTTACATGAAAAAAGGACATTAAAATAACATGTTATTTAATCTATAAACAAAGCTGAGTTAGTTCTCGAGCTTTTTTCACATTCCTCTAAATAAATGTCATTTCTTCCAGTTTAACAATATTAGTAAACTGTGTTCAAAAAAAGTAGTCCATTTATACCTTCCTGATCAAATAATAATTCTCCATGCTGATTACTAAGTATTACATAATTGTATTACCTGGCTCCATTTTAGCTGAACAATTTTTCATTCTCTCCTCCCAAAATGCAAACAAGCGAGCAACCAAAACCCATCCCCCTTATATGGTAACAGTTCTGTATAGTTGTAGTGTGTACATCATTGTGTTACTGTGATCACTACCCTGAAATTTGGTCCATAATTGCATGTTCTAGCATCCTTCCTGAATCTTCTGGGAAAATATGATATTGTTAAAAGTTCTCGTGGCTTTTCCTTTCAGATCAGCTTTTAGAAAACTTTGAAGTTTTCTGGTTGTTCCCATTTTTTGGGACCCAGTGACTTTGGCCTGGAGAAAGCTGTTTTACCTCTGTGTATTGTAATTAGAAATGGTGACATGGTCTTTCATCCTCAGAAATTAAAATACATGTAATTCAAAGTTCTCTAAGGATAAAAAGGAACTGCAAATTTTTTTTTTCCATCATGTGTTTCACTTCAGCGTGTTGCTCAGTCTGACTTCAGCAGCGTTACCCAAAGAGAAAACAAACTCCAGGGGAGGGATTATAGATTCTTTCAAAGAAAAATTGTATCTTTACTGCCTTTTGTAATTAAAACAAAACAAAACAACTAATCGAACACTTTCCTTTTACCATAAGAAAGGAAGAAGCTGATTGAAGCCAGTCATCTACAGCCAGTGAGAGAGATGTACTTGCTTTCACAGATGAGACCCGCATCTCTGGAGGATGCTGTATCCAGTCATCACATCATGTTTAAAACAAAAGTTTCTCTCTCTGACGGCAGCATAAAGACAACCTGCGTCTCTAGCTTTGCTTAGGCACGTAATGTTTAGAGGTAGGCAATCCCATCGCATATACTAGACTATCCCCGTGGCTTGAAATGGCCTCTACAAATCTCTTCATCTAATAATGGACTGAAATACAAAATAGCTTATCCATCTGCGCTTCACACAACTTGTTTTTAGAGCTCCTCGGTAATTGCAGTTGGGTATATTTGTTAGAAAAGGGAGGATTCTATTTCACCTGCGTTGTTTTTCTTTGCGGGTAGGAGATGTATTCTGTAGTGAGATGGGTTCTCCACGCTTATGGTCTTGAAGACGGTATGTGAGGAACCAGTCTGACCTCTGGCAAACTGTAATTTTTGTACCTTTTGTGTTTTCCATTTGTCCTTAAATGGACCCTGGTTGTGTGGGGCTCTGCAGTCTCCATTTTTCCTTCCCATTCTGGAGTGCCACTGTAGTGGCTGCCTCAGCAGGGACAGTGGCTGGGAATTACCTACTCTGGTTTAGCCCTGCTCTGGGATTTTTTTCCCTTTGGGGATTCCCCAGCTGTCCTGCTCAAGAGGTGGTGATGCACAGGGAAAGAACAGGGATCTTAGTCCTGGGAAGAATGCAATTTGCACTGTTGCTAGATTAGAAAAAAAATGCTTTAAAAAATTTACTTTTGTTCTCTTATATAAGCCAAATTTTTCAAAACTTTGTATGAAAGTGTGCTTTCCTTTAATTTCTGAGGAGTGCTTTTTTTTTAAATAGAGTAGTATTACAGCTTTAATTAAAAAAAAAAGTATTCTTTCTGATAGCCTTTTGATTCTTACTTACATCTGCTTAAAGTTTCAACAGTGTTATTATAAGTGGTCATGTAAGCTGCTCAGTCCATTTTTTAAGTGTTCATGGTTTTATACATAGCAACCCTCTGAATAAAACGTACCTATTTAATATGTGACATCCTAACTTCTGGGTAACTGAACTCTTCTGTTATTAACAGAAAATATCAAGGATGGCTGAAATTTGAGATGTAAAAGAAATGGCAGATTTTTTAGCTTGCTTAAGGCATCTTATTCTTTATGTCTAAGAGCTGTCAGAAGGTGGTAAACAGATCTCGGAACAGCAGCATTTATAACCAAATTGCTCTCATGAAATATAAATAAATCATATAACAGAACAGCTAATTAAATCTGTAGCCTATAGCATAGTCGCTGGTATCCTGTCCATTAGCAACGGTGGTGCTTCACTCAAGCCAAACAGCTTGAGTTTACAGTGTGCTTAATTTGAGCAACAGGGGTTTGTGTGTGAATGCAAGGGGGATTAGAATATTATTTAAGCGATACCTCAAGAGCAGCAGTGGTGAGTGTGGGACTTGAGCAGCATTTGCTCGCTTACCTCTGTTGTGGCAGCCTTTGCTGGCTGCAGCACCGTCTCCGGTCTCTGATGTTGCAGCTGTGGCTACCTTAGCCCAAACCACCCTGTTGAAGGGCCGTGCTATGGCTTTCTTCCATGTGTCCATGCTGGGAAAATCTTCCTGGTTTTGAAACCAGAAAACTTCGTATTACTTTGAACAAAAAGTATCTGCCTCTCTTAGTAGATATTAAGCATCTTGTTGATGGATTCTGTGCTATGGCATTGGTAGTGAAGGAGACGCTAGAACAAGAAAACATAACGATAAACATTGGTTCCTATCATAAATAAGCTTGTAGTTATTTTTTTCTTGTATATACTGTTTAAACTTACAGCTTAACTGTGTTTTTTACAAAGATCAGTTTGATTCTAATGCTTTATTTAACTGGAGCACGATGCAATTCTAGAGGCTTTACTGTTGCCTCAGAATGCAAGCTTCGCCTACTGCGCCGGAGTTGGAGCATTTGTGAATTAAGTGTTTGGCCTCATACCTTCTGGATGTTGGTGTTCTCTGGGGTCACATGTAAAGTCCTATAGTGTTTTCAGAAAGATTAGAGAATAATCTCTGAGACTTCCCTCTTGTACTCACACTAGAGCCCAGAAAAATTGTTTTTTGCAAAGCCACCCAGCGGTAACTACTCACCGTGTATCATTCAGGGTTCCACAGGACCCGAAAGTGTTAAGACAATGCTGCAAGTTCATGTGAGTTCTTCTCACTAATAGTTGCCTCTGGTTTGCTGTTACACATATGATGGATGCTTAGGTGATTTAAATTCCAAAAGAGGAAGTTGTTTTTTCACCTTGTGTCAAGACTTGCAGTAGGAGCTGGACATTTTTATTCCACAGAGATCCTCTGCTGTGTTTGGTACCTCAGAGCAAAACTCCCATCTTCATTCTGTTGCCCTTTTCCCAGCAATTACTATTTTAATTTTCCACTTAAGAAACTCTGATAATGCCAGCCATATGTCGTTACCTGGTATCATTCAAATACCATTTGATGGGTATTTTCAAAAGTGGGAGGAAGATTTCCTCACCACCCTTTATAACTATATTGACTTTTTTTTTAAGTGATCGTGGTGTGTCTTTTACAAAAACAAAGGTGGTTTGAAATTGTCTGAGAATGTGTTGTTCCTGTTAGAGGATGTGTGACTTCACATAGCTGTTTATTCAGATTAGGTAATTTATTTGACAGTAATTGCATTTTCTGCAATTTTAAAAATGTTTATGGGCTATTTTAAGTGGTCTTATAGAGTGAAGTGTAGGTTGTTCTGGCTTAATGTGTACTCAAGTGTATGAAAATATTCACTGAAACTGTGTATTAAGGTGAGCTTAAGTGTGGTAGAATTTTCCTGGGTTTGTTACTACATTTCTAACTATACTTACAGCTTCAGGTAAAATATATGAAGATGCTGTGGAATTTCATGAGGTGTATCTCCTATTTAAAATGCACTTCTATAAAGATTTTGTCTTTTGCTGATAATTAGTTTAACAAACAAAACAGTTTTGTAGTAAAAAATACAGTAAATCAGTTGCAGAATTCTGTCTGAACGTGCATAAAACAATTCGTTCAACATATCTCTGCACAATAATAAAAACAGGTTGTTCCTCGCTGTGCTGTTGGTTCACAGTCATTTCTTCATGCTGCCGTCCTAGCAGCATGTGTTTGATTTTTCTTCCTAGCAGCAGCAGCAGAATTTGAAATTCTGCAATTTTAAGTTAACTTCCAGGGAGCGATGGGGGTGGCCTGTCAGGCCATGCTTGGGTTTTTTGATGTCACCCTGAGAAAAATAAATTTAAAATAATTTGATAGCGTTTTTCAGTGCCTGACTGTGCCCTGTTTGTTTAATGCGTCTCAGAGTAGCGGTTTCTGATCTGGCCCCGGTAATGTTGTTGTTTATCAGTGTTATCATTAATTTGACTGCAAGTGGAGGTAGTCTTTTGTCATGGATGAATACATCAGCGTTAAACTGCTTAAGGGACATTAACATTTTAGACCTCTTTTTAAGAGAAAATCTAGCAAAAAAGTGAATTGTACAAGTAGTTGCTGTGAACAGGCATATCTGTCCTGACTTTTTATATCTAAATGAGTCTTACAGAGATTTTTGGAGTGATTGTCTAAAATGTAGCATTGTACGTGTTGAGGAGGACGCCAAAGAAAATAGAAATGATGATTACAATTCTTCCCACTGAAAATGGGCAAATGGGCTCTTAACCCATTTAATGTTATGATTAAGTCATAAATGTCTATCAGCGTTTCATATTTGCATATGAGATAAGTGTCTTTCAGTGTGTACTGGACCAGGTGAGAGTCTATACATCTGGCAGGCAGGGAGTGGGGCTTTTGGTTGTGTGGTTTTTGCTTTTACTTTTGTATTTAATCCTTTCTCAACTTGGAAAACAACAAGGCTGACACCCTTTCTGTAATGTGTGGTATTTAAAACCTCAAATGTCACCATCCCCTTGCCCTTTTGGTGAATTTGTGCATTCTGTGAATGCTTATGAATCAGAGAGCAGAGAGAAACCATGTACTCGCTTTAGTTAAATTCGTTAACTGAAAACCCCTGTGGTTATTGATTACAGCAAATACTCACCTTCTGTGTTTTTGTAGAAATCACTTAGAGGTTCAAGTATTTAATCATGTCATAGTATTTTAAGAGAGCCTAATGGCTGGATTCGGCTTGTGTGCTGTAGACGGCGACGTGATCTGTGGGCAGAACCAGCATCTCTAAGGCTGCTTGGCATTGGCGATATGGAGAGTTTTGGGATGTCTCTTTGGTCGAACGTACTGTTGGCAATGTCGTGTCCTCGCCAGTCTGCACCACCTTTTGGACCAGGACGGATACTGGGAGGAGTGGGACTCTGAGGGTGTCTGTGGTATGGATGGCCAGCATGCTGGGATTGAGTACTGGATAAATTAGTCATCTTTTGATGGTAAATGGTCAGGAGAGGTTGTCCTGACTTGGACTTGATTCTGATCCTCTTTGTTTCTGGTGGTAGTCATATACAAGGGGGCAAAGGCTTTTACCGTTCAGCTGATGGTTTGGTTTTTGTTTGGTGTTTTTTTCATTTAGGTGCCCAGAAAATATACAGCTGGTGCAGGCAGGGGATCATTGCAGTTAAGAGCTACTTACAAAGGACCAACCAACCAGCCTAAAAAAACCTGAGGTGCAGAGTTTGTCCCTGACTGACCTGCCACACTTGACCATCCGTGGAAGGGAGGAGAGCACCTGTGTGCCTCTGCCATCCTTGTGTATGCTGAGCCTGGCTCTGCGAAGGTGCAGGTTTACTTGTCTCCCGTTTTCTCTCTCCTGTCTCTGGTTCTGTGAGCAGAATGCGAACTGTAATTGGAATAAGATGCCCTTTTGAAAAATCTGCCAGGGATTTGTGTCATGATTGACAAAGGAGGTTTTTTGTGTTTGGAAGATGTAGTTATATGTAAAATAAAATGAAAGGAGGAAGCAAAGTAATTTTCCTTGTTTGAGAAAGCTAAGCAAGGGTTTGTCTCAGTTCTGCTGGTAGGGAAGATGACCGTCGTCAAATTCTCTATCTATTAATAGAGCATACGCAAACATGCTGCTCCTACTTACTGCCTGAGAGGGACTGTGGTCATCATATTTTGTGACCAAAGGTGTATTATCAAAAGAACAAATGCTAGCTTGTTTTTTTTGGTTGTTTGGGTTTATTTTCCTTTTTTTTTTCCCATTACGCTTTTTAACCTATTAAAGTTCATGTGCAGTTAGCAAAATGGTGCATTTTCTGTATAGAAGCCGAATCTTAAATTACAAAACTATGTACCAGCAAATTATGTAGTACCTTTCCAGAAAACACTGATCACATAATAACAGTATGAATTTCTGAGGGTAACGTGTTAAACACTTAAATATCCCAAGCTTTGTTCATTCCTCATCTGGTATCACAGGCAGAGAAAATGAGATATGCCATATATTTGATCTTTTTCCAGCACTTTTATAAAGGCTGAAACATATTTTCTTTGGTGCATCACTGCCTTTTGGTAAAATGAGGTGAGAAAGTTCCATTTTCTGTCATGAGCCAGCCAAAACCCAGCATGTTTTCAGGGTCCCATTTTCAGTTTTTGTTCACGCTACAAATTGATGTGAAACCGCAACTATTGAGACTTTCGGGAATGTACAAAACATTTGTTCAGCTAGAAAATGAGTGGGGAAAAAGAGCCAGTGGTGACATGTCCAGATGGGAGCGTGGAGTGCTGCGAAGCAGAACACCTTGCATCAAGCAATGGGGAAATACAGTCCATCGCTGTGTGTCTGGATGCAGGACATTGGTGACAGTGGGCGTTGTGGCTTTCTCAAGGATCACCACTACCGAGATCTGAACTCTTTAATGCCGATGCTTTGTGAAATGTGATGATTTGAAGCTGGATTTAATAAAAAAATACTGTAGATTCTTTGCCAGTGATTAATTTGATATTTTGGGGAAAGGTGATCTTCTGGTAAACCAAGTTTGTAAAATTGTAACTGGTCTTTAAATGAACTTCAGTTATTTCTAGGTACCGTAGCCCGTGCCTGCAGTAGTAGCCTCAGGCTGCTCCCAGGTGGTTGATCTTTAGCAGTGGGGAGGACTTTTCTCCCACTGTGAAATCTGCAGTGGTAGGACATCGCATGGAGGGGTTCTCAGGGTTTGTACATTTAGTCAGGTCTCTTGATAAGGCGTGGAGAGTTTCACATTGCTTGCTTTCAGTATTGTTTCTGAATTATATGCTGTGAGTGTTTTTATTTGGTATAATGAGAATTTCTTTCTTTGGAGTGCAGAATCAATACTGATTGGATTGTTCTGTGCAGAAATTTGAAGATAGAAAGAGGTGGAATGGTTGATGTGCAACATGTCAGTGTGTTACCGGTCTGCTTCAGAGATCACATTTGTCCGTCTGCCTTGATGAGAAATTCTATAAATCACAAAGTTGAAGAATTTTTAACCCATTTTCCCTTTTCCTCTTGTTGATTGTTCAGTCATCGGGGCAAAAACTGCATTTAGTTCCTCCTAAGCCTTGGAGCAACTCTACCATAAGGCAATGCCACTGAGGTGCAGGATTACTGCAGGGATTACCAGTAGTGTCACTGTTCCTGAATGCGTATTTAATGTAAGGAGGGGAGAGGTGATATGGGGAAGAACCTTGCTATTATGAAACTAGTTATTTTTCTAATTAGGTGACTTTAATGCAAAGTTCTGCTGCTACAGATCTCTCTAAAAGACATGAGGAATCAGTTTAGTTCAGTCTGTATTAATATAAATTTGCTTTTGTTTGCCAGGTTTGTTTTATCTATTTTCTTTAAATAGCCATAAATTAAGCTTTGCAGCAGGCCTGGTAAGATCCTGCTGACTTTAGTGAGACTTGACATAGTCCATAAACAACGTAGTGTATTTATGTTAGTAAATGTTGTCATTTTGAAATTTATCACATGCTTATGAATAACATTCTTCCTTCTCACCCACTTCTCTGGAATTAGACATACAGCTGAAGTAGTGGCTTTAATAACTTTGCTGGTAATTGGATTAACAATTCAGTATTCCATAATGATGCTCCTTCCAGCTGAAAATTTGAAATGAAAATAATGCCTATATCTCACTGCCAAAATTCTATGTTTATAAAAACTCCTGATATTTAATCCTTTATTAAAAAAAAAAAAAAGGTGTTACCATGTGACACAGTTGTCATTTATTTAGAATGTTTTTTTTTAGTTCAATCTTTCATACTGTATTCACAGCTGCAATTGAAACTTTAAGGATACTTTAAAGGATACCTTACTGTTGCGTGAAAGGGCAGAACAGTTTGGCAGAAAACAAACCCCTTTGCGTTCTAACACTCCTCACCGAGGTGGGAGGCTAGGTGCGGCTAGGTTTGAATCCTGAGTGATGCCCAATCCACCACTATCAGTCCAGTCGCGTTTAATATATATATTAAACTATCACGATTCTGGATACACTAATAGTGGACTGCACCCTCAGTCCAGTCGTGCTCATGAACTACCACGGCCACTTTTATGGTCGCGTTCAATGAGAAACCAAAACGACCAGCTACTTAAACAGCGCAGTTTATTTTAGCAACAGATACATAGGTTCTTATGGATTGCCGGTGATAAATACACTGTCTGCAAAGCACGTGCAAATAAAAGTGTTGTTAGTTATACAAAACGCGCGACAAAGTTACATACAGTACAGCCTGGCTATAAACATAGGAAAAAGACTCTCTAGAGAGATTTCTAAGTTTTGAGGAAACACTTGGTATAGTTTAAGTCTTACCCAAAGGCGTCCCTATGGGGGGGAAGAAAGGCTCAGCCCGTCGGCTGGTCCCGGAAATCGAAGGCAGTTTTGATAGAGTCCTCCTCGACTTGTTCACGATGGTGTCTTCCCTAACATCCCCCCTTTTTTGGGCTATTTTTATACTATTTTTTACCTTCAAGGTGGAGTTTGAGTGACTTTAGTCATAAATACTTTTATTATGATTGGTGTAAAATTCTCTCGCTTCGCATTTAAAGGTATAGTTTATCAAAAATTCAGGGCGCAGACTCAAGGAGGAGTGGTCGCACCTTGGAGGCGGGTAGCCTTTGGGATGGAGGTGTGTTTTGGTATTATAATGACATTATAATGAGCAAAGTTCACACAAAGGACGGCATTTTGTCAAAATTTGACAAACTGTTGGCTCAGGGTAGCAAGTGAGCAGCTTATCAGTTCCATAGGACCATCTCGTTCCCATATCTGCTGATTATCACAGGGTTTGGCCGTGGAATCTCCACCCCACTCCATCCCCGTGTTGCTCGGCGAGCGATATTGCGCAGGGAATCACAGATGTAGTGGATTCTTCGCATACCAGCTGCGGCTGTATTCTACCTTAGGAGCCTTTTTGATTTTAAGCTTTTTCCTTAATGTGTGAACAATGCTGAATTTTCTGTTATTTTAGTAATTATTCCACATAATCCACCCCGTGACTATAGTCACTCAAGCTCCACGATGTTCAAAGCTGATTGGGAATATCACATATGCTTTTGTGGTGAGGGTTATCAAATACAAATACATCTTGCGGAGTGGTCAAGTGAGTTAAGCTTTTTACCATAATCCAAAGTCTAACATACAGCATGATTGTCAATATAAAACACAAGATAGTGAGGGTTAGTAAGACAATAACAGGATGAAGTATCTTGTTGAAGATTCCTGTAGCCGTTGGTGACCATCCGAAGAGGGTGTCCCACCATTCGTATTCTCCGGTTTTCTTTACTCTTTCCAACACGCAATGTATTTCTTCTATGTTGTGATGGACAGTGATTAGAGTTTTTTGTCCATTTTCTCGTACTTGTTCCAACAACTGCTTCAGGTCATCATGCTGTAAGAGTTTTCTTACTAAGGTGAGATTCATCCCGATGGGGGTAGGCAACAACATTTTGTTCAGGGTGTAATTAGATTGTAACAGTTGATAAGACGTGACAGGAGTTAAGTAACTGAAGTCGCATCCTATAAGGTGAGTAAAGTTACAGACACAAATATTTGAGTGATTGCTTGTTTCTACATTAACGCCATCTATAAACATAGAATTACAAGGAGTTCTCATACAAACACATCCTTGTCCGATATATACAAGTACAGTCTCAGGTTTTTTATCGGGGTGTATTTCAAAATGACAAATGTTCTGTTCTGTGTCAAGGCAAATGTCTTGGGCTCTGATGGTGTTAATTTCACAGATAAACTCTTGTTGTTATCGCACAATGCATGCGTCAACGTCGACAGTTTGCTATTTGCTGCTGTTTTGCTGGGCCCATACTCTATGCTCTATGGGATAGAGTATAGTTCCAGGTTGGCTCACTCCCAGCGCAATGATTGGGTATATGGTATGCACCGAAGCATTGCGTATGGTCAAGACAAAAGCTATGGCTGTATTGTCAGTGGGGTCATAAGTGAAATTAACCAAATGCCACCAGGATTGAAACTTCTTTTCAAAGTCAATTGCATTATCCCAAATTATTTTTCGAATTTCAGTAGGTAAGGTACCTTCCTCACCTTCTTGCATAATCGCAGCTGCCATTGATTGCATCCACAGCTGAGCTTGGACACAACTAAGGGCTAGAGAGACGTTATTTTGGGCTACATTAAGCGCATTTGTAATTAGCTGGTGGTCTTTTTCATTTAGTACTTCCCACTGAGGCAACACATCTGATAGGAGCCATTGGCTAGTTCCCAGAGCTGAAAGAAAAGACTGCACAGGGTATTTTAATCCATTCAGGTCACTGGTCACTGTGGCCAGTTTGTTGGCAAGTACTTCTGCATCTATGCTGTTTAGGATTTTCAGAATCTTTAGATCTTTAGAATCACACTTACTAAGATAGGAGAGAAGCCTATCTTTTTTCCAACAAAAATTAATTTTTAAAATTAATTTCTTAATGGTGGAGTTTGTCTTTAAGTTCCTCTTAAGAAAAATAAAAGTTTCCAACACAGTGTTTGAATGTGGGCTTAACTGTTAAACATCTGAGTAGGTTCAGTGATTTCAGTGAGTACACACGCCATGAGGCTTTTGACCAATTCACTCACTACAACCTCTGAGAGCCGCTGCGCTGGGCAGAGGGAGCCGGGGAGTGCACAGGAGCCTCACCGATGGGCTTTGAACACAGCGGTGTCAGTGGTAGCACCGTTAACCCAATTAAATTTGCAGAACTGCTGTCCTTGCAAAACACTCGAGTGCTGTAATTTAGAAAGTCGTACAGGTCAAAGATTGCTCCAAAGTGGTGAGAAAGTAATTTTCCAACTACGCCCACATTACTGGTGTGACCTGTTGGCCATTTCCATTTCTGCCGTTGAGAAAGTTTTGCTTTTATAATGGCCCTCAGCCTGGTAGTGATGTAGTACATACTGACCGTTTTGCCTATCCACTGACATAAGTGCCGTTATTTAAGTAGACGTGATCCAAATGCTTTCTGTTACAACAGGATTGAAAGTAAGTCTGAACAAACTTACTTATGTTCAAAACAGTACAGAAAAGTGGTTATCCTTTTTTTCCTCCAGGTGATGAGTATGCAATATGGAGGTATCTGTCCTTGAAGCTCCTTCTTATTCTCCCCTAACTTTTAATTTTGGGAACTGATTTCTTCCAAAGCTGAAGGAGCAACAGAAGTCTCACAGTAGCTCAATTCCTACCACCTTTGGAGCAGGGCTCGGTGCAAATGACCTTACTGGTTCCCAGAAGTGCAGAGGGTGGTTAGGCAGAAAGGCTTTAGGACATTGTCTAATTGTAGCTTGCTTTTTTTAATACATATCTTCAAGAGTAATACTTTTTGAGATGTATAAGTTTACAAAGTGAATCCTATTGATATCCTGCTAGATAGGAAACATGTATTTTAATAGCTATAACTACATAAATATATTTGATCTATAATTAAATTGTTTTGTTTTCAGTAGTAGTACATGATATGACAGAATTAAATTAATCTGTACCTATAAGATGCATTTTAAACTAGGTACTCAAAATTGACTGTAGGTACTAGAAATGTCATAATAACTTTTTCTTTCTTATAAAAAGTGTATTTTTTTGTCATTTGGTGTTGATTAATAGACTGTTGTAGAAGGTTGAGTAAGAGTGTGTTATTCCAGTAAATTGGTATTAAAAGAAGTTGACCTGAATCCTGCATTTGTCATTTTTGTGACTTTTGTATTCCTTCTTCATTAGAACTACGCAGCACTGATACAGCAACAAATTAATGAGGACAAACAAAACTTGAGAGAAAAGACTGTGTATGGAATCCAGCTCACAGAAGAAAAACTTAATGACTTCCGTGATGAACAGATTGGGCAGCTGAAGGAACTGATGGATGAGGCTACCAAACCTAATAAAAAAATCACCATTTCTAATGACTCGGAACACAAAACCTAAAAAGGTTTAAAAATTGTTTTAATGCGTATGGAAGCATTTTGAAACCTTCTTTTCCACTTGGACTTAAATGTGGTTTCTGTGGAATAACAGGCGCTGCTGATGCCATAACTTGTCTGAAATGGATGTCTCTGGCTATTTGGCTTTCTATGCAAGAATAAATGTTATGATGGAATAATCACAACAATGTAATGTTAATTAAAATATTGTGTACTTTTGTGGTGGGTTGACCTTGGCGGGATGCCAGGTGCCCACCAAGCTTCTCTGTCACTCCCCTCCTCAACAGGACACGGTGGGGAGAACGTAAGATGGAAAAAACCTCGTGGGTGAAGATAAAGGCAGTTTAATAAAGCAAAAGCAAAGGCTGTGTGTGGAAGCAAAGGAAAACAAAAGATTAATTCTCTTCTTCCCATCAGCAGGTGATGTCCAGCCGCTTCCTGGGAAGCAGGGCTTCAGTACATGTAGTGGTTGCTCCGAAAGACAGACATTGTAATAACGAATGCCCTCCCTTCCTCCTCCTTTCTCTTAGCTTTTATTGCTGAGCAGACGTCATATGGTATGGAATATCCCTTTGGTCAGTGTGGGTCAGCTGTCCTGGCTATGTCCCCTCCCAAGATCATGCCCACCTCCAGCCTGCTGCTGAGGGGGAAATGTTGGGGGAACAGCCTTGATGCTGTGGGAGTGCTGCTCAGCAGTAGCCGAAACACTGGTGTGTTATCAACACCTCTCTAGCTACCAGTGCAAAGCTCAGCACGGTGAGGGCTGCTATGGGGAAGATTAACTCCATCTCGGCCAGACCCAATACGTAGTGGAAAGTGGAGACCTAAAGAATTTGGTAAAAGTAGACTGAAAGATTTAAAATAAAGTTGTTTTTTTTTTTTTTTACCGTAGCAACCATAGGGCTAAACATCTTTCTGTTTGTATGTCATCCTCTGCCTTAATGGAAAAGGTGCATTATTAGCAAATTAGCATTTGTTTTCTGATGTGGATTCAGTAGAGAAAGAACAAAAGTGTGGTATTAGAGTGGGCTTATTTCAATGGAAATAAATGAGCAGTATTAAAAACACATATTGCTGTTGAAATTGAAAGTTGGTTTTCTTCTTGAGCTTTATTGTGAAATGTGCTTTAAAATAAAAGATCTAGTTTGTTATTAAATTGACCTTGAAGGAATCACTGGTTTATCAAGAAAATTCTGCGCTTTCTTCAAAGCTAGGCTCAGATTATTGTTAGTATCTAAAATATAAATAAAACATTCATGAATTGGTTGTGCTGTAGTTAGCATTCAAAGGCTCTTTAAATCTCAGTATGTCATATTACAAATTTTGGTCTATACAAAATATTGAATAACCGCCTCAATCATAAAAATGATCCCGTTGATAATACTGTATAACAAACATCTGTAATTTATAGGTAATAGGTTAAGTCTTCACCAGGACAATGCGTGCCTATTGTAATACTCATATTATTGTGAGTAAAAAAAAAGCCCTACTTTTTTATCTGCTGAGAAGAAACACCCCCTTTCTGTGCAAAAGACAGCTTTCATTTCATATTTCAAACCTAGCCTTACATTATTAGTTGTGTTCTATTTCTGGACCTTTCCCTGTCTTTTACCCACAGCGTGCTCAAGACAACATAATTTCTTTCCTCTTGGGGAATAACAGCTTTGACAAGTAAGCGCATTTCCATCTGTCTCAAGTTGTAACAACATTCTGTTTGCCAAAGCTACGCTCCTGGATCCGAACTGGGGGCAATTTGGCCAGCAGCCTGCTGCTCTCTCTGCCGTACCTCTCTTGCCGATTCTTTGCTAGGATTTTGGGTTGCAGGTTGCTCGTCTCTATTAAAATGTCAATTGCAAGACTCCTGGGCAACTTGCGGTTGCTTTGCTACATCTTCCTCTGCGGAAACCTCCGCTGCTTGAGCAGCAGGAACATCCTATAGCATCAAGGGCCTAATCCAAGCAGGGAGAGAAGGGTGGAGATGACATCCAGACCGCAGGGCTGAGGTTCGCAAGTCCTGGTTCTTGACCCTTGAAGGGCATGGTTGGAGGGAACGTGGTTCCCTTCTGGCCTGCTACGTACCGAGGTTTTGCCCCAGCATCAAAGTGGGAAGCGGATTGGGTGTGCATGTAGGAATCTTGAAAATCATCTCCAATGCTGCCATTCGCACATACCGAAAGCTTTCTTTTTTCTTTTTGAACTTCAAAGGCTGTAAAAACGTAATCCAACTCCAAAGTTTTAGGGCATAGGGATGTATTCTGTTGCACTTCCATCAGCTGTGCAGTAACTGCTAATACTCGTTGCTAGATCCAGTCAGTTTTAATATCAAAACCAGTGTTTGGCAGCACCGTTGCTTGTACGTGTGTGCCTACTTTCCAGTCAATATCCACGTTGCTTCCGATTTATTTCAAATATTGCACTTTAGAGCACAGTTATTTTATCAACACATTTAATGAAACTTGGTAGTTCAATGAAACCAGTTGGAATACTTGTTTTGCATCTGTCTACTCATGTATGTACCTAGATAATGCGCATTTCTAGATGCTAAATGAATTTATAATGAAAAATTGCTATTTAAAATTTTATTAATTATATAATATATACAATTATATATAAATATAAAAATATTAAAAATTAAAAAATTTAAACTTATTATGAGACCTAAAGTGAGTTGAAGGTGAGGGTAAACATCTTTACATCCACAGCCCTTCTTCTAGTAAATCCAACAACTTTTTTCTTTCATTCCCAATGGTAGCTTGTATTTTGTACAACGTCTGTATTCTTGTTTAGAACAACTCTTACCAAAGCCCAAAGTCCACAATAGGAACATCACATCTTTAAAGATTGCTGGCTTTAAGACAGCCAGTGCTAATAGTAAGGTGTGCTCTGATTTGAGCAGTGCTTGCGCAAGTGGCGGGCACGGGTGGCCCCACAGCAGCTTTGCGACACTGAGACCGCCATGCGTTAGTGAAATTCTTTGATTTACAAGTGTGGTTATGACAGTTAAGTTGAGGAAGACAGTGGGCTTCTCATCCTGTCCACAGAAATGTAGAGCACCAAAGGTGCCTTTAATTTTATTTTTTTAAGGTGTAGGACACGTTTTGTGGGGAATTTTACACAGGGTTTGACAGATAATGAACAAAAGAAAGCATCCATCAAAATTACTTCAAAACTACAAGCAGCGTGCTGTTTCGAATGGCAAGAGTTGCTTAGAGAAATCACTTTAGAAACAAGTATGACGTTTTAAGCTGTGTTCTGTGTGTGTTGGTATGGATTGCTGTTACACAACTAAACACTGAAAAGCTCCTACCACCCTGAAAAGACCTCTCTCCGTTCGGTTTATCCGTGAAGAAATATCCTTTGCATTTTGTTGATCTTAAATCCATTTGGCTCCTCTGGAACTAAAAGAGAGTGATAAAATTCACTGGTTAATTTTGGTAAACCTTATCCGTGGTAACAATTTATGTGATCCCCTGGCAGTTGGTAGGAGTTGGAGGGAGCGGAAGCTGGAAAAGGCACGAGCAGAGTCTTACCAACAAGCAAACAATTTTCAGAAATCTGTCTCTTTAAAAATAACTAGTTTTGATATGCAAAATACAAAGTTATACGTCTTAAAAAGAATAACTAAAAATGTAATTCTTTCAGTGTTTTATTATTTCTGTGGTGTGGGTTTATGCTTTTTTAACTGGCTGTCCAGCAACAGATATTAGAACGGGATGTTTCTTGCTTAAAAAGAAATTAATAATTTAACATATTGAAGGTAGGACTTATGAAAGAGTTTCACTTCTCAGCTATTTGGACTTACCTTAATCTTTTTGAATTATTAGTGGACTTTCTGTTTCTTCATCTTGGATATGTATTTATGAGAGGCTAGTTATTCACCCGTGAGTCAGTGGCCAAGTTTTCATTGGCTACTAGGTGAAAATATTAGTAAAAATATTATGCAAAAACAATTAGTGAAGAAACAATACCATGCCTATCCCTGCCTGTTATAATCTATTTTAATTTTTACTCTCTATAGCCAAAGTAATAGCAGAGGGAGGCCTGACTCTCATCAGACAGCTTTACTCCAAGTGTGAACACAGAGGGTCCACGTACCTTTGAGGAAGGGTGAAAGCCAAATCACTGTAAAAGGCATCTCCTGTTCTAGGGCAACAGATGTCTCTATGTGCTGTTCTGCTTAACTCTTGATTTTCATACCTCTTGGAAGGGTTTCAAGGTAAGTCCTTCCTGCTGGAGGGTATAGATGCAGCAACGCAGGTTTTGCAGGGCTTCTTTGATAACAGAACTGCCCGACCACCTCCTACCGATCCATGTCCCGATGCTGGACCAGGCTTGGCGTGCCTGCCAGCGTTTGGTACCCCAGAGCCTGAGTGGGGAATGGTGGCACTGGGAGGTCTTCCTCTTTGAACCACATCAGGAAGTTCACTGTAAAGACTGGTGCAAATCCAACAGCTGGTGTCAGAAGTGGCAATAATTGCATTGTAAATGATCTGCTGTTGTTCATGGCGGTTACATGCCTGCCGCAAAGCCACTGGCTTTGGTAGGAACATTTTCAGCAGTTTCAGCAGCCACAGCTCTGCCCTGGGAACAGACTCGACAGTGCTGAGTCCTTCTGGCTTTTCCAGTGGTTTGTGTCTACTGATCAGGGCACATGAAGATCACAGAATTTAGTTTTATTTGGATGCAACTCATATAAATATGATACAAAGTATTACTTGTTCATCGAAATTGAGAGCTATAAGTCAACCTACAAACTGAATGTATAAATGACAGAACAGAGTGGTTTTGCCACTTGTAGCAGTGTGTGTTCAGGTGTTTCAGCAAGCCCATTCGTGTGACACATGATCCTACTCGACGGATACTTGTGTCTGGGGAGTTCAGTTGTGTTAATCTGCTCTCTAACGATTTCAAAGCTAGTACTTGAGACTATAAAACAAGAATCCCTTATTTAATAAACTGAATTTTATTTACTGAGTATCTGTCAAGTTGTTATAAATGCTGAGGAACATTGAGACAAGTGTGTATTGCTACTATAAAGCCCTTAATAAGCAGTTTGTTGAAATACCACTATTTGCAACACCATTTCCAGCACAGATGAACCTTCTGTTTTATATCAATTGTGCTCCTTGAGGGATAAAGTGAAATTTAAATAATCGTTTAAGTGAGCTAACATATTTACCATTTTTTCCCAAAAGGTCCCTATTTCTGGTTTTGACTGGAAAAACAACAAGTACAGAGTCTAAAATAGTGGTGTATGTTTATCCTGAGAGATTAACAGCAAAACCAGTATCATATGTAGAGGAAAGTGAGCTGGTAGTACTCTGTTGGGGTTGTACCAAAGACAGGGTATCACTTTACTGTGGTGGAATAATGTACAGAATCTATAGCATAGAAAGCCTGCCAGAGCAATGGAAACTGGCCATGCTCTTCCCTTGTTCAAGAGACCCACATCAAAAATAGGATGGTGCGGTCAGGAATCGGAGAGTAACCCAAATGCGTGACGGACCGGGGTAGATCCTTCCAACAGGCTCTGCCAACCAGGCTGGGGTCTAAACTCTGCGTGGCCGAACCCAAGGCTCGCTGTCTGCCAGCATCCAGTCCGAGGCGTGTGGCCCAGCTGGGCTTGAAGAGGGCTGCTGAAAGAGCCTGAATTTTCCCTTTTTGAGCGCTGTAGAGAGGCAATTAGGAGCTGCAGACTAATTCAGCTCATCACAGTTCACGTTTCTTGCTCACTGAGGGATTCCCTCCTTGTACATCCCCTTCGCTGTTCGAGTACAGGTTGACAATATCATGCTGTCATCAGTGAAGTCACCTTTGGTTATGATCCAGAAAGTGAAAAGAACTTTTCAAAGCTGAAGGAAACATCGTGCTGATCAAAGATTCAGTTAGAACTGATTCGAGAATTTATGTTTAATTCTATTTAATTTTATAACATGAGCATATGCTACTGGGTGGTGGGAAAATGCATCTGACCTAAATATCTTAAAATGACAGTTTCTTAGCCTCATGGGGGAAATCTTGCAATCCTTTACCACTGGAAAACTTCAGATGGTTTCGTACAGTGCTCCCAGAATGCTGCTGGATCTGGTCCTCAGGTGCAGTGGAAAGGACAACTCATTTGGGGAGTTTCTTTAAAAACGATAAAACTCAACTCTTCCATTTTGTTTTTTCTTTTGAGTTAAATATGCCATTCCTGTCTGATTCAGCTGTTCCAAATTAACACCATCAACTGGAAGATCGGCTTGGAAAAGAAATCAAGTGCATTTTTTATGTGCACTGAGGTACAGTAAGGTTTGTTCAGATGCATCTCTGTTTCAGCCTGATTTTGTTGTCCTTGTCGTGCTGTTAATTGCTGATTTCATACAGTGGGGCTTTGCTGAGATTGTGAGAGAGTGGGAATCAACACCTTTTATACAAATGGCTTGGGTGCCTGAATGACGTGTGACTAACAGGCGTTGCAGCAGCAGCGTGGGCAGGAGCGCAGCGCATACGGCTGCACATCCGCAGCCCCTGCCCAGGGGCAGGCAGGGAAGGAAAGACGATCTAGGAAGAACTTGCTTTACAAGCAAATAGAAAGGTCTTCCAAGCACCTCTTGGTACTTTAAGGTACTTTCCTCCGGAGAGGCCTCTGCCAAGCATTAATCCATCACGCAGAGCGCCAAAGCAGCCGCAGAGGTCTTGGTGCCAGAGCTTGACCGGGACTGTGGGGTCCAGTCTCAAAATTCCTCACTCTGTCCCGGGAAATTCAGTTTGTCCATCAGAAGTTCCTTCAATTTTTCTCCGGAGCATTCAGCAATTTTAGCATTTCATGAACACACAGAAAGGATCAAAACTGCATAGCCGCAGGAGGTGACGGTCGGTGGCTCTCGGCTTCCCTGAGCTCGGGGGGTGCCGCGTTGCCCGCGGGCAGCCTGTGCTCTGCGTAGCTGCGGTGGGCTCACAGCACTACCCTGGCACAAGGCAGTTGCTTTCATTTTGGTGCAAATACAGCAGCGCAGCCCCGTATTCTCAGGGGAGTTAGTACAGTGTTGCCTTCCTCATCCCACGGGGGTGGGACGGTCAGCCTGAGGAAGACTGACGCTGCATAATGTTATGTTTTCTCTTCTCCATCACTTTCTTTGCCCTAGGTGATTTGTGTCGCAGGACTGTGCTTTACCGCATGCAGGTCCCACAGAGGTAAGTGTGCTATTCCTCACCTGCCCTTCCCAAGCTCCTGCCTCGCATCCCAGAGCTCAGGAAAGCTTCTTGGGTCTCACTTGGCTGGTGCTACTCACCCCGGTAGCCTGCTTTTAAAAGTCTGCAATGAGCAAGGAAGTGAGGAAGTGTTTTAACCTCTCACTGCTCACCCAAGCCTCAGGTGAGACTGTAGGATCAGAATTGTAACACTGAGGAAGGAAAACACTTTTCATTGTTGCTATGGACACTGGAGTTTGTGTAGTAATGACTTGTTCTGTTTCCCATCTCCTTGATCTTATGCCCCCCCCCCCCCCCCAAAAAAAAAGAACACAAAAACTCACTGACAAAAACGCAGTACATGAGATTACAAATGGAGTGACCTCTCAGCAGTATTGCAAAGGAAAACAAAGTTGGCAGGAAAAGGGAAAAAAAAAGTCTTTGTGGTAAGACAGTCTCTTTGTGCAGCGAAGGAACTAGCAAGAGGCTAGAGAAGGAACTAGGGCCATAGTGGACACAGGAACAACCACCTGTTGGAGGTCCTTTGGAGGATCCAGTGTTCCCCATCCAGAGCCACTGCTCCAGCCCCTCTGCCCTTGCACTCTGGTCACAATCGGATGCTCAGAGAGCAGCGTGACGCTGTCTGACAGTAAGACCTACCTGCATATTCTCTGTAATCTCTGCCTTTAGACAACAGGGACATGGATTCTGGGATTTTACCTTCTCCTAAATGGCTGTGGATGAGGTGTTCCCTTGCCAGTCCACTGGCTGAGGCAAAATCTGCTGCAGGAACTGCATGGCAGTGTAGTAAGGTACAAACACGTACCTGTTCCTTGTGGGCATATGATCAGTATGGGTATGGTGACACGGCGTGAAGTCTGTACCCTGCTCTATTGTAGATCAAAGCATGAAGTGTGTCTGATCACATTGCTACCATGAATTATTGCAGTATTTGCTTAGGCATAGCTTTGAAAGCAGCTCTGAAACTCCAAAAAATGACACATCTTAAACATAGTAGATTGCCCTTTAAAAAAACCCCACCATATGCACACCAAAAAGTGAGACTCTGCCAGACTGAAGTTATTTTGATGTCACAGGATTTAAGCCCCGGAGCAGAGGCACAAGGCATCCCTAGCACAGTGGTCAAACAGGTTTCAGGGTGTCATGGAGGAGTATCCCTTTTTGGTTTATGAGCATTGAAGTCCTGTGCTGAAGGAGCAAAGGCGGCAGCTGCACAGCCCCCTCCCTGACCGTTCACATCCATCAGCAGCCTCTTCTGGTTGTCACGATTCAGGACATACCTGAATCCCTGTGCTTTCCCACAGTGATGTGTGTGTGTGAGCCCAGAAACAGCAGCCCACCAAGTGGAGATGCTCCAGGACAAGTAAACCAGATGGAATTGGCTTCTCCCATTTTCTCTTCTCTGTTCGCATCGGCTCTGCAAAGCCACAGCTGGCTCCCAAAGCGAGAGGGTCCCTCCTGGCTATTCGTAAACGTCTTCTATAGCCTCCATGCATTAAGAGCAGCCAGACTGAGGGTGTAAGGACTTGTGTGCTGACTGGCAGTGATTTAAAGCCTGCCTAACAGGTTTTCAGAATCAAAAAACCAAACAGAAGTGAGATGCCAGGGGACATGTTATAGGAGTTTGCTAGTTTGATCCCCAATCCTGAACTGTGGCAAGGATTTTACTAGTTATCACAATAAAAGCTCACTAAAAGCTATACAGTGAGACAAAGCAAGGAAAGAATATCGACCTGGAATGCCAAGGGGGTACTTGGAGTTAGAGGCAATCCTGTAAAAGCTATTTAAATGTTACTGATATCCTATGAAGTGGAGAGTTATTTCGAAACCAATATTCAGCAAGTTTGTAGGCCAAAATATAATTCCCCCATCTCAAAAACTGTATGTGCTCTAAAAGTCCATGTAAAAGTCCATGACCTCAAACGAAGGGAGAGTAAAGTAGCTCCTGAGGAAACATCTCGAGAGCTGAAAGGGGGGTCTGGGAGGTCCTTGAAAGCCCAGAGTGTCTTCAAATGCCAAGTGCAAGTTAAGAAATTGATACTACCTTGAAGTCAGTTGATTTTGTGTCTCGCTGTGAACTACGGTGCTTTGCCTCTGTGGTGCGATCCAGGCAGAGCAGGTCGCACGTGGGCTGGAGCTGCTCTCTCTTCTGTTCTTACCTGTCTGTAGCTTTGTAGCTCATGGGTGACCGGGGAGTCAAAGAGGCTTCTCAGAGCAAATCCCAAATTTTGCAGGATGAAACCTGCTTTGCTAACTTTCTGTGAGTTGTGATAGTTAAACTGTGGCATGAATTTCCAGGTAAGTAACTTCATCTTGACCCAGGTTGTTTCCTTGGTTATTCCTGTCAAGCTGGGAGAGTGGTGGTGGTTTTGTTTAATTCTACAAAGTTGAAATTACGCTCTGGCATGGGAATCCCAGGTGACCGGCTTTGCTGTTCTTCATATTTCACTCTGCTCAATTCAGCTCTTTATTACTTTAAGAACTACTTAATGAGTTAAAAATTGTAGCTATTTCTTTTCAAGTTCAAGAATAGTTACAAAAACTAATGGCAAGCATTCTTAAGACCGCTATAAAAAAGTTCCTATAAGTAACTAAGGTGTTAGAAATCTGAAAATGCCTGGGCTATACTCCAGAAAAAAAGAAAAAGACTTAGAAAATAAATAAACTTATTGCTTACTCCTGAACATAATATATGTAGCGAGATCTCTGTGCAGCTCTGTGCGTGTGTAACATGAACCTCACGTGTGATTTATAATCACTTCTGGGTCTCATCATTACCACATAACCCCTTCTATTAAAACAAACTGATCACTATGTAATTAGTTACGGTGTAGTCATTTGTAAGAGCAAAACTTTGTTCCCTGCCTAAAGGGGGCTGGGGAGAGCTATAACCATGAAATATCAGTGGCACCTGTGGGATTCAATTGCTGTGATCCAATAGCTGTGATGATTAATGGCGTATTGCTGTAGCGCGGATGTTTTGGGAACATGAGGTGTCGTGTAGCCATGATTAAAAGCTAAATGACACACTCTGTCTATCATTTGGCTTCTTTCTCAATCAGATTTCACTGGATGGCGCACCCTTGCAGCATCCTCCGGGTCCCAAAAGAGTGCTGGTGCTGCTTGGGGCTGGGGAGCATCCCCATGTGGGAAAGGGGGACCCATCCCCAGGGCCATTCCCAGCAGTCCCCGCTTCTGGTACCTCCCCGGCCAGTGCGACCAGCTTCAGGGAGCTTGGGGCAGCCACCTCCATCCTCTGCATGGCAAGGAGGGGTACTCCTGGCATGGCACAGAAATCCACTGAGGGAAATCCTAATGTTTTCCTGCAGGGATTTGCCCATTGCCCTCAGGGGGCTGAGGTTTGGACTGCAAAGGGTTCACTTCTGCCCTGTGTAACACACCAGGGAAGCACCTCCTGACTGTGGTGGTGTGCCCACGGCTCGCCTTTACTTTTTCCTTGGGGGGGGGGAAAACTGGAGGAAACTATAAATTGCATCAAACCAAATCCAGTCCCAACTGTGTTTGTTCTGACTGTGGTTTTTTTCCAGTCCCAAGGTGGCATTTCCTTACCAGGACTGTTCGCTTTTCAACTGAAAATACTGAAAGACTGGCTTGGAAACAAGCCTCTTTGCAGATAGGCAAACCTGCTTAAGGTTTGCAAAGCTGGTCAAGATTATTAAAATTGATGCAATTTTACAGCAATGTCTGAAGCTTTGGGAAACTCAGGACCCACTGCATTGGGCTCTGCACAAAAGGTCCCCTCTGCCCAAATGAGCAGGTGCCTCCAGCGTTGCTCCAAGGGGTCTGTGTGGCTTTTCTGACTTATTTTTAACATGCCTCAGAGGGGATTAGAAAGGAAACTTTGTACCACCTGTCTGTTCTGGACTTCAAGTGAGCCTTTCTGGAACTTACTCAAACTCTTCGCTGTGGACAGGCTGCTCAGGAGCTGGTTTCCTGGGAAGTGTTTCTCCATCAACTCAGCACCCAATGTGCTATTGCTGCCTCTGCTCGGGCATTTACAGTTTGGGGATCAAAGCATTTCCAGCTTGTTTTTTTTCAGCCTTAAGGCACTGTGTAAGCTCTGTAACACCAACTTTTTAAAGAAAATGGCCTTACAATGCCACATCTTTAAATAAAAAATTAATTTTGTAATGAACATTGGCAATAAGACCCTAAACAGGTGTTTATTTTGGTGTTTTTAGAAATGCTTCTCACTCCCTGTGCCAATGGAAAGTCCTATTACTGATCTCTGAGCAAGTACCAACATTTGCTGTGTAAAAATCACATCTGCTCAGCAGGGGGTAGGCACAGAGAGCACCCCTGGCGAGCACGGTAAGGGTGGGAATAAAAAGATGTAAGAGGCTGCAGAGGGCGTCAAGAGACACCTGGTACAGCCGCTCTCTGGGCGTCCGGCAGCACGCACCGCTCTCCTGCCGTGCCCAGTCAGCCTCCTTCAGCATGGAGGAGAAGACTTCCTGAGCCCCAGGAACGGGCCTCATCACTGCCGTAAATTTGAAGGTTTTTTTCTGCTCTTTCCATGACATTCTGCCCAGATTGCGTGCCGCGACAGTTCAGAGCTGTGACAGAGCCTTGGGGCGGCGTGCTGGTGAAGGCCTTGTCAGAGCAAGGTTTTAAGTGTGTTTTCTTCCCTTTGCCAACAGATGGGACAGACAGCTCCTCCTTCTAGGCTTCGGACCACAGGCCTTGCAATGCCTCTGGTGTGCACCGTGCTTCGGTGGCGTTCAGGAGTGGCTGTATGAAACAATTTATAGTACTTGGCATCTTTCTATGAAATATTTATAGAGGTACTACATTCCAGTGAATTGTATTGCTGGCTCATGCAATTCAGATGATAGAAATGCCCTTTTGTAATCTACGGAAAAGGAACCCATCAGCGCTGTGGAAATAAGATTTGCAACCAGCAGCATCATCGACTAGCTGGAATCCAGGATGTGGGCAAGCACCGTTCCTCCGATAAATCCCAGGTACAGGGAGAAGGTGGCAAAGTTCGCCCACATCTATGGAGGTGGGCTGCTACTGCTTGTGCCAGTGATGGAGACGGGTCACCACCTCGGCCCGAGAATGAACCTGATTTCCAATCAAAGTAGTGACAGATCATGGCCGAGGAGCAGCATCGCTCGCCCTCGTGCAGCTGGCGTAGAAAAACCCCCAAAAGCCACAGACAAATAAATTCACGCTCTCGGCCTTCTCTGCTGGAAGATAGAAATTGCAAGGACCCGTAATGACTGTCTAAAGGCAGGAACAATATTTCATTTGGTTAAAGGGAACCTTCCCGTTCCCTGGGCACATGCATAAATGTTGGTGCAGAAAAAAACTCCACGAATGAGTTTTCATCAAAAGCAGAATGGAGCTATGAAATTGCGTTCAATATAGTTGTGATTTTCTCTTTTCACTGCAGGACAGGACTCGAAGGGATGCAAGACAGAGAAGCTTGAAATGAAAGTCTTCCTTTTCCATATTTTAGTTCTTCCTCTGTGCATCATTTTCCTTCCTTAAAAGTACGTGGTTGTGCCAGAACCCCCTGGCACTGCGCTGGCATCCTCCATCCCACAAGAAAAGGAGGTGGCGGTGAGTAAGTCTCCTCGCTGCTCAGCCTGGCCATGCCCTGCTCCCAGGACACAGCTCTGGGGCAAAGCTGGCTTTGGGGGAGATGCCGACTGGAACCATGGCCACCCCCCTGTTGGTCGGTGAGGTGGGGAGTGAGCTGCCTCCCTTCCAAGGAGACATTCCTGGGAGACCTTGCGGGGATGCTGTGATTGGTGATCCTCTGGCCAAAACTGCCCCCAAGAGCCAAGGATGTTTGTGCTCCTCAGTGCTCAGTTGGAAGCGGACCAAACTCTTCTCACAGGTACATTTGCTGGGTTTGGAGGTATTTGAAATATTTTTATGCAAACTGAAAATAATTCAGGTACTTGTACAAAGTCTCAAATAGCCAAGTTTAGCCAGTCTCTGGTATAATTGTCCAGATTAGAAACCAACTATCATGGAGAGGGGATGGGTGACCCCAGGTCTGTCTGTGGGGATCTCTCAGTGGGGATTTTAGGCAAGGGGCTGGCAGGTGAGGTTGGATTTGGGAGTTTGGCAGGAAACTCTGTGTACTGGTAATGCAGCACATGGTGTGAGATGGGGGTGGCCATCTGTTGGTAATGTTGACTGGGCCCTTCTTCTGCTGTAGATCATGCACCAAGACCTGTAGATGTCATTGAGGTGACTACAGCTCCTGAGTCCTCCCAGGACCCTGCTCCTCAGCAGAGCATGGCTTTGGTGTCACGAGGACCCCTGCCAGCCCCCAGAGTTGACATCTGGAGCAAGAGCAGGTGGTGAGGTGTCTCCACTCAGGAGCTCTGCTGTGGTGCCCTGCCTGCTCCCACGCCTGCCTGCACGACCCGGGGGGGACATTACTGGTAATGCAGCAGGGGCAGAATGAGCACGTCCATGAGCCTCCTGCGTCCTTTCCAACCTGCCAGTAACTCACGGCAGCTGGCATCTGCTGGCTGAGCATTAATAGCAGCTTTTACTTCCAACCGGAATCCCATTACAAACTCCCTCTCTGAATCAAGCTGGTATTAGAGAAGAAAAAACTGCCTTAGCAATTAGTCAAAATTAACAATGATTATAAACTTACGCATTTAGAGCCATAAATGACTCGCTGGAGGAAAGCAGCAATGGGTATGGCAAAGATTCGGCATCCCTCCTAAACATGATTAATTGGGAGGAGGTGGTGGCTAAATACAAGACAGAGGCGTCTTGCCTTTGAGCAGACGGACAGACAGACACGGGTACTCATCAGAAACATGTGACAGCTGCTGGTGCAGACGCATTTTACCCCAGGACCTGCAGCCACCCCTCTGGTTTGATTTCCCTGCCCAGTCGGTGCCAGCGGAGGTGTCTGATCCTTTCCTCAGAAATCCACCCTCAGCAGTTTCATTGCACTTCTCTGCCAGTGACCTGGAGGTCCCTGCTGGGAAACACAACCCCTCTCGTTAGCAGGGATAGACGGGCTGACCTGCTCCATCCTGGCATCACCTGGGCACTGGCAGGCAGCCTTCCCACTTACCCCTGCTCTGAGCCCCCCTGCCCCAGCCTATTTTTTTAGGTAGGAGGAATTCCTGGTGCTGGGAAAACCCAACCCCTCGCTGTGCCTCACCAGCAGCACCAGGGCTTGTGCATCAAGGGGCTGACTGAAGCTTCCAGTCACCTGGGCTTGGTCCTTTGGTCTCACGGTGGCCCTGCCCGTGGCCTCCAGCCATGTCATGCCTATGGCCTCCAGGCAGGAAAAAACAAATGGGAGTAAGGGAGAAAGAAGCCAACGGTGTCAAGCAATTGGTTTGTATTTTCTGTTTTTTCCCCAGAGTTTTTTATTTCAGGGCAAAAGGAGAGTAAGGGATTAGGTAAGGAGGAGCTGAATGAAGTGAGCTTTGATCAGGGGAGGTGAAAGAAAAAAGAGCTGGAAAAACAAAACACGTGCTTTGTCATGGGACTTCCCTTCCATGCGCATGTCGAGGGCAGCACGGTGCGGGAGCCACCAGAGAGCACGGGGTACTCCGGGCAGCTGGGTTATCAGGGAATAAAGCTGTCTTATTTTTGCTGGAAAGCCACCTCCTGTGTTGCAGTTGTTCTTGTTGCTTCAAGTTGAGTCTTGGCAAAACCAAACACACTCCATGGCCGAACTGATTCTCTACACCTCAAACTTGCCTGGTTCTGAGATACTGGAAAACATCACTCTTTCCTCCTCTCCACACTCCTCCGAGTTTTCTCAGCTATTAGCAGCATGAACTCATAAGTGACATTTCCTGTAAGAAGGCTGTTTATAAACAAATGTGCAGTAATTTCAGGATCATCCTTCTTTCAGTGTTGCCTTACATAAATTTGTCTTCAAACTCCTCTTTGAATCCAGTGTAAAAGCACATGGTGATTCATTGTTGAAATAATAATCACTATACTGGCTGCACATAGTTTAATCTTTCAGCAAATAAAGAAGTCATGAAACTTGCTATTATCAAACCAGACCAAGTTTGTTCAGAAGAAAAAAATAATTCTGTTATTTTTATACAAATTGGTATAATGAGCTGTCTCTGTGCTATTATCTCTGAGCATTAACTAGCTCTATTATGCAGGATAATACTCAGAATAATTATTACTTATCTGCATGTACATACATTGAGTAATAAAATAATTAGACCTTTTAAAACAGAGGATAGAAAAGATTCCATCAACTGTAACTCTGACTTACTGATTATAAGGTTGGGATAAATAAAGCGATATTTTATCAGTGTGTCAAGCTATTAAATGCTAGATTTATAGATATTGGTACAGACTGTGCATAAGGTATGTATTTTGTCAAATTGTAGAATGAGCAGAGATTTACATAAGGATGTGAAGGATCTGGGCTGTTGAAATTCAGAGGTGGATGAAGGCTGCTGAGAGCAGCACAGTCTTTCTAAGAACAGCGCGCTCCTGCTGCATGCAACTGCCTTTTGCTGCAGGGACTTGCAGCGCATGGCCCATGGCAGCCTGCGTGGAGGGAGAACGGGATGTGCCAGGGCTCTCGCAGAGGTGGATGCTCGTTCCTTCGCTCCCTGCTGGGTGGAGGCTTGTCCCCTCTCTGGGTGAAGGGCTGGTCCTTTAGTTTCTGGCTGGTCGAGCTCTTCTTCCTGCAGTGGAGTGAGCACAGCCTGCCCAGCAGCTCGCGCTGACTTCTCGCCCAGCTATTGCATCTCAGAAAAGCTGTCCAGGCACTCAGATGCTCCCTGGACACCAGATTCTCCTGACATAATGCACTTCTGTGGAAGCTGGTTATCTTGGGAACCTTCGCTCCCTTAGGCTTTGGGCTGTGCCTCAATCTCCCATCTGTATGACGGGGCAGCTTCTGCATCACACGAATGCTGGGAAGACAAAAGTGGTGGTGGTAAAAATGGTGATATATCGCTGTACAGAAAGGTAAAGAGCTCCAGGCCTGGTATCCTGGGAAATACCCATGTATTGTCTTTCAGCTGTGCTCAAAGACGTCCTTCCCCTCCGGAGGAGAGGGATGGGGAGCCTGGATGCGATCCCCACGGCTGTCAGCCCGGGAGCAGGACCTGTGGGATGGCATGGGGCAGACCCCTCCAGCCCCAAAGGGCTCTTCAGAGCTGGGAACCACATCACACATATGGGTTAGGGACTGTCTTTTAACACAATTGCAAAAGCAGAGAGACCCTGAGGATCATCCTTACTGTACCGGTCCAAACCAAGTGGAATTGATGGGAAATGGCTACTGCAGAGGACAATATTAAAATGTTACAGTGGGGAGGTGAGTGGCACTTCTAGTTTCACCTTTTCGGCTGTTCATTATCTCCAAGAATTGCATTTCTATATATCATACGCTGAATGCTCTTTCCTTCTCTCACACTCCTTCACGAGCAGGCTGACCTGAGCCAGGCTGGCCATATGTTTATTCTTGGCCTGTGATTGATTTTGCTTCATTTGCCATCTCAAGAGCGTGACCTTCTGACTTGCATATACCTGTTGCATATACCTATTGCATGGACCTGTTGGAGCGGGTCCAGAGGAGGGCCACGAGGATGATCCAAGGGCTGGAGCACCTCTCCTGTGAGGAGAGGCTGAGAGAGTTGGGGCTGTTCAGCCTGGAGAAGAGAAGGCTCCGGGGAGACCTTATTGCGGCCTTCCAGTACCTAAAGGGGGCCTACAGAAGAGCTGGGGAAGGACTTTTTACTAGGGCATGTAGTGATAGGATGAGGGGGAATGGCTTCAGACTGGAAGAGGGCAGGTTTAGATTAAACATTAGGAAGAAATTTTTCACTTTGAGGGTGTTAAGGCACTAGTACAGGTTGCCCAGAGAAGTTGTTGAGGCCCCATCCCTGGAGGTGTTCAAGGCCAGGCTGGACGTGGCCTTGGGCAACCTGGTCTGGTGGGAGGTGTCCCTGCCTGTGGCAGGGGGGTTGGAACTCGATGATCTTCAAGGTCCCTTCCAACCTAAACCATTCTATGATTCTATGATACACGCTGTGCAGTGGTCCTGAGGAACAGCAGTGGGTGTTATCCCTTTCTCAGTGGTAGTGATTTTAAGGAGGGTTTGTTTGCTTGCTGAGTGTTTTAGGACACCTCAGGAATAACTGAACAATGTCAGATAATGAAGAGAACCCAATTCATCTCATGCTGTCTTGCAAATCCCAGACACTGGGTTAATCACGCAAATGATTAGGAACTCGAAGCAGACTGGTGGAAGATTTTAATTCTGTTTGTTGAGAGCTGTAAACATAATTGATTTACATTTTTCTCCAGTAAGTTAATTTGAGAGAGTGTTCCCATTGTGAATAGTATCAGACCCAAGGCTTACAAATCTCAATGACTCCACTGGAGAAAATACAGATCACTCCTTGCTGCAAAAAGATGAAAAGGATGAAGGCTGATGACTGGTAAATGTTGGCTTCCTGTAAACAGAAAATTACCAAATCTGACAAATGCTATACATTAGTGCTGTAACACAAGAAGCAACATGCTCTCTATTATCCCTGATAAGTTAATGGATCAGTGCTGAAATTAAAAAAAAATAATTAAAGAAAATCTTCTTTGGAAGCAAAGTCTCCAGCTTGATTCAGAATAGTTTTGGATTTCAAGATTTCTGTTTCCTAGACATATTATAATTAACTGAAGGTTTGGTGTATGAAACATTTTTCCATCGCAAAATGTGGATTAGCTGAAGATGAAGATCCCTACAGAAGGGCATCCCTTTAGATAAAATCTTTTGTTTTAAATTTGGTGGGGTCAGTGGAAGGGAGAGAGGGAGCCGAGGACTGAAATGTGGCAGACCCAGATTCAAAGTCCTGCTGATCTCAGTCTTCAGTGGCTTGTCTAAGCTCTCCTGATGGGTCTTTTTTTTTTTTTTTCTTTCTAGAAAAGATCTCTTTGTAATTTATGGATGGAACCAGATCACATGTGATTTTTTTGTGTGTGTGAAAAAGAATTCTTGTTTTCTGGCCAGCCATGGTCTCCCCCTTGTGAAGGCAGGGGAAACACAGATGCTGTGAAAGATCCCTTGTGTGCCATTGTTACCTCCTGTTTGTACAGTGGGGTGAAACAATTCAAAGACTAGAAAGGGTCAGAATTCAGTTTCATCAAAAACCGCTAAAAATTCCATAACTAGTGAAAAGAACCCCCGAGCTCCACAAAGACTGGTGGGACAAAAGCACCTTTATCAGCATGATACAGACAATTGGGTGAAAAGAGCAAGAGAGAGGGTCTTACTCACAGTCAAACGAAGTTTAATTAAATAATGCTTTAAAGGGTTTCAGCAAATATCAATAATTGCTAATGCAGACAAAGTTTCCTTCTGACCTGGCCTAATCACGGTGACAGGCAAAATAATCTCCCTTCCTGATGTGATTAATGTGGGTCAGGGTTTGCCATGTACTTTTTGCAAGCATGGCTTGCGTTAATCACAGGGGAGTCAGGAGCATCTCTGCCCTTGCCAACACTCGTATTCACAACTGCCCTTGGTGTCGACACGGCTTCCCCGGCAGCAGCGAGCCAGCCGGGCTGGAGCGCTCAGCCTTCCGCACCCGGCCAGGTGAGCTCCTTCGGTGCAGAATGATTGGGGTCCCAAGCCTGTCTTCTTAGGGAAGAAATTTTGTCATCATCTGCTCGTAAAAACATACGGGGAAGGCTCTTTTTAGCAGCAAAATTTGGAGGTAGTTGTAATTATCTTTGATGTTAACATCAATATCGCTACAAAAGCAGCTTACCCGCATAGTACCTTTTAAATATCCCGAGTAATCCTAACCCTTTAAGAGTCCAAATTTACATCCAAATCCCTTACAACTTTGCTTGTAACTGAATCATCAAATGATTTTTTATGTGGTTATTATGAAGGTGCAATTAGCTACCACTGTAAATCTGGTTCTTTTTGGACTAGCTCTCTGAAAAAGGAGAAAATAGTAATTTTGAAATGCGTCTAAAATTAATTAGCTCACTTAGAAACAGGTTTACAGCCCTTTGCTTTGTTTCTCAGCCCCAAGCTCCCGACGTTTTTCCTTGTATGACCAAATTTTTTTTGCACCTGATGATTCCGATGACTCTTGCAGCTCACTGCACGGGGAGCTGGTGGCTCGGCTGTTCTGAAGCTGTGCCAGCCAGAGGCTGCTCTGTGTGCTTGGCTCGATCAAAGTGCTTCAGAAGTGCCCTGGTTCACGGATCAGCTGGCTAAGCCTCATGTTGTGTTCCCTGGGAAAAGGCAGATTCATCGTGCTGCAGAGATGGGTCATGTCCCGCGTAACTCATTTATCAGCGCTTTGTGACGGGACAATATTTCGTTGACAGAAAAGAAAAACATTTTAAAAACTGTCCTTCACAGGATGAGCTGCTGCCCCAGGCTATTCATCATAGTGATTCATCGCAACTTTATTTCTTTTGGGAAGTACTCTCACTGCTGCTCCAGACCACTGTGTACCAGTATTTGTCAGGTGGGAGTGGGCTGGCTTACTCCATGGGGAACCTGCTATTGGTAGGATACTGAGATGTAAAAAACTGTGGAATTATTGATTACTTTCCTCCCTAAATTTCAGATGAGTTTGTTCAGACAGATGAATGCACGCGTCATGCCTTGTTAATCAGTTTCTTCTAAGTGTACTAGTTTTTCATGGCTGAAAGCACTGTGCTTGCTCATGCTTGGTCCAAGAGCAGCTCTGAAGGACTCCGGCTCTCGCAACATTTCCATTTTCAACCTATGCTGCAGAAATTCTGGAAATCTGCTAGCTAAGTAGGTGTCATATTTGTTCTTTCTATTGCTCTTCACTATCCATCAGCATATGCCCCTATAGGTCTTGCACTGCTTTGTATCCATAGTTTTACTAATCTTTTGAGACAGTGGAACAGAAGCTCTGGAAACAAGGGCTGGGAAACAGTGGGGCTGTCTGCATTGCCCTTTACAATTTAACTAGCTGTAAACCCCAGAAAGGACTAAGAAAAAAATTCAGAAATACCTGTCCCGTTATCTCCTCCTCTAGTCCTTCATCATTCGCTTACCCCTTGTAAAATCAGCCTTGAAGTTTAACTCGCCTGGAGAAGTGCTGAGGGTCGGCCAAATCCCAGGACGGAACGAGTACCAGCTAAGCTGCTGGGAGCGCTGGCGCGGACGCCCAGGGCTGGGGTTGAGCCTTCGAGGGAAGAAGGAAGAAACCCCGTCTCAGCCTGCTCCTCTGCACAGTGCCGGGGAGGGGAAGGGGGGAGCCTTTGGCCACTGGAGCTTTCTCTACTCAAAGTCATTTTTATTCCCACTGGTGCCTAGACCTTCCTCTGCGCACCGCAGCTCTTCATGTCTTATGGTTAGCTTTGATCTGCAAATTAATTTTGATTTTGATTTTGAACTGATATCTATGTTTTGAACGTACACATGAGAAGACAAAGGAGTGTGGAAGAGACAAAATCATGCCTACTGCTATTTGATTTCTCATAGGAGAGAGTCTCCATCTACTTTTCTGATAGTTTGCTTGCACAGCAGCTCCTTTGAAGAAACAGCTGTTTAGTTTCCTTTGTCTGATTTATTTTGGTGACTTCTCAGATAAATACAACATATTCAGACTTTCATTTCATAATTTACTTAACGTATTTTTTAAGGTAATTGTTCCTGAGAATTAAACGGGACATTTCATTTTTGGGTCAAACAAAATATCTGGATATCAGATTACCCAGAACTTGTTTGTTTGTTTCGGTTTTTTGCATTTCAGCCAGTGATTTAAAAACTTGTACAGGACATACTGGAAATGCTTAACAGGCTTTATCAAGACTGTCTGTTTCTGGTAATGACAGACAGGGTAAATGCTTGCAAGCTACATCTCTAATGTCTGATTTTAACTATCATATTTTATGGCAAGTCTGTTCTGACTTATCCAAGGGACACAAGGCAATAGAAATGTGGAACATTATACAAATTCACCTGGCTAACTCTAGTAGCTGTGCTCATGCAGCAAGTACTGTGTCCTCCATGCTGAGTACATAATTTCAAATAAGATGGGATTTTTAGTGGGTCATGTTATCGGTTCGTAAAAACAAATACAATTTACTTAATGTCAAATTAACTAATTGTGTTATTTTTATCAGAACCTATAAAATAATATTTCACAGGTAATGTAACACCATGCAGGGAGAGATATAAATGTTGACTTAAGTACAATTAGAAATAAATCTACAGGTGCTAGCTAATAGATTACATGAGAATTAATTAAACTAAACCTATCTCTTTTGGTCAGATTATAGCACCCCTTATTTGCAAACAGATTAGCCCATCAGATAACAAAAAATGTGTCATTCACATGCTTAGCTTTCCTCTCATATATGAAATACTTATTTACTTGCATCATTTCATCTTGGTGTGGAAGTCTAGAATACATTTACAAACAAGATATTAAAAAGTCTACAAAGCTGTTTCTTTTTTCTGGCTTCTTCCCAGTATGTGGGAATTTTGCGCTTTTTATGTATTGGATGGTGTTCCAGACAGCATCAGATTAGATGAGACTCTGTCCGATAGCTTTATCCCAGATATTCACCTGGGGGTTATGATGAAGCCTTCTGAATGCGTGGTGCCACCTGGCTATTGCTGGGTATCTTAATGTGTGGACATTTTTTTTGTCCAAATTGAAAATGTCTTCTTGTCAGCTTAGCTTGATGCACTTCCAAGGATGGGAGAGGGGATTAGCAGAGGGCAGGCAAAACCATTTGTTGCAAACCTGTAAACTAGAGAAGGAGCGTATCAGGAAAGAGAAAAGGAGAGAGGTGAAGCCAATCCAGGCTCATTCTAAATGTGTGGGTCAGCGAGAGACTCCACCTGCAGAACAGTGAGATGACAGCAAACCAGGGACAGAAGAAGTATTATCAAGCTTTTCTTAATGCAAACACTCTCTGGATAATTTCAGTATAGCTGCCACTCTCTGATGCTCTAACTGCTATCAGGTTACCTTAGGGTACCAAACATTTGTGCGAGATGTTATGTGTAAGTACATCTTGTAAGGAGCACTATTATCCCACAGGGGTATGTTGTCTATAAGCATCTCATGGACAGGTTTTCCAAGTGGGGAAGTATGTAAGGTTTGCTTATATAAATAATCAAATATTCCTCAGATACTAGAGATTATATACTTTCTTTTCTTGGTTATTATACCCTCCTGCTTATAACACAGAAACTTGTTATTCTAGGCAAGCTGTGATCAAATTATTACATGTGCATGTGATAGACAGTAAGGCAGAGCAAAGAGCGAGGGACTGGCAGTAATCTCAGTCCAGCCACTGAAAAATCGGTCCAGATTTGGATGTGAAATGTTATGGTCTGCAAGTTTACCGTTTTTGCTTTTCTTATTGCCACTGATCTTTACAGTAGTGACTTGTCTTTCTAAGAGATGCACCGGGGAGCGAGCGAGCAGCCTGGGCTGGTGCCGGTGCAGCTGGGGCGTGCGACTACTGGGGCTGCAGCGAGCGGACAGCCCGGCCAGCTGGCTTCCAGTGCCCCTTGGGGATGCGCTGACTCCTTATCATCAGGTGTTGGGGCCCTTCCCAGTGCTTTTGACTGTGTTTCATTCATCCATGTTGCGGATGAGTTAGGCGGCTGGCAGATTTGAAGCCTAAATTTGGAAGGAATCTGTGCTTTTTGGGTGTGACATGCTGTGACGCTTCATGGATGAAAGCATCCTCAGGGGGCAATAGAACTATGTGACAGCAGAAGCAATGAAAGCTGCCTTGCTAGGACCAAGCAAGGAGGAGAAGAGACAAGGCTGCGTACACAAATTGAGGGCAGGTAAAAGCTTGAATACAGGGGGAACCAGATGACTGGGAGCAGTAAACAATTGTGTGCATCTCACTGAATTTCTCAAACAAATACCAGCCTCTGTCAGAGCCAGAAGGTGGGAAAATAAGTGGAAGGTAAGGGGGAGTGCAGGCAGCAGTGAGGAACAGAAACTGTAGTACTTGCGGGGCCTTTAGCCTAGAGATTTGTTTGAAAGAGAGAGAAAAGATTGAAAAGTTATCTCAAGAAAAATAATAATGCTTGCAGCTCTGGAGGGCATAAAGTCCAAGACATGAAAAGGCCAGGGGATGCAGACCTAGTTGTAGCTGTAGGGTTCAAGGGCAGGACTTCTCCTCCCTGTGAGGCAGCACCGTGTGCACATTGATCCTTCGTGCCTGTGAGGGACTGCACCGTCCTGCAAAGATGACCTGCTGTCTGTTTTGGAGAATACCTTGTAATAGATCTACCTTCTGTCATGTGAGGCAACTGCGTGGGTGAAAGATGAGATCTGTCCTGAGGAGCCTGACTGGAATGAAGACGGAATAAAATGTACCATTGGGTCTGCTGCTGGTGAAGGTACAACAGCACAGGGCTGTACAGGAACCTGGGAGAAAAACATATTCCAGGCAAAATTTCAGCCTTTGGGATACTGGTGTGTGGGGAAGAGGTTATTTTTGCCTCTCCAGTTTGGGTTTATTGCATGCCATGGGCAGGCTCAAGTGACATGAGATGAAAGAGATATTGACGTTGCTAGTGATCAGAGATGTCCTGAGAGGAGTGTGCAATCCAGGCTGCAGGCACAGCTCTCCCTCCTGGTGGTCAGGAGGAAACCAGGATCAGACTGACTCACGTAGTTGTCTGCAGAGTCCTTGTGTCACCTCTGGTGTGCCTCTTTTCCTCTCCTTGACCTAAGACGCCAAGGCTGTGGGCCTGCCGCACTGGATTTTATAGCTGAGTATATAAATGAGAGAAAGGGAGAAGTCTACTGAGCATTCAGGCAATGAGGTGAGAGGCGCTGTGGCGTACTTTGGTCTGGATGAAACGGTTACAGTTACTCTAAAATCAGTAAAGTGAAATAAAGCTGGAAGATAAATGTACACAGTGGAACTTGCTCATAGCAAAGTCTTATACAGAGGGACCTCGCCTGCCATTGATAAACAACTTCACTAAATTAGAGTTTTACGGGAACAGGTATTTCAGGAAATTTATCACTGGTATAAGAGTGAAAAAAATATCCCACTGAGGAAACTACTTGTAACAGTTGCAGGCATGTAATGATCCTTGGAAAATTGGTGAGCAGAGCCAAGCATCCGATACCAGAATGCAGCCGCTCAAGAACAGCCTTGCTCTGATCTAGAGACATGAGTCAGTTACCTACAGTCTTAAATATCGATCATTTAAACAATATCTAGAAATCCTTACTCATTTTTTCCTGAAGAAAAACACCCGCTGATTCACAGTTTGACCCAGATTTGTTTCAGTCTTGTTTTATTTTTTGTTTTCTTAATAACACAAGAGCCAAAAACGCCAAAGTCCTTGCAACGTGGCCATTCATGTCCACCATCCAAAGGTGCACTTAAGCAGACAGTTCTAGCCACATTTGTTTACTTGCTTAAGGTCAGTAAGCGAAGCCAAGCTGCCATAAGTTTTTAAGGTGATTATCTCTGGCCAGTTTTGAGGAACCTGAGATTAATTCTGTTTTCCATCACAATGACAATGGTTATGTCCTCCAAAAATGTATATAAGTATCAATTTTTTTTAAAGATAATTGCATTTCTTGCTAATCATGAGCTGAAGCAAGTAACCTGCAGGATGCAAGCAATGCTGTATATTTAATAAAGCCTGAAGGAATAAATAATAGACCTTTTATGAGAGGTTACTTTTGAGTAAAGAAGAAATATTGAAATGATTTCTTCATCCAATTTCTAAACAAATGGTAGCTACTGAAAATGGAACACACCCTTTTAATCTAATGCATTTTGATACTTTACAAGCAGAAGAGTGTTGTTTTCTGCTGCCAGACAGTGCTATATAACTGACTTCAAAACAACATGAAAAAAAGGCCTTAACAAAAAAGTCTTTGTAATATTATGGTCTAAGTTACAAAATCTTTCAGGTATTTTGTTGGTGTTCCTGCACCGAGCCTCTTCCACTCAGGTTTTCCATTAGGAAATGGTTGTTTATGCCATCATGAGAAACAGTATTACCTTAGTCTTTAATAGACAGCTACATTTTAGATGACTCCATGCAAGATTTACAGAGATGGACAGGAGGCTGCTATACATTAGGATCCTTAATTGCACATACTGAAGCTGGTATCAATGAGCACTGGATATTAATCACTGGCAACTACCAATTTCTAACTGTAAGATCTCATTCAGATAAAGACCCATTGAATTAAGTGGGATTAAAATCCGTGCTTCACGTAAAAGGTGCATTTACATCTGAATAAGGATGGTTTGCAACCCATCCTTAGGTACCTCCCTTGAGTATGACTGTGGTACTGATGTGTAATTTTGGTTCTTACTGGAAGCAGTTCTCCCAGCTCTGATATCCTAATTTACATTTATTTTAATAGCAGGTGATTCCTTGGTATTCATTAGTCCAGTTTCTGAAACAATATTTTTGTTGTTTCTTCAGGTATGGAACAATTAATAGAATTAATATCTTGCATAAATGGGGAAAAAGATCATGAGGAAAAGTAGCTCAAATCAGGTATGAATTTTGTGGTTAAGCTGACAGCAAAACCAGCATACCCTGAATCTCAGTCATCTGTATGAACCTACTTTCGCCTCACCCGTCTCCCCCATGCTTATTTCAAATCAGGTGCAGATTTTGCTAGTATCACTGCCACAGATTCAGGTATTCCTCACCCACCCTTTCCTGAGATGTCAGCTCTATGTGAGCAAATCCAGTGAAAGTAAAACTAAACCAAAACACTTAAGTGAGCAACACCCCCCCCCCCCCCCCATCTTTGTGTGATTTTTAAGAATCAGAAGGGAAAGATGGACTAGATGATCTCCAGAGGTCCCTTCCAATCCTGACCATTCTGTGATTCTGTGATTCCGTGAAAAGCAATGCCTTCAATCCAATGTGTACTATAGATTGACTATCAGCATGATGGAATAACTTGGGAGACCTGTGACCCCATTTGTACACGTCGTGGGAACTGTGGCAATAAAATGTATTTCACACCAAAGAAGCCAAAGATGCACTTGGAGAGCCTTTCTCTCTGTGATGAACTTGCGTGTCCCCCTCTTTCACCAGCCTGGCCAAGCATCTGTTTCGCTGGTATGCATGGAGCGAGTGGTTCTGAACGAGCAATTTTCCAGATCATTAGACACTGACCAAGCATCAGCTACAGTCTTTCAGCAGATTTATTTTTAAAGATTTTTCAAAATGGCAAATTCAACTGCCTTTAAAACTAATAAAAGAAACACTTACATTGAAAGGCTTAATTTACAGTCTATGGGACTTGCATTGCAAACTTAGAGATCTGAACAAATTTTGAAGCAGACCTGCATGCAATTCACTTTTCTCCCCCATACTGGGGCAGGAACCTTTTATTCTGGTGAAGCATAAGCAGCTCCCTGAAAACAGGACTCCCTTCAGTAAGAAAGTCCTTATAGACTGGGACTCACAGAAGGAGAAGTATATATAATTATTACCTTGCAAGGTAATAGAGCAGCAGAGAGAAGAAGTCAAGCAGTAATGCTAATGGCATGACAGCAGGTGTTAACTTCAACCTTTGTATGAATGAGTTCAGTGAGAGCAACAATCTAAAACTCCAGAGTGAAACATCTAGCACTGACACAATTGTGATTCCAGTGATACATGATAAAATAACCTACATTCGGCTTACATCTGTGGTGCTATGACGTGCACTTGCCTTCTGTTCCTCAATTCAAAGCAAAATTATTTATTTTTCAAAAAACAAAAAGATTATTTTTTTTAATCTTAATTTTTTTAAAATGAAGTCTTCCACTTTTTTTCTTAACAGGACAAACCCAAAGGCACCAGAGAGAAAAGGGGGTTATAACACTCACCCAAACCTTGGGAGACCAATTTGCTTTTGTATAGACATTAGAATTCACACCTCATATCATGAAGAAGAGAGCCTTAGCCATTCGTGAAAGGCTAGCAGAGGTGCTGAGAAATGTATCAGCCTCTGTCCTAACTGTCCTTGAGTAAAGGCAGCATTCACGTACCTGGGGTGAAAACCAGGTGCTCCCCTCTTCCAAGTGACTGCCCGAGCCAGCAGCCTGAAGGGTCATTCTCACTCCACGTACCAGTGAAGGTTTACTTTACATAATGCAGGCCAAGCTTGAGAGAAAAGCTAGTTGGGAAAGCCCTCCTCCACTTAAAACAGTGGCTGAAAAGCAGTTGCTCCTGGTTAAGATCCTTGTTTGGGTTAAGTGGAGGACACCTGACCTCCCAATGCTGAAGGGAATGCCCTCACTGAAAGGCCAAAGGGTGGCCCGAGACAGTGTCATTTTGAGACAGGGCAAGGGAAAGGTTCTTCAGGCTGGGAATCATGTTTGGAAATGTGATTCCATGTATTGTCTCGTTCACCATTCAGATATTTACCCAAAGTCAAACATTAAGAGGAAGAACTCAGAGGTCCTAATTTCTCCTGCAACCATCCAGGAGCACCCTGAGGGAAGATGCGCATCTGCATCTCTGCAGGCAGAGGAAGGGACTGAACAGGAGCACTCTGCCAAATGCAAAAGAGATGCATCTTTCTTCAGCAACATTAGGAATCTAGCTCACATAACAAAATGCAGAGAAATGCAGAGCTGAAACTACTTGGGAGCTTAACCTTTAATGAAATGTTTGGTGACAACCAAAACTGCAAGGGTGGAGAGGAGGAATTTATTATGCTCTACAAACAGACGACATCTTAGTGCAACCTGTTCTGTGCTCCCTATAAACTAATGCTAGGAAACCTTAAGAGTGCGTAGATTTTGCAATTCACTCATATCTTTTTTTTGCGCGAAAGTTTAAGAAAAAGACATGGGATAAATTCTTTGCTTACGCTGATCAGCTTTGAGCAAAATTCACAGCCATGTTTCTCTTTTTCAGACAACAGCCCCAATAAAGTGACACTAAATACATATTATTAAGAGTTCATTAAAAATAAATGCTGAGAATAAAGAGTGAGAAAACAGCAATAGAAAAGAAGTCCCAGTACAGTCCACATCCTGATAACAGTATCCATTGCAAATAATAATCGCTCTCTTTTCCAGGCGCTTTTTTTTTTTTCCTGCTGCAGGCATGTGGTAAACGGCTTTCCCCATAGATAGATGCACACAGTGTGGGATCCCTAGAGTGGGAACTATAAGTGAAATTGTTTAACACAGCTTTTATGAGACTTTTCAAAGGGTTGTGATTTTCATTTCTAGAGAAATAAAGGATTTTTTTTGCCTGAGATTTTGATTGCATTTCAAAGAAACTGGGGAAAAAATTGTTTCCAGGAAGTAACACAGCATCATTTGCATGTTAAACAGCTGTACCTCATTGATAACATTCCTTATTGCAATTATTTAGAGCAGGAGAAGGGAAGATGTGGGTAGGAGGTGGTTGAGGGAATGTCAGATTAGGATTCCTGTTGCCTGACTTTGTCATGTAAGTAGGGCATCTTGCATAAATCAGTTGTCTCCACTCTCACCATGATCTTTGAGAAGAGACAGGCACCTTCAGAGGGTTCCTCCCCGAAGATGAGAGGCTAAGATCTGTGGATGTAAGTCTCTGATAGAAATACGTTTTTTTCTGGGAGGTGGGCTCATAAAAAGTTGGGAGACATATTGGTGCTGGGTAGTAGACAAGAGGAAGGTATCGAACATAAACAGACAAAAAAAAAACCCCATATAGGTCATTACATGTCAATTGAATAACAATGCATTCTTCTACTATGCAGCGTGGACAAGTGCTGTATGAATTGTTATGGCCTCACTGTAAAATAGGATATTTCCGTAACTGCAAATTGTTTGGCTTTTGGTATTTTCCCTTAGTATTCATTAATGCACTATACTTTGTATTTGTAAGTAGTTGTGATTACAGCTAATAAGCATCATTACATTGTGTGTGGGCAAATTAATTTCTGTTTTCTTACTCCTGTACACTAAAATTATGTGGAGATATCACACAACAAGTAAGCTCCCAATTAATGTAGTTTGATTACCTCTAAATCACCACTGAAGCATTTTAATTGAGAGGCACACAGATTACATCACTAAGTGATGTAGTGAGGTTTACTCGAGCATTTCTGCCTACCAAACGGTCTGAGAAAGACACACTTCTACCTGAGGAATGCTGCTTATTTTCTCCAGTGGTGCCACTGGTTTCCATGACATTTTTTTGTTACAGCTCATTGACTTGAACCTAGGAGTCTAACCATCCTTGTCAAATACAGAGAGTCCTGGTAGGTTAATGCAGTCTCTGAGAACATTCTTCACATGACAGAAACATCTCCACTCCATAGGTCAAGGCCTTTTCTCACCGAGGAAGTATTTCAGATTTTGACTCTATGAGATGGTTCCTGCTTCTGGCAAGGAATATTTAGAGTCACTGTCAACAAGGACACTCACAAAATCATGATTTTCTGCAGCAAATCCTTATCCAAACTGTCTCAAGATTTTTGGTCCTTCACAATACACTAGGAATCTGGAAAGAGCAGCTTGCCTTGAAGGATTACATTATTCCTGGCTGAATTTGAACTCAGAAATTCAGAGATGGAAACATTTTGTAAGAATAAAAAGACCCCAGCCCTTTCACACCTCAAAACAAGCTCAGGCTGAATTTGAAGCTAGGTTTTGCAGAGTCCTTTCCATATCTGAACTCCTTAGTTCCTGCTGAAAAGTAGGATTGTAACTCTCCAGCTTTTACAAGGGTAGCTTCCCAACCCACACAGAGATGTAGCAACTGAGTGTGTGATGGAAAGCCCAAGAGAAAGGGAAGATAACTCCCTCAGGTGATGGAGTACCACAGTAATAATGAAGACACATTATCCCCTTTCTGGTGAACAACGCATAGAAGATGACCGTGAAAAAGACAGTAAGTTGTGTGCTCTAGGAGGTTATAACTCTATATGTAAAGAGCCAGTAGACCGGGAAGTATTAAAACATGAGCACTCTGTAGCAAGGCAGAATTAAGCCCTCTTCCCAATTGTGTCCACCAGAGCTAGGAGTCACAATAATTTCCTTAGAGCAGGCTGGGTTTTGGTTCCCGTGTGTCCTGAAAAGGACTCAGTGAAATATCAGAACTGATATACAATGTGACAAAGTCATGTCTTGTCTTAGAAACCTTGCAGAGGTCACTCAAAATTAAAAGAACAAACAAAAAAACTTCATGAAAGACTTTTTTTTCCCCCCGAAAGTTTGGGAGAACTGAAATAAATTATATGTTATCATGAGGAAAAAATGCCACCATTTGGGAATATAATATGAATTGTTTGGTGCTATGCTGCGTTTTCATTGAAGGTAACAGAGATAAACACTTACATTCTGTATTAAGTAAAAAAGTCTCTCCTCAGTCACACAATGACTCATTATTTATCTCCAGGTCCTTCTGAAGTTTCTGGTGTTCTTTAACGGCAATGAATTAGGACTTCTGTGCCTTCAAAGGTTTGTAGATGAAGCTGTTGAAAGGAAAAGAAAACCTGAGTGGAGATGTCTCCTTTGAAATGTATTTCCAATCTATTGTTTTTCTCCCCCTGTCAGTCAAAGGTCAGATTTAAGGACAAGGAATGTAGACTGTTTTCTATGTTTAACATAAATCTCTTTTGATGGCCTCTCATTCTTCACAATTTAAACAAAGAATAAACGGTTCTGAATTCTCTCTACTGGCTTGGAAATGTAAATTATTTCATTTCCTTTAAAAGCTTGAGAATTTTGCATCTCCTACAATGTAAGTTAATGTCTTCCATAAAATATATTTATTTCATATAAATACATATTTAGCTGCAAAATACTAGTCACTTGCCTTCTGTATAATGTTTGTCAACTCATGTCTCATTTTCCTTCTTCTTGATGAACAAGAATAATGTAACCATTTAACACAATCTATTCTCTTGGGAGGAAAGGGGAAAGAAAGTTGGCAAAAAAACCCCAGAGAAAACCTAAAATTGACATTGATCTGTAAAATTTTTCTTTCTGGGTAATATTTTGAAAGCAGGAAATATTTGGGACACATTAGCTAGGTTCCTGTAACTAATAAACGCATTACTGTGTTCCAACTGGAGACAAACACTATGTTGAATTAAATGGTTTTAGTGCTCAGGTACCACATCTTTGCTGGATTGTCCTTTGCTGAAGTGCTGCACAGCATCTCTGAACAGAGAAAAGGTACAAGCAGTTAGAGCGAAAGTGCATAAGCTGCACCTAGCCCCTAGTTAGAGGCACGCTTCAATGGCATGACCTGCCTCTGCCAAAGGAATGGAAGACCTGAGACTGTCCATGCCCTTTGCATGGTCCCACTGGGAGCCTTGGGAGGCTCTGTGCCTAAGGGATGTCTCTCGGGGGGATGCCGGGCAGCTGACCCCACTGTTCCCACGCGGCACAAATGAGCCTACTACAATTAGCCATGCAACGGAGGGACAAATCTAGCAGCTAGTCTTCAGCATGTAGAAAAAGCCAATGAGTTAATGAAAATATCTAAGTCACCCTGGTATGCTGCCATTCAAGACTTTAGTCAACACCTCAGTTACTCGTTCACGTGGAAAGTAATAAACGTGCTATTCTTGCAGCCTATACTGCACCATAGTCTTGAAATCCTCCGACACGCTGCTAGCACTCTCTGAGCAAAGAAGGTTTTGCTCCAGTGACAATGCTTGTTTATTCCTGTATTTGTTCAGCCATTGTCTCAAAACAGCCCTACACCTCCATCTCTTGGAGAGTCCTACTGCAAACGCTGCTTTTCAAAGTCTCCTATAATTTTATTTTTCAAATTGTTGCAGGACTCTGTGTCACCCAGACCCCATCTCATGACAGCAGACAGAGGCACGAGTACTTTAAATTTTGAAATGATAGAACATCTTTTCCATTTACAAGGTGATGAGACACCCACACTAAGAAGGAAATTATCTGAAAAACACAAGTGCAGAAGCGAAAGACAGGCTACAGGCTGCTGTTTTGCAGCGGAGGATCATGCAGGTTACGAACTGGAGACATTTGTAGCCTTACGGAAATAAATTCAAATATTCCCAGCATCAAAGTTTATTACGTAGGGTTGGACAATGAGGGAGAAAGGAAAGGAAAAGAACTGAAAGAGTCATTAACAGATTCACATGCAGTTTTATACAGTAAGACAAAACTGTTTAAGGTGTTCATCACATAGTCAGGTTTGACATTTCTGATGAGCACAACTTGGTTGAAATGAATCAGTCAGGTCTGCTCTGGACTTCAGCGGGACCAAAGTTTAGCTCAGTTTTCCCCAGCTTTATTTTCTTCCTTAATTTTAAACTTTTAATGTTTTCCCTTTTATAAAACAGTTTATAAGCATTCTGCTGAAGTACCTCACTTCCTTTGAGAAAGCTCTGAGGTTTCTCTTTAACAAAAAAGCATAAGGCTACACTCAACTTCCACAAAATGCCTTCAAAGGTGGAAATTCCCCCATTACGTGGGTTCCAGGAACTACATTTATCTAGGGAAGTAAATGAATTAATTAATGAAGGTCCAAGAGAACCAAAGCTGCAGAGAACGGGAAAGTTGCTGGAGACAGTGGAGATGCTCATGGCTTTTCTGCCATTGCCTGTGGCTTGGCACAGTTACTGAAATATGGATTTATGGAAATATATGGGGCTTGCCTAATGGGAACAACCCACTGAGCTACAGGGCAAGCTTGTGCCTCCCTTTACAATGCAGTTGCACAAGGATTTTGGAAGGAATGCTGGCATTGTGGTAGAGTGTTTCCTTTTGTTTTCAAGGAATAAAAACATAGAAACATTCAGATTATTTATTTCTGTTCCTTCATTTTCTGACCAGAATTGTTACTTAAGTGCCAAAGTGTGGTCACCAAGTTATAGTGCCTCCATGCAAGCAAGCTGTAACAGGAGGTGTAAAAAATCCTGGCTCAGAGAAACAAGGGGAGAAGGATCCTTGCAATGACTTTGGTTTCCGCATTCATCTCCTGTGGCTAGGTGAGTGGGGCCCAGGGAAAGGATGCTGGATTCTGGCCATGATGTATTTCTTTCATTCTTGTCTCCGGGTGGTCCAACCTCACCCGGGGCTAGTGGAGGGATGCCGGTTGTGGAGACTGTGATTTATAGGTTTAAACACTGGGCTACAGACAGTTGCAAAGAGCTTTTTGGGTTTTACCTGCTGCCCTGACAAATGGTTCTCATCTCCTCAGAGCAAAGGGGTCATCATGGGTGGACAGCTTCCATGAGCTGGGTGATGCCCACAGCCTTCCTGTGGGACCACCCTGGTTTTTCACTATCCACAAATGTTTCCCAAGCCAGCTGCAGAACAACAAACTTCTTTAGAGTTATAATTGCTTGATTTCTAGCTCCTGCCCTTCTTCCTTGCAAGGATCCATCAAACTTTCCATCCGAGCAGCACCCACTTAAGTATCCACCATCTGATACGTGCCTGAAGAACCGGAAATCTTCAGAACTTTCCAGCGGATCGAATTCCCTAAATTGGTGCAGCTGAAAGGGAAGGAGGATCATTTTTTGACAAGTCCTCTCTTGCAAGGCACGCCTCTAAATGGAGCCAAGAGTCTTAACAAATAGACCTCCCTGCAAACCTGCAATTTCAATTACCACTCTTTTGTGGGAGTTTCACAGCACAGTGAAATCTCATCTTTGCAGTTCAGTGCCATCTTCTAATAGCCTCTAACAAAGCTCAGCCTGGAAAATGCCAGGCACAATGAAACCTGTGCTGAATGCTGGTTTGCCGCTATTCGCTTCCACATCAATGGCAGCAGCACAGCCTCATTCGGAGCGCTCTGGAACGGGGCAGTGGATCATGACTGACCTGATCTATGAGGACACTATGACAGCAGCACTGTGCCCACGTCAAAGTTACTGCAGCCTATTACATGCGTCAGTGTGATTGTTCTGATGCCTTTTGGGAGCTCATGGACTTTTACCTTCCACAATAGCACATTGATTTTACAAAGTTTTGTGGCTGTCAGGTACTTGGGAAGAAGCATCACGACAGACAAGGCAGGCAGGATCAGAGAAGTTTAGGTGTTAGCTGGGCACTGCATGGAGGCCTTAATTTTATCTTTCGTTCCCCTGATCAGGTGTAGGAATTACCCAAACGGGTCAGAACACTGAACTGTCCGACGCAGGACAATGATATTAGCAAGGTGGCTCCCTACAAGTCCCCTCTGGTTTCCTTCCCAGAGAAGAAGGTGTAGTTAAGCATGCAACTCATGCTCTGTGGCTTCCTGCCAAGCTTGATATAGGGTCATGTACCCAGCCATTACTCATATATGTCAGTTTTTCAAATAAATATGGAAAGGTAGCAATTTGCTGGAATATTTGTTTTTAAAGGGTGTTCAGGAAAAAAATCAACTTTACCTGATATCTAGAAAAATTCTTTGTTCTCTTTTTCCATCTTTGATACTTTGTTAAGTTGTCCTCTACACAGTGCCGCAAGACACTGAAACCATGGGACCTACTGGAAACTCTGCAGTTCATTTGTCATCGCACGTCCCCAGTAAAAAAGGAAATACCCAAGAAAGTCCAGGGGACGAGGCATTTTGCAAATATGACAGGAAAGGAAGAACATTGTTAAATAAAAATTGATTATTTTTGTCTCTAGAAATTAAAATTTGGCTTTTACAATGGGAAAAATGACAAGAATTGAGAAAACAGCTAATCTCATTAGCAATGCTGCTTACTGATGAAGCAGCCTGCCTTGATTTGATGGTAGTAGACATACCCAGAATAAACCGTAAACCACAGAGAGTACTGTAATATACACTATAATGAAAAAAAAATCACAAAATGGAAAAATTCTAGCCCTTGATTTTTTAAAATTTTTATTAAATTCACATTATATCAATGTAAATGTACAGAAGGAGGATAAGGACTCAGTTAGACTCATTAAACTGTCAGGTTTGGGCTGGACAGTCTGGCTTTCTGCTCCCAGTCTCCATTCAGACTACCACCCTGAGTCTGCTGTGGTTACACAGATGGTCTGGTTGCACAGCTTGTCACAGCAATTCCCAAACAGACCTAGGAAGCAAAACTAGTCCAGACAGCAGATCCAACAAGTCTAGACCAGATGCTGCATTATTTTCCTAAAGGGCAAAACTGGAGTGTACCTATTAGTCTTGAAGAACATTATTCTACATTGTGCCCTCTTTCACTATTACCCCCCTCCCACCTGAATATGTATTACTGGTTTTGCTCACTTTTGCCAACATGCATAACCTGTGCATTTCAACTGCCTTCTCTTTATCAGGAGCCTTTAAGGTGTATATATATATATATATATTTTACCATATGATGTATTATTTTATTAAAAAGCAGAGATGTCTCAATAACTTGTATACTCGGTACGTGGTTTTGGTCCAGATGAAGGCAACACAGAGGCATTTTCCATAGGATGCATCTGTGTCATGGGCTGTGATTTGTATTCTTCATTGCCTCTGGTTTCTCTCAGCAGCAAACATTTTTCACATTTAAATAGCTCCTGTCTTGATGTATGATTATTTGCATTTCAGAAGAATCTAGTCAATGTCCCTGAAGGAAAAGGTGCAAGGCCTAATGCAATCTACTTAATAACATAAGTTAGCAAAAATTCTCACTTATCTCCCAACTTCCTCATCTCACAAACAGCTCAGCAAATGTATGTCAGCATTGAATTAGAGAACAGTAATTGGCTCGGTTCTTGGTGGCAGTAATAGAAGATTTATCCAGAGAGAATACTATCGTTACATAAATCCTTGAATAAACTGTTTGGTGTTATGGGGAGGGGGGAAAAAAAAAAAAAAGAGGAGAAAGAAGATGGTGTAATCAGATTGCACTGGTCTGACCTGGAGATCTGATGTCAAGTCTAACCTGATTCCTCTGGGAGGGCACATTTTTTGTTTAGGCTCTCAGTCTAGCTCAATATTGTTCACAACAAAAATTATCACAGAGGGTTAGAGAAAAAATCAGTCGTTGTTCACTGGAACACGGTCCAGCATGGACCACGCAGGGCACAGTGACAAAGCGCTTTTTAGGTCAAGTGAGGGACTGTACATCGTGTCAGAAATGTCACTGTCGCAGCAGAATGCCTGCTTCAAAAACAGTTTCTGCTGTTATCACGTTGAGAGATGGGAGGTGAGGGCGCATGGAAGGGTTTGTGAGCCCTCTCTCTGTGTGTCAAAAGAGTGAGGCAGCCCTCAACTGAGAAATGGAGTATGATCTTGAACAGCTGCTTTTCCTGTCATTTCAGTTTCCCCAGGACTGTGAATCCTTTGTCCTTCTTTCAAATACGAGATTCTTAAATTGTTTGTGTAGCGTGCTTGGTTGTATAATGTGGTATAAATCCTTGCAAGCTTTACGCTTTCACAGCCAAATTCTGTTCTTTCGTACTTGTCACAGGCAGAATGAAGCTGTGGCTCATGGCTGTCTCTCTGGATATGGACATGAAAATATAATTGCAATTCTATATGCACCAAAATGAGTGGTAATTATACCACGGCATTCAGCAGGATCCAGACCAAGCAACAGGCTGAGAGCATAGACCCCTCACAGAGGGCGATGTCCACTGGATCTGTGGATACTATTCACGCTTTGTTCTCTTTGCTGGACAAGTCAGTAAACCAGTATTCTAGTAACATGGCAAGGAATAGGCAACAAAAATATGTGAACCAAATGTATAATCATTTGGATGTGCCAGCGCCCTGGTTTGATAGGATATTCCAAAGTATCTTCAAATCTACCAGAGTATTTTTCCCCCCTTTTTATGAAGAAATCACTTGTTGAGATAATGATTTTTATTGTTCCAGTGAGTCTTTACTGCCAGGAATTTTTATTTTGGTGATACATTATTGTCATCAAGTGTTGTGTGGTAGCAATTCTAGCCAGAGATACTACAAAACTGGCCACAGCCAGTGGAAAAATAAAGCTGTATTTCAAAACATTTAGTGATGCTTTTAGATAGTGTCTTGGGGAGCACAATGTTAAGGAGGTAATTCCTCAGTCTTTACAAATATAATTTTGTTTTCTGGAGTTCATCTACCTCTGGGGAGGCAGTCACTCTGGAGTACCAACAGACCATAAAACTACCATTCTTCATGTTTTCAAGCTTTCCAAGCAAGGTACTTCATCTTCTCGACTTCTTACATATCCACATTCAATTTTCTAGTGCTTTGTGTTTTAAGTAATTTAAAAAGGTAGATTCAACTTTGGCTTATAGAAGAAGTATTACTAGGCATGTTTAGATCTGTAATTTTTGCTATCAAGCACCAGGACAAAGTGGAAAATATTTTCCACAGAAGAATCTCGACATTTCTCTCCATACTATATATCCTAGAGCCTTCACAGCTGAATAGGTTCCAAGGGAATAAGAGAGAGCTTGAATTACCAAAATTAAACTCACACAGGGAATTTATATTCCACATTGTTTATAGGAATGTGGTTTTATTTTGTAAAATATGCCATGGGTTTAGTAAATGAAGAATAATCCTGTAATAAATAAGGCCTTAAAAGCTTTACTTTAAAAGTCACCTTCTGCGGTGATAATATTCTCTTAAAACATAGTGAAAATTTTTACTAAGTGGTGGAAATAATGGTAAATTGTATTCATTGCATATTTATTAATTCTGGTTTACTTTCAAAAGGAGACATTCAGTGCCAAGCCCATCTGACTGGAGCATGACTCTTAGGCTAGCCATTAAACTCTACTGAAGAGGAGCAAAATTCTTTGGTTTCATACCAAATATTTTACGTCTACTGTCCTCTCGAACTTCATCAGACCCAGAGGTTAAACACCCAATTGACAACCATGTGTTTGCATTCAGAAATCATAGCAGCAAGAAAAAACGATGATAAAAATGTTCAAAGCCTCAGCCATTCCAGGTCAAAGGTGGAAAAAACTTGCTGTCATATGGCCAGACCAGGCACTGCAGCCCTCCTTGGATACTTATACTGCTGATTTGGAGTGAGGGAGTCGGGGCCCTCAGGGATCTCAAGGAGATCATCATAGATCCTGGTCCCTCCCGGTCACATTCCAAATTGCGGGCACCATTTTGTATGCTCAGATCTCTTACGAAATGTGGGGTGAGGATCCCATCTCGTGACTGTGGTGCACACATGCCTCGGTAAGATTCAGTTTGTAGTACAGACAGATATCCACCGTAGCAGTTTTCTGACTTTGAATTTGACTTTTGTTCAGGTAGAGTGAGAGCTTGCATTATTTTCAACCTAAAAGTTTTAAAGTCCTTGTAATTCTTAATGTGAAATCAACCCTTCCAATCCTTTGAAAAATACACTGTGAGGAAAAGCAGACCGTTTTTACATATTTTACAGCGTGTTAAAAGGTAAATGGCCCTTTCCACTAAAAGAAACGTCAGAGATTTTTCTCCCTACAAGATGATCAAATAAACTGTCACATCTACGCTCACAAAAATTTATGCTGTAAAAGGGCAAATCTATCTGGAAGAAACAAGGATTAATGTGAGCCTGTAGCCCACCTCACACCCCTCACCTTTGCAACAAGGGTAATTGTCTGGGGGACTTGAGCACTCTGTTTTCAGAGTTTGAAAATATCTAGTATATTATCAGGAAAGTATTTTTGGTGCTTTTCTTGTAGGACATGCTGGGAAAGTCAATTAATCCTACTGGTTGATTAGTGGAGTGCCAGCTCATGAGTTTAATTTAGGCTAGTCTTAAAGAAAGTGTCTCTCCAGCAGTGCCACTGAAAAGATTAATCCGTGTTAAATGCAGTAGAAACATCATCCTGAGAGCCGAAACAAGGGCTGGAAGAGGTGCCAGCCGAGGCCAGGCTTGCATTCTCAGAGAATGTCTCAGACCCACAGCTCTGAGAGGCTGGAGAGGACACCGCAGCCCCCGTGGTGCCTGCATGGTGGGGCTCAGAGTCCCTTCACCCCATGCCTTCAGGCCATGGCACCCATAGTGATGCTCAGGGATGGGACTGCCCTGACTGTCCCCCTGGCTGCCCCACTCCTGGCCAGGATGGTGGGATGGGCCCCAGACTGCTGGAGAGCCCCCATGGCTCCCAATCCCCAGGGACCCCCCCAGGCTGCATAGCACCCTGACACCCAAACTCCGTTCAACCTTGCACGTGTCCTTTTTTCTGCAGGTTATTCTTGCCTTTGAAAAAAATATGTTGTAGAGCAGAGTTATGATTCATGACTAGGTATTAATAAATTCATGTGGGTAAATATTTGGTTCCTTTCAGCTCTGTGGAGAACAATTAGATGATGAACAGATTGTGACTAAGTACAATTAATAGTGCCAGGGTGTACCTTCACAGGGGAATAAATACAACAATTAGTGTCTTATTTTATCGGTTGTGTAGGATTGTTTCTAGCTATAATGGCTTGGATATTCACAGAGCAGGCTAAGATTGCATACAAAACATCAGCTCCTTTCAAATTGCAGGATTGTGTAGCTTGGGAAGAATAAAATCTGCTTTGAGATCGAAACTTATTCCAGACCAGTGTAAGTTCACAGACCATCTTTGCTTTTTAGCAAGCTGGAGGATAGTTGATTGAGGAAATTTTTGAGTTCTGCTCTTGAGCTCCAACCCAGAAACCAGTGACTGTGTGCTCAAGCAACTGGTCTGTGCCGGGAGTCAGGGGTGCCTGAGAGAGCACGACACTCTACTGACACAGGTTTTCACACCGCTGCTGGCCGTACCTTTTCCAGCTCTGCCCCAGGATGGAGATGGGCTTCCCCTGGACTCTCTGTCCAAGCAGGTGCTGTGAGTTGGGGACAACGGGATAGGATGCAGAAAAGCAAAGCTACAGCATTAGCTTCTACTGCTGTGCAGCCTCCTAACATCTTCCCTCAACGAGGTGCAGAGCTCCAGCCATTGATGTAGGAAATGCCTATGCAACTGCAATCAGCTCTCGTTTGGCTATGCGTCATGTCTAATTTCAAATTACAAGGTCACAATTCGCATGGCACAACTTCTGTCGACTGAAGCTTTTCAACTCTGGGTGAACCTGAGCAGATCTTTTAGGGCACGGGAGGAGAGCTGTTCTTGCCACGTACGGGAAACAGTGCCTGAATTCTCAAAATGGGCAAACCAGCTCTCAGGAATGGCCATATTGTTTTCATTACAACTTCTCCCCTCCTCCTGCCTGTAAAAGCCTTGCAGCCTTTTAGGTGAAATAGTCTGGGTTAGTCTAAGAAACCAGACTGTTATAAAGGAGGGCACTGGAGAACCTCAAAGGCAGGTTTCTACCTGCTACGTCAATAGGGATGGAGGGGAAGATTGGTCAGTAACTGGCCGTACATTGGTCAGTAATCCCATATTAGCTCTTGATGTTGGTAAACTTCCTTTTAAATTTTATAAATCAAGGCTTTCTTGGCTTGCCTTTACAGAGACAGAAAACATGATCATTTCCGTGCTCTCCACGGCTCTCTGACACTGTCAGCAGCACATGTTCTTGCATTACTCAGTCTTAAATGGATCCCTATTTTAATTGCTCTTGCACTTCCCTGTGCATTGTTATAGCACTCAAGAATTACTTCAAAGGCGCTATTGTTTTTCTAAAATGTATCTTATTGTTAAAAAGAGAGCTGAGGTGTTCTATGCAAATGCTGCGGTTCAGCTTTTGCTTTTGCTTTTAACTGAATTGTTTTGAACAAGGTTAACCAGTACTTTGCTAACTTAACCACTGTTCACGTGTAGATAAATTCAAAAGTTTAAGGGGGCGAGGGGTGCTTTCAGCTATAGACCGTTGCAACAAACAGATGCCCAGCTGCAAGGGCAGTGTCCCTGCCACGCATCCCTGCCAGCCACAGCTGCGCTGGGACGGTGTTGTGATGAATGCAAGTGATGTCCCTCTCTCTGTACCCACTCAGCATGTCAACAGCTGGAGCGGGGAAAGGGCTCTGGAGCCCATCCTCCCCCTGCTCATGCCCTGAAACCAGCTTCTCATGGGATATGGGGCAAAATCCAGGCGGCATCACATGGGCCCCACCCCCTCCATCTGCCACCCTCTCACTCGCGGTGGTGATCTGTCTCTTCTTAGACATCAAACATTGAAGGAGCACAGAAGCAGAAAAATATCAGATATGATGTGAGGCAATAACAGAAAACACGATTTAAACAAACAAAAAAAAGTTCCAAAACTTCCACCAGAAGCAGAAAGAATATATATATATATTTATGTATATTTTCTATATACTGTCATGATTCATTCTGCAAGATCCAGTAATGACTTAAGCTAGTTCTGGACCCCACAAAAAAACCCACCTTGAATTGTATGAAAGTCTATTGTACCAAAGGTGATATTTGAGACTGAAAGCTCTTGTTCAACCAGAAAGAAGGACCTTTTGTAATTTAAATTCGTCTGAATATGCTTAAAAAAGCATATATTTTAAAAAGACTGGGCTTGGCACACACAAAACTTCAGCTGATTTAGTTTAAGAAATGCAGATTTTTTTCTAAGGCTAATTTTCATGGAGGCAATCTTCTACAGCCCTCTTCCCTCCTCCAAATAAGCTTTTACAAATCTACAGAATGGTTATTTTCAGCCGTGTTTTCTGAAGTCATTACACATTTTCTTTTCCTTGTGAAGACTTACAAAAGTTTCAAAGCAGTGCATTTCTTGAACTTAAATTGATAGAAGGTTTTATGTTTCGGGTGAAATCTTAATAAATGGTAAAGTTCTTTTATTTTCTACAACAAAAGCATTTTCTGCTGCTTTCTTGAGGCTGTATGCATACTACCAATGCTCTAGTCTTAAACATTTTTGTCTCTATCAACTTGGAAAAGAACTTTGCATTCTGCTTCAGCTCTCATTTACCAGAAATTTTTTTACCTCCTTAAATTGTCTTTCCTCTCATTAGATTTTGATTAGATTTATAATAAGTATAATGAGTGCATAGACTAAGACCAGACTTAATGTTTGCAGAAAACTCAAACCAATCCAGAAACATATCACATGCTGGTGTCCTTACTTCTCTTCCCTTCGTATTAAGCAAAGCAAGTCATCAACAGACTGCAAGCAAATTCTTTATTAAACTTCACCCACAAAATGGGACAAACCCCCAAAGTTTTCTTTCTTTCTGGCCTCCTCAAAGATCACTGTGATGGTCACAGGTGTGTGTTGCATTTAGACATTTCTATTGGCTCAGGTAGTAGTAGAGCTAATTCACTCTAGTACAGACCTGAAAATGAAAATAAAATAAAGATGAATTCTAGATTGTTTCCTGAGTCTTTGTTTATTACCGTAACCCTACACCAAACACCCTGAATGCTTTGCCCATTTATGATAGCAATTCCCATCACCACCTGGTGAACAGGTTTTTCTTCTGCTAGAAGTGGTTCTGTGCTGTTGACCCAATGTAGCTATGCATGAAGTCTTGAATTGCAGAGGTGTTCTGCCTTCCCAGGGATTACAGGAGTAAACACTATAGAACTATTAGCTTCTGCTGTGCTGCTGTCCTCTATTGTCAAACAGCCTTGGGCAACCCAGATTCATTCTGTTCCCCCAGGAACCACTATTATGCCAGCATAAATTCATTTGACTTCAGTCACTTCACACAGCACAGAGAGATCAGACTGGACCAATTGTCTTTAGCAATGTTTTTCTTTGTTGCTGGATAGATAGCATATCCAAGGTTTAATTTAATAAAATTGCCGTATCTAGCATAAACCAGATGGACTAAGGTCTGTTGACAAAATGGATAGGTTATTTTCAAGGACACTGATTCATGGTCTTACAATGAAAACAGCATTTAACAGATTTATTGTTGTTGAATAAGCAGTAGAGAAGCTGGAGAAGGTCGATTCACCTAATGTTATTTTTATAATTTTAAAAGCTTTTTGCTGGGTATCAGAATACATTAGGCAAAAAGCAAATATTTTGTTTATTGTTTTTTAGAATCACAGAAGTGTGTAGGCTAGAAGTGAGGCCATCTTCTCCAAGCCCCTGCTCTAAGCAAGGTCAACTCTTCTCAGGCTGTGGCCAGTCTATTTGTATGTCTTCAAGGATGGAGACTCCACAACTTCTGGACATTTGTTCCTGTTCTTGACCACCCTCATGGTAAAATCTTTTTTCTTGTATGCAGTTGGCTTTTCCCTTTCTTCAGCTTGTAACTGCTTCCTCTTTTTCTTTCTCTGTGCAGCTCAGAGCAGTATGACTTAATCTTCTCTATAATTTCGCATTAGGCAGCTGAAGAGACCAGTAAGATCTCTCTTCAATCTTCCCTTTCAAGGTAGAGCAACCCCAAATCTCTCTGTGTCTCCTTATCCATCATGTGTCCCAGGGTCCTAATCGTTTTGGTGGCCATCAGTAAGATTCTCTCCAGTATGTCAATGTCTTCTGGGGAGCACCAAACTTCATACTTGTTTCATAAATTTTTTGGTGATTTTCCTTTTTTTTCTGCCACAAAGCTCAGATTTCCAAAAATTATGAAATCAGAAGAAAGTGCTGGATTTCTAAAACTCTTCCAGCTGCTAGCTACAGGCAGCCATTCCTTTGCTGGAAGTGAGATGACACTTCTGAAACTTTAGGCACTCTGAATCTAGATACACTTTATGTATCCAAACTCAACAAAGATGAAAGATGGTGCTGGTGGGTGAAGCAAACCATTTCTGAAAGAAAGATCTAGATGGATATGTATTGCCTTTTTTATCCACTGAAGATCTCAGAAAGGGAGACAAAGGCCGTCAAGACAGTCTTCCAAAGATAATGTGAGCTGAGAAGAAAGAAATCTTTGGGTTGCTGTGGTGGATTGACCCTGGCTGGGTGCCAGGTACCCACCAAAGCCGCTCTATCACTCCCCTCCTCAGCTGGACAGGAGAGAGAAAATATGACAAAAGGCTCATGGTTTGAGATAAGGACAGGGAGATCACTCAGCAATGACCGTCATGGGCAAAACAGACTCAACTTGGGGAAAAATTAATGTAATTTATTGCCAATCTAAACCAGAGTAGGATAGTGAGAAATAAAAACAAAATTTTAAAACACCTTCCCCCCACCCCCTCCTTCTTCCTGGGTTCAACTTCACTCACAATTTTCTCTACCTCCTGCCCCTCCAGCAGTGCAGGGGGACGGGGAATGGGGGTTGTGGTCAGTTCATCATACGTCTCTGCCACTCCTTCCTCCTTAGGGGGAGGACTCCTCACACTCTTCCCCTGCTCCAGCATGGGATCCCTCCCACAGGAGACAGTCTTCCGCAAGCTTCTGCAATGTGAGTCCTTCCCACAGGCTGCTCCAGTGTGGGTCCCTTCCATGGGGTACAGTCCTTCAGGCACAGACTGCTCCAGCATGGGTCCCTCAGAGGGACACAAGTACTGTCAGCAAACCTGCTCCAACATGGGCTCCTCTCTCCATGGGTCCATAGCTCCTGCCAGGATCCTGCTCCAGTGTGGACTCTCCATGGGCTCACAGACTCCTTCAGGCATCCACCTGCTCTGGTGTGGGGTTGTCCACAGGCTGCAGGTGGATATCTGCTCCACCATGGACCTCCATGGGCTGCAAGGGGACAACCTACCTCACCATGGTCTTCACCAAGGGCTGCAGGGGAATCTCTGCTCCAGCGCCTGGAGCACCTCCTCCCCCTCCTTCTTCACTGACTTTGGTGTCTGCAGAGTTGTTGCTCTCACATATTCTCACTCCTCTCTTCTGACTGCTGCTGTTGTTGCACAGGTGTTTTTTTTCCCCTTCTTAAATATGTTATCCCAGAGGTGCCATCACCATCGCTGATGGGCTCGGTGTTGGCCAGTGGTGGGCCCGTCTCGGAGCCGGCTGGCATTGGCTCTATGAGACATAGGGGAAGCTTCTAGCAGCTTCTCACATAAGCCACCCCCATAGGCCCCCCGCTACTAAAACTTTGCCACGCAAACCCAATACAGTTGCCTATAAAAAGGAAGGCTGCAGTTCTAAGCAGCTCTTTTGCCTGAGGTTACTTTTCTTTCCTGAAGCCAAGGCAGCTAAACTACTGAGACTTCTTGTCCAAGGGCGTTTTTCTCAGGGAATATAGCAAAGGGGTCCAAGGTGAGAGGGAGTCAGGTTTCCATTTTGGTGGTATCTCCACAGCTTTGTTTTGACGTTGTTTCTTTAACAAACAAACAAGCCTAAACAAAACTCAGATTGAAAACTCTTGTAGAAGAAAATTCTGGAAAAATTTAGTTTAGGTCAGTTGGAAAATTTCCTCCAAAAAACTCAGTTGGTTTCCCTTACTAGCTTTAACTATGTTCCCAGCTCGTGTACATTAGAATGAAATGGTAGCACTTCAACAGCAGTACCAATTTTGGTCAAAAGATGGGTCAGGAGGTACTCCTCCAATTTGTTTTGAGAGCAAAATCAGGAGAAACAGCAGCATTTCTCCCCCCTTATGAGATGCAGGGAGGATGTCCCAAGTCCATGAGGCTGAAGGGCATTTTTTTTTCTCCTGCCGCTCAGTGGTACATCATCTCTCCGGTGTGCTTGGTCAGGCTCTCAGAGCCTGGGACTTGGCTTACTCATGGGCATCTTCTTTTAGGGATCCTCTTGGGACTGTCTTTGGGCATTAGACAGCTCCCTGCTGCTGTGTGAACCTGCACAGCTACTTGAGTGGTGACAACGCAAGCTAGGGCAGTCTAGAAGAGAGATTGGGACACTGTGGGGCACCTCAGCGATAGCTCATGTCACATCACTTTGGCTTTGGCTGATGAGCCCAGCTGTGAGCAGGGGCACCTCTGACAATTACGTTTAGAAAGGCAAAATGAGGTCTTCCCACAGCAAAGAGCTTCATGAGCCAGGTGCTGCGTGAATGGTATTCTGCTCCCTGCCTGCTATTAATATTCATGCTGCTTCTCAAATCTAATATTGATTAGACCTTCATAGGTAAACAAACAAATGAGACGGCATCCTTACAGTAAAAGCTTGACGTTCTTGAGAAAGACAGGGCATTAGCATCTGTCTGCTGTTTTCCTCCGCTTCAATATGATCTCTGAGCACTGGCAACATTATCTGAATCTAATATTCAAGCAATTTTAGCAGTCGTGATATTCTAGCAGTTCCGTCTATCTAGAAGACAGGCACTTTGAAGGCCTCCATTTGGTGGGTTGGCAAAGCTGCATCTGTACAAAAGAAGAAGCATGTAGATATGAAATATGACATTAAAGTATCTCTTTCATTTTCTCTGCTAAGGCAGTTTCAGCCCTTGCATATCGAAGTTGCGTAAGTGAGCAAAGCTTGAGGCCCAAGATGAACAGAAATTATTTCCACCATAAGTAACACTGCACCTATCAGGGAACTAGCGCGTTTGCACAGGTATTTTTCATCTCTCGCCATTTTGTCTTTTCTTTCCAGCAAAGTGCCAAATCCTGCTGGCATCGCTTGGCATCACTGTGTCTCTGCCATGAGAAACAAAAGAAAGACAAGCCAATGCAAAATCACGGCTGCAATAATCACAACAAGAAAGACGTAAATAATACGTTCTGCTTTCCTCAATATTAGTTCAGCCACAGCAGGTGTGTTTTAGTCCTGTGGTCCTGATTCCTCCTTCTTTATCTCTCTCTTATGCAGGCAGCTCTATTGATTTTGCGAACTGAAATCTTGAACTCCATCTGCTCAAACCTACAGTAGGGGCAGGGCTAGATACTCATAAAGCGAGAGGGTGAAATGCCTGCCATGGGGGAGTGCTGCATTTTGTGTCAGCTTGATCAAAAGCAAACTCCTCCTCTAAAATATTTAATAATTATGAAAATATATTTTAATTACTTAGGAAAGGGCTTTAAAGGGCTTTTGTGAAACAAAAACTGACAGACAACTGTAATTTTTTAGAAGCACTTAGTACTCTTGGAAACCCACGCACTACATAAATGCTTTCAACACATATACACATATATATATATTAATAGACCTTTGAAAATTAGCATCTTTCCCACTCTAGGATTCTCACTATAAAAATTTCCAGAATTTTGCCCACAAGACACTCAGGCATTATGGAGACAGTGCTGCAAAAAGACTTGGGCAGACAGACAAGTTATCAGTTTTGCTCCGTTGTGCCTCAGTGGCTCAGGTTCTTGCCCAAGCATCCTCTCCGGGCCGGAGCAGCAAGGCAGGTCCTGTGCCCAGCGGAGCACTACGTCGGGAGGGATGCGGGCTGCAAGCCAGGAAGCATGGCTGGCTTTTCCACGAAGCGCGGTCTACGCCACCATGAGCGATACGCAGCAGAGCTGAAGGCAGCAGAGTTCGCAGAAAAAGTGTTGTGCCCAGGTAACTAAAAGTTATATCCTGATGTGTCCGAATGAGTCTGGCTTTAAGTTGCATCGGCACCCTTAGCTGCTGTTCTCCAATTTCTGTGTGCTTTGCTGTGCAGCTGGAGCGGTATAGTTCTGTTGGCGTAGATTTTATGGAATTGACCTGAATACTTGATCCAAAGCCTCTGCTAAGGATGTTTCAGAATGCAGAGCAGAAAGCCTGGCCCAAAGTACCTTGAAGAAGCAGCTGTATTAGCTCCTCCTACATAAGAATTAGCAGGAAGGTATGGCTAAATAGCCATGCATGTTTGGGTTTTGAAAGAAAATTAAAAGGAGTATAGGAAAGATGACAAAGCAGCATGCTTTTTCGGTTTGTTTTGCTTGGGCACCCTATTGACCAAAGATGGAAATTCAGATGGGTTAAACTGCAAATTCAGCTTGTATTTCTCACTTTGTTTCCTCCAGAAAGAAAGAACTGAAAGAAAAGTAGGAACAGGTAGGAAAAGACAAAGCATTCTGTAATACATTTTTAAAAAATGAAGTTGTTTGCTTTTTGCTTAAGGAAGCAATCACTGGAAAAGGAAAAGCTTTTCTGGCTGGCGTCCCAGCTGGGGTTCTTGCAAGTGGTATTCTCCCTCTGCAACCTTGCTGCTGTTTTAGACCTCTTCAATGAACACAAAAATACATCTTTCATAAAGGAAGACACCACCTCTATGCTGGTGACATATTTTGCCATGGACTGTATAACATTCCTCTATAGTTAATACTAAAAATGCATCCAGATTATTAAATCAAAAACGCATTTCCTTTTACTGCACAGGGTAAGGTAATGCCTTCACCTGGGCCATGGAAGCCTTTTACAGGGAGCCCACTGTGGTGGGGCACAAATTTTTTGGCCCCTTTTGGAATAAATTTAAGTTGTACCATATGATAAAATATTGGTTTTGCCAGGGCTTTTGCATCAGGTATGCTGGTACTCACAAAGGGATGTACAGTAATGCTAGAAATGAGAGCAGTGTTCTGGAAAATTGTTTTCTTCAAAGTCAGTAAAAATGTCTATTTCAGAACTATTTACGTTCTAAAAGTCTTCCTGAGTTCATATCAAATTGTACATTAAAATATGAGCAGCAGCTCTATAAAAGTCAGCGCATTTATTTAATCATTTTCAAATAAGGCAGTTTGATTTTTTTGTTCCTAAGTTATCTAAATTTATTTGAAAAATTCCACCTCAAAATTAAAAAAGATCATTCAAATTGAGGTTGAACAAACTGTTTCTTCAACCGGGACAAGCATTGTAGAGAGAGGGAGGAGGCTGCCTTTTACAAGACATAAAAATAAATTATTCATACAGCTTAAATACGATGTATCTATTATTTAGTAACACCCTGTTGTTTCAGTTTCACATTAGGCAGACAGCAAAAACGGAGAAAAAAGACTGCAATTCTGTGAAGGATAATACAGGTTCATCACATTTGATATTATGATAAATTGTATTTGTCTAGTAAAGTGGTGTGCCACAGATCTGTAAAGGAAAGTACAAGTAATTAGAAGTGCTGTATGATAAGACAGAGAGTTCTGCCTTGTAATCCTGGAGAAGGAGCACTTTAGACTTTGTGAAGCTGGGAGCTGCTCTCACTCATATTCCCGCTGTCAGTCCAAGGCAATTCTTTTGACAGGTGCCATCGATTTTTCTAAAATGCCAGCAGGCTGACTCCCGACTGCCTCGGCTCTGTTCTCCCACAAAATGCAAGCCGCAGAAGAGGAGAGGAGAAGGCATCCCAAAACTAAGGAGTTTAATGTGCTTGGAGGGACTTTATTTCACTCCAGGGAAAATTCCTCAAAACCTGCAGAAGAGATGGTATTTGTGGGGAAAAACTCAAAAAGATGAAAGCATAAACTCTTTATATTCTGATTTCTATAGCGAGTCAAAAAGAAAGAGAAATTTTAAGTAACAATCTGCTGAGATTTGCTCTCCTCTGACTTATAGATTGGAGAAAACAACCCATATCCTTCTCAGAGCTTGGTTCCCAGTGGAAATATATACCAATAGAAGAGAAACTGGTTGTCGGATTCCCTGCCAATCTCTGTCTTTAATCCGTAGATGTTTTATTATCTCACTCGCTTCTCTTTCCACAGTTGCATTCAATTCTCCGCAAGTACTTTCATGCCAGGAAGCTAGGCATACACAGAATATAAATGCCTCGTTGCATATTTTATGAGGGTCCTTAACCACATGCGTGGAAAATGTTTATTTTATAAGTGCGGAATTGTCCCCTGGGGATGTTTTGCTTCACAAATGAGCCTAATGAGCACTAGAAGAGCAGTTTTGTTCAGGAAAGTGGTAGGTTTTTTTCTTCTTTAATTTTTTAATTACAGCCCCCGACCTGAAGGACTAGCACGAAACCATAAACAGATCAGGATTACAAGCAACATGCCTTTTTCATCGGTGCCATCAAGGGGGACACACTGGTACATATCCCCCACGCTGCACAGGGGTGATGCAGGGTGAACCCCTGCTCTGCTGAGTGTCAGCACAGACCTTGCCACTGTCCCCCCCGAGAGCCCCTGTCCCCTCTGCCCTTTGCCAGGGACCTGCCCGGGCTCATGGGCGTCTCCCCAAAATGAGCCCCGTGTAATATCATCACTGGAATGGGGCACGGGTAAATGGACGGATGTTGCCTCCCTGAGGATGGGAGCATTGTGCACACCACGCAGCTCACGGTTTTCTCAGCAGACAAGATTTGGGGTCAGTTATAAACACAGATTTGCAGAGGTAGGAAAAGACAAAATGGCAAAGTGTGTCCTTAAGCTTATACTTAACAAGGGAAACTCATCTCAGCAGGCTGGTGGGCTGTGCCCATTGCCAAAGGTGGTGACTTGTCCTCCCTTAGCCCCGGATAGAAGAAAACCTTCCTTTCCCTCCCTATCTATTTGCCTTCCTTTTATTCCCTCTGACTGAACACAGGAACAGTATCTTATTTTACCATGGCATATTGTATAATTTTCTTTTGTACTGTTCCTTAAGGTTACTTGATTAACATGCCTGTAGTGTTCTGTAAATAGATTTTTCCTGGTGATACAGAAAACTGATCAGCACCCAAAGAACAATTCACTTTTTATTCTCAGATGTAGTGGTAATTTCAGCCCACGGGTGCCATCAGGGTGACCCTCCCTCTGCACCATCCCCAAACCGCCGCGCTGGCAGGTCGGCTCCTTTGGTCAGGTACCACTGTCCTTTTCAAACAGAAACAGAGATTGCAGAGCAAACGTCATGCTGCTTTTCACCACCATTCTTCCGAAAAAAACCCAACAGCTGTCTCTTGCTGCTCCCAATCATGCCGTGAATGTGTCAGCAGTGGCCACGTCATACACACATACATACATATATATGTGTGTGATATATCTATTGTCTGGGTATATTGAGTATAACCTATATCTGGGTATATCTATTATCATAATTTATATTTATTTTAAGTCACATGAACTTGTCAGGCACCTTGTCAGGCAATTGTGCTGATCTCTTTACCTATCTATGGTTTTTAACAAAAAGTGGGTATTTTTAAACACCTACAAAAATAGCTGATATTACCAAACATTCAAGGCAAAAATGAAGCAAAAAGACTTCTTTTTTTTAAAGTGTTCTTGGCTTTCATGTTAAATTTATTGTACTAGAAATGTACCAAGTGAACCTGATATATAAAAAACAGAGGCCCAAAAAAACTCTGGTCACGTACATATGTAAATATCTATGTGTATCTCTATTTCGAACACATACGCAGAGGGCTAGGATCATCTGCAGCTGTAGCTGATGTTCTTCTTGTGTAGTTTTTTATGCTAGGAATGTGGAACTAAGAAAAAACTGAAGCAAAGTGCATGTGCTCGGATGGGGACTGGAGCCCTGACTTTCAAAAAGATTGAAGCTCTTCTGTCAGTAAAAGCATGGTAACAGTAAGAGCCCATGCCAGAAAGCAAGTATGCATGCCCTGCACAGTCATTATTGAGGGAACATCGGATTTCTGCAGTATAAATCCATAAGAAGGCATTTTGAAAATGGAAAGCTGGATCCAAATATAACTGCAATTTTGCTGGTGCCTTGAGAGTCCTTTACACTGTGTTTCTGAAAACAGCCCATTTTATCCTAGTAGGAGAGTGTGTTACCCTGTGCTGACTTTGCTCGGTGCTGTTTGCAGAATAGATGCCTTTTTGTTTGGCACTCGCTGAGTATACAGAACACCGAGAATGGCTTAAATTGTACCAGCTGTTAACAACACCACGGTAATGTATCTGTTGCTTACCCTAGCAGAAAAAAACCCCCAACCCTCAGTGGTTCGAAGTCTTCTTATTTTCTCTTCTACTTCTCTCCCATTCCCTTTCATGATCAAAACAACACAAAGTTAGATGTCATAGATGAGCCCAAAAAAGGAGTCTGATTTCTGCAGCAAAAATCTTAGTTTTGCAAGCTAAATAAAATTTTCTGAAGACCATGGAAAGGTGGCTGCTGGGTCACTGCATCTATGTACACATCCCCTTTCCAAAAAGGCAGTTTATGTTCTGTCCGTACCATTTTTGTAGTATTTTTCTTCTTAACTAATATCGAGTGGGAAAGCACATGTTTTCCCTGAGAAAAAAAGGAAGCTAGTTTCCACAACATGCTCCTTTCTTTGCTCAGGGGCGGTTGCTTGTAACAGCTCAATCACTTTTCACTGTGCTGTTCTCTGGCATGTAGGTCCTGCTGGGCCCCAATATGCAGGAAGAAGGTAACTCTTAAGTAATAGACACATTATATTTGAAATAATATGGGCTGTTATGCATTAAGAAAGAAGAGTAGATAATTTTTTAAAGAACATTTGTTCCCTCATCTCAGCAGTAATTTTTGTATTTTTTTTTTCTTGTAGGTGAAAATCCTCATAAAAAGGGTCAGGTATTAACAGTTCCATGTCTTAAGTGCCTGTTATCTTGCTTATACTTAAGCGATGGCAGGAACTTTCATTATTTCTAAGACCTCCCCTGCTGTGAAGCAGTTAATTTTGACATTGTCAAAGAGGTGACAACCCCTTTGAACAATGAAAGACTTTTGATTCAGTGAAGCGATGGCATTACTTCGCTACATAGCACCAAAGTGTGAATCTCAGGGTGAGACACATTTAACACAGCAGGAGGCCTTGATGGGATATTGGTTGAAAAAAGTGTTTGCATTGTCTAGAGAAGAAAGGGGTTTGGGAAAGAAAAAGTGAGGAACATTAGGCAGCAGGGATTGCTTGTTACCTTCTGACCCCCTTGGCTCTGTTGCTCCTGAGAACTCGCGGGATGGAGTTAGTGAAATATCCTAAATACATTTTTATGCCATCTGTAAATTTCTTCTTGCAGTGCTGAAATCACAATCATATTAGAGACCTGACTTCCTCACCACCTCTTTTCATTTTTACCTTATCTCCATCACCTTGTGACGTAACAGTGTGGCAAATGCACACTCAGTCCGTAAATCTGTTAATTGTAGCGTGTTTTGAGAAGACTTATTATGAAAAATGCTTTTTGAAGTCTAAAAGGTTGAAACAGACTTGGTTTCTCCCAGTTAGTGAGATCAGTAGTTTTTTACCCAGTTATTTAAAGCAGTTTTGTTTTTCAGAGGTTAGCATGGACAGCACATTTGGTGGCTGAAAGCTGTGGGCCTTTTCCAGCAAAAAAGTAGCTGTGGTCTAGAGGGGAGGTTTGCAAGCAGCTCACATCTGCCCCATGCTATGGTGTCCCCAAAAGTGTCTTGAAGACAAAACCTAATGAGCACTGTAGATGAGACAGCTCCACAATTACAAGGGGGTTTTGTGTAATAGATACGTTACTCATTGCACTTCCAAAGTTGCCCGCGCTTCATACAAATTCAGTATTCACTCAGCTATGTTTCACTGAAAAATATTTATATCAGCAATGAGAAAAGGAATGACAAAACTGGAAGCTTCAGTCACTAGGTGGGTGCTAATTCAGTGTTTTCACTGAAACAAATTAAGGGGCATTCAGAGGAATATTTGTACTTGAACATCTCAACAGATGGATAGTCCTTGGCAGCCATGAAACTTTCTGTTATCCTGCAGACATCCCTTCAGAAAGGAGGTCCAGAGCAAGAGCTGAAAGTTGGAGTTATGAACACTTAGTCTTCCTTGGACATTGGTCTGAATTTCAGGTTTGATCACCAGATAGTTGTACACTTCCTAGACGGGGGAAGTGGCCAGGGAGACTTGGAGAAAAAACAGTGGAAAACGTTCTGAATGCTGTATTAACACCTTCAATCTCTATTTCTTAACATGTGCTGTCACTTACAATAGAAAATAAGGAAAATAAACCTCTACTGGAACTCCATCTTACCCTTATCAAGTCATCCACAACATTTGTCCTCAGCAAAATCAGCACAAAAACAAGGAGCAGTGAGAACAGATAAGGGACTGGTATGGTGTCTGTCAGGAAGACACAGAAAAATGAAGATACACAAGAGGAGCAGTGACAGCCAGAACACGTGAGAGATTTCAGTTGAAAAGCCTGAGTCATGCGGATGCAACATCTATACATCATCTGATTAGGTTCCTCTGCCTTTTACAAGAGAGGATGATATTTCTCAAGGTCTTCTGTGGCCACCCCTCATTTTCTCTACCACCCTAGCTCCTGTTGCTAACACACTTTAGTTCCCAGTCTGCTCCTTTGCATTCTATTGTTATTAAAGGCTCCAGCCAGGACCAGGGCTCTGTTGCACAAGGCTATGCACAGGAACAGAAGGGAGGACAAGCACAAATGTACTGAAACACAATAGTACCTTCTTCCACTTTTTGGTCTTCTGTAATTTGAATTTATACTCTCCGTTTTAAAGAAGCTTACCAGTTTTGTAAATGTCGCCATGTGGCACTACTGAAATTTCAGAAGATTTCTGGAACTGTTCAAAAATATCCCATTTAACAGGGAATACCTAAGAGTTAATTGCCCATAGACTCCCAGGCAGTGATAGAAAAAGATCTGCTAGATACACATTGCCTGCTTATCAACAGAGGATATCCAAATACCACACTTTCATGTTTTGTTCCATACAGGTTCAAAAGCCCCAGTGAATACTGCTCTGTGGTGAAAAGGAAATCACTGAGGATATTTTCATAGCCAACTCTTCCTGTCATAAGTTCATTCAAAGTGTTTTCTGCTCCCAGGATGCTGTTAGGAGAAAAAGCTCTTTGCAGTATTGATTCTAAACATTTTGTGCCTTCTGACACTAGGCTGGCAATAAAAAGTAATTACTTATACCAGTTAATAAAGTGCACAAGGTAAAGCATAATCTCAAATTAGGTGATGAACAGAAATTAGAGAGAATGTCAGGATTTCAGATAGATGAACTTATTTCTGTTCTCATATTTTAAAACGATGAAAATGGCCACCTGCTGCAATGTGTTAGAAGAGGCAAAGGCTTTGGAAGAAATAAAGTAGCGTACTGAGCACAGAGATTACACAAGCTCCAATTCGAAGATCACGAATTATTTTTCACTTCTGAGGACATCAGCCTGAAATACATCCTTGCTGGCATCCTTGTCTGTTATTCACTAAAAAGAAACCTTAGGAAGGAAGGAAAGTCAAGAATTTAATGTACTAAGAAATTACTTTGTTTGATTTCCTTATGGCTGGAATTTTTATTTGTTTCCCTTAAAATGTGTTCCAAAAGTCTGTCCTTTGATGTATTTGATCAGAAACAGTGCAGAGACCGGATTGTTTATTTTTGTCCTAAAAAGTCATCACCTGCAGAAGAGAGATATGTTCATTATAGCTTAGTACTGGCAGCCAAAATTTAGGACGTCCTGCTTACCTCACAATATCCACTCACGTGGTGACAAAGAGCATGTTCTCTCCTGAACAGCAGCGCTAGTGAAATGTTCCTGCTCTGAGGTCGTCATCTCAGGGCGCTGCCTGCAGCTCAGCCCTGGGCTTCAGTTACTGCGTGCTCACATGCATAACCCTTCCCGAGGTCAGTCCATATACTTTTTGAACTACTGATACTTGAAAATTAATTCTCAGATGAGAATGACTAAATCAGGGCAGTGGATGCCCTGGTGGAGAGATGAGGCTATGGAACATCAGCAGCAGGGAGGCAACAGAGAGAGAGGAAGCTGGCAGGGGGGCTGCAGCGGCTCTGCAGTGAGTCTCCCCTGGAATTACCTGCATCAATCTAACCAGAAGTGCTGCAGAGAGACCTTTTTTCCATAGAGAGTTTGTGAGCATATGCATAGAAATGCATTCTCCCTCCTTTCCCCCGCTCCTGACACAGTGCACGAGCCAAAACTCACGTGCAGTCCTGGGGTCCCAAAGCTTCACAAGGTTTCAGCTCTCTTCCTTAACACTCTATTTCAGTTCTGGCGATCTTTTCCACTGCAAGAAAAATAGTACATCTGACTGATTGAATGTCATGCTCTTTTTAGCCAATGAACACCTGGGTGCAATGAGTAGGAGGGATTCCTCTGAGGTGTCAGGTCTAAAAAGGAATACAGAGAAGATACTTCAAAGGTAAACAATGCCCAGTGATATGTTGACCGACCTTCTCTTCACTGTGCTGATCCCGGTGACAAAATTTTGCATAAAGAGGACAGAAACATGACCTTGGAAAAACAGAAGCTGTGTTTGCCAAACTTTCTTAGACCTCAGAGTTTTAATTTAGCTTTTAGCTTTAGGCAGTAGGCAAGGAAGGACAGCCAGTTAGTACCCAGGGAGAAAAAAGAAAGAGAAGAAGAATCAGCCTCCAGGGACCAAATGCACCCACAAACAGTACTTTTCCTACTCTCTGTTTCAGCCCTAAGATGTAAATCCATGGATGCAGGCAGTCATAGCAGCTTCTCAGCACCTTAAGAAGTCAAGGTTGCTAAACAGTCTCATTATCTCTAGGTTCCTTGTACATTTTGGCTTTTTGTGTAAGAGATGCGATCACGTGAAATAGGAGGGGTGTAAATGCATTTTGTCCCATTTTCCCTTTGCCCTTCCTAACCTACTTCTCAGTCATCTCCCTTTACTGTGTAACAAATGTTAGCAACTTTTACTTTTTAAAAATACGAGCACGGTTTCTGTCAATTCTTCCAGATGTGGAAGCCCATGAATGTTCTGAAGGAAGAAGATGTGGAGTCAGACAAGTGCTCCTGAGGGCAGTAAGCAGTTTGCCTCTCCAACGCATGTTGTGATGAAGTGCCTTCTGCACTCACTGACTGTGAACAAACCTGGCTTTGCTAGATTTGACCCCATTACAGTTTTGACCCCATTGCAATTTTGACCCCATTTCTTCCACATGGCTGGCACCTTGCTTGTGGTCATGCATTCCTGCAGCTCAGATGAGTTTGCCAGTATGGACGGAGCCCCTGACTCCCTTAGGTGAATGAATAGGGAGCAGCCCACACAACTGTGACTACGATGCATCTTCCCCATAACACTGAGCTTCAGGAGATTTAAACATAGTATGAGACAGAGTGAAACACCACAGCAATGAGACATTATAAGGATTAGCATACAATCAGATCCATTTCTGGGTTTGAGGGCATCTATTGAAACACAGATATACAGTTACTGTTGTTATTTCCATCTTAAAATGGAAAACCTCGTCCTGTTTCATCTTAGAGTTGGTGATTCTGAGCATCTCATGAACATCAGTCCTGGTACATCGAAGACCTGCAGAAAGAGCAGGTCTTTAAACAACAGTCAAGGACACGGATTGATCTTAATAAGCTGCTTTTCTGCTTAATAACCTGCTTAACCTGCTTTTCATGTTGTGTTTCCCCAGTAAGCTACTCCATGCCTTCAAAGGCACCCTTCTATCTGTACCTGCTTTTCAGGCCTCCCCCTTATTTTATTTTTCAGCCATTGCAGTTAAGCACTTTGGAGCAGGTCCCGCAGGATGCTAGGCACTACAACATGCTCTGCTAGTGAATGGCAAGGCAGGGTACTGAACACTTGAGTACCACTCCGGGCAAAAGCAATGCGATTTCAGGCTGTTTGGGCATTTTGGCTCTAAGATATGTATTTCATAAAAAGCTGCACAGATTGGAGTTTATTTCCTTTCCATTATTCATGTGCACTAGAGACATGCTGCCTGAAGGAGGCTTATTGGACAAAACTGATCCCCCCCGATGTGCACAGCATAGGAACAGTCTCCCGAGTGACAGAGGAATACACAAATAAAGGCTTGGCATTAAGCTCAATTTTCTTTGTTTGTTCACACTAAAATAAAATATGGTGGGCTAAGATGCTTTGGTTTTCTAAACAACAGTTTTAGGATATTCTTGTAGAACTACTTTTTCTTTTTTATTTTTCTTATACTTTTGCTGTTGTTGTTTTGTTTTGTTGTTTCTCAATGGAAACACAGATCTCCTTGACTTGGGCACCTAGGAAGCCAGAGAGATTTATGGCTGAACAAGATAACTCAAAGTAGTGCAAAGTATATATTACCACACCAGTTTCACAAACGTGAAACCTGTGGCAGCAGCAGCGCTTGGTGTTAGGTTTCAGACAAGTCCTCACAAGGCATGTGTTGGTTATTGTCAGTCTGATGGGCCACATCGTCATCTGGGACTGTCTCTTGAACATCAGGGAGAACTTCAGGAGGAAAGCTTGCAAACCTTGTTGTCAATGAGGATTATCTAGGTGTCTCACCACATCTTCTCCTGTCTTTGTTCATGGACAAGAAGTATGTTCTCTTTGAAGACCACAGCCCACTTAGTGTTTATGCACCAAGAAGGCACAGAAGAGATGTGAAACAAAGCTGAGTGTGGTGGTTCCTAGCACAATCTCTGGCAAACTAGAAAAGAGGCTTTACAGTACAGAGAACCGTAGCTGTTTCAATGCATGGCAAAGCATCCATTTTCTCCTGCACGGCACATGGGGTCTGTCTCTAGCTACAGACAGCACCGTGTCTCTGGGACAGGGGTTTGCTAGATCGTTTGTAGTTCAGACTAACATCTTTAAATCCTGCTGCTTAAAGACAGACCACATAGTTGCTTCATTAAGTTATTAAGGGCTATATACTATTATTAAGTTTCTAAATAAGTTACTGGATTGCAGCAAAAGATTTTAATAATTACGGCTACATGACATCTTTTGCTGATGCAATGGCTGGGAAAAAGCTGCAAAGAGCATAAAACCAACAAGGACTGAATGTAAAATTCACCATTTTCAAAAGTAACTGAAGCTTCTGCTAAGAAAAAAGCTCTAGAAAGCTGGGGTGTAGAAGCAATGCCAAAGCTTCAACTAGAATAATTTGGAATACCTGTGGCAAAAGAAAATACATTTCTCATCAGATTAATCTACACGAGTAGCACAGCCTGGGGGAGGAAAGCATCGCCCACAGTAGAAGATAACTAAGTTAGGGACCACTCAAGCAAATTAGATATGCATAAGCCCATGGGATCACCCAAGAATGCTGAAAGAGCTGGTCAATGTCAACCTGAAACCCTTCTCTATTATCTTTGAAAGGTCACGATCATCAGGGGAGGGTTCTCATGATGAGGAAAAGGCAAATGTTACATCCATTTTCAGAAGCCAGAAGGAGGATCAGGGGGATCTATAGGCCAATAAGCTTAACTTCAGGCCCTGTAGAGGTAAGTCCAGGCACAGGACAGACAAGAAGGTAATTTGAACATCAAGCATTGATTTACCAAGGACAAATAATCCCTGACCAACCTGATTGCCTTCTTGGCTCTGGACGAGGGAGAGCACTGGATGTTGTATATGTTGACCTTTAAAAGGTCTTTGACAGTTTCTCATAATTTGATCAAAGCCAAGTTCATGAAATAAGGCCTGGGTAAGTGGGTGATCAATTGGGTGGAAAATTGGTAGGACTGTCAGGCTCAAAGGGTGGTGTTCAGCCATAAGAAGTCTACCTGGTAGCCAGTGCTTAATGGCATCCCACAGGGATTAATACCAGGGCATGTATGGTTTAAAATCTTTATCAGTGGTGTGGATGAGGGGACGTAGAAGGCTCTCTGCAAGTTAGTGGACAAGCTGAGCCTGAGGAAGCCATGTGCTCTGGTAGCAGGGTAGGCCAACTGGATGCTGGGCTGCCTTGGCAAGAGTGTGGCCAGCAGGTCTGGGGAAGTGATTATTCCTCTGTCTTCCCCCAGTGAGACCACACCTGGAGCACTGGGCCCAGTTTGGGGCTCCCCAATATGAGAAAGACACTGCCACACCGCAGTGAGTCCAATGGAGGGCACCAGGATAGGTGGGGGCTGCAGCACATGAAGGATAAAGAGACGTAGGGAAGGTCCCAGCTGTTGTAAGAGCTGGCGATGACGGGACCTTACTGCTCTCTTCAGTTACTTACTTGGACGAGACATTGAAGAGGGAGCCAGGCTCTTCCCAGAGGTGCATGTGACAGGACAGCAAGCAGCAGGTTCAAGTTGCAGCAAAAGAAGTTCCCATTAGATACTAGGAAAAATAAAAATTCTCTATGAGAGTGGGTGTGCACTGGAACAGGTGCCCAGAGACACGTCTGTGGAGACATCCTTGGAGGTACTCAGATCTTGCCTGGACATCATCTTGAGCAACCAGATTGAACTTCAGAATTGACCTTGTTTTGGGGAGGAGGTCGAGCCAGGTGATCTCCAGAGCTCCCTCTCGAAGGACATCATTCTGTGATTTTACGTACAGCAGTTCATCATCTGTCCTTCAGGGTGTCCAGACATGCAACACTGCACTCACCCTGAGAGAGTCACACGTCTTACTCAAGTGATGTGCATCCATCAGTACTTTACAATCTTTTTTTTTTACAAATTTTTACAAATTTACACTTACTGGGGGCTCATTTATATACATATGCATAAAAATATACATATAGCTATATGTATATATGACATTTTCTGCAGCAATTCGTTTTATAAACCGGTCGTCTCACATGTGATTGAGATATTTCACCAAACAGGCAGCCTTTCTTCATTTCCCTGCACTGAATCTCCTCTGATTGCATAAACAAAAACAGAGGGGAAACAGGTAGCTACTGACATGCGTATTTTGCCTGACGATAAAATCCAAAATTATTGCCATGTTCTCACGCATAAAATGTGTCAGCATTGTTCTGACACTCTCATAAATACAAATTACTGTTTCTTGACCAGGCTAGACAAGGGCAGGGGGTATTCTGATTGCTGTGATTATTAAATGATAAAGGGGAAGAGTCCTTATGTGTTCTCTGCTTATTCTCTCCTTGTTCTTTATTCTCAGTGGGCAAACGGTTATGATTCATAGTAAGCCACAGCAAAGCTACAACTCCTAGACAATAGATCATTTCTGTTAGCTTGTGAATACAAGATGACGTTGTCCCTGAAGACAAGAAGCTGCTGAGGTCTCTGCCTCCACAGTTTTGCTGTGATCTTTTTGCTAATAGCTACACTTAAAGTTCTTGCAATTGGGAAAAATATTTGCAGAAATCTGTAACTTTTTTCCTTCTCATTGCAGTGTTTGTATTGACTGCCTAATAAACTGCTACTGAGAGCGTGTTAGAAGATAAACCCCATAGTGTGCCTGAGCACAAATGGCAACTTTTAAACCTGATGTGCTCCCTGTGTGGAGACCTGCTTCTCTGTATCACACGCATTTAGTTGGTGACCCATAACAATGCAGGTGACCAGCTGAAAGCAGTCACACAAAATTAATGAGATACTTCAGTTGTGCTGTTGAATATTCACAAGAAGGCCCTTATGGCTTGCCTGCTCTCTAGATCTCTTTCAGTTGCATAACCGTTTTCTTAGGGTAAGGACAATGTGAGAGCAGAACAGACCTCTCAGGTTATCAATCCCTGTCATCGGAGATTTAGCAACAGCTTCTCAGGGACCATCTAGTTTCAGATTTAACTGGACTAGATGACCTCTTATGAACCTTTCAATTCTTTACTTCTGTGAGAAGATCTAACCTGTTTACAGAAATGGTTTGGTCAGTAGTATAACGCAGGTGGCAATTGTTTAAATGCTCAGAAAAATGGGACTTTCTGTCAACCATCTGTACTTGTTTCTAGTTTTCTCCATCTTCACTGTTCAATTCTTTGGCTCATCTGCCTGGTGTGGCCCTAATACAGCCCTCTCTCCACAGTTGGCATTTTTACCATTGTTCAAAACAGGAAAAAGCTCCATAAAACTTTATTTGCAAAAGGCTAAATTTCAGCAAATAAATGATTTCGCTGTCTTCATGAGATGCTAAAAGGCATGGTATTGGGAACTTAGAACCTATAGAAATATACGTTGAAATGAACGTCTGGGGATTTTCTGTTCTCTTATGAGGCATCATTTGCATCTGCTGTATTTTATATTATCACTCAGAAACATTTGTTATTGATCTCAAATAGATAAAGTGTTAGGCGGGTTTACTGCTACTAAGAGAAATGTCCCCAGTGGTGGTTAGTACATTTTCTATTCTGGGACTTAAATGAAATGCGAGCTCAGGAGGGAATTTTCCCTTGGGTCGGGCTGAGGAATCACTGGGGCGTTTTTGGCTTTTGGCAGTGGAAATGACAGTTTCACCGAAAAAATTCCCATCTGTTCCCGGGAGAGTTCCCTGTGGTGCTCCCGGGGGCTGTGGGCGGGCAGCCTCGCGAGAGGGTGCATCCCCCCCGACCAAGCCAGCTCTCTAGTACCACGATGTGCTCTAAGGAGAGGTGATTTCCTGCATGCTGCCTTCCTTGTCTCGACCTGAAGAGGAAATTAAAGCTATGGAGGCCAGGAAAAGCCCCGCATCCTTCTGCCAGTGCGGCTGACATTTAGTCTTCCAAGGGGGAGATTTTAAATTAGTGGAAATCTGCTGTAATTAAATTTTCTTTCAATGTGGCTGCATTTTTAAAACAACAAGCCACATGCCCTTTCAATATTCCAGTGGGCAGCCCTGACTAACACTCCTGGAATATATCCGAGCCCAAAAAGGTTCAGCAGCAGAGAGCAAATATTTAGTGTGCAGCAACTCTTCCTTGTGCATCTGGTAAACACGCAGTAGGGTTCAGAGTCCGTCTGGTAACCAGGCATGCTTTGGCCTTTTGATGCCATAGACCTCATGAAGAGGAGGGGACCAGTGACAAAGGCAGGGCTCTAGAAGAGGTTTCTTCCTCCCTCCTTCTCTTCTGGGGAGGTGCAACCCCGAAAGAGGGACGGCAGGGAAAGCCAAATCAGAGCTGCCCAGCCAAGGGTCGGAGCTCAGGAGGGGGACGCAGGGGTCTGGCACAGGCAGAGTGGGCGAGCAGGAAGGGCAACCTGGCAGCTGGCCTGCATTTCGGCAGCTGGTGGACACGGACGAGGCAGAGCTGCCTCCAGAAGAGCCCTGCAGATCGTCGGAGTGGCTCACACCTAATGCATAATGCATGCACCCCCTCCCTAAATGCATTGTCACCGTTATACAGCAACAGTGATTTTAATTCTTTTGGGTTGTTTGTTACTATCATTTGAAAGCCAAAAAGTGCTTTTTTCTCTTTTTCAAAAGCATCTCAAAAGGCTGCAGGGCTGAGAACACATACTGCTGAAAATTAATTGTGGGCATTTTCCATGGCCTGGTGGGTGAATCTACGTGAGTTACTTGTCCTTTTCTTCCTCTCATTCTCTGTGTGTTTAGACTCTGGGCCCTCTCTACCAGGCATTTGTCCGACTGCTGTGATGTTGCCAGCTTAGCCCTGCAGAGGACATTATCACAAGAAAAAATTTTCCTCCTCTTCCATGTTGCCATCACTGCCAAGATGAGCACTGCAGGAGACAGGTTTCTGTTTGAGCCCTTTGGCACTGGGAGTCTGGAGACCTGGTGTCTAGTCCTCAGCCTGCCACTGGTGACAAGGATGACTTTGGTCCATGCCAAACACATGCAGAGCTCTAGCAGAGATTTCTACCTGCATGCATTCAGTGCTGCCTGGTGCAGAATAGAGAAAATGCTGGTGAAGGCAGGTGTATGATGGCTGGGAGCATTTCTGTGTACGGGGGGACATTACGGGGGCCTGAGGATGGCTCGCTCCATGTAAGCAGTCAGGTGGAGATGTGTGATGGTGGTAACCTGTTGCTGTGCAGAACAACAGCTCCAGTAAGAGCCTGGGTGGAGGCAGTGGCACGAGGCAGGAATAGTCCTCTGGCACGATCCCGTGGGAGGCAGACAAAACCACAGTAGCTGGATGTGTTTGGGGGACACAGGAGGAGAGTGAGGAAAGTGTGCTCCTGCTTTAGGATGCTAGATAGCAGAGAAATAAGGTAAAATAGCAGGGAAGATACGAATTGCTAGAGGAGATGGAGGGATAAAGTTTCTGGCAGATGTTTCCAACTCTGCCTACCATGGAGTTAGTTTATTATTAATACTTAGAGCCTTACTGTTTAATTAAACAGTAGCTGGAGCTTGAGGCACACTGCTTCCTTAGCACGCACACTGAGCAGCAGCCTTGCACAGATCCAGAGGGCAGGGCTGCTGCTGAGGGTGGTGCCACAGCAAGCAGAGACGCTTTAAGGACTAACGCAGCCTGATCTCTCTGAAAACAGCATCCAGACAGACTGGAATCCATGTCAGCACATTAGAGGCTCTTACCCCTAAGATAATTAAAGTTGAGGAATCTGTGGATAATTTTCTAGAGAAATCAGCAGCGTTCAAGAACATGACATTTATTATTAAGAGAAGAGGCTCTTAAAGCCCATACAAGTGTACTGAATCAAGAAGACACACTTCTGCAGAGGAATTGTACTTTTGGAAAACCATTCCTTCATTAAAAATGAACAAAACTGGGATGACCAAATAATGACTTGCTTTGGAAAGTTCTGATGCAGCTGTCACAACACAGCTGTCGTGCTGAGTGAGCGAACTCACGTGGACCCATGGTCTTCCCTGTGGCTGATGCCACCACCCCTGTGCACCTGGACATAAGTGAGTCCACTTACAGGGAAATAGTGGCTTTTGGTCAGCGGAGGCCACGTTTTTGCTCTCCCCAGCACTCCCATGCCCAGCTCTGCTGAGGGAAGCCCAGACAGCGAGCCCTGCTCAGCCAGGGCTCCTCATGTTTGCCAACATTCCTGTGTCCATTTTGGGAGGTAAGACCTGGACAGACTGCACCCACCCTGTGGCATGCTGTAGGTCAGGCAGTGGTTTGGGGAGAGCCCGGCTCCCCTCTACCTCCTGTGCCTACATTTCCCAAGGGAGTCAAGGTGCTTTCCAAGGGCAGGCAGCACTTCTTGGCCATGTCTGCCACCTGAAAGTCACAGCTGTTAAATCTGTCACTTCTGAAACAAAGAACCACATGCAGCCTGTCTGTAGGGAACACTCCCAGGACTGTGCTGGCTCCCGAACTGTCCAAAAAGCTTTCCTGGAAGGATGGGCAAGGGACTGGCAACTGTGCAGCACTGGAGGTGACCACATCCTGGGAATGTTACCAGCACGGCCACTCTCCAAGTGCCAAGGTCTTGCTCCAGCATGATGCTAGGAGGTACCGGGGCACACACGCCAGTCTGGGTGTCCAGCAGTGATTATTGTGCCACCTTGAAATCAGGGTGAAGCTGAGGGATGTTGGGGAACTTCACTGAGTTTGCTGAGCCCTAGTGCACCACCAGAGCACCTTCAGATGAGCTTCTCCCCAGCACAGCAGCGAGTGCCAGCTGACTCTTACCTGGAAAAGTTTCTTAACACTATAAAGAATAACCTGGAAGGTATAAATTTTGCATGGCTTTAGTGTTCTCAATATTGTATCTCAACTATGATAGGCAGGCAGGCACGAGAGGACAATATATGTGATTCAGATTTGTAACTGTTAGTGCAAGATAGAGGCTGCCAGAGAAGCTGGAAATCATTGCCAACTATTCTAGGAGCTTCTGAGAGATGGAAATGTGAATGCTGGAAGGAGACAAGCACCCCCACCTTGCTGATTCTGGAGCTGGGGCTGCTGCAAGGAGAGGAAAGTAGTTATGGCATGGGGTTATACAGGTGAAACAGCAGTGACAGCCCTTCTGCCTCCCAGTGCTTAGGGAACCCTGTGTCTACACATCAACTTTCCACCAGCCAGCCTCTGCTCTAAAAGCTGGTCATGCTTCCAGGCTGAGGATGGAGGCAGCATGTGTCCCAACTACGGCTCACGTGAGAGAGGATGACCTCAACGTACCCAATTGCTGCACCTCTGTCCCCATCCCACAGCTGCCATCTTGCATCTCCATCTCAGGCTGCTCTGTGAAACAGTCAGGTTTTAACTGAAGTCCCTCACCAACCAGTGCTGGTTATTTTTACAAGGAGATGTTTCATACTGCGGAGCTCTGAAAGCCTAGGTCCTATTGCTGAAGTACATCCGAAAGGATGGTTAATAGGATTTGAAGCAGCTGGGTCCAGTGAGTGACCCTTGATGAAGGGTAATGCAGGCATGCGAGGTGCCCAAAATAGATACAGCAAGTTCTTCCTGATGAAAATACTTATTTGTATGTAAAAAGCAGTATGAACATTGACATTTATGATGCATAGGCACATTTGATTACTTAGAAAAGAAGAAAGATCAATATCTAGGAAGAATGTACACACATTATTTAAAGTATTAAAAACTCAGTTGAAATACAGCAAAGGCCCAAGGCTGTGTGTCTGCATGGGGTTAAGGATGACTACATAGGAAAACATAAAAGCCATGTAAAAATAATAGATAGAAGGATCTGTGCAGAGAATCAAAATACTAAAGAAAAGAGAAAAAAGTATTTTCTTCTGCTTTATTTAACTTTCAGTCAGAAACTCGAGGCTTCGCAGAGGTACATCCATAATTCACAACTCATGAGGATTGTTCAGGAAAATTTTTGTCTGCTCCTTGGGCAGGAAATGTGATGATGCTGGTATGGGCTTACAAATAAGCTGATCAGAACATCTTCCTGACTTCCAGTCTGTCTCACATGGACAAAGCTTTTCCAAACTCTCTAAAGAATATTGGTTTTTTTGAGAGATACTGTTCTGCATTCTGTATTCCACTCAAAGCAATTCTTGAATGAATAGATTAAAGCAGCAGTAAAGAACGGCTGCTCAGAAAAAGCCCTTGAACATCTTTCCTATTTGCCTTTGCTGTTGTCAGATTTGATCATCTTTAATTTTTCCAATATCCACATGAGTTATTTTTACTGTGTTTGCACAAAACATCTTTAGTGTTACCTGCAACCAGTGTTTTGATCTGGACTGCCTGAATGATCAGTAGAGGAGAAATAGTAATTTGTCCCATCCAAAGTAGGGTGGACTGCTTTGTGAAAATACCTGTCTCCCTCCCCAGGCCAGAAGACACGACCGTCCTTCCCTCGGCGATGGTCGGGTGCGATGGCTCCTGGCTGTGAGAAGCAGCTCTGCCAGTGCTCGCGGAGGGAGGGTGACCCAGCGGCGCTGTGCTCAGCACCAGCCCCTGCCCTCGGGGTGCAGCCTCGTCTCCTGCGTGGGACCGCTGCCAGAGGGTCATTCGCAGGTGCCCTGCCCCTGTGCCCGTGATGGATGTAGGTGCCTACTGAGGGAACAGAACTTCAAGGAAGCAGTGATTCAGATAGCCTGCTACACGGCGATTCCCAATACAACAGCATTAGCTGCTAAACAAAAGAGAGCTTATCTTCTTTTAAGCCTTAGTTTCTGAATAATCCACTCCCTCACAGCATTAGGTTTCAGACTGGACTTCATTGCATCTGCCAAGGGATATTCTCACTGCTCACCATGCCAGGACCATGAAACAAAATGCTTCTCGATTTCTAGTTGATATACAGGATAGTTCATGGCATATGGGGTTACATCACCATTATTTTGATGACATTCTCAGTGTTACTGGCTGTCAGATTACACAGGGTCCAGTCAAAGTTTTTCTAGGTTCATTTCTGACCACTGACTCACCAGCCACTTTTGAAATACCGCGGTTTTGCTTCGGCAGGCAAGCAGACACAACCTGCTTTATCACTCATATAAAAACTGTTCTCTCCTAGGAAGGCACAAGAAACAATATAGGTGAAGTAGACTTTCCAGCACTTTGCTTTTTAACTCCATGCTCACCAACATATTCCTTCAGCTTGGTGAACAGGGTACCAAGCTTGGAATTTGTCATAAGCACAATGAGCACAGGGACAGTTCCAAAGAACGTGTGTGTTGTCCCCCCATTTATCTTATGTATCCACTTTTAAATGTGTGTATTCCAGGAAATTCCTAACTCTTATTTAATTACATAAAAGTTTCTCATTCTTGCATCTGAGACCACTTGGATCAATCCTTTATGCATATGCAAAACTTACATCACACTTGAAGGAAGCAAATTAACATCTCTCATATTCTATGCTCGGGCTATCTAGAGCTGGTAAAAGAGTCCTGCCCATAATTTGGTCCCTTAAGTCAAACTGAAAGCCTCTTAAATATATAGAGGGCTTTACTTGCAGGGCTTTACTTCCCCATGTTTGCATTTCTTCAAGTTAAATGTTGCTTAATAATACCAGTGACATGTATCTGTGGTCTAAATGATGTTCAGAGTTGTAAAGGGACTAAACGAAAGAAGTAATAGCTAACCAGTTTATGAAAAGTCTATGCCCTGAGGTCTTTGTTGGGGTAGAACATGCCGTTACGTGTAGGCACATGAGGTAGTACATGCCTTACGTGGGTAGGCAAGGATATTTGGAAGAAGATTATTCAGATTTCAACCAATATCTGGACAAAGATATGGAGCTGCTGCCTTATGTAGGATCTTCCAGACCCCCTCTGTTCCCGCACACTGAGAGCAGGACCAACCCTCCTGCAGTACTGACAACAGCTTCCTGAGATTCATCTATTCTCATTTGGGGTGGGTGATGCTGTGGAAAGTGGGGGAACCCTGCCACCCTTTCACACCTAGCAGAGCCACACTGCCGCAGGTAGGCACTGTCCCCACGTCCCCGTTGGGGAATGCCAAGAGTTATCCTTGAGAGATGCCTCGGTGGGGATGTACTGCTCAGCTGGAGATACTGAACAGCATCCTGGTGGCAGAAACAAAGAAGGCAGACAGAGCCTTTCTAATGGCATCAGCCCAAATAATTTCTACATTTCCTTATTGTCATTCCTCTAAGTTCTGGTATGAAATTACAATACGAGATGTATGATTTATCTCAGACTTTTAAAGAGCATTCTGATAGCAGGTCTTTCACTTTCCTGCATTGATTGTTATGCCTAAACTTATTCATTAGCTAGTTTCAGCGATGTAGTGAGCATCATAGCTGCAACATGAAAACCATAAAACAGTTTATTTTCCCACGTTTACAAAATAGTAGATATTTGTGTCCCTTGAAGCCCATTCTATCATTGAAAATCAACTTCTTTTGTTTAGTCTTCTGTCAAAGGAATGCTTGCTCTCAAAATGTCTAATTACATCTTTGTGAATGCGTTTCACATAAACATGCAAACTGATGTTAAATGCTATTTGAAAAAGAAAAAGCAACATGAGCCAGGTTCTTTGCTGATATAAATCCATGTTGCTCTTTCACTTCCATTACTTCACAGCCTGTTCTCTCCTGTGGTTTCCAAACTACTCTGCCAACATATTACTGTATTTAGAGATTTTATGGCACCTACAATTGTGCAAATATGTCCAGTTCTCTCCTATGTAGTAAATCTTCTGTTTAGTACATTTTTAGTCATCTTTGTATTCTCTTCTTTCTTGCTGCTTCTGTTTGGGAGGAGCTCTTCTCAATAACTGCAGAGTCGCTTCCTTCTTTTCCATGGAGGTCTTCCTGGATTAGGAATTTTTCATAGTCATGAAGAACATACAACACCAGGATTTCCTGTGTAGTGGTATTAGTGTCTTCCATGGTGATTAGAACTGCCCACTGTTTTCTTGTGGTAGCTGTAGCTGCGTGTTGTCTTATGTCTATGTTTTGGTACTAGTTTTGAGGAACAGGGATTGATGTTTTCTTCAGCTGTTATGCACAGGAGGTCTTAAATTGCAATTTCTAAATGCTACAGTGATATGAACAATATGTATTATGAATAGGTTATTTAGACTTAAGCTTGCCCCAGTCACTGTACATAATATCCACTAACATGAACGAAATGACAATCATCACAATTCCTTAGCAATAGAGCATGAAGAAACAGCTATTATCTTGGTTAAGGTATTTTTTTCTCATATCTTAATATTATTAAGTGTGAACTACTGCACTCACAAATAGCTATGCTTATCCACTGCCAGCTTCATTACAATGTAAGAATTTATTCTTCAGGTTTCCCGTGCCCACTTCTTGGTTAAATATCTTATTTACATAATCATTTTTCCAACTCCAAAGACATTTTGACTATTTCAAATATTTTTAACACTGAAAACTTATTTTTGAAGACTATTTTCAACAGACAGTCAGTAGATAATGTAACTGCCTTATTTTTGTGACATTCAGTATTTCATTTCAGATCTGGATAGTGCATGTATTTTATACACTTTTTTTCAAATATATACATTAAAAATAATTTATTTTGATGCCTTAAAGCACCTTCTAGTGTCTACTGCTGAATGTTGTTTTTAAACTCTGAGCAGTCCACATCTATGTGACTTAAAATCTTCAGGGGAAAAAAAAAGGAAAAAAAGGAAGAAAAAAAGGAAAAAAAAAAGGAAAAAAGAAACTAGCACTGTACAAACCACAGAAACAACCATTATGTTTTAATGATACAATGTTAGTCAAATGCTATACAGAAGAAAAGTAAAAATGAACATGTTTAATACTTTTTCTGTCTATAATTCATTTTATCTGGGCAGATACGAAAAATCAATCTTGGCAGAAACATCCAAGGTCAAAGGTTCCACAATTTAAAGGCAGACATTACGTGACTGAAAAATGTATTCCAGCTTTTGTCTACGTAATGCTACCTCTCCTGTCCTTGAGCTAAATGAAAACTAGGTAAATGAAGATCATTTTTAGAGACTAATGGTATCTCAGAGAGGACACAATTTCAGCTCTTAATGAAGTAGTTCACCGTTTCTCACTAGCAAAACCCCTTAAGACATGGACCTGTCGGAGCAGGTCCAGAGGAAGGCCACAAAAATGATCAGAGGGCTGGAACACCTCTCCTGTGAGGACAGGCGGAGAGAGTTGGGGTTGTGCAGCCTGGAGAAGAGAAGGCTCTGGGGAGACTTTATTGTGGTCTTACAGTACTTAAAGGGAGACTACAGGAAAGATGGGGACAAACTTTTTAGCAGGGCCTGTTGCGATAGGACAAGGGATAATGGTTTTAAACTAAAAGAAGGTAGATTTAGACTAGACATAAGGAAGAAATTTTTTACGCTGAGGGTGGTCAAACACTGGAACAGGTTGCCCTGAGAGGCAGTAGATGCCCCATGACTGGAAACGTTCAAGGTCAGGTTGGACGGGTCTCTGAGCAACCTGATCTATTGGAAGATGTCACTGCTCATTGCAGGGAGGTTGGACTAGATGACCTTTTAAGGTCCCTTCCAACCCAAATATTCTATGATTCTATGATTAATCAGAGATACACATCCAATAGTCTAATAATTTTTCAGTGTGCATGGTACACATGAACTGGAAAAGTTGCTTTGCTTCTTTAAATTTTCCAGTCAAAGGGTAGTTTTTCCTCTAAAAACAAATATTCAGAAAAAGAGAGGGAAAGAAAACAGAATGATTTTCCAACTGTTCCACTTTTTCTCTCTCTACAACATGAGTTTTACAGCTATTCACATTCTCCAATAGCATTTGCTGGGACAGATTTTAATACATGTTCTGATGAAATGAATTGAAGATGGATGAGGCAATTTTCAGAAAAAAACCCAAACCAACTAGCAAAGAACTACTGTGGAGACATAGACAAATAAAAAAATCAAGTATATTAATTGTTGTTTCACATTAAAAGATCAGAGTCTTTTTGAATACATTAATTATATTTTGTTTCCTTACTTTTAACACAAAATTCAACCCTGAGGTTGATCATTGACTTAGAGCACTATTATCCTATTTGTTAATCAAGTGTAAACAATGTGAGGTTTCATGGGTCTCTTTTGCCTAAACTAACAGTGGAATATATTTTTGCCTAAGATAGCAGCTGCTAAAATACAGGCAGTTTGACATTTTGGGGAACAGATTTCCCGCCATGATTCAACTCTTCTTAGTAATAAAAAACATCTTTCTTCTAGAGGTACAGTTATTCAGGGGGTCAAAATCCTTTCCAATCAGAGTGGTTTTTTGGTAAGTGAATCCCTTTCTAGCTGACCATGAGCCAAAAAATGGTCCTTCGCAGCAAATAAAACCCAATGACATCCTCACCGGCCTTAGGCACAGCATTGCCAGCAGGTCCAGAGAGATGATCCTTCCACTTTGCTCAGCACTGGTGAGACACATCTGGAGTGCTGAATCCAGTTCTGGGCTCTCCAGTACAATGGGGCATGCTGGAGTGAGTCCTGAGGAGGGCCATGGAGATGATTAAGGGACTGATGCATCTGTCATATGAGGAGAGGCTGAGAGAGGTGGGGGCTGCTCAACCTGCAGAAAAAAAGGTTCATTGATCTTATCAATGTGTATAAGATAAAAGAGTGTAAGGAAGATGGAGCCAGGCTTTCCTTGGTGGTACCCAGTGACAATAAGAACATCTTCAAATAATAATAGCTATTGAATTACAATATTCAGTTCACGATGACCGAAATTTCATTTGAAATCAGACAGAAAATGAGTCGTCAAAACATCTGGCATTTTTTGCTCTTTTGATTCCCTTAGCTAATCGATTTATTCTGAAAATGACCTCAAGTTTAGAGGCTTCCCATTCAATGGGAACTTCACTGTAGTAACAAGTACTATACTGAGTTGTGTTAGTAGGAACTTACTTGCAATAAAAGGAAATAAGGACAAAAGTAAGAGTAATGATCATACAGTTACAACACAATTCGTTGCATCTAAACCATGTTAAGGTTTGTCTAACAGATAAATCCAGCTATCTTCAGCTGACATTCATCCTGGCTCTCATTTGGTGTATACCGGTAATTTAGTACTGCCCCTCAAGTAGTCAGCCTGACATAATACTGCATGTCAGTCTTTCACTTTGTGCCTCTCCGAATGCTTGTCCTACAACCCAGATTGACTCAATTGGAATAAAAAATATCCTGGAGTAAACAACAAGAACAGTGGCCGTCCGATTGTCCCATACCATTACAGAAATTAACATGTGCAGTACTATCAAGGCATAGTTAGCTTATTGAAATTCCTTATTTCTACAGATAGAAAACATCAGAACTAACCCCACAGATGCATACCTGCTGTGCTGATATGTGAGTCAGAGAAATTAAAAGTGATGAGTTTGCTGAAGGCTCCCATTAAAATAATGAAAAGGTGACTCCAACCGCAGTGGGAGAAAGGCTCCTATGGGACCTGAAGGGTTTATGGTGATCTGCAGACATAGCTCAGTTGTTTAGTTTTTGGTTCTTTGTGGCAATTATATACATATACTAGGGCTCATGTTTTTGAGATGTCTTTACAGAGGTAGAAAATATCATGATTTTAAATGGTATGGACTACCTAACTATTTCAGTGAGATTTGGTCAGACAGGTGAGATAATTCAGGATGGCAGCCTTTGGTTAGAGCTTGATGATATCCCCTCAGATTTCAGAGGATCCACAGTCTAGGGGTGGGGCAGGGGAAAGCACTTCCAAACCCAGGATCACTGGGGTTTCCAACAACAGGGACTTGAAATTACATGAAATCAGGCCACCTCTGACAGAGACATTTATCGTGCCTGATTTTTGGCCCTTGGTGATGTTAATCTCACCAAGTCCCATACACAATCGATGCAGGCCAAAATCCACCCCACAGGGTTGCACAGGACCCCAACATGGGGCCCTGCCCTTGAACCCCGCGGAGAGGTTTCTCTGTCCCTGAGGAAGGGCGGCTGCCATGTTGCTCTATCGCTGGCTACTCACCTGGGCTGCATTGCCCTGCAATGCGCCCTCCCAAATCCGTCCCCCACCCTCCTGAGACCCAGCCATTCTCATCTTTCTCTGCAGAGCCGAAGAGGCTGAGCCAGCTGTGCTTGTGAGACCCCTGAGGCTAAAATCAAAGTAGCCATTTCAGTGAACTGAAATGATGAAATTGCATTTGTCACCTTAGTTTTCTGTTATTTGACTTCTGTTCATGTATGTGTGGCTGGGCAGCTGAGCAGCTCACTTTCTATTCAAGACACACGGTTTTTCCTTTCTTTTCATCACAGTTTATGGCTACTGATGAAGTTGCAAACTTGGGCTTACCTGACAGAACCTGTAACAGCTTGTGAAAGTATCAGGCACTCGTGAGTAAAATCTGTGGAAACGTAGCAAAACTTCACAGCTGCAGCCTGGAAGGAAAAACATACTCTCTCTGCTTGGGAAGGATGGGTACATCAAAATCACAGTGGTTCCAGTGGGTGTAATGAAACACCCTGGGGAATTATCCGTATGACTTGACACCTAGAGGAAATGCTGGATAATTGCCACCCACAATTTTGAAACGATGGATGACTAACAAACTCAACTGCCAGTCAAAGAGACAGTTTAGTGGGAAGGATGATTCATGTGAGAACAATATCACTTTTTTGTCTTTTTTTTTTCCCCTACCAACGAAGGTGTTAAAAAACAGGCAAAATAGTGACTAGTAGCCGAAACAACCATGAGTTATTAAAGGTCATTCCAGTCTTTCTTGGTGGCTGCTGGTTGTTTATGCTCTTAGTGGAGAGCGCAGAGCTTTGTGAGTCCTCAGGTGAGAGTAACAAAATCACGGTGCAAATACAGTGAGTGCTGTCACTCCCTGGTGTCTGATATTGCGCTTGGTTTGGTAAGGACGCATATGATTTTAGGACAGCCACGTGCTTCTCACCATGTGTCTTTACTGCACATGGAGGGCTCTGTCCAGGTCACAACTCCTTGTTGTGTTGTTCCAGGATGAAACACTGTTGTTTTGAAGAAGCCACTTTTGTGGTAAGTATGCAACAGCTACACCAATCACTGTAGCTAAAACTGGAGTAAACTACTAATTATGGTTTTGAATAGCCTTCAAAGTGCGTGCAAGAGCCGTCAACAAAGGACCATGAGTATGTGGTCCATGCAGGCAGCCACCTGCCTAATCCTTTCCAGGATTAGTGTTGATTCATGTCGTCAACCCACAGGCACCTCACCAGGCTTTTGTTGTAAAAACTGTGAAGCTTCGCGTTCATGGCATGAATCGTTTCATTCAATGTCAGCTTTGCCAACATTTCTAAATATTGGGGTCAAAAGATGGAAACCTATCTCCACGCTGAGATGTTGCAGTAAATTATAGCCTCAGCTACTGAAAGGAGTTTCACTCAAAAAATCAAGCTGTTCTTAGGAGGCAAGAAAAATTCCCCCAACTTCAGCAATCTGTAAGTGAGGTATCTAAGCTAATTGTCCAGGTAGGAGGAGCTGGCTCTCAAGGTGCCCATTTCTGTCTCGACTAAAGAGTTTGCGTGACAAATTACATTAAACACCTAACCTGTAGCAGAGAGAAATCCCACTCACTCTATCCGCCTTGTAGACATGGGGGTGCTTGGGGGATACATTTTAAAGTGTTGACTGCTGCATTCGGCTGCTGCTAGGCAATAATGGACAATAATATGTTTTAACCTATTCTCAGTGATGTATCACGTTGAAGCAACAATTTTCCTTCTGGTTTGTGGTCACAGCCACAAGATTTGCTGCATCTTTGACCCCTGCTGCAATCTCATCTGGAGTATCATTTTCAAGTGAGGAGCCCCCATCTGCCCTTCTAGCAATGTGGGATCAAAAATTGCTCCTGTGCTAGCACATGCAGACAAGTCTGACGTTCATAAGACACTTCTTTAGGAGCCACGGTCAATAAGAGATGCTGTAAGACATAATATAAGGAGTGTATTCAGAAGGCTGTAAGAGTCATCAAAGAATGTTAAAATGGGAAAGGACCTCCTCAACTCTTTGTTTTACCTAACTCATATTACGACCTTAAGATTTATGTAGGTCCTACTTTTTCCACGTATTGTCAGTCATGGGATACAGGGTTCTGCCCATTTTCTTGCATATTCTCTGCCCACAGTCTGCTGGTCTCTAGGATAGAGGGTTTTTTGGTGTTTGTGACAGTGTTAGGTTTATGGTTCGACTCAGTGATATTAAGGGTCTTTTCCAACCTAAATAATTCTATCATTCTATCCTCATGCTTTGACCCATACAGCAGAAGAAATTTTATATCCAGGTTAAAGACAATATTTCAGAGTCCCCAACACCTGTGAGCTCAGCTAAGCATCATATTCCTGATTATTCTTAAAAGTATGTTGGACTGACTTAACTCTTAAATGCCCTTAACTACACAACAGATTAAGAGGAAAAACCTATCATATGATATAACTAGTGCCGGTATCTCCTACAGTTTTTATTATGTTTTTTCCTAGTCTCTGATCCCAAATGCCTGTATTTACTACCCTTCTTCCAAGTGAAATATGCAATCATCTCATAATTCAATGAGAGGATGTGATTAGAATGGGAGGCTGAGAACTTCATTTCTACTGGGTTTCAATTATCTCTGATACACAACCAGATGCACACAACCTGTTATTGAATATAAACACTCCATTCGTTTCCCTCTGCCAAAATTATTCATGTCGCACTCAGAAAGAAAAAATCAACTTTTCAAATAGGAAAGTGGGTCTCCTAAATAAATGTTCTAATTTTCATTTTGATGAAAAACACTGAAGAGCTACAAGAAGTGAAACCGTCAGTGCTATAAGATATAAAGAATCTTATTCGGAAGTTTCTATATTTTTAGTAAAGCAGAGAAGAGTTTTCATTACAGTCAATTTGCATAAATTGCTTGCTGAGCAGATTGTTCTTCACTACCCACTACAGAAATAAAGATTCTCCACAATTAGAGTGTTCTGCTGCCAACTCAGTAAAACCATTAAGCATATGGTTAAATCCACGTTCTCAGATTATATCCATGTAAAGACTGGATTAAGAAAATATTTTCAGTGTTTAAACATGAGGTAAATGCTACGCTGATCCAAAGCTTGAAATTAAGATTTAATATACTTATTTTGAAGCCAGCTATAGGTAAAACTTTATTAATATTTTTTTACTCTCAGTGCATTTAAGCTTATTTATGTGAGCCTTAAACCATAACATTTCATTCTTGGTGCTTTTTATTTTAAATTAATTGTTTATCATTATACACTTGCAAGAACCATTCAAATGCATGGATAAACTTGTAGTTAGCCCCTGTCTATTTCAAGTACGACATATGCAAATCCCACCTACCTGTTTGGCAGTGCAATCTGTTTGGTAAATTCAGGATGATGTGATATGGCAATTGCATAACAAGAAGTCAAGCTAGCACGACTGTCAGGATGAGGGGAGACAAGGGAGGAATGACAGATCTACAAATAACTGTCCTCAGCGTGGGGTTTGTGGTTCTTTCAGTCTATTTTAAATCTTTCACGCCTGAAGTGCAGTGAAAAAAAAAGGCGAGACGGCTAAGATAGGAAAGCCTCTTTTAACTTTAGTGTATCTAAGCTGGAAAGGTCCCTGGCATTCAGAGAGTCTACTGCTCTTGAAGGAAATTGCAACTTAAGGAAAATTTGAGTGTTTATCTTGTCTAAGTTTAATTCCGTTAGTGCAAGTCATAAATATTTTTTAATGTGGCACAGCAAATATTTCGGGGTCTAACTGAGGGTATTTTCTGGTGCTGTTTTTTTTTTCAGTGCTTGAAGTAAAATTATCAGTTATCAGTAAAATTACCAGGTCATTTCCACAGTAATGTTGTCATTCTTAATACAAAGTGGAAGGAACTGTATTGTTTCCAGTATCTACAGACTGATGAGAGCAACGGACTGACAGGAAAAAAAGGAATTTAGCAATTTGGCTCAAAAGCATGGCACTTTCACTAGGAAGGGACGACCAACAAGCCTGCATTTGCCTATTTAAAATCAGACAGTCCCTCAAACCATCCTTACTATCCTCAGCTGTCACAAAACCAGTGGATCTTCTGCTCAGTGCCCAACGTTGACACCATTAACCCTGCCTGTGACATCCATGAGACAGCAGCAGCACGGGAAAAAGCAGCATTGTGGCTGAATCCTTATAAGTTGCCTAAATCAGCACCTTTCAGTTGCCTGCTGTAGAAGAGCATAGGTATGGATTGTGGAAGGTAAGGCATTTTTGCACTCTTTAGCAAACTGCTGGGTAAAATCTGGTGTTTCAGAATAACAGGAGCCCTCGGGTACACCATGAGCCTTTCCCAATGCTCGAGAGATAACAGGTTCTGGGCATTTTTCTCAAGTGAGCACGGATCTCTTCCTTTCCCCTTGCCCCTGGGTCCTGGTGATGCCGAAACCAGTAGAAATGTGCGTATAAACCGAGGATATACAGTTGCACGGTGCAGGCTGCAGGAAGTAGTTTGGCTTCTCTTGAAGTCGAATGAAAGTGAGCAGGAAGGATGCAGGCTCTACCCCTGGTAGCTGTAACTCCCCTTTTCCTCCTTTGGGATGTATCCAGTGATATTAGCTGATACTAACCTGCCGGGCTGAATGTCTCCCAGAGCTGCACTCCAGAAATATATATTTGTTACAGTAGAAAGAGAACAAAACAATTACAAGAAATTATTATTTTTTTTTTTTTTTAAAAAGGAATTGGGGAAAGCACAGGGAGCAAAGAAGAAAACTTGGTTTTTCCATCCTGCAGCGCCTCTCTAAAGGGTGGTGAACCCATGGGGAGCCTACCCCTACCCCAGCTGGGAAAAGGTCGTGGACCCCAGAGTGACGAGTGGCTTTGATGACAGCGGCTGTTTGGTACCGCCCATGGCCGTGCTCCTGATGGGCTGGTGCAAGGACTCTCCCCCTTCTCATTTGGGACCCAGCTAGCCCTAAAGGGTGGTCAAGGGCAAGCTCCTTTCCTATCCCGGGGTATGAAGGGCACAGGCAGAGGCAGCTTGAACTGAAAACCGCTCCCCTTGCACATGGGAGATTGAATCATGGAAGAGCTTTCTTTTCAGTGTGAAAACCAGGTAGAGCTCTGGGGAAAGGCAATCATACACCGTGTGCTGCTTGCTTTTGTGGTCTGAAGATAATCAAGCTCTTTCCTTCTTGTACTGTTCAGAACAGCTTCTTCGAGAGTACTTCAGTGCACTGGGAGCCAGTTGGTTAATGCATTGTAATGGTACAGCACGGATGGAAGTACTCATATGGCACCAGTTATATTATGATGTGCGAGTATGCATCTGAATGCAGTCTGTATGGAGCAGAAACCTGGTTGTCTAGCAAAAGACACCATCAGATGGAAATATTTTGTGGATATAATTTTGTAGGGTTTAAGGATCTATCCATTAACTTCAGAATCTGACTGTACAATGCCCCAGGTGACTTTATATCTTTCCTAAATTGCTTTCAGGCACTTTCCCTGATAGTTATTGTATTTCCCAGACTGAATTATATTATGCTGATCACTGATTACTTGGGAGCTTCCTTCCCCCACCCCCTCAGGGAAAATCACTGTTCGAACAGTTTCAACAAGTAAAAATGAAAGTGAAGTTAAATGGTACATCTTTTATTAGAACATAGCTGTATGATTTACAAACAACAACTATGGATCTTGGTAAAATAAATTAATAGGTGACTTCCAGAATTCTTATCCAGTGAAGTATGATGGAGATCAGTGTGACTTTTTAATTTCATTCAGGGCTTATAGCTTTGCCAAAATGTGGGTAAAGTTTGTGAACTTCTGATTTCTGCAAGTTTCAGTCAAAATTCTTAGTTCTGATTTTGTTTGACAAGCCTTCTTTTGACATGCAAAAGATAGGAAAGTATGGGGATCACACACTTTCATTTAGTATTTTAATTGCTGAGTCTAAATTTGGCAGTGTCTCCACCTTAATGGAACTTAATGGTACTGTAATTGCTTGGTGGTGTCACAGAGAATCGATTCCTGATTATGTTCAGGAATAGCACTTTCATGTCTCAACTGAATTCAAACACAGAGACATTCCTGCCAGCAGAGAAATATGCCACAAAACACCTCTTCATCATCCCTGATGATAAACAGTGGCACTAATGTCTTGATAATAACCTTTGTCTTTTTTGCAACAAATATTTTCTTTATATTTTAGCACATTTGATTAAACTGCTCTCCAGGGCCTAAGAAACAATTTTATGTTTCTATTACAGTAATTAGCCTGCATATAGTATTAAAAATCATGTGTGCTTGAGAAATTCTTATCTTTATTATACTGTACGTAAATCATGCTTTACTCTTTTTTTTTTTTTTCGTAACTAGAGTGGTTGCTTATGAAACCAACTGCTCTAAAGCAGCGTTGTTCTTTCTGGAGGAATGGTCCCACAACAAGTACACTGAGATTTGCTCCACAGTTGAGGAGGGTGGCGACGGTGGTTAAAGTTCACAGCTACCAAAAAGAGACTGCTGATTAAAAAAGCTCTAAAGTGTTGCTTACAAATACGGTCATATATTTGGTGGCTTGCCTGGGGCACTGCGCTCAATGGGAACACCCTCAAATGAAGTCAGAAAAGGACTCAAGCATCTGGAAGCAGCCTGAAATCTTAACCGTGGAGCATTAGTGACGCCCTTGGTGTTGCGCCGACATTTGTAGACCAGCCTCACTGGTTGCTGGGGCATGCAGGCTCACATGGGGTCTCTAAGACAGTTCACATGGGAGAGTCTTGCAGGCTGCCTCCTTCCCAGACACCAGATCCTTTCCTAAGGAAGCGCAGTGTATGGTGGTGCTATAGTCCTCTGAACTGATTCGGCTGGGGATGAGCTGCCTTCGTGACCTGGGAGTTGATGTCACACTGTTGTTGTACCTGGCCTCTGGGAAAGCTGGCCACTTGGCAGGTCAGCCAAGTGAGGTTAAAAGCAGCACGTCTTTTGGTGAAGAATGAAGGTGCAGGTGGAGGGGCAAGGCTGGAGGTGAAGATATCAGTCTGATATGCGAACACTTGGGTACGAATAAAAGGATACCAGAGCACACTGAAGCAGACTATTGCAGTGTGGAAGAAGAGAGGTTATTGGTGTCTGTGAGGAGATCTTGTGACCAATGAAGTCAGTGGAAATGCTTCAGCAGGCTGCAACATAAAGCCTGCGCAGCTGTAAATGCATTAGCAAAATGTAGATCTGGCATGTTCACCAAAAAGTAGTAAGTGGAAAGGAGGGCTGCCAGTGTCCCTTGGGCTGCTGTTGGCAGAACACCTTCCCAACAAAATCTGGCATCCAGGGGCAGCTGGTGAGAGCCTGGACACCTTCCTGTCCTGGGGCTCTTCACTTCTCTACGGTTACTGCTCATATCAAAGAAAAGAAATGAACCTCTAAAATTAGAGGTCAAGAGAGGAAAAAAATAAGAACTCTGGTTTCCTTTCCTCTTTATATGTCAGGAGCCAGACATCTGTAGGGCAGGTCAGTTCCTCATGAGTGAAGTGGTCCTTGGATGGTTCCAGTGTTCTTGCAAGCAGGTGAGAGCCTGAAAGTGCTTTTAAAAGGCAAAGCAAAGCTGGCATTGCAAGTGTCACAATACTACGTGCAGTTCTGACGTGCTTGCTCTTGGTGCCACGTCTCCAAGAAAGGGAGATAAAAGGTGGAAAAACCCACAAAAATCACATGCAAAATGTTTCACATTCCCTTCTCCTGCAGTGATCTAGTGATGTGTTTGTTCATTTTGACAACCCCAGTGACTGAACTCGGGTGCCTCACATGTTGAACAAATGAATTCGAGATGATCAAATACTCTGAGCTGAAATTGCCACTTTTCATGAAGCCAGTCACAAAGACCCATTCTGGTGAGATGATCTGGGAGTCTTTTAGCACACCCTGTTGGAAGCCTGCTGTTTGACTTCTTGTTGAAATATCTTTATTGTCTTATCTTTTCAAAATGCAGGGTTTTGTTCTCTCATGGGACGTTATCTGTCAATCATCCAAACTCCATGCTGCTTTGGTAATTAGCTGGTTTTTGATCAGAGGCCAAGAAATAAAAAGGTGAACCCTGCTGTGAACTGAAAATAGGAAGATGAAGTGAAATTACTGAAAAGCTTTGGAGACCCAACTCTCAGCTGCTTATGATGGGTCCAGCTTCAGTGCTAATGGACATTTTCAGCCTACACTGACCAAGAAGCTGGTCCCTAAGCTGGGGCAGAGAGGATGGGTGGAAGTACATGGGAGCTAATTTTTTCCCTGGGTTAAGGAGCACTATAGACCACCATTCAGATGGTCTCTGAAAAGACCTAGAAGATGTATGTGGCTTTGCAGAATTCATCCTTTGGCTCTCTAACATGAAAATGGTCTTCTGCCTCTGACTACCTTGTCACCGATATCATTTCTCCTGTGCTCAGGATATTCAACCCTGTTGCAGCCCACGTGTCAGAACTGCAGCACAATGTCCAGCATCTGCCAGGTCAGGCTTGGCTTTGCTCAAAACAAGGAAGGATCTTCATACAAATGAAGTAAATGGTATTAGTCCTGTTGAGTGAATTGCAGTCAAATACTTTGATCTAAGCCTAAGGCTTTCAATTGCATATTTAGCTGTATCATTGAGAAATGGATGTCTCTAGATCCACAGGAGTCTGGGCATTAGTTTCTTGTGCCCATGGAGCTTATTGAATTTCAAGGGCTAAATTTAGTCTCAGCCCAAATGGACATAATTGAAGTTACTTCAAAGAATAAAGGAAGAACATATCATTTAAAATCAGGTTTTTAGCTGGCAGAAGAGAATTAGGATGGATCAGTCTTGGTTCTTATACCATGCGTTATTCAGAGCATCTTCATTTATCACTATTTCACATTGTCAAGTATTCCAGATGAGCTGCAAAAAAAAGTGAACTCACGATAAATTATATTTTTTAATTCACTCATATATTATGTGTGTATCTACAGAAGTATCTGTATATGCTTATTCTGCTCATTAGTTACAAGTATTAATACAAAACATTATGATAAACTGTACATTTGTTCCAATCCTACCATCCACATTTGAATGGAGAAATAACTTCTTCCCTTTAAACTCTCCCAGGGATTGATCAATTGGATGAACTCCAGTCCACCCACCTGGAATCAAATCTGGGAGATGTAATTACTTTGCAGATGGTGATTCAGAGTGACAGTCATGGCCTTTTTCATTACTTTTATGGTATGTAATGAGAACAAGACTGAGAGACTGTGGGTCCTGTAGGATCCTACTGCCGAGCTTTCTCTTTCTTACAACAGTGTGGAAAGTCCTTCCACTACCACATAGCACATGTCTAGTGCATGTTTTTTTGAAGCGGAGGAAAATTCATTGTTACATCCTTGGACCACAATGCATTCATTGTGGAAACTATCCCTCTTCTTACAGTAGAACTGCCTCTTGTAAGCCAATTAAAGCCCCCAAGGCAGATCCTTTTATTCACAAACCAAACCTGCTTCTCACAGCAGTCCCATTGTGGAACTGTTCCTGCAGCAGCTAATCTTGAAGAAAAGGAAAATGTACACTGGCTGTCTCTCTGCTCTGCTCCGCTCCACTCTACTCTACCCTACTCTACTCTACTCTACTCTACTGCTGCTCTGCTCTATGCTATTCTACTCTTTACACCTTTGATGCACTTCAGCTATCCTCTTTAATCTGAACACATTGTCAGCTTGAGACACGTACCAGATCTACTTCTCTGATTTTTTTTTTCCTTTTTTTTATAGTTTAGCCTGTGTGTGTGAATTTAAGAATGAGAACAGTAATGAAGCATTTTCTCATTATACATATATAAGCTTTATTTCTCACCATTGGAAAGAAAGTGAACATTTGCAAACACATCTGCAGGTGATCTGTCAGTTTGACTGGTTCATAGCTAGCAGTCAAGGGTTAGTATAATCCTTTCTACAGGCCTTGTAAGTCTTTGGGAGATTACATTGTAAAGCATCTGAGTTGTCAAAACAAGAATAGCCTCCATTCCTGCTTTTTTATGATCTCAGATGAATATGGGATACTTGAGAAAGAAATAGGATGTTGTATACAATGCAAAGCTTGCCCTTCTTCTACAGAAACAATAATAATTGAATAACTAGACCATTGCCTGCAATGACTTTGAGTTACAAAGAGCTGTCAGTGTGTGGAGAATACCCCTGTGTGGCTGCACTGTTCTCATTTACCCGAGATACATTAGAAAGATTCAGCAAATGCTTTTTTTTCTCTCCTACATCTGTATTGCCACAAGCAGCAGAAACTTCCTTGGAATGAGTAAACTCAGAAAAGCAATGTGACTCTTCTCTGTGAGCTTGGTCAATTCTGATAATGTAGCAAGTCAAAGCACTGTTTTGCGATTACTGTTGAGTAGAGATTCTAAGTCTGGACCTACATTTTAATCACTAAAAAAAAATTCAAAAGCACACACATATTTTGCACCAGTTTCTGTGTGATTGATATTTATGTAGGACTTGTCTATGTAGCTGGAATTTGTCAAGGATACCAAATAGCTTCAGTAGTGAATATTTGTTAAACAGAGACCAACAGGGCTTGCTCCACTGGAGGCGGCTGTCCTTACAACTCATGCCATTTGGAGATAGCTTTTGTCTAAAAATAATTTCAATTAATATATCCTTTGTAATGAATGTTGCTAAGTGTTAGTTTTTATGAAAGTTCCTTGATGTTACTCTTGAGAACAGATCAAAAAGAGCAAATCTAGTATAAAAGAAAACTGTATGTCAGTACTTTCTCAAATGTATGATGCTGATTATAAACAGCAGATGGATGACCCATCAAATATGCATTTATGAACCCATATTCTTGGATTTTACTGTATTTGCAGAAACTACATACTTCAGTCATAGCTTAACTTGAAGTATATATAAAAGCCCTTCCAACCCCAAATCAGCAACACTTTCGCCTTGACTGGAAAAAATGCCTACAGGTACTTTGTTGGATTTTCTCTGTAGAGATTATTTAGTCCGATTCCTGGTATAACAAGTGGTATTGCAAGTCCAAAACTAGAGCTGGACGGAAATCTGATCATTCATTTCATAATGAACCCATGATTTTGAATGTTTCCATTCTGAAAAGCAACTGAGAAAAGAAATGTTCCCAGTGAAATGAAGTGCTCAACAAACAGTAGCAGAAGCTAAACTAAATCCTTCCTTTGAAAGGATGAAAATAATTCATTCCAACTTTGATTTATATCCTGCACTGTAAAATAATAGAATCTGAAAGTATAAAAAGGCCTGTTTTAAATGAAACATTTAACTTTTTTTTTTCAAAATGTTCTGTTTCTTTTTGTTCCTGGAGTGAACTTTTGCAAAATTCAACCTGTTTATGCAAAAAATTATTTGCTTTCAACAGAAGGAGAAAAAATCTTTATGTAAATATTTCATTCATGAAAAATTTACAACTCTTAGCAAGCTGGTGCATTGTTTTTGTATCCTTTGCTGTGATAAGTAATTTATCATAGAATCGTAGAATGGTTTAGGTTGGAAGGGACCTTGAAGATCATCGAGTTCCAACCGCCCTGCCATGGGCAGGGACACCTCCCACCAGACCAGGTTGCTCAAAGCCCCATCCAGTCTGGCCTTAAGCACCTCCAGGGACGGGGCTTCAACAACCTCTCTGGGCAACCTGTTCCAGTGCCTCACCACCCTCACAGTGAAAAATTTTTTCCTGATATCTAATCTAAATCTATCTTCTCCCAGTTTGAAGCCATTCCCCTATCACTACATGCCCTATGAAAAAGTCCTTCCCCAGCTCTCCTGCAGGCCCCCTTTAGGTACTGGAAGGCCGCAATAAGGTGTCCCCGGAGCCTTTTCTTCTCCAGGCTGAACAGCCCCAACTCTCTCAGCCTGTCCTCACAGGAGAGGTTTACCCCTCTTATGTAAGGTTTACCTCTATTATGTATTTACCTTGTTTCTATTATGATTTTGTCTAAGTTTGATTTCTCAAGATTTTTGTTTTAAGCCAAGTTTTCTGGCAGAAAGCTAGTCAGAAACAGACAGCAGAACTGCCCATAATATTTGTATAATTGTCTTGTTGGTGCTGTTATTACGGTTGCTATTTAAAATATTATTTTTATTATTAATAATATTGATAATAATAGCCATTACAGCAGCAATGAAATGTATCTGGACATTTGACCAATTCAATATACAGCATATAAGGCGATTTTTAAGTAATAATGAGATGAGCGAAAGAAGCATTTAGAAGACCACCTGCCTTTTTCAAATCTTATCCAGACCTCTTGAGTCATCAGAATGGGTCTGGAAATATTATCAGAATATACTCCCAAGTGCAATTTGCAATCAATCCTGAATGTAAATTAGGAACTTTCTTATGATAGCACAGCACTTCTGTTTCTGAGAATGTTGAGGGAGATAGAAAAGCATTTTGTAATTAATGTTTTGAATATCTATAATGTCCATATTTTAATAAAGAACTTGGGAAAAAAGGGTTCTTATTTTATCGAGATTCCATGTCTTTAATGACAGTTGATTTGTAACAATTGATCAATATGTTTAATTTTGCTAAAAGCATTTTTTAAATGTAAAGTTTTCATAGAAAATTAATAAAAAATAATAATGCTTAGGAAACCCCATTGGATTAATTGGTTTCAAATTTAACTTTTAAAATACTTTTCTTTCCTTCATTTTTCTCAATTTTTCCAAAGTGAAAGGTGAAAAGTCCAGATGCAGAAGAAATAGCCCCGCTTTTCAGTTTTTGGAGTTTTCTGCTTCTTAAAGAAAAAAAAATAGATTCTTTTCAAAAATAAACTATGTCTATCCAGAGACAAGCAAGTAAATACAGCCACGTATCTTACAAAGCAGTATCAAAATATTCAGTAAAGCAGACGAGGACTGAAACAGACTCCTACAATGAAAAATATTCACAAAGATCTTGCTATATTTGTTTTCCAGTATGAAAAAATACAACCCATACCTTAGTTTAATTGGTCTCAGAACAGGCATTTTCAGCTGAAAAACAACAAAATAATGTATATTTGATTTAAGAATTAATAAACCTGTGTGAGATGAGGAAAAAATTAAAGTCTTTCATCAATAACAATGGAAGTTAATGAATCAAGCCTAGCTTTGGTGCATGTAAGGGCTCTGTTAGCATTAGGAGAAATAATCTGTGATAAACATACACCTTTGCTATATTTGGCTTTTCATTCCATAAAGCCATTTCATTTTTCAGGCACTTTGCATAAGATTAGGAAAAGCTGTGCCACCACATCTGTTTTTCAAGGGCTCAGCGACAAAAAAAAAAAAAAAAAAAAAAAGGAAAAGTTCTGCTTTTAACATTCGGCACAGAAAGAGACTGTGAACAGGCAAAAACCCGATAGCCATTTGATGAAGCAATGGTGTCTCTTGCTCTGGGTTCCTAGTCAGACAATGAAATGCAGTGGAGGTAGTCTGGTCCCCTCGCTGAGTCACTGCCCAGCCTTGTCTGGAGGTGAGACGCTTGCCTGTGAACTCTGTCTTGAATCACCAGGCAGGAATGAGCCAAGCTGATTTGTAAGGCTGTGGCACAGGACCGGGTTTGGGAATCGTCAAGGGTCTGCAATGGACTATGTCAGGACAGTAGGTGTAGGCTTCTCTTGCTCGAGTGCTAAGAGGTCTGAAATATCCATTTAACTACTCATGAATATAGCCTTTTGCATGCAAGACTGAAGTCTCGCCTCTTTCCAGGGACTAACGATCTAATGACATTTTTCGCAGTAATAAGGTTGTTCATCTGCAGATGGGCTGGTGGGAAACTTTCCACACATTCATTACTGTGGCTTCGTGTGGGTGTGTAATGGCAAAAATGTTCAAAGGGCAATGCCTGTAGAGGTCAGCTCCCACACCACCTCTGCTGCTCTCCAGCACGCGCGCAATCCCAGCCACCATCCCACTACGCTGACACCATTCCCAGAAGAGATGGTTGGGGAAACTCCTAGCAGAAAGTGAGTCAAGGGTGGAGGGATTTTCTGACAACCAAGACGCAGAGGCTCGGAGGAAGACTGATAACCTCCTGAGCAGTTTTCTGATATCTCTCAATATTTATTTACTAGGTTTAACTGTTACCCCACAGCATTCCGCTGGAACTAATGTGCATGAATCTTGGAAAGTCAGTATCTCGAACCAACAAATTAAATAGAAAAAAGGCTTTTCTTAGAACGTCTTTGATAAAGTTTTAATTCCTTAATGTTTAGAATTATGTAGAAAGCTTAACTTTCAGTAAGACACCAAAATCAAACTATTTCAGCATTGAAGAGATAAAGACAGAATCTGGAAGACTGTATAATACCAGCAGTAGCAAGGGAGTTAATCTGCAGGTAACATCTTTCTCCTTGTTCTCACTTATCCTCATTGCCTGTGTCACCAGTATATTTAGCCCATTGTATAACACCCCGTTATCCATATTATTATGGTCTGACACATACCGTAAGAGTAACACGAGAGAAGAAAGTTCACAAGCCTTATGCCTAGTTCTTAACATTTCCTTTTCTCTTATTGGGGATGATTAAGATACTTTAAAACACACACAGCACATACCACTTCTTCCTCTGTGGTTCAGTTCCTTCCTCCCCAGCTATGAGCTTCATCAGCATGTGCAATCTGTAACAACATTTTTCCTTTTTCAGACTACCTTCGACATCAGAAAGGCCTCCCCGTGACCATCTCGTCTCTGCGTGGGCCAAGCAGAAGCTCACAGTGACTTGCAGGAAAGAAAGAGAAAGACAAAGGAGATGTAGAGCCAGACTGTGAAAGCACAAGCAGACAAGAGGTCTTGTTTGAAGCTGCATCTCATCTCATGAGCACCTAGACCCTCCTTTGGCACCAGAAACACAGGCAGGTGCTCTACAGGCTTTCAGAAATTACTTACCCAGGTATGACGTCTTGTCATGGGGACTGCCTTGTCTCCTGAGTGCTGAAAAACTATGGCTGGTGGGAGACCAGTCCTTGCTCTCTAAACATGGTGGTGTTGTCATGGCCTTTCCTTCCACTTGAGTCCCACTCAGCTGAGGCAGAAAACAGACAGTGAGAAATGGCTGTCGGCCGTGATGCTCAAAGCCATGCCACCTGCCCATCATCTTCTCACTTTATTGTCATTTATTATTATTTTCCTTCTAAGTCCAAATCTTCTATTTCTTTTCCCACAATTTCTTCTTGTCTGTGAGTTTGAGTCTGTACTTTTGAAAAGAATAAATCCATGAGCGGCTTTATTTCAGCTGTCAGAGCTTTTATTGTGAAATATAAATAAAAAGTTCCAGAAGAGCACATTTTTACTTCTTATAATGTGAGACAAAGCTGGAGTGAAACAGATCTCACCCACTGGAAGGCAGAGCCCACACACTCATGATTCATTAAATCATCCATCGTACTTTCCTGAGAGAGTCCGTGAGAAGTTACACAAAACACACCAAAACTGATGTTCCCACCACACCTGAGAAGTCAATGCCTGGCTGGACATCCCTCCTGTCTGCCCCTCAGCAAGCCCGCGTCTCACCAGCTGTTCCCAGATCCCCTCAAATTTGGCCATCAACCAACACACAACACATCCCCCATCGCTTGCCTTCCAGCCGCCCAAATGCATATCCACCTCTCACCTGCTTGGTTGGGAGCTAAATGTCTCCTTCATAGATTCATGGAGTAATTTGGGCTGGAAGGGACCCCGGAGGTCACCTGGGCCAACGCCTTGCTCTGCAGCCCAAAGAGAGGCTTTTGCAGGGTGAGCAGCAGAGGATGGATCATAAGGTCTCCTGAAGCAACAGGGGACTGTCAACAGCATCGGTGATCATACTGACTGTGGGAGCAAGTTGCACTCTTGACATTGAATGGAAAAGACACAAAGGCAACACCAAAGAAAATACGGCAAGAAAGAACTACAACGGGAAATGATATTGCAGGAAATAGTACTTTTCTTCTGCATCCAAATGCAAGTATAAAATGCAACAAAACCAGAACCCTTCAAGCTATCTCACCTCCTGCCCTGCCAGTTGCCAACTGCATCGCCATCTCTGTATGTGGCCGTCATCTATTCCCACTGTCTCAGGGTATTGTCTGCAACTAAAAGTGCTATCTCTCCTAAGGAGGTTATTGACTTCACCGAGAGTTGAGTGCCTCATTTGGGCCCAGGATGAGACATTTACTTGAGTCTTCACAGAGAGCTAGGAGCGGTCTTTAGCTGGTGGATTCCATAGCATCTGTTGTAAGATGGTGCAGATTCAGCTGAGGATCCAACCTGTAAGAGAAAATCGAAAACACAGGCAGTGGGATGTTGCTTTGTTAGACCCAGTGCACCAATAAGACAGACTACAAAAACAGGTAGAACAAGGAGACAAAAAGTCTTTAAAGGCAGATACTTACTATACAGCAAACCAAATATTTATTCAGTTTGAGTGACCTGGTTTTGCTCCAGGAATCAAATGAGGCACACACTTTGCACCTTTAAACAGCCTGGACATTAATTGTCCCTATGTGATTTGGCAGATACAGTCATCATGCTGACACATCTTTAATTTTCTTTTACAAGACCACAAGTAAATTCCTTGGCTTTCTGAGCTGGACAGCATTCAGGGGTCTTGCAAGAAATACAGGGAATGGCACAGGAAAATTGATGGAGTTCCTCACTCACATCCACGCTGTTCCTCCACGCCAACTGATTTGAATGCAACTTTATACAGTTGATAATGTCACTGACAGAATTACAGACAGACTCTCTGCTTTGCTCTAACTGTCATTTTAGTACCAAGCAAAAATACAGCCTTTTTCCCCTGGCCTTTGAAACACATAAACATGTTGTCTATGCAGCTGAAAATTACAGAGACCACGTCCATGTTTCAGCAGTGAAGCTATTTAGAACAAAATGGTGTTTCCACCCAAGTTGCACAGATTTCATATAGCTATACTACACACTAGATAATCCCATATAGCGCTGTGAACTGCTGCAGTGGCAGTAAGCCCTTCCACCACCAACCTCAACATGATCAACGGAGGATGTGTAAGAGCTTGCTGACGGCAGTAGTACCTCAGTAAGCTCAAAAGGCTTTTGGTTGACAGAAACACCTGTGCTCACCCTCCTGGTGTGAATGATTCCTCCGAAACCTATGGATCAGCTCATCCTCTGGTAGCTTTGTCGATGCGGATGTTTACTTTTGCTTCAGGATTATCTATCTGGGATCCACAGACTCTCTTTCTCCTTAGTTAACAAGCAGTCTGTCTCTGTTTATTCTTTTGCAAATGGCTTTTTAAGCAGTATTTTAAAAGCGCAAATTCGCAACCAGGAGCAGACTTGGTTTTTACAGAGAGATGTCAGGTGAGTAAGCGGTTAAACTGGCTGGCTGGAATACAATAACGGTGCACAGCAGAAACAGTTTCTAAGAATCTTATTTTCCAAAGCTGCTCACCGAAACCTTTCAGCTTGTCTGAATTTTCTTCTCTCCCCCCAAAAACCACTTGTTGGCTTTAAACTCCTTTCCTTTTTCCCTCCTACCAAGGCAAAGGTGTGCAATAAGGAGCCATGCCCCTCTGTGGCAGTTGGAGTGGGGCCCCTAGGAGGATCTCCAACAATGCTTGATGCCTCTTGCTGCCTCCAGCTCCCTGGCACCTGCTTGGGGAACAAAGCGGCAGGTCTGGGGGCAGAGAGCGGGTGGCAGTGGCAGTGCAGACCTTGGGTGAACCCGGTGTCTCCTTCCTGCCCTTCGTTATCAACAGCAAAGCAGGGAAAGATGTGGGGGGACAGGGAGGAGACCACGACCTCATTTTTTCCAAAGAGCTCTCCTTTGGCTTTTATTTTTATTGAAAGATGAGGAACATTAATGGAAAACTCCTTTTTTCAAAAAAAATCCCCACAACCGCTACATTTTAAAAGTGCAATGCTCTGACCAGTTCTCCAAGATGGATTATGTTAATTTGCGGCATTTTAAGGCACATTAAAAGAAATGAGAGATGTCTGAGTGGATTTTTCTGATTTCTCATCCTTCTTCTCTGTGCTTTTGTGCGAACCCTGGCAATGCACTGAGCCCGGACGGGAAAAGCATTAGAACAGCTTCTGCAAAAGTCACGCTGTCCCATGGGAGTGAAGATCAGGAGAATAACGAAGAGAAGAAGGAAAGAAAGGCAATGGACGGATCAATTTAAATTCAGAGCCTGACCTGACACCCAATTAAAATTGAAGCTCAGATGTTAAGCGGAAATTATTCAATCTTCTTTCAAGTATCCCATCAAAACAGCACAGCACGGAAATGCTGGAAATAAGAAGAAAACTACCTGCAGGGTTTAAATACAGTGAAATATTTACGACAGCACATTGCTGGTGATGCAAAAATGCTCTTGAGAAATGGCTGTCAGAGAGACTAATTTAGAAAGCTAGAGTCACAGGCATTGCCATGAAGCCTTAGCATTACAGGAGCGGGGAGTACAGTCCGTACCTGAGAAACTGAGGCATATTCGTACTGAACTTGTTGACAGGTTTGTGGGTGGATGGTCTTAGAGATATTTGTGCCCTTGTGGAAGACATTCATAACCCCAGCAGGCAAAGAAGTTACCAAACACTGATATCGACTAAAGTTACAGGAGAAGACAGACAAAATCAGGTCCAGCTGCAGGAGAGGGGAGAGGAAGGAAGGGACCGGGGAGAACAAATGGATGCTGTTTGCCAGGTGAGGATGGACAACCACCTTCCAGGCTTGCAGGGGGAGCACTAGCACCCAAGGGAGAAAGGCAGCTGTGTGGACATGATTGGGGTGCCGTGGCCACAGAGGCTGAAGACTGGGGTGTGTGGATTTGACCTGAGGACAGTGGGATTATGGCCAGGTGAAGAGGTCTTGGATGGAGATGCCTGTGTAGGCCCACGTCAGCACACCTTTTATAAGGAGCTGTTAGTGGTATTTTAAATAAGTGCCTGAGAACTGCTGCTAGATCAATTTTTCACGTTTTAGCTGCAGAGTGGGAAAGAAAGGACAGAAAACGTAACTTTATTTTACCTGCACAGAAATAAAAGTTTCCATGGAATTGACTTTTAGAATTAACGCATAAAATATTTGCTGTTTCACCTGATCAGCTCCATGCAGCTCCAGATATATCCACCTAATTTCATGCTATGTGTCCATCTCCCATCAGGACACTTAACAAGTTGTATGTACCCTGAATGATGGAAACTCTATCATCAGTAAAAATAGTTCCCATTTAAGGAAGCAGCTGGCTTTTCCAGAGTTTTACTGGCCTTTGAAGTAAGAATTATTTCAAAGCAGAAATATCCTACAGGACCCGTCTCTTATCCGTGCCAGCCAGTTATCCCAGCCATACCTGGTGCACAGGGTCCCTGGCTCTGGGATCAGTGCCCAGAGTGCTCCTGAGCCAGGACCAAGGCTGCCCAGGCTCCTCCATACTCAATACGGCATTGAGTGCAAAACCAGATAGATTTCCCCAAGGGAAAAAAGGAGAATGTGATTACAGAAAGCTTTCACAAAATGAACCTGTTTCCCATGAAACACTTCATTTCTGAAGAGATGGAATCTCCTGATAGAAAAAGACTAATAGGAATATCGCAAGAAGTTCTACTGCTCTCTGCTTCTTATGGACACTCCTTATGGACTTCATTTAGAGCAGTCTTACAGCCCTCTATTTGCTTTGGGAAATCATCTCCATACGTTGCTGTCCCATGCTTTTAGAAGCAGAACTGTAGCTTCTAGTCACCCAGCTCCTCTCCATTACTCTTGATTTTCTTGACTGCTAAATCAATGTTAAAATGTTTAAGGCTTGATCTAAATCTATTGAAGTCCAGGCAAGGACTGATTTTGATGACTTTTTGCCAAGCACTCTTCTTTACTCACATGTCACTTCCATTGTTACTTTTTTTGTAAGATGATTTTTGCATATTGACGTTAAAAATATTTTTGAAAGATTCACAAACTGATTTTGGCAATGATGGTGCCCATAAAATGTATCAATACGAGAGTGTGAGAACAAGGGAACATTTACTTTTACTGTGATTCACTTCCTACTTTATATACAAATCTGGTGAATTAAGTCCCACTTATTTTATGTCTAAAGAAGTAAAGAATTTAAAGACAAGTAAGAAAAAAAATATCCTGTTTTTTCAAACATTCAGAGCTACCTTTGTGTATGTCTTTTCAGATCCAAATTTAAATGTGAGTTGAATTGCTTAAAATATTTATCTGGTCTACACCTATGGACAGGATTAATAGTTTTGGGGACATTAAAACTGAACTAGAAGTTTGATGGCAAAAGTTGCATTAAAATTGACATTATAAATGTGCTCCTTCTTTGCAGCAGTTTTAAGATAAGTGGAATATGTTAAAATATAAGTTACAGGTGTAGTTGTATGTCCTGAGGTATCAACCGCAGCTTTACCTGAGATGGATTTGTTAGATTATACTCTATGCAACACAGTAAATGAAAGACCTTACCCAGGACAGTAAGCAACCTAAATTAGTCAAACAAAGGCATTTAATATCTCAGTATTGTTATCTTCTATTTTAAAATAAGGAATGAAGACAAAGAGATATTAAGAAACAGAATAGTAAATAGTGTATTTAGTAAATAATGCACCAAATTTAATCATCACAAACCCTTTACGAAGTTCTGCTCATAAATGATCTGTCCAAAGATATACAGAAAGTCTGTGCCAATGGATTACGAATGCAGAGGAACCGGAATACATAAAGCATATAGTTCTGAAAGACAGATACCAATAAATCACAGATAACACTGATACAGCAGGGAGGATAAAGCTAAAATTTCACAGCATTCCACCTTTGCTGTTAAACAGAGATGAACTAAAGAAAAGAAGATCGATTGTGATTCATCATGGCTCATCTCTGGAATAATGAAAGGCAAAGAGCAAAGGGGATGGACCTCTTAGAGACTTCCTCATAAGCCTCAGTCCTGCCGTGCAAATTGAAACATCTTTGGGATTCAAAAGAAGAGTAGGACACTTTTACTACATTATACAGATTAATAATGTGGACTACACAACATCTCCATCTTACTTGTTGCTTCCTGAACCGTCTCATGAGCTGGTGGAATTGCCGTCTCCAGGAAGGAGGGCACTGGGGCGGCTGTAAGGTGGGGAGGTGTGTTGTTTGGCTACTGGGAAATTAGACTGGAATTTAGGGAGAATTAGCTCAGATGGACTATCTGTGCTAAGAAGCCTGCTTCTGCAGACTACTGAACACCTTGTCTAACATCCTGGGGACAAGCAGTTTCACTGGCATGCACAGAAGTTTTATGGGAACTGAAGCTTTCATCTACCACTCTCAAAGCATCCGCAGTTAAGTACTACAGTAGAAATTAAAGACAGGGCACCACTTAGAAGTTCTCTGATGACTGACACCACTGTCTTAGCACAAAGGCTGGCCTAGTCCAGTGTGGGCAACGCTCAAGGAGCAGTTTGTCTTCTCACTCCATGGCTAGGACTTCTAAAAATACATCTGCTCTTTGCATGGGGACCAGCTGAGCTGCTCTATCATTCCTTCAAAGACAAGTGGCCCTTCATCCTGTGAAAGATGCGTGGCGTGGTGGGAATAATATCACTAGCTGACAGGTTTATCTTGCATCCTCCCGGCAGCAAAGGAGCTGTCAGCCTCAGGCATACTCAGCAGGACTTGAGTGTTAGAACAAGTGGAAAAGTCTCACTAAATTTGAGTCGCGGTCTGTATGTGAAGTTAGTAGTAAGGACAAAATAAACACTGAAGAGATATCAAAGTGCATGCTGCACTGAAGGTAGGCTGTTATCTTGTCGCTGTTCCTTGCACAGCTATCAGGCGAATGAGACATAAATCATGTTGGTAGATGAACAGGAGATCCATTGTTTAAGGGAAATACATCACTGCATCCACCTGTACTTGATACAATGGTGCTGGCTCAAAACACGCCACGTCTAGGGCCTTGCACAGCTCTTCCATGGCAAAGGGAGAAATCCTTAGGAAAAAGAGGGTGCTAGGTGGTTCAAGGTTTAAGTGTAACTACTAAAGAAACGACCAACTTTCTCATAGAAGAAATGATACAAACTCATTCAGAAACTGGGGAAGATGCCTCCCTAGATGCTGAGTAAAAGACCTAACTCTTGCAACACCTGTGGGCTCAGTCATGAGTGGATTCGTCACTGCTGGGGTGGGCGCATTGCTGTGCCTGTGTTTACAGGGCAGAGCTGAGGCCACTGTCCCTGATGAGCAGAGGAGAAGGTGCTGCCAGGCCTCTCTGGCTTGTAACATGAGCTCATTGCGTGAAAAGAAATGCCTTGTGGAAAGCAGACAAAATACCGGGAGGCTAAGATCAGTTGTCCTGAGGCTGGGTGGCTACTCTGTTAGCGCAGCTTTGCTGCTGACCCCAAGAGCAGGAGTTCTACCCCAGAAAGCTCAGCCCACACGGCTGCAGCTGGGTCAGAAGACCGTTGAGGGGTAGTCAATCCTGGGTCACCCATGTCATTCCAGTCTGAGCACAGACTCTCTGGTGTGGCTACACCCTTTGCTATATGCATGTCCATTGTTAGGTGGTCTCAAGCAACATCCCGAGGTCAGAGCTCTGTCTAACTTCTGCATCCCACCCATATGCCATCGGATGCTGTGCTTGCTTGCTGCGTGAGGTGGCATCGTCTACTCTTGGGGCAGACACAGCTTTCTGTGTGGGTATAGCATCTGGACCAGCAGAGATCTCACCTTTTTGTTGGGGATCCCCCCCAAATGTCATAATCCAATAATAAATAGCCAAAGGTTATTTTTTGATCTTAATTCCAGTCTGAAGCTTCTCCAGGATGCTGGGGTGAAGGAACGAGTGCCCCATACTCAGTAAATGTAAAAACAATGAGCATGCCTCAGCTTTTGCCTCTATTTCTACAACAAGATTAGCCAGAACTTTGCATCTGAAGTCTGCTGATCACTGGATAGTGTGTTTCTGAGAGGACAAAGTCTTAGGACTTCCTCAATAAAGCCTTATGTAAACTACAGCACAATTTTCAGAAAAATATCTCATTTTGACTAAAGAAATTACCAGTGGATTGCTACTCCCCGAGGAAATAATTGTAAAGGTGAGTTACCATCCCTGACAGAAAATACATTTAGTCTCACTTCTGGTCCTAGCTGTCAGCTTCTACATCTTTGTTGGCTATTTTGAAATATCAAGAAAAGTGCTTTCCTTAACCATGCTACAGACACTCAAATAAGACCACTTTCAGTCTTGTAATTTTTATTGCATCTTTTATCTTGTTTCTCTCCTGTTTATCAGTATATTTCTTAAAAAGGGGATACTGAAATTAATACAGCCTCGATACTTACTTTCCACAAGCAGTTTTGCAGGAGCATGCATGGATATCATTGTTTTCCTGGGAGAATTATGAGGAGAGATATCGCCATCAGTTCCTTACCAGGTTGATGTATATTAGAGGATACAGTATCACACTTTTTGGATTCTGCTTCTTCATTTGAAATTTCTTCATACTCAGAAGAGCTATCCGTGTACAGAGATTTCTGTTCTGCTTTCTCATTCCATTATAAATATTTGACATTTACGTGAACTGACTGAATTTTTATTTTGTTTTATTTCTTCTCAATTTTCTTTCTTTGAAGAAAAATATTTACCTTGTTGATGTTGGTGTTTGTAACATAACAAATGAAGTGAAGAATCATTTGGGTCTCATATATCAGGAGCCCTGTCACATAAAAGAACAGATGAACGTGGATTTTTACTGATAGCAAAATGCTATGATCTTTAACCAGTCTTAAAGCATCTTGAGGTTTCACTCTATGAATAAAATGATTCTATGATTTGGGATTTTTTTCCCAAATAAGAAACCAATGTAAATAAAAGCCAAAGCTCCTGAGAAAGCCTGTTCACAGTGGAACCCCATCTCCTCTGCAGAAGCTGCCCTGTTCCACCCCTGGCCCCATAGGGGACCAAGGGCTGCTCTCACTTCAGAATCATATTTTATTAGTTCCACCAGAAGAAATTATGCCGAAATGATAAAAAGAACAGCGCTATGCTATACTGAAGAAAACAACAAAAAAAGCACAGCAACTCTGTTAGCAGGCATTACAGAATTTGTGTAAAAAGTTAAAGGAAGATGGATTCTGACTTACTGCTCAAATCATTATGATTTTTCTTATGAAAAGCTCACACTACAAGGGTGTAAAAAGTACACTAAACTCTAGAAATATCATATACCTTTAAGACAGAGAGAGTAATTTCAATTTTACTTGCTGTTTAGCACAGCCAATTGTACAACATGACATGTAGGTTCTGATCCTTAATATTGCTGGATTTCCAGCTTCACCTTTGTATGTAAACTTTCTGCTTAATTTAAATAAATGCAGACAGAGAAGCTCGGAGAGCAATGCTAGTTTCAAAATAATGACATAAAGAAAGCAGGAATGCAATTATTTTTTTCCTGCGAACTGAGTTTGGGTCTGTTGCTCTCCCCAACAAGTGTGATTTTACGAAAGCTGCCTTGAGTCGTGCTCCCACCTCCCGGACATCTCGGCCCTGAAAGCTCCTCGCCACACCTCCTGCCCTCTTTCTGTTTGTTCACCGCAGTTACGTGGAAAGTTCTTTCTGTGCTTGGCCTAACAGATGAATAATAGAAGTGGTAATAGGAATTTGGGGAAAAGTTTTTCACGCTTGGATTTTTTTTCTTAACTATTTCTTCATTTTTTTTTTTTCTTCTTGTTTTTATTTACAGATTCTCATTCCTTTAATACTATTAGGTATCATATGGTCGGAACTTTCTGGGGAGTATTGGTGTCTGTTCACAGTTACTTGTTTCAGGTCAAACAGAAATTCCACTTGGTTTATGCTTGCAATTACTTTGCATTTGACTTCTGGTATTGCTTGAGCAGGTAGGCTGTACGAATCCTTGTGTCTATAGAAAATCTAATCTTAGCATAATTAGGTGTTACAAATAAATTTAAAGTAACATATCTGGAAACAAAAATTCAAAATTTGCAGTTTGTTAGTTAAATAAAACATGTACATTTGTTCCTTTTTCCTCATGCCTTACTGTAACAAGATTTCATCTGGCAAAGCACAGAATATATTTTAGCAGGAGAGGCCTCACATTCAAAATTGAGCTTATGCTAGATTGCTTTACTGGCTTCTAAATCATATTAAAATAAGCCCAAAATATTATTGTAATACTTTATCTATCCTTCCTCTATGCTTAACATGATTATTATAGGCATACATTTTTCATATTAAGAAATTAAGATTCAGGACTAAAGTTATATCTTCTGACTTGTTCTAAGGCGCAGGGGACTGAGAAGTCATTCCAAGTCTCAACCTGCAATTGACAGAAAAAATCTGATCAAATATTCTAGGCAAAAAAACCCACACTAACTGTTCTCTATTTCTTCAAAATGCATTTTACTAAAGGCAGAAATACTGTATAAGTGTTACAGAATATAACACAGCAGGAGACAGAACATTTAGACAGATAAGTAACAGCCAGAGTATAATTTTGTGTATTTGTACCAACTTTTTTTTCCCCTTAAACAACTGTGGTTACAAGTATTCTTTCTCTGGGAAAGATATTCCAAAACTGTGAGGAAATTCTTCTTTCTTGCCAGCTTGCATGGTTATTTGATCAATTCACCACCTGGTTTGCCCTTCCTGGGGTGCTGGTGCCAGCACGATGCTTCAGCAGTGGCCCCGGGCACGGCTTACCTGCGCATCACTGACGCGGCTCAGCTTGCCTGCCCAAAGAGCTCATGGCCCATTAGGGGACTTAAGTGACTGGCACTCCCAAGTCTCTTGGGCACTTCTGATGTTTTCCTGCAGGTCTGTCTGTGACAGGAGCTGGAGACAGATCGGTTTGTGAAGAGCAAACTCAATGCATTTGCTGCGGCTGTGATGTACTGCCCGTGCAGAACGGACGTATTCAGTGCATCAAGTTCTCCATCTAATTGGATCTGGTTTTCCAGAACATCAGTTCCCTCTATTGATCTTGGTAGTTCTCATTGTCATAACATTTTAACATCACCTTTTAATGCATATTAGCAATCAAATTTCCTGTACAAATAATCCTAGCAGAGACCATTCATTCTTCCACTGCTGGGAAGGGCAGCACAGTCCTCCTCTGATTATATTTTCCTGATGGAAATGCAGAGACACTCTCTTTGAGGAAGATGTGATTTGACTCACCATGGGGTTTTGCCTGGAGATACAGGCTATTGTATGGGCTACCAGTTGGGAAACGTTGTTAATTGATTTTTTTAAATTTTTTTGATAAGGCACAAAACCTCAACCTTTTTTCTCGCCAGTTTTACTAAAACACAAGGAGTCACTTCAAGGAATTGAAGAATGGGGTGTCTTTTGAAATCTTTCATATAAAATATTTCTGAATAGCTCAGATAGCACCGTACAGCCTTATGGTCCCTCTAGAAGCCAGATCCCGCGTGTGGCAGGGCAGGCGGGGCTGATGCAGGCAGGGTAAGGAAGGTCCCTCTGCTACTCACAGTTACCATCTTTTATAGACTGTGTGAGACACACACATCTAACGAGAGAGACAAAACTGCTGCAGCAACACTCCCCTTGGCTTCATCTAAGGCAGGTGTTCACATCTAAAGTAATACCACACTGAAATACGTTGTCTTCAGGCATATATCTCAAATCATTTGTGGTTGTTTCAGAGGACTCCATACTTTACAGAACCAAGTCCTAGAGCATTAAGACTTCATATAAAAAAAAGTTACAATTCCAGGAACCCGTTTTACATTGCAATAACCTCCAAGCTGAGCCCAGTCAAACTGCAGAAAGGAGATCTACAGGTATTGTCTCTCAGTTTCACTCTGCAAAAGAAAAGCATCAGCACAAAAAGTATCCATAATAAGCCATCTGAAATGATTTATCACTTTGGAAAATTTAGAATTAAGTAATTATATCCTTAAAGTAGGTTGCCCCTAGAAGAAATCTGAACTAAATACATCTTTTTAAAACTAACTTTGTTTTGTCTCTTTTTTGTGTGTGACTTCTTTTTGCTTGTAACAGTGTATATGGGAAGATATGTTAGCTATAAGATATCTCATTGCAAAGATGTCTGAGAGTCATTCAGAAAAGCATAACAGCATTAGATTTATAATAAACTCAGTACACTGTACAGCAAACAGGCAGCAGACCTTTAGGAGCACAATAATTGCATGGATACTAATTAATTTATTCATATAAAATCGAATAGAAGAATCCTTTGCGAACAGATCCTTTTTCTGCAGTCACATGCCATGCTGCCAGTATTTTCCTTCTGCAAAACATATTTATTTTAGCAGCACCACTAAGTAATCTTCTGAAATGAATTCCAGCACTCAAAATAGCATAATACATTTGTCCAAAGGTAAGCTGTAGCCTTCCAGTAGGCTTAATTCACGTCTGATTTCATTAAAAGCAATAGATACATCAATCAGTTGACAAGTTAGGGACCATATTCTGTTTAAATTTTTAAACTCCAAAATATGTGACTGAAATGTCTAATCATTTTTTTTGTGTGAGTGTGCTTCAGGAGAGGCATCAATCATATGCTTGAAGTCCCTCTATTTCATAAGGTTAAACAGAACAAATCATGATAGGCCCTACGTTAAGTAATGGCGATATACCTTGCTATGGCAGTGCTTGCTCTCTCAAGATACATGGGAAAAAACAGTGAAAACTACCAGAGAAAACCCAAGAGGACTTGAATGAGGGATGCTGCAAATCACCCAGGCTTATGCGTAACCAGGGCAGCCTCACTGACCTGCACAGGGGCTGTGGCCACGTGTGCCCCAGGTGCCGAGCTGAAGCCCCAGCAGCCTCGGCACCAACCGGGCAAACACGCAGGGAAAGGCTCCATCAGCGGGAGTTTCGCTGTGAGCTTTGCAGAAGGCGGGTTTCCCCCACCAAAATAACCGAATAATCCATGCAGCAGGGCTCTGCTTTCTAAAGTAGGGACTGATGTTTGATATCAAATGGCTCAGAATATAGATGGCATTATATATTTTGATCAGATTGTTTACTGTTTTTGGTCTGGAGAGTTGTTTTTTTCTTGACTTAAATATAAATGAATGACATAATATTGTTCCGTTATAGCAATTTTAAGTTTGGTCAAACTTAAATTCATTCAAGGTGTTCACTGATAAAATTATAAATTTTTAACTTTAGTCTTTTTTTTCTTACATGACAATTAATAATGGATATGTGCAGCTCCTCCCCCTCCAAAAAAATTAGTAATTTTTTATATGTTTGAAGGCTGAACTGTTGATGTAATGGTTTCTAAAGCGTAGCTTAACCTGTACAACTGTAGCAAGTCAAATATGTCTTTCAAAAGAAGTCAACGGGCCTGATCCACAGCCCATGTGCTGGGCAGGAGATCCATAGACCCTGTGCAGGGCCTGGAACTAAGCAGAAATGTAAAACTCATCTTTTATATTCTGTCTCAGTCTCAAAATACACCTTTTGACCTTCCTGTGGCCTGCAGCAATTGTTTCCACACCAGCCTTAGAGGGACAGGGTTAGACGGGAAAGTAGGCTCTGGATGAGGACTTTGGGAGATTTGAACTTAAATATACCTGTCATGGTTACAGAGGAGCAAAGGCAAACCAGCCACTCCAGCCGGCAAGCACAAAGAATTACACCGAGGAAAATGTGCTGTAGGTACACACTGGCTGTGGAGATAGGTTTCCATGTACAATGTCAAAACTACCAGTTTTTGGAGGAAGGGATCTTGCTGTACACTCTGCCTGCTGACTTTAAATACTTGCTTCAAATGCACAGTGGAAGAATGTGTAACGCTTAAAATACAAACAGCATTGAGTAAAGCGATCTGTGGTTCCTCTCAGCTTGGAAGGACCAACCTTTCCTTCTTCTAAGGGAGCAAGGGAGCTGGTACTCAGCTCTTCTGGTTTTGCTTTGGGTTCTTAGTGGCTCCCTTCTTGACTTTTGGATGTTTTGCCTAGAAAATTCAGGGAGAAGAAAAACTGCTTCACATGCAGCTTAATCACAAGAAAGTCTATGATTCTAGGATTTGAAAAGCATTTTGCTGATGTAATGTCTCCACCGCAGAACCAGCCAGGGGCCCTGCCACGTGGGAGGTGTGTTGATACTGAAACCTGGTTCTGTAGGAACTGGGAGGAAAACCTTCACTCGAATCACACCTGTTTGTACAGCGATGATCCTGATGATCACTCCTGACCACGACTATTGGTAACATCCTGCAATCTCCTGATCTCTTGTTAATGCAATTTAACTCCAGTCATTCTTATTCACACACGTGGTGTGTTTGTGAATAGGCTGATTAACACGACAATTTCACCTGATGGATTGTCACTATGTGGAAAGCAGTTTTCTGTGAAAAGGAAATAAATAATATTCTTGATGCCCGATAATAAGTAAAAGTTTAGAGAAGCTGATAACAGGGATTGCAGTAATTAAATCACAGACATAAACAAATGAGAAATTAAAGCCGATCATTTCCGCAGCAGCTGTGCTTTCCTTACAAGCTTATCTACAAAAACAAATTTACTTGTCATTGGGCAACAGCAGACTGTGCAAATTCTGCTTAGCACTGCAGATTTGTGTCAGAGACGTGTCTTTATAGGAAATAATGGAGACTTTCAAGCACAGATTTCCTGGGGACGTCAAAAAGACCAAAGACCACTTTCCCTCTTCTCCCCCCCTAAATCTTGCCCAGTTAAACACATGTTCTGTGTCATCTGACACAGGAAAATCTGGGAAAACGCAGTGCAGCGCCCTGCCCTCTCCATCACCCCCTGAGTACACCTACTACACTTCTGCAGGACAGAAGCAGACGCACACTAGCGTGGTTAATGGCCCGAGAAGCAATGATGGTACGGAGTTATATAGCAGACCTGACATTGCACCACCACTTGTTCACATGCCCAGGCTGGCTCTATCTGTTTTAAAGCTATATCTACTATGCAGGCTGGATGCACCTGCACTGAGGGAAGGGAAGGGACAGGGTTATCTCATCCAGTAAACATGTTTTGCCCCTGGGGAGGGGGGGAGTTAACTTCACCTGCTTTAGACTCATACCCTGCACAGATACCCAGTGTTGTCATAAAACCACATTTTCAACAGTTATGCTGCTCTAAAAATTTCCATAACCGCAGTCTGTACCATGGATGGGACTGGCCGGGGTCCCCAAACCCTTGCCCACATTTTCTAGCCATGCCTGTAGCTGACACTGCATCCTACCTAATTATGAAGTGTATGAAACACTTCAACTATAGTCAGCAGCACTTCTGATGCAGATTGCTCAAGCAAGGGATCTCAGGACTGTGTGACCCTGCAGGGAAGCTGCCACCACCCAGTGACCAAATGATGATCTGGTTTTAACATCGCCAGCACTCCCTTTCTGCTGCAGCAATGGCACTGCCATCCGCGGCGCCCTCCAGAGCCTCCCGTCAGCCAGCTGTACTTGGCGCTTGGCGAAGTTGTACACAAGCTCTTTATGCACCTACATAAGCCTGGGAGAAAGGCTTCCTCACTTGGCACTTCCCAAGACATGACGCAACCTTGCCCCTTGCCACCGCTGCTCAGGACTCACCACTGTGTGACTCTGAGGAGTGTGTGAGAGGATATCGCAGTGCCAGCAAAGCTACCATGTGCTTGCTCCTAAGGGGAGAAATTGGAGAAGCTTGGGGAATTCAGAGGAAGATGAGCACACCCATATTTACAGAACAGCTGATAAAAAAACCCAACCTCTGACTTTTGGTTTAGTGGTGTTTGGGCTAGTAGTAGAGAGTATAGATAAGCCTTTTCATTGATAATGGCAAGGATACGGACTTGGACTAACTTTAAACACCCTGAAATTGTTTATGTTCTCTTCAGATGTTCGCTGTGAGATATCATTCAGCAAATGTGGTAGGATCAGCCAGAAACAGATTATTTGATTCTGTCAGGAAAGATCTCTATAGGTTTCCCTAATTCCTACTCCACCTCAGAATAAATGTTGCTTTAGGAAAGAAAATTTTCTGTTAAGGATGGGAGATGACATCTGGGTGAGTTGGACAGGGTACAAGCAGTTTTTGTATTACTGGATCTCTTTAAACACTGGTGTCCTGAAGCCACTCTTATCTTTGAAAAAAAAAGAATCTCTTCTTAAATTCAGATACAAAAAAATACTTGACCAAGTACAAAGGTAGATGGCGTTAGCTGCCACATAAAACCATTGAAACAAAGGCAAGAACCATTGCTGTGTTTGGCTTGCTGGCATACTGGAAAATAACAGCTAAATGCAGCCCCTTGGCATTGAAAAGGGAGGTAGGTGGAAAGGTCCCACTAAAGCCTTTGACCGTGGCAGGAGAGGTGAGCTCTGACACCCTGAACTACTCCAGAAAGACAGGGACAGGGGTGGTGGAGGTCGGCTCATGGCAAGTGCAGCAGCAGAAGCTCCTGCTTTGCACCATCCCAGGACAGACAAACGCCTCTTCGGGGGCGAGCACGCGGCTGCAATTCCTTATGCTCCCTAGAGGTGATGAATCACAGAATCACAGAATGGTCAGGGTTGGAAGGGACCTCTGGAGATCATCTAAGTCCAACCCCCCTGCCACAGCAGGGACACCTACAGCATGTTGCACAGGACGGTGTCCAGGCGGGTTTTGAATGTCTCCAGAGTGGGAGACTCCACCACCTCTCTGGGCAGCCTGTTCCAGTGCTCTGCCACCCTCAAAGGAAAGAAGTTCCTCCTCGTGTTAAGATAGAACTTCCTGTGCTCAAGTTTGTGCCCATTACCTCTTGTCCTATCACTGGGCACCACTGAAAAAAGACTCTTCTCATCTACCTGGCACCCTCCCCTTAAGTATTTATAAGTATTGATAAGATCCCACCTCAGTCTTCTTTTTTCTAGACTAAAAAGACCCAAGTCCCTGAGCCTTTCCTCATAAGAAAGATGTTCCTATCCCCTAATCATCTTAGTAGCCCTCTGCTGGACCCTCTCCAGCAGTTCCCTGTCCTTCTTGAACGGGGGAGCCCAGAACTGGACACAGTACTCCAGATGCGGCCTCACCAGGGCAGAGTAGAGGGGGAGGATGACCTCCCTCGACCTGCTGGCCACACTCTTCTTGGTGCATCCCAGGATGCCATTGGCCCTCTTGGCCACCAGGGCACATTGCTGGCTCATGGTCATCCTGTTGTCCACCAGGACTCCCAGGTCCCTTTCCACAGAGCTGCTCTCCAGGAGGTCAGCCCCCAACCTGTACTGATGCATGGGGTTATTCCTCCCCAGATGCAGTACCCTACACTTGCCTTTGTTGAACTTCATCAGGTCTTTTTCTGCCCAACTCTCCAGCCTGTCCAGGTCACGCTGTATGGCAGCACAGCCTTCTGGCGTGTCAGCCACCCCTCCCAGTTTTGTGTCATCGGCAAACTTGCTGATGGTACACTCTATCCCTTCATCCAGGTCATTGATGAATATATTGAACAGGACTGGACCCAGTACTGACCCCTGAGGGACACCACTTGTTACTGGCCTCCAACTGGACTCTGCACCACTAACCACAACCCTCTGAGCTCTATCTGTCAGCCACTGTTCAATCCACCCCACTGTCCATTCATCTAAACCACACTTCCTAAGCTTGCCTGTGAGGATGGTGTGGGAGACAGTGTCGAAAGCCTTGCTGAAATCGAGGTAGACAACATCCACTGCCCTCCCCTCATCCACCCATCCAGTCACGCCATCGTAGAAGGCTATCAGATTAGTCAGACATGACTTCCCCTTGGTGAATCCATGTTGACTACTTCTGACAACCTTCTTTTCCTCCAGATGCTTGGAGATGACCCCCAGAATGAGCTGTTCCATCATCTTTCCAGGGATGGAGGTGACGCTGACCGGCCTGTAGTTTCCTGGGTCATCCTTCTTGCCCTTTTTGAAGACTGGAGTGACCTTGGCTTTCCTCCAGTCCTCAGGCACCTCACCTGTTCTCCAGGACCTTTCAAGTATGATGGAGAGTGGCCCATCAACTACTTCTGCTAGCTCCCTCAGCACTAGTGGGTGCATCCCATCAGGCCCCATGGCCTGGGTATCCAGTTTACTTAATTGTTCTCTAACTTGTTCCTCTTCAACCAAGGGAAAGTTTTCCTTCCTGCAGACTTTCTCTGTTACTTGCAAAGTCTGGGACTCCTGAGAGCTGGCCCGAGCAGTGAAGACAGAAGCAAAGAAGGCATTCAGCAACTCTGCCTTCTCTGCATCATCCATCACCACAGCACCCGTCTCGTTCAAGAGTGGGCTCACATTTTCCCTTTTCCTTTTGCCTCCTATATACTTAAAGAAACCCTTTCTATTGGTCTTGACATCCCTCGCCAGGTTCAATTCCAAGGCTGCCTTGGCTTTTCTCGTTTCTTCCCTGCATACCCTGACAGCATTCTTGTACTCATCCCAAGTTGTCAGCCCCCTTTTCCACATCCTGTAAACTCCCTTCTTCCACCTGAGTTTTTTCTGAAGATCCCTGCTCAGCCATGCCGGTCTCCTTCCCTTGCCCGATTTCTTGCTCTTTGGGATGCACCTAACCTGAGCTTGGAGGAGCTGGTGCTTGAATATCAGCCAGCTCTCTTGAGCCCCTTTACCCTCTAGAGCCCTCTCCCATTTGATTTCTCCCATCAATTTCTTGAAGAGATCAAAGTTAGCCCTCCTGAAGTCTAAGGTTTCAACCCTACTTGTTATTTTGTTCATACTGCACTTAATGCTGAACTCTATCTTCTTGTGATCACTGCAGCCAAGTCTGCCCCCAACCTTAACATCCTCCACCAGTCCCTCTTTGTTTGTCAGTACTAGGTCCAGTAGTACACCTCTTCTTGTGGGCTTTTCCACCACCTGAGTCAAGAAGTTATCATCAATGCACAGGAGGAACCTCCCGGACTGTGCATTCCTAGCAGTGTAGCCTTCCCAGCAGATATCAGGGAAGTTGAAGTCCCCCATGAGAACCAAGGCCTGCGATTGTGAGGCAGTTCTCACCTGTCTGTAGAAGGCCTCATGAATTTCCCCATCCTGATCAGGTGTCCTGTAATAAACACCCACAACAATGTCTCTCATGTTACCCTGCCCCTTAATCCTTACCCACAAGCTCTCAACTTGCTCATCATCAGCCCCCAGGGAGAGCTCGATACATTCCAGTTGCTCTCTCACATAAAAAGCAACTCCCCCACCTTGCCTTGCTCGCCTATCTTTCCTTATGAGCTTATGAGCTCTCTGTCTCAGTGCTGAAGTTTTAACCAAGCATTGCTCGCCCCACGGGGAGGAGGCGCTCCCCAGCCCCAACCCTGCTCGCGGCCCTCCCGGCTCCATTGCCTGCCAGGGCACCCACACCCGGCTTACAGATGCCAACCCCAGGCACAGAAACGCATTTTCTGTATTAAAAAATAAACACGAACACAAGAACTCATCATGTGTAGAAAAGCTCAGGAGTCTCAAACCTCTTAGAAAAAGTTCATTAACAGCAATCTTTTTTTTTTGCTGTTTTGATGTGTGTGAAGTGTTTATTTGAAACACTGTCTTTTAAGTGGAATACGTACAGCATCATTAAATTTTTTATAATGCTTTTGCAATCAATGGAAACAATTCATGAAGCTTGATTTTTTATTTAGTATTTTTTTCCTGTAGGGCAAGAAACAGGAAAACACAATTTTTTGTTGCAGTCATAAAACAAAGTTTGTAATCTCAGTTTCCCAGACTGGAAAGTCCATTTCATGACTATGTTTTCCTAACATTGCAACAGAGCCACACTGCTGTTTGTCAGTACACATCTCATCTTTAATTTTCTACAACAATCTAAAGATATTTAAAGATAGAAAATAACATGAAGAGTATCTCATGAATGGCAACACTTTTAGACAAGCTTCCGTGTGTACCAATACATATATCTGGTTAAGCCTGTTTAACTACTTGTCTCATCTATCTTGCAGCATATGTAGCTGACTCACTGCTGAAATATTACAAGAAAACCCAAGAAAACCTCTACAAGACCCCACTAGAGGATTCTCACAGCTCCAGGAAAGCAATGACTTCTATAATGTGTGGTGGGTTGACCCCAGCCAGCAGCTAAGCACCCGCAAGCTGATCACTCACTTCCCCTTTAGTGGAATGGGGGAGGGAATCAGAAGAGCAAAATCAAGAAAAACTCATGGGTTGAGACGAAGATAGTTTAATAAGTGAAGGGAAGAGAAAAAACCCCAACCAAATGATAGAAAGGCAATCACTCACCACCTCCCACCAGCAGACAGCCCATCTAGTCTCCAAGCAATGACTACTTCGGAAAGATCGAACCCCCAGTTTTCCTGCTCACCATGACGTTATATGGTATGCAATATCCCTTACATGGTATGGAACATCCCTTTGGTCAGCTGGGGTCCCGGCTGTGTCCCCTCCCAACCGCTTGCCCATCCTCAGCCAACTCACTGTGGGGGCAGAGTGAGAAAGAGAAAGACTTGACCATGTGCAAGCACTGCTCAGTTGTTGACATTGGTGTGTTATCAACACTGTTTTGGTCACAAATCTGAAACACGACACTGTAGGGGCTGCTAAGAAAAAAGTTAACTCCATCCCAGCCAGGCCCAGTACAAACTACACTGCAGTTACCACACTGTGGTTTTTCACCCCAGTTTGCTTTGTGCGTACACTAGCTCTAGCCCAGCACTGGAGGAAGTCCTGCAAGGCCTGGTTACACTCCGCGTAGAAACACCTGAACCGGATGCCTGGGGCAACATGAGAAGTGCTGCTCCCAGGTTGGGTTGGCGTTCTAGGGAAGTTCCCATGGGAACAAGTCTATTTTGGGTATAGCTGGTAGAAAAGTTGGGTGGGAGAAAGCTTTTGATTAATAAAGGAGTTTTTTTATGTCTGTGGTGTAGCAGAGCTGCTGCTCTGACAGCTGGGCATAAACGTTAGGAGAACTGTAAGGGCTCACCTTGGTATATAGGCCCTATTAAACTCTGAGCATTTAGGCAGAATACTCAGCCTTACCCTTGGAGGTATCTAAGATCTGTTCAGCATTTCCCAACCAAAATATTTCTCTCTAGAATTAAACAAACTAATAAATCTTGGACCAAACCGTGTTTACCCAGACCCGTCCAGCCCCTGCTTCAAGTAGGCTCAGACACAGGCTGTCAGGAGGATAACAGGAGTATAGGAAGGACAATTATCATTTTAGCTAGAGGTGAGACAATACAGTGTTTGGGTGGCTTTAGTTCTCCCTCTCCTGCTCTGGCTGACAGACTCGTCTCCCTCCCACTAACACTTTGTTCTTGGGTATGTTAGAGGTCTCTGTGCCCAGCACGGATCTCTTCTGAAACATCTCTTTCTGTAGCATTTTCACTGACCTCTCTGGAAACTCCAGGTTTCATGGAGCTGCTGACTGCCTGGGGGTTGCATTTTGCTCCTCTCTGCTTTGAATATCTAAATCCCTGAGAGAAGGCAGTCCAGCCTGGAGAGGCAGAAACTGAAACAAACATCTTTTGTGTAATGATAAAAATAAAAATAAGAAAGAGTCTGAGAGCAGCTTGACAGCTGCAATTGGTCACAAAATAAATTTTTTTTTCCTGTTTATTTTTCTTTCTCTAATATATTCCTAGCACAGGCTATTACTATTCAATAGTAAGAAGGCCAGACTGACTCATTAAATGGAGCCACTGCTCATTTTGAATTCTCTGAGCTATGAGAAACCACTTGCCCAAGTAAGAACACACATGGCTGATTCTCCCCTCTCTGGGCAGCAGAAGGCAAATCCGATGACAGCCACACTATACTGGTGTACTGGGTAATCGACCAGACAGTCGAAAACTGGTAGTTGGTTTGCAAGCTGAGAGCTCACAGGTTGTTATTGCATTACCACCCTCCGTCCATGTTATGGTGCTTTCGTGTAGAAGATCCACATAGAGATAAAAGCAGTTGGTGTTTAAGTTTCTGGGTAATAATTTCTGCGAGTCTGCCTGGGCTGTCCTGCAGAGACACGGCCACCCCACCCTAAGACACCAACAGCAGTGCCATACAGGGCTTGGCTGGATGGGCTGGTTGACCAAGACCTTAAATGTCCTGTGCATCTCTTAATATTTGGTGTGACTATGTGTCCACATAAGGAGGATATCAAGTGAACCTCCCCTGCTGCAGAGAGGCTCTGCCAGTGAGCAGAAAGCAGGGACCAGGATTGCTCCACCTCCCTCCCAGGGGAACCAGTAGCACCTCCAGTGCAGAGCTGTGCGAATGCAAAGGGTTTGTGGCTTTGGCTGCTCTCTCCAACTTAGGCACAACTCTGTTGATGCAAGGCCAGGAGTTTTCATTGAGATTAAATCAGACTGGCTTGCCTTGAAATCAGTTAATCCATTCAGGAGCACAGTTTCTTCCTTACAGAGATATCCTCTCTGCTCTGTTTGGAATTGAGGAAAAATTGCAACTTAACAAAAGAAGTTAAAACAAAATTGCTCTTCAGTACATGTCTATATTTCCAGAAAGATTCAGATAGAGAAAAGCAGCTTTTTCTGTCTTTCCTCCTCATCCCTTCAAAACCAGAATTTTTGGTACTATTTCTCCCATTCCTAAGAAAGAAGCACAGGTTAATGCAAATTCTTTGTGAAGGGATATGGTCATAGACATTTAATGGATGAAGCATAGAAAGAGTTACTAAAGATAACCACACTACACGCACTTTCTACTTCTTTTTCAACTAGTAGCCACACGGTTTATACTAGGTGGCCCAAAGGTGAATGCCGGCATGCCTTTAGTGACTACCCTTGAGGTGAACGTACAGGGGCTAGATGGTCTTGACCAATGTCAGAAAGCTCCAATGAAGAGGTTTGCTCTAGTTTCTTCCTCGAGACACCAAGGGACCACTGTGTCCCTGTGAAAGACAGTGTTGTAGACCTGGGTTCCTCCCACTTACACATTCACCAGTAGCTGTGTTCGTATAACTGATTCTGTTAAACTCAGCAGGACCATTCCCACAAGCGAGAACCCAGCATCTCAACACCATCATTAGAACATAACTGACTACTTGTTTTGCAAACCCCTACTGCTTTCTGAATGTGAAATAAGTCAAATTATTTAGTATATTACAAATCTTTACTATACACAGAAGTTGTTAGTGCTTTCAGAAAATATACATTTTATATAATTTTGTAAATATTCTAAGACTAATGATGAAAATAATTTAACATAAAACATTAATAGGTTTCATGTAAATCAAATCTTCTAGCAATATGCATTTTATTGTATAGGTTAAACTTGCAATAGATTGGTTGCTTCACATCACTTAGTTTTCCCGTAGGGACTTTAATTAGCTGCATGCATTAACACCTGTGAATCTAAGACACTTAAAGCAATGGCTTTCTGTAATTTTTGGTGTAGTTTTATATATTTTTCAGCTGTCCAGGGTGGCTTTTTTTTTCCAGCTCAAGTACTCCTGACTTTCACCACCAGTAACCCCTGCTCCAGCTTCTGCCTTGATGAGCCTGTAGGAAGCAGTGTGAGCGCTGGTGAAACCAAGATTACTCCAGGCTTATAGTGGCCCGACACTGATCCTTACTTGCCCTCCAGTGTTTAAATAGTCATGACTACCTCTTGATGGAGGTCAGCTGTACTAAGTGCAGAAAGGAATCTGAATTTAGAGAATGAAACCGGCTGACAAATTGGATTAGATCACCTATTGCAATGCCTGAGAATAGGTTGCATTAGATGCCTTAGACAGAGATACTAGATGCTGCCCGCTGTGCTCCCCTTGCCCAGAGTCTGGCCTCCCTTCAGCCACACTATGTCTCTGCAGTATCACGGGGCAGGAGGTTTGACATGGAGAGAGCAAATAGCTTTGTGCACAGGCCTGTACCGTGGAAAAGCCTGGAGCAGTTCCCAGTTTTGCTCGCATCTTCTTATATGAACAAGACGAAACTTTTCTGAAGGGTCCTCATCTGTGAGTTTCCTCCTCTGCTTCCCACCCCGTGTCTAGGCCCCTCACAGCCTGAATCTACCACGTTGTGAAGGTTGATAGAGGCTAAGGAATGTAAGGTACCCATAATTTCTTCTGAAATTGCAAAAAAGTAGGAAGAATCACAAATCTAAGACCTTGCCTATGTATCCTCTGCTGCTGAAGGGAAGGAGACATTTGAATTTTTCCAAAATATTACTCTTTTCTTTGGCTGTCCATAAATTATGTCCCTTCTTCTCCCTGACATGTCTTGCGTATAGTGGAATTACTTTCAACTGCCTTACATATGTTTTTCTAAATCTGATTATTACAGAACAAAGACCATCAGAAAAAGTAGCTAAGGGTCAACTTTTAACCCACAATCCATCTCTGACATTGGGAAGATGCTTTACCCTCGTTACAGTCAGTCATTGCTCTTACTTTCACTTAGCGTAAAAGGCAATTCTTAAAAACATTAATTCTGATTCCCCAAATTTAAAATGTGGAACCTGTCATGTTTCTTATACTGCAGATAACATTAAAGTATAAAAATTGCCCTGTGATCCTTGAATCATTCTCTCTCGAATCATTTTCTCTCGGTTGGTGTTTCTTCTAAAAGGTTCGCAATGCTTGGAAAAAGGAAACAGAAAGAGCTAATTGTATGCCAAGAAAGCTTCATAATCACTTATTCCAGGCAATAAAATAATTGATTCAACTTGGCAAGAGATTCACACTCTAAATTTGCACCCAAAGTAAGTGATTAAGTGCTGTGCTTTCCCCTAGACACATTGACTTCCAGCTATAGCCAGCAAAATGGGCCGCGTTAGCGAGTTAGTACCTATTTTCCTCACGGCTCAAGAGAGCCATATATTACGGTGTTGATGACAGCACCGCCTGGAGAAACGGGAGTCAAGGGCATTGGAGAGGTGATCCTGGCTATGCCACTGACTGAGAGGATTTGCAGAGCGCGTAAGGGGTTTAGAGGCTTCGGTTGCACTGGGAAGTCTGCACAGGTGTCTGCGTTGGTTGTTGCTTTCTCCTGGAGGAGGAGACAGGAGGTCAACGAGGCTGCAAAGATGCTCAGCCCCTGCCTCCCCCATGGCAGGCAGCCCTCTCCTTTTGAGGACCTGCTGCATTTGGGACCGGGAGTATAAGCAACCCTTGGACAACTGCACTTAGCCCAAGGGCAACGAGGTTTCCAGAAACGGGTTCTTGTAAAATATGTCCTGGAGTAGGCTCCTCCCTTGCAACCCCAACCAAGCTGGCAGGACTGGGACTAGGGCTGGCTCCTCAGCCTAACCGCTCTGCCTGGAGATGGACAGGGCCGGTCAAGGGTGCTGGAGCTGCCACCTTGACTTGCTGCAGCCCAGGCAGAGATCTAGCAATGCTACAAGGGGACATACCAACAGCTTCTGCTCCAAAACACTGCACCTCTGTTGTGACTGACTGCACTAAAACAAACTAAAAAGGCACACCTCACATGTAAGAGCTTGATTTAGCACTGAACAGCTCTGCAGAGCACTAAGCTAATTTAAGTCTGGTTTTGTAATATTTTCAAAATACCTCTGTGCATAGTTGCAAGGGACTTACAAGAGCCAGTGCTATGATACACAAACACTTAAACAAGGTTTGTTAGGCTGCTGGAAATAGAGTTTCTTAATCTCCCATTAACAAAATTAAAGCCAGGACCATATTTCTCTCTGGCCAAGGAGCAAACCATCAGTAGTTACCATGGTGGTTAGCCTCCATTAGCTCTGCTTGCGCTATTTCAAAGGGACCAATAATACTCCTTTCCCTTTAGGTGCACCAGTGCTGGTGCTGCAAAAATGACTTTATTAGCTCTGGTAAATTATTTCTTCTCATTAATAAAGCTAGATATATGGAAAGAGAAAAGATGAGAAAAGCAGGAAGCAACGCAGCCCGACTGTGTGTTTCAATTAGAGAAGAGACTCACAGCCTCTCTGCTAAGGGCACTGGATGTACAGTGGCTTGCACCAGCCAGCCACTGGGTCACAAGCAACTAACACGCTTGGTAAAGCAGTTTTGGAGCCTACCTTGGTTTTAATTCTGCCTCTTAATAATAACAGGCCAGAAGCTGGTAAAAATTTAGCACAGGTCTCCTTGGCAATTGGACAACAAAGTGATACATGACAGGCCCAATGTAAGGGCTTGCATTTTTGGTGATGTAGCATGGCTAATACAGACAGGGAGTAATTCCACTTGTACGGGTTCAGACTGCCCATTTCTGGAAATCCTCCTTCCTTCCTTCTCCCTCACTAGCAGTCAAGATTTAAACTGTATGCTCAGTTCAGAGGGAAAGAAATGCCACAGCTGCCCCATGGTCGGTTAATCCTCTGCCTTCTTTCCTAACTGCTTCTGGGAAAGGGGGAACATAAATCTCCCTCTCCAACCGAATAAGCTGAACAATAAGTATCAGGGCTTGGAAGCAGGGTGGGGGTTTTCCCCATAGAAAGGTAAAATATTGTCTTCCCGTTACGGCTGCAGCAATTCAGTCTGGGCTTGAAGGTAATGAAAGAGCTTCATTCATTTAATCAGATATTGATTGATTGCTATAATATACTATGTCAACAATTCCTGCAAGGGAACAAGGGCTGGCTGAAATAAATCAGATTCCAGCAGACTCAGTTAGAAGAAGTAAAAATTATGTCAATATACTAGATGTTTGATTCTGGTGTTGTGCCAGAATTGTCCATCATTAATTTTCAGTACTGTTAAATATTTTGTTTATCAAATCCAGTACTATACATTTGCAAGAAGCAGTAATATCTCAGTTTTGTGCCCATATTGTAATCTTTCATCCTTAAAAGCCCTTAAGATGCCCTTGTTTTTCATGCTTATTACAGAGCACAAGAGCTGGAACACAAACTTTTTTCTTCTAGGAGTAAACATTCACAGCATGTTTTAGTTGTATTCAAATAATCTGAGATCAGTGCTTGGCTTTGCTGTAGCTTTTGGTGATAAACCCATTTCCATCTATACCTTCTGTTGTCTACTGATCGAATGTGTGTAACTACAGTCACCCTTTTGTTTCACCTTGTGCTTATCTACATTAGGAACTTTTTGCGTGAAACTGTACATGTGAACACATCTAACTCTGTGCAGTTTCAATCCTTATTGCTCTTAAGAATTACTGCAACATAGGTGGCTATAATCAATAATATCCTGAGGGTTTGGAATGCAAATTTAATGGGAAATGAAACAAATAGTAACATCAATCTATCCCTGTACTTGTGCTGTGGAACAAATTATTTTTAAAAAAGGGTTACGCTTTCCAGATACTTTGCGAAATAATTGAAAATAAAGTTAACAAAAGCATTATAAGAAGTGCCTAATCACTCATTTCTGAGTTTACTGAAGAGTAATGTAACTATTTCTCAAAATATAGTTCTTCTAAGTAATGTTTGAGGTAAGCTTTTCTAAATAAGCACTAGTAAACCTTTCAGTTCTATGAACTCAAAATTATTTTCTAAAATTTCTCAATTGAGACATCAATTGTGAAACTTCAGTTTTACTTTGTAACACTTGGATGTGTTTATCTTGCATTTAAGCCATTACGGATGTAGGTTGGAGCAGGCACAACTCCTCTCCCTGACCCTGGTGAATCAAACTAGATGAGAATTTCAGAGGATGAGATTAGTAACTGATTTAGCCTCAGCTTTCATATAAAAACCTTCGTAACAAACCCAAATTCCTGCATTTGAGAACATCTCAACTTTCTATGAACTAGACTAAGGTGGTATCTTGAAAACTTTAATCCTTGGATTACTTGCAAAATTGTTTTGGTTTCATTATCATTCTGCAGTTGAGGAGAAGAGCTAAGAGGAAAGTGTCAACCAGATGTCAATAACCAGTTCTGCTGATTCCTTCTGTGTAAAGATCTGAGGAATGTAAATAGGGAGGTGTGGATCTTGTATCTAATTATTTACCTGATAAAGTGGGTCCTGGGAAGCACAGGAACAGTCCTGAATGTCAGCAGTTGGACTTGTCATGACTACCTCTGTCTGAAAATGAACGCTATGCTTTTCTGTGGTGATACCTCTGAGGATGGGTGGGATTGAAGTGCCATTGGAGCTGCCTTATCCTGGGAAGAGACCATACCAGAAATGGGAACAGTTTCCATTACAATTTTCAAGGAACGAAGGTGTCAGAAGTCACTGTCCCAAACTGAAGAGACATAGCAAATATTATCAGCTTCAAAAATCCATTAGCGTTGTACTGAGTGACTAATTTTCACACATTGTGGTTTTAGATATCGTGGTCCAACTTTGCTAGGTAGATCAGACAATTGTAAACACACAGTATTGAAAATTTCTCTATGCGAACAAGAAAATGTCATTGCAAGCAATTAATTGGAAGCTATCACTGTTACAGAACTTAATATCTGAATTCATGAAAGAGCTTTCTTAACGCAGGATGAGATGAATTAATTCTTCTCAATATTCTTCTGACCGTGCTGGGTGTCTTTCAAATGCAAATGGAATCCAGATCTGATGTACTCAGGATATTAAATAAACTGTAAAGAGAATCAATGTGCTGCTTAAATGCTCAATATGATGAATGTCCTTTAAGCGATGTATCTTGCAGCATTCATTTAGCTGGTCTTGAGAGTTTCCCCAAGATCTGAGATGGCCTCTTTTTTGTTTCCAGGGGAGTTCTCACTGAGGAAGGACCTCCTTGTATTCCCCTTGTTCTGACAACACGCTACTTGTACCTACTATAGGTTTTACAGGCTCAATCCTAATGTAGATTTTAGGGGAAATGGACATGCAATAATGGTACCAAAGTGCTTATATGAACACCTTGATTCATGGGATTCTCCTCTTGAAGGTGGTTGGGTATTCTATCCGGATCTATTCCCTCCAGGGTTTCAGCCACCTGTATCTCAACAGTTATTTGTCAGCAAAAGCCAGCAACACAAATGGCTGTGTCTGTGGCCTTCCAGGTCTTTACTGGTCTAAATATCACCCCAGTACCTTTGGCTTTGTGCAGTGGTTGGATGGCTTTGGGGTGGGACTAGTGGTCTGTCAAAAGCATGGGTGAGTGCGACATGTCCTTATGGAGCAGCTCACTGTGTTAACTGCATGGTGCTCATGGGGGGGTTCTGACTGCAGCAGCAATGATACAGGATGGTTGGGATTGTGGTTGCTTTTTCTGGCTTTGTTTTTGTTTTTAAATGGTTTTAAGAAATAATATATCTCTGCACTATTTTAAGACATTTTGAATTTTCCTTTTGTTTTTTTTTTTTTTTTCCAGACATCTCCCTGTGAACAAAAAAGTGTCTGGCTATACAATCTTGTTAGCATAAATACAAGAGAGAGTCAGATTTGCACTGTGTCCTGAGCAATCTAATTCCCAGTGATTATGCAAATCAGGAGAAACACAAGGCCATGGTAAAGAATGATCTATTCTTCAACTGAAAAAAAAATGTTAATAGAAAAAAAACGCTTTTGCAACAAAAAATAAAATTACAGTTTTTGAGTGGGAGTGGATTGCATGCATTATTAATCTGCGTTGATACGAGAGATCGAAGAAAGACATTTCAGTCAGTAGATGAGGCCCTCAAATATCAATATTTGTTTGACTGCCAAAGAAAAGCAAATAACAGCAGCCAAAGGGGATGTGTTTCTTGAATTGCAACACTTTTCATTAGCTAATCCCCAGGAGGATTCCTCTGGATGTGGAGAAATGCTAAATGTGATCACATGAGAGCAGGGAATCAGAGAGAATAAAGTCTTCATGAACACAATAAAATGTCGACTCCTGGATAACCAAACCAACGACATACCTTTGTTCCCTTTCAGATCCAGAGGGCTGTTTCCAAATCAGAGAGGAAATAATGTATGATGGTGCTAAAACTTTTCCCTTGAACCATAATTGATTCATCTCTGCAATATATTATTTATAAAAACTGAACACCGTTTTTGTCATCTACTGTCTGTGACTGTCATATTCATTTTTCTTTCAGTGGAGCTGTATGTGATTCATTGCAGACTCTCTTTTACCTGCTAGAGAGCAAAATGATGCCTCCTGTGAAAGTATATATGGATGGTACAAGCTCTGTGGCCTTTGAACTGTATGCTATGTGCAAAGTATTTCAGAGTGAAATGGAACATGGTGCTGAACGTGTTGAACCTGTCAGCGGACATGATGCTAAAATGTTAGGAGTATGTAGTTGTTGATAAAGCAGTTATTGGCAGTATTCCCTCATCCCGAACCACTAGTATTTGAAAGAAGTGAGGCTTGAGGAGGAATTCGAAAAAGGAAAATGCAGAGTCTTTCCAAATACTACAGTGGGATCCTTGAGTCATAGTGAAGGGGTGATGTGAGGCAATCATCTGGGCAGAGAAGCAAACAGAGAAATGTCACTGCTCAGAGAGAAGGGGAGTGAATGCAGATGGGAAACAATATTGTAGTGGACTTCAGAGATGAACATGAACAGCCCAAGTTTCATCAAATTAATTTATATGTCAGGAGACTACATGACTCAGAGCATCCCTTTCTTTACATTTCCCACATTTCTCTATTTTTGGCTGTAACACAAATTCGTACATTAGTGATTCAGTTCTTGTTCCAATACAACTTGCATCTTTTCTCAGATATAGGTCTTATTATCCATGCATATTTAGATTAAATCAGTGATTTGCAACTAATTCATTGCTCCAGAATAAGAAAAGGTGGTTATTTCCCCCTCACCTACCAGGTTATTTTGCTGACTCATTTTCAGGGATTATTTGTAATATTCTTTGGGAGTAATCCTACTTTGTGGATTTGTTTAACATAATGCTCATCTGCTCAATTGATTCATGTTTCCAAGAGTCACCTTGCACTTCAACACAGCAGTTTTGTGCTTGTGCTTTTCTGTTTGTGGTATTAAATAATCATTATAAAGTCTCAAAGGATAAGCAAGTATTACGCTGCAAATTGCAAATTCAAAACATATGGTATTATAGACAAGGAAATAAATATCTGAAAAACAAGATATTAACCTTACCATTTTTCCAAATGCAATGTAATCCTTAACCACGGTAGAAACTAATTGTAATGAATGTTAGTAATTTAGAGCGTGATAATAGCTATTCACAGCCATCAGATGTAAATGAAGTATTGGATACCTGAATCACTTTCCTGGGCAAGAAACATGGAACAAGCTGATTCAAATACAAATTACTCCTCAGATTATATACTGATGCAAAGCCATGGCTGGTAAGGCTTGGATACATATCGACTGCCTCTTCTGGCCACCTTTTCATCCTTGCAGGATATCAAGTAGTCTTAACAGGTGAAATCCTGTGCTATAAAGTTGGAAAAAGAAGTCATTTTAAAATGCAAGTATTCAATTCCACACTGCTGATAAGTTTTTGCCATTCTTGCTGTTTCTTGTTCTAATTGCTTGGTTTCACCAAAAAAGAGAGGGAGGCTACACTGATAATTTGTTGCTGTTTATTTTCTAAGCATACCCTCAGTTCTCAGAAATGTCCATTAGACAATGTAGGAAAGGAATGATAAGAAAATCCCTGCTGTATTCAAGGCACCAGGCACTTCAGCTGGAGCGATGATTTCTTGGCATTGTTGAACCATGGGAGCATTATTAAGTACAGAGACAGGGAGTAAAGTTTCTGTTGCCTCCTTACTTGAGATGTATGTGCCAAAAATAGTATTCCGCAGACGCTTATTGACTTACAAACATCTTTTCAAAGCTTTCAGACTCTTTTAATAAAATACGGAGCAGTTCTATTAGTTACCATATGCACGGGAGTTCTCTTTTCCTTCTGAAAATAATGACCATGTTATGCATTTTCAGGACAGGAAATTAACAAGTTAGAATAAAATGAATGACAAATAAATTAGAAACCCCCTGTGTAATATAGTACGTATTGTTTTTTCTAGTTATTATCTTTTGACTAACTGTATACCAGTATTCCGCTTCACCGTTAATAGCATTTAACAAAAACAAGTTCGTTATATCTTCTGAATGAAATTCCGATTGCTCTTCTAGAGAACATACAAAGAAAAATATGCGAACTGTTAGAAATTCTGCCTGCTTTATTAATGAAGAGAGCAACTTCCAGAATGACTTTTGTTGTATGAGTTCATGTGCATGTGTGCGTTAAGACACAAATCAGGGGATTTGCCTGAGGGGTACTCAGCTGGGAGATGATAACTTCTTAAAGAGTAGTAATTCAACTGCTTCCACTCATCTAGACATAATCTTCATGAAACAAGCCATTGCTGGGCAACTACTGCATTTTTCTGAACAAGAAGTAAAGTAAAAGAAGAATGAGAAAAAGAAATCCAAGCAAAATATAAGCCAAACATTGTTTGCTCCTGCACAGGCAGGTATGATCAGCTTATGTAGGGGGGGGGACTATGTTGGGGAACAGCATGTTTGAATAGTATATGAGAGGTGAATTCAACTTGTTTTAAAGACGTTCAAAATGATTCATTTTACTGGGAAGATTATTGACATCTTACATTGTGACATTTTATTTCATTATATGTCTCTTTTCTTAGCAGCCAGTGGTTTCAGAACATTATAGTAAAAGTAACACTGACTAAGACTACATTAAATCTCTTCATTCTAAACCACTATTTTTATTCGTTTTATAAGTTTCTGGAGCGATCAGATAGTGGGATGAAACATGTCATGTTTCATGGTTGTATTTTTTTTTTAAACTACCAGCTAAAAACTTTTCTGCTTTTTGGGATGACTAAATAGTTTTTTCTATCCATGAATTCTGCTGATTTTTAATAACTTACATTGCAAAACCAAACAAAACCCCTAACCCCCAAGGATTTAAAGCTGGAATTTGGCTTGTAAGTGCATTATATAGAAGAGATGGGGAAAATAGTGGCTGTGCAAAAAGATAGCATGACTGAGAGATGTTCCCAGCCCATAGCCCAACAGCCATCACCAATGAATAGAGCTGAAATCCCAACAAGGAGCTCCAGCTTTTCTGTGGCAGGGAGGGTGAGAGGCTGCACGCTGCTCCCTGCTTCCAGCAAAACATGGTTAACACTCAACTTCCTCGTTCACTTTCTCATCTTCCAGTGCCTTCCTTTTGCCATCACTTCTAGTCGTATCCAGTCTAACCGTAAGCCTTGCTCATGTCTTTCATTTGCATATTAATTTCTAACTATATTGTGTTTATTTCTGATTCTATCATTAAGAAAAGTCCAAATACATAAAATCGTATCCAAATGTATGTCTGCCAGGAAGACACATTTTGTTGGCTTGTTTATAGCCTGCTAAGTGTTAGTCCTGGCACGGCCTGCTGCAAGGAGAGAGGCACGCCATGAGCATCCTTTCACAACACGAAGGGAGCCCCTGTCCAAAAGGACAAGCAGTACTGTAGCGGATATCAACTCATATTTTCCCTGAATCATCTGCCAAAGCCCATGGGAGTCCCATGGCTGAGCTCGTGCTTCACCCCAAATAATGAGCTGGGAAATGATGAGAGATGGACTTTTTCTGCAGGACCACATCTCAGTTTGGGGAATTGTGTAAATCACGGTAGGAATTAGCCTAATCTGGGAAAGTCCTTGCTGAAAGGCATGCAGAATCCACCTTGAAGCCAAACCAGAGTGTGAAATACCTAAAAGGCTCTCTGCTTCCATACATAATAACTGATTAATTAAACTTGACAATTTTAGTGGAAATTAGGAGTAATTTTATTTGCACTTTGAAGTTTGTCTCATCCTCTTTGTCCTCAGTACTTTTTTCCCTGAGGCTTAAGCATGTTTCATCTGTATTCCTGGCCAGACCTTTGATATCATGCATCTCTCTCCAGAGAGCACAGAGCAGTGGATGTTCCCTGGTCCAAGTCCCCACATTTGCATATGTCTGTGTCATTATAGCAGTCCCATTTCTGTGCATCTTTTTTGTGCCAGCTCTTGCTCGAAAACAATTCAAACATCTCCATCTTGGCCAGCCCAATTCTGCACCTGCACATGGGTGCTAGCTAGCATCAATATCAATTTCCGTCCCTCATTAATTATACTGAATGACGTGGGAATGCTACATCTCCAACAGCATCACATTTGATATTTTCCTGAGAGTTTATTTTGTTATAAGAAAGCTATTTTCCTACTTTTGCCAGCAACAGCTGCAAACCATCCATTTATGACAATTGTTCTAAGTGTCTTCTATCCCATCTTACTTGTGACCACAGTCCTGATCCCTGGCTAGGTGATCCCCAAAGCCGAATAAGACTGTCTCTGCATGTGGGTGAACACGACAACACCTTTCACTTAGTATGACATCTACTTTTTTTTGAATAAACCAACCTTTCCATCACTGGACACACATATTTGGCTGCAAATAGCAGAAGGCAATTTGCATAACTCACAGTGGTGTCTACCTTCCCCTTCAAAACTTGAGCTTCTTTGCTATATTATTCCAGGACCTAATCTTACTTCTTGCCTACTCGCATTTACAATCCAACGTCAGCCCCAATGATTTCAACAGCAGTGAGTCATATTCTATACCAAATCATATTAAATTATTATATCGTGACTCAGAGATGAAAGGGAGTCACTTGCATTTTAGTGGGGTACTGATTTTTCAGACAGCAATTGAGTTGAAAAAGGTCTGTTATTAACTTTCCTTCGACTTTAGTTAAATCGTTAACATATATAAAAAAATTTGGCACCAGAATGGATGGGGTATTTCCGTAGATGTTAGTATAGGAGTAACCATACTGCCTTGAGGTAATCCATGTTATTAATCTAAAACCTAGTCTTAGGAGAATTGTATTTACAGTGGGTTAGAACAAAAATCTGCCACACTACGTGACATTGTTTTACCGTGCTGCATTTTTGGCATTGCACCTGTGATATACAGCATCCGTATTACTGGGGTACTCACAGATGTGGCCTCAGCAACCACAGCCTTTTCAAATCCATCTTTTATATGCTAAATACGATTCATCTCCTGATCAAGATATCCCTTTGCTGGATGCAACAGAGCTTTGGGGAATAAGGAGTTCAAGAATAGGTATCAGGCTGAGATGTTTGCATAGCTTGCAAAGATGGCATAGCAAAGACACAGGCCTGAAAATTCTCCCCTCTTCAGCATCCATTCTTGGTTTCTGCTCTTTGCAAGATGAACCTATTGCATATTTCAAAGAGGGCACGTGAAGTTCAACCACAAAGCTGTTTGACTTAACTGTGGCTTTGTCTTTTATTGCTGACTCAGGGTCCTCTCTGCTTGGAGCAGCAGTCAAATCTCTTTTTCAAGAGAAAAATCTACCTGTGAGTTTCAAAACAAAAATCACATATTAAGGCATCCTAAATAACATTAATCATTCAGAAGGTAGGAAAAACCAGACATTGATAATGTGACCTTAGATTTGCTCCTTTCCCTGCACGTGTTCTATGTCATTAACTGTGTGGTCACACACTTTTCTTAATACAGCACAGTAATTTAATTGAGCTCCCCAGATTACTAGGTGTGTGGGGATATGGTACCAATTACTACCTACTGCGTGCTCCATCTCTCCTGGAAGTATGTATATTATTCCGGAAATCTGGTCATTTTCTGCAGGCCTTCCTGGGCAGGTCTTGCCTGTGCAGTTTTGGTTGTGTTTAATAGGAGTCCCTACACCTGAAGAAACCTGACAACAGAAAGAGAAATAGGCAAGGGGTGGGGCAGAGAAGGGAATAATCCCACTCTTCTCTTTGGCCATCTGTTCAGGAGCATGGATGAGGTTGCCACAAATGGAGACGCTTCACCTCTGTGTTGCACCCAGAGCTCTTCATGAGTTTGTAGCCCTCTTTATAAGAGCAACCTTGTCCATCTTACCCTGTAGTGTGGCAGGACTGTCACACAGGCAGGGTGACAGGGAGCTTGCTGAAGACAAACATACTGATGGACTCAAAACATTTGTGCTTCATGTCTACCACTACAAGAAAGTAGGCAGGGAAAGGTCTCATTCATACAGCTCAGAAAAGACACGCAGAGTGTCTAGAGAACAACCAGGCTGAAATCCTGCCTCTGACACCACCTTATCTCAGTGTGACCATGGTCTACAGAGAAAGGGACACAGCTTAGCTTTTAGGTCCCAAACCGGAGAGCATTGTTCAGCCACACTTTGCTGCCAGCACTGAGTGAAACCTCTCTGTGCTTCCTGCCCATGCAGATGTGCCGGGGGTCAGGGTGAGGGATCCATGAGGACAATGGGCTGGAAGGGATTTGTGTCGTGAATTGGAATTAACTCTTTGCTGCTTTGATAGTTCTGCTGCTTCTTTGCTAATGTCCTTGGTTCCATTTAAATACTGTTTCAAGTAGTCAAGGTGAAAGTATGTCCTCTTAATAGAGGGAATGGTCCTATGAACTCTGAGCTGTGGAAAGAACCTGTCAATCCTATTACGTCCAGTAACTTGACCTGATATGTTACTCCCTGTCAGAGAATAAGTGGCTGATCTGTAAAACACTGGCTCACTTGGGACTAAATTCAGGTTTTGAGAGGTGTAGTTTGGCAAGGGACAAAAGTGTCTTCTGGAACAACTCCAGACAAGCAAAGAGAACTTCAGCTTAACAAACCCAGCAAAGACATTGTTTTCAATGCCTGCAGGGCTGCCCATGGCATCTGACAGGCTTCGTGTCAAGGTCCTCTCTTGCCATAGCCTCTCCCATCTCCATTGCTGTTCCCTGAGGTCAGACCAGATCCTCACTGTGCAACCCTCTCGAGTTTGCTGCCTTCTCTCTTTCTGTTTCAGACAGGTTTCCCATGCTGTGCTGTGTTGAATTCTTTTCAGTGTAAATAATTAATGAAAGCATCATTTCTACTTTAGACTCTTACTGTGTCGCTACTGGATTCAAATGGGAATAATAGGAGCTGGGGAATAGGGAATAAGGGTTGATTTGCTAGCAATGATGAAAACTGTGGAAACATTATAAGTGATTGAAAAACTAGCGTAATTATATGAATACACATGCACATGAGCCTTGGGTTTTGGTTTTTTTTTCATAATAATGATTAACAATAATGGCATATCAACATTCTCAATACTAATTGTATCTTTGTAATTGTAAACAACTACCAGCATCTTCTGTGTGATGAAAACAGCACGCCAAAAAACTGTATAAACTCTTCTTTTTTTTAAAAAAAGCATGTCCATTCCTAGGAGTGTTGTATTGTGTCCTGTACTCAATACAAATAGCGTTGACCATGCAAACAGAAATGAAAGCTACAGCATATGCAATTGCTAATAGATGGTTATGATTTTATTCTGTTGGCTATCCTCCCTTTGATTCAGAAACTTCTTACGTTTTAGCCTGCTCTCCTGAGTGTCCTTCTTTGCGTGCTTACAAGACAAAATTTCTGTATTATCACCAACTTCGTTTACCCTTTTTCAAAATACTGTTAGTTACACTGTAATTCATAAATGTTTTATTATAAACAATACTGCACTTTAGCTGTTAATCTGACCCTATTGAGTACGTTTTATGTGTCTTCTTTTTGGCAGCCTAGTTTGCATGCTTTGAAAGACTGATTTGATCAGTGATCTTTACTTTGAAAGCCCTCGCTGAAGGTAGCAATTGGCTAATTAGAGAAATTTCCCTCAGAAAACTAAATAGCCACATCGCTCTTGCAATATATGTCTCCACTGTGGTAGCCAGGATGCAGAAGTTACTTCAGGCAAAAAGAAGTCAGGGCAGCCACTGCTTGCTTTGATTAAATCCCCTCTATCTCCTCCCCCTGATATCCACTATGTAGCAAAAATAACTCTCTCTGTGCACGAAGCTTGAAATGCCTCAGCCATGATTCTTGTCTATATACCAGTGAAACCAGCCGTGAATAAAAAAGCCTTTGACTTCTACTGTGCAATAAAGCTGCTAAAGAAAAAACATCACCTTGTCTCTCACCTTCAAGGTAGAGAGATGGACAAAGAAACTATGGACATCAGTATCTGACCTCTGTGTCAAAGGCTGTAAATCGCCAGCACATAAAAATCTACAGAGTGAATCACGCAGGCTCAAAGGAGCCTGTAGGCTCACTGCAAGGCTCAGCTAGGTTCTGGAAGACAACTTTTCAGGGATTCATTGAGTCCCAGACTGAATTCTTTCTTTTTTTTATGTTTCATGTAGTAGTCACCATCGGAAGCAATATCAAAGGAAAAATGGAAAAGCTAATGCTTCAAAAGATCTCCTTTCTGGTTTATATTTACCAGGATAATCTCTCTGTGAGTCTCTCTTTAAAGAAACCCTGGAATGATTTTTCCCACCAATTTCACTTCCTCTTTATATAAGTTTTTTTACAGTGTTCGCCACTGAGATATTTTGTGGTATTTTCAAGGAACCTGGTTAACTTCTGTAATGTCCTTGCTTTCACCTCCCCTCCTCAGGGAGAGAAGTGTGTACATTGGAGCACTTTGCCTGAAATGTGTTTGAGATACAATGTCACAAAAGTGAATCTGTGTATTTGTATTTCTATAAATTTCCATTAAACACCACAGTAAAAAAAAATGCTTATTGCACATAACAAGTGGGAAGTTGTGAGGTTGAAGGGAAGGTGAGATTGTGAAAGGATGGATGCCAAGGAAGAGTATCAAATTTTGACTCAAATGTTACAATATCTTTTTAAATGTTCAAACTCCTCGATTATGTGACTGTTTGCAGTACAGTTTCTCTGGGATCAATTAACAATGCTTTCAGTGATTAGTTGTAATTTACTTTCTAAAGTCATTGACCATGAAGATTTGCAGCTGATGATAGTGAGGCAATATAAAACATAGTGTGTATTTTAAAGGTGCATAATTTCACAGACATAGTTAATTTATCATTTAGAGTTAAACACCCACATACAACACATTTTTTACTAAATTGGCTAGAGAAACAATACTTCAGAAACATGATTTATGTTTTCTGTGGAACATTACTGTGGGAGGGTTGAAAACACTAACAATTTAGAAACGTATAAACATGGGGATTAGCTGAAAGGATGACATCCTGCCGACAGAGCGTCAGCACTGATGCAGCCGGCTGCCAGCTGAGTTAGGGACACAGGTAGCACAGGAGCTGCTGATTTTTAATTCTCTTTGTTGCACGCTTATTCTCACTTCTGTCTTTGAAGCCACAATTTCTTGGACCACAGTCTGATGTGGAGAGATTTGGCTGAGTCTTTCTAATGAGAAATGCTTCAGTACAGGTCATTCTGGAAAAGGGCTTGTACCATACAAGCATCTTCTTGTACAGTGAAGGTAGTATTGCAAAAAAAGGATTTATTCCAGCTTTACGTTGTTTTGCTTTTCCCTTGTTGATCACGAACAAACCATTCAGACCCTCCTGTCCTAGGAAGCAGTCAGAGGGACACAGCTAGCAAGGCTTTGCGGGGTGACAAGAACAGCCCTGTCCCCCGCTGCCCACCTCCCAGCTACAAGAGCTGCTTTCCCAGACAGAGATCTCTGCCTCCCTGCAGTGGGAAAAGAGGATGAACTCTGGAGAGGTTTAAAATCAGAAGTGGTACAACGCTAGGATGCCGATCAGCAATATTACCTAACCACCCTATAGTACTTTGTGTGTTGCAAATGGTCCATCTGATACTGAAAGCTTGTTTAGCAATGATTTGGAGAGGTCTGGGAGAAGAGGAGCTTGATTATAAGTGCTGATTTTGCATTTCTCCAGTTGTAATTATTAGATTTTTGTTCCATATTGTGAGCTGTATTGTGTAGAGAGGGAAAAAAACGCAACTAGAGACCATGCACTGGAGAGGTCCTTCTCATTGATGAGAACTGGCTCTGCCAAAAAAGCCTATCATGTAGTCCTTCTCATGAGCTGATTAAATTCATTCTTTTCACTTGCTGCTGCCCCTCATTCTTCCTAGTATCAACCACTTTGTTGACTAGAATCTACTGTTAATTTCCAGCCTAAGTTTATCAATTAGCAGTGTATCGTTATTAAGGAAAAACTTTCATAAATTGTATGAATGGATTCTCCATGCATGAAGACATTATAGCTTCAAAGTCAATTATCTCTGCATCCGGATCAGAAGTCTCAAATTTTTAAAGCTATTTACTTGCCTTGAATCGGAGACAGAGGCTTCCTGGGTGTCCTGGTTTCAGCTGGAATAGAGTTAATTTACTTCCTAGTAGTTGCTCTGTTTTGGATTTAGTATGAGAATAATGTTGATAATACATGCTGCTTTAGTTGTTGCTAAGTAATGTTTATATTAAGTCAAGGATTTTTTCAGCTTCCCATAGAATCTGAGAGGGTGTACAGACAGGACAAGCTGACCAAAGGAATATTCCATACCATAGGCACCATGCTCAGTATATAAATGGGGGTTGGCTGGGGGGCAGAGATCCACGATCTCTGCTTGGGATGGGCTGGGAAATCGATCATTGGGTGGTGAACAATTGTATTGCATCGCTCCTTTTGTATATTCTTTACCATTATTGTTATTATTTTCTCTTCCATTACTATTCTATTAAACTGTCTTTATCTCAACCCATGAATTTTTTTTTTCCTTTTTCTCCCTCTTCTCCTTACCCTACTGAGGGAGGGCAGGGGGGAGTGAGTGAACGGCTGCGTAGTTCTAGTTGCTGGCTGGGGTTAAACCGCAACACTGGGATTTTGAAAAGCACCAAGGAACTGAACCCTCTTGCAGATCTCTGATATTCCTCTACTTGCTGTTTCTGAAACCTAAATGGGCTTTCAAATCTGGCTCTAATGCTGTGTACCACCCTGGAAAACAGAACATCATCCGAACTGGTGGGCACAAAGTTTCATCTTCATCCCAGAGAAGCACCAGACGTTGAAGCATTTTAAACCTGCTTGATGTGGAACTAAATGTGCTCCTTTTGTGCCTGCAAAGACAAGTTCACAAGCTGACAGTTAAGGAGACATGATGGTAAGTTGATCAAATATGCAGAGTAAAAGCTATAACAAAACTCTGGAAGGCACAAAAGCTTACCACAGACTGACAATGAACTTAGCTTCTCAGTCATCATACGTCTCCTGAAGATCTGGGTATTTGTGGAGCCCTTGCCTAACATCTAAATGGATAAGTATTTTTTAAAACTTTAATACTGTGCCAGTGAAATACTGACATTAACATGAATTTTTTTAGAGATGTTACTATTTACTATTGGAAACGGTGAAAAAATGCCAAAATGGGATTGTAGTTAGTTCTTATGAAAATAAAAAAACACTGAGAGGGGAAAAAGAAGCTTCGTGACCTCAGATAACTTTCTGATTTTCAACTTATGTCAGTACAGAAAGAGTAGTTGAGTTGAGTTAAGTTAACCATTAAGTTTAATGACTGCCAGGAGTATCTAGTTCTTCAGTGCACAGCGACCTGCTGTGTTACACAGATTACTGGCTTTTCTTTCTAAGCCAGGAGTCTTTAGGTCTCTGCAATTTAAATACATTTGTGCATGACCTGGGTGGGGATGTGCAGGCAGTGCCTATTTTAAGCACGGAGCAATTTCTTGAGGACAAATTCTCCATAAGCACCCGTGAACCCTTACCTCCTAATGGTTAAAGTCCAGTTAACACATGGGTAAATCCTTGCATGGCTCATGTAGAGGTGATGTAGCCTGACAGCGCCAGATGGGAATTTGGTTACTGCTGCACCTTAAGTGAGATGGGAGGAGGAGGTGGGAACTGTGGCTGGATGGATAAGCCCAGATGGGTTCACCTCTTCTAATCCCGCTTGTCTAAAGTCTAGGGATCCAGTGTAAGCCAGAAATCTGGGTACCGCTGTCGTCAATAGAGGAAAACAGGTACAAATTCCATCGTGACAGCAACAGGACTGATCTGATCTCCCTGTGGAAGAATTGCTCCTCCTTTGCTGGTTAGAGAGGAAGCCCAGATGGCTCTATTAGACCATGCTGTTAAATTTTAGAAAAATGTAATTGTATGAGATGGGTCCCATCTTTCTTGGCAGCAACTAATGCCAGGAAGGCAGTGGTCTTTGCTTGTGCTCTGTAGTTGTACCCAGTAGCACAAAGTATCTCTGAGATCTGTGTGGCAGAAGAGGCGAGCTCCCTGCAGCAGCATCACTATCCCTACCAAGATCAGCAGAGTTAGGAATTCTTTCCCAATTTCTTTAAAAGAAAAAAAAATCCAACTCTGGTCACAAACCCTATAATAGGTTTTCAGCAAGTACTAAGTCTGGAAACTACTGAAGACATATAGGAGGGCGTGTGACCTGTGCTCGTTAGGGCCAGGGGGCAAAATACTAATACCAGTAGAGAGTCTCTAATTATAGTCCTTGCTCCATGCTAACTAGGAACAGAAGCCGCTAAGAAACTTGCAAGGAATTGCAAAATTTCCAAACTAGTCTTTCAGACTTGTGAAATTTGACTTTTTAAATGAGATTTGAATAAGCATCTGGGCAACTGTATGGGCCTCCAGTCCTACAAAATTCAGTGTATCACTAGGAGCTGGCACCAGGGTTATTGATCTCCTCCCACTTTCATTTTCTAAGCTACAAAACTAACAATTTAAACATAATGAAATTTCTTAAATTCATTTGTTAAGAGGACAGTAAATCTCTTTTTCTCCCCGTCACCTATATTCTACCCTATGTTTGTCTTTGTTCACATTCAATCTACCATAAACCACATTTGCAATAGACTATTACATGGCAGATTTATTAGTTCCATTTGACTTGTGGCTAGTCATTGATATCTCATCATTTGGGACCTTTTTTATTGGATTTTTTTTCCTCTTAATGGTAAAATATTGTCTTAAAAATATTTTTTTGAAAAGGGATTTTAGAACAGGTAAAGACTACCTCACAATAGGTTTTTTTCCTTATATTTACTTTCCTTCTCCATCTTCACTGCATCAGGTAGTTTAAATAATGCTTGCTGCACTTATACATTTGTATAAAAGTAATTTGTATTTATTTGTTAGTACCACAGATCTCTGTTGTACCATAGATATCTGTTGGTGCCAGAAAATCTGTGTGTGATACCAACTTGTATGGCATCAGCTATACCTTGTTGAAGTGCCCTAAAATAAAAGGGAAAATTACACGCTACTCATTTCACCTATAGGTTCAATGAAGATTATTAAACTTCCAATGTAAGCGTAATGTGTGTCAATACACATTGCATGTGCATTAATGCAGAAAATTCTGCCAAGTCCTTTTAATTGATTTTACACTTTCTTAAGAAAAAAAATTAATATTTTTCATCTGGTGGGAATTTGTCATTTCCTAAATCAGAAGTCACATCAGTTCAGGTTAAAAATGCCCAAACTAAATGGACTGAAATGGAAGAAACCAAAATTTAGTAATGGCTAAATATCAAGACAGCAGAAAGACCTATAGTGAGATGAACTATGTTCCTTCCCAAGGAACAATGTAAGGCTTGACAGAATATTTTAGAAGACCTGGCTGACATGAGGATAACACCATTTTCAGGCCTTGATTGCATCACTCAGCTGAGTTTCGAGGCCCCACTATGCTCATATAAAGCAAGGTGGTCCAGAAGATGTTAGATAACTTAAAACTGAGGCCATCTTGAAAAACATTTGAGCTTGAATTTACCAGATCACTGTGTACCTCTTCCAGAATGAGCAGCAGAACCTGTATCACACCAGGGACTTGTAATTGCTGGGACAAGGAGGTCTGTGTCCCCTGCCTGGGAATGGCCTGGTGGCTCATGACATGGCTGGATTCCAGTGCTGCTTTTTCCTGAGTGAGTGCTTACTTCTGAGAAATGCCCTGTGGTGACAACAGCAAACAGCAGGGCTTTCCACTCCTCCTGCTACACACCCTTTCCTTCATCGGAGGGGAAAACCCACTTCATTCAGCTTTTCACCTATTACTTTCCCAATATCATGCCTGCAACTAGCTGCACACTTTCCCTGTGTTTATCCAATACAATGTTTACTACTGCCCCTGTTTTTGCTTGAGGACTGAGCAGGGACATTATCCAATGATGGGCGCATTACAACCATCACTGCTTGCTCTGCAGTTCTAAATATACACGGGTCCAGGAAAAGTGGATGCCTTCTTGCCGGAGCTTCTCTCATTAAAAAACACAAGAAACACTCGGGTAAATCCCCACATTCCAGTTTGAAAGCTGTGGGGACTAACTTGGAAAAGAAAATAAGGACACCAAACGTTGGGCTGCAGCTTTTCTTGAATTAAAGCTGTAGCTGTCTGGCTGCCAGGGAGCAGACAGCAATAAGGCAGATGCTGCTCTGACTCCCATACATCCACTGTACAAAATTAAATCCCATCTCTGGCCAGTTAGCACTGAATGGTGAGAAATCCTGTCCGTCGGAGTCCTCAGCAGACCCATTTGCTCGCCTGGCAGCTCTCTCCTCAAGAGTGCCGTGCCTGCTGTATAGTTGCGGTAGAAGCAGGACTGCCGCCAGGCGCTGTGCTGTGCCCGAACGCAGCCCACTGCAGCACCCACCCAATGGCACCCTTGGCACCCAAAACTGGGGTGCGAGAAACAGTCCTGTGAAAGCGAGGGAGGAGGGAAGGGTGTCTCCTTGAATCCTGTGAAATATTCTGGCTTTGGGCTCGTGTGCCCTGGCTTGGTTCAGGGAGCAGAGTTTCTCCTTACCTCTTTGAACAAAAAGCATTGAATGGGACATAAAAAAGGTCAATTTGGGGGCCCTAGGACATGTTTGATGGCTGTACAGATTCCTGATAGAGCTATGGCATTGATTGCTTTAGAGAGTGCTTTATACCCACCCCCAACACGCTGCAAAATATAGCAAAAGAGCCTCCTGAGGGCTATCAGCTAATAATAAAATTGCTAACTATAATCACACAGCAAGAGGAAGGGAATTATATTCTTTCACAGATTGTTTTGCAATATTAAAAATATTCATTTTTTCAAAGGCTCCTTCCTACAGGGAGTAGCTTCTACACAGGCATTTGGAAGAGCGCAAGCCTGTGTTTGCTGCTGGAGTAGGCAGGGACAAAGCTGCCTGCAAATACCAGGACCTTCAAGAAAAGCAGAAGTGTAGAAGCTGGGAAAGTTCAAAGAGGTTAAAATCAAGTCCCTCTGATGGCAATTTTACAAGACAACTCCCCAGATGAAGTGATTTGAACTTCTGTTACTATTATTAAAATGTGAGAATATTTTTTTCTCTTTCACTTCAAATACCCTTCACTGTATGTGCAAAAGCTGTAAATGCTGTCTTTATGAAACACATTTTTGACAGCCTTTTAATTATAATAATTAAAAACTGTTTACAAAGTCAGACAAAAAGAAGGTTGAGCTCGATCGGCCTGTGACTTTCCCAGCCTAAAGGTTCCTGGTGACAGAACTGGTAATAGTTTTTATCTGTGAAAAAGTCTTACCTCTACAGCAGCAGCAGCCACAGCCTGATGGAGCATTTTGTGTCTGTGGAAAATTCCGACATATTATATTGTCATACCCATGATAGTACAAATGACCTCTGGCTTTGAATAAAACACAGTAGCTGGTGTATCTATTTAAATGATTAAGCAATGAGTTAGGGACAAATCTCCCCTGTCATTTCTGTGTCTGCCTGCTGTGCCAAGCACACAAAGAAAACATGAAGACATCAGTACGAGATGCATTTTCAGTCTGGGAGCTTTTAGGGAAATTACAGGGTTCTGCAGAATTTCATTCCCCATTAGGAGTGACTAGTGTTAAAGTGGAAAAGGAAAGATCCCTTGTACCTTTTTCCCCTCCGTGAATCTGCACGCTATGTTTAGGCAGAATGTTTTATCTAATTGAGAATAATTACTCTATAAAACCAACCCTGCCATTTCCTTTTTGTGGCAATCCAGTTTTAGTTTACCATTAATATGTGCAAAGTAGACCGTTGCTGTGACATTTTGTGGATAGTTTAAAACACTGAGAGGTTGTCCCTTGTTCAGGCCCACAGAACCATAATAAAAAAATGAACATTTTCTACTTGGCAAAACCTCTATCTCTGAGACCAAAGTAAGAAGCTTTTATTTGCCAAAACACAGCACTGCGGGGTTAAGACTCTGTTTTCGGTAGTGACCACCTCCTTTGCCATCTGACGTTGCACTGAACACAAATTTTCTGTGGGTACATTTGAGATACCTGGTTATAACCATTGCAGAATATTTGTGAATTTAAAAAGAAAAAAAAAGAAAGATATTTTAACATTTTGTATCTTCTTGTCTATGCACTTCAAGCTGGTCAGTGTACATTGACCTTTATAAGGCAGAGAAGACTTAAAAGGCTTAAGGTGAACATTTCCCAAGTGTCCAGAGAGGCTCACCGGCCATTGCAAGATGCCTCAGCAGAGACTGTGCCAATCAGATCGGGAAAATCAGCACAGGTGACGCTCCACCAAAAAAACAGTTTAAAACCCAAACCTCCTATTTCCGCCCTGGTCAACATGCACTGTTTGATGCATTAGGACTTTAACTTTCAACCATTTGAGAATAAACTAGTAACTTTTTAAAATGTAGCCAAAGAAAACACGGCGGGTGGGGAATCATGTGGTCTATCATTTGCAAGTCAGATGCACTGATATTTCTTGTATCACCACAAAAAAGCATTCTAGAAATGGTGCCCTATTCTCATTTTTATATGTCTGTGGCTTCATACGGCAGATATTCTTCCCCTCTTTCTGTTACTGGTTCCTCCCCAAACGCAGCTGTGAAAAATCTCCACAAAAGCACTCTGTCATTTACTACTTGTAAACTCTTTGTTACCTCCCAAAGTCTTACAGCCAGTTGTACTGAGAGATGTTTCTGTATCAGGAGCTCACACGTACAGCCTACCTCTCTTCTGAGGCTTTCACCCAACAACTGGTCCCGCACTGAGGATTTGTAGATTTGCTTTTTCAGCATAACTTTCAAAGCTGAGTTTGGAGCGAGCCTCTGCCATGGTCAAAGGATGCTTTGCTCCCACCACTGCCAGCCTACCACAGGGAGGGACAAATCCAGATGAGAGCCATCTTACATGAAAACTCCCTGACTATTAGCATAGAGTTTGTGTACACAATGGACGTACTGGGAAAATTAAGAATGGTCACAAAGATGATACCAGTAACCTTGTGCCTTCTGCAGTGGACCAGCACTTCCCATCAGCCAAAAGAATCCCTTGTTTTCAAGTCTGTCCCTGAAAGCAAGATGGTATCCAGCTTAATATGTCACTGTGTGCCAGCTGACCTATGGCCCACAATATAGGAACCAATTAACTATGGCATAACATTAAAAATGTGACCTGATGCTATTATTCAGGTTGAGTGTCAGCGGTGTGGCTCAGCAATTTACTCTGTGCATCAGTAGGTGATGCGAATACAGCATGTGGAGTCTGGTCTGAATGCGACTTTCAAATTTATTAAGAAAAATCAGAGTCCTTGAAGATGAAAAGCTTCAGTTTCATGCAGGATGGTTTTGTTTTCTACGTATAGACTTCACTAGTATTTCCATACAGTTCAGTTTCCTTAGATTTCAATAAAAAATAAAGTCTTTTCAGGGGCTATTTTTCTTCTCATGCTCACCAGTCCTGAACTTCAACACTTGCTCAAAGGCTGTATTTTGGCCCCTCACCTTGGTAAGCCCCTTCCAACATGGAAATGGGCACCTGGTGAGGGCTCACAGGCTTCAGCACATGCGTGGTTGGTAGCCGGCTGTGCGAGGTCAGGTATCTGCTGTGTGCAGAAAAGCTGCGTACAGAAGCACAGTACACAGCATTTGCCTCCTCCTGTAAATATATTTCCACTTGCTCCCCACCAACGGGAAAGTATTTAGCTCTTAGTGAGAAGCCTCCTGAGTATTGGTTTCGCTATCCTGCAGGAGAGGCCTGCAGGAGATATTTTGCAAGGATCAAGGGATACTTACCCAGGTCCTAAATACCAAAGAGACTCTCCTTCAAACTTTTCAGTGAAACTCTCTTTCCAAAAATAAGAACCTGAACCTGGACTGTTTCCCAAAGGCAAAGTGGGCTAAAAAAACCTTCTCCAATGGGAAGAATTTGCACGCTGCATGACAGCTTGACTAATCTTGACCGATGCATCTATCAGCTATTAGCTGCAAAACTAATGGTACTACAGACAGACAGGTAGGAAAGCAGCTTTTATCAAGGCCCACAGCTCTGAAGTCAGATTTCAGACCAGTAGTTGCTGACAAATGCTTTCCTTGATGGAGAAAGTTACCATCGTTTTCTCATTTCTGACTGAAAAAAGTTGCGAGAGCTCTTTCTCTCTTCATTGTAAAGTCCTCGTGAAGCACCCGGGTGTCCCCTAGCTCCAGCAGGCTTCTGCATGCTAAAAACCTCTTCCAAGGAAAACACCCCAGTTAAATCAATGAAAACGTTGCCTGAATGAGTATCTGGCCTTATAGATGTTAAGCTGAGTGGAAAGATCCTTAGATGATTGATTTCTCAAGCCTCTCCGCATCGGAGTATCCTGTTCCTGAATCCTCTGCTCAGGGCCCGAGCCAGAAGGCAATTATGTGCAATCTCATCAGCACTGAATGGGAGGAAATAACTCCCTCCCAGTGCAATGTGTGTTAATGATGCTCACTCTGGGTATGTGCCTTGTCCACTGCTGTTGCACCAGGCGGATGTTTATGATTTTCGGAGGTGTTCCTCAGCAGTGCTATTGTTCAGCAAATACCTTCCCACCTTGTATGAGGGCTTTTGGTGTCATCCTTTAAATTGGCTGATCCTGAACTTCATTATATTCATCCCGGGATCACATATTTAATGTTTTGCTTTGGTTGCTGCCGGTTACCCTGCCCTGCTGAGCTGGAGGACAACTCACAGATATTCCCTGGCAAACAGAGATGCTACAGACAGTTCATAGTTTCCCTCCTTTGCAAAGATTGCCTCGAAAGGATGATGGAGAGGAAAACTGAACCAGGACAGCTGCGATGAATCAGCAACTGGAACCTGTTGTGCTGCTGCAAATACACTTCTTTGCTCCTATCCGTGCCTCAGTTTGAGCAGATCCCCAAAAAGTCTTTGTAGTGATGGCCACTTGAATCCACATGCTGGTTTTGTACATGAGGAAACAGGTACAGACAAAGCATTCAGAGAGGCAGAGGAGCACACAGAGGCTCTTTCACATCTGGCCCAAATCACTGCATTTGACAATGGTTTGATACACATTTTCAGCTCTCTCTAAAGCGGATTTTGCTGCCAGAACTGCAGAGGACCCCTTGGTCTGCTTCCCACCAGTGTTTCTAGAGATGTTTGTCAGGGGTGTTTTCTGCTCCTGCTTGCTGCTGCACAGAAGAAAAGGAGATGTCAGGGATGCTCTCGACCGGTCTGTTCAGGTCATCCCAGGCATTGCAGAGTTGCTGGGGGAGAGGCACTGAGCTCCTCCTGCCCCCTACTAAGATGATGAATTTTCCCACCCTTACTGGTACATGACAGCCTACTGCCAGGAGAAACCTGATTACGCTCCCAAAATATGAGAGACTTTTTTTCCCCCAACTGCCTCCTAGAGAAGATCCATTTCCTGGGGGACCATCCTGCCACAGGCAAGGATCACAGGACACTTGTCTGTCACTGCTGCTGTCACTGGAGGGCTGTAAAGTCAGCAGGAGCCATTCAAAAGAGCTGACATGTGACAGTGAACACAGCAGATGGTCCAAGGAGTATTGCAGCAGCAAGTGGTGGCTGGAAGACCAACAGAGGCAACAGAAGGGGCAGGCAAAGTGCAGGTTTGAAGGGTGTATTTTCTGAGAGGTGGGAGAGAGCAATGCCTTCTCAAGAGAATTTTTCCTGCACCATTGGCTGATTTCTGAGGAAGCCCACAATGCCTGGCCTATGGCTTGGTAAAACTTATCCGATTTTTCCACCACCTGCAAGGTATGATTTGCTGTAGCCGGGGGAGTAATTCTGGGTGTTCATCAGCACAAGGGGAAGGCACATCTGAACCACTTCTGTCTCCACAGAGTCAAGTATATACTGGTGTTGATGCCAAGCTTCCTTCAAAAGTTGAAATGGTTTTGAAAGCAGCAACAGCAAAGAAGAACTTCCAGGTTTTATGAAAGTCCTCTCTACCTTGACTGTGAAGGGTCACTTGAGGTTATTTTTTGTTAGGATGGCTTTGCCATTGCCCAGAACTTTTTCTTCAGTGTGGTAGTCCTGCTTCAAACAGCTGCAAACAAGACTGCGGGCAGAAACACCATCTGCCTCTGGCCACTCCGTGACACTGACCAGGCTCAGAAATGTCCTCCTCGCTCAGATCCTGTCTTTTGGAAGTTATCCACAGTCATTCCAAGGCAACAACTGCCCTCCCTCATGACATAAACAAAGTCTGAATTAATTATTCAGTATGGCTCAAGACATTTTAATAATTGAGCCTGAAAGCCTAGAAAAAAAAAAGCTAATGTTGTTGGTACCTTTCCCAACAACCAGGCTTGCCAAACAGAGGAGTTGTGTGGAAGGAAGATGATTTCTCTTCTATTTGCACATCAGAAGTTGTTAGAGAAGCTGTGTATGGGGCTGGTCACCATCCTGCTTCTGACAAGTGATCCATGCTGCTACACCCCACACAGCATTCAGGGAAAGAAATCAAATTGTCCCAGTTTCCAACAGTCTTCCAGGGGCAGATCTACGCACTGCCTCAAGATGAGTGCAAGCTCAGACACAGTCCTGGTGTAGATCAGCATCTCTGTGTCGCAAACACACACTCGGAACCGGGCTCATATGCTTGCAGCCCTGATTTACTGGGTCTGCAGCTCAGGTTTTATCTAAACACCAATTCCTACGTCACCTACTACAGTCTGGATGGTCTTGATAGCTTTCCCATGCTCTCCTACATTTTCTTATTCCTGCACTTCCCACTTCTGTGTTCCTCCGTTCCTACATGTTGCTGTGGAAATAAAGGAGAGACACCCACCCTCAGACCCATGTCCCCACAGGCAAAGAGACTGTCTTGCTTGGCATGTCAGTTCCCATTGCCCAGAGAGTGTTTCACTTTACCAACAAGTTATACATTTGGCTGATGCAGTACAGCTGGGATGCCTGTGAGTGGTTTTCAATAAACCCTGTTTTTGCAATGGTAACGCTATTTCAATTGCTAATACATTGGCTTGGTTTCCAAAGCATTGCCATGATAGGAAAAAAAGCCAGATAGTTGATATTTATACTACATCTGAGCACTATATCCCATTTTCTCATCACTGTGCTGTTTTCCAAGTAGGACAATAAATGGACTGCATGCTCATTCTTTATTTCCTTTTCATATCTAGACTTGGGTGCAGTGGTTAGAGACGCATTTGCTACTACTTTACTAATTTCACGTCTCAGCTTGTGTGAAGCCACCCCTTGTCCTCCCACGTGCAACTCTGGGAAGAGTCTGGCTCCCTCCACTGCATCTCCTCCAAGTAGGTAACTGAAGAGAGCAGTAAGCTCCCCTCATCACTGGCCCTTACAATGGCTAGAAGCTTCCCCACCTCTCCTTACCCTTCATGTGCTGCAGCCTATCCCGCCTATCCTGGTGCCCCCCATTGGACTCGCTCCTGTGTCACAATGTCTTTCTTATGCTGGGTAGCCCTAAACTGGACCCAGTGCTCCAGGTGTGGTCTCACTGGGGGAAAGAGAGAGGAAGAATCACTTCCCTGGACCCACTGCACTGAGAAGTTTGGTTTAGCAAAGAGAGTGCTTGGCTCCCCAAACCCAGTCATGTCATCACTACCGACCTGGCACTGTGAACTGTGTTGGTCTTAGCCTTGCTGCCCTCAGCACATCTTTCTGTTTCATCAGTCCCTGGCAGACAAATTAAAGAGAAGAAAAGCTATTCACCATTGAGACTGTTGACATTGCAATAAGGTGCCAGCTTAGTTCAGAGATGAGCTTGAGCAAAGGCCAGATCCAGCAGGACTCAGAGGCAAAGGTCCCTGGAAGCACACAACCTCCTCACGCTCACCCTGGGAAAGCTGTGGAGTCTACACCACTGGGACCTCGAAGCCTCTCAGAACCTACAGCACTGCCTGAAATCATGAAATCACAGCTCAGCAATGCTCAAGCCTAAGAGCTTAAATGACTATGTAGATTCCAGCTCTTCCTGGTGCAAAATCTATCATTTTTACTTATGTGCATATGATGCATGACCTGCAACTATTATATACACACTCTAAACTGCGACATTGCAAACTATGGCCAACCTGGCTGTCTAACATAATAAATGACAGTTTAACTCCATGTATTACAGGCACTGTCATAGCTACTTCAGAGCCAAATTGTGATTTGTGCTGCTTGATGGTCATTTTTTCCCCCCTTAACTCATCTTGTCTATTGCTGCTTGAAGGGCTCCTTCATTTTGGATGGTAGAAGTGTGATCTGATAATTGAATGACAGACCACTGCAATCAGCTTGGTGGAAACTTACATCCAAATATTCACTCACTGACGTATTCAGTCCTCAGCAACTCTATTATTAGTTTCATTAAGGTTATTTAAATGCAGATGTGAGTTAGAGCAAGAGCGTGAAAGACAATAATTTCCCACTCTAAAAGGAGCATGAGTTATGCAAAGCTCATAAAACCGACGCAGACTGACTGAACCAAAGCAAAGGCTCGCGCATCATCTGTTGCCAGAATAGAATGAGAAGTCATGGCGCCATCTCAAGCAATTGAAACTCTCTGTGGTACAGCGCCTTGGTTGCCGTCGTTGCCTGTTCTGAACGGTGCAGCGGTGGTTACACTCGGGGGCGGTTGTGCCAGAGCCTGCCCCAGCAGCAGGCAGAGACCTGAACCCCCCGTGATGGTCAGTGAGCCCCAGTGAGCACCTGGGAGCCGGTGGCTGTGGCAGTGCGTGGCTCCCAGCACACCAGCTCACGCTGCTTCCCAGTGTTGCCCAAGTCAGCTTCCGTCCATGGGCTGCAGTGTCACCATCCTCCCTGCTAATCAAGCCTACACATGGTCACAGCTTATGTATTTTTGAGGTGTTCAGGTTTTACAGCCTGGCTCTCATTGCAATATTTTGCCAAAAAAAGAGAAGTGAAGAAATTGGTTTTAAAAACTGTGTTTCTTAAAACACTTAATTAAAACCAGTATGTTTCCTGTTATCTTCCAATTTCATTGAGGAAATTGCAAGGAAACCCTGAGTCTGATAAAGCTCTCTTTTGAACCATTTAACCCCTTTTCCAATCTTTTTCCTCCCGAGGCATAATTTCCATGCTCCGATTCCTCCATCAGTATCGAAGGATGCTTTCTGAGATGCATTCAGAAGTTTTCTCCTTGGTGTTAGAGTAGGTGAGAGACTCTTTGGGTGTAGTTCTGATTACGTTGTGGTATAATGCAAAATGTTCCAGTTTGCTGACAGCATTATGGTCTCTGGTAATTATCCTATTTTTCTTATCTCTCTGAGTCACAGAATAAACAGAATAAGTGGTAAGTGAGGATTTGCAGTTAAGCCAGTGTTATGTTGCCTGTTTTTCTGACCAACCTTGTTGAGCTGTGAAGGACATACAAGTCCTTGGCAGAAACAGCTATTAATCTGTTCGATGAGCAGCTGCTTGGTTGCTTTTATCTGCTTGTTTTATTCTTTGGTAATCAATGACAGATTTTAGCTTTGATCTGACTGTTAGCAAGAAACAAAAATGACACTTTACCCCAAGTAAATTCACTGCTTCAAATTGCAACTGATTTTAAAATGTGAAAGGATATAAGGTAAACCAAGCTCTTCAGGATTAAAGAGAGAGTCCTCTCTTGGGCAGCTCATGCCTTTAACCTAAAGTATGAATTTAAAAAAATCCTGAGCATGGTACAAAGTGATGTATGAATGAAGTTAATTTTATTCTGTGATTCGAAGTTGTCTTAATCAATCAAACTGAAGCCAAAGAAAAGCTGGTGAAGCTGAAAGTCGGTTAGAGGTTTCTGTGTCTGCAGTACGTCTGTGTTTACCAGCTCCCTGCCTTTGCTGAGATCAGTTTTGCTTCAGCAAGGGTCAGCTGCTGTTCCAAGTCTGGAAAATGAAAAAGTCTGCCACTGAAGGTATTAGCCAGTTGTAGGAGAGTTTATTGGACTGGAAATGAACTTTTAAATCTCATTTTGAAATCTCTTATTATCTGCGTACTGAAAAATGCTAAAAGGACTTCAAGTGATGTTATTTCTACTAATGGTTCCATCAGTGACTAATGGCTTTGTTTAGATCCTGTTACAAACTCCTCATGATGCTAATATGAAAACACTGCTTAATGCCACTGTGCCCTTCATTTATTACTTTTCTGATATATGTGTTGTTTGTATGAACAAACTTCTTACACCAAAATTACCTGGGGAGACATTTCATAACATTTATAGTTTGTGTCATCAGGAGAAAAGATATTTAATTGAAACATCAGTTGCGTCCAGCACACATTGCCTCAGAAATGTCCCTTCTCTCTGCCAGCACGACACAAAACTCAGAAATCTGCATGGAGACAGATGCACCATTCCTTCACCTCATCAATTAAATGCCAATAACCCTGCATGATGCTGATTGCTTCCTTCTCTCTTATTTGGAAGAAAGGCTGGATTCACTATGCGAGAAGACTAGCAAGGGACAGAAGCCTGCTTTAACCACAACCTGTTTTGTACGCTTTAGTGCCCCTGGGAATTTCAAAGGCTTTACTTAGCATTTGAGGCAGGTAAATATTAGTGCAAGGTGGCAACCAGAATTTTCATTTGACAGGAAATTTCACTAGTGTGAAGTTTGTTTTCATTCTGAAGCAGAACAAAACACCACATGAAAATTTTGATGAAAAATATATTTGAGGAAAAGGCTGAGTGGAAGGGAGGTAAGGTAAAATGTTTCACTTCACTTTATCTTCTCTTTCCCCTCCTCCCAGTATAAGATTCAATATATTTAGAAGTTACAAATTCATTTCAAAAAGAAAGGAAAAGACTAAACATTCCCAAACAAAAACCAACAAAAACAGTTCAAGCCATCCCATTAATAAAATTAAATTCTTTACTCCATGAATGCTCAGCTTTCCCTAAAAGGTATTTTTGAATGAAAGAATATTACACCAGGGAAAATTATCCACTTTTCCATGATGCAGTGCGATAGGATGCTCTGGTTCGTGGACCATATATGCTGAAGGAGAACGGGAGAGGCCAGGAATCTCCTCAGCCTTTTTGCCCTCTATGGCTGCTGCCTCTTTTTCCCAAATCTTTTGTACTTATTTGAGAAACAGCCAGGTGCATTGCACTGGTATCCTAGCAGAGTATGGCCAACAGCCCAGTTCTGCTAGGGAATCCATGGGGCGAAATTAGAGCCCGTGGCCAGGCAGAAGGGATAGTTAGGAAAAAGACTCCAGAATCTCTGAAAGAGAAATCAGGGAAAGAAGGATTACATGATTTTTTTTTTTTAAAAAAAACAGCTCATTTACTTGAGGCTGCAAAAATTTTATTTTCCTTTTTTCCTGTAGAATTTGTTAATGTGTCAGATGTAAACCAGGGTACTGTTCCTCTGAAGTTACAGGTTTTGGATGTGAGTATGGCTTATTTAAAACGTGATCTATCAGTTGCTCAATGCCCTTGCACACACAAAGTACAGAGGAGAAAAAGGTCAGATTTTCAAAGGTCCTGAGCATTTGCTGTACCCACTGAGCTCTGGTAAGAGTGGTGAAAGACCACTGTCTCTCAAACCATGCGAAACAGTTGTGATTTTCCTCATTTTTTGGTGATGAATAGAAACAAAATGAATAGCAACTCAGCATGGTTTTTTGTATATGCATTGCACACTGAAATCAAACAGAAGGACCTGCAGGAAAAGAAAATGGAGATTGCATAGGTATTGTAGCTTTGGATGGAGATGAAGAGACCAGCCATCATTTGTGTTCACCTTTTCCAAAATCTTTAGACAGGGGCTCAACATTATTGCTGAAAAGGAGGCTTGAGTACTGGGAGCAGAGGCACAAGGAGGCACAAATGTGCACAACGTGTGGGGAATGCAATATCAAGCTGGACAAAGGTGATTTGTCACCTTCTGATTTTGATCCCAGAGAGGTGGTGGATTCACCATCCCTGGAGGTGTTTAAGAAAAGGGTAGATGAGGTGCTTAGGGACATGGTTTAGAAGTGGGTGTTTTTAAATCAGGGTAGGTTAACGGTTGGACTTGATGATCTTAATGGTCCCTTCCAACCTCACTGATTCTATGATTCTATGATTCTATGATTCTATGATTTTGCAAGTCCATATGTCTTTCTGTAACCAATACTGCTTGGCTGTCCTTTTTAAGGGGTTGCTACTTCATCGGTGTTCCCAGAATAAGTCACCGAAGTCTGACTAGCCAGATCGCCAGCCAATTTAAGCTGCTGTAGTCCTTTGAAGTCCGCAAGGAAACACCAATTTATAGCCACCATGGGCCAGGCCCAACGTTTCTAAATAAGAATAGGCATATTAATTACATATGGAAACAGCCATCAATTCCACATTGCATTGAGAGCCAATGGTTATAATTTAATTGTAATTTTCCACTGTTCATGACAGTCCATGACATCAGCAGGTTATTTAATTATAGCTTTCTTTCTCAGCCCAGCATTATATGTTATTGCTCTCTGGAAAACTAGATGAAATTAATTAAGAAATAGGGTGTTAGACGTTATTGTGAGATGAATAGGCCCATCTTTGAAAGTACTGAAATATTGCTGAACATCTATCAAAAAAACCTGTCGAAGTCACAGAGGCATCAAGATGATGAATGAGCCATGGTTTGTCCGAAGTGGGAAGGTTGTTTGAATGCTCCCCCATATATTTTCAGTGCATTCCTACAGCTCGCTTCCCCATGAAAGACATCTGGGGGTACACAAAGTCCAGCCAATTTTTAATATGAGTTTGTCTGTTCAGCCTGTTGCAGGTCTATGGTTTTGCTGAGACATTGGACTTTAGCGACTGCTTGCGTCTCTGGCTGTTCAGTAACAGACCCATGCGAAGCCTTAAAGACAAAGATGTTGGCACTTCACATCAAGAAGCAACAGCCACACTTTTATGCTTGCTTTTTAATACTCCTTTGTGATGGCCCCAACAATGAAGTGAAGGTCACCCTACTTAAACAGTAGCACTGGGCAATTCTGGAGCAACTCTCCCAGGCAAACCATTTTCTTTTCTCCAGACCAAAGTTAATGCCAGTTTCCCACCACCCTGGCAAGTGCATCCCTGCCATTTATAAAGCATGTTCAAAAACTTTAAAAGCTGCTAGCTGAGTAAAAGCATCGCTGCACACTGGAGCTAAAGGTTACGTTAAAGAAAACATCCCTTCATGCAGTATTTACTAGGAAGAAAACAAGGTCTTTTTTTAGCACCCTTTTGTTCTTCCCCTCATAGGGGAACAGTTGTCTTGCAGGTTTTGTTCCCATTTACAGGCCTCAGAGTACAGAGCATTTCTGCTTTCAAGCCTCCCAGCAGCTGTTTAACAAGTTCAGTCAAACTAAAGACAGTGCTCCACCCTGGAGCGCAATGTTGGTGTGGGCAGAGACAGCTGGCAGGTGGGACATTACCTAAGACTGCAGAAGGTTTCTAGCAAAGACCAAAATGATCCATCAGCGTGAAACAAAGGGAAAGGAATGGCAAGCGGTGAAGAATCCATCAACATTCAAAAATCTGTCTGAATGAGGCACTTTCATCTGGGCTGGGGGCCATTGCAAACCCCAAACTGCCTGCTTTGATAATCTGTCATCCAAGCTCACCCTATTCCATCTATGTGTTTTATCCAAACTGGTGGCGTCTGCATGGAGACAACAGGGGACTCTTGCATTTAAAGTAATTTCTAAATTATCTTTTTTTTTTCCCGTGTCAGCATTGTGTGCCTGGTATATATAAAGACTCCAATAAAATGATCCTGGTAAAGGAATGTGGTGGGCTGACATTGCCTGGCTGCCAGACACCCACCCAGCTGCTCTCATCCCCACCCCCCCACACCCCAACCAGACAGGGGAAGAAAATAGGATAAAAATGCTTACGGGCTGAGATGGAGACAGGGAGATCACTTATCAGTCACCATCATGGGCTAAACAGACTCAGCTTGGGGAAAATTAATTTAATTTATTGTCAATTAAAATAGAGTAGGAGGGTGAGAAAGAAAGACAAAAAAAACCCCACCTTCTCCCCATTGCCCCCTTTTTCCCAGGCTTATCTTCACTCCTACACTCCTGAATCCTCTACCTCCTCCACCACCTGAGCGGCACAGGGGGATGGGGATGGGTGGTGGTGGTCAGTCCATAACAGCTCCTCTCTGCCGCTCCTTCCCCTGGGGGAAGTGCAGGTCCCCTCCATGGGCTGCAGTCCTTCAGAATAAACCTGCTCCACCAAGGTCCTCTTCATGGGCTGCAGGGGAATATGCTCTGATGCCTGGAGCACCTCTTCCCCTTCCTTCTCTCACCTCGGTGTTCACAGGGCTGTTTCTCACATTTTTTTTTTCTTTACTCCATTCTTTGCAATGTGTTGGTTTGCCCTTTGTTAAATATGTTTTCCCAGAGGTGCCACTAGACTCACTGATGGGCTCAGCTGTGCTCTGCGGTGGGTCCACTGGAGCCATCTGAAACTGGCAGTGTCCAGCATGGGGCAGCCACCCAGCTACCAAAGTCTTGCTGCCTACACCCAATACTAGGAGAAAGAGCGGGCACCTTCCTAGCAGCCACAGGACCTAGGCATCACATTTTTCCCATTTTTAGAAGCTGGAGGAAACCCTCTGCAGCAGCTTGTGGGACAGCAGGGAGCACTGCCCTAGGCCACCAGACTGATGCTTTGTCGCATCCCCAACGAGTCTGACATGTCTACACAGTTCTGGCCTCTCCCACGGTGTGGGTCTGTCAGGAAATTTGGACGATTACCAGTAGAAGAAATAGAGAAGTTGATCTGCCAGGTCTGAAATAACGGTAAGCTGTTTCTGTATTGACCTCACTCCAGGTTCTTAAGGAGGACAGAGAGATTGTGGTTTTCACCTAATTCTTTCTTCCTTTCAATACAGCCCTCTTGGCGTTCAGGAATTCCCAACAGGCATTCGAGATTCAAAAGCACTACGGGAAGGGACTTGGGCTGCACCTGCAAGCAACAGAAAATCTCTCATCCCCAGCAAGTGGCTGATGCTGATGATTACTTCAGCAGGCACTCGAAGGATGGAAGAGCAAAAGCTAACACCATCAAATTCAGGGTATTTATTTTCATGCCGTGCTGCATGTAGCATGGTTTCCAAACCCTGTGGTGTTCCCAGAGCTGTATTATCCGATCTAAATAAGAGAATCAAGGGCTCCAAAAAGCTAAACGTGGTCCTGGACAAAAGCCTTTCACTGTGACAAAGACATTATGGCTAAGGATGATACTCCTTCCCTTAAAGAAATCTACCTTCAGGGTAGAGCCACAGTGGGGCTAACAGAAGAAATCTAGCCTGGGAACACACTTTTAAAAAGTCTGAATTGCTGTACTTGATATGCTGGAAACAGGGAAGCAGACAGGAAAATAAAAGTAGATTATTTTTAATTTCTTGAATTTTATTTTTGTTCCAATCTTGTTTTGAAAAGGGACTTCCTCAAACCCATCAATTCCTACCTAATCTGACAGACTCCCCCTTCATCACAGTACCCTAGAATAGCATTAAGGATAGAAAAATTGGCAATCTCTTTTAGCAAAACTAAACCACTGATGGGCTTCCAAATGGTCTCTACTGCTTTTTCTCCCTTTTTCCCTGCATACGTATATCTCATGGACATCTCTTGGCATCCTAGAACATCATACCTGTGTCTACTATTTGATTTGGGCTCTGAGCTTGTCTTTTGTATGAGGCTGTTGACCGACACTGCCAGCTTTGTGGATATTCTGCTATGGAGTCCCACTGTTCGACGTGAAGCTGATGCTTAGCTATGAAAATTGCAATGGTAACTGCAAGGATGGGGACGTGCTGACTTAGGAGTTGAATGCAGCACCACCACCTCACTGGGTTCAAGAGAGTCATTAACATCTCAAAAGAAGCCTATCAACCTGAAGAGGTGCAAGTTTAATTAAAGTCATTTTATGACCCAAAATTCTTCAAATAAATTTGGCCTTTTGGATAAAAAAAAGCTGTAATTGCTGGATTGTCTCTTACCCTTTGTTAATGGAAAGAAATCTTTTTGTTCTTTTAATACCTAACTAAAGGCCATGAGGCAATCAGTGATACGCTCTGATTCACATAACACCAGAGGAAATTGCTGAAGATAGGACTTGTCTTGGTCGTATTGAAAATGGAACAAGCTTGTGCTCTTAGATCTGTTTACAAAGCACCTTCTGCAAGTTATAAAATTGATGACACAATGGCCTTAATGAATGTATACCCTCATACGACTACATGTGTTGCACTGTGCATGTCAGACATGGACCCTCAACTAGCTCTGCCTCGGCACACTCGCCAAGATCCCGTCTAAGGCTCTAACTTTTCTTTACTCATGTCTTATTGCTATTTGCTTCAGTGTCTTCAGTGGGTGTGCTGCTTCGTGAGCTCCATGCTTGCACTACATGAAAAGCTGTCCAGAAGTACTTGTTCAGGTTACTATCCTGGCACTCGACGGAATATTTCTTTGGGTAAATTCCACAATTATCTTGTTGTTGAAGTTGAGCACAGATGGATGAATGATCAGAGAGGTCATAGGATGTTTAGTTAGGCTATGATTTAGTTTATGAAGTTGTCCAATGTACCAAAAAATCAGAGCGATGCAGAATGACCACATCCTTCCATGAGCTCTGACCAATCCCTCATCATGCTGTAGGCTTAAGCTCTGAGACATTAACATGCTTCTCAATTATGTCTTTGAAAAATCTGTATGACATAGTCACTGAGCTAAAAGTTTTTTTTTTTTTCCTGTCGTGTTATATGTCAAAATAATGTTTAATTACATTAAAAGCTAGTTATTTTTTTCCCTTCTGTTTAAGTACTGTTGTAGTAGATGTTGTGATACTGCATTAGGAGCCTTGTGGAAGACATTGTACTCAAGGAGCTAGTCATCTTGGGCAAGCCATATCTGCTCTGCTGGGCCTTGTAGTTAGAGCTTGAGAAGCCCATATGTTAGTTAGCATGAGCAGCTGCTGTAGGGGACCGTGGTGGAACATCCCATGCTGGCCTGTGCTGCACACTGGTGACTGCTATGAAAGACACCTGATGGGAGGAGGTATGTGGTTTTGTTTGTTACAAATAATAAAAGTACTACTGTACGGGAGGGAGGAGGAATGTCTCCATGGACGGGATCTGCGCAGTGTGTGGTGGGAAAATGCAGCCAGGGTCCACCTGATGATGCATGAAAGCAGGATTCCCAGAATCTGAAGGTATACAAGAGTTGCTCACTATCTATATTCCTCTTTTTAGTCTACCTAATTAAAATGGTTCTATTATGGCATCTGTAGCTGTGCCTTTCTTACTAAAACCCAGAAAGAATCCTGCACTAACCCCCATCACCCTGATGCAGAACAGACATCTGCAGGTATCCCTGCACAATATCATGTCATGGTTTATTGGAGGTCTCATCTATCTCAGTTATTCTCATGTTAAAAATTTGCAGACATGATGTCGTATTTTGAAGATGAAGTCTAAGACTTAGCAGGGAGAAGAGACGTGCTATCTGCGTTTAGGTTAATTTTACAGAAAGAAAATATACAGGGATGAAAGAATAATATATCTCTTGTTGGGACTGTGGTCCTCTCACGTGGACGTGTGAAGCTCTGTAAATCACTCCTCATGCCCATGGAGACTTAATCCTGCCTTCCTTTCTGCAGCCAAGGTCAGTGATGACCCCATCTGTGGTGAGAAGCTGCTGCCCTGTGATGTTTTCCTCCTGCGCTTTCCACTCCTACCCCCTGGGCTTCCCATAGGACTGCTTCCTTTGAGCCACAAGGTGGTCACCTCATCACCCTGCCCTGAGCAGCCTCTTGCCAAAATATCACTGGCTTCCCTGAGAGTGTCTCATGCCCGGTGGCATCCCAGTAAGAGTCTGTACCTTCAGACCTGATGAAGACAAATTATCTTTTGTGGAAGAGTTTTCAGCAAGTCCTTCAGAGGAAGTCTAGAAATTAGATTTGTGAATGGCTTTTCATATTAAAGCAGGTTTTATCTTGCTTACAGTCTGCAACTGTGCAGCCTGGTGCTCAACATGCACACTCTTTTTCTAGAACAGGCCAACACACTACTGTAAACTCCTGGCATCAGTCAGCTTTTTCTTTCTCAGTACAAGATAAGCTTCTCCATCCAAAAGGTTTTTCCACATCGTATCCATAAATGTCATTGCTTTTAAAATCACCTATTAAACTATTCCTTACTACTAATAAAGTACAAAAATAATTTTAAATAGTCACTGCTTAACACAGTAATGTCTGGTATTAGGAAGCAAAGAGATTCTTACTGTTTCCAAACATGTAATACACTCTCTAAATTTTTAGAAGATTTTCATGACACGTACTAGGGCGGCCAGTGCCCATTATGTTTGTAAGTGTATTTGAGGGGGAAATAAACTGCATGTTATACAAAAATAGCATACTTAATTTAACCTAAAAATAAATACCTCTCTGCAGAGACTGACTTCTCCTAATAAGATCTGTGCAATGAAGGAGGTCTTCAGTAGATAAAATAAAATAAAAAAAAAACAATAAAAGAAATTACCTCTGGGAATATCTCATATGTAATAAGTTGTGATGATTAAAATGATTGTAGAAAATTATTCTTGACAAAGGACTAGGTCTGATATGGAACATAAACTTTCCTAGATTCAGTCATATAGGACTTGACCTTCAACTTCCTAGAGAAGTCACAGCCGTGACTGAAGTATCTTGCACTCTCCTTGCTCTGTACAGTGAGCACAGGTTTGTGGCAATGAGAAGCCAAGACCCTGAGCTGGGAGTCACCTCAGCTAGCTTCTAGAAATACCCATGGGGATGTCTGTAAGACTGATCTATTTCAAAAATGCAGGCATCTCACTTGGAGCAGTAGAGAGGCATCTCATGCACCTGAGCAGCTGGGACCCCAATCAGCCTGTCCTCACAAAAGAGGTGCCAGGCGCCCTGTCCTGCTCCACATCAACACTTCTCTGGTGCTCTTTCCCCTTCGGTGATTGCTTAGCCATTGAGAGGCAGGTTTGTTCCCTTTGGGACGCTGAGATCCCCACATCTGTAGTGGAGATGAGCGGGTACTCTGAGCTGGGCTCAGAGGAATGCATACTGATGCTCTCATTGAGGCACCTCAAATCAGGTCAGCAGTGAAGATTCTTTGAGGATCTAGACCCAAATATTGACTAGTGCAAAATGGGCACAGGGCACTTCTCTAGACTAGAGAAAACCATGGATGGTGACCCATTGGACAGCTGATGTAAGATACTATAATTGCAGAGCTCACAGCTAAATTGAAGCTCCTTACTGCTCCAGTTGGATTCAACCACCTAGTTTTTAAAACTCTTCCCATCTGCTTCTTCGTTGCACAATGCCAGTAAATGTACCTCTAAAGATGGGTGAGTTACTCATGTATTACCACATCAGTGCTTGTGACAGTGAAAATGTTCATATTATTAAAGGTTTCACAACTACTTAACTGTTGAGGAACATGTTCAACATTTTGCAATATGGTAAACTTCTGTCTTTCAAACTGCTTAAACACTTTTGCTTTAAGTTTTTTACATTAAAGTGAACAAAAGAAGCTTTCCCTGCCCTCTACCATTTAGTGAACTGCGGCATTTCATTGCACAATACTGAATTCATGCTATTTAGGGCATCATCATTCCTTTCAGAATAGGGATACAATGCCCAGCAAAATCTCTCCAGAAATCCTTAAAATGATTCTTTGAAGGAAGCACTCAGAGTTATTCAAGTCCTTTTGTCTGGAAGAATTTCTTTTTAATTCTCTGTTTCCAGTACAGCTGTAATCCACATATTCTCAATTCAATTTGCTGTTTAACGGAACTAGTTGATCGAATTTATACATTTAGAGTAAATTCAAAGATCTGATTGTGTCTTCAGACAGCTGAACTAAATGTTCCAGTCAAGTTGACAAGAGGTGTGCAAATGTGAATTGACATAAATTAGAGCCACTACCTGTTTTTTCTTTGTTTGTAAAGATTAATTTAACCAGTTTTATCACATGGGTACATTCTAGCACTGAAGTATTGAAAGAGGCTTCACTAACCTAAAATCTGAGCCATTTAAATTATAAAATTAAAACCTCTGAGAATTTCAGCTGACAAATGTGCATTCATTTTCTAAAAACTCATTTCACTGTGTTTCATTATGAGTCCACAAAATTAAAATTAAAATCGTTTCCCAGAAATCTTCACTTTCCCGCTTTCTTTGTCAAGCAGCTCAGTAGCAGCTTTTCTTTCAAGGTGCTGTCTCACCTGGCACCACAATGTTTTGATGACAGCAGTGCAAAAAATTGCCTTTAAAAAGTTGAAAACCAAAACATTTTTGCCTCAATTTAGTAATATCGCCTTCAGAATGAGTAAGCAAAGTTCTCAGCTACTGCAGTGTATGGCAAGAGTCTACTCTGACCTCCCCCATCATAAAACCATTTTTCATAGAATAAGAAAAAGTGCTTTTAAAAAGCTCTCTGAGATAAAGTTGCTGCAATCCTCCAAGCGCTACTTCTTCCCCAGTGGACAAGTGAAGAAACAAGGCTTCATTATGCCAATGTTTACTGAATACATCTTCTTTCCAGAACAGTGTATACTGCATGGAGTGTAGCAATTACAGAAAGAATGAGGATTCTGCATATCCTTAAAAAGGGGTGTGAAGACATCCAAGTGGAATGGAAAGCACATGGTGAAGATATGCTGCTTCTTGTAAACAAGAGCATACAGGTCAGCCGTGTAAGTCCTCTTCCTGTGTGTTCTGGGCCTAAAGGACCAAAGCTATCTGTAACAGGATTAGTTCAAGCCCCCGTGCAGAACACTGACTAGAGTCTCCTAGGATGCTTCATGCTCACCTACCATTAACTAGACCACTAAGATGACACTATTATAGGGTGTAACAGTAACCTCCGTATCATGGGTGCAGATCTCCTCATGCCCACAGTCAGTGCTTTTCCAAAGTGGAAGCTGCACTGCCCCTCTGGGTACCAGAGCTCCCTTGAGCAGCACCACAGGGGAGAGCTGCCAAAGCTTTCCACGGTCCCAGAATGTTGTGAGGAAAAGCGCAAAACTCTGGCCACCAGTCTCAGAAAGCAGACTTGGATGAATACTTACTCTTTATATTGGCAGAAACACAAACTCCTCCTGGTGGCCCAGAAAGTTGGTCACCAGCCACCTGATGACAACCACTGCTCTAGGAGGTGTGTGGTCAATAACTCTGGGGAACAAGACACTGAGGCAGACCATACTGCCATGGGGAAGAGCAGCTCCCCAGGCACCCAGCTAGATCTCCCAAAGTTCATGGAAGGTGTCCTTGCAGGCAGTGAAAAGAGAAATAGGAGAAACATTATGGGTAAGAGCTTCTGGCCTGAACCAGCCAGGAGCAGTTGCAGTGCTGTATGGATGCTCATGTTACCCTGTTCTTGTCAGGATAGACTCAGACAAAAAATGAAGCAATGTTTTGTCAGACGTCTTGGCTCTGGATACATGAATACCAAAAAGTTGAAGAGTAATACCTTAGCTGACCTCCACTCCTTTTCCTGCCACAGACAAAACCAGAGCAATCGCAGTTTTATCTCCAGCCACATCCCCAGTCTGCCTCCCTCTGCAGAGACTGGTTCTGGCCAATTTCTGTCCCAATTGGTGCTTTGTCACTCCTCCTCCCTATTCTGTCATGAAAATCTTTTCCCTTTCAGCAAGAAACAAGCTACAAGGCAGATAACATTTTCTTGCCTAATGCTGAGATTTCTTGTGAGTAGCTCTAAATTGCCCAGATAACAAATAGTGAGTCAGAGTCCACAAGAAGGACCACTTTAGGGAAGAGGTTGTAGGTGTGAGGGTTTCTATATTTGCTACACATGCTGAGTCCACATGCAGTCTATTTTCTTGTTTTGGTTCCTAAAACCTTCCTAGGGCCACCTTCACCTCTCGACAGTTGTTTTCTGAAGGGGAGCCATTGTTCCCATCACTGCAGGTCTGCTTCTTTCTTTGCTGGAAGGATGAAGCCAAATTAGGTCTGAAGACAATTTCTTCACACAAGGGCAGAAGTTCATGTATTGATGAGTCATTTTAGGAAACACCCAGGATTTTTTACTGATGAGGATCTGCCTCTCAACCCATGTCTCTCATCTTGAGAGGGAGACTCATGCTAAATTAGTTCTCTTTATGCTCATAGTACATATGAGGATAAGTTTGGAAATATTTGCAATATTTTGCTTTAAATACAACATCAGGAGATTATCTGATGTTAGTCCCTGGAAGATCTGTACCAGTGTTAGTGTCAGGGACTGGGATGGTACAATGAAAACTGAAGGAAAATTGCAAGTCTGTGCTGCAAGCCTGCTCTCAGAGCTACAACAAAATTATTCATGAAACTGCCAGGTTCTTTTGTTCAAACAGTACTTCTGCCTCCTTGCTGTCTCCTCCTCCTTTTACAGGGGACAAAACTTCCTTTTTATTTTAAAAAGCTACAGGAAGGAAGGAAATTCTCTGTGTGAGCCCCTGGTGCTGTCCCTGTCAGCAGCAGAAAATCCCAAGCTATAGTAAATCTACTGCTGGTAGAACGGAAGTCATCTCAAAAAGGGTATGTGATGGCTGTAGTGGCAGATAACGTGCCACTCGGCAGTGACTTCCCCGGCAGATACATACAGGCAGCTACTAAATCCTTCTGTGCAGGAGTTGCCTCCTGCATAACTTATGTGACACGAGGGGTGGTTGTCCCAGTACAACATCCACTGCAAGGATCCTGCCAATGCTGGGACCCATGTTTCCAGCTCAGGACACGGAGCCAGACCCATGGGGGCAGAGTCCGGACATATGGGCTTGCTTTAGGTGTCTGTAAGGACAGTTCTGGGGCGCTGAGTGTGGGCCAGTGGGGTACAGCTGGAAGACATACATTGGCCTGAGGTTATAAACTGCGATTTTTCTTCATTGAGGTGGGTGTACAGAAGGGGTGGGGTTTATTGCATTTGGGGATGACATGGGAGAACAAAGCTAAGACTATTAGAAGTTTTGGGCAAACACTTCTTTTTTACTTCATGGCTGTACAATTTCTTCCACATTCTTGAGATTTTACTGATGCCTTTATCTCTCTTTTAGTAAAAGAACAGTAATAACAATACATGGCTCAGTCTAACAGTATATTTTGTTCTATTTTATTTATTTTCCCAGTGATCAGCTGACTGTTTAATCAGATGAATCACATGCCATTTTCTATAAGCAATAACAATTCTATCTGCTCTGGAGCAGTACAATGATCTAACAGTTCCTTCTAACGTATCACAACAGGAAGTTGACTAAAAATCATGGTTCACTATTAAACACAGAGGACAGAGCTAAAGAACTGCATAAAGTTGCAGAAGAGGATAATTCACAAGATTCTGCAGACTGGGGAATTATATGAGTTTTTTTTTAGTATGGTAACTAATGTTGCATTTTGGGCATTCATTACTGTTCTTAAATGTGTCATATTCTCTAAGAAGGGCTGCATAGACTATCCATCCACTGAAAGAGCTTTATTGGACTTATCAACATCATAGGTTTGAATGAAAAATCAGCACTTTGGCTGGAAATCTTGTTAGAAACTTCCATTTTTTTTCCTTTCTGCCAATGCACATCATTGGCAAGCATCATAAGTTCTTTTTAAATGGACTGAATTTTCTAAATGGTTCTTTCTGAAAAGACTGCAGTTTTGTGATCAATTTTTTCTGAATTCAGTGCATCATAGCAGAGATTACTTTTATTACAGTGAAAAAAATTTATAATCTTGAACTCTGAAAATCACCAATACTAGCAGATGTTCTAACACATTCATTAAATCTGGAGATCAGCTTAGTGAACACCATAATTCCACCTCTCAAAAATACTTCTGTGATCCTCAGAATCATGCTGCAATGTGGATGTGGAAATTATAAGCAAAGTGCTGCTGGTTTGACTTCAGTGACTAAGACCAGACTTGAAGATGCAGTAGGATTCAGCAGCATGGTTCTGGCTAGTTCTTGGTAGTTAAACCAGTTTCCAGGCAGTGTGTGAATGACTTGCATGCTCATCATGATGCAGTTTGATTAATTTTTTTCTTTGCAAATAAACGATCTGAAGAATTGTTGTATTCCTCCTTGTGAATTTTTCTGTGAACTGGGCCTGATTTCAGGTGGTTCACCGTGTTGTAGCTTACAGGCTGCTTGTACAGTAGTCTCTGCTTAGTATTTAATGTATTTTAAGTAAAGCATCTCAATGACGTGTCCCAGTCATCCAAATGGATGTCTTTTTTAAAGGGAAATCTAGAGTGGGACAATGACTCTAATTACAATTCTGGAGGATAGGGATACCTGCATTCTAATATTTGTGAAACACCCAGGGGTTGCAACTGTTTGCATGAATAAAACAGCAAGTCATTAAAGCATTCACAAAAGAGAATAATATGTTACCAATAGCTACATGACTTTACCATGAATATTCATAAAGCTATTAGTATGTTATTTTTTATATTGTTCCTTTAATGCTAATTCAAACTATATAGCAAACATGTACCTTAGTACGCCCACAAATATCTCTTGGAGACATTGAAAGGTATTAAGCAACTGGTAAGACCAACATGTAAAATGTACCTAGCGGACTGAACTTGCTTAGCAGTTCTGTTGGCAAATATGCCAAAGAATTAAAACATAGAAGAAAATCATAGAATCATAGACTAGTTTGGGTTGGAAGGGACCTTAAAAGGTCATGTAGCCCAACCCCCCTGCAATGATAAGGGATGTATTCCAATATATCAGGTTGCTCAGAGCCCCGTCCTACCTGACCGTGAACGTTTCCAGCAATAGGGCATCTACCATCTCTCTCAGCAACAAGTTTCAGTGTTTCACTACACTCAGCGTAAAAAACTTCTTCCTTATATGTAGTCTAAATCTTCCCTCTTCCAGTTTAAAGCCATTACCCCTTGTCCTACTGCAACAGACCCTGTTAAAAAGTTTGTACTCATCTTTCCTGTAGGCCCCCTTTAGGTACTGAAAGGTCACAATAAGGTCTCCCCAGAGCCTTTTCTTCTGCAGACTGAACAACCCCAACTCTCTTAGCCTGTCCTCTCAGGACAGGTGTTCCATCCCTCTGATCATTTTTGTGGTCCTCCTCTGGACCTGCTCCAACAGGTCCATGTCTTTCCTGTGCTGAGGGCCCCAGAGCTGGATGCAGTACTCCAGGTGTGGTCTCACCAGAGCAGAGTAGAGGGGCAGAATCTCCTCCTTCGACCTGCTGGCCACTCTTCTTTTGATGCAGCCCAGGATATGGTTGGCCTTCTGTGCTGTGAGCGCACATTGCTGGCTCATGTTGAGCTTCTCATCCACCAACACCCCCAAGTCCCTCTCTGCAGGGCTGCTCTCAATCCCTTCATCTCCCAGCCTGTATTGATACTCTGGGTTGCTCTGACCCAGGCACAGGACCCTGTACTTGGCCTTGTTGAACCTCATGAAGTTCACATGGGCCCACTTCTCAAGCCTGTCCAGGTCCCTCTGGATGGCATCCCTTCCCTCAGGTGTGTCAACCGCACTATTCAGCTTACTGTTGTCCACAAACTTCCTGAAGGTGCCCTTTATCCCACTATGTCATTGATGAAGATATTGAACAGTACTGGTCCCAATACAGACCCCTGAGGGACACCGCTTGTCACCAATCTCCCTCTGGACATTGAGCCATTGACCACTAGCCTCTGGATGCGACCATCCAACCAATTCCTCATCCACCAAAAAGTCCACCCATCAAATCCATATCTCTCCAATTAAGAGAGAAAGATGTTGTGGGGGACCATGTCAAAGGCCTTACAGAAGTCAAGATAGACCATATCCATAGCTCTTCCCTTGTCTGCTGGTGTAGTTACTCCATCATAGAAGGCCACCAGATTGGTCAGGCAGAACTTGCCCTTGGTGAAGCCATGCTGGCTGTCTTGAATCACCTCCCTGTCCTCTATGTGCCTTAGCAGAGCTTCTAGGAGGATCTGTGCTGTGATCTTGCCAGGCACAGAGGTGAGGCTGACAGGTCGGTAATTCCCTGGGTCCTGCTTTCTACCCTTTTTAAAAATGGGTGCAATGTTTTCCTTTTTCCAGTCACCAGGGACTTCACCTGACTGCCATGACTTTTCAAATATCATGGAGAATGGCTTGGCAACTGCATCAGCCAGTTCCCTCAGAACTCCGGCGTGTATCTCATCGGGTCCCATAGACTTCTGTATGTTCAGGTTCCTCAGGTGGTCACGAACCTGGTCTTCTCTGACAGCGGGAGGGACTTTTCTTACCCAGTCCCTGCCTTGCAGTCCATGCACTCAAGAGGTGTGGAGAAATTATTTGTGTCATGTGGCTGAACACAAATAACTGCCTCTACCTTCAGCTGCTTTGCGCTGAGGATACATCATTCATATGGGATGTCCTGTATATCTCATGAGATGCTATGAACAGTTTTCAATGAAAGAGTATGGAAAATTTCTTTCATTTCAATAGAATTCAGGTCTTCCCATTCACTCTTCTTTGATCTGTGTATAGTCTTGTATTTCAGTAGTATCAGCTGCTGGTGAATAAGGGGTTGGTTGTCAACACAAACATGTGAGCACGGTCTTAATCGTTCACTACTTACCTGGTCTCCCAGGAGGCTGTTGTCCACTTCTGTGTGGTGATCAACTGTCTCTTGAAGAATGTAATGCCCCTGTAGACTGACTGGTTAGCTGTGTGCTTCTCCACATGGAAAAACTGTTAGGTTGTGCACAAGACTTCCCTGTTTAGGTAATGAGAGGCAGCCCCACTTAGCTATGCAGAAAGGCTTGGGATAGAGTGGGTTTGTAGTACAGAAAGACAGAGAAGGAATTGCCCCGGGGCAACCCGCTCACAACTGTGAGCCAGGGTCTGCCCCTGGGAAACCCAAAATCTAGTGTTCTCTGTGTGATGATATTTTAAGTATAACTGGAAAATAGGCAGTAGGCATCACATTCACCTTCACCTACTCACCAACTGATGATATGGCTAACAGCTAGAAATAGAGTGCTACTTGAAAAAATCACAGCAAATAAATGATTCAGACCTATGAGGAAGTGAATAAATTACATCTGCTTAAAAGCCATGCCAAAGAGTGCATTGCCTTTTTTCCTACACTGCTGGTTTTTCAGTGAGCATATATATTACATGTTTATCTCACTTTGCTATTCAAGAGTTATATGTACATCTGCTGCACATAGCCAAGAGGACACCTGCAGAAAAGACATTGGAAAAATTGTAGATCTGTGAAAAACTGTAGAAAACACTACTATTGTTTAAATCCCACAATCTATTATTGTAGGTACTGATTTCTCCTGCAGAAAAATATGGATAGTAGAAGAGAGCTAACTTTAATGTATCTGCGTTGCCAAAAATGACAGAAGAAGGGGTATTTGATCCCAGAAAATCATTTTATGCAATCAATGATTTAAGCTTCATTAGAAGAGAGGAAAAAAAGCAAAGAGTCAAATTAATTTTGTCTGGAGCAAACAAATTTCATTTTCCTGCTCCCAAGGAACAGTAGTTAAGGACAGAGTTTTCAATGCAATGAGTTTAGAGAAGGCAAAAAGTGCCAGATCATTAATTAAGAAGTAAATAAGGAAAATTAAGTCATCTGCTGAAAACAAAGGCAAAAGTGAAGAGAGGCTTTAATTGAGGGCCAAGTAGGAGAAAAGCAATTAAGATACCATTTGGAAGTAAACAGAAGAGGTGAGAGAGGATAAATGATCCTCCAAGAAAACCTCTCTAGCTCATTAAATACTTCAAAATTATTTATTATGAGCAGTCCCCCCTCCCCTTCCCAAGCTTCGAGCTATGTGCTCACAGCACTTGGAGTAGCAGGCAGACTCCAAGGCCTGACAAGTTGGCCAGTTTTCCTCCAGCCTCAGTGGTGGGTGACATGCTGAAGCACTAACACACTGCTGCGCTGTTCTAGTTGATGGTGTGCTCACAGTCCCTCTCATCTCCAGTCCCAAACCCACATAGACACTTGCTTTACTTTCTGATGGGTTGTTTGCAAAATCTTACATCTGCTACGTATTTACACCCTGAGATGCAAGGCAACACAGAGTAACTGTGGGTGAAATCCTGGCCTCACTGGGCTTGTGGTGTTCATGTCAGCAGAGTCAAAATGCCAGTTACACACCTCTCAGACTTCTGCTCTCCTCTTACGACCTCCCCCATTGCACGTAATGTTTCATGATGGAGAGAGGCAATGCTAAGCTCAAGGTGAGGATCAAACCATCCAACAGGGGTATTTGGAGCATGGGCCTCCCATTCAGAGACTCACTCCACAGCTGCAGCACACCACCAAGACTTTGCTTTCACTCCTGACTCTTCACCTCAGACTCGGCTGGGACAGTGCAAGAAACAGACAACAGTACGGGCACTGACTGGTGATGTGACATGGGACCTAAGTGCACGAGACAGCATGGGTGTTCCTGGTGCCTCATTTAACGGGTGAAATTCCCCCAGCACTTAGAAGAGTTAAAATTAATATTTATATCCAAGAGGCTTCCTCTCGTGTTATCAAGGGATGCACTTTGCATTGTGCAACTTGTTTGCTCCTAGATTGAAGAATAACTCTTTTTGTTTGCCTCTAGTGCTATCTGCTGCCTATGGGCAGAGCCATTCAGCAGGTGTGGCCAGAAATGTTAAACGTTCTCCACTACTCTCCCCATACATTTTTTAATTTCATTGACACTTGTAGCTGATGATACTTGCCTGGGAAGGGTTTTCAAACAATCATTTGAGGAAAAAGTTCCTTTCTTCCCACTTCAACTCCACCCTCAGAATATGCTCTATCACATTTCAGGGTTCCCCCCTCTAGAAAAGTGAAACTGTAAAGCAAACAAAGCAGAATTTGGGACAGACACTCAGGCCAAGCAGCAGCTCAAAGAGAGATTAAAGCTGCCTCAGCAGATGGTTAAAGCTTCTTCTAATGTAAACGTTAGTTTGTGGAACGGAACCACATAATTCTGAACCTTTGCCTGAGTTTTGCATATGTGTTTTACCCATGTGTCTGTATTTAAGGCTGGGGCAGGGATGAACCACCAGCACAGCAGGATGCTGTACCGCTCCCACCACACTGAGCCGTACGTCAGGCCCTACTGGACCACTCTGCTCAAGTGAGTTGAGAGCAGCCATGAACTGAGAAATCCCACCTGTTCCTCACATTTAAACCTTCGCAGTTGTTTGTCTGCTTTCCCTATCTCGGTCTCTTCTGTTTCCCCAGTTAAGTACCAGGCACATGGACCAATACTTGTTCTACTATGGGGTTAGGTAGTGCCCTGAAACTCCCTTTTTTAGAAAAGGAAATTGCTTTCAAAACACAAGGAGAAGGGTGGGTGGGAGAGTGGATTCTGCTACATTATCAGTTTGAAAGCAAAAGGGTATAAAAGGATGAACACTAGTAGATTCTGCATCGTTAGCTAATTTTATGCATGCTAATATATCAGCACCATAAAGTGCCTGGTAGCTTAAACATCATTATGCTAGTGCAGGATTTGACAGTTTATATCACATAACACGGAGGGCACTTGGGTGTATTTTGAGAGTGGGCATGACTAAGAGATGAGCATTGAGGTAAGCAGAAGGGACCAGCTGTGCTGCAAATCCTTGTCTACCTGTGGGGAAATGGGCATCACTGGTCTATCATCAACTGCATTTTGCCCCTTTAACAGCATTTCCAACCTCTGCTGAGCTCATGTCCACACACTTCAGCTCTAATCTGGAAAAGGAAGCTTGTCCGGCCACACCACCCTTAAAAGGCTGCAGATCTCTGTGTTAGGATATGAGAATTTAGACACTTGAACTGGTTCTGAAATGCAACAGCTTCGTTGCTGCAGCTTTACACATACTGTAGGGCAACCAATACCTCTATAAAGGTTTTGTGTCCTCCTGGAGGACAGGAGGGAGCACATTGCAGTCTTGCTGGGCAATGCAGGTGCTCTCACGGTGTGGGCCCGGGTGGCCTTACGGAGAGCTGGGCATGGGGCAGCTGAGCCAGAGCCGCTTTGCTTTTCTTGTGAGACAGGAGGAAATTGCAGCCTCCTCATGCTGCTCTCAACATGGCAGCCATCCAGCACTAGAGGCATCCACGAAGGATACCAAGGTGTAAAGCATCTGCATTAATATTCTAACCTCCTTTTGGCATTCTTCAGGCTCAACTGGCACGGGTGCAAGCAGAATACTTGCTGAACAAGGTCAAAATGCACAGTTATGTGAAGGACAACAAGGACTGCGAAGTTGTCATCACAAACACGCAGACAGAAATGTCCAGCCTCCAGATGCATGGCCCGTCTTCTGCTTTCACCCACCTACTCAGTCGGCCTTGCCTGCACTATGCCATCTTGTTTGCTACCGGAGGCTGGAGCAGGGGGTTCCCAACCAACGCCACGGAGACATATGATTCCCGTGCAGACCAGTGGATGAATGTCACATGTCAGCAAGAAAGTCCCCTTGCCTATCACAGCACAGCTTGTTTTAAAGGCTTTGTCTACGTTATCAGAGGATTTGACAGCAGGGATTATTTCAGCAGCATCAAGCAGTTTGACCCACTGAAGAAAACATGGCAGTAGGTTGCACCCATGCACTCGCAGCACGGCCACGTCAGCATCGCCATTTTCAATAACTTGCTCTATGCCATGGGAAGGTTTGACGGATTCATGTGCCTCAACACAGCAGAACGGTATGGCCCAGAGATGAACCAGTGGGCACCAATTGCCCCCATGCATGAGTGGAGAGGCAATGCTAGTGTGACCACACTGTGTGAAAAGGTAAACGGGCAGTGAGATTACAGAAAGCAGTTAAGGTTGGAGTCTCGTGAGCAGAACAAGGAACCAAACAAACATCAGTGTGCAGCACTACACAGTGAGGAAGTGCCTGTCCTTTCCTACGGCACAGACCGAGGTAGGGACTTTCATGTAGCTCAGCCACTAAGAAACACAGCTACCGCTCCCAGTTTGTCATTTAGAGAGAAAGGAGGAGCTGTGGGAGCAAGAAAGGTAACAAATGCTTCCTTTAACATGAGGAATCATTTAAAATAAAGAGGAGGAAAGTTCACGTAAACCTTATTCATCAAATCCTGTAGTTACAGATATAAAGCTCTCTAAGAGGCAGCAACTGACTGGTGTGGTGCAGACGCAGACCAAAGTGGTAAAACTCTTCCAGATCTGGTATCATCAAGAGCCCATTTCCTACCGGACAGTGGTTTTCCTGGCCACAGGTGAAATACCGTGCCTATCTGCTCCAGGCAGTTCAGGAAATAAAAGGTCTAAATCCTGCTGGCCTGAATAACTCACTGCACTTTTATTACTTTAAACCCAGGATGACCATTCCCATAAAAACCAACCAACCAACCAAACCCAACCCAAACAAACACACACCCACCCCCCACCCCCCCCCCCCGCAAAATCTGGCCCCACCATTCATTTTCTCCTCAGTGTGTTCTCCCACCAAGGGTATCACTGCTCTGCTCACACTGTTTTTTTTCTCCTATAAACAGGTCTAGATATGTGGTGGGTTCAACGGAAACAAACACTTGATGACAGCTGAAGTATATGATGCCACAAAGAATCAATGGACCTTCATAGCTCCAACAGGAAGTGGAAGAAGTGGACTAACTGTGACTGCATACGGAAATGAAGTGTATGAGGTAAAGAGGAGGTGGTACCTCTGCCATAACACCACCCGGCACTTGCAGGACTGACTTTTGTTAATCTGCATTTCCCAGATTTTCAGGCTGGCCATTTGCTTGTAAGTGAGATTTAGGGAAGAAGGTCAGAGCCAGAATGGTCGATCCACCTCCTGAGAACATTATCACTTGCACACTTTTTGTTATGAAAAACTTGTGGACAATTTTTCAGCAGCTGCAGCAAAGAAATTATTTGCTGCTGCTGCTGACAGCTTTAGCAGCACAGAACATTTGCTTGGTCCTGATTATCTGATCTAGCTACTGCATTTAAACTCTGTAGAACTGTAGAACCTTACAGGTGCCCAAAATACTTTTGGAAGCTCCAGAAAGAACAAGGGAGCACTCTGCAATAAGGAAGCATTATGTTTTGAGCTCGCCTTCTCTCAGCAGTGCTCCAACTGAAGTCAGCGAGGCAGGACCAGCCACCGTCCAACCTGTGTGTGAAATGATTTGTCTGACTCATCAAGTGAGGAAAGGCCCATTTCAACTCTGTACTTTTGACATTCTCAGATCAGAGGATTTGATGGAGCCAACTGGCTTCGGAGCATGGAAGCTTAAAACCTCATTGACAAGACACGGCGCACAGTCCCCAGCATGTTGATACCTCAGCGGAACTTTGGCATTGAAGTGGTGGATGGTCTGTTGTTTGTGGTTGGCAGCTACAGTGATCTAGACGTTGCTTCCAGCATTGAGTGTTATGATGAAAACACTCATCAGTGGCACAATGTTTACAGCATGGGCATACACCATGGTGCTCTGAGCTGCTGCTTGGTGCCAGGTCTACAAAACTTCGGGGAGTACATTCCTGGACGAGATGTCAATATTGACAACTCTTGAAAGGAAGTACGACCCATTTCTTCACCAAGTAGTCTGCTTGAATAAACAGCCGCGCTGAGCTAGTAAAGTCTTGTGAGCAGCAAGGGAGTGGAGTCACTTACTCTAAACCAAGGACACTGAGCGAGGCTGAAATACAGGAAATCACTCTATTGCCTTCCACCTTCTCCCGGTTCCTCCCACAGTTTAGAAGAAATGAACCAGGGAGCCCCAAATGAGGGGACCCCCTCCTTGATATTCCCAAACCTGCCCACCCCCCTAGCCCCCTGGGGCCCCCCAAATCTCCACACACCCCCAATACACCTTAACGGGGATTTCAAAACCTCCCCCGACATACCTACCTCCCTTGCCCCCCTAAACACCCCCAGCCCCCCCCCCAAACCCTCCAAGACCCCCCAAATCCTCCCATGGGGACCCCAAACCCCCCCAAAACCACCCAATCCCACCCCAGGCCCCTCCAACACCCAACACTTCTTTCAGGAGGCTGCTGGGGACCTTTGCCCTCTTCACCTTCCTGCAGGTGCCCAAGACCTGGGGGTGCCCCTTCATCCCAGGGGGACCCCCCAAAGCCATCACCACCCCAACCTGATCCAGCCCCCCCAAAAAGGCCTGCACTGAGGTCCAGTGCCTGGCAGGGAATGAGGAGGCATGGGGGGGTGATGCCCAAAACTAAAGGGCACCCTCCTGCACCTTAAATGTCACTCTGTAAACCAGGAAGGGTTTCTACAGCATCTTTAACAATAAAAGACCACAAGGACACAGAGAGCTCCCATCTGGACAGTCTGATAGTATAGAGCACGACACGGAGAGTGCAGCTCAGCACTGAAATCACAGGAAGTTTTGAGGCCACACATCAGGAGAGAGGGTAAGAATTGGCTGCAAAACTGGAGCAAAGCACATGTGAAGTTGCTGTATCAAAGTTTTCCCATTTAGGGAAAATCTTCCCCTTCCAGAGGACTCCCACACAACTTGATCATTTCTCTCACACCTCCTTTGCAACAGCAACTCCATCGATTCTTGCCTCCCCGTGTCCCATCCACCCTCGCTAAGTGCCAGCTCAGACACATACCTTGCTAATTTATACTCAAGCACCACTCAGCAATAACACACCTGGATTCCTCCATCAACCACCATCTATTTTCCTCTCTTCTCCACTGATGGGAACCTCTGCTGAGATCCCACTTGTCATGAAGGCATTGATCAGCACGCTGTGATTACGGTGAGGAAAACAAAGAGGGAGAAAGGCTACGAAGCAGGGAGGACATTACACCTTTCTCTAAGCAAGGCCCTGCACAAAGAGTCAATGCATGGTCAACACAGTCACCACAGCAGCTTTGTTTGTGAATGAAAGGAGGCGTGAGCTTCTTTTCAGCAGGGAGCCTGCAGCAGTTCAAGCACAAAACAATCATTATACTGAACACAAGTCACCTGCTTCCTTTTCCTTGTGTGCACATACACACTGCATTATGCACATATGTTCGGGAGGAGATACTCATAGATTTGGAAACAGACTATGAACAGAATAAAGGATTATTCCAGGACAGACTCAGAGATGCAACAAGGGCAAATATGACCTTATCATTGTGCCAGTTTGTGCTGTAAAGATGCATGACTGAACAGGATGGTTAAAGACTTTATTCCTCGAACATGCAAATTGTAGAAACTAATTACATACATTCTTCATGCAAACTACTTGCTGGCAGTTATGTCTTTATATAGCTACTATAAAATAATGCTTACACCTCTAATGCAACTCTTGGCTTTGTAATAAAAAGCCTGGGCCCTGTTCCTCCCAGCCTGTGGGGTAGTTTTATCTTGAAGCTACAAGAAGTTGTAATGGCACATCACCAGGGCAAGCTCGAATAACTACCGACAGAACTTAAAATCCTGATTTCAGTTGAGAACAATTTAATTCAACTTCAGCATCAGTCACTCCAGCCTTCTCCTCTCAACTCCTTGCTGTTTTTTTTCTTGCATTTTCAGCAACAGTGCTAGCCCTTCAGAGCAGAGCAGGGATGCCAGACAAACAGGACTTTTAAAACTTTCACTAACACTTTAAGGGAGAGATGAACCAACTGGCAGTTATTTGATGCTAAAAATTATGTGGAACATAAGCCATCTTCATTCTCCTGCTCCTCACACGTGGAGGAGGAGAAATACGGTGCAGCATACCAAGAAAAAGTAGAGGTTCACCTAAGCAGGCAGGTCAGAGAGGGAAAACTTCAGGAGGAACGGACTGCATGGAAGGGGCAACTTGACATGGGAAAGGTCAGGATACAGTGGCTCACAGCAGATGGACCTTTTCCCTTTGGGCATGCTACTGACCTGGGGCAGTGCACCCTGCCTCTCCCCACAGCCCCGGCTGGGTGGGCAGAAGACAACACGAGCCTCAGCAGCCCCATATAGAAAACCTTCTGAGGCTGCCTCCTAAGACCTGTTTAATTAGAGGCTGTCTTATGTCACAAAGAACAGGAGGTTGCATCCCTTCCAGTATCACTAGTTTTTCCCAAATCAGACATGTTCTCTATTACCACCCCTCTAGAACCCTGCTAAGCCCTCGGCTTTAGTGATACCTTGCTGAGGAGTTCCTCAGGCTCAATGGCATTTTGCAAAGAAGTATTTTCTTTATCACTGCAAACACGATGCTGTTCACCACTGCAAATGGTTATGAGCCAGAGTCAGCAAAAGCAGCTGACTTAACCTTCCTCATGTTTTTCTCTTTGGATTCCCTGAGTAATACACACATATATGTGTATATCAATAATGCACTTCTGTCCATATTATAACAGGTAGGAATTATTCTTGTCACAGAAATGATTCTTGAGTTTTAAATAAGCATGGCAGGATAACAAAACACATCACGGCTATAGGAAAAGTGAGGATATGAAACAGAGCTCCATTACTCACTTTGTTAGTCTGAAACAATTAAGAAGACATCTGCTTACTATCACATTGGTCTCCATGTAAGACAATTGTGAACCACTTTTAGGACACCAGAAATACATATAGGCAAATATATAGTGAATAAGGAAACCCACTTTGCCCTCCCATGAATCATGGCTGTCCCGAAATCTGCATCCCAGATCCCCCACAGTCATTCTTACAGCTCCGTCACACAGCTGAGAAATGGACTCTTTAATTTTTGACAAGGGAATTAAGCAATGTTTGGGTAGAGAGCATGAATCATCCTCCAGAGGTGCCAGAGTACGGAGTACTAGTACGAAGGGACTAATTTAGACTAAATACCTAACTGTTAAATAAAGATACAGGGGATGACCTCTAGTAGGTCACTAAAGTTTGTATCAAATATTAATGAAGCATAAGAGTAATTTGTTACTCTATTATATCAACACAATCTGGTCTGCAGCATCTCCTAAGCATGCCTGAACTCATAATGAAAATGCTGATGATTTCTGGAAACAGTCTTGCTACCATAGTAGGCCCCAGATATGACTTTGCTTCAGTTTTACTTTGCAAAGAGTCTTTATGCTGCAAATGAAAAATCTTTATTCAATACAAGATGAATTAGAAGACTAAATACTATGAGAATGGAAGTTATTGCAGATCGTAACGTTAATTTATATCAGAGCTTTTATTTTAAGATTCTACTTAGCCTGAAAGGCCACAGTGTAAATTAACCTCAGTATCACGATGCTGTGAACTTATATAAGTTAACTAAATCACCTATAGAGCCTACAGAGCCGTAAACATTAATGAAGTATTGGGAATAGGCACCAGTTATGAGTTGTGCTACTTGGCTTGCAGCTATGAATATTAATGAAGTCTGGTGAGCAGTTGCTTTGGTTGTGAGTGGTGTTACTAGGTGTAAAACTATAAATATTAACAATGTGGGAAAGACAGTCTATTTGGTTGTGACTTCTGCTCTTTTCTGAGCAAGTATATATATATTTCACCCTTCAGTGTTTTGATGGGGGTTTAAGCAACAGTCTCAGCCTCCACTGCTGCTACAATAAAACAGTATTTTGACAAACATGTCCACCCAAAACACACGAGGTGGTTCCATTTCTGAGTTTTGAACACAGCTTTGTCTGCCAAAGGCTGTCTCAGTCCCACCATCAGTGCTGCATTTCAGGGCTTTTAGAGGAGGATGTATCTGCTGAACCTTTGGCAGCCCCAGACGTACATCTTGTACTTTATGCTATAAGCAGTGCAGATGGCAGCACTTATGTTTAACTTTTCCTGCTACTTCCCATTGTAAAACTTTGTCTTCAGTTATTTTAAAATTTCCCAAAGTTTTCTGGTGTGTCTGCCCCCAGCTCAGGTTTTCCATTTGTCTGTTTCTTACCAGTGCTGCAGGGAAGGTGAGGACACGGTGCCTGCCTGCACACCGAAAGGAGGGCAGCATCCTCTTTGTCCTCATTCCTCTCTGAAGCTTGAAATGTGCCTGGCCAGGCCTGATGCTGCTCCATCAGATCTGCCCTGGTAATTCTGTGCAATTACTGGTGTAAACCAGGGCAGAGCCCTTACCATGCAGCTTACATGAGGGGTGAGTGCAGTGCTAGAGTACAGTGCAGCCTGGAAATCCACCTAACTGAGAGAAAAAGAGCGCTCCTGTGACCTCCTCCTGTCTGACTGTTTAGTATGTGTTAGCATTTACAAAAGAAAGATCCTCAGGCCAACTCATGCTGTTGCTGTATTTATACATTTTCCAATGCTGTGCTGTTGGACCCAGATGTGATGGTCTCCAGGAAAAATACATGCCAGTATCACTGGGGTGGGGAAGCTGGAGATATGAAAAATATTCAGAAGACCACTACTGTTATGAGCAGTTAATTGGGACTGGCTAATACTTCAAGGAAACTGAATTTCCCTTAGCTTGTATATTTCTCATTGAGTTTCTACCACCAGATGAGGTCCAGGGTCTTCCAAAATTTCTAGAAAAGGGCAGCAAATGCACACATTACATTTTTTTTTTTAAAGCAGGAACAAGTATTTAAGAATGAAGGACCACCAGGAGAAATCTGTTTGGGAAAGAGATCTGAATTAGGAGAGGAGGGGTTGTGGGGCATTAAAAGGAGTCCAGAAACTGCAAATGCTCGCCTTTGTCAGAAATGGGAAACCAGTTCTTCGAGATTTCATTTCCCTCCTTAGACTTTCATTTGGGAAGTTAGGTCAACACAGTTATTTCTAGATGTCCACTAATGAATATTAGATGAAATGATATTTTCTTATAATTGTCCATAACTTCTTGACATAGCTCATAGCTTTACTTCAGTCCCAGTAAAGCCTACATTTTCTGCAACAGACAATCACAAAATTACACTAAAAATGTCTTTTCCATGCCTTTCCTTCCCATTTTATTTTATGGCAGTTTTTCCGAGTGTTTCTATTAAAAAAGAAATGGTTTTGGACAATCACTGCAACCCAAATGGAGTTTGTAACTGTAGTACCAATAATATAACACTTCAACAAAAGAAAAGGAGCAGGAAAAAAATGCAAGAGAAAGTCTTTATGGGAGTTTCCTCCTTCTTTCCTCCAGGGATACAAAGCACAGTGGTAATAGATTCATCAGTTTTCCAGAGCCTGTTAATAAAATGAATGTTTTTGAGCATTTGTCTTTAACTTACAAGTATGAAATTGTGAGTCTCTTGTTTCAAAACCGTATGGAAACCAGGCTGTAATAGTATCTTGATGTTACTTGAGAAGTGCCAATTTAGCCAGACTAAACTTTCTGAAAAAGATTTTTAATACTAGCAGTAAACTTTCCTAGGTTCCCTTATATTTTATAAACTGCGGTTTCAAATCAGATGAAGCCTGTTTCTTTGTAAAAGAGTTTCTGTCTCTATTAGAGTAAAGCATGGAGTGTATCCTGATTAAAATCCAAAAGTTCATTAGTGTTCTGGCTCCCCATGTCTGCTCCAGATATTACTGAAAAGCTTTGTCTCGACCTTAGTTTTAGTATATAGGATATAACCTAAATAATTGCGTGATATTGATATGTTTAAAATACTTTTTATACAGATGTAATTGTCTCTCATGTATCAACAATTTATATTAATGCATTCTAGTTTGTCACATTCATCACTGTTCATGTGAGTGTGTGCGTATGTTTGTTTGTATCTATGTGTAGATATGTGAGAGGGAAAACCTGGCCATCTAGGCATTGCTTTTTGAAATAATCTCATGATTAGTCTAATACTTTAAAATGAAAAAAAGCTGGACCTGTTTATCTTTACATAATGCTGCTATACAGGATATAATTTCTAAAACACTGAGAAATTCTCATTTGCTTTTCCATCAAGATTTAGTTGCTATTTGTGCTTATGACGCCTTTCCTCTCCAAATATTACTCGTCTCGTTCTTGTCCTTTTGCTCATCTGTAATCTTCTCCAGACCAGTAAGTTCATCCTCACAGTGATGCCTCACAAACACACCCGCCTGCTCCACTCCCTACTGCCCAGCACCAATTTTCAGGGAAGAGTCTCTCAAAGTGACCTCTCCTTCATCACGTTTAGAGTTACGTTGCACTGGATAAAACCATGTCCAACAGGTATTAACATTCTTTGTACAGCTTCACTTTCAAGAGTTGAAAAAATGCTTCTAGGTTTTATTTAACCTTTATTTGACTGCTTAATGTGATTATGACTAACACAGCCCTCTACATATTATGACCATTAATCATTATTTGCACACAGCTCATTTCTGTGGAGGCACAAGTTTCTGTATGAGAGAAAGGACAAAAAATGGATGTGTTTTTTAATGTCTATTTGCCAAAGAAAGAGAATATTTTTCTCTACCTGACTAGCCCAATAACCCACTTAGCTAGCATTAGCTTAAGAATTTCTTACTGCTAATGTAATTAGGCTAATTTAATTAGGATGAAACCTGACCTAGGGGATGTTCTCATAATTTTATCTGGATGACTGAAACTTTTTAGGATGGAGAATATGAATGGTAAAAGACTAATATTTTTATTTTTATGGAAGTATAAACCTTCCAGACTTGTAGGTATGCAATTGCTTATATATATATATAAGCTTAGAAGTGCAAGTCTTTCAGGCTAGCTGCAGAAGACTCATCCCCAGTGATTCCCTGGGATCAAAAACTGACTTGTAGACAGGAAAGTGAAGGGGCATAAATGCAGTCAAATGAAAAGTAATCTACTGTTCAGTCTAGTGTTTCCAACTGCTCTCATATGCACTATTCACAAAATTATAATCATTGCTTATAATATGCTTCTAAACATCTAAAGCGCAGCTGTCAAGAGGATGGGGCCAGACTCTTTTCGGTGGTGCTTGACAACAAGACAATGGGCAATGGGCACAAACTGGAGCACAGGAAATTCCATTTCAACATGAGGAAAAATTTCTTTACTTTGAGGGTGGCAGAGCGCTGGAACAGGCTGCCCAGATAGGTTGTGGAGTCTCCTCTGGAGATATTCAAAACCTGCCTGGATGTGTTCCTGTCCAACCTGCTCTAGGTGAACCTGCTTCGGCAGGAGGGTTGGGCTACATGATCTCCGAAGGTCCCTTCTGACTCCTACCATTCTGTGATTCTGTGATTGCCAAAGACTGCTTCCATAAATATAGAATACCTTTCTAGTTACTCTTTTCTGACTGTCAGGACAGCTACTTCTCATGCAGCTAATATACCTCACAGTCTGGCATTCACTGATGGCTTAAATGGTTAGGTTCAAGCTTTCAGATACACTATGACATTTTATTTTCAACAGCGCCAATGAAACTGCACTGTTTCCTTCTGATGGTTCGGTATCTTGATGCATGGAGAACAGTTGCATTCCCAGTTGCAACTGGGCTGTCAATGCTGTGATAAGTTATCAAAAAAGCCCCAAAATCTCTCACGTGATCTGAAGCTGTCACCCAGATGCAGCAATAGGGATGGCTCCCACAATAAGTACTCTGTGTCCAGATCACAGAATCGGAACACAAAATCACACTGGGATAGAGCAAAGATACACCCATTCCAATATCATTTCTTCAATACTTACCCAGCATGGAAGGAGGACAGCCTGACCAGGAAGGTGGTTTTCCCAGGGTGAGACTCATCCCTTGCATTCCTAGAGTGCTGATCTTTAATTTTCCCAAATGCAGGAAGTTCAGCTGCACCATTTGTGGTTAACAGGGCCATGTTCACTCTCTTGCTGTAAAAGACTAGTACTAAAAATAATTGAAAGGAAAAAAAAAAAAAAAAAGGCTGACCAGTACGTACCCACCAGCAGAAGGTGCTGGAGCTCCATGAGATGTCACTGTGGCACCTCAGCTCCTGATGCGTCCTCCAAGTCACGTATCAGTTCCCTGTCTGCATCTGGGACCACTCTGAGGAACACAGGAGTGAGCAGTGCATGCTGAAAGCTGTGTAACTGCTCAAATCAGCTGAGGAAGAGTTAATCCATATTTTCAGCCTTCCATCATCCCCTTTTCTCCTGGTGGCATGTCTTACAAGAGATACAAGTGCTATAGGCTCCCTGGATGGTGCTTGGGCCACAGGCATGTTTCTGAGAAGGTATCATTCTCTCATCACCTCTCTGAAAAAGTGCAGGGGACAATGTGTCGCTTAGAAAGACAGGAAAAGAGTTTGAGCATTTAGAAGAAGCTGACAGTGCAAAAACGTATGCCCTGCCTTCAGCTTGTAAGGAAGGGCAGCTGCTGTCTCTGGAGTGACACCTAGACTCCTCAAATGTCTCAAGTAAAATCATCATTTTGAGTTTGAATAAATTAGTCTAAAGAGGTTTGGTTTTTGAAAGCAGTAAAATTATCAATAAATATATGCTACTGTAAATAATGTAGAACAAATCTAAGTAACATAAATGTAAGACATTTTGTGGAAAATAAAACCCAATCCCCAAAATACAGAAGCAGATAACAAAAAGCACACAAATGGAGAGAAATGGTAGTAACACTTCTGAACACTTCCGCTCCCCCCAAAACTTAAATCTCAAGGACTTTCTGAACCAGCAAGCTCTCAATGGATTTTTTTTCTCCCTTTTGACTGTGGAGCATGGCTGGTTGTTAATGAACTCAAGAAATGGTTTTAGCATCTGCAGCATCCCAGGGAAGGAGCTCCACAACTTGCTCCTGTGCTATATACCTCCCTGTGAACCTTCGTCCTGCTGGCTGCCCCGTAATGCCTCCTGCTGCTGGTACTAGGAGAGGTGGTGAAAAACCAGTCCATATACATCTCTCTACAAAAAACCGTTATCATCTCCCCTTTGGTTAGCTCCTACAGCCTGAAAAATTACCAGATCCTCTGCCTGCCACCCACCTGGAGTCCCCCAAGCACCACACGACATTATCAATTCCATGGCTTCAAACCAGAGGGCAAAGGCTTTGTATATGTGTTTGTTGTACGTATAAATAAGGGAGAGTCTGGGGCCCAAAGACAAAATATGGATAGCTGCAGGTAGACAAGCTGTTCAGTGAGTAGGCACATACATGAATTTGGTTGCTTTAGGCTGAACTTTAAGTAGGCTCCATTTTAGTTTTGCACAGCCATATCCTGAGGCCTTCTCTTCAAAGGAGAGCAGTAGTTTCAGCCCTGTTGTTATAAGAGGCACTCTGTTTTCCTGAAACTTGAGGAAAATCTTTTATAGGTCGATACTTTTACCAGATTTGGTTGGAATTGTGACTACCATGTTGAAAAACGTTCATAGTGGGCTGAAGGACCAATGAAGAAACACACAGGACAACATGATGATACAAGCCTTATTTCCTGGGAAGCTGAGCTAAAGCCTACATTGAACTAATAAATTATTACTCATTCCAAATCACATTTTTCATATGATCTATTCTTTTATGAGCAGAAAGGAATATTAGGCATGTAAATCCTTCATTCATTGACAAGATAACAGACCTGCTAACATAAAAGCGTTTTTATTTTACATATGAAAAGTAAGTCTTTTAACCAATTTAATAAGAAAGCATTTATCTTCTTTTTTCTATTGTTTTAGTGATTCAAAAGATGAGAAATCCTGAATTAATTAGAGAATGAGTTGGTTAATAAATTAATTATTCTGCATGTTATTTTACTTTGAAATATCAATGCTGATCCAAAACTGGCAAAGAGAACTAAATTCTACAGATAAAATGTTAATATGGAGGGAATAATTTAATCAAAGCAAAAGACTGATTGTTTAGTAGTGGTAGAGGTGGAGGAAAGGGGAGAAAAGACCTGCATGACCCCCACATTTAAATCCTCTTTAAATGAAATCGGGTCCACCCTCGAAAAAGCAACCTTATGCTACATACTGGCACATTTGGCACACTGTAGATTATCACAACAGTATAACAGCACTCTGCATTCCCATTTCCAAATACGATTCGATGGCTTCAGTCCAAAATTGGTTGCTTAATGCCTTTGTGCATCTTCTTTATTATGCAGATACTCTCTACGCATTTGCAATGAGTTCCCATATCCTTCCTATTATTTCAGGCACGGCCAAGAAGCTCGGGTGCTTTTGGACCAGTAGGGAAGCTGTCCATTTTTCTTTTCTCATGGCATCATTTCTGTTGAGCAGCTCCTGATCTTGGCTCCGATATATGCTCTTGAAAGATTTATTTGAGAGTGATGTTTTTCCCTCTTTGCTCTAAAATGTTGAACAGTGATTGTCGTTAGTTGAGACACGCCGATGACATTGACAACTTAGACACTGTGCATGGCTCATCACTGAGAGGAAGAAACTGCAACATGTTTTAGGAATAGCAGGTGCAGTTTTGAAGATCAGTTAGCTTTCTTCACCAAGACAGATTGTTTAAGTGGAAAAATCCCTCGAACATATTTTGTGCTTCTATTGTATAGTTTTATAGTGTCCTATCACAGCACATAAAGCAATGTGTAGTTTACCTAACATGGCAAGCTGCTTAACATTTCAAGAGTTTTCTTTTTTTCTGTCCATTTTTTACTTACTCTATTCAAATAAAACCTTTCCAGTGAGAATATCCACCAGATCCTGCTTGTATGAATGATTAGGAGGACAGTCCATGTCAGCACTTCAGGGAAATGTATAAAAACATCTCTAGTGAATGTGTCACAGGTAAGGTTATTTTACAAGACACACTCTTAGATTAAAACCAGGGTTTCTGACACAGTGATGTAAAGTATGAATGTACTGAAAAGCACTAGTTTCTACCAAACCCAAATAGAATATATGATGGATAAAGGTTCCAGAACTAACAGGAACAAATTCTCAGAATTTGTGTTTTCTCTGATTTAAACATAACTCTGAGCTTGCTTCTCCTTCCAGAAACATGAAAATCCTATTTTACAGCCCTGAGGGCAAATTGGCCAGGCATTGGAGCATTCACTGAAAATGGAAATTTGTAATTCTCTTCTTTTGAAAACTGAAGATGCAGTCACTTTCAGTAATATGATCTTGATTATGATCCCCATAAGAATGCTAAAGCATCCTTGGGATAGGATTGATATCGTGTAAATTTGTTCATATAATATTTAATTATGGTAAAATATCTTCATGTAGGCAATGTCTATATTACTGGGCTTAGGATGCAGACAGATTCCTGAGTTCAGGTACATAACTTAGCCACATACCAACTCTGTCTGGCAGCAAAACTTAGGTGCCCACCACCAGGATGTGGGAGAGGAAGTACAGAATAATGCAAATAGGTTCCTGTTGTGAGTAACTGGTGGCAGTCCTGTGGCACGTCACAGTCTGCATCAGAAGGTGACTCAAGACACAGACTCTGGGCTCCTGGGGAAGGCAGCTCATCTCTCCTGTCATAGGACAAATCCCACCCAGGAGTGTCCGTTAAGCAAAAATCGTTCTAAATGCTCAGCTGCGAAATATAGCCACTCAGAAGAAGAGGATGAGAACAGAGCAGGAAATTTGTATAATGGATCTTGAAGAAACCAGAAAAGTACTATTGCTCTATGCAATTATAAATATAATAGCTCCCTTTTGGAAAGGAAGGAAAAAAATCATATATCTGTTATTTTTATATTACCCTACTGCTATATTATATTGTATTCAGACCATCCACAACTGGAATGGAATTAGTATGTACTAGACAGTGATGAACTACCCAAATCATCTGTTTTCCCCTTGTGAGTTCAAAGAAATAGTCACCATAACCGTTTCTCTCTCTTGATTGTACTAGCAGCCCTGGACAGGCAATAGTTCTTTTCTCTTGAGTAAATGTACCACAGCAGCCCTGATCACTAGTGGCACATTTACGTAGTCTAAATCATGAACCTAAAGTGCAAAAATACTCACTGTCCTCCACCTTTCCCTCTGGTCAGGAAGCACAGCACTATCTTTTTTGAGCTCTTTACACGTGCACTTTTCATACATCATCTTTTGATTTATCCCAAACAAAAGTAGCTCCATTTAAGAGGAGTTTCTTTTATCTGAAAATGTTAAAAGCACTGATTATCTGCTGATATGCTACAGTGTTAAGCCAAACTCAAGCAGCAGTTTGCCACCTCAGACCACAGCACCAGTTCTGCCCTGGCCTTGCATCGGACAGGCCCTTTGTCTAGACCATGGCACTGACCACAGGAGAGCGTCCGGGTTGAAAATGGCATGTTCTTCACTTGGTGGTCACTGTGCTGACGGGGACATGTGGGACAACAGTTGCAGGTGAGTAACAAGGAAAGATGGAGTTAGAGACACCTTTCCCAAACCAACTCCCCTGTGCCACTGATCGTGACATTCACCACCAAGCACGTCCCTCTCCACCACAGAAGAACTTAGGTTGGGACGTAGTTCCGGAGGTCACCCAGTCCAGCCCTTCTTAATGCCAGGATAACTTCAAAGTTAGATCAGGGGAGAGCAAGCATGCTCCACACTTCTTAGCCGTGGATAGAATGAGAGTACACTGAGTACACTCTTGTGGTTCTCAAGCAGTTATCTGCATATTATTACATGGAAGAGGATCATCTTCTGCAGCAGAGATGCAACCCAACAGACTGACTGGGTGTCCTGGTTTGAGGTTGACACTGTAGTTTCTGATTGTGGAATCAGTCTAAGTTGAAACACTTCTCAGAATTTTCTCCAAGTCCCAAACTCTCCTGTTTGCTCCAAGCAAGTATCACCTCCCGTGTGCAAGCCTGAGCTGCAGTTCTACCTTTAGCTTTTAACCTGTCTTGCCCTACTTGTTTCCTCCTCATCTCCAATGCCTTCCACATTTTTGAAGGCAGGGATCCTGTCTCCCATTATGAAACCAATCTAAAACAACTCCTGGTCCTCAGGACTCGCCATGCAACTCAGGGTAACTTGAAGAAGTGGATTCATCCATAGGTGTTTTTTTAACATCTTGATGACCCCTTACCAGCATCTTCCTCCCTCAAGAAGCCAGCAAAACTTCTTTCAGAGTCTTCTTCCAGGACGCACAAGACATTGTCTGCATACAGGGCTGCATGTGGCTGCTTCATGAGAATCTTCATGCTTTAACTCTGTTGCCACCTCCTGCTCCTCAGGCACAGATGTCACCTCTTTTTCCACAGGTGTTGGGAGCACATTGGGAGTATGGCATTTGGTGAAGATCCTTGGAGCATGAAAGGCCCAGAATTGCTTGCAGTATCATAGCCTCTGTTCTCCACATGCAGCTACAGCAAAAAAATTACAGACTCATCTCTGTTTAAGAGAAGGCACCAGATCATTTTATGCATGTTTTGACATCAAGAGGATTAAAGTGGTGCCTATGCGTGCTCTGGACTGGGGATGCTGTCCTAATTACTGCTTTACTTCTGTGAAAAGTCACACCAAAATTATTTATTCTCTAAAAAGGGTATAGAAGAGATAAAATGTCTTCAAAGTAGAAGTAATAGTGATACTCTAGCCCTTAGCTAATATGTTTAATGACATTTTTAAGAGAAAAAGCTTTTGTTCACCTGATGTTTGTTTTCCATGTTACACACGACTGTGTGTGTCGAGCTTGGCTGTACATTAATAAAGGAATTGAAATCAAATCATAGACTGCCAGAGAAAAACCTTTGCTTTCAAAAGTTAGTATAAAAAATACAGTACAGAGTTTGACTCAGAAAGCAAATGCTGTCGTGTTCCATCTTTCTTAAGCAAAATATAAAGGGAAAAGTATAAAAAGTGGAGAAAACTACTAATGTTTAATGAAATACTTGAGAACATACGAAAAACAGAATACATAATGTGTCCTGAGGTAATAGACCTCAGATCTATGAGTAATATTTTTATCTTTGATGTGTCCAAATATATTTAACATGTTTCTCTTCATTTGCCGCACAAAACTTGGGGTAAGCTACTCAAACTTAGAAATATCACAACTTTATGAATTATATATCAGCACATTCATGTGGAAAGATGTGAACATTTTATGAGCACAAACCATCTTCATTTTAAGATGAAGAGGAAACTGTCCACCATTCTAGCTTTCATCTGGAGGATCCTTATTCAACATACTTCCTTACAGTAGGCATCCTTCATCTGGGGTAAATCTTATATTGTCATAATATTATTAATGAAGAATTTTACTTAAATATGGATTAGAAATGCTGAGATGGAGGTACCGATGTATCTGTGAAGCTTACCAGCACTGCTAAGAACATCACCTTTCAGCCTAGTTTCACTAGCCAGAGCTTTATCTGGAGATTGATGCCTTCATCCTTCTTTTCTAAACCTAAGAATAAATTACTCAGCAATATGCATTGCCTTTTATGCATTGCCCAGTGAACACATGCCAGTTATGGCAGATCCACGTGTAATCTGCTTCTCAGTTTAATTAAAATGAGTGGCATAATTTCTGTCATTTTAAAAGACCAAAGAAATTCCCTTCGGCCCTTTGGCAGAGTAGTTGTGGATCTTTACTTTCAGGGAAGAGCAAACAGCTGATGAGATGCCTAACTTGAAGATAGGCAGGATAAGAGAGCTCCGCACTTTCTACTGACTAACCCCAGGTGGTCTCACTGTGCACTGGATGCTTGAACTCCATTTTCAAGCATCTAATTCTGCCTGCTGTTAGTCAGCAGAAGTAGGAACCTGAATTTCATTCTTTTAGGTGTTTTAATAAGCAGCTAAAACTTAAACATTGCAGCTCTTAGTTTTTTTTATGTACCTAAATCCTCTTAAAAAATAATAAAAAAATTATTAATTGCCTATGAAAATACAGGAAGACTTCTCTTCCATAACTTGGAATACATGCAATGTGTGCGATATGGCTCCATTATTTGGAGGTAAACACCATGCCACCTGAACTATGCTTTACTCGATAGCCATTCCTTCCTCCCATTCCTGGCTGCAGACAAGCAGCCTTGCTTGTGCGCTGCGCAGCCAAAGCACCCAGCTCCCTGTGCAGCTGTGGGTGCAGAGAGCCAAGCGGACTTGCAAGTTGGCAGGTTACGTGGGAGCTACCACAGCTGCAAATTTGCTCCTCATTTCTGTCTGAATTCATTATTCTGGATGTCCTGGGAAAATCAGCCGTCTGGGAAACCAGTCAGGGTGCTCTTTCATAATCAATACAAACTACCGAAAATATTTGCCTACACATACATCTGTGAGGGCATTGGCACTGAGGCAGAGCACAGGCCTTAATGGTCTCAGCCCTTGATGATCAATCTGAGATGAGACCTCATGGGTCTCTTAATCAGCTAAAATATGACAATTTTACCTTAGCCGGAGAATGCTGTGAACCTAGATGAGACCCACCTCTCATTGCCGTGAGTGAGCAGAAAAGTAAGGAATTCAGCAGAAAGGGGGATGCCTGCTCACAGGTGTGCACCCCTTTGTGAGTACGGCTGGGTGGTGAGCAGAAGCCAGTCTTAGACTTGGGAATGACACAGTCCTCTCCTATGTGAATCCTTGAAGTGATGAAAGCTTTCATTTCTAGCCAAGTGATGACCCAGTGATATTTTGTCCCAAAGGACTCAATTTTGCCACCTGCTTTATTTGAGTACTTTTTATTTTTATATCTCAAACTTACAAAGAATTATTTTCCCCTTTAAGACTGGCTGAATTGCTAATTGGGCTGCAACTGGCAAGTGTGTCAGGCCGATCCAGTGGTCTCATTTCAGATGAAGCCAAGCCCAGTAGACATGAGGACTCTCCCAAAGGCATGGGTCCTTCCACGTTAACATCTCATTTACCCTTGTTCACTGGTCTCCATTGACCAGAGGGAGAATCTGGGAGCAGAGTCATTATAGCGGGTGAGATGTGAATGTGTGGAAAGGGAGGGTGAGGCCTGTAGAGCTCTGACTTTCAGGGCACCGCAGGGCACAGCAGCCAGGGCCCAGACACTCAACAGGGAGTCCCTTCTCCGTAGCCTGGCCCAAGCCTGTGTGATGCTCTGTCCTCCAGCCCTTTGCAAACACTTTTGAGTCTTTCATCATGCACATCAAAAGGAATTCTAGAAGAAACAGATGCAAATAATCTAAACATAAATCCCACCATATCAGGGACTTCGCATCAAGCAGTGGGGGCTGCGGGGGGAGAGAAGGCTTCTTTGATTTCCTTGGGCATGGAGGTGGCCCCCCAGGACTTGCTGTGAGAAGGTGTACCCCCCCTTTCTGCTGGGCTCTCGGGTTGTTAAAGCGTTTGCATCAGATGTGGCAAGGTTTTAAAATTGCTCAGAAGTCAGCATGGAGTGAGTGGGAAAGGATGACAGCGAGACAACGAACCAAACGGATAAAAGAGCCTCACGTGCAATCTGATGAAAAAGTCTTAGGTTTCCATAGCATCCAGCAGCAACTCTGTCACCTTCCTCCTTAGGACACACGTTCGAATTCTAGCACAAATAGCCCTTCTTTGATTAGGCAGCTACTTTTGTAAAACTCCTGTGTAAGAAACAATCTCCATAAATTCATTTCACACTTTTTTTTATGTTTCCAGCTGAATGATTTGTCAGGAAGTGACCTACTTATAAATGAACTTGTTGCAGACATAGGTTTAGAAATTGAGAGTTTTAAAAAATGCCTAAGATTCAAAACTGGAAGAGAAGACAGCCAAGGCACAGAAAGGCATTTTACTTCAAGTGATTGTCAAAGCAGCACGGAAGACTGTCCTTGCTATTTTCTCCCTTTCTCTACTTTTTTCTGCTTTATTTGAGCATCTGAACTCCTTAGATCTCCCATTGATTTAATCCTCAGGCAATTTCTCTTTCTTTACTGCACTTTTATCTCACCATACACAATGCTACATCCAAGACTAAATTCGTGGATGTTTGTTCCAAAACTGCCAACTTGCTTTTACAAGTTGTTGCACAGGGTTTCATATATGGATTAAGGATTTAGAAAGAAGTGTCCTAAAAATTGTGGAATAAACAAAAAGCAGAAAAGTCATAAGCAAATTCTTGAGGACTTCAAAGACTTCTGGAGATGTTGTGAACTTCCGTGGAAGATATGTGAGGAAGGAGAGAGATACAGAGGTGCAACAATTGCAAATATCGAAGAAAGTAGTATTGTTATGGATTTGTAAAAGCTGTTTAACATAAGTGCTAAAAAACTGGTAGTTGTAGTAATATTAGAATTCATTTAAATTTTGCTGAAACTGTACCCTTTTATCCTGCTGATGTCTGAATCTATTTTTCAAATGTGCTGTTACTGAGGAAAATATTAATATTCAATGAAGATATAGCTATATAAATTATCTAGTTTCTAAAACAGAGTAAAAAAGAGGATGATTCACCACTGTTTGATCCCAAGTTAAGAAACTGTTTCAATTAAGTGCAGATCGTAGCAGCCACGAGCAGCATTAATCCCTTTCACCAGGAAGCTGTGGGGGATCAGCAGGACGCAGTGCAAAATAAGCCTCATCCTCCTTGTAGGAGAAGGTCTGGAAGTAGGGGTGGGAGCCAAGGCTACCCAGCCTCGAGTCCAGGAACTGAGGGCTGCTGTTGCACGTGTCACAGGGATAAAAAAAGGTGAAAAAATAGTGAATGGAACAGCTATGTGTCTGTCGCTTTCTCAGATAACTGAGAAGTGCTGTTGTGTATTCCCATGGCATGGGACCGGGGCTGTTCTTCCTCGTGAGCACTCACTCCAGCATGACCGTCCTCCTCCACCATCGCCGTCTGCGACAGGAGCCAGCTGGTGCTCAGTGCAATAAGGAACAGGTTCTGGTGGCAGGAACAAATAGACACTCGGGCGCTGAAAACAGGCCAAGGGCCTGGCTTTGATGATCCATTTGCAAAATCTAATAAGACCAAGGCCAGTCTTTGAGGCACCTCTGAGAAAAGATTGTCCTTCCTACAGAAAAGCTTTACAGAAGGTGTGCTAGGGCTAGATGAAGTCAGCGTTTTGCTTTCACCTGTTGATGATGTAAGTTAAAAACCCTCCCTTCGTCCTCACAGGTCACTGTGAGGTAGCTTTCAAATAAGCTTGGACAAGCGAAGCAAAAAGCCTTAGAGAGAGATCCAGACTCAGAAGGTTCAGTTTGAATCAAATAAACTCATTTATAAATATATTTGTAATCTAATAAGTATTCAGGAGACAAACAGGGTCTCTGTCTGCATCAGAGCAAAGCAATGTCAGCAGTTTTCTTCCAAGAGTGATGAACTTTGTTAATCTGAAGCATCTGCTCCTTGGCTGCTCTGGGTCCTTTCCATTGCGATGAGAGTTCACATTGCATTTTTTTTCTGGTCAAGCTCAGACCAGTGATGTTCACAATCTGCCTCAACTTCTGGAAATATTTTGAGCCACATTTTGTGGTCGCCCCGGCCATTCTGCTGGTGATGGCAAATGCGGAAAAAAATGGGTTCTTGGTTAAGAGGCAGACACTGTCTGTGTGAGGTGAATACCATTCTGTATTTGCTATTAAAATGTGCCGTTAGAATGTCATTCATTGTTGGGTATTTTTGAACAAAAATAAGCAAATATCGTGTCTTCCATGTTTCTTGTGAAAACTGTTTGGAGTGGTATGGTAAGGCATCTCCAAGTAGCTGCAAGTCCACACCTTCTCACTTTTGTTTTGAATGAATACAGATCTAGCAATGCCACAGAGCCCTTGGCAGATGCTCAGCCCCTGCGATCAGAAGAAGAGCAGGCACCTCTGGGCAGTCAGACAGCCACCCCCCCTCCTTCTCCTTGCCAGCTTCCCCACAGCTTTTGCAAATGTAGAGGTGGCTCTGCATGGCTTTGCTTCTCTCTCTCTGAGACCTCCAAATGGTTGAGAGGAAATGTTTTTTCTCCTCCAAGGACATACTCTCTTGAGCAGCTCGAGGAGTTTGACAGAACTACATTTATTCCTCTTGCAGCTGATTGCCTATAGAGCTACTAGGTTGGGACGATAGCCTTGACTGCAGTATTTACATTATATGTTTACATTCAGTATCTTAATACCCTGCCAGTTATTTTTATTTTCAGTTGGTCCCACATCCCACCTGTATGCCTAATTAGCGTGGACAAAAATGGGCCTCAAATCAGGGTTAAAGAAGCTTGGTCCAGGTAAGATGCAAGCGATACTAGTGGCTTGGCGGGATGGAAAACAGCGATGGGAGTGTAAAAGATGACAGGGATCAGAAGAGTGGGGAAACCCACTGACTTTTAACTTTTGGTTAATTAACTTTAATTAACCAAAGACCAACATTGTACTTCCACCTCTTACCAGATGATTAAGAGTGAGATCAGCCTTGCTTCTGCCTCTACTTGCCCAGGAAAGGGCATTCCTGTGGCTTGCAGATCTCACTGCTCCCCGTCTTGCCTGCCAGTGAGCACAGTATAACTGAACCTATAACGTCTGGTTTCACAAGTAGAAGAATAATCTCTCACTCTTTATGGATGGAGGGGAGGGGGAAGAGGGAGAGATACGCATAATTATCACATATGCTTCACATGCATTAATATGTACAAGCATATGTTCTGAAAATGTAAACCTTCATTGAAGCAAAAATAAGATGACGAACTTGTAAAATTTAACATACAGGTGAAAGAGTAATTCACTGGCTACACTTAATTAGAAAATCAGGATGCTCTTGTGAGTTCTGCTAATTTTTCCAGTGCCACTTGGATGTTTTGCCAATAAATAATCTTACAGTGTCAAAATCAATCACTGTGTTACAAAGACTCCTCATCTGTGATCGAAATCATTCTATTTCCCCTGGAGACACATACCTATGAAAAATTTAAGACGTCATCAGTCATGGTCTCTTTTTCCAATGTTTATAAAGTTGTATCTTTGGATAAGAACATTTCCAGTGTTCTTGTCACGACAGAAATCAGAGCGGAGGTCCAGTATACTTACAGACAGGATCACTGTCCTTAGGTAGACTATCTCATCCCTAAATTTTTGACGTTATATAAAAAAACTGTTCTGGGGCTGTCTCTGCTATTCTTACATCCCTGGTAAAGGGGTGAAAAGAGATCTCAGTATACATGAGAATGAGGCTTTAGGTATATATGCATAAAGCACATAATAGCATAAGGCCGTTGAAGAACAATGCCAGATGCATTCATTTCATGTCAAGTGTTCTGAAATTGTGTATGCTCAAACAATTCAGATTTGCATTCAGCACAGAATCTTACATGGTCACATATAATTTGCTATTTTCCCATAGCACATTAGCTGTTTGTTGGTGGTATAAGAATCACTTGATAACCGTGTAGCAGCCAATGTGTCTTACTGTTAAACTATTGGACTTTTTACTGGAAACCAAATCATGATCATAAAATTCAAATAAACATTTCACAAGGATCATCGCACAGGATGTATCATATTAAACCCATTGAAAAAGCAATTCTCTGAGGTATGTTTCATACACAATTGCTTCCCAAATAGTTTTCCATTGCTGTTGAGATTCTAGCCACAACAAGTGCCTTTAATCCAGTTCCTAAGCTCAATTAGGGAAATGTCTGGATAAGAATTCCAAAAATGCCTTTCTGTGTCACTTCCACAGGAAAAATCGACCCCTATTTGTGTTACCTTGGGTCTAATGATCTCTTGAACAAAAATCTTCATGCTAGTGAAGAGCTAGCTCATAGATACAAAGCCACCAATGTCTTTCAAAGACATTTTCTTTTATGCCTGAGGCAGAGGCAGTTTTGGGCAAAATTGAGGGTTTTTTTGTTTGTGCACAAAGGCCATTTTACCATGCTCTAATGCATCGCTAGGGCAGAGACCAGGCGGCACAAAGGCAGCAGCTGCTGTTGCTTCCAGGTCAAGATGTAGCTCTTGGTCCCTTATTTGAGTCTTCTATCTCCTCTCCACATGAAAAAAAATGAACCCAGAAAGTCTTCCTAGGATCACTTTTGCTCATTAGCCATGGAATCTGCTCGCTTCCTGAAAAGTCCATAGTGTAATGTCCGGGTATTGCAGGTCAAAGAAAGATTAAGCAATCAATTTATTTTAGAAACCGAGAAAGAGGAAAGTGAGCTTGACCTATTAGTCATTTTTTCACTCCCACCCAAACTATTAGATAAGTCTGAGACAAAGTACTTGAATTCATTAAAATTGCTGAAGAATAGAAAGGACTGCTTTTTAATTTTCCATCTCTTGCTCTCTCAAAAATGAAAATCCCTGTAATTTCATAGGTCAAGCTGTGATTACATCCATTTTGATAAAAGGCTTTATTGCAGAAGAGATAGGACTTTTCAGTTAAAATTTGTCATACTTATCATGAATCAACTTCAGAGGGAGCCGGGAGTTTTCAGGATTTCGTAAAACATGAGCTTCATTGACACTCGTAGGATTGACAAGCCTGGTTTGATGTATCTGACCTTTTGCTCCATTGCCGTTACAGTAAACAGAAACAGCATAATGAAAAAACACAAGAAAACTATTTTCCTTCAGGGGTCTTCAAAGTTCGCACATCAAAGGGAGTGTTGCAAAGCTGCAGCACGAAAATCTGATGGTTTGGGTTCCCAGAGTTGCTAAACAATGTCATTTCTGCCAGCTTGCTGATAGGCAGAATGAGGAACATTCACACTGCCCACGCTTGAGCTCTCCACAGAGGTGCCCAGAGCAGGTGCTTGGGCTGCATGAAGTCTCTCGGTGGGCTCCTCCAAACCACTCTTTTTCTCAGCCACCCTCTCAAGCAGCCCGTGTTGACCTCAGAGGGACCCTCAGATCACTGGATGACAATCTTTCTTATTTATGTGCAGAGCCTTACAGGAAAAGCGTAGACATCCCCAAGAGATGGGAAGGGGCTCATGCCTGGCTGTGCTTCGGGGAATACTTTGGGGCTTGAGGAACATTTTTGGTTAACAGGGAGGCCTGGTATTAACTATGCCTTTATTAAAAAACAAGGTGCCGGGTCCCCCTTGGACCCACAGCAATACGCCAACGAATGGTCCTTGGAGAGGAGTTTTACCACTGTCAGCAAGGCCACCTTCATGGTAGCATCCTGGAGCAAGCAGAGGGGTGGTACCAGGGAGCTGATTCCAGCTCCAGAGCACTCCCTTCTTTCTCGAAAGAAACACTATTTCTTCATGCTAAACTCTGCCCAGAGTGCCCGGTTGAGGTTGTGGTACCACGCACCATGACAGCACAGGTGCTGAGGGACCACCAAGGCTAACTGAGAAGCCTCGTGCACAACCGACTTTGGAGAAACAGGATGGAACAACTGTGAAATGGAAGATAACCTAAGCAGCTATCTGAGCCGAATGCCAGCAGCAGCGGCGAAGCTGTCGCAGGGGAAGGATGAAGGCAGAGATGTGCTGCTGGAGAGACTGGCTCGTTTCCAGCGAAGGCATTTTGCCCCACCGGAGCGGCCAGCCCAGCCGTGCCTGCTTGCCACCCTGCCCTGGCAGCCCCACTCTACGCACCCACACCAGCCCCGGGGTACCCGGCTCCCCAAACGCTGCACCCCCCCCCGGGCGAGACCCTCCTGCACCCCTCACTTCTGGTCCCGCCGCGCTCCCCCAGGGCACCACGGGGGAGGGCAGACCTGCGGAGGGTCCCCAGGACCGTGCCCGCCCGTGCTCGCTCCCCGTTCTGCGCTGTCCCCCGGTGTCCCCCCCTCCGTCCCCCGTCCCCTGCCCGCTGCTCGCCCTCCCGGCGGTGCCGCTGGCTGCGGAAAGCATCTCTCCCCTCGGTGCGGGAGCGGGAGGCGGGGGGAGGACATCCTTAAACCGCATCCTATAGCTGCACCCCGCATCCACACCCGCCGCCGGGACTCGCCTTGGCCCCGGCCGGGCCGGGCCGGCTCCGGGGACCGGGAGCGGCGGGGACGGGGGTGGGGGGGGGCCGCCCCTCGGTCCCCGCGCCCCCGGGAGGCGCCGCGGGAGCGGGAGCGGGGGGCGGAGGCTGCTCGCCGGGGCGGGGGCTGTCACGGGGCTGGGACGATAAAGCCGGGGGTAATTGCATTTAGGCAAATGAGGCTGCCTCGGCCCTCCCCGTCTCCAGGTATATAAAGTGGGGAGCGCTCCCGCCGACGGCCAATGCGCACGGAGAGCGGCGCCCGCCTTCCCCGGTGCAGACGGTGCGTGTCCGTCCGTCCGTCCGTCCGTGTGTACCTGTATGCGTGCGGGTGGGCTTGTCTATATGCTTGTGAGGGTGTGTGCGTGTGTGCTTCTGTGTGTCTGTCCGTATGCGTGCGCGGGAGGGGGGGTGTCTGTATGTGCGAGCATCTATGGAGGGGGTGACTGCACACGCTGGTGTGTCCGCAGGTGTGCCGCTGGATGTGCAAGGGCGCTTTTGTGCCTGTCCCGATGTGCGTACCGCGATGTGCGAAGGGATGTGTGTGTACCTCTAGGCACGTGTGTCTCTGCCTGTGTGGAGATCTGTATCTCCACGTAGGTGCGTGCATCGAAGTTGTGCAGCTGTTTGTGTGAGTTTATAACTGCATGTGTGCGTACCTGGAGATGTTTGGGTGTTTGGGGGGGTGGGGGGGTGGGGGTGTATCTGGTTGGGTGTGTGTATGTGGGAAGGTGTGAGTGCCTAGATTGCACATCTATGGGTGAGGGGGTGTGTATGTATAACTCTGCATGTGTGTGTGTGGAGGGGTACCTGTGTGTGTGTGTGTGTGTCTGTGCGCTGGTGTGTACATCCAGACGCATACGAGTCTGTATATGGGGCGAGTGTATATCCAGCGGTGTATGCAGCTGTCGGGGTGTGTGGGGGGGTGTGACCAGGTGCCTGTATGTCCGTACGTGCGAGGGAGTGTGCATCGGGGGGTGTGAACGTGTGTGTGTGTGTGTGTGAGAGTGCCCGTGCAGGGCTGCGTGTGTGCGCGCCCCCGGGCGCGGGTGCCCGCGGCCGCTCTCCCCGCCGGGTCTCCGGGTGCCGGTGCCGGTGCTTCACCCTCTGCCCCCCCCCTTAATCCCCCCCCCCTCCCCCGCAGGACGTCGAGGCGGCGATGAGACTCCCGCTGGCTTTCGCCGTGCTCCTCCTGGCCTCGGCGCAGGCGCTGGCCGAGGAGATGGGCGCCACCGACGACCTCAGTTACTGGTCCGACTGGTCCGACGGCGACCAGGTGAAGGTGAGCCCCGGCGGCCGCCGCTCCGCCCGCCGAACCCGCGGGGGTGCGGGAGCGGGGAGCGGGCAGGGGGATGTGTCGGCGTCGGGCGCTGCCCGGGGGGGGGGGGTCCGCGCTGAACGCCGGCGCTGTCGCCCCGCAGGAGGAGCTGCCGCTGCCCCTGGAGCATTTTCTGCAGAGGATGGCCCGGAGACCCCGACCCCAGCAGTTCTTCGGCCTCATGGGCAAGCGGGATGCCGGTGAGCGGGGCGGGGGGCTCGGGCCCCTCTCAGCCCTCCGCATGCCTCTTCTCCTACTGCCGCTCCAAACTTTGCAGCCGTTGTCACTCGGTTTTGATGCGTTAAACCTTTCTCATAAGTTGCGATGTGGGTTGTTGGTTTGGGTTATTTTGTGTTTTGTTGTGTTGTGTTGTGTTTTGTTTTGTTTTGTTTGTTTTTGCAGTTTTAATGTCAGATAAACTCACCGATCGGAAAGAGTGGGCTCCACATTTAAGTGCTAACTGCACACCGCTTACAGCACGTAAATACCAGTACGGAGCATCACGATAATTCACGAATTGGCATATGTGCCACTGAATTGCCCGAGTGCGGAAATTGGTTGTGTATACAATCATTGCCGTGTTTTCTACGTGTTTACTGATCCAAGAATTGTTCTAAGAAATTGGAGCTAAACAGATCTAAATTGAGTGAGTTTAGCTAAAACAAGTTTTTGTAGTCTCTCCAAAGAGAAATGCAGTTGTGAATGATCACTTTAATTTCCCTTAAGTGGAATACATGTAGGGTGGTTTCTGTATTTGATTCTTCAAAGCATGGCAGTAGCATCATATGTACATACCAACCCTTTTTCAACAACTCTTTTTCCTTTTTTTCTTTTTCCTTTCCTCTTCCAATCAGGATATGGCCAGATCTCTCACAAAAGTAAGTTAAAAAAATGCAAATATCTTAAGTAATTATTAGAAGATATTCAAATAGGGAATAGTGTATTTGAGGGGATGAGTTAGAAGGTGACTGGGTTCAGCTAAGGACCGGCAGCACCGGTGGTGGAGGAATGTTGTGTTAAAGGATTGAAAACCCTCCAGGGCAGCCGTGAGCCTGTACCTCATCTGAGCCGCCACAAGCTTTGAGATTTCAATCCACTTTAATGTGTGGATGTTGCAGCTCTCTCTTATTTCCCATGGGGAGGATTCTGTAAGCCTTTCTTATAGGCAAGGCAGGCTTACTGCCAGACTCGGAGAGGAGCAATTAAGACGGTAAAATCTGGAAAATTAGAACAGTGAATTCCCAAATCCCTGAGAATGATTCCACGGGAGAGCCCGTGTCATCACAGGCGAGATACTGTATCTGTGCTCTCAGTGTTGCCTGGGTGGGCATCAGACCCCCACTCACAGCAGGGACTGATTGATGATCTGCTGCCGTACAAACAAGCGTATCTTGCCCCATTAATAAGCGTGCCTTGCTTTGCTTCTGTGTAACACCAAGCGGGAGATGGTATCAGCAGTGTGGGGTTACCTTGTTCTGCACAGTGATAATTTTATTCTCTGAATGTATCAGAAGATGCTTAGGCAGGAGCCGGAAGCCTTATAATAAGTAAAAATGACCTTGTATTCTGTAAGACCTCCTCTGTCCACAGAGGTCAATAACCAGCCTGGTGTTCTGTTAGCCACAAGATTTTATCACTAGGATTATGTATTGGAAGACCAATTAAAGAGTCCAAGTAACCTGCTGACTAAAGGAAAAAATTATAGCTTTCTGAAACAGCTTCAGCTTGAATTAATACCTGTGAGGTCTGAGGACCATTCGTCTTGCTTTGTAGATGAATTAGCCAAACAAAATTCTTTCCAAAGAGAAATTTCTAAGTTTGCCTCAAAGTCAGCTTAGAGAAAGAAGAATGGCTCCTTTTTGGTCCTTATCTGAAACTATAGCTACCACTGTATCTGATACGTGCTGTAGGCCAAAACTTGGAGTAATTTATCCTCTACACATCCAATGCCTCGAGGAGTACTAATGGGACAGGAAGGTAATATCTGAACTCATAAATATTCCAAAAATAGAGCCAGACTGTCTAGCTCAGACGTGTCCAGACATAGAGTCCCATTGGCTTCCTCTCCAGTAAGGGCTCTGCCTGACCTGCGAGGAAGATTTTTCTTCTCCATTACAGAAAAAAAAACACCAACAAGTAGAAGAGATGCATCACACAGATGCAGGCTATGCCAAGATACTGCCTTCCTGTTCATTTGCTCAAATCAATAGGAACTTTACTGGGAAACGAATACGATTCAGTTATTTGCTTTTTTTTTTTCATTAAACTTAAAAAAAAAAACACAAAAAAAACCCAACCAAAAAATATATCTATCTGAATCAATGGGAAGATGTCCACTAGCTGGCCTGTGCCTTGATCTAACCTGCCTGCAGTGATAAGACAGGCTGATATTCCTTCACCATTGTCCGAGAGTGGTGTGAACGTCTAGTATGTGAGATGAACAGTATTGGAGCCTGTGTCTTCCTTCCTTGTGAGAACACGTTATCTTAAAAACCTGCCTATTGAAAATGTATTAAAACACCCCCAAATATATTTTTTCAGGGCATAAAACAGACTCCTTTGTTGGACTTATGGGCAAAAGATCTTTAAATTCTGGTATGTATATGACGAAATCTGGTACTCGGTGACATACAGCCTCTTCATTCTGTTGCCTCTTTGTTCTCTCCCAGCAGACGGCAGAAGAAGCCTTTATGCAGTGTAGACCTAGAGTTCTCTAAAAAAGGACCAGTATTTTCTTTCTTGAGCGAGATATTTCAGGGTCCACTTCACTCTAATGCTTGAGATGATCAGGCTGGTCTGAGCTGCCATAGTGCAGGCAAGGTCAGGTAGAAGTCCCCAGGGCACTTTCCTTACTGCCTCTGTCCTTTCCAGGAGCATGTTCTGCTACTCCCCAAAGTGCTATTACAAGAAAAAAAAAGAAACTTTATTGACAATTCAGGAAAAAAATCAGAGGCTAAAAATGTAAAGCTCATTTAAACTTGTGATCCCAATCCAAATCTCCCCTGATAAAGGGACACCCTAATTGTCTCTGCAGATCACTATTTCTCAAACTTGAGCAGGAGGTGAAAGAGCAGATATCTGCCATTAACACCACCTCATCCTGCAGGTCAAGCTGTTAAACATTCTCAGCTTCCTCCAGCTTTCCATTTTACCTAAAAAAAAAACCCAGGAAAAACCGTTTTAAGCTTTGAACTGGTACTGTGAATTTTTTATTTTCCCATAGCATCCGTATAGGGCAGAATCCTCCTCCCTCACATGCACAACCCCTGTGGGTAACTGCAGGCTGCCAGTAGATCTACCGTCCCTGTGCTGGAGGGCTGTAATGAGGAAATCCCTCACTGTGAACCATAAAGTGTCAGTTAATTCCCTAGAATAGGAATTAAAAAAATAAAAAACTTAATGCGTATTTCATGTCTCTGAAATAGTTTTGTTAAATGGATGATAAAAGTTAAATTACTAGCTGACACCTTTATATTATGTGGATACACGCTGTGATCTATATTCTGCAATTATGGTTGTCAGTAACTTTTATTTTCAATTAAACCCTGTTCAGACTAGTAATATTGTTCTCTGCATCATTTTGCAAATTGCTATGTATCATGAATAATTTTGTACAATTTTATCTGTGGTGGCAATAGCTATTAAATGCATAATACCTGTAAATATATCTGCTATCACAAAAGTAAATAGCCTGGAAGTAATAAATTGGGTTTGGTTTCCATTGGGATTATGTTTACATTAATATGAGAATGTAAAATACAGCAAATGTTTAAAAAAGGCAAAGATTTGATTGTCCTAATTTCAAAATTGCTGGTGTAGTCAGGATACTGTTATGTGGTATTTGTAACAAAGGGGAATAATGAAATGTTGCCCTGTCAGGCTATGTAATACCTGCCTGACAGGTAAAACTAGAATTCACTGCTTTTCTGCCCAGTTCCCTGAGAGGAAAACGGTAAGAAGTTGCTTCTGCTCCTCTAGAGGAGAAGGTAGGTCCTAAGGACTGTGTCATCAAAGCAAGACCGGGAGTATGTGCTAGGACTGTCCTTCCCCCTACTGAAAGATGTTTAACTGAGCAGGAATTAGCTGCACCTTTTCTTGGTGCCGTGGTTTTCTTCTGCTGCAGGAAACCCCTGAGTTCCCTGGCGATGTGTAGGAGTTTACACCGCCTCGCTGCTGGGTGTGAGTGCGGCGCCGATTTAAAGCCTGGTGTGACAAAGCAGGGTACCGGGATGCTGGTGTCTCAGTCCCTGGTTTGGTAAAATGGGGTCTGACACTGCCTCCCAAGCTGTGGGGTCTGTCGGATGAATGCTCCAGGTAGAAGCTGCAACATAGCCACATCTACAGTAAAGATATTATAATAATCCATATTAAGAAAGCTCAACTACTTTTGTACTTAGCTTGGTGAAAATTTAAGTCATCTTAATTTAAAACCACTCGTCCAAAATGCCAGCTCCGTACAGGATGCAGTGCTGAATCCCCCCAAACGAGCTGTGCATTTGCATGCAATAGTCAGGCACGCACAAGCTCCGTGAAAGCAGTCCTCTCTTCGGGGTGGAAGCAAAGATGACTCTGGTGACCACCTACGTCACCCTATGGTCAGGCTCTGCCTCAGACGGGCTCTCTGGGTTTCCCTCTCATTTTAAAAGAGCAAGAAGGAGAGATCTACTGCTACTAAATATGTTACTGAAGACTATTTTAGGATGTGGTTGGTCCGCAGGGTAGTCTGAGGTTTGCTTATCTCCTGCTGCAGATTTTAGTAAAAGGTATCGCTGTGTGCGTGGCTTGGGGACAGGGAGGGTTTAAACCTGGCAAAGAGCTGGCTCTGCCCGACAGAAGGTGGCAATGTCGATGCAGAAAGTCTCTACCCACAAATTGATCTGAGCGCTCAGATCCCATCAGTTAAATGGATTACTGGAACATAAAAGGACTCTGATTTAATGGTGCTTCAAGCAGCTCGATAGACGAGAGGTAGAAAGCACTGCTCAGACCTTCAGCCTCGTGGAGGATAGTGTAGTCTGAGGGGTAAAACCAAATCAAAGCAGCTCGGGGCTGTGCCGGGATCCCCCGTCTTGGGTCCAAACTCTCTGACAGGGTCTGGCAGTGACCCAGCAGGCTGCGGGTCTCCTTGTGCTTGCTGGGGTTTACGCAAGGCTGCACCATGCGCTTCATTCTGTTTTGGTTTTTTGCAGGGTCCTCTGAAAGGAGCATAGCACAGAATTATGAACGGAGGCGTAAATGAGACATTCCCGTCTATTATTTATTAAACTTCATTTGTTCCAATGGCCAATGCAGTGTAATATAAACTAACCACTGTACGGAATAATTATTTATTTAATAATAACCAATGTTGGGGTTGTTTTTTTGGTTTTTTTGAGTTGTACATCCAATAAAATGATTATTTTTCATATTGTGGCAGCGATACGTGTTGTGTAGGTGCGTTGTGGTTCTGAAAGGACCGGCAACCCTGGTGACGTCTCACAACAAAGCACATCGTTTGATATGACCCGTAAAGTTATGTTCACTCAACAAAGAGAATATTCTTTTTTTTGTTGAAAGCAAGTCTATCAGCTTCACAGCCAGTGCAGAACAGAGCTGATGTACAGTCTAGTGCCTCAATTTGTTTTCATGGTTTATAATGTACTGTAATTTCCGTATCAAAAAATATATTTGTATCATTGCAGCATGTTTTATGTTTTGTGACTATGTATCTATATATTTTAAAAAGGGAGGGTGGGTAAGGTTTGAATGTGAATCCAAGGTCTTCATTTCATAGTCTGGAATTTTATGATAGTAACATTTTAAATAAAAACTACTCTGGGGATTTTGCAACATACTTTCTTTGGTGATAGTGATGGAGTTATTTCCCAAGTTAGTCCAGAATGAGACTTGGATCCAAGCGACAGTGGCCTGAGACCAGAAAGAAATATCAAATTGATCCTTTTGCAGGAAGGCTGTGAGCCTCCTGGTGTGGGTTTGGTGAATGCTCTGGGGGATTTGCTACTGGAGACAGGCATTCCTGACATTGCCCTGGGTCACACAAGGTGCCCCCCATCCCAAACCCGATGGAAATCAAGACGTGTGTTGACTGAATGAAAAGGGCCTGATGTATCCCCCAGCTCCAAGCAGAATAATTTGCTGGGGAATTCATCCACCATTGCAAGTTTATTATTTGAAAGCCAGGCTTTTAATAAATTCTAGCCCTCAGATTCACAATAAAAGCACCTGTTGGCTTGAATCCACGCAATATAAGAGAAAAAAAATGTGCATGCAATTATCTTTTTAATTAAAATGTCTGGTTACTCTATTTCCAGGACAGTCCCAAAATCCCACATACATCTCACCAGATGCCAAGGCATCTGGAGATCTATATTCTTTCCACCTGCTACAAGCTGTACTTCTCTGTTTGATGCTATCATACGAGCTTTCATCACAGATGCATCAGCAGTGAAAACAGTCAGCGTTTACAAACCAAATCTCAAGACAAGTGATACAAAGTGACTAACTGGTGGTTGTTTCCCATTTCGGAAGTGAATTCGGCAACCTCCATTTTTAAGTTTGCCTGAGGCATCCCCACAACTGCACCCATTAAGAGCGGGTGGGCACAGGACCTCCCTCCTGCCAGGTTAGGAGCAGCGCCTAAGCCTGCCCATGCTTAAGATAGACCCAACTTCCATCTAACTAGGAGCTGGCTCTAGCGAGGTGGAGGACTCCGTGGTGGGAAAACTGAGGCAGACTTGCAGCAGGCACCACGCTCGTGTGAGACATGATGGTTTCACTAATGCTCTGCCAGCTCTTTGTCTTGCCAGGGCTAATTTTCAGGCTAATAAACTCCTGTATCAGCTCCCACTGAGCTCAGTGAGGGGGGGAAGCTGACTGCTGGGCTATCAGCACAGCAGAAGGAGTGCAGAAATATGTGTTGAATAACACTCAGCAAAGGGGAAAAAAGAAAGAACAGCCTGGAGGCTCACGGTGCTCCCAGAGCTTGCAGCCCCTGTGTGCTGAATTGTGAGCCATGGAGAAGAAAGAAAAAGCCTCTCTGCTTGCTCCCTGCAGCCTGCACATCTCATAAACCTCCCTGCAGAAGCAACCACTGCAAACATTTGCATCCAGAGAAAGCCACACAAGACAGAGTGGGTTTTAAGTGTTTGGAGATCAGTGCAGGTATTAGTTAACAGCATCCAGCAAAGGGCTGGGACTGAATTTTCTGTCAAAACCATAGAATCACAGAATGGTTTGGGTTGGAAGGGACCTTTGAAGATCATCTAATCCAACCCCCTGCCATGGGCAGGGACACTTTTCACTAGATCAGGTTTTTCAAAGCCCCATCCAACCTGAGCTTGAACACTTCCAGGGATGGGGCATTTGCAGCTCTCTGGGCAACCTGTTCCAGTGTCTCACCATCCTCATCATAAAAAAGAATTCCCTGCTTTCAGTTCAAAACCATTGCCCCTCGTCCTGTCTCTACAGACCTCGGTAAAAAAAATCTCTCTCCATCTTTCTTTTAAGCCCCCTTTATATATTGAAAAGCTGCGATAAGGTCTCTCCAGAGCTTTCTCTTCTCCAGGCCGAACAACAACAACTCTGTCAGCTTTTCTTCATAGGAGAGGTGCTCCAGCCCTCTGATCATGTTCATGGCGCTCCTCTGGACCTGCTCCAACAGGTCCATGTCTTTCATGTGCTGAGGGCTCCAGAGCTGGACGCAGTACTCCAGGTGGGGTCTCACAAGAGCAGAGTAGAGGGGCAGAATCACCTCCCTTGACCTGCTGGCCACGCTTCTTTTGATGCAGCCCAGGATGCAGTTGGCCTTCGGGGTTGCAAGCGCACATTGCTGGCTCATGTTGAGCTTCTCATCCGCCAGTACCCCCAAGTCCCTCTCTGCAGGGCTGCTCTCAATCCCTTCACCCCCCAGCCTGTACTGATACTGGGGATTCCCCAGCCCTGGTGCAGGACCTCACACTTGGCTCTGTGGAAGAAATTCACATGGCCCCATTCCTCAAGCCTGACAAGGTCCCTCTGGATGGCATCCCTTCCCTCAAGTGTATCAACTGCACCACCTCTGTTTTGCATCAGAGGAAAGACTGACCTTCCAGTGTCAAAATATTCTCCTGTTACGTGGCTGTCTAATGACTGGGTTTAATTTGGCATTTGAAACAACTCATTTTAATTTCTGGTGGCAAAATAATGTCAGATCTGTGCTAATTTAGGTTTTGAACAATAAAATTGGCATTGATATATATGTTTGTACAGACGTATATTCAAGCTAGAAATAATCTAAACACACCCCCAAAAGGCGCAGCCTGAAATGTTCCAACTAGCTCTACCAACAGTACAAAACCCCCTCATCGCATTTCAGCGCTGGGGACCGTTTGGCAGAGCCATGCCACGTCGGGGCTGTGTGCCCGGCGGGTCCGGGCAGACGTGGAGCCACAGGAACTGCACGCGCCTGCAGACATCCAGCCCAGCAGCTGCCTGTCCCCACCGCGGGCTCTCTCCTGCCATCCTCCTAGCCCAAACATCTGTCCCCACAGGCATCCTAGGGTCCTGGAGACACAAACAGGAGTTTTTTCAGCCTTTAGTAGTAAGTGATATAGTCTATACATTGTTGAGCACTTCAAAGGGACTTCTTAATAGCATCTGTGGTCTTTAATCTCCTCTTTGAGGCTCCTTCGGCTTTTAAACACTTTTATGTGTTGGACAACATTGCTTGCAGCCCAGGGCCACTGGCACCTTGGATCATTGGGTGATGCCAGTCCTCTGCAGGCTTTGGAGAGGCTTCCACCAAATCCCCTGCCACCTCTGCAGCAGCCAGCCACGACTGTGGCACAGACTTAGCTCTTTTTTGATGGCAACAGCCTGACATCCCTTAGGCTGCGTAAGCTAATCGATAATGCAAGGGCATCTGTCAGTGAAATGCAAGTGAGCTTTAAATAAAGCAATAAAAATTTTTCTAGGAAATCAGCACAGAGAGGAAACCCAGGGTGATGCTGGTAATTGTCCCCACTGGGGAGCTGCTACGGGCAGTTTGGCATCACAGCCTGCCTCCAACATGCTCTGCCCCCTTTTTGCTTCTCTTTTCCCTCAGAAATACATCATTCATCTGCACCATGACAGGCGCCTGCTCTTCTGGTAGGCACTGTGTCCCTCACAGACTCAGGCACTCCCCTTCCCCCAGATGGGGGATGCTGAAGTCAGCCTGGCAGCAGCCTGCCTTGCCCAAGCCTGACCCAGAGGACCCCTCAGCTCCATCCATCATCTCCATCTCTGTGCTGTTGCCTGGAGACTGGTCCTCCATGGTACAGATGCAGCCAAACTTAGCGTGGGGAGCCAGAGCCATCGCACACATAGCCCGCCGTGAACTGGGGATCTGGGAGGGGGGCTGGCCCCGCTGTGTGCACCTCGCCAGGGGAGCTCGGGCTCTGCAGCGCTTGCCCACTCGGCTGCCACGAGCAGGTCCTTTGCTGTGTTCACGTCAGGAAGCTGGTATTTTTCAGCGTGGTCCTAACCACAAGAAAAGGAAGAATCTGGAAATGTCTGGGCACGAAGATCTTTGTGGGAAACCCAGCCCCAAGCCATCGTTAGCTAGAGCAGAATAACATCAGGAGGTTTTTTTACATTATTAAAGTGATTCTTAAAAATGCTGTTTATTCAGAGTACGCCAGTAGCAGCTCCTTCAGAGCTGCCAAGAGCCGTTATTTAAATGCAGACTTTGTCCCCGTACCTTCTTAAACTATGGCTTAGATAACTGCTTTAGCATAAAGAAATACTGAGCAAGTCCCAGTGCAAACTTCAGTAATGACCAAATTTTTTCCTGATGAGCCTGAACAGTTCCCTTAGCCACAATATTGCAGCGTGCATTAAGGAACGTCTCCCAGAGTGTCGGGAGAAGAGCACACAGTGGCTCCTTCCCTGGAGCAGGACGCAGCCAACTGCCATTCTGGGTACAGCTCCATGTCCTCACGCTACCTCCAAAATGGCTCACTTCCCTTTACAGAGAATAGTCGTTACTGGAAGAGTAGAGGTTTATTTAATTTTTTTTCTTTTTCTTTTTTTTTTTTTTTCTGTTAGAAAGCATACAAATATTCTCAGACCTATCTACACCTTTCAGGGAAGACAAACAGACTCTCTTCACGTTATTCTCTTAATGTTTTTGAAAGAGCATAGACTGAAACATTTGTCAACAGGAGGGGCATCAGGGCTGTACGAAATTCGTGATGGTATTCATTAAAAATTATCACTGCTCTATCCCTGATAGATACCTGGCTTCTGTCAGAATAAAACAGCAACTCATCAGCCCAGAAACTCCTTTTTAAAGAGAAGCACGCAGAGTGCGTGCAACAAACATCACCTCTTGTTTTCTACGTCCATCTCCAAATTAAACAATATCACCACTTACTGCATATAGAAGAAATGAAATGTAAACAGACGGGTAAAAAAACAAGCTCTTCCTTTGTCGCGGTGCTTCATGCTCTCCCAGGAGCCTGGAGGGAGGATGCCCGGCAGCGTGAGGTGGCTTCGCCAGAGCTAACGACAGCGGTGGAGCTAGAAATGCAATGCGCACCCTGTTCCTAATTGGCCACTTCTGTAAGGTGCTACCTAAGTGCAAAGAAACTTAGGAAACGATAAAGGATAAGGTTGAATGTTAAGAAAAATCTCTGGTGAATAAAAAAAAACATAGCTTTTTTTTTCGTATCTAAACCATTTCTTACATTGTTGTTTCAGAAGCGTAGCTGCAAGAGAGTTAAAAGACATACCTGCACCAACATATGTCAATATACTTTTAATATTGTTTTCTACATGAACTAGTTTGTGTAGAAAATACCTAACTGAGCAACAGAACACCTTTAATCACAGACATTCAATTTTGGCGCACAGAAATGCTTTTTATTTTCGCTGTTATAATACTCAGAAAACAACAGGCGCGTTGCAATTCTGTGTACCAAAGCATTAAAATTCAAGCAACACCCTCTGGAAGCAAATCTTGCTTGGAGATGATACACATTAATTACTGAAGGAACATATACATACAGTGTGGCTACATTAAGACTGCATTTAAAAGCAAAAGTTAAAAGTAAAATCCTGTTGGTAGGGAATCAAACAATGGTGACAGATTTTCTGCATATTTGTGTGAAAAAACAGGCTATATTTGTGTCTGTTAAGTTATATGATGGGTACAACTGAGAAATTAAGTTTTCAGTGTGATAGAAAAGAGGTATTTTAAGAGATATTTTGCATATACCTGCCGTTTTCTGTTTGCAGATAAAAAATTTTGCATATGCAATTAGCTGAGTGTTTTTTATTGCTCATACGATGTACCCATACACTTGAGTTTATTTTAATAGAAGTACACCACATAGCTGAAGAAATAATTTTGCATGCTCTTTCATTTTCTAAAAATATTTCATTTTTGAGATACCACCCAGTGGTGGATTATGGGGCACTGGGACTACACCCAAAAATATAGATGCTGCGTTTATTTAAAAAATAAGACCTCTGGGGCAGCCCAGCAAAACTGATTGTGTTTCAGTGCAGCTCTGCGCTGTCTGCCACCGAGAGGAGGAGGGCTGAGGGGTGGGCTGAGTTTGGCGGAGTGGGGGCGAGATGGCCGGACAGCCTTCTGTGGGACCGTTCTAATGCCCATGGCATGGTCCCACCTACAGCTCAAGGAGCTATGGGCCACAGGACCTGCTGCTCCACGCGTAGGTCCTGGTGCCGCACTGGCTGCTGGTTTGAGTGACCTTGTTTTATGAAAATCATCCAGAAAAGAAGGTAGAACTGCACAAAATATTTTCCTCTTTACCCTTTTCTATGCACACGGTTACTGCAAGAGCCACAGGGCATCAGCTGCCCAAACAGAGGGCATCTAGCTCAGCAGCACCTGTGGCAGACAGGAATGGTCCTCCAGGCACTCTTCCAGCCCCGCTAAAGTGAGCCCTTCTCCATCCTTCAGGGAAACTCTCCCCAAGCTGCAGCCTTCAACTGTCAAGGAGGAGGAAGAGGAGCTGAATTTCTAATGGAGAAGAAGATCGTGCCTCTGTCCTGTGCATGCAGCTGTGTCAGCAGAAGTTATATACCCCTTTTCTTTCCGTGGAGCCAGTCACCACTATAACTGCATTAAATATATGAACAGCTTAGTTTTAAAGCACCTGCCTCTATTCAGAGCTGAGAATCCGAGAAAAGTTTATTCACTTATCTTTTCAAGTGTTTTCTAAAGAAACATTTGTTTTACCATCGCTGTCGGTATTGCTGCAGCTAAAGTATACAGCTACCTGCCTTGCAGAGGAGATGATTTATTGCACCGAATATGAAAAGCAAATCTCATCCGGCATTTACCCTTACAATGGCAGAATGTATTTGGGCTGGAGCGCTTTCCAGCTCAGACAGCTTACATCTATTACCCAAAAAAAAAAAAAAAAAAAAAAGAGCTTTGCTGCAGAACAGAAAAGTAAAACTTCCAAACAAAACAATACCAGATACCAAAGCGATGAGTTTACTTTGCCTCCCATCACAAAGTGTTTGTGCTGAACACAAACCGATGAACCCACTACAAATTACACATCAGGGGAATGGGCACAGCTCAAGCAGATTTTCTTTAGTACTAATATGATATTATAAGTACATTTCAAAGATATTTACTTAACATTAGTAGATTTTATAGGTGAACTGCATAGCCAAATGGAACCTCTTATTCTTTTTTCCTTTGCCAAGCAAAACAATTGTTGTATAATTCTTAATGCTAGCTCTTCCAAAAACTTGTTCAAGAGACCCCTTGTGACAGATGACCAGCACCAGGGCACTGCTGCCACATCTCTCTTCCTCTGATGTTTTCCACAGGCACCATGGCCTGGATTATCACACATAATCATGTGATTATATGAGAGTCTCACATTTTATGCTGAAAAAGAAATAGTTTCCTGGTTAAGAGGAAAATTTTGAAATTATTTAGAAAGGAGAAGGAAAAGAGAAATTCCAGGTACAGCCTTTTATAAAACTTTATGGTTTTAATATATGCTTCTAAAAAAATCCCCAAAACAAACAGGTGCCTGGCACTGTCAGCACTCCATATGTTTGTACACTCGAACTCAATCACAGATTCTCAAAACCATCAAAATGCTGTTCCCAGGGGGGAAAGTGTCACCTTGTGTCAGTCACTCCCTTTCTCTGCAACTTTACAGAGCACTGAACTTTATTCAGTAGAATTTCTGCATTGTGAAAGATCTCCCTTACCATGGAAACTCAAGGGAGAGCTGGCACTATGCCCTCTTCAGGACTTTCACCGTCACCTTGTTGTTCTGTTAATGGCTTCATCATCACAGCCATGAGATACTGTTGTAACAACAGTCCCAACCAGATGGGATGCACTCCATATTGGCTTGGTCCAACAAGCCCAAGAGCATGGCCAAAGATGGGTAGGAACTCCCTTTTATCACAGGCTTATGATCTGAGTGCATAAAGAGAGGTCCCAACTTCAGAAAAAATACATTTCACGTGAAAATTGTTAAAAGAAAAGTCTTTCTTCACTATAAAGAATTTTCCTAATGATTTTCTCCATGCTTCTCAGGAGGACTTTTGCTTTGAACTTTCAAGAGTTTGGTCAACTATTAGAATTATAAAGACAGTGTTTTCACCTTCCTGGCACAGAAAGAGGGTGCAGGAACTGTCATGGAATATTGTTTCTTTCACCTTTATTAGCTTTTTTTTGTAATTCACATGGTGATGTTAAGGAATAGACCCTCCAGGAAATAACAGAGATGTTATTTCTGTCTGTCCTAGAGATGAGCAACTTGATCTCAATGTGATATTTCAGTGATCTGAGATTCAGAGCAACCAAGCCACAGGCCCTTTGGTTATCAAAAAAAAAAAAAAGAAAAAAAGCAATTTTTTTAGAAGTGTAATTGGTTACATTATATAATGATATAATTTTCTTAAGAAGATTTACACAAGTTCTTTCTTAAAGGAACCTGTTAGGAGGGGACCACCAGCGCTGCCCGGCAGCCGTAGCCCACTCTCTCTCAGCCAGATTTCGCTGAGAAAACCATGGCTGGAAACACAAGCTACTGCAGAGAAACAATAACCGCAGCGATTCAGAGCAGCAGTCTGACTCTATTCCTCTCGTATCATTGCACCTTTTAAACACATCTCAAAAGATGTAATAATCATGACGCCCCCAAAGACGTGCTTTAAGCATTTGATCCTGCTGAGGCAGCTGTTGCAGCATTTAAAAGTGATTGTGGCAAATTTCTAAAGCTCAATATTTCTTCAAAGCCCTGCTCTACTGAAACGCTCGTGAGCCTTTCCTTTTTTGTCTCCAAAGAGCAAAGGAGATCGAAGTTGTAATGGAAGCAAAAAAGGCCCCTGAGTGGTTGTGACATTGTTTTAAGGTAACTCAATTGAAAATCATGATTGATACCTCCTACACTTTGTTTTTTGATATTGATTCCTTCAGACTCATCTAAAATAGATACAATTAAACAAGCCAATAAAAAATCGTGAGAGTAGAGAGATAAGCCTTGAGTAGAAGGACACATTTTACAGAGTATGCTGAATGAAGCCTTCCATTTCTGTTTGCTGAGTAATGTTATCACTTCAGATAAAATTAAATTTGCTATTTACCTATCACCTTTCCTCGTGTTCAAAAAAAAAATAAATCTTTCATCTTGCTCCACTTTTTGCTTAGCATTGTGTGCAAAGACTCCTCTTTATATGCTGAAACACAGCACATACAGGGAGAAGAACTCCTCTTCCCTGGCTCCCAGAATCACCGAGGACAACACTGCTCCATTTCCAGCCCCTTCACCGCTCAGCAGCAGATGTCCCCTCTGAGGCAGCATTGTGACTCCCAGGGTTTAGCGGACACCAGGCAGAAGCTAAATAACATTATATCATAGAATCATAGAATCGTTATGGCTGGAAAAGACCTTCAAGATCATCAAGTCCAACCGTTACCTAGCTCTACCAGGCCCACTTCTAAACCATGTCCTTGAGCACCATATCTAGATGGCTTTTGAATACATCCAGGGATGGCGATTCAACCACTTCCCTGGGCAGCCTCTTCCGGTCTTTGATAACCCTTTCAGTGTAGAAGTTTTTCCTAATGTCTAACCTAAACCTCCCCTGGCACAACTTGATGCCATTTCCTCTTGCCCTATTGGTTGTAACTTGTGAGAAGAGACCAACTCCCACCTCTGTACAACCTCCTTTCAGGTAGCTGTAGAGAGCAATAAGGTCTCCCCTCGGCCTCCTTTTCTCCAGGCTAAACAACCCTAAGTCCCTCAGCCGCTCCTTATAAGACTTATTCCCAAGACCCTTCACCATCTTCGTTACCCTTCTCTGGACCCTCTCCAGCACCTCAATGTCCTTCTTATACTGCGGCGCCTGAAATTGAACACAGTAGTCAAGGTGCGGCCTCACCGGTGCCGAGTCAGTGGGAACAGTGGGACAATCACTTCTCTGGTCCTGCTGGCTACGCTATTCCTGGTGCAGGCAGCATCGTAACGGTAAAAATATTTATCCTGGACTTGTGCTGGGTGCCACCCACCAGTTTCTTATCCAGATCTCAAAAACTGCTGATGTCCCTGTATAGCACCAATTTTCTACAAAACCGCAGCACTCTCAGCTCCAGGCTCTCTCTGTCAAGCTGGTGAAGGTGAAGCCTTACTATGTGTTGTCTGTATTAAAGCAACACGTCTGACAACAGATGAAGCCTGGAAGTTTTGTACCAGGCTGAGAGCAGGCCTTCTGCTGTGCAGATTGCCCGCTGCAGACACCGTGCTTTCCCGTAGACCCTGGCAGAAACCATCACCTCCAGCTGCGTCCCTCCCCACATCACCTGGCTCGGCAGCGGGATGGCTCCCCTGCAACGCCACAAGGTTTTCCAACCGTCAGTCCTCAGCACGCGCGTGCACGCAGGAATAAAAAACAATACATGATAAGCCCAGGCAGAGACGGGAAGGTATCAACTCTGCATGACATTTTTCATCTCCCACACCCGCTAGGAACTCGATGTGCGCATGACCTGTTCCTTGGCACTGCAAAATTAGCAGCGAGGAATTATCAGGGAGTCAGAGGGCTGCAAATATTGCTGTGCCAGGGCAACTTTTATTCACAGGAATAATGTAGGCATCTCTCATTCCCTCCTAGGAACTTTGATAGAGCCGGGTCATCACTGAAAAATATTTGCATGTTTAAAATGTTTCATTATCTCATAAATGCCTCTAATCAGTCATTTGCATGCTAAGAGAAGAAGAATGTTAACAAAACTGAAGAGGCATAGGAAATTAATGCAAATACCTCTTCACAATCTCATGGAGCAAAAGATTTCCAAATAAAAGTGTATTTATGAAGAAAAAAATGAACAAAATTATAAAAAGTCCATTTTGGCCATGATGATTAAGAAAATTACACCATAGCAATAGTTTCCATGATAGACTATTTCAGTAAAACATTTGTGTAGAGGACACTTACATTTCTACAGAGAGCTACTTACTGCATTTATCTTTTCTATTTCAAGCTGGGGCAGTAAGCCATGCTTAATTTTAAACACGACAGGAGAACTGTCTGACAGCTCCAGCTGTTTTAGCTGTGTTCTGCACCAGAGCAAAAATATCTGAACAAAACTCTACATTAATCACCCTGAGCTATATTGAAACCAGTTAATTCTTTAACAGTGGAGGAGGTGTGATTTAAAAATAAATAAATCACGCTGAGATGTCTGAACAAAATTCCTGTAACCTAGCATCCTCCACATGTGCTATTTAGAAGACACAGGGAGACCAAGAGACCCCTAGATCATCATACATATTTTATGTTGTTTCTATCTATACGGAGCAGCGTTACATGCGATTCAACTTATTCAGGGTATCTTACTGTCTTTATACAGAATCGTAAAGCACTGAAAGATGATGCTCCTACCCTAACCATAATCTACCACAGTCAAGCCTGAAAAGGAAAACCTTGTCCTGTGGACCTTGCCTAAAGCATGACAAAAGCAATGGGAATCTTGCAGGGATTTCAGCTGGCTTTTGGCAAGGTCTCAAAAGCAAAACCGTATGTTTGCTCCTGTACCCACCGGCAGCCAAACTCTGGTTAGCTGCACAGCAGGTAGCTGAGCTTTTTTCCTTCTTCCAAACCTGAGGCACTCCATAAAAATCACCATTCAGCCTAATACAATATGCATCAATATTAACCAGTTAATCAGTTCACTTTTACATCAGGTCCTTTTTCCCCACACACACCCTGCCTGGTACGTAGCTGGCCTGTCTGGGGTTCTGCTCTGTGGATGTTGTTGAGTCCCTTCTTCAAGGTCCTGAGCACCATCAGAAGTCGCTGAGATCAGACACTGGGAAAGAGGAGTGGAACTGTAGAAATTACCAATTTTCAGTCACTAGGCTGGTCTGAAAGGAGCATTTTTAGCTATCTCAATGCAGCATTTGAGGGACCTGCTTTTTACTTTTGTTTTTCTTTCATTAGACTTGGGTATAATTTTAAGGCATATACCTTTCCGAAGATAAAACAGAAATATTTTACTGTAGCTCATGGCAAAGATAAGTTTTTTAGTTTTCTTTTGAATTAAATTATTTTTCTAGAAAACAATTTCATGACACAGAACAAGTCTGGCAATGCTGTGCAGGAATGAACAGCTTGACCAACAGAAACATTTGCCTGGATCTTGCCAGCATGTGGCTAATTTGAGCCATCAGACGCTGAGCACACTTAAGGAGAAAATAAATTAATTTCTCTAGCAGAAAAAATTCTGGGAGACTCCTTGTGTAGTTAAAATTTCTCTAAATTGATCCTATGTGCTTCTGAAATAAGCATAAAAATACCAAGCAACTGCACTGTCCATCCAGCTATTGCTTTCTGGTAACTTTTAGCTTGATTTGCCAAAAACACATTCTTTAAACCACACTAGACTGGCTTGAAAAAAAATATCAGAAAAAAACCCACAACGTCAATAAGCGTAGTCAAACCCCGTGTTCACAAAGGCTCAAGTCTGAAAGATCTCAGAGCTATGTTGCTGCCCCGAGCTTTGTCGTCACGCCCCAGAAGGGAGCATCCCAGAGTACTTGTCCCTTTCTCTGGCTCACCATGAAAGAGAAGTTCCTCTGCTCCAATTTAGGTGTTACACTTATTTTCCTGGAGCTGCAAAATAAGGAGAGACATGAAAATGTCCTTACAGGCTTGAGCATCATCAGAGATGCTCAAGATCCAGAGATACAGAGAACCACCAGCTAAGTACTCAGCTGCCACTGTCCCCCTACCCAAACTCTGGCACCTGTGGATGCCAAGGAAGTCACTAATAAAAAGGAAAGCTATTTTCTCTCATTCCAGTCCTGCACAAACTTGATGTTGTTATTGTAAAAAGTCTCTGTGAAATTAACAGAGCGATAGGAAAGCCAAATGGTGCGACTGTAGGGTGAGGGCTTCAGCCTGGTAGGCTTCAGCAGCTCCCAGTATGCTTTACTGGGAGTCTCCCCTCCGTTGGCTCGTGATCTGCCTCCAGAAGGGCTTTGCAAAAGTGCTGGCAAGGAAGAGGAAAGGAGCAGGAAAGTCCCACATAAAATGTATGTCTACACATCAGCTACTAGCTGAAATACATATCCCACATTCGGATGACAACCAGTGCCAGCCACATTAAGACCAGTTTAGGCACGAGTCACAGGCTCGATGGGGATTGCAAGCTCAGGGTATGCAAAGGGTGTCTTCTTCAGGGGTGTGTCAGCAGAGCAGAGCATGGGACGGGTAGGTCAGATCCCATCACTGCTAAGAATAAGATGACTTGTCTTTCCTGTGTTACTTCCCAAGGCACTTTGGGCTCGTGAGGGTTCCCCTCCTGCTGAGCCCCGTCCCCCTGGATTACGCGATGCTGTAGTCGAGGAGATGAGTGGTGCCGTCAGTCTGCTAAGGTGTATTCCTAAGCCTCGGCTGCTCAACTCCCCAAACAAAAATTTGCCTGACTCAGGGATGTGTTACAGGAGCAGTGAAGGCACACCAGCCACCGGGTCCATTTGCATCCAGAGCCCTCCCAGGAGTTGTTTTTCTCCTAGACACTGCGCCTGCTCAGCAGAGCTGAGACTTTCAATCCCCCAAAGAACATCACGGCATTTCTCAGTCCTCCACTCCACAGCTTCTTTTTAAGAGACGCCTCGCTTAAAGGGAGATTGCCTGACAGAGATAGATAGTGCAAACACTTGTCTACTATTCAGCCAGCCTGTAGGGCAGTTGATTTTGGTTTGTGTTTTCATAGCTCAGAGAAAACGGACAAGTTTTTCTCCAAACCTGCTTGGAGACAAAGGATGTGCATTTAAATAAACACTGAGGGGCAGGGGGCGTGGGCAGGGAGCAAGATTAACAAGTTGGCCTTGACCCCAAGTTTTGGAAAAGCCCCATTTATTTGATGATGATATATCCTACCGGAGGGCACCCCAAATTAGTTTTCTTAGATACCACCACAAGTAGTGGCATGGCTGTGTGAGGCTGTAGGATTCTGGGAGAACAGGTATGGCTCCATCCCCTCCATCCCCCCACATCTACCCGAACAGGATCCAGACGTTTGCCCCCATGATATCCACCTCATAACTGCACACTCCTAACACATATTCAAACCAGCCTTCATCTTCCTCTTCCTCCCAAACTGGGACCTACAAGCCCTCACTCACCTGATAACCACTGTTGCAATGTTTGTTCCCTTGACTTCCCTGGTCCAGCCAGATCTGGAAGTCCTTGCTGGGTTCCCACAGATCAGTGACCCAGTGGCACATTGCTCTCATCCAGATGAGTTTGGTGACACCCAGATGCAACTAGGCTTCAAACATCATTCAATAAGGACACAGATATCGAGCAGTACCTTCTGACACACAGCAAAGCATGAGCTCGTTCAACTAACATGGTCAGATGCAGAGTTACACTCAAGAGAGACGGGAATCTCACCTCATCCCTAAACCCCATGTTTAAGCCCCAGATCTCCATGTTTTTTTCCTGCAGGGGAGAAGAAAGTCCACCTTGGCACCTAAAACTCCAAGATGAGATTATTTCATCAGCAGTTGGGAGATCTGCCATAAAAACTGGCCAGAACAAAAGCAGCCAAGCAGGAAGCCTTGCTAGAGAGTGCCAGACACAACCCTCCGGGACTGCGTGCTCTGGAGAGCGCCAAGGAGAGCACATACCACCGGGAATGAAGAAAGTCTGAACCCTCCTGGTCATTCCTCAACTTACCTTCACAGCATCCTTCTGAGAGTGGGAAATGGCTGCACTGGAGAGGGCAGAGAGCCTTAAGTGCTTTCCTCCTGCTCACTAAGGAAGTCTTCATTGGAGTGAGAGGTCGAGTCCAAGTTTTTGATCCTCTTAGAAAACTAAAGATGGCTCAAGAGCTGTGCTGGGAGTGGCATTTCACTGTGCCTCACAATATGACGTAAAACACGTTATTTCAGAAAACAGTTGGTGTTACAGTACACGTACACATATCCCCATTCCTAATAACCTTTCAGCCGTTAATGCATCTTTTCCATGAATAACTTACCTTCTGCAAAGAGCAGGCTGCCACGCAGGGTTTCTTCGTACACCACACTGGAGCACGGTGGCAGCAATGGGGAAGAGGCTATGTGACATGATGACAGACGCAGCTGAGAAGTACGCGAGTCTGGACAGGGAGTTTGCGATTACACATGGATGCCCCACACCATATCCTTGACCTCAGTACGATCCCTAACCCAGCCATTATTGCCACTTTTTCTGTGGAAGAGGAGGCAGGAAGGATTTTCCAGGGTGGAGAACCACAGACAGCAAAAGCTCCTGGCTGCTAAGAAAATAAAAATCTCAGCGAGAGAGTAACTAACAGAGATATGACAGCCTGTCATCCAGGAGAGCATGGCAGGGGTGTCACAACAGCTGTCTCACCTAAACCTGGGAGGCCGTCTCTCGTGTTTTGAAAGTAACCGATGACACCCAACATACGGACCTTGCTGCTGTGCAATCCAAATGCTGCTGAGGGACAGCGATCCCCTGACGGGCATCTCTGCCATCTCCAACACCAGCTTCTGCACGAAAAATTCATACAGACTTAGGGTCCATAAAGCTTGAAATTCCCAGACACCTGCTCTGCATAGAGTCACCCTGCGATGCAGACTTTTTGGCTATCAGTGGTGAAAATTTGTATAATTTGATGAATTTTAAGGCAGTGAATTTTTATAATTCACAAAAGACATCGTAGCTCTTTTGTGAGACCCGAGCATTTGCAGCTTGGAATCCCGTAGCGCCAACTCAGCCCGGGCAAAGCCTGCACCACGCAGGCACGAGCGGGACCAGCCCCAGCAGAACATATTCTTGAAACACAACACAACGAATTCTGATGTCCACAGATGGCAACCAGTTTATCCACGGCACATCTTCCCCATGCTTCCTTACCAACCTGATTTCAGCTGGAGGAAACAATCAAACCTTCCTGCCTTGCCCTCCCAGGCTGCCAAAGGAGTTCCAATTAGTGTCAATTGGGATAATAGCTCTATTTGCATTTTTAAGCTATTATTAGCAAGTTGTCAGTCAGCCAGTAATTTGTATCACTTCGGAATAATGAGTATTTAAATATTTAAAAAGAGAACGTTCCTTTCTACCACCCCCTTCCTTTTTGTGCTCAAATAATAATGGTTTTAATCAAAAGTAATTTGTATTAATATACATTTTGCCCCAGGTGTTAAGAGCAGTCTTCAAGAGCAGTGGTGAGAGACGTTAAGTAATACAATTTATTAATATAGACAACTACTCCTATCCTCGATAGTAGCAGAAATGGAGGCTGCAGTTGCGACCAGATCATTCTGACTCTCCTCTTGCCCTCTGCAAGATGATTACCGTGCAGGAATTGAGGTCAGTTCCAATAATTTTATCTACCTGGGATTATAATTCTCTAAAGGACTATTTTGGACCCAATTACTCTATCTTCTCCTTTGTGAAAATTCCTCAGTTAAGCATCCTGTACCAAAAAAAAACCCCAACACCCAAACCAAAACAAACAAACAAAAAAAACCCACAAAAAACCCAAAACCGAAACAAACAAACAAAAAAAAGCGTGAGACCTCTCTCCAGAGTGAGCCTGGAGCAGGTGAAAGGTTGTGTTTGTCAAATCAGCCAGCCAGCTATACATTGCCATTATACCACCGATGGTCACCGGGGGATGTTGTTTCCTGACGGGGTTCGAGCCTAGATGCTCAGGTATATGCAGTCTGCCGCTGTTCATCGTCACACAGAGCTCATAAAACAACTGGATTGGCCATTTAACATAAATAGGAAATCTTTCCAAATTTATACGATGTACTGCATTTTATAATATGTGTGTGTGTATACACATATATATATAAAATCATTCTTTTCAGAAAAAAAGCAGAGGTATGGCCCTAAGCCTTTCTGATGTGCATCTGCAAAACTTCCTAGTAGGACTCATGGTGTTCTTTCTGTATGACTACCTGAAATCCTGTGATCCAAAATCATGACACAAACAGGAAAAAAAAATAACCCCTAACTTCAGAGGAATCAACATTCCTCATTCCCCAGCCCGGTATTATCTTTCATCTTCCCTAGAACTGGCATTTTATAGCTGTTCTAATTTCTAATATCATAACTGTTTTTTAATTACTTTCAAATTGAATATTGGATGCCTTCAATACTAATGCATTTAACTCTTAGCTGCCTCCTCACCTGCAGCACCAGTATGAGAAGCTCTGCACAGTATCTTGTTAGCACGATCAATTTAATAACATTTTTCTTTTTTGCTTGGTTTTTATCCCTATTCTAATGTAGTACTTATTATGTTCCCTTCCACGAAGCTCACACACAAACCCCACCGACAAGTGTGCCTGAAGGAACAGGCTAAAAGCACGAGCAGAGCAGGATGGAGAGCAGTTTTCCCCAGGGATGAAGAGCTCTTTTGTGCAGACACGCTAACAGCGGCTGCCATCTGCCGGCTAAAAAAACAAAATTTAAAAAATCATCCCTCGCAGAAAGCTCTCGATCTCAATTCAGACTTTGACATATTCTTTTTTTTCTTTTTTTTTCCCCGCTGGAGGGAATGTGTCTGCCTGTTGGCTTCCTCGGACACAGCGCAAGGGGCAAAGCTGCGAGGCTGCAGAGCAGAGCCAGCCCCGACCCACTCACATGGGAGAAACAGGAGTGTCGGGTAGACTCTAGGGTACCATCGGCATGTTGTTGTCGCTCATAGGACACTTGAAAGATCCAAACCGAAGCATACAGTGCAGGGAAGACTAGCTGCCCAGCTAGTTTTATCTTATTGGAAGAGTTTCCAGGCAGCTAAAATATGGAAAGTGGCACTACAGAGAGGGGTGGGTGAGATACCACAAACAGATCTTGGAAAGCAGCATGCACAAACCCTGTTCATGTATCACCTCCCCGAGCTACTACCCCTACCAACTTGCATAAGTCACTTCTCTTCTTCGTCCTCCTCAGTCCCTTCTCTCCTTCCTCAAGCTTTGGAAATAAAAAATTAAAATTACCAATTTAAATTTTAAATAATTAAATTTAAATTATTAAATTTAAACAAAAACGAGTAAAAATTTAATGCATTACCTGCACCCAGAGGCAGGCTCATTCAAAACTTTCTAAGACTTTCCTAATCGCAGTCTTTATGTCAACTACAATGTCTATGTAGATATGTAAATAAATAAAAAACAACAGGCCCGTAAATTCCAAAATGAGGAATGGTGACAGGCATCACGCAGGTGATGTATGTGCTTGGCTATCCCTCGGAATGTCGCTGAGCAACACACAGCTTATCTCGCTACAGAAACAGCAGCTTCTCCCACCCTTCAGCCCCACTCTCCTTTGGGGAGACTTCAACAGCCAGCTCAAACACAGGCCGACCTTGCATTGAATCCTCCTTCGACAACTTCTCTCTCTTATTCACTAATGGGAATCAGACATTACGTCTGCGTCAGAAGATTAAGTCCACCCCTCCTGAGTCTCAGTATAATTCTTTGATGTTTTACTTTTAACCACAATTTACCATGTTTTACCTCAGTTCTGAGTGGAAAAATGCAACAACCTTGACTGATGTTAACTCTGAATCTGAATAAAATTATAACACTCGTTGAGGAATTAGCTTCCACAGCAAAGCAAACGCTGGTTCCTGCAACCCAGTTTTCCAGTTCTTGGTGAGGACAGTTAAATATGCATCACCTTGTAGATGTTCATCAAATGATATTTCCCACACCAAAGGTCCTCCACAAAGAGACCCGCCATATTCTCTTAAGCACAATAGGCTGCTTTTACACTTGACTGTGATTTTAAACACAGTTTCAAACATTTTGTATAATTTCAAACCATCCCACATAGAAATATCTGCCCAACGGACGAAGGGTCCCCAAAGTCCTGTCAAGTGTTCCCTGGCTCTTACATGCTGGTTTGTACTCGGGAGCTTCTCTAGAGAGCCACTGTCGGGGACACTTGGATGTGGACACAGTCACTGAAGCTCCACGCAAGCCAATTAACTGGAGGTTACCTTGGAGGAATGAACAGGTTTTCACTCCTGAGACCCTTAGCATTTATACCTTTAACAATAAGAAGGCACCAAACACTGTATTTTTCCTCTGCACATCCGTAGAAAGCTAAAATAATTAGGATCACCAGCCTAGGATCTTGCCTCACTACGTAAATGCCCAAACTCTTAGGAATTAGAAAAATCAAGGTGTATTTCCTTGAACACCTGACAATGTTGCAGCAGAAAGTGCATTTGAGTAATGACCCCAAAATGTTTTGAGCCTATTTTTACTTTAGGCAAATGCCATTTTCTTATCATCTCAGCTTCAGGAAGTTTACAGCGAGTAGTAAATCTTATCTTTACGCATCAGTACCTATACAATATACTCCATACTCCGTTCCCAAGTCAAAATATACTTTACTGCTTCAAGGAAATTGGCCTTAAGTAAAGAAAGCTACAGGAAGGTATTACCTTACTCATCATATATTCAGAAATTACTAGTATGTGCAAGTTTATGTCAAAATATAGCCACTACTGGCCATAGCTGGACAGTTCATGGGCTCCCTGGTACCACGAAGAGGTTCAGTAAGGTTTCTGGAATAGAGATTCAAACACAGGATTAGGGGGGAGTAAAAAATAGACAATCAGTCATTTTATGAAGATTTTAAACCAGAATTGTTTATATATTATCTTTTAGATAACAATTGGCTTTGGTTTCCTAGTCAAGAGGGACAATCAACTAGACTTCTGTCTTCATAAAGAGCACGATGCTAATCAAGTCAATCTGCAGCACACGTATTTTTTTCTGACCACACTTAAGTTTAAGTTACCTTAAAAAAAGCAGCCCCCATGCCTAAGTAGTTAATAAAAAGTTGTCCTGGGTAAAAAGTCATGTGTTTTTCAGTAGAGTATTAGAAGTTCTTGAGGTTTCTGAAGAAGCTTTTTTCCCATTTTTCCAAGCAAGGTGTCTGTCTGATCCCACTGTCTTCAACGATGCTTTGCCTGACTAAAATCTATGGTTAATAGGGTTGGTTCACCACGCAGTTGGCCACATGCAGTTGAGCAGCAACACCGTCTACCTTTTCATCACACAGGTGGAAAAACTCTCAGAGTAAGTGAAAAAATTCTTAAAATACTTAGTCATGCAACTTCCATCAGACTGATACAAATCACTCAGTTAACACTCTATTTTCAAAAATAATAAATACATTTAAAAATTGAAGCCCTTGAGTCAGAAACAATGACACAACTCAGCTTCTCTTGTGTGTTCTGCTCTTTGATAACAGTCACAATATCTTTAGACTGCTGGTATTATTTACAAGATTCAAAACAGCCAACTGGCGGCTTTACAGTAACAAGTAAGATTCCCATTCATTTAATTAAGTAACACCCAGCACCACCACTATTATAAACTCTAGTAAGCATCTCTGCATAGCTATGAATATCTAAATACCTTTTGAAAGCCAGACCAGAGTTCTCAGGAATGCTTAGAAAGACATTCAGAATAGAATAATATAGACAGACTATCCAAATCCCACAGCCAGGAACACAAATCACTAAATAGCTAGCATCAAATTCCCCTTTGCTCAGAGGGCCTGCAGCAGTTTGCATCGCTTAGCCTTATTCAAGTGCTCAAAACAGAGCTCACATTAAAATATATTAAAAGACTGCAAGGCAAAATAATACAATCGAGGTCACATAAGGAACAGAGCTGCCAAATAAGGTAGTTCCTTGTCCATAAAGTATTTTCCCATGAATTACAAAGTTTTGGTACAGCAGGGTGAATTTTTAGTAGTATATTAACCACAGAAAGCTCTTATTTCCAATAGCATTGTCAAAACGCATCTTAAAGACCATTTAAGCTTTAGGTTTGCATAATTTGTTTAGTTTTTTTAAAGCAGAGTGCATGCAAATTGCTTGCAGCACTTCTATTTGGGAGATTATTTCAACAGCCTACTCTTGGGTAGCCGACTTGTAATGTTTCAACGTGCGAGCAGAGGGATCAGTAGCTTTAACCCATCTCGGCATCCAGTAGTGGGGCAGCCAGCCGCTTCGCCCTGGGTAGTGCTTTTCAAAGATCTGGCGGTAGTAATAACTTTCTTTTGTTTTAGGAGGATTGAAAGGGTATTTCTCTGCTGCCTTTTCCAGCAGAAGGTCATCAACCTATAGACACAAGCAAAAGTCAAGTTAAGCTGCAAATACATTTAACTTTTACAAGTCAATTTGCTGCACGTTAAAGACCTACAGGGATTCACCAACCACTGAAGGGGCCCACCGGTTTAAAAAAAAAAAAAAAGTCTTATTCTAGAGGCAGAGGTTTGTGACAGGTGAATTTTTGTCATCGGCTCCCTTGATCTTTATGAATACATAACTATATTTCCCGTGCTGTCAATATTTCTCTCTGCATTTTATGTGAAGCCCGTTTCTCTTTGGGTTACAATCACCTTTGTTAGTAAGCTCACAAAAACTTTCCTATCCTTCTCTTTGCTGTGAATCAACCAGAACAACTTAAAACAACTTAAGGCAATTTCTAAAGCAGCTAGCTTCCACTGCCAACATGCTGTCTAAGTCCTCCCTGCCATGAAATAAATTTGCTCCTGCTACGCCAATCCAGGCTCAGTACAGGCAGCACACCACTGCTGCCTGACCCAACTACTTTCTTGCCTGTGGATATAGAGAAAGAAAATGGGAAACAAGCAGTTGGTGGTAGGACAAACGAGCACCTGTCCACAGGCTCGACTACACATATTTCCGTATAACAGAGCTCTGGTGTAAATTGGGTGTTATTCCTTCTTCTCGATTATTAAACCACCTCTGTACACCAGAGATGATTATCCTTTGTCCAAAGCCAAAATGCTCTAAATCTTCATTGGTTAGAAATGCAAGCAGAGGCTTTACAAAGCAAAAGGGTTTAGCTAGGCATGGCTGGGAAAAACATATGACATAAACAAGAAAGGACATTATAAAGTTATTACGCTGTTACTCAGCTGCAGAGTAAGTTCATGCAAGCGCCTTCAGCTGAAGCAGCTGCTTTGCGTGTAACCCAGAAATTGTGTTTGCCGACACACAACCTAATTTGCAATCCAGATACTTAAATTATGTTCATTTCCTTGCACAGTCATTTCTGTTAGGGTCTAGCATTTCTGTCTGTCATTCTTTCAAATGCCTTTAACCAATTCAGATAGCTAGAAGACCATTGATTAAAGTTTATCTTGCTCCTCCACCATGAAGGTCAAGTTACTGTCATACACAGATTTATTATCCCACCCAAGCACATGAGCTGCCTCCCCTTGGCAGCCACATCCAATACACCTAAATGTGAAAGACAAAAGAAAGAAAAAAATGGTATTGTACCTGTTGATCAATATAGTCCTGAAGAATAGAAAACCAGGATTTCTTTACTGATGCTATACCATCACTGAAAGCTTCTTTGGGTCTCCAGAGTATTTCTTTGGGAAGCAAGTTGGAATCTTCAAAGGACTGTCTTAAAAGGTATTTTTCAATTCCATTCTGTTTGAAGAACAATAAACAGTGTCATGAGTCTCAAGAACTGCAATACAAAGAGCCAGCTTTAAAAACTTAAGAAATGGTTTCCTTTCAGAAGGTCTGGTGGGAAAAGAGTTCCCAGTAGTCCAACAATCCAGCAAAATATTTAAGAGCATGTTTGACTTCGGGTAAAGGACTTAACCATTGAATTAAGCAATTTGATTATGCTTCAAACACATTTATAAGCTTACATTTGGGTCCAATCCTAGTTTTACATACCTTTGGGATACGCAGTTCTGCTGGTAGAGATAAATAATAAGAAGTAAACCGATGATCCAAAAATGGGACTCTCAGTTCAAGACTAAACATGGGAAATAAATGGAAAAGATACTGAATTAATCCAACAAGTCATCTACTTACAAATTCCATAGCAGTTAAGCTTTCCCTGGCTTTCACATAAACACAAGGTTTTCTGCTTTTACTTAGACGAATTTTCACTTGCATATTCATGACTATCTGCATTTAATTCATCAATTTGGAAAGTTAAGTGTATGGTCTGCAAAGCTTAAATAAAGATCTTGATGATTTATGATGCCATCTGCTGGACTGCTTCTAGTACAATGAATTTAAAGACTACAGTTGGCAGGATTTGCAATAACCGTTGATCCACATAAGCAAAAACACATTGAAAAAACATCCTGTTGCCCCCAGAGAACTACCAAGCTGCTCACTGGGATTTGCATCAGCATTTGTAAAGATGTCACAGAACCAAGTAAGGATTTCTGCTGTCATTTCTGAAATCCACATTTCTTTGTGTTTTTAAGAAACGACGAGACGGAGCCCGCGTGGACACCATTATGCTATTGGCTACTGATCCTGCAGCATTTGCACAAGTTCTCTCCTACACCAGTGACAGATATACTTGTACAAAGTCTTCCTGCTTACATTCTCTTATGCATACCATGGCGTCTAAGGACACTGAAGGCAAAAAATAAAATTACAGTGTGTCTTCAGTAGGAAGAACCTCTCTCAGTGTGTTTCCTCAAGAGACATTATGCTGCCCAACTTCAAAGTCAAATGGACATATTATACTGCATTCCAGTAATTTCATTGTCTCTGTAGCCTCTCCTCTGCTAAAAAGCTTCAACTACTTCAGGTAATGCTCACCTTATCCAAAAAAAAAAAAAAAAAAAAGCACCAGCATTCAGCAATCAAGTACCAAGGCTCAGTTTCCACATATACTGACAAGATTTGCATTGCAAGTCTTTCCCTATAGTTATTTTTTTCTAACTGATAAAGGTACTTTCATCATTTCCTCTCTATTCTTAATTCTTCTCCCTTTTCTCCATAAGTCTGAACACCTTCAATTCAGTTTTAATTTGATAATACAAGGGTTCTCTCTTCCTAGCAGTGCTGTGAAGCTGACCCCAGCTTCTCTTCAAGAAATGGCAACTCTCCAAAGAAGAGAAGCCAGAGTGTGATATTAAACAGCCTTGAATATGTTGTCAAACTTTTCAGCACAAAACAAATTATGAGGCAAGCGGCAGGTCTCCTCCACCCTGTCCATCTTTTATATAGGAAAGAGAAACATAAGAAGGTTATAGAAACCTGCGCAAGTCACTTTGTGGCAGGATCAGTATACAACACCACAAGTTTCCCAATACGTAAGTTGTTTGCTTTGCCAAAGGTACCATTTTTTTCTCATCTATAGTCAGTTTCCCAACAATATTCTTTTAATTAATGTATTTCTTTAGTACAATAATGTTATTTTCTACAGCGTACAATTTGGTGATTCTTTAAGTCACGCCAACTGTATTCTAACAGCTCTTTATCACAGTCAGCTACCCAACTCAATGTACATTCTTTTCTCTTTCAGTATGTTTTTTTAATTTTTCACACGCATGCTGATTATCAGATTCAAGAGTTCTTCTTTGTCTAAACATCAAAAAACCCAAAGTCAAATACAACTTTGCCTTCCCTCCTTAACTCTGCATATTTATATTTCTAATTCACTGCTTCTATAAAGACCAGTACAATCCCATACAAAAGATATTTCCTGCATCAGTTGGCAACACAGTGGGCCTTACAGCCACAGAAGACCGGATTAAATTCTGCAGTGTGGTTTGCTGTTGCTCAAATTCCTTCAGGCTATGACTTGAATTTCATCTTGGGATACAAATCCCCAGCAGTCCTTTGCTTCAGAATCAAGAGCTACTCTAAGCAGATGCAACTAATCAAGAGGTACTGTAAGCAGATGCAATTAGAGTCACAGTTTCATTCTTCCTCTATCTTACTGTTCAGAAACAGCACCCAAGTCCACAGTCTTTTCTCATCAGCTAAAACTTTCTTTGGTAAAACATTGTCCATAGCAATTGCAAGTTTGTCTAGTAGTGTTTAGAACAGAAACGTGATTGAGGAGTACTCTGAAGACCAGATTTGCCTGCTCTATAGACTGCTAGCCCTCGTGCCGTGCTTCCCACCCATTCAGAGCACAGGCACCCGAGTGCCTGTGCACACCTGGAAGGTTAGAAATGCCTGTGGTGTCTCAAGTTATATTAAGATACAGAGCTCAAGCAGAGGATGGGGTGCATCCCATTTGCTACTACTACCCTGAGGACCAATGATCATCTTAGAGTAGTTTAGACCCAGACAGTAGGAATAAAATTATCCTGCATCACCATATTCTGAATCACTTAGTAAGTCAAACAGTGACAAGTCAACAATTAGCTGTTGTAATTTCCTCAACGGCAGCAAAACTTTTAAGATCATCTTTGGCTTTTAAACCACATGAGTCCTCAGCATCCAAGAGACTATGTTTTACCCGTGTGCTGCAGTAGTTCTGTCCGCGCGAAGTACATCAAACAGGTACAGCTCCTTCAGAAGCCTCTCGCTCTCTTCTGCAGCTTCTTCGGGGGACGGCGCCTGTAACCAGACACACGCGTGTAGCACGCAGACATAATACAGCTGCACTGAGGGAACCATTACTGTCCTGTGTTTGAGTTGTAGCGATCACTGAGTGATCTCAGAACTAGCAAAGACTACATACAAGAAATAAGTCTCAGGAATTTCTGAAGTTTGAAAAAGTTATTTTTTAGGTGATTAAATTAAATCCCTTGCATTTTATGCCACCTCAGGAGAAAGTCTCAACAAATATACAGCTGTGACAACGCTCAAACATCACACCTTGATATCTCAGAGATTTTCTGTTGAAGGGGAGAACAAGCAGCTCAAGGGCTTTCTGTATAGGAAATATGTTTACCTTATGGAAATATATATATCCTTGTGTCAGCTCATCTGATCCTTCTCCCGAAAAAATGACCACACTGTCCGTTTTCTTTCTTATATATTTGGAGACAAGATACATACCTTAAAAAAAAAGTATAAAGTTATTAAAATACAGCTACATGTATGATGCTATATACAGCTAGTAAAGTTTTAAATTTAGCATTTTAGAATTTTCTCTCCTACACGACTTTCTTCTAGCAACCAACTTCTTGTAGCAAACAACTGCAATGTGCTAAAATAACATCTCATTGTTATTCAAAGCTATCAACAGCCACACAAACTAAGTGCTGCAAATATATCTAAACTGTGTACTTACACTTAGCCCTCAAAATATCAGAAAGATGTGTGTGTCTGTGATCCTGGGATTGCTGGAGGATTCCCGTGGGAACACATACAGCAGTTGTTCTGACTCAGTTCAAAATTAAGCACATGATTAATTCCAGCACAGTCCTGAACAAACCTTCTAGCTCTGGAGAACAAAACTACCAGCAAAAGTTTCTGCTCTGCCACTGTGGGTTGAACTGGATAAAGCCCTTTTTTCAACCTTTTTTTTAAAAAGAATTATTAATCAAAATTATGCCTTCCCCTCATTACATCTTTCCAAACAATATGGTCTTACAACAAAAGTATTAGAGATCTAGTGGAAAGGACCTAGTTCATTATTTCTCATACTAAGCAGCAATCACAAAGAAAGATGACAGATGAAAAGTTGGCTTTATTTTTTAAAGAGACGCTTTCAATATTTCCCATTGCAAAGTCCTAGCTTCATGTACCAAATTCCACTGAGGCAAGTGGGTTTTCAAAGCTGTGTTGCCTATTTGGCTTATTAAAGTTTTTACAATGTTTTAGGCTGACACAAGATTAACTGGGTAAGATGTCACAGCTGGCACTAAACAGAAGGTCACATTGGATAAGGGTTTTTCATTCTTATCAGGTTGACAACCCTTTGTAAGAAGCTGACGGTGACTTCCTTAATTTCTCAGAATCAAACGTGTATTACAAGAAGCTAGCTGGCTTGAGTACACATGCGTTACTAGAGGGTGAAAAGAAATATTTTAGTATTAAAATTATGCAAAGAATAGGGTAATCATAACTGTTTTGCTATCATAACATTCAGTACTCAGATAACCTGTAAATTTTCCCCCTTCCTCCAAGGTTCATACTTAACAGAGCAGAAAACCTAGACCTCTAGATGTCACGTTCCTTCTTCATACAACTTTTGTTTTTCATCCCAATGCTTCAGGAACAGCTCTTTCCAGTTGTTTTCTACAGTCAGTGACTTTGAAACTAATAACTGGTTTTGCCTCGGTGTGGTATCACAGACAAGACCAGGAAGCAGAATTTGGGACTTGCAGTTCCCAGGTTCTGTGACAGCTAAAGGATCTAGTAGCTAACTACATGGTTTTGCACAAAGTTTTATTCAGGCGATATAAAGCAAAAATTGCTATTAAAAAATCTTACCAATTGAAGCTCTTACTGTTGTTATATCATAGGTTTCCAAGGAGAAGATAACCTCCTCTATTGCCTGAATTCCCTCTTCAGAATTAAATATTACTTCATGATGTTCACTGCCTATATGTGTTGCCACCTGTTTGTAAAATGTCACAATAATGCATTGCTTTTCAATTAAAACATTTTTTAAACATACATTGTGTTTAGAACACGCATTGAGTGAAAGCACCAGCTCCCTTCTGCCACAGTGGGAATTATATGACACTAGGCCAAGAAAAGACAATACTGTAGCAGTCCCTCTGACTTGCAGTGGCACATTCACCAGTGCGAACACAGTCTCCCTAATTACAGTGTTCAATCATGATTACAACAGACCATATCCAGCTGCTTGCCCAAAGCATAGCAGAATCTGCAGAGGCTCTAAATACTCCGGATATTTGCCCTGAAGAGAAAAAGCAGCTCAAAAGCCATGACAGCCTGGATACCTAAAGGACACCCCAAACACCAAACAGCTTGTACGAGGCTCTTAATTCAGTAAAACGATGATTTACTTACAATATTTAACATTATAAAAATGCCATAACACAGGACCATAGCATGGAGATTTACCATAAAACCCAGAGGCAAAATTGAGACAACTCCGAAGTACCGTCCTTTTGGTAACAATGCAATGGGAGTCCGTCATGAAAGTCTTCCAAACACAAGTGAAAATAGGTAAGGCTCTTTTGTAAGATTTAACTAAGCAGCAAATGTTGTACTAAATGATTTAATGCAAACTGATTTACTTCATAGCAATACATGAATATTCAGCATTACTATTAATACCATACCATGAAATTAGCACCATTAATATACACGGTTTAGCATTCAGCAGCTCAGACAAACTGAAAGCAACACTTACTGTACCTTTCTGGCAGCCAGTAAGTCGGGACTGTTTTCCATTCCGATTGCAAAGGTTTGTAATGGATAATTGACGTTGATTTCTTTCATCAGTTTCAGAAGAACAGCCGCAACCAAGCTGGAATCTAAGCCCCCTGCCAAGAAAACAAATCATTTGGTTAGGTGTTCGACTGGTTATTTATTTCCCCTTAAGGACACTGGATCTAAATAGTGGAATCCCATGAGTGAGCTTCATTTTTAAGGCATGTGAATCCCAGGAACTTCTTGTACAAGTTCACATTTACCTCTGCTTAATAAGAGAATCAGGAAACTCTAGTGGAACACCTTCAGTAACAGTTGTTAATACTTTCGGTGTCAGAAGCATCAGTGGAAATCCTTGTTTAAGATACACAGAAAGTATTCTGAAAACATGGTGCCACTATAGAACACACTCTTTCTCAACTCTGCTATAACGGAATTTATTCTCCATTTCAAAACTGCTCTCTATCCTCTTCTTACCTACACATTTAATACTCTACTGACAAAACTATGTAAATTTTTTTTCGGTTTGCTGTTTGGAAAAAAAAAAAAAAGAACTAAGTAAAAGAACAGAACATTTAGTGTAAGATTCCACTCTTCCCCGATCATTTTTAAGTGTGTTTCACACATTTTGAGTGGAATTGATTTTATAAACATAACTTCAAATCAAAAAGGTTCACTACCAACATTCTTTTTTTTCCTCTTCTTTCTCAGAGGAGAACAGTGGAAGGATCTGAACAGTTTGAAAGACAAATGAAAAATAAAATTAAGAGAGGCACGAGGTGCCCAGATGCACTCTAAGTCTCCACCTTCTTATTCTTATGAGCTAGTTCTGCTAACCCTTGACTAGTTCTACTTGCTGCTCCCCTTCAAATTATGGAGCAAAACACAGTATCTGTTCTCCCACACCTGCCTGCAGTTCTGACAAGCATGAGGAAAAATCCTCTTCTCTTTGTTTTCTACAGTCTGCATGTGGTTTTACAGCTGAGTGCATTAGCATCCATTCCCACCCTGATCCCCTTTGTGGGCATGCTACCTTGTAATAAAAAAAAAAAATCTCCTTCTGTAGAAATCACATGCAGAGTCTGAGAAAAGGAGAGCAAAAAAATCAAACCGAGTGCTTAGGATGCGGAAATCAGGGAAATCAAATCCTGAGTTACCACTGTGAGGCTGCAGAATTCCCACCATGATTGGAAACAAAAGCACTTCTCCAACAGTGATGCTCCAAGCATACTCAAAATTGTGAAGCACTGAGATACTCTCGTATTATACCAGCACGGGCACTTAGTTTTGGTACTAATTTTGCATGTGCATCTGAGGAGCTGCTGACTGCCTTCTAATTCGATATCTGAAATTTGGGGCTTGAACAGACTTTTTACTGGGGCTGGGATCTTCCAACTCTGCATATGTCCCTGTTTCATTTACCTCCCTCCTACTTTCTATGATGCCACAGTAAGGAAATGGTCCAACAGTATCTCCTAGTCAGTTCTCTTTCATTCAAATGCACATTTAATAGGGTTAATGATAAATGAGTGTAATTACTGATTTTCAATGCATGCATGAACAGCTTGTCAGAACTCTAACCACAAGTACAAAGTGCTACAAAAACACAGTAAATAAGATGTCAGTCCCATGGCTACAAAGCCTCACTTGTGTAAAGCGCCTCTGTATCACCGATCTGGTAACTACCAGATCACACCACCGATCAGCCAATTCAGTGAACAACTTCCTGTACCACAACCTACTACCTCACTTGAAAAAGAGAGCATAGCAAATAATTTTGACCCAGATGCTCCCCTGTAATTTGGTAAATCAAGGGCAGTCTAGGATGGAGGTTCAAGCAAAGAAGATGACAAGTAAGAAGTTCAGTTCCTCCTGCGAACTGAACATGCCAAGGCCTTTTTCTATGTTCACTCAGTGCACAGTGAATGTAATAATTACATTTTCTTTTCAGTCACCAACCTAAGCATAAATTTTATATGTTTAAGAGTATACCGGGTGATTTTTCAATAAGAGCACTGTATTTCTTTCTTAGTCAAAAATGATCAATGTCTCGATAAGCCAGCATGCCATCCAAGAGTAAACTTTAAAAGCACAACACTTTCAAGATACTTATAAACTTGAAAACTTTACCACAAACTAACAAGTTCTGTGCAACTCAGATCACTTCAGGTACACCACAGCAGAACAGCCAGCGTACTTTCCTCTAACTTATAGGCAAAAGAGAGAGAAGACACAAGAGTTGTGATTCCTGCTACTTACCTGACAAAAGACAACCGATCCTTCTGTGAGCCATCAAACGTTTTCTAACAGCATTTTCAAACAGAATACGGATGTTGCTTTTCACTGTTTCAAGATCAAAGCCTGTCCAGAAAAGAAGGGGGGGGGGAGGATAAAATCCCACAAAGTGTTACTTAGACTTTGCTGGATTATGCAATTAGGAAAACAAATATATTTGTCTGAATTTCCTTTGATAAGGAGCACGTACAAGTTCAAATATCTTTGTACATGACTGCCTACAAAAACAATTCTCAAGTTCCCACATTATAAATGTTCTTCCACTTTTTTTTAAATGGCAATTTTTTAAACCAATCAATACAAATTCTATATTCAAAGATTACATTTTTTTCCACTTTTTGATCAAAAAAGTAGCAAATACTTCACTGTACTACCTGAAGGTAGAGTTTCTACTGTATCACACGCAGCATGGAGTGGTTCCTCTTTATAGCTGTGAAATTTTACTAATTCCACTGATGCAACCTTGCCAGAGGGCTTTAAATCCAACACTTCATAATGGCCCGGGAGAAACGGTTCCACTTTAGAACATAAGGATGTTGAATGCTTTAAGTTGATAAGTCCTACAGATAAAATGGGGAAAAAAAGGCAGAGCTTTTAACCTAGGATGGTTAAGTTATACCTCACTCAAAAGCCTCTGTACTAAAACTATATACAAATATTTTCTCCTGATCCTACGTTTGGTATTAAAAAATAACATTTTGAGTCCCTGTCTGCCCTGGCTGGAGCATGATTCAGCTTCTGGCAGGTTGCTCACACAGATCTGAGCCATTTCAAGCTGAGGCAGATTGCAGAGAAAAGAAGCCAGCAAGTTTTACTAATTGGTAAGTAGCAATTTATTCCTGTGAGCATTAAGAAGAACACTTTTCTAACTGACTACGTGATGTCCAGGTCAAGGTGTAATATGCTTATGAGAATTCAAATAACAGTTAATAACTGATTTTGTGTTTTAAATTAAGTGTAGTCAAGCTAACAAGGGGTTTGTAATAAAACTACATCATTGAAGTGACTGCTTAATTGAAACTGATTTAGTGATTTCATAACCCATCAGTTCCAGATGGACCTACACCACAGCTAATGAACACCAAGGATCAGACTTGTAGCCAAAACCTCATTTCCATTCCTCCTGTGAAAGAGGATGTTTTGTACCTGCTGGTCACCTGGATGCCCTTTGAGGAACTCCACAAAAGAGACACTGAATTGCTGCTAGAGAGGGACCAGTGTGGTGGTTATAGGACACAGTCCCTAAAATATTCACTTCCCTTCTTCCTTGCCAAGAAGTAGAGATGGTACAGCTCTTAGTACCAGTACTTAGTACTACTGTTACAGGAGTCAACCTACTTTGGAGTCTGATAATAAAATTGATATACAGTAAATGGGAAAGACACAAGTAATTGTGAAAGTTGATTTTAGCCAAAGTGCATTTTAGGCAATAAACTCCCTTTTGGCACTGTTGGACTAGAGATAATTACTGGGAAAAAAAAAAGAAAGAAAAAAAGAAAAAATGGAGGTAGGAATGTGTCAACTCAAGGGCGAAAAACAGTCACCAAATAAAATGTGTCACTAGACAATTACCCAATGCTGCAGGAAATTTTAGTAGGGTTTTAAAATTCTTGGCTTTTACAGATTAGCAGCTCTTGTGACATTATTTCTCAGTTCACCATGGAATACCAGGAACAAATTCTAATATAATTTATCATAGCATAAATCTAGCCTAATTTTATACACTACGTTTAACCTCTTGGGCTCAATACTGCTATGATTCCAGAACACAAAGAATTATAAAATAAAATAAGCAAGTGATTTTAGAGATTAAGGACAATTAAACATCTTAGAGGTTTACTGTCTGCGGGTTTTGTTTTAATGATGTGTAGTTCTTATATGATTAAATATAGCTCATTTATTACTGAACTTAGAGTTCACTTTCTTTTCACACTTAGAGGAAGAGCCTGACAAAGAGGTTTGTCTCCGACAACACCACCTAAGATTATTTAGGCACTAAACACAACTGGTTTTACCTTTTGCCTCAGAACAGACACCCAAAAATCCATCATCAGTCAGCACCTTGAACAATGGTCTGACTCCATAGGTATCTCTTGCCAGAAACACTTTTCTGTTTGCAGTGTCCAGAAGGATGAAAGCAAATACGCCGTCTAGCATAGATGCTGTTTGTTCTATTCCTCCTCTGTTGTAAAGATGAAGGATAACCTCACCATCCACTAAAGTTTGATATTCAAATCCAAACTGCTTCTGCAACTAAGAAAAAATATAAAGAAAAACATGAATAAGCATTTGCAAACATTGGCTGCTTATTAACTGAAAAAAACAATGCCATTCATGTAATTGTTTAATAAGAAAACTAAGGGTTTTTTTTGTAAAATCACAGTTCAAAAGTTATATAAACACTTCTGTCAAAGAAGGAAATTATATGTTTGTGTTCAAAATATTATTCAGGATCATCTCTCAGACAAGGTAGATTGACTCTGCAGTCTTAAGCAATTCACATTCTGCCAAGTTTTCAGGGATACATTTCTGTCTGAGGATATCAAAATGCAAACCTATGACCCTGGTCTTCAGAAGCAGGAGCCTCCCCACCTCCCACAGACCAACGGCAGAAGCAGGCAACCGCCGCTTCTGAAAGAACAGCTCCAAACAGGACCAGAAACAAAGACATTTATTGTAGTCTCAAATCACTCACTTTCTTATCAGATAATAATGACATTTAAATAAGCCCCCCCCCCCCCCCCCCCAAAACACATAAACACTGGTAATACCTCTGCAAAGTACTTCAGAAATAAACTTTGGTTTACTTATGCAGTCACTGCAATTTCTCACTAGGTTTTTTTTATGCACAGAGAATTTCCTTCTGCCTAATGTCCCTCCATTCCTCAAACCAACCTTTTCACTCTGCCTGTGCAGATGGAGTGGGGGAGGAAGAAATTAGCTGTCAGACTTAAGTCAGACCAAATATTCTTCATGTTCTTGTGGTGCTACTCTTAAAGTTCTTTCAATATCTACCAGATAGGGGGAAAGAGGAGGTTTCAGTAAAACACTAAAAAGCCGAGAAACCCCACAAAACCAATGCTTTAGCATTTTAACTGAAGTTCTTTGGTTTTAATTGTTATTTATGGGACAAAGTCTTGGATCAAATTGAGTCAATATTAAAATAACTAAATGACTGCCCTACACAAGATGCTTGTTTCACCAATGATCCTTTCCTAGGTAGGTTTTACCCACAAGCCTGAAAGAAAAATTTCTTCATAAAGAAAGAAGGCACATAACGTAGTGAGAACAACTGAACAAATAAATTCCTGCTGATGGCAATGCAAATTTTGCATAATTAAATTCCCCTTAGGGTTGTGTGTGTAGCATAACTGAGAGTAATTCTTATGGCTTTCAACAGCAGAAAAAACACAATGCAAAACAGTGAGTATTACAGACTGTTGGCACAATACATTTCACATGGACTGCAGGGCAAAGTGTTTTTTCACATTTCAAACAGCCAGATACTTAAAAGGCTGGAAAAAAAAATTCCCAATGACATTACTGATATCACGGACATCACTGACAGTAGCCTGACTCTGACTTCAAAAGTGTGATGTTAGAAGTACTAAGACATTTCAGATTATTCACACATTTCTGATACTACCATGCTCAGTTTGTGATTCATTTTCAGCATTCAGTTTCAGCATGATTCAGAAACCGTCAGAACTGTTAGTTGCTTTATATGCCAAATTTGGATGATCTGAATCACCTCCCTTTACAAGTAACACAGGCATCATGGACATCATTGGGGTGCATTAAAAAGAGCGTTGGCCAGCAGGTCGAGGGAGGTCATCCTCCCCCTCTACTCTGCCCTGGTGAGACCGCATCTGGAGTACTGTGTCCAGCTCTGGGCTCCCCGGGTCAAGGACAGGGAACTGCTGGAGAGGGTCCAGCGGCAGGCTATGAAGATGATCAGAGAATGGAACATCTTTCATATGAGGAAAGGCTGAGAGACCTGGGTCTGTTTAGGCTGGAGAAGACTAAGAGGGGATCTCATCAATGCTTATAAATATCCAAAGGGCGGGTGTCAAGACGATGGGGCCAGAGTCTTTTCAGTGGTGCCCAGCGACAGGACAAGGGGCAACAGGCACAAACTGGAACACAGGAAATTCCATTTGAACATGAGGAAAACCTTCTTTACTTTGAGGGTGGCAGAGCACTGGCACAGGCTGCCCAGAGAGGTGGTGGAGTCTCCCACTCTGGAGACATTCAAAACCCGCCTGGACGCCGTCCTGTGCAACCTGCTGTAGGTGTCCCTGCTGTGGCAGGGGGGTTGGACTAGATGATCTCTGAAGGTCCCTTCCAACCCCAAGCATTCTGTGATTCTGTGATTCCGTGATCTCAGCACAGGGACTGAGGCACACAGACAATGTTCAGCAGCAGTATCGCACCCATCAGGGACATTCAGACACTTTAGGAAGCAAGTACAGATTTGCTGCTTGTTTTGTACCCAAGCAACTTGCCTAGGTGGCTCTCAAAAACCCCACAAAGCATCTGCCTTAAGCTGCAAAGACCCAAGGACTTTGGTGGCCTACCGCAAACATCTTGCAAGTGCTTGTTGCTTCTAGGTAAATATATAAGCATGCGTGAATGCTTTGAATTCCCCTCCCCAAGAGAAAAATGAAGAATGTATCTTTATTTTAAACTGATCAAACCTAAAGATACAAATGTTCTCCTTCCTGTCAATTAAAAAGTGATTTTAAGTAATAAAGACTAATTGTGTTATAGTCTAAGCCACCATAGATCTGCAGGTCATCCAGATAACTCATCTCTTTTTAAATACTAGTCATTTGATAACTTTTTAAAAAAATTCTGATATTCTTGTCCACCATGTTTTAAATATTTTCTGAATATCCACTCGTTTTGGAACTTAAAAAAAAAAAAAAAGAAAAATACCGTATGATCCATACAACATTTACCTGTTTGAAATTGTAGATTTCTCCATTGTAACACAGCCACAGATATGGGAATTTCTTCACCCGGATAGGTTGCATGCCATATAACTGATCAACAACCGCAAGGCGGTGGAAACCAAAACAACAGTTGGTGAATCCATTGACATTCTCAAAACGAAACGCATCAGGACCTCTGTGTGCTATCTTCATGGCACTTAGACACTGGACAGAAAGGCATTCATCACTCCCAAACAGGGCCCAGATACCGCACATGGTGAGGCTGTGGATCTACCTGGAAGTGGAGAACCTGTTCAATAAAAACATGAACATTATAAGCAAGAGCTGACACGTAGAAAACACAGATAACAAACGCAGACTATTAATTGCTTAACTATCAAGAGAACTGATCAAGAGAATAGCAGACTTTACTTAGATGAGGTAAAACCCAGTTTGCCCAGAATATGATAAGCAAACTTTGGCCAGCAAGAAATTAGGCTTAAGTTTACCTTTAGGTACATCAAGGTTATCTGTGATTTTTTTATAGAGCACAAATACAACAAATCGTTACTGGGCATCAGGTATGATCTGTTGAAGTAACGTCATAGAAACTGCCCTCAAGGACATGGGAGCAGAACAGAGCTGGCAGATCCTTAAGGACACTTTCCACACAGTGCAAGAGCTCTCGATTCCCGGGTGTAAGAAATTAGGAAAGAAAGGTAAGAGATGGGCATGGCTAAGTTGAGACTTAGTTGAGGGCTTCTACAGCTATGTCAGCCAGAAAAGGAAGGTCAAAGACAGCATACCACGCCCAACGAGCAAGACTGGCAAACTGTAACACAGACAAGGAGAAGGCTGAGGTACTCAACAACTTTCCTGCTTCAGTCCTCACTGGTAACCTCTCTCTCCACACCTCTTGAGTGGATGGACTGCAAGGCAGGGACTGGGTAAGAAAAGTCCCTCCCGCTGTCAGAGAAGACCAGGTTCGCGACCACCTGCGGAACCTGAACATACAGAAGTCTATGGGACCCGATGAGATACACGCCGGAATCCTGAGGGAACTGGCTGATGCAGTTGCCAAGCCACTCTCCATGATATTTGAAAAGTCATGGCAGTCAAGCGAAATCCCTGGTGAACCGAAAAAGGAAAACATTGCACCCATTTTTAAAAAGGGTAGAAAGCAGGACCCTGGGAACTACCAACCTGTCAGCCTCACCTCTGTGCCTGGCAAGATCACAGCACAGATCCTCTTAGAAGCTCTGCTAAGGCACATGGAGGACAAGGAGGTGGTTCGAGACAGCCAGCATGGCTTCACCAAGAGCAAGTCCAGCCTGATCAACTTAGTGGTCTTCTATGATGGAGTAACTACACCAGTGGACAAGGGAAGAGCTATGGATATGGTCTATCTTGACTTCTGTAAGGCCTCTGACACGATTGCCCACAACACCCATCTCTAAATTGGAGAGATATGGATTTGATGGGTGGACTCTTTGGTGGATGAGGAATTGGTTGGATGGTCATATCCAGAGGGTAGTGGTCAACAGGTCAATAGCTCAATATCCAGATGGAGATCTGTGACAAGCGGTGTCCCTCAGGGGTCTGTATTGGGACCAGTACTGTTCAATATCTTCATCGATGATACAGACAGTAGGATCGAGTGCACCCTCAGCAAGTTTGTGGACAACAGCAAGCTGAATGGTGTGGTTGACACACCTGAGGGAAGGGATGCCATCCAGAGGGACCTGGACAGGCTTGAGAAGTGGGCCCATGTGAACCTCATGAGGTTCAACAAGGCCAAGTGCAGGGTCCTGCACCTAGGTCGGGGCAACCCAGGGTATCAATACAGGCTGGGCGATGAAGGGATTGAGAGCAGCCCTGCCGAGAAGGACTTGGGGGTACTGGTGGATTAAAAACTGGACATGAGCTGACAATGTGCGCTCACAGCCCAGAAGACCAACCGTATCCTGGGATCCATCAAAAGAAGCGTGGCCAGCAGGTCAAGGGAGGTGATTCTGCCCCTCTACTCTTGCTCTGGTGAGACCACACCTGGAGTACTGCGTCCAGCTCTGGAGCCCTCAGCACAGGAAAGACACAGACCTGTTGGAGCAAGTCCAAAGGAGGGCCACAAAAATGATCAGAGGGATGGAACACGTCTCCTGTGAAGACCGGCTGAGAGAGCTGAGGTTGTTCAGCCTGGAGAACAGAAGGCTCTGGGGAGACCTTATTGTAACCTTTCAGTACTTAAGGAGGGCTCATAAGAAAGATGGGGACACACCTTTTAGCAGGGCATGTTGCAATAGGACAGGGGTTAATGGCTTTAAACTGGAAGAGGGAAGATTTAGACTAGACATAAGGAAGAAACGTTTCATGATGAGGGTCGTGAAACACTGGAACAAGTTGCCCAGAGAGGTGGTAGGTACCCCATCCCTGGAAACATTGAAGGTCAGGTTGGATGGGGCTCTGAGCAACCTGATCTATTGGAAGATGTCCCTGCTCATTGCAGGGGGGTTAAACTAGATGACCTTTTAAGGTCCTGTTATGGTTTGAGAAACCCACAATAATTTATTGTCATGAGACAATTACTCTATCACCCAGTGACCCGCTCCCCACCCAGGAAGAGGAATTGGGAAAAAACAAGGAAACCTGGGGGTTGAAATATAAACAAATTTAATAGAATAAGACTAGATGATTAATATTAATAACACTAAAGAACCAATATTGATCCCGATACCAATACAAAATATACAAGGATTATACTCAGCCAATTCTATCTGTAGGAAGCTGTGCACTCCCAGCAGTGGACAGCACATGTGGGACACTGCGAGCACTATGTCTTCAGGAGGAAGGGAAGGGCTCAGGGGTCTGGCACTGGGGCACGAAGTTCTCTGGATTGCCGCCATCAAGGGAGAGAGAGAACTTCGCAGCAAACTTTCTAATTTATACTGAACTTGACGTTCATGGTATGCAATAATCCTGTTGGCCAGCATGGGCATTGCTCAGGTCTCACTCCTCCTCATCCCTGCACCTGAATAACTTGAAAAACACTGAGACCTTGAAACCCACACACCATAGCTGGCTATAAAGTAAATATTTTCACAAATTCAGACACTAGTGTGTTCTAAAAGTGCAGTCCTCCCAAGCATTAAAAGAGAAGTTAGGCCTGCGCTGCTCAAACCAGGACAGATCCCTCCCAACCCAAACTATTCTATGATTCTGTGATCAACTCAGCAGAAACTTTACCAGTCGTTTCAGTTTGCAGCCTTTCAGTACGTAAAGGGGCCTTATACGAAAGATGGAGAGAGACTTTTTACCGAGGCCTGTGGTGACAGGACAAGGGGCAAGGGTTTCAAACTGAAAGCGGGTAGGTTTAGACTGCACTCCCCCAGCACCATCGCTCGTCCAGACGGGAACGGGGTGGAGGGAGCTGCTGTGCTGCTCCGAACACTCACCCTAATGGCAGAGGTGGGCCGAGGACCTACAGGTGAAGTGATGGTGCTGGGGACCTCAGCCTCAGCCCCAAGCTGCCGTTAGCGCCAGGGCTGCGAGGGCCACAAAGCCGACAGCTCCAGGGACACCGGGGCTGGAGAAGGCACGCCAAGGGCGGCACGGCACTGCAGCGACATCGCTCCCTCCACACCTTTCCCGTCTGCACAAGCGATGGCGCTGCGGAGCTCGGCCTCAGCACATGGAGCGGGGCTTTCCTTCCAGCTGAGGCGGCTCCGGCTGCCCCACGGTCTCCGCGGCTCTCCCAACAAGGGACGGCAGCCACCCGGAGGCGGGTTCCCTCCGCGCCCGCCCGCTGCCCCCGGGCTCCCCTCCACACGATCGCCCCTTCCCCCGGCGGCTGCAGCCCACCCCGGGCCCGCCGCTTCCCGCCCCCCCCCAAGCCGGGGCACCGCACGCCGGCGGGGCGAGGGCGCCGGGAGGAGCGGCGGCAGGCCGGCTCCTGCGGGCGGATCACCCCGGAGGCCGCCCGGCGCGGCTGGGCTGGGCCGGGCCCAGCGGCATCCCCCGTCCGGCCCGGCGCGGCGCAGCCCCGCGGCCCAGGAAGCCGCCACCCGGCCCGGGTGCCTTACCCCGTCTTGGCCGCCGGCGCAGGGAGAGCCGCCGTCCTCGCCGCGGCGGGTGATGAAGAAGGCGGCTCCCGCCGGTGCCGGCTCCTCCCCCGCCGCCTGCCGCTGTTGAAACCCGCCGCGAAGTTTCATCATGCGCCTCCCCACACCCCGCCGGCCGGTCCCGGCGGGGCTTCCCGCGGTCCAGCCGCGGCCTCTCCTCGCTACGCCAGGCCGGTGCGGCCCGGCCCGCACCGCGGCCTTTCCCTGCGGCCTCGGCTCGGGGGAGGCAACTCAAAGGCCAAGAAACGCGGGGTCCGCCGGCTCCCCTGGGGCGCTGTGGGGAGAAGCCTGCGCCAGGAGGCGCTGCAGGGCTCGGGTGGGCAACGGGCGGCCATGGCAACTCCCGCCCCTGCGGATGGGCCCCGCGTTGTAACGCGTATGGTGTGAAGGGCTCAGACACCTGCGTGGGGTTGCCTTAAAGCTGCTTTATTTGGCTTTGGGAGAGAGCGCGCTCGCAAAGCTCACACCTTTGGAAGCACTTACTGAGGACTTAGGATTTTGCTGTGCGAAACTCGGTTTTGAATAATAGATGCTGTTGGGTAAAAAAGGATTTTGATGCCCACCTGAAGTTCAGTATTGGGACAGTTTCGCCTTTTTGCCTTTGAGAGTGATAAAGTAAATGAAATTCAACTCTGAAGATGCTCTGTGAAGCGCTAACACAAACCTGAATTCTCCACCCATATGTCAAGAGAGCCATTAGTGGTAATTTGCATGCAGTGTGCTTTCATAGCTGGCTTTAGCGGACTTAGTGTAAAACTGCAGTGCTGGGCATAAAGTTCTTCAGGTTATGCAGACTGTTTGCAGTAAGTGTGGTCTGCGTGTAGAATTTCAAAAGGACCAAAAGAAGCCATTAAAAGGATATTTTTAGGCTTTAGAAAGAAAAATGTGTTGAAGTGTATCCTACGTGTGAGAAGTAGACTCCAGCGCTGATCAGGAACAGATGTAGGTTTCTGTTCAGCACAGCTTCGCCTGAACACAGGACTGGCCTTGGCAGAGACAAGGCTTTGGGCAGGCTGCAGGTGCTGCCCGTACGGCACTCAGAGCTGCGCACGGCCTGGAAGAGCAGAGTGAAGGCGCGTGCACTGGCACACTGAGTCACCGCTCACAGAAGAGTAGTGGTTGTGCTGGGGAACACCTTATATCTTGGGGTTTGTTTGAATTTTTTGTTTTGGTTTCCCCCGCCCCCCCCCCAGAGATCTAGATGTCACAAACTGCATTTTGAAAAACTGCAAGAAATAACAGACAAATGTTGTATTAACCTGGGTTGTTTTGGTTTTTTGTTTGTTTTGGGTTTGGTTTTTTTTTTTTGTCAGAGACTTTTGTAAACAGTTTTTCTTTACATCTTTAGTTCTTTTCTCCGCACAGAGAAAAGATTTTTGGATAAGTCTGCTTAGGCTTAAGTTGTTGTCTGGGCATTTTCATTTTATGAGCAAATCCCGGTTCATAACTGGATCTCATACAGTGCTTTAGGATAGTAAGTCAAAAACCATTTGGTAAAATAAGATTTTTTTCATAGAGAAACTGAAGCAGGGAGGGTGGGAAGCAACTTGCAGAAAGTGGCCCGGTAAGGCTGGGCAAGCACAGCCAGGAGTCCTCATTAATGTCTGTACCCTTAGGGTACACTGGGCAACAGCCACATATTTATCCTCACCTTTACTACCACTTTTAAAAACTGTGGATAACTGCTGCATTTTACTATGTCTTGCATGCTTAATCCCCTATTTTAATGGAGTTGATGGTGTTATATATGGGACTAATGGCAGAAATACCACACAGTCTGGTTTTAAACATTGGCAATGTTACTGTTTGGTAGGTACAATAGCACAGGTAATAACTGATTTGTCCCTGTCCTTTCCTAGCCTTTTCTCTACTATGGCCAAGTAGCCCATTACAGTCCCTTACATTAAGTGTCGTTCTTCAATATCCAATATTTTCTTTCAGCATATCTGCAGACAGCACTAGATGTAATTACACTCCAGCCTCACAGCTCTGTTCTCAGTCACATCTTCCCTCTTGGTTTTTTCCTTCCTGCAGACATTTCCATGTGTAATAGTTTCTCCAAAGCATTTTCTTCTCTGCTATACTCCTTTAAAGCTGATTTTTCCCTCCATTTTCGTTGAGAGGAATTTAAGTTGATGCTAGCTGGGTGGAGAGAACAGGTTTGAATGTAAATATCAGGTGCCATGTGTAGTTAAGAGACTTTCTTCTTTGTTGTATCATCTGTTTAGTATCTGAGAGTAACCATCTGGCCACAGGCTAAAACCACTTAAGAATGGCACAATAACACTGTAAGAAGGATCCTGATTAATTAAGAAGTACTTGGATTAGTCTTGTTTCTCATCAGCTGAAATGAAAGGCTAAGAGGTTTCTCTGAAGGCAGCGGGTAAATGAGTAAATGAAAGGTCAAAGTGAGCAGGTAAATGAGTACAATGTAGAGCGAACCATTGCAGCTGCGTGACTGGTACACTGAGCTGGTCACCGTCAGCTCAACTCTCAGCTGAGTGTTGCTCGTCACTGAAATCTGTGCTCATTTTTCCCCACTAAAGATGAATACCTTTGCTGCATCCATTGGATGTGGTGCCACCCGCATGCCTGGAAGACTGGAAATGCTTGAGTTCTGTGAGGTCCATGAAGTCTGTTTGAAGAGAAGGCAGAACTGAGGGGAAAGTGGAAAAGTCAGAGGCTGAGAGTAAGGGAAACGTGAAGTGAAGGTCTTTTGCTTTCGCAGCAATGACTAACAAGTTAACAGCCTATAGTACCTGGGGGTTTTACAGGGAGTAGCCTCTGGAAGGTATCCCTCATGATTTCTGGCTTTTTGCATGAGAGAACACAATTCAGCTGTTTTTGTGATGGTGGCTCTCCCAGCTCTCTGTTCCCATCCTTTGCTCTCACCAGAGCTGTGCAAGAAAACAAGATCTGAAGTAGAAAACAATAGCCACCCTTAAATATTAGAGAAATACTTTCCTCCTTCTGTCAGAATCAAATGCATGTACTCTGCAGTTTCTCAGGCAGGAATTGAACACCCTTTGTTGATGGTGAAGGTTGCCATGGGTGGATTCATGGGCCAGGTGGTTATGACGAGCAGGACAGTAAACCATGAGAAATTCTATTGATGTGCCTCGGCTCAGCCTTGCACCAGCCTTTTGCACAGCAATTGCTAGTGAGGAGCAGGGGAACACAGGCATGCTGCACCCCGCCAGACCATCTACGTAGTTATGGACCATTAAAGGTGCTTCATCAATTTGAGGGATAATAAGGGTAATGCTGAAACACTTTCTGTTTTTGAAAAATGGGAGATTTTGGCTATGGGAAAAGGGATGTATCTTGTCTGCACTCTCCTCACTCCCTTTGCATCCAGTATCCATTTTTAGCTTGGGCCAGCTACTCTCCATCTGGCCTTGAACACATCCTGAATTGCAATAGCAAAACTTTTTTTTTTTCCTTCTCCAATCCTAACTTGTGTAGTAACGGAGTCATGGGAATAGGCGGCTTCAAGTTTCCAGATGCCTCAAACTATCATTTTCTCAACTCTCAATGAGTGAATGTTCATAATGTAAGCTGGGCACAGATCACCAAGAATCGTGTATTTTCCAGCTCGAATTTTTTTCCTTGATGTATTTGCTGCACAAAGCTTTGCCACATGTTGTCACAGGCCCAGCTGAATGGGAGATGCTATTATTGATTTGTTTGCATTTGTCAGCATCTACAAATTACTTTGGTGTTGAAGTCTGTCTGTGTAGTATCCTTTATGCGTTTACATCTTCTGTTCCTGAATGTGCACTAATAATAATCTGATGTCGTTCTTGCAGCAGGGAGTTAGTGTACGGCTTCATTTCTGCCAGGAAAGAGTGACTTTAGACAGACGTTGCTCCATGATCTAGCATTGTAGCAGTAACAGAAAATCAAGCGGCAAACGGCAAATGCTCTTTCTGGCAGCAGCCTAGTATATTTTCTAGGTCAGGGACTGAGCTTGAAAGCAGTTTCTCCTAATGAAGCCACACAGAAACATCCTTGTACTATGGTGGCATTGGCAGCCCGTTATACACTGGGAGAGATCAGTGGTGGGCAGGACTCGGGGGGAAGGTGGAGATCAGTTCCTCCTCCCCAGTTGCATGGGTCAAGAATAAATAACGTATCTCATACCCTGGCTATCTTTACGTATATAAAGGTGTGCTAGATACATGTACATTTGCCAGGCAACAGCTGCAGTGCCGGGTGTCCTGGTAACACGTCTGACATCTGAAACATATGGTTATATGTCAGGGACATGCATGTGCAGAGAGCAAAGGCCTTTTCCTATTTTGGTTTTTCTTCCCCAGGAGAATAGTAACACAATGTGCTCTTAAAGTTTGAGTGCTTGCACTCGAGATCTTGGGCAGAACCATACTTTAATCCCCATATCTGAGTGGGGAAACAAAAGTGAAAAGAGAAACTGTCAAATTCAGATGCTGTTTGGAGATCCGTAGCTTGAAGCGAGGCAGGCTCACATTTGTACCTCTCGGTCTGCCTTTTACCCAGTGGGACTGCACCACATGCCAGCGAGCTTTGAGCTTGCAGCTTTTAAAGAACATATCGACCTAACAGAACTGTTTGTTCCTATAATTTTGAATATGTTTATTTTTCTTTTTTTCCCCTCTCTGTTCTTTTCCTGTGGAAGATGTGTAAAGGACGTGCAGATTACTTGTCTCTCCTCCAGACAAAATCCTCTTTCTCATGGTATGAAAAGTAGTTGTCTCTCCCACTGGGAGTTCCTAGTGCTATAGTCTCTCTTATTTAATCCTTTTTCTTTTCTTTCTGCTTAATTATGTTAAGCTTCAAAACAAATAAGACTTGGTCTGACCTCAGAGTTAGAGGTCACAGCACTGAAGTGTTAAAAGAAAATCTTTTCTAGAGCCGGGGCATTCAGAACTTCAGTAGAGTACTAGGAAGGCATGTCCAGTGCAGCAGCAAGGGAGAACAAACACAAAGTAAGGTGATTTGTTATTGCCTGCACAAAAGACTGCTGCATCCTTTTTTTTAACATCCCAGCCCTTCCATTATCCCCCGTGTTTCTTAGCACAGCCAAGAAAGGGTTGTTGAAAGAGCTGTTGGCCACACAGTGCACATTGCAGGCATGGCATATGGCATACCAATGGCTCTATTGTCACTAGGCCCAAGGCCACAGAGGAATGAAACATTGCTGACTTTAACTGAATAGTGGTCTTGGCTAATGAGAAGGAATCCAGTGTAATTTATTCTCTCGTCCTGGGGAGAGGGGGTGGGAAACAAACCACAAAACCAAAGAACTATTACATGGGCTTTTTTAACCACTTGCAGAATAAAAGAGGAAAATGAGTTGTCTGATATTGATTCTATAACATAAAGCAGAATAATTCTTTACAGTTTTTAGAGCCATAATGGTAGAACTAATTTAAATTCTGGTTCTTTTTCATACAGTAAGAAAGATTAGGTGTCAGCTGAATTAGCATTTAAACTAACCGTTGTAGTCAATATAGCAGGATTAACTGCAAATTACAATCTTCAGTTCACTTTTTCATTGTAATTCGCCCATTGTGAGATTTTACCCAGTTCAATACATTTTGTTTAATACAAACAAGATCCTTTTCATCTAGAATACAGCTAAATTCTGCTGCAAGAGACATGGTTAGCTGGTATAAAGCTGTAACAGCTTAAATCCATACTTGAACATATATAACAAAAACTTGGAAATACATTGGAATGTGTTTTTCAGCTGGAATAACTGGACATAATTCTAATAAAGTTATTTTGACACACAGCAGCTGTGCTGCTTTAGTCTTTTAAAGCACTGTATTTAATTTTGTGATTTGTGTCTGGAAGACATCCAAAGTGTCCAGTTAAATGTGCTTCAATGCACGTATATGTTCTCCTAACTACAATTAAGAACAATAGACGAAGAATAACAATTATGGAACACTGCATGAGGATCTGTTTTTTTAAAGAAAGTTAGATGGTCTTTGGTTTATAAAAGACAGATACTATTCTAAAACATATGACTGCATCTGCTCTTTCCCATCACTAGGTCGAGCTGTTACCTCAAATGAGAAACCGTCCCCCTGCTAGCGTTGTTACCAGAAACAGAGGTGTAGAACAAATGGAACAAAGGTCTGCAATGAAATAACTAGAGTGGCAACTGTAACACTTTGCAGTGTGGAAAATAAACAACTGCGCTATCACATATGCTAAGCCAATTATTTTCTTTAAAAGAAAAAAGTTTAATGGTGAAAGTAATTTTTTCCCATTTTCTCACAGTAGTACACACTAAAATACAGCTCACTTCACAGTACATATTAGCTTCTTTCTAATTCTGTTAAATCAAGTAGTATCGAACCCTTCAAATGATCACCTTGTTTCTTTATTACAGCTACTTTGCTTTTTTCCTAGGAATTAATTCTGAATTCTGTACAGAGGTAAACTATTGTTGTTACTGCTGTCATATAAACAGTAAAATGGAATGTCTCTCCTCCCTGTTCTTCCCTAGCTAGAAACTCTGACAACAGAATTTGTAAAAATAGCTTTGTGTCTTTACACGTAAAGAGAAGAAAGAATTCCTTCTAATAAGAAAAAGAGGAAAAAAACAAAACAAGAAGAAAACCTAAAGAGAAGAAAAACTATTCTAAAGGAACTCAAAACACAGTGTCAATTCAAAAGGATTAAAAGAATTAAACAGTTAATGATTACAAAGTAGAAGAAGAGTTAGTTTTGCATACTAATTCTTACTGAACAATACCTCATCTCTTATCACAGATGCCAGATAATAATCATGGAATCATAGAATCATCTAGGTTGGAAGGGACCTTTACGTTCGAGTCCAACCATTAAGCTAACACTGCCAAAACCACCGCTAAACCATGTCCCTCAGCACCACGTCTACACGTCTTTTAAATACCTCCAGGGATGGTGATTCCGTCACCTCCCTGGGCATATTTAACAGGATAATTTCCAATGTTAATTCCAACATTTTTATTAGGCTTTTTTTTTTTATGTGGTTTCTTTTTTTTTTAGTTGACAACAATCCCCTGAACCCCTTTGCTTTTGCCAGGAACAGGTACGAGATAGGCAAACAAAAGAAAGTATCCACAAGTGTTGGCTACACCTCAAGCTGTTCTGAATGCATCTGTTTTATTATAGATTTTATTATTTTGTTATTATTATAGGATTTGACAGAGAAAATATTTGCACTTGCCCTGGCTAACTTTTAAGGTACACGCATATGTAAAATAAATGGAAATATATTTATACAGAAATACATCAGTAACACGAGAGAGAGATATTTTTCTTAAGTGCTTAAGTAGGTTTTGCAAGGCCATTTCTCTAAATAAATCAGGGCCAGAAAGTACATTCAAGTACAGGAGGCTAAGTATTAAAACAATCATCAGTGTGATTTATGTCCATGCCAAGTAGCATTCCTTGAGAGAGATCTCTGGGCATGGTTTACAGAGTAACACTTGCCAAGAGCTAATGCTAAAGAGCGGTACGGACAGGACTGAGTTTTCGCTCCATCCACAGTGCAGACCCCCAGAGGAATCCCAGCAGACTTCCTAACCTGTCAGTGCTCCTGCATGCCTTCCCACCACGTCCCACAGCGCTGAAAATGAGTGTCATTTTCTCGGTTTCATGACAGGAAAGTCTCATTCTGGTGAGCTGCAACACAGCCCTCTACTTACTTTCAACTGAAAAATTCTAAAATGATTATGTCAAAGAATGGTCCCTGGCACCGTTTCATCCATAGAAATATGGGTGTAGTCCAGAGCACGCTGAAGTAGGCTTTGGGGCAGGTCTCTAAGCAGGATGGAAACATTGTGGGAAGTGCTTTTCTTGCAGAATTTCCAGAATGATAGCTTATTACATTTTGTCTGATATTTCCAATCAAAATACAAAGACAGTTAATATTCTTTTATTTTGGAAATGAACAAAACTCCTGTGCTTCAAATAGTTTGAAAGTATTCTTTAAAATATTACATTTTTAGCAGGATACCGTGATTAATTTCTGATACTCAAAATATATCACTCAAGTTTTTGGCACGCACTGAATACTAATTTGTAAGTTGACAATGGTTTGTTTGAAGTCGATTATTTATTGCAAGCAGATCTGGTTAACACAAATAGCAGTGTAGAGGTTGTACATTGTTTAAATGCAGACAGTACTTCTAACTTCACAGATCAGTAATGAGCATTATTACATGGCAATTCCACTATTGTTTGTGCAAGAAATATAGTGAGGAAAGTTCCGTATCATAACAGGATGTCAGACTTTCAGCCAACTGGTGTTCTTATGAGTAAAAGGAAGGTGGGGTGATAAACTTCAGCACGGAGAACTCTTACTTCTGTATTATATTGTAATCCCCTTCATCTCACACAGTAATCAAACAGATTACAGTAAATAGGTAAATTAGTTTTACAGCTCTGTATATGGTTCTGACTGTTCCAGGACACCACAGGACCAAATTAGTGTGTTCTGTCCCAAGTCAAGTGGGCAAAGGCGTGGTGGTAAATTGAAACTCCGTTCACTTTCCTAAAGGCCTTTGTTCTGCTCTGGGAAGTAGGGTAGGCATGGATAATACTCGTATTTGATCTGGTCCAGTGTGCCTGCAACTATGGGTTCACAAGCTGACACAGAACAGGTTATAGGTTCTTTAGAGAAGAATGGTCTCACTGAATCTGAACGGTCAAGTTAGTGGGATTTTTTTATAAATAACATTAAACAAATAAGGCATTACATTTAATCTGGTTGTGTGACCAAATAGGAGTGAACAGAGAACACAAAAGTAGCTTTCAGTCAAAATATATGGAAATTACTCATTAATACACATTTTCATGGTCTTCCTGATGATCCATAAAAGCAATGGCATAAACAGAGTCAAGATAAGACAATGTACAGTTGATCAAAATGTAAAGAAAACAAAATAGTGATGAATGGATATATGTAGAATTTGGTCTGGTAAAGCTGGTTCCTTGTCAGTCATTAGCATGTAGAAAGCTACTTACAGAAGGAAATCACAGTTTAACCGCAGATATTACATATCCAGTTAAATATTTAAATATTATGTGTGTAGTCAATGACTTGCCAAATTGCACAGCCTCACAACAGCTATAGCATTTTCCCTTCCACCTTAACTTTGCGTCAGCTTTCTTATTTAGAAACCTGTACTCTCAGACTCCTGCACATGGAAATGAAGAGAGTTGAGAGCAATAACTGATCTGAATGGGCTTTCATGGTAGATGCCTACCCTGGAGTGCTCTCCAGAGGGCTTAGGGGTGAAGACGGCCAGCCAGGCAGCTCATGAAGACCTACCTAGTGATGAGTAAAGGGATTAAGGGCCTGCTATCCTGCTTTTGCCCTGCATCTTTCGGAAGCATGCAGGAAACAGGCTTTATGCTGAATACGGCTAGCCCTCCTAGGAGAAAGATCTCATTCTTTTTTATATACTGACATGAAGACCAAAGTGATTTATTTCCTTTTAAATTAAATGACTAAAAATTTAATTTCCCTCTCATTTGTTCCCAGCCACATATGCCAGAAGGCAAGTGATGTGAGTCTCACTGCCATATTACCATCACACCAGCGTGTCCCCCATCTCTGCTGGGCTTTCTCAGTAGCAGAGGAGAGTCTCCTGTAGAAGTAGCACATTTATATTGAAAGGAACTATGGACAAGCAGATCTGCAGGGCCTGTAAACATGAAAGAGCACCAGGCCTGCTCCCCCTTTCTGACCCAGGGCAAGAGAATGGCTTTTCCCTCTACATGGCCACCCAGAGGGATTTCATTATGCAAAGCAGTGTTACACAGCAGAAGGTGTGGAAGTGTGTTTGCTATCACTGCACACGCAGGGCAGCCCCTTGGAGGGGCAGGTTTCCTTACTCTGAACTGCCAGAGATTGCTCATCTATCCCTTAGTAAAAAAAACACCTGCCTTGTATGCATGGTATACAAGTGTCTCCATAAAATGTTAAACAGTCATTACAATGTGACCAAACCAGTCACATTTGTTAAAGCAAACTTTGTGTACTCCAATCTTAATATGCAAGCCATGATTGACTTTTGTGAAATTACAGTATATTCCACTTTCTCTCTTTTTGAAACAGCTCAATAAACATGTCGGTATGAAAAAGTATAGCACTTCATGCATACATATACACATATGTAATATACATGGGCCACTACTTGACAGTAGAACTCCCATGATGCAAGACCAGGCTTTAGAGTTCACCAAGCAAAATGAAGTCTTACATTCAACTCAATCATACTGCATTATCTGTAATATGAGACATTTTGAAAACTTCAGTTAATCTATTTCAGAATTTTAAGGCATGCCCTGGACATGGGTGGACAGAATTCCTATCAAAATTTGGAGGGGGTGGGGGAGAAAGGCAAATGAGAAGACAGACACCTCTATTTTTTCAGCAGCTTTTGTAGTTTCCATTGTCTTTGTTATTGTTTATAGTTGAATTTCTTAATGCCAGACACTCAAACTTCCCCGCCACAACCAGTGTGCTCACGTCACTTCTGCCCTTTCTTCTATGATGAAATTAGCTCAAGGAGATACCATTTATCAAGTTGCATGTAATTTTTAAGGGGGGCAGCAAACGGTGACATGGGGCAGGAATGCGAAACTATGACCTGGAGCCATGTGGGACACAGGAGCTTCTTAAACCAGTACAAAAGCTAGCATCTCCTGAATGACCAATGGTCCAGAGAACAAGAAGTAAAAATAGAGGACAAAAGGGCACACTCCTGAGGGAGAAATTGCTTTGGAGAGAGGGGAGGCAGAAAGCAAACACAATCTATAGCCACAAAGAGGCAAAGCTGTGGTTTGGACTGAACCCCTGGACAGGCTGAAGGAAGGACTGAGAACCATGGGGAGGGAGGAGATATGGCGAGACATCAAGAGCAGTGTATGCGGTGACCTCCATTTACATTAGTGGCCCTCAGCATGGACCAGTTCTTGTTTGCACGTACCTGCACCTTAGTCCTTTTCTTTAAAAAAAAAAACAAACCAAAAACCCAAACCAAACCTCTACCTATTAACTGCAGAGCTCCATTAACTACCCGCTGTTTGCAAAATGCTGTCCTTTGGTTACATTGTAATGTAAGACACCTTTTAAATATATAATCCCTCTTCATATTTAATAGATTTTTTCCTAAGGAAAGATATCGGGAGAGAAACGTCACGGATGTTAAAAAGGTAGGCAGCATTAGCACAGGGAGATAAGGAACGATTTCAGAGGGTTCAGTTACCTAGCAACGTCCCTTGCAGTTGCCTAATGGTATTTTGGAAGTGCAGAGGCTCCAGACCGGCTGAAGTGAAAGCAACGAGGGGCTGGGAAGCGGCGGAGCTCCGCAGCCCGGCCCGAGCACGACACAGCCGCTTCCAAGCAAGACCAGGCAGACAGGAGCAAGGTAACGCGGTCGAAGGGTGGAGGGACAGCCCTGCCCGGGGTTATTTCTTTCCCAAACGCGCCTGAAGAGGCAGAGGAGGCGGCACCACCGCCAAAACACCTCACGACCCTTTCAGTGGTCCGGGGGAGGCGACGCTTTTCGCTCTCCCCTTCCCGCCCTGTGCCATTTTTTTTCCACCCACGCACCTCAGAGCCCTGACCAAGCCACCGAGGGCGGCAGGCCAGCTGGTCCCCGCCCTCACGCCGCACCTCCGGCCCGGGGCACCGCGCCTTCACCCACCGCCGCCGCGCCGGCGGCCTCCTCACTCGGCAGGGGGCGGGCTCCACTCGCGGCCTGGCCCAGCGACGTGGCCGCGCTCCCGGCGGAGAGGGGAAAGAAAGGACGGACGGGTTCCCATCCCCACGCGTGATTCGCGGTCGGGGGAAGCCGCGGTCCTCCCGTCCCCTCCACCGGCGGCGGCACCCGCGTGCGCTACAGTGTGAGGCGACGCGCGAGCTGCCACGCGGCGAGGCCCGCCCGGCGGGCAAGGGTTAAATGCGCGTGCCGGCGCCGGCCCCGCCCACCGGCGCTCGCCACCCAATCAGCAGGCGGCGGGGCGGGGCCGGCGCTCTCCCCTCCTCCCCCACCCCTCCCCGCCGCGCCGGGGGGTGCGTAGCGCGCGGCGGCGGGATGGTACCGGCGGCGGCGGCGCGTGGCGGCGGCAGCAGCGGCGGCGGCCTCCCCTGCGCGCGGCCAACGGCTGCCTGCGGGCCGCGCGGCTGAGCGCGCGCCGGGCCCCCGCCGGCCGACGAGGTGAGGGGGCGGGCGGCGCTGAGGGGGATCCGCGGCGGCGGCGGCGGGCCGCGGGCCGGGCCGGGCCGTCGGTGTGTGGGGGGGAAGGCCGGCGGGCAGGCCCCTGAAGGCAGCGCCCCGTGTAGGGAGGCGACGTGAAGGAAGGTGCGTCCCTGCGGTGACGGGGCGGGAGGAGGTGGCCGGGGCGGTGCGTGTCAGCCCGGCGGCGGCGAGAAAGGTGCCCGCAGGAGCCGCGGTTGCGGGGACAGCAGGTGCCTGGCTGCCCGCCCGGGAAGGAGAGGCTCCGGCGGAGGGGGGTGCTCCCTGGAAGGCGGCGAGTCCCTCAGAGCCCCGGCGGAGGGAGGAAGGTGCCTTCTGGAGGCGGGGGGGGATTGCTCGCTGCTCCCCAGCCGCCGCCGTCTGAGCCGTGTAACGGGGACTTCCTGGACTGACGTCGCAGTTCTCTTTAGTAAGTTAATAGAGGTTTAGAAAGCCGTGCTTCGGACGTGGTGACTTGTTGCTGAAAGAGGGTGTCAGCGTTTGGAATGAGGAAGGAGATTACTAAGATCGGTCTTCCTTCTCACCCGTGATGTGGATTGTTACACATCTTGTTTCACTGCTGTTACTGGCCACCTGTACCAGAATACCTTGCTGTCGTTGTCTATACTTTTAGATAGAACAACCAGGAGGTTTTGGTGGAAGAAGTTCTCTTCCAAAGAAATGCTTAGAAATTATTAGATTTAAAAAAAAAAAAAAAACCACACCAAACAAACAACAAAACAAAACCCAAACATTTTTGGTAGTGAAAATTATAATCTGTGTGTAGTTGATGGGAAACTGCAGCAGTTCACAGTAATCCTAGATACAGGCAACATTAGTGAATGTACAACTGTTTTGAATATAGCTTCATTTTAGAAGCATATGAATATGTTCATATAAAGCTTCTAGAAATAATGGGACTTAGCGAGCAGAAGACCTTTCTTGGGTATTGCATAGCTAACTACCTTTTCTACGTTTTGACTTTAATTATTCTGATGTGTTGCTTGACTGTTAAGTACATGGTAGTAGAGATCAATTTCATTGCTAATTATGCAGCTCTCAAAGGACATTTACATTCTGTTTCATGCTGGGGCCTCAGAGCACGAATCCCTTACTCACTTCATAAGGGATACAGGGAAGAGCCAGCTGTGTGTATAGGCTACCCGTCTTTCTCATAGTTAATTTATCAAATCTTAAAGTGATTATGGAATGATACTGGGATTAAACGTGCAAAAAATATTTAGAGTTCTGTTCTGCATTCTGTAAATTTCAAAATCCCAGATTTTTTGTTGTTGTTGTTGAATGTCTTTCCTCTTGAAATAGGTTCAAAAAGTTACATGGTCTGAGTTTGCTTAAAAGGTGGTTGGGGTTTTTTTTGAGGGGTGGGGCAAACTCCAGTATCCTATATTCCTATTACGTGGGGATTTCCTAAATTTGGTTTGGATTGGGAAGGTGACCTTAACCCTTGTTGGGTCTGCTAACAGAGTGAGAACAGTATTTTAGATTATGTGTTAAAAGGCTCATCGCCAGGCCCGTACAGAGGCACAGTGGGGTGCGGGGACCCCATTAATGTCATCAGAGGAAGCAACCCCCGGTTCTGTCACTGGAGAGCCATCAGCCCCATTGCCTGGGCGTGACAGGCATCAAGATAAGTCAACAGAAAGGCTCTCTGGAGCGGTTTACAAGATTGAGGGAGGTAACTGTCTACAGAATATGCGACATATTATGGGATGCAGGAGAAGAGCATCTTGTGATTGTAGAAAACCTATTATGGGATGCTCAGGGGAGGGACCAAAGGGAGGGAGCAAGGTGGTTTGGGGAGGAGCAAGTATGGCAGAATAGAAGGGTAGGGGGATAAAAGGGTCTGGTCAATTGTGAACAAATGGCTGGTCAGTATGTTTGGCTGTGCCCTGTGCCAGATAACCACAGCCTGTCATCTTTTCTCATTAAGCTCCGTTTCTAACTGTTTTGCTGGATGAGAGGACTCTGTGCTATATTCGTGTGTGCATACTGGGGTCTAAGTGCCAGCAACTGGAGTGGTACCATAAGTTATAGGGACCTCTGTGTCTGGTGTGCCAGCAACTGGAGAAACTGGAGTGACTGAGGGTCTAAGTGCCAGCAACTGGAATGGAGACCATGAGTCACAGAGGCTTGTGTGTCTGCAGTGCCAGTAACTGGGGAGACTGGAGTGCATGTGTATTGTCTTGGCAAGTATGGCAGTGTGTGGTTGCTAGTGATATTATGCAGGGCTAGCCAGTGAGTAGGACAAGAGGCTTCGGAGCCAGGTTTTGAGTCAGCTGTAAGTGTGGGATGGGTACTAGCGAGATCAGAGGGTCTTCAACTTGGCAATATGAGAGTCCAGGAGGTCCAAGCCAGCTACTGGAGGGACTGTAGGATCTGTGAGTCATTTTGGAGGCTCATTTGCATGTGTGTCTCTGAGTGAAGCAACTGGAGACAAAACGATCCAAGGGCCAGTTACTGAGTAGACTGATTGTCTAAGGCTATTTACTGGGGGATTGTGGTATGCTTTGCCTACAGGGAGCTGCGTGTGTGTGTGTGTGTGAGAGGAGCCGCATAAGGCCAGACCCCGTTTGTGTTTGCATGAACACTGTTTTTAGCTGTGTTGATCTGTATGGTCAGCAATGTGTACATGCGTGTTTGCATGTGCAACTATGGGAATACATCCATAGCCGTGTTGCTGGCTGGGGGGATGTGGAATTGCGGCAGCCTTGCCTCCATTGGACTGGCAGGTTGACACAAGAAAACTACTTTTTCTGTAAGTTTGAAGGTGCAGAAATTGTTAACTCTCAAAACTTAAATTTGGAACCAAATCTACGATGACTGTTAAGTTGTGATATAATTGTAAAACATTTGTTGGTCTGGTTGATGTGAATAGGGCTACCTACATGAATATATAAATAGATATATTTGTTTAAGCTGCCATGATAGAGCAGTGGACCATAATTTAAATTTAAACCTAGGCTTTTGTTGTAGGTGTTTTTTAAAATAGTGTCTGTTTTTTAGCTCAAGAGAAGTGAAAATAGAAATCAAAATGGGTATCTTTTAGTGATCTGGTAGGTTTTGCGCTTACCTTTTCCCTCTATGTATGTCATATATCATGGCATCACAGAATGGTTTGGGTTGGAAGGGACCTTTAAAGATCATCTAGTCCAAACTCCTGCCATGAGCAGGGACATCTTTCACTAGATCAGGTTGCTCAAAGCCCCATCCATCCTGACCTTGAACACTTAAATGTTTTGCGTGTCTTGCCCCTGAATAAATCCCTGCACAGAAAAGAATGCCAACAAAGAGTCTGAGTGGGGATGCTTATCATAATAAGAACTGACCTTCCTTTTTGACATTTGCTTGTTCTAGTCTAATGCTATAGCATTCAGTTATATTTGCTGGCAAGTTAAAAGGCTCTACTTATCAAATATCAAGGTAATGTAAAAAATGAGGATTTCTGTGCTGTTTACTGGTGGAGTTTATAAACATACGGATAGACACACATGTATATAGTGGTCCGGTCTGTTGATATAAAATTGATAGAACAATGAGCAGATTATTTTAGATTGAAAACTGTAACTAGAGCCATTTCATATCAAAGATGAAGTACAGCTTCAGCATCTGTCCCTACCTGCTCCCAGAAATCCTCTTTGCTGTGGAATACTGCCAAATCAACTTCTTTCCAAATGTGATGAATGCACATTTTTAACATTTCCAATATACTTAAAGTTTTTTTCTAAAGAATCTAATTGAACATGATTTCATAGTTTAATAAGCTGCAGTTATTTTCAGATTATTTCCTTTTTTTCTCTCCAAGCAAGAGTAATTTTAACAGCTGTTAGAGCAGATAACTGAAATTGTATGGCAAAAAGACACCTAATATTGAAAAGTGGAACAATGGAGACTTTTTCTTCTAGAAAGTGAGATAGCTACACTATGTGCATGCATGGATTTTTATTTTTCCCCCTTTTAATATGCTGAAGGAAGGCATTGTTTTATTCTGGCCCTCTCCACTTGCATATTGCAAATTTTGAGGGGACTTTGTGGTGATAGATGGGAAAGTGAAAACAAAAAAATAATAATTTTAGTTCAGTGGACACTTTTCAGTGTCATAGGCTGCTTGTGCATATAGGCTTTTCCTTAAATTTTGGGGGTTTTTTTGAAGGCACCTCATGTAAGCTCACATATTTTTTTCCCAAGTTAGCGGCTTATAAGACAATAGAAATAAATCTGGAAACCAAGTCATTTTTCCAAGGGTAACAAAATTTTCCTGGGTCACAAATGGTAATATGGTCAATTTTATACTCTAAGATGTGGTATCTAAAGGCAATCGTTAAGTCTCCACCAAGATGTAGTACTGAATTGAGGGAAGACAATGTATGATTAAAAAATTACATAATGTGCTTTTTCATATTAAAGAACTAAAGCTCCTTATCAACGACAGTTATGTGAAATTGATACAATCTTTAAGTTTCTTGATTTTTATTTTGTGCTTCAAGTTGCGTTTCCAGTTTTCTTTCCTTTTTCTAGCAGTGTGGAAAGAAAAATATATCCCATGTTAAAGCTGCTTTGCTCTCAAATGATCTAGATCTGCAGGTGTGCAGTAAATCTGATGATTTCTGAAAGTGCCAGCCTAACAATATGCACACCTGCTTTCTTTCCTCTGCTTTCTGTTCAGGAGAGCTCTCGGACAGACAGAAAGCTGGTATTTGGAGTGCATGTTGCTGCAAAGTGATTCATGCCGCATGCTTGGGGACAGTTTTTCCAATAGACTCTGCACAGCCAATGAGAGAAGTGGGTGCAGGCTAAATGAGTTGTTTTGGTGGCTGCAGCTCCTTTCTGATCAATGGTTTTCATCGATGCTCTGTACGTTCCATAATTTTCTTTTTTTGGCTCCCTAACTAACTAAATTGGGTTCTGCCCAGTGACATTAAGAATGATCTTCATGCAGGGAACATCATCAACTTGTTTGTAAGGCTCTGGCTTGAATCCAGTGTGTATTTAACAGTCAATGTTTTTGTAGTTTAGTCATGAATTATTAGAGAATATCTCAACCCATTGCAAAGATGAAAAGGCCTCAAGCCTCAACAGCCTGATATTGGCTTACAAGTGTTTAATATATAAAAATTCACGCTTGTTTCAGATGTATAAAGCGCACTTTATGCAGGCGTGAATGCTGGATTTGTTTAATTTTATAAAAATATTTAGCCAAGTCCTTTAGTTTTTGAGGAGCAAGGCAGTGACTGAAGTGAAGAGTTTTTTTATTACTGAAATACAAGGTTTTTGATGTGTAAAAGAGGCCTTGAGGCTAATGCATTTTCTTCTCCTCTTCGTCCAAATGTGTTTTAAAATTGGGTGTTTCTGTATGAAAATTCAGATGTTGTCATACTCTTTCTTCTGAAGGTCTATCCTCAGTACTTCCTAAAAGTGGAAGGAAAACTGCCCTACTTTGAGAGTAGATTTGCTTTTATAACTCTTCAAAATCTGCTTGTATTTGACATGTGTTAAAGAATTCCTGTAATATACTTAGTCCTGGAGTTTAAGTACATCTCATGACCATATTGTATCTTGATCTGTAGATTGCCTTTGATCATCATCATTTAGCTTCGTAAAAGACTTATGTATTACATTTTAAAGCATAGATTTCTTGGGATAAAGAGAACAAAGTGAATGTATATTACAATTTTATGATTAAGATACTGCACTTCAAATGTATATACATTCTTGTATAAATATTGTATAAATACAATTAATGTTTTTTGTATGTACATTCACTATTGTGATTTATGATTGTCCTTTATAATTTAAGCTAAAGAATATATGATAGGCCTTTTGAACTAAATTTATCAGTGGTTGTACAATTTTATATGAATATTTGCATTGCCATTGTACTTAAACTTCCATGCAAGCCCAGGGGAGCTGAGTCTAAGCTAGAACTGAGAGCTCTACTTCCAGAAACTTAGTCCTTGATTTCTTGCTATAGTTTTAGATTTGATCTCTGCGTTAAGTGGCTTTAAGCTTAATGTATTTTTCAATGCTTTTTGACAGTGTATTACCTTCAGGAGATGGCCTCTTCCAAGTCTTTGATGAACCTTCTAACCTTCACTTTTGGATCAGCAATAGGATTTTTTGTATGCTACCTTCTGTTTAGCATCATACTAGAAGAACAGGTTAAGATCCAGCCTCATATTCTTCACAATGATCCACATGGTCAACACTCAGCAGATATGGATAACAATCAGCTGCAAGGACAAATGAATTTCAACGCAGACTCCGGACAGCATAAAGGTATTTTGTTACACCTGACTAATTATATAATGTGCTCCCTTTTCATGCACTGCAAAACATTGCTTTCTTCACTGCCAAGAATTTGTATGAATCCTTGTCTTTCACCGTGTTCAGGTTACATCTAAATAACTTTTTTCTCCTGAGGTCTACTGAATGGTAGTTTTCTTTGTTTACAATTTTATTACAGTGGTGATTTTTTTACTTAGAGCCCAACTGTTTGTCCAACTTCTTTATTCAGACTTGTTCGGAGCAGGAGCTTCTCAAGTTAAGTATTCATCAAATGGTGGTTTTGCTAAGCACTGTATATATTTGCTAGCACTGTAGATGAGGCTGAATTGCTTTTTAGCTTCAAGAAGCTAATTTTGGACCACTTCTAACTTGATCTAGCGTCTCAGGTAAAACTAAAAAAAAAAAAAAAAAAAAGAAATTAACTTTTTGACACAATTAGTAAAACTTGGAATTGGGACGGGGTGGGGGCAGAGGGGTCTCACTGTGGGCATTTTTTGCCAAGGGGATCATGCAGCAGGCTAAAACATAGATTGCTGTTCACAGTTAAACCAGAGAAATTCTGTTGCAGTCTGATTCTTTTTTTTTAATTATTTTTTTATTTTTCCAAAGAAGGTACACCCTTCTAATATTTCAGGCATACTTTTACATTTGACACATCTCATTAAATGAGTTCATTCTAAATCCCAAATACAGATATTGCCCAAGTTGGGACATTTTGTATGAGAAAAATTGCACTATAATGCATTTGCTGAAGAAGATGGTAATAAGTAACTTGCTATTTAAACGTATTTAAACTGCAAACTTTGTAAGACAAATTTTTGAGTGTTTCACATGTAATTGCAGAACATTACAAAGAAATCTGATCTGTCGTTGCATAAAATGTAAGCAAGAATATTTTAGGACCAGTTATGTAGATCTTACTCTCCGTGGAATTGTCTTTTACATGAGTTAAAATCGCTCTCTATGTATCGAGTGAAAATGTTTCTTTGAGGGGAAATGAATGCTTTGGCAGCTTGGAAAACATTATATCATACACCTCAGATAACTGTGTCTATTCTGTTGGATTGTTTGCAAATAAAAACATTTTAGCATAACAATAATACTAGTTTCATAGTATCCTAACTTATTTCATCTGATTTTTTACAAAGAAGATTTAACTTTATTTGATGATAAATTCTTTCTTTCTGGCTTACCATTTGCTTTTTCCTTCAAAAATATGTCGCTGTTTTAGAAATATTTATTAGGTTTTGTTAGTTAACACAAATATGTATATAACAGAGCTTATTAGCTTTTTGACCTTTCTGTGTTATAATCATTAAGTTGTGTTCGTTGTGAATGGCAAAAATATTCAGCTTTTTAATTTTCATTAGTTGCCTCCGGAGAGTTTTTATGTACAAATCAAGGGTTTCTAAAGCCACACTTCCCTGAACAGATAACTATTTTGATATGGCTCTTATGCTGTCCTTTATCCTGTGAAGTAGCTTTAAGAATTTTGGTTTCTTGGTCTTGGGAGTCTTGGGTTTTTTTCTTCCTAAATCTAAAATAAATTTCATTAACTGCTACATTTGGAAGCAAATGCCTCTTTTATCTCTGCATGTTTTTTCTGATCTAGAAACAGAATGTCTGGGGGAGATTGCTCTTATGTTTGTTTTGCAATCAAGTCTAATTTTTTTTTTGAACTTTCCTCTTTTTTTAGATGAGAATAAAAATATTGCAGAGGGACTGTATCAGAAGGTGAAAATACTGTGTTGGGTCATGACTGGACCTCAAAATCTAGAAAAGAAAGCCAAGCATGTTAAGGCCACTTGGGCCCAACGTTGTAATAAAATCCTTTTTATGAGCTCTGAGGAAAATAAAGACTTTCCAACTGTGGGCCTAGAAACCAAAGAAGGCAGGGACCAACTGTACTGGAAGACTATTAAAGCTTTTCAATATGTACATGACCATTATTTTGATGATGCTGATTGGTTTATGAAAGCAGATGATGATACCTATGTTATATTGGACAATTTGAGATGGCTTCTTTCAAAATACAGTCCTGAGCAACCAATATACTTTGGGAGAAGGTTTAAGCCTTATGTGAAACAGGGCTACATGAGTGGAGGAGCAGGATATGTTCTAAGCAAAGAAGCTCTGAAGAGATTTGTTGCTGCATTTAAAACGAACAAATGCTCTCACAGTTCCTCTATTGAAGACCTAGCACTAGGAAAATGCATGGAGATCATTAATGTGGAAGCAGGAGATTCTAGGGATACAAGTGGTAGAGAAACCTTTCATCCCTTCATTCCAGAACATCACTTAATCAGAGGATACCTACCAAAAACATTCTGGTACTGGAATTATAATTATTATCCTGCTGTAGAGGTAAGTCCTTAGGAACGTGGTACCCATTTTATGAAGTACGTCTTGCAATGTATATGAACATGTATGATGTGTGAATTAGCAGTTTCATAACAGCTCAATATACTTTAGAAAAGAAGATTTTGTTGTGATCCTGTGATACAGCTGTGTGTAGATGTATTAAATATGCTAGTCATCAACTAGAAGTTGATGCTAAGAACTTAACATTCCAGAAGTGAATCTTCAATTATTATTGCTGTTTTGCTATGTTCTGTGGACAGCAAAAAATGATGAAACCTTTGTGACATATTTGTCTATTGTCACCACTACTACCTTCCTTGCAAACTTGTTGTTCTGTTTTGTCCCCTCATATCTCACACACAGTGTCCCTAGCTTCTCCTCCAGCCACCCAACTCCCAGCGTGCAGTGAGAAGCGAGACCAGTGTTGTTCATTCCAAGCAGTATGTGCTGACTGTACGGAGTGGGCTCAAACAGTTTGGCTTAGTTACATTAAAGCCTGCTGAAGGGCAAGGTGGCACTGATACACCTTTATCTTCTACCCAACAGCAAACTTTGCATAAAACCTGTAGAAATTGAAGTAATTTTGAGACTTGCTCATGATTTTGTAGTCGGTTAATGTTGGCTAAGAGATTCCCAAGTTACTGGAGGGGCTGCTGAGTAATTGTATGTGTGACTGTACTGCCTGCTAGTCTTTTTCTCTTCAAATGGAGATGTGCTGCAATGTACTTCTCTTATCACTGATAACTGTGCAGTGTGACCTGGCTTGAAAGCTGGTAGATGCCCTGCCCTCATTTTTTTATTGTATGTTGTTAAAATGTACATATAAATGTACTCCGTTGAGAAGATTATAGAAGAATGAACATTGCCTAGAAGTGAAATAAAAGCATGACCCAAACAAGGAAATATGATTATATTTTCTTATGTAGTTTTAGTGGACTCTTGTCTACCTTCTGTAGAAGTGGAGGCAAGCATGAGAGCTGGCAAAGCTAATTTTTTAAAAATTATTTTGTTGTAGCAACAAAAATTTACAAACGGAAACATTCTTACTGCAAGAACTTCAGATTGTCCTTTGTGTTCCATGTCTGAAATCTCCATTGAAAAAAAAAAAGGGGGAAAAAAAAAAAGTGGGAGGGGGAGCAGGATGCTCCTTGAAATTAAAACAGTCTGAAAGTGTTCTGCATTGTATACTTCGATGATCATATGATCTGTGGTGTGGCTTCTTTTTTAGGATTATAGTCTCACTTCTAAAGGTATTATTTTTCAGCAAGCTTTGATATCAGCATAAGTGGCTGATATCCCAAAATCAAGGATAAGATGTAGGATTTTTTACATAGTAAAGCTGGGGGGAAAAAAAGTTTAGTTCTTTGGTAGACTCTTTTCATTGTAAAGCATTTTATATACTTGTATTCAGCAGCTAGAGCATTTTTGTAGCTTAAAACAGCTGTATTTAGTTAGTGTCAGGATGTAGCTGCGTTGGATACGGTTGCAGGTCATGGGTAGATGAGCTGTGGACAGTTACATCCCTAACTGACGCAGTGGTGGTGGGGATCCATAATGGAAATCACATATTTGATCACATCCTATCATATTTGTGTTTGGATAGAGACTACTGCGTCTGGTATCACAACTAAGCTATATCGATCACACTTAGTAAATATTGAAAGAAGAACAATTATGTAACAGTTGTTCTCTTCAGTGTCTTTAAATGTTGAATCTTAGTTCCAATTAGAGATGAAATATTAGCAGCTCTGCCATCAAATCTGAGAGCTGGATTTGAGCTTGGAAAAACAAGTTGTAACAAATGTGTTAACAATGATCTTTTAGCTCTTAAAACTGCTTAATAATGTCAATGAAATTACTAAACTTAAAAACAAGTTCCAAAATTATTTGTTACAACTCATTGTATGTAGGAAATTAGATACTGCCAATTTTGCCAAGATGTATAATGTGTGAACACACACACACACACACAGAGGTGGCTGCACACACAGGCATTTGGCTTATGTACTCTGGAAGGATGCTGTCATGAATAGCAAGCATGTATTGTTTCATATATAAATGTAATGCATTTAGACCTGCGTGCTGTTTCTTGGTGGCAAAAAACCTCTGACATTGAGGGCAGCTAGTTTTTTCACTGGCTTGATTGCAGAAGCAAAAGACTTTGTCCAACTTTATTTTGGAAGGATGCTTTGACAGATATCTGATACACTTTGCTTGCCAACATTATGTTTTGATGTATATGAACGACTGATGATAGTGAATTTCTTACCATGAAGTCAAGTATGTGTTTGAATTCTTCCTGGATCTTTAATCCAGAGCATGCTTTGCAATTCTTGCTGATTATTTTGATTTGTTTTGTATTTTAGGGTCCCGGATGCTGCTCTGATCTAGCAGTTTCGTTCCACTATGTTGATTCTGTGACTATGTATCATTTGGAATATTTGATTTATCATCTCCGTCCGTATGGGTATTTGTATCGGTACAATCCTGATTCAGCAAAGAATCCAGAAGAGCAGAGCAAAAATGAAGCACTAGAGGGTAATGAAAAGCTAAAGCAAAAAATTTCTGAGAATTAATTGGACTTTGAAGAAAACTAAAAGAAGCCAGTACAATGAATAAGAGTCTTCTCAAACTCCTGCATGAAGCTTGTGGACTAAAATTACTCGTGGAGATTCTTATTTCAAAAATCATGTTGGCAGTACTTCCTGTCACTGTCTGTGTACAACAGAGTCCAGTGGTGGCTCTGACTGTTTGGGGTAGCGTGACCTTGCAGCCCTGCTCATGAAGATTTGGGGCCCTAAAGCTGTGAAATAGGAGGTTGTTCTGGTACACTAATATCTGGAAGAATTTGTATAAAAAACATAGTGGGCGGGTTCAAAGATAATCATACAATATTTCTGTTCCTTTTTCTGTTCTCCTCTATTTCCTTCCAGATGTTCTGTTAGGTCAGTTCTAAGATTAGAAATGGGGTGCTGCACGGTCAAAATACTTCATCATGGCTTTCTCTAGTATTGTCAATATCTTGAAGTTACTGTCTGTACCTTGCCCTATAAGGAAGGGAGAGGCATGAAAATAGTCTCATGTCTGCTTTGCCTTAACGACAGACTGGTGGTTATGAATAGGCAGAGATCCACCCAAAAGATTAATCTGAGTTGTTTCAGAAATGGAATTCACTGCTATGAATTATTTTAAAAATTTTTAAGTCTCTATTGTACAAAACAATATGAAGTTGGATCACTACTGTTTTAGGGAGAAACACAGAAATAGTTGCTGTTTAAATTGCTGAGGTCGTGCAAGCTGCTTATATATTTGCCTGTGGCTTTTTTTTTTTTTTTGGTATTAACTTATCTTATTGGTTGAATGGATATAAAAATTCATCTCAGAATTTCTCAGCATAAGGTAAGGTAGATGCTTTTTGAAATAGAAGTCTCTCTTCCATCACACCTTCCATGTAAACCAGAAAGAATAGTATGTTAGCAAAGTTACAATGGCGTTGTAATAACTTGGTTTCAGCCAGTATTATCAGTAGTTTGTTTGCATTTAATTTTCACATCACTATACTTTGAGATTGTGGAGTTACTTTATTCATTAAAATTTTACAGATACAAACAAATCTTATTTTAAAACTGCAGCAAAGCCAATTTGACTGCTTCCCTACACATCTAGTTTATTTGGCTAAAGTACTTAATTTCACTTTTCTGAACATTTTTTTTTTTCCTCCAATTTTAAAATTTCTTCTGTATTTGCTTCTTGTTACCTTTTTCAGAATGAAGTGTTAAATGATCCTTATTTCACTCTTTTTGAAGCTGAAGTGTATAGTTATTCAGGTAGGCCAGCCTGAATGCAGCAATCTTTCGAAGTGCTTTGATTTCTTCACTACTTTATGAGTATTTCTGCCTCTTAACTGAAAACACTTTCTTGGTGTGAGACAAAATAGGTGTTTTACTGAAAAATTTTCAGAGGCCAAGCCAGGTGTTTCGTATAGTTAATGTAAAACTTTCTGGTTTTCTCTTTGTCAAATTGAGTGAATAGCAGTATGGGAGGGATGGTGTTAAGCTTGACATGTAGTGTGTCTTTATTCCACACTTGAACAAAAGTTTCTTCATCTTTTTATCACTTTTCACCTTCATCATATTGATGATTTTGGACATAACCTAATTACCTCCAGTCATTGTTTTGGAAAGGGCACATACTGGTAGCAGACAGCCTTATTTACTACTGCTGTCCTTCAGGATGTTCCTGGAAGAGGATGTTACCATAAAGTACTGGATTTTTTTTTTTCCAAAGACAGTTTTTGTACAGATTGGGGTTCTATCTGTTGTCCAACAGTAAAGAGTCATGATTTCCTTTCTGACCATTGCTCTGCAGCGTGATGGCAATTATTGAAACGTTTCATGGGGTTGAAATATTACATACATGCTTTCTGCCTGAATGTAGGCTGGGTTCATGTATCAAGTATTAGTTAAAAAAATAGTTCCTGCAGGGTTAAATCTGTTGGTCTTTTAGGAGCAAGACTGCCTCTGAAGTACTGAAAGGGACGCGAGCTTTATTTTATGTTAATTGACTTAAGTAGAAAATTATAACTGTATTTGTTTAAAAAAGTAAAGAGTCTCCAGTTTGCTCTAGTCAGAGGGATGCTTGTCCAGAGGAGAATGGATGGTACCGTGCTGAGAGGTGCTTCCTTCTGTGAGCTAAATGTTTATCCCATGTGCAACAAAAACCAATAATATTGAGAAATCCTTATGGTATTGATAACTCCAGTGGTATTGTTCAAACATGCAATTAAAATTTTCTGGAATACTTAAGTTGTAAAATGAAATCAAGATCCCAGTTTAATCTTTTTGTAAATTCAGCCCATGTAGAAGATCTACTGAACTATTGTATTGTTCCTGTATTACTGCTTTCTTCCTCAGTTCATCCATGGGGATTTAAAGATTGCTACTACAACAGGCAGAACTAATCTTGCATCTTTTCTGCAGATTTATGTCCTGTCTTTGCCCTGTGCTGCCATGTGAAGGAACATGATTTCCTTTTCATGTTCCTTATATCCTGTCTTTGGGTTTTCAGTTTCATTATGCGTAAGTCTCAGGTGGACCAGAGGAAGCAGGTAGTGAGATGTTTGAGCTCCGCACAGGTTGGTTGCTGAGGTGGCAAGTCAAACCAGCCGCTGCTGAGCTCACGGTGAAGCCTTTTCTCAGCAGCAGTTCTCATTCTTGTCTGCTGCCCAGTGGTGGCTTGTGGGTTTAGCAGACCCGGACGGGAATGTCCTTTGCCACAAAACATGCAGCACCTCAGAGGGAATGGAGAAATAAAGGAACAAGTTCCATTTCTTGAGGGAATAAGGCTTGGGGGCATACTACCTAGTGATAAATAGGTGGCCTATCTGGAGAAATAAGAGTAGCCTTTTCTTCAAACATCCATTCTTGCTTTGTTTTAAAGTGTCCTTGTTCTTAGGCCTCTGAATCCATTTCTTTTGCCTTTCTAACAGCACTGCAAAGAATTTTTTTTTTTCCTTTCAGATGAGCTAGAAAAGTATCGTTTTTTGCATTCTGTGGTTATAACAGAGGATTGTTGTTCTCTGTTGAATTGTATTGCCATAACAATGAGCTGATACCTCTGAAATAATTGGTTTATATCTTACTCGCTTCAAGAGCTTCAGTAGATGAGATTGGAATGTGAACGGCTAGTATAATTGTCATGTACAATATTACACTACTTTTAGTAGTTTGTTATTTCACTCTCAGGTCTTTGTGCTTTGAGAAAGCATTTATTGAGTTTGAGTATTTCCACAGCCCAAGGAGGCTACTGTATTTCAGGTGGATAGACTTCTCTGAAGCACGGCAACATAGGCTCTCTTAGGCTATGCCGATTATTGCTCTGGTTTTGGTTTTTGTTTCTAAACGAGGTTTCTTAATTTTATAAAACCTAAAAGCTTCCATTGGTACTGCACTGATTTAAATGACCCATCTACAAATTTTGAACTAGTTTTCTTGAAAGTACTAGGAAGCAGTTGTTTGCACTTGGATGTGGGAATGTCACTTCGTGTAACAGAGTAACATTTGAACCTTGTGCTAAGTGTTAAAAGTTCAGGAAGAATGAGAATGCCAAGAAGTTACCTTCTGATCACTGTTCCTGATCAGAGAATAGTATTAATCTGTGTTTGCGGGAAAAATAACAATTGTAATCTTCTTTCATTCCCAATTAATTTTTGCGGTCTGTATTGGTCTTGAAGAGGTTAAATGCTGGTGATGTTACCACCATCTCTCATTTTGCGGAAGCTCTTTTCCCAGTACGTTTTGCCTTTAAGGACGCTTTCTTTGTTTTGCTTTGGTGGGGGTTTATATTAAAAATCACATATTCTTCACATGTTGCCATTTGTTCTGTTAGCTTCCAGAAGTATACATTTTAGTGAGTAGCTGATAGACCTCTTATAAACAGTTTGCCATCTGAGCAGGGTGTTTTATCTTTGTACGACAGAAAAGAGCGGGTTATTTCTCTGATGTACCTGCTACTGATGTTGATAGTGCACGCACAGATGAAAATAGATCCCTCAATACAAGACCACTTGGAAAGGCAATTTTGTCCTTTTTCTGTCAAGAGAAACTTCTGTGGAACTCCAAAAGTGTAATTTGCCTTTGTTTTACCATATTGTATTTAAAATACTACACAAATGTTATTAATGCTCTAAAAGAATTGAATATTGCTGCTGGACAGTGTGCTCCACTTAAAACCTGTGAATGTTTCTCTTTGCAATTATAGGTAGTCGTGTCCCTAATGGCAGATATAAGTTGGTGACTTGTCTGGAATGATCACCTTAAAGATTTGTTTCTTAAGTACCTTCTTTAAAGTGCCTTTGACCAATTTTTAGCATCAAAATTAAGTTCAGAACTGAATAAATAAAATAAGTTATCTCATACACAGTTCACGTCTGTCTTCATTTACCCCTCCTGTATGCTAGTAGTGTAGCATAGCAGCACAATTGAAGGTAATAAAAACATTCTTACTTTTTTTCTTGGGTGGGTGCAGGAAAGTCAAAAAGCTTCTCACACTTGCTGTGTTTTCTGTTATTATATTTATGCTGTTAACAAATAGCAAGTTACCTTGAAACATAAAGATGGTATTTTTTAAGTGTAAAATTAATCATAAGTGCTAGTACTAGATTCACATAAGCAGGGTGCTGTTTCTCTAGTGTTCTGATTTTTCGGTGTCTCCACCTTGTTACAGAATCCTGAGCGAACTGCTACAGCTGATACCTCAAAGACAAACCAAACTTCGAAAATAACCACCTTTTTTTTAAAAAAAGGATTTATTCTTTCAGTGCACCTCTTACTTCTTACTTCAGTGCGCTTACTTACTTAACCCCTGTTAAGATTTAAATGTGCTTTCTAACTCAGCTTTCTGCTATTCATGCAGAGTAATATTCAGCAGCAAAGAATATTCCACTTACGCAGGTGGGAGGTGTCTCCAGGTACGAAGTGTTTGTTGTTGGACACGGTAGGCACAAGCACGGTACAGCTGTGTTTCGTTACCTGAAGTACTGTAATAGACAGTGCAGTACTATTAACCTGGATTAATTAACTATTTCATTTCAAAGTGCAGGAAGTGTGTGACAACCAATTTAGCTGTGCTGAAATGCTAGAATATTTTAGCTAAGGAACAACAGCCGATTGAACAGGCCATAAAAGCTCCTCTCTGAAGTTTCAGGTATAGGTTATACTTTTATGCGATGCTACTGTAACTTTCAACTGTCGGGATCAAACTAGATCCAGCAAATTGCTGGGAGTGCTGGAGCAGAACAAAAACTCCAGCTACTACTCTGGAGAAAAACTGTTCCGTAAGTGTGGGTTTGCTTTGCTTGCCTTTTTTTTTTTTTTTTTTTTTGTTATATATAACAGACTCTGTGTATTTGATTACCAGAAGTTGTAGAGACAAGTGAAATACCATTAAACGAAGGTGAGCTCTCGTAACCTGCTCGCTTACAGAAAGCTTCACTGGCTCAGGGGAATTTTCCTACAGTCTTCTCTGTGCTGGTGTGAACTAAGAAGAAATTTAAGTAAACACCTTACGCTCAGGGACGGTTAAGGTTGTTCTAAGCTATGGGGAAGACAAGCCTGTGTATTGCTGATTCCAGCTCTCACAGCAAAATATTTAGCAGTTTTTCCTTCTTTTTGACAATGTTTCACCTTAGTGAGGCCCTTCTACGCATTCCAGAAATTTGGTGGTGAGTCCCACTTGGGAGTGTGAAAACGACAGTGGTCCATCTGGTATCACGTACTCCTCAGAAAGCACTTACTCTGACAACTCTATGAGGAATAAGGGAGAAAATCAGAGCCCTGCAGTGAACATTTTCATTGTTCCACATGTAAAGTAATTAAAGATAGACGTGGGGAAAGAGCTGGATCATGGGATCTCACTTCTAGGCGTTAGAGTGGTATTTGGCATTCATAAAGGAAAAGTAGTTATTTAATTCAGAAATGTAGCTTGAGCTCTGCGTTTTTTCAGCTTTCCAATATATGTTCCTGCAAGACTGCTTAAAGTGCTGATAAAATTGTAGTGATGCCTCATCACTGGGTAAACAAATGCGGCAGGGGGACTACTTCGAAGTGCTCGTTTGTTAACACTGGAATTTGGATCAGATGTGGTTTTGAGCAGTGACCCACACATTGTCATTTTAACTCTTCTTTCCCGACTCTTTCACCTCCTGTTCCATTGTGTGTCACACTCCCTTCTTGTGGTGAAACTACAAGCCATGAAGTACTGTCCCTTCTTTTCTTCCTCCCCTCAAAACGCCTTTTCTGTAAGCTTTGTTTTGTTTAGGGAGGTTGAAGCCTCGAGTGCTGGAGTCTGCGCTGGTACTGACCAAAACTTCATCCCCCAGCATGTGAAGTTCATGCTTGGGGCTTCTGTGATGTGTTAGACAGCTCTGGGAGACGAGAAAGTGTCAATTCTTTTGCATAGTCAAGGTGTTACCTTCTTCGGAGGTGTGATTTGTCTTTTAAACAGATTCCCACCTCCTTCCACGCCCCGCCCCCCCCCCCCCCCCCCCCCCCCCCCCCCCCCCCACCTTTTTTCCTTTCCCTTTCCTGTCGATAGTTTTACCTGCGGCCTTGCAAAGTGCTTTTTGAGGAGTACGTGAGACCAGATGGATCGCTGTCATTTTCACACACCCAAGCGGCAGCGGCTCCGTTCAGGTCTGTGTGTGAAATGGTACGCTGCCTTCAGTAACGTCAGTGACTTACAACGTGTTTTAAAGTCAGCCTAAATGTGTCACTACCAAGGCGAGAGTTGGAACCACGTTTTATCATTTGATGCTTAAAATACTCCTCCGTTTGGTAGGACGGGTGGGTGGACGGGCTCCAAACTCCAGCAGCCAGTTGTGCTAAAGAAGTATGAAAAATGTTTTCCCTAGAGAAGAGGGAATTCTTTGTAGCAATGTTCTTATAGAAGGAACCTAAATTTTCCAACTGTCCACTAAGTGTTGCTACAGTCACTGTCTTAATTTTTACTCTTGCTCAAAGAGGTGAACAGTCTTTTGCAGAGCTGAGTGGCAACAGTTTCACATTTAGAACTGAGCAGAGATGGCAGTTTCGCGGGGATGTTTGTTAAATAAAAAGTTGACGTGAGCAGGTTGCTTGTTTCCTTTCATTTGAAATCTAAAACTTCACTTGAGTAGGTGCGTAAGTTTGCAGCACAGTTCTTCAGCTGGACCAAACCAAACTATGGCACGCGTGAACCCATCACTTTGGCATCTTGAAGTCAAAAAGGCTGGTTTGCTGCTTCGCATTTCTAACCTGGCTTCCAGGAACTCCTTGCCCTCTTCTGATTTCTTCCCCTTCCTTTCCCTTCTTTCCCACTGCAAGGAAATGAGCTTTGTCAGTAACTTCAGTCACCTGAAGAACTGGATCAGCCTCCTGCTGCTGCTGCTGCTTCCTGGTTCCACCCTGTTTCCAGCGTTCCCCAGCGGCTCTGGATCCTGCATGGTCACAGGTAGTCAAGGTCTTGACTCTTCCTCCTCTAAGAACCCACCAAAAAGACTTAAATTAATGTGCGTTAGTACCCTGTACCTTTAAAACCTTGGATGATGATTTATTTTTTTGGCCTTTCGTGGTCCCACATAATCACCCAAGTGTTGTGCTGCTAAGTGCTGTCTCCCTGCTCCCTGTCGATGCAGAACATAACATTGAAAATTAGGGCCAAATCCTGAGTACTTGGTAGAAATCAAAACAAATGGATATCTGTCTTTAATTATCTTTTTTTAAAATGAATCTTGTCTTCAATCTCCTAGTTCTACTAAATTTGGGAGTAGGACAGCGTTGTCAAATGTCTGTTCTCTGGCTATTCTATCTCAAGTGGAGGATGCGGCTGTAAACTGGAGCCCGTACCCTTCCCAGCGGTGTAGCCCAGGTGAGCACTCTGCAGGGATTAATCACAAATCGTGTGAAAACCACGCCTGAGGGTCTGAAATTTTCCCCAGCACAGAGGAGTGCTTCACCAGCACCAGTAGTTAGAACGTTCACCATTCTGCTGTAGGTTCTGTTGAAATCGTAGCTGAAATATGATTAGCGTTTCAAGGACAGGTCAGGTAATCGTGTCTAAAACCGATTTTCAAACACTGTTTAGAAAAGCAAACTCTCCTGTTCCGAAGCCGGCAGTGCTGCCGTGTGAACAATGAAGCCTTTGTTCCCATGTGCCAGCGTTGCCCCGTTTTTTAGCAGAGACTAGGCGGTGTCTGTTTGCCCAGATTAGAACATCATTTGTCAGTCTAATCAACAGCATCCTGCTTTTAAAGTATTTCCCTGTCAGCTAGCTTGGGCTTTATGACCTTTGTCTTCGTCAGCTTCCAACGCTGCATTTCATGCATCTTGTTCAGGCTCATCCAAGTAAATATTTCTCAAAAGGCATTGGCCGTGTTTTCCTTTTAGGTAAGCTTCATGATCTGTAAATGCAGAAGTTGTCTTATCAAACGTAGATCTGAATGTTCCCAAATTCACACCAATCCCAGCGGGAGAAGTCTCATGCATCAGCTGTATCTTGCTTCAAAACCATTACAAAAGTAGCATTTGGGTCTTAGTAGTCAGTCTACAACTACTAATACTTTCACCAGGAGAATGAGTTCGATTCACAGACTCTTTATTATTCCGTATACTCCTATTGTAATTGCAGAAAAATCCCACTGCAAATGGGGATTTACAAGGGCACGTAGTGATAGGACGAGGGGGAATGGCTTCAAACCGGAAGGGGGTAGATTTAGAACAGATATCAGGAAGAAATTTTTCACTGTGAGGGTGGTGAGGCAGTGGCCCAGGTTGCCCAGAGAAGCTGTGGATGCCCCGTCCCTGGAGGTGTTCAAGGCCAGGCTGGATGGGGCTCTGAGCAACCTGGTCTGGTGGGAGGTGTCCCTGCCCATGGCCGGGGGGTTGGAACTCGATGGTCTTTAAGGTACTTTCCAACCTAAACCATTCTATGATAAATGCAGTTATGCCACTCCATGCTTTGGCCAGCAATTTTTGTTCAAGGAGCTTTCAGCAATACCGACTGAAAACCAGTACTTTACGGGGCAGGGAGAGGAGGGGCACTTTCTGGTTGGATCTGGTCTTTGCAAAGAGTTTCACTATTGCTGAATGCTTGTCTGGGGGAGTCTGAGCTGTGGATTTCATGTATATTTTCAGTAAAGCTTTTTAAAAGATCCATATGTACTGGTGGCAAGCTGCCATCCTCAATGCTCAATCCTCGTGAGCCTCAAAGAAGCGGAGGAAGCATGAGTTACTCTTACGTGTAGCATCTAGGAATTTTACTCCTGACATCACTGTAAAATGAGGAAACTGTTACAAATGTTTAACAGCATGAAAAAAATGAAAGCATGTTTGGAAAAAGAATGTATTTGCTGTGTCCTTTTAGCCAAATATATTTATGAGGTAGATGTCTGGGCCCAGGAGAGCGTGAGAAAGCTATTGCAGCATATCAATGAACCAAAAATGTTAACTGGTCTGATGGCTTTTGCAATTAAACAAAGGTTAATTACACACATTCAGCTGGACCAACTAGTATTTTGACTTCTAAGCATACAATTGTGTACTGTAGAAGTAGCATCTCTAAGATGAGCATAAGGAAAGAAAAAGCTGATATGAGGAATGTGGATGTCCCACACGAGTAACTCAGTCTGTGGTAGCAGAGAGATTTTAGGGTGACTGAAGAGAGGACAAACCCTTTTGATGTTACACTTTTGTATTATGCGACTGCCTGGATCCCTGAACTCCAACATCTGTTTCAGCTGGAGCATCTCACCAAGGGAACACCTTCATGAGGGGTTTTCTGCGTACAGCTGCAACGCTTCATACTTCCTGCTGCCAGGCAGCATGGTCTGTATTTAACACCTGCCCGAACCTTTCTGTCTGACTGCCCTGACTGCCCTCAGGAGCTTTGGGCTGGTGAAGATGGCCGGGTCTGAGGATGAGGTCACTTTCCCAGGGTATTTGCCTGCATGCAGGAGTGTAGAGTCTTGAGTGACCCAACCCGGCCTTGTAGGTGACCCTCCTTTCAGCGGGAACCCTGCATGAACTAGATGACTTCTGTGGTCTTTTCCTACCTGATTTACCCTACGATCCTAAAACATTTTGTCAGCTCTGCAGGGAGATGTTTTGCCACCCGTGTGTTTTCCTTTCAGCTCCTCCGGGTCCCGCTGGTCCCTGTTGCTGCTGCTGCTTTGCCGCCAGCGCCCTCCTGCAGCCCAGCGAGCCCCTGCCTGACCGCCGGCAGGGCGGTGTCGCACCCATCTCATCCTTCACGCGTTTTCACTTTCTCCCTTTCCTTCCAGAGCAATGGCGGTGTTGTGGAAGTTCTGCTTATCATTCTGAATAGTACTTCCATTTTAACATGAGGAGGAACTTGTTTCCTTTGAGGGTGGCAGAGCACTGGCACAGGCTGCCCAGAGAGGTTGTGGAGTCTCCCACACTGGAGACATTCAAAACCCGCCTGGACGCCGTCCTGTGCAACTGCTGTAGGTGTCCCTGCTGTGGCAGAGGGGTTGGACTAGATGATCTCCAGAGGTCCCTTCCGACCCTGACCATTCTGTGATTCTGTTACGTCCCATTTTATGGAAGGGCAGTTAGACTATCCTGTTTCGTCTCCAAGCCAACGTGTACTATTTCCATCATGCGGTGAAAGGGACCATTCTGCTGTATCGTGCAAGTGACTAACTACAGGTTGAGTTTTACCTCCTTGCAATATTGTATCCTGGTTAATGCACACTGGGTTTTATGGGGGTAAAGGTTCCCTTCTCCCTCTGTTCCTGTAGAGCAGCTGTGCCTATCGCTTGCTGAACTCGGAGATTGCGTTTCCTTGGTATGCAGAGCTAGAAGATTAACTCTGGCATTGGCACAGTCCCTTTCTCTGTTACAAAAGCTTCTAATCTCCGATAGCTGGCAGGTAGCTGCTATTAAAATTGCCATAAAAAAATGATTATAGGCAATGTGAGAACAGGATCCAAAACGGTTTTTCCCACGTGGAAGTAATAAAGGCGGGCCTGCGCTGCATGCAGCACCTGTGCCTAACTTAAGCCCAGTGCTTAAGAATTACTTGTTTTAATTCTTAAAAAGCAAACACATAAAGAACAGGAAACAAATGCAACAAGGCAGGAAACACTCTCCCTTGATGTTCAGCACGGCATGATGCTGATATTTAGCATTTCACTGCTGTCTCACAAATACATCTGTTCCGTGTTAGAGGAGGAAGCGAGCTGGGTACAGAAAGCGCAGTTAAAGAAACACAGCCAGTATCCAAAAGCGTTACACCAACACCCACAGGAGGAAACGGCCACACAAAGGCTTGCCGCCCTGTGACAACCAGCTGGCAAGCAAAGTGCCTGAGAATGGGTGGAGATGGAGACCAAGGCGTGCTGCTAGCGTGTCGCCAGCGTGAAAAGTCAGCATACACCTGAGAGTGAGAATGAGCCTCATGTGGTGGTTGGAACGAGTCTTATATCACAAATAACTTCCAGATCCAACGTTAATGCTGCCCTCTCCCATTGCAGCTGTTTGATTAATAGACACCGCTCTTTCGAAAGCTGGAAGGGGCTCTTGCTAGAGAGCAGGATGCTACAGAGAACAGTGTAAGATACATAAAAGTAAAACATTTCCCTCTGCAAAGTATATCAATTAAAAAAAAAAAAAGTAATTTAGTGAAATGGTGTTCCCAGAATGAAGCCTTGTTCTCAGGGCTGTAACGTGAGAAAGCTTTACAGAGAGCGGGTGTGTTGGGGCATTGCTAGGTTGAGCTGCCTGGAGGGGTTGGCAGGTAGCTCCGCTTGTACCCCAGGTTGGGGTCATGCTGGGCGTGTGGAGGCACAATCCAAAAGCAGAGAGCAAAATCTTCACTGCCGTCTCACACCTCCTGCACCTCCCCGCACACCAGCTCATGAGCTCTGAACCTCTGATTGCCGGGATGAGTTATCTAGCTCAGAGTAAAGGCTGCTTCTGTGTAACAGCTTCATTTCCAGCAGGACATGTTCTCCGTCTGGCTTGGTACCAGAGATATAGCTCGGGGCCAGGGACTCTCATTTACTACCGCTACTATTAGACTGAGCCCTGACTTCCCTGTGTGCTTGGGTTTCCAGAAAGAGCTCCAGAAGGCTTCACATTTATTGCTCGATGTAAATTTGCTAGATTCAGCAGTATTGCAGTGGTTATAGATGAAGTGGGGGATGCTGCAAGGGGATCCACGATGTGATTATGGGGTATGTTGCTCTTTGGCTTTCATACTGCAGTATAGTGCGTGAGGGCCCGTTTTATAGCTGTGCTCCTGCTTCCGTGTAAATACCTTATCAGACTTGTTCTTGCACTGCTCCATATCTGGTTTGCTCTACATCCTGTTTACACAGCGTCCAGTTTAAACATCAGCCCTAAGACAACTTAGTCGTCAAAGAGACCGAGGAGCATGAAGTAGCTACGGTGGCCAGGAGAAAACGTAATTGTGTGACATGAATTAAAAAGGTGATTTAAAAGTCCTCAACCAGCTACTGCTGCTGAGCTGAGTTTTGCAAGTTGTTACTTCAATATGATTTGTAAAAACCTGTCGGTGTCTTGCTGTGTTTGTTTTATAGAGGCATTTTGTTGTTTTCCTCCTGGTGGCACTGTAGGATAAAGCTGTGGTCGTTGGGGCCCCGTACTGCGGCTGCATCATTTGAGATGCCGGGATTTCTTTTTGCTGCCATGACAAGTTCTGTAATGCTTGACTTGAGGACCAGAACAACAGCCTTACTCCACGTTAACCTAAATTACTGATGTGGACCTGAACTTATTTAAGGGAACTTTTGTTGGGTGATTTTCTCCTCTCAAAAAGGAATGTTTCAACCAGTTTATGGATTGTAAACTAATCCAGTGCATCACTGAGTGTGCAAAAAAAAGGTCAAAAAAGCCTGACATATGACGACTAAATTCTCAAGGATCCTGCTCAAAAAATGGTTTTTCACTTGCACAAGTTCACCTGCATGCTCTAGAATATTCAGTGAGTACTGTGGCTTTGGGTTGACTATATTGTATGGTTCATCCAGAACAAAAATTGAAGATTTCTATTTGCAAACGTGATACTCCCTTCAGGCGGAGCGCAGTTCTGCCTCCAGCTCTGCCCTTGTCTGTGTGCTTTCCACTCAGTACAGCCACGTGTGCATTTTGGCAGCCTGTGCCTCAAGTAACTTATGATCTGCACGGTTATGCGGCGTGCAGCCTGATGGAGTCCCAGGCGTAGCTCTCTGAGGGTCATTGCAAGGAAAATATTAATTTTTGAAACTGGATTTTATATGTAAATCTCATTATGCCTGAATTAATTGGAAAATACAGCCTTTCTGATCGGCAGAAATACATTTTACCTGTTAATTTACAATGTAGTTAAAACTGATGGGAGCTATCCTTTGAGAAAACACAACGCGCTAGGGAGTTGCCCTGAATGAAATAAGAAGTAACTGAAACTTCCAATTATGTCATGAGGGTAATTCAGAAGAATTACCAGCTATTTGCTTTCCATGTTAATTTAGGGTAACAGAGAGGAAATGTGAAGATGTGGAAGAAAGTGAGGAGTGCAGACAGCAGGACGGTCACTGAACAGGCAGCGTTATTAACCACTCCGAGCGGGCCCGCGGGACAGGCAGCAACTGAGCTGGGCTAAGGCAAAAGATGAATTCAACTCGATAGTTGTTAGCAAGAGACTGGTCGAGCTTCTCGAAGTGAAAAGCTGCTGCTGTTCTATGATGAGCAGATGGGGTACTATTTTCTTGTTCATTTTCTTTTCTGAGTCTTTTCCTGAATTGTTAGAAGCAAGGATGTCAGGAAAAGAGTTCACCTTATAATGATCAGTTCTGTAGAAGAGAAAAGCCTCTGTTATTGTCAGCCATTTTCCGCTGTTATGGTTTATAGCATTTGGCCTGCTCTAGCAGAAGATTTAACTATTCTTGCTTTTAAATTTTGCCTCTAATGTAAATAAAGGGTTGGTTTGTTTGCCAGTGGAAAGGGTAATGCTTTGAGTTGGTAATGATGTTTTTAGGATTTTATACGACTCAAGAATAAAGCAGTGGACATTTGGCAAGAGGTGCCCTCTCCTGGTTTACTGACCCAAGACACCCCTGAGGATGCAGAGCTGGGTGAAGAGGCACACGCTGATGCTGCCAGTAGGTGCTGATACGGATTTAGGGAAGAGTTGTCCTTTCAGCAGGGATTCATGTGCTTTTTCATGGTGTACTAAATATCAGAGCATACATTCAGAGTTTGCAGTCTGGGGATTCACAGAAAAGACCTGAATAGAAAAGGATGCTTATTTCAGGATAATCTGATTTAAACAGCATACAATTTTTTAAAACCTTTATAGCCTTCACTTTTGATTCTTTGCTACAAAAGGTTTAGTTAACTCTACATGGAAGTGGAAAAGAAAGCAGTGGCCTTCTGGATTACACTGGTTTAATCACATTAAGAAGACTCCTTGTATACATGTTAAAGAGTAACTGTTGGTTTGTTGTTAGGGTTTTTCTTCCGCATTGTTACGTAGCAACGGTGTCACTATTTGTACTTATTAAAGCTTGTCAACTTTACCAGAAAGGTTTGCAATAAACATTATAGAAGACACTATTGCAAATCCATAACTTACCCATGGCAGGGGTGTCCGAACTGGATGATCTTTAAGGCCCCTTCCAACTCTAACCATTCTATGATTCTATGATCTTCACATTTATTCCCAAATTCATTATCCCCAGTACATCTTAGACAAGACATATCTCCCTGTCTGGAGATCTGGAGCTGAACACAACAGCTAATCCCATCCCTGAAGCAACTGCCCAGGCAGAGAAGATTAGAACAGATTTGAAAGATCCTGCAAATTCCTAGACTTCCTGGCAATCCCAGTGAGCTTTGCTGCTAAGGGTTTCCAGGAGCAGCTAAACCTAAAATGTTCCTGGCAAGTGTGAAATGAAGTGGATCTTGGAAACTGTTACACTCAGAGATTTTTACAGATATCTGTAAGGTAATCCACAGTAGGTTTTAACTGTGCAAATTTGTCATCTTTTCTGGATGAAAAGATCTTTTCATTATATCCTCATCTGGAGATGACTCTCTACCCCCGTATCTATCCACCCATCCATCGCTCCAGTTATCTGTATCTATCTGTCTATGTCTCCAACGTAAATAACTTGCTTGCCTGTATCAGTGCAATGAATCATTCGTGCTGAAGTGCGGGATGTTGCCCTTCCCCTTACTGACTGCAGGCTGCTCTGGGGTGAGGGTCCTTTTGGGATGGCAGGGATGCTGGTAATTTCTTTTTTTCTTCAGATGATTTTTTCTTCTTTTGAGGGTCATATTTTGTGCTAATATTTTTCTTAAAAATGTTGGCACTGCCTCTTTGTTTTAATATTTCTTATATTGCCTTTGTCATCTAATTGAAATGAATTCTGAATACTGGATTTGAGACCTAGCCTAGAAAAAAGGTCTCTCAATACAGCTTTCAAGTATGTTAACATTATATTTTAGTATGTTTTAAGCCTTGAATCTACTTTTTCCAGCCAATTTGAAAGCATCACTGTGTCTATCCCTCTTGTTCTTCTTTTTCCCTAAACCTTGTGCTTATTCCTCTCCTGTTTTGATCATCTGTTTGCTATGAAACATCTCCAGCACATAGATACTCTTGGTATGATGGCATTGCCTTTATTACTGAACAGTAGTTTGAGTCTTTCCATGATCTTTTTGTGCCACTAGTAGGCAGTTTGTTTCTTGCAGCCTTTTATTTGACCTTTTATTTTATTTGCTGCCTACGTCCAGCTTTATATGTAGCTGATTTTATTTATCACAAGAGTCCGTCTATAGCATTTGTAGTATACATCAAAGCAATTTATTTTTCTGATGAAAAAACCCTAACAGACTTATTAAAAGCTGTGTCAAATTTTACTTTGTGATTTTTTTTTTTTCGTGAAAGGAAACTAGTTCTTGATTTCAACAGCTTGACTTTTGTTCTACACCATCGAGTCCCTTCATTTTCAGGATATCACAGGACACATAGCACAAGGTAATGTCCTTGAGTTTTACTGCTCCATGTCGAACAGAAATTAACTGCGCCCTCAGGTGTTTTTTTGAGTGATCATCATATTAGTTCTGAGTATAGTAGAGCAGGACATTCTGGGGGGGGTGTGCTGTCAGTTTTTTCTTTTCTGATTTGAAACTAACACAGGCATATTTTTGGAAGTAAAATTAAAAATTTTTAAACTGCACTTCTGGCACATCTTTCCATAGAATGAAACTTGCATCCTATCTGCTGTAAACAAGTTCATTCTGCATTGTACGTGCTATGATTTGGTTACATGGGAGGGTGTGGGAAAATTGTGCACGCAATTGTTTAAACACATCAAGAATTGTCCATCCTGCCTGCGTAGATACTAGTTTTTTGTTTGCAAAGGAAAAACAATGCAGGACTCTTTAGCAAGTATTACTTTGCATTTTAATCACATGCTCATCATTTTCATTTTTAACAATATGTTCATATAGGATCAAGGCTAAAAGTAGAAAGGATATAAGTAAACATTTATATACATCTTTCAGTGTTTTCCCTTTTTAATTTAATAGCATATATTAGAGTGAAAGAACTTTTTTTTTATTGAACACAGAGGCCCTGAGAAATCAAAGTGTACTGACTAACCTAAAGGACATGAAGAATCCTGTTTTTATTGTAATTCTGAATGAAAGTCCTACCTTTATAATTGAAAAGATTATATTGAAGTTAATCCAAATGTGCTTTAGTGGGGGGGAGGGAGGGAAGGCTTCTAATTGCTTGTAGCTGTGGTACAAAGAGGTTCCAAAGAGGTACTCTAATTAATGGAAATCTTAATTTATGTCTCTAAATGCTGTATTGAGTGCTAATTTCAGGAACCACTTACTCTTGTTTAAAACTAGAGTGTATTTTATTCTATGTAGTAGTAACAAGTTAATATAAATTCAGAGGGAAAAGGTATGTTCCTGTGTGTGTGTATGTGTGATTGTAGTTATTGCTATGGTGTTGCAGATAACATACGTTATACAGGAATCTAGTTAATGTGAATACCATAGTGGGGAAAGCAGTAGAGCGTGGTAGTAATATATTCATGTTAACACATAAATTTGGATTCTTCTCAGTCATTTCTTCCTCAATACACGTGAACTTCCAGCTTTAAAAACTCCAAAAAGCAGTCATTTCTAGAAGAAATAAGGAATTGATTAATTTTCCTGAAATGTTTAAAAAACCAACGTGCTGCAGTTCAATAGAATTTTCCTGTACTGAAAGATGAAATAAAATATTTCATACAATTTACTTGGGATGAGCTATATGGCTTCTGTAAAGGAAGTTATGCAGTACTGATAAGCAAACTCTCTGAAGTCCATGCCTCACGCACTGAGCATGTGGACCTAAGGCATTTAATATAGTCTGCGGGGATTTCCAAAACATAAGGTCCCTCCTCAAAGGAAAGTTATACCAGTTTGAGAGGGACAGTCTACTAATTTATAATGGTGAAAAGAAGAAAACAAGGAAAGGGAATAAATGGTCAGTGGAGAGAAGTCACTGGAGGATTTATGCTATGGTCTGTCCTACTCAATATAGTCATAAGTGATCTACAGAAGGGAGTAAAAAGTGATGTGACAAAGTTTGCGAAAATACTGTGTTACTCTGAAGAGTAAAGAAAAGGGCTGACTGCAAGAAATTGCGGCAGGACCTTGTGATATTAACTGCGTAGGCTGTGAGTGGCAAACGAAAACTGAGTTTTGATACACCTGAAATAATACACAAGGGGAAAAATGATCCTAAATTCACTTATAATATGATAGGTTCTCAGCTTATCCTATAGATGAAGTCTTGGAATTATCTTCTATGAAAATATCACCTTCAACCTCAGTAATAGTAAAAAAAATCAAATACAATGTTAGAAACTATAAAGTAAGGAATAGAGAACAAAGTAGAAAACCTCACTGTGTATAAATCCACGATCACCAAGTGCACTTCTGGTCCCACCGTCTCCAAAAGGCTCAGCGAAATGTATCGAGGTTGATCAAAGGTATAAAATATGTATGTATAGTACGGGAGACATTTAAAATGGCCTCAATCTTTTTAGTCTGGAAAAGAGGTGATTGAAGGAGGACCTGATGGAGATAACTTACTTATTCATCAATCAATGCAGGTTTCTCGACATTCTTCTTCTGTTTCAAATCTATTGTTGGTACCATTACAACCTCCGTACCAGAACTGGCCGCAAGAATTGCCATTCTTGTCATAATACCATTTCACCACATAGTCCCGGCAATCCCCTGGTTTCATAGGTTCGAAGCACCTTGGATCTGAAAGCGTATCAGTAGAAGTTAGCTTGGGATTGGCAGGTAAATTACATTATCCTAGAAGTGCCTCCTTCAGTGAGAAGAGCACCCCTTTCTTTTCTGTAGTGCCTGGAATATATATGCTTCTCTCAAATTTGTAGCCAAATTCCACTTTTATTAATGAGTTACCTGAACAGGTCTAAACAAGTACAGGATCAGCTTGAAATGAGACCGCCTAAATCCTGATGTAAGAACCAAGCTGCTATTTAAACACCTAAGCACACAATTGGTACACAAGGGTTGTTTGTCATCTAGGTTTGAAACACTGGCTCTGTGTGATGCCTGCAGCCAGAGCACCCAGGAAAACAGAAGGTGGTAAAATCTCATAACTATATTGGGGGAGGGAGTGAGGTTTGCTGGTTGGTTGGTTTTGGTGCAGACCTGCTACCCAGTATCTGAGGACAGTATTTTTTACGTACCTTTTCGGGTGGTTGCTACCTGTGTTTGCAACACAGTTAGGTGGTGATCTTCAGCAGCAGTTACATTGAACAAAGGATTGACAACCGGACTCTGAGGTCTGATTTCAGATATGTCATAAAGCGGGGGAAATCGTGATTCTCTGTGAGCAGAGGTGGTCGCAGTGTGATCCTGAGCAGATGGAAGTGGCTCGGTATACCGGATCCTTGGGGGACTAAGCTGCAAAAGGAATCAAAATCTTGTAACTTAAAATCCTGTCTGGGCTCAGATGCTAAGAGAAAAAATTGAGACAATTATGTAGGAAACTGTTGCTAAATATTGCGTGAAAAAATGCCATTAACAGCAGGTAGGTTTGGACTTCCTTCTAGTGATTACTCAGTACGTGATCATAATTTTAACAAATGCATTTTCTGACATTGAGGGCTGAATGAAAAGGCAAATACCTTCCATTTAGTCACTAAGCTGGATTTATTCCATTGAAGCAAAATTTCAATCACCACTTAGACTGTAATATAAATAAAACAAAAAATGAAAGGAACTCTCGGGTAAATCAGTGTTTCTTAACATCTAGTACACTCACTGGGAATGATCTGACATCTTCAATCTGTCAAGAAATGGAAAATGGCAGGTGGGAGGAACAGGGTACTTGTTATCGATAGAAAAACACATGTACATTATGCTCCTCCAAAGATCTTTTTAGATGTGGAATCCCTTGAGTACAGCAAAAATTTCCAAAACTTGTGCTATGTGAGCCACATCCTATTAATAAGATTGTCTCATAGATGTGTCCTTGCCTGTATCCGGACAAGTAACAAATCACCCGTTTTCCTGTTTCTAGCTAACAGCCAGTTGCTAATCACTAGAATTTTAGAGTTTATCTTGAAAGAAGTGTTAAGAAGCCAACTCTGCTCTTCAAATTAAGACTATTATATAAAAGTTTGCCTCTCTAGTGTTTTAGTATATTCAAGAAGATTTGCCAGGATCTTGGTATAGTATAGTACAAATGACTGCATTAATCCCACATGTTGATTATGTACTGAGAACAGGAAGGAATTTGATACTATTCAATATCTTCCCGTTTACAGTCTGCTACTGACACATTCAGTCAGTTTAAGAAAACTCTTCAGAGTCATTGGGACTCTGAAAATTGAAGTCTAGGTGAAATGTAAATGTGCAGATGATTCATCCTATCCTTTGCATATTGAATTTTTTCTCCAGGTCTACAGAAAGGCCATGTTTATTTCTGATAGTAATTCAACAGTTTTGAAGATTTAACTATAATCATGGCCAGCCAGAACCAAGTGTGTGAGCATCTAACCACTTAGAACTCATCCTATGTGTGATCCTTATCACACACTTTATAAAGTCAGCATCTATAAATCCAGGTTTATATTTATTTTTCTTAATGATACAGAATGTCAAAATTGACCCTTATTGTCTGGTGGTATTACAAGCTCCAAACCTAAATCAATCACACCTACTGAGGGAGCTCTTCTTCAAAGAGATTAAACTGAATTTTGAAAGTTAACTATTTAATTATGAATGATATTACATAAACAATAATCCAAAGGATTAATATTGGCTATCCATTGACTCCTCCACAGTAAGTCACTAATATTTAATTAGCTCCAATCCATATTCAATTCACTTAATATTTAATTACCAGTATTGTGGTCCACTATATCCATTCCATGCAGCTACAGAGGTTTATACCTCAAATATTTCAACAGTTTATTGGGCAAGCACCGCTCAATTTTTATCAGTGGCTATTTTTAGGCAAAGCAAAAAAAAATACCCGAGAGGGTTAGTGCTGATACACTGCAAAGGTGACAAATACTCTAGTCTGATACTAAGACAGTGGCTGAAAATACCAAAGACCTAATAAGGGAACTAAGGTGATATACACCTGCAGAAAATATTTATCTATTACATTAAAACTCCACCTGTCCTGTCTATCTGTGCAGCAACACTGTGTTGGAGGGCAGAACCGCAGTGCAGGGCAGGAGGAATTTAAAGCTGGAGAACGAAGAGTAACATGAATGAGGAGTCGTAGAAGTACAGCCCGATGTAGAAAGCAAAACAATACTGAAGGCTTAATAACACCTGGAAAGTGCGTGACCATGACAAGAAGCATTGTACTATCAGCTTGCACATAAATAAATGCCTTATACACTATGTATCTGCCTCAATAGATATCTATCTGTAAGATTTCTAACTCACTTCTAAGATGAATAAGGACCACAAAAAATATGAGGACTGTTGGCATTTATTCCAACTAAGAAACAGTATTACCCTCTTTCTTCTGTAAGCTTCTGTTCTCTTTAACTTCAGAAATTTTGTTTAAATCTTTTGGTCTAGGCAAATGACACATTATTTGCATATTAAAAGACTGCTGAATGGTGAAATAAAGAGTATTTGAATTCAAATAAAGACACGCATCTTTTAAAAACAACTGATAACTTTTACTTCTTTACTTACTGGGTAACTGATTCCTTCTGTAGGGAGCATATCAATCTCTGAAGTGGTCATTTTAGGTAGCTGGCTATTAGTATCTTCACTAGCAGTTTCAGATTCCAGACTTGGAGATGGAGATAAAACATCATCTTTTCTGGCGTAGATTTCAGACACGTTCTCACAGATTTTTGTGATCAGTTTATTTTCAAGAGCTGAAGAGATTAACAAAATTATGAAATTTATTAAGGGTAATCAAGAAGTCATAATGATTCACCACAAGCTTTTAGCGCGTTATTAAGCCTAAATCTTTAATGACAGTGACTTGGGAAAGACCATCTTCTAAAGTTATGTCAAAATGCAAATGAGAAGTAATAAAGTAATGCACTCTGAATTGTTTGATTTTAAGGCCCTTTTGCTCTTTTAAGAAGAAAAAGATAAAAATACCAAGTCCGTTTTTTTATGCAGAAGTCATAGCTCAACAGTGAAGAAAAAAACAACAAAACAGAGTGAAGGAAATAATGTGTAAGAAGAAAAAAGAAAAACTGGGCAACACTTTCTACTTATCTGCATAAAAAACTTCAGTGACTGGGAATACTTTTATGTTGAATGCTGGAGCCTGAGTCAGAGCCCTAAGCTTAATGCCAGCTGGGACCAGAACCTGAACTTGGACCTTTTCTCACTGTTAACCCCTTAAATCCAGGCTTAACTCCATCCACAGGCCCATCATAGCAAAATAAATTTATGCTCGGGAAAAAAATATACCTTATAGGGCTAGTCTGTGGTTAGTCTAGATCAGTATACCTTTTTTTTCATGGGTCATTATAGGTTTCCTCTGGATTTTCTCCTGATTCCAGCTATGGCCACAGGATTTTTTCAAGCCACAATTTGAAATACACAATGTACTATCAGACCCCATTTCCTTGTGTCTCGCTCCACCACTTTTCCCCTAGAATCAGGATGAAAGTGTAGGTTTCCCTATGGCTTGTAAGAGATGATGGGGGAACTCCAAGACTGAAAAGGGCCATGTGAAACAGAGAAAGAGACAGAGAAAGAGAAAGAGACAGAGATGTTGTGTCAGGGTGGAAGGAAATCTGCACCTCTCTGGGATGAAACTATGGCCAAGCACACAAGAACTGTGAGGGAAGGCTGATGCAAGCTCTCACAAAGAGAGTGCCCCAAAGAAGGCCTCAGCTCAGAAAACTGATATTCATTGTGTCTTACTGTTTCTGCAAGAGGTAAAAATTTGGCAAGGTTTAATTTGGCCAAAGAAGAGAAACAGAAGAAAGGGCTCCATCCAAAAGAGAAACATAAGCTGCCATTCAGCAGGCCGCCTTGCCTTGCTGTGGGGAAGGCCAAACCCTCTTATATGCTTATTTCAAGTTTCCTCTTACTAAAAAAGTTTATTTTACCTGAAAGTGTCATGAAATCATCTATCTGGTAAACATGTTCTTCATCGGGGTCTGTTGCAATGAGATGCATTTCTTCCAGAAAATCATCGTAATGAGGATCGGTCCTTTGAACAATCCCAATGACGAATATCTCAATATTCATAGCATGGGCCCCTCTTACTACAGTATCCAGTTGTACTTTATCCCGAGCATCCGCTTGTCCATCTGTTATCACAACCGCCACTTTTCTTACTGCCGGGCGTGCTGCCTGGAATAGCTGAATGGCTTCTTGGATAGCAGAAGCTGTGTAAGTGCCTTCTCCTAAGTAGGGCATTTTATCAACAGCTGATTTCAGGTATTCTTTGGTTGTGTATTGCTTCAGAGAGGATACCAACTCCACTTTATGGCTGAAGTTGATAATGCCAATGCGAGTTGTAGCATGGTTGGCTGACACCTTGTCAATGACTGTTTTCATAAAAGTTTTGATAATATTGAAGTTATCTGGTCCAACACTTTCCGAACTGTCAATGACAAATACTAGTTCCAGTGGTGTTACTCTACATCTGATACCACAACCTAGAAGAATAACCATTTCAGACATTTTATGAGAAACCAGCTTCATAAAAACAAATTGAACTCACACATCAGATTTACAGTCAGTTAAAGCTCCATTAATGAATTAATTTATAGTTACTGATACTGATAAATAGAACAGAGCTGGACTAAATTACTTCCAGTATAGCTCTGGCAAAAAATAGTGAGCGTCATCTTCACATCAGTGGTATCCTTACACACAAACATGCAGAGGACAAAGCCATTCAGACAATATAAATTCAGTATGTTTTATTAGAACTATTTTTTTCCATACTGGAATGCTTACCACATATTTCATTGATAAGTCTGATAACTTCTTCTCTCTGAAAAAAAAAGTATGAATTAATTTGCCATGTGTTCTAGTTTTAAGAATGCTGAAGTCTATTTTTATTTATTTATTTACAAAAATGTAGGCAATACAATGCCCCACAAACAACCTTGTGTAACACCATGTAATCTTTAAATATTTTCCCAGAATAAACTCCTATCTTTTAATTTATGTACATACTTACTGAAAGACCAGGTTCACCTTTTCTTCCCCAAATTCCCTGAAAAAGCACAGAGTGAGAGAATTAACAAATTTGTCTAATTTCTATTGTGTAAAATTAAGCAATATGCAAATGTGTTTTACCTTTGGTCCTGGAGGTCCTGGGTCTCCAATCTCTCCTTTGGCACCTTTGCTCCCTGGATCACCTTTATCTCCATAGTCTCCCTAATTTAAAACAACCGTATTAAACACAATCAGAAACTCCAGTTCTGTTGATAGCCAGAGCTGGTATTATGGTTCAATGAGCTTTTAAGATAAATTTTCTGACGTTTCTTTTGTATTGCTGGTTTATCATGTATGTATTATGAAGCGAACATCTGAAAGCAGGCTCTCAGAGAAAGCAAGATGGGCAGTAAAAACATCTTATAGAAATTTCTATGAAAAAATAACCTTAATTCAGGAGTAATTCAGGAGGGGTAAAGACATCTTTATGCAAATGTTGAGAATGTATAATTTTTTACTCTTATTTTCTTGAACTATAAAACAATGTTTATCCTGGACCTATGTTAATTCAGACCTATGGAGAGATGTAACTGCCTCAGATCAGCCACTGTACTGAAATTCACACCAGCTTTGTACAGAACCCCCACAAAAAACTGGGAGCTTGCAAAGAACAGTGGAAAAGGCATGCTTGGACCGTTACATCCATTGGAAAACACATAGTTTCACATTTAGAAGCAATTCTGCACTTTTTTTCCTCAACTGACTAGACCTTTTGATTTCCAAAAAGAGAAAGGGTTCAACATTATGGTATTTCAAGAGACAGTCTTCACATAATGCAGGTATGAAACATACTATCAAAAGATTCAGGTTCTAAATTAGACATCTTTTCAAGAAGGAGATTGTGCAGGACAGTTTTTTACTTCTCTCTGGAAGTTACTGATGACCTTACATTTAATTCAAAACTTTAAATCTTATAAATTTATCTAGATTACTGTCCATTTTGATATTATTCCTCATTATTACCCAGCCAACGGGATACCTCCTGTGTTTCAGCATTCACCATGGTGATTGCTATCAATTTTAAGGAAACCTTTTGACTCTCTCAGTCAATTCTGATCTTATTCAAACCTGAAAATTGTACATAGCTCCTCCACAGTGTTAAGAAAACCAGTCCCCACTAAGTAAGCTCTTGGAAGACAGTTTCTATTCTATTTCACAGAAACATAATATCCAGCGAAGGATATTACTTTCCATTACCTGTCCATGAATTGAATCTAACCTCATCAAAGTTAATGTCAGCATAAGGGAGAGCAAATATGATCTACTGACTGTGGTGGTACTGCTACTCTCTTACACATAAATACACTAAAACCTGATCTCTTCGGTATTTGGCACTGACGTGAAATTCCTGCTGAACTAAACCATTCCTTTTCATGTGTGACAAGTCTGCTATATTAATAGCAAACAGAAAAATTGTGAGTATTTGGAGAGATTTACATTGGCCCACGAAGATTAGTCAAGATACAAGATGAATATGAAGAACAGTGAAAACATTGCAATTATTAATATAGTATGTAACATTCGGCATCTGAGACAAAATAGAATTAGGAGACAGAAATTTGAATCTGTGTGAAAAAGCATGATATTCACTGTTGCATAAAAGCTCCAAGCTGTAGTAGCCTGAATAATGCAGAAGTCTGAGAAAGTGCTATATAATGTGAGCTAGTGTAGACCATAGTACCATGAACATCATTAGTGCAGGCAACAAATGGCTGGGGCTCTGAATGGGTACTGCCTGCCTCAGGTGACTACAGAGGGGACTGAACTCTTACTACGGTCAGAGCCTAATCATAGAATCATAGAATTATAGAATGGTTGGAGTTGGAAGGGACTAGAGTTGGAAGATCATCTAGTTCCACCCCCCCAACCCCTCCCCGCCATGGGCAGGGACACCTCCCACGAGACTAGGTTGCTCAAAGCCCCATCCAACCTGGCCTTGAACACTTCGAGCAGCCTTCCAGTACCTAAAGGGGGCCTACAGGAAAGATGGGGAGGGACTCTTTATCAGGGAGTGTAGTGACAGAATGAGAGGTAACAACTTTAAACTGGAAGAGGGTAGATTCAGATATTAGGAAGAAATTCTTTAATGAGGGTGGTGAGACACTGGCACAGGTTGCCCAGACAAGCTGTGGAGGCCCCATTCCTGGAAGTGTTCAAGGCCAGGCTGGATGGGGCTTGGAGCAACCTGGTCTAATGGAAGGTGTCCCTGCCCATGGCAGGAGAGTTGGAACTCTGCTCTCCCATGAAGTCTCCCACGTTGTTTTTTTTCTCAGCTATTTCAGCTATGTTGCAGATGGGCTGCCCAGCTGGACCAGGCATATGCCGTGAATTAAAGGTGGTGCACTGCATTATGCATTTATATCAACGCTCATTCCCCCTGGGCACACTGTTCTCGCTTGTATATGCACGTTGTTGGTCTGCACATCCACATTGACCACGAACCTTGATTTCCTTTGGCTAGGCTGCTCCCATCAGATGCTGCACATCCAAAAATCACTAATAGCCAAAATATTTAAATTCCCTTTGTGCAAAATTTGTTAGATGGGAATAGGTATGTGTAGGGAATTCTTACAATTTTATATCAACCAGGAAGTTGTTCAGTAAAGAAAGATTCAAGTGTGGGGTTCAATTATTGTAAAAAAAAAAAAAAGTCAAATAAAACAAAGCCCTTAAAAGACATTAGTCAAAAAGCAATTATTTTTTTTTGTCAAAGCCTAGTAAATAAAAGGATGTTTTGTAATACCTGAAAAATATCTAAGATAACTGAATACATAATTCGACTAATACTACCCTCCTGCTAACAGCTATGACCTCATTCTAGATCTCACTTCAGAGCCTGGTCCTTAAATGACAAATAGTATTTTCACAGATTCCGAAGTTGACAATAAGTAGTAAGCATTTACCTTGCTAGCTACAGAAGGTAATATCTTTGCCTTCTAATTACCTTCAAAGACCTGTCACACCAAATAACCAATAAAGGAAGAAAAAATTACCTTTTTTTCTTTACCGCAAACCTAGGAATTACCTTTGGTCCAGGAAGGCCAATTCCTATTGATCCCTTTAGGCCAGGAAAACCTTGATTTCCTTTTTCTCCCTGAACAGAATATGGAAAGTAAGTTTAACTGTGCATTTAAGTAAAATCTGTGCTGTATCTATTCACTTTATAACATTCTGCATCACAAAGAAAGCCAGATATTTGTATTATGCAGTAAAGCACATAATTTTCAAGACAGAATTGGTCTGAAGCTGGAGAAATAAGCAATTGGGTATGATTCAGAACACACATGAAGTCTTTAAAAAGTATATAATGAAGAATTTATTCCAGATTAATTAAATGAAATATTGTCATCTCACTGAAACAGATGAAAGTCAAAAGGAACCTCACTGAGGCTCAGACAGTTATTCATCCAGTCTGCAAGCAGTAAAATCAGGTTCAACACAAAGGTTCTCTAGAAATACACACCCAGAATCTCTGCAGGGTTGATTTAGTTTTTCTGATCTTAAGTAAATAAAAAGACATCTCTGCTTTTCACAATGTGGAGAGCAGAACATCTTTCTGCTGATACATCAAAAGACACTAGCAGTCCAGCTACAAAGTTCAAATTTGTTTATAATGATTGTCATACATGCCCTGCTACACACACACAGACTTGAAAAGCATGTTCACGCTAGCAGTGTGGGCATACAGCATGTTATAAAACACAGCTGTTATAAAATATGTACAGAAAATACTTCACAGCATGGGGCTTCCAGAAACTTTCCTGCTTTCTTTAATAGGGTAATACAAATATTTTTTTTTCAGATCAACTGCTGCATACATTTTAAACACAGATAGAAGTTATTATATTCTCTGGTGTATAAATGCTTCATCATAATTCACATTACAGACATAATTCACATAACTGCAGTGCCTGGTGCAGGTACCAAAACCAGCTCCAGAGAATGTCAATGAGAGCAGGAGCAGCCATCACCTGTACCAAACCTAGCCTATGAGATGCAAGTACAAAGTTAGTTACTTTTACTTTTCAGCCAAGAGCTCTCAGACTGTCTCACTAAAGCCTCTTCTCCTAATACTTGTACAGCTGCTCACAAATGGGCCTAAAGGTGTTATTTTGCTCATAATGGGCAGCAAAATACAAAAATGTTTCCAAATTTATCTAGACTCCAGCCCTCACCAAAGGCACGCTAGTGCAGAAGGACTGACCACTGACCATTCCTGCAGTGCTGGACAGGGGCTTATGGATTTCTGCAGGTGGAGAAGCAGCTGCACGGTACACAGCCAAGTCAACCTTCTCTTCCTGGTACTCAGCCCTCCTGACTCCCATGAGTTGGGAGTTCACCAGGAGTTAAACAATGAGACGCAGCTCCTAGAAGTGGCAGTATACTACGAGTCATGGCCCATGGATGGCTTTCCCCGTCCAAATTCCAGATTTGTCCGAGATCCTGTTGAGATGGGAGCTTCTGCCTGCACGTGGGTGCATTGTGGTCTTGCCCCACGCTAGGGAAAGGCACCCACTGCACTCCACCATTCACACCTCCACTGGACCACTGCCTTTACAGCCTGTGGGAGCCTCTTGGTCCACCAGCCCCAACTCAGGGTGCTAAAATGCTCTGCTCAACATCAGGGCTACCTATCACTGACCTGCTAACCAGCATCCTCCTGCCTCTGTAAGCAGAACTTCCCCCCTTCCCCTCTGCCCAATTTCTTACAGCAGCAAAAATTCAGACACTGTTACATAGAGTCTGGAGGCTGGAAAGGAAACTGGTGCACCAAATTACACAGCTGATTTCTCACTAGGAGAAAAAAAAAAAAAGAATTTCCTGTAAATAGGAAATATTCCTAAGGCAATGGCATGCACAAAGCAATTTATTTTGCGCTGTTGTAGGAACACACAGTGACTGTTTAATCTAATTTACTTTCAGTCACTTTATAGAAGGATTGTGCTTCCTGGGTCCTTCATGTAGGTTATTAATGCTTTTAAACACAGTGAAACAGCATGCCGGCTTGTTTCAATGCTTGCTGTCCGGCACTGGGACCGACCATCCTTCTTGATTATGGTCACCACAGTTGCCTGATTAACACCTTTGCAGATCTGCAGAGTGCATACATACAAACCAGAATTAGTATACGCTGTGTATTCCAGTGGTCCTTCCCTAATAATACATGTCAGATCCAACAAAACTATAGACTTATTGCTGCCATTTGTTACAGCCCATTTGATATTGTTAGGATGGTGTTCAGGCAATGAAAACAGAATGAGACCTACTGTTCTAAAAAAATTCATACCTCTACAGCTGACATTTCTCACAGGCACGCATGTGAGTTTTATCCTTTAAAACATCAACTGCAAAACCAAATCCTGCTTCCTCTACTTGCGCAATCAATCAACATAAGAAGGATTTATCATAGATACCATAACTGAACATTTAGTAAAACCAAGTATGCTGTATTAATTTAAAAATATTTATTGCTTTGCCAGTTCAATCCACGTACGTCATTAAATTCAAACTTGACCATCAGTCTTATCATAAAAACCAAAGTGGTATGCATGTAAAAATGCAGACCCTTAGATCCCTGACCCTAATATCCTGCTAGATTACTGATCAATAAGCAGACTTCTATATAAAAATGTCATTCTGTGAGCTGAGGGCAGATCTGAGAATGTCTAGACTGTGGTTTTGAAAGGAAACCAAGCATAAAAAAAGAAGACCTATGAATGTAGCTATCAACATAAAGTTACTCGAAAACCATCTCATTTTTGACATTCCGTTCTTACCATATGCAGACGGAGCTCTGTGTATATATATAAAAAAAATACTTGGTGTGATATTGATAGTTCAAGTCCAGGAGTATAGCAGCTTTAAGCTGATGAAGAGTGGTCAAATAGAATGAAGCTTGACATGGCTAGGAAGAGATAGAAGGACAAAAGAGACAGATAGAGGCTCAGCAAGCATTAGCGTATGGAGGAAACTAGTACTACAGGAGCAAGACATTTGCCAAAATTGTTCAGAAAGAAGTTGTTATATAAAAATAATCATAATTTTAAAAAGCAATTTTTAAGGGAAGAATTTAAATGACAAGACTACACCTACACAACTCATGGAATGCTATAGAAACAACAGCAGCTGAGTTTGATCCACCACATCATTAGAGTTTTGTTTTAAAACCCAAAGACAAAGACCTTCCATAGCCAGGGCACATGTTACTTTCCTACATCCCTAAATTCCACATCCTTACATTGTGAACACACCTTTGTCTGACAGTGTGTGTCAGTGGACTGTGTTCTTCCCCTGGAAAACTTCCGTGATGAAATTGAGTTCTCTACACTTCTAAAATATGCTTTAGATATTTATTCATAGCAGTGCCAACATAACATCCAAAAATGTGTGTGTATCTCTCTCTCTCTCTCTATATATATATATATAGACAAACAGACAGACGTATATGTACACACTGAATATATTTTGACCAACATTTATCTTGCTTCAGGAACAGAAAAAAATATAAACTCTGTATTTTTTCATGTATTATCAGATACATTTGATTGCTGAAACATTTGTGTTCAGAACGGCAATTGTGCTTTTATAAATAACCTCACATACCCATGGAATTAATAATGATACATCCTAAGTATTAGATTCTGAAAACACATCAGAAATGTCTATTAAAGCCAGGCAGGAAATAGTTTTCCTATACCATAAAGCCATACAGAGATGGCAGAAATTTTTCTATTTGCCACAAGAACAGAGCAAAGAACCTTCAGAGATTCAGAAAACACAGGAAGAAAAGAAAATAAGAAGTTCCTTATGCCCTCACATTAAAATACACAATAGCTTTGTGGTTACTGATAGCAGTTAATATGGAAGAAAACTGCCAACAGATCAGAACCAAAGGTCTAGACAGTCTAACTCTAACCGTGTAGAGATGTCTGTCTAGGGAAGTCCTGAGATGAGACAAATCAGAATCTGTTAGAGAACTACACAATAAAGATAAAAGAAAGAACACAGTAAAGTATGTTTTTATGCTATGAAACACCTCACTGTGAAAAAAGGAAGGGCTCTCTGCAGTATAAAAAGGGTGATTGAACATACATATAAAAATAGAAGACATTAAAGCTGGAACCAGAGCAAGTACTGAACAAAACAAATTCAGAAGGAATCGCTGCTTTTCTGGTAAAGCTTGTATGAAGCCATTCCACACTGAACCAAAGAACGGTTCTCCTTTGAAACATTTTGCCAACAAAGTACATTTTAATGACTTTTTTTGTTTGTTTCAGCATGTCACTATTTTCCAATGAAAACTTATTTTGTCAATGAATTTCCTGATGGCTTTAGTGTCTACAGCCAACTGCAGTATAGAGAGGCATCTTTCCTAACCCAACTAAAACAGTGCTCCTTTTACTGAATCACTGGTGGTTTGATAACCTAGAGTTGGAGAGCTGAGCACAATCCTCCTGATCCAGGGAAATATTCAACCATATGTTCAACTTTAAGCACACTGATTTAAGAGAAATAGGAGAAACTTGGGTTGTTCTCCACTAGGGCCTCCAGTTTTAATAAATTTCTTCCACACATTTATGACAAGGCAATTTATCAACTTTGAATGTTCAGAATATTACCATGTTTGTGTTTCTCCTTACAAGGAGAGAAGTTGTGGTTATCGCTGGAACTGGGTGAGTAAAAACTTGACTAAGGGTCTGTGGGAGACTGGCTAATTTCTTTCATATTCCTATGTGTTGTTTGACTTATTTTGACATGGTAGGTCTCTGTTACTGTCTTTTACAAGGGCATCCAGAGAAAACCTTGGATATTTTCTTTGGAGCATCCTTTAATTCTAGAAGTAGATCAGTAAGATGTGGCACAGATAAGATTTTTTTTTCCAGGTTAGATATATTTGTGACAAGAATAATAGGAGAGCAATTGGGTGCCAACAGTATTGAAAACTCAACAGTTAAAGTAAGTAATACATACCTCATGAATAAGAAACTTAAATATACAATGAATACTTGCAGGAGTTCAATGAGTCAGGGCAAAGAGAAAAACAGACAGCAAATCTCCTTAAGAGACAGTTTTGAGAAGAAACTGGACAGATATCATATTAAACTGGATTACCTTGCTTCCTTGTATGCTGTCGCCAGGGGGACCAGGTGGACCAGGCAAGCCTGTCTGTCCCATAATACCCTATAACAGTCAGTGGGGAAAAAAAAGAATTAGGAGGTAACCTCTATTCCTGATAACACTAAGGAAGTAATCTCAAAGTCACTGCAAGCAAAAAGTAAAACCCTGTCAAAGACTCTGGTTCCGATTCTTCTTTGGTTTATGGTTTCTCACTGTGGGCCTTAGTAATTATTTTTGGGAAATTCCCAGGAAAGCAAAGGAACAATTAAACTAAAAATAATTGAATAAAATTTGCCTATGAAACAGTGCCATATTTTCCCCAGTTTTTCCCGCAAAGAAACCAACAGAAACCATCTTTATACAACAGCTTCATGCGATCACTCCACACAAGGGCAACCAACATTAGAGGCAAAAAGGACCAGAGCAATAAAACCCACTGCGAGTAAATCTGCCAGGTATGTTAGCTAGTTCTTGTGCACCATGTATATGTGCCAAGCCCCTGTGGTGCCAGTCTCTGGGAGCACCAGTCATGCAGAAAATCCTAAGTGGGAGTGGAAGGGAGAAAAGCCAAAGCAGCACCTGCTGATTTGTGTCGATGCAGTCAAAGCCAGGTAAAGCCCTTTGCTTCGGAGGCAGGCTAATCTAACATTTCAAAGTGACCAAGTGAAGCATATCCCTTTGATTACATCAAAATTAAATGTTTCATATTCCTTAATTTTTCTTCATTTTTACTTGAGAAAAGCTTTTGCGATTTGACCAAGCTTCATACAACTTTCTGTAGAGTTCAGGTTGAATTTCTGATTACTGTCTTCTAATAAATAATAATCATGCTCCGATACAGTAAATGGAATTAATTCAATAGTATGTAAATTACCTACATTTTGCATATGTTGCATATTTAGGCAGAAGCATATCGAAACTTGGTCATCATTAAATAGAAATACATAGGTCTAAATATTTAACTTCTAGATATCAGTGATGTTTGAAAAGTCATCATTCTTGTCTGTGTAGTCAAAAAATTTGCCACAAACTTTGACAGAATCTTTTGTGAAAAATACAAAATTTAATCTATTAATTAAATCTATATATTTATAAGCAGGGATTCACAGAAAACCTTGTGCTGAATAGCTTATCTCAAGAACTACATGCTACAAGCAGATCCTCACCCTTGAAAACAAAAGATTTTTTCCCCACAGAGAACATACTTTTCATTCTCAAAGGCTTTGTGGAAGCAGCAGATAGTGTCACACATCTGTAGGATTTTGACACAGTCCAAACTTACTTTTTTTAAACAGACTGTGTCTGTATGATTTACCAAGATACTGAAATTGCTGCAGCTTTCAGAAAGCAAGGCAAAGTCAGACATACATCCTGAGAAAATATTCATGCTCTGTTGCTCACTGCATTTCTGTAACAGGCCGGTAACAGCACTGTTTCTCCAGTCAGATACTAGTTTATTCAAAATGACAGTGGAGACTTCTGTTAATCTCTGCTAAGGAAATCACAGAAAAAGCTACAGAGGTGGATCTATTTTTAAATCAAAGTGGAGAAATATACACAGTGTTTCTCCTCATTGTCTTTGTAAAAATAATTGACGGATACATCTATAATAAAGAAATACAGGCACACATTGAATTTCATTTCTTACCAGTACGTCTTTTTAAATTATAAATCATTTTAGTGAAGGGAGGAAAAAATTGCCCAGATGTTGCACGCTGGCTGCTTATAGAATTAACTTTTTGTTTTCATGTTTCCTTCCTAATGGTTTTACTAATGGAATTAATTCGATCCAATTTCAGTGAGCAAAAATTGCAAACATAAAATTCACATTTAATATATTTTCCACCACACAAGAATCTCTTGAAAACAGAATAGATACAAACAGAAGAAATGCATCATTTAACTAATTTATCAGCCTGATAGTTCTGTTCAATTTCCAGCTGTAATCTCATAAAATTTAGCTGCAAATGTAATTTCCATCCAGTTAGTATTCCTTCCTAATCCGGTTGGCAGAAGTGTACGGTCAGCACCCATGTTTCTATGCTTGATTTCTCCTGCAGTCGCACCAAGGTAAATCAGTAACTGGTGAAGATATTTTGGTGTCTGAGAGACCAGAGTCTGGCAGCCAGCATCACAAAAGAGCACAAAAGCTTCAACACGGCGTCGTACCAACCTTGGGACCAACTGTTCCGCTTCCCCGTGGCCCTGGAGGCCCAGGATAGCCTCTCATTCCACGGTCTCCCTGAAAATAGTTATGGAAATGTCAGTAATTTATCACCTATTAACTGATAAGTCTTTCATCCACTTACAAAGCAGTTGGTTAAACTACTGTGTTTAAAAAACAAAACAAACAAATGTTATACACATAAACAGTTGCTTTATAGACCGATTTAAAAAAAAGTCCAAAATGCAGGCACCCATATTATTTAAGCTCTAGGTGAAGAACATTACTCCCCAAGCAAAGGTCCACGTGAACAAAATCACTAACAGAGTTAGGACTCAATCTGCAAACTTATCAGATACAGAAGAAAAAGAAACGCAAACTCATTTGGAAACACCACCATTTTTCCATCATGATCTGTAGGGGCTTACCAGGATGGACAGTGAGCTTACTAGTGGGACACAAGAGTGATGGTGCCTGCCACTCATACTGTGCTTGTCCTGAAACTAGAGACATTTAATTTCCACAACTGTGAAAATGTGCTTGTGAAAACTAAGTGAATTTTAATAGCATTGATATAGAAGAACAAAAAGAACAACCCTTTCTTTGTTTTCTTAAAAAGCCTTAATGCATATATGTTTAGCTTGCTGTCTTAAGGAAATGAGACTTAAGCGATAGTTTGCCTGTGTTTCTGCTTGTCTGTGTTAGTCGTCTTTTTTTCTCCCGTGACCACTAGAAAACTCCCCTCAGGCTGAAAAAAAAATAAATCTATAACAGATAAGTTATAGATGCAGAAAATTGTGAATCAGGTTTAGCAAATGCCCTTAAACCTATGCCTGTGCAGGCAAGCGCAAAAGAAAGAAATGTTCTGATAAGCTAGTTATCATCTAATATATCAACTACAGAGCCAAGAAGAAATTGTATTTCTTGACAAAATAAATAAAAAAAATTAATTGTAAAAACTCTTCATTGTACTTGTTTTTGCACTCAGAAAAGCTGTAGAAATGGCTGTGCCTGCAGAGGGAGCATTCTAACTAGAAGAGAGATGCAAGCATGAATGACACAAATCACAAACGACACTTGAGTTGAGGTAGGTGAAAAGAAACAACATACCCAACTGATTAAAAAGGAAGGAAACAAAGTATAGAATCTTTTACTGACTAACCTTACTTTCTGAGCGGAATGTGTGCAGTCATTATAACAATTTTAGGTGAAATGTTCACGGTTCAATCTCTAGCAAGAGATCACTCCAGTCTGTGTTTTTTATATACGCTTATGATACTCTCATGCTAAGTCCCGACACGCATGTTATTTATGTAAATACATTAGGGCCCAAACTATGCTCAGGTTTGATGGATTTGGAGAGATGGGAACTCTGAATCCAAAGGATAAGGCTTAGATTGAGCTTATAATACTTTCCTTCTTGATGTAATATTTGGCTTCTGAATGTATTTCCAATTGCTCTTTCTTCCAAAGCACTGGAGACTGGTCAATTTGAGTCAGGACATAGGCATGGTACACGGATGCTCTTAGCTTTAAATTAGTTTGTCAAGCTAACTGGGTTAAACTGATTGCAATGTTCATTCAGGAGGAAATTTATTCCTCAGATTTGACCAGAGAGGGGAGTTTGTTGTTTTCATCTAGTCTGGTTTGGAAAAGGGAACTAAAGAGAGAGCTCCTCTCTTTAGTAGTGTTCTTCTTGTTCAGATGACCCGGGGCTCTTATATCACACCTTCCCTGCTAATGCAAAGAGCCAAGATATTGGCAATGCCCTTGAACGTTTTGCCTTTTTCTTTTTTCTTTTCCAAATTCTAGCTATAAACTCTTAAATATTATAATCTTAAGTACTTAAAGATTGTAGCACTTAAGTCTGGCACATGGTGCTGGGAAATGCCCCTCTGCAGTGGGATGAATGGTAGACATTCCCAATCTTTTAAAACATGCCTGGTTTCTCAGTTCCTCCTGCAATGCATTTTCTTACAATTAGCTTCAGATTGTCACATTACTAGGAAATACTGAGAGTCTAGGCAAATGTAGTCATCTTCCTATTTAGTACCACCTAATATCAAAGGAATAATTATTGGTCCCCAATGTCGCTGCAAACCATAATACAACCTTAAGCTGTTTGTAGGAGAAGTCTTCATGAGCAGAAGTTGCACAGAGCAGCCAAAACTTTCCCTGCCCAAGCCTTCCACTGAAACCTGCCAGAGGTACCAGAGCTAAGAGGTGGATATACAGATAAGACTTTGCATTATAAGGCTATTTTAGGAGATCCTGGGTTGCTGTGGCCTGTGAAACAGCCTGTAAGTCGCTGTGATGGAAGCTGAATGGGAGGCTACCAAACAAGTAAATGATCCCTTATGGTTCAGTATCCAACTGACCTACAACCTGCTCTTAGACCAGCCCTGACCAAAAAGAGTGTAAGGGTGACTTGAAGTCATCTGCCTCTTCCTCCCATGGGTAACACATTCTTACACAGGGTCGTTGCAGGTGAAGGATCAAATTTTAGCCTCACTTGCTTAGTTAATACCAGATGTCTCACTGAAAAGCTCTTTTGTAGAGCTTTATAGTAATCCTCAAAGTTTCCGTATTTCTTGGCTTCGAGAAAAAGACTTTCATTTTGCTTTATGAGTTGCAAAGTGGAGTGGTTCTTTTCTCTAAGGTGTGACACTAAACTGTACTCCAGGGGATTCATTTCAAGAAGGATTAGTACTGTTCTTTGATGAGGTCTAATTTATTTCCTGTATTGTGCTTGTAGACAAGCTTGTCACCATCAGCAAAACAGTGAACTAGAAAAACACCACTGAAACAAGAAATAAAGAGCTGAGTCAAGACAGTGTAAAGTATGGGATTCCAATGCCTGTTCCATACCACTTGTTCAAGAAAATTCATTAAATGACCTAATGGTCACCTGAAAAATAAATCTTGGCTTCCAAACATACACACCTCGTTTACTGTGGAGCATGTATATTTGATACTGAAATATACAAGAGACACTGCAATACTCTCTTCTGTGAGAGCCAGTGGATATAACAGTATTTGTAAGAAAAACATATTAAAAAAAAGACATTGCATCTCTACTTTCCACATTTTAGTTCAAATAGACAGGGCCCAAGCTGCAAGAGTTATTTATATTGCAACTGGATCCAGCCCAAATGTTCATGCACTAGGGACTATGCTAGGGGTTTTAATAACCCTTCTGCTATCCAGTTACTGAAAATGAAGCTAGCTTTATTTCTAGCACTGGGCTCTTGCTCTTCAATGTCTGCAACCCACCTCCTAGTTGGCAACAGTGCTTTTAAATCATTTTTTCATTATATTCTGACATTATGTGCTTCTGTTTTAATGCTACAGAAAATAGGGTGCTGCCAGGATTGAATGCATCCCACATGTTCCAATTCTGTTTTCATGTGAATTTGACCTCTGATACAGAAAATTCCTATCTAGCAGTGTGCACATATGTGAGCCATTTCTGAAAGTGGGGAGAACAGAGCTCTGATTCAGCTGAGTGGAACATTCCTATATAATGATACTCAAAGGAATTTCAAATTAACTAGTGTGTAAATTTATGAGTCTCTTTTATCAAATAAATGTTCTTTTTTATATGAGATTGTTGCTGTTCTTATATTCATTTTTTATGTGGAAGGGATGAGAGGTAGCCAGTGCACTTACATTTTATTTGAAATAACAGAAGACTGTCCACTTTATGAAGTAAGTTCTGGGGGAATTCTTGCAGTTCAAGTGAATTGTTTTTCCTTGTGGCACCTTTGCTACCAGGAAGTTATGTACAGACAAAGGTTTCAAAACTTTGTATAAACAAACAGGAGCAAAAAATCAGGGAGGGAGAAGGGATGTTTATAAACTGTTTCTTTTTTTCCAGTGTACTCTACACCATGTCTAGTGTGGATGCAAAGATCTAAATCACAGATGTGACTATGTGTTCGGATAATGCATGCTTTGGTGCAGCAGTCACACACTGCAAAAGCTACAGCTGCTCACCATTTCAATATGCATTTTCCCCCCTAGGATTAATGCATGAATCTAGGCGCATCACAAAAAAGAAACTTACCTATTTTAAAGTAAAAAAATACAAATTAAGTTTTTATCAGCTGTTTTTAACTCTTGATTTTTTTTTAATTTTCTGACACAGACTGTTAGATAACATGGATATGGTGCATTCTGAATCTACCCCAAAACTGTTTGAGTAGAAACGTCTGCTTAATAGGCAGCTTCTAACTCTATGTGTCCATCAAGAAATAGTGCTACAGGCCCAATAGCGATAAATTTGCAGCCTGATGTTTACACTGTATGCAATGTGAGACCTGTCTGGTCTGCTCCTGTGGACTTATCACTCGCTGGGGGTAGAAGTACCTTAAGAGCACTTCCAGATCGGATCATCTAGTTTAGCTTCATCTGAAGGAAATCCATTTTCTGGGCTGTGGGACTGCTCAGACCTCTTTTTGGTCCAGAACCCAAAGCACAGTAAATGGCTACACTGGGAGATTCACTTCAACAGCACCTTTCCAATCCAGCCTAAAACACCCCTGCAGTTCACCTGAGAAGACTCAGAGCGTGTACGTGTGGCTGCCTGAACTAGAATGACTGCACACGCTGAGGTCTTGCTCCTTAGCCTGTATCACACCCAGCTCCCAAAACCACAGGAGGCCCTGCTCTGCTACCCTGAAAGCAGTTTCCCTTGCATCCATGGTTTTCCACGATTTGGTTCTTAGAATCAGGCTACTTAATTCTGACAATTTTTGTGATAATGGAGATGACTTTATGGAAATGAGAAAGATGCTTTTAATTTACGTGACAATCCTGATCTGACCTGAAATTGTCAGAAAAGTCATGAGAATAGTGATAACAATTTATCAGTTTGCCTTTGCCCAATCTTTTGCTGGCTTCTTTATAGATAATGAGTTAGGATGAGAGTTTCTATTACTAGATATTCCATTATATTATCTCATGTTGTAATTAAATACTATTAAATTATAAGAGCCTCACCTCTTGGTCACAGCTATTTCAATTTGCTCAGTCAAATTCAGGCTGAATGCCAAAGTTATTATTAATTTGTAATGTTCAACTAACACAACACAGGTCATATTCCTCCACAAAAATGATACTACCAATAAACCTCCTTTACTAGTACTTCAGCCCACAGATCTGGAGGGATGGTAATTCTTCTTATGCTGTTGATGGATGGAGAAGAGACTGACAAGTAAGGATTTGATGTCGTTATAAAGGAATATGAACAACTCACTTCAACTAGCAATGATTTACATCACTTAGAGCTGAAAGTGAAAACTGTAAGTACTACCATAGCTAATCTATGATTTAATTAAATATATATGTTATTATACCACAAGTCTTACAGTGGTTTAAGAATAACTGTGACAAAAAGACTAGACTCCATGTTCTATGATTTTCCTAAGTGCATTTTTGTATACCTTGTATATTTGTGATACTTTTCAGAAACACAATGACAAATGTTGATTTTAAAAATCCAGTTGTAAGAAATTTCACTGCAATTATTCTAGTGGTTTCCTTTCACTTAAAAAAAAACCCCACTTTTATTTCCATTTTGGATTTAACTCAAATTTCTTTACATTAAACCCCTATATTCTCACTGAAATTCTCATTTATATTTCTGGGGTTTGTAAGCTTTCAAACATGGCATCACAGTGGGAGATCATTTCATTTGATTACCTGACATGACCTTCCAACTCTTTTTCTCTGGGAAGCGCTACTTTGGAATTATGAGTTTAGGAAGCAAGAGGGAATTCCAGACATAACAATGACCCTAGACATTCTGCAGTCATAAGTAACATTTTTATCATTATCTGCCTTAATAATTTCATACAAGATTTTAGGGTTTTAATGAAATGTTCTTCTGTAGTACCAAGAAAAATGTCTTATAAAACTGTATTATATCAAGTCTGATAACTGTATTATATCAAGTCTGATATCTCTATTTGGAAAAGATATAATCTCATATAAAAAAATCTAATTAGTTTAGCCATATGTATTTTCTGTAAGTTTGTACTGAACAACATAATTGAAATTACTTTCAGTTCTTTAGTAGTTTGTGTAATGGGCCAGACCTTGCATTACTTTATGTGAAATGTCTTGATTGATAAGCAGTAGTTCAGAATAGGAGCACAAAGCCAGGTTTCCCAGATCCCATTGTCAGGACACTCTATGGTCATTCTAGGGTCAGGTCATTCTAAGGATGAATGTCCTTCAGTTTTTCCTTTATTGTGGATATGTTTTTAAGAGGTTACTGCTGTTGTTTATTTTAAATGGGAATTCTCATGTTCTGGGAACTGAAGTTGAAAGTTCCTTCTGTTTCGGAAAAAAATTGTTTGGGTGGTATTTATTTTGCTTTCTCCTGTCTGTTTTCTATTTCACATATGTAACGAGGAAATCATTAATAAAACCACTCTGTGGGATATTTTAATGCATTTTCTTGTATGATTTTAGTTTTAAGTCTTTTTTTCCCCAACTTTTTATAACATAGGAGTTACTATGTGACTTTTTAGGTGAATTAAATACTACTTAGAACACTTTAGCTATTCTGTGTTTTATGATAAAAGACTTAGAAGTGTTTCAGTGTTGTATTTCTAAACCCTTTATCAGTTTTGGTTTGGGTTTTCTTTTGTGCTGCCGAGTTTTGCCTCTAAACTAATATTAACTTTAGATAAAGGTTTATAGTCTTCTCTTAGGAATCAATGTCTAGGAACTTTAAAAATATCCCACTAGTTCCACGTAACCAACATTTCCCCTTACGTCTTTGGGGCCTCATCCCTGGCACTTCTGCAGGAGAAAGGAAGTGCACAATCATGAGGCAATACTCTGCTTGTGTTGTATTGTCTTCCACATGGAAACTCCAGCATCCAGAAACATCCTGGGTCTTTGGATGTACAGAAAACCTGCAGATTTGCATCAAATCTGGGGACAGAGCAAGAACTGGTTTATATCTATCATGGCAGAAAAGTCTATCACAAGCTTTTCTTCTAACTGAAATGGAAAGTGGGAGATGAAATCACAGCATTTTGTCATATATATGCCATTCTAACCTAATGCATTTTTCAGAAGATGTTTGGTTACCTTGTCTACTAGTCAGATGCATGTACTACCATTGTACACGTACCTTTGGTCCAGCATCTCCCACGCCTTTTGGGCCTGCTGGTCCTGGGGGGCCTGCTGGTCCTGGAGGTCCCTGGTACAGCAGAGGAATAAAGCATGTCAGTAGTTGTCCTAAAGGAAGAGTACTTGTGTTCTTCAACAAAGAATAGAATTTCATCAATAGTTACTAATTTCTTTGGTTTTGCTGTATTTTGTAAAATTCTTCACATTTCTGAGCAACAGTCATCCTCAGTCCCCGGTGGAAACCTGAAAATACTACCAGAGTGGTGGAAAAGTTGTCCAGCCCTTGACTTAAGAAAAACAGAGTTGTTCTCAGCCCAGAGAAACCAGAGAGAAAGCAGACATTGCCCCATGATTCATACACTGCAGACATTACATATCTGATATACCAGAGCTAACCCACCTAAATTTGGCGGTTGGGTAATCCTAACATACTTTGGTGTATTTGTGTTTGATACTCTGTTCTCCTGAACTCCCCGCTCAATCTATCACAGCCCATTCAGCTGCCCTTCACACTGTTGGAGACCTCCCCAGCTTCTCTTTCGGCATTCATAGGGAAGATGGCTTTGCCCCACCATTCTACAGAGACTTAGCTACATAAATCTTGTCCATGTCTGCCAGTGGCTTACAAAGTTGGTCTTTCCAGATCATGGGGCATGGAAAGGCAGCCCAAGAAGGGGAAAGATGCGTGCTACAGCACAACAGAACCTTCACACATTTCAAAGACGTGTAGTCATGTGGCAGGGAGAAACACAACCGGCTTTTACTGAAGCCTGAGACTGAGCTGCAGAGAGGCATGACTCATGGCAGTTGCAGATGGGAATCCTAGAATAGACATGATTTCAGGAATGCTACTCCAGAGCAAAGCTCTTTTTTTTCTTGCCTAGTCACTAATAGAAACGCAGGAAGTGCAAACACGTAAGTTTGTCATCCTGTGACTGGGCAGACTACAACCAGCATTTGTATAGTTTTATTAATCAATGGTTACCAAACCAGGCTTCTCTTGAATTCTTTGATTAATTAGAAATGGAAAGTTTTCAGCTTCTCACTGACCTCTCTGATTCTATATCTACTAATACTTGTTTTTCATATAGTTTAAACAGATTATCTTAACTTGTAAAGCTTAAAACTTCAGTTCCTACGAGGCATTTAAAGGCCTACTAAAGGTTCATCAGTTTGCATCACTGCCTTCTTTGTGATTGCCTTTGCATTTGCTTTTCATTTTTATTTGGGATGACAGTAGGATTTTTTTTCATTTGTTTGCATGTCCTCTGTTTGATGTATCTGGGCCTGTTACTGGCACTCCTTGACTCTCCAAGGAGTCTTGAGCTGGTTTAGTGTCCCTACTTGCTGTGAAATGTCTCAGATACATGACATTACACCAGGAATTCTACGTGAATGCCCTCTGAACTAATTCTGATCCCAAAGGATCTTCCTAGGATCAGTTTGAACAATAGGAAATTGGAGCTTAGCCATGACTTATTTGGAAGCACTCGGGTCCCACCTTGGTGTATTTGGGAGTGTCTTTGTGGCTGTAGTTTGAAATAAAACTGGATTAGACATAAAGAAAATAATGCTAATGTAAGTTTGACGTGGTGGTTGAAGGATGGCAACAGTAGTTTCACTTTCTAGTGAAAGGTTGGTCGAACATGCCTGCGTGGCTTTGGATGACTGAAATTTAGGATGATATGCCCTTGTAATGGAATGTGCCACTCAGGCATTAACCCCCTCTGGAGCTAATCATCAGAAAACCAAGGGGCAGTGGGGAAATCTTAAAAAACCCAACAAATCGAAAGCTGCAAGATTTGGCCAAGCAGATGTTATTAGAGATCTTGAAAAAAGAACAGTAAAGAAAAGAGAGGGAAGGAAAATAATTCAAAGCAGTGACTACACTAAACATGTATGAGCAGCCATGAAGATTTTTATGGAATTACATGGTATCCCTTTCATGATGCTGAAATGAGAACAGTTTAGATCCGGTTCCAACTGCCTGTAGAACTGGCCCTATATCTAGGAGAGGAAAGGACTTCAAAATATCCATGAAATATTTAAATTAGCCAAAGGATGAAAGAGAAGTTAGTTGAGTAACTAAATATTGAGTTATCGCACAGTAATTAAATTTTTTTTGCAGAACATAATGTAGAGAATTAGAATTGTACTTACAGCTTCACCTTTGTGGCCATCGCCTTTAGCTCCACGGGGTCCAGGTAGTCCAGGTAGTCCCCGGTCACCCTAAATACAAAATAGTAAGTCAGGCATTGTGCCAATAACTGGATCATCACGATGCAGCAAATATTAACAAATATGTAAGGAAACTATTTAATACCCTTTTGGAAATATAGAATAGCAGTTATCAGCTGTTGCAACTTGGTCACAAAGCTCAGAAAATTCTGTGCTTTTTTATTGTCTCTTCAGTTGATCCAATTAAGATTCCAGAAGAACAGGAGTTCTCATTAGGAAATTAATAATTTATAGATTTGTAGTTGCAGACAGAAACCTTCAGAACATTGACTTTATGTTCAGCCAATACAAAGTTAAATTTATTTTTAAGAAGTTAAACTTTTATGACTTTAGGGGTGAGTCCTGACATTTGAACAATGAATTTAACAATGCTGAAACATAATATGCCAGCCTTAAGTCATCACACGTTGCACATTTTGCACTTCCAGGTAATCACATTGGTTCTTTCACACAGTAAAGCAAAACTGCATTCTACAAGGGACAGAAGTAAAGAAAGAAAGAAAACCGGTTATAAGACATATATAATTTCTCTTAGTTCAGCCTAAAATGCTCTGTACCAGGAGACAATCACTCCTTCTGTTGACTCTTCCACTGACTCCCACTAAAGATTTGTGCATTTGCAAAACCTCAATGCTTCCTTTCACGACCAGAAGAGAAGCAAATAGCAATCTTTTCCTCTTCCCTCATTCCAGTGATAGTTTTCCTGACATTCAATGCGAAAATTAACTGAGCTTGCAATAGAGTGTTCTTAACAGAATCAAGAAAGAAAACATATTACTTTGAAGTATCCCTCAAGATAAACTGACAGCCTGTACTGTAGATGTTCACATGACAGCACCACCAATTGGAAATCCTTATTGATACCTGCAGGTCACACATCCACCCCACTCCTAAGCACGGCATGTATATGGCCATGCAGGGAGAACTGCACACCCGTCACTCAGTCCCATGGAACCAAGAAATGTAATGGACTCTCCTGGAGAGTGCTGGAGGGTCAGTTGTTAATATACATACAGATAACTTATCCTGAAAAATAATTACATACAAATAGCAAATATTTCCACGTCTATTTCAGTAAAACTAAACAGCTAGAAAAAAGAAGCTACAAATGACTGAAAACTGCTGTTTCGTCAGTGCATTGCTCCTGAAAATTTCTGCAATAACATAATGCTTCAAGAAACCACGAATGGAGTCCTGATGGCAGCTCAGATCTCAGCAGCGGGTCTGTCTGTATACAGTGACCATGACTGGAGGAAAAAACGACTCATATTCTAGTTAGACATCCAACAAAAACAGACTCCAGGTCCAAATTTCCTGTCCCATGAACATCTCTACCATAGACATAAGCAATCAGATCTTCTTAACCAATTTAGCTCAGTCAAGGTAAAATGAAAGAGCTGCTTCGGCTCTCCTAAAGGTATAGAGCACAGGTTTAGGTTAGAAGGTAAATGAATGAAGAAAGACAAGGTAGACTCAATGTTCTGATTCAGATGAAACCCTGAAACCACTTTAAGATGGAATTTGGGACAGGGATGCAAGCATGCCTTATTGTTAAAGAAAACTGTACATGGTAGGTCACTCCTGTATGAATCTCTCCTATTCTTCAGTCCAAAGGGATGGTTTCACTGGGAAGACTTTAAACACAAGCTGATGACCAGATTCAAACTGCATCAGCCCTGGAAGACGTTTCCTAATTTTCAAATGATGGAATTCTGATCCAGTTCTGTGAAAATTTAATCAACATGTATGCCTCTAGTTTATAAATAGCTTTAAAATGGAAAGTCAATTTTACCTCTTCCTCATTCTTAATATCCATAGTTCTAAAATTGTGGATAAAATGAGAAATGTTTTTGAAACATTTAATAACATTTTTTTAACAAGAATGGAAACCCTGGATCATGAGTTCATCTCTATTTTTACTTCTAATTCCACTACAGTAAAAAACAGCCAAACAGATGTTTTCATTTAATCTTAGCAGACCATTGTAAATACATGTTAACACATTCTCTTCTGTAAGAATTGGGATTTTGTCAAGTGGCTGGTTTTGCCTTTAGTAACACAGCTAAAAATTTACTTAAGTCAAATCTACAGCCAAATCTGCTATAAGAAACAGTTCTCTAGTCCAGATTATTTAGTTTCAATTTTTTTTTAATAGCTGCATCGAAAATACACAAGAGATGGCCCAGGAGCAATTCTGTGATTACTGCTTCCCACAGTTTTGTGGGGTCTAGAAAAGACAATCACGGTGACTCACTCTAAGTCACTGAACTGGCAACTGTCATTGATGTAACTGATGGCATGCTGAATTAATTCCTCGACTTTGCCAACCTTTCCAGGGCATGTTTTAATGTCATTTTCTGAAGCAATAATATAGAGATAGTTGCTTCTACAGCCTTTCAAAGAAAAAAAAAACAAAAACAAAACAGAATATAAACACAAATCTTGTATTCATGGTCACTGTTAGGAAAAAAAACAACTGCCATAATCAAAACCGAAATGAGTAAGTATACAAGTGGACAATTAACTCATACCCATCACTTCTTTTTATAAGAAAAACAGAGTAAAGCAGCATTCTAGATTATAGACAAAGTAAATAAATTTAGAGGTTTTCAAAATTCAAAAATACAAGCTACTGAATGGGTGTGGATCAATGTGCCATCCAGCATCCTCTGGTAGGTGTACTGGTAGAAGTCTGTAAAGCCAGGAGCAAAGCATTATTGTTATTCCTAAGATGTTATCACATAAAAGTTATTGCATTACATTGCTTTATTTTGAACTACATTGTGTCACATACACAAACTGATTGCTCTCTGAATTTGGGCCTATCAATCAACCGTATTCCCAAGAAGTGAAACAATGGAATTGAGTGGAACATTTTACATGCAGACATGGTAAATGTGGAAAAAGAAGAGGTTTACTAAGAAGGTTCCTGATTTCAGTCTGGAAAGGAGATCACAAGAATGATACCTTTCCCAAAGTACAATATGATATAATAAAATGTGTTAGAGGGGAGGAGGTGAAAGCTGCAAAGCAAAAGGAAATATATCCATCTTTTGCAGTAGAGGACATGGGATCTGTTCTAGGGACTGTGCTTTTCAGTTTGTTCTTAAATAATTTAGAAAGGTGAGTGGCACTGTTTTCTAATAACACTATATTATTCTGCTTAGTTAAAGGAAAGGCGATTCCTTTGTTGAGGAGTTGAGCAAAAACCCTCCTTAAAGGTTTGAGTAATTTGGTGATAAGATATCAGACAAAATTCCCTGCTGATAACTGCAATGCATTATGCAAGAAGGAAAAGCAGTCATAACTTTATGGACCTAACAGTCATCCTGAACTACTATTACCACTTAAGAAACAGGAGAAAGAGAACCATTCTTTGAAAAGGTCACTTCACTGTTCCACAGTGATGAAAATCCATAAATTTCATCCTTTGCAAATTAATGTATATCCTTTTCCTCTAACTTATTTCCCAGTGGCAAGAGGATGGTCCTTGGTCTCACCTTATTCTTTGAGGAGCCTTATGTGAACTCAGGTGTACTACAGAGAATTTTTCAGTCTCTCACTTTTGCAAAGACTGTGCTCTCTGTGTTACCCCTGAATCCTTAGTTTTATCTCTGATCTTTCATTTGTATGTTGATCTTGCCAGTTAACCACTGAAAGCTCAAACAGCGAGCACAGCAATCCTGCTACATGCTACTGTACTCCATTCTTGGTGTCAAAGTTAAAAACGTAAAGGATATAATGAAATAAATCCTATTCTGTAATCTATATGCAAATAAATACTTCCAAAAGATCTATTTCTAAAATTCTATTTTGGGTGTTAATTATGTTTTTGAATGTGCAAAGTTGGTAATACTGAAACACCACTGTTAAAATAACTAATACCTTTCATTTTATATGCAGTAAAGAGCAAATTGTCCCTATAGAGGTATAAAAGACTACATGAGATAATGAAAGGTGGAGATGAATTTGAAGAGCTGCCTTCCTAATGAAGACCTCCTGAAGGAAGTTTGCAAGGTGAGATACGCTGGACTAGTTATTTAATCTATTTTTTGTTTCTTCTTTGAAAAGATAGTAAGTTTATTTTTAAAAACAGACTTAACTTGGAATGATGGAAAAGTTGAAGAATTCGTCAGTTACTTCCCTGAAAAAGTTGTTGAAGTGGTTTCTACATTTTCACAAGAGTTTTGCATATATCTCATGTTTCTTTATTTTCCATCTTTTGCCCAAAGACTCCTACCGTTGGTCCCATTATTGAATTTCCAGGAAGTCCATCATCTCCCGGTGGCCCCTTGGGTCCTGGATCCCCCTATCCAAAAAGAAACAAATCCAAACCCATATTTATTATTTTCAGTTTTAATTTCCAAAGTTTTACAGAAAAGAACAAGTACTCAATTCTTTCTGACAGTGACAATTATTGAACTAGGTAATATGAAATAATTATTTCTAGAGGAAGCTTTTACTACCTTGATTCTGACCTCTCTTATACTTCTGCTTCTCCGCAACTCTCTCAAAGTTTGTTCTGCTTTGACAAATAACTTGACGGCTTTAGTTTCCACCTGAAGACTGAATATCATGATTCAGTTTCAGCGGCCATATTCACCTGTGGCTTCTGCCTGCTTTTGCCCCCACAAGCAAGGCTGCATAACCTTGTTATAAACCATTAACCATTGTTTCTGCCAGAGCACGTAGGCCAAAGACAACCAAAGACAAGCGCTGACACAGAGTATGTTTAGAAAGGCTACAGATGCAATGGCGCAGCACTTCAAAATTGCAAGTTAAGTTTTTCCTCAAATATTACCCAGTACAACTGTTTGGTAATCTCAGCTCTGTCAGTGGCTTTCCTGGAAAGTAATCAGGCTAAGAATCCAAGTTCCTCATATTATCCCTTCACAGAGCAAAATTTGGCTCCTTCTAGTGTTTAATCTATGGCAACAGATGTTTTATTTTACATTAAGTATCTTAAAAAGAAAATTTCAATTTTCAGTGAAACTTTTGCAATTTTTAACACTATTTCAGGAAACATCCACTAGGGAATGCAGATCAAATGTTCTATCCAAACCACCAAGCAGCTGCAACCATGAGAAAGGAATATGAGAAAAAACAGCTATCTAATGTTACTGTCTCCATATTAGTAACAGCATAATGATTGTCAAGGGAAATAAAACTCTAGTACTCAAATGTGGGTGTAGCTTAAAATAAATAACTTTCCAGTGGACACAACCATGGCTGTCCAGGAGTTAAGACCTCTAGCAATCACCCACTACTACATCAAATACTTAGAGATGTACTAAAATGACCTCAGACCATGATAACTCCCAGCTCTGAAAAACAGGCAGATTCCCTGCATTAGAAATTTATAATGTCTGGCTTCACTACTGCAGATACCAGGATGTTCCAAGAACACAACTACTAGTGACCATTGTACTTTCTGCGGTGGAGAGACAAAACGGACCTGTGTAGCCCACTACATTATTGAGCAATTGTCAGAAACACAGCAGGTGATAGCTGTTTAAACAAAGAAATAATTATGCAGCTAAAGAGACAAAGTTGTGTATATTTTCTAAAAATCAACTAGCATTTTATAATTACCCAAAATACTTGTTTTCTCACATCAGCCATTGCACATAAAAGTCCTGATCTAAAATTTAGTAAAGAGTTTGGAGAAACCCCTACAGACTCCAGTGGATTTCGGATTGTGGCCAGCCTGCTATGAAAGTGATACTGTACTGAACAGAATAAAATCAGAGTGAAAAAGGCAATAAAGTCTCCAAAGTTCTTATTTTTCAGCATGAATTTTATCAATAAACAAGCCTGACTCACTTACTGGTCTATTAAAAAACGTCACATTAATCAGGAAAAAAGTGAAAAAGGGAGACTGGTGTAGTGAAACCTGTCTTCATACAAGTTGTGCCTTATAGCATGCCACTTCTATTTTCCTATTTTTCACAAAGTTTGGCACATTATTACAGTTTTAGAGCAATATAAGAGATATGAGCACCCCACAATCCTCTCCTTTCTTTCTTCTTTGTGGTTGCATTTGTACTCCACGTGTATCCTGAGCTTCTTGCATTCCCTTCTTCCTTCCTCCTCCACGCACACATCCTAGCCCTCTGTGAACGTCCTGTTGCCAGGCTGATGAGTACATTGTATGTACAATATCTACATGTGCATACATATTTTTAAGGAAGAAGAAAAACTGGGACAAAATTACTTCAGAGGGATAGTGATTAGTGATCATTAGTTATTTCTCTACCCTAAAAACTATCACCAAAGCTGAAAAGCATCAATTAAAGTTGAAGCTAACTGATATACTATAAAAAAAGTAACTATTTTATTCTTAAAATAAAAATGGTAGTGAATTTTCAAATGTTTTTAAAACCTTCAAAGTTAGCTTTACTGTTGTTGAATCCGCTTATTTTACTCAGTAGGACAAGTCCCATTAATTTCAGGTAGATTTTCCCCATAGAGAAAATGAGATGGATGTAGCTCTAGCAGTCTCATTTATGACATTTCATTTAAAGTAGTATCTGCAGGCCATCTGTTCATTTGGAAGTGACATACAAACATTCATCTCCAAAAAACCATCTAGTTCAGCATGTAACTCTCCAGAACTATACATAGACACACTCCTGCAGGGATTTACTGCCATATTCAGGAAACTTTTAGTCTAAGAAACAAAATGCATAGTAAATTTGAAAATAAAAAAAGGCCTGAAAGTGATCAATTTCACAGGCCAAAACACAACAGAAATGTAATAAGGATTTTTTTTTTTTAACAAATGGCTTCAGGAGGCAATAACACGTACTAATGTCCGTATCCTGTTAAAGGCCCCTTGAACACTCTCTGTTAACTTTTAGTACTTTTTCAGTCCTTATTTCTAAAATTCAGTCACCTTTATTACTACAACAAGGAATTTTAACTTCTTTATCTTATGTTCTTTTAATTTTGACACAATTATGCACTAGAAATTTTCCAACCTCTGGTCTCCAGCAAACACATATCAGATAATCACCTTTGGTCCAGCTGGTCCCTGAATAGATGATCCAGTGACACCAGGTGGTCCTCTCTCTCCCGGTTCACCCTGTTACAAAATGGTATTATCTAGATTTAAACAGACAGTTCCATTTTCTGCACAAGGAGCAAGATGTTTTTTCAACACTTTATATTATAAAAGTATCTACAATACAGATCTATCTACAAAGTAGAAAATATTTGGGAAAAAACATAAATAAATTTATCGCTCTTGTGAAAGCTGGCCCAAGTTTCATGTTTTAAATAAATATTGGTTGAACCATGTATTTCATTTTTTAACTTCAATTAAATTTTTGTGTCCAGCTTACAAAGTCAATGGAATAACCAGAACATTTGTATTATTTCAGTTTCCTTACCATTCAGAGCGACACTTACAAAATATTATAATAGAAAGTTAATGTTTCAAAGTAAAAATTCGTGAAATGTTTAAATTTAGAATCACTTGGACAACTTTAATTTAACTTCTCAGTGCTCATGCATAACTATAAGGTCTGTAATTATACGTTTACCTATTCATTTTCTCCTTGGGACTTTTGTGTCATTCAGGACAGAGGATGGGAATATGTCTGCTTTTCCTTTGTTCTATTAAGTCTCCAAGCATCAGATGCTTGAAAAAATTGTACATTACAAAAATTCTATAGATTCTTTTATAAAATACAAAGTGAAGAGTTACCCTGGAGGAACAAGCTTACTTTTGGTCCAGCTGGGCCTTGTACTCCTTTAAAACCAATCAGTCCTTGGGATCCTTTTTCTCCAGGGTCACCCTGACAAAAACAAACCTTTTTTTTCAATCACAGCAAAGACACTGGGAGATACACAAGTAACCAAAACCACAACTATAATGATGCCCATAATTATAAAGGTGTTTAGATGCTTCACTCCAGCTGAGATTCTACTCAGTTCTAGAATCTGCCCCAAATGTCCTTAAATGTAACCAGGTGGGAGACAAAAGCTGTCTGTCTACTAATACATCTTCCCAGGCTTTAAATTTCATACTTAGATATCTAACTAGTCACCTTATTTCTCTTAGCTCCTTCTCTCTCCCTGTCAGCATACTGAGATAATTTGCTTCCTACTAGCTTTAATGAAAACTCTGTACTGAAGTTTTAGGAAATCTCTACTGCCCAATTAACTTTGGGGTCTGTGTTTACAGTCTGATTTTGCTGCACTTGTTCAGGCTAAGGAACAGATTGCTCTCTCTTAAATCATTTAAAATCATCAGTTAAAATATAGTTGCTACTTAAGATATAATGAATGAAAAAATAGCCCAGAATCTGAACTCTTCTACAGTTTGTAGTATTTCTCCAGTGTGCATGTCAAGCCATACCTTTTGGCCTACATCGCCTCTGCCAGGGGGTCCTTCTGGGCCTCTTGGACCTTGATCTCCCTTTTCTCCCTAACAGAGATCAGACAGTTAATTTATTTTCATGTAGCTAATTTTATTGAATCAATAAACTTACGAGAAACAATGCTTGCATAAACACTTTTCCCAAAAATGTCAGTAAATGTGTGTTCAGTTTTTTCCTGCAAAAATTCTGCCTTCTTAAACCCCTTCCGCCCTCCTGCATTCATATTCTTTATTTTCCCAGACATTTGTAATAGTGCCATTTGCAATTGCATCAATCTTTTGTAGCAAGAATTGAATGTATATGCTCATATGAGGAAGAGAGATGTTCACAGTTATTAGAAAAGGTCTTGGTTGACCAATTCTAAGAAAAACAACTTTTAAGAAGCAGTAATTTTAGGCAACTCTGTAGCCAAAGGCCAATCCACGCTGCAAATATTTGCCAGAAACATTACTTCAAATAATTCACAAATAATCCACAAAGAACACTCTATTAAGCAGCATTATCTACAAAAAATTTATGCATAATATAAGTCAGATAAGTATACCAGAACGCCTGTAGGTAATGAAGAAAGTGAAAAGTAGATTAAAATGAAGTCTAAAAATCCGTATCTGATTTGAGCTGTTGATGGAAGTGGCATTACAGAGCCTGCTGTTGTTAGGCATCAGTCTGGATCTCACTTCTGTGAGACAGCATCGCACCTCCAAGTAACTGCCATAACATCACCGTGCCACTCACTGCAGGCGTTGAGGTGTTCTTTGCCCTGTTCTGAATACCCGAGGTAGCTGCTCAGTACTAATATTTTCACTTATAATGAGTTACAGCAGTGAAAGTGACAGCACCAAGTTGATCATCAGAATAAAGGCCATATGCAAGAGAAAAAAAACCCAGCATTCCCAAATACAAAAGCCACATGTAACTTGAAGCCATTGTTTACTCTTAATTCTGATGTTTCGCTTCTGATACACTGGGATCTTAATTTCTGAGCACTTGTATAGTGGGCCATTTCAAACTTTTAAAAAATAATTAAGTAGCAACAGAAATGCTAGATATTTTTCCACAGTGGAAGGCTTACTGCCTCAGGCTGTAGCTCGTCAAACTGGTATTTGCACTGCCCTTGTAGACGAAAAAAATGTGAAGCTGCACTCTTAATTGATGTTTATTACAGCTATTCAGATATTTTCTGATTAAAGACCAGCAGTTAAAAAATGCTGATTTGTTTACTCTGAATCATGTGCAGTTCATCAATTCTATACGTTGGCCAGCTGCTATCCTCATTTAAGAGCTTTACAGTAGCAGAGTTCGGAGGCGCCTGAATTCTCAGCAGTAATTCAACAATCAGCCAAAGCACTGAGTTTTGCTCACTCAGCAGTTCATTCTAGTTGGAAAGAGTAAAATTAAAAGCTTCCATTTAACTTACTCTAAATTGACTATTTTGGGCACTCTGCTTTTCAACCCTCTAAATTTCTTTCCACCATTTTGAATTTATGCTTCTTTTTCCCAATGTGGCAGAGTTTCTCTTAAAATCTTGGAAACAAGCAGCCCTGGTCTCAGCTGTTTGTGACAGTTTCTGTACCAGCCTGGCAGGTTTCAGCCACAGCTCACCACCTTGCTAGATGCCCATCGACTGAAGGCACATCGATTTGAGCATGACTTCTTTGGCATCAGGAAAAATCTGAACAGGCTGTAAGGAACAGGCTAAAGACACAAGATATCTGTTCTCCAGGAAGATGATGAAATTTCATAATAGTCAACAGCCCACAAAAGGCAGGGCAGCTCAACCAGTTGCAGATTCAGATGGTAGCCACTGTTAGCTAAGTTTGTTGGAAACACTTCAAGTAGCCGAGTCTCTTTTTCCTGGCAAAAGTATTGGCACATGCCCTCCTCCAGGATCAACTCCTTGCCATTGCATACCTGCAAATAATGGTTTGTTTTTCTTTCGTCTACACCTTTTACATGTGGTAAAATATATTTCCTTACCTTTTTCCCTGACTTCCCTGGATCCCCCTGCACCCCTCTCTCTCCTGGGAGTCCTGATAGACCTATATCTCCCTTTAAGAAAAAGAAATAATTATATCTGCACACTTCAATTAATTCTTTATTCTGTAAAATGGATCTAACAGTGTTTCAAAATATTAATTAATGATACATGATATTTTTCATCAAATAAAGGTTGTTATTCCCAGTAAGTCAAATATTCTATAAAGCCAGTAATTTTTTCTACTCATACAATCTGAAGTAAGTATTTTAAATTTCTTTCCAGGCTCCCCACCTTCTTACATCTTGGTTTTAAATATTAAATTTAAATATTTAATATTAAATAAATCTACTTTTATTCAGTGAGCAAAAACACAATTGAATGCTGTTTGTTATTCTGTGCACAAGAACAATATGATATGAATGTATTTTACTTGCAAAGCCAAACATCTGGGACTTAAGGAACGGTCTCCCAAAAATGCCTAAATGTAGTTGTTGCCTGCAGATGAACACCTCGTTCGTTGTATAAACTGGTCTAGGCATTATTTTTAAGACTTGCCACAAAGAGTTGAAACTATCCATAGGAACTAGTCTTGCCAAGCACTTCTTCCATGGTCCTGGGAAAAATCACCAAAACCAAGATGTCTATGTCATCTTGCCCAAGGTTTTGGAAGCCCTACTTAAATCATTAAGGACATGGTATACAGTCTTCAAAATGGCAGCTGAAGTCAAAGTTTTAAGTATTTAACAACTATTCTAACGTGTAGGCAGTATGACCATTGCTGTCACACAGACTGGTCTTTTCTTCAAATCATTGCAGAATAACAGAAGGAATAACATTTCTAACAGGCCTTGGAAATACCTCACTAGCTTAGAAAAGATGGGGGAAAACTCTGTTCTAGCTATGGCTGCAGTAATGATTTTAGGAGAGAGGGCAGGAGCTCTAGCACAGCATTTTGAGTTTAAAAGATAAAACTGTGAAGTTAAGTGAATATCTGCTACTGAAATTCCTTCTTATTTTGATCATAGTCAATTTATACCAAAAAATACTCTACTTAGTTTATCAGCAATTAGTGAAAGAATTAGAAGACCCTGTAAGGAGCAGTTAAAAATAAAAATAGGCTCACTTTAAGTCCTCGTACACCAATTCCTGGAAGTCCTGGTTCTCCTTTTTGTCCAGGTTCACCTGGTTGACCCTAGTAACAAAAAGTCTTTTGTTTAACAGAGGAACACAATTTAGCTTCATTCATTACTTGCACTATTTCACTAACTGCTTTACACATAGAAGTGGACATGATGTTCCTTACGGGTCCCTTCCAACTTGAGGTGTTCTACGATACTGTGATTCTAAGTGGTGAAGTTTTCAGGCAAGCAGTTTTCAACTGGAAAATCCTGTTCTTTAGAAACCCCAGTAACTTGTAAGACTGCATCTATTTTATTTAACCTTGCGGTGGGTAGAAAGTCTATGTGAATAATTCCAACTTTCTCCTTTTTGTTTTAATACATTTTATTTTTTAATTTATAACACTGTATCAAAAACTCTTTGGTTGCTGAATGAAAAGTGAGTCCAAATAAAGAAAAAATCAGAACTGTTTAAAAGAGAGTTTTACCCTTATTATTCTTCCTTCCGGTAGTTCTAAAACAGTTAAAGAAATAGGAATTCCATTTTTCAATTTTGCTTTTAAAAATACTTTTTCACACTAGGAAAATTGTCCTCATAAATAACACGTTTCACAGCTACTATTTTACTGTACATTAATATTAAACATTGCTGCTGTAACTACTATTTACATTCCAAAGTAATGACCAGAAGAAAATGACTGTATTTCTGCTGTCTTTTGCTACAGTGACTAATGTCTTGATTTTGTAAATCAAGGTGACTACAAAGCACGCTTCTGCTTTACAGTTCATCAGTTCATTCCACTTGCTCCCCTTAGTATTTCAGTAATTCTTTTTTTTCCTGTTACGGTGCTCACCTGACACTATCGCTAGAGGCTCATGATGACCATGGAAGGCTGAAGGACAGGCTGAAGGTGTGGTAGGATGAGCCCTAAGTCTCAAAACCATGGCTGGTTTGCAGCCAAGCTGTTTGGTAAAATGCTTTACTTTAACTTGATGTATATGTGGCACCAAACTCATTTGATATAAACATATAACATAACTATATAACTATAACTATAAACATATAAACATATGTTTATAAGTATCTAAATATGTTTATAAGTATCTAAAGGGTTTATAAGTATCTAAAGGGATACTTGTATGTTTATAAGTATCTAAAGGGTGGGTTGAAGGAGGATGGAGCCGGACTTTTTTCAGTGGTTCCCAGTGGCAGGACGAGGGGCAATGGGCACAAGTTGGAACATAGGAAGTTCCGTTCAAATACATGGAAAAACTTCTTTATGGTTCGGGTGACAGAGCACCGGAACAGGCTGTTCAGGGAGGTTGTGGAGTCCCCTTCTCTGGAGATTTTCAAGACCCGCCTGGACGCAGTCCTGAGTAATGTGCTCTAGGCAATCCTGCTTTAGCAGAGGGGTTGGACTAGATGATCTCTAGAGGTCCCTTCCAACTCTGAAAATTCTGTGATTCTGTGTGAAGATACTTTGTTTATAAATTTGTGTTCATTTAGAACCTAAAATCCACATTCACAGAGGTTAAGGGCTTATGCTAAGAGAAGCCATATGCTCCATTTGGGGAACACCTTGATAACACGGATGGCTTTCCCTCAAAGATTCGAAAGCGAATTGTTATCTCCAATGAAAAGTTACATTTTTATCTCATCAAACACACTCTTGAAAAGCCTGGCAAAGACACATTGCTTGTTGTTTCTTGCTGGTGCTATTTTTAAAAAATAATATCTGAATTACCTTTGGACCTGGCAGACCAAAACCTTTAGATCCTTTTGCCCCGGGGTTTCCTTGTGGACCCTGTATACCCTACAAAGCAAAATAAATGAGTGAGTTAGTGCATTACACTCTTCCACATCTGAAATTCACCACGTGTCCATCTTTCAGTTAATAATGACTTTATCTTATCTTTAAAAGAAAACAATATGCTTGCCTGTCCTCAGGGTTAGTTCTAAGATATTTATTTTATTTTTCCTTTCTCACTATCCTGTGGACTGTACCGACGTATCCAAGTGTAACGACAATTACTATTTAGGGAGAAAACAAATGGGAAGTGTCTCAGTATGTACATCTAAGCCCTGATTCATTGGGATAGTATGGTGGAAGCATGAACTCTTATCTTCTTTCCAAAAAAACCAAAACCCAAAAGATCTTTTGGGATGTTTCAGTTTTTCTGTATCCAACTGTTAAAGGCTACGTTCAAGCTTCAAAGAGCTTGAAATTCAGAAGTGGTGGATTCTCACCTTGCAAAACTCTTTATCTATAACGTGTCATCATACAAGCAATGCATCTGATTTATCTCCTATGAAAATTATTATGCAGATTAGACCAAATTTCTGATTGCTTGATTTTAAGACCATTCAAATCAGTTGGAATCACATATTTATCACCTTTGCCTACAGATCAGTTCAGTACTTTTAAAAATGAAAAATCACTGTGAGATCTTTCATGTCTTCACATCAAAATTAGAGTTGTGATAAAGTATAAAATGAAAACTACATGCAAACTCTCATTATATGTCCAAAACGCAGACTTACCTGGCTTCCTGGATTGCCTATTCCTGGTGGTCCTGCTGGGCCCTGTGGTCCTACTTGGCCTTGTTCCCCCTATACAAAAAGTATTCCCAAGAGCTAAATTGCAATAGTCCACGCTCACTGATTAACTTATTTAAATTAAACACAGAGCAACAGTCCCCAGGCTGTATTATCTTGAAGTTTGCTGCTCCTATTTGAGTTAAATGTGTTTGGAATACCTGAAAGTCTGCCTATGGCAATTGATCTAACACAATAATACCCCTTCCTACCTACAAACGCTATCTCATTTATACCATTAGATGATCACAGCTGTAACTTTATTATTAGAAGTTTATCTTCACATACTGAGATTAATTTTAAAGATTTTCTTGTATGGAAATGTACACAGTTTCTTGCACAACACTCAGAAGAAATACTTGCAAGTGTAAATAGAGCAGCTAGAGAGTAATTTTGAAAAATCTTTGTCACATGGTATTGTAATGATATTGTACAGCACTTGGGAAGGGAATAGAGGAATAATGGCAGAGCAAATTATGGGAACAGAGGAATATGGGGAGGTCATGTGGGTATTGGAAGTGACCCAGACCCATAAAGGTGTCAAGGGTGTGTGACATCAGTCCTTAGAAAACAAAAAATAATTAGTTTCACTTATGCTGGAAATGCTTATTTACTGAAATGGTCCAAAACGCTTACTGTCCCGGACATCGCTGCATTTTTCCTACACAGACCTGGGAATAAGGTGACTCACCTTCCTCTAACTAAGGCCTTGAGCAAGATGGTCTGGCAGGTGCTCACCGAGCACATCTCCCACAGACAGGCAAATCAAACCACACCACACTACCCAGGTTGCTCTGAAGATTTTGGAGAGCTATTTGACTGGACACTGAGACGAATACATTCAAGTTAAACTTCCCACATCCACGAAGCACTCCCTGCTGACTAAGCTGTCAATGACTTTGGATGGGAGTGCTGTCCTCTTCTCTCACTGAAGCTGAGTGTGGGGCAAGGAGGAGAGCAGGAGTCATGGGGACAGGAGGGAAGGAAAGCAACAGGGAGTAGGGCGAGGGCTACGGGACTAAATCGTGAGAAGGAAGATCTGAAATCAGTACCTCTGCTCTATCAGGCATCTGGGTATGTTGCATCATCCACCCTCTGGGGATGCACAAGATAAAGGCTGGAATCTCATCAGACCAAGAGAAAATTGTTCTGGATCCCTCTTTGGGGGACTAGGCACCAAAAAGCTAACAAATTTCAAAAGCCAGAGTGTTCCTTTGCCTGTTTCAGGTCCTTTAGATTAGATGACTCAAAGGGTTTTTTACCTTTTTTTAAAAATATTTAAGTGAAATTTAAAATATGTAAAATACAGTATTTATGAAATAACTTTAGGAGGAAAAAAGTCCATTTCTTCCCTGCATGCAACAGTGTAGCATAGTTCCTCAGATTCCAGATAAAACATACCTTTGTATTGTTGTGATACTGTATGAATAATTCATCATTAACTTAACTATAATTAACTGCAGATATGATTAGAAAAATACTCTGTGCCTTACCTTGTCACCTTTGATTTGTTGACCTGGCAGTCCAGGAGGACCAGCTACACCTTCGGAGCCTTTTTCACCCTAGAAATATGCAACAGTTTTGTAACTGTAGTTGGGAATTTATAAAGAACACCATCCTAGAAAAACTGATGATCACAATGTGGGTAATGAGGAAAAAAGTATTCCTTCACAAACAAACAAGAAAAATAGTCAATAGAATTATCAGTATTAGAGAAAAGGGATTAATTCAATTACAACTCATAACATGCTTCATCTGCATTCATTGTGTTGTTGAACAAGGGACTTCAAAAGGAGAAAATGAAATACTAGGAAGAAGGAAGCCCCCTGTGGCAGGGGGGTTGGAACTCGATGATCTTCAAGGTCCCTTCCAACCTAAACCATTCTATGATTCTATGATTCTATGATTTTGAAAATGCGATAATATGTTCATTAGTCAGAGAGATCATTTCAGAACCTGGCACAAGGACATGACTAACATCTTTTCCATAAAAGGAAGAAAAATCTTCTTTGCTTAGTAGTTCAAGGCTCTAGAGAATCTTGAAGCCACTGAAAAAGAGGGATACATCTTGATGGGAAGCCCAGTTGTGATTCAATCATAACTCTTTGCTTGTTTGTACTTATTTTTAAAAAAAGGAATGTTCAGATATATTAACCTAGTAAGTGCCCTTAATGAGGTAACTGTCCACAGAGACTCATACAACCCCTTCTTTTAGTTTCCCAAAATGGTAAGACAGAACTGTAAGAACAGTTTCTGAACGTTTTCTTCCAATACAGTACATAAATAGCTAAGTAGTCTTTCAGAAGACAATTTATCTCATTAATGCTACCAAAATAAGGCATCTTATTAAACACATAAATAAGAGAATCATTAACTTACTACTGCTAGAGGGACTGTACAACTTTTTTGTAATTATCTTTATAGAATTTCTGAACTCGGAGGGATATTCAGAGAGCATAGTGATTCAGAAGACCACGATCCATCAGATGACATTTCATCCCAGTGGAATGATCAGTGACCTTAAATAACTTAGACACTACTGCAAATTTGGCCCACAATGTTAAAAAGAATAATTTCCATAAAACTACCTTTTGGCCTTGAATGCCCTCTCCTGGTAGACCTTTCTCACCTGGCAGACCATCAGGGCCACGTGGTCCCTGCAGGAAAATAAATATATATTCAGACTATGTCAGCAATTCCATTTTTATTGACATTTTGTGCAACTTGTTAATATAGGTTCTTGCAACTCTTAACGACACTGGCAAGTACAAACACTTCTGTAACAGCTGGCTGAGCCCAGGCAATTAAAATGAAGGGTAGCAACCCTTAATTGGACGATTTAAATTAGAATAAGCTAATACTGAAATGGTGCGAATTACATAATTAATGTCTAAAGACTGCACCCTTTAAACTCAAATGAACCTGTAGGTTAATTTATAATAAATACATTTAACACTGTGAAATTTATTCCTATAATTTCATATAATTTCACGATTTTCATAACGAAAATCATTAATTTGAACACAGATTTTTTCATACAAAATGGCAGGTTAAACGTACAAAATTAGAGAATGCCAATTTTATTTTAAACAAGTAAAGAAATAATTATTTTTGTAATACTTTCTGTTCGACTACAAAATTCAGCTTTCATTATTTAAAGCCAATAAAGAGTTTTTAAGGATGATCTTGATAAAGCAAAAAGTTTCTACATTTCTTGTGAGAAAAATAGTTTTTACAACCACAAAGGGATTTTCAAAAATACTATTAGAATGAATCTAACATCCATCCACATTCATGGCTTCTTAATTAACAATCTTTTTGAGATTTTAATGAAATACACAAGAAAACCATACATTTTATGCATTTCAGGAAGAAAAAGCAGCCAGTGAGCACTAACTTAATGTTACAAACAGCTTGCTAAAATTCTGTAATTCAGAAGATAAAGATATAATCAAAAACATATAATTTGGGTCTTTGTTTTTGATGTAATCCAAATTACACAGAGGAGCTGAGGAATGTCCCAGTTTTTGGATTTCCATCTTCTTAAAATTTGATTTTAGACAATTTTTAAAGATTATCCTCAACTCAAACAAGTAGGGGTACAGCTATTTATATACAACTCCATGTCTTTCTGAAAACTGGGTACTGCAATCCTGCTCACACGGACCAAGAAATTTTTTATTTCCCCAAAACTTGTTTGGACGTGGCTTTATTCTCCTACTTGGGCAAGCCACATGCAATTACTGCTGTAACACTGGGCTGTCATAGCTGAACACACTTCTGCTTCTCCAGACTATGGTATGTGATGGTTTATGGAATCAGTAGCCCATATAGCTGCTGTCAATCAATTACACTCACTAAGACTTATTTTATTATATTTCCACTTCCAATGCATATATCACTGACTTACAGGTAATCCTGGTTCACCAATTCCAGGAGGTCCTGGGAATCCAATTTTACCTTCTTGACCCTGAGCACCCTTGTGAAAAAGCATATTAGAAAGTTCAGTCCGAATTCAACTCGATACTTTTGAAAAGCATTTACATATACCATTTACATATACCTATACTACTTACATATAACATATGACATTTATATATAGATAACTAATGATGTCACCAGAAAGGTCTGAAATCAAATGTGTAACATCTGATGTAAAAAAAAGCATAAATAACAATTTAGAAACATTTGGAAGTACCTTCTGATTAATATTTGGAGCAGTAGATTGCACTCCAGCCCTCATGCCAACAGCAAAGGGGTGTTGGCACTTTGCAGAGGGCTAACTGCTTAAAAGTGCAGGACCTGAGAGATGACAGGGGTGAGGGAGGGAAGTCAGGCTAAATTTGGTTGCAGTACAGCCCAACCATGAAGCAGGAACGCTCGGGTGTGAGGGATCCTCACCGTAGCCTCTATCTAGGCACTCGAATTGAAGCCTGCTTCAGCGGAATATGGGATTGCATGGGAACTCCAGGAACTGCATCATTTCCGTATCTTCTATTTATCGTCATCTTCACAGTTCCCCCAGTTTACTAAGGACTATGTGCTTCAAGGATAAGAGCACAGAGGATCTTTATCTCTCCCCAGAGTAGTACAGAGACTGGGAGTGACATTCCTTCTCCATAAACTATTTTCTCTTCTGGAATGACCCAGTGTTGTTCCTTTTACATGGCAAATTACTAGTTTCTGAGCTATATAAACCCTCTCGATGTTCCAGGGTCTGCCCCACTGCACAGAAAACAGGCAGGAGTTCAATGAATGTACAAATTAGAGCAGTAAAAGCAAAAAAAAAGTGCAGGTATTTTAGACACTGGCACTTGGCTCCAAAAAAATAGGGAAAAATGGCATAAAGCAACATCAAAGACTTAGAAGCCAGAATAACTAGGGTGAGATCCAGTTCTGCCCAATTTAGATTTCTTGTTTGAGTCTGAGCTGTAGGTCTCTGATAAAAATCTCATAAACTAAGTAGTCATGTTTTCTACGTAGATGCTTTTGCAGTTTTCCAAAAGGAGATTTGGCTGGCCAGCATACGCAAACACGAATTTTCCAAATTAGCAAGACTGGATTCCACCTTCTAGACTTTTGCAATAAAATATGATGGAGGAATTAAATGCTGCATGAGTGAGAGAATTTTATAACCTATAAGAATATCTGTTCCCTAGTAAAGAAATAAAGAGGCAAATCTGTCACTTGACTGTATATCACAGTGACTAAGATGTATTTCTATGCCTTGAAGTATGGTTTACTCATTAGTGCAAAAGCAGCTGCTAGTGCTTGAAAATGATCTCACATATTTAACCCCAATTTAAATGGCATTTTTTCTGACGTTTGTTATATCAGGGGGATCACAATAAAAACTTAGAGTTGCTGGAAAGGCAGGTCTGTTATCTCCATCCTATGCAAATACAATAAACTGTCAATATTGTATCAGTGTTACATTTAGATGATAAGAGTTTGAGTATGATAAAACAGCAGGTGAGAACTTTCATCCAAAAAATGACTGCCCACTGTTACAGTTAGCACTGTAACAGACATATTACTGAGAGTTACCTTGGGTCCTGGCTGTCCAACACCAGGGAGTCCTGGAGGACCATAGGGACCTAGCGGGCCTTGCTCTCCCTAAAGTAAGAAAAGAGGAAAGAAACTAATAATGCAAATGAAACCTTAACCAAATTCCACCAGAGCATCTTTCCACAGCCTCATTTACGGTCACAGAAATATGTTTTTAAAGTAAAAAAAAACCATAAAAACCTGTCCCAAAACCCAACAAAAACCCTGTCTTAAAGATAAATGCTTAGATAAGGAGCAGGGTCAATATTCTGACCATACAAGTTGTTGCGATAGATCATAGTGTTATAAAGCCGTTCTTCCATACGCATCAGGAAAGATAAAAAATATATTTACTCTTTGTCATATCTTTGGGTCTGACTGTACCCAATAGTATCCATATCCAATAACATGGTGTTTCCTTGGCTTTTTTCTTGCTAGAAAGATGGGCATTTGGAAATTAAACATTGCACTCAAGGTTCTTCCAATAGCAACAACTGCGTATCACAACTGTTTCCCTACTGCTATCTTTGACTGCAGCTCCTAACTCTCTTGCACATTTAATATGTTTCTAACAATGCCAACATAGCCACACAATTATTAAAAAGGCTTTTTATCAAAATGTGTTTATTTTCTGGGGAGGTATTTGCATTTGAGGTGTTGAAGTTTTGTACATACCAAGAAATTTTATATGCTGAGTTCTGAAACTTTTCAATAAGATTTTTGTACTTGAGAGGTCAATGGAAGTGTAAAAAATGACGTCAAAGCCAGGTATTTCTCCAGAAGTCTACCAGTTTGCAATCTGACGAAGAATGAAGTTAAGATGCAGGAACGGGAATATACAGTGGAAGTAAATAAAGAGATTATCCTTGAAGCCTAATTTCTGATAACTATGCACTTGGAAGTGCTACTACTGCAGCTTTAAACCTAGAGTAAAGTGGAACTTGATGCCCAATCCTAAATTCATTCCATTACAGTACAATATGATAATTTGAAGAGCAGCTATGAAATTCAATGCTTATTCCAAAAAAAACCCTTATTTTATAGCACACCTTCATAATTTATAAATTAACACAGCATTAATAGGAGGTAAGTCTTAAAAGACAGAGATGTGTATCCAGATTATTGTAAATGATGCAATTTTTACTGGTATGTTAGAAATTGATGCTTTTTGTTCATAGTGTTTTTTTTCCTCCTGTGTTTATTTTGAAACTGATCAAACAACAACAACAACAATTCTCAAATGGCCCATCTTCTAGACTTGCAGTTTCTCCATGGGATTAATGTGGCATTGAACAAACCGTCCTTTTAAAATCAGCTGATCAAAAATAATTTTTATTGTTTCCCATCAGCAGGAAATTTAGGGACGGCCAAGAATAATAAAACCAAAGCTTGTACTCGTCTCCTCTTTAATTCTCTTTACAAACGCTCTGCTTTAAGTACTGTTGTCCTTTAAGCCAACAGTTAGCTGAATTTCAGGGCTTTTGGAGCTGATTCTGTTTAGAGAAGAAGGAGGGGAAGTATGTTTTATGCTATTTCTTTAGAAAATAATATATACTAAAAGCAACATTTTCAGAAAGGTTTTGATGACTTAGAAGCATCCAACAGTAGTAATTTAGGGTATTGAATTTTATTTGTGCCAACAGGTCACAAGCATCTAAGCACCAATGGAAGTTCAGCTTCTGATTGTGCATCAGTATGCAGAAACGCACTGATGGGATGGTACCAGCAAAGCCACAGTGCTGTAGTTACACACATCCAGCCCCGTGGTGCTCTCTGCTTCCGGGGCAAAATCATCCCCATGGGACCTATCGCAGCAAAACTGTTGTATTAAGGTTTCAGTAGAAAGTTTTGCAAGCAAACTTCCATGCATAGACACTCCCTTAAGAACAGAGACACTTCTGCCACTTTTACCCACAGCTGTGCTTCTTGCAAAGCTGGTCAAGATGCACAAAGCATGGGTTTTGGAAGAACATTAAGACAAGCACACCAGCCTGGTGCCTAAGAAGCTTTGCCTTTCAGTTTATAGGCTCCCTTAACTCACCACCACCTCTTCAACAGCTCTCCACTTGATCAGCAACACTAACAGATACAGCTCCATGTAGCTTCAGGGCCTGGGGACAGTCTGGTTAGGGATGGACTTCCCCATTTCAGGGATGAGGTGCCTCGGTGAGTACGAAATAGGCACAGGCTGCTGTAAGGCCAGGCAGTGTGCTAAATATTAGCTGTTTAAATTCAGCATCCTCATTTCTTTCACAGAGAAGGCAGCCTGGGATCCCTGTTCTGCCATGATGTATTAGCACACCCCAGAGAATGAATGTGAAAGATACGCAAAGTTGACAGTATATTAAAAAAAAAATCTATTCAGCAGCATGTAGCACCACTACATGTAAGTAGGCTACTCAGGGCACAGCAAACACCACTAAGCACATTGTTAAAACTAAACTTCTGAAATGGTGTAGGGATTTGTTCCATTCTGAAAAACAACATTTGATAAATACAGGCTCATCTCTCAGCTGAAACAATAAACCAACCCCCTTTGTTGTGTTTGGAAAGTGTCTTCCAAATTTTTTGTCCTGTTGCCCAAACGGACATTGTGTTTCGTATCTATTTCTGACCCCCTGACAGAACTTCCCAAGGAAAGCAACCCTGAGGGATGCTTCCTATCACAAATCATTCGCTCCTTCGCAAGTTCATCCACATGCTAGAGCTATGCTAATATATGCGGTGCCTTGAATGCAGACGGAAGTCCCACTGAAGCTAATGTTTTTCCAAAAGCTCTTTTTCTAACCATGATAAAAACATTACACAGTTTTTGTTCCAATGACTGTCCAATGACTGGTGTCATGTAATCTGCCCCACAGCAGCTGTACTAGTAGGTGTAGGCAGCGTAAATAGCCCTTATGATAAAAACCACATAGGGTAGTATGAAAATTCTGTTCTGTTGAATGCTTACTCGCTGATAGCAGAGGATGCCTCAATATCAACGGAGAAAGAAACCCCACCTTCTACCAGACAACATGCAAAACTTGGAAACTTGAACTATTCAAGCGATTTTAAAGACTGTATATTTCAAACTTCATATGGCTATCAGTAAGGCTGGCTTTTATCTTCTATGGTCTTGGCGCTACAGATAATGTGGAATTTATTAAAACCATAAAGTGATGGCAATAATATAAGTATCTACACATAAAAGGAAAAGTCTGCTTTTCAAAGTAGCTGCTTTATAATTATTTTCTTTGTCTAACACTGCTCAAACTCTTTTTTCTCCCCCTATTGGGATTTTCCTTCAGGTGGCATCTATTATCAACTAAAGCAATGGGAAGGAAAATTACACTTGATCTTGAGCTTAATATTTTTACATATTAAAACCATACCATTTTAAGCTTGAAAGATACTTAACAGTCTACCCCCCACAAAATAGTTTGTTATGTTATGATCAGTCTAGGAAAAAGAAGACTGAGGGGGGATCTTATCAATACTTATAAGTACTTAAGGGGAGGGTGCCAGGTAAATGAGAAGAGTCTTTTTTCAGTGGTGCCCAGTGATAGGACTAGAGGTAACGGGCACAAACTGGAGCACAGGAAGTTCCATCTTAACATGAGGAGGGACTTCTTTACTTTGAGGGTGGCAGAGCACTGGCACAGGCTGCCCAGAGAGGTTGTGGAGTCTCCCACACTGGAGACATTCCAAACCCGCCTGGACGCCATCCTGTGCCACTGCTGTAGGTGACCCTGCTGTGGCAGGGGGGTTGGACTTAGATGATCTCCAGAGGTCCCTTCCAACCCTGACAATACTGTGAGTACCAGTTAGTCCCACTACAAATAATTTCTTTATTTTTAAGAAAGCACATACATATTGTAAGGAACACCAAGACTCTGTATTTCAGTCTGTAATCTGATAATGATTAAACTATAGTAAAAAATCACCTTTCAAATATAATGTTTTTATCTTTAAAGTAAACATTGGCAAGAAAAATGCAAGTAGATATACACATTTTAACAGATATTATTGATATTTTTTATTTCTAAGCCAGTCGAGGTCCCTAGGGACTATACTTCTTTACAGGGAAATTGGATTTTTCAGTCTCCTGGGAAAGATGTAACTTGCCACATAAGTAAGGAAAGAATTTATGTCATCAGAGAAGAAGCAGCATCCCTTAGCAGTTCATTTTGGGTCACATTTTCAGGGAAATATGCAATGATGGATTTTTCACAGGATTATCCCAAGATGTTTTTATGGGAATAACTGCTTTGAATACCCACATTCAAACTTAACTGTTTGCTTAAAAGTTTGAATACACATCTGTTCATACAACTTTAGACTCTAATTCAGAATCTTACTACGCATATGAAATTTTCCAGCGAGGCTCTTACTATTGCAGTGGCTTTTAAGAATGTGTTGGTTTTAGTCTTCCCATGAATATATCATGGTTTCTAGAAATGTGTACTTTCTTTCTAGCAGCTTGTCTAAGAGTTTAAACAAACAAACCCAGTATCACTTCTGAAATGGTAACCACAAGTACTCCCTGTTCACTTCTTTGTGAGTGGAACACACGTCATGCCCACTTCCTCATTTTATGCCCCAATTTTATTATCTGTATCCATAGCATTCTGTTTGTAAATTGTCCAGTGAAATTTGTGAATAGTCACTATTATTCTCCTAAGGAAAACATTTTCAAAATTACCTTGAAAATAAACACTCTTACGCAACCTTACTGATGCAATTGTATAGAATACGTTGTTGTTTTTAAATAAATTAGTTAAGTCTTTTTTAATAAATAACTGAAAACAGACAAAAGAATGCCTACCATTTTGAATAAATTAATAGACATATGCATGTTGAAAGTTCATTTTTTATCTAACACAAAGAATACTAGGGGAAATTTTATCTGCACATTTTACATTGTTGACCCCAATGAGGTACTTTATCTTTGCGAAAATGTAAGCAGCAGAACCTTAGGGCTGAGACATTTGTTTGACCAAAATAAAGGGCATTGTATTCATTCTTAGAACTCTGTTTTCCACAAAAATCAAGGTGATTCTGTTTCATTTTAAGAGAGGAAACCAAGATGCATGAAGTTCTTTTGTGTTAGAATATTTGCATTTTTCCCATTTTTTTTATTGCTATTGAAGAGCAAAGCTGCCTTCTAATGAGAACATAACCACATAATATACATGGTAATAAATAAATCTAACAAAAGTAAATGTAGTAGCCAGTTAGGATACTATTTTACTGTATTAACCAATGCAGTTAAGAGATATATAGAACCGAAGCATGAAAATGGCAGAAAACAGGTTACTGGCAATGTTGGAAGAGAAATGGGATTCTCATTGGATAGCAATTCTGGACACTACTTCTTATGATAGAATATATTACATTTATAGAGCAAGTAAATCTTTTGTTTCTATTAATAAAGAATACTGATTTTATGTCCTGTGTCCTCTTTTGAAAGCCTATGGCTTCCTGTAATAACTTCAATGTGATCTTTGAGAATCAAACCAAGCAAAAGCAACCACATCTGACTTAATCCCCAAACCACCTATTAACCAGCCATCTGCCAATTCCTGGCCATCTAGGCAGGAATATGGAATAGTACTGGAGCAGAACCAAGAGTGGCGTGGCTTTTCTCTTTGCCAACTTTCTGTTTCTGGTACTTTCAGTCTTTCTCTAAGCGAGATAGTGTCTTCTGGGTTTTTGGAAATGGTTGCATCAGCCAGCAAAATTGTATCATGGGCCATCATTGCAATCTTAGTGAGACAAGGAACACAAAATCTGAGTTCCTTGCTCCTGCAAGCTGCCGTTTGACAAGACTTGAGTGTCTCTACCTTAGATCCAGGGTTATAAATTGATGTTCTGCAAATTCAATTAATTAGTTGTTTGTGATAACTTAAAAGAACTAAAAATTTTCACCTATGAGGTTTTTGTAGTTTTCTTTAAATGTTTTATAGTGGCATGAGGTATATGGTACACTTTGATTCCAGTATTTGTGTTATGTTACAGTGCAGATAATATGTGGTGGCTGATGAAGAATGCCTTAAAGTGAAGCAAACATCTAAGAAAACATAAAGCACAGCTGTGAATGGTATTTTTTCTTGGTATTTTAAGTTAGTGAGAGAGAGAAAACAACAGAATTTGGCTTTAACAATATAATTTTTCCTTTGTAAATTTAACATCTTTCTATTGAAACATTGCCGATAGGCAATACAAAGTCAGTAAACCAGAAAAGAAACAGAATAATCCTAGTCCTTTGCTCAGGATATGCTTGGGGAACAGCACCAAGATGATTGCTTCAGAAGACAGGAGATACACAGTGAAAATAGCCAGTTCCCAACTCCTAACTGTGTTTGAGTGAAATGTCCTGTTACTCTCTAACGTTTTTCTCTTAAAGTGGTTATGTTTTATATACTGTGTTGTAGGTTTTACTGTTAACATGCAAGTTCAGCATTTGGTTAAATGGAAATATATTTAGTCAGGTAAATGAATAATAATATAAGTTAACATGCATTTTTATAGAAACAGTTCAAATTTGTCATTTTAAATGCCTCAGCCTCTTTATGGAGAAGGTTTGTATATATGGTAATAAAACTATTCAGGTGTTTTTGAGATGTTATAACTTTGCAGAAATGCAAATAGAGAAAACTATTTTTAAAGTTTGCTTAACAGCAAAAGCTGGTCTTTGTTAATGCCACACTGAGCTGCATTCTGTGCAGGATATAGGATGTTCAACATATTCATACATGACTTGAAAAGAGGGTGAAAGTAAAGTGACAAAGTTTGCTTGTATATTAAACAGGTTATTAAAGATAAGGACTTATTGCGATGTGCATCAGAAAGACTTTAAGAGGCTAAGGATGTGATTCAGCTCCATAAGATCACCCCTAAACTTAGGTATCTACATGGAAACAGGTTGGCTGAGTTCCTGTTGTAGTCAGTGGAAATGGTCAATGCAGGCAGTCCCAATGCAGGCAGTCGGACTTTGAGAGAGATTCAATGCATTACTGGCAATATGACAAGGCAATATCATGAAAAGGGATGGAAGTAGAGTATTGTGCAGCCAGTAAGACTTCACACTGATAAATGAGCCAGCAGCTTAAGAGAGAATAGCAAAATGCATATGAGTAACAGAAGCAGCAAGGTGTGAAAAGTTCTTTTAAGTAATTTCTTGGACAACGCTTCTGGACTCCATGCTACCTTGCTTCAGATAAGCCAAATTAAATTAGTTGAAGTTGCAATGCCACCAATCCTCTCCTGCCGGTGGAAGCCAGAGCCAGTGGCATCCAGACAGCACACAGATGACACTGTCCCCAGCTGTATCTGCCGCCTGGCACTGCAAAGCAAGAGAACGGATACAACACTGCCTTACAGACGTGTGGGATGGACTGAGCTGGCCAGATATATGAGTGAACTGTAGACTTCACAAATGAGACCCAAAACATCTGTAGCCTGAGCTTGATCTGGAGTTTATATTTTGAGGAACCGAATCTCCTCTTTCAAACCTCAACATGGCCCACTAACAATGAATAAAAGTGTTCAGTGGCGGTGTTCTGTGTTATGTCACATTGATACTAATGCCATGCAACTGCCTTTAGCTCTGCTAAACCAGGGTGCAGCCACTAGTTCAGCTCAAAAAGCAGAAAGTTTTAGCATGGAAAGGCCATGGGTGTAAGGAACTGCACTAAGAATAGACTTATTTATTTTATCCAAGGCAATTATAAATAACTGCCACTTTTCAGAGATATTGTATTATGTGTCATGAAAACTAATTTTAAAAGAGCAACTGAATAATCCTTCTGTAAGGACAAAAGATATTGGAAAGACCGCTATGTGTCTGAACCAAAAAAGACCTTGACCTTTACTAGCTGAATGGGTGTTTATTAAGCTGTAAACAACCACTGATTATCTGTACCGGTCATTAAAAAATTTTTCACTCATCTCAAACAAGCTCCAAAATGCCAAAGGTTAGCTTTGGCGCTAGGTATGGACAAGAGATAGCCTCTAAACATACATACATGTCTGCTATACTCTTTAAGTATAATTACCTAAGCATATTAATTAAACTTGTCTGGCAATATTTCTATTAAGATAGATGCCTAAGCCTGAAAAAACCTTGACTATAGACTTTAAACAGCAGGTTGCAGAGTTGGAAGATGAAAAAGGAGGGAACTTTCTTATTCATACTGAAAATCTGCAGCTGAAGTATGACAAGAGACCTTAAATGTTATATCCAGGTAGATGAATTCTAGAGAGAGTTGCACGTATTTTCCAGACATGAAAGTGTGTGAAGAGACTGACAATAGGACAAACAACATTCAACAAATACGGTTTAGTCTATAATAAAAGTATCTGGTAGTACTATCTTGGACTCATCAGTGTGAGATGACAGCTTAAAAAATTACTGTCATTTGCTGTGCTGAGTTAAAGACAGGCATGACTTTTCCACCACATGTATGAATAGCTTCTTTCAGACCCATCATCCTCTTTCTTTCTCCAATTCTGAAATATACTGTAGCAGCTTGCCTAATCAAGCATTTTGTTGGGGAGATGAAGAAATAAAAAGTATGAAAAAGCACTTGTCAGGAAAAGGAAAATCATGATGGATGCCAGTATTCTAAACTTTTTACCATAAACTTTTCCCGTATCTAAATTTAAGTCTGTGAATCTTCAAATGAAATTGTTGCCTAAGAAACAAAACATGAGTGTTTTAATATTGCATCTTTGGCAAACTGCTTTGTGTGAATTTAGTTGCCTTGTATAACCTAGATACAGCATTGTATTAACCAGGCTATCAATAAACCTGTGCTAGAAAGTCTTGTCATTAGACCCTACATTTTCAAACTGATACATGAAAGATCTTTCTGTACCAAGCAATGATGTAAACAGCTGTCCCATGGGTGAGACAACTGTATTCACATAAAGCAATTTCCCAAAGATTTGCAAACCAGAAGACTGCCTATATTAAGCAGATACTTTATCCAACTGATTTTGCCTGACAAGCTGTAGTCAGCAACTCTAAATTATCTATTTTAAATATAACTAAGGCATTAATCGCCATCAAATCTTACACCTCTACCAATTTCAAAGTTGTCTTGAGTTTTTACAGTATACAAGCAATCAAAAATTACTTTAAAAACTCAATCTAAAGATTTTATAACCACCATCTAGATTTACTTAAAAACTTCAAACACAAGGCATTTTAGTCAAAAATATTCTATGAAAAACTTCCTAAGTGATGGCAGAAGACAAGACACATATTCAGGTGATTTAAATTCCAACCTAAGTGCTGTGGCTCTTAGCAGATCCTTGATAGCACCCTATTGTGGCCCTAGAAAATGCCCTCCCAAGCTCTGATGGCTGGACTGGGAGACCCAGATGGAGAAGTGGCTGTACGTGCCAACGACACAAAGCCTTCATAAAATGATGACACTATGGTGCACCAAGCAGGTGATGTACATTATTGCTGTGCAAAGGACACCACTAACAAAAAACTACTGAGGAAAAAAGATAGTAGAATGTAAAGATTCTACACAGAGTTTCTGCACCCTATATAAATAACATCTACACACATACAACTACATCTTACCTTGCTTCCTTGAATGCCTTTCGGGCCTGGCTCACCTGGAGGTCCACTGATACCCTATGGAAAAGTCAAAGTATAGAATGAGTTGCCTTTGAAGACGAAGGTAAAGTTTCTTTTGAATTTGGTGTGAACAAGGTACAGTAAAACGTAGCTCAATGCCAAGCTCTAAAGGACAAGAGTTTTCTGCGTCATATCCTGTGAAGTGCCCAACACATTGAATATTGTTAATATTCAATAACCAGTGCTGGCAGAAAGGGTATCTTACTACTTGATGTGAATTACACCTGTTTTATCTGAAGCTTTCTGTTCCTTTCTCCTCCTGCTCCTGACTTGGCCGCATTTTCATATTCTCTTTTCTGCCCAAGCAAATAAACTAAGCTGTCACAGCCTATTTAGCTCCATTTGCAAGAAATCACTTCCCCTACAACTCTCACAGAATCACAGAAGGTCAGGGTTGGAAGGGACCTCTGGAGATCATCTAAGTCCAACCCCCCTGCCACAGCAGGGACACCTACAGCAGGTTGCACAGGACGGCATCCAGGTAGGTTTTGAATGTCACCAGTGTGGGAGACTCCACCACCTCTCTGGGCAGCCTGTGCCAGTGCTCTGCCACCCTCAAAGGAAAGAAGTTCCTCCTCATGTTAAGATGGAACTTCCTGTGTTCAAGTTTGTGCCCGTTACCTCTAGTCCTGTCACTGGGCACAACTGAAAAAAGACTCTTCTCATCTACCTGGCACCCTCCCTTTAAGTATTTATAAGTATTGATAAGATACCCCCTCAGTCTTCTTTTTTTCTAGACTAAAAAGCCCCAAGTCCCTGAGCCTTTCTTCATAAGAAAGATGCTCCAATCCCCTAATCATCTTTGTAGGCCTTTGCTGGACCCTCTCCAGCAGTTCCCTGTCCTTCTTGAACCGGGGAGCCCAGAACTGGACACAGTACTCCAGATGCGGTCTCACCAGGGCAGAGTAGAGGGGGAGGATGACCTCCCTCGACCTGCTGGCCACACTCTTCTTGATGCACCCCAGGATGCCATTGGCCTTCTTGGCCACCAGGGCACATTGCTGGCTCATGGTCATCCTGTTGTCCACCAGGACTCCCAGGTCCCTTTCCACAGAGCTGCTCTCCAGGAGGTCAGCCCCCAACCTGTACTGATGCATGGGGTTATTCCTACCCAGATGCAGTACCCTACACTTACCCTTGTTGAATTTCATAAGGTTTTTCTCTGCCCAACTCTCCAGCCTGTCCAGGTCACGCTGTATGGTGGCACAGCCTTCCGGCGTGTCAGCCACCCCTCCCAGCTTTGTATCATCAGCAAACTTGCTGATGGTACACTCTATCCCTTCATCCAGGTCATTGTCTCTCTCTCTGTCTCATCTCTTTCTGATGATGAGCTGAGATTAATTTTGATTCCCTGACATTATTATAACCACTGTGTCCCCTCACACAAGGAAATAATTAATGGCTCTTTGGAAGAGACAGAGCAGGTAAGGTACTCTGTCTGGTGCAATGACATTTGAGGAGGTCCCTTCACCCATACAGTAGCTGATACAATAGATGGAAAAAAGTAGGTCTGATAATTATGAAGAGCAATAAGATCACAGGATGAATAGATTACACTCAAGTCCGGTGTTAAAGCTTTAACTCTTACTGAAACCCCCCAGTTCACCAACTTGTGACTTAGTGAACATCCCACTGGCATCTGCTGGGCTGCCCAGTTGGGTCAGGTTGGTCAATGTTGTTGCAACTACCACTAACAGAGATGATAATCAAAATGAAGTGGAAGCCTCATGAAGTTTTTTAAGTGACTGGATAAAAAAATACATCATGGGCTATCAAAAGAACTACAGTTTATTGTAGTACAAATGCTGGGTCAAATATGGATAATTTTATGCTTATAAAAAGACACAAACTGGCCCAAATCTAAATGTATTGGTTTCACTGCTGACACAAAAATGTGCTTGGAGTCTGTTCATTCCCTTTCTTAAATATGATAAACTACAGGAAACACATGACTATCCCAAAAGAAACAAAAATTATCCCTTTCAGCTACCATCATTAATAGCTGTAGTAAATCCCTCAAAATATTGCATTTTGGCTCACAAACAGATATGAAAATTTTGGAATATCCGTGATTTTGTATCCCACAGATTTCCGATCAGAAAAAATATTTATTATTCTCTCCTTTCCTCTTGCAGCTTTTGCACAAAGCATGAAAGAATGAAATCACACGCCTAAGTAAGTTATACAACCACACATCAAATATTGAGGGGCACACAGTGAATGAAATGAATATAATTAGTGTTCCAAATTATGCTCAAATCATAACTTTACAAACTAGGGAAGAACTGCCTCTTAAGAGTACAGTGATGTCCCAAGTGCTGTACTGTACACAAACTCACAGTTATACGGCCTTACTCCTTGGTTTATGCCTTTTAATTGAGCACTGTTTACTAGAAGGAATCTTGATTTTTTATTTGTTTTAAAAGAAGCAAATGCTACTTTATTCTCTCAGTAACTCGGTGTCATATAAAGAAAGAAAACATTTCTTTAAAATCTCTTAGTACTCAAAAAGTATTTCCAAAAGAGACTTTGAAAAATCACATTTTTATAATCTATATGATCATGATGTGAGATGGAGAAATGTCCCAGCAGAAAAAAGACAATGTGCTTGAGGCAGGGTGTGCTAATATAAATACATAAAATAATCTGTTAATAAAAATACATAAGTTAAGATAAATCATTCTCAAGCTCATTGCATGCTATCTTCCTTTTAGTCATCAAGCGGGTTGCAGTTCCCATGGTAATTACTTAGTTCTCATAGCTCAGAATTACAGTAAATCCTTGTAACCATTGATTAGTCCTCTTGCATAGTGGTACATTCATCTGTTTCTGTTCTCCAGCAGTTGGGTTTTTTTTTTTGTAATGAGCCTTTCAAACTTAAACTGAATGTAGACCATTGTACTATATGATGATATGTAACATTAAGTTCAAAACTGGGATAATGTAGGAGTAATCGCAGTGATGCTGTACATGAAAAAGTAAAAAAAAATTATTTTGCCTTAAAATAATCATGTTATATCATTGTATGAGAATTTAGAGCTGGCTTGACTTGCAACAGCAGATGGTATTTTACAGAGTGTGCAAAACTGGACATATACTGCTTGGCAAGTTGAATTTATGTAGAGATATGCTGGTGATCTGATTTATCTCATTAATATCTGTCAAAATCGCCCAAAAATCTCTTAGACTCATGTGTTTCTATTTTTTACTAAACAAGAATAAATAAGTGTCATCTTTTGGGGCACAGATCACATCTTTACTAACTGCTTACCAGTCAGAATTACCAGAGCATAAAATAATAAATCAGTAAATTAATAAATTTTCATTGCATGTCCATTGCCAAGCAAAAGGAAAGGAGAAAAACACAATTTAAGAAAAACATAGAAAATGGCATTTAGGACTAAAAGTTCACATCTTAATACCATGTAATAAATTTCTGTTACCCTGTTATGCCCCCATTATGTTTTCTTTCATATAACCCAGAAACACACTCAGTAGAGAAGTGAGTGGGCAAGTGCTGGCTGTCATCATGCCACATCACCTATGGATCTACTAGGAGACTGGTATAAGTTCTTGAGATCTCTACTCCACACAGCAGCTGTTTCTACATGTCCAGCACCAATTTTTTAATAGAAATTACACAGGTTGTAAGAAACACAAAGACAGCAATAACCGTTTTCAGCAGCTACAAAGAGAGAAGAGGATGATCTGGACTTCTGCACAGAAAACAAATAAATGACCACTGATGTGAGAGTGGTAACAATCTCTGCTCCTTATAACATTGAGACTTTCTCTGGCTCATTTCTCAGGTTTTTAAATAATTACTGCAGATTTCAGTCTCTCCAACAAATTTCAGTCTTTCTGGCTGCATTATATTTCAGGAGGACTGTGTACAGCTTTCCAAGATACAGGTGGATGCTGCCATGCAACAGAAGAGGAATTTAGTGAGTACGGGTATGACAGGGCATGATTACACTCTAAGGATAAGAGGAGAACTCTGCAGTTGGAGACCCCACGTGGGCCACACACCTCTGAGTAGCTTTAAGCAGCAGCAGGAGACAAGACTTTGAAAACTGTTTCCAAAAGACAAAGATTTGCCAGACTCTGCTGTCTTGGTGCCTCATGCACCAAATGTGCAGCTCTCCACAGAGCTGACAGGTTGTATGCAGAATAAACTTAGAGAATATAATGTGTTTTCTTTTCATTTGGTAGCTTTTAGCTCCCTTACCTGAGGTCCCCGAGGTCCCCTAGGGCCTAAAGGACCTTCCAAACCCTGAGGAAAAATAAGATTCAATTATCAGATTAATAGGAAATTGCTTTAAAGAATTGAAAACCGCAGTGTACATGTAACAACTCATATCTCTGTTCAAGCATTTTCTAGGGAGTTTATTCTCTCTCCAGAGTACTGCCGTTCTCATCCTGTATTCAGTAATTGCCTGTTACACTCCATTCTCAATATTTAGTTAAAACACTTTTCATACGTAACAAACATTGTGGGTAGCTACTTAACATCTTTGCTATTTGATTAACTAGTTGTTATTTGCTACAGGTCTTTAAATTCAATTTCTAGAAGTATATTAGATAGAGAATTCTTAAAAAAATGCTGCAGTGCTTATACCAGAACAACTTCAGGTAACTTTGTCTCACTAACTCAAACTGCTGATCAGTAGCATGGCAGAACCACACTCATAGTTCACAAAAACCTTTAAAAAACACATCCAAATAAAGTAAAATGCTATTTTTTTTTTTTATTCCATTAGCTGTCGTTTCTCCATTTAATGAGTTCTTACCAGTTACCGCCACTGTAGATTGTTCATAAATCTTTCTGCTGCACTGTTTTTTCTTCAGTCACCAGAAGGCATATTCTACAAGATTTCACTTCCAGTTGACTCAATACTCAGTTATAACTTATTTCTAAAGCAAAAATAGCTTTCAGCAAATGGTTTACTGGTCTCTTCTTTCTCTTTCTTCTAATTAGCAACATCTCCACGTGCAGAGGCACTGGCAGACTACTGCATTTTTCAAGGCATGTGTCACATTTTGAACCTCTAATAGCCTTGACAAATTTAGCAGTGGTACCTACGCAGCCACGCTCCATTGACTGTCTTCCCTTGCAGATTCAGATTCAGAATTTTTCAACAATTGTCTACTCCCTGGCATCTGCTCCCAGGCCAAGCATCAGCCACCAGAGAGAGCAGGTAACTCCACTTAGTTCTATGCCATTTACAAAACTACACAGCAGTGGATGACACAAACAGTCTGCTGATACGATGATAGCTACTTTTGGTAGAACCCCCGCATATGATTGGAGTCAGTTTTGATTTCAAAGCCAAACACAAACTGTTTCAATGCCAAGCATGAACAGCTTTTGAAGAAACTCAGATTCACAGCACCAAAACCTCAGCTGGACTCTGTCTGATTAGTGAGATTGGAAAGCGGCAGGGAAAAATGGAACATTTTCAAATCAGACAACACTACTGCTAATTATGCTTCAAAATCCATCACTGCAGTGAAAGATCCACCTTGGAATAGTGAATTTACCTCTCATACATTTGGCTGTGTATGTTCTGTTTCTGATGATTTTGTCCAGCATAAAAAAAAAATAAAAAAATTTTGTTCTGCCTTTTGCATTTGTAAATGTGAAGCCGGGAATTCTGGAAGTGACTGTAATTTTCATTTGTTCACTAAGTTCTTGAAGTCCATAATCCATTATAATCTCTGATCCTCTGCAGATGTCAAACTTCTTTTTTTCATCACTGTCCTCAACAGAAATGAAACAAGCAAATTTCCGGCAACCCTGGCATATGTTTTCTACATCCAGATTCCTTGGCTGCTTTGATTATGTTCTTTGCCAGCTTCTGAACAGCTTCCTTTTATCTTAGTAGACATTTCACATAACCTTGTGCTATTTCTCACATGTTGGCTGAGTAAAGAAGTTATGATCTTTCTTTATTCCTCTGAGAGATGCAACTCTTTCTCCTTTTTCACTGATATTTCAGCCTTTTCTGACTCACTTGCTGCCATTTTGAACCCCAGCATCTCACAAGATATTCTCAGCCTTTAGATTTTTATTATAGTATAATGCCCCTTTTCCTTTGTGACAAATACTGGTACTTTGAATATTTCCTAATTCCTACCTGAAATTAATCATCAAATAACAGGTTCCAGAAACCACAAACTTTTCAAGTTGGTCTTTGATAAATGTTGTTAAAACTGAATGTTAAAATTGACAATGTTAAAACTGATGTCAAAACTGAAGAAATGTGCTTTAATAGAATGATCAGTTGCAATTTAGTTTGTAGTACTTAAGAACTCTAACTATAAATCAGTGGTTTGTAGCACTCATACAAACTTGCTTACATGAACTCAAGGCACATGATTATCTCACTCAGGAGTACAGTATCCTTCCATCTTTCAGAGTGTAAAAGCCAGGTAAAAATCTATATTCACTTGTATCACTTCTGCACTTCAGGTTAAAAGAAGAGGACTAGATAAAAGTGTGAACGCGTATCAGCACAGATGGGCTGGTAGACCTCAAAGTTGTTCAGGTTGTGTTGTTGCTTCTATTGTAATCTAACTTTATGCGCTTGAGTTAAAATTAACATTTTAAGGAAAAAAAAATGGTGAACTCTATAACACGCTCACAGTCCTTTATAAGCAGGACTTGGCATTGGTCAGGACAACTTTTTTTTTTGGCAAGTGACTACATTTCTTCTGCAAAATGGAAAAAAAAAATATGGTGAACTGTGGGTTCAGTTTCTACGAATCATTTCTACTACGAATGTATCTCTACTACCAGGGAATTATAAGATGTTCCAAAATTACAGTAACCTTTACAAGCCATGTTTATGAATATGTTACATGATTTTCTAGTATCTTCATCAACTTGAAGTTCAAATAAAAATTGTACTTACTCTTTCCCCTTTTATTCCTGGGGATCCACATTCTCCTCTTTCACCCTTTATAAGAAATCAGAAGGTTAACAGCTAAACAAGATGTTTTGATTACACTACATGCATTAAAGACTGTGCAAGCAGTTCAGTGGCACAAGAGGTTTAGTAGATTCTGAGGACCTGAGCGTGGCATCATTAGATAGGGTCTGTAATAGCTATGGTCCACTCTGCTCAAGATAGATACCTTTTCTCTCTGAGAATGCCTTTCTAACCTGCATCATAAGAGGATAATACATTTAATATCTAATAAGTTTTGCTGTATTTTTCCACCTCACTGCACTGCCTCCAGAGATCCTCTCTATATTCTTATTTCATTACTGTGATGTCTGAGATTTTCCTGAATAACAATTGCGAGATTGTACAAATGGAATGAAGAGAATTACTAATGTGTTCCACTGATGATTTAACATATCAATAGACATATGAAACGTAGACATATGACTATACTTTTCCCATTTCCACGATATGTTTCCATAAAATTGACTGAAGCATTTTTCTAATGAATACAAAGATTCAGAGAGGCACTGCTTTTATTAACAATGTAGAGAGAGAACTGTTCAAACCAAGGAAAGTCAAAATGGGGTTATCTGTTTCTATTCTGGCTAAGATGGCCCAGTTTGTCACATAAATTTTGGCTCTAGAATCTTGCAACTCATTGAAGTGTACAATTTTTTAGCCTCTTGGAAAGCCTATCTTAAGATTTTTTTTACCAAGTATTAGCCTGAGCAAGTTATAATTAGCTTAAAAGTAAACTTCCTTGTGGTAAGTTTTTTGAAAGCTAATGATTGCCACATCTATTTGTGTTTGTAGTAAACAATTCAGCATTCTTTTTACTTAACCTCTTATTCAACCCTCAACTTTCTTTTTCATTCCAGAAGCTTTATTTCTGGTCTTTGACATTTTTCTTTTTATACTTAGATTAAAATTTCTGATTTTTTAAATTCTAATAAGCCAGTCTGCAAGCATTTACACAAATGATTAATTTACTTCTAGGGATTGCATTAGGAGCTCTCATGACAAAAAGACAAGACAGGCTCTTCTTTCCATTCTTTCACACACACTGTCAGCAAGTGACAATCTATTTTCAGACTACTTCTATTCCATAAAAACCTTACCTTGTCTCCCTTGTAGCCAGGAGCTCCCTATTTGAAAATAAAAAAAAAATAAAAGTGAAAAAATCATAAAAGAGAAAGCAAAGGCATAACACACTGCTAATTTAAGTAGGAAAACAACCCCAGTAAAGAATTACGTTTCAGAAGTTTTAACTATTCACAATAATAAAATATCTATCTGAAATCATTTAACACATAATTCTTTGCAAATTTAGATGTGTATTTTTTCATCATAACATTAGCTGTAAATGCATCCGTCAGTTTGCCAGTCTCTTAGCAGATATACACTACCATTTACATGGGACTTTTAAACTGAACTGATCTTATGCATTGGAGTAGTGTTAATCTGTGAATCAACAAGAATTCAAGCTGAGAAATATCAGATGTCAGAAGCCACTGGATAACTATCTAGATGTTTTTAGTTAGGACATTTTCGATTCTATCTTCGGGATAAGTCTAACGCAAGCTTCCAAAGTTCCTGTTGTCAGTAGCATCCCATCTCTATACTTAAGCAGATGGTTAGACTGTTTCTCTCAGTATAGATGTTTCTCTAAACCAGAACTTAGTTTAGGTGCTCTAAATAATTGAATAAAGTAGATGTGTGAAAATTGGGAAACACATTTTCAGTTCAGTGGAACTAAACTATGAGTCAGGATCTGGAAGATCATCTGAAAAGACCAAATATGAGTTAGCACTGTAGAAGTCACATACCTCTTCACCTTTTTCTCCATGATCTCCTTTTTGAGCATCGCCCTATTGGAAGCAAAAGAATACAACTGAAATATGCACTGCTTTTTTATTTATCTCTATTACACTGAAACCAAGAACACTGTTTCAGGAGTAGAAGTTGCTTTTCCTATTTACAAACATCCACACTTCTTCCTCCCATAATTAAGGACACACAGTTCCTGAACATGAACATAGAAAACTCAACTACTGTTATTAGATTACTGAAATCTTAGTCATCAGAGCAAGCCACTCTGCTCAAGAGATTTGTGCACTGTTAGAAAACTTTGTAGAGCTTAGAGAGCCTTCAGCTAGATTCAGAGACCTCTGCTGTCAGAGAAAATCTTTAATGATAGGCAGTGTTAACTTGGTAGCAGTTTAGTTTCAAATTTCTCTCACTTCTAAAGCAACTAACTATAAACTTCTCATTGCAAAAGTCAGTCTTTTAAATCATATTTTAATATACTTTTCCTCTGCTATATTCACTCCTGTGGTTTGAATAAAACTAGATAGAAATTTGCTCTGTTTTTTTTAAAATTCACTTTACCTTGTTTCCTTTTGGTCCTGGCTCACCTTTTTCACCTCTGTTACCAGCACTGCCCTAAAACAACGCAGGAAAAAGTTATTACCAATTGTGAGGATAAAATTCTCCAGTTTCTCTAAGACTGTATCTTGGGGGAGCCCAAAATAATTCTGGAATAAGGTTAGCTAGAAACCCACACTGATTCAGGTGTAGCATGTGTGACACTACTTTCACTTAGCTAAAAAAACCCATGGTATTATAAGGTATCTGTAATTTTTCTTAATTGATATTCAACGATAATCACATTTTCTACAGAGTATTTGAAAATCTAACCAAGAAGGTGTCACAGAAAACATACACAGTCCCTCCTCCCCATTTTTCAGAGTTACCCACCACTATCTGATCTTTTCTGCTTAAAAAAACTGTGCACAGAACAGCTTAATGTCAATATTCAGCAGCCCAAAAATAAAAAGTTACTACACCATTATTCCTGTTTGGAGGATCGTGAAGGTGGGGACTAGAAAGCTTGGTGCATATGGTGTATGAAAAATACATACATAATTAGTTACATCTAATATTTTGGACAAAATCACTTAAAATTCTTGGATCTTAAATTTTAAATTGGAAACAAGGGGTTTAGTTCCAGGTGCATATTATCCAGAGCCAACGGACTGGATGACAGGCCCTGCTGTCATAACCTGCTACGCATATGGTTGACCAATTGCTTAGCGTCTAGGGAGAAAGGCAAAAACTTCTGCATGTACCTTGGTTGTCTCTGGGGGAGGTATTAAAGATACAAAAGGGATCAAAGAGGTCACACACTGTCTGAACTCCCACTTCCCTCTTCGTTACCAGAGCCAAGAAACAGTTATGTCTTGAAGTGTCACAAGGGAAAAGAGTGTTGGAGGCAGAGTTTTAGACCTTTCTTCATACACGCCATCACCCTTAATTTTTGAACCTTTATCCCTTACACAAATAGAAGCTGCTGGTGGAAGTAAACTTTTGTCTTATGGATTTTTCCTTCCCTGTTGCAAGATTCAAGAATAACTTTTTGATTTGGGCTTCAGAATCATGTACCTATTTATCCACAGTGGTTTATTACCCAGTAATATAAATATATTTCCAAGACAGTATGTGATTATGGATAGATTTTTCTCTGAGCTCTTGTAACAGAGGCCTTTCGCAATGATACGCTATGATACATCACTTCTTTTTGCAGTACATGCACAGCTAATGTCTTGCTTTTTACAGACATAGTAACCAATTAAAATACTGTGCAACATTGATCTCAATTATTAAAATTCAAATTCTGGAGGCTTTTCAAATGAATGCATACTTACAGAATCACCTTTGTCTCCTTTTACTCCCTTTTCACACCCACAGTTCTTCCGCATACACTGAAAGGTTAATAGACACATTAAGGAGAACAGTTTTCAAATGTATTATTTCAAATTTTTAAAGCAAAAACTCTGGTCTTGCCTAGCCACAATCTTCTAATACATATATTTCTTATATAATCAACATTACACTTCTGTATAGACCAATCAAAATTAGCTGCTTGATTTATTTATAACAAAAACAAATAAATCTGTTACTCCTGTAACTACAAATGTTTAAGGTAGCATATACACAGTACATAGTACTGTGAAATCTTGTGTAATTTTTGGACAATTTCTACATTGCTATTGTTTTCTCATAAGACCGCTAATGCACTTGCATGTGTTGTGCAAGTCCTATTCCACTCTGGCAGGAAGAGTTCTTTATGTCTTACTGTTGCTTCTACCCACTAACAAACAGAAGTTGTAGGTTTCTCGGGAGAAGGGATGGAAGAAATGGATGAAAGTTAAAATAAAAGCAACCATGGTTGGAAACGTTACTCAGGAAAGGAAGGTTGATTAATCCTGGAGTATTGTTGCATTATAGAAGCAGCAGACATCAGGAGATCTAGTGTGAATAAGAGTAATCAAAACACACAAAACTCAAAAAACCCACCTGCTTCTGAAGCAAGGCTTCCTGAAAAGAAAAGAAAAATATTACTTTCATACAGATTTAATTTAACAGAGTACTAATTTAACCACTTTTCTTCTCAAGTTTACAGAATTTCGAAGGTGAATGGTAAAGAATGTCATTACCTTCATCCTTCATCCCTTCCTCACAGTGGTAAGAACCAGTCTGTGGAACTACTCGTATGAAAAAGGTTTCTCTGGTAGGAATAGGGGGTTGCTTCATGTGACCCATAATGTCCAGAAAACAAAGGACATGTAATGGGACAGCTAAATAGACAATATTAAGGAAAAACGCTAACAAGGGGAAAATGAAAAGACTTCCTAATGAAAGGCCTTACTATGGAAGGTCTTACTAACATCATATATAGGGGAAGGATTCAGTGATTTTATCAGCCTTATCCATAAGAACAAGTTACCTTCTAAAGTATTATCATATGCTCAGAGACACCCTCCATGTACTGGAAAATACCCTGTCCCTCCGTCAGTGATCAGTGCAGCTGAGCTATAATTGTCGAGGCACACAACTCCTGGGAGAGCGGCTGGGAGGAAGAAGCTCACTCTGTCCTGACTCCTCATGTAGCAGAGACATGCACCACAAAAATATTCCTCATGACAGCACTGTTCCGTGAGATCTCAGGGAATAATTTTTCTTTTGTAAATATATACCTTCACAGGTACAAAACACAGACTTGTAACAACAAGAATTATTTCAGAAATGCCTTTCACTTACTGTATCTGTGAGATCTCTAGCCACGCGCTTAGTTGCACAACATAATAATTTATTTTTACGCATATCAACTAGCAAGTTTCTACTTCTGATTTTAAATTTTCCAATTAGTTTTTTACCACCTTTAAGAGACTACAAGAATATTACATAAATACTGAATGGACTACTCCCTAATTAAAGCTACTGTGTTTTCTAAGAATTATTTTCCTCCAAATTTTCTTAATTTATTATTTGCAAAGTCTTGTCTTACTTAAAAATATTTTCTAGGATTTTAAACCCCAAACACTTCCTAGGCTGCCCCAACACTTTGCACATTGTTGCTCAGAAGAGAAAAGGTGAAGTCCCAGTTGACATCTCTCTCACAGCAACACTTTTGTCCACTCTAAAGTAAGAAATTAATTCAGCAGTATTTCCTACCTTTTCTTATGTGTGCCTTATGTTACACTAGAAGGGGAGATATCTAAGTGCCCTTAATTAAGAACTACAATAGCAGATTTGCACTACTTTGGGAATTTGATTCCACTCAAGTCAATTAAAAAAATTCTATTGGCTTCAGCAGAGTTGAAGTTAATTATTAAGCCCATAGTTACTGACCTTCTCTGCTACCAGTGCTGGAGTCCAGCTTGTGCAGATGTCCCACACGATCTTTACAACCTTCCTGAACTTCCAAACCTGAGGCCAGCTCCAGCCCTGGTTCACCTGCAAACCTCTGCACTGCCTTCAGGACTCACCTATCAAAGTTAAATGAAATCTGCCATGGATAGACGGGTGACAAGATGAACATCAGCATTACTTACCAGTTCCAATGCTACATCAGCTATCAGGTTCTGGTCATCCAGGCATAAGACACGTTTAGAGGATGAATCACCAGATATCACCCGCAGTTTTTCTTCTTGGACTTTTTTCTTAGAAAGGCCAATGGTAAAAAAATGTATTCCAAGACTCCTAGCTGCTGTGGCTATACCCTGGACATTAGGGTTGTTTGGATGATCCACACCATCAGTCATCAAAAAAACCACTTTCGCACTTCTCTTACGACCTTCAGTTTTCAACATCTGAGTGGCATTGGAAATTGCGTAATAGGAGTAGGTGCCGTGGCCAATAAAGCCAAGAGACTTGATTTTCTCTTTAAAATGCTGCACATTTTTCCAGGCTGTAAAGGGATGATCAATGCTGACTGTGCTGCTGAACTGCATACTTGCTAATTTGACACTATACTTCTGAGACTTAACCGGCTTCATCTGGAAAATGCTGTCAGTTAAGTTTTGAACAAAATTCTTCTGTAAATCAAACAACTGATTTTTGGCACTTTCTGAACTGTCCAAGATAAAGACTATATCGACAAGACATGTATCACCTGTAATGGAACAAGAAAGTTAAACTTATGAATGATGGGTACACCTGCACAACAGATTTCAGATACTTCTCTGCAACAATCCCACTTCTCACATAATTTCCCCAAGGATTTCTCCATCTTCCCAGTAAAAATTCTAAGGAGAAATTTCACTGTAAATGCCAATAAAATTCTACTGAATTCACATAACTACATTTAAGTTACTCTAATTCATACCAGTATTAATAAATAGAGTCTACCAACAAAAACTTTCAAATTAGGGTCTTGATGGGACTGTTTTAGCATTTCAGTTGATTTCGTATACAAAGTTTTCCTCATGCAAGTGCAAAGTAAAAATTAGGCTCTTTATCATTTATCTGAAGAGAGAGATGCGTGTCAATGAAAATCATATATCAAACTGGAGTCCATGACCAAGTAAATGTCACCACAGTATTTTCCAGGCCTGATAATCAAAACAAAACACATTTTATAAATGCATACATAAGTTGTCAATTACTAGCTAATTATACTGAAATATGCAGAGACCTACAACATGGTCAATCAGAAATTTTAAGAAAATGGTTTTACCTTCATCTTTTTGCACGAGAGAATAAGAATTCTTTCCCTTTTTTCTATTTTGCCCATATACTGTCTGGTTTGTTGTCACAGCCAGAAGTAAAGAGCAAAAGAAAAAATGTTTTTTCCACATAATGACTTTGATCCCAAATTAGATGACTTTTTCCTTCCTGTAAAAAAGTAAAAAACCACCTCTGAATACTTCATTAATAGATGCAAATAAATAGAGATACTTTACATACAGAATACACATTTGTGGGAAGCACAATTCTAGACAACAATTATAAAAAGTCGCTGGGTAGGGGATTTAAGCATAGCAGCTGGTACAATCCCAACTGTAGCTCACATGTATATTAGAACCTGGTTTATTAGAGAAGAAATATGGGTAGAACAAACACAGTGCTCCTTTTTCTTTCGTAAAAAAAGCCAGTGCTATCTTTAGCTTTCCTTTGAACATCTAACAAAGAAGGGTAAAAGAAATTGTTACTCATGCATATTGCTATTAACATACTTTGCTATTAAACTAATTATACTAAATTAGCAGAAATGTTATAGAAAACATAGACTACAGTTGTTTCCAGAAACTCCTAATTGTTAGGAATAAACAAAGATCTGGGTGTTTTGGGATGCAGATATATTACCCAGGTCTGGAGCATCACTATGAACAACTTATTCTTCTAAGAAACAATGGCTTAGTAACGAAATTCAATTTGTGGATGTATTATTAATGTTACATGGCTGTAACAGAATGTGTGCAATATTTTCCATAAAGATAATATTCTATTATAATGACAATATACACTAACAAAATGAACATTAAAACATTGAAGTCAAGGATTCAACATATTTCTAGAGAAAACCGAACTCCATTAAAAATTATTTACAAAGACCGCGTGTAAATTACAATAATTCATTTTAAATATCATTAATAACAAAGATAATATATTAAATTCAAATATCATTCCTAAATCCTCTTTTCATGTCCATCAAGCAGTTGCATATACAGAAACCACCAGTGCAGTCCTCTAAAAATAGAAAGGAAGTCTCTTACCTTCAAAGGCATTCAAAAAGCAGATTCTGGATTGAATAAGCTGTCAGTGTAGAAAATATGTCCAGTAGGTCATACTGGAAAATATGTTTTGTTTACAAAAATAAAGCAAACTGTAAATAAATAGCCTACCCACTTGTAAATGGCTCTACCTTGCATCTAGATCCTTTATGGTCCATTATTGCTGTTTAGTTGGCCAAAGCTTAAATAAAGATTGTCAGGCACTTAGCCAGGGCTGAGTGGGAGACCCAAGCCATTTTATTAAAGGGACAGTGTCAGTCTGGGAGCACGAGCGCTTTCCCATTTTAAATAACTGAACTTTTGCATTAAAAAACTCACTTCTAGACAATTTGCATCTTTACCCATCACTTTGCCGGCCCCACCTCTTCAACTTGCCCATGTTAACGTTGCAGCACTGTCTAGATCAGAGACGTGAGAATAGTACAGTATCATTTGTAGGCTAGAACTGAATTCTGACCCAAGGATTTGTGAGTCTGCCAAGACCATGAGCATGTCTCAAGGGTGGTAATTGCATTAGCAATTACAATAATAAAAGACAACTTAAAAAAAATTAAAGTCCTGTTTTTCTCAGAAATTCTTTCAGCTCTTTAGATCCTCTGAACCGCCAGACACAGACAGGATATCTAAAAGGGGGCTGTCAGTTAAGCAGCTCTCAGCATGCTGCATGCAAATTGTATTTGCTCTATCTAACGGCAGGCTGCAGAGCAAAATTGTGTTGTCACAGCGTTAAGTAAAAAATTGGGGTGAGTGAAAGTATGTCAATGGTAAGTCTCAAGGAACCATGACATGCCTTGAGGGAGTTCTGTGCAGATGCGCAGCAAAAGGTCAGTGCCCAACCTCCTGACAGGCATTGCCTACCAGGCAGGACGTCCCTTGGCACTCCGGTGGCAGGGCAGGGTGGAGAGCTCCTTCGCATGGTGCTGCAGGAGGGAAGATTTGGGCTTCATCACTGGGATGCATCAGGTCCCTGAACTGCAATGGGATCAAGCATTGAAACTTGTCAGCTGTAGATTGAAAAATTCAAGTCATATATGAATAATTTAGGTATTTCAAAAACACATGATAAAAAGATGCTTTTGAGCGATGCAGTTTTTTGGCAGAGGTCCAATCTTTCATCAAAAACTTAGGATAGAAAATTTATAAACAGTTGTTTATTAACCATCCAACTATATTGAATAGTTTTTTAAAAAAATCTGCCTAAATACTACTTAAGTTGCACTCTAACTTTTCTCAAGACAGATTTTCTAGACTTGAGATCACCTTGGTAGCTTATGTCTCGGATATTATTTTTAAACATATACATCAAAACTAGATTCAGTATCTAATTCTATAGGACAGTAATGTTGGCTATTCATTGCTTTTTTGTGCTTACAAACCCGACGACTGTGTTTGCTCTTTTTGTTCCAGCACCTGATGGAAGTTTCATGATTAAATGAATACCTCTCATTACCCAGAAGACACTTTCAGCATGGCAAGTAGTGGGCAAAGCTTAGGAACTGTTCTTACCAAAAAAATAAAAGAAAGTTGAGGCTTTGCATCCTCTGTAAGTAATTCCTGCTTTTTGAGTTTGTTAGGAAGAGTGCACCTGAAAGATGAAAAGACAGAGAATAGAGAATTTCTAAACGTTGACTTTGATATTGCAGGTTTAATCAGGTTATTTAGTAGAAACAGAGTGAACACCGTGCTTATCAATTGCCATTGATATGTCTTTCTTGAAGGTATTCAACTTTCAAAAAAATGCTAAAGCACATCTGTTTATTCTGCACCAAGCATAGCTCTTTCACAGCATGTCATTTAGAAAGCTGTTAGAGCACAACAGGGTGGAGTGCAAACACTTGCTCTCAGAGAATTCCTGGCCTCCTGATCAAGAAATTTCATTAACAAGGCTGATGATTTGCTACAATCCAGATTTTATTATGGCGACGCCGTGGTTTAGTCACATTTCAAAAATCTGGATACAAATGTTTTACTCTTCTTGAAGGAAGTTAAAACAGCTACAAGCAGGGAGGGAAAGAAGTAATCCACCGAGGAGAGTAATATTCTAAAATTCAGATTACCTTCAAATTCTACAGTCTGAGAAACTATAAGGAAAAAGAATTAATTACTTAAACTTCACCAATCAAATCCTCATTTTTTATTTTTGGCACAGTTACAGACCCTAACAGTGATGTAATTAAATGTCTTACAGGATAGGGTTTCTCCTAAATCAGAGAGTTATTGCAATATTTGATGTCCCTGGCCACAGACACCGAAGCAAGTGGTGCTTCACAAACCATTGCCATTATAAAATGGTGTAGATAATAACACTTTCCTGTCTTTTCAGTTCTCTTGTAGAAAACTGTGCAGAAACCATGCCTGCTTTGCTTTTCATTTGGTGTTTAAGTAACAGCAATGGAATATGATAACTAGGAGCTTCAAAGTAAGCAAAGTACATTTCCTGATGATTTCATAAAAATTTTGGTGAAGGCAAAAGAATAGGGGGAAAAAAAATAGGGTATCACTTACCAGTGAGCATAAAAAAGTCTCTGCCTTCATTCAGGCTAGAAGAAGCACCCTCTAGCCCTGTAGCGAGGTGTCCTCCATTGCTAGACCAAACACTTCCTTACGTACCCACTTTCTGCTTCTCCAAGGGTAAATCCCTTTTTAAAAAGACATTCAGCTAGAAATCACACCTTTGCAAACACCCATAATCTATTCATGTGCGCTATGAGCCATGAGTATGAGAGCATATGTAACTTTAACTTATTTAAAGGGTGAGACAACGCGTACTAAGTAACTCAGTGAGATCTTGGCTCTTAGCAAAGATGGAGTTAACGCTAATATGGTTGCATGGGAGAGCTGTGCATCTGCCACATGATTGTAGATAGTACCACTCCTACACAGAATTATCAGTCTGTGCATGCTCTGTTAACATGAAGTGTACTGGAGGAACATGCTGCTACCAGAAAAAAATCATACATACCACCACTGCTTACACTCTTTCCCCAGTGCAACCGAGGAAGGATTAGCTGTCCCAGCTGCCGCAGCCTGCTCCTGAAAGGTGTCCTTCCTAGAAACCTGTACATTATCTCCTGTCAGAATGCGGATAAGCATGTGTCACCTCCATTGAGGTTAACTCCCTTCATTAAACAAATGCTGCCTTCGTTATACAAACTGAGACTGAAGAGTTTAAATAGAATACAATCTTTTACACTAAATATCTGTTAATGCTATATATAAATGATAATTACTGGCAGCATCCAGCATCTGCTGGATGAGACACAAAGGTGATGATGAAGCATTTAATTAGTAAAAAATTAGTCCCATGGATCTGTTTATACACTTATTCTTACCCTTATGCATGCCTAGACCAAGACTTGTAAGCAGCCTATCCATCCAGAAACAGATTATCAGCTACAGAAGAATGCTTTTTCCAGCAGTTGTCAAGGTTTATCTGCACTATGTGCAAAACAAAATTGAGCGAATGGATTTCCAGCTGTGTTCAAAGATTTCTCACTTTTTTTGGACTGCAAATGTGACTCTTATCTTGCAGAGATCAAAAGATGTTACTATTTATGATTTTTAGATATAACAGTTTGACTGGTCAAATACACATATAACCTGGTAGTTCTCATAAACATCCAGTACTCAGATAGCAATGGGGTCAAGTTTGGTTGTACTTCCCTGGCTAGAAAATCTGTAGATCCGTTACATGCTGTGTGTAATTGTCTCTGGAAATGGCCTAAGCTCTTCTTCACTACTTACTGTGTTTTGGAAGTACAATAAGGATCTCGACATTTCTGCTACAGAATTGCAGATTTACAATTCAGAGCTTTACTTTTTCACTAGTCTTGCTAGTATATAGTTTCATAGCTTTATACTCACTTAGAAATCAAATTTGATAGAATTAATGCCTCCAGATTTGCAGCATTGTTTTTAACGCTACTAACACTTCTTTCTAAGCTGTTCAGTACAGCAGTGTTTCGATGGCCATTCTGAACCACATGCTGTGAACCACATGCTCAGTACATCTAGCTTCCAGGACTATTAAATCTGTCTAAATGCACTCATTACCTGACCATACTAAAGCTCTGCTCTGCAATACAAAGTTTTATCTGTAAAACTCATCTTATGTTGCTATTGAATTTCAAGTTAAAAAGCCCTTAGTTCCCGCATTCATGCTAAGTTACCTCTTCTACTGGAAAAAAACATGTATCAGCTTTCTTTCCTGGTACAATACCTATCCTCCTTGAATACTTCCTGCTGTTCTCACTACTGCAACTCAAAAAATGGTAAAGAAGAAATAAAAAGAAATAGAGAGAGCTGACAAAGATAAGAGAGAGCTTCTGTATGAAGACAGACAAAGTAAATTATGATTCTGTAGCTTGGAAAGCAACAACGGAATGTGAATGTGATACAGATCTATAAAAGTATGAAAGAAGGTGACTATTCTATAGTACTTGACCGTAATACATCAAAGGACTTACACTGTAGATCAGTTTGGCTGATGAAATTAATCAAAATTGACTGCCATAAATTTACCTTTTTTTTTTCTTCAGTATGCTCTTCCCTCAATAAGAATGACGATAGTAACTGTAAAGAATGGTAGATTTTTTTCTGGCTAGGAGACACAGCTAATGGATGCAATTTGAGGTACATATTTTAAACATTTTTTAAAAACCACTGCTCCTAATACTAGATATATCTTAACTCAGTGCCACTGCTATTCACACGCTATGTAAGTAAAGCCATGATTATATGCCTTTTTAAAATCAGATTGCAATAAATGTATCAAAAGGATCACTTAGTTGCTGAATTCAATTTATGTAAGCTATAAAGATATTTACGTTATCTAAATCCTGCCCTCTGGTGTATCTACATGATAATGCATGATAGTATTTCACACAGTGTGACTCATTCAGCATTGAATCAGGACACAGATAGTAAATGAGGCTACTGCCTGGGCCAAACATTTGTCCCCTTGTAATAGAAGGTGGAAGCCAAATACTAAGATATTAAAAGACTAAGATACAGTGCTTCAAGAAAGGAGGATATCTCCTGGAAGAACTGGGTTTACTCCTTAGTTCCTATCTGATCCTGAGAAAATAAATACTCATTTCACACATCCCTCTCTTTTAGCTACCCAGACTGGGAGTGTCAGTACCTGGCACATGGATCTTCTGAGCACTACAAAGTCAATGAAAGCTGAAAGCGAACAGTGAAGCAAGGTAGTATGACTGTCAGAGAATTCTTGTTATATCACTTAGGAACACATGTAATACTGGCCTTAGAAATGTTCTGCATTAGCCTTAAGGTAAATTATTACCTACAATTGTAAGAAAACAGAGCCAGGATTAAAACAGACTTATTTTACTTTCTGGCAGTCCAGTTCCTGAAATTCCACAATCCCCTTTTGGACCAGGCTCACCTTGCTGTCCCTAAAAAAAACATAATACTTTGAAATTAGAATCATTTTTGTAAAATGATTTTTTTTTAATCATTTAGAATAATTTTTGTAAAATGTTTGACCTTACTGACAGCTTAAAGCAAAGATGACTAAAGTTTTTATGTGCGGCAATCACATCATCTGCTGTGTAGCCCCTTTGTGGCTACAAAAAATTATCAGTTTGAAAAAGTGCTTTGGTCAGGCTCAGAAATGAGGAAGCTGGTTAGAATACAATACAAATCCTTTCAATAACCTGTTGTAAAGCCTCTACGCTTCACTTTATTTTTGTAAGCATGCGGTGACCAAGTTTGCTTATCATAATGTATGATATAGTTCAAGAGGAGTTCTCTCTGTAACAGTCAGCTACCGATAGGTATCCAAGCTGAAGAGTTACCTGTTCTTTCATGAGTTTCCCTAGAATAGGAGCTCTAAATGTGTAAAAAGGCTTGTCCTTAGTCACACATATCCCTTGGTCTATACTTTTAAAATCATGCTTTTTGTTCACAGGCTAGGCTTGGACCTTGGACACCCAAACCTTGGGGATCGCTTTGGTCTAGGATCCAGATACCCTAAAAAGATAAGGTAGAAAATTCATTTCAAAAGTTTCACACACCAGTTTTTCAATTAATAAAATGAAATAATTACCTTCAAAAGGAAATAAATGTCTGTGAAAGTCTTGCTGTCTTTATTTCAATTCCCCTCACTCACATTTCTATACATCTCAGTGAACCACAAGAACAGCAACAACAACTGGTACTAATGGAACAAGTGAAGCTGAGAGGTTCTTTCACTCTTACCCAACCCTGTGCAGTAGCACAGGATGCTCTGACGTCTAAAAACAGTCACCATCCTTATGTAAAAGGCTTATTATTCTGAATGCCTCAGTTAATGAATGCCCAAGGTGAAAGACCTGGTGGGCCCACTGGACCTACTGGACCCTCAGAACCCTTTTCACCCTGAAAATATATGGCTGAATACTGAATACAGTAACTTGGATTTTATTATGAAATTGAATAAAATTAAGTGATAATCACAACATATACAACGAATGAAAGTGTGATCTGTACAAATGAAAGAATTTTCAGTAGAAATACTAAAACCTAGGGGAAACAGTCTTGCAATCTGTACCTACAACTTTTGCAGTCACACTGCTGAATCCATATATTTTGGCATATTTTTAAAAGGACATATATTTTACATAGACTGAGAGAAGTCTGAACCCCACCTTCAAGCTCCATATGTAATTAATACTTTTACCTAAAATCTGATAAAACAGTACTATTGGGTATGCATAATGGCATGGAGGACTACAAGAGCACATCTGAAACAGTCTGCTAGGCTCCATCAAGCAACAACTTTTGCAAGTTTAAGTAAACATAATCTGAAATGGAAGTAACATGAATGACAGCAATGTCAGACTACATATTTTTTTCTCTTTCTGTAAAGGGAAGAGCAGCAGTAGACTTACATAACTTATGTAGAAACTGCCATGTCTTTAAAGTCAGTGTTTACATCGCTTTGCAACATGCAAAACTCCAGTAGTATTTAGGTATCCTGTTTCCGTATTCCTGAAAGGATTTGGCTAGTTCGGCTAGCGCCCCTTGGCCAGACATAACACAAATACAATAAATCTCAGAAATTGACATAAACTAAAATAAAAGCCAGCCTTCCAGGAATCAAATATGGAAAAGCATAACTAACAAAGTCATAGGCAAAAACCTGTTTCCAATTAATATACCAAAAACCATTAAGTAACTTTGGAATACCTTGATCTCTTATGAATTTTAAGAGATCTTTAAAGACAAAAACAAGCTAGAAATGGAGCTTCCACTGTACAAAGTCCCTACACGATTAAAAATTCTTAAAGAACTCATAAACTTGTACACAGAGCAAACCTGGAATATTCTGCAGTCAGAGTTACACAAATGTAAATCTATATCGCATCCATGAGGAGAAATTGCTGAAAATAGTTTGAGATACAACTGCACGAAAGCAATTCTCACATATGGTATTAAAATTAAGCAGATCTTACAGGGAATATAAAAGGCACTGATTAGAAGTGTAAGCAATGTCCGAGAGAAGAAAACGTTTGATTAAAATGAGACTTGCCAAGTCAAGCTGAATTAGAGCCTTACTGATTTTTTTTTTATGTGTAAGTTTATTTAGCCGTATCAATTACATGGAACAGGGAAATATAAAAAGCAGCTACTATGCAATGGTGATGAAGGGATTAATAATAACTTAGGTACAACCTCAAAACTAAACAAATATTCTGCATTATTTATAAATAAAGATGCCGCTATTGGACAAAGGTGCAAATGTAGACATAGCTACAGGAAAACTAAAAGTGGAAAATCACAGTGTGGAAAACAGAAGCAGAGATCCAAGAGTTTAAAAGGCTCAGAAACTTTTGAGAAATTCACAGCATCACTGACCAAATACTGTTCCAGCATTTATTTTGGGATCAACATAGGAAATACAATTTCTGAGTATGGTAAAACGATCAATTATAAAACATGTCTGTCCCAACAGTTCATGAATCTAGTAACTGTGGCACAGTAGTCTCTGAGAAGGTGAAATTCTTTCACATTCTTGAACACTGAATAGCTCTTGTGTTTCCATTAAACTTGCTTGGTACCTGTCATTAGAGTAACAGCATTTACTGGTTCAAAATACAATTTTTCATTTTAAAATTTACTGTAATTCAAAGGAGAAAGTAGACAAATATTTAATATGGAAACCAAAGACTGCATTTCCTTTGTTTTCTGAGAAAAGAAATAAATATGAGAGGCGGCTAAATAAGGAATTAAGATCCTGACTCTAATGGCAACAAAGAAACCGTTAAAAATGTGACATTTAAATATTTCCAGGCCAACTATCACCCTCTGTATCTGAAAAATGACGTTATTCAGAGAGAACCTGAAATCGTCCAATTAGTGTCCAATTCAGGTTACAGTTTCTGTTTCTGTTTCTTAAATTTATCTGAATCTTTCTTGTGCTAGAGACAAAGGAAATGCCTCTCCCGTAGTTTGCATACATGTTAGCAGTGTATTTAGACCATCATTAGGATTCAAGAAATGAGTTAAGATGTCAGATATTTAAGCTGCTGATTCCCTAGTACCTAAAGAACTTCCTCCTAAAATCAAAGTTAGATGATGTGATTATTGCAAGTATTAACTAAACTCACATCCCATACTTTCCTATGGAAAAATGTTAGGAACACACAAACTGAAGTTCACCTTTGTTATAAAAAGAACCAATAGGTGATTATTGGAAACAGATGTGAAAAAGTCACTATGTTCCACTTCAACAGTAGCAGAGGAAGTGGAATGATGAAAAATGAAACAGATAAGCATGAAAATATAGGCTGCCAATTTTGCCTCTGATATATGATGGACTACTCTATTTGAATTACTCTTAATATTTCCACATATTTTGGCCTACTTTATTTATCCAAACAATTGTTGAGTTCCTAAAGATTTCTATTATTAAGGAAAAAAAATGCTGGGTTTATGAGGAAAAATGTTTTTAAAATGGAAGGAATATTCTATTCTATTCATTTCTATTTCAGACAATTTTAAAGGCAGTTAATAACAAATAAAGGAGAAAAGGTAAAAGTGCACATCTTCATAGCCCACTGCAACTCCTCAGCAACTGTGTGGGTTGGGTCCCAGCCTTACTAATGTGTACGTATTTCACCTGAATTTTCAAACATGATGTTAAAAACTCATTTCTGATCTTCTGTGAATGACATGAAAATGCTTATCATCCCTTCCTCTCTTAAACAAACAGGTCTGACAACAGAACAAACCATACAAAAATACATCCCTACACAGAAGCATTAGAAGTCACAAATCCAATAATGAAAAAGATAAGCAAAGCAAATTTTTGCTTGGTCAAAGCAAAATTGATGACCTAACCATATAGGTTTGGAAAGAACTGACCAAGAACCCAGACATGCCAGAAACAGCATGCTCCAATTCAGACATCTCCATGTTTTAAAGGTCTGAGATTGCTAATTTGCTTAAGAGGAAAGACAAACAAATGTACATAGGTTACGGTAGGCATGCTTACCTCTTTAACACCTGGTTTTCATGCATTGTAGCTTTCAGATGACCACTAAATGAAAATGTTAGCAGCTATTTTAAAAGCTGTCTCATTTAAACAATAAATTCTACCCTATTAAGTTAATACTTAAGGGTAATATAAAAATCACCAATGTCTTACATAAAAGACTCTTACAACTCAAAAACTGAAACAGTACTCCAAATCATCACTCTTGTATGAGGCATTTATTTTTCTTTATGAAATAATGGAACTTACTAACATATAATTGTCTATAAATACATTAATATAAATTGGTATGTTACTTAGAATCATAGACTCATAGAATTGTCTAGGTTGGAAGGGACCTTGAAGATCATCGAGTCCAACCATCAACCTAACACTGCCAAAACCACCACCAAAACACGTCCCTCAGCACCACATCTACCCGTCTTTTAAATACCTCCAGGGATGGCGACTCCACCACTTCCCTGGGCAGCCTGTTCCAATGCTTAACAACCCTTCCTGTTAAGAAAATTTTTCCTAATATCCATCCTAAACCTACCCTGGTGTAACTTGAGGCCATTTCCTCTTGTCCTACTGCTTGTTACTTGGGAGAAGAGGTCAACCCCCACCTCTCTACAACCTCCTTTCAGGTAGCTGTAGAAAATTATAAGATCTCCCCTCAGCCTCCTTTTCTCCAGGCTAAACAACCCCAGTTCCCTCAGATGCTCCTCATAAGACTTGTGCTCCAGACCCCTCACCAGCTTCGCTGCCCTTCTCGGGACACGCTGCAGCACCTCAATGTCTTTCTTGTAGTGAGGGGCTCAAAACTGAACACAGTATTTGACAGTGTTGAGTACAGGGGGATGATCACTTCCCTAGTCCTGCTGGCCACGCTATTCCTGATACAGGCCAGGATGCTGTTGGCCTTCTTGGCCACCTGGGCACACTGCTGTCTCATATTCAGCTGGCTGTCAACCAACACCCCCAGGTCCTTTTCTACCAGGCAGCCTTCCAGCCACTCTTCCCCAAGCCTGTGGTGCTGCATGGGGTTGTTGCGACCTAAGTGCAGCACTTGGCCTTGTTGAACTTCATACTGTTGCCCGAGGCCCGTCGATCCAGCCTGTCCAGGTCCCTCTGTAGAGCCTTCCTCCCCTCAGGCAGATCGATGCTCCTGCCCAGCTTGGTGCTGTCTGCAAACTTACTGAGTGTGCATTTGATCCCCTCATCCAGATCACTGATAAAGATATTAAAGAGAACCGGCCCCAATCCTGAGCCCTGGGGAACAGCACTTGTGACCAGCCGCCAACCGGATTTAGCTCCATTCACCACCACTCTCGGGGCATGGCCATTCAGGCAGTTTTTTAACCAGTGAAGAGTATACCCATCCAAGCCATGAGCAGCCAGTTTCTCCAGGAGAATGCTGTGGGAAACCATGTTGAAGGCTTTACTGAAGTCCAGGTAAACAACATCCACAGCTTTTCCCTCATCCACTGAGCGGGTCACCTTGTCATAGAAGGAGATCAGGTTAGTCAAGCAGGACCTACCTTTCATGAACCCATGCTGATTGTGCCTGATCACCTGGTTGTCCTGCATGTCCCGTGTAATGGCACTCAGGATGATCTGTTCCATAACCTTCCCAGACACTAAGGTCAGACTGACAGACCTGTAGTTCCCCGGATCCTCCTTCTGGCCCTTCTTGTAGATGGGGGACACATTTGCTAACCTCCAGTTGACTGGTACCTCCCCAGTTAGGCAGGACTGCCAATAAATGATGGAAAGTGTCTTGGTGAGCACTTCCACCAGCTCCTTCAGTACCCTTGGGTGGATCCCATCCAGCCACATAGACTTGCAGGTCACTCACCATTTCCCCATGGATTATGGGGGCTTTATTCTGCTCCCCATCTCTGCCTACTAGCACATGGGGGTGGGTACTCAGGGAACAACTGGTCTTACTGTTAAAGACCGAGGCAAAGAAGGCATTAAGTACCTAAGCCTTTTCCTCATCCTTGGTCACGATGTTTCCACCCTCATCTACTACAGGACAGAGATTATCTTTAGTCCTCCTTTTATTGTTAATGCATTTATAGAAACTTTTTTTTTTGTCCTTAACTGCAGTAGCCAGGTTAAGGCTACTATTTATTGCATGGCGTATTCATTTCTTCATTTCTATATATTCATTGGGGGTTTGACTAGATGACCTTTAAAGGTCCCTTCCAACCCAAACTATTAGTAAGTAATTTATTCCCACTATTTGCTGTTACAGTAAATTATTGGATCAATCCTCTGTTTCAATAGAATATTCATCTGCTTTTACTTTTCAGCAGTTGTTTTATTTGCTATGAGAAATCTGTCAAAAATTACCACAATGTGGGCTGTAACATTATGCAGCATTAAAGCAAGGCTTGAAAGAAAGAGATTATAGAAGTAATAATCAAAATAATTAGTACATATTTAAAAGAAAAAGGTAATTCAATATGGCCTGCTTCCACCTTAAAAAATTAGTTTAATAGAAGTCAGTTGTGACTTCACCTGGGAAACCAGCTAATATTTTAAAGTACACAAATTGAACATTGCAGCTTTACGTCTGCAAGGAAATGCTGACTCCTTTGTTTCTCTTCTTAATCCCTTTCATGGCAGATCTTAAATCTCCCAAATCCTTAATGTTCTTCTTTCGTAATTAGCAAGAAAAACAAATGTTGTTTTTCCTTAGACAGCAAAAATTTAGTTTTGCTAAAAATACTAATTTTGCATACTATCGTAGAAGTGACACTGTCCACTATAGGGAAAACTGAGTAATATTGCTTTAAACTATGCAGAATGGAATTTAGGACTAAAGGTTCATGTTCTGACCCAAGTAAATTCTCCTTAACTCCCTAGTCTCTTTCCCAACCTCAACCGTTCTGTGAATCTGTGATATTCTGTATTTGCTGTGGTATTTCATTTACTCCAGAGATGCTTGTGTCCAGGCAGTTGCGCTGAAGTGGAGGAAGAAAATTGCCCTCTCTTTGTCAACAGATAGAGCTAGCAACACATGACAATATTTATGAGATTCCTGTCACAGTAAGCAACTCTCTACAGATTCGTGTCTCCCCTCCAAAAAGACTAGAAGTTAAAATACTCAATAGCTGCTATAACCCCTTCCAGCAACTGCCAAGACAGAAAGCATCAGGGACCTGCCATTGACAACAGCTAATGAAAAAAGAAGTGTGTTGGGCAACTGCTACCAAGGGCACCCTTCGTTTTGATTTTTCTGATTCAGCACAGAGTAACTTAACAATCACAGCATTTTTAAGACTGCTTGAATGGTTTCAGTCTCTTCAGCTGTTGGACGAGTTACTTTGCCAGTCATTCTGGGACACTGCGGAAGCTGCCCCTTTGGCTACTTGAGTAGCTCGCCAGAAATTCCAGCAGCAGGGAAAATGAACTGGCAGGTCCTCAGTAAAAGGAAAAAATATCACAGCACATACGAAGGGCCCAGCTGAACAGCTGACTGCACCAACATAGCTCTGTGCCCTGTGCCAGATGTGCAGCAAATTCTTGGCATTACCAAAATATATTATTTTTCGCCCCCCAAAGTGTACTATTTAGCAGTGAAATTAGATTGTGTATGAAATACACAATGAACTCTCAGAAAATTATGTAAGAGTATTTCTATACCTTATGTTTCACTTACCTGGGGTCCCCAAGGTCCCTTAGGGCCAAATCGACCTTCCAGTCCCTACAGATAAAAAAAGGAAAGACAAAAATACAGTACTTTTATTTCTTAACATTTCTTAATAATTACTAATAATTTGGTTGGATTGTCAAAAATTTAAAAATACATTTAAAATAAAACACATTCATTATTAATTCTTGAACATTAACATATAAAAATTTCCTTTTAAACAATATGCCAATATTCTGCATTGAAATACCCTGAACCATCCTCCTTCATAACAAACCAAATCTGTTGTTGCCCTTTATAACCCTTCTTAGTTCATTATAGTTTGTGATACTATATAGATGACAAATGCTTGTTTCATCATTATCTTTTACAAGGTACCTAGGAAAGTTTTATAATCCACCCCAACAGATTGTATGTACAGCTTTTTTTGGCTACTTTTTTAATGTTCAGGCAGCCTTCAAAACACGCCCTGAATAATTTCCTGTTATCTGATAAAACATTTTCCTTGGCCTCCTAACAGCTTCTTAAAAGGCTGTTTAAGGTATGTTTTTGCCTGTCTCTCTAGACTGATGTTTCAACTTTTTTTTTTTTATAATTCCCTTATTCCTGAAGAGATGCTACAAACCCCAGGGGAGACACAAAATTTCCTGTGCCTTCAGAATGTTACCGTGTCACAGACTACTTTTTCTTCCTTTCCTTTGAGCTCTTTATTGAAATACTTTTCTTAACTACTGCTCCCAAGGAACATAGAAACATTTCCATTTTGTCTTTGATATGATGTAAAGAATCTAAGGAAAAAATACTCAGAATTATCATTGACAGGGTTTAGTTATGATCTATGTGATAAATCTAAGCAATGACAATAATACCTGTTTTTTAGCATTTTTTTACGTACATAAGTGAGATAATTTTGAGTTTATCCTACATGTCTAGGTAATAAGGTCTCAATTTTTCTTCCCCTGGGCATATTTCTAAGTCTACAAAGTCAAACGAAGACTCCTGTTTGGCATCTGTAGGGCTTGGATTAGACTCCACATCCATTTGTAATTCCCATCACAGAGCACGTTCAAAAAGCAAAGGACACATCTAGAGAGCATGTGTAGAACGCATCTGTGTAATCACGACAGGCTGGGTACCACGCCCTTTTATTAAGGTTGCCCAATATTTCCTATTGAAGACTCTCGTTTTCATCGTGTGTAGCTTTTTGTAACTTTAATGACATAAACTGAAACTATTCATGCCAGATGTCTTTCTGTCTAAGTTTTAGCCGAAGCAACCCAGTCATTTCCAAGAATGAGGCTAAAGAAAAACAGGCAGTTTTCTTTGGTTAAATAAAATCTGCATCCTTAATATTTTAGAGCAGTAAGGTATACTTTGAAAAGTGCAGAGCTTAGGGGAGGAGAAAGGTGAAAGAGGTATGTACTTGCTATAGTTCTTACGCAAATCTGCTGTATTTCGGCCAAACTGTAAGCCTTTGAAAAAAGTAATCTGTACCCACCCATTAACCAATTGAACTGGAACAGTGAAAAGAACTCGGAAAGAGAGAAGCTAGAGGGACTAAATGCAAAAAGGGCTGAACATGAAGGTGACATCCGGAGTCTGTCCTTGGTGGACCATATTCCTCTGTTGAGCTTGGAATCAGACTTCATTTTTCCCAACCTTTTTCATCCCTCTCTAGGGATAGTTCACATAAACGATAACAATCCCGTCTTATTTTTTACTACATTAGCTCAAGAGGTGATGGGTGGAAGATTTCAAAACTTACCTAAGGATAAAATCTGATCTTAATGAAATCAGTGTTTTCTCTGGTGAATATAGCTCTAGTACTAGCCCTTCCTTCTGAAATACAAATTTTTTTCTTCTGAAGAAGATATATTGCTAAGACCTGTAGGGAGAATACCTCCTGTATTATTTGACAAAATTTCTGAAAGTGATTCCCACACTATATCCATAAAATACACAAATACAATATGCAATAAAACATATATTTCAGTTGGTTTAAACAGTTTGAGTGTTGGGAGAATACTACCATCTCTCTGTTATCTGTTACAGAGATTATTCCTTTTTCAAAATGTGTACTCCATATACTGCCAGAAAATGTTTCCATTTCCAGCCACCGGCCCTTATAATGTCTTTATCTGCAAGACTAGAAATCCCTCCAGTGCCAGGTATTTCCTCCATTCATAGGGAACAGTTGATAGAATAGATCAAGAGAATTTTTTTTTTCACCCAGAAAACATCCAAAATTTTTTAGGTTTTACTTGCTTTCTGAAGAATTCCAACTTCAGTTAACAAGCCACTGCTAATATTTCAGAGAAATGTTACGTCAGTTGTCACCTGCCCTCTTCTGACTACTGAAATGACCCCCCAGTCTGCTTGCATGTCCTGTTATTCAGCACTCTATTCAGCACTCTCTACTCCACACTGGTGAGAGAAATTTCTTAGTTGCAGCAACCGGTTCTGCAGATGACGACCAGTACAAAAGACATCTCAGCAGTATAACCAGGTGGAACAGAAATATTCTTTCAATGGCACAGAATCAGAGAAAGCAAAACTACACCATACAAAAAATTAAAATTTTATTCAGGAAGACACTCAAGATTCCCACCAGAAAAAGTTTTCACACAATTTCTTATCAGCCCCACTTATCGGTCACAGCCAACTCTTTCCACGTTTGCAGAAGTACTGGATTTACTGCATACGCACAAGAGAATCTGTATTTGCCGTGTCACCAATAGTGAGGCACTCAGAAAAATCAGAAGCCAGGAGAGCCACTGCCACCAGACAACTTGTGTGTCACGCCCCACCTCCCCACGGCAGGGGCTCTGGAGAGCCATGTAGCAGGCAGACGCAAGAGCAGGCTCCAAAACAAATGCGGTTTTCTCAAGTTTTGCCATCTCAGTTGACACCCGTCACATTTTTCAGTGTAAATACTACTGCTCCGTGTTCCTGCTTGCGTGTTAACTTCCACCAACGTGTAAAATTGCTACCGTTACTACGGTTAGCCCTCTTTCCACGTGTCCTTGGCATGCTTATCCACACCAACCTTCCAGTCACAACAGGCACTGAACGAGGGTACATCAAGCACGAAGAATATCTCAAGAAATAAGGCGGGCGCCAAGTGACCCTTCCCCTGCTCTGTCACCGCTTCGCGGGGTCACCTGGGTTCCCTCAGCGCTACCAATTCTTGTCTCTTTGATTAAAAAACAACCCCAGCTTTTCGACGTTACTCACACCGCCCTCCCAGCCCAGTCCAGCCCAGCCCAGCCCCGCCCGGAGCCTCACGCCTCCCAGGCCGCCCGTGTGGGCCCCGCACCCCTCCACTCCCACCGGGGCCTCCGGCGGCGCCCAGCGCTGAGCGGCTCCACCGCGCAGGCGCCGACCGTGACGCCACCACTCCCCAACAGCCGCCGCGGCACGCAGTGGGCGGGGCTCCCGCCGACCAATGAAAGACGCGCAGCCCGAGGCCGGAAGTGAGCGCAGGGCTGTGTCCGGCGGGAGGCGCTCTGCGTGGGCTGACGCGTGCCTTCCCCGCCACTCCGCGCGCCGGAAGTGCCGAAGTTTTTCCTTTCCCCGCAACCGGAAGTCCTCGTGCGCTTCCCGTTTTTCCTCTTCGGGCGGCGGCGCCGGCTGGCGGTGGTCGCCGCCCCTCCCTCTCCCTCCGGCGGCGGCGGTGTCGGAGGGCCCCGCGGGGTGGGTGAGCAGCTGCCGCGGCCGGTGAAGGGGGGGGTGGGTTGGCGGCCGCCCGCGCTCCGGTCCGTTCTCGTCGCCACGGTGTCTCGGTGGGCCTCTGTGGCCTCCGCGGCTCCTGCGTCGTGTAGGCTCTGGGCGGGGAGCGGCGAAGCGGACCGGGCCGCGGCCAGGGGGCCCTGCTCCCTCTTCCCGGAGCGCAGGAGCCGGGCTGGGGGGTAACCAGCAGGAACACGAAGGGGGCCCGGGAGAAGTAAATAATGCTCTCGTTTCATGCCTCCCAGTCTTGTACGTCCCTTTCTCCATTTATAGAGACGATCTGTGGGGTCTTTTTCTTTCTATGAAGGCATGCGTAATGGTTCTGGGCATGCAGTTGCTAAAAACGCAGGTGGATATTGGCAGGTATGTAAGCTCACGGGCGCTGCCAGGCCAAATATAAATGAAGGCATGGTAATGTTGGGGCAGAAGGTGGGATTAGGAGCGGTAGAATAAGATGAGAAGTGGAAAGTTGTATTTCTGTAGAAATCTTCAAAGACTGCAAGCCTTTCTGGGTAATGGAACAGACTTCTAGCAGACTCTAATTTCTGTCAATTAATGCACTTTAATTAGGCAGAGAAATTTCCTTCTATGTGTTTTAGGGAGTGGCTCTTTACTAGGAGCACACCCACATACCATGCCATATTACATCGCTCTTAATGCCTTTTCCCCTAATACTGGTGTGGAGTCTGTAGACACAGCAAATCCTGTTGTTCATGGTTATGTTCGTTCTGTCTCTATAGGAGACAAACCAAAAATAAAGTGTACTGTGGGGACAGTGATCTAATGCAGAGAATGCTTAAGATCTTGGCCTGAAATGTATACATGTTAAACCCTTGAGCTAAAAGTCATTCAGAACCATATTTTTGTTTAAAAATGATCTCAGCTTACAAAGGAATTTGGGATTTGATAACATTCCTACAAATTATTTTCTCAACAGTTTCCATATGCATGGATATCACCTGAATCTTACAAGAGCTTAAATTGTGTGTAAGCTTACCCTAAACATGAGCGGCTCCAAACCTGATATTCTGTGGGCCCCGCACCACGTTGACAGATTTGTTGTCTGCGATTCAGAATTGAGCCTTTATCACATTGACTCTGCTGTAAGTTCAGAACTCAAGGCAGGGTCCTTGCGTTTATCAGAAGAAACTACAGCTACATTATTGTCAATAAATTCAGATACACCGTATATGAAATGTGTGGCTTGGTATCCAAAGTACGATCCTGAATGTCTCCTTGCTGTGGGACAGGCCAATGGTCGAGTGGTACTTACTAGCCTCGGTCAAGATCACAACTCAAAATCTAAAGAGTTGATAGGCAAAGAGTTTGTTCCCAAACATGCACGGCAATGCAATACCCTCGCGTGGAACCCACTAGATAGCAATTGGCTTGCTGCCGGCTTAGATAAACATCGGGCTGACTTTTCAGTATTGATCTGGGATATCAGTAGCAAATATGCCCCAGAGACTGCAGTTGCTACAGAGAAAGTAAGACTTTCAGCAGGAGATCCAGAAGCAGGACTGGTAGTAACAAAGCCACTGTATGAACTGGGACAGAACGATGCTTGTCTCTCTCTCTGTTGGCTTCCACGGGATCAGAAGCTTCTTTTAGCTGGAATGCATCGAAATCTGGCTATCTTTGATCTGAGGAACACAAGCCAAAAAATATTTGTAAACACCAAGGCTGTCCAAGGAGTGACTGTCGATCCCTACTTCCATGATCGTGTAGCTTCCTTCTATGAAGGTCAGGTTGCCATATGGGATTTAAGAAAGTTTGAAAAACCAGTTTTGACCTTGACAGAGCAACCAAAACCCTTAACAAAAGTTGCATGGTGTCCAACGAGAACTGGACTGTTAGCTACTTTAACAAGGGATAGTAACATCATTAGACTATATGACATGCAGCATACTCCCACCCCTATTGGAGATGAAACTGAGCCAACAATAATTGAAAGAAGCGTCCAACCGTGTGAAAACTACATTGCTTCATTTGCCTGGCATCCCACAAGTCAAAATCGAATGGTAGTAGTGACTCCCAACAGGACTATGTCTGACTTCACAGTTTTTGAAAGAATTTCTCTTGCATGGAGCCCAGTGACGTCCTTAATGTGGGCTTGTGGACGACATTTATATGAGTGCACAGAAGAAGGAAAAGCTAGTTCCTTGGAAAAAGACATAGCAACCAAAATGCGGCTTAGAGCTTTGTCAAGGTATGGTCTTGATACTGAACAGGTTTGGAGAAATCACCTCCTAGCTGGAAATGAAGATCCTCAGCTGAAATCGCTTTGGTACACTCTGCATTATATCCTTTATTTTACTGTAGTTTATATCCTAAAGAAGTAATGTACCTTTATATGTTAACCAGTTATATGAAATGCATGAATGTCTTTAAATATAATGCAACATCCTGTAAATACTTTGCACGTGTTAATAGGATATGACTTTTAAATTAAAAGTTTTTTAAACACTTGGGAAAAATTAAGCTTCCTATACATGAAAATACTTATGAAGCAGTATACCGAAGACATGGATCAAAAACTTACAGGGAACAAAGGTCCCTTAGTTTATGCTGGCATTAAATCAATTGTGAAGTCATCTTTGGGTAAGAATGTCCAACTTTGATAAGTTCTATCGTATGTTTACAGAATGATGCACTCATGGGTCCATCTTTAAAAATTATCGAAAGAGGCTATTTAAAAATATAGAAACAAAGTATTTCTGCTTGTGTTTTAATATATGTAAGTTAACAGTTTACATTACAGCAATTTCCAGGATTTTCATTGTTCATTGCTTTCATTGTGGAAAGTCAGTAATCATAAAAACAAAATATCCTCAGAGGTAAATCTTTGAGTGAACTTCTTCAGACATTTGGGTTTTGACTATGGTGCTGAAAATTCTTGCTCCCCACATAATTTTTCTATTTTTTGAAGTTCCAAATAGGGGTGTAGTTCTAGGAAGCTGACTTGTAAATGTACTAAGTACATTTATATAGCTATGTTTAAATAAACTGTCTTGTTCTGAAGTGGTAATCACCCCTGGTGCATCTCATTATGCCTCTCATGCTCAGTGAAGTTTTTATTAGTATAATCTATTATTTGAATCTTTCTATTCATTATATGTCTTATTTATGCTTCTTGGAGGAAAAAAATAACTCTTCAGTGGTGGGAAAGCTTCCAGCACATTGATGCTTGCTAAGAAGAAGAGAACTGATAGAGCAGGTCCTTGACTGTGTATTATGCATTTTCAAATTGAACATACCGATCAATCCTGTCAACTGTAACAAAAACCTCCAAAATCTTAGGAAGCAGAGGAAAGAAAAAAGACTTAATGGGGAATATGTGTCAAGTTGGATGCATGATTTTTAGCAGATCAAAATAATTTTGTGTATGTTGCTCCTTACCATGGAGTTTTTAGTGATGTTGATTTAAAGCACTAAAATATGATACTCAGCTTTTGTACTCTGCTTTATGTTTGAAATCAAAGCATTGCAATTCCAATTCAAATTGTAATTTAAGTACAATTCAACTTATTTCCCATTTCTAGGAACAACAGAGAACCTCAGACACAGCAGGAGTGGATCTGACAGGCAGGCAGATATTATTCAGTATCTGAGTGAGGAGAGATCCTTGGCTTTGCAGCTCTGTGGGTGGATAAAAAAGGGAACTGACTTAGACGTGGAACCTTTTTTAAATTCATTGGAACAGGAAGGAGACTGGGAGCGAGCTGCTGCTGTAGCACTTTTCAACTTGGACATACGGCGAGCAATACAAATTCTAAATAAAGGTGCTTCCTCGGGTAAAGGTGCGTATTGTGTTTAGTATCTTTTATTTTGGTGTTATATCACCTTAGTAGATTTTTTTCTGTAAACAGAATTATGGAAGATAGTCTGGAAAAGATGCCTGTTGTCATATAAAATAGTTACTTGAAGTGGTTGTATTGGAGCCTGAGAATGTGACAAACCCTGATCTTTCACTCCTCAGACTATGATATGCCTTACTGTCTTGTTAAAATAGATTGGATGTTTCAGAATTTCCTATTGATACTCCAGAAAGCATTACACTCGCAACTAGTGGGATTCTTTTTTTTAATGGAATTGCGTCTTGGCTAGCTGTCTACTTCTGTCAGGCTGTGTGCAGGTTTCCACCAGTGCGATGGCTGTGGAGTAACAGAAACATAATATTCAGGGTCTGCAGAAAACATTTGTTTTGGAGTAATATTTGGTAAGAGTTGCAGTGTATGAGGTGAAAGTTAAGATACTGGAGCCAGGAAATGGAGGTATTTTTGTTCTGTTTTCTTGCCAGTATTTCTACTAAAACTCCGATTTGCATCTGTGTTCTCTTATTAAATTTAAAACACTCTCTTGGCACTAAAGTGGGTGGGTAAGACACGAAGGGAGCTGTTAAGGTTCTTTTATATTTAATATTGTCCCTTTTTGGTGGGGGGAAGTGTGCGTGTGCTTTCCATAGAGAAGGTTCAGAGTGGAGAATCGCTATCTTCAAATTAAAAAATAAAGTCAAACTTTCTGACAGAATAAATATTTAGATGAAATAGTTTTAATGTTTTTAGGAAACTTGTGAACTTGAAGCTGCTGTATGCAGTTGTCATCCTCCAACTAGGTCCATTAAGTGATGGCTATATATACAGTCCTATCTTTTCATTTCTTGTGGATATGAATTATGGTAATGACAATCTTTTATGATAGCGATAGGAATACATTTAGTAGTTCAAAACTATTTCAAAATACCTGAACCAGTGTGATGTTGCTTAAAGTATAGGTGAGGCTGTCATGCATGCGGGCTTGTGACTTTTAGAGCTGTTAACTTACCTGAACAGAGGCATTTAAAACAGAAACTAAAAAATGCTGGTGTATGCAGATTTATTTTAGCTAGTGTTAATTCTGCTGCATTTTGTCTTGCATCCTGACAAAACGTTGTTTTAAACTGATGCTTTCAATTATAGTTTTAATAGGATTTTTTTAAGTACTTAACTTGAATATTGTTTCACTGATTGTTTTTAATAAATCAGGTGATCTGAACCTTAATGTAGTAGCAATGGCTCTATCAGGCTACACAGATGAGAAGAACTCACTTTGGAGAGAAATGTGCAGTACTCTAAGACTGCAACTGAACAATCCCTACTTGTGTGCAATGTTTGCTTTCCTGACAAGTGAGTCTGGTTCATATGATGGTGTTTTGGTGAGTAAATTTCTCTTATGTTAAAATTCTTTTAAGTAATAGGTGCGTATATACATACACACACATATGTAGGGGAAGTGCTATATACTCCATGAATTAATCAGATTAGAATGTATTATTTTCTTCTGATACTGGCAGATAACATTTTTTTCTGCTCAACAGACATCTCACATTAGTGAATGTTGCATTAGGGAACAAAATATGCATAAACAGCCAAAATATCCAATATAGTTCACGCATTTTTTGGAGGAAATTTTTTTTAGCATGGAGTTATTAAAACACTAGAAATACATTATTAAAATCATTTAAGCAGGGGGGAGAAAAGGGGAGAGAGGTTAATAACGGAAATGCACAAAACAGAATTAAGTGCAGGGACCTTTGCAGAACTTTCATCAAGCTATATTTGCATTCAATTGTATTGTATTGTTATTTACTTGTTAAAATAATTTCACCGTGATGAAACATTAAACAGAATAGTTTCACATCTTCTGAAATTGGTATAAAATTGCCTTGTGAAGAGCAAACTAAATCTAGAATTATGAGATACTTTGAGCCTTTGGAGAAGTAACATACTTGATCCCTGGTTAGAGAACAACAGAAATACTTGATTCAGTAGGAATTATTTAGCTGAAGGGAGGACTGCTGTAATGCAACAGGGTAATTTGCCTAAACCTGTTGAAAACAAAGTTGTCATAATATGATGCTTTTAGGGTATTAAAACAAAATAAGGTAAGAATCCCAGAGGAGAGAAACCTGAATCTTTTTTCCTTTCTTCAAGAGAGAATGTTCTTGTTCTCTGCATGTTAGGTAATAATTTTAGAGTTGTATTTTTATTGATGAATTGGAAACTGATAGATCATAAAGTTTTTTTTTTTTAATTTTTGCTTCAGTAAGACGTGTTGAAGTTTGCATAGCTTTCTTCAGATGTGATGTTTTCTTTGTACATAATCAATTTCATAGTATTATTTATACAACAGTGCAAATGTTCTGACTTTTACAAACAATGTATTGAAAAAGTGGAAACTTGCATGTGATGGTGGTATTCCTATTTTTCTCTCCATAGTATGAAAATAATGTAGCTGTACGAGACAGAGTGGCATTTGCTTGCAAGTTTCTCAATGATGCTCAGGTAAGTTTGTGGTTGTACATTTAAGCAAACTTTTAAACTGGGGTTTATTTAGAAGTGGAAGAAACTCTGGGGTGGAGGGGTGAACGGTGCAAGCAATGAGTCATGAGTGATTTGTTTTTTCTGATTGCAGTAGGGTATAAGTTATTGTATAATCTGGTCTTTGGTTTGTACCTTCAGCTTGATTTTTGTTTATTTTTCGTGTTTGTTTGTTTTCTTACTTAGTACTCATGACGTGCTAGTTTATTAAATGCTATTGTGTTACCTCTATGTCTGTTTTACTGGAGCGTATTTGTACTTACTCAGTATTTATTTCCAGATATTTATGTTCTCTTGAATTGAGGCTTGGTTTTACAGTATGAATGTTTTCTTTTAAATACACTGAATTATTTAAAGAATACATAACCTCCCTCTTTGCATTTCCTGTCAGGAGGCTTAAAGTTTGCTGATAAATACTTGAATTCTTGCAGTATAGCAGATACAGCCATGTAACTTTTTCTGCATAACATCCAGCATGTGGCGTATTTGGTTAGCAGCAAACAGTCTTAAAGAAAGCTATTCAAATCGTGAAAAGGTTTGTCATATGCCAACATAAATGAGTTAGGGAGGGATGAACAGATGGCAAAAGTTAAGTAACTTTTTTTTTTTTGTATAGCTGAACAGGTTTATTGAAAAGCTAACGAATGAAATGAAAGATGCTGGGAATTTGGAGGGAATACTGTTAACAGGGCTGACAAAAGATGGAGTTGACTTGATGGAAAGTTATGTTGACAGAACCGGGGATGTCCAGACAGCAAGCTATTGCATGCTACAGGTTAGTGTTTCACTCAAAAATAAATCTTTATAGAAGAGAACTAAACATAGTATCTTTAGCAATGTAGTACTGAATCTTATGAACTAAAAAGTATTTTCTATAATAAATTGGGACAATATAGATCATGCCTGTTTGATGAATCATCTGAAACACTCAATGTTAACTATAAACATGTATCTTCACTCCCTCTGGTTGAGATAGTTTGAGGAGATAGTAGGGGAAAGAGGCAAAAAGAAAACATAGTCATTGTCACCAGGTGAACTGGGAATACCCATTCCCCTGCTTATTGCTGGTGTGTTTCCTGACAGGGTCGGTATTTTTTTTGCTTCCACAGTTTTGATGGAGAATTGAGGCAAGGTTTTTTTGTTTGTCTGTAGGCGTGGGGGTTGTTTTTATGATGGACTTGTCTTGGCCCTTACACAGTTGCAGCTATTGCAAGCACTGTGTTTAACTGCATGTGTAATCATAACAATGATACAGACTGTGATATGAGACAGAATTTTATAATCCTTGATATGACAGAGACGAGTTTTTAGGAGGATATGGCAGCACAAGTATTTTTAACCAGGGAGGCAGACTGAAGAAAATTTTTATCAAACTCACATTACAGTTTAACAGAAAATTAATCTTTTTCCAGACAAATGACACGGTATTATTTGTCATATCTTGTAGTATGCTCTGTAAAGCCTTTTGAAAAAGTGAATATTATGTATCGTGTATCTTCAGTGTGTGTCTGACATTTTTTCCTGCCTGCTTTAGGGTTCTCCATCAGATGTACTTAAGGATGAGAGAGTTCAGTACTGGATCGAGAACTACAGGAATCTTTTAGACGCTTGGAGATTCTGGCATAAACGTGCAGAATTTGATATCCATAGGAGTAAGCTGGATCCCAGTTCAAAACCTTTAGCCCAGGTAAATGTAATTCGTGTATGAAGTATGACCAGTCCAGAAAGGAAGGTGGCATGGTACTTCTATAGACAAAAGCTGCTTGGCTTTTATGAGGTTTCATGTGCAAAAGAAAGATTTCAACTAAGGCTGCCCTAAAAAAGTAGCTGTGGGTTTTTTTCAAAACATTTTTTTAGAAAGGACTTGATAACTGGTTTGATAAGAGAGTACAGAAATACGGTAAATGTACATTTCTTCGTATCTAATCTAGGAAATAAGTTTCCTAGCATTTAATTAATGTTCCTTTTTTTTTTTTTTCTTTTCTTAAACCTCTTTCTTTCAAATAACAGGTTTCTGAAACTTTTCAACACTTTTTCTGGGGAAACTGGGCTTTTTTCCTCTCATGTTGAAAAGAAAAATCGGAGATACATCATCCAGCTGAATTCAGCATCAGGGTGAGGATGATGCTGAAACCAGGCAACTGAACCAAGAACCAGTTCAAATTGGCTCTATTTTAATTGAAGCGAACCTCAAAGCTGTTTTGAAGCCCTTGAACTTTAAACTAAAAGTGAACAGCAGCAACTTTCATTATCAGTTCTGAACATAAGCTAAACCAAAAACTAACACCCTGCCCAAATGCTGTCTAGGTAACATCTGGTGGCATTTTCAGCCAACATGGCTTTACCACAGCACCTTCCGCTCTCTCATGTCTGCCGAGTATGTGGATTACGAGCCTTAGGGCCCAAGGATTTCTCAGGAAGGCTATTTTTTAATTCGTATATCTGTCACAGCTGTTTAAGGAAAGGGGAGCTGCATCTGTAGTGCTCCAAGTGGGAGGCACCTGAGTTTACTGCTCCTTCCTTATGTGATCAACATAAATAGCCCCAAAAGAGTTTAAAATATGTGCTCCTTGGTATCAAGTCACAACTTATGGCATAAGGTATGCAGATAAAGATTATTAGGAAGATCCTCATGTTGGGAACTCTAGAGTGGGTCACCTGACTATAAGGATTATTATCTTAAATAATACCTTTCCAAGCTTTAGCAGTTGTGCATGTTTTTATGTGCTTTTGAGGTAAGTGAGCGTCATTAAGGCCTACTTCTCAGGACTGTGTGCCACATTTATAAGCCAAGATGTTAGGAACTCCTTCACAAGTAGCCTTGGCTTTCCAGGGCATTCTCTAGAATATATAGTAAATAAGTGTTTGCTGGCTTGAATGAATTCACTTACAGGTGTAGCAAAAGCAGAACCAAACAAAAAAATTAATGGGCTTTTGTTCTCTTTAGGTGTTTGTGAGTTGCAATTTCTGTGGAAAATCAATATCCTACAGCTGTTCAGCTATTCCTCATCAGGGGCGAGGTTTTAGCCAATACGGCGTTAGCGGTTCACCGACTAAGTCAAAAGTTACAAGCTGTCCTGGTTGCCGTAAACCCCTTCCTCGCTGTGCACTTTGCTTGATAAATATGGGAACACCGGTTTCCAGCTGTCCAGGTAGGACACAGTGGGTTTTAGTTATTCAGCTAGAGTACTAATGAGGGCCCTAATTAGCAGTTCCTCTTGGGTGATCTTCTATTGCACCTTTTTCCTTCTATTTGTACTCGTGCTGTAAATATTCGTACTCGTCATTTTGAGGGAGGAAGACCATAATTGGAAACTTGTTTGCATCCCATCCAATTTTACAATGAAATCTATATCTCAGCCAGTATGCGCAGTCACTTAGTTCTGACACTCTTCCCAGTGAGATTGTCAGTGAAGTTCCATGGTTAGACAGATGAAAAGATTCAAGTATTGTGGTGGTCAGTATTGTGAGCTTTAAAACTGTAAAAATGGGAACTGTGTTTTCTTGAGATGAGTTGTAGGGACACTACAGAAATCTTGGAATGTAAATTAATTGATTTTTAGCTGGAAGAGGAAGGGAGAATAAATGTAATGTGGTATACTTTCTGTCACTAAGTAGGAAAGAATGCGGGGGTCATGCTGTCACAGCTAAGAAATATTATGACTAGAATCTTTTGCTTCTAAATGTCTTGGGCTCAGCATTATACAAGGTCTAAATGAAACTAATTTTGTCCATATTTTTAGGTCAGTCTTGTTATAGAGCCATGAACAGGTGTGCAGTTGTCATCTATTTATATATCTCTTCTCATTCTTTCACTGATCTGTGTTATGACTTCTGTATTGTAATTGTTCCAATTCATAACTTATGTTTTGTTGATTTTTCTAAAGCAGAACATTTCATGTGCAGTAAAACAGGCCCATAATTCACTGGAACATAAATCAATCACTGAAACATAAATCACTGTTGAAAGAGATTTTGTCTGTAAAATTTGTTTAATAGGCAAGTTTAGCATGTCCGTAAGATATGAAACGACAGCTCAGCGATATAATTCTTGTTTTGGTGTTCCACCAGTTCTTTTAATAATTTTACTTGCTTCTCGTTTAAAATCAGGCCACTTCTTCACCTAATGTTCCCAATTTCAAATTTATTCTAATACTGTTACTGGGACTGAAGTATAAATGAAGCATAATGATTTACAAGCATATTTGTGGGGGTGGGTTTGCCTCTGCACAGGAGGATCCAAGTCAGATGAAAAAGTGGATCTTAGCAAAGACAAGAAGTTAGCCCAGTTCAACAACTGGTTTACTTGGTGTCACAACTGTAGGCATGGCGGACATGCTGGGCACATGCTTAGCTGGTTCAGGTAAGTTGATGTTAAAATCTTTCTTATTTCACGTGTGTATGCTGCACTGAGTAGAACGTGCCTCCTTTGCTGTATCTATCATTATAATGTTTTGTTGGTTTAGAACATATGCAAAGCTTTACTATGACACTGAGTTTTTCTGAGATACTACATCCCTGCACATACTTAAATGTATAGATTACAAAAATCTTGCTAGTTTTGTTTTACCTGTTTTGTCTTTTTTTCTGCTGTTGCTATCTAGGGACCATACTGAGTGCCCAGTTTCTGCCTGCTCTTGTAAGTGTATGCAGCTGGATACAACAGGGAATCTCATTCCGGCAGAGACTGTCCAGGCGTAAATATCCTTTGAAAATGTGGGACTCTCTAATGGATGTCCATCATAGTCCAAGCATATATTTTAGACAAAGGTCATTTGTGACTTACTGACTGTGAAAAAATAAATTGCTATCAGATTAGTAAAATGATGTGTGTATGACCGTGCTTGGTAGAAACAGGTATTCCTGAAATGAGCCTCTGGGTATAGTATGTGGTCCTCGTTCAGAGAATTGAAGCAGTTCTGTTCACAAGCACTCCTCGAACTGTGGACTCTTTGGATTTGCTAAAATCCAAAGAACTTTATTAAAAAGTTTTCAGGGTAATGTTGATCAGCCCTTGTATTTGTTTTCTAAAGAAAGTGGTGTTTATATGCTGTGAAAGTGAGCCTTCAAAATAAACACCTGAAAAGTGTTCTTCAGAAGATCGCAAAGTGATGCTGTGGATTCCTCTGTTCATTGTTTGACCACACTTTCTTGTATGCAAACGACCATTTCCTTCTAAGTTCATTCAAAGTGCCACTGTTAATTGTATTCTAAAGATTTTTATTTTAAAGAAAAATCCATTTCTTTCTGTTCCCAGGTTTTGTTAATAGTAAAGCAATATCTTTGCAATTCAAGGTCTTATTTAATTTACCTACATACCTAGCTGATGTGAATTTTAATGCTAAAGAACGTGGGGGTTTTGTCTCCTAGCGACGTCTATATTCTAGAGGAGATCTCCCTGGCAAGTCATGTGTCTGTTTCAGTGCACGGTGCAGGTGAACTATAGGAGGTTTCATTTGATTGATTAATTTTTAACATAGTACTGTGAAGATCTGAAATCTCAAGGACTGGAGACTTGTAAATATTTAAGTTTTAAACTACATGCTGAGTTTTGACTACAAAAATATTTGAAGACTTTTGGATAATCGGCATTTCCCTGTACTTCTGAAATATGCTGGGAGATGTGAGATCAACCTATGTAAGTCCTGCTTCTGGTCACTAGTGGACACCAGTCTGCTCCCAAAAGGCTGCACAATGTTAGGTCATTGACTAGAAGTCGTTCTGGATATGTTACCAGCTGGAATTAAGATTATTTATTAACTTGAGAGAGAGTCAATGATATTTTGCTAGTACGGTGCTAGGAGCTAATCGGTATTGTTGTCCTTGATTTTGTAGGCAACAAAATTCACACAAATTAGGGGAAAAAAACACCTGTTTTAAGGTATGTGATAATAACATCAGTTTACTTGGTGTGTGTTTATTTACAAGTAGAAACAGTATATGAGTTACTTAACACTTGCGTGCTATGAAATACTAAATGGAATGCTAGCAATAAACTGGTACCGTATTGCCAGGACTGTGAAAATTGGTGTTTTAAAAGAGAATATATTGTAATACACCACTAGTTCTGAGTGCTCCAGTGTAGTTGCAACAACGTAAAATGTGGAAACATTTTCTGTAGATGTACATGATTACAATTCAGGACTTTCAGTTATATTTTCTGATTTAGCATTAATGTTATTACACATCTGCTACATTTATTTTGATCTAAAATTCTTGCCTAATTGACAAAGATCTTTTTTTAAAGTTAAAAATCTAAGAGGTACTTGATATTTGTAGGCATGGGAGAGCGGTTACATTTTTTTCTTGCTAGAATATTTATTTCTCTTTCCAGTATTTTTGCACACTTTATGTTGCTGTTGAAGAGCTCTTCAGAATTTATAAACTGGGGTTTAATGTGTGATACTCTATTTATATAAATACGGGCAATAAAACTTTTGCTTTATGGAAATGAGGATTTGTAAGTGTCAAGGATATGTTTTTATTCCTCTGTAGTAACAACATTTGGTAAATTTTCCTGATAAATTTCATGTCCAGGTGAATGCAACTATTAACTTGCAATGTCTCATATTCTTATGTAAAGAAAACTCGATTTATAATGTTTTCAACTTGACTATACCTGTTTGTGTCAAATTTTATCATTTCATTAAATTAGATGCTTACTTTGATACTCAGCATGTCCTTGAAATGTTTTCGAATATGAATGTGTGCATATTCTGGCACAGTATAACTACCCGTTTTGGCAGTCGTGATTGCTACTCAAGCTTTCAGGCCAGTAATTACACTATTTGCAAAAAAGTAAGAGGTGTGTGTGTTTTAATGATCAAATTTTTTCCTTGTTTTGCTTTTAAATTAATAAAGCTGTGATTTTGGGGGTGATTTGTTGTCATCTAACAAAAAGTATAGCTACAGACCTTTTATTAGCTGCAGTTACTTTTACATTTACTGTTTTCTGGTATGTGCTTGACTCTGATAGTGTTAACTAGATGAAGGTGGCCTTGCATGCCAAAATGTTTTGACCCTATGGTTCATGCTGATTACATTTCATTATCGTAATTTCATTATATGCTCCAGCCTTGCCTCCCTTCCCTGATTAAGCACAAGCACTTTCTCATCGTATGCACAGGCTGCTTGCACGTTAGCACGTGCGTTTTGCACGTGTCCGTGCCCGAGCAGGGACAGCAGAGCACGTCTGGTGACGGTGACCAGGCTCAGCTCAGAGTCCAGCGATTGCCGGACAGGTCTGCAGTGACACCCCTGACGAGGCTTCTCCCGCCTCCCACGTGCAGCCCAAGGTTCCTGCACAGTACTTCACCGGACAGCTGCATTCTGGTGGCCTCCCTCAGGATCCCCACCAGAACTGAATTTCCCCGAGAGAATTTGCCAAATTTTAGTCTTTTTCTCCATTTCAGAGTGTTTTCTGTACTGTAACCAACTGGGACATAAAACCATTCCCCCTCTGGGCTGGTAGAGCAGAGAGGGAAGTCACAGTAGCTTGCTGGCCCACAAGGAGGGCTGCCTCCCGCTTCCTGACCCGGGAGTCCTGCCCCACTGCGACAGGGCTTTGAGCAGGAGTGACCAAGTGATGGTTTCCATGTCCACCAGTCTCACCAAGGAGAGGTTTGGCTGGAGAAAGTGGGGATTGCAGCATGGCCCGTGTTACAGTGGCAATCTCTTGTGACTCCACACGAGGGCTGGTGGGCTGCAGCTGTGCCATTGCCCTCCCAAAGTGCAGATTCTTTCATCCCATGTGTAGGTTCCCTAAATAAAAACTCTCCGTCACCGCTGTTTCCTGATTTTTATTTGCAGTTTAGCATGCTGGACAGCTAAAACAGACTGATGGTTTAAGAATTGTTTTTTCAAAACATAGCTCTCCAAGACTATTTAATGAAGACTGGACTGCCTAGCAGCCCCTTCAACAAGGCAGGCAGCCTTAAGCTGCCTCTCGTTTTTGAAGCACTTAGTAAGCAGCTTCTGCTAAAGCCTAACCTGCACTGCAGCCAAGGGAGCCCAGTTTGGGACCTGGTCAATCCCCTCTCCACCTTTCCAACGGCTGTTTTGCCCAATCCATGCTCCCCTGCGTCTCTGGCAGACGCTCCTTTATACAAGATTAATTTTTTCCAGTTATGCTCACTTAGATCAGGATCCTGCCAACTATGCCAGATGTTACAGGAGAAGGCAACATGATGGTGTCCCCCATGGTGATGTTGGGAAGGGTGCTCCAAACACTCCCTTAACAAGGGCAAGGGAAAAAAGTTTCGGGTCCCAGAAGTCCCTCACAAGTGTGGCGGGAGCAGTAGGCTTGTTGTCCTGCTCCAAGTGACAGGAACCTCTCCCAGTCACCCACAATTACATCATTCACTTCATATCCCCCCCTCCTCTCCCAGGGCCCCACCCTTTACCACCCTCGTGTCCTCCCAAAGAAGCCACCACCTTCCATTACTGGCCCCAGTTTTGGTGTGGTTGCCCTGGTGGCTCTCCTTCTGTCAGTCACCCACGAAGCCACTATTTCCCGTTTTATTCCCTACAAGGTCTAGCAGTTTCTCACACCTCCATCTGTTAGCGCATTCCTGAGGGTCAGCAGTCCCCTGGTTATTCCTTTCCCTTTGGTATCTGGAATAGCTGGCAGTTTCCCACATTGCTATCCTGGTACATGCATACATGACCCCAGCACTGCTTTAATATCAAGCATATCAAGTTCCTCGCATTGCTGTCTCGTTAGTATAGCCAGGGCAGGCCATTTACTCGCAAACCTTGATACAGTCTAGAGGAGCGGATGAATGAAAAGCACAGAGCATAAATTTTTAGTTGTACCCTGCCTGCCTAGCCCTGTATCGTTGCTGTGGGACTGGATGAACAAGAGTCTTCCCTTAAAAAAGGGAAGCTGTAGCATTTACCACTCAGATGATGTGTTCAAATATTTACACACAAGACCGCGTATCCAAGGACGGTCTCTGTACGGGGGTAAAGTGCTATAGCCATCTAGTGGTAGACTATTTTATTAGGCCTGGGGAGTCTTGGTAACCAAGAATTATTTGCAAGTAACATTTTGCATAATATGTATACATCCACAAAATACCAATTTTCCAAAGTGCAATACAAAAGACTTTTAAATGCTAGGAAAACAAGCATGGTGTTATTAACAATGCCACTTAATTCACCATTTACTGAATACCGTTGAGCACTAAAATACAGCAGCGATAGCACTACAGGACAAAGCGTGGTATGCCACGTTGACGTCATGTTCTTGTTTGCTGTATGAGATTGACTCAGACTTCAAGAAGTCCTCCTCCTTCCCAGTGACAGTAACTGTGTCACTGTGTCTTCTAAGTAGAGGGGGAAAAAACAGTTCACCTGTTAACTTGTTCATCCACTCACTTTGTAGTAACTTTGAGTAATAAGTCTTTAAAACCAAGAAGTTCCTTGACTTAAAATGGAGATGTCTATAAATAAGCGTAAAGCCAGCAATCTTAATAAGGCACTAAATCTAGCTACTAAACCTGAAACCTGTTTGTATGAAACACGTATGTAAACAAGGTTTATTTAAAGTGCTTTGAAATATTTTATTGATTAATTCACAAAGAATATTTTCAAAGTTAGATTTTACTTTGATTGTGTTACCTTAAGAGATGTAAGAATTCTGCTACGTGCTGTAAGTAGCCTGGATAGTAACAAAATTGGGAATTGTGCAGAAGTTTATATAGTTAAAGGCATGACATGCTGGCTGTGTCCTGGTACTGCTGCTTAGACTCCCACCAAGAATGAAGGTTGTGGTGGGAACTCAACACTGGTTGAAATCCCTGAGCCCAATTAGATGTCCTCCAAGTGTTCAACATCAGTGCAAAAGGCAAGCACCTTGTACTCCGCTTTGTTAAAATTAAATCACCTGTTGCTGGTAAACCAGAACAGGACTCACCATCTATCACCGAAAACAGCAGTGTAACATACAATACTGACACACATAGCTAAATGTAGTCAGTTATTTTTTATTGGAGAAGAGACCATTTTCAAGATGCAAAATACCCCCCCCATGTTCAATAGGTTTGTATCAAAGCAAACGAAATTAAAAAAAATATATATATTTACATTAAAACCCCACCAAATGTCTTCAATACGAATTTCCTGTGAAGTATCCTAGAGCCTCTACCAAAACCAGTAAAAAAAATACCTACAGAACTTCAGTTTCTAGCAAGTCCAGTCCCACAACAGAACACTCCTCGTGGATGCAAAAGGGTTACGTATATACAGTGAGATACCCACAGAAGTGTTCTCCTTGCTGCATAAATTAACTTTCAAAGAAAACATTCTTCACTGGTAACACATGGCACGTGTAACAGCATCTTTTCAGTGTATTTGTTAGAAATAAATGCACTGTTAACACGCTGTCAGGCACGAAAGCTACGGTACTGTTGTCCCCTCTGAAGCTCTAAATATATGCTAAGAAAAATCAGTTGTTCCTCCCAGTACCAAACGGGAAGTATTCAGGGAATTCATGAATAATTTTTAGTGCTTCATTGTAGATTTCCAGATCTGAAACAGATCACAGAAAATGGTTACGATGGATAAGCTAAATTCCCCACAAGCAAATGACAGCATTAAAGCACTGCTTACTTTAAAGCCATATAGCTGAGCATTCCCAGTCCCTCTCATTCTCCCCAGTTCTCCCAAGGCAGCCATGCTCTCACTGCTTGCTTTCTGGAGGGTTATTTTTAGGCCTGCTAGGTGCACAGTCACACCAGGTCCAGTGCAAGGCAAGAACCACGCGGTCAGGAGTGGGAGAATGATCAGACCATGGCAGTGATCTAGACTGGCTCCAGCTGCGAGTCAGTCCCTACAGTTTACCTACTTTATCTGGCTCTCCCTTCTTACCAAAGAAGAGTTCAGAACACAGAATGAATTTGTCATAATGTATATTCTTACTTACCAAATGGACTTTTATCTTCTCTGAACTGGACGTATGACACGCACATGATGGTTGCCTGATTTGTTACTCTTCCCACTACTTCAACAACTCCTGAGATCTCTTCCTCTAGCTAGAAAACATACCAAAAATGAAGTCAGTATTATCATATTGGCTGCTGTCTCTACTGCAGGGCACTTGAGCTAGGAACTCTCCTCAACTGAAGGTTAAGGTTTGTTCATGACAACAGATTTTGTTTCATGTCAAACAATACAGTACTACTGAACACCCCCACCCCCCTCCCAAAAAAGACCACAAAAGCCGTGAGCCACTTAGAGATTTACAGTTTGAGTCGGTACTGAATTGCCTGTTACAAAAAAAAAAAAACTAGGAAAAAGCATCAGAGGGAAGATACTATTTTGTAAGTATATAAAACCGTGTCATTTAATCACTGAACAGACTAACCTAGGACAGAGAGCAGAAGAATCCAGATTTTAATGCACTGCATTCAAACCTGAGTTAATTATTGAACTCTGTAAGACCTAAGGAGGTTATCATGCATGCCAGAGAGCAGTTCCAGTATTCCAGACTCAGGAGGTATAATTGGAAAGGATTTCTTTAGTAACCAGTCAGTAAGTGTTCAGAATACAGACATTGACAGTAACAAGCCTTTGCTTGAATAAGATTAAAAAAAAAAAAAAAAAAAAAAAAGGGGGCTAAAAATATTATCTTACTCCAAAATCATATAGCTTGAATATGTTTTCTGTCCTTCTTAAGATACCCATTTTAAGACTGCGGTACTATTTTAGTAATGTTCTTCCAATACTTAACTATTACTTTTAACTTTCTAGTAAGTTTCCTGGAACACAGCAATAGATTCCCTCCCCATAATTCTGGGGTTCCCTGTTGAAAGAAGGAACTACACACACACAAAGAAATCTATTAAAGGGGGGGGGAAAGTTAGAAAGCATTTTGATTAGCAAAACTTGAAGTTCCTCCATTTACATCAGGCAAAACGGAGAGATGAACCCTGTGTGTTTTCTCTGCACACAGCACTTTCTCCTCCCTTACGCAGACACAGCCAGTGGAACGCAGACCGTGATGTGCCCAAAACTGCAGCTATGCATTTATCAGTCGCCCATTTACTCTGTCACAGCAAGTTGTGGAATTATTGGTTAGATTCTGAGATCTGAAGTTTTGACAACCTAAGGCAGGAAACCTTTTAATGAGCTCGAGAAAAGAGTTGAGACGCACAGAACTTGTAGAAAGGACATTTTCTTGCAGTTTGAAGATGAAGTTAGCAAGCTTCGCATATATAAGACAAAACTCTGCCAGATCGAACTGTATTTTTCATCAACAAGGAGAGACTCCTGTCTTGAAAGTCAGAGAACCACATGCAATTATTTCAATTATTTCACATGGAAATATTGACATTTCTCAGTGTTTAACAACTCATTCAGAGAAAAAGATGTAAAGACTACACATATGCTCAGTTAAGCTAGAGCGTTTGCCATCACAAAGAAAATAATCCTTCAACTACAACATTTGCTAGAGGAAAAAAATACTTAAAGACAGAAGAGAATGCCAGGTTGTTATTCCTTTAGTGGTACATGATAACAAAGGAAGCAATATTTTTGTGCAGTATTTAGAAGCATATCTTATTGCATTAATTGCTTGATTTTTGTTTTTTTTTTTAAAAAGAATGCTTCAAGCTAACTGAAGTCTACTGGAATGCTACGACAAGTGTTCTAAGAGGATATAGAAACATCAACTCAAAAAACTCTTGAGAATACCATATTCTTGGGTTTTCTGATTACCTTCACAAAATATTCTGTTAGGCATATAAAGGCAATAAGAAAAAAGCAGGAAAAAGTGAAATCAGAATAAAGCTAACACCTGTAGTGGAATATATTACACTGTAAACAACAAATAGAGTAAGACAAAGTAGCTAGGCAGGGATGTGTCTGACAAGGAATGAGTTCTCCCTCTTAACACCAGCTGAAAATTGATGAAGACCAAGGCAGTTCATTAATACGAAGACTGCAAGTTAGCTGGAAGAGGTAAGAAGCAGAGGTGATAAAACACAGGAGGAAAAGGCAGAAACCAGGGATTTTTTTTTTTTTATTATTTTTTTTTCCTTGACGAAAAACTCAACACATGCCAAGGCATGCGCAGGTTTCAGAAGGGACAAAACCTCCGGTATCCACAAGAGGCAACATCAAGTATTTCCAAAGTATCCCTCAACTTACGGGTTCGCTCAGCTCCACAGTCGCGTGTTTTCCTTCTCCATCCGAAAGCACGAAAAGCTTCCCCGTGGGATGAACCTACAACAGAGGTTAAGCCTGCGGGCTCAGAAGGCAGCCGTAAGCGTTACGCCTTTAACCGCCTCAACCACAACCGCGCAACGGGCCTTTCCCCGTAAGGCGCGACCGTTACGGCCTGACTGGAGCCGCCGGCCTCCCTTCAGGCCAGGCCGCGCCGGGTAAGGCGACCGCCACCCCACACGGGTCCCGTCCCCGCTCTCCCCACAGGGCCCCAGCGCGGAGCAAGGCCCTACCCATGGTGATAGGGCAGCCATAATCCCCCCCCCCCCCCAAAAAAAAAAAAACAAAAAGGGCAGCAGCCGACGGCGCCGAGGAGACCCCAGACCTTCTCCACACGGCCCACGAAGCAGACGGGCCGCCCGATGTGCTGCGCCAGGTGGCCGGTGGCGATGCGCGGCCGCGGCTCCTCATGGAGGTCCCCCATGTCGGCGCGATTTCCCGCCCTGTGGCGGAGGGGAGGGGCGCCGTTACCCCCGGCAACGGGGGGCGGGCGGGCGGGCGTCGGAGGCAGAGGAAGCGTCGGAGCGGGACTTCCCGTTCGCTTTGACGCGACCCGGAAGCGGAGGCGGCGGTTGGTGAGCGGTGGCGGCGGCGGTAGCGGGCGGCCGGGCCGGTGGGTGACAGCGGGGCGGGTGTCGCCGCGGCGGGGAGGCCGGCGGGGGGGCTCAGCCCCCCCGCCGGCCTCCCCGCCGCGGCCTCTTGCAGCCCTATCCCACGTATATTTTTGTCATTTAATCCTTTTTTTCCTAAATTACCCTTTATTTTTTCCCTCCCCTACCGGCGCCGTTTTGCCTCGCCCCTTTAGCTGCTCCCTCCCTTCAGGTCACCGCTGTCCAAGCCCAAGCGCTGCCATCACCGGTCTCCGTTAACCCTCGCCCCTTGTTTTATAGGCCGGAGTGGACGTTCAGCGCGTGGCGTGTTAACGGCTGCGATACCCAGATGCCAGTGTAAACTGGTGCCACGGACGCCGGTATAAACTGGGAGAGGAGCGGCTGGAGAGCAGGCCTGAGGGAAGCGGCCTGGGGGTGCAGGTTGACAGGAAACTCAATGTAAGTCCGCAGTGTGTCCCGGTAGCCAAGAGGGCAAACCGCATCCTGGGTATAAACCAGCCGGTCAGAAGCGGTGGTTATCCCTCTGTATTTAGCGTTGGTGTTGTCTGAGCTTGAGAATTGCGTGTAGCTCTGTGCGCTGCAATTTAAGAAGGATGTTCGGGTCCTTGAATGCGTCCAGAGGAGGGCAACAAAGCTGGTAAAAGGGCTGGAAGGAATGCCTCGTGAGGAGCTGATGAGGACTTTGGGTTTATCTTGTTTGGAGAGAAGGAGACTGAGGGGTGACTTCATTGCTCTCTACAGCTTCCTGAAAAGGGGAAGTGGAGAGGGAGGTGCTGATCTCTGCTCCCTGGTATTTAGTGACAGGGCACATAGGAATGGTTCAAAGCTGTACCAGGGGAGGTTTAGACTGGTCATTAGGAAGCATTTATTTACAGAGAGGGTGGTCAAACACTGGAACAGGCTTCCTAGAGAGGTGGTCAATGCCCTAAGCCTGTCAGTATTTAAGAGGTATTTGGACAATGCCCTTATTAACACACATTATTAGCTAGGACTAGGTGATTGTTGTAGGTCCCTTCCAACTGAACTATTCTGTTCCATTCCATTCTATTAATTTAATTTCACTATTAAAGAACTTACGCTTGATCCCCACCGTCAGAGCAACTGATGGACTTAAGACAGAGCTAGCATCTGGACATGGCACTCTCACCACGCATCTTGCCTTTTTCCATGTGTTTTCCATGACTGTCCCTTGCATGGAGAGGTTTCTTTCAATTTGCCTTGTGGCAAGGGCGGCTAATGGTATCCTGGGCTGCATTAGGTGTAGCATAGCCAACTGCTTGAGGGAAGTGATCCTTCCCCTCTGCTCAGCGCTGCTGAGGCCACACCGGGAGTGCTGGGTCCAAGTCCTGGGTAAAAGAAAGATATGGACATACTGGAGAAAGTCCAGTGAAGGGCCACAATGATGATTACGGGATGGAGCATCTTACATAGAGGAAAGGCTGAGGGAGCTGGGACTGTTTAGCCTAGAGAAGGCTCAGGGGGATCTCATTAATACCTGAAAAGGAGGGTGCAAAGAGGATAGAGCCAGGTTTTATTCAGCGGTGCCCAGTGACAGGACTACAGGTGATGGGCACAAACTGAAACACAGGAAGTTCCCTCTGAACATCAGGGAACACTTTTTTTGCTGTGAGAGTGGCAGCACTGGCACAGGTTGCCCAGGGAGCTTGTGGAGTCTCCATCCTTGGAGATACTGAAAAGCTGTCTGGAAATGGTCCAGGGCAACCAGCTCTAGGAGGCCCTGTTTAAGCAGGGGATTGGACAGGATGACCTCCAGAGGTCCCTTCCAATCTGTGGTTCTGTGATTTCCTTTCGATTTCCAGGACTGGTGTTTCAGGAAATACTTAAGAAAGTTAACTCTGCTGTGGCTTAAAAGGGCAATCCCAACACTGCCAGTGTGCTGTCTGTTTTCTAACCAGCCGTGGGTTAGTTCAGCTTGCTAACCAGCACAAAGTGGTTTTTGTTGGTTGGCTGGGTTAGTGTTGTGATGGCTTGGCAAGCTGAACCAGCTTGGCAAGGGAGCAAGCTACCACCAGAAGCTGTGCAAAACCAGCACGCGGCCGGGAAGGGGCGTGCTGTGGGGTTATGTCCTCAGTGGGGTGTAGCTGGTTGTCATCTCCTCGGTGTCACTAGGCCGTTCACCCTTTCAGTACTTTATTTGGAAGAGAACATCCTCATCTCCTTAGCGTATCTTCAGAGATTTTAAAGGAGAGATCTCATAAATGTAACAGTTGGAGCAAGATGCAGCAGACTGCCGCAAAGTGGCTCTTCTAGGGCTATTTGTCTGCAACGTTTGAAGGGTCAGCTGTTAGAAAAAAACATTGTGGAAGTTCTTACAAAAATGTTCCTGTATCGTGCTTAGCAGCTGTTGAAGGTTTGCAGTTGAAGGAGAATTGTTTGCAGCGAAACAAGTAGGTTTCACCCTATTGAGTACTGTATATAATAAACACCTAGCTTTCTATTTTAGCATTTTCTTTCTTCTTCAGGATTTTGAATGTTGACATCAGTTTGAATACTGTTATTTCACTCCTGGCTTTGCCTTTGCCACCTATGCTTTTATTGTCTGACTTGATTGTGGTCGAGTTTTTATGATTCAGCATCTTCGAGTGTTTTTATACTATGGTAATGTGGTTTGCATAGTTCTTGGTATTTCTGCTTCCCTTAAATTTTATGAAAACTTTAAATATTCCCATTTTATGTAAGTAAAAAAGTCTTTGTTAGTGTTTTGTTATATGTATATCCCTTTTTTTGTATTTCTTTCTCTTGACACTTAGTTTCCTTTCTTCTGTTTTCAAGAAGTACAAACTAAAAGAATATGACTAATGTTAATGCCAGATAAAAGAAATGATATGTCGTATTTTTTTTCTTCACATAGTAATTTACACTAGGCCAAAAAGCTTTTAAACTGTTCTTTTGGTGTCACAGAGAAACCTTTTTGACGTTCATATTCTTTACTCTTAAATTGGTTGTTTTCATGTCGTAAGCAGGCTGTACAGGGCTGTAAACATCTTGCTCTTTTTCTGATTGCTACTTTATCGGTGAATCACAGCAGATGCTAATATGGAAGAGAGAATTGCTCTGGTGCTCTCTGTTTTCTCCTTCCATAGATTATATAGCTTAAACTGCTAGATGGAAAATTATTCTGGGTCTTTCTTTAAGGTCAGTTTTGTATCTTGTTTTGACCTCATTTCATCATTTATGTAATTACCAGCAGTACCACTGCAATTCTGCTTTGCTGTATTCCTGGGCATCCTCTCTTTATCTTAATCTGCATCTTTGGTGTTTTTAATGTTAAATTACCTTTCTTCTCCTGTCACTTGTGAACATGCAGGAAAAAGCTTAAAAGTAACACTAAATATGCTAGTATCTTCATTGTGTAGAAAAATTTTATTGGATTTGAGGTATTGGTTTGGCTCAAAGGTCACCCATACTTCTTGTTAAAGGAGACTGACAAAATGCAGGAGGAATAAATTAACCCCTTTGTGTAGCGCTGTAACTCATCTTTGTCCAATCCCAAGTATGTTCTCAGAGCCTTACAGAAAGGCAAAGTATTTTTTGCAGCCTTATGGAATTGCTGTAGTTCACAGTTTGTTACTTGCTAATGACTGAAGTGATGCCAAAAGCATTATTCTTAACTATCAGCAACTGAGATTGGAGAAAGAAAAAATTGTGTTCACTTTTTGGTGAGAGGGAAACATGAGGAGAAGGGAATTGCATATTCCTACCAAGGGAGATTTTTATCTTTAGGCAGTGAATTCAATTTCAGGTCTCCTATAGAAATAAAATTAATCCCATCTGGAAGGGAAAAGTGCTGTGCTATATAGGAGAAATTACTGCAGGAATGTGGTACTATCTCTGAATAGCGGGTGTATTTTCTGTGATTTTGTGCTGACAGCTTTAAAAAAACCCCCCACAACTAAGTGCTTTTTTCTCTAGTCTGTGTGACCATGCATCCAGGTCCACAAACTTCAAATTTAATTTTTACTTTGAAATGAAACTTGGGAGAAAACCATTTTTTTCTCAGCTTTTGTTAAATGAAACCTCATCTTATCTACAAGTAGTAAAACTCCAGCCTGATTCTGCAAGTGCTTAAACTGTGTTCTTATCTTCAAGAGCACGAGTGTTTCCATTCAACTCTGTGTTTCTTTATTGGACAGGGGCTTTGTTCTGTTTTTAACATGTAATTCAAGAAATTTAGTGGTTGCATTTCCCGTTGCTGGAGAGATTTATGCTTACTTTTGAAGTACCACAGTTGATAAAATTCTTCAGAGCAAATATCACAAATGTCCCAGCATTGCTTGTCTACAGCTTTTCCTTCACCTGTGCCATACAGTATACAGCTCTACTTTTTGTTTGTGCCCCCTTTCTGTTTTGTTAGTTGTTCTTTGTTATTTACTTTAAACTTAATATTGTGTTCTACAAAAGTACTGAAATACTGCAAGTAGTAGATGGCGAGCTCCTTCTTCCACATGGTTACGCAGACCTGCGAGATCTGCAAACACAAGTTTTGTTTCTAAGCAGTGAACACCCAGAGAAGGAAACAGCCTCACTAAGCACGTTAGTCTTTTTAATATGTGGATTCCTTACCACCTCCAAAACATTCACAATCACAAAATACAACAAATGTTATTTTCTTACTGCTGGACCAGTGGCTTTAACAATGTAAGAACTTGAGGCCTGAGCTTAGGGGACACTTTTGTTTGCTTTGTTTGTTTTTCTGCTTCAAGCAAAAAGATGTGTGGGGTTTTTTTGTTTTGTTTTCTGTTTGAGAAATACTGCTGGCAGTTGAATTAGGTTAAAGCTACTTCAGAAACTGAAAACTACGAAGTGAAGGTCAAGCCTCATGTATGTAGATAAAATGAATTTTGTGGGTTTTAGAAAAAATTGGGACACTCGGGCTGCCTTCTGTCAACGAAAGGAAAATTGTAGTATGTGAAAGCGCTTGTAACATTAATTTGGCTGGATCAAATTGTACTGATTGTTAATTTATTCTGAGTTGAAATGTCTGTTGTCCTTTAAGCAGTGAAGTTTAGGTATGTTAAATATGCAGGATTTAAAAGGTGACGTGTGGTTTCCTGTACAACTTTTTTGTGCCATGTATATACTGATTAAGATGCTTTTCTTTGTGCGAGAAAGGGAAGGGGAACACTGTGTGACAGAGCTGAAGACTGTACAATAAGGCAGATCTCAAAGAGAAAAAAATGTGATTGGAGCAACTGCGGCTCCGGCACCTGAAGTGGCTGACTGGAACCTGAGCCTTTACCAAAGCTATCTGTAAGATTTTACACATCAAGTTGATTTTGCTTCTTGTTGTTGCACACTTAGGATGAAGGTTAAATTGCATTTTAAACTGTTCCACAACTGCCTCTCCTTCATACATCATCGGAGCAGAAACCTGACTCTTGAGCATTACAGCACAGGTTTTTACCACTTGAGCTATGGGACTGACAACCCTAATTGGTAGCAGGAGAAGACTTATTCCCTGAGGGCTGAAAAAGGAATATGCTGCTGGCGCCATGTGTTGAGCCTGGGTGTGGGGGAAGGTAACGAATAAATGAGGTAATTAGGAGTTTCTACTGTGTAATCTCCACAGAACTGGAAATATCAGTATTTCACGTGGTAAGGCAGGAAAACAAGTAAAAAGGAATAAGGTGCAGATAAGTAACATTTTTTTAATTACTGCATACCTGGGACTGGATGGTTTGTTCTGTTCTTGTGTACATCAGTGTAGTTTATTTGATTGCTAGATATGGGACTGCGTCAGCATAAGCAAGCAGTAGCAGGCCAGCCTGCAGGGTATTCAGTCGAAGTCTCAGGTATCAGGCCACAGTTTGAATCATTGCTGCTTTTGCCATGTTCTATTTATATACTGTTTCTGAAAGCTAGTGCTTACACTTCATACTGGACTTTCTGTGATCTGGAGTGTGGAAGTGTTTGCTATCACTTGTAACAGCAGAGTATGAGACCGTTTACATCTGGTGAATAATCAGTGTTGATTGTGCAGTTAATTGCTACATGTCACTGGCTGGGGCAAAAAAAGTCTTGCTTGTGGTACCACGAATATTTGGGTGGGAAGTGAGGAATTATAGCAAATAATTAATTGAAGATTTTCATCTTTATTTATTAATTTTATTTTTTTTTTAAATCCAGACACTACATGGTAACACTCTTCTCTCTTTCACACCTTCTAGATTCTTCTTTGTTAAATTTAGTGTGAAATGATGTTACTGAAACTTGACACTGTACACCCCTTTTCTTTAGACTGGATTCCTTTTCTCTGTTGGAGGTGAATATTAGACATTTCTATTGGTTTGTCAGTCCCTTCTTTAAATGTTGGTGTCTGCAAAGTAGATCAGGATTCTGCTGCTGAAACTCTACTTCAACTTGAAATTACATTATTCCACTTTTACCAATTTTTAATTGGTATTTTAGTAGAGAAAAGCTTCACGTACTTTTCTTTAAACCTTCCTCCCTGTGTTTGGCACACAGTGTGTTGCAGCCAGACCACAGGCTGCTCCATAGGTTGGCCTTGTCCAGTGGTTTGAGTTCAGCCCTCGGGGGCTGGAGCAAAGCCTTCCTTCACGGGGTCACTGCTGCTGCTGTGCCTCTTTCCTTTTCTCATTGTCCCAGTGCTGCGGACAGAGCTGCTGGTGTGGGAGGAGGCTGGGGAGACTCTCAGTTGCTGCATTCAGTGGTGCCAGTTAGGTAGAAAATAGAAAGTGGGTGGTAGTACATCGATAGCCCTGTTAATAAGGTGAATACATGCTTTGTATAGTTCTGTTGGTTGTTTTTCACAAGAGCCTCCTTATAAAGCTTTTCTTATAACTTTTCATCCAGTCATAGAACAGTTTGGGTTGGAAGGGACCTTAAAGATCATCGAGTTCCAACCCCTGTGCCATGGGCAGGGACACCTCCCACCAGACCAGGTTGCTCAAAGCCCCATCCAGCCTGGCCTTGAACACTTCCAGGGATGGGGCCTCCACAACTTCCCTGTGCAACTTATTCCAGTGCCTCACCACCCTCAGAGTGAAATTTTTTTTCCTAGTATCTAATCTAAATCTACCATCTTCCAGTATGAAGCCATTACCCCTCATCCTATCACTACATGCACTTGTAAAAAGTCCTTCTCCAGCTTTCTTGTAGGTGCCCTTCCGATACTTGGAAGGCTGCTATAAGGTCTCCCCGGAGCCTTCTCTTCTCCAGGCTGAACAACCCCAACTCTCTCAGCCTGTCTTCATTGGAGAGGTGCTCCAGCCCTCGGATCATCTTCGTGGCCCTCCTCTGGACCTGCTGTTTTCTTGAAAGAAGAGAAACTTCCTTGAATCTACATCTTAAAGTTCAGAATAATTAGAGAATTTGAATCATAGAATCATAGAATGGTTTAGGTTGTAAGGGACCTTGAAGATCATCGAGTTCCAACCCCCCTACCATAGGCAGGGATACCTCTCACTAGACCAGGTTGCCCAAGGCCATGTCCAGCCTGGCCTTGAACACCTCCAGGGACGGGGCTTCAACAACCTCTCTGGGCAACCTGTTCCAGTGCCTCACCACCCTTAAAGTGAAAAACTTCTTCCTAATGTTTAATCTAAACCTGCCCTCTTCCAGCTTAAAGCCGTTCCCCCTCGTCCTGTCACTACATGCCCGTGTAAAAAGTCCTTCCCCAGCTCTCCTGTAGGCCCCCTTTAGGTACTGGAAGGCCGCAATAAGATCTCCCCGGAGCCTTCTCTTCTCCAGGCTGAACAGCCCCAACTCTCTCAGCCTCTCCTCATAGGAGAGGTGCTCCATCCCTCTGATCATCCTTGTGGCTCTCCTCTGGACGCGCTCCAGCAGGTCCATGTCCTTCTTATGTTGGGGACTCCAGAGCTGGATGCAGTACTCCAGGTGGGGTCTCACGAGAGCGGAGTAGAGGGGCAGAATCACCTCCCTTGACCTGCTGGCCACACTTCTTTTGATGCAGCCCAGGATACGGTTGGCCTTCTGGGCTGCGATCGCACATTGCTGGCTCATGTCGAGCTTCTCATCAATCAGCACCCCCAGGTCATTCTCCACAGGGCTGCTCTCCAGCCATTCTCCGCTGAGCCTGTATTTGTGCTTGGGATTGCCCCGACCCAGATGTAGGACCTTGCACTTGGCCTTGTTGAACTGCATGAGGTTGGCTTGGGCCCACCTCTCCAGCCTGTCCAGGTCCCTCTGGATGGTATCCCTCCCCTCCAGCGTGTCTGCCTCGCCAAACAGCTTGGTATCATCAGCAAACTTGCTGAGGGTGCACTCTACCCCACTGTCCATGTCGCTAACAAAGATGTTGAACAGTACGGGTCCCAGTACCGACCCCTGAGGAACGCCACTCGTCACTGCTCTCCACTTGGACACCGAGCCGTTGACCGCAACCCTTTGAGTGCGACCATCCAGCCAGTTCTTTATCCACCGAGTGGTCCATTTATCGAATCCATGTCTCTTCAATTTAGAGACCAGGATATCGTGTGGGACAGTGTCAAATGCTTTGCACAAGTCCAGGTAGATGACATCAGCAGATCTTCCCTTGTCCACTGCCGCTGTAACCCCTTCGTAGAAGGCCACCAAATTTGTCAGGCATGACTTGCCCTTGGTGAAGCCATGTTGGCTCTCGCCAATCACCTCCTTGTTTTCTGTGTGCCTCAGCAGAGTTTCCAGGAGGATCTGCTCCATGATCTTGCCAGGCACAGAGGTGAGACTGACGGGCCTGTAGTTCCCCGGGTCTTCCTTGTTTCCCTTTTTGAAAATAGGGGTTATGTTTCCCCTTTTCCAGTCGGCAGGAACCTCGCCAGACTGCCACGACTTCTCAAATATGATGGCTAGTGGCTTCGCGACTTGATCTGCCAGTTCCCTCAGGACCCGCGGATGTATCTCATCAGGTCCCATGGACTTGTGCACCTTCAGGTTCCTCAGGTGGTCTCTCACTTTATCTTCATCTACAGTGGGCGGTGCTCCGTTTTCCCAATCCTCTCCTTTGCAATCTGCGTCTTGGGCAGTGCGGCTGCTGTCCTTGTCTGTGAAGACTGAGGCAAAAAAGTCATTGAGTACCTCAGCTCTGTCGCTGTCCCGGGTAACCAGTTCTTGCGTTTCCTTCCGGAGAGGGCCTACATTTTCCCTAGTCTTTCTTTTCTCGCTGATATACCTATAGAAGGATTTTTTGTTTGTCTTAATGTCCCTGGCCAGATTTAGTTCTAGCTGGGCTTTAGCTTGTCTAACCCGCTCTCTGGCTGCTCGAACGATTCCTCTGTAATCCTCCCAGGCTACCCGCCCCTGTCTCCACTCCCTGTAGGCCTCCTTTTTTCTTTTCGTCACTTCCAGGAGCTCCTTGTTCATCCACGCAGGCCTCCTGGCTTTTCTGCCTGCCTTCCTCTTTGTAGGAATGCATTGCTGCTGTGCTTGGAGGAGGTGGTCCTTGAATATTAACCAACTTTCTTGGACCCCTCTTCCTTCCAGCGCTTCATCCCACGGCACCATACCAAGCAGATTCTTCAAGAGGCCAAAGTCGGCTCTCCTGAAGTCCAGGGTCATCAGCCTGCTGCGCACCTTCTTCATTGCCTTGAGGATTTCAAACTCGATTTGCTTAGAAGAATGTTTCATGATGTGTCCATGTTTATGGACTGGTTCATAGGACTTAATTTTGTAAAAGCTGGCCCAACTGCCTATCTTTTGGCTAATGCTCATGGGGTTTTTAATATGAATTTGTCATTTTTAAGCTATTCAGTATTGCTTCTGTGTAATCTTCCAGTCTTGAGAGAGAAGAGATACTGAGCATAGTCTTTTGCAGATAATGTTTTTATCCCACTGGTTTCTTTGTTGTGTTCTAGCTGTTGTGAGCTCAGAGTTCTTAGCTGCTTTGGAAGACTCTTTTAATGAATTATCATTATGAAAAATTTGCAACATATGATTTTCTTGCAGTTTCTTTTAAGGGAATCCCTGGTAACTGTTGATCAAATACACCCAAGTGTTAAGTTGTCTTTAAGATCACAAACTGGAAAAATGAAAATAGATAGGATGCTAATATTGTAGGGATGGGTGGGTTGGTCTTTTTAATTGATGCATATACACCTAAGACTGAAAATCTCCAGTACAGTTTGCTTCATTCAAGTATTCCTGCATTGTAAAGCTGCATTTTCTATAGGATCGTATTTTGGGCTTCAAAGTTTAGATGCTTTAGAAGTAACTGATGAGAAAGTTTGTATAAACAACAATTCAAAGTAGCAGAAAAATATGGAAACGGGCTGGATTAATGCTGAAGGGAGTTTCCTTCTTTCACTTTCCTTTAGAAAGGTTGAAGTTGTTTGTTTTTTTTCATTTGTTCGATTCCATTCATAACTTTATAGAAAAGACTTTTATACTTCGGTCTCTTTTTGCCTATTGAAGTCAATTGCTACACCAATAAGGTAATCTGTCTGACATACAAATGCCTGATATTTCAAATCTGGTAATAAAGATTAAGCTGTAATATCATGTATGCGGCCTTTGACCTGGTGTGAACTTCTTATGGTAAATTCTGTTATCTTATATTTACTTAACATGTTTTGTCTTCATTTTAGATAACAACTTAGAAGAAAAAAAAAAAGAAGAGGCTATGTTCAGCTTCTTCCGAAAAAGTCAAGATTCAAAGAAGGTTACAGTGCCAGAGAGAGAAGCAGATGGATTTGTTATTGTGGGTAAGTGGTACTTCTGTATAAAGTGATTCTTATCATCTTTGAAATGTAAAAATTTCTTTGAGAGGCTCAGATCAAATGAAATGTTAGGAGAAGCCACGATAAAAATTGTTCAGAATTCTTACTTTTCCTGAAGGAGTTCGTATTCCTAGTCCCATCATTTGGACTAAATAGCTGAAGTTTTATTTACATAGGTATAAACTCATATTCAAGAGCATTGAAAATGTAGTTTCTTGGTTTTCTCTCATATTGTGAGCAAAGAGAAGTTATGTCCTTACAAAACAAGAAAGCTCAAAGCTGAGGCTTCTAGCTTTATGATTAGAGTTGTGGGAAGAGAATATTTTATTGCAGTCGTTAGAGGACTGATTTTTTTCAGGTTCTTTCCTTTTAGTGTTACCCCCAAAGTCTTTTCATATTAGAAGCCAAGAAGCATCTGTGTGTTTCTAGTTACATGGCAAATGTAGATGTTCTGTCTCAGAATCTGACTCTTAGTTTGGTGAAAATTAAGCAGTAAAGGGTTTTCAAAATCTCTTTGTTATTAAAAAACTAACCTGAAGTGTACTCACCTGTGAACTGGCTAAATTTGCAGCTTTAATCAAGCTCTTTCACAGTCTTGTAGGATGGCTGAAGCATGCAGAAGATAAAGAATTTATTGCTGTCCTGCTGTAACTCATCCTTTTCTTTTTCCTCTTTTGAAAATTTGTGTTCTCCTCCCTGTAAATCTGTCATCATCACTATTCAGCTTCTACTGCTGTGGTGTACTGACTTGTTCTTATCAGGAATCTTAGAGTGTTTCTGTATTTAAGTGTTACTCCTCCTTGAGCATTTTCAAGTCATGAAAGCCTCTAGGTTATCAAAATCTAACAATATGAGAGACTATTGGAACTCTTTCTGAGGAGAGCTTACTTATATTCTTTGTAATAGTCCTCCATTAAAACAAATCTGGTTTCACATCTGTGACTCTGTGTTGTCATGTTTAATGGTTGCGTTCCACTAGATTTTGTTCATCTACGCTGGCTTTGATGGCTACATCAAATCACTCTAGCACTTGCATTGTGGAAGGCTCAAAGGAGACACATCGTTGTCCCAAAAGAGTCTGGAGACCATTTAGAGTTTCAAATTTTGTAATAGGCAGAGAGATCTTTGCCCAAACATTGCTTATGTCCCACAATTGCCTGTTCTGATTCTGCACTCAGTTTAGCTTCATTCTTTTTTACTGAAGTGCTGTCAGTAACTATTTAAACTTTGTTCATATAAATTCACTTTAAATTAATCTGTTAAATATAAACTTAAGAACTATGAATATTTGCTTGAATCTTCTCTTATTTTATTTCTATTTATTATTATTTTTTGCTCAGACAGAAGTTAATTTAGCATCCTGCAACGAAATGGACCGTAATTTCATCTTAACTACCTTCTCCTAGGCAAAGGAATGGCTGTCAACCTTGTCAGCAGAGCATATCACTGTCCTTCTAGATGGATGTAGTTGCAGAATTATAGGTCAGCACTTTAGTAGATACTTATCTAGAAGTTTTGTTTGTCTAGTGATAGTGGCAGTCCAAAAAAACCCCAAAACCTACAATGCCTAGCTATTCTGCTAGTTACTTTTTTGTTACTCAGATGGGAGGTTCCGAAGTTTTCTTAAAACTTAGGTGTAAAATATTCTAGAATACCAGCACTTTAACAAGTCTCAGTAGGATTATAGGACCATTAGTGTGAATACTGCTGTAGGCAATGAACACTCTTAAAGGGAGTGAGAATTTAATTTCTTATGTTTTAAGTTAGTCCTAAACCCAGTCTTTCATTCAAAGCATATAAAAACCAAAAGCTTAGTTCACTGATACTCTGTGGACATGGGAGGAAGTGCTTTGCTTTCCTTTCCTGGAGAAAGAAGAGGAAAAATACATCCTTAGGGGACGCTTGCTCCTGATTTCCACTGTTGTGGTCAGGCGAGTTTGTCTGTCACAAATCCCTTGCAAGATTGTTTACACCATGCACCACTGATGAGCGCAGCCGTGAGTCGTACTGGAAGTCTGAATGAGACTTATCAAGAAAGAATCAAATGCCATGTCCATTAAAGTATGAAAAAAATCTATTCAGTAATGTAGTGAGAGTACTAAGCATCACAATTAAATGTAGATAATTAAGGGTGATTTTCCTAACAGTATTGAATTATTTTAATATCTTTCTGTATCATCTGATATTTGAAAAAGAGAGGAGGTTCAACACTTTATTGAGAAAGATCCTCTAGAGCTATCACCCTGTCAAATCTTGAGGATCATTTTGTTTGTTTTCTGTTTTTTATCTTAACTCCTCCAAGTCTTGCTATATATTATGATACTTTAAATCTATCTTTACTTGTCAAATATCAATGCATTTAGAATTTCAATATCTGAATACCTATTCTTTGACTAGAAAGATGATTTTTAAAAACACCAGAAGCAACAAAACAACTTTGCAGCATAGTAGCTGAAATAAATTCTCTATTTTAGCTTTTGGGGCAAATACTGCATGTGTGGGAGTCAAGAAAAAATAATCTGTAATTCACTCACTACAAAATAAATACAAAATGTAATTTTCTACCAGGGACTAAAGCATTTTTATGTCTAACTATCAGTTCACTTATTTTTCAGATACTGGTCATTCATGAAGCTGTAAAAGTGGTGCTTTTTCTGTAACAAGCAGAACTATTATTCTGGAAAGGGAAGAGAGGCTTATGAAATACAGACAACACATGTAATTGGTTCTGATGAGTGAATCAATTGCAGAAATACGAAAAATGTTTCAGGGGTTTGCCTGATCATCACAAATTGCTTTTAAAGTTAACATTCTGAATGCCAGAATTCAGAAAACAAGTAAGTTTTCAGTTAGCTTGGTGATTTTGAAGAGTAGTAGTTTTTAAGGAACTTCTCATGTTTTGTGGCTTTTGTTAATAGAAAATAAATTCCAGCTTGCCATCCATTCCTACTGTTGCTAGCCACAGAGAAGACCACAGGTTAGCGCTAGCATTTTGGTTTGGCACGCAGCTGAAAATCTCCTATCAGATCTCAAAGATGCATGCGACTGGTAGTCCTAGTCTTGGTCTAAGATGAGGAATTGAAAAACTGAGACAGCAATGCTGCTTCCCATTCGTGTTTTGCAAGACGGTCAGAAACTCTGCAAACATCCGCATGGTGCTGATGGTTTCACTGGGGTGGGTGGTGAGTCTTTTTTGCTTGAAGACAGCTGAAATATCATAGAATCACAGAATGGTTTGGGTTGGAAAGCACCTTTAACAATCATATAGTCCAACCCCCTGCCATGAGCAGGGACATCTTTCATTAGATAATGTTGTTCAAAGCCCCATCCAAGCTGACTTTGAGCACTTCTACTGATGGGGCATCCACAACTTCTCTGAGCAACCAGTTCCATTGTCCCATCGCCCTCCTTGTAAAGAAAAAAAAAAAGAAAAAAAAATTAAAAATAATCACTTATCACAGAATATTGTTCTGTATGCGATCTTTTAAAAGTACTGCTGAATGTTAGTTTTGTTTTCAGATTTAGTTTATGATGCTGGTGTGCAGGGTCTTAGTTACTTTTTCAGAAAAATTTGAAGTAAGCTAATGTGAGGGAGCAGCAAGTGCCAGTGGCTCCGCCAGGCAGTGAGCCTCCAGCTGGGCGAGGGTGCTGGGAGGCCGGGGGCCTGGGCAAAGACCTCGCCGACAAGGATTGCAGTCCCATGGTGCCTAAGCAAGGACAGCAGAGCAGGTCTGGTGATGGTGACCAGGGTCAGCCAAGAGTCCAGCGATTGCCAGACAAGTCCTCAGGGATAAGGCAGATCTGAGGCCAGGTCGGGAAGTCAAGTCAGGGGGTTGGGGTCACTGAGGTGCATGGGCAGGCCAGGCATCCCTGCGGGGTGGGTTGGGCAAGGACCAAGGACCTGAGATGGGGCTTCTCCTGCAGCTCTTTGCCTGGATCCTGATACATGTGCTCAGGCTGCACCACATCAGTGCTGGCCATGAGCACGGACAGCCAAACCCCCAGGGCTGGGGAAGGGGATGCTGAGCCTGGTGGTGCACTTGGGGCTGGAGAGCCGGTATGGTTGTGTTGCCTCTCACTAGTGTCTGGGAGGCAGCACGGAGCTCTTGATCTGAGCCTTTGGCCATGCTTTTGTTTACTTTTAAATTGTGTTTTAAAGACCAATCTGTTTCATCGATTTAAGAGTTGTTGGGTTTTGTTTTGGGGATCTCTTTACGTGGTAAATTGGAATGGAGTAAATGGCTTGGAGAAGCAGCTCAGTTGCTGGTGCTGATCAGCCTGATTTGTAACTTCTGTTTCTTCCTTGAACTCTGAACAGCTTCGTGTTTCATTTTTTTTTTTTATGTAAATTACCATGTATTTTCAATACTGATCAGTGGCTGTTACCGTCAGAGCTCTGCTCGTAGCCTCAGGTGCAGATCTTTAACAGGTGGTAGGGAGTATTGTTATTAACTTATAGTGAGCATTTGACTGTCAACTGAAGGTGTTTACTGAGATTCAACAATTTTGGTGTAGAGTTTTTCAAAGTTTCAAGAGTAATTACCCAAGGAAAAAAGGACAGGCACAGGATTCTTGCGAGAGTGGAGTGACTGTCATAGATGCAGGGAGGTTATGGCCATGGTGAGAAGTGTCGGCAGGAATTTTATAATGAAGATACACTCCTGCTCTAAACTTCCCTTTTTTGTACTGTGCTTTCCTAGGTGCTTGGAGGCCACCTAGAACTAGTAAGCAAGTTTTGGATTAACACTTTTTTGTTATGCTTCTCAGTACTGGAGCAAGCATGATTTTTGCCTATTATGTTTTCTCTCAAGAGAACATAAATAGTCACAGACATAAGAAATAAAGTGCTTTGAAATCTCTTCCCAATAAGGAGAAGGACTTGTGGTATTTAAGTAAATCCTGGATCTGTCAAATTAACCAACGTGTACTTTCTGTTTCAATGCTGATGTCTGAAGAGAAGGAGCTCTGTAGAAAAATGTGGTCAGACTTACACCAACATCTAAAACCTGATAGAGGTGGGAACTACCGTTTTTCATCCTGTGAGATGAAATACAGTATAAGGCAAATATTTCTTCATTATTAAGAAAGTATAAGAGAACTGGTATTAGATGAAAGGTGGAAAGTTCAGGATTTTTTTTGCGAGAAGCAAGGTGTTGTAGAAGTCATCACAACTACATGTTGAGACAGTCAGGAACATAACAGGATGCAAAAAGGGTACATGAGTGATGAAGTATGATGGATGATAGCAGATATTCTTATCTCAAAATTTCAGTGGTCAGGTATGACTTAGTGTTCTAAGCTAATCTCTGCAAGGCACTTGAACTTTGGCTTTATCTTCAGTGAAGTATGTGAACCTTACTCTGCTGTATTCAGTATATGTATTATTAAGTTAATGCAGTATTAGAATTCCTTCATACGGGATCGTCCTCATCTGTAGGCAGGAGTATCCTCACTCAGCTGTGAGACTGTGAAAAGTATGTTTTACAACCAACTGAATGTTTCCCTTTGTTAACTGCATGTATATTGCAAAATAAAATCCTTAACAAATCAGGAAGTCGTCTGTGGTGAAGATGTAAAAAAGTAAAATGATCAACAGTGGTCAGTCTTTAGTTCTGGAAATCTTGACTCTTTTTCTGAGGAGCAATTTTACATATATATGTTCCCCTTCAACTCCCCATTTCTGTTTTGATATGAATTTATTCTCCACGCAATCCGGATAGTCTTTGGGGTACTTTTTATTGTAGAAGGAAGAATTGGATAAATTGCATATTTGAATTAAGGGATACCCCCACTGTCATGCAACATGTAATAAAGACCTATTTGTTTACATATTGATCTTAGTAACACAGATCTCTACATATGTTTTTAAGGACTTCTAAAATGTTTGCTTCTGAGAGAAATGTGTGGGTTTAAAATCTTCAAGAGTGAGTATGCTATGAAAGGAAAATCCCAAATCAAAGGACTACCCCATACTAGATTTTTACTGCAATTCAAATAGCTTTTTGGTTTCTCCACTCTGCGTACACACTTCAAAAATTAAATGCATCAAGACATTTGTAAAACCTTAGTGTTGCTGCTGCTGTTTATTTTCTAGGAGCGAGTAGTAATGTGTAGTAGATTCCTGTGAATTTCTACGTTGTTTTCTCATTAATATTTAAGGAGCTTTTAGTGGTGCTAGTAAGAAAGGCTGGGCTGCTGCAGTGTTTTAAAATATACTATTACATTAAAGAAATGCATAAGGCTTTGTGCCAGTTGGAAAAAAGCAGTGTCTCAATGTCCTTTCACTTTCTGCATCAATGAGCTTATATTATGTATTTTTTTTATATAACAGTAAGTGTTTGTGTAGTTATTTCCAACATTGCAGTTTTCCACTAACTAAGCTGCTATTTCATTATGTTGTTTAAGTTCAAAAATATTTAATACTAACTTTATAATAATATGAGATTTGGAGAAATCTTTAAATATTTTTTATCTAAAGAATAAGTGTCAGCCTATCCACTGTGAGTGAACACTTTTGGTGCATACCAAGACATTACTGTATTAAGTGACCTGTTTCTTGAAGTGCTGCTTTCTGGGTTTTATACTTAAAAATTGTTTGTAGCTCATTTGGGTGTTGAATTTTACAGTCAGAGTTGACTGAAAAGGGAGGAAGAGGAACTCAGGCGAAAAAGTCCTCTCCTGTTACTGATCCTTAGTTGCATAAGGAGGTAATGGCTACCCTTCATTCAGTAATGAAGTCAAACTAATCCTCCTGGGTACTAATTTTGCACAAAAACAAACTGCGTTTTTCAATAGTACCGCTAGATGGGGATTTCTCTTGTATTCAAGAGTTGCAGGGCTTTTCTCTTTCTCTTTCATGCACACACACAGACAAAGTGGAGTAGTAGTAATTATCAGTACACCATTTTATTAGACTGTAGGTTTTCGACAGATTTATAAAAAGCTTTTTAAATCCTAATATCAAATCTATAATGGCATTCCAACCTAATAAAAATAATGAAGCTTGAAATGTTGACAGCATGTATCTAGATGTTGGCTTGTAATTCCTTCCAAACAGATCTGTTGAGGCCCATGTGGGACCTAAATAACACAAAGAAGTAAATTTGCATATTTTACAGCAGGGGGAAAAAACAGAATGCAAAAACATGAATAATTAGGAGCACAAGCTTCATGCTATATTAATACTGTTGAAAAGCATGTGTTGATTGTATTCTGAAAGCCAGTAGTGATTTGGTTGAGTGAACTCAGTCAGCATCTCTTATGCAGATTAAAGGAACTGGGTTACAGAACAACTGAAATTCATTGTTTTGCTGTATAAGGAGGTATATTTCTTGAAGGAAATATTTTTTTCCTGGATTCTGTACAGCACTGGGAATCTTTTTTTAATGCCTCATCAAAGCATGTTTTTGCTGATAAAGGACTGTTCAATTCTTGATTTACTTGTACACCTCTAGATTTTAAAAATAGTTCTCAGCCACAAATCAGATGTTAGTATTTTTAGCACCTTAGTATACATGACCTACTTACTTCTCAGTTCATTACGTTTCTCTTTTTTTGCATTCTAAGGCTTGAGCCCCTGAAACATGTTCATGATGCTTCTTTGCTGTGTATTTGATTCTTTTCTAATTTGCAAAAATGCCCTTTTGTAAATGTTAGCATACAGGCCATTTTTTAATCTGAATATGAATCATTGTGTTGGCTTATATTGATTGCAACATAAGATGTATGACATCATTTTTATGGAAAAAAAGTTACTTACTTAAAAATGGTAAACAGTATTAAAAGTGATTTATTGATTCTTTTGGCTGAATATTGTCTTGGCCCCTTAACTCACAGCAATCTCAAAAAGTTACCTGGTTTTGAACACTGACTCAAAGGAGGAGAAAAGAAAGAAGATGAAGACTTGTTTAACTTTTACAGCAGTTTTAATTCTGGGGAGAAAAAAGAAATTAAAGAATGTGCTGCTGTATTTGAGACCTTTATTTAAGACAGACAAAAATGCACAGAACCAAACATTTTCAATCTGTCTTTTAAGCACATCTTCTTAATTTGCATAACCAAAGGAGGAAAATGGTAAAATGTACCAGTCTTTTTAGAAGTTGACGTAATTGTAAGAGGTTAAAGAGGCATCTGGCAAAAGGTTGTTTTGAGGTCACACATGCATCTGACAGTTTGCTGCCAGCCCTCTAAGAAAATATTGGTTGGAGTTGCATTCCTGTTTTTCATATTAACTGCCTTCTGACTTGATGTATAATAGTCACTTTCTACATGTCCAGGTCTCCAGACTGCTCCTGAGAGGTTTGGTCCTACTGATTTTAACTCTTGCAAATAGTGATGGAAGTAGGATATGCTGAAGTAAGAAAAATCCCTTTTTTGCTAGAAATTTATCTTCAGAAAAGATGAAGGCATTTTTTGGACCTGACTATTCTGCAGTGATGTATTTACATAGTCGACATAGTATTCTTTAACCTTTGCTTATAGTAGAGTGATTGCTTTGGACACCTGGATTCTGACAATTTTACTCCCATACATAGTAGTTTACTCTCTAGTAGTAGTGCCTTAGTCTATCGGTCCATATAGCATTCTTAAAGCAATTTGCAGTTGGAATATAAGGAAGGAAAATACTGATTGTTTATTGTAAAACAGAGTAAGAATAGCAAAATATAGTGTAAAAGTAGGGATTTTCAAGTGCTGGTTGTAAACTTTGTTTCCCAGAATATGCTGGTCGTTATATCTCTTTTAGAATTAAAAGCTTTTTTGCTTTGTGATGCAAAAAAATAGTTCAAGATATGGTAATGTATTTTTGGCCCAAGTCTGATTTTTCCATATAAGGTGAACTTACAGCTAGGGCTAACTGAAAAACAAGAGGTGGAAAATGTGTTGCAGGAGTGCAAGCTGTTATTGTGGCAAATGATAAATTCAGGTTGAAGTCCCTCTTGCAGCAATTCACAGCATAGTTAGAAGATCATTCTTTGCAAAGACAGCCCTAGTCATTAGCCCATGCAATCACTGCCTGTCTGGTTGGAGTCGTTCAGACTTCTACAGCTGTTAATTTTCTCTGAAGGAAAAGTTATGTTGAGCTGATTTTACGCACACCGCTCCCTATCTCTGGCAAATAAATGTTTTTGTATGTTTTTTCAGTGAAAGAAGAAAAATTACTTTGCCAAAGATACATTGTCTTGTTCATTTTTAATTAGGTAGTATAAAGAAACTCAAGAGAGTTATGCTCTGTGTTTCACAAGTCTTTCAAGTCAGTCATGTCAGGCCTCAATATGAACCAGTAACGTAAGTGTAAAGCTTTTCTTTATAAAATGAAAGATGGCTTGTCACCTTGTGCATAAAGGTGTTTTTTCTTTAACTGCTCTTACTTGATATACTAGGCTAAGTACTTTTCAGTAAGGGCCAAAGAAATTAAAGGATATAGGTGATTTATCCAGTCAATTGTTTTTAACTTCAGTGCTATTTCATCTGCTTCTGCCATAACACATCTTTGGTGGTTGCCAGAAATGTAATGCGCTTTCTGATCTCTGCTCACACAGCTGAATGATCTTCAGCTTTTTCATGCTGCTTTTCCCCCATAAATGAGGGCTGCGTGGAGTCAGTTCTGAAATTATTCTCTTTTCCTTCAGTCAAAAAAAGGCGTTTGCTCACAGCATTGACCATGGCTTGCTGGGGAAATTAGACAGTAATCATTTTTTGTGACCGCGATCACTTCACTTTGTAGTTTTTACGTGTTCTAGTAAATTTTTCTAGTGCTATTTCTATTGTCATGGGGTTGTCTTTCTACGTGACAGTAAAAAATAAAGAGGAATGCAAAGATCTCCTAGAAGTAGTGGGCTGCTTTGTTTGTGCAGTTTGTTTCTTTAATAATTAGCACACTTTGCTGTTATTACAGTTAACCATGTATATCACAGGATGTAATCACAGTGTTAATTCTGTATATTTTTTGCTCAATTTACATGGGTATTTGCTACAAAAACTGTGTATGGGGCAAAACCGATAACGGACAGAAAATAATTCAGAAGCTTAAGTGAGTTTAACTCAGGAATATTGATACAGTGTGAGCGTTTCTGTCTTTCCCCCTCCCAGGAATTCAGATAAATGTGAGACTTCAAATACGCTTGGCAGATGTAGACAGTCTCTTAATTTCCTTCTTGTTTTTGTCAGGGTGTCTAGGTGAAGTTAGGGGAATATGGATTTTGTATTTTGTCTATAACAATGCAAGTACAAACTGTAGAGAGAACTCTCACAATTGGTAGTATTAAGTTGTCAGGGGTGAGGTTTATTTGTTTTGGTGGCTTTTTGTGTTTGGTTTTTTTTTTTCCTCTTTCAATTACCCCCAGATTAATGATGAGGTCTTTGAGCATGTGACAGCCATTAAACAAGTACAATATACTCAATTTTCAGTTAAAATGGATAAGCTTCCTTCAAATAATCCAAAGTCCCCAAAAGATTTTTGCTGTTATACCATATCATTCTAAATTTCTTTCTGCTGAGACCTGTCTAGACCAGCAATATACTGCAGTTGTTCAGGAGTTTAAGCTCAGTTTTCCTATTCCAGGGTGAATAAGGGAGAGTAACAACTTAAAACCCACAAGACTAATTTTATCCTTCTTTCAGGTTGTATGAAACTTCATTTTTTTTGAGGGGGAGGGAATGGGACTTTATGGCTGTTTCTTTGCCATTTTATTTTTTTGATGGGAACTTGCCTACATAATTTCTTCTGAATTATTGCATCCTTAGGTCTTGCAGAAGGGCAGGGGTATGACTAAGGAAGATCTGATTTACAAGAGCATTAGCAAAGATATTATAGCCGAAAGCATCCAATATTGTCTTTAAAACATGGATGTTAAATATGCACACCAATGAACCTTTCATTACAAGACAAAAATAGGGGGAGATTTTTTTTCTAGAACTGTTTTCTCTTACTAACCCACAACTTATGTTAACACTGTTACAAAGACATGCACAAAGAGCTTTCCTTAGACTTAAACAAAATTTAATATACTGACTCCAGTTGAATATAAACTTCAGTCGGATATACCAACTCTTATGAAAATTTACTCCTGCTTTACCACTGAGTGAACCAGAGGTGAGACCCAGGAAAGAACCAGTAGTAGTTTCCAACTTGTGTGCTGTGTTTTAAAAACATAGGAAAGAGTGAACCAAGAAGTAGAATTAAACATCTCTGAAATTCAGTTTTACAAAATGTGTTTTAAGCATATTTGCCTGAAATGACCCACTGGCAAAAGCAGACACCGGCAGTAAGCTTGAATTCTTGGTACGCTCTGGAGCTGAAGTGTCTGAATCAAGGTGCCGTACATCAAGCACGTCTGTCCACTTGATTCAAAACCAAAAGCTGAAGTTATGGCATGTTCTTCTTGAAATATGTTTGGTGTGTACTTGTGCTTATTCAAGCATTCATCCGAGAAGCAGGAGACCTCAAGTCTAATTCTGCATAGGCTTAGCGCAGTCAGATGCACATCTTCTAGCATCAAAGTCTAAAATAGTCTGGTTGGGAGGACCTCCGCTGTTTATATTGGCTGCACAGTGGTTCTACTTCAATAATGCAAGATGTAGGAGCTTCTCTGATACTGCATTAATCATTGAACTGCAGTGACCTGGGAGTAAGGAGACTGCAATACTGATCTCCCCAGCCTGTGGGTGTTGCCGGTTTGCACTTTTTTTTCTTAACCTTAAATGACTAAAGGTTGAAAAAATACCAACCAAACCCCAAAAAGCAGTGTGAAGGGACAAGAGTGTGTTGCCAACTCTTGGGCATCAGTCTCAGACTCTTTCTGATTTCTCTTACCTGTGTCCCAGGAGACCTTTCCTTTTTGGGTGAACCAGGTCCAGCTTCAAATGGAAGGGGAGAAAGGTGCCCCCAGGAAATTAAAGTGTGGCTGACCAGAGGGCTCCCTGGGGGAGGCAGGAGCTTGAATACCTTCAGGCTACGCCGCCCAGATCTCAGGTCCATTGCATCTTGAGTGGGCCAGTTAGAGGGTGAGGGGAAAAGCGGGATCTGCTCCGGTTTCCCCTGTTTTAATTTCCAGGGGAAGGGTGCCTGTTATGCCTGGAGCATGCTGTGGGGGAGGCGGGAGTTAAGCTGCTTCCCGATCAGATCCAGGACGTTTGTGTTCATGTGCAGAAGCGACAGCTAATGAATTTAGATCCCTAATGCATTTTGTGGCTTCTGAGACAGCTGCTTTTTTAGATTATTGTTTCGAGTATGCCTTTCCAGGCATCATACCCATTCTAATCTTGTTGATAGCAAAATGTGCGTACTGTGTGAAGATAATGAGTCGTGGTTTGTTATAATATGCTTTTCGTTTTAAATAGCATTAAACAGCAGTCAAATTCTATACTTGTGAGTCTTTGCTATTAGGCTAAATTACCTTTTTAGGAGTATTAAGAAACTATGAGAAAAAAGAAGGGGGAGAACTCAAAGAAAAATAATTGAGGATCATACTTTCGGTGATATTCAACTTGTCACAGCCATGAACGCATTCATTATCCATCAAAAGTTGATTAAAATAAGCCCTACTTTGTTGCTGGGAGGTGTGTTGCAGGCACAGCTGTTTGGCGGAGGAGAGTGCGTTTTGTTTGTGCGTTGCTGCTTCTGCCAGCTTAGCGATCTGGGGGGGCACGGGCCCTGGCCCCCGGGGGGCTTTAGGGCTGACAGCATTGGCTGGTAAAAGAAATGGGGTCTTCTTCTAGGTCAAATAATAGTAAAAGCTATCCAGCACATTCTGGTTCCAGGTTTGATTATAAGAAGTTATTGAGAACTTCAGATTATAAAATATTGTATAAATTTTATTCGCCTGCATATTGCTTTTTTAAACCTGAAGCACACAGTATGGCTGTGGAAGTTGGTTTAAGGTTGATCAGGGCCACAGTGCAATAGTGATGATCCACTCTTTATCCTTATACCCCAAGCTAGTTTATCTTGCAGTGTTTGGGTTTTTTGCAGTCTTCTGTTTTAAAACAAAAAGGTGAAGCATTTTTTTGTTCTTTTTTTTTTTTTAAAGACACCCCCCCCACACCCTCCTCCAGTATTCTCATGGTATCTTTTACTGGTTAAGCAATACAGGCTTATACCTGCTTAATGTCAGCAGGTACCTTTCAGCTGCAGATCTTGCCCACTGACCTTCTTAACAGCTACTCTTGAGCAAGAAATGCTTTCTTTTCTAGCCTCTGTGTGATGAATCAGATGGAAAGCTGAGGATGTCTGTGTTGCTCTTTTGTGTTCTTATTTCAGAAGGTGTGATATGTGTAAGTGGTCTTGTCTACTGCTTCCCGTCTCTCTTTTTTCTACCCTCTCCCTTGGGTCCAGTGAAACTTCTGAATCTTCTGGGTTTGTATTCCTTTAAGTCTTCAGCACATTCCTGGCAGTAAAAGCCATCTGTTCGCTTATGTTCTGTACCTAAAGTCAATGAACTTCTTGTGCAGAGAATGAATTATGAAGTTAAGACATTTCTGGTGAGAACATGTCTAGGCACTTTTGATCTTGACTCTGGAGATCAGGCTTAACATGAGGTGCAAGTGAACATATTCTCAGAAGCTTTTGCTTGAAAACTTCTCTTTCCATTCTACTATTGATGACTTTCCTCATGTATACCCTCCATTACCTTTGCCAACTGGAGAGCAACCAACAATTTTATTGTCTGTCTGTGTCACTTAAAGTAGCATAAGTGCCCCGATGTGATACCTGGAGTGTTAAGGACCAGTCTGTTGATGTAGTGTTTCAGGAGTCCAGTGTATTCTCACCCTTTTGAGAGGACTGAACCATGTGCTATGCTGACAACACTGCAAGCAGATGATGATAGCTGGTATACTCTGGGGAAGTTGTTTGACTTTTGCGTTTAGTTTTACTCTGCGAGTATGTCTGGGATGCTTTTTACTACTGTCAAACCACCCAAAAGAACAGAACTGGTGTTGAAATGAAAAGAGCAGACAGTTTTTGAGAGGTCAGGATTTTGAATGTGTTCTTTAAGATAACTAAATAGATAAATGCCATATAAACTGCCTCCAGAAATCATCTGAAGGTCAGAACATAATGTAACATAGTCTTTGTCCTTTTTTCTCGTCTCCAAAACAACACCACTTCTAGCTGGGAACTCATATTCTGACTTATAAATTGAATGATGTGTATGAAACCTGTTTGTGAAGTACAATGTGCAGGTAATCAGGATAAGTAATGTGACCCTCGCTGCTTTAGAAACATGCTGAAATGCCAGTCAAGCAGAGGCAGAAATATCCTGAAGCGCGTTTACTATTGCCAGTTGTTAAAAATCCTGTCTACTTTTACATATTCCTAGCTTCTGATGTATTTATTAAGGAAAGACAGATAGAAGGGTCTCAGCTTGTACACTTATGGACAAAAAGATACCCAAAGGAAGAGCTTTCTATATTGTTAAGCTCCTGATGTTCTAGTGGGGTGCTAACTAATACAAAGTAATTTTTCTTCTCAAATGGAAACATCTCATTTGTACACACTACTATACACCCTGAAACTAAGCAGGATGGGCTCTTCTAAGAGACGTGGTGAAGAAGCTCAGGAACAGTTCGTAGATTCCCATGAAACCTTAGGGACGTGTTTGTTTGGGGTCATGTCTATGGCCTTCCTAATTTCCCAAAATGGATTTAGGTACAATTAATTTTGTTGGTAAAACTGTTGAGGTTCTTTTGCCAGTGAGCATAATCCATGCTGTGGTCATGGTGGAAGTGTTTGGATTTTTTAGATCTTGATGTAAACTTTGATGTAGATAGATCAAATAAATACAGTCTGAATAAACAGCATTGCGGATGGGGGAGGCTTTGTTATATTTAGTTTATTGTAAACTGAGTGTCTGGTTACCTTTTTTCCCCGTTAAGTTCTGGCTATTTTAGTGTGGGAGGGTCAATTGTTGCCTTTTTTCCCCTGCTTACACAATGTAGAGGAAATACTAGACTATGGACTTGATCCTTATGGAACACTACTAAAATTTTGCTGTATGTGCACCACCTGCTGCTGAACAAAATATTTCTAGCAAGCCATATGTATATGCTTTTCTATTGCCAATGAATTATTTTCCAAACAGGGAATTGAAGGAATAGCCTCAATTAAAATAAGTGTGTGCACTGGAGATAAATTTGATATAGTATTAAAGTTGAAAAGATTCAAAGCTAAGCGTCGAGTTAATCAAGTGAAGCAGAGCTCCATGGTTCTTGACTTGTTCCTGTGAGATCTTCCAGTGGAGATCCTCAAACAGCCAAATAACAGGTAGGCAGAGTAGGAAAAGGCTGGAAAAGGTTGAATATCTGGTCCAGTCCTGTAACACCATTTAATTCTTCTATCCTGGTATTCTTCTTCACTTCAGGTGGTTTACTGTCTTCCATGATCGTGCCCTCTTGACAAAGGGGAATTTCAGGACATTGAAGATTGCGTGTGATAGAACCACTGCAACTAAATCCTCTTTTAATGCCTTAGAACATGAGAGGAAATGTGAGAGGGACCAAATATGTCTTTCATTTACCTTTGAACTAACTGATTTCAGGTGGCCTGTCCAGTAGGTTCATTTGTCCATGCAAATTAGAGTGCCCTTTTGACCCCAAAGCTAATGTCTTTTAAAACTAAGAGGTAAACAGATAGAAAAAGCATAACTTCTCAAAGACACGATGCAAAGTATTAACCATCCCTGTTCAGAATTCAGCTTCTGTTGTTCATAAGGTTTAGATCTTACAGAAACCAATAGCTCTTGGCCAGTTTCCAGACACTTGGGGGAAACTTTAGGTTATAATTACCCTTTACAGCTTCTTTTAATTAAAAAAATAAAAAACAACTTCATGTTGCCAACAATTTACTTGGGTCTAAGTGCTTTCATTAAAATAAATATTGTACCAATGTGAAAATTTAGTTCTTAAGAAAATGAGCCTAATCTTTAGCTGTTCTTATATGTGAATATATTTCACAGAGATATACGATTATCTATACAAATTGTTGGTTTCAAGATTTGCCCACAGTAAGGTTTTATTTCCCTGTGTAAACTGAAAGTAATGTTAGTCTACTTACGAGTATGTTTACCGATTATTTTTTGCATTGGATTAAGTTGAAAGTTGGTAACATCTATTTTGTATGCAGCTGTCTGTGCGTTTTCAGTATAGGAGGAAATACAATCAGTTCAGCATGACTGGATTACTATAAATAGTTCTAGAAAATACCTTCATTTCCTCTCCACATACATTTTTGTCATATGCCTTCCCGAGTCTTTAAAAATCTCTATGATGTAATCAAAGTTGAGTGTTACATTTTTATTTTAAAGATTCAGAGTTATGACACAGAGTGGTGCCCATACTTGAGAAGAATAATAACAAAACAGAGTCCATCTTATCCAAAAAATTTGAGCATGTTTTGCTCATCATTTTTTTAGGGAGGTAAAGAATTTAATTATTGCAGATAATAGTGAGGAAAGCAAGAATGCAATATATTCGTGTGCTAAAAACATAAAAAGTTATTTTGGGAACTAAATAGTACACTTCTGCATTAAAAGGAAAAAATATCTATTTCAATCCTCTTTTTTTTTTCTTCTAGTGGAAGCTAATTAGATAAAAAATAATTTTACAGTCTTTCTAACTTAATATTCATTTCTAGGTGAAAAAATTGAAATCTTAAATAGGTTAGTTATGCTGTCTAAGTGTATCATCATCTGCTAAACTGGTGTGACTTGCCCGCTTCTAACTAGTTACAAAAATCTTGTATTTTGTGAGTCAGGTAAGTGCAGACTCCAATAATATGCAATATATAACGTAACTGAAAGCAAAAGCCCCTTTGAAAAGAACTCCTTGTTCCATTACGAGCAAACCCCGTGCAGCCTGCTCTCCTATGGCTTTACTGCTCGCTAGCCTTAGTCCTCCTCCCTTATCCTCCTTCACCCCCATCCCTTCTCCCACAAATTTCTCCTTTGGCAAGGGATGGCGCTTCTGAGGCTAGCTGGCGTGCTGGTCCCAAGTCATGTAGCCAGCACACAGGATGGTAACCACCCTCAGATAAGGCCTGTAGAGCACTCGGCTTTGGGCTGCTGGTGGCTAACAACTGACTCGAGGCTGCCCACAGCCATGTAACTCTTGGTTGCGCTGATCTGGTTTAGCAGCTCGGTTTTAGGGACTTGGTTGAAGCTTAATTGACACAGGCCAATGATCACAAAAGTTGTTAATGAATAACAAAGGAAAACACACAGGCCATCCAACTGCAAAAGCCTTTTCTTTTTTGAAGAAATTGTAGCTGCTTGAAGCTTTAAAAACACTAGCGGTTTTTTGTACCCCTTACCTGTGAAAGGGTATATGTTGTTATTCTAAACTAACTTTTTCTTTTAGAAATGTTATTCAGCCTTTTAAAAATAATTTCCTTTATCATAACCATTACATAAAACTTTATTAAAACTGGGAGAAGTCTTAGATTTTCATGCTGAGTCGCTGTTATTTTTGCTTTCAAAATTGGGTGGTTCAGCATCATATTCTTTTATTGATATAACAGTATTGTTTATGTATACAAGACCTGGTAGATTAGTTTTACATTTACAAAAATTCAAGTAGCTGTAGCTTAGCTTGTTCTACAGACACAATTGAGGTATTGTGATACTGGATTGATATTAATTCTTTTGCTTTTTTGATTGATACTATTTTTTTATCTTTGTTTGGAATTATTTCACATAACTGCCTAAACTCTGGTGGGTTTTACCCCAAACTTTGCTGGATTTTGTGTGTGGTGGTTTTTTTGTTTTGGTTTTTTTTTTTTTTTTAAATAAAAGGTAGTCCAGTCTATATTTTGCTTACCTCATCAAGAAATTAACTTCCAGGAGAGCTGCAGAAAGGTCATATGTTGTTCCAGTTGAGAAAAACGCTAGCACTGATTGTTACCAGAGACTTGATTCTCACTGTTCAACATGGCAAGTAAGTTTTTCATCATTGGTGCCCAAGCCAGGGGAAGATGACAAGCCATCTAGCCATATAAAAGCTGGATGTTAAGGGGTGTGCCTTCCTGTTACGAAACTTGCTGCAATCCCCAAATTCAAAGTGGATGAGAGTGTGTGCAAGACATCAAGAACAATGGAACACAGGAGTATGCAATGAAATAAATGTGCTGGAATGTAGATTGATCAGAGTGACTCTCCACAGAAGTAAAACTATGAACTTTGCTGTCCCTAAAAGTATCTTATTAGGTGAGTTCAAAGGCTGTCACTGGTGAGCTCACTTGTTTGAGTAGAAACAACTATAGGCAACCTGCGTGAGAGCAACCATATGCCAGAAGCTGAACTAAGCATATGATAAGCGAATGATGTTTCACAGATGCATCTTTCCATAAAAGAAAGTTGCTTGCTTTTGCAAATCTCTGTGCTAGCTAGATACCTGGATGGTTTGATATATCAAATGGGAACCCTTTAAAAGGGAGGAAAGTATACAAGAGAAATATTTTAAAAAAAAAAAGGCATGGGTTTTTAGAAGTCCCATAAATTGGGAGCAGGATGCTGCCGCTTTGTTCCTGAGAGCACAGGTTGCCACCTGGAATTGTAGTGAAGGTGATTAAGAATAGATGGATGAAGTGTGATACATAGTGGAAGAAAGAAATCAAGTCTACAGAGGTATTGCTTAACAGTTTCAGAGCCACCTAACTATTAAAGCCAAGCGTCATCCAAGGAAAGTAGATCCCTAAATCCATTGATATTATTGGAGAAAATACTGACATAATGCCTGTATGTATATAGATGCATCTGCATAGCCATCGCAAATTTGTTGTTAAGCTGGTGGATTCCAGGGTGTTTTCAACTGTAGTTCGGGTAGTTTTACTGGTATGGTTAAGGTGCTTACTATAGTACCATGATACATTTAAGAAAACATGTTTTTTAAATCAGAACTTTTTCACAAGTGGAGTGAAAGCAGTTTTTTCCACAACAAATTCAGTGTATGTGCTGTGTCCCACAGTGAATTCAGATTGAAAAACTTATTCCGGTGCTAGTACGAAAGGTGGCTGATTATTAGCAGACTCAGGTAAAATCAGAACATTTTATGAGGCTGCAAAAAATCCGTAAGGCTCCAAAAAAAGTAGTCATCATCTGTATTTCTGCTGTATGTGCACTTGTCTTTTTTCTCCTTCCTCCATGTTGACCACGTTAGCTTTCACTAAGAATTGCAAAGTCTTGATATGATGAAGTGAAGTTTTTAGAAAGTTAAACAGTTTTGTATACTTGACACATTGAGATAAGGTGTTTAATATTGCGTATAGGTAGTACCGTCAAGTTTATTTTTAGTAAAATGTAAGTACTTGGGAATTCCCAAGTGCTGAACAGAGCAGTTGTCACCCTGAAAGCTTACAGTGGTGAGTTTTAGCTTGTACTAACTCAGACTGGGTAGGAGACATATCTTTTAGTTTATCTGTTCACCATGGTGACTTGTGAGAATGAAACAGTGTAGTTGGTAGACCTGGTTTGACATTGAAGGAGTTCATCCATCTACATTGTCTACATTGCTATATGTTCTGGTGTGTAAACATTGCTAAATTTTGGGGGCCTAGAAAATACAGAATAGAAGTATGTAGCTATTTCTGCTGTAAATTAAAATGTACCCGTAGTTGAGACTTACTCTCAAGTGTGCCACCCACACTTTGAAAGTAGATGTTTGGAAATAGCTGAGTAAGGGCAGAGCAAGTACCAAACAATTGCACATTTTGTGAAATCTTTGGACAGAATTTGGATGCAAAGTAATACAAAGAAATGCTCAGTATAAAAGTGAGGGAGCTGTGACAATTCATGAGATTGATTGTGTTGAGTAGGTCTAGAAGTTGACTGTAGGTCTGGCATAGAGATCTCTGTTGGCTCTGCTGACCAGCGCTCGATACTAGTACGAGCCAAGAAAGGTTGATTGACTTGTCTTTCACTGTCGTTTTGCACTTCAGTTGATGAAGTGTTCTATTGCATTTGGACAACAGTAGTAGTATAGTATTTTGCCGTCTTTCAAAGAATGTAAGAAAGGCTGTTAGGAATTCTGGGTCTGTATACTTTCATGCATTATTGATCCAGATTTCATATGATATGTCTACCGATATTCTTTCATACCTTGTTCCATTCCATCCAGTCCAAGTACAATCTGAACTCTGGTTCCAGTGCCACAGCAGGTAAGTGCAGAGAAATCTGTGTATATGTATTAAAAGAATTGTTTTTTCTAAGTGTTCAGTACAGTGGGTTCCAGAGCAAGAGAGCTACACCTGCCTATTTGGTCACATGCTGGCCACCCTGCTGTCTCAGAACCCACTTACTCTAGATGGGCTTGCTGGTTTTGCCTGTTGGTGCATCTGAGGTGAGGATTTCCTAGTAACTGGAAGATGAATGGAGTTGTGCTGATTCTAGAGAGGGACTTTCTGGGTGAAGCAAAGTTCTTTCTAGGTGGAGCTGTTCTAGGTGTAGCAAAGTTTCCCTCTCTGTACATAATCCACCAGGGGGAGATGAACACCAAAATTTGCAAGAGGAGCATACTAGCAGAGGGTTTGGCTAGGCCACCCTTTTTGAGTTTGAGAGTACAATACCTTGTTGCCATCCCCTTGTGTGTCAAAATCAAGATGTGGAGTGGTAGGCTGTTTCTTTTACTGTTGAACGAAGAGCAAGGCCATCACTGTATTTTTAACTTTTTGCTGCTATACCTTTGCCTTGGTAAAACCTTATAGGAAATAGAATAGTAGTGATACTGCAGTGAATTTTCTTAAATCTTTCTGCCTGGATGGCCTGTGGCTTTTGTGATTGATTTAACTTTAAGTTGTATCTTCAGTGTGTCTGGGTTTGTCTGTATGGATGAGTCCAGACAAATTCCAGTTAATTTTGCTTGAACTCGGCAGGTTTTCTAGACATGGGACATGCAACAGTGTCAAACTGTGCCTGAGCTGAGGGGACAGTTCCGATTACCTTGACGCTAGTGACACGATAATGGGGCTCCATTGTCTAGGCTAGAGCTGCCTTGACTCCTGCCGGCGTAGAAGGGTTGGCAAAGGAGTTTGTCTGTCAGCATATAGCTATATAGGCACATCCTCGGTCTCAAGGGCAAGGGTGTTACTCAGTCCTTTCTGGAAATTGATTGGTTTAAAAGACTATTATTGAGATGAGGTGGTTCTTTAGATTCAAGAGAACAATAGAACTTAAAAAACTTAATTTGTGATGGGTGGCTGCTACAGAATTTATAGTATAACTTTCTTTACAGTGTTATTCCAGTAAAATGTAACACAGGGAGGCTGTATTTGAACTAAAGGTCATAGTTTTTATAATCTTTTAAGCATGTTCAGGAAAAGGAAGTCCTATTAAATGCCTTTTTTGGGCATCAGTTCCAAACCTGTTAGTTTAATACTAAGTTCACTTAAATCTCTTGTCAACTGGTATAATTTTCCTAGGTGTGATTGTTTTTAGTCAAGCGTTTTAGTTGAAATTGGGAGCTTTCCTTAAAGCTCGGTATTTAACTCAAACAATTTTAACAGTTTGTCATTCTCAAAGAGCATATGTAATAATAAACTTTCTTCCTTCAGTTATGCATCCCGTCTTTAGAAAGTGAAAGCGGAGTTGTGCTTTTTGAGGTTTTTGTTTGTTTTATATTGCATCTTATCATCGATTAAGTGATCAGAACAGATCACTTGATTTTTAGCATGTACCATTTATTTTTGTATGCATCAGTAAGCTGAAGAAATGGGAAAAAATACTTATATATAGATTCTAACTCATTTTAGATCTCTGGGTTTAGTGGTAGATCCTGCGCATTATTCAGGCACACTATAGTGTCTTACACAGCAGTGCATGTGTGTCTTTTCCTGTTCTTCATATTTGCCTACCTGAAATCTGCTGGATTTATAGTAATGATGTCAACATTTCTGGCTTACTCTTCAGATAAATAGATTGTCCAGAATAGAATGGAAATGAACATCTGAGGATGTTCAGACTTGCCAATAAAATAAATTGTTGACTTCTCCTCAAGGATATGTTTAGCACTTCCTTAAAAAAAAAAAGTGACATGTTTTATAGCTGAATATACTGGATATGGAAACTTCCTTGGCTGAGAGAAGTTAAAAAGACTGGGCTTCTCCTGCTGAGTGATTCTGATACCAGGGTACAACCGGGCTTGGTTTTTACAGATGTGTCTATGATGTTCAAAACACAAGCTGATGGGGGATACCTAGCAATATTTCACCATAGGTGCTGTCATATTCTTTAGAGATTTATTTTTAACACTGTTAACATTAAGACTACAGTAATTTCCATTTTATCTTGGTCTAAAACTATTTTATATTGGTAGCTAACAAAAAAAATATTCAAGTTGGAGGGAGGACAGTGTTTTTCCCCCCATTATGTTTAACATAGCGTAGCAAAATTAGCCAGATTGGCAGGGCTTGATGTAGAACCCTTATGAGAAGTTTTCCATTAACTGGAAAGTTCTGTAGATGTCAACTTTAAAGGTAAAATAGTTGAAGTTGTATACAACATGTCGTAAATAGTTGTCAGGTATATTTACATTTGATTTTTGCCACGGTATTTCTGGCCAGCTGCTGATTTTGGGAGAGCCACTAAAATTGCAGATGTGGAATATTTTGAAAGACTTTTTGGGGGGGGTTGAATTTTTTTTTCTTTGTTTGCTCAAGAGATATGTTCTTTGGCAAATAGCACAAATCTGCTCTAGTGAACGGTTGTACAGTTTATCTGTAATAGTTAAATCTGTGTTTGCTAAATATCTTGTCAGATTCTTTACTGTTTGTTTGATATCAAGGACCACATTTATCAGCTTGGAAGGTATGGGGGAATCCAGGCTCTTACCGCTAATTGTTTCCCTCTTAGACTTTTGTCCTGATCAGCGAGTTTTATGTTATGGGTTTGGGTTTTTTTATTGTAAATGTATATGGTAAACCGTGTTCGTTTTCCACTACATCCTGTGATAAGCATGTTTAGCTAGCAAAGAACCTCATCCTTGATCTTCTTCTTTCACTTTTGTGTTCAGCTGCTCCTGAATAACATACTAGAAATAAACTAACTTTACTGAGCTCTCTTGTTGACATTTCTGTTCAGTGAGTCATTGTAGTGTGTTACTATATGATTAAGATCTATTTTGGCTTTTAGTCATATATCCTTGTGGTGTACTCTTGAAAACAAGTAATTGAATGTTGAAAATTCCGATTTCTGTCTTACCAATTTATTGAAGTCTAAGTCTCTGTATAATATTAAACTTAGTAGCTGTCTGTTGTCTGAATATATCAGGACTCAGCTACAGTGCATTGTTTTTGCAGTAAAGGCTCAACACTTGTATTGGCAATAACATGGACAGTTTCGGTGACCCAGTACAGACTCTGTAATAGACTAAACAGGAATTTTCATTGAAGTGTGCCAATTAAGGAAACTTTGGGTAATTTATGAGAAGAGGACATCTAGAATCTGGACTTCAGTTAATTAATTTCAAATGAAGCAAAGGAGAGAGACCTGTCATAAGACCTATGTGTTTTTTAAGTAAGATTTTTGTGCATGCAATGTTAAACTTTCTGTAAAAGGATTGTAGGGCTGATATAGAGAAAAGAAAATCTATACATTGTATATCTACAACATTTGCCATCTTGCATGCTATTTTGAGATGAGCTGGCAGATAGTTTTTGTTAGTCCGTGGTTGCTTTTTGCATTGCCTATATGTGTATCCCCTGAAAAGGGGCAGCCACATACATTTCATGTGCCAACGTTGCTGGTGTGGCTGCACACAAGTTGGATCGGAGAACTGATCAACTAATCAGGTACACGTGGAGGGTCTGGCCTGAGGGCAATGATGCAGTCTGGCTGCGATGGGGATGCGGGTGGAGAGAGAGGGGATTTCGGCTGCAGCTTGCACTTAATGTTGGTTAAATTGATTGTGAAACCAGCCCTCAAGGTAAACCTATCGAGCATATGTGTGCTTACTGCATTTTTGCAAATAAACATACAATGAGGAAAGTCTAGTGCTTCTTATAAAATCATTATTACAGTTGTCTGAATTTTCATAGGAAATGTTGCTGTTTTTCACAAGTGTGAATCAGAAAATAGGTGTAGGCAATGCAGGGGAGGCTAGTTTTCAATGGTAGTTCTTTTTCTGAAAACTGGTAACTTTTAAAACTCAACTTAGAAAAAAGCAATTAGAAATATATCTTAGAATTAAGTGGACAATGTATTAACATAAATGAAAAATCAGTTTAAGTTAGTGTATCATGACTGTATTGATTCCAGTAACAGTTATTCAGTAGTTAGCTCTCTTTAAGGTCTGGCTTGCTGCTCATACTGAATTTCCTTGCTTTGTATTACCCAGCAAGATACATCAGGTTAAATCAGCGAGGAGGTAAAGACCGTGATACATCTGTGTGCACATCTCTGAGGGGTTTCTGAGTCCCATCAGAGGCTTGGTCAGAATTTTCTGTACATGCAAAATTCTGTCCTGGCACAGTTCAAGGCAAATGTGAACCTTCATTTCTTAGTAAGGAATATATTTTAAGCAGCTGCAAGATTCTTGGTATGAAACCAGGAATTTTTCTTCCATAAAAAAAGCATACCAACTGAAAAGTCCTGAGTCATTAATTTGTGGTTCACTTTGTCAATTTGTGTATGACTAAGTAATGGTGTTTTTCATGCAGTATCTTTTTTTTTTTCTTCTTGTTGTATTGTTGCAAGAGAGTATCATCAGACTGCATAAAGATTAGTACGTTCTTAACCTTCAGAACTCTTTTTTTTCCTGAGTTGGTTTGCTTTAAAGATTTCAAGCAGTTGCACTTAACAGATTACAACCAGGACATACTGCTTCCTATAAAGCCTTGCAAAAATAGGGAGCTATATGTAGGAAAACTCTAGTAAAACTGACTGCTTCCTTACACCATGTTTCAGTGCTGTACAGCATATTTCAAGGTAACCAATGTTAGCACAGATGTAATATTTATATACGTATGTCCTCCCCATCTTGACTATAAAAGAGTTTCTGGTCTATTTTACTAGTGGAGTTATTTAATTACCATTTTAATTTTCTACTTATAAAACTTACAGCACGGAATCAGCTTTGTGCATGTTTCTTCAAAACAGTTTTTAATCATATATTTGTACTTTGCTGATTTGCTTAAAATCATACAAATGGAGCAGTTTCTTAAATGTCAAAAAAGATGTATGTATTCATACGCTTTTCGTACACATGGTATTGTATCCCTGTTTACAGTGATAGTAGGGATGTTTTGAAGAATATAAAATCAATATTTTGGGATATTTTCTGATTTTTCTAGTTAGTTGATTGCAACTTTCTGTTAAATGACAGATTGTTTCAAAATATGTTTTTACCAAAAGGTTCTGTTAAACACAGAGCGAAAATAATTTATTCCTTAAAACTGAAAAAACAGGTTTTAAAAAAAAATATCTGTTTGACACATACAGAATATACAGTTTTAATTGACCAATATAAAGCTTTGGGATTCGATCTAGTCCTATATATGAAATTCCATTTACAAATCTCTTCTCACAGAGCATGGGACTAGGTGCACGGCAGATAGAATTTCTCATCTATTGTCACTGCTCACTAACCTAAAGAAACCATGCAGTTACTGACACATCGTTTCAATGTTGATCAGGCATGCTTTAAAAGACTACATTAGTTTGTCAAGAATTAAATCTCACTTTGGAAATACATTAAAAATCTGTAACCAGTTCAACTTTCAAACAGAGTGCAAGTAGCAAATGGAGGAAACTACACAATGAAAGAAAAATCACCTCCACTTTACTGTATAAACAGTGTTCTCATAGAGCATTGCTCAAGTAATACATCTTCATATTTACGAAACTTTCATGTAATAGAAATAGATGTCCAGCCGATAAGAGTTTGTTTTTTATAGCTTCATTTATGGCCCTATCACTATCCACAGAACTCAGAATGTAATAAATGACTCCCAGAAGTAGAACAACTAAATTATAGTTTAATGCAATAGTGCTGGAGGAGTGATTACACTGTGCCTGAACACTCCTGCTGGCTAGTCATTAGAGGAAGGGACATTGGATTATTTTCTGAGCATCTAGTTCTGAAGTCCTTGCTGAAGCAAAACACTCTTTTTTTTTTTTTTTTTTTGGAGGGGGGGAGGGGGAGATTTTATTTTGTTAGTACAGGGACTATAGCTTGAAAAGAAACAGTCCATTAGAGGGAAATACAACGTAATAGACTGGCTTAATTTCTCCTTTGGACGTGGACATGTTAAATGCCAAAGCAAAACATTTTTCACTGTAGGGATGGAATAAAGAAGGTTGTACGTAGCTTTCAGAAAATTGCAGTGGCAGTTACTTACTCTCTTTTTCATCCCATCCCTTTAGTCTTTGTAATAAAAGCTATATTTCAGCTCTGATTTAAACAAAATCGTTGCATAGTAGTAATTCCCGTTTGGTAATAACTTTGTTTATCTAGTAGCCAATTTTATAATGCAGTGTTACGGAAAGTGCATGCATATCACAAAAAGTCCCTGTCCAGAAATTTGTCATCTGAAAGATACATGAGTTGCATAAATGAGGAAAAATAGGAAACATTGTGGAGGTTTTTTCTTTTTTAAAAATAAAGTTGAGATGGTTGTTGCTAAATGGCAACCTGTGTATATGTTCCAGGGAGCAGAATTTTGGGAATTGCCTTGAAAACTCTTAAGAATTTTGTTTTATAATTTTTCCCATGCATGGCTGATAGCATCTGCGAGTTCATCAGAGAAACCAGCTGATGTTATCTTCATGGATACATTGTAAAAGAAAAACAGGGGCAATGCAAATGGTGAAGGCTTACTCAGAATAAGGAGCTAATGTGGAAAGGGTGGCAGTGAGATGTAGTCAGAAAAGGTGCTCAGAATGATTTTGGCATCAGCAATAATTTGGTATTTGGGTTGTCTAGAGCAAATCTTCATGGTTGTAGCTAAAATGATGTCCACACCATGCATAGGGACACCTTGTAGAGACTAGTGGTGACTACAGATTTTTGTTCATTACATAGAGACTTTTTAATTATAGAATTACTGTATTAACTGATGCAGTGACCTGCCAGCCATCACAGATTTAAAACCAGTTTTCTCAAGCTGTCATCTCAGCAGAAGGTTTGAGACCTGTCCATTGCATGGGCTTTGGATTATCATGCCTCAGACTAGCATATACTTGAGCTTCGAATATGGGCTTTGCAGGCTGAATTGTTACCTGTGAATTTTGTTTTTCTAATCAGCCATTATATTAAGGTCATTACTACCTTTTAAAGTACAGGAAACTCAATTAGTTACACAAATTGGTATTATTTTTTCTCCAAGTCATGGTCACAGTATGTTCTAGGGCAAATAGGCCGAAGATTTTGCTTTGAAAAGAGATGAAGAGCATCAGTATGGTCTCTTCTGTTGGCTGGTCTGCCGGGTTGGTGACCAGCAGCTGTGGGCATGGGAACTGGTTGAGCTGCTCCAACTGGTGTCCGATATCCTTACGATGATAACGTGCAAGACTGTACTTGAGATTTTGGCCAGATGGTGTCAGTTATGGAACCGAGAACCGAACTCAGGAAATGCAGAAGTTAAGGCTTGATTGCACTGTGTTAACTGTTTATCCATACACATCATATTAACGGCCCTAATTAATGACAACAGGCTATTTTAAAATATGAATTTTTAAGATGTGACTGTACTGTGCTTTCTGTGCTTAAAAATGATCTTTGCCTTATGCTATGGATTCTTTGCTCTAATGTTTTTGAACTTAAAATTGCAGAAATGTAATTGAATTTGCCTTGAAGCAGGTTAGTCTTTGAATTTTTAGTTCAGATTTTCTCTCCCTAAACCACAGTATATCAGAACATACTTACATGTTATATTGAAAGCTTCTGTATTTCTCCTCTGCTTCTCAAAGGAAATGTTGAACAGTTGTAAGTCCGAGGTAACCTGATCTCTCGGTAATTGGCATAGCATTTGTCTTTCAGAATTATTTTTTTATTCATTTAGGTTTTATTTTACATACTTCATATGTTTGTTTGGTAAAATGCCCTTAGGCAGGACAACTTACATAGGCAGAGTTAGTATCTGCTATTAACCATTACATCATTAGAAAAACTAGACTAACTTTTTGGAGGTACTAGCCCCTCTTCAGGTGTGAAAATGAAAGCTGCTGCTGCTGCTCCTCAGCCAGATAGCATCCGAGAGAGTTGCTCAAAATGTAGGTAAACTAAACCATTCTGGGAAGAAAAGAGTTGTTTTTGAAAGCAGAGGAAGAGCTAGTGGGGGTGGGGGGGAAAGGTGATAGGTACCCAGATTTTTGTGTGAGGGAGAGGTTAGTAGGGGATGGGGATTTAGAATTGCCGTAAAACAAAGACCTTTCCTGAGGCCACGATTATTAACGTCCATCAGAGAAAATAACAGCTACTACTTATAAAGTATGTGCAAACCTGTAGTCAACTCCAAAGAGTCATTTTGCACTCATATTCCATTTTAAAAAGCTTAATTGCTTCTGGTTTTAGGCTTAAAGCACTTCTGTGACCCAAACCCTAATATTTCTGTCTACTCTAGTTGATCTAAGGAGATATATTACCTTTGCTTATAGACTTTGTCCTGCCTGAGTTCTTAGACCTTTACAACTACATCAAACCACCACTGCAGTTATTTTTTAAAGTCTCTTGTTATTTGTCTGTACTCTGTCTCTGTCAGAGATTTATTTTATTCTGGTAGTTGTCTGAGAGCATGTGTGGAAATACTAAGAGGTCGTCTTGGATATTTCCCCCTTCACTCTTTCTTGACCACCATTTTACATTTAACACAGTGTACTGTTTGGGATCTCCAGCAGGTTAGGTTTGTTTTTCAGTGGGGTAAGTAGACATAATTGTTATTGCCCCAAAGACAGGTCCATTGTATTGTTACTGGGTCCAAAGCAAAACATGCCCAATTTAACTTTTCCTGTATTCACACTAAATGCAACACTTGTGTTTGTGTGTTGTTTCTAAGCCAATTACTCGCATGTGTTTAAAAAGCAATCAGATCTGGTCTGTTAGGTCAAGATAATATGAACATAAATGCACATTCTTACAAATAAGCTGCCCTAAAATATAAAGCAGAAAAACAAATGTAGTGTGAAATGCTATGTAAAATGCAGGCATGGCATAATTAGCAAAGGACAGTATAAATGGTGTTTGTTAGGACTTGAATAGTAACAGTCAATTAATTTCTCACAACGGGAAACAGTAAAGCATTTAAAGAAACATCATCTGTCTCTACAGCATAAAGACTGTACAAAGAATCACAAAACTGAGACAATTAGTAGATCATAAGTCATGAATTAAAAAAACAGAAGGGACTGACTTCATATTTCTTTGCAAAGAAATCTGTCTCTGTACATTTTAATAATTGATAGGTTTTAATGTTTTTTAAATAGTATATGAATTATGCTATTTTATATAAAACAAGCACATACACAAAGCACACCTAGGTATGTATGTTGTGGTAAATAACATGTAATTGTAAGCTTGATAACCTAGGCGTAGCCATCATTATTCAAACTAGTTGTAAAAAACTCAGATTATCAGTTCAAAGTTAGCTAGTAAGGATATGATTAATGTTTCTTCCCTTCCTTTTCCTCAGTACCAGAATGGAAGTGATCTAAGTTGCATAAACAGAGAGGCAAAGCAGCATTGTGTTAAATGCAGAAAGAAAGCAGTTATAAACAAATCAGGAGCTCGAGCTTGTGTAATAAAGTCAAATCTTATGATAAAGCATTTAGCACTTCTACTTAAATACCTTGAATTGCTTCAGTGACCATGTAAATTCACAAGGCTCCAATTTAGGTACCTTCATTGAATTCCTTGTATTGGATCATGTGGATATCAGTGACAAGCTTATTTTCAGTATATAGACAGTAGAACCTTTCTCCTCCTATAGTAGGCTTCATCTTGCATCGCTGAAGTTAATTACTTTTCATAGTATCAGGGTCAAACCCCATGAGAGGATACAAGGATATTTTAAGGGTAACACAATTAAGGGAAGAAATAAGGTTATCTGGAAACGTTCTGTTATCTGGAATTTTGGGCTTACTTCTCCACAGCTTTTCCAAACATCACATGTCAGCGCTGCTGGGAAAGGTGCAGCTTTCCTTTTAGTTCCCCACAGCATGTGGGGATCTGCTTAGCAAGTTTTTGTATTTGGGTTATTTTGAGAAAGGCTGATGCCAAATAGATATTCAGTAGATTTTTAATAGATGTGCTAAGATGGCTAGTGATACCATGCGTTTTGAGGGTGCTGCTTTTTGCTCTTGTTTACTTACTATTTTGAAAGCCCTGTTACAAAGCATATGTAACTTGGTATTACTCCTCTGGTTATGTGAAAAAAAAAACCCAACTCAATCTTCTCTTTCCCCACCCAACAAAAAAAAAAAAAAAAGGAAAATATTGAGCCTCATTTAAAATAGAGAGATGAAGGCTAATGTAAATCGATTCCAGAAACAGTGGATAAGGAGGGAACAGGGAGAGGGGGGAGAACAACTTGACTCTGCATTGCCTCTTTTACCCACAGAGGAATGTTGCCAATAAGAATATAGACTTGCTGGAAATTAAGTAAAGTGATCCTTCTCAGAGCACAAAAAAAGGAAAATAAATATGTCTGAGTTGCTGTTTTTTTCAATGTTTTTTTATATCTGCTTCTGGGCCACTGCAGCAACACAGTGTTCATTAGTCACGGCAATCTAGTCCAGCAGTCATGCACAGAGAGTAATATGCTTGATCTAGTCGTGCTGCAGTCAGATACGTGCATACAAACCTTGTCCAACAGTTAATGTTTAACTTTACTGGTTTGCCTTTGGTTTGTATGTTTACAACTGTTTTTTTTTCTTCTGCGATGTTTTAAGACATTTCTCCACTGTAGAAGTACTTTAAGTGTAATTTTGGGAAGCAGTGGCAACATCTTGGAAACTGTGAATGCCCCAAAACACTTGGCAATAAGAGGTTGAAAAAGTACCAATATCTTGAGGAATTATCGAGTCAGATGCAAATGAAATTTAGGGTATGCACAACGTGACATTTCATAGTAAATCCCAGGCTGCAATTTAAAGAAGTAATTTGGATTCTATTGGACATGCATAAAGTGATTTTTTAAAAAAAAAAAAAAAATTCCCCTACTTCATATTCAGCAGAGCTCTAATAGTCTTTTTTTTTTTCTCTGTGGGGATACTGCTCTGCCATTGCAACTTTAAAATGCCAGCAGCTTCTGCTGCAAAGAATTTGAAAGAAACGTTCTACTTAGGGATAATTTCAAAGCAAGAGGAAGAATTTGAAAACAACCCTTCATACATGCTCCTAGAGATACCCATCACAAATATTTCATTTAATATGGCTGACTTCCACTGCCAAACACATAGTGTTTTTTGATTGGTACATTTGCATATTAGAACTTTGTGCAATAAACAGTGTTGCATTATATGTGGTAAGTGATGAAATTTTAGAGTGCAGTGAATTTCTGAGTTTTAATTGATCTGTAATAAATATCCATCAGCGTTCACACACACCCCCTTTCTGAGGCACAGCCTAGTGCTGTCTTCAAGTGCCATTCTTATAACATCCTTCTGTTCAAAAAAGGAGGAGAGAGAATATTTATGAATAATGAGAGAGTAATCTCTTGGTGCTGTGTTCAAGAGGCTTTCACTTAAGGTACAGATAGGACTGATGAGTTCATTTGACAGATCACTCTCACCGAAAGGGGCTGCCGCCTTCTCTCCTGCACCTGAGTCAGTCTAGCCACTTGTCTGATTTCTTGGTGATTTGATTCATTTCACTAAGCTGGTGAAAAACAAGTCTCCCCCCACACACACACATGATTTGGGGTTTCCTGCCTGCCTAATAAACTGAACTGTCTCACCAAAGCATCAGACGAACAGCAGAGACAGTTTGAAAAACCAACTCCTTTAGTGAGGTCTTACCTTGGCTTAGCTGTCTTAAAACTGCAGGCTAGGAATGACTGCATGGTACATAATTTATAAGAAACAGAATCATGTTACTTCAGGTAAATACTGTGTAAAACCAGCTTGAGATACCATTCAGAGGTCACGTGTTTTGAGTTGCAGTAAAAATGCAAAGATGTTCTGCTGTTGAACACGTATTTGAGCAAAGATGCAGAGTAGTAACGAGAGCGTAGAAAGGAAGTGGCGTAACTGGGACATAAAAATGCATGAAAGAGCTTCATTAATAGCAAAAGAAGATGGAAGGTATGGAACAAAAGGGTGGCTTTTTTTTTTTCTACTAATAATAAGACCTGGAAGACAAATAATGCCATCAGGAGAAACCAATTTAAGCTGTGGCCGATGGTCCAAAGGAACATGGTCTTCCCAAATGTTGATTTCCATTTGCCTTAACTTTTACATGGCCCCAAGCAGTACTATTCTACGTTTTTCTGCTGTACCATAAAATACATTTTTAAAAAACTTTTAGCACTTTCAAATCCAGTAGCTTCATGTTTGCATTGCTTCATTAGACTGAAGAGAGTTAAAACATAAATTGATCACTGAACAAATGTTTCATTAGTTAAATGGGAGCTTGCAGGCAGTACTTCGCTGATTCTGTGTACTAGTTACTTCGCTTTTCTAATCTCTTAAAATGTGTGCGTGGTAAAATCAGCCCTTGCCAGTTCTCTGAAATGCTGCAAATTTAGTGAGAAGTAGGAATGAAAGTGTGCAGAAGCCACTTGGCCACCAATCTAATGCTGGAGAAAGGAGGTCACTGTGCAAACTGGGTGATGAGCGTCTTTGTGACATGTGAAAGTGAAAACCTGTCCGGGATGGTAACTCGCACAACATAGGCCAAAGCCTTCACACGCAAGCTCTATTACACAGGCACTGTGCTTTTGCTTTCTTCTACTGCCCTGCGTGTCAGAGCGTTCAGCCTCTCAGTCTTGTCTTCCAGCTCTTTAGCTTGCCACTTGCAGTGCCTATTTGTAGATTTACTTACCTTCTCAGAACAAACTTGTATCGGTAAATGCAGTGTGGAAAAAAAGAAAAACTCTATCGCCTTACCATTATCAATAAAAAATGCAAGCTATAAAATACATCCTGACTTTATATACAGGCGTTGCTCCCCATGCCCTGAATGTTGCAGTCCCTGGTAGGAGATCAATAATGAAGGAAGGAGAGGATAAACATTATATAATACGGAAAATGTTCCATTGCAGCAAGAGGAAAGTGGTGTTGATTTGCCATATATATCCATTTATTGATAATATTAGTGTGGTAGTACTAAACCTAATCTATTGCCTCTTGAAATTATTTCTTTATTTTAGTTGTCCGCACTGAAAAGGACTTTTATAAGGGTTTTTTGTAATGGGAAACATGTAGCTTTTGAATCTGGTGGTATTATACTCTTTCAAATATCAGTATCAGTACTGCCACTTTCAAATTAATGGAAGTGCAGATGATTGAGAAAAAAGGGTCCATGTGATTTAAATGGTTTTAATCCTGGATTATTTCGGGCAGAGCTCAACCTTAAAATATAGTAATACTATGGGAGGGAAATGCTTGGGATTTTACTGCTTTTCATAGTAAATGACAATGTATCTAGCTTGTTTCAAACATTTATCAAGATTTACTTCCTAACAAAGGTTATGATAGTATCCAGTTGATTCCATTACTGCCAGGATATTTTATCAAAGGGGGAATTGAATCCAAACACTACCTCTCGCCCCTTGAAATACTGTTAGGTCTGCTTATTTCTGATTCTGATCTTATTTTTGATCTAGACTTTGCAGGTCGTACCTTGCACTTTGTTACAAAATCCATGTCAATCTTAAATAGTAGGGATTTCAGAAAAGGTACTTTATAGCCTTGTGATACCCAGTACAAACTTTCAGACCTGCTAAATTACTAACGCAGTGACTGCTGTATATGCATACTGCATTTTGGTGTTTGTGAAAGTATACTGATTGTGGTTAGCTTTTATTTTACATATCTAAATGTCTAAGTTTATCTTCCTTTTGAAGCAGCTATGTATGAAGCGTATATATTTGAAAATGTTGCTTCAAAAAAGTTTTGAGATCTTACTTAGATTTTTGACCTTCGTTTCCTTGCTAGCTTTCTTTGAGCCCTTAAGGAATGTCACCTGATTTATCTTACGAACATTGCTGTAGTAGCAGGTCTTCCATCTGAGTGCATTGGAAAGTATTAGCAAAAGTAAAAACTACAAAAGGGGTTTCATAATACCCTGTTGTGTGTAAAATAACTTTAATTTGTGTCCTAAAGCTGATTCTGCATTTCTTTTAGTTGAAAACCTCCAGACTAGATAATGTACTTGATGAAACATTTGTTAGATTATTAAAGATTAGACTTTCTTTTGAGTTTCTTATTTTCCCCATCTAGAAATATTCAGTTGCTATAAGAAAATGTTGACATGTGATATGCACACATAATAGACATCAAATGGGTTTTTCATTAAAAACTTGTAATGGTTTTCTCCTCTGCACCCTCTTGCCTGATGAATTCAAGTGAGACATTTTCCTGCTGGTACAAGGCCTAGGCCCATCTGTGACTGAAAATAAGGATTCGAAACGGAGGAAGAGTCAGCAAATAAGCAACTTTGCCTCTTTATGAAAACACTGGAGGGACTGGAGGAGATAAGGATCCTAGAACTTTTTCAAGTAGGTATTATTAGGAGATCTACTACAATGAGAAATGACTTTTTGAAGAAACTAAAAAACCAATAGTGAATGTAGGCTCAATATGTAGGTCCACTCGTTCCTTCCTTCTTTTTTCCCCTGCTCCTTCTGTGTCAGTTATCCTGAAAACACACGCAAAAAAGTTTCTGGGAGGGCTGGAATTATTGTAGTCCTGACTCCTAGGGATTTTTCTCGGGATTTATTGCAAAATCTGGCTGAAGGTTTTTCTACAGTTGGAAGCTTAATTTCTGCCTGCACAGCTGGCTTGTTCATGAAATTTGTGAAGATATAATAATTTTTGAGATTTATATGCTTTTGTCATGTTTGAAATTAATTTGTTGTTCGTCTTAAAAGAGCAGACTGAAAGAGGGGCTGTTGCGTGCATTGTGTAGAACATGGTTAGGTTTGCTTTTCTCATTCTTAATCTGGCCTGAAAATTGCTGAAAACTTTACTTTGGGGAAAAATTTAAACACTATATCTTGACTGGATTACAACACTACCTGAATTTCTGAAACTTTTTCCTATTAGAGGAAGGGCTGGGGAGCACCAGTGTGTTGGGTCCATTGACCTGGATTCGGCGGGTGCCGTAATGAGTTGAAGTCTCTTCCTTGGCACTTTATGTGGCTTCAAAACAGCCTGCATCTTCCCTGTCTTCTCAAGTAACGCAACTGAAAATCAGAAGTAGGGCAGGATTCTTCCTTTGGATACATGTATATATTAGAGTAAAAATCAAATGTAGATTCAAACTGTTAACTTTTGCTTCTAGAAGTATGAGTTTTCAATACTTACACTATTATATATGCAATCTTACCAAAGCAAACTGTTACTAAGGAGTAACTTCTAAAATGAAACTAGTAGTTTTGCTTCAGGAAGTTCAAAAGTTGTGCTGAATTTAACTGCCTCAAAGACTTTTAAAAAAACCCTGGCCTGGAAGTGGCACAGTAACTTTGTGACAGGACCTGTGGGAAGACCATTATAAATCCTTATTTTTCTTAGGGTCATAACTTGGCTATAGAAAAAACCAAAAGCAACAACAAAACAAACAAACAAACAAAAACAAACAAAACCCCAAAACAGTCCCAAACAAATCGGTTCTGTACTATGAAATGTAAGGTTTTCAAAGTGAAAGTAGTGTCTCCATTGAAATTGGAAATTATCATTTGCAGATAAACATTCAGTCTCTTCATCTTTCACAGTGTCTTTTTTTTGTTTACAGTATGGACTAAAAAAACCTTTAAAAAAATATACAAATCTGTTAGACTTTTTATATGGATTGTGTTGACTTCTGAAGCCAAATCCACCAACTAGTTTTTAAAATACTGAGATTTTTTTGAAGAAATACTCAAAATATATTCAGTGTAGTTAGTTTGTTACCCTGAGTTACTGCTTTCAGGCTACATTAAAAAAGCAACAAATATGTAAAATTTGCTTGTAATCATTCTAAAATGCTGCAGTGATACATGTAGCCTAAAACCAATCCTCATTAACTGGCAACACAAAATCAAACTGTTTCCAACTCCTAGAGGCAGAATGAAAAGTATGTTACACTAAGTTTTTGGTTTTTCCTCTTCTTTTATATGCTAAAAATTATAATGTTCTGAAGCCTAATGTCTAGTGTATACTTAACCTGGTGTTTCTAATCTAGCTGAAGTACAATAGGGATAAAGGCAAAGTAAATGAAATGGTGATAGGGAAGCTACAGACAGTATTTTAAAGAAAAATCCTTAATGCAACTCAGCTCCTTTTTTCATTACTGGGAAATGAGTAAATTCAAACACCTTGAAGGAGTTGGTTCTCATTTTTGCATCAGTCAACATTAGCTTAGGGAAAACTCCTGAATATTTTCATTTGGATGAAATGGGAGGTGTTCTCAGCTACATCCAATTTATTTCTGGCTAAGATATCAAATAAATTTCATGTAGCCAAATAACTAAAAAACAACAATGTGAATCGCTGTTCACTGTTTTTGAAGTATAAAAGTTAACTTAGCTGTAAAGTGTTTCCTGGACACATGCAAGCCTGACCACCAAGAAAGTGTTATCAGGGTATTGTAGGAAACATAAGTAATAGTTTTGGTTCTGTTTCAGCATTTTTGTGAGTGTGTTTTGGCTGCCTTATGTTTTTTATTATTATGAACACCTACCTTTTGTTGTGGTTATCTAAAAAAATGAGGCGACACAGAAGTTGTGCAGTGCAAGTTGTACTAAACATGACTTTCATCCAAATTACATATTATGACTTAATTTGCTGTACTTTGACTGTAATGTGATTGTTTTATTTCATATGTTGTAGAGAAATGTGTGGTCTTGGAGAGCAGGTGATTAGGAGTTGATTGATATTTTGTCTTAATGAAGGAAATTACAATTTTTTTATCATTGTGTTAATGTATATCAATAACAATAAAAATAATAATAATTTCCATGAGTTATCCTGTCACTGAATATGATATTTAATAGCTTCAGTAGTGATCAGCTGATTAGCCGTATGCTGGTTTGTTGGTTTTTTTGAAGTTAAGAGTTGCAGTTCCTATTTAATACATCTGCAGCCTTGCTGTAGATGGTCATTAAAAGTATCTACAGGAACCCATGTGGTGTGTGTATGCTTGGGGGAGGGGTTGGTTTTGGTTTTGTTTTTTATTCATAGAGGAACGCTGACGTAGAAATCAAAAGCTCGGAGTAAAAAGAAAACACTTGTTTCCAGAATAGTGAAGACTTTTTTTTTTTTAAGTCTTTGAAAATTTGGAAGTAGTGTGGTTTGTTTTTATTGTGAAAACTCTCAGGAAGAACAATTCAGAGTCGGTGCCATTCTTCCCAGCTGAATGGCGCTTGGTTTGTGAAATGGAGCAGCTGCGGTAGTTTTAGCTTGGCTCACAAAACCATTTGCTTTTTAATCAAGAACTTCAGATTCTGTGGTGGTTGTTCATGATGGAGATGGCCAGCTATGCCCTGTGAGACAGCTGTAGTATAATTGAGACAGACTATGTGAAGCAAATATAAATGCTGGATGGATCTTAAAAGCAGAATATTCGCTGAACTGTAGCTGAATTTTTAAAAGGATGAGAAGCATTTATACAGGCAAGAATTTACTACACAATGAAACACTTTATGTATAGAGATGTTTTTACATATATTGCATAAAACAGGGTTTAAGTCTTCAGCATTAGCATTCAAGTTATACAGTGCAATAATCCAGGTTTTGGTGAAGTGTATACATAACTGCATAAGGAGAAAAGCCCCACTTTTCCTAAAACATTATTACAAATATAGTTGAGGTCTCTTTCTTAAATTGTCTGGGATGCATTGTTTGTCTGATTGTAGATATATATGTCACACATTCATACATATGCCTATTTTAAGAAGTAAAGACACCTGTATTTTATCAAATGAAATAGAAGGCTACCAGAGGCACCGAGAGGAGTCATTAATCTTTGGTGGCAGTTATGGCAGTTACACATTTAGAAAAACTTTTTAAGGCAGGTAAGTATGGGGGAAATAAGTGCTCTGTCTCATATAATGTAAAATCTCAGACTGACGGTTTGTTTTAGAAGGGATTTTTCTCAATAGCAGTGTTTGACTAAACCAAAAATATCTTGTTTCGCATCACAAATCAGAAAGTGCTGACCATATGTTAAAAAAAAAAAAAAAAGTTGAGTTTTAACATTTTGTAGTAATTTTATAGTCATAGTTAATAACTATTTTGAACTTGGAGTGGTTAGTTGTATGTTTCATGCTGAACTAGCCTTCTTCATGTACATGACAAGTTTGTTATGGATTAATTATACAGACCAGAATGTTTCTGTCTCTCCAGACAGACTATTGCATTCTCTTGCTGCCTCTTACGTAAAGTTTAGCTTAACTTTTAAAAAAAATACTATTCCCAAGTAATATGAAGATAACAGTCCTTGTGGCAGAATATGATGTTGCTCCTAGATGTTCTCCTTTGTTTTCAAACACTTTGTCCCATTTTATGTTTCCGATGTGTGCAGTCTCAAACCTCTTTGATGCTGACTAATTGCGGGGAGGGGGGTAGAGACAATGTAAAAGGGTTAATCCGTTACACTGGTATTAATGAGTCAGCTGGATCCCTGCCATTCTCTGGTTTCTGGTTCACTTAGCACCGATTAGCACAAATGACACTTAGTTTTGTGGGAAGCAATCTGGGAGGACAGTAGGTAGGTAATGCAGACCTCAGATGAGAACAGCCTGGTATCAGGTTAATACAGGTAAATAAATCCATGCCATGTGGGTTAAGATAAGAAAATAATCCTGTTTTCCTGCTGGACCCCTGGGAACGCTGAGAATGTTGGTAGGGCTGGGATATTTTATGTTCACATGTGGTAGATCGAGAGGTGGTCAGGTTGTTTTCTGAACTTCATTCTCTGATGTGGTGCTGGGGATTCTAGCTTTGGGTATGCTCACCTGACACCCATGCATTAGAAGCAGGATGGTGAAAGAAAGTCATGATTTGCATGTCTCTGCAACTGAGAGCCCCTTTCTTAAATCTGAGACCTCTTGTGAAATAGTTTTGAAAAGGTGTGATTGGGTATTGATACAACGGTAATGTTTCTGTGGTCTGTCCTGAGCTTTTAAGTTGGGATTCTGGGACAGTAATAAAGAGACACTAATTCTAAGATGTATTGTATTTTCATTACTTTTGATTGCAACTACAACTGTAAATTGATTAAAGCAGCAGATGGGGAGAAGGAAATCATGCTTCAGAACACACTTGTAGTCCAGTTACTTTTTACAATGTTTTTTATTAATTTAGAAACAAATTCAGGCAAGGAGAGTCAGTATCCCTCTCTTACAACTTCATTCAACATATACACTGACGTCCAGGGGATTCGTGTCCCCTGGTGCTTCTGGCTTGGATCTTCCCATGACTAAGGCAAAGACCCCTGTTCCCACCTCATTCCTTCACTGCAGGCATCATTTCACCTGCATGGATGCCTAAAAAAACCATGTGCAGGGTGCGTGCAATATAGTATGGACCTCAGTTAACTGGAGGGGGTTTGGAGTGTCTCTTGTGCCAGAGCATTTTCTTCCTGCCCAAATCGCTTCACATCTCGTATCTGAAACTCTTCTCGCTGTAGCAGAGCTTTCCTTCTGATTGCAACCTTTCAGAGCAGCTGCCTAGGTTCAGTCTCTCTTCATGTTGGAGAATGGTGTAGAAGTCATGGATTAGGTTGCTTATAGGAGTATTTGACTTCAGATGTCTTCATTTGGGAGCAACTCTTCTGATTTAGTCACTGGATGGAAAGATGCTTCCCTGCCTGCGGAGCAGGTGTTTAACATAGGTGCCTGCTGGTCACCTTTTGGGGAAGCCTGTTCGCAATGGCTGTATGGGGAGCCTGATCTCCGAACTTAGGGGTCTATGTTACAGCTGTTCCCCTTTCCCAATAAATTTGCCCCAAAACACTCTGTGCATTTGTACACCACAGCTACATTTTAAGAAACTCAAAACAGGCACAGTCTTCTAATCTCCAGGTTGCTTAGAAAGTTTGAGACTGGTTGGTTTTGAGGCCTTCGTTCCTAATTAATCCCTTTAGGGCAGGACAGTAAAGCAAAGCAATTTTTTCTACCCACAAAAGCTTTAAAGTTAAGTAGTATGGGATATCTCAAAGGCAAAATCCTGTATGCTGACTTCTCCCGTGTCTGATCTTATTCATCTAAGAGTTGTTCAGCCAGTAGCGGTTTTGTGAGAGAAAATAATCTGATTTTATCAGCTTGCTGCCACCCAAAAGCAAAGGTGCTACTTTCTTTCAATTCAGCGAATCTTATTTTGCCCTAGGTCCGGTGTTTGCTGGACTTTGTGAATCAGCTGAATTCCCAGAAAAAAAGATGGGTTAATGAGCAAAAAGTCTGATGTTTGTCAGAGTCAGCGCAAGGGTAGGGCCTTTGAGTGAGGGAAGAGGAATTCCCCTCCTTAGTGGCAGCAAGCGATTATATCAGCTCACGTGGTCTCACACAACGTCACCTTTATCCAGGCAATGACTAAAGATGGTTAATCATGCTGCAAGCAGAAATAGTTGCTCTTTTGAGAAAATCACCCCATTTTAGGCTAACTCTGTATCCAGCTGGGCTGATCTTTTGCCCCCCTGAGGGAGGGCCAGTTCCTTCATCCTGCTTCAGACTCTACACTCTTGCCATTCAATTTTCTGCAATTTCGTGAACTTCCTTTGGGTTCGTGTTCTGCTCTTCTGGTAAGGTGAACTGGTTGGAAGCAGTTGAGTGATGGAGCCGGGTAAGGCAAGAGGGAGGACAGAAATGGGAGGTATGAATAGAAACACATCCTTGGGCATCGGTGAGCTGCTCGATTGCCTCTTAGTGTCTCATCATTCAGTACTGTTCAGATACCCGATGGGGAGCCAGGTCTGCTTACCAAGGTGAGAGCACATTCAGCCAGTTGAAACAGTTCTTCTGGATTAGGGAGCTGAGTGAACGCCCTGAGGAGCCAGGCTAGCCTCAGAGCGGATGAGGGGAATGGTGTGAGCAAACAGCTCAGAGCAGAGAGGAAAGACGGGTCCACCCATTTTGGCAGCACTGAGTTGGTCTGATGGCAACCGTGTACAGTATCTGTCCTGCTGCAGTGCTTGTGTGTGTAAAGGTCTAGGCACTAAGCCTGTGGTCCTCCCCTCTTCCCAAAGGAGATACAAAATCAGTTGTCTTCCAGACAGGGGCAGTGTCTTTGGGGAAGAAAGGGGTGTCATTTTGTGTTCACAGCCCTGGATTTATTTTTTTCCTTCTAATTTTTCTGCACATCAGGCTGCATAATGATTGTGGGGAGATCACAGTGTGAGGATTTCAGGTTCTGAATATAGGAAACATTCCCGAGTAGAGCACACATAAAGCAGTAACTGCATCATGGAAACTGAATTCTCTCTTGTTTTGTGAAAATCATTAATCTACCGTAGCGGCTGCCTATCAGATACAGGAGTTAGGTCTTTGTGACCTAGAATTTCATCTGCCAATTTTCAACCAGTTGAATAGGTATCTGGTGACACAGCCCTTTGTGCATGGGATGGGTTGGTTCATTGGCTTGTTTTATAGGGAGACGACAGGGTGACATTGTTGGTCTGTGCTTTTCTCTGAGTGCCGAGTTCAAAACAGAGGTAGTAAGGAGTATGGCTAGAAATGGGAAAGAATATCAGTATGATTGTTTCGGGTCTCATCTTCACAAAATTACTCATGTTCAGGGTTCATGTAAGTGCATCTTAAACAGAATTTATAAAAATTGCGTGACCTTACCTACCTTTTTTACTGCTATACCAGCAAGAAATTAAATAGTTGGATGGCTTCTTTGCATTGACCAAGTAAGATCTCAGATTTTTCATAAAATTACTTTGCCTGGCAGCAGAATTGCTTTCCATCGTTCTTGTGCCAGCTCTGGGGCTCGTTTGACGTCTCTGATTTAGCTCACTCAACTGGCAGAAAACTAACCCAGCAAGAAAGGGAGTATATCTTTTTTAACCCCTTCAGTGAGCTCAGGTGGCTCAGAAGACCTCAGGAGACTCTGGGAGCCACGACAAAGGAAACAGCAGGAGCACCGGGGCTAGGGGAGAGGCAGGACTGCTCCTTTTGGCAGCACTGAGCGGTTAGCCTGACTCAGCCATGTTGTGAAAACTCACCCTTAGGTAATAGTGTTCGCACTACAGGTTGACTGACAGTTCTTCAAATAGTAGCCAGAAGGGAGTTACCAGATGTGCGTGGTTTGTTTTTGTAGGGTGGCCTTGTCTGTTTTCAGTGTGTTGTGTTTTGAAACAGATACTTATTCTATTCTAATCGTGTTATTGCATGAAAATGTTCTGCAGAAAAATTACATGTGCAGGGCGGACCTGTCTGGGAACTTCACGTTGAGCAAGTGGATAAGGAGCCACCGAACCTGGAAGAATTTGTACTGCAGCCTGTTGGATTTGGGGAATTTGGAAACCTTTGTACTTCTGGTCTGATGAATTTTGCAAGCTTGAAAGCCTGAGACGGAGTGGTCCTTCATGTTTGAACATCAGAAAGTTTTTCTTGGAAGATCTGGTAGCCCCTGTTAACGTAGCTGACATATCACCGTGGATCTTGAGGGCCCATAAGCCTGGAGTTCCCTTAAAACCATGGCTCCAGAGTTTGAAACCCGCCACAGCTCACCCGGACGGCTCCCCAAGGCCTCTGGGAAAGTGGGTGGTTGCCATCTCAGGAAACAAGAAATGTTCTTTTTTCAAAAACTGCCTGTCTGCCTTTGTGCTCTTGAAGCTGGTGTGATCCTACGTGGGTGTTTTGTTGTTGGTTTTTTTTGACAAATTTAAATGTATTAGTTTCAGCTGGAAAATGCCATTTCTGTGCAGAGTTTAGGGAAGGGACTGATGTACAGTGTAGGCATAATATGGCATAAATGACCATAGCCCCCAGACAGTTCTATGCCATTAATAGCTGATGATAAAGGTTGCAGCTGGCTATAACCTTTCTTCATTTTCTCTTCGTATGATAAGAATGTGGTCCTGGCAGAATTTTTTTTACCTAATTATTCAGGTACTGCACAATTATTTTTTCTTCTCTTTGCTTTGTGGGTGGTGTTAATATCACTTCTTGGTGTACACACAAACGCTTGGACATTTCATTGAAAGACAAAGCCAAAAACATATCAACTGGACTTCTACATCTGTTGCCCTTGTGTCGTTGTAAATAGATATTTTAACGTGGTGGGGCTTTTTTAGACTTTGTAAACTAAATACTTGTGTTCAGAAATTCTCATTCATCTCTTTTTCCCCCAAAAATAACTTCTGCCCCCTTCTTTGGATACTTTTAAAGAATTCTGCTAGTGCTTTTTTGTGATGATACTTCCAATTTTTTTCCCTAACAGATCTCCACTACCATGTTGGTGTAAGATGAAAATGCAATTGAAGGTCCAAACAATGGTTAGAAAGGTTTTAATGTACTGAAGCCAGAAATACTACAAATCTGTGAATATTTAATGCTGTTTATCTCATTGCCTTTAAAATCAAACAGACTAACAATAATATGTTGAAGTGAACATTTCCGTGTTGTTTACATACAAGTCAAAAGTAAACAAGAAGTTCTATAGTGTAGTTTCTTCTACAAAGCTGGCTTTAAAATAAAGTTCCTAGAACTACTAAACCAGCTTAAAGCACAAAAGTAATCGGAAAATAACACTTTAATCCTAGTTAATCCACATTATTGACCTATGCGCTCTAAAAAGTAAATAAATAAATAAAATTATGTAGTTCTTTAATCATCTGTGTGGAGCTGGATATTCATGAGAGAGGTCTGATCCAAAGATTACCTACTGTGCTGATTTTTGCCATTTCTGAGGACAGGTTAAATAGATTTATGTTTTATTTTGTGAGGAGACTGCCTACTTCTTAGACTGTTTTGTTTGTTTGGTTTGGGGTTTTAGATCCCCTTTCTAAGACTGAGGTAGATCAGAAGGTGGTAGTAATACAACGGAATTAACAGTCTGGAGGCAGAGGTATTTTGTTTGGTTTATTGAATAGTTTGTTGAGATTGCTTTTGGATGTAGGTTTTCCTTTTTTTAATATTTGAAACCTTTGTGTAACAATTTTAGGTATGTTTATAAACTTGTACTTTTTACTACACAAAATCCAAACAGAGTTTATACTTCTTTTTAGAGGAGAACAAAATATGCTGTATTCAGAAATACCCTGTGAGCACGTGTCACAAATACAAAAGCAGCAGTGGATGTAACATGAGGTTTTCTGCTCAGAGTTGACACTGGATAGATTGTCACAGGCTGCCATTGCCAGGCTGCCATCTAGAAAATAACTTTCAGAAAAATGTAGGGAGGGAAGCTTTTTGAGCCACAGTATATGTAAGCCTTCTGACGAAAGCTTAGATACTGTGATTTAACTTTCTGCATTAGCTGTATTGGTGTCTGTATGTCACACAGACACATATAAGCTGTGTATCAGGGTATCTATATAACTTTGTGTGTGGCGTTTATGTTTTAAATTAATTCTGCTAAACTTTGTTTCAGAATTGAGTGGGGACTTCCATGCCTCTGAGAGGATGGTAGCACTTTATATATGAAATGATTATTACTTTGGAGAAGATTTCTTATAATTTCGTCTCATAAAAGTTACCTTAAATGAGTGTTCTGTCCTGTGTGTTAATGGTTCTCCCACAAAGTATTAACTTGGCTTTCCGGTACTTTCAGAGTTTCTAGAAGATGTGACCAAAAGGTTTTTAATAACTAACATGAATGTTGTAGGCAGCTGCTCACACATGAAGCCTAGTTGTTGGGATGAGGTTGTACGTGATCATCTACTCATCACAGTGCATCTCACAGCAGCTAGTCGGACAAAGATTTAAGTGGCCCTAATATGGGTAAATATTGATTTACAAATTTTTCTGTGGGATTTTCCCCTCTTCTTCATTATATAAAACTTACTTATTGGTAGCATTTCAGGTATATTTAAACAAGGTAGAAAAAAACATGGCATTCCCTGGAATAGGAGAAATGATGTTCAGTTTCTCGAGGACCTCCTTGAGGTTCTCCTAGTCATTTTACCCTAGCACAATAGCCCTGGCCGTGTCCCTGCGTTATTATAGTGGCCTGCTTTGCCTTCTTTCCCAGTGGCCAACCGCAGCAATATTTGCCAATTGACCTGCTAGCAGGCCAAGAAGAACAGAGTGCAATGGGATTTTCCTTCAGCAGGGTCGTTACTCCTGGTCTCTTTTTACTACCCAGCTGCAGATGATTATACTCTGTAAACATCTTTGAGTCTTCTATCTCTGTGCCAGTTTCAACCACATTTGACAATGTTTTCCTGCGTTATCAGGGACAGAAGATTGGTCATGTAAATCTAATTCCTTAGGAAAGCAGCTTCAATTTGCATTATTTGTTTTCTAACATGATTTGCATTTATGTAGCAAGCTTCATATGCAAATATTAGGCTAGCAGCACCTCAGTTTTTGACAGGCAAATAATTTTAATGCATGCTGGACCTACTGACATGCAAGTTACACAGTGTAACCAAGAGGCTGAGCAGACAGACCACATTGCAAATTTTTAAGTGCTGGGAAAATCTCTGTCCTCGTCAAAGTGGGCTTCAGTGTGCTGTTTTCATTCTGGACAGGATTGCCTCCACATCATGAATAAAACAGGAGGAGGGCAGTCCTAATCTCGCAGTTAAATGAGAATAGTGAAATAATCTTCATTTCATAGTGAAAATGTCAATGTTATAATAAATATTTACTTTTTGAACAACACCTGAGCCTGTCATCTGAGATAAGTTTTATAGGTTGGTTTAACTAGTGACAACAAAATGAATACTGCTAAAATGTGTTGAAGGGGAGGTTGCTTGCCAGCAGTACTCTGTGTGAGCTGTACTATTGTCTTCAACTGAGTTTGTTGTTGTTACTAATGTTTCCCCAAAGCCTTTTACCACTCCTCAGGAACTGAAGAGGTAAAGACTTTCATTGTTTTGAGATTAAACTTTTTATCATCCTTCCAAGCAAAATGAGAAAATGCAGGAAGGTTTGTGAAGGTCATGACTGTCATATTCTTGTCAAAGGTAAAGAAGACAAAGTTAGGCAAGAGAAACAGAGCAAATAGAGGGAAATAATACTGTCTTTATCTTCCTCCCTTGGAAAGCAAAAAGGATCTAGTGGGAGACTGTAACCATGGAATAAAATCTAGCTTTCACACCGGTGCTTCTTTTGTACTTTTTGTGTACCACCCCATCCATATGGCAAAGTTGGATTATGCTAAGCGTAGATATCTTTCACTACCCAGGAAGCAGATTTGAGAGTGAAGTGGAAAGGAAAGAGATTATATAAATTAACACTAAACTTCTCCATATGTCTAAAAATTTATGGGACTTCTTGTTTTATTAACCTTAAAACAATATACTTATTCTGTGGGATGATAGAGCTGGTCTACATGACCATGACAATAAACTAAGACTCAGTGATTATGTAAACAATAAATCTTAAAAAAAAGGCAGGTAATCATCTTATAAAACTTTTCTTTTTCAAAAAAGTAGAGGAAATGGTTTACTTCCCCAGAAAAGTATGATTCACTTAGGCTTGGAAGGTTGCGTTTGTTTTGATATGAAGAGGAGGGGCTTAACTGGCAGATAAAGTGAATGACAGGAAGATTTAAAGGTTCTGTAGGAATGTCGAGAACTGTGTCTTAATGCATGCAGAGACTGGCCTATGGCATCTAATCTATGCCTTCCAGGCAGTTTTGCAGATATTTTTTTTTAGGGACAATGTTCATGATAAATGCTAACATATAATAGATATGCTGGGGGCTTATCCGCAGAACAGTGTCAGTGGAACAAAGGAAGAGGAGTGAATAGTTTTGAGGTTCTCCCTGAGGCGTGGGCACACATGCCCAGATAAGCACGATTGTTGGGTCAGAAGACTTAGAGGACGTACACTTCTCTTGTGTAGCTTTTGTTTTCGACTTCTTTCTTTTAAAATGATTGGACATGTCATAAGCCCTTACTTGGATCTGTACTATGTTGGTTGCTTCAGTACTGAGGATATATTGAGTAGCTGGTAAGTCATATCGCCTGCTCATTCCAATAGCAAAACTAGATGAGAAAGGTGCAGCAGCGTCTAGGGTAATGAACTCTAGAATGGGATTTCCAAATAGCAAAATGGGAAAGTGAGATCTGCTGAAAGATACGCTGTCGTGATGGGGTTCAGTGTTTCTGTCAGCTACTTAGAAAGGCTGATATGCGCATATAATTGAGGAGAAAGTACTTGCATCGATGCATAAATCAGTAAAACAGAATATTGATCCTCGGCATTTCTTTATGCTTGACATGAAAGTACCATAAGTTAAAACCAAAGTAAAATAACGTTTCGTCATAGGGGTTCCTGGCTCATGGATGAGTGAATTCTGCAGCTTTCTTTGAATGTGACTGTGGACCTGGAGGTGACAAATAGTAGAGGGATAGATACAACTGAGACACAAGAGAGGCTGTGTAATCTTCATCTTTGGAGACTCAAAATTCGGCTGGACAAGCACCTGGGGAACATAGTTTCACTTTGAAGGTAGCCCTGTGCTGATCTGGAGGTTGGACTAGTGTGATCTCCAGGGATTCCTTCCAACCAAAACTTTGCTATGAAACTTTGGCTTTTGATTCATCAGCTTTCAGAAATAGTTGGGCACCTCTTAAAAGAAAGCCATATAAATGGGTGTTGGGGGTGTTGGAATGATTTAGCCTTGGTGAAGTGGTTGGAGATGGAGTTGGATTTAAACTCTAAGGGTCTTTTGTTTTAGGATCCAGGAAAGCTTTGAAAGAATCAAACTTTTAAGAAGTTGGAAATACAAAAAAGCACAGAAATAAAAAGCTTTTTGCAAACTTAAAAGTATGTAGATCTGGGATACTGAAACTCTACAGGAGCCTCTAATCCTCTCATATTGTTTTTTGTCCTAAAAATTTTTGTTTGGGGAAAAAAAAAAAGTTTCTGTAGGGGAGTTTATTACCTGTGGTTTTGCTGTAATCTTGATAGTGGGATGCGTGTTGAGAAGACCCTGACAGAATTGTTTAGGAATGTGGAGGCTGCATTAAGATGACCTGCAGAAGGATGGGATACCAAAATGAAACTGGGTGGCAGTTTCAAGTGCCGCTCCCATAATCTTCAGTGGCATGTGCTGTAGTTGGATTTGCTATTCCTCTTAATTGGAAAAGGACTGAACCTTGTCACTTCATGTCTGTAAATGCAGAAACATTCAGGATGCTGTTTACTTTCTTACAGTTTCCCCCCTCCATTTCACGTTTGAAGAAATCAGTCTTTCAGGGTTCTCGTTCTGCAGGTTTTGTATAGATTTTTCTTGTAGTTCGTCAGGATAATTAGAGAAGGTACTGGTAAGTTCTACTCCTGATCGAGGATTTGTTTGTAGGACCCCTTAATACCCAGCTATAAAAGCACTGTTGAAACTCAATATAAGGCTGCCAGAGACTTACCATGGGCCTGCTTAGGCTAACACAGACCTCTGCCTTACCATGGGCTTACGCAGACTTCCTTCTCATTCACCCTTGTGCAGCATAAACTCTTAAACTCTTGTTTTGCTGAAAGTTGCAGCTGTGGAGAATCTTTTTGCTGATATATTAGATTTTTAGGGGGTATTATTAGCTTGTTGAAATGAAACTGCTGTTGATACAAAAAGCTTTAATATGAAACCAGGATGAGGTGACCTGAAACTAGGATGACTTCATTGTTTTGCCAACTGTACGTATTCTTTAAGGCTATTATGTCTTGGCCACGTGCGCATGGAAGCTAATGAGGATTCATGTGTGGGTTTTATAGCACTAATGCTAGATAGAATGGTAGTTACACTTTTAAGAAAAGAAAACCACCTATCCATCAATGACCCATCTCTCCCATTGAAGAGGACAGCAACTGGCCAGTGCCTGATTTGAATCAGATGGATCACTGAGTGGTCTGTTAATCACCAGCGGGGACTGTCAAATTGCTTAAAGTTTATTATATTTTGCTGTAATTGTGGACACTCCTCTCAGGGGGATTGGACTAGATGTTCTTTAAAGATCCTTTCCAACCATTTTGTGATTCTGTGCTCATTAGCAAAGATTTCTGAAGTTCTTCCCTCTGTCTTCTGTTAGTTGTCTTGATCCCATAAAACCAGCGCAATTTTGTGTTCTGGGTACTGCCATCAGTGTTCCCTGGTAACCCCCCACTGCAGTCCTCAGCTCACTCATTGGGTAGTAATTGGATGGTAAATATATTTGACTGATTTTCTGGGTTGGCAGCTCAGCACTCTTCTTTGGTACTAAGTGTAGCTATGGACTCTTCTTGAAAGGAACCAGGGTGATAGACGTGAGGCTTGAGAATGGAAATGGCAGTGAGGAGAACAGCAGCCACCACTTGACATCCATTGCTGATTGCCCGTCTGCTGTATGCACAGAGAAAGGAAAAGAACTTTTGACTGATAAGCTTGCAGTGGTGCTGGAAGTAAATGGAAGCTGTGAGACCCTGGCAGTGGGTGCTGGAGAAACAAGCAGGGCTGGGGAGAGACTGAGCAGAAACACATTGCATCCCTGCTGAAGGACCTGGAGGGTATTTAAATGAGGCTGAGAGAAGAGCAGGACTCAGAAAACTGATACTATCAAACCCCTTTACACAGAAGTGTGATTGTAGGGACTCCTGAGACTCAGATGTTCAGAGGGCAGAGGGAATTAGAGTACATCTTGAATACATCCCTTGATTGAAGGTGCTGCCACTAGCAATGGACTAAAGCCTGAAATTGTGTTAGTTTATTCTGGAGCAGGGTGGCTTAAAATTGGCGTGTCTTCTTTCCTTATCTCAGGGAGAGAGGGGAAGATTTACAAGTCAGAAAGAGGGGCAAGAAACTGCAGTAAAACCTTGATGCTTCCACAGCAAGCCTTTCCTGTTTTCCGATCCTACTCTATTGGGTTTCCTCTCTTAAAACTTTTTGTCTTTTTGCTTCCAAGTAGAAGCCAGAATACTCTTTGTTCTTGCCATTTCTGTGCAGGATAAAGAAGATAATTACAGGTAACAAAGAGTTAAGCAACTAATTAAAGTATAATATAAAATAGCCGTCTTCCTTTTGAAGCTGAAGGTGACATTTGAAAATCCATGTATTTGGTAGCTAGTTGCTGCTTGCTGCGTTCCGTATGCTTCACTGTCTCACAGGATTCTTGCACAGATCAGGACAAATGGCCATCAAAGTTACAGAAGACTCTAAAATATATTTACAATTGGTTTTAGTTTCTTAAACTGAGGGTGGGATAATTTTTAAACGTTGTGTGTTGATCAAGAGACTACACAGCTTGAGGATAACAAAATGCTGGAAGAGGAAAGAGTATAAATAGAAACCCCACTTCCTTCTTGAGTAGAAGCCAAACTTGTGGTTGAACCTTTCTATACGAGAGTTCGCTGAGGTCCAGATAGGCAGCTGAATACAGATTTCTGAAGAAACCAAAAATTCTGAGGTCTGAGGGGGGGATGTACATAGCATATACTGAAGACTGGACTGAGTATTTCTTTCCTGTGCAACACCTGGCTGCAGCTCTTGGAAAAAGAGGATACCAGTGGAACTCGGAGAATGTTGGTGTAAATCCAGTGCCAGCTCAGTGAAAGGAGAAACGTATGTCTGACCTTTGAGTGCAATGCCATTCATTTGGGCCTGGAAGAGGCTTAATATAACTTAAAAACAGCCTCCCAAGGCCGAGGATTTGAAATATGGCCTTATCTGGACAGTAGGATAAATAGATCTACTGCTCTCTTTTCAAACTTGAAAATATTTTTCTGTTGATAAATAAGGGAATATTTTACAGCAATAAGCATGATTATTTTTCTCCTGATAAGTTTTCCCAGTAATATCCTGCATATTACAGATTATGCTGTTGATGTTTAAACCATATTACACTGCATGGAGCGCCCTTCATTTCTAATTCTTATAGTGTCTAATAGTATATGACATTTTTAGATATATGACTTAGATTTTTTTAATAGGTGTTTTATGGCTAAAATTTTGCATTATGCTTTTAAACCAAGGGATGTATGAGCCAGAATCTAATTGTTTTGTAAAATGAATCATTTTGTCTGCTATCTCTTAGTTAAAATACAGCTCTAAACTTGCTCTAGTTCAAACAAATTAATTCAAGAAATCTTATGGCCTATATTTATACAGGATGTTAGACTAGGTGATTACGGTGGTCCCTATGGCCTCATGTATGAACATTATTTGCAGTTTAGTTCTGATGAAAGACTTTTTTGGGGAGTGGTGGTGGGTATTTGGTAGCCCTCCCTACTAAGGTCATGTGTTTGTGTTTTTTTCAGACCCAGGTTTCGGTTGCTTAGTTTGGCAAAATTGTAATTATATACCTATTTACATCAGGATTGTGTAAAGGGAATTGTTTGAGTTTGGGGGTTTTTTAGTGTGTTTGGGGGGGGAGGGGTGGTTTGGTTATTCCCCAGTCAAAAACTATCAACCAGAACATGTGAAGTGCTCAAAAGAACCCACATTAGTTCCTGCTCCCAAAGGTCTGTGCTCTCATGGAATGTCTGTCTGTTCGGTGTTTACCTTCATCCACCTTCCTAACGCAGGCTGAGGAGACGGGGAAAAAGAGATTGCAGGTTTGCAGTGGAGAAGAGGAAAAGCCAGATCAGAGGGAAGCATTTGAAAGGCTGAGCCTGAAGAGGGAAGAGAAACTATGACTTCCAGTTAAGGGAAAAGACTAAAATTTAGGTCAATGGGAAACCAAGGCAAGCTGAACAAAAAACATTTGGGAGTGACTAAACAAGATGGGTCAGCTGTGGCAAGCTTGATAAAGTTGGGAACTGGTGGAGCGGGGGAGGTATGTAAGAGTTCTTTCATTATTTGGGCTAGTAGATACAAGGATGACTAATCTGTTTGGATATTTGAGATAGGAACTGGTGAAAGTAGTACACTGAAAATGCTGATTGGAAAACTGTTCTATCCTAGTGGACATCTTGGGCAGCTTGGTGTGCAGCTGTCTGTGACTGTTTTAACTTCATTAACTCAAGTAATAACAGTCCATACAAAGATTCATGACCACATGCCTGAAAATTTGGCAAGATGTTGGGGTTTTCTCATTTGCTTCTTTTTTTGTTGTTGCTATTTTTTATTTTAAAACAAAGAGCTCTTCATTAAAGTTCTGTTTACAAAGGCAATTTGAGTTGTGAAACACTATAGATATTGCTACATTTTGGCCTCCTTAAGAACTTATGACCTCTGGGAGTTGGATGTCAAAGTACTAAGTCAAAAAATTTCATTTCTTTCCAAATGAGCTGTTCTTATTCTTCCTTTACTGTGAACATTTTTACATTTTTGACCTTTTGGTCCTGATTTAAAACAAAGATTTCTTTTCAAAACTAATCACAGGAAAAAGGTATATTCTGGATAGCATTAACACACATGAATTTGGTCTTTTGGTTTTTGTATATAAAAACTTCCGAGTGCTTTCTTGGGAGTGGTATGTAAAGACAAGTAGAAAGTTGGTTCCTGTGTTTCTTAGATCTCCGGTGTAACTCTCATTCAGTATGTTTACGCATACACCCAACTTCACCCAATATGAGTCATCTCACTGACTTAAATTAGCTGTCCCTTTGCTACTGACTGGCTAAGCAGCCCTTCCCTTACACACTGGATGAGTCTTTTTCCAGCTCACTGCCGTCTACTTACATCTTCACAAGTCTCCGTGCAGCCAGCATAAGTTCCCTTGAGAAATCCTGATTTTTAGGGACGGGCATCCTGTGGAGTCTTTCCTCTTGCATCTTTCATGGAATGTAGGACTAGAAGGGAACACAAAAGGTCATTCATCTTCCTTGTCTTGGCAGGATTGAAACCATTCATGACAGATGTTTCTTCAACCTACCTCTGAAATCTTTTGGAGATGGACCACTGTTTAGAGAGACCATTTCCTTAGGTTGTTTCAAGTGCTTAAGCAGCCTTACTCCTGGAGAAACTGATCTAGCTAAATTTGGTACAATTTATGCTTGTTTACACTCTCATCCACAGCAAATGTACTAAAGATATGCCCTACTATCCTCTGTTAACCATTTTCACGCTTCCCCAAGTTTTTCCAGTCTTTCATTGCAGAGTGTCTTTCCAAAACCTCTAATAATTTTTCTTTGCAGGCCTCTCTACTTCATTACAAATGTAAACTAATGGTTTGACATAATTTATTTTCATGGCAGTAACTCACCTCATTATCTTATAGGGTTTTTTTGTTTCTCACAGTATTGTGGGGTGGAATTGAAGATGAACCAACTCCCCATCTCTTTTGGTCTACCCCCCTCCCTTTTTTTTTTTTTTTTTAAGAGATGGTGTAAATACAAGTGCTTTGGTGTATTTTATGTAGAGAATTACTAGTTTACCGAGAACCATTTTTCAACTCCAGAAAAGATCTTGAAAAGTGTAGACACTAATAGAATTAATAGGCATTGATGACCTATAACAAAGATAATTTATTGATGATTCTCAAAATACACTGTTAGGAATAATATTTGGGTATTAAAAAGCTTGCCTGATGACTAAATATTACTGCTTGTTTTCATAAGATACTTTACCACATACTGCATTGTACCCGGGGGACCTGACCAGTCAGTCCTTGGGGCCGATGGCGGCATGGAGCAAGCATGCATGGACCTGGGTGTCGTTGGCTTCCAGGCTAACCAGGCATGGGCAGAAGCTGGCTGCTCTTCCTGACAGCTTCTGCCAGGTGCACCGGCTCTAACTAAACCTCTGGAGAAAATGGAACAGGAAAGCCAAAAACACAGGTTTGGCAAAGGAGTTAAACTATAGTAACTTGAACCCTTTCATTTAGAATTGTTGCTGCAGGACTCTTTTAAGGGTACGGACTTTCAAAGTACTCCATTGCAGAAAGCAGTATCAATTCAAATAAAAATAAAACCGGAATTATGTGACTAAATTTTTTATCTTTCTAAGTTTTCTCCTCTTACAAACTATTTGTTGAGTGGCACTAACAGCAGAAGGAGATAATCCACAAAATCTTTACAACTTTTTATACCCTCCCACCAACAAAGAAGATTAGAGAAGATAGGCTAGGTGGATATTTGTTTTACAGTATCTGAGAAACAAATGCTGTTTTTTCATTTTACTACCTCTACCTCTTAAATAAAGTGAATAATGTACCTTCTGTCTTTAAAATAAATTTAAATACTCTTTGTTTCTAGTTTATTGCTGTGATCTGCCTGACTTAGATTGGTACAAGCTCTAGCTTTTGGGATAAACCGAGGTAGCCACGTGTATGCAATGGGAGGAGGTTAGTGCCCAGCCTGCCAAGTAGTCATTGTCCCGGTACAGTCAAAACCAGGCATTTTCTCTCTGTGTGCTGCGTCTCTCTTTCAGCACTTGTGTGCAGATATCTTCTGTAGGGAAACGAGGTTACAAATGAGGATAGAGTAACAGTGCCTATGTCCTCCTAGCCTGACGTGGGATTGGGACGTGACGGATCTGTGCACCTGGTATTGTCTTCGCACCAGATACTCGTACTGATATGTGTCCTTTGACGCTTTGCCAGTATTAGAACTTAATGATCCTTAAGTGTGCAAAAATAGCAGCCTTGCTATTTTCTGTCTTTCTTTTTTTTCTTTCTTTCTTTTTTTTCCCTCTGAATTTTTCCCTTTAACTAATTGACACAGATTTATTCCCAGGTTTTGCAGACCACTTCTCAATGTTTTTCTCTTTCCTCATGTTCAAAATTATAAAATATAAATGGGGCAACGGAGTTCCCACTTTCCCGGGGAATTGTATAATTTGAATTTAGGAAGACTCAAGAGTTTTTCTTACTCCATGTAAAATATGAAGCATTTCAGTGATTTAATAGGGTTTTTTTTACTTTGCTAGGTGACACAATTGATGATCAAAGTAGAGAGTCAAAGGATAAAACTTCATTTCCAGAGACCAGACCAACGTACAACCAACCTTCACAGGTAGGAGACTATTTCCTTACACACACATGATGGAACTTCCATAGGAGCTCATTTAAGAAGCATGAATGTCCTGCAGGAGACAGTTTCAACACATTCACATCTTTCATAGACTGAGTGCCTACTCAGCCTTCATTGTCATCCGTCATAAAAGAAGCATTGCTAGTAATTAGATGGCAATATTATCAAGGCCACCAATATTGATTTGAAAAAGAGAGAGTAAGAAGGCTGGGCTGTATGGTATTGCTGAGTATTTTATTTTTATACTTGAGATGTGCAAGTATGAAACTGTAGCTAGAATGTTAATGAATTGCATAGAAGCATTAGCGTGGTGAGTAGTAATGGAAAATGTCAGACATTTACATAAGTCATTTATTTCCACAGCTACCACTATGAGTAACATGTTGTAAGTGTGTGAGTATAATACACTGTCTTTATTGTGTGTTTGCTTTCCGTTTCAGTACTCCGTGGCTATAAATCTGGACTTCTTTTTCTTCATCTGTTTTATTTAATGTTTAATCCATGTATACCAAAGAGGGCTTTTCAGGATATTTCTGCATATGATGTACACATATTTTCTTCTCCACCTCCTCTGAAAATGTTTTTGCAATGAGTGTGAGCCTGTTTTTTATCGCCATATAGTTTTAGATATTTGCAAGATAACTATTGAGACATTTTGCTTGGACTTTTTGTGCTTTTGCGGTGATTTTGTTTTTTTGCTTAACCTATACTTTCTCTCTCTCTTTCTCATATCTAGCCTTGGAACTAACTATATCTCTGTCTGTCTCTCTCTCCTCAATGCCTTTTTAATATTTATTATTGCCATGTCCCTTGGTATATGAGAGTTGTGTGTGATAATGTTGCATCTTTAAGAGTGGTCAACATGTGTGTATGAGCAGTAGTGTCCTTTCTAATTTCAAATTGAAAACTGTGTCTGATACATAAATCTTTAATTCATTGTAAGTAATGAGTGGTTTACCTTCTGATAGCGTGGGAGTATGAATTAGTTACAATTAATCACAAAATTTTAGTCTGACTTCTGAGCCAGGGTGTTTCGCAACTGAAGTCCTGCACTTTTGAGGCAGTATAATGCATTGACGTTGTGGTTACCTACTGCACAGACATAGTTTCCCTTAATGTGATGTTCTCGCTAGGTATTGTGAACTGCCAGTTATTGTAGCGTCAGTGGTTTGTCCAGTTCTGTGGAATTTCAGGAAAATAGGAACTTGTGTAGATTTTAAGTGTTTATGAGTTAGAGGAAAGAAGCAAAGTTTTCAAAATAAAACAGTAGTTATTACAGTGAAAATAAAACAAAGATTTATTTTAACTTTTCTATTAAAAGACCTATCTGTCACAAAACTACTTGTATGAACTAGCTTGTGACATCATCAGTTAAATTAAGATAAAGCATTTGGTAGTATCTAAGTTATTAACTTAGTCTAGATTTTGGTATTCGTACTTCACGTTTGCTCAAAGGAATTCTCAGTTTCTCAAATTAAATAGAGTAACTGAGCATCGTGGAAATGAAATGGATAATTCTGGCCATTAGGAAAGCAATATTCCTGTTTGCAGTGGTGAGTATATTTTTATAAATTTGTGGGAGAACTCTACCAGTTTAGTGAAACTGGAAAAGCATTGTGTTACATATCCAATATGTCATTGAGACACAGAAGATTAATTGAAATAATAATTTTGTTAGCATTAAAACAAGAATACTTCATAAACATAGTGCAGTATGTTAAAAGATGTTTGCTAGGCTGCAAAGTGGTATCAGACATTTGTCATGCAGACTTGGACAGAAGAGGGTTTAGTTCTTCAACTGCATCTTTCAATTGCTGGAAACTTGCTTTTATTTTTAAATATCAACTATTTTACAGCTTATTAGATGTAGACTTTTTGGAACATGGAAAGTGCGTTTAGACATGTGATTTAAAGAAGAATGAAGTAATACTTTGTTCATGAGTCACTTCCTTATTCAAAAGGGAAACTATGTTGAGTTTGTTTTTTGGTTTTTTTTGAAGTGAGGATCTTCTGGAGTATTTTTTGGTAACTCGTCATCTTTGGAATTTCCCATTTACTTAGGTACTAAGTAAATTGGATTTGTTTGCTGTACAATTCTGAATTCTCAAGTACATATTTTTGTATAATCTTGCATAAATTATTTAAACTGATGCACAAATAAAAGTGTACACCAAGATCAGCTTGCTGCAACTAGCAACGTGTAACAGAACCTCTTGTAACAACTGCCATACCTGCAGTCTGCGTTATTTTAAGAGGTTTTGATATTGCATGCATGTTAGAGGAACTGCAGATGTTTAGAAACTTGTTGCAGGAAGGGTGTTCTCAAAGGCCAACTTTAGTCCAAACATTTCATCTTCTGCTGCAGAGAGTGGGAACAGAAGCTCCTGCTTTGAACAGTCCCATGTGGAGTATCCTCTCCATCTCAGCGAGTATGGATGGAGGTTTGGGAGGGTCATCTTCTGACGCCAAGTCAGTCCTAGGGAGATGCGTTGTCCGGCAGGGTAATGAGTGCTCTGGGCCTAATCAGACATGTACGATCCCACTGAAGTTGCTTCAGGCTCATGAACTAAAAAGTCATAGGCACATTTAAGTGCTTTTCTGGATTGGGGCCAAAATACTTAGCGCTCTGCAGGGCCAAGAACTTAAATTAGTCTCTTTGTGATGCTGAAATGCAAAGCGTCTAATTTTAACTGCAACACCGTCATAATAGAAAGAGATATTACCTTTTATTTTTTCATGCATGCAAGCTTGCCATTACTATAGTACAATTTCCAGATAATTCAATCTTTATCTGCTTTCACTGGGAATTTAAGGTTATAGAAAACAACAGAACGGAAAAGTTAGTTTTGCTATATGAAGAGTGCTAGAAACCCTAGTAATGTGGCGGGGTTATTTTTGATAATGAGCTATTTCATTGGTAAAGCAAATTAGTGCAACCATGTATTTTTGTCCTACTGTGAGAGCAATTATATAGCATATCTATTAGGAGACATAAAAAATATTTTTGACAGATGGTATGGCTGTGAATTAGGATTTATGAAGATTATTGTATGTCTGGTGTCCAGGACACCTGGGATTATTAAATTGATGTAAGAAACAACAACAAAAAAAATTACATTTCTGGTAATAGCTGCAGTGTTTTGTATCTCCCTACTGTCACCTTAAGAAACAGCTCATGTTTATTTGATATTGCACTTCTTGATAATCTGACATGTGCTTTTTAGCCAACAGATATCAGCAGATTTAATGGGTGAAAACTGTACCAGTAAGTGTATTAAAATAAACTGCCAAAAAATGAGAGCTGTCTTTAGATTGTAAATTAAGATTTTTCTCTTGCTGTGTGTTCTTGTTTTTGTTCTTGTTTTTCTATATAGTCCTGTTTCTCCCTCAAATGCTTAATAGCTATTGCCTTCTATCTAAGGAGCTTGTTACACGTTTTCTAGGGCAAGAGAGAATCACCCAAGGGATTGCTTAATCCATAATTATCTAATTTATATGTTGTTGTTATAGCCACTCTTAATTATATACCTCGCTGTGATACTTATCATCATAGGAGATAGTTTTCTTTATGAATTGCAATAGTTCTGTTATAGTTCTTGTGCCCTTTCTTTTCATAATTTGCTACTATAAACTGAGAATGCAGCAGATAGAAAGCCTGTGTTTCCTGAAGTAAATTTAAAATTGTCTGTTGTTTTCTGCATATAGATACTGGTGTGCACTGTTTTGGGCAAGTATCTAAATAAATTAGAAAAAATATTTTTGTATCTGAACTGGAAGATAATATCCTCATTAAACTGATCCTTTGTAAAGCTGCTATATAAGGATTCTGAACAGATGTAAATAAGTTTCCTAGGCATCTGGTTAGGGGTTATAGTAGTTGGAAAGACAAAAATACTATGAGATATAAAATATCAAGGAAGAGATAATGGGAGTTGTGAGTGCACAGAGTAGGGGGAAAAAAAAATCTAATTTTCTTTTTACTCATCTAGAGAAATTAGCAAGTGTTGCTGAAGTTGATAGACTTTTAAGATACCCTTTTGAGCAGATCACCTGATATAATCCCAGGGCATGAATAATGCTGGTTTTTTTAAAAGGAAAAAAGATAACAATAAAATTAATTGGTTCTTCCAGACCTATTATTGCCCAGTGTTTACTAAATCTTAGCTGACCGGATTATTTTTACAAGTTACTGGAAAAGGCACTATTACTGATCGTGGCTCTGTTCAGTCACCCAACTCTTAGTTTATGGTTCAGAGGGCCCCATATTTAAAATCTTGAGAAGGGTGTTCTAGGCTAGATTTACTGCATCATTTTCAATTCCCTACATTTGCTTTAGAGAAGGTGGTTTATATTTCAAAATTATTGGCCAATGTTTGTGATTAGTTCGCTTCATTTTGACAAAATGTAGTGTCTCTAGAAAAATATTGCTGCGGAGGTTGGCTTTTTGTTTTTTTAAGGTAGCATAAGCTAGAATTCTAGTAATGGCCTGGTTAGATTAATTGCTTGTCATATGTCATATTAACTCCAAGATCTTCTTTTTCAACTATAAAGCTCTTAAAGCATGTTGTTCCATATTTTCCCTCTTCTTAATTGGGTATGTAAGCAATAATCACTTAATGAAATTATCCACTCTAAGAAGGGACTGGAATAAGTCTGCAGCAGGTCATCAAGCATGTTCTTTTCTCTGAATGCTGGTACTGTCAGAAGAAAGGTCTTATGTTTTACTCAACTATTGTGTATGATCATAAGCTATAGGAAGTGAAGTTTTAACATTACCTTCAAAGAAGAATGACTAGTGTTGGCGGCTGCAATGGATATCGTCTTTATTAGTTCCCTTCATCCTCTGCTTGTACAGTAAAAAGCTGGCAGTTCTGTGGGGGATCTGTGTGCAGCCACAGATCGAAAGTGCGTATGAAGTAGAGCTGCCATATGATAAGAAGGGCACAGTATATGGTTGTGATCTTACTGAGAACAAAGGTAAATAACCCAGTCAGCTAAAAAAACCCAAGCATTACATATTACAACTATCACTATGCAATAGCGTATTTACTTTATAAAGCTTCATTATATCGTAATGTTCATATTGCTATCTGTTTGATGATTCACCAAAATATTTAAGAGATCTTCTCATATTTGGAAGACCTCCAGAACGTATGAACCAGTAGACTTCCGTCTGCCCTCAACAGTTGGGCAACTTGGGGGGTGGAGGGTGTATGTACATATTATATATAAATATATTAGGTATACACACACACACGTAAAATTTAAGCAAACTTGATCCTTCATAAGAAAGTCTGCTTCTGCATGTCACAAAGGATAAGTTGCTATGGCCTTACAAACAACAATTTATAAACTCTGATTTGTCCAATCTGTTGGCCCAGGGTCAACCAGTGAGACCTGGGGGTGTCTTGTAAGACTGTCACCTTGTAGGATTTTTCACAATTCTAAAAGTGACTAGTTTTTTATCTGCGTAACTTTTTATCTGTGTAACACGATACACAGCCAGAGTTATTTCAGATACTTAGTAATCATAGTAACATCAAGAATGCTATGTCAATTGTCTTTTTCTTAAAGGGAAGTATTATATTTTTAGATATAGGAACTGGAGTGGGAATTGAGAGATGTGAATTAACGTGGTTGTCACCAGCTTCCTCTCTGAACTTAGAAAACAGTTCATTTTCAAAAAAAGTAATGCAGTGCTCTCTTACAAAGCATTTTTCTGTAGCACTTTGCAAGTGTGAAATACTGTTAAACCCTTTGTTTAACTTCAGTTGAGATTTCATTACAACAGGAACCGAGGAAGTTTTACAGTCTTTTAGAATAGGAGTTGAATGTTCCTTCTGGCCAGCAAATACACGTAAACACAACAAATGGATTGGAGCATCTCTCCCTCCCGCAGCCCTGCCTGTGGAGTCTGGAGTCAGTGCTGTCGTCGGGCTTTAGGATTAGTGAGGTTTGAGTAAGACAAGACAAAACCACCTCCTGTAGGGAAAGAATAGCACACAAGTATGGTATATTTTCATTGTTTAATGCCTATAAATAGCCACGTACATACCCGCATGTAAAAAGTTCATAAAATAGTAAAATTGGCCTGAGAGGCAATTAATTTTGAGAGTGGGGGTTTAGTAGACGAACATATTCTCCAAATAGTGACCAAGGCATGTGTACCCAGAAGCACATTTCGCATATCTCCCTATTTAGTTTGGACAGAGACTCACTATACGCTTGACTTAATTGCGTGCTTATTCAGTTACATTGGATGGTTATTTGTAGCAGGAGATACTCAAACTGGGTGCCCAGATGTTCCCATCACATTTTTAGCGTTTCTCTAATTTTGGGATCTTCTGACTAGCTTAATCCCCAGATAAAACTACTGATTATCCTGTATCTCTTGACGAAACCCCTGAGGTTGGACTAAAAGCCAGTAATGCTGGTTCACTTTGCTGCTGTCAACAAATTGATTGGTCAGTCATCCTGCCTCTGGGAGCAACCCTTCTGGGCTTTCCAAATATTAAAATTGATCTAAAATGAAATGTAGATCATACATCACTTGATGAGACTGAGTGCTAATACAGCCTGATATTTACAGCATGATGCATTAGCGTAAAATGGTGGCTGAAAGACTAGTATAGGGCAGTTTATCAATAATTACTCTAAACACCAGATAAGGAAAATAACAATGTCTTTAGGTTAGTTTCACTGCCACTTTAAGGGGAACCCCTCCCAAAAATACAGACGGCAGTGGGCAGTCCATTTTAATTGAAAGGAAATAAGACATGAAAACTGTCTCCTTTAGTCCAAAGTTTTAATATTGATAAGACAGGAATATGTTTTTCTGTACTTTACATCAGTGTAGTTTGAGCCTTTCACCATAATGTGCTACTGCTGTAATTTCTGCCTTAAAAAAATCCCCAAAACTTCACTACTCCTCAGTTGTATCAGACTTGTGAAAGACTCTGCATTGGGTAGCACGTAGTCAAATTTTGTTCTAAAGCACTTTTTTAAAATACAAGATAAAATGGAAGTTATTTCCTTCCACGGTATTACAAATTTTAAGAATACTTTTTGAGTGTTGTAATGCAATTAGTAGACCTGCTTGATAAAAACAAATCTATTTTAAAAGCCAATAAAGTACTTTTCTTCCTTTTCATTATGATCCAATTATCTTCCTTCCATAGAGAACCAGGAGACTGAAAGAGGCCACCTTGATTGAATGAGATGACCAATATTTGTTTCCCTTTATTTATTTAATTATTTGGTCCTTTACTGCTTTAAGAGTCATAGAATCATAGAATCATAGAATGGTTTAGGTTGGAAGGGACCTTGAAGATCATCGAGTTCCAACCCCCCTGCCATAGGCAGGGACACCATTGTGCTTTTATTCCTGCGTGTCAAAAGCCCAAGCAGTAGGTGCTGAGGACAACTCAGTCTTGTTACTGTTTGGAGACTGAAGATTGAAGCCAGATTACCCTCTGGCTCCTGGCAGGCTGTTTGCGGAAGGGGCTGTTGACAAGCGCTCCAGCTGCACACTCTGTATGGAGGAACTTAAATATCCATCCTTGCTTTCTCTCATTGACTTGAATCTCTATGGAGAGAGCACGTGGGAACTTGGGTTAGGAGATACTTGCCTAATTCACTTTTTGACATGAGACTATTTTAAATTTGTAAGTAGGACATATTGCTAGTTTTGCCACATGCTTGGATTTTAAGCAGCATGATAAAAACTTCAGAATAAAGCACTTAGTATAGCAATTTTTATTCACGCATCTCCCGGAGAATCCCTTCGTGTTTGTCAGGACTGAGGAGAGAGACCATTAGAAAGATCCAGGGGTTTAGTTACCTAACAAAACTTCTGAAAGCACCACTGAGGAAGGACGTTGTTTGCAGGTATCACTGGAGGAAGCTTCACCTGGGCTCAGACTAGTCTTTTCCGTTCACGGTACTTAATGAGCGTTTTTCTGAAAACCAAATCCAAGATCATTTCCTTTTCCTTTCCTCTTATTGTAGATGGAAATTGTTATCCCTCTGTCTTTTTCCTCTCACTGATATTAACATTCTAGGGAGACATTTGACGGATGTTACTGACTACCTCTTAATTACTAAAGGAGACATTTCCTTTTCTTCTTGAAACAATAACTTCTGATTTAGGCAGCTTTTCCCAGTTGTTCCAATTTGCTGAAAAATTTATTGACTTCTTTTGTGAAACCATGTCTGCTAAATATTTTCTTACTATTCTTTTATGTTTAATTGTGTAAGTTCTTTTCTTAAGTAGACAGCTTCCTTTCCCATTCAAGACCTTGGATTTTCATACACTTAGTAGAATAATGAGAGAATGCAGAGAATCCCACTTTTTTAGAGGTTCTGCTCCGTGGACATCCACCATCTCAGAGCAAACATCATCTTTTTCGTGCCATAGCAGGTTACCATGTTGGAGCTTCTGCAATAGCAGAGGTTGGGAGCAAAAGGTAGAGACGTGGAGGCAGAGACCCAGTTTGTCTAAGCTCCTCCTATTCAGGACATTGGCTTCCCAAAAAGCCTTCAGGATATTTTTTTCCTCAGAGCAGTAGAGAGAAACTCAGATATTGTTGTCACTAACTACATTGACCAAATGTAGCTGCAAAATTAAAATGGATTCTTTAAATACTGTTTATTTCAATATGCAATTAAAGTTTTATAGAAAAATTAATTTCTTAGTACATTCTCTGGCTATACTGAAAAGTTAAAATATAGCCTTTCCTCCTGATTCCAGCTCTGTTAAAAAAGTACTTTCCAAGGGGTTGTGTAACATTTGCATCCTAGTTATTTAAAAATTATTGCCCCACATATAAAGAACTCATTCATGGTTCAAAGTTGCTTCAATAGATAACTGAATTTTAACAGTTAATATCTGAATTTTGTATTACATCATGAACGAAGGTGGCAGCAAAATAAATGCGAGTACTTTGTGCTTTTGGATGACACTGAAGTTACAGAACAAATCCATTATCAGCATTTATCAGACTTCTCTGTTCATTTTGCAATATATTGACTTGTCCTTCAGTTCTGATTTGTGGTGGTGGAATGCATTGCTGAATGTCTAGAGCTGCCTGCATTTTCAATTACAGTTCTTTTGGCTTGCAGTTTACTTACTATAGTAACTTTCATGAACTTTTTTAATCTTTCAACGTGCGTGCTACAGAAAAAAGAAAAAAAACAACTGGCGCAGTTCGTAACATTTCCTGGCACTGGCAGAAGCACAACGTGCTGCATATTGTTCACGTTGCTTGTTATAATGTATGAGATCTTTGCTATGAATAGCTTGCATAGTACTTTGAAGGAACAGAGGAACTAGATAAACTGTTCCTTACTGAACTCACATCTCTCTTTCTTCTAAGATAATTCTTATCACAATATTCATGTTGCAGAGGAGAACGTTGTCCAAAATTCACCTGTTAGGACAGTGCCCTAAGCTCAGGGGCGTCCCTCCAGAGAGGCACAGGGAGGCAGCAAGAAGAGGAACCCTGCTACTGAGGGGGCCTCAATGCTGATACAGCTTTTCAGTTATCGGATTCAAAAGTGCTAAAATTGGTTGGGAAAGAGGGAAAGATAAGAAAATAATTATTTTCGTTATGGTGGGAAATTAAGACTTAGCATTTGTAATAAAGATTTAGAATCCTTTTCTGCTTCCTTCTTATTTCTGCCTTCTCTTAGTTCTGCAGTCTTTCTTCATGTTGCATCTTATCCCTGTTTGCTCACCGTTTTAGAGTTTCTCATTATAGATGCCCACGTTTGAGATGTTATGGTTCTCTGTCTTTAAATAATTATCAAATGAAATAATTAAATAATAGGAATTAGGAATAAAAGCAGGAATTAGGAATGAAGACATCATTATACAGGGTCAATAAGGATGTACAAATATACACCGTTATTGATACTGAAAGTGTGATTTAGCAGAGATTCCCCTACTGTTCTTTGCAGGCCAGGGTACTCTGTGGGGAGCTTTGCTATAATAACGAACAACTGTAGAATGTCACAGGTACTTTTCACTGTTTCTTTACGATATTTTTATTTAAGATTTCAGCAACATTAACCTGACCTTGATTCGATTATAGTCTAAGGAATGGCTGAAAAGCATGCTTTAAAGTGGAAAATTAAAAAGAAAAATAACTAAAATGTATGTCACGAATCAGTAAAAAATATACTCAAATGCTTACTTTAAAATCTGGTTCTGTTTTACTCTGAACAGCAATAGCGATAAATGGAGAAAAAACACACTGCCTGCTAATCACACAGAATTTCTACAGGTAGCAAGAGCTCTTTAAGAAAGACAAATCACTGCTGTGTTACAGAATGAGAGCCCTAAGAAGCTGGGAAACAAGAGCCCAAAGCAAATGGGAAAGCTGATTTCCACTGACAGCCATTGTTGCTTCTAAAAGCCTCTCCAAGGACTTGATCTTAGCCCGAAGCTTTCAGCGTGGAAGTCTGCCCTGTTGCAACCATTGACAACACCAATCTTAGGCTAGTATTACAATCCCATTCACTGCATTTCTGTTAAGAAAGGAATAAAGTGACCAGAAGCCATTTGGATACAGCAGTGAGCCACTGCAAGGTCTCCAGCACTTTTTCTTCCATCTACTTTTGTTCTCCCAGTTAGAAGTAACTTTTTTCTTGAGTCCTTGGAGGGGATGCTGACGAAACTTTTGAGTGAGCCTTAAAAGAATAGCAGCTCTCATGATTCACATGGGGTTTTCTGAACCATCTCAGGGACATCTGTATTGTGCTTGTCTGGGTGGGTTTCTTCCTTTCTAACAGTTCTTTTAGGATATAGCTCACGTACTTATTGGTGTGTTGGATGTGGGGGTGTTTTGTTGCTGATGTTCTGAGTTGGGTTTTTTGTGTCATTTAAAAACTATCATGTCATGTACGCTTTTCCCCCCTCCAGCAAGGTTTTACTGATCCTTTTCTTCTAGCTTAAATTGTTGAATACAAAGTGCTAAACATTCAGAGCGCCTTGCGAGTAATTCTTCTCTTCCCCTCTGTTCCTCTTTGCCATTACTGTTCTTACTTGAAATGTGAATTGTTGTCATCAATGGAGATGCTCACTTTGGAATTCCTACAAATTTTCTAAAAAGTCCCAGTGAACACCCTAAAAAGAAATCATCAATTGAAACACAATTGGAAGAACAATCCCTCAAGATAATTTCCATTTCCAGATATGTGAGAAGTAACTGCATAATGCTACATAAATTCTGAGATACGTTCTGATACAGTTTGCTGTAATACCGCAAAATGGCCTGAAATAAAGATAATATTTCTGAATCACCAGTAGCATTGTAGGTCTCTGTCATAATTATGATATTGCTGGATATTTAGTAAATATTTTGAAAGAGTGAACATACTGTGTGTTTCTCAAGGCTGTCTTTTTAAGGAAAATGGGTCTGCTTTTGGAAAAAACACCTTTATTTTTTACAGAAAGTACAAGTTTCTTAAAATCAATCACTTCTTGCTAGAAAAACTTGTTCAACAATTTGGATGATAGTCATGCTAGCACTGATCTTTGATTCTTCTTCAGAGCACTGTAAATCCAGCTTCTTAGTACATTATAAACTGCATTTTTTCTTCCTTACTAGGCTCTTGGCAGACTTTATGGTTAGCACAGAGATGCAGCAAATTGGATGTTTCTAAAGGCAGCTGAGAAACACTTTTTTTTTAAAAAAAAAAAAAAAGGAAGAATTTACTTTAGAGGATATTATACTTTGTTAGTTTTGAAATAACGTATAACACCCCTGTTGTCAGAGCGCAATTAGTACCTGGTGGCCAGCTACCATATATATTTGCGTACTGTTTCTTTTATCCCTGTTCATTTGGATTGCAAACCAAGAATGAAGAAAACACCTTGCTTATTTGAATTAAATTTGATTACCATACTTTCTGTAATTTTAACTGATTTTTTGACTCCCTGGTGTTTGGTGAAATGTAAATTGTTTGGTGATCTTCTAAAGTGCATTCAATTAGTATTTCTCATAGCAGGATTGTGTGTCATAGCATTTGGCAGTGCTTTGTTTAGCTAATGTCCAGAGAATCTGCTCCGAATAGATTGCATTCTGGATAAATAAGTTAAGCATTTAAGTCGAAACCAGTGTGACTAATGTGGGGTATCAAATTCTCTAGGACTTGCAGTTCTATATACGCTTGAAGAATGCATATATGAAAACATATGCCATTTCATAACCTTGACTTTGATTGCATCACATAGCTTTGTGCTGGTGTTTGCATTGTAACCAGCTTGGGCGATCTCAGCATTGATGGGTAATTGATGGTCCGGTGTCCAATTCTTCACGACATTACCACAGTTGCTCTAAAAGCCTTCTGGTTGGCTTCATCAAGGTCTTTTCACTGATGTGGATTCTCCAGCATAAGAGTGAAATATTTCTTGCTGTTTTAAAGGATGTCTTTATGATTTGGAATCACAAAAATTTGTCTAGCTTGATAAGATCTTTGCACATGAGGCCATTATCTGAGTATCACTGCAGGAGTGCTCAGAAACAATTCTGCATAGCAAAGGGCAATGATTGCCTATAATGACCGCACTAGGCAGAATTGAAAAATTACTTCTTGCAACCTGAATTGTTGAGGACAGGAACTTTTTTCTTTGTCTGTAGATACCTAGTACAGAATACGTTATATAGATAATATATTGTATGCCATAACATGAGACACACTGACCAGATAAAAGGATGGGCTCCACAGTATTCGAGGAGATAAACTGCAAATGTGACGGTTTTCCAGCAGCCTGGCGTCAGCTAACTTTCCAGGTTAACTGTGACCAGCATTTTTCTACCATGTTTGGGTTTTGCATGCTGCATTAAAGAATCATTCTCCCCAGGTTTTTTATTTTTCCTATTGTATAATTTGTTGGGACGTCAGTCCAATAATAGTAACATAAAATGTGACTTGCTATAAATGAAAAAGTGAATGTGAACATTTTAAAATAGTGAAAAATAGCCATTTTCAGGGGAGAGACAGTAGTGGTTTATGTGTGACATTCCAATAGGAAATCTCGAGTGCTTTTCTCATTTCTGCTGTAAATTAATCTTGTCATACTGGACCCAAGACCTTCTCATGAGGCGTTGGATAGACTGGGACCCAAAGACTGGATCTGAGATGCTTTTCTTTATTCCTGACTTGTCTGTACTATGTTGCTCCCAGCTATTTCGGGAGCTTTATTTATGATACTGTTTTGACTATTCAAATAGTATCAGCATCTATAGACTATTAAGAACCTCCCTGACAGTATGCAGAGATAGAGTATGGTAAAATTATGTTTAATAGTAAAATAATTCTAATGTAATTCATTATTCCTTACTGCAGTATTGCTTTGAAACGTGGGGCAGGACTTGAGAGTGAAGAAGGCTGGTTCTTGCTCTGTTGTTGTCAATACATGGTATCTGCTGTGTGCAGAAAGGGTTTTCATTTCTGGGGCTGCCCATTTGGCACCCTTCTAAGAAACGTAAGGTTTTTTCTGGAGGAAAAAAGATGATCCAGGACACTTTGTGCTCTCCGATTTTTTTTTTTTCCTCTTTGAAGTTAGTTTTGCCACATGATAGTCGAATTTGCATTGTAAATTGAGTTCGCCCAGCTTGTGGGACAATTAAGGTATAAACAGGTGTTCATAAAAGTATAATTTGCCAAACAAAATAAACATTAGATTCTAGGGATTTCTGATTATCATCTGAGCTATGGGAATAGGACAGCAAGCGAGGGATCATTTTTCCCTGGAATGTGGGAGTGGGGGAAGGCAGAAGGGTCTTTGAAGATCTTGCTTAATTGATTCCTAGATGTAACCTTTTCCTGTTTTTCATTTGGGGCTTTCTGGCTCCACTTTCCCCTTCAGAATATGGGACTGATGTAATACAAGCAAATACCAGCACCTCAGTAAATGCTCCACAGGTTATTTCTTTCAAGAGGGAATGTAACAAATTTGTGCAGAGTAGAAATTAAGGCAAGTCTTAAAGTTTACAGCAGGTACCAATTTAAGTACTTATTTGAAGTATTGTGCCGGGGTTTTTTTCAGATAAATATCATTAACATTAAGTGTTCAGTGTGTTTGGCAGTGTTCTTAGCAGGAGAATATGTCTGTAGCAGAAGACGTTTATGAGTTTTGTTATGATGCACACCTTGAGCCTATTTGAAGGAAGACTTCTGTAAGCATTACCAATTAGCAGCTGTAGAAGCTAAGATCCCTTTTCAAGCGAGAGCTGCTGACCTTCAACTTGAAGATAATTGTCCTGGTTAGAACAGACAAGAGGTTTTAGGTTTTTTCCTGGACTTACAGACTTACAGTGCTATTGCCTGGGTTTTTTTCCTTAGAGCTTGGAAAGCTGCAGTAGGAGAACTATGCAGGCTATCTTCCTAACTTCTCTGCTAGCTTTCCTATTTTCCCTGCCCTCTAAAGATAGCAGAATCGGTAAGGAAAGCTAAAAGAAATCTTGTCCAATTCTTGCCTCTGCTGTTGCATGTAGCTTTCTGAAGAGCTGTTAGCTACTCATAAGAATAGAGAACTAAGAAGAGGAAAGCTAAGGGAAATGGAGAAGAAGAAGAAATATCAGTAAACTGTAGCTGTAGGAATTATGCAGTACAGACATTTCAGTATTACAATAGCTTAGAGAATATTGCTACAGCAGGAGAAACCTGGTGACATAACCTGTCTCCAGAAGGCAAAGTTGAGACTACTCTTTCCTTTTTGATACCTATAAAAGAAAATGTCGTACAGCAATTAGCCAGAAGGTGATCTGAAAGAGGAGGGGAGAATAATCAAACAGGATTTATACTGGGAAGTAAATCCCAGCTGCTCAGTAGGAAGGTGCTTTCCTCACTTGCCTCTGCTGGAGCTCATTCGCTCCTCTTTTGTATTGGATCATAACTGGTAAGTTTAGTAGTTATATCTAAGCCGTCATTCCTTTTAATACAACTTCTTAACCTTAGGAAATTTTACATTATTACCCTGTGACATAATAGTAACGGATCTTGGGAAGTTGATCTTACTCTTTAGGCTTCTAATCATTGTGAGTATAAACAAAAGTTTCCGAAAGAGGGTCCATTTCAGAGCGTGCCGGACCACTAACCCCTTCTGTCCCAGTAGCTTATGGAGGAGCGAGCTTCCTCTGTCACCTTAGACAAGTACTGACTCTGAACTGACTTAGATTGGCAAGATTATCTGTGTCGTTGTTGATAGTTTAATAGCAGGCTTAATGTTTGTTTATCTGTCCTACTAGATGAAATGTTGGGCTGTGTAAGGAATGATTAATGCTCAGGTTGTGTTCAAGTCAAATCCAGTCCTTGCTTTGAGAAGGAGATGGAGTGCCTTTTACCTGGCTGAAGTCTTAGCTGTGTTACACGCTCCCAGGCTAGAAAACAACCCCACCGCCACCCCACCACCCAACCTGTCCTTCTGTCAAATAGCCACAACCTCAGGTTCTCTGTGACAGCCACGATCTGTAACATTCAACTCCAGCACAGGTCAGATCTTGAGCAGCACAACTCCCATAAAAATCAGGGAATAATTTAGGATGAAAACGACCTTCATACAGCCAAATCCATTTAACTCTTATGATCAGTTGAACACCAAATCAGCGTTTAAAGCTTTCAGTGCTCTCCCTTCCCTAATAACAGTGTAAGTTTTGGATTTTTCTGGCTGTGTGCTGAGTATGAAGGTTGAAAGGAAGAAGTCAGGACTGCAATTAGAAATTCACGTCTCATGTTGTTGACTCTGACATGACTTCTTAAGCACTTTTGAACAAATTAATGAATATTTCTCTATGTGTGTTTATACAGAATAGAAATCCATATAACAAACATCTTACTTCTAGAGGTGACGTGAGAGCTACCAGTTTGCATAGCATTTTATCACTATAAATAGTAAAACAAATCAGATTTGATTTCTAGAGGCAGAGTAACTAGTCTTTTAGTTGTTTTTAAAACAGTAGAAGTTTTAGTATAGACACTTAATAAGGTCATATTGGTAGGCCAATATTAATGCTTGCAAGTCTATTGGGTCCAGCATCCTATCTGCTGGCATTTTCTGTAAATTATATTGACTCTTCTGTATGGCAAGGGTTTTTTTATTTCATTGTTGCTTTTGATTCAGGGGGTTTTGTTGTTTGGGATTTTTTTTAAAGTTTCGTTAACTGTGTTTTTCCTATAAAGCACATATTTGTCAATGCATATATTGCCATAAAATAGATCTCAGCAGCCAGTCATGCAATTCCATTTCAAATTGGAAAGAAACATCAGTAATACTATGAAATAACTGGGATAGGAATGTTTTTTTAATCATCAAAGCCATGCCTTTGTTGGACAACTTCTGAGAAGGTACAGGGAGAACAAAAGACAGAGCTTCATCAGTTTATGAAAGGAATTATATGAAGTAATTTCCCCTAAACAAGACTGGACATAAAGACAAAGAGTCCCACCAGCCTTATGGGTTTCATAAATGCAGAGTAACATTAGGTGGAGAGATCCCCCTAATCATTCAAAAAAATCTATTGTTGCTTTAACCTTAATTCAGGTTAACCTGACCCAAGGAATTATATCAACATGTATTAAGAATTGCTATTTTAGATCTACCTGAACCAAAATCTGCGACTGACTTTTTTTTTTTTTTATTGTTTTCATTTATTAATAGGTCATGATGGTTCTAAGTACAAAGCCTCAGCTGCCTGATTTGTAGTGGCTAAATTTCTGTTCTTCTGTTCTCTTTAGATAAATACAGGGCACCGATCGCAGTTGACTGTATCAAGTGCAGAGGTGGGAAACGAAAGGAGTCAAAATTTGGAAAGCAGCCCTTTCATGTCAGATCTTCTGAGTGACGTACCCTTTGCCCTAGCACCACATGTGTTGGCAGTACAGGGCACCCATAATGACGTTCCTGACCGATTGCTCACCTACGACATCAATGATAATTTATCAAGATTTTGGTATGACTTTACACTTGAAAATTCAGTGCTTTGTGATCCATAATGTTTTTTTTTTTATTATTTTATTTCTTCTGTTTGTGTCAAGGAACAAGTCTTAAGGTGAAGATAAAGACTTATTTTAGTCAACTTAAATGTGGGGGCCTGCCACTGGTATATCAGATGCATTGGATCAAAAGTATAATTATTCACAACTGTGTTACATTTCTTAGCTTTAAGTGAACTGTAACTTACTGTGTTAAATACTCTGTTTATCTCCAAAGAAATCAAGCAAAACTGTTTCAGCCTGAGTAGGAGACTGGCTGTTGGTATCTACTTCCAGCAGGTAGGCTGCAGACACAAACATTTCATAACTTTAAGATGAAGTCTACGCACATCTGCACTGTTTTGTTATTTCACTCAGATACTAAACACATAGATCTTGTTACATGTGTTTCTTTAAGATCACTTCTGATTTTCTACAGATAGAAACCAGTATCAATGCTAAAGCAATGCTGCTTCACACTACTGGACAGACAGCTTTCCAGTTAAACCAAGTTTTAAAACTCAGAGTTAATTATGAGTACTTAAATAATTATGAAGACTTAATAGAATTGGTTAAACTTACCAATTTCAGAGTGAAAATCAGTTGCTCCGCTCCCTTTCCAGTAGATGGTATTTTTGTCCATCTCATTTTGTGCCTGGAGAAGTCCTCCCCGCCTGCCTGTTGGCTGCTGTTTGTTCTCAGTACCACATGTGTTCCTGATTTATACACAGATCAGCTTTTCCATTTTAACCTCTTTGCCCCCTGAAGGAGGAAATCTCAGGACACGTACTTTTAATGGTCACACCCTTCTTTTTTTAATTTGTGTGCCAGAGATACAGATGGCAATGTTTAACAACAGGAAAACATTACATTGTTTCTTATCCAGCTAAATTAAATGGCTAAGTACCTAAACATGCGTTCTCACAGACCACTGTGTCCCCTGCTCACAAACTTTGAGTATGTTTTGCCCGACTAAAACCAGAGCTGCTGTTGCATGAGCAACATGCTCTCTGATGTAACATCACGATTTGTGATGAATAATGATGTGTGTGACACAAAAGACTACACTTGTTTTCTCTCTTGGGGTAGAATATTTATATTGTGCCAAATGTTAGTGGATATTTTCATAAATTTTCTATGCTCTGTGATAGCTTAAAATAGATATATTTTCAGACTTGCATCCTCTTACAGTATTTGAGATAAATACTGTAGATGATGGAGAAATTACATTGTGAATACATCTTAGGTTGTTAACTATTTGTGTTTTGGATTTTTTTACATGTATGTATTTAATATTTTTGAAAGCTATGTTCATAAATGTTTTGAAGTTAATGTTTCAGGGAAAGTATCTGTGCTGCACTCCAATAAAAAAAAATGCTAATTAACAATGAGTTGTTTTTATGTGTGAGAGTAATTGCTTGGCTTCGCCTGTACTGTTTGCTATAGCTGTGACCATTCAGACTTCATGGGAGCTTGAATGGGGAAATTCAATTTGGAAATCTTTTCAGTGTCATTTAAAAATCAAAGTCCTTCTAATCAAATGTATCGCACTTCCATCTGAATGTAGTCTGTGTGCTGTGTTGGGGACTTGCAGTGGTTTAGGTGGCATCTATGACGCTGCTCTGAGGATAGTATGGCTGTGAGCTGGGAAGTACTCAGACCTTTTAAAAGGAAGAATTAATTTGACTGAGTTGTTTAGAATGATTTTGTGTGCTGAGTTTTCTAGTTAACATATATCTGAAGCACTACATTTAATTTTCATGATTGTTTTATATTTAATCACTAAAAAATTAACCATTCTGCAAATAGCATGTTTCCATGCAAGCTATCCATTTCAAGTCTGAAACGTTTCTGCAGCTCAGCTCATTGTTCTAGAAGCAGAACTGTGAAACACTGTTGAAGACTGAACAAACTCACAATACTTGTTCTTTCCTTATTAGCTGACTCAGCATATAATTTTTTGCATTCATTTTTTGCTTAAAGTTAGATATTTCATCTAAAATAATTACATTTTGTCAAAATTGCGCTGTTACACTCACAAGCGTCCTTTCAAAAGAAAAGGAGAGGCAAAGGAGAGTAGGGAGGAGGTTGTATTCATCCACGATGAGAAATGTGGACAGTAGGTTAAACAGTTGGCCTTCATCCTTAATCGTGTTCCGTAAAGGGTAAAATTTACACCTAGCGAGAGTACTAGTAATGAGCAAAGGGTACTGGGAATGCGTCTCCTGACTGCCCTCTCCTTAGCAAGCGCTGGGGCTCAAACCTCTCCCTTGCTTGAGATCATTCATAAAAAGTGAATTGAAGCCTAATGGTATCCAGACAGCAAAGGTGAATGTCTTCCCACTGGGATAAGGAAAAAATACACTTAAACCGTTAAAAATTAGTAAGATTTATGTACGTTACTATTTGCCCACTAATAACATGAAGATGCTACAAAATCTTTGGAAAAGCAAAGATTTCAGAGAGTCTTAGTTTATATAAAAATGTGGATTGCTTGTGTAAGATATGTTTAACATCACACACTAAGTGATTATTGCACAGAATATATATGTATCTGTCACTGTCGACAAATACTGGATGGTTCTATATATTGTCATTCAAACATTTTAATCACTGATGAAGGAATATAGCTAATTATAAAAAATTTTAAAACTATTAAAATATAATCAATATTGATATCAAAATGGTGAACGTCCCTGGCTGTCCTTTCTGTATATAAAAATGAGAACTCGATAGGATTCTTTGCTTTGTGTTATGAATATGTATGTAAATTGTTTAAACAGAACTGAAAGGTATTTCATAGCTGGTGTCATTAACGTCAGAATTAAGACAGGTTGTCAGCTCCAGAACTAATAAGGAAAGGCTGAGGTGTGATCCTGTGCCAGTGAAGTGCTGTAAATGGGAACTTTGTGACTGCCATTAGTGGACATATTAGTAGGGCTGCACTCCTTTATTAAGTAGTTTGTTTAGAGTTACTTTGGTTCACGGGAGAGTCTGAGTTTCCTTTGCAGATCTCTACGTTTGCCTTGCGAGAGATGTACTCTGCATTGTGTGATAGCTTCCTTATGGAACTTTCTAATAAATCAAACGTAACAAGACACTTCTTATTTCCTCTGGAAATGTTATAAATACAGGCTCTGGAAAAGTCTAATTTTAAATGTAGAAAAAGGGGAGCGAAGCCCACATGTTCAAAAGTAAATCAAAGAATAATTGCATCCAGAGCAACCCGACAGAAGGCTGATCAGGAGCTGGTCCCTACAGACAGCTCCCTGGTGACAAAGTCAGAAGCGGAGCCAGACAATGCCGTGGCCGGCAGACCAGTCGAGGAGGTGGTTACAGATCCAGTTTCTGATGTTTTCTGTAACGTATGGTCCAAACCCTGATCCTACAGTACTGCAGCTGGCAAATATACACTTGTGTGGTCACAGATGAGAGGTTTTGACCCCAGAGTAAATAAAGGAAAAAGGCAAAGAGCATATTTGCTGCGGTAATTACAGTATCTCAAAATAACACACAGTTTATTGCGTTTTTAGCTGGAGAACCTGTTAGGTTCACAAAAGCACCAGAACAGCCTCCTGGGCAAGACGAGTGGGTTGTTCTGAACAATAGCATAAAACGTGCGCGTGAGAAACCGCTCTCCTCTCCTCCCCACCACCACCCCCTTGTTATGACATGATAATTCATCTTGCTTTGGCTTTTCTCTGCTCAGCCTAGTGAGTATGGGGAGGAACCAGAAGTGCAGCTCCTCGGGGTAAGTCATTCCCTTCTTAAGTAACTGCAACTCTTCTACCGATGACAGGGCAATTCCAGATTAACCAGATTTCCTTTCGAAGCCAGAGAGTGTCTGTTACAGCAACAAAGAGGCAGAAAATCCTCCTTAAATTCCAAAGGTAGGCTCCTGTTTAGTGCCGTAGGAGGAAGAAGGTTTAATAAGCCAAGTTGAGTTCATTCAGCCCATCTGCTGCACTGCAGCTCTTCATCAGCATTAAGCTTGGCGTTCTGTGGCGAGCTTGTAAAGTTAGAAAGAGGTACATTACGCCCTATTTCTTCCCATAAATATGTCAAATTCCTTAAACTAAGGAAAATTATTGATCTCCCTGTATTCTTCGTCGAAACCATGTCCTTTCTTTACCAGTTTGAGTCTCCTAGAGAGCTACCTCTTTCTTCTCAACATCTTTCACAGAGATGAGATGGGCTTCATTCTGCAAAAAGGATCTGTTCCCGTAGACAATTTCTCAGCCTTCCTTCTGTCTGAATCACAGCTGTCCAAAAGGAGAACCATAAGTGCTTACTGGAAGGGGAGAAAAGTCACTACCCTGTCCCTGTTGTGTTGACAGTCAGTTAACTTGGAAGCATTATTGCCCATAGAATGAAACTGAGATTTTTGTCAGTTCAGGATTTCATCATTTTCAGGTGCGAGGAGTGTAAGAAGTAAACTTGATCTTCTAGGCATGGCATCTCACTGTCTGTTTAGCTCTGCAGCACAAATTTTAAGTTCTGTGTACAGGTAGGTGGTATTTCTCTTTGCACTATATGATGCTAATAACTAAGACTGTTTTAATTCTCTTGCGCGTGCTGCCGGGCTGGATGAACGATCTAAAAAGCAGTAAGATCCAAAGCACTATTTGACCTCTGTGGGTGCAGTCCCTAGTAAGGAAACTGTGTGCAGATTTTTTTTTTTTCCTCCATGTGTAAACATATTTAAGCTTTCAATAGAACTCCTAAAAAATAACATTTTAAACCTTATTTTCTGAAACATATTAATGGAAAGCTTTTCTACCTTTACGGTGAATGCTATAGGTCTTGACTAAGCCTGGCTATTCTGCATGCAATTACTTTGAGGCCGTTAAAAATTACTAGTTTTTACAGATATCTACCTACTATGAAATGGCAGAGTTCTCATGTGTTTGTTATAATAATTAATATATTATTGTATAGAAGGAAAAATACGTAGCAGAATTACCTCAAAGCAAAGGGGAGGGGACACACATATAAAGCAGTTTTGAGTGAACATTATTTCTGTAGTAGCTAACATTGGCTGTAATGAAAATATAGAAACTAAATGAAGTGCAGGTGGTAAGAATATGATGATCCCATCATATTGGTGCTCTGAATCAGAAAGTAAATCGGTACTGTGCTCCATAGTGTCTTTTTTTTTGTGTACGTGTAGTAGATAGCACAACAGTCCCTAATGCTGATGCCTCTGTACATTAACATAAGTAATGGGAGAGTAGCGATGGACCACATACTCCTTTCCACATCTCAGAGCAGATACCTCTTTTTAGTCTGCAGCCTTCCATATTGTAGTCTCTCTAGACTGTTTTACTCCAGAAAAACTTGGTGAATATTCTGTTAACTTTTACTTTCTGATGAGGTATCAGGGTAGCTCAAAGAGCTTTGCTCAGTGGTTCATCAAATACATCCCTTCTGCAGAAGCAAAACAGTCTGAGCACACTGCATGGATCATATAATAAACCAGGAGCTGTAAAGCTTTCAGTGTTGTGCTGCAGGTTATGATGAGATGTTGGAGAAGCCTTTTTTTATTTCTGTGGCAAAAGAGAGTATTTAGCGGTGGAAGTGGAAGTTATGATGACCCCAGAAGGTTGCAGCAGCTGTAGAACAGAGACAAGAGAGGGCTTAGTTCTGCCAGCCAAGTCAATTCACTTTTCCTTGCTGCAAAGATAAAATAAACTCTTGAGATCAAAGATCTCATTTACAAGGCTGTCCTCTTAAGTCAGTCGACACATGCACTTCAATAACAGAACATAAAAGAAACTGCTCACAAGCAAACAAAAAAAAGATGAGCCTCAATTATAAACATCCCTCATCCAACTGTTTGTGGCTATCAGCATTGAGGTTAGAGTAGCCACTCATGTCCAAATGTTCGTGTAACTGTTCCCAGAGGTCAGCTTTGGGCATCCATCTAAATCTCACTGGGAAAGAAGTCTGAAGCAGATGGGTTCAGAAAACAAAGACTCAGGTGAAATGAACCATCACGGTGAGAAGGGAATTACTTATTTAAAGCAAACGATACTTGTTAGAACAGAAAAAGACTTTGGGACTTTAGTCTGACCACTGTGTCCCCCTTTTTGTGAAGAGATCTGCTATTTGTCTGTTTTCCTTAAGAAAATTAAGCAATGTGTGATGTTTTGGAAACTGTACTGTAATTTCCTTTTTCAGCTGTTTTTAGAAACTACTGGTGCATCTGCTTGGCTTATTCTGCTCTTAAAGACATTTTTAGATTCCGGTAACTCTGATTTTTGTCCATTATATGTTTAGAAAGGGTTTTTGTCAAAGACTTAATATTTACCTTACCAATTGATTCACCAAAGGATCTTTTTGTATTTATTTGACTTTTGTGTCTTTTGCAGTTTGGTTAGTTCTCCTTCAGTTGTCTCTCAAATAAAATGCATTTACACTTCTCCCTCTGCTTGATAGGGTGGAATAGAACATATGCATTAAATTTATCCTGGAAAGGACTGCCAAATTTTATTTCAAGTAGTATTACAGTATGTTCAGATATTACATATCAATCTTAGTATAATTATGGCTAAAATTGGACATACAGGGTTAACATATTCTCTATCTTTTGATGTAGTTTAACTCGTTGTCATTTAACTCATGTTTTGGGAGTAGGCAAAGTGGGAAGGTGTCGTATTGGCAATTGATATTGGATTAATACGGGGCTTTAAAATTACCTGCTTTTTATACATTTACTGCATGTAGTGTGCAGTTTATACATCCACTCAATGATACAGTTAAAATAACTGCTTCAAAGCTGGAAGGTGCCATCAGGTTTTTAAATGGCATCAAATAAGAGGCTGTTGATTGAGAAATGGAAGTGTTGTGCTTTGCTGCAGATCTCTAGAATGCTTTACAGGAGAAATCAGTATTATTCATCAAAATACTTTATAGAAGGAATCAGTATTAAGATTCATCTTGAATCTTAATATCATCAATTAAATCGAAGGCAAGTTTTAAATCTTAGGACAGCTGTGAAAAATAGAGCGAATTAACAAAGATCACTGATGTATTTTTGTTTATTTAGAGGCTAGCTCACAAAATTATTCGTATTGCAGTTATTTCCATAAAAAATTCTGTATGGCAGACTGTTGCTCTAGCTATTGATTTGTACAAATCTAAGAGAATCTCTGTGAATAAGGCCATTTTCCAGGATGACTGGTTTTGTCCAAAACTGTTCACCTTCATATTTAAGACCTCTAAGTCTTCTCAAACTAACGCTCTTCACCACCACCTCCACTGGCTGTCTCTCCTTCAGAAGAAAGTTGCTCCCTATTTTAGAAACATCAGTCCGATGCTTCCTGGGGGATACTCTGCTCCATCCAGTTGGGTTTTGACAGATGCTTTGCTTCTGGGATGGGGCATATCCTAGTAGCCAGGCATCTCAAGAGTGATAGTCCTTAAATAAAGGGATGTTGCACATCGATACCCCATGGGTAAAAGCAACGCAGACTTGCACAACTTCCATTCCTGCCTCCTATGTGACTAGCCACGCAATGACAGAGACCTGACACAATTGCTCGAAGCATGCAAGGTGGTGCTCAAGTCCCACTCTGTCTTCTTGGAAAACAACTTGCCTTTAAAAGCTTTGAACTGAGTAAGATCATCTTCTGGTGATCCACCAGTCTCAGCAGATTGCCTGGGCCGTTTCACCCCGCTTAGACCAAAATGGGAGGTTTAGGCCATGATGCTAAAAGCTATCTATCTCCTAGAAGAGAAAGTCATCCCAGGACTGATCTGTTCACCACAGACATCAAAATGAAGTCAGATAAGACTTCGTCTGAGAGGATCTCCTGTAGCAATGGAAGTCTCTGCCCATTTATAAGAATGTGTGCACAGCAACTAAAAAAATCACTCTTTGGTATTAGATTGGTTTGCATATCCTTGTCTTCATGGCATGGAGTAGGAAAATGGTTCCTAGTGTGTCCACTGCCACAGCAACCTAGCTGTACAAAGATTATTTTCTCCAAAATAAAAATAATTGTTAGTTAGGAAGAATAAAAGCCAACTAGTACACCCGTCTTAAATAGATAAGGTAATTCAAGTGAAGGATAAAATCTTACTTGGAAATTTGCAAATAGATTATTGTGTTTTTAGATAAATTGCAATTAACTGCGCAAGGCCTTTCTGGCACTTACTGTCTCCTCTTGCTTCAAAGAGTTATTTTGGCTCATACACAAACTGATATTCTGCTTCCCCAAAGAAACAAACTATGAAGATAATGCTGAAAAAGTTCTGCTTTGAAACACCATTCACTTCTGATATATCACTTTAGTCTGGAAATCACGACCCAGTAATTTGTCAGTCTCCAAGAGAATAGTCCACTCTCTTTTAGGACTTATTCCGAATCTGCTATCAGAACAGGTAATCTGTGCAAAACCACCTCAGCAAACTGGATCAGCGTAGGCATTGCCAGAGAATTAGAAGACAAGAGAAGGCATCCCCGCAATGGGATTTAATGTAGAGCACTGGTGACATCAGAAATTAGAATATCCTACGCTTTTTATATGGGGGGGAAAAAGAGAGGTCGCAGCTTGGCACTCTGCCTGTATTTTTAAAAATGCTGAGAGTCTACTTTGCAATAGCTGACAGAAATGCTGTTGCGAACACAGTAGGTCAGCAACACTTGGCTCACTCTGTTTCCCTTTTCCCCCTGTACATATCTATTGATCTTCAACTCCTCTGACCTAGAGAAAGCCTCTTCTACAGTGTTTATTACGTTATTAAGATGATGAAATTTGGGGTAAACAGAGAAGAGGGGCGATTCTTATCTGAGAATTTCCTCCCTTGAACCTTTTGTCCCAGATACATCCAACCTGGACCTGTAGGCGCCTTTCGTAAGTGCCTGATGGTATGCTGGCTCAGGCCAGGCCTGAAGGTCCAAGCGGGGAATTTCTCAGATACAAATCTTCTCCCTTCTCTGCTTCCTCCATGCTGATGTGCTTAATTACAATCCCAGTCATCCTAGTTTCTGTCTGCTCGCAGGAGAGGAGGGAAAGAGGAGCTCTTCGGCCAACGTTAAGATGATAATCACCTTCTGGCTTGTCCTCTCTTCCTTTGGCTGTCTACGCAGGGAGCCAAGCGTGACTGCTGCTGCCAGAGATGGCTCCAGCAAAGTGCCCGGAAAAGGGATGAATTTCTCCATCTCAGCCTTTTTTGTCCTACTTCTCTCCCCATGAATTATTGCTGCAGAGATCAGACCTGTCGTTAGCAGTGGAAGGCTGTATTACAAATGGGAATTCATTTACTTTTAAATAATGATTTTGATTTGTTCAAAGTGTTTAAGTCCCGACAATGTGGTCTGGGAAAGGTTCGGTGGGCTGTTTCTTTGCTCCAAATATAATGAAAGGGCTGGTCTGTTGCCAGCCATGGAGGGAGGAGGAGGAGGAAATTAGAATATGCAGCATTTTGGGGAAAAGTCAGATAAAAATAAAACTTCAGTCTGTAGATACAGTTTTAGTTATGAAGTGAACAGCAGTTCAAAGCAGAGGGCTATAGAGGAAGTTAATTTACAATGACTACTTTCTAAAATGGATTTAAGTGGAATTCAGAATATACTGCTTAGTTGTAAGCAACCAGCAACCAGCGTTTTTCAATCTGCTCCTCTCTGCAAATGTGTGAGAAAATGGCCTCGTGAGTTCACATAACTTTCACGAAGCTCAGTTGCCAGTTGGTGCCTACATCTTGTCCTCAGCGTAGAGATATTTTACACACACACAAAACCAGCAGTTCTGAAAGGAAAAGGAGATTTTTGCACAAGCTTGGGCTTCAGTGAAGTTATTATAATGTGCATCGTCATAACTGAGAACAGGATTTGTCCTAAAGATTATAGCAAAACTAATGTAAAAAGTTAGGGCAACAGAAATGTGTCATAAACTCAGGTATGTATAGAGAGAATGTAGATATCTATTATGTATCTGTGTATATATGTAGTTACAGACAGATATTCAAGTTTGTTTTATACATTGTGTGAAATTGGTCTTCAGTTTCTCCAGAAGAATTTTCTTATGTCCTTTAATTCAGATGTCAGCTGCTTCATGTGACTCTACTGGCTGGAAACCTGTGTCATTTTGCCATACCTGCTGTTAATAACGCAGTTACCACATGAAGGAAAAAAAAAAATACTTTTTTAATGCCTCATAAAAAATAGTACATTATATTTTCCCAGTTGTAACTTGTGTGAAGGAGCGAAGTAGCTATATACAGAGAAGAGGTTGCAGTTTCTAGACCTGAATCTTTACTGGTTTCGTGTGAACCATGTGCCTTTAAGAACGACTCTGTATCCTCATAATTCCTTATTATAGGAAATTGCAGTTGGCAGCAATCAGGTTAAGTATTTAAATATTTTACATTTAATTGAGGGGATTAAATTCACATTTCCAATTTAAAATGTTTTCCCATCTTAACTGCAAAACCTGGTTGTATGTTTTAAAGCTTTTTAAAAATGTTAATACTAACAGTGTGAAAATACTTGATTTCATGAACACAAAAGAAAACACATTATTATCTTTTACTTGTCCCTTAAAGAAGGACACATTCTCTAGCAGGAACCTGATTGTTTATTATTTTGATTGCTGCCTTCCTTTTACTCCCTTTCTCCATCCCTCTCCCAGTGACTGTTTTTAAGTGTCAAATGTGGAGAAAATCCTCACAATGAAAGAGCTGGCAGAATCTGGTCAAAAACAGTGATCCCTCTTGGTAGGGGATCCAGCTCATTTTTTGTAATCTACATTTTCCTCACTTTTGTTTTTGTTTTTGTTTTGTTTTGTTTTATTTTTTAAATCTAAGTGACGTGGATATTTCCAAGAATGAGGCTCGGGGCAAAGGAATTGTGGTGACCTCTTCTTTGAAGTAAGATTAAAAAAAGGATGGGGAGAAAGTCTATTAAAGCGTGGCTGCCTTCCATGCTTTTAAAAAATGTGCTGTTTGCGTGTGCGATGCCTGCCAAGGAGCCCGTCTGCATCTTGTGTGTTCCAGTCAACAGCCCTCACCCGGCACTTGCATCCCATCTCCATTTTTAGGCAACTCTGTCTCACCTCTTCTCTGCTTTTAGCAAATACGTGAGAAATTCACCTGTACGGTCTTTGGTACTTTATTCATGATGGTTTCAACTCCCAGTGTGGTGAGACAGTTGAAGACCAGAGCTGTTGATAGCCCAGGTGGGGCGGCTGTTCGAGCCCACGTGATGGATTTCGGGGCAAGAGTTGGGTTCACATTGTCCTGGGGTTGTGTTTCTTTTTTAAATCTAGACAATTTCAGCCGTATAAATTCTAACCTAGAAGAGCATTAAGACTGCAAAGCTAAGCATGGGAATTCTGCTGCTTTGGGGGCAACAGGCTGCATCTGGAGCATTTCCAGAAACTCAGCAAAGTGGCTGTTACCGCAGGGTTCCTAAAAGGCGGCCGACGTGGGAGCTGTGCTTTGTAGGCCAGCACGTTCAGCTAATTGCCTATCTCGCTGACGCAGATTGGAGCCTGCAGCCCCTTGCTGGGTTCACCTGCTGTTCCTGGAGACAGAGCGATCATTGATCTCAGTGGAAGCAAGGAGATCAATTGGGAGCCAGGAGCTTTTTTTTTTCTTATGAAGGCAAAATTTTGCTCCTGTGACTGGTTGTTGCTCCCATTTCCAAGCTCCTGCTGGATCTGAACCCTGCTTCTCGCAGACACGGACTCCTACTTCACAGTTGCTAGTAATTATACATCTAATTCAGGGGGTAGAAAGACTTACTTCTTGCCTCAGATACACACCCAAATTGTATCCTGGGTGCACATCAAGACGAGACCGTGGTGTCTGCTATTTTTTCCCCACGTTGCCTTCATTTGGAAAGAATGTGTGTGGGTAGAGCAGAAGCTGTGCTGCATTTCAGCATGTCCCTATCTGGACCATCAGACATCCAGGGCTGCAGGACGCAGCATCCCACATCCCAGAGCATCCCTTCCCAAAGCTCACATTCAGCAGCAGTCCGATGGCTTTCATGAGGGGCTCTTGACCCTTGGGGTTAAATCCTTGCCTTCCTCCTCAGTTTCAAGCAGAGGAATATGTGTTCTACCTTTAGCAGCTGGCTACAACGAACAGGTTTTAAGAAAAACAATCCAAGAAAGATCATTTGAGCACAGTCTGTTCATAGTCAAAATAAAATACCATTGGAAAACAAATGTTTCCAGGTGTCACTCAGAGTGAAGGATGAACTAAGCCTGATGTCATGGGCAAACAAGTTCTACACACCTGGGTTCACCACAGCAACACCGGGGCTCCCTCGGTGCCTCAGGTGGACCAGCACGATCTCTGAACGCTGTGGAAGCATCGCTCCTCGGCGGGAGGCGCTTGGGCAAACATTCACAACCCGCCAGGACCAACTCCATTAGGCACTTCGAAAGCCAGCAAAGCCAACTTAAAATCAATCTGCTGCTTACTAGGGCAACTTGTAAGGGTTGTCTCAGGGAGAACGTGGTGTAATCGCGGTTTCTTAACCCACTGGGCGAGGATGCAGTGGGAGCAGCGAGTAATGGAATAGCCGGGTTTGAAATGCATACAGGATGGCCGCATCTGTGCAGGACGAGAGCTTTTCAGAAAATCCTGAGCCCGGTCCATTCTCTTAAACGGACATTGGTTTAACATGATACTCCGGGTACTCTGCTTCGTTAATACCCAGAGTATTAACACTTCTTTTTAGCCTTGCCCATACTACAGCAAGTAGTGCAGCCCAAGGGGAGGGGATCCGTAAAGTAAAAAAAAAAACCCAAGGCTGAGGGTTTAACATCGGGTCTTACAAGCACTTCTAGTTTAGACTACTGTTGCTGTCATCCCACGGGTCGAATGTCCCCTGGACTCTGAAGTACATCTTCTGGTTTAGTTTCATTCAGAAGGAAACCAGCTTGCTCCGAGATGGCTCCGTGATTCAAACGGAAACACGGTAAGTTGGAATGATCCAGAGACGGACTCCCGAGATGAAATGCTAAGATACATACGCTCCTTGTGTTCAAATAGGACTTCACTGCAAGAGCTCCGCTAGCACAGGATCAAGCTGAAGAGATGCTGAATTTTCTTGTGAAGTCACAAAACGGGGATTTGTTACAGCAATTATATAATTCTTACATAATTGCTAGAAAAGTGGGATGTCATAAAATCAGTTATTCTCTTATCCTCTCGATGCAGATCAGATAACTATATTTTGATTTCAGAATATCAGCCAGTTTCCTATTTACATTCACTCTCTGGATATACTAAAACACTACAATAAATTGTTCTGAAACGGCTCTTAATTCTCCCACACTTTTCCCTTTATACATGTAACTGTCAGGGAGACAGATTTTGTATTTTTTGGAAGATTTTTAAAAACTTATTATTCTCAATTGAAAGAAAACAAATTCATCATGGAGTGACACATAAAAGAGGTCACTTCTGGGTTTGCACTACTTAAAACTGTAGAATAATGTAAAAAATCTTTTCCATTTTTAATATTCACTTTTGGCAAAGTAATATTCAAAGCAAACTAGAACAAAACATTGAAATATATATTAATGAAAAACTCCTCTTTTCCTTCCAAGTAGAATGTTGCCAGAATAGTAAAGCATGTGAAGAGTTTAAATTTTGATGACTATTGACTTTCCAGTGGAAAATATTCTCAGTAAAACAGATTAGTTGCTTCTTTAAAAGTAAGGAGGAAGATAAACAACGCTTAGTCGGAAAATGTCTTAATCTATCCAAAAGCTAAAGCAACTGTAAGATTTTGAAACCTCCTCCAGGTTCTTCATCATCATTATCTGAGACAGCCTTCAAATTATGATTGCCACCGTTAGTGAGCTTCATGATGAGGATTTTTTAGCTGGAAGAAGAAATAGGCATGTGAATTGTGTTTAGTGTATGGTGCACATGCTTCCATAACTCTTTCCTAATCACACCATGAGATGTAGCACGGCCTGGTAGTGCCTACTAAGAGCTTTGGTTGAAAGAAGAAGCACTTACCACTATACAGCCTTCAGGTGTATCTTTATATGACTCCTGTATGGATATATGTAGATTTACACGACTGCTACATTGAGAAGCTTCATATTTCTCCTCCAAACACAGTCATCTCCCCTAATCCATACTGTATTGAACAATTTGAAAATAACATTATTAATGGGGAGTCAGTCACCCCCAGAAAGCATAATCACATTTGATTTTAGAAAATAATAATGAATTGAACGCACTGCCTGGATCTCACTTGTCTATTTGCCTTTTACAAAAGGATATATGGGCTATGGATAATTTATAAACAAATAGTATTATATTATTGATCACTGATCTCCATGGTTACTGGGCTCCTCCAGTTTCATCTTGGCTTCTATGTAATTAAACCTTGTTGCACACGTACGGCAGTGCAAGCTAGATAAGGCTGGAAACACAGGAATCGTTACAAAAGATAAAGAAGGAAATTTCCTTTATTTTGCACCATGGCGTAACTGGCAGAGCTGTTTTGTCTCTACATCTGGAATTGAGGAAGAAAAAGCTCAAATACCAGAAACTGAGCGCTTGTGAGTAACAGTGCGCTGAAGTTAATGGTGTGTTCATCAGATTTAGGTCCTGATCTTTGTCCATGGTATTGCTATAGACCTTTTTGGCACTTTCTGCCTGTTGTCACCCTGGGATCTGTAAGAATGCCCTCAGCTTGAGAGTTTGTCTGTTCTAATGTGACTATAAAGTAGCGGTAAGTACTCAGGCTTGTACAATTAATTTTTTAAATGTTTCTTTTCCTTCCTTGTTGCTGTATGAAAGACCCAGACAATCAACGGGTGTGTTTTTATTAAAAAAAAAAAAAAAAGGCAACATGAATATACCTATACATAGAATATTAAGTACTGTAAAATTGACCTTTCTCCCCCCCTCTATTTTTCAGTTACAGTAATCTTGGACAGTTCTTGGAGCAACAGTATGGGAAAGTTTACTTTAAACTTCAGTGAAGTTTACTTTTTTAACAAACATGTTTTGAATACTCTTCTATGTCACCTTTGAACTGACCTGAAGCAGGTTAGTCCTCTTCTAGGTACCTTGAGTCCAAGATATCTAACTATTTTAAAATGCAAATAGGAACGAATGGAGGAAGATTTTGCATCTTGAAATAACTTTAAAAAATCTCTCTTTTAGCCGCCATGCACTGATTGTTCTTTCACTTTTCCTTATCAGACTGTTTCCCATTTAATTTTAGTTTCCCTGCTTCTGGATTCAATTTCCCCTAGCTTCATCTTTGTGGCATATTTATCCTGCCGCAAGCTATTCCCCGAGGCTGTGGATATCTGCTTTCCAATCTAACTGCTCTGAAGGGCACCTTTACCATGGCAGCTACCAAAGGACTCACTGGCTGCTCCTTCTCCTTGCATTTCTGCATATTTTCGAACTGTAAGGTACTGCCTGTCAGCCTTGTCGATATTTTCATACTCTGCGGCCTCTCTCCTCCCTTTCTGTTTCTTGAAGGCCACAGATTCCTTCCCAAATAAAGCACATTAATGATTTTTCTTTCTTGTTCCGCGGTAGATTCACTCCCAAATACGGTACTTTTGGCATCCATCGTGTCTCTTGAGGCTCCCAATGGAGTGGACACTCACAACTAGTAGCAGATATTAAAACTCAAAAATGGGATTTACAAAGACGTTTTACAGAACATTCTTCCACATAACCCATTTCAGAAAAAGTAGCAGAAATGAAAGGCTTCACATAGTCTGAGAAGGACCACAGGAAACAAAGAAATCCACTTTTAAAATACAAAGTATATACAGGACTATAGAAAACAAAACATTCAGCATATGGAAAGAGGGTTTGTGGATGGTTTCACCTAGATCAAATCCCCAAAGTTGACAACAGGAGTTGTTCCAGAACTGCATTTAGAGGACATTTTCATAAAAAACAGTGAAGCAACAATATAATTCTAGCTATGTTTCTGCACAATTGCATCATTCCCTGCCCCCCCACTGTCTAATTCCCTGAAACTTTTCTGTCTTCAAAAGGAAAACAGTGGCCAAGAAGTGAGCCCAAATGGGCCCACTGGTAAGGACTGAAAATAGGGGTTTGCAGAGTGGAGTCTATGGAAAATTACCATGAGATGCATATATTAAAAATGATAAAAAAATGGCTTCAGAAATCAGAGACTACTTTGGTCTCCACTTCTTTCCAAGTAAGAGTAATAAATTACAAAATATGCTGGATCACATTAGAGAATTCTCATAAATTATATATTACATAGTTGGACATTAAACTGTTAATACAGGAAAGCTTCAGAGCACGGGTTTCCAATTTCCACTTTATGAATTTTTGTCAGCACCGCTTCCTGTGGTCAGATGACGTATCCTATCAGTGGCCGGCTTTTTTTCCCCAGAATACTTAATTGAATTTTAGTGTTGTGCAGAAACTCTCACACCGGTGTTTGGTTGAAAGGCAGCGCTGGAGACCATTCTGATTTTTTGCTCCTGATTGTACCTCTGTGACTTCTTACTATACTATCTCTTGTAAGCACGTCAAATTTTCTCACCGAAGACTTAGCCGCGTGAGCCTTAATTAAACACATCAGTAGTCATGGAACAATTAAAGTAAGTCTTCATCAGAAACAATTGGTCTGCAGGGAGGAGGAGCCGTACAGTAAGTGTGCTGTGTACCAGCACTTTATTTACAGAGGCCACGCTGAGAAAACCCAAGATCAAATCAATAACAGTTTGCCTTAAGAAGAAACTATCATGCCTCATGGATTGAGACACTAAAGTCTTCTTCTTGCCTATTATTCTTAATACACAGCCACTGTCATGGAGCTTAATCAGAATTCATGAAGCTGCTAAAACCGAGAAAGATTATTGATCTTATTAAAGATGTAACAGCACCAGGCTGAGAAGACGGGGCCTCCAGAGGAAGGAGAAGATGGGAGCCTCCGGGGGAAGCCGAAGCAGCTATACTTCACTCTGCGTTTAGCTGGCAGGTTCACCGCCGCAAGAAACCAGAGGCATTTTTCTTCCATAGATCAGGAGCTTGAAAGTCCGGGCACAAATACCCCAGCTGAGCATCTGAATCTCTTTACCTATAGCTTCTAAGTGTGCCTTCCTGGTCATCATCAACATTTTAATTAACTTTGAAGACTCGATTCCTTCTTCAGCTAATCCTATCTACTGCTACTGAAAACAAAGGAGTGGCATAGGTGTAGCTGGATGGGAATTTAAAAATTGTAGATTACAAGGATGTTACAGATGGCCTAATTTGACTGACACAGCTGGTACTAACACAGAGAGAAATCATTTAGGTGTACTTTTGTATCCTAGGGGTTTTTTTTCTGTACTAACTCTTTTTAGAGTGGAAATTAATGGCTATATTTATAGAAACTGTTGGGTGATAACAGTGGAACTAAAACTGTGCAGATGATTTTTTTGGATCAGTTGCCAAACTGAAAAATTAAATAAAATTTGTTTAGACTGACCCAAACTAATTTTTTTTCCATTTTTCATGATTAAAGGAAAAACTGAAAAGGTCCAAATTTGAATAAGTTGTTCCCTTTGACAGTAAAGTGGCTATTTTATTCAGATGCAGCTAGAACAAGAGGACCCAAAGGGCTCAGTTTACAGCAATTTGGAGTTGGGGGGTTCCCCCTGCTGAACAGCTGCGTGGTGATGCTGCTGCACTCACCGAGGTGCGAGAACCCGGGTTAAATTTGGAGGGATCCTCCAGCCTCGGGAGACAGGATCTTTGGAGGTGGTTCTCCCTGTCTCTCCTAATGCAACTCTTCCATCCTACTTTTACATAAAATGCATAATAAATACGAGGTCAGTCAGAAAGTGTCCCCATGCCTATATAAGACACCAACTCCTTCCTTCTAGCCCTCACATTTTTGTTCTCTGCCAAAGGAGCAAAGGGACAGAAAGAAGGATGGCAGAGAATTAGAGGCACAAGCTCTTGCCTCCCTTCCCCAGCCGAGGAGGACAGAAAAGCCTGCGGCTGGACACCTTCAGGGTGATGACCTGGAGATCCTCCTAACCTCCCCCCTTGCCCTGCTCGCTGAGGTGCTGCTCCACCCTGGATGTTTAATTACATACACAAAATACACCAGTATCAGGAGCAGGGACTGGCGACCCCACCCAGGAAAAGCTAATAACATGATAATTAAAGGACCAATTTAGGTAGGAAATTAAAAATCTGAATTCAAATAATCTCATGAAGAGGAAGGCCTTGAATAGACAGCTGCCATGTTCTGCATCGCTCCAGTGCCAGGCATTGCAGCAAAGGCGGCACGAGCCTTTCCTTTTCCTCCTCCAGCTTGATTTATCGAGGGAAAAAAAAAGTCAGCTGAAACTATTTGGGAAATCTGATCCAGATTAAAGTTGGGGGGGGGGGTGTGTGTGACTAAAACCAGTACTTTTGATAATTACTGTCGTCATCTAAAACATTCACCCTTCTGAACACCACAGTGGTATTCTTACAGCACACCTGTGCCGGCAGGATCATCAGGCTAAACTGGAATTCATTTTATCTCTCCGCAGCAGGTGAGAATTAAAACTTTAAACCAGAAGCGAGTAATACAGGTCTCTTGGCCAGCAACCACCCTCTTGATAACAGGTGACATGCAGCTGCTCTTATCGCGGTAAAAACTGCTGCCAGAGAGGAAGGAAAGAATTTTTGGGTTCATTCCCATTGCAGAAGGTGGCAGGTCGGCGCTGCGTTGGCTGGGTGAGCCCTTCTGGCTCCCTGCTCTTTCCAGAAATGGTCCTTTGCGTTGCGGTGCACCCTTATGTGCTGGCTCAGACAGTTCCTTGCTTGGGGAGGGGGGAACCCATGATCCTCCAGTGGGAAGAGAAGGGCCCAAGCCCTTGCTCCCCTTGGTGGTCCTCCAGGAATCCATCACTGCAGCCAAGTAGTCCCACGGCTGCGCCTGTGCTTACATGCTGTGCGAAGAGCTCACGCTGGCCTTGAATTTCATGCCGGTGACATATTTCCCGGAAACCATGGATCAGGTTAGTCTTTCAGTTTCACCATGCTATTCTGGTAGTGTCATAGATTATTTTTTCATCTACAATTCACATATTCTGTATTTATGATCTACCCAACCCCTTTGAGAGACTTTCTGCTGGGAAAATCTTCAAAAAGAGATTAGAAAGGTGCCATGTCAATCTTATCAAGCTAGGTAAAGTACTTACGGAGTATGCCCCATTGCAAAGATGAATTACGGAGTATGCCCCATTGCAAAGATGAATTTTTTTCTGACTTAGAAAAACAAGCCTTTGCCTCTTACAACAGCCCTTTGAAATCAACCTTGATAGCTTCTGTGGAGTGAGGGCTGATCTCAGCTTGCAGCTGTGGATCCAAGTGTGTCAACCCACACATGCCATGTATGTTTTAAGCAAATAATTTAATGTATAATGTTGTTTGCCTTCCATGTCAATCTGAATAGTTAAAAAATTAAAATTCTGTGGTATTATGTATTCACTGGGCTGATAAAACAATTTGCAACATGGAATCTACGGTAAAAACAGTCAACACTTGACATGAAAACAGAAGAGGCTGCCCAAACGCATGCTATCCTTTTGCAGTTTTTTGTGTATCGTGTACCTCTTCAAAATATTAAACATGAACATAACTGAAAGTAGTCGCGGAGTGTTTTATTTTGAGACTGGAACACCGTTCCAGGACAGGTAGTACAGGAGTGAGGCCAGCAGGGTGGACCTCTGAAGGATTTTTTCCTAGGCAAGGAAGGGACGGTGATAAAGGTCTCTCTGATCAGAAGATGTGGTTGTGAAAAGACCAATGAAGAGAGAGATGACTCACTCCGAGGTGTAGCAGACACTGTGTTTCCACTGACAATCCGTGCAAGTCCACTGGGTGTAGAGCAGCATTAGTCTCCCACAAGAAATGAAAGATGATCTCAATATAGACTGAGAGACAGGAAATATCCGTCCTGCAAAATAAATAACAGGACAACTGCATAGTACGTAATACCAGCAATAAGGATAGTCACAAATAAATGCTTCAAAAGGGCAGAATTACCTTAGGTAGGACTTCTTTGCCTTTCCAGAGTTAATGTAGTGTAACCAGTACCAAAGACATGCTCTAAGAAATCATATATAATTAGAACCATTTAAGATTGATTTGGTAAACCAAGAAAAAGCATCTCATAGGAAAACTACTGACATGTTTTATTGGCACAAACAGCTACACATTTTCTCTGTGTATTATCATACGCTCAGTATCTCAGGAGGAAAATAAGATATGTGGATACAAAACTTAACCAGTAATTCTGACTCTCATCATCCAATTAATTTATTGTAGAAGTTTCTTCCTTAAATAAGCCATGGACTACATCAGATCATCCTTATTATGTTGTTATTCTATTGATGTACCATTATTATTTAGAGATAGGATAACAGTAGATTGAAATCAAGGTTTCTCTCTCTAAACTGCTGATATATAACAGAATTTGGCGCACCAACTAACTTGGTTTTCTTAAAATTCTGTCATGTAACTGAAATAAGCACTTCCTTTTCTCTCTGAACCTATATAAATTCATAATAGTGTACTTTTATAATCAACGTTTTTCTCCTAAAGATACAGGTTTCCTTGTTCTGCAGAATCCTTTTAATTAAAGCATGCCCATAAACGCTGGAATGTTGGAGGACGATGTTTTTTGGAGCTGCTGTGGTGCGCTCCTGAGTATGCTGCACATCTTGAAAGAAAATGGTGGTTTCAAGACAAACCAAAATGTCTTATAACAGCTTGTTCTGTACTTTTAATTTATGCCACTTTTTGAACATGTTAAATTTTTGTTTCTACGTAGGCTCAGCCCAGTACTTTTCTACTAAGTGTGTAAAGCTGCTGCGGGGCATGATGCACTACAAGCTATAATTTAGGGGCAGGTGGGAACTGCCTGAAATACATGTATCTTCACAACCTATTCCTAAAACGCTATTATTACCTGAACTGTCTCGAGTTTCAGCACTAAATATCCTTTCCTTCCCTCTGCACTGGGGTAGAAAGGCGGTGGGAGGGAAGCAAAGTTATTTTCTATTTCCGTGGCTGTGGAGCTCTTTTCTCTGCCAGTAGCTCCAAGAGCCCACGCTAGCTGAGGGATAGAGCGGGGCTGCCGAGGGCTGCGCTAACTCTGGGCAAAGCAGGGATGCCCCAGACACCTCAGAAAGTCGGTCTTGGACTATGGGCACACTTAACAAAGGCGATACATGAATACAAAAGGCCTACCTGCCTACTGTAAACTTTCAAAAGTGAGAGGCATGTATTAACACAGTGCTCAGATGTCACAGCGATGTCCATTTGAGGCATCCCAGGATCAAAGGATGATGGAATCACGGTATTTTCAGAGTTGGAAGGGACCTCTAGAGATCATCTAAACCAACTCCCCTGCTAAAGCAGAGAGTGATCAGAGTGATCGCACTAGTGTATTTATTACAGTCTCTAAATACATTACTTAAAACGCTATTGCAAAAGCTAAACCAATGGGATCTCTGTTCCCATAAACTTTATAGTTATTCTTTGCATAGTGGCTGCTACATAAGACTCTTATACAGCTATTCAAGTTCTTGAGTGTTTCTATGAAACTAACGCCAATTAAAATTCTTCACTTGCATTTAACAAAGTGGGATATTTTTAGGGTTATTTAGCATAGCCAACTTGTATGCATGGAAAACAGCAATAAAATACTGAAATTTAAATTTAATAAACTGTTCAATGGGAATTTGTAAATGAGAACTCTTCTTTGGCAAATTTGCCACTTGAAAGAAGAAAAGCTGTTTTACTTGGGAACTTAAACCACCACTGGATGGAATATTCCAGCTTTTTGGACTACTGGACGGACAAGCCGAGCTTCTAAATCTTTTCTACCCCCATGTGTCTGATCACTGTCACTGCTAAAATTAAGCAGCAAGAAGCTTAATTTATAGGTATGTAAGAATAATAAGCAGAAACGCGAAATGACATTTACACAGCGGTTATGGGCTATTTATCACAGGGCGAGTGGGGAAGCAGGAAAATGCCTGGGAGCTGGCAAAATACTAATAGCAAAACTGGACTTTCAATTGCATAAACCACAGGAATAGGACTTCTAATTTTTTTTTTTAAAATCCCTGTGTGTTAACCAAATGTTAATATATACTAGGGAGTAACATTTTTGAAAATGTCATCTTGTTTTCAGCTACACAGGCACATATTTCCTGAGTGGCAGAAGACACAAATTGGCTCTCTGATAGTTGCTTGAAAAATAATCAGTTCCCACACAAATTCATGATAATATTTAAACTTTTTATCATCGTCCAAGGATCTTAGGATTTTTACTCTTCAGATGTGAGATTAGAAAAAGTTTTTTACTTTTTATGTATTTGTCACATTGATTCAAATTAAGCAATGACTTCTCCATATGTATAATCTAAAAATATATTTGCTTTGTAAAATGCAAACATTTAATTTAAATAATGCTCTCCTGAAACCAACTTCACACACCTCTGCCATCTTCTTATCCATGTTATCAGTTCTTTCTTTTTCAAGAGAAGATCTAATCAACAAATCCACATTCTTTCTCCTTTCATCTACTCTCCCACTTTTTCCTCTCTCTCCCAATCCCTTATCCTGGCAATTCTTATCAGATTTTCATTTTACCCCTCCTCCTTTACCAGTAATCCTGTAATTTTCTATTTTGTCTTTTTTTTTTCTCTTGTTCTTTGTTTTTCTTAACTCTTCATGGCCATCCCAACATACATAGAAGGATGTCTGTCTCATCCATATTTTTTAAAATCCTACATTTGACCTCATTTTGCTCTCGCATTTCTGCTGAGTCTTCCTCCTGTCCATAACTTCTGAAATAAAATAATGCACTGCCTGAAACAATTACCTCGGATGGCTCTCTGCCAACTTCACCGCTTCCCAAGTCATCTTTAATTTCAGCTGTGTACACTCCACTCAGCTCTTCTGAGGTCACTATTAATGATATGACCGAATCTCAGGACTCCTTCACTCTCCACAGCCTGTGACGTTATTGATCATACCGTGACTCTGAAATCTTGTCCTCTCTTAATTCTCCATCTTTTCTTGTTTCTTTTCCAAATCATTGCCAATTTCTTACCTTTTCTTTCAGTCGTGGGAGATCTCCATCCTAGCTTTCTCTTTCAACAGATATCTCACCAGGGTCTATTTTTACCACTTACTATTCTACTCTTGTGTTTTCTTAGGTGATTTCTTGTGGTTGTATCAATGCAACTGTGATCTCTACAATGCAAGTTCTCCACTTTTCGAGGTTTCCGCTTGAGACTAAAACACTGAAGCCAAGATGACCTTCCTAAATTCTTGCTATGATTTTATCAGCCTGTCTTTGTATCCTTTCCTGGCATTCCCCTTTACTGCTAGTTTGAATACAAGTTGGGGGCATCCATTGGGCACTCATCTATAATCTTATCTTGTATCTTACTGTGCGGTTTGTTGTTCCGAGCTGACGATGCCATTTTCAGTTGCCCATACATCTCTTTCTCTCAGAAGTTCTTTCATACACGTCTTTCAGGCTTTCTTCTAGAGAACTATTTCCAAAATAGACTGTAAAATAAAAAAATACACAGCTTTCCTTCAAAGTTATCTCAAATCCCACCACTTTCATGATGCATTCAGGAAAGTGAGAATTGGTATCGGTCTGCAGCATTTTCCGTGGGGAGTGCTCTTTTTCATTGAAGTGTAGATTTGTAAATATGTTGTGTGCTACATTTCATAGTATAGATATATAGTCTATACTAAATACATACTTTAGCTTCACTCTCACTCCCTTCTTGTTTTTTACTTCAATTTCTCCTATATATATTACAAGCTCTTTTGCTATAAGGACTGCCTTTTTAGGTGTGCACAGAAACCAGTACAATATCCCATGACATCACAAATAATACTAATATTTCTTTTTTTTAGCTCTACTCACATGACACTGATGAGATTTCCAAAAACGCTTATTCTCCCCAGGTACCTGTAGCAGCATATACACAACAATAAGACTCAGTGCTAAATAATGCGATGGCAAAAAACTAATTAAGTTGAAAGATGTCAGACGGTTTGAGGCATTAATATCGTGGCACGTCAGCCCATTTCATTGCATTAAAATAATGTAAAAAGAGTTTGAAAACCAAACCTATCCAGTATTGCACAATTCAGTCAAATCAAAATCTTTTCACAATGAGGATTTCACCCCTATTTATAGGATAGTGAGGCAGATACAGATTCCCAGTGCTGTCAGTCAGAGCTGTATATAGCAGGAGAGGAAAAGGGGATGGAGAAGTACTTACGTTCTGTGTATATACAATGCCAGCCATAACAGGATCACAATTAACCACTAGGTCACTCAGGTGGGAAGATAGTAAACAGGAAAAACAGTTCAAGATGGTTAGGGAATATTTTGAATTTAATTTCTTAAAGGTGTGAGAACATCAGGCCATTTCACATCAGCATATTCTAATTTTATACAAGACCAGAAAATATAAAACTCAAGCCCACTGGATTGCATAACTTACAAATCACTTCAAGAGAGTTCAGTGTGAAAGGTGATATGAAAGTGCAAGTCGTTAACCACCGTTGCAGCTGACTGAGCGTTTTGTTTATTCTCTAACCAGATTCTGCTTCAGGAGTCTGTACCACAGCTAATTAACCATAATGCTTTATAATTGTATAAACAAAATATATAACAGCTCTGTATGATATATAATTAATTCTGCCCTTAAGGAAAGCTTTTCTAAGTCAAACCATGTGCTGTCTGAGAACTGACTCTATGTTCTTGCTTATACGGTAGGTATATTTCCCTGCAAGCAGAGCTTCGGGAACATTCTAGAAAATAATGTTCGTTAAGGCCGGCCAGGTGTTTTCTTGCAGGACTGACTACTGGGAGCCCCATCTCTGAAGCTGAGGTGGTTGCAGCTGCCTCTGCTCCTTCCTTTCTGCAGCCAGCAGTGAGGAAAGGGCCTTCTGTACAGAAATCTGTTTGGTTTCAGAAACATCAAGCTCACGTGCTGTTGTCATGCAGTGGTTATTTGTTTAATCTTGAGTTTTGTTGGCCTGGTGTGTATTAAATTCTAGGCTCAACTCCACTATTGCTACTGGACCTGCAAGACCAGAGAAAAGCCCCAAACACACATGAATATTTTGTTTCTGGATTATGAACCATAAATACGCAGAGCCCAATGTGGCTGGAGGATCACTGTTCTCCCATATGGTGTTTGAAATGCTTGTCCTTCCTGTGAAAAAAAAGGACATGCAGTTCAGGAGACGTGGGGGACCAGACACCTGATTTCGCTAGATGAGGGCCTGCCTCCTTGAAGTGACAGAACAGGCAACATCCATCTTTAAGACCCATTCAAGCAAAGGTGTGGAAGTGCCACGTCACCCTTATGTGGAGACCGAAGCTTTGTGAGTCCCAGGCTGCGGCTGGCAGGGAAGTCTTGGAGCACCAGGCTTAGCAGAGCTGATTCAGTCCAGTGAAAGAATCCGCTAGACTGTTTTCGGAGAAAACCTGCTCATGTAAGATGCTAATCAGAGCCAGCAGCCACCCAAGCACCCCAAGGTGGGAAACTCCCATCTACCTAGTTCTCTGCTGATGGTCGAGTTGGAGATCCATTTCCAAGGACCACTGTGCCTTGGGGCGTTGGTTCATGCTTTGGACATCTTAAATGGACTTGATAAAATAAGTTAATATAAAGATAAGTTGCTTGCTGAAAGAAAGGAAATACAGAAAGAGAAGAAAAGAAAGAAAGAATGAGCAAAGAGCAGAAGCCTCCTTGATCTAGCCACGACTTGGCTGAACTGGAGGCACAAGTTCACATTACACTCCTCTGGAATGATATTCACGCCCTTCCTCAAGCCTGACACACCACTGGGAGGATTCCCTTTGCATGGCAGCCTAGATCTTTCTCACTGATAAAGCTGCTGTGCCTGAGAAATATTTGGCAGAACTGTCGCCATACACACAAACAGAGGAGCTGACTCTCCTAACCTCAGAGGCTTGGTATGGAGAGTAGTCTGTACTAGCTTTTGTGCCCTCCAGATCAACCCTACAGATCACCTATGTAACTTGTAAAACAAAACACACAATTTCCTTGGGGAGCTTTGAGGTAGTTTTATTCGTTGGCATCCAAACCTTTTGAGGTAACATTTTTAAGGTAACAAGCTTTTTCTTCTTCCCTTGCTTTCCCACCCACTTCCACTTTTGAATTCAGAGCTGTCTTCTGTCCCCTTCTGAGCTAAGAAGTCACAAAAAAATCTTTTTTCCTCTTCTTTCCAAATTTAAGAGATACAGCTTCATCTACACTTGCATGATCAACTGCTCTTCTTACTCCCTTTCCCTATATCTCTTATGATGAGTTATCTCACACATCATCCTTTTTCCAAACACATTTTCTGTTTAACATTCCCTCTCACATAACAGAGATACACCATCTGCTGGAAGAGCCAAACCTGGAACTCAGTACTTTTGAAGAAGGTCTTCCCCTTGAGACATTTCATCTTGGGCTTATCATAACTGAACAATTACATCAAAGGGTTCAATTTCTGCATGACGAACTTTTTCAGCTGTTTATTTGAATGTAGTAGTTATGTCTCCAGCAGTAGTGGTTACATTATATCTCAAGCATCAGGCAAAGTATGTGTGCTGAGGTCTACCTGGCTGGCCAGTCCGAGTTTGCACATGACAAGCTTGGAAAGAATTTCTTCAAGTAATGTATGGGCTTTTTTGTCATTAAGACTATGAAGAATCTGAAGAAATATCTAGAAGACACACTTCACTGGAACTGTCCTGATCTCTCAAATAAAGAAGTCTCTTTCTGGGCAAATAACACATACAGATATATTTGCCAAATAATGCTTTTCTTTTGAAGGATCCATAAATCTCAGATTACTCTTGAGAATAATAAATGTTGCAATAATGCTGTTCTTGATTACAGGCAAGACTATAACAGCTCTGACTGGTAGTGATTCCATAATTATGTTTGATTACAGACATGCTCCTACCGTACCGATGCAAAGGGATTATTTGTTGCCTTCTATCAGTCCCCTGGACTCCACTGGAGACCGAGAGCGTGCCATGCCAGTGTACACAGCTTACTCAGCTGCCTTTCTCAGAGCTTTGTCACGAAAGCATAGCATTTAATAGCAGGACCTGTGATAGTCGGGTGTGCAAAACCTTTTATGGAACTGTAATTAAAACAGTGTAACTTGTATCGGTGGTGGCCACTTCTAAGAGGATCCTGAATTTCAGAAGTTCTTGAGGGCTCGATCTTGGAAAAAAACTTTTATTTCACAGTGCAGGGGCTAAAGTTACTCATGTCTTTACTATATTACCATTACAGCAAGAACCAAAACGACAATGAGAAATAACCTATACCTATAACGTTGTCCATGCTTTCTACTACTGCAGAACTTAAAAAAGGAAGAGCTCCATTAAGTCAAGTAGCCCTCCCTCTGTCAGTGAACACCACCAAAAAAAATCACGCTTTACAATTTATACTCCAGTGCTTTGTTTATTTGGTATTAAATGACTCATGGAATAAGGTTTCCACCTCTCCCTCTGGGAGATTATCCCAGCTGCTGAGACCTACTAGCAGTTCCCTTTCCTTTGTCTCTCTTTTAATGATGCCTAAGTTTCGCATTCTATTTTAGTTTGGGATGTAAAAGCTAAAAAGGAAATTCACATCCCCAAACCTGCTTTTAAATGCAATTAAGGCTGTGACTTGAACCCGCAAACTCAAGGAAACATGCAGTTAAAACAGAAATGCATCATATATGTCACTTAAATACCATGCCGCCTCAACAGTACACTTTTAAGCTAACTGCACGCTTCCTTGTTTTTACAGGTTTGTTCCTTACTGTTATGTAAATGCACTTTTATTGTATGTAAATTAGCATTAGGCAAACTGTTAAAGGCTGTTTTATAGCTGTCACACCAACAAACCACATTTACAAGTAAATATTTGTTCTGCAGGCAAATATATTACCTGCCTGGAAATAATAATTATTTCCAGCATTTTGTCTCAGTGCTGTGACTCTGCTCTGGCGCCGTAACCTGTTGTATGCACAGAAGCTCTCAAAATGGAACATCCTTATTAAGAGTACGTCACTTACAGAGTAGCAGACCCTAAAATTCTTTAAACAATGTGGTGCTCTTATACATTGTATTCTTATTCTTCTCACCAGGCTGCAAAATGTATTTAACAAGAGGATATTCTCCTGCTTTGGAGACGTAGAGACAGCACGTTTACTTCCCCATGGTGGTTGTGGAGTCCACTGTGTCACTCAACAGCATCCCATTTGGCTGGTAAAGGAACAGTGGTGACAAGCTCCAAACAAAGTTCAGTGCTGTTTGTTGTGCCTAGGAAGAAAGATGGTGGTGAACAAGGCTTTATTTGTGAGAAAAAGTAAAGTAAGATAGACAGGTAGAAGAAATTCACAGGAGGACTCTCTGAAATGGAGCTTGGAGTTCCCAAATGCTCACATTTTAAATCAGTATTGACAAAATGTAGCCATATTAACACCAGCACAAACCTGACAACTAGGGCACTGGTATGGGCATTCACGGCTAATGCAATTCAAAAAGAACAACAAAAAACCCCAGATATAGACCAAATCAAGAGATCTTAATGGAAAGATGTCAGGGGCTCTATTATCAGACACTTATAACTGTTTTAATGGATCATAATGGCTTCAAATCTACCTCATTAAGGCGACGCTGCTCATTTAAAAAGTAAAATACCATATAAATCAAAGTACTATACAGCACATTTGTGCTTTCCTAATATCCTCGGCAAGGTAACTGCTCACACGAAATGGTGGTTTTCCTTTCATTTGTTGTATTTGGTACAGTTAGTAATAAATATAACAATATAAATATATTCAAATTGCCACTGGTATTTGCTTACTGTTTCTGCCTTTTCCATTCAAGGTACTGTTGCTGTATGTCCTTAACATAGATCACCTAAGCTACCCTGAAAATATAATATGTTTCCTCACAGATAGTTTTATGACGTAGCATGAGAGTGTTTTATAAATATGAGGAATTATTTTATGATGTCCTTGCAAAATGAAGCGTTGCATTATTTAGCTATTATTATTGATAGTTTAGAGATAAGACACTGGCATGAGAAATTAAGGTAAAAAATGTTAGAAGTGTCCATTTCTTTTTGATAGCTCAGGTTATCAGAACAGTTAGCATTTTACACTGTTTCATTAATTTAATGCACCGTATCAATCAGCTTCACTTTGGTGTTCAGCAACCCCACAAATTTGGCCTCAAGTGTCCTCGTACCAATTGCCTGCGAGTGGAATAAAGGGAAAACAAACCTGCAAAAGCCCTCAACTGCTCCTGTGAAAGGACTTGGGCTTAGTCCCAGCTGTAATGATTGGGTTCGTTTTTTTTTCCCCAGATGATGACCTGGGGAAAAGGGATGGAGGTGGTGATTGAGTCAAGGGACTAAACTCGAAACACTAATGTAGGGCAGGGTTGCAGGCTGGAGAAAACTCAGCTTCTCACAGGGTACGGTCTGACGCGGGTAACTTGTTAGCTAAAGGAAAGTGTTGAATGAAATTACCTGTACCAATGGAGAGACAGAAAAACTTCAGACTGAATGAGGAGCCTGGAAAGAAGGATTGGTGATTCTAGCTGTGAGTTGAATGTTTGCCTTTCTGTTAAACCAAATGCCTAAGGAATACATAATTCAAAAGTCCCAAGTGGTTGGCCTATTTTCCTGAAGAAGAGAGGAGACGTAGCAGCAGGTCTGATTCCAGATGAGATAAGATTTTGTTATAACAAAAGTAATGGTTAATGGGCAGGTTCTGGTTTAAGTGAGTTATTCAGTATCACAAAAAAGCTTCTGGCAGACAGGAAAAAAAGACAATTACCCAAAATGGCATTCAATTTTCTTAAGGGAAAATCTTACAGTTCTTATTCTGCAGTTTCCTGGCTTGTTCATTATGCAGTCCTTACTCATAGCGACAATCCTGTGCACTGAATGAAATAGAGTAAAAAGTAGCATTTGACTAAAACGAGCATTATAATACTTTTTTGCTGAAATCCGATGCTAAACTTAATTCTGAAATTTTCCAGTTTGTGAGTATTCATAAATACTAATTTGACCTAGTATAGTGTTTAACTCCATAGGTCTAATGTTCCTTTACTTCATGTCCTTTCCCCATCTCCAGGGAAACAAAGACATGAGGAAAGGAGATCTAACACCTGACCACGTTTGGCCCTAAACTGGATGATCAGCAATGAGAAGGTAAGTCCTCAGTAGTGGGTTTCCTTTTGTTGTTGGAAGATAACTTGAGCATGTAGAGACTTGAAAGTCATCATGAGTTGGAAGTGCTGTAAGTGGCACTGAATGGGGAGACAGAAGTTTTGCCTGCCTCCACCTGCCCCATTTTGGCTCCTGCTCTCCTTTATTCTCTGTGCCTCAATCCTGGACCTCCTATCCCATTCCCAAATACTTTCCTTCTTTTTTATAAATTTTTTTTTTAATGTCTTGTGCCATTTCTCACTCCTCCGCATTTCACCCAGACTCCTCAACTCCCACCTCTTCCCTCCTGAGTGTCAACAAAACCATCAGTGGGGATAATGACTTTGTACATGACTGGAGAATTCAAGGGCATAATTGCAAGGTGAGTCCCAAGAAGCCTGTGGACAGAGAGCACTCAGCTGATGTGAGGAGATCATATCTGTGCCATCAAACATTTGGGAGCTGTGAGAAGATGGAGTGTGGTTGATGAAGGCTGTGTCCAGCTGTCAAAAAAATCTTGTAGTAAAAATAATTCCGTATATTTTGTTTTTCCCATGACTGGCTTTTTCTAGCTAGAACTTTTTTTTAAAGGCAAAACAGGACAAAAACTAAACCAACACCCTCACAACTTGAGACAGACATTTTCTAGGAAAATTTGCCACTCCTGCTTCAGCAGAGCTACTCAGCGGCAGAAAGCAGCATTTCACACGGGGGCCCTAATTACAGGCAGCGCTCCTGTGCCTGCCTAGGGATGCTGCAAATGCACAGTGGCAAGCTTATTTTAGACCCAGTTTTATCATATGAGAGCTGCACCTTGGGTTGTTTGGTGTTGTTCTCATCTTTGGCTGCAGCTAATGCTTTCTGGTTGTCTCTTCCAGAACATTACTGGGATATAAGTACTTCATCTTGTTATTCCCCTCTTCCCAAATGTACTATTCCCAATTGTATATTCATTACAAACAAGTGAAATACAGGGAATGGATCTGAAGATACGTGAAGATAAATGCATCCTTTCTCATTACTGTTTTGTGTTAGGTGCTGTGTGAAAACCTCAGAGACAGTCACAAAGGACTCGTTTCTAAGTGGAATGGGCAAAGGGCAGCAAAGAAAATATAGACAGAGAGAGATAAGAGAGAAATAAAAATAATGAAACAAGCAGGTAGATACACTGGAAGCAGAGTATTGATGGTGTTACACCCAGGTAACCGTCCAGAAACAAAAGATATGTCCAGATTTGAAGAGTTTTTCCTCTCTAAAACCTTCAAGTAGGAACAAACTAGGGATTAGGATTGCACCATGTCTAGTGACTGCCTAAACCTTCTTGGTTTCCATGGCTCATGGCACTCAAGTAAATCTGTTTCTGCCCTCGAGAGATGAAGTCATTAGTAATTGATCATAGCAGGAGAGATGTGTGTAGCTTTGCTCCATGCTTGCCTGTCACTGCCCCACTCCTTTTCACTCCCTTGCTCCCACGCTCTTGCTGTGATGTATAATTTCCACTGCTTTCAGGACACCTCTCCCAGAAGCTGTGCTAAGGACGGCTGTGTCTCCCAAAAGGATATAACTTTCAGAAATATCCCTTACCTCCAGTGTAAACTCTCTTAAGCACATGCTATCTGACAAGGTAGCTTCTTAAAATGGAAATGAGAAGAAAGAAACGCCTCTTACGTGGCTTTTGAAAAGTTGTCTCAAGGTATTTAAGGCAAACACGGGTTTTTGAAAGATATGAAGCTTCTGATAGGAGCTCAGTTTTTGCTGCACTTTCCCTGTTATATCTTCCCCTGAATGTTACAGAGCAATGGTATTCCCTGAGGGAAGCACTCTGAAACCTAGACCAAAAACATAATGAAAAATTCAGCAGTTGGCAAACCACTTTAAAATAAGGAAGAATACTTTCTTCATCTCTTCTGAAATCACTGATTCCTGGGCACATGGCACAGTGTCGTTATACCATGTATGCTGATTCTCATTAAGAAAGGGATTAAGATTGAAATAACTTTTTGGGGAGCGAAGTCTCTCCTGTACAGCTGTTGATGTGTCTGGTAACAGTTTGACTGGAAGTGGCCCCAGTGGATCCTTTCTTCTTCGCTTGCCTTGAAGGCTGTGCAGGTGATGTGTCAGTTCAATTAGGACTGTGAGGTTACAGCATGGTCCTCAGTTTGCTTGGCAAGGGCAAGGAAGACTTATTACTGATATTTTACACTGCCGTGTCCTATGGTTTGAGGGATTCTTTTCGTATTGGGGCTTGTGGGATTTTTTTTTGTGTCACGTGTTTACCTTGTCTTTCTGCATCTATTCTTCCAATTCAAATATCTCGCATGTTTTGATGGGGAAGAACATGACGGATTTACAGGCAGGGATTGTAGAACAGTGTCTAAACAGCTAAATTAAAGAGTTACACTAGTTCATCTTTACTTTAATCTGATGTCACCCCGAGTACTGGCAATAGCTGCAACGTACCAGCTATTTCCCTGGTCAAAGATGCACTTTTTCTCTCAGCTGACACCAAATGATTTTCAGTCTATGAGATATTACTGTATCAGCAATGTTACCTGACAAAGCTACAGATAGAGGAAAATGTGCTTACTGTTTAAAACACTACCCATACTAGTGTGGGCAGACTATTTCTACAGGTGAATGCTTTCCAGCCATTTTGATACCAGTGCATTGAAGAAGAAAAAAAACCTCAAAAAACTAGATAGACTTCATAAGCTGTGATTAAGCACAGCACAAAATCCTTGGAGGAAAAGTCTCTATACTACAGTTATACAAACAAATTTGGCTCATGCTAGCAGAAAAAAAAAAAAAAAAAAGAGTGGAGTAATGGAAAAAAACAAGGTTGCTGATTTTTCTTAAAATTAATTTATACGGGTGGCTTTGTTGCCCGAGCACATGTTCATGTGGATGTGAGGTGTATTATTCCAACCCTTTCTGTAACATAACCGCGGTGACTGCATCACATGGTGCTAGTGCAAACAAAGTCTCGTTAACAGCCCATGAATAGATGCATTTTCCTAGAATACAGTTTCTCGTTGGGAGTATCGACTGGTTCCTGGGCTACCAGGGGATAAGGATAGGTACGGACAGCTTCAGAAGTACAGAGTAAGTGTAGTAACCTGAAGTGTGCTACCAGACAATTACGAGTGTTTATCATATGATCAAAAAGAGTACAAGGGATATAGTTAATTCCGTGACACGTTTTCTTGATTACTGATTGACTGGAAGGCAGTATCTCATATAGTAGAATATAGCTTGTTAAACACCAGCCATTCTACTTCTATGTATATTCTATGTCCTTTTTGTTCTCTTAAAGCCTGCACTTTGAATCTGAGAGGCCATCACAGTGAGCTGGCTTCCTCCACGAAGCAAGACTCACTGCATTTTTCCTTCACCTCCATTAGCATCCTATTTGTGTCAGATCCAACATAAACACTGCTCTCTTGATGGACTCAGCTCAACTTATCTTTCTGAACTTATAGCCATTTATTTTCTTAGCTATTAGGCTACTCATCTCAGTCTTTAATTTCTTTCTGTCCCATTGTCTCACGTTATCAATTCATCTAGTGGGAGCTCCTACTCCTAAAACAAAAGCACTTTTCTTAGCATCACTGTAAAACTTATTTTCCTCTTGACGTTCTCTGAAAAGTGTTTTTTGGACACACATTAGGAAAAAAAATTATATAAATTCCATACACACTTATATGAAATGATGAAATTACACTTCATTTGAATTGGAAGAACATCCTGACCTTTTAGCAAAAGGAAAATTACGGTACAGGCTTGACAGTCCACGCATAACGGATGCGAATACACTTTGTTGCAGGTAGTTTTGGCTCCGTTTCTGAGCGTTCCCTGCATGGAAGCAGAGGAATCGGGTTGGAAGCAGTCTCCTGGGACTGGGGTCAGCGCACGGCTTGGTTCAGAGGACCGGCTCTGTAGTATTAACTCAGCATCTTTGTAAAGCCAACCTGAGAGCCAAGAGCACACCCTGGCACCTTACCGAGCCCCCCCGCGGCTGCTCTCCTCCCTTTCCACCCATCGCCAGCACGGCCCAGCACTCCCAATACACTCAGCCCCGCAGGCCCGGCCACCCCACCGCAGCGCCTCCTGGAGGCCCCCCCCCGGCGGGGCACCCAGCGGAGGCGGCCATCTTTACCGGCCGCTTGCGCTGGGCGGCCCCGGGCGGAGGCACCTCGGCGGGGAGAAATCGCCCGTTGCCCTGAGGCCCTCGACGAGCACAGCGGCCCCGGGGCCGGCCAGGCCGCCTCCGACGGCTCCGACCGCCAACGGCCGGGCTCCCCTCCCCTCCCCCGCTCCCCCCGCGCCGGCGGCCGCGGCCCTGACCCGCCTTCACCGCCCCGAAGGGCGCGCGCCGCCGCCACCGGCGGGCAGCACGCGGCGGGCCCCGCGCCGCCTCCGCCAGGCCCCTCCCGCCGCTGCCACATCCCACTTCCCTCAGCCCGCCTCCCCCGCCGGCGGGCCCGCCCCGCCGCGCCGCCCCGCCCCCCGCCGCGCGGCGCCGCCCTCTCATTGGTTGAGAGCCGAGAGCGACGGGGCGGCTGGGCAATGGAGCCTGGGCTGGCGCGGCGGCGGCGCCCAATGGTCGCGCGTGGCTGCCGCCCCTGCCCGTCGCGGCCGGGCGTCGGGGGTGCGCGTTGCCATTCGGAGGCAGGGCGGCGCGGGGAGCGGATGGTGCTGGCCGCGGCTCCCGGGCGCTGGCGGGGGCAGGAGCAGGAGCAGGAGCTGGCTGCGAGCGCCTCACCCCCTCCCCATCCCACCCCCTCCGGCCGCCTGCGCCCTCGTCGCGCCCCGCCGCCGACCGCCCTGAGCCGGCAGCGCTGTACGATGTGAGCGGCCGCCGGGGCTCGGCAGCGCCCCCGGTGCCCACGACGCTGGGGCGGGCAGCGATGGCCAGAGCCTGGCGTGGGAGCAGCCGCCGTCGCCGATAGGAAGCGCCGGGGGCAGCTGGGCAGGCGGCGCGGAGACTCCCTCGGGCCGTGAAGCGCTTGTCCCGCCCCGCCCCCTCCCTCCTTCCTTCCCCCACCCCCCTTTCCCCCCGCGGCCGGTGCATGCGGGGCGCCGGGGGCCGAGCTCGGGCCCCCCGCAGCCGCCGGAGCGAGTGACCCGCCGGGTCCTGCGCATCTCCGCCATGTCCTCCTCGTCCAGCTCCTCGCAGACCCCCCCCGTCCCACCACCAGCCCCCACCGCAAAGGATGAGGCGCGGCGCCGCCGGGTCCCCCACTGCCGGCGGCGGCACGGGCGGGGGCCCCGGTAACGGCGCCGGGGGAGGCGCGGCGGGGACCAGCCGGCTGCTCCAGCCCATCCGGGCGACCGTCCCGTACCAGCTCCTGCGGGGCAACCAGCACAGCCCGACCCGGTCCCCCTCCGCCTCGGTGGGCAGCAATACCGGGCCGGGGGGCGGCGGCGGGGGTCGCGGCGGAGGCAGTCCGCCGCCGCCCAGCGCGACGCCGCCGTTGGCGGCGGGAGGCGGCGCGGCGGAGCCGGGCAGGGTGAAGGGCAGGCAGCGGCGCTCGCCGGAGAGCGGCGGCGGCGGCAGCAGGAGGAGCAGCTCACCTGAGAGACGGAGCCCCAGCTCCCCGGTGTACAGAGGTAAAGCACCGGGACAAAGCCGGCCTCCCGCTTCCCTGCCCCCCGGGGGTGCGGGCCGGGCCGGGGCCGCCCTGCCTCCGGGCACCCCCGGTCCCCCCCCTTCCCTCCTCAGCTCCCCGGTGTTGGAGGGTGCGGGGGTGGGAGCCCGGGGGACTGCCGGCCCGGCCCGGCGGGAGCAGCCCCGCTGGAGTCTCAGGGAGCGGGCGGGGGGCGGCGGTGAGGGTGAGCCCTGTAGGGCTCCATCCCCCCCGGCAGCGGGGCAGGTGCCGTGCCCGGGTTCGCCCTGCCAGCGGGCGAAAGCACCTCGTTCCGCTGCCTCCCCCCCGGGGGAGAGGGGCGCCGAGCCTTTAAATGTCATCCTCCTCCTCCTTCTCGGGCGAGGTGGAGATCCAGCTTGGGAAAAACACCCCCGTCCTCCCCCCGCGCCGCCTGCCAACGCCGGCCCCGGGAGGAAGTGCCTCCCCGGCGGCGCGGAGCGGGGGTCAGACCCGCCGTCCTCCCCCCCCCCTCCCCGCCCCGCCACCCTCCGGGGCCGCCGGCGGCTCTCCCCCCCCGCCCCGGCGGGGAGCAGGCGGGGGCTCCAGCCACGGTGCTCCTGCTCCCCCCCTGCCCGTAAGTGGAGGTGTGCCATAGAGGGACGAGTCCAAAATGCACCCGCTGCCCTGTCTACAGGTGTAATTATTTAGCACGGGTTGTTAATGGGTTAGATGTGTATCTGGGGTGTCACAGCCCGGTTCTTCAGCGTGCGTTAAACCCAAGCCTCAAACGCTCTTCCTTTCTGCAGAGCTCCGTTTCTTAAAGACTTGCGTGCGTGTCTATAACGTCTTGGGTTAAAATACGTAATGTTTTAAAGCACAGACTCAAGAACAAAAAGGAAATTCCCATATTGAGGTGCTTAAAAACAAATAACACGACCTGCCTCCTTGTGGTATTTAATACCGAATCCTTGAGACTGTAAAATAAAAAACCAACCCGACGTAGCCAAAATAGGCCTGTAAAGTTTAAAATGTAAAATTGATTCCCAGCAAGTCCAACTTAACCTGCGTCAGGTTGTCTGCTAAATTATTGAATGTGTTAAAGTGGCAGTGGCCATCTTACCTCCCCCTCTCCTCCCCCCCTTCTCCCATCACTTTAGCAGCTGAATGAATCAGACTAAATGCACTTTTTATGTTATCCTGCTGTAGCTATCAGGTATCACACATCATCTCTTCCTGGGAACGTTTTGTGTGGTTCAGTACCCCTTGCTTGTTCTGTCCCTTCCTTAAATCTTGCTGTGTTTCATTGCTGTGGCAAATTATGGTCTGTGTTTGGTTGCCGGCTTGTTTTGTAGCAGCGGGGTCTGTTACCGTCCCCCCCCCCCCCCCCCCCCCCTTCTATTTTAAAGTGTAGTAAAACCTTACAATCCGTAGTATTTGTAACTTGGGCACATTTCTGTCATCGGAACGATCCTAGGACATGGGCAGCATTTTGCAAATGAGCAAAATGTCACTGCCAGTTACGCATAGAGTTAATTTACCCTACACAGTATTTGTGCTTGTGCAGATGACTAAATTGGTTGTGTTATAATCTGAACAGAGATGCTACGTAACTTATTTCTCAAAAAGATCATCTATTTATGCAGAAGTTTTTGCATTTGAAAATGGAACTGAGCTTCAGTGGTTTTGCTTCATTCAAGCTCTATTTAAAATTTTAAAGATCATATTTTTCCCACTGTATGAAGTACTAAATGTAGATTTCATTTTTTTCCTCCGTCATTTAACCTTTGGAAAATGCTAATGGGAAACTAGGCAAAACAAAAACAATCGGTGCACATGAATAGTGATGGTGCTGATGATGAATACTGTAAATTATTTAATTATGGGAACCCGGAGCAAAACATTGTAGTGGTGCAGTGTGTAAAGGTCTACGCTTCAGGTGTATTGAAGAGGGAGGAATGTGGGCAGTTACCTGCAAGCAAGGAAAAATACTGCAAAGCTGTGAAGTATTTCATTATTGCATACAAATTTTTTGTTGGAGGGGAAATTCTAATTTTAAAAGTGGCTTCGGTCTTCTTCATCTGTGGGCTATTTTTGCCTTAATAAATCAGACTATAAATTAGTACTGAATGACTTTTCCGTCATTAAACTTGTTTGAGCTTGCCTCATGGTGAACCGCCTTAGCAGCATACATGGCTTGATTCGGTTTAATGAGTGCAATGTATAAAATCATAAATGGTCCGTCAAGAAATGCACCCTGTAATCTGTATGCGCTGCGAGGAATTTGTTCCCCCTCCTCCAGGTCAAGCCAGCTGCTGCTGCAGAAGCTGACATCCTCCAGCAAATCCTGAATGAATGAATGAAAACAACGTGATCGCCCTAATAATGACCACAATTGCACACATCAACAGCTTTATTTTACCCGAAATACAGGCACCATTTTCTAGCAGGCGAGGGTAATAAGATACCCTATGTCTTTGGTCTCACAAATGAAAAAAGGTTACCCCCCCACCCCACCCCCAAAACCTAGGGCTGTTTTTACACAATTTGGAATATAGTTGCACACCACGGGGCAGGATTTTGTTTGTTTCCCTGCTTGTTCTCAGCATTTTAGTATATTATTTATGGATACTAAAAACACCGTTTGTAGTCTGTACGGTGGTAGTAGTATATAGAAAATTGATTGCTGAACTGGAGGACTGCTGCAGTAATAATGGAGGACTTGGAAAAAAAAATAAAAATGTTCTGTTTTCAAACATGGACCATCTTGCTGCAGCTTGTTAAACAATGTGCTACTCCAGCTATTTATAGTTGTTGTCAATATGCAAGTCTTGGGGAAACGACTAGATTAAGTTTTCTTTTTTTTTTTGTCAGGTTTTTCAAAACCATTTCCCACTGCTGTAAAATGTGAGCTTAGGCTCTAGGTATAATCCTGTTGTTTTTCTCACCCGTGCAGGAGATCTGTTTGTCTTTGGCTCTGCAGTCTGACTTAGATTGTTTCACGAGTATGCTCGTACTGGAGACTGCTTATGATTCTGATGGATAGATGTTTTTCTCTTCTTAAGACACCTGCCCCTTCCCCACCTCCTTTCAGCCTTTTCCAGTATAGATTCCTTGAATTGGCTATCCTGCTAAGCCATTTGGTTGTGGATGTTTTAGTGATTTGCCAGAGGCTCTTTTTATAAAGGAGATTTCTGTGAAAACACTACAGCTTTGAGCCTCTACAGGTCAGAGCAACTATCATTGCAGGCGTTGACATCACTACTACAGGAATGGAAGCAGCATGCTCTGTCTCTTCTCCCATCATCATCTTTTCTCTCCCTTCTCTCTAGGATGCTGTAAATGTTTTTGTTCTGCAGCAAAACCCTGTGTGTTTAGAACTGAAACTTTAAGAATTTGATGGTGCTTTCTTTATGCAAATTTAGGCATTTGTAGTTCTTCAGAAACCATCGATGCCAGTACTTGTATTGGGGTAGTATTGATACTGAATGAATGAGAAATCCTGAATGCTATGTACTAATTTAAAGTTGCTAAAGGAGAGGGGAAAATCTTCTGATATTGTAGGATAAACCTGCAAGGTGTGAGTCTACTCCTTTCCTCTTTTCTTAAACATGTTTATTCCTTACTAGTACATGCTTATTTATAGCCTGTATTCCTGTTTTAGAGAGTTGGCAACATAAAAAGTGCCTGGCTGAATGTAATAACACATGGTTTTCTTAGAGGGAATGTATCTGATACATCTCTGATCGTGAAAATGTAATGTCATCGGAATGTGAAGCAGTGTGGTTTATGACAAAGGACATTTCAATAATAATGCAAAAAATCCTTTCAACTGGTCAAACACAACATATTACTTGCTTATGAACACTTATGTTTTACAGAAAAAAGCAAGTTGTTTTCTTTCTTGCCTTACCTGGATAAAATCAGTAGCTTCTGTTATTATGTAAAGTAGCTTGTATAAATATAAGAGTGAATTTCCTGTTTAGTTTGTTGTTTTTTTTCACATGGTATGCAATGTTTTGTATACAAGGAGGATGTAAATGACTTCTGTATGATTCAAGCTCAACGTTGCTTTCATCAAATGCTTTGATTTGTTTAGTGTTAACCCTGGTGGTATTGTAATATTGTGCTTCATATTTTTCTAACTTTCACTTACATAGTTTATAATAAACACTTTCTTCCATATCAAATTTTGGAAGCAAAGGTTAATTTTAAGGACATCTGAAAAATATTGTAATCAATTTGGCTGTTGAGAGTTCCCAATATCTTTTACTTCCCAAAATAACTCCTGAAGCATTGCCAGCGTTAGTAAGAGAAAGGAATTAAAAAAGATGCAAAACAACTGCATAACCCAGTTCTGAGTAATAAGTATGTATATCTGTTATGCTAGTAGATAAAAGGCTAATGGAGTGAGGAGTGGAGTAAGACAGATAATGTTGCTGATCTTTAGACTTGTAAGGGGTATCAGTATTTTAAAAACCCAAATTCAGACTTCAAAAGGCAAAACTATTTTAATATCCTGGGTTCAAGCCATCCAATATTTTGGCATCATAAGTATTTATACCAGAGATCAAGAAGATCTTTCCTTTATTTCTAACAAATGTAGGTAAGGAAGTAATTTTTGTGGCGCTTCCTATTTCCTGATGCCTGAATAACAGCAGTATTCCCATAATTGTATGACCCAAACAGTTTTTCTCCAGCTTCGTCCTCCTCTCTTCCAAAAATAGCTTTCATTGGAATATAATATGGTGAAATAAAAGACACTGGCTAAATTTGAACCAGTTGTCTTGAACTCAAAGGCTCTTTAGTTACATGTTTTAACATCACTTTAAATGAGAATAGTATATTAGATGTCCTTAATAAATATGTTTCATAAGACAAATTAATTGAACTTTTTTCAGGTGTTAAAACAACTGCAGGAAAGAAAGATGGAAAGGTATTTTCTCCCTTGAAGTTGAATATTGTAGCAAGGCATTAGCTATTAAGAAAGCACCCACCTGCCCCATGGAAAAAATAACTTACGAAGTGTATGTATATATCTATTTTAAATCCCTACCTGACCTTTAATTCTTATTCTTTGGACATAAGCAAGTATCAGCATGTTACATACGGCCAAACTGAAGTTACTTCCATAGTAAAACAGTGGCTAATACCAGAGCTTGTGTTCTAAAATTCATGATTCCTGGGTTTTTTTTGTTCTTTTCCTTCCCATGGTGGTGGGGCGAATGGAGGTTCTTAAACTGTACCTTAAAATGCAGGGAGAGTAGGTCAAGGGAATGTGTCTTAGAATCTTACTAAAAAAGTCGGTGTTTGCCAAGTATAGACTGACACATAATGAGTTGTTGAGCTTCGCTATATTGCTAACATTCACAGTGGAAAGCTAGTTATTTTTAAAATGAGGTTTATGTTACTACTCTAGATGTCATCAGGAAAAAAAAAAAGAGAGAACTGATGCAGTAATTCTGAAACTTCAGTTCAGCCTGGACTTGAAAGCAATAGTTGTAACAATGCAAAACCTATTGAAAATGAAGTATATGCTCAGTTTAAGTGAATATTTGAAATACTTTTTTCTAAGGGACTTCATCAGTTGAGTATTTGCCTTCATCTGAAGAAAGTTATAAGTGTGTTTTTCCTCAGTGAAAAATGAAAGTTCCTGTTTAAATCGGTTGGCAGTATCTTCAGTAGAGAAAAGCATTGCCAACACTTGACACAATAGTTAGTTCTCCATGGATTTAGCATATGTTGAAGAAAATTTGTTAATATAGTAGGATTTAAACATTTAGTAGCATTTCTTTATAAGTATCCTTTATTGATGAAAAAAAGGACCCTGTAGTAAAGATGTGTAACTGGAAAATTTTGCTCAAGACTTGAGATAGTTAACTGTGTTAATGATCATCATCTTGCTTTAATGTCAATATTTAAATGCATTGAGTTCTCTTTTTCAATGCTGCCTGCCCGGTAAACCTGTAGTACATAAACAACGGCTTAAGGCATTTTCGGGCAAGTAAAATAATATTTACATCTCATCATTAGAAGGGATACATCCACAGCAACTTGTCAGACTGAGATTATCCTCTTTTCCTTTGTGTCACCGTTTTTAAGGTGTGGGCAATTGCAAAATGAAGAGAATTGGAGATGAGAGTGAAGGAAAACGGGTGGTTGTACTTAATAATCTAATTCTTACATTTTGAGTGTGTATTTACTTCTCCTAAATCAGATTGTTCTTCAGTTACGCTTTAGTTTTTCCCCTCCTGATTTGACTCTGAAGTTCACCACGACTAATTTGTATTATGACTATTTTTGGATCAGAAATTAAATCCTAAAGCTTGAAAATAGCTGGTGGGTACTGAAAGGGTTCACAATTTGAGACTTCTGCAGTATGGATACCACACAAAGTATCATGATACAGTGTGTAATATCAGTCCTTTTGAATGGCAAGTCAGTCTCTCCAACTCTTATTTTTCCAAAGCTAGGATCTCATCCATGGAAATACTCACCCATGGTTTAAACTAAAATATGTGCTCGCTCGGGAACCCTTTCCTGCTCTCCCAGCTGCGTGAATGTGGACTTAGGACGAGAGCCCTTCCCTTACACGGTCCCCTTGGACTGGATGACTGTGCTTCAACTCCGTCTTCTGCTGCTACTAAGACAGAAGAGGGCATGTAGCTCCTAGAAACTTATCTTGGGGAAGGAAACCCATCCAGGCGAAGTGGGGCCATGCTGGGGAGCACCCTCAGCCTGCTGTCTCTGGCCTTGTAATGATGCCTCTGCCCCAGTCCTGTTCGTTTCTCCTCTGTAGCTTTCCTGCTCTTCTGGTATCTGCACCACTTCTTACAAGCTGCTACTGCAGTATCCTGACTATCACTCTGTTAAAAACAGATTAGATTTTTCCAGTGGGGGGGGAAAAAACCACCCAGAAGGTGTGGGTGTCTTTGCTCAAGCCATAACTGTTTTCTGCACAAACGATTTGTAGATAGGGATTAACCTAACCAGTTGGTGTGGGTCAATGGAAGATGGTTTTGATGGAAAGTTTTCTTTTTTCATGGTAGTAGGTCTCTTAATTAGCTTTCCATATTAGATATTGCTGCTTTGGAGACAATATATACTTCCCAGTAGGTCATAAAATGTTATGAGCTTGGGTTTTGAATCCTTAATGCAAGATACCGTATTGGTTAGACCTTCTTATTTAGTGTTGCATATGCCCTAACAACAAACGATGACACAGATGTTGTTTATAAGCACTGCTGCTACTGTTAAATTGAGGAATAGCTACTTGCAATGGATGTTATTTTCTGAATCAAATACAAATGAGTGATTAACAACACTGGTTCTTATATGCCACTTGTTTTGCACAACCTGAAACTAGTTTTACCCAAACTACACATTCTGTTTCCTCTTTAGGAAAAGCATGTCTCATATTTTGGTCATAAGTGTCGTGACTAAGAACAGTACGATAGCAGTTCTGTCATGGTTTTTGAATTATCTAAAATCTACTGTGGAATATTTTCTTCTCACTCTGTCTTGAAATATGGTCTAAACTGGAATAATGATGCAAGTGTCCCATTCCTTGAACAGTGCAAGTCACGTGTTTGAACAAGGTTAGCTTCATCCTCCTTTCCTACACTCACCACCAGGCATTAAGCAAGGAGATTAGTTGTAGACAGACTTCTGAATTTCAGGAATTAACACTCATATCTAACTGGGTTGACTGGTCATTGCAAGATCGCTGGCACTTGTACTACAAACTTGAAACTAATTTCTGTAACTATATGTCTTTTTGGAAATGTTTCTGTAACAGTAACCACTCTGTTGTGAACTGATTAAATGTATGGCAAAATGGGTATTGCTATATCATGTGCATTTTAATCTCTGGTGTTTCTGTGTACGGTGCCTATTCTGGAGTTCTGATAAAGACTGGTGAAGGCTGGCTAGCTGGATTCCCTGTGTATCTACATTTTTTTTAAAAGGCTTTGTGGTTAGAAAAAAATCTAAACACTTTTAATATAGGTGCTTAGGCTGCAGTACTAAAAAATTTCAAAACTGTAATAATTTGTTGACATCTGTCAGCATTTGGAAGCTAAACTGTGAGTTGGAAAGAATGTGTCCTTAACCAGAAAACAAATTCTGGTTATTCAGTACTCAATTACTAGCTAATTCTGTTAATCCTAGTCTGCCGAAATCAACCCGTAAATACAAAGACCACTTCTTCAAAATATGACATGCAGTCAGCCATTGGCTATTTGGGAGCAGATTACCTAAGCGCAGATATAAATGCCTAGGCTTGTGAACATATGGCTTCCAAGGATAATCGTACAGTTGCTTTCATTAGATGAAGCGCCGAACCCATGCTGGGTCAGAAATGCTGCTGGATAAACCTTGAAAATTTTGCATCGCATTCCCAGAACTCAGGCCACTGAAACTCAGTGTGGAGGAGCCAGTGAGCGGCTCTACAAGACCTGTGGGTCTCTGTAGGTATTTAACGTGGTCTCACTACTGCTCCTTCTGCACATCACAGCAGAGCTCGTTAGCCCAGTAGCACTAGAAGATGCTGATGATTATAGCAGGTAACGGGGCGGTGCAGTCTGTGCTCTGGAAAGGTTTGGTGAGTTCAGTTCTCACACATGGAGTCAGCTTCAATTCAACGCCACATGTCAGCTAATCAGTCTTACTGGAGTCTGGAGCGCTGGAAAGTACATTGTGAAATCCAAGTGGCTTTGCAGTGTTGACTCTGTGCAGTTAAGTGTTATACCTCTCTATCCAGTTTGTCATATATAATTCAAAATCTTTTTTATAAATGATATCTTAACTTTCTGTTATTCAAAAGAATGGAGAGTTGACTTGCTCACTAAAAATTAAACCGGGGTTTATGCTGAGTGTCCCGGAACAGACTTTGTACAGCGTGACTAAAAATACCAGCTAACTGCTGAAGAATGCAGAATAAGACTTAGGTTTACACAGTAGTTGGGAAGCTGCCAGGTTAAAGGAGAATCTGTCTTCACATAAGTAAATTTCAGTTAAGGTCTTCAAATTTTCGTTCTTAATTGATAGTTGTGTTTGCTTCATTGTGGCAATTGATAGTGGAATACCCTTATACATCCTTTCTCTCATACTGTGATTTCTCTGGTATTTCACCTTCAGTGGCTCCTTTGCTGTACCTGATACCCTGCCCTGAATAATCGTCTTTGCAGTGTTTTCTTCCCCACAAAGAAACCATAAAATACCTTTGAAATACTTGATATTCTTTTCAAGGGCAACAAGAAAAATTTCTCATGGGCAAAAATGTAATTGACTCATGCATGTTCAAAAGTAATGTGTATTTGAGAAACATCCATACAAGGAAATGACCAGAGGGATGTACTCAACTTAGGAAGTTGTCCACACTGAAGTTCCAAATAACCTTTGGGCATTATTGTAGAAACAGAAACACTCATGCTTTCAAACCAAGTTGTGTATTGAAGTGTGCAGTCCATATATTGTTAGAAATATAAATTTTGTGAAACTGTTGTGTACATCTGTATTAATTTCTTCAAAAGAAGGAACGAGCCTATTAAGATTATTGGAGTCTCATGACTTCTAGTGGTGTGTGTGTGTAACCTTTAATACAAAGTTGGAGGATGCAGGGAGGTCTTTTGATTGCAAGAATTATAGTAGAAATTCAGTTTGGCGGCATTGAAGGTAGGATTTACCAAGTTTGGCAACTCAAAGGTCTGGGAGAAGCAGAAGAAATGGGTGTGCTGGCACTGTACATGCAATAAACGTTAGATGTTTTCAACAGCTAGGCCTTTTTTAATCATGCAAATTTACACACATATACAGCAAAACAAAATTCCTACATAGAGGTATGTTCTAAAATTCATAAATCTGGAGTAAAGTTTCAGATTTCAGAAGGAAATAGTTTGAAAATTTGGCTAAACAACGTTTCTCTGACTTCAATATAGAGAGAATCTGTTTTAATGAAAAATGTTAACACTATTGAAATCTTTCAAACATCAGAAAAACTCAAGGATGTGATCTTGATTGCATGGATGCATCTCAAAAAGGCCACTAGGAATAAGCAGAGAGCCTGTAAGAAACAGCAGGAAGAACTGAGAAAAGAATGTCACGTTATCAATCAAAAAGTGAATCTTAGCAGAGAATTGTTAAAACCTGAACAGACTTGGACTTTGCATGCTTTAAGACAGACAATAGAACCACGCAAATAGAAAAATAAGGAATAAGGAGTTGCAGCCATTCAGTACCAAGAAAAAAGAGACTAAGGATCATCTGAGACTGATGTGCTGGAATGTATGGTTTCAAATCAACTCCAAGGAATAGTAGCAGAAATCTCAGAGGAAATAGTGCAGATATTTATTCAATGCTTTGTGCTCACCAGGACGAAGTATAAGTAATCAACTTTCAATAAGGACAGTGCTTTTTAACCCAGGAAGATACAAAAAATGAAATTTTAAGGGAGAGAGTAATTTGGAATTAGGAATTACCAAGACTATGATAAATACAGATTGGAGATTTTAATAAAGTCAAATCAGTGATTTCCATTGCAGAATTTAGAAAAGCCCATTCAGAAGTTCACGCTTACCTTCAACTAAGGCAATATTCTGAATAGGAGGTTGACACCATTTGAGAACAGATACCCGAGTATAGCAGGGACAATGCTGATGTTTTTAAAATGTGAAAAATTTTGAGCCCAGCTCTAAAATGTAGAGATCTGTTGGTCTAACTTCAGCTATAGGTGAAACTTCAGAAGAAATTCTAAGGGGTGGTGTAAAGCAGCAAGAAATGTTAAAGTGCAAAATGAGCTTTCCAAATTGTGTCATGCTAACCCGGTGGTTTTGATAAGAGAACTGATTTTCTAGACGGGAAGTAGATCTTATCTGCTTAGGCAAATTTTAAAATTAGGGTGATGAAACCGTTGATGAATTTTGAGAGGTTTAATTAGTACACAGGAAGATTATGCAAAAACAGTTGAAGGACCTTGGGAATTGAAATAATAATTTTTGAAAGGGAGATTTAAAAGCAAAAAATGGAAGTTTATGTATGTGAGGTTGTACTTGAGCAGCATGTCTTTTCCTCTAAGTGGAAACATGTAATTTGAAAATGCTGAAGGGTGAATTTGGGTGATGTTGGGATCTCTAAACTGCCAGCATAAAGTGACTGAAAAAGTACTGGACATAAGTCAGGTTTTGCAGAAATGAGCAACCTGCTGTGTAGGGGCCTGCAAGGCATTGTCTAGGATACTGCACACAGTTTTGGGTGCTCCGCAATGTAAGAAAGATAAAATCAAACTTGAGTAGCCTCAGCGAAGGACTACCAGGTTAGGAGTTTAAACACGCAATGATAAAAAAAATCTACTCTGAATAAAAATACAATTGCTTTCTCTGAGTCCAATCTGAGCAGGGAAGGGGATGGAGAGGCAGAAAGGAAAAACTGTAAGTTGGTGCTGGGACACAAATGGGTGGATTGGTTTGACAATATAAATGTTTTTGTGGAAAACTATAAGAAGGCCTGAAACCATCAGAAAAAACCCAAAATCTTCCTGGAACATTTTTCCAGTAGGAATTGTTGGGGCAAAGTACCAGGTGCTGTAGGATTGAGTTTGTAATCTGTTTTTAAGTGATTATATGTGCTTTGTCAGTGATAGCTGAGAACTAGGCTCCTCATTTGGGAAGTTGTTTCTACTCCTTAGTTTCTACAACTTAACTGATAATGAAGAGATAATTTATTTAATCAGCAAAGTTGGGCAGCCTGATTTAAGCAATCAGTTAATCTGGTTTTACGTTTCTATTTTTCAGTATTTTTAAAAAAAAAAAATAGTATGCTTGTTTAGTATAATTAGCTGTAGCTAGGAGAATGCTTTCTATCTCTGATCATTGGTGGTCATTACGATAGCATTGTATAGCCTAGCGTGCATTGATTACAGTTCTTTGTGTATTTTGATTGTGAAAATGGTGAATCATGCCTTCTGATTTTTTAAGTTTTTTTATTTGCAATTATGTCCACCTGCATTTTGATGGAAAGTGGAATTACATTAAAGGTGTACAAACCCCTCATGTTTCTATGTTTTGTTAAATTGTAAGTATTATCATTATAAAAAAAAAATCCCTTCAGAGTCATCAAGTTTATTCAACAAAGGTGATATTATCTTTAGTTACTGAATTAATTGGATGCGTTTGTAATTTCCTTCAAGATTTTAATTATTAATACACTGGAAGAAAAAAAGCCCAGCTTTAATGCTCTTTTTGGTTCCCAGTTCATTTCTAAATATTGGATAATTTATCATTCAACAGATCTAAATTAATGAACTAAAATGAAGAAAATTCTCTGTACCTGCAGAAGTGCACAACAGTTAATGTCTGTGTGTTTCAATGTGCTCTTTTTCCCAAGTACTTAGCTGCTGAGCTCCAAACAATTTTGTTTTAAGTTTTTAAAGTAGGAACATTTTTGCGAAACTTTATTAAATGGTACTAAGTTTAGGTATTTGCGTAGTGTTTAAGTTTGAAGCAATAACCTGACAAAGAAAAATAGATTATAAAAATGTGAAATACATAAAAATCTGAAAGGTTTGGAATTAGTACTTTACCTACCTGGTGTCCTGTTAGAGTGCGAATGTGTAGGTTACATCTATTGAACAAAGCAGACTTTTGTGATATTAAATGCTTAGTCTTTTGTATACAGGTTCTATACATGCCAGCAGTACTCTCTGTTAGAAGAATAACTTGGCTTTAGAAGGCTGAAACTTTCTTCCTTATAGTTAGTTTACTTTTCTTACTGAGATTAGAGTGTTCTTTCTATGCTTGATCTCTAAGGATAATGTTAATTTTAAACAGCGGAATTTTGCTGTGAACAAAACCTGACTTCTGAAAGATAAACGTAGTCACATTTTACTTAACCTGTAGTTGGGTGGAATAGGGACATGAGGCAGAGACCATGTTTCAACATACATGCATAGGCAACCAAGATTTTGAGAGTCAACTGTAGGTCCAATGAAATTCGTATGCCTACAGATTCATCCGTCTGTCCCTCTTCCTCTGGGTATCTATAGCCTAGCTCTGGGCGCTGTGCCTTCCTCTGCCGTTAGGTGAGTAGAGCTGTACGTCCTTGAAGAGTCATGCATAAAACCCCCTTGATGGAAGGAAATGCCTTGATCTACCTGTTGGATTCAGTGACTAATCAGAAGACCTCTTGCCTTTCTAGGTGGCTTAGTCATGGCTACAAAAGATAACTCAATATGGTTGAGTCCCAAAGCCCTTACTGTAGGTCTTTGTCTACAATTTTCCTTTGAAAAGAGCACACTGCTTTTGTTTTGTTTTCCCGGTATAAGCTACCTCCTGTATTAATAGACTTGCTGTTTCATGCAGTTTAGTTTGAATTCTTGTAAGCCTCGTCAAGTACAAAATCAAATTTCCCCTGACTACCAAACGGTGAAATCAAATGGCCTATATGGAAGACTGGTTCCCCTCTTTTTTTTTTTTTTTTTTTTTTTCCCCTTTCATCCTCCCCTGAAGAATCTTGGATGCAGAAAGCACATCATTCATAGAATAGACCTGAATCTCTGAAAAGATCTCAGGTCTCATGAAGTGGACTGCTTTCTGCTTGCTCAGTTTAGTTGTTGGATTGTTGGGAGTCTTGGTTAGGTTGTGGTGCCGTTCTGTGCCCCTTTTTTGGTCAGTTCAATGTTATGGATAATGTGAAGAAATTAGATTGGATTATGTCAGTCTGTTCAGAGTAGTTACTTCAGAATGTCATCCCCCTTCATTTTTAGTTATCCTCTGTCTCAGTTTCAGAAATAGAAACTTGGGAATAATTTCTGAAGTTGATACAACTGAATCAAAACCAATGCGGTGCATGTAATGAAGACAGACGTTTTATGGAGCTGAATGTACAGCATTTTTAGAGATGTATCAGAAGGTAACTTAAAATGATCATCTCATGTTATGTCCCCTTAGGAATATCCTTTTGGTAGCAAAACGCTTTACTGCATTTTAAATGTTTGAGAAAGCTAATATTTTGCTTTGTTTTAAGCTATTAGAAAGATTAAGCTGTTTAATTTGAAATTATAGAAGGGAGACTGCAGTAACTTCAGATTTTTTCCATTCAATTACATATTCGGGTGTTGTGTTTTTTAAGTTGCTATTTAAAATCCTATTTTTGGGGTTTTTTTTTGTATGAACAGTACATGGCAAACAGTATGGTCTTTGTTGTTCTGCACTACACTGAAGCGTTAATGCAGTCATTCAGTCAATATGCAGACTGGGTCAGAAACAAGTCCGTCAGTCACTGGCAACTGGGAAATGTCTTTTGAGCCAGTAGATCTATCCTGTGGAGTAAAACTTTTAGGGACCCCAAATCCCTCGTTAATCCTTTTCTTGAGAGATTTTGGCTCCAGTTACAAGAGAAAAGCCTTCTTGAGAATGAAGATTGGAATATTTTTTTTTGAGTGGCCTCTAAATCCCCATTATTCAATCTTGTTTTTCCTCACAATGTCATCGAGAGAAATTCTGCAAATAAACATGCACCAGTTTGTCCATCTACCTATGTAATCGGAGCAGGAAAGGCCAATCAGATACACATTCAGGAATCGGCACAGTATCACTATATACTCACCTTAAAAAACCAAATAAAAAGGCAAAAAAACCCTTGGCCAGACTCTTCAGACAATGTTCCTCCTCTTGTATCTGAAAATCTACTTTTGTAGTACTCAAGGAAGCAAACAAGAGCAGAGGTATCTGTTTTCATGCTTGTAGAAGGTGTAACTAAAGAGGGGACTTTTGCTTAGACATGTGTGGGGCAGTCAGCAGCAGCCACTGCTGTGGTAACCATGACCTAAGTATCGGGCCATCATTCTTAGTAGTTGCTGTGGGTCACCATTCCTTAATATTCAGCTTTCCATGTCTAGTTTATGATTTCCTATGCTGCATTCCCGTGTACTTCATTATTTAAGAGGCATTCACACGGGCACTTCTGAATCATTGGTTTTGTAGATTGTTGTAAATTTGTTGTCATCTCTAGTAGGAATGCACTAGAAGTATCTGATTCTCCTTCATAATGGGATATCTAGTCTCTGCATCTCCTTCAAGTCAGACTACTTGAACTCTGACTTGGGGCTTTTGAAAAGAGTCTTAAGCAGGCTAGGTTATCCATCAAAGTGAGTCCTTCCAAGAGTCTTTAGTATTTTGGGAGAAAATTCTTTTGAAGTTAGTATTCATTTCCTAGGTAAAATCTGAAATTCTTTAGGAATGGATGAGATCTTAGCTTAGGACTCATTTCACTAGTAGCTCTGAAGGTGAACCAGAAAGTTCTGCAGAGCGTTAACAACTGAACTGAAGAGAAACAACATCTCATGAAACTTTATTGTGGAATTTAGTACTGATCTTTCATAGTGTCATGACTTGGCTGTCTTAGATCAATAGTTTAAGTTATAGATGAACTTTCAAGAAAAAAACCCAAGATATTACTGCAAAAATGTTTTCTAGCCTTTTGGCAGGAGAGTGTCACGGTTAGCTGATATCAATAGCGAGATGACAATATTAATACTCCTACTTCTAGGGAAGAATGAATTTTATTTTTATTTCATGTTTTTCACTCAGCTTGAGAGGAATCTGAGGAATCTGTCATCTGAGAAGTTCTTAGGATAATTTTAGTCTTTTTAAGCTGGATATATCCATGCAAGGATGTGAGTGGAAAAGTTTTGGCCAAATTTGAACTGCATCTGTTAACTGCTGAGAGAAAGATGGGAAGAAAAGATGCTGACAGATGAGCTCTGGTGGATTTAGCTGAAGCAGTTTTTATAATGGTAGCAATGCTAGCTGTCAATCTTGTTCTTTTGCTGCAGGTGATTTTCCTCATTGCACGCATGGCAGAAAGTGTTATTTAAGCTAAAATGGACTGCGAACACGGTTTTGAGATTGTGTGCAGGTTAGCTGCCTCTATGTTGGATGGGAAGGCAATCTCTTCATTTTAGAGCTGTAGCAGATGGTTTTATTTGAGCCCTATGTCCTCTTCAAAAAAGCTGTCGTGTTAGTCTCTTACTAAATTACATTTTGCTGGCAGAGAAATGGAAACCTTTTTTCAGTCAGTCTAGGTGGTATAACGAGAATTCTTTTGGCGCTCAATGCAGCATGCAGAACCATAATTTCATGATTTCATGCAGTTTATTTTAGTTGGTTCCTGCTGGGAGCTGGGATCACGCTGAATTTCACCAGCTGTAGTATTCAGGTGGACCCTTGCGCCATTTTAAGTAAAATCATTTATAACCAGAAATGTGTAGCAATAGCTTCTAAATACATACCATTGAAACCTGTGGCATATTTTAAATAAGACATGAGGTATTTTGCTTTCCTATGAGCATACATCTTGCTTTTGTAATTTCTAGCTAGCTTTTTCAGGTGACATAATGCTACTTAAGTACTATGTTCCAAGGTTTACTTGCTATGGAGGTAGAGCTGAGCTCCTTGTGAGGTATGTCACACATCACTGAGAAAGAGAACAGAATTGTTCTGACTTACCACTGCAGTAAAGTCCACTTGTACACTCAAATACTGTCAGATGTGGTAAAATCGTTCTTTAGTTTTAGAAATTTCTGAATATTGATGAAGCCTTTCTAAACACTGAAGTCTGGCTAACCTCAGGAGCTGTTGAAGTGCTTCAGATATCGGATGGCATTTGCTGCCTTTTTTTTTTTGTTTGTTTCTATGGGAAAACCAGCGCATGAGGTTTCTGTCCAGACAAAGTGATTGGGGCTGTAGAAGGATATGTGTGATAGGGGCATCAAAATCCCGTTGGTAATGAAAGTCTGGGGAGAAGTGAAAGTTCTGTAGTAGCTCCTAGAGTAGCAAGAAGCCAGACTCATAATGAGATGAGAAAAGCAAAATTAAGAAATAAATCCTGAGAGCAGATTTAATATTTAGAAAACTGTTTAAGCTGATTTGAGCCACCACTGTTGTGGTCCAGTTCAACTCTGCTCTCTGTGGCATCCAGTCATCTTTAAGTTTATTACTGTACAAGGCAGTTTGTCAAATGCTAATTTGTAGAAATTATTTCAAATTTCATTCTTGCAGATCCCTTCTCCTTTATGTTTTATGGTCTAATGGTATATATCCTAAAAGAGTGAGAGCCGAAATTGTTAGTGAACAGACCTCAGCGCCACTGCAGCCCTGTTGTTCCTCCTGGCTCTCCTGTGTTTTTTTCTGCCCATTATATTATGCCAATCTGCCTTTAATGGCAAAAAACGTGGGTTTATGACTTTTTTCAGGTAGGTTTTAGTTTTATTTATGTTTAACTGGGTGAATCACCTTACTGGTGGGTTCATAAATCTGCGCATGCCATGTCAAAGTAAATGGACTGAGCGCGGACAGCGATGGAGCAGGGTAGGCACTGCAGTAGTGCTCACTTGGATTGGTTTGTGGGGTTGAGAAGGGTGTCCTTGGTTTGTTTCCTGTGATTCAAAAAAATAGTGAAGAGTAGTAGGGACTTAGGAGGCTGTGCCTTGAACTTTCCTTCTTCTAGCTTCAGGGTTTGACAGTGTCCTGCAGTCCACTTCCAAGATAACTGTGGAAAAATACAAATGTCTTTTGTACAAAAATCTGGTGTTTGTGTCTGTTGCTGTTGTAGTGCAATTATGCGAGGAGTTAATGCTGGGATTGCTGTTGCCTTTCCTCAGGCTGTAGAACAAGACACAGACCGTAGATCATTCTCTGGTTCTATATATTTTGTTTGTGTTTTGGACTTTTGTATTCTTGTGGGTTTGTTTGGTTTTGTTTTGTTTGTTTGTTTGTTTTTCAGCAAGACTTTTTAAGTGTAAAGTTTGCAAAGGTAAACTTTGCTTAGCCCTTATTTCCCCATCTTCAGACATTGGCTTACCAGTTTGTCTCTGCATGGTCTCTAACATGTTTTAAAGGTTTTTTTTTAGAACATGCATAACTACTTACATATTTAACAAATTCCTGGTAGATTTTTTTGCATGTAATGTATTTCTAATGAACAGAGCTTTTGGAGGAATTTTCAAAACTCGGGCTACCTGGGACAGTAGCGTAGTGCCCTAATGTGGCAGTGAAGGTTGGAAGAATGCTTTGTAGGCATGCACCCTTTAAGTACTTTTGTGTTTCAGTGCAAATGTAAATACTGGTTTCATGTTTAAAGTTTGTGACCTTCCTTTTGGATTTTAGGCTTTCTTACAGTTCAAAAATCTTTTTTTAAAATGTAAATTTGTCACAATTGAAATCCTATGAGGATAGATCTGTTTGAAATGGTTTATAGATAACATTGCAGTCAAAACAGTTATATTATACAAAGGCAGTATGATATACTATCATGCTTCCAATTCACAGCATTATTTAGAACCCTTCACCTAAAATTAGTTGTTAATGAAGTGTTTCAGCAGCTCTACATGTCTCTAAAATGGTCTGTTTTAGCATTATCAAGTTCCTATATTGTACTATAAGCATGCTGTATTAGTGCAAGCTGTACCTTAATCATTGTGCTGAATGCTATCTAAAAGACGGATGATGGAGTCTGCCTTTTGAGATCCAGCAACTCTAGATGATGTGCAAAGAGAAAATGTGTGTGGAGGTCAGTGCCCACGTTTGGTCTCAGGGGTCTGCTCTCCAGCTCTGAGCAGCGAGTAGGGTTTTGGTGGGTCGGATCAGTGCATAACGTGGCTAACTTGAAAATAAACTCGCTTGCAAACTTCTTTTAGTAGGGGTGAGCAAGATAGAGAGTAGCTGTAATGCAGGGCTTATGTTGGCTTATGTAAAGTCTAGAAAACGAATACGTGAAGTAATTTTGCCTAAAGGACAAAGTGAGATGATCCAGAGAGCGTGCTATAAAACTCCGATGTGGGAAAGAACAATCTCATGAATCACCCTACTCTCTGCTTTCCAAATGAAATGCAGGAAAAATCGTTCCATGATCTAGGTGTTCAGGGGGAGAAGTACAGGGAGGAGTCAAAGATTGCAGGCGCTGTGATGAGTGAAGGCAAACACGGTAGCTGCCTTGACCTGAGCTGCGTCAGAGGGAAATATAGTCACACGCTTCCAGCTTGCTAAGGCCTGTATTGGGATCTTATAAATAATATGGAATGACGTACATGAGGGCATGAAATCAGATACGCATCTTCTTAAGAATCTTAATTTTTGTCACGATTTGAGTTTTAGTATTTAGACAGCTAAGCAAGCTGACTTAAAAAAAAAAAAGTAACCCAATACTGATACTATGTTCTATTTTCTGTTTCTGTATGTGTGGCTTTCCTGAGTTGCATCATCACTGTGTTTAAATTTGCTTGATGCTTTTTGTTGATGAAAATATATTGCATAAGTAGCCTGGTTCTTTGCAGCTATGAACACTTTAAGTGTTGTTTTTTGTAACTTTAAGTTTTCCCTTTTGTATTTTTTCCTCCTTTGTCTGATGTTATTTGCTTTGATGTGATGGCATTCTTTTCAGCTTGACATTTAGACAAAGGTTTCTGATGTGTTCTTGCCATTGTGTGTCATAGCTAGCTTTTAACATTTCATATTAAATTTAGCCTGACTCTTTTGTTGATTTTGTTCTGGTTTTCTACAGTGGACAGGCCAAAATCCCAGCAAATCAGAACTTCTGGTACCATAAGGCGAACTTCTTCTTTGGACACAATAACAGGACCTTACCTCACAGGACAGTGGCCACGTGATCCCCACGTACACTACCCTTCATGTATGAAAGATAAATCTACTCAGGTAAAAAGCTGTAAAACAAGACAACAGAGATATTTCATATAATGGATGTCTTCCTGATAATACTTTTATCACCTGGTCTGGAATCTTAACTTAATTCTGAAGAAATGTGGGTTTATTTAATTTTATTATAAATATAAAGCCCTAAAAATAGGGTACAGTAGCGTTTTTTAATCAGTGTCAATTCAGCAACATGGTATGCAACAGATAGTATTTTTATGGTTTTTAGAAAACAGTTGTTAAAAATAATTTTCTCTATGTGGGCAGATCTGTTGAGGCTAAATAAGCAGATTTCAATCTCAGCCTTGTATCTGGTTTATTTTGAAGCTGCTATATGCAAAATTGTGCTGAGTGCTATTTACAAAAAAAGATTCCATAATAGTAGTGGCTGACGAACTAAAGATTTTACTAAGTCGTGGTAACAAATCTGTGGGTCTCAAAAAGCGTATTTGTGTGTGCGCGGGGGAGGAGAAGGGGAGAGGTTACTGTTTAGAAGGATTGATCAGTTTGTCACTAGAGGGGAAATCAAGAAGAGGAAGCTGAGAGTGAGCATGTAACCTGGTCTTGAGATGTTCCCTTTGCTACTTACTAGCAAGAAAGATAAACAAAAATGCTCTGTGGAAGAGTTGCCTTTTGAAGCCAGACATCAGAATGAGAGCATTACCACCAGCTACAAAGGGAAGGCTACTGAGATTATTTATGGCCTGATACCCTTGTGGTGATACCCTTGGATACTCCTCAGGGCTCCGTCCTTAGCAGGAACCTCTGGCAGGTAGGCTGCTGTGGCATTTGTAGTGCTCTCGTGCTCTTTGGAAAGCTGAATGTTGTTTCTTGCCTGATTCCTCCTCATGCTGGAGCTTGTTGCCCACAAAGATGATCACTATCAAACAGGTAAAAAATACATAATTCTAAAACCTCCATATTATTAGCAAAAGTTGCATTCTTGGTTTTTCAGTAGTGTTATTAGGATATGGAGTAAAGTCATGCGAGTTTGGGTTCTAAATTAAATTGGAAACTAGAAAAAACTAAGTATCTTCGGTTATATTTTCAGTCTACAGGCCATGTAGGGAAGGTTGCTAAGTCAGTTTTTTATCTCTTGTGCCATGATTCTGGCACATTGTTATCATGGGTGTCCTGCAAAGAAAAATGATACTTCTGTCATCCTACCTTTTGCTTATAATTTTCTTGTGCTATTAATTGTTTTTAATGGAAGCTTATGTTGTCACAATGCATAAGATACCTTTAAAATATCAAGGATTTTTCTGTCATAACTTCACTTGTAGGTCTATAGGTTTTGGTTAGCTTTCACTGACTTGCAACATACTTGTCACCTGTTCTGCCACCATTGCTTACAGCAAATGCAGCAGCTCTTTAAATTGATTCTAGGTTTTAGTCTTTTGTATAATACTGAATTTCTCAGGACAAGTTAGAATGTATAAATAATTTTCCACATCTCTTTAAAATCTACTGTAATGTAATGCAGGAAGTCCTCTGGTGGGGGAAGGATAAGCGTAGAACGCTTAGAAAAGATCTGTCTGTATGATCCAGAAATTCTATTTAATGAATTTGGGAATCTTATGATTAAAATTGTTCAAGGAAACTTTTAGAAACTGTGGTGGGACCCTTTAAGAAAATGCTGTCTTTGTGTCGTACTCATTCATTTTGAAACCAGCCAGCCAGTTTTAGCAGAAAAGAAGAACAAGCAGTCATCTTTACTGTTGTGAAAGATCTACCTAAAAAGCTGTTAATCCTGGATTTATTTCCAAGGTGCCTTCCTTTCACAGTACCGTACCTTGGAAGTCTTTCTGTTTTGAAACCATAATTTCAATTCAGGAGATTTTTGGTAGCATGCTTTGTAGTTACTGTATTTGTTAACCCCTCTCTCATAAAACCTGTATCTGTATCAAACTTCGCAAACACCCTTATGAATAGAAAATTCAGAATATTTAAACATTCACAAACAAACCTTTTCACTAGTTACAGAAAAGAGAAACAAACTTGTTCTATAAATATTTGAGCTCCAAGCATTTGGCAGTAAAATTGCTTTCCTAGTGAGCTCAAGTAAGTGTTTAGGTTATTTGACCTGTTGGCTGCTACCCTTTGCTTCATTCAGAAACAAAGCTCAGGGAGGGAAAAAAAATAAAAATGAAGTTTTACCTTTTCAGCATAACCAAATGTAACAGAGAGGAAAGACAGTACTGTTGTCATTACAAGGTGAAGTATTATTTCAAAGGGTTAAGGGCAGGAAAGTTTCATGGTTTGGATTTGTGTGGATATCTTCTAACAAGGAATTATATTAGCTGTTTTTTTATTCAAATTATGCAAAAATCAAGCATTTAGCAATATTTAAGGTGAGTTGAAAATGTGTTTCTTGACTGCTCAGGACTATATCAATACGTAAACTGTAACAAGCATAGCGATTGACACAGCAAATTCCCATTTTTTAAAAATGAAATTTACTAGAGAGGCTTGTAGATGAACTTGATCATAAAATATTCACTTGAATTATGTTTTGGTTGTGTGGGGTGTTCTTGTTGTTTGAGCTCTATGTAGTTTCAAGTATATCTAATTTCAAGAACTAAGGATGAGTTCCAAGTCATTGATAGGATGCATGCATGGCAAATTAAGTTAAATTAAATTAAAACCTTGCTTTTTGCCTGAGTACCAGCACAAGTACTTCCACTGCTTCATGTTTGTTGGCTAAGTAACAGTTTAGCTCATGGAAGTTCATACAGTTTACAGGAGCTAAAAATAATAACGCTTGGTAGTTTAGCAGAGTGGAAGATGGTAACAAGTAAAATAAATAAAAACAAGATAATGAAAATCAATAAACCTTTTTTTTTTTGTATGAGCATGTTTCATTGGAGAATAAATTATCTCTTGTTTTACTTCTGAACTCATGAACAATACTGTCAGTATAACTTACATTGTAGGTGGAATAATTATTTCTCTTTCAAGGGTACTTTTTGTCCCTAATTAAACACTAATTTAAAATCCAAATTTTGTGCAGTTTAGTGAAGGTGGTGATTATGGATGTTCCAAGTTTCTTAGAATTCTTGTATTAAAAAAAAAAAGTCAGATTCTGGTCTTTACTGTGATCAGATGAACCTTTAATGAGTTTTATTCCAAGTCCTTGTTTTCCACTTAAGTTCTTTGAACCTGTGTAGTGCTCATGAATAAAATGTTTCTTCTTTCTCTAAAATTAAACCAGGATTTTTACAAAAGAATGCAATAATATCTTATTATTTAAACAGAGGAAACAGAATTTTGTTTGTTTTCGTTTCCGTTGCATCTTGGAGAATGTGGGAGACAGTGTCAAAAGCCTTGCTGAAGTCAAGGTAGACAACATCCACTGCCCTCCCCTCATCCACCCATCCAGTCATGCCATTGTAGAAGGTTATCAGATTAGTCAGACATGACTTCCCCTTGGTGAATCCATGTTGACTACTTCTGATAACCTCCTTCTCCTCCAGATGCTTGGAGATGACGCCCAGAACAAGCTGTTCCATCATCTTGCCAGGGATGGAGGTGAGGCTGACCGGCCTGTAGTTTCTGGGGTCATTCTTCTTGCCCTTTTTGAAGACTGGAGTGACATTGGCTTTCCTCCAGTCCTCAGGCACCTCCCCTGTTCTCCAGGACCTTTCAAAGATGATGGAGAGCAGCCCAGCAATGACTTCCGCCAGCTCCCTCAGCACTCGCAGGTGCATCCCATCAGGCCCCATGGACTTGTGGGTATCCAGATTACCTAATTGTTCTCTAACTTGTTTTTTGTCAACCAAGGCAAAGTTTTCCTTCCTCCAGACTTTCTCTGTTACTTGCAAAGTCTGGGACTCCTGAGAGCTGGCCCAAGCAGTGAAGACAGAAGCAAAGAAGGCATTCAGCAACTCCACCTTCTTTGCATCATCCATCACCACACCACCTGTCTCGTTCAATAGTGGGCCCACATTTTCCCTGGTTTTCCTTTTGCCTCCTATATACTTAAAGAAACCCTTCCTGTTGGCCTTGACATCCCTCGCCAGGTTCAATTCCAAGGCTGCCTTGGCTTTCCTCGTTTCATCCCTGCATACCCTGACAGCCCTCTTATACTCGTCCCAAGCAGTCAGCCCCTTCTTCCACATACTGTAAACTCTCTTCTTCCACCTGAGCTTCTTCAGAAGCTCCCTGCTCAGTCATGTGGGTCTACTGCTTCCCTTGCCCGATTTCTTGCTCTTAGGCATGCACCTATCCTGAGCTTGGAGGAAGTGATGCTTAAATATGAGCCAGCTCTCTTGAACCCCCTTACCCTCTAGAGCCCTCTCCCATGGGATTTCTCCAAGCAATTCCACGAAGAGCTCAAAGTTAGCCCTCCTGAAGTCTAAGGTTTCAACCCTACTTGTCATTTTGTGCATACTGCACTTAATCCTGAACTCTGTCTTCTCATGATCACAGGTTATTCATTTGCTTTTGCTTTTGGAAAAATATACTATGCCACTATGCATTGTGACATTTACATAATTTCAGATAAGAATTCTCCATGCATTTATTCTTGTTTATGTATGTGTGCACATGCATACAACTAGCTGGTCTTTAAGGAGCAGCAAGGTTTGGATAATCAGAGGTACGCCATTTTATTTAGTAGTATTTTAAGTATTTCAGAAATGCAGGAAAACTTACCATTATAGGAAGTTATTATACATGTTGATATACGTTGTGATCCCCTTCCCAAGTTCCTCCAGTGTCCCACTTCCCTTTCCTTTTCATTAAAATTTGAACTTTTCATTAAGGCCATTTAAAACTCAGTATAGCTTCCTTCCCCATTTTATCCATCTCTGTTGGGAGCACTGATGGAGCAATTTTGTATACTTCTCCTTCATGCTATGCGTGTAAGTATTTCCCCCTTCCTAGTGTAAGGAATAATTGCACGTTGAAAGGGTTATGCCTAACCTCAGAATCTTCAGAAACATCTGGATAATCGGTATAGTATATAAATATCATTATTTGGCAGTAGCTAAATCATTTAAAGGAGTTTTATAAAATCAAAAAGGAGACATGAGGGATAAGCATATGACATTGATGTCATAACAAAGGTATTGTGAGTTATAGTTCATCTATGTAACCTTCCTCGATCTGAATAATACAAAGAAAAGAACAAATGACCAAGTAGAGTATGATTCAGTGATTTCCTGCACACACCCCCCCCCCCCCAGTTGACTTAAACTGGATTCCAATACGCCTGGATATGCCGCCTTCATTGTATATGGCAATTATGTATTACACAAACAGAACTGAAGAAAGTTGGCAAAATGCCTTTCAGAATTTTTACTTCTCTAATCTAAAGAATAACGCAGTTATTAAACCAGAATGTTTGGCTAAAATATGTTTTTGTTCTTCTTGTGTGTGGGTCGAGGCTTTAATGTAGTTACCTCTCGTTAGTTACCTGAGTAATGTTTTGTTTTCTTTTGGGTAGAAATCTTGTTGCTTAAAAATTAAGATCATAAACCAGGAGGCTCAATTGCATGAAGCTTTTTTATTGGTCTATTAGTTGTCATTGCTTTCATGGGGTATTTTAACGATGAACTTTGGGGGGAAGTGACAAGGAGGAAGGAATATGTGTCATGTAGCTATGAATTTATCATTCTAACTTTTCTTAACCTGTCTAATGTTTAAGAGGAGTCAGCTATAGTCAAATTAACTTCTAACTCTTTAGGCTGTTTCTTTCTGTAAAATTTCTAGAGGGCCTTTGAATGCTTTAGAAACATCTGAAGACTCATCAGACTTTATCGTCTAGTGCTGTTGGTGCATTTCTTTTGAGTGTGGAAGTTCTTCAAAACTATTATTGCTTCCCCTGTAAAACCTAGACTTGTGTTCTTAATCTTTGCACCCATCCCCCAAAGTAGTTAATCTGGAATGCAGGCTAGATATAGTAATTAAAGCGGAGGACTGGCAATAAAATGTGAGGTATTTAGAGTAATTCAGTCTTATTTTAGGTTTAGGTAGGTCGGTACTCCATGCAGTCATTCTGATCTAAATGAAGTGGAAAGAATGTAGGTGTATATCCCTGACATGGGTGGAAAAGCAAGGCAGAATTACCAAACGCGTTGGAAGAAATGCTAATCTCTACAAGGTTGGGTGAGTTAGAACAATGATAATTGTGATTTACAGTAAGACTGAAGAGAGCAACCAGATGTGGTGTTCTCAGCATGTCTTATCCTATGCGCATGCTTTAAGCATTGTGTCAGCTGAAGCTGGGACTATGAACCTTCACATTTCAAAATATCAGCGATCCTCCTCTTGAAGTTGCAGCACGTGTTACTTAGTGTTTCCAAGGTCCTCCTGCTAAAATGTTTTAAATCTTAGTTTCTGAATATAGACTTGCAGGAATAATCCTTCAGTTTCATGAAATTGAGTTCATACTTAAGACATGCTGTAAATTTGTTTCAGCTCTGAAATATGACCAGTTTCACAGATAGTGCCTATGACCTCTTACTGTCTTTCTGCCTTGAGGTGCAGCAACTTTGGTTTTGTTTATTGTGATTCAGAAATTTTTCTTCAAATACAGTTTTGAGTTACTTTTTTACTTTCATTATTTTTTTTAGTAGGTTTAACACGAGACGTACACTTGCAGCTTCAAATGAAGGCTTCCATGAGTAAACCTTTTTATAGAGGTTGTAAATAAAGATGGGAAAACAATTTTCACAAAATGTGGCATATCAAGGGTGCTGTACACCCCCATCTTACTTGTGATATGAATTACAACATTCAAATGAGATATGAGGTGCTCATACATGAGCTAAACTTACAAAAGCAGAATTTCTGTTTGAATGTAGCAAGTGTGGGGTTGTGTTTTGGTTTTTGTGTTGCGTGTTTTTTCTTTGTTTTTTTTTTTTTTTTTTAAAAAGGCTTTTGCTTGAATATAAGGATTTTGGGTTACAAACCCAAAACTTAGCTTCGTATAATGTGGGTTACAATATATTATAAGTAGCAATTTCTAGGGTTTGAAGAAGACTGGCATGCTATAATATTCTAGTAACTGCTTATGTTGTGTTATTTTTTAACCTTTTTTCTTTTTTCCATCTGAATACAAATAACACATTAATATAACATTGCCTGACTTCAGTACTGTGCTAGAAACATCATACAGTATTTGTAATTTAATACGGCAAATAAAACTGAAGGACGCAAATGGTCTGCCCCCTGTATACTGATACTTGTATGTATATTTTGAAAGGTGGTGACTTGACTCAATTTACCAGAGATTGAAAGCAACTGTGTAATCTTTGCCTCAAGGGAGATAGTGTTTGAGTGTAAAGAGAGTGTCATAGCATATTTGAGAAAGTACAAAATCTAGTATTAAGTGAATGGATGTTTTATATTTGTTATTTTTGATTTCTGATTAAGTCAACTGCAATATAAGGATTCCCACCTCTCTCTACTAGTAGTCACCAGTGTTGTTGATGAAGTTTTTCATGGTGTTGCTGTTGGTTTGGTTTTGTTCTTGCTATCTGGATCAATATCTGTGCTTATTGAAAAATACAGGCAAACTCTTGCTTTCTAGATAACGTTTGTTTTGATTTTTAACAGTTTACATCTCGTTGTTGAGAAACTCATATGGCTTTTTAGATACTCATTAAGCTGTAGTTGAAAGGCTATGAACTTGTAGTGATCTCTGGTACACCCTCCTGCATTACAGGAATATCTTTAAGCACCTGAAATGCCTGTTTCTAATTCATCCTGGAGTTGTTCCCTAAACTATGGAGCAGTGTTGTATTCAGAATATGCTCTTTGGAAGATAAATTTTCAGAGAATTCCCTTTGCATTGATGTTTTCTGGTTTTGTATGAGGGTATGGTTCCAGCTGTAGTTGGGATAGAGTAAAATACTTTAAGAAAAGGGTAATTTAAATTGGAAAGTAAATTGTAATAGATTTTGAAAGCCTATGATTTTGAAAAAGGAGTGAATTTTACCCCTGTTTTCTCTAGTTCTTTAGAAACCTGCAAGCCACTTCAGTGTTCAATAAAAAATTTAAAGGCAATAACAATGTCTTTCACACAAATTTCAGGGAGGTGGTAAGTACCCAGTCTAAGAGAACGTGTAATTATTTAGAACATGGCTCCAGTAAAATGCAGGGCAAGGGAACGCACACCCAGGTGGCGCACATGGGGCAGAGGCTCTGGTTTGGGTGACGAGAGAGTCGTGGGTTGCCTCACTGAGGGACTCCCGTGTTCCCCTCAGTGTTTTAAATAGCTGGTTTAACTCCACTGTTGATAACTATTTTTTTTTTTCATAAACGCATTATCTTCTGGCTTCTTCCCCAGACCCACACAGAGAGTCACGTAATAAATACGCAGAACCCTAACTTTTATAAAGGGTTGTTTTTTCTTCCCTGGGAACATGCAGCAAAAATTTTGTTACTGATTTTTTCCATTTTGCTTTCTAATCGCCCACACAGCTTTATGGGCCTTTGGTGGAAGTATTCCTGGTGGTGTAAAAATAATGGAGGGGAAAATAAAAACCCAACTCCAAAACCGTGGAAAGTGCAGGGCTGGCAGAAAACAGAAGTGGGGTATGTAGGCCTGTGCACACAAAGTGACTTAGGACATTAAATATTAGCACTTACGACTTAGGTGCTGGGAAGTAGGCCATATAATATTATCGCTATAAAGGTATAGTCTGTGGTCTGAAACTACAGTTTAGGGCTTAATGGTGTCTGGCCTGGTGTGCTTGGCTGGAGTGGCCTGGCCCAGGAGGGTGCTTCCACCTCCTTGGTAGGGCACGGACGGCGATGAGCTGCAGATGTTGGTTCTGTGGTGTTCTCCAAGGCGATGGCCGGCCTCCTTCCTGAGCAGAACAGTGTCCACTACGTGTGTGGGCACTACAGAAGTTGCTAGATCACAGTATCACAGTATCGTCAGGGTTGGAAGGGACCTCTGGAGATCATCTAAGTCCAACCCCCCTGCCACAGCAGGGACACCTACAGCAGGTTGCACAGGACGGCATCCAGGCGGGTTTTGAACGTCTCCAGTGTGGGAGACTCCACCACCTCTCTGGGCAGCCTGTTCCAGTGCTCTGCCACCCTCAGAGTAAAGAAGTTCCTCCTCATGTTAAGATGGAACTTCCTGTGCTCCAGTTTGTGCCCGTTACCTCTAGTCCTATCACTGGGCACAACTGAAAAAAGGCTCTTCTCATCTACCTGGCACCCTCCCCTTAAGTACTTATAAGTATGGATAAGATCCCCCCTGAGTCTTCTTTTTTCTAGACTAAAAAGCCCCAAGTCCCTGAGCCTTTCCTCATAAGAAAGATGCTCCAATCCCCTAATCATCTTTGTAGCCCTTTGCTGGACCCTCTCCAGCAGTTCCCTGTCCTTCCTGAACCGGGGAGCCCAGAACTGGACACAGTACTCCAGATGCGGCCTCACCAGGGCAGAGTAGAGGGGGAGGATGACCTCCCTCGACCTGCTGGCCACACTCTTCTTGATACACCCCAGGATGCCATTGGCCTTCTTGGCCACCAGGGCACATTGCTGGCTCATGGTCGTCCTGTTGTCCACCAGGACTGCCAGGTCCCTTTCCACACTGCTGCTCTCCAGGAGGTCAGCCCCCCCAACCTGTACTGATGCATGGGGTTATTCCTCCCCAGATGCAGTACCCTACACTTGCCTTTATTGAACCTCATCAGGTTTTTTTCTGCCCAACTCTCCAGCCTGTCCAGGTCATGCTGTATGGCAGCACAGCCTTCCAGCGTGTCAGCCACCCCTCCCAGTTTTGTGTCATCAGCAAACTTGCTGATGGCACACTTCATCCAGGTCATTGATGAATATATTGAACAGGACTGGACCCAGTACTGACCCAGTAGATCCTAGAGAGAAAGCAAGAGGAAGGAAAGCTGTGGAGGAGCAGGGTTCCCATGCATGAGAAAGAAGTCCTTCAGGGAGGTGGATCCCAGATTCTACTTGTCTTTCTGGGCTGGGGTGCCTTCTCCCTTGGAGAAGTATCAGCAGTGGTTCCCCCCCTGAAAAACCTCACTGTCAAATTCTTGTCGTTTTCAGTGGTACAGTTTTATTTTTTGTGGCCTTATTGGGAAGGATTCAGCTAATACTAGTAGGAATTGTTGGAAAAAAAAAAAAAACAACACTTTTCTTTTTATTCTTTTCACAGATTTATATATCTGCCTATAGCTCTGAGTTTTGTATGGTTCATACCCCAAGCTCTCCCTGGATTTTAGATGTCCCCGTTGATCCTCTGACAGCCAGTGACTGTCTTTTTCAAAAATGCTGGTGGATACCCTCAATTTTCATAATAGTCTTGTGGTGAATAAGCACAGGAGTTGGGAGATCTGGCTTCCAGACCATTCTCAATCTTTGGGGTTCAACTTTGTCACTCCTGCATCCAAGGACAGTCCCCAAACTTCTGGGCTTGCAGGCAAGGCTGGAAAAGGCCTGCTCTTCACTGTTCTGCTTGTGTAGGTCGGTGCCAAAAATAATAGTAGGTGTATCAAACTCTGTATCAAGTCAGAGTTAGAAAGAAGGAATTGATTTTATGGCCCAGTGATTGAGGAAGACAGGTGGGTGAAGTGAATCCTGGCTTTTGGTCTCTGAGTTTGTTTGTATATTTTTTAAAATCTTGTGGTTTTCTAAACTGTCCACTGAATGAAAACTAGAATTGGATATCAAAGTGCAGATGGGAGTAGCCAGGTAAGGGCTTTTTGTGATTGTCGGGCTTCTGATTCCTTCTTCAGTAACGTGTGTTGTCCTCACCCTTTGTAAATGCAAGTTTACAAAGCCTTAGTTTTCTATATTGTTTTTATATGTATTGAGACTATTACTGCTGCATATCAGATTCTGACATTTATTCTTCATGTATAATGCTGAACTCTGACACTGCAGAAAGAGTAAAGCAATAATTTGTGGCAAAAGTTTTTCTTACCTGGAGAATTCAGTATAGTATATTTTCTTTTTTTTTTTTTCCCCCTCTAGACACCTAGCTGCTGGGCTGAAGAAGGAGCAGAAAAGAGATCACATCAGCGCTCAGCGTCATGGGGAAGTGCTGATCAACTAAAAGAGGTGAGAAGTTTTGCAGAGTGGAGCCTTTCAAGTTTTGATATGCCCAAGACATTTTTTAATTCCTATCTGGAGTCCAGGAAACTGCACCCTTTCCCTCCCCTCTGTTGCTTTTGAAACAGGTTTTACCTCCAATGTGAGAGTTGTTTCAAGAGTGGTTGTTATTTTATGCCTGTTGGATATCCTGCCTTCCTACTACACAGTGTTGATTGTGAAGGAGTGGCCAGAGCGCGCGCTGAGGAACCAGCTTGTTGTTGCTTACTAATTTTTTTGTTCAGAGTTACCTTAGCTAGCTTTCTGTTCTTTAACGTTGCGCTCCTGAAAGAGGCAAAATATAAGTCTGTATGTTAGCATATTCTTGCTATTTAGAAATTCTTGCATATTTAGAAATTTTGTTCAAGTTTAAGGGTAGAGTTAAAAGAGGATATCACTTTCACAAATGAAAAAGGAGAGTAAGTGTTGATAGAGTCCCTGTTTAATAGGACATTCAAAAATGAGAAGAAACGTATAGGTTGTCTGAGGAGATGATGTTACTTGGCAATACATAGTCCTCTTCCGGACAACCATTGATAGGAAAAATAGTTGTCAAAAGGAGTGATGTAAGTTTAATTACTTGAATTTTAAAATCAGATTTGACAAATATGGAACAATCTTGCATTCCAGTGGTGGCAATAGCCTCATTTTTAAAGATGAGGACATGGGCCAAAGAGAGGTCAATCCAAAGAGTGTTGTCTGTTCCCATCTCATTGAGTACCTGTTATGAAACTCATAGCTGATTTATTAGTACATGGGCCTTCAGCTGCCTGGGTGACTTCATCTGCAGCTGTGAGGGGAAGCACTCAGAATCACAGATTAAGTGCCCAGAAATTAGTGCAGAAGGAATTTTATGTCTGAAAAGTTTTGGCTTAAACACTCCCTAGCAGCACAAAGGAATAGTAGGAGTAGCAGGAGCAGGAATAGCATCTATATGTCCAGGATAATGCTTGCTTGCTTTTTCTGAGGGACCATCATTCATCTTCTGGTGTTTCCCTATCAAGTTCTGCAACAAGCAGCTTTTCTTCACCACAAGGCTGTGACTGTCAGCGATAGTGAAACCTTCAGCATGTAAGCAAGTCTCTGCCATTTGATAACAGTGATCCATTGTGGTAGGTTGCCATCCTTTATGGACTGACCACAAGAGAAAGATAAGAAACATGTGGCCAATGAGTTTCATGGTTCCTTTATGATAGAACACAGTAATGGAAAAAATGGGGTGTGTGGAAGGGAATTGTTTCTGTCCAAATTTTGCAATGGTTGTTCACCGCAAAAACTGCCCTTGTCTTCTTCAGCTTATAGTTCTTTCCCTTCCTTTGTTTTCCTTTCTCCAGCTTCTCAAACCAGTTTTCTTACCTTTTGTAGTTCCCCGGGTTCATAGTCCCAATGTCATGCTGTGTGCGTTATCCAGCCATTCTCATCTATCTTCCCTTACTTGAGCTGTTACTCGGTTACCTTCCAGCTCCTTGTCTGTTCTGTCTCTCCATTGTTTGGCTTCTATTTTATCCCTTTCTTTTTCCTTTCCCTTACCTGTAAGTCCTGGTTCCAGCTTCTCTGCCTGGCTACTTAATGCCTGTGTGGTGGGTGTTACGAGTTTATTCAATACCAACAGTATCTGTGCACTCAGTTTCTTTGTGCCACAGTAGTCTGCAGTTTCTGGAAGGAGAAATGCTCTGGGGCAGTTCTATTCAAACTGTAAAGCCCACTAGAGACAAAAGTACTGGCAAATGTAGCTGCCAGTTCCAAACATCTTTCCTGAACATGTGCAAACTGAAATTTTTGCTAAAGCTTTGCCAAATGTAAAGATTTTTCTGAGGGAATAGAGGGTCACATTCCCAGCATAAAGGACCCCCAGACAAATGTTTTGCTTTTTCTTCCAAAGTATTGGCCAACAGAGCTTCCTGGGTAAAAAGCTACAATATTGTGTTTTAGAACATACAATGGTAAAATGATTTCCACCCCCCTTTAATTTTAATGTCATTCTTAAAACAGTTCTAATGCTTGTACTGTACTGAAATATCTGATGGGAAGGGGATAGGAGAGCTGAAGGTTGCACGGTAGACTTCAGACGAAATTTGACAAAGCTGTAGGCAGCTGAAAGCAAGAGCTTAAGTAATGGAAATAAAAGTATCACCTCTCCTGGGCAACTGAATTTGTTATGAGTAATATAGGTAACTGTAGTTCTACTCAGCAGTTTGAATTGCTTCCCGTAGCATTTGACATTAAACTAGTAGATAGCTGTTTACAGTTTCCTAGGCTTGTTGTAGCAGTTTAGATTCATATTTTCTTGTTTCAACAATTAATGGAATGATTTCTAGCATGTATTTTTTATTATGTTGATACTGTAAACTAGCCAAATACTTGTATGCACAGTTTTAATTGGTTTTGATAAAAGAAGATTGAATGTGCTTTTATGTTTAAAAAAAATTGCTTTTTTCCTTGGTTAGTTTGAGAGCCATTGGCATTTATTAAAACAACTGGGAGCTCTTTTTAAAAGATTTACATTTAAAAACCCTAAAAATCGGTGCATAGACTTAAGATACCAAGCAAGCAAATGAATCCTGTGTTACCACATTAAAAAAAAAAAAAAATCACTTTGGGGTAGTTGAAAATGTTTTTTCCCTTGAATTGAAAGAGGTGGGTGTCAGGACTGAATCTGTCTAGCAGTAAAGTGGGCAATGCTTGCTTTCTTGTAGTGGGTCTATTAAAAGATTTGCAACTCCCTAGCTCTCAATATGAACTTTGTAATGATAGAGTGTGCCTTTTTTGTCACCTCCTAACAAGATTTACTTTTTTTTTTTTTAAATTCTGAAGGGATCCACGACTTGTTTTTACAAAGTCTTGAATCTAACTTGTAAGATAATGCCAGACTGCTTTAACATTATATTAATAGATACACATCTTGACTTGGAGATAAAGATTGCTATCAGAGTCTTTGTACTGGACACAAATCAAGTAGTGGTTTGAAACAGTGGTATTTTTTCCCCTTTCAACCTGAATAGTTAGTTTGAAATTCTGTTGAAGTTGAATAGGGACAATTTTAGTTATAGCTTACCCTGAACTGGAATTTACCCAGATCTGGAAAAACCCTGGATTTAAAACAAATAGTTTTCCGTTTGTATAGGCGTTTAAAGACATATTTCAGACAGCTGATTTTTCACTTCCCTTAAGCACCTCTCTATGCTGTTACGCTGACACTAGCAACCCCCCATTGGAAGGTCCCTTTTGCTCTAGCAGAGTACTTGAAAAGGACTTTGGAATAAAAGAGAATTGAATATGAGAGCTTGCACTTCTTACGTGCTTTCATATACCAGTCGAAAGATTGTATTCAAAGGTTTCAGGTGAATTTCTAATGCTTGTTTTACTCTTTGACCTGCTGGTTAACTTGTTTATTAACAAGTGGTTCGTGAAAAGGTTAGAGCTCGCTCCCATTATTAAGGAGTTTGGCTTGTTCAGCAATAGGAAGTTGCTCTGTTGTGTAGCCTGATTTGTAGAAATACAACCTATTAGCTGGTTATTATTAATGAGCATTTGGACAGGAATGGTGAGACGTGACATGTTCCTTCATTATTAGTAGTCTGCATCTAGGTCTCTTCAAATGAAAAATTATCAGGATACTGAGATTATTCCAGCGTTGTAAAGAACTCACCTAATTTGCTTATTTCTCAGGTTTGTGCCATTAGTTATATTAGACTGCATGCATATTACAAGTGGTATAGACAGGATTCATATTTATTTCAAGTATACTTCTAGCTGTAAAACTATTCATGAAGCAAAAAATAGATTTATGGGTTTTTTTCCTAACTTTTTATTTATTTAATAATCTTTGATGGCCATCTTGTAGTTGGCTGTATGACAATAAACCATCAAGGCTGAAATGCAAGTTTGTGTCCTGAATGACCTAATGGAGGGTTATTACTGTCATGATGCACTGATCTTTGTGTTTTCTTGGTTTTTTTGTTGGCCTTTTTTTAATATATAAATAACTTTAAAGTATGTCCAGAAAAGAGTCTTTCTGGTACATCAACAATATTGTAGGGAACAGTCAGGGGGAGAGGAAAGGCTGACAACTTTCTTAATTTTTTTGAAATATGCACAGATGTGTGCTTTGTGTTCCCTTCCCATACAGTCACGTGAGAGTACATCGTTCTCCCTGCTTTCTGATTATTCTTGTAGCCAGCCATCTCAGTCCACAGCTGTCTTCTGATCTGGGCATCGTTTTTATCTTCTGGTTTTACATTTTTAAAGGGGAAGATGAGGATTATTTCCCTGTTCTCCCCATTTTCCAACATTCTGATGCAAGACATAAATCTTTGTGAATGTGTGTATGCTTAGCAGACGGATTACCTGCTTGCTTTTTCATCTCTCTGTGGAGCTAGGTTTCCTAATTGCCATTACTCCCACAGGGAGAAAGGGGAAGTTCTGGACAATTTTTTTTTTTCCTTTTTTGGTTAGAGATGAAGTATCTCTTCAGACTCTTTCAAAGTTTCTTCCAACATGGTGCCTGAGTTGCACCTTTCATCAAGAGATTAGTCTCCCAGTTCTCTAAATCTAGCTCATCTGTGTGAGAAACTCAGTCGTATGAGGGCTTTGTCTTTCTTGATGTATTCTACACACAGACCCTTTTGGAAATCTGAACTGTTTGTCTTGTTGTTGAAAGATCAAAGTATTCAGCCATTTCTGAGTAGCAGTTCTCTGAATATGGGTAATAAGCTGTGGTAAGACTTGATATGAAGTCTTAAAGGTGGATCCTTCTTTTGTGAGTGATACCAGAAACATAACAAAGAAAAGTCCGCAGCCTGGAGCAAAGCTCCATCCAAACCTCTTCACCAAGCACTGTCGTCTCTGACACTGTGAAGAGTGATATGAAGTGATTCTCTACCACAGAGTTGCTTTGCAAGAGCACTAGTGATATATTTAACTACTTGGAGTTAACCACAGAGTGCATGTACTTGTAAGCTGTCACTCAGAACGAGAGGTTACTTTCCAGCTGATGAAGTTCTTTGAAATACGAATTCCGTGTGCATTCAGTTCTCCTTACTTGCCCTTCAGGTTTTTAAAAATTGTATCTCTAGCTGAATTAAAAATGAAATGGGGCAGTGCATGCTTAGCCTTATATGCCATTGTGCTGAGCATGAGGAAGAGGGGGACTTGAGCCCAAAGGAAAAAAATTATCCAGTGTTACGGAAGTGTCTGTACCTGTTACATGAATTTGCACATAGTCTAAACTTCTGAGACAATGCATATAGAGGTAAATACTCTCTTTCATGTTGTAATTATCCAGGAGGAATAAATAAGTGGAGGAATCCCCAAATGAAATTCTTTGGTTTCTGTTAAGGAGCAAGTCAAATGGATAATGGCTTTAGTTGCGTTTGACCTTTAAAATATGTAACTTTTGATTAGACATCTTCACAGCAGACAGCAGAAAAGATAATTCTGTCTGCCTGAAGGAATCTGTGATAATTTAGCCTGCAGGGAAATGCTATTAAATGTATTAAATAAGTTCTCCAAGAGAAGCAATGCACATTGATTGCCAGTTGTTTGTGAAGGCTTTTTGCTTTTATGATTAATTATCACTGGAAAACTTTGGTTCAGTTTAAGATCAAATAAATTGAACTGTAGGCTTCATAGTCCCCAGTTTAAACCAGTTACACGCCAGAAATTACTACAAATTGTCATTACGACTACTTTTGTTTGCATCACTTGTTACAGTGCTTGTTTGTAAATGAGCAAGTTGAGTAATTAAACTGACCCTGCTGTCATATTCAGGTTGGGAAATAGGGCAGATACTTTGGAGAAAGTAGCTAAAAAGCAGAAAGAAGCTTTAATGCTCATGCCTCAAGGCAAGGCAATCCTGTATGCTTGTAAAATGTTCCAAAGAGGACTTCAAATGTCTGTGATTCACTTTATACGGGAAGATTTGAGCAGTTATCCATTTGATAACTCATTATCACTTCACCTGAACTTCTTTCCAGCAGATTGCCAAACTGAGGCAGCAGCTTCAGCGCAGTAAGCAGAGTAGTCGTCACAGTAAAGAGAAAGAACGTCAGTCACCTCTCCATGGCAACCATATAGCAATCAGTCAGACTCAGGTAAGTAGATAGTTACTTGTATTAACAGCCTCCTACCTTATCAGGGTTGGGTGAATAGCCTGCTGTTTCTTCCCGTCTGTCTTCTGTTTGTTTTCTTATGTGGTACACTGAAATGCTTAACAACCTGATACCATTGCATCTTCACTGAAATTTATCTGATAGTCATCATATAATAAAAGAAAGAAGGGTTGCAGCAGGATAGCAACTAAAATATATTAAGATGCTGGAAAAATTCCGAGCATGACCAGATAAGACTGCGTTTCCAGGAATACATACTTGCTTCCAAAACTAATTTTTATGGTGCACTTTCAAAAGTCTCTGCTTCTCTGAAAGGTATTTGCTTATCAGTTTCACAACCCAATTTCATCTGAGCTGGTTAAAAAAAAAAAAAGAAGATAAAGAAAAAGAAAGTACCAGGGGTAAGCAGTGTGGATTGGCAGCCCAACAATTGATTCAGTCTTTGAGCAGCAAACAGAACACTTAGCTGGCTTGTTACGAACAGACTTGTAATTCACTCTACCATGTATTCATCAGTAAAAGACAGCAACACTATCACCAGGGGTTTGAGGGAAAATCTCATTTCCTTGTCCCTTTTTAGGAATCTTTCTGATACTTTGTTTATTGGTCAGTTCCTGGCCAGAGAGGTGATTTCCGCATGACGTCAAGGAAAAACAATGTTGCGGTGTTTACTTTCTAAAAAGAAAGTGATAATTCACCTTGAATTTAAAGTCAACTGAAATCAAGATGATACTTGCCACAGTAGCTCATCCCTGGTGACCAGAGGGCCTGTCACACTACAGGATAAAAGTCTTTTTATTCATGGTTTTGTCTAGGACATACCTGTTGGTTATTGTGGTAGTCCAGAATCGTTGTCGATACAGGATCCTGTTGTCTAGCATGAGAGTTTGGTGTTGCAGTGGCTATGTTACAGTACAGTTGTTACTGTATGTTTTGAGCATTTCCATTATATTAAATGGAAAAATTGCTATCATCACCAGCCTGTTCTTGTTCCAGATGCTGTTACTTACTGTAAAACCTCAATCAGACATTATCTTTAGGATGCAAAATCTTATATCTGGATTATGTTGACCATTCTTATGCTCTATACCAATGCCATAGTGATGACAGTTCTTCTTTCCAGCCATCAGTCTATGGATTTGATATCCTCCTCTCTGAGACATCTGATATTTTCTGTTTTCTGTTGTCTTATTTCTTACCTATTTTTCAAAGTGATGTGTGAGTTTAGGCAAATTTTAATATAGCTGATGATTTTAACATAGCAGATCATTTTAACACTAGGCTGGCTAAGACAGTTTTTGTTTTCAGGTCATTTTCATGTTTCACAAAGTTATAAAACTATGTCTGTGCTCTGAGTATATCTATATTTCTCCTATTATGAAAATGCTGGCACATATGAAGAATAGCTTTGGACAAATTACCTGGCCAAATTACCTGATCATGAACCATTCTCAGCAGTGTGCAATGGAGGATGCCCCATGCAGTGTCTGTTCCAGCCATTACAAACTGCCAGTGAAACTGAAACCCAATTACGAGTTCTAATGCCCAGGCAAGGTTCAGTCAATGACTTCGTGAACCTTAAGCCACTTGTAGAAAGCAGTTAATCTTGTCTCATTTGACAGTGCAGACATTTGAGTCCTGATTAAATTTCACCTACAGTGGATCCTTAACTTGGACCCCATGTTACTAATAGGTCGCTGTTTGAACTCCTGAAATGTTGGTTCTGTCATTGTATTTCCTGACTGCCTTTTTAAATAGCTGGTGTTTTAGAAAGAAGAGGTTGTGCTGTGATGGCTGATCCTTTGTGTTCCTTCTTCTGTTTGGATAAAAACTCGTGGCTGAAGTCTAATCTTGTGATGAAGATGTACAGGAAATTTATATTCTTCCTGAAACTTTTATGGTTCTATAACAAAGGATCCCACTATGTTTTGAACAGAAGAGGGTTTTGCTTTCCATCTCAAAGTAAACTGTTGCAGGTACCTGTGCCACTCTTTATAGTCACCGTAAAAACATCTTTGACACAGACTGAAATCCACCTAGGACATATTCTTTGGAGGAACATTCTTTAGTACTTGGAGCTCACTTTGTCATGGATCATGCAACATTTTGATTTCTCAAGAAGGTGTTCAAGGCCGGTGAAGTTTTCAGTTCTGGCACCATTGTGGCAAGCTATCCTGCAGGCAGTGTGTTTTGTCAGAGCCAGAGAATGCCTCCGCAGAAGTGACATGCCCCTTTGGAGCTGCACATTGTGCAAAGTTCATTTGGCAAGAACTCAAAAAAAAATTTTTACATTTTGTCTTAAGCATCCTGTGGTTCGTTTAACAAGAGGAGAACACATATTGGGAAGTGAACTCTGTTCATGGCTGTCAGCGTAGGTGCATCTATGCTATGTAGCTGCTGCCAAGGTAAAGCTTTTGAGGTTGACTGCGCAAGATGCATGCGCACTCTTGTGAATGGTTGCTGTTGGTAACAGAGCTCCACTCCAACAGGTTTTTCTGAAAACCATACTTGTATTTATTTACATGCTTGATTCTTGAACTCCAAATGATTTCTTTTAAGACCTTTGACATAAAGTTCTGAAAAGCTAATGAAATCAAAGGTTCAGAATGAATGCTTTATTTTTCATTCACTAAAGCCAACCGAAAGACAATAAAACCTCATTAAGTGAATATTTCAGTTGAGTGTTTAAGCTTTAGGAATGCTGGGAAATGCCTTTTGGATCCCAGTTAAACCATCAGTATCAGCACCCTGCATGCTTCTCACCCCCCTACTGCATATTCTGTAGTCTATACATCTGGAAAGTACATATACCTGCCTACTTACTGATAAGTGAAGTAGTAGAATGCTTTTATTATAGAACACTTCTTTGAGTTAAGTAGAGGTGATTTTAGTGGCTTTTGATTTATGCAAGCATTGCTTTTTATTTAAATTTGCCAAGTAAAGATGGTCTTCTGATGGCAAAATTAATACACAGCTTCTTACTTTTTAGGTTTTTTAGTACTGGTTTTAGACTTCTGTCTTTATTACATTTTCCAACTTCAAATCATGTTGCGCTCTGCTTTCTAGGCTTCTATTTCCAGATCAGTCCCTATGCCACTGTCAAACATTTCAGTGCCAAAATCAACTGTTTCACGTGTGCCGTGTAATGTAGAAGGAATAAGCCCCGAACTGGAAAAAGTATTCATTAAGGAAAACAGTGGAAAAGAAGAAGTATCCAAGGTATGCTTATATTAATGTGTTTATGGTTGTTTATTCTTCGTGATCTATGAGCACATGGGAAACCTTCCTTGTGACAAACCTTCCTCGTGGCTGAAATTACAAATAATTTTCTTCAAAGAACTGTTTGTTTGAAAATTTTGTTGCAGTGTTTTAGGGTGGTGTTTGTTTTTTTGGTTTTGTTTGCGTTTTGGTTGTTTTTTTTAAAAGGCCTTCTGGCCAAACATACTTTCTTTCAAATGCCCTTTCTGTTGAGAACTTGAAAGTTTTTATGCGAAATGCAAGTGCTTGAAAATTTAGATACTTCAGGCTACAGTAGTAAGTAATTAGAGGTTAGAGGAGATGAATTTATTTGCTCCATTTTGCATTCTTTTTCTTCAGCAAGACTTTAGTTTCCTGTGCTGTGCTCTGCTTTTTGGTTTTAATGCTTTTCTTCCATAAACCGAATGTGAAGCATTTTACCTCCATGATCCCACTGTGATCTGTCATGGGAGATCTTACGGGAAATACTGACAAATGGGGCAGTTTTGCTTATGTGGGGTAACTGGAGCATTGGAATTGTCATTGAGGAGCACTAGAGTATTTGGGTGATACTCAAAATGTGAAATACTTGGTTTACAGCCACTGTTTCCTAAATAGCCTATGAAAATTTTCTGCTGTGGGATAGACTACTGTGCTGTTTTTTCTAGTCTTCTCTAAGATGTAGGTTCTTTTCTTGTGAATGGTCACGTAATAGCAATTCAATGTACAAGTCAAGCTATAAAACTTTAATCAAAGGTTAAGATTCCAAAACCTGATACCTGTAGTTCTTCATTTCAGCAGTAAAGTTAAAAAGCTTTGAAATAATCTTGGTTCTCCAGCATCTTAGTTGTGTGGACAAAGCAGTCTTAAGAATGAAATACTGTAGTAGTATGATTTATGCTAAGTTTGCTTTCCTAAGGCTGTCTCATTGCTTTAGAAGGGGGTGTGTCTTGTAACAGGGGAATAAAGAAAAAAAAAACGATCACACAAACCGAAACAGAAAGTCCAAATCAATAAAACTCGTTGCACCATCTCTAAAGAGAGTATAAAAAGGTAGGTATTGCAGTGCCACCATTGATGTTGCTATGGCTAGGGTTTTAATCTCTTATGGTTAGAGGATATTTCATTTGTTTATCAGACAAATCATCTTCATAAATGTTGTCCTTGGGCTTTAACAGCTTATTACTTGGGATGCAGACCTCAGTCTCATAAGTTACTGAATGTACTGGCTCTGATCCAGCACAACAGTTAAGCACATACTTAAGTGCATTGTTGGATTGGGGCCAGAGGTGCTCAGCAGTTTACGAAACCAAGGCAATAGTGAACCCTTTCTCCAAACATCTAGCTGGGGAGAGAGAGTCTTCAGACACAAAGGCAAGTCATAAGTTAGACATTGCCCTTGAAGTCAAGTCCATCTTTGCGGGCAGAGGGTTTTTTCCTGCTATGTTAATTTCTAAGAAGTCTAGTCTAGTGGGACCTAAAGTGGGACACCTAGCACTGTCCTTGAGCATACTAGATCTTGTAGCTTGCTTATGGAAGATCATAATAAGAGTAATTTACTCAATCTTACTGCTGGTGAACTTTCTCCTAATGGGACAACTTAGTTTCTTTTTAGCCTGGGGGAGTCGGGGCACCTGGGTTAAAGGTTAGGAATTACTGAACAAAAGATAAACCCTAGGAAACCAAACTTCATTAGTTTCACTGTTAGTGAAACAATTTGTTTTTCTTTCAATTTTCTGCCAGTCTTTCTAGCTGAAACATTATATATTTTTAGAAAGTGTTTTAAAATAGCAATCAAAGGTAATTGGTTGCTTTGGGTGATGTGTGAAGGATAAATTATTCTGTAGACTTGCTTGTAAGATTGGTGTGCATCTAGATTTTTCAGCTGGTTTCTCTTTAACCTGTGTCCGTGTTTATTTCATAGTTTTAACAGTGGATGTTCAAACCTTAATTTTCATATGAATCAATTTGTCCAGCTGCATAAAACACTTTGTGCCCTATTGTGAATGTGTATTCATTTGCCAGGAAGGATTTGGGGAATAACATACAATCCGCTAAAAACACTAAGGAATATTACTGTTATTTTAGGTGCAGCTCACTACCTTTTTTCTTTTTTTTCCTTTTTTTTCCTTTTTTTTTTCTTTTTTTTTCAAATTTAGGTGTTACATTATTAGTAGCTTTCTGATTTCTTCCATTTCATTTTGATAACCACATTTGGGCTGTCCCAAGTAAAATAAAATGCATTTTAATTCTGTTAACTTTTAAAATTTTAGTCTTGCGTTCTTGAATTTTTTTCTATTAGTGTTTCGTCTCTTTGGTATAAACTTGTGATTTTATTTTTTTTAAACAAACTGTTTCTTAGATCGTATATTGAAATCAGACGAGGTGATATATAGGAGAAAACTAAGCTTAAGGTTAAAGCAGTTTTATGGGTAGTTTTATGGATGTTACTTGCTGTTTTTTAAATTTAGCTCCCAGTTAAAATGGGTAACCAGTGAAACTTTCCTCCCAGTTTCATATTTCCTTGCTTAGTCTTCAGATGTACAAATCAACTGAATTTCTTTTTTAGACTTGTTTTTTTTTATTTTGTAGGGTATGGTGTTACATACTTTGTTTTCCCTCTTGCTGACTTGAATTTTTGTAATCCTACTTCTTAAAAAAAATGTATAAATTGATTTCGATATGTCTTCTGTCTTACCTTGTGCTGACTTAGTTTTTTTTAAATAATATTTTAATGATAATAGAAATTGTACTTACAGAAGTACAATTACTTATAAAAGTAAAAATAATTATTGTAGACATTAGTCTAGTTATTTTTGTGTTTCACAAAGATAGTTGATGATACACTAATGTCATTACCGTTTAATAATCTAATTGACCATAAAGTTTAGAGGGATTGCATTGTAAGTAGTCAAAATATTCCAAATATTCCATTCTTTTCAGTTTAGCAATATATGTGTATATTTTTTCAGGTCATTCATCTTGCTTAGTTAGCTGAAGGTGCTCTCTTTTTTCTTTCATAAAACCAAGTTAAAGTTGGGTTTTTTTGAGTCACTTCTTAATCACCTCTTTCTCCTCAGATTTATTAATAAACCTTAATTCATTTTCTAATGCATTTATTCAAAGATCCTGGATATATTTTCCTTCCTGTTTTATAACTTGTTGATTAGCTTTCCAGGAAATTGTGGTGGTGTGCCTCTGTTCCCACCATAACTTGTAAGGAATCAGCTTTTTGTGAAGTTGTGACGGTTTTTTGTTACTTGCCTGTTGTGATTACACAACACAAATGTTGGAGGCTTTGGTACAATAACATGATGAAGTTTTGTAGGGAGCGGGAAGCAAGAGGTTTCTTCTTCCAGAATATATTGCAAAAATAATGGAAAGTGCCCTGTAGCTGGGCATGGACACACTCATAGGTCTCTTTAAATGAAAGCATTGAATGCTTTGCTCTCAAGAAGCTGCCTCCCAAACAGATGTAAGGCTTAGGAAGAACAGGTTCTCTCTAATGCTCCCATTGGTATATCATAATAGCATTCCTCTTGCTACTAAGTGGGGTGTTCATGTTTTTTTTCCAGCGAAAAGATCGATACTGAAAACAAAGTGAATTTTAACAGTGTATTGAGAAATGCATGCTGTTGTCAGATTGAGCATTTCCATACCTTTGCAGGGAGATGAGGGTAGTATGTAACTATGTCCAGGAACACACTGTCCCATAGGGGTTGGCAGGTGTCCTGTCAGAATGCATTTGGCATAAGGTTAGTACGTGACTGGACACTCTTGCAAAAAAAAACCCAAACCACCCCAAAACCTAAACCCCACCAGTATATAGAATGCAGTAATTTCAGTAGTTTTCCATGCACTGAGTGTTATGAAAACTAATAGCAGCTGTACCACATTAGTTACCCTTTTTCTTATGTTCGAAGGTTGTGAGGACTTCATTTTTTAGAATAGTTTAGGCATGACTCATGGAAAGTAACTTCTAAAGTATTTTTTTATGTTGATCAGGTTTAATACATAAACTTTTAAAAAAGTGGAATACTTTTAGTTGATATTTTCATGAAGTTTTTTGCATTTGTCGGAACTTGGATTCAATATTGAAGGAAAGATAAACACAGAAGCACAGTAATCTGAAATATTTGCTGGCATTTTCTATGCCATAGAAGTTATTTGACTTGGAAAGAGGGATAAATGTTTAGCTTTTTCTACTTGTGTGTATATTTAGAGGCATGTCTAAAAATATGGATAACTTTTTGTACCTCAAATTTTAATTCAGTGGAGGTTGAAGTATGTGATTTGTGATATACTTCCTGACTACATAAGACTACATTGTTCCTCCAGGTGTGGAAGAACATCTGTGTTATCCCGAAGTCTTTAATTATGTGATCACTTACTGGTTTTTTTTCCCCTTTCCTGGAATCCTTGCTTTACCTGTTACGTAGAGCATAGTGTATGCACTTAATGAGCAACTGTTTGGTGGTTTTTGGTGGGTTTGTTTTCTCCTCATTAGATATGTGTCCTAATGCTCACTATTAAACCTTGCTTTCAAGTCAGAAATCTGAATTTCTTCCTGGGTTTTTGCTTCTATATAATAGGAGAATGTCTGAAATTGTGTTCTCTTTTTATCACACCTGCGTGAGAAGAAAGATGATACTATCTATGCTTTATGAATGGAGAAACAAATCCATCAGGCTTCTATAATGTGATTCTTCAGGGAACTCAGGGTACTGACTGCATGCCATTTTAGGAGTTTAAAGTGTAGCTCCCATAGTCTCCTTCTGCATCTGTGAATGTTGAAGACTTTTGAAAATCAGTCCTATGTAGACTGGGCATCCAGAAAAAAATACCATAAAAGAGAGGTTCGTTCAGATGACTTGCTGGCATCTCATAGGATTTTTGTGGCAGAGACAGAAATAAAAACGCTGTTCTGCGTGGCAGTTATTTTTTTACTTACGTTAATTATGAGACTTTTCTTTCTACAGCTTCAGTCTTGTTTTCTACCTCTCTTCTGTCAGTGTAACAAATGATATAATGCTTCAGGTCTATCTGTGCATTGAATGAGTCATGGCCTGTTGGGGGTGCTGGGAATAGCAACATGTAGTCATGTTGTAACGCATATGCAATGTGAACTGAGCTGTTGGAACAGACCACACAGCTGTGTCCAAACTTTTCAGCATTTGATGTAGCAACTGTAATGTTCTCTTTAGAGTGTGTTGCTTTGCTCGTAATTGAAATGTGAAATGGTATTAACTGGAAGGCTCGTAAGAAGAAAATGTTCTTCCCGCTTTGCTGCATCTGCTTCTTTGTCTAATATGTGGTGGTTTTCTGGATAGACTATTGCTGAAAAGGGGAGAATGCGATACTCAGCCAGTGGGTTTCATGTCCTCACTGCTAGCAAAAGTGTTGGGTTGAATTTTAGGCTCTGGAACAAGCTGTTATAGTTTTGTAATATATGAGGAAGAATAAAGCATTGAAATAAAAATGTTCAGTTGAAGTGAGAAGGAAAAAGACGGTATTTTTTTTTGTAGCTAGAACGTTTAAGCTGTTCTCTATGGCTTGAATACAATCCTCACTGACATGAGGATAAAAACGATACTTAAATCTTGCAGGCATTTTTCCTCTTCACTTTTAAGCAAAACTGTAATTCTGATTTGATTTCTTACATTTAAAGCAGCTCTGTCTTTATGATAAAACTTAATTTTCCACTGGGAAGGACAAGTAAGTAGAGCATGCCAATCTACCACCGTGAACATGTCTACGCAGTATATTGCAGAATGGGATGCAAGATCAACTCTGGCCAGTGCCAACTAGGCTGATAGGAGCAGGCAGTGCTTACCAGCTTTGGTTCAAGACAAAGCTTGTGAACCTTGTATAAGCCTGTGCATCATCTCCTTAGTTTCCATTTTGTCAGAGGTCACCTATAGAAGTGAGAGGTGGAACGTAGAGGTGTGCGAGAGAATTACGACTTACTAGCAGAACTTGGATGGTTTAATTTATAATTGTAATTCAGTTGGTTGTTATGGCAATAGTATGCCCTTGTATTTGGCATTTTCTACTTTCCCTTTTATCCAAATGTGATCTCTGTCACAGTACTGGTTTTTCTTTTGTAATAACAGTGACCTTTATTGAAAATTGTATTACTAAGTATATAGTGAGAGATCTATTTGTTGGGGAGGTTTTGCTTTCTTAAACTATCATAAAATACAAAAATGTAATACTAGCATGTGTTGAAATGTGTTTTGCTGTTAGCTTTGCATTAAGAGGATATAGTTTGCTTGGAACATCTGCACATTGTCCCATCATTCAGCATAATTAATGTATGTTTTGTCCACTGTACGTTGCATTATTTTCTTGTGTAAAGGTTGTTCTTTCAAAAATGGCTTATTTGCTGTTCTTAAGGCCTTGCCTCATTGCTTCAGTTATGAGTGCTACAAGCTGATGTTGCTTAGGAGTTTGGTCTTTTCTCTGTAACCTGATTTGCTTGTTTCTCTTTTCAGCCTTTGGATATCCCTGATGGTCGAAGGGCCCCATTACCTGCTCACTATCGTAGTAGTAGTACACGAAGCATTGACACTCAGACTCCGTCTGTCCAGGAGCGCAGCAGCAGCTGCAGCAGTCATTCACCATGTGTCTCTCCCTTTTGCCCTCCTGAATCTCAGGATGGGAGTCCTTGCTCAACAGAAGATTTACTCTATGATCGTGATAAAGGTGAGAGTAGAATGGCCCGCCTTTACCTATGGGAGGCATGTGATGTCCTGCTTTTACAACTACCTTCATTTTACTCATTACATCAGTTTTTGTTTTTGTTTGATGGTTGTGGAGGGATTGAGGATTTATCTTAAAATTGGTTTTGTTTGTTTACATATCTTTTTCCCTCTTGTTTGTGAAACTTCACAAACATCTTCCATAAATACGTCAGAGGAGCACAGCAAACAGTCTTAACTATTTATGAAGATTCTAATGTGAAGAATTCAGACTGTAACATGTTTATGTTTAAAAAAAGGTTTCAGGAGGGTTTGTGTTAGACTATATGTTCATCATGGGTGAGTTACTTGCTGATCAAAATGGTGATGATGAAGTTTTGGACTGCTTTTAAAAGTACTCTGCTGCTGAACTCTTACATGCCACTTGAAGCTGTTTGGTGAGGAGCTCAGATATGAGTTTGAACAGTCTGATGGAGAGTAATTACTTGTCTGTGTATGTTACATAACAACCCAAAATTTCTATATAATTTATGTGTTTATATGTCAATATCCTGTATTTTTTTCAAAGCCTGTAAAACGTCGTTTGGTTTTGTAGAGGGAGTAAACTGGAGTTTCAGTAATTTAAGAGTTATGAATAGAACATGTAGTATGAAAATACAGGCACCAGTGTAAAAAGACTGAATGTTTTTGGACAACTGTTTATTAATGTAATTATTCTTGGGCTTCTGGTCAGCTAGCTGGAAACATGGACTTCAGTTTGAAGGGATGCAGGGTTTGGGTAAAACATGCAAGCTAAGAGTAGCAAGTTTCACAGAGGAAATGAAAACTTTTAAGATTTAACATAGATTTACTAATGAGCTCAAGACAGCGGTATTTTGAGATTATAAGCAAGGTTAAGCTTTTTTTCTGTGAATATTCTCTGTTTAATAATTCTTAGAGTAATTTGGGACTAAGATTGGGGAAGGCAGCGGGAGAAATACTAGCTTTTCTTCGTTTCTGAAAAGTATTGCTTTCCCATCTTGGATTTAAAAGGAAGTAGTGGAAAATAAATCCACCTGCCCAAATCCTGAATTTTGGGGGTGGGTGTGTGCATGTGTGTAAGTGAACCACATCAAAGTAAAAGTCTTAGCTCAACATGATAATTGGCCATGCTCCAAAAATAACAGATACTAGCTCCCCACCCCCCTTCTCTTTCTTATAGTACGCATGTCAATTGTTATGTGTTGTCAAGACTGAATTGCTATAAAGACATCCACTGAAGTGTTAGCACACCAGGAAACGTCTTGACAGGTGGATTTGTTCATATATGTCCTGATAACAAATATAAGTTAAAAAGCGAGGAAATGAAAAGAATAACTCCTTTTGTAGTTAGTACTCAGTTATCACAGTAATTGGAATTTTCAGTGGTACTTTATTGGCCATAGTGAGTGAAGACAATTTGAGATAGTGCATCTAACCTTCTGAATGCTTTTCAGGGGTTTTTATCTCCCGTCTTGGTGTTTTTGAACAGCTAATTGGAGTAAAATTTATTGCTGGACTTCACAATGAGTAGATACTTACATGTGGATTTTGGTTTTAAGACTGGCTTTAACGATAAGTTTGTATCAAAAGTCTGCTTTAGTAGTAGCGTGTAGGTGACTGTTAGAAACAGTGAACTTTGTAAAGTTAGTATAATTGCATATTTAAATTAGTTTAAGGTACTTAATACTGTGCTTATGAAAGATAAAAGCTTGAACTGCTCATCACAACTTCATTCGTTAAAGGCAAGATAGAAACTAGAAAAATGCGTAGTGGCTTTCCAAGAGAAAGTAATTTGTTCAGGGATTGTAAAAGTATAGTCAGAAAGGCGGCTTTTACTCTCAGATCATTAAGATCCCACAGGTCAGTTGTTCTGAATAAGAATGTTGTCTTCAAACTAAATGAATTATAAATAAATGAGGGACATAGAAATTGTAAGGGAATGACAAGTTTTGAGAGATAGTTTATTAACATCTGTTATGGATGTTAACTGCTTTATAAAACAAAACTCAAAGTTTTTTGCACCTTCATTTAAAGTTTTTTGTGATGCTAGAATAACACTGTCATGAGTTTACTGTGAGGCCTGTTAAGTTTTGAAAACTGCATATGTGTATAATGAAATGTAGACATTTTAAACCCAAGATATTTTTCTGTTAACTTTTCTCAAGTTGAGGTTTTATTTTCCTTGCTATGGGAATAACTTGGCTTTACCATTAAAAAATACAATTATCAGCTGTATGAATGGTCCTGACTGTGTTGCTGAATAGGAAAGGAAGGTTAGTAGCTTGACTGAGAGACATGAGCAGTGAGAGGAGCCAGGGCTCTGTACAGACACAGCACTGCTTTACATTTCTAAAGCATCTTTTATTTCTTGTGCAAAGCTGTGCCTTGGCCTGAGGCCCTCACAGCTGCTCTTTGGACTGTATCAGCTGTTTGGTTTACATTTCTGCAAGAAGCTGCTAAATCTATTGAGTTTTTCAAAAGAAAGTGAAAGCTAAATTTCAGAAAAGGCCCACAATACTGGTCCGAATGGAGCAGTAACACTACATGGTATCGATTGGAGCAGAGAAGGAAGGGTAGGAGAGAAGGTGTTTTAATGGCACCTGGCTTTATGATTGTGCTTTCAAATATCAGCTTATTGCAAGGTAAGTTACTTTCTGCATTAAAGCTACCAGTATTTTATCAGAGTATTTTATGATATTCTGGTCCATGAGACTATAATTCAGAGTGCTATGTAGCATACTTGGCAGCTGTGACAGAGGTAAAGTTCAAAGGCGTCCTAAGGTATAAGCACATGAAAATTGGGTTTTTCTTCATGCAGAAAATAGATAGCATAGGCTGGTCTTCAGGGATTTTTATGTAGGTGCTTTTGTGTAGCGTTGTGTATTCCCACTGTTGCTAGCAGGCTCTTACAAGCAACACGTTCATGAAGATGAACTGAAGATACTTTTTAACTTCTGGGCATCTGATTCATAATTTTTAAAATTAAAATTGTATGTGAAGTCTTTGGAAGGTCTGAAGAAACAAAAGTATTTTTGAACCTATCAAAACAAATCCCAAAGCTCACTGGCGAAGTTTCCTGTTGCCTTTAAGTTTTGCCACTCAAAACCTTGTTTTACAGATTCTTTTTTAGTTTGCCTCTTTCTTTGCTGTAAGATATGCAAGCTAAAACTTGTGGTATTAAGTCTTCTGGTTAAAATAGTATTTCTAGTGTCCAATTACAATCTTAAACATTTTCTAAATAACAGAATATATCCATTTGGAATATTTATGTTTAGAAATTCTGTGTAATAAGTCTCCATATTGTCTGCTATGTGCTTATGGTAACAAAACTCACTTTAAAGGTTACATCTGTTAATCTTCAATCATTGTCATCTTGAAATTTGATTAGTTGGTCGAAATACGCCAGCAGAGCACACCCTACTGGTGGAAGCGTGGAAGATGCAGACGTGTCCTCTGACATGAAGGCTCACCCATTGCAGCCTCTGAGAAAGTAAAAAAAAAAAAAAAAAAGTGTAAATAGCTCAGTTTGAGAATACACACTTGCAGTGTCATTAAGGATTAATAATGTGACAGTTTAGCACTTAGGAGCTTACAGGATACACAAGTGGAGACTGGCTTAAGCTGTAAATTCCACCTCTTACCACTTCAACTCGTGGCCTATTTTCCCAGTACCCTTCTGTTCTCACACTGCTGCTGAACGTGTAGGACCAACACCAAGCTTGTACGTGTGAGCCTCCTAATAACCACATGTATTTTTTAAATAGTGGTGTGGGGTGTGTTTGGTCAAAATGAAAAACTAACAACTTAATGAGCTTTAAAAGCAGGGAGGGCAAAGAGAGAAGCAGAACAGTTAAATTATACAATACAATTTTTTCTACTTGTTTAACAGCTGTCTTGTATAGAAAGTTTCAGCCAGACAGGGCTGAATAAACTGAAAACTTGATTGAAAACCGAACTGGCTAGACAAGACTCTAAATCTTCCAAGAACTGACTTAACTTTGAATTCAGTTTGATTCTTTCCTTGGATGTACTGCCACAGTTTTCCACTATTTGGTGGAATGAATAGTAGCACATTTTATGTCTCATAGCTTTTAAATAGAAACTTGGATCTTCAATTTTAAATATTAGAAGGAGGAAACAAACTGTCTGGGTTCTGTTAATGATTTCTGTGTTTGGAATGAGCTGTGTGGGCCAACAGTGGAAAGATGCCAACAGGACCATCGTGCTCCCAGCTTGGCAAATATCTGTATTGTCTCTAAGCTTTTTCTGCCTTCCTACAGTTAACACCTAAAATTCCATAAATAGAAGTTCTGTGTTCAGTCTACAGCAGGAAAGGGCTGAATAATCAATACACTACTGAGGTTCACTTCAACTATGTGTTTTTCTCGTATCTTTCATAGTAAATCTCCAAATGGAAGTGTGACATTTGAGTTGATTTGTGTTTTGTTGTACAAGGAAGCAGAAATGTTTTAAATGTTTTAAAACCTCTAATGATTAGCCTTCGTATTTGAGTCATGGTTATACTAATGTTTATGTAGTTACTGCTTGCAAGCTGTTAAAGACAACCTTATATGCTTCAGTGAATCTAGACCATAGTGCTTGAAGTTTTGGTTGGTTGGCTGTTGCTGAAAAGGCACACGTGAACAACAGCAGAATAAACAACGGTACCCGAGTTAAAAATGGTAAGGTACCCCGCCATCGGTGGAAAGACTCAAAAGGAAGAGCAGTTATTTCTCTCCAAATAAGGTGTGTTTGTAACTTGGGGGATCCTCTTTAACCTTGCCATTTAATTTCTTTTTTTTTAATTGTAACCCCAAGCAGAGAGTAGGGAGCCACTAATACTAGCCTGAGATAGGTGTTGCTCTTTGAAAAGGTAGAAGCCACTGCAGAGAGCTAATTTTCTGTGAATAATTATTTTTGTACCTACTTTATTTCCTTAATGCATTGAATATCATGTTGTCAAGATGAGTGTTTAAAGTGAACGCTGTCATAGTCTTGATTTTTTTCTAGCTGTTGTGCTTCTGTCATCACCAAGAGTGGACTCTTATCTCTTGCATTTTCCAAGAAGTACAAAGAAATCTGCCTATTGCCTTGTGTCATAGATCTTCGCACCTTTAATTCTGCGCATGTCTAGTAGTCATCTGTAAAATATACACAGACAGCTAGAGTTATGAAGGATACTTACATTCACATAGTTAGTAATAATGAGTGAATTGAGTTGTGGAAGTTTTATTTTGGATGCTAAAACAACTTCACAATTGCAAAGCAAATAAGGTAGGGCATTGTAATGATGAGGTATCAGCACCTATATTGCAAGTGTTCTGTGTTTCTTTACAACTTCTGAACTATTCATGAGACTAATGAATATTCCAGTGAAAATTCAATGTTCTAGTGAAGAATTATGTTTTAAAAAAAATACATGCTGTATACACACATTTTCAATAACTGTGTTTATACAGTGAGAAGGCGTATTATCATTACCACTCATAATTCTTCTGCATGTATTACTCATATTACCTTGTTCATTTATGTGTTTTTGAAATACATAATAAAGAATGTATTTGTTTCCAGGATCACAGCTCTGCTTTGTTCCGATTGCAGTGTTCTGGATAAAAATATCCTCCTGTTCTGTGTTGTTATATGATAGATTACTGCTGCACTGAAGCTTTTATTCAGAAGAAATGTGCTATACAAGGGTGTTAGAAATAGCCTGCGATAAAGGAAGCATTGTGGTAGAAGCAAACCGGCATAGTGGCTAAATTGTGAAAAAAGGCATCTTGTTTGGAAATCGAATTTAATTAAAAAGCACTCTCAATCTCTAGTAATATAACTGCTTTAAATTTTCAGACAGTGGGAGTAGCTCACCGTTGCCCAAGTATGCCTCATCTCCCAAACCAAACAACAGCTACATGTTCAAACGAGAGCCCCCAGAGGGATGTGAGCGAGTGAAGGTCTTTGAGGAAATGTCGTAAGTAATGCCTTTTATATCAGCTGGTATCTGCAAAGCAGTAAACCTGTTTACTGAGCCTATTCAACTGCAGATGAATAAACTATTCCAGCTGATGAGTTTTGCAGGAGCAAACTATTCTTAGAGTTTGTACAGAAGAGAAGTTGAAGTGTTCACGTTGGTTTGAAGAGGAAATGGAGTCTTTTATGCTTGAACTCTTTTTGTGCATTTGTAAAAGGCAACAAAAAGCCAAGCAGAAAGGATAAGGTACATTTGATTTCCTAAGCATTTATAAACCTCTTTTCATATATTTTTTTATTAACTTCTTAAAAGTTCATGGCCTAAAACAATAACTCTCCTTGTCATAATTCGTTATCAGTTTCAAGCATAGGTTACATTTTGATATGTATAAAACATATAAAATGGAATGAAACCTACGTAAAATGTTTGTAGATGGTGGTATACTTATGGCATAGACTTTGCTCAATATTTTTGCTGAGCAAGAAGTTGGAAATTAAACTCTTGGACATCGTGTCTTTTTCCCCTAGACCCAGAAGTATTTGAGCACATGCTGTCGAGGTTGCATGCTTAGCACCTGTGGATGAAAGAATTAAGGAGGGGACGTTTCTTGCTCTAACAGCATTCATTGCCTGCTGGATGGTGAAGGAGCAATGTTGGGTTGTGGAGGAAGCCTCCAGACAAATTACGGAATATGGGAAAGGAGAGGTCTATTTCATGGAGATTCTCAAAGGGATTTAATATGACTAAATGTGTTGTTGCTGCATTGTTTTTATTAAAGAAGAATTTGTGCCATTCTAAATTATGGCGGCATTTTTTTCATGTGCATATGTACTGCAGATTTTTCTTGCTGGAAGTTGCATGTTTATCCAGTAATTATCAAGTCATTTTTGTGACGGTACTATTTTTAATGCTGTGGATCAGTTAGCTGACTACCAATATGGAAGATGTTTGCCCCTCTGTCCAATTAATCCCATTCCTCGTCATTCACATTTTAGCAACGTGTAGAACCACAAAGTTCATGACGTATAAAACATCTTGGTTGCCCGGGTATATAATCTTTTTTCTTTTTGTAGGTCTCGTCAGCCTGTCTCAGCCCCTCTCTTTTCATGTCCTGACAAAAACAAGGTTAATTTCATCCCAACCGGATCAGCTTTCTGTCCTGTAAAACTTCTGGGCCCCCTCCTTCCCGCTTCAGACCTGACGCTGAAGAACTCTCCAAACTCTGGTCAAAGCACAGCTTTGAGCACCCTGACTGTTGAGCAGCTTTCGTCTCGGGTCTCTTTCTCATCTCTGTCAGATGACACCAGCACAATGGACTCTACAGAGGTCCCGGTACAGCAACCGTCCCAACAGCAGCAGCCGCTTTTGCAAGAAATTCAGACTGAAGACCATTCCTCTCCTCAGAGCTACGTGTTAATCTAGAGCAAGGTGGAGCAGGCCTCTGCCCTGAAACAAGGATATAATAGTTCAGATACATCTGCATGAGGTGGCAACGTTTCAGAAGAACACGGAATACTTAGCAGCATTCGAAAAATTATCTCAACGCTGTTCTTGGCAGGGACGGAATTCATATTCAGCATTTTTTGTGAGAAAGCAGTAATGCCTGCAGAATCCATATATCATTTAGCGTTTTAAGTGGAGACTATGCATTTCATAGTATGTTTGACCAGATTAGTACTGTGTCCTGTGTTCTGTTTCAAATTCTACAGTATAAATAAGCTCTATATATATATAAAAAAAAAAGTTGCCTGTCTGAATAGAAAATGTCTTGCTGTGTTGTGTCCTATGGAAAATACTGTACTTCAGGATTATGTTTACAATTGATCCAGGTGTTTATGTTTCTAACTTCTGTAATACACACAATGCAAAAAAAAAAAAAAAAAATGGCCACAACAGTTGCACAGTGCCCACCCTATGGCCTAGCTTCAGGTACTTCTCTCGAAGTGTAAACTCAGGTAACTTGGAATGTATATCATATTGGGATATAAAATATTTTACAGCTACAAAGCTAAAGAGGGAACATCGCTCTTTTGCCTTTCCTTATTTTATGCATTAATATTTCCTCATTACATTCCACTTTCTTGGAATAAGTGCATTCAGATCCAGGTGAACGATGACCCTGGACGTGGGTGAACATGAGGAGAACCAGCAAATCTGTGATGTATATCACTTTGTCATGTGCTTACAAGTAAAACAACTGTTGCATTTACTGTCATTTCAATATATGTAAAAATGTGGCATTTAAAGGTTTCAGGTGTTGCTCAGTTAATGACTGTTAAACTGTTGCAAATAAAGTGTTCAGTACTAGGCTGTATACATGAGAAACATTCCACGTTGTGTGTGAGAGGATTTTGAAAGACAAGAATGTTTTTGTTCAAGGACAGAAATTCTTTCAGGTTTCACAGGGGGTGATGGGGATTTCCTCTCATGTTTTTGTTGGCAGTTAAGGATGTGAAATGCTACTGTTACCGTCTAAAAGTCAAATTAATGTTTAGTTTCTCTTTTGGAAATGTTCATTCATTTGCTGGTTGGAAATAGGTTTTCAGATTTTGTCAAGCAGTGTTAGATGAGCAGCGTTTTATTTATGTAGTGAGTAATTGTGTTTGGATTAAAAGTCCAAAAGTAGCAAGTGGGTGTTCTAAGATGGGTGGGGAAAACAATAGTTTTAAGTTCATGTTACTTAATCAAAGCTTCTCCCAAAACTTTCAGTTACTTAAGTTGTGTGTGTAAAAGTGTGTTTTCCCCCCTCCTTAAGTGTGAATAAAAACAAATCCTTGTAAAATAATCCTGGTTTTGCAGGCTGGACACTTTCTCAAAATGGTACATGGCAAGAGCGGGTTAGTGGTGCTCTCCTATTGTACTGGAACAAGAGGAGCATTGCTTTCAGAGATAATTTCCTGTCATACAAAGAGGACCCCAAAGGCAAAATAAACTTGATGTTCTCGCTCCATTGCTTTCAGCTCAGTGGAACTACATTTATGCTGTCTGCTCCTAAGAGAATAAGGTTCACCTTTTCCAGGAATTGAAGAGATTAGTAGCCTGCAGCTACTGAGCGTTTAAACTTGCTGCATGATGTTTTTTTCCTCTTTTGAAGATGAGATTGGAGGGGGTGAGAGTGAGCCACCAATAACTACTCGCTAAATATGTGCTTTCTTTGGAGATAAAGCATCGTTTCCTTTTTATTGCTGAGGTTTTGTTAGTGCTATCTTACAAGGTGGAATTTGCAGCCTATAAAACAGTCACTGTTTTTTGACTCCCCTTGCAGAAAAAAATCGAAGGAGAGAGAGGTTTGTCTCTCACCATTTTCATGTGAAAACCCTTCTTGAAACACAACAGCCATCTTTAACCCTACTAATCTCAGGCCTAGGTGAAAACACTATATATTTTATAGACTGAAGATAAAGGGGAGAAAATACTCGTGATGTAAGTATCGATTCCTTTTAATATTTTTCTTTCTAGATTAACATTGCAGTATGATGACCTTTTTATGCTCTGGTTATGTCCAGATAAGAAATCGTAGTCTCAGTTATTGGTGTTAGGTTACCAGGGAATATGATGAGTGGGTTTTAGATCAGTGATAAACTCTGTACAATATTTGCAATGCCTTTACATGTTCTTTTTATTTTTTTTTCCACGAGAAACTAAATATTAATTAAATTGCACATTTGTTCTTAGCAGATTTGAAGGTTTTGAACCAAATGTGTTAAAGCTAATGCTTTGCCATGTAAATTTCCCAGCAGTTGTTTATCTCAATTGTATTCTACGTCCAGCTGTAGAAATTTGTCAAATATTGTTTAAAGTTTTGTACATAGTTGTACTGTTATTTCTAGCCACTGTGCTGAACAGTATTCAAGTTATCACACAATATTGCTTTACACAAGGAAATGTGTGGCTTTTGTTTTGTATTTTTTTCGGTATAGAAGTTCCTGTGTCTTATTTAAATAAAAATTATAGTTAAAAAAAAAAAGTGGTGGGGACAACACACAAAAGCAGTGGTTCATTTATTTGTTTTGGAAACAGCATATGAAATACCATAGAATGAGATTAAAGTTTAATATTGTTCCAAATTTACATCTAGAATAATCTCAACCTTGTATCTTTATGACTAGTATGCTATGTCTTCTAGAACAAGATAATCTCTTATCGATTGTTTTTTGCATAATGCTGTTCTAGGAAGGGGGAAAAAGTCTAAAAATAGCTGAATGCTTAAATATGCTTAAAAATAGCATATTTTATTTCTGCATATAATGAGTTTTTTCTTTCTTCAGAGCATAGAAAAAAAAAATCAGTTAAGCGTTATTGGAAACTGTGTATCCGCTGCTGTGTTTGTGGTATGGCGAATTTCAAGTTATCTGTTGAAAATTATGAAAGCCATTAGATATTCCACTATGTGAAACTAAACTAAACCCCTAAAGGATGTGGTATAAATCTACTGACGGTCTTGGGTTCATGTTGTTTTGTATGAGTCAAGTGATTGTCATTTGACTTGCAGAATAATTCTTTCCAGATGGGGGGTGAGGGGGAGGGAGGAAGAAAGAAGAATAATATTTAAATACATGTAAATCCTCCAAAGTCAGTGTTTACTGAAGAGCGCTATGGCAATAACCAGCAAGAATGGTTTAATGCTTATCATCAGGAAGTGGAAATGTAAGTTTTTAGCATCCCAAAGATTACAAGGTTTCGATATGATCATGTTAAAAACCTGAACTGAAAGCTAACTGAAAGTGCTGAAAGTCTGGAGCTTCAAAGGATGTCGTATCCCACCCTGCTATGGAAATGCCTGATGTCCTTCAGTCAGAAGCGGCTTGGTTTCAGCCATTTCATCATCAGCTTGTAGGGCTTGCTAGGAAAAGCTTTCTGACTGCCTTGTCCTCTAAATGGATTTGGCTGCAGCATTTTCGGGCTGTCCTTGCGCGGGAGGGCATTCTCTTCTCAAGAATTAGTTTGACAAAAGCACGTGGCTCACCCTGAAAAGCTGTGATGCAACTTGTACCGCATGTAACTTTTTCACCATCCCTGTGAACCTATAGGCCTCGCGTGGTTAGTTACGGTTGCGGTAACGTGCCGCTTCCACATAAGCCACACTTAGAAGTTGTGTGCTTGCTGTAATTCACTGCGTTATGTCTTTCTCAAAGCCAAGACAAGCAGTCCGAAAAGCACTGAGAGTAGAGACCTAAAGAAATAATCTTGCTTTGTGTCCCTGCCTTGTGACTGAAAGATCTTCCTCAGCTTGAATGTTGCATTTTCTCGCAATTCACGGCTCTAGAAATGGACTCTTCAAAGACTGGAGGACTGCGTAAGGGGAGCCTGTGGCTACGTACACTGAGGGTAGGGGGCATTGGGTAGTCACCTGTTTGTTTTAGGAAGAAGGGTGTTGTCAGGGAAATGATTTATGGCTTCCTGACAAATCAGCTCTTGGGAAGGGCCAGATATTGGGCCCAAGGGTAGAGCCTCGGTATCTTCACAGTATTTAAACGTAAGCCTGGAGAAATACAAATAAACACAAGAAATTGAATGGATTAGAGATGTCGGCTGACATCGCAGGTGCAAGCGAAGACCACTGAGGCTTAGCAGTCTCTAGCTCCTGGCCTTACTCCATGGTAATGGATTGGTACCTTCATCTGTTACTTGAGGTAAAATCCAAGCAGCTTGAAGATGACAGATGACTAGCGAAGTATAAATCAATTACTGTTGTGAAACAGCCTGGCTTGCTTTGCAAAATACAGCTATGCAAAGACAAATTTGAAGCTACACAATTGGGAGGAAATAACCATCGTTCCTGCGATGTGTTTCCACAACCTAAACGCAAGGAAAAAGTAAGTGAAAGCTGGGAAATTACGTCCGTTACGGGGATGCACACCTACAGCTATTCATAGTTGGTGCTTGGCTAAAAGTTGTTCGATCAAAGATTGTTATGCGGTTAAAGTATGTGTCTCTTGTCTCTGTTTGCAGTAGTGTAACCAGTCCTGGAAAACGATCTAGTTCAGGAGAGACTGTAAAAGGCTGGAGAAAGCTCAGGGAAGAGCTATAGGAATGAGTGAGGTACTGGAAAAAAAAACACACAGCAAAGTTGTGTAGGAACATAACGTGTTTCACTTGACGGTTGAGGAGTGACTTAATTCCAGTTAGTAAGTACCTACATAGGAAATCCTTAGTAATGAGCTCCTTCAATTTAACAAACGTGGGATACTAAACTCAAGCAGTAAGAATATGTAGCGAGATTAATTCATACTAGAAATATAGATTTATTTTAGCACTAAGAGTAATTAGGTGCTGGGCCAATTTGCAAAGGTGGATTTTTTCAAGTACTGGTATGTTTAAAATGAGGTGATTTTGCAAAGGATGTGCTCAAGCAGATGTTTTTATAAGTCTGGCTAACTCATGATTATTTGGGGCTTTTTACATTTTGGTTGACTTTAAAGAGGTAGGGGTTTTAACTGCCTTAAGTATTCTTGTCTCACTAAAAAAGTAGCATGCTGCAATATTTTTAACTAGAGAATTAACACTTTTTAAAAAACCTGTCTGGAATAGCTCTTTGAAGATAATTTTTGGCTTCTGAATTTTTTCAGTTTGTGTCACACATGAATGAACTCCAGTAAAGCAGAGGTGGTTGAGTAGCTTTATAGTAGTTTTGATTCTTGTCACCTCCTCAATAACACCGTACTTTTGGAGAGGTGGCAAGAAATTGGGGAGTAGGCAGTGTCCAAAAGGAGTGCAATAGGTCACAGAAATAATGAGTCACTGAAGTGAGGCCAATAGGAAAATGCTGATTGAGAAGGTAGAGTGTTTCCTCAGTAAAAACCACATCGGAGGTGAGTGAAAATGCAAATTAAACTGCTAATTCAATTGACAACAAGAAAGAATAGCAATGAAATGAAGCTGGATGGAGAGACAACCCTTTTTTTAAGAAGAACTTGAAATTTTATCTCAGGTTGCAACAAGTTCTGATGTTAAATTGGCTGCCTTGAGCTGTAGCTTGGAAGCTCAGACACAGAGGAGCTGGAAACCTGGGAGAAGAGGAAGTTGTGTAATCTTTTTCTTTTTTCCCCTCTTGAATGAGGGACTGAGCTTGTTAATGAAGCACAATTAGACTAATAACTGTGCCCGTAGAAAAATAAGTTCTGGGGTTTTAAAATTTTTTTTTTTTTTTTTTTTTTTTTTTTCTCTTGGGTGTATGTGCATATGTGGTTGAGCTTTGCAGTGATTTGTACAGCTCTTGGTTGAGAAACAGGGTTTGCTCAAGGCAATGTATGTTTAGTAATACCCATGGTAATCTATTTCTTGTACCCTTGTTTTTACTTTTACTTCTCCAAATAAGCTGTAAGTAAACAGCGTTACCTAAATCCAGACTGCTAAGCATAACAGTCACGTTAACTAATTCTGGTTGTCTTAACTGCTTAGTGCAGGAGGAGATGAGATCTGAGGGCTCTTGAAATTTTTGTGGAAGGAAGTTCTTTCTCCAAGGAGGAGAAAACTAAAAGAAACTAGACTCCCTGTTAAGGTTCGGTGCCAAAAGGCTGGGTGATGCAATTACTCCTATCTGATTCCTATTCGGATAAAAATGTCTAGTCCTGCCCTATCTCTATGATACCGAGGTTTCTCAGGGAGTAACGGCTGCCCTTTCCATAAGATCGGTGGTATTTTTGGGCTTGTTAAACGGGCAAGGAAGAACTCATTCTTGTGGAGAAAACAAAAAAAAAACAAAAAAAACCCCCAAAAACATAAAGGTATTGCCTTTGGAAACTAAACCTTGTTTTTAGGAAATAAGAAAAAAAAATAATGCTTGACTGCTTTTGTGATTCCTGTGGATTCTAATTCCTCGTACCTCCTGAAAATGCTCTTGAAAAACATTCAGCATTTCAGTGTCACTTGCTGAAAAAAGTAAGTTTTAGGTGTAGGCTTACATCTCTGTGACAAAGCAGAGATGGTACCATGCTGTAGGCTTTCACTGGATGGGCTCTATGCCTGTGTGTTAAGGATTGCCACCTCATTCAGGGGCTCTTGTTCACGGAATGAAGTTGGGTGCAATGGTGGACGTGAGTGTTTTCTGTTCTAGTGAAAAATGCTGAGGAGACAGTTTGGACACTTTCGGAGTTCTATACCTAGGAACCTGGCTGTGCTCTAGGGAGAGCTCTCTGGTTTTGACTCTCTTCTGGAGGGAAATACCTAGACCCTTGGGGACAAAAAAAAAAAAAAAGATGGTGGTAGTAGGTCTTTTACCTTTGAAGTAATAGGAAAGTAAAGGCATCCTAGGCCTTACTTGTACCTGAAATGGAGGGTGATCTTATATGTGCGTATTTGTAGCTACAGGATGCTCTTTGGTTTGGGAAGACAGTGGATGCCTTAATACTCCAGAGAAGCGTAAGCCTGGATAAATGTCATTCATTCTTCAAACCAGGCCTTCTATAGATTGCAATCTGTCTCTCTGGTGGCATCCTAACTCAGAGGCTGTTGAATGCAGCACTGTAACATGATTTGGTTTTGTATCAGTAAGTGAGAAAACGTACCAACTAGACTGGAAAACAAACTAGACCCTCAGGAAAATAAAAACAATGCTCTCTACAACTACCTGAAAGGAGGTTGTAGGGAGGTTGGGGTCAACTCGTTCTTGCTAGTAACAAGTGATAGGACAAGAGCAAATGGCCTCATGTTACACCAGGGTAGGTTTAGGATGGATATTAGGAAAAAGTTCTTTACAGAAAGGGTTGTTAAGCATTGGAACAGGCTGCCCAGGGAAGTGGTTGAGTCGCCATCCCTGGAAGTATTCAAAAGACAGGTAGATGTGGTGGTTTTGGCAGTGTTAGGTTGATGGTTGGACTCGATGATCTTAAAGGTCCATTCCAACCTAGACAATTCTATACCTTGTTTGGGAATCCTGTGAGTACTCAGTGTGGGGCATCTCATCAGCCTGGGGTCTTTGGTACTTGTGTAGCTGCCCTGTGGTGCCTGTGGAAATGCATTGAGGGAAACTAAATGTCTAAAGACTTATGTGCCTTCAGGATTAGGGACTGTTGAACAGAGTTGTAAGAATATTCTGAATGTGGAAAGTCTATTTGTGAATGTAACCCTTTTGATCAAAAAATGTCGTAATTGTCATAAAGGTCAGCTGGAGCAGGTTGCTCAGGCAGTGTCCAGTGGGGTTTGGAGTACCTCCAGGGACAGAGACTCCACGACCTCCCTGGGCAACGTGTTCCAGTGTTTCACCGCACTCACAGTAAAAAAAAGTCATTTAGTACGTTTAAATGGAATTTCCTGTATTTAAGTTTGTGCCCGTTGTCTCTGGGCACCACTGAGAAAAATCTGGCTCCATCTTTTTTGACACCAATCCCCCTCCTCCCATTTCAGATATTGATCCACGTGGATAAGATTCCCACGTGAGCCTTCTACAGTGCTGAGTAGAGAGGAAGGATGGAGCTTGGAGCAGGTGATCCTTGAAAATCAACTAGGCCTCCTCGACTCCTTTCCAGGGCTGTATCCCATCAGATTCTTCCAAGCAGGTCCCTGAAGGGGCCAAAGTCTGCTCTCCTAAAGTCCATGGTTGTGATCCTGCTTTTTCCTTTTCCTCCTTCCTCTCAGGATCCTAAACTTTACCGTCTTGTGGTAACTTTCGCCAAGGCTGACCCCAACCTTCATGTTCCTGACCAGTTGTTCTTTCTAGGTATGAGATCTAGCTGAGCATCTCCTCTCACCCGTGCTTTGACTGCTTGTGTCAGGAAGTTATCAGGGTACTGCAGAAACCTCCTGGATTGTTTGTCGTCTTCTGTGTTGTCCCTTCAGCAGATCTCAGGGTGGTTCAAGGCTCCCAGGGAACAGGGCCGGTGAATGTGAGGCTTCTTCCAGTTTTCTGAAGAAGGTCTCATCTACTCCCTTGTGATCAGGTGGTCTTGTAGCAGACACTGACCACAATGTCACCTGTGTTGGTCTGCCCTCTAATCCTGACCCATGAGCTCTCAGCTGGGTCACCACTCATCCCAAGACATCCACGCCTTCCCACATAAAGGGCAGCATCACCTCCTCACCATCCTGTCCGGTCCTACCTAAAAGCCCATATCCAGCCATGGCAGTGCTCCAGTTGTGTAAGCTGTCCCACCACAACTCGTATCCCAGTGAGATGGTAGCCCTGCAAATGCATGCAGCCCTCTAATTCCTCCTGTTTGCTGCCCAGGCTGTGTGCGTTAGCATATAAGCCCCTTCAGGGAACCTCCCTGCTCTCCCAGAAAGGCTAGGAGAGCTCCTCACAGTGCTGTTGTCTCGGCACTTTGGGCTTACCTACGTAAGCCCCTATTTTGTCATCTCTGAGGTTTATGTTGACCACATCACCTTGCACCCTTTGTTTGCCAAACTTGGACCACCACTTTGTCACTTGACCAGACAGGCCTCAGCTGTGTCTCCATAACATGTGGGACCTGAGTCCCCAGCAAGCTGCAAACCTCCCTAGATGACAGGTTATGTTGGCAGCAGAGAGTTACCCACTGCTCTCAGTTGCTCCTCCCTTCTAGTACTGCTGCACGGCTCAGGCTGGGGAGCTGCAGGGGCTTCATAGGACACGGCTCCCAGCCCCCTGCCTGCTACCAGGGCACTGACCCTGTTCTGTACATGCAGATCTGCAGGTGGAGCAGGAGCCATCCTCCTGGTGCCAGAAGTCACCAGCTCCCAGCATTCACCATTGCGGAAGTCCCTATTTCCCAACCCAATAAGCACAGGTTCTGTCTGCCCCTCCTGCGTGGCAGTCTCCTTTCCACCATCTCTGGTGACTGGGAGAGATTTCCTCCTTCTCGTTGCAAACCAAGAGAATGCGACCTGGTCTCCTGCAGCCTTCAGGACTTAAGGCCAACAGCATCACGGTGGTGTTTCGGGCTCTGGCAGCAAGCTGGGGACAGGAACCGTCATGAGTCCATGAGTCACGGTAAGACTGGCCCCAAGGTACTCAACGCTGTTGTGGGTCAGGTTTTGGGGTTTTTTCATGTGCCCTGGTGCAGAGACTTAAGCACCTCGATAGAGATTTTGTCACTGCTGATGGTGTGTATATTGGATTAAGTCTTCCCTGTGGAAAGGCGCTTGTTTCGCTTTGGCAGTCCTCCCTGCGGAAAGGAACTTGTGTTGTTTTGGCAATGCTGCACAACAGGAGGACTTATTTTGGGGCCATAAAAGCATTTTCCTGTATCTTAAAACACTTTCCTTTTTTCACTTGGATAACAGCCATCAGAGAAAACAACATTACGTACCTCAACCTCAATTAAGCCCCTCCATTAGATACTTCATGTGTTTACAGGGAACGGAGAGGGAACCCAAACCACTTACAGGCAAGCTGTACTGTTCATTAAAAACCACCTCAGGACAGACAGTTCAATCCGCTCCTGCAAATCGCAAGTAGGAAAATGACCCATTATGGATTTTTAGTGTTTCCCGATTGCATTTAATGTTTGCTAACAGGATGGGCTGTTAAAATGTGGGGGGACGGGGACGCCGGATGAGGGGGGGACCTTGAAGCAGTGTCCGTGCTGCCTTTCCTCCTGAATGTCTCTCTTTCCTTTTAACCTTGTTTCCCTTTATACTTTGTTTTGGCAATGTTCCCATGGCTTAAACTGCGAGCTGTGCGACGGAGCTGCGCTCTCTGGGGTCTATCCAGCCTTTGAAGCACAGTGACAATAACTAATGTACGTGGCAAAGGCGGGTGAAGCCAAGAGCTCCCCAACCTCCAAGGAGACCTGCATCGCGTCCCTTAAAGATGACAGCAAAAGCTGCACAAAGTGCTCCGTACGGGCGGGGGAGGTAGGGTTAATGGTGGCCAAAAGGAAGATTTGGTTTGATTAAGGCTTTTTGTAATTATTATCTCCCCACATGAAGAGCAGTGACGGCTGTGTGTATCTTGCAGGTAAGCTTGGCTGTGGTGTGGTGACAAGGAGAGGTAACCACAGGTCCTGCCCAAAGGCTCCGGTAGCGCTGCTGCTGCTGGGCTCTCCCCCCTGTGCAGGCCCGTGTGCCTGTGTCACCTCTGCTGATGCAAACGTCTTTTTTTCTTGCTTTTTTTCTTTTTTTCCTTTTCCTCCCATGTTGTCAGCCAGCTCAGTGCCGTACAGGCTCTTCTTTCACTTGGGAAGGGGCTGCCAGGACACCACAGGGCTGATGGGGGGAGGCTGGCGGCCCACATTTTGGGTGGGTTTGGGATGCAGCCGAGTCCTGGGCAGGCTCCTGTGACTTAAGAGCGTAGGCTGGTGTTTTGGGGGAAAAGCCTTGAATCGCTCACATGTGCCTGTGGCTCCTTTGCAGCCCTGGCTGCTGTCACCAGGGACAACCTTGCTGAAAGGTTAGATCAGCCCAAGACGCAGCTGAACTGCAGATCAGAAAAATCCCTCCGGGGCTTGTCTCATTCTTCAGAATCACTGTTGTCCTCTAAAAATCTAATCAAACTATTGCCCTGCCATGGTGAGGGTCACTCGCTGTTGTCAGATTTTGGTGTTCTGAAGCTCTGGTACTCAAGTTCAAGGCAGAGATGATCATGGAAGACCACACAGACTGCCTAAACAGTCCAGGAAAATATGCAGCTGTAACAGCAAAGCAGCAAAGCCCATGATTTTATTTTCTGTATTTTATGTGTCAAGGGTTTATTCTGAGGATTGCACTTGGAATAATAGTAGGAGTTGGGTTTTTTCTCCTTGTTGGATCCTGCTCCTGTTACATTCAGCATGCTTGTTTCCTGCAGCCGGCTGTTATCCACCCACCTAGATGGAGACAGGGTGGATGATTTCATTGTGTAGCACTTTTGAAATATTTTTTTTCCCTCTCTCCAGCCTGTTGATGAAGCAAGCATATGGCTTCCAGCACCTGTCCTGGGGCCTTTCCTACTGCCATAATAGCTGTGGAAGTCCAAAATAAAAGAAACGCCCTACAGAGTAGGTTTCTGGGCTAGATGAAAGACTTTCATTTAAAGAGAAGACTGGCTGTAACTTCTTTAACAGCTTACGTAGGTCTGTAATCACTTCTAAAATCCCTTATCTACTTTTTTTTGATATTCATTACCCCATAAAGATTCCAACAGCAACCAGTGTAAATAGCTGGCAGGTAGAATGAGCCAGACCTTCACGTCCAAGCTACAGCATGCTTCTCTCTTTTTAATTTAAATTTTGTAATTTTTTGAAAGCAGCCAAAACTTCACACTCTTCTACTATGAGTTAGTTACAAGGTTGGGCGCACGAAGCTTTCGTTATGGTAGAACAGAGTTAAAAACTGATGCAGTTGATGGGAGTTGTACACTGCTCCCTGGCAGACGGCAGCCTCTGCACTTCATGATAGACTCACAGGATGGTTTGGGTTGGAAGGGACCTTCAAAGGGCTTCAAGTCCAAACCCCACTGCCATGGACATCTTCCACTAGATCAGGTTGTTCAAAGCCCCATCCAATCTGACATTGAACACCTCCAATCACGGGGCATCCACAACTTCTCTGGGCAGCCTGTTCCAGGGTCTCACTCTCCTCATCACAGAAAATTTCTTCGTTATATCCAATATCTAAACCCTACCCTCCTTCAGTACAAAACTGTTGCCCCTTGTCATCAGCCCCTGGTAAAAAGGCACTCTCCATCTTTCTTATAAGCCACTCTTTTCAACCTTCTGCTCTACTGAGCTTTCCAAGGCTCAGATCCTGGAGCTGTCAGGGCTTGTAGGCCTGCTGCTGTTCCCACTTGGAGCAAAGCAGCTGGTGGTGCTGCTGCTCCTCTCACAGTCACCTTGTTGCTTAGGTGGTCCCATTTTTTTCTAGCATGTGCAGCCCCTAATGTTTAAAGAGCACCCATTTAAAAAGGGATATTGGGGGAAATATAAGCATATATTGAAAATTGAAAATTTCAATATAAGCATATATTGGCAAGCCACAATAAGGTCTCCCTGGAGCCTTCTCTTCTCCAGGCTGAACAACCCCAACTCTCTCAGCCTTCCTTCAGAGCAGAAGTGTTCCAGCCCTCTGACCATTTCCATGGTCCTCCCCTGGACCCGCTCCAGCAACCCAACATGGTGGGCTCCTGTGCGCGGCAAATACCTTGTGTTACTTAAAGAGAATGTTATACTGGTTTCTAATTAGTCAGTGAGGGGAAAAGTCAATTTTATGCTTAGGAGAGCACAGTTAATGAACACCTGGGTAATGGTCTGATTGACTGCAAAGCCAGTCCGCCTTGCAGCTGGAGGCTTGATAGTTACCCAGGGCCAAACTTGCTGAACCTGCAGGGCCTGTTTGGCCATGGTACCCTTATTTGCTGTCACTGGAGAGTGTGTGTGTGTGTGCGCAGTATGGGGCTCACTCGCTCTGCAGCATCGCAGCAGGGCTCTGCGCACCAACCGCGTGCCGAGCGAGGACGGCAGCCCCAACAGTGGGAAGCAGCTGGTTTGTACCCAGTTTGCCAACGCGGTGCTAGACTGTCTCAAGCGTTTCTGCTTCTCAGCTGAGGCAAACCCTCTGCTGCCTGGCTGCTGGCAAGCCGAGTTGTTGCTCTGCTTCCTGCCTTCCCATATGGTGGCTTGTTTAAAAATAAGAAGGCACTTACAAGGAGCAGAAATTGTACAAGTGGGCTAACCAGAGGGGGATCTACAATAAATGCTGGATGAGGTAGTGTGCTGAGGTTGCAGTGAGGGCTTAACTTCAGGTTACTTACACAGCTGTAGTGTTAAACATCCCCCAGAACTATGCTGGGTCCCTGGCTGGCCATGGCTTACTGTGGCACAAGTCCAACTCCTGCAATGAGTCCTCACGGGTGAGGTGAGCGAGAGTGGCCGCAGGCTGCCCAGCCCACAGCATGGCAGGGCCACCCTACGCTGCCCAGCTCGTCCCTGCCGGTCTGCCCCAGTGCCTCCCTGCCACGGAGGAGAAAGCCGCTGGGTGCTGGATGAAGTGATGGAAGCTGTAACTGTGTGCTGGGCAGAAGAGGAAGGGAGCAACACGACACTGGCAGCTGCACCTTTACTGTGTCAATGTCTTGCTGCTACTCTGAGTCTTTGGGAACTGCAGTGAGAGAAGACAGGACCTTCCAGCTCTTCTTCCTTTGCCCTGGGGCTGTTTCACCCCACATCCTCTCAGGAATGAGCACGGACAGTACAACTACCATTCATTCCTCAGTGGTGCTCATCCAGTATCCCCTGGCACCTGCGGTGGGATGTGATGGTAGATGGCAGACGGTAGTGGCAGAGGCCCCCAGGAAAACTCAGCATGATGCACAGCACCTGGATGCTGTGTCCTCATGTCAACCTCCTGCTCTACTGAGCTTTCCAAGGCTCAGATCCTGGAGCTGTCAGGGCTTGTAGGCCTGCTGCTGGTGGTGCTGGTTCTCCACTCACAGTCACCTTGTTGCTTAGGTGGTCCTGTTTTTTTCTAGCATGTGCAGCCCCTAATGTTTGAAGGGCACCCATTTAAAAAGGGGTATTGGGGGAAAGCAGGTGACTGCTTGTGGCCAAGTGGCCCTACTTTGAAATACATCAATGTCACAGCTGTGCAATGTTGGATATAGAAACAGCAGAAGGGAAGAAGGTAAGTCATATTCTACTAGGTTGGAAGTAAATTCTGATCACTTAAGAAGGCCAGAAAAGTTACTTGGAAAAGTTACTTGTTCATTTTTCTCTATGAACTCTTGAATTCCCAAGGTGCACACTCCAATTCCCCTGAAGCAGCTGTTCTTAGATTTGTAGAAACCTTGAGTTACCAAAATCAATTACATCAACTTTAATAAACTTCCCGATAAAGACAGTTAATCAATTACCACTGTTTTCGTCTGCCATAGGGGTTCTGCAGCTGTTTTTGTTTTAAAACAATCCACTACTAAACCAGAATATGCAACTGGAATGAAGCACATTAAATCAAGATGAACGTTATGTGTGTAGGACAATCAATCTGTAATTTTACCAGGGTGACGAACTACCCTGTCGTCCCAACTACTGCTGAGCCTGTACGCACATCACAGAAAATCCTCTCACGACGGCACCGTGGCTCGAAGTGACTCCGCTGAGAAGTGCATGCCATACACTTCGTTTGTAGTAGGGAAGCATTGTTTGTAACTCTGTAATTAAGATTTCTGCCTGAAAAATACCTATTTGCAGGTGTTAACTTTCTTGCTCTGGTTTTCAGCTTCAATAAGTGTTCATCATAATAATAATGCATTGTACACAGGGATTTCAACTGCTTTTCTTTAAGCAAAATTAATTATATTTTAAATACCTCTGGCTCCTTTCTGTTTCATTTGAAAGTGTGAAAAAAATGCATAGGCAAAAGATGAAGAGTTCAAAGCTAATGTTAACTTCAAAAATTACGTATTACAAGAAATTAATGCACAATACAAACTAATCGATAGTGCAGTTTTTTTTTTGGGGGGGGGGGGGAGAGGGGAAGGAAAAAACCCTGCAGCCATGGTTTCTCTTGTGTAAAAGGGATGATCATTCAGCTGCTTTTCTACCTAAAAACATGATGAGGATTCAGAACATCTTTAGCTGAACTTGTGCAATGTCCTCAGTTGCGCTAATTGAGATGTTTTTGGGTTTTGTTTTTTTTTTTTTTTTAAATCCTGGAAGTCTAGAATCTGTGACCTAAAAAACAAACACAAACTGTTTTCTGAATCTTAAAGAACAGTTAATTAGCTGTTTTGAAGTCACTATTGCCTCCTCTTTGCTTTTATCCTAACTAACTGCTTTAGCTATGAAAAATGCTAGAGTGGATCATCCACAAGTGTTTTTAACAATGAGTGAGACAAACATGATCCAGAGCAAGTTTAGCAACCACAGACTTGCTTAAAGTTGCAAGAATCTGTTTAATGATTTCAGTGGTAACCAAGTTGGGCTGAAGATGCCAGCCAGCCTCTCTATCCCTTGAGCTTCCAACATTTTTGGCACTGCAGAAAATTACAGTTTGAGATGAAGAGGATTTGGGGCAAACATCCTGTGTTATGAGTGCAAACTAGCACTCGTAAGTGTAAGTGCACCCCAGCATAAACCTTAGGTATTTCCCAGTTAAGCCACTTTGCAGATGCCTTATTTACTGCCAGAGACTGCAACCCAAAGTCAGGAGGAGTTCAGGCTCCCCCCTAACGCTCAAGAAAGATACACATCTCAGAAAACACGGCTTATTGAGCAAGGAGCTGCCAGTACCAAACAGCAGGAAATACTGTGAAAGAAATGAAATTTTATCATTAGAAACAGTTAGGCATCCACGTCTACATCAGCTTCCGTGTTTTAATTACCAGCCTCAGTGCTGGGGACCTGGGTGGGCTGGGTACTGTGCAAGGAGAAGACCAGACTGTCCTTTCCCATTATACATGAAAATATAGTGCTAAACACCTCAAGAGCTTCTCTGGACCTCGAGACTTCCAGGCTACGAGGTGGGATTTTGAACACTACAGTTTTGGACAGAGGTATTTAAAACTTTCTGAGGATTCAGTCAGATGAACTCCAGTCAGTCCAACCCCCCATCCACTGATAGCACGTAGCTTTTTAGCTAGGAGGTATTAAATGCACATTAAATGCTGCTCAGTGCGGCCATCAAATGATGTTCTGCTGCACTCAGGAAGATGCAGGTCTGTTCGGTTAACTTCTATATTTATATAGTTATTTTCAGGTTTCCAATGCATTTACTTAATTATCTAATAGACCACGAGGCAAGGATCAACCGAGCGCATAGTTAACTGGTAGTGAAAAACTTCACCAACATAAAAGGAAAATTAACCGAATTAAAAAAGGCTAAATACAATAAATTGCAAAGCAGGTCTTACACAGCACATAGAGCAAACACGCAGAACTTATGATTTCAAGTAGCTGCTGACACATCCTTTTTACCTTCCTTTGCTGTAAAAGGAGAGCAGGGAGGCAAAGGGATACCAAGTGAGTTCAAATTTTCTTACTGTCCTACTGGATTACTATTTGGAAACACTGTGAGGTAACGATATGTATTACTAGGTACTGTCTAAAAACTGGTCATCTGTTTTATCTTCAGATGCTTGTTATGTACCAATTCAACAGCACAGCAGCATTCCAGTGGGAATAAAAGGTCTTTTTTGTCAAAATCTTTTTATTAAAGAGTTAATGTCACAAGCAGCTCAAAATAACACATGCTTCAGAAATAAACTGGATGAGAAATACTCCGAACAGAAATAGGAATGTTTTGAAGGCATGGTAAAGCAGCAGTTGCAAGAAACTTCTGCAAACGGGTGCAGATTCTGTTGGTACAATGGCGAAAAACCTCAGAAAAGAAGCCTGCTGGGCATGACTTCTGTTTACGTAGTGCAGTTTGCCTAAGAAGTTAAATCAGAAAGGGCACAATTTCCATGGCTGCACAGACCCAAATGTATTTCTTCAATAATTAGCCCCAGCACAGATTTTTCACTGTGAATACTAACAAAACAAATTTAGTTGATATCTTAACATAGCAGTAATATATATATTATATACATGATAGATGTTTGACTCATGCAGCCTGCTCAGTAACATGATTTTTTTTTTTTTAATTTACTCCAGAAACATTATAAAAAAATAGGTTTGCAATTTGTATTTAACTCCAGTTTTAGCTCCGCATCACCTCAGGCAAAGACAGTGTTTCAGCAGATAATTTAATTTGGCAAGAAATCTGCCCTAATTCTTAACCTCATTTTTGTAAATCCACGTAGAAAATAAATGCGAACTCTTTATACAAAACAAGAGCAAATAACTGTACCTATATAAAAGGGGATTCATTCCCTTTAGTTTTATTATCATGGCACATACTTTATAGTTTCACAACAGCATACTAATTTCCATTTAGTTTTTTTAAACCCCAAAATAGTGTTGATGAATGGAAGAATGTGTGTTACCATAGGCAGCTGACTCATGCATTAAGCAATTCATGTTCTTTATCAGTTTTCCCAACAGCATCAGGATTGGATAATGGGTCAAGGTCAGCAAAGAGACTGAACCAGGCAGTCAAGTCTTTAGGATTCTTTGTAGGTTCTGGAAAAAAACCACAACAAAACAAACAAAAAAAGAAAAAAGTACAGACTTGTCAGCTATTTTAAAACAAAACTGAACGAATGTTTGACTGAGGTCAAATAAATGCCGTGCTATTGTTTGATTTATTACTAAGGGCACTTCTGACAAGAAAATCGGAATGAGTGATGGCATTTTAAAACACTACCTTTAACTGAATATGGAACTTTAGTAAGAATTAATGTTTTACATCTGTCTGCCTGTGTATTTTATATGGCTTCTGCCATGATAAGTACAGGAACACTTTAATTAAAAATAAAAACAATCTCCCTCTGTCTAGCTTTGTTTCATGAAAGGTATTTTATTTGTGCGTGCACATGCATGCCTGCAAAAAGCAAAAGGAAAGTGAAGGCAAATTTTACTTTCAACCTCTCTTACAGGACTACATTCCTTTGCCTAAATCCAGTTCATGTGACTGTTCTGTTCCCCCTGTATACGACCACACAAGGTCATTACTTATCTGGAATGAAGTTTTAATGGGAAGGTATTGGCTGCAGAGAGAGGGTGTACATTTGATAGCCAGTCCCAAGTACAGATTGTAATATTAGGGTAAATTTTTTGATGGCTATGAAAAATTGTGAACCATGAATATGTTCCAACAGCAGCTGGACTATTGCCTCTATGTGTCTATATTGACATACAGATGTCACAAAGCTCTCCTACCTTCTCTTATTCCAAAAGGGCAGATGTTCAAGTTAAAGAGGAGGTCACTTTGGCTGCTATAAAGAAGGTACATTACCACTTGCTTTGTTTTTTGTGACCCTGTGCTTATTATAGCACATGTATTATATTGATAGTGAAATAAGATGTGCTCTTCCACTCAGAGAGAAATACGTTGCATGAAAGCATTCTTTGTGAAACAAGGAATTTACAGACAAAATAGGCTCTGCCTGGCACGACTTTCATCTTCACGTCTGCAAGGCTGGAGTATCTGCCATTATCATAAACACAGATTTAAAAGTAGCTGAAGGCTGTTCCTTTTTCTGCTGAAGGTACTGTAGCTGTGGCATCACACTCATTTCCAAAACAGTTTCCAAAACATCTTAACCTTCTTTTTTTGATGGCTGAAACATGTCAGTCTTTTAATTCTAGGGGGCAGGGGAAGGAATACACATTGCTCCTTTCTTCTGCACCGAACATCTTTGACGTAGCTACAAACTGGCAATAAGGATTCAACATATTTCTGGTTCACTTATCCAGAAAACCCTAGCCAAAATCAGCAGGGCTTTGTCTCAGTAGATAGCAGGACTATGCACTCTTGAGTCAGTTGCTAGAAGTGAATTAAGTTTCAAACAGATGATTACTGATATCATGTATGTTATCAACAAAATTTGCAATTAGGGCTCTTCTGCCTTATCAGTAGCCTGTATTTTAGCCACAATGTACTCCTAGAGCTTCAAAACACTGCTCAGCTTAGCCAAAGTGCATGCAGATGCTATTCTGTGTAACTCAAAATTAAAGCAGTAAAAGAAACTGTAGTTTCAGCTCCCTCATTACATAGTAAATTACTTTTTTGACATACTACTAGCACTGAAGCCTACCAAAAACATACACATACACACACTTATCCTACTCTGTTTCAGCATAGACTATGTGTAACTCATTAGTGGGCACATAATTCTTGGCATGTAACTACTACAAAAACAGGTTTTATTATGATAGAATAACTGAGAAGACTGGTAAGATACATGAGTCACAGCTAAAAGGAAAAGCAAAGTAACCGAAAAATTACATGACTGTATCACCTTTGACGGGTGTCTTGTTAGCGTTGACATTCAGGCTGTTTGGTTTCTGTGCTGGCTGTGGTATAGACGGGCTCACACTGTCAGCTGCCCAACCTACAATTCAATAATACAGCAGCAGCATTAGCGTGAAGAATTACTTTGTTAACTCTGACACCCCACTGTCTGGCAGCACAATGCTCACACCAGAAGATGGAGCAGAATATTATGTTTATGGTTATGGCCGTTTGTATCTTTCCTTGTACACAAGAAATCGGCAGTCAGATGCTGCAGACAAGCAACAACCTTGATAAAAGAGTATCTGTGGATCAATTTAATCATCTCCAGATTCAGGCAACTGTTCCCTTTTTAAACCTTTAACCTGTCTAAAAAAGATTTTTTTCGTGTTTCTTTCATCCAATCACAGTTAATACTTGTTTACAGAGAGGCCAGTACAGTAATCAAGTCAAGCATAGCTGTAGGGAGGAGAATATCACTTACATTTGGGCAAAAATATCACACATAGTAAACATTTTTTCCATCTTTCTTTACTTTTACAGATCCAAAGACTTTCATCAGCTATTCCAGAAAAAGCATATTTAGAGACCCCAGATTTTTTAGTTAATTTTGAAATGATTAATTCTGAAAAAAGTAATTTCTTGCAAAACACTTTGAAGAATTTAATTCAAGATGCACTACTTTGAGTTAACTCACAACTAGGTTTTAATGGAGTGGTTTTTTGTTCTTCATTTGAGAGAGTAACTATGCAGGAAAAAGTGCAACTGGGTATTCACCATTTTTTGCTCTTACATGCATATTCCATAGCCACAAAAGAGTAATGATAAATACAGTTAATGAGGCCAGATGACCCAGGCTGGCAAAATGAACTAGGGGCAGCATACCACGGGAACGTATTAGGGAAAAAAGGGAACATTTTTGTCCCTGGCTTAAGATATTTAAATTCTTATGCTTTATCACATTTAAAGGACTGGAGGACATATTTCTAATTTCAATAATATCTCCTTTAAGTGTGGGTTTATCAATTATCCATTCATCTCAGGGAACTAGTATATTTAATGCTGCAGTATCACAAACAGGACATTCATCTGTGTACACAGCTAGTATTTCCTTATTCAGGCTCTTTTTTTTCTACACATTCATGCTCTCTCATCCTTTTCCACTCTTTTTGTCCCTCTTCCCTTACTTTCTCCTCTTTTGAGACCCCTGTCAGATATTGGTACCCAGTGTCCTGACAGTTACTGTAACAGCCATAAGTCACATAAACCCTTCCTCTCTCTAATAGATTATTCTCAGTACTTTCTGATCTTACCTTGACTAAAAAGGGTCTGAAGCCCAAGCTGTGCTATTAAAAGGAGGCAAGAAAAGTGTTTCTATAAAATCACATGAATTAGGAAGGAAATTTAAAGCCACAAACATCCTCTGTATCTCTAAGGAAACAAACCAAAACTTATTCAAAACCTGGATGCATAAGGCTCACATATATTTCTTCTAGGCAAAGGTCATAAAAGCCTAGGAGCTAGCCCGTGCCCCCTGAAAATGAGATTTTTAGAGTTTAATCTTTCAAATAAGCAAATTTGAATCATAGATAATAAAAAATATGGCATTAACACTTCAGAATGGCATACTTTTTCAGGCATTTTCTCTGCTTGTGTTAATACAGAAGAGAATTGAAGTGGAAATTACACACAACTACAGAAAACTCTGATGGTTTCATTTGTTTGGAGATGTACTGCGAGAAAGTGTTTTAATACATCTATGGATGGCAATGGATAAATTGAGCAGCTTAAGCAAACAGGGCCAAATCCTAATTTCATAGAAATGAATGGGAGTGCTGCCCGGAAACTTTCTGTGCAATTCCCAGTGACTTCAGTGAGATCAGGAGTTGGCTCCTCGAGCCCTCACTGGTGTTCGTTTACACTGATGCGACAGGCAGACCACAGAGCGAAACACCGCAGAGCGGTTAACTCCTTTGGAGTTCTTCTTTTGAGTCCCTGGACTAAAGCTTGGTTAGCAGCACGTCCGTGAGAGATGCTGTGGTCTGGTTCTCTGTTCATTGAAACGCAAGTAGCTCAAGTACCACTTAGAAAACAAAAGAGAACCTCATAACAGCAACAAAAACATCCAACCAAAAATGCTCCAGAAGATGTGTGATGCTTTTGTCACGAACGTATCCATCTATGAAGGTATTGCGAAAGACTGAAACAGAATTTTTATTAAATACTTTCATGAATTATGTTTTTAGTGTCCACTCACAGTGAGCTACAGAGAACAACTTTGCCTTTCAGAAACAAACTGCAGCCTATCAATTTGAAAGCAGTTGTTGGCCCTAAGCCTGTTCTGGTTTGCCTCTTCACGGGATGGCTTCATTACATGACTAGACAAAAGCTTATTGCCGGGACAGCAAGAAAACCAAACAGCTTACTTTTCAGCTAGCATCTTCACAAACGTTACCACAATTAAATTTAGAAGTGGAAATGGCAAGCTGCACATTTTCTTACCAACTAGAATATATGTACATGTAGGTAAGATAAGGAGGACCCCTTGGTGGTATGAATAAGTAAGTAAATGAGGCCATAAAATTCACAAAAGAGAAAGCCAATGCTCTCTGTAACAAAGTGGAAAGGCAACCAAACTACAAAGCTGTATCTGGAGAAGAATCTAAAAGATTTGTTGGGACCATGCTTGGTTTCTAACATATATAGACATTTTTATATTTATATGTGTTAAACCAGCACGTGGTAGTCCCATAGTAATTCAAAGTCCCATTGTGCTAGGTCTTGCCTATAAATACAGCCAGAGAAAACTCCTGAGCTTGGAATTCCTGACCGTAACAGTTTATAACCTGCATAGCATTGTGCCTGTTTTACAGATTAAGATCTGAGGCAGAGAGAAAACAAAGCCCCAAAGATTTATGAGTGTGCTTAACGTGAAATAAGTAAGTAATCCCACTGAAGTTAATAGAAAAGTTAATGTGCTTAAAGTTAAGCATGTGAGTTTTAAGAATCTTTATGGTCTTAAGGCCAAATTCACACAGGAAGTATGTAACATCGAGGCTCCAGTGTAGCACTTCACACTGAATAATTATTAAGCCATCCTACCAATTATGGGGGGAGGGGGGGGGGAGTGTAGGATAGGTATCAAGTCCTCAGTAAAAATATCTATAATTCATGTATTCTAATATTTTCAACTTGTATGTTTAGATATGCTTATCCTGCAGTTGGTATTTTGTTTTTTTTTAAAAAAAGTCTCTATTTCCGAATTTATTGACAATGTCAAATTATGAAAGAAGTGCTGTGAAATGAAATGCAGTTTAAGATTAAAGTTGAGATTTCACGAGATATAAAATGGACAGAATTTCACCCTCTGTTGAAAAATGAGAAACAAAAAACTTAAAAAGAAAAATAGTCTATGAAAATTAGTTTAAATAATGCATTTTACTTGGCAAGTAGAGTCAGCTGGGAACATGCTGATTATGAGATACAATCACTCAGCTGATCAACTCTGACTTTTCAAATGCGAATATATCAGCTACAATGATCTGGCAAAACCTGGGACATCCATTTGAAAGCACCAACATATTTTATTCTTCCAATACATATTATTCTTTTTCTTATTCAAAAAGATTTTGGGATGCCATGTTGACTGAAATGGATTTTCCATTTCTGGTGTTCCTTGAATGCAACACACTTGAGTTCTGATTTTGAAGTGCTAACAGCACAGCCAATGCCAGTGTCTTGTGTAAATCAGAGGGATAACAACAACCTCAGAAAGGATACCCAACCCTGTTTGTCATTTACACCTCAAAAATATTCTTCCTTCAAAAACATGTTTACATTTAAAAGCATGTAAAACTCTGAAAAAAAATCAATCCCATAATATTTCTGTTGCTATTTTCAGTAATTTGCTTAAAATCTGTTTATGTCTCTGTATCAAGAAAGGTATTTTTCATTGTTCCTTTTTCCCTTCTCAATAGATACCATGTCTGCTTCTGGTCACAAACCATTTAATTTGACAACAAAATGACTAAACCTTATCATTTTTTTAGCTTATATTTTATAAGGTCAAATCCTACACTCTTCCAGTCCCTCTTCACACTATCAGTCATACTCATATGTGCATGTACCTCACCATAAAAATACATCTAAAACTGTGCATCATTGCAAATGTCACTCCCTCAAGTTTCCATCTAAGTGTTGAAGTCAGTGAACCCAAATATCTTGCTTTAGGGGTAGTGGTGGTAACTGTATTAATTATAAGGTAAATTTTACTTTCTTATTCTTGCCAAAATTTCACAGGTCATTTTACATCATGTATGATTGTACCAGTTGCATGGATTCCAAGAAGTAGTCTTCAGGATGGAATCAGTCTGCTAGTCTTTCCTACATCACTCTTCCTCAAATGAGATTTAAATGGGTTGGTACAGAGCCCCAAAAAGCAAGCTCCTCCTCCAGCTTGCAAAGCCCTAGGAGAAATCTAGCTGGACTGTGGGGAGGATGAAGGTAGCTGCTGTTGGCTGGTTATCACCAGCCTGCCTTCCTCCCTCCTTTCCTCAAGGCCAAAGCAGCTGCAGGAAAGCTCTGCCCAAGTTCCCCTCCTTCCTCTCCTTTCCTCCCCCCAGCAGCAGCTTGGAAAACTCAAGAAAGTGAACTGCATAGAAGAAAGGGGAGAGAAAGAGTTGTTACTTGCATCAGTGGATAACCTGCCTGCAAGAGGAATCCACCTGTATTGTTGCTAGGATGAGACAACTCATTCTACCTTACCCATACCCCTACACACAACCGTATGGGATGATTAAAAAAAAAAAAAAAGAAAATGAATGAACGCAATCGATTTTCACTAAGTTATTTAAAAATAGTGTTCTAGACAAAATATAGTAATCATTTTTCATTCTTTGGCCCCTTAACAGAGACAGAAGTTGTGATTTAAACAGTAAAACCCACTCAAACAGATTTTCTGTTACCGAAAAAAAATGTCTCAAAGGCCTACAGAACATTTCAGGAAGCTCAATGAAAATACTCAAGACAGTAATTTTGACTTCAGGCTTTAGGGTACTTCGTTCACAAAAACCGAATAAGCAGGGCTAGAAAAACAAATACGCTACTCACGTTCTTCTCCAGACCACTCTGCTTTAACTTCAGGGTTTCTGCCTCTATGTCACAACATGAGCTGTCACCACACTTCTATGTAGCAGAAAGCCATACTCTAAAACTTAAAACCAAAACGCTAACAGAACAAGATGAGCTCTCACCATGTAAAGATGACTGCAAGTCATTCATGTTTTGGTCTAACAGCTGTGAGGGCAAGAAACCTGATGGTGTTGGTGCCACAGACGAAGTGTTCTCCACGTCTCCAGCTGAAGAGTTCATGGTGAGATCAGCAAGTGCAACCTGTCCAAAAACAGCTGTCCACTCTTTGCTGAATTCCCCCTCATCCAGGGAGGAAGCGTTGAGGATCTCATTCAGTAATACCATGTCATCCTTGTCACCAGGTTCTGACTCCAAGGACCTCACAAACTGATCCTTTGAAGCTGTCTCAGAACAAGATCAAGATAAATAGTTTTTTAGACAAACAAAGAGAAGAAGCAGCCTTTTAAAAACATCCAATCTAGGTTTTGTATGTTAAGTGAGATGGCATATTTTTGCATGAATATTTGTTGTTTTCTCTTCTAGACCCAATTCTCTTGGACATCTGAGCTTGTAGCTTATGCAACAAGTAATTCATTGGTTATCTTAAATAACCTCACTGCTGTTAAGACTCATTTCTCATTAAAAACAATACTACAAGTATGCTTAAACATCTGTTAAACACCACACCAAAATCATTACATAGCCTAATATTTAAAACATTGGAGAAGACTACTTTTATGTTGCTTTTTGAAGGATTATATAAAACGGTCAACAAAAAAAAAATTAGGTTGGCATAAACTGAAACGAAATAAGAGTTGGGGATTATTCTAGAATTTTGTGAGAATGTAATTTAAGATGACCTTTATGACCTTCTGACCAATGCTTGAATTACTGGGGTATTTCCCCATGAGAACACGTTACTCTACACAGAGTGAGATTTCTACACTGTTCAATGCTGTAGTAGCTCTTTTTTGCCTCCCTTAGGCTGCTGAGAAATAACTGGGGCCACTTTCCTTCTGGTTCCCCTTGCTAGTTTTTCCAGCACCAGAACTGCAACTGAAGAAGCTCTTGGATCACTTGAGCCATTACTCCTTAAAAACAATTTTTCCTAATTTAGAAACGTTAAATAGTTACATAAAATACATGAAGCTTGTAACCAGGACCGTAATCCTTTTCTCTGGCTTACAAAATATTTGGAGAGTGAAAGAACTGTCAAGGAACCCCAAGTGTTATTTTACTTGGAAACATTTAGAGCTCCACTGTGGGAGTATGCAGGGGACAAAAATGGTGGTTAACAATGTTGATAATGTTACGTTATTGAAACCCAGATCAGTTTATCTTAATTATGCTTATTTCAAACTTGTGGTAAGGCACAGAAGCAACTTCAGTTTTCCAAAGTTCAGACAGATCAGCTGAGCTCTGCGAGTTGCATACAACTTGCAAAGATGTTTTTAACCCTTTTGGGTTGGAACAAAAGATTTATAGCAGCAAAGTGGTTGCACTGGGCTATTTTATTTAAATGCAATGGCCTTCTCAGGCAAGTTCCCTTTAAATAGCTGTAATAATTTATAATGAAATGGCTGAAGTTGAGTCAGAGGAGAAAAAAAAGCACAAAACTGTGTTTTAAAATAGGCTGATGAGTCAACATGCACACCTACGTACTAAGAAACAAATAAACCAACACATAATATAAGGACTTTATTTGTTATTGAAGACAGCTCTGAGATTCAGCTCTTTTCTAATTCACGTTTTTATATACCTCTGTACTCCCTGCCAGGGCCCAAAAATTAGAAATAGAAACATCACAAACAAGTCAATTCTCCTGATGCTCCCACCAGCCTATAACTAAAATACCATAGAAAACAATTTGTTCTCATGAATTTTCAGGCTGCTTTCCCACCTTCAGATAAACAGCAGAGAATGTTAAGGTTGCCCAAGCACCAACAATTCCCCTGCATCTCTAGCTATTCAGCAGGTGAGGCAGAGAGGGAAACCCTTCCATAGGGGAAAGGCACCTGCTATTTCAAAGGCACTTAAGAACTCTGATCTCTATGGGGCATCAACACTTCAAAGCTGCTTTCAGGAGGGCCCTTCAAGAACTTGGAAGGCTTACAGGGGGAGATGCAAAGAGAGCATCATTAGTAACAGATCTGCTAAGGCATACCACCAACACTGCACCTAACCACAAATGACATTTACTATAATGAAACAAAGGCTTTGCAGCAGCACAGCTCAGAGCAAAGCTCTGCTTCATCTGGGTATCCCACTGCAGTAGTCCCATTTTTACTGGGAGAGAAAGTACAACACATAGCTTTACATCTGAAGAGCAGGCAGGTCTTGCTGTAGTGCGTATGACCACCAGACATCAGAGGAGTGACACACATCTTGTCTCAGCAGTCTTTCTGATCTTCCTGCAGGGACGACGCACCCGGGGCAGGGGAGGATAGGGTGGTGCTTATGCTCAGGCTGCCTCGAGTAAGCAGCAGTAAGTTCTGCTCCTGTTTGCAGTAAAGGTTATCTTGAAACCAGTCTTGCTTACCAAGATATTACTTATGTGGTATCTCTGCTAGATTACTAGAATGATATGGACGTTCTCACCTCACCCGTAAATCTTCTATTACTTCTTTTCCTGTTTCTCTGTTTTCACTGCCCATTTTCACAGTCAACATCCTTTTTTTGTCTGCACATGCTGCCCCTAACCTTATAAACGTTCATGAGAAAACCCCCAAAATTCCCGATGAAACACTCAAAACACAGTGTCACTATATTCTTTTTGGTAGTTGTTTGAACAAGCCTCTAGCAATGCTCATATTCCTTTGCAAACATGTCTCATTTTGCTGGTATTTAAAAAAATTAAATGTGAAGAGAAACTAAAAACATTTACAATGATACATGATCGGAAACAGAGGATAAAGACTTCCTTCTGAAACACACACAAAAGTGTACCTCTAACTATACTGCTGCACTTAAAATAATACAATATTCCTTAGCCTAAAGCTAGCTAGTGTGTAAAATTAGGGTAAATGGCTAATGTTGTAATATTAATAGAACCATCCTCATCTGATGAAACCGCCCCACAACTGCTTTTATATGGATTTAACTATTAGACTAAAGGTTAAAAAAAAAATAGCCTTCTAACTGACACAACTAAGTTTATATGAACAACAATTGTATGATTATCTGTACCTCCACTAAGAAGGTCCAACAAGGAATGGAACTGAATAAGAAGAAAACCAGAAGAAAAAAGGCCACTATCAGACACACACTGACCTTTTTTATTAACCACAGAAAAGAAGTCATCACTACCTTATCTATCCACAGATTAGGGCTGCTTCTGCACAGGCAGCTGAGGAACCTTCCCTGTTTCTGCCTTTGTGGGTGATTCCCCACATGGGTAATTTCCCCACACTATAAGAGAGTGCCTGCGACAAATCCAAAGTTGAGGCGTTTGCAAGTGCTCTCTTCCTCACCCACCATGAAGGCAGTGCCTTAAATACCCCAAATAACACTCTCGGTCTGACTGAGTAAACCACACAAAGGGATTTTTTTCTTTGCTGATTTACTACTTGCTTTTTGAGTTGTCACAGTTGTTCTTGTTGTTGAGGGTTTTTTTACTCATTCTTCATAAATAAGTGAAGAGCAAACAAGAAACTATATGCAAGAATCTTACTGCATACGAAAAATGATAAAACTTTTGGCCTGATCTTTCATATGTTACATAGTAAAACAGTACCCTTTAGAAAAAAACCACACATCCCCTTGAGCTGCCACTGATCTAACAAAAGCATAAGGATGGCAGTAGAGCCTGGAATGAAAGATTGCTTTCTCATGTGCATATGAGAACAGCACAGCAGATATAATTAACTATCTGTCTGAAAGAAATCACCAGTTCTTTTTTTTTTTAAGAGGACTAATTCATTTGTTTCTGATATGTACATTTCTGACATAAAATCTTGTGGTTACTAGCGTATTGCAAAGGGTTGTGATACAACAACTAAAGAACCAAAAAGAAAAGTGTGTGAAATATTAAAGGAGGGGTAAGGTTTACAGTGGGACCTACTTCAGTGGGGCAAATGCAATATAGTCCAGTATACCTAACCTTGAATCACCTACTATAGTGTGTTTTATCCCCAGTAAGGTTTACTTCATATTATAACATTAGGAATAGTGCCTCTGCACATGTACAGGAAGTTGAGTTTCCTTTAACACTGTTTAAATACTGCAGCTGAATAATTTCATTCAGAAATACATCAACTTTTCAGATTATGAAAACAATTAACATCTAAGATTAATATTATACTTGGTGCTTATAATTGAAAAGCAGATGAAACAGACAGGCACAAATGTTTCATACCATTTTCTTCAGGCTGGAGGTCTAATAAGTCATCTATGGCACCTACAAGCAAAAAAAAAAAAAAAAAAGGAAAAAAGAAAAAAGAAAAGCAACAAAGGAAGATCTGCAGTACACCGACAATCAGTATGTACACAGCTAAAGGTAGTTTTCTTAAGTCTCTTCACCTGAGTTCGGCTTGTGGTTACAATTTCCTTGTAACGTGGATATGACATCCTTGCCATTGTCAGCTGTAATCAAGATCCATAAACATGTCAAATTGCACTTGGCACAAGACCATGCTTATAAACAATGTCACTGTAAGATCAACATGCAATGGTTGTTGGTATGCATGTTTAAAATGAACCTGGCCACAATGGATGAAAGACCCAAGATGTAAGATCCATTTCTAAGAAGTGAGGCAAATTTTTGAATAATAACCTTGGAGAGATCTTCATTTGAATCACCGCCTGCCACACTAGCCCATCTCCAGGCTGAGCGCACCCAACTGAGGCAACTGCAAGAATCAGGCAGGTCTCTGCTGTCCTCCAGAAGCAGAGACAATTCTTTCACAAGCTTGTATTTACACAGGCCAAGAGAGAGCACAAAAGTGCCCTCATCACTCCTAAAAGGATCACACCGCTCCCTAAATCACCTTCCTTGACAATATGTTCTTCCTCATGGCACCAACTCTGGGATGGGGGAAAAGGAATCTTCCCCCAAAGCATTCCAAGTCAGGATAAAAATAACACCACCTCCTCTCCTGCAGGGAAATAAATGGGCTAGGATCAACAGAAGGGAAATTGTATAGCTGAGGGTTACAGACTATCAGAGGTGAAAAAGCACCACTGTGCCCCAACTACAACTACTTTAAGTTCTGAGCAAGTTTCTTAGGTTAGACATGGAGTCAAAGCAATCCTCTAGATTCCATCTATCAGGGAAGAGAAAGACACCTCCCTCAGATGATTAATTGCATTTAAGACATGTAGCAAAACAGGAGGGATGAGTTACCTGCTGAACATGCCTTTCACTCCCCATTAACTGCTGAGGAAATCTAGCTCCTACACAACTAAGTCTGTAGCTCTAAGGGTGAATGAAGTATTGCCAGAAGTGGAAGGTAGATGTGCTGGAAGGCTCAAGTTTGAGGTTGGAAAGGAGACAAAAAATTCTCTATAGCGGAATAAAAATTGACAGCCAAACCCTTTCAGGCAAAACTTCAAGGTGTGTTCAGAACTAAATGAAACAGAACAGCTTGCTTAATGTTTTAATCATATTATTTTAACAAGGCTTTGACTAGCCCAATGGCATGGAAATCTGCCACCAGCCCTAGAATCAGCTGGTCAATTAAGGACCCATGATCACATCTGATCACACTCTATATAGACAGGAGAGGCATAGACACACATGGACGAATATACACGATGCTTCCATACAGGGGCAATGCACAAAGCAAGAGGGGAAAATCCCAACAGTAAATAGATTGGCAAGGGAAAAAAAAAATAAGAAAGAGAAGTTCATGAGAGATGGGGTATGTATGGCCACAATTCTGTAATAAAAGTAGTACAACTGTTGCTGAAAGCCTGCCCTAGTTCAGTGGTAAACATGATGGAGCCAATCTTGAAAACACCCATAGTATTTTAAAGGAAAATACCGAGAAAATGATAAAAAATTGTAAGTTATGAAGTAGAAGCAGTTGATGAGGAAAGCTAGAAGAAACACAGCTCCATCACTAATAGTGCTACATCTGTATTACTTTAATCTGTACAGAGTACTTTAAGAAAAAAAACAAACAAAAAAATCTTTGCAATGGCACAGACCCACTAGTGTATGGAAATGGAAAAATTTAGCAGAGCAGGCAGAAGTATTCCAAAATACTTCAGTTCCTTTTAGGGGCGATGGAGAAAGAGACAGAACGAGGTATTTCTATTATGGACGATGGTGAAATATTTTACAGCCCATAAGTAACTGAGATTCTAGAACACATCTGCTAAGAAAATATAAGTCAGATTTTGTGTCCAAGAATATTAAAATATCTCGTCAAAGAGACAGCTGATCTAATTAATTGCAAAATGGGTGAAACTTCAAAACACTGGAAAAGTCCTAATATTATGTCATTGTTACAAAAAACCACCCAAACAACAACAATAATTAACAGGGTGACTCAAGTAATTGTAGGCAACTATGGGCTGGTAGCTCAGCATTACTCTTAGGCAAAACATTAACTGAATCCCATTCAGTATGGGATTCAGCAAAAGCATATGAGCATAATAAAGCCTCCTATAATAAAGGGTGTTTTCATGGGAAGCAGACCTAATTAAAAAAAACCCAAAACAACTAATTTCATTCTTTGATAAAACCATGAGCTTTCTTCGGTAAAGATACTTGTTTAGAAACAACTTGATGCTGCACTGCATAGCCTTCCAGCTAAAAAGTTAGCACTGCATAATATCTATAATGAACATATTGAATGGATTAGGAACCTGACAACTAACAGATGTCAAAAAAACAGTTGTTAGGAGAAATAATTGCAAAGTAGAAGTGTTTCTAGTTTAGATCTTTTTTAGTTTAGGTTTAGTGTTATATCCATCGCTATTCAATGGCTTTAGCAGTCATCTGGAAGTAAACACAAAATCAATCTTGAAAAAAATGTGCAAACAACTAACAGACTATTAGAGGTGGTCATTCAGGCCAGTCATTCAGTTTCTGTAGTCAGAGCTGGGAGAATTTAATACCACTAAGTCGTAAGTTATATCCCTAAGAATAAAGAATATAAGCCATGTTGCAGAAAGGAAGAATGAGTCCTGGAAAGCTGTGACCAAAAGGAACTGAGTCTTGACAAACAACAAATTCAAATATGAGCTTCTAACTTGATGTTGCAGCAAAATGAGATTTGCTTATTGAATATAGAAACAGAAATGTGATTTTACCTTCTAGAAACACGACGGGTAAGACCAACATCAGAAATGTCTTGTACGGTTACGTATTTCACATTTTAAAAGGGATGTTGGAAAGTGGAATGGAAACAAAAATTTAAAAAAGAAAAGACTAGAGAAGATGTTTTCAAGACATCAATATGGTTAGTCTATTGAAATGAAGATGTGAGAGGTGTCTTGATTTTAATGTAGTATCTTTTAAAGTATCTTCATGGAGGACAACAGACTACATATTAAAGGGATTCTCCATTGATTTAGTAGAGGAAGGACCTCTGGGGGTTATCTTTTTCAAGCCCTTTGTCAGAGTGGAGCCAGCTATGAAGTCAGATTAGGTTTCCCAGGGACGTGTCCAGTCAAGTCTCGAAGATCTCCAGGGATGAAGATTCCACAGCCCCTTTTTCCAGCACTTCACCAGCCTCACCATGAACACTTTTCTTTCCTAGTACGTAATCAGAGTCTCCCTTCCTGTCACTTGCCTCCCATTCTTTCACTGTGCACCTACAATTAGAGCCTGGCTGTGTCACTGGGTAATAACCACCCATCAGGTGATTGCCAGCAGCTGAGTATGGCTTTGCCTAGCTTTCAGGCAGAAATTCCACTGAATTCATCAAGTTTTTAACAAAGTACATGTTTAATCACTGGAATAAACTAGCAAGCTAAGTGGCATACTTTCCTTGTCTTGATGCCTACTGATCTGTGGATCCTTTCCTTGAGGACATGCCCAATGTAAGAATTATGCTTTGGAAGACAAGCTATTTGACATATCTGAGAGTATTGAATGAAATGGAATATATATCATATATAATTATATACAATATGTAAGAGATTAGGTCTAACAGATCTCCCTGGCCTTAAGTTTCATGCATTTGTAGGGATTTGCTGGGTGAAGTTGAACATATATGAAATTAAAAAAAAAAAGAAAAAACTATGTATTACAGCACTTATGAAGTTATGATAACATGAAATAAAATACCTGAATAGTTCGATTCCTTGGTATGGCTCTCCTCATCTAATGAAATCAACCTTAATTTGAAAGAATAAGAAAAAAAATGAGACAATAATTCTGAGGCTATAGAATAATAATAAATTTTTCTCTTTTTGGTCACATCATTACAGAATCATATCAATAACAAATAAACAGTAATTCAGATGGACTCTTGCATTTCCTGTACATGCCGGTCTGTTGTTAACTTTTATTGTTTCATTGACAGAAGTCTACTGAAAACCAAAATTAGATTGAAGACCAACTATCAAAACCTACCACCCCTCCATTTTTAACCTAACTAAATCTCTGTAATGAAAAGTACAGTGCATTCTGCTTTTCCACATTTGCTCTTTCGTAGCTACCAAGAAGGAGGTACAACTGTTCCAAAAAAAACCAAAACCCCCCAAAAAAACAAACACCAAATCAAATCTGCTTTGCACTTCTCTTTTTAACAGCAACTAATTAAAAATCAACAATCAGGTGAGTTTGGTCCCACATCAGCAGATTTCTAAAAAACCAAATCAACAGTGCTGATGAAAAAGCTCTTGACAGTAAAAAAAGCTGTGATTTACATGCAATTCTTAGACAAAGGTAATCTCTTCAGCGAAGAATATATATTTTCTAGCTGCTATTATTTTGTGTAAAGCCATTCAACCAGTAGGGAATGAAGCAGCCACAAGGCTGATGTGGTGGTGAAGAGGACTGCGTAGGCACATCCCTCCTATCCTCTAGTGATAGGACAGAAGGAGCCACCTCCCCTGCTTTTGAGAATAAGCTTTTGAGGAGCAGAGGAAAATTAGATTCAGGCCAAATTCTAGTATAATGAATGTTTACAATGAATGGAAAGTTCATGAGGATTTCAAAAGCTTTGTTTTGTGTAATTCTTCTAGAATCTTAGATGTTTGTTTATGGTTTGTTTTTAGACAGAAAATGGTGACATATTTTTTTCCCCTCAGTTTTATGACAGACAAGGGAAAAAATAATCCATAAATAAAACCAAGTACAAACATGACAATGCATCTGATGCATTTGCTGGTAGGTGCCAATGCACGCACCTTGCATAAATCACGCATTCATTCTAAAATTTATATTCAACATTGAGGAAAACAATTGTTTATGAAATTCTTTATTATTGTCACGAGATGCAGCGGATTCAGGGAACTGCTGTGGAGACAATCGCCTGCCAAACAGTACTTGGCCAAGTCCTTTCTAATCTTCTTAGCATCAAATCTGACCAATTTATAAACTGGTTTTGGTCAACGGTTCTGAATCTAAACAAGTAAAAGGACTGGAAAACCGAACTCTCTAAAAATCCATTATTATAAATAGCCGAGCAAAAGCCACTAATTATCAGTCAAGCTGTTCTCTGCTTTTTGACAACTGATCCTTTGCTGGGTGCTTCATTTAACTAGGGATAGTCAAAACAACAGGTGGCAGCAGGATTATATCAACGTTGCATCTCCTCGCAACTGAATCCTGATGGTCCCATGGTCCCGTTGGGGAGGGATCACATCTCATTCTCCGGTTCTCCTCTCCCCATAGCAGCCCATTCATAATTCTCTCTCACCTCAGAGCCACAGGTAACTCAAACCTTGATAGCATCAGCTCACTTAGATGTACTTTTTACTAAGTATCTACTGCTTCATTGGATTACTAACTGATGCTGTATACATTACAAAAACTAATCGCTGCTCAAAGCAATCAGGAATCCATATCCTATTCCCAGGTGAAAGGAGATGCTGCTGAAGGGAGAAATACAATGCTCGTACATCTTCTCCCATGTGTAGTAGTTTACCATTTCTTTTACTAAAGAAAAAATGAAGCAAAAGCTGAAAAATAAAGAGAAGGCTAGGAAAGATGAAAAACACAAAGATTGTACAGGTTTTTAAAGCTCTTAATTTCACAATAAAGTTTATCAGTTTTCACGTACACATCACAACATTTCAGGAACTCTTGTATTAAGCTTACTGTTAGCTAGTGTGATCAGACTAGCTGTGTCTGTATTTCCATTTATAAATGTTTGGTGACTTCAGCAACCAGAAAGCAGATTATAGACAAAAATAATTATTATTTTAATATATAGGCCATGTGACTTACTGACTCTGCTGATCTTGTACTGATTTGGTGCTCTCAATCTGCAGGTCCTCCTTTTCTGCTTTTTCCGTTAATTTATTCACAGGATCTTGTAAGCTCTAGATCATAACCATAATATAAAAGAAGAAAATAAAATAGAATCAGGGAAGCAAAAACATGTCATTTAAGGCCAAACCAGACTATAGAAGCTACATAAATTAAGCAAGTATGGTTTTGAGCTGTATCAAAACTATACCTGACTCAAACAAGCAAAATAAAAAATGTTAGAAGATAATCAAATTGAGTCACATGAACACACTTTATATAAGAAGGTGACTCTTGGCTACTTCTAAACTCATGTTCTGTTACTGATATTTCTAAGTAAAACCATCTATACTATGTACAAAGCAGGCACTAAAAGCCGGTTTCTTTGCCATTTGGGGGGTTTGCCTTTTTTATTTTCCTCCCTTTTTTTTAAAAAAAAAAAGATGAGAAAAAAATAATTTTTTTTACATCTGTTTGTTGCTTATATACTGCTTCTTTACTTTTTTATTCTGTTTTTTTTCCCCTGACACAACTATTCACACAACAGTGTACTGGGAAGGTAGTACTCGTATCCTGAATCTGAAAATGAGGCTTAAAATCTTGGATGATTAGTTAGATAGAGGCCAGGTCTGGCATTATGAAACTCTACTGTCCCTTTGCAATTTGAAAGCTATAAGATAACAATGTACAGTTTCATGGTCAGCATTTTTATAACCAAAATTTGGATATGTGAATAACCCAACACATAAAGCATTACAGACTGACTCTTTGTGATTACAGAAGTGATAAATATACTACTGGTTGTCCCTGTTATGCATTAATTAGGATTTCTGTATGAAAAATTAAATAACTGAAGATAGTAATTAAATAATCACAGATGTTAGCAATGTGACTATTCGGATCTATCAAATGGTTTTGCTGTGAAGGTGAAAACATGTTCCTTTTTCCAAAGTCCAACTCAGTTTCTGTAAAAAAATCCCCATGTTTCATGTGACCAGTCCTGGTCACTTGTAATTAAGTTTATTTAAGTCTCACTGATATTCATAGTAGTGCATCTCACCCACCTTCTCTCCCCTGTCCTCCAAAAAGCTGAGGCTACAACAAATATGCCACCTTTTGTACAAAACATAATGAACACAAAAATGTAGTGGCTTTGCATTTGGAGTGTTAACAAAATGGTAGTATGTTTCAACAGAATAGTAAAACAAAGAAAAAATGTGGCTGCTAAGTCCATCTCATCTATTGAATAAAAGTTAGAGCCCCCAGCCCATCTGGTACAAGAAAAGAATTCCCAGGCATGTCGCAGGTCTTGTTTGCGCTGCCCTGTTATCTAGGACAGACCCCAGAAGGGGCATTCCAGTTTCTGCTTGGCTCAGAACTTGCCTGTATGAGGAAACGTACGCTTCAGTGTTTTAGAAACCAAACTAATGGACCTGCCGTATACTGCAGTTGCACACTTTTTTCCTCTCAGTAAGCTAGTTCTTCTATCTAATACCACAAATTAATTTCTCATAAGCACCTAGAGCACTGCAGACATGCATCAAAAGATGAGGGATCACAAAAGCAGCAATAATAAATAGAGGCATTAAAGAAATTTACCTTATTCTGTGGTTGCCACTTTTTTTGGGAACTGTACCAGTGCTAACCGCTTGTAAGTGTACTTCTTGTATTCTGAGGAACGGACACTAGCCACCTCAGCTTAACCACCTACGAATTAATGTGTTACCCTTTAACTGCATTTGTACCGGGTATTGATTAGACTGCACTTCTTGTACTATTAAAATTATGGGAATTATTCCATTGACCCAAAGAGGCCCTGGATTATTGTTCAAAAATGTAAGAATATGCACTATACTTGCACAAAAGTGCAGTGCAGAGAAAGACAGCAGAGCTTTGCATTACAGGGGCTGTAGTGCTTTGGGCACTTGAGTCATCTTGGACACCTTCATAGTAGGGCACACAGTTTACCGTAATCAGAAGGTGATGGTGCAATAGTTGTGGTGTTCTGCCTGCAGCACAGAGCTTGCCCCAAGAAGGATGTCATGGTTTTGAACAACAAACAGAACTATTTTAAGGTCTGCCTGAGTATATACAAGTCAGATAAAGTTATCAGAAGTAAAATCTTCTGCATCTTCACCAAGAAAAATACAAAGAAATCAGCATTCCTCTTTAAGGAACTACATTTTATGATGCTTCCTTCATGAGTGTTTCAGGAAATCCATATTTAAAGGACTGTGATCAAACCACGGAAACAGCATATAGAAATGGAGTTCACAAGTACCTTGGGAAGGAAATAGCATGATAATAATGGCAGTTACTATTTCCTGTATTAGAAAAATAAATATAGCTCTGAAATATAGCTTCAGCTTCAATGGAGATTATGATAAAAATTGCTAAAAATCACCAGCTGTATTTTAATACAATAATTCAATTTAGTAATTTAATTTAGACAATATTCCCTCCAATTCTGATAGCAAATAATACGATTATTTTCTTCTCTCCTGCCTCTCTCTACTCCACATCCCGATGTACACTACAAACTGAGGTATCGTTTTAAAAAGACTTAAAAAAAAAATAATTACAGAATGAGTATGAAATAAAACTGAATGTTAAAAAGCATTGTAAAGTGTTTTCTAAACAAGAACCCATGGTAACGTGATCGCCACTGTCAGCATGTGTAGAAATGAAACTCATATTCTGTTTATTGTTTCAGGTTACATCAGAAGAAGGGAAGAAGTCCCACCATGTCGAAAGTGTAGCGTTTAAACAAGGCTATGAAGATACAGACTGAGTTCAGACAAAGCAAGCACACTTCAGTTGGGTGTACGAAGCATCCCGGACTTCGTTGGCTCAGAGCAGGAAAACGTGTAACTTCACAGCACCCGGCTGGTTGCTCGTGTGGACTCACATGGACTTTGTTCAGTATGTGACTGAAGGTAGGATTTCTCTTGTGTTTAGAAAGCTTTCTTCCTAGCTCCATTATTTCTCTTTCACTACAAAAATCAGGGTAAGACTGTACCCACTTGTAGAGCAAGTTCACAGTCATTCACTCTGCCTATCTTGGCTGGCTCTACAACCAAAAAGTCACCCAGTGTATTTTGTTTGCTCCCAGTACTCAGACTAAGTATGCAAGCTGACAAGGGGTTCCTCCACTGCAGAGTTAACTCCGGTTCCAGCTCAGGCACCGTTCCTAGCCTGACTGCTACTCACTCACAAAATTCCTTCACCTACATCTGGGCTGCTTTCAAGCCAAGCCAAGATCATCTGGACTGCACACAAAACCTGTCCTTTACAGTTAAATCACCAGCACGTTGGCAAGGCGCTCAGCTCGCCCACAGTTCCCCCCAAGTGCCTTGGACAACTTAGGCGCTTCCTCTTGACTAAGAAGGAATCCAAGCAACACAGCTAAGGGCAGCTCCAGGAGCCAGGGATACGCCCCGGGATGTCACAACACATATGGAGAAGTGCAACAGCACTGAGGAGACAAAAACTTGGATATGTTTCATTTGGGGGAAGAGCTGAAAGGGAAGAGAAAAAGCAGGTAGTCTCAGAATTTCCTCATGGAGATTCATCAAAAAAAACCCTCCCAAAACCCAAAAAACCCAACCAAGAAAACTCCTAGAGATACAAAATTATAGCCAATCTTGCCTATGAGTAAAGTCATGGTGCAACAAACAGAAACAAGAAAGGATATGAGACTACAGCAGAGGTCAGCAGAAGGCAACAGTGTTGTAGTACCCATTTGGACAGAGGTCCCCAAACCCGGAGGTTTGGAGCACAGGCAGCAGTGTTCCACTTTGCACAGAAATACATGGATGCACTGAGATTTACACCTTTTAACTGCCTTACCAGGGCTATTATTATTTCCGGGCTCATACAAACTCGTCAGAAAGTTTGGTATTATAACATTAAAATGTAAAAAATGCAACTAAATATTTATTAAATAACTAAGGCAAATAAACAGAAACAGAAATTAGAAAGAGGTATCATTCATGTAAAGTAGCCCCTGAAAGAAATTTAACTTCATTTGATATATGATAATTTCAAGACAATGAAACCTTACAGGCTTTACCAAAACAGCAGCCCATCATCTTAAATATTACAGCAATGGATACTTTTACATCACGATACATAGAGTTGTTAGCACATTAATAATCATCTTTCATCAAGCACAAAACTTGCAGTTAGGAAATACAGCTGCAATAGCACTATTATACTACTCTCAGCATACACCCCGAAGCAAGGAAAACAAATGGGCTGCATTTCATTAAGGGACTTTAGCAAACATCTCTAAAGACAATGTTTTCTTTCCAGAAACAATCCTGAGAGGCGTTTAAGAGTCTCTTTCCCGAGGTAAACCTGGTACACGAATATATTCAGACTACAAAACACAAATAGTAATTTTCCAGTACATAACACCTTCTAATTTTTCAGTAAGACAATCTACGTCTAAGTCAAATATTAACAGTTTCTTTAAATTCTTATTTTAAAGTAAAATGCTCATCCTACATACATGTATACTTAGTTTAATTCAGCAGAATCGCTTGTATGAGCAAAATTCAGCTGCTAGTATCAGAACTGGAATCACAAAAGACAAAAATGATGTGCAAGCACCACATTTAAAATTTTCTTTTCTTTCTTTTATTTTAAGATATAAGATAGGGAAAAATATTCTGAAAGAGGTAACTCCTGACTAAATGTAGAAATGGGCATGCTGAAATATTTTATGTATGTTTTAAACAATTATATGTTCCAATTGTATATTTCTAATACCTAAAGTCAACAGCAGACACAGCATCTTCGCTGGGTACATTTTTAGGTCAAAAGTTTCTCCATCAGAAACTACAGTTTAGATCAGCTCTAGCCATTTATTACACTTCACAAAAAACAATACCATGTAATCTCAATGTAGAATTAGCTTGCAGCTCCCTCTTAATATATAGTTACTCTGGCAGAACATATGAAACGAATGGTGGGGATCAGTTCCCTAGCCATAAACATCTATGACCACAGCCAGGTCTAGCAGAGCAGACACGGGACCCATGGGAGTCCCACACCCTTCAGAAATGACACGTAGAGGTGAGTTGACTTACCCTAAGAAGGCATCTGAAGCAGCAGCAGACACCTATTCTCTTAGGCAACAGAATCTCACCTGCTGCAACCACCAGATTTTCCTTAGCAATTGATTAATGGAAACAAACAGAAACTACTAACCGGGGGAAAAGAAGTCATGGAGGAGACTTCACTTTGGTATAGAAAATAATCCCACACTCCAGAGACCGAAAGAAATAAAGAACTGATACTAAAAGGCAGTAACAGCCTTATTCCCAAGCAGCTGTCTTCTCAGAGCACAGACTTCCATGAAATTTGGTAGTACAAAATTACCCACTGATTAGCATAATTTCTCTGCATACATATCACTGCAAGATCAGGAAATCACATATTTTAGTGCAGGAGGCCCTCAATCAAAATGGTTAAGGTTCTCATAACAGAGTTAGGCTGCATCCTAAACACACTACAATATTCACAACCATTTTTGCAGTTACTCTTTGCTTCAAGGGAGTGCTTGTTACACGTGCGTGGACTCAATATAGACTGTATTTCTTCATCATAATTTCTTCATCAACTTAATTTCACATGTAGATTATACTAAAATCTTTCACAAGAGGAAGTTCAAAAGATAACAAGCATCCCCAAATCTCTCATATCCTCTATCACAAGGGTACTTTGCATGTCAGAACAGATGCATTTTCTGTACAAGTTTCTCTCCAAGGTGTCCAAATGTTACTATACATTTTGAAACATTGTATGTCTCGTTCAAATAATCACATTTTTAGATATAAAAGAGAATAAACACCCAGCAACAACATAGGCTACCTACACAAATTAGACTGAAATTGGTTTGTATCAAAGAAGTCCTCAAGAAACCTTCTAACATGAGGAATTTATGAGAACAGCCCACCAGCATGGTACTCGCCCCTGAGCAGGACCCTGGCCGTGCTAAACCCAGGCTGTTAACTAGACATTGCTGCAATGGGAGGCAATGGTGTGGAAATAAAGGGGACTTTCTTTTCTGGTTTGGTGTTTAATTGGTGAGCCTCTCTAGCAATTACTAGCAATGTCAAGATAACTATACCCAACTGTCTCCTGCTGAAATCTGGACATAAGCTCTGGCTAAAACCCATCTTCCATGATGTGGACTATGCCAGAAAGCAGCTTAGAGTTACGTTAACTTCATAGCAAACGAGGACTTCTCCTGCAAGACAGGATTTTTCAGAGGCTGGGTAAGAGGAAAGAGTTTATGAGCCTCCTTTTATTTTTGTGCTCGGCCAGGAGAGACTGAGCTTGAAGTTTGTCCATTTGTTTGGTCTGTCGGGATGTTTCAAGCTGCAGGAGTAACAGTCTCCATGAGCTCTTTTTGCACTTCAAAGTTCAGAAACTGCTCCCTCCCAATCCACGTTTCTAGAAAACAACTTTAAATATAGCATAGTCATGTACAGACAAGTTTGGTAGTCTGGGATGAATTAAACCTTATACCTTCAGGTGCTTCTTTTCCAGGAGCTCTGGGGTAGCCACAGGCTATATAGCATAATGCAGCCCAGCTTCCACTTCTATGTGTCCTATGCACAAGTGCACAATATGCACAAGTGCGTGGATTGAGGCTATGGCTTGTAATCGTTTACAAACCGGGTTGTCTCTCCAAGCAAACAGTGGCTTTGCTGCAAGCTGTTCATTCCTCACTTTCCTCCCGATGGCAACCCTTCCGTCAGACCTCCTTCAGACAAATGTTATTTTTCTCCCATGTAAATAGGATCAGGCAATCATGTAGTTATTATGTTGCACAAAATAACTACAGGACAACGATATCTATGGGGATAACTGGAACATTACCAAATTTTGTCACTGTTTTCCCATTCCTCTAGTGAACCTCGAATTGCAATGGGCAAAGTAACTTCTTATGCAGGGGCAGGCATGACCAGGAAAATACACAATGCTGAGTGATTATTTTTAGATACCTGGTGAAACTCTGAACTCAGACTTCAGTCAGATATTGCACATATTCCATATTTAAAGATTACAAAGGACGAGCAAATATCACTAGTCAAGCAAAACAGTATTTCCCAAACCAGCTGAAGGTCAAAAAGCCTGAGTACAAGTGTGGGAACCCTGAGCATCCATGTACTCATATTCAGTCTAATAAGGTGTTCTTAAAGAGCATGAGTTTTTAAAACCAGATGCAAAGGCAAAATAGTATTAATTCACTTGCGGGATTTTGGGAAAGCAACATAAATACCTAGTTCTGCTCGATTTTGTGATTCTTTAGGAATAATCAAACACAATCCCCGTTAACACTTAAACACATACTAAAGTGCAGCCCTGAATAATGTCTTCCTTTGAAATATTCGTCAGTCACTGCACTCTACACGCAGTTTTTGATCCTACTAACCACAAGTACATTAAACAGAAAACCTGTATTTAAGTGGAAAGACAGGACAGGGATAAAATTGTCAGAAAATATACAGACAAAATATGAATGTGTGCTTTCTACATCCTTGTATGATTTCTTATTTGTTATCACTGGGCAAACAAACACATGTATATATTCCTTACCTTTAACATAGTGAATTCATATGGCTGATAACCTTTGAAACTTTCATGGATAGCTGCCATCGTATGCGAAGTTTTTTCCCAAAAATGAAGTAGTGTTGTCTGTAAGGTAGGATAGAATTTCAATGCAATGTTAGTTTTAACACCAATCTGCTTTCAGTGCAAAGATTTTTCAGATTTTTTCACATCTCCCCTCCAATATTAGTTACATATTCTTACAGTTTAATATTGCCATAGTAACCTCTTAAAAAAAGACATTAACAGGAAATCTTTCTTTTGGAGGTCAATGTTTTTGGATACCTGATATGTTGTTAACACATGAGAAAGAAGGTTGCATCTGCTCGCTCCCAGAAGATCCACTTTTTGACAGACATCCGTCTTCAGCTTGTCAAAGTTGAGTTTTGCATGTCGCACTTGAGCTTGAACCTTCAAACAAAGGGACAACTGTTGATGTAGGGAATTTTTTTCTGCATTTTTGTTGAAAGAGCAAACTAATACAACTTTTAGGGAAATCAGACAACTAAACAGACTCGATTAAAATTTATATATAACTTTATTATAGCATCAATCCCATTGAAATTAAGACATGGCAGGCTGATATATGCTAAAATATGGCTCTTTATCTTCTATGTTACTATTTTTCTAATATATTCAGTGAGGAAATTGTGTTTTCTAACCCCTGTTTATAAGATGAATATTAGTATTAAATATACACTGAGAAGACAGTAACTGGAAAATATATTTATTTTGGTATCTCTTTACAGAAATATCAATTCAAAGCCTGACCAACAAATTTGGAACTAAAAATTTACTATATAATACACAGGCGAACAGCCAGAGACGTCTCCATGTACAGTGGGAGACAAATTACACTGTCAAACTGTAAAGTTGATCTGCAACTCTCGTTGACAATATAGCACTTCAATAACTTTGAACTGCTACAAAAGTTTTGCTCATTTACGTTCTCCTTCTAAAATGGAGTGCTTTTCCTGTTTATTGCTATAAGAAAAATACTAAATATTCAGTTTCAAAGGGTTCTAGTTTTTCAACTTATTCTTCTACCATCTGTAAGTATATACAAGACACTGTCTGTTACAGATGCTGCATGTTTGACAATAATACTGGTATTTTCATGATCAAGTATCAGGGTAGAAAGTTGATGTAGGCATTTTGTACCCAGGATCCCCCATTTTTATGACAGCTTTGTACACTACCCAAATACCATATTAACAAATATATTCCAGAGGTGGAAGAGCTCTTGGGTAGATAGGAGGTGTTTTGGTGAGGCGGAGACAGATTTGAATTCCCTTAGGAAAGAGCAAATTGCTCCCATGGCTTCCACTCCTTAGGCAAGCATGACAAATGCTAAGCTATGGTATAAAAAGCAAGGAGCAGCTACTACCAAGATATCCCCCTACAAATGACACTATTTTCTGAAAAGCCTTACCCAGTCAGAACCACACTGGCATGGTATGAGGCTGCCTCTTAGTTTGGGATCCTCAAGGGACTTTACTTCTTTTAGCTTGCGGATCTGTGCTTGGCCGAAGCCCAAGCGAGGCACCATGCTATCCATGCCAGGAGAAGTCCCATCCCATGCACAACTGTCTAGTCAAAACAGCAGGGAGATGAACAGCTTATGTGCCTCCAAGATTAGGAAGCAACAGAGGAAAGGAGCAGTGGCAGAAGCACCATGGAGGCTTTATCCAGTGCTGGATAAAACACCTTTTTCCTGCACTAGGTCCTCAAATCCACTTCCTTTAGTTCTGAGTGACTGAGAGCACAGATTTACAACAAAAGGAGACTTGTGAAGAAAATCATGGGCCTGTGCAAAAAAGGAGCTTCTAACTGAAATCCAAACATGAGATTACCTACACTTTTTGCCAGCAAGAATTGCTACAACAGGAAGGTATTTCAGTAAGAGATGCTGTAGGGCTTTGAAAAACCTAGTGAGACTTGAGATCAAATTCGGATCTCAGTTACAGCCATGAAAATCCAGAGAATTCCAACTGATGTCAGTGGAAACGTGTCAAATATAAAACTGTATTTTACAATGGTGCAGCTGAGATCAGAATCCCTTTCCTATTCAGTATAACATAGCACTAGTGAAAGCACAGTAAGAACAGCTGTGGCTTTGTAGACTGACAGTCTACGTGAGCAAAAATGTTAGTTCGGGAAACAGAAAGACTGTGTCAGAGACAGTGGGCCACAGGGGAAAAAAGTACTAGCAAATGTAGTTATTAATTTCTACAACTATAAGTCCGCACAAGGACTTCGTACAACAGACTGGGATTTGGGTCTACCTCACACCTCCAACTCCTTAAAAGAAAAGAAAAAAAATCCAGAAACCAAAAAACCTGTACAGTTTCCAGTTGCAGTCTTCCTGCAGATAGTCTTCAGGAACATTTAGCAAGAAACAATGTCAGCATTTATTTTAATTTAACACATAATTAGCATCTCTCTCAAAAGCTAGAGCATTCATAAAGAGGTGATCCACAACACAATGTGGAATACAAACCTGTATATTTGACGTGCCCATACAGATGATTCAAAATACTTAATGTAGTGCTGTGTTACCAAATGCCACACACTTCTCTTGCCAAGCAGAGAAGATGCAATACTATAAGAACTATTAAATTAAGGATGCTTTTAGGTTTTTTTTGGTATACTGAGAGTTTATTGAGCAGAAGTACTCCCCATTTTGCAGCAGGAGTGCAGGACAGCTGAGAAAGAACACCGCATACTCCATCAGCGTGACCTTTGCCTTTTATGTGTGCCAATAAACGCATTTTCAATTCAAATTATTATTAGACATCTTTTAAGATTACTTGTGGTTTCAGGAATTAGGTATAAAACCTTAGTGCTTACAAAGTGTAATCTACTTAATACCACACAAGTTATCAGAATGAACCTTTGGTTTGCAACTCAAGGGAAAGCTGATGTAATACATACTAATCTTCTCCTTTCTCTGCAATTACTAAGACATGAGAAACAGGACCTTATTATGGTCTCGGTCCAGCAAATTTTTATTCATACATTTAACTTCATTGAAGCTGAACATAGAAAATTTCCTCAAAATCCTGGTCTGAAAAGTGGCAGAATTTTAATGACTAAGAGAACTGCAGCAATACAAATGCAACTTCGACATTTTGCACTGAAAGAGCTCCTAAGCATCTTAAAGCTGTAGGTGCTAGTTGTGAGGTTTATGGTGTACAAAAAATTTTTATGATACTACTGACATAAAAAAGATTATTACTCTTCATCTTTTTCTTTTTCTAAGCAACAACCTGGAGCAACCTGCTTTTAATTTCCCAATGCAAACATATAGGTACAATATTTATGGAATAGAGTTCTTTAAACAGAGCACATAAGAAAACATAAATTTGGAAAGCAATATCTTATTAAATCAATAGCTTGATAAACTACAAGATAACAGATAAAACTGAAATAATTTTAAAAGATTGAAATAAATAAGTAAGCAAATAAATACACAAATGTGAAGATCCTAAATCCTGAAGATTCTGGTATGCCCGATTGTAAGGGCAAATATTTGCTAACACAGGTTTCTAAACCTATATTCAAACAGAAAAGTTCCAATTTTCAAGAGTGCTAACATTAAAAAAAAATATTCAGACCCAGTTAAAAAACCCTATTCATTATGTTCAGTTACTGAAATACAGATTTGGCATGTATTTTCAAGGAATCTTTGTCCTCTACAGTACATCTGTGTTATTAGTTTCTTTTAGTCTACCATAAAATGTAAAATTTATTTTCAGTAGTAGCCCAATTTCAGGGACAATTCAGTTAGTGAAGCATCATCCCCAAAATGAACTTATGTTGGCTAAATGCACTAACTCACTTTACATACAGTATATTTTTTGTCTCAGCATTTCCAATATAGAAGCAGTAACAGATGCTTCCAGTCTAATTTGTCACCCAACCTCTCACTTACTCGATCTGAAAAGCATGCACAGCGTGTGTATAGGCTGGAAGGAGGTGGGTAAGTAAATCAAGAGGGAAAAATGCCTGGAATATAGCAAACCTTCCTGTTGGGGGCTCTGGGTAAACTCTACCAGCAGATGGAATCAGTACGAATCTCTGCATTAAGTATAGCACCTTCTGGCATACCTGATTGTTGTAAAGACTACATAAAATTAACTGCAAACTGAAGTAGGTTGCAGTTTGAGCACAAAGTATTTAGCGGATAGTGGATCTTGCAAGCATTTCTGTGCGTAGCACAGAAAGCGCAAGGAACTAGATTCCCAGTTCCCACAACTGTAATAGCTTTATAGCTTGAGTGGTGTTATGACAAGAAGCACCCATTATACTTTAACACGAGCATATATAAGCACTTACTGATTTTTTTTTTTAATTTTTCTTTTTTTAAATTCAAGATTCATGCTGGGTAGTCAGAGAACAGAAAAAGTAGTGTTTTCTACAAAATAACGCCTGTAACTAAACTTTCCCACATGCAATATAAGGACTTCCAACATCTTACACAGTACTAAACCTGATTTCATTTGCTTTGGTATGTTCTACATTTTGCAGACTATACTTTGACTCAACTGTTCCCTTGGGTTAGAATAGTATTTGCTGCACTCATTAATCTCTGCTCTATCAACTTGTAGGAATAACACCTAAGAACAATGGTTAAAGAAGAAGAGGTAGCATACTTCTGCTTGTCTGCTTCAGCCCTGGTTATTAAAATCTTCCTTTATGATCTGATGAGAAACACTGACAAAAAGGAATTTTAGGTGATAAATTTGTAGAGTAAGAAATGCGTAGCTAAAATGGAAAACTACTTGGACAGTAATAGATCATAACAAGTTCCAATGATATACTCCTTAAATTTGCCATTTTGGACTTTATTATGATTGTCTGGCGCTTGTGCACGCATCCCCACGCACCTCATCCTATTAAGCTTGATTAAGCAAATTTGCAGCCACATTGCAATTCATATAAAGGACTTTATTACCACTGCACGTCTACTTGGCTCACTCTGGAAAGCAACAAAAGTATTGTCTGCCTTTCTGCCACAAAAGAGCAATCGATGTATCAGCTTTGAAAGAGAAGTTACGTCTGCGTGAGGAGAGGAATAACTGCAGGTACCCCTGCCATACAGACTGCCGCCTTCTTTTCCTGCGCAAGACTACCAGAGCGGAGCTGCTACCTACCACTCAGATTCCCAGTCACTACAGCAATACAAGCAAATCACACTTTGAGAAGGCTGTTGAAAATATACGTGTCCTGTTTTGAGGTAGTTTAAATGTATGAGCAAATTCATGTGGAAAGAGTAAGTGAAAGCTGAATTAAACATGTATTAGGCTCATTGCATTGCAAGAGAGAAAAGATTCTGGAAAGGAAACTGGCACGACTTTCTGGTATCCTAAAGTGGTAGAAAACTCTCGTTATACACAGACTTGATCAATGCAAGACTATCACAAGATACAATACAGCACGAAGACTTTTCAGCCACCAAAGACCATTTTTCTAGTGGCTGGAACATTCATGGTGAGAAACAAATCAAATAGTCAACTGAAACACAGTGATATCCAACATAATCCAATGAAATCAATACCTACTCAAGTAACTGCAAATATCTACTAGCAAATTACCTGCCAAAATTACAGAGATTTTAGATTTAATTGAAGCATCTACTTTACTCATTCAGATTTCTCACTGGAGGCTGCAGCATGTTCATGACAGTCCTGGAACTGAACATAAGCAATAGAGGATGAATACTGAAGTACAGCAAATAAAAACGGGGGGGGGAAAAAAAAAAAAGGCAGAAGCAATGCTATACCACTCCATAACATAATATAGAGAAATGCAGTCTAATATGGATCAGTGTAGCAGTAGCAGCATTTCACTGTATTTACTGGGACCATGAACAATCATGTTTCTCTTCCAAACAACTCAATGTGAAACCATCAATTGTCTACAAACAGAACGACCATAAAGTCATCATAAGCTGGTAAAAAGTTTTTTTTCTTTTAATCATATTTTTGTTTCTAGTCAGAACAATCAAATGGCCATGATTTTAACTCATATTTTGCTTTCCTTACTCTATGACAAAGCGGTCTAGAGAAAAGAAATAGTAAAAAGCCACATTATGACTGAAATGTAATTCCCCCAAACCCATCAGCTTTCATGCAAACTTTGCCCTTCAAACCTGCTACATTTTAGCTATTTTCACAATCATTCTCACGCTTAGTTTTCCTTCTAAAAATTAGTCAAAACCAGGATTTTTCATCTACCTCTGCAATCAGAATGGGAGACAAAATAAGAACTGTAATAGTTTTAATTCACACACAAGAACAATAGCCTCTGATGACAATTCACATTTTCATTTGAATATGTGACTATTCCCTTTGATTCCAATAGTATTGCTCGTTATTATTTAACATTTGTATTACAGCAGTTCCTGTTGTTTTCAGCGAGCCTGGGTCCCATTGCCCCTGACACCAAAAAGCACTGAATAAATTACAGGTCTGCCCCAGAGTTATTGAATACTTAAGCACAAGCTGAAGTGTTTGAAGGACAGGGGTTTTAAATTGGGATTGCGCTGGGAAAACAAGCCCTTACCGCGTATCTACAGGGGTGAGTGATTCTTGCCCCTGGGATAGTAGAGTCTTCCCAACCAGGACATCATGACATTATAGCAGCCACTTGTTCCATTTTGCAAAATAAAACAACTAAACATCCCTGGCTTGTAAATATGATCATGAAGAGCCTGCACCGTTTGTCATTTGCGTGGTACAGTTCTCTTAAACCGCCACTGCACTGTACGCATATGCGTGTGCACACACATGCAGGTCTACTACAAACTCTTCCAGTGCAACACCTACCAGCTAAAAAGCATTAGAGCTGCCGCTGGGTGTCTGGATATAACACATTCAAACAAACTTCAGCCTTCAGCTGTGCTCCTGATCGGAGAATTTGGAGAGTTTGAAGGGCTTGGAGGGTTTTTTTTCTGCTTATACTGATTTATAATAAAAATATAAACATATCCTGACTGGTGTGAAGATAAAACTGAACTCTTCTCCTTAAAATTCCAAGCATTGTGGGGGGCTTCTTTTCCCATTTCTCACGGGTAAGGCTGTAGGATTTTCAATTCCTCTCTCCCTTTTCCTTCGGTCCCCCTCAGGAAGGGCTAATAAAGATGCTATAGAGAGGAGAATATTTGTGTACCAGGCGAGGAAAGGATTATATGACAGAACTAAACTTCACATGGACACTTTACACCGACACGTGATAGCTTTGATACAACGCAGAGCTCTAAATTAGTGTGTAGCATGCAAGTGATAATACAACAGAATTTCTCAAGTCCATGAAATTAACAGAAATAAAAGAACTGTTTTTGTGTTCTATTCCCATCTGTGCCTGTGGTGCTGTATAATGCTATAGAACTACTGGGGGGTTAATTATTTTTTCATCAGGAAAGTGATCATACTCTGACAGCTCTTACTTCTGCCTCTAACATGCCATGCTGCCCTGAGGCACTGAATAAATTATAATTTGAAAAGAAAAAAAAAAGGAGCTTTTTAAGAAGCTATATTGAAGGAACTTTGCAAAGTTCCATTACTTAGAACCTAAACTATATATACATACATTCATATATATGTATGTTTTTATCATTAGAGTATCATCTACCAGAATGGAACACAACAACCTGAAAATCTTTTAAGGTTGGATGATAACGTTCTGTACTTTAAATCTATTAGCAATTACAACTTTTAAAATCTTATCCACCAAGAAAACAATCTAATCATTTAACAGGGAAAGCTTAGTATATTTGCATTGGACTAAGTTTTCACAGTTTTAAAAACATATCAGTTGTCATTGGTTTTAGTTGAACTGCTTTCTAAAAATGCCGCAATTTTTTATACTATTTTTAATAAAACAAATTTATACTTACTTTATTGTTTTCAGTATGTTAAAACCACTTTATTAGAAACATTCAGGTATTTGTGGGTAACAAAGTTTTAAACTCCAGGAAGCACCAAAAAGGATCCCTGGATCCAAAGGATTCTCTGATTCTGTGATTTCAACATGTCCCAATAGGATATGGTCCATTTCAGCCCTTTATAACTCCCATAGTAAACTTCAAAATTGAAGTCACAATTTGGGCTCGGTTTTTGCCAGAATTTGTCTCTGTGCACAGCAGGATTCCTATCCCCTTGGACATTCCTACCTGACCCAGTTTTGAGAAGCTCTGCAGGTCTTCTAGAAAAGCATTCCTAGACAGTTGTGATGCATTTGGCTAGAGAGTTTAAGGCCAGAACAAATCAGTAGATTAACATCACAAAATATTACTCCTGCACTTACCCTAAGGCGTGTCTTCCAAGGCATGCTAGGTGTGCCTAGCTCAGATGTTGACAACCACACTGTTACCCTGTGATCTGTTTTAGTGGATGGATATCTTGCCAACACAAATAGTTGACTCTCGAGTTTGGTTCGTGTTACCTTAAAAGCACCCAGTTCTCTCCGCTGGACTCCAAAGGGAGCTTTTTATGGCTAGTTGAAGTGCAGACATCTACACAGCAGCTGTCTGAAGTCAGGGGTGATGAATCCTAACCTTAGTGATGTCCAGGAAAAAAAACCCTATCTTCTTTATTGCTAACAATAACTGTAAGTATTTAAATATGTGCCCTATTTACTATTTCAATTCATCCAGCATGAGCTTCCAAGCCATGGTTCTTGATAAATTCCTAATGAATAGACTGAGGAGCCTCAGCAACTTACGTACCACGGTCAAACCAATTCTCCATCCTCTCTTTGACAAACTAGACCTAGAAACACCTCAAGTAATTTCCCCTCTCTCTCTCTCTCTCTCTCTGCAATCTCCGCTTACTCAAACTGTTTCACAAGACACTCCTGCCACTGGCTGACGGATAAGCTACATCTTTACAGAAGATCTTCACAAAAACTGTTGCAAAAAGTTTGCAACTCTAGGGGCAGAGCTGCAATTGGCAATTTGCTGCCTGGGAGGAGAAAAGAGTTAAACATACAAAAGAGGTGAAATTGTGATTAATTATACAAAAGACCTCCTTAATCTAGAACTCCAAACATACACTGTCGTGGTGTTTGTATCTCCAGGCACTGGGGATGTGGCCATTGTGCTCGGGGTATAAATGTCCCAGACAAACTACTACATCCATTCTCTGTTCCCTTCTCTGATTACAGAGCCTCCTGTTTTTCTTTTCGCCTGCCTATGTAGCTTTGTCCTAATTTCCAGCCCTGTCCTTATCCTCTCAGTACTTTGGGCCAGATGCCTGCCTTTTTCTTCCTGGTTTGAAATCCATTTCTATGGTCCTGGGTCAAGGAGAATGTCACGTTAAAGAGTAAAGTGCTTAATGAGCATTGCCGCATTTTTTTTTTCCTTTAACAGCAGTATAAAAATATAAGGTAAGAAAAGATGTTATTAGGTACATTGAATTAACTACTGCTATTTCTAAATCTCAATAGAGGATTTTTTTCTAAAAGATATTATACAAATATCATATTTACCAAACAGCCAGGTCGTGGACACGCACTATGACTTCTTTGTGGATTTTATTCAATAGAATATGAAATTTGCTCTTTATGTCACATTTATGCCACATTTTCCTCTTAAGTTTTTCAGTACTCAGCCTGTAAAAATTTTACTGCCTTGAGCCTGTTGGCTCACATGCCGCGTAACTCCAGCCTGGCAGTAATGAGTAAGCCATGGTCAAAACTGCTTACTTCATAACCACTGACAGTCAGCAGATGTGAGCAATTCTCTGACCCCTGTGAGGATATAAGGTTATGGCTGGCTTGAATAGTATTCCTTTTTTTCCTCCCCAAAAAACAAAGGTTCGTTGTACCATCTTCTGATATATTCAGTGACGGCTATCACAGAAATTGAAACCTACCAAGTAGCTTTGCCTCTCTCCTTTATGCAAACACATACACGTTTATCTTACTACTTTCTCTCTTTTTTTTCCCTACTGCTTCACTTCCTTCCCAGCCCTGTGTTTCTTCCTGCTGTTTTATAATGCACCTTTTCCAACTCTCTTGTGTCTCTTTAGGGATGGGGAAAAATGAGACCCTTCTCGCACATTATCCATGTGATTCCGTAAATATTATATAGTAACACAAAGATTATTTTTTTTTCACTCTATATTTTTCTTCCACCCAAAGCCAAGTTGGATCTGCAAGAGCAGTTCAGTTCAGGCTTAGCAATGGGGAAAAAAACGCAGGCGAGAACAAAATGTTCGATCAAAGATGTAAATTAGTTTCTGGAAAAAAGAATGATAGATTAGGATTTTCCAGCTCAGAAAAAAAAAAAAAAAAAAAAAAAGAAGAGGTGACTAAGGAGGAGTATGATGGAAGCCCATCAGACCACACGTACAAAAGTCTGAAAAGACCAGACTTCGGCCAACACAGGAACCAGAGGGAATTATACCAAATTAGCCGTTTGAACTCAACAAAAGGACAGTGGATTTTTGCACAACATCTGTGTCAGTCGGGCAGCTCTCTGATCACAGCGATCTGTTGTGATGATCAGAATTTACATTGGTTCAAAAAGCAACTAGACAATTTCATAGAAAAAACCCCAAAACACTGTATTATGATGCCTCCACTGGTCATGGTACTACAAGAAAATGCCACTGTGCATTTGCTCTATGCAACTCCCTGGTTGCCATTAGTCACCAATGAAGACAGATGATGGACAGACAGTGGATTTTTGTTTGAACTGACATGTCCATCCTTAAGAATAAGGTAACCCTGAGGCAGGTTTGAAGGTCAAGGTGGGTTTGTGAGTTTGCTGTGCTGGATTCAGACCGGCTCAGTGCCTTCTCATGTGGGAGAACTCTCTGTTCTGTGCTCTAAGGCAGCACAGATACTTCAAACGAGATTTTCCAGCAAGGTAATAATCTCTTTAACACCTGTGTAACAGCAGATTTTCCATTATCAAAATTCACAAGCATGTTCAGCTATAGAATTTTATAACTGTATGAGTACTCAGTTTCCATTGTCAGGGTGTATTCAAGTACTGCCTATGCCCAAACATGCCTAAATAATAGAAAGCACATACAAATGCTTCACATATTTTAACTGTGTTAGAGTACGTAAGCTTTGTGTTCACACAGATTCATTTGGAGAAGGGGTGGGGGCAATTTTGAGATGCTCCAACATTTCTGCAATTATAACTGCAGTGCAGAAAGAAGCTCAGATCTCAGTACTTTATTTTCATAAAATTTTGTACCCCCTTGTACAGAAGTCTACATATATATTAAGATCTAGGGTTTGAATTTTGGAAATGGATTGCCAAAACCTACAGGATCTACCTGGACAGGCCTAGCTTAGCTTCCAGCATCCATTGCCCAAGCACGCAGGCAACACTCTTCTCTCCTCTTTCAAGTCCTAGAGGGTTGTCTGCTAAGTAAAACTTTTACTCAAGATATTTAAGAGGGGAGTGGTGCACTGAAGAGTGTTATCGCCTACGTGAATCTGCTGGGAAAAAAAGTATATATAGCTAATCTATTTTCTCTCTTTTTTTATTTTTAAGAAGGTAGTTCGCTAAAAATAAATATTGCTGGAGCAGCCCCACTACTGGGTTAGATATTTAATCAGAACAGGCCCATCAACTAAAGATACTCTAAATTCATATGCCAAAAGGCTTCCTGCTATTCAGTCAACAAAATATTCTAATTGAAGATGTCTCAGCAGAATGTTGGTTTTTTTCTTGCCTGTTTAACTTTTCTGACTTGAATTTGACATCTTTTCCTCCTTACTATCAACACTATGGTAGTGCAAAGACCTGGATTCAAACGTGTCTTTGCAGCACCAAAGTTTTGTTACATCCAAATCAAATTTCCCCAAGACATGAAAACTATCTGTGGCAAGTAATATTGCTTTCTGTGCTAAATAACAACTTTCTGAACAGCTGCCCTGCAGCAATAGGAATACACTTCCTCCTCCATTATTAAAAAATAATTTAGTCCCTTCTCAGAAAAAAAAAAGAAACCCCAGGTTGAAAGGTACAGCCCAACAGCAACAGAAAACCTCTGAAGTCTTTCCGTAAGGAATTACCAGGAATTAAGGAGGTATTTTCTTCCTCCTTCCCGATTTCTGCCCCTCTAGCATGGCCCAGTGTGGGCAGACACAGCTCACCATTTGGCGAGAGCACAGCCTCTGCAGAATCCTTTCCACTTATCCAGCAGCTGGACACAGGCTTGATCAAAGTTACATTTCTCAGAGCAATCCAGTAAGTTCACCCAGCCAAAAACCAGACAACAAAATCTTTAGCTTTAAGCCTCACAACAGCTTTCACAAACAGAGCAGCACGGTACAATTCCAGAGTATAAATCCAATTGCTCTATCAGCATTGGGTTCATTACAACAAAACATAAAATGGAACATAAACAGAAAATACGTCAGCTTTTAAATAAATTTCTATCAAATACAGGATGCAACCAACTCTCAAATCTAAAATGTGAATCACTTTCATAATTCCAACCACTATTGCCAGTAAAATGAAGGAAAGTTTGTTAAATTTGTTAAATTTAAATTTGTTAAATTTAACAAGCTGAAAGCAGCAAGTCTTGAATTTTTCAGAACCACACTCAAAATCAAATTAAGATCACAACAGAAAAATCAGGCAAAGCAAGAAACATTACTTGAGTTGGCCTATCTTAAAAGATTCAAGAGCCTCCAAGCCCACAGCCCTAGAAATGGAGAATGTACATTACTTCTCTGCAGCTTAACTAAACTGTTTTAAAAATGATTTTCAATTAAACAGATCCTAAGTATGTTTACCCAAGACATTTCAAATTAAGAGTTGTTTACTTGAATTTAAGCTAGGGAGAATACATTTTTAAGCTAAACTGATAGATGCTAGTCTCAAAACGCAGTGAGTATGCACCAGTTCAGCTCCATTTAGGCACCACCTTTCAGAAAAGCAGCATCTCTGCATAGTATCTCTGCACAGCCTCTCTGGAAAAGGGACTATGTGTACTCTTGGCTTTTACTTTCTGAAAATCTTCTTCCCCCACTCTCCAAATGCAGGGAGTCCTGTGCTCCTTACATGTTACCTACCGATTTCCCTATCTCCTGCTTGTGCAGAAAGAAATCAGCTCCAAATGAATGCGTCCACACTGGACGTAGGGAAGGGCCCAGCCTCAGCAGCTTTGACCCAAAGAGTTGTAACTCTTGCCCCAAAGGAGGCTCTGGGAGGAAGCAGAGGGTTGCAGTCAGCAGCTACATCTCAGCTGACACCACTGCCGGCTTCATGATGCTTCTCCTCTATTTTCCTTCAGCGTAAAGACAAATTACTTATGGTCAATCTGTTTAACTTCAAACTGCATCAAAGGAGGGAGTTGTCGTGCAGTCAGATATGTGACAGGCGAGAGCAGAGTGCACGCAGCCTCTCCTCTGAGCTCATTTACATTGGATCTTTAAAGGAATAAACTGCATATGAGAGCAGCTCTACCCCTCAGAGCCTACACCTTCTGGCTACTCTCTGACTACCAGCCACCAGAGAACATAACATGCTCCTCTAGCTATTAAGATGGAAAGGTTTCTCACAGTAATTTGATTCATTTTTACAGCTTAGCTCACTACACAAATTGTTTTAAAAAGAGAACTGATGTGAAATGACAACTTAAATAAAGGAAAGGCAATAAATATATAGCTTCTAGCCCTGCTAAAAGGTCTGCTTTTTTCTACTTGAAGAAGCCTAGATACATGCCTCAACTTTCTGTTGGTAACAAGTTTCAGTATTAGTCAAACCCAGGATGTGTGCTTTACTAGGCCGAAAGGAAAAAATAAGTGTTGACACTAATAGAGACCTTGAAGCAAGGACACACAAAGAAAATAATTACCAACAATTTTTCTATTCTTGTGACCAGGACAACAAAAAAAAATTGCAACCAGGACAACATTCATCTAAGCAGCATTGCTTCAGAGTTTGGGGATAGACTTTTACATTACGAGCCCCAAATGCAGTTCTAGTAGTGAGCACACATCTGTCAGTCTGCAGCTGTCATTACCACACCAGCATGCTTAGACACATATTATTCTAAACTGCAAACGGGTGCGCATTTTTGTGCATGAACATAGAACCTCTTTAGGGAAGAGTTTGGTCCTGATAACTGAATGTCTCCTCTCCTCAAATGACTACAAGGGAGTTGATAAAATCCAACAGCTCTTTGCACGGATGCAAATAACTTTATGGAGTCTGAAAACAAAGAGTAACATTTTGTTAATATGATTAAAATCTACGAGTTGCCAAACATGATTGCAAAGATTTGTAGCAAGAAGCAGGCCGACCAAAATAAATGGCAAGAGCAAAGAAATAAGCTTTCAGGTCTGAAAGATCATGTTCAGCTCTAAATCAGAAGTAACCTCGACTTAGTGTTAAACGTGCTGAGAATTGCTCAGTTTATCATAACTCAATTGTGTTAATCATGTTAGATAACCTGAGAGCACAGGATGGTTGACGCACACGGTGCACGCAGGGATACTGGCAAGTGGAGAGTAATTAGACAGGTAGCCCCTGCAGGAAATGGAGACAGGTAATTACTACCTTTGAACACTGAAAGACCAGAGGGGCAATGTACAGAAAATCGTAATATAGCATAAAACTAATCTCTCTACTATGTCCATGATTTTATTCATAGAGTAATTACACACTTCAGCTTATCTCATTTACTAAAGATATTTTGGAGGTCTTCTTGAATTCTTTATGCGGAATGTCCTCATAGTTAGAAAATGTCACATATTTTTCATTTCTTTCATCCAAATTAAATTCTTCAGGGCCTGAGCAAGATTGTTACTTGAGTCTGGGCCCCTTCTGAGTATGCAGACGGGGGCAGTGAATAAGCTGGAATTCGGTAAAAAGATGCAAAAAACCTCAAGTTCAGGTGCAGTAACATTTTCCCCAGTGAAAGCACCATAAAAGAGTAAGCTGCCCTGCAAGATCGCTTTGGCCCACGCAAAGGGTGGTCGGATGAGCGGATGTACAAAATGCCAGGGAACAACCTTGACACATTTGCTGCACATCCTAGCTGGATGTGATACCAACACTCCATGAAAGATATCTGTAACCATATCACCATGACGACCAAGATGCCTTTAATATTTAGTTCCCCCATGCTCTCACTGTCCTGACCCCAAAGCCACTCTGTCTACAGTGCCAATGCAGGAATAGAAGCCCTATAGCTGAAGTTTTGGGGTTTGCTTTCTATTTAACCTCTTTCTGCACAGAGTATGAAATGGAACCCACTAATAATCATAACTCACTTGTAACACAATGTCTGTTGTACATAATCCTGCACGTTGTTATTGCTATTCCTGGTTGGCATTTAATACATCAATAAGCATGCCCTGTTTCCCTCAAAACAATTGAATTCTATTTTGCCCAGACACAAACTTATAAAAAACCCTCAAATATTTCTGTAGTGCTCTTCAGACTCCACACTGTGTTATTACAGAAGAAACATCTGAAATCTAAGCAAGGTTCAGGCAGAATATCCCTAATGAAATGATGAAATAGAGTATTAGGCATTTTTCTAGTTAGAACAGTACCTTTTGTTTGTTAGCTTTTTTTAATCCTATCTTCAGTTTGGTATCATTAAGTGAAGGAGAAAAATCAAACATAGCATCTTTGTAATCGTTCAGAGCCTATGCAGCATGTAAGTGAACAGCAAAGGCTTTATGAAGTAAAAGCAGATGGACTACATTATGTATGTACCCAGGCATTTTAGGAAAGCATAAGAAGAATTCCTGGGCAGTGGCGACCATAGAAAAACTTGGTTCTCTTGTGTAAACAATGTTTTCCCCAACAGCTGTATTCCCCTTCCTGTTTATTCTTCTCTCCTGCAGAATTCTCTCAGTTGAGTCACATCTGTATTTCATTTATTTTTTAAAAATATTTCTTTAGCTATCTTCCTAGCCATTTCAGATTATTAAGGCTGAGGGAATTTTCCAAATCTCATTTCTCCTTTCACAACCTATTCTGTTTACGTTTTTACACTTCATTTAGGTTCTGAATTCACATAATGATCCACATAAGTTAGGGGCTTTGCCCACACAGACTGGTTTGCTGGGGTTAGAGTCTTCATGTAAGCAATGGAAATCATGGAGGAAATCATCTTTTCTTTCTGATTTTAAGACCAAAACATAGCAGAATAATTAAGTGAAAACAGTGTTCAGTTGTTCCTTTTTTTTTTTAATTTCAATATTACATTTAATGCTTACACATTTATATAATTATTAGACATGAGAAAGTCTTAGAGCTTAATTTTTCACATATTTGAGAGTGCCTTTATAATATTGGGGCTAACAACAATTATTACATTAAAATTGGACTTAACATTACTATTGATTTAAATCACGGATTTTTTTAATATATATTTGTTGTATTCTGTTGAAACATTACAAGTTCTGCTACTTATATGAACAGAAATTTTCAGGACATGTCTGCCTGCCTCTTCTTGAAGTAAATACAAGTCTGAAAATGCAAAATTAAACTAAGTCCACCTTTTTTGATTTCAGCCACGTTACATGAAACAAGGTTGTTAAAAAATATATTGCATCTGTAGTCTAGTACTTCATTTTATTCTATTTTACAGCCATCTTGCTGAGTCTTACCTCAGACTCTTCTTAAAAATAACTGAACAGATGATGAACCGCCTCTCAAGGACCAGCATCAATCTCTGGAAGCAACTATATTCTACAAGCAATACCTCTTAAGATGATGTAATCTGTTCCAAGAAGCCTGTTTCTATTTTTAAGTGGCATACTTTTATTATGCTTTTAAAAGGGCATCTCCATCACACATTGTTACTTTGCTTTTAACGCAGTAACAATCATTGCTGATATTTAATATACATGAAACAGCTTCAGATAATAATTGATTTTATCTTATTGTCTACCCTGAACCTTACAAATGGTACTTTAAATGGCAATTCAAAGTTATAAGACTATAAAATGCTGTGAAGAACATTTCTGCTTAAGGTCACATTTTCAAAAAAGGTGCATCTTTCACAACTGCCTTAAAATGCTGGAGCATTTTGTACGTAAAGTATCTTGGAATGTTTTGATTTCTCCACTTAATGTTACCGAGTTTGACATTGGAGAACCTGGAAAAAACATTACAGCAGAAACTGCACAGAGAAACAATGCTCAGCACTGAAGCTCCATCTGCTTTTACAAGGAGAGAAAATAATGACAAAGCAAAAACTACAATTTTGTATAAAGAGCACTTTTTTATGTGCTTCGTTTTTCACTACTATAATTTCTAGGTAAATAATTAAATTTAACATTTCTAACATCATATACTTTCATATTAAAAAGCCACTTAAAAACCCCCAATGTTCTTACTGCTATTCCCTACCAGAATGAAACCAAACATACTCTTGGTGGCACGGGCATGTCACAAGAAGTGATACGTGTGTAGGTGTCGCTTATCATCATATTGTAAGAGCATGCTGTTTATCTCTTTACCTCTGCCATCTCATTGCTACATTAAGATGTGGATCTCAGAGTGCAGTGTGACACCATCTTACTAATTTTAGAGTACGAAGCTATCTTGTGGTAAGTATTATTGGATCTCCTGGAATCTCACCTATTCATCTAACAAGCAGCAGCAATCCAAATCAGCAAATGGATCGGGCTTTCTTGGGGCGGGGGGGCAGATTTTTAAGAAGATTTTGAACCAAGATGGACTGTCGAAGTGATAAATTTTATCACCTCACATTCCTAATATGTATTATGAAAGCCAGCATTATATTTCACATTATAGTGCCACACATTTCGTATCTAATGTGTGGTCCACTAAAGCTACTTAGATCTTTCTGACATCTCCTGAGCACAACAATCATCATCTGCTCTCTCACATGCAAAGGCCTACATTTTTGTCACCTAAAGGCAAAGGCGCTTTAAGTTTTCCAGATGAAGTTAACCCTGGAAATTAATGTGGAAGTATCACCTAAAAAGAAATTAATGTGGAAGTATCACCTAAAAAGAAACAGAGACAACTACTGTCTACAACTTTTTTTTTTTTTTTTTAATTTTTAAAAATCAAAGTTGGTAAACAGTGACTACCATAGCTGGCTCTAAACATCAGTCACTTACACTGCTATGTGTAACTATGGCAGCTAAGAGTCTATTGATTACACCACTGCGACGGCCAAAGACATTTTTCTTTGAGACGCTGGTATACTTTGCTGCTTGGAAAACCAAAAGACTTTCCAGCTCAATATCATCTGCAGATGTAATTATCATTAACACATTTCCTTTTGGTTGACTTTTTAATAATTGAACTAGAACATCACCAGTATCCACAAAACTTCTAAGAGTGTCACCCTGGACTGAATTATATCTATTAGAGAAAAACACTTAGAAAATATATTGCAAACGCATAATTTTGTCCTGGCAGGAGGACAGTTTAGTTGATCTTTAAGATATTTTCCATCTTTATATTCCATGATCCTCTGAAACTTTGTTTAGCGACCCTCAGCCAATATTTTCAAGTCTCAGCTCCTGAGAGCTCTTATTTTTCTAGCAAAGTTAAATTCATTTTTTCCAGTAATCACTCATAAGGAATTATAACAATCCAGACTTGCAATTTTTTCATACTAATTTAATAACTTGATTAAAAATACAAAATGACAACAAAAAAGCTGTAATGTTATTTATAAACCTGTGTTGTTTACATACTCTTCAGTTTGTTAGCCTCTAAATGCCTACAGATTTCCTTTTCATTTTTTTTACCAGAAACTGAAATTAAGTTTACAAGGATGGCAACTGCCAAGTCTGTTCTTATTTCAAAGAACAGCATCATATTTGTTTTTTTCTCCTTTCCCAGCCTTTTTGCATTTTCTCAGCTCTCCAAGAGTTTTCAACTCAACTCAATAACACCGAATTGAAAAAACAAATCTTCCAGCACATTTCTACAGTGCCTCCAGGCTTGCAGGGCTGTTTGCAGCTCATGCTAATGGATAGGTGAGTAGAAGGACAGTAGCAGATGACGTTGTAATGTGGTACAGACCCTTCATCATCACACAAGCCAAAATGCATTCATACCAGGCAGTGCTAGTAGGCAAGGGGGCAGCAGGGGAACAGAGACGTAGGTCATGAGCCTTCCCTGTAAGGCTGCAGCAGATGTATCTTATCTATACTTGCTGAGATCTTTACAATAAATACATATACTTCAGCGTTCCTCTTCTGACCTTTTAATCAATGGATTTACTTAGATCTTCATTATTCCCCAGCTGTCCACACAAGCTTTAACTTTTATTTCTTAAAAGATATTTAACAGAGAACTTGCATAGATGAGCCACCTTAGTACATTGATAAAAGCAACAGTTTAAGCTATTGTTATATCATTATGAGTTCTTCTTGTTGAACTTTCCTTTTTCTCACTGCCTTTCCTTTTCTCTTGCCACACTTACCTTTAAAATGCCAGTTAAAGGCATTCATTTTGTTTCGAGGATATAGAGTGCTACAACTAGGAAGAACTCGAGATAAACTGCCCAAACAACTCAGCTGCAAGCTTGCAAGTTTCTCAACAGCTGCACGCAAAGTAACAGCTAGGCATTAAGGGTCCTACAACCTATTAGGATCTTCTGGGGAATATTCTGACAATTCTCTTCCACAGCAGGATCTATTCCACTTTAGCACCACTGAAGTAGTTCAGGGCTCTGCACTGTGGGGTAGGGCCTTTCTAATCTTCCAGAACAAGACGGCTCACCACAAACTATGCTACTTGTTCCCCCCGCAGATCCCCTGAAAACATACTGATCAAAACCCAACACTTTTTCCAGACAGTACCCCATCTAATCCATACTGTTTTACAAACTCAGATATTTATTGCTGTAATATCCAAGCACCATAGAGATAGATACACAGGACTTGCACTGTATTCCAAGCAGATGAATCTCACAGCATTTACAAAGCTCTGTTGCAACCAGCACATGCACCGCTCCTTACCCTTACACAGCTCCAACCTATTCTTTCTCCCATCTGAGCTTTGTTTGGTTCATACAGAAGCAGAGCTCCTAGGAAAGCAGCTTTGGCAAAGCAGAGACAACAACAACAGGGAGGAACTGAGCCCAGCCCTCCACGTACCCAGCTCTCAGTACGCTGCTGCAGTGCAGCTTGTCTCGGCCATCCCAGCATGGCCACTGGGTATTTACAAAGCTACTCCAGCTTTCCTGATGAATGAAGGGGAAGCAGAGGAGTAGAAGAATGATGGAAGTGAAAAACAAATATAGAAAGGATTAATTTGTTCTATTAATGTAGGATGATATTTACCCTGCCATGTCACAGATGTAATTTTTCTTATAGTTAGCCTAAAGGTCAGCATGATAATTTTTTCAGCTCTCACTTTTTACTTGTTATGGGTGGCACTGTAATGTCTAGGTTTGATGAGAAAGTCTATATTGCACTGTATAAGCATCTGAAATAGCTTAGCAAGTAAAATTGAACAGCAGAGCCTTTTCTGTGTTCCTGTAGGCTGCACATGGGAGTGTGTTGCCTGGTGGCATAGCCAGTTAGTCTGCACATTGGCATGTTCTTTCTCAGGAAATGCATGGAAAAGCTTAACTTTTTTGGAGCTGGAGGAAGGACACTGGGAGACTATCAGCACTTGGGCCATTTGGTCTCTATTTTTACAACACCACAGCAGATCTCATGCTATAGTGTAGTCACCAGACAGATAAAACAGCCTGGATTTAAAAACCTTAAAAAAACCTGATCAGTGGCAGAGAATTTGGTAAAGGGCTATTAACTCATTCAAATTCTTTTAAATATCACAGTGTTGTCAAGGCGCTGCTTAGATTCTCCCAAGCAACACTTCAAACTCTGAACTTGGGACAGAAGACCTCTGTATCTAGAACAGCACTGAAGTATCCATGAGACCTGTTCATAGAGAAAAAAGAATGAAGGTACATAGCATTTATAGAACTCTGCAGGGAAAAGTAAATACTTCACCTGTTTCCTTGGTTTGACTCAAGTAGCTACAATCACACGGATATCTTCAAATAACAATGTAAAAAGTCTGTTCTGCAGTGTCTGGGACACTTTGAAAGCAGCAGTATTGCTGGGCCTTGCATATTTAGACTGATGCCTTGAGAACAGCATTGGAAAATTCTTTCAAGTACCTCATTGTTTTGAAAGAGAGTTAGAAAAATGCCAATGTTTTAACTCAGATTTTATCAGCTCTGAAAATACTGACTCAACTATTGATCTTTTAGCCTGAGCTATTCTGAGGGAAGGTATGAAAACCCCATCTGGATTGATTTAGCTTTGGTCTCCAAAAACAAGTACCATATCTGTATACATAACTATACATTTAGGATTACATTATAAAAGGCTACACACTTGAAAAGCAGTTCTATAACCAAGTGATATAAATACTGTTAATGCACTAGGTGCATTAAAGATCACTAAACCAGTAGTGTTTACTTGAAATAAAAAAGATGTTTACTAAAGTAATACTTAGGATTTTTACAATAAGAAGTCTGAAGAAAACTTTCTTTCAAGTGCTCTGACACGATCAGCTTCATTAACTACTTGCTGGTGTATCACTAGATATGCAGCCCAGATCAAACACTGCTTTCCGGTGATGGTATAATTTTAGAACCAAAAATCTCACATCAGTGATTACGATATCTTTCTCAACACAAAACTAGCATGACTTCTTAAATTGTTGTTACAGATCCAAAATAAGCTTTAACAACCCAGCATTACACTGCCACACTATGGCACAATTAAGATCTGCAAGCAAGAATAGAACAAAAAGACAATAAAAACTCCTTTACTTTAATTATTTAGGACTACAGTATCCACCATTAGTCTTGTTTGCCTACTACATTTGCAAAGCACTAAAAACAAACTGTTGTGTCTTGTTCAGTAAGAGCTAGCTAGGTACATTATGCTTGAAGATTTTATTTTTGGGGTTTTTTTGGGTTTGTTTGTTTTGAAAAAAAGAAAAAAAAAAAGAAAAAGCTTTCTTTCTACAAGTGTTAAAATCTTCAAAGACTGGTTTGATATGCCTGTTGCACAGATGGGATATGTAGGGAAGTGGATACCAAGGGCATTCCTTTACTTTGTTGGCTACAAAATATAGAGCTTTTTGTTCTCTCCATTACAATGTGATCTGAAAGGTTTTCAGCAGACAGCCAGTCAGAGAAAAGAAAGGTTCGAAAGACCTTCTCAAAGTTTCCCCCCCCCCCCCCTTTTTTTTTTTTTAAAACTATTTGAGGTAACTCCACAGAATTTTAGAATCTACATTCATTATTTCTTTATGTCAGGAAATAAATCATTTCAGACCTAGAAATATTTCAAAATACTTAGCATTTCCACACTTTAACTAAGTTTTGTGAGATCTTTAAGAAAAAATAATTCTTATTTTTGCTGACCTTGAAGCACAGCAACTCAAGATGGCTGAAATTTCACATCTAACTTTTTAACTACAGCAGCTTACTGTACAAAGCATACATTATTTTAATTACTTTGTCATTTATATAATTTAGACCTTCCATACCATTTGTTTTGCAAGAAAGCTATAAATCAATTTTGTATCACCATTACCAGTACTGCTTTATTCATTCTGACATTCCAGTTTTTAAGTGTTTTCCTAATAAATCAAATGTTATACATAAGCAATTGGCTAAGGCGAAGACCATACCAATTATTTTACCTGCAAGAACTTGCCATTATAAACATTTCCCACAAGGCATAATAAAATACATGTTTAGTGACACAAGACTTACAGGAATATCCTGTACTGAAGCATTAAATAAAGATTAGATGACTAGCTGGGGTTTCATTTGTTCTACCCCTTCCTTAATTGCTATTGTCACCACTTCAGTTTACAAAAAATGGCACAGCCTAGATGCGTGCCAGTCCTTTCCCACTAGCATGGTTTATTCAAGCTTTTAAAATCCTAAATTAAGTATCTTTCATCTCCCAAGCACTTTCAGTCACAGACTGCTTAAGCCATTGATGAACAGGGATTATCTTTTGTACATTACCTGTCTCTTAAGCCACACGCACATGCATATATGCACGTACACTTTAATACAATTTCTGTTCTTAGGCCTCTTCTTTCAATTATCACACAATTTCTGTAAGTTTTTTTACTGCCATTACTCAAACCACAAGCCACCATGTTATACCTAGGATCCTAACATCTCCTAATAGTCAAGATTTATAAACAGCAAACTGTGAACATTATAGTCTTTTAACAAAACCAGCTCTAGAGCCTCACTAGCAAATGTGAAGTTCTCATGAGCATTCCTGAACCAACTGAGACAGAATCAGTGCAAATAAGTTCCAGACTTGCACTTGGTAGCAAATCTGTAGACTACCACCTAGGACTTGTGATTTTGGAAGCCCTTTGGAGGAGTATAGCAAACTTGAGTGACACTGAATGAAGACAATTTATGGACAGTGCATACTTAGCAGCTTTAGTATTTAGCAACTGCCCAAGAGTCATGCTGAACTGCACAAGGAACTTAAAAAAAAAGATTCCAAATTTGCAACTCCTTCCCAAAATCCAACAATAGCCAATTTTGAAAATGTTGGTCTTTAACTGCAGCCAAAAATTTAGCAGCAGATACTACAGCATTTCTGTTATTCTGTACCATTTAGTTGCAAAAATCAATTTTCCCTTCCCCGGCTGACAGCAGACATATCTTTTTCCATTAGTCATTCAGGCATCGCAGCTAAGTATTTAAAATTAGATAACCTTCTTTATAATTTAAATAGTACATATTTTTAAAGATTTAGTCTGAAGTTGAATAGACTACTGAAAAATGCTGTTTCTTACTACTGTATCTTTCCTTACAGCCCACTCTGTGAAGGATACTGTATTCCATATCAGATTAATTGGAGTCCTGTCACATGGAAAAGATTAGTTACGATAAATGGCATCCTTAGTGCTGCTGAATTATGACTTCCTCAGAAGAATCAAAACCACGCTTCTTTGTCATTCATCAGGCGTCCCCTTCTAGGAAACTATGAGAAACTTCATACCTTCCTGAACTTTTCCATCTGCTTATAAAGATCTGGATCCAGCTCCTGAGACACATCTTTCATCCAGAGTAGAGCTCCCCTGTATTCAGTCCGATACTGTTCCATTCGGTTTACTGTCAGCCACGTGTCTGAGATGGCCCGATATCTGAAAGTCTCCACTTCTTGATATAATCTACTCAAAGGAGTACGCAGTGCTAATCTGGGGGAAGGCACGAAGGAAAGAAAGGAAGGAGAGGTACATGTTAAAGAAGTTGTTCCACAAAGGCAGATGGATTAATACAACTGCTAACACTTTACTGGCCATCAAAAAAACCCCATATGCAGCCAAAATAGTTTAATTAAGTGCTAGTGTATGTTCAGATGGTTCTACAGCTTGGTTGGGGGTACACATGAACGGGGTAATTTTGCATGTATATTGTGTTTGCAACCTTCCTATTCAAGTAGTGACCTTTCACTTACACATGCGAATGGAAAAGGAACCCTTTCTAATGCGTGTATGTATTTTAGTTAGCCAAGCTGCTTGTATGCATGCTATTAACCTTCATTTTCACAAGCTGCATTTAACAACTCTAAAAATGTACTTGAGGTAATTTATTACTGGATACATACCATAGATGTATCAGGATTGTCATGTTAAGCCTCAGAAAAAGTACTTCCATTAGCCTTTTAATCTTCAAATGTACATGTAAATAAAGAAGTCATCTGACAAGTAGATAATAATTGGATTTCTTTCCTTCTATTTTTTTTTTGTTTTTAAGGAACCTAGACAATTCCTTTGAAAGACATCTAATTTTTGGAAGGATTCAGGCATTTTCTTAAATGTTTCTTCCAGCAACTACACTTTGGAAAGGCAGTAGGGGACACTGTTGTCTTCCCTATGCCATCACTTTGGCTCCTAATGGGATCTCAGAATGAGACAGGATTACTCCAACGTTTGCTTTGCTTCTTCTTGCTGCTTCTGCATTCCTCTTGGTTGCCAGCAGCCACCTCACTGGAATAAGTTCAATCAGTTCCACACCAGTGTAAAGTTAGTTTAATGTGCTACTTAGGGACTTCCTAGGCATAAGAGAATTTCTAATTTCAGCTCCAGTAACCAGCAGATTGTGTCTTCTTGATCTCCAGCTACTGAACTAGCTATTGGCATGCAACCTATAAGAGCAGTCCCGACTTCAACATGAGCTTGAAGATGGCTCAGAAGACAGACAAACAATTGGTTTTATTTCTATGTGAGTTTATTTTAAAAGATGCCTTAAAAATGCATTGAGTAAGAGATATAATAAAATGTGACGTTCTTATTGTGTCTTTTCTTTCTTTTCCAGGTTTTTTCTCATTCTACAAATACTTACCCAGCCATTCAAAGGAAAATGCAGTTTATGTAGATGTGTCATACAGTGGGATTTCTATAAACAGTTAAGTTTTATGAAGCAAATCATCAGGGCTTTTGCTCAAAGGTGCCTTACATGTGTTTTAAAGATCCCACTCATGGCTGTTACTGGATGTGCTAATGACCAAACTCTAGCCCAAGATAAACATATGAAATTCTCAGTGCTCTGTATGCAATGTTTTATTTTGAGCCAAACAGCTGCACTGTTAAGCTAAAGCTGGAAAGTATCACAGTAATTTGGAGCCCCAAAAAATCCTGTAGAACATAATGGAACAGAATTTTCCCTTGCAAACGATGGTGACTTTCAAACTTTAATAGTCCCAATACTGTTAGAAAAAAAAAAGCATGGCAATACTCATAATGCCATCAAGCACTGTTACTTTTAAATCTTTAAGCAAACACACGGTCAGTGACACATCAAGGGCTCTGGGTAACAGCACGTGTTTGTGTGTATGTATGCCCCTCTATATTCTTTATCTTTCACTGATTTTCTTCTACCCAAACTACACGAGCTCAGTGGGGATCTAGGATCTTCTCCTGGGGGACTTCATGGTGTAAGGTTAAAGCAGAAGATAGCACCCAGACTCCTCTTTCTCCTCTGTCTACTTGAGGTATGAGACTCCATGGCCCAGAAAAAGGCATTTCCTTAACCACTTCCCTGCCCTCCCAGGACCCAGCCACCTCCACAGTGGGCCTGATGTAGCATTTCTCTGCACAGCGAGAAGTGCCACCAAGCAGGAGAAGGACCTGACATCAGCTCCTTTACAACCCCACTGCTAGACAGGCCATGCAGATGCACCTGTACGGCTTTAGAGCTGCTGAGCTGAACAGGCACAGGTGGGGGATGTGGGGATACAAAGACATAGTGCATTCATAAGACAAAAAACTGGATCAGGCAAAACTACACAGTAGCAAGCCAGTAGCAGCGCCAATACCACAAAAGGTGTGGTCAATAATAACTTTCATATCATTTGGTTGCTCACATATTTCAAATGGCAAAATGAACTACGCCAATGGTGAATCAACTACCATTATCCCACATACTCTGTAAATCAGACAGTAATTCTGACGCATATACCTTTGCTGAGATGAAAAGCAGAGGGCCTTTCCTGTGGCTTGCATCATTTTTCCTGCTCTTGTTTTATCCTGAGAACCCTGTGATCGAAGAAATTTCCCCAATTCATTTTCTTCCTGAGACAGAACTAACAAAAAAATAAATGAGTCGTCACACATGTTATTTAAAGGGTTCCTAACAGCTTTAAAATTGGCCTAACATCAAATAGGTTAAGTCACTCTAAATCCAAGCACCACAGCAAAAATAAATAATTTCACGGAATTCTTGCATTTATTGAACAGAAGATCTGATTCACTTGAGACATTTGTTGATGGGTTTGTTGTAGTTAATAACAATCACAAAATTCCATCAGTGCTGAAAGACACCAGGAAAAACATGCTATTTCTTTCCTGAACAAAAGAATTACATTGGTCAGATTACACAAAAGGGCCCAATGTTGATTATAGTATGGTTTATTCTTGGGGTTTTTTGTTTGGTGGGTTTTTTTGTGGGTTGGTTTGGGGTTTTTTTGGTGTTTTGTTTTTTTTTTATTTTAAATCCTTTTTTGCCACCTGGACTGCCTCAGCTGATCTTTGGTAGCATACTTTCACTGAAGCTAATTCTGAGTTATACTACCCAAAGCTCATTCACTTGCTTTTCTCCTGCTCTCCATTTTTCATGCTTGACTATAGAACTGAATTTTTCATATGAAAAATCTAGTACATCATTTTAAAGAACATTCATTTTCAAATTACTTTGCAGGATTATTTTACAACTTTAACATTCTATACAATTAAAACACCATTTTTTAATTTATATTTCAAATATCGGAAATATTTCTATTTCAAATTAACTGATTGTTTCTTAAAGAAGATGAAGAAAAATAAAAGTGTTTTTACACTGATTTACTGATGACTTCCAAATTGGGACCATGAGTCTTCATGATTTCCCACCCTCACAAAAACATTTCATTATGGCCTCATCTATTAGTCTTCCAATGCAGCTGTCTCCTATAGTACCAATTTCTTCCCACTGTCAATATGGAGAACGGACTAATATAATGAAAGAAGATCTCCAGTTCCTCTTATCATTTTTCCAAATGTTGACAGTCAAATCCAATGCAGACTCATAGCATAGTCTGGTAGAACATGCTGCATGCACATCTTTGCATCAGAGATTTCATCTGCTACTGTGCAACACTTCTTGAACTCAACAAACTACTATTCTGTACTCTATTTGGACAGGCAAAAGAAAAAGGAAAGACTGGAAAAAATATGGATAATATTCCACAAAAGAAAGTAAATTGAAAGATGTCTCTAAAGCCAGATTCTCTTTTCTAGGCCAGAAATCACAGCAGCAGAGAATCAAACAATATTGATTGCAGAGAACCTTTAGAGTCATTTAATACAAGACATGTGAAACTTCCAAAATGAGGTCCCTGTCTCACTAATGACTGCCACTAATTACTGTACACCTGTTACAGCCAAGTCAGCATTACCAAATTGATTGTAATAGCATGGATTACTTAATTATAAAACTATTAATAAGCCCAATATTCTTCATAGTCATTCCTGATTAAAAAACTAACTAAATAAAACAGTTCAGAACAGAGTTAGGATTTCTAAGACAAGACACTTCTGAATTTAAACAAGCCAATGGAGTAATGGGAAAAAAACCCTCAAAATATAAGCTTTATCACGTAATTATTGCTACCTATCATTGCATAATATCAAATATAAAACTTAAGGAGATCTTCAAGCAAAAAGGCAAGTCTGCAAGGAATGTTATCTTTATTTTTAACTAGGATGAAACTAGTAGCTCTCCATTTTCAATTTTACTTTTTCACTTGTTTGGTGATTCCATAATGCAGACCTCCTTATCACTTTAATGACTGTATTTGATGATACTTACAACAAATCCTTTTTTGATACAGTTCAATTGCTTTCAGCAACTCCATACATGTCCTCTGAATAGAATGGAACAGCTGAAGTTGAAACAAAATACACAAAAAAATTGTAAGCGTATGCAAGAAACACTGACAATTAAAATACAAGAGCGAGCTTAATTTTTTGTAGAAATTATTAGGGTTCATTATTTTCTTCTTGAACGATGAGTAATCTTTCCAGCTTGAAAGTAATTTTTCCTTATCAGTTGTGCTTTACTTCCAATTAAGTTGTTCACTGAGACTATAGACAGACCAATCATAACTTACAAAAGGAAAATAAAGACAAAAATAATTTTGGAAACAGATCTATTCTAAACAGCCGATAGTTAACCAAACTACTCATGTTGTTGTTTTTTTTTTTTTTAACTTATATCTTTGGATACATATGAAGATGTACAAATCTTTGTTCCTAAAAAACTCACAGCAGAGCAAAAAGTTATCAAAACGTCTTATTGTGTTTATTGCATGTGGCAATATGTGTACTGAATTTTTAATACTGCAAAATCTAGTGGAACAAACTTCCATGGGTATGCCAACATAGAAAGTTGCTGATTTAAACTGAACTTTTTACTGAAATATCTCCAGTTTTCTAACTAAATTTGTAAAGCAGCAGTTTCCAAAGGAAGTAAAGGAAAAAAAGAGCCAGTCTTGACAAAGTTTGGAGGTTTTTTCTAGGAAATGACTACTCGTTCTGTCTGTCCATCTAAAACCTCTTATCTGTAACTTAAACTCCACTGTATCAAGCGTTACACAAATATAAGCACAATAGACCACTGGCACAGTAAGGGTCTTCCTTTGCATCTGTTTGACTTCCTGCACATTTACACAGGTCTTGTTTTTTAAACCGAGAACATGAATTGCAGTCGAGAAGTTGTCCAAGTGAAAACATGCTTATAGTTTTTTATCTGGCAGACACAAGTTTCCCTATTTCCAATCCCACCTGAACTGACAAAGCACCCTTCCTGATCAATCTGCAACACAGTAAGCATGGAGGAGTTCGGGTATATCTTTATAAAATACTGTTCCATCCTCCCAGCCTGTTTTACATCAATACTCTTGATTCATAACCCATCTCAAAGACCTCATAGCTAGAATCATCACATTATAAATTATCACTATTATAGCTAGAACTACAAAGATTTGTTGTAAAACAGCCCCTTGTATTTCAGCTAAAACGCAAATAAACTGAGAATCCAAAGTCCACAATTCTCTAAGAAACTGCAAGAAAGCCAGTAAGGCAAAACCTTTACCCTTATGGAACAAAACAATACTGATAAAATTTACTGGACACTAACTTGCTTATTACACTTCCAAAAGTTCACTTTCTACCTTTTGCTTTGTGTCAAAGTTGTTCAAGCTCTTCAATTTGGAGAGCCTTAATTTTTTTTTTTTCCAGTGGGGTTGAGGATGCTGGCAGCAGGACTGTATTTGTCACGCAGCAGGATTCCTTCTCTTGGTTACACTCTACAGACTTTCAGAAGCTTCTTTGGTCATGTCAAAACCTGCTTATCTGCATAAAAGCTCCAGAGAGCAGAACGCACTATGCACCTTGCTCCTCCTTGGTATATTGCATGTTTTTCTGGTATATGTGGTATTTTATAACTGTATAAAGAACATCCTTTGTATATACTATAAAATACTATTTAAAAAAAAATCTTAAACTGATATAAGCAAAGGATAAGAATGACAGATATAAGCACAAAGGACAATCGCCTGCTCCCCACTGCCAACAACAACAACAACACAACCTGCCCCCAAAACATGACAATAGATACAAGAGATGTAAGTTCCAAATAAAGTTTGATGGACATGGGTTTTTGTGTTACAAAATGCCACTATATGCCCCATATTTACACAGATACTTTTGTGAAAAATTGGAAAAGATATTACAAGAAAATAACGATGAAAAGGTATATGCATTATTATATACTATGTGTTCACATGTTAGAGGCTTGATGGAAATGAAAACATTTTAAAAATTAACAGAGAATACATATTATGTAGACAATACAAACCTCTAGTTTTGCATCCAGATCTGCATCTGAAGCCACAACATGTTCATCTTCCTTTTTTCCTGTAACTTTTATAAGGGTTTGTTTTGTTTTCCAGTATTTCTGTTGCATTTTATTGACCACAGATTTTTCTTGGCTTTGAGCATATTGGTCATAAAATTCTCTTGGATAATTGCTAGAATATTAAGAAACAAAATTACAAAACTTCAATAGGACGCTTAAGAAAATAAGTAAAACATGCTAGACTAATACATTTCCATCAAGAATATTGTATTTGCATACAGACACATATATTCTAACACACATTTCCTCGTTATGCATTAATAACAAAGCAATTAAATTAGTACTGTCTTTCCCATCCTACTTTGGAAAAATAATACACAGCTTTCAGTTTGAATGTCTTTAGCATGAAGTACTGCCAAATAATCAGCTGCAAAGAATTCTTCCCAATGCATTATGGAATGATTTATAGTCCATGGAATCAACTTTCTATTTTTATAACTAATAGAGGAGTTTCAAGTGAACTAGCATAGTTGCATAAACAGGCAGCAATTTTCATGCAATTTCAGCAGTGTTAGGATTTCACAAAGGTAATTTTATGAATGGAATTTGACTACTTCTTGCCCTCCATTTTTTACAATTGAATAATAAAGAATTAGATGAACATCCATCTCTTTTGAGCATGCTATGTACAAGATAGATAGCTCACGTCTTTCTTTATGCGATGGCTACATGACAATTGTGGGTGCGTAACAAGTAATCTTTATTTCAAGGATTATTTTCTACTGACAGATGCTTCTGCATTCCTCTAGCAAACCTAATAAAAAGTGCAATCTAAAGACAAACTCTATATTCCACAATTTTTAAACCATATGAAGATGGTTTAATAGAAAATATGGCCTTACAATAAAATCTTGATCTCTTTCAGGAAGAATTATTCCATAATTAATTTCTGCAAAAGTACATGCCCTTTCCCCTACGTCCATACGCAAAAGGCTGCAGTGATTTTGCAGATCTTTAGAAGTAAACAGTTGCTAAAACTCACTATATTAAATACCCCAGGAAAATTAAAGAGGTTGAGTTTATTCTGGAAAAAAAAAAAAAAAAAAGGGACATTCTCCACTTGTGGAGTGACAAACTGTGGGACATTCCTGAGACACTGCCTACTAGCTCAGATCACACAACACACACAGCTCAGGGATGCTACCCCACGAGGTCCTTGGATCTAACATACACACCAAGTTGCGTACTGAGACACATAGATACATATGCTTGCTATGAAATACTATGGCCATTCTGAAACAAAAAGCCATTGGTACCTGTGTTCCCCAAAAGGGTGGCACATCTGCCCTACATAGTTACTAGTGACACAGTAAAACCTGAAAAGGAAGTCTGTTTCTCTGGATTTTGTTACTTGCTTTAGTTATTTTTAATCAGAGAGTTAGGAGACACCACCTTAATCACCAAAGAGATGGTAAGAAATTAAACTGGAAGTGAGCAAGGACAAAATTCAAAATGCACTTATACACAGCACTTCTTGGCTTCTTCCCCAAGCTTTAAAAACAAAGATATTCACCCATTTAATTCTACCCAAACATTAGTTCCAAAAGTTTAATTTATGGATTTCATTAAAATGAAAGTAAAGGCCTTTTTTGTGCTACAGCACAAAATAAACAACACATGCAAAACATACCACATTTCAAGTGGAATTCTGCACAAACAAACCATTATACACTCTGACAACAAGACAACCTCTCAAGTTAGGTAAAGCCTATATTGACCTGATATACGCTGCACCTTTAAAAGACAAAAGCTACAACCTCTAATAAATAACAAGAAGATCCCCCTGCATTATGAGAAAATAAGAGAGTTTAATAAAAATAGCATTATTTTAAAAATAGTAATAATTTAAAAAAAAAAAATCAAACTGCTCACGAGGCAGTAAAAAAACCTTAGCTGTCTGGCTAGTTGTTTGCTTTAACTTGTACTACAGCTGAGCAAATAACTGATATCTGAGTTCAGTAGTCAAGTGAAGAAAACACCGTAATTCATCTGATGTCAACCAGCCTTAATATCTACCTCACTTGAGGTCACTAGAAATTCTGGGGGCATGGTGGTAGGAATGATAAATGAGTTATTAATATGAGGTCACAAAAAAAACCCCAAACACCACCCACACCCCAAAATGCTGGGATTGATACAGATTGCTAAATTAGAGACTGATAAACCAATTGAAGGAATAAAAGGAATATAATTTTACCACGCAGATAAATTCAGCTTCTAATGTCATTTGGAGAATTTACTGGCTCCTGTTTATGCTTAAGATAACAAAAGATTTATAATATTAATATTACCAAAATATTTGGTGGACAATTTTTACTAGTAGATACTTGTCAATACCTTTTAAAATGTATCCAAAATTGTCCAAACAATCATGGACATATTTAGGTTTTGTTAAGCAATCAGAAAATATAACTAAAACAAGGATATACTTTATTCTGAAGTTGACGACCACAGATAAACCTCTTGGAATACGACAGTTCATACATTTCTTTCCATTAAGCAGGAAATTGATAACATATGCTATTTTTCCATCTCGTCAATTCACTTGTTTTTCCATTCTTTGTCAGTTTTTAATTTTTTTTTTTTATTTATTCTTTTTAAACAGAATGCCTACCAGTGACTTCACATAAATACTAGATGCCAGGACATAATGTGTGATAGACTCAGGCAGTGACAAATCAATATGCCAAACACCATTAGCTCTTTAGAAGAAGAAAAGATGAGGAAGGTACTTACTACTTATGACCTTCCATGCTTCTTGTTTTCTTCAGACACTGAAATAAAATAAGAAATTATCAGTTAATGCAAATACCTTGAAAATACTATTTTCAAGTTAGACACTAGAAGGCCCCTACCTTTTCACATAGAAAATTACTATACTGTAGCCCCTTGTTTACCATGTTAGACAGAAAACTTTTCAATCTGTGGACCAAATGCTTTCCTTATGTAACACACAATTCTCACTTAAATCCATGACAAACAAATTTAAGTGGCGTCACTGATGTTGCCAATTATTATATGTTAGCAAGTTTTCCAGGCAAAAGTAAATTTACCTGGCATAAATTCAGTGGCTTTTGACGAGGCAAGCCAAAATTGTCCATGCTAGGCATCTTCCTCAGGCAAGTTTTTTTTCCCCAAAGTTTTAGCCACGACACAGTTCAGCTACTTTTTTCACCCATGTCCCACTGATCTGTTTTTTGAAAACACTAGCTACATCATGTCTTGAGCCATGGACACGGAATTTAACTACCAGGTGTTTTTTCCATGAAGGACACCTCAGTTTCTGAGGACAGAATATGATTTGTATGCTTTTGGACTCTAGATTTTGTAAGTTAGTATCTCCAGTTTAGATACTCAAGTCTCCCACTATACATTGAGCTGACCACTGGCACCACTTCCCACCAGTAACTGAGCACACTCCTTCCAGGCCAAATTTACAAGCTAAGCTAGATGCTCCTTATAAACAACAAGCACCTGGCTTCTCCTCTGCTGTTTTCAGAGAGGAGTCTACTCTCCAGCACACAGCTAGCATACAAACAGAGGCGATGCAGCATGATTGTAGACGAGACCAAAAAGAAGCTGGTCAGATGGTGCTGCCAGGAAAAGGCCTTTGGTAGCACCAGCACAGAAGGAACACACCAACAGGTTGCCCTAAGAAATGAAGCTGATTGACTGAGAAAACAGTAATGGAAAAAGCAGCTAGAAGGTAATGGTGCTGAAACTGAACTTTGGCATTAATCTGGGTGAGAGAGAAAAGGGGCTGCAAGGGAGATACGCGACACTGGAAAAATATCTAGCACGGTGCTGCTGACAGACGGTACGGTTAGCACTGGAGTGGCAAAGGGACTGGAACAGATTGCAGAAACCTGAACCAGGGAATGCAAACAACCTGAGTGCTTCCTGCAGCTGTGGAGCACATGCACTTCCATTTGGAGCTGAATGGAGCCAAATCCCAGATTTCCGATTCTAACCTCTCTACTGTCAGTACCTGTGAAACTTCCTGGCAAAGTTCCATGAGACGCTGCAAGAGTATATCAGAGCAGGAAATTTTCCTGAATTGGAATTTTTGTGAAGTGCTCATAAGCACTGCAGAAGAGACTACAAGAAAATTCATAAACTTGTCTTCAGAGCAGAGTTTAAATGTGAAGCCCAACAGACAAACAACAAACAAAGAGGAAGAAAGAACCATTTCAGATTGCTGTTTGCATTATAGCACCGAGTCAGACAATATACAGAATGGACAGCACCAGTCATGGTTTTGCTGTAGTTTCTAGAGCCATAAGGCACAGGCAGAATTAACTCCAGTTTTCTAACACCTTTATGCTTGACTTCACTGTTTTAATACTGGTCCTCCTTAAGTCAACTGTGGGTGTGTGCGAGTGAGATAAGAACACAGGATTTAGATTGTATACACATCCATGACTCAGTTACTCAGCAGCACACTTGGTTTGACAGGATGCAAAGAACAGTCTATCTAGATGGAATAACACACATATTATGTGGAACAAAGTGTAAACAACCAGCACGGGGAACAGGTTTGAAGCACTGACCTTACACACTGTACACGTCCACCTGACTCTCCTGGAAATCAATGTCCCTAAAAAGAAAACAATACAAAAGAAAAATGTATCAGGGTTATGTTGAAACAGTTCTCATTTGCAAGCACGGCTCATGCTCTTTTTTCCTAAACATCTGACCTTATATTTTGACTCTGGGATCGTCTTAGTTATACTCCCCTAAGTCCTCCACAGCAGCCCTACGCCCTTAAGATACTATTTGTGGGAATTTTTTCGTTCAAAGTGAGTGTATCACAGCTATTAGGCCAGTGTTTTCATGGCATGAAAATGAGGGCATGTATTCCCTGTCCTGCTGTGTGACATGATGGCATCTGAGGTGTTTGAAGCTAGAAGGCCTGCTGGGATAGTGTTGTATGGCCAAATAGGTTGGAAGGAAAGAAAAGTGGAGTCTTACCTACACTGCCTGCTGGAAATGGTCCTGGCATGTGGTATCACCCAAAACATGCCAGGAGAGAGAAAGGTCCCAGAGAGCTCCAGGTGGTGTAGACAAAAAGCATGCCAGGGAGACTGCAGCAATTAAAAAGCAAGAACAAGCAGCAGCCCAGTGCTCAAGCTCAATCCCTAGGCCTGTTTTATTTCCAGTACAGAGGTAGCTTTTGGTCCTAAACGAAAATTCGATTTGTACAAAGACAGCTTAGTAAGCACTGACATTGAGTAAATAGAACTGTGGTTGCTCAAAAAGAATCAGACAACTTTTGATAAGGCTTGCGGTATTTCGTCTATAGTTTCCACCAAGAAACGTTCCTGAATCCCATTCATTCCAGATGCTGTTCAAGGATCTTTCATAAAGAAACCAGTTATGCCTTAGAAATCCCAGCTGACTTTCACCCTTCTCAGGGACTGAGAACACTCTGAAAAACCTAGGTGTCCAGTAATATTATACCATTCTTATAGCTGCTAATTTAGACCACAAACGTGCATTTGCTTTGGGTCCCACTGATCTCAGTGGTACCCTAAACGATTTCCACTCACACAGACCTTGTTTCAAGTTAGATACCCTTGTGAAATATTTGCAGCACTGTAAACTAATTCATATTTCATGTTTCAGCATCACAGTTAAGGTCTACTGAAATCGAAATGGTATATATTAACATAGAATTTAAAATCAGAAACAAAGGTAGAGGAACATAATAAAGAAATATTTACTTGAGCTAGGCATAGTTGATGTGCTGTTACAGGAATTCTCATGTTTGTATCTGAGTTCTACAGCAAATGCATCAATTTTTAGCTTGTAATGTTAGGATTTTATTTTTAAGAAACATCCAGTCTTACTAGATATGTCATATCTGTAACTGGGTTTTCAGGAGATGCTCAGGACAACTGTGTGATCTTTGAAGTCAACTTCTTCAAAGCACATGAACAGCCTATTTCCATGGGCAGAAAGTTGAGCACCTTTGGCAGAAGGCCAAGATAGATGAATTTTAATGAACTCAGTGCAAAACTAACGCATGTAGAAGATGAAGGCAGGGACAGGTTACTCAAGAGAATGCAAAAGCATTGCCTGGGTACGCAGGGATGGAGTTTGGAAAGCCAAAGCCACACTGGGGTTGAACCTAGCAAGGGATGCAAAGGGCAACAAGAAGTGCTCTGTAAAAACAGTGGCACCAAAAAGCAGGCTAAGGAAGACACGGGCCCACAGCACGACAGAGAATATGGAAGGGCAGAGGTACATTTTTACCTCAGTTTTCACTGGAAGGTCTGCCCTGTGGCTCTCTAGTTCTCCGAGCCTACTGTCAGGGCCTGCAGGTATGTACCATTACTGCTGTTACAGAAAGACTGAGTTAAGAGGTACCTAAGCCATTTGGACATACACAAGTCCATGAGACCAGATGGGATGAATCTTGGAGTGCTGAGGAAGCTGACTTATGTCATTGCAATGATGTTCTTTCTGTTCTCTTGAATGTTATGGTGATCAAAAGAGGTGGCTGATGACTGGAGAAAGACAAACACTATGTCCATCTCCAAATAACATAGCAAAGAAGATCAGGGAAACTTCAAGCCCATCAACTTCACCCTCAGTTCCTGGAAAGATCATTCAGAAAACCCTCCTGGAAACCATTTCCAGCCACATGAAAGACAAAAAGGTGAGTGGGAACAGCCAGTACGGATTTATTAAGGGCAAATCATGCCTGACTAACCCAAGTGCCTTCTACTATGAGATGACTGCCTCTAGTGAATGAGGGGAGCGTGGTGGATGCTATATGCTGATTTTAACAATGCTTTTGTCATGGTGTCCCATAGAATCCTTACCGCCTCTTGTGGGACCACATCTGGAGTAGCATCCAGTTTTGTGCTCTCCATACAAGAAAAACACTGGCATACTGGAGTGGGTCCACCCGTCAGGGTCTGGACCCCATAAAATATTTGCTCAGCTGTAAGACCACCAGGCTAACAGGAGGTCTTATTGCTGTCTACAGCTACCTAATGAGAGGATGTAGAAAAAACAGTCAAAATCTTCTCAAAGATGCACACTGGAAGCACATGTAGACATGAAGACAAACAAGAATATGTGAAATTCCAACTTAATATAAGCTGGAAATTTTTCACCATAAGGATGGTCAAGCACTGAAACAAGCTGCCTCACCTGGCAGCTTGTTCAAGTCTTTATCCCTGAAGATAATGAACACTCTACTGGACATGGCTCCGAGCAACCTGCTCTAACTGGGCTTTCCAGAGTATATTGTGCATTAGTACAATGTGAAAGAAGATGAGATTGGAGAGCAGCAAGTTTGCTGTTACCATCGGTTTAATACAGAGGACTTTCCATAAGAATGGTATGAATGGACAGCAGAATAACATTGCACCAGGACCACTGTAGCTAAACAAAAACCAAAAAACCCAACCAACCAAATGAAGAAAAAAAAAAAAGTGTAACGTTTTCTCATAGTTATTTATAATATTTCAGCTTTCGGTCATATTATTTTCATTCATAGCCAAAAGTTTTAACATGAACAGTTTTCATTCTTCAGATACTGCTACATGTACAATGTAAACTGTCCTTCCAGTCATTTAACAGGGCCATTATTTATATAATCTCTAACTTCATGTGTTGTTACTGTCTATTCCAAGTCCAGGAACCAAAGAGGGTTAAGATATTGGATCAACTGTAACAAAGGACCTTATTAAAAGCATCTGGGATAGCTGAAAGCAGTGAGATTTTATAAAGATATCCCACAGTCATAAGTTTAACCACAAAAAGTGAGAGATGCTAATAAAAGGGGACTGGAAACAGCCTAGGCAACTATCAAGGAATTTAAAGGAACTTTTCATAACCACGTAACAAAGAACTCCTACAGTTGCGAAATACTGGTCCTGAGGCTGCAGAGAGAGACCAAGAAGTGAGCACAAAACCTTTTGACTACTTTAGGTTTTGAGCTCTGTTATGCTTTTGAAGAACAAGACATAAATGTCCCAAACAGAATTAACAAGAGAGTTGCTTTGCCAAAGCTGACTACAATGGTAGCACATGACACTAATTAGAGTCCACCAATACCTTCCCCAAATGCTGCAGTCGAACTTAAAATTAACCGATGTTATCATACAGTTTTATATATAAAAACAAGCTTAATTTGCCACAAGGAGTGGATGTAAGGGACTTTATTTTTCTTCCCAATACATTAAGACTGAAAAAAAAAAAAGTTTCAAGAAATAACATTATGCTGACATAAAATAGCATTCACCACCTCATGGGAAAGCATTTATATTGGAAAATACAGACAGCCGTTATCTTAGCTAACAAAAGGTAGGGATACTCTAGATAGCGTGTGGGGGGGAGCAAACATACAGCATGCTAGGGAAAGCACTGCTACATTACAGCCGACTGTACACAAATCCACATTTATTGCTGCACAGTGGATCTGGGGTTTCCTGAAGAAGTCCACACACAGCTTCAGTAATTCTGCAAGTGCTTCCTAGTGTTTTGAGACAGACTAGATGATCTCCAGAGGTCCCTTCCAACCCTGGCCATTCTGAGATGCTACCTCAGTTTCAGCATGAAACCTGAGCTGGCCCTATTCTTAACAAGTCTGCCCAGAACACAAGGGACCAGAGTGCTGAAACATCCATTTCCATACAGAACCAGCCGGGTTCATAAGCCCAGCCAAACCCCTGAAAATCCCTAGCAGGCTCTCTGAGGAGCCACCAAGAAGCCTCAGCATCATCTTCCACAATCTTCCCTGTTTGCAGACTGACACCGGAGAGGACTGGCACAGCCTATCGGCCTGGACACTGTGAAATACAGCTGAACTCTTTCTAGACTCAGCCTGGCTTCAGAAACGGTACAGCTGCATTCATGCAGTGCTCTGCCACAACTAACAAGACATGCTGGAACCAAGATGGCCCTGCAAACAGCCAACTATGGCACCTCTGCATCTGTGGCAGTTTATCTGGGTTGTAGGCTATTTACCCACAAATTATTTCCACGGGTAGCCAAAATAGCTGGAATGCACACAGAACTTCATAATATTTCTGGCACACTATCCCGTTTTCCTACTGAGATATCTTATTAGCCATGACGCTGGAATGTAAATTGATAGGAAGGTACCCTCATTAGTGAGCGGCATTTCTGTTCCTATGGAAAAATCCTCTGATTCTGTATATTCTCCAAGACCGTTTGAATACACCACCTACATTTTTCTGTGCAAATGGGAAAATGCTATCATGGTGTTTTGAGTGATTTAAACTCCAGCATGCCCTATAGGCTTACCTTCTAGCTCATGCTCTATACATTTGTAAACGCTTGCTTCTCTTTTTTAGCTTTATTATACTTCGTTGCAACTTTCCCATGAGTTGAACAACTTTATACAAGTAGTATCTGAACATTATTCATAAAAAAAGTATGAATGCCTTCTCTCCAACAGCTAAATTGATAATAAACAATTCTGTATATCTATGTCACTCATAATTTTTTCTTTTCCAGTGAGCATAAATACAAGAAGCATCATGTGGCAAGGTGAAATTCATATCTTAATGCTTACCTAGGTTATGGAGAAATGAGTTAAAAAGCAAACACATTTTCCCCTAATTCAAATATCTGTCCTTGGCTAAGCATTGGTTACACAGCTCTTACTGTGCTCTTAACAGCTTAGCCAACAGATTCTGTAGTAGAAAGCAGGAAGCAACCAGAGACAGCAAACAGAAATCTTTTAAACTGTGAAGACTATCTAAAATGAACTGTTGATCTAATCACAACTTCTCAGAACCAAGAAATGAGCTGAAATCCTTGCAAAAATGTTACAAATGGTGGTCTACAGATCAAATTTAACATCTAAAGATGACCTGCCATAGTTATGTAAGAAGGCAGTAGATTGGACAACACATTCTTCTGAGATGCAACCAGAAACAAAAGGGAACTGAATGAAAGGCAGAGCAGAACTCAGCACACCTTATGTGAAAGTAGTGTTCATCAAAAACAGACACAGAAGAGTCTGCACTTTCACTGATAGCGCTGTCCTCTCAGTTTACCTTCCTTTCAAAGCAGCTAATATATTCTGAGGTTCTTAAAAATCACAAGACTGCACCTTGAAAATTCTGCAACTTTTAACTTCAAATATGACAGAATCACATGTTGCATTTGATTTACTTAATATAACAGTTTTATTAAAATGAATAATCTTCCAAGAAACTTTTAATACAGTAACAGTAGATTGGTACTAAGTAACAAAAAATAAGAAGAATTTTAAGGACTTCTATCTGTAACAGTTAAGAGTGATAGTTTCACTTATGTAAAATACTCTGAAGGGAAGAAAATGTGCTTAGGTGAGGGAATCAATGCCATCTGTGCCTCTTCAACAGCTCTTAGCTGACAACCTATCTCCCCCACTCTGCTCCCTGAAAGCTGTGATCCAACTGAATCAAGTAAATGGGCCTCCAAAGCAAGAAGCAGTCTCACTGCAAGATAAAGATTAGGCAGGGCACAGTTATATCTTCTCTAGTTATTTGTTACAAACATGCAGACTGAATGAGTCAGGAGCTTCAAACCACATTTCACTTTGCCTTTTCCAAGCAAATGAGAATAAAGCAGCCTATTGATCTCAATTATTTGTACTGTCAATGCAGGAAAAGAGTGAAAACTGAAGTCTAGGTCTATATAGGCATTCAGCATCAAGATTATACAGAGACTTACAAGTATTTCTACTCTAACTACATGAATAGCTACCACTGTAAAACAGCTAAAACGAATCTAGAGTTTAAGTTATATAAATATGACAAATGACAAGATGTAATTTTTCCTCTAAAGCTCTTAACACTCATCATTGATGTTCTAATCCTGCAGAATCATCCATGCTTAGCTTTAAATCCAGGAGTATTTTCATTCCGTTAGACTACTCGCTGACACACTTGTTTATTAATTCAAAAAGTTTTCAGAATTGGTGTTAGCAGTTCCTTCCATCCACTGCAACATTTCATCTTATTCCTTTGTCTCACACAGATCCATGGCTTTGCTTCTTGTCCTGGGAAACATATCTTACAGGTTATCCAGAACTTCTCAGAAGATACATTGCACTCTTATAAGAGAGAAGTTGTATCAACAGAATTATTACTCTTTCAACCTATTTCAGGAGTTGACATCTAAAAAGAAGTTTCATACATTCTTAAAAGCAGCAGAGGGGAAACAGCATCTGTTATACAGAGAGGGACTCCTGCTGTATTTATATACTGCTGAGGTGCTGAGGGGGGAAAGAAATTCATGCTGTTTCACCCCAATTATCTAACTGTGCTGCCTAAACTACATTGCAAGCCCCTGTACAGATAGCAAATTGAACCAACCTCCAAAGAGCAACTCTAAGCACCTCAAACAGAACCTCACCACTGTCCTCTGAGCACACAGAAACTACTGTTTCTGCATGAAAAACCCGAACTACACGGCTAAATCATGCAGTAAGAGCACTTCTCTACTCTGCTTCTCTTAGAACTGGGATTTCATGTTGGTCTGTTGAATTATTGGGAAAAAGAGATACAACACCATATTGAGTAATACATTGTGCTTAGGACACAGGCACACCCCATAAGCCCACTGGAACCAATTTTTGCTTTCACTGCAAGCACTTCTGGAACGAACATTTCTATACACGATTTCTTCCACTTCTTTCTCCTCTCTGTCGGGGTTTATGGCACATCCCAGCAAAAAGTTCATTTATTCCATTCCACCTATTGCTTTGTCTTCTTTCAGGCTGAGAGAGTTGGGGTTGTTCAGCCTGGAGAAGAGAAGGCTCCAAGGAGACCTTATAGTGGCCTTCCAGTACCTAAAGGGGGGCCTACAGAGAAGGTGGAGAGGGACTCTTTATCGGGGAATGTAGTGACAGGCTGAAGGGTAACAGTTTTAACCTGAAAAAGGGTAGATTTAGATTAGATATTAGGAAGAAATTCTTTACTGTCAGGGTGGTGAGGCACTGGAACAGGTTGCCCTGGGAAGTCATGGATGCCCCATCCCTGGAAATGTTCAAGGCCAGGTTGGATGGGGCTTTGAGCAACCTGGTCTGGTGGAAGGTGACTCTGGCAATGGCGGGGTTGGAACTAGATGATCTTTAAGGTTCCTTCCAGCTCTTGCCATTCTAGGATTCTTCACAGGTTCAAAAAACCAAAATGAAATATTAAAAACAAGATTCAACATGCAGAAAAACCCCAACCATGTACTGAAAAGAAGTATCAGAGAAATCTGAGTCCATTTTCCAAGGAGGTAGTCTGAGCCAACATAACACTCCATTTCCCTTCTTTTTCAAGCTAGTAAATCGCATGGAGAAAAAACACAGTAATACAAGCAGGTACCTTAAAGGATTAAGATTGTGTGATTAAGGACTTGCACCATTAGAAACCACGCACAAAGTATGAAGATATCTGGATGTTTGGGGTCTTCTTTCTGTCATTTTGTAGCACTATCTAGGCATCTGTCTGCAAACTGTACATCCAACAAGACGAGTAGTAGTACGATTGACATTAAGTATATAATGACATGTCTTTCACTGAATTTTACACTGACTCTTAATACTCTCTGTGCAGGGCAGATGACCAATAGCTACTGCATAGAGTACTGTTAAGAGTTACTTTATTCCAAAAACAGTTATCATGCTTCTAACGTTTCAGAATACACAATTACCATGGGAAATTTTTCTGCTTAATTTCCTGGTGTAGTCTAAAGAGAGGATGATATCCATGGCCCTGTTTCTTATGTGATCATTTAGTCTTTTATTTTTCTACTCCCAACTCTGATATGTACAAGTTAATAGAAGACAGTGGCAGATAAACAGAGCAAATTTGTACATTGGAAATTTAAAGTATCAATCCATCTGAACTGCACTGGTTTTCAGTACTCAAGCAGTTAGAGATAAGTTTTAGCCAACATGAAAAAGTGGAAATTTGGCACTATGTCACCATGTTTTTTAAAACCTGTGTCTGCTCCCACAAAGTGTAAGGACCGAGTCAACCATTAGTATTCCTCTCAAAAAAAACCCCCATAATTGTGTCTATTAAGTACTACATGCTTGTCATACTATTCCAAAGACTATCGAGCCAAACTTACTGGCACAGGTGATCTTCTTTCTAGAGCATAACATGCATTGAAATGACACTTGGAGCTGAGGTGGGGTTTTTTAGTTTTTTTAACAGTCGAATGACAAATTCCCCAAACCAGTGTTTTATCTCAAAAATAGTGATAAGAACAGAACACGTAGTCTCAGAACAAAATATTTCAAATAAATGCTAGCAGACTCACAGGTGAAAGATTGACGAGCAAACAATAGCTCTTTCTGCGTAAGTTAACTTGCACGCAGAACTCCATCATTTACATAGATATAAATATTTAATTACACATAAAATTAATTTTAAATTCCTTTTTCAGATTATACTGATTTTTCAGCCACTTATTGTAAAATAATACCAGAACAGCACATAGTATCAGTTTGCCTTCATGTTACATCTTTTACTTGACTACTAGCTTTCCGCTTACATTTGTGAAAAACACTGAACGAATGCCCTTTGGAAAGAACCAGGTAAGTATCATAAGTACTACGTGCATTTTATGGAAGAATAACATGAAAATAAGTAGTCAAGTGGCAGGTCTAACCTCTCTCTGCAAATGAGCAAAGCTGGGGATATATGCAACCCAGTATTTAATCTCATTCTAAATGCAGACTCGCTTCATTTCTCTGAAATGACTATCAAATTGTTTTGTAATACACATTTGCTCTCTTAGTTGAAAAAACAGTATCTTTAAATTTAGTAGCCAAATACTATTAAAGAAAATGCCATATGGAACACCTGCTGTGCATAGATTATAAAGACAATATGAAGATGGGTTTTGTGACACATTCTACACATAATCAGTCTACAGTTAATCTTAGGAAACCTTCCCTTTGTATAACCTATGAGAGAAGCAGCAGATGTACAAAAGAAATCATTAAACTCTTTTCATGTGTGTACTATAACAAATATGAACAAATATGGTTTCAGGAGTTCAAACTAATGGCTCTCTTATTTAGATACCTTATTTGCTGACACAGTCAACACTCTCAAGTTTCTGCCTCCCTCCTCCCTTTTCATCCATGCAGAAACCAGGAAGCAATGCTATTATACCCGAGGGGAGACAATGCCAGGGGACAGAACAGGGGAAAATAATTTTCTTTAGATTCCCTCAGGACATCATTTCACAGCCATGGATAAGAGATTTGATTAACAAAACAGTTTTAGCATGCACAGCAACAACAATACAGGGTGATCTTCTTTCATTGCCCTTTGAGAAACACCACAATCAATACAGGCTGTATATTCTTGACAGATACATAGTTCACCCAACTTTTATATGGCTGTTCTCAGATGCTGGCACACCAGCCGACTGTTCCTAAAGCAGCGGTGATCCCTACAAAGCTACTCGCAAGACGGACCCGAGTACTGTTTCAGTGACTCAGAACAGACAGTTCCCAAGGTTGACGTAAGTGATTGCATAACTGGTCAAAATGCCCCTCGGTTTGCCACGGCTAACAATAGCCACAGGAAAAACTACCGTGAGACTATTATTACCAGCAACACACAAAAGGTCAAATGTTTCTACTGTTCTTGACTGCTTGGTTCTTTGTTTAACATTCTTCACTCTCCAGGCTTTTGTATTTTTAATACTTCTGCATCACGTGACAAAATTTTGTCTTTAGAGTGATTTTATGCTTGAGAAGTGGCAAAACATCTTGAAGAATCAACTACTTCAGAGCAACACTGGTGAAGGAGATTTTGAAAAAAGTATTAAAAAAAGAGTCTTTGAGGACATTTCTCGACTTTTAGTTTAGCTGATATATTAGCACAATTTTTTTCCGCCAACTCATACCAACAGCTTTCAACACTAGTTTAAGAGTGAAAAGAGCTGCTGTTATTCATTTCTTCCAGAAAAGGTAACTTGGGAATTCATAAGAACAATTTAGCAGCCCTGTAGAGTATGGATAACAAAGAAGAACAGGCAAGACAGGTGCGCTTGAAATTCTACTAAGGGGAAAAAACCCAACTTGGAATTCCAACAGGAATTTTACTTTGCACTATGTGATTCCCTCCACATCCCAGTAATATAATCTTGTGAAAGAAAAATGTTCAAGAAACCTTCCCCTTTCTTTACAGTCACAACTAGTCCTCTTGAAACCGCAAACCTTCAGTAATGTGCATCTTTGAATGAACTCTCACAAACACAACGGAAGAAATCACCATTATCTAAAAAGCACTTAATTCTTTCTCAGTTGAGAAGGTGGCAAATTCCAATTACCAACTTTTGAGTAGGCTGTTCTTTGAACCTTTCTGGAAATAACAATGTTTCACCTATGAAGTTTTGACAGTAAAGCAACTTCAGAAACTCTTTTAGACCGAGGTTTCACCGCATTTAACTGCCACATCATCTTCCAGTAGTGCTTGCCACGGGAAAAATGTGACTGGTTATACCAGTTATGGCAGTTTACTACACAAGAGAAGATCTCTGTGGCTTTACACTAAATTCCTTCTTCAGTAGTATTAACATAAACCTTAAATCATAAAGTTACTCAGTTTAAACCAATAGGCTACCCTATTCAAAAAACAGTATAAAAAATTGCTAATGTCTAAATAAGATGTTCCTGGACTTCATGCTAAGTACTGATAAGAACGGCAACTCCTAGATCAGCGCCAGGCAGATAGCACTATCAAATGGTACTTCCATTCACTCCTTGGGAGCCCTGGACAGACAAAGTGGGAAAAGAGTAGACTACCAGAAAAATTAGATGAAAGACCATAACCAAATGCAGCCTGCACTGCAGACTCCAAAATCAAGCCCACCATCTTCTCTGCCCATTACTTTGGAAAACACAGTTTTTTTCCTTTCAACAACAGACCAAAACATGAGAACAGTTTATTTCCAAGAAGTCTGCTCTGGAACAAGAGCCACAGCTACTTTCTGAGATGCAAAATAAATAAAATCCATCCAGAAACTGAAAGAAATACGGTAACAGAATGAAACATGGGAGGGAAAAAACTACACCAACAAACAGGTGCTTCCTAGAAATATATGGTCGCCTTGGTTTAAAGCAAGGCTTGCAGGCAGGGGCAACATATTACAACCAACCAAACAGAACAACCACTCCAAGCTTCTAAAATATCCATACAGTGTAATCTGGGGATAGAGGGTTAAAGGACGTACCCCTGAGATTACCCAATTCAATTTCGCATTTATAAATTGGAACTTAGGCAAAACTGAACTACTGTTTTAAGAGGGTCCATGCAGGACCTTGAGCCTATCAGCACGACCCAAACCAGTGTGTAACAGCAGGCTTATTTACATTTGGTGCTATACATACACACTGCGATACCGAGGAATAAAAGCGCACAGTGCCCTTCACCCTTTCCTCTCCCTAAGAACTGACCTGACGTCTCAAGCAATTTTCTTTCTTCCCTTCTTCTTCTCAATGACTGGAACAGATAAACAACATTAATGTGCCAGGTGGATGGATGCAGGTCAAATCTGATTACCAAGATCAACCTTCCACAAAATACAAGCCTTACGTTGGCAGTTTGGGTTTGTTTGGGTTTTTTTTTCCCACAGGTAGTGAAATTCCAGTTTCACTAGCTGTGAACGCCTCGGTGCCTGGTTTGGCAGCTGACATTATTTTACCACAGGAAGCCCTGCCAGCCCTCTTAACCCAGCCGGCCCGAAGCCCTCAGGTAGAAACAAGGGCCGCCGCCCCGGACAACCTGCGCCGGGGCCCGCAGCCTGGCGGCCGAGCCGGAACCGCTGAGGAGAAGCGGCCCTTTTCCTCTCCCCCATCCTCCCCGCTTCCAGCGGGCAGAGAGCCAGAGAGGATGTACGGGAGGCAGAAACGGATAAATACAATAATCATGGCGAGATAACCGCACACGGCGGGAGGAGGGAACACACAGCAAAAAAAGGACACGGGAGGTGGGGGAGGGAGGAGGCAGATGCCATCTTGTGCCTCGGCAATTTCACCCCCGGGCAGGTCCGGCCCCGGCTACACCCGCCGCCAAGCCCTGACGGGCGGCAGCGCCTCAGGCCCGGCCGCCGCGCCGCCTCCTTCCCCCCCGCAAGAGGCGGGCGGGGGAGGCGGCGCCCACCCGCGGGTTGCCCGACACCGGCCGCAGCTGCTGCTGCTGCTGCTGCTGCTGACGGAACCCGTTTCCCCCGGCAGGCTCCGGCACTCAGCCCGGCGGCTCCCCGCTTCCCGCACTCACCTTGCCCGCGGCGGAGGGGAGGGGAGGGCCGAGCCGGAGGCGCCGCCGCCGCCCCTCCAGGTGTTCCAGCGCCGCCGGCGTCACAGCGGTGAACGGAGCCGCCTCTGCCGGCGCGGGCGGCCCCCGCAGCGGGGCGGAGCCGCCGCCGCCCGCCCAACCCCCGAGGCGGGAGGGCGGCGGCTGCCGGGGCCGGGGCGACCGGGGCCGGCAGTTTCCTGGCGTTGGCTTCGGCCGGGCCGCGTTTCCTTCTCCTTCCCCGGCCGCGCTGTGAGAGACGCCCGAGGGGAAAGGGGCGGGAAAGTCTCCCCCGCTTGGGGCCCTCCCGGGGCTCCTCTCACCGCCTCGACCGAGACCCCAGGCCCTTCTCCTCAGCCCCAGCCTGCTGGGCGCTGCAGGTGTCCCATGAGGAACGTCAAGGAAATATTAAAATGTTTTGGCTGCCGCACGTAGGCGGTTGTCATCAAGGAAGTGGAAACTTGGAGAAAAAGGCCCTGTGACATGGCAGGCAGGTGGCAATGTGGAAGGGGATCAGGAGGGCCTTGGTTTTGAGCTTGGGTCAGAAATGGGTCATTTGGGATTTTGCGAGAGCTGTTTCAAAGTAAAGTACTCGAAATCGATTTTAAGCTGATTGCAGAGCTTGAAATGAGGGGGAAGGTTCACAGGTGGCATTTGAAAACAATCGGGTAGGTGGGAGGTAAAAGGAGAAATGGGGGAGCGGCAAAGTAGGGCGAAAAAATTATCCCACTTAAATGGGGTAGTGTTAGCTTCCTTGTGTCGCACGAGACAAGCAGAGCAGGTGAAGCATGACATGGGGAACGACAGCGGGAGTGCAGGAGATGAGGTCAAGTTGGTAGGGCCCAAGGGAAAGGCTGAAGAAGAGTGAACTGGAGTGAACTCTAGAAGGTGAAGAGGGGAGGAGGAGTGGAAATGAGAATGGTAATGAGGATGGTAATGGGGCATCATTTGCTCAACCTTACAGGGCTCTGAAGTGCTCATGTCAGCATCTCGGGGTTTTCTGTGGGGCGTAGCTGAACCACTTCACTGGAAGTCGCACATCTAGGAGAAAAATGCAAGATGTTTACAGCGAGACAGTAGCTTGGAAAAAGACTTGGGGTCCTAATGAGTAGGTAGCTAAGCATGCACTCCCAGAGCACTGAAGAAGTCAAAAGGGATAATTTAATTAAAAACTGTATAACCTGAGGAATTTTAGGTAAGATTTGGGAGATTGTATAATTTCACTATTCGGCACTGGTGTGACCACTAACAGCAGGTCATCCCTGAGTGTGGTGTAGGTAATGCAGATGGTATGATGACAAACTGGAATGGGTTTATGTCAAGAAATATGGGATTGCTTTCCAGAACTGCAGAAACCCTAACAGGATAGTCTTTGGGTTTAAACACAGTAACAGTGAGCAGATATTTTCATAGAAGACAAGTTTCTTAATGGGGTCCTCAGTCTTGCAGAAAAAGGTGTAATACTTCAGCAGCTGGAAATTTGGCATACAGGAAAACTGATGTTAGATATATCATAGAATGGTTTAGGTTGGAAGGGACCTTGAAGATCATCGAGTTCCAACCCCCCTGCCACAGGCAGGGACACCTCCCACCAGACCAGGTTGCCCAAGGCCACGTCCAGCCTGGCCTTGAACACCTCCAGGGACGGGGCTTCAACAACCTCTCTGGGCAACCTGTTCCAGTGCCTCACCACCCTTAAAGTGAAAAACTTCTTCCTAATGATTAATCTAAACCTGCCCTCTTCCAGCTTAAAGACATTCCCCCTCGTCCTATCACTACATGCCCTAGTAAAAAGTCCCTCCCCAGCTCTCCTGTAGGCCCCCTTTAGGTACTGGAAGGCCGCAATAAGATCTCCCCAGGGCCTTCTCTTCTCCAGGCTGAACAGCCCCAACTCTCTCAGCCTCTTCTCATAGGAGAGGTGCTCCATCCCTCGGATCATCCTTGTGGCTCTCCTCTGGACACACTCCAGCAGGTCCATGTCCTTCTTATGTTGGGGACTCCAGAGCTGGATGCAGTACTCCAGGTGGGGTCTCACAAGAGCGGAGTAGAGGGGCAGAATCGCCTCCCTTGACCTGCTGGCCACACTTCTTTTGATGCAGCCCAGGATACGGTTGGCCTTCTGGGCTGCGATCACACATTGCTGGCTCATGTTGACCTTCTCGTCAATCAGCACCCCCAGGTCCTTCTCCGCAGGGCTGCTCTCCAGCCATTCCCCGCCAAGCCTGTGTTTGTGCCTGGGATTGCCCCGACCCAGATGTAGGACCTTGCACTTGGCCTTGTTGGACTGCATGAGGTTGGCTTGGGCCCACCTCTCCAGCCTGTCCAGGTCCCTCTGGATGGCATCCCTCCCCTCCAGCGTGTCTGCCTCGCCAAACAGCTTGGTATCATCAGCAAACTTGCCGAGGGTGCACTCTATCCCACTGTCCATGTCGCTGACAAAGATGTTGAATAGTACAGGTCCCAGTACTGACCCCTGAGGAACGCCACTCGTCACTGCTCTCCACTTGGACACCGAGCCATTGACCACAATCATTTACCTTTAGATATTGTACTTAGACACTGTTAAGCTGTGTTGGTCATCTAGAGCTCTTTTTTTAGAGCAAATAGAGAGGAAAAATGTGTGTTTTAGGGTGGTTTATCTGATTTATTTTAGTTTCTGATGAGATTAATCATTCTCTGGACATAAGTTCTCTTGACTATGATGGAGTAACAGGCTCAGGTGTAAATACTTGCATTACAGGTATTACCCAGTTAGTCAAAGGAATTTCAGGCACTGCTGGTTTTGAGAGAAAAAAAAGTTCATGGAGTTACTTCTTACCTCTTAAAAGAGAAGTGGTGCTAACAAGTGACAAAAGGTCTCTCTGTAGTGGACGAGGATCTGGGATCCCTTCAGCCAGGTCTGGCACTGGGTTTTGGTAGTTTTTCTTCAGAAGTGAACTCGAAGAACTCATTGTGTCTTTTAATAGCATTTATGTGTGCAAATATCCTAGAGGAGGGTGAAGAAAGAAAATCTTACAGCACGTGAAGGAAGTACTTTAACCATTGCAGGAGCAGAACCGAGACACAAAGGGAGATTTTATTTGGTAAATTGAAAAGTATTATTTTTCATAGTTGCACGAGGGTAAGGTAGGAGGGCAAACAGCCCTGAATAAACCTTGATTCTGAAAAACATTGTGCTTTTGTAATCATGGAACTATTATTTGCACGCTAACAGTTATGTGTTTATGTGAATATACTTAGAATCAGAAATTTAGGTTAGCTCATTTGTAGTTTACATGAGGCCAACGTTCTGCAAGTTATAGACAGCTAGCATCATCCAGCTTAATGTCTTAAAGCATTAGCTGAGATTACTATATAAGCTCAAAAAATTAGTTTTAAACCTTCATTCCTCACTATAGTGCAGGTATTTCTTAATCTTTTATCATGTTACATATAGTTTATCACCAGGCGTGAATTTTATAAATATAAGCAAGTGCCATCTGGTTGTTCTAGCACCTCTCTCATCTCCCATGGAGATATTTATAGTGTAGCAGAAATACAGAAATGTAACTACAGAAAACAGTTATTGCAAGTACTGCATGAAATAAGGTGTACTTAGTACTTTTCACAAGCTTAGTTCTTTGGCAAAGCTGACTGGATGCATGAAACACCCTGAAGCATGGTGCTACTTTCATTCTGTTACATTTTTTCTTCATTTAGACAAAGTACTGTAGTTGCTTAAATCAACTAGCCAGTTGATCCACTGACCTTAAAAGAAGTCCATTTTTGTTCTTTTATAGAGATCCACATCCTCTCACAAACTGAGATTCTTTGGATGACATAATCAAAATTGCTGTAAGATTCAAGTAAAGATAAAGTACAGCCCTTTGAGGTGTAACTACTAACCACATCACAGTTGGAAATGTCACATTTTGTGGGCAGAGAACTGATTTTCCCAGCCCTCAATCGCACAAACCCAGAGCTTTTGAAAGAGTGAGCTAGCAATAAATACTAGCCCTCTTGTAAGATCTTTTCTGCATCTGAGTCTTGTGTTACACTTTGCCCCAGCTGCATTTAATTTCTGAAAGGACAAATAAAGATTGGAATCACATGTTGACTCAGTGAGACTCACTTTCCAGTCATGTTTACTGTATTACATTGCTACTACAGCATACTATGGCATATGCTCCTCTTGTCACTTAATTTGGTACAGTCTCCTGCGTTCTCTGCTATCTATGTAATATAATCTTAACAAATGTGTAGAGGGTTTGGTTGTTGTTGTTTTTTTTTCCCCCAAACCTATGTTATTGTATTTCTTTAAGTAATAAGACAGAAATTCAAACAAGAAAATGGAAAAGTATCAGGAGGGGGAGAGAGTAAACTAGAAATTCAAGTGTTTTGGAAGCCCAGTGGTAGCGAACTGTTTGTCAGTTGAAGCGATAGGAATGATATTTTTCCTTTTTGTATATTATTTCTTTAAGATTTCTCAAGATTTGCATGTGCTGTAATTCTGCCATCCATTTAGATGTATCTGTGAATTAGTTACTTCAGAAATTTGCATAGTATCAGATATCCCAGAAACTACATTGAAGGTTTCTCATCTTCCCTGGACTGTAACATTAGTGTTAATTGATGGTTGACCTTTCACACATTAGGGTGGTTTTTAATCTTCCCATAACACTTCACTTGCCCTGTGTTTCTCATCCACATAAGGAAGTACAAGCATTTCATGCTGTGTTTTATGGACACAGTTGCTGCCCATTTGAGTTTCTGCTCAACATTTGGAAATCGGGGGGAGGGAAATGATGCTCCCTTAAACTTCCTCCAGTTCCTTATATAAATATTTTTGGTCTTTTGTGTCCTCTCTGATCCATCTGCTAGCCTTTTTATTTTTCTTGCCACACTGCTCCCAGTGTCTGGAACACCATTGTAGTTTATAAATGGCTTTTCAATCTTTAATCTGTTTTCAAATGTCTTAGCAAAATTATCTATCTAGTTTACTGGCATTTAATTCTTCAGTTTGTGTTCTGCTGTTTTTTATTTATTTCTATAGTTAGGTATTTTAGTTCGATAGGGCATTTAGTTTGTATTGTTTGTGTGACAGACCTGTAGATGAAGAGCCAGTGGAAAGTAGAGCATATTCTTTTGTGCATTAACATTATGAAGTGAAGGAGCCAATCCATACGGAATGGAAGAGACTCTAAAGAGTGATACATTCCTACAAACAGATTAGTGAGAGACTAATGTAGACCAATTCTAGTAATCAGTTGAGGAAATTATGTTAATGTAAGGACTGCTTGGCCACTTGGCGTCTGTGATAAATGTGATTCCAGCTTAGTGATCTGCTGAACACCTTTAGCTTATTCACAGCTTCAGAGATTTAATTAATTAATTATTTGTTTCTGCTTTCATAAACTGGAAAATATGTACTAGGATAGTGAAGCTGCTGAAATGGCAGCCAGGTTTAGAATTAGAGGGCTCCAGGTTGGAGTGGTGCCAGCATCTCTGACCATTGAGGTAGGACCAAAACTTTGCCAAATAGGAGTAATGGTGGCTTTCATGATGTTTACTCAGCATTGCTTTCCTATATTTCTGCGGACTTAAAATTAAACAGTTGTGAGCACAAGGGCTTGCCTGGGTTTTTCTGCGTGCAGGATTGGTTTCATTCCAGATATTGTCCAAAGTCCTAACTTTTAATGTTGCTGTCCAAGTGGAGGTTAATATACTCTTTTTGGCAATTCATGATCAGTGAGCTGTGCAATACTTCTCTTTCCTCTTGTCTAGTTGACACTGAACACTGTCGTTATTGTACCTTCTTCCTCGATGCTCCAGTATTTCTCTCTGTTATTGTCATTATCAAACTCTTTGGATAGCCTTGCAAACAGTACACAAAGTACTCTTTCCTGTCAAATACTTTTGATTTGAATGGCAGGGATGGAGCATGTGGAGTGACCATCTATTTTTCATACCTGACATTTTGAATTAAAAGAGCTGTGTTAGTTAATCTGTTGTTTAGATGGAGTTGGTGTTTGTGGAAATTCACCAGAGAATTAGGGAGGCGTTCAAGAACCAGGTTTATCCTTAATAAAAACAAGTAGACATCAGGAAGATGAGAACAGGCGTGGTGGCAATTTGCACTGATTTCTATCTGAGAACAATAATAATAACTAAAAAGTGTCATTTTTAAGTATTTACTTGAAAATATTAATTTAATATTAATATTAATTTAAACATGCACACAATGACACAAAGTCATCAGTTGTATTCTGAAATGCAGATAATGGAGGTTATCTTCATCTACTGTGGACTTGGGCAAGCAATCCAGCCCCTGCAGAATGCTATGAATTTATTTTATTATAGTCGGCAACAATATTATTGAGTAATCCCAGCACAAACACAAACCCTGTAGTTTTGGCTGCTATGCATACAGGTTGCAAATAGGCATTTCTTTCCCAAAGAGGCTTACAGTCTGAAATAAAATGCAAAATGGGAGAGAGACAAGGATCATTGTTTCTGCTTCGTAAATGAGAAATTGAAACACAGATACAATGATTTGTCAAAAAAAAGCTTATGGCAGAGCTGGCCAACAGTTCTTACATTGATTTACGACTGCCTTTAACCGTCTCATCTTCCTTCTAATGTTTTCAGAGGCTAGAAATTCATAAGATGCGCTTGACTTTTCCACAAGGTTGGGCATAAGAAGGGGGCAGGATACTAACAGAAACTATATTTGATAAATAAAACTTCTTCGGAGGAGGTTGCACCAACAAAATAGTTACTCATTGAATAGATTTGCATGGTGGTAATGTGAACCAAATGGCACATTTTGTATTAAGTACAATTCTTTAGAAGACAATAATATAGTAAATACAGGCTGAAGCTCCTGGATGTTACCACGCTCTCTTTGATGTGTTCATGAGAGTTGTTCCATCTAAAAAAAAATAATCTTGTAACAATCATATTATTAAAATATTCTTGCCCGTTAAAAATATGAGTCACCTCATTTTTAAAGCTCTCTTGGAGACGTTTCATATGTTAGGGGGATGAAATTCTATTAAAAAAATCTAACAGCTGTTATACTCTGAAGTGTAATACTGCTTATTCTCAGAAGTGTGAGAATAATTCTACTACATCAAAAAATAAATCTTCTAGCACATTAACTATTGCAAGCAACTACAGAGATTGATTTACTTTCAATCACCCATATATCATATAAACACTTCTATATTAAAATGTATAGTTACTGAATTTTCTGAAGGTATGATACTTTAATAGATATTTCTTACCAAGTAATACTATGACTTGGTATCTCAGGTTCCTACTGAGCACCCTCAACAATACACACTGCAGATAATTTAAAATATTTGATTTTTTCAAAAAAATGCTAATGTTCAGTTTTGTAAACTATTCTGATATTTGCTTGAAAAGAAACTAAAATGAAGTCATTGTACTTGATAAACCTGTGTAACACGTGCCAAAGAATTCTTAGTGATAAAATGGAAGTGAAACCAAGCATCGTGGTTTAAATAATCTCTGAGATTTCAACAGGTTGAACCAGATCCTTCAGTGGTGTATAGTCTGTTTGCCCCCCAAAGCAATCTGATCTGGCTGTCCCAAGATAACCACTCTGAGATAGAACATATTTTTCAGTTCTTTAAGACATAAGGACTTTATGTTGTTTTTACAATGTAATAGAAAAAAACATGGCATTGCTTGAAATTAAGGAATACAACACTGGTGAAGTTTCATCTTCTAATATCCTGAGATCTCCTGTCTAAGGGAAATATCTTTACCAATCATTTTCCTTTATTTTTTAATTGCTGCAACAGGAGTTGTGGAGGCTACTACTGTGAAAATACTGCTAGTCCAACTTCAGAACATCTTTGCATTTGAAAAGCAAACTATTTAATTTTCTGAAGTGTAAGGCAGATTTTTTTAAAGTGTTGGGAAATATCAATTATTATTGAAAATTCTATTTTCCAACCCTTTTCATCCAATGCTTTTGAAAAGCACTTCACCTCGCCATAGGAATATAATTGAGCTGAACTGAGAAAAAAGGTTGAAGTGTTCTTCTAAATAGAGAAAGTATTTGTTCTTCAAAATACTGCTGCATCTCTCATTCAGCAGTGATTTTTTTTTCCCCTTCTCTTTTGGGAACAGCATGGATCATTTGTCCCAGGAGACAAGCTGTACTCTCACAGAGATTCAATATTTTCTGTTTGTGCTTTTCCTTTTTTTCTATCACATCTATGTGTATTCCATGTAACTAAAGATGAGTAGGTTTCCTGCATGCTTCTCATGAGATTATCTTCAGTCTGATTCTATGAGAAGTGTTTTGATATCCTCAGAAGGTTTAACAAAGGTGAAAATGTTGTGGGCAATTAAACCATTTTGCTCACTAGGCTGATGTGCTGTAGCTCAGCTCATTCCTGATGAAGTGAGATCAAAATTTATTTGGAATATACATAAAAAAAATCTTGAGATTCAACTTCCCTCCTAATGCAGGGTTTGAAAAAGACTCATAAACCGCACAGATACTGTTAGTATGAAAACTTAAAATATCCATGTAATTTTGGAGAAATCATATTATTTTGTTTATTGTGAAAGCACACTAGATTGATTATTTGTCATTTTGAGTTATCAAAAATCTGGATCATCTTAATACTTTTAGAGATAAAGCCTGCTAAAATTTGCTTCTTTCTCATGATCAGCTCAGTCATTTGTACCACAATAGTTTACTGTGCTGAGCTGCTGCAGTGAAAGATCTGTCAGCTTTTCCATTGTCACATCCTTTTTGGAGAGGATCCTAATTCATTCCTTTCAATTCCCATCAGGATAAAACTTGGCTTATAATACACATTATTGGTAGTTTTAAATTCGTTTGCATTTGGAAGTGCAAAATATGTCATATTCTCACAGCTCTATATCTAATCTGTTGCCTCTACAGCAAAAGAATTCATTAGACTGAATTCTGGAAAATAAAATATTCAGGGCTAGACTGTTCCTTTCAGCACAGCCTTGATCCATGAATGATGTGCAATCTGTGCAGCTCAAAGACATTGTGCCTTTGAGACACTTTCCTCTGGTATAGTACAGTCTTGCTTCCCTCTGGTCCACACCAACAGCTCATTCTAACTTCCCCTATAAAGGTGGTTCCTGTGCAATGTGAAGAGAGACCTCTATCTATTCTCCTTCCCAATGAATCTGAATGGTGAAAAATGTGGTATTTACTATTTCTGCATACTAGAATACAATATCTAAATAGGCTGCTCATTGGTACATAGGCAAACCTTTTACACACCTGGCTACTCTGATAGTGGAACACGACCCTAATTGAAAATGCAATTAACAATTTTTCAGTGAGCTATATATTTTTTTGGTTTTGACGGTATATGTTATAGGAATGAGCAAATAATAACACTGTGCAAAATTTCACTGAATGGATTTATTGTGGCTAAATAAAAATTCAGAGTTTGAGCCCCTTAAACATTGTTTTCAGGAACTACAGATCCAATCCAAAGTCTCAATGACTTCAATGACTGCTGGTTGAAGCTCCTGTAGTCCTTCTGTTTGTGTAATTTTAGAATGTCAGGCCCACTGAGCTCAGTTCATTCCCTTAGCAATGTTTTTTTTCACGAGTATCTTAAAACAGAAATGAATACAATCTAAGTGATTTAATTCATCTAAACCAATTAGTACTGTAACTCAGACTAAATCAAGATACGTTTATGATGCCTATAACCTCATCTCTCAGGTTAGCATTTCTCTTTTGAACTGAGAAAAACAATGCAGAACCAAATATTTAAGTTGGGTAATGTTGAAGACATTGAGTTATTTAGCCATAACAAACATACACTACAAAATATGGCCAATAAAAACAATCAGTTAAAACCTCCTCCCTCCCTATTGGCTTTATACCTACCTTTATACAGCTTTTTTTGAGAGCGATAGAAGAATGTGTACAATCGTAAGTATCTTTATTCGTATTTGTTGACAAGATCTGCTTGCAGGCTTCCCAAGTACCTGTGCCTTGTGGCAGAATCATGGGGAGGGAAGTACTTCCCATGGCAGAGAAATCCTGAGTTAAGGACAACTTCTGAGCGCTGAAGATAGGCAAAGTCATTGGACAGGATGGGATGCTGGCTGGTGTCATGGAGAGGGTGCTATCTGTCATGCTGGAGAGGCTGTGATGACTGGGGGAGATTTCTGATGACTGGAAAAAGGCAAACATCACACCTGTGTTTAAGAAGGGCCATAAAGGTGATTAGGGTGGTGCAGCCTGCTCAGCCTGGCCTCAGTCTCTTTAGAAAGAGTGTGGAGCAAATCCTTCTAGAGGCCATTTCCAGGGACTTGAAGGAAAAGAATGCAATAAGGAACAAACCAGCATGGATTTGCCAGGGATAAAACATCCCTGAGAAATTTGATGGCTTTTTGTGATGAAATAACTGGCCCTGTTAGTAACTGGGAGAGAACAATGGATGTTCCATGCCTTTACTTTAGTAAGCTTGTGTCAAAGTCTGCCATAGAGTCCTTATAGCCAAATTAGAGAGACGGATGATTATAAGGCGGCTGGAAAACTGGCTTGATCACTAGGCTTAAAGATTCAGTGGTTTAAAGTGATTTAAAGTTCATGTAGCCGCTAGTGTAGCTGTTCTGAGGTTGATCCTGGGCTAACATTGTTTAATGTCTTCATTAATAACCTGGATTATGGGGTGGAACACCCTCAGTGAGTTCCTGGCTGCCACCAAATTGGAGGAAACAACTGATGCACTTGAGGGCAAAGCTGCCATATAGGGGCATCTTAAAAGCCTGGAGAAAGGGGCTGATGTGCTGCTTGACGTGCGTGCGTCTTACCTAGTAGATGCATATACATAGACTTACCTCAGGACAGATATTATACAGGAAATGACTGTTATCTATTCTGCAGCATGGTTTAATGATGATGAAGTGCTTTAAGTGTAGGAACATTATTTCTGTTTAATAGAACTATTAATCGGTGACATGGTTCAAATCTCTGAACACCACTATGCCCTGCCTGGCACTTAAGATACGAAGCAGAACACCTACCACATGATGCATCCTAAAATGGCTGTACTGCACCCAGGTATAGTCAGATTTGATAGACAGGTTTCCAAAGACCAACAACGTTAATGTCTTTCCACTAACTTCGGTCATGCCAGGATTTTACTTATAATGGTGGTGTGTTAAAGGGCAAAGTAATTTGGCAGAAAATAAACCCCCTTGCGTTCCAGCCTGTATCAGAGGGGCTGGGGACGGTTAGGCTTAGATTCTGAGTGATGCCCAATTCGGTATTAAAAGTCCGCTTGCATTCAATATGTATATTGAACTGTCATGATTATGGATGCACTAATAACACCATACACAATTTGATCTAGCGGCATTCCATGAACTAGCACGGCCACACTTAAGGAGTTGGGTTGCGTTCACTATGAACTCTCACGGCTAGATTGGTGAAAAATGTAGTTTATTGAAGCAACAGATGCACAAGCTCTTTTGGATTGCTGGTGATAGTTACTGTCTGCAAAGCATGTGCAAATACTAAAGATGTTAGTAATATAGCCTGGCTACAAATACGCTGTTATAAAACAACTCTATATAGATTTCTAAGTGTCTCAGGGAAGCATTTGGTATAGCCAAGTGTTCGAATCTTACCCACAAGCATCCTTATGGGGAGGGAGAGGCTCAGCCCGTCGACTGATCCCAGCAGTCAGGGGTGGTCAGTGATAGTATTTCCCTGATCGCGTTGGTATCTTCCCTGACATCCCTCCTCTCTTAAGCTATTTTTATACTATTTTTTACCTTTCAGGTGGAGCTTGAGGGACTCGTCATACGTACTTTTGTTATGATTGGTGTAAAATTCTCTTGCTTTGCTTTTAAAGGTATAGACTACGAGAAATTCAGAGGGCAGGCTCCATGAGGAGGAGTCGCACCTTGGAAGCGGGTAGCTTTTGGGATGGAGGTGTGTTTTGGTATTATAATGACATTATAATGAGCAAAGTTCACCCAAAGGATAGCATTTTGTCAAAAAATGACAGATCGTTGGCTCAGGGTAACAATTAGGCAGCTTATCAGTTCCACAAGACTTTCAAGGGTTCCATTTGACCCTCAAGTTCCCATTTTATCAGAGTTTGGCCACAGTGTCTCCATTCCGCTCCATCCTCCGCACTGTTTTTCTTAGAGTTAGCATACCAGACTCCCCCAATGTCATTAACATCTAAGATTGCCTAGGGAACCTTTGTGAAATGTGTCCTTTGCACACCAACTGCACCCTGCCCCTGAAAGTTTCATCGATGCTGTACTTTTCTTCAAAATGTGAATATAATTTAATTTCTAAGTCACCTCTGGTAATTATCCCACAAATCGTACAATCATGTCAACTGGGTACAGCCTTTGGAGAAAATAACACAAATTTACCTTATATCATGTTGCTCCAAAGCACAGAACAAACTTTATAATGAAAAATGCATATATTTCAGTGTTGTAGAAATGTGTAAACACTGCTACTTGCTTCTCTTGTCACATCAAAGCCAAATTCTTCTATTACATTGCTATAAATGTGAAACGAATGGACTTAAGAGTTTCAGGTATATGTTTCTACCTGAAGCCAGAATTTGACCCATGAAGTGAGAATAATCAAACAACAAAACAGTGAAAAGATATTCAGTGATCCTTAATGTGTCAAGCAGGCATGGCTGTTCCGTGGAGAATCACAAAGAGGGCAGCAGGTCTTTATTTTATAAAGCTTATACTCAAGTTCAGTAGAAATTGATTGAAAGAAGTCCTGATATTTGGCATGAATGGGAGGCAAGGTGCTCTGTTGTGGCCTTACAGCCAGCATATTCCTGTAACGTGAATTTTCTTTTGTTCCAAATTAACTTCTGTGACTGAGGAAGGAAACTCCATAAGGCCCATGCTGCCAGTAAGAAATTACACTGTTTTGTGGTGAGGAGATTATTGCTTTGGATGGCTAGTTCTCTCCACCTCTTCTGAAAAAAACTGATTTATTTAATTGCAACATATAAAAGACTTGTTTAAACTTATTACCTTGTATACTTTTCCAGAAAGATATAATTCTCTAGCCCTATCACTAGAAAGCAATAGTATATCAGTGTGAAAAAATTATTCAATTTTCTGCATGTTGGCTCTTTGAACAAAAGTAGGCTATGAGTATTTTGCATTAACATAGACTTACATTATAGTAAACCTTTATCTATAATGACAAACATCTCATCTTAGGTATTTTCAACTAAGATTTAATCAATTTTTTCCTGTGGTTGGTATTCATTAGTGAAGCTTATAATTTCTCAACTGCAGTCTGCTGAAAATAATGAAATTAGATCAATAGAGCTGTGTTTAATGGCTTGTGTTATGCAGCTCATCTGAAAGAGCTCTAAATGTAGATTTTCATAAGGTCTGCATTACTCAACTCATTGACCAGGGTGTGGTGATGAGCTAATGCTGTTATTTTTAGTTCCTGCAGGTTCTATCCAAAGCGTTTTGGAGATAAAGAGCTAGAGGGAATGACTGCATTGAATGGGGAAGCAGGAGGCATTATGAATTATTTTAAAGTTCTGTTTTTCAGGAATGAAAGTTAGTCAGACTTGAGTAGTGTTGTAACTGCTATTTCCTCATTTTAACGACTCCAGTTTATAGCCCTGGGAATATGCCCAATTTCACATTTTCATAGATTGTGTTAATTGGATAAAGGAGCAAAGAAATTGCACTACTGGATGAAACCTGTATGCTGTCCTGTGTCTAACCATGGCCCTAGGAGAAGATGTGAAAAGCTGCACAGGAGATAGCTGCAGGTCACATACAGATCTCAGCTTGATCCCCGATCCCTCAATTTAAGACCATAACCATGCAGTTTTCTTACTTCTACCTGTTTGTTATTCTTATTGACTATTATAACCCCAACATCACTAGTATGTAGACATGGTTAGGATTACAAGCAAGGTAGAATTGAAGTGCCTTTACTATAACTCTTTTGTTCATTTCCTTTCTATGAAAAGCAGAATCAGTATTTTCGGTCTCCCTTTGTGAAACTCCTTCTCTATTTCTTTAATTCTTCTCTGAATCCCCTGTAATTCTGGAGTGGTCTTTTTAAGACACTGTGTATGATCAGATGCACCCCCAATGCAGAGAGAGGGCTGTTTCTGTGGCTCATCTTACAGCCTTCTGCTGTTTGGCGATTTCCTCTAGCCCTTTCCTCATGCCACCTGCAAGTTTTTGGGAAAGAGATGCACATTAAACAGAAGCTCACCTTTTTTCCCCCTTGCCATAGAAGTTACTTTTGCCTTTATTACCTTTATTAATATTGAGCTGTAAGAGTACTCATTTGTCTACTTTGGTTAGAATTCCTTAAAATTCTCCATCACCTTCTCTGGACTTCATTAATTGTAACTGTGCTTCTGGGGAACTACAGGTCTGTCAGTCTGAGCTCGGTGCAGGGGAAGATTATGGAGCAGATCATCCTGAGTGCCATTACGTGGGACATACAGGACAACCGCGCCATCAGGCCCAGTCAGCATGGGTTTATGAAAGACAGGTCCTTCTTGACAAACCTGATCTCCTGTGACAAGGTGACCTGCTCAGTGGATGAGGGAAAGGCTGTGGATATTGTTTACCTGGACTTTAGTAAAGCCTTTGACACCATTTCCCACAGCATTCTTCTGGAGAAACTGGCTGCTTATGGCTTGGATGGGTGTACTCTTCGCTGGGTAAAAAACTGGCTGGAAGGCCAGGCGCAAAGAGTTGTGGTGAATGGAGTTAAATCCAGTTGGCGGCCGGTCACAAGTGGTGTTCCCCAGGGCTCAGTATTGGGGCCAGTTCTGTTTAATATCTTTATCAATGACCTGGACGAGGGGATCGAGTGCGCCCTCAGTAAGTTTGCAGGTGACACTAAGTTAGGCAGAAGTGTCGACCTGCTTGAGGGTAGGAAGGCTCTACAGAGGGGTCTGGACAGGCTGGATCAATGGCCTGAAGCCAATGGTATGAGGTTCAAAAAGGCCAAGTGCTGGGTCCTGCACTTGGGTCACAACAACCCTGTGCAACGCTACAGGCCTGGGGAAGAGTGGCTGGAAAGCTGCCTGGTAGAAAAGGACCTGGGGGTGTTGGTTGACAGCCAGCTGAATGTGAGCCAGCAGTGTGCCCAGGTGGCCAAGAAGGCCAACAGCATCCTGGCTTGTATCAGGAACAGTGTGGCCAGCAGGACTAGAGAGGTGATCAACCCCCTGTATTCAACACTGGTGAGGCTCCACCTCGAGTATTGTGTTCACTTTTGGGCCCCTCACTACAAGAGAGACACTGAGATCCTGGAGCGAGTCCAGAGGAGGGCAACAAAGCTGGTGAGGGGTCTGGAGCACAAGTCTTATGAGGAGCAGCTGAGGGAACTGGGGTTGTTTAGCCTGGAGAAAAGGAGTCTGAGGGGAGACCTTATTACTCTCTACAGCTACCTGAAAGGAGGTTGTAGAGAGGTGGGGGTCAGTCTCTTCTCCCAAGTAACAAGTGATAGGACAAGAGGAAATGGCCTCAAGTTGCACCAGACGAGGTCTAGATTGGATATTAGGAACATTTTCTTCACTGCAAGGGTTATCAAACATAGGAACAGGCTGCCCAGGGAAATGGTGGAATTGCCATCCCTGGAGGTATTTAAAAGACGAGTAGACGTGGTGCCGAGGGGCATAGTTTAGTGGTGGTTTTGGCAGTGTTAGGTTGATGGTTGGACTCGATGATCTTCAAGGTCCCTTCCAACCTAGACAATTCTATGAGTCTATGATTTCAAAATGTAAAACCCATATATTTTTAGATTGACTGCAGAGTCATAGAGGAATACTGAGTTCTAGTACGGTGCTTTGGATTCTCGTATGCAAGGTACCAGACAGAGAAAATGGAAAATGATAATGTTGTAAAAATAGTTAGCTGTGTTCCATTTCTTGTTGGAATTTTTTAATTCAGAGGAGATTGTGACTGATCCAAAGGAAATCTGGTTTCTTAACATTGTCTTTGCTCTTGCTAGCTTTGTGCTTATAAAGACATTTGAAATTTACATTAAGAACTTGCTTGAGTGCCTCTTAATGAACCTTGTTGGCTCAGGTCCAAACTGTTTTAAATAATTAGAAAAGTAAATATGGGGCCCCACAGGATATTTTCAAAGGCACAAAGGACAGTTAGGTAACCAGCTCCCAGGACAAATCTAAGGCTCGCTGCAGTTTGTGCCATTGAAAAAGCTGCATGTCTACATAACTTTACACAGGCTGAAAAATCTGGTCCATAGATAATGGCATATTTCTGGAAACTAAATCTTGAAAAACATCTATTTAAAAAAAAATAAGTGAAGAGACAGAGCTGAAAAAGTAGATTGTGTCAAGATACAAGATTTGTAATTACAGCACAGGAAATGGCAGCAGATTATGAAAGATCTTTGGCCTGAAGTCATGTAGCAAAAACTTCTAAGCAGCTGGTTAAAGAGGCCTATTAGCGAGTGCCTGAATTTCTCCAGACCTTCTGTGTTATGTTGAGCGTTTTCAGCTGATGAGAACAAGCGAGTGTAAGACAGTGACTTTGATTTTTCTTTTGATGAACAGTAGGAAGTGCTAGTAATGGTCAGTTTGTATTTGTTAAGCTGGTACTCCATAGCATGAGCCCAGCAAAACGAGTTTCTTTGGATATGTCTAGAAAGCACAGTGGAGCTTACTAGAGATACACAGTCTCGTACTGGCCTGTGCTTGTGTGCAAGCTCTGTAGTGCACCAAGTTGAGAAATATTTGGTGGTGTCTGACTGTGCTATCATCCTGTAAGCATGGCCTTGCTTCCAAGCTAATAGAAGGTGACAAGTTAACACAGAAGCAGCATTTTGATAGCATCTTGATACTGCTGTGGTTCCCTTGCTACTAAGCGATGCTGCTTCCTCTGTGTTCGCAGTCTTCAGACTGCATGGTGTGAATATGTCCAAAGAGTAGTTAGAATTTATACATTTATCCTCTAATTCATTATTATGGTTGTCAATGTGATAGAAAAATATTTTATCTTCACCAGAATCACCCATTTGATTTGATTCAACTTTCTTCTATTCTGGTCTTATATTGTGTACAAATCCAAATGTTACTACATGCGTTCATAATAACTTGCACAATAAGTAACCCACATATGTTTTAGTGTCATTGAAATCAACGTCTTTCACTTCTAAGGTCCATACATTTAGAAGTGGTGAAACTGCATTGATGTTAAAATATTACAATTAGTTAACTACTTTATTGCATTCTAACATACAAACAGCAATTTCCTGCATGAAATCTCAATATGACTAGATTTTGAAATTATTTCTTTAAAAATTAAACATGTTTTTACCTGGTTCTTTCATTGCATAAAGGGAACTGAAAAAGAAACCTGGGGAAAAATTGTCTGATTTCAGGAAATGTTTAATGTAACATTGTAAAAAAAAAATATTAAAAGATCAATAAAGCACAGGATGGATGGCCTTACTTATATGACCAAAACTGTAAAGCTATTTTCAGTGAGATGGCATTTGCCATGGTATCTATGATTTATTAATAATGTTGTTGTAATTGTTAGCAGAATAACTGCATTGCTTGAGCACTTGGACATCCTGACAATATATGGTCTCTTCTGTGTAAACATGGTGTAAATAAAATGGAAGGCAATCTCTGTCGCTAAATAATCTTAATGGGTAAGACAGAAAAGGGATAGCAGAAAATAAACAGAATTTTAGCGAGAGGAAGTGACTTCTCTGTGGTCCCATTGTAGATAAGCGAGAAGGCTGAAAATAGAAGGCAAGTCTCTCAAGCCTCAGCCAGCTGAGTCTCAGTCCAGTGGCTTGTTTGTTAGCCTAATCTGTCTCTCACATACTTCTTGATCCCACCTAACTGCAATATGCACTGATCAAAATTTAACAGATAAATTTTAAAGACTATTTTTAGTACTTGTGTTTGCAAAGAAAACCTTCCAGATTTGGAGAGCTGCACTAATGAGGAGGCACTAATACACAGGCTCAAAGAAAAACACATTTTTCAGAGATAATAAAGATATATGGTGCCACTGATATACTCATGGCCTTATTAAGCTTCATGTTGAGTATATGCTTACTATGAAATCTACTTTGACCGTATCCTGTGTGACACAGGGTATTGCTCTGCTTGATGGTGGTGCTTGTTGGCTGACCTCAAAAGTATTGTTGGGTGTGTATTACTAGAATTACTTCTGCTTTATTCAAAATGAGGAAGCCATTGAATTTCCCTCTTAATGATAAATAAAGCAGTAGAAACTAGTGTTAGGCTGGACACAGCCCAAGTAGATTTTTAGCTGGGCAGCCAAAGGAACTTGCCTCAAAATTGACCACAAATTCAGGGACTGATGCATCAATTTGGTGCAGTTGTCTGCCTAAAGATAAATAGGAATAGAAAATAAAAATAACTAGAAAACAAGGGAAACTGTGAATGTAGTCCTGGGTGGAAGTCCTATGAGAGAGAGGGAAGCTTATTGTGAGCAGACGATTAGGCGGAAATCCAGACTTGAAAATTTGTAAGTGGGAAACCCTTCCAAATATGTATTCGTACTGGCTTCTGAGAAGTTTGTGTATGTTCTTTGTATGCATTTGTTATAAAAAAAGTATGAGACCACGGACATAATGTAAGTCGTGTTACACTGCTTTTTCAAATGGAAATGAGATAGCTTGGGTATTGACTAACATTTGAAGGTTTTTGTGGTTGAAGCAGATTAAAGGGTTTTAAAGTATGGGACCCAAAGGACACTTTCTTACAAGGCCAGGCCAAAAAATGATGTGGGGATCACAGAAGAAATGACTACAAGTCCCTATGTCAAATTATGGCATGACTTAAAGCAGATAAGAAAATGAAGAGTCAGGAGTCTTCCATAGACACATTTTTGCTCTGTTGCTTACAGGTGCTTCCCACGGGTTAGACTGTACTGGGGGGATGGGGACTGGCTTTAAAAGATCATCAGAAAAGAACATCAGAAATAAACGGGTTTGGGTGCTGCACCCATCAGAGTAACTGACAGCATCCCTGGGAATTCAGAGTGCTGTGGAAATTGCAGCACAGCAGGAGATAAGGAGCCTTTCAGAAACTAAATTGCACAAGGGCTGGGCTTTTTTCACCTTTAGCATACAGAGCGTGTTAGAGCATTTTGTGTTTATAAAGCCGTATCTTTAAAGTAAAATTCCATACATTTTTAATAAAGTAAACACTATATATTTTTGCATGTTGTGACACAGCAGAATGATCACTGGCATTAAGGAAACACTACCTGTGTGATACAGAGATGGTGAATGAAAGTCTACACATCATTTCACCATTTAGAATTTGGTATGAGGAAAATAAATGTGTTTCTCAAGTGAATGCCTTGAAAACAGGCATACATATAAACGTGAAGGAAGCATAAAGGTATTATGGACACCATTTCCCTTTTGGAGAAAAATATCACATGTAAAATGTGACTGCCAACTCAGAGGAATTGCTGTTTAGCTTCTGCCTACAAATACTGACATATTAATTGAATTTCTCATCAGGAAGTTGTTCCAGTCTCATTCACCTAGTTATAATCCATCTGATGCAGCAGTTGCTATGGTAACAGCTGTTTCAACATTTTAACCTGTATAAATATTGCTGGATATAGACTTCTTTGATAACACAGTTAACTTGTGTAACTGTTACTTCTCAGAAGAAAATTACTGTCAATATTAATAATCAGATCAAACAAATTTGCAAGAATTTGCTTGCGAGCCAGGGAGAGGCTGGTTGTATAAAGCAAGGCTGACACCTGCTGGCTCTTTCTCTTGAACACAAATGTGTTTGCTGCATGCGGGACACGTCCAGCTTTATTTAAAATAGTCTTTTTAATTCTCTCTGCGTCAGGAGAGTTTTGGTTTTCTAGCATCGTCCCCTATTTCTTATTTTATCCTTTTTTCTGCAGGTTGTGAACAATTATTCTGTAGGGCTTATAGCTTATACTACAAAACGTAAGCATATCCTTAGTAAAAACATGCTCAGAATTGGGGCTTCCAATTCTAACTTCCCAGATTGCTCATTCATAAAGTTTGACAATTAAGACAAATTAAGTGGCACAAATTGGCTAGTTAGGCATGCTGATGGACTCTGATTTGAGGGTGAATAAGGCTTTTTATATTCCTTTTAAAATACCCTTTGCGATTTTTTGAGGCAGAGAATGAATGAATATGTAACAAATAATCTCTTCCAGGCAGAGCTTATGTCTTATTAAGCATCATGCATATGGCCAGTGCTTAAAAATACAATATATAAATCCAGCAATAGGACACGCATAAATCCTGTACGATGCCTATTCTCCTGACACTAGCAAGGGCACAGCAAAATCATGGGGGAACTGCAGGTGCACTGCAGCGCTGGTAAGTCCTGAAAGCGCTGTGCCTGTCAGCTCTCAAGGGCAGATGGAAAGTCTCAGTGTCATGGAAAGGATTTCTCCAATGACAAGTAGTTTGTACATCTCCTTTGTGGGGGTATAGCATAAACTCCCTCTGTTTAGTTTGGTAGCTAATGTGAGAGAAAGAGAGCAGAGCTCTAACTGCCCTCCCTTCTGCTCCACTTTCCTTTGAAAATGTTCTGCTGCTGGCATTATTAACTCTGAAACTCCCTATACAGCTGTGGACTGCAAGGACTGGCTCTCCTATGCAACCGTGGAAGAGGCACAAAGGTTTCCTTGTGACCACTCGTTCTTTTTGTGTCCCCACAAAAGGCCAGTCACAATGTAGTATGCTGTTAATAGCTGAAGCACAAGACGTGGTAATGTAAATGAAGCCTGAGCAGCTGAAGCCAAGGTTTGGGGGAAACTGGGGCCTAAATGACTGTGCTTTATCATCTTTCTTATTGAGTCACTGCCACATGAGTCTTTTGGCTTAATCCCTTCATAGCATTTTATGCAGAGGCACTCCATTCAGATGTTTTAACACAAATTCATTATATGTCATGTATGCTCAGATGTCCTTGCGTGTGAATACGACTGTTATTACTCTGTCCTCGAGTGCGTATTTCACCTGCCCATGTGAATACCGAGGTATTTTGGCAAAGTGCTTCATTGCGGGTCTGTACTTCCCACTCCCTGAGCTAACATTATGCTCTTCTCATTAGCATGTATGAAACTGCACTTTTTGATTTAATAAGGGGTTATTAAGAATCTGCGAAATATCAATGTGGAAGCAAAGAAACTGAGGATCACTGAAGCTGTGCGTGCAGTAGAGATGCAAAGAGCTCTGGCTTTTCAAAGAGAGAGAGGCGGGTAGGGGGGGGGGAAGCTGAGAAGTGTGTACATGCCATGAATGTCCCTTCTGTTTGTTAGCTCTGCAGCGGTATCAAAGAAGCTCCTATCTGTGACAGGCAGACCTGACAGACAGCATTGTTTTTGCTGTTTTTATTCCTGCCTCATCTTCCATTTGAGGTTCATAGATCCCAGTGTCAGGATAAAGTAGGACTAAGTAAGTGGTCGTGCAGGTCCTGCTCTTCTAAGGCTCAGGAGTCCAGGATGTGGGTACTACATGTAATTCACATTTTGCTGGCAGGGACTCTGAGATGAAAGTGAAAGGCGAGATTTTTTTTGTTAGGGTGGAGGCAAGCCACTGTGAAGATCTGAACCTATTTCTACATATAAAATATGCGGCCCTCTGTTCAGTTCCTAATTCGTGTACTTTTCTGTGACAGCTTGCTGAGGTGAGGGAACAGTAGTGGTACAGGCTGATGCTATACAGGCTGTGAAAAGAGAAGGTAAGAAGAAAGTCATTCTTGTTGGTGCTGTGCAAAAATCCCGATAAGTTTATCATCTGCCATGGCAAAACAGTACCTTTTTAGGACACCTGGCAACCTCACCATGTTGGTTATTATTTTCTGGCAAAGAATTTCTGTTCTTTACCTGATGCATGCTGCTAGCCTGGATGTCTGTGACTCCTCAAGTGGAGAACTACTGGACAGTAGCATCTGGGGTGATGAGAACCACAGTAGATTATTGCTACAGGAGTGTGAGCATGTGAAGCTAATGTGGTCTTACATGACTGAAACTGTAGTCATATTGCAAGGAATCATACACAGCAAGGAATAAATATGGTGGGATTTTCATCACCTGCCAAGGAAAAGGATGTTCCAATTCTTAATTTCTCGTGTAAATTGGTTTTCTAAATCCCTCAGATGCCCTTGAAAACCCCACCCCACAAGTCGTCCCTGTCCCTACCCCCCAAAGAAGAATGTCTTTTGAGAGCAATTTCCTGAGAAAATGTGCATATAACTAAGTGTAAAGCTGGAGGAATGCTAAAGACACAGGAGCATATGGGAGTTTTCTAGTTCTAAGTTTCTGCAGCTTTTCTTCCACTCGGGTTCCCTTGAGAATCGGGCTAGAGGAGGCAGAAATATTAACTTTGAAGAAATTCATCCGGCACTGTGTTTGGCATTAGCAGTTCATAATTAATAGTTTTGAATTCTGTATCCCAGAGCAGCTCATAGTTGCGTTTTTCCATTTGCACCTCCATGTCAGCACATCCTGTGTTCCTTCAGAGAAGCAAATATTTTGAAGCAAGATGCTGATACCTTTTAGTTACTTGCAGTAAAGTAGCCATCAAGATATTGTCTAGAGGTGTTCCTGCACTCACAGCATCAGCATGGCTGAGGTTGGGAGGTGCCTCTGGACACTGTCTCGTCCAAGCCACTGCTCAAAGCAGGGTCAGCTGGAGCAGGTTGCTCAGGCCATGTCCAGTTGGGTTTTGAGTGTCTCCAAGGATGGGGACTTCACGACCTCTTTGTTCAGTGTTTGGCAACCCTCACCAAAAACCAAAAAAAAAAAAAAAAAAGAAAAAAGAAAAAAGAAAACGTTTTCCTTGTTTTAAAAATGCAGTTTATTTCATTGTCTCTTATCCTGCCACTGGGCACTAGAGAAGAGTCTGGCTCTGTCTTCTTTACTCACCCCTGTCAGGGATTTATGCACATTGATGATTCCAATGAGCCATCTCTTCTCCAGGCTGAGCAGCCCCAGTTGTTGCAATGTAAAACAGGCAGACTGGGAACTCGGGACATGTGAAATCAGTTCTGGAACTGACAACTTTGAGCAAACCAGAGTGAAATTCTGTGTCCTGTCTCTCCTCCTCCTCCTCCTTCTTCTCCTCCTCCTCTACTCAGAAGCACAGAAATCATGACCCCAAAGGAAGATAGGCTAAAGTAACTTCAAGATACTTTTGTGCTTCTTTAACCTTGGATTGCCCTGGGGTCTGGTGAACGCTCCAGCATAATCTGTTCAGCTCAAACTGAGGTTCCTCTGCAGTGTCCTATGGGGATGTGAAATAGGATTGCATGAAATAGAAATGTCATGGCTGAAATAGCTGTAATGCTGTTCCTCTTGTGACCGGTCCAAACTGTAGCGTGCTCCTTACAAAGGACCTTGAGAAAGGATGTTAGGAATGAGGCTTATTGTGCCTCTCCTAAAGAAACCTCACTCGGTGTGAGGGATTTTTAGGGCCCCTTTAGGCCTCCACATTGCTTTTGCACGTATAAGAGTAACGATGAGGCTTTTCAGTTTAATCCCTCCAAGTCTCAGGTATAAGATGTCTGAGACTTGTCCCTAAATTGTAAGCTTTTTGGATTGGGTTTGGATTTTGGGTTGCATTTGGATTTTATTCCATGCATTGGGCCTAGCAGAGAGGAGCTCATTTTTTTTCTGGGGATTCCTACCGGTGCTGGAGAGTAAATAATTAGGAAAAATGATTCAAAACCACAACACATGACTTTTTGTTAGATCATTTTACTTCTGGGGAGTGGAAAGGGCAGGGGGCCAGCAAATGACTCATTGTCTCTACAGTGACTTCTGGTTGTGAGGACAGCTTCCAGAAATGTCATCGGAGTGGCAATGTAAGTCAAGACTTCTGGAAACTTTCCCTTAAGAGCTCTCTGCCCAGAGGCTGCCGTGACAGGCTGGTAACGCTTTCTTTTCCACGCTCCTTGTACCAAGTTGGAGTTGCAGCTCATGGTCCTGGTAATTGTGATGCAGGTCGTCTTGGCAGCTGTTGAGTTAAATGAGTAATAAGAGAGTTGCATAGTCTTTTAGCTTCTTCTCATTGGGATACTGTTTGGTCTTTTTACCAAATGGCTGTTCCTTAAGTTGGTTTACTTTAAACAGAATAGCGCAATACTAAAGGCCTTTAAAACTTTTGTAAAGCGGTACACTTCAGCACCTGGAGTTTGCTTGTATGAGAATTAGTTAAAGATCAGTATACAGGTAGTGAGAAAATCAGGATGTGTCCTTGACCTGGTGACATGTCTGTTCCACTTCATTTTTAACAATAATACAGCTACCATATTAAATGTTACACTTACACAGAGTTACTCAATATTTGTCAATATTCCCATTGTTATTCAAATCATATGTGCTACTCACGTATTCATGCAGCAGTTAAAATTGCGATTGCTGGATTATAGCAGCCTTTATCTTCATAACTGATTTTTTTACCTTGATTTAACTCAAAAAATTTAATGCTCCATTAATGTACGGTACGTTGGATATAAGACAGATGATGAGATTTGAATGAACTCTTATGTTTTGATCTTTTCATCTCTATGCATATGCACAGGATAGAAATAGGTCTTGAGGGCAAAAAAAGTTGGAAAGATAATGGAGAGTAAAAGAGTATTTGGAACTATTGACTTAAATATTGGAGAAAGAAAATATTTCTAAATTAAAGTATCCTTGAAATCCAATGGTGTCAAAAAGACAATAAACACTGACAGCAAAAGAGAAATAATTGGTAATACAGCAACTTTGGAGCTGAGATTGTGACCTCGCAACAAATAATTTCATTAATTTCTGGTTTAATCAGAAGAAATCATTTTCTGAAGTGACACTGCAGATACGTCTTGGTTATCCATGAAAGAACTCTCTGTCTTCCCTGAGATGGAGGAAAAATTCAAGGGGTAAGTTAGTATCTATGTGAACTAAGACCACTTTGGATTTTTTTTTTTTTTCCAAGCCTAACAAATCCTGGACAGAATGGGAGAATCTGTAAATACAGGTGAAAATACTTGAGCTCTACAAATCAGAGATGACAAGCGCTGTCTCATTTCTCCATGATGATTACTAGCTACACTGAAAATGATCAAACTGTAATTATATTACCTGTCTGAAAAATTGTCAGAATTATCATACAGGAAAATAAGATTATTTCACATCACATGCTAAGATTTTTTACTAGCCTGTAACAATTTGGAAGGCCAACATTACCCATGTTATCTCTTCTTTCTCAGATTTCATGTTTTAGCTTTTGAACCTTTAACTCTTGGGCTCTTGGGGTGAAATCAAGTGACTCACTTGCACTTTGACCAGGTCCTCATCTCCAGTGGACAGTGACTATACTGAGTTTAGTGACTAGATCACTTCTAATCCAATGTAGCAGTAAGAATACAACAGTTAGAGAAAAAAGGTTTTAAAACCAGTCACTTAGTCTCCCCAAAATAATGTTTCCTTTTCCTAAAGGCAGGCAGGCCTACCTTCTTCAACCCCCACCAGCCAATATCTGCTTAAACACCCCAACATATTTCTAGCTGCCTTTTCCTGGCATAAAGATATAAACTTTTTATGGGTTCAGAATTGCTTTGTCTCCTGCATTCACAGAGGACAATTTGTGGGCTCACCAGCAGGCTGAGACAGTCCGTTTAGGGCTAGTGAACCTCCTGTCACCCAAATGTTTATGAAGAGGTGCCTTGTTTTCTCACTAACTGTTCGCCTTGCTTGTTGTCCAAACACCATATTGTTTCAACCCCCGCTAATCACAGTGGAAGTGTCTTACTTGTACAAATCAAGGCAGTATTAACAGTTTATTGCAGTGCATTGTCAATTTGGTCAATACAAGACATTCAGGTAAACCAGATTTTTCTAAAAGATCAGGTTATCCACCTCTGAAGTCTGATTTTTTTCAAGACATGCCCTAAGAGTCTGTTTTAAAATTCAAGGAGTGAAGGTGACTACTCGTTTGATTTTTCCTCTCCTGGTGAGGTGGTGCGTAGTACACAGCTGACAGACCTATGAGCAATTGCTTCAGTGCTCTCGTTCTGATCTTTTCAGGCTTTTCGCAGCTATAATAGGACAATCTTGGTTTCCAGTTTATTCTTTTGGGGTTTTGTACTGAGCTCATGACCAAAGCACCAGAGTGACATGCAGCAGAGCACGGAGCAGCACAAGGAACAGCTGGTGTATGTTTGTTCTCTCACCCTCTCCTCGCGGGGATGAGTGTGCACAGCCAAATGTTTTCCTTTGGAATTATTTTTAATACTGTGCTAATAAGAGAGAAGCGAGGGTAAAAGCAATGTGCTTGGTGTTCAGAGTATGAACAGGGAGACTGGTCATGTCCTTATTTTCTCACTTACCCCAAGCATTGAACAAGCCTCCAGGAAGTACCTGTCTACTTCACAGACAGGCTTTACTCTTTGTAGAGGATACGTTATGGATATAATCCCTTTGCTGCTCTAGGGAGAAAAAGCTGTTGTTTGTTTGGGTTTTTTTAGTAGAATAATCTGAAGGAAAGCTCAAAAATTCTGAATTTCTCTGCCTCCAGATCCATAGATGGCTATTTTTCTGAGGAAAGTGGATTCTTCTGAATAGAAGTAGCACTGCTACTTCAGTGAAGCCAGTGACAATTATGCTTATCTGTAGTACAATCTCTGTGTCTGGAACAAGATGAAAATTGGACAGGAAGCAGCAGTGAGGATTGTTCTTTTGGAAATGAACTTTGGAGCTGTTACGTATTGTCCATGGCATCCTGTTCGGAGCAGTAGAAATGAACCAGAATAAGATTACTGCCATTTTATTCTCAGATACTTCTTTCTGTCAAAGGATGTTTTTTCTAAGCTAGACCTTGTCTTTAATCAGGCAAAATTTGATTCCATTGTCCTTGTATTGTATCGCTATAGCAACACAACATGAAATGGTGTTTCGGGCTGGCTGTTGCCAACTGCTTCCCTCTTCACATCCAGTGACCAGCCTCTGTTAGGGGCTCTGCGCTCCCCTGAGTGCAGGGCCCAGTGCCACCTGTTGGCTCTAGCAGTGCTAGCTTAGCTCGGTGAAGGAGTCTGTGATGAGACCAAATAATACCATGGACATTTTGACATGTTTATACTTCCACAGGTATAGGGGCACGTCAAAGGACCAGTTAGTCTACGGTAACAGCATGCAACACAGAGCAAATGGTCTCCAGGAGCTGCATCACTCCTCACGCCATGAAGACTCCTGGCTCACAGGGGCCAGGGCATTACAGCAGCTAACTCAGATAGGAGAAACAGTCCCTCTATGGCAGCTGAGGCTTCACAGCTCAGCGCTCGCCTACTGTTTTAGGCAAGACAGTGCAGTCTGAGAGAAGCTGCGCTGCTGCAGACATGCTGCTGTCATTACTAGTGACGGGCAGGTTATGCCTGCCTGAGCTGTAGTCATGCCTCTGTGTTGACTCACCACTCAAGACTCCAGTTTTCCCAATGTCCCCTCTCGCCAGAGGAGGCTGGTGTGCGCTCAGTGCGCAGCACTGAGCCAACACAGCCTGGCCTAATTTTACTTACTCCTTAATGAATGTGCTAGTAAACTGATGCTTCTATTCTAGAAGTGTAATAGTGATTCTTTCTGGAGTGAAACTTTATCCGTAGCAGAATAATTACAGCGAATTAGCTGGGAGTACCGTTCCAAGGCAGCAGTTCCCAGGCACTTGCTTTGAAGAATGTACCTCTGCAAATGTGAGGACGATATCTGACAATCCGCTATTGATTACAGAAAATCACTGAGTTCTAGTTTTACCCTCAAACATTTTTCTCTCTGCTGCCTTGTTTTGGAAGATGAAGCTTCACAGAAACCGAACAGTAGGCCGTATTGATATCGACTCTATTTTACCTAACAGCTCATTTACCCCCTTCCTCTCTGTCTGCCTCCCTCCCTTTCCTTTCCTTGCTGCTGCTGGCAAGCTAATTAGGCTGCTCCCTCAAGAAAAATTCATCCAAGACCATAATAGCCATATCAGATGGAAGGTAGGATAAAACTCTCCACAGTATAGCCTTATAAGTGTCTCTCAGCTTGTCATAATGTTTCCCTGCCTGCTTTCTTTTTATTCCTCACTTTTTAGGGAGAATTCTCTCATCCTGTGTTCTATGCAAGTTTTAAGTAAATTAATTAAAAGAAATTATGATGTGTGTTTCCTGGAATATGCTCTTTTATTTCCTTTTATCCCTCTTATTTATACATTTTAGGTGGCGAGTCTCAAGCTTTGTCCAAAAACCCCACATTGTATATTTCTATATCTTTCCTTTTGTAAATCCTTAACCTTCTATTAGACTAATATATTAAAATTCTTCAGACACAGAGTAGCAATGTTCATAATCTCCAGTTCATTATCTTAATTAGATCTGTCTTATATTATCCCACAGTTTATTCTCATTACTTTAAAGGTGATCAGCCTTAGAAGGGAATGTGAGCAGAATTTAGTGAATTCTATTGTGGCAATGTTTCTCTGATCTGGCTTTGGATCTTTCAGGTGCAATAATGATAATGCTGCTGGTGCAGTTAATTAAAAAATGCATTTGAATGGTATGAATATTCATTTTGGGGCATGAACACAGGATTAACTCAGGGGGGTAAAATGTCTGCAATGGCCCAGGGATGTGAAGTGAACCTGGATCCCCATTAAAACACAAATGATGGAAATTCAAAATCCTCCCACCCTGCAAACTATTAGCGAAGTATTGCCGAGTTAAGCCTGTCTCCTAAGGTGGCAACAGACATTAATGTTCATCCTTCAATAACAAATTATATGACATATACTTGACGTACAGCTCTGCCCAGGAGCTAATACCCAGTGCTAAATCTTCATTAAATAATTAAGAAGGGCTACTGGCTTTTTAAAATTCTCAGGTTGAAGTGCTATATCTGTAAGATCCAGGATACTTTTAATAGCTTTCTGTGGAAGATCAAAATTGCTTTCCCAGAAAGTGATTGTGACATCCAGGATGCTGTTGGAGACGATACAGACAAGAAGAACTGCTGAGACCTTTGATAATGAAGCTCTCTATACCCAAATCATCTCTCTGGCAAAACCCAGGACTTTAATATTCAGGACAAGAATGTTAAAAATGTATCTTTTCTTTGTCTTGTGAATAGCACCACTGAAACTATCAAAGTGGTGTCTGGGTTTTTTTTTCCCAAAAATTTATTTGTTGTCATTTTTTCCTGAACAAAGGAAACATCAAATAATGAACACCTTTTTTAAAAGCTTATCTGGTACTGCAGGATGCTTAAAAAAAATGAGACTACAAACTAGAGATAAAGCCTCTTTGGTGTAGGAACGTTATGTGAAGTTTAATGGGCATTTGCCAGAGAATATTTTGCCGCGTGTTAGCTAGTTGCCAAGGGGATTCACAGGAGGCATGTTCTAGAATAAAATGCTCTGTGAATAAACTGGGGTCAGTTAAGGTAATTTGCATGGTGCTTTTGACTGGAGCACTGGGGCTTGGGTTTGCTCTCAGTCAGAGATGAGTGCACTGATGTGTGTCCTCTCCTTCCTTGCCCTGCATGTAAGTCCTTCTTATGTGAGACACTTCTAGTTTCAGGTCTGCGCTACACATCTGCCTAGGAAATCCCAAATCCACTCATTGCTTATCACATGCAATACAGAATTTGGCCTTCCTTGTGCAAGAGAGAAACAGAAACGTTATGTCTTGGTGGTCTAAGCTGTATCACTAAATAAAGGAAAGGGGGCTTTTCACAATGAGAACCCCTTCCTCCTATGTGAAGAAAGATAAAAATAGAAGGGTTCTGCTGACTCCCATGTTTTCTTGCTTATGCTGAAGAGGAGATATGGTCAACCTTTCTCTAGGGAGGATGTAGCAGGGACATGGATAGTCTTTGAGTCAGATTCTTTTTATAGTGGGGATCTCCCAACTAAGCTGCTTCTCTTTGGCCCAGCGGGGTAGGACAAAGGAGTTCTGTCCTTGGTCTTGCAGTTGTTTGTGTTCAAGAGGGGATCTTTTTGCTGGTCCTGTGTGGGTCCTTTGAAATTGAGCTATAATTTAAAAATAGTATCATAAGAATAAATAAAGGAAAGATTAAAAAGTAACAAAAAGCTATTATCAATACTTAATTTGATTTTTATTAGCAGCGCTACTTTTTTATGTTAGGCTGAAGAAGTGTGATAAATAACTCAGGGTCATTGTGTCTGGATACAGCATACATAAAAGCTAAAAATCAAAAATCTCTTAGTTCAATTTATGGGGTACATTTAATGTTCCTACCCATTGGTGTCTAGTGTCATTGAAGATGCTGTAGGGTATGTATGCCTGGTAGGTCTGATACAGGGACCACAGTGGATCTACCCCCTCTAGAGCTGCAACTTGTTGATTCACTCTGGATTGTCTTTTGACATCTTAGTCCTTCTGCAGAGAACTATCTGGGTGTCAGGACATTCAGCCCTGTCTGAAATCAGATTCCTCAACATCTAAATACTGTCAGAGAGTCACTTAAGAAAATCTCTGCAAGAGCACATAAGTACGAATCTATGCCACATGCAAACTCCACTGAACAGAGTAGCATGAGGGCATAATTTGGCCTGCTAATTAGACTTGAGAAGGAGATTGTGGCCAGACAGCAGCTGTGGGAGGAAAGAATGAACAAGCTCAGACTTTTTGTTCATCTGGTCATGCTTTTCATCCTTGTTTAACTATCTGGCGATTATTGTGCATGTGCTTGTGTTGTTCTTAAAGAACAACAATTTATCCTGCAAGCGAATGCAGATAGTGAGGAACTGCTGTTTCTTTCCTCCCCCATGGTTTCACCCCGCTGTGAAGGCCAGGCTTAAGGTGATAGGGTACCTGGCCTTGCGTTAGTGCCAACTGTTTTCCTTGAGCTTTCTTTGGAGGAGTAATCACATTAATTTATTCATGGAATGTCATGGTACTCAGTTCTGAGGAGGAGTGCGCGCTTGCCTTTTGTACCCTGCTTCTGTTTTGTATATTTTTTGTGGAGTCCATGTGTATACTGCCTGATAGTTAATCCCACTGATAGTGTGATCTAATAAGAGGAAAGAATGATATAGCTGCATCCTGCCCATTATGCCCTTAGGAAGGAGATTTTTATTTGCTGTCAGATGTCACTGATGGAGCATTTGGCTTCCTTTCATCAAGTGACAATTGCAGTTTTAAGAGTACAGTACAGAGTGCCACTTTAAAGCCAAATGTCTCAATTCACAAGTGAGGGAAGGATAAAGTTGTGCAGCTGGAGGATGCTATTTCTTCTCGGCAGCTGTCATTGAAAAGGCATGTGAATGCTCTAGATGTCAGGTGTCATAAATGCTCCATCCAGGGTTTGTCACGTGCCTGGTAATATCATGTGAAGTGTTGCAAAGAAGTTTCTGTACACATTAAAATTCTTCTCTAGACAAGCTTGCCCTAGAATTTGCTATACTGAAGTTTAGGAAATGAGAAATTAATATAAGTGAGATCTGCAGAAAACTCTCTATGTTTTACCAGTCACAGAACCTTTTTATGTCACTCAGATCAAAATGTGTGACTTTGTAGGAAAAATGTCCTTGACAAGTTCTTTGCCCTTGCCCCAACTCCCCAAATCCTTAGCTGTACCTACAAGGCAACATCTGCACCTTCTAAGGACAGATGTGTGCATGCAGTGGTGGCCATGGGGAAAAAGCAGTATTCCAATATAAGACAAGAATTTACACTAGGAAAACGTTATATTGTGTGCCCTCTGTATACTCTACTAGCAGTTCTCAAAGTTTTCCTCATACACCTCTTTCCCTTTTCTTCCCTTCTTCACTGGGACCAGACTTTTTCACTGGGATATAAGAAAAGATTATGGCTGAAGCCATGAAGAGCATCCAGGTCTTTTCACTTGATTCGCGCTCATGTGCTTGCTTGGAGTGCTTGCAAGTCCTTGCTTGGAGGATTGCAATGGTTGAGACAGCTGATGTGTGGACGTGGCTGGGAGCTCTGGCTATATGAAAGATCCCAAGTTTCAGGTGTGTGATTGGGACACTAACAACCAGATTGCCTGTGGAGTGGTTCCCAAGTTTGCATATGGTTTGGTCTCCAGTAAGAAGATGGGTGCTGAGTTGCACTCACTTTGCCCTTCTCTTTTGAGAATATATTCAATGTGATCTCTGCTTGATAGCCACTGCGCTATCCACGTATAGGAGCACTTACTATGACTCAGTGAAGAAAAACATGAACTTAGGAATTGTTTAGGTCTGATGCCTGGTGACAGCTGGGGCCAGGAAAGGGTGAGGTTTAAATCTTATTTGGCGATCTGTTTGGCCTTGGACTCTGGTGTTAACATACAGGTTTTCTGTAATGTCCTGTTCCTTTTCAGTTGTCACTGGTTGGCTTTCTCTGCATAGCAATTCTGTCAACTATTGAAATCGAAGCGTCTTTTCCTATTCCAGCTGGCAGTTGCCAAAGCTATATGAAACAGAACTGGATATACAGAAGAACACTTTCATTTGTTTTTATGTCAAGTGAAGATGTAACGCTGGAAACATAGGGGTGCTTATTGATGCAGCAGCTACCAGGCACTGAGTGCTGGATTTCTGCTCAAAGGAAGCAAGCCAGATCGGAAAAGAAAAGAAATCCCCAGCTGCCAAGTGTCACATCATTAGAGGTGAGTCTAAAAAGAATAAGACGTAGCATCTTCTTCCAGTCCATTATGCCTCTGCACAAGGAATCCTTTGATAACACGTACCTGTGGTTCATTTAATTGATTTTTAGATGAAGATTATGAAAAAGTTACCATGTGTCTCATTGCATTGAGTTCATATCAGATTTTATGAGGTAAGGAGTATTGGGTCCCACTATAGCGGTCTCCCTTCTGTGCTCATGATCATATGAGATTTGAAGAGTTTAGATCAAGGCCAGCAAGGAGAGTGAGCTATGGAAGTACCAGTAGCATCTTATTCATTTTGCATTGCAGATGGCAAGTTCATGAATACTGTGGATGACTGGAGTAATCATCTGCATGGAACTCTCCTAAGGAGAATTCACGATTTCACTTCGTGTCTCGACTGGATACAACTGGTTCATGGGTGCACATAGAGACTTATTTTGGATATTTCCAAAGGCTGTTCTGTACCTTATAAATCTTAATATAGTTGTAATGATTGATAAATACTGGATTTAGATTTGAGCATAAGATTTGTTTCCCAGTTTGTATGAATGATAAATAAATATTCTGACTGCTTGACTGCATATCTGTGATGCATTTGTATTGCATGTTGAGCAAAATGTGACTTTTAAGATGAAAAGCATGGTTTGATTTTCATACAAGAGTAACAATGACAGGAAGAAAGGGATACAGAAACGTCAATCTTTAGCACATAATGAGAACAAGCTACATTTGTATTATTTCCTGTGCTTAAGTTTCATTACAGTAATTTTCCCAATGAATACATTGCATAGTATGCTATTTCCTCTTCTCATTACCATCTTTGTCATGGAGAGCAGGTTATAGAATCTTAATGATTCAGTTATTTAAACCTTTTTGATAGTCTCTGTATTTTGAATGACCTCTCTGTTTCACCTCTTCCCTAAGGTTACTGAGCTTAAGAATAGGAGTTGCTTTCAAATAAAATTACTAAACAAGGAAAAGGGCAAGGTAGTTCAGATTGCTATTATCACAATTACAGAGATTATAGCAAGGATGAGGGGAAAAAAAAAAGAAAGAAAAAGCACAGTCTGAATCTTCACTAGCTTTCCACTACAAAGCAGAGCAAAGAATAGTAATTATTGTGTGTGAATCTGTTGCAAAGCTCACTGGAAATCACAGATCCTCACATACCAGTGCTAAGAGATTGTTCAGGGGTCGGACACTATCAAATCAGGGGTAGTGCTGGATTTGGGGTCAAAAATCACAGTGGAAACCACTGATAATCACTGACACTGTGGTATTTAAAAGTTTTGCAATCTTGAAAAATGTACAAATGTGATTGGTCGTGTGCATTTGAAATATTTCAGGAATGATAATTTATGAGGCATCTTTGTATTCAAATGAGAGAACAGATTCTCCTACATTAGGATTCAAAGTGCTGGCCAGTGATATGGATTGAAATGGGCTGCAGACTGCTTGGGATCCGTAATCCCTGAGGGAAAACTGGTGTGTGAAAAGTACATAGTAAAAATCAAACAAGTGTCAAGATGCAAAGTATGTTGCTGCACAGTGTGACTGAATGGACTCTGCCAGCCAAATAACTCTCACCGTTTAAAGGCATGACCGAGTAGTCTGTGATGCTTCACAGGCGTCTGAGATACTCAACCAAGAACATTAAATGATAAAAGTCGAGATTAAGGATTCAGTACTTTCCAGTATCATTAAGACCCTGAATGTGTTCACTGACCATTCTAAATGGTAAATACACTTCACAGGCATATGCTCTGTGCTTTCTATACCACGTGTTTTCCTACAGTGGGCAGGGAGATTGCATGAGACACTCATGGAAAGTGCACAAAGAACAAATATAGGCAAAGGATTTATCTGCAAAGAATTTTTAGAGTGCAGGGATGCTGTATTTACTCACATTCTCCAATCTTCATCTGAATAAATAAAGTGGTGTCATGGGACATGCTGCAATACTGATAATGAGTTTTATACTCATTCACCCTGAGAAGTTTCAACAGATATAGTTTGCCTATCGAATGGATTTAAAATTGTATTGTCACTGCCTTGCTTTCTGCACTGATTGCTTTTGTATTGCAGCTCCATGCCTCAATAGACACTTTGATTGTCTATATCTGCCACTTTGTTCACATGAGCCTCCCTATAATCTGTAATATGAAACCCTTCGTTTTAATACTAAAACTCAACATGTGCTCCTACAATGATTATTAACTTAGGGATATGGCAGCCAAAATGATATTTTGCTTTCTATTCTATGTTTTTTACTGTGTATGTTGCATGATAGGCAACAATCCACTTAGTTCAAGAGCTCAGCTTAGTGAAGGAAGCATTTCAGAAGGGGTGTTGTATGTACAGCTGCAGACATTTCCATGGGTTTGATTACCAGGCTGTACATAGCTATAATAATAAACCTTGGCTATCCTTGGCTCAGCTATTATTTTAAATTCATAAGATCTGAATCCTAACTTTCAGCACAAAGTATGACTGCAATTTAACAAGTCTTTTAAGCATGTAGTCCATCTTAAACACATTACCTTAAGAATGAATGTTAAATGTTTTGCAGGACTGAGGTTTTAAGACTTGGTTTAATACACTGTAGTCTGATTTATATCAGAAGTGAATCAACCTCCCTACAATTCTGAATGTTTATTCTTCTTTTTCTTATACTATTTGAAGTTATTTCAAATGGGTTCACCTCAGTTTCCTAAAGAAAGGAGGCTAATGAAATTATTGCTGGATTAATATGTGTGTGGATACATGTGTTTTACTGTTCACATCTCTCATCTCCTTATAACCACTGAATTTCTTGGCCTGTTCCAACCAGTCTGAGAGAAAAACAGTAATCTCAAAGATAAATTTCCAAACACTTTATGAAATAATGTAGCTGGGTGGAGACAGAAAGAAATGTCTTCCTCTTGGTCCAAGGAGGGGCTGCAGTGTGAGCATAGTCCTGATGTCCAGAAAGATACCAGAGAACCCAATTGTAGGACCCAAATCTGTAGGAAATAATCTATACTGTTGCTTTTTTCTTTTGTTTAATTGGGTTCTATGGATGACTACAGCTTCTTTTGGAAGGTGTTGGGGTGGTGATGGCAGGTGTTTTCCATTTAGAGACTCCTAATAAAAACAAGACTATATCTGAAGTGATTTCAGTCCAGTATGAAGAAATATATATATGGACTGTGCCTATGATACTCTTGTTTCTGGAAATAAATACTTTGCCAGGGATGAGAAGTGATAGGCACAAGGAATAAAAAGAGGCAAAGGTAAAATTGGGCTAGGAGAGTTAGTTCACAGAATGAAGTTTGAGTTTTGTTTCTTGCTGTGTGGGTTTGTTACTTAGTTCTTTTCATTTAAGAATTTTCTAATACTTTATGAAGGTTAATTATACCTCATATCTTACGTCCCAGTTCTGACTTCCAACCTGTCTTCCACTCTGTCAACAAGAAAACTAAAGTACTGGGAGATTAAGCAGATGACCGAAGGCTCTGCTGCAGGTTTCTGGTTATATGTCCAGAGCACAGCACTCTGAAAAAGCCTACTTAGGTGCCAGAAGCACCACAGTCATTCTAATAAAATGGTCTTTCTAAGATTAAATTACCCTCAGCAAGTGACTTGAAACTAGTATATGTTATAGATATATCCTCAGTCAGGATGAGGATAACAGTCTCCTATTCCAGTATTTATACCTTAGTATACCTGGTATTTTGCCATTTCTTTAAAAGAAGACCCAATCTCACTTTTAATCTATCAGAATACACTGGTTTATTGTGCTAGCCTCTGGATATAGGCTTTTAAATATGTACAGTATAAGAAACCTAACACAACCCTAACTCTTTATTTAAAGAAAGGTGACATGTAAAGAAAGAATCACATACACTGAAATGGAAATATAAAACAGAAACCATATATTTCATATTTTAATTATTTTTGGGATGTGCTAGCACCACAATATCCTAATACGAATTTTAAAACTAATTACAGCATATTATTTATTTGTAGGCAGAAAAAGAACCATTCCCATTTCTCTGTGAGGTCGCTAGGTTTTTTGATTTCCATATGCTTCTGAGCATCTACTGAAACAGCAGAGAATTAAGTTTTAATATCAGGCAAACATATTCATGTCCAGTAAAGCAAAATTGTACACACTAGTCCTCTTTATGGGTTCCTTTAAAGTGAAAGCTTTAAAAAGTCATAACAAGAAGAGTAGAAAACTAGAAGGATATCCAAGAATCACTTAGAAGAAAGGTTTTCTTTTCCAAATTCATGTCAGGAAGTGGCATTTATAATGGTTAATCTTTTATTCCCGTCCCCCCCAATTCAGTCATCTATTTAACTCACACTTCAGGATTTGCATTTGAACTTGATGGCAATAATAATCAAGTGAGATAAATTAAATTAATATCCTTGCAGATACAATTAGTTTAATAACTTTGCCATTTCCATTCCCTTTTTATCTGCATTATCACAATTCGATAACACACTACAGTAAACTAATGCCTCAATGAACTTCTCTTTGTGCCCAGCATGGAGAGATTAGGATTTCTAATTTTATTGCTCAGATTGTCATACCTTGCCTTATATAGCACCTTCTATTGCAAAAGGAAGCCAGATCCTTTGATATAAAGAGGAATGACATTTCTCAGAGTTGATATGTATGTACTTCTGGGGTGAAACAGAGACCTTTTTCACAGCCACCAGCAATATCATACAACCATTGAAACAGAACGCCCAGAGAAACTGGATCAGGATGTAGTAGTTTTGCTGAGATCTTGGGGCTTCCAGGACTCACAGGATGTACTCAAATGCAGATACATGAATACTCATGTATATTCAGAGTTTTTGATACTTGATACTTATACACCCTCACTGAGAGCTGCTCTGCTTTTATAGCCTGAGTATTTGGGCTTTAAGTGGATAGAATATGGATGGTCTGCAGAGTACAAGTCTTCTTTTTAACCTAGGGCCACTGTGCAGGACCATCAAGCTCCTACTGCAACCATTGCCACCAAACTGTGGCCTCCGTGCATTCTCTGTGCTGGAGTTACTGGATTTGAGTGAGGACAAGTCCCCTTCTCTTTCAGATGATCTTCTGTATTAAGTGTCATGAAGAGCTTTTCTGCGAACTAGACACCAATTACATACATATGTATATACAGAAACACTCCTTTATTTTGGGTTTCTTTGTGTCCCCATCCCCCCCCCCCCTCCCCGGAATACCTGATTTCTGTCTTTCCCATCCAGTTTCTGCAGGATGTGAGGATGCAACTAGGATGTCCTTTTCAGCAGTAAGGGCAGATATCTGTGGGAGTTGTGCAGTAGTAATTGTGCTGGGTCAGCAATCTATTAGCACTGGCAGTTTAAGCCACCATGTCCATAATTGTCCTCTGTATGTTTACAGAAAAGATTAATATATACACATACAAACCTTTCAAGCCCATGTGTGGGCTGGTTAATAGTTTACCAAGTGTTATCAGCTAGCTTAGTCCTCCCACTTATCCTTGCTCCTGCCTGCCGAGTGTGCCTGGAGCAATTTTTAGTGGAAGGGTTATTCATTATATGAATAGCTAGTGCGTCAGTCCTTAGGGCCATTCCAGATGCACTAGAAGGGAACAAGCCATCTGAGGGAAAGATTTTCAGTCCCTTGCTCCATCCCAGACTTCTACATGACCTTGGTCAAATCTTTTATACCTAGCATTTAATGTATAGTCAGGCTCAGATCTGAAACCAGACTGGCTCTGGGAGTGGAGTTGACAAATTTGAGTTAGGTGCCTAATGTTTGGGGAAGTTTAAGCCCCTCAGACAAGGATTCCTTTTGTTTAAGCCTCCATGTCATCTCATTACAACAGACAAATCCTTCTCTTCTTTGAAAATACGGAGAAAGGATAGGCAGAGCAATAGTGCCCATCTTTTATATAGTGGTTGAGAGGTGAAAGCCTTCCATCAGGGCGTAGAGGACCTGAGTAAAGAGATTTTGTAGGTGTTTGTAACTTTTTGTCTTGATGAAGCATAGCAAAGCCACAATTTATTACTTTTGGTGTAAATAGGCTTTTTTTATTGAGAAATAAGGTGGATGGGGCATACAAAACCTACATACAAAAGCATTACTTTTTATACTAATACAATTCCAGAAACATTTGAATGTTGCTGTGCTCACGTGCATTCTGCTGAAATAGTTTTGGTTTCATCAAGGCCCAGAAGAAGAGCTCTCCTGAGGTTGCTGTGACAGGCTATTTAACTCTGCAGAGCTCTGTGACAGCTGAAGCTAAACACATTCAGCCTTTGCAAAAGAGCTTAAGCATACCAATAATGAAAGAAATATAGAAACAAAGAAGATTTCTAGATCTAAAAAAATATAATATTATGAACAACTGTCATGAATTCCACCCTTTAGGATTTTTTTAAAGGGTCATTAATATTGTGGTTAAGGTTTCTCAGGGCTTCTGGGTCTTTCTGTGCCAGACCCTCTTTCCTGGTTTAGGGGTTCTTTTTCACTACTCTTATTAGGGTTGCTTGTAAAATCTAGTTTTAAATGTTTTCTCCTCCTGTCCTTCTTCTGCGTTGTTTCCACTCTCCATACTTTCATTAAATTGCTACTTGAAATTATTAAGAGTTAATGGCTCAGGCTGTGACTTCCATTATTTTGCTCGGGAGAAGCCATACAAGGCCCTGAGGACTCATTTCTATCTCTCAGGCAGGGTCTCTTTTTGCATAAATTTATTCCATGTTGAAAATAACGTTGTATAAACAGAGTTCATAAATTAATGAGAATTCATAAGTCTACTGAAAAATATTCTCTAGGCCATCACACAAGACCAAAAGAATGTGGAGAGTTTTCAAAATTCTCTGTAAATTGGTGATTTACTGGAATAAACCCCAGGATTCTCTATTACCGGCTCCCTTCAAGATCAAATACCACACCTATTTGCTAAATTAAGTTCTATGAATACATCTTAATTTTGCATGTGTTTCAGACTTCAAGAAATAAAAATACTTGAGCTTGAGAGAAAAAAATAGTATATCAGAATTACATTGGACACTGTTTCCCTTGTCCTGACAGTGTGTGGCTTAGACAACTTACACTGTTCACAAAAGGTAATAATGTAATATATATCAGTTTCTTCACAATGTATGATCATTCAAGGTAATACAAGTTCACAAAATGAGGAATGGCTTGATTGGTAGCTCAGATTTTTCCTGAAGAGGTTTAAAGCCATAGGCTCCTCTCATTTGACCCCGTGTGAACCGATTGATCTATATATAGCTGCCTTTGAGCCTCAGTGGCCTGAGAGCATCAAGTGGGTCAAGATGAAATTTATTTTGATTTGGATGACACTGTGTGGGGACTTGGCTAAATGAATTTCCTATGTGTTTGACATGGCCTAAGAGGAAGGATATTTGAACACTTATTGTGGATGGATCATCTAGTGCAAGGTAGCTACTTACATGTTGTAACTTGATCGTAGACCTGAGCTTTTTGATTTGGAAACAATCACAGACCTCACTGTAATTGCTGGGCGTGACAATCATTGTTTCTTGAGGTAAATGAGAACAGTTAAGTGATAGTAGGTATTAAGCAGCAACCAACACAATGGGGGTTGCTACTATGAAAACTGACAGCGGATCCCGGCAGCCCCAAATTTCTGGGAAGCAGTCCCAGAGCCTAAGGATCTAATGAACAGAGCAGAGAATCAGCACCCGTGAGAAAAATAAGCAGAAAGGACCAGAAAAACAGGAGACACAGAAATATGTGTGGCATGACTGAAGGAAAGCCAAAGGGGAAAAAAAGCAGCTTTTGGGGCAGAATAGTTGTTAAAAAGACAGATTTAGGATGCTGAAAGAAAAAAAAGTAATGACATTCTATTGCTTGTTCCTGCTGTATCAGGGATTTATGCTTGTTCCTGGTAAAGAAAATGGGTTGCGCCAGAGCAATCACGGACTCTCTCATCAATTTATCCCCCTAATGAAACAATTGAGAAAACCCCAAATATCTGGTTAACTACTTGGATAAGAAGAATAAGGATATAAAAGAGAGAACAATATTTCCAGCTGTGGAATTTGCTAGATAGGCAGTGAAGTGTGTTGTTCAGCTGAATTTTGCATAAGAAATACATTTATGTTGCATTTCTAATGCAAATTGCCCTTATTTTACATGGACAGAATGAATCCTTGCTGGCTTGATCTTCAGCTTTTCAAATCAATAGAAAGACTCTAATGTATTTTCAATAGACTTTGGAGCAGGCCCTTCCTCCCATGCACTCAAAATGACTTACAATCAATTTATGGCAAGAATCCACTTCAGAAAGCCTGAAAACTACGAATATGCAGTTTCATGGGGAAGCTAGCATCAGTCGCCTAAAAATAGACTCAATTTCAATATACTCATCCAGATGCCCGCCCGTGAAGAATTTACTCCCTGTGCATATGCTATCTAGCTTTTAGTGGTTTGAACAAAAGAGGCAGAAGACTATGTTTAAGGAAGAGATGACAAGTGCCTCTTTTTATCAAATGTTCTCTGCACCAAAATGGAAATACTCAAGGAGTTCATTTTGATGACATGTTATTTCTTCCCCCCCAGTAACTTGTCAGGCAACTGATATCAGAATTGTTATAGAGAAATGGATCAGCCACTTACGTTCATACAGATGGGTCTGTAAAGAACCTTTTAATATGGTCTGTTCTAATGCAGCGGCTTTTTTTTTTTTTCCTGGCTACATCTGTACCTCAGGATTTGGGAGTATTTTGCAGCTCCTGGCTCTGGAGGCACACACCAGCAGTGTTCAGCTCCTTGTTGAGCTAAAACTTAGGAGAAATACCACCCTCTCTTTGTGCCTCAGTGTCCATGCAAAAAATATATTCACGTGCACTGGCTAGAAGGGGGGCCACAGTTTATGCCAAGAGGTCCGCCAATCTGAACTGTCAGGGGATGAGGAGAGAAGATGTTTTGCAGAGTCCAGGTCCCCGGTGATACAGATATAGACTCATAACACTAAATTGGGGAACAAAGCATATATGCTAAACCCCTCAGCGTTCCTGGTATTTATAAAGAGGGGAGGACCTGAAAGAGTCAGTAAGCAGAGGGACTAACAGAAAAAGATGGACAAGCAAATCCAAAAAGGCACAGAATATTTTGGAGTTCAAAAGTAGGATAAGAAAAGATGATTTGCAAAGGAGATGATGTATTGCTCTGGGAAGGCAGATGGGGGAGTAGAGAAGGAACAACGGGGAGTTCAGAGTAGAAAACTACCTGGAGCAGTTTGTGAATAGAAGAGGAGAAACTGGGTGAAGATGAAGGATTAGTATTCTGTTTTAGGAGCTGATAACTTACTGTTGTGCATCTGACTCCTTGCAATGTGAAATAGGGGAGTTTGGGGAGTCCTGATTGGGGTTGAGAGGGGTCATGGGAGTCTTATGTTCCAGCAATGCTTTTCTTTGCTGTATCAGTTAAAGCACATTGTATCAAATCCATACTATGAACAGCCTCATGGGACAGCACAAAAATTGGTAGAGATATTGATTAAAAAGTCCCTGGCAGATTTAACTATTCCATATTTAGCACTGTAAGAAAACTGCAATCATCTTCATAATGCTTTGCAAAGATCCCAGCTCAGGGATGAACAGGCAAAAGGACAAAAGTCTTGCTGCACAACTAACAAGCTGTGTTAGTCAGACAGTGAATCCTAAAGTAGTTAAGAGACAGAGCAATGCTGGTAATCCTAACCCTGCCAAAGCAAAGAGCAAAACTCTGGACAGAGAGCCACCCCCACCGTGACTGTAAGAGAGAACGATGAATTTCACTGGGAAATGCCTGCCACAAGGACTTGGCACCATGGCTACTTGACCAGATTCCCTAGCATCACTCCTCTAGGAGGCAAATCTGGCCAGCAGGGAGGATGTCCAGAATGGTGATGAGAGAGCTGTGAATGTACCATACACTCACTTGGGTACCTGACAGTGCAGCCAGGGAGAAAGCTGTTCCCTGGAAGCTGATGCAGAGACTGTTTTATCCCTTGCCAATGATAGGAAGGCATTTTTCCCCTCCTCTTGCTTTGTTAATATAAACCCAAGATTTCTTAAAAGTATCAACCCAACGAAAATAAAGCTGAAATATTCCCAGGCATTTGTATACCACTGCAAAAACTGCCAGCGTCCTGCTGCTATAGACAGGGATTTCATGGAGTCAGTGGAGAGCAGAGCCAGCACCTGGTGTGAATGCACCTGCTAGCAAGGGCTGCCTAGGATGACTTCCTTCCTTTTCTTTCCCTCTGTCTCTGTTTTTAAAACACTCCCCACCATCTCCACCAACTGTTGATGAAGAATTTTCACTGTTTACATCCTTATCCCTCCAGACTGTGGGAGAGGTGCGCAAGGAGATTGTTCCCAGCCCGCAGACTGGGTGCTCCCTGGCATTTGCACACTCCTGCTGTAGAATTGCAACCTGCAAAGGGTAGAAAATGTTGCACTGAGCTGGAGTTTTAGTGGTATTATATCAAAGTGGCAGCTTGGTCTGTGAAAGGAATAAAGACAGCTAGATAGAAAATAAAGTGTTGAGGAAATAACTGCATTTATACAAAAGCTTAATCTGAGTATCATTTCTTTCATCAGAATACAAGAATTTTAACAGTGCTGTTTTTAAGTCAGCAAGAACATAACTCTTAGAAAAGAAATACATTGGAAAAGGAGTTTTCTCCCTATTGTTTTTACTCTTATTTTTACATCCCATTTCATCCTTAAGTCTGTTGCTTCAGGGCAGTAAATCCTGGCGTATGCCGCCCCACAAATGCATGCTTTGATGCTGACAGTTGAGCTCTAGACTTCTCTTTTCTTCCAGACCAGATGTTCTACTTCTCCCTGGTAATGGTTAACATGGCGCTACCTCATTATACACCTCTCTCTGGAAATTATGCCAGTGCTACTTCAGTATCAGCCAAGAGCCATGCTGAATCAATGAGACAGCTGGCACCCTCCCTGGGGATGGAGCGCTTTACCTTTTGGATTCAGGCAGTCACTGTGAGCTGAGATCCAGGATGCCGTGAATGATTTTTCGTAGACAGGTGAGAACAAAAGAGCTTTGAAAACCTAATTCAATAGAATCTGGAGACACGGGGCTCTATTGATTAAAAAAAACCCCACATACACAGTCCAGTTGCATTTTCATCTTAATTGATTTTTGTATGAGATGGAGGAGTGAATTCTGTCAAACAAAAGACTCCATAGACATCTTTTCTTTACATACCATTAAGTAAGTAGATTTTTGCATGCACAACAGCTGTGTTGTGTTTGCAAAAATCAAATAATTCCTTTATAAAGCTCACAAACTGTAAATTGATCTCTTTGATCTTGTCCACAACATATGCTAATCCTCAAATATCCAGGGAAGAAGGGGATGAGATAATGCAAACAAAATAAACACCTGGCTAATATAAAAAAATTGTAAATTAGGGTTTGAGGCCATCCCATAGTATATTTACTTTTTTTGGGGAAAAAAAAAGGTAAGACTTTAAAAGGAGAGTTTAAACAGGAAGAATTTGATTTTGTTCTCTGAAGTCTCATTAAACTGCAAGTTGGAAAATTCTCCTGAAAATAAATGAGAATAGACTGCACTTAATTTTCTCCCTACAGTGTGTATACCTACTTTCACAGGAGGTACCTGACAAAACCCATCAAGAATAAAGCAGTCAGTTTCTACAAACACTGCATGACTAAAATAGACTGGAGGATTCTCAAGGTAGTCCCTAACCTTACTTACGACACTGCCTGGCTGATGTATGTCATCCAGTTCAGACCATCCTAAGGAGCACTCTGTACATTGTACGAATTTCCTTTACCTCTGTCTCTGTATTTAATTTAGGACTGTAAGGTTAGAGACTGTTCTTTGTCATTACTTGAAAGTTTCGCAGTCATGTTGGATGCCGCCAGAAACAAGGATTAATAATAGCCATTATCCTTCCAAGGCAGGTGATCCTCCAGTGTAATAACTAGAGATGTTTCTGATGTCTCCCTCTGCCAGGACTGTATGGAATAACATCTAACCATGCCCTGTCTTTGCTAAGTTTGTTGAAATCAATGTTAACACCCAATTTTAAGCACATTCCCCTTGTTTCACCTCAAGGGGTTAATTTTTCTTAGATGGCAAGTCTCCAGATCTGTGAAACTCAACAAAATAGGAATGAAAGTGCAAGGTACCAATGAAAACTAGGCATCTGCCATCGTTTTCATCAGGAGTTGCACTGGCTGTGTGACTGCCGACAGAGAGCTCTCTCTGTTTCCTTTTTCTTTTTTTTTTTATGCCTTTGGTATACAAAGCAAGCACTAGTTTTGCTGAATAGAAAGAAATACAGCTGAGTCACATGTCTTCAAAGTGGCCACAGGAAAAGACCTGAAAATGCATTAATATGACAGCCATCCTTCACAATAGTTTTTATGCATCCTGGAGAGATCCTGCCTGACAGAGTGCGCTATTTCCTTTAAAGAAAAGCACTGTGGTTGGTTTTTCGTTCCTGTCTGGATTCTCTTTCGACGACTTTTATTTTGCTTAATCAAAACCAACTTCTGCCTCTCAAAAAATGATGAAGGAAACTGAAATTTCAAAAAATTATGGTCTTTATTAATTGCATTTGAAATTTGTAATTTCCTTGTAAATACGCAGGTCAGCTATGTACCCATGGTGCTTTTTATCTCAATCCTCTTAAAAAAAACCCAGGGCTTAAACTTCACAACATTCCTGTGAGGCAGGTAAATCTTTTCATAAAAGGATTATTTCACCCTTTACTGAGATACAGGCACCTCCAGGGTGAAACACTGTGGTTGTTTAACTGCCTGTAGCCACACAACACAAGAAGTGAGGGGACAGGAAATGAAAACCATCCTATCCAATTTAATTTTAAGGAGAAAATAGATAGGCAGAATGTAAGGTTCACAGCTGGGATTTCACCAGACTAGAGGAAATAATACACCTTAGAGAAAAGTGGCACAGTATCTTTAGTGACTGCAAGTAACAGACTCTTGGTTTTATACCTTATCTGGAAGACAGAACCCTCTGCAGGTCATTGCTCCTCGTGTCGTCCTGTAATATCAACATGAGAATTAGTATTAGAGGGGGAAACGCAAGCTACCAAATTACCATTTTCCCTTCCCAAGGAATCTAGATATTCCTTAGAGGTTCGCTGTGCAAATACCGCTTGGGCATCGCTGATGAGTTATGGCAGTATCACAGTGGAAGGTGGCAGGATACAGCAGATGTTTGAAAGTGCCATTGCAGAAAAACGCCAGAGGAAAGGTTATCTACCAAAAGTGTTTATTCCTTTTCCCTAGACTCTCACAACCCATACCTGCCTGTTTATCCACAGTTCTGTAGTGACTAGAAGTGTTTAGATGTCTTAGGATCATTTGGGTAATTCCCCCCATCTGGGAATGGGCTTTTGCACTCAAGGTACCAGCTGAGGATGGAGAAATGAGAAATTACACTTTACAGCCTCGAAGAGGCCCAAAGGTGTAAGCAAAAATAAAGGTAGCAGAAACGGGGACAAAAATATATAGTTTGGTCATGTTTAGCTGAAATGGAAGAAACTGGAAGGAAGGAAGATGAGAACAAAAAGTAAACGCTTGCTGCATTGGGGCTGCGCTTGTCTTTTTTTGAGAGTTACCGTGAAGGTGGAGTTGCAGAGCAATTACTTGGTGTGGCTAAAGAGAGAAATATCTGCGGCTGTGAGCAGAGCCTGTCTGAGGAGGAGGGTCTGACTGCTGGCAATGGGGCGGGAGGGGGCAAGGGAGCAGAAACAACCAAAGAAATCCTGCCCCTGTTACAGGGGTGTTTGATTTCAAGAAAATCAGGATGGCACTCAAGACGTATTTTTGTGAGGGGAAAATGAGGAGGCAGGATATTTTATTCTTATTTGTATACTTGTATCCTTTTCTTCCACTGGATGTGTGTTTGGCTTCTTTAGCTTTGAATGGTACAGTCCTTCAATAAATAGTTAACAGAGGGTTTTAGACACATAAAAAGAAGATGAAACTCATTTATGGACACTCTGCTTTGTACCTTTTCTTTATGGATAAATGAAAGGAAACCAGGTGGGTTTTTTTCTGTAAACGATTCATCAGGAGCCACAACAGCTACGTTCAGAGCTTGAATGACCTCTTTTGCTACACACCTCTTCCATAAATCATGCATTTATTTCTGACTTCCCTGGGTAAACCTGAGCAATCTGCTGTGCTTTTTACAGGTGGCCTTCATGCCTCCCTCGTCAAGTTACAGCTATTTCCAAGCCTCCCTGGGACGTTCTTCTTAGCTTAGGAAGTCTGTGGGCCTGCGGGGGACCGTGGCGAAAAGGTGTGTGTTGTATCACACATGCGGCTTCTATGCATTCCCAGCAAGAGGAAATGATTTTAAACAGCATAGTCTGCTTGCTTTTTATGGGCATAAAGCTGTAAAATGTACTGCAGTTTAGAGAGGACAACAGCACTGATAACTGTGGAGATTTCAAATAGATATTGATTTCTGAGTTACATAGAGAAGAGCCAGTGTTATTTATTTCCTGATCAAAAGAAGTGGAAACTGAAATACCCATTGGGTGAAGGAAATAAAGACCCCTGAGGATGCAGGCACAAAGACGTGGACCAAGTCAGTCTCTGCGCTGCAGAGGAACATTTAACTGGCAGCCGTGGCAGCAGCGCCCGCTGCAACGCTGTCAGCTTCCTGAGCCCAGGCTCAGTCCTGCAGCAACAGAAAGTGCAGAGGGTTAGATCTGACCCCACTTCAGCAAAACAAGCAGAGCTGGGAGAAACAATGGCCAGCTTGCCTTCCAGTGGTCAGCGGTGAAGGCCTTCACCTTGCCTACAAGGTTGGAAGCAGATGGAGATGTGCTGATAGTCGGGGAAGAAAGGGAATGGTTCTGCTAATTTCTGCAACAGGAAGGAACAAAGATGCAGCCTTGAAGCACAGAGGATACCGTGTTTAAAACGGTGGAGAGTCCAAGATGTACAGTTTTCACAGGACTGCCCAAAGATGAAAGCTGAAGATGTGGAAAATGACATGTGTTGTCTGTGATTCAATTTCAGTACTATATTCTGGAAATTAGTGGTGATATAATAGCCATGGAAAGGGCTTCATCAACTGGCAGTGTAAAAAAATTAACTTAGCTATCTTTCCTTTTATTTCATAAATGCCAAGGTCTATCATACCATTCTCTAATAGATAGAATACTTGTTTTGAGTCCATGATCCAATGCTCAGAGGGGATACTTGAAATCCAGCAGCTGAGACAGCAAGAAAGGAGTCCATTTGTGTGAGAAATTTAAAATGATTTCAATGGAGTTTTGCAGAATAGACCAAGCTGGTGTCTCTTACAGATTAGTCAAGTGGTGCCTGGACCCAGCGTGAATCAAATCTTCTCACAATTTCTGTGATTTATAGTCCCATCTCCTTCTCTGCTTTCCCACTATGTGAGCTTCGTTATCTTCTACTCTGTCTGGTACTTCGTTTGCCTTCTTTTTAGAGAGAGAGAGGAAAATGGTCTGAGGACTCATTACTTTATCCCCAAGGCAACATTGGAATGAAGACAAGGGACATCATTGTTGAAAGACAGTAAAATGATGGGATGTAATGAGAAATACACTCAGGGAATGCCAGCTCACAGCCCTCTCAAGATAGTTGTAGCACAGAGCATCTTGCGTTTGTCACAACCAATCATCCTGAAATCATTATGGTACTTAACAAACGAAGAGTTTATAGAAATGCATATTTTATTATATGCTCAGTGAAGAATGCAGAAGTAAGTACTGCAAAGGCAAAAGAAATTTCTGATTAAAATCAATAAAAAATCTAGAAAGTTAATATAGGACTGTGGTTAACCTGAGATGTCATTTCGTAGGAGTGTCACTTACTTGAGATAACTAGGACTCTCTTCTAAAACAGGTCTGTTGAAGGATATTGACCAAATATTAGCTTATTTAGGAGTTTATAAGTCTTAGTTGTTCCCAGGTAGCCAAATAGGTGCTGTCATCAAAAGGTGTAGTATGTTAGGATGCTGTGATGTGGTAGCCTGGAGCCAAAGGGAAAAGACTCAGCAGAGGCACAATCAGTGTGTTCTGGACAGAACATCTTACATCTACGCAAAGATAACTAAGGTGTATTTCAGATCATTTCTGAATTGGAAGCACCATGGGAACCTAAGGGATGAAAAGAAAAGCACAGAGATTTCAGTCTTGTGAAGGACAGAGAGGGTCTCACCACCCTTTCAGTACAGCACAGAAGTAGCTAGCTGACACGATTAATACATTTTCTATAAGGTGCAAATACTAGTGACATTTCTGTGTTTTCTTCCTATTATTATTCAGAGCCACACTACCCAGCAGCTGCAGCTTCCAGAGAGTCCAGCTGAGGCTCAGCACTATGAACTAATCTCGCTGTACCTTCAGGCATCGTTTTAGCTAGCATCTCTCATTCTTTTAGCTTAGCTAAGACAAAAGACTGTCTTCGGAGTCTGGCTGCCCTGTGTTATGTGGGCAGGAGCACGCAGGCAAACTTATACTCACGAAGAGCTACATGACTAAGTGACGGGATCTGCAGACATTGAAGCACCTGCTGTTCTGGCGGCCCCTCTTGTGGGATGAAAAAGGAGAGGGGGTTGTTTTCAGTCAGACTTTGCAGCTCTGTGGTATGAGTAGAGGGAGGCAAGAGAAGAGGGCAATCTGCAGGCTCCCCTAGGTGGTCTGTGTGTCATCTCCCCCAGTCAACATCTCACTTGCTGGCGGTTCCTCTCCTGTGTCCCTTCCCCACTCAGCTGCTCACACAGCTGCTTGACTGATCTTACTTACCAATGCCTCACATTTTTTCCACTGAGCTATCAAGGAGGCAATACTGCCATTTGCACAACTTTGCTTATTCCGAAGACATTTATAGTGTTTTTCTCTTACTACTTAGTACTCTTTTTTACTCTTTTACTTTCGTTATCTTACTCTCTTACTGCTTACTATTCTTACTCTTCTTTTTGATTAGAATTGAAGTGAAATTCAGGTAGACACCTCAGTAGCAGCCCCTGTAACAAGATTTTCGGTTATATCTGAACCCGTGTAGTCATCTGCCAGCTCCCTGAGACTTTCTTCAGTAGCCTGGCATACCTTCTTTCCATGGTTTTGCAGAATGACTGATTCCAAGCCAACATCTCTCCTCACTACCAGCATCATTGGAGACATACTGCACACCCAGCCACATCTTTTCCTAAGCCACGATCACCTTCTCACAGGTTGGCCTACCAGTAGTTGTGGGTTGAATGACTTGTTTTCTTGGAAACATTGAACAAACTTTTGATCCTTGATTTCCTTCAGCTCTTGATTTCTTGCAGCTCTTTCTTCATGGCTGCTTTTGCATTGTGCTCTGATGAACAGGTAACATTTTTATACGGGCATACAGTGGCAGACACTTTCCTACCACTCACTACGTCTTTAAGCAGTTTGGCAGCAATTCCATATGTGTGCTAGTCTTTTCATTCACTATTTTTTCCCCTGTTTCTCCTTGAGTAATGTCACTTTCATACAGTCTTTCACTAGCAGCTCATCTAGCATCAGCTGATACACAGTAGTACAGTATTTCCATTTTCGAGAACCTGTTGCTGTACATAATAGGAATCCTTTCATCACACAGCATTCTCTTTCATCTTTGTCAGTCTCTGATTCCAGTCCAGTGACCTTTTCACTTCCCTTTACAATGAGCCTGTTTACCATCATAAACCATTTCGTGCTTTCATCTCACTTGCCTCATCCATTTCCAATCTCTTCTCTTGCAAGGACAGTGTCACATCACATCTCATCACTGCGTTGTTACCTCTTTATTTGGAACTGGCCTTGTATCTCTTTTTTCTTTTCCTTTCACCCCTACTCACTGGTACCTACAGTAGGATCACTGGGAAATTCAGGATTTTGGCACTTCTCCTCCCAGTGGAAGAAAGCACAAAGTTAGGACAAGTGAAGCTCAGCCAGCATCATGCTACCACTGCAGATTATTGTTACAGTGTTTGCTCCAGTGAGATTCTTTCGAATTCTTTTGCAATGGTCTCTCAAACATGGAAGTTCAATTTTATGTAAGTGCTAAATACAACTGTGACTTCTTACTTTTCTTTTCAGTCGTAAGCTGTATATCACACATCCTTGTGTGGCAAAAAGGAGATTTCTGATTGAAGAGCAGCTCAGCATGTTTTTCCTGTAATTAACACAGAAGAAAACTCAAATCTTGGTTCAGAAATGCTTGAATGCCTTCAAACACAGGGATGTTCTGACAGCTGGGTATCCAGTGGGAATTTTGGATAAGAAATAGATACAAATGGAGTCATTTTTCTTCAGGCTTTTGCTAATTAGAACAATGGATGAGTGAAGCAGGCAGCATATAACTCAGCCAAATGGTATACAGGTCTTTTATTTGTAAGTTTGCTTATTGGCAGCAGTAAAACTTGGAGGTAACATTGCCAGCAGAGCTACACAGTGAATATTAATCTATTAATCTATTGATCTATTATTCCTCTTCTAGAAGAGGCCAAATGCTACATAAATTTGAGTTGCTGCTCCACCGCACTAATTTTTGCCGTATTCAGACTGTTTGTCTTGGCATCCATTTATTTTGGTGCCTACTAGGGCATCTCAGTCTATGAGAGCGATGAAGGCCCCAAGATGGAAATCCAGAAGTTGGGGACTTCCAGGTACTGGTTTTCTGCGCCATCAAAGGTGGCATCTAGAGTAGGTGTATGAATACAGTCCTCATCCACTAAAATCTGTGTGTTAAGCACTAAATAGGAAATTTTTTTGCCTGGAATTAGAATGGCAAATGTATCCCTGAAGTCGTTGTGCGTTATAGTATTCATTTATTTTTAAATGGGTGGCTGAGATGGGCTTCTTAGCAGAATAGGTCACTGTTCCAGGGAGCTTGTAAAAAAGCTGTATATTTACAACAAGCAGCATGTGAACAATTCCACTGCTGAAAGCACCATGGCTGTGTTTGAAAATAACCGCTTGTCTCTGACAGTACATATTCCTGGTTCATTCTTTATATACATGTGGTGATATTATGTAGATGCCTGTATCTGAACAAGAACTTTACGTTATCCCTTGGCTGGTGACCATTTAACATTTGTATTGGAGAAAAAGCAAAAGGCTTTGAAGTTTGACCTTCAAGGTGATTTCCGATTGGTATCTCAGGCCTTTTTTGTTTTTTAAACAGCTTGTGATTTTGACCATTAAGTAATTGGGACTTTAAGGTTAGGGTTTTAGTGTCTGATGATGTATCTGGAAGCAAAGTCAGGCAAGGGGTTGTGAAGATTTCAGCATTTAAAATCCACAATTAATGATTCCAGCAAATTAAAAAGGACACAAGAAATGGGTTTCATTCTGTCTAACTTTAGTTGTCTGAAAAATAGGTACTAATCTATATTGTCCCCCCTTTCTTCAGCCAACAGAGAAAGATGGCATCTTCAAAACGCAGTATGCTCTGACTACAGTATGTGCCTAATTGGTGCCGAGAAGTTAAATCCAATGTCAAAGTGCTCTAAAGCTCCATGTTTGAGATAGGTGAGATTAATTGCCCATTGGAGTTTCCTGCCCTGGTCCTTTGAGTGTGAAGCCTGGACAGCTAGCTAAGTCTACAGGCCAAATTTTTGATGGTTACACCTAAGTGAGGAGAATCCCTATCAGAAATGGTAACTATGAAAATACTGCCCAAAGTAGATCTGTTTTGTATATTTGCCTCTCCATACTGATAACACTATTTAAGAGCAAGGGATCAACTGAACAGTCCCTCTGAGAGTAAATGTTCCTGGTTCATGCCAAAAAGTGCACAGTGGGATTGTGAAGAATACGAATGTTTTCCTTTGTGTCACAAGCTCATCAAAATCTTTGGAAATGTCATCCATAGGAGCACTGGTTGGCATAATGATGCACCAGTTTAGTTGCTTTCAACAAGTACAAACCATGGTTTGACCTTGAGGCTGGAGCTAGTCGTAGCTTTATGTTGAATAAGCTGGAGTTTGGTTTTCTATTGAGGTTAGAATGTATTCAAGCCCTTACATTTTCCAACTTGCAATTCCCCTGCATAACCAAACTTCTCTGCTTCTGGTGAGAATGAGTTGTTTAATATTTGTGAATCTCTGTACGTGCTGAATATTAAAACATATGAACACCTCACACAGTTGAGAAGGAAGCACTGTGCATTATATAATTTTGTATTTAAGATGTGTTAAAGTACTGTCATATCACAGACATAAATACACTGTCAGTTGTGGCTGCAGCTGCATCCTGAAGGCTATATTTTTCGGCAAATTACTTCTGCAGAGGATTCCATGTTTTCCATAAATAGGTGAATAAGTAAAGCCCAGATGATACTATAGTGAATCCAAAGTGTAGACACAATGGTGTTCATAGCACATTTGCCAAGTCAGCAGGGTTCTGGAAGGATGTCCTGCCTTCCTTTGGTGAGAAGACACCAGAGACAGTCTGGGATATGAAAGATTCCCTTTTGGGCTTACAGAATGGTCCGCGCAGTGGCACTGCTTAAGTGAACAGAATTAAAGCAGGTGCTTAAAGGCCCTAGATTAAAAAGGGTTCTAAAAAACTTATCTCTTCACACAGAGTTGTACTAAAGAATTACATGTTCTGAGCGAGTCTGCAGAAACATCCCAGAACATCCCTCCAGCATTGCCCGCAGGGTCACAACAAATCCCGCAGGGACAGCGAGCAACTTTGGGCTAGAAATCTGCAAAACCAAAGTGCTACTGTCAGCCTGTCTCCTCAGCCAGATTATCACTAACTTTAAAATAAATTATATTACTTTCCCAGCTCTCCGTAAATGGACTGATATGGTTTTGGTTCTGGGAAGCTGAGCTGTGTGTCAGCTGCGTGCATTGCTGAAGACTAATCGCTGGACACAAAATTATAACACACAATTAAACTTTGAGTGCAGTAGTAAAATGGTTAGGTTGTTTTTGTTGTTTTTTTTTTTTTCTTTTTTGGAAAGCTGTTTTATTTTCATAGTGCTCTCCTCTGCTCATGTATTTCTTCTTTTTTTCTTTGCAACAGTGCCTTTTGGGATGAGGCCTGAATCGTGCTGTAGTGGATCTTCTCTTATACACTTTGCATTAGCAATTTCCTGCTTCACTGCTCCTCCACTATGAGACAAGCTTTAAGATTTAGTGATCATATACCAGAGTTGAATAACAGCACTTCCATTTCCTTTTACAAAAATTGGCATCTCTTTTGCCTTCAGAGAGCCTTAGTCACCCAGATGCACCTAAACAAAAATTGCAACAGAGAAAGGAAAAAGTGGCATCAGACTTTTTAACAGTGGCTCTTAGGCATCTGTATTTTTAGGAATATAAGAACAAAGAAGTTGACGCATTTGCATTCAAAGGGGATTTTTTTCAGCCACAGTAATTCAGCAAAAATCACTGGGGTTTTTTGCCCTCCTGTGTTGGGTAGGTATCGTCTGCTTTTTGCAATTCTACTTTACTAGGGGAGGGATGTCGGAGAGTGGTGGTACCCTTCATCTCTCCTGTTCTCTTCTGGTAGTTCACTGCAGTTGTGTCTTTTTGCCTTTTACTTAGGTTTTAAGCATGGGGAAGCTTTTTAGGGCTTCTGGAGACTGCTGGTTCAACAGATCCTTTCAGAGCCAGGCAGCTGCTGCTGGAGGCCTGTCCTTCTGAGAACTGGACTCTTTAATTCAAATGGTTTCTTCTAGTCATGTCTTGTGCACCTGTGCTACTATAATATAAGGATGACTGGACAGATAAAAGATCTGTTTAGCCTGAAAGTCTGCCTCTGACAGTAAATACTGAAGGAAAATGTATAAAAGCAAAGTTTCCCAGCTTCACATAACCAGCAATTTAAATACTGACTGACCTAGAAGGATGCAGCTGGGCTATTGTCACTATTTAATGGCACCCGACGGCTCTATCTTCCATAAAGTTGTCTCTTTTTCAGGCCTTTCAGATGTGCAACCTGCACGTCCTTTGGTCATGAGCTCCAGAATTCACTTACATCTTGATTTTCACTTGCTTTTAAAAATACTACCTTCTCAGTTCACTGGGTAAGCATTTCTTCTTGTATTGAGAGAAGGAGTGCAAAATCATTGCCTGCTTACTTTCTGCACATCATTTCGTTCCTTTGCCATTGGTTTTACTAGCAGAGGAGGTGGTTTGTAGAAGCTTTCTTTATGTGGAAGCTGTAATACAGTGGTGATCTTATCTTTCTCTGCAGCTTTCCTACTTCTGTTAAAGCCATTTACAGATAGAGCGAGCAGACCTGTGCGCAGTCAACGATGAGGACATAGTAACCATTTGTGAGTGATGTACTCAAGTTTTCTGACTTCTTTGCGCTTTATTTAAAAAAAAATGCTTAAGATCTATTTGTCCACATAATTTCCACTGACTGTTAAGCTGAACTTTCCACACACCTCTTTCCTGAGTAGAAATAGCTAGTTTAGAGCATGTGTTTAAATAAGGGTCTACCTTTTAATTTACTGACATTGAACTTCACTTCACATTTTATTACCACTTTATATGCAAGCCACTTTGTAAATGAGATCCCTTTGCAAGTCTTCACTACCATCTTCATTTTTTCCTATCTTGGATAATTCTGTATTATCATGGTGTGTAAATCTTGGCACATCACTATGATGATACTTCCAGACCATTTGCAAATCTGTTGAACACTGAAAATGCCTGCACAGATCCCTATGAGCCCCATGGCTAAATCCCTCCATTGTGAAAATTTTGAATTCATAGCAGGACCTCCACCTTCCTCCAGGCAAGCTTAGTGTTTTTAAAGCCCTTATGGAGAAAGTTTGACAAAACTTTTTAAGAAAGCCGCATATTCCTACTGCACTGCAGTATTCTTGTTTACATATTAATTGACTCTTCAAAGAAATGTAGTAGATTTATGAAGCATGACTTCCCACCACAAAAATCATACTGGCCCTTCTCCAACATATCATATTTATTTCTGAATCTATAGATTCTGTACTTTAACATTGTTTCTACCAATTTGCCCATGATGCAAAACAAATTTCCTAGGTTCATGTTGACAACTATTTAAAAAAATTTGCATCACACTTAACATCTCTGGCACTGAGACCAGTGTATGGTTTAAGTTATGAAATGGAATTGGCTCCTCAGTAGTTTCATACATGAATTCCTTTAGGAGTCCCAAGTGAACATTATAGTCCTGGAACCTGATTTGTTACAACTTATTTTATAATTGGTTCTGAAATCTTTTCTTCTAACATTTCAGTTTGAGACAGATCATCATATTCTTCCCCCATATAAAGCACTTTGGTGCCTGAGCCTCCCTCAGATCCTCCACCATGAAGAGTAGTGGAAAAAATCATTAAACATTTTCAGCCTTATCTTCCATGAGCACTCCTTTTACATCTTGATCATATATCTGCCTGACTAACTAGCTGGCAGGCTTCCTACTTCTGAGGTGTTTAAAAAGGGGTTTTTATGAAATATTTTTATGCCTTCAGCAAATTGCTCCTAAAAATATTTTGGGCTTCCTTATGGTTTTCTTCAAACTTGCCAGTTTTTATGAGCTTCTTCTCTTCTCCTCACTTGGATGAAACTTCTTTTTTTGTTCTTTTTACTTTTAAAATCTTTTTTCACCCTGTTGTTTACTACAACTGACTTGTGATTTTGTTCCTTTTAAAGTTTTTTTGATAGTTGTTACTGGCTTACTAAGAGCCTCTAACATGACATCTTAAAACAATTTCCACACCATACAACAATTTTTACCCTTTTACCTGTTACATTTACATTCCTCTTCCCTAGCTTTCTCTTTTTTAGGTAGTTCCATTTTTGAAGTCAAACACCATTCATGTTAATTCTTTCCACCCTTTTGCTCCTATGGGCGTAGTCACTATGGATGTAATATAAGGATATATTACGGCCCTTTTACAAGCATCTTTGAAGCAGGCCACTGCTTGGACCTGAGCCAATAATGGCTTTTTCTGGTGTGGGCTCTCCAAGCTGTTATGCTATGCAATCATAAGTGGGCAATGTCTATGCTGTTTTCTAAGGCAGTCCTGAGGACAGAACAAAAGAGGTTCCTCTGACACCCTTCTGCACAACAGCGGTTCCCTGGGACCTTTGAGCACCTCTAGGAAGGTTCTTTAAACTCTTAACAGCTCACTGACCTGGCTTTGTCACACACATTATATGACCCCATCCTGCCACTGTACTGAAAGGGTCCTGCTTGATTTATCTCCCGGTGTTTTGCAGCAGCAGGAGGGAATGTCTGATGTAAATGGAAATTCAGGAGCAGAGGTCTTTCCCCAGGGTATTTAGTCCAATGAGGAGAGAGTTTTCATCAAATGCCAAACATTTATTCCGTACGACTCCTTACTAAGAAGCCGTCCTTGTTTATAATTTCCGTAGCTGTGGCCATAGGCAAACAACAGACCCTCCCAGTTATTCCCTGAGAGCTCTGTGCTTTCAGGCCTTGTGTTTATCAAGAACGTTCCAAAGCTTTGGATGCTCCAGCTCCCAGCCCATCTCAGGATATTTTGAAACTGGGCACTTAGCAGTCTGCTCTCAGTTCTGGAGCTGGGCCTCATGTCATGGACGAGGGTGTCCACTGCCTGTGAAAGGACTGGGAAATTACTGGTAGTCTGGGTGTTTGAATCACCTTGGCATGTCATCATGGAGGTGAAGCAGCTCTGCCTCCAGAGTTGTCATGCATATAGTCCTTTCTTAATGAGAATTTATGAGTCCTCTGAGGGACAAAGGGGAGAGAGCATCCCTTCAAATACCATGGCAGTCAGATACCCGACGCAGTGAGAAGCTCAGGTGCCTTGTCAGAGCTGTGGACTTGGTGAAGAGCAATGCCATTTTTTCTGGATACAAAGAGAGAGAGGTATAACATTACAGAAGATTGGAAAGAGCATGTGTGTTTTCACAAGCATTGAGTTTCCTTGAGTTTTATTTTAAAAGTTCTCAAGAACTTTATAGATGAATCAATGACTTGGTTCCAGTTTGGTTTTGCTTTCCTTCTTATATATTTCAGCTATTCCAAAGAGTTCCAAAAATTAACCTTTTTGCATTTGCTGTTTTCTCAACCATGCTTTTAAGTGTACCTTTTCTCTGGCTCTGAGCATGGTACTGGAAGTATTTCAGAATACACTTTAGTCGCAAGTCTAAAAGGTTATATTTTCTCACTTTGACATTGATACTGTCATGGTCCACAGCTACCATATCCTCTTTGATGTTGTATAAGAAACTGTCTAAAAGCCTTCAGAGGTCTGACACTGTTACATGTGGCATACAAGTCACTGGCCAGTTTTCCGTGGCATCAGAAACTGGATTATCTGTGTGCTTGACAATTGAATCTTCCTGTAGTGTATCTTCTTCGCAATGTAAGCCAGATTCCTTGTCCTCTGACTGATATTCTTGGTGCAAAATAATATGCGGACATCCTACAGTTCAGGGAACCCATTTACTGGAGATGTTCACTCCTCTTCAGATGGATGCTGCCCTACCGTAGGACTATTTAGTAGCACTGGTGCTGTTAGCCTGCAGCCGAGATTGCACTGTGATGTCTCTGTGAGTATTGGTAGTGCTCTTTTGTCTCCCCAAGTTCCTTCAATTTGTCACATTTACCAGGGCCAGAAGCTCGATTGCCGTGAGCGCACCCCATCTGCTCAGAGGGCAGATAATTGTACAGATGATACCTGTGCATTAAGTGAATCAAGTAGCTTCCACTGTCCTTCTGGGCTCATTAGATAGTTTGCTTCAAGCTTCTACAAAGGAGAAAGTTAATTAAGGGTAATTAATCTACTGTTGCAGTGCCCAGCACTCAAACGGAAAACAAACAGCTACCTATTTCTCATTCTCTCAGACCAGCTTTATACTGGATCCAGTTAAACATTGTTAAATCTGTGGATTTAATTCACACTAGGAGTTTAAACTGCCATGCTCAAGATTTACTAAATTTTAGTGAGCGAGGGCTTAAACTGAACAAGTTCTAAAACTGTAAGTCTGTTTTATCTAAGTACACTCTACCATGCTGGCAATGTTTTAAATTTAGCTGAACTTGAAACCTAATTGAACTATGCAATCACCACCCTGCCTTAAATTTAAATGTAATGCCCCCTTAAGACAAGCTGATATCTAGAATTCAAATTTACTCAATGTATTTTACTGCAGTGTTTGAAACTAGTCAGCTTAGAAAAGCAGATTTTATTCTAAACAGTCTGTTGTTATTGCACTATATATACTATATATCTGAATCTGGAAATATTCAAACTTGGAAAAAGTAGTGCATCCAAGTTCAGATGTGTACCTAGACGCCTATTTAGTTAGCACGTGCTTGGCTAAGAGGATCGTCATTCATCTTGAGACTGTCCTCCAGATCTGTAAAGACAAAATGAGATCTGCAAGCCTCAATTTACATGGGGAACTGGAGTGATCATGGCCACCTTGCTAGATTTAAACACCATTGCTGTTTAAATCAGGCCTCTGTCAGCATCTGATAGTCTCCTTAAATCTATGTGTGGATATAAAACCATGGACACATCTTATGTCCTCAAGAGGAAGATGAATCTTCTGAAAATGTGCTTCTTGCAATTATGTTTTATGATCCTATTACCTTATGAGTGGTACACTACATAAGCTCAGCACCTTTGGAAACGGCATAATATATACTATCGACAGATGACGCGAAACAACAGATTTGTCAGCACAGGTCTGTAAGGAGTATAGGCTGAAAAGTAGAAGATGGATCTGTCAGTAGGGTAAATGGTTGATTCTCCAAAACAGGAATCCCAATTTAAGGCCTGCTGTGTAATGCTTGACTGGTACTGCATGATCATCTGAGACATAATTATCCAGGATTGATTTTGATCTCAGTACTATTTTCATACACGTCATTCATGAGTTTCATGGATTTTCAGACTCATGAAAGTCAAGCTACTTGATTCCCCGCAGTTTAATTTTTGACATCCTCCAAATGTCTTTGCCATCACTGCAAGTCTTGTGTAGTTGAGACTGGCAGTTTCACAGTAGGATGTGGGGTGAGCCAGCCTGAGGAACTGGACTGTCCCATGCATGAATCACAGTTCACAGTACCAGTCTGAGTATGAGCTGATCTGCAGCTATTGCCGGTGTCACTGCCATTGCTGCTCACATCCCTTTACCTTGTACACTTTTCCTTCTCAAAGATATGCCTTTCCTGTTCAAAAAGGTTATGTCCTCTGGGCTATGCGTCAATGAAATGGATCAATTTTATTTCTGGATGAGGTATAATATCTTCACTTCCAGCTTTAAGAAGTCCATTTATCTGTTGGTGGAAAGTGCTTACCACCAAGGTGCTATGTATATGTGTGCAAGGTGTTGTTCTTCTAGCAATGTGGAAGGGCTCTGCTCAGAAACCATGATCCCATTGCTGTGTGATGTGATAACATAGCGGCAGATTGCAGCAAGGGAAACCCTGGTAGGCTTAGGAAAGCAATCTTCACAGTGAGAGTGGTCAAACACTGGAATAGGTGCCTGCATATGGTGATGTACTTGGTTATACTAAGAAATAAGAACAGTGATTTAAACCAAAAACTATGTCCTTGGTGCTAAATTACATGGTGCAGACATAAAGCAATGGTAAATTACTTTGACATGGCCTGTTGCAAAGCCTCCCTGGGAGTCTTTCTGTGTACTGCTTTGGGGCACATCCTTTCAGTAACACCCAAATATTCGCATCAGGTGTGATGGATCCAACTCCGTACCAGCAAAAGCTGGCATTTTGTTGTGGCAGAGACGGAAGGTTGTTAAATGTATAAGATGAAAAATTCTCTTCCTGCTCTCAGTTTGTTAACTTTATAGACTGCTGCATGCATAATTGGCTGCGTATCCTTGGCGAATGTGAAATTTAATGTTGGATGTATTTTGCAGTATTATGCTAAGCCACAAGGTGGCACTGGAAGATTGTAATAATCCAGTGTAATTAAGCCCCCCCCCCCCCCCCCCCCCTTATAACTCTGACAGAGAAAGCATGAATTTTTACATTAAATGCTGTAAACCGTGGGAACTGGTTATTTCTCTTTCCTCCGCTTTTTGGCTTCACTTCCCAGCAATTTTTAGTAAAGTTTTCTCAAGAGTAAAATGGAAATGCGTCTGTGTGCAGTATAGCTATTGCAACGGCACAACAAAGTAACTTGACGAATCTACATCCCTTTGTTTTTAAACATGTATTCATTAATACTGGTGATCCTGACAGCTGTCTCTCTTTTTGTAGCCAAGTATTCGTACCTCAGCAGCAACTGCATGCAAAAGTAGGAATTTCATTTCCTCTGTAATTTCTTTGATATGTTGCCTGAAGCTTTCTCTTCCCTTGTAGAGTAAAGATGAAAACCTATTTCAGGTTTTCATCAAAGGTGAAAGTTCTTCCAAGATTTGTCTGTTCCTAACAAAGATCTCACAATATTCTGGTCCAAAATGCTTCACTTTGTTTTAATACCGAACGTAGGCTTGGGTAAGCAAAAGCAGTTAACTACTGTATTGCTAGTACAGGTGAAATTTGACTCATTTTCACATGGTTTTACAGAGTACATAGCTCCTTCCTATATTCTTACATTACTTTTTTACCTGTAAATACTGAGAATATGGGAGCTGGTTCGTAGTTGAGTGACAAGATGCCATCCTCTTGAGTGGGCTGATACCTCACTGAAGGTTGTCCTTTACACTTATGAATGTCTGAAACACACAAAACGATAATGAAGAGGTCTGAGGGAATTCTGGTTTTACTTTTGCATACAACAAAAAAGCTCTAGTTACTGTAGTTGTGATGTAAAACCCTGATCCTGACGTGCAAACAGCCTTGAATTGTTTTAAAGGTATTCCTTGCTGGCCTTAACACCTGGCCACATGAAATCAATTGCTAGATGAGGGGCTTAGACAAAACCTGTCTTTAAAAATTCTTGTCATTGCAAGAGGTATCCAAACAAGGCATCTCTCAAGGGCTCAACTCTACCTCGTTTGAAGGAAGTCTCAAAACTTTAATTTATCTGAAGAGGAACAGACTGGCTACCCAAATTTAAGGGTCTAAAACACGAAAGGCAGATTCTGCGTTGTTTCCTGATAGCTCATTTTGCCTTGTCAGAAAAATGATACAAAGTTATGTCATTATGAAATGTAAAATATCCTCTTCACTCAGGTTCTGCTACTCACTGAGCTCCTAGCAAAATCAGTGGGGTAGGTAGTTTGCAAGCTCGCCATGAAATAAGAACAATCTGAAAGGGTGCAGAGCTCCGCATATCACACAGAAGACTCACCCAGGAGCCCATTTCCTCTTAGCGACAGCCAGCAGCAGCAGTATTTGGCATGAAGAGTTCAGTGTCTGAGCTCAGCTCTCAGGCTGTTCTAGCTGACATCATTTATCCCTTTATCAGCTGGTTCCTTAAAAGAGAAAAAGCTTCCTTTTGGACACCAGCAATTCTAGTCGTTCACCACCTGTGCTTCCCTTCCTGATGTCAGCAGAGCTCTGAGGCTCTTTATGGCAGTGTGTAAAAGCTGTAGCACTGGCCCGGGTCCCTGTGAACGGGTGAGCATGTAGCAGAAGACCCAGTGCCAGTGCCTGTCGGCCTTGCTCTAATGTGCTTGGCAGAGGGAAAGACACTAGGAAGTCTCTCTTCAGCGACAGTAATGTTGTGTCAGGCAGTTTGTTCCTGCTTACAATACGGAACAGGTGACTGTGCTGCTTCAGAAGGTGTGGCTACACGGTGTCATTTTGGCACGTGCGATGTAGAGCCAGGATGTCCTGCCCTGCCAGGCTTTCGGGGAGCAGTTTTGCTATTCTTCTTCATTCTCCATGGAGTGGCCTTCTGCCCTGAACACGCAGGGTTTGTCCAGCTTTCTGGCCCAAGCCTTGAAGAGTAATGTGTTCCCAAGAGCAGCTCTTTCAACAGTGCCCTGGGCTGCGAGCATCCCTCTTTCTTCTGACCCTGCAGGCAGTCCAAGAGGCCTTTGGGGACTTCCCTGCTTTCTTCCTTGCCGTCACACAGAAAATGAAGACAGCTGGCCTTGCAGACACTCTCCCACATCTGTTCCTACTGCAAGACAATTTAACTCTCTTATTTTACCTGTCTGGTATAAAGCCTTCCCACCTGCCATTATATACATTGTGTTATTTTGCAATTAAAACCCATACACATACACAGAGAGATTTTAATAAAACTTTTGTTATCAAGTTTTATTATTTCAACAAGTGTTGCTGTCAGCTAATAATCCCTAGAGTGGACATCATGAAGTATTCCAATAATTGGATTTTAATTAAGAAATTCACTTAGTCCTCCGCTATTTTTGAAATCTAATTATGTCTTCAGGAAACTCACACAAGTTGTGGTATTTTGTGGACAATCTACAGACTGAGTACAGACTCCTTCCATTACTTTAAGTTCTTTTTCTTTTTTTTTTTCCTTTTCTTTTCTTATGGGTATTATTAAAACTCTTCTATTTCCTGTATTGCCACTGTAGAAAATTGTCAAGATCTAATGGATGAAATAAATGTGGAATGCAAATACAAATCTCTATTATACACATTATGTTAGAAAAGAAGCTCCCTATGCAAAGAAGGTTAGAAAGCTTTTTTACTGATTATATTCATGATCTTGAGATTTTTTTCCCCTATTGGATTTAATGGCATTATTCATGAGAAAATCCTGTAGATAAACTTGGCTGTAAATTTTATTCATATAGACAATAATTTATGTCTCACCTCATCTCAAGTATTTTGGGAAAAATCCCGAGTATATATGTGCACACTGAGTGTCACCTGGAATAAGTCTAGTGAAGCCTGTAGGCTTGCTTATATTTATATCACAGAAGCACTGAGTGATCCAGACACTGCTGTTTGTACGTTATGTTTTAGTCGTCTTTGATGCTGAACGTCACATCTCACTCCAACATTGTGCGAGTTCTCATGACATAGCAACAGGAGAAATAATTAAGAACATCATGCATTCAAAGCATTTCTCTTGAAGCGGTTGGAATATTCCTGTATTTTTCCATATGGAATACAGAGTAACACCACTTCATGGTACGTCTTTGACTGTAAGTAGGCAGAAATCAATGTAATAAAAATAAAAGTCTCACAGAGATATTTTTATATTTAGAAATATGAATGGTACATCCAGTCGTATTCTGACCTTGAAAGAATGGAAATAAAATGTGACAAGGGACTCTCTTTGTAGTATTTATACTAACCATAAAAATACTCTCTTCAAACATGAAGATTTCCTTGAAACAAAAGAAATCTATTTAAAATGTAAAGAGGGGAAGGGATAAAAAGAGAAGGTCTGATGAATTAATGGTTGGCAATGTGAAGAACATTTCAGTAAGATTATTTACATCAGTGATATGAGGCATCTGGCCTGTACACTGTATAGTACAAATATAGAAAAGCTGTGGAGGCCATAATCTGTCATTGTAGTGCATACGCAACTCCAGTTGAATTCAATAGTACTTCAACATGCATATAGATGAGATTGTATTTGCTTATAGCACAGGCTGATTTTTTATGTCAAGGCAGCCATTGTTAACATTTTAATATATGCTTTACAGAGATGGGGCAAAACTTTCATCGACTTGAACAGAGACAAAATTCCCAACTGAGGCATTGGCTGCAACCCTGAAACACTGAGAAAAAAATCTGGTTAAAAGCAAACCAAAAAATGGGGGTTAAGCTGCATCGTTTTTTCATCTTCTTAGATTTGCTTCAGCCCTTAGTGCTCTGGCCCACCTTTACCTTCTTTGCTTTACTTTCTTTTTTCCAAGCAGTATTTCCAAAATAATATTCCTATGTGAATAGCGTTGCATTGGTTTCGGTTCTACTTACTATTTTTATTTCATACATAACTGTCTGTGTTTAGGCAGGTTAGCTACATTGTGCAGTAAGTTTAGCACAGTCATTTGATATTTATCATTACAGCACTGTATTTTCTTCTAGTGCCTCAAGCAATTAAACCATGTGCCCATCTTCTGTTGGAACCTGTAGCAATTATTAATCACTTGCCATTGTCTTTGGATTTTCTGCTTGTGACCCTTTCAGTTCTGCAAGCCAGGAAGCTATCTTCGCAGTAACGGGGAAGATGTCTAAAGGTTAGAATGTATTTCAAAGCTTTAAAAATAGCCCAATTACATTTTAAAGTCTAATTGGACTTTTTTTAAGTCCATTAGTAAACCCGGAATTTGTGATTCTTTAAAACCGTGCTAGCTGGCACTACCTTGCTGGGGACCTTATTGCTAAGATTACAAACAGCATCCAAATGGTTGAAATTAAAATTCACTTTAAAAAATCTGATATTCCACTTAAGCTGCTGTACCAGTGTTACAGAATCAGATAAAAGTCAAAAGACTGTCCAAAAATCCTAAATGTCAAATTTTTGTAAGCATTGCATTCCCTTTGAAAAAGTATCACATGTTCACAGCTGGAATACTTTGGAGCCTGATTTTCTTTTCTTTTTTTTTTTTTTTTAAACAAAAAAGCTCAATCCAGGCTCCCATATGCTCCTTGCCCCTTTCTTCTGGAGTGACAAGGGAGGGAAGGAGCAGTCCAAACAGCATTTCTGAAGGAAAGCTTAGTTCCACTGTAGCTGGAAAGTTTGTCTCAGAGGCCTTTGACTAAGGAGGTCAGCTGAAGAATGAAGAAGCCCTCAGTGAAGCCAATGGGACCTTGGATCAGTCCTAACCTGACAGAAAACAGGTTTGTCCATTTTTAAGAACTTTACCTCAAGAGCCTGCTGACAACTTGAGCAGATACCATACTGACTGCAGTGTTCATAGAAGACCTTGCTGAATTTACAGGGGGAGGAAATTTTAGTGGGCTGAAGTAAAGAGGAGCCATGCTTGTGATTCCAGCAGAGCCAGGAGTTCCTCCACAGTTCTTCCCTGAATGAGATATTAGGATCTGGATGAGAAAGACTGGAGGGCCTTCTTCTATTTGACCAGCTGAAGGAATTCTTCGCCAAGGGCTGCTTCCTTGTCACCTCCAATATGAAGACATTAGTGATCAGGCCTTGGAGAAGCTGAATCAAGTTACACAGACTGCAAAGTTGAATCGTTCCTTCTTGAAGAACTGATGTCTTCCTCAGGAACATGACCCACTGAAATCTGGCAGGCTTTGCATTTGCTTTTCCTGCTCCATATTAACCTGGCATTCTCATATCTAAGGTAAAAGTAACCATGCTGGGTCTAAATATGTAACAGTAGCTTGTTGCCAAGCTCAGCAGTACGTTCCACACAGCTTATGGCGTTTGTTCTATGCGAAGAGAGCAACATATCTCTCTCACACACGCGTGCACGATTACTAAGTGTGGACAAAGCCCCTCACTGGCAGGGAAGTAAGAGTGGAATAGATAGGAAGGAGGAAACTGAAAGGGAAAAGTCAGCTGCAATTTTTTATTTGTTACCCATTTGAAACAAGAAGTCCCTGAGCAGCTTGAGCCCGCACTGTAATGCAGAGGCTGTCTGGAGGGGCAGGATGACAGTATGATTCCTTGCAGGCTGCACGCTTCTGTTCAAAGCTGTGACGTGAGCATTCCACATGTCTAGCAGAGTGATGGTGCTGGAGACATATGGAGGTGTCCATCTTCCAGGTGTTTGGAGCAGAAATGGCCATGAGGGAGGCTCTGGTGCAGCTCTTTCAAAGAGTACTCATTACCTTCCCTCTCCTTTCCCCGTTCCCCTTTTATTACAGTGTTCCAAACTCAGACCCCCACATTAAAACAGTATTTTACAGCTTGGTACTGAAGCCTCAGATTGCGGATATTAATTACTAGGACGTGCTCTGAGGGAAGCAAGGATTTGGCAGGACAACTGAAGCCCTCTTTTTCTCTCTCATTTCCCTCTCTGTACAGCATGCTGGCTTGCTTCTTGGTTCCCCTTTGGGAGGTGATAAATCTGCGTTTTGCTATCGAGGCTGGGCATCTGGTAAGGCTACCCTGTCCTGTTGGTATCCTCCCCTTCACCCTGTCCCAATGTCACACTGGTAATGATACGGTTTGGGGGATGGAAGAGGGCAGGAAAAAAAACCCATAAGACTCCTTGTAAAGAAGAAGGAAAACAAGGTCGACGAGTCCTTTCCCTTTGCATGACAGCTGGTGGGATTAGCCACAGCACCAGGCAGGGATGAGCTTTCCAGCTTCACTCCGAGGGGCTGTCCAGCTACAGGTTCCTGCTTGCGGGAGAGAAGCAGCCCTTTAATCCCAGAGTTTGGCTCCCGCAGCCCTCACCCAGCTCTGCTCCAAGATCCCACCACCTCCGTGCCCGGTTTGCGGGCGCCCGCTGCCTTCTCAGGCTAAGCAGCGCTGGCGTTGCGCGGGACACCCCTGAGGGAGGTGGAAAAACTAAAATGAAAGGAAAGAAAGGAAAGAGATGCTCTCCCAGGCTCCTTCCAGGCGCTGGGCAGCCAGCCGGCTCCCGCGGGCTGGCGGAGAGGGAAAGGGGCGGCAGCGCGGGCAGGGCGGGCAGGACAAGCAGCCCGGGCAGTGCGGGCAGCGCGGGCAGGGCAGGCAGCACGGGCAGTGCAGGCAGCACAAGCAGTGCGGGCAGCGCGGGCAGCCCGGGCAGGGAAGGCAGCACAGGCAGGGCAGGCAGGGCGGGCAAGGCAGGCAGCCCGGGCAGTGCAGGCAGCACAGGCAGTGCAGGCAGCACAGGCAGGGCAGGCAGCGCGGGCAGCGCAAGGCAGCTCGCGCCGCCCGGGGAGGGCTCTGATTCATCACCCCGTTCAGAGGAGAGGATGGGACGCCGCTAAACTCCCCTTTCTCCCTCCTCCCTTCCCCCCTCGCCAAGCAAGCCCCCCCTCCTCCCCCCTCCGCTTGCTCTTTCTCTCTCCCCAAGCAGTGAGGCTCGGACAGTGCTCGGCTCCGGCGCTTTATTTTAAGATGATCGGCCAAGGTCTTTGCAGATAGATTTTATCTGAAGTTAAATAGCAGGCGCTCGCCGCTCCCTCGCCAATAAGTCATTTTTAATAGAGACAAATCGCCCTGGACGCCCCGGAGCGCCGGTGCCGCCGCTCCTGCCCGCGCCCCCCGCCGAAAGCGAGCGGGCAGCCCGGGCAGCTCCCTCCTCCCGTAAGTGTCCTGCTCGGCGGAGCCGGAGCGCGGCCGTGTGCGGAGAAGGGGAGGCGAGGGGGGGGAGAACCGGCCAGCCGCCCCGCCGCCCTGACAGTGCCTGCGCCGGATGCACAGCGGCCGCGGGACCCCTCGGTGCGGAGCGCGGCGAGGAGATGCGCAGGGGCGGCGGGCTGCGCCGCGGCGCTCAGCCCCTCTAGGCTCGCCCATGGAGCACCCCGCGGAGCCCCGGCCGCCGTCGGACCCCCCACGCCGTACGTATCCCCGCCGCGGCCCCCCCGCGGCGGCGGGGCTGTCCGCGGGGCGCGGGGGCGGAGGAGGGCTGGGGCCGGGGGATGGGGGTCGGCGCCCGTCGGGGAGCCCCGGGGCGCGGCCCCGGCCCGGGGCAAGGCACGGCGCGCCTTAGGAGCGGCGGAGGGAGGTGGGCGCTTGTGGGGGTAGAGGCAGAGCTTGCTCGGGGGTCCCGGAGGCGAAGCTCTTCGCCTCGGCTTTAAGCGCCCAGGAGCACCCGGAGCCCCGATCCCAGCATCTCCTGCCCCTTCTCCCCGCTCCGGCGCCGCTCCGCTCTCCAGCGCGCTGCCGGGGCTCCGCGGCCAACTGCCGGGCGGCTGCCGCCCGGTCCCCGGCGAGGGCGCGCAGGGGGGCAGGCAGGGCAGGGCTGTGGCGGTGGCACCCCCGGGCCGTCCCAGCCCACACCACGGGGCTCTCCTGCCCAGTAAAAGGACTGAGCGCCGGGGAGCGCTGCCTACAGGCGCTCTGCGGCCAGCCCGGACCGTGCGATCACTTTGCTCTGACGCTGGATTAACTCGATTTTAATCGTTTTTTGTTTCCGCCACCCCCCATCCACACACCCCACCTCCTCCTTCTCTCCCGCCCCCCCCTCTTCCCTACACACCTCTCTTCCCCCCTTGTCTCAAGCCTAACCTTGTCTTGTGGTCATGGGGTCTATAATTTCATTTTTGTCTAGGCTGGTGAGAGCTCTGCTTGTTCTGTAAAGTGGATGTCAGGTGGATCTATGTTCTGGAAGGAACAAAGAGGCAGCGAAGGCAGCGCGGGGGAAGTTTGAGCGGCGAGGATGCAGGCTGTGTACTGGTACGCGGTCCTTCTGCTGCAGCCCACCCTCTACCTGGTGAGTGCCCCCGGCCCCCCGCACGGGCCGGGGAGGGGGGGAGCTCGGCGGGGAGGAGGGCACCAGCCTGGCGGAGAACGAACAAACTCACGGCAACGACCGGCGCCTCGCAGCCAACCCTGCCCCGTCCTCCCGGGGTCGGGCCGGGGCCGGGACCGGGGCGGGGAGGCGCGGGGCTCGGCCGGGAGCGCTCGGCGGGGCGCAGGGGGGAGGAGGGGAGGACCAGACCCGTAACTTCTCCTCCGCGGGGAAGGGGAGCGCCGCCGGGCGAGAGCAGGGTAGGGGGCTCCCCGACCGGGTCCCCCGGTGCCACCTCCCGGGCCGGGTCCCCCAGTGCCTGCGGGGGGCACCGAAGCGCCGCCGTGGGGGGGCCCGCCCAGGCTGTCGGCTGGAGGCAACTTCTTGCCCCCTGCTCCCTCCTGAGGGTAGGAGCCCCTCCGGAGGGGGACCCCGCCAGTGTGCCACTACGGGCGGCGCGGCACAGGCGTGCAGGCACTCGGTGACGAGCACGGCTGGTGTTTTCCGCGTGAAGTGTCATTGACTTTCGTAGCAAATCTCCTTTAAGATTACCGGGGGAACACGGGTAAACAGCGGCGTTATCTCCTTTATTTAACACACACTTTACTCCCTCTACCATCGCAAGCAACAAAAAGCAGGCAGGCGGCTCCTTTGCAGCCCGCACCCTCGCTCGCCAGCCGTGCATTAAGCAGGCGAACGCCTTGGCGGGAGCTCGTCCCCGTAGCGGCGGGGGAGGCAAAAGCCCCTTTTCCAGGGGCGCTGCCGAGAGAAGCGCCCCGGCGCCGGTGCCGGGGGAGGCGACGGTCGGGCTCCGGCTCCGGCTCCGGCTCCGGCTCCGCGGCCGCCGGGCGCTGCCTGTGCCGCCGCCGCCTGCGCTGGCGCGGCCGCTCCGCCTGGGGGCGCTGCGGGGCAGCGCGGCGCGGCGGAGCGCGGCCCGGCGGGGGGGGGCAGCCAATCCCGAGCCGGCCCAGGGCGGGGCGGGGCGGGGCGGGGCCGGGCAGCGCGCGCGCGCGCGCCTCCCGCGGCCGCGCAGCGCTCAGCGCGGCCGCGCAGCGCCGGGTGGTCGCGCCCGTCCCGGCCCGTCCCGGCTTCCCCCCACCCCCCCCCACCCCGCCCCCGCCCGGGACGTGGCTCCCGCCTGGGGGCTCCTGCCCGCACCGTCGCCAGGCGGTGCCACGTCTGCCGCGGGTGTCTGTCCTCTCCGCCAATTTTATTAGGCGGGGGGTGGGGGAGGTTTGGGGGGGGGGGGGGGGGGGGAAGCGGGGAGAAAAGTGCGTGGCGAACAATCTATCAAAAAGCCGGGGCGAGATCGATACGTCGTGTTAAATTTTAAATGTGTTTGCTGGCAGTTAAACTGCTCTCGACTCATTACAACAACAGTGCTGGATTTATTCTAATGCGCTGCAGTCTGAACAACAAGCGCATTAATTCTCCTTTAATTGTAAACTGGGAGCATTTGAAAACCATTCAGTGTGCAAATTATGCTGATTCAATTACCGTTTAGTTACAGACTTCATTACCTGAATGCTCTTTTTCTTTTTTTTTTCTTTTTTTTTTTTTTCCGAGGGCTTGGCATTGCAGAGTAAAGGAGACGATTTTCCAGTTTCCCTCGAAACAATGAGAAATATGAAACAAAAAAAATTAAAACGGGAATAAAAGACGGGCCAGGGGGAGGGGATGCGCTCTTCGGCTGGGCTGTGTCTTCTGCCAAAACACTCGGGGGGGGGATCCAAAGGATTTCCCAGTCTAACCCGATTCTTCTTTGTGACTCAGTACTTCCACGTTTATGCCAATCTCTCCCTATTCTCTGTATTTAGGGAGTGACTGCGAAAGTTTGCATTAGGCCATCGCGTGACAATAAACTGTTTATTAGCATCGAAGCGTGAAGTTTTGATTACAGCTTTAATGCGGTGCCACAAACCAGCCAGGTGCAGCACTTTGTTGCACCCACCTATGTGTGCGCGTCGCTCTGTGTGGGCTAGCGCGGTTTCAATTAGGAATTAAATTTTCAGATGCCAACCTGTTAGGAAGGGTAAATGAAACGGCGGCACAAGCAGCTGCCTGTCGAGTTGCTTAAAAAAAATCCTTGTTCAGGGGGATCCGTAATATAGGGGAGAGGGAAAATAGCCCGTTTCCCCTCCGCCTGAATCAGGCGATGTTCAGTGGTAGCGAACAGCCGCAGCGAGGCTGGGCTGCCTCGAAGTTACTCCTTTACAGACACTCGCTGGCTTGGGATTTCTCTTCACCCAGCAAACCGCTGCTCTTTTTATTCCCCCACCGTTAAACCTCTTCCTAATGAAATCTTGGGGGTGGGGGAGTGCTTCTGCATGTCTCCCCCTTTTTAATAGAGCCATATGCCGTCCAGCCTTATTGCCTGAAATTTATAGAGGTCACGGCCGATCAGAACAAGTAGGAATTTTGCTGGGGTAGAGGTGGTTCCTCGTATTATGTTTATTGATAAGAACATTAGTTAGCCTCTGCGAAACATGCTTTTTCTCCTTGTTTCGAGCTGTGCAGTGTATTGAAAATGTTATATTTGATTTGCAGTGGAAGTGCATTTCCTTTGGCCTAAACGGATAACTTAGTACTTATTTGGTAGAATTAGGAGTTAACCTTTAAAGGTTTGCAGTTATTTTGTTTCTTCAGATTCAGAGAGCTGCAGAAAGTGTTCAAACAGCTACATTCGGTCTTATTTACCACAAGGCTCCACTTCACCGCTGTTCTTTCAAAAGCGTCTTAGTCCTATTCTAATGGATAATGTTTTCTTAACTAACAGTGCTGTGCCGAGCTCCAAATCGTCATTAAGGAAGCACGTAAATATTAAGAAAGAAAAAACCACCCGGAGATCGCAGACTCTTTTAGGTTTGAACTCTGGCTGTGTATAAGGACACCGGGGTTTTACATCATTCCCTTAATGGAAACCTTCTTGTTTAATTCCTGCCTAGTTGCTGGTGAATTTCCAGTCCGACAAGACAGAACAATAAAACGCCAGGCTGTTTCTTTTCATTTCTTTCCTTTTTTTTTTTTTTTTTTTTTTTTTTCCCTGGGTGGAAGCAACGTGCTGTAGAAGCGACTAACAAAACGCGCGGGCTGCTGGCAAAGACGGCAAGAATCCTAACTAGTTATTTCTCAGTGGGACAGGTCAAGCATGGCCCAAAAGGAGGAGGGAGATCGTTTGCCCTACCGGCTGCTGAGGAGTCCTCTCCTGCGGGCGGGGACCGGCTGGCCGCTGGCCGGCAGCTCCCGGCGGCGGCGGTGGGCGCTCACCCTGTCCCGCCGTTCCCCGGCCGCCGGCCAGACCCTGCGCACCCCTCCGGCAAACCCAGGGCACCGGGCGGCAAAACGCCTTGCGGATTGCAGGATTTCACCCCCCGACATGTTCACAGGCTCTGCCTCCTCATGCTCTAGGGGGAACTTCCCGCCCGGTACATGCAAGGAGTGATAACACGCACCGGTTTTGCCGGGATCATCCCGGCTTGAAGAGACTTCCGCTCACTACTTGGGTACTTCTTACCCGGAGTAGCGGGTACGGAACTAAAACCAGTCGGAGTTTTGCCTTGCCTGCTGCGAGAGTAAGGATCACTCCCCCCCTCGCCCCCCACCCCCCCCGCCGCCCGGCTCGTTGTCTTTTGCCAGCAAAGTGTTTCTTTCACCGGTGGGTTTGTAAATTAGGATATGCACCAGAGCTGACTGGCAGAGCGTTTTAACCCCGTGCGGAATTTAAGCAGCGCAAGAGCAAATGGAGGGGTGATTTCTCACCCCCCGAGGAGGGCTGCGATCAGGTTGTTTCGCGGGGGGAGCTTCTGTGCGCGGCGCTTTGTCAGAGAAGTACAACTGCGGGGCTGCCGGGGCACTTTGTTTTCCAGGGCAATGGCTTTGACAGAGGGGCTTGGAAGGAACCTGCTCACCTCCTCCCCATGCCGGGCTGGGATTTTAAGGTCTGTTCCACACCGTCACTGTATTTTGGAGGCCTTCTGACAGCCGAGCGGAGCTTTCCTGCAAAAATGTTGTGAATAATAGAGGTTTAAAATTGTCTTCAGCGGTGGCACACTTGGTACGGTATTTGCTGAGGGGGTAAACAGGGGGTTAGTGGCTCCAGAGTTTGTGTACATTTAATTTCGCTCTGTGTCGCACTGTTTGCGGTCATTTCACCCTGGTTAATGAAAGCTATGGAGAACGTGAAGAGATATCACGTGCCGGCGAAGATAAGTTGATTTTTTTTTCTTCTTTCTTTTTTAAAAAATAGTTGCTGATTGTGTCCTACTTTGTCGCGGGATGAAAAAAACCCCACCCTCTATAGGCAGCGAAGATAAAAGAAAACAACAAAAAAAAAAGAGAGATAAGGCATTGCCCTATCATAAACACCACCCACAGTGTTTTCTCAGAGGCATTTGGTGCTGAAAGCATTCGGGTATTGCTTTTTTGCCCCCAAATAAGCGATTTCTTGCAATTTTCAATTTGACGTCGAAGGCGGGGGGGTGGTGGTGGAGAGCGCTTGGCACGGAGGGAGAGAAGTGGCTTTTTGTGCGAGAGAGTTTACGTAGCCTTGAGACGATCCTGCTCTCTCTTTCTAAAGGAGTTTGAGAGGCGCTTTTGCGGTGGTGTAGGGGGAATAATTACCCTTTCGGAAGGTAAGCCACGGGAACAGTAACCGGACTTGGATCTCGTGTAGGCGAAACAAACTTATATCTGCGCTCTAGTTTTTTTTTTTTTTTTTTTTTTTTTTTTTGTTGTTGTTGGTTGTTTGGTTTGTTTGTTGGTTTTTTTTTTTTTTTTTTTTTTTGTGTGTGAAGAGGAGGACAGTGCAATCTTTTCGGGTCTTCCTTCCATCGTAACCACCAGGGACCTGTGCTAGGAGTTTAAGAAGGCATTTCCCTGCACCGAAATTTCTTTTTCCTGGTGCTTAGTACACACTATTTTAATTTCTTAAATCGCTGGAGAAAGCAGTGTGGAACAGATTTCACCTTTTAGGGAGGGACCTGAATATAATCCAGTATCCCCGCCTCTCTTTAACTAGCCAAATCTTCCAAGTCGGTACCTAGAGGTATCCATTTTAAGCTCTTTAATATTTCCCTGCATCTCTAAACCGCCATTTTAATTAAGAAAAAGCCAATTTCCCAGTCGTCTTGGAAAGTGCGGTGAAGCAGGTTAAGAAACCAATTGCTAGGAATAGCCAGCACTTGGAGAAAATGAATGTGTGAGCCATCCTTCCCTCCCTAGGATTGGCTTCTGTTCTCCCGATTGGGCTTGGGTGAAGTTATGCTGTGATTTATCAGATAGTTTAACACCCAACTCGCTCTTCTTGTAAGTCAGCATTAAACCACCTCCTGGGTGCTTTGTAAATACAGCTTTAGCATTTTTTTCATGCAGCAGATTGACATGTTGACGATTCTTCTTTAAGGAATGTGACAATAAAGTGGAAAACCAAAGGCTGGCAAGCACTTCATCAAGGATAAAAAGGTTCTGCTGTAAGGATGTCACTCAATTTATTGTGAAAGTCGAATGAATTACGTTTAATGAAAGTGCTCCCCAGATGAATATTACCAGCAATTTCCTGAGTTGGCTCTGTCAGATTGATATGAGGAAATGCCAACCCATATCAAAAAAGATCTCCAATCTCAATTACTATGCAAGCTTTCGAAGAGCTCCTTTTTATTGATATGATATATATTGGCGGGTTCTCAGTGCTGTGGAAACTGCTCCCTGTTCAACAGGACAGCATATTTCCTAGTTTATTATTTAACCCTACGTTTTTCTGGCTGTTGTTTAAACTTCTGCGAGTGCCCTTCTCTTGGAGGGGAAATGCCTCTCATCCTCTTTCCCTTTCTGTGACCTAGAGAGACCAAAGTTGTGTGTCTGGCAGAGAGCAGGGGCGATGCTTATTGCAGGAAGTTTATTCAGCCGGGATGGACAAAGCCGAAGGTCAAGAGAAATAACTCGGCTGAGACAATGGCGTTGAATCCCCTCATTTCCAGCGTATTTCTAGGTGACAATCCAGAGCACGGTAATATTTGTTACGGCTAGCAATCCCAGTATTCCCGCCCTTTCTTCCTCATTCCTCTAGGGCTTCTTTGGGCAAATTAGAAATTCGCTAAGCCCGCGAAGAGAGAGAAAAGCTCTTATGTCGCCTCATCTACATGAGAATTGACTTTGTGAGAGGCTTTTCTGTTCTGTTTTAACTACTGTGATCCCGGTCGCTGTTTAGGAATACAGCTTCTTTTCCCAGAATCCATCTTGCTGGGCTTGTTTGTGATTAAAGGAGCGATTCCTTCAACTTTCTTCTACCACTTCCCCCTTCCCTTTCAATTTTTAAATCGAAGAAGAGAGAGAAAGAGACGGTATTGAAGGATAACCGGGAGGTGTTCGGTACTCTACAGCAGGACGGGGACTCGGGCACCTTCACACGTGGAGCTGCGCTCCTTGCATGCAGCATTAACGAGGAAGTACAAAGAGCTTGTCCTTATCACATGTCGGGTTAGTTTGGGTTCCCATTTTCCTGTTTGTTACTGGATCCAAGTCTAAAACTTTCTTCAGTGCACGATTAGACCACGTGATTTTTAAATTATTTTTTAAAGTGGGTTTTTCCCCCCTCTGTTGGAGATGCAGAATGTTTCGAGACGCAGAAGGCTAGTGCAAATGCTGCGGGCAGAGCGGACAAGGGCTTGCAGACGGACTGGGACACAGCTGGCTTTGAGGTGCCCTTGTTCCGCCGCTGCCTCCCCGCGCTCACCCGCCCCGGCCCGGGGCTGCCGCTCCCCCTCCGTCCTCCCCCGCCAGAGCCCTTGCAGCACCCTGGAGAGCTCCCGGGACAGGCGGGCGCCGCGCCAGCACCGCGGACAGCGCCCCGTCCCCACCCCCGCGCCGTGCAGCACCCTGGAGAGCTCCCGGGACGGGCGGGCACGGCGGACAGCGCCCACCCCTGCGGCTCCCCGCCCCCCGCCCCGCCGTGGGCGCCCTTCGCCGTGCGGTGCCGGGGACCACAGCGGCCCTTGGAAACTTCTCTGTCGTAGGCGCCCTGTCTCGGGCTAGTCAATGTTTCGGGCCGCTGCTGGTCAGGCCTCACCCGAAACTCTCTGTGGACTTGGGGTTTTGCTGGCTGCGTTTGTTTTCCTGAAGGAAGAAGCAGACGGGCGGAGAAGCAGATTGATGTATTTACTGTTGCTGCTGACTGGCTTTCTTTTAATGGTGAAGCAGTCGCTTTATTTTCTGGGGAAAAAATGACCAGAGGAGCAATACATGAGTGTGAAAGCGAACAGGGATGGGATCAGGATGACTCAGAGGATCAGGAAGGCTGTTCTGGGATGCTCAGGATTGTCTCATTCCATCCCGGGACCTTTTGGAGAGAGACCAGAGACATCTGAGAGCATCAGAGTCAAAATGGGCTGTGGGACACTTCTGACACTGAGATGTGAGAGCAGGGAGTGATAATAATGACACTTCCTATCCTGTGGGTCATTGCAAGAGTGGCTCTCATACATAGTTGATGTCATTTTTGGAGTAGTGGCACTCTGAGACACCTGTGAGGGGCAGCCAGATCTTGCTCCCTCCACTTGCTTGTGTCCTGGCAGTCAGTGCTCAGGGTATTTCCCAGCTCTCTCCTTGCTTTCAAGAGGAGATAATCTAAGGCAAGTGCCTCCACTCCTGTAAATCCCCACTCACTATCGACAGAGCTGTCCTCTAGAGGTCTGCTGCCTGAAAAGCACTTGTCAATGAAACACTGACTTTTGACAAAGCAGGTGTAAGTGGATGACTGATGGAGAGTCCTTCAATGAAGGAATGTGATGGGAATTGACTGGGCTGAGAGGAAAAACAACCCACAGTCCCCACCAACCCTCTAGATAAAACCATAAGCTATTTATTTCTGATCCATATTCTTCTATGAATATCAGTAGGGATTGTGATGCTTTTGCTAGACATGAACATTTTCCAGTCCCTTTTGATTACACCATGTCCCCATGCATGGTGCCTGGAAACTGTGTTGTCTGCTTCAGAGATATTGCTTTTATCTTCCAAATGCCACCCTCATTAATGTCAGTGTCTTGCAGTCCAGCTAGTGACAAATGTCTCAGGGACATTCATCTGCCTTGCACACTGCATCCATCTCTCCAGGTGCCTTGCCTTTTCCTCTCCAAGGAGTGTTTAGTAATATTTTCTTCCTTGCCCCATGTGTCTGCTGTGAAATGATTTCTCCACTAGTTGGTCTCTCTCCTGTTCGTTTACATGTTAGTTTTGCCAGTACCCTCTGGGGTATCACCTCTCCTGTTAATCTGTTTCATCACTTCGATGACAGGTTGACCAGTGCATGGAAAGATAATCTGCTCTTTCCACATCTGCAGATTGTTGAAGGGAGAGAAATTAGGCTTTTTTTTTTTTCTTTCTGGGACTCTACAAAATTGTAATTGTACTCTCTCTCTATATATAATATATATGTAATTATATTATTTTCCTCAAATTTCATTTTCTAATCCAGGTTTGATGCAAAAACTAGAGAATGAAGAGCCTGGTTATTGCTTTGTGTGTATAGTGTGGCTGTTTCTTATTGTGTGTGCTTGTGATTGTTTTAGGTGGGTTTTTTTTTGCTGAACTTTGGAAAAGCTGATAAGTAAAATATGCCTATGTTATTTCTTTGTATGTTTCCTTAAACTTCGGTGATAGCTGGACAGGATCCCTAGGCTCAGCAGACTCCTTTTAGCAGCAGAGCTGACAGCCAAAATCATACCAGAAAAGAAGTGATCCAGTAGCCTCAGTTCATTCCTTTATATATATATATAATTTATATTATTTATTCAGAAAGAAAAGTAGAGAGTCACTTAAAATCTAACCAATACAGCATCCTCAGTTGAAAAGCAGAAGATGCTACTTATCTTCCTAGTTAGAACATCTGATGCTTTGATCCAGAAATCCCTGAACTTAGTGGTGATTTCTAACAATTCCAGTAGTCTTGGATCTGGCCCTGTGAGTATAATGATTCTGCTTGATACTGCATACCTATGTCAGAAATTACATAAGTAACATTACGAAAGATTAGTGACTAGCATGTCCTTTGCCCCTCCTATCTCCACCCGTATTATGTGGGAGTGAATTTTCAGCTGGCTCAGTATCTCCTGCATTTGTCTTAGAGATGCATATGAGCTACTGGATAAAAGGAAAAAGGAAAAAAGAAAAAAGAAGACACACTCTACCTCCATATTGAGAGCACTATTGAAAAAAAAAAAGGCACATCCTATGGCCTGATCCTGCAGTGTTCTGCAAGATAGGATTCCTATGTCAATCAGTGGTTTACTTGTGCAAGGAGGGCATTTCGTCTCCTGTTAAAGATTAAGTAGACCATTTCTATCACTGAGGATTGCTTGTCATTATTCATATGCCACTTCAAATTGAAAGTGTAATTGGCAGCTTTTAAAAAAAATTAACTAATGAAATTTCTGTTATGAATAGTTCAGACCACCTGTACCATAATATTTGTCTGCACACTCATTTTTATAAGCCATTCTTGATAGAACTTTAGGGAAACAATTCTTCTGCTAGGCTGTTTTGTCAAGAAATGTTGTCATAGGCCTTCAGGTATATAAAACTGCTTATATAAAATTAATGAACTGCTTTTTATATTTATAATCTCATCCATAGTATTCATGGTCTTGCAAAATAAGGCATGGATTTAAAATAAGAATAATACTAAAGCTGTGTTCTCATGGTTGTTGCACAGTCAATAGCAATATTGTAAAATATTGGTCTTTTTAAAATCAGAATGTTAGTCCATAATTTGACTCTAATTTAGAGTAATTTCTGTTGTCACTTTCTTCAGCTACTTTGTATTGCATACAGAGTTTTTTCTTAATGTTTACATGGGGAATGCTTTGCACTTTGAGAAGATTTTGTAAGCAATATTGCTAGGTAAAATATAGCAATAATACTGTAGCTTTATGGAGGACAATTGCTGAGTGAACAGATCTTTAAAGAGCAGGGGAATAAGGAGGAGTACAAATACAGAGATGTGACATAAAAGATGTGCATAATAAATAGTACATCAAAACCTTCACCATTAAAGAAGACGGGCTCCATCCTGCTGCCTTCATCTGTAGTGGATATTACCTTAACAAGGCCCACAATTTTATATTCCTACTTATTTCTTCTCCCTGCTTCCACAAACAATCCCGTTTGCTTAATTGGCTTGCTTGTAGTAGACAGCAGCGTAGTACATGTTTCAAACCGAGGTGCAAGAGTATGACCCTTCAGTAACACTACTTTCTAATATGTGAATTATAAAATGTTGGGATTTTGGGTAGTTACTTGCACAAAGGATATCCTTAAATTCAGTGGAGCCACTTCTGTGAGTGGTCACTTGGAGTGAGTAAGGAACGACATCATCTGGCCCTTGATAAGGCAGTGCTCTGTGTGAATTGTCTGCTGTATCTTCAGCTTCTTTCTACTGAATCAGATGGTGGTACCTCTTGCTGTGTACCTCCTTACTCTGTGAGCAGCTCTGCTGGCTCGTCTGGCACTACTCATTGGAATAACATACTATCCCACAGAATTATAAATGTATCAGAATGTAGTTTGTGTTTGCATCTTAGATGCACAGAATATTTGCTAGCTAGAGCAGAGTGTGAGTCTTGGGAAAGTTATTGGGTGGATTAGCAGATTGTAATGATATGGTTCAGTCTTTCAGTGTAATGCAATCCAAATGAATATGGAAATGTGTGTACATTAGAGGAGGTGTGAGTGCTGCTTTTATTCTTCACAATTTATGGAATATTCTAAAATTGTGGGGTTGTAGCAGACACTTCAGAGTATATGCCAATGGTTTGTAACTACATTTTAGAAGCAAAACACAAGCTTAACTGAAGTCAGGAGACTCACTTACATATGCTTCAGTGCTTTACTGAACTAGGACCAAAAGAAAGTGAATGCAGTATGGTTTTTGCATTTCTGTTTTTAGCATATAAAATTTTCTTCTTCGATGTCAGAAAAGATCATGCATCTATACCATTATGAATGTTACAAAGTAATATTTTTGCCAAGAACTTGCTGAATTTACCTTTGGGCTAGTTAGGACCTATTACAAAATTACGCTTATAAGCAAGCATTACACTACCTGTCATCCCTTATCCTAAACATTTTTTCTTTATTATTTTCACAATAATTGTTGGATAATAAAAATTATTGATTAATTATTGGATAATAATTTTTTTTGCTTAATTCTGAATATTTGGAATCATGATTTGTGACTTATTTTGACTACTGATTCAGCTTCCGAAGAAATAGTCTGCAAGATATCTTTATATTTGAAATGAAACTGAAGTTAAGCTTTTCAAATAGATGATTCCTTTGTCTTTTTTTTTTTTTCTTTTTAAACATATTTTTGAAGTATTCAGGCACCACCAGTTACTGTTTTCTAGAATTACAAAGAGATGCAAATGGTGGCATATCTGAGAAAGCCATGTGTGGTCTGTGTGCAGTATTATATCTGTGCTCTAGATTTGAGGTCTGACTGTTACTGATATACATTTTTTGCAGACCACTGCAGATTCTTTTTTCCTTTCAGAAGAAAAACATGCTTGAATGATGACCATGTAAGGCAAAAAATATACCCTTATTCATTCTTCCACTAGAAACTTGCTTGTTGATTCAAGACCATTCAGAGTCATGAGAACTTTGCCATTGATTTCTCTGGTCATAAAATGGTGTCCTTCACTTGATAAACATTTCCATTTTTATAAGGTGGTTGGGAATGATATTTCATTACATTTTAACTTGAGTTGCTTTGTGTGAATTGGCTATTCATAGCTAGGACAGGAAGGAAGAAGTAAGCATTTTTAATAAGTGGGAAAGAATATGTGTGTATGGGTACGTGGCATTCATTGCCTTTGGTCTGAGCAACTCGGTCTCCTGTGAAGTTAATGAGAGCTGAGTGGGTTCTATACGCTTTCATTTCTAGCATTGTTTCTGTCATTGTGGTATGCTTTGGTAAATTTACGGAGAAGAATGTTGTCCTGTCTTTGGTCTGCCATGAGACCATTCCTTTAGATCCAAGTCCTTTTGCTCTCCGACAGAATGGCTCAGTGGCTACAGTACTCCTTCACTTAGAGTAATGACTACATGATTTGTCCCTAAACTTTTATGTTTTGTTTTATCCAAGTGTCACAGTGGTAGTGATCTATGTCTGGCAAAAAAAATGAATGTGTGCTGCCAGCCGTTATAGGTGGATGATTTGCTTTAGCTCAACAGGTGGAGCTGTGACTTCGCTAGCCTGTTGATTCAGGCTAAAATTCAGCTAGCTGGACTCAATTTTGCTCACATATTTTACATTCCCTAAATTTGCATCTACATTTCCATTACTCATGGAAAGTTTTTAACCTCCTGACCTGCAAAATGCTTCAGGTAATGAGAGGCATATGTGCTCACATATTCATCAGGAGAAGTTGTTCATTGGTGGGAATGTGATGGTTCTAGGGGGCTGCTATGGAAGTTTTTTTCTACCCCAGCTTTGCATATTAATGAGGAAATTAGACTGAGTCTAAGACAGTATTTCCACTTAGCTCTCCTTGAGCACGGTCCATCTTGCATGATTGATTTAAGATTAATCCCTGAATTCTAGGAATTTTCTGTGCCCTGCCTTTTTGTTAGGACTTCAAAGACTGTAGAAATGTTTGGAATAATTCTCTCTTTAGCATGTCTAGAAAAGGCTAGTTACAGTGGATTTGTGTTAATAACATGTAAAAATAGCAAACTCATTGCTTATACATCCCATAATTCTCATTTCATAGACTGTTTGCATCTCCTATAGGCTGTGGTCCATGCTGCCTTTTTTTTTCCTTGATTTAGCTGCACCTGATCATGTGGTGATTGGAGTAATGTATGAAGGATCATTCTGTGCTGGGAAAACATATCACAGAAAACCAGAAGAGTGGCTTGAAATGTGTTGCGATAATAGCATGAGGATCCACTTATAAAAGTTCTTACTCCTCAGAAGCTTTCAATTCTCCTGTATTCTCATCCTTTTATTTTCATTTGCCAACATACACCTGTGTAAACTTGTTTTGTTTGATGAATGTTTAGAGAAGGATTGTTTCCGTATGGATTTGTACATCCCTTGGTAAGTCAGCGATTCAAACATAATACTAGATGTTCACTAATCGCATCAGAAGTGTTCCTGATACTACACTTACAGCGGCAAAGTCAATTAGGGGAACAAAGACAATACTAACTGAAGATTTCAAGTCACACCATCTCCAGTAAAGAAATAATTGTTGTGATTAGATGAAGCAAAGAGCTCCCAAACAAACTCCAGACTAAAATATGCTGAAAATATTCACTGCATGTTCAGGAATAAAAAAACCCAGAAGTCAAAATGGAAGATGCTGTTTCATGAAAGGAAATGTAGGGTAAATTAATCAAATAGATTGTTTGCTATTAATAATGTGACCAGCTACAGTCAGATTCCAATAAATATGCCCAGGGGGGATGGAAAATCTACCCAACTGAAATTACATTGATAAATTTATCCTAGTTTTCAATGCCATCTGAGTATGTATTTAGGAAACAAAAGCTGTCACAAAGATAGCCTGACAGAAAATAGATTCAACTATGTTTTGTAATTGAGATAGTTCTCTTTGACAATGGATGTAATTTTCAGGTTACTTAAGGATGTTAAATGTATTACTGCTTAGGCAGAGAATTCATAGCAGAAATGTCAGCATAAAAGTGACCTCCAATGCTTATAAATATAAACTTGAGGTAATGCTCTTTTGTTTCTTTTCATGATAAGCAAACATGATATGGGAGCTGTTTGACCTGTTTAGTACCTAAAAAATATTTGCTATGATCACCTCTACTTTTGCTAGAGGACTCATTGGGAATGGTAGGGAATGCATGTTATTAGCTCTCATGCCTGAAGAAACAAGGGGTTCATCCTTAATGAAATCCTGTTGGTTCTAAAATATGAATGAGTCACTAAAGTCGCATAGAAATAAGTACAGTAATCAAAAGGCAATCCTAGCACAAACTCCTTCTTAGAAATCAAAACAAAATCTCAAAGAAAACAGAATCTGAATAAAGATTTATCCTGTCCCAATTGCTTAGCTTTCACGATATTTTCTCCTTTGATGTCTATTTATACAAGACTCTGTCTCCTCTAAGCCTGGACCTCTATTTAATTCTTGGCTACTTAAGAATCATTTACATGGCATCGGGCATTATTAGTGACTGAGTCACTGTTACCCACAAACCTAAGACTGACTTCAGTCACAGGCTTGGTTCGAGGCTGAACTCTTCACTTAGGGTTTTTTTCGTTCTGTGCCATTGAGCACAGTGAAGAAACACTGCAAATGTCCAGCGAAATGACTGTGCAGAGTTTCTCTTACATGCAACATTCTTTATTCTTCATCTTTGTTGTCTTCTATCACAGCTTCTAGCTTTAATTGGTTTACTACTTCATATTCAATTACTTCATAATTACTTCACATCAACTATGCACTCAAGCTCTGGCTTTCTTTAGTGTGGTGATTTCAGTTCGTGACAGTCTGACTATCATCTTTGGACATTTTTCAGTGTACATGTCCTCACTGTACAGTACCTTTTCCATGGCTGATATAAGTCAGACCATAGCAATCTTGTTTTGATCATCCTGAGCTCAGCTGTCACCTTCAGTCACACATTCAAGCATCCTATTAGTCAGTTGTAAGAAGCTGACAACATGCAGCTAAGCTCTGCTCCCAGATAAATGACTGTACCTCACATTCAGCTATCACTTGCAACAGAATTAGTATCAGCTGTGATAGTTAGACTTCTGGGTTATTTTTGAGCTTAAATGCCACCACTGCAGCTTAAAATACCATAACTTCTCTAGTAATCATGCTCTTGACTCACAGAGGCACATGAAAGCAAAAAAAAGGGTAGTATTGGCCATTGGGAAGTAGCTGGGTCTGTAACACCCTAGACTTACAGGAGATATGGTAGGGTCACAGGACTTTTCTTTTGTCCCCCATCCATATTATTCTCATCAGCCCAGTAGCTGAAGCCCTTGCTATGAATTTAAGAGATTCAATTTCTTCCTCAGCTTCAGGAATTGTGAACCCAAACCTCACAATTCTGAGGTGATTGCTTTAACCACTGCCTGGTGGAATAATCTAGGGGATTTTCTTGATTTTGCTGTTCATTTTATTCTGCTTGGTTTAATACACTTAGGTACTCCTTCACTCAGGAAACATGACCTCCTCGTAGGTAAGTTCTATGACATTTGTAGTATTAAGTCTTTCTCTCTTGCTCTTTGGCCCTATGGATATGAGTTCATTCATAGTGGAAGCACTTCAGACTTTGAGAGCCATCTATCAGAAAAAAGCTTTATTCTGATGTGAAAGAAATTCTTGAACCAGAAAGTTGAAATTATGTTGCTTTGCCAACTCTATCCATTGGGTGTATTAGCAACAGTAAAATACGGTGTGTAATTCTAGGAGCAGTTTATGCCTCAGAAATGCCAAAAAGTGTTTACGTTAATTCCTTGTCTTCCTTTGATTGCTTAGTTTGGACTGCTTAGTAGCCTCTGTGAATTATACTTTTGGAAAACTGGTCCCAGCAGGGATCTGGGGGTATCTAACCCCAGGTTATGAACTCTAACAGGTCCCTGGGAAAGAGACGGTGAGCACTTCACTGTAGTGATTATAGGCAACTTCTGGATCAAGCCTGGAGGATCTTCCAAAATTGCTAATGCTAAGCATAAGAAAATAAGTCTTGTGCTTTCCTGTTTTTAGTCTGCTTGCTGGACCTCCTTTATCTTCACAGCTACATCCAAGGCCAAGTCTTGTCCTTACATTTAAAAAAAACCCCATCAGTCTGTCATAGCACAGTTAATTAATTACTTCTAGAAAACTGTTTATGTGCCCAAGATCCTGAAGTCTTTTATTTTTCCCAAAGCGCAGTACTCATGGTTAGCCATGGGTGTATATTGTTAACCTGAAACAACTTAACAGTTTGCACACCACTACCCTCACTCCCCGGCCATTATTTTTAAGCTTATAATTGGCTTTGTTTAATGATTTGTGTCTATTAACAAACTACTGCATGCTCTCTGTCTGGCTGCCTCTTCATCCTCAGTGCACCAACAGGAACTGTCAGTAAAAGGATAGGAGAACTTGGCTCCAGCCTCTTATTTTATTGGTCTAGGACATCAGGAGTGGGGATTGCAGAGATGTTCTAGCTTGGTGTGCCTAGCTCTATGGGCTGAAGAAACGGAACTCTTTTTCCGACCTGAAATGTATATAGGTTATTCCACACAAATAGCTCTGAGGGTTGAAGCATGTAAAGAATATTAGTGATTTTTAGCCATAAAAGCTGAGGTGCTTCTGGGAAGAAGTAGTTAAGACTTGAGATTAAAAACACCCAACAAACTAGGCTGGCTTTGAATGGGCATTTCAGGAATCGTAAAAATTATATACCTGACAAAAAGTCCATGCCCTACCACATTTCAAAGGTTTTTCTTTCTCAAAAAAGGCAACATTAGGACTTCTCAAAGAGGAACTGTTTTTTTAAAGCAAGGTATATTTTCCTATAATCTTGTTCTCTGAACCATTTTGTGTTAAACTTTCCACAAAGACTAGACAAATATTGAGGCAGATACCTTGCAGGGAAAATTTTACTTCAAGTGGCAAGAGTTCAGCAAACTTCTAAGCAACTGAAAAAAGGTCTTATTATGGGAAGTTTCTGGCAACCTTAATCATAGCCATTGCTACCAGAACCACCTATAATTTATAGACACATGTACCGTCCTAGGTGCTCTGTGTGACAATACTTTCCAAAATGGTTTATCTTACCTTTTCCTTTTTTTTTTTAACATTGTATTTTGGAAAAGCTTGAAGTGTTAAATAGAATGGTTAGAAGAATGCAGTTATTATTATTTATAATTTCTTTATAACACTGCCTACTCTATAGTGGTTACAGTCCAGACTTTTAGTAATAACTTTTTCATCATGAGGTGCTTAGAAAGGGCAGAGGAAATGCTGCAATGTAAATTTAGATTTCAAATTTTTTTTAAATTGAGTGGCAGATAGCTAGATTTGGTATGCATAAAATGAAAAATGCTGTTCTTTAAATGCTTAAATGTGCAGATTGTATCAAATTATACATAGCTTTAATTATTTTTTAAATATAGTGTTCTAGAAGTACAGACATTATAGTGCTGTTGGTCCCAAAGTGTGCGACAAATTTCTTTTCAAATAAGGCTTGTTCACCCTGCCATCTCTTTATGGGTAGACCTTTTAAATCTGTACAGCTGAAACAAGTAGCTTGTTATAGCAGCTCAAACATAATTAGTGATCAGTTTGTGCAGAAACAGCTAAGGGACAAAAGAAACAGTCTCTTATTACTTCTTATTTCTCCATCTTCAAATAAGGAGATTTTTCAACTGGTAAATAAAAATAAATCACCAGTGCCACCAGATCTGGATAAAATGTGCTGGTAGCACCATTAAGAAAGTCTTGCTTCATTTCAGGCTACATGTGACCTTGGGAAATCTCAGTTATGCCTTGGGACAAAAGAATTTAATGTTTCATTTTGTAGCGGTACCATCTTTCACCTTTATGTGGATTTAAAAATGTAAATAAAATTGCTTTCTGTCAATGGTATATGTGAAGGTCACAGTCATATTAACCATGAGAATTCAAACTGCCATTTGACCCATCACTGGTTCAGTAGATAACAATGCATTCTATTCACTTCCAGTAATCTAATTTGTAAGCATTTTATAGCCCAATATTTTATGCCTAGTTGCTAAAAAGTAAGAAATAAACCTTTAAGCACTTCATTGCAGATTTATTTACAGAATAACTGTGTATCAAATAGGGAGGTTTTTTAAAGTGCCAGGACATCTTGTATTACAGTCTTACTTGCAAAAATGGCAAGATTGAGTACTATAAAAGATAGGAGAAATGACTAGTGAAAGAGTTCAAGGGTTCTCTGATAGTTTTAACTTCTGTATGCTTATCTCATGCAATTCTCTCACAGATCATCTTTGTGGCAGCTTTGGGGTAAGATGTAGTCTAAAACCAGAAAAAAACAAAAGCCACTGTGCCTGCCGTTTAGAGGTGGAGATGGATAAAACAGTTAGAATTTAGGTGTTATACTATAAATGGGATTTTTCTCATTTTGGCAATGCAAGACCTGGGAATGAGTGTGAATTTTGTTTGCTACAAGGCAGACTACCCAGGTGCCTGCAGATTTCTCTCTGGATATCTGGAACATTTGTTGGCCAGAGCTTCAGCCAGTATTAAGTCCGGATGGTTCCCTTGATCTGGCCATATGTGACTATACATACCTTCTGCTGTTGCTTCCTCTCTTGGCTAGGAGACCAATTCTTCTCAAAGTGTGTAAGCTGTCATGCTTTGAGACACAAACAAACCCTTAAATGAGACTTTCCTACATGCAACTGATCCTGCATTTGCTCAGTACGAAGAACAGAAATTCCTTTCACTGGAGTGTGAACAATATCTTATTCTTAAATATTTCTGTGCTGCATTATTTAGAGCTTCCTTAGAAACACCTGATATTGGCCATGGATAGAATTGGGGCACTAGATTAGGTGAACCGATTTGGCCATTATTTTGTTTCTGTATCAAGTGGAACACACTGAGTACGTGTTACCATGATATTATCTCCACATATTTGAGAGTAACTGGTGAAAGCTAACCACTGTTAGACTCTACAGTTCTGTTCCCAGAATGCATTTGTAATGGAAACCACTTCCCAAACTCCCTCTGGATGTCCGTGGGTCTCTAACAAGATCTGACTTGTAGTATTCAGTGAAGACACTCAGGACTAAATTTTTACAAAAATATTCTTAAGTCTTCTGTGGTGGGATTTCATACAGATTCTTATATTAGGAACAGAAGGAGTTTTCACTATGGCTGGTAGTGGGGAACTCAGCACCTCTCATAAAGTAAGAGATGTCTGTAAAGACTTACTGCAGAGAACATACTTGTGGCTCTTTCTTAAAATACAACTGCATAGCTAGATGCAGACAATTATGTGCTTGGTGAGCATATCTTTTGACCTAGGGGAACGGGAAGCATCTCTAATCCTGAACATATGTAGTTGAGTTAGGAATGACAATATTTGAGCAAAGAAGTCCTGCCTTTTAGATGGACTATTAGTATGGGTGTAGCTGTGCACAAACGTAAATGGTTTCAGCTTGGAAATTGCTCACATACAGGCAAAGAAATGCACTGTATTTGACCACACAGATACATTCTTGGTGAGTTCTGTCCTGAACCTCAGCAAAAAAAGAAGGTGAATATTGTATCTGAGACACAGGAGAAGAAGATCCTGAAATTGTCTCATCCTTCCTCTTGTCAACTACTTTTCTTGATTGTTGCTTACAAAGGTATTTGTAGGTTCAATAGGGGACATGAGGGCAGTGTTTATTTGTAGTATTCACAGTAAGTCTCAGCTTGAAGGAAAATATGTGAAAGCAAGCCCATGAGTCTAACGGAAATGGTTCTTGTGTTTATTAACAGAGAGGGAATATTTTTCAGAATGGATGTGTTTAAAAGGAGTCTTCTGTTAAGCTCAATGAGATCTAAGATTATGTGCTGACTATAACCAAGATTACTACGTGGTTTGGAGAAGTAAACTTGTTTTGATTTTTTTTTCCTTTTGCCTTTTTATGTCAGTCTTTTGAGGAAAAGTACCAGCAGAAGAGAACCCTAAGGGTTTTAAACTGTACTCTAAACATATAAAAAGTAGTAAATATGGGAAGAAAAGTATAGTAGTTGCCTATGCTAGACATAGTTTGATCTAAAGCCCATCAATGAAATAACTGGGCATTTTTCCCATTGCCTCCAGACAAGTTAAACAAAGTCTTCCACCCAAAGATTTTGGAGCTTTGTAACAAATAAAGCAACACTCCCCTCCCCGCACCCCCCGCCTGCTTTTCCCTTTCAACAAAAAAACTCACAACAAACAAGCAAAAAAACAAATCAGAAGTGCAGGGGAGTAAAAGGTGCTATCCATTTTGGTCACCTCTAGGTTTAGATGCTCAGCTCCAAACTCCCACATCACTTGTCTGACTGACCAACGACAAGGGCACTGGTGGTAAAGTTGGAGGTGGAAAACAGTTCTCTGTAAGTCACGCTCTAACCACAGGCACTCAACAAAAAAGAGTAATGCTGGATACTGAATGGGACATCACACTACAGCTATAATCTCTCTGTGTGAGGCAATTGTCCTATCTGCCATAAACAAGGACATTCATATATAACTAGGAATATTCCACCAATTCAGAGCAATTAACAGTATGATAGCTCAACACATTTAATCTTTAACTGAAGCTGCAGACCTTATGAAAAAATAAGAGAGGCAGAAATAGGAGAAAAATATATTGATTTGTCAGTAATTGATTTTTTTTTTTTTAAATAGCCCCATGAATCCTGCTCTCATTATGCCATCTCAGATTGATGTTTTGGAATATTATGTGTTTTTGCAACTAACTAACTCATCTGTAATAAAAGCCCCAGAGCAGAGAAATATGACTCGGAAAAGGACTTAAAAGCACTAAACTAAACTGAACTCCTCGTGATGCCTTAGAACACTATTCATAGTTCATCATCATTGATAGAGGCCTAGCAGAAGAATGGTGAATAATCCCCCTTCCTGATATTAGCAGAGTTGTGCCATAGTCTTTAGATCTGAAAAGGTTTTGCTGTGTCTGACCTAGCTTGAATAGCTGGGCTGAGCTCTCTGCAAGCCTTTACACATGACTTATGTTCTTCATGTATTATTTTGAAGATAATAATAGAATCGTTATGGCTGGAAAAGACCTTTAAGGTCAGAAAGCCTAACCGTTATCTAACTCTACCAGACCCACTTCTAAACCATGTACCTGAGCACCATATCTAGATGGCTTTTGAATACATCCAAGGATGGCGATTCAGCCACTTCCCTGGGCAGCCTCTTCCAGTCCTTGATAACCCTTGCAGTGTAGAAGTTTTTCCCAATGTCTAACCTAAACCTCCCCTGGTGCAACTTGATGCCATTTCCTCTTGTCCTATTGGTTGTAACTTGGGAGAAGACACCAACGCACACCTCTCTACAACCTCCTTTCAGGTAGTTGTAGAGAGCAATAAGACCCTTCACCATCTTCGTTGCCCTTCTCTGGACCCTCTCCAGCACCTCAATGTCCTTCCTATACTGTGCTATATAATAACAGATTAATCAAATGCTTTTTGCACATGTGTCCATTGGATCATAGCAAATAAATCCAGGCTGAGGTTTAGTGTTAATTATTAAATTTTTCTCTACTATGATGAAGAAGAATTGCTTGGTGTCAATTTTTTCTGATATGGAAACTCTGTTAGTGCTAGTCAAGCAAAACACCAAAGCTGAACTTTGAATATGCAACACAGACTGCAGTGAGACACTTCAAGTGCTTGAACATTTGATTCTGTGCTCTGCTGGATTGAGGCATATGTTCTACAGAAGCATTCCTGAGTACTGTAAAAATGGACTTAAGGCTAAATTCTTGTGGTACTAGTGAATTAGCATTAAAATTCATTAAAATTTTCTGTCTGAAAGATTACATTGTAATACATTTCTGTCCCGGCTTCAGTTGGGATATAGTTAATTTTCTTCCTAGTAGCTGCTCTGTTTCGGACTTAGTATGAGAATAATTTTGATAATGCATATTGTTTTAGTTGTTGCTAAGTAATGTTTATAGCAAGTAAAGGACTTTTAGAGCTTCCCATAGAAGCTGAGAGGGAGCATAGACAGGACAAGCTGGCCAAAGTAATATTCCATACTGTAGACGTCATGCTCAGTATATAAATGGGGGTTGGCTGGGGGGGCAGGGATCCGCATCGCTGCTCGGGATGGGCTGGACAACCAGTCATCAGGTGGTGAGTCCAGTTGGTGTTGGATCACTTTATTTTGTATATTCTTTTACTATTATTATTATTATTTCTCTTCCATTATTGTTCTATTAAACTCTTTATCTCAACTCACAAGTTTTGGGTTTTTTTCTGTTCCTTTTTTCCCCTCTTCTCCCTTTCCTACTTGGAAGGTGGTGGGAGTGAGTGAGTGAATGGCTTCATGGTCTTAGTATATGTCTGGGATTAAACCACAAAAATTTCTTAGTATAATACTGCTTCATTTTCCTCTACTTTGAACTAAAAGATAAACACCTGAGCAGTGCCAAAGTTCATATGACAAACCACTAACTGAATTGTGTACAACTCTCGAGGCAGTAGCCTGAGGATTTAAATTAGAAAACAGAACTAAAAAAGATAACTTTATTATTTTATATTGTGCCTTACGTCATTGTTACCTAGCTTACTGATGTGTATCTGATCAATGAGGTATAATGATGATCTTGTATGGTACAGAAGCTGAGGATCTTTGTCCTTTAGCAAGGCCCACAAAAGATTTAGGTACTATCCAAAGCAAGATTTAAGTAGGATAAACGAATGGTTAGGGGTTGGCTTTCTAGCTAGTCTTCACTTATACTGGGTACTGAGAAATAATTCAGCCCTCAGGTGCTTGGAAGTAAACGCTTGTCTGGTATCAGTAAAACCAGCTGTAATATAGTTTTAATGCTAAGCCTATTGTAAATTTTAAGCTATTGGAATAGCAGAGAAAATGGTGGAATGACCTCGTGTTACACATTTGCTGCTTTTTGGTCAGAGTTCTGTTTGGCTATTGTTTTTCTCATGGAAACTCTGGTGCATACTACAAAATAACCCTGCTCAGTGCTGGATAAAGCTGATTGTGCACTACTTGGTAGGAGATTATGAGGAGAGTCCTTGGTTACACCACCCAGAGTCTCATCAGAGATTCTATCTGCTGCAGCTATAGCCTACCTTATCCCCACAGTTGGACAAGATGTGTCTGGGGTTCTTGGTTTAGACAGAAAACATGTCTTTCTGCCTTACATGCTTTTGCTGATGATGCTGGCCAAGCGTTGAGAAAAATGTAGCCTAGATTTGCCTACCAGCCCTGCTGTAAACCCTAGACATCAGACAGTTACGGTGGTTTTTGGTGGTCAGAACAACATGCCTAAGTACGCATGGCATCACTTTGTCTTCCCACTGTTACCATACAGGTCTGTGGCTTCTTCTGCTTGGTCCTGTCTCTGCTGACCTCACATATCAAACAGTGGAACCAGTCCCAGCTTTATTTATGCATGTACCAGTGTTGTCCATCATTACCAGTCTGCACCCACACTTAAGTGAGGAAAAATCAATCAGGAGCTTGGCTGCATGTCCCTGCTGTGAATCCTGCCCAGCTCCCTCCACATGGCTCCTCTCCTCCCTTCCTAGGACTTTAAGGAACACGTACAGAGAGTGGTTTATTTTGGTACAATAAAGGACACTTGTGTAGGGAGTGAATACGTTGCACATATGCATATTTGTACAAATTCCCATATCAGTCTGTTTGCTTTAGCATAAATACTCATGCAGAAGACAAAATAAGAGTGACACCTGGAAACATACATGACCTACTTGGTCTAGTAGTAATAGTTTCCCTCGTTACACAGAAAGTTCATTGTGATGATGGCTGCCACATCTCTGCTAGTGTGATTATCCTGGTCTCAGTTATCTTGCACATTCTCTGAACCAGCATCCTTGGCTATGACTACGTATTCGGCAGCTGAAGGGACTAAAAAATCAAGAGTATAATCTGTGAAAGATTATCAGGTATGCATATATTTGGTCTGGCCTTGTTCCTCCCCTGTTCCAGGTTCTTCTCACCCTCTCCCTTGCTTGCTCTTGGAGAACCATGTATTGCCACTCTATGTGGCCATCATCCTTGCTTTGGGATGCCTTAGATTTATCCTCTCTTTTGTTGTTGTCTGGGGCAGAAAGAACCCTGCCCGCAGCTTAATCCATCCAAATGAATCCTATTAAGTCTGGCGATTGCTGTACTGGGAACGGGTGTATGAGAAAAGGACTGCTGTGAGGTGGCTCAAGTGCAGGGCCAAACCTGGAACGGCTCAAGGACTGAGTGTTGGAAAGATGTGGTGGGCAAGTGCAAAGGCCAGTAATGAAGCCTGTATAACTTAAAGAATGTGTTTTCATGTGCTGGTTTTTATTGGTGATGATCCTGTTAGAAAGTGGGCTGCCTTGTATTTTTTTGTCCAGGTTACTGTGCATAATTGCTTGGTCAGATTGTGACCAGTTTTGATTTAGAGATCTGCCAGGGAGGACACGGAGTAGCCTTCTGTGAGTAAAGATCCATGATCTTTTGGATCAAAATTAAGCATAAAGAATACATACATGCACACATATGAATACATACATGTTGCTATGGAATATAAAGGTAATGTATTTGCATATGGTCCTATTGGCTGGAGGAGCTTAATGTCCTTTGGAAAGCACATCTCATTATACTCCTTTTAACAGGAACCACATCAACGCACTAACCCTTATCTGTGAAATGTTTCTATGCTTTTTTGCTCAGGATTTGGCCTTTGGTTCAATTCATATTAGATAATATTAGGTTCATATTAGGTCCAATTCATATTAGATAATAAATAACAACAATAAAAAAATCTCTATTTTTTAATAATCAACATTTCACAATACCTACACTTTAAGTGGAACTTGCATTTTACATTTCTACAATTTGAAAGGCTGAAAGGCCTCTCACTCTTTTGAAAGTCAAAGGGAGATTGCCACTAGGCAGTAAGCATGATAGATGCATAATTTGCAGTTACATCCATTTTCTATCTGATCTGTTTTCCTCTCTGCTGTTTAAAAAATAAATGAACGGGGAGATCAGAACTACAAAGGAGTTAACACACCAGTCTAGGGTAAAGCTTTATCTGCCTACCAGGCTGCCATGGCTCACAATAAACTGAAGCTTCTCTTCTTATGCAAACATTTTTAACAATTTGGGAGCCTTTGTTGGCCAAGCTGTACAGGGGTTCAAGTATTGCCAGGCAGAAATCTTAATTTCAATCATATACAAGGCCTACAGTGTTAACATTCATAAGGAGTTTATGAATAGGAATCAAGAGGAAATTACCTACTTCTTATCAATAGTCACTATTTCCTCCATCTGTCGAGAGGGTTGGGGAGAATATTTGGTATCTTTATTACTAAAATATCGAGTTATTTCTTTTGTAGACTTTTGGAGTGCACGTGTTGTGTTACAGCACAAGGAGTGCACGTCCTCTGTGCACAGGGAACATGAAGTCTATTATACTTAATACTACTGTTAGGTGGTGCATGGAACAGAAATAACTGGCTTTCTGCATATAGAAGGATTGCTCAGCTGTCCCTAGTCCTGTGGAGGAGGATCAGGGAGTGAAGTACAAGGTTTGCAAAGGAGAGATTTGTAGGAAGTCTATGACTGCCTACCCATAAATGCTGACTATAATGGCAAAAGGAGAGGGTGGGCTCTGGACTCTCCCTGTCCGCTGCAGTGATCACTGAGACAGGTTGGTAGCTAGACTTGATTTGCCTTCCGTAGTCATTTTAGAAGGATGCAACATGCATAGAGTAACTCATGACTTACACCAGTGGAAAGCAAAGGAGGTTTTGGCCCCTTATGATTTCTTGAGATCACATGTATTCAGGATTTTAACACCACTTCTTGCCAAGGCTGGTGAATTTAGGACACAAACGAACCCTGTTTTTATGAAACAGATGTAGCTGTTGGTTTTCTGTACCTTAAATTGCCTGAGGCAAGACAATGGGCAGTGTTTTCCAGAAAGAGTGTGTTCTGGCTCAAGGAGATCTCCGAGCCGCAAATGGTTAGAGGCTGGAAGGATATTCAGAGGAAATGTTGTTACAGACTTGCCTTGTTCATATACTCTTCCCTAAGCACCTTTTGTCAGCTGGTATCGAAAGTAGACCTTTGGTTTCACCTATCTGCTTGTTCTTGTGTGCTTATGTGAGTGGTGGTGAATTTACTTCACATAATGTTAGTCTCCTCTGCCTGACGGAGGAAGGAAAATGGTTTTCTGTGCCACATCCTGAGACAGAGTACAGCTATTCAGTCAGAGTCTTCTGATGTCTGCATCCATCCCTTGAAGCAGTAACAAGTATCTGAGCTGCTGCAAACTAAGTATAATCAGCTCTTTGCAGACAATTCTCTTTTCTGCAGCTAAAATATGCTCATGCAGGTGGATAATCTAATGCCATTTGAGTGTATTTTCCAACTTAAAGGGAGCAGGTGTCTTATCTAAAAGACATCTGCCTCTACTCCTGAGATTAAATATTCTGGTTCAGCTGATAGAAAATAAAATTGGCAAGCTCTAAAAAATTAACATTTTTCTATGACAAACTTGAGCTTGAGATCGGCCACCTGAAAAACGAGACGCTCATTGGGACTTAATTTTCATTTACCTTGTTCTTTTGCTGTTCAGTCAGCTCCCTTTCCTTAAAAATATTTTAAAAATGTGTATTGCTGAATATTCACTGACTCACAAATTAAAATTATGCACTCTATTTTCATAGTGCTTCTAGTTCTGATATGATATGTTGATATGTTGTTCATCTAGCATATCTGCATGGTATTTGCAGCCTCTGTGGGTTTCTAAAATAATTTTGGGAATTCTGAAATACACAAAGTTCCATTAAAAAAAAAATCATAAGATAGCGTCTGTATTTTAGAGCTTGTATTGAAGTTTCAGCCTAGTTTCTCTATAAAGAAGTTCTAGTGTGTAACTGTATTCATGATCCTTTCCCTGTTTTCATGTTTTGACTGTGACATATCTTAGAGAAAATTCAACAAAATAAAGAATATACCTATTTAAAAAAATAATTCAAATTCAGATTTCTTTGAAATGTGTCTTTTATTACATTAAGATAGATGGATCTGATCTTCTACTCTTTAACACCAATGCTGACTTATCCCTTTGTTGACCAGAGCAATGATTAGAAAACCACCAGTGTGTTACACTTACTTTGTATAAGCATAAAGGACTATCTGAAGCAGATAATGATAAATCAAGGTCAGTGCTTATCTTTCAAATTGAAGACTAAGGAACAGCTGGTCACCATGCTTGAGCCTAAAATGAGATTCCTCAGTCTGTGCTTAAACAGTTCAAGTTGTAAGAGGGGGTGAGAATCCAGTATCTCCCATTTTCTACAATAGATACTTATGGATGTTCAGTGCTTTTGAAATGAAAATCATTTATCTAAGTACCTTTTAAAACCTAGGACTCTCTAGGGATGTCTAACTTTATACTCTATTTGTTATTTTAGTACTGCTAGCAAATAAAAGATAGCCTTGGAGTCTATTTTTTGATTTAAAAAAGAAAAAAAAACAACCTTGTTTTTCATAGTATGGCATTCACGTTGCTTATGTATACTGTTATTTTTGAACACATCAAGAACACAAAGAATAAAAACTTTAGGCTTCAGGAATGATCTTGTCTGCATGTGGATATGGCACTTCTACATGCAGCATATATTTGCATTTCTATGCATTTAGAGATCTCTACTGGGAAAGATGTTGAAAATAATGAAGACAAGGAACACAACCCCTGTAAAGGTGAACAGAATAAAATCTTAGGACACGATTGTTTTTGCAGTAGTCACAATTTATGAATATAAGTATCAGCTGCAGCTATTGGATCAATTTTTGCATCCTTCACTTCTGCTTATTAAAGGGAACTTTAAATACATGAACAATGTACTTGTAAAATGCTTAAGACGATACCAGGACATGTTGAGTAATCACAGTATTCATATACACAAGAGTACAGAAGAATTTCTGCGTTTTCAGTCTTGGATCCCTGAATAAATGTTGCTCCCCTTTCATTGTCCCAGGTGAAGAATCTGAAGTGGAAAAGACTTTTCTGCTCTCTCTCTCTCTGTCGCTTTGTCTCTCTCTATGTAAATGAAAAGGTATGAGAGGGGAAATATTGATTTTTGTCATGTGTACAAATTATATTTTCACAAATTAAGGTAAAAACACTTCATGAAAATTATTGAAGATGTCACAAACCTATTTATACTCCATTAGTTTAACTCTGTTGTGGTGAATCACAGATCTTGAGTGATAAAACACACAATTAACTAGATTGTTCAATAGTGTAACTACATCTTTATCACCAGTGACAAAAAATCACAGTCCTGGTGTTTTCACAGGGTGTTGGGAACACAGCTGTGAATTTTGGGGCCAAATCTAGCCATTTCTCATTGTTCACAAGGAGAAGGAGACCAGTTCTCGTTGCAGCAGCAGGATGGGATAGAGAGAGGAAGGTGTAGTTCCGTGTGATCAGGGGGTTTGTGAAAGGGATTGTTTATAATGAGGAAGAGCTCTGGAAAGGCAGAGCGAGTAATTTTTACTTGAGTGTGTGGCATCCAACTGTATGTTCTAGACACCTATGGTGAATGTGGCAGACTGTTTTGAAGAGTGTATTATGGTGTGCATTGCATCAGAGACCTTCATATCTTTGTGCTGACCTGATTGCTGAGTGAATTGATACAAGGATGTGTCAAGAATTATGGATGTGACAAAATTATTTGCTGAACAAGGGCAAGTGGTCTGAAGTGTTCATGGAATTGTATGTCATGATTTCCTCCTCGTATAGGCTGTATCAAATCAGCATAGCTTAAGAATGACTCCTCAGTTTCTGAATTCATGTGCATAACCTGGCCATTTCTTGAATTGTCTTGCACCATTTTTATTCTTCCTCTCCATTCATATGCCTTCACTTTCCTAGGAGAAAAGGCACATGAGCTTTGGAGGAACTTTAATCGGCTTTGAGTAAGCCCCCAACTGACTAATTGTGAACAGAGACTATAAGCTGCATCCTGGAGTGCGTTCATTGCAGTCTATGTATAGTCTTTGGGTGGAAGCCCTTGCTTTTCAGCTACATCACTGGGATGAACAACACAACTCCTGTAGTTTTGGAGATTGCATGTTCCCTTGACTTCCTTGTCCATCTCCACAAGGTCCCCAAAAGCCATTGTTTAGTTTAGGGATGACCTTTTACCCTGGTCTTTATCCCATTCATTTCCTTTGCTCAGGCTATGAGAAGAGGCTGGATGCTTTTCTTTGTGTTTCTGGAAGTTTCCCATTTTGAGTAGCTGCTGCAGGAGAAGACTGTGTTGTCTTTAGGCATGCTTTGCACTGATGGTGTGGCAAATGCTGTTCAAGTACAACTAAGGATCGGGGCCATATGCTAACTGTCAGGCATGATTATTTTTCAGAACTATACCCACAGAACTGAGTCCTTTGATCATATCCCAAAGGCAAGAGCAAGAGGTTCTCTCTGGTCATATTAATGTCATGCTGGTTTTCATTTATTTTTCAACCAAGTTTTTTCTTTACTATGGTGAAAATCCTTATAAATAAATCATGGAACATTAAACGACTCAGTATGCACTTGGTATTGAAAGTATTTGCCTTTTAATTTTAGAACGCTTTAAAACTTTTTTGGATGACTCTGTGCGGGTATTATATCAAGTGTTCAGTGTTCAACAGCTGTGACATTTCTGCTGGTTCTTGTCTCTGCTGAGGAGATGCCTGAAACAACACCTTCCTGGAGAATTAATTTTTCAGAAAGAAGGCTGCTTACTCATAAATACCTTCTTCTAGGTCATGGTGTAACTCATCAGTAGATCAGAGGGGGAGAACTTGTACTTTAGCTGCCTGCAGTGCTGTAGACACAAAGATAGATGGTGTCTAATTTTGGTTGTTATACTATGAGCAGCCCATGACTGAGAAGTTTCCACTTCAGAACTTTTGCTTGTGAGACATATGGAAGGAAAATACTTCTACCTGGGAAACCATGGTGCCGTATTTAACATTAACCCCGATCCTGTGATTGCCCCAAAGTCAATGTCACTAGCTATTTTGGATTAAAGTTACGAAGTGATGAGTAATGTATACCCAGTTAGTGTGCTTTCTTTGTGTAAAATCTGGAAATATGAGAGAATTCTCCATCTACTAACATAAAATATTTTCTCTCCTTGCAAGAGAAATACATAGTCTGAAGGTAGTCATGAGTAAATAATATACCTATATGGCTGCTGAGCAAAATAAACAGTGTTTTTTATTTTGAAATGGCTGGCAGCAAGTTAGTTGGAGCAAGTTCAAAATCTATATGCAGACTAAGTAGTGTGTTGTGACTGTCTACCTAGTTGGATAAATACAGCTGGGTGAAAAATGTTTTCCATGTAGTTCAGATGGGTGCATCACCAAGAAGGCGCATCACCAAGAAGGCTTTCAGAAGATAATAAGACTCTGGGGTGGAGTGATGGGTGTTAAAGCAATTTAGGCTGGATCACAGGTGTTGAGTTTTTTGGGTTTTGTGCTGGGTAAGAAAGGATTAGAACAATCACATCACCGGAACTGGTGCTTTCACATGAATATGGCCCATCAAATACAGAGGGAGATTAAAACTTTAGTCTTGCAAATATCTATATGTACCCGCACATGCAGAAGTGTTACTAAAATCAACAACATAGCACGTAAAAGGTGTATGCTCATGAATTTCTGTGAAATAAACCAACCGTGATGGGTAGCAAGAGCCTTTTACAGATTAAAAATCAGTAAGATAATGAGGTGCTACTGTTACAGCTTTGTATTTATCTTTTTTTTTCTTTTGTTTCACTCATTTTCATTTGGAATTTGACTGTTTTTTGAAGGACCTTTACCAATGTTTTATATTTTATTAGGCTAATTTATCTTATTTCTTTCTTCTCCAATCTCATTTTCTTCCTCTAAAACCCTTTCCCAAGACTTTTTCTCCTCATTTTATTCTTTTTGCTATTATTTCTCTCTTCAAGGTTTATTTTCACTCTCTTTTTCCTAGTGTTTCTGTTTCACATCTATGTATTTGTCTTGGTTTTCTGCTACTGTTTAACCATTTCCAGTCTATTTCTTTTACTCCCATTTTCTTAGTCTTATGCCATTTTATTGTCTTTGGCTTTTGTTTGTTCCAGGTTTCATTACAGGTGTATGGGAAATTGCAGAAAAGCAACCCATGGCAATCACTCAACACAATCAAACAAATTCTTTTATGAGAATATATTTCATATATTTCAAGAGTACAAGTAACAGATTGCAGTGACAATAACAGATATTGCAGTGATGAGAAAAGGAATACAGATAGATACAGTTTGGAATTTTTATTCTGTTGAACAAAATAACTTTTTCATAATTTATAGCTGTTAGTCCATAGAAAGTGTAGTAATTGTGTACTAAAGCATCTAATAAATAGGATTAGCTGGATCCAGTTGTTTAGGTTTACAAATTGCATTAACATAGAGGAGAGTGAGACATTTTTCAAGCTTAAGGAAGAATTGCTGATGAAAGCCCTTTAATGAGGTTTGAAATATACATTCTTCTGGTTTGCGTTACTCTTGCGCATTTTTTGCAAGGCTGGTTAGGTGTGAACTACATCATTAGTCTTTAAGAAATGGTCAATTACTGGGAACTTCAAATTAGCTCTACCTGTCAGTGTCTCCAAAGGGAAAGCTTTGTTCATCTGCAATATGGGAAACGAGGGGAACGGAATGTCATGGGAATCTCTATATCAGCTGTGACAACAAGCAAATCTGTCTTCAAAGAAGATCAAGCCAATAGCCCTGCCTGCCAGAGTGAGGAATTTAAAAGGAAAAATGGGCAAGTTCAGAAGCAGCACTGTAGGATAAGACTTTAATATTATTGACAGGTCAAAGGAAATGAACTGGTAGAAAACAGATGAACTAGGCAAACTAGGAGAACAGCCTACGTCATAAACTTAAGATGAACCACAAGTTGTATTCCTAAACTTTGTCTGCCCTTTCACTAGCCAGTCTCCCAAACATCCTTCAGGGATCCATTGCCCTTGTCTTCCCCACACTGTTTCAGAGTAGCCCATGCAGTACAGTGGTTCTACCTGGTGTTTGGTATCATCTGGAGGCAGAGAACAGAGGCACTAGGAAAATCCTAGGGTCTTCTCTCATTTTGGCAACCTAAAATGATCTGACAACAGAACATATCTGCATGGAGTAGGAAATATCAGGATTTGTTTTCTTCAAAGCAGCCTGTATGGTGGTGTGTTTTAGATTTGTGATGAAAACAGTGTTGATAACACACCATTGTTTTAGCTATTGTTGAACAGTGCTTGCACAGTGTCAGGGCCATCTGTGTTTCTCACTCTGCACCTCAGCAAGTAGGCTGGACGTGGGAAAAAGTCTGGAAGGAGACACAGCTGGGACAGTGGACCCTAACTGACCAAAGGGATATTCCATACCATAAGAAGAAGAAATACTAAGAAGAAATACTCCATACCATATAAAGTCATGCTCAGCAATAAAACTGGAAGGTAGTTTTTCCAAAGTAGTTGTTGCTCAGAGAGACTAGCTGGACATTGGTCTGCTGGTGTGAGGTGGTGAGTGATTGCCTTTGCATTGCTTGATTTACATTTTTTTTCTTCTTTCTTTTCTTCAATTGACAAACTGTCTGTCTTGTGAACCCACGAGGTTTTTCTTGCTTTTGACCTTGTGATTCTGTCCTCCATCCTCCTGGAGGAAGAGAGTGTGTGACTGACTGGGTGGGGACTTAGCTACTGGACGGGGTCAACCCACCACGATTTCTCATCAGGTCATGATTGCTGATCAATATTGAACGGAATGTGAGCACTATTATCTTAATTAATTTACTTATTTTTTAAAGTGCTTCTTTTTAGTTTGGGTATGCTGCAGCAGATCACTTCCTCAACCACAAGTAGTGCTGAAGAGAGGGACTAGGAGCCTTACATGCTGGAAAAACAAGATCCATCAGCTATAAGATTTTCCTTTGCCTAAGAGAGGTGTCCCGCAGAGCCCCATTGTAGAATGGTCCAGGAAATGATCCACAGCATAAGTCTAGCAGCGTGCTGGAGAAATGCTGCAAGTTGTATGCAGCAAACTGTGTGTGAATATAGAGTGTAGCTATTGATATCTTTTATGAAAAAACATATTTGTTCCTTTCCCTTTACTATTTTGATCACTAGAATTTCCAGAGATCACTGTTATTATGGTAATGGTAGTAGCCACTAATTTGCAGTTGTTTCTAGAAGCTGGTTTGGAACCTCAGTAGGATTGAAAAGAGAAGGCACGTGAGGAGATGATCTCTTTTTGCTGACAGCTTACACAGTGAGGCTAGGCTTGGATTTAACAGGCAAACATAAGTGTCTCAAAAACCACAAGATGAGTCAAAAAAGATTAATATGCTCAATAGCAGTCCTTTTTCTTAGGACAGAGAGGCTGGAAAGTTCCCTGAACAGTTCCTCCATCTGTGAAGAAATGTTTTTATGTAGGAATGTTGGGAAGTTGCTGCTTTATAGTAGCTTGTCATTATGCATTTCTGAAGTGTTGAGTGCCTTTTAGCTCATCATTATATAGCACCATGCTTACAGTGATCCCATGGCTGCTAACTTGCTGTAGGAACGGAGGGGCTAGACATCATCTTAGGAACCTTAAATTTCCTAAAAGGGAAATTTTCACTACTTTTTTTGTCCTGTGACACCAATAATTTCTGTTGAATAGGTATGGAAAATGAGGCTAGAAAGCTAAATGTCATGGCCAAGGTCAAACAGAAAAGAATGGTAGAGCTGGGATTTAAACCCACTTCTCTCCCAGGTGTCTTAACCACAGATCTAATCTGCCATTCTTTGTCTTCAAGGTAATTTATTTTGTAAGTCAAATTCTCGGTATATTACTCCTAAGATGTAGCAGGGTAATAAAAATAATTAAGCAGATGTTCGAATCGCTAAATGAGTGTCATTTTTTGTTTGAAGGCTATCCCAACATGAACTCAGATTGTAGTCTCTAGTGAAAATTTCTGATATAATGTTGGGTTTTAACATATTACCAGAGAGAAGAATCTTTAGCTACCTTCAATGTATTCAGCTATTTGATTAATTGAAGGGCTCAGCAGTCAGCGGACATCTCATTAGCCAATTCACGTAGGCATGCTGTGACTATTTTGGATCACATATCCACAATTCAAATTGACGGTAAAACTCCAATTAAAAAGTAAATGTATTTTCATACATTGTAGCAGTGGTGGTGTCATGTGGCTTGGGTTTTTCCTTTTATTTCATTCCCAATTACTCATTTTAATGATGTGCTCCTGAATGTGAGAAACTAATGTTCGTATTTTGAGCTCTGCTTAGAGAAATTGTCAGGCAACCTTTACCATACTGTTCTGCTCAGCTGCTGCAAAGTTGTGTACTTTGACTACATGTGCAGAGGTTATTGTGCCAGATGGTGTGGTTGTTTCTGGGATGTGAAGAACCACAGAGAGGCCCCTGAAATATATCCCTTATGTCATAAAACATCACTTTAACTGGCTTTTCAGAGATGAGACTTATAGGTAAATTAAGGTGCAGAGAGCCAAATTATATCTAACACTGAATATCAAAAAGGTCAGCTGATACTTTTCCAAAGGCATTCAATTTATGTCCAGTATTAGACTACTTTTTAGCAAAATGTTCTTTACTGACATGAGTTTCTTGCTTTAGTCTACTGTTTAAAAGACAGAATGATCATTTATCCATCAAAATAATGGTTTAAGTTTCTAAATGATGTATTTTGTTAGTCATTATACATAAAGTAGCAGTTATAAAATGTATTTGCTAGTACTTCAAACTAGATAGAATTTTACAGTTCTGCTGAAGTAGTGCAAAGTTACCACAAGTATAGGTTTAGTCTGAATTACATCAGGGCCAAAGCAAGGAATTAGGAAGCTGTGGCTGGTTTCCTATCTACATCTGCCCCACCACCAGGAAAACAAATTAAAAATAAAGTTTTCTAATGGCTTAGCTCCTTAAACAGCCCTTGAGTTACATGAAGCAAATGTCAGTGCTGGAACAAAGGAGTGCGCAGGAGACTGAACTCTTTGAAATGTAATCATCAGTTCTGTTGACTGAAACCTATTACGAATCTGACACCTTCCCACATCCCCAGTAAGAACATGCAGTGAAGGGTACAACATACTTCCATGGCCAGTGAACTCTTCTAGCTGGTGTAGGTTGGGGAAATTTAGGATTCTGCAAGTCCTTTTCTGCTTAGTTCAAGGGTGGCATCTGAGCTTGTTTGCCTGCAGGTGAGTTCATGGTCATTCTGAAAGAGCTTTGTGAGCCATGCAAAAGATCCCTTTTCTCCATGGGTGCTTATGTGCCACCAGGTAGCAGCTGAGCTTCAGCATACCAGTGAATTCAGCTTTGTGTAGGAACCCTTCTTGCTCCAACTGACCATGAACAATGCCTGTGAATATGCATATTCTACTTCTTTTTTTCTTCATATATATGATTCCCCTTTCCCAAAGGGTCTTGGAACAGCACTTAACCATGCCTGCTTATTGGGCTCCGAGAATATCCATAACAGTTGAATGTCAGGGAGGTGGGCAATGAATCTGGGATGGGCTAAATCACAACCCTGTGTGGCATATACATTCCTTAGATTTCAGTGAATAGCAGCTAACTTCTGATGTAAACTGTAGTTCTCAGAAACTGTTGTAGATCTTTGTTTAATCTAACCAGTCAGTGTGCGAACTTGAGCGTTCACTTCAGCCTGTCTGTTGTACGAGGAAAAAAAAGGAACAGAGAACATTTGCCAGTGACTGTAGACTTACGAGTGCAAGCTTTTTTCAATCTGTTCTGGAAATTAAAGCTTTTTTCTTGTGACAGTTTGCAAGTGTGTGTAATTCAACATCCTCACATTTAGATGTTGGCAACATGGTTGCTACTTCAATATTTTTGATGTTTCATGGTCAGCTTCTTTCATCTTCAGCATACTTCAATTACTGACAAAAACGGCACATAAGTGCTTTGAGTAGTAAGGTTCCATTTGTAAATCCCCACACAATGAAGAGATGAACACGGGTACTGTGACCAGAGTTTAATGAGAAGCAGTAGGCTGATCTGTTCACATTGACGCAGACTTTTGAAGTTCATCATTCAGTGTCTAAAACGAGTATTTTACTAACTAACTTGCTATATAGATTGAACTAAAAGGTTATTTTGATTAACTTTTTGTCATTTGTCATTTTGTCAGGTGACCTAAGGAAATATCATTTAAATTCTACAGATGTTTATCTTAACATCTCAAAACTTACCAGACGGTTACTTTATTTTTCTGTGCCACATAATAATGCCTTGCTGCTTTGAGGTGCACTGACTAGTCAGTCTTTTGTGTCTACCCAGTACTCATTTAAGTATCATTTATTCATTGTGATTAGTAATCAGATCTGGGTAAGAGAGATAAAACAAATGTAAAAATATTCCTCTCTCTCTGAATTATTTCTTGCTTTTAAGGCAGAGGAAAAGTAAAACAGGTCATCAAGAAATTAAATACATAAAGATCAGGGGTGAGATAATGATCTCATTTGCATTGCATTCAGGATTTGTTTTGAAGTTCAAAACATGAGATCATAAACCAGTCAGCATTTAAATACTGCCAGCCATATGAAAGACTAAATCAAAATTGGCTTTTTTTTTGTTTTTTTTTTCCATCCTTTAACAATTATTCTCTCACTGGATGTTTCCAGTCGTTCATTTGGTGGTTTCTGAATGTGAAGTTTTATAGATACAGCCAGAAATAACCCCAAATGTCTACTGTAAATAGTAGTTAGTGGAGAGTAGAAGAATAGAAGAGATGTTAGGCAGAAATCAGAATTGCAGGTGTTGGGTTGTTCAAGAAGCTGCTGCTTTAAAAATGTTGTTCTGGAGCAGTTCAGAGCTTGACTTTGGGCAAATGAGACTTGTGCTACATCACAAGAAAACCAAGCTGAGGTAACTGACCCGAAATACAGGTTTCCTGTCCATTAGAAGATATTTTATAGGCCTTTCATGGTAGTCATTTTACAGACGTAAAATTTACATTTACAGACGTAATATATTATTCAGACTTCTGTGGGGGCTGAAGGAAAAGCACCTTATTTTTTCCAGATTGTGGCTTTATGGTCTGCCACAGAATGGTGGAAAATATACAGAACAGCTGTACTTGCCCTAGTGCAAGAACAGACGAAAGGACAATCTGAGCCTGGGGTTAAGAAGATGGAATGCATGTTGGCACATATGTTAGGATGTTGCTAGTGAGATTTCCGTCTTTGCCCTTGTGTTCCTTCCCCATTTAATTTCTTAGTAGACAATAAGATGCTTCACAATGTTTTACTGACCAGATTATTCCTCATATCCTTCTGGTAAGGCTGCAGATGGGTTGTACATCTTTTAGTTCCCCTTTCCCAATTACTTGGATGAATCCTTCTTGCTCTTTACACAACAGAGAAATTCATATTCTGAGCAGATTCAGGCAGGGACCTATGGCTGTGTCAGGACTTCCCTTTCCTCTGTTTCCCTGAACAGTTGACCAAGGCTGTGACAATTTTAGTCCTCTGTGATAAATGACAAATGATAGCTCAGCCAGCTCATGACTACAGTGGAGGAAGGAGCTTAAAGATATAATAGCATAACCTTTCATGGATGCACAAATTTGCTCAAATAAATAAAATCAGGAAAGGGCACCATATTTTTCCTTGCTTTTTGCAGCGTCCCAAACTAACCCATGCCCTAGCTACCGCATTACTGTAAAGTCATTTGATTTTCCATTATCGAGGTCGTTGGTTCAAATTTGGCCCAAGATGTCACTTGGTCCCATCTTCTGTAAATTAGACACGCTTGACTCGGGGTACTGTCAGGTACTCAGTGACCATAAGTGGACACACAAAATTACATCTTTGCTTTGCCAGTATAAAAATGGAGACAGAGACAAAAACCATAGAGTGATATGGGTAAAAAGCAGCTCAGGTGACTTTTTGCAGAAAGCCTAATGGAGTCTCCAGTCAGCCCCACTGATAAAGCTGCTATTCCTGCTTGCAATCTATTTTCCACTGAATATAATCAGCCAAACAAACACAAAATAATCTTGTTTGGTGCAGACTGCTCTGTTGGCACCTGAACAGCACCTAATGTGCCAGCTGCTCCTTTGTTTTGTTTTGTTTGTTTGTTTGTTTCTTGCTGTATTAATGGATTTTACATCACTTTTATTATCCAGTGAAAAATATAATAAAGACCATTCAGGATATGTGGATGCCAAGGGGGTTTTGTGGAGAAATTTGGATGCATAGCACCTATTTTTGGAATAGGTGATCTTTGTATGTTTTCACTTGATTACACCTGTACAAAATGCGTGGCCTGTTTACTGCTTTGAGTGGGCACTAAGGGTCCTGTGTGGATTTTGTGAGGGTGCCTGTACACTATGGACCACGTTGGTTTACAGCAGGCACTCTGCTGAATTGCTGCCACCACTCTAAAGAATCATTCTATGCCTCCCTTTATCCTCTGCTCTTTTTCCCAAGAGAGCTTAATTTTAAAGATGCTAAAATTTTTAGGGAGAAGGTGAAAGAAGGAGGGAGGTTGGAGTTTTTAACTACATCAGCACTTCAGATGATAATTTCTTGTTTTGTTTGCTTTTACCTTCTCAATGGGCTATCTCAGGTATATCAGTACCTTCCATTCCTAGATAGTGAAAATAGTGTGAGAAAAGAAACTATTATATTATTTTGACCCATAAGAGACAAATTACAAAAAAATACTCATAAAAGTGAAAGCCAAGATATTTAGGGTTCTGTTAAATTTAGTTGGACAGGCTTGGTTAACAGATCATTTACTTTCCCAGGTGAAATTAGTGCTAATTTCGGAAGCAGGTAAGGGATGAATTTTAGGACTCGTAATAATTTTTGAATAGTTGTGGAGGGAAATATCAGAGAAAATCTCAGATAACTAAGCACTAGTTATGGTCTTTTGTGCACAAAATGACTATTATTTATCAAATAATTCTCATAACTTTCACATATACAATAAGCATAGATCTTCACATACCCTTTAGCATTTACAATGTCCATAGGGGTTTTAAAAATCATACCATAGTAATTTAGATAGGAAAAAATGATTTATCTTGATTTTGTGTATTGCCCAGAGACCTTCCCTCAACTAATAATCAATTTCATATTTCTGATAAAAGCTTCATGCAATATTTATGGGCTTTAAAGAGTTTTAGACTGGAAGTGTTTATAAAATACTTTGGAAAAATCCTTGTTTAAAAATGTTGGGATAACAGCTGTCCATAAAAACACTGATGGTATTAAAACAACAACATAACATTCAGACTATTTTTATGTCTGGTAGCCTAAGCCATATAACTTAATCACAGCTACTCCAGCATCTCATTCTTTACATTTTAAAAGTAAAATACATTCCAGGAATAAAATAGATAAGTGGTTTATGATATGTGCTTAAACATGAGCAGTGATACGAAGTGCATAAATTATACCGAGGACAAAAGTATGTACAATGGTGTGTCAACACAGGCAAACGAATAAGCATTTGAGTGTATATGCATACATGGCTTTTTGATATATTAGGATATGGAGCTTTAAAAATCATTATTACCAGTGTTTACCACTTGCTTGCTTTCCAGTCTGCATGGCTTATTTCATATTATAATTTGAAAAGATTATCTTACCAGGGTAATGAACAATAAAAAATTTGTAATTCATCCTAATAAGCTTGAACGGTAACCCACATGCCTTGGACATTTCTAGCCAGGCATAATTTATCCACATCTTTGGCTGTGAAACAGTGTGGATCTTCTTAACTGAGTCCCTGACAGATGGTTTAAGCTTTTTCGGGACTACATTTCCAATCATTTTGCCCATATTGCAAAATTGGCCTTGAAAAAGGGTAAAGAGTTGTTATGCTGCATTAACATCTCTTCTGAATTGCTTGCTGTGAAGGACATGAAAAAGGAAGAAAATCAGAAGAGGAATGTTTTAAAAATACACTTTTGAAAGTTACAAATGTTAGACATGAGGATGATCTTAAATTATTTCCCTCACCTCAATTTGAATGTGAATGCGATCACTTGTGTGATAATGAAAACACAACTTTCAGTTACCTTGTTTCCTAAATGATTCGGATGGCAGTCATGGTATAAGTGTGAAAAGTGCTGTAATTAAGAAGACTTCCTATAGTCTTAAACCCTGCTAATGGACAGCACAGTTGACTGCTATTAGATGAACCGGGATTTCTGCGGCACATTTCGAGATTTTTGCTACTCTGAATGGAAAGGCTCAAATATCTGCATTCATTTCTGCATGAAACATGGATTGATCACACATACTATGCCAAATTTTCACCTTCTTTTGCAGCTTCAGCTGACTGGCTTCTTCATATAAAGTGCTGTTCTTTTCTTCTTGCCACCTTTTAGTTTATGATAAAAATCAATGAAAGCTGAAGCCTTCCACAGTCATCTATAAAATGCAATTACTGTATACAACACACAGTAAAACTCCCGTGGTGTATATGTTGAGACATAATTTATGCCACTTACCTCCAGAGAGGTATTGATCCTACTCTGTGAATATCTTACAAAAGGGCTGTTGAATGCAAGCTCAAGGAAATATGTGGTTATTGGCTCTGATCTATAATTTGATTAATAATGACCTATTTGTTGAACTCTGCTCCTTACTGCACTGTTTTCTGTGACTGAACCTTTTATCTTTGACTATTGCCTCTGCTGATCTCCTTCAGAGACCCACCCTGCCTTGCTGTCCCTCAGGCTCACTGTGGTCTCTGTGATCCGCACCAAAGGAGCCACAGGAGAAGGCTGAAATGACCTGACAGATTTGGTTATTATTTTTTAAATGGCTGGCAATCTCTGCTAATCCTGAAAGTGGTGATTGCTCAGCACAGCCTGCACCCATTCTGTGATGGGATCCAGTTCTCAGTTTCCTGCTGTGTGTAGGAAGGAAAAACAATTCTGAATAAATAGTCCAGCAAGGATTCTCCAAGATACAGGGTAAAAACTCCCATCACTTATTTTTGGTTTTGAGAGCTGCAGTCTGGCACATTAAATGCCAAGAAAAACCCTCAAGAATGATATAAGACAGAAACTGGGTGGATTTTATGTGAAACCTTTCAGTGTTCTGGTATTGGGTAATACCTGCACAGTGAAATCACAAGAATAAACCCCTTCGGCAAGAATAAACCTCTGTTACTCAGCATCTCAGCATCTTCTCTCAGGTAAATTCCTCAAATAAAGAATTGTTGAGTAGTGTCTCTGACCTGACAGTTTCCATTTCAAAGTTCACGTTCCTTGAGATGCTGCAAGAATGTTAGCAATTTGCTGTACTATGTGAAAAAAAAAAACATTGTGTATTCATAGAATGAGAGTTCAGGAGAGTTTAATTCACTTTGGGCAGAGACCTGGGTAGCAGGGTAAGCTTCTCTATTATATGATTACAGTAAATAGTTCAACCTTTTTCTGACATAAATGTTCTGTTTTGGGATTTGACGGAAGTTAATTGCCTATTGTGATTGCACTGTACTTGATGAATGCCATAGTGAGACATGACAAAACAATATTTATTGAAAAGGAGAAAAATAGCCTGTTAAAGAAATAGTAGCAATATAATTCAGGCCCAAATCGGCCTAAACTAATTCAAAGTAGAAATACGCATAATAAGGGACACCTTCCTCTCCATCTATTCATTGGTGGAGTTTTCAAGAAAGCATAAGCTTATTTCACCCATTCTGGAAATGTAAAAATGATGCTTGACTAGAAACTGAATAAAAAGCAAAATAAAACACAATAGCCTCATTACACATGCAGAAAAAAAACCTCCACAAAACTCCAGGCTAAGAAAATAAAAACAGAAACTGAATTTGATTATAAAATGCCTTTTGTTTTACTAATCATATTATTATGAAAACGTAGTTAGTCTCAGTGAAGTCAATGCTGGTCTATTATTGCATTCCTCAGAGCAAGGATTACAGCTGTGATTTCTGCAGCCAGCACTGTTACCTGCTCGGGCAAAGTCTCATCATGGCTCCCTGTCTCAGTTTCCCCATCTATGAGATGCTTTATATCTTTGCTTGAAGATAAAAGACAAAATTGCTTGAAAAAATATCTGTTGAGACTATGAAGCCTGACTGTGTATTTAATAAGAGACGAGAGTCACTACAGTTGGAAGCAAATCAACCAGTCTAATTTCTTTGCTGATTTATTATATTTTTTCTTGCAGTGTATTTTGTAAAGTTTTGTCCACTCTAGTAAGACAAATGGCTTTTTAATATAGAGATGATGTGAATAAAGCAACTGAGTAAAGTTCCCGATCCAGAGTGGTAGTCCAGCCCAAGGATGGAGTGGAAGTCCAATCCACTCAGGGCTTTCTGGAAAGCTCTTACACCATGAGTGATCTTGACTTTTCATTTGAAAAACAGAGAGGAAGGGCAATGAAGTGAACGTTTCTAGAACTCAGGCACTGCATTTAGGAATTACTAACAAGAATTTATTTTATAAGCTGGAGAAATCATATTTTGGAAATTGCCGAGGGAAAAGAAGCTTGGTTGAATCAAATGATCATAGATTGACCAACATCTGCCAATCCAGTTTAACCATGAAAAAGGTCAAATGTTCCTGAGGCAAGTCAAGGTGAGGTACTTCTAGGGAGATGGGAAATTATATTACTGGTACTTTATCTGTAAAATTACGTGCAATTCTAGTAATTCATATTCAAGGAAGAAATAAATGACTCTGGGAAATGCCAGGCTTTTTTTTGGAGAGGAAACTAAAAGATAGCTTGTTAAACCTGGTGGAAAGGGGTCTGCTTTGTATAAATACACCGAGGGTAAATATAAAAGGAAGAAGGAGACAGTTTCTTCAGCCAAAGAGCAATGTTGCCATAAGAATGAATGCCTTGCAGTTGCCCATGAGTAAATTTAGGCTAGGAGTCATCTAGCCATCAGAGAAGTGGAGTCTGCACAGCCTGGTCAGTTGGAAGAGCTGAATGAAGACCTTAGTTAGTATTAAGGTGGATTTTGATCAGTTTCTGAAAGACATGATAGGATGTGGTGCTTGTAGTAGCTCATCAGGGTCCTTCTCTTTTAACTATGCCTTTTAACTCATATGAGCTAAATCCACCCCTTGAAATTGATGTAATGCTGCCGACTTTAATTTGACTGCAGAGCCATATAAGCATAGTGGCACTTAATCTAAAATGTAAATGATGCTTTGCAGAGAGAACAGGAGATTTAAAAAAAAAATCTTAATTATAACCAGGGCTAGTGGATTCATCTAAACTCGCTTTGCTTGGTGAAGGCCTAAGAGGGGGTCAGGGAGCTCTCTGTGGTCTTTCTGATGACAGAACTTCAGCTAGAATATCCTGAAGCTAAAACCTCTCAAGGACATTAGATGAACCAGAGCTTGACAAAATGCAGCCATGTTCCTTCAACAATGCTTTTACTTACTATACACACTGCCCAGGGGAAGCAGGAGTGGGCATAGAGGAGACTATGCAACACTATCCTTTTTGGAGATTTCCTGTTAATGGAAATCAGGCAGCTGGTTGCCTGTGCCACATTTTCAGCTTCTGGAATGAGACCAAACTAGCTGTACTTGCCCAAATCCATACTAGTTTGGTAAGTTAAAAAAAACCAACCAAACAGACTCCATTATTACACAGTAAATGCTGAATACCTTTTATTTACCTGACAAGTTTGCTGTGTGAGTTTTCATTTATTTGTATCTGAGTTCTGTGGTTATCAGCTGTGACCAATGCTACCATGATACAAAAGCATAGTTTGGTTTAGCTTGAGTGTCCCAGAAGGGCTCAGACAACCCAAATGGTGTTTATCCTCAATTTGACGAACAGCTTATCAGACTGCCTGGCCACTGGCACACTGTCTTTTCTGCCACTGAGATTTGATATGTTTGATCTACAGGATCATGACACTGGGAAAATGAACCTTCACATTATCTGACCAGTGTCTGGCCAGCAAGGGGTCTGGAGCAGGTAATTACAATTCCTGACTGGGAAGTTAAATCTGATGGGAAGTAATGCTTTACCTACAGCATATCAAAGCTTCACAGAAGCAGGGGATGGATAAATGGTTGCTTTGGTCTGTCATTGTCCCTCTACTTTCCCATTCCCCAATTCTTGACTGTTATGTTGCATTCTGGCAAAGGATTTGGATGGTGGAGCTGGGAACTGCCACAGGGGACAAAGGAGCAGCCTCTGCCAGCCTGTCACAATTCCCCTATGTGCAGAGGAAATTTGTAGGCAAAGGGGAATCCTTGGGGGTCTTTGCATACACTTTGCAGCTTGAACGTACCTCAAAGAACATTAACCCTGTATTTACAAGCTAAATAATACATACATATATATGAAATAAACACAGAGTCTGTACTGCCTGTTTCACTGGTTGAAAGTTCTACCATGTTTCCCCATGCATGTTTTGGGAGTTAGACTTTGACTATAAAAGCATAATAAGGCTAATTCATTTGAAATCTTGGTCTCAGATAGGTCTTAGCTTTGTGACCTTGGAAGCACCTGGCACCTGCTTTGATCATTTATTTTTTAAATTCCAGAGGCTGCATGTATGACGTGGAATTTAGACCTTTACAAGATTTCTTGGTCTTTCATGATCTTTGTCTACCAAGTCCTTATTAATATTAATTTATGTCCTGTCAGTTTCCATCTCCCATTTCAAGTGCAAAATCTGGACTTAGAGAGTTTTCTAGTGGTTTGTAACAATGGGAGGTTGTGATTTTGGTCTGCATTTCACGCAATGGCGGTTTAGGCTAGTATGTTACTTTGATTCATCCAGGCTTAGGGTACTGACATAGTCTGTTAGTTGCTGGGCATCTGTTGATGGGTGATAACTTGTCAGAATTTTAATTTTATTACTTTCAATTGTGTGTCTGTATACCAGAAATCTTCTGTGGAAACTGGATCAGAGAACAAAGCAGGTATAATAACTCTGCCTTGTTTCTGAAGAAAAGGCTCAGCAGCACAAATACAAATAATTTGTACATCTCCCAGCCCCATTGTGGCAGACAACAGTTCCCAGGGGTGTTTAGAAGAGCGTTAGGCTTGTGCTTGCCTTGAGTACAAGATGCAGCCCACTGGGTTTGTTTGTGAGTGTAGCAGCTACTACGAAGCATATTTTCTCTTATCAAGGTTGACTCAAAGGAAAGCAGCCACCAGGATGCAAAGGGAGTCCAGCAGCAGACTGGCCCAGCACCAGCCTGAGGGCTGTTGCGCCGCTGGGAACAAAGCCAGGGCAGAGGGTAGAGAAAGGGCCGGTCGCAGATGCAGATGCCAGTGCTCAAGAAATATAATCTGGAACTTGACAGCTGCCAAACTAGCCCTCAGAGTAGCCAAGCTAGTTGGCTTTTTTTTCGGAGGAGATGACAGAAAGTGGCCAAAGGGACCAGTAATGGCAATTGTCCAACTACAGGACTAAACCAAAGCCAAGCGACTTTTGTGGTTGCACTGGTATTTTTGGAAGAAGAGGCACTGTCAGCAGAATTCTAATTCAGACGTTCCCTATTGTTGCATCCACACATCCTGAAGGGCCTGAGATTGAATATAAGAATAAAATGGAAGCTTCCCCCCGCTTTTCCTAACTCCATCCCAGTCTAGGGCAATGGCAAAGTAAAAAATAGACACCACACCATCACCACCACCACCACCTCCCCCTCCCCAAATCTGATAACCCCTGAAGCAAGATGGTCTTCGTATTAGCAACTCAGCCTTGACTGTTAGGCAGCTGGGCAGTGGCCAGATGGGTCAACCCTTTTAACAGAGTCCACTTGCTATTACACAGCATAAGGTAGGAGGTGTTTAGAAGCAAACTGTGACAGCTCGGCACCTCCCTGGAGTTTGTATTAAACACTGCTAATTCTCACTAACCTCCTCTGCCTGTGCCCGGTGCCCGCAGCTGACCCGGCAGCCTTCCACTCTGCGGCTGCGGACTGACCTCTGTCACCCGCGCCGTAGGAGGTCGGGGGCAGAGGCCTCTGTCCTCAGCCTGAACACCTCTGCTAGCATGCTCAGCTAATAAAGCTCCTGAATTGTTCTGTTGCTGTCCCAAGGGGAAGATTGACTCTGCCACCAAAACAAGCTAACATTTCTCAGGTTTAGTCAGGTCTCTCTAAAAACCTTTGACACAGTTAAGGGTGAGACCTCATGCTAGGAATGAGGGCAAAAAGAGATAGAAAGAGAGAGAGACAGTTTGAAGTTAAAGAGATGATGCTTTTGAAGTAAGTGAAGAAAAGTCTGGGGAGAAAGATTTCCTATTTGAGAAACAAATCTAGTGTGAAAGGAGATTGATTTCTGGGGGAAAGGAAATATGAAAGCTGTTACAAGAATTGACTTTTTTTTTCTAGTACATCTGAAGAGATCCTTTCCACTTTATACAAGCAGGATGAACCATATGGCAAATTACAGAACCACATGAGAGCTGAACAGATCATATTCCAATGACCGTCTTCATCTATCATATGTCCTTTGTCAGACAGTTCATCTTCTTACAACTGAGCCATCATCTTAACATGTTAAAATCAGTGTAGAAGGGAAATGTTTCCTGCTTCTGCTCCTAAATGTAGAATTTACTCCATGGTAACCTTGACCAAGTACTGAGGATGGGCAAGTTACAACCATAATTTTCTATATGCAAAAATGTTATTCCAGAGAACTTTATTTCAAACCTTGGGTTACAAAGAGAGCAGTCAGAAAGCTGAGGCCTAATTGGTGGATCATCCACTCCCAGTCCAGGAGACAATGAAATATAGCTTATGTTTTTATGCCTTAGCAAGCCAGGTGAGTCACTGCCTAAACATATCTGCCTCTCTCCATTGACTACAAAGGAAACCCACTATGACAAGTTCAGTTATAGATGTTTACTTTGTAGACATCTGTAGGAAGACCAGGTGACTCACAGTCAATGAAGTCTTTATGGCTTGGTAGGAGTCTGGAGTTGAGACCCCAAATTACTAGCACAGTCCTTTTCTTAGGGCTTGCCTACAGCTCAGTAAGTGGGAGACTCAACTACTTAGAGACACTATTCTTATTGCTTGAAAAAGTGGAGTGCAAATTTTCCCTGTCTGCATGATTTACTTAGAGGGGAGCTGCACCCTGGGGTTCTTTGTTATCAAACACACGACAGAAGCATAAGGTGTTATTATTACAACTGTTATCACAGAATCTGATAAAACATGTCTGGAACCGATTCTTAAAAAATCCAGTGATATGGATTTTACAGGCTTTCCAGGCAATCTGTTCTGATGCTTTGCTCACCTCATGTTAGAAAGTTTCTCTAATGCCTAATATAAAGTTTCCATATTTCATTATTTCTTGTTCTAATCCCTATGGACATGGAGAGCAATCGATTCTGATTCCTCAGCAGGATACTGCTGAAGTCTGTTACGACATTTCCTCTTAAGTGTTTCATTCTCCAGACTGAACAACTCTGATTTTATTCAATCTTGCAGATCACTTTTTCCAGCGCTCTAATCCACCTTGTTGCTCTCCCTGGACTGCTGCAAGAAGTTTGCATCTTTCTTAAAGCACAGTGCCTAAAGGTGCACACAGTATGTTAGCTGCTTGCTAATTCTGGAGTGTCTACAGACAAATCTTACACATGATGCTGCCTATACAACCCGTGCAATAGTTTTTGCAGGGAGGTGAGATTGTTTATTTCTGTTCAGCTTGTGATCCCCTATAGACCACAAACAGTTTCCTACTGCCTCATTTTCCATCTTCTATTTGTACAGTTGATTACTTCTACATAAATGTGGCACTTTCACTTTCCTTACTGAATTGCATCCTATTGATTTCAGACCACTTCTTCAAATTGTCAGGTTCATTTTTAATAGTGAAAAATGAGGTCTCCTACCTCAGAGCCTGTCTGTGCATAGTTCAGTATGGTAACACAGGAGGCAGGAAAGAATCACAGACTTTTCTCCACTTGTATGCCTATGGGGTGGCAAGGCACAATGACTGCATCTCTCCTGGCAGGAGTCCATGCGCTGGGATAAGAAGAAGTAATCATCTTTTGTTACAGTAGAGCCTGAAGGCAAGACAAGTTTATCCTACTGTTAGAAAGTGTTTTCTAATGCTTCACATAAAGTTCCTCATTCCGTTACTTCTTGTCCTGGAAAAGGAGATGGGGAACAATTTATTCCCTTTCCTCAGCAGGAGGACCCTTGGTTTAGGTACTGCATTCACATGAATTAGTAAACGATTCTTGCTCTGCTAAGTTTGTAACCTAAACAGAAGAAACCAGGAATGGAGGCAAGGGCCTTAACAGATAATGGGAAGGTGGCAAATGTTATGTTCATTTTTTGGCATTTTCTAGGGAAGGGCTTAGTCAGGTGTTGATGAGAGAAATGGAATGCAAAAATGTAGGAGAAGAGTACACTGAAGTGAGGGAAAATGAAGGGGACTGAGCATGCTAAGGGCAACAAAGAGGGAATGAAGATGAAGGGAGGAAACTCTGGGAAGAGACTGTAGAAAAGAATCAGACAAAGACAAGCCAAGAAAGTCCAACCTCATCTGGGTAACATTGTCTGTCTGTTAAGAGGTCCCCATTTTGTCTCTGTCAAGCAACATGTCTCTAGCTGTACTCACTCTAGAATTTGTCTTTAAGGCCATAAAGCAGGAGAGGAACATGCAGAGGAACAGAAAGGAGAGAGAACTAGTTAGATGCGTTTTGTCAAGAGTTCCTGTGTGGAGATGAGGGTGTGTGTCTCATGAGCACAGTTTGGGAAAGTGCTAAAAGAAGAGGTGGCACCTTTGAAGCTACGTTCCACACTGAGTGATGTCTGGCATTGTACAGCAGGCTCTTCAAAACAGAAATGCATCCTGTAGATTGGAAGAGGATGTTGACACAACTCTATTTTTTTTCCTGCTCCAGGGATGCTGCCTTCAGGAACACTTGCTGTGGTGTTCTTCCACTCTGCCTTTAAAGCATGCTCCTTCCATGCACTTTTAAAACTCTCTACCTCAGTGCCTAGAAAATTGCAGTCTATTTTCAGTTGCTGACTAGTTCACTGTGAATTAAAATGGGGTGTTCAGAAGGGTGAAATCAGAACCATTTATAATCCATGTTCTTTCTTTGTTTTTGCATTTCTTCTTCCTACCCCCTCTCCTCCCCGACATAATTGGGGCACATTAGCTTCACTGTCTCAGTTCATTAGGTCATTTCTGAAAATCGAAAATCACAGTTTTGTGTTTATTGGTGTCTTTCTACTTGTAGCAAATAATTTGCAATGAAACGACTTCTAAATTTCCCACTGTGTAGAAGATTCCAGAGCTGCTTGCTTATACTTCATCAGAAGAACTGCTGGAAATAATAGCTCTGAGTTAGGGAATGATGTTGCCCAAGGACTCTAGCTTTGATAATTAAAAATGCCAGTCCCTCATGATGTTGAAAACCTTCAGTTCTCATGGACTGCAGAGGGTTCTCAGTTCTTTGCAACAACAGGACCTAGTTGTGAAGTGATGGAGTAAGCTTTTCAGAACATGCACAAGAGCAAGTTTATTTCTGCTGTGGTATCAAAAAACAGGGCAAGAATAGATGAACAGCATCTATGGGATATCCAAGGGTAGTTTCTTTTAACAAGGGTGTACTCATGATGCTGTCTGCAGTCTATGATGTTTATAACAGCTAAGATCTGGTCTGTTTCTATTTACATCTGACAGAAAATAAAAAGAATCAGAAACTGAAAATTTAAAAAGGTGACTTGTAGAGAAAAAGACTTACAGTTTGCCTGAAGGACGCTTTTATTGAATTTTTATATGGCCTTTACAGAGTAAGAAAAAATTCAGGAGTATCTCTACAGGAGAAACAGTTCAGTGATTTATGTGTTAGCAGATTACTAGTAAAGGGGAAATCTGTTCATTTCGCCTTTCACAGCCTTTTTACCCCAGCTTCACTTCACTCTTTTCTTACTTCTTCAGTCCCCCTCATCCCTTTCCCTGTCAATGGTATCTCTTCCCTCATTTTTTCCAAATTACAGCTTAAAATTTCAGCCTAACCTGTGGGAATAGAAAGCCAACTCAGTCTATTTTTAATGGTGTCTTTGAGTCCAGAAGAACTTTTCTTGCACATTTTACTGCTTGTTTAAAGGTATTCCCAAACAGTCACCGTGAATATGCATGAGAGGGTGGGAGATGTGATCTTGATCAGCAAGCCTTTAGCTAGGGCTTGTAACTGGAGAAACTGAGGACTACTGTGAACTTTCAGTGTGCAGAACACTTTTGCAGAATATTTGCTTTATATTCTAAATTCAGCCCTTGGCTTACTTCTAAGGCTGACTACAGCCTGAGTAGGAACTGTGTTTGATTGCTAGATATGACTTTGAAAGTAAACAGTTTCATTAGGACTTCTGTAATAGACTTGGAAATCTTTTAATCCAAAATTTTTTTTCCTGGAACGATTAGTTGCCTGTGCTCTAGCCTGAGGGAAACTGCCACAAGGGAAAATGATATGAAAAATGGATGTAAATGGAGAACTGTGCCACTACCACTTAAAATTCAGTTGCTTGTCTGTGATGTTTTCAAAGAATACAAAATCATTTAAATATGAAAAAAAATTTAAAATATGCAATCTGTATCAGTCATAATAAATTGGGACTTCATAAAAGAAAGAATTTGGAAAGATAATTTGCACGTTTTGTTTGCTCATTCATTGTAATTTGTTTTCTTTGGAAAATTTCAATGGTCTCAGCAGTTCAGACTAGACCCTCTGTAAGTGGTGAAATTGTTATTCCTGTAACACAAGAGATGGAGTTGGCAGTAGGAAATTCAGTCATTAGTCTGGATAAGTCACTTACTGGGTAAGTGATGGTTGGGAAGGTATGTGCAACAGGTGTCAAGAAGGGTTATTTCCTGAGATGTTAACAAAGTTCTGGCAAGACCTGGGAGACTCTTGTGGCCAGAGTCTGAACTTTTACTTATGGATTTGGAAGCGGGAAGGGAAATGGGTCTTTTTGAAATTAAAATTAAATTACCAGGAAAAATATACACCTCTAAGCAACAGTTTCATGAAATATATCCCAGTTTACCAACACATGCAGCACAGGGGAAGTATTCAAAATCTCGGAACTGTGGTGCGAGAACTGACATAAGGACAAGGGATTTAAATCTACTCAGAACTGTAGAAAGTTTTGAAGAACAAAAAGCCTCTACAGAAAGTGATGCATCCTCTTTGCCTAATAGGGCTAAAGTGCTACCACAGAGAACTGACAATGTTTAGGGAGATTACATATAGCAGGAGCAGAAGGCTGACAGGTGCTAAAGAGTATTCAGGTCAGACAAAGACATCTGCCAAAGACATCAGTCATATGAGATAAGGAAAATTACAGTTGAACTAGGGGAGGAACAGGTGCTGCTCGCAAAGGAGTATCCTGGAAAGTTAATGGTATGTCAGAACACAAATAAAAGAGCCAAAAAATTAAATAAAACCTATATATCTTTGTGCACAGCTGAGAAGGCTAAGGAGGTGGACTTGATTGCTTGGCCACATGGTAAGGAGACTCCTGAAACATGGAGGAATGAAAGGTAAAAAAAAAAAAAGTTTAAAAATCTGGCTTTAAGTATTCATAATGAGTAGATTAAGCCATCAAATGGTTGAGTAGTGCTACACCTGAATTATTCTATATCCTCCAGGGAGGTACACTTACTGAGGACATGGAAATGCCTACAGAAATACCAGCTTTATCTCACAGATTATTCCATTTATTACATTACGAGCATCCTGTTCAAGCTATTTTGTATGAAAAAAACAAAGGAGGTCGATAAGATATCAATTGGTTAAAGACCACAAAAGGGGTGACTTTGGGTATCTGTCTCTAAAATCCAAAGAATAAAACATATGCTTTTTGTAACATATGAGACTTAGTCCAATTGGAAACAGCTGAGATGCCAGATATGACATTGATATAATTAAGCCTGATTTATTAAGTGACCATGGAGTTGGAAGCACAGTGTTGGAGGCTACTTTGGACAGCTCACTATAAATCTTCACAGTAATCAGCAACGAGGAATAATATAACATGGAAGAAACAGAAAGATGTAATACCATCACTTTATTAACTCTATACTTTAGCTGAAGCCATATACATATAAACGTGAAGAGGCCCATAGGTACACTGCAAAAACGGATAGATGCATGAAGCAATTTTAATCTGAGGAAAGAGAAGAAGTAATGAATTTTAGAAAAGAAAAAGACACAATGAGGGTATACAAGATAGCGAATATTAATAAGAAGCTAAATCTGAAGCTTCTATTTACTTTCTACAGATTTCATCAAAAAGGGACTTTGGTTTGAAATTGAAAGCCTCTGCAATTAAAACTGACAAAAGGAAATACATTTAAAGATAATACTTAATTAACCCGTAGCATTTATGTAGACAATGCAAACATCCACAGTACATTAAAAAGGAAACAACAAACAAAAAAATAATCAGAGACTTAAGCCCTCTGATGTCAGCACGTTTGCCAGCCTGGGGAAAAAAATCTCCTCTGGGGGCAGGTTATTTTAAAAATTGCCACTTGCGAATTTTGGGTTTTACTTACCGTCATGCACTGGATGCTGTCTAGGTTACTGGAGTATCTGGGAGTAATTTTTTTTTTAAAAGAGGTGAAAAGTTCAATGAAAAAATACCCCCTGCAAAAGTTGTAGTAAGTACTTTGACTTGCGAGATGGTCTCTGAATTCTCAGATTCCAAATCTTACAGATAGAATATTTATAAAGCCCTTCTAAACTCATATGCTTTTGTAACATTTGCCTTGCTTAAAATTAGAAAATAATTTGCTCTCCCAAAGTAAGGGACAGGAACAATAGGTACTAGTTGGCTTGTATCTGTTTTCATCGTTCATATATGTGGGTGAGGGATGGAATGAAAATAGAAAATCCTATATGTATTTTGTGATTTCTTTGGGAAATGTGCCAACATGAAAATGAAAGGAAGTGATGGCCCTCTGAACCATCTTCCCTGAATCTGAGCATTGTTTCAGGTTTTGAGGTTGCGGCTCCTGTTAAGGATGGCTTGCTGGGCTGGCGTGGTTGAAGCATACCGATAAGAGTCAGGAAGGTGATGTGATTAGTATCTTATCTGTCTGTCCTTGAATTCCCCACTCCTGTGACCTTGTCTGCATTCACGTAGACTGGCTGGGGAAGTGTGTGTTGAGGGAAAGGCAGGAGAGATGATTGCAGCAGAAGTCCATAAGGAGGTCGACTCATTTCAAGCATAACACCAAGGCACTCTAACTACTCTGACTTTTTGCCCCATGATGAATTCCCTGGTAATGTCTTTTCAGATTACTTGCTGTCTATGGCTTATTTGTATGTCTCTCAGTGACATTTATGGTTAAGAATGCATTTTTAATGAGTATTTCTTTTAAGACCATGTTAATTTTCCACACCCAAAACCAGATTGCCGTAGTCATAGGTAAAAATACATATTTTAACAACCATTCTTTCAGATTTGGTTAATTCCCTGCGAACTTATTTCAGAGACGGCAGATAGTGCACTTTAAATTCACATCAATGCATGTCATCATTTGGCTCTGTCAGGGTATGCAGAGGACCAGGGAAGTATGGGAGCCCATGCCCACCTCAGGTATAGTGGAGCGGCACACACTGGGAGCTGCTACCTGGGTGTGAGCAATCTGGAGGTGGGGAAGCCATAGTTCTTCCTCAGGGAGAATCAGTCTACAAAATGTAAGTGACAGGAGATGTGTGTGGGGAGGGAGGAGAGGAGAGGAGAGGAGAGGAGAGGAGAGGAGAGGAGAGGAGAGGAGAGGAGAGGAGAGGAGAGGAGAGGAGAGGAGAGGAGAGGAGAGGAGAGGAGAGGAGAGGAGAGGAGAGGAGAGGAGAGGAGAGGAGAGGAGAGGAAGTAATCTGCATCCTCTCAGAGCTGTTGTCCCTGAGATGGAGGAGGGATTAGAAAGGGAGCTATGACTCTTAGGCAACAGTGTAGTGGAGATATAGCAGCTAAGATTTTCCCATCCAATGGCAATGAGAGGAAATTCTCAGTCAGTCCTTAGCAAAGTATTTTTATTATGAATGCATTTCTTCAGTGCATTCTTTGAATGTTTTCAATACCAATAATTACATGTCCCTGCTCTAAGAAGCCAATAATTTACTTTCACACAGGGTACTCTTAAGAGGGACAACAAAACAGTGGGATGGGGAAGATCAGAGCACTAAGGCTAGGGAGATTATTCAGAGATGGCACGGACACAGCATGGAGAAAGACTTTTTTTGCATTTGCATTCATTTTATGACTGCTCTACACTGCTAAGGTAGCATAAGGGGGCCTCATGTAAATGCGTCAAACCTACACGGGTAAGTGATTAAATAGGTTTTAGCTGGCACACGTTCTGACATGCAATCATGGCAGAGTAGTTTTAAAGAGTGGCTGAAATCAGTCATGATATTGGCATTGACAGCCTCGTTTGATATTGGTATGGGCAGCCTGGTTGTCAAAGGTGTTTTCTCTGAACATATTTGAGACCACCACAGCAATTCACAACCAACTATCCTCCAAGATGGCCAACGGCTGCTCCAAAACCATTAGCCTCATAAGGTTTCTGCTACCTTGGATGTTTTCTGGGAGAAAGCAGCAGAAGCTTGCTGAGTGTGGAAATGGGACATATTTTCAAAACATCTGTTGACATTATATATGCCGAGTAATTTAATTTCAAAATTGTCATGTTTTTCAACATAGGACATCTGTGCTGGTAGGCAGTATCTGTGAAGTGCAAACAAAAATGGAATTAAATCTACAATAAATATGCTCAGACAAATAATACGTTTCAGTAGAGAAGCAAACATGCAGTATAACTCCTTTATCAGCTATTCCCTTTTCTCAGGGAATGCACTTTCTCTGTTCAACAGTCTAGAAACAGACCAATATATAGGTTACATGCCCCAAGCGATTCTGGGACTATAAAAGCTTTCCAGCTATGTAAAACAAGTTTGTTATCCAAGCCCTAGTTTCTACAGTCCTTGGTACTTATCTTTGCTGAGCAAGTTGAATTCATAACTCCAAAGGTCCCCACACACAGAGAGAGGCAGGGTTGGTACTTAGTCTGGGAGTCACAAAAGCTCACTTGCTAATCGCTGGGGTAGTTAAGTTACTCAGGAGGTTATGCCAAAAAAGAGTGGTATCACAAGCAACACTCCTCTATCAAGCCAGGAATCAGAGCCTGGTATTGCTGTGTGCACTTAGGTGTCTCTGTGACACAAGATGTTGCCCTCTCATTTGCAGGATGCTACCTAATAAATAGTGAAGTATTCCTATGCTGTTGTGGAGTCATGAGAGCTCTGACTTGCACTGTCCCCATGGATTTTGCATACTAGGTAGAGTCTTCAACACCAGCCTTTTGGATGAAAGTACTCTGTGCCCTTTCTGTTGAAGCTGGGCAAGTGCTCCAAACACTCAGTCGCTATGTAAGGGCTACCATTCACTGCCATTGGTTTTCACACAACTCAAAACAATCTGAACGAGTTAAGTTTGGTCAGAGTACAGCTAGAAATCTAGGCTCCTCTGAGGTCTCAGACATTAGTTGCATCTTTCTGAATTGTTAATGAGAGGTGACTTATCTAGGCAGCCAGCTCAGTAAAGAGAAAGATGCCCTTACGTTTCCTCAGTAATACATCTATAATTACCAGAGAGGCTTTTCCCTGAAACCTAAGTGGGTTAGGTAGGGTTTTCCCTAATTGCTTTTCTGATTTTAGTAACTTTACCTTTATCTATGTTGTATTTTGGGTTCAAAGGAAGTCTGCCCATGTTCTGTCAAAAGACCCATGTTCCATAGAGCTCAGAGGGTTGTGGTTAGTGGTGCAGAGTCTAGTTGGAGGTCAGTAACAAGTGGTGTCCCTCAGGGGTCAGTACTGGGTCCAGTCCTGTTCAATATATTCATCAATGACCTGGATGAAGGGATAGAGTGTACCATCAGCAAGTTTGCTGATGATACAAAGCTGGGAGGGGTGGCTGACATGCCAGAAGGCTGTGCCACCATACAGCGTGACCTGGAGTTGGGCAGAGAAAAACCTTACGAAATTCAACAAGGGTAAGTGTAGGGCACTGCATCTGGGGAGGAATAACCCCATGCATCAGTACAGGTTGGGGGCTGACCTCCTGGAGAGCAGCTGTGCGGAAAGGGACCTGGGAGTCCTGGTGGACAACAGAATGACCATGAGCCAGCAATGTGCCCTGGTGGCCAAGAAGGCCAATGGCATCCTGGGGTGTATCAAGAAGAGTGTGGCCAGCAGGTCAAGGGAGGTATTCCTCCCCCTCTACTCTGCCCTGGCGAGGCTGCATCTGGAGTCCTGTGTCCAGTTCTGGGCTCCCCGGTTCAAGAAGGACAGGGAACTGCTGGAGAGAGTCCAGCAAAGGGCTACAAAGATGATTAGGGGACTGGAGCATCTTTCTTATGAGGAAAGGCTCAGGGACTTGCGACTTTTTAGTTTAGAGAAAAGAAGATTGAGGGGGGATCTTATCAATACTTATAAATACTTAAAGGGAGGGTGCCAGGTAGATGAGAATAGCCTTTTTTCAGTGGTGCCCAGTGATAGGACAAGAGGTAACGGGCACAAACTTGAGCATAGGACGTTCCATCTTAACATGAGGAGGAACTTCTTTCATTTGAGGGTGGCAGAGCACTGGAACAGGCTGCCCAGAGAGGTTGTGGAGTCTCCCACTCTGGAGACATTCAAAACCTGCCTGGATGCCATCCTGTGCAACCTGCTGTAGGTGTCCCTGCTGTGGCAGGGGCATTGGACTAGATGATCTCCAGAGGTCCCTTCCAACCCTGACCATTCTGTGATTCTGTGATTCCAGCTATCACATAGTGCCTCAAGGAAGAGACGTGAGAAGTGAGTGTGAATACAGAGTTCTCAGAGGCCAAGGAAAAACAGGGTTTTTTGCATCGATACTGGAGCTCTGGCTTTGCCCCACTGTTCTGCAGGAAGGAGAAGAACTGTGAATGGGTGAGAAGGGCAAGAGCACGAGGGAGGTTGAGCTACAGAGAACTAGGTTTACCAGTCTGCTGTCAAAAACAATTGCTAAGGTGGTGGAGCCTCTTCCACCAACGAAGAGCACTGCCCAATGTATTCCCATGTGTCCTTCCACAGCAGCCCGTATCTTGGGTTTGCAGGGCTTTGCAGTTGACCAAGTAGATAGAGAGGTAACGGCTGGTTTTGTTGCTCCTGCCAGTCTGTTGACCTAAACAAATGCCCACTTGGCTTTTACCTAAAACAAGCCTGCCTTTGACATAGTAACACATTTACTGAGCTGAAAATGAAAATGTGTCCAAAATGTGATTGCTTTGGAGGCAAATGCTCACTCATTACAAGTATGCCTTGGAATGAGGACCAGTTTGAAAAAAATACTGAAGCACTTGCTTTATGACAGCAGCATTTGAGCAAAACCTTTCTTTTACCGTATGTGTAGTAATTCTGTTAAACTCTTATATGGAAAAAATGTATACAATCCATTTCTTTGAAAATCTTCACAAGTCCTGTTTTTACACCTCTGAAATGCAGAATCTCAACTTTTCACGTCAAAACAATAATTTTTGGTTAGATATCAAATGTATTTAAAGTCCTATTGATGTCTGTATTTAAGCATTGATTCATTAAGACAATTGGGAAAAAAGTTCCACTTGGAAAAAAATTTCAAAATTTTGCTTGCTTGTATCAATTCAGGACAACAGGAAATTTGAAATCTTGCAATATTTCCCAGGCTGGCAAATATAGCTGACTCTTTGCCTGACTTCATAGTGCAAAATTAAGCAAAACCCTTTAAGTTTTGGTCCCATAATTTAAATATTAAACCATTTGAAATGAAACCACAATTTAGTAAAGTGTACAGGCTACCGTGCTGGAAGAAATAGTTTGAAAAATATAAGCCAAATATTTTTCACTTTTTTTCTCGATCAGCGTTGGAGATCTAAACATGGTCAAAGAATGAAGCAAGCAAAAAGAGCAGGAAATCAGCCTTTAGGCCTGATCTTAACAACTTGATTGATGCCTCGTAGCAAATAAATCATATTAAGTACTAAAAGTAAAGTTGATATTTTGGAACTGATTCCATCGTCTAGCATTACAAACAGCAGGAAACATATTTGACATTGCTTGTGCTTCAGCAGTAATTTTTTAGTAATTTCTTTCCTGTCCTTTCAAGGGGTTGCGTTTGAGTGGACATGCTTTTAGCTAAGCAAGGTAGGTTTTGTGTCCTGTTTCTTATTAGATTTCCATGGTTTTTACCTGCAGGTGAGTATCAAGTAACTTGAGACTTTTCTATATCTCTTGTATCTTCTGAGTTTTGGGTGTCATTTGCCTATTTTTGTTCTAATTCAACAACATTTAGCAGCAATAGTGATAGCCATGTTAGTAACTTTTTTCTTACTTGAGCAAACGTGGTTTTTCTGTTTCACCTGCTCTGACTTTATTGTAATAACTAGCAGATACTGTTTAAACTTTTTTTTTTTTTTTCACATCAGTGGTTTACAATATCACTATAATCTTGAGAATAACTGGTGAGAATTTACTGGTAGTTGAACAAGACAGATGCTTGAAGTTCATTATCTTTGTAATCTTGTGCTTTTACAACTTAATTTTATATTATAGACATTGTCCATTTCCAATGGAAATGTGAATGAATTTCATCACACTCTTTATTTGGTCTCCTACAGTAATTCTGAGAATTGATATCCCCATATATTGAGAGATGGGGTTCACAGGATCACTTAAACAGTTTTCTTGTCTAATGCGATTGAAATCCTCTCTTCTTCTTCATTCCCTTCCCTCAGATTTTCCCTAAATCTGAGAGATGACACCTCACTCTCTAAGGCAATTAAAGCTGCTTTTGGACCTGCGTGTTTGAGCTCCGATCCAAATGAACATCGAGTGCTGCGGACGGAAGTATTTGACATGGTTATGATTTAGTAGCAATTCAAAATTTATTAATGGTTTGAGGTAGATCAAGAAGTTAAGTTTTAGCAGCACTTAATCATTAACTGATTTAAGGACTTACAAGATGATTTAACAAAATAATTGAACAGTGACTTAATTATAGATTTGAAAAAGGCAAGGTTCACACTAACTTACTATAAGGTATCCCAAATCAATACATACATGTATGAGCACAAACATACAAACACACACCAATTGAGGGTTCACACCCACACCCACACCTGCGTTTTTGACTGCTAGGGCCAAAGGTCCCTTCACAATGGGTGGGGAATGAGCCAACGAGGTGCAATGAGCCAACGAGGTGCAATGAGCCAATGGGTGCCCCTTTTTACGCCTGCACAACTATTTGGATCCAATAAAGTATAAGAACATCCACACCCGTAAGAGCTAATGTGTATATAGAGAGGTGGATGAAAGAGAGGTTAGCCTATAGTTAAAATTTCCCTCTTTGAGTTTGGAGTAAATACTCACAATGTGTCGGTATTCCTCAACGGGCGATAAAGAGATTTGAGAGGGGTTGACTCGTCCTGGCCTTTTGATCCTTGAGGTGTCTGCCTAAGCGGCGTCCCAACTCAGGGGAGATGCTGGTCACAGCCCACTGCGATCCAGAAGAGCTCAAAGGGTCTTGCTACAATCACTACTTATAGGGTCTGGGATAATTGTCTTTTGTCAGGTATTTTTCTACTCCAGCCTAACTCAGACGATGGGATATTCTGGTACTTTCCAGCAGTTGTTCAAGTCCAGAACTTGCTAGATTTTGGAGTTCTGGTATCACCCCGCTTCAGGCCATGATCCAGGTACAGGTACTAGCCTGTCAGGGGGTTGTTGGTTGTCATTACTGTTTCCAAGCAGTAGGGGAAGCAGGAGCCAGGTGTGTTAAGGGAGTGCCCTAATGCTCTGGTATGTGGCCTAGGGATGGGGAATCGCACCAAGCACCGAGTGGCCAAAAGAGGGGGGGAGGGTTGCACCACCACACCAAGTACAAAGCTCATACCTGCAGCCGAGGCCAATGGAAAAGGCATTAGTTTGCTTGTCTTACCTGAAAGGCTGTCTGTTAGATAAGCTGTGAAGACTGAACATCACAGATATGTCTCCTTTCTTTCAAAACAGGGCCTTCTTATAGATTCATTTGCCATCTATGGCATTTACCCAGACCATGACAATCCAGTGTTCAGACTCTTGCTTACTGTCCTTCCTCAAACATACATCCTTCACCTCTTCAGGAGGGGTCTGTTGCTGAAGTTTTGTCTTCAGTGTCTCCTGTTTTGTTGATTGGGATGCTGTTTTTACACACTGTATTCTGAGATGCCCAGTTTGCTTTTGCATTGCGCGGGGCATCTGTGTTCCTTTGGACTGTGTTAGGACAGCCAAAAAAGTAGGCAGATGCTTAGACTTATAGTGGCTTTGTCCTTTTGTTGACCTGAAATATTAACAGAATATTAGCAGAAGTACATGAAACAGAAGTTCTCAATTGTGGCTTTGTCTACAGTGCCCAGGCATGGAGACTTCCTTTCCTTCGTGACACAACTTTTGATTTCTTTGTTTTCTGGGTTTGTTTGTTTGTTGTTTGTTTGTTTTGTTTTATTTTGGTTTTGTGTTTGGTTTTTTTTTTCTGTTTGCTTTTTTTTTTGTGTTTTTTTTTTTTTTTTTTTTTTGTTTGTTTAGTTGGGTTTTTTGGGGTGGTGTTTGTGGTTTTTTTTTTAATTTAAACTGTTGTGACTAGCATATTGCTCTGTTGTAAATATAGTTGCCCTCTGTAAGCAGTGGGAAACAGCTGAAAAAATTTAACAGAAGCTTATTACAGGGAGTATTTTACTACTTAAGAGAGGCAGGCATGGTGATTTAGATATGGTTTGAATAGCTGAGATAAGTGTTGTTTCTCATCTGAAATGCCTTCACAGCTACAAGCATTTTGTTAACTTGGGCTATAAAGAAACCTTGCCACTAGTAGTCAGGGAAAATTCTGGAAAAGTTACATTTGCCTTGGATAGAGAGTATAAGTGTCACAGAGCGTGCTCTAAGTTTGCTCTTGCAACTGCATAAAAACATTTACAGTCAAGATCTGTTCTATTACCTGCGGTTAGGATCATCCTTGAAAATATATTTGTTAGCATAACTCTGTGGTGTACTGTATGCCAGATTTATTGATGATGAAGAAAATGCCCTTGGTGTGGCATTTGTTCCAATTTGTTTAGGTATCAGATCAGTTTGGAACCTTATGTTCCAGATTTGACATAAATATATCTGCAGATATTATAGAAATGATCCTGAACTTATAGTTCCCGGGAGTTTGTGATGCAGCCTATTCTACAAACAATATTTGGCTATGAAGCATAATTTATTTGGTATAGCAAAGATTTTCATGCATCTTTCACTATGTTATGCTATTCATTGATAGTGTGAAACGTATTATTGATTGCTGCAAGGTATTCTGGTAAAGTACTGTGCAAGGATTGAAGTTTACAGATTTATTATAGTATCATGCAGTACATTTATTCTTGGCATAATATCTACTAATCATATATTATTTAGAAGACAAACATTAGTTTATGAGTGTGAAACAAGATACTGCTTTAGAAGAGTGCATATAAATCTGTCTATGGAAGATACTAGCTATTGGTATAAAAGGGATTTCTTTTCATGCATTCTGGAGAAATGATGTTTATCAAGGATTATTAAGGTTGAAAAATCAACCTTTCAGACTGGTAGGAAATACCAGATTGTGTATACCAGACTGTGTATATACTTCTGAAGACCTTAAATCTTTGTAATATGTTTCAATAAACTGTGGTAGAATATACTGGTATGTTGTAGATGATCTTCAGTTTGAGATTCCTTTGAATTTTATTGAGATGGCAAAATAGGTCATGTTCAAAGAAAAATAATAATACAAATTTAAAAATGGACTCATCACATATTCAAATCGTGTTCAGATTGTACATATTCTGGACTCAGTCATTACAAAAGCTGTCCATGGGTCTAGAGACCATGTCAAAATTAATGATATTCAATTTTAAAATTTTCATTGCTAGCCATTTTTTCGCACTTTCCCCTTACTCTTCAATAGAGAAAGTGAACTGTTCAGCATAGGAAGGGGAAACTTGCTTTCTTAGATCTACTGGAAGGAACGAGCCAATTTTGAAGACTGCTGATGAGGAACAAAATTTGCCAGCACTCTAGTCCAAAACTGTATTACACGAAGATTCTTGGCAAATTGAATATCTTTGCATGTGTGTTATTTCACCTGTAATGCCAGACTGAGACTTACTCATTTCTTTTCCAGTAACAGATGAATCAAATTTGATCAGTAATTTGATTCCAGTAAAATTGAATCAAATTTGATTTGAGTAAACAAAAAGATTTTTGAAACATAAAAAATATTAATGAGAAAGAATTTTCAGACATATGAGTAACTGAAAAAAAGAATGGAGATCAGAACACATTCTGTGCATAAGAATGTCTGTATCCACCTATCTTTGCTGCCCAATGAAGCAAAATAAATTCAAGTGCTGGAGGTCTTATAATATGCTCTCTAGAAATAATGATTTATGGGTAAAGTAGTAAACGAATTTCATATATACAATAATAAGGCACTGTCCCACTGTGAGATTTCATGTTAACTTTGAAACTGACTTTTGTAGCGATATGCTTATGAAGACCACGCACTCTGACGCAAATATATACCCTGTATGTAACAAAAATAGTAAAAACTTACCATCTAGTATTTTAAGGATTTAGCATAAAGTGTTTTGAAGTTTCAGCATATTATTACTGGAAACTGTTTTTGGCTTCACAAGTTTTTCTTTAAAGCTTGTTAAAATGAAATCATCTTTTCCTTCATGTCTAAAAATAAGTATAGGTAAACTCTGATTTTCTGAAGGTCATGATGGATGACTGAAATCCTCATAAAACCAAGGTTGATTATAAGAAATTTTTGGACTTGATACAATTTTTGGGTACAAGGAATACTACGAATTTGAATACCAAAGACGTTCAGGGCTTAGCTGCATTTCCTTCCTCTACATGAATAGTAGTGTTTCTTCTTTATAAAGTGAAATTATTGTGCTTTGTCCAGTGGGCTTTGTTCTGACAATAACTATTATAAAGAAGATCCAGGCATTTCCGTCCCCTCAGCAGGCATACAGTGCCACGAATAACAGCAGAATGTATGTGACTGCTGCATGTAGTGGTTAGGGAATAGTCAACAGAAAGCTCATGCAGAGATGGAAGTGAGGGTCGTGCATACTTAGAGCGGTGCTCTTAAGGTCTGTGTTTATCGTTGCAGAGGCAATGAGGGCTTTAGGGACTGGGAGAAAATGCGGTGAATGCAGATCTACCAGTTAACCTCCTGACAGTGGGTGAGTATATAGGGAGCAGTTGCTATGCAGGATTTAATCATAAGCCTCCAAAAGAGTGTAGCAGGCATGTTGAAAGCAGGCTGAAATTTTTGGAAGAATTCACAGTCTAACAGAGTTGGTTAGAAACAATTATGAAAGAACAACATCTTTGCTTCTCCAGTGACTTACTGAATCAATAGATAAAGATGTGGCCATACATGCTGTTTAACTGCATTTCTGGTAAGCATTCAGAAATAAGTTGATCTGTAATATCACAATGTATAGCTTGCATGCTTGTGTCGAAATGAAATGTTTTTCATTGGAGAAGTCAGGATGAGAAAGCGTAAGGCAAGAAGTTTTGGCAAAACTGGTTCAGGTTATGGTAGGGTCTACATCATTATAAAGGTAATAAAGTGTACATATATAAACACACTTTGAGAAAAATCTGATTTAAAAAGAAGCTTAAATATCTGGATAATCAATTTGATAGAACGAGTACATGCAGGGTGCCAGTTGTAAATGGAGTATATATATAATGATGGTCAGAAAAAAGCTGGGTAATCTGAAGTGAATACATTTTGGCACATACATCTATGGTTAATAAATGTCTTTGATTAAGCATCAAGTACTGGGTTGTGGGGAAAAACTGTGATCTTGTGGCTCCAAGACTGAGCCTCAGACACAAAACCACCTGCCTGCACTGGCAAACTGTGACTGGGAAAGAGTGTTTAAAACTTTTATAAGGTTCTAAAAAACTACCATATGGGCAAAAACTCTCCTTGATCATGCAGGAGCTAACTGGTGCCCAGAGTGCAGATGAGATTTCTGGGAACTGAAATTTTGGGTTGTAGATTTCTCTGTGTTTGAACAGAAGCAGCAGAAATTAAAAATGACTCACAGGTAACAAAACACAGGTCAAAAAGATTTAGGACATGACAAGTAAGCTTTAAAAAAAAATAAAATACAAGGAGCTTTAGCAATGGTAGGAAGGAAGGAATCAGCAATTGATGACGAATGTTTTGAAGACAGATATGAAAATCATCTGGTAGGGTATAAAAACTAGTCTGGAATACCAGATGTGAACCATGAACCAATCTGGAATGTTGTTCCCATTGTTGATACTGTTTTTCAGTACAGATCAAAGAGGTAAGGAAAAATGGGGTTAACACAGAGGAGACCTAGAAGTTTCTTGAACATTCATCATTTTCTGGTTAAGCAAAGCAACAGGGAAAAAAAGAAGATTGGCTAAGACACTATTTGGAAAAATCGCTCATGTTATTACATTTCAAGGGATTCAGGATATTGCTGCATGAGAAATTCTGAAAGTTAGAGGAATCCCATAAGGACATTTTAGGATCACATCTCAAATGATTTTTTTGGGAGTTGATCAGTCAAGAGGAATTATAAGCTCATGCTCAGTAGTGACACCTTTTATGCCGCTGTAGAACATAGTGTCAGAAAGAATGCGTGGATTCCATAGCCTCATTTTTGATACCTATACCTGTTGTTTGGTGCCAGCTATTTGTGTTATCTAGGGCTCCTTGAAGTCCTGGAGAATTAAGAGCACGGGATTGCATACATGTCCCATCAGAGAATATAAAGCTGCTGGTGTATTAAGCATAGCCGGAAACAGATACAGATCCACAGAGAAAACTGACGAATAATATTTATTTATACCTAACTAAGTGTGTGTTTTTTAAATTAGCATCTGTGCATAGAAGATGATGAAACATTTTCACAGTGGATTTTTTTGTTTTATCATTAGATTCTCTCTATGCCGTGGAAAGAATACCTGTTCTTTATGTCCAAGATGTATCACGAGCCCTGTAGGTATAAATATGTCTAGTGTTTGTGATGAGAGAATGGGATACTAAAGTGATGTATGAAATGCCTGAGATACTTGGAAATAAATTAAATTTAGTTCCCAGAACCAATAACCTGTGCAGTAATGCAAAAACTAAAAGAAATCCATTTCACTAAATATTGATACTGTGAAGATTGCTTGTGAAGTGCTTTTTGTAAACGTAACGCAAAATAGGAAGCCACATCAACAGCTCCTTCTGAAAGGTTCATTTCTGCTAAGGAATAAGCAAAAGCGGAATAGGTGGAAGAGGCAGAACAGAACATTTCATTGCAGATACCTGCTTTCGTGTACGTGGACTGTGCAGATAATGCCTTAAATAGCAGAGCAAGATACTGTTTGGGAAGGAGGAGGAGTAGTGGAAGTACCTCTTTGATGCTCAAATCTTCATCTGGAATTGGGTTTGATTTGATGCTTAGAGTGGCAAGAATAAGCCTATGATTTGTGGAATTGTAAAATCTATATTATTACTGGATTGTAAATAGAAAAAGAAGCCAAACAGGTGGTTCTTCTCTCAGCTGTACATCAAAATAGTTTAATTTACATTTTGTGCTCCTTCTCATTTATACTAGTGAGAGGTACAGGGAAACCAGGCCCTAGAAGAGGAATTTGCCATTGGACACCATTTTTGGCTTTAGTTCCAGATCCAATACCTAAAAGTAAGTGTCTGCATGTCAGCTGGGAGTCTTAACATCCCAGCAAAATCAGGGCTTGATTCTGTTGCTTATACGTAGTTATCTAGTGTCATTTGAAACTCAAACTTTGCTGCTGCAAGCTATTAGTTCAGAACGGCTTCGATTTCCTGTGCGTCTTACATCACGTTTACCACATTCGTGCATCTGAATAGCCAAACCCACCAATTTTAGGCAACCAGATTAAGCCTGCAGTGAGTGTGGTTACTGGACCCTAAAGATGCATTGAATCAATTGGCTAGAAGATGCCTGGTCTCCACTGCCTATTTTCACTAGCTCTCCGTTGACCGCAATAGGAGCCTAGACACCTATTGAATCCTAGCCTATGTGACTGGAGCAGTGCTGAAGGGCTCAGTTCAGTTGCCCACACCAAGATGTCTAGTGCCACTGGAGACACTGTAGGCATCTGTGATACCAGTGTGGCTTTGGCAGAGATGGCACAGGACCACCAGTAGACCCAAGCCCTTCTGGAGTGGCAGCTGGATGCAAGGCAGGCAATCCAAGGCTTCCCAATGGCAGTAAATGCCTTAATGTTAGGTGAATGAATATTGTTTTGTCTGTGAAAAGAAGAGCAAGAGGCTAGCCAGTACCCTAAAAATGTTCAGTGTTAGGGAGCTATACAATTCCTCCCTTTCATCTGTTCCAGGTCAGAGCCAGGTTATTAGGATGCTCCACTTCTCCTTTTTTAAAAGGATCAGTTTTGTTGAAAGATTTAACTGACTTTCAGTTCTACTTTTAAAGGAAGAAAATTAACACAATAATAAGAACATTTTGTAAATAGACAGTGTTTATATAAAAAAGAACTCTGAGGACAATTGCGTTGACAGGATTCAGCTCCAGATGAGGTCTGTAACCAGAACAGTGCAGGTTGAGTCACTATTATGGTCAGGGCTGGGTTTGGATCAGCAGCACCCACCCACTGCAATGGTTTCAGAATCAGAATTTTTTAAATGGTGGAAGCACTAAGAAAGAGGCTGTTCTTATGGGATTTTCTATTCTCCTGTGCTTAAATCTTGGCAAAAACATGGTTTTACTTTAATGAGGTCCTAAACAGAAAGAAAATTAATTAATGTCCAAGTTGGCACTTGGCTTAGGACCCTAGAGTGCGTTCAGATCTAGGCGTTCAAAACTAGTCACCCTGCAGTGCATCAGGATGTGGGCACATTTAAAATTCTGGAGCTGACCAGTTCCTAACTCTACGTCATTTTATAACCCATTAGCATTTGTGAGTGTATTTTGTAACAGTAAAGGATAATGCTGAATTTTTAAAATTGATGTTGCTGATGCTGAATTTTAACTCATGATTATGATATCATTATATTCAGCAGTCAAACTTTTCTGTGTGTGTGATATAAATAGAGGAGAAGTTTGAAACTGTGTCTTAGCCAGTGCCTTAAACTGTGGTCTCATGATTATTTTGTACGTGTTGTAAAATTTGCTGCCTTGCCCCAGATCATCAAAGCTCTAAGTCATATGCTGAAATAAGCATTAATACTGTGTTATCTAGAATAATAAAAAAAATCAAAATTGGATAGTTATAACCTTGCATGTATTAAACCCCATGGTGTTACATTTGCAATGAAGGTTCTACTGATGCCAAGATACAGTATTTTAATGCTATCAAGCCTAAGGAATGTGCAAAGTACATCCTCTTATCTCTCATTGCTAGGAGAAATGGCACTGCTCTAAGATCTCAGAAGGTGATTGCAGGATATCAGGTAGGCAAATTAAAAGGTGGGAGACAGGCCAGGTTGAAAAGTCTTCAGAGGTCCCCGCTGTCAGTATGCAACTTCCAGATAAAGTTGAGAGAAATGAAATCCAGTGTTTTCTGTGCATATAAATCCACATTTCTTTTGATGGGAAGTTTCTTTTATCAGGTGGCTTTAGCAGCTTTCAGACCTTGGTTCAAGGAGAACTGAAATAGTCTGTAAATTATGCTGTAGCTATTATGGCTATTTACTCATATGGTAAAAAGGCAACATTATTCTGTCAGTAGATCGCAGCATTCTAGAAGGGATAGAGAAGACCTTGAAAAAGCGAATACATTTTCAGGAAGAATATTTCTCTCACTCCCTGCAATAATCGATAGGTTAATTAATGGCCTATTTAAAAAAGTACAAAGATTCTATAATATTGATTGTTTTCATAATTAAAACAAAGCAAATTCTAAATATCAACAATTTTAGTGCAAATGGCTTCATTAACATGCACCAGAGAACATACGCCTACATTGTTGATACCATTTTTCTTGTTTAATCCATGGCAGCTATGCAAACTGGCAGCACTTAACATGATTATGTCAAGATCTCACACAAGTTAGCTCACAGCCAAGGGCTGACATGTAGAGTCAATACGCCAGGGCTAATTATGTTGATGTCAAAAAGTTACCTTTCTTTGTGCATGATAAATGTTTCACATAGATTAAAGCATGTTTGTGTACTGTGAATTTTACCCAAAAGATTGCACCAAAAGGTCAGCAATCTTTGATGCAATTTAATTACAATATTGTTGATTATGCATGCCTTGTAATCTGATACTCTGATCAAAGTCAAGTGTGGGATTAGAAAAAAAAGTATGTATTATGACTTTTAATCATCATTTCTGCTAATGATTATGCCTGGGAGGATGAGTACAGTCTGCATGTTAACCTTTGAAATGAATGCTTCGACTATATCCACTGTACTTCATTTTTAGTAGTTCACAAATTGAAGGCATTATCATATTATTTTGTGTGAGATTTTGTGCAGTCCATGGCTTGCACATGTAAGGAGGAACAGAGCTCCTGGAGAGCCTCTTACAGACTCCAGGTTCACACTTTCTACATTTTGTTGTAGTAAAAAAATGTCCAGGGTTTCCAGCTCTCCATTCTGATTTCACAACATCCCCTTACAGATAATGGAATGCATATTGCTTATTTTGCAGTACTTAAACTCCCCTTTCTTCTTCTCCTGTGCTACTTAATAACTTTAAAATGAGCACAGTTATTTGGTACTGCAAGCGTATGGCGTAGCTCCTGGGAAAAGCATGGATACAAGTACACCTGAGGATAAATTCCTGCTTTCATTTGTCTGGTTTGCTTCAACCTTCCCCAAAATAGTACAGCTTTTTGGCTTACCTTCCCAGAGGGACCGTCTCTGGGCAAGATAATCCATAACCTTTCCATCCTCTTCTATTATCAGGATGGCTGCTAGTTTATGCAAATTATAATAGTAAGGAGAAGTGATACAAAAATACACCGAATGTCCCACAAGTACCCTTCAATTTTCTCTTGATCATATTTTCATTGTGAAGTGAGAATGCAGTTTCGGTAGGTTCATGTAGTGCAAAATTGCTGATTTGTCCCCTTTTTCTTGCTTTCTGCTCCTAGTGCAGGCACAATACTAATTTTTTTCTAGGAAAACATCTGTCAGAGGTTGGCGATATGCATGCTGCCCCTATCTTGTGCTTGTATTTTTTGTATACATGGTGGAAAGGGATGCATATAACTGTCGACTGGTGTGCCCACCTTGAATGTATGCAAGATAACTGATATTCTGGAAATAGAAAAGGCTCTTTACCAGTGTAAGATTATCAAAATAGATTCATGAACTATTTTTTTCTTTCCATGACTGAGAAACCAATTTTTTATCCTGTTTTGATGGATAAATGTGTTGTGGCACAGCTGAATTCTTTAATCCCTCTTTCCTTTCCTCTCCCTCCAAGTACATTTCTTTACTAATGACAGTTCACAGAAAAACTCTCCAGAGGGATATAAAATCTTGGCATCTGTATTTCTTTTTGGAAGCAAGTATTCTGAAGAGCTATCCTTGTTGCCTAATGAACCAAAACCCCAAACCTTGGATTTCATTATGGTTATGATTCCTTAACCCACTAGAGTCTCTCATCAAAATGTGGTCTCATTAAGTGAAAGAGACACTGTGCGCCACTCCATTAAAATGTGCTAAGCTAACTTGTTGTCTGACGTGAGATGAAATGAAATATAATTATTTCAGATCTGTTCCTAGTGGATTGTAGCATACTTCATAAGCTGGAAAAATATATATTGTTTCTGGAGGCCCAAATCTGAATGCATGTGTAAAGCATTGAGTCCAGAGAGGAATGGTCTTCTTTTGGGTGAGGAAACTGGAAAGTCTGTGTCACAGTCCAGATTCAGCTAGTGATGACTTCTTGTTGCTTGGAAAAAAAAATCGCTGCAGCTTGCATTATGCTTGGTGTTTGCACACATATCCAGGAGGTTAGGGAGCAAGGAACCTTCTCATACATGTCCCACTTTACAGACCCTGGACATGAGTGCAGTCTCTAATTTCTTCCACATGAACGGATTGTTCCTTGCTAGTGACAACTGGGTGATCTACAGAATGATTCTTGTGCTTTTGCAAACAGAAAGATTAGGTGAGCTGCACCATGCTTTGAAATTGTAAACAATATTTGCCCCAAAGAAGCTGTGATAAAAGTTAAAGATTGGGAAGATGAAGAAAATACTTGCAATAGAGTGGCTGAAGTGCTTTGGGAATTTGTTATCAAGGGAAAATCCAATAAAGATCACATTTACAAACAGAAAGTTAGGGCTGTGAGTATGCAATTAAGTACCTAATTTCAATGCAGAATTTCTGTATCTGGGGCATGTAAACTTAACTCATAAGTGGGCGTTCAGTTAGCTATCTACATATAAGCTATATAAACATATACATGTAGTACCTGCATATGCAAAAATACCTTATTGTTCTAGACCCCTATGTCATGCAAAGCAAATACGGCTTTGGATTTCTATAATGTGCTAAAACTTAAAATATTTGTCCATGATTTATTTGAACAATTCTATGAAAAGAAATCTTGTAAGTTACTGTGTGGATTTCCTGATACACTAACGATAATGATCGAAAGGGCATAATAGGATGAGATTTTCATACTCAACTGCTTTCCTAATTCATCTAGGATGGTGATATCTGAGCATCACACACAATTATTAAAATTTTCAGTTGAAGTCCTCTGTAGTTGTGAATCGGTAATTTGGTTCTATTGTCCTGTGTTACGTTGTGCATACTATCAGCATGGCGGGGAAGATCATGAGAACATATAAGAAAAAATGAGAATTAGCGTGGTATGTGGTATTAAACCATTTCCTTTTGACTGCTGCTTGTCAGAAGTCAGGAAAACATGCTGGACTTCTCTGCCAAGAGCGTTCATATTGACCGGGGCATCCTATGGGTCACTGAATACTTGAATAATTCTTGACTATTTCAGCACATTTAATTCCTCAAATGCCACTTTAAACATTGTGCACAAGGTTGATACAGCTGCATAGTGAATTCTCTTCTTTTTGCTCACTCCAAGAATTAATTTGTCTCTTCCTGTGACTGAGAACAGTACTCCTGTTTGGCTTAAACACAAAGATTTGCAGGAAAAAGAGCAAACTGGAGAAAGAGTAATGATTTTTAGAAAGCTACGGGAGGTCTGAGTCCCAAATCCAAATGTGACATTGCTTACAATTACATAAATAGCGTTCCCATGCATTTATCTCAGCTATAACCAATAGCTAATAACAAATTATAGAGGCCCAATGTGATTTACACACAGAGGTTTCTATACAGGACTTTGTGTGAATAAAAACGACTATTATTTCTTTTTCTATCCAAAGAAAGGAATCAATCGAATTCTTGCGGAGAATATAATTTTCTTCCATTTAGTTTTAAATAGCATTAGCACAGTAATCAGATTTTGAGGTGAAAGATAAATACTTCTGGACCTGGGTCTGAAAATGTACAAAACATTAGACAATAAAGAGAACAACCCCCTTGCCTTTGTATTACAAAGGGCATTAGCATTTTGCTGTATAGGCGGATAGCTTCTCAAACTGTTTTGCCTCTAGACTGACCTATTCCATTATTTTTAAACTGTGTTAAATGACCTCTGAATGTTTACGAAAAAGAGAAAAGATTTAAACATTAAGATTTTATCATTATTTTAAAGACACTTTGATATCACAGTATAATAACACTACCAATCGAAGATTGCTTCTCATGGTGCTGTACCTTCCACAGTTGAAATTTCAGAGATTATTGTAAATGTGTAACAGTATGGAGAAAACAGTCTATCTCTGTCAGAAAAAAAAAAGGATGTGTAATAGCATTAATCCTTAAACTACATTTGAAAATACACAGGGAGACCAGTGTCCTGTAATTATAAAAGGCAGCAGTAACGATGTGACAAAGACAACCCCATGCGGTCATCTCCAGTGCTTAGAAAAAGAAGGAACCAAATAAATAAGGGCAACAATCCAATTCTCAGCGGTGGAGGAAACATCTGCCCGTGTGTAGGTAGGCAGGGGAGGGGGCAGCAAGGGCAGATGGGGAGAGGACCCAGAGGATGGGTAACAAAGGGAGAGGATGGGAAGGTCTGCGCACGGGAGCTGGCTGCCGCGGCCTGACACGCTGCGCCACTGCAACTTTCGGGCTCTGAATGCTGCGTTGTAGGCTTCATTCGTCTCGTTTTGTAGCCGGAAGAAAGATTTCCTTTTTAATCAGGGCACGCTGCAGAAGCCAAGATGAGATCATGGCTTCTGGTTCACGATTTTTATTTTCTAACAGAGAAGGTTATCTTGTTTCTTTCTCATCCTAGGTCAGAGCACGTATACGGCACCTCACATGTCAAGTGGCTTAAATTATCCTTCTAAAAGAGAGTGATTAGAAATAAAGCAAGTAGGGTTAAATCTTTGGGCTGCTACTCAGGTTTCCCCAGTCTTTTGTTGGACAGATTCCCCTGACTGCAATGAGAATTTGCCCGAGAAAAAAAATGAGTAAGAGTCTCTGGTTATAGCTTTAATTACAGAACAGAGCTACAGGAGAAATCAATGTCACATTCATTTAAATTTGCCATATTGGAACACGCTATTGGTCTCGCTAAACCAGTGCCCTGCCTTTGTTAGCTGTGGAGATCTGAGACGATCTTGCTGATTTTTTCACAGTTTCCTTACAGGTGGATTGCTACAGTTCCAAGTAACTGTAAGACGTGGCAGCAGCTGCTGCTGTTATTGATGAATGGTGCAGCCGGTTCGACTAGGACACACTGAGGTGCCTTTGAGGTAGTGAAAGAAGAGGATTTAAAGGCGAAGCCCTAGATAGAGTGAAGCATGAAGTACTCGCCCTGCCTGGTTGTGAATGGTTGTGTTAGGTTGATAGCTGTGCTATGATGTGTTCACCGTAATGTGTTACTGAAGGCAACACTGCATAATTTGAAATGTCTGGGTAAACATTGTATAGCTGCACCCCTCCTCAAGCGGACCTTAAGGCAACGTCTCACCTGTTTCCCTCCCATTTTGGGGGAAAGGATGAACTTTTTTCTGTTTCTCAGGGGATGGCTTGCTCCCAGGGATGCCTGCTTTGGTTTGGTCTCCCCTCCTTCCCTCTGGCTCTTTGCTTACCGGGGAGACCTGGGTTTGCTGCCCTTGCTCTTCCTCCTACAAGTGGGGTTAAATACGAGGAAGGCTTGTTCTCCTCTTCGTTGCCCCGCATACACAGAGCTGCATCCTATCGTCTCACTGGGATCCTTCCTCCAACTTTCAGGCTTTGTTATGGGCTCTTGCTGCCCTTTTCCTTTTCTGTCACTTGCAAGGAGATGTTTTTTCCTCTGTTTTCATGGTTTTGGATCTGAGGGTGTAAAAAATCAATAAAACATTCAAATAAAAACACAGTGAAAAAGAAAGAAGGAACCACACACAGAGCCCAAGGATGTGTGCTCTTTTGGTTGTAATATCCTTGAAAGGCCTTTATATTTCTGTGCAGGAGGGAATGATTGCTTTTGAACGCATATTCAAGGATATTCACAAAAAATGCTTTGTGAATATCAGTGGATGAAGACTTACATTTGTAGTAGTCAATGACAGAAAAAATCTTGACACAGAAACAACTTTTCAGCTTACATGAGTTACAAAAATGCAGCGCAGTATAAAAACATACTGTCACTATCTGATTCAGGAGATAAGCAGGGAGGAAGCAACTAGCCACACTGAAAAGGCAAACATTAGGATTAACGATTAGAAAAGAAGACCGTGCCATTTTGTTAGAATACCCAACAGGCTAGTTTGTTTGCACTTGGTAAAGCAAAACCTTTTGCTGATATTGTCACATTGTTTTTAGCTGACATTTTGAAGTATGCATCTGTGATAAACATGTAGGGGAAATAACCTGTGTTGAGATGACAGGAGATATGATTAGATCATGAGAAATCCAGATCCCTCAGCAGAGAGACGATATTCAGAACAGACTAAGATGCAACTAGACAGGTTGTGAAGAGATTAAGGTTTGCATGACACAAAGCTGTGAGCTGGTTGCACAGCATGATACAGGCTTATAAAGCAGGCTTTCCTCCCTCCTTCCAGGAACCTTTAAATCACTCACCCTGAAAGGAGATGATTGCTGAGAATTTAGGCAGGGTGCCTCGCATGCCTACGAGGTCGGGGCTAACAAGTGGTGGAGCAGAGCACTGATGTTACAGCACATGATGGTAGAGTGAGACCTGGTGGGCTGGAGAAAAGGAAGTTACAGTGGGCTACCTAAAAACCGTAAAGATTCGCGATAATTCTGTTGTGCTGGTAGAAATCGATCTGGCTCATACACACATTTAGAGAGGGTTTGCCTCCAAGGCATGGCAAAATGTTCTTGATCCTCCCTTTTTGCATGCAGAACACAGATGTTCTGCTGAGTTGCTGGTACTCTAACCTTCACCATGACCTGTGACACAAGGTACCACATTGCTTGTTGTCAGTATTTCTTTATCATCCTGAATTTAAACATCACCTAGTATTTCTCTGATTTGTTTCTTTCAATTATGCTGCATGGACTGTTTGTATAAGAGATTAAAAATAATCATCGATGCTCTGCAGTTCTACAGTCTGTACATCTGTGTTTTGTTACCTCACGTTTACTTGACTAAAATTTCAACTGATATAAAATTTGTGCAGAAGCAGTTTGATAGAGACCTGGGATTTTTATTTACTTGTTTCTCAAGTGGTAGAGGTGTTTTCAAGAAAAAAAAAATATTCCTAAGTATCTATCACTAGTCTATCACTATTTAAATAATATTACTCAAATCCGAAATGTCTGCGAGAGAAAAGATATTTCATTCAGTTGAATGAAACATACTTCAGATAGTAAGAACCAGTAGATTATCAGATGATATATTTATAATCATAGCAATCTCTTCTCTCTAAAATTATTAGGTCAAATTGTATTTTAAATTTAGGGTCCTTTGCTATATTTTGGTTGTCATGACTCTTCACTGCCATCTCCAGATGTCTCAATAATTGGAAATAGAGTAGGGATTTCACATCATTCCTACAGGGGACACAGATGAAAGGATCAAGGCTGAAGGGATAACACATGAAAAGAAGCAGAAGGAATTATTATTGCCAAGTCCAACAAGCGTTCAGAGCAGGGTGTCAGAATGGATTGACTTCAATAAAAAAAAATGCCTTAGTAACAACTGAGTTAAATGTATGAGTAAGGACCTCAGGAATTGGACTATTGTTTGATATTTCCACAATCACTTTGCATGTCAGTCAGCATTAGTGACTGTCTGGGAAGCTGACGCTGTCTGAAATAGTTTGGTTGTTAAGTATTGGCAATGGTCTGATTAGCCTTGTTTTGAAGGGGCATTTGGGGTGTAGATTACCGTCTTTATCCTTGGCTTGTTGACTGCTATGTTCTACTATTTCTCACACTTGTTGCAATCCATTTTGAAGTGTGCTTTGAATATGTGGTAGCGTTGCCTTCCCTAACAGCTCTTCAGCACACTCCACCCTCATTCATAACTTATGTAATGATGAATGGGAAGTATTCATATCTTATTTAATGATGAATAGAAAACATCGGTAGTACTGGAGGTAGCCTGTGGATATATTTTTGTTGGTCTAGCAGCGTGTTTGGGCTTCTACTGTAACAGAGAGAGTCTGAAATTATTGAAAACTCATTCTTGAATATTATTAGTTTCTTAACCCAAGTTAATTCTTTATGAGCTGCACACCAAGAGCAGGCAAATCAGTAGGTGGCATGGAAAAATCTGCTTTTTATTAGTGTGAATACGTAACTATAGGGTCTCTATTCTAGTGCAGTTGTGTTCTGATAAGTGACAATGCAAAAATATTACTTTCATAAACATGCTCCCACTCTGCATGAGCTATAGATTTATTTATAATAATGACCTTAAAAGCAGGAAATCTTTCCTAATGGCAAAAGGGAGGGCTTGAAATAGGACAAGTGATATATAATTCCCTGGCACTGGGGTTTCCCTATGCTTGAATCAAGTTTGCCAAACTGTTAGCAGCTTACTAAGTTTCTGAACCTTGGCTGTGTATGATTTCAGTCCCTTTCTCTTCCCAGCACTGCAGCGACCCTTCCTCACATCAGAGGCCACATAGGACCTTGGTTTCCCAGCTTACTCTGGGTCAAGGGGTGGACCCAGTGTGCTGAGAGGGAACAATGTCCTCCCACTACAAGTCTTTGCAGCAGCATTTGTTGACGTCTTTTGCCTTACACATGGCTGTTCTGTGGAGACAACATCCACCCTTGTCTTTATCATTAGATGTGAAAAATGGAATAATCTCTCCGGTTTGTAGGAGCTCTTTTGCCATCCCTTGGGCAAAGAGCTGTATCTAGAGAGAAGGGATGTGACCGAAGCCCAAATAATGGCTGGGTGCTACAACCGGCGCTTCAGTCTGGGAGTGGTGAGAAGTGCTACAGCAAGACCAGACCTTTCATTTCAGGCCCCCAGATGAAAGAACTGCAAAGGGAATTTAGCTGCACTTTTGTTGTCATATCACAATTTTTCAGGGAGCTCACCATGATGGAGCACTTGAGATGCTCCCATGAAGCAGAGTAGTGTGAGTAAACGCGAAATCAGTGCATTAGCTGTGGAAACAAGAGAGGTCTGCTGCCAAAGATCATTGCTGTTGAACTTTGAAGAAGCAACAGGCAATATACTACCCAGCCACCTAGTAATTTAACTCTGAATCATAGTACATCTGTCAGGAGCAGATTCCTATTACTGGCAGGAATCAAGAAAAAATAAAAACACTGCCCATCATTAAGACACACTGTTCAGTAGAGCTTCTTGTGAATCTAGCCATAAGCACCATTCCCTCCCTTGTAGCAGACTTAATTACACAAGACAAAAGTTACAGTTGAATAACTAGGCAGACCATAAAGTAAAATGTTGTGTGTGCCTTCCTGTTCTTGTTCTCATGCCAGGTGGGTCAGTTCACAGATGTGAAATGTCTTTTCAGAAGTTACTTATAATCTGTTTCCTTTCCTTTTCTGGACATCGTCACATTCTTGTTTTAATTGATGCTACTTGAGTTATAGACAGATGTTAATTAGTCAATGATACAAAACCTAAAGGAATTAGGTGCCCAAATACAAACCTGTGTCATACAGAATGTAAATATTCTAGATGGGATTAATATATCACAGCTCGTATTTCACCACTGCCTTGAAGAATACTTTCTGGGTTATTGATAGATGAGGAAAGAAGAGAAGGACAGCTGGACTATTGGACAATATGTCCAAGAAGACATTTTTTTCTGGGGAAAGGTTTAGGGAAAGACGCATGAATCATACCTGCTATGATTCAGATTATATAGGCACTCAGACATGCAAGTGGCCAGCTTTGACATGTAACAGTGAGGTACGCATGTAAATTTTAGTGTATTTTACATAGGAACTTAATTTCAAAAATAAGTTTTATTTATATTTTAAGAATCAAGCACTTTGACAAGTTCCCCTGCATTCTTTCTTTTACAGTAGTACCATATTTTTCTGCTGATGTTGCAACACTTGCACTGAAGTTCTCAGATCTTCAACACAGTTTGAAAAAGACCTTGCAAAAAATACTGGAAGAAAGAGAGTAGCACGGACTCCTCTGTTTTTTCCCTTTCTCTGTCTGTATATTTATATCTGTCTCTTCCATTAACACCTTTTAATATTTTTTTCTGGAGGAGGTAATGGGACTTGGATGTTCTACACAAGCCCTGGCTCAACTAAAAGGACTGCAGTGAAATAGGGACACCTATTGGGAGCCTCATGTCCCAGTCATGTTTTATATGTTGCATCCATACAGGTCAGAGCAGAAAAGCTGTTACCTTTTCAAATTGTGCTTTAAAGGTTCCTGTACTGGTTCAGACATTGTCAGATACCACTTTGGTTTAGCTCACATAGAAGGTAGACTATCAGTATGGCTGTGACTTTGGATGTAATTTGTGGAGACAGAATTTCAACAGATTTCAATAGCTTCTTGGTAGCTTGTGTCTTTACCAGTTTTTTCTGCTTGTCTAACCTGTTGACAAAACCAATCTGGATTCTGGCATGAGAAAAACATCCTCTTTTTGTCTTTGAAAGCTCAGAAAAAATCTGAAGTGGGTGTCCTTGGGTAAAGCAGTATGAGAACTAAGAGGAAGCTTAGTGAGCAAATGGGTTGGAATATGCTTTTCTAATTTTCTTGGCATTTCACAATATACCAGAATGAGCGTGGATGGACCTACGTTTCTTAGGCTCACTTTATGGAGATGCTTTAGCAAACAAAATTCACTAAAGCACCTAGCTTTCAATATATTATCTCCTTCCCTTCCGTGATAAATCTGCCGCTGTTATGAAAGTCACACACCTACATTTAAGATGTTATTTCTGTGTTACCTATTTTCTCACAGCAGATCAACTCTTCTTTCATGTTTGCAACCTGCCAAATGTAGCTTAGAGACTTTAAAATGGAATCAAAAGTGACTGTATTTTCATTGATATTTATGGTGCAGGTTTAGGGGGCAGCAAAAAAGGTAGAAAAAACATAGTGAAAAAAAGTATGCCTTTAATAGTAATTTTTTATAGTACAGGATGTATTCAGTAAATAGTATATGTGAAGATGTGACTTTCATTTTTTAAAATCCAAAATTTGGATAATTTGCTACAGTTGTAGGTAGTGACTGAGACGAATGCTGTCTGGAGCAGCACCAAGTGAACTGGCATATTTACAGAATGGAGTTGTTCTGAAGACGCTGCTGCAAGGGGAGCTTCACATACACATATCACAGAAAATCACAATTCAGAACCTGTGATTGCTGGTTAAGTATGATGGGATAGTAAAATCGACAGAAAAATGAAAAAAAAAAAAAAAGAAAGAGAGTGTGATTGCCTGAATGCCTGAAAGCACAGTTCCTGGCTAATGGCTTGCGGTCGCTGAGGAAAGGGGAGCATAAGACCTTCCTAACTCAAGGGCCCTGAAAGTTGGGGAAAGGCAGGGCAGAGCCCGGGTACCATGTGAACCCTGATTTCTACCTGAGCAAGCAGACCTGGAGAAAGTATAGGGGTGACAAGGCATCCTCCGGTGAGGATCACAGGACGCTGGGCGGCTGGTCCTTTCAGTCTGTCCTCTGAGCTGAGCCACCCTCTGTGAGAAACTTGGCTGAAATGGCTGAAATGAGGTCAATCTCTTATTTTCCACATGCTCCAGTTCTACCTGGGAATTTATTTACTTATTTTAGCTGCATCTCTGACAGAGAGGGAGGGTACAGTCTCACTACTTGAACACGGGAGGTAAGAAAGAGGCTGAACACCTCTCCCGTCCATAACTCTCTGGACACTTTTCTTAGCCCCACGACACGTGCCTTATTTCACCAACCTATTTGCCACAGACCTATTTGTTAGTGGGGAGAGACAGCTCTCTCTTGATTTGCAAAGCATTCACTGCTGCTCTGATAAACAGATTGCATTTCAAATGAACTTGAAACATGAGAAGATGACAGTTTGGGAAATGTAAAATTGAAATATGAATGGGTTATATGCTACTGTATGTGTGGGGGAGGGAAACGTGATAACTGAGCAGTTTAAATAGCAGGGTTCCCCTCCGTTTCTTTTCTTCCCAGTGCTTGTGGTAAATTACGGGCTTAGTACTCAGACTCCAGTGCATATTTTACCACCTTGTTTCATAAGTCTGAATACAGCATTTAGTGGGAGGACAGCCTGTAATTATGTTGTAAGTTATCAAACAAACTGCAGATGTATAAATGTGAGGGTAGGCTTAACTACTTTGTTTTGAAAGGGAACTTTAATATTAAACAAATGTGTACTTATTGGAAATGGCAGTGTTGAAAGCCTGCATTGTGAGTCTGACTTAATAAACCTAATCTTTCCCTAAAGCTCTGTATATTATGGAGAAGTAATAAGATATCTTTTCTAACTTATATATTTCCTTTCATCTTAGAAAAAGTACCCCACTCCTAAAAGTAATTAATTGTCTGATTTAAAGCATCCTATGTACATGACCAGACTTTTAATAATACCTACACAGATACTATTGGTTGCAGTAACAACGCACGTGCATGCACAGTAGCTAGTTAGAACATGTAAATTAAATGCTTGTGTGCATTTAGAGAAAGGAAAAGTAATATTTTCTTGCATATTTTTTTAGAAATCCTCCTTGTAAGTAAGAATGAAGCTTTGATAAACAGAGTTAGATATGAAGCAACTAAAAATTGCAACTGAACCTAGGGCAAATATTTAATATTTCTCATGACTTGTGCTTTGTATCGCTTCACTTTTTACTGCTTTCTTGTTTCCTTTTTTCACCTAGGACAGAGCAGAAATGGGGAAATACCACATGAAATGCACAATTTTTAAAATAGCTCTAATCCATCTTAAAGGATGATGTGCCCTGAACCTCAATTTTTGGTCCACTTTTGTAGACAAATTAGGTTTGGATCATTCATACACACAGCAGTTAAGCATGTGGATAACAGGCACTTCTGTGAGCCAATATGAACTACTCAAATCTTTTCAAAGTTTTCCTCCTTTTTACTCCTAAATATGAATGGGGTGCTGGTATAGGTACTGTACAGGAAATGTTCTATGAAGATAAAGGTTGTGTCAGTTGTTTCACAAAGTAGTTTAAGTAGGTTAAGAACGAACATTTAGACAAAGTTGATCTCTTCTGATTACCGAAGTAACAATAATAAAAAGTCCAGACATGTAAAACTTATTTGGTATGGAGAAATATGCAGCTATTGTTAGTGGAGACAAACAGGAATCAGTATGAATCGTCATGAGTTGGTGATTTGGCTTTGAAATCCAGGTTATTACTGTTCTGGTGGATTTGTTTATTGTTGGCTATTTAAGGAGCAAGGAAGTAGAAGATAGTTGTGAAGATAAGTTGTGAAGAACTAGTGTATTGTTCCCACTCCTGAGGAACAGAAGAAAGGAATGAGAGAGGAGAGGAGGGGAGCAGGGAAATTGGAGTCTTGTAATTCACATGGCTTTCAGTGGGGAGACTGTCTAGAGACCAGGGATCGTGGCAGATGGACACAGGGAGTCCATTCACAACTTGTACTTGAGGTATTCTCTTTTTGCTTCAGTTTGACATTTCGTCTGAATATGCCAACTCACCTGCTGTGGAACCAGGATCCAGAGCTTGCATGGTCCATAAGGCTATGGACGTTTTTTGCTGATTCAGGCACTTTATACATTGCTTAATACACAAGACATGCAAATTTTCATTACAGCCATCTGCAATTTTTTGCAAAGTTTAATGCCTTTAAAGGAATTTTCTTTTTTTTATTAATCCATCCTACAGCAAATAATGTGACTCCAATTTCTTGATGGAACATTTCCAATGCTGTAAAAGGGCCGTGATAAACCAGGATAAAGTGCTCTCATATTTTCTTCTTTTTCTATTAGATAATAAAGATTTATAAAAAGCCCAGTTAAGTAGAGCACTAGTAGATGACTGTATTCATTGTTTACAAAAGCAAAGAGTTAAGGACTTGCCACAACAGCAACAACAAGTTACAGGGAGGAACAGTTGCATTGCTCAACACTTTGACTGAAAAGTAGCTCTATAAACTGGCCCTTTCTCAAGAGACCAAACAACAGCTCTCAGGAGATCAGCTGACTGCTTTATTCATGCTGAATTCAGCAAAAATATATTTTAATAGACATACCTGATTTCTTTGCTGATTAGACCAAGTTTCACCTTCAGTGCCTGCAGCTATGGGAGAACATATTAGGTTTGCCAACACCACCAGAACAACTTTTCTGTGAAGGTCTCAAACCTTCTCAAAAGCCTTTGAAAATTCCCTTTTCCAGTGTGTGAGAGTGATATCATAGAATCATAGAATAGTTTAGGTTGGAAGGGACCTTGAAGATCATCAAGTTCCAACCCCCCTGCCACAGGCAGGGACACCTCTCACTAGACCAGGTTGCCCAAGGCCACGTCCAGCCTGGCCTTGAACACCTCCAGGGACTGGGCCTCAACAACTTCTCTGGGCAACCTGTTCCAGTGCCTTACCACCCTTAAAGTGAAAAACTTCTTCCTAATGTTTAATCTAAACCTGCCCTCTTCCAGCTTAAAACCATTCCCCTTCATCCTATCACTACATACATACATACATACTACATACATAGTAAAAAGTCCTATATTGGATATTGGATTGGATAATATTGGATAACATACTTGAAGGCATGGTATAATGGAGAGGAAAGAGCACCTGGCCCTGTGCTGTGTGAGTGTTAAAGACAGAGAGTGCAAGGCAAGATGTAGCAGGAATCTCAACATGTAAGATCTGATTCTGGTGTAATTTGTGAGTCAGATGCACGCTATGAGTCTTTTAGGTCTCAGGCTGAATCTGAAGGGCTGAAATATTGGGAGTCAATAACCACTACATTCATGTTAATAAACCCTGCTGGTGGGCTTTTGGTATAACAAAAGAACAAAACAGCAGAATTATTTTAATTTGAAAAAACTATGTCATGTTAATTTTGTAATTAATTATGCTTATTCAGTTAGGTCCTATGTAAGTTAATAGTGAAGTTCCGACAGTTACCTACAGGCTTTGTATTGAGTCCTGGGGACCTGGTCCTGACCATGTATGCTTTAGTGATCGAAAGTCATAAAAGTCATCTGATCAACAGTCAGAGCTGGCATGTATGTTTTTAATCTGCCCCAATTGCAAGATAATGGGATTTGCATTAAAACTCAAAGGAAAGACTAAGCTAAGTGTCATTATGTTGGATTTGAGGTAGTCTCAGGGTGTGCACATTGAGTGTTATGATGATTCAGGTGATAGTTGCTAACTTTATAAAACTTTTGTAGCCTCTAGGTCTTAGGTCTGCACCCTCTGCTTCAGAAAGTTTTTGTAATTGACTCAAACGTAGATATCACACTTGTCTGGAGTCCTGTGTGAGAGTAGGTAGGTAAAGTCTGCTGCTTGTGAAAATGTGGTAGAAAACTGGAATGTATGTCTAAATGTGTTACTGCTAAAAAGATCTGCTGTGCATTAATATTTGTATATTGACAGAAAGTAGAGACCTCAGTCCTAGAAACCTTTGTGTTAAGTGCTGTTCATGATCACCACAGGAGACAATTTTTTTTCTGAGTTACCTTGTGATCAAAACACCTGGTTTAGTAGGAAAACTCTTCATTACTTTTAAAGAGAGGGCATAAAATCAGATATACTACACATTTTCATGATAGAGAACATTTTAATAACTTCCGTCTTTAGCACATGGAAAGTGAAAATGTCCCTTGAAATAGCTTTCCTCTTATTTTAGTGGCAGCTGTGCAATAATTTGGAAGAAGCTAAAAGTACCACTGTATCCTTTGTTTCACTAATAGGATGCATTTATTGTGCTTTTATGTTTTTATTTATGAAGATTTGATGAAATGAGGAGCAGGACTAGAGAAAGTAGGAATTATTTTTTTTGTCCAGAGTACAAATCGGGGACCAAAATGTATTGCAAACATGAATCCATCAGTGACAATCTAATTGGATCAGGATGTCTCTGAATGCATGAGACTGGCGACAGCTGCTCCGTTAACATATATTTCTAGCTATGTAGATACTGAGCCACAAAAAAGGTCATTTACAATCCATGAATCCCTCAATGGAGACAATGAAATTGCATTGATATCTTTAACCTCTTTCCCAGTAATCATGGAGATATTTCCCATATGGCCAACTTTCAGTATGAAACTTGTAGTAGTAAAAGTCATCTGCGTATGCCAACAATCTCTGTAAGTAATAGGCCAATAACACACAGATGCAATCACAGCCACCAACAGAGACAAGCTCCACTACTGTTAGTGTAATGAAGAAGAAAACTTGATGGACATACCAAATGTATTCCTCAGAAGAACACATATTCCTTCCTGAGAGGAAGGGAAAAAGAGAGAAGGTTGACTGAACGAAGAGTTTTGGAGAGCTATTTGTACTACAGCATTAAGAGGCATTATTTATTATTACTCTATGCCACAATATCTGCAAGTAGCAGGGAAGAGAGCTGTAAGCGTGAAAGTTCAATGGGGTCTGTGCTTTGTAGCATCCATGCCGCTATTGTTCCGAAAGAAGCAGGGAGAGCCGATATTGCAGAAATAATAATTGGAGAATCTGCCTCCATGGGCCAGCAGAGTCTAATTCCACTCAGAGGTCTGAAGGGCACAGTAACCAGTGTATTGAAAACTGCTAGTGATGCACCAAATAGGCATTTTTTAAAGTCAAAAGTATATGGGGAAAAGAAAAATATGTCAGTCACTGTGATGACTCGGCAGCTGCCCAACAACAAGTAACTAGAAATGTGTGGATCAGCATTTGAGAGAAGTTTGTGAAATGAAGTTTTATTGGCTCTTCAGAAAAATTCATCTTGCCAAAATAGTTTTCTTATTTACTTCTCTTGAGAAACTCAGTATTTTTCTGTATCAGATCCAAAAAAATTGAACCCACAATCTTCCACAGCTGAACAGCAGTGGCTTTGAAAATCATAATGCCCCTCAGATACAGTCTTGCTCCTGCTATAACTGGTTGCCCGAAACAGTTTTCTAGTAAGAATGCTTTTCTTGCTTCTCAAACACACAATATCCTTCCACAGAGACAGATTATGTAATCTACAGACCTCATTTTGTATTAATTCCACGTGAAATTTAGTTGGAATTGTTAGGAAATTTGGTCTTGGTTTTAGCTCTCTGAAGTCACTGAATGCTTTGCTATCCTTTTAGTTCTTTCAGGTGCCAGAGATCTTCAGATTTTAGTTTGAAGCAATTATACCATCTGTATGTACAAAATCTAAAAGGCGCTTTTGGCAGCTTTATGAAAATCCACTAGAAGGAACCTAAAATTCCCCCGAGTTTTTCCAATTATGCAATACAAATTTGTAAATTACAAAGTTCTTCTGGTTCAAAGAAATTTAGGTAAAGATCTGGGCAAGAAACTGGCAGAGGTGGTAAACATTGGAGGATTGCACAAACTTTTGCTTTCTGTGTACAATCTATGTTCTTTCTTCTGCAAGACTGCATTAAGTTCTAAAGTTTGTAAAAAGTTCACAATTAGTAATCATTTGAATTCAGAGTGAACATATTTTTCTTTTTATAAAATGTTTAATAAGATGCTGTCCCATGCTTATCTTTCCTTCATATCCTAGAATAATGAATTAAAAATATAATCTTTACATTCTGAAAAATCCTCTGTAGGAGTTTGATGTTGGTTGTGGGCCTATTACATCTGACCGATTAGGCAATTGGGATTGATTTGGAAATTGGCAGTCTGCACACATTTTTGCCCATACAACTTTGGTTCATGATGACTCAGAGAAGAAAAGCATAAAAAACTAGAGGCAAAATGATTAAAAAAATAGATAGGAAATTAATAATTTCATGTATGCCTGTCTGCATTCATCCAAAAGGTTCTACAAGACATGAGGCAAACCCAGTTTCAACTTTTCAAAAACCTGAAGATGGTCTTTGCAAAACCAGGGAGAACTGTGTACCATGTACTGTTACTCAGATTGTGTGTCTTGAGTTTTGAATTTTCTGTGGGTATAGGAAGGCCACAGCACTTAATACTTGATCAAAAACTTGATCAAATACTAATCTCCTATCTGTTTTTAGTTTTCTCCATCAACTTCTAGATGGTTTTTACGATTATCACTGAGATCTACTTTTCTGACTCCTTTGCCTTTTATTAAAATTCCACCTTGTACATAACATTTTACATATCAGCATAGACTGTAGGTCCAGTTCTGTAGAGTGCTTTCAAACCATACGAATCCCATATGATCCCCAACACCATTCCTGAAGTCATCAGCACGTTGTCATATTGGGTGCTTGTGGTCTGACAGGCAAGTTGTGTTTTAAAAGAAGAGAAAAGTGCCTCATAAAACCAAATACATTTGATCTTTTCAACTATTTTTAGTTTGTGTCAATCTTCTATGGCCCTGGGCAACACAGGCAAAATGCCAACCTTGGCAATCTTTTCAGACACTCTAATATGCCAAGTTCTGGCAGCAGCACATTTTTATCAGAATTGTTTTCCAGCCTCAGTAAACTGCTTCAAATGCTGGTGTGCCTGTTATGGATATGACATCCGTGGAGACCACAATGATTGCAATCAAAAAGTAGTGGAGAAAATAGAAAGAGTTAGTGTCAGTTCTGATTCTCACTATCCCCTTCATCATGACAATAAATTAATACGGCTCAGCTTCTGCTCTGGTAAGCCTTTTCCATAAGAACAAGGTATTAGAATCCCAGTGCTTAACATTCACAGTGAAATATTCTGGTGTTACAAATGTAGTGGAAGTGTAGTATGAAATGCAAAAAAGCATGTCTGTGCAATGTCATGATAAGAATGTACATGCACAGAGGAGTCAAGGAATTCAAAGTGATGATTCTCACAGGAATTTTAACTTAGTCCCCTTTTACCTTGCAGAGAATTTCTAACAGTTCCTTTGGCAGCTGTTTTCAGGCCTATGTGCAGTGTGGACGTTGCATTTGCCACAGCAATCATAACTTTGAATTGTTTGATGTTCTGGTGAGTGTGCATTTCTTAACCTAATGTCACAAAAATATTATTTTAAAGGGTGTTGTTTTTTTTTTCTCTCTTTTGAGATTACTTTCCTTCCTTTAAAAATGTAAAAAGCAAAACCAGTAAATTGTGATGTGTAGTATGATACTTTAAAGAAAATAGCATGGTGTTGGAGTTTTTTTTAATACCTAGTTGAGTATATAATCAGCAACCTAACTACATCTGTGTTTGCATAATGGTAAGGTTTGATCAGAAGTGCTGAAAAGACAAGGAAATTGTTTTCTTTATGTTACACACATTTCAGCACTTCCCAGGATGCCAGGATGCATTTTCTATGTGTTTAATACCTGATACAACACCCAGAGACTTCTTGTTGACTTCACAGAACTGGATCAGTACCCGAAGCCTCGACTTTCTGGTACCTTAAGCATACTTGTAGTCCTTTTGCATTAGAGCATTAAATCAGAATTGTTGTAAATATCATGTTCCACATAGGCCCATAGATGTGGCCATGACTTATGTTCTAGAATATGTTGTTTTTATGCGTGAATGTATTCGTTTCTTATCTGCTACTTCCAAACTCAGTCAAGTATGAAATCTTCCCCTTTGCCTATATACATACAGCATCTGAAGCTTGCCAAATAACTCTTTTTGGACTAAGCAGTATGCAAAGAAATGACAAGGACATTTTCTTTAAAGTACAAAAGGCAGTTTTTCATGAAAAATAGCCACATTTTACTTTATTCATCATGAAAGGTGGTGAACCATGGGCTGAGCATAAAAATGAAAAAAATCAGCTCAGACGATACTTTTGCTTCAGAAAAACAAAAAAGAAGCACTCAAAATAGGATTTGGCACAAAATTGCCTCTATGCTTATATTTGCTCTTCACTTTGCTATAAAAATATGACCTTTTCAATGTTTTCTCCTTGGGATGAGGCTCTTATCTCCTGTTTCCTTTCCAAAGGAGATTAGCGCATTAGTATTAATGGATCCTTCCCCTAAAAGAAGCCAGCAGCAGGACCAAACATGATTTCTTCCTTCACTAATCAATATAGTGGTACCATGCTATCATCTGAACTCAGAGAGGAACAAGTCTATTCTTCGCTCCCCAGAACAGTAGGCTCAGTGAAGAAACTGAAAGACAAAAGGGGACTACAGAGCCCACACTAATACTGCAAGGCACAAATGTTGTCTAATTTCTCAAGTGAGATTTGGCCACCAAATTTTTGGGAACTGTTTCTCTAGGGCTCAGTAGACAAGAAATAATGTTATCTACTCTTAGTTCCAAGTATCAGTTGTTATTGGACACTCTTGTTTGTCAGGGGACTTCAGGCACAAGATGAATGGGCCGTCCAGTGATTTTCTGTGTTAATAAGTTGGCTTCTCCTTCCGTGAAGGAGAACATCTTGATCCTATACAATCATGCAAAGTGAAAGAACGGTACATCTGGAGCAATAGAATACAGGGCAAAACCATGCAGGTTTCCACCCCCCGCCCCGCTCAGAACGAAGCCAAAAAGAGATAGTGAAATATTAATGCACAGTGGTATACCTCTACTAAAGCTGTTGAATGTCACAGTTAGGTGAGGCAGGTTGTTCTCAGATGCTGTGCTGAGGGAGGGACAGGAAATTGTCTTTGTTATTCTTTGCTGGTAATCTTTTGTAGATTCTCAGATGTTGCTGACTGGTAGGTGACCTAATCTATGGTAACACAACACTTATGGCAATGTATTTGAAACTGTTATACTCATTGTATGCTCGCTATCTACCCTGGAAAATTAATACTTGAGTAAATTATTGAAACAACTGAAATGTTCTGTGCAAAGGTGTTTTCTCTTGGCTTTGAGGTTAGAACTGCAATCATTTGGCATTTCTCAAATCTGCTTTTAAGATGCAGATATGACTCTTGTACTCATAATCCTTTGTCAGATATATCAGCTTCAAAAATTCTGTTTGACCTTAAAGACAGAATTAGGGCTTGATTAATATTCTGTGTATGCTTTTCTTTTCACATTTTCAAAATTAGGAATGTAAGAAAATCTTGAGAGTTTTCATAAGAAAATCTTGTAGCAAATAAAAACAGACCATAAAGGAAATAGATGCTTTGACTGTCAGAAACGTCTCATTTATAAAATACCTTTGAAGTCAACTAACAGTGAACAGAAATGAAAATAAGTTTCAGTTATCCCATAAGAAAGCAGACTTTATGGAGAAATTCTCTGTCGTACTTCAGAGTGGGGGCATGGGAGAGCCTTCCCCTTACAGACCAGTAAATTTTAACACAGCTTCTGCATAGCTGCCATTTTATTTCTGAAGATGTTCTTCCTGCAGTACTTCTCCACGCTTGTTTAAAGCAGATGATCTTTACTGCTCAGTCTGGCCATAGCTGACCTAACATCTGTCCCTGCTAATCTACCTGGAGATCTACACACATCTTCGAACTCTCCGACTCCTGTTTTCTACAAATTACACCGTTGCCTCATAGCTCTGCAAAAGAAAGACAAACTAACATGTAGTTTTCATAATTACATATATTCTGAAAGTAAAGCATTTTTAGTTGCTAACATGCTGTAATGTGGTGAGATGAAAGTGGTGCAAGCTGAGAAACAACTTTGCCTAGAAATTCCTCAGCTTGTGGTAATGTTATACTTCAGTGAAAAAAATTAAGATTAACTCTCGATGTGGATTTTGGGACATTAAACCTGTGTATCTCTACTGACAGTTACTACCACAGGTCAGCTACTCCTGGGACCCTTACTAATTTTCTTCTACTACTGAAATAGCTCTGTTTGTGATCTTTGGGTTATGGTGCAGTGCAGGTTGCTGCAGAAGGCAGATATTAGCATGAATCATAAGTTGTCTGGCCTGTGTCATACTGTGTCAAATCTAAAGGTACATCTGGCTCTATAGCATCTGCCCATACAGACAGTAACTAGATGGCTAGAAATATCTAAACCAAGCATACAGTGATGCCTCCCTATAACACATCTTCACTCTCCAACAATTTGGAGCTCAAGGACTGCTTCTGGCAGAGGATACAGAATGGTAGTGGTATGTTACAGGGACAGAGCTAGGACAAGCAAGGTGATTGAATCTTCCTGGTGGATGATGGAAATGATGACCAGTTCACCAAAAGGTCTGACTCCGAAGCAAGTAATTTCTTCTGCAATGAGATTTAGTATAACGAAAATCCTGAATTTCACATTGTCAATGTTGTTATATATGATAAAGATAAATAGACTAACAACAGTGTCTACACAGACCTTCCTTAAATGTATTTAAAAAAAATAAAGCATTCAGTTTGTGGAAAAAAAAATAAATAGCACAATCATTTTATATTTAACCAATGAGTAAATTCAGTAAATGCAACACTCCAAAATTAATTGCTTATTTTTCTTTCTATTGTTTGTCTCTTTAACATATCAAGCTGACTCCCCTTTTGCATTCCATGTTGACAGTAGCACTACAGTTAGACTGTCATTCTGACAACACAATGCACATTCAGGAGAAACCTGGAATATGGAAATATCAGCTGCTGGTTTGGCTAGGAAAAAAACCTCCTCTCTAGTAAGTCCCAACTGTTGCAGACTGCTTTGTAGACTAAAATAAACACTTTCACTGTGTAATACTCCATTTAAGTATTAATTAAGGTCCATCTTTACCAATATTCTCAGCTGGAGTGATATTGGCAAGTGTTATAGTGCATGCCTATAAAGTTTCTGGGAAATGAGATTTTGAAAACCTTGGCACTTAAAAGGGTCTTTGCTGATGAGTACTTTTGAAGAATTAGCTTACATGCCCATGAAAAAGGAGCTGAACAAGTGAGAAGCAAAGAAGTATTTGGGAATAGAGAAAGCACAAAATGTTCTCGAGTTAATTCCAATATTCTACCTTTTAATTGCTGAGATAATTAAAGGAAGGGAAACATTTTCATGTTCTTTTGCAAGGAGAAGGAGAGTTTGTTTTGGAATATGCTGATGTTTTGCATAAATGAGAAAATCCCAACACTGATGCCCTGAAAGCTTTCTTGAGACTGGCGTGGTGGTGTTCAAGTGGGGGTGTACAGCCATTCACTGATTTTGGTTATTTTGTTTGACTTTCTCCCTGACTTAGTTCCAGCAATCTTTTCCATAGACAAGACTTGGGATTTTGCCATCTTCAAGGAAACATGCAGAGATCTTACTGCTTGCCACACCTGTGATCCTCATTTTCCTTCAAGTCCTGCAATTTTACCTGGACAACCTGAGTCTGTAGCTGTGCAAAGAGGTTGGATGGCTTACTGTGAGCCAGGGTGCTTGTCCTCCCTTTGCAGAGGTGATGTAAGGCCCACAGGAACCTAATAGCTTCCCCTGCCAGAAAAGTTTCTAGTTTCTACCTTACAGAATACTCTTGATTGCTCTGAGTGTTGTTACTGCAGGCCATCTGAGTTTTCCTATAAGGTAGTTCAGCTGCCTGCTGAAACATAAACAAACCTTTACACGCAAACTGTTAACATCTTTTGCTGGAACTATTCAGAGATGGAAAATCACTGATATTCCACAGCCTGCAGGAGCACTCAACTTCTGCCTCTTTCTGGGTTCTCATGCTGGAAAGAAGAGCAGTTCCTGTCTGATGGAAGAACCCTTATTTGAAGCTTTCTGAAGTTGTGAGACTTTTTTGGGCTCCCCTGCACCTGTGTGATCTGGGCGTTTGGCAGCAGCTCAGTTCCGCAAGGTTGGGGAATGACAATCAATTCTAATCATTGGCTGATGTTGTAAATATGCACTTGGTCCTGGAGGATCTGAGCTTCTGCCAGAAATTACAAGCATTTAGTAGTCCCCTGGTTAATGTAAACACTTGCAGCTACTAATTAACAGTAACTTTTCACTTCCCTGCTCTGGGGAGAACTGAACTGCTGCTAAATACCAGTGCTTCTTCTAAGGCAGTAGTGCTGTGGTCAGCTTATGCTAGTCTATGACCAGCATGAAGAAAAGGGTGGTCTTGCCCTTCCCTCCAGCCTTGCCTGCTTGTTGTGCTGGCATTAGTGAGCATGAGATTGTGTGATGGCTTACACTGAAAATGAACCTTCCAAAACCCAGAAGTTTTCCTTTGGGTCAGTAAACTGATGTGGCTCGCTGCATGGCTCCATTTAGTGTTAGAGCTGATGAAAAGGAGGAAATTGCAATCTGAGGCCATGGGAAGGGGGATCGTTCTTTTTGACAGCAGAGCAATCTTGGATTGGCTTAAACCATCATGAAATGACCCCCTTCAGACTTTGTGATCCCCTCTGAATCATTTCTTGGTTCTCAGGGGATACACAACTCACAGTTTTAGAGCACAGTCAGGGAAGAGAAAGGAGCAGATGTGACACAATGAAAAGTAAGAATGCAAGAGTGGTTCAGCAGGCATGGGTGGTTTAATGTCTTTTTGAGAATCACTTGTGGAATTAGTGTGAACCTGAGACTACTTTAACATCTGCAAACTTTCTTCCAGCAACCTTTTGAATTAAGCTGGTGGGTGAGGCATGTTTCTCACTCTTTCCAGCCACTTCCAGTGGTACCATGGTTCTTGTGCTTGTATACATTCCTTGTTAACCAAAAAGTGGCTTGTAGTAAGTAATTACTACAAGGTTTCTTGCTGGTAAAAAGTAATGTCATTTATAGTCTATTTGTGGCAAGACTGTGTGCTCAGGGCAGTGTGGCAGAGCAGACTGGCCCATTCTAACAACAGGAGATTTTTTCCTAGAGGAATAATAATTCTGTGATCATGGAATTTTGACTTGGTGTTTTGTTCAGTCACTACTGGAAAGAGTTAAAGTGTCTTATCTCTGGAAATTCCTCTGCAATGGCTGACTTTGTGTAGAACATCTGTCATTTGCTCAGCCTTTATTGCCGTTCATATTGAAGGCAATGATGAATTGCTGTTTCAATGTCTTCATCAGATTGTGCAGATATTTCCTTTGAGCAGCTACCCATTTATCCTCAAAGGAATATCTGGATGGTTTAATTGATCTAATATAGCACAATGGCATGTGTCAATCCACTAGCCAGCCCTTTCTTAATATCTCACTCCTGTCCTCTTAATTTGGCTTTAGAGAATGCTACATCATAATGAATGAGTAATAACTGCCATAACTCATGATGGTATAGATGTATTAATTGATTCACTGCATCTATTAGGGCTTCAAGATCTTTCTTGAAGTTAAGAAAACAACATGCTTCTCTGTTTTTTTTTAAATAACTCTGCATTTACTAAGTAATTCAGGACAACTTTTGCAGCTGTTGCTGCAGGCATGTCTGGTTTCGTGTCACCTCTCATGGCCATTGAATTTCTGCTAATAAGGTTTTCAGGCTTTTACCTGTCACATAGTCCTACTGTATGACATGTTTGTTAGATGCAGCTTATATTATAGGCTTTTGCCTAATTTTTAACAGGTGGGGATTGCAGTAATTCTTTTGATAGAAGCTTCGATTCTGTTTCCAAAAGTAATAATGAAGTCAGTATTTCATCTTTTTGTGTGTGAAATGAAGAAACATATTCAGTATCAGATCAGAATGAGGGTCTGGGTGTCAATCAGGCCCAGTTAACAGGACCTATTTTGTGGTCTTCAGAAAGTCTGTATCTGTAATAGCAGATTAGTCTTATGCCTAGTAGCCAGCTGAGAGAGTTGAAACAAGCACTAAGCTGAATTTTGCATATATGTTTATGCAATACTCCTGAAAACAGAGTGTGCACCTCTTCAGAGTAGCAGTATCAATAGCCTTTTTTTTTTTTTTTGCTTATGTATTCTCCAGACAGAGTTCCCTCTAGTTGGCTTCTGTTATCTTCTTTGTAGCTTCTATCACATTTCCCCTTCACCTAACTTGCTCTCTGTACTTAGAGCTGCGGATGATATAGCCTAGTGTCCTTCCACATGAGATAAAGGCTTTTGTCTCCAGGTTATTCCCAGATGGATGGGGGAACTAGTGAAGAGTAAATCAGCTTTAAAGTCTAATGGATCTATTAGACACTTTGCATTTTGACTCCACAGATGGCTAAATAGTCTGGATTTATAATTTTCTCTAATTTGGTCCAATTTTGTATCCTTAGAAATCACAGCAGATTGCCCATTGCACATTTGTGTGGCCATTTCTCCAATCTTTGTACTCCTATGCTCTAGTGGAGATCTCAGTGAAGGTTCTCAATCCAGCTGTGCTTCTATCAGAGAAGATGGCCTGTAGCATTATTTTGCCTGGCAGCATTTTGAATTGTCCATGGCTTTGCATTTGAATATGTAGAAGTTTGTGTGCAGAATGTTAGAATTTATTTTTACCCTATCCTATAAAAGCAACTACAAAAACCTGAGCAAGACAACCTTGACAAACATTACACTAAAATGTTCTTAGTTTAACAGAGTGACCTCTAATTCTTCATCCTCAATTTTGATTCAAGAAATAACCGTAGCTGGAATTTTTCATCTGCAAATAATTGCAGCTACATTTTACAGCACTTAGCCTGATTACAGTTCCCACAGAGCTATGGCGAAGTGTGAGTTGTATGTAGCTCTGCTTCCATTAAGGGGTCTGAGTTTATCCTGCATTTTTTCTGATCCAACTGATTCTGAAGAATTACACTGCTCAGGCATATTTTGATGAAACGGTATATCTTAAAAAACATACCAATTTATTGAAGCCAAAGTTTTTCCCAATAATGTAAACATTTCAGTAAGCCTAATTGAGAAGATTTCTTTCCTCTGGGGTTGAACTTCTGATTAAAAACAGTGAGATGGAGAGAGAGCTGAAACCCAAGTGAGCTGCTATCTCATAGTGCATTAATGTGGGAAGAGTATGAAAAGGAACGAAAATGATTCTTCACCATATTGGTGGCTGATCACGTTACTCCTCAATATATCAGCTCTTCTGGATGTTCTATGACCACTTGTTTTCTTTCATAACCTCCCCAGCAGAGGAATCACCTGCCATATTTTGGAAATTCATGTGCTCCAAAAATGACGGTTCTGAAAGAAGCAAGCTACTTTCTCCCATCTTCGACATTTTTCATCTATTTTAAAAATGAAAAACTTGGATAATGGTAATAGGGAAAATACCAGTGAAATGTGCAGACACATTGGCAAACTGAGAAGGAACTGGCAGGAAAATCAAAAGAAGATCCTGGCCATGGTTCCATACATGTTTTAATGCATCTGTCCTCCGCTGCTCAGTTTATGTAATTTAAGAACTCAAGGTTATAAAAATGACATGAGAGTCATCTAGAGTCTTGAATTAAGCAAACTGAATTAGATTTACAGAAGCTGATTTCTGTTGCTCTAAACCTCTCTCCTCTCTGAGGAGTCAATATGCTGCTACATCAGCAGTCTCCACAAACAGGGACAGCAGTTACAGCTCACAGTACCTCCACTCTGTGGCAGAAAACTGTAGCAGTAATAGTGAGTTTTGCTTTGTTTCTGAAAGAACAGTACAGTGTATCATGGTTAGAGTGTTTGCTGGAGTACCATATTCTTTTGCTTTTTTGTAAGTTCAAGTAATAAGAGGTTCTTGATAAGGTTATGAATCCTAAGCTACTACAGTTTTATTTTAATATAACACTAACAACTCTGATTAGCTGAGCAGGGAACTGGAGGCGGCTTGTCAGGAAACATCAGGCTGCATTTTGTGTCCTGTGGTCTGCCTGGAGGTTGTGGAATTGTGTTTGTTTCTCTTAGTATTGTTTGTGGTTGTAGGTGGTACCTTTTTGCTATACATGTTTGTGGCTCACATGACTTTTCAGAAGTGAGAAAGGAGAGCTTTTGCTATTAAAATTTTTTGTAAGAAACTCCTTCACACTTGGCTGTGTTCACTCTTCAGTTAAATTCTCTACTGTGACACCCTTACTTAAAATGGCTTTCTTGACTGAAGATGATAGATTGAGACATTATCTTCCATTCAGGTTGTTTTTGCAGACGAGAATGAAACCACAGTGTCACAACTTTGCCAAAATAATAACCTCTGAAAATAAATGTAATGTGCAGATGATACATTCCAGGCATAAAATTGTGCAGGAAATGATTACTATGTATGAATGTTCCCAAAGATCTTTTCATCCTCATATAACAATGTTTATCTCTTGCCTTCCCTTCCTAGGCAATCCAACCTGGGCAATGAATACTCACAAGGTCTTTGTTGGTTGGTTTGTTACATCAGATAGAGTTCTTTTCTGCTGATTGGATTTCCTGTTGAAATTATTCAGTGCAGTGCTTTTTCTTGACCTTTTTTATTTCAAATTGATGGTCACATACTGTCTTTGAAATAGTTGCCATTAAACCCCAGCATTTGCCAGCAAGTACCATATCAATTTTACAAAACCATTTTAATCATCTGTGATGTAACAAGTGATAATGCGTAAGTGAGGATCTTGGTTAGAATGATCTCTTGCATGGCAGGTGCAATGGGAATGTACATGTTACTCTGGATGATACAACCTGCTCCATCAGTTGTGTGACCAACGAGCTCTCTAAGCTCAGGGAATTTCTGATACCAGAATATTTTTATCCCTTTTTAACTTCAAAGGGACTTGAGTATTCAGAAAACAAGAGAAATTTTTATGGTCTGAGGTCTGGGCAGTCATTTCTGGCATTCAGATGCTAGCACACTTCACATACTTTGTTGTATATAAAAGCAAATGTTGATATTTTATAAGGATAGCTCTATGAATACACTATTTAATCATCCTACAGGGTATTATGCTAGTACCCTACATTACCTGACACCTAAGACTCTTTACAGATGTTGATTGCAAAGCAAAAAAATCTGTTAAGATCTGGATTTGAGACTACCAGATCTTAACATATGCTTAGGACGGTTGCATTAACTTTTCATGCATGCATATCTTGCAATGGTGAATATTGACTGCAGTTCCCAGCTCTACGCTCCCTGGCATTTGGGTGTCAGTGCTTGAACTACTTTTATTCTGTTTGACCTATTTTCTTAGTAATTGCTGTCTCTATTAACACTGTTTTGCGTAATTCCTTGGGATGTGTGGAAACAAAAGATCTATACAAATGTATACAAGCGTAGTATGGTGACACTGCTTATGTGTCGATTTTGGCATGACAGCATGCCAGTTGGGGGAAGGCAAAGGCTAATATTCAACATATGGCAAAGTCCTAAACCCTATAATAATGGCTGCAGTTATTTTCATTGCTGTCATTTGATGACACATTCAATAGTTGGAAAAGACTTGAACTGGGTAACCACAGCAAATATACTCCAAAGGACCAGATGCACTTCAAACTATCAAAATGGTGATGGATATTCAGGCTGAGTGCCATTTCTGTCCATATTCCAGGTATATTTACTGCTGAGGACAGAAGCCACATTGCTTTCTGTCATACACAGGGCTGGCATTTTTCCCTTCTGTAGTAACCAGGAACAAAACATAAAAGTTGGCATCTGTTGACCGTAGGGAAATTATTCTATATTGCTGATATGTCTGTGTACTGTTATCACATATATAGTGAGATATATTAGTTTGCAAATTTTTCTACATGAAGATCAAAGCCTGTGAACTGTTCGTTATTATCTTTCTAGGGGACTTCCATTTCATAATTTGCAGGTTTAATGATTTAGATTTTTCTGATTTTTCTTTCTCAAATTTGAAGGATAAAATTATGATAATCTGTGCTCTGACAGAAAAAGACATTGGCTTTTAGAAAATTAATTAGATCATATTTGAATATTCATAATAGTACTTTACATCCGTGTAAAAATAGTTCTTGTTGATTGCCTGGAGATTTAGGAGTGACCTACTATGACCCAATTAAAAAAAAAAAGTCCAACAAAGCAGGCCTTCATGTTTATTTTATTTTTTCTAAAAATAGAAAAAGAAAGTAAAATCACGCTGCTTTATTTAAAAATTCTGCACAAGCCTTCAAATACTACAACAAAGCTGAAATATTTCACATCTGCCAACAGTGATCTAACATTTAATATTAAGACAGCTCCTACTGTGACATGGTTTAAACTGTTTCTTCCCTCTGCTGGGCTAACAACATAATAGGGATCAGGAAAACAGTTCTGAACATGGCATTGCTAAAATCTCTGCGAAAAATTCTAGGTTAAGCCTTTTTTCTGACCCTACCTTCTGTAATTGGTGCAAAGCAGATTGAGAGAACCTGCAGAAAAAATCTTGTTAAATCAGACTGCTGTTTTGTCAGACAATGTTGAGCTACTTATATGAGGTCTTTGGTGCAATTCCTGATGTATTCATGGCTTCTATAAAGTGGAGCATTAAAAAATCCATAAACAAGGGGGGAAATCCATAAATCAACCTGAATGGGAAATTGAAATTATAACAAGACTTTTACAAATCTCCTAATACAACAAGAGAGGTTGGTGTGTTGTTGGGTTTTTTTGGGAAAAAAAGCCCCCACCCACTCTGCAGACTTGAAAGGTATATGGAGCACATACATCTGGAAAGGATTTTCTTATTTTTGCAAGGAAGCTGTGCATGCATACTTGCTCTGCAATATCAAGGCCACTGATATCTACAGGAAATCACTCCCCAGTGTTTTCAGTGCATCTTAGGTCAGGGTCCTTTAATTTTAAGCCCTCTGCTGAATTAAGCCGGACATCATCTGAGACCAGCTTTTCAAACTGATTTAGAGCCAATCAGGGAAGGTGATATGGCAGCCAAAGGTATGGGATCACGAATTTAGGATTTCTGTGATATACCATGTACACTGGGGAAAGTCATTTTGCTCTAGATTAGAATTTTAAGTACCTGCATCAGTAGCTCTGAGATGCTGTACATTGGAAGCAGAGACCAACTTCTCATGGTCTCTGTCCAACATCCTGCCCGCTCCAGGGGTGGAGAGGGAAAATTTTTGCTGATGGGAAAATTAGGATACCTGTTGCAGAATGGAGGTACAAAGACCCAACTAACCCAGGTCTGAAAGGGTATTAGTGAGTGGGATTTACCTGCTTATTTGAAGAAGTTTACTTGAGATTATGAGGAAGATTCTTTCTTCCTTTAAAAACACTGTGAAACTCTACGTTCCAAGTCTCAGTCTTAATAAATCTGGATGCAGTTCTGCCACTTTTACTCAGTTTGGGTAGTCCCAGTGATGATGCTCTGATTCTGCACTCAGTGACAGAAACAAAATTGTAAGTCTGTACTGAACACAAGTCAGACTCGAGTCATGTCTGTCTCCATCCTCCAGTTGTGCAATAAGATAAATGATGCTTCCTTAATTTTAAAATATTCTGAAGACAAAAAAATGATTGCACACTGCTTGACTACTAAGGCACTGTGGTCTGTGTTAAATAAACAGCCAGCCAGCCAGCCAGCCAGCCTGACAGACAATAGCACAATCACAAAAACACCAGCCAACCATTCAAACAAACCCTCCTTCCAGCTTATCTGAATGGGTCTGAACCTCAGAAGTGTTGTGGGCAAAGGTTATGTACAGATTTCATCTGAACTCTTTTTTTTCCTGGACTTAATGAGTACCTTTGAGCATTGCAGTCAAGAAAGCATTCTGTCTTGTAACAGCTTTTGTAAGAATGAGAAAAAAGGGCATTTTAAGCAAACTTCATGCTCACATGGAGGGATGGTTTTTTTTGGGAGGGTTTGTTTGTTTGTTTCATACTCATCTGGTTTTGCATAAGTTTAGAAACACAGTTTTGTATTGTACAGGTCTAATAAAATTAAAAATGGTCATTAGGCTGTTAAGAATATATCTACTGCTATCTGTTATTGTCTCTGTTGAACGGAATGTTTTTATGCTTCTTGGAAATATCCGTAAGAACTCTGAATCTATAAAAACTTTAATAATATTTAATAGTATTGTCATGGAAAGCCTGCTGACCTTTGGTGCTAGTTTTTAATAGATTGACATAATTGCAGATTCACTTACTGTAGCAGGCACAAAATTAAAAGCACAAGTAATTGTCATGCTGATACTGGAAACTCATGGTTGAAAGTGCAAACCTGTCTCTATCTTTTTAATTTGTATTGTTGAATAGGATAAAAATCAGGTTTATGAGCAGAGGGTGTGTGTAGGAACCACACTAAACTGATCCAGAGGAATCAGCTTAGATTCTCAAAGGTAATTAGAAGCTCCAAGTCCTGTTTTGATGCTTGCAGACTCACTGCCATCCACAGGAGTTCAGGAGACTGGAGCACTGTTGTGGAACCGGTTAATTTGATGCAGTTTGATTCTGAGCTTACTTCAAAAACTGATCAGCTGAAAACAAACTAATAGTGAGGTTGTGCATAAGAACATCCTCTCCCTAAGGCAAGATTAAAGTGTAGAAGTCTGGGCTGTACGACCTCTTATGAAGCTAAAGTGTTTCATGAGCAGTACTATGGCCCTTTTATTTTGTAGTGCCGTTGCTTGGACTTGTTTACCAAGAACAATCCTGTCCCACCCTTCTAGTGCCCATAGCCCTGGACACTGAAAGACCTGCACTGACTTGTCTCCCCACTCTCCGTGTCCATTTTCTTTCTTTCCCTGTTTCCTTTTTGTTCCCTTTAATCTTCTTCATGTGGACTTCAGTGGTCACAAAAAGTTGTGACTGAACCAGATGCTTCTTCCAGTGACCAGATGGGGTTTCAGCACATTTGTGGGGTTTCATCTCCATATGAACTTGGAAAGTGAATGAGGTCCCCAGGTCTGTCTGTGTATAACCTGCCTCTGGAGGTATCGTGAGTTGCTTTGATGGAGCTACTGATTCTATACGTTTTTAGTTTTAGAAGCACTCAGGGGCTTCAAATGAGATTGAGGGCCACATTGCGCTAGGAGCTGTGTACATAAAAACTAAGAGACAGTACCTGCCACGCTGAGCTTGAAGTCTAGACAGCATGAGGCCAACAGGGGAAAGCCAGTCATACAATGAAATGATGAAGGTTATATACCTCAGAGTAGTCAAGTTGGAATTAGTTTCCTAATCCCTGAAATTCAGTCCTCTGCTACACACTGCTTTGCACACCAAGAATGCTCTTGTACGGGAAGAATGGAGGTATTTTTAGGGACTATCAGTTGCTTGATAGTCCAGGGACTGAAACAATCAGTGAAACCGCATATCTTATCGCCTGACCTGTGGTTATTGTCTGTGTGCTCACTCTCACCACACTATATGCCAGGTAATGTGGGTTTTTTAGTCCTCTGTCATTAGATTAGTGTCCAGTTATCATCCCTGAGACTAATGATACCTGTGGAATCGGTTAATGAAGAACTACTTCAATTATTTTATCAATAGCTCTCTCTTTTTAGCATCCTCTGAAGGATAATCTGGTTTACCATCTGGGACCATTATAGAGCTGTCTATAAAAGATTGATAACATTTTAAAATTCCAACTAGAATTGCCATCAGCCTTTGTTACACTAAGGCCATTTCCTTAAACCTTTACCCTAAATGAATTTTTAATTATGAAAATCAGCCAGAATTTTCATTCCAATTACAGCAGGCACATCAACAGCTTAATATCAGAATAATATCTATTTCAAATTGCTGCATATAGATAGAACAGCATTTAAATTCTCCAGAAAATAAATCAACAATGAAAGAACTTATTTATAGCATTTCCTTTTCAGTCACATTGCATGGCATTATACTTGTAAAGCTGAAACTTAAGATCAGCTTCTGTGTTTCTGTATTGATGCATCCTGTGTTTGACATACCTAGACGAAAGATAAAACTTTTCTCCTGGCTCACTTAGGCTATGATTTCTACTAGAAGGGAGAATTTCTACTTTTTAGCCATCTGTGCATGATGAGTGCTGCTGAAATTCATGGGAACCTTTCCAGTGATAACTAGAGCAAGCCCTTCCTAACTAGCTGAAGTAAACTGTCTCTGGGTAGGCCAGCCTCTCATGTATGGTGCCAAACTTCTGAAATTTCTGGCTCTTTCTTGAGAGTGGACTGTGATGTCTCATTTAAATCTGGAAAATAAGTCCTTGAATAACTGAATTTAAACTCTCTAACTGATCCATTTGAAATAAGCGACTACTCTTAAAAATGTGCATTTGTTTACCAAAAGTGTAGTTACGCTATATGGTACACTACTAAAAGACAGATTAGGTAGAAATGGATTACATAGAATTACTGGGGTGTAATCACAAAGTTAAGAAACAGAAAAATGTTATTGTTAATGTATCATTGCCAAATTAGGTGGGTAGATAGTCATATCCTGCATAGTTAGCTCTTTCAGTAATGACTTACAAGTGGAATGTAGGCTCCGTATGTACATAATGTCTTTAGAAATAGAAAATATCTCTCTGCATCTTTATATTGTACAGAATATGAACCTGCTCAATACTTGTTTAGTTCACACTATTTAGAGAGTTTAGCGTTGTCCCACAAGGAAGCGAACAATTTGCATAAAGCAATAGGAAAGAAATAAGAACAAATTATTTCTCTGAATAGATAGATTTTAAATCCATTGTTTGAAAAGCTCTTTTATCATCAGCAGAGTGATGGATTATTTCTTTAAGGGAAAATGGCAGTAATTAGTTATAATACCTGAGAGAACTCAATAAATATTTGCTAAATTAAGATTATTTATTATTTGTATTCTAGGAGTGTCTAGAAGACTCCCATGAGGTTAGAGCCCCATTGTTCTAGGAACTGTATAAGAACAGCTGCTATCCTAAACAGCATACAGTTCAAAATAGATGGCAGGGAAGACAGGAAGGGAAACAGAATCACAAAGAAACAAAATTAATTGCCTGAGGGCACAAAGTTAGCAGCAGAGCTAGGACTGTGATCAGGTAGGTCTCTTCAAAGCCACCCTGGAGCCTTATCTACCAGAGCAGGTACCTCCCCTTCTTATCCTGTCCCCTTTGACTTCCAGCCCATCCCACAATGCAACAACCAGCCTTTGATACCCACCATCAAGGCCTTACCCAGCTCCTCATCTTGCGGATACCTCAAGCCAAGTCTTTTACAGAACATTTCTGTTTTCTGAGGGTGATGTCAGGATAATCTTCATTTGCTTTGAGGTGGTTCCTCTGTCCACACTCAAAGCTCATCCATTGTACTTAGATAGGACAGCAAGTTTGCTTTAGATTTCTTGATATTTCTCACTTCATTTGATCACTGTTTATACCTTCTGTCTTCTGCCAAGTTTGCCACTGTATCTTGCTGGCACCCTATTCTTCTGCAGACTGTTATCTTTACCCATCTGCCCTGCTGTTCTTGATCCTATATAAGTGCATGGTGAATTGTGAGTCAGGTGAGATTGTTGCTGATATTTTCCAGACAATACGCTGCAGATCTTCCATTAGAAAAGTAAACTATGTCATCTGTCCGTTTGTGTCACTGATCTTCTTCCCCTTCTGAGCAGAAAAGGACATGGAATAGCCAGCAAGTTAATATAGCCAAGAAGGAGGCAAATCCATGTGGACACCCATGTCCTGGATAGTGTCCTGTGCATTCTGTTTCTTATGTATGTCCCAAATTTAAAAGGAATTTCACAAATTAGTGCTGCAGGCAGCTGAACTAATGAAGTGGTTTGTGGCAAAGGCAAGTTGGTGCAGAAAGCCTGCATGGGGAGCACAAGTGAGCCTATCCAGGCAAGAGCAGTACTCTGCATGGAGTCACATCATCTTGTGTAAACGTTACTTAGGAGGCAGTAAAACAGGGTGGGGGGTCAAAGGTTCTGGGGATGGTGGCCCTGTCATAACATTAATCTTCTGCATTTCCTCCACCGTTTCCTCTTAGTTTATACATCTATGTGAAATTTGTCTTTACTTCTTTATCTTTACTTCAGTTATTGCTATGACAATTGGCCTTCCTTTCTGTGTAGGCTGCAATTCTAAATCTCCAGAGACACAAGGTAGGCTGTGTTAGTGATGAATTCTTTCCGGGAGCACCCACTGATGAAGATCTTCTCTAATCTAGACAGCAGTGAAACACCCTCTTGCCCTGTTTCATAAAAGAGTATTCTTTCCCTTCATCTTGCCTTTAAGAATAGGCCTATGGGGGTTACTTACGTCGTTAAAGGTATGCACTGGTTGAGTTATGCAGCTGATACTTTCATGTTAGCCTTTTCTGTGCTTCTTTAATTCTGTGAATTAGAAAAATAAATGATGGTAGCATTAATCCCAAGGTTTGAGTTTTTTTTTTTTTGTGTTACAGTGCTACACTGTCTCTGTACAAAACCAAACAGTAGTACAGATATTCCTAAATGCTGAAATAATTAAAAATGTTTTCTGTGATGAATGTTCCCTGCAGCTGGCCTGTTGGGGAGTCTGAATAGGAAAGGCATTCAGCCTAAGTTTCTAGGGTTTACTCCAGTTTCATCTTAGCATTGTAGTTCACCTTTAGCTGTATTATGTTCCACACTAGAGTTTGATCTTGACACCATCTAGAGAAAAGCTTTTGTGAGTTCATAAGATAGATGCATTGGCAGATTTATGCTCAGACTTTTGCTAACAGGTCAGCCTCCTGTTTTTTTGGTCTTGAGTGTGTGATACTGTTTCTACCAGGTAAACTGTGTAGTTGCAAGTTGAAGTGTACATTGCTGTCTGGTGCCACAAACTGATAGGAATCTATTTACAATTGATTTACAATTGAGGCAGCATCTAGGAGATTATAAAATTAATTTCTCCAGCTGAAATAATGACATAAGCTGGCACTGAATGGATTTCCAAGATAAATTTCTCCTTTTTAGAGATCAAATGCTCAAGAAGAATCATAGTTTCTATTTTGGCAAAACCCCTCAGCAACTTTAGAACTGTTGATTTGTTGTGTATTAAATCTAAAGACCCATAAGTGTCATCTGTTCCTGACCCAAAATATCTTGTAACTGGTCCTGAGAGGACCAGGTCTATGACTGAATCCCTAGACCAGTGCAGAGCTGCTGCAATTCTCCATGTGAATGGAAATACAGTCTGTCATAATCAATTGCAAGATCAAGACCCAAATTAGGATAAACAGCATTTGAACAGACAAGAATCACAAGAAGCAGGATGGGAAGTCTTACAAGCTCACAGTTATTTGTGATGCTTTTCAAAATGTTTATGCTTCAGCTGAAACTCACAGCCCGGGTAGCTTTAGTCAGATGAAGTGCATCAGCAGGGCAGTGGGATAAATGGAGCTTGTTGTCCAGGTAGTTGCCCTGAGACAGATTCATGTATCTAAATTTAGTTGCATAGAGTCATTTTTGTTGCCTTAGGTTATCTGATATTTTGGATAACTTAGAATATCTAAAATGACACTAGATGGCTATGTTTAAACACGTAATGTATCTGTTTGACACTTTTACAGTGTTTCAGATACATTTGGGAAGCTTCAGTTAGCTCCATATTCCTGGTTACGTAGTTCCCGAGTGAGTGTGCCTGTGTATATGTGAACTGTGCATTTGCAAATTCTGTGAGAGAAAAGTACCTCAGGGAAAGGACAATAACCAGACACACGAGATATCCCAGCTTCTATCTTTTGTTTAGTGGGCATTTCCTTCCATGAAGTCTTGAACAAATGACTTTGAACTAAAAAGACAAAGGCTTTTTTTTGTGCTTAAAGGTATGGTTAAGTACAGTGGGATTATCAGATGTGTAGGTGCTCATTTTCTTTTGCTTTCTGAATACGCATCTTCTTCACACCTTAGTGCACAGATACTTTTGAAAATTTAAAATATTCTGGGAAGCTAGAATCTACTTCAGATGCCTCAGTAGTTTGACAAACTTGGCTCTTCCTTCCCAGCTGTAAAAAACAGGTAAGAACACTTCGTATGTCTCAGAGGTATTATGAAATGAAATTTTGCGTTCTTTACAATGTGCAGCAGGGACATCCATGAATAGAATAGTAGAGTATAGTTGCAATCAGTTCTACAGAACTATCCGTATGACCTTATCACACAGTTATATTTGACATGCAACAAATTTAACCTGTGTATCAGATTTAGCAGCAGCAAAGAGCTGTGCCCTGATGGAATACTGCATAGCGAAGTGCTAAATTTTATATAGTTAACTTGAATGTGTTCCATTCCAGGATTTGAAAAGGCATTATAAATGATTAAGAATTGTGCCTTTAGCATTTTGCAGTTTCTCTTTCTTGGGATTTGTGCAAGCATTTCCCTCCTGTAATAGCTTTGAAGCCCCAAGCTGAACCTCACTGTCCAAACCCAAAACTTCAGAGTGAAAACTCAGCTGAAACCTGTAAGGGGTGTGGAACTCAGTCATATGTGAGTTTTCCATTATTTTAGTGAAAATCTAATAGGACCAGATTGTAAACACTGCTTACCAGGGAATATGGAAATGATCTTTATTTTTTTAACTCCAATGCCCTCCATGGCAGCCATAGCCATAAATTACACCCTGTGCTCAAGAGTCCAGGCACTGCTGCCCTGACATGCTAAAACAGACCAAGAAGTCCAGGACATCTAAACACTGTAGTGGTCTGCAAAGCCGAGAGAACAGTGTGTTGTTTCATTCTTTTGTCAGTCAGAGGAGTCTTGCAAAAAGTTTGGAAGTGGGAAGGAAGTGTCATCTGAAGTTCAGCTGACACTGACGACAAGTTAAATCAAACTTAAAATTTGGAGCCTTTCCAAAGTAGGTGAGCCTTTCTCAATTTCTCAGTCTTCCTAAATGCAGAGCCTGTTACGTGCAGTTACCAAACCAATGATGTTATTTCTTTTTGGGCATTTTTGTTTGACCTCAGGTGCAATATTGTTTCAGAAGCAATATTGTTTGTGCACTATGCTTATTTCATTTGGTTTGCATATGCGTAGGTGTGTGTACACTGTAATGCAAGTATTCATGAGATATCTTCTGTTTCCGTCTCTCTGGGGAAGTCATAGCTCCAGGTGATATGATCTTATGATGTGGAGATATGAGTACAAAGTAGGTATAAAGAAAGAATAAAGAAGTCAACTAAGAGGCAGTCAGAATCTAAATGTGAAGTATATAGGGGGATCTCAAAAATCAATCTCTGACAAACAAGTGGTTCTCTTCATAATTTAGCTACAGTTGTCCTTTGGCACAACTACAGTTATTATCCAAGTGTAAATATTTGACAATATAGTGAAATTACATAGTGATGACATAAAAACAGTAAAAGGTGGTGTCATTAAGGTGCATGTAAGGATTCTGCATATATTGTATCAGTGTGATTTGTGTTTATTTTCTTTTTTCAATTCAAGTACTCAGTGCTGTCAGATACTGTGAAAACCAGGTAGTCTTTCCTAAAATTCAGATTAGACTAAGAGTGCAGTTATGGTGTTTTTTTGTTTAGGAGATCTAACAATACATCTGTGTAATTTAATATTGTGTTTCTTTATAGATTTGAATTTCTAGGCTTTGGGTAGAGAGAAACTTTTACTCTTCAAATCAAAACAAAACAAACCCTTGAATGGACAGAGGAATTTTGTTTAAAGCATTGTCTACATCAAACCAGGGCAAGTATTGAATTCCTTCTGTCTGAGCATCATCACTATGCTCTGGCACTTTGAACAAGTACCCTGTAAGTCACACTCCTTATTTTGGCTTACTCGAGAATAGCTCATTTAAACAGTTTCCTGTTTTAACTGAGTTGATTCTCTCAAGAAACACATTTAATCTTTGTTCATAAATGGCACTGTTCATTTTCAGGTGCAGTTGATTTTTGTCTATATAATATAATTTATGTTTTTAGATGTATATGTAAAACAATATTTCAGAAAGATATATGATTTTAAAGGAGGAGATTTAATTGAACAATGCCCAATTTGAATGCTGAATGGTTAGAAAAATCTTACTGGTACACAATTGTGTTCCGATCTTACTTTTTTTTCCCTCTTCGCTCAACAAAGACTAGATATGTTGAACTTTATGGCATTCTGTAAGTTGAACTATACATTCAGTATTTGTTTTAAGAAAGGACTAGAAGGAGCTGAGTTCTAGCCATATTTCAAAAGACATCTCAATTCTTTCCTCAGCTGTAATATTCAGTTGTAATTTTCATAACCCAATAGCCAGACATTAAGGTAGGCAGAAATAGCAAATAAATAAAAGAACCAGCACAGAGGAAACGTTTGTAAAAATCATTATATAGCCCTAGATAAATTACACTATCTTCAGTTAATTTTTCTTGATTAAAAAGCTATTGATGATCTGTGAAAGGAGAGCAGAGGCAACCTTTGCCTCTTGAAGAAAATCTCATAATAATGAAATACTACATGATAGCCCTGATTTCTACATGTGATTCTTTTTCAAGGTCAATGACCTGTTTACCTTTCTTTTGACTCAGAGATGCCAATTTGCAGCTTTCTCCCCATTAGAAGTTGTTTATTAAAAAGGAACAAGAATAAGAAATCTTCTGTCGCAAGATATGCTAATCTCCAATAAGACTATCAGGTGCTTCTTCTGCTGATTTTGAAATAACAATATGACTTGTCAAATCAAGACTAGTAACAAAAGAACTCAATCTAACTGGATCTAACAACTGCCTAGAGCAATAATTACTAGATAAAGAAGAAGGGCATGAAATGGTCATTGAAAGCGAAAGGGAAGGCAAAAGTGATTCAGGTAGGTAACTTTAATTAAATCAAAACAGAATAAAGACAAATTACAGTTGCATCATGCATATGAATATTAAAATCAGCCGTGAGCAAAATTTTAATGTAATGAAGTACAGTATCAAGTCAAGTCTGACAATAATTCAGAAACATACCTCAAATAAGGTACGACTCCAAGGGCAGGCCATAAATAACAACCATAACAAAGGAAGCTCTAGCTCAATGAATAAACACAACTCACTACTGAGTTTGTACTCAGCCTGACTCACTATTGAAATTATACTCATGAAACTATCAATCTCAATGAAGGCCAACTGTTATAAAACTGGAATATCACTGTGATGAATCAAGCTCAGATTCTCATTTCTCCTCTTTCATCACCTTGACATTAAAGATTCTTAGCAGGGCTTGCCATATTTTTCTTCCTCCTCCTTGGTCAGCATTTTACATGGTTATGCAATAGTGGTGTAAGAATGGTTTTCCAAGAGATCTGTGACTGGAATGTCTTCCCAGAATTCCGACTGTATGCTTTGCTATTGAATCTGCTTGAGACCTAATTATTTTTTTTCTACTCTTCGTTCTTCATAAACTTCCTACAGGTTCCTACCACACCATTTCCACACATAGTTTTGCCTTTCATAATCCCATATTGCTGGCAAATTCCGTAGGAATTTCTTCTGCTATAGTCTACTTTTCAATCATATAACACACAATTGCACCACCCTAATAATTTTATTAGGCCGTTCTTTCACTGCAGTACAAAGACCATGTAGGAAAATGCTATCACACAGTTCTTAAAATCTCTTTAAAATATGTATGCTGATCATACTACAATTTTTCTTTGTCACTGAACCATTGAAAATGTCTGATACATACAGATGAGATTTATGAAATGTTATATATGCCTGGAAACATTTGCATTCTCCTATTGTTTGTTGCCTGTAAGGGCAAAATCTATATAAAAGTCTTAAAGCTAGGTTTCCATGAATCATAATAAGTAAAGAAAGCAGACCATCTCTGCACATTTTGTCTTCCTTCTTGAAATTAGAAATGTGCTTACTTTCCTCAGTTCCTGTAGCATTTTCACAGACCTCCACATCAAACAAATTATTGGATGAGGTCTCTAAGATTGTAGCTTCTTGTTTTTAACATTTCAGCAGCAACACTGTCGACACCTGGTGCTTGTTATTCCTAAGAGTTCTGATTGCCTCTTGAATCTCTTGAAAATTTGGCTCAGCTGCCTGGAAAGTGGCCATTTGTTGTTAGCTTTTTCATTCTCTTTATGGAGCTTGTCTAAGTACTCCTACCATATTTCTGTGGTTGCATTTCTTGTAATAAAATGATTTCCATTTTTATCTTTTATCAGACTATCTCATTCTTGATATTCTTTTCTTCATGCATTGATACCCTTGTAAAATTCTTGCACAGTTTCAGCCTCTCTAAACTCAATCATCAGAAGCAAATTCTCTACATACTATAATCCTCTGAATGGGCCCAGTCTTGTCTGAGGAACAAATGCACAATTTGCCAGTGCTCTCCATCACACCATAGTAAGTACCTCTTCCAAAGGAACCATTGAATATATATATATATATATTTCACCTAGCACACCAAATGCCTTTATGGAAACTGGGGAGGAGTGTTGGTAAAATTGAACAACAAGCCTACACTTTAATGAACTCCTACAGAAAATCAATGACAGATATAAACGCCCACTTTTCAGTGGGGAAATACATCTCACAAGATAATCCTTCCCTCTCTGACCTTTCAGGCCTGACGCTCAAAGGAAAGGTATGAAATAGCTTCAAACAAAAATTTTGGGAAGAAAAATTTCTAATGCCATTGCATACTAAAAAGCTAGTGCTTATAGCTACAGATTTCATGAAAGAGTAATGGTTACCCTTTTTACATCAACTTGCCTTCGTTTCTCAGATAATAATCAGATAATACTTGCCTCTGCCTCTCAGCTTATCACCAAAGTCTTACTAAAATGCTCCTGTTTCTCAGTATCAATTAACTTTTCTTTCTCAGATTTTGTAACTGGTTTTTAATATATCTAATTGTTTTCATTCTGTATTTAACTTTGCAATTTGTTACTCCTATTTCTTATCTGAAGGATGGCTTGTGTAACTGCAATTTGGTAGTGGTTTTTTTTTGTCTTCTGGAAGTCATTTACGCCAACCCCTTGCTCAAAGCAGGGCTAACTTTTGAAGTTAATCAGGTTGACCAGGGCTGTATTCAGTCCAGTATTGTAAATGAAGATGTTACAGTCTCTCAGGCACCTGTCCCCATGCTTGACTACTCTCATGTTGATGAATTTTTTTCTCATCTTCAACAGGAATTTCTCTGTGGTTGTTGCTTCTTGTCTTTATAGAAAATTCCCTAGAAAAGCCTGTCTCCATCCTCTATGTAGCTCCTTTTTAGGTAGTAGAAATCTGGCAATTAGGTCCTTCCTTAGACTTTTCTCTGGACTGAACCCAGTTTCTTCAGCTTCATATGTCATATGCTTTAGTACTTTAGCCTTCCTCATGGCACTCCACTGGATTACCTCCAGTTTGCTGACATCTCTCCTGTACCAAAGGGTCCAAGAGCGGACATAGTATTCTACATGCAGTTAACTATGTTCTGAAGTCATGAAAGCTACTCATGTTTTTAGTAAATTTATTCTGATTCATTCTCTCCCTGAAGTTTTGTATTGTCTTTGTAGACTTGCAGCTTCTCCTTCAGCCTTTTCATTTTCCTCAGTATCACACTGATTACCCTGGCACACTGTCCACATTGCACATTACTTCAAAGTTACTCATTTACAGTCTTCAGTATGTGGATATATTTCTGGAAGCTGTGCTTTTGTACTGCCCTTTATTTTTCTGATGTCTTTCCTCTTGGTGTCAACACATCTGCAATTTAACATAGCAGACTCCAGATTTTTTTTTTTAATACTTCACATTTGTATGCACCATTTGGATTATCTAAAGGCAATGTCTTATATATGTATTCATATATTTTGTATTTTATCTATGGCAATTTTTTTCTTACATTTCTCTTACAAGACAGTCATATGAGTTACAGTTGCCTCCCTCTAGGTTTTTGATGCCAAGAGACAAAGATTTCTGTCTTAGTGCATGATCAGTCTAGCTGATGGTAACCCCATCTGTGCTATTCATGGATGTTTGTGAGTAGACGTAGCAGAAAAAACAGTACTCTGTAAAGGTACTTCAAAAAGTCTGTTCAAGTTAACCTAGTTTCACTATCATGAAGCACTTCTATTCTTTCCATTTCTTTTTTGCTTCATCATTTCCTGTGCTAAAACTGTAGAAATTGTAAGATATCAACAGCTGTTGAAGATATTCAGAGCATTCATCATCTAATAATCTTTATATTTCTTCAGTGAAAGTAGATATATTGGTATACTTGGTTTGCATGGCAGGGTTTTGGTAGCAGGGGGGCTAGAGGGGTAGCTTCTGTGAGAAGCTGCTAGAAGCTATGTCTGACAGAGCAAATGCCAGCCAGCTCCAAGATGGACCTGCTGCTGGCCAAAGCTGAGCCCATCAGTGACAGTGGTAGTGCTTCTGTGATAACGTATTTAAGAAGGGGAAGAAAAATCAACCGGGCAATAGCAGCAGGAGACAGAAGTGAGAATATGTGAGAGCAACAACTCTGCAAACACCAAAGTTGGTGAAGAAGGAGGGGGAGGAAGTGCTCCAGGCACTGAGATTCCCCTGCAGCCCGTGGTGACTTGTGACTCTGTGGGGGACCCATGCTGGAGCAATCTGTGCCTGAAAGACTGCATCCCATGGAATGACTCACACTGGAGAAGTTCATGGAGAACTGTCTCCCATGGGAGGGACCCCATGCTGGAGCAGGGGAAGAGGGTGAGGAGTCCTCCCCCTGAGGAGGCAGGAGTGGCAGAAACAACATGGGATGAAATGACCACAACCACCATTCCCTGTCCCCCTGCGCCGCTCGGGGTGAGGAGGTAGAGAACTTGAGAGTGAAGTCGAGCCCAGGAAGAAGGGAGGGGTGGGGGGAAGGTGTTTTAAGATTTAGTTTTTATTTCTCATTACCCTTTTCTGATTGGATTGGTAATAAATTAAATTAATTTTCCCCAACTTGAGTCTGTTTTGCCTGTGATGGTCATTGCTGAGTGATCTCCCTGTCCTTATCTCAAACCATGAGCGTTATATTTTTTTCTCCCCTGTCCAGCTGAGGAGGGGAGTGATAGAGCGACTTTGGTGGGCATATGGCATCCAGCCAGAGTCAACCTGCCACAATTGGCGAAATCACTACTGAGCTATCACCTTTTAATCTTAATTGCATGTTTGTCCACTAATAGCTTCAAAGGTTTTTCTGTTGGTAACATATTTAACTGTTCCCGTTTCATGTCTTGTAGTCTGTCTTCCATTGTGAATGTAGATTCTTCTGTATTTCTCTGTATCTTATCTCTGAGAACGCTATGATGTGTGCACAACTCTCCTTTGGTTGTGCTATAACAGTTTGGGGATCTTTTGGACTATGTAAGATCAGATGTTCCACATTTCTAATTCCTAGTCTTTTCCAAAGCTGATGGCTTTTATTCATATTATTATCTGCATTTTTTTCTGAAGTTTTTTGGGATGTGCTCTGCCGTAGATCAAAGAGGCCATTATTAAAGTTCTGTTTCCCATATATGTTCTTTTAAGCTGTAGATCAAATAATTCCTAATCTTCTGTAAAATATGTAGCTCTTGGAGTATTTAGCTATGAACAGATCTTCTGATCTGCTAAGCATGCTCAAGGCTCTCCTGTGAACTGAGTACAGTTTATCAACATTTCTCTTGAAATGTAGACAGCAGACTGGGGAAATATGTTGTGGCAATGCTTAGGCCATTGCCAAATATACAATATAATATTACTACACTTGTCCTTGAAATTACGTTTTCCTTGAAAATTCCTAAAGATGGTGATAGAATCTTTCAGCTTATTCAGTCTCCTCTCTAACCAGTGGTTTCAGGCACTGTAGTATGTGGTGTGATATAAGATTCTGGCAATTCTTTGTTCATAAAATTTACATTTTTACTTGGGCTTTAGAAAATCTCTTCAGTTGCCTTTGCCCAATTTATTAAACTATTCCACTGGATTTTTACTGTCTAGCTATCCACAGGTTTGCTACCTATTACTTCCTTCAAAATCTAAGTAGTCAAAAGCCTTTATGGGTGATGATTTATGTTACCCTGCAGGTCAGTGACAGATGTTTGTAAACAATGTAGGGCCACAAAACCTGCAAATTGCATGTATCAGGTTTAAGATGAATATCTTGTCTTGGGCAATTTCTGTAAGTGGTTACAGCTCTTCTTCATCCTTTATTTCTATTGCAGCAAAGCTCAGAATAAAACCCTCAAAGGTAATGAGCATTTATTTTAAGTTAGGGCTACATCAGGGGGTTTGACATTTTCTACCCATTTTACTTTTCCTCAACTAAATGAGCACTGGTAATGCATATATTTTGTGTACTGGAACAGGTCATGTCCCTTTCTGTCACAGTCCACCTTGTTTTGTGATTGTGCACCCTTGGATGTATAATGGGGATATGGCCACTTGTGCATAAAGAAACATAGCTTAAATGAACTGTAAAGCTTTGTGCTTTATTGGACAGCACTTTTTGAACTTTTTTCCCCTGAGTGAATTATTCAAAATATCTTCGTAAATGGTGCATAACTTTAAATTGGGTCCATAGACTGTAGATCAGGTAATTGATTCTCCTCCTTAACTTCATTTGTTACATGATCACATTATTGCTTTTCCTTTTTTGAGGAAGGTTTTTTTTTTTGTGTGTGTTCATATTATTACACAAATAATCTAAAACAAGGTCTAACATCTTAATCTGTTTTTACTTTACATTTCTTTAGCTCACTTAAGTTACCCTTCAAGCTGTCTTGCAAGGTCATTTCTTGCTAAATCAGAACACAATTTCAAGTGAAGATGTCTGCTTGAATTTGGAGAGAGATTGATATTGATATGAGACACATTGAAAGTGATATCAGGAAAGTGATCAAAACCCTCTGAAGAAAATCAGAAAAAGTTAGAGGAAATTCTGGAAGATTATGGTTTGTTGTTGAGTTTTTTTGTTTGTTTGTTTGTTTTCCCCTTTTCTTTTTCTTTCTTTTCCCAAAGAGCATTTGAGTTTCTTCTTAAAGTGGCTCAACATTTTAAGATAGAACTGTTCACTTTGGGTAGCTTTCTAAAAGCACATGGACTAAGTAAAAAGGTTTCCCAGCAAGATTTGTGTGAAAAGAAAGTCCTTACACTGTGAATTGTCAAAGCTGAGCTTCTGCTGTGTTTATAGCATGTGAACCTTTCTGTATACATTGCATGAAGTGAATGTCCATTCTTTTATAACATGCGTCCATAAGATTTGCATAGCCACTAGTAAGGCACTAGCAGGTGTTGACTATAGGAAACAGAGCTTCCTGATAGAATGCATTATTCATTATTATTTTTCCAATACGTTTCTGATGTGAAAGCTGTAAAGAGTTGAATTTCTCTTGAGATAATAATTTACAATTAAATGGAGACTGGTTGATCAGCTTGACACAATGTTGTCAACATGAAATCAAAGGAGGGACAATACATTTGCATTTGCTGTCTTTGTAGAATGAGATTATGCTAACAGCATGGAGCTGCCTCAATCCCCTAGGAGCACAAAGAAACTCCACAGTTGCAATTCTGAAACGCTTCTTGAAGAGGTGAAGATTACACCTAAACCATGTTGTCTCCAAACTACGTCTGTGCTAGAATACCCTCTGGCTCTGCCTAGTGCTTGAGCTACAGTTCCAGGCTTACCTCCCATGGATGTGCTATGGGATTAATGAACTCTTAAATCTCTATGACTGCTTAAATTCTTGTAATTAAACCATTTTCCCATAATTCAGATTGATTAAAACGATAGGATGCAGAGTTTAGTCTTTCATGAACATAACTGATATAATTTGTCAGCTTGCATTATTAGTGTTCTTTGTTTACAAAATGGAAACACAGAGGAGAAATTTAGTATCAAGTTTTCCCAAAGTTCTGTCTCACCTGAGCAACACAAAGTCTGTGACTTCATGTGGCTTTGTCTATGTAGAACATATAGATGTCAAAACTGACTGCTTACATGCAGAGGTGAGTAATTGCTGTAAGACTTATTGATGTCTGTAGATAATTTGTTAGATGTATAAATTTATACATTTTTCTCACAGGCGTTTCTCTTGTTAGAAAGGTGTTAAAGTTCTTCTCCAGGTGATAGACAATTATCAGCTGAACATGCTAATGAATTGTACTTCTGTCTAAAGTAATTTCTACATCTCTGTGTAATATCCACAGTGACAATGTGTCAGGCTGGAGAAATAACTACCCTTCTTGTGAACAGGGGTCGTTCCTTGAGCAATGCATGAGTGTTAGATTAATCTGGTAAAAAGGACATAAAGAGACAAAGTGCAAAAGGAAGAATGCAGTGGCTAAGGACATATTATATATGTAGAGGACTTAAAAGCCAAACTGGGAACATCAACCCTCAGTGTCACTCTGAGATCCATGCAGAGGAGGTTCGTTGATAGGAAAAGCTCCTTTTAGGGCTGCTTTGGGTGTGCATATAATGGAGGATTACAAATAACTTTAAGACCTGAGCATGGAAATATTGTTGAGCTGAGAGGCCATAAAATGTGTGATGAGAAAAACCTTTGCTTTTCATTCTGTTCTCCATCATCGGTGGAAAAAAATAATTCTTTCCCTTCCTGGAGGAAAACACTTCCCGTTCTTTGGGAAGTGCCAGAGCAGGATTGTGTGCCTTAAAATGCAGCAGGACTTGGACTGTACCCAGCAAGTGGTTGCAGTCAGGGAAGGGAGAAAGGAAACTGCTAATCCACAGGAAAGACCTCATCCTTTCCTTGAAGAGAATCCTATTTGTTCTGTCCTAAGGGGCTGGAGCAGGACAGTGAGAAAATGGGGTTGAACTTCTCTGTCCTCTATGGAAAAAAATATGCTGAAACATGAGCTTTTCCCTCTTACCCATAGTTCTCCTTTTCAAATATTTTTTCTGAGTAGAGGATGAATTGGTCCCTCACTTGTATGTTCCCTTCTGAAAAGGGAGAGAGGACTTTGAGATTATATTGTAGTGCTTTCTATAATTACTTGCTAGAAACTAACACAAAAGGGAAGTGTGAACATGTTTTCGGGAGCTAGCAAAGTATAATGAGAAGGAGAAGCCTTTTCTTCTGCTTATTATTTTTATTATCAGCACCAAAGAGCTCTAAGTCATAAACCAGGACCACATGGGGAGGCTGTGATTCAAATATAAGATAAGAGACAACACATGGATCCAGACAGCTAAAGAAGCACAAGGAAACAATGAGGCAACGTTGGTCAGTATGAGAGAAATCATCTCAGTGCATTATTAGCTTAAACATTTTCTTGTGTTTTTTTTTTGTAGGCATCACAGCAAGAGAGTTTTAATGAGGGATTTGAGGGAAGATAATGAGGTTGTGTGGCAGATGCTTGGAAAAAAATCACAGAGGAGCTTATTTAAAAATATCTGACAAATGGGTGGTGGAAGCCAACATTATGGTCTGACTGGAGACAGAGCTCACTGGAGATGATAGGTAGGATAAAACTGAAAGGGAATTTGAAGAGGAAGGCAAACAGATTATATTTGAATTTTAAGAAAATCATAAAAAGGCATTGGTCAAAGAGGCTGAAAACTTTGTTCCATTGGATTCTGTGTGAGGGGATCAGAGTTCACCAGAGCAACAGATGTTATGATGGTGGAGATTTGAGGTGGATTATGCCAGACTGGACAATACCTTTGGCTTTGTGGGTGAGTATGAATGGGTATTTGTTAAAGATGTTCTGCACAAACATCTAGCCTGAAGTGTATCACATAGGATATGGACTTTTTTACAAAGGAGATTATGTGATCTCAATTTTTAGGGGCATGTGAGACAAGTATTTATAGGTAAAAAGGAAGCACTGGCTGGTGTCGAGAGGAAGTTGTGTCACTTGTGCAGTCTGTCCCTCTTTTCTAATGTGTAAAACTAAGAATCTTCTTTCTGAATGAGGACAATAAAAGAAGTTAAAAAATAATACACATGCATGCAAAAATACAGTGTGAGTAATCACAGTGAGAGAAACTCACTTCTGTCCATTTTTGTTGGACAGATACTTATGCCATCCCATTAAATTTTTTCAAAAGCTTTAGCTGGTTACTTTGAATTTTATATAATCCTCACCATTAAAAGTTCTGTTTCAAGGCCGGCTATATCAAAATGCTTGCAAAAGGTTAGGTTCCCTGAGGATCAGGGGTTTAATACAGATGATCAAGGCAATTACGACACGTCACAATTGAGACCAGGTAGTTAATGGGAGATTTGGGAAAAACTAGTGCACGCAATAGATCTCTTTTTTAGCTTTTATAAGAGAAGGCGGCAAATATGTGTTCTTTGTGGGAAGCCTAAGCCTATAGAAAGAGTCAACATGGGAGAAAACGTGCTGAGCTGTTTTGTGAAATAATTTTAGTACTTTGTATGAGAAGTCCGTAATGGTAGCAGGAGTAAGAAACTAGCATGATTAATGGACAGAACTTCTAGACATTAAATTAATTATTTGCGTTAACATTCACAAGAGAATGGGTGACAGATGCTGGAAATGGATGGAAATTTCCTATGAGAGGAAGAAGAAATACTGAGGGAAATCAAGACCATATCCAAACAGATGATCAGGATATTAGAACGTCTAAAGACTAGCAAAGCTCCAGGGGCAGATGGAGTCTGTCCCGGAGATGAGAAACACAAGAACCTGAGCAGGTATAAGCAAAATCATATTATAATAGAGGGAGGATGTCGGTGGACTTAAAAGTTGTGACTAGAAACTGGGAGACAGGAAATTACTGATATTTAAGCATCACTTCTGCTCTTGGGAATAGTGACGGCTAAACATTCCCTTTCAGAAAGGTATTATTTGGTTACAGGCAGAACTCACTCAGGAAAGGAAGACATTTAATTATTTTAAGTGGTGATCTACCTCCATTAGATTAAAAGTTAACTAGAAACAGGGAGACAGGGACATAAGTGCTGATGATTTTAAGAAGCTTTGTCTATAGCACATTCTAAAACACAGACTAGACATTTAAAAGCTTTTCTAGGCAGCCAACATCTCTTTGCATATATTTGCCCCTGCGACTTTTCAGAGCTGGTGATTCCTTGCAATATGTTCTGAGGGTTCAGTGACACCAAGAAGGTTCTGTACCCATCAGACCCACAGTACAGGTTCTGACAGTTTTGATTAAATATTGGTCAGTGCCACTGCAGCAACCATTGAAAAGTTCAGCTTGTTTGGATAAGAGAAGATGATTAGCTTCAGCAGACGAAAGAATCCTGGAGTTAGCAGGTAATGGCAAACACAAATGAAGGCAAATTACTTCAGCCATTTTGTGAAGATCAGCATAATGATAATTTTCATTTGCTAGAGCAACACAAAGAAGGAGAAGCATAGGTGAGTAAAATGATGAGAAGTAATGATTTGCAGCTGTGAAGAATTTGGCATTATAATACAAGTAAGCAAAATAATTCACACTTGACTGGGATAGCTCAGGAAGATGGTTCAGCAAACTGGTTTGTATGTGCCACGGAGAAAAATGTAAGAGAATTGTAGGTGGAACAAGAGAAAAAAATTATATAAGTTACTAATCCCCCATAGTCACATGCAAATCAACATTAATCAGGAGGATGATGTAGATGAAAAAATGGTAGGCATGTAACTAATTTTTCTACGGAATGTGTAATAACAGCAAACAAAACAAGCAACATCAAGGATACATAAATAGTTATCAAATATAAATTATGTTAGCATGCTATAAAAAAATCAAGAAGTTTGTGGTGCAAAGATCTCCATTGTCTTTCTAATTTTAAATCTTCTAGTAATGTCTTGATACATAGAGAATCTCCATATAGAAATAAATGGGCTAATAATTCTGCAAAGGAAAGCATGTGGATCTGTATTTATTATAGGCACAGTGTTTATTTTTAAAATGAAAAAAAAAAAAAAATGCCACCACTCAGGACAACAATCAGTCAAAAAACGTGGTGACGAACAAAATGCCATTTGTTCCATACTTAATTTGTCATTGACCTGCTCTATTTAAATATAAAACCAGTTATTATAATCTAGCAACTGTAGTATGGCTGTGATTACATTCCCTGAGTTTCTCTTGTCTAGTGGAAATGTCAAGATTGGGTTTTTTTGTCTCTGTTTTTCTAGTACAAAACCTGTCTACAAGACCCACAGTTCTTAACAGTGCTGATTAACGACTTAAGACCAAAATCTATTGAAGTTAATGGAAAGACTTTGTTGTCTTTTTGATCAATCCGTCTGTCCTCTGGCATTTTGGACTTGTGGCTTTTCCATTCAGTATGAAATGAGTTGAATTGTTTCCTCTTTACAGAGCAAGGGAGACTTATTTTTAATCAGACTTCATCAGTGAAGAATTTATTTCTCAGAAGACACAAACCCAGATTTCAGAGTCAAAAAAGATTTTGAGTAGTCTGGGGAAGGAGGAGGAAAGACCTTGCTAGGTGCTTCAGAGAATTTGTGAGAGAGCAAGCTGAAAAACCTTGCTTCATTTTCTGTTTCATGGTTCTGGAATTTGAAGGACTAAACTGGGAGGCTATAGACTTTCCCGGAGAGGACTGATCATATATCACAAAACTTGAAAGCTACAGAGTCAATGGGAACCACTGGAGAGATTGTTTCTTAGTGATGAATAACAGGGTGGAAATGCTGTGGTGGGTTGGTGGTGAGAGTGCAAAAAGTCTCCCCATTCATGAAGCACTACATTCTTCCCTGAGAAAAAGCTGGTAAAAGTCTGCTACCTTGCCATCCCTTATTGTTTCTGGCACAAACATTTCTGCTTCTGCTACTAAATAGCTGCAGTACCTTCCTAGACTAAGCAGCTACTTTTTGTCGTCCCATTGTCATTGCAAACATTAACTGATCACTGATGCCAGATCTGCACCTTTTAAATCCTCCAAGTCAGACCTGCTTAGTTTGCTGACAAAAAGACATTTCCCCATTCAGTACTGTGGAGTCAATAAAAATGTAGCTGTGGCAGAGAAAGGTGCAGTCTCTTCTCCCTGATGTACCATAATCATCAAATTGTAAGCTAAGATACAATTCCAGCAATAACGTTGCACATAATAGTTGATGTATGAAGCAGAAAGAACACAGTTAATTTGCAGATGTGAATTTGAGCTTTCATGTCCATCAGACAGGAAAATCTGATTTTTAATGAAGACTGAGAACATTTTAAATGGAAGCCACTGATGGAAATACATATGGAATGCAAAAAAGTGCTTGTGTGGTCAATTTTCTATCCAGGTGAACCACCTTATTTCTTCCTGCCAGCTTTACTGGGACTTTGTATTCATTTCCCTAATGCTCTTCCTTGTACATTCCTCTGGCTGTAAATTTTCTCATGGTTTCTTGTTTTTACAGACATATTCAATTTCTTGCTATGCAAGAAATGGTGCCTCTTTAATGACTTAGGGGTTACCATCCAAAAAGAGAGAAGTGTGTAACAACACGTTCATTGTGATATTACATTCCCAATTCTTTCTCTAGTCAGTGTTACTATATGGGTCTCTCCTCATAGAAACAGCTATTCAGGACAACACTTAAACACTAAATTTAGCCTTTGATTTTAAGATCTCTTCAAGAACTGTACCTTAAGCTGCATCCCTGCTGGCCAGCTAGTGTTATTTTAGGATATAGGAAGCTTATTGCAGTGGAAGTTAAGGTGTGATCTTGGATATTCTGTAATAAAAAACTATGCTTTTGCTTTCTCCCTGTGATAACTTTTTGTTTTTCTTTATGCACAAGCGACTTTGACCTACCTTGAATTTACTACATGCTAAGGACAGGTGTGTGGGCCCTTACTACAGGGAATCTGACATACAGTATCTGAATCCATTATGACTACTTGTTTAAGTATCAGTGTGAGCACAGTAGATACACAGCTGGGAGTGCACCTCGCATATGGGCACATTTCATTGCAAGTTAGGTATTTGTACCAAGACGTGCCATAGTATCTTCAGCTGGTACTTCGCTCTTAGCAGATGGCAGGACTGAGCCCTGGCTAACTGGCTTTGCTACCCTGATACCAGCTTCTTTCACTTTTTTCAGAAAAGGTTATTCTTGGAGGTTAAAGAGGATATTTTTAAATGATGTTGTCCAGCAGCAGTAGATTTCAGAGTGGAGTAGGCTGAGAATTTCTTGGCAAAGCTCTTTTTTATCAAGACGAGAGGGTATTCACAGAAATTGGCTTGGTGAGTTTGAGTTTAAAATCTTCTTAAACACATTTTGTTTGTATTCAGAAGGAGCAAACAAATAGAAGAAGAAATCTTTTGGGTGCAGGGGCAGGTGATGGTGGTATGCCCATCTCCATTTACACAGTTGGTTATTTTTTGTTCTTCCAGTGCAAATCTACTTAAATGTTGGCCATAGAACCTTGGCTGCATTTTAATATTGGCTGTGTACTTGTGATCTTTCTCTACTGATGCTTAAAAAGGGCATTGACTCTTCCTTTTATTTGATTTCTGTCTGCAGTTATAAAATTAATCTCCCAGCCTCATGCTGCAATGAGCTGTGTCAGTGGAAGAGAGATAAGTTTCTTTTTTTTGGCCTTAAAACTTCTTCCAAAGTTACAAGGAGTTTAGCACATTTACTTTCTCTTTTCAATTTTAACAAAGCCCTTGTCTTTTTTCTGCATTTCTATTTTATCCATGTCATTTTGGTTCTTTTGTTTTATACTTCACATTTTTTCCACACTCTTTTTTTCTTCCCTTCAAGCCTAGTTTATAGTCTCTGACAGGATTCTTTCTATGCTATCTGCCAAAACATCTGTTCCTTTTCTGAATAAAAAGCTTGCTTCTCCAGAAAGTGTCACACGGGTCCACACCAACTATAAACCTTCATTTCTCTCTGCAACTTTGCCAATGATGGACCAGCACTGGGAAACTTTGTATTCTTGTCTGTCTTGTCTCATTTTTCATTATGCCTAATTCAGGTGGTTTATTGGAGAAAAAAAATCGCATCATTTGGATTTCGATGTACACATTTCCTTTCAAAATATGTTCTTAGTTATTTGTACTTTCTATTTTTAATCTTGCAATTATTTCCTGAATGTCTGATCAAAGCAGATATTTATTAGCTTAAAATTGATTCCACTTAAATGGATTCTTTTGCCTGTTCTTTTCTGCTAGGACCACATTTGCATTAATGCCCTCACCAAAAATGTAATGTAACTGTCCTTGATTCTTCTTGAATTGATTTCTAGTGATGCTACAATTTTGCAGTCAAAGTGGCATTCAGACCAATTTTGGGTTCCCCTGAGGAAGTTGTGTAACTTTTAGTACTTTAGTTTTGCCATTTATAATTTTTAATAATTATAATAATTCTTATGTAGTAGACATACTTGATTCTGTTGTAAAGTTCTTTGACATCTTTAAGGAAAAGTGCTGGATTTGAACAGGATATTATTTTTATTTTGTGTTCCCACAGAATAACAAAATCCATGTCAATAAATATTTTTCATGTTACATGTTATAAATGTACTAGCAATGAACCATTTAAATATTTTCCCCAAATATGGAAATAAATATTTATTGTTTTCTGTGTTGCAAAGTAAAGGAAAAAAGTGGTTTTCGTATGTGTCTGTCTGTGTATAATTTCCTGGTGGTATGTTGCTGAGATCATTATCTTTTGACTATATTAACATCTAAGAAGAAGAGGATTTGCAGGCGAATAGTTTTAAGTTCCTGCTAACATCTGGGCCTTAGTGTGGTAAATAATATGAGAGAACAATGGATAGAAACTTCCCCCTGGAGTAACTGTAGCTGTTTCTTTATTTCAGTCCCCTGAAGTTTTAATTAATTTTCGCGGAAATGAATTATAAATTATTTATTTATTTTTTTTTAATCTGCCAGAAGTTCCTTCATCTTCTTCCCAGGAAAACTGTGTATTTCCATTGTATGATTTGTAGCAATTACTTAGGGGTTTCCAGTGTCAATCTGGGATGGGGAAACCTGCATTCTGCTCTGTCGTTCCCTCTCTCTGCTAGACACAAAGAGAGTTTCTCCAGGTGGCAGAGATTTGATAAATGCTGGGAAGCTGTGTAAAGAGAATTGCTAAGGAAATTGAATTCAACCCGTCTCCATGCCTCGATCCCCGCTAGAACAGGTGGCCTGGCATGCTGGCCACAAGTTCCTGTTGACTGAGTCCATCCAATACCTCGGTCCCCTCGTGCAGGGGATTTGTTTGTGGAAGCTGGCAAGCTGCCTTCCTGGAGGAGCTGCAGCAACAGGAGGAGGGCTGGGAATGGTTCAAAAGGCCTGAGTCGTTTCACGGCTCTTGCTGTGTTTTGCTGGTTCTTTGAAGTGCTTAAGAAAGATTGGTGTGTGATTTGTTTTATGCAAGTTTGAAAATTCCTAGTCAACGAAATATTTCCAACACAATACAACACACACTTTTTTTTGGTCAGCTTTCTATGGGGACTCATGTGTGTCTTGCTGAGATCTTAGGGCAAGACTTACAAGAGAGTTTTTTATTTTCTTGGCTTAAGTTGCCCAAAATATTAATTTAAAAAATAATTTTTGTTACCATTTGGGCCTGCCCCAGTATGACTAAGACAGTAGGAAAGGGAAAATGTTCTCAGTTCTGACAAATATTAATTACCCATTTCAGTAAGTTAATATTGATCAGGCTATTCAGTAACCACGTGGAGCAGATAAGAACTTCCATCATGACAGTGTAGTTCTGGAGTAACTCCACTAAAGCACAGTCAACTCATACTATATGTCATTTTTATTTGTATGCTGGAAAACCAGTGCTCGCTTTTTGTCCCTTGAAGCTCAACCTCAGGGCCAGTAGCCCATCAAACTGGGAGGTACCTTTCAATGTGTTCCTTCATGTGAACTACCTAGTGGCTGCCAAAGTCATCGTGCAACTGGATTCATGAAGCCTGAACTCAGTTCACACAGGAAATGACTCAGTGAGCACATATGACTACTGTGATTTGTATTTACTTTGGAAGATTTTCATTTTTCAATGGACAAAAATGAAGAAAATTAGGGCTCTGCCAATACTGTGCAACAAATACAGTGCAGAGCTCTGAGCTAGAACTGTGCAAGCTATCTCCTGAACCAGAAAGGATAGAGCTGCATCAGCTCAGCACAATGCCCAAGTTAATAATCTCTGCTAACAAGTGGGTCTAATTAATTTCTGCACAGAATCATATCCACACAATTTGTCTACTTTGCGGGACCTTGCTAGTATTCCTGTCTGAGATAATAATCAGAACAACCTCAGGACAGTGGGCTCTGCGTTCCAGTTTGCAATGATGATGTGCTCTAAACATTACGGAAAAGTAAACGTAACCCATAGAGAGAAGTCTTCAACAGGCAGGTTTAAAGCAGAAATGTGATTCTAAGCTTAGTTACAAATATGATCTTAAATCTTGTAAAAAAGCAATATATATTGACATAGACATATAAGAAACATGAACCTATGTGACATGCTGCAACAGTGCTACGCACTGGCATTTATAGGAAAATTAATATCAGCTTAATGACATTTTAATCTGGCAGACATCATGCAGGTAGAACCCCATGCTTTTCCAGTTTTAAGGTTTGCAATAAGACCTGAGTGCGTGGTAGACCATATTGCCTCTATGTTTCTTCTCTCTCAGTTAGTAAATGTCAGTCTGAAGTATAATTGAATGTAAATTTGAAAATAACCAAGGAAAAAGATTAGATATGGAGATAAGGAACTTAGAATAAGCTAATCATATTCACAAAAAAAAAATCGAAGAAAATGCTCTTCATGTGGTAGCTTGAAATTTGAGGAGGGGAAAACCTTTTGTTCATCTCTTTGCTGTATGATCCTTTTTACAATGAAATTCAACACAAAGTGAATCTCAGCTGGTTTGGAATTATATTACCATCTGGGGGAAGATTTTGAAACAAGCCAAAACTAACAGATTTTCACCCAGCCCCTTAAGAATTCTAATTGCCAGGAGTTGGGCATATCTTAGGAGCAAACTGACAGTGCAGTAGCATGAGTCTGCAAGATCTTCTTGGCTGCAAGATCTTCTTGGCTGGAGATACTTTTTGATTCACATAGAATCACCTAGACCTTGGCAGATATTTTTATTGTTCCTAGTTAGAGAGTTTAATCTCTACTTTATCTCGAAACTATGGCCAAAGCTGTAATTAACGTCAAGTTTGAGCGTATTCTTGATGATGTTGTTGGTTAAAACCAATGTTGAGCAGAGGGGGTCAAGCTGCGTGCCTCAGGGGCTCTATAGTGTACTTCAGAGTCCCTCAGTAGGGATTAGCAATTAAGTTGCTAGTTCAAATCCAGGAAAGGTCAAGAGTGATTAACACTCTTTTGTTCCATTGGTTAGTGGGAAACAGATGTAAAATGAAGTGATGATCAAAATCCAATTCCTAGTAGATATTTTACATCATAAGCACCAAACTCCTAATGATCCCTTGCTGGCAATCTGATTAGAATGGGCAGTAATTGAACAGGCACAGAGATTGCCATGCAGCCCTTGCTGCCATTCCCCATAACAAAAAGCACTGCCATTTTCAGACTGAAGGACAAGCTGGAAAATTGCTGTCTCTCTGCCTGAGCTTTTTGTGTTCTGTGGATACATTTGGAAATCTTTCATCCTGAGTGATATCAAATCATATTTTGGAACAAAAATACACTGAAGATTATTTTAAGTGCTCTGAATGCAGAAGGACCTGCAATTTAAAACCGACAGGTTTTTGATAATTTTAAATACATATGGTCGATCCTCAGCTGGATTAATGTGACAAGGATCTGTTGAAAAATTCGTCAAGTGGTAGTCAATGAAGCTGGCAAAGGATCTGATTCTGCATTACTTAAAGTACAGGATCATACTTGAAATGCACGAGTAATTTTAGAGCAAGTATATCATAGCTAAACTATATGCATTATGCATACAACTCCTGCCCTCCTGCTGCTTTTTAGTCACCAAACAGGTTAGAGTTAGGGTTAGATGAGAGGTTGAATGTTAGGGGTTTAGAATGAGGAGTTAGGGGTTTGGGTTGGGGCTTAGGGTTACTACCATGGTGTAGGAAAACTGTAAATTCCAAAGCTTGATGTTCTCATACTATCCTGCAACTGGTGAGTGATAGAATGTCTGTCTTGTAAACATGATGTCTTTTATACCAAATCTGTGTATATGCTGTTCTCCATGGAAAACCTGGTCTGAAATTACCCAAAAATCTATTCTATTAATTCATCCAGGATATTACTGGATTCCACTAGATGAAAATGCTTCCATATTCTAGCAACAGAATCCATAAATAAATGCACAAAAAATTTGCAGTGGGTGGATAAAATGCTTAAAGGATCTTGTAACAAGTACCAACTGGACTTTTCTTGCTGCCCTGCAACCCCCTGTCTTAGTTATCTATACAGCAAACTAAGAAAGTCATCACTCTAAAAAGCTAGTAGCTTGAATAAGGTGAGTGAGATGTTGCTGGTTTCCAGTAAGTTTATAAAAATTATATCATTAGAATTTTATTAAGTAAATTTAAAACAATGGAAAATATTCTTGTTATTCACTAGGTAGCTGATGGACTACCCAGAGCTGCTGTTGACTGACAGCTGAAGGATAAAGGGGAAATTTAGAGATTCACATTTTGGAAGACAGATTATATTTGTATGATTACTCTCAGTATGTTTTTATCAGAGAAACAAGTCAAACACTTCTCACTACCAAGGGCAGGTGTCCCTACTCCTGAAGAAAACTGGGACCTCTTAATGCTCTGCAAGTGGTATTTAGGCTTCTTGATGGACTTAGTGAGTTCAATAACACAACTCACTTCTGAGCTGACTTTGTTTCTTTGAGCCTGCATCCTTTTTAAAACAGCGAGTGGCATTTTGTATCTCAACTAGCTATTCGAATCAACCTTTTTGGGGACACCCTGGATATGACATTGGAAAGAAAAGTCCAGAGATTTGTACTAACTCTTAGCTCTGCAACTGAGTTAGGACATCGCCAATATTTCTTCTTTTAGCTTTGCCTTTGCCAAATTTGTTTCAATGAGAAAGCTCTCTAGGGCAGTGAGTATATATGTTTAGTTTTTAGTGCACCCTAACCCTGACCACAAGGTGGTCTGTGATCATTGCAGTAATAGTGATAATAAATAACACTAACTGTGGGTTTTGAAAGGATGTCTATTCTGCAAATGCATTTCAAAGAAACACAAGCAAAAGTGTCATTTAGTCCCTGAAAAATGGAATTGCTAAGCATTTATATTTAAATTAAGTGCTTTTATGAGTTCATTGAATGTTATTTAGCAAGTATATTATAACGAAGGCATGTTACCTATTGCCTTAGAATGAGGATTTTATTGCTTTTTCATAGTTATCTTTTCTATCAGCATTTGGCAGGTAACAAATGAAATTTGCTTGCTAAGGTTAAATTGTTTTGTGCTGCTGCTCAGCCACACAGATATAGAGGATGAGACAATGGAAAAAAGTTATTTGCTTTTTTGGGCAGGCATAGGAATATATTAATACACGGTAATCTTGACTTGTCTTTGAAGAAATGTTTATTCTCTGAAAGGCGAAGAACTTAATTCCTGTCTGAATCACTCCATTGAAATCCTGTTCATGCAGGAGGCTGTACGAAAAGAACTGCAGATAGAATTGGCCCAAATAATTCAGTGCAGTCAAGATGGTGATGCTCAGAACAGTCTGAGGTCAAAGCAGAATGGACTCCAAGTATCAGTCAAAAGAGATGAAGGCTCTCTGGAGCTTGGTATGAAAAGTTCCTGGTTCTCTGTCCTTTTTCAGTACCATCGCATTTCCTGACTCATGCAAATTTGAGACCAACACTGTCTGATTCTCCCTGAAACTGCAAATTGTTATACTTTTAAGAATATGAAAATATGCTGTTGAGCAAATACTAAAATCCAAACTTGTAAGGATTCCAGCCTAATTTTTTGGACTCTAGAGGTTTTTTATTTTAATTTAAAAAAACTCCTGGAAACCACGTTTTGCAGTTTTCCCTTTAGTCTAAGTCCATTTTGATAGACCAGTTGAATTTTTTTGCATACCTGAGGAGTCCTTGTGATACAAGGTCAGAATAATAAATTTTATGTTTTTATTCTTTATGTAGGAAAAGTAATATAATGCCATCACTACTTTATTACTCTGCAGTCATTCTGTTACTATGCAACTTAAAATATTTCAGCCATCAGCATTTGGAGAAAGTTCATAGGTGTAGGGCACTCTATTATAATTTGCCTTTAAAGACTACATTTCTTTTAGTCACCCTGCCTAGAAATGTAGTTATGGATCAAGGCACTGCAGCTAGTTCTGAGATGAGCTGAAGAGATGGTAAACTGAGAATGCACTGTATTTGCACTGGTATAACCAGTGCTCTAGGGCTCCAGTATTTCTGTTTATAAGTTGAGTTAATATTTCTTGCTAACTGGAAATGTTTGGACCTTTTCTGAAGACTGGAAAAGTCTCTGAAGGATTTATGAAACTGGTACTCAAATTTTGGTTAAAAAAAGAACAGTCTGTCTCTAATTTGACAGTGCTCAGCAGAAGTCAGCAGGCATAAAATAATCCCAAAGATGTCAGTTTACTAGACCTTGAACTATCTTGTATCCAACTTGCTTCAGTACATCTTAATATGAATTTAAAGCAATGTATCAGAACTACTGTATGTTACAAAACAGGACTCCCGGTCCTCCACAGACAAGCTCACAGTATTGCTCGTTGTCCGAGAAATAGGTGTGCTGAAGCAATGTTCACATATTTTCTTCCTACGTTTTTCATTTCAGTGTGAAAAACTTAGCAATGAATAACCTCCTTCAACTTATGTGTCAATGCCCAAAGGACTGTTAACTCATCTCAATTTAAATTAATGACCTTAGTGATAGCACTAGCAATTGGACCATGGCTCTCATGAGCCAGATATTTGCATATGGAATTTTATTAATCCTGCTGGCTATTAATTTTCACTTTTAATTAGGTGTGATACTATTGCAGGGAGAAAATGCAAGACTTCTAACAGGCACAGACTGTTGATTTTCTATTGGATATTCTATTCTGTTTCGTTTGACTCTGCTAGATTCCCTCACAATGTCTGTTTGGATCAACTCAGAAAGGTACCATAGACCTAAAAACTGGTCTGTGCAAGTTCAGGGATAATCATTACAAGGAAGTACCATACTGAATGAGCATTGCTACTTTACAGGAGGTAGAGAAATTGGTGTATGGTATCCCCTTCCAGTATTCTCTAACTATATTCCTCTTAATAGCATAATAGGTGTCTTGTGATACCTGTGTCCAGAGTCACAGAAAGACCAGTTATGTAAGCAAATGGGGGTAGTACTTTTTCTGAGGCTACTTGGTCTCCCTGCATCCCGACTACGCGAATGTACACTGATGGTAGAGTCCTGTTCAGATTTGGATCAAGAATAAATTTTGCCTGGATCTTGTAAACATGTAGCATGTGTGTCTCCTAGTTTCCAATAGTACAATCCGTATTTCTTTGATATCTTTGCACTTAGGGAGCATTGCAACATGTTTGTGTACATCATAGCCAGGAAGATGATGTGCAGCACTTGGCTTGCCCAGCAGAGCTGGTGCCCACGTGCTGCTTACTGCTGAGCAGTCCACTCTAAGAATTAGCGGACCTTGACAAAACCACCAAGAAAATTGAGTACCCTTGCAATAAAACAGATGTTTTATCTTCCCCTTCCTCACCAGAACAACATTAAAGAAAGACCCTCTTTCCTCAGAGACGGATTTTAATGGATTTTGATATCCATTGACCAAATGAATGAATGATCAATGCCCATTAAACAAACACAGTTAGAAAGAGAATATATTGCTGCTTCTGGTTGAAATTCAAAGAACAGAAAACCTTCTTCTCTGTGATCACAGAGGACTTCTGAGAAGTGGTACACGTATCTGGCAAGGGTGTAAGGTGAAGATGAAGGCATAAAAGTTAGCAGGGATATGTTGGAATGGCTTCCTCTGTGTTTTTAAAATGCCTTTCCTGAAATATTTAGTTTCCTGTAATAAATGAATAACTCATAGTGAACAGCAGGAAATTTTAATGAAGTAATCTATACTTTATCAATAGAATTTCTTGTACTTGTGCAAGCCCTTTTTTGTATTTCATGAGCGTGTCACAGAGATATACAATCTCTTTCTGTGGAAACGTATGCTGCCAACATCAGTGGAAGTTAAATCTCCTCAAAAGACATCTTTGTTGAAATTCAGGTTTCTAGAATGCACCCACAAATATCTACGTGGAAGGTGGCTCAGCTGTGTCACCATTCTAATGCTTTTCTTTGGAAAAATATGGTGAGCAACAAACTATTTGGGTAGAATGTGGGAGTATTTTAATGTTGTTAAACTTTTACATTAACAGTGGATGATTGGAAACTGTATGTAGAAAATGAGTAATACTAATAGAGCATGTTAATGGTGCACAGTGGCTTTGACCATTATAGAGTACCAGGATATCCCACGTTATAGTCTTTTTCACCTTCTTCAGAAGATATGTCTACCCATATGAAAATGGGCATTTTCTTCAGTGTGCTATATATAAAGCAAACTACAGTGAAAATTTTGATTAAAATGTTGCTCTGTGGCCTTTCATATAAAATCTAATTTTATTTAATATTACTTTCTACATGTATGCAGAAAATGGCAAGCCAATATTAATAAAAGAAGGCTTATAGGAATGTGGAGCAAGAACAATAGATCCTTGACAAAATTTATTTACCTAGCTAGACTTTCATTTCAAAGTTAGCAGCACTCTGTGATACTGGCATAATACAGGGGTCTTAAAACCCTGTTAGACATTTTTAACCCACTTTAATTTATTCCATGGAAGTTTAATCCCCTGCTGAAGGGAGATGGGGTGAATTTTCAAAAGTCATAATCCACTGAAGTAAAAAATCTTTAATGACAACATAGGCAGCAGGCTTCAAGAGTTTAGTTTAAATTCTTTCTAAAAATGTAAAACGTAGGGCAAGAGTTAATAGGATATTTCATACGGTTATATTTCAATCCTTTTCCAAATCTTTATAAATTCACTTGCATCTCCACCATTAGAAATATTTGGGCTGAATTCCTGCTCTTCTAAGGCAAAGAGCAGAAAGCTGTAAAATGGTAATGTGAAGATTTTCACAGCGTAATGTAACTCATTTGGTCCTTCAGTTCACAGACTATTATATGGGATAGTATAATGTTTTCTAAATTGAAAGAGAAATGATATTTTACAAACCAAACACCTTCCCTTCTGCCTTAACTAGGCGAGAAAATGAAAACAAGCTATGTAATACCACACCATGTTTATCCTTCTGCTCCTACTAGGATTTTTACAATTGACTTTAGTGTTGGATCAGGATTTCGCCCATAAATTATGCCAAGAGAGTCCATACATTTCCTATGTATTCCAAACCCACGGTTTTATGCTGCCCCTTGACTACCACCTTTGGACCTGCCTGGTTCTGGAAGTACCTATAACTCAGCCAAGACCTCCTTTTTTTTTGACCTGGAAGCTTCTCTAGTGCCAGCCATAAACTTTTACAGTTTTGTCTGGCCTGACCATCCAGGCACCAATCTTCTGCCTGAACCCCACAGGAAAAATGATGCTGCCACCTTGCTAGATTTTGTCGTGACCTGCTGGACAAGAATTTAGCTGGCATCAAATGAAGCTGGGAGGTGGCTTGTTCAAAACAAAGAGTAGGGGAAGGTTCCTCAGACAGTCTAAAGCTAAGAGGTGGAATTACTGGTCGCAGGGTGTTTCAGATGCTGGAATTTTCAGAAAGATACAGGCAAGTTCTTCTAAGTGATATTGGTTGAAAGTTATTAAATTCATAGCCACAAATACAGTGTAAGAAGTCCTTGATCTGCAAAGGCCTGAAGATGGGAAAGATTTTCTGGTAGAAGTAGTATATTCTTTCCCTGATGTTGGATTCTTTCACAAAAACCAACTTTTAGCCATTGTTGGATACATGGTACAGGATTAGACAGACTTTTGGTTTGATTTACTAATGTTCTCAAGATTTTAAATTAAATAGACAATGGCAATCACTTCCTTTTTCTCTAGGAGCTACATCTTTGAAGGAAAAACAATGAGATTCCTTCTTTGAAAGACGAATGACAGCAGTGCCTGCCTTCGCCTCTGCTTTCCAGAAAAAGGGTAGAACATTTCTTAGGGCTGGCTTTTCACCTCTTCCTGCTGTGTGGTTTTGGTTCCTGGTTCAAAGTTCCCAGTCTTCTCCAGGCACTTAGAGGAGGCTGGATGTTTAATTCTAAGTCTTATTTGCATTCTGGAAGTTTGTGAAAGGAAAAAGAAAGTAATGGGTTCTTATGAAGAGCTGTGCTGCCACAGCTGAGACGTCAGCACTGGCAGAGTGAAGCAGAGGAAAAAAGGAGAAAGAGAAAAGTATCAGCTAGGGCACTGCTACCACAAGAAATGTAATTACAATCTAAGTCTGATTGATTTCAAGTGCCTGTCTGTCTTTAGATGACTAAAGCAGACTAGTTTTTCAGATTCTAAATACCTGTGAAAATTATTTGTATGATTAAATCAAACCAAAAAGATAATAGCATAGTACAAAGCTACACTTCTTCTGAAAGGAAACCTCCAGGTGAGAAATTTCCTATACCTAAAAGCAGGAGTAATACTAGTAAGTCTGCACACCTTGCTGTGTGAGTAACACAGTACTAGCTTGAGCGTGCTTGCAGATATATAGGGAGCAGTGGACTTGAACATGACTAGAGCATTTCAGAGAGCATTTAGATAGAGCAATTATTGTCCTGCTTCCAGCCTGCAACCTTCGTGTTCTCTCCATGGTGTTCTTTCCAGGCAAAACTATGCACCATAGGTCATATTTTTCTTTCTTACCCTTAGGTATCTAGATAAAGAGCATTTATTCAGTCACAGTATCACAGTATCGTCAGGGTTGGAAGGGACGTCTGGAGATCATCTAAGTCCAACCCCCCTGCCACAGCAGGGACACTTACAGCATGTTGCACAGGACGGCGTCCAGGCATGTTTTGAATGTCTCCAGTGTGGGAGACTCCACAACCTCTCTGGGCAGCATGTCCTTGAAGGTTCATCAGTATCTCATGGAGATGGAGAAAATAGTTCATTCTGTTTCTCTCTCTCTTGATTACGGAATAAGCCTACATGAACCGTTTAGACCAAAGATCTGAATTCCAGGTGAATGAGGTGACCAGTAAGGTGTTTCTCACCCTAGGTCACGGGCTGGGCTGGCGCAGAACATGTTCTGACTCTTGCCTAACATGTGGTGGCAGGCTGCCACTTTCTTTCACCAGTCTGCTATCATTCACAGGACTTGGGGCAGTGTCACAGCTTAGCCCACAGTCAACATGAATGAAAGGGAGAGGAAATGAGACTCAAGCAAAATTTGACATGGTAATTCTTAAGCATTCTCATTAGAAACCAACCATTGAAGGTGCTTTATCACCTTTGCATTTCCTGAAAATTATTTGAGACTTGCTAGTTTTCAGATTTATTTGTAACAGGCAACTTATATTTTGTGCAAGAGCTCTGTAAAACAGTAACTTGTGCTAGTTATTTTTCTTTTCCAGAACAGCCCACTGGAATATCTTAGTATTTTATGATTAACAACTGTTAAGAATTATAATGTCTCTAAACAAAGTGGTGTCTCTACTGTTTTATTAGTGCCCTCATCTTTTGTGGGTACTGCAGAAAGATGTAAAGACTAAATTTTCTAATTAGCCTTTGATTCTTAGTCAGATCTCAAACAGATATCAACTGATATAGGCACTCTAATTTCAACGATGTTAAATTTCACTAAATTTATATCAGCTGTCATCAGCTGAATTTATATCAGCTTCTGGTCTTGCATAATGTCTGTTGTGTGAATGGTGAAAAAAGCTCAGGTAGCCACATTTTCTTTCTAACAAGGACCATTTGGAACAAGCATGATAGCTCATAGATTAAAACAAGAAAAATACAAAATGTAAAGCTGAGCTAAGCACAGTTGATAGTATTAAGCTGTTTTTTATGAATCCTAAGGTAGATTACACAAAAAATGCAGTAACAATGTATATTAAGTTCATTTGCCTAACTTAAAGACCGTGAAAAAAATTTATTTTCCCTCTGTTTTTTTGTGTGACAAAAAATTCTTTTTTTTTTATGCTTACGTGAGTGATCCCAAGCGATTACTTTACAAAATATTTTTGAAAACTTCAGATGCTTCTTTTTGTATGGTCAGTAGTGGAAGGAGGTCACCATAAGAATTCTGCAGGGCTCTGTGCAAGGACCTCTCTGTTCAATATATTTGTAAATGACCTGAGAAAGGTGAGTGAGAAAGTTTGTTGATGATGAAATATTTCAGAGTAGAAAAGATAAGGGCCAACAGTGAGGAATGGCAGAAAGATCTTATCAGAATTCGTAAACAGGCAGTAAATTAAGGAATGAAATTCTGTGGTAGTAAATGTAATGTGAAACACACGGGGGAAAAGTAAATCCCAGCTTCATATATAAATAGGATTGAGATTTTAGAATTATGACAGTTCCATGCAAACATCAGTTCAGTACTCATTAGTGATCAAAACCAAATAAATAAAATATTATGAATTAGTAGAGAAAAAAGAGTGAACAAATAATAAAAGGCCATTTGCCACCATACAAGGCCATAGTTCTGCCACCTTTTGAATACTGTGTGCCATTCTGGTCTCCTCATCTTAAAGACAGAACTGGGAGTAGAACTGAGGAGGCTTCAGATAAGGACAAAAAGGAAATACAAAGGTATAGGTATAGAATGGCATCTGTACAAAGGGCTATTCATGTGATCCATGAGGCTCGTACTCAAGGCTGGAAAAGTGATTGATATTTATTTACTACTATGAATAGCTATATCTTAGGCGTGTACTGGTAGGCTAGAAGTAGGCTTCTTTATGTAGCTAGAAATCATCAAATTTTCTACTCACTGATATCTGTAGAAAAAATATGTGAAGTGTAGCAGCAAATAAAGTAAGGGAGAGCATGGGAAATTTGGATAGAGACTGAATTTTCCATTTGGGGAATGAAGGGCTTCAAAGAAGGTGGCAGGAGCCAGGTTCTAAACAAAGAGAGAGAAGAGCTGTGGAACTCATTGCTGAAGGATGTTATGGAGGTTGAAAGCTTACAAAGGGTCAGAGCGGACAAATGCACAGAAGAGCAGTCTACTGAGAGTTACTGAAATAGAAAACATATATAGAAACAATATCAAGCAGAGCAAACTAGAAATATTTGGCAGCTGTGAAGAAGTTAAGGGACTATCATAAGCTTGCCATGTTCTTGCTGTTCTCCAGGCATCTCTTATAGCTACTATTGGAGACAGAACATTTTTTCTAAATGAGTCTTTGGTTTGATCCTGCATAGCCACTTTTTTATTCTCATTTGACACAGGATTTAAAGTTCCATTCATCAGATTCATCTCAATTTGCATTTTTTGATTGACCAATCCACATCCTTATGCTTTTCATGTCATGTAGCAAAAAGGCTTGGAAGTTAAAACCAGAGAGGTCTGTTTCTGTGAAATATTAATGCCTGTGGTTTTTGGTGTTTGTCCCACTTTCTGAAGTGTCAGTTTTTAACAGATGCAAGTCCTTCACTGTGTTTTACTCCCCCCTGTTATAATCATATCTCCATTAAATTTCAATCTGAGTTTGTTTGTTTCTGGTCAAATTTCTGTAGAATATTGGCTTTGACTTGTCTGGAAATTATTCACCAAATAAAATATTTCCATGCCACAAGCAACTTCATACAGTGTGTAGGTAGCTATACAAAGAAAAATCGATCAAAGTAGAACAGTAAACTAGGTCCAGATTTTCCTCCACCCATTGCATAAACAGGATTAATATGAGGAAACTGGATCCAGATAAAATTTTCTGAGTACTGTCCTGCCTTGATAATGGTCCATCTCATGGTTATGTGCATCAGTTGTCTCCCACCCATGCTGTATCTGAGCTATCTGAGCGAGGAAGGAAGATTCTGAAATCTTTTATACAGAGCATATGCAAACACAGTGCTGCCAAATTCTTACAGTGCTATGCCAGCAAAAATGATTTTGGTTTTGATTAGTTATTTACCTGAAGAGAGAGATTTTCTACCTTGAGTATTAGATTGTTTGTTTACATTTTCATTTGCCCTCAAGTAGTCATACATTCAGAGGAATAAATACATAATTTCTAAACCAGTACTGTAATTATAGGTAATGAACTGTAATAGGGCTAGAATAAAAGGAAAAGAGTGGAATTAAAAGGCATTCTGTACCTCTTTGAATGACTATTTTTTTTAAAATCTCAAATTGATCAGCCTTAAGTTAATGTTAGTATACCTATGGTTGATTTTACACTGAGAAGAGGTCCTAGATCACCACTTAAGGCCTTCATGGCTTCCTGAGATCCCTTCCAACTTTGTTTTCTCTACTCCAAATGTTCAGGTTTGACCTGACAAACCATTCAGGGCTCAGTGTTTTGAAAGAGAACTCCAAAATTTCTGAGATATATAAACTGCTTATCCTTTAGGAATTCCTAAATGAACTACACATATTCATTAAAATACACGTAATGATGTTAAACATCATCATAAAAAATTCTTCACCCTCAAAAAGGAGGATACAGCATGAATGCGTGAATGGAGTATTCTATTTTAATTGAGTAAAAACTGAATTGCAGATCAATTCCTGTGTCTTTTTTAATGATGCTTTGGGATATTGTGCCTAGTGAAACCATTGTCTTTGCTCATTCTTAGAAGCAGAAATGAAATAACAATTTGTCATTATTTGTTGGAAAAGAGTTACCAGGCAGTCAGCTCCTTGTACCTTTTTGATACCAGTAAACTTTACTGGGTAGTGGAAATTTGTACTTTCCTTTAAAAGTACAAGACCGGAATAAAAAGGTCAGTCCACCGTGCTTGCTGAGTGCTTTTCCAATGACATTTGTAGCACTGGATAAGTGTTTCTAAATCTTTTTGCTCCTTACTATTGTTCTATACAGACATTGCTGACATCATAATTATTCAAAACCACTTCTAGCTATGCAGTCACAGAGGAAATCCCCCTCCTCAGCCCTTTTGCAACATTGATGTATTGCACTGTCGTGGTGGTGTGGGTTAACTCCGGTGGGCAGCTAAGCACCACACAGCTGCTTGCTCACTTCTCCCCTTTCCCCAGTGGGACAAGGGAAGAGGAAAGGAAGAATAAAAGCAAGAAATCTTGGGGGTCCAGATAAAAAAAAAAAAAGAGAAGGATAAGTGGAAGAAGAAAGAAGAAAACAAAACAAAACAAGGGATGCAAAGACAACACTTACCACTTCCCATGGGTAGACCGATGCCCAGCCAGTTCCTGAGCAAAAAATGGCTACACCCACCTCCCCGCCCCTCCCCACCAAAACCCTCTCTTCTCCTTTTAATTGCTAAGCATGATATTGCGTGGTTAGTTAGGTTATCTTTGGTTAGTTCAGGTCATCTGCTCAGTTGTGTCCCGTCCCAACCTATTTCCTCCCCCCCCCCCCACCCCAACCTGTTCACCTGAGGGGCTGATAGAGTAAGAGGGAAGGCCTTGATGCAGTGCAAACACTGTTCAGCAAGAGCTAGAACATTAGTGTGTTACCAGGGTTTGGGTCAAAAATCTGAACCACAGAACTGTGTGAGCTGCTCTGAAGAAAATTAACTCTATCCTAGCCAGTCCCCGTACAAGTTGGCCAAACTTTTCAATGCTTCATCTAGGGGTGGCACTTGGCTGTGTAAAAGAAGACAACTCTGGTTATAGTGAACCAATTGATAAGGCAGAGTGCGGAAGTTTCTGAATTATACGCAAATATACTCAAGGAAGAGGACAAAAAAAACACCATAGAATTTGGGCTGCTCATTGTTTCAGCTTTCCATTACCTATTTTAAATTGGCTCTTTTTTCATGCACCGCTAAAATAGGTCTATGTTTCAGTAAGCTAGCTTTCACACTACTAAGTGCAAAATCTCATGGATTTGCATGATCTTTCCTGTATTATTGCAGCCTTGTGGTTGGAAAGAAGAGAGATGGAGGAAAATTGTGGATTAGTTCATGTGAAAATAACTGCTGCATTTGCAGAAATTCTATTACCCAGCAATGCTCTGTATTATTGGGTGTGGAAGTCTCTGAGGATACATATAGCTACTTTCTGTAGCACATGGTATACTAACAGTATATGAAAAAGCAGTTGGCTGGAAAATGTTAGTGAAGAACAATGAATTCTAGAGCTTTTTTTATTAACCCTTGTGGGCTGTTTTTTCTAGTGCTTACACAGACACTGGACTAGGGAGGGCAGCTTCAGGCCTTTAATCATGAATGCAGCCAGTTACCCACACTGAAAATCACAAACAGAGGTCTTTGGGCTAACTGAATGACCAGAAGTCTTTCAGGTATTACAAAATCAATGACAGTAACAATCAATTGTATTTGTTAGATCAGGTATGAAGCAGTATAGCATGCACAGAATCTGAATCATCCATTTCCATGAAATATACTGGCTTTCAAAAAAACACATGTATTGGATCAGTCAGCATCTATTTCAGAAAATACCTGCTTCCTTTCCTTGGTGTTCAGCTTTATATATCTGAAAAAACCCCAGACCTTCCCTTTAAAAGGTTTTTATAGTGTTACATCTTATTACATGGAACTTGTAGTGTAATCCTCTAAAATGTAAATCATTGGATGCAGAAAGGAAAACAAAGGAAAAACAAGCTGTGAGCAAAGAAAAATATAGTGGTAAGCAATCTGTATCCTACCTACAGATTGCAGGTATACTAGCTTAGATTCATAGCAGGTTGACAGATTCATGCTAGACAGGCACATTTTTCCTTTTAACCACATTTCTCTTCTTATTTTGCACTCCTTCCCCATATGCCACAGCAAAATTATATTCTGAGTCTCTTTCTCTCTCCCTGTGACATCTTCATTGCTGCTTCATTAACCAGTGCACCATCAGTGCATTTCATTACAGCTTCTCTCCTGGCTCACTGTGTTGATGCTAAGATGCAGCTACAAACTGACTATCAAAATGCTAGCCTGTGTTTTAATCCTTCTTTCCATTCAAAAGAGGAGGAAGTAATCTCTTTGGCACAATCCTAAATAAAACCCATATTTTATCTATTACCCTTACTGGCCCACCAACCTGAAATGCACTGGGGAGGAATAGTGTGGGATGTGACAGATTTATTTACCTATTTGTTTACTGTAAAAGGCTGAGGGCATACCTCCTATGTGATCAGTGTATTAAGACAATTTAGACTGATTTTATGTATGTGCCTTCAACTGACCTTGAAAAAGTACTGAAGTTAATGAAAGCATGCTTCAATTCCATGATTGTTAGGAAATGAAAAGGCCATGCTGTGATAGATATCCTCTGTGACATATACCTCCTGTTGTACCAGTAGAGAGGGGCCGTGATTTAAATACTAGCTGGTTTCCAATGGGTTTCCTGGGTTGGGACTACACTCAATTCATTTTTAAGTGAAGAGAAAGGTATAACTGCAAGTACGCTAGGAGCACGTGCCAGAACACAGAGGAATAAACCAGGCATATTCAGAATCTCCTATGTAGGCATGAAAAGGGAAATAAGAAGCTTGATGGCCTTTTCAGAGCAGTCCGAATGTTATGAAATGGGGCAGTGTGTCTGGTGCGAATTTTTAGGGGCAATGGGACTAAGGGTGTTGTCGGTCCCTTCCCCTCCGCTGTCTGCCCCCTGCCAATTCCAGCCCTCCCTGCTACGCTCCATCAGAGCTCTCTACCAGTGCTGCACGTTAGACAGCTGCGAGGCTGCATCTGTTCTCTGTTTTCCACACAGTTAAGGCAAAGAGAAAAAATATAAATAAGACAAATTGCTCTGACACTAAATTCTGTGAAAATCTATGTCTGAAATTTATGATTCTGTAGGAACTTGGTGCAAGATTTTGTCTTTTTTAAAAATGTGATTTTGCAGGATTTTTTTGTTACTACCTTTAAGTTGGTGGCCCTATTTTTCTTGTAAATACACAAATGACTTTCTGTCTTGAGCAGCTCACTTTTTTGGTTTGGGGATGAAGGTGTGAAAAAAGAAGTGAAAAAGGGGAAATGCCTGTCATACTAGATACAGACAAGGCAAACCAGTAGCTAACCTGTAAGGGACTATAAGAAAAAACTGTGACTCCTCTTGCATTAATCGAGGTACAGCACACAGTATGTACAGCTGTCGACACAAAACTCATTAAAATTTTCATTATTCTATTATTTATATTGTAGTCGTGACTGAAGGTCCCAGTCAAGAACACAAACCGATAAGTACTCATAAAAGGAGTGGGAAAATTATGTTACTATTATTATATTTATAATGACATGGACTCTGAGCATGGTCAGACTGGCACCACCAAGACAGCACCCTGACAGTGGGCTCCAAGGACAGAAAAAATAAATGAATGTGACTGATATGGAAGACACAGTCACTTTGCAGAGAGAACGTTCAAGCAAGAGTGTTTCACTCAGATGAGAAATGGCCGGTGAAAGACACATACAGACTGGAGGATGACACAGCTGTGTACCTTACTTTTTGCAGTACTTCATTACGTACTCATCACTTACAGGCATCATAACAGAAGTAGCTTTAAGGCTGAAGAATAAAGTGGATGGATGGGATTAAATCTGAAGGCCAGTGTAAAAGAAGGGCAAAGGAGAATTAAGTAATAACTAATTAGAAAGAAGAGGAAAATAGATGTTTCTGTTTTGTTTTACTGAGTACAGAGATATAATGTAATTTCTCAAAAAAAAAGAATCTGTATTATTTTGAAATCTGATCATTTTGGTCTCAAGTGGGAATGGTGGGTTTTGTATTACGTATCTCAATATATCCTTTCTTTCTTCTTCCCTTCTTTTTTTTTCTTTTTCAGGTTACCTGTGCAAATTTAACAAATGGAGGAAAAACAGAACTTCTAAAATCAGGAAGCTCCAAATCCACACTAAAGCACATATGGACAGAAAGTAGCAAAGACTTGTCCATCAGCCGGCTGCTGTCACAGACTTTTCGTGGAAAGGAAAACGATACAGATTTGGACCTGCGATACGATGCCCCAGAAACTTATTCTGAGCAAGATCTCTGGGACTGGCTGAGGAACTCCACAGACCTGCAAGAGCCTCGGCCCAGAGCAAAGAGACGGCCCATCGTCAAGACTGGGAAATTTAAGAAAATGTTTGGCTGGGGTGATTTTCATTCCAACATCAAGACTGTGAAGCTAAATCTGTTAATAACGGGGAAAATCGTTGACCATGGCAATGGGACGTTTAGTGTTTACTTCAGGCATAACTCCACTGGTCAAGGGAATGTATCTGTGAGCCTAGTGCCCCCTACAAAAATAGTGGAATTTGACTTGGCACAACAGACGGTGATTGATGCCAAAGATTCGAAGTCCTTTAACTGTCGAATCGAGTACGAAAAGGTTGACAAGGCTACCAAGAACACACTCTGCAACTATGACCCTTCAAAAACCTGTTATCAGGAGCAGACCCAGAGCCACGTGTCATGGCTCTGCTCCAAGCCCTTTAAAGTAATCTGTATTTACATTTCCTTTTATAGTACAGATTATAAACTAGTACAGAAGGTGTGTCCTGATTACAACTACCACAGTGACACACCCTACTTCCCATCAGGGTGAGGACCAACACATGTTTGAGACTGAAGCCTGGGGAATAAAAGAGGTCGTGTGACAGGGCTGTAACCTCAAGGAGGAAGGCCACATCTATTGCCTGGAATGTGTCTACCCGCTGCTGCTGATGTCAAATGGCTGCAAATACGTTAGTGGAAAACAATCTAATGTAATTTTTGCCCAGTCAGCTCCATGTATCAATCTAGTTGTAAATCACTATGGATTTGAAATAAAACCATACACATACACAGAGACACACACTCTTTTCAGCTCACATCTATTGGGATTCCTGTTACGAGAGCTTTCATTGTCTGATATCTAGGGTTTCAGGATAACCTATCATCAAGCAAAATGGATTAACTAGACAGAGAATGGTTTCTAACACAGACTGTTATGGAAATCTCTTTGAAAGTCCTTTGAGTACATGCCAATCAATAATCCCCACTCATGCATTCTACTGCTTGGAGTAGCTGTACTGGTAAATAGTACTGTAGGAGTAAATACGTGTTAAAATGGGAAAAATGTGCATCTAGAGTTCAGTTTTTCCTTATTATATGAACACAGCAAAGCATCATGACTTTTTTCCAGCATACAGTAGGCACATTCGAGGTGGTGTTAGGTGGCTCTTTTTCCATGGAGCGAGCCTGTTCCTAGTAAAGATGGGCAAACATTTGGAATTTACATGTGGGCAGACTTTCTGTTTTCATGTTTCTCTGACTCTTTAAGCTCTGATTCTTTAAACCTGGTTGAGTTTAGACCAGCTAAGCTACTTAAAAACTCTCCAACTGATCTCTAAGAAGGAAAATGCCTGGCGGAGAACATGTAAGTTATAAGTGGCTGTCTTATCTTTATTACAAAATATTGTAACAAATTCAATATCCTAGTCTTCATTTGTATGAATGGTTTGTATTGTACATAATTTAACCGGTGTTATTTGAGCTGCTTATTAATATTAACTTGTAATTGTCTCTCTGCTTGTTATTGGTTAAAAACAATCAAGGAAATGAGGAATCCATTTTATCAATGTAGCTGTAAACTCCATTAAAAGACAGAACTATGTACAAAGCATTTATCCAGCTAGAGTATTGTTGAGAGCTATACATATACAACATTACAGTCTGTCTGTATTTAGATATTTTATTTCCAGAGAAAAAAAATGAACTGTATATAAAAATAAAAAATCTTAAAGTTGAGTTTCAATATGTACTGTGTAGATAGTAGTTTAAATGCTTCTGACAAGTGGATAACACTCCAAGTCTGACATGGTTTTCAGTCTTGTCTCTTTGCATATGTACATATGTATACATATATTTATAAATCTGTGTGTGCATGTTTGTGTGTGTATACGTACATGTGTGCGCGTGTGTGTGCAAACACATATAGACATATATGTAGAATATATAAAAATTTCTCCGGCCCTATTCCTAGCAAGCAAATCTCAATTACTGAAGGGTCTTGCTAACTTGAGAGGGTGCCTCCACTCAGATAAGAAACTACAGGAGCAGGGCTTTCTTTAAAATGATTCATCATCGTTTAGAAGTGGGGAACATGGAGCCACTCTCTGTGTACACAGGCCTGCCTTTGCCTTAATTCTAGCCTCCTCTGAGGCGCTGATCTCTCTTTATGTAATGAAGAGATCCCTTTTTATGGTACAAGGGAATTTTCTTCCTGTAAACAAAAAGCTCATAGCTTTTATATATTTTTTCCTTTGTGGATAGTGGTATACTTCACCCCCAGCATAAAGATAACCAGCAACTAGTCCATGCCTAAAAGAAGGCTGCCCAAAGAAGGACTCCGTATTTCATCTCATGTCTTTCAGAATTATCATTCTTGGCAATGCTGCCTTCCCCCTTCCACCCTCACCCCCAGGTTCTGTGGTCTCTTGTCAAAGCTGTAAATGCAGATATGGGTCAGCTTTCAAATATGCACAGCATCATGAACAGCTCCTCCAATGTCCCAATAAACACGCCACTAATGTTTCAAGAGAGAAGGTTGAAACAACTTCCAGTTGTGGACCTGAAATGTGCAGAACCTAAATGAGAATGAAACAAGGCAAATGGATAACATTATTAATAAGTAAATATTTTCCCATTGATGTACAGGTAGGAGAGGAGACTTCCATATTAGTATTGCTTTGGCTTCTTTGAACAGATATGCGTGTGGGAATTTCTTCTTTATATATGATGTTTCCCAGGACAACCTCGTGACCCTGGACCCTGTGTAAATTTGGAGAAAGAAATGGTTCAAGCCATACAGTCCAGATGCAGATCTCATTCAGGAATATGCTGAGATACTTTTTTTTCTTTGTCAGGAATTGTGATTATACTGGTAGCGTTTCCTCATTTGTGCTCTATGGAAAGTAACTGTTTTGAATATAAACCATGAAGTAATTTGTGCTATGACCAAGAATAAAATCTTGGCTGTGTTAAACTCAATGGGAATTTTGCTATAGAGTTCAATACAAATTTCCGTTGAATAGTATGTAGACTTCCAGTACTAAATATAATTAGAAATATTAGCAATCTGTATTATGAGTGAGCATTACACACTTTGTGTTCTCATTTATATTTCTGAAAAATGGATGTAAAATACGATTACTGTTGCAGTTTCATTATTTTCTTTCATTTTTAAAACTTCCCATAAATATATGAAGTATATACATTCCTTTCACATATATATCTCTCAACTTTTCAAGTAACATCAATACAAAAAGGAATTATTCATCATGCTGCCTCTGTTACAGTCAGTCATTATTTTTTAGTCTTAAGCTGTTGGAGAACTTGCTATTCTTCATAACAATTCTTGAGTTTGAACTTGAAAGAGCTCTTTTGGTGATCTGGTTGTGAAACAGTGATCTAATATAAAAATATATAATGTGCTACTTAGGTGCGAGTTCATTGCATTTCATTCAATCTCGGAGAAATATTTTGTGTTTGCTAACTTTGTTAAAGAATGTTTTTGGTTCTGCCATTTGAAAAAGGAATTTAATGAACGTGTTAATTCAGTTGAACAATGTATGTATGAGTATTTGGGTCTTGTACATGAACAATGCCTTAATGGAGTGCTAGGCCAGGCAAATGTTGCCTCACTATAACTCACTAATTCTAGACATAATAAAGATGTATATCTCTAAAGGTATATTTTTAGGATTAAAGCAGGTTGAGTTATTTATTTGTAGAAGATGAAGAGTCTGGTTTTGTTCACTTTTTAAAAAAAAGCACATTTAAAGCATACGTTGTGTCTTATTTTCACTACATAGAAAAGTCACAAACAGGGATATTTTAACGCAACCAATTATTCTTGGTGCAAAAATACATGGATCATGCACTTGAGCAAAGATCAATGTATGACACTTGCCTTGGATGGGTCAGTGATAGAACTTACGCGTCAGCTTCTGTGCTTTTGAAAAAATGGAAACAGGATACAGGAAACCAGTAGTTTTACATTGCAAAAATCACTGATCAAAGTTCTAAATAGTGATGGAAAGCTGGAAGACTTTAACTTGTTAGTTTTATCAAAATACTTCAGCATGGAACAAAAAATATACCTTTTCCCCTCCTTATAAAGTCACTCATAGAATTTTAGCCCTTTCTCTCCTTGTGCCAAGTTTGCATGAATAATAAGCAAACTAATAAATTCATCTTGCCTTTCAAAGTTTCCCTTACTTAAAAAGTATGATGTCAGAAACTATTGTAATTTACTGTATTTATTTACAATGAACTAAGAAATATTCAAACTCCATTTATAGGAGAGCAGAATGGAAGTCTTGTAGTGTTCTGGTGCGTATTTGACTAAAGATTTAAGTAATACTACTCAAGGGGTTTAGTCAGTGGGCAGTTTTACTGTGATTAAATCATTACATCCTAATGCATTTTCCGAGTCCTATACTGTAACTTGGGATCCTGTAGGAATACCATAAACTACTTTGAAAATTATGTGTTAGAGAATTGTGGATGAAAACAGGGATTACAAAATATCTGCTACAGGAAAACTGACCTAAAGCGTAGGCATCTACTCTACAGAGTTATTCTTCACCAGAAGACACTGAACTGCAGTCAGCGTTGTATTGGTCCTCCGTGTCCTTCTGTGACAGAGGTGGTCAAACTGTATCTGACTGCATCTAGAAATGGAAAAAGAATCTTTTCTCTGGTGATCTCTTCTTAACTGTGTTTCTAACATTGCCAGAGACCTCAAATGGCTGCATCAAAGATCTGTTGTTCTAGAAGCCGCATCATACAGAAATATATACAATACCTATTCAGAAATAGTTTTGATGCCAAGAATTCCCAATTTTTGAAAGTGTACTGCAGAGTTCTTGTAAATTGTGTATTTATAAATTTGAGGCATATTGTTTATGAAATTAGTTTTTATAAAAAATATGCACAGTTCACAAAAAAAATTTCCAATACTCATATATACACCAATGAAATACAAACATTCCTGACCCTTTGCAAAACTTTTGATTCCACTGTATCAGACTGGAATCCATGAGAAGTGAAGCAACTGATTCATTTTGTGCATGTATTAAAAGACTGAAATCTTGATTGTCATTTGTATTAAAGTCCTTCGATGAGTTACCCTGTTACTGCTTTAATGTATGAGTATGAATACTATTTCCAAAAACATTTTGACAGTAGAAGCACATACTATTGCCTAATAAAACATATTTTTCTTTTTTCTTTTTTCTTTTTTTTTTAAAGAATGGGCAATATCTTACTGAAATTATGCCAAAATCCACATATTAATTAATTTGCTAGTTAAATTTGAGAAAGTCAGTATCTATGGATAAGGTTAACACTTTTTGCTGGTTTTGAAAGGAGAACTCATTAAAATTAAACTGTCATTTGTAAAGATACAGTAAATTGCAGGACTGTGGGAATATTGTGTTCCCTTGGGTAGTGCATACCTGACAATATGATCTAATACATGTAACATGATCCCTCCCAAATGGCTGATGCATCCTATGGGTAAAAATAAAATATTTTAATTGTTTTCTATATTCCCTGCTGATTAGTCAAAGTACTATCATTACCTGAACTAACAAGGAGATCGCTTTGTTTTGTACAGGAGTTTCTTTTCTCATTGGACTATGTCTATACGTATTTTTTCATTCTGTTTGAAGGGCACAGCTGATGGATCTCTGCTTCAGTTTGGACTGATGTCCTGTCCATGGTATACATAATTTTAAATCCTTTATCTTAGTTTGCCTTTGGGATAAGGAAACAAATGTAGGGGTTTGTTTTAGGTGCTTTAGATCAGGAGCAAACCAATGACTCACTTGAACTTTAATTCTAAGAGAGCTATAGTCCTATTGTCAAAGATAGGATTTGAGAAGGTGGAGTGTGTGTGAGATTTATTCCTAGTTCAAAGTGTACCTTAGCCATGTAGCAAGTAGAGATATTGCTATGAGGCAAGGCTTTAGTGGTCTGTGAAATGAACTTCTGCCTGTGGTTGACAGGAAATTAGAGGGACCAGAAAAGTTTTCATAAAGTTGAAACAGTTCATACATATCAAAGAAGATGTGGAAATGAGTCGTTTCAAAAAGTAAACCAAGTACTTTGTCCAGTATCTTATGGAAGCACTACTGAGTTCCTGGGGAAAGCCCAGCGTGCTTCCAGATCTGTTCATCATAGAAAATAAGTAAAACATGATTTTGCAGATGCACAAATAACATGAGACCTTCAATTCCTAATCTAGGTCACAATGAATCTAAAATGAGATGCAAAAGCCTACTTAGAAACAGGTAACCCGAGGAAAAATGAGGTCACTTATGGAGCGTGAATAAAAAGTCATATTAATTCTTACAGTATTCAATAGCTATAGTTTTGGTGAAATTTATTATGTCATATTTATGAGGCATCTTTGAATTTCTTGAGTGGAAGTAGAATTTTGATTAGCCATAGAGTGGGGAGGTCTTGAGAATAAAGCTGGATTTTTTTGCAAGGAAGTTTCAACGATTGCAACATACTCCCTCCAGTGACAAATACTCTGGACTCCATTCTACCGGCTACATTTAGAATCCAGAACTGTCATTGCTGATGGTGAACAAAACAGAAATGATAGAGCTTGACTGGCATGGCACTGGGTGATCTTGCATTCATGACAGTTGTATTTGGTTGAGATTTTTTGGTTTTGTTTTTGTTTCTGTTTTTTGTTTTTGTGGGTTTTTTTGTAGTTTGTTGTTTTGGGTTTTTTTTGTTTTTTTTTTTTTTTTTAAATCTAGAGGTATAAGAAAGGCATTTGCTTAGCAATCATTCATTTTAACACTCCAAGTGTGAAGTTCGCTTGTAAACTGTATGAAATAGACTGATATATAGGCGTGTGACATTAGCCAGACTAGTCTTTATTTTGCTAATGACCTGTAGGTCATGCCCAGTTAATGTCAGTAGCAACACAGCTTATGTGTCAATGAGACTTTGACAAGGACATTCCCAAATGAATCTTCCATGACTTAAGAGAAATTAGTGAAAACTTGAGCTGATGAGCTTCAGTAAGTTAGCTGTGGCCCTTCGGAAAACAGGAGTAATAATCTCTATTGGATATTTGATGCAAAATTTGGACTGTGTTTTTCTCAAGAACTCACCAGTATTTTTCCAGTACCATCCCATATTATGGGATGATAATATCTTCTCTGCATACCAGAGACTTACTTATTGGCCACCATTTCTTTAATCATAACTATTACAGTGAGAAAACATTTTATTAAGTAATTTCTCCCTTCTCCAATAAAGTATTATTTTCTCAAAGTTTTTCTACTGTTGTTCTAAAAGTGTCGAGCAAGCTTCTACTTTTTTACCCTGAAGACTATACTGTTACTGAATTTAGACCCCTGAAAGAAGGTTTTCTTCCTATTGAGGTAAAAGCATCCCTTTCTTTTATTCATGGGAATCTTACAAATTTTCTCCATTTAGATAATTTTGTTAATTGCACAAGTATTACCTGTAAAGTTGCCTTTCATTAACCACTCCAGAACTCTGCTGGTCTTTTCAGAACGACTCCCATTTCCTCAGTCTCTATTACAGTTAAATGATACAAATGAATGCAATATTTTAGATGGAATCCCAATGATAAAGGCTCTCATCACCTTTCTCTAATGAATTTCCTCCATGTTCATAGTTGCAATGGTCTCTCTGAGGTCTCAAACTACAAAAAAATTTGCTTCTCATGAGCTCTCCACTATTATTTCTAATTCAAATGGGAAGCCTTAATTATACTGTTTTCCAGTGTTCTTTCTCGTTGGCCATTTGAGTTTTGAAGTAATAGTCTTCAGATATCTTAGTAGCTGCTTTCCTACACCACTATTTTCTGCAGCTCTACCTCTTTAGGCCCATTTTTAATACACTTCTAACCTCACAGATGTAAGAATCACCTGTGAACTTCATTAGCAAATTACTTAGACCGACTTCTAGATTTCTACTGTGATGTCTATGTAAGAAATAATTTATTGTTCTTTTCTGACTGATTTCTGGTGTGGCTTTTTCCCTGCTTGATGTTTTTTTCTTACTCTACTTTTTGGTTAAGCCATTTTGCTTGTTTCAGATCACATGCAAGTTGTGCTCCACACTAATGTGTTTTACGCATAGGAGCTGATGAGTTATATAGTTACATATTTTACTAAAATTGAGCTAATGAGATGATTGCATTACTCATTTAGAAATAGTAAGTAACAAGTGGTAGTGGTACTTCTAATTAATCCTCAGGTAAAGATTTAAGTACACCATAAAAAATAAGTAGATGCTTTATTCATTGGGCTGGGAACTGATGTAAAGAAAGTTGTTGCCAGTGTCTAAATATCACTGAAAGGCAAAGTGATTTGCTTGGAGGTAGAACAAATCAATAATAGAATTTCACAGCATTTCTAATAAATTCACACTATTTCCATTTAGTTTCCTGCTATTTCTTATATGTTTCTAGGTAGTGGGCTGAGATACAGTTGTAATTGCCAACCTGTGGGCTTATTCTATTCCTTCCACTTACCTTCATTCTCCCCCAGATATTATTAACATTATTTTTAAAAAGGCTTTACATTTTGTTCGCTTTGCTACTCTTATATGGCTTAGAATGTCTGATGGCGAGTCATGAAGAGAAGGCAAATAATTTTCTGTTGTTTTAATTTCCCCTTTCACATTTTGAATTTGCAAATTTCCAGATCTTTTGGTTTATCCAGTTGACATACTTTAAATTTACTCTCCACCCTTTCCCTAGCAGGGACAGATTTTTCATTTCCCAGTTTTAGGTCTTTTCCATCTGCTGTCTCTGTGGAAGAGAAATGCGGTCAAATCAAAGACTTCTTTTTTTAGGTTAGCTGGGTCCTAATATAAGGTGTGTTGAACCCATTATAACATGCAAGCTGTAAATTCAGTATCGATCCTCTTCAATGGTACAAATTATATATAGAAAGCCAATTAAATAATCAAATGCAAATTAACAATAAACCAACACATATAAATATAAACATAATTTTACATACAATTGTAAACATCATGTTTATTTATTATTCTTTTCAATGATAAGTGTGATATTATAATCTCTTTTTACATATAGAGAAGACAAGGAAGATAAGTTAGATGAGACACTGAAAACTGGGTGGTAAATGATCAGACGTAAAATTTGAGTCCCAGTAACTTGCTCCCAGGCTTCAATCAATAGATGTTGCTGCCCTGCAGCTAATTGGAAAGAATATATTTGAGCCAAATACAGGCCACTGGAAGGTCTACATTTTAGGGTGACTGCTATAGATGTAAAGAGATAAATGAAAGGGTGTTGCAAAGCTGTCTAATTCTGAGCTCCTGTCCAGAAAAAGGTTCAAGAATGCTTGGAGCACACTTAAAGATGGTTGTCTAAATTATGAATTGTTTTTAGGACTCCCCAGTGTTCTTGATTCCTTGTTCTCTCAAGGTAATCTGTCCCAAAACTCAGCCAGTTTTTCTCAAGCCATATATTCTTGTATCCTTTCCCCAAGGGAAGCTGTTCTTGAGGTCTCTCACTTTCTCACTTTCTCTTTCTTTCTCTTTTTCTCTTACTCTCGTTCTTGCTCATAGAACTGGCATGTCTTGATGTTAGAAATGGAAGTAACAAACCCATTTCTCCTTGCTCCTATTGTTGACCTGGTCTTGTACCCCTCAGGTTGGTATACCTCAATGCTTCCAAAATGCTAGTGTTGAAAATCACCATCATAAATGAGGAAACTATTTCTTTCCAAATCCCATTGAACTGAAAAAATAAGCAGGAGGTTCTTTTATAGTGTTCTTTTACGTCTTTGAAGGCTGTTGCCAGACTCAGCCATCAGCCATGGTTTTTCTAGACTAAGCAGTCTCAGCATGTTTGACTGCATTCCTGTGACTGCTCTGAAACTTGCATACACTTTCAAGTGTGGAACCCCAAAGAAAACAGACTGTTCTGGCTGATGTCTTACCAACAGCAAGCAAAGAAGAATATGAATAATTTTCTTCTTTTTCTTTCTATATACTAGTAACAGTGCTGTATGTAATACCAATGTCATAGTTATTCTTCATCGTTTGTCACTGACTATGCTGGTTATGCTGACTACAACTTGCTTATGCAGTAATGCTGTCTAACCTGTAATTCCACATTTTCTGTTTGTGCATTTGATTTTTTTTTCTGCCTAAGGGAGCATTTACACTGGTAAATTGCAGTAAGATAGGGTACAAATTTACAGCACACTAGCTTCTCTCTGCCAGCTTCCCCTGTGGATACTTGTAGCCTGCATTAATGCCGGCTCTGTGCAACATGTGGAGTAGACGGCATCACAGAGAGCTATACTTACTGCTTAGCAAGAGTGTCAGCGTGAAAAGTTAGTATGCAGCAGCAGGTGTACTGTAAATTCATGCTTTAGTTTGCTTTACTAACCTGCTTGTGCAGACAGGCCCCAAGTGTAGTTCTCTGCACTTGTCTCTGTTAAATATCCTGTTATTGATTTCAGACCATTCCTCCCATTTATCAAGATGATTTTGGTATTCAATAATGTATCCCTCTCCTCCCTTTTCCCTTTCAAAGTTACAACATCAGCTCTTCATAGTCTTTAATGATATTGTAAATCATTGCAAGATGGCACAGGTGGGGTCTTAACATTGCCAGAATAACCAAGATGGCATTTTTACAGCTACAGTTTTTAGACTACAATCACTCAAGTTTAAAGAAATGATTATTTGGGGACCAAACAGAAAACTCACCAGATTATTCACCAGAAGAGATAACTTTCATGTGTTGAGGGAACGAGATACTTTTATCACTAATCTGCTTTTGGGAGGAAGGAAAGTCTTAAACTTTAAACCGTAAGTAGATTTTTGTGTGTAAAGTCAAGGCATAAAGGTGTTTCTCTTGGAACTAGCAACTGTTATTAAAAGCCTAATTCCTTCTCATATTAATGAGTGAAATAATTCTCCAGAGGAGGATATCTGTAGTCTCTTTGGGATTTATGCTCACATTTCCAAATGGATTAGAAGAAGCCCTTACCCCTGGGCTGTTACTACGTATGTGTTATAAATACAATCTTTGTCTGGGTCAGAGGTTCCAGTCTGGGGGAATGGCTTTTGTATAACACTAAGACAAGGTCCTACATTTTAATGGGTACCACGTGCCTAAGAGAAGCTATGAAAGGTTGCATTATATGTTAATACTACCTTCTCATCAAAACAAGCATTTTAACCTTTATAAAGACTATTTCACTTTGATCATCATTAAATTTTGATCATTTAGTTTTAAATTGAGTTTGATGCTTCTTTATAAAGTTTTAACTGCAAATATTTGGAGGACTTGCAGGCAGAGACAGACCTGGCCCGTGCTCTGATCAGAACGGATATGAAGAGGCAGACTCATGGCTGCATTAACACATTCTCTTATGCTAATGAACCTCTGTAACAGGTTTAAATGTGAGAACATCACTGATGTGATACAGTTGCACAAGTTTTGGGCTGGAGGGAGGTAAGTCTACAGGATAGGCAAAGTCATTTGAAGCCTGGCTATAAAAAATACGTGAACAAATTTGTGGAGCCTGGACTGGAACTGAGGAAGTGATTTCATTTAACATCAGTCTTCTTTCTGAAGATTGCTGGTAAAAGAAGTTTTCTCTTTCTTCTTCTCCTGGCCTGCTGTCTCCAGCCACTCAGTCTTATCTCTCTGAATCAGATCTCATGACAGCTGCAGTATAAGTTGAATCAGCCCTCAGCCCTGCGTTTTCTTCAAAGAACTGAACAAATATTTCCCTTTAAAAATATACAGGGTTCATCCTCACCATTCCTATAAGAATCGTCTGGTTACAACCCTTGCCTAGAAAGTGGAAGATGTGAATTCAGTTCTCTGTCAGCTTCACCACTGTAGCTGCATTTTCTAAGGCTACGATTCTTACCCTTTTCTGTTCTATGATGTGCTCTGAAAAAGTCTATCAGATTGAACGCCTCCAAGGATTCAGGAAAAGAAATGTCTCAAGATTAGGCATACATTAAGTATTCAAATGTTCATTGCGGTCAGTACTTAAGCAAGTAGGAGCTTTCAAGTGTCCTTGAGTTTTATTGTTAAAAATTGTGAGAAGTGTAGATTTTACCTTCTCACCTGATAGACAACAGCTGAACAAATGCAATTTTGGCCCAAAGTCTTTTGGGGAAGAGGGTCTGGCTATTCAAGGTGACTATATGGCCAGTCATCTGCTAAGCAAGAATTTTGTGAAACTTTGGGTTCAGTGCCATAAGGACAAGCTTGATGGACTTCAAGGTGCATTTGTCCTTCTGTGAACCTGACCACTACAGCTTAATTAAACAGAGGAAAGAACATTTACATTGCAATGGAGGTCAGTGTCTCTCTCGTTATTTACTTGTTCACTGATTAGTCAGTATACTCAGAGTTTATTTGCAGTGTTGTTCACTATTAGAACTAAAACACCGATTATTCTCAGTTGTCTCACAGCCTGACCAGCATAAATTGGCTCATTTCCTGCAGACATTCTGTCAGAGGTGGGTCATTCAACTCTTCAATTTTTTATATTTCTGTTGTTATTAGTCCTGTTAACCATCAGCTTAAGCAAGGGCAGAGTGGAACCTTGCCTTTCCAAGGACCATGCAACTGGGAGAAGACAATGACTGCTAAGCACTGTGGCATTGCATCAACTCTTACACCCATAAAGTCTCTTCTCACTTGTGCTTCTTCCTGCTGTTCAAGGAAGGAAGATAGATCTGCCTCCTTTTCCTACCCATGGCCATTTCTGCATGCCCCATTGAAGATCCTCACACTTCCCTCTGTCCCCTCTCCACTCCTCTAGGTAATTACGTAAGGGCCTTTATTGCACATATTCCACTTGAAGAAAAGTCATTCTGTTGAGACATGACAACATTTCTTCATCTACAATTACAGGTCATTGTTTTGAAGTTTCTGAAAAGAGCTATTGAAGAGCATCATTATTGCCAATCTTTTCTTTGTAAGTTTGAACTCAGTGTATTGAAAAAATCATGTACGGACAATCTGTATCATGAAGAGTAGTTTGGAAGGTCTGTGGACTGAAAATAAATTGCTGGTTATAAGACATTTGACTGTCCAGTCTGTCTGCCTGCCAATCATTTGAAGTAACCTACCTGGACGTCATCTGCAAATGGGCATGGTGTGTTTGATTTAAGAGTTGATATTTTCTTTTGTGTGTATTTTCAACTATGGAATGAGGTATCGTGCTCTAGCATTTTACTGTTCAGGCAAGTCACATTGCATCATTTTCACCGAGGTCATAGTTACAAGGTCAAATTTACACTCTGAGGGAGTCAAGTCTTCTAAGTATTCACATTGGGTCAGATTTTGGTCTGTATTTCCTGTCATTCTTTGCTTAAATAAAAACACTGACATTATTTGAAGTATTCCATTTTGGAGCAGTCTCAAATGCATATCTGACTGTTCATGTGATACCTAACTTCACTGAAATCTGTGACAAGATTCATGTTGGAGTCACTGGATTTTCTGTCAGGATTTTAGTGAATACTAACGGAACCCAAAGATGTCACAGACTACTTAAAGATGTAACTGTCTCATAGCCTAATATTACTGAATCTTCTCACTGAGGTGGACAAGATAGCCAAATCAGTCTTTCCTTTTTCTGTTTTTGAGAGGCAAAATCTAGGGTTTACATATACTACTTCATGGCTTATCTTCCTCATCTTCAAAACTAAACACCTCTTCATCCCACTTCTAGGGAACATAAAGAGTGTGGTCTTATACTGCAACAGGAACAGTCCTACAAAAGGTTCTGTCTCCAGACCATTACAAAAAGAAGAATGGAACTATTGTCATTGTGCAGCCGCAAACATAGACAGTCCCTGTGCCAAAAACTAGCTAAACTGAGATGGGAGCTTGAAAGTGTGTATTATGGACAATAATTATAAGGAAGGTTAGGCAGGAAGAGGATGAAAAGGAGATGTGGAGATACTGCCTAGTGTCTCAAAACTATCTAAATGTTGCTGCACCCTATTGTTAGGACAAAATATGTATCTGATAAGTATGTTCTGAACTGGTCTCACAACTACCTCATAGCTTGTAGGCTTGTAAAATGAAAGCCTTAAGACAAGCATAGGGGTATACAGCAAAGAAAGACTCAAGAGAAGAGCACTAGAATAATTATGAAAAAGAAATCCAGCATGAGAGGAAGGTAGCAAAATAGATAATAAAACCTGTCATCCTATTCCAGTAGCTACAGGGGAGATTTCTGTACTGAGCTCCACTACATAGTGTAGATAAACCCTTGGTTTGAAGCCTCTTATGGTTTCTACATCTATTTTCTGTACGCCTTCACTTGACGAGTCTTCCTGTCCCAAGAGGAAGACACATCTGCGTGTGTCACATTTTTTTTTTCTGTGTAAGTTAATTACTAAATGGCCTGATCCCATCCTGACTGGAAGCTGAATTTAGTTTTGCTGCAGTAAAACACCCTGCAGAATGCTGCTGCCCATATTCCAGATGCAGCCTGATTCTCTCCACCACAGTATATGGCAATCTTCTGAAATACTTTTCTGATATGTTTGACCATATCTTTGCACCTAGCTAACATGTGGTTAGGTCTTGCTGCTAAAGACCCCTAAAGGTCATCTCAGTGTTAGATAGGTGCTCTGTTGAGCACAACAGAACCTCAGGAATTATCTAAACAGTCAGAGGCTGCCACTTGCACACGACACTTCCCAGTGCTCTGAGCTGGTCATAATGGCTCATACCAATAAATTCGTTTGAGAAGCAAAGACTGTTAGCAGGGACACAGTCCCACACAGGCCTGTCTAAATGATTCTAGAGTCTCAGCTAGCTTTGATGACTCTGGCTTGGAGCATGTGTGAAGCTGGTGCATAACAGTCACGGCCTGCCTGTGGAGACAGTTCATAAATCTTAAAAAGTTGGCCCTAAGGATTTATGCAGTTGAAGAACAAAACTTGCAATGTTATCTTCTGGAACACCTTCTGTCAACTTCCAGCAGTGTCATTACCCAGGTGAGATATTAAATGGTCTCATTGCCTTAAATTCCACAGAGTTACATTTAGCTTATACGTAGTAAACAAAGCTCTACTACATGAAAGGACTTATGGAAAATTTTTTTCAGATCAGATATGTGCTGCCAGATCTGCTCTCTTTATTGACGGACAGAAGTGGCATGAATTGATAAGCAACTTCTGTATCTATGAACTGCTGGATATTGTCTTTCACTGACTATTTGAGTTATACTTGGGTAATTTGGCACACATCATGTAGAAAAGAGTAAACTGCTCACTCATGTTTTTGTTAGGTGGTGGATTTTTTTTCAGAGCAATCTAATTTTCTTTTCTGAATTCATTCTACTTACAGTAAACTTGCTGTCTGTTATCCATTGCAGTCCTTGTGATTATCTGAATTTTTAGTACATTTTGTGGCAGAAACCATTAAAAAGCCTAAAAACATTTCCATCATTTATGTATATCCAGACAACTTCAAGTGATTTTCTTCTAATGTGAGCTTTCTCTTTCATAACACTAAAGAAAGTTTGATACGCTTTTGACAACATACTAATTTTAATACGTAGTAGAAGAGCTTCTGTGAGTGAGCACACTGTCAGTTTTATGAAAGCATTCAGCACAACCCACATTTGGATCTCTGTTTTTGATACGCGGAGTCTACTCCATTTCCATTGAAAATCCTCTTTAGAAAACATATTTCAGTTCATTTCACACTGTGTTAATTGTGTAACACACTGTAACCATTACCTTTTACCAGCCACAGTTGCTCATCTAATGGGAAATGATGACTTTAACAAGGAATTATTAGATCTGTTTGATCTGAGAATGCACATGTGGACAATGGGGGCTGCTGGCTGGAACATGCACCATTTTCTCCCCCTATGAGTACATAATTGAATTACAAGTCTCATTTTAGGAAGAAAAAAAGTGTCAGTAAGCCTTATGTTTTGCAGCTAGCCCTGACAAGTGGCAAATTTTATTTAACATTACTAAATAAATATGGCATATTTAGTGTTACCAAGGTTAGTTTAAAATATGTCAGATTTTCTAAGTGGAAAGCAGATAAGCAAAACTGGTTTTATTGTAGGTTGGAAAAATTTTGGACTATTTTTTCATGAACAACAACTTTGAAATTTGATACTAGGAGTCAGCATCTCAGAGCTTTACTAAAAACAGGAGAAACACATGTTAAGTATCAGAAGGTAATGTGTGACACTCCATATAATGAAAAAACCCCACTTTTAATGTAACAGTGTTGCTTTAAATAAGATGTTTTTGAATTTGTTGCTCAGGGAAGTAAGAGACTTATAGTCTTGCTGTGAGACATGAGAGAACACAAGCCCTGAATTTACCATATTTAACTCCGCCATTGCCATCTATTTTTTATTGGTGGAATAGTCATTATTTTTATTCTAGAAATTGAGAAAGAGAAGTGAAAGTCACTCTAAAATGACTTGGGAACCTGAAATCCAGTTTTCATAAGTCACTGAGAGACGTAGGAGTTTTGGGATATCCACCCTGCACAGCTGTGAGCAGAAAAGACATCTCTCTTTCCTAATTGAAGTTTCTTCATTCAGCAGCTATGGCAGTCTCAGCAGGGTTCTTAGTCCAAGCAATCATCCCACTCTGAGAGGGTAAATACACTTATTGGAGTGGACCTGAACTGATGTGACTATTCCACCTCAGAGGCACTACCTCTGTGAAACATCCCATCACAAGCTGTAGCTGTAGCCCTGTCTCCTTGACAGTCATTTGCTAGGGTTTTCAAAATAATTCAGGCTCCCAAAACAACAGATTGGTGCTTAAATTCATCGTATTGGCACTGCTGCTGTTTTCACAGCTATAACCACAGCCTAACCTCCCAGGTGTCCAATTCAGTTATGTGTATAGTCTCTTGCAACCAGCGGCTTCAAAGCAACCAAAGCACTGCTGCAACTTTCCCTACTGATTAGCTGCTCAGAGCACTGGCTCCAGCCTTGAGGCCTTGAAGATGGACTATTACAGAAGCTGGGAATGTCTAGTTTGTGAATGATATATAATTCACATAAAGTGCCTAATGCTTTCTATCCCGTAAATTCTGTAGCAGAAGGGCCAGATTAAAGTCCCTAACAGCTGGAACATCTGTATAAACAACAACCAAGTGGCACCAGCTGTGTCTGAAAGAGGTAACATAAAGGGGAAGAGAGATAGAGAAGCCTAATTTCATGTGAGATCCACAGTGGTCAAGTTATCTGTCTTGGTGCTATCAAATCCAGCTCCTTAGTCCTTCCACTCCCTGCTCCCACTCTTCCCATGACCTCTGTGTTTTGGATCCTGGATGTCTACATAGCAGCTCAGTCAAATCTGCCTAGGAGCACTGGGAACGTGTTTGATCAGCTAAAAGACCCCTAAATCCTTCTAAAAATGGGGCCCAAAGACTTGTATAAAAGATGCCACAGATGAACATGTCCTTAGGTGGCCCTGTGGATGTCTTTTGGGATAAGTGTGAGGCTGCCTGTGGCCTGCAGCCAATACTAAGCTTTCAGGTCAGTGTAGGTCATGGAAGTTGTGCTCAGTGGGTGCAGACTTTGTAGCATCATGAAGTCTCAAGAGGCCAAGTTACACCTGTGAGGTGGGATGTAGCTGAACTTGGGCATTGCAGGCCCACCAAAAGGATGATACTGCTGAACTGTGAGCCCAGTTCCTTGTGATTCCAGTTTTATCATTCCTTCCACTCCCCTGGTTTCATGAGCCCATATTTGCCAAAACTGGTCTTGAAAACCCTTATATACTTCACTTTCCAAAATGAATATGAGATACATGAGTCACAGAATCAGAGTCACTGAATGGTTGAGGTTTAAGGGACCTCCAGAAGTCATCTTGTCCAACCTTACTCAAGCAGAGTCACCTAGAACAGGTTGTCCAGTACCAGGTCCAAATAGCTTTAGAATATCTCCAAGGATGCCTGTCTGGGCAACCCGTGCTTCATCACCTTCACAGTAAAAGTTTTTCCTGATATTCAAATGGAACCTTCTACGTTTCGGTTTGTGCCCGTTGCCTTTTTTCTGTCACTAGGCACCACTGAAAAAAGCCTGGCTCCATCTTCTCTACAGTCTCCATTCAGAGACTTTGCACTTTGATGAGATTCCCCCTGAGACTTCTTTAGGCTCAATAGTCTCAGCTCTACTCATATGAGGGATGCTCCAGTCCCTTAATCATCTCTGTCTCCAGCATGTCCATATGTCTTTTGTACTGAGGAATCCAGAACTGCACCCAGTACTCCAGGTGTATCCTCATCAGTGCAGAAGAGAGAGAAGGGATCGCATCCCTTGACCTGCTGGCAATGCTCATGATGAAGCCCAGGACATTTAGCCTTCTTTGCCGCAAGGTCAAAGTCACTTATATTCTAACAAAAATGTAACTAAAGGTACAAAAAATGCTATGTTTTTCACTTCTTGCCTAATCTTCCAAACCCAAATAATTAAATACCGTTGTGCATAATTTTATTTTTTCATTTCAAGCCAGCTGAACTAGGTCTTGCACTCAGGGAAGAAGAAGAAGAAGAAATCAAAAGTTGTCTTAAACCTCAGACAGTACTACACTCTGGTGCACCTTTGCATTTCAGGGTGGTTCCATTTACTTCAGTGGGACCAGCCTTCTACAGATAGGGCCTCCAGTGTACAAGAAATGACTCCATTTTCTCTCACCCCTCTTTATCTAGACCTATGTGCAAATAATGACCAACAATGCATTTTGAAAGTTGCTAAATGATTATCTGAATTCTATTTAAACCCCAATATATTAGTGTTCACAGCAGAATTTGACTCATTTCAGCAGACCCAAAATGCCTACATCTGTTCAATAGCAAACAACTTGGATTTTCAGTGCATGTATACAAAATGAAAGTTTGATAGAAATATAATTTATGTACCTCAACAGTTTGTTTACAAAAGTCTCAAGTTAGATATCAATAAAAATTATACTTTCTGATATGAGGTCTGATTTTCAGTAAGACAAGGGTCTTACACCCACGTTATAACCAGTGCTGGAGGTGACTGATATTAACCATTCATGAAACGCTGTACAAAAAGAAAGTACCAGACATTTCCACAGTTAGTGAAGGCAGGACTTAGTGGAGTCAAGCTACCTCATTGTTCTCTTTCAAGGCTACCATGTTATCTTTTGAATATAAAGACAATATAAAGTCATTCTGAATTCAGTAATATAGTGTATTTTCCTCTGAAATTGGTGTTATTTTTATTCCTCTCTTACTTTCTGCATTGGCTTTGAGATTCTCTGCCTCTTAGAATATACTATCAGAAATGTCATTGCATTTCTGGGCAGCTTAATGGAAATATTTTTTGTAGCTTTGATTTTTCTTCATTACATTGTTATTTATTTAGCTTATATGATGGAACACCGATAAATTGGACTTTGCTCATATTCCATATCACATTGGTTTGAATTACAATGCTCAAACCTCCCAGTAAGCGAAAGCAAAACTGGAGAGATTACATCTTTGATAAGATTACAATCCCCTCTTGTAAGTAATATTAAAATTGACTCTCTGAATATAATCAAGAATTTGTCCAGTTATCTTTAATTGATCTCCCTAGAAAGATAGTACAAACTGCAAATGAAATTGCAGTACATTACAAATCAAAGCAATAATATAAAATCAGAGAGTAAAACAAAATGGCATTTTGTGCCTGTCTTGGACCTTAAAAGTTATAACTTGTATCTAACTGACAAGAGAGGTCATCTCCTGTTTATGGAAACAGTAAGTAAAGTGAGACATCTAAGGCAAGACAAAATGACATATTCAATGCCAATATGTTGAAATATATTTTCCTTCTTTGTGGGTGTTGTTAGGTTTAATAAACCTATGAGGAAAATCTGGAATAAAAGTAACATTTCCATATATGCATTTTTAGGCATTACCAATCACAGTGGATTCAAGATATTTAAATTTCATTGCCACCTTTATTTGAGATCAATACAGTACTCTAATTTTAGCCTCCTGCTGCATTTTCTGCAAGGAGGTAGGCTAGAGCCCCAGGCTCCAGATATTTAAAAAGTTTAAAATCTGTTAGACCAGAGGCTTACAGGTAGATGTTAGGAAAGTCCCTCAAGGTCCCTTCTTTTATGGGTTATGTGCACAGTCCTATAGTCTTTGCAGTTATCACCTTTCTGGATGTAATTCAACATATGTTGTTGATTCTAGTGTGTGCTTGTGGCCTTGCACAGATTTGGCCAAGTCTTGGTGTTTTCAGTTCATCATTCCTTATAGATTCAACAGGACCTCTGGTCACTAGAGCATACTAGTTCTTGAGAGACTGTCAGATGCTACATCTCAGCATGCCCTTTTAATCTCTTCAGCCTGCTGTTTTCCAATTATTATTTCTTCATCTGTACCCATAGATACCTATAGGAGTTATTCACACACACTCACACAGAAGGGGTGATACTTTTGTCTTCACTAAAACTTGGCTACTTGGGTAAGTGCATATGAAAAAAAATGGTGAAGAGGTTTTCCTCTGCAGCCTGCCAAGAAGTAATAACCAGGTTTATGAAATAACTTTCAACAGTACTGTCATTTTCTGCAGATGCTGTTTATGCTAAATGTCTCCAGTGATGTCACTGACAGGTTGAAATATATATTTGTAAGTAGTTCTAGCTGTATGTTTATGTTGATATTTCTGTGACTGCATCTTGGTAAGTCATTATTTTGTAGGTTATAAAATAGTTGCTTCAGTTATAGAGTCATAGAATGGTTGAGGTTGGAAGGGACCTTAAAAATCATCTAGTTCCAACACCCTGCCATGGGCAGGGACACCTCCCACTAGACCAGGTTGCTCAAAGCCCCATCCAGCCTGGCCTTGAACACTTCCAGGGATGGAGCATCCACAACTTCCCTGGGCAATCTGTTCCAACACCTCACCACCATCATAGTGAAAAATTTCTTCCTAATGTCTAATCTAAATCTCCCCTCTTCCAGTTTGAAGCCATTACCCCTCATCCTATTACTATATGCCCTTGTAAAATGTCCCTCCAACTCTCTTGTAGGCCGCCTTCAGATACTGGAAAGCTACTATAAGGTCTCCCCAGAGCCTTCTCCTCTCCAGGGTGAACAACCCTAATTTTCTCAGCCTGTCTTCATCGGAGAGGTGCTCCAGCCCTCTGATCATCTTCATGGCCCTCCTCTGGACCAACTCCAACAGGTCCATGTCCTTCTTTATGTTATGTTATTATTGTGTTATGTCTTTGTCATATGCTGTGTGTTGGTGTATGTGTAGGTATATAAAAGCATAAGGAAATATGTGTAAATACATAGTGAAATTCTCCTTGATTAGTAGTACATTTACAGCAATTAAATGTCCTATCTTATTGCAAAGAAGTGAATATGCTTAAATACTTGGTATGGTATGCTTAATATCATTATTCATGGTCTGTGCTACTTGAGCACTTAAATTTCCCCAGCCCTGGTCGCCTACTGTATTAGGTATGGTGCAAACCATTAAATCAGCTGAATAAGAACTTTCTTCTTTTGCCCATATGCTGTCAGTAACGTTTCTCCATGGATAAAGAGAGGAATACGTGCGCAAACTATCTACATACAATTACAAGTGCAACACAACCACACAAATAGCTCAATATCGTATTCCATATTTCCGTTAGGTATAAGATTAAAGGATCATTCGAAAATTCAGGATAGAAGGAGCCTTCTGCTCATGGTTAACTATGAGCTCAGCCCAGGATACTGAAAGCTCTGTCCAGTCAGTTCTTGGAAATCTCCAAGGACAGAGACTGCCAACCTCTCTGGGCAAACTGTTGTCTTGTTTAGCTGTCCTCATGGTGCAAATTTTTTTCCTTACATCTAAGCTGAACCTCTGTCATTTCAACTTATGTCTATGCCATCCTTCCACCATACACTTCTGTGAAGAATCCATCTTGATGCCCTCCTTGTACTTTCTGGCATTCAGGTCCTCCCTGAACCCATCCCTTCTCACTGATAAAACCCAGTTCCTTCTATGACAGTAAGCTGAATTTTCATGTATAGTCATGACATTCTTGTAAAGAAATCTGTAAAGAATATATTTTTTCAAAATTATTTGACAAAAAATTCAGTTTTTGTTGAGCCTGTGTATGCCTGATTGCTATGAGGTTCATACTCACATTGGATGCACTGTGCTGAAAGGTCAAATACTGCTAAAAAAATATTTGTCTTTATTTTTTTGCAGTAAAAAGAGTTGAGGGAGAATTTTAGAATGGTGAGAATGGAGAGTTCTTTATTTTATTGCTTCTTATGGTTATGAAAACCATGAAATTTCAGAGTAGCATGGCTGACAGCTATGATTACCATACAGAAACAACAAAGAGATCATTATAATATTATTCTGAGTCATACGAAAGAGGTGAAATCCATATCTGAATGGTGGACAGCCATTATAGGTCTGTAAAGTCCTACAGCCTTCATGATGGAAAAACTCTTTTTAGATGCAAGAAACAGCATTTGCCCCAGTTCCTTTATGAGACTCCTCCAGGAGAATTTTGAGACAAATTGCAAACTATTTGAGCTGGTCAGATTCCTTTACAAATCTTTTCAGGTTCTAATCTAAAATGATTATTCAGCAAATGTAGTTATTCCTTTCTGATTCACGAAAAGACAAGCTAACACTGATTATCTAAATCAATTCATAGTTCTTTCAAATATTATTTAAAACAAATTACTTGATGTCCAAAACAATTTTCACTCTGTACAAAACACAGAGAGAAAACAATCTCTGCCTTGAAGAGGTCAGGATCAAATCTAAGATGGGTCACAATGAATGCAATAAACAACAAGGCAAGGAGGAGAAAAAATTGAAAGGATAAGGGTGAAAAAGTTTAATAGTTTCATGGCTTGCCACACACACACACAGAGCTTGGTAGTTACAAATCATGTAGGAGTTTTGCCTTGTTTTATGTGCCAAGCAAGAAGGTTCATTTCATGTCAGTATGTAAACAAGCTGATGCAGGTAAAAATGCTACATGTCAATCCAGAGGTTCTGGATTTCAGATGTGAGAAATGAGTTTCCTCGCATGCACTGGGCAGCTACAGTTGTTTTTCCATTTGCTAGGTTGATAAAGCATCTGACTAAATGAAGCCCTATAAAGGTTCTCTCTGTTAACAACCGGTACAAATTATAGAATTTACTTAATGCTGTAAAAGTACTTGCATTATTCTCTCTTTCAATCTGCATTGTTCTAGTCATCTGTTACAATGGACAACTTTGGTTTTAACGTTGTCAGTATCACACTGTACAAACCCACAGCTCAATCCAGTTCTTATGTTTGTCTCTATTCTCATATTTATATTTTGCTAGGGTTTATTCTTTAAGACCTATATAATGAGTGAGGTTTTCCATTCAAAGTCTATTAAATTAGTTTTGTATCTTTAGCCTGTCAATACATTTAGAAAGAATATTCCGCCTTTGCTTGAAAATCTAGAATTTCAATGAACTATTTGTAGAATTACTGCTTGTTGTCAAAGAAACTTTCAAAGCGAGTGATGACGTTTTTATTTTGCATGTTAATCTCACCCTTTATCAGAAAGCTGAAGGTGTATATTTGATTAAAGATGATGAAAGACCCTACAGTGGGCACTCCAAGATCCTAATGGCCGTTGCTATGTCCACAGTTCAACTCAAAAAAATAACAAAAAAAGTCCTATTAAAACACATTTGTCAAAATCTCTAGGGGACAAACAATGCAAAAAGGAGGGAGACAATAACATTAAGGGCTTCTGACAAATGGCTGGGGTCAAATTAAGCTGAAGGTAGAGCCTTCAATGGGAACATTAGGAAACTTTAACTTCCCAGATATAAATTGGAGAATAAGTGCGGCTAAAGGTAGTAGGACCTGTATATTTTTTCGTGTGATATTAATGGGTTTCTTAACCTAGTAATAATAAAAAAATCAAAAGGGCATGCTATTTCCTTTTTATAAGTAATAAAGATCTTTTAAGAGAGTCAGTCAAAGAAGATGATTCAGTAATAATAATATTAATAATATAAACAAAACCAGGTTTATGATGTATAACATTGAAGTCTGGAAGCAGTCTGGACAGAAAAATTTGAGGAACCTTAGCACCTGCAGGTAAAAGATGCAAAACCTGTCTTGCATAGATAGATGAAATAAGGAAAAAAATACTACAGGAAAAGGCTGAATTCAGGTGTATATGACTGTATAGCATCTCCAGAAGTGGAGTAAATACATATTGCACAACAGAAAAATTTCAGTTGCAAGCATAAAATAAATACATAAAAATTGACTGGAGACATACAAATATTTGACTTTGCGTAGCACCAGAGTTGTGAAACAAACTACTGACTTGCTTATATGATCTGAGTAGTATGTTGTATAAAAGATTTGTGGAATATTTTAAAGAAATAAAAAATAAAAAATACAAAGGAAAGCAGAAAAGGGGATAATATATTGAAATGAACTTTGATGATGAAAAAGTTTGTGAATGCAGAGGAAGACTGGATAAACTTGAGAAGTCTTGACTTTTATAAGTTTACCTTTGAGCAAGTATAATACTAGTTAGTGAAGTCATTGAAGACAGAAAATGTCATGAAAGAATCAGAATCTCTAAATCAAAGAATACATATAAGTTAATCGCATTCACGAAAGGTAAAATCATACTGGGAAAGGTACAGAGAAAGCTATCAGGACGAACAAATGAAACAAAAGTCTACCTTACTCCAGATTGTCAGAAGCTGGCTTGTTTGGTATAGAAGATGAAGCCTGAGAGGCACATAAATATCTTTATATATCCCCCCCCAATTATTTATTTGGGGGGACTAAAAAGCAGGGAAGGATTAAAATGGTTTAAACAAAAAGAAAACTTGGGAAAAAAAAACCCCAGAACAACAAATAAACCTTTCTTGGAAGGGGTCATTATAACAGGTGGTAGGCAACCCTAACAGGTTTCTACAGCAGTGCTAGCCTGCTGAGTATACAGTGTAGATACAGCACAGAGGAGATCAGGACAGGGATAACATTTCACTGTAAGGCATTTGAATGGTAATCAGCTGTGCAAAAGAAACAGGAGACACAGAGGATTAGCGCAACATTTAGGACTGATTTCAGATTTGACTTGAATACATGGCTATACCTAAGGATGCAATGGTATTCCAGATGGAATTTTTACTGTGTCTTCCCTGAAAAGATCTGCCAGGCATCGGGTCGTCCTTCATAGTCTTTGGGTTACATTTGGATGGATAAAGTGGCTTTTCTGTTTAATTGCGTTAGTTCGCTTGATTTTAGCTAATGTTCTTGCAGAGCCAGGCTAACACATCTGAAGTCATGTTAATTGACCATGTTGTCATGTCCCTACCGCTGACGTTTTCTCCTGAGGCTAACTGAGCCCGAAATGCAGTAGCCTACTTTGTCAAGGGCTTTTTAATTGGGTTAAAGTCTTCTGAGCAAGCACTACTGAGAATTTCACTTGTACCCTGAACAGAGGGCTTAAATAACAAGTGCAGAACTTTTGCAAATCTTTTGGTACTGGATAAATGTCTGCTTACTAAACCCCCTTCTCAGCTAAAAAATTAAACATAAAAATGAGTCTTCTGCTGATTAATTGTATTTTAGAGTAGCTAGTAAGATGTAAATTGGTTTCAGAAATTAGGCTTCTGAGGGGGAACTTTGATTAAATCCCTAGAAACAATAAATCAGCTATAAAAATAAGCAAAGTAAGACAGGTTTTTTTTTTCCTTATAGATGCCCTCTTGTGTAGGAAGTAAGACAGATATAATACTGGTGTAAGACACAGAAATAACATTTGCAAAATTACTGCAGTGCTTTATGAATGCATATTAAAATAAATCAGTTTGTTGCGAAAATGACAACGTAAAGAAAAACTATTCCTTTAATTTCCAAAAGCATTATCTTTAGCAACAGTAGTTCAATTATTTTGTTCTTATTTTTAAGCAGCCAAAGCATATGGTAAATGATTGATAATGCAGATAATAGAAAGATATTGTAAAGTCATCTTTTCATTTTCTGTGACGGAGCAGCTCAGAGGAAGTGCACCTTTGGAAGGTATCTAATAGTTAGTAGCTGTTTTCAGTTACATCTAAACTACATCATGTGTCTTCACTGATTTCTGTGTTAACCATTCAAAATTAAACCTGTATTTTATGAAAGAAACCAAAATCTGGAATCACCTGTGAATTATTATAATACCATTCACATACATTTTATTAAAATCAGAATAACCTTCTGCTCTAATGACAAAGATGACAATTGTGGATAAGGCAAGTTAAAAAAGGTGTAAGAAATGTATATTGTATTTTTGATTTCTTAAAATTACTTTTTATGTACAGTGTTCATTACGATGTTAAGTGTTCTTTACCTGCATTGGAAATATATGGAATTTTGGGTGAAATTAAGAAAATAGTTTTCAGGTGTCGGGCTCAGATGTTTTTTTCTGTGCTGAAACAAGATGTGTACAACATGGTCTAGGTCATGAACATAAATCTCAGGTACTCCTTTACTACAGATTTTAGATAATAACAGTGATTATTTGTAAAATAATTGATAAGGTCTGGATAAAGCCCTGGTAAACCCATAACAATCATTTCTAGATGGAGAATTATGGAAGACATATAAAGCATACTAAACTTTCCATCACATGATGCAATCAAGATAAATCTAAGTAGTGATATTTAAGTAGCTATATTTTTTCATGCTTTTGGTATTTGGGACTAGGTTTTTTGTTACTACAAATATTTTTTTTTTTCTGGAATCTTGCCTATGCTTGCCTAAAGGGCTACTATCCTCGTCAAACAGATTTGTATCTAAATAATTTGGAATTTTCTGGAAAAAAGCTTCCTGTCATCTGTATGACAAAGGCATTTGTATTACCTATAGCTAGGTCTGTCACATTAGCTGAAAATAGTAAGGGTACTGTAAAAAGTGATCTTACCAAAACTGACAGACTTGGTGAAATTCATTTGCATAAGTGGAATCGAGGGAAAATTTTCGTCTACTAAGAAATGGAGAACAAAGATCTAGAGTGGACTGGAAACAAGGACAGAGTAGAGATAAAAGAATGAGATCATTAGGTCAAGTCCTTCAATCAGCTAGTCTATTTTTCAGACTCAGGCTAACTCACTGACAAAAGTACGCTATTACTCTTCAATCACACCTCAAGTCTGCAAGCCTCTTGATGTCTAGAAACTTTGAATTGTTTTGCATGATTTATGCAGTCACATTTCAACTTAGGAACTTTAGTCTGCTCAGCAGCCATTAGCTTACAGAAGTAGATGCTAGGGTTAAAGCCAGACCAACGCCATTCTATTTTTCACATAGATTTTTATTTTAATTTCTGAAGTCTAATCTCTTTGTAAAAGAGGTAATATTAAAAATGCTATGTGAAAAAATTATGTAGACAGAACCAAATCTGCATAACCAAATTGAATTAATTAGAAAAAGCCTTTATACCCTACACGAGGATTTAATATGACTTTGAGGATATGTAATCTCTGAGAGATAACAGTTTTGAAAATAGGAGGATTATTTTCTAGTTTGAATGTGTAAAAATGTTATAAATAACTCCAGCTACCCCCACAAAATGACAGTCAACTAACTGGTGATATATCTGCACATACATGGGGTAGAATGAGACAAAAATTTCCCTCTGCAGATCCATTGTCCAGTCCCATTAGTCATCTCATTTGGCAAAGTGAACGTGAATCATTTGTGTCTGGCAGCTCTTACGCAGAAAAGATCACAGCAATAATATGAGATGTTGAAATGCTAAAAAGTCATCTTCCCAGGAGGGTTTTGCCAATTAGGAGAGGACTGAGAAGCCTGTGTTACAAGAGGTAACTCAGTATGGTTCAGGATCAGAAATGGGAAAGAAAGGTTGGAGGAGGAACAAGACAGAAAAGAAGCAAAAATATATGAGAGGAATCTGAGACCAAAAAAATCTAATAATCTTTCAACACTGATCTAGCTGGTTGTATGAACTGAAGTGTGGAAGCTGGTTCTAAAGATCTTGATCGTTGGGCGGCTGCACTTTGTGCAGCTGTGCTGTGTGGGGATTGGGCTGATGTAAATGAAAAACCATGAGTAAACACATTGAAGAATGGAGCCTATAACAAGAGTATGGTGTTGAGCCTCTATTGAATGCTCTTTCATAGACTGCTACTGGTAGCCTTGTGTCCAAATGCTTCAGTCTCATGTGGATTTTCTGACAAATATTGTGAGATAGGTAAATAAAATTGTTAACCGTTCAGGGAAGACTGACACGAAAAAAAAAGAAAAAGAAAATTAGTATGTCTAAGGACATAAAGACAGTGAGTGGCAGAGCAAGGAATTGACTCCAAGGCTTCTCCAGACACAGATCATTCTCTTTTTCTGGATTTTCTGTCTTGTATGTTATTACAGTGAGGTACACCTTTCAGAAATCTGCATTTAAGTCTGTTTTACAGCGGAAGATGACAACCTGGTTCAGAAAATAAAATTATTGCTATTGAATTTTAGACAGATTTTTAATGAATACTTTTTATTGTGTGGAGACCATGGTACCATAGCAAAAAATTCTCATGGATGAAACTGAATAAGGATTCAGATTAGATGCATGTAATTAGACCTCTGAGTATACAGTCAGTGTACTCTAAGTTTCAGACACTCACAAAAAGCATAGCAATTTGGAATCCATTTCTGCATTTATATGTAATTAGAAGAATTTCCCTGAAGCTGTTGGAATCTGGACAGACCATGGCAACACAGACAACAAATGACTTGCATCGTGTTATGTACCAGAATAAGGGCAAGACCAGGGTAAAACCCAAGCCCCTCTGAAGACCCTAAGAACATAGATCATGCTGCTTTCTTATTCAGTGTTGAAAGTGAATACAGTAGCTACCCAAAGCTTTACTGTCTTCAAAATATGATTAAAATTAATGTCAGAACAGTGGCTGAGTTCTCAGCCTGGAATAAACCAGCTCCTGGCAAATCTAGTGACCCAGTATGAGTTTGTCATAGCACTGACATCTATGTGGATTTGGACATTAAGTTTATTTAACTATGGAATTCTTAACTAGTTGCAAATTTGATTAACCTCTTAAATGTTTCCTTTCAAAAACTGTAGCATTAAGTTTGTGCCTCCTTCTTACACCCAGTGTTTCTTTCATATTGTTACAAAAACCCCAATTTCTTCAAGGACTCTGTTGTTCTTAAGTGCAAAGTATACAGGCTGCTTACAACCTGGAAATACCCTGGATTCCCTTGTTTAATAAGAGATACTATTCTCTAAGTGATAAAAGAAAGCTGTGAAATGGAACATTCTCCTTGTATGAAGAAACAGTGTGAAATATTTTTGTGAATGATTGTGGTAAGTCTATTTCCCCTTATCGTATTTGTTATGTATTAATATTTAAAAAGTCATAGAATCATAGAATTGCTAAGGTTGGAAGGGACCTTTAAGATCATCAAGTCCAACCATCAACCTGCCCTGACAAAACCACCTCTAAACCATGTCCCTAAGTACCACATCTACCCTTGTTTTAAACACCTCCAGGGATGGCGAATCCACCACCTCCCTGGGCAGCCTAAGTCATTATTTTCCCCGTGAAAATATAGTTAAACCTAAAATTTGGGGCCAAATTTCAACAAGAATATCCCCTTTTATATCTGAGGAGTATTAACCTTTTCTGTTTTTCATTTGTAACTCATCTGTTTAAACTCCTCTGTTGTCCATTCAAGAACTATACCAGGAATGTCAGACAAAAAACAATCATGTAGCAGAAAAGATAATATAGTTCAGACATTATGGTGGGTGACAGTGTTACATGTAAAAGCATTTTTGAAATGGTTTTGAATAGCAAGAACACTCTGTGAGACCAGTCTGTGAGACCAGGATAGGTTTATATGCAGTTTGCAAAACTCTGTCTAGGCTACAGCCATGGCTGTGGATTACTTCACCTAAGCCTATTGCCATTCTTGCTGTAAGCTGCCCTCCTTATCTAGTAGTAAAAGCTGCAGTCCTTCCGTGGTGCTTAGACAGTGTGTTAAGCAGGCAGGGAATTACTTGGGAATGTCAGACACCAGCTTTGGCTTTAGTGCTGTAACACTGAGAGCTTACATGTGGCCAATACACAACTACAGCTCCCTCCTTCCTGCACACACAACCTGCACCGCTGCTTATGTGATGCAAGCTGTCTCTGTTATGTGATGTGACACGAAGTTGTATGTCTGCCAATTGATGTGACATGTTTTCCCATTGTATGACCGAAGTGGGAACATGGTTACATCCAATGGATGTGGAAAAGAAGGTTTTAGCCCTTACATTGATCCTGTGTCTCTGTGCTTCTGTCGGACATAGATATTTGAACCCTGTGACCCGGGACTACCTTCCTTACGCAAATCCAGCACAGCTTTGTATGTTATCCATGTAGTCTAGAGGTTTCTTGGTACAGCTCTTTTACACACAGGAAGCCTGATGAAGACAGAGCAGATGAATCTCTGAACTTGGCATGCCCAATTCTTGTTTTCTTAGCTCGAAATAAATCTGCCCCATCATTTTTTAATATTTAAAAATAAAAAGAAAATAGTTAGGCATTTAAGATACATATTTGATCAGGCTAGTGATCTATGAACTAAAAACCCTCCTAGCAGTATTGTTCTGATGAATTTCAATGGCTCCCAGGGGACGACCAGAGGATCAGCTCATAATACTCCAGACTTCCAGTTCTCCAAATATGCCTGGCAACAACTCACTGCTGTAGTCTCCGAAGAAACTAGAAAGTTTCTCTTATCACATGGAGGTGCATTGTCAAACATGATCAATATTACATTTATTTGTATTGTATAACTTAACTGATATAACATGATAGAAATTGCGTATATCTAGTCGTGGTTCTGCTGTTTGAAAATGGGGGCTGTTGAAATCGTGCAGAACTGGATTTTGGGGAAAAACTCCTTGCCTTTTTATCTCAAATGAAGTGAAATAGGATAGTTATAGAAAAATACTCAAATGAGCTACATTTATAGAAAAAAAAATTGCACAAAGCTTAGATGTCTAGAAACTGGATATTTAAGTCAGAATTAAACACTTGAGACTCCCTTTATAGCAAATATATATAAAAAATAGGTACTCACAATTAATCTGATCCACCTATGCCCATTTTAGGGAGACAAATGATTGTCTAGAGGTGTATATTTATCTCCACTGACTATAGCAGGATCTTGGGGTGACCAGCTCAGCCTCAGAAACTAAGGTTTGGGTTTCTTAGTAGGGGGAGATAAATGCCCCCCATTGATGTGTCCTCTAGCTGATACTCTGAATAAGGAACAGCTTCATAGATGTCTCCAGGCTCACTTGCTCCTGCTAAACAGTAGAACTGAACTCAAGTGAAGTTGATTTGGCTCAATTCCATAATGCTGAAGCATTACATTTAGTCTTGCTCACTGGAAAGGAAGAAAAAACCCCACATTTGTTGTGAAGATTTTTTTTCTTTTCTTTTATTTCTTGGCAACACTAAAATATTAATTTTAAAATAAAGTTACAGCAAGCTAATTTTTTTCATATAGAGCTGATCTAATTAAATTAAATGGCAGGGGCTTATTCTTTTGGAGTAGAAAATCTTACGTCCAATCCCTCTTTTACCAGAAAATAATGAATACCCTAACTGTGCAGCATGGTGGCAGCTATGAAAGTGCACTTTGTGTTTTAAAAATCCAAATTTCTGTCTTTCTGAGGGGATAAATATAGAAGGAGAGTAATCTCTGGTCTCTCACAGAACTGTCAATAAAACTGGAGAAATGTATTTGTCTTGTGTTTTACTCTTGTCTATTACTGCTACTTAAAATTAAGAAATACCTCTCTGCTTTGAATTAGGCAGCAAAAAAGAATGAAAAAATGTGTCACCATCTTTAATAGTCATCATTCTGTCATAAATTATCTTGCTTTTCCAATAGAATATGTTTTTTTCTAATTAAATATTTGCTGGCTACTGAATCTATAGCTGCACTTTGCTTTTTGAGCAAAACTTAAAATGCAACAATCCTTGTCGTATTCAGGGAACTTACAAGCTAGTAGACCAGATCCTGCCATTTGGTCTTTGTTTTATCGTTCTTTAGGTGCCAGTTATGGTCAACCCATTGTGTTTAAATTGTTGGCCATCACTGTCTCCCTCTTTTTCAAATGACAGCACACAGCAAGAGAGAATTTCAAAATGTCTGGCAAACTCATTACTCCTCATAACTACTGCTGTGCTCAGCTAACTGGAGTTGTGGCAGCATAAGCCTTAAGTGGCTGACAGCATACTAAACATCATATTCATTAGCTTTCTTTTTTTTTCTTTTTTTCCCAAATTTTTTCTTTTTTTCTGTTAAAAACTGGTCCCAGAAGAAACTTTCAGTCACTTGAATGAACAGCAAATCAAAATATAAGGTATTTTAAAGGAAAATTAAGGTCATATAATTTTCTTACATAAAAATTTCTCTAAATAACGTGTCACATACTGTAGAAATATATTCTTACATTAGCGATTTATTTCTTCCCAAATGCTTAACAACACAAGATTAACAAAACTGTCTCTTCATCAGACTTTGGGATAAGAGTAAAGAAGAGACACGGCCTCTTCCTCCTGTGGTTGCTTTATGAAATGATGTACAGCTGATACACCTCCTACAGATAAATCCAAGATCCAGGATGTATCAGGATTCCTGTCCTGTCCATACACCAAAACTCATGGCACTGGTTAGATGCTCATTCTGTTGTTTGTTTTCTTTTTTTTTTCCCCCCCAGAGAGGGCTGACTCTACCAAGAAGGCATTTGGAGTGCATTGTATGTGTTTTCTATGGAATGTTTTCTATGGGGTCCAAATGCAGAGACTTTTTGACCATCGGAGACTGCATCCTGACTCCCTGCTTCAGACTGTGAACATGGGATGCAGACAAACTCAGTCATCATCAGAAGCTGCTAACGCGATCATGGAAATTGAAGGCGGATTGGTGGGACTGAGGAATTTTCTGTCACAATCAGCTCTTGAAGACGCTTGTCAGGTAGCCCTCTGAAAATGAGTCCTTCAGTAAGCGGCAGAGACATCTCAATAGATTAATACTGATGACCATGCCTTTATCACACCGTCCTTCCTGAATGAGATTTCCTATTGCCTGCCTCATGCCTCAGACTTTTCATACTTGCTGGTTTTATGTGCAATTCTGTACATCTGAATTTTCTTTTCTCCTCTCCAAGCTATGTTTCTTCTCCCAGTACAGAAGGAACTCTCAGAGAACTGCATATCTCTAGTTTCTCTCTAACTGAGGGACCAGGATTTGGTAGTGTAGCTGATAAGACGTTAGGCTAAAAAGAGCAAAAAACCATTGCTTGTTTAAGTTCTTCTTGCTGGCTAAGTATCTACCACACTTGGTAGTTTAGCTTAGCTTGAAGGATGTTTTAAGCAAAGGGGTTAAGGGGACCCTTCTGAAGTAATGTTGGGTTTCCATTTTTCGCCATATTTCAGCAGACTGGTTATGAGTTAGTATAGTGATGCTTAGGTGATTCTTTAGCATTTCCAAAATGGTTGGATGTTATATTTTTAAAATTTTCATGTTAGAAAATGCTGATGAGAAATTCTATGTAGTTTAGTTTATTACAACTGAAGACACCTACATGTAGATCTAGATATAATTTAAGGAACTGGAGATTGGTTAGCGCTTAGGAAACTGACAAACAGGCCAGTTCTGGGCTTTAAAACAAAATGCTACCAAATTCATTCACTAAACCCCCTACATTTTATGTCAATGGTTAGTTCTCACAAATTATTAGTTACTATGGGTGCACCTACACAACTTCTAGTCTTTAACAATTGTCTTGTAAATTAGCTTTGAGTTCCCTTTTTGTGTATTTGGCATTATATCCTGCCTGTTTACAGTCCGTTGTACTTATTTTGTTTTTTACTTAAATTTCTTGTTACCTGGATCCCTCCTACATTCAACCACGCACATCTTCGCCCCTTTGGTGTCACATTGCTCAGACACTTATGTAAAATGCATATACAGACTGTCTGACTATGACATTGCAGTTTTACAGCCATTGTTTTGGCTGCAAATTGAATGAAGGGGCCTTATTAATCTATCAACAAGTTGAAAAGGGGTCAGATTTCTTCTGACACTTCTGTTTATGGTTGATATGACCCTTTGTCACCTCATCCATCCAATATCATTGTCTCAATTTTCATTAACTGCAAGAAGCTGCTGCTTGATATTGCATGTTCGTGCAAAACAATTATAGGAAGTAAATCTTAATAAAGATGCAAAGATACTTATCAATAAAATAATTCAAATTTATTTTGGGGGAATTTATGTTATTAAACTCTTTCTTGTGTACTTATTGACTTGAAGAGACACTCAGTTTTATGTACGATACTTAAAGAACATTAATATCGTGGTATATAAGTATCATTGGGCAGTCTTTGGCTGCCAATTTATTGAAATCCGCAGGGAGTATTAAAAGACTCATACTTCCTGTTATCCATTAAAAAAAGAAAATGCTAGGGAAGATAGTACTTTGTTATTCAAGAAAGTTTTTACTAAACATGCATATATTTCTACTGTTTTTTAACACGTGTTAGAAATCCTTTCCTGATTTACTTTTCTAAATAATGTAGCTGCTTTTTACAAATATGTATATGAACTTTGATTATTATGATTTTTACTTTGCCTAAAATACCTATCAGGTGTATCTGATGGTGGGTGATGTGGTTGCAGGCGTGGCTTCAGTGGAAGGAGGCCAGGGGTTGCCCAGTGCTGGATGCAGCCAGTTCCAGCCAGCTCCTCGGTGGACCTACCACAGGACACAATTGAGCCCATCAGCAAAGCTGGTGGAACCTCTGTGAAAAAATATTTAAAGGAAGGGCAAAAATGCCAGACAAAGAGAGGAGTGAGGAAAAATAGTGAGAAGCAGCAGTATGAACACAAGGGTCAGGGAAAGAGTGGGAGGAGATGCTCCAGGGGCAGAACAGAAATTCCTCTGCAGTAGGTGGAACAGACCATTGTTGAGCAGATATTACCCTGCAGCCTATGAGAGGACCATGCTGAAGCAGACACCCACACTGCATGGAGGACTCCACACTGGAGTATGTGGTTATTTGCTGAAGGAAGTGTGGTCCATGGAGAGCCCATGCTGGAGCATGTTTACCATGAAGGACTGCAGCCCGTGGAGAGGCCCGACACTGAAGTAGGGAAAAAGTGTGAGGAGGAAGGAACAGCAGAGAGGAACTGTTGCGGACTGACTGTAAGCCCCCCCATTTTTCATCCCCTTGCACTCCTTGGGACAGGGAGGAAGTAGAGAAGCGTGGAATAAAGGGGTGAAGTTGAGCTTGGGAAAAAGGAGGGACGAAAGGAAGGTGTGTTTTAATTTTGTCTTTATTTCCCACCATCCAAATCTCTTTCAATTGTCAATAAATTAAATTAATTTTCCCAAAGTCAAGTCTGTTTTGCCCATGATGGTAATTGCTAAGTGATGCCGCTATCTTCATCTCAACCTGCAAGCTTTTTTCATCCTTTTTTCTCCTCTGACAGAAGGCACATGAGAGGAGGGGGAATGAAAGAGTGTCTGGGTGGATATCTGGCATCTGGCCAAGGTCAAACCACCATAGTTGGAACTGACAGGTTATAAATCTGTTTACCACTTTGGTCAAAAGACAAGCAAATCGTAAACTCATACCAAAGAAAATAATTAATCTTTTAAGATACCAGTTAATCTCACAGATAAGTATAATCTTACCCACCCAACAAAATGAATGTGACTTAATAGACCAAACAAGAAAAATTCCATTACTTACAGCAATTCAAGGGGGACGTTCAGAATAAGTACTATTACTGGGTACTAAATCCAAGTCAGTTACCAGGCTTTTTCTTTCTTACTTTTGTCTTTCTTTGATGATAAAACCTTATTTTACAACATAATAAAATTCTTAGTTTAAGCAATTTTTATAAGAATGCCAAAGGATTTAAATTTAAGACAACAATGATTGTTGGGATATGTTTTACAGAAACTCATTACTTTTAGCTTATTCATGTTCTTTCTCTGATAGAAATTTTAATTGTTTCTCAACTATTTAAGATAAGGCTCTTTTGAAACTTGTAGTTAAAAATACTACATGTCTAAAGGTAAACCATTGCGTAATACCTTTCTGGTTCCCTTGCTGTGTGAATAGTAAAAAAAATTACCTACAATATGACAAGGTCATGTGATGTTATAACTGGATAACAAACTAAAAAGCCATTTAAATTTAAAAAACCAAAACCCCCGAAACAAACCCCACACAACACTATCAGTTGGGGAATTAATTAGGAATCTGGCAACGCTCAAACAAGTTCATTACCAAACTAAAAAAAAAAGACAAAATCCATCTTTCAAAGATGAAAGGTAAATGAGAAAAAAAGAATGCCTTCTCAATTGTCCATTTAAATGTAAAAAGGCCCTTTAGGAATAATTAAATTTAAAAAAACCCAACTATTTGGAGAACAGAGAAAAAAGGGTGTTTGATTTATTTGAAACAGAAATTCAACTCCTCATGGGGCCTGGGGGGAAAAAAAAGGGGGAATATCAGAAAATAGACTAAATAAAAGGCCAAGACCTCTAACTTGAAAAAGATTATCAGGATTTCCTGACAGACAAGCAAAGGCAAAATGACTACACAGATCACCTACCTGCTCATGAGTTAAAGCTGCTAACAAGAAAACCTAAAAAGGTGTTAAATGAATGTAAGTATGACAGCATTTAATTCTGAATTTTGCTAAGTTTGACTCACAAAGAACCAAAAGTGAGTTTATAATAAAGCACGAGATACCATGAAAATACCATGAAAAGCTGGGATAACAATATGACTGTGCTTACATGGTTTTGATGACACGTCCTTTGGCTGGAAATATATCCAAGACTTCAGCATGACTTGGTAAAATTGATTTGAAAGACAAGTTCAGGGAATTAGGTTCAATGCACTTGAAATATTTTTCATTTAAAGTTGTTCACGCTAAATAATGTAAGTGAAGTAATCTTTGTCATTCCAACTATATTGTTTTAATTTTCTACTTTTTCTTCAGCATAAACTTGTCAAACTGAAAAGGTAGAAGTGCTACTATTCATCATCCAGCTGGTGTAAATGAAACTGTTTGTACAGATATTTTGATGCTCTGAGAAACGTTCCTGTGACACACTATGTGAGCAAGTACATTGTGATTGTTGGTTATTGCCAGTGATCATGAATGTGATCACTGGTCATAATCAAAACTGGTCATTGTCTTTAACATGGTGTCCTCAACACCCAGTAAGTTACCTCTTTGTGGCTGAAAAAACAATATTTTTTAAAAGGACATCAGAAAATTGAAATATAATTTCTTGTCTTTAGACTTCAGTTTCTTTCTACAGAAAAGAACTTGGCACTCAGCAAACTGGAAACCTGCTGATCACATGGAGTGTCCTTGTCTGACTCTTTATCTGCTCTAGGTGCTCACCAGAAGCTAAATCCTTGGGGTTTCAAAAGGACGGGTGCTTTTTTTGAAGTGTATTTCAAGGTAACTAGATTAAATTACTAGCTAGCGAGAGAAAATGCATTGTATTCTTTAAACATAGAGCTTTAAACCCAGAATCCTCTATCAGGAGCTTAGGTTATGTGGGAAGATGATCAGACACCTTCAGATGAGTTCTAGGGCAGTTAGCTTTCTCAGCTCCCAAGAACTGATTAGGAGAAATACAGAATTCAGGGTACCTCTGTAACTCTTCAGGGAGGTGATGGGTAAGGGCTGCTAAGAACTGGAGTTCCTGCTGATTCAATTTGCATACATGGAGCCCTCTCCTAAAGAGGGTGCTTATATCTTACACTTTTCCCACACTTCCTGTTATAACACCTTCATCCTCTTCCTCCTTCTCTCCCCAAACCATTTTAGGGAGCTCTACTTTTGAATATGGAGATGCATATAGAGACTGGAGTTGGATATGTAAATTGCCAAATGTCCTGCTTAGGTGTTAACATCTCCTTTTGAACCTGGAATCTGCTAAAGTTCCTGAATAAGTAACAGCTGAGATCCAGAAACTAAAGAAGTCAGAGAAAACTCATCCTAGATTTCTATGAAACCCAGATTTTACCCAGGTGTATCCATGCCTGAGTCCTGTGGTTCTGCAGTACGTTGATAGAATTTAGAACATTTTAGAGCTGAAACAAACCCATTCTGTATTAAAATTTCAGGTGAAAAATGACCAGTAACTTTAAGTTCCTCTTCATATTTATTTGCAGAAGAAAAAGTAGAGGAAATCTATTTGACATTTTTCTCTATCTGTACAAACTACAGATTTTACTGCTCACCCTATTTAAAAACAGGGTTCTGATATTGCTCCTGCCTCATACTTTTTTTTTCCCAGGGTAATTTAATTGCTGTTAGGTGGTTCACCTAACAGAGTAATGTGTTGGTGACTGAAGCCTCAAAAGTTAAAATGAAGCTATACAGATTATTATATTTCGAAGGACTATAAGATAGCTTTAGTACTGAAAACGTTCTTTGGAATTATATTATAGATTAAGAACATCATACCATATCTTCTGAAGATCAAATGCAATGTTATGTGCTTAACTGATGCAAATCTTCATATCTTCAAGATACATCAGCAGTACCATTCTGCTTCACACCAGCTGGGAATCCAGCAGCTGTTTCCTCATGATCACATAAGATTTTCTTATCTGACCAAAAAACTTGTCTAATTCCTGTTCAAAAAAAATATGTGCAGTACATTAGGGATGAACTGAGACTGGAGTTGCCTTTTCTTGCTTCTAAAAATTCCCTTTACTCATTGACAATACAAACAGTGTGCATCTGTCATGCTTTTTTACCTTGCTGCCGCAAAGTTTTCATTGTAAAAGGTGATATTGAAGCAGTACAGATGTCGCCGAGTATTCTAATCAGTAAAGAGCCATTTTGTGATTTCTTTTCCATAAATCTGTTTTATAGGACAACACTGAGGAATTATGTAATTCAAGATGCTACCAGCTATTGGTTTTGGCATTGATTTGATGTTTAAATGACAGTTTAATTTCCTCAAAATTTTGATGTACTCAGCCACAGTGTACCACAATTGAAACTCTCAGTCGTCCTTACATTAATGTTTTGTCTCTGCTTTCCATGAGAACAGGGTTAGACTTTTGATACAGCTATTCTTTTTCAAAGGAAGTCTAACTCCTGTGTTTGACAGAGACATGTAGTGTCATGGAATTCAGTAGCCAGGGAAATTAAGATCTGTTGTATTCTCACTTGATAATTTTGAGCCTCAAGTTCCAGCTTTTGTACAACAGAATAGAAGCAAAAGTGTTTGGCAGTGGAGATTTTGACTTCTGCACTATACACGCCAACTATATCCCAATTTTATGTTTACACCTGTTTTACTTCAAAAAAGTATTATTTTCTGTTCCTCTAAGGCCCATTTATAGGTGTGTGCTATAAGGTCTACCTTATATTAGTAATTATTTCCTTGGCTAATCTTCAAAAAGGGTAGAAAATTACTTAAAAATTAGTGACCTCAAATATGCCCCTCCAATTGCATTCTCTACGACATTTTAGTCTAGTACTATATTTAAATCCTTTTTTGGAGTTTAAGTTTTTTTTGCTATACAGTATTTTAAGTTTAATCAAAAGTCAACTTAGAAAGGCCATTCTGCCTAAGGGATATTTTTCCATTAAGTATTTGACATATTGGCGGCCTTGAGGGATTATTGGTTTTTGAAGAAATATTAACAGCTGGAAATTTGCATTTTAATACAGTTCTCCTCAACTACTCAAGCAATTTTATTTTTAAGACCTGTGACAGGCTTCAAAGCCTTAGTCCTAAAGCAATCTTGCCAAGTAGTAGCTAACATAATTTTACTACAAATGATTAAGTTTCCTAATAGGTTTTCCTTTTCAAAATCTTGTTTGAGGTGTCTGTGAAATCAATACCAAAACTTTGTGATTTGTACTAGAACTAGCATTGCTAATTTGGTTAAACTAGAGGGAACTGGAAAAAGAACTCCCCTCAAAATTCTCACACACAAAGAAAAAGCAAAGTGAAAACTAAACCCAGACATCACAGTCATACCATAATTATGTTCTCTAAATCTAAGGAGGGTGAGAATGTCTGTAAACCGGTATCCTTGAGGCATTTGTTAAAATTATGACTATATAAGTAGGTTATCATAAAGATTTGTGGTGTTTACTGATATCTGAGGCTTTTAGGTGAATCAGATGCAGGAAGAGGCATTTACAGTAAAATTGTAACAGACTACACACAATGGAACTGCTGATACCATCACTATGCACGTGGTGTCTGCCCAGCTGCCATTCAAGTGAAAATGCTCATTGACTTCACGCACTTTGTGTCAACCCAACAAAGAACTTAAGAGTCAGCAACAGTTTTGAAAATGGGTTGGACTGAGTTAATCTTTCCTGACATGTTAGCATTGCTAGTTGAAATTAAACAGACCCAGTTTGATCAAATAATCATACATTAGGGTATGATAGGTCTGTTTTGAGAATGAAATTACAGGGCAAAATTTGGATGATATAGGAGTTTAGATAAATCTTTAAATTTCAGAATATAGTTAAACCACAACCGGCTGCAGTTGCAGAACGGAGAAAAAAGGCACCAGCTTGGAAAAATCATTGCCAAAGTTTTCAGTACATCATCAAGTCTGGTGTAACTATTATCTTCGATGAAGTAATTTCAGAGGAAAATACAATGTAATTTATCTTTCAAAAAAAAAAAAGCATATAAATATGATCAAAAGCCCACCCTAACTATTGGGAGCTTTTCCATTACCTTAGTGGATCTCAGATCAGGTCTGAAATTTATTATTAGGACCCAAAATATTTTAAACAGAGAAAGTAAGCTTACTTTACTGATTTCCATAGTAAGAAACACTTTTATTCATAACAGTGTAGATAACACAGTCATGGTCTTGTTGCAACTGAAAGTCTCATTGTAACTGAGAGTCTATCAACTGAGTGTTCTGTTACATTCAGTGGTTCACACGTGAACACGGAGGAGCTTCACTGAATATCACCACAGAATATCTACAGGATATTTTGGAAAAAAACCCAACCAAAACAAACTACATTTCCAAACCAGAGATTCATGACTCAGTTATCTTTTGAGTTTTGTTCCAAAATAATGAGAGTATTTTTTTAATGAATGCATTTTTTGTGTGTTTGCCTTTTGGTTTCTGAATTTTAACTTTCCATTCCTGGTATGAAATACTTAACCTTGTTTACTTTCCACAACTTATTTAAGTGATTTCCCTTTCGCCGATGATCCCCTTTCCACATTCTTTCCCAAAAGTACCAAATCAGTTCTGGACCCAAAGGGCCCACAGCAAGTCTGAATTCAACCCCCGTATCTGCCCATACCCTCAAACCAGCATCGAGTCCCTTATTCTGCCCCAAACCTCTACTTTGATTTTTCTATTGTCTCCTCCACACTAAAAAGCCTGCGTGGCCTTCAACAAGGGAGTGCTAGCCTACAGATTAATGTTGCATTGAGTGTACCTTGCCAGTCTGCTGGTTGCCATCTTCTAATTTGCATATAGACTGAATGTCTGCAGTGAGGTGAAGAAACATATAAGGAAGTAATCCTTAGAAGGGTTAAGGTGCTTTTAATCCTGTTGGTCCCATATAATGATATTCCCTGGTAGAAGCAAAAAGACATTTACTTTACAGCCCGTCTCAGACCATGACTGGAACTGGATGCCTCACAAGGATGGGCGAGGAATACTGTAGAAATAATCTGGATTAACCTCCTCATCAAGACTTTTCTTTCAGATGTCCTCAAAAACTGTTTGATGTCTAAACAAAAAGTTTTTCTTGTATGTATCCATTTCTGTGTTGGTGTCAATTTTTCAAACTGTAACAGCTCAAACTGTGATGAAATTGATTCATTCTTAGGTTTCAATAATGCCTTTTGGATTCCATAGGCTAATTCAGAACTGTTAAATTATAGGAATTATAAGAAGTGTTTCTTTGGCTCAGTTTTAAGTGAATATTCTCCCTTCCCTTGCATTTTAATTTCAAATCCAATCACACTAGTATTATTCAGAGCAAGGTCAGAAAAAAAAATCCTCTTAATTATACAGTCAAAAATTGTTCTGAAACTGGTGTGGATATGAAAAATTTTAGGATATTTGGCAAACTCTCACCAATTTAGAGAAAAAGAAAAACTAATTTAAATAGGTAGAGGTGAATCCATTTGATGTAATGACCTATAAAATACTGTTTAAAAAGAAATATGATTGTCTATACTGTCCTGGGCTCAGTAAAAGTCCTCACTGATGTAACATGAGTTTGTATGTGGGGACTGCAGTTGTACTTTGAAAGTTATATACATATCCCTTTGGTATATTTCCTAAAGATGAATAAGTTTCAATGTACCAGTAACTGAATACATCCCAAACACTAAGAACTTCCTTTTAAACTGGTAATTATGTAACAAAATAAGTATTTTGTCAGACTTGATAAGACCAGTGTGTTGATTCAAACACCTCAGGCAAATAAGATGCACACATAAGAATATGGTTACAGCTAGAGGCTGTAACTTTATTAACTTAATTAACATAATGATAACTGGGGAGATGCAAAACAGCTATTTCACCCAATATCACTGCCTAACAGGAGTGCTCCAGAGTGGTTTTACCTAGGATATATCAATCAAGTTCATAATAAAACAGCAAACTTCATTTACAGTCTTCAGCAGCTGACAGCCAAACCCTTTTCCGCTTTCTTCTTGTGTCAGAGACCAAGGTGAAGAGTGTCTCAGCCTGTGTTTAAAACTTTTCCATATACTGGGGGCAGGTCAGCCACTAACTTGGAAAACACTTGAGACTGGCTGAAAATTTTTCCCTTGAATCACCTTGGACCTTGCACCATAGGGTTCTCTATTTCAAATCGGCAAAAACTGCATGAAAAACATATTCTAAAACAGTTACCACTCTAAGCTCCTCTGCACCTGATAAGCTTCTTGGGTGTGTGAAACATGAGAAAATTTACATTGCAGAAAATTAATTTCCAGATACAATAGAGGACAAACAATACACAATACAACACTGTCACAAACCTCAGGAATCAAAAACGCAGCAAGACCTAGAGACCAGACAGATGTGCTTAATAAAAGTTAAGGGTAACGTTGCACCATGTAATGGTTTCGTTTGCAGATGTAGAAAAACTGGACTCTACAACTATCTGAAAGGAGGTTGTAGAGAGGTGGGGGTTGGTCTCTTCTCACAAGTTACAATTGACAGAACAAGAGGAAATGGCTTCAAGTTATGCCAAAGGGAGGTCTAGATTGGATATTAGGAAAAATTTCTTCACCAAAAGGGTTATTAAACATTGGAACAGGCTGCCCAAGGAAGATGTGGAATCGCCATCCCTGGAGGTATTTAAAAGATGGGTGAGGTGGTGCTTAGGGTCATGGTTTAATGGTGGTTTTGGCAGTGTTGATGGTTGGACTTGATGATCTTAAAGGTCCTTTCCAACCTAGACAATTCTATGATTCTATGGGGTGGGGTCAGCCCACCACAATCCTACACTGTAACTATCTAGCCAACCTACACAGTATGGTTATGGGTTTTCTCCAAGGTTTGTTGAACAAGTTTAAGACCATTTTGCCTTTTAAAATAGGGGCCAGTTTCCTAAGTGCTCTCCTTCGTCTTCTGCTGTCTTGTTCTACATTTAGTTTAATTTACCGGACTTGCTCTATGACTGAAATGAATCATTTGGTTCAGATAAACTTTTGGATTTGTCCAGCCTTTTATGCCTTGCCATGAGTTTGAAGACAATATAGGCTTGTGAGTATGAGGTCAAAAGTGCATTTAAATGATAACTTTTTTGATCATTTAAGTAAGTAAAGAGTTGTCTTACTCAAGAAAGCTTTTGCCACAGTATTTAGTGTTAGTCTGGACACTCATTGCCTTAGACATCACAGTCTACATCCATCAAAAAGTGTCTCTTCAGTCTCCTCATTGTCTCAGTGTATAAATGCAGTTACATTTTCATTGGATGCAAGTATCTGTATCTCTACAATTAATACCATTAAAGTAAACTATAATTGCAAATATTGAAATTAATCCTGCTAAAGAACTTGACTGTTCTTAACTGCTGGGCACTGCACAAATGGTAGTCTAGAGACATCACACTTTCATTTCTTTATTTCTGAGGGTTTTTTTCCAGTGCTTTCTTAGCTTGAGAACACCACACTTACTGGAAGCCATATGTGTGATTCATGCAAGACTTTTATTTTAAATTCTGATAATTTACAGTTCCTTTGGAACCTGCTTAAATTGATTCCATGTGTACATGATAACACTACTGTGTAAATAATTTTGCATTCCGTAAACTGATGGATGTGGAGTTTCCCAGAAATTTCAGTAGAGGTCTATGATGTCAACAACTTAGTTCTGACAACCACAAGTGAGAATGATTGAGCAAGTGACAGTCTCTGATGCTGCACTCTATGACCAAGATGAAAAACATAAAATTAGTTAGAGCTCTCTTTCCAGGGAGTTTACTAGAATTACTCTCTGTGAAAGGAATCCAGTTCAAGAAATGAAAATTTACTCCAGTTTGATTTTCAACATCTCACAGTGCAGATTTTAAAAGCACCCAAGGAAATTAGAAGTACAAATTCTGCAGACTTTGCACTCATTCTCCTAAGTACTTCAGTTTCTTACAAAATGTCCTTAATGCCCTTGGTGAGAAGGAAGAAGGAGTGTACATTCTACCACTTATACCATGTCCATAAACAATGATTAGACATTAGCAATCACTATATGTGATCAGAAGCTGGCTACTTTATAGAGTGTGCTTATAAGGAAATCATACATATTGTGGATGCTAGCTTATAGAAAAAAAGTGAAGTATGTTATTATTTCTTATGAACACATTACTACTCTGCATTAAAAATATGAAATATTACAGGAAAAAACACAGGTGGAAAAAGATGTATCTTCAGTAGACATTTGTAAAACATTCTGTGAATAAAAGAAGATGCATAATTTACTGCAGCCTCAGGGTACCTATAAATTATATTCAGACAAATCACTATTTGTTCAGTTATTGTAGTGAAAAATTCTCCTAGCAACCACCGTGTCTTACTGTATCTGTTAGTTAATATACAGAACAGGCTTTCTTAAAAGAATGTATACAAATGTATGACAAAGATCTTTATCTTTTCTGGCAAAGCCTACAAAGTAAAATGGTTAATTTTCAGTTGAAAGAAAAAAGAAATCTTGTAGTTGCTCTAGATTATTTGGATGAAACAGCAGAAAAGTAAGATGTAACGTGTGTCAAGAAAACAAAGGCCAAGAAAAGTGCTAAAACGGCAATAGAGAAAACATAAATGAACATTTTACTAGGTGAGAATTAAAATACAAAAATAAAAAGGAACGAAAAAAGTGATAATAAAGCCTGAAATAAACTATTTGAATCATTATGTAGAAAAATAAGAAAACAAAACAGTACCAGCTAGTGTACTGTATGCCTTTGAAAAATAAACAGGTACGATGAAGAAATGATTGTGTAAATTTGTTATAGGTCATCTGACTTGGAATGGAAAATTCCTACATCAACTCTTGAAGTGTTAAAAACCAGAAGCTACTATATTCATGAGGGACTTAACAATAACCATTTTGAAACCCATTAGGTAATGAAGACAGTAAAACATGAAAGTAGTTCCTAGAATACAGAGAAGACAGCTTTATGATCCAGAAAGTAGAAAATCAATCCAGAGGAGAAACTGTCCGGGATCTACTTCTTCAATAGGGAGGAACTAATTGAGAACGTGAGTATAATACAGAGCTACTTGCATTACTCACCATATGTATCTGATTGTAAGAAAGTAAATCCTGTTGAATAAAGAAGCTGAAGAAATATGGCACAGCAAAAAAAAAAAGATGAGACAAAGGAGAATACACCCATACCAAACTATTAACCTCGCCTTGCAGTCCTAAGGAAACAAAAGTGTATGAGCTCTAGGAACATGCAGAAAGTTGTGTCGTGCAGCAATGTTTCTTGACTTATCACTGATGAACCAATACTAGTCGTCACCACTTATCTACTGAGTTGTTTCTCTCCTGCAGTTTGCAGCATTGTGTCACTATGGCAAAATCAGCTGGCAGTGAGTTAAGTGGAAGAAAAGTCACAGCAGAATGGAGCATGATGCAAGTTAATTTATCTGTTTTTGTTATTTAAGCGAACTTGTTTTAAAATAATATAACATATATAAATTTATACTACACAGAGTGCAATATAGAAATGTTTTCTGCTGTTGCTTGACCATGAAGATGGGAACAGAATAACATAGAAGAGTAGAGTCTGGAGCACTCAAACTCCTTAGTGCAATGTAGTTGTGGAGGACGGCAGCCCAGCTATACAAAGCATCAAGAAGTAGTTTAGTAGTCTCTTGAATCATCTGGTGTAACAGTTGTGCTCTCACCAATAACACAGACAGTTCTCCTATGTTGCTGATCTATAGAGTTAATCAGTCCAGCCAGGATAGAAACAGTGAATTCAGTAAACAGGACTCAAGAGCGTGTGAAGATCTAGCTGTGGACTTAAGAGGTGGGTTAACTTCTCAATTTAATTTTTTAACTGATTACTCATAGGAAAATTTGGTTTGGAAGGGACCTCAGGCCACTCTAGTCCAACCTCCAGCTCAAAGTGGAGTCACCTATGAGGTCAGACCTGATTGCTCCAGGTGAAGTCAAGTCTTGAAAACCTTCAGGGATGGTGACTGCATAGCCTCTCTGAAAAACCTGCTCCACTGCTGGACTGACCTTATGGTGAGAAAGTCTATCAGTACATTCTGGTTGAACTTTACCTGTTTCAAATTATGTGTTTTTCTTTCAGCCACCATGCACTGCTGTGAAAAGCATGCCTTCTTGGTTATTGCTTTGTAGGCCCTAACAGGCTGTGGTTAGGTCCCCCCAGGGTGTCTCTTCTCCAGTATGGACATGTGCAGCTTCCTCAGGTTCTGCCCACAGGACAAGTGCTCCAACCCTTGATCATCTTGGCAGCTGTCCTGTAAATTTGCTCCAGTTTATCAACGTTTTCTACTGGGGAAACAAAACTGGACGCAGAATCCAGATGTGGTGTAACAAATGCTGGATAGAGAGGAATAATCATTCCCCTTGAGCTACCAGCTGTGCTCCTGTCCATACAATGAAGGACACCGCTGGCCTGCTTTGCTACAAGGGCTTACTGTGGACTTGTGCTTAGCTCACCATCTGCCAACCCCTCCAGGCCCTTCAGCATAGCTGCTCCCCAGCCCATATCATTACAAGGTGGTCTCCCTTCCCATGTGTGGTACTCAACATTTGTTCTTGCTGAATTTCATCAGGCCCTGGTGGCCCATTCCTCCAACCTGTACAGGTCCCTTTGGACTGCAGCCCTGCCTTTGAGCCTGTTGATTGTGCCTTCCAATTTGGTGTCATCTGCAAACTTGGCATCATTTTTTCTCTTCCTCCAATCTTCTTTCTTTTGAGTAAATTCATTCAGGGAAGGGCTGTCTCTTGTATGGCATTGTGTGAGGTGCCTATCTGGGGGATCTTAAGAGTGCCATCTTCTCAGAAACCTCAGGGTTTTCCTATTATATCAAGAATGGCTGTATTTGCTGGAGCACTTATCACCTACTTCCATGCTTAAATCCCTGACTGAAAACTCTGTGGACTCATTATGGGACAGTTGTGCTGTGTTTCAGTTCTTAGCCCAAGCAGTGACACTAGACACTGCGAGACCAGACTGAGGAAAGAATGTATATTCTGAGGAACTAGATATAGTGACATATTATGAACAGACATTATTTACTCCAGCTTTGAAATAGAAAACTTCTGCAGGCCCTATCATAGTTTCTTATTTTAAAAAATCTTGACTAATTTACTTAGCATTAAGGCCATGCTGCCTTCTTATTTAAATAATTTATTTTCATTACCCCTAACCCATGATCTTTTAACCCTGTCAAAAATGTGACCTCATTATTCAGCTGGTTTGACCAGCTAATTTGGAAGAGTGAATCTGGCAGAAAAAAGTGAAAAAAATCAACCATTTTTCACTTTTTGCCTCAAGCATGTAACTATGAATGATTCATAGCACTTGCTCTGTGACAGATTCATTATTAAAAGTTTATTTAATTATCAATACTGTGCTCTACTCTATTAAGAAAATCATATTTTATATTGACTATTACTTGTGAATGAAGTTATCAGTGTCATTCAATCCACTTGGAATCCTGAACATCTGTTTCATTAAGCTGATAGCATTTGTTATCGACATGTTTAATGCAATATATTTTCCAAGGGCATATTGGCAGTTTCTCTGCGCGTTAAGAGAACTCTCTGGTATAAGCTAGTATATATGATACTGTGTGTCCTGTTTGTTGCCTGGATGTTTGGAGTATTTTTTAGGCTCAAAACCACTGAGAGACTGTACTGCAGTGCCCACTTCAGTAGTGCCAGATTAATTTATTTCATTGTTATTTTCATTGCAAATGTGTGACAAGGAGCACAATGATCTCAGCATGTAAATTATATCTGGACGTACAAAATAAAGGGATTTATTATCTGCTGTTAATGTCAGTTTTTTCCAGTTTGCCTAAATACATTAAAAACATATTATGATATTATGGATATTATGCAAACACTAACATTAACATATTTTAGTGCATGCTTCTATTTTTTCTTCATTCCATTTCAGATTAATATCCATTACCATTATCAATGTTTTATCTCTTTTGCGCTGGAAATTGAATTCTGCATTAGAGAAGGTGGATAATGTTTAATAGGAAAATTAGAAATATTCCAAAATAGAAAAGTTTTTTTTTATTCTATGTAAGATTGTTTTCATGCTCAAATGATATTTGCTGCTTGTTTTCGTTGTTCTCAGCAGTTTTTATGTTGGAAAGTACCCGGGTGAATAATTGGCTTTTTCTAAACAGAGGTTCCAATTTTAATCCCCAAGCTTTCTTTAAAAGCATGTGGCACAATTACAAAAGAATGTGTTTATTTATTTATTTAAAATATAAAAAGCACAAGGAAATCAATGTTCTCTTTGCTTACTTCAGTGGACTAGGTCTTACACTGATTTCAGTTGGCAAAATATGTTACATTATGATGAATCAATATTCTGTCTATATTTAATGTTGCTTTCCACGCCAAGTCAAATTTTGTGTCTTGCCATTAAGCATTTTTCTCTCTCAAAGTTTACACATATAGCTGTGGCTTAGCAAGTACTGTCATAAAGTTGATGCCATTTTAGAGATAGGAAAATGCAGAAGAGAAAATAGTTATGATATTTTGAAACGTTTACATGTTTCAAGTATTCTGAATTTTTGTGTGGTTGCTTTTTTGGTTTCTGGTTGTTTGGTTTTTTTTTTTAGTTTACTTTTATTGTACCAGCTTCGGAAAAACACCCTATTGCAATATAGACTAAATTAAAGGCAGGAAAATGCAAGTCTTGATTTTTTTTTTTTTTTGAGTAGTCTGCAAAGGATTAGTCTAGTAACTAGCAGAAACATAAGGGTTTTTTTTCCATGCATAAGTAAGTCTTATGACGGGACTAACTTTAAAGTATGAAGCAGTATTTACAAATAGTGATAAATTAGGACAAATTAGTATGCAGTTAGAAACACATACAACTTTCTGTCTTGATCAGTGCAGCCTTACTCAGTAAAAATCAAGAAACAATTCTTATAAGAACACTTACTATTATTGAATTTTTCCTGAACTTTCATCTTCCTCTCTCTGGGTCTACTGAAGAAGGCAAATATCACTAGAAGATACATTTTTTTCATTAGAATCTTCAAAAACCTCCATTTTAAGATACCCACCCAACCTCAGTGGATGAGACAACTATTCTCTGTGATGACTGTTTACCATATCCCTGACCAGAATTGATAAGAAAAATTTCCCTTAGAGATGAACTGCTTTGTGGGATTGTACCAGTATGGGAGATATTTTCAGAAATGTGCGGAAAGATTCTTTGGACTTAAATATGATATTCAATCAAAATTAAAGATATTCAAGCCACAATAACAGATAGCATAAAAAAATGGAAAAATAAGACTCACAAATATGATTCCAGGTCTTCTATAAGCTGAATGAATATTGTAATTCCTGTCTATACAGACAGTCTTTGTTCTGGCATTGGGACATTTACCATTTATAGGCCAGTCTAGCATCTCCCGACTAAAACTTTCAATGAATTCTCATCCTAGCTATTATTCAAACCAAAAGTTTTTAGTTTGGTATATCCCTCCAGACAGAATTCTGTGAATACATGTGTTTACGTGCATGTGGTGAAAAAAGATCCCAAATTATCGTATATTTTCAAAGTAGTATGAGATCAAGCAATTAAGGACCTCATCATAAAACACAAAACATCACACTAGCTAGAAACTTTAATGTATTTTCTAATTTCTCAATGCCTTAATACCATGTACAAATTTAAAGCAGAAAATAGAAGCCAAACAAGTTCCAAATACCACAAATTCTATAGTTCAGCTCTAGTTTTCACATGGTATAACATAAACTTATCTGTACGAAAATCATTGAATGATAACAATTAATACTGGAACACAGTATCTTACAGTACTTTCCTCCATTTCTCTCTCTCAAAAAGAAAATTCTGTTAAATTTCACACCGCCTTGATCTTGCCAAACTCATCACAAGAGCCAAACATCCACCAACCTAATATCAAATGGAACCATACCTTATCAGAGCAACAATTGGCAAACCTGTCCATTGAAGCCAGCACAGTCAACCCCTTTCCCCACTATCCCAAAGGGAGCATCAAAATTAATGAATACAACATACGCTTCCTTCCAGTGGTACTTCTGTGCCCAATGCCACATTGAAACTATGCAGGCAAAGCAAAGCAAACACCTTGTGTCAAAATAGATTCACTTGGTCAACTAACACTCAGTGGCAGAATTTTTTTAACAAAATAGCTATTTCCTGATATATTAGTTCTGGTGCTCAACAGAGAACTACAAAAAACCCTGCAAAGATGAGTCTTTAAATTAAAATTATAACTCTGAAATATACTGCAATTTATGGACTTAATTGTGATATTGGTTTTCAGATACATTCCAGTCTCCCGTTAACTAGCTTGCCCTCACAGATCGTTCAGTATAATGGTTTAACTTGAATCTGTTGTTTCAAACTGTGATTTATTTTAATTTGGCTGCTATTTTGTTAAACATTGGGAAATAATTGGGTTTTATGGTCTGTCTGCTATTTCCCACCACTTCATCTGATGAACTAGATGATATTGCTTTCTTCTAAAAATCTTACCTGCCATGGACTTATTATGTAGAGTTTTTACAGTACTGGAAGTTATTTTATACTACTAAAAATTCAAATCTGAGAAAGAGATATCAAGAAACATCAGTTCGAGACTAGTCAGTAGGCAACATGTCAGAGTACTGTTCTGTAACATGAAGATATCCAGCTTCCTGGTCTGAATCCAGAAATGGCTTGAACTTAGGTCTCCCAGCATTCAATTGTTTGTTCCAATAAATAAATTTTTGACTTTATTTATGTCATTTGTCTTTGAAACATCGAAGGCTTTAATATAAGCCTAGTGTGGAAGAGGAAGGGAGAAGAGAAAGAAACAAATTCTTTCTTTATACTATTACTACCTCAGTTAAAGTATCCTTTTCCCCACAAGTTTGCTGCCATTGGGAGAGGCAAAGTCCCGTTTCCAGCCGTAGATATGAGTTGTGAATATTTCCTGTGCCAGAAATTTCCTCTCACAGCAGCAGCAACCTCGACAATGATACCCTGCAACTGGTGGGATGAGTGGATAGTTTCAAGTGAGAGGTGACCGAGGATTCAGCTGGGGATTAGCTATTCTCACCCCACCACAATACATTGTTTCAGGGTCGTGCATGTTTAAAAATTCTTCTAGTTGCTAATTCAGAAGTCTAGAGGTGGAGAAACTGTGTCTCTGTCCTCCACAGCACCCGCTCTCTGCACAGCTCCTTGGTTCCTCAATTTTCCCTGGACAGAGTAGCAACCCTCCAGACCCAATGTCCTGCCTCAGTAGGTTGTTTTGTTTATTATCCATATTTCTGTGCCCTTCCAGATACTTTCATAATCTTAAACCTTATATTTATTCAATAGTAGGTTTTTTTAAGAAAACTTTCACAGATTTCAGACCCTGGATGTGCTGCATGCAGTGGTTCCTGACTGGTTCATAGTGCATACAGACTGGACTGCATACAGACTTTGCCAAGTTTATCTTAATGTAGGAGTTATTCTTAAGGTTCACTTTATATTATCCATTTCTATCACAGGGGGGAAAAAAATCAACATTTTTTTTTCCATCATACTGTATTATTTTTCTTGATGATTTATATTGAAATTGAGTTTAAGTGTAACCAAAAGGGAGGTGAAAAAAAAGCCCGCTCAATTAGTGAATTATGTCTTGAAGTAAAATACAATCCAAACTGCTTTATTTTATAGAGATTGATTTTTTTCCTCCATGTGTGAGCTTTTTGTCCTCATGGTTAGACTTTGCACAGTGGAACTCAGACGCAGCCCACTGAGTGCATTAACTGTGTTTCAAAATAACTAGACTGTTTAGAAGTGTTCTCTAGTATTTCCTGGAAAAAAAAGCAATGATAAGCCTACACTGGTATAAAACAAACATGCGACAATCATAAAATCATAGAATTGTCTACACTGGAAGGGACCTTGAAGATCATTGAATCCAACCATTAACCTAACACTGCCAAGTCCACCACTAAACCATTTCCCTAAGCACCCCGTCTACCCGTCTTTTAAATACCTCCAGGGATGGTGATTCAACCACTTCCCTGGGCAGCCTGTTCCAATGCTTAACAATCCTTTTGGTGGAGAACTTTTTCCTAATACCCAATCTAAACCTCTCCTGGTACAACTTGATGCTATTTCCTCTTGTCCTATCACTTGTTACTTAGGAGAAGAGACAAACACCCACCTCTCTACAACCTCCTTTTAGGTAGTTGTAGAGAGGATAAGGTCTCCCCTCAGCCTCCTTTTCTCCAGGCTAAACAATCTCAGTTCCCTCAGCTTCTCCTCATAAGACTTGTGCTCTAGACCCCTCATCAGCTTTGTTGTCCTTCTCTGAACATGCTCCAGTACATCAATGTCTTTCTTGTAGTGAGGGGCTCAAAACTGAACACAGTATTCGAAGTGGGGCCTCACCAGTGTTGAGTACAGGTGGATGATTGTTTCCCTGTCCTGCTCACCACACTATTCCTGATACAAGCCAGGATGCTGTTGGACTTCTTGGCCACCTGGGCACACTGCTGTCTTGTATTCAGCCAGCTGTCGACCAACACCCCCAGGTCCTTTTCCACCAGGCAGTTTTCCAGCCACTCTTCCCCACACCCGTAGCACTGCATGGGGTTGTTGTGACCCAAGTGCAGGACCCAGCACTTGGCCTTGTTGAACCTCATACCATTGGCCTCGGCCCATCGATCCAGCCTGTCCAGACCCCTCTGCATAACCTTCCTACCCTCAAGCAGACCAACACTCCTTCCCAACTTGGTGTTGTCTGCAAATTTACTGAAGATGCACTTGATCCCCTCATCCAGGTCACTGATTATTAGAGAGAACCAGCCCAAATCCTGAGCCTTGGGGAACACCACTTGTGACTGACAACCAACTGGATTTAACTCCATTCACCACAACTTTTTGGCAACATTTAACTGCTTTTTAGACAGATTTTAAGAAAAAATATAAAATTTTCCTGAAACAATCTGAATGTAACCCTCAGGTAATATAATTTTCCATTGGACTTTTAGCATAAACAAAGTATTTATCTTTATCTGCTGCAAATGAACTATAAATCTCCCTCTTTCTCTCTCTTCTTCACTACTAAAATTTTCTTTACAATGGATTAAATAAATGGTTTGCACCACAGGAATTGATTTCTTCAATTACTTTATGATACAGATATGCTTTACTAGAACAACCTACAGTACAGTCTGCTGATTCAGCAGAGCATGTAGGGTTAACAAAATGTTTTGCTTCAGTACATTTATACTTATTAAACCTTCACTTATTGCAGTGAGCCATTTTTGATTAATGTTGCTATTTCTGTTTGATGGCTTTGCCGCAAGGTTCTCACTATTTTATGAAATATATTGCTGCTTAAGGTTGTTTGATCGATCAACTCCCATATCAGATAGTTATGACAATTTACAATTAACTTTTATTTTGGACTTCTAAATATAGTTGATGTGTTCTTTACAATGGGTGCTTAATCTGTGAATTTACTGTCACCTATTTTCTAAATATTGACTTGTTAATGTTATTTTGGTAGAAATTAGGAATAGAATATGGTACTAGAAAAATGATACAGTGGGCAGTCAGTTTAATTTTGGGAAACTTAATTAAAGTTTGTGCTGTACTTTGTGTGGAGAAGTACCACATGTTGAACTTGCAAATTATTATGATGTATTAATAATTAATCTTTGTGATGAACTGGTGATATGCGAATTCTAATACATATTTCTGGGAAAAGTAAATAACAGGCGTAATCCAGCAAACAACAGAGAAATGATTTACTAATCTTACATATAATGGAAACTTTGTTCAACATTTCAAAATGACTGCAAGGCAGGAGATCAGGAGCTAATGGCTGCAGTGAGCTCTACTAACCAACTCCCAGAGTAAAGTTAACCTAATAACACAGTATGTCTAACATACTTGTGAATCTGATAATTTTAAGAGAGCTCATCAATATATTAGCAGAAGTAACTGAATGGCTTCCACTCTTTTCAGATTCTCTAACTGTATCATGAGAAACAGAAACATTATAAAGCCTTCTTGCTGAGATGTTCAAAGCCTAGTTCAGCAGCATCCAAACTACAAATTGACAACCTGCAGAGCTAAAAATTCATTAATTCCCAGAAAGAAAAGGTCATCTCATTTTTAACTTTAAAAAATGGGTGAACTATTGCTACTCCTTATGGAAGTAAGTAATGATTTCTTGAGAGCAATTAGAAATGGTTTAAAAGTGACAAAAAAAAAAAGCATTAAGATGCAAGTAAATCTGTGTCAAATTACTTCAGCAAGTCCCAGAGAAAATAGGAGATCATTTATGCACAAATACAGCTGCTAACTATAAACTATCACAGATCTCTTAGAAACGATGTGGAAATAGACTGATAGTGATAATTGGTATCATTAAGTCAAAATCAAAGATGGATGACATGAATAATTTCTTCCCTCTTCCCCTTCCTTCCAAAACTAAAATCTTAGTCACCCTTTTTTTTTTGTTTCTTTCAAAGATAATACATTAACCAAATGAGCTGATAAGAAATTGAAACTATAACAATGGAAAACATAAAGGATTTGGTCAGTATCTCAGGAATTTGAAATAGTAAAAAATAAACCAACCACTACATATATTTCCCTAGATGGTTTTCATTTTTGCATTCAGTCCATGAATTTTATGGGCCTTTCATACTGGGCCCCTCAGCCTACACGATTTATAACATCGTCCTAACTTGGTTCTCAATCCTCTTAATGGCAGCTTTAATGGTTTCCTGTTTGCTGTTAGTCGAGCAAATTTCAACTAAGGTACCAACTGAGCAATGCTGCTGTCTGGCCTAGCCATTTGGGTGGTTTTTTTTTTTTTCTTTTGTGTGTGTGTGTTTGTTTTGTTTTGTTTTTGTTGTTTGTTTGTTTTGTTTTTTTTTCAATTTGGTGAGTATTTTCTAATACTGGTCAAAGGAAATATATCCAACATTGACACAATTCTCTTCTTTTAAGATGATACAATGAGTCAGAGACTTTCTTACATTCTGTGGTGTTCATGTTCCTAAAGGGAAAAATGCTTTTGGCTGGTAAGTCTATTAGCAGACTAATGAGCACATTTATGTTAATAGAATGTATTGCCACAGGTTGAATAATCTATTGATTTCCGTTAGTTGAACTACTTATTTTTCCACTTATATCTTCTACCAACTCTGTGTCCTAGTTTGTTACACTGTTGTCCATGCTGAATCGCACCTAATTCAGAGAGCTGATCCTTGGAATGACAATGAGGTTACTGGTAAAGCAAAGGATTACTCAGAGTGGGTAGCTGGGTTGCAGTGCAACCTCAGGTGAATTTTTAGTCTCCAATTCTGGCTTATCAAGTCTCTTTAAGTACCGTACAACTAATTTCTAGATGATTCCCGTAGTGTGGGAAGTATGTCGGGGGGGGTTGTGTAGGGACCTCCTACCACATAAGGAAGGGAGGCAAAATAACGTGAGAAATTACTTTGTTGTTGCTTCTGGCCTCAGTTGTGGGAAATGATGCCTGGGCCTATGCTGCAGGAGACAGGTCCTCTGAGATAGGTCCCGAATTCCTGATGCCATGAAGAGACAGACTGAAATCCTTAGTCTGTCTGAATTGCTTTGTAAGGAAAGTTAGATGCATGTGCAGAGAGGAAAGAAGGATGCTCTACAGAAAGCCCCATGGAGGGATTGAGCAGAGTGTTCAGGGAAAGCAATTGCCTTGTGAAAAAGCCAAAATCAAAGTGAGTGCCACTGCTTGCCAGATGGGATTATTCTTCCTAGAGGTTTTTGTGAGACTAGTATTTTGTCAAGAGAGCACATACATATTGAGTAATGTGCAACTGCTGCTGTATTGATTTATCTACAATTATGACCTCCAAAGCTACCAATGTAGTAGATTCTAAAATATTATCCTGAATTAGATATGTGACTCTTGCTTATGAGTAGATTACCAGTAGCCATTGTATTGGATAATTAGGTAACATTCCAATTAGGCAACCTTAATCAAGTATTTCAGAGACAACATGCACACATCCTCATTTTCTCTGGTGTTTAGGAAGAAAAAGCAAATAACCAGTTGCACAGTATTGTGTAATATAAACTGACTATTGTAAGTATATGTTGTTGTGAATCTGTATTCGCATATAAATACATGACTTAGTAAGGCTAAGAAAGTAATCAATACCCCATTGTCACATTACTTGTCTAAGGTTGTGTTTTATGGGATAGATTTAGTATTTTGCAACACATCTGAGAGAGAAAGCTCAGGTAGCTGAAGGTTACTATTCAGCTGAAGCTTTGATATTTATTTTTCTGCCAATGAGGGGCATATTTATTCTGCTGGTCACTCAGCAGCCGGGACATTACAACATCCTTAATCTCCTTTAATTTTTAAGGGTTAAAAATAAAATGTTAATTTCCAGTCCAAAGTGAATGGAGGCTACTGCCAATTGGGGATAAGATGTTAACATGGGAGAAATACAGTTTTGAAGGCACAGATTCTGTTCTTGATGCTCTTATTTCTTGGGATGGTTGACAGGATAACACATGTGACAATCGGTTTGAGTGATTTTCTGAGAGGGCAGGCTATTATTTTTCTTATGGCATCATGAAGGGTAAGTGATTTCTCTTGTAACTGCAGGGCAGGTTTTGTGGAGATACATGACCCAAACCATAATAAGACTCAGTGAAGGGCAACAGCGTAGGGAATAGGGGCCTTTATTTTCCAAGTTGCACTGGATTACAGATGGCTGGATTAGAAACTTTTTTCTGATGCAGTGCTTACTGATGATGTGTTTTAGTTGCTGTACAATGCATGGAATGAAAAGATAGATTTGTTTTTTGGTGTGGGACGCTAAAAGTTATTACATCAGTCACAACAGTTGTGAATTGCTTTGAACTCCTACAGAAGAAGGTAATGTAAAACTTACTATTCCTGCATTTTCCTCAAGAAAGAATGACAGAGTCAAGACTGAAGAACTGTGGCAGATGATAGTAAAGTGTCTTTAGTTTTAACATGCCTGATTAATTTCTTTCTCTACAAAATTGTAATATTGTTAAATATGCTTTCCTAAAAGAGTATTTTAGGGCCCATCAATTTGTCATTGTTTTTAGAGTATTTTTAAATCCTCAGGTTAGATTCTAAATATACAAGATACCATTATTATTTATTACTCCTATTTTTCAAAACATCATTGTTTACCTTACTAATTTTATTTTCAGTCTGGTCAAGCTATGTAATGCTTATTAGTATATTAAAACCATAGCGCTGAAGCTGTAAATAAGTCATTTCCCCCCCCCCCCCCCCCCAAAAAAAAAAAAAAGAACACAGATGAAAACAATATGATAAAGCTTGTAATCAAAATAGATTATGCCTTTAGGAAAAAATGTAATATGCACAATTAGGTGATACAATAGAATGTTCCATGATTAGGTGCAATACAAGTGTAACCATCCTTAATATCAGTAGTATGCAAGCCTTTCAGGCTTCATTAAAGAGTTCCATCAGAACATGTGAATAATAGGATTAATATAGCCATGGGCACTGCTGGGTCAGCTGGCAATAGATCAATCCAAAACGTAGAGCATATTAAAAGGATTATAGATTAGCAATTAGATGGCTTTTTCACGAGCAAGGAATAGTTCCTCAAGCTTTGCCAAAGGTTAACAGAGATAGGATGTCGATTTTTCCAGTTTATAATCCAGTAAGAGCCTTAAGGTGAGGGAAGTTATGGCATTTTCAGGACGATAAGAATGATATGAACAAAACATAACAAACTTTTCAGGATCAGTGGCTTGACTTCACAAGGAAACTGTTCTTAAACAAAATGTAGGATATAAATATGTACTGTTAATAACCACAACTCTAAGAAAGAAGATTTCAAGTGAACTATCTGGGAGGTCAGAGACAGTTTTTGAGCCCTTATCTGTATCACTCAGTTTGAAAACATTTGTTGCGTTTCAGAGAGTACATAAATATGTTCTCTAATTCAAACTCCACAAATCAATGTTGAGTATTATTAACACTATACACCACTGGAATAATAGTTTGACACTTTTAGTTTGTCAATAACACAGATATCTAAGATTTTTTTGATAGCTTCCTGATGAAATACTAGATGGCAATATTGGTATGTTTTCAACTGCATAAAGAGAATGTAGTATGTGGAATCAATACATATTGATCACACTGGGAGCTGAGTCTCAACATTTCTAAAAATCAGGTCACTTATTTGGATACCTCAGTGTACTTTTACTTTAGATGTCAGGCTCTGAAAATATGGGGTTTTGTATAAAAGGAGCCACTAAATTTACTAAAAAAGATGAAATGGACATTCAAATGGGAAACAAATCAAGCACACCTTGAAAGAAAAGAATGATTAACAGTGAATAATTTATTCAACAAACTTAAACATTTATGTCTGCTCATTAATAAGTTTAACTCCCTTGTTATTCAACTGCCTTGTTATCTTTCTGCAGAAATTTGGGACAGAGGTCCAACTGTTAATATAGTGCTGTTACTGTGTAAGAAATGTGTTGGTGAGTTTCCTGGGATTAGAGATAAGCAAATTGCAATAAGTAAATGAATGAATAATGTCTTGGCTAAGGAATAAAGTTTAAGCTTTAAGAAGATTTTTTTTTTTGAGAAACAGAAATATTTGCAAAGTTTGTGCAAAAAAAATATCCAGGAATTTCTTAAAAAATATATTCTTCTGAAAGACTAATTCTCATGGTTGTCCAGGTTACATGACATTTAGACTAATTAAAAATACCTCTTAACAAATGAATGAAGCCAGTCACAGCTGCAAACCTTTTCAGAAATTATGTAATATTGGTATAACAACAGCCCCTGTAGAGATCTGTGGGTTGGATGAAAGGTTTAAAACTAATTCTCCCTCCTTATTCTGCCCCAAACCAGTAGCTTTGTGGGGGCTGTAACTGTATCAGGTAGTTTTCTGGATCATTTACTGTTTTTTTAATAACAAGAATTTTCTGGTGGAATCTGTCTCTCTGAAGACTTGAAAAACTATGATGCAAACTCAGACTCTAATTCTGAATGCCTCTTTAATGTGCGCACGATGTTTTATTGGTTCTATGGTAAATGCCTCAACTTTATACATAGAAAAGACTTAAGGCATAGAGGACTATATGTACTAAATACATGATTTTTAAAAAAATACACAGTATTACTTTCTAATGCTGGAGATATACAGTGATATTTTAATCTCGTCTGACTTCCATTTTTTCATAATCACACTTGGAATTCAGAGCAGCGGAAAAGGCAATATTTTCTATTAAAAAAGTTTAAAGCCTGCATTTCTGACTGAAATCTGTGTAATTACCACTTTGACTCTAGCTAAAGTATACTGGAAATTCTATAAAGTAGGGATTTCTAATTACAATTCCTTTCAATTTAGTTGAATTGTGACAGCTGCTTTGATTTTGACAGACAAGAAACGAAGTGTTTGCAATGCAATGACAGCAACATCCATGACACTAATTGCAACTTTTGTTGGAAAATGTCATGAATTACATTTTAAATAGGATCCAAACATAAGGATGGCACTTCACTCATTTTACTTTGCAACAGAACTCTAGGACACTAACATTATTTTTATCTTAGCTAGACTAACAATTAATTGCAGCAACTATAGACACTGATACGGGTAGCAGCCATCAATGAACACTAAAACAGTCCAGTCCACTCACTGGCTTTATCAGATGTGGTTTGGCAGCCACCGCTCCCAGGTTACCAGAAGAATGTCTAATTATTTTCTTTTTTAATACAGCAAAGTAAGTGAAAACAAGGAACAACATCTGTGTGATCTTTTCCTCTTAAGACTGTTTAAAACATCAGATGAGGTTGCAATTATTTCTAGAACTGGGGTGTTTATATTTTTTGTCAAAATCAAAAAGTGACAGTTACTAAAGTTTGAATTTTCTTAAGCTCATAAATAACATAGGAACAGAAGGCCCACTGATTTTTCCATGTGGTGTGTGCTTCTAAATTCACTTGAGTTCAGACTTTTTAGATTGTTCAAATACCTTGAGAGTTTTATTTTCACATTTTAAGCTTTTCAGCTTAGGTTTTATTATTTTAATCCACCATTAAATTGGGTGCTTTTATAAACCTCACTATGAATCAGTCTTCCTTAGGTGCCCACATACTCTGTATTAATATAGCCCTCATAGAAAATCCTACCTGGAATATGCTGAGGTTTTGCCTAAGGGAATTAAAAATGGCAAGGAAACATACCTTCCCAAGCCCAATATTAAGGCTTTGTGTATAATAGGTAGCTCCATCCAGAGTCTGAGGAAATTATACTGTCCCATCTTTATAACATTTGTCAACAAGTATATACTATATGCTTGCAAGAGAACAAGCTTGGAAAAAACATTCAGGAAATGGAAAACTGGTATTTTAGCTATGCAAACACTGGGTTTGAATTGTAGTTGAATTTACAGAGCATTTTCCTCTTGGGAAAGATGAAGGTGGGGAAGGGGAAATAAGGTTGTTTCTGAAACTGATACAGAGGTGCAGACACAGCTTTCACCCAGGTTTAATGATCAGTGCATTCTCCTGAGGAGTGCTTTGGCAGGACTTCCTTCTGTACATCCCAGTACTTGAGATAATTTGCCAAACCTGTCTGCATGTCCCATAGCGTCCAAGTACTCTTCATGGTCATCCCCATGTTTTCTACCTTACAATAACTCTGGTATTATGACAGGTTACAGTATTAACATTTTTTCTGTGCTACACAGTACCTCCATATGTTCTGACCTAATCAGGTCTTTCTGATTTATGTCTTCTGTAATGAACTGAGGTTGTTGTAGCTGCTTGTTGCTTATCTATCAAGGCATTATATCTCAAGATCTCGGACTGATTTCATCATTTTCTTCCTTGTAAGCTCACACAAATGTCTTTTTAATCTGTCATGTCTTTCTTTAAAGAGTGCAGACCCATGGAGATGAGCAAGGGATACTCCCTCTCCTCGCTTTCTGTATCCTATCAGCTGACATGAAACTGCCTTTTCCCTCTCCCTCTTCCAAGTACAGCTTCTGTCCTTTTGAAACACAATGGACTAACATTGAATGAAGTCTAGAGCCTTACGCTCCGGTATCTTAATCCACACCACAGCAGCTGGGTAATAGAACTGTAAATGAAAGTTTACAATTACTAATTTATGGGCATGCAGAGGCAGAAGTAAATGCTTCCCCAGTAATCAACACATTTCATTGGGTACATAAATGTTTCTCACTGAGGCTGATTATGTTATATTCCCCCTTCCTTTACCTAATGGGAATGGTGACTACCCAATCTGTACTTCTCCAAGTCCTTTTCCACCAGCATTTCCCTTAGGGAAGGCTCTCCTTTGCAGCACAGGGTCTTGCAAAACCCTGGCCTCTACCCAAAGCCCTTCACCTCTGCATGGCATCGTAAAGTCACTACTACTACTATCATAATAGTAAAGAAGTTATTCCTGCTCAGGTTGCAAAAATCCATAATCATGTTAATAAATAAAAAGCAGTGATCTCCTCTGAAAACTTGCTCTGTAAGCTAGAATAATCAAAGTGGATTTCCTTTGGGTTTGGGTTTGCAGTTGGATTCTGTGATGTTTAACAAGGTAAAAATGTCAACTGTAGCCTTCCTACAGCTGTGAAGCTTGTAATGGCTCTCAGATGAACAAAATCCCAATGACAAGCAATAGCTGAACACCAAAGCAGCCCTTATCCTTCTGCCACTATTCACCAATGCTGTCTTTCTTCTCTGTCAAGTATCTTGAAGACTCTTACCTTCTGTCCAATACTTTTTCTCAGAGTAGATCACTTCATGGCCTGTTCAGCTACTTGAAGGGTAATATTCAGATTCCTGATGATGCTGAGAAACCACCATTGATCAGCGATCCTGGCCAACCTTGTTAAACAAACAAGGTATATGACTTATGGGTCACAAACCTCTTGATAGATGCTGTCACAGAATAGTGATATAACTGATTGTACCTGTTCACATTCCTTTCATAATATACCTCCTTCAGGAATCATTTCAATTTGCTCATAACCTGAAAAAAACACCCTACCTGCTCTCCAAAAAAACCGAAACAAATACAAACCAGAAGATAAAACTGTCAAGGTATCACTGGAGGAAGCCTAGTAGTGGCTGTCCTTTTCTCTAAAGACTCTGATTAAATGTTTCCACTCTTCTTTGCATTTCTAGGCTGACTGCAAAGTGCTGTCTGCACTATGCCCTTCTCCATTTCATTGGCAAGTTATATTTATTTGCTCATGTGTTACAACAAAAATAAGCCCCATGAGGGGAGGTAACAAAGGAAAGTAAAGGTCTGGGCAGGGAACAGGCCAAAGAAATAGCAAAGCAGTGTATAGCGAAAGGATCTGAAAGAGCAGAGTGGGCGTTATTGCTAGCAGTACAGAATGCATACGGTGATGGCAGGTAATCCTAGGGTTTCCTACTTGCTACTTGAAAAGGGGGGGGATTGAATGAGTGTTGAGGATATGCCTGGAAGAAGGCAGAAGTTGCATGAGGGAAATCTCCTCAGTGGTTAGAGAGACGTGGACAGAAGGAGGGAGTATTGCTGTGGGAAATTTACAGCCTGCCTGAGCAGCTCTGCAGCTCTGCTGGTGCGTGTGAGGCTGGAAGTGCCCTGAGCAGAGCAGGGCTGCAGGCTTATGTTCGGCGTTTTCTGTTGTCATTACAAAGAACAGTGCTTTTCATCTTTCAGTCTTAACTGCCTTTGCTTCTCACCTGCTTGCTGGTCTTGTTAATAATCAATCATATTTTATTCATTTAACCTTTGTTTGCCTGCCCCCTGCCTCATGCTTCTTCTTGTCACAGTAGATGGCAAAACTTCAGCTGTTTGTTGATTAACAAATGCACACTGTATGCACTGCAGCCATTTCAACTTCTTCACCGAGTGTTGTGCTGTAGCCACTTTAGCTGCTTCTTTGCATATTGATTGAACACTGCTCGCATTGAGTATTGACTGCCACAGACAATGTTCCTCACTTACCATTATCGCCCTTGTTTCTTTCTCCCTCATCACCATTCCCGTAAACACTGATGTTCATCCAGTTTCTCCTGCCCTTATATTTCTTCACCATCTGCATCTTTGTTTCATTCTCATACTTGTAAATTAACCACATACAATCATTTCTTTTCTTTTTTTGTTATTGCTTCTGAGGAACATTACTCCTAATCATCAGTATGGCCAATCTCAGGAGTTCAGCATTCAGAAATCATGAGTCAGCCTCCCTTTTCTCTCAGATCAGGATAGTGATCTAATATTGAAAAAAACCTTTTTTTATTTTTCATTTGTTTCCTAGGAAAATAAATACAGGCATCTAGTTTTTTAAGTTGGGGAGAAAACCTCAGTAGTAACATGAGGGTATTGTTTACAACTCTCAGGAAAATGATTTTGTCTTAATAATAATAAAGAAAAAAAAAGCATTATTTATCACCAAATAGCAGGAGTCTAGGATCTGAAGATAAACAACAGCTAACGGAAAACAGGATGCAGCAGAGAGGAATATAGACACTGCCTGATGTGGCAGGAGATGATACCGAATATCCCAGCTCTATAAACCAATGGTCATTTAATGGAATGTAACCTGGGAGAAGGGAAAAAACAGTTTTAGGAATAAAAAGAGAACAAATACCCAGTATATCTCCGGCACTCTGGATATTGTAAGTTTGCATGTAGTATGGAGCTGAAGATCAATGGGGAAAGAGCACAACATGAAAGCATGTTGGAAAATGTTGAGACGCAGTCCTAAGAGGAGGAGGAAGAAAGCATCAACATCATGCTCCTTCTGGCAAAGAGGAAGGAAATCTATCACCAACATCACTTGCTTCGCTTTGAGTGAGAGGCTGGACTAAATGACCTCCATAGGTCCTTCTCAACCGACATGTCTTTGACTCAAAAAAATTTTTACTAAAATTGTGAAAATAGACATTTAAACCTGTTTTCCATCTATATTATTCTTCTGGGTTTTTTTTTTCACAGACTTTTTAATTTCTGTCCTCATAAGAAGGGCTTATTGGCAGTTTTCTGTCAAAATACTTTCTGGCATATGGTTGCTATGAGGAAAGATATTGTCAGTGTGAAGACAGGGGACTGATTGAGCTTTTTTTCCAGTTTAGGAACATCAGAAGAAAAGTTATCTTGAATTGAAGTACCTTCATTTTTAAATGCAATGACTAAAACTTATTTTGGGACAACAATCACAACATTATTGCAATTAGAATCTTGGAGCTTCCTATTTCTAGTCTCCCTGGTGGCTGAAGTTCTTTGTATGGGCCACATTTCTCTTAATGTATCCCAGCCTCATCCTTGCCTTGCTTCCAGGAATCTACTGGAAACCCTGTAAACTTGGTCTATTATGAGATATGTAGTTTGGCAAAAAAGCCAAGCTTCGAGAAGAAAATATAATTGGGCATCCAAATGAAAATGCCTAGTAAGTTTTTGTCAAGCAGGTCTCAGGATATAGCATAAAAAAGGTGGGGGAAGTGTTAAGATAGGGCAGGAAAGAAGAGATCCAGCAGGACTTCCCCATACATAAATGCCAGGGTCAGGGGACAAATTTGCTTGCTAAGTCAAACACAGGCAGTGAAGTGATGGGGCAGCAGGAACTGAAAGCAGGGTTTGCTGAAGGCCAATGAGATAGAGCCAGCTGTACTGGGCAAATATACCAACTTAAACCCTGTGCTACGCAGTTCCACCTAGGACAATAACAATGCCAAAGGGCAGACAGGTACTGCTCAGTGCTATATTTAGCAAACCTTCCCCACCCAAAACAGGCTTTTTTTTTTTTTTTTTTTTTTTTCATGGAATTTGAACTCATAACTCATTTCCATGGGTATTTCTTCCCCCAGCTTTTCTAGGTCATTACAGAATAGGTCTTTACAGAACACAGCCTATTTTTTAACACTTTTTGTTAAAATTGAAGAAGCTGGCATGTTCCTTGGAATTCCTGTAAAAACATGAGTGTTTCAACTATCGTTTCTGAAAAACCTCTCCTGTCCAGGTTGTGAAATAAACCTGAACTATTTGACTCAAGCTTATCCTGCATCCAATAAAGTAAGTAGGGAAAATACATATTTGTTTATTTTGACTGATAACCTGAACTTTGAAAGCCTGAATAATCATTTTTGGACACTACAACCAATGCTTTTATATGAAATGTTGCATTTTCTATTTCTAGCTCAGGTTGTTTGCTTAAACTCACCTTGAACTCTTTGATATTCATTGAGAGACTACTTGCACTTAGACACTTTAAGTCTCTTCCCATTTCAGGCGCTTTCTTGACTCTGAGTGTCTTTGAGCTCACCTTGCTGATTCTGGGACTTCACTGTTCTTTCAGCCGATGTAATAAATTACCCTTTTCTTTCTGATTTGTCCACTATACTTTGCTGTTACATTCGCCACTGTCACTCTGTCTTGCCCTGTTCCTCATTCTCTGACTCCTTTGGGATATTATTATTTTGCTGATCACTCTGTGTTTTCTATTACTTGAGAATAGTACCCTACTCTGAGAGTCTTACCCTCTCATTTGCTTTCAAATTTCGAGGCAACTGAAATTCTTTAGAATGAATTTCAGTTGCCTCAAAATTAGACTCATGCAAGAAGACTTAATGCTAGCCAATACATTCTTTAAATGGTTATACCGTACAAAGTGGGGTGACAGAGCAGACGTAGTGGCAAACCAAGAAAGTGTCTGATGTTTTGATTCACTCTATCGTGGATGTTTGTAAAAACAAAGGTGATGAGTCTCAGTGAATGAGTCTCTCATATATGAGTGAAAGTTTCTTGGTTCTTGGCCTTTGGCAATAATACTGCAGGAATACTCTTAAGCAACTTTAATTATAATTATGTAATGGCTTGTTCTGCGGGGTATGCGCTAAAATACTTAACGCACACTGGCAGTTTTATATTCTCTTTCCCATGCACTGCTTTTGGGAATGTTCCACAGTGGCACTGAATTTTCGTATTTAATTTCATTTTGCTCAGACTTAACTGCTTTTCAGAGACTAACTGCAGTTTTGATAAATGTTCTTTCTAGACTAGTTAATTTCTTAAGCTGATAAAAGCTATTTTAATAAAAAAATGTAGCTTCCGGCTAAAGCCCAGATTTCAAAAGATAAGAACATCTAGTTTTCCTTTTTTTTTCCTGAATTAGTTACTTTAGTTTAAAGACATTTTTTTCTAGACTGATTAAGAAGAAAGACTGACAAATTGAACTTTAGATTTACTCTTTCACCAGACTGATACAAGAAGCAGGTAATGAGATCAACTCATTGTTAGTCACAAAGAGGTTTGTTTGAAATGAAACTTGTCAGACATACTTATCTCTCTAACAGTCACAGAGATTGATACAAACAGAAGCAAGACACTTAGGCCTACAGTTTCTTCCACAGCTGTTAAAGCAACTAATGTGTATCCTTACAGCTTCTCAGAGCTGCTGGTAATTTGGATACCTATTTGTATGCTTAAAATTGCATTTCTTAATAGTCATTTGCCAACAATATACTGTGGTTTTTTGTAAAGATAGTATTTGGTGGTGTGAACCTTTCATCTCTCTCCTCCCAAATAAGTTAAACCTCAGCTCTCATTTTTCCTGAAGACTTATTGTTTTCTATGTATTGAATGTAGGAATAGCAAAGAAACAAAATAGCAGGGTTCAGTACTCCCAAGTACTCAAACCGATGAGCCAATTGACCTATTCTGTGAGCAGACAGACTTTAACCATGTTAAAGGAATGTGCTCATTTACAAAAGAAATTTGTCCCTTCTGTATTGGCCTAACAGATTATAAGATTATATCCCAAGATGAGGAGTTGAGTCACACTGTATGATTTTCCCAGGTTCAGTAAGACCCACCAGCCTTGGTATGGGAGGGAAATGAGTGAGTAAGGATACTATATGTAAAACAGAAAGCAAATCAGGAGATAAGAAGACGGAGTGGGAAGAACCAGTTGCCTGGTGAAAGTCACTAATGATATAGATGGTTACAAAATTTTAAGAGAAAATCCTTCACTAAGCTTCCTTCTGCTACACGCCAATCAGTGCTATAGGAAGGAGAGAGAAGGTGGCCAGTAGTTAATGAAGAGGAGGGTTTATACGAATTTCTTCACTATGAATCATGGACAGAATTAGCACTCCTCTTCCGCCTCCTCCTCACCCTCTCTCATTCACACATGAAAAATGATGTTCACATCTTGAAGGAAAGTTCCAAGAAAAGCACAAAATCTTCTGTCTACCTACCAAGGACAATAATTTTAAATTTGCACACAAAATATCTAATTTTTACTAACTTTTCTTGGGTTTCCTCCACCAAAGAGTCTATTTTCTCCATCCACCAAGAATTTCTTTCTCACCTAAAGAAAATTCCTCCTTTTTTTTTTTGTTTGTTTTGGCTTGTTTGTTTTACTGATTTCTGCCTCTCTCCTACCGAGAAACCTTGCTTAATTTCATTCCCTACAGTACTCACAGCACTCAGACTTCTTTTCAACAGAGGAAATAACATCTCTCTTTTGGGTTATATCAAACTCTCACCAAAAGACATTCAAAGTTGCTCCTTTTTTTTCCAGAAGGAGTAAGAGTAAAAGGATCAACTCCAGCATGTCTGAAGAGACCTCAGAAAAGTAAGACATCTTCTTTACTATGTGCACATTTTAAAAACACTTCTGAAAAATTAATTTAGTTTTGGAAGTTGACAAAAATATGCTGACCATGAAGAATTTGGGGAGCAAAATTCTGATGACATAGTCAGTTTTGGGGGTTTTTTGTGTGAAAGGTTGCTATTCAGCAAGTCATCTTTACAATCATGAATGAATGAGTCCATCTCATTCCAGTCCGAACGCAGCTTTCTTGATACATGATCTATCAGTCCTGCTACGGGAATGAGTGACACTACCCATTATGTCAAAATCCACATCTGCTTTCCTCCTACTGGGACACTCATGCAAAGATAATTCCCAGTGGCACATAGACAGTTCCTTATTGTCCTCCCTCCCACTGTGAAACCATGAAAAGCCAGAGCACAAGAGAAAATCTGACTTGACATCACTAAAAGTATCCCCCCCTCCTCCTTTTTTTTTTAAGCAAGTACAGTGTGCTTTTATTTCCATTTTAGTATGAAGTAGTCTCTTTTTCTCCCACTGGGATCAGCTGATTTCTCCTTCCTGCAGTCCCTGTAATTTATCTCAAACAAAACAAAACAAAACAAAACAAGCAACGCCAATGTGGAGTGAAAATCCACCAGCTGCTCCTGTGTAGATAGGCAGCCTGAGTATTTCTAGCCCTTCCCTGCAAATTTTGTGTTCTAGAGTTGCTGGCAGTTCGCTCAGTGTGCTGTTCCTCCAGGAAAGTACATCTAAAATGAGGCAGTACCCAAGGCACTTGTGTGATGTTTAGAATTGCTATGAGCAGCACAATCTGATAGTGCTGTTTAACCATGTTGTATTATGACGTGTTTATCAAGAAATTAACTTTCAGAAAAGAATGACTCCTCTCCTCTCCTCTCCTCTCCTCTCCTCTCCTCTCCTCTCCTCTCCTCTCCTCTCCTCTCCTCTCCTCTCCTCTCCTCTCCTCTCCTCTCCTCTCCTCTCCTCTCCTCTCCTCTCCTCTCCTCTCCTCTCCTCTCCTCTCCTCTCCTCTCCTCTCCTCTCCTCTCCTCTCCTCTCCTCTCCTCTCCTCTCCTCTCCTCTCCTCTCCTCTCCTCTCCTCTCCTCTCCTCTCCTCTCCTCTCCTGTTTTCAGAAGCATTATAGTCCCAGATTTTAGTTAGTGCTCTATCAGAGATGGGGAGTGAGAAGCTTTTCCTTCATTTCAAAAGAGGCAGAGATAACAACAGTCTTTCCACTGGCAGCAAACTCAGATTCCTACTGATATGTCACAGTGCATGTGGCATTTACAGGCAGTGGTGCAACATCCCTTACAGTAAATAACTGCTAGTAGATACTAGCTCTGGTGAGGGAAGGAAGGAATAGTCCTGGTTTATATGTGGGAACTGATGAACAGGGGAAACTAAGTGGTTCAACCAAAGTCACAGATGAAGGATCAGTTGATATGTCTCCCAACTCCTAATCCAGTCACCTAACCAATAAATTAATTTTCTAGTCCTTCCTGCTAGCCAGAAAAAGAAGTTTGGCAAGCGCAAAGGGCATGTTGGTGCCCACAGAAGAGAGTAGCAGAGCCACTTGCTCCTCTTTGCTAAACTGGCTGTAAGCACAGACTGGGGAAGCAGTTGCTGAGGGCAGCTGAGAACTGGGAACAACAAAGTGCTGTGTGCCTTTGCTATCTCCTTTATCAGTGTTTCAGCCCTGGGAAGCCATATCAGTTTCTGCAGTAGCACCAGTAAGGGGTTTGAGTATGTGGGGAAAGGTAGCACCTGCCTCTTGTAGATGTCTAGTCTCAATTCTCACCTTACCTGTTCCCTGCCACTTCAAGGAATGCCAAACCTGGCTCTCCGGGTGCTTTCCCTCCAGTGTACAGAGATTCATATCTTCTCTATCCCCTCAGATGTCTGCTAAGGCCCAGCTGCTAGAACATGGAGCAGTCTGGCCGCACTACAACACTTGGTCTTGCAGGAGCAAAATTGAGTTTGTCTACACTGCCAAGAGAAGACTTCAGGGGCCTCTGCCCTAATGTACTGTAATTCTTTACAGATTGAAAAGATTTTTACTGCCCTGTCAAAAATGTTTACATTGTACCAGTATATAAATATAGTTTCAGTGAATTGGAACAATGTTTTAAAATTTCTTAGAAAAATTTTCACTCCACTTTTTAATTAGAAAAAGCAAGTACAATCTGAAATAAAGAGCTCTTTCAGATAAAACCGCACACAAAAACCCCACACCTTTGTGTTACATAGCTTTTGGAACAGAAAGACAGTTGGAACTGAACCTTTCTAAATTTATTTTCTGATGAGTTGGTATTTTCACACAAAATAACATTTTCCAGACAATTTTCTAAAAGGCTGTAGTCTTGGCTAGACTGTGGATGCAATGAAATACCTGTTCCTCAGTATTGCACTGCCTTTTAGTTTCAACCCACACATTAGCCCTCAGTGCTATCCAGGTTTAGCTGTAAAATTAGTCACCTAGAAGATATTTTAATGGGAGTTTCTTTGCAAGTTTTGAACATATCCTCTTTTCAGCACTCTGACTGTGGGACCTTGTTTCCCTAAAAATAAAATTGTCACTACCCAGGTCTACACAGATGCTAGTCAGTCAGGGGAGTTCAGAGTGACAGTGGGATGATACAGGTTGGTGTGGCAGACTCTGGTCTCAACACTGCATCAACCTAATAGTTGTCAAGGTTTTCCAGTCGTTTCAGTAAAGGAGATGTTGGAGAGGGGGCAGTGCCCTAAGCATCAGGCACAGGTTGCCCAGAGAGGCTGTGGACTCTCCATCCTTGGAGATATTCAAAAGCTTGACTCTATCTGGCCCTGCTTGAGCAGGGGTAGATTGCACAAGATGACCTCCAGAGATCTCTTCTAACCTCAGCTATTCTGTGATTCTGTGATACTGAGAAGGTAATGAAGGGCGGGCAAATCAGGAGACTGGGGTGGAATTTGCAGTCTGTTTTGTAAGGTGCGAATGGACACAAGGGATATAATTTACATTAAATATTACTGGGAAGGGGGAGTTCGTGGTTGGATTGAAAAAGAGACGTGATGTAGATAAAGCAATGGCCTGAGGAAGTCATCTTAATGGAGCAGAGTGGATAGGGAACAGATTGAAGGGGGAACTGCATTGCTATGATTACAGAAGTAGCTACAGCAGTATACCCTTTCACTGTACTTCAGGACACTCATGGAGTAAATATTTAAGGTTCAAATTAACAGAAGAAGTTTCTGTAGACACATTACAATGACAGTTATAACCAAAGCTGATTTACTGTGTAGTAACAACCCCATTGCCTGCTTCTAATATGTGTGTACAGTAGCATTGTATATTTGAAATTATCTTCTAATTTATATACACATCTAATTTATATACACATCTAATTTATATATACTGTGTTTTAAAGTTTTGCTCTTTCTAACATGAATAACTGCATACTCTATGGTAATACATCTACAGATGTTACTCTGCGACAGAGTAACACCTTTGTATTCCACTCTGTAACCATAACTGTGACTATATGTTTAAAACAGTAACAGAAGAATGTAACTAATAACAAAAAAAAAATCAACTTGTTCATTTTTAACACTGGAATGTTAATGATGACACAAAACCGGCTTGCTGTGTCGCCCCTTTGTGCTGGAGGCCTGATAGGATGCCATGATGAGCTTGCTCCTTTAAGCCTAAGGGCTTAACATTAGCAGCATACGACAATTTTCTTATCAGAGATTGCTTTGCAAAGCACACAGGGATGAGGAAGTGGACTGGATGCTGTCACGTATGGGATGGTGTGGTAATTAAGCAACATTGTTCAAGCATGGAGAGGGCAAAGAAACCAGGATTTCACTGTTAGGCTTCTTACACAATTGCAAAACACGCCAGTGCAAAGCTTTTTTGCCTTGCAATAAGGGACTTTTTATTTTTTGGGGAAAAAAAAAAAGTGCAGTTATTAAACTCAGCATGGAGACAATCTGAAACAGGATCTTCATCAATCAGATTAACTGCTTTCCAAGATGAAAGTAGACGAGGCACAGTGTGAGCCTGAGAAGATATTTATCAAAACCCATATTAATAACCACTTTCAGCCTTCTCCTGACAGTTTCATCTTAGCTTCCATGTTTAACATTTGAGTATCATATGTTTTTGTCAGGATGAGGCTGCTAAGAGCATCAATTAATTAATTCCTCTGAAGTATGGTTTGGAAAGGTAATAAAGTAACATTCCCTAAGGCCAGGACCAGTAATGGTAAGCAGCATTCTGGTGCTGTGCAATTTGTTACTTCAGAAAAAAATTAAAAGCACAGAATCGTTTCCACTTTTAAAAGCAGAATATATTCAACTTTATTTTAATAAAATTACTGAGAGGGATACATTTTTTAAAATAATATTTTCAAAGCAGATAAAGAATGTTGCTGCTTTTTATTTGTTATATTTTAATAGGAAAAAGTAGTATGCCTCTGGCAAAAGAAAAGGCAAAAAAGATGACTAGAATATGTCTCAATATTGTTATTTATTTGTTATCATTACTATGATTTGCCTTGTTATTTGGGTCTTACTATTCTGCTCTGGAATTTTTACTGTGGGGTGAAGGAAGCCTGCTGATAGCCCAGAGAGATTAACCCTCTCTTTGTTTCTGCAGCTGCCACCTTTACACAGGGAATTTTTAATGTACCATAACTTCTCCATCCTCTCCCATGTTTAAAGACATTGCAATTCTTGTTGCTTTTACTCTGTAAGAAAGAAGGTTTTTTGCCTTGTACATGGTGGAAGAAAAGCAAGGATAAAGAGCTGTTTGGTGACATGAGAAAGCATCAAGATAGCCTTTTTTGGTATTTTTAAAATCATAAGCAGATAGTCTTTGAATCTGGATACTTTGCTATAATCTTCCAAAACATATCCACTCTTTTACTTCCACATCCTTTTAGTCGCACCACAAACAAAGTAATACTTCTATGTAATAAGACATCTTATATGTACACAAACTGTTGATGGCATATCTATTCTCATTGCCTGTGGGAAACATCAGCCTATATAATTGGTGTGCCCTAATGACAGCACTGGTCAAATCAAAATACTCTGCTCACCAGTCACTAAATAAAGTCTCCACACACTTTCTATGAATGTATTTCAGTCTGGTCTTGTGAGAGAATGAGATCCAGGTGGCCATACTCTAGTACACGAAGTGTGTAAACATGTCCCTGTGATACCTTTGCCTATTAGTTCTCATATATAACTTCTGAGTACTTTGGTCACTCTCAGACCATTTGGGATAGCTCTGAAGACATTTAGGTTCATGGGAACTAACTAACTAGTCTGTGCCCCAAGAGAGCTAGGGAGGCAATCAATCACTGCAGAACAGGCTGAGAATAAGAAACTTAGTGAAGTTTTGATGAAGATCAACATGTCAGGGACCTTTTTTCTTTCCCCCACAGAATAGTTCAGAAAATAACTCCCAAACTTGAAATGCTGCTGATGTTTTATAAGAACTCGGCTGATTTATTTTCCTATACTACATGTTAGGGTTTCATCTGGACACCACTATTCAGGGACAACAGACCAAGCGAATCCTGTGAAGCATTGTTTCCTTTCCCCAAGAGCAGAGGCCGGAGGCCTGTGAACTACATTTCCCACCAGCTTCTTATAGAAGCTGCAAGAAAAAAACATGATATCTGTATTCAGCTGTAATTTTTTCACTTATATTCTGACAGTGTACATGACCAGTCATCAGTGATTTCTGGATATCCATTCTGCAGAGATCTTAGAGCATCATCAGGATAAGATCAAAACGTATTGTGGGGTCTGCAAAGAACTTGCTTTGTCCTGGCTGTAATAAACAGCTGAGCAAAGCATTCAGTGTTTGCAGGAGGAAACTCAGACTGGAACCTTCCCTCTGGCAAGTAGGGCTGTGTGTCAACTCCCCTGACCATGGTCAGTCTTATGACGTGATGTAGATGTTGCTTGTTCCTAGTCTTCTGAGAGTTATTCCCAAGAGGCCTGTGATTGCTGATGTTAATCAGTCTTTTTTTTTTTTGCCCTTGGGGTGGCAGTCATGAGTAAATGCAGCAAAGGGGAAAGAAAGATGGGAAACAGGGTTAGTTGAATGCAGAATTTTCTTACAGAAAAGGTTTGGCCTACAGTGTATACAAATTAATTGTTTTCTGAGCTGTCGAGTGTTGTTACTATTTGGGTCTGTCTCATTATTAGTTGATATTGCTGAGGATTTATGCTTTTTTGGTGAAAATGAAACAAATCTAATATTTTTCAGGTAAAACAAAGAAATAGCCTAGCGCAGTTAGAGTGTGTTCATATTCAAGGTCAGGAGTAAGGGACAGACACAAAGGTGTTCTCTGGCCTATTAGATGAACTGGTGTGAATCAGATACAAAACTGTGGAATTCCTTTTGGCTTGGAGGCATGCTTGTCTCCAAGTATACAATTGTTATGGATGTATTCATACCTAAACATCTTTGCAGGAATATACAAGTCTGAAGGGGATTGGTTCAAATTCTTTGCACCACACTCTTTTCTAAAGTTTAAGGTAGCTGTAAGTGAACTAGGGAGCATTTTCTGTGTAACACAAGGGGACTTTAACGGGAGCGTGAGAAGCCTGTTTAGCAGCCAGCCAGAATCACCAGCTGAGGTCCCCTGATTTGCATTCAGAGGTTACAGAGCATACAGCAAGAGGGAGGATTATGGAATTGAAAGGTCTTAGGCACAGGCAGGCTGAGTTTATAAGCGTTGTAAAGGAAACAGAAAAATCTCAAGAAGCTGGGAATTGAAACAAAACTAGTTTGTCTTATGTTCTAATTCGGCTTCAGAGAATTAAGGGTTGATCTCTCTGCTAAAACTCAAGAGACTGTGGCTGAACTCTGTGAGCATCAGAAGATCTACTGTTACTGTCTTCCCTACTAGGGTGATTGTTATTGCTGGATAACGAAGATGTACATCAAAGCAGAAGGATTACTGTGATTTAACACCACTATTCTAATCTGCAGTTCTGCAAATGGAATTCATTATTTTGGTGTTTACAACTATGGAAAGTTAGCATTTCAAAATGCACAACACTTCCTGCTAAGGTAGTTAGTGTTAAACATCATCAAACTATGTGTATGCCCATGTGATAAGCTGACCCAAAGCTATGTGACCATACTGAAAAGTAAATTTTTATAGGTGGGATCTGTGAGGCACTAAAATTTACGCTTAAGATCAGTGCAAAGCACTGGTGCAGACCAAGAATAGACTCTACACCCTGAATGCGGTTAACACCCTGAAGAGGACTGTTGTAAAAAAAACCACAACAAAACAGCCTACATTTTCTGCTACAGCATCCTGGGAATCTGAGACCTTTTAAAACAAATATTTCCTTTCATGAGGTTTTATGCTGTGCTCCACAGGGTCACTGGGACAGGTCAAAAACATGATCACAAATATCTTCTCTGTTCCTCCTGCTTTGAAAACATTTCCCTGCTGTTTGCTGACTATCGGTTCTGGTTACTTTGTGTTACTCCTAAAGCCTGAGGAATGAAACTGAATATCGGCATAGTGCTGTTAAACACACAAAGACAGACAACTAAAAAAAAAAAGAAGAAAATGAAGCATTTCTGCAAGTGTCTTTTACTATTACTGGGATATTGAGATTATATGTATATTACATCAATATGTATGTGGGTAGCTGCACAGTATTATCTAGTGGAGATGCAATACTTAACACGCTGCTGTGCCTTTATAAGTAAATCTTTACTGTCAGATAGGTCATAATTCCTGAACATAATAATGTAGGCTACAATTCTTTAGAAGATTTGAATGGAGTTATTGTGGTTAGTTTTTCATCCTGTGGAGGTCCACTGATATTCATGATCATTTGTGTAGCAGTGTTTGTATAATGTCTTAGCAGTTACATTTCATTTGCAGTGTTTTCAGTCCAGGTCACGTTACAGAGTCTCTCTGTTCGGGATTAAAGGGAGGGAATCTGTGAAGCTCCTCTCTGAGAATTATCGTTCTGTCTGAGAGTCTGCCAATTGACAAAAAATATGTAATTTTGCTGAGTAAAAATGGATGTTTCCTGGCAAACAGCTCTTTTCAAATACCGTTTAAAAGCCCCAATCTCGAGTGAGACACTCAGGGTGACCATACTTTCAATAAATATTCTACTGTCCTATTGTCATAATGAAATGCATACTTTCTACAAACAAGGGTTTGGTAACTTCAGGTTATAGCTCAGCATACCTGGTCCATCGGCCTGGCTCCCACATGACATCCAAAAATGGTCTTAAGTCTTTCCTTATGTTTGCATGGAGCTGTTTTCAGTGCTCATGTCCTTGGGCAGACTCTTAGGTGGAAGAGAGCATGTCTGGGAAAACTGGACTGTATTTGTGGACCATACAGGGCTTTTTGGCAACTTTTCTTTCCTCCCTGACAATTAAACTCCCATTTCTGCCCTTCTTTTTATTTTATTTATTTATTTCCATGGTTTCACTGCTCAGAATAGTCTGTGTAAACCACTTGGCACCACTGTGGTTCTATATCATGCCTCAAAAGAGAAGAAATTGATGAGATCTGTATTTATATATCATGTTTATTTTTAATAGCTTAATATGTCTTTTTTACCTCCCTATGGTTTTGAAAGCTCAAACAGAATTTCTTTATCCTTTTGCTTCTTGTTTGCATACTGACCGAAGGCAGTTGCGCTTGTTGATAACTACATGCTCAGAATGACATGAATCCCTTTTCACAATGACATAGCTAATACTCTGCATATGCAAGTTTCATATATTCAGCTGTAAAAATACAAAGAACCCCCTTGATGCCACCTCACACATGAACTGAAGGTTGTCCTATGCATTTGGAGAAGCAATGCCCTGTTGATTACTTTTACCAGTAAATTTTGTATGCCCAAAAATGGCATAGAATTTTTTAAACTCAAGCAAAATATTGTCAATAATGAACCCAAAATAATGTAATTGCAATACTCAATCTAAAACATCCATGAAACTTATAATTCTCCAGAAAACAATTATTCTGCATTACTGAACTCTTGAAAAAAACTCACTGATTATTACTTGTTATTGATTCTGATGGGAAACATAAAATGGAATGTCCCAGTTGGTCATTAGAAATTGTATTCCTATCAGTTAAAGTATTAAAATCAGACTGAACAGGATAATTGTATTTTTAGACAAACTATTGGTCTCTGTTAAACAAACTTTAAAGGTAACAGGAGACCACTACTGATATGCCCTGGCTGAAAACATTTCACCTGAAGGAATTAGTCCATGCTCCTTGGACCCACAGTTATAATGCCATCTGGCAGATAAGATCAGCACCAAGTTCTTAATGAGATAAGGTCAAGCCAAACATGTATTCAGGGTACAAAAGAGCTTAATAATCTTTTATTTGTTATAGTGAACATTTGCATATACTTTATGAGAACAGTTCTTACAAGAAACTTTTCACATTTTAGCATTCATTAAAATATTGTGGCATATAGCTCTTTCTGAAACATCCATAGTATTTTTATTTCTATTTTTTTATATATTTAGATTTTTATACTCATCTACTGGGATTCAGATTTATGTTAAAATAATTACATTATGTCCCACATAACTAAACACGTTAACATCTAAGGCAAGTAATAGTGGAATACTGAAGATCCATTGTTCTCCTTTCCAATCAATTTAAGGTAGGACAGTCAAATATTTGAAAATTTGAACTCTGAAATCCATCTATCTCTTGTATTACTGAACTGGGTAAATTATTATAAGCAGACAAGGGCACAGTTTGATTTCCAGAGATGCATATATACGCATATTCACACACACTTCAAAGTGAGTAATCTGCTCAAACTTAGATGGCCTGCCAGTATAGCATTGCTAAGATACAGCAGTTCTTTTACATCATGTCACACAAGGAACAGTGGTATTAGATACATGTCTGATTGCTCTCAACTTCTTAGCCATGATGTAGGCTGAGGGCAGTCTTTAGTTCAATTTGAGGTGAAACAAAGCGATTTAAATAAAAGGATCTTGTGTAGGCAAATCGTGTACACTGTCTAGTAGCTGTGGGTGTTCTCATTATCCACATAATGGAAAGGCTCTGGTTAAGATTCATCTTGCCTTGGTTATACATAATGCATCTGTCCATGTTTGAATTAATTGTGTACGTCCCAGTATAGTCAATGGAGATATAGCCAATACAGTCAATGGCATCTAGAAAGCAGTTCATCTTGTCCTAAATTTGGTCAGATGAATTGTTCTTTAAACTCCATTAACTGTATTGATTATCTCTCCAAGACTATAATGGAGTCCAGACAGTAAGTCTGTTGTAGACAGGCTAGACGGTAGACATCTAGAGTAAGAATTTCATGCCCTCTGCTGTTCTTCACTACTGTGAAATCAGGTTGAAATACTAGTGACTCTGGTGTCTCAAAGGCAATACAATACAAGAAGAATACTCAGGTTACAAAAGAACGTCACAGAGGAGTGGTACTTCATCATCACAGCTTTGGCTGCCTAAATAACAACCAGCATTGGAAGAAAAGAACCGACTTGCTCTTTTGGATTTGTGGAGGGGCTCACGGAATCCTTTTCCATCCATAATCTCATATGGTTGTTCAGGCTAGCATATTCTTCCTCAAACTTGAAGGAACTTTGTCCAGTGTCTGAATGTTTTCTCTGTGTCTTGTTCAGATCAAATAGTATAACACTGCAATGAACTCAGTAGGTCACTCACACAAAGCTGAAAACAAATACTTCATTGTCCTTCTCTGCTGACTTGACTTTTTGTATTGCGTTGTCTTCATAAATTCTGAGCTTACAGAGCCCAAAGAAATTACTGTAATCACCAGCCCTCCTGGCAGGTTTGGCCATGAGATTTCCCTGAACAATAACAGCTTGAACCTGGACCACGTCTTGATATATAAAACAACCATTGGTGAAAAATCCATCGCTGTCATCAATAAATAGTTCTAGCTAAAACTTTCCCCCTTATTTCCCATATGAACTTTTCTAGCCTTTATAGTGATCGAAGCAGTGTGCTAGAACGGAAAGCTCTCTATTATCATGTTTTTCTTCCTGTGTCATATAGTTATAGATGGAGCAAGATAAACAAGGTCTTTCCTGCCAACTGGATATGTGCAGTAGCTGCCAGAATGTAGTGTCTTTTTCCAAGCTGTCTTATTGGAGCTGTTTCACATCAGATAACTGATTAAATATTTACCACAGTAGGGGCTTGGGTCTCTGTTTCTTGCTTCTCAAGGGAATACAATGAACACTAGGTCAGCCTTTAAGTAGCTGGCCCAATGGATTATTTATACAGAATGTCACTGTGCTAAAGAAAGGGTATGATAGATCCTCCTTCCCTGGCCAGGATGCTCAGTGGGGAGGTAAAAAATGTCCTTGTCTGAGTCAGGCAAAGGAGGACCTTAAACTAGGGACCCTCGTATACATGTAACTGCACAACTACTGTGCTATGACTGTTCTGGGTGAGGTCTCTTTTCTTTTGTTGTGATAAAAAAATCCAGCATGTACCTAAAGATTCTTTCCAATGCAAATTTGATTCCTGCTGTGCTCATTTAAAAAGTTTTTATGCGGAAGAAATAGTATTTTCTCCCAGAAGAATGGCGGTTGAAAAAATGTCAACCTGTTGCTTTCAAGCTATTGCTGTTGATTACAGTCCTCTCTTTACAAAGCAAAATTTTCAGTTGTTCTGTTATCTTCTTGGTCTTTTTTCTCCTCAGATGGGGTACAAAAAGGTAGATCAGGGCAGTGCATTTTGTTTGTTATTTTCCAGTCACTTCTCACAGGAAGGTAATTCCTCTAAATTCATTATTCATTGTCTCTAAAAATTTTCTATTTCCAATGGTAAAACAGTTCTACTCTTCCTTTAAACTGATTTCAAGAGAATTACTTCTCAGCAGAATATAAGATGAGAAGTTTGTGATTAAAAGCATAATGCCAGTTTACATGATTTTCAGATAATAATTTCCTGTCCCAAGTTTTTCAATGCAGATTGATATTTTCCCTTTTGGCAAAAAGCTTAATATTCAAAAGTATTGTTATTTTTCCTTGGAAATGTTTGTACAGTTAAATGCCGACACTGGTACAGGCACGGTATAAAGATAGGGAGCACCCCTTTGTCTCAAATCACTTTAATTTGGGCAGACAAGAGAAACACAAACCTACAGGGACAGTAGTATGCTAAAGCATGTGTAATTATGTGCAAATATATGCCATATTCCATGTCACAATTTACTCTGTATAAATACACATAACTGCTTCAATATCCAGGCATCACTTTGCATTGCCTTTAAAAAATGTAATACTCCCAGTGTCACAGAATCAGGTATCATGTTGGGATTTAAGGGAATAAATGGTAGTAGTTTTTCAGATTTGTTTTATGGGGAACACCTTGGAAGAGGGTAGTTACAATTTTTCTCTCTGCCAGCTCTTGCATCATGCTGCCTGGCTAGAGCCTGCCTGCCAGTGGGGTACCCAGACAGGACGGGACACTGCAGCCTTCCTTGCAGTGTCAAGCACCTTCCTGCCTTTGTGGCCACGCTCCTGGCTGCGGGGACATTGGGCAAAGGGTGGTGCAGTGCCAGCAGGTATAACAGAAGCGATTTTCTTTTCAGCAATTTTACTTTTCAATTGTCTCTTCTGACTAACTATCTCTGTGAAATTAACAGCATATTTTTCAGTGTCTGCTTCTAGCAGACGACATCTGAGGAACTGTATGCAGAGAGGCTTATACTTATCGCTATAACAACCAAGGCCAGCTAACTTTGTTATGTAGCAAGTTGGAGGGTCGGCAGTGAAAGAGCATAGAGGGGTCCAACCTGCTGGGAGGAGCGGACAGGATGGGTGACCCAAAACTGACCAACAGGGTTTTCCATCCCATCCGCATCATGCTCAGTATAAAAGCTGAGGGATCAAAGGGGTCAGCCTCTTTCTTCAATGGCTGGTGTACGTCTGTTCATCTGCCTTTGATCCCAATCCGTGTGTTCCTGAATCCAGATCCGGAGTCCAGTTCCCGTCTGTTGCTGAGTCCAGTCTGGGACCTTCCCAGTGCCTGCCGGTGATGTGGTCATCAGCCTGGGAGCTTAGTATCGGTTTTGTATCTATTGTACATATTTCATTATTTTTTTATTAATATTTTTATATTTTATTTTTATTATTAATATGTCAATAATGTAGTTTAGTTTCTTTTCAATGCATAAGTCTGTCTCTCTTATTTTTATTATTATTATTATTATTATTATTAATATATCTGGGAAGGAAGAGAGAAGTAAAAGAGAACATCTGTTGTTCATTCAGTGGTCAGCCCACCTTAAACCATGACAGCATTGGCCTCCCATGAACAGGCCTTGGACCTTTCATGGTCATGATGCTCAGGGAAATGCTGCTGAGTAGATAAGGCCAAACACAGAGTTGCGGCTGCTGCACTGAAACCTGAAAAGTTTGTCTTTGTCATTCTCTCTCAGTTTTATCATCCCCTGGTCAACTGCTTGCCCTCAGCCCATGCTTGCTTTGCTTGTATCCATATCAGGTATTTGCCTGTATCAGGTCAGTGGGACCTGATAAAAACTTATTTGACCATTAAAATACCCTGTTACATGAAGTGCTGTGATTCTTTTGAGTTTTTCTGTCCCACAGAAAAGAGTCTTGTCTTACTTTGCATATTATATTTATCTGGAAAGAAAAGGATTTAACATCTTAATTTCAGACTGGGGATACTTTTAGTAAGGCTTTCAAGGCGAATGGCGAATATCCTGTTGCTGCTGATGCTGATCATCTGTGTGTTACATCACTGCATCCTTGTATGCTGCCATTCCCTTTGCTCTTCATCCCTTCAAGATATTTCTAGCACTTAGGTCCTCTGCTGTAGCATGGTCCTGGGTAGAGATTTCTATTATTCCAAAGGTTTGGTTTCATAAGAAAAGTTTAAGGGCGGTTCTTACACTGTACATAAGGAAAGGTAGACATTAAACTGCTCAGTGTCACTGCTGGAGAAATGAACAGCAAAGAAAAGTTTCCAGACAGACTTCAGGTAAATTTCAATTGGTATTGAATTTCAATCTTTTGACATTTATAGGTAAAGATAACTTTTGTGTTTTTCAAGCTAAGCTTTGTTGGTACACGCATTAAAAAAAGCACTTTTCCTACTGTTTATTTTAGCCTTAATTTTGCCTCAATTTACCTCCTCTTTATCTCCAGTTTCCCCCTTTCATATGTCTGATCTGTTTTCATTCTATATGAGCAATTCTGTGCAAGGTGACAGACCCCTCTGGAGCAGGTAAAAACACAGCTGAATCTTTGAAGTTCGGCCTGTAATAAGGTGGTGGTAGTTGGGGGGCAGCCGGAAGAAGTTGGGGCTAAGCACCTTTGTTCAGTTATCTGACTTTGGTGTGAGGATGGAGCATTGGTAAGAAGGACACATAAAGGGCTCAGCTTTTGGTGGTGGTGGTGAGCTCTGGGACAGAATGGGTGTTGAGATTGAGTCTAACTGCAGAAAACCCGGTACAAAATGAAAAACATCTAGACCCTTACAACCCATATGATCATGGGAACAGCTTTTGTGCTGCATGACTTTCTGATATTTTATCTAAATTAATAAATTGTGGAGGAAGAACATGAGAAGGCACTTGAAGTTCCCCATTCCTGTGTTAGGAGACAAAACAGGAGCTGTATAACCCACCTAAGACTGGGAAAGAGTTCCAGAGCAAATCAGAGAGAAGATGAAGGAATAACAAAGAAACAGCTGAAGTTTTTGGGAATTAAAATGAAAATATTTGGTAAAAGAGAAAGTAAACAGTGAGAGATCATTAAAATGTGGTGAAATATCCTGTCACAGTATACTCTACAGTTAACCTTTCTGAACCATTGGAGATCTGTTCTAGTTGGTTAAATCTGAATCATTTAGCAAAGCTTAGCAACCAAATAACTAACATTACCATTGAACACCATTTATAAACATCAAACTCAAGAAGACTTTAAAATCTTTTCATATTTGTGACATTTTGCCCTTTTGTCACTACTTTCAAAATGTGTGAATATACCCATTTGTATTAACTGAATCTTATCTAGTTGATGTTTCTTTTCTGGGTATGCTTTACAAATTCTGCTTCTGTTGATTTTGCCTATATTAATATTTTTGTGGTCTCTGCTGTCGTAACCTGAGTAAATTTTGGGCATTCTCTGTTTAGTCATTTATCTACCTCAAACTTGAATAGCAGAGTTTTGCATTAGCATATTTTAGCAATAACTAACCAGTCTCCCGAAACTGGTAATGCCAATAGGCGCACTTTAGTTGTGTGAAATTGAATATTTTTTGTTTTTCATTGTCTTATCTATGACATGCTAGAACTTCAGACCAACGTGCAGGCCTTCCCCATTGGCTCATAAAGAAAATATTTTAAGATGTAATAAGTAGTTATTTCATAATGTTTAAAAAAAATAAGTACTAGATTTGGTATATGTATAAATCTTTTGTACACACATGAAATTTCCATACCATTATTTAACATTTTGATAGAAGGAGAATCTATACCTTGATTCCCCTACAGTTTCTGACATGACATTACTGTGGCCATACAGAGATGCAATAGCATAATGTCATTACTATCCAGTATGGTCATGGGCAGTGTTAAAGTGTTATAATGATGCTACGTATGGTTAGCAGGCTTTCAGTTTGCCAGCCAATAAAACAGACATTACGCATTCAAGCAGGATTACACATCTGAAGGTCTAGGTAACACTTGCAAGGGATCAGACTTGTTTTCTTATAACAACTGTAACTTAGAGGATTACTAAAGCACTGAGTTGGTGTCAGAAGACCAGGATTTATTCCTTACTACCTACATCACTTTGGGCAATTCACTTAATCTCTAGTGCTTCAATTCCCTGCTCAGAAATGGGGACAATAATGCTTCTTACCTTACAGGTATTTCAGGAGGATACATCAATTGCACTCCAGTCCCCCAGACACAAGAAATTCATACAATAAAGAGCTCACCTATGTCTAAGCATTCACCTCCTTCTAGGTCTTAGTTTCTTTGTGTAAAATTTTCTAAGCTGCTCTTGAAAGATCTATGTAGCTAATTTCCTGTCTTTTCTGTCTTTTTGCATAAGCATGCACTCACACACCGCAGCCCCATGTTGCACTGCAAAGCAACATTGGGTAGAGGAGAGAGCACTCCTCCTAGCTGGCTTGCGTCAGTTGGTGTGACTCCTCCATTAGGTGTAAAGTCTTACACCGAGCTCCTGAACACCATCTATTATCACAAAGACATTCCCACAACCCCATCTGCCTTCAGGAACCTCATAGTCTTATTTGAAGTCAGACTTTTAGGAACACCTTATCACTTTGCGTTAGTGATGTCTTCACCTTCTTGATTGCTGAAAGAAGAAGCACATAATCAGTTTTCTCTCAAGACTATAGCTAAGGCATCCTGGAAAGGGTTTTTTAGACAAATGAGTATCAAATTGCACATTATTGCCATAATCAAGCTATTTTTTTGATTCATTTGTCATTAGACAGAAGAGCTAAAAATCTCCTGAGGTTTACACAGCCCAGTTAACAGTAGGAAAGACTTACACATTTATCTCAGAGAGAATTTTTTCAGTGGTGTCTTTTGAATGGTTTGCAGCATACTTTGTGCCTAAATCCTAAAAAATTTCTCTCCTCTTTTCCTCATATGCCTCATGGGTTTGTCTTTTCAGTAATGCAATGGGCATACTGGAGTCTTGTTTGGGAAATGTCCTCAAATACTGGAGGGAAAGAACATTTTTTGTTACTGTTTTTGTTTGTTATTATTGCTTTTATTCCATTTCAAGTATTTGTTTACATATAGACCTCAGTTCAGCCTTTGTTTCATCTTGAACTAGGAGTCAAACCAGAAGTCAGGCCTCCATCGATACTTTCCAGGCCTGGGAAGCACAGATATTTCAGAACTGACATTTTGGAACTGGGCATCCTAAAAGTTGTTTCTTTGGCAGTTTTCTATTTCTTGTTAATCTTACTGTATTTGTAGGTTTACTGACAATGGGCCAATTAAGTACTTACTCAATCAAAGCTCCTACTGAAATCAGTGGGAGTTTTACTTAAGCTTATAGTGAGGAGGAGTTGTGATTGGAGCTTGTGTTATTTAGAATGTTTCTTTCAATAATTCTCTCATTGCATTGTCCTGTTCAGTTTTCTCTCAAAATGAATGATTGTATAGAGGGATAGGAATAGTAACAAATATCTAAAGATTTAAGTGTATTCTGACTTTGTGTTTCAGGGCAGCAATGACCCTACAGAAGAAATCTGCAACCTTAGTATGTTACACACCAAGGAGGTCAAAGTGTTGCCTCATTTGCTTCTGGGGTGTCCCCACATCACCAGGCACAGCAATGAGTATGTTCTTCCTACTTGGATGTTCACAGACAACGGATAGTTGTGAACATGGAGATTTGTTATCTGTGTCCTCTAGACCTCTCTACTTATTTTTTAGGCGTGCCCAGGCAGAGGAGCTCCTCCACTTAGTGATGGAGTTCAGGGAGGAGGTAAGCACGTTGAGGGCTATCAGGGAATGCAAGAGGGAGATAGACACTTGGAGTCATACCCTGCCTCCCATGACAGAAACCCAGCAGGCAGACAGAGCCCCTGCTACAGTGAACTCCCTGTCCTCCCTCCGACCAACTGAACAGGGTAACTTGGAGTACAGGGGGCAATGGCAAGATGTTCCACCCAATGCACCAGGCACTGCATGTGCATCTGCCCAGTGACTACCCCACCTTCCCAGGTGCTGTTGCAGAATAGGTACAGTGCTCTGCAAGGGGAACTGGACAATGGTGAGGATGATAGTCCTTCCAGCTTGGAGGTGTCATTGAGATCTAGTCGGACCACCCCCCAAATCAAAACCACCTCAATAAAAAATAAAAGATGGGCCAGTGTCATAGGTGACTCGCTTCTGAAGGGAATGGAAGGCTGGATATGTAGACTGGACTCACTATATAGGGAAGTCTGCTGCCTCCCTGGGCCCAGGTTAATGATGTAAAGAAGAAGACTCCTTCCCTGGTATGGCCCTCAGATTATTATCCCCTTTTGGTCTTTCAGGTAGGCAGTGATTAAGTAGTGAGAAGTCCAAGGGCAATGAAAAGAGATTTCAGGGCCCTGTGATGACTGGTCAAGGGATCAGGAGCACAAGTCATGTACTCCTCTGTCCCTCCAGTTGCAGGGAATGAGGGAGTAAACAGGAAGAGCCAGCAGATCAATGCCTGGTTCCGAGACTGGTGCCACTGGCAGGACTTTGGGTTCTTTGACCATGGCTTGATTTACAGAACACCAGGCCTGCTGGTAACAGATGGGAAAAGCCTATCTTGCAGGTGGAAAAGAGCTCTAGGACAAGAGTTAGCAGGGTTCATTGAGAGAACTTTAAACTAGATTCAAAGGGGGATGGGGATGTAACTGAGCTCGCTAGAAAGGTGCCCAGCTCTAGTAGCCCAACACTTGTGGGGCAGAGTGCTAGTATTTTTGAGAATCAGAAGGCCTACCCCTCAAGGGCAAAAATTACATGCTCAACTGCCTCTCTGAAATGCTTATGCACCGATGCATGCACCATGGCAAACAAACAAGAAGAATTCGAGATCTGTGTGCAGTCACAGGGCCATGATCTCATTGCGATTACTGACCTATGGTGGGATAGCTCACATGACTGGAACGCTGTTATGGAGGGCTATATTCTGTTTAGGAAAGATAGGCCAGAAGGTGAGGTGGTGGAGTTGCTCTTTATGTGAGAGAGAAACTAGAATGTATCGAGCTCTCCCTGGGGGCAGATGAAGAGTGAGCTGAGAGCTTGTGGGTAAGGATCAAGGGGCAAGATAACATGAGAGACACTGTTGTGGGTGCTTATTATAGGCCACCTGATCAGGATGGGGAAGTTGATGAGGCCTTCTACAGACAGGTGAGAACTGCCTCACAATCACAGGCCTTGGTTCTCATGGGGGACTTCTATCACCCTGATATTTACCGGGGAGGTTGAACAGCTAGGCATGCACAGTCCAGGAGGTTCCTCCAGTGTATTGACAATAACTTTTTGACTCAGGTGATGGAGGAGCCAACAAGTAGAGGTGTACTACTGGACCTAGTACTGACAAACAAAGAGGGACTGGTGGAGGACATTAAGGTTAGGAGCAGCCTTCGCTGTAGTGATCATGAGAAGACAGAGTTCAGGATTAAGTGTAGTATGCATAAAATGACAAGCAGGATTGCAACCTTGGACTTCAGGAAGGCTAACTTTGATCTCTCCAAGAAACTGCTTGGAGAAATCCCATGAGTTAGGGCTCTAGAGGGTACGGGGGTTCCCTGGTTCAAGAAGGACAGGGAACTGCTGGAGAGGGTCCAGCAAAGGGCTACCAAGATGATTAGGGGACCGGAGCATCTCTCTTATGAGGAAAGGCTCAGGGACTTGGGTCTTTCTAGTCTAGAAAAAAGAAGACTGAGGGGGGATCTTACCAATGTTTATAAATACTTAAAGAGAGGGTGCCAGGAGGATGGGAACAGTCTTTTTTTCAGTGATGTCCAGTGATAGAACAAGAGGTAACAGGCACAAACTTGAGCATAGGAAGTTCCATCTTAACATGAGGAGGACCTTCTTTCCTTTGAGGGTGGCAGAGCACTGGAACAGGCTGCCCAGAGAGGTTGTGGAGTCTCCCACACTGGAGACATTCCAAACCCAACTGGATGCCATCCTGTGCAACCTGCTGTAGGTGTACCTGCTGTGGCAGGGGTGTTGTCTAGAAGACCTCCAGAGATCCTTTCCAACCCCTATCAGTCTGTGATTCTGTGAAAGGTGACATGCCATACTTTGGTCAGTCTGCTGAACAGGGGAGCATAATAACAGCGTAGAAGCTGATTACTTTCCTGGCAATGTACCTTTTTGTTGTTTCCTTTCATGTGATGTCAAGGTAGAAGACCATATCAGGTTGCTATGCCTTACTTTCTTGGTGAATCCATAGGCCAACACAGAAGAGGGAAAGGGGCAATGGAGGACAAGGACAGAAGGTAAGAGCAGGTAAAAAAGGATGATGCTCTGAGATCTGAGAAATCAGAAGTTCTAAGAGTGAGTGAACCAGGAAATGAGGGCCTGACAGGTCTGTGGTGTTGTCTGATGGAAAAACAACACAGCATAGCTTCCCCCAGTCCCTTCCGGCTGAGTGTCCAGAGCACCCCTCAGCTGCTATTTTAACAATGGGAGAAGTAACAGATACTACTCAAACTCCTGTGCTTTCTGTTGAATCATAGAGGGATCTAAGTTGGACAATCCACTTAGTGACCTGCAGAGGATTGTGACTTAGTGAACCCTGCACAAAGCAGGGATAATTTGTACTGCCAAGTTTTCAGAATCTCCAAAGACAGATATTTCACAACCTCTCTGGGCATCCCATCTGCTGCTTTACTGTTGTCATTATTAAAACAAAACAAACAAAAAAAGTCCTTATCTCAAAATGCTTCGGAAACCACAGCTGTGGGCATTAGTAGACTTGCCCTGTATGGTCCAGATTTTGGACTGTTCACTGGCACTACCAAAGTTTTCAGGTTTACCCAGTGGAAATCTTGACTGTAACCATTCTTGGTGTCAAAGTACAATGAATCTCATAAATAGAGCATAAAACAAAACCCTCCACAATGAAAATTGTGTGAAATCCTCTTGTCTTTGATGATACAATCATGTTTTATGAGGAACTGCCTGCCACACTACAGAAGAAATTTGGACACATGACTTTCTGATGGAAACATGTCAGTTTATGGAGAGAAATTGTGTCTTTCCCTCACTGTAATGGGGGACTACAGCTTCTCTCACGCAAACCCAGGTCCTATAAATTGTGTGAGTAAACCCGGAAATTAGCAATAAAAAATCTTAAACAATTGGAGGTGCAAAACTGTGCTCACAGTTATCCTTACAATTAACGTCTGGATGAGCAAGTAGGCCTGATCAGCAAAATCTTCTCTTCCCATAAATATTTTTAAATGAACTTTTGGTTTAGTTACACTAATTTAATGATTTTCCTGATTTTTGGGGTGAGCATACCTGAGATAATTATTAAAATATTTTGCTTACATCACACTGAACAAGGATACTTCTTAATGATTATCTGTGGCATATGGTGATTGACATCACTTTGCTGCTTTTGAAGAACAAGAATTTAAGTGGGAGAGTGTATGTCTTTGAAATTACCATCTTTACAGTTGCCCTGCTCAGAAGAAATTCAGACTAGAAGGAACAGCACTGAACATTCCTTCCTTACCATCTCCTCCTTTTGTTTTTCCAGTCTCTAAAGTCAGCTTCGGAGTATGTTTCTAATTTAAAAATAGATTGGTATTTTGGTTAAGTAGCTTGATTCCATCATTAATGGAGGTGTTTTCTTTTAAATTGACTGGTTTTATCTGATCTAATATTACAAAGAACGGAAGTCTTGGCAGATTACCTTCTCTCTACAGCATTGTGTGTTGGGGAAGATGATGGCTTTTTCTCCATAATAATGGGTTAGGGGAAGAGGGCTGTTGTTGGACGTTTATGTTTGTTCTCACTGCTTTTTGTATGTCTCACACTTGAATAAGAAAGCAAACAGTCTTTCATAGTGAGTAGTTCAACTGAAAGCTGGGTGACTAGCTTATAGATGTGTAGAGGCCCATGCTCAAGTGGAATTTTTGATAAGTCTTTGGTTTTATTGGCGAACAATTTGAGAAACACATGCACAGACTTTATTTCTAATGCTTCTTATTTTACTTTGTACTCACATTTCATATTTATTAAAGATATAAGTTGGAATATGCTTTTCTTTTGAAGGAAATAGGTGATGCAGAAAAAATATTTTCTCCCATTCTTTCTACTTTATTTATGAAAGTCAGCCTATAGCAAGTAAAATCTAATTGGCAGAACATTTACACGTTCTCAACATGAGCCCTAAAGAATACAGGTATTCATATTTCTTTCTTACCTTCGTATTTCCTAGTACATTTCTAGTGTATTTATGAAGCAATAACTTATATCACTGACTGTGGTACATGTAGTTTTGTGCCAGTCCTTAAGTTAAAGAGCTCAAATCCAATTGAACTGTAATGGGCATGTACATTGCATGTAACCTATAGAAATTAGAAATAAAAATTTGCACTTGAGGCACATTTTTATCATCAGGGCCAAATAAATGAACATTTTGGGTAAGAGAAAGCTCTGAACATTCATGTTTTATAGGATATATATTAGGTATTATATACACAAGATCCTGTACACATATACTGCATACTCATATGTGATAGAATAGAATATAATTTTCATATATTATGGAATACAGAATGCTCAGCGTGAAATCCAGACAATTGAATATACTCAGATTCATAGTAGTAAACACCTGCAGAATGCTGAGAGCTAGACCAGTCTTAAGAGTAAGAAGCATTATATTTTTATCTATCGTCTCCCCTCTTCCTGTGGTAGTTATAAGGCTCCTGGCTTGCCATTGTAAGGATCTGAGGAAAACCATGGTGCTGCTGTTTAAGGACGCTTGAAAAAAATGGGAAATTATTTAGTTCCCTCGCACCTATACACACCTCAGATGGAGCTGGCTGAAAGAGCGGGGAAGGTATGTTGAGTATTTAGAGGAGTACTGAGTAATAGTAGCAATAACATGATATTCTCCAGAAGCACTTTAATTCCAGCAATGTCATTGAGACAATGTACCTGTTTAGCTCACCTTCCAGTGTGGGATAACACTTTCTGTACCTTAAGCTTTAGGTATTAATCAGGGCCAGACCCACCTCCAAACATTTTTTGAAAAAGTGACTGAAAAACAAACAAAGAACAAACTTTGTTTGTCAAGAAACACATCTTCATGGTCTGGGCTTACCAAAACAAACTCAAATTTAAACCAGTTTGAACAATCTTCTCTGTTATGGGTAAATAGAGTTGGCCAGAAAATAGTAACACATTGCAGCTATATTTCAGAATACTATATATTTGTTTTTCACATTTTATTTTGATTGGAAAATTTGTCAGAGAGCCAGTATGCAAATGGAGCAAATTGCTCTGGGATGTATCGCAATACACTAGTGGGTTGCTTCCAACACTTTGGATAAAATATTAATCTTTTCTTTCTTTCATTTAAGATTTGAGTTATTTTTGGACACATCTCAGCACATCTATTATGTTAAGTAAAAAATGCAGCACCACCAAAATGCACTCTAATTGGATGTGACTATCAAGTAAATACTTAACATACTGTATATGGACTCTTTTGAAGACTATGGTCATGCCCAGCCCATAAAGAATATATGCTCACATGATTAATCAGATGGGTGGTCAGAAGATTGTTTCTATTTTTTAAAAATCTGATCTCTGCATACAAGGGGCCAGGAAATTAAAGCAATAATGGTTGCATGTAAATGGCAATTTACAACTACATCAGCTACATAAGGTGGGGCAAAACTGAAATTATAAACCAAATGTCAAGACTTAAAATTAGGAGTAGTATACTGTATCCTTTGTCAAGCTACGCCTGCAGTTGATTCCATGTTTAATTTCTCTAGTATTAAATATTTGCTGTTTGATACAATAACTGTACTGACACTGGTTCTTTGGTAAAGTAGTAGTCTCCTTCCTATGCATTACAAGGCAACTTTTGCAAAACTAAACTATTCTTGATGACAAGTTCAGTTCAACTTGTGGTGATTCTTCAACTTGTCCACGCTCGTTGAACATGTTAGATTTACATTTTTGATGACTTTATTTTTATAGCAAAATTCTTAAGATGATAAATAAGGCATATTCTTGGTCATATCCAATTAATCATATTGGAACTGAAAAAATACACTAATGAAAGAAGATTGGTTTCTTTCACTGAGCTTTAACTGGTCATTATCATTTTAATCAAGAGATAATTGAGGACAATTCCTACTTGATAAATACGTTCAGGATAGAAGGAAATATCTGGTTAAAAAAAAACCAAAACAACCCACCCTCCCCAAGCAAAAACCCCACAACCACAAAACGCAAAAAAACCCCTTTATTTCAAAATGCATGGCAGTTCTTCCTCAAGGGGAAAGTATCAGTGGAAGATTCAGCAAGGCTGGTAGTGCAGGGGAGATAGTCCACAGGGAGCCAAGCCAGGAGAGGGAAACTGTAGAAAGGAGCCGGTTAAAGAAAAGCTGATCATGCACTGGAGAGCATAGTAAGAAGAAAGAGTAATATTGGAAATTTGCAGCAGGAAAGCTGTATGCTAGTGTCACACCCCCTTAAAGGGGCTTATCCCACTAAAATTCAGCTGTCTAAAAGTTAAGAATCTGTGTAATCTTGGCTCCTTCTCTAGTCAATGACAAGGAACACACATCTCCATAGAACAATTCCTCCATCCAAGAAATGGATTAATTGTTTGGAGGTACTTGCCTTTTCAGTGACTACACAGTGTCTGGACAAGTGATTTAAATTAGATATCAAAAGTTTAGATAAATGAAATAAGGAGAGTTGAATCCCAGCCTTCACATAAATCACTACAGTAGTTTGATGACTTTACAAAGCAAGAAAAAATATTCCTATGAATGAAAAGCACTCATGTTCATCCAGCAATTGGATGAAAGAAGAGTTAAATCCATAGTGGATATGGAAAATACCTTTCTATACAAAATAATGTCTGAAATGGTTTTACTGCAACTTTCTTAAATGTGGTAAGTGATACCAATTCTGAGCATTCAGTCAGAAGTAGATCATTTGCCTTTCAGGAATTACTGATGACAGAAGGCAGCATTCATTTCCATTGAATATAGCTTTCTATATGTCTACACTACCAGTTCTGCACAAAATTTATAGCAGTATGGATCCTACATGCTATGAGCTGCTACTAAACAGAGGAGATTTAGTACTCAATTCTAAACATGTATAATTACTGTGAGTAAAATTTTTTATAACTACACTTATTATTCCTCCAATACTTGCAAGGGGTTGATAGCACAGAGAAGCTTAGAAGCTTTGATAGCTTAAAATCTGCTGCTTCTCGCTATTTATGGATTACATTGATGAAAGAATTAATTTATGATTGCAGGATTTTCAAGCATATCTACAGGTACCTTGATGTAATAATTCCATGTAGCTTGTTTAAACAAATGGTATATATACAACTGTCCACATGGAACTGACAGTGAAATTTGGCAGTCTGCTTGGACATGTGGGGGTGATACAGCTGAAGTGTTTTTCCAAACCTCTCTGAATGTCTTAATCATTTCAACTACTTTGTCCTCCAAGAATAGTTCATCCTGGTTATGCACTGACAAGGTCACAAGGTCCTTCTTGAAATTCATATATTTGCAGTGGGATTTAGTACACAGATGTATTTTGACAAACAAAATTCAGTTTTCCTTCACATACCTTAGCTTCCCATTTGAGTTCCTAGAAAATGTCTTTCTCCAAGATGAGAGCACTCTAAGGAGCAAGCGTCACAGGGTGAAAGAAGAAAGATCAGCTCCTGAATACATCAAAAGACTCTGGTCCAGGCATTTATTTTACTTTTCCTTATCTAAACTGAAGAGACTGGGCATAAAGGTTCATTTAGTCTTCTGACCAGTTGTTTGCATCTCCACATACTCAATGTACAGAATGCAAGTATGGCAAGCATGTTCTTTTGAGCAAGGCCCAGGGAATCACAGAATCACAGAACGGTCAGGGTTGGAAGGGACCTCTGGAGATCATATAGTCGAACCCCTCTGCCACAGCAGGGTCACCTACAGCAGGTTGCACAGGACGGTGTCCAGTTGGGTTTGGAATGTCTCCAGTGTGAGAGACTCCACAATCTCTCTGGGCAGCCTGTTCCAGTGCTCTGCCACCCTCAAAGGAAAGAAGGTCCTCCTCATGTTAAGATGGAACTTCCTATGCTCAAGTTTGTGCCTGTTACCTCTTGTTCTATCACTGGACACCACTGAAAAAAAGACTGTTCCCATCCTCCTGGCACCCTCTCTTTAAGTATTTATAAACATTGGTAAGATCCCCCCTCAGTCTTCTTTTTTCTAGACTAGAAAGACCCAAGTCCCTGAGCCTTTCCTCATAAGAGAGATGCTCCGGTCCCCTAATCATCTTGGTAGCCCTTTGCTGGACCCTCTCCACAGTTCCCTGTCCTTCTTGAACCGGGGAGCCCAGAACTGGACACAGTGCTCCAGATGAGGTCTCACCAGGGCAGAGTAGAGGGGGAGGAATACCTCCCTCGACCTGCTGGCCACACTCTTCTTGATGCACCCCAGGATGCCATTGGCCCTCTTGGCCATCAAGGCACATTGCTGGCTCATGGTCATTCTGTTGTCCACCAGGACTCCCAGGTCCCTTTCCACACAGCTGCTCTCCAGGAGGTCAGCCCCCAGCCTGTATTGATGCATGGGGTTATTCCTCCCCAGAAGATGCAGTACCCTACACTTACCCTTGTTGAATTTCATAAGGTTCCTCTCCGCCCAACTCTCCAGCTTGTCCAGGTCAGGCTGTATGGTGGCACAGCCTTCCGGCATGTCAGTCACTCCTCCCAATTTTGTGTCATCAGCAAACTTGCTGATGGTACACTCTATCCCTTCATCCAGGTCATTGATGAATACATTGAACAGGACTGGACCCAATACTGACCCCTGAGGGACACCACTTGTTACTGACCTCCATCTAGACTCTGCACCACTAACCACAACCCTCTGAGCTCTATCTGTCAACCACTGTTCAATCCACCCCACTGCCCATTCATCTTAACCACACTTCCTAAGTTTGCCTGTGAGGATGATGTGGGAGCAACTCACTGCAACATAAGCAAGTGTAAGTGCCATTAACCACGGAAGCTAGTCAAACTAGAGGATTCAAGACTTGTGGACATTTTGTAATGAGCTTTGGTATCTGAAAAAGTGGATTACAACGTTTACATGGGAAGGCAACTGCAGGCTGAATATCCACTTATAATTACTGTCCACATAACTTATTTAGCAGCAAAACATGTTCCCAGCAGTTTCACAGGTCATATAAAACAAATTAATGAAGCAGATGTAACAAAGAAAATCATAAACCCAGTTAAGCTGACAAACTGGCTACAAGAAGACTCTCATTCATTTGATACACAACTATTGTTTTGTGACTAAAGCAAGACTGAGACAGAGTAATAAATATGTACATTATTATAATAGTAGAACTTTCTCACCTCTGTCACCAGCCTTTTCCCCTTTATTTCTTTGATTTTCTTCTGCTGCAAACATACTTTATGTCTCATATTAGTTGGGCTCCAGTTCCCTGTTATAATACAACTTGCTCCCAGACACTGTGCCCTAGAATTTCAAGAGTAAAATAGATTTATCTCTTTGCAACATTCAGAAACTGTACATGTTTCTAGACTGGGGGCAAAGGAGAGTCTCTAGAATAAATTTCATAGCAAAGTACAACATTATGAACAGATCTATGCACGTTTAAGTCGCTTGCAGCTGTTTTAAAATGTTGGCTAGCAAGCAGATGTAAACCACAGAAGGTGATAAATGCTTTCCTTTCATAGACTCTAAGTTGTCTGCCCTTTGAGGCCACCAGGAAGCTAGGTCTGAAGACAGATAAACAGAACATTATACAATCTCAGGAAATGAAGAGTTGCATTTCTAGTCGCCATCTGGTGGTTTCCTGTGCAACGGCAAGTAATTTGGCAAAGAATCTCTTAATGGCAGTTATGATGTCATGAGATTATTTTTAGGGATTGTACCAAGTGCAAAAGACATCAATACAAGCATTTTAATGACTTTCCAAGGTGGTGTGTGTGTATCGCTATACATGTAAGAATAGGATCTACTAGCTGATCCCTTTGCAAGTATGAGTTACAAAGATCTAGCTCTCACCAGTTGAGAAGTTCTCTTCATGCTTACTCTGTTAAGTACTTGGTGACAATAGTGAAATCATAGCATATTTACTACTGTCTGAGGGAACATACTGTTATGAAAATTCCTACTTTTTCGGTGACCCTGAAGAATTTTTCCACATAATGCTTACTGGTTTTTTGCTTCATTTTATGGAGATCTTGTCTTTTAAGTGACTGATTTTTCCAGGTATTGACATGATTGCTTAAGATCACTTCCCTTATATTTGCATTTACTTGTGTGAATAAGAGTGCACGTGTCTTAAAGCCCTTCGTCTTTCATCAGAAAGTGTCTTGGAAGCAGAAGTGACACTTTCTGTTAGAGATTACCTTCTCTATTGGGGCTGAATAGGACAACCATATTTCTAAGAACATGATGAAGCCAAAGGGCCACTGAAAATCCTTGTTTCATATAGGTAGGTTGTCAGGCTAAGATATACAATTAACAAACCAAAGCATAATCACCAGTTGAAATTTGTACTGGACTTTCAGGCCCTCAGGAAAGATTGAGATCTTGGTATTGAAAATGTTGTGCAGTCACTAGTCAGTAACTACAGGAAGAGACTGGGGAACCACAGCTAGATTATTGATTTACAGTGAATATAAGTAGAGTAGGCACTCTTCATCTAGTAGAGAGGTTGTGAGAAACATGGAGGGGATGCCTCTCTACCTTCTCGTTAGAGATTTGGAATAGCCATAAGACAGATATGATAGGTCCCTGTGGGATGTCACTCCCTAAACTGGGAGTGTTTAGATAAGGGCTGGATTCAAGGCAAAAGCTAAAGAGGAGGAAAATAAGAGGATGATGCTAAACAACATTTAATCACTCCCAGGTAGGAAGTAATAGTAAACAGGCAGAAAGGAAAACACCCAAACCAAAACCTGCCAAAGAGCATAGTTCCTTCAGATATTGCCATTTTAGACTGAAAAAAGCTTTTTGGACATATTGTTGTGCCTCAGATTTGTGTACAAACTTCCAGATGTTGGTGTTCTTATGCAGTAAAGAGGACTGTGAAAGAATACCATATCAGAATGTGGGAATGAGGGGAGTTTTATGGTGTTTTGAGAGAGAATTTGGTTGTTTGTAAATAAACAAGCTGCTGTTTATTGTCCAAATATTTTTGCATATCATTACTACAAGATTTATCAGTGTAAGAAGTGGAGAAAACAGGTAAAAACTAGATACACAGAACAGAACTATGTATATGTTTCTTGACATCTGTTATTACAAACAGCAAGAAGTTTTTGAAAAGAAAAATACTTAAAATATATAACAGAAAAGAAGTCTTTTTCTAAGTAGGCATTTTTGTAGTGTGAATATACATCAGGCTTGGTATGGCTTCAGTGGAATGAAGGCATATTATTTAATGATTTTTATGCTTGCTCCTTTTGCATCCTAGCATAATTTTCCCTTGAAATCATTTTCAGTCATAATTTATTGAGAGTCCTAATAATCTTTTGCTCTTTCACACTGATTCTAACAAGGTTCTGACCTGAATCCTCATGTGTTCCACATCATTTCCTTCTGGAGATTACCAGGCCAAGCCGAAGAGTAAATGAGTTGTAAGGTCAAGAGATTCTCACTGTGAGACAACTGCTGAATTCCTGGTAGCTATGATTGCATCTTTCTATTACAACTTAATCACTATTTGACAAATTCCAATCAGAGATTCATAAATTAATGTGACTTATTTTAATTAAGGTAATATGTTGCTTCACTACAGGAATATTAAAAATACACAGACCTTGAAAACAGTAAATAAGTCTTAAATGGATGGTAAAATGACAGAGCTTTAATCGTGGGTGACTTCTACAGATATAATCTCTGATTTAAGAGTGGATAAAAATCATGACCTAATAGTTACAGGAGAGGTAAAGTAGATTTGAAATTAATATTTATTTATTTTTCAATCTCCAAGTACTTTTAAGCCTTTAGAAATAAATAAATAAAAAATATCACAGAGGAGAATTTAATGATTTTATGAACTTCACTATAAAATACATTTAAAAAGCAATGACTTCTGGGTTTTCTTGCTCGTGTTACTACATTGCTAACAGTTGAATGTAGTTTATGTGAATAGCTATGCTTTCTCCAGAACAGTCTTTTTTGGTGCTGAATAATCTAGGAACCAAAGGATCAGATTCAGAACCCCCTACTATACACATTATTTCTGGCATTTCTGCTCATCAGAATCAATGATGTCACCTCTTTTGTAGCAGACTTTATCCTAAAAAGAATAGTACAGTTTTTGTCTCACTAAACTTTGAAATTACTTGAAATATTCTTTGTACATAAGGAAATACCCAGACCAATACATTTTAACCTGCAGAGCTTCAGTGAGGTTGTGTTGACACACACCAATTTCCACAGCAGTGGGAAGGAGAGAGACAAATCTAATACTTGCAGGTCACTCTAAATGATTAAGTATTCATTTAACATTCAGGCAGTGAAAACCGAACAAGGTTCTGACTTTTGCCTCTGCTTCATTAGGAGGAGGGTATAATCACTTTCATCACACTTGCTATAGGAAATACACCTTAAGATACTTACACTTTCATTTTCCCATCAAAACTATGCTTTATATTAAGATCTCAGAGTTTGCTGAAGCCTTAATTGATTCAGTTTTGCAAAACTAATGATCCAGCAGGAAAAAGTTTGTTGTTTCCGTCTTGTAGATACAAAGGGTAAAATACAATCTCTACCCAAATTCACCTAGCAGTGTGCAGGAATACAAGGAATACAAGGATTGTTTTGTCTGGTAATACCTCATTTTCCTAGCAGGATAAACACTACATTGTCTAGATGTTAATGTAAAGCAACCACCTTCATGAAAACTACTTGTATAATAAATGGAGTTGATTCAAAGCACAAGACAATAAAAAGATCTTAGTTTATGATTTCACTTAGACAAATGGCTATAAATATTTATTTCTAAGGAAAAAATCCTGTTGACTTTAGATCAAGACAAACAAGGGAAGTCTTTAATGCTGATAGACTTCTTGAAAATCCAATGAGCTGGTGAAATAGTTCCACTGACAATATACACTATAATATCAATTTTCATTCAAGCTTGCTGTAATCCATGTTTGCTTTAAAGATTATAGACATAGTTGATGGGGGAATCAAAACCCAAGTGTAGGTCAGGTGATGATTTAAGTTACTAAACCTTTGTATCTCTCTGTCTATCAAATGCTTCAGTAATATGTGAAATCAAACATCTGTAGATTATAGTACAGCAGTTGAAAATTAATCCTTAAAAAAGGTGGGCCTAAGCTTGACTTTGATGTAAATTTAGAAGCAGAGTTTATGTGTAGATATGAATATGATTTCAGTGATTAGAATTCACAGGAGATCGCACTCAAGACTGCTCTGGAAACTGAGCATGTAGACCGTCATTGGAGGAAGATAGTTATTGAAATAGAATACATTTTGCAAAATTACTAAAATTTGCTGGTGACACAAATGATAGGGAGTGAGATATAGAACAGAGAAATATGGTGCCTTAGCAACACTAAATTCATAGGCAGATGACTAATACAAAATACCTCCATTCTAAAAGTAAAAATATATGTGCCTAGGAATTGTTTTAGGATTTGCAGATAAGGACCGACAAATAGACACGTCCTATGACACCCATTATCTAAAATAAAAGCTCCATTTTCATTCTCACCCAAGGTTCAACCCAAACTCAAAATGCCTTTTTCAGATCTCAAGAAAGGCAAGTTGAATCCATTAAATGATGAAACTCAAAGCATTTGTCCTAACTGTATATTGACACCAGATATATTTCTTCCTATATTCTGCGTATGCTCTCTCTATTATAAAAGTTTGTTAGCCAAATTGTAATTTTCACGTCTATTTCATAAAAGATTTTGTCTTGCACAGTACACAGTGAAATCTTACTGAGAAGGGTTCAGCAATGCAGTGGTTGGGGCAGCACGGTATCTCACTGTTTGCTACTCTAGGATATGTTTACATTGCATATGTAACTTGGATCAGAGTTCTTGGCATTTCCCTACTGAAATGGCCCTGCAAGCACGGGTCTCCTTGAAACAAAGAATGCACAGAGGAAACAAGTGGCAGGTATTTACAGAATGGTTTACAAATAGATGATAAATGGTATTAGTGCTCTGCTACAAAGTCACTCTGTGTTTGCCATATTTGCTGTCTTAGGTTGTTCAGCTAACAAACTGCTGAGAGATTCTGCAGTCAGCAAAGGAGGGATAGTCATTCAGAGGAAGATAGAAAAGAGATGAGAGACTGAGAGGAGGGTTTTGGGGTTACACAACATTACATTGCTTTCTTAGGGAATACTAATGATTCTGTGTTCAGCGCTGTCAGCTCTTTTTAGTAATCAGTAAAGTGTTAAACCTTATGGCCTTGTGCATACCAAAAAGACTAACTTTCTGCTACTTGATAATAATAAATACTTTAAAACTCTGCAGAAACTGTGCTTACTTTTTACTACCTGATCAGTCAAGGTGACAACTTGTGATGAGGAGGCTGAATAGTGGTGGGTAATGGAGAAATCCTGTTTTTCAAAGATCAGTATAGGTGGTAACACTCCCATCCTAGGAAATAGGAAGGAGGACTAATCCGAATACACTGAAATTAGGCTGGTTTTCATATGGCAGGGCTGGAAGGGATTGATCTAATGTTAAAGTATTTACATTGCCTGTAGGTCTGAGGTAGATGATGCCTTCCTCGGCTGAATTCAGAGGCCCAGGGGGAGAAACGCTCACGAGTTGTTTTAGTGTTTTAACTATGCAAACAGAAAGTTTAGTAAGAGCTGAACCTAGGCACTACACTTTTCTTCAGCTTCTGGAGTGGTGAACACCACAGCCAGCAATATTGCAGCCATCATGGAATCCACATTATGCATCTAAAAATAGTATTTCAACAAAGTCAGCATTTAGACAACTGAATGTAGTCTGAGCCAGCCATTTTCCAGATATAGTTAGGAAGGAGATGCTATGGTGGTTGTAGTGTAAGATACAATCACTTTTCCTCGTATAAGGTGCACAATAGAAACATCCTTAAATTCTTGAGTTACTTTTCCTTTTTCCAGATGATAGAGTGCTGCACTGTGTCATGATATCAATGCATAGACAGACTGAAATTGCATTGGCTTGCTTTTGCTGCCGTATTTCATACTGCTGTCTAAATTGCTTTCTACTATCACTTCTGTCTTGACTGTCTAGGTTTCTTTCTGCCTGGAAAATTTATGTTTTATGTTATTTTGTCCCCATCTAATTGTATTAGCCTGAATTATTGTTCTTCTTTTTTTTTTTCCCGTTGTGTCCTGTCCACATTTCTAAACCTTTTACACATTTTTTTTTTCCTACCATCTTGTCCTTTCCAATTCTTTCTTCTTGTCATATGCTCATATCGTTGGTGGAGACAGATAGCAAATTATTCTACAAAATCATTACCGAGGATCAAAATTTTAAGTAATTAATTAATTAGTTTTTTAGAATTAACGGGAGCATGGAATTTACTGAGAACTGATCATGGAAAAAAGGCTGGGAGTGAAAAATCCTGAGCTGCTACAGTACTTTTTAAAATGTAAATTATAGAAAAGTAGATCTGTGTGAAAGAGCAAAGCCTGAGAAGTGGAAGGAGGAGAAGACCCAAAAAATTTGAATATGGAGGACACCCAGAATTTTCTTTATTTTACTTCTTTATGTAAATGCAAATATTTTCTAGAATTTGTGTCTCAGACAGAAAACAATAAACTGACAAAGGACAAATAATGAGTAAATAATAAACAACTCATACAGGTATTCAGAAGAAAGGTACAGACAAGTAGAGGGAAAAAAAATCATGAACAAAGGAGTTCATTCGTGAAATTAAGGGAATTAAGGAATAGATTAGAAATATCTAAAAACTGAGGAGTTCTTCACCTTGTAAAGAAAAATAAAAATAACAATAAGACAGCTTTCAGCCACATAAATATAAAGATAAAAGGTGCGGCATATACAACACATTCCGAATACCAAGCATGTATATAAGGCTAAAGAAAGTCTGTGAACCAGAGAGTAAATGAAAAGTTTGTCTACAGTTTTGATCTGGACAGTAATGTATATATGGAGAGTTGTAGGTATTCATGACTGCACACTGAAAGCTGTCAAATCTGTGATGAAAACAGTATTTGGACTTCTAACTGGTAAAAATTTAACCATCTTTTGAAAACACTAAAAGAATTGGAAAATGAATTTGCAAATCCAATAGTTACGATTTCAGTTAATTTGTTAGTAGGGAACTGGATTTAGACCACTGAAAGCTACAAATAAAATACCAACCACAGTACCTACGTTTGAAAAAGGAAGCATGGTGGCGAGGTGGTCCAGGAAATACCTGTTCATTGCAGTCTGAGAATGTTATGTAAAGCATACAGGTATAAATGAAAGTAAAATAAAGTGTACAATGGTTTTACCACAGGTAATTTCTATCAAATCAACTTACTGCCTGTTAAGGTAACTGATTTCTTTGAAAAATGGTAAATTCATGAACTTCGTATAGCTATGTTTCAGAAAAAGTAATCATTGAATTGGAGATAAAGGGCTGCATGGAGTTTATTGTATGGTGAATAAAAAGCTGGCTAAGAGACACATGATAATTCATTGATTCTAAAAAGAAAGAAAGGGGATCGATCACTTTATTTTCTTTGGGTGCTGGTTTTTTTTTTTATAACTTAGGTTTAATATTTTCATTAATGAGCTTCATAGTGTAGAAAAGTACAGGTGATACCAATCCAAGCCTTACTATCAGTTTAGGGAAAGACAAGGTTATCATATGGTATAACTTCAAGGGATGGAGTGGTAGAATGAGATAGATCAGAACAAGTACAAGATGATGTATGTTGGAATGGATAGCATAACATTTGTTTTAAACAAAAGTGGTTCATCAATGTAATGAGATGAAAGAACAAACCTAAATGAGCAAGATGATGGTTAAACATCAGCCATGGAAAAAGGTGGCAGTTTTGCAGTATATAATGTGAGATATTTTCAAGAGAAATGTTATTCCAGGCAGTGTATAGCTGCTGTACAAGGCTATTAGTATGAGCACAGTTAGAATACAGTAATACCGTGTTAAGCAACCTGTGTTTGAAACAAACTAACAAAATCCTCTGAGACTGAAACAGCAGCAAAGGAGGACTGCTTGTATAACTAGAGGAATTGGAGGACTTATCGTATATAAAGAGATTAAAAGGAATTGGTTTGTTCAGCCTAGCAAAATAAAAGTTGAGTAGGCTATGATTATGTTTCATAAATACATTCAGGAAATAAATGCAAAGGCATAAATAGTGAAGGATAGTACTTGTAGAAAATTAAATAGATACAAATGTATAAATTTAAACTAGAAATTAGAAACAGTTTTTCAATCAACAAAGGAAGATTTGGAAAGGCTTACATAGCAATGGAGGAATCTAAATTGCTTCCAAACTTGATGAAGCTGGTGAGCTCATGGAAGGTATTTGTAATATGACAGGAACGATTTTGATATAAAAAGCAAAAATTTTTTTGGTGGCTTTATTTCATTAGTCTTGCTTCACTGAAAATGCTTTTATTCCACCCAATATACTAGTTGTTTTAACAAAAAAAAAAAGACCCTAAAAAACCCCAGATAAAATCATGTGAAGACTTTTCTTTTTCCCCTTTTAAAGCTGTCCTAAAAAGTCATTCCATCGTGCCATCTCTGAATAGTAGATATAAGAAAAAATTACAATTCTAATTAACAACTCCTTTAAGATATGGATGTGTCTGAATACCTGCATGCATTGTCTTTTTTTTTTTAATGCCTTTATTCCTTATTTACTCTTCTGTGTTTCTGCCTGTCCTCAGTCCTCATCTGTTACAGGCCCAATATTTTTCACTGGGAATCAGACACACGGGTTAATAAAGCTTCAAAGTAGAGAGTATAGTGACAAAAAAAAAAAAAGAGGAGCATGGTCTGATACTTACTTGAGAAGCGAAACTGAAGGATTTGGGGAACTGTTTCAGTGATGGCAGATTAGCCTTTTGCATGGCTGTTTTTGACAGGGGAAGACAGAGAAAGTCAAACAACCTAAATGAACGCCATGAGAAGCAACTATGAAAAAGTACCAGCATCCATTCTAGTCCTGAATTTTATTTGTAATTGCTAGGGTACTGGCAGTTTGTAAGTGGTGGAGATCCAAAGCAGTAATTTTAGATCCACAAACTGAAAAGAAATTAAAAAGGTAGCATGGAAAGTAAGATATATAGGACAAAGTTGAGATGATCATGCAATGAACAAGATACTTAGGTTAGGAATGCCTAGGTTGTGGGTACCATTGAGGAATCATTTTGAGTCCTGCACCTTCACAGTTCCTAAGCACATAAGCATCAGAAGAAATAGAAGTAATATGGGAGTAACATTCAGAGGTAACTGGAGGTTTTGTGTATCCAAATGTTGTATATTAGCATCTAAGGTCATCTAAGTCCCACTGCTGAAAATCAGATGTTAGATGGTTTGTATCTTGATTGTTTGGTAAAGTTTTCATTTTTGAACATGATACTTTGGCAATATATCAATTAAAGGTTGCACAAATAGAAAGTCAATATTTTTAGATATTCAGCTATGATGAATGTTTTCTGGAGGAAAAACAAAGAGGGAAGGGAGCAGATATAGTACTTTACCTAAGAATAAAATTGTCCCCAACAGCAAGGAAGAAACAATAGTGGTCTGTTAAACTACTGATCGAGCAATGAATTCTGATTGGGGGATTCATGAGGTCATAATTGAAATCAGAGAGGTTCCCTTTTGCTGAACCCATTCCAGGTCTGGGACCTTAATTTGTATATGGTGTCTTGCTGTGCATGTACTTGGAATGTGAAAACAATATAAGTTTAATACTTCTGTTTAAACATACAAGTTTGACTACACTTGCATAATCATGGTGAGTCCTTATTTGGAATTCAGTGCATAAGGGAAAAGGTTGTCACAGTGTTTGAACCTGACACTTTGGCACAATGCAATTTCGAAGAAGAGACTTCTGTCAGACATGCTGATCAGTCATTTCCCTTATTAGAGCTGACAGTGCTAAATAAAAGGCTTTTACACAAATCTTAATCGTGACAAAAACCCTTGCAATGATATGCAGGGCTATATCCTGTCAATAACGAGAGCAACCTCTGAGCGGAAAGTGGTAGAGTCAATACCCACAATATTGCCTGTCATACTTGCACTGAGAATTAGTACACTGTTTGCTAACAGGAGGAGCCTTACCTTATTTTTACTGTTGCAAACAGGAGTTTTGCTAATGGTACCACGGTGACAATGAGATCTGGAGTATCATTGAGGGAAAATATATGGAAACACAAACAGGTTCATATAGGGTTCTTTGCTGGGCCTTTGTGTTTTCTCCTGCTCCTCAGAATACAGCATTTTCTTTCATCTGTTAGAGACAGTATAATTTTGCCATTACTTAGCAGAAAATATGCTTCCATGTCCTTTGAAAGTGTAAGCTATTTGGAAAGAATAAATATATATTTGAACATATGGCAATATGGGTTTTGGAAATCTGAAAGTATTAACTGTGGTTGTCTTTACAGCAAACTGTATTGCCTCGAAATAATGTGAAGCTTGGCAGTTTTGCTTTGCAGGGGTCCATACAAACATTATATTTGGCTTTGATACACTTAGAATAACATCTGCTAGTTTAAATTTGAGTTTTCCGTTGTCTCAGTAAAATTCTGTCAGAGCTCCTGGATTTCTTTCAGTTTTATGTACCATCATTGACAAACTACAAATTTGATAGGTTGCAATGCATCACATGTTTTCTCAGGCTCAGAGATTCAGGAGTTCCAAAGAATGTTTTAAAAAGAGGAGTTTTACACTCCACAAAATGACTATAAGGTGAAAGACAGTTTAGTTCAGCCTGCAAATATTATGTAGATTTTTGTTGTGAGAAGGAAAGGCCAAGCTGGTACAAAACATGGACATGAAACAATTTCTAGCAAAGATTAGAGTTAACATGGATTTGCAAGAGTCTAAGTAAGGTTAAGGACAAAAAGTCTTAGAAGAATAAAGTAAATATCCACATATGAACTATCAGAAAGTAAATTAGACAAGACAAGCTAGTTATATGCTTTGGACATCTCTAATTAAGGAACCCTAGGTAACTTACCCAGCCTACAGCATCATTGTCCTCATTAGTGTTCTGTCATCATCATCATCATCTCCACCCTACCTAACACCAAAGCCTGAGGGATTTGCCATCACACCATTGGGCATCACATTTCCTTGATTCTTAGATTGCTTTGAGACACTGTGAATCTCCGCTGCTATTCCCCAAGGAGCCTATTTAAAAAGCAGAGCACAGGAGGGGTACTCTGTTGTTGGCAGCTCTCGTGGCTTACACAGATGGTCTACTGCACTCAGAGCCTACTGTGTCTTTTAAAAGTTGGTCTCATTCCTACATGGAAAAGATTAAAGTAAGAAAGTGTCAATCACAGATGTGCAGATTGCCAAGTCTGACTGGCTTTTGAATTCCCGGGTAGCAACCACTCAGGTATCCAAAATCAAAGAAAAACTAATTGGCAGAGGATGTATCTACACCATGACCATGTAGACCTCGGAAAAAGAATTCTGATGGGTGACGAGCAGAGACACCCTTGTTTGGGAAATGACCTGCCAGCCAGCCTGGGCCCACAAGCAGCAATCCTGTGCTCAAGTTCATAATTGTCTCAGATGTTTTTTTTTTTCACTGAGATGTGATAGTGTGAAAACACATCTTGGCTATGTAAACTTACTGATTCTTCTCAATGTTGCTTTAGGGGTGCATCACCTCATGCACTGTGCTGCACTTGCAGTGTTGACCTGTTGCAAACTTCTTTTATGCACTCCAGCCATTCAGTGCTCCCAGTGTTCTGAGAGTTACCTGTGTTTATTGTTATTTATACAGAAAAGCAAATGCAAATACATATAAACGGCAGAGCTGCCCAGTTACACATTTTAAAATTGTCAGTTCCAAGGAATTATTCCCATCTTAACCTGCAATAAGTAAAGACCAGGATTTGAAATACAACCCTTACCCTGGATTGGGAATAGCGACACAGCTAGTAGTACTTTTGCTTCCAGGGAATTGTTTTTTAACTTGTAGAAAGTCCTCTGCTGGCACAATTTTACATTGGGAAAAGGTTCATGTATTCAATAAAATCAACAGCTCTGCATCAATTTCATTGCCTTTTTTTCCAGAAAATAATTAAAATGTTTTGGTTTTATGTGGCCAGAGCAATTAAATTGGTTTATTATGAGACTTCTACTGAGAATTCTTTTCCAACGTCAAATATGGTATAGCAGAAAATGAAGAGGTGAACTTGAAGACAATTTTGGAGCCTTACTGAAGCAACATTTATTTGAAGTGAACATATTTTGGCGTATTAGTAGGAGGAGAAATTTGCTGCTTTTTTTTTTTTTTTTTTTAATCATAATTTGGGGGACAATTAGATGAAATTCTTTATGAGAAATTCTGTTTGACCTGCTCTGCTACTGAAGTAGTAAATGAATGCTCTAAGGGAACAGTGACCGTGGAGCCAGTTCTTTCCCTCCTGTCTTTGTAATTTGCACTTAGCCATGTGTAACCCCGCACATTATGGGCAACGTGTGATGTCAGCAAAAGCAGCTGCCTGATTAAGTGCTACCCACTGCAGAAACTAGGCCCTGGGCTATGATTTGTGGGGCAATAGTCATCATAGTTAGATAACTACAGTGTTTACTGTAACTTTGAGAGCATACATAACATTTTTAAAGGCAAGAAGAGGAGGAATGTATGCCTCATTAATATCTACTTGGTAAATTCTCAGAATATATATCTGTATACATATTTGATATATCTCATCCTGTTATCTTCAAAATGTTCTTAGTTTGGGTATAGCTCCAACTTCACTCTGGCTTAATAGGGTAAAGCTGTATTTCAAGCCTACAGTGTCATCAGGGAGTTGTTTATTTCACTTGAACTGATATAAAACCTCTCCAGTGTCATCTGAGGTATAAAAAATGGCTGGAGTGCTACGTTTAAAAAAAAGAACACAGAAACATCTTTTAACTTGGAAACTGTTTTTTTGGATGCTGTTGCTTTAAATATGTGATGAATTTCTGGTTTTGCTTGGTAGCAATGATGGTATGCTGAGAATTAAGGCACAAGATGATGACACTTAAAGTATATATGTGGGAATTTAATAAATTTTGTCTTACTGTTTCAGCCTTACTCCCTGGAGGAGACAATTAGATCCACTGAGCCAAGCAGTACTGTTACCTCTCTGCCTCCCCAGGTGTACTTCAGTGAACCTCCCAGGACAGAAAACAGGGTTAAACCATGCTCTGATCGTTCTTTGCCCTCCTTCAATTTTCTGTTTCATAAGAGGCCAGTGATGAGGGAGTATAAGAAAGTACATAGAGACTTCTGATAGCGTGCTGCCATATAACAGACTTGGGCAGACTGTAGTCATCTGGACATGATTCCCAGCTACCTAGGGAGTTGTACTTTTCAGGGAAGGTGGTTCCACTCCAGGAGAAAAAGGCTGGCTGGGTCAGGGCTTAGACCCTTGTATGCAGCCATGACAGATGCAGACACACAACTAGGCTGCATGTGACCTGCTGAAGACTCCCTGGTGCTGTTGATGGGGGAAGGTAGACAGATCAAGATGACAAGGCGATGAGTTAAGGCATCAGTTTACACTAGCAAAAAGCATGTGAAACTAGGTATCACAATTCATTGTTATGGTGTCATCATAAACTTCCAGTGTTCCAGTGACTTCACATGGCCTACACCTTGAGTGGGTACAGTAGCATGACAGGGTGTTAGTACCACAGGGTGAAAGGAACATATTTCTCTTTCACGTGCTACCTCAGTATTACTAACCACTCATGTGCATTGTGTGTTGTTGTTTTTTGTTCAATTTGCATAATTTTGGAGACTTCAAACTCCAGTCTGAATAATTCATACATACGAGTAATTTTCCTGAAGTCTGATTTCTGGGTCCAAAAGATCACAACATGACCTTTTATTAAAAAAAATGCACAAATCTTTTTGAAATAATTGTTTGAATAGCTGTCAGAGCTGTGGAACTTCAGAATCACTTCTACCATGATGCAGCAGGACAAGCGCCTCAGTCTTGTGGTTCTACTTGTGTCCTTGCTGAGTGTGGCTCATGCCAGCCCGAATGATGTGACACCGGGCCCCAGAGCAAAAGTCCTGGTTATAGCCTGCCTGAGAAGTAAGTTGTATGTATTAAGGGACTTTTACCAGTAATCGTTGTTTACATACAAAATGGAGGAGAAAAATGAGTACTTCCAGTCTTGAAAAAAAAGCCAGGAAAGTCATAAAAGCTTCTTATTGGTTTCATGAGGTCTACAACAAAAGTCGTTGATTTCAGTGGGTAATTTTGTTTGCATATGGCTTGCACTAGCCATCAAATAAATTATGAAGTCAAAGACATTTCCTCTCAGGCAGTTTGAGTATTGTTCTTAATGTAACTACTGGCCTTCAGCCTCACAGTTATTTTCCCACTTAGTTCGGGAGGTTTTACATTTGCCATTTTTAGAAACATACTTTCTAAAAGAACCTTAAGAACTTATCTGCCGTTTGTGTATTCATTCAGCCTTCTGTCTGTGAAAGTCTACTTGCCTTGAGAAAAGATGTGTAATGGTTTTATATGGGATATGAAATTTCTCTCATAAATGTGATATGATCTAATAATTAATGAATGCCAGAAGACAAGCTAGAAAGCTTAAAGTCTAACAACTTTTGTCTAAGTTATTCTATCATCTCACTTTCCATCATCTCAGACTTTCAAATAGGTCTCGGGTTTATAACTAGGTAGATATTAAAAGTCCAAATCTCTTTATATTGAAGCCCTATTTCTCCCTTTACGTGTCTCTGCCCATATAACGTAGCATCAAAATGAGGTGAATGTAATGTAATTTATTTCCACTTTAATGTTCCTTAGCAGTGTAAGAATGGCATACAGTGGTATGGGTACTACTCCAGAATCTTACTTTATATAAGTTAAAGGCAGGCTAATAATAATAGCAATATCAATATTTATATATTCATGTACATATGCCTTTATATATTTTTTTTGCTGGTGTGTCTAAGGGAATTGAATTGTAGGTATGTGTGCATATATGTGTGCAACATATTTTCTGCACAATAAAAAAGGAAAGGGTCATTTTAGGTTGAATCAAATATTTTGTTTGAAAGAAATAGGATGATTTCGAGTAAGAGATTTTAATCTATATTTGTAATTAGGTTAATAAAATGATTTATGTAAAACTGTTAAAATTCAGATTTAAAATATACTGTGTGGATGGAAATAGGTCAGCAGGATTTTACAGAAAGTAGGGCTGGCATATGGTCCAAATTATTTTGCAGTTTTCCATGACTTCTTGAAGATAAAATTTTCAGAAGTATATTAAGAAATTGGACAGGATAGCCACGTGTTTAAAGTCACAGAAGGGAGACATATGCCTGATAAGATTTTAAAGTGCATAATGGAGCTACCACACCTTACTAGAAACTGTGTAAAGGGTTGTGAATATCCGCACAACACAGGCTACCTTTTGTGCTTATGTACTTAACAGATAGATATCTTTTTGCATTTTACTAGATTTTATCTTTCTGTCTTACATGTATCAGCTGCTTCTCTGCTACTATATATTTTACTTCTGTTGTCTTTCTTGGAACATCTATGTATTTTTTTTGTTTTCTGTTTTCCTTCCCGGCCCTTTTTTATTTCCACTTTCCTAAGTAGAAAGAAAACATCATACTAATTCTGCTGAGGAGACAGCACATAGTAAAATGGTTCCCTTAGGTAAAGGTCGGCAAAATTGCCAATAATAATGTCCTTGGTCAAAAAAATAAACCAGCAATATTCAGGAAGATTTGCAATTGGCCATGCATCTTTGACTTTCTCAGACCATATATAATGCAGCAGTGAGTTTCTAACTCATTTCTTCTATAAGAATAGGGCAATAGAAGATATAAAATAATTGAAAGAATACATAAACAGGCTGAAGAAATAACTTCCGAATCCAGTAAGCAAGTGCAAGTAATTACCAATAAAGTAGAGAAAAAAAAGTGAAACCGATTTTGCAGACTGATTTCAGTAAGGTGATGTCATTAATACAATCTTATTTACTAAGTTTAATTATTTTTCTCCTTAAAAGCTCGGACTGCTTCCAAATATATACTTAAATTGTTATCCTCATTGGAAAATACAATCCAAATCTTCCTTTTGTGTATATTCAAAGCCAAATATAATATTTTTAATATAATTTTAAGACAGAATAGTCATTGCAATTTTTTAATGAAAATAATTAAATACATAGGTGTTATAGCTTTAGTAACAGTGGATTATCAAATATATGGACATACTTAGCAAACTGGTTTAACACACAAATTTCTTTCTTAGTGTTGTTCTTTGAGGACCCAAAGAGAAACATTCAGGACCCATTTTGTTGTCTTCCTTTTGAATCATAAATCAAGACTTGAAATGCAAAGAAAGCTATAGTTCTTGCAATGAAAGCTAGTATTCAGTTAAATTGAGAGTCATTGGATTTATTTTTAAAATACTGTCTAAAGTTTGGCGTGGACTTGTTTGTTCCAAATAAAGTGAACATAAACCCAGGATCAAAAATGTAAAGTGATGCATACAAACTATATTTAGAATAATCCTAATGTAATTCTCAGTTGCTGAATTGATTTGATCTTCTTATCATGGGGAGAAATTGGGCTCTGAGATATTATCAACAGCTTCTAACTTCAATCTGATTATTGCTATAATCCTGACAGTGATTGATTCTGAGTAATTATCTCAGAAGCAGAATTAGATTAAAAAACAATATTCCAGATTATAGAAGACTCCAGTCCATTCTTGTAATTAGTTCCATCTTAGAATGTATGATGCTATCACATTTGAATAATTTAGAGCGAATTACTCGCAAGCAGCCTGTTTGACTATACTTTAATAAGAAAATAGATAAACAAGGAACCATAATATTTCAAGAAACATTACATTGTAAATTAGCAGCTCCATTGCAGTAAAGTTTACTTTGCCGATGTTTTCAGTTTGCCATGCAGCTCCTAAAATATTGCTGGGTACTAGGCAAAGGCCCAGTGCTACAATAATCAGTGATCATGCATTCATAATGATGATTTATGATTACCGATGGTGTCATTATCATCATAATTATAGACTATGAATTAATTTTTCACAATTGGCATCTGAATCATTTTCAACCATAGGCCTTTCTTTTGTGAGAAGAATTACTTGCAGATAATGGCCATAAAGAATGGACTCGTGAGACTGAACCCAAAGAAAAAAAACATATTTGAAGTTCTTGAGCAATATTCATTTATTATTTTCCTTAATTCTGTCTATAGCACTGATGATCTGGACCAAAAAGTGATGAAGCTTCATTGTGCTAAGCACTTTAAAGAATACGTAGAATGAATGCTTTCTGTCCAAAACACAATATTAACAGGATCTTAACAAGAAATAGAGAAGGAAGTATATGTGTCTTATGTACTGTAATTTATGGAAATTGATGTCCCCAGTTTTTTTCTCCATTCTTTTCTTCCTGTCTCTCATTATGATTAATTGAAGGAGTAGAGACAAAAATATTCCATAGTTCAGACTCATTTTGAAGATCATGATTCCTGTGGCTTCCTTAGAGCCAAAGGTGATGTGTTCTGGGCCATCTCTTTTCATCAGGTACCTTGGGATTTGAGAAAAGGTATTTTGTTCTCCAGGCCCATGCTGCTGGTGTGATAGAGTTTTGGCAAAGACACAACAAGGAAAGTTGTTTCAGGGTTGTTTCCAGCCAGATCCAGACAAGCGTTGAGTTAGAATGGAAAGAAGGAAATTAGTTCAATGGTGAAAGAGGCAGAGACAGCCAGTCACTGTATCATGTATGGAAAACTCTTATGATTGCCAATATCCCAGGCTTTGATCCTGGGCAAACTCCAGTCTTTCATCTTTTTGCCCTTATGAAAAACTCGAGTACATGTTGTAAAGAAGGTTTATTTAGGAGGGGAAATATTTGTGGAGAAGAGAAAAGTATTGATCAAGTTTGAAGGAAGAAAAGTTGGACAAGGGTAAAGGAATGGAGTAAAGGGATGGAGAACTAAAAAAATCTTGAGTTTAAACAGACTAAGACTTTTCACCTTTTAATTTTTATGCAGATGTTTATATGAAGGTATCTCTTAAAACACCAACAGTTTATGATGTATGTTATTTTAAAATATTAAATGTACATACAGAAATCTTGAATACGTGATGGTATCAAGAATTAATTGCAAATTAATTAGGCCTTGAAGGAAGGTCTTACACTAAAAGTAGTGGTAACAAAAATAAATATAATTAACTATTAATTTTAGTCTGATACAAATCAACTGTCACTCTGATGCCTAAGTATGGCACAAAATTTATAAGTACAAAAGATATGGCCTCTCTGAACATTACAAGATTAGTGATCGCTCCATTTGGATACATGCAATCTAAGGACAGTGCCTTATTTTGTTTTAAGGATGGAAAAACTGTGTTCACTGTGTTCTCTATCACTGGTAAACAAACAATGTAATGTCAGCACATAACAGACGATGAAAACAGTAATCTGTCATAAAGCATGGGTGGAAATTGGCACTTTTCTTGTACCTCTGATTTTCCCACAGGCATTATGTATACTTTGGCCTTTACTAAAGATGCTGATCAGTTCTTGTTTCTTGAAAATTCTTTGGAGTAAAAATACACTGATGTATTTAGGATAGGCACGTGAAATCAGTAGATAAGGTTACTGGAATAGCTTTGTCATGAAACTCCAGATTTAAATCTCTAGAACATGAGTATTTGTGCATTTGAGCCTTCCCTTCTATTTTGTTATGCACTAAAATAAGTTTTCTTTCTTGATAAAGTAATAGATTTTCTTTTTCTACAACACTTCAAAATGAACAAGTGGAGTTCTTTATCGTAAATACAGCACTAATAGTATTCTGAATGAAAAAAGATTGATGTGGGTCATAGACTGAACTAGTGTAACATCTCATAGCTTTTTTGACAGTGTTGAATTACAAAATCCAGGAGCTGAAAGTTCGCATTTTTTTAATCACTGTTGACCTCTGAAGTTTATAAAGTTGTATTACTCCCTTCACTGATACATTAGTTTTGTTACTGTTTTAATCAACAGTATCAAACATATTGATCATTTTGATCATAACCATATGAAGAACAATTTTTATATTAATAATATTGTTTAGATACAAGGGTTGAAGAAGTAGAGAATACCAACCCTTAGAATAGCTGAACTTTAAGGCTTTAGCCTAAAAGGATATTTCTAGTTGAAAGTTTACACCTAATTCATTTATGTCACTCTTAACACTGGTTTTGACAGTGTTGGTTGTGTTTCCACTTAACACTGCCTGTGGCTACGCAGAATTTGCTGCAGATGATATTTTTATGTAAAGCTAACTTTGTAATAGAAGCCTTTAGCAGTGAAAATACTGCAGAAACTTAAAGCAGTAACTGAGGACACAGGTGAGTGTTGACCCATGGGTAAATGCAGCTTCATAAGCTATTAAGTGATGGCATGGATTAGTCATGTCTGCCATTCTAAGGTATTTGAGGTATTCTGTGGATGGTTATGGACTTGCAATCTAATTAAGATGCTTATTTAATTTCAGAAAAGCACCAGATTTAAAGAGTAAAGGAAAGAATGAGTTGGGACTGTGCCCTAGAAACCATCGTTATAATTGTCTAGAGTGTCTTGTACGTATAATTACACAAGGCAATCTGTTACTGCTAAAGTGTGATTTACAACTTACTTCTGGACTGTAGGAGAATTGTTTAACCTCTTTACACTGAGAAGCACATAGACAAAGGCTAGATTGGTGGCCTTCCAGTCTGATAACAGTAAGCGTGATTTGTCTTTATGTTTTCAATGGGGTTTGATCCTGTTTTGGTCTTATCTGTAGATGTGAGTTTCAACCTTTACAGAGGAAGAATTGATCACAACTATGCCTGCTTTTGAATGAAATAACTAGCAATGACAAAGTCCATCGAGCATGTTTATCATCCAGCAATGCAGAGATTGGGACACATGGCTCAACTGGGCAATGCTTGAGTGTTTATGCTATATGCTGAACTAGAATGTAGAAAGAACCTGGTTGTCCATGATAGTTTGCCAAGGACATCCTAAAACTTTGAAGTCATTGCAGTCTTTTAAAGTCTTTTATTTGCAAACAGACAGCAATGTGAGGGAAGCTTTGTGACAAAAAATCCTCACCATGATTTGATCTGAAAAGTTACCTGTTCATCTAGCATAGCCTGTATTAAAACTAAATCTATGAAAATATTGTCTTTCCTGGTTTTGAAGGTCACTGACAAAAAAGAACCATGTAGGTAAAAATCAGAACTATCAGTCACCTGTGAACTGGAATGCTCCTCCAAATCCTTTAAAAGTTACCTGAGTGCCACACTATAGCTTGGGTGACATTTTCATGCACCAGGTTTCATACTTCTGACCTGTGCCCTTGACCTTGGTACAGACTATTTGAACCTTTGGCCTAGGTTCGGCAGTAAGTAGATGCACAACCTCACCACTGAGTGGGTGATGCAAAGCCAAAAAACTTTCCTTCACCCTCTGCACAGGACAGCATGAACAGGTGAGCCGGCACATGTGCTGTAGCCCACCAACCCCTGTTCATTTTTTTCTCATGTGCAGGGCTCAGCTGCAGCAGGTGCCTTTATCCAAGGAAGAATACCATCCTGTTCTCTCCAGAAGTGAATTACAGACTAGCAGTTTGACTGCATATTTCCAGGAAAGAAATACTTTTCAGGTTCTAACCTGCTTTTAAAAAAATCATATTCTTCTAGTATTTGAGTATAACAATCTATATAGCTCTTATTTCCTGTTATTTAAGAGCATGGCAATCTATATAACTCTTGTTTCCTATATTTACTCTTGTATTCTTTATAACAGGAAGGTTTCTTTACATCATTAAAGCAAACAAATCATCTGACTGATAAGACTCCTTCTACTGTCCTGAAACACTTTGAAATAGTTAGCCTCCCACTCCTTTCCAGATTTGCTGTTCCCAGATAAAAATGAAAGCCTGTTCAGGATGTTTATTTTTAGTGAATATCAAACTAAACACCTGTAACAAGTACCAAGTTGTCTGTTCTTTTATGTTGTTGAGTGCATAGAAACAGCACTGAGAAAACTCTTTCCATATTAAAACTGTATATTTTGCTTTCTCCAAAGGACAAAAAGACATTATTTTCTTATATGGATTACTTTTTCCCGTCTCTTACTCATAACAACACATACCTTTGACCATCAATGTCACTGATACCACTGCCTAAATCTCTTTGTAAGTAAATCTCTATCCCTTTATAAAATAGTTTTCTTATCTTTGTTAGCTCATCTTCATTATAACTAAACCTAATTCACTCTCTTCTAAAGGATTTATTTTCTGTCAGTATTAAGGGAATACCATTTGAAATATTTCCTTTGCAAAACAAAGAAGCTATACAATCCAAGTATTTAAATCAGATTATCATTTGTTTCTGTAATGTCATTTTAGCAAATGTAGACACACAGCACTTTCCTCCGTTTTCAAAGCCAGTCATATAAGAGAGACCCGAACAAAAAAAAAGCCCTCCACATGCATTACAATTCTTTTCTTACTGCAGCCATTTCTGATACGCTTAGGTGATACATCCATCGTCATTAGCTATTGTTCTTCTTTATGGGCAGACTATCTTGAACAATCAACTACACTAGACTTTACATAAGATAAAAAATAACCTAGCTTTGTTCCTCTAGACCCTTCTACATGGTTTCTTATCCCTTCTTCCAATTAATACCATCTTTTTCAAATCATTAGAGACTTCATATTTCATGTCCCACGTGTACATATATGCCAGAATATGTTAAATTACTTTCTGTTTGCATAAAATAGTGGTTACAATACATGTACAGAGAGTAAGATATGTTCTTGTCTACTTAATCTAGCTGCCCAACCAAATATTTTTTACACAATGAGTTCTATAAGATGTAAGCATTCTATAGTCAAAACCGAAATATAATATTAATATTATAATCTCACTTTAGCAGAATAGACATCTTTCTATCGTGGATATCAATTATTTGTGAATAAAGCTTTCTAAAATTGTTTTCTGTAATACTATACATATGTGAAATTTAGAAGCAAAATTTCAGAAGAAATATTAAGAAGCTGCAAACTTCAATGAATAATCACTTATGATGAATCACAAAGGCAAAACAGACTCATAGTACCAAAGTCTACTGAAGAAAAGCAGTTATCAGGAAATCTCTCAAGTACATGTGTAGATATAGAAAACATTAGCATCACACATGCTCAGGTATTTTTATTTAATTAAAGATTCATTTTTAATTTATTTAAGGCATTTATTTGCAGTCTCATCACCATTATTATAATTCATTATACTTCCATGCCTGGATACTTGACATGGCTAAACAGAACAGTCAGCAAGCAAGCAAACAAAACAACATCTGAATAAGACAAATTTCAAGGAAATATGTACTACTCTTTGGCACATATAGTTGGAATTACCATTTATTTCCAAACCCAGAGCTACTTGCAATGCATTTCAGTTCTTTTTCTGCCATGTGTAATTTTCCTAAAACTAAGCTTAATTCTCCTACACCTGTTTTCTTCTTTGTATGAGAGCTTTTATTACTTCTGATATTTTGAGGAAGTATCTTTCTTCTGCTTTTTGTATTTTGGGCATTGGAGTAGAAAATGGCTTTCAGTTTTGATCTCTATTCTGTTGCATCAATTGTAGAGTCAGTCTTCCATAGGTCTCTAGCGCATTTTGTATCATTCCTGGTTTCTGTTTCTAATCTGTTGTAACAGACTGTATTTTGCTAGGGCAAAACATCTACATATATAACAAACATTGCTATAGAAAATTTGTCTGTGGATTTCTCTTCATTCTCACAATCCAGTCTTTTCGCGAAGAAAGCGGAATGTATAGTAAAAATGGTGGGTTTCTTTCTATGTATAGTTGCATAGCTTATATCAAATTAATCTTATGGCATACACATGAATTTTAAACATGGCAAGGTTTAACTTACAGTCTTTTCTTCAACTTGTTCTAATATCAAATTAGAATTCACATCAGGAAAGATATATGATTTGTCCTTTTTTTAGGATGCTCATTTAGCATAAGTACAAGACTATCTCAAGTGACTTTGTATGTCCATTTTTATTCAGCATAGTGTTTTGCATATTGCTTACTGGTATGCTGCTCCTGAAGAATACAGTACAGAGATACCTCCAGTGAGCCAGTTTTAAGTTAATTAAAATAGCACTGGGAGCTGTCTAGGCATGGTAGCAGCGAGCACCACAGAGGCTACATTCTGCTTCTTCTCAGGCAGTTTTCAGTATATTAGGCTTCACTTCAAGTGAATTCTCTGTTGTTGCAGCTACTCTACTCCTGCATGTCTGAGTAAGCCTATGAAAATCTAGTTCATATTTCTGTAGTTTGCACTGTAGACATGCTGAAAATGCCACTGACTAGCTCTTGGTCATTGATAGGGCAAGTTGTTTGTAGACCCACGCAAGTTTTATTCTGAAAATTTGAATAAAGAAATGAACAAAAGCAAATGCCACCACTAAGCTAGTGTTAAACATCTTATAATTTGGATATGCCCTTGTGAAAACTCTCATGTTGATTAGTTCAAATATCTGTGGACCAGATGATATCAGGTAATTTGAAAGGAACAGATTCTACTAGTAAAAGAGAAGTTAAGAATTGCTCCTGTACAGGTACATTCCCTTTTAATGTAAAGCTCCCACACGCTAGTGTCCTGCTCTGCTTTGTCTTCACCCAAGCCATGTCACAGATGTGAAAGAGGCAGGAGTGGGGGAAATCATACATAACCTAATGCATTTGTGCAGTTCTGTGTTTCTTATACTGTTATACACACCAGAATCTAACTCCTTGGTTACTAATTACTACTGATGTAGTGATGTAAGTAATGTTAGATCAGGTGGCTAATTTACATCAACACCAGAACCAGTTTTAGTTCAATGAGTCAGCAGCTGTCATTTTCTCCCTAACACCTCTTTCCAAGCCCTTCCTTGAAGAATGCATGGAGGCCCATGAAAAATGAGCCTGCCTTGCTAGAAGTAAGAATGATTTGATGCATATCAGCAAAGAGTGTCTCCCTGAGGAAGGCACGTTCTCCTGTTTCTAGCCATCCTGAATACTTAGATTTTCATATGAAATGGAAATACGTAAACTAAAGTTATTTTATGTGATCTGTTACAACAAATTTGGCTAGGGCTAAGGCATGTGAATATTCCTAGTGTATTGCTGCTCTTCTGTGAGTAGCAATGTTGGCCATGTTCCAGCCTTTAATGTTCTCTCTTGGGCTTAATAAACTCATAAAAATATCCACTAAATTACTCTAATTTGTTTTGTAACTCTTTTTAGTGATCTTGGACTTGAATGTATACCCTCTGATCTTTGAGTGTTAGCATTGTGCAAGTTTCAAACCTTTTAATAATCATTAACTCTGTTATCAAGATACTTTCTAATTTCTTCTCTTTTGTCCTGGTAAATCTAATTTCTGATGTAGGCAAATGTTCATTGATTTCATTTGTACAGGCTGTGCTTAAGTAATTGTTTAACATCCTTTCTATTTTCTTATCCTGTGTCTCTAATTCTGTGCTAATCACTCTTCCGAAGGTGACTTTTCCTCCTTCACCAATTCACAAAAATGGACAGGATATTCTTAGTCCTTTATGTGAGAATACCTTCAGAGAGCCATCATGTATTATATTTCCTTTTACGCAAGATCTCTTTATTTTTATGTGTAGCTTTCTGTTCCCATGCAATTGCCTGAAATTTCCCCACTGAAAAATTCAGATATAAATATTAATCATGTGTTTTTCAAGAAAAGAGAAGCATTAATTCAAATAATGGTTAGAAATGTTTCAGAAACTATGCTGGTAATAGAGTATGAAGAAAGCCTTATGGCCTCCAACATGATTCCTGGATTCTGTGTTAATCTTTGCCAGCACCTTAACATTTGTTGATAACTTCTTTTAACTTCACATTGGATGGGTCTGCAGAATTAAATAGGAAATATACAATAGGGTAGCACTGCTCCATTTATTTTATAGCGTTCAATTAACTTTGTCACTACATTTTCAATTTTTCACATTTCAAAGATTTTCGTACCAGTGCTAGATAAGCTCAGCCTAGAAACTGTGAAGGCCAAAGCTGACTCCAGTTTCCAACAGACATCTCCTGTTGTGGGATAATAATTGGGGTATTTGACAAAAAAGAGAAGTGGCAGAGAATATAGATTTATGGAATAATATCGTTACCAATGAGATTAGTGTGAAGCAGTTAACAGTGGAAGAATTAAAACCACATTTATAAGTAGTTTTGACCTCGTTTATTGGTGTTTTATTGGTTTTATTGCTTTTATCACAGAAATTGCTCTTATAATTAACTCTAATGCATCTTTGTTACATACTCACTAGAAAGTCTAATAAACTAATGACTTTTTTTCATAGATGTGTCTTGGTGAAACTTGAGATAAACAGCAAAGAGCAGAATTTCTGTTGTCCTTTCCCAGGCCTCTGTGTTTTACATCTCAGTAAACTCAGTATTCAGGAAATCGCTTTCAGAAATATCAATTTTCCATTCTGTCCCAATACAGACATCTGTCTGACACAATTACTCATATGTGTTTTTTCTTAAGGATTCTTTTGATGTGTGTGTTCTTCAGTAGGTGAAAAGACTTCACATCATAATGTGCAAGAAGTAGGATCACAGACTGAGACTGGTGGGCCATGGATCAAAAACAGAGCACTGGAATAGTCAGCTAAAAAGTAAACTCTCAAGCACAAGATATAAACCTAAGATGTTTAGGAGCTCAGACTCCCTTTCTTCTGACTGTAGAAATTCCAGAGATATTTCTTCATTAATTCTTCCAGGATGATAATAACTTTATAATAGTTTAACAAGGGTAGGATAAATACACAACTCCTATTTTACCCTGAAGTGTTTCTTAGATGATGAGAGGCTGCCTGCAGAAGATATTGGCACCTAAGGATCCAGTACCATAAGTGTAAAGAACTCTACTAGACTTGAACTTTGCTAAAAAATGATCCCATTTGGGGTTTCTTGTAAACAAATTGGATCAAGATAGATTTCTGATTAATGCATTCCTTTGTCATTAGTAATACGTCATGCTTACTTGAATTTTTTTGAATGAAATGTTAAAAAAAGTTTGTTTCTAGAGTAAGAAGGTTTATATTCAATGAAGCCAAAGTACTTTATGGAAACCTTTCGGTGAACTCCCATTGAGTCATAGGCCAATCTTTGAGGTATCCTGCATGTTTTTTTCCATGATTTCCCTGGTCCATATAGCATCCAGCATGCAGGGTAGAGTGGCCTTACTCTGTGGACTGCCTTTGGTGTCAGTGCCTACAGAACAAGAACCTGAAACCTGCTGAAGGAAGGACTGGGAAGTTTGGACATTTTGAGGCTGGAATGGTTGGGGTTCCTAGGCTCACTGCCTTCTGCTTTGTACTCACTGAGTCCCAGAGAGCTATGGTTTGAGTTGTTGCCCAGCACCTTGTCCTAATATTGCAGGCTTCATAGATCTTTCTGAATGAAGGTACTGTGAGCTGCTGCTATGTCCCGCGACTCCCCAGTGGAAGATTTCCACAACACTGGGACACAATTTTAACTTCTCATAGGGAGCCAAAGACCGTGGCCCATTCAATGGCCAAGGATTTTTTTTTTTTTTTTTTTGAGGAAAAAATAAAGCAGAATTAGTATCTCTGAATATTAAAAAAAAAAAAAAAAAGTGTTTACTTTGAACAGAAAACCAAGAAACTAAGTTTTGGAGCATTTTCTGGAATGAAAATGTACTATTCTGATCAACTTTGCCCATGACTGTAGCTATTTTATTTTTAATTTGGCACTGCCCCAAGTCATACACTGCTATTACTGAAGCAATTATCTGTCTTTGGTGAAACAGCTCAGCCTGGGAATAACCCTGTAAAGCACTTTGGTGTACTACAGCCTGTGTCCCGAATCCCTCTTGTAGGTGTGCTTTGATTTTTTGGTCAATGCAGGGGAAGAATGGCTGAGTAGTTACTGCAGGTATACTGCTCCCAGCACTTTACAATTAGTTTTAAGCACATGAGCTAAGTCTACTATGCCTTCTTGATATTTTGGTGAGTTAATGCAGCTTTTCATCTCTCTTACCATGAGGGCCATTAATAAAACCCAAATAAGATTTCTATGCCCTGTAAAGAGGACACACGGATGACAGCAAATGAGATTTTGTAATATCTCGAGGGACCAACACTGCTTCCTTTCCTGATGGTTCCCCAACCTCATAGAAGAAGGAATGGTTCCCGCTTTATTCATAGGTGAAACATAACCACATAAAGTCTTACAGAAGCTCTGTAAGACCAGAACTAGGAGCAAAAAGATGTATCCAACTGAAAGTGCAGAGAAATAAGGACAAGAAGAAGCAATTAAAAGGAGGATTTTTCCATGACTTTAGGGTAAATGTTTCTCCTATTGTAAGGGGAAAAAAAAGGCACTTTGAAGAATTTGATTTTTGTTTTTTTTTTAATTGGCTGATGATTAATTGATTTTTGTTCTGGGCACTTATTAGACCTGGGTTCACATGACTCCAGATGGAAAAGGAGACCTGAAGCTGACTGTAAGCTAGGTCTGGATGTCTCAGACCTAGTACAGAGTAAGCTGGATTTGCTTGGCAGCTCTGACATAGTGTATTAACAGAACCTTTGCAGGACAGACTCACTGCACGTGCAATGCAGACTCTTCTGACTGTGCACAGTGACATACCAGGCATGTAACTTTAAGCCTCTGCTCATATATGGTAGTCTTTGGTGTTTACTTCATAAAGCTGGCTGGGAAACCCAGAATATCCAAGGACTGTCAAAATGATCCTAATACCACCCATGTATCTTTTTATAAATAGTATTACCTAATACTAGCACACAGCCAATAGGTGCATAAAAACTGTGCATGGAAGGGTTAAAAACATAAAGCAGGCAGCTTTCATAAGCTGTTAGGTGCTAAAGTTTTACCTTCAGGATATCATAAGAAATACGAAAGGTTCTGGTTTGCTTTGTTTTCTGGTAGTGAAATGTTTGATTCTTGCTATTGTGTTTTGGGTGGGTAGTGAAACCATTTCCTGAGCAGGAATTACTTCCAGTTTATTGTTGCCATTTCAATTAAACCCAAGTTGAATTGAGTTGTCAGTAAAATTGGCTGTTATTTTTTTTTAATTCACCTCTGGACTGTTAAATGTTATTGCTTCAAACACAATACGCTTTGGCTACTGTTGGGTGCTTATAGCTAAGATACATAAACAGAATGGACCAAGGTCATCCCTGGTGTAATTTACTGGAATTCAGCACGGTCACACCAGGAGTGAATTTGGCTCAGTGTTTTGGCATTAGCAGTAAAGGTCATTCCTGCAGTTTGCCTTCGCTATAGAAAGTGTGATCAAAAAGTTTTCCATTTTATTTCTCTTTTGATGGTCACATTAAATCTTATTACACTGTTGGTACTTACCTCACTGGAGTGTCTGTGGGTTTTCTTTATAGGCAAAGCTTTCATCCCTGGACATCCATAAATAACTCTATTCACCACACTTTCTCCCACAGCATTTGAGTTATGTTTCAGAGCTGAGACAAGTGTTAGTTTGCATGTTCTGCAGATGGATTTCTGCTTGTTTTTGTCCATTTCAGAGAGCTTGCCTATTAAGAAGGGCTTTCTACCCCCAGACCCTCCATTCCAATCGGCTCCATCTGCATGTTCTCCCCTGCACCATGCCTTTGATAGGGCACTTATCCAACTTTTTTGATTAAAGTGGACTCACTACTGTAGATACAGAGCTCTTGAAAGTAGAGGCTGCTGCTGAAAATTCTCTTTTAAAATTTGTTTCTGAAACAGATGCCACAATAAAAAGAGAAAAAGTGCTAACTGCATATTTTTTCAATAAAAGAGTTAGTATTTATGTACTCGGGGAAGTTATGACTCAGTTGTATATTATTCAGGACTTCATTTGTGTAAGTTACTTTCTGATTAGTTATTGATTATAATCAGAACCCTTGGAGCTAAATGTGCAATATAGCTAATAAGCTGGTCTTCTGCAGATGAAGAGGATCCTTAAATATAATTTTGATGCACTTTACACTTTCTATTTATTGAACTTTGTCACAAATGGCAAATTGCAGCAGGCCATTGAAACCGTAGCAGGAGCAGAAGATTTGCAGTATTTCTGTAAGCAGGGAAACAGCAGATTCTTAAAAAAAGGTCTTGTTTTTCGGTCTCCGAAGTCAAAGCAATAAAAAGCATTTCAAGATATCCCTTGGTATCTAACTCAGTCTAATGCAGGGTGGTTAAATCTCATGCACTGTCTATATGACTCTTATAATGGGTAACTAACTACCTCATCAGCTCCCACCGGCTGGCGCAGGTTGCAGGATCAGACAGGGGAAGAAAGCTCATGAGGGTGCACTGGCAGCTGTGTCACCTAGGAGGGTCCTCGGTCAAAGCATATTTCCCAGCTTCATGCTGATGTTGTTATTCTTTCCCCATCAAGCCACTTCGACTTCAGATAAGACCCTACCAGAAGCCTGGAAACACCAGGTATTTGTCCGGTGGGCAGTTCTTCAGTCCTGGGAAATAAGTGACTTAAGAACTCTGCTCTGGACACTTTAAAAGGCTTCTACTTGATGGGCAAAGGCACAAAAAAGGAATAGGAGTAGTACAATGCACAAAGGATTGATTTTGCCTAGCACCAACAGCCCGTCGGAAAAGAGAAGGGTGCTGTGGAAGTGGTCGCAGAGGGAAACATGCTCCTTTGAGCAGGACAGTGTATCTGGCTGCTTTTTAGTTGTCTCTTCATTCTCAGTACACATTTGCTGGCAGCAGACAGGGAGGTCAAAAATATGTACTGAATCTGCTAAAGGGCTCTCCTCAAGTTAATAGGAATATTTCAATGGGTTTTGGCTTAAGACATTCTGTATCAGTGACTTAGAAATCTGTTTTCTACCATGAGTTTTGGTCAGTAAAATTATGCTAGGCTATGAGAAACATATAAATATTTATAATGTAATCTTTCTCATGAGATAACATTGCATTAATATTCACTATAAATAGGAAACCTACTGACAAGATTAGATAAAACTTTGGCAAAAGCAAATTTGTTGTCTAAAGAAGCCAAAGGAAATCAAATCCAAGGCAAAATTTTTACCATTAATAAGAGCTCCAGAATGTTTCAGTTCAATCAAAATTTATCAGAATCTTCTTTTTGGAAGTATATAATCTTTTTGCTGCTTTTAATTTACATTTTGAATCAATTGAAGCATGGAAAGTGAAACAGTCAAAATTGCAGCATAGTACATAATACAAATAGTGAATCCGTAAATTAACATGAATTTATTTCAGGGAGAAACCAAGTCTCCTTGAAAATGACACATTCTTTGACAAACTTTGTCCAAACTTTTTAGCTTGTAATGAAAAAAAAAAACCCAGTGGTTAAATATAGCTCAAATTTTGAAATAAAATGTGTGTACTTGCCTTGTTAATAAAAAAAGCTCTAATACTGTGACAAAAGCATATGCAGCTCTAATACAAACTCCACTAAGACTCCAACACTGGAAGATTTTCAGCTGACATTTTTTTCCATTTGATTCATCTCTGTTATTTGATTCAAAATTCATGGCATGTCTTCCCTGCATCTTAGTTATGAAATTGTTTGATGACAGTCATAAACCCCTGACTACTAGATATAGTACCTGAAAAAGCTTTTGAAATTAACTCTTGAACGCATAAGAGAAGAAATTTATAAGGCAGACGTAGAAATTATTTTATTTACTAAAAGACCTGAAACATCAGAACTCTATAGGCTTTGGCTACCCTGATCAACAGAGAGTGCCATGATGCAATGTAATAACAGGGTAAAACGATGTTAAAAAACATAAAAAATGGCTAATAAATTGGATTCATACGTCACACTGCCAAATTATGGAAGAATTGGAATCTCTCTAGGCTGTGGATCTGTCTTTTGTATCCATTCTCCACTGCAGAACTCATAAGACATTAACGAGTCACCCCAAATGGCAAGTTCCAGACTAGATGATCATTCCACATTCTCATTCTGAAAAGTGCCTGCCTCAGACTGCCCATGCAATTAAAATAAATGAGAGCTTTGGGATTTTAACTGTTATTACGTTATGTGGACTATTCTATTTTGTATGAGGAGGAGAAATCATGAATGCAAAGAAAAAGTTTTCTAAATGCTTCGATTTAATTTCAATCTGTGCTTTATATGAGCCCATTTATTGGATTTAGAAGGGGTCTCATTAACTGGTGAGAAGCTGGGTTAGAGCTTTACAGTTTCTTTTCACTTTCTGAAAGCTTGATATCTCATTTCATCATGTCACACTTTTTAACTAGCAGAGGTAAACCTAGACAACATTCATAAGTATATAATGGCTGATGGGACGTATGAAGTGAAATGCATATCCTTCACACCCAGGGATTCACTGGTAAGGATTCTTACCTGTATCGTCTATGACAAATCAAAAAGACTTTTCCATGAATGCAGTAATTTAAATTGCCAAATGCTCTTGAGTTGACTGCACTTACACATTCACAGTTTAATGAACTTTTCCTGTTACCCCTAGGCTGGTTCTTAGTTTCAGGATGAATGACTTGTAGGTTGATTACCTGTACCGCTACAAGAACATGTTATGTATTTTCTGTACCCTTTTTTTAATTGAAGCATTTTCAGTACACACACTAGGGCTGACAAAGTATGACTAGATGGTTATGTGGTATCTGGGACTGACATCAGACCATCAGATCCTTCTCAAAGCCATTGGTACAAAGGATGCGGTTGTCATCCTCTCACACTATGTATGTGTATTTTATACGCTATAGGGGATAGAGGTTTGCCTGCATATACTTAAAATATTACAAAACTTCAGAACTGTAAACCCCTAGTCCTAGAAAATAATATTTTTACAATAAATTTATCTTTTTGAATTTATTTTTTTAACTTCTGCTTGAAAAGGATCAAAATAAACAAAATTCTGGACATCTGGAGATATAACAATGCATGTACTGGTATGTGAGGTGAAACAGAGAACTACCCAAAATTCTCCCTAAATGTTACTAGCTTGCTAATCTGCTCTAACAGTCCAATATCATACCTCCCCTCCAAAAAAAAAAAAAAATATCAGCCCAGCAAAACCCAAACCCACAAACATCTGAAAATTTTCCAGATGGCATAGCTGTATGTTTGTGCTCAAAATGCATTTTGTGGTGTCAAGGACAGTAAGTGTAACAGTATAACAGAGTGTGAGCTTAAGAGAGTTACCAGTGATTTTGACTGTTTAGCATCCGGGACTGCTAAATAATATTTCTCTATACAGAAAGAAATAGAAACTATGTTTGTATTATCTATGAATAATATACATGACTACATTTGTTGTAACCCTTACATTTTTCTATTAACTGGCACCTATGATTAATAGAGGCACTGGATCTTTCATCCTTCTTTTAAACTGAGCACACAAATCTTCCTTGGATGGTGTGGGTATAGCCAGTTCTCCTCACACTGAGCAGCAGACAGTTTTATCGCAGGAAAAATGGTATTTTGAAGGGGACTAGAGTGTCGAATGCTGCAGGGAAATGCATAAGGCCATGGTGAACATCTACGGTAAGAAGTTCTTTGGGCCTGGCTGTGAAAGCTAGACTAAAATATTTTGGTGTTGTCATGGTTTGGGCTGGACTGGCCACTGACAGGAAATGACAGATGCTCTCCCTTACCTCCCTGTCCAAGGAGAAGGGGGAGAGAGAGAAAGACACTTGTGAGTTTAAAAGAAACTAAACTACTTAATGAAATATTAGTAATAAAATAATAAGAAATTATAATTATAAATAATGAAATATATACAAAACTATATCAAGCTCCTGGGATGGTGACCATGACACTGGCAAGCATGGGGAAAGTCCCAGACTGGACTCAGTGATGGACAGGAGCGGGATTCCAGAGCGGGATTTAGGAATGCACAGATCCGGATCAAAGGTAGACGAACAGACAGAGTCCTCCTCAGACATGGTCATTGAAGAAAGAGCACTGACCCTTTCATCCATCAGCTTTTGTACTGAGCATGAGGCAGATGGGATGGAATACGTTGTTGGTCAGTTTTGGGTCATCTGTCCTGTCCTCTTCTCCCTGCAGGTGGGACCCCTCTATGCTTTTCTGCTTCTGACCCTCTAACGGGGCAAATAAGAGAGTCAGCTGGCCTTGGTTGTGATAGCACTAAGTATAAGCCTCTCTACATACCATGCCTTAGCATCAACTCTGAACACAGGTCTTATCACTCTGAGAGCGAACAGTGCCTGCACAATGTGCTGTTAATTTCAGTAGTTAGAAGAGGCTGAGCTAAAAAGTAAAATTACTGAACAGAAAATTGGTTCTGTTTTACCTCAAACCAGGACATTCCACCCCTTATTCCATGCCATTTGCATCATGCTCAGATCATTATTACTTTTTATCTATCAAATCTATACACGCACACACATATATATACACACAGGTTACCCATTTATGATTTATCTTTATATGCAAAAGTTCATTAAGTCAATTTAGTTCATAATTCAAGGGTTTCATCTATCATAGCAGCCTCTCAGGGCAGGGGATGGTATGAAATTCATTGTGGTTCTTGCCCATGGGTAGCATGTCCATCCCGGAGAGTTTGATGGACACCACTTCACGGCAATGCTTAGTTCTGAGACTCTACACACTCTGAAACTTTCTTTTAATAAACTCAGGGTAGGAAATTTCCCTACCAGGTTTATCTTCTTCATTCAGCACAGACAAATATGTCCCATTCTCTTTTTCATGGAAAACATATCATATACTGTCCATACGTCTTTCTTTCAGACAAAGATGTATGTTAACAGTAGAGCACTGCCAGGCTGCTAATTGCAAATTTACTCTGTAGGTTACATGTTTTAAAAGCCCAGTAACTTTGATAAATTAGAACAATTTTCAGCAGACTAGTGAAAGTCAAAGCTGTATCTCCATGACAAATTTGGCGTGTCTATCTTTTCTTTAATAGGAAAGTTGTATATTTATCGTCATCCACTCTTAAAAGTGGCAACGGATTGCCTGAAAGATAGTGGTCAACCTCACCTCGTTTTTGCTTGGAAAGGAGTGACATTGTTTTAAACAGCTGAAGGTAATCCCTTAGGAATAGTAGCATCAGTTTACAGAAATGTAAGTAAGCTATGATGCTCTGCAATAAAATTTTTTGTTGCTTAATGTTCTGAGAAAATTTCTTGCAAAATCATGTACAGCACTAAATAAATTCTCAACATTTCAAAACTCTTAACTGAGACAATATGACAAGTCTTTGAAGTGATTTTCATATAGTTTCAGTCCCTTTATCATAGAATTCAGATGATTTTGTGACAACATGTCACACAATTTAGAAAAAGAAACCAGATAAAAAGATAAATCAAACATGGGGAGCATGAATCTTGTCTAAGATCATGGTACATATTCTCTTTCAGTGAAGATTGCGTGTGTGTATGTATATATATGTGTATGCATATGCGTATATATTAGATCCAAAGCCATGACATTATAGAAAATTGAAGGAGATTATAAGATGATCTTAAAGGTCCCTTCCAACCTTAGCAATTCTATGATTCTGTGATTCTATAAGATGTAAAAGCAGAAGTTGTGACTAGCAAAAATAGAAAAAAAATAGCAAAGGTAGATGTAAACAATAACAAGGCAAAGCAAAAAGATTTTGAAAACCAGCTTCCTTAAATCTTCTTCAAACACAGGGGAAAAAAAAAGCTGGCAGCCTGCCAGAGAATCTGTAGAAGTTGTATACAGATCAAGATCTAAAATGAGTTCTCAAGGAGGATGAGGACACCACAGAAAACTTGAATGAATTATTTGACTCAGTGCTCGGTTTAGAGGAACTTATGACAGTCTAGACCTATTCTCCAAGGGGGATAGGACAGATGAACTATCTCAGCTTATGGTGCCATCATTTGAAGTTTTAGAAAGAACTGATGAAACGAGTATTAGTATCTCTGTGACTAATTTTCTTTTTTCCCAAAGTGTTCTGAAGGAATCAGCATATGAAACTGCCAAAATATGAGTCGTGGTTTGTAATTTATCTACTGAATCAGCTTTTGCACTAGAAAAGAAGTAAAGTTGTAAACATAGTAGCACACTAAAAGTTTTCAAGGTAAAATTTAGAGAACTGCAAGCTAGTAAGCCTGAAGTTTGTAATGGGGAAATTGGTTGAAACTACAGTAAGTAAGAGATTCAGTAGATACCTCACACAGTGATAAAGTATCAGATGGCTTTTCTAGAGGGAAACCACATTTATTAATCTACTAGAGTTCATTTAGATATCTAAAACCACATAATAGAATATTTGGTTTTACTCATATTCAGGAATCTTTCGACATGCTGCTTAGCAAGGAATCTTAATCAGACATGGAGCAAAAGGAATGCTCCAAAGGATTAAACAAAATATAGGAAAGGGGATTTTTGTGTGCTTTGGAGAAAGGATGATATTAGAGGAATCCCAAAGAGAGACGTTCTGGATCATGTTGTATTAACTACATACATAAATGATTTAAAAAAAGAAGAGAGTAATGAAAATTTGCTGATAATGCAGTTACATCAGATGTACAACACTAACATTTAAAAGATGAAGATCTCATGGATGTCTGAGTGGCATTATGGGAGATGAAATTTATTTGTAACAAATGCAAAACAATCATCCTGAGGAAACAGGCCTGAACATGCATGAATGATGGTTGATTCTATCTTCTTTGTTGCTACAGAAATCTTAAAGTGTGTCTGGATTGTTCCTCCCAACAGACAATTATATATTAGGGTTTATAAAGAAAATTACAGAGAACGGAACAGAAATCCTTATACCGAAGCAAATTAGTGATCAACTAGTATCATGAATGTTATGCACCATTTCAGTCAATACCCTCTCAAAGACAATATAACTGGATTGGATAAGTTATAGGGGAGTGTAACCTGAATATTTAGAGTCACTGAATGATTTCAGTATAAGGAGTGATGAAGTAGATTAGAAATCAACATGAAAGAGAGACATGACAGAGAGGGGTGTTTGATAGAATACTTGTCAGGAAATACTTCATTAAGTTTTGAATACTTCACCAAAGGATGTTCAGATGTCAAAAGAATAAATGTATTAAAGGGAAATAAGGACCAGTCATGGACTATTACATGTAATGACAAAGACATTCTTACTCATGAAATCTCAAAAGTGGGTGGGTATATCAAACGAAGTATCATACTGAGGTTCTTACCCTTTTTTACAGCATTTCTCTATATCAAATGTTACTATCCCCTTTTCAAATGTGACTTTGGGCTAAAAGAATGACTGTTTTGACTTGCAATGGCTTTTTGCATGCCTTTTTTGAGTATGAAAACATGGAAATATTTATATAGTCATTGTCATTGAACTGGTTAGCCATTTTTATGAAAATGTCATAGAAATAATTCATTTTGTCAGACACAGGTAGGCATTCATACAGATATGATGGCAGAAACTACTTGGCGTTTTGTGTTTGTATGGTATGGTACCTTGTATATTTCTGATTTAGGGACAGTTCATCATGTATCGTTGTGATTCATAGGACGTCAGACGTAGTCACAGGAAGAGCAATAGATCACAGGTGATAAGCATCAGCCACAGGTACAGAGTAATGCCAGTTCCTCAATCATCTTTAATGCAGAATAAGACACAAGTCATTCAAACTGATCTCTTGGTCTATATCGAATTTTATTGCTAGAAATGACAGTGTGTAAAATAGTTCAGCCACCTGGTCAGGTGTCAGGACATCCTTTTGTCCTGTAGGGAATGAGATCAAGAGACTTCTCATACTCTTTTTACTCAGGTAATAACAAAATGATAATGAAAACATGTGAAAATGTCTCTACGTGTCAGTGAATAACTGTGTTCATAAACAATTTGACTCCCTGGGCTATTTCAGTAAGACTGTAAAATGCCTAGCAAACATGGACAAAATTTCTCCAGAAAAGGTGCGGTTTACTGTGACTTTAACAGAATATGTAAAATCCGCTTTCTAAAATCTTCAGCTTGTCTCATCACATGGCAACACATTCATGGGGTTAATGCAGAGTTATGTAATACAGTCATATAATGTATGAACACTGATTTTGTTGACAATACCAGTACAGGGTTTTTTTATCTTTTTCCATATTGAAAATACAAGATGACTATTAAAGTGCAATGGCACAAAACATTTTGTTTAAAAAAATTCAAGCCTTTTACAGTATTCTTGTTTATAGATGATATTTATTGCCTTTGTATTCTTATGGTGTGCTTCTAAGTCAATTGAAATGCAAGTGCTAATGAAACCTCTACCATAACACATTCATTCTTTCTTACACCAAATGAGTCTACTACAAGATGTAAATGACTTACATATATCTGCTGCTCAGGTTTTATTGTTTTAGGTTAATTTATTCACTGTAATATTCTTAATGAAAGTAATGAGTCTTCCAGTAGTTTGTATATTCATATATTGCAATTTTATTAAATCATGCTGTGAAAGTTCACATTGGCTGCTCTAAACATTCCTGAAGTTTCATGTTACACTTAATATATAAATGTAATCTTCTAGCAGATTATCAGCATAGTATATTTTGTTATCCTTTGCTCCTCCTAATTTGTTCACACCAGGGTATATCTAATGTACAGGGGTACTTGTACAGGCAGGGCTGTAATATTCGTATGTATTTTATTAGCACAGACCATTGCAAACACAGATCAAAATCTACAAAACAGAGCCAGCTCAGCACATATAGTTTTTTTTAATATACTTTATTGTTAGGGAGGCTTAGTGTAAATTTACTGTTCCAGAAAGAAATTGTTATTTGTCAGTTAGAGTATTGGTTTTTACTTCAAGTGCTTGAACTGAATCCTTTCAGGAGCAATTAAGAAATAAAAAATCTGGTGACTAGAATCCTTTCATCTGCCTCACACAACTGTAAAATTCTGATTACCAGTCACATGTAATCTAAACTATTGGATAATACAGCTTTACATGATCAAAATATCCTGGAACTATTTTGTTATATAAAAAGCTGACATTTCCCTTTTTATTATTATTAAACTTCTTCCTCTGTTAATACTGGCAGATCTCACTTCTTAAAACATTGTTCAAACACTAGTTACAAAACATCAGACTTCTCCTAATAAGGAAGAATTACTAGGATCAGTGTACAGAATAAAAGCCTGAAGAGCAAAAAGGTTAAGTGAGCTGCCCAAGGACACAGCAGGAAATAACAAGAAGAGCTTGTGGTAACAATAAACCCTTTTCTGGCCACTGGACTCCATTTAAGCCTAGCGCAATCTGTGTTAACAGAAAATGAATAATCTTGAGATATGAGTTTACTGTCTGTACTGCAGTTCTAGGAGAATATTACCAAATTATCTGAATATCTACCACATGATTTGTCATACAATGTATATAGAGTAACACAAAACAATGTTCTCTTCCTTAAAACAGATTCAATCTCAGGATTATTCTCCATCCTTTTCCAATATGAAGTTCCCCAGGTTTTGTTCACCTAAAATAAAGGTTACAAACTGGTTAAAAAAAAAATTAATTAAAAAAGGCAGATAATGGAGCCCTAATAACGTGTGGAAAGTCACCAAATGTTACCCCTCTTTTTGTAAATAGTGTGTTGCTTTTCACTGTGCATTCTTCTCTTGCTTACTTTACATGTAAAACCGGAACTATTCCATGGAAGTAGTAAAAGGCTAAAGGTAATTATTAATAACTGTCTGTATTGGGGCAGTCAGCGATTACATACCTACCTGACAGCATTACTTACAGGTAAGAGTCCATTGTGTTATACTTGTGTCAAGACACTGCAAACAGACTGCCTTCCACTCCATCCTATATCGGTGTGAAATTGGAGAGTAATGGTGTAGACAATCACTTGGATTCTGCAGATTATATTTGAAAATAATAAACTGCTGAAATAAAATATGTTGTTCTGACTTTATTGACCAAAAGATGCCCTACCATGAATGTTAAATTTTGTTATATTTCTTTTTTGTAAGAATCTTAGCATGGGACATATCAGCATCATATAATTACAAATTTAAGAGCTACAATAAGTGTCCGTAGAGTTGGAAGAAAATTTTCACAGATGGTTTAATATTTAGACAGAAACCATTTTGTCTTTATTGCTCTTAACTCTTTTTCTACTTTTCACACTACTATTCTGAGTCTCCCTTACAGGTTTCAGATTAATAACCAGATCCAAGAAGTGAGATCATAAAAGTTTGGTGCTACCTAACTTTTTGGTGCCACTCTCCAAAGTGAAATCCTTGTGGATCTCTCTCCAGCGATTGGAGAAGTTAGCATAATGTGTATTATCTTCACATGCAATTAAAATGTTTTTCATATGTTAGGCTAAACTTGTATTGCCTCTTGCTGTGGAGGTGCATGGGTGTATCATTGCAAGTCTGAAATGATAGATTCCTAAATTGTTCCTTTCTCCTAACTGTTCAAACACAGAGATCTTGTTTTCTGATTTTAACATAATGACATGATACTTACATTACTATGTATTAATGAATCCTAAAGTTTTCCAGATGTGGAGGTATAACCTTCATGAACATCTATGAAAGATAACAAAAAATATGTGCACAAAAATCCAAATCCAAATCCCATTGAAATTCATGGGAATGCCTCTGATATTTTCAGGGGATTTTGGATTCAGCTATCATAGCTGGGTGCAGGATATGGTTTTATATACTTTGGAATAGTCATATATATAATTGGATCACAACCATGTTAGAAGTCATGGATTGTCTGGTAGATGTGTTTTCCTCTGAGATACAACTTTAAACATTTTGAAACATAGAACTGCCCACATGTTAGAAACAACACCTGCAATATAATTTGAAGCTATCTCTATGCAAAATTAACATTCTGAATAGCTTAAGACAAACAGTTTCAGGTTTTCAATCTAACTGCTAGAAACAGTTTGTCTATTTTTGTTCTTTCCCTTCAACAAAAGAACAAACAAAGCAGCACAACATTCTCTCTAAATGTTGAAAACACCTGGAAAATATTTCACTGTGGAAAGTTCTCTCTAAAGAATTATTTAACACGTCACAGCTTTGTTCAGAATGCATCCTTCTATTTTCCACATTAATTTATTTCAGAGTATTAGTAGTAGCGTGAAGGAAATCGCTGTCAAAAATTGTGATCAAGAAATAGGATATAGGCACTGCCTTTAAACTTGGGGCTTCTTTCTGAAGTTCTTCCTCAAAAAAAGCACAATTTGGTTCTACGCGTCGGAGTCTTTGCTTGCTTTAGTTCACAGTCCCTGGCTACATCTGTGTGTCAAAGTCAAGACAGTCTGGTGCCTGTTAATGACCTAAGCTTGAGTTCCCAAAGTTAAGGAATCCAAATCCCACTGAAATCCTGTCATAATAGTACCGTTAGGAATCTCTGCTTTAAATATCTAAGGTATATGGAGAACAGGTCTCGTGGAAAAAGTTAGCCATGCTTTACGAAGAGCTGGAATACATGTAAAACCAGAGTATTTCTGAGATGACATGAGAAATATTTTTGATGTGATTCATATTCTATTCAGAACAGATATGTATATTTTCTAAATACTTATAACACTTTTCATCTTTATAATTGCTTTGCTGACATTAATTAATCCTCACAATGAGGTAGGTGGTAAATTAAGGTGGATGAAAAATTCACAACAATTAATTTATCTAGGAAATATAGTTATTTTCCTGAGTGTGAAGTGTTCAGGAACAGACAGGGAGTTTTACTGGCTTATTTGTACTTCACAACAATTGTGTTAACGTTTTATGCAAATGTAATTCAATCAATGGATTTCTTGCAACATGTTTAATGTGGCTGGGTTTGATGTAGAAGCTTCAAGAAATTAGCTGTTCCATTTGCATTGCTGTTGGACCAGCAATACTTCCAGGCTCCTCATGCATAAACTGTGTGTACCCTGTCCCCATTAATGGTCAGAAACCTGGCTATGTACCAGCGTCTCTTTCAAGGTTAGTTTTGGGAAAGAAAACCTGGTCTTTTTGGCTGGATTGGAGCAGTGACAAACTTCCTTGGTCTTGGACGTGCAGGATTGGGGGACCTGCATCCAGAACATGTCATGGTGTGCAGCCCACTTTCAGTCAAGATACAATGAGCAGCACACGATTTAACAGCTCTCAGATTTAATGTTCATGGGAAATGTCTGGCTCTTCTAGCTGTTATTGAGTATTTGTACCCTTATCATTAAGAGGAGCTGACCATCTTACATCAGCCTGCAGTTCCTGCTACTGCTGCTGGTAATGTGAGGTGAACTGCTGCTACTGACTCTTACGCACTGCATGAGAGCCCCAGCTGACAGTGACCTATGTAATTTGTAGCTACTTTGAGTCAAAATATCCCTGCTTGCTTAGCACTGCTATTTAAATTGTCAATGTCAGAAAAAAAAAAAAAAACCAACCCAAAGAGATAACCCATTGCTGATTGAATAAAATAAATATTTTTACTAGAGCGCTTTAAACAGCAGGTGAGCCATACATGGTGTAAAGGAGGGAGGGTGCATGCCAGCTTGTAAATTTGCGATGAGAACTTCTGTGTTACTTGCCACAAAATTACATTGTGGGAAATGGTGATATTGTGGTGGAACCTTTAGTAATATTGTAACACCATGTGTTTTTTGTTAAAGAAAGCATTTCATCACTTAAGGAAGAGTTCTCCACTCTGTGATGGAGAAAAGTATCCTCTCCCTTTAAAAGTCCATCTCTTGCAGCAGCCAAATAGAATCAAATTTCCATGCCAAGAAACAAGCATGCTTGATAGTACATTGAGGTGAATTAGTTGCTGAAGGAAAGTAAATAAATAAAGATACGAACAAACCTTGGCCATCTGTCTGAGATGCCCAAGTTAAAGGTCCACTCAATGGAAAGAAACAGGCACCTTCAAGAGACATTTTGCATTTTGCCAGCAGGCAATTCATGTCATTTATTTCCTTTTGCTTACCCTACAGAGATCCTAGGTCGGCCATGTTCCTCAGTTAGATGCTTCTGTTGGGTTAGAGGCGAGAGGGTAGAAAGCCTCCCTGTGAGGCAGCTCTGATTTGCCCAGAGCTGCCAGAGAGCTGATTCCTGATGCTGCAGGACTTTGTCTCAAACTGCTGCACCACAACAGCACACTGCTGGAGGAGGGAGCTTCTCTGCGTCCTCTTCTCTTCATAGCGCTCACAGTAATAAGCAATAACCCCCCAACCCTACAAGAGCAGCCATTAAATACCTCTTTATCATTTTTTTCTATTATTTGCAAAAAACTTAAAAATAGCACTGAAATCTTTGAAGTTCAGAACAGGTCCTTTGAAATCTTGTATTTAAATGGCATTCAAAGCTTCTAATTAGTATTTGATTTCTCTGTTATGTACTTTAAAGTGATTGATGACATATACTTGGTCATCTTCAATAGGTACCTTTCCAGTGTTAGAACAAAAATAAGATTTCCAGGTTGAAGTTAGATTGACCCTAGCTTTACCCTATGGTTGAAAGAAGGGTTTAAACCTAGTCTAGTGCGAGCCGTAGAAAATGGAAAACAATTAAATGTTGCCTAATTGCATTATCTCCTATTTTTGAAGTTAATAAAAGCATAATCTATTTCTACCTGCCATTTGCCTTAGGAGACAGCAGAAGATAATGAAAATATTTTACTATCTATTTTCAAATTATAAGCTGTTGTTTCCAAAGAAAGTCAAAACCCATGTATATTATCACATTATTGTTCTCCAGGGACTGCAGTCACTATAGTGATTGTAATTACATGGCTTCATTAACTTTCTACATTCTACCTGTTATGGGGGTTTCACATTAAGAAAATTTGCATATACAGGAAATGAATGCCGTTTGCAAGGAGCTAATGTCATTAAACATTTAAGCAGCCTCTCTCTCAAGTAAACAAGGAATTTTCACAGAATATCCTTTTAGTGTGCATTTAAAACCAATGCAGTCACAATTGTCACTTTAAAGAAAAACATATAAAAAGCACTTAAAGTAAGCAACAGCCATCTTAACAAAACTGCTTTAAAATTGGAAATAATTCAATTACACTCACAATCATTACAATGCATAATCAGGTGTAATATCCTTCTGTCAGATTAATACTAGCTCATGTTAAGACAGTGTATGTGTGCTTATGATATACTGTAACCAGTGACCCATATTTAAATAGCACATGTAATGAGAACTTTCATTTTCTAATATGTAATTGCCTAATTTTTGCTATCAATGGATTATACACAAAAATAACTTTCAATTTTTACTTATGAGTTATAAAAAACAAAGAAAGACTCTATAAAAACAGGCATTTAATACTGTGCTTATTAGTAGGAGCACAAATGCTTTGTAGTCTGTCACATTATTGTTTCATGGGCTTGATCCAAACCCACCAACACCAAAAAGAGGGTTTTTTTTCTGTTTGCTTGAGCCAGTTTTGAATGAGAATACCTAGCTGCTGACCTCAGTAGACACAAGGTTTTGGAAACTGCTTGTGGTTTGAAGCCCTTTGCCTTGTCTGGAACTCTTGTTGTAACATTATGCTTTGATTTAATACCCCATGTGTGGGTGATTACATATATACACTCTATCTTACTCTTCTCTTTTGAAGAGTCTGACCTGATTCTGATTTAATCCCATTCTGTGTTGTGAGTGTATCTGACAGTCTGTATCTGTCTGTATCAACAGATAGTTGTCTCCTTTGTCTTGAACATGATGCTCACACTTCTGAGACTTTTCACTGTACACCAGACCAGTATATAGCATAGATGCACAGGCATTAGGAAACTAGGATTAGGAAACTCCAGGGTCTATCCTTTCCTTAGCCCATGGACATACATGTAAGATTGTCGTACACAGCCAGGTTATAGGCAAGGCATGATCAGCCGTCCTTTTGAATGATGTACTTACTGTTTCCTCTAGGAAGCTTACTGCTCAATGTGCAGGTTTTGGGGATCATTCTTTTGATGTAAGTAATTTTCTCATACAATGTAAGGGAGAATAAAATACATAACTGTCCTTTATAGATTCTACTTTAAGGTATTCAGAGGTTCAAAACTGAAGAATGGGCATTCTAGTACCTAACTTACAGAAGCTTACGGTCTTTATTGGTTCTCATTCTTCATGCTTTCTCCTTAGTATCTCTCTGAATTAGACTTTATGCTTAAACTTCTGTCCTTTTCAAACTTTGGGCCAGGCAGAAATACCACAAACCCATTATTTTCCATGGCGTATAACAGGGTTTATATTTGTTTGGGATTTTGAGCTCTTCTGATGAAAAATGTTGTAGAAATACAATGCACAGTGAGATGGACTTCATCCTGCCAACACAAGGATGTAAAAGAAACATGTGAATGTCCACCATGTTCCTTTTGGTACCAGTTCTGAGTGCAATATCAATCTTCTGCTTACTCTGAGTGCAAGGATTACATTAAACTGGCAGCCGTCTGTAAGCAAGATGGTGAGGAAGAAAGGAAGAAGTAGACCAAAATATTAAGAAGGAAGTCTGAGGCTCATGTGTGAATCTAGCATGAATTCTCTTTAGTTCATGCTGCTGGGAGTACTAGCCACACAGCTAACCAAGGTCATGGATTTTGTGAAAATTTCCTGATCAGCGTTAGTATAAAATTCAGCTCATTTTCTTTTCCAGTTAATGCAACCAAATTATTTTCACTGATTGATGAAGCTTCTTCCAAGTCAGAAATAGATTTCTTGTACATGTTAATGGCTTCTCTTACACATATAAAACATCCTTTCCTTTTGCAATATATTCTTCAATGTACATGATACTGTATAGAAGTGACTTTCCAATTGCATATTACAAGTACTCAGACACTGTCTGAAATGTATTGGTTTCTTGGGCTGCAACTATTGATCTTATCATTGTCATTGGAAGCTTATGGTGCAAAACCTTCCTTCTCTGTCTCAGTTAACTAATTTTTTTCTCCACATCTTGCTTTGCTTTTCTTTACTTACTTCCTTACTTACTAACTAATTTATATTTTTTTCTCCTCAGCAGTTATATTTCCTTTCCTTTCCTTTAACAGCTGCTCTTAAGGAATTTCAGTGTTGTATAGTTATTTGTGAGCTAGACTGTTTTACTCTCTTGGTACCTGCTGTCTTTACTTGAAGCCTCTAAACCAGTAATTGGTAACAAGTTTCTCTCAGTGGGTTTTACACACAGCTGCAAGGCAGAAAATAAACAGTTCTTTCAAGTCTACACTCTTAGGGTTACAGCTGTATACTAATGACTTCCCCAGCTTGCTAATGCAAATTTTAAAGAGACATCATCCATTTCTATTAAGATATTTTTAAAAGCTTTTCCACAGTTTAGGCAGGACCTTGTAATGACAACTGTGAGAACACGACATCAGGACAATATCCTTCCTAATTAAAGTATCGTTCCTAACAAACAGGTCACTGGTGTGTAAGTTCATAACTTTTCATCAAACACTAATTCACCTTCTCAAAGTTTTTTAACTTATTATAATTTTTTTTAAAATGATGGTAAGAATGCTTGATGTATTGTCACTCAATTATTTCAGTGCTTAAATAACAAAATAAGTAGCAGAAAAAAATAATTCATAGTACGAATTAGGTAGGTTTGGAATTTTCTCTTCGTGTTTTTCAAGGACAAATTTTCAAGTATAAACAACATTTAGGTGGAATAATTTTGCTTTTACTAAAAATATATATGATCATGGAGTCAGTAACAACAAAAAAAAGAAAGTAAAAAAGCAGTCTTTAGCTAAAATGTTCTGTACTTTTCCTCTTAAATCTTTGATGAAAAAAATCCAATGCTTCTTGGAAAGTGGGGGAAGGAAGAAATAAATGTTTATTCAGCTATTCCAGTCTTAATAAGTGAGGTCGTGACTTAATACACAACAGGATATATGTTTTGCAGCAAATATGACATATGCATACACTCTGTGTGTGTGTGTAGATAGAGGAGAAAAATAGAGTTACATAGAATGAATATACCTTTTGCAATTAAACTTGTTCTACTGAGGTTTTTTTTCACCTTCTAAAGAAACCTTTTCAAAGGTTTCAGAGATTTTTCTCTCAAGCTATTCCAGTCTTGGCATCTAGTTTTCTTTTTTTCACAGAATGAAACAGTAATACTAGCTCTTGTTGTTTAAGCTTTTCGTGTTACTTTCATCTCCTAATAATACTTCAAAAGCTTATTTAACAGGTTCAAAAAATATCTGCAATGTTGTTTGCACAGGTATGCAAATCAGACTACTAGAGGCTCGGGATGCTGGGGAAATAATATGGTTATTCCCACCATAAATACAGTAGCAAGAAAAAATTATTCACTCCTATTGATTTGGAATGGTAGATATTGTGACTGTACAGCAGAATAGTGATAACCTCCTGACTTAGGAGGGTGTAGCACAGTTGTTGCTCTTCTTGTATTTGTCTACCCCTACCACTGTAGTGAAATGGCAAAGTGATCAAGGTCACACGGAATGGAGTTTGGGCTCTAGTTGTGTCACACTCATTCACGTCATGTCTATAAAACAACTCTGCTTTGCTGAAAACAGCAATGGTCTGTGCTCCAGGGCATTTGGTAAGTACTTTGGAAAGAAGTGCAAACCCTTTACCTCCTTATGTCAAGAACAAGAAGGGTAAACCACCTGGCAGCAGCAAGGGGGATCTGTTACCAACTGCAATGCCTGAGCTGCTTGCGTGCAACTGTCCATTGCAGGCTGACGGACAGGAAGGCAAGGCCAAAGTGTTAGAAACTGAAAGCTCCAGCACCTCTTCGCCAAACAGCTTTGTATTAGCCTAAACCTGAATTTCTTTTCTAAGTGGGCCATGCGAAGTGGGGAGAAATACTATATTAATACATTATTTTCAAGATGCCTGTGAACAGGTAGCTGACTACATTAAAGTATACCCTACCAGAACGGCCCCCTTTATCTTCTGTTTATCAAAAGCAGGGAAATGAGGTCTAAAATTTAAATCAAGAAGAACTACAGATGTACAGAGCTCAGAATGTGTCTTTACAAATCTTCTGTCATTTAGGTAATTACCAGCTTCTGTACTTCTGTGTCCAGAATGCCAGAGGCAATTGGGAAATGACAGCTTACAGTTTTTTCTCTCCTTTGAAAAGTTTTTTCCATGACTGCAAGATGTTACGTGAAATCTTTACCTTCCTGCCTTCTTCAGGGAACAACAACTTCTTATTTGACTCATTATGTTGAAGATGTAATGTAATATGCATGGACCATTTGAGGTAGTAGAAGTGAGATTTCCCAGAGTGTGGAGAGAAAAACATGTTCTTTACAGATCTCGTTCAGTAAAGTGTTGTGAAAGGGCATTACTTTGTACTTTTCTATTAGTTCCAAGCTGGCAGATACAGGTTTCTTTTATTTTAAATAAAGCAGTACTCTTGTAAGTGCTAACTTGATGAACTGACTGGCGACAAATAATTCTGTGAGCCTGCTACATTCTAAATGCAAATTCTAATGACAGTGGTCATGGGATAGTGCAGTCTATGTTTTTCTAAAATTACAAATATCAGAATGGTGACAAATAGAAACCTGAACAGAACTTCTACATGTGTCACAGTACCTTTGGTTCCTGAACAGTGCATTCTCCCTCTTAATATCAATTACAAGGTAAGAAGCATCTGAAAGTTTACAAAATTGAAACACAATCAGCTTGACCACATTATGCACTGTTGCACATAAGAATTCTTAGTGCAGTTTAACAAATGACTTTTTTCCCACTTTTCATTAGAGCCCCTTGTTGCCATCCAATCATGATTTTAGAAATTAAAGCTAACAACCAGATTGAAAGAATCCGGAGAATGACAGCATGGGGCACAGTCTCAAAGCCACAACTAACAGCATGAGGCAAAGCGAACCTCAAGCTATTCCATCTCTTAAGAAGGAAGGGGGAGAAAAAAAGCATTTGCAGGAAAACTCAATTATAACAACCCACAGCTATAGTAAAGCACTTGTGAATGTTGACACTAAAGCTTTTTCTGCTTAATGTTTTAATTAAATACCTAGAAGCCAGCTATTCTCCTCAGTCAGTGTCAGAGCAGTACTTCTCCATGGATAAATGTTTACAGCATAGCTCTGCTGAGGGTTTCAGCAAACAAGGCTCAGAGAACTGAGAAGGCTTTCAGCCGAGGCACTTGAGATCAAGAAAGCACCAGTGATTAGAAACTAGCAGTACAATAACAGGACGATTTAATCCACCCAAATGTCAGTCGCTGGTTTACAAGTTGGCAATCCCATCTTCATCTGCAGACAAAAGGGCACTGGTTAGTCATCTGTTTAATTCTCTTGCTGCAGCATGTCATTTGGATGTTGAAGGAAAATCCCTTGATTCAGTCTGCCATTTCTGACAGTCTCCCTCTAGACCACATTAATAAGCTTTTTAGAGAAGTGAATGCAGAATAATCAGCAGGCAGCCTGCACTCAAAATGGAGACAGAACAGACAGCAGAAATGCCTTCTTCCCTTTGTAGTTATGGTGCATAGGTGACCCTTCTCTCACAGAGCAGCAAATGATTTAGACTAAGATTGCCTTTGAAAGCCACAACGTAATTAACCATTTTATGCATGTGATGTCTGCCTAGCTTCAAAACCTGGTGCTTTGCAATGGAAAAGATTCAGCTGCATTTGAGTTAGATTTATGAAACATGCTAACAATAGAGCAGACAGATAGAAAGGCTGCCTGGCATCCTGGAATACCTGGGGAATTTCACTCAGAAAACAAACATGTTACTCTTTAATGTAGGCTCACATCTCATTATAAAATCACAAGTGGAATGAGACACACTTCGCCTTTATAACTGTGTTGCCAGGAGGCAGGTAAGTGTTGTGCTACAGACAGTCCTGCTAAGATCTGCATGATTTTAATATATTTTGAAAGCAAATAATTTGTTAGATAATGGGGGCCTTGCTGTGGATATTTCCTGTTTTTCTCTATTAATAATTTCACTATTGCCAGCTGTAAATTGAAATTGTCAATAGCTTAGTTTAACCTATTGTGCACCAGCTGTTTCAAGGTACAGCTGAAAAACAAACTATTTTAGAGTATCCTTATTTTGTTTTGGGAAGGATTTGCTGGTCAGGCATTACTGAACACTAAAAACAAGAAAGCAGAGAACTTGGAGCCCTGAAAACTCTTTTTATTTCACTTATAGATGAAGGAAGTAAGCACCATTGAAAATCAAGCTCAAGATATGCACATATAGACAGAAAAGTGAAAGGAGGTTAAAAGGAGAAGGAAAGAAATGTAATCCTGTGTGATGTGGTAAGATGTAGGTAAGGCTCGGGGAGGATTTTGTCAAGCAGAAAATTGACAAAACCTGCTATTAATTATTGTGCTGATGTTATCAATGGCATTACCATAATCAAAAAGTGAGGCGTGAGCATAATTCACGAGGGGCTAGGTAGCTTGGGGGTTAAATCACTTATTCTCAAAGGAGATTTTAAGAAAAAACATAATTAGCAGTAAGAGGGAGCACAAGAATTCTTTTATGTAGCCCGTGTAGTCAATAATATCTCAGTAACAAATTCAGACTGTTTGTGTGTGAGGGAACAGAGGAGGATGGAAGGAGACCTTATTTGTCAGGCGCAGCTACCAGGAAAGAAGACTGGATCACACTTAACCAACTTTTTGTTACAGAGAAGAAGCTAGGGTCTCTTTAAAAAACTATATTCTTGGCACTTTGCAGACAAATACTAGTATAAAGCCTTTTCCAGGAAGAGCTTATATTCTAAAGTACCAGAAATATAAGAAAAGAATGTACCAAAAAGAAAAGTGATGAATTGATTGCTGTTATGAAATACCTTTTTGTTTGTTTTTTTCCTTTGGAGAGACCAAGAGAATAAAACATGGCAGCAAAGACCAAGACAAGTAGGCACCACTGTTTTAGGACATCTTCATTCTCAACAACAGTATCTTCAAGACAAAAGGTAGAAAAGAAATTAAAAACAAGACCAGATCATCAGGTTAAGCATGTAACTTGACTCATTGCCTTGCAAATTTAAACTATTATAGAAGCTGAGACAAATCCAATATTTACACTAGTTGTACGTTAACAAGTCAACATTTACCAACTGTTATAGGCAAAGTTGAATAAATAATGCTGAAAGTGTTTGCAAATGTTACTTTGAAGAAAAACATCACATTGACTTTGATTCACAACATATATTATTAACACATTGCAAATATTCATGCAAGCAAATCTGTTTATGGTGGTACTATAATCTCTCAGGCTAATAACTACCTGCATTACTATTCACTCTGAAGAAAGTCATACGGCAGTGTTAAAAGTTCCTGGTTATTCTGAGACTCAAGAAAAAAGAGAAATCAGCAGTAATAATCATGTGACTAATGATATAAGATAAGCAACAGATTGTGTAAGGTATTTAAGGTGAGTATCACAATTGCAAGATCTAAAGATTGTTTGTTTTTTTGTTTAGTGCTCATGTTTTTGTTGTCATAATGAGAAAAAAACTATATACACTATCTGAATTCTTGGTCCCTTTACCACTTTAAGAAAGCTCATGAAAATCCCTCTCCAGGGAGGGGTCCAGGAGCAGTGGCCAATGAAGGCAATAGGTATTGCCCTCATTGGTCAGCAGAAAGTACTTGCCAATACCCTATTACAAGACTCTTTTGGCTCTGAGTAATCTTGCCAGATTGAACTGTAAATAAAGTTCTCCATTTGCAACGACATCTCATAGAAAAATTATAATATTTGCGGTGAAAAACAGTGTTGGAAGACTAAAAGATGAAACCTTTTGTGATTTTATGTGGGACTGCCTGTAGATTTTCAAGATCTACAATGCATTGTAATGGGTGAATAAACTAATGCAAAATTGTTATAAACCCCATAATGTTCTGATTCATACAACAGCATTAGATGGTAAATTAAATGTTGAAAATGAAGAATCATTATTAAAGGGAGAACATTGAATAATATAGGAGAGATCTATGTAACGAAACTAAACGTGAATTTGAAGAGTGAAGAAAGTAAAGTTATTTATGCTTCTAATCTGCTGAAAGGAATCTTAGGAATGATTGGTTTTGTATCAAATCAAACTTGGCAGCAGCTGTGGCCTACCTTTCAAACTAAAAATGTTTTATGCTTCTTGAAAATCAGCTATGACCTCCTGAATGTTTATAAATCACTTTTGTTAGCTGTTTTAAAACTAATGCCAGCAAAGTGGCTCCATAATCTCTTAGAAACTTTGTAGTTGCCCTTCAGTAACAAGACTCATCCCTCTGTGCAGAAAAGCACCATCTTTAGGCCCATTTCTAAGACTGGAAGGAACTAGTTGGATTTTGCTGGTTTGGACCCAAAATGGCCAACAGCACTAGTGGTTGTATGGTGTTCTGTGATGTGGCATCTTAGTGTATACAGAAGCAGACACCAAACAGATTGTGCAAAGTAATTAATCACGTTGGTGACAAAAAAATCAAATGAGATTCATTTGATTTGTATAAGAAAGGTGAAAGCTAGCAAAGCTATGAAAAGAAAGACTGCTAGACAAGAAAAGCTTTCAGAGAGCCTTAGGCAACTAGACATATCTAAATCAACATGTTCTGTATTTGTTGCAATGAAATGGTGCTTTTAGAGCCTCAGTAGGGCACAGTTAGGAGTAGTGCAGGACAGCCATTGACGGAGAAGTATTTAGGAACTTGAGGCCAAAACCACACCATTCTTTATGGGCTACTACTGAATTATTTTGAGATGAACACTACACTTCAAGCTCAAGGTTCCCTGGGCTGTTACTAAAATTATAGAGGTCACTGGAACAGGCCCCTCTCCGTAATTATGATATGGTTGTATTTTCACGTCTCCTTAGTCAGTTGATTACAGCAGTTTAGAATGACAGAAACCACTGAAAGAGACAATTGCAAAATCAAATTTGTTTTAGAGGCATATACCTCTAGTTAAATTAATTTTTTCCCACTTACCAATAATGTAAAAGACAGTACTGAAAGCCTGGAATATTGTTTAACTCAAGAGCCATTTTTGACTACAGAAGACTAAACCAGCAAAGCATAAAAATTTAGTCTCTTTGCTTCATTTCTGCTTTCTTTGTTGCATCCAAGTTTAAATAAGAAGCCATAAATACTGTTCCTGAAATAAAATCCTCACACAAAAAAAGCCTCTAAGTCTTTGTTAAGTCTAATATCTGCATGCAGTCACATGACTATTCAAAATTACTCACTGAAGCAGCTGTGAATGCATACGAAATGAAAAACCTCTGTCTTATGTACAATGAATATAAAACGTGCCTCTCTACTTGCTAAATACTTAGAGCCTTAATTCTCTACTTTTTCTCATTATTGGAATTAAAAAGGTTTGAATTACCATTGGCAGAGACTGTTTGCTAAAATGAAGTTACTGGCATCTCTTGCATAAGATAAAGCTCATGTGGAGAAGTGAATTTTTTGAACAAAATTGTTTACTGTTGTCCTAACAGTGACTGACTGTTTTCAGTGTGACAGTGACTCCAGTTGGATTCACTGAGACTCCCTTAAGCATTTTTTGCTGAATTCTTACACCCAGCTGGCCAGTGGTCCTATGTGATCACTCCAGCATATGCACAATCTGTTGCTATTGATTTTCCTAAACTATGTAAAATACAACTCCTAACTGTCTTAGCTATGTGCAAAGGATTGTCCTACAACATCAATTCTTCATTTGCAGGAGGAGTTTCTACTGACTAATTACAAGTGCGTTATCCGTGTACAGTTTAGTCAATTCTATGGTCGGAACTGTCTGGAGGAGTTTCTGGAATAAGCAGGGTCTCTACCCACAACATTAATCATTATATTTGAACACAAAAATAGTCACCAACAGTTGGACTATATACTGCAGAAGCTGTCTGAAATTCTCACCTGAAGTATTGTAAAAATTGGTCAAATTCTTTGTCGTGAATTCGACTAGGAATTCAGCCAAACACTTTGGCTCAGGTTAGACTGTTGTCTCAAATCAGTCCACTGTTTCATCTGTGCAGAAGGTAGCTGCGGAACTCCTGGGCCACATGTGGAATTAATGAGTAAGTGTGTTGGTTATGCCTGCAAGCACAGACTTGATACCAAGCTATACCAAAATTGTAACTATAATGTCCTCCACAATTATAACATTAATTTCAGAGCTTTTGCCACACCAGCTCCCTACCAGCTGTTTGTTGAATCCAAAGTGGCTATTGCCAGTTAAAGCATGCTCCACACTATGAACATAAGAGCTGGGTGAAGCCCCTAAATCTGAATTTACAGACATTCCAGTGACTCAGCATGCTCTTTTCTTATTGCATAATGATATGGTTTCCAGTGGGAAACCATAAGGTTCAGGAACCTTAACAGTGCCACCACTCCTGGACTGGGGCTGCTGTCCACCTTTTCAATAATAACTTACTCATTGGAACATTCACCCAGAAATGGGTGTCCTGGCTTCAGTATTATAGTCTAAGGGTTTGGTCTACCTCTTTAGAAGTCAAAATTCTAACCCTGAATCCAGATTATGAACAACCATAAATCTGGAATGAAAACGTTTTCAGTTGCAGCTTGACCACTAATAAAAGAGGAACTAGTGAGGAAAACCCAGATCCTTGCCTGGTGTTTCAGATATTTTGGTCTAGGATTTTAGGAATAGAGAGCCTGCAAAAATGTTTCTTTGTTTATCATCCTACATGACATCCTCTGAACTCTATACTAGATGAGGAGTAAAGCTCATATACACAGTTGAATCCTAATACTCTGCTTCAGATACAGTAAAAAACCCCAAAAGTTGTCAAAATTTTGAGTTTTTTCTGTGTTTTTTTTTTTTTTTTTTCTGATAGTGCTTAAATCAGTCTGGTGTTTGTTTTCAATCAGCTCTCTTCTGTGTAATGATTTGCAGACTTCATCAAATAAATGGACAGACTAACACATCTGCCATAATGTCAGCCATTGGAATTTCATTAGCAAAATAAGTAATTTGCTATCCTGAGTCATTTACTACCCTTACTGTCCTAGTACATCCACTTTAGATGCAATTCCTTTGAATTGCAAGTCTACTTGTCCTAGACTGACCTGCCGCTCATGTGAGAAACTACTCACCTGAGCAAACCAAATTGGATTTGGTCTGTGGTTCCTGAAGTATCACAGGGAGGGGAGTTCTTTTGTGTTCACTTTTTTTATTTTTATTATTTAGTCATGAGACTTAATGTTTATGAGTCTTGTTTTGAACTGTTCTATCTGCAACTGAATCAAATCAATGTTACTTGCTCAGATTGGCTGTTGCCTAAGACACATTACAGGCTGGTCCCATTCAGAGAATGTCTCCCTTCTTATTGATGCTGTTAACTTAATTTTGTATTATCAATGCCAGGACAGTTTGTTCTGATGGTATACAATAAAGGAATTTAGTCAGTTTTGTAACTGTATTGCTGATTTTCTTTATTTTTTGTCTAAGTGTTTCAGATATAACTAACACAAAACATATTTATTAATTAGCATTATTTGGTTTTATTGGAAACATTTCCAACTATAGAAGAATAAGTAATAAAATTACCTTAATTCAAATGTAGACAAATAAAAAAGAAACTAATCTTATTACAAATGATATACGTAGTCTTAGGAAGAACAAAGATTACCCTTTTGGGAAGACTGTGTTATATGTCTTGAGATGTCCCCTGCATTTTCTAAGGAAGTAATTCTTTGGTAGAAAAGGCATGCTTTAACAATACCAAGTGCGGTAAAGAACCTTTTAGTAATTTTCTCTTGCCCTTGGATGTCTCTAATTGACTAACTACTTTAACTCCACCTCATAAATGCAGGAAGGATGCTGAGGAACTGACAATGATTTTCCCAAAATCCAAATCGAGAGGAAGATGACTGTGATTAATGTTAAGTACTCCCCCTTTCCCATCACACATCTGCAACCTGTATTTTCAAGTGATTTATATATTGAAGTGGCTCCCTGATGCTTACATTTTAACTGGGGTCCTGTAGTAGTGAGAAGAAAGCACCAAGGCACTCAAATTTCTGTAGGAAACACACAGCTCTGCAAAAAGCAGTCTCTCCTGTCCACAAAGACAAATCCTGACATCGAGGTGCATTGGTGCCTATTGGAATTCAAAACTTAACATGGTCCTGATGCTACCACAGTGAATTCAAAACAAAATTTTCCTCTTCAGAAGTTCACACAGCTGCCCTCAAATTCCCACCCAATTCTGAAGTTGCACATGAAGAACTAGGTTCAAAGGCATATGAGTTAAGTTATATACTTTCTACGCATAGAATTGGCAAATGAGTAATTCAATATATGTGAAAACATATATACACAATTACAGTAAAATTACTTTTTTTCTCTTTTTCTGAACAGCTCAGTATTAAAAGGTCTCCACATTACTTTCTAGCACCACACACTTCTGATGAGCAGAATAACCAAAGAGATAACTTTTGTTGAAAAGTAAACACTTCCATTTGAACAAATGTGGTACCTGGTAAAACAGACAAAACTTTCAGGCAGAGTAGCAATCCTTCAGGTGTGAAAAAATAGATTCAATATAGTAATAAAATAACACATAAGAATTTTTTTACTTGGAGATCGATAAACAGCAGTCTACACTTTTCTACGTGAAACACATGCAGGGTGATAAAAACTTTGTACTTTCATAGCTTATAGAAATGGTTGCAATACATGACAGTGTTAGAAGACAGGTACCCACTACATAATGTGTCAAGTTATGACCTTGATTCAGCAAAAATGAATGCATATGAACAACTCTGAGCTGTTTGATCTTTGAACAAGAGGAACTGCTAACCCATGGACTGTTCTGAAGTACAGGTATTTAGGTGTTTACATGCTTACAAGATTCAAAAGTAATATTCAGAGACAACATGCAACTTGGAAAAAAGGGTAAGGAGTGAAGGCTGATATAGCGCTGATATGGTGTTACAGCTTCGGAAATGCTTAAGGTGACTATTAATATTACACACCACTGTTACTAATTTTTTTTCTCAAAAAAGGGGTTTTTTTTGTAGCGCTGGCTGTAGAAAAGAAATGCTTCAAGTGGAAGCCAAACATCCTTAAGGCTGTGCGTCTTCCATAACAGTAATAAAACAAAATAAAGAAGGTATAACTCTATCCTCTGAACTCTGTCAGGATAGAAATTCTGCTTATTGTTGTAACTAAAGGCTATGTTCTCACAGTGTATATTAAAAGGTCATAAAAAGCTGTTGATGAGACTCATGTTTTCTTTCTTTACTTGAAAGTAGATATGAAAGCAATATGCACACAGATTTTTAATATAAAATACCTTTTCCACTTTACAGCTAACACAATATGGAATGAGAAGCCATTTACTCGATAGCTGAAGATGGGAGTGAATAAGAACAGATCCTGCTTTTATTTAGTTTATGAATAGTATGGCATGAGGCAGCCAGAGAGTCATTTAAGCAGATTACTGTTAATACAGGAGTACGTATGCTTAATTTCCTTAGCTACAGTGTACTAGATCAAGCTTTACTCTGTGATCCTTCCAGTGTGTATAACAACATCATAATAAATGTGCATGCTGGTAGAAATAACGAAGTCATCTAATTCAAGCAGATGCACAGAACTGCATAGGGGCTTTTTCTTTATCTGAAATGAAAAGATACAGACATTCTAACCTGGCAAATGTTAGTATCAGAAGGTGTTATAAATAGCACAGATCTTTTTAATTGCTCAGATCTTGGCCAAAGACCTAAATTGAGCTTGACTGATCTGTTCTGTTCTTCTTTAGGCATATTTATGAGAATACAGACAATTAAATGATCAAAGGAGAAAAAACTGATGAAGACATCTTTTCTAGTCAGGTATTAAATTTCTAGGATGACCTTTACTTTCAAAACATTGAAATTTTATGATATTAGAAAGATGTCATGCCAGCCAAAGAGAATGTACCATTTTCAAACAGGAGAGAAGCCAAGTCTAGTTTTTCAATCAAATAGTCTTTATTTAGAGAAAAGATCTATGCATTTTCTTTGAAGTACATAAAAATATTAGATAAACACAGTATAGGCCATATCCTGTGCTACCACACTACCAAAATATATTCCACCAAACATATGGTCAGTGCTGCTAATGTTGATTAGATACAACATCTTATGTTGAAGATTTGGATCACAATTTGTTTTTCTTAGGTATGATGTTTGCACTCAGGGAATATTAGGGAAATGTATTGCAGGGAAAGACTGTAGTAGGAAAAAAGATTTCCTGATCAAATGCATGTGGACAGATTAACTAACACAATAACTGATATAACTTTTTCTTTTTACTTTTTTTTTTTAATATGGAGATCTAACTCTGCACACCAAGTCCAACAGAAAGCTGTAACAGAATATTAAAATACAGCATGTGTGCACCTAAATCTCCTAAACTTTGTCGTAGTAAACTCTCAATTCTTTGAAACTGGCATTTAATGCAAACACTTTTGAAAAGCCAAACAGTAGTTCTAGAAACAACTTCACCAATAAGAAGCCCTTTCTGAGAACTTACAATTATATTTATATTTATAAATACTTATATGTTTAACGAGTTTACTTGAGAAATGAGGTACCAGGAAACCGAGAGAAGGGTAGGCTCTGGCCAATGTCAACATGAGAAACGTGGCAGCTACTTTGTTTCAAGAAATATGTATCTTGAGGGAATACCAAAAGGAATAAAGTCAAAATCATATCAGCTTAATGGAAATCAAAATCCTGTCTCTTGGGCTACTGCCAATGTCTTTGCAAAACTTTTCTGACCATATCAGGGAAAAGAAAACCCCCACAGTGTTGTAGATATTTTCTCCTTAACAGAACTAGAACAATTTTAAAAATAATTTCCCTTGTGCCCTTCTGAATTCTTATAAGTGTGTGGTAAAGAGCCTAGAGAATCAGAAAGTACAGGGCATGCAGGATAAGAGGGATGAACATCATCTTAGTCAGGTGTCTGGGAAGCTGTAGGGGAAGAAAATGCTTACTAAAGCCTTCTGAGATACTGTGCAGTTTGCTAATTCAAATAACAGGTTTAGAAATTTGTTTGGTATTTTAATTTTATGCTTATAAGTTTCAAGTGTAGACTGTCAGGTACAAGATGAAATCCATTACTAAGAAAAACTACAATGCTCGAGTGTTATGAAAAGTTATACATCACACACATTCTGGTATATAAAACCATTTGGGTAAAAACACTAGAACTGATGAAAAAGCAAGCCATATAAAATTATGTGGAACTCTTACAAACTCTTACAAAGGTGAGTGTAAAAAGGACAGAAAGCGTGAGCGGAAATTGTTTGGGGAGGTTGAGTGGTCATAAAGGTAGTACCCTTAAGAAATGCTTGCACAGTCGCACATAGGGAATGGGTTAGGTCTACCCTTCCATGGTTAACAATAAACTAGGAGACAAGTATTACTGATTTTGCCAAAACAGGTTGTCTGCTTGACATATATTTGAGTCAACATTATAGTCTGGCAGAGATCCTCGCTGTAGGGACTTCCTTGTGGGTTGCCTAGAGAACCTGGCAAGGAGCTGGTGTGGCTCAAGGGTGCAAGGACCTTGGAGACCCGAGTGATTCATTACTTCATGTCCTGTGACTGTAGACTAAAACAGAAAAGCAAATGCAAGATATGTGCAGCTGAGGTCACTTTGGACAGATGATGAGCAGTCAGGGAGCGTTTCTAATTCAGACTTTGTCTCAGGACTGCTTTCTTCGGGACTGTCTCTAAAGCAGACCCTATAATTTTGTAGGAAGCAAGGGCAAGAGGACAAGATTTTTCAAAGTACCTGTGTTTTGCGATAAACAACTCTACCTCTAACCCTACCACTTTGGAAAACACTTGCCTCTTTTCTTAATTCCACTTTTAATACACAAATTATCTTTGAAAAGCTCAGTAACAGACATAAACTAATTCTGCATTCCAGGAGTAGAGAGCAGGGTCTTCCCGGTACAGGAAAGACATGGACCTGTTGGAGCAGGTCCAGAGGAGGGCCACAAAAATGATCAGAGGGATGGAACACCTCTCCTGTGAGGACAGGCTGAGAGAGCTGGGGTTATTCAGCCTGGAGCAGAGAAGGCTCCGGGGAGACCTTCTTGCAGCCTTTCAATACTTAAAGGGGGCTTATAAGAAAGATGGGGACAGACTTTTTAGCAGGACAAGGGGTAATGTTTTTAAACTGAAAGAAGGTAGTTTTAGACTAGATATAAGGAAGAAATATTTTACAATGAGGGTGGTGAAACACACTAGAACAGGTTGCCCAGAGAGGTGGTAACTGCCGCATCTCTGGAAACATTCAAGGTCAGGTTGGATGGGGCTCCAAGCAACCTGGTCTAGTGTAAGATGTCCCTGCTCATTGCATGGGGGTTGTAGTAGATGACCTTTAAAGGTCCCTTCCAACCCAAACTATTCTATGAGTCTCTTACTTCTGTGTTAACAGAGTAAAGGTATGTCACTCCAAGAGCTATTGTTAATAGTGACACATATAGGGAAATTAAGTTGTCCAGGGAGGTTCTATGCTATAAGAAATCAGTCGTCGTCTTTTTTTTTTTTTCTTTTTTCCCCACCCAGGAGAAACTGTAAGTCAAAAGCATGCTGCAAAATAACTCTAAATCTTTAAGTTCCTTATTTGCCCCATGCTTATTATCCAGTTATTGATTCCTCCTCCTTATTCTTTAAATAGAGTTGTCCTGGGGAACTTACCATCTGCCTGATGTAAACTGCCCCGTTAATTCTCACCTGGCTACAGCTGCAAAACAGATGAGAAAAAGAGCGAGTTAATGAATGAGTCTTGGTAAAGATCTCAGCAGGGTGCCTCTTTTAATTCAGACCACGTTGGTAGTTAGTATGACAACAAGCTGTTACCACCTAATGATTTCAGTTCCTTAAGTATAATGAGTCCCATGTTCTCAGTATGCTTTAGACTGGACAACTTAAACTACCGTGATGTTTCATAACCCCTGTTGTATGTAGCAAAATTCCACATAAAGTTTTCACTGAATAAGGCTTCAACATGGAAAGACCTAATTGCAATGGAAAAGTCAATTAGTGAGCTGTCAATACATTGCAAATTGAAAAAAAACCTCACAACCAAGAACCCGGTCAAAATATGAAAACCTTTTGGATTTAAATATGCAGTAGCTTCTTGAAAATAATATGGTTTAAAAAAAAAAAAAAAGTTATTTGCATCAACTGACTATATTGCTGAAATTCTAATTTTATATTTTACACATTTCCTTGATGCTAATAATAATACACAATCTGAGATAATGATATGCATGTGGTATATGAAATTGTTACACAAGAAAAATGTCAAAAGAATTCATTCAAACAAATTCACATAATTAACAAGAATTAGAACAGCTAATAAAGAGTCACAATAAAGAAAATCCTTGCAGCATGGAGTGTGAAGTATGAAGAAGTTGAAGTACTTCTGAAATTTAAAAGAGTAGAAATTCAGCTTGTTCAGACTGAGTTATATGTGGCAATACACAATCTTAAACAGGTTCTTAAAATGATCTTTCAGGAAAGATTAGGTATCAAAGTTAAAACTTTAAAAGTTATTCACCTGATTTTGGACTAGTGTTTATTTTAGAAATGACTAAGGGCTTAGATATGCAAGATTTGGAAGTGGGAAAAGTGGCATTCACATGCCAGGTGAATAATCTGTACCCGTGTGCATATTCATGCCATCTTTCACTGCCAGTGAACCTTGCATTAGTCCTACATAAAGACTGTGCACAAACACATTTCCCTCAAGTTAGTTAAGCTGTGGTGACTTGTTGCATCTAAGGCATTAGGCATTGAATTACTATCAAGGTTTGGTGGCCCTAGTCAGTTTGCATACAGTAGTGACGTCCTCTTGTAACACTCAACTCAGAAGGGCGTGATGAGAATGGAGGTAAGGAAGGACACGAGCACATTCTTCTGTGAATGATTTCTTGCTGGCACAAGCTGGAATTATCATTGTCGATCCAACTCTTCAGCTCCAGACGAGAAGAAGCAGTAAGAAAGTCATGGGCTGAAAAGGATCTGCACCCTTCAAAGTCCTAGATGGTCTGATGAGTCACTTGTTAAAAAAGTCAAAGAATGACATAGTTACTAAGGGTTAAACTGTTGTTCTGGTGAAGAGAGCTGAAGGGTTTAAGGGAAATTTTCTGTGAAAGCTAACAGTTAAATAAGGCTGCAGATGGACTACTGGTGGCCATTAAAGAAGAACAGGAAAAGAGTGCATGATCATACGCGTATCTGCATCTATCCTTCTCACAGGTCACATGCTAAATTTTACTGGGAGGACTTTATGATAAATTTGACTCTTTTGGGGAACTCTTTCATATGCTATGACTAAGAGGCTTAGAAACTCTTCTTAGAGACTCCTCCTGGAAGGCAGTCTACTTGTGGGTACTATGACCAATCCATTCAAGAAGTGACATCGCGATTGATAAAGATGTAGAACTCCTGAGATGAATAATATGAGAAACTGCAGTCATTTTCCTCTTGAATAAAAACAGGAGCAAGACACTTGAAGTTGTGTGCATTCTATTCGTACCATAGTCAATCATCTTTGAGCTTTGCTTAGTGTACTTCTCTTTGGGTAGGAGGTGCTACCCAAAAGGCGCCATTCATGCATCCATCTTGTACAGAATTTAGGGGTACTTCAGCCATCTCCCTTTAAGATGACAATTCTCTTAATAAGACTTTTGGGAAAACTATGCCATCTAGGCATTCTTGCTTGAGTGAATAAACCTTCATGAAAATTGGTGATCTTGAATGGGACATTCTAGTTTTAAGAAATGCTTTTGCCTCTACCAACAATGTCTGCTAATGCAGTAGCACTCTATGGCAACTGACTCTTATTATCTAGTCTCATAATATTTTGAAAATAGATATTTTTATGAAGGTCTGCTCCTTGTTTTCTGACTGGGGAACTTCCTCTCTGTTTCACATATCAATCTTCTTTTCCCTGCTGATTAAACTGAACAACAAACTCCTAATTAGGAGGTTTTGAAAGTTCTGTTTTTGATGTTAGCTTTGGAAGTTATTCACTACAGGAGGTGATAGGGTAGTGAGGGTGCATCTGAGTCATCCCCAATGCCCAAGCTGCTATGCAGGATATAAAAGACATGCAGGAGAAGAGAACTAGTCAGATTTGGAACCTACTTTTACATCACTGTTACCCCTGAGATGAACTCAATTCATTAAAAAAGTTATTTCTTGGGAAGTTTCTTAAAAGGTTGTTTGAACTTAAAGCTCATACTCTGTTGGTATTCAGACCATACCTATTCTCTACATTATTTGGGGCCATGCTTTGAAGTTTTCTCTTTCTCCTGGGTATTCCAGCTAATATAGTTCATTGTGAAATGAGAGCACAAAAAAATACAGTATCATCATATTACTTGTCTCAGACTTGAAATGCTACAAGAAACTTAAAAAGAAAATGTCTCTTATTAGAAATTAAGACACAGCTGTAAATAAAATCTTGAAGACAACTTGACAATTGTTTTAACTTAGTATTTTCTTTTTTCTTGTGTTATGATATATGCATTACAGATGAAATTAATGAAAAATCTTTCTTCTGTCTTCTCATTATGTATCCACTATGTAAAAAAAAAGCAGTGGAATTTGCCACTGGAACAAGTCAAAAGAGTACGTAGTCAGGTTCACCATTTCTCTTTTGCATACCTATTCTCTCAAGTTTCATACATGTGCACATACAGAGTTACAAATTTGCTGTATCACTCACCTTGCTGCAAAGAATGGCAGGAAATTCACTGCTGGATGGTAGAATATGTGTGACTCTGCCCTGACTGATGTGTAAAAAACAGACTTCACAACCGAGAAGGTTGTAAAGTCGGTATGTTTATTCAGTGCTGGGCAGCACAGGGGGTTGCCCCACCACAATCGTGCGTGCCCAATGCAGCAGCTTTCTCAAATATATATATTACTTAATTACATAATCATGAGATTTCCCAATATACCTATAGATATGCATGACCTGTCCCCACTTTGTATTAAAATTAGCTCTAAGAAATCATTTTCATAAACTCCTCCCAACTGCGCTTGCGCAGTGACTCCTGGTGGTGGTCGCTGAGGGTCGTGAGGATGAAGACTGATGATTCCTCTTCATCACTGCAAGTTTTGTCTTTGCGTAGACTCAGTTCTTCTCTGGTCTTTGTCCAGACCGCAGGGTTGGTTTCAACTGCTTTTCGAGACATGTTCTTGTTCATTATCAGGAGCTGTCCTTGGCGATGTCACTAGACTTCTTGCTTCATCTAGTTTTCAGTAAACATTTAACCGCAGGTTTTATCAGGCCTGCCTTTTAAGTTATATCACTACTACTGCCCCCTGACTCATGACTAATCCCAACAACTTTGGAAGCTGTGTTTGAATGATGCCTGGGAGAAAACTCAGCTCCTTCCGTCTGACTGTCCTGAGCTCTATACTTTTCATCCTCTCAACTGTTTCATCTCCTAGCTGGTCCTTATCACATTTCATAACTTGACATGATGCATGAAGTTCATTGCAGGCTGTTAAAATAGCTAGGCAATTTAAACAACCGGTTTCACTCAAAAGAAAATTTGAAAACAAAGTAGATTTGAAATTCATTTTGCAAATACAACGATTTTGGTAAGGAATAGTTTTTATACAGAGATGGAGGTTTGGTTGGGCTTTCTCCAGAATGCAAGAGAGAGCTCTATGAGATCAAAAGACCACATGTGCAGTAGTTTCTGTTTCTTTGTCTTTTGTCCTAGCAAGATCATCCAGAGGACTGCTATTTGATTCTTTCCTTTCCTTTCCTTTACTGAATTCTTGGGTGAAAATGTAATGAAGAAAACTCCTTTACGTATGATGCGCAGCTCCTTTTTGTTAATCTTTTGTGCTCATCAGGGTACAGTCAGGTCTAACTCTTCAGGTCAGTGGGCTTACAGTTGTAAACTCAGTCTTCCTTCTATTTGATTTTGCCAACTAGTAAAGGAAGTAACACAATTCCTCCCAAGCCACATGTTCTGAGCTACTCACAAAATTCATGCTGTCACTTCTCATATTCATGCTGTCATGTGGGAAAGGCCCTTCTAAAAGCACTGCTGGAGATAAAGCATGAAATAGAAATGCCTGTAGAAGGAGCTGCAAAGCCAAAGAAAGCAAGCATGAGCTCAGCTCAAAAAGATCTTCTTGCTTGACGACCGAAGAGCTCTGTGACCAGTGGAAGACTGTGCCAGTCAGGCAGGTGGCAGTGGAAGCAGGAGGAGAATTCTCTGTGTATCAATGCCCCAGCAGTGTCTGCAAAGGACAAGCAGTCCTTTATAGCAATTATCTGATCCACAATGCAAAACTGGATTTGGATAGGATGTGAAGTAATTCAAACATATTTTACTATGTCAAAATCTACCAAAATGTCTGTTTTTCTGAGAAATATTTACAGGTGAGAAATGTTACCTATGTCAAAGCATCTCAGTCAAGTCACTGCTCACCAGCCTTTTTTTTTTTTTTTCTAATACATGTAATACTTTTTAAAATGCATCGAGACATCTTGTATTCACTGCTAAGCAACACTATTTTGGATTGAATTTGATTTGTTAGAGTTCCCAGTTTTGAAATATTTTTGTAAAGCTCGGTTGTATTTCCAGGTTTAGAAAAAAGTGAGTGGGTGTTCTATTTAAACATCTATTAAAATCCCTATGTCTCATATTTGAGTGCATGCAGTGTGTTTTGAGGGGGTTATTTTTATTGCATACAAAATCATTTTTATTACATTTTTAAGGCAATTTATATTTTGTTATTATGTGCCATAATGACATCTGTTGCAGCAGAGTGAGACAAGATCAGACAGAAATCATTAATATTTCCTGGATTCCAATCTGAAACTCAAAAATATCAGCAATGCTTCATTGGTTTGAGCGCTTCTGTCTTACTACATTTTAGCACCTTCAGACTAAAAAAAACTTTCCCATGTGCAGGCGCTTATAATGAAAAATTTGAAACTAAAATAAAATGAAGTCTGTGTATTTGTGTGTGCATATGTAAAATAGTGTTTAGTAAAACCAGAATTGGGGAAAATAGAATAATATTTCATGTAATGACTGCAATTAATAACATGTATGTGAGGAAAAGATGTGAAGACAAACTAAGCATGTGAGTGTTTCTGTGTGTACAAAAGTGGAATGGAGATTACAAACTAGATAAAAAAATCCACTGTCATCAGCACTGAGGAGTACTGCCAAAGATGCCAGCTTCATCATTTACTGCAGCTGTGCACCTGCAAATGCCACCTGGATTGTCTGTCGTTGCAGCAGTTTCAGAAAGGTTTGAATATTCAGCCAGTGAGTATTCTCATGTTTTATCTACTAAACATTCTAATTACTTTTTCTGCTAATAAATGGCAGAGGAAAAAATGCCTCTAGGATTTGGCTCTGTGAGCAACAGGGGCTGCAGTGGTTAAGAGTAACTTAATCTACTGCGTTAACAGATGCATCAGTAGACTGCATCAAGCAATCAAATAAGGATTAAAGAAAAAGCCACATTGGCTTTAATTTTCTTAGTTTGCTTGGCATACATTGCAGAAAACAATTAATTCAGACTGTTTCTAACAAAGAATAACCTCAGAAAGTTTAGTGTTTATGAGCAGCCCAGCTAAAATGCAACCTCCTTAAAGTTTCTTTACATTTCCTATCATCAGTAAGGGATATAATCATACATCACTGCTTTTCTTAGGGTATAGCTGTTATTATATATTAATATCTTTAGCATTCAAAAGAAAAATGACAAGATGAAGCACCGCTACTGTACACTTAAATTTATTTTAAATTAAGACAGAATACTAAAAGTTGCTGAACAGTGGAAAAGAACTGGAGAAAGTAGGGGCTGATTATGAAATCACACAGGTTGTGGCAGCCAGTCATTGGCTTGGTGATTCCAGACTATGTGGATTTAAAATAAATGAAGGAAAATTCAAAAGGGAAGGTCTGAAAAATTATAAGAATACGCCTACATTGATACAGTCAATTTTCACATTGCTCCGGACCTTGCTCTGTAAATCTCCGTACTTCAAACCCTTGGCCATTCATCCTGAAAGCTCTGCTAAATTTCTGAGGATGAGGTGAGCCGTGCTTCTTTTTTCCACTGCTTCTATCCACTGGAGTCTTTTGTATCCACTGCTGTCATTCTTTTTTGCAAGTAACCACAGACCTGGAAGCAGAAATAAACAGTCTACAGCCTGTTACTTAAGAGAGCAACAGAAATGAACCTAAGACTCAGTCTGTGCTTAAGGAATTATATTTATACTCTAAGAATGCAGAGGGATGGTTGTCATGATGACAGCAAAAAAAGCGTAGGAAGGTTCACTGTTGTGAAGGACCTTGAAGACATCATGAAGAAGACTGGGTGGTACAGAGGGAAATGCAGAACAGAATGGAGGAACTCAGTGGAGAATACAAGATCATCTCAGCAATTATTGTTTTTGTGGTCTCCAATCTATCACTGAGGATCATAAGGAAACCACAGGATACTCAGTACTAGTAATCATGATGAAAGGACACTAGGGCACAGATAAAGGTTTGAGCTGTGTTGAGAGAACACAAAACTGGTTTCACATGTAAATAACTGGATAACAGCCAAGCACCCAGAAAATAGGCGGATTTTGGAAAGGAATCTGGTTTGTAAAATAAAGTATCAATACTTAGGTCATTCCTTAGGTTATGTCTCAGGCTTGTTGAAGTCTGTTAGAAAGAGCTGAAATTTAAAATGTTATGGAAGAAGCAGCAGGATTTATAGACTGTAAACAGACTTACTGAACAAGAAAAGAAAAAGAGGCAGATGGCCTCAATGTTATGGGACCCAGAAACAAATGAAGTGTATATTGTTAAGCATATCAGGGAGTTTATGAAGAGGCTTGTGAGCTCCTTTTGTTCACCCAAATTCAACAGGAGGTTTCGAGTAAGATTGAACAAGAACACTTTTCTGTGTGAATCTTTCCCTAGAGCTTTGTTTGTCATCGAGAGTGGGCCACACTTCAGCAGTCCTTGTGGTAAATGCTAAACTTCATGTACAAATATTACTAAGCAACCAAAACAACTTCACACATTTGAATGCTTGTTTTTATTGAATAAGGAAAATAGGAAGGCTACTACTTCACATGGAAGCCTCTGCAGAGTCCAAAACAAGCCTTTACAAGAGTATTCTGCATTGTGTGTGCCTGTGTTCTACATATGGTCATATAGTGCCATTTGTACAACTAGATGATTTCTTTCCAATTTGTCCTATTCAAAGCAAACTACACTTTAAGTCATTTCTTGTAATTTTGCTTCGCAGAGTGCTTATCAGAAGGCAATAAAAGGGGAGAAAACCCATAAGAACTCTCCTAACATGTCTTTGAGAACACAGTGTGCCCGTTGCATAGTCAGAAGGGACAGCGTAAAATGATATTTCCTTCATTATTACCCACATGATGAACAAATTTCTTTTAGAAGATACATCTCTTCCCATGGGACTTAGCTAGCTCCCTATCCTCTTTTGTTTCTGACAGGAAGTATCTCCACAAAATACTGCGTTCCTCCAGGAAGACAAATTGCTATTGGTGAAGGTGGTATAGAGTAAAAGACAGATTTTTCTTTATTCCTTGTTAACATAAAGAGATATGATCCAATCTGGTAAATAAATTTAATTGAGAGCTGGTTGGGAATCCACCATTAGCAATCTTTTTTGGGTAAAAATCATGTCCTTTACAAAATCTGGTTGTTCATTTCCCAGTTTGTTGATTTAAAAAAAAAAAAAAAAAAGTAAGTATTCATTGTCCAGTTTGTTTGCTGTTTTGAAGAAATTATGCTGAGCTGTTCCGAATGGAAATGTTTCTTAGATTCACTCAGTTCCAAATAAAAGAATACTGAAACATTTGCAGTCTATATAATCTGAGATTTTGTCATTCATATACAGAAAAGACCATAAACAACACTTTCCATTTTAAATATGTGTAAGTAATCTGTCCTTGACAGATTGCACACATTTCTTAACTTAAAAAAATTAGGATCACAAAAGTGTCCAATGTAATTTTCATTTCTTTTAATATTGTTTGGCAGCTTAATAAAAGCTGGAGATCCATTGCCACATGAGAACTAGTTGTTCCACAAAGTACAGGTGGGGAAATCCTGCATTACTTCAGTGTTTTGTAGCTAATACATGCTAGGTATGACTTTGAACACATTGCAGCTTTCTTATAGCATGACAACTGTATCAGGAGTCTGCTTAAATCTGCTAAATCTGGTCAACCTGTATAATGATCACACAAATGAACAGCTATGGTTGAAAGGCTCCTGCAATGAATTCATGACAGCAAAAATGAGCAAATTATTTACTTATTATTCTTACTTATAAAATAAGTAAAGAAGACTGGACCTGGACTATTTGACTTCTTAAAATGCAAGGTGTTAATAAATATTCATAGTTTAATCTCTGTGCCCTTATTGCTAAAATATGAAAACTCGTGAATTATCCTGCACAAATTCCTGAAATGAAAAAGTATGAAAAAACTGAGTGAATTTTTCTTAGACAAAGAATTTACAAGTGGAAGAAAACAAAGTGAGAAAAAGAAAGTATGAAAGGCATTTATTTTTATTCTACCCACTCTCCCTTCAAACTCTTGCTATATAGAAAAATATTAAATTAATTTTCATAGTGCTTTTCTGTTTTTCCCCAAATCTGAAGTAAAAAAATCAGTTGAGGGTGATAATTCCTCAACATCTGACAATTTTTGGGCCCCATATTGTAGTATACTCAAACTCTGGTTATGAATAAATAGAAAACATACTTTATATGTAAAGCCAGTAATTTTTTATTAGCATAGTTGAAATCTCAACAGTCCAATCAAATAATTACCATTAATCCAGATACTTCATTCTATACACAATAACTACTTGTTACTATTACCTATATAAAAAACCATTACTGTTGCATATGAAGATAAGCAAAAGTAAACAACTTAGGCATAGCCACCTGGTCATTAGAAAAATTGCTGTTGCAGCTAAACCAAGTGAAAACAGCAGCAGAAGGCAGGTTAAGTTCAGACAGAGTAAGCCTGACACTCCTCGATCTTGAGGCCTTGCAAACTCAGTACAAAGCCTGTATCCTGTGACTACCAATGTTGTATTGTATCCCTGGGCTCCAATGTTACCTCTGATTGATTGACAGAAATAGGATGACCAGGTCAATTGCAAACACATCTACATTAAGTGGCATTGAAGCACTATCAGCCAAAGATTTTTTTAAATTTTCTTTATAATCTTAAACTGATCCACAGATTTCTAATAGTGAATGCCTCAAAACTTCAATCCCTAATGTTCAATGTGAAATGTAAAGGGTTGAAATATCGTGATATATATACTTGCTTCAGTAATATCATGATCACTTTTTGTGCTCTTGATCTATAATAATGAAGTTTAATGGCACTTCTTCTGAGACAAAAGTTAATAATTCGTGTGCTTCCTTTTTTGGTCTCTAATTTAAATGATAATCTTCCTTCCTTAAGAAAAGAGCTGTTGGATTAAATCTGTGTAACTGGTAATGTGTGCAATGGGGACATAGAGGTAAATAAAATAATAGCTCCGGCCTGTCTTTTCTCACATATACACCCACAAAGAAGTCTTTTCCTCCTTCACCTCATACACATAGTGATAATGGAAAACATTTTTCAGTGGCTTTAAATACATTTCTATGAGTTGTGAAATGTGCTGGCTAATTCACTTTTGTCCTATTACCTGCCACAGTTGCTCCACTTCATGCTTTCTCCTATGCCCAGGCAAAGCCAAGAAGCTATGAGGAAGCTTCGTCTGACGGCAAGTGTTAATGAAATGAAGTTTTCTGCTTACTGTGTTTAAAGAATGCAAATGTTGCATTTACCTCCTAATAAAGCACTATAAACTCAGGATTTCCACTGATAAGCATGAAATAACCCCAAAAGTGTTAAGATATGAAAATATTTTTCTTATACTTTGTTATAACATATATAATATTATTGCCCTAATTAAGGCAAATCATTCTTTAAAATGGTAACATAAAATGACAATACAATTAAAGAGGTTATTTGCTTATTTTTAATCTCTGTGAAGGTTAAAATAAAATTTTAAACATGCTTTTTACTCCTTTTACAAATGTTTTCTTTACCTGCTTTGCCAAAATGTAGAATTCAGAGAAGAAATAGAAACTTACTGTTAAGAGAAGTAGTACTATTCAGAGTGACCCAGAGAACTGGCAAAGGCTCACAGAGAAGTATCAGCCTCTGAAAATTATTTCTGAAGTTCAACACCTACCTCTTCCATGCATCCACCAAAAAGGTTCAATAGCGTATAAAATATCTGAGATATAATACATGCACCAGCGCCTGTTTGCACATGTAATCACTCATTTTGAAGCCTCTCTGCCAGTCACGTATTTACACTTCTGTCTATACTACTTCTGATAAAATGTGGATGTCTTTATAGTTCTGGTCAGAAAATGTTGACTTGTCCTTCACTGAATGTTCGTCCTCTTGAATAGTTATTCAATGAAACGTCTGAAGTTGCTGTTGCTTTTCTACCACTAAAATATGAGAGTAAGATAGTCCCCAAATGTAGGGTGACACAATTCCTATTTGTCAAATGTGCCTTGAGGCTCTGAGTGTGTGCATCAGTCACAGCTATAGTGCAAATGGGTGGGTCTGACTGATCGTGATTGAGTAAAGTGCCAGCATAACTGAGTAAGATTGAAGATGACTACACCGATATGCTTGAATTGGCATTAGTATTAATGAACAGGACAGCACATATTTTGACATGAGTAAGTGGTCACAGCCTGAGAGTGTGGAAGTGAATATTAGCTCACATGACTTAGTATAACTCTGCATGGGTGTACGTGTGACATGTGAGTGATTACTGGAAGTCAGTATTGGTGGGTGGGAGTAGCAGTGTCACTTTATATAAATGAGTATCCCTGTCAAGGGGCAATTTAGTTTCTGCCTAAAGATTTCCTGTTGGTAGAGAATAACCTACCATCTACCAGTGACAGAATATCCGCTCCCTTCAGGCAGTTACCCACTCCTTTCCATTAGGTTGTGGTATTTCTTAACATTTCTGAAACTACAGATACATATCACTCTGATTGAGGTTATCTCAGAGGATTTTGTTGGAAAGAGACATTGTATTTAATCTTGGATGGAATCCAAGCCTTCATTATTGTATAATTTGCTCAGTTTTTCTAATAGGTGATATCTGTTTCCTGATTGATGGGGTATCATCTCTCTTTCATGCTCCTTGTCAAAAGACACTTCTGAAATTATTGGGGCATGCACCTATTTCTAGGTATGCATGTGTATTTATGCATGTGTGTTTACATTCCTTAAAAAAAGTAATGAATATGACTTTTGAAGAATTTGAATTTATATTTAGGTATGATATAAACTTGATTCCAGGGTATTAGAGACCACCTCAACCAGCACTAAACTTAGAACTGGAAACCTGAATGTTTGTGAGAGTACATTAGCCCTTTCAAAACTGCATTGGAAGTAGGTCCAGTGTAACACAGATGTCCCAGCTTGTGCCAAGTCAGTCCCCTACTCACAGTCATGCTGGCTGCAGCAGAAGGTCAGAGATGAAGCTGCAAGGGTTAAACAATGAGGTCTGACCAGCTGTGCCCAGGGGTGAGTTGGGCAGCAGCGGGTAGCAATAAGTGGCAGGCAATCTCAAATGCTTCTCATACAAAATGCCTGGTAGGGACATGGAATAGGTATGCATAGTAATGCAATTCTCCTTCCAGGCATGATAATGCAGCCTCCTTCTATGGACAACTGCCAGCACCTAGAAAGAGCTAGGAAAAGCTGTTAGCTCCTGATGATCCTGCTCAGGATATGTCTCTCTTGAACCTCCTTTTTTTTTCCCAGGAGAAGAATGTATCTGCCGCTCCCCTGACTCAGCCCAAGATTAACAACAATTTGTTAATTCTGTTAGTCTGTTAATTAATAATGTTAATTCCGTGTTGGTGTTGCCCCAATCAGAGCAGTTAAGAGCCCCTTCTTGGTTAACAAATACAAATATAAAAAGACTTCATAATAATCAATGCAAGTTTTTCAATAACTATGGGTTCTGCACTTAGCAAAAGGTAGAGAGAGAAAGAAGCAGAAAAAAAGGAGAAGAAAGCAAGCAGGTCCAAACCTGTCACCAGGGACTCCAACTCTACTCACCATGGAATGTAAGGACAGGTACAATTGTCCTCACTTTACTCATACAAGAAAGGACAGCGCTCTCTCACACACACTGTCACACTCTTTCTTTCTTTTCCTAATGCCCTCAGAATCTTCTCTCTTTAGTCAACCACCTTTGTTGTGAGTTTCTTTAAATTATAATCTTCCACATTCTGGGGGATTTTTCTGTCAGAGGAATCCCCGGGGTTATAGACCCTATTTGATGAAAATGAGAGTTGCTAAATTAAAAAAGACTGACTGAAGATATGATTCTATTTTTCATAGTAGAAATCCTGGTATACCAACAAGTATTTGTAAGGAATCCTATAGCAAAATATGTATGCTTGAACATTATATTTTCTGCCAAATAAGACTGAATTTATGTGTATTGTAGTCTCTCTGTGTTTTTCATTGGGAATCTGAACCTTAGCCTGTGTGCTTGCCACCCTCAACCTTAGAGATCCCAAATGTGTAGGCACCATTTAAATCAATTTTCCCAAATTAGTTGCGTTTTTGCACTCTGCATTTTTTGCTGGCTTCTCTCCTGTTGCTTTTTGCAAAGGTTGCAAATCTGTATCATGAAGAGGCATCTGCAGACTACCCACAGACTACACTTTGCAACTCCTTGTCTTGCCTGGTGTTCACATAGAGAGTATATACTGTGCAGAAGGAAAGTAATGGACTTTTTTTTTAATTCCTTGGACTTAAAAAAATGAGAATGGGCATAATAGTGAACATACAAGTGTTGAAAAAGTATTCTTTTTCCAAAAGGGGAAGAGTTACAGATTGTGCTCATGTGACCTCACACTTACAGGATGTACCCACTTACTTAATGGCAATTTTCATGAGCCATTTAAATAAGTGACCTTATAAGTAAGACCCCATGTAAATCGTGAACACCATCATGCAGGAAGATGACGGATTTTATGGATTGGTCATGGCAAAAATGGCAAATTTCACAGTTTGTCATGCATTAATGGAGATGGTTACAAAAACATAAAGTCATTTATAGTGACAAAAGATGATCCTGAAAGGATTCACGTTATCTTTTTAACAAATATAAATCATAAAGATCTGTGACAGGCTGTCAATGGAATTTGGAAATATTATTTTTAACTGGGGAAAGACACAAAAAATAAAGCAGAAAATAGTGATTGTGAGAGGGTTCTGTCAGAAAGAAAACCAAAAATAACGTGTAAGGATGGCACCACTTCAAATCAAATTCAGTATGCTTGGAGTAGACAGTTTGCACAGATGAGTTCAGCATGTTCATTGTTATGAGCTCTGATGCATAATGCAAACACAGAGGAACAGTGCAAAGACCTTTGTTAAGCCAGTATAAATGTAAGGTATTATCCTGGAACAAAATAAAAACTATTCTTATGGTAACAAAGTTGATCTGGAATTAAAGCAGCCTTTCTAAGTGCAGAGTCTGGTCCAGCCACCTGTAACCATGTCACTTCAGTCTGTGATATTTGCCGGTTAATGTAAACAGGGCTGAACCTTAGTGTCTACTTAGATGGGAAGCTCAGAGACCAGCACATTGGAAAGTGTCTCCCAGGTTTTGGATTCCCTGGTGTTTGAGTGGTCTTTCTGAGAGACTGTTTAAATGTTCCTGTCATTACAATACCATAACTGAATCTAGGCAGCGGTATTCATTTGGCCTTCCCAAACCTGGAGTTTGTTTTGAAATGTGACAATGCCTAAAAGTCAGAAGTACAGAAAGTATGAGAAAGTATGATTATAGCAAAACCTAGGAGTGAGTTGGAAAGTAAACCCAAGCTTTTTGAGGGGACATAGTTGTGCTAGTATTTATTTTGCCACTTTACTCACTCTGGCCTTAGTCAGGGAACTGGTAGGTGAGACACTATGGCAATCAGCTCTAAGGGAGTTCAGGAAAATAAGCAGGTCTTCAAAGATGTCCAAGTGCAAGAATGGCCCGCGCTGGTGCCAAGGAAGACAAATAGATGTAACAGGAGATCAGGTTGGCTAATAGGAAGCTCATTACGGAGCTGTGATGGAGAAAAGCAGTTTACAAGAGGTGGAAGCAGGAGTGGGCTACATAGTAGAGCTTGTACTGCTGCCTTAGTAGCAAAAGGCTGAACAATGAAAATGTGTAGCCCCTGGCTGAATGGTGCAAGTGATTTTATCTGAGGTGCTCAATGCCTTCTCTGCCTCATCCCTCACAAGCAAAGCCTCCCTCTGTGCTTAGTGGAAGCTTTCACGGAGTAGAACTACTAGCAGCTGATGAGGATTCAACCAGGGACTCCTTGAGAGAAAACAAACCACATAAATCCATGGGACCTGATGGGCTGCATATGAAGGTTCTGAGAGCTTGCCACTGTCACAGTGAGGCTACTTTTCACCCCCTTGAATCATTGCGGAGAGCAGGGAAGGTCCTCTAAGAACAGAGGTAGACAAATTTTTCATCTATACTTTAAAAAGCACAAAGGACAATCTGGGGACCTACGGGCTGATCAGTATAACTTCAGTACCTTAGAAAATCATGAACCAAGTCCTCTTGGAATACATTTTTGGCCACAAGAGAACGAGAAGATGATGACTGGAAAGACCAAGCATGGATTTACCAAGGGTAAATCACACCTGACCAACCTGATTGCCTACTATGAAGAAATGCTGGTGGTTTTGGATGAAGGGAGAGCAAAGAATTACATTTACCTTGACTAGTTACCTTGACTTTTTACCTTGACTTACCTTGAGCAAGGCTTTTGACATTGTTTCTCACAGTATTCTTGTATGGGTAGACAACTGGATAAGGTAAAAAAAGTGGTGAAATGGTCATCTTAGAGGGTAGAGGGTAATGTCTTACACACTACCTGGATGCCTGTCACAAATTAAGTTTGTGTCTACCCTGGGACCTGTGCTGTTCAACATTTTCATTGATGACCTGGAGGAAGCAATGGAGTATCGTCTCCTCAGGTTTGCAAATGACACTGATGAATTGGGAGGGTCACTCAATATCTTCAAGGGCAGGATTGCCATCCACAGGGACCTAGACAGGCTGGAGGAATGGGCCAACAGAAATGACCAATATCCAACAAGGACAAATGCAAGCCCTGTACTGGGGAAGGAATAACTCCAGCAATGATAAAAACTGGGGACTGAATGGCTGAAAAGCACCTGTGAGTTTTTGTACACAGTAAGCTGAGCATGAACCAACAGTGAGCCCTGGCAGCAAAGCTGACCAGTAAACTTCCGGGCTGTAAGGACAGGAGCATGGCCAACAACTTGAGGGGGTTGATTATCCTCCTCTACTCAACACTCATTAGATAACATTCAAACAATACATCCCGTTTTGCACCTCCCCTGTATGAGTAACAGATCAGTAAACTGGAGTGAGTTCAGGGGAGGGCCACAGAGATGGTTGTAGCATTTACCCTAGGAGAAAAGGCTGAGGGAGCTGGCATCTTCTGCCTGGAGCAGGTCCAGAGGAAGGCCACAAAGATGATCAGAGGGCTGGAGCACCTCTCCTATGAAAATGGGCTGAGAGAGTTGGGGTTGTTCAGCCTGGAGAAGAGAAGGCTCCGGGGTGACCTTATAGCAGCTTTCCAGAATCTGAAGGGTGCCTACAAGAAAGCTGGAGAGGGACTTTTTACAAGGGCATGTAGTGATAAGACAAGGGGCAACAGCTTCAAATTGGAAGAAGGTAGATTTAGACTGGATATCAGGAAAAAATTTTTCACTCTGAGGGCGGTGAGGCACTAGAACAAATTGCCCAGATAAGATGTGGATGAAGTTTTGTAATTCTCTTCCCAAAATATAATACATCTTTGAAGTTTATAATCTGCAGCTTGTAAATTCTGCATCTGTAACAATTCCCAGAAGGACTTCATCTTAGCTAACAAACTCTACCATGGCTGTAGAAGAATAATGTAGCACCTCTTGCAACAAACTTTTTCAGTTGGTGACATGATGGCATATAGTTAGAGAGGTTTTTCAAGAGCCAGTCAAAATAATTTGAGAATGCAGTAAGCAATCCACTATAACATACTTGCAGGAATATGTTTAAGACAATGAACAGTTTGTCTGTAACTAAAAATATAATATTTATTAGCTTTACATGCTTCATAAACATGATAAAATGCTGCTGCTAATGCTTTCAAGCTATAATATAGGACCTACACAGTGTTCTCTAGTAAGCTGGATTAATTTTTATAGCAAGGTCCCTTAATTCAGTGGTAGTACCATGTAGCCGCTTAAAAATTATGCTGCAATTTCATTTGAAGTAGAAAATAAGCCATGTAATCAGCAATATGTACTTTATTTTTACAATACTGCTAGTTGCCTTTGCTTTCTTTACCTTTTCAGAATTGCCAAATTGAAAATTACCAGATTGAAGCTGCCAGTTTTGACACTTGGGTTTAGTGGCTTGTTAGATCTTTTCTTACAAGGACATCTGAACAATCAGAGACATGAAGATCTGCCTGCAAAGATCTCTTTGCAGGAATCTAGGTAAGCACACGAGGTTCATATTTTGCTAAATTTGTCAGCATTAACATAGCTGCACTGAAATGCAAATTTTCACCATTAAGCTTTCTAGATAGTCTCATAGACATCAGTACCCCTATGTTCACATGACCGCAAGCAATTAAGTCAACACAATTTAATGAGCTACCACTTCTCTGAGCCATGGTAATGGTATTAGCTCTCCTAGCTTGTTGCAAGTACAATATAAAATTTAATTATTTGAAATGTGGCAGCATATGCTAATGCATGTTATTTATTGACTCTGTTAACTTGACTTGTGCTGTAAAGGAAGAACAAACTCAAAGGAGCTAAAAGGGCTCAACCAGGCACCAGTATCTTGTTATATTGCACTAACAGAGCTACTTGTAATTGTGCAAAAATTGTCACCTCGTTCACATTTTGTAGGACTGTGATCTGTACACAGATTCAGGGAGACATTATTTCTTCAGTTTATCTTCAAGTTTTGTTTGGTATGTTTTCATAATACTCATAAGAGCTGTGTGTGGGTGTGCATACATACCTACATATACACACAAACACACATAGAAACATGTAAAAAAAAGATGTGAGCTTAGATTTAGCCTCTTACCACAGCAAGAAATAGATTCCACTGTATTTCCCAGAGTGGCAGTGTGATATAGATAGCTATAACATTTAAATTGACTTGTGAAGAAAAGGAAGAATAGGTCCCAGACCCAAAGGCAGCTTTGAAGAGTGAAATCGTAAAAGTAATGAACCTGGTTTTAGTGAAGAACACAGACTGCTATCTCTCATTCAAAATGAAATTACTGCCACCAAAATCTATTCATTGTGCCATTTTCAGTTCTCATTATGATTATTCTCAGTAGAATTAGGTACTAAAATTCCAATTCTTCATATGCTTTATAAATCATAGTAGTAGACTTGAGTATTTTGACCTTTTTAATATTCCTTAGTTTGATTGGCTGTGTTGCCTGTCTGTTCCATGTATCCTATTATTTCACTGCCTCTCTAACCTATGGGGAAGTAGATGAAGTGGGTAGCCAATGAAGATGTAGGATACTGTAAAGGTCAAAGTACTAACATTATTGCTAAATATTTCACAGCATAATTTAAGTATTAAAGTTCTGAATGCAGTTCCTTAGAACTAGTGTTGAGCAAAGAACAAAAAATAGTATGAATTTTATTCAGTAACTTAAGTTTGCAAAAATCAAAGTAACTACAAAAGGAAACTGTAACACACTTATTACAAATATATTACTTAGCACTTGCCCACATTATCTCAGAATTATGCATTTAAGTCAATTTTTTGAGTAGGATAAGACTGTAATCCTTATGGCTTAGATCCCTTGCCCTGAGTGTAGGTATTTCATGAATCTGTGTTCATAGTTCAAAGTTCTTGCAGATGTGTGGGAACACTGAGGAATTATTAATCATTTAGGCACTCAGTCAACTAATTGTGTTGCATCTGGCTGGAGTGCTGCCCAATGGGCAGTCTTTAACAGTAATGTGTAAACATAAAGTGTGAATGGCCTGCTTACCTCTCTGTTTCTGGGACTTGAAAGAATCTGGACAAGTCAGGATAAAATTTGAGTGCTGATTTCCATGATACTTCCACTTGTACTGAAAGCAATGTGTATCACTGCTTCTGTATTGAATCTGCTTCTACAAATTATTTAGTCCTGTTTTATGGAACTTACTCTGATCATTTAAACAGAGCACCTAAAACTTCTGGATGCTGATTTGTAATGATTGAGAATTCAGAGCTTCCAAAGAATAGTCAGGTGAACTACTAACAGCTTGCCTTGAAAATACAAATAAGTAGGCACTATGGTATACATAAAACTATTGTTAAAAGAAAAACACTGTAAGAGTAGTTTGAACATTATGTCAAAGGTAGTTGCCATTACTGAAACTTGGTGGGATGAATGCCATGACTGGAATGAAGCAATCAATGGCTACAGACTGTTCAGAAAGGACAGGCGAGAAAGGAGGGGTAGAGGTGTTGCTCTCTACATCAAGAAATAGAATGCGAAGAGCTGTCTCTGAAGAATAACCATGAGCAGGCTGAAGGCTTATAGGTAAGAATTAGAGACTGAGGCAACAAAGGAAACCTTGTGGTTGGTGTCTACTACAGGCCGCCCCATCAAGTGGAGCCTATTGATGAAGTCTTAGGCTGAGGTACTCAAAACTTTTTTGCCTCAGTCTTTACTGGCAACCTCCTTTCCCACCCCTCTCGAGAGGATGGACCACAAGATGAGAACTCGGGGAGCAAAGTCGTTCCCACTGTAAGAGAAGATCAGGATTGTGACCACCTGAGGAGCCTGAACATACAGAAATCTATGGGACCTGACAAGATGCATCCCAGAGTCCAGAGGGAATTGGCTGATGCAGTTGCCAAGCCACTCTCCATTTTATTTGAAAAGTCACGTCAGTCAAGTGAAGTCCCCAGAGACTAGAAAAAGGGAAACATTACATTCATTTTTTAAAATGGGAGAAAGGAGGACCCTGGGAACTACTGACCTGTAAGCCTCACTTCTGTGCCTGGGAAGATCATGGAACAGATCCTCCCAGAAGCAATGCTAAGGCACATGGAGGACAGGGAGGTGATTTGGGGCAGCCAGCATGGCTTTACCAAGGGAAAGTCCTGCCTGATGAACCTTGTGGCCTTCTATGGTGGAGTGACTACATCAATGGACAAGGCAAGAGCTACAGATGTCATCTATTTGGACTTCTGTAAGGCCTTTGACTGGTCCCCCACAACGTCCTTCTCCCTAAATTGGGAGGTATGGATTTGATCAGTGGGCTGTTCAGCGGATAAGGAATTGGTTGGATGGTCACACCCAGAGGATAATGATCAACGACTCAATGTCCAGATGGAGATCAGTGACAAGTGGCGTCCCTCAGGAGTCTGTACTGGGAGCAGTACTGTTCAATATCTTCATCAATGACATAGACAGTTGGATCAAGTACACCCTTAGCATGTTTGCAGATGACACCAAGCTGAGTGGTGTGGTTGACACACCTGAGGGATGGGATTCCATCCAGAGGGACCTGGACAGGCTTGAAAAGTGGGCCTATGTGAACTTCATGCGGTTTAGCAAGGCCAAGTGCAAGGTCCTGCAACTAGGCAACCCCTGGTATCAATACAGCCTGGGCGGAGAATGGATTGAAAGTAGCCTTGAAGAGAAGGACTTGGGGGTGTTGGTTGATGAGAAACTCAACACGAGCTGGTAATGTGCATTCACAGCCCAGAAAGCCAACCGTATACTGGGCTGCATCAAAAGGAGTGTGTCCAGCAGGTCGAGGGAGGTGATTCTGCCCCTCTACTTTGCTCTCGTGGGACCCCACCTGGAGTACTGTGTCCAGTTCTGGAGCCCTCAGCACAGGAAAGACATGGACGAATACCTAAAGGGGGCCTACAGGAGAGCTGGGGAAGGACTTTTTACTAGGGCATGTAGTGATAGAATGAGGGGGAATGGCTTTAAGCTGGAAGAGGGCAGGTTTAGATTAAACATTAGGAAGAAGTTTTTCACTTTAAGGGTAGTAAGGCACTGGAACAGGTTGCCCAGAGAGGTTGTTGAAGCCCCGTCCCTGGAGGTGTTCAAGGCCAGGCTGCACGTGGCCTTGGGCAACCTGGTCTAGTGGGAGGTGTCCCTGCCTATGGCAGGGGGGTTGTAACTCAATGATTTTCAAGGTCCTTTCCAACCTAAACCATTCTATGATTCTATGACCTGTTGGAGCGGGTCCAGAAGAGAGCCACAAAAGTGAGCTGAGGGATGGATCACCTCTCCTATGAGGACTGAAAGAGCTGGGGTTGTTCAGCCTGGAGAAGAGAAGGCTCCGGGAAGACCTTCTTGCGACCTTTCAGTACCCAAAAGAGGCTTATAAGAAAGATGGGGACAAACTTTTTAGCTGGGCCTGTTGCAATAATACAAAGGGTAATGGCTTTAAAGTAAAAGCAGAAAGATTTAGACTAGACGTAAGGAAGAAATGTTTTACAATGAGGGTGGTGAAACACTGGAACAGGTTGCCCAGAAAGGTGGTAGATGCCCTGTCCCTGGAAGCATTCAAGATCAGGTTAGATGGGGCTCTGAGCAACCCGATCTAGTGTAAGATGTCCCTGCTCATTGCATGGGGGTTGTACTAGATGACCTTTAAACATCCCTTCTGACCCAAACTATTCTATGGTTATATATTTCCTTCCCAATATGACTGAAGACACTCCAGAAAGAATATTAGTATTGCAGGATGTGCTCTGTGCTCCACTAGCTCTTTTTACAACACTGACCTTTGATACCATAAGATTGACTAAAATCTACATGCAGACACATCATCTTAACTACAATAGGATCTTTTCTGTGAATGTAATATACAGGATGATATGCATCTTAAAGCAGGTTACCATACATCTTATTATACATAATATAGCATCTGTCTTTAAAAGACATATGGGTATTCCAAATGGTTCAGCTGAAATCCCTTGCAATGGTTTTCACTTTTTCACTAAGAAGGAGTACTTTTAAAATTAGAGTTCACATTATCACCATTTTGAATTTCAAATGTCCAAAAAATATTTGTAACCTGTGTAACGTGAGTCCTAAAATTAGGTCCATTGATCTGCATTTAAAATATATAGGACAATCTACATGTTACCCAAAATCACAATTTTTTCTCTGCTACATTTCAGTTGAAGTTTAACATTCCTAATGATGAGCCAAAATTTTCATTTTTTTTGCTGGAGATGTTGTAAAATATCAGTGCTCTAGACTGTTTTTTCATCTACCAGTACATCTTGTTAACTTCAGCACTCAGAGAATCTTTATGTTCAGTGTGAATTGCAGTACATGACCAGAACTTCCTGTAAATTCTTCCTGTAGACGAATGCTTTGTCCTCCATCAATCTGCTTACAACTCAGAAGAGTACTTGAACCTCTGTAGTAGGTTATATGTTGTGAAAGATGAAGACAGCATATTATCATGAAAATAATCCACATGTTTAGTAATTCCTACTCCTATTCTGCCTGCTTCTCTCATGTCTCAAAATTCAGCAGTGATTCCGTGATATCTCAGAAAACATAAAATGATGGAGTTTCCACTCCAACAGTTATCCTTCTGCCTCTGCCTTTAGTTTTAGGTAATGTAAGGACTGACCCATAAGGACATACCTGAGGTATTTTTATGATCTTTGCACACTGATTGAATATAGTTTAACACAATTCCATGACTTTAGAATCCAGAAAAACATCCCTATAAAGCAGAAGATGAGGGGACAGTGGCATTTGCTTAATATTAATGTGTGCTGAATTCCTATTAAAGGAGGATGAGGATGGATGGATTAACTTGCAGTTGGTTCAGTGTTTTTAACGGGTAGGGGTGACAGTTTGGGACTCTCCACAAGCCACCCAACAAATATCAATATATATCATTCAAGGTACAATCATCAAGGCAAAAATGAATGAAATGTAAAAAGAAGTGTAGTTAAATAAATAACTGGAACAAATTACCTTCTGTTCTGGTTTCAGCTGGCATAGAGTTAGTTTTCTTTCTAATGGTTGCTGTGTTTTCAGATTAGGTATGAAAGGAATTTCAATACTTTGTGTTGTTTTAGTTGTTGCTAGGTGATGTTCGCATTATTCAAGGACTTTTTTCAGTTTCCCATACAAGCTGAGAAGGAGCATAGACAGAACAATGGAATAGCCAATGGAATACTCCGTCCTATAGCTGCCATGCTTGGTATATAAATGGGGGTTGGCCGAGGGGCAGGAGTCCGTGATCGCTGCTTAGGAGGAGCTGGGCAACCAAATCACCGAGTGGTGAGAGTGACTTGTTACTTTACCTTTTATATTTTTTTACCTTTATTATTATTGTTATTATTGTTATTTTTCTTTTACTGTTCTATTAAACTGTCTTTATCTCAGTCTACAAAGGTTTTTTTTTCCCTTCCCTTCCCTTCCCTTCCCTTCCCTTCCCTTCCCTTCCTCTTCCCTTCCCTTCCCTTCCCCTTTTCCTTCCCTTCCCTCTTCCCTTCCCTTCCCTTCCCTTCCCTTCCCTTCCCTTCCCTTCCCTTCCCTTCCCTTCCCTTCCCTTCCCTTCCCTTCCCTTCCCTTCCCTTCCCTTCCCTTCCCTTCCCTTCCCTTCCCTTCCCTTCCCTTCCCTTCCCTTCCCTTCCCTTTCTTTCTCCCCCTTTTTCTCCCTCTTCTCCCTACCCTTTTGGGAGGGAAGGGGGAGAAGCGCATGAGCAGCTGCATGGTCCTAGCTGCTGGCTGGGGTTAAACCTCAACACCTTCTAATAAGAATCCTGTACCTTCTAATAAGGACCCTGTGCAAAAGAGGTTTCTCAATGCAGAAACAGAAGTCAGCCTTCTATCTGTTAGTGCTGTTAAATAAACAATTAATGCCTGAAAAGTTCAAAGGGGACCTTTGAAGAAGAGGTCTTTGAAGGAGACCCCAAGATTCTTTATACTACTTGGTATCTTGGTGTCACTGTCAGATATCCACAGGACTCTAGGACATTCAGGGCCACATGACGCCATCCATCTTTCCTTAGACACAGTGAGACAATTTTCAGCAGTGAGGACCCAGGTGTGTGCAGGCTTACCAAGAAGAACTCACCTAGTGTGCTTAGTTCCAGCACTGGGCCAGAGCAAGGGCAAGAATGTTGACATCACCGAGATCAGGGCCAGGGCACATCCATCTCTACATATGTTCATGTCTGTGCTATATGCACAAAAGTAGAGACAGAAGGATTGCTCCCCTGCATGTCTGTCTCACAGTGTGTTGTTCGAAATTTGTAAGATCGTGCTATCCGCCTGAATTGTTACTCAGGATGCATCAAGTTCAGGGATCACCAGCTGAAAGCACGAGTTTGTGTGGTTTTCTGCATTAGGATTTAAATGCATTAAAGTGTATATGTCTATGTAGATGGAAAACCACATATTTTTGTCAGTCTGGAAAACACTTCTCAGAATGCAACACCTTTGTTATTTCACTTTCATACTTTTACTAGGTGCTATATACATAAGCACAAGTTTATAATTAAGTAAACTGTGATAATAGACCTCAATTTCCAGGTTGTAGCGCCCTTTTAATTCCCTGCATGATGTTCCAGTCTAAAAGGCATTAATAAAGATGTTCTAGTGTTGAAAAGAAAAGTAAGGGAAATCAGCGTCTAAAACTTAGTAAAGTCCTAGGTAGTAAAAGGCCTTTGTTCTGAAGATTGTTCTCCCACAGAGTAACAGAATTTTCTTTTAGCCTTTACAGTCGATTCTCATGCTGTTGAAATATCATAATCAAAGCTCTTTGCCACCTTGTGTTGAATCTACTGTACTTGAAATCTTTTTATTTAGTGAGCAACAGTGTTTCCACCCTAAATAATATGATGAAAGCATTCAAAATGTCAAATGAACATTCCCCAGTTAAAAATATCTTCACTTTTTACCGTTACAATGGTAGAGGGAACTGCCTGTAGGTGACTGGAATGATTAAAAAGGAATGGAGAATACACAATGGTTGCTCCAAAGGGACTGTGAGAGTTCATCACACTAGCAGGTGTCACTGTTACTTTTATCCTCAATTTCCTAACCAGGATGGTGCAGCACTTTGTTCAGGACAGGTTTGCACTGTCAGGAAAACTACAGTTTTGTTCAGACTCCTTTGTCAGTTGCTTTTAGCTTCCACTTGTCATCCTCTCCATTCTTTCCTATGTGAAGGTAGTGTTAGCTTACAAATAGCTATTCCCCATAGGGATTCCCATAGGGAATGAGCTATTACCTTACCAGTCTATGCACATGTCAGTCCATGATTCAAACAAAAATTTTAGGAAAATGATACATTTGAAAATTAATCATCTGAAAGTTAAGTGAATAATTTTGTGCATATCTCCAGTTTTCCCAGCATCATGAAGAACAGAATTGGTTGCTGGAACCATCTAAAGAAAAATAATATGAAAAAAAAAGTTAATATTTTTATAGTGACTACCACTATAAATAGGCAGGTTTTTGAAACAAGATCTGTTTAAAGTCTGACATGTTTCCCTTTAGCAGTATATAACACTGTATTAGTATTTAATGCTGTTCATAGCCTTACAGAGTCATTAAGAATACAGTATTTCATAATGTCTCATCAATACACTTGTCTCTCAACATAAGCAGACTTACCACGATGAAAGAGGTACTTGGTCAGAGTAGCTGTTAAGAAGAATTTTATAGTGCTGCCTATTTTCCGATTGAAATGCCACTGGCTTCTAAACAACTTTAAATCACTTCATACAGCCAAAATCAACAAGCCCAGCAGAAAAATATATACTGGTAGGTGGCCTAGATTAATTGGTACATATGTCCATGATCAAATGGGCTTGGAATATACTGAGCATGCCAGACAGAGTCAACACCAAAAAGAAAATAAAGAAAAAGGACTGTATAGTTCTTCCCATTCAAAGCACTGTTTTCCCTCCATATTCGTCTTGTGTTCTTCACTGAGCCATAAAGGAATACTGCATTTAATTTGGTGCATAAGGGAGAATAGAGTCCAGAAATGGGGAAGAAAGCAGAGAAAGGAAAGGGTTTGGGGAAGAGAGTGAGAGTGAGGAAGATTTGTCCCAGGGTTTTTAAGTCGTGCTTTGGCATTTAGTTGTCTTGCCTACAGAAAAAAGTTCATATTTAAGAAGGGGGGAAAAAACTGCTGTGCAACAGAAGCCAGGAGAGAGGAGTGAGAATGTGTGAGAGAAACAACTCTGCAGACACCAAGGTCAGTGAAGATGGAGGAGGATAAGAGATTTCCCTGTAGCCCATGGTGAAGACCATGGTGAAGCAAGTTGTGCCCCTGCAGCACATAGAGGTACATGGTGGAGCAGATATCCACCTGCACCCCGTGGAGGACCCCGTGCCATAAGCAGGTGGATGCACCTGAAGGAGGTTGTGACCCCATGGGAAGCCTGCACTGCAGCAGGCTCTTGGCAGGACCTGTGACCCTGTGGAGAGAGAAGTCCAGCTGGATCAGGTTTGCTGGCAGGACCCGTGGCTCTGTGGGGAAGCCATGCTGGAGCGGTCCATTCCTGAAGGACTGCACCCTGTGGAAAGGAGTTATGCTGGAGCAGTTCATGAAGAACTGTAGCCTGTGGGAAAGGTCCATGTTGGAGAAGCTCATGAAGGACTGTTTCCCGTGGGTGGGACTCCATGCTGCAGTAGGGGAAGAGTGTGAATGCCACATTTTAAGCAACATGAGAAGTTTTCAAATTTCATTCAATGCCTAATACAGACTATTAAAAGGAAGATTCATGGTATAGAACACCAATCACTCAGTTCAGCTAAAGAATAATGATACAGCTTTATGAATTTGAAAATTCCCATGATAGCCACATAGTGTGCACTTAGTATGTGTTTTTTGATGAATAGTATTAAAACTTGTCAAAATAATGAGGATGGTGAACAGAAACTACTGAAAATCATCACCATATTCTTAAACACAGGGGATCATAGTATTAAGTGATGCCAGTTTCTCTAAGTTGTCATTGTCCTGAAATTTCAAAGTGATGAAGTGTAACTATTTTAGGCAAGTTCTTTAATGTTGTAGAAATGGGTGAAATACATCAAACAGGACTAGATTTGAAGTACAAGCAGCTTTGTCTTAACTGCAGCATAAAATTACCAGATAGTTTAAAGCCCACATAGCTACGGGTTATTGAAGCACAAAGCAAATAGAATTTTCCCTGAATAAATACAATTATATAATTACATTTGATATACAATAAAACTTTTTTTTAAAGTTTTTATATTTTGTCTTTAGGAGTGTTTGCATTTGAAAAGCTTACAAAGACTATGAATATGTTTATCTGGTCCTGGACCATAACTACAAACTTAAAGTGGGAACATTCCTTAACATGAAGGGCCAGGATTCAGGCTTGGAAGCAATTTTTTAGTTAACTAGCATTATTTTGTAATAATTTCATTCTTTCTATATTTACCTTAAGTTTTATCTCTACAAGGTGTTACTTTCAGTCATATATTTACTTTGATCAAGATTCTGTCAACCTTCTTCCATTAAGCAGTGCGTCATTTTGAGAACACTGCCTCCAAGGTATTTCTTATGGAAAGAATGGTTCAGCAGACGAAGATTGGCAGAATTTGGACATCTGCGTGACAGCTTTGTTTCCTTCAACAAAGCTGGATATGCCAGCATTGTCCTCTAATACTTTGGGATTATGAATGCATTAAACATTATCCTAGGATTTCACATGCAGTTTATAAAAAATGCTATGTGTTTTGGCTCGTTTATTTTTATCAAAATATCCTACTGTTATCCAGATAGTAGTTAGTCTTGCAATTGCTTTGGCCTCTTTATTACTTCAGGATTCACTGAGACTAAAAAGAAATCCCAGTCTAAAACACAGCAAACATAGGCAATAGTAACTATGATAAATCACCTACAGTTGTGACACGTGCCAAACCAGGCTTATTAGTTTATATAATATAAATTATATAATAATATCATTTAAATGTAAGCAAGTATCTTCCTTCTCAATTATCTTGAGTTGAATAAGAAAGGAGACACAGAAGCTATAACCAGCTGGTGTATAGGAACCCTGAAGACTCAAGTTATACGACTTAGAAAGATCATGAGAGTACATACAAAGATCGTGTGTGACTTGCCCTGTTTCTTGACAAGGAAAAGTATTTATTAGAACCATTAAGCTGTCACCTCTGTAAGTCCTTAGCTGTTTTACTCCCAAAATGAGGAGATTTCATTCCTGAGACTGATCCACAGGCAAAAGAATCCACTTTCATTAATTGTTGTGCACAGTGTTTAAAATGATCGGTACAATCTAATGATCTTGCTTACATTCTGCTCCATGTCATTAGCCAGTGTCCTTGGGTTGCATGTATCCACAATACTGGGACAGTGGTGGAAATCCCAGTTTAATATCTTGTTCTATATATTCAAATAGCCTCTGCATTGCAACATTACCAAGACTGATAAAATTTTTAGAAAACTTTGAGATCAGTTAAACTATGGAAAAAGTTTCTACTCCTTATACATCAAGAAAATCAGTTCACTTATTATTAGGCATAGTTTGGTGTGTTTTGCGTTTCATGGCTCTTCCGCGTCTTAGGCAAAACTGGAAGTGTTTGTATTATGACAGTGTTGTGATATTTCAGAACTAAGTAGTGCTAGCAGAAGGGAGAACTCTGGAAAGAAAGCAGACTTTGGATTGTTTTCTAGAGCAAAAGATTTCAGCTGTCTGAGAGGTCCAAATCCCTGCTTTCTTTAATGATCTGGTTATCACCTAGGGGACATGCAATTTTTTCAGTGCAAAACAGAACAGATTTGGATTTAATTTTTTAATCACTCAATTGTCATCCTAATACAAGAACACTTTCCCAGCTATGCGGGCAGTTGCTGTGACTAATTAAAGCAACAGCCCTCAAAATAGATTAGTTTAAAACCTATTATTATTATCATTATTACTGTTACTATTACTGTTACTGTTACTGTTACTGTTACTATTACTATTACTATTACTACTACTACTACTACTACTACTACTACTACTACTACTACTACTACTACTACTACTACTACTATTACTATTACTATATTATTATTCCATTGTCTCTTCATATATTTTTGTGTCAACAAATGATCAGTCGTATGTATTGCCCATCTTGTTAAATCTGCTTGTCTCTCTGTTGCCTATGCCCTTTCGTTTTCATCTCTTCTTGCTGCAGTGCAGAGCACTGGTTTAAGGTGCCAGGTAGGATTAAAGGCATCCCAGGGAGAATTCGCCTTTGAAGTGGCAGAGAGTAAATGCTTCTTATCAGCTGTAAGTGCTCCCTGTGTCATTGGCTTTCATGGCTGTGGCATGTCATTTGCAAGGATCTCTTATTTCTGCATGCTGTAGTAGAAAGGAATCTGTCAGCTTTTTCACAGTGTAACAGTTCACTGGCAGAGGCTCTTGGTGGATGATGGTGCCCGATTAGTGGTAAATTAGTATCATATAACACTCCTGTAACAACAGAACACATGCTTAAATATGATTTTACAATATATTATTCAGTTGTCTGGCTGATTATATGCTGCTGTTACAAATGTGCTGTGTCATGGCTGAGCCTTTTTTCCACCCTATGTGTTTCACTTGGTTTAGGAAGGGCAGTGATCCCACGGGTGAGTGGACTACGGAATAGCAAGTCCCAACTACTAACACTGTATTCTGATTCAGAAATAGGTTCTCCTGGACATACCTGATGAGGAACTTCATAAGGAATACAAAGATATGATCAATAGATATTTGATGTACTCAAATCTGAATTTATCACCCCTCTTTGAGAAGCTTATGTTGCTTATGAGTATTTATAGGTAGAGCATGAATGAATTCTGAATTCTGAAAAATTTATATCTAAATTGTTTTGTTAGTTGCCCAAGTTTAATAATATTTTGTGTCCTTCATTCTTAGATGATAGAACAATAGGTCTGTTGTTATACAGCATATATTCTAGCAGATATTCAATTTTGTTACTGGTCACTTCCACAACTGAGAATCTTGTTCAGGGACTATGTTCAAGTATCACGTATACAAATATAATTTTTCATGGGGGCTTCCGCCAATAAACTTGAACACTTGAATGTTTACAGTAGGTGAAGATGAAAGGTTTCAAAGTGTAGCTGAATCATGCTCAAGTTCAAAATCAAAAGTTTCTCTTCTGAATTCCAGGGAATAAAGAGGATGCTTCAAATATGTATATTTAACAAATAAACTGTTTATCCTCAGATCACTTCAGAGCTGAGGGTCAATCACTAAGCTGATATTTACCAGCACCACTCCTTTCTGAAAATAAAGAAATTGCATACACACAAATAAATTTAGCTCAGTGACTTCCTGTAAATTTGAATTATTAGAGTCCAAAGGACAGTTTCTCTTCTCACTTATAGTGGTGTAAAACAAAAAAACCCCTCTTTAAAGTGAGAAAATGCCTGACTTTTTTTTCAGTGACCAAAGACTAAGTCTATCAACTTTTGAATGTCAAAGATGAAATGTATTAAGAAAATCCTAAGCATAGAAAGTGCTAAATAAAAATCCTACTGAAAACAGCTGCTGTTATACTGTGCTAAGGAAGACAATCAAGGTTTTCTAAAAACTTTTACAATTAACTTATACAGGCTTAAGTCTCTAGAGAGCGCAAAATCCAGTTAGTTCGTTATTCTGATTTTATTTAATATTGTTTTCTATAACCATTTTTAACATTCCTGTACTGTTAGAATTTATGTAGAAAGAGTTCAAATGACAGAATTAGGAAAGTTTTCTGTGATTCAAGGTATTTTAACTCTTCTTTTTTCCTTACAATTTTAAGAAGGTGGTCGGGCATGCTACTGTATTTTAAATTATTCTTTTCTATGTATTTTAAGCAATATGCAAATGTAATGCCTGTTCTTTCCACCTTTTACCGCAGCTGTCTAAAACCCTAACCTTCATATAACTTTGAATTTCTTTAATATCTCTCTATATTTTTTTCCATTAGTGGCAGTTCTGGATGACTTAAGTTTTACAGGCTCTTAACTTTTCTAACTTGGCTGACGTAGTTTCTCAACTGTGACAAACTTGCTGTGCATCAGAAGATATATATATGTTTGGAAAATTTAGTACCAGCAAACCAATAAAGCCTCTCCAGAGAAAGGCTTGCTCAACATCGCACAGGAGCAACACATCAATCAATTTCTTAATGTAGTCACTTTATTCCTTCCTTCTTTCTTTTCCTTTTATTTATTTATTTAAAGAATCAGGCCAGAGGAGTTAATTATTTCTGTAAAGCCTTAACTTTAGATGACACCTTTGCATTCATCTCTTTATATTTTGTGTATATTTTATTTTCCAAAATAGAGCTGTTTTTCTCTATAGGAAGGGAGAGAACATATTTCATTCTTCAAGAACAATTTTTTTCCAGAAAAAAATATTTTTTGGTAAAAACCAAGAGATCTAAAAATATTAATTTTTATTTTTTAAAAAATGTAGTTTATAGCAACAACATCACTTGCAACCACATTTTATGCCTGTGCAAGTTAAACATATGCCTCAGCTCTAAGGTAAGTAGAGGTGAAAATATTTAGAAGAATAGAGTTGTCAGTATATATTTCTGCAAAGTTTTTATCAGAGCTCATCAAACGAGATCAGGACTTATAGCATACAGTTTTGTTACTCCATTTTTTTCAGTGAGCTTTGAAAGCTAATGATGACAATGTACTTCTTACTTTCTTAGCTTTAAATATATGAGACATTCACGTGAAAAGAGTGACGACTTTAAAATTATGTACTTAATGTTAGAGAAAAAGTGTTTGCAGATTCAGGGCATTCTCCTCTTTACAGAACAAAACAGGACAGAAGAGAAGTCAATGCTTGCTGATAGATGGAAATGGAAGATATCATTAGTGAAAGAATTGTATGTGGCCATTCATATAATCCTGATCATATAATCTCCTGATCTGGACAATCTGGGAAAATGCTGCTTGCTAATTATCATACAGAACTGTGAAAACATCCCTACCCATTCTGGCAGCAATGGGTCAGAGAAAAATGTCCATTCCAGTATGAATTAGACAGGAATCATTGGAATGGCATCTGTATATTAGCTGTATTAATATTGAATTATAGTAACTTGAAAACTCTGGTTTTCTTTTCACTTCATTCTTCCAGAAAATGTTCTTCATGCCCTTCATATTTCTGATTTAGTGTGATCTTAGATGCTATTGGTAAACTAAGGACTTGTTGGACAAGTAAATCCATAGCTGAAAAAAAGCACTTAACAGAGTGGGGTGGACTTCTAGAGCTTTCAAAATGACAGTAATAGGATTTACACTCAGATTTGCACAGATCATGGATGCTAAAAGATATCAGTATTCCACAGCAATTGCTACGTGGCTCCACAGACATTTGTCTTATTAGGTTATATCTCTCAACAATGAAGTAGGCAGAGAGGCTAGGCAATATAATGTTTGAAATTAAATGTTTGAAAATTTTTTGTCAATGTCATTATTGTTTCAGGGATATTGTTTCAAATCTTTGTGGAAATATTAGGTACTTAGGAGAGTTAATTACTAAATAGTCACATAACAAAAACCAGCAAATTGCTCACAAGGGATTGGGCAGGATAGTGATGGTATGTTCAAACTTGTTCATGATGCAGATAAATTCTGAAAATGGTGCATTGCACAGAATAGAAAAAATAAAAAAATTCAAAATCTAACGAAAAATTGTCAAAGACATAGATACTGTCTCTTCTTTGTTTTCTCTCTTGTTTTGAATGTGGGCTCTTTTCTATTTTTGTTTTGTCAAATACAATTTGAGAGTCTACATAATATCTGATAGATTTTTTTTCAACCTTTCCTCGCTTCCTTGCCTTTACAAAACATATTTGGTAGCCATATGTATGAATCTGTCATGTTTTTGACATTCTCTCTGTATGAACACAGAATTGAAAGGCAAATTTTAGTTCCCAGTTTCTCTGTTTTCGTAAAAATTGTTCTCCTTTAGTGAGAAAATTCCTTGATTAACCACATGAACTGAGATTTATGATGTTTACTTGTTTGAATACTACTGTCCTGTGCATAGTCATCTATGGAGCCTGAGACTTTACTATGCATTTAAATACGTGCACAAATTGTGTTAGATCCTGGAAATTTGGCACTTCAAATATATATAATGTGAAGGTTTGATCCATTTAGTGCACACTAGGTATAAATTGGTATTGTGTGTGCCTAGGAACACAGGTAGAGATGACAATGTCTTGCAGTATATGAGCCAATAGGTTGTTGGCTCTGGAAGACCTGAATCGCAAGTGACATCCTGCTAAGCAATCCATCCTGCTAAGTCCTCTGAAAAGAGGAATGTAGCAATAATACAAAAGGTCCAGTGGCATGAGGTAAAAAATAACTAATAGCAGAAACACAAAAGTCCACATTTGGACTTTCAGTTACTTTTTTTTTTTTTAAACAAGCCTTTAAAATTAGAAACTGGATCTGCAATTAAAGGTTTGGACTTGTCTCTGTAGCCAATGGGTTTCTGAGGTTGCAAAACTGAAAATTTAATTTAAATAGTTCTTGGTATATCTTGGTTTCTCAGTATGTTTGCCCTATCTAGACTTTATCTGAACTGTGGACGTGTCACCTAATGGCAATATGTAGTGAACTTACAATGCAACTAAAATTTATATGGTCAGATAATAAATAAATTCATTAAAAATTATTATCCTTGCAAGATTTAAATGCAGTGGGCTGAGGATGAAAGCGGAAAGAAAAGGGAGCATCAGGCTCTAGTTAAGGATAAATTTGCTGTTTATTTTGAAAGACATTTTACCCAAGCAGGATAGCAACACTTTTACCTACTTACAAAAGTTATATTATTAATATGCTACCTTGTGTATGTTGGAATTAATAGTGTTTTAACTATCTAGCCAGGTACTACTGTTATCTACCTTTTCATTTTTGCAATGCAACAAGATTTTCTCTGATTGACAGTTCATGAATCACGACTAATGTTGGAAAACTCCCTTGAAATATTAATTTGTTTCACGCTTATATACATACCAAGAATAATCATTAGTAATAAGTTTTACTCTATTAGTAGGGTTTTATAGGCGTGCTTATTTATTTCTTTAAAGTTTCCTTTCATGTGAATTGCATTTGTAAGACTCAATCCAATAAGAGGAAATAAACAATTTTTTGGAAAAATGAAAAAAACATATTAACTGGTTCAGTAATATTAAATTTATTTCCGTCATTTATTTTCTACATACACCTGAGAGCTATCAGGGGCTATATTTGTACTGTTGTCATACTAATTAACGGTAAAAGCAGTCAAAGAAATGTTAAAAATAGACAAGGAAAATTGAAACCAGTGTTAAAAGAACATGGACATGCTCGTAGCGTTAACAAGATACATGATGGCTTCGCTCATCACTCACTTTATACCGTGACCCATTGCCCTGCTATTTGCAGTTTCCATATCCATAAGATATCTGGGAGTTCTTCAGTTGACTTCATTGGTTATTTTATCACTGTAGACTGTGATGGCTGGTGTCCTAAAGAAGTGTAAAGTTTACTAAGGTATTTTCTCTCTCTCCTGGTCTCCCTATCTCATCTACATATAATTACACACACATAACATTAAGCATTGGTCATATAAGACACAGAAGGAGTCTGTGGAAAGAGATCAGAACACAGATCTCCTCTGCTGGTGTCCTGCTTTATTGGTTGGGAAGGAATTATATTCCCGGTTGCTCCTGTTTTCTGAACCAAACAAAAATACTGAATCCTTTTTTGAAAATTTTCAAAGCTACAGGAGGAGAACGGAAATGTGTGACTGCCCGAAACACTTTAGTGTGGTGGCTTGTGGGGCAGAGATGCAGGCTTGAGTCCTTTCATGCTAAGGAGGACATTATACACAGGTCATCTAGCCTCTCTGAACTAACATATAGAAAAGGCGGAAATGCACAGTCACCTCTGTCTTGTTTCACTGTGAGCTTGAATAAAAGCATTTGTGCCCTCTGTGGTTTCTGCAGAGATTATGCCTGATGTGGAATTGGTCCTATCAGGTTCTGAGGATCCTGATGAGACATATTGATGTGTAGTTGGTGTTGAACTGCTTAGGTCTGTTAAGATGGAAGAAGTCCTCAGTATTTATAAAAGTAAAGAAGATTTATAGCAATTTAGGAAACTCCACTAATGAAAACTTATATATATATAGAATTTAGGCACCCATCTCCGAAGTATGAAAATGTATGAGCCTGAATTTAAGGGAATTACAATTACAGACAATAAAACTAGCCCACAATTCTTATATATGTTAAATAAGGTAATTTTATGAAAAGTTTCATTTCTGTGCATAAGCTTTGTTTGCTGCCCTGAATTGCATGTTCTGCATTTGTATAACACTTTCTTAGCTTACTGTTTTTTAAAAGACAATTGACACTTTATCTCTTTTCAGGATAAATCTCATCTAAAAATATTTGGGATAACCTGTTCATCCCTTTGCAGTCAATGGATAAATTCCTAATGGTTTAGTTTACATTCTGCTTCTTTCATCAGGTAACTCTCTAACCATATCACTTTATTGCCTATAACATGACAGGTCAGATTTAAGGTCCACTGAAGTCAATAGGCATCTCTCAAATTACTTAAATGGCGTATAGTAAAAACTCTTTGAGCTTATAGTTCATATGAAAGATGACACATAAGAAGTAAGTTTATTCTTCCATTTTATAGAAAAGCAGCTTCACTCTTATGTGTCTCAGAAGTCATTGCCATGATATGCAAGAAATTCTGAATGGAAGTGGGTTTTCTACTTTGTACATGGACTTATAGCACTCAGCAGCAGCACACTCAGCTGTTGGAAAATGTAAATTAACTTTTGAAAATGAGGTAACAAAATATGCTGCTCTTGCATAATTCGGTTTCTCATCACTTCATACAAGCACAGGCAATGTTTACCAATGTGATGCTGAAGGATGCAAATATTTGCTCCACAAACAATAGGTGGGCCTTTAAAGATACTAGTTGAAGCTCTTGAAGTTAGCTGATTAGGGCCTGTGTGCCCAAAAAAGTGCAGAGATTAGAAAAAAGGCTTGCAAATGTATTCATAATGAGAAAGGGGAAAGGGGTTGTGTTTGGGACATGATTAGCTGGTAATCAGTAAAGAACAAACTGATTATTAGCTGTTCAATTCTTGTCAGTCTTAGGGGATTCCACTCAGTGGCCTAATTAAACTGAGTTTGAAGTCCTCACATCTCCATTCAGTGGCAATTTCATTATAATATTCAGTTCTTTGCATGAGCTTTTGCCTTCCCTCTCTTTAATCATATGTTTTGCATTTGTGTAACACCTTCCTTGATTAGTTTCTCTACAGGATTAGCTTCTGATAACTGCATGGCTTATGAAAGCAAATGTCATGTATGAGACAATCCAGATATTAGAATTTATTATCAACACTGGAATTAAAAAAATCAACCAACATAAACATTTTTAATTAAGATTTTCTTCAGATGGAAAACTATTAGCTCTTAAAAAGCTAATCACCTCTAGATGATGAAGTTGGTTGGTTTATGTTTTGTTGTTTTTTTTTTTAAATGGCTGGAATAGTCCATGTCCACAAATATTAATGTGTTTGGTTGGCTCCAGGATACTCCACAAAGCTGAACTAAGGATCTCATCACTACAGCCCAGCTGAAGGACCATGTGATGCAGTAGACAAGCCTCAGTATAGCTGGACTATCAGTTTTCCAGCAGAGGGCCTATGACACACATATACAGAGTACTTTACCGAGAAAGATGGATAAACTAGTTTGGATTTGGACTATTCTGAATATTTCCCCACTGTCAGAATTTTACTGATATTTAAAAGACAACTTAGATTTATTCCCCTCAGTTATTTTGTATTGTGGCCTCACCTGTACTTTCTTTTTCTTGATGGAATCTGGAAATAAAATAGTGAACAGTGCTAATAAATTAAGATTTGCAGATGCATATTTAATCATGCCAGATGTACGACATACTGGAAACTCTAAAAGAAGACTTGTAATCTACTTCTTATTTGAATATTATGAACCTTTTTATGCAAACCTGACATATACTGGTGCATTATATTTTGTGTCAGTACAGTTACTCCTGGTTCTCATTTTTTGTGAAATGGGTAACAATTTAGAAGCAGAAAGGAAAAGAAATACATTCCAAATTTTCCTTCCTATGGAGGCATAGGCAGGGATTTACAGGTATATGCTAGGTTGAAAGGGTGGGATTTTTTTCAATCAAGTTGATTGTTGTGGTTGAATTCAGTGGGTTTTGTTATGCCAGAAGTTGGGATGGGGAGCATAAGCTGCCACAGAGCCACTGCTATGCATACTGGCTATAATATATATATATCTCTCCACATTTCTTTAGAGAAGATGAAGAGGGAAAGCCTGAGAGAGATTATTGTAAGGGTGTTTGCATATAAGTATATATTACTGTGCTCCAGTGGAAATGTGTATCATGTCTAAATGAGTGTGTTGTGGGGAAAGGAACATCACAGATGTTGTTGTAAACTGTCGTCTCCCAAAACTGTGAAAAAACACTGTAAAGATTTCCTTGGAACAATTTGTGGTTTTCTTTGCATATTTTTTTGTCTTGTGTTGGTATATTTTTCTCCATTATCACTCCAAAAAGTGTAATTCATTCACACCAGAGAATTTTTAATGAAGGTTTTAAAATGTAGTAACAGTTAATTAAATCTCAAAGCATTTATATAGCTGTTCTTGTTACTGTCATTGTTTTAGCAAGGAAATCAAGGCATGTGCTAAAGGTTGAATGGTGGTAAAGCAGAGATAAAAAGCCAGGAGTCCTGCCTCCCCTGACTGCATTGCATCTACTCTTTTTCTGCTCCATGTGTAATTTCTAGCAGGAATATAACAAAGTTGGCTTCAGAAAAAGATGCATAGGAGAATTCAAGCATTTCATAAGGTGTGAAAGGAAACTCATATATGACAGCATACATTTCCAAAGAAGAGTGAAAGGATCATTTCCATTTATATGGTGTTGATTCATGCTGTTGCTTTCTCCTTTTATAACAATAGCAATGATGTACACTAATAGTGTAGACAACCACCACCAGTCTGGCTACTACAAGGATTGCATAGTCAGTCCATGCTAGCAATACCAGAAACTGGTGGTAGTTTAGCTGACATAGTGTTAGAGCAAGACTGAGGTTTATTTCAGTGTAAACAAGCTTCTTTTAAAATTTCTTACCTACTACATCCTGCATCTTTGGCAGAATTAAAAGATTCTATATATGGACATGCTGCAGATTTTCTCAGATTGATTGCTTTCTCCAAGCTAGTAGTTAAATTATTCATAATTTAAATTTTTGCTATGTCCTTTAAAAAGCACAGCTTTGGATTATAAATTCGTGGCTATTAAATTCTCTAACCTGTTATTTATCATTAAAAGGAGTCGCAAGCATCTTATAGAAATAAAATCTTATGCTATTACATACACTGAAAATCTGTATTGTTTGCAGTTCTTTTTGTACAGTACATCAGTCCATGAGCAAATTGATTGAATGTCATCTAACCCAAGGAAATGTTGGAGTAGATTCTCAGCTGGTCTAAATCAGTGTTGCTCTTGTGCTTTCTTTTCTGCAGATTTAGCTGGAAATAGGGATGATTTGGAATGTTAATGTTGCCGCTTCTGGGAGGTTTATTGATTTGTTCTACTTTAGTTTAAAAAAAAAAAAGGAAACGAAAACTATTTGTCAGTAGAAGAAGACAGTAAGAAGAGAAGACCCTCAGCCTTCATTTGAACTCTCAGCCTGAATATCTTTAGTTACTGGTCATGCACCGGGGGGGGGGGGGGGAAGCAGCTATTGGTCTTGTAAGAAGAGTAATATTCAATCATCACAAAGGCCCCTGTGAAACCATTTAAACAACTTTATTGATTTTTCCCTGGTTGGCAGTGTTTAATTCAAACAACTCCCAAGGAGTACAAGCATCACTGCAGGCAAATTATCAAGTATTCTGGCCTCTATCACTCTTTGACCACCACTGATACAATTGCAAGTGACAAAAATGAGCATTTCTGCCCCCTTAGTCTCTGCGCTGTCCTGTGTTAAGCTAACAAAGACAGTGCAAAGTGAATTCTGAACCTTTGACCTCAACTTACGGTATTGAGAAGAAAATAAATGCCCCACATGCATACTTTTCTCACCAGTTGCTGCAAGGATGACAAATAATGTTTTAAACGGGCTGAGGCTGCCTTTATGAAATACATCCGTGAATTACCATCCATGGCAATTCCTCATTAACATTTGGAAAGGACACATCTGGTCCCCTGCACATACACAAGCATTGTTCAAAATAAGTACTGAGTAAGCAGTAGATCTGCTACAAAACGTGTTAGTCTGCCTAGCAATTTATAGGAGCACGTATAGTAAATAGAAAGTCCTGGGAACAAGCAAGGTTGCTCTGTGCCTCTGTGGATACATTATGTATCTATTATGTCAAGCTGATTGCAACTAGGAACTTTCTTTCCCTTCACCCTGTAAAGATCAGTGCAGGGAGAATCTGTTTATTCTTACAGAAAAATGTCACAGGTATTTTCTCCCAGCAGGCACAAAGTGATGTTTTCTAGATATATATTACAGCCCTTAAAAACCAAAAGTTTCCTAAGAGACGGATGATAGTGATAATTACATTGCCAGTCACCTCTACAAGAGTAGTTTGACATATATAGATTCAAGGAGATTGGAGAAACAGAAGGAAGAGAATTACACCGCGGTGAGTAAGGACAAAGAAAGCCCATCTGGTTCAGGAAGTCCATGAGCTTAAAAGACTTGAGAGTATTAGGGGAGCTGAGATACTGTTGCCCGTTCTTCTGCCCATACACAAGTAGGGACCTTGGGTGGTCTGTGTGGATGGAGTTTCCTGAAGCCCTTTTAGGCAAGTCTAAGAAATAACATTTACACTTTCAAGGTGTCTTTCTTCATGTACAGTGTCAAGCGGAATGATTTTATAACTTAAATTGTTAACTGATTCCAATTCCACATTAATTTTTCAAACGCCTTTAAAAAAAAAATGAAACAAAAAAACCCAAACAAACAACCAACCCACAACAGTATATAGACAGAGATGTATACATATTGAATAAGGAACATTTGAATAGAAAGGAGAAAAACTTAACATTAGCATAGAAAATGGACTTGAAAGAAACATGTTTGGTTATCAAACATACCTTTGTAAAAAAGTCCCCAGCAGTCCACTTCATACAAAATAGGAAATCTAGTGAGTGAAAAATCACAGAAACCTTTGAGCCTTAAATCTTGAAAAGATGAAGATGGATGAGGGAGGCAATGATTATGATGACATAATGGTTGCCTGTAAGAATAATGTGAACTTAATTTCTTCTTGTCTAAGAAAGGCAAAAAGAAAGAGTGGATAATATGGTTTAAAGATGGACTGCTGAAAGACCTAAAGTTATAAAAACTGCTTGTGAAATTGGAAAAAGAAAACAATGGTAGCAGCAGATTATAATCAGTTAGGATTTATAAAGTAAAAGAAAGAAACAAACTAGCAAAAAGTGTAAATAAGCGTCATATCAGAAAGAACAAGAGAAGCATACACGATGTATCACAAGGCTAAAGAAAGTCAAGCTTATTAAGATATTACAGCAAGACAGAGAAAACAGATATATATAAAAGTAAGGGAGGAGCTGAATTCCATTTCAAACTGTGTCTTCAGAAAAGGATTTTTTGGTGAAAAGGTGTTTCAGATCATGGTAAGTAACTAAGGCATCATAAAATTTAGATATTGATGAACACAGTTTGAGACAGTTGGAAATATGAATACATATGAATGAAATTTATTTTGTGTGTATTCTGCTTGTTCATCTGGCTTCTAAGACAGATAACTTGGTAACACACTGCAATTCAATGGCTACTAGTATTGAAAAGCTGTGGGAGGAAAATCATGGAGAACAGAACAAAAAGCAAAGTTAGACTACTCCAAAAATGGGGGGAAATCATCTTGGCATTATTTGTCATAAAAAGCAAAACACTAGTAATACTAAGAAAAGTCCTCGTCACATCTCTTGAAGACACTAGGACTGCAAACTAAAGCATAAAGAACAAACCTTAAGTGTGACAATGTGACATCGAGTTACTAGACTAAAGCAATTTTGAATTAAATAAAATTTGCATTTAAGTTTGAAAGTGAGAGTCAATCATACATAATTGATTCCACGATTGGAAAAAATGATACTTTGAACAGGCCTGTGTTCTGGAAAAATCTCTTGTGATGTACTACATGTTGAAGTTACTTCATGCCTTTAAATTGTTTTCAATTTCATTATTGTTTCCAGTCTAGCATTTATTATTTACAAAATTTACTATGTAGTCTCATCAATGTTTTATTTTTTTTCTTTGGAACTTGTACATTTAAATAACAAGATCATAGTATAATCTTGCTAATTCACGCTGATAATGAGAGATGCACTGTTAATTAATGCATTTTTTGAATGAGCAAACATGTCAAGAGACTTTATCAACTCCAAGAACTACTCCATTTATTGCAATTAGTTTAGTTCTAATTATTTATGACAATTCTTCAAAATTTGCCAGTAAATGTGCTGTATTACTTGTACAAATGTAAAAATAATGACATCTATTGAGACTTCCATTTCTCTGATTTGATAGTGTATTTTCTCTGAATGACAGAAGTGAACTGGTTTCAAAAATGTGACTTAAAATTTGAAAATGAGTGAAATTCCACAATGTAACAAAGAAAAGCCAGAAATTCTTATAAGAATGATATTGAAGATACTTCAAAGAACTCAGAAACATCAACATTCACTTTCAGGTTCTCTTCAAGGCAGAGAAATGTTGAGGCTTTCTTAAAATGATTTGAGTGCTTCCATAGACCCAAGCCCACCTGGAAGCCTAGACTTAACTTTCTGAACATATATGTAGGTGATGGACCATAGCTAAGGTATGTTTTGTACTTGTTTTAAGCACAGGGTTAATTCTTAACCCCTATGAAATTCTCTATTTTTTATCTGACCCTGTCTATAAACATTATAAAGGTTTTCAATTTTTTCAGTGCACCTTACATAGCAACAGAAAGCTAATACAAAGAGAAAAAAACTCTCAGAAAAAGTAGGTCACAAAGATAGCAAACTCACTAACATCTGAAAGACAAAAAGAAAATGAGCATGGATAAGAAAAGTATTTCTAAAAAGAGCCTTTAGACATAAAATATTTGTGATATCTCTGTGTGGTGGCTTTTACATGGATTTATAAAAGAAAATAGTGTTTCATAGTTCAATATTCCACAGAGTTAAATATACTTGAACTTCTTCAAGTCCATCAGGTCCATGAGACCTCATAAGATTCATCTGCAGGTCCTGAAGTAACTGGCAGATGACGCTGCCAAGCCACTATACATCATATTTGAGAAGTCGTGGCAGTCTGGTGACATTCCCACTGACTGGAAAAGGGGAAAAATAACCCCCATTTTTAAAAAGGTGAAAAAGGAAGACCTGGGGAACTACAGGCTGGTCAGTCTCACCTCTGTGCCCAGCAAGATCATGGAGCAGATCCTCCTGGAAACCCTGCTAAGGCACATGGGAAAAAGGAGGTGATCAGTAACAGCCAACATGGCTTCATTAAGGGCAAATCATGCCTGAAAAAAATTGGTGGCCTTCCACAACGGCATTGCAGTGTTGGTGAATAAGGGAAGAACAACTGATGTCATCTACCTGGACTGGTGCAAAGCATTTAACACTGTCCCGCACAACGTGCTTGTCTCTAAATTGGAGAGACGTGGATTTGATGGATGGACCACCCAGTGTATAAGGAACTGGCTGGATGGTCACACTCAAAGAGTTGCGATCAACAGCTCAATGTCCAAGTGGAGACCAGTGATGAGTGGTGTCCCTCAGGGGTCAGTACTGGGACGGGTGCTATTTAACATCTTTGTCAGTGACACGGACAGTGGGATTGAGTGCACCCTCAGCAAGTTTGCCGATGACACCAAGCTGTGTGGAACAGTCAACATGGTGGAGGGAAGGGATGCCGTCCAGAGGGACCTCGACAGGCATGAGAAGTGGACCTTTGCGAACCTCATGAAGTTCAACAAAGCCAAGTACAACGTCCTGCATACCGGTTGGGGCAATCCCATGCACAAATACACACATGGATCAAGAGCAGCCCTGAGGAGAAGACTTGGGGATGTTGATTGATGAGAAGCTCATCATGAGCTGGTAATGTGCGCTCACAGCCCAGAAAGCCAACCGTATACTGGGCTGCATCGAAAGAAGTATGGCCAGCAGGTCAAGGGAGGTGATTCTGCTCCTCTACTCTGCTCTGGTGAGACCCCATCTGGAGTACTGCATCCAGCTCTGGGCTCCCCAACATAAGAAGGACATGGACCTGTTGGAGCGAGTCCAGAGGAGGGCCACGAAGATGATCAGAGGGCTGGAGCACCTCTCCTACAAAGACAGGCTGAGAGAGAGAGAGTTGTTCAGCCTGAAGAAAAGGTGGCTCCAGGGAGACCTTATAGCAGCTTTGCAGTATCTGAAGGGCACCTACAAGATAGCTGGAGAGGGACTTTTTACAGGGGCATGTAGTGATAAGACAAGGGGTAACAGCTTCAAATTGGAAGAAGGTAGATTTAGACTGGATATCAGGAAGAAATTTTTCACTCTGAGGGCAGTGAGGTACTGGAACAAATTGCCCAGGGAAGTTGTGGATGGTCCATCCTTGGAAGTGTTCAAGGCCAGGCTGGATGGGGCTTTGAGCAACCTCGTCTAGTGGGAGGTGTCCATGCCCATGGCAGGGGGAGTTGGAACTGGACGATCTTTAAGGTCCCTTCCAACCTAAACCATTCTATGATTCCATGATTCTTTTCCCAGATGGGACACTCCAAGAGCTATAGGCTGACAGGCAGTTTTGCATAAGTCAAAGGCAATTATGCTTCCTAAGTTACGGACTTTTGTGCAAGAAATGTGGATTTTCAACACCAGAATCTGGGGGTGTTGAGCTCAGGATAAATGGTCGAAATCAGCTGAAAACACCTGTTCTGCTTCCTGCTGTTTTCACTGCTGCACTACTTTCTATTACTTCATTATGGGAAGTATTTAAGAAGACAGCTCAAGAATCATCTGGTCATTTGTAAAGGAAGAGTATTTATATCTTCCCATCTCTCAACTTTGATCTTTGCCTCCAGGCTTTATTACCGTAATGTGCTTTACTTGGAGTTACCCTTGAAAACCACTTACAGATTGCAACTCATGTTGAATGCAGCAGCATGACTGCTCAAGGGCCTTTCTTGTGCAGGACTCATGCAAACTCAACTGTCTGCCTATTATTCAAGGTGTGTGTTCAAGGTCTTGCTATAAGTATTACAGTCTCACACTCTCTCTTTCATTCTGATCTCAACTTTAAAACAAGTGAACGTTGGAATTTTTAACTGCCCACCACAAGTATTTTTTCAGATAAATTCAACTTTCTTTTCAGCAGAAATGTGAAAAACAGAAGATTTAATTGCCTCTAATCTTCAGTGAACTCTAAAAAGCTTGACTGGTGTTAAGACATAGGAAAAGCCTGTAAAGGAGGCAGGGAAAGAATTTCCCCACTCTAAGAAAGCCATGGGTTTCCCCCCCCCCCCCCAAAACCTAAGCATTTTCTAGCATTATAGGAACAAGACAGCAAGAATTAGGAAAAACTGAGGGCTGTAGAGAGGTATAAAAATAACTGTGATTACCTGCTATCTCAGAAATGGGATTGGCGGAAAAATGCACAGAACTCACTGCAGAATCTTTGAGCCCATGTAGTATTCTAGCCATGTCCTTAATACTTAAGTAATCTTTCCTCTCTTCAGGTGTTGCTGTGCATCTTAGGGTTTCTTTTTCCATCTTAAATTCCAAGCCTATCTTCCTTGTCCAGAACAGCATTTCATTGTTCAATGGTCTTGATGACCTGGGCTTCTGGATGTCTGCCTAACTTCAGGTTCCCCCTTCACCATATACCTAACCATCTGTACCACCATAACCACCACACATACCCCAAAACCAAACCAAACCAAAAAAGCCCAACAGCCTGACAACTCACAGATGTTACTTTTAATGGCATACACACATTGAATATTTCTGTCTGAAGTAGCAGACCTATATGTCCTATGAGGAGCAGCCAAGGACTTTGGGTTTGCCTTGTTTGGAGAAAAAGAGACCGAGAGGTGACCTCATTGCTCTCTACAGCTTCCTGAGGAGGGGAAGTGGAGAGGGAGGTGTTGATCTCTTCTCCCTGGTAACCAGTGACAGGATGAGTGGGAATGACCCAAAGCTGTGTCAGGAGAGGTTCAGACTTGACATTAGGAAACATTTCTTTACCGAGAGGGGGGTCAAACACTGGAACAGGCTTCATAGAGAGGTGGTTGAAGCCTCATACTTATCAGTGTTTAAGAGGCATTTGGACAATGACCTTAATAATATACTTTTTAACTTTTGCTCAGCTCTGAAGTAGTTAAGCAGTTGAACTAGATGATCGTTGTAGGTCCCTTCCAAGTGAACTGAACTGTTCTGTTCTGTTCTATTCTTTTCTATTCTATAGTCTAAAATGACAAAAAAGAGGGCACGTATGAAAATGGGCAGAAGGATAGCATAAGCAAAATTTAGGAAGAATAGGAAGGAGTTGTGTTGGTTTTGGACCCTTAAAAGTTATAGAGGAAAGGATTCAAATAGAAGCTCTACTTAAGGCAGATTCAAATGTTACGATACCCCAACAGAGGCAGGGGAATTCCCTTAACTCATCAGTTACATGAAAAATTAGATTGGCATGGAACAAGGGACTTTTATTTAGGAATTGTGTAGCACTTCTCAATCCATTAGGAAAATGAAAGATTGTTTGAGTTTGCCTTCAAGAGTTAAGCACCCATGCCTCTGTAATGATGATGATTTGACGGCTAGTTAAGAAGCCTCTGCTTGTCAGTGTCCTGACAATTTCTGTGTTCAGATAGTGTCAGTCATTTCTGAAATTTCTTTAGGAAGCTTCATGAGCTGTGACAGAGTTGCTGAGCATGAGCAGGTGAGCTCTGTGAGAGATGCCCTGCCCTTGGCTTTTCAAGATTACAATGGAGAGAGAATAAAGATGTGTGCTTCTTACGAGACTCTCATGCTGGCCAGTTTCTACTGCCAAACAGTGTCAAAAACTCTTGTCAAAGTCTATGAAAAGGGAACATCAAAGGCCTGTACAACGCCTGTGTATACACAGGTTACAACTTTCCTTAATCCACATGTAAATTCCCTGAGATAAATATACAGCCCTCTCTGCAACATCACTGTGATGTCATTGTCATCACCATTGAGTCACCATCTAGAGTTCATCACAGAAAGAGCTTTAAGAAAAGTATGTTTCTATAGCCCTGTCACAGCAGGGTACTGGGCATTACTGAGCAGTTTTCCAGGACCTATTGCAATGTTACATCATTGTTACCACCTTCATGTTACTTACTAAAGGAGAACAGCAAACATTTACTGTTTAAAGAGAAAGATTCCTCACTGATCACCAAAGCAAGCTAAGTACATAAGTAAGACATTTTTGCATTGTTAATTATGTTGTTTTTTTAATTTTGAAGGCTTTTTTTTCTTATTCTTTTTATCAGCATGCCCAAATTCTATATATAAAATACATATATTTATTTTTTAAGCAGAACAATGATTATGCAAATAAGTAAATAAATAACATCAAGTGCACATTACAATATTCCTAGGCAAATTATAGATTGGCGCAGTACAAATAGCTCTCCTTTGAAAATGTAGGTGCTGTAACTCTCCTTTCTGTTGTGTTTTGCACTCTTTCCTCCTTGTAAAATTTGTGATGGACAGCTGATTATAATGGTTATGTTGATTATAGGTGAGTATTGCATTAAGTTTAAAGATGTTACTTGTTTTCATGAACATAACTCAAAGTTTGACTTCCTAAACTAACATATTATTGCCTAACATGAAGTATCTCTGCAAAGTCTCATGGTTTGGGCCTACAGCCAGGAACTTGGTATTATTTACCTTGATAAGAGTGAAATCCTGCTGCTGCTGCCAGGCTCAGGTACTGGAGCTAACTGCTCAACCACATCAGAGATTTTTCATACCCAAATTGCAGTGGTGTGCATGATACACGTTCATTTTATAACTGCAACTATTTGTTTTCATCAAGAGACATATATACTGAGAAAGGGTGAAAAGCTGGGTATGTTATGTCATTGAAGCAATGACTTGGTGTGCATATTTGAATGTTATTGCTTTATCTCATTTGCTTGTCCTGCTTTTTTAACTTTACAAAGTTGTTTGTGCATATGTCTTCCTCCCAGTTAGGACCAAGAGATCAGTTGTCTTGGTTAGCCATTGACACGCTGTTAGGGAAACAAAAGCACGTCTGAACAGCACATCTGCACTGCCCTATTTGCAGTTCATCCTGAGATTCTCCAAGTTAGCGATGAGCAAACTCTACCTAGATGGCACAGTGTATCTCTGTCATCATTATATACACTGTTTATTGACTGAGAGTCCTTTAGCTTCACAGCTGGTCTTACTTCAGCTAATTAACCCTGCCTTTCAGCAGGGCTTTGCTGTTATACAGTGATGGTGCAGCTGTACCCCTTCTCAAAAATGTCTGGTCCACGTCAACTTTGGAATTTCTGTGCCTTCACAACTGTGTATCCTGTTGCTATACCCTTTAAGCACTGTTGATACTGAATTGTATACACAGCAATTCTGTCCCCCTGCCCTGAAATACACCCTTTTGATACTCCTAGGTGCTTCATTCAGCACTCCACTTGATGCTTCTTAAGATTAACACACTCAATGTTATAGCTGAGGAAAACTGATTTTAGTCTCATGCTCTTTAACAACATTTACTACTCACCTCTATGCTTTGCTGAGATCAATACTCAGGTTCATACGTGGGTACTGCACTTCTCAACTACTCTATTTCATAATCCAGTGGAAGCAGGAATCTCCTAAATGGAGAATGACATCAGCAGGGTCATACAGTGACAACCCAAGACAGCAATAGTCCTCTGATTAAGTCTTACTGCCTCACCTCCCACAGTTATAGGCCTTTTCCATATCATCCTGCTATTATTCACTGCCCCATTATAGCCCCTCACAACTCATCCCTCCAGTGAGTCTTTCCGAAGGTATGAGTTGCCAAGATATGCCCGGAAGAGGATTATAAAATTCACTGCTTCCCACAAAGTTTTCACATTGTTTTAGGTTCTTTCATTCGTTTTACTGTTGTTCACATTACAATTCACCCCGGTTAGAAACCTGTTAGCTCTGTGGGTGTTGTACATGAGCAATGATCATGCAAGCAGGCCATATGGGCCCCATCTGCTTCCAAGGAAGTAATGACAGTTTGACCATTGACTTCAAAGGTAACAAGACCATGCCCTTCATAAACAGAATACACAAAATTTCCTAAATAGGCAGCAGGTGCACAGGAGGACAGAGAGGAAAAACAGGACTCTCCAGGGTTACCCACAAGATCAGTGAGAGTCTGCCAGTCCAGTGTTTTACTGGTGTATACTCTCCAGCTCGCTATCTACTGCCTGATATTTCTTGTCTAAGCATTATCAATTTCATCCATTTTTTCTACTGAGTCATGCTCCATTTTTGTTATTGTCTTTACTGTGTCTATTTACCTCCTAGCGCGCTACTGAAAAGCACCATTCAAATTTAATTTATGGTTCCTGACTGACCTTCATAACTTGCTTACAGGGAAAGAGTTATACTGAAATCCTGGCCACTCATGCCAGGAAAATGACTGAATAATGCCCTATAAGTTGAGGGGGGTTTGTTTATTTGTTTCATAAAAAAAAAATTAGTTTTATTATTACATTTCGTATTAGCTGAAGAGCTGATCCCTAGTAGCAGTTTTATACTTGTTAATTCGTTCATAGAGGTGTTTAATGTTGAAAAAATATTACAGAAATACAATGCAATGATGGAAGAGGGTAAAACTTAAAATGTGATTAAAAAGAGAAATGACAATAACATTTAGACCTCTTTTGCTAATGTACTAAGTCATTAAGTAACCTAAACCTTTTTGGTAATTTCACAGAATCACAGAATGGTCAGGGTTGGAAGGGATCTCTGGAAATCATCTAGTCCAACCCCCCTGCCACAGCAGGGTCACCTACAGCTGGTAGCACAGGACAGTATCCAGGTGGGTTTTGAATGTCTCCAGAGTGGGAGACTCCACAACCTCTCTGTTCTGCCACTCTCAAAGTAAAGAAGCTCCTCCTCACGTTAAGATGGAACTTCCTATGTTAAAGTTTGTGCCCATTACCTCTTGTTCAATCACTGGGCACTGAAAAAAAGACTGTTCCCATTGCCCTGGCACCCTCCCTTAAGTATTTATAAGCATTAGTAAGATCCCCCCTCAGTCGTCTTTTCTCTAGACTAAAAAGACCCAAGTCCCTGAGCCTTTCCTCGTAAGAAAGATGTTCCAATCCCCTAATCATCTTCGTAGCCCTTTGCTGGACCCTCTCCAGCAGTTCCCTGTCCTTCTTGAACCGGGGAGCCCAGAACTGGACACAGTACTCCAGATGTGGCCTCACAAGGGCAGAGTAGAGGGGGAGGATGACCTCCCTCGACCTGCTGGCCACACTCTTCTTGATACACCCCAGGATGCCATTGGCCCTCTTGGCCATCAGGGCACATTGCTGGCTCATGGTCATTCTGTTGTCCACCAGGACTCCCAGGTCCCTTTCCACACAGCTGCTCTCCAGGAGGTCAGCCCCCAACCTGTACTGATGCATGGGGTTATTCCTCCCCAGATGCAGTACCCTACACTTGCCTTTATTGAACCTCATCAGGTTTTTTTCTGCCCAACTCTCCAGCTTGTCCAGGTCACGCTGTATGGCAGCACAGCCTTTCGGCGTGTCAGCCACCCCTCCCAGTTTTGTGTCATCAGCAAACTTGCTGATGGAACACTCTATCCCTTCATCCAGGTCACTGATGAATATATTGAACAGGACTGGATCCAGTACTGACCCCTGAGGGACTCCACTAGTTACTGGCCTCCAACTAGAGTCTGCGTCACTAACCACAACCCTCTAAGCTCTATCATTCAGCCACTGTTCAATCCACCCCACTGTCCATTCATCTAAACCACACTTCCTAAGCTTGCCTGGGAGGATGATGTGGGAGACAGTGTCGAAAGCCTTGCTGAAGTCAAAGTAGACAATGTCCACTGCCCTCCTCTAATCTACCCATCCAGTCATGCCATCGTAGAAGACTATCAGACTAGTCAGACATGACTTCCCCTTGGTGAATCCATGTTGTCTACTTCTGATAACCTTCTTTTCCTCCAGATGCTTGGAGATGACGCCCAGAACAAGCTGTTCCATCATCTTTCCAGGGATGGAGGTGAGGCTGACTGGCTTGTAGTTTCCCGGGTCACCCTTCTTGTCCTTTTTGAAGACTGGAGTGACATTGGCTTTCCTCCAGTCCTCAGGCACCTCACCTGTTCTCCAGGACCTACCAAAGATGATGGAGAGCGGCCCAGCAATGACTTCCGCCAGTTCCCTCAGCACTTGCGGGTGCATCCCATCAGGACCCACTTAGATGAATATTATTAGTTTCATTGGTCAAGTGTAGTCTTCCAGGTTAAGATCTACCAGCTAAACCGAAGTTAAAAGCCCCCCAAAACACTAACCTTCAGGCTGGTGGGATTTCATACCCATCTAACGCTGTGTCTAAGCACTGACCCTCAGGGCAGCATCTAATATTAATGAAAAATACTTACCTAACCAGTGAAAGCTGCTTTCTCCAGTGCTGTTTTTCCTAAATGGTTACCATTCTTTATGGAACATCTTAGAGGTGTGCTGGCTCATCTACACTTTCTTTTTTTATAGGTTTCTTCATAGTTCAGAAAACCTGGTTTTAAGTCTTTTGTTCCCCATTATGTAGACAGATCAATTTTTTCTTTTCACAGGGAATGGAGAGATGTCTCATTGTGTGAGTACTCCTAAGCCATTAATAGGTGTTAATTGACTTTCTTAATACTTAATAATACTTAATAAAAGTATATATACTTTAAACAGAAAGCATAAACATAGGTATAAGAAGAATTTTTTAATGCAAATTAACTTTTCCCTGAATATGTATTTTCAGTAATCCAGGACTAATTCTGAGTACGGGTCTAAATTAGTAATACATTTTAGCTGAATGAAACAAGTTCTTTTAATGATAGATAAAACATTTGGAATTTTCTAAATGGATTACCATTGGGCTTACAAAGCAAAACTAACAAGTCTACTCACATCAGGATTTAGATATCCACTCATACCAGCCACAAAGAGGTCATGATGAGATATAACTCCTCTCTGCCACAACTTCTGAGAGACTTCAACAAGGCTGTGGAGCCATACGATGTGCTGATGTTTAAAGTTTCTTGCGGAATGTTGTAATTTGTGTAAAAAATATTTAGTTATTTACTAGGCCATGTGACTGGGTGCTTCTTTTCCACCAAAATAGGTAGTCAAGGCAATGTTGCATAAAAGGTTTGTCAAGGTGTGAGGTTCCGTGGTACAGACATCTTTTTATTGCTTCCAGTTCTTTCTACAACTGTGCAGAATTATGATGGAAAAGTACAGTCTGAATGCCTGTGAAAACAGATGGAACCATGAGAAGATGCTTGAGGCATGTTTTTTAGTCCCTATTGTTACATGAGAGAGCAGGAGCCAAAATAACTTAACAGAATAGTTTAAAATATTATATACCTGATACTACTTTTCTGTATGATCAGTTTATCTAGCTGTGCATTGCATAATCAGAAATAAAACATTGCACAGTGGGGATCAGATATTGATGTACACATGAACAGAAAGTCTATTGTCCTCAAGACTCACTTCATATTACAATATTGTCTACCTTTCAGAGGTATTTGAAAATTTCTAGTATACTTCATCCAAAGGAAAAGAGACCTGATCAAGGCCTTAATATTAATGCTTATTTATACCAAAACTAAATATAAGGAACCTCCTCTCTTGAATTCTTTCTTTCGCTGCCCAGGGGCATTTAAAACTGTCTTCAGAATCAAGGAATTTCTCTGTTCCCCTGAAGAAAGACCTTGACAACCGTTTTTTGCATTCCTGGCTTTGTCTTTAGCTCTAGCCAGCTGCTTCTTTGCAGGGTTCTCCAGAGCAAAGACATCCATTTGTGTTGCATCTTCTTCAGACCTGTTCTGGAGAAAAATTTCTGAGCCAAAGTGGAAGAAGGAATGAGGATCAATCATGTCTGGGCACTCATAATCTCCTTCTTCATTTCCATTCCCCTGCGGTGATATTAGTTTGTTTTGTGAGTGTTGTTGATTTTCCTTATGAAGTAGTTCCTTTGTTACACCTTGATTCAGAGGTTTCTTGTGACCATTTTTAAAAGCTGACTATTAAATCAGTGCTTTGTATGCACAGCAGATTTAAAAGGTTATAAACCATAGGAATCTTGCAGAGAAGCACATAATGAGAATTCCTCTTCACATACGTTACTTGAACCTGTGTATCATCAAGCAGCAGACTTCTGGTTTCTAAATACTCAGTGCTATGATGTGTGTTGGGTTGGGTAGAATAATGAAGGGTCAAATAGATCATAATATCCTGAGAAGTTCTTACAAATTCAAGCTGTAGTCAGTAGAATCTCAGATTCAATCTTATTAGTAGAAATATAGAAGTATCAGAAACGACATTCTAGCTTTCGAGTTGCTGCCAAAACATATAGTGGGAGGGAAAAGAGGCTTTATTTTATATCTACTTTTAGCTGGCCGTTTTATCACTGCAGTGGATCTGCCAGGCAACAATCCCAATCTTATTAGCTGCTAAGCAGCAAACCTATGCAGTCATATTACAAACGTGTGTGTGTGTTTGCCATGTTTTCTTTCCAAGTGCTGAAGGACTTTACTTAGAATCAGAGTTGGGGACTAAATCTAAACTGTCACATGAGCAGCACTTGCTTATTAGAGGAAGCTTCTTGTCAAGCCAAAAGCCTTTTTCAGAGACTGTTATATTATTGATCTGAGAAGGTATAGGCTGCAGTGATTAGTCCTCTGTCTCAGCAATAGGCTAAAATCTTTGGCCCAGTGGTTTTTGTATGTCTATATTATGTATTTCAGTTGTTTTTTTTTGTTTTTTTGTTTAATCTACTCATATTCATTCAACATGGGTTTTTTTCATTTCTTTATGAAGAACCCCGTGGGTCTTTTGTTTGCGAGTGCTAATGTCAGAAAAAGTATAAAGAAATAGGAAGCATGAACTAATTGATGAAGACAATAAGGAAAGTGAAATTGAAGACAGAGGCACTGAGAACACAGTATTTAATATTATTTTTGGACACCAGCAAAAATAACAAATTCCATAAAAATTAAAAGTGTTTTTCCAAACTCTTGAAAAAATCAACTAAAAGCTTTAGCTAGCAATATGCAGTAACACAGTCTGCATAAAATGTTGCTGCTGCTAATTGGAATGAATTCATGCCTTCCCCATTGTAAGTCAAAACTGCAGAAGCTTTCCCTCTCTGATAATGTTGCAAAGGTAGCCTCACTTCCATCTATTAATGTCATCTCTAGTGTGCCTGCAAAATTTGCCAGAACTGATTAGAGCAGATATTAAATGATAATTGGACATTTAGTGCTCGTCAAACAGAAAGTGACAGATGGGCCACTAATTAAATTATAGTTCTGACATTATTCACAATGGTTTATGAATCTTCAGTAGTGACCTTCATGCATCTCTTCTCTCTTTTTGGGGATAAGAGAGTGATAAGAAAAAAAAAAAAGACAACACTTAAAAATGTTAACAAATATGTGCAAAGTAAAAACCTTTTTTTTCCTAATTGATCCCTCCATAGATTTAGATAATAAATTATAAACTTGTGCAACAAATAATCAGATTCATGTAAGTCAGGTTGAGTGGCTAAAGTTGAGAGGAGAAATTAATCATACCCTGAAAGAGGTATGCATGTTTTAACATGGAAAAGGAAATCCAGTGCCTCTCATAGTATGCTCTTTTACTTATTAACTAAAGATTGCATTACCTACTGTCTCTACCAGTTAAATGAAAAGGCTTTACTTAATAAAAAAAGGTAAAACCCCAAAATAGTCACAGTTGCTGAGCCAGAACTACATTTTCACTTTTAGTTAAAAAGGAAAATACACTGTTAATTACTTTTAAACTTTGGTTTCAACAGTCTTACTTCACTTTTTAGTCACTAGTTTCAAAAAGTAACAGCTATAATATCCCTGGTTATGAGCAGTCCTCATTTTTGTGTCATCTATCTTCCAATAATTAGTCAAACAATATTTGTATAAATAACATTCAAATAAGTAAATAAATAAATACTATCTTTAGTCTTTCCATATGGTTCTCTTTGTCTATAACTTTGTACAGACATTATTGTATTAAAGATATTAGTATACATGTATCATGTTGCATGTGCATATATGCATATGTGCATATACACATATGCATACATTGTAAGAATTCAGAGACCTTTTGCTATGATAAAAAAAATGAGTAACTCTTGTTTAGGTAAGTAGTTTTATTATTCTCAAAAGAGACTGGTCCCCAGAGCAAGAATTCCATCTGTATGTTGCTAGAAATTGGCTTATTAATATGAGGACATAAAGGTATCATTTAAAGTTTTACAATGAGTTACATATCTAATTTTTTCACTGTTTTATTTAATAGCTATAGGTGTAGGTATTATACATGAAGTCATTATGTACATGTACCTTTGCAACTTTAATTTTTCCCCAGGTATTTAGGTATTTTCTGATGGGGGGAAAATATTATAAATGTCAGAACTAGACCTCACAAAAAAAACCCAAAACCCAAAACCAAACCACCCAATAAAAAAAACACCCAGACAAAAAAACCCGCACCAAACCCAAAACAAAACACCATCTTCCCCCAAAACCCCAAACAAACAAAACACCAAACCCTCAGAAACAAAAAACCTTTGGAATAGCTGGAAATATAAACACTATCCTTAAAACGTTTTATTAATATGTTTCATCCCTACACTATGCAAAAACAACTGTGATTTTGAGAAAGAATATATTTTTTCTTCATATGAACCTTGCTTTTTGGTCATGTGTCTAACTTCTCTGTAATGCAATAGAAAGTTTTCAATCTTTATGATTCCTGAAATGTCTCACTTCCACATGACCAGAACTTCCAAAAGAATGCATATAAAACACACAGTACTCAATTCCATATAAATTGTACAATTGTGATTAAAAAAAAAAACAATCCAAAGACATAAAATTCAGAAAGAATAAATAAATGCCTATAGAAAATATAGATTATTTTACTGGAATTCAAGAGTGTTTGCTTTCAAATATAGCTAATGTAAATAACACAGCATATCCTGAGTTAATTTTAAAACATTGTGTCCAAACAGTTAAGATCAAAATGCTGAAGAAAAGCAAAATGTTATTGTTCTGAAAGGACTGCTCTCCCCTGAGTTTTCAGGAGCCTCCCACTGCGAAAGTCATTTGGTCTTAATGGAAAACTCCTTGATTCAATTATACTCAATGGACCTTTTTCTTCTCTCTGTTAAACCGGTATAAATGTGGAGTAACTTCACTGCCTTCAATAGTTACTCTGGATTTATACTGCTACCCTGGTCCGCCTAATCTTCTGCTTCTCTTCAGTAATGGGTATTTGCAGGGGTAGGTAGCTTTGCTGGATATTCTTCTCTACATTTATTTTCATTGTTTTTCAAGCTACCAACATGAGAAAGCCCATTAATCGCTGCTCATGAGAACTGTGTTATACTTGCTACATTATGTTCTGGAATGCCCTTAAATTCATCATAATTTCTGTTCAAATTCTCTCTTAGTATGTAATTCCTGCAAAGCAAAAATGCTGTTCACTTCTAAGGCATTTTATACCTGAAAATCTTAAGTTATTTTAGAAATACTGAATAGTTGCAAATGCCTATGCGGTGAGCCATTTGTTTGAATTTAACTTACAATTTCAAAACTATGTATCAATCAACTTCCTCAGTAGAAATGAACTCAGTTGCACCTCAAAATACAGAGACTTAATTTGTCCATGAAGTGACACAAGCAAACAAGCACAGAATTTCCCTGATCGGAGCAGATTTCAGCCTAGCAGTGGGGCACACGCCCTGGTTTAAATGTTTTTAAACCGGAAGAAATGCTCCCATGTACTTCGCAACCTGTGTCAGGGCCCTGACCATATTTCCCCCTTCTGGGAGTTTAGGTGGTTGAGTGAAGGGGTTTAGCTGGCTGAGCCGAAGGTCAACTACTTTGCTGATATAAGCTGTTGTGAAGAAAGCTAGAAGTGATGGCCTGCCTCTCCCTTCCCTTGGGAACTGCTTTTAAGAAGAGGTTATACTGCCGGCCCCGGCCTGTGTTACTGTGTAGATGGGCAGCAGGGAAGTCTGTGCTTGACTTTTTACCCTCCGTCATCCATCTTGCCCTTGACCCCTACCTGCTGGCTGGGCTTCCTGGCCTTCCCTGGGACCTTCCTTGTCACTGTAGACTTGCCAGGAGATCATTGCACTGTGTCTGACTCTGATCATAGCCTCTGGACCTGATTCTTATGCTAATTTGTCACTCTGTATCCTTGCTGATCATCAGCGATCCCCTCTCCCCCACATTCTGAAGAAGACGGGGAGAAGGAGGATGGTGACCTTAAGAATTGACCAACAGTAGATGCCTCTTACAGTGTTGAGGGGTTGTTGACATCAAAAGGATGGAGGGTTAAGAAGTCAGAAAAGGACTATGAAATCTTCAATCCAAGAACCAAGCAAAAGGAGAGGGCTCAGCCAGCTAAACTTCTTAACTTGACTAACTCAGGCAACTGAACTGAGCCAACTAAAAGGATGAATGCTCTCTGGGCCCTGATGTCCTAGTTCATAGGAAGATGCCACCTCAGGTCTTTGAAAGAAAAAGTAGTGGCAACTTCCGTCTCATGGAGAGGTGAAATATGAGACTCTTTTCTGGGCAAATATTTCATATTGGTCATCTCTAAACACCTGCATGCTAGCAGCCTGAACCTCCTTTTCACTTTGCACACACTGAAAATACTAGGAATACAAGGAAGAAAAACAAACCAACAATTAATTTTTCAGGTAAGAAGGTTTTGAGGACACAAGTTTGGAGCCTGACAGAATGCAAATTAAGTTTTGGGGGATTTTCAGCCTCGTCACTTTTTTCGTCTGACTGTTGGTAGTTAGTAGCTCGAAAGTCACTTATTTCCTGAACCTCCATCTCCCTGAAGACAAGGGAGTTGAAGGTAGCAGCAGATTCAGGGAAGAGAGTGACACTAAGACCCTTTTAGTCCCAGAAGCAGCTTAGAATAATCAGAATCATCACACTGTGTGAACATATATATATATGTATCACACACATGGTCTGGTTTATAATTTTGGTATGCCTTTCCTTGCAAGGCTTTTGCTTTTTGTAAATATTACCTTTTTTCAATACAACTGTTTGTATTCCATGGATACCATGGTTATTGCTCACAGTGAAAACAGCACCTGAGGTACAGGAGAGAAATCAGACTGATGGAAATATCCTCAGCTAGCAAACAGTAAAATAAACTAGGGCCTGAACAAAGGGAGGGAAAAACTATTGATTCCATACTTGGGTTGAGACAGGTTTGGGGTCCCATGATGGTGCTCTCTCAACAGCTGTCCACAACATCTACTCTTGGAAAATGAGAACTTGTTCTGTCCATGCTTTTTGCTGGCAGAGTATGGTCAAGGCTTGAACTGAAAGCTGGAATAGAGTTTGGTTAAGCAGCTTTTTGCCAGTTAAGATCAGGATGAAAGGGGTTTGTTTCTGCCCACAAGATATTATTGCAGACATATCCAAGAGACCAGGACAATCCAGACATGTCTTTAGGCCTGAGAAGGTGAGAAAAGTAACAACTTACGCAGCTGAATGATCTTACGGTATATCTATGTTTTATTTCTGCTCTTCTGTACCACTTATGCTCTCACCAATAGCAGTCCTAGTCACTTGTCAAAACTATAGCAGATCTGACAAGGTGACTGGCTGCTTATGCTCACAGAATGATGCAGAAAACCATAAACAGTGTAAACAACAGCCGATGGAAGGGGGGGAAAACACATGAATGTTTGATACCATGTGGAAGGCAGAGCCTGAGGAAGTGCTGCCATGAGTTGAGTGCAAACTGCCAGGCAGGACCTGACATGATGAGAACTGGTCAGAGTGTCCTCTTTCCCTGGGTCCACCATGTACTGGTATAAATTGGATTTAGGGGATTGAGCTTTGATTTGTGTGTACATTTTGTTTTGTGGAATAAGAACTGATATACTACTCCCAACACCCATTCAGCCCAGTTAATACATTTGTCAGTACATGTCACTGAGTAGCGTGGTTGTCTTCTAGTGGTCTTCCAACACACTCTTCCATCTGACATTATCATATATATGGTTAGCAAGCTACTATACCACGTAGACACACACAAGTCTATGTGGCCAGATGGGATCCACCCAAGGGTACTGAGGGAGCTGGCGGAAGTGCTCACTGAGCCACTTTCCATCATTTATCAGCAGTCCTGGCTAACTGGGGAGGTCCCAGTTGTCTGGAGGTTAGCAAATGTGACGTCAGTCTACAAGGAGGGCTGCAAGGAGGATCCAGAGAAGTACAGGCCGGTAGTCTGACCTCAGTGCGGGGGAAGGTTATGGAGCAGATCATCTTATGTGCCATCACACAGTACATCCAAGACAACCAGTGTATCAGGCCCAGTCAGCATGGGTTTATGAAAGGCAGGTCCTGCTTGTCAAATCTCATCTCCTTCTATGGCAAGGTGACCCGCTTAGTGGACAAGGGAAAGGCTGTGGATGTTGGCTACCTAGACTTTAGTAAAACCTTTGACACTGTTTCCCACAGCATTCTCCTGGAGAAACTGGCTGCTCGTGGCTTGGATGGGCATACGCCTCGATGGGTAAAAAACTGTTGGGATGACCAGGCCCAAAGACTTGTGGTGAATGGAGTTAAATCCAATTGGCAGCTGGTCACAAGTGGTGTTCCCCAGGGCTCAGTATTGGGGCCAGTTCTGTTTAATATCTTTATCAACGATTTGGACGAGGCAATTGAGAACAGCCTCAGTAAGTTTGCAGACAACACCAAGTTGGCTGGGAGTGTTGATCAGCTTGAGGGTAGGAAGGTTATGCAGAGGGATCTGGACATTCTGGATCAATGGGCTGAGGCCAATGGTATGAGGTTCAACAAGGCCAAGTGCCGGGTCCTGCACTTGGGTCACAACAACCCTGTGCAGTGCTACAGGCTTAGGGAAGAGTGGCTGGAAAGCTGCCTGGTGGAAAAGGACCTGGGGGTGTTGGTCGACAGCTGGCTGAATATGAGCCAGCAGTGTGCCCAAGGCCAATAATATCCTGGCTTGTATCAGGAATACCATGGCCAGAAGGACTAGGGAAGTGATTGTCCCCCTGTACTTGCCACTGCTGAGGCCCCACCTCGAATACTGGTGTCTATTTTTGGGCCCCTCACTGCAGGAGCAGCATTGAGGTGCTGGAGTGTGTTCAGAGAAGGGTAGCAAAGCTAGTGAGGGGTCTCAAGCACAAGTCTTATGAGGAGTGGCTGAAGGAACTGGAGTTGTTTAGCCTGGAGAAAAGGAAGCTGAGGGGAGACCTTATTGCTCTCTACAACTGCCTGAAAGGCAGTTGTAGCAAAGTGGGTGTTGGTCTCTTCTCCCAAGTAACAAGTGACAGGACAAAAGGAAACAGCCTTGAATTGCACGAGGGGAGCTTTAGTTTGGACATTAGGAAAAATTTCTTCACTGAAACGGTTATCAAACATTGGAAAAGGCTGCCCAGGGAAGTGGTTGAGTCACAATCCCTGGAGGTATTTAAAAGTCGTGTAGATGTGGTGCTGTTGGACATGGTTTAATGTTAACTTGGCAGTGCTAGGTTAACAGTTGAACTTTATGATCTTAAAGATCTCTTCCAACCAAAACGATTCTACGATTCTATCATATGAGTCTATATATGCAGTCATTATAGCTTGCATCACCATATAATGGTATGCCAAGAGTCTAAGTGCATGGAAAAGGAAGAAGGAGGAAGAGGAAATGCACAAATGGATTCCTCTTCTCAATCTTAGAAAAAGTTGGAAAGCTTCAAAATTCCTCTTTCATCTTGTGTTATTGCTGAACTCAAAATATCTTACTATTTCTAGCTGAAAATCTCCCTTACAGCTGTTCTTAACATTTCTGTTATTTTCAATCTTAAATATTTTCTGATGTCTAGATCAGGCTACTTGTTAAACGATGTGCATGATTTTTCAGGAGTGCCTTCAATCACAAGAGTGCTGATGATTATGCAAAATAATGATGCAAAATTAAGGAAGATGCATTTTTAATCTTTGTTCCTATATTCTCTGCACTTCTTAATTAATTTTTTCTAGTCATGACTGATAATATTTTCAATTTGTTCAGCAAGAGGGATTCATTTGATCAGTTTCTTAGAAAATTAATAAGAATTCAGGAGTGAAGTGTTACTGCAAGTTTGAATGAACAATGGCAATTCTGTATTTTCCATAGGATCATTGACTTAAAAAAATTTAAACAATTGATCTAATAAGGTAAGTTTCAAGAACAAAAAGTTCCTCTTAACTTTCCTTTTTTTCCTTTTCTTTAATGGCACTTATAATTGAAGTAAGGAAAAAAAAGAAGAAATGTCATTTTTTATCATTAAGATGTTCAGGCTTAAAAATATCATAAAATTGATTAGCTTCTTCGCTCAGGGGGTTACAGTCACAAATTGACTCATGTTAGACCACAATGAGCATAGCTTTCTCCTTTACTTCTGATTTGCCTGGCGCTGCAAAGGGAGTAAATTGCTGCAGAGGTGTCCCCTGATTCTTCCCCTCACTCATGAGCTCCATCTGCCACTTTTCTACAGTGATTCAGGTGATTAGTCCACCACTTTATAATATCATTCTTACTAAAAGAACAGACATTTTCAGACATGGGTCCACTTCTATCTTATGGGGTATGCCTTACTGTTTGGGCTGTATTGGCATCCCCTGATGAGGATAACAGGATCTTGATTTCAGTAAGTTTTGGGTTGTGCTTTTTCCTCTAATACTTGTTGATTTTAAAGAACTTGTAAAATAAAAGATTTTTTTCTCCTTTCAAGAGTATAGGATTTGTGAATATATCAATATTTATCATAAGGATTTTTAATAATTTTTGGTTTACTTTAGCCATTGGAACAGTGCTTCCAAGAACACTTTAGTTCTAGTGTACATCTACAGTACATATTCCTAGGGTATGTACTGTATTTAAATTACGATTCTTAATTCATTCTGCAGATGGTAAGAAGCAATAGACACTGCCAAAAAAAATGGTTAGAAATCAGCTCAATCATTCTTAAATTATTGATGATAATCTAATGGTACCTTTAATCTGTAGCAGTCATAGATAAATGAGAAACTTCGCGCCATTTGAGATGAGTCCTGACAGTCTGTCCAGCACCCAGTAGTTGTCCAGACTGTGCATGGCAGAGCAGGTGAAGTAGTGATGAAGAACATAATCTACAAAGAATGATGGATGGGAATAACTGCTTGCTGGGCATTATGAATATTTTGTGTTGTCGTACAGCAGCTCGCTCACTTGCAGTTTTGTTTTGTAATAGACACAAGTGTTTTAGAAATTATATATTAAAAGGCTGGAATTCTGAAAGACATCTCTGTGCTCATGTGGTGATAATGTCTATTTGGTGACTTCTACAATACAATGAGTAGTGAATGGAGATTGGTGGAATCCAAGAAGTGATTTATCATGCACTAGTTTAATTGGTTAATTCAATGTTTTTGGCTCCATACACAGAAAGATGGAAGTGTCATTTTTATTACCAGGACATCTAGGTTAGCTTGTCCCAAAAGTTTTTGTAAAACAACAGACTGAATGTTGTCTAATATTGGAAGCCCCATCTTTTTCACTAGTCACTAAGGCTTGATGAACCTATGGCTTTCTTTGGTCAAGAAAACATATACTACTTTGTAAAACGAGTACTTATGTAACTGTACACTGAAGTCATTATCTCTTTCTAGAAACAGGTGTATATATGTAACTTTTATGTAAATACTGTAGTTTGCTGTATGCTGCTCTTGTTTATACCTGTTTTAAAAAGCATTTATCTTATAATTTATGGTGATAGCCAATTCCTTAAATTTAAAATTTTCTCTGCAGAGGTTAAGAATAAACCAATAAAATTTAGAAGACCTGATACAAAATTTTAATACTGATACAGACTTTTCTCATACGCAAACTATATTAAAACCAGAAGTGACTATAAATGTTGCATTAGGTTATGCATATTGATTACATCTGATGCACTATGTTATGTAGTTTGTATAGTATTATGTATCATAACCATATATGCTGCATTTAGGTTTCCCACATTCCTCTAGGCCCTGTAAAGGGATATAAAGTGTTTAGTTCAGTAGCTAAGTTACTTAACTAACTTTTGTGATGCTGAATCACCCAGCTAGAGGATTGCCCCTCTTGTCAACAACAGTGCAGACATACTAGTAATTTGGCAAAGGTGAAAATCTTGCTCAGGGTATAGATACGCATACGTCTTTCATGGTAGCAGCGCCCACTAAGGGACTTCTTTAATCTGGCCATTCACTCTAGCCTTCCTGCAACCAGTTGACCCTATGCACCTGATTTTAGACTGTTTTGTATATAAATCAGTGAACTGACATAAGTTAAAAGTACTTAGGGGAGAAAAAAACTGCAGCAACTCCTTAAGCTGACATTGCCATAAAGAAAGGTAAGTGTAAAGCTTAGTTATGAGTTGGTAGAACAGGTTTCAGGTAACTCACTGAAAAATTGCAGAACATAAACAAGTTAAAATATAGTCAACAAGAAAAGTTTAAATCGGTAAGAATGGAAATCCACCTTGACTGTGGCAGACATACCACGGAAAAAATGCAGGTGGAGATTTTGCTAGTGATGTGTGGTGATAATTCATGATGTTCTAATGGATAGTTTATTTGTATGCTTGTAAACTAAGGAAATTAGTGGCTTGCTATCAATAAATAAAAGTATAAATCAAAATATTTTAATGGATGCTTTGTCCCCGCTATTTAATGGGAAAGGAATAATTTTATGAAGCCATTAGATGCAATACTGAACCAGGGCTTGGTTCATCACTGTCAATTAATCATGAAACCCATCTCATTAGCTTTGTATGTATGTGGCTTGTATCACTGTATGCAAGCCCTTTTTGTACACAATTTGAAATTGTAGCCTGCAATTTTTTCAGGGCGGTCAACATAACTAAAACTCTTTTGCTGAGATCTCATTTTGTCCTTTATCTTGCAACTACTAGGCTGCTAATTGAAAATTGGGTCTCTATTTTGTAAAAAAATGGAGGTGTCTATTAAATTTTTCCATCTATTTTTGAGAGTTCATAGAAAAAACGTTGTTCAGTCTAGCATCTGGTAGAATGAGTCAAGTTCTTTTACTTCCCTATCCAGCTTAACTATGCTTTTCTTAAAAGCCAGGGCTTCAGAAAATTATGGACTGTCTGCTGAATATTATGTAGCTCCTGTAGTGGGTTAACATCAAAGACACTAGAGCTTTTTCATCTGTTGACCAGAAATGTGGACACTTATTTCTCAGAGGTCAGCAACCTTTTCTGTAGAGGTGATCATTGTAGTACCTCAGTGCTTCACACATATTAATAGATTAAACTTCACAGTGACCTGAATTTGAACTTAAACATGCAAAGATCTATTCTCCAAGTTTAGCCGCTAATAGTGCTAGACTTGTGAGCTACTACTGTTTTTTTAATTATGATACTCATCTTCATACTCAAGAAAATTGTATTCTGCACGTATTTCTCCTTGGTAGGATAACATGCATGTACAAGTGGAGAATGTGAATAAACCAGCAGACTCTGTGGGGTAGACAGAAAGTGTGTGAAATGTACTGAGGTACTGGAAAACATGATCAACAGAAATAGGAACGTGGGTTAGGACTGGTAAGGACCCGGGTCAGTGGAAATTCCAGTGCTTGAATAATTTCCTTGAAACAACTGAATTCTGGAACCTGAAGTACCAATATAAGTCCCTGAAGTAGCAGTGTAAATGCATGCACTCCTGCTGCTCAAGTCAGCAAAAGACTGGGATTTGTACAAGTGTGAGGTGGATAAGGAATTGTCTACATGGAAGATGACAATGAGGTGTATTCAAGGGAGAATTTGGGTGATAGATATGATTACCAAGGTCTTTCAACAAATAGTTTTACATGTGAACTTATTTAATGTTTTCATTACTGACCTTATAAAGTGGATCGTACTCGGGAACCGTGCTTACGCATGACACAAACCTGGAAGACATGATCTATATAGAGGAGAAGGGTCTATCTCACAAAAAGAACAAGCAGATTTTGAGAACGGAAGTAGTAAAATAGTTTTTTGTAGGGGCTAGTAACCTAGTATTTTAGTATTCCCTGGAAATTGATCAGTTATAAATGAAGAAAAAAAAAACGTGTATTAGTCAGTAAAAGGGTAATGATAAGCACTTGATGTGCTATTAGTGGGAAATTGTACTTACAAAATTCAGCCTGACAGGTCTACAGGGCCTTCTATTGTCAATAGTCAGAATATTACATGTGCCTAGGGGTGTGTTTTACTGAAGGTGAAAAGCTGAGTATTAAGGAAAGAGAAAGACTAAAGCCGTTGAACAGCCTGGTGAGACACATGGATTCAAGAAAGGTAACTTAGTAGCACAGCAGATGCAAAGAAAGTCTATTTGAATATATGAAGTCACATTGGAGTAGACTAACAATATTTAGACTTGTTTATCCTCGTAAAATGTATGTGGAGAGCATCTACAGGGAGAGGCTATCCAAAAGTATATAACAGCGTGGAAAGAATGTGATGGATGATTTACACTAAGGGAACAAACTGCATTTTAAGCAGAATAACTATACAGAAATGTGAATTGGCCCACATTTTATGTAGACTGAAAATTTGAATGTCAATTACACTCAGAGAAATTATTATGTTCTTGAATAAACTTCCACTATTTTCAGCAAAAATGGTAGGGACTAAAATCCTTACTCTATCTGAAGAATGAATTTCCAAAATCTACATATACTGCCACACAGGCACAGAAAAGTTAGATAGTAGTTTCAAGGACACAAAGAATATGAATGGTAATATCGGTATATAGAATATGAGCTTATGGAGTTCCTGCTCAGAGTTTTAGCCTCACTCAATGTTCAATCTTTTTGTTCCCCCAAGTTAGGTTATATTCAGCCCATAGCATTTTAATGTATCAGCCTCCTTATTGCATTGCATGAGTTCTAATTGCTTTTGTAGGAAGATCTTGAGACTAAAACTCCTACTCTGGATCTTGAATTCATCATGTTCATTACAGGAGATCATTATTAAAGATTTTTCTTGGGAAAGACTATGTATTATAAATTGCAGTTTCATAATAATATATGAATCTGTTTCTAGGGATAACCCTTGGCATATACATATGGATTAATAGAAACAGTTATCTTGGACATAATGACTTACTGTCATTGTAACAAATGAAAAAATAACCCCACAAAGTTCTTAGAGTTTATTACCCCCATATCTGGGCAAATTTGCAATGTTTGTGATTTTAAGTTACACTCTTCAAAACCTAAAAAGTTCGTATTGGGCTACTATCTCCAGTAGCAAATGAACAAATGTATGATAAAGAAAAGGAGAGGTGGATGGAGAATTAAAGTAAATGAACCATTTTTAATGAAAACTATTAAAAGAACAAATTAAGCTAAAATGTCACTGTCATTAACAAATGTCAAATAAATGCTTTTACAGAACTTCAGAGCTTTCATGAAAGTCTTGTCTCATCATCTAGGACAGATATTGGAAAGCGTTATTTTCTGTCACATACATTGCTCCTCCCAAGTTTAATATAATGTATGCATGCTGTCCATTACTGTGGAGGGAACCATTACGGACCTTTCACTTCCTTTCAGCAACATAGCTTCAATATACACAACTGCTCTACAATTTCATCTTTTTATGACAAATCTAAGTAACACCTATAATGCAATGATGATATAAATAAATCATTTACTCAGCTATCATATATTTTTGGGCTATTGTTCATCAAGAGAGGACTTGTCCACTAACACTTGCTCTTTTAAAACTAACTTATTTTTCATTCCGAATTCTTTGTATTGTGGCAAAGAAGGAAATGTGTGGCTTTCCAGATGAACACAAACTGGAATCATTCAAAGCACATTAGGCTTAAACAAATTCTCATCTTTGTAACACTTCATAGTATTCAAGATAAAGAAAGAAAATAAGATAAACAATGCCTTCTTATCCTTATCTGTCAGGGCCTCGATCAAATCCGCTCTAATCACTAGAAATCAATGAAAAAACACCCATTTACCTTCAAGAGTGTAGAATTCCCAGTAGGTAAATTCAGAAAAAATTAATTGACTTCAAGTTTTGTAATCCCATGCAAAAAGGGTACTTTTCTTAGCAGTCTTAACCTTCTCTAAAATTTTATGATCCTTATTCTTGTGATTCAATGATATCCAAGGAGTAAAAGATCAAGACATCACTATTTTAACATTTTTAACTCCTCAGTAATCCCCTTTCCAAAGGATCAGCCATCAAGCTCCAAAAGAGAGGAAGAAGGTACTACTTAATACAGTTTGTACTGAGTTGACTTCAACCAGTACAGTCCATCACTCAGACAACCATATTTTGGCAGCAAAATGCAAGCAAGCAGTGAACTCTTTTTTTTTTTTTTTTCTTTGTAGTAGTAGTGGTAAAAAGGTGAGGAATGTTACTGGGAAATGCTTATGGCTTATGCAAGTGTGATTCTTTAGGCCTTTTTTGGAGGTAATCACACCAGTCCATGTTATAGTAAAAGGGATTTTGAGTATACATTGTCTCGTCTTTAGCTCTGAAATGGTGGTGACAGTGGTAATTTAACTAGGCATTCTCTAATGACAGAATGCAAATGTCATTTGCTGAGCAGTCTAACATGATTATATTTCAAAATCGCTTCTTTACTTCTAAATGTTTTCTCTCTTCTTGGTATACTGTTATTTATTTATTTATTTATTTATCATCATTCTCACTGTATGTTATACAGATGTGGCCAGGGATTCATCTTACTTTGTTTGAAACTAAGGTATACTGTGTTATACGTCTACATAAAGATATTATGATTAGCCTTTTGAGATGCTTACCTCTTTCTATGGCTATAATAGGAGCCTTGATGACTAGGTTTAACTGGGACCTTAACTTTTAGATAAGTAAAGTTAAGCAAGATTCATCTTAAAGTCAAGATATGAGACCTGATTGTAGCACTGCAAGGTATCAAACATAACTCTTTTCTACTCGATTTATTACTATGTTCTGACCAACTTCTAGGCTCCAATCAGATAAGTTACTTGTCTTTGTAATTTTCTCCTGTAGCCCTGTTTAAAGACTTAAAATTACCCTGATGTCCTCATAAGCTGATGTTTATGTAATCAGGCATTCACCTGTGAAGAAGGTTGTTGAACAAGGGTAATTTTCTCCATGTAGAGTCTGTAACTTCTAAGTATTGTGCAATGAACTTTCCATTTATTACTTTTTTGCATCTTACTGAAAATATGTTCCTCATACTTTAATTAAGAGTGGCACTAGCCTACGCCAAAAAAATACTTGATGAAAGCAAGTGATGATTATTGGTTTAAAGGTACGGTAGTAAGAAGATCAAAAAGGAACTGTAATTCAAAGGGATTATAAGGAGTCATCCTTTAAACTTAGCACTGCACCATTTCTTCATATGATTGCATGCAAGTTGTTGATCAATTTCCATTTATTTACAGCATTAACTGTTGTCCTGGTTTTTTTTAGAATTCATTTGATAGCTTTTCAGTAAGAGCCAGTAACATAAAAGCAGGTTATAAGGTTTTACAGATAAAATAAACCTCTGAAATAATTTAAAATTCATTTGCCTTTGAGACTTGTGGTTAATGAAAATTCTGTCATTAAGCCTCTTAATTTAAACAACTGTACTTGATTCAATTGGACCTAATATTTAAAAATAATTGCCATGCTACAGTATTAACTCCACACTGGACTAGAGTCTTCCCTCCTTAAAGTGAGTAAAACTTTCTTGAGCATTGATTAAAATATGCTAAACAGTACCTACTTACAGGTTTTTTCCTTTTAAAACAGATTTTTTATTAGTCCTATTTCTTCCTCTTTCTCTTCATTTGGAAAATGCAGATGCCGCTTGCCTAAATCCCATCTATCTGTGTAGAAGGATACTGCAGAAGACTTGGCGTTTTGAAGGTTTCACCCTTAACATGTCTAAAAGCTATGTTTCTGCCATTAAGAAATGTTGGTCAGTAACGCTTTCTGGAAACTGGGTCCCTATAAGCAGCTGAGAGGATGTGTTCAAAATGCAATTCAGTTTGAAAACAATTGGGCAACTTTCACAATACATAATCCTCTATAGTCTCTGCCCATTTATACCAGACAAAATGAGCTATTACTGTCTTACAGTTATTGTCATTTTGGTTTGGGGTTATGTACTGTGGACTTTTACCGCTTTCTCTGATGGTAAGCAATCCGCACAAATATGCAGGTTATGTGAATTACTTTTGAAGGATTGGCACAAATTATTCAGAAAACATAAGCTACTGTGTTCACTCATATCTGAATTGCTTTCTGAGTATTATTACTATAAAACATAAAACCTTCAGTGCTTGATCTGAAAAGCAGAGGCTGGATTTCAGATTGGTAAATAACAGAAAATTAGAAGGTTAAAACAGTCAGAACTGAGTGAATTACCCCTTTTAAAAGTGCCTCCTTCTGGATTCAGTGCCATTTGCAAGGCCTTCTTTTCGTTTTCTTGTGTCTTATGTTTCTAGCCCCATAGACAGCTTTCTGTTTTATCTGTAGCAATGAAAAATTGAGGCTCCATTTCCCTGAGGGATATTTCTTAAAACTTATATGAATAAATTTCAAGTAAGACACAGCTTTCTTGAAAGGCATTGCAATTTGACATTTGTGTTTGAATTTTAAGAGAGTTTAGGAAAAGCCATTACCACCTTAGGCAGGTATTGCTGTCTATTTCTGTGATAATGAGGTACCCTGTGTTTTCCACACTCACAGTACAGATCTTGCTGTGAGGTGTCTTATTTGTATTCATTTCTATTGCACTTTCCCAAGTTCATAGAATAAATAACATTTACAAATCTTAATTTCCTTTATCATTTGTGCACACGGAAACTGCATAATAGAAAATGAGGCGGGTTTTTTTCTGACAGAATGTAGAATGAGCTACTGAACCAGCAACAGGCTACAGGACTTCAATCAGTGTTCTTGATCTACTAGCAATCCTGGGTAAGATGAAATGCACAAGTGCTAGGTCAAGGGAACAGAAAAGCTTGTGCGCTTTGAATTTACAAGGAAAGACAAAATGCTTTAGTGGTCTTTAAAAGCGGTATTTCTTAGAACTCCTTAAAGGCTTTTGGCAGCATAAATCATGGCCGTGTCATCACTGACGTCTGTCCTTTTATTTCCAGTTGTCCTTTAGAGTTTGAATTGTCTTTGTGGAAGGAACAAATTCACTCTCATAACCCTTCTTTGAGCTAAGAGAGAGAGAGAGATCATGACAATAAAGACTGTCCAGACATTTTTACAGTAGCAAGATTAAATATGATAACTAGCGCAGACAGTTAGGGTGTGTAAGATTTGTGGACTGGATCAGCAGAGCATGGAAGGGCCATAAGAAAAAAAAAAATATTTTAGGGGATTGAGAAAAGAAAGGATCACTTCTGCCATTACTGGAAAAAACAAAGGCACGTTTTCCATTTTGATTCAACTCGAGTAACACTCATATATTTGGACGAAAATATCCTGAACATACAGAAAAACAGGTGCAGATTCATAGAGGGAATACAATATGAAATGACAGAAAAGATCTGTTAAATTAAAGTTTTGATATAGACAAAAAACATGTATTTATTTAATTGCTCTGCTGCATGTGAAATGAGCTCAAGGAAGTTATTTCAAAAGGCAATGTATTCCCCTTGCACCAAGCTAACCACTTCCAGGTCCAACTGGTATAAGTTCAGACCATCAGATACTGTCATGGTGCCTAATTCAGAGCTGTGGTCAGCCACCAGAAATCAGTGGCACATGGTGAAACACTTGTCTGCATCAAATGATGTTATAGGTAATTAGAACATTGATGGATCTAACAAAAAGATTAGAGAGTTAAACTGTAAATCCAGTCAGTCAAGGTAAAAGTCTTCAAAACTAGATACCTAGAATGCAAGTAATTACTCTGAATTGCTTATCCAGGCATTGAGTGTAGTATGTGGAAGACAAAGCCACCTCAAGAGGCTTTCCCACGTATCTCAGCTACATATTTGTGGATCCATTTTCTACACCCAAAATTTAGACTAGATATCACTTTCCTACAGTTGTACTGTGTTGCTTGTTGTGTTTTGGAAATGAGCAAGTTCTGGGAGATACACAGGCACACTAATACATTTGCAGAAATATTTTTAATTAGGCTATCATGTGCACTATCAGAAGATACACAAACACATTGTGCTTTTTGCCATTCACCTTCTCTCCTCAAAAATCGGACTTAGATGCATGAAAAGACATAGCATTGCAATTGAACTAGTGTTTTGAGGAGAAGACATTAAAGGGCCAAAATAGTTTCATAGAACTAACTGACCTCCTTCCATAATGTCAAAACCAAAAGGTTATATACTTTGTTTTCACAATCACTTCAAGGTTATCATTTCAAGATAGTTGCTTTTCCTGACAATACGAAGAGAGGGGAGCAAAAAGCCTTAAACCAATCAATACTTTGTAATAAGTTGTATGCTTCATAATTCCTTGGCAAATGTGGTAATGGTCTCTTCTCTGCATTCAGTCAGTGTTTTTCTGTCCCTAACACTGTGCTGATTTGTACAGACAGCTCTTATGTCTTTGTGATAGAGCCAATTAAGCGCTACAGATTCCTTTTAATCATTCATAGTACATTTCAAATATCACTGCGCTGACTGGACTCTTACTGATGTTCTTATCCACAGCTGTAGTTTGCAGAGCTTCAGAAGTAGTCCTTTGGGCCAAGTTAGTCCCTTTTTTTTTCCTGTGGAGACTATTTCAGAGGAAGTGTGTGATGCATTCTTGAGATCATGATCAGAAACGATGAGCCTAGCCCCTCATATCCCTCGGCAGGGTAGGAATTAGTCACATTGACCTAATGACCCTTAGTTGTGACCTGCAACTTTGCATTGCTTTGCTGTGATTCCTGAATGGACCAGTTTTGTAGCTGGATGAACAAAGGGGCCTGAGAGGAATAAAGAATATTCTTTATATTCCAGTGCAGTTTGTCAGTGTGAAAATTAAATGACTTTTTCTGATTAAGAAGAAGAAGATTACGTATACAGTACACTTTGTAATTATTTTCTGTATCTTGGAGTAAAATGCATGAGGAGGCATATTCTGTATATTGTAAAACACTGCTAGAGGCAGGTAGGAAAATGGAAGAAAATCTGATGTACTTTGAGGTGGTTATGCTTTAATATACCTAAAACACATTTACATAGCTATCGAAGAACCAAATAACTGTTCTATAGAAAAACCTATAATATTCAGTGTTGACTGACTTCATAATAACCCTGAAGTAAGGATATTTGTTGTTTTTTGGGGGTTTAGGTTGTGGTTTTTTTCTGGGACAAGGAAAGAAAAATAAACTATAACTAAAAAGCTCCTTAGAAAATATCTACTATTTTAAAATTTGATCTGTGAAGCAAAAAACTACATAGCAATCAGCTTCCCAAGACATGCAGGTTCATGTTCACTGTTTAAAAAGTAATAACGAGCTTTGGTTCTAAATTCTTTGGGGTTACAAATTTTTCACCAAATTAGTTTTAATTTATTTGATTCACCAAAGTTGTCAAAGTTTTGGGGCAGAAATTTGTTTCAGATTTGCAAAAAAAAAAGTCTGTCTGGCATATTGGACCTGCTCTTCCCTTCAGAAGGGATTTGCCTACAACTATTACCCGTCTTTTCTTCCTCATGGAGATGGTTGTGTTATGGGGAAGTAAGCTTTTTTGACCTTGGCAACATCTCTGGTGAAGATGGACTGTCATCCACATCATCCATTGATTGGCCTTCCACATCCAAAGCCTCATACCTGTTGTATAGAGGCACCCAGGACGGCGAGGTGGGCAAGGAGGGGGTTCACCTGCCACCCTGAGCATGGACTTGCCTCCATTCACTCCTTTCCTTTAAGCTACTGCCTTCAGCCTGCTGGGGGGAGCATACAGGATCCCCTTGATCTTGGGTTTACCTAGTGGTTGCTCCTGTTTCTGTCTCATGGAGGGCAGAGCATAGTTCCACCAGTCTATCTCTTTCTTGGACTCCCTGATGCTCCTTAACCTTTTTACTTCCTCTCATAGCTCTGCCACTAGGCTGAGCAGATCATCCACCTGGTCACACCTCACACAGCTATTCTCTCTACTGCCATCAATTACCAGCAAAAGGCTCTGGCACTCTTTGCAGCCTGAGACTTGGATGGCTGCATTTTTTTGTGGGAGGTATCTAGGCATTTTTCACACCAAAGAGTAAGGAAAATGTGAGATTCTCAAAAGCAGTAAACATCATAATCTTTTCTTAAAAATAGGTGAAAAGATACTACTGCAATCATTGAATGTTTAGCCATAGTTTTCTGTGGGATCCGGATTTTACTATATTTCAAATTCAGTCAATAAACACCCACTTCTGAATTTTCTCTCATCTGAAAGCTGCCAGAACTTTATTTTTTCTAGAAAAAAGTTTTGGTTATATCATTTTTTGAGATAAACTAGTGTGACCACATTTTCTTCCCAAGCAATATTAGTATATGCAAATTAATATGTATTTTCTTTTTCCTTTACTCATTAAGTCTGATATTAAAATAGGATTGAGGGAATATTTTCATTTCATGTCAGCTATACCCAGGTTATTTGTAACAACAGTGATGACAATAAATCTTGGTCTCCACAATGTGAATTTTATAAATCTCGAGTTACTAATTGAAGACCAAAATCTCTTGAAGAAGAGATTTGAGGATTAATTTTTAAATCAGTTTTTAATCTGCTTATTCAGTTTTCATTACTGTGCAGTGGAAATTTATAATGAAAAATACAGTACTTAACCTTTAATAATTTTCCTGTTTTCAATATACTTAATCCCAAAGAGTCAAAAGGCACTATGCATCTGAAGTATATTCTAGGGAAAATATAACACAGCTCACATCATATTAAATATACTTTATTTTACAGTACCTCTATTAAACAAACTTCAAAAATATTCATTATAACTTCACTTACTTAATGTAATGCATATCCATTGGTTTTGTAAATATGAGATCTAAGTTGCCAGCATGACACTGGGCAGAAAATACTTCCCTAGGACACAACACTTGTGTCTGTCACATACCACAAAGTACAAGTAAAAAAAAAGTCTTACTTGTAGCTAATAAAAAAGTTTAATTTTTTAAGACAATATCTGCATAGTTTCATAGATATGAATTGAATCATGCCCAGTTGAACCAGCCAAGGACTTTATCTATCACATGGAGATAAGCAGGGGTGAAAGAAAATTAATTTTTAGTTGTTTTTTGACTTGATTCATAGATAGTGGGCCCACAGAAGGCAACAGGAGGTTTCTTGTCTTTAAAAGGATCAAGTTTTTATACCAATGATAGATTGACACAGAGAATAAGATTTTACAAAATGTTCTTGCTTTTGTGATTGTTCAGAATTAGATTAACTGTGGTTACAACTGCTGGCTGCACAGGAGAATATTTTGTGTAAAATCCATGAAAATTATTATGGAGCCTGTAATTTTCACTTGCTTGTCTTTTTCTTTATTTTATGCCACATTGTTGTCTGAAGTGGGCTTTAAAGTTAGGATTTAACTTCAGGGTGGATATGTTTTTTGTTCATGTTACACAGATGAGAGAGCTAGGAAGTATTTACTTAAATGGAATTTAAATAATTTTGGCTAAATAAAGAGATTTTTTTGCTTCTTTTTAGAGTTGTTTGTTTGTTTGTTTTAGAAGAAGAAAGCGAAAGAAATACAACATTTCTCTCTTCTTCCTTGTAAAAATAAACTTTCATTAAGTTAAAGATGTCTTTGAACCAGGATATTCCAACCAAGTAAGATGAACAAATTAACAGTCTCACAAACAAAATAATGTTAGTAATTTCAATGGTATTGGTACTAATTTACAAAACTTTTATGCAAACAGCAACTCTGTGCAGAATGTTTCCTTGTCTGCATAGGTTTTTTTTTGTTTTTTTTTCCTTTGTCAGATTATGGGAACCATCATGAAGGGTCATTTTTGGTAGCACACAACACCTGCTGCCACTAGCCAGTGCCTAAAAGAGAAAGTGAAGAATTTAGTATTGGAAACATGGCTTTCTCCGCAATGCTCAGCCTATTTCTGTGGGCAGATAACTACATTTATTACACTGCTGAGACTGATATCACCAGTATCTTCTACTGTTTTCTTAACTCAGTCCAGCAGTGGGACTCAGAAAACTTTAGTGAAGCCTGGAGGGAGGCACAGAGTGGATGCATGCAAACCTGGCAGCAAGAGATGCACAAGTCTCTGGCACAGATCCAGCCACTGTGCTGGCCAAGAACCCATTTCCATTCTCCTGCCTGGAGAAAGGCTGAAGCTTATGGCTTGCTTTACTCTCCCTCGGACACTTAGCTGCTCCTCCTGTGCTGCAAAAGCAGTTTTGATGCCCATGTTGTTCTAAGAAGCAAAGAAGATTCCACTTGATGTACCTGTATGCATTTATTCTCTGAGATTTAGTGTAGTGATCAAGGACAGCGATCAAGGAACTGACTGCACATCAAGTCAGGCCCATGGTCACCAGTAAGCCTGGCTAGACATCTATAGCATAGCGATGTTTGCAGTTTTACTGGGTTTGTTTGCTTGGTTGGTTGGTTGGTTGGGTTTTTTTTCTGTTTTGTTTTGTAGCAAATACAAGTAGGAATTCCTACGGGTTGAGTGAACAGCTAAAAAATTTTTTTAAATGTTAAGTTCTAAAAGCCAGCAAGCTCTCTGCAAACTGGACCTTAAACTTGTACAGATCAGCTGAGTCTGGAAGGGACTTTTCACCATACATAGTATTTAAAGAGTTTCCAAGTTGTTTCCCCCCCTCCCTCAACAGTTCTGATGCAACTGTTTCTGATTAGGAAGTTGGCCCTTTCAAGGAATATTGCCCTGTTCACAGATCTCTTTCTGAAAAGAACGAACTTTCTTTTCTTAACCTTAGATTGTCCTTGCTTTTATGATGTACGGTGTTAAATTGAAAGTAGCTAAAATGTATGAGCGAGGGTGACTTTTTTTTGGAGGGGAAGCATTTTTCAAAAACTGCCAAAAGCTAAAATTTACTGAAGTCATGAAAAGTCTTTTCCATATAGTTCTTTCCTTACACATTTTCTTTATCTTTGAACTGAAAAGAATAGCAATATTACTCTAATTCCAAAGCTTTGCACTTCATTGGTACCAAGAAATATCATTCAAATTGTATACAAGAGGTATCCAATTATCTTGCTTGGTGAAACAGGCTCCAGAGTTATTTTCCACTGAGTCCATGTGCATAATTGCATTTAACCATTTCATTGCTAAAACCCACTTTGAACACCACATTTCAAAGGAATGTAATACATTTTTTTAAATAAAAGTGTTTCAAAAACTTGAGCAGTGCTATGGCCCTACTCTGATTCAATGGTCTGAACAAAGAGCTCTCAGTCCTCGCTAGACGCTTAATTAAATGTTCTACATTGTGGACATGAAGAGATACCTCACACCACCCTGCACAAGACATCCTTCCTTGTAGAAAATAGTTTCATATTTAGAGACTGAGCAAGAAGGAGAAGCTCAGAACAATCCTTTACTTCACTGGCTTGGTAATCAGTTAGAGATGAAGCTCCTTGATTTCAGTCTTCGTCACGGTGAATATTCATTTAACCCTGCAAAATGACAAGAGGCGGTTTGATAGCTCAAGGGTAGGGCTACAGTGTCATGACTGTGTTTTAGGGAATCTGAGCAAGCATTTCTAGGCTGTGGGAACATGCAATTTTTTTTAGGTTTGTTCAGGGTTCTCTTAACCCATCCCACGGGCTAGACAGATAGGACTCTTGTTCAACCATACTAGCCACAAATTTATCAAATTCCATCCTAAAATCAAGTAGGTTATTAACTCTAGCCACTCCTCTTGGAATGCAGTGGCAGAGCCCCTAATGGTTAGGAGCCATTTTATATTTTCCAGCCGTAATTTATTTTTACTGGTTTATGCACTTTTGCTCACGCATCAATGTTAACTTCTAATAAAAACAGATGTCCTGGTTTGAGGCAAAACAGAACCAATTTTCTTTTCAGTAATTTTACTTTTCAGTTAAGCCTCTTCTAACTAACTGCATTTTCTGAAATTAATGGCATGTTTTTCAGACAGTGCCTGCTTCCAGAGTGATAAGGTTTGCTGTTTATAGTTAATACCAAGGACTGGTATGCAGAGAGGCTCTTGCTTATGCTTATTGCTATAACAACCAAGGTCAGCTAACTTTGCTGTGTACCAAGTTGGAGGGTCAGAAGCAGGAAAGTGCAGACGGGTCGCACCTGCGCGGAGGAGCGGACAGGACATATGACCCAAACCTGACCAATGGGGTATTCTATCCCATGTGCCTCATCCTCAGTATAAAAGCTGAGGGATCAAAGGGGTCAGCCTCTTTCTTCAGAGGCTGACGTCTGAGGAGGACTCTGTCTGTTCATCTGTCTTTGATCCCAATCCGTGCATTCCTGAATCCAGATCTGGAATCCAGCTCCCATCTGTTGCTGAGTCCAGTCTGGGACTTTCCCAGGGCCTGCCGATGAAGTGATCGTCATCCTGGGAGCTTGATGTGGTTTTGTATATATTGTATATATGTCATTATTTTCTTTTTTTGATATTATGTTCTTTTCATTTTATTATCTTTTTTTTTATTTTTATTATTAATATTTTGTTAAAGTACTTTAGTTTTATTTTCAACCCAGAAGTCTTTCCCTTATTTTCTCTCCCTTCTTTCCTGGGAGGGGAGAGAGAGGTAAAGAGAGCGTCTGTTGCTCGTTTAGTAGTCAGTCCAGTCCAAACTACAACAATAGATAATTTTCATCCCTAAAGTTTTTCACCCTTTCCTCCTCAATGCATTCACATTCTTTTCTTACTTTTATTTTTTCTACTCTGGATTCTCTCTATCCCACAGTTTTCTTGCCTCGGTTTGTAACACAGGTGCTTTGTTCCATTGATTACTTTGGTAGACTGTTTATGTGGTGGTTGCAGCTCGAGTGAACCATTTTCTGAAGAAAGGTGATTGGACTTGTGTTTTTGCCAGGGTCATCTTGTATGAAGACTTTTATCACTGTTTCTTTGGGAAATAGCTGTTACTTGCTATTTAGGTATCTTCCCTCATGCAGCCCAAGGCATAGATGCATGGGACATTCCTATACGCTTCTTTTTCCTTCTTTGGATTACTTAGGAAAAAGTCTGCTTTTGCATTGCATAGCACTGAGTTTCCTGCTTTCTGTTTCAACCTGAAGCCATTGTTATAAACTCCTTGCCTGCATTACTGTGCAACTGAACCTTGTGTCACAGTCCCAAATGGCTTCAAAAAGATCAAGCTGCCAGACATTATTTCTGTCAGTTCCTAATTTCATCAAGTAAACAAAAAAAAAAAAGCAAACAATCACAAAAAGATCTTCCCCAAGCTCTACCTGAATGAGATTAAGAAGGTGAAAAAAACACCACATTTCTAGGCAAAAGACAAATAGTTCTAATTGGAAAGAATGGCAGAAGCAATGTGCCACATGGACAGTGGTACAGCTGCAAACATATTCTTAAGATAACTTCCACAGTCCCCCACAGAGATGTCTTGGCCTTAAATTGTAGAAACCTTCTACCTACTAAATGGAGAAGTCACTATCCAAGCAGAACGTGTTCTTCTCCAGAGGAACTATGAGGTAGAATTTCTCTTGTGCTAACTTTTCTCTACAGAATCATTCATTTGGCCTGTCTCAGGCATATTTTCTAAAATTAGATTAATCCTACCCAAGATGCCTTTAACTATCTTGACTAGATCTCTATCATCTTTCCAGGGAGTCAAGAATGAGTATATGTCTGGATTTAGTCAAATACCATTTTCCATGTCTGGTTCCCCAAGACCTGTCTGCTTTAGTTTGACTCAGCTGGCTTCTATTTTTGTCAGGCAAGACATGTTCTTACTCTAAAAGCAAAAGAAAGAAGTTAAAAACTGAGCCTATTAAAATACAGTTATCTCTCTCTGTCTTTCTCCAGGTCCTATTTGTCTGTCTCCAAGTTTGTGCGTGTGTGATCTCAGGAAGAATGGTTTAAAGGAAAAGCTTGTTTTCAGTTGAACCTAATGAACGTCCAGTCATTTAAAGCAATCTATTCTTTGTTTCATTTTATTCTTTCAGGGAAAGGTAGAAGGATGGACACACACACACACAAAGAAAAAATTTTTGTGAAGTTACCAGCTTGCTGACAGAAGGGTGGGAGCGATTTTATAAGGCTTTAAAAACTGAAATATTTGGACCCATGTTTCTTCTCAAAACCATGCAAATTTGTCATTGTCAATGTGTAAATGGTTTGGGAGTAGAATGAGATTCAGCAGCTTTGTTCTAACTGTATTGTACCCACGGAGCTGTTTATCTGTGTTGAGAGCTGACTACGTGCATGCATTTCACAGGAGTCAGCAAAGGTATTTATAAGTAGAGCACCTAAACGGCTTCACATTCAGATTCTTTGCAGACCCCCTTATTCACAGTTTGGAGGCTGCTAATATTTCTTTGTGTGATGGAAAAAGATAGATAATGTATTAAAATAACAGTTGGATATTATCAGTTGGAACTCATTGTCTATAATGTTTCTGTTAATCTCAGATTTTTAATTAAAATCAAAAAACCCTTTTTTAAAATTGGCATACTGAATTTCTTGCTGAAGTTGGTTTCTTACAGAATCTTTCTCAATAGAAGAGTAGAAAGATGGATGGTATTCTGGGTAATCAAAATGAGAGTTTTGCTGTTAATTAACCCTTAGCTCTGAAGCTTGAACTGTGGTGTGGGGTGTTCTGTAAAAAGTGTGGTAATGCATGTACTTTGCGAAATATATCTCCTGTTGTTGGTATCGTGAATCTTACACCACTTCTAATATTACATCACTATTTTTCAGAAACATGTTAAAGAAACTCTTGCAAGTTCTGGGAAAGCAATCTCCACAGGAAAATATTGAGCTTGCTTTATTTAAGTACAGGGAAAGAAGAAGTTGTATCTTTCTCTCATGAATGGTATGAAGCTATTCTTTACAGAGCTTTCTAAGTCTCTATTGTTGCTACACCCTCAGGCTTCTCACTGCAGGTCTTCATACTGCAGGTGTGATTTTTATCTTTGTTTCTGATTCACTCCTAAGACCATCCTAATACAGCTGTAAATGGGTCATTCAGCTTAAGTAGTCAAAAGCAGCAAAATTTTATTGTAATCATATTGCTTCATCTGCAGTGTTGACTACAATGAATTACTCTTAATATTTACCTGCAGAAACTTCCAGGCTTATCTTAACAAAGCCAGCCTGGTGGCAGGGGTATCATCCCATGTAACATGGACCTTTAGCAAACAGCTGTCAGGCCTAAATCAGTGTGTTGTCCATCGGTGTCGTACATGAAGGTCTTAAAGGCACTTACTGTGTGCTAGTCCTGATAGGAAACTCACCATTTTAAAACTAGAAAACTGAGGCAAACAAACATGAAGTCCCAGATCCCCAATTGCATTTAGACCCCTAAAGAACCTAGCAAATCCTTCTACTCTTGGGCAATCTCAAATTCAATGGAAAATTTGTGGAAGAATTATTTCTTCCATCCTGTGACCACTGAGGCACCCTTCCCGTTTAGGCCCTTCTAAAAGAAAGACGCAAAGCAAAGGACTCAGCAAGGTTCTTCTCAGAATAATATTCCAAATTATTTTGTGTGTCTTGAGGTTTTTCAAGCTTGTGTAACAGGTGGTAGTCTTGCTCCAAAGCTGAATATCTGCTTGAGGCACACAGCCAAGAGTCTTAAAACACTAATCACACACTACCAGCTGCAGGCAATCATACGGGTTTCCCCAGCTCCCTGAAAATGCTAACCACAGTGTGGTGGTGTGCGTGTGTCTATTTCTGTCTGCAGAGATATGTGAAAGTGGGTTAAGAGCACACAGTATTTCTTTCCATATGTATTTGTTTTGCTGTTCAGTGAAGTTTTCATCTAAGCCTACAGATAAAACATTACGTTTTTTAAAAAAAATCCCTCTAAAGAATATATGAACATCAATTTCCATATTTTTCTCTACCATGTAAGAGAACTTTTGTGATAAGAATTTACTGATTTTTTTCTTCTTATTGCCTTTTCCATTCAGAAAGAAAACAACAAATAGAACTCTCTGAATGAGTTACTTCTTCATATTCATTAAAGGGTCAATGACTGGACCTAGTGTTTATACAATGAGAAACCCACACTGGTTTTGGACACACTACTGGACTGAAACGACAGTGTGTGTTTGGGTGTGCTACCTCCAACCTTTTTCTTTTTCAGAGACAGAAAGGGAAAAAGGAGTGAGGGGAGACAGGAAGCAGTCTAGAGGAAATAGCAGGAGAGTGATCAGTGGTGAGTAAGAGAAAATTACTATTATAACAAATTACCACTTCTGAGTCAACAGAATGGGTTAATGATCATACTTCTCAGAACCACTGTTAACAGAGATTTTTTTTATCTTTATTTTCAGTAAGGCATTTTTGCATGGGAATGCCCTACAAGACCCTCAACAGTAAGTTTGCCCAGAAGGGTTCTAATTAACAGCACCAAATGGTCTACTACACTGTCAAGTTAATGTCTTCTATCTGGCTGTTCACTGGCCATCATGTATCATTGTTCAGCGAATGACAGCAGTCAGGTTATTAAAGGTGTAGATATTAAATTAACAACAGTGGTAAACATTGTAGCTGTACTTCACATCTCAGCAGAGCCAATGAAGTGGATGACACTGAATCCATGCTGATATGCTGCAATGACAGATGGGCGTCATTTAACACAATACATCAGTGGGCAACCCACGTACCACAGCTGTCCTCCACTAAATGAATTAGATCAGGGTAATTAATCTAAGGCAGAAAGTATTACTAAAGTGGGCCCTAAGCGGAATTAGAAATGAATAAAATATCCTGTTAAAAAAAGGAAGGAAAAAAAGAAAAAAAAAAAAAAGGGCTTAGTGCAGCACGAGTGAGGAAATGATTGCCAAATATTTTGATTCCACACAAAAGACAATGCCCATCTCCTTGTGTGAAGGAGTATATAACAAACAACCTTTTGTTCTCCAGTATTTTATCATAATCTCTTTTGTCATCACGTGCAGCAAGGGAGGCAACAACAACAGCAAGGGATCATGACCAAGATGATATATTTGACACAAAACTCTAATGCAAAAAAAATCCTATCACCTTTATTAATTCCATGTACTGCTGATGGAATTATTCCTTGTTACAGATCCTCTGTTGATATTGATTGAGCTGTTAAATTTCTATGGCATTTTATCTGAGGGATTTCTTATTTCTGTTCTTGGCCAGGGGGATAGCTTTAAAAAAAATAAGCTATGCAACTCCCTTTCCTTCACACAAAATTTGTAGTGTTTCTACAGCATCGTTGTCCTCTTCCACCTCCCCCACCTGTATTGGGTAAAAAAAAAAGACTACAGGAAGGACTAAAACAAGTTTGTCTTGCTGCCATACTGATTGGTTACAAAAATATTTCAACACTTTTTATTATACATTGATATCGATGTTCTATATGAATATGTTGCAAGTTGGTTTTTGACTAAAACCAAATCAATGTTGTGATGTGTGTTTGAGATCATAAACAGTTTAAATATCAAAGGCTTAAAGCTAGGGTGTATCAATTCATCCCTAAATGTCGTCAATTTACAGAGCAGTTGTAGAAGGCAAAGAGCAACAAAGAACTGCAGCCCCGAAAATTTCATTGTTAGTCTTGCAGGTTCTGTATTAATTTCGTTCCACTTCATTTAGCGTATGACATCTGCAATGGAAAATTTCCCTAAAGAATGTCTCTGACAATGGCAAGCAGTGATCAAGCGTCATGTACGCGCTTGATTCTGTCAGCTCACTTGCAGCTTCCTCTTTATTTTTTCCCCTTTGCCTAAGAGACCCATCATCCTTTGAAACACTTCCTTCTCTGTAGGTAGAGAGTGAGATTTGCTACTAGTTTTAACCTGTAGGGGAAAAGGGAGATGGGGAAGGAGAATTATTTTGGGAATAGGTATTATAGCAGTGATTATGTTAGACTGGTGTAATGAAAACATATGCTGTTACTCAGCTGGTGTGAACCTACAGGCAATTCCTGAGATGTATTGATTTTTATGATACTGAGGTTTAAAAACAAGCCACAGTATGTGTGGGAACTCTTCAGTGTATTTTAAAGTGCATCCACATGACTGAATACATATTTACTGTCGTTTGGGTATACTCTCCATTGTGAAACAAACCTTATTCTCCGTGAGCATTGCACACTCTTTCTGTTAGCTTCTCCACACTGGTAAACCAAAGCAGTCTTATGAAAACATTATATGGCATATACTTGGAAATTCCAGCATAGCATACTTCGTATATAAGTTGGTTTTGCTTGCATAAATACTTGAAGAGTGACAGAATGACAGGCCCTCGGTTATTTTTCGTTAATATCCATACTTTTTCTACTTTTGCGTTACTTTTTCTTTTGTGGCATCATGAAAAATGTCTATCCAACCCACTAGCACTATCTCTTACTAATCATTTCCTCCTTTCATTACTGCATCCTCCTCTTTGTGTTCCTTGAAACACATTTTACTGCCATGCACAAAACCTAACTGCTAAGATCAGCTTTTTCCCTGTAGCCTTGAGCATGCAACGTATTTCCTCCACTTTTAGTTTCAAGATGCAGCATAACTCCTGTCTGTCTAGTTTTATGCTGGTGGAATTTTCCTTTGCACAAATAATCATGGCATGCCTTCCCTGACCAAAGGGACATTCCTATTTTCTTGTCTTCAGGTTTTATTATGATTCCCACCAGAAAATCAACCAAATAGCATTGGCTGAATCAAGCAGTGTATGGGGGTTTCTGATGCCTTAGAACTTATTCTTATGCAATATATCAATGTTTTGAACCAACCCACACATGGTTTTACAAGAGTTGTATTGTTGTAGACCTTCCATCACTGAGGTCTTGTTTTTAATTATTTCACTCTTATATAAAAAAACCAAATATTACAGCTGTTTGAGATCAGGGGCCACACACACCCAGGGTTTTATATACAGTCATTGCTATGATTATGAACACACCCACAAATAAAGCATGGACTGCAATATAAAATAATGTATAGAATGTGTTGTCTATGAATATTGGGGAAAATAAAACGCCTCTAGTTTTTCTCTGTTACACTTGTTTTGACTTGCAGAAACCTTTATGCCTATGAAAGGAATATCCTTTCCCTGAAATTATGTCAGCAATTGGGTGAGAAAGTTGCATATGTTTCTTTGTTGCATGACACACTGGGAACTGAATGGAGACAATAAATTCACTGTGTGTAGAGGATCGAAAAAATTTGGATAGCCATAACTTCGGTTTCTTCTAATTTGAACCCAAGTTGAATTGCTAGCTTTGAGGTGAAGTGCTACAAATGTCACAGTACTACTATCTTCTCTGACTTGGCCTCCAGAAAATGATCCATTTTTTGCAAACCTTGAAAAATTAACATCCGTAACAAAGTATAATCAGCTACATTGCAGAAAAATCATGCATAAACTAAGTTAGAAATAAATGATGATTTATCAAGATGTCAGATGTCATGTGGTGATGGATGAACCACAAAGATATGATGGTTCAGCTTGCATACTCATTGAAATGCTGCATCTTCATCAGCTATATATTCCTACAGCTTCTTTTGAAAATGAGCTGAAAACCTTAGAAGAAACAGCTGCCACTTTGCATGCTCCACAGTCTCATAGTGCCCAAACTTTGTGATGCAACTTGTCTCTTGCAAGTTGCCTGAAATGTCTAGTGGTGGAGGTTTTATCTGCTATGCTGACTGAAATGAAATTTGGAAGATGGTGGAAATTTTGTGAACCTTATTAGACATTCATGCAGCATCCAGCATAAAGGATTCATCATCACAGAAACCTTTAGTTACTTTTACAACTTAAGAATTAATAATGAATATAATAGTGTGGGGGTTTTATGAATACAAAAGTGAATGTTCCTTTTAATATCCTAATATTGCTTCTTTTACAACATAACATTGCAGCACTCAGACCACAAGTGTTAGAGGAGACATAGACATGCCACCTCAGGACAGAGGGAGAATGTATAGAGATGAAATAATATAATATTGCACTTTTTTCCTTGTCTTTTCAAAGAAACAATGACACTTTTCAGCACTGGTAAAATCTGCTATATAGATACTCTATGGATTGAATTCCTCTGTTTAACTACAAAACCACTTCACCTAAGACAAAAGCAACTTTTTTTCATAAGATTCATCAGTCCCCCAAGGGATTATCATGAAAGCTAGAGTACAAATCATTCTTCACTACCATTTAATTACACATATAATTTCCTGAATCAACCCAGAAAAGGTTACAAGGTTATGTGAGCAATGATTCACGGGGAATGGAAGAACTAATCAGAATATGATCACATAAGATTTCACAATCAGCAGATGATAACATCTCTAAACTGCTGACTTCAAAGGAAGAAAAATGATTTCGAGTGGCATTGCTAAACTTCCACTGCAATCTACCTAGCTTTTGAGATTGCACTTCAACTTTTCTTCCTTCTCTTCTTCACCGTCTTCATTACTTTTAATTTGATATGGTACTTTCCATATGGAACTAGATATAGTTTCTGAGTCTGCGGTTCCATGAGAAAAATATTTCTTAACCTGATTTATAACAAAGATCCTCCTATTATGTAATCTCCAGCCTATGTTTGGGGAGAGAAATTTGTTGGCCAGCATTTTCAAAAAAGGCATGAAGCATGAAGGTACTTTGTTCATTAAATATAACTGTAAACATTTAAGTTCAATTAACTTTGGGGAATGTTGAAAATTAGTTTTGTAAGAGTAGGATATCACAGTACAACGGAAAATAATTTTTTAGGATCCATTTTCAATGTGTGTTATTCGAAATGCTATTTCAGGTTTCCAAAGTAGTTCCCTATACATGCACAACTTCTTGAAATGCCTGCTGTACAGAAACAGAAAATTAAACTGAACCAAACCATTGACACAATTTCAGAAGCTTCACTGCACTTACTAAGTTTCCAGGGCTTTCTCTTATTGAATCTATACAGTACTTCTAGACAAGTAGTACCATTATAGTACCCCATGTCGGGTTCATGTTAAATCTTTAGTAAGAACTAAACAATATTTCACTGACTTCCAGGCAACTGCAAAGATTACAAAAGGCTTTTCTGGCCCTAAACGTCTTATCAGAAGATGTCAGGTTAAGTGGTCATAACCCTCTTCTTTTCCTGACCCAGTTTGATGAGGTTAATTAATGCCAGCATTAGCTCCCAGCAGTCTTTGCAATCTTACAACTGTAAGTATGGTAATGCTGCTGCAAGGCAAGTGAAGAGAGGCATGACTTTTTGTGTCCTTTTCCCTTCCTTACGCACAAACGTAGAGCTAGTCTCAATAAATCTGCGTGATATATTTTATTATCCTTGGCACAAGAACTGGGAGAGTGGGAGTTTCCCTGGAAGAGAATATTTAGTTCCTATTGGAGATGCATGTGTTTTCATTCTGGGAGGTCTGGTCCACACATTTTAGTCCCCATGGTGGGTAATCTATTTTATTACAGGGGGTGTGAATAAAGCTCACCTAATTTTCTGCTGCAGTGCATCCTTCTTGCTTCTATGTCTGTTGAAACTAAAATGCTGCCCGCTGGGCTAGCTCAGCTCTGGAGTACTGAAGCTTGAGGAGAGAAGTGTGCTGGAAAACAAGACATAGGGATAAAAAAGGGTCAGCAAAGATGAATAAACTAATCAGAATCAAGTACTTCAGTCACCAAAGGAAGCAACACTTTATTTATTCTGCCCAGGAAGGAGATCAGTAACTCACTGTTTTTGCCTGTCAACGATTATCAGGTCTTGTTATCTTATAACCTATAATATTGTAGATCTCAGATAAATCTTCAATACCAAGTAAAGAAATAAACATTTTTGTCTCCAAAACAGAAATAGAGGGACATTCACTGGACTCCAACTCTTACATTTTTGAGACAAACCCAAATATTTACCTGAAGCCAATCTATATGTTACTGCAGGTCTTTCCATTGGCTTTTGCAGGCTTTGAATCAGGCCCCTGATGAATGACTTCTTTCTTAAGAAACTATTTTCTCAGCTCTTTTCCTCTACTCTTTCCCATCTTCTGTCCCTATTTTTTTTAAAATAATCTTCTCATAATATTTCATCGGTGTGCTTTCTGGTCCACTGAAATCCAACACTTGAATTAGAATACAGAGTTGACAGAAATATTTCGTTGCAGTGGAACCGACCCATGGATTTGCTTTGCTAGTCACAACATTTTTACTGAACTGGTTCTGTATGTTTTATTAGAAACAATTCAGCAAGGAAATGCTACTAGGGTGAAACTAGAGCAAGGATCTGCTGAAGCTCTTCACACCAAAAAATAAGCAAATTTGTAGCAAAGAATTAAAACATCGTAGCTTATGCCAACGAGTGAAATATTTTACTGAAATGATCCTCAGCATTATTCAGAACCATGAGAACACAATCCTCAGTTGTTATAAACTGACCCCAAGAAACTGGCTATAATTTCTATTCTGAGGTCATTTACATTGCTGGAACCACAGTAGGCCTAAATTTCTTATAGTTGATCTTGTTATTCATACTAGCCTAACAAAATTTTTGAAATATGGTGTTATTTTGCACTCAGCTTTGAATTGCACCATAAGTGACAATATGAGTTAAAAAGCAGTTGAAGGTGAAAAGCTGTTGAAGACTTTTTCAGAATTACTCTTGATTAATATTATTGGAAAAGAAGAAAAATATTTTCAATTATCATTTCCATAAATGGAGATCTTCCGACAATACACAAAAGTTTAATGAAAGACTGTCAGATGGATTTAATTTTAGATTTAGAAAACATGTATAAAAATAAACAAAATTCCACATCCACACAGAAATCTCACACTTCAATACATTACATTTTAGATATCCCTGTTTCAGACATTAGCTTACACAGCTTTCAAATACATCAGCGAGTATTTAGGTCTTGCTGCTGTAGAATGGTTTGAAATAACAAGAACTTTATTCACTAAATATTTCACAAAATGGAGAAGAAAGAGAGGACAACGTCTTCTGCCAGGAGATAGGAGGATAAATAAAGACTGGTTGAAACACAAAACAAAAGAATGAACACTAAGACTAGCATGTTAATTGTATCATTTGATGCGGCTCAAACGTCATTAAAGTTACTGTAGGTTCCAATCAGAATTTCAGGGTGAGAATATTATATAAAAAAAAAAAAAAAGGAAGTCTGTTATCTGACTTAAATAACCTACAGACTACCATTACAAAAAACAAAAGCCCCCCATAAGCCCCCCCAGAACACCCAAAACTGCAGACCCCCCAACTCACAGCAGTTGTTTAAGAATGAAGTGAGTTATATTGCCATAGCTAAGTGAATGGATCATTTTATACATTACAAGATATTTGGCTTACCTTGACCGTCAAATGTCCTTCCTGCAACCCTATGTAACCTTTTTTCATTTTCCTACAGGCATTTCCACTTTTAGTTTAAATGGGTGAAATTTTGCCCCCACTTCTATCAGTGAGAGTTTTGCAGTTAGTAGTAAGTGAAAAACCAAGATTTCAGTCGGTGTCTGTATGCCCCCCAATTCATGTCCTCTGATCCACATGAGCAATTCCCTTATGAGATAATTAAATGAGGCCAATGAGAGTCTATTCTGTTCATTGGTTCTCAGTCTGAAATCATCAGAGTGTAAGACCACTTGGCAGTAATACAGACACAGCCAGCTATTGCTCCTGGCCACAGGTATTTTCATACACAGTGAAATGAAGACTCTTACTGCTTGCCTGGAAGGCTTGACAGTGTATTTTCAAGGTGCAGACTGCAGGGCAGTCCAAGTCTCTAGGTGCAGAAGGAAGCACCTGGAGCAGATGGTAAGACTGGCTAACCAGATCACCCCAGAACTTAGCCCTGCTGCAGCTGTCTCTCCCTGTGGGTTTGTAAGCTGGCTGGTGAACTGGTACTGTGTATCCAACCCATGAACTATCCCCAGAGCTCTCCATCCTCTCAACTGTGTGGGGTAAGAGTCTTGTACTTACTCAGCCATTTGAAGGCTTTGAGTGTCATACAGGGAAAGTTGCCCATCCCTTTGTATTAAATGACACTAGTAGCATCTCCTTCAAATGCCTTGTACTTGTTCTTCAGGGGAGAATTTTGTGCAGTAAAGCATTCAGCTGTGCTAGGCATTTGGCATTGTTTTCCAATGTACACACTGTTATTTTTTTATGTTAGAGTTGGCAAGGTTGAAGAAGTGTGTGTTGACCTGGTCATTTCCTTGCAGACAACACAAGAGAAGTGTTTTTTTCAGGAAACAATTACACAAGGAAAGGGCAATGGCTTTTCTGACCCGTTCCAGTAGGGCACTTCATTCATATTGATAATGGGAAGAAAGCCATGCAGTATTTGTGTGTTGGTAGGACTTGAATCACTGGTGAAGATGTGGTGCGATGTGATAAGAGAGTGGATGAAATTGATTCAAAAGAAAAATCATCAAAGCACACTTTCAAACAGAGCTCTTAACAGAGTGTTATTCCTGTATTCCCTTTTATAATTAACATCCAGTTTTTATCAGACTTCTTTCTGAAGTCTAAATAAATGCCCCTATTGTGTGGCTTCTGGCTTATATCTTGCAGAAGATACAGGTTCTAGTTCATCATTAAAAACAAATCCTAGTTTTACGAGCCATATAAAGAATAAGGCTGCCCATGGCTATAATTGAGTTACTGGTTTTTATCTCACTACAGTCTGTTGGATGTCTCTCTAGCTATAAAACAAGCAATTTTACAAAGACCCTGTGGTGAATAGAGCAAGACTTTTGGCTTTCTAGTTATTTAGTTCCCTGTTTTCCCTGCTTTTTTCCAGAGGTATCAGATGCAAATTAGGTTTCTAGTTTCTCTTATCTCTTTGTTCCTTCCAAAGCTGAGATTGATAGCTTTAAGGAGATCAAAGTCAACTTTCAAATGTATCCCAAATTGATAATCTCCAGACTATCATACACCTTGTACTCAGAACAAAAACCTAAAATCCATAATGACATGAGCATGGTAAATATGGTTCTTCTGTTAGACTAAGTAAAAGTAGATTATACATGTTTTTTAGACTTCAAAGGCCTGTCCTTTCGGTCGGGTTTCTTTAAGGTCTCAAAGGCACTGTGCACTCCCTTTTGTGTAAGAATAATAAAAGACACTGCAGCAACAACTTGAGAGGATCTTTTCCTGCTAACATTGCAGTTTCAAACATAAACGGACAAAGTATTTCAAGAAAAGAAAAGTAGGGGCATTTCTAGTTTAGTTAATGTAAATATAGAAGTCTAATGTGCATCAAAACTAGTTTGTGCTTCATACCTGACTGTAGAAACTGTGCTTTGTTTCAGATATGCCAGCTGAAAAGGTTACCATAAAAGAGACAAAAATAAGGGGCCCTTATATTCTCTTTGTATGCCAAGAAAAACAAAGGAGAAAAATGGACATTTCCAATAGAGTGCAAAATCTGCAGGTCTAATCCAAAGCCCGTTCCCACTGACACTAATGAACAATGACAATATTTCCTAATGTTGATATTTTGGACAGAACTGCCTGATGCAAATGAGACTACAGTTGGGGCCCACAGAAAAGTTGCATGACCAGGGACATGTCAAAACCATTGGTGCAGATCGCCCGTATCCACACACCGTCACTGCAGAGTGGCTCTCCGGCAGTGGCAGGGCAGCTGGCAGGAAGCCACGTTGCTTACTGGCTGGCAGCCAGTGGCTCTTCTCTGTGCCCCAGTGAGCAGAATGTAATAACTAATCCCAGGTTTAGAGAGAAGTTTTAGTATGCACTCTATGGGAAAAAGTGTCAGGAAGAGCTACATCCTCCCTTCCAGGAGTTCCTCTGATTTTTCTTTCACCCAACACTTATTATGGAGAGCTCAAAGGCAGATGTTTGGAGAAGAAACAAACATTTTGATCCTTTCAACTGTCCTTCTGTTCCCTTACAAAACACAAGGATGATGGTGTGCATGTGCATGTGAGAGGAGGAAAATAATCCTATTCTTCAGCATGGATAAATACTTCTGTGATTTGTACATAAACGTATTTGCATGGGACAGTGCATGGTAATCTGTTTATGGGCTAAGAAATACATTCTTTCCAGCAACCTGCCTTCCTGGGATAGTACTGGGTGACAATTTGATCCTGTATATGCTTACAAAATACATGTTTTGTTATTCTTTGCACAGTGCTGGAATCACCTGCATGTTTCCCTTAAGGGAAGTTTATTGTGATGCAACAGATCTTTTCATACAGCACTTCTGGGAAATATCAGAAACTCTACACAACACTAAAGCTAGAAGAAATGGAGGAGTTTGAGTGTTTCTACACTTCAAAAACTCTTAGCAAAATATATTGTGAAAACACTAGATTGGCAAAAGAATTCCTCTCATTGACTAGTAAAAAAGCAGCAGCAAGAGTGTGGCATCCTCACGTTGTTAATTGTTGTGTCCCAACTCCCACATCTGAAGAGAAGAAAGTCGATTGGTCTCTCTGATGTTGTCACTCAGCTGACACTGCCAGTAAATGTGCTATTACTTGTCTTGACATCCTTGTCTCTAAATTGGAGAGACATGGATTTGACAGATGGACCGCTTGGTGGATAAGGAATTGGCTGGATGGTCGCAGTCAAAGAGTTGCGGTCAATGGCTTAATGTCCAGTGATGAGTGGCGTTCCTCAAGGGTTGGTACCGGGACCGGTGCTGTTTAACATCTTTGTTGATGACAGGGACAGTGGGATTGAGTGCACCCTCAGCAAGTTTGGGGATGACACCAAACTGTGTGGAGCCGTTGACATGCTGGAGGTAAGGGATGGCATCCAGAGGGACCTTGACAAGCTTGAGAGGTGGGCCTGTGCAAACCTTATGAAGTTCAACCAGGCCAAGTGCAACGTCCTGCACATGGGCCGGGGCAATCCCATACACAAATATAGGCTGGGTGGAGAATGGATTGAGAGCAGTCCTGAGGAGAAGGACCTGGGGGTGTTGGTTGATGAGAAACTCGGCATGAGCTGGTAATGTGTGTTTGCAGTCCAGAAGGCCAACCACATCCTGGGCTGCATCAAAAGAAGCGTGGCCAGCAGGTTGAGGGAGGTGATTCTTCCCCTCTACTCTGCTCTGGTGAGACCCCACTTGCAGTACTGCATCCAGCTCTGGGGCCCCCAGCGTAAGAAGGACACAGACCTGTTGGAGATGGTCCAGAGGAGATGATCATAGGGGTGGAGCACCTCTCCTGTGAAGACAGGCTGAGAGAGTTGGCGATGTTCAGCCTGGAGAAGAGAAGGCTCGGGGAGGCCTTATACCAGCCTTCCAGTACTTAAAGGGTGCCTGCAGCAAAGATGGGGAGGGACTCTTTATCAGGGAGTGTAGCGATAGGACGAGCAGTAATGGCTTTAAACTGAAAGACGGTAGATTTAGATTAGATATTAGGAAGAAATTCTTTACTCTAAGGGTGATGAGGCACTGGAGCAGGTTTCCCATGGAAGTTGTGGATGCCCCATCCCTCAAAGTGTTCAAGACAGGTTGGATGGGGCTTTGAGCAACCTGGTCTAGTGGAACGTGTCCCTGCCCAAGGCAGGGGGGTTGGCACTAGATGGTCTTTAAGGTCCCTTCCAACCCAAACCATTTCATGATACTTGGTATGTGTTACAGCCTAAATGGAAAAAATACCTGGGAATCTGTTACTTCTCCATATACACTGAAACTGAATCATGATCAGAACCCCATTTGAATAAAAGCTGTATCTGTGCCAGGCTGAAGTGAAGAATGTCCTCCAAAGAAATTAGTAAATCTAATCACCTCTGGAATACAACTATGCACTAAAGAAAAGTTGAAAGATGAAGAGCCAATATTTTTGTTTTCAGTCCACACGTGCATTTAATTAAAAGGGGAGGGAAAGGAAGGAGTAAAACTTACAGAAAAATACAGCATAAAGAGTCATTTTCTCACTCACCACTGCCTTGACAAGAATAAAAGTCTGCTCCGCGGGAACTCCTTTAGTCTATACCCCTCCTCTCATACTCCAGAGCTCTGCAGAACCAGAAAGAATGAATAAGGTGGGAAGAGGTGGGGAACTGAGCTCTCATTTTCTTACCCCAGGCCTGCTGACATCTGTCAGCAGTTACACAGGCGGGAGGAAGGGAATATATCTTGGACCTTGCCAAAATGGCTCTAAAACATCATCGGTGGGTTTGCTCTGCTAGTTCCATCTGCCTGTGCCTCAGTGCACATGTAAGGTATTTTTAAGCCACCTGCTGTTGATACAGTGGTTTCTTTTTTGCCAGAGGGACATTCAGACTTACAAGATCAAAGTATTGATTGGAATTCAGTGGAAAGCTTAATATTATCCCTAAACCTTAACTTGCCTATCTAGATTCCCATTACACTAACACCTGATGGGCTGGAACATTTTCTGAAGTATTCATTTTTCACCATAGTGACACTACTATCAAAACTATAGATGCTGCCTTTGATCATAACAAAATTATACTAATAATATGGATTCTTTTTTTTCTGTACACTCACTCTCAGTCAAGATTTGGACTAAGGTGGACTAAGGAAGGTTGAACCAAACAACACTTTGTTCTGTCTTTCTTTTACACTAGTAATGAAAAAAAAAAAAAAACATAACAGGATGTTAACACATTCCCAACAGGAATTGTGATATGTGTCATCGAACACTTGAGTGTTTCCAGTAAAAATAGGAGAGGAATATGACTGTGGAAGCTCTAACTGTTCTGTGTCTTTCAACTATTGCAGTGACTGTTGTTGCACAAGGTGAGGCTTTACTCAGATAGTTTTTTTCACTGATAATTCAGTTTTTGGTGTTTTTAAATGGATAGGTAAGAAGTCAGTGTCAGAGGAAGAGCTTCAAACAGTAATTGTAAAGTTCTAATACTTTCCGTATTTTTCTATTTATTTGAGACATCACCCATCACTTAAGTCAATGTTTTGACAGTGATTTCTATGGAAACAGGATTTAGCTTTTACTGCACAGAGATTCTCCATTTTATGAACCATTTTCAGTATTGAAGTAAAACTGGAATATCAGTTTGTATAGTAAATTTATGAGTATGAAACAAAGGAGTTTTCTTCACATGTATTACTCCTTCTTCCAAATATCTTATTCAAAATATTGTAAAAGATAGCAAATTCTAAGAGATATTTTGAATATTTCCAAGGGAAAGAAGATGCAAGAACGGTTCATTACCCTGTTTGGTTAAGGTGAACCAAAGTCAACTAAAACTTTGTGAATTCTGTTTGCTGTAATATACACACAAGTTTTAGGGGATGTAGATGCTTGTGTATGGATACATATATGTCTGTGTAAACCAACTAAGAAAGAAAATGTAAAAATTCAATTATTACCATTTCAATATTTTTAAAATTAAATTACTTCATTTCAAAGTATTACTATCAATTTAGTTTGATATCAAGAAGTGAGAAAGAAACTTTGGGAGATTGATAATACAAGTATGTATGAAAATATGAATATAAATATGAAATATTACTTTGAAATGAGATATATTTAATTGCTGGGAGAAAACAATAAAACTTCTCAGCACTATTTATTTGAAGATAAAATTACACTTGGGGAAACATTCTACAAAAGGTTACCGCTGCTTACCCCAAAACTCTCCATGACAAGGCAAGACATTGTCTGCAGTTTAACAGCCTTTCAGCAAAGCAAGTTGCTATCAGTAATGTTATTAGATATATTTTGAGTTTATATCACATGTTATATCACACTGGATCTATCACACTTTCACACTATATCTATCACACTGTTATGTCACACTGGTCTATCTTTGATTGTAACCGCTTGGAAATCAGGAGCCAGGAAGAACTGCTTCTTCCTCAGTAGCTTCCAGCCTGTTTGCTTTATCACTCAAGCTGTAAACAGTAACCACTGTTGTACGTAATCTAGCACCCTGATATCTGTGAGGACACCTACATGAAACAAAGGACTAAGGGACTAGTAAGAACTAACTGCATCACAAGCTTGGCCCACTGTTCTTACATTAGATAGCCCACTAAAGATCTAATCTAAAGAGGTCACAGAACATCAGTCTTATTCTAACTTGAGGTCATCTATTCTTCTTGGTCATAATAGACTATTTCTGTCTTTGGATCTCTCCCAGCACTTTGTTAGTACATGATATTGTGAGGTAGCTTACAGTAGTGAGAGCAAATAAACTGGTCCTGCGGTAAGCATTACAGTATAGGCATTGCTAATTATTTATTTCCTGCTGTTAAGCAGAAAACAGGCTTGACTGCCCTCACAACAGCTGCAGCATTACAATGTGTGAAACACTATGAACTTTATGTGCTAGCTCTCATGAAGAGCTCTGGGGGCAATGAGTATTACAAGCAGGTAGACTAGTTGTCAGAAGAGCCTTCTGAAGAGTCCTAGTGCATCAGCAGCAATTAATGCAGGTGGTATTTTAGACAAGGGAGCTAATGAGCTTTAATATGCATGCAGGTGAGGGAGTGCTGAATCAGTAGAGCCATTAATGAACCTATGACAGCCTAATTAGCTACAATTTAAAATCTATGGAATCTAATCAGAAGAGCTGAACACTGCTGCAAATCTGTGTATGAATGAGTCTTTCTAAATACTCCAATCTGTTGCTTAGTCACTGATTGATAGTAATTGCTTTTTTTCCTCTATTGTGTATAGGAAAATGCCCAATTTTGTTCTGATAGAGGAGGACACAACATTGAAGTTAAATGCCTGAGATGTTTGACTGCTTAAGTTTTAATCAGAAGATGTTTAAGAAAAATAAAAGTAAAATTAATTTCCAGCTCTGAATATAGATGATTAAAAATACACCACTAACTTTTCATGTATTTGGCTGGCAGAGATTATATGATCGTTAATCAACTCCAAATAGCTTATATGAAATTAAAGATAGAACTACAGCTGAAGTGGCATAAAATACACATATTAATATAAGAACTTCTTTATATAGGAATTTCATTAAACTCCTTAGATGAATGATTTTTAATACAACTGAAAAAGAATTTTACTACAAAAGGGGAACAATAATATCTCCTGAATGTTGTTATTAAAAACCTCAAAAATAATAAGAACCCTATTATGAAACACTATATTTTCCTTTTCCAGAATCACTATGGGAAAAAGAATATTTGGTAGTGAACAGTACAGGAAATACACAACACAGCTAAAGCGTATGTCCAGTATTCTCAGTGACATATGAAATATTCTAAATGAAGGTTTAAATTCCTAGAACACTATGAAATTGTCTTTGTGTTGAGGGCTCAGATCCTACTAATTTATGCAGACAAAATCCCATAAGAATTTTCCTTTACTAGCCAGCTAGCTATCTCTTGTGTTAGTACAATAGGCAGATACACATTAGATTAGTGAGTAGGAAGTTGCTGAAGAAGTAAGGATGCCTTTTTTGGCTCAATCTACCTGTCCTTGGTATCCTTAGTAACATCACTGTACTAACTACGGGTATTAATATGAATCTACATGGAAAAAAGATACATGGCTAACATTTTAAGTGAAAGTGTTATGTGTCACTACTGACATTTTCATGTAGATACAAAGTATTTGAAAACAGAAAATGTGAGAAATAGAGTTTTCAGACTAGCTGATGTCCACCAGTTTGGAATTGCTTTGTTGAAGCCTGTGTGCACAGCAGGTCGACTAAGAAAACAGAAGAGGGGAGGTGGGGGAGGGAGGACTTTAAAGACAATTTACACCTTATAGGGTGTTTCTTTCTTCCTGTGATTCCATGGTAATTGAGACCACCTGATGCTCCCAAGATCCCAGCTTCCCTCCCTTACCACCCTACAGGTGAATTAGGAAATACTGGGGGGTGGCTTTTGCTGGTACAGATCTGTCATTCACCCCATGGCCAGTCTGGCCCAAACCATGACAGATTAGTACTGTGTAGTATTTCTGACGAGCTATCCGCTCTGTTGCTTGTTTTCTTCACCACCTCAAAGTGACTGGATTTCAAGTAGAAATTGGTCAAGAGAACTGCTTTGTTTTAAGCCTCTGTTTCCCAGAGTTAGCATAAAGGACTGCATTTTCTGCAAGGCAGCCTTTATTGAAAGGAGGTCACGTACATTTTCTCCAAGATGTTCTACAAAGGTTAGTGAGAAGCTGGTGAGAAAAGGCTCTACTGAGACATCTGCTACCTGACCTCTTGGAGACAAACACAGGCTTCAGGCCAGGTGTGGACTTTGAATAGCTGTTTGTGAATGTCTTTTGGATCAAGATGTACTCAGTGATGACATCTCTTAACAATTCTGAATGAAGAATAACACTGAGAGAATCCCCATCTGATCACAGACAAATTGTGGACAGAAGAAATGGTGAAATTCATTGAATAAATAATTTGCTAGGAATTATTTCCTTGGCTGTAATCATCACTGCCACTCACACAAGTAATTTGCTGAAGCAGCAACACCAACTTTACTGCAGATGAACTTTACTTCTGGTGATATGTATTTTTGAGATCATAAAGAAATATTGAAGTCTGATTACACATATCCCAACTGCACAATTTTCTTCTTTTGACAAAGCAAACGGCCACATCTCAATAGGTTCCATTTTATACACATTTTTTTACCTTTCAGTTCTAGTTATTGAATTATACATCGGGGGAAGAAATAAATAAGCATTGGGCCCGATCCTGACATCTTTACTCATGCAAATAGGAATTTTGCTTGAATATTTTTATGCAGAATCAACCCCCAAGAGGTTCACTATATTTATTTTAGCTTTCTCTAAAGTAGTGAAATGTTTAAATTTCATGGACATATATGATATAATAACCATATTGTCACACAGTAGGCTTCAGTTGAGAGTTGAGATTCATCTTTCTCTTAGTTCCTTTGCTCACTATGATTATATATAGACACACATATATCTATTTACATTCACGGAGGTATTTACTGTGTATAATGTAAGTTTATCTTCCCTGGTTTTACAGTGATGCTACTTAGAAGGCTCAATTCTCAGCTCATTATTATTTTTAAGTCCATAAATAATTTTCATGCAATTTTTTTCCACTGTCTGCACATAAACAGATCAGAGCTTTTTATCAGTGTCGTCAAAATTGTCTGAGCTACATCAAGAATGAGAGTCCAGGGCCTGACTGCTCCAGACCCCAGTGGGGAAAGGCAGGGATACCTAGAACAAATATGAGAGGTAGATGTCTGAGAGTAAGGCTTCCTGTTCTTACTACTACAGAAAGGCTGATGTGTTGGAATAGAAATGAGTACTGCTGGGAGAAGTCATGGAGTCTGCTTTTCTCTTTGTACAGCAGCAGCGGGCATGGTGGCTTTCCAAGGCTTGGCATGGATAAAGCAGGTAACTGATCGAGATCTGCTGGAACACAGCAAAATCACTGCAACCTTTGCTGATCCAAGCTGCTTCCAAAACACAAAGGAGGCTTCGGGCAATCTAGATACTAAGAGTTGACAAACCTAGCTCACACTGGTGGGACAAAAATCCTGGTGAGAGACTTAGATCTTGAAAGTTCATAAGAATGAGGCTCATTTTGCTTGCATAGTAGAGTGAGGCCCCAGCATGCTCCTACCTGGTCATGAGGCAATCCATGTCTTCTGTAAAGATACTGTTCTTTCATGCAACTTTGGGTACCACACTCAAACACAAATACAGCTGAAACATATACTGCACAAGAAGATGGATTCCCAGTGAAAATCATGACTGGGCTGGAAAAGAAACTTTTAGGACAGCTCCTCTATCACCCTCTTGAAAACACACTTGCAAGAAAGAATGTAATTTGAAATATAATTTAAAGAGATCAGCTATGAAAGATAGTGAGCTCACTGATATTTAAACTTGAGGTATCTGGGGCCTCTCTCAACCTTCTGTTTAAATGTATATTGGACATGCTTGTTGAATGGGGTGAGGGAATGTGACATTATGAAGATCTAAGCCATTGGTGAATAGACCTGTCTTTATACTTCATTAACGCAATACAAGCTATATAAAACTATTTTAAAAGGACTTCTTTATTTTTTCTTTTTTTGAAAATATATTTATTTATTTATTTTCACATAGTGGAAATTTTATTTTTTATAGTGTTTCCTGCTGGGGCATAGTTGAATAAATTTATTTTAAGATGGTTGGTAAAGTGTACATCTCTGGTGATGCATTTTTGAATAAATCATTTTTAAGGTGGCTGTTTCAGTATTTTTCTTTTTATTTCCTGCTGTGGAGATGAAGGCTTTAATAAACAATTTTCTGAAGTGGCTATTTTTACATTTTTTTCTCCTGTATCCTGCTGTTACAGTGCTGTAAGCTTGTTATATGTTCATTTGTTTTAAATAGCTGCGGTTCCTTGTTTTTTTAGAAATTATTCTGTACATTAGCCTTCATTTTGAGAGTTTCCTTCTCTCCTCTAAATAAAACTGAATAGGAAAAGGCAGTGGAACAGCCTTTAAAAAAAAATTAGCATTACAAGTCACAAGAATAATTAATCTGAGGACTCAGTTATATTCCATATCAAGTTACAGTGTTAACTCCTAATAGGTTCACGCTTGTCACATTCGAGGTAATTTGACTAAGTTTAAGATCATTCTAATTACCTTGGTGTAGTTCACCATGGATCCAGTGCTTACAGTTTAGCTGATCCATGGTAACGTTTCAGGATGTGCTACGTCAACTACGGGTTTGAATGCTGATCTCTGTGTAGCAAATAGTAAATGCAGTCATACTGAAACTGTTCCTAAATTTGAGTTCCACTGATTACTCTGTCAATATGACACACTTTCTAGAAATGTTGACATATTTTGTGTTGACTTTAACAACTTTTTTGGAAACTTGACCAGTTTAATATTTCATTTTGTAGTGAAAGTTGTTATTTTCATCCACAAATAAAAATGGACTTAAATGGGTTGAATAATTTCAAATATATTTTGGGCAGGAATAAAAAACAGAAAAATGCAGAGGGTTTTTTTCAAAGAAAAAAATATTTCATGATTTATCAGAGAAAAACGATTTAATGAGAACTCCAGTACTCATTCAGCCCCACTGGGACACTACCAGGATTTTTTAATGGCAGATCAGTGCTGTCAAGCCTAGAACCACTAGGAGAATGAAAAGAACAGTACAATGAGATCAAAAGACTGATGTGAGGAAGAAGAGAGGACTAGAGATCTGCACTAGAAAACAAGGGAAAACCATATAGATTTAGAATGGCGTAATTTCAGTCAACATAATCATCTAGAGGATTGCCACACAGCTGAGGCTACACATTTTGGCTCTCTTAATAGTCTCTGAACACTAACAAAGCAAGACACAAAAGAATCTCAGAAGTGTGATGTAGTATAGCTATTTAAGATACTTATCTTAGAATGGGATGGTTGTTCTCCAGAGGCATTGCTCACTACAGTGAACACCTGGATGCTTAACTTTATAGCAAGTGAATTCAGGTGAGATAAACCTCACCTTTTAATGTAATTGTGTGAACCTGAAGGCCTTCCATGAGAAAGAAGAGCAGTTAAAGTGACTAGCGTTGTCTAAGGCCACATCTTACATTAGGTCCACCTTCTGTGTTTTGATTATGCTGGTTTACTGACTATGAATGAAGTTCTGGCAATACTGGACTGAGCAGAAGCTTCAATGTAGTTAGCATTAATAGTCATTTTAGATAGATAATTAGTCTTACTGCCAGTTTCCAAGGGATAGCTTGATTCAACTGACTTCTGCTTCTCTGATGAGCAGTAGCTTTTGGTGCACCATAGTTTGCCTATTGAGGATGCACAGTCTGGTTTTATCCCCTACATAAACAGTTATTGTGTAGTATATAAACCAGTCCTTGAACAGAAGTAGTCATAAATAGCACAGTTATCTGTCCTAACAAGTTTTCAAAGAGCAACTCTGGCCAGAGAAGATTAAGACAGAAAGGAAACTCCCTCACTGCTTGCCAGATATTACACAAAGACTTTGAATCAGAACATAAACATCAATACTCTTTATCTCAAGGGTACGCTCTTGCAGGCTAAGAACTTGAATGACTAGAGTTCAATTTATTGACCCCTGCTCTAGTTTGACATTGTTTTTTATCTCTGTAAAATATATTTACCTATGGATTGGATCATACAGCGCACTGAAGGGAAGATACCTGTTCAAATACACCTGTATTCATCTGTTCATACTTTACTACAGTGGGGTTTCAAGTTCATTGTACAGTGTAGAGAGCTGAAAAAAGAGTTTTCTCTTAAGAAGAGGTTATGTTGTACTAAAACCCAAACACAAAACTTGCTTGGAGAAGATAGCCAAAGCTTTGCCTTTTATATACAGAACAGTCTTCATAATTGCTACTTTGCATTTGCAGAGTATTTGAAGAGTCTGTGAAAATAAATGCTTTTAAAAGCATTTATTAGCCTTACTTTCCATTTTAGTTCCTATCCTCATAAAATTAACTCCTCAAACTCATTTAATGCAGCATAGTCTGTAGGTAAATGAAAGACATTTGTTGGTGTATCTGGCCCTTTCCATAAGGACAAAAAAAATGGTTAGTAATTCAGATTATGTGTATATTCTGGCATCAAATTAATGCAGATTGAAAAGTCTCTTCACTTGTTGCCCAAATTCTGAGGTGATTAAAGTAAAATTCTAACTCAAGTTTTGAAGCAGTTTCTTTTCATTACAAACAGTGTGAAACTTTGTGTTTCCCAATCAATGTAAGAAAGAGGAACGTTTCTACTGACATCTGAAGAGTAGAACAGCTGGAGGTGGAAAGAGAATGAGAAAAGAGGTAGTGATATAGTTGTTTCATCAGAAGACCCTCATCTTCAAAAAAAGAAGTGGAAACAGATATTTTGACATCCAAATCCTCTCGCAAAAACTTCATTTAAATGAAAGTTCTAAAAAAGAAGAAAAGAAATAATTCCTCAGAGCTAAACATACTGTTCAGGATGAACTCTTCTTGATGATCTCTTCTCAGCTTGAGCTCAAGTGCTGTGATTTCTTATGTGGATCTCAGTCCTGCCCTAATTCCCATCATCTGGTCTATAAAATTTCTTGGTACTTCAGAACACTGCATTTTCCACATCTGTATTTCATGATGAATATATTGGCAGAATCTCAATTTCTTTGGTTTTAGCCTATCTGCTTACTCTTATGAAATGAAGTGTTAGTTACTAGTTATAATCGGAGGGGTCCACAGATTATTATAGGTTTTGCTATGTTATCAATAGCTAGACATATGTAGGGCATGAATGCATATGATTTGATTCTACATGAAACCAAGAAAAAAAAATAATTGCCTATTGGGGAAAATGTGTACATTGGTTCTCTGGGAAAAACCAAGTGCTTGACTATCACTGTGATGGCTGATTACTGGAGATCAGAGTATGTGTCAAGACAACTTTCTCTGACACTTTTGAAATTTGCTTTGTTTTTATGTACTGTGAACATCTTTCTTGTTTGGGACAAGATATTTTGATATCATTTTTTGACTAGAAAGAAGCATTTATTCTAGACTAGGTGGGAAAATTTATCAACATATAAAAGAAACATTTTATGGACTTACTGAAATATTGAAGCTGTGACTACTGCCAGAAACATGATTAAAAATATCCAAATTTTTCAAAGACTAGAGCTATCATTGCAAAGCAGACAAATTTGAGCCACTAATAATACCAAGCATTACCTTGTGCTGTCTCTATCTTTCTTTTTTATTTTTTGCCTCACTTGAATATGAAGATATCCTGTGTGATTGAACTATCGAGTACTGAAGAGTCAGCATTGCTGCTGCACTTGAAAGAGCTACATTGAGAACTTTATTATGCACATCTGAAAAGCAAAATCAGTAATTACAAACAACTTACAGGACAGCTGAATGTAGTTAAATCATTTACTTGCAATACTCCCACAATCTTAAAATGCTTTAATATATAAAAACATATTCAGCAGCTGCAGTGCTTTTATCTGACAGGCTTTCTCTCTTAAGCTTATAGAAACTCATTTTTTTAGAAAGGTGTATATGTTCCTTTATAAGCAAAAGGTAGCCACAGGTGAAAAGACATCTGTCTGCTTGATAGTTCCTTGAAGCTGCTCTGATCATGGCAAATAGAACAGAGAACTGTAACATAATGCAGACAGTGTTTCCTTCATCATCTTACAAATCACTGTAGAAATTGCCTATGTGATCTTAAGCAAAGGGAACAATAAGTCTGTTATGTTATAATGAACTGTTGAAATAGCATTAAAACATACTATTAGGGGATAAGAGAAGTCTGAAGATACAAAGATAGTCAGAGATGCATAGACCCCTCTACAAAACTCTCATGATATCTACAAATATCTGATCTCTGTCTCCGTCCTTCTCTCTATATATCTGGGTTTGGAATTTTATTAAAAGTCGTTAGAACCAGGAGACTTACGTGCCTTTCACACGGGAAATGTTTGGGTACAAAAAAGCTAGGAACATTTTTCTATGAATAGATGTCAATTCTTATTTCACGGTTTTAATGTTGAATTTTTTTTAATACCATGTACTGGTGCCTTCTCCAAGGGATACTTATTTCTGTTTTAAAGTCAAGCCTCTGAGCTCTTTGAAATGTGTGGTTATGCAGGAAGTAATCTGCTGGAGGCTTTGAGACTGAAAGCCCGTAACCTTGGGAGATCCCATGTCTGCCTTTCAGCCAACAGTGTACTCTGAAGTAGAGCTGCATTAGCAGCTGTAAATTCAATCTCACTGTAGTTTAGCCACTCTATTCTTCTTCACTGGTAATTACACCATGGGAAATAACTATTTAAATGGAACCCTGTGCTACGATTACATTTTTCAAAAACTGATTACAACATACAAGACAGTTTTCAATTTAAACTTCCAAGTTTTAATTCAAAACAACTTTATAGTAACAATTTAGACCTGAGAATGTACAGACATTAAAGTGAGGCAACTTACATTCCAGTTATTTGTGCTGCTTCTTCATAAAAATATTTCTAGGATTTCTGAAGATTAAATTCTGCCAACCAATGACTAATCATCAGAGCTGGGTAAACATTTCATAATGAGCAAGTAATTTGAAAAGCTCTGCCTTTTTAGTGAACTGCACACATGCATGTTTGAAATTTCTTAAAATAGATCTGATATCCACATGTTAAATTTTACCTTGTTTTGCAAGTAAATCTACATGGCCATACCAAAACTCTGGTATGGTTGTTTGTGAGGTAAATATTTAGAATTGACTGCAGGGGTGACTTACTTTCCTGACCTATGCACCACATGTCCAAGAGCCAAATTATTGTGTTTAGCTAACAAACACAAGTTCCTGCATACTGCAGGAACTTTCAGATATTGAGAGCAATTCATAGAGGAATTCACCAAAAATTCCCAGTGATTCTACCATTCTACTCTAGGGTCAGATTAGTCTGGACTTGGTTTGGAACAGGGAACAACGTGATGATATTTGCCTCAGTTACTGCTGCTGGATCACTGCCTTCTGCAGTCAGGTATTCAGACCACCAGGGTCCTAAAATGGGAGGTGACGGAGAGTTTTACAATCCAACAGTTACGGTTTGGCTGTCCTGATACATTCAGTCAAAATGTTAAACCTGGGTTCATTTCACCCATTTCTGGTTGCTAAACAGAGGGAAGTAACATAAAAAGCAAGGCAATGAACTACAGTATTCTGTAATGTTAAGATTCAATACATTATTTTAAAGAGATACTTTCACTATGAAAGAGGTCTTAAAGAGTCACATTTACTGCCTCACCTGATTTAAAAAAAACCTCTTTAGATACCATAGACAAGAATGTATTTTGTCTTACAAACAAAAAAGTTGTTTTTGAAAGATGACTCAATAAAGAAAAAAAAATGATTAGAGGAATGAAAAATGAAATGGTAAATATGATCAATACCAACTACTTTCTGAGAACTTCTCAAACTTTCTGAGTTTATCCATTTACCATATTACTGCATAGATAAGGTCTATGGTAGCATAGTTATGAATTTATTCTCCTTCACTTGAATCAGATTACTGACTTCAGTGGAGTATTTCTTGGTTTATACCACTATGAAAGTAGAATTGGCTTGGTGTATCAGTTTTTGCTATCTTGTTGTGCGGCAATTTATTAACTGAACTGTAGAACATTTTGTAACAGTCTGGTAGGATTAATAATTATTTTATATCTAATCACCAAGAAATTATGTTTAAGGATTGCATATAGTAATCTTCATACTGAAGCAGTATTAGACCCAAAAAAGGGGAAAGAGGTGCTTTGTTTTTGTGACTATACATAGCAGAATAATGTATTATCTCTGGCTTGAGTACACTGATAGATTATTTTCTATTTATCTGTGATGATATGGAGTCTCAGGTAAAAAACCCAAAGAAATAAAAATTAAATAGAAGTACAATGTAAACACAAAAAGCGAGCAGATGTTCTGTAAAAAGTATAACATACAATACCATTATCAGTAAAAAAGGTCATGGGCTTGATTCCTTACCCTTAACGGACCAATCTGACCAGACCCATCTGTGTCAAATCCTCCAGGCAAGGATATTTTATTGTTGAATGGCATTTGTCCAGTCAGCAGTGAAATGGGTACCAGCAAGAGCCAAATAAAGCAACAGGAGATCACTCATCAGATATCCTGGAGACCTTCTGGCTTAGGGGCATTCCTCAGTAGGAGATTTTCACCACTTGCCTGTCATAACACAGCATGCATGGGTCCATTTGCAAAATAAACACATTCATTGCAAAAGCTACTCTGAGTGAAGCTGCTATTGTATATTTTAGTAGGTTCATTATAAACCCCGTTCAAGCAATTTCAGGGGAACAGGGCTTTACAAGTCATATGTAAAAACTGATCTTTTTGGAGACTTTCTGGAAGTTTCTAAACTAGCGTTTTTACAGAAAATTAAAAAAACATACAGTATTTTATGAAATACCAGTACCAAAGTCATCAACCCTAGACCTCCTAACTGTACTCCATTCCTATTCTTCAGTATGGATGAATACTGAATGTGGAGATGAACCTAATCAACATAATTTGCTAATATGTTTACTCTCTCATTCCGACCAGAGTATTTGATAGTAGAGTTTTTTCCAAGACAATTAACTGCAGATGGAAACTATTTCTGCTCACCTCGGACAGGTCTTCACAAAGATGTTAGAGTCACCTCCTAATTCAGCATTAGGTGTGTCCATATCTTCAACTTTTAGAGCACAAGCAATGGGGTTTGGGTTGGGCTGATGATTTTGAAGGTTGATATGTCATTCCTTTTTACAAACATTATCTTCTAAACTTGTTCTTTGTTTCTTTAAAGAAATGTAGAATTCTCTCCAAAATAGGCTTTCGAATAGGTAACATGAAAAGTTTGGATTTGAATGGAAAACAATGGGAAAAGCTAGAAACTACAAACGATTGTTACAGTTCAATTAAGGCTGATGATCTGATCTGGAATCACTTGTCGTTAAAATATTTCCTTGGTAGTCACAAAGGTAAGGAACAAATAAACAAGAGGAGACTTAAATGCACTTAAGTTCAGGTGCACAACATAAATGTAATTTACTTTATTAAAATCCGATTGATTAATTTAAAGATAAATAGTAAAAGATAAATAGTAAAATTAAAATAAGCTAATTATGAAGAAGAATTTCACATCATAATTAGCCATGTAATAATATTTTTATCCATTTAAAAGTTAAAAGGGACAGTGAGCAAGGTACTAGGCAGGAGTTCTCCAGTAAACCACAGAGAGGCTATAGTCATCAGACTATATTTTAATACTCAAAATATTTTGTGTTTACAGCTGGGAAAAAAGTAAGTATCTATGATTCTTCTGGAAAGGAGCATGGCATGCCATTATAGTGCAGTGCTTTTCTTATTTATCTAAGAACAAAGCTGAGGAGCAAACAAATTTGCAAAAAACAAGGTGAGGAAAACAATTTCTTCCTCAAACTGAGGCTCCTCTGTAGCTCACCACCACAGCATAAGGAAGAAGCATGAAAATCAAAGTAAAGCCAGGGTTGAAAGTTAAACTGAATAGACTGATGTAAACAGAATAATTCAAAAGGATATACATTACAGGTTTTTATTGTCAAACAGGTGTTGGTCTTCTACCATTAAAAAAAAGCTGCGAATTAATTATACAATGGAATAACAAGGATGTTAACTAAAACTTTGTTTCCATTACAGCTGATTACACAGCTTCCAGCATCCTAATAATAGTCCGCCCTGAAAAATCTAAAAAATACCAAATTACCCAAATTATCCTCAGAACAATTTATCTCTTTAAATAGGAACATAACAGTAGAAGTTGTTAATAAAATGAAGGAAAAAAAATCAGACAAAGCTGTGAATTTGAATGGATTCTCAGCAGTACATTATAAGCCATGCCCATCCCCTCCCACCCCCCTCTGATTCTTATGACTTATTTATTTAGTTTTCTTCCACATAGGATATCACAATATGCCTATGAGAAGGTCATTTAAGAGACAAATGTCCCAGCTACAGATTTCTTCCTTCCCTCCTACTAAGTATAGGGACATCACCCTTACCCTAGGAAAGGTAGTCTCCTACCCTACTTCACAAATATTTACTTGGTTTCTGTGGGGACAGAAGTAATTTGTTAATATGACTGTAAAGGCACAAAGTACCAGTAAAGTTTGGTGCTTTTTGCTAGGATTCATATAATTCTTTCAACAAATATAGAAAAGGCATTTGACTGTATTGGGGGGCCGGTTTTATTTATTTTGAAAGCACTATATGCCTGGCACATGCCTTGTGGTCCACTGGTAGAAAGTCCTATCAGTTTTCCTGCTTATCCCCTGCTCAATTCAGGATGAGTCTCAATCACTCTCAAGGCTACAGTCCTAAAAGAATTGTCATCTAGATTCAGTATGGTAATAGGTAAGAGACATCAGAAAGGGATCAGGGAACTTGAGTGTGATGTGTTGGCTCCAATAACAGCATGTGGGGAAATTTTGGTATTTCCAAATGGAAGCCCACTGTAGAAAGGGCCAGCTCACATCAGCTTAGCTTGTAGTTGCCTAAACTAGCAAACAAGGAGAATCGGACTGTATTTTTAATCACAACCACTCTCTCAAGACTGCCTGTAAGTAAAATCGATCATCTTATCAACCTTTTTGAACTTCTATGAAATTCAGATGCCAAAAAATGATCAAAGGCACATTAAACCATGCTTTTACAAGAAAATAAAATGTATTTTTGAGCGGCACATATCCACTATTTGTACAGAATAATCTGGTAATGAACACACTCATTCAGAACCAGAGTGCTCTTAAGCCTGATGAGATTTAGACCACATATCTCTCCTCAGGATGATGCTCCTCCAGAAGACAGTAGAATATATTTGAGTATAACACTTCCTACTTGTAGTTGAAGTTACCTAGCAAGAAGAAAGGCAGGCAAAAAGTGGACTGGATCAGAGACCGAGTACAAAGCAGTTTTATAAATAAAAGGGTTTTTTACCATGTGGGTAGTCAAGCACTGAAACACTTTACCCAGAGAGTTAATGAAGTCTCAATCTTTGGAGATATTCAACACTCAACTGGACATGGCCCTACGCAACCTGCTCTAACTGGACCCAACTGGAAGGAGTAGACTAAAGGACCTCCATAGGTCCCTTCCAACCCAAATTGTTCTGTGATTCTAAGACTAAACATGACTCTGTAGTCCATTGTTCAAGATATTTAGCTAGGAAAGAGCAATTCTGAGTTTAATTACTTCTCTCCAATTTCTATTTAAATTAAAATACTTAAATACAAAATATATATTCAGTACTAAACTAGAGAACGAAACAGGAGAGACGCCTTCTCCGTATCAGTGGAGTGGACTAAAGCTTCTGTCCTAATCTCTCTGGTGTAATCATTTAAAAAAAAGATCAAAAGTGATATCCTAAAATAACCTAAAATAAGATAGAAGGATGCTTGCATAGGAGATGAATTCAAGTTCAAATCTCCTTCAACAGACCTGGCTATTCATACATATGCTAATTGTTTTAGCCACTGGGCATACAGTGAAAGGGGAAAAGGTCTGGCGAGGTTCCTGCCGACTGGAAAAGGGGAAACATAACCACTATTTTCAAAAAGGGAAACAAGGGAAACCTGGGGAACTACAGGCCCGTCAGTCTCACCTCTGTGCCTGGCAAGATCATGGAGCAGATCCTCCTGGAAACTCTGCTGAGGCACATAGAAAACAAGGAGGTGATTGGTGAGAGCCAACATGGCTTCACCAAGGGCAAGTCATGCCTGACAAATTTGGTGGCCTTCTACGAAGGGGTTACAGCGGCAGTGGACAAGGGAAGATCTGCTGATGTCATCTACCTGGACTTGTGCAAAGCGTTTGACACTGTCTCATACGATATCCTGGTCTCTAAATTGAAGAGACATGGATTCGATAAATGGACCACTCAGTGGATAAAGAACTGGCTGGACGGTCGCACTCAAAGAGTTGCGGTCAACGGCTCAGTGTCCAAGTGGAGAGCAGTGACGAGCAGCGTTCCTCAGGGGTCAGTACTGGGACCTGTACTATTCAACATCTTTGTTAGCGACATGGACAGTGGGGTAGAGTGCACCCTCAGCAAGTTTGCTGATGATACCAAGCTGTTTGGCGAGGCAGACACACTGGAGGGGAGGGATGCCATCCAGAGGGACCTGGACAGGCTGGAGAGGTGGGCCCAAGCCAACCTCATGCAGTTCAACAAGGCCAAGTGCAAGGTCCTACATCTGGGTCGGGGCAATCCCAAGCACAAATTCAGGCTCGGCGGGGAATGGCTGGAGAGCAGCCCTGTGGAGAAGGACCTGGGGGTGCTGGTTGACGAAAAGCTTGACATGAGCCAGCAATGTGCAATCGCAGCCCAGAAAGTCAACCGTATCCAGGGCTGCATCAAAAGAAGTGTGGCCAGCAGGCCAAGGGAGGTGATTCCGCCCCTCTACTCTGCTCTCGTGAGACCCCACCTGGAGTACTGCATCCAGCTGTGGAGTCCCCAACATAAGAAGGACATGGACCTGCTAGAGCATGTCCAGAGGAGAGCCACAAGGATGATCCAAGGGCTGGAGCACCTCTCCTATGAGGAGAGGCTGAAAGAGTTGGGGCTGTTCAGCCTGGAGAAGAGAAGGCTCTGGGGACATCTTATTGCAGCTCTCCAGTACCTAAAGGGGGCCTACAGGAGAGCTGGGGAAGGACTTTTTACTAGGGCATGTAGTGATAGGATGAGGGGGAATGGCTTTAAGCTGGAAGAGGGCAGGTTTAGATTAAACATTAGGAAGAAGTTTTTCACTTTAAGGGTGGTAAGGCACTGGAACAGGTTGCCCAGAGAGGTTGTTGAAGCCCCGTCCCTGGAGGTGTTCAAGGCCAGGATGGACATGGCCTTGGGCAACCTGGTCTAGTGCGAGGTGTCTCTGCCTATGGCAGGGCGGTTGGAACTCGATGATCTTCAAGGTCCCTTCCAACCTAAATCATTCTATGATTCTATGATTCTATGATTCTATGAAAAGTAAACCCTCTATTATTGTGCAAGGCCTCATCCTGTATATCAGTTCTAAAAAAGTTTGCTTTATTTGGAATGCAGGAAGAACAGTTAGGGCAATAGTTACTTTGAGAATCTGGATGGAATCTAGACATGACATATGGTGCTTGCTTCCTTGGCCCTATCAATCTTTAAGCATTCAGAGCAGCAGAACTTCATAGAAGGAAAACTCAAAACTTGTTCCTATTACTTGGTTCATCAAGGTTATTCAGGTCTTCCTGTATTTCATTTTTCTGTACTGAAAATACACCCAAACTGTTTACCATTAATAAGACTAACAGTTTAATGAATACCTTCTTTTAGCCCCACAGCTCTTCTTCATTTAGCTGGTTGCTTGTTCAGCTTATTATTCTTGTACTAATCAGCATTTTTGCCTTCCTAATTGTTTCCCACATGGCAAGTATAAAATGATAGACCCAAGTTATCTGCAGCCATCATATATTTTCTTTCTGTAGAAAGCTAGTAACATGCTCAGAGAACACCACCAAGTCAGTCTGTCACGATCTCCCTCTAGTAAATCAGCATTACATTTAATGTTATTTTTCTGTTTATCTTAATTCTATGGGAACCTTTGCTGTACAATACACTCTAATATCTTGTATGGTATAGAAATAAGATGGCTCATATTCTGTTTCTTAAATACAGGTACAATATTGTCATTCCATTGTCATACAACAGTGTTGCTGACCTAACAAACATATTAAAGCCTTGTGACTGAATCTTTGATTTCATGTGGTAGTTATTTCAGAAATCCAGTATGGTTATTACCTTGTGCCCATGCTGGAGTATATTAAGCATTTTGAATTTTCTTTCACCTGATGATGAGAATTTCTGTTTCTTTAAATTCATTCCCATTAGCCATCTCATGATGTCCTCATAAAAAAATAAGAAAAAGATAACTAAATTATATTTAATATCAATGTAATATTCTCTCCCTATGCCTCACTTCAGTCTCATTCCTCATCATTCATGTGTCTAACATTTTTGTTTATAAACTTTATAAGCTATATCTCAGAATTTTTTTAGTAATTCTACACCCCATGGACTTTATGAAACACCTTTCTTTGCTAATGATATATTTTCCATTCAGAAGGGCTGAGAAAATTCTCAAGGAATTTAAAGGATATACAAGTTCTTCGGGGTTTAAAGTATGTATCAGGAGTTATAATGCAATAACTCTCATGAGAATAAATCTGAGAAGCATAATCTGATTAGTATATAACCTTTCAAAACAGTGAAAAGGGCGTTAAATACCTGTGACTGAAATTAATATCCAAGGTGTAAGATTTATATAACTGAAGTTTTATCCTACTTGTAAATATTGCTAAGGGTTTTCCTAACGTTACATAGCTTTCTTCTTAGCTCAAAACATACTGTAATTAGCACTGAAAGGATTATGACAGTTCTATTCAAAAGCAAATTTTAAGGCACCAATAAATGTTTTATTCTTCCTCAGAAAAAAAACAGATATTGAAACAAGTGAGAAAACAGAACTGTCTTAAAGTAAAATCACACCGACAGTTTGGTTTAGACCCTAAGCAAGAACATGCTAGACGCAGGACAAGTTTGTGCTCAGCCTCATTCCCGTTACAATTTTTCATGCCAGGTTTCTCCAAATCAGACTAAGGAGAGACTTGAATCTAAGTTTTCAGAAATCCAGGCAAAGGTATGCACACAACAGGTTAAGCAGAATGGTATATAAGGTATGCAAGTCCCTGTCTCTCTTTTAATTGTGTATATCCCAGTGTACTCTGGGACACATAAATCTTCGAGGCGAGGAGTCTATACACAGCCAAAACCTAATACTTGTAAAGCAATGCGGTTGGTAGATATAATTTATTGGTTTAGAACTGGTTCAAATTGAACCCTTTGGGTCATTTCAGCAATGAAAAATATTCCAATTATAGGTTGAACTTATTGAAAATGTAATATTTAATTTCATTTTCAGATGGAAAGTATCCTTTTCCCAAAAATGAAACCTTAAAGAAAATTTCAATTTGAGAAAAATATATTTTCTCTCATAAGATTGTTCACATGGTGTTTTCCTCATCAGTTTTCACACAAATTACTTACTAAAATATCTTTTCCATTGAAATATGTAAGGAAATTATTAACAACAGAATTGTTATAATTTCTCAACTTCTCTTTTTCCTTTACTTCCTCTGCTTACCTTTGAACATGTCTGTATTTCTCACCACCCATAATTATTTATTTGTATTACAACGGTGTCTACAAGTTTCAAAGTGAAACCAGACTCACATTGTATTGGTCACTTTACCACTGTACAAAAGGAATACTGGGTTTGGAAAGTTACTCTTTATATGGCAAAGGCAAAAGACGGTCAGGAAAGTAGGCACAGAAGACTTGCGAATCACCTGCAGCATCTCTGGCAGTAGAGGGTAGATAAACCAGCTCAGGAAATCAGTGTAATATTCGATAGACAACACTTTGCTATTTGAAATGCTATTTCTCGGCACAGAGAACATGCACCACCACTGGTCCTAGCTGCTAGTTCTTTACTTTTGCCAGTGCTGAATTTCCCAGACATGGTTGAATTCATTCTTGCCGACCTCGTTTCCAACACAGAAACTTTTTGCCTTTTTTGAAAGAACTTCAATTAGAAGGAAGAGCAAACAATACATATAAAAAATTCAGCTCCACCAGAGTCAGAGGTGGCTCATATTGACATGAATAGACACAGTTGGGTCAACACTCAGCGCTTTTGAAAAATCTCACTTTTCAGATGGTGTGTGAACAAAGGAGAATTTTGTTTCTAAGCTGTTAAGTAGTGAATCACAACAAAAATGGAAGAAAAGAGAGACAAAACCAGTCTAATCAAAAACAAAAGGCATTTTATGAACAAAATTGAGTGGATCTGTTTAAAACAAAGTTTATAATTTCAGTAATTGTGCTCTGGAGCATGTTTTTATTTCTGTTGATATGCGGCTTCAGTTATGTGCAGCTGAGAGTCACTGTGTTGACCTGTGTTGAGAGGATGGTAAGGAAGCATTTGATACAAACCACTTCAGGCTTTTGTTATCCATCCTTCCTATAAAACTCCAACAGGAAAACCTCTGAAGTTTTAAAATGCAGTAACTAAAGTGGAAATGGAGACCTACGGTTCTTATTGAAGTTCTTATTGATTAAGATGATATAGATTCAATATATCAATGGAAAAGCATTATTATGTTGTCAGGAGTGCAATGGCTAACATTCACTAAAGTTCCTAAGTTGTATACTACTTCAAAGAACAATAAAATGCAATTGTTGTAATGCCCCACATCACTAATTATCTTAGAGAGATTTTGATTTGTAATACTTGCCTCTGTCTTAATGATAACATAATGATAACAATAGAAGTGTAAAAATGTGTTCGTAGTGGTCTGTATGTTCTTGGTAGTCTGTAAAAATTTAATATAAATAGAGCTTATCAAGACACCTGGCCGGGAAAAATCTCTGAATCTGTAACTTGCACCCTGCACTTTCTAACCTCTTTGTCTCCCTTGGCATTTGCTACTATAGTCCTTCTTGGTAAATATCAGTAGCTCCAACATATTTACCCTGTTTGCATCCTCCTCTCATCCCTCCCTAAACAACATATAGAGATCTAGCGTCTGTGTGTTTGGTTGTGACCTACCATGATACATACATTAATCTGTAAGAAACTCAACTCTTGCGAAACTGTCTTTTCTAAAAGTAGTTTGAGTCTCTCTGTACTACAGTGCAGACTGCAACATTGGCTTGTTCGTAAACTTAGCTGAGCTAGATTTAATTAAGTTAGGTCAACTACTGATAGCCTGATCACCATGAGCTTTGGTGAGGGCTTTGTAAGTCTAACCTGCATCCTGGGAACAGGTTCTTTGGTTGAAACCTGTCTCAGCATTGACTTATTACTGTTGGTAACACTGTATAAGCTCAGGTGCTGAGTGTGGTGTCTGAACCTCTGTAACAGTATTGTGTTACAGGGCATTATTAACTGATAATTGCATTATCTTCTCCAATCTTTTCACCTGATATAGCAGAGGAGACATACATGTGACTGTCTCTGAATGAAAAGATGAAGATAAAAGACAGCAAGAGAAGTAATCGAACATTTATGGTTTGACTTTTATTAAAACTACTTTATGGAGCTTTACCATCTTGACTCAAGAAGGTTATTGTTTTATGTATAAACAAAGATTTGTGAAGAGCAATGACATGACGGAGTAATACTAGCTCATTCAGTAATCAAGCCATGAACACTGCTATTGCAGGTAGAAATCAGTGTTTTCTGATGTTCTGATTTTTTGATTGTCACAAAGGTATCTTTGTCTTTGCTTCTACAAATGATACAATCTGGAAGAGTAAAAATTGAATTTTTGAGTAAAATTGATTAAGGTTATTTCCATAATTTTCCATGAGCATCTTACAAAATGTAAGCATATATGACCAAAACAATGAAGTCTATATGTGGAAATTCTTCTAAAATTTATTTTATGTCATTTTAAATTAAGGACAAATATACAAAGTAGCTAGTTCACAGTGAGTCCAAACATAAGGGAGTTTTTTTGTAAATTCCTGGTATTAAAAAATAAGCAGGTGGAGTTGTAGCATGAAGTCATCAACATATTTCAATTCAAAGTGGCCAAATGATTAGTTCAAAGATTTAATAAAATGTACATAAATAAACTAAAATGGCACAGTCAAATTTCTGTAAGATCCTATATAGTTCCTGAAGTATTCAAGAGCTCTGCAAAATTTGGTTAAATTAGAAGACACCTTTGAAAATCATTAGCTGAGGATAAACCAAGTATCACATAAGCCCATTTTTTCTGAAGAAAAGCAATTTAATAAATGCTATCTAATGTTACCTCGTGCAGCATTTTGTGTTTCTGCTTAGAGTACTTACTTAGGTGAAACAAGACAACAATTAAAAGCAAGTCCAGTGGCAGCAACTGAGACAGATAAAAAAGTGGATTTTTTTAAGTATGCAGCTCTATAGTTTTTGGTGTAAAGATCTGATCTCTTAAGAGGAATTTTTTCTGTTCACAGTTGAAGCTAGGAACTTACATTTATGACATCAAGCTGTTCTAATCTTTGTTCTCATTGTAGTATGCTTTTGAAAATGAACTATTTTAACTGCCTTGTGTATTAATCGATGAACTAATAAAACATTAATATTTTTCATTTTTTTAATTCCTAAAACTTGTGTGCTTGCATTGTGTATTTCATGCATAGTAGGTGTGCTTTTTTCTTTTGCAAACGAAGTCAAGTAAGTCACAGTAGGGAGTGGCAGATTTTTTATAAAGCTAAGAGATTTTTCAAGTAATTTAACCACATATAGACTTTTTGCACATGGGTGAAATTTCATTCTCATTTAGCAATACTGTGAATCTCTATTGACCTTGGGACTCAAAAGAAAATCACATGTATGGAGGGGAAAGAGGCAAACCTTATTATCTAAAGGCTCAAATGATTTTTTATTGTGGAAAACACAATTCTCTGAATAGAGAAGTGGGTTTTTTTGTTATTGTGCTGGTAGTGCATGAGATGTATCAACAGATTAAGGTGGTCTTTCTTTTCGTCTTCTTTTCTCCTTATCTTTTTCTTTTAGTTTTTTGTTGGGGTTTTTTGTTTGTTTGTTTTTTATAGCAAGCATAGAAAATTGTGTTCCAAAAATTAAAATGTTTGGGTAATATCAAAATTAAGTACAGAAAGGTTAGCAAACATCAGAGCTGCAGTTCCTTGAGCAAGCTAAATGCATTAGTAGTGTGTACTAAGACATTATTTTTCCATAAGACTTTCATAGTTACATTTTGGAAAGAAATATTTTTAAACCAGAACTTGAAACTTGTAATTTGAAAACGTCAAAACAAAACCTTTCATCTACATACATTTAGAAATATAAACCAAACATAATTTGAAGCAAAAGATAGGTTGAGTTGATCAAAACTGAACACACAAAATATCTCCCAGCTCTCAGAGGGATCTCTGCACCATGACTCAGAGATGATGAAAGTCTAAGTTTTGTCACTAAGACAGTTAAACAGAGTTTTTAGTCCTTCCTCAAATACAAGGATTTTTTCTGGTTTATACTTTAACTGACAATGAGTGTTTGACTTAAAACACTCAACAATCTCTTTTCTATAGGTTTTTTTTTCATGAAACAATATATATTTATATATGTAATAAATATAGGAAGTAAGTTGTATGCTGAATACATAGAGGCTATGTTATGAGGTCGCATGCATTAGACCTTATATCAATTTAATATGTTCTGTAGTTTTATCGGTCAAGGATTCTCTCTTTAGGAGAGATAACAGTCTCAGTATATTTTACAAAGTGGTTGAAGTAAAAAAATACTTTCTCTAATCAGGTTCAGATTGTTCCTACCTCACTTTCAAAAGAAATTTGCCTGCTACTCTGTATACTTTATGAGCTGATAAATAATTTTGTCAAAATCTGTTCTGCTCACAGAATAATTATTTTGTATTTTTCACACAGTACTTTTTACTGACTTAAGGGAGGTAGCCCCAATACCTTTAATGGTTGCTGACAGATGTTGTGAACTATCTGAAAAAGAAATAAATAGCAGCACATTTCAAGGTTTCTTCGAAAGAGGTTATTAACAGGGATACGGGGAAATGTATAGAGGTTTGGTCACAGGGGGGTGCAAAGGCAGCAAATTCATTCTGTGTTTGCACTCAGAAAGACAATGAATCAGGAATAAATTTTGAATCCTGGCAAAGCTTTCAGATCTTTCAGGTCTTTCAATGACTTCCATTCTATACTTCACTTTCTGCTACTTCTGGTTTGCAGAAAGTAACAGCACCTTGTGACCTAGAGTCACTGAGGGAGAACAACATATACAGAGTAAAGGAAAAAATTACCCTTCAAAGCTACTGGAAAGGGTATTGCTGAGACACTTCAAAAGAAGGCCCAAAGGGTTAAGCTTTTCACTTCATTAAGTTTAAGCTGTTCCCTGCCTGAAACCTTGCAAATTTCTGATAAGAGTTGTAAAAACCAGGTGTTTGTTCTAAAACTAGCCTACCATAGCAGTGAATATTTCGCAGATAAAAATTAATGAAGGGAAAACTCATAAATGTGTCAGAAGAAGATAATTATTATTTCAGATGTAAGCCATATGCTCTCCATTGCAAATCAAGTAGGAGTAGGAGTCCCAGTTTACAAAAGACTTCTCCAATCATGAAAAGGAAGAGTCTTCACTGGTGGGCTCTCGGTAGTATAAATCTAACCAAGAAAGATCCCACTCAGTTCTAGGATGTTACGATGTGAAATGAAAGAACTTGTCCGTATTGTATTCATGAGTATGCTGACATCTTGGCACATGGATTCTTGGGTGGCTCCCTAAATTTGCTTCAGATCATGTTGTTGTTCCGTTCCCTGAACCAGACATATATTAGCTAGTTTAGAGCTCTCCAACAGCTTGTAACTCTAGACATTCTGGATAAATTTTATTGCCGTTGTAAAAAAACAAAAAAGTTAAATTTTATTCAGACGGTTTTGATCTGAATGCAACGTGCATTTGATTATTTATGCGTATTTGTGTTTGCATAGCCAGAATTTTTGAACAAAAAACCAAAAGATTATGCAGTGGGTTGTAACCATGGAGTGTTCAATTTAGTTATTATTATGGCACTGGAGACCAGCTTGATGATGAATCTCTTCACTGTCCCACTGTCCCTCCCTACATGAGATTTTTAAACTTATACATCAATGCAAACACCAAAAGAAAGTGGTCTTTTTTGGGATTCCCTTTGTGTCTCTTCCTTATTATCCCCACACACATGTTTTTTCTGAAGTTGTCGTTTTGTTCTGGTCTTCTGTTTTCACAGACAACATTACCTGTGTCTTGCAGCACCATGCAAAGCCCCAGGTCTGCCACAGTAATACTGCATGGTCATCCTGTTGGGCTGGAGCAGGATGCAGGATTGTCTCACTCCAGCTGACTGGACTTTGCAAGTTTGCACCAGGGGCCCCTTGGTGGCCTCCTAGAAGATGTCTGTAGTCCTTGGGCATGTTCCAACTTGTCCATGTCCTGTCCTCCATTCCCCTTTGACACCTGTCCACCCTCTTGAAGTTCCCACACCTCAGACATGCCATGGCTTGTTCTGCAGCCTGGTAAAGTGAGGACCCTGAACTGGACTTTTACTTTTGTTTAATTACTTTCTGTTCATATTTAAACTTTAATTATTAATTTCACTAACTCTTACTAAGACTGGTTTGGCCATTTTGTACCTATGTTTTTATGGCTATATATATTTAATTTCTATAGTTTTATAAATGTGTATATATATAAATGCAATATATTTCTACATATTTATGTGTGTATATATATGTAAATAGCGTCTCTATCTGTAATTAAATACAATATGTACATATATGTATGCTCCTTAATGTGTGCTTTATATGTATACATTGTATGTACTGTATATAGATGTATATATTTTTACATCTGAGCACTTCCTCATCCAAAGGAAGCGGGCAGCCAGTCACAGGGCTGCCCGAGAACATGTGGGTATGACGGTGTCAAGAAATGGTCGTCATCCAATCACAGAGCAGTATGACATTTAACAAAGTGATGGCTGCCTGCCATAAACTAGTGGCACCTTGGCCTGAAATGATGGCCCAACCGAAATGGCAGTCCCCAGTGTACACAGGGGAACGGCCTTCCGGGGCTGACATGCTTCCTGCTAAACTGGTGGCGGGTGTCTGGTCCCGCCAGCCAATCACAACAGACCACGTGACCGGAACAGGGGAGCGGCTTCCAGGGCCAATGGCCCCTGAGGCTGCTGGGAAGGGGACAGGACTTCTGCTGGAGCCAGGGATGGGGCACCTGTCACTCCCTATCTCCTGTGTCCGTGGTACCTACGATAGTCACACCCTTGTTTCCAACTGGCCCTGGCCTCAGTCTGCGTGCTGAGCAGACCTGAGTCCTTGTAAGAGACTGCCAAGATGTCTCAATCAAAATGTCTCAAAACTCGCTTACCGTAAGCACACCAGCCACCTCCTGTTCATCACAGGACCTAAAACTTGCCAAGCTAAGTTGCAAGCTTTGCCAGCGCAACAAACGATGGCATTCTCTTTACCACAAGAAGACATCAGGAGCGACCATTTTCCAAGAAGACCACCCTCCAAGAAAGATTGGCCAAGCAAAAGTGGCTTCTACACTGATTGGCCAAGTATTGAACAGACTTTAGCTATAGGTTTGTGCCATGTCCCCCTACAGTCGGACCTCCAGAACCCCCACCATCGTTGTGATCCAAGGATTGTGAGCCAACAGGATGCTGCTGGCGATTAGGGGCCCTTCAGGACGCTGAGGGTCAGTTTTGGTGGCTATCCTCTTGCTGTGCTCTGTATTACTGCTTCTCTCTTCTCCCTTTCCTCTATTTCCTCCTTTACTCTATTGCTCATTTCAGTAATCAAGGCTGGGAGATAACAACAAAGCTTAGCAGACGGCACCTGACCTCATTTATGTCTTAATCTCATGCGTGGAATTGTTAGGGGTCCTCCCAGACTCTCCCCCCGACCCCACTGCCACGTCCCAGACCGGGATGTGACAGTCCTCACCACATTCATTGGTGGCAAGTGATGTCTTTTTTGACTGTAAATGAAATTATAGTGGTTCTCATCTGCTTCCAAGCGCTGTTCACATTGTCAGCGTTACCTTCTGTCTCCTAAGGAGATGTGGTCTACCTAGACTTCACATCAAACCGGCAAAGAAAATAGCACTTGCACTGACAGCATTGATGTTCTTTCTGCCCTGGAGATGTGAATTTCAACCTAGTGGAGTTCCTGCGACTTTCCCTATGAACATTACAGTCAGTTAAGCGTGGTAAAAAGGCATGTCAAGCAACTGAAACATAGCAGGAGCAGTATAACTACAGTTTCTTGGACTTCTGAAAGGCTGCCATGAAGATTTTCTTTTTCTAGGGTATATTAGCTCAAAATAACACTTTTAAATTGTTCATGATAGGATTTATTCTCTGTTCATTATACTTGCAATTCTTCCATTGACACTAAGGGGAATTTGCATAGGTAGGAGGGAATAAAATAAGGTCTTGTATTCTACTCCCCTTTTCTGTTCAGTACGTTTCCACCATAAGGAAGAAATATATTAGTTTTTCATTTTTAAGAAGAAATATTTATTTTCAGGAGGAAGAAATATGTTTCACTTACAATTTCCATCCTTAGTATTGTTTAGCACTGTACTGTATGTATAAGAAAGCCAGAAAAGCTTCTTGAAGAAGTTTGGTCTTAATTTTAGGGATAAACTCACTGATGACATGATGCTATGATGAACTAAGTTTATCCATGACCACATTTGACAAAAAAATCATCACCTTTAGTTCCCAGTGGAAAGCAATATTCTACAACTTTTGAAGGATGATTCAGCTTGTATAGAACCAAAACATTCAGGCCACTGTTTAAAAAGCCACAAAATAAAGTTTGCACATGAATTTACATTTTTAAATAATAAATATTACTTTTAGAGAGATCTTTTCCACATTTATCTTTGGCTTGGAGGTAATTAAAACCTTATCTTTCTGTCTGTCCTCCCCTTGTTTTGTTGAGAACAACTATTTTATCAACAGTTTTACTTTGTCATTGTGTGCAACATTAAGTACTTCCAGAGAGTTGTCAATAGCCATTATAGGTCTTGTCACAGCCATTAATCAATAGCTTTTTCTGTGCACTTCCATCCTTGCTACACAATTCTATGAAACGCTTATATTAAATTCTTTAAAGATTTACAGCGTATCTTCTAGATGAAGGTAGCCCAGGTTCTGACTCAGGTTTTATCCAAATTCGGTAAACAAAAGAACACAGAAGGACTACACTACTTACCAAGTTAATCAATGCTTTTCTTGATTCTGGATTAGCTTAGTTTAATTTAACTTGATTTACAACCTGGTCACAAGCTGTCAGTGCATGGTAGACTCAATACTCAGGGATGTCAGACCTCCTACTCACATACTACCTTGCTGATCTGTAAATGAGCAGTAAGTACAACATGCCTCATCTACATAAGTCCTCAGTACAAGTCCATCAAGTGTGATGAGTCAGACTGGCTCCTTGTCAGCAAAATAATTGGCACTTTCCTAACTTTTAAGAAGCTGCCAGGCCTGACTTCCTGTAGGCTACAATGCCTTTGAGAATATTTTCACTAAGAAATGAATGTGCCTTGGGGCAACAGGATTAATTATCCTTTCTTTTGATTTATTGGGGTTTTTTCACCTTTTTATTGTAAGGGTTGTTTTAATTTGTATTTAAACTCCTCTTTAACACTATTTTAAATATCCCACATGAAACTGATCTTTTGTTAGAGTCCAGGTCTGACAGCCAGAATGATTAGCTGAATTTCCTTCATATACTGGTGTATTGGGTGTAGGTGGCAAGGCATAGGTAGCAGGGGGGGCTGCAGGGGTGGCCTCTGTGAGAAGACGCCAGGCGCTGTCCTGTGCAAGACAGCTGGTTCAGGCTGATTCCAGAGGGCCCACTGCAGTACTCACAGCTCAGCTCATCAGCTGGTGGCACCTCTGGGAAAACATGTGCCAGTATTTTAAAGCAGTATTGCAAAAAAGTAGGGAAAGGAGGAACCCCAACATTCTGGACATATTGCATCAGCACTGTTATGCAAAAAATATAACAGCCTAAAAAATGTTGTCATTAGTCTAGAGTTTAGATTCACTGTTAAAGACAGAAACTGCACCAAAATTTACCACACTGATGATGGGAGCTTAAGAGAGATTTCACTGATTCATCTTCTATAGCAGAAAGGAAAATGGGTACATTAAAACTCCCAGAAGCTATGTGAAAGCTACATTAACTAATCCTGAATAAAGTTGTAGTTGGCATAATGTATTAGTTCGGCAATATTACCAACTTGGTTTTACTGTCTTTTTATTCATCTGCTCTCAAATGGACTGACACAAACTATTGCTGCTTTCTATTTCTCTGAAGGTCTGTCACTAATTTTTTTTCCCTTTTTCTTGGATGAGTATAGTAATAAAAAATGCCTTTCCTTGTAGCGGTCAATTGATAGGTGTAGAAAATGAGAACAGAAAAGGACCATTTTGAAAAATGCCACAAATAATTCACAGGGACGATATTTTAAGGAGCTCATAGAATTTCCTGCCAAATGACTGTATGAGACATTAATAGCCTTGCTTTGTTTTATGACCTCTTCATACATGTTTAAGAACAAATAAAGGATTGTAGCCTTCCCCATTCTGTTAATATTGTACTTTTTTTTTTTGCTTGGTTTACTGCCCTTAGCAAACTTCTTTGCACAGAAAAGAATGATACTGCAATGTAAACAATTTTTTTGTCAGTAGCTTTTGGTGACATGATTGATCTATAAATTAATTTAAACTATGTTAAATGAAAGCCCATCCTTTTCTGTCAGCTGAAAGAAGCAATCATAAATACACACCCAGAGAATAATCAAAAGGGATTACTGTGGATAGTTACCGCTGCTTCACCACAGAGAGTTGTACCACATATTGAAGTACTACAGAAAATTAGTATATGAAAGAAGGCTAACAGACCTGGATTTCTTGGAGGATGGCAGACATGCTCAGATTGTCAGCAGTGAAAAGAGAGACTGACGGATGTATGAACATTGTCATTTAAGACACTGTCAGATTGTTTACTGTCACATAAAGTCTGGCTTACTAAGGCTAAAACAGTCAATGATAGAGAACTAGAAGGTGATCTGATACAAGAGGGTAAGACAATTTTAAAGGAACTTTGTTCTTTTTCTGCACTGTGAGGGTTCGGCTGTAATAGTGAACTCAGATTTATGCTAGAAGTAGAGCTTAATGATAGTCTGTATCAAGGTACTATCTTAGCATCTACCATAAAGGACTATCAGGTATGAGAGGTGTGAGAGGCTTGTCCATATCAGATGAAGTATTTACAGGCTGGTCCTTTCTGAAACAGACTGAGCCCTAACACCAACTCTTTATATTTAGTAGCTCAGACTTCAGTTTTGCAAGAATTGTTGGGGTCACAGAACTGAGCCTCACTGACTACATCAAAAGTCTCCATTTTCACCTTTAGCTATTAGAAATAAATTTCTGAGTTTAATAAAAATCCATTTAATTAAAATGGATAAAGAACTACGCACATAGCTAGTTCTTATCTCAGTGATTTGGTTACTCTGTTGAATTAGATCATATTAGCAGCTAATTTGTATTCTGAAAATGAGTCTGTGTGACACTGGTACATACCTGCACTGCTTAAGGATCAAGCATGACAGACAATTTCCACCCAGTGTTTACTGCCTTCCTATTCCCCATCCTGATGAGAAAAGAGGGGAGCTGTGTTTCTTCCTTTCTTCTGCTTTACACAAATACATCTGGAATCTGTCCTGAAAACTGCCTCCTCTCCTTCAGAGCTGGAGTTACTCCCTGAGAAGCAGACAAGAGGAAGCAGTAAGAGACCAATTCCCTCTGCAGGTTTAAATACAGGCTATGACAGTATAGCCTTTTATGTGGTGTTTGTTTCCTTCAGTGAGGAAGCCATGGAACACGAACTTAAACTGAACATACTTTTCAGAATGCATTACTTGAATATGAACACAAATTTTAAGCCCTTGGTCTTTATTGTAGGAATTTTTTTTCCCTACACTAGTGCCATTCCTGAAATTAATTTGGGAGAAAATTTTCTTTTCAGAAAAACCATCTGTGCAGAGTTTTGGTAAGGTAAGTGAAAAATAGGTGTCATATCACAATTTACTAACAAGAACAAATTGAAAGCAAAACACCTCACTCTACTAATTAATTGTGCATCAAGGCTTCCTTTGAGTTTATATTCTCATTTTATATGAGCATCAAAGGAACATGGAATATTACACAACAATGACTGAACTCCATGGAGGGAACCAAACTGAGTGCTATATGTATTTTGCAGAAATGGTATGAAATTAGCAACTGATAATTTGTTTATTATTAGCATCTAAACTATCTGGAATTTACATAACTCACAAAAATTGCAGTGGCCCTATGAGATGGATTTTACATCCTTATTACTGTTCAGTTTAAAATGTCATGAAGTAAGTATGAAAGTAGAAAAACAAAATAAAATTATGAAGAAAATGTCTACAAATACAGTCAGCTAGTTTGTTGGCGCAGTGAGGGAAAAGAATTACTAAAGTGGCAATGAGGGGACTGAAACTCAGAAGAAGGTCTGCCAGTCCTGCTACATGGAGTGCTAGGACTAATTTCAGTGGAATGATTCTTGGCTTTAATTTTCTTTTTATTTTATACGACCAAATATTTCTTCCCCATTTAACTGGACATGTTGTTTTGCATGTGGAAAGTTAGACGATTCAGGAAAGTAAATTATTTTATTTCCTATAGTTCTGACTTAATGGTATGCTTTTTCTGAGGAAGCTCTTGTGAGCTGATCAAGTGAAAAAAAAATAGATGAACTATTGAATTTTTAATGAGTTTTATGAAATGTCTTATTGTAAAGATCAAGCCAATTATCCACAAAAAGTTCACAGGACCTATCATTGAACATACTGGTTCCAAGAAAATAAACTACATGTCTTCCTCAAGAATACATACTGCAAACTCATGGGGCTATATTCCACGTTTCCTGGAAGTTGCTGGATTCAACTTCCACTGCAATTTACTCTTTTTTTTTTTTTTTTTTTTTTAATAGGTAATGTGTTTATTTGAGGTGCATTCTGTCTGGACAAAGTATGGCTTATCAGGACAAAATTCAGTATTTGTGATACCTCCTTTAAAATGTGAGTCTGCTGGCATGTCTTGCTTGACATCTCTTCAGTGTTTCTTTTAGAGTGTAAAACAGTAAGACTCTTCATTAAAAAAACCCTTGCATCTTGCTAAGCAGAAAGCTGATATACATATGTATGGTTTATCTAATGACGCTGGTGCGGTTTTTGCCACCCTCATAAGCGTCCAAACATTGAGATCTTAATGAATTTCCTTCATAGCATTTAAGTGGGATTCCTTTTCTCCAGAAAAAAATACATTAAGTTTCTAAGGAAATAACATTTTTGCATGTGTGTTACTTAATGTGGTTGCCTGTAGTATTTTAATTACTGTACTTCTATTTTACTAACCAAATCATAGACCTAAGATCTTCAAAGAGAACCAACCAGTTTCTGTTAACAGTGTGTGTATAGTTTATTTCTCTCTCTTTAAAATGTATATTCCACAATAAAAACCTAATAATTTTGGAAGTACGTGAGACACCAAGACTGGATAAAAATGACAGCATTTTGTCATTATTTTTATTACAAGAGATCTGAGGCTGCTATGGAACTGCTTACCTACCCAGCTGTTGAGGGTTGATTCCAGCCACCAGCTAAGCCCCCACACAGCCACTTGCCCACTCCTCTTCCTGGTGTGATGGGGAAGAGAATAAGAAGAGCAAAAGAGAAAAAAAAAACAAGCATGGGTTGAGAAAAGATAGTTTCATAAGTGAAGGAAAGAAGTAAAAAATACGCAACTTATGCAAAGATAATCATTCACCACCCTCCCACAAGCAGACCGATGCCCAGCCAGTCTCTGAGCAATGGCTACTTTGGATATACCACATCCCCACACACACCCTAGCCAAGTTTTTATTGCTGAGCATAATGTCATATGCAACTGAATATCCCTTTGGCCAGTTTGAGTCAGCTGTCCCAGCTGCGTCCCCTCCCAAATTCTTGCCTACCCTCAGCCTACTCACTGCAGGGGTGGGGTCAGAGTGAGAAAAAGTGAAAGCCTTGACACTGCAAGCACTGTTTATCCACAGCCAAAACATTGGTGTGTTATCAACTGTTTCAGTAACAAATCCAAAATATAGCACTACATAGGCTGCTATGAAAGTTAACTCCATCCCAGCCAGACCTAGTACACCAACTTAAACAGTAATATTTCTCCACTATATTTAACAGTGGTGCCGTAGCTAATGGAACTTATAAACCAGCTGTTTCTCGTCCTGGGTTTTTCAGCAATAAAAATACAAAATCAGTCTCTACATATTCTGAGTTCTTTTCCTTCTTTGACTGGCCAATGTAAAGATTGGAACATGATTCTGTGTACAAGGCCTAGACTCCACATGAATGCCCCAGCTGCTTGGGCTGGAGATTCATTCTCTTTCACAGATGGTCTGCTACTGTTCCCCATTACGACTGTATGATTTTCATTATATATTGGTCCAGCTGCAGCTGGACAGAGAATTGTCTTCTCTCCTCTCTTCTCCTTCCTTTCATTATAAAACATTTAGTATCTCATGAATAGGAAACTTTCACGGAAGCTCTTGGTATTACCACAGTAATTGAATTTCCCTGCTACTTCTCTCCTCAGACATGTTGTGTTTTGGGTGAGCTCTTTGGCATTAGAGGAGAAATTCAACCAACTTCACAACAGCTGAAAGCTCCAGAAGCATCCATAAGACAGAATCCTGTAGTGTCCTGCCCTAGGACACAGACCACAAAGTGTCTCTATGAATTGGACAAAATTATAAAAGGAACAAGGTCTTCCTTTAGCCTAAAAGAGTTGATGTCAATAGTGCTAAAAAGATTTTTTAAAAAATGGCAGCAACAATCTTTTCTACTCTGACTGAAGACAAGGAACAAGGACTACTCCTCCTCTGAGTGGGCATTGTTCAGGTCTAGCCCTGGACTTGGGTCAGGGTCACCCTGGGAATGGACTTATGTTCTCTTGTGTCTAGTTATTAACACCTACTCTAAGTTGTCATCAATGAAGTATTGCAGCCTTTGGAGGCAAAGACCTAAAGCAGTTCAGCAGGGTTAGTGACCCTTACAACAATAAGAAAATAAGAGTGTGACACTGTAAAGATTAGTTTGTGATGAAAATGATCCTGTGTAGACAAATCAGATCAGGGAAAGGATAATTTTATGTTGTTTTTTGTTTTCCTTTGTTTTTTTCTAATCATTGCAGCTTGTAAACTAGAGCATACACACTACTTATTCACAAGGAGCCACTGGATTACCTTGATACCTATGCTAACTACAACAGGTCATGCAAATTTGACGAATCCTTATGGCTTGTTTTTGTATCAGTCAGACTGTAGTTATATTAACTACCAATATGCATAAAATTAAAAAATTAATAAACTAGAACCTAAAAAAAGGAGTCCATCTGAAACCACTATATTTCTTTAAAATTCTGGAAATATTTTTTAAAAGAAGGAGTTCCAGGTTGAGCAAAACTTTTATTGAACAAGAAATATAATGAAATATAATGTTTATTTAAATGCAATTTTCATTTTCAAACATAAGAATATTGTGAGTAACATGTACAATTAACAAGAATCAGAATGCAATTTCCACAATAAATATGTATTTTGAATAAAATCAGAAAGACGTGGAACCTTGCCGTAAGCCTTGGTTTATTTGGTTTGGGGTTTTTTTTTAGCAAAAAAATGATGTTTTAGCTGGATGTTTTCCTGAACTGTAATGTTACTTGTAGTTTATTTCTTATCAGCTTGGCAAAAGAGTTTATTTTATATTCTCTAAAGATGAAATGACATGTCATATCTAGGCATTACGATCTGACTCATGAATGTCACCTAAGGGATTGGTTTTGGTATTTCAAATTAGCAGTAGGGAGAAAAGGAGGTTTACAGACCTATTGGTTTGAAAATGATTGTCTTCATCATGGAGCGTTCATAGAATCATAGAAATACTGGCTAGAAGGAATATTGGTAGGTCATCTAGTCTAACATTTCACCCTAAGCTGGGCTGACATCAACACCAGATCAGGTCAGCCACAGCCGTGTTTAGCTCAGTTTTGAAAACCTCCAAAAACTTCGACTACCCATCTATGTAAGCTGCTTCAGTGCTCTCCTACTCACCTACAGAAGAAGCTTTTCCTCTTGTCCTCTTTGAATCCCCCATGCCACAGTACTTCCCTGTTCCCCATCTGATGTAGTCTGCCATAAGTGAACACTCATCACAAAAGGATTCCTTACTGGTACCCTTTTCTATACCTGTTGTGGTGTTCCTGTCCCTTCTGATGATGCACCAAATTCACAGAACCACAGAATCACAGAATCTCCTAGATTGGAAAAGACCTGTGAGATCACCTAGTCCAATCATTAACCTAACACTGACAACCCACTACTAAACCATGTCCCTTAGCACTATATCTACACAACCCTTAAATACTTGCAGGGATGGGGACTCCACCACTGCCCTGGGTAATGCATTCCAATGCCTGATGACCCTTTCAGTAAAGAAATTCTTCCTAATATCCAATCTAAACTTCCCTTGGTGCAACCTGAAGCCATTTCCTCTTGTTCTATCACCTGTTACTTGACAGAACAGGTCGACTCCCACCTCTCTGCAAACTCCTTTCAGATAATTGTAGAGAGTGATGACGTCTCCCCTGAGCCTCCTTTTCTCCAGGCTAAAGAACCCCAGTTCCCTCAGCCGCTCCTCATAAGACATGTGCCCCAGGGAGGCAGCAGACATCCCCGTGGGATGGATCTGGTAGGCATATGGGGCCCTCTGTTCCTCTTAGAAGGGACTCACCCACAATAATTACCTTCCTTTTCTTTTCAACAGTAGAAGTCCTAGTGCATGGGGTTGGCTGGCTCACCCTTGGCAACCCCCTGGATAGGCCTTCCTCTATGTCCTCATTCGCCTGGCCCTCAAGTTCCAGAGCCTCATAACTGTTGTGTAAGGGCAACTGGGAAGGTGAGGGAGGCTGAGGAGGGTTTTGCCTGCCTCCCCGAGCAGGGCCCTGTTTCCATTCCTCCTCATCTCTTAGGTCCCCTCCTTCTGCCTGGTGGTGAGGGGGAGGGGATCCTCTGCTACTTGTGGAGCCTCAGTCTGCTCCCTTGACCTCAGGGTGTGGCTCCACCAACCTCTCTCTCTTTCACACTCCCTGATACTCCTTAACCTCCTTCAGTTCTGCCACCATGCTGAGCAGATCACTCACTTGCTCACAGCGCACACAGCTGTTGTCTTTGCTGCCCTCCAGTACGACGGACAGGCTCAGGCACCCTCCGCAGCCAGAGGCCTGCACGGCTGCATGTCTGTGTGGGAGCTGTGTTTGAGTCGCGACACTCCTTCTAGCAACAGCTTTTGGCCAAGTGGTAACCATGGTTGGGTCCTCTTCTGGGAGGGCAATGACTACTGGTTTGCCTCTCAAAACAGGAGGGGGACCAGTTACGACCAACTGATCTTACCTCTTGAGCTGGCAGTGCTGTCAGCACCCTGCCCTCACGCCCTTCAGCGCGACAGACGCCTGCTTGCTGCCCTGGCTCTGTGGGCTCTCTCCTGAGGGCTGCCGGGTGACCCCTGGGTGACGCGCACTCGCTGGTTGCTTGCAGCTCGTTTAGAACCGCCGCCAGGGGTGCTGGCTCCGCCCTCGCTGTGTCAGCAGCCCGCCCACAAATTCTTTGTATGCAATGTATTTTCACCAAGAAGGGTCAAGTTCTGCTGCATACTTCAATCATAGAATCATAGAATGGTTTAGGTTGGAAGGGACCTTGAAGATCATTGAGATCCAACCCCCCTACCATAGGCAGGGATACCTCTCACTAGACCAGAACTAGACTAGAACTTACTCTGATAAGTCCAGCATTTTTCTTGTACTGGGGAGTCCAGAACTGGATCTGTTACTCCAGATCTGTCCTCACCAGTGCTAAGCAAAGAGGAAGGATCACCTCCCTTGACTTGCTGGCAGTGCTCTTCCTAGTGCAGCCCAGGATGCTGTTGGCGTTCTTTGCCACGAGGGTGCACTGCTGGCTCATGGTCAGCTTCCTGTCCACCAAGACGCCAAGGTCCCCTGCAGATCTGCTTGCCAGCAGGTCCACCCCCTTCATATTCTGTTGCCTGGGATTGTACCTCCCCAGATACAACACTTAGCATTTCCCTTTGTTGGCTCCTCGATCACCTAAATCAGAAGGTTGTTGCCAATGCATGCCAGAAATCTAGATTGCTTGTGTCCTGCAGTGTTGTCCGTCCAGTAGATATCAGTGTGGTTCAAGTCCCCCATGTGGGCCTAGGTCTGTGAATGTGAGATTTCTTCTAGTTGTTTGAAGAAAGCCTTATCAACCTGTTCCTCCTGACCAGGAGGTTTATAGGAGATAGATACCCAGTAGAACACCTATAGGCTCTCAACTGGGTTCTGACCTTTTCCAAGTGTACTTGGTTTTGGCTGGGATAGAGTTAATTTTCTTCATAGTAGGTCCTATGCTTCTATGTTTTGGATCTGAGATGAAAACAGTGTTGATAACATAGAGATATTTTAGTTATTGCTGAACAGTGCTCACACAGCATCAAGGCCTTTTCTACTTCTCACACTTCCCTGCCAACGAATAAGCTGGTGGTGCACAAGAAACTGTGAGGGGACTTAGCTGGGATATCTGACCTCAACTGACCAAAGGGATATCCCGTACCATACGGGATATGGTCATCATGCTCAGCAAAGCTAGGGAAAGAAAGAGGATGAAGACATTCGGAGTGATGGCATTTGTCTTCACAAGTAACCATTACGTGTGATGGTGCCCTGCTTTCCTGGAAATGCCTGGCTAAACACATGCCTGCCAATGGGAAGTAGTGAGTGAATTCCTTACTTTGTTTTCCTTCCACATGCACCTTTTGCTGTACCTATTAAAGTGTTGTTATCTCAACACATGAGTTTTCACACTTTTGCCCTTCTGATTGTCTCCCCCATCCCACTGGGGGAGTGAGCAAGTAGCTGTCTGGGGCTGAGCTGCCTGTCGGGGTTACACTACAACACCAAGGCAGAGATCCATGCATTCCAGCTGTTTTCTCACATAAAATGCAACATCCCCTCCTTGCCTTACTGTCCTGTCCTTCCTAAAGAGCCTGTATCCATTCATTGCATCACTCCAGTCCTGTGACCTATACCACCATTCCTCTGTCATCCTAATGAGGTCATAGTCCTGTAACTGCACACAGACTCCCAATTCCTTCTATCTGTTCCTCATGTTACATGCATCAACGTACAGCATTTCTATTATGTTGCCTTCACATCCTTCTACTCTTAGAATCATAGAATGGTTTAGGTTGGAAGGGACCTTGAAGATCATTGAGTTCCAACCCCCCGCCATGGGCAGAGACACCTCCCACTAGACCAGGTTGCCCAAGGCCATGTCCAGCCTGGCCTTGAACACCTCCAGGGACAGGGCTTCAACAACCTCTCTGGACAACCTGTTCCAGTGTCATCTTTTTTATATTCTTTTTCTAGACCTTTTTTAACTGTATTTTATATTTTCCTTTTTCATTATTATTGCTTTTAAAAAATTTGATTTGTTGCTATTGTTGTTTAGCAATTAGTTAGTTAGAGTTAGTGTTAGTTAGTTAGTGTTAGTGGCTCCCCTCCAGAGCCACTGAAATCTGTGCTTATTTAGAATCTACACTCTTATTTCTCAAAAGAAAAAAAAATCTAAAGATTAAATTTTGTATGTTTCAGGGTCTGTTATAGAACCATAGAATCATTTACGTTGGAAAAGACCTTTAAGATCATAAAGTCCAACTGTTAGCCTAGCACTGCCAACTCCACCACTGAACCATACCCCTAAGCGCCACAACTACGCGTCTTTTAAATACGTCCAGGGATAGTGACTTGACCACTTCCCTGGGCAGCCTGTTCCAATGCTTGACAACCCTTTCAGTGAAGAAATTCTTCCTAATATTCAAACTAAACCTCCCCTGGTGCAACTTGAGGCCGTTTCCTCTTGTTCTGTCACTTGTTACTTGGGAGAAGAGACCAACGCCCACTTTGCTACAACCTCCTTTCAGGTAGTTGTAGAGAGCGATAAGGTCTCCCCTCAGCCTCCTTTTCTCCAGCTAAACAACTCTCAGTTCCTTCAGCCACTCCTCATAAGACTTGTGCTCTAGACCTGTCACCAGCTTTGTTGCCCTTCTTTGGATATGCTCCAGCACCCCAATGTCACTCCTGCAGTGAGGGGCTCAAAACTAAACACAGTATTTGAAGTGGGGCCTCAACAGTGGCGAGTACAGGGGTACAATGACTTCCCTAGTCCTGCTGGTCACACTATTCCTGATACAAGCCAGGATGCTATTGGCCTTCTTGGCCACCTGGGCAAACTTCTGGCTCATATTCAGCCAGCTGTTGACCAATACCTTCAGGTACTTTTCCACCAGGCAGCTTTCCAGCCACTCTTCCTCAAGCCTGTAGTGTTTCATGGGGTTGTTGTGACCCAAGTGCAGGACCTGACACTTAGCCTTGTTGAACCTTATCCATTTGGCCTCTGCCCATTGATCCAGCCTGTCCAGATCCCTCTGCATAACCTTCCCACCCTCAAGCAGATCAACACTCCCAGCCAACTTGGCATTGTCTGCAATCTTACTGAGTGTGCACTCAATTCCCTTGTCCAGATCATTGCTAAAGACATTAAACAGAACCGGCCCAACTACCGAGCCCTGGGGAACACCACTTGTGACTGGCCGCCAACTGGACATTCACCACCACTCTTTGGGCCTGATGTTCGAGACAGTTTTTTACCCAGCAAAGAGGATGCTCGTCCAAGCCATGAACAGCCAAATTCTCCAGAAGAATGCTGTGGGAAGCAGTGTTAAAGGTTTTAGTAAAATCTAGGTAGACAACGTCCAGTCTTTCCCTTGTCCACTAAGTGGGTCACCTCGTCATAGAAGGCATTAAGTGCCTTAGTCTTTTCCTCATCCTTAGTCACTGTTTCCCCCCACATCCAATAAAGGATGGAGATTCTCCTTAGCCCTCCTTTTGTTGCTAATGTATTTATAGAAACATTTTTAATTGTCTTCTACAGCAGTAGCCAGATTAATTTCTAGTTGGGCTTTGGCCCTGCTAATTTTCTCCATGCATAAGCTCACAACTTCCTTGTAGTCCTCCTGAGTTACCTGCCCCTTCTTCCAAAGGTCATAAACTCTTTTGCCCCCTGAGTTCCAGCCAAAGTTCTCAATTCAGCCAGGGCAGTCTTCTTCCCTGCCAGCTTGTCTTACAGCTTGTGGGGACAGCCAGCTCCTGTGCCTTTAGGATTTCCTTCTTGAAGAATGTCCAGCCTTCCTGGACTCCTTTGCCCTTTTGCCTTTTATCCTCTGTCATATCATAGAATCATAGAATGGTTTGGGTTGGAAGGGACCTTAAAGAACATCTAGTTCCAACCCCCCTGCCGTGGCGAGGGACACCTTCCACTAGGCCAGGTTACTCAAAGCCCCATCCAACCTGGCCTTGAACACTTCCAGGGATGGCGCCCACTTGACGTACTGGAAGGCTGCTATAAGGTCTCCCTGGAGCCTTCTCTTTTCCAGGCTGAACAGCCCCAACTCTCTCAGCCTGTCTTCATAGGAGAGGTACTCCACCCCTATGATCATCTTCGTGGCCCTCCTCTGGGTTCAATCCAACAGGTCCATGTCCTTCTTATGTTGAGGACTCCTGAGATGGATGCAGTAATCCAGGTGGGGTCTCACGAGAGCAGAGTAGAGGGGCAGAATCACCTCCCTCAACCTGGTGGCCATGCTTCTTTTGATGCAGCCCAGGATAACAGTTGGCTTTCTGGGTGGCAAGCACACATTGCTGGCTCATGTCGAGCTTCTCATCCACCAACATTCCCAAGTCCTTCTCCTCAGGGCTGTTCTCAATCCATTCTCTGCCCAGCCTGTATTTAGTCTTGGGATAGCCCTGACCCACATGCAAGACCTTGCGGTTGGCCTGGTTGAACTTCATGAGGTTGGCGTAGGCTCACCTCTCAAGCCTTTCAAGGTCCCTCTGGATAGCATCCCTTCCCTCCAGCATGTTGACCACACTGTGACTTGGGCAGTGTGCTTAGAGCACTTGCAGGTGAAATCTGAGGCAAAAAAATCACTGAGTACCTCAGCCCTCTCCATATCCTGGGTGACCAGGTCTTCTGTTTCCTTTTGGAGAGGGCCCACATTTTCCCTAGTTTTCCCGTGATCATTGACATACCTACAGAAGCTTTTCTTGTTGCCCTTGATGTCCCTGGCCAGATTTAATTCCATCAGGGCTTTAGCTTTCCTAACCTGATCCCCACCTTCTTGGACAATTTTTCTCTATTCCTCCCAGGCTACCTGTCCTTGTTTCCACCTTCTGTAGGCTTTCCTTTTGTGTTTGAGTTTGTTCAGGAGCTCCTTGTTCATCCACACAGGCCTCCTGGTGTTTTTGCCTGACTTCCTCTTTGTTGGGATGCATCGCTCCTGAGCTTGAAGGAGGTGGTCTTTGAATATTAACCAGCTTTTTTGGGCCCCTCTTCCCTCTAGGGCTTTATCCCATGGTACTCCACTAAGCAGATCCCTGAAGAGGCCAAAGTCTGCTCTCCTGAAGTCCGGGGTAGTGAGCTTGCTGTGCACCCTCCTCGCTGCCCTAAGGATCTTGAACTCCACCATTTCATGGTCACTGCAGCCAAGGCTGCACTTGAGCATCATGCATGTTTTATTATTGTTAAAACAAACTCTGCACATACATGGTATGCGTATGGCGCAGACTAACAGTCTCGTATCCAAACACCTTTAATTATTTTTTTCTTTTTTTATTTTTTAGTCTGTAAGTCAAATCAATGGCCAGAACTTTCCACAACTTAATCTCGCCTGTTGATGCTGACTAATATACAATACAGTATGACCAAAATATGATACACTACTTTTAATGGTGATATTTTGCATGTTTAGTTCTTAGGGAGATTGAGTGACCTGGTATCCATTTTTAAATTCTACAGCACAAATAATGAAGTTTCATTTAACTCTTAGTTCGACAAAGTTTTCACAGTAAAACTGAGTAACTACAAGAACAGGATCTTTGTGATGTGTTCCTCTGCTTATATGAAGGCAGGTTATTTTTTATGAATTTCCTAGCAGAACAAATCTGAAACTGATTACTGACATTGCTGCATAACCAGTGCATAAAAACTTAGCTTACAGATATTGCCATTATGTCAAGAGCACGCAAATATCATGGTTATTATTCAGATATTTACTGATAGCATGAAAAATAAAATGTGGTTTCATACAGAAACAGATTGAAACTGTCTAGAGCAACATTTATTCAGAGGAGTATTACTTTAAATGTTAAGTGTTTTTTAATTGTTTTTACCTAAAGATGGATGAGATATCTATTGTATTAAAATTTATCTCCTAGTGGAATCATAAGATGAATTCAGACTGTCACTGCTCTCAAAGGCAACTTGGATACAAAAGTTTCTGTTAGTGTCAGCTTTGTCAGTCAAAGGACTGAAAGGTTTATTTCCAGTTTCATATCTGCTCTCTTTTATTTAAGTTATTATTGTATTTTTCAGTCTGAAGAACTTCCTCTTGCACATTTCTTGCTCATTAAAAGATTTTAAGGATCAGGGAATGTAGGTGTTTTGGAAAGTTGTCAATCTCTTCTCTAAAAGCACATCAATGACCTTTTATTTTGGTATAAATGAGCAGACACAGTTTTGATTAAGAGCCGCACATTGCTGGAGATGTAAGTTCTTTATTGATCCACAGGTCAGAGCTTTATTGCTTTGTTCTGTTTAACCCTTAGAAATAATTCAATTTGTATGACGCATGAGCCCTGGGTGTTAACAGAGAGTGTTTTTATCACTGGGTAATGATCCACTATGTGCATGAATACCACCAGCAGGTCAAGGGAGGTTATCTTCCCCTTCTACTCTGCCCTGGTGAGGCCACAGCTGGAGTATTGTGTCCAGTTCTGGGCTCCTCAGTTCAAGAAAGACAAGGAACTACTGGAGAGAGTCCAGCGGAGGGATACAAAGATGGTCAAGGGAATGAAGAACCTCTGTTATGAGGAAAGTCTGAGAGACCTGGGTCTGTTTCACCTGGAGAAGAGAAGACTGACAGGGGATCCTATCAATGCTTATAAATATCTAAAAGGCAGGTGTCAAAAGGACGAAGCCAGACTCTTTTCCATGGTGCCCAGAGACAGGACAAGGGGCAATGGGCACAAACTGGAACACAGGAAGTTCCATCTGAACATGAGGAAAAACTTCTTTACTTTGAGGGTGGCAGAGCACTGGAACAGGCTGCCCAGAAATGGGGTGGAGTTTTCTTCTCTGGAGATATTCAAAACCCGCCTGGATGTGATCACGTGCAGCCTGCTCTAGGTGAACCTGCTTTAGCAGTGGGGTTGGACTAGATGATCTCCAGAAGTCCCTTCCAACCCCTACCATTCTGTGAATGCTTTGACATTTGGTTATTCCTAATGGAGAGATGATGGTTAATCCTTCAATCTCATTACACTTAGTGTTACAGAAATGAATGGTTTTCAAAAGGAAGACCTCTATGGTACAATTACAGTGATGGGGCTTGGGGATATTCCACCCCAGAGAGATATCTATGGTACTTGTAGGTCTGCTGTAACTCTTCCATGAAGAATCACTGGTTGCAACGAGGGCTAGGTTGAAATGTTAGGACCACTGATGAAACAGTAGTTTGAGCCATTATCCAAACACTTGGCAACATTAGTTGGAGTTTCAAATACCAGTTCTTCCCACCTATAAATATTCAGCAGTATGTTTAACAAAAATATTTTATTAAATGACGAAAAGAAAACAGTATAGAATGATAGAGTGTTTCCTCAGTTACATTAATTTCTTCAGTGTAACTGGCAGTGTCTCACATTGCTAGGACAGCCAGTTGCCTTCTCTGCCACTCACAGTTCAGGAGTGTCAGGTCTTGCTGTGGTGTGACCTTTTTCCCCTCTCGTAGCCTCTCCTTCTTCTGACTGCTCCTTGTTTTGCTCTGCAACCACCACTAACCTCTCTCCATGGCTCCTTATTCTTCTAGCTGCTCCTTGGTGTGCCTTGTTTCATTAGCTGCTTCTGCTAGCCACTACCATCAGATACTCTTTCCACTGCTTTAACCACAAGCTTTTCCCCCAGGTCTTTGTTCTACTCCTTGCCAGGAGGGACTCTGCACTGCATTTGCTAACATTTTGTCTTATTTTGGCTCCCGGCAAGGGCCTGGGTATCACTGAGGACCCACAGAGTGTGGCAGTGCACCACACACTTACACAGGTGACTCTTAACTTGCTGGTGTCACTTTACAGCTAACAGGAGACTTTTAAACAGTATTTTCTACCTTTTTTTTCCTTTCCAGGCTGTGCAGTTTCCATGTCAATGTTATGATGTTACATGCTATATCTTTAGGAGTAATTACCTGCTCCAAACTTCTATGCACTAGTAGAACAGAAATTTTTCTCTATTTGATGATAGGTCTCTTTTTTGTTTAAATCAGAAATGGCTCACTGACATAGTAAAAAACAATAGATGATCTGAGGGATGGAGCACCTCTCCTATGAGGAGAGGCTGAAAGAGTTGGGGTTGTTCAGCCTGGAGAAGAGAAGGCTCCTGGGAGACCTTATTGCGGCCTGCCAGTATCTAAAGGGGGCCTACAGGAGACCTGGGAAAGGACTTTTTACTAGGGCATGTAGTGACAGGACGAGGGGGAATGGCTTTAAGCTGGAGGAGGGCAGGTTTAGATTAAACATTAGGAAGAAATTTTTCACTTTAAGGGTGGTAAGGCACTGGAACAGGTTGCCCAGAGAGGTTGTTGAAGCCCCGTCCCTGGAAGTGTTCAAGGCCAGGCTGGACATGGCTTTGGGCAACCTGGTCTAGTGGGAGGTGTCCCTGCCTATGGCAGGGCGGTTGGAACTCGATGATCTTCAAGGTCCCTTCCAACCTAAACCATTCTATGATTCTATGATTCTATGATTCTATATAAATATATAATATTTATATTATTAATATTAATTATAATAATCGTCATCTAGGCTTGCACAGTCATCCTTTTCATTTTTCTCCCCTTCTTTCTACTTTATGTCAACACATTATTTCTCCACCTTTGGGACCTCACTCCTCCTGAAATGTCTTCAGCTATGAGGGCAGACTGCTTTTGCTTTAGGCTTCAGCCTTCAATGTGTTTTTCTTCTGTACTGTATCTGCACCAGAAGATGGGGTTTTGGTATGCCACTGAACCAAAAAAAAAAACTCTGATGAAATCACGAAACTTAGAACCTGTAGTTTGTTTTTAAAGTCAGAATAACTTGGCTATCTTTGACTGGAGGTCTAAAGAATAGTCCTTGGTCACCTTTGGATGGTTAGTAAAGGCTTTGTCCACAGAATGCTGTGGAAGCATGAGTTGAAAAGAGGCTGAAAGCATTTAGGAGAGAAAAATCTATCACAGGCTGCTATCTATCACAAATCTATCACAAGCCACCATCTCTGATTCAGGAACACCCCGAGCCACAAAATTTTGGAAACTGGGAGATCTCGCTTTATGGTATTCACATATTCTTGGCTCGGCACCCACTGCTGTAAACAAGGTAAGAATGGACCTTTATTTAATCCTGAAATGCAGTTCCTTAGTTCTCGTGTTATGTTATGTATAATGAAGCAAAACTGTGTGTGCATAGGCTCATATAAATTTTAATTAATTCATAATTGGTATTATAATTACATTTTCTACTTGGAATGCCAAACCTTCTGAGCTGATTCATGCTACTGAGCTGATACCTACCAATTGACTACATTACAAATGCGTGCAATGCACAGCAAGAGGGACCAAGGTTTGACTTGCTGCCATTACTTATGGTTTCAGAACCGTACTTATGATGTCTTTACCAGCAATTAATTTGACTGGTTAAAGTTGCTGATCCTAGGCACACACATTGTGCATGTGTGCACAGACCACTAGCTGTTTGATGATCTCCTGTCCACATTGCAGGGAGGGTGCTCTAGAGGGTGCCCTGGTTTATACCACATTTATTCCATCAGGAAAACAAACACACTTCAGCCATATCAGCATTACACTGAAATCTGTACTGTATCACTCTGCAAACACCAGAAGTACCCCTATAGCATACAGTTGCCTCTAGACATATTCTATGTCACCTGAATAATTACAACCAAAGAGCCAACAAGTTCATGGCAAGAAAAGAAAAAGCCAAGTAGGACACTAAAATTCAAATCAGTGGTGTCAGAGGCCGTAAGGAAGCAATGCATGAAGTGATGAAAGCATTTTGGCAAAGAATTGCCTTCTCGGCTCCATTCACAGGGAAAGTGGTTATTCACACCAGCAGATAGTGTACACTCCTATAATAGGGTAAAATAGAGCAGTTGGGAAAAGAATCTGGGGAACCTGTCAGTGTGTGAAGACGTATAAAAAGAGGAAAGGGAAATTTATATGTAAGAGAGAATTATATGGCTGAAGAAGAAAAACTAAGTAAGTGCTCATTTAAATACTGGGGGGGACAACTACATAGAAGAATTGGTAGGTTTGATAGGATGAACTATATGGGTAGGAACTATATAGGCAGTTTGCAGAATGAACTGCAGTGAGGAAAGATGTAAGAATACACACACTGGTAAATTAAATGTGTCTGGGACTGAGCTATTGCAATGAGAAAGACAGACAGTGTCCATACCATTCAGTTTTCTTACCTACTACAACAGAGTGGCCTCATCCAAAATAAGCAGTGGACTTAATGTTACGTTCATGGCTCAGCTGAACATGAGAGCAGTGCCCTGAAATTTCCTAGTAGAGTCCTATTTGGGCTGGATGGAGTCTGGTCAAGAAGAATCCTAAAAATGTATGTATAACCAAAAGAGAGTTTCAGTGCTTAAGAATGTCCTCACGTCTAGGGATGTCCCTTGGTACTGTTTGATTTACTAGCAAAGACAGAGCTGGAGGGTAGGAAGCTTGACTAATGGGTGATGGGTCTGATGTGACCAACAGAGTACAGTTTTAATGAAAGGAGTTACTAAAATTGAAATGCAAAAAAAATATTTTTAGATCAAAAATATGTGATGAAAAAGAAGTGGAGAAGCGGAATACTCACACAAGAGAAGATACATGTGATTTTGAAATGTCATTTTGTGGTTAACTCTGACAGTGAAAAAGTGAAAAGGACCGGTCTTGGATATTTCAGACTGGTTTATAGATAGATGTTTAGAAGAAGATGGAAGATAGAAGATAGAAAAAGATAGAAAGACAAAAGGAAATATTTAGATTAGAAAACTATTTAGGACACAAAAATGTGATGCAAGGGAATTACACCTTTTCTTTTTAAATAAGGAAATTTTCTGTTTGGTAGAAGGTTGAAGATTTGTACTTTTTGCTGCTGTGAGTGACCTGTAGGGTCCCAAAACTCAAATACACATTAAAACTGTTTTTTGTTAGTCTTAAGTATTTTTCATAACACATCTACACTCATAATAAACTTTAAATAAATGAAAGGGAAAACAGAAGCATACTAATTGCCTAGTCTATCTACCACACAAAAAAAAAAATAATGAAAAGATGGAAATAAGCTGTGAATTTTTAGCCATGAACTAATCATAAAAATTTCCCACAAGTCATTTTAAGGAACATTTTTTCAGGGGAAAAAAACAGTTTATTGAGTTAACATTTGAACAATGAAAATCGATACAGAAGTAGCTTTTACAATAGAAGCACAACTGAATATGTATATGTGGTTTGTTCTAAAAAGATCAAAAGGATCCTTGGAAATATTGTGAGTCAATATACGAGTGTCTGAATAAGTTAGAGCAGCAATCTGACAGTATAATATCTCATCAATGACAGCTGGTCTGGTAATGGGTGCTCTCAGAGGGGTTTTGAATACAGTTCTGTTTGTGAAGACCCTCTCAATACCATGAATGCCTGAAGTCCTCAGTCAGTCATGGATCATGCAGTAGTCCTCATCTCAACTCTTAGATCTGTTCTTTAGAACTAGACAGAACATATTGGATCAGGTCTATGTTAAGGTATTAAGGTAAATATTTCTCAGAATAGAGTTGTCCTGCATATGATCATCCTGGGCAGAAGTGGTTCTTCCTCTTTCCTCTCCCCACATGCACATGTTCATGCACACACAGACCATCTCTCAGATCATACAGGATGGAAAATTAAAAGATCAGCGCAGACTCATAGACATCTTTTTTTCCTACTTCTGGTATTAGAGAGAGAGTTTTAATATTGGCACTACCAGTAGCTGCAAAGAAACTATATTAGTCATGAAGAACTAAGAGGATGGGAGAATGTACGTAGCAACCTGAACCACTGAATTCAGTGTGCAGCAATTCCAAACAATTTTTTTTTCAGATATATTTATGCCCACACCCCCAGGGATATAACTTATAATGAAACCTGACCTTACTATCTTTTTTGATCTGATGCTACAGGTTGCTTATCACAGAATCTTCTAGATTGGAAAAGACCTGTAAAGTCATCTAGTCCAATCATTAACCTAACACTGACAACCCACAACTAAGCCATGTCCCTAAGCACTATATCTACACAACCCTTAAATACTTGCAGGGATGGGGACTCCACCACTGCCCTGGGTAATGCGTTCCAATGCCTGATGACCCTTTCAGTAAAGAAATTCTTCCTAATCCAATCTAAACTTCCCTTGGTGCAACCTGAAGCCATTTCCTCTTGTTCTATCACCTGTTACTTGACAGAACAGGTCGACTCCCACCTCTCTGCAACCTCTTTTCAGATAGTTGTAGAGAGTGATACGGTTTCCCCTGAGCCTCCTTTTCTCCAGGCTAAACCACCCCAGTTTCCTCAGCCACTTCTCATCAGACATGTGTTCCAGACCCCTCACCAGTTTTGTTGCCCTTCTTTGGACATGCTTCAGCACCTCAATGTCCTTCTTGTGGTGAGGGGCCCAAAAATGAACACAATACTAAAGATGCGTCTTCACCAGTGCTGAGTACAGGGGTAAAATCACCTCCCTGTCCTGCTGGCTACAACTGTTCCTGATACAGGCAGGGAAGCTGTTGGCCTTCTTGGCCACCTGGGCACACTGCTGGCTCATGTTCAGCCAGCTATCAGTCAACACCTCCAGGTCCCTCTCTGCTGAGCAGCTTTCCAGCCACTGCTTCCCAAGCCTGTAGCATTGGTGGGGGTTGTTGTGGCCAAAGTGTGAGACCCAACAATAAGGCCAAAGCCTTATTGAAACTCATACAGTTTGCCTTGGCCCATTGATCTAGTCTGTTTAAATCCCTCTGCAGGGCCTCCCTACTCTCAGGCAGATCAACACTTCCACCCATCTTGGTGTCCTCTGCAAACTTACTAAGGGTGCACTTGATCCCCTCATCCTGATCATCGATAAAGATGTTAAACAGGACTGGCCCCAGTACTGAGCCCTTGGGGACACCACTCGTGACTGGCCACCAACTGGAATTCACTCCATTCAGCACCACTCTCTGGGCCCGGCCTTCCAGCCAGTTTTCTACCCAGCAAAATGTATGCCCATCCAAGCCATGAGCAGCCAGTTTCTCCAGGAGAATTCTGTGGGAAACGGTGTCAAAGGCTTTACTAAAGTCCAGATAGACAACATCCACAGCTTTTCCCTCATCCACTAAGTGGGTGATCATGTTGTAGAAGGAGACCAGGATAGTCAAGCAGGACCTGCCTTTCATAAACCCATGTTGACTGGGCCGGATCATCTGGTTGTCCTGTGAGTACTGCATTGTTTATGTAATTGTAATAATTGTAATGCATAAACATGCATTCTAATGCATGCTTATGCGTTACAAGCCTGAAAAATTTCCCAATACTCTAGGCCAAACCACAACTGCAGTTCCGATTTGTGTGTGCTGGAGAGGGGTGTGGAAAGACTGGAGGACAAAGAAACTCAGAAAAAGCAGGGGTCAGAAACTCTGATTTTTTCAAAGCATGCCAAGATGATCTGTCAAGCTAGAGTTGGAATAAAAGAGTGACTTGCCTGGCGTGTGCAAGGACATGACATATACAGGAAATAGCGGACGTGAAAAGGAAAGGAGAAGAAAACTTGAGACGACTTACCGGTAGGAAATATCTTGTTTTAAGAGTAGCCTTTATACTGAGGGCATCTGAATCACAGCCTTTGTCTATGCTCAGCCTCTCACACTGCAAGGATCTTTCCTCAAATATGCTGCTATGTGTACTTGAAATCAAGGGTTACTTGTACATTTGGGGATATGGTCAACCACAGAGCTGTGTTTTCTCTCTTAATAAGGATGGAGGTGAAGTTATCACCTGAAAGTTCATGTATTTACACTATTCTTCCCATAAATCCTCAGTGGTTCTTCCACAGTTGAGAAAACAAAATAGGAAACAATATCCTTGCCATATCCAGATATACTGTTGGTCATACATAGAGAAATGCAAAGTGAATAACAAGCAAATGCTCACTTAAAAACTGATACAGCCTTAATTCAGGTCTGCAACAGGGAGATACCAAACTCCTCCACCTCCTTTGAAATAATAACTCAAGTAATCATGTGAAAAGCAGTGCACTGAATTAATGTGTTTTTAGAATATTTTGGAGGGGAAAAAAAAGGTAATGAACTATTAAAATGTTGTTGTTGGTTTTTTTTAATTGGAACTTTCTCTTTTTTGTAAACTTGATGAATTCATAATGTTTGCAGTTCTCAGATCAAACTGGAGAGGAGGCTTTATTGCTCCAGGTGTTGTGATGATTGGAGGAGACTTATATTGGCTCTGAACCCTTCTCAGTCAGGCTGTAGCTTTCATCCAAGACATTCAGACAGTCCAAATCTGCAGAGTCATTCATTTCAATAGCAGTCTCTTACAGTTTTATTGTACTGTTGCTATGCTCATATCAATAAATATTTCTAAACGACTTGACAATTTGCAGCTTTTTAAAGGGGTTAGTCAAAAGGAGCTGAATTCCAAGTTCAATTAACATGCTATGAACGTGGCAAAGAGCACACAAAGGAATAAAGGTAAGAATTTAAAACTGATTTGCTTTACAGTTATCCACTCTGGATGGTCTAAATCAAACGTAACAGCCAGCAGGCAAAGTAGCCAGGATTTTCTGTAACCACTTAAGTCACATGCTGTTTTACCAAAAGCAGGATCTTTCCCACCCGCCATGTAGAAGCAGCTCATCACTGTGTTGACAACCTTAGGATCCACATCCTTAGTTATAATATGACTCTATGGCAAAAAGAAAAAAAAAAAAAAAGAAAAAGGAAAGTATAGTAGATGCTAGAAACTAAATACTAGAATTTAAATGCCAGCATTCTCATTTAATGGCTAAAGAACAATTCACATGATTACAGAAAAAGAGCTTTTTATCCTCCTTGTGGTCACTTTTACATTTTGCACAAATGTAGAGTTTATACTTAGAATCAAACAACTATATTAATGGTGAAATAATACAATGAGTAATACCATTCAGTGAGTCCCCAGACATTTGAACACAAATCCTAAGAGGATATGCAGACTCATATTAAGAAAAAGGTATATCCCTGCCTTTCTGGATTGCTTCTAAAGCCAGTTCTTTTTACAGCCTTTATCCTCCATGTTCCCTGACTAGATCACCGTGGTGACAGATAGACTGCTGATAACATATGAGTACTATAGCCCGGTTTCATTCAAATCTGACATTTAAAATGGTAACAGAAAAGACGTATGAAATGAAAGAATGACTCTATGTTTCTTCCCAAAGCTCATACTTTTGAATCTATAAAAATAATCACTACTGTTTTTAAATTCTTTTATAAAGTTGATTCCTGACAGTTTCTCACTTTCAGGGCATATGAAACCAGAATATTCAAGAGGTGTTTGCAAGAGCACCTGAAAGGTGAAGTCACTGGCATAAAGCTGTAATAAACATCTGAAGCAAACCCTTCTAGTTTAAGGGAACTTCAATACATGAGGCTCAGTTATCACTACTCGAAATCATTTTTAGAAGTAGTTGCTAGCATCAACAAGAAGTAAGTGAAATATGACTACTGATTAGTCAAAAAAATGAGCAACACTATTAAAGCATGTGATAAATTTATAGACCTACACCATATGTCACATATTTACTGAGGTAAACTGATGATTGATAGAAAAAAATATATTCTTCTTGCACTTTTAACTGCCCCATGGCACTGGTGCCCATTAGTCTTCATTAGGGCGTGGTATGACATCAAATCCTTAAGCAATTGCCAAAAAAATGTTGCTATATTTTCCTGTAAAAACTCACCTTGCAACCTTGAATGCTAAGGCTGAAAAAAGCAAAGATATCTAGACTTGAGGAAAAACAGATATCTCTCTTGACAGCAGAATGATTAGGTTTCTTCATTCTTTTGTTGTTTGTTTGTGGTGTTTTTTTTCAATTTTCCTTTATTACTACCCACAATCTGTTGCACACAGTCCTGAGATTTACTTTTCTCTTACCTCTATGTACCCCTATTTCTTCTCCACGTCAAATAAAAGATCTGAAGCTTTGTCAAAATCCCTCAAACTTCCCAAACAGCATGTGACAGAAGGTACCAAAAGATGGAAAAACCTTTCACCTTTATTTACAGTAGTTACAGTTGCCCAATATCCCTGCCTACCCTACTAGTTTTTGGATCTCTCCTTATTCTAAGAGTTATACAGATTAAGAGTCTGGAATTATTTTGTTCAATGCTTGTTTCCTCATTTTTTACAGGCAAATAATAAAAAAACAATAATGAGGGGAAAAAAGCTTCTGTTACTTTAGAAATACTCCATGGAAATGTGGACAATGGCAACCATAAATATTAATAGGGTATAGGGTTCAGAGAACCACAAAGCCTACAGCTCCAGGGACACTGGGGCTGGAAAAGGCATGCCAAAGAGAGCACGGCATTGCAACAACGTTGCTCCCTCCACACCTTTCTCATTTGGCCACTTATGGTGCTGGGGACCTCAGCCTTAGCCGTAGCTCACCTCTGCCTTTATGTGGCTACCAAGAAAATCAGTACAAGAGATATATAGAAAGGAAGTAGGATATGTGATTCTTCTTTACATTCTTAGTTTTTTGCTTCCCCCTAAGCAAGAATAAGCATATCTGTTAGTCAGAGGAAATCCTCTTTTTTTTCTGGTACTTGCGATCCTTCAGTGTGGGCTGACACATCTAACTCTACACCTTATCATAGTGTTATGTTCTGTACTTCGTTTATGTGTCTTTATAACTGTTATTTTGAATTTTTGGCAGTATCTATATGCCTTAGCAGACAAACTCTTTATTACTGCTGTAGGTCTTGTTCAGTTAAGGAATTATGTATATTTTACCTAGGTTGCATTACATTCCATTTACTATGGTTCAGAGAAATGGTCTCTGACATGCTATTAAGAATAGCATAGTCATATCACTTTGAGCAACCTTGGACTGTTCTTCCTGTTTCATGATGCAAACAAATTTTAACTTCTCCATCAAATTTTACTTTCTCAATCTGGATGTATACAGCAGTGCCTTACTTCTACCCCTATACCTATTAGGTATTCCTTACAACAGCCAATGGCTTTTGCTTACCATAGGTGAGCACATAACACAAGAACATAGCAAGCGTATTGATATTACACTTACCCTGTATCTTTACATAACCCAAATCCTCTATTAAGGTTCATACTTACACAGACATGTAAGACATACTGTACATTAGTTTCTGTGGACAGAAACACATTGCAGTGGTAATGCCTATTAAGTCATTAAGAAATAAATCAAGGGATAAACCAAGGAAAATATTTTCACGAAGGATGGAGTAGACTTCATTTGTAAAATCAATACTTGTTACTGCATTTCAAGGTTGGCTTTTATTTGAGAACATTTCTGCACTGCTGTTCCTCTGTCCTAGTTGTTTCTCCCTTGTGTTCCTGTTCTCTCTAGATCGATTTCGGATTTCTTAGTTCCAGAAGTTATGATAAAAATGATTTTACAAAGACAGAGTGAAACCAGATCATAGTTTTAACCAATCTGATGCTTAACAAACAAAAGGCTCATACACAACCATGCCTTTTTCCATGATATCCTAAATGAAAATTACAGTTGTTTCACGTCCCTATGAAATCCCAGGTTCACTTACAAGCACCAAATGCTGTCCACAGAGGAGGGCAGTTTAAAATAATGGAAAGAGTAAGGTTAGGAAAATGTACTTGAACAGTGCCAGGCATATAGAAAGTGTCTCTGAATCCTGAGTTATTTCAGAAATAAAACGCTGCTATTTTCTAAATGAGTTTGTTCTGCAGACTCCCTTTTGACTAGGGAATACTCTTGCTTCACTGAGATAACTGTCATTTGAGAAAGCTCTTAGCTTTCAGCTCCTGTTCATGTTTTCAGGTGCATGTATGAGGCTATAGGTTATCTTGCAGTATTTGGTATTTTCCAGAGGAGTAGTTCACATACGTCTGACTTTAGTTATCATTCCTTCTAATCAGTTGTGTAGGTATAAAATCAGCAATAGATCTGAAGAAGCTGAAATAGAAAGACACAACTAGGACGAAAAGAAAAAGTCTTGACATATGTTTCCAAAAAACTTAGTATCTGAATGTAGCAAGACATACTTATTTTTATAGTGTACATTATGCTGCTCATAATAATGTTTTACATCCTAAAGATCAGTCATTTTATCTTTGTATCTGGCTGTTTCTATACAGCCTAAGAAAAAATAAGTTAAATTTGTTAATTTTTAAATTGAATTTTTTAAAAAGTGTAGGTTTAAATTCAAGTAATAGATGAACCAAATGAATCTCATAATTGAGGGAGGGTGAGACTAAAGAGTCATAGGAAATTTCAGGCTGTGGGATCACTCATGATTTCCTCCTGAAATAAATAAAAAGTTAAGTTCTTTACGATACTGTTTTGGAGTTTAAAGCTAGGGGCAATAAATAGAAAGTAAATTATATTATCTTCCAAAAGAGTAAGAAAATTAACTGTCAGTTCACTGTCAGAGGCTGAGCTATCTTATCCTCCTGGGTGTGGTGCTACTTGTGCAGAGATCTGTGGAATCCCTAGGTACTCATTTTCATTCTCTACTATTTTTTCCCTCTATTTTTCTGGTTTTTTTTATCAGACCTAGCATCTTTTACATCAGCATACACACAGATCCGGGTCTGGGTTACATCATTACTTACAGCAAATGGCTCTTTATTTCATACAGTTTGTAATACATTTCTTGCTGTGTTGACTGCCAAATTACCAAAGGCTGTTGGTAGATGCATGTTAAGTATGGAGAAGCATGTGGTAGCCAGTATCAGTGACAGTCATGGCTAAGTAAATGGAATATGCCCTATTTAAATGGGCAGTACATGTAAGACATCTGTCTGGAAATGGCTTTCACTGTTGACAGAATTTAAAAAACTAGCCTAGATTATAGATCTACATTTCTTAATATTGACTTTTAGCTAAAAGTTAATCCCACCCTCCATGTCGCACACACAAAAAGTGATTTTCTAAAAATACTTCAACTATTTTCAAGAATAACAGAATTTCCTGTTCTATAAGCACACTTTCAAATAACATTTAGGAGGTGAGAAACACTTAACAGAAGCAGAGTAGGTTGCCTGTAACTGCTGTCCTAGTTGTGCTGTTCTCTTCCTGCTCTCCTGCTGAAGCATTACAACATTTGGCAGATATTCTCACCCAGTTAAGTAACAGTTATATTACTGATGGGATCAAGAGGAGGTTAAAAGATATGCTCTCCTTCGGGTTCTTTCATAAACCTAACAATTACTTTTATATTACAGGTCTTGCCACAACACCCTCTCTGTGCAAATATTTCAAAACCATCACACTCTGAATATAAATCTAATTAATAGCCAGATAGCCAGATTAGTAATAGCCAGATTACAGATATAGTCAGTTATTCATCTGTAGAAGTCACTGTAAATTGGTATAAAAAATCAAAATGGATAAAGAGGGTTCATGAACTTTCAGAAACAGCTTCAACTGATGCTTTTTTAGTGTTCACAAGTGTTGCAAATGTACACATTTATGAACTGAAGTATGGATTTGGGCTTGGGCAAACCTTCATCTTCCACTTGTTGTTCCCTGCAAAACTGTTTCCAACTATGAGGGACGTGACATAATCACAATGCAAAACAATGAAGTTATCCAAATTTCTTTTCCTCTGTCCCTACAAATTGCATTCTTGGCTGCATACTAATCCACTTCTGATGGAAAGAAGAAAGATTTTCCTTTTGCTCCTCTTTTCCAACAATTTTTCAGAGAAATTGGAGACGTGGTTTTAATTCCTTTTGCCTGACGAGATCACTGAATGGAGAGAAGTGTTTCAGCTGCAATGCTGTTTTGTGTACATGCAATAAGCATCACTGCTGATTGTATTTGTGAGTTGCATTTCATGCTAGGCTCAGATACCACCTGGATGCTTTGGTGTGCACCTCTGGAACACAGGCAGAGTTCAGGCAATTCTCTGTATATCTGGTGATCAAAATGGAGCTTTTATGAGAACGAGGTACCTGGCTGCCAGGAATGGGAATAAGGGAATGCCAGGGCAATTCTGCAGTTCAAAAAAGAGGCACTAAATAGATTCATGTGTCTCCAACTCTAGGTGGTTACTTAATCTTGTACATTCATGGTTTAGACACCTAAATCCTACTGACATCAGTTTTAGGTGTCAGTCTAAGCTTTCTGTATCTTACAAGTTTTGCCAATGAATTAAGGAGATTTTCAAAAAGTAGGATTTTTACAAGTGGTCAGTGTTGATCTAAATACTACTATTGAAGTCCATAGGAAATCTCCTAAGAATATCAATAGAATACAAGCTAGAGAAGTGCTGAACCCTTTCAGAATCACATGCCAAAGATTTTTTCATTGTATTTGTCACACTTCCCATCATATGTCTCCTACCAGCACTTGAATATGGTGTTGTTTCTCATGTTAAAATATTCATTATTTTTCTACATAATTGCCAGAGAGTAAGAAGGTTGAATTCCTACAATCAGTGAACAATGACGGCAACAAAACACGCGAAAAATCTTTTTCCTCTAAATAATTTCAGCAAAAATAAATCATTTGGCACTTTATGGTATTTCACAGTAGGAAAACATTGACAGAGTCAAGTACCAAGAGAAACTTAAAATATGAAATGTGAACCCTAACAATAATGGAGATGCATGCCAGTATTGCATGTTGTATGCTGGAGGCTTTCCAGAGACTACTATATTCACTATAAATCCTACTGGTAACAGATACAATCTGTATATATATATATATATATATGTGTGTATATATATATATACGTGTGTATATATATATGTGTGTATATATATATAGTCTGTCTGTGTATATTCTGTACTGTCAATATTTCCTTTTCATCTGTGTGTTTGTCTGAATATTGACCAAATCATTCAAATGAGAATATGAGTATCAATTTACATGATCAAGGAGACTGCAAATTTTAATACTACATTTTACTTGAAGACGTGGAGATTAACACTGAGGTTAAACCCCTTCTCCACAAGACAGACTGTCCTTAACAGTTAGTTAAGGTTATTAGTTTCTTAACAGTTAGTTAGGTTATTAGTTTCTGTATCAAGCTCTAAAAAATTTCAGTTGCTAAAAGCATGAGGAGTATTTTATGGGAAAAGTGAACTATCCAAGTGTGACACCTTTTTGGCTTGTATGACACTTAGGACAATAAAATTCTGATCCCTGGCTAGAGGTCCTACATGAAAGTCACAGTAGATATAATAACTGCAAATTATACCCAAATACAGATTTTAGAAATACCAAATCTTTATACTATTAGATCAGACACTACATTCAAAGTTCATTCAAATGTTGTTTATTGGAAATGTGGATCCACATATTACATCTTGTGTACATTTAAACTCAGAATTTACAAATATGGGAATTTATGAATATAAGAATTTCTGAGTGTTCTTAATCCAGATTTTATTGTGGTTCACTAATGTAAGATACCAACTAATTCCCTCTAACAACCTGCCACATATTAGTTTTTTGATGCCACTGACACATGAAGGAGATTGTAAATTAGAATTTTCAAATTGATGTTATTGCAATTTAAAAAAGTTATCCAAGGCTTTGCAAGCACTAAATGGTTTACAGTTCACACAAGATGCAGTGTTGTTCCCTCTTCCCTTAAGTATTCCTGTTCAGAATATCTCCCTCCATAAACAGAAAAAAGACACCTTTACTTTGGCCTACTCTTTCTTCCTAATAATCTTCCTGAAAAAGGAACTATGGAGAAAACAGGCTTTGACTGGTTCAGACTTAGTTTAAAGACATTGTCATAATATAAGGGCAGAAGCAATACCTAATCAGGAGTATCTGTCACCAACAACAAGCACAAAATTAGGAACAAGGAGAACTAAGAGGATTGGCATTTCGTCCCTACATTCATACGAATTTAAAATTCCGTGAAAATGTTTTTTGAGACTGTTACCAATTCTGCTTTACTTTGTAGTTAGCTGGTTTTGCAGTGATAAAAGTTGGTATCATAAAATATTTCTTACAGGATACAATGAACAAACAGAACATAGGATCTGCCAGTAAACAAACATCAATATCCAATATTGAAAAGTAAAAAAAAATATTTAAAATACAGAGAATATACTGTAAAATAGATACTCCAACATAATTTAACTGGATCACAAAAAAATGTAAACTTTTCTAACAGTGCAGTTAACAGATGACAAACTCAGAATATCCATTCTAGAGATGTGCATATTAAAAGTATTTGTACATATATTTATACTGTTAGAACCTCAGTCTGTTTCCAAACTCTTATGACTTTGAATTGAAAAAAATAAAGAAATGAAAATCACTTAGTTTGATGGAACTGAAAGGTAAAATTTTGATTTTAACAATTTATCTTCCAACTAAATAACATAAAATTTCATAGCAAATAAATAAATATTCTGAAATGAAAAGTCACAATGTTCTGCAACGAAGGTCAGTGCAAACACTGACTTTATTGAAATTATTTCAGTGCTTTTTAAAGAAATGTTATTGAAATCTAGCTGCTTAATTTTAATGAGGTGTCATTCCTCAATGAAACAGTCTTATGTCAGAACATTTTATACGATTTCAGATTTTTGTTTTCACGTCTCAAATGCAAATGTGCATTTTACATTAACAACTCAAAATGGGAGACAAAAAAGTGTTTCATATTAGCCCAGCTTTGCTTCCATGGAAGGAAAGGAGGTGGGGACAGTAAGTTACCAGACATTTGACAAGCTACATACATGACTCCTGCATCAAGAGACTTATATCAAGAAGTGTCATAGCAGAGTGATGGTGAATTTGCTCCTAGTTCAGACCATGTCCTATTACAGCCAATTACATATTATTTTTCCCAACCCCAAAACATAAAACAGAGAACAATATGGACACCTAGGATAAGACCCTGCTTATCATTCTATTGTCTGTATAAGTTACACACAGGAGAGCTTTTCAAATTCATCTTGCCTTTTAAGAACATCCCACCACAAAAATATTTTGCAACTAGCACTGAATTAAATCCATTGTACTTTCCTGTGACACTGATGAAGGAATTGTGTGCTATGTTTTCATGACAAACACATCATTAGTGTACATACATTTAAGCTGATTATTTCATTCAGCGCAAGGGACATTAGGGTTAGAATGATACAAAAGCACAAATCACACTTGATGTTTCCCAAATACCAAGCTTTGTGTGATCTAATCAAGATTTCATCAAATGTTTTATTAAACTCAGTCACGCGAGCCTTGCTGAAGCCAGATGATCTCTTATTATCAACTAGCAGTAAATTACATTCATTTTTGAACTGAATTTCAATGAAACCCTTCCTAAAATACTTGGAAGCTAGAAGGGGGTCATCTTATAAAAATACACAATTGCTGCTATGTTTTTCCCTAGAAATTAAATGGTAAGCAGAGGAAATTGGGGTTATAAATGCTACTGCTCACAAAAAGGTGGAGATTATCATGTTAGCAATATATGGTATGATCATTAATGACCAAAAGGAATTCACTTTGATTTATTAGTTACTCCTCATTTGTACTACAGGTAGTATCCTTTTAACTACAAGAAAAATAATAAGAAAAGATTCCTGACCAGTGAGATAAATCACGTGCTAGTAAACAGCATAAAAATTACTGCATGTGTCCTCCATATTCAAGTTACATTTTTTGTGTTTTACATGCAAGATGAACAGGGGAAAGATCTAAATATACATAGTTAAAAGCATGAATGAGCCTCTCATTCAGAGGGTGAGAAAGAAAATGCTGAAAAGAGGTGTTTTTGCAGCAGGCCTTTCTGAAACAGACCTTATGTTAACGGTAGCATGCAGTACTGATGAGTATAAGAGGTAGGAAGAGACTTGACTTTACCATCTACTGAACCCGTAGTTCTACACCTGAAGTATGCTGAGTGGAGGAATGCCTCTGTTAATCTGAAGATAAAATCAACATTTCTTATCAAGAAAGAAAGGGTGTTTCTACATCTGTAATGTGCACTCCACAGTTGGAAATCATGGCATTAATTTAGCACAAAGTGAAACAGTAAGTAAGAATCCTACTTAAAAATATTACCTCAGAAATTACAGAACTATACACATAGAAGGGATACAGCTCTCTGCAGGATGTGCGAGGCCAGACCTGGTTCTTACCTGTCAGCATTCACACACATACTTGCTTCTCAAGTATCAAAATGTTTTCTAAAAAGCATCATGTAATGCCAGCACTGTATTTAAACCTGTACCTGCAAATTGGAAATGTAAACTGGACACTTATTTGAAAATTGAGTGTAAGGTATGAAAAATAAGGAAATGGCTTATTTTAAATAATATTATTAATGAGTGACTGATAGGCCACATAGCCTTTTCTATCCAAGCGCATTAAATCTTTCAAGTAGCGAAAATATAGCAGTCACTTTCACCTTTGCTGTGATATAACCACTTTTAGATTCCACTATGTTATACTACTTGCTACACTACAGATCTTTCTCAGATTGATACCTCAGTAGGTTGAGATCTCAGCTTCTGTCATAATCTAATATAGAAGTTACAGCAAGTTGACGGGAAAATGTCAAGGAAATAACCATTGACTATAAAGGAGATGAGGACAGGGCAGTTTCCCTCAATACTGAATAAAACAAACAAACCAAATATTTCAGGGCATTTAGTAACCAAAATTCTTTCTCTTTCAAAATGCAGAGTCTGATTAGACAACCACATGAAGGAAGAGATGCATAATTTACTCTTGGATAAAAATTACAGAAAAGTAAAATCATACTGGTAATTCCTAGTATCACAATTTTGCCCATACAGTCTTATCAATTACTACTTTCTCAGCGAAGGCTGATGACTCCTAAAACGCCAGTGACCAAACCCTCCAAAGTTAAAAAGGAGGACCTGTAAGTCCTGACCAGGCACAAGATTTTTTTACTGTTCGGAAATGCTCAAAACCTTGAATCATTAGCTGAGAATCTCTTCACAGATAGCCAGTATCAGTCTATTACTTTTCATAACAGGCGATGTGACTTCAAGATGCTCTCATTTCTCTCAAGGATTTTTCATTATTTTGTACTAAAATATCAGAAGACTAAATGTAGCATAACCTTAAATTGGGATACTATTATGAAAATTGTTTCTTTATAACAGAAAAAAAATACAATTCTATATACACCCAATGTTAAGAATGGTTTGGGTTGGAAGGGACTTTTTTAAGATCATCTAGTCCAAGTCCCCGGCCGTGGGCAGAGACAACTTTCACTAGACCAGGTTGCTCTAAGCCCCATCCAACCTGGACCTGAACACTTCTGTCATGGTTTGGGCCAGACTGGGCACTGAAACTTCCGAGGATGGGGCATCCACAACTTCTCTGGGCAACCTGTTCCACAGTCTCACCACCCTCATCGTAAAGAATTTCTTTCTCATGTCCAATCTAAATCTACCCTCTTTCAGTTTAAAACTGTTACCTCCTGTCCTGTCACTACAGGCCCTGGTGTAAGGTCTTCATCTTTCTTGGTTTTAATACTTACAGCTATTAATAGGCCGCAATAAGATCTCCCTAAGCCTTCTCTTCTCCAGGCTGAACCTAGAAAGACACCAGAAAAAGTCTGCCCTTGTGCAATAGGCTGGTTTGAAAGAGTATTTTCTTGTGGTTTTTTTTTGTTTGTTTTTGTTAATTTGCTTAAATGATACTGACAGTTGGAAATAATACTGCCAATATCTTGTCTCTTTTATTCCTCAGAGATTAAATGTAGAAGTCAACAGGTAATGGGTTAAATCAGTAAGTATGAGTTAGTTTATCATTCTTCCCTGGTGGCAGGAATATCTCCAGATATTATGATAAAGGTAGAAATATGACTGCAAGGCTGCAGTGACTGGATGAGTCCTTCAATAACCATTTAACTGATGTAAAAAAGGTAATTCTCTGGGGATAGATGATCCCCAGATAGTTAAATGCATTGGTAGCAATTCAACAGAGAGAAATGGAGAGGTGGGCAGCAGAGCCGGAAATGAAGGAAAGCAGGCCATTCAGCGTACCTGACGCTGAAACAGATGATGCAGGGGCTCGTACACTGTGTAGGCACTCAGAACACCTCTGGGTACAAATCTTTTGGAGGAGGTTAAATAATAAACCCAGTCTCTAAGAACTGGAAATTCTTAGATTTGCTGTGCTTAGTAGTAGCCAAAATTCAGTTTCTCATTACAGGAAAAGGTTTATAGAGTAACTTTCACCTCAAGGTTGAGACTCACATGCTGTTCAACACAAATCCCATACTATAGGGGTTCCTTTCATTTGTTTTTAGTAGCAAATCTGAGCGTAACACATAATTTCTGGCAAAGAAAGGTGGCTGCAGGTTTCAGGTGTAACTTTCTATTTGTGATTAACTACGTGAAATAGAATTAGTTCTGTTTGCCTGACAACATGTGAAAGTCCATGTCTTATATATTTCTGAATTCCACACTTTCAACTAGAATTTGTAAAGCATGATACTGCTTTACAAAACACAAAGCAGATGTTTTTTTCAAGGCACAGCTATAGATATATAAATATATGAATTATCTAATCCAATAAACCTTTTCAGTTCAGCCTAACCAAAACTTAATGATAACATTAAGTTTGAAAACAAGAAGGTGGAGAAATGATTACTCTTTTGAAGAATTAAACACTATTTGTGTTAGCTTCTTTCAACTGCACGCATAAATATTTAAAAGGCTCAACCCTTACATTTAGTATTTTAAATCTTTCTCTCTTCTTATTAGCTTTAGCGGAAAGCAAACCAGATTCAGGACAGAATTTAACAAGAAATGTTTCTGTAACAATTTCCTAAAACTAAGATGCTATCAAAAAAGTTGGTTCTAGAGCTGCCATTTCTGAAGAAAAGCTTCATTTATGTGAAGTGTGGGACCCATCTGAAGTGATTCTGATATGATCTGAAGTGCTGCAGATGCTGTATGTGCTTCAGTAAATAACATGCAAACAACACTGATTAAGATCATTTCAGGCATTTCAATTCTTTTTCAATGTTGATTTTCAATATGTTATAATCCCTTTTGTAATTTATAGAACCTTGCCATGATGATGAGACAGCTTCAATCATCCCCTTTTTTGAGGTCACAGAATATTTGCAAGAAAATGTTTATTTTTTTAGTTGCTGTTAACAGAAAAATCTACTTTGAAAGGGTCACTTTGAGATATAAATCTATGAGGTGTATGAGATCACTGATTTATTTTATTTCATTTAATGGAATCACATCTGTGGAAACAGCAAATTAAGTCATGATGAGGCCAAGCACCCTGAGGAGTCAGAGAGAAGGATGGCTATTAAGCAAGGAGCAGTTAGGAAGCAATCATGCTGCTCTCCCTTTCCATCCATATGAGGCATTTCAGACTGGCTCTGGAGCAATCGCCTCATCCCAGTGGCTGAAGTAACCATCAGCACACTGAAGCAACCATCAGCACACTGAAGCAACTTCTGTTTAAACACAAAGATCAGGTTCACAGGTGAATCCTTTCAGTGCAGATTGGCACACTGATATGCAGTCTTAAATTTACATCTTTTCTTCTTGTACTGTTCTTGGGCATCCACAGCAAAATAGCTTTTCACTTCTAAACCAAACAAAACCTTTCAAGACTGACAAAACTATTGAGTGTGCTACGTGTAGGTCTAATCCTGATACCATTGATATCAGCAGGACTTTGGCAATTTAATTTCAGTGGGAAGATTAGATTGATTAAGCAATGTACATTAATAAAAATAGACTGTTATTAGTGTGGTTTAAAATTAGGCAAGCAATCTGTTTCAGTGATAAATCCTGAGGAAACCTAAGTACTTGGGTGAGCGCTCCACAAGTTCAACTCTTATATTTGTTAAAGTACAAAGACATGGTTTTTTTCTTTGTTCAGTCAGAACAGAAGATTACAGAAATAATTCTGCTGTTTCAAAAGAAATAACTAGATAAAGAGATACCCTACTCCCACATTAAATTCAATACGAATTTGTTCTGAGAGTGGGTGTACATGTGGAGAAAGTAAAAGAGAAAGTGAAAATGCAGTGTTTTATTAGGAGGAAAGATCTAGAAAGAAAACAGCATCCTTTCATTTAGACATTAATATATTTATTTCTAATCGATGAAGGAAGTTCTGACTGAGAAGATCATCCTTTTTATAGAAAGGAATTCTTTGGATTATTTTAATTGCAGGCAGGGTCTTTATCCCAACATATGATCCTACCCACTTCAGGAAGCCAAGCTTACAATTTTACTTCCAACTGTGATCCAAGGAAAAAGATCATAAACTAATTCCTAGATATGTTGATGCTCCCTGGCATACACTGGCTGCCTAATCTTCCAACAGAGACAACAAGTTCATAACTCTGGTTTACCTGGATACTTAAGTACAGAAATAACTGCGTTGCTAAAGCTTCACTGTACAGTCAGGCTATACCAGGAAATCTGGCTGAGACATTTTTAGAAAAAGACCCAGTTAGTTCAGAGAAGACAGGAAAATGTTGCCTTTACTGGAGTAATTTAAATCTCAAAAATAAGTAGCAAAGTATATTATTTAAATTTTTTTCCATGTGTTTCAGTTATATTTACTGGAAAGTGGTGCTAGCCTTGGTATTTTGTAGTATTTGTTTATTTGGTAATTTCAGTCTCATGAAAGTTTATATTACAACGTGTATTTTGTTGCATCACAATCTTTTAATTATTTCCTCCCAACCCCAGCCACCCACTTCCTAAAGCACATTAACACTGGTCTCTTTATTCTGTGGCTCTTGTATCTTTTAGACATCTCACATTTACCTGATGATGAATAGGAGTTCAAAGCCAGAAGATGTTACTTGTCTGAGCTAGATCCTCAGTAGTTTCAGATAAACTTGGTTCAGGCCACTAAATTTGTATCAAATACACTAGCTCATGATCTGGTCTATAGCTAGTGAGCATTAAGCTTATACATAATTAACACCATTCAAAAGAGTCCCTACAGAGTTGATTTTTCTACATCATATTAAAGTAGGATGATAAGGCTGAAATTAATGGGGTGAGTACTGCTGTAAAACTGATGGCAGAGGATTACAGGAACATGAACTGTTATTTCCCTTCATTTGACCCATTTTTTTCCATTTCATCAGACACCACAGGAAAGAGGCACAGGACCTGGTAACACCAATGTGCCATGCCAACAGTCTGGAGAGCTGCCTAAGCTGGCTAAGGTTTAATGTCATCTGCTGCACTTAATGATGCACTTCAGCAACAGCAAGATAGGGAATTGCCATATCATTCTCTACTTGAGTGTGAAGAAATTTGCAACAAAAGTTCTAAGGTTGGAATTATTATGACTGGAAATATGTGTGTAAGCACTAAAACTGAAATACAAAACAAGGGTTTTAAAATGGTTACAGGGTTAAAACCCCTGTATTGACAACATAGGGCATTGTTTCCAGAACACCATTCCCAGCAGCAAAATTAAGAAATGTATTACGTCAAGACTAAAAGGCTTGCACTTGGAAACATCAAAGCACAGACGGCTGTGGGTGAAGACCCTGTGTGCTAATACCATGAAGATGGCAGCAAGGTTGAAGTTTATCACATATACCAGTTCTTTTCCTGTTAGCTGTGCAGGAAAACAAACGACAAACATATATTTCAAGCATATATGCCAAAAAAGGAAAAAAAAAACCCAACAGCCAGACAGCAGGCAAGCAATGTGGCCTAAGATTTATGGAGACTGAAATAAGCAAGATTCTTAACCAAATTATGACCCTAACAGCTTATGACTACTAAAGGTTATAGAAGATCTGCCCAAAGACTGGTTCGTCATTGCCAGTCAAGAGGATACAGAGCTATCGTGAGGACTCACCTGCCAAGTCTCTTCTCCTGTGTAGCGCAGAATTGATCCTGGCCAGGCCAGCTAGATACACATGACTTGTTGCTTGGGAGAATGTGAATGCATAAAATTACCAGGCATAAGAGTTTGAATAAGTATCACCTTCCCGTTCCATAAGACCTCACATTTAGCTTTATAGTACTAATTTCCAAGCATCCCTATGCCTTTATTACTCATGATGTGTGTATCAATAGTATGTAACACATTGCTGAATTCAAATATGCCTGTATTGCTGTGTATCAGGCAAAATTAGAGCCAATCAGAAATTTAATCTGCGTTAGTTCAAACCTCTGAAAGATCACATTCAAGACTCTATAGCAAAGTTGCATGTTTGCACTGTAGAAACCATGCAAGACATAAGTTAGCACTCTAAAATCAATGTAAGCTCTCTCAAAAGCAGAGGCTGCTAGCATTATTTATACTCACAACCGCCTTAGAGACAAGATGACCTGACAGATGGGTAAGTTTTACCTGAGGAAAAAAACCACTCAGAAAAAACACATCTTAAACACACCCTTTTGCACCTTATTCATGGTACTAAAACCATGTATGTCTCAACATATAAAAAAGTGTATGACTCAATAGAGGGAGTTTTAATATATTGGCTACACACTTAGTCATTTAAACTTATAGCATTCCTATATTAGCATTGTTTCTGTCTTTACATAGTTGACAGCTGGCTGAATACAAGCCAGCAGTGTGCCCAGGTGGCCAAGGTGGCCAACAGCATCCTGGCTTGTATCCGGAATAGTGTGGCCAGCAGGACTGGGGAAGTGATCATCCCCCTGTACTCAACACTGGTGAGGCCCCACCTCGAATACTGTGTTCAGTTTTGAGCCTGTCACTGCAGAAGTGACATTGAGATACTGGTGCGTGTTCAGAGAAGGGCAGCAAAGCTGGTGAGGGGTCTAGAGCACTTGCTTTATGAGGAGTGGCTGAGGGAACTGAGAATTGTTTAGCCTGGAGAAAAGGAGGCTAAGGGAAGACCTTATCACTCTCTACAACTACCTGAAAGGAGGTTGTAGCGAGGTGTGGGTCGATCTCTTCTCCCAAATAACAAGTGATAGGACAAGAAGAAATGGCCTCAAGTTGCACCAGGGAAGGTTTCAATTGGATATTAGGAAAAATTTCTTCACTGAAATGGTTGTCAAGCATTGGAACAGGCTGCCCAGGGCAGTGGTTGAGTCTCTGTCCCTGGAGGTATTTAAAAGACATAAATGTGGTGCTTAGGGTCATGGTTTAGTAGTGGACTTGGCAGTGCTAGGTTTACAGAGGGACTCAATGATATTAAGGGTCTTTTCTGATCTAAATGATTCTATGATTTTTATTACAGTGCAGCCCTGCACAAACCTTATGAAAATGCTTGGTGTGAAAATAGTCTTGGTACCCAATTTATGTACAGTCCAGTCTAACAAACTATAATATCCTTATACCATACAAAACAGTAAACTGGGAGGGGTGGCTGACACGCTGGAAGGCTGTGCCGCCATACAGCGTGACCTGGACAGGCTGGAGAGTTGGGCAGAAAAAAACCTGATGAGGTTCAACAAAGGCAAGTGTAGGGTACTGCATCTGGGGAGGAATAACCCCATGCATCAATACAGGTTGGGGGCTGACCTCCTGGAGAGCAGCGGTGTGGAAAGGGACCTGGGAGTCCTGGTGGACAACAGGATGACCATGAGCCAGCAATGTGCCCTGGTGGCCAAGAAGGCCAATGGCATCCTGGGGTGTATCAAGAAGAGTGTGGCCAGCAGGTCGAGGGAGGTCATCCTCCCCCTCTACTCTGCCCTTGTGAGGCCACATCTGGAGTACTGTGTCCAGTTCTGGGCTCCCCGGTTCAGGAGGGACAGGGAACTGCTGGAGAGGGTCCAGCAAAGGGCTACAAAGATGATTAGGGGATTGAAGCATCTTTCTTATGAGGAAAGGCTCAGGGATTTGAGTCTCTTTAGTCTAGAAAAAAGAAGACTGAGGGGGATCTTATCAATACTTATAAATACTTAAGGGGAGGGTGCCAGGTAGATGAGAAGAGTCTTTTTTCAGTGGTGCCCAGTGATAGGACAAGAGGTAACAGGCACAAACTGGAGCACAGGAAGTTCCGTCTTAACATGAGGAGGAACTTCTTTCCTTTGAAGGTGGCAGAGCAGTGGAACAGGCTGCCCAGAGAGGTTGTGGAGTCTCCCACACTGGAGACATTCAAAACCCGCCTGGACGTCCTCCTGTGCAATATGCTGTAGGTGTCCCTGCTGTGGCAGGGGGGTTGGACTTAGATGATCTCCAGAGGTCCCTTCTAACCCTGACGATACTGTGTGATACTATAATACTGTAACTGGAGTCACAACATGTTCCCCTAACACACTAAAAACCAAGCCTCTTTTGGATCAGAAATAAACAATTGCATGCAGCATTCTTCCCAGTCTTCATTTTCTTTTGCTAAAGAGCAAGGCTCCTAAATAATTAGAAATTTTAGAAGTGTGGCTTCCTTCTACTTGCATGCATTGGCAAAAATCTTGACATATTCAATAGTATTTAATATGCATTTTCTATGGTCCTAATGCTAAAACACTTAAGCCAATAGAAGGTTAATATTTTTGGGGGGGGGGGGGGAAGAGTTAAGATGTTGTATTTATACTTCACCGTTGGTCTAGAAATGGAGCACCCACATTAATGTTTCAGGGCAGATCAGGAACATGCTTTTGAAGCAAATCCTCTGAACTATGATTTTTTTCATATTGCGAAGTAGTCTCAAAGTACACAAACTCAATGCAGAAGAAGTTATATCAGAAGATGCATTCACAACACATAATGTTCTCCAGGTGCTAATGGGCATTTATCTGGTGGGAACAAACTACAACTAGTTCAAAGTAAAAATCATGCATGCTATGGCCATTGATACCCCAGCATGAAACTCCAGCAGCACCAACCCAGAGCCTGCGAGACTAGGGGGGCAGGGGAGAACGGGGGACAACGTGCTGCCGTGGGGTGCCCGGGGCTCACCATGTGCTCCCAGCTGTTGTTGGGGACAGGTTGATGGTGTTCCTCAGAGCCATGGGATGCTAACGGAGGTGTTTGCAGGTGCTGAGCACCAGCAGGGTCCCTGGGCATCCATCAGCCAGCCCGGGCCTGGGCTGCCAAGGGAGTAGCTGGCGAGCTGGGAGTGACCGCCCCAGTGGGGGAGGCCGACCCCTCGGATGCAGAAACTGAGGTCTGATCACCACGGGTGCATTCAAAGTCTTGTAAGCTTCTGGGGCTTGCATTTTGCAGGGGCAAGAGGGGAAGTTTGTGAGGAGTACTTATTTTAACTGTGGTAACGTTGACCCCAACGGTCTCATTTCCAGGGGTTGAGGGGTGGAGATTTACTGAGTGTGTGTGCACATGGTGCAAAATTAATCCCTGTTGTCTGAGAGGAAAGGTTGAGTTTACAATTCATGTATATTGAAGTTGTGATTATGCTAAATCACAGTTTATAAAGGGATGTATATTCTAACAGGAACACGAAGAGGCGTGTTTCAAGAGAAAATGGGGGAGAAAACAAAGGAGACGTGGAAAGGGACATGGCTGGAGATGTAGTTGCAGAGGTGCTCCCTGCCAGAGGAAGTACGGCTCTAAGGGACTGTGGCCTGTGGGTGGGTTGCCCACACCAGGGAATGGACACAGGCAGCCTTGCAAGACTGGGGCCCACAGGCAGCCCATGCTGGAACAGAAGAGCAGTCAGAAACAGAGAGCCATGGGGGAAAGAGGAAGAAGTAAGGACGGGCAAAAGGAAACCATTAGACAGCAGTCATAACCTGTGCGTGCTGCTAAAAAAAGGAAAACCAAGGCTAAGAAGGGAGAGAGGAGAGATGTTGGGCTAAGCTGAGCCTGGGGAAGGGGCAGTGGGGAAAGTGTTCCCTACATGTTTGTTTAACTGTTTCAGTATAGAGGGGAAAATGCTAAGACAGTCAGGAATTAAAAGCTTATATTAATTGTCAATAGATCAAATTAAATTAACCTCCCTGAGTCAAGACTGCCTTGACTGCACCACTAGGACAAGTGAAGAGTAAGGACAAACTGTCTTCCCTCTTCTTCCCTGCTTTCCTAGAGGTGTCTAAAACACTCTTGTCAATTTTTCTGTCTCCCTGCATGTAAAGCGATAAATTCACAACAGGCTTCCAGGCAGGTAGCTAACAGTCATGACTATGATTTTCCCAATAAAAAATGAGACCTTTTCAGCAAATCTGAAAATTTGTTTTTGAAATAAAATATCCCTTTCTATGAGGAAATGTTTATTTTATGAAATAATAGGTCTTTCTTTTCTGTTCAACAGAGGGACTTAATTCTCGCAATTTTAATATGTATTTTGAAACCGATTTTACTCACTTTTTATCCCTGATATTTTGGCAGCTTTTTTTTTCTTTTTTTTTTTTTTTTTCTGAAAACAAATCTAGTTTGTTATGAAGACTTCCTAATATTCAGCAGAACTGTGTTTTCCCTGTTGTGCTCAGGTGAATCGATAGGAGAGTTACCAAAGTGTGACTATGAAATACTCTCACAGGCCTACTTTAGGAATAGTATACAGTCACCTGGTAATGATAACTCTTGAGGACAAGGCCTTTCCTGTGAATGTAGTCAGAAAAATCAACTTTATATACTTGCATTTATGTCCTGTAGAAGTCTGTTTCTTATGTGTCGTCTGAATACTATGTCTAGTTTAGTGACAGAACCACATTTATCTTCTTGTCAGTACTGCCGAGCCAATATAGTTGCAGATGAGCAAGCTGTGTTCTATTTTGTCTCGACCATCATCATCAGAATTTCCAGATTAATTCTCATTCAGGAGTCTTTCTTCTTAGAGTTGATATTTTAAACAGAAACAAAAAAAGCTTGATTTTGAAATCTTGGCTCATGATCTGGAAAGTTTGTAAGTCTGACAAATCATTCCTGGGCTAGGAAAGTGACTGAATGAGCTGTGCTTATAGCTAAAGAATCAAAAAAGGACTGTGTGGGGAAGAACAGAGGCTGTATCTTGTTCAGTTCTGTGTACGGTGAGAGTACATAAAGCTACATACTTAAGATGATTTTTCATTGTCTTGGCTCAGCTGAGGAGAATAGGTAACACAAGGAGTTGTAAGTTGTGAACTTGTTTCCATAGGAATAAATGAACATTTTCCAAATGCCATTTAGGGCATATTAAATTAATTAACTTATATGTCTTTGGTACTCAGCTGCCTTGGCCAAACCCCTCTGCCTGAATTTGGTTAAGTCCTACTAAGTCCAGCTTCCCTCTAGGCACCAAAAGAACACATTAGCAATGCATGTGTTCTACGTTATCTGCAGCTCTGGGAACTCTCAGTGGTGCAAGATAGTCTGCTTCTATACAGGAAAAAGGCCTATTTTTTTCTTTGACTCTATTACGATGACATGGCATTGCATTAAATCAAACCACGTAGAAGAATAGCGCTTGATGTCCTACAAAAAAAAGAATCTCAAGATATGTTTTTATGGCTAACTTCTGAATTAAATAAGCTGCAGTCATTAGGCAGAATAAAACTGATATACTCACTAAAAATGGAAATGATGCCTCAGGATCTAGTATTCCCAACAGAATTAAAGGGTGGTATTTTTGAAATGCTTATTCCTCAGGTTTACTCAGGACCTACCTTAATCTGTAAGCGGCCTGCTGATTTCTCATGATAAAATGTCCTTTCCATTTGCTATTGCCATCCTGGCCTATTGTGAAGTACAAAGTATTCCTTGACTCATTTATATTGTAATCTTAAAAAAAATGACAGATGCAGTGACGTGGGTTGAGCTATCTTGACTTTAAACAGTCAAAAGTGGGTAGTACAGGTGTGCCAATTGAATGAGCCTTGAAATGTCTGCACTCCTGAAGAGACAATAACCCTTTCTGATTCATATCTATGCCACTTAACACACTACTGAAAACTTAACGGTTGTTTTTTCAAAAGTTACTTGACAAAATGGATTAATTTCTACAAAGATATACACTAGAAGGAATGCTTTGACTATTTAAATTAAGATCATAGCTCAAAGCTTGATTATAAGTGAATGAAGTCAAAAAGATGCAGAAGAAAGGGGTGATTAAGGGTTACTAGATTATAGTTGAGGAAGGCTGGAGGGTGGTCTGTGTGTACTAAGCAAGGTGATAACTCACAGAGCAGAAGGATTTGTGTGGTTTCCTACTCTAATTTCTTAATACAGTTAAGTAGAGGTTAACATCATTCAGTCTGTTTCTTACCAGGTTCTATATGGACTCTCTTGACATGCTGTATTGTGGGATAAGGAGATAGATATACTCAAGATGGAGCTTGTTTGTATAACTGAGGGACATATCAGCAGAGTACTTGGCTTTGTAATATTATACCTTTTAGCTCTCTGGCTTTGTAATATTATACCTTTTAGCTCTCCAGTCAGACATTTCTTAGGGATTGACTTCCCATGCATGTTCTGCAAAGCACTCCCTTTTTAGCAGACTTTTGGGTGGAAACTTTTTCTGTTTTGTAAGAAGAGTGAAACTGGGGTGGTTAATTGTACTAGTTCAGCTATCTTGATTAATGTGATGGGTGTAAGGGGGAGTATGGAGGACAAGAAAAAGGGATTAATTCTGTTTTGCAATAAACTTTTTATTAATATTGATGTAAAAGGTAGAGACTGCTTAAAAACATACCTGAAAGATATGAGAGAGAGAATGAATTAAAGCCTGAAGAAAAAATCTTGATGAAATGATGAGAATGCAACATGTTTTGGACTTGCTAAGTGCTCATCTGAATCAGTCACAGTGTCTCAACAGAGCTGAGCGTTGGTGAATGAACACAGTCGGTATACGAGTCAATATTTTTCAGCACAACAAATCAAGTGAATCTTAAAAGAAGTAAGCTTAAATAACTTAATCTCAGAAGACAATATGCAAATTTCACAAAGCATATATAAGGAACTTTGTTTTTCTCTTCAGGATCTGGATAGTGTCTGTGTAGTTCCTGAGCAGGTATTGCACTGTATTTGCAGTCACAAAACTGTATCCCTATTTACCTGCATGACTGGCAAGTTGCAACAGGTGAACAAGAAATAGAAGTATTTTGCATTTTTGAAAAAGCATTAGCAGATTTCAAAGCATGTTAAAGAATAAATCAACTCAAATACATGTAATCCTTCCTTACTCAGAAGAAAAGCAGGACAGATATATTTACCTTGCAAAATACTGTGTGTTTCTCTTATAGAAACTTATTTTTATTCTCTTTTATTATTTTTATTATTCTCTTTTATTATTTTATTATTATTATTTTATTTTATTCTCTTATAGAAACTCTTATTTTTAGAGAAATTCATTCCAGTTCCAATTCTGAGGTATTGTTTATATAATACCTAAAAAAATTTTTTCTAACTAGAATGAAAACTTACACAGATCTACTAAGCTTATCAGAATGTAATTCAGGCCGTCAATATACTACATTATTTTCTACATCTTGGGTTCTGGCCTCTATGCTGAGTAGGCCAGAACTGCGTAAATCTTTGATTTTTTTTCTTCAAATCAATGTATTTAACATAATAAACTAAACTATATGTTATCCATTTACATTCTGATAAAACATCGTTTTATGTATGAAACCACAGTGTGTAAAACATGAATAAAGAAATTGGGACTGCTCAAAAATGCATTTGAACACTCTGTTTAATCAAAACATCTTTCATAAAATATTTCATTTTTTATACCATTTTATTTTGAAAGGAGGAAATGAAAATGTTGAAATATTTTAAAATTTAATTTTTATAAACCATTGTTTACATTTTTATTCTAAATTGATTTTCCGCTTTGAAATACATATTTTTATATAAAAATACTAAAAATGTCTAGGATAAGTGAAGTAAGTCTAAATCAGTTGTTAAATATTTTTTTTAGAAAATGGTTCTGATACTTTCTTACTTCCTCTAGAAAGTCCTTTTAATGACAATTTTGAATATTCTGATTTTTCTTTTAATTTGGGCAAAAATATTTGAAATTTAAACATTCTAGAAAGTCAGTGTTCTAATGGAGTCTGCAAATAATTCATTCTAACAAGCAATGCTACTGTACTGTGATAGTGTTGTCTAATTAAGTGCAGTCCCATAACTCATTTATTAATTCTCATTATTCTCATTTATTAATTATTCAATTATTAATATTCACAGAGCAGTTTACAAACCTTGTCACTCAAGTGGACCCAGAATTCTAATTCGATGGGAGTTTTTTAAACTATTTTAGCCTGAATTGGTAACATGGAAATAACATTTTTAATGAATGAAAATTCCTACCGAAAGTTTTACATTGTCACCCAGTCTGTGGACAATGGGAACAGTTCTGAACTATGTCTACTGAAAACATCTCAGCATCTAGCTCAGTTGGGATAGTATCTGGGTACTTCTATGGTAGAAAGGTTGTGTTGCACCAGAGGAAATACAGGTCAGTCAAATCCATACAGAAGAATTCATGCAGGAAGAAAGTAATATTGGAACAATCGTAGTTCAGGAAGACGTAGCTTTAGGTCAAGCTGAACTACAGTCAAATGTTCTTGCCTGTTTCTTTGCCTGCAATGCAAATGCAGTATAAAATTTAGTGTTCTTAAAAAAATTGTTCTTGTGAGAAATTTAGTAAAAAGATCAGATTTTTAAGAGGAAAAAGATTTAAGATAAACATTTCAAATAGGATTCATTTTACCTGACAGTTTCCATCCAAAGGTTTGATACCTGGTTTTAGCTAGTCATCACCATTGCCTCCAGAGTCCAGGAAAGGAGATAACATCCATTAGATGACTCATCTCCATCCTGGAGTGAGGTCTAGCAGCTAGCTACTAATGAAGGTTTGGTTAATGTTTTTCCTTCCCCAACTTCATCACACCAGTATTGCATTTTGCCTAAGACAACTATTCATTCAGCCTGGCTTCCTCCTGTCCCTATCCCAGCTGCCCTTCCCAGCCATGCTGGAGCTTAGTCTGACTCTGGTTACCCTCACTGGGTCTGATCTTGACCCTTACCTGCAGGCTGATATCCTGGCCTAGCCTTGGCCTGGCCCTACAGAGGTACCTGATGCCTGAGTCTGCCCCAGCTGTCCTCCAGCCTGCCCTGCTCTTGTACAGGAGGCAGTGACATGGTCCCTGGCTGGCAAGGCCCCGGCCCGCCAGCTGTGCTGTCAGTCCTGGCTCTGTGTCCTTCATGGAGCAACCAGCTCACATTGCTCCCTGACAAAACCCTTGGCTGCTTTTTGCATAATTTATCAAAACTGAAGTGCATCTACACCAATGCGCACAGCATGGACAACAAACAGGAGATGGAAGGCATTGTGCAGCAGGAAAACTATGATATAGTCACCATTACAGGAGCAAGGTGGGATGATATGCCCAACTGGAGTACTGCAATGGAAGGCTATAAACTCTTCAGAAGGGGTAGGCCAGGCAGAAGAGGCAGTGGAGTGGCCCTGTATGTTAGGGAGTGTTTTGATTGTCTTGCGCTTGATGGTGACGATAGGGTTGAGTGTTTACAGGCAAGAATCATGGGGAAGGCCAACAAGGCAGATATCATGGTGGGAGTCTGTTATAGACCGCCTAACCAGGATCAAGACGCAGATGAAATATTCCATAAGGTGGGAGAAGTCTTACAATCACTACCACTTGCTGTCGTGGGGGACTTCAACTTACAGATGTCTGCTGGAAATAAAATACAGCAAAGAAGAAACAGTCTAGGAGGTTCCTGGAGTGTGTGGAAGGTAACTTCCAGACACAGCTGGTGAGAGACCCAACTAGGCAAGATGCCCTGCTAGACCTGTTCATGAACATAGAAGGACTTGTGGGTGACGTGAAGGTTGGAAAGCGTCTTGGGCATAGTGATCATGAAATGATAATTTTCATTTCTTGGAAAATAAGGTGGGGGGTTACTAGAACTGGCACCCTGGACTTCTGGAGGGCAGACTTTGAGCTGTTTAGGAGACTGGTTTAGAGAGTCCCTAGGGAGGCAGCCCTGAAGGGCAAAGGAGTCCAGACAAGCTGGCGGGGAAGAAGACTAGCACGGCTAAACTGAGAACTTTGGCTGGAACTCAGGAAGTAAAGGAAAGTTTATGACCTACGGAAGAAAGGGCAGGCCGCTCAGGAACACTACAAAGATTTCATGACGCTATGCAGGGAGAAAATTAGAAGGGCCAAAGCCCAACTAGAACTTAATCTGGCTACTGCCATAACGGACAATAAAAAATGTTTCTATAAATATGTTAGCAACAAAAGGAGGACTAAAGAGAATCTCCACGGTTTATTGAATGTGGGGGCAAATATAGTGACCAAGGATAAGGAAAAGGCTGAAGTACTTAATGCCTTCTTTGCCTCAGTCTTTAACAGTAAGACCAGTTGTTCTCTCGGTACCCAGTCCCCTGAGCTGGACAACAGGGATGAGGAGCAGAATGAAGACCACATAATCCAAGAGGAAATGGTTAGCAAGCTACTATACCATTTAGATGCACACGAGTCTATGGGGCTGGATGGGATCCACCCAAGCGTACTGAGGGAGCTGGCGGAAATGGTCACTGAGCCACTTTCCATCATTTATCAGTAGTCCTGGCTAACTGGGGAGGTCCCGGTTGACTGGAGGTTAGCGAATGTGACACCCATCTACAAGGAGGGCTGGAATGGGGATCCAGGGAATTACAGGCATGTCAGTCTGACCTCAATGCTGTGGAAGGGTGTGGAGCAGATCATCTTGAGTGCCATCATGTGGCACATCCAAGACAACCAGTCTATCAGGCCCAGTCAGCATGGGTTTATGAAAGGCAGGTCCTGCTTGTCAAATCTCATCTCCTTCTATGGCAAGGTGACCCGCTTAGTGGACAAGGGAAAAGCTGTGGATGTTGTCTACTAGACTTTAGTAAAGCCTTCGACACTGTTTCCCACAGCATTCTCCTGGACAAACTGGCTGCTCGTGGCTTGGATGGGCATACGCTTCGATGGGTAAAAAAACTGTTGGGATGGCCAGGCCCAAAGACTTGTGGTGAATGGAGTTAAATCCAATTGGCAGCTGGTCACAAGTGGTGTTCCCCAGGGCTCAGTATTGGGGCCAGTTCTGTTTAATATCTTTATCAACGATTTGGACGAGGCGATCGAGAGCACCCTCAGTAAGTTTGCAGACAACACCAAGTTGGCTGGGAGTGTTGATCAGCTTGAGGGTAGGAAGGTTATGCAGAGGGATCTGGACATTCTGGATCGATGGGCCAAGGCCAATGGTATGAGGTTCAACAAGGCCAAGTGCTGGGTCCTGCACTTGGGTCACAACAACCCTGTGCAGCACTACAGGCTTGGGGAAGCCTGGCTGGAAAGCTGCCTGGTGGAAAAGGACTTGGGTGTGTTGGTCGACAGCTGGCTGAATATGAGCCAGCAGTGTGCCCAAGGGGCCAAGAAGGCCAATAATATCCTGGCTTGTATCAGGAATAGCATGGCCAGCAGGACTGGGGAAGTGATTGTCCCCCTGTACTTGCCACTGCTGAGGCCCCACCTCGAATACTGGTGTCCATTTTTGGGCCCCTCACTGCAGGAGCAGCATTGAGGTGCTGGAGTGTGTTCAGAGAAAGGCAGCAAAGCTAGTGAGGGATCTCGAGCACAAGTCTTATGAGTAGTGGCTGAGGGACCTGGGGTTGTTTAGCTTGGAGAAAAGGAGGCTGAGCGGAGACCTTATCACTCTCTACAACTGCCTGAAAGCAGATTGTAGTGAGGTGGGTGTGGGTCTGTTCTCCCAAGTAACAAGGTGATAAGACAGGAGGAAATGCCCGCAAGTTGTGCCAGGGGAGGTTTCGATTGGATATTAGGAAAGATTTCTTCACTGAAAGGTTTATCAAGCATTGGAACAGGCTGCTCAGGGCAGTGGTTGAATCTCTGTCCCTGGAAGTATTTAAAAGACATGTAAATGTAGTGGAGGGACATGGTTTAATGTTAACTTGGCAGTGCTAGATTAACAGTTGGACTTGATCTTAAAGATCTCTTCCAACTAAAACAATTCCATGATTCTATGAATTGATTTACTATGATGTATGAAAAAGATCCTAGGAAATGTTCAGAGGTAACCTCGGAATTTTAAATATGTAAACTGATTGTAAATGTAAATTTATTGTCCAAATAGATATCCTAATTTGAAAGTAAATTAAAAAATCAAGCAACAGACCTAAGTAGCAATTATTATTAGATGTAGGATTAGCTTGCAATTTACACTTGTATGATCTGTAGCTATCTATTGTAGTGACTTGATTTTGAACATTCATATGGAAAATTGTAACTTTTCAATTTCATATAATACAAGAAGAATTGGGTCTGGATTATGCTCAAAATTAGCATTGGCTTTCTAACTGTTATACACACAAGGACTCAATAACTGGGTTTTAGTCCACATGTGAAAGAGAATGTCTATAACCAGTATTTCAGGATGAAACCTGAACAAGCCAACATAGATATTAGCATCATGGGACTTCGTCATCTGTTTCAGTAGTTTCAAAAATTCCCTAGTCAGTCTTAAATATACATACAGGTACTGCTGAATTATTTCTGTAAATAACCATAAATGCATAGGTTTGACAATAACATTTCTTAACAAATCTGTATTTCAGACTTGAAGTTTATCAATCCTGTCTGTCCTATTTTGTCAATTCAACAGCCATAAAAAAAACCCCAAACCAAAAAATACCTTGCTGACTTTTAAGAATGGAGATTATAAAGCCAATTATTTCTGTTCCTTCATGTTGCCTGTTTTTCCCCTTGGCCCTCAAAGAATTGTAGGACTTCCAGTGTGTGAAAAACATACTGTTTATCTTCTCAGGTCAGTATTTAGACAAAGGAATTCTGAAACAGGGCTAGTGATTATGTAGCCATGCACTTACATTTTTCCCGAAGTTATCTGTTTTGGAAGACTCTGTGATATGGAGACATATACTCAGAAAGTCTGTAGCATTCACTGGATATGTACTGATGAAGCAGAGTATTACTCCACTCTCTGGTAATTTCTTACCCGAATCTACACTACAAGGATATTGAACATTGTTACTCAACTAATTCCATCAGTTTGGGAATTTTTTATTATACCAAACAGTGATCATCAGTTGCAGTGCTTTCTATTCAACAAATAATTTTCTAAGTTAAAAATGCTAATAAGTCTGGTTAACAGCATAAAACGGAGCTAAATTATGAACATTAGAATTGCAGATACTCTCATTTGCACATAATCTTTGCAGATACTAACCACACTAAATTTAACAGTAATGAACCACACTAAACTCAACAAATCTTTAAGAAATTATTTTACTAACTGACACTAAGAAAGTATTTACCTCAGTGCAGACAAAAGTAAATAGGCAGTGGTCTAAGAAACAGGTAGCCAAGTAGTTTTTATTCTTTGTTTTATGGGAAACGTTATCTCATCGAAAACAGTTTGTGGGATATATGGGTCATTGAAAAGAACTTGCGGTAAGTTTACCATTAAGTCATTTCTTAGTTCAAAAATAACTTTTTTTGTTTGAAAACTGAATGTTATTTAAACAACTTAATGGATCATAATGGATCCAAATCAAACAACAGTCTATATAGTAGAAATATATTCTGCATGAACAATTCATGAAAGTTTGGATAATTTTATTTTTCATCTTGGTTGGGAAAAAGGAAAATGAAATCATATGCAGTAGGAAAGTATTTATTTCCTACCTACCCATACTGAAAAATGCCTAATGGTTCAGGAGAAAAAGAGCTACTGAAACCTGCACCTTTGGCAAGGACAGTGCTAGTACAATGTGAAATTGGGCAACTCCACCTTGTCTCGTCAGTTGCTGCTACCTCTCAGAATGGGGGACTCTCAGTCTATAGGTGCTGCAAGAAAGATGGGAGAAGGGGAGACAGTGGGAAAATTATTTATTTCTTGACTGCTGCCTCCTGTGACAGGTACATTCCTGGTGCACAAGGAGGTTGTTCTCTGGCCATGAACATCCAGTATTGCTTTTGTTTTTTTTGTCCAAAGGTAAATTTGAATTACCCATCCTTGGTGAGAAGGAAGTGAGCCCTAATCCATTTTTCTGAATTCTACTGATCCTACAGCAAAAGGATCTGCAACAAGTATCTTCAGCATGCAGTAATGCTGATAAAAGTTAGTGGACGCATATATAAAATAGGACATTAATTACAGAACTGGAAGTGCTTTGGAGAAATATATGTATCCATGAAATGAAGCCAGGTGTGTTAGAAACTTGAAGTCAGGTCCCCTTGTGAACAAGTCTAATATCAATGAAAAGAGAGCCAAGCATTCAGTTTTATCTTCAGTTACCAACAAGCAGGGATTGCTAATATCTGAGATATTTCTGAATCTTCCAATTTTTATTTGAATTTGCTGGTCCTTTGAGGAAGATCAGAGGAGAAGTAGGTAAAAGATAATTCGGACAGGGGGAGATCATGACCACTGACTCATTGACCACCTACCCAAATGATACCACCTACTCAAAAGAGAACAATGGAAGAAGACAGAGTCTGCACACTAATTTACATGGGAAGTGAGGAAATCTTGACCAATCATTAAAGAGAATAACAATGAATGTGTATTAATTGTTTGAATATGTAATAATCAATGTATAAAAGTGGAGATTTTTGAAACTAAGGGGTGCTCCTGGTTTGGGACGAGCACCCCATTTCTGCACGTTAATGGAATAAACTTAGAAATACTTCTGTTCTGTGTGTTATTGGCTTGCACACCAGGTAAAGAACCCAGATTCGGGACATCATCTTCACTATAGATTAGAAAAAACATTAAAATTCTTGCCTTAAATTTTTACAGATGTGTTTGTTAAAGACAACGGAACACAACTTCTGTCCTTACGAGCTTTGGTAAAGGCAAAGAAGAGGTTTTGTTTTTCAGTAGTGTCCTAATGAAGAAATTTAAATTACGAAAACAAGGGAAAGTTCTCTTGGATTCAGTATTTGACTTTATTACTATGTTGCATACTGTGTTTCATGTTGCTGTTAGTATTGTTCTTCCTATAAAGAAAAATGAACACTGACCCAGAAAATACCTGTTATTCCACCTTGGTTTTCCTTTCGCCAAATAATAAAGCTCTTCAAAGCAAATTTTTTGGTTTATTTGTATTTTGTTTTCTTCCTGGCATAGTTCAAGTAGTCTGTTTAGGTGGACTTCTGTCACTTCTCTTGGCATAACCAAATAGGTCTCCTGTTCAGAAGTCAATTTCTTAAGGTCATCTTGCTGTCCCATCTATATGTCTTTTATCCTGATAGTGTCTGTTCTTGTCTGATAGCTATACTCTTTCATTATTTAAAAGCTGTTTCTTTTATATCCAGGCATTTTACCTCTTTAATAACATGATAATTGCTATAGCAGCAGCAGCATTTTTGCTGCTCCTTTTTGAATTCCTTTCAACTTATCTATACACTCCTAAGGTTGGAGTACCAAGGTCTGCCTACAGTATTTTAGGTGCAATTTGCTATTCATCCCCCCAAGAGTGACTTTTTGTGCCTTTGTCATGATACTATCCCTCCCTTCAAACAGTTCCCAGATCCTATTGACCTTTTCTTGTTGCAAATTTGCTTTATAAACACATATCTAATTTACTGTCCATTATCACTTGTAAGTCCTTTCATCAGTGTTCATTTCTAGACTACTCTCTCATACAATGTCTTTATTTCATACTATTTTTTCCCAGATAAATAGTTCCCATGAGAAAGCCTGCTGCATCTCCATTCTGATATTTTCTGTCCATATTTTGTCTCCTTTTTATAGTTCTGAATCTTTGAGCTCTCTTAACACTCTCAGGATCTATGAATTTAGGGTCATCTTCAAATTTAATTACCTTGGTGGTTTGCTCCAGCCTTAAATCATTCAGTAGCATGTTTAAATAAGAGCAGGTGTAACAGTGATCCTTGTAACACACCATTGCACACTTCTGTACACTGTATGCTGCTGCAGTTCCACTCATCATTATCCTTTCTGTTGTCCTTCACTACATTTTCATTTCCCATTTGCTTACAGCCAAGAGCATTGCCATTAATTTTGCATGATGCTACATAAAACCAACACATGTATATATAGGACTTCTGTTGTATTTCTTTCATCCACTCATTTTATGAGCAAGTATAAAATGATCTCTTCATTCATTGGATATGACCCTGCTGTTATGCAGGTCTCACGACTGCAATCTCCTAAATGTTCACGTGTGAGTAAATTGTCACAGGTGTGTTAGTTCCACAGAGGAACAAGCATATGACAGGCTTATAAGATGATATTTACATTATTAGTCTACCCTGCACAGGGAAGTGTGGGATATTTGCTGATATTTTATTCTGGCAGCAAACTGTTAGGTGGAAAGATCTGGGAACAAGACATAGCCCCAGGTCCCTCCTTCCTTACTATATAGCCAGAGAATGTAAATGAATGAACAGAGGGCACAGTGCAAATCCGTAAGAAAAGAGGAGGGATATTATGCTCTTGTCTCAAGAGATAAACTGTAACTAACTAACTGTAACTCTTCTAATTTGTTTCCAGATCTGCTGCCTGTGTGAGGAGGCTGGAGAGGGTATGTAATTATCTGTGTCTCTCTTTCTTCAAACCATACTATAAAATTCTAGGCTTTTTCGTATGATTTTCCTACATTTCTTACATTATATATTATACAATATATATATTATATATGTTTCCCTAAGCAATGGAGTTGAAGATATGGTTCCTAAAGATTAATCTTCACTCTGTTCCTTTTTTATGATCACTAGTAGGTTAGCTTTTCTCGGGTACTTTCTAAATCTCTATGGCTTAAACAATTGTAAGTGGTTCAGTAAGTTCGTTAGCTAAGTCCCTGAATACCCTAGAATGCGTGTTCAAAGTCATTATTACCTCCTAATTGTCAAAAGCTGTTTTACTCATTTTGTATAGTTCTAACACTTTCTCCTTTTTGAAAGTTGAGCCTTAGGTGAACGTTTGTATTCTCATATTATCCCCCTCCTTATTTATTAATGAGCTAAATCTCACTTGTTTTTCTTTGTGCATTTATTAGACCTGCAGGTGTCTTCCTTACTCCCTTGACCCTGTTTTGCTAGCATCTATTCTGTTGTTTTTATTACCTAATTGTTTCCAGTTGTAGGATATGCACTTTTAACTTCTAACAAAGAGATCTTGTAAGCCCATCAAGGGTTTACTCTTTTCCTTACATTCTGACCATGTATTTTTATTTTTTTGTAATAATTGCTTCACATATTATATAACTTGTTTCCAAAAATATATATTTCGACAAATATATTTTGGATTTAAATTTCTGAAGTAGTGCCCTGGTCATGGTCTTTGAACATTGGAAAAAGTTACAACTTACCATCTCAATTACTTCATTTTGTTCTTATAAAATAAAATATTTTTGTATCACTTCATTCAAGGAGAGTGTTTCTAACTTTGTTAAATTGAAAGAGCTTGTGGTCAAAAGTTATTGAATGTCATTATTTCTCACAATTTCTACTGATCCTTCTTGAGCAGGGTAGTTAAATCCTCTCCTTTCTGGATCATAAAATTGCCCTCTGTGATGATGCATGCTTGATTAGTTGTGGTTTTATCCAACAGCTGTCTTGGTGCTTAATGTCTCCCATGACAGGTATGGTTTTGCATGTCTTGGGAGATGGTCCGGGCATCTTTTTCTGTTTCATCCAGTCTTGATGCAGTCTTGCAGATGTTCAGTGAAGTTCACCCCCATACTCCTTTTCTGATACTCTTGATCAAAGTACTTCACTAACTTTTTATATATTAAATAACTTTTTTTTTGTGCATTGGTTACTGTACATTCACATACATGTTAGTGTTACAGTTAATGTGAATTAGTTTAAGACAGTTTATTGTCAGTGGAAGTGGGGTAATCTGCCTAACTTTCTACATAGGAAAAGCATGCATACAGGTCCTCACATGTCCACATACACAGTAAAATGTGGTACTTTGATATAAATGACTTCTTCAACTAGCTTGTTGGCCCAGGGCTTCAGCAAAATATTTCTCCATCATTTCATCCATCATTGCCTCCTCCTCCACCACTTGTCCCAATGTAGACATTTTCTCCAGTGGTTTTAACATGAAAGCTTTTCAGAATTACTTTGTCAAATTTCAAATATGCTTCTGTCCCCAAAAACACTCAGTGATGTTTTTGGTTTTTTTTAATTGCTCGTATTAAAAAACCTCTGTGACCTCAGATGGGATTAAAATGTAGTTGTTGAAGGACCAGAAAATATACTCAAATGAAATCAGTTTCTGAAGATATTCAGAAATCATTCTGAAGATCAGACAGTTCATAGAACCGTCAGGCAAAGAATGGGAGAAGTATTGCTATCTTATTTAACAGGTAAGGAACTGAATAATAGAGAGATTAAGGTCAGGCAGGGAGGCAGTGGCAGGTCTGGGAAGTAGTCCCAGCATACTTCCTTAATCACAAAACCATTCTTCATTCTGAAAGGTTTTATTGTTTATTCTTCAGACACCTTCTGTGGAACTGAAAGGGAAGCAGAGCTTGGACCAAGCTTCAGATCAAGAGTAAGGATAACTTTGCTGTTTGACTTAATGACTAACTTCAGAATAGGGTCTCTACTAAAGCCACTGGGTTCTTAGAAGTGCAGTTCTTCTCAGCTCCTGGTAATCTGGAGATACAGGGATTTTGGTTCTATGTAGTCAAATTCAGGTTACAGTGGTTTTTACACATCTAATTCCAATTAATTTTAGTAACTGTTAGACAAATAGATAAAAGCTACTTTTGGTTTTCATTTTGTTCACACTAATTTGCATTATGTGAGAATTCGGTTTTCTCCACCTTGCCTAATTTGTATAAATAAACACATCTTTAGGATGTTAATGTCCTATTCTTCTGGTACAGGTGGGAAGCTGCTGATCGAGAAATGTCCCACTTATCACTGCTTATATTTTAACAGTCTGGATTCCAAGACCTGCTAATTTACACCAGAAGACACCTTTTCAGATTTGTCCTGATCTTCTGTAACTGGGGACTTTCACTGTATCAAAAGTTATGTTTTGCAGTTTCCTAATGGCTTTAAAAAGGAACAGTAAATGTCAACAGGCAAAAAGGCCAAAAAACTGGGAGAACTGATGCTCACTAACAGATCCTTTGGGGATTAGTCATACCGATTCTTGGTTCTTTATTTCCACAGGCATTTTTACAATAAATGATGTAAGATCTAAAAGCAAGTTAAATGTTAAAGGTTCTTTAGTCACTGCCTAATCCAACAAATGAGCGAAAACTGACGAAAATAGCATCTAAAAAATCTAAGCCCTTGAATTCAAATCTTCAGTAGTTTTAAGAAACAGGTCTTTCTATTTATAGCTTTAATTATCTGGAATTCTTTGTTTTCCATGGCTTATACAAAGAAGCAAACCCCATGTAGTTAAAAAGAAACCTGTAAATGCATTTTGTTATCAAAATTAGTTGTGTTCTAAATTACATATACTTTTTATAAAAATGGAAATTACTAGTTTCTTTGCTAGTTCAGTCATTTATTCTGTACATTTTTTTCCCCATATTAAAAAACAACAGAAAAGCCCACAACATATAGACACTGAAATATTTCTGTTATAATAGTTCATATACTACTTATTTATCTTCTGGTTTATTTTAGTGGTTACATAGCTCCCCTCCTTCCGTAGCATAAGATTTATAATTGATTTAGGAAAATGGAAGTATCTGCTTGACCTTGCGTTGCTTTTTTCAGTCCTGCCTAAAGGTGCTCTTTGTATTTGTACAATAATTCCTGCTGACAGAGTTAAGCACTAAAAGAATTTTGAGTGTTTCAGATTCTTAAAGGTTCATCACGTCTGCTTTAATGAGAAATTGTTTCATGAACTATACCATGACCTCTATAGTCAGGTGATGATTTTTCCTGTTCTTGCTTTTTGCATTCTTAAGAACAAAGATTTTGTCCACCTGTGTTCATTTCCATGGGAAGCCTTTCATAAGATAGTCCTGCAGTAGTCTGCTCTGGTTGTTTTTGAACGATATTGAAAATAAGAGACTCTGCTCTTCAAGATGGACTTTTGGTCTATATTTTTGCCTTCAGTATTGTTACAAACTGGCGTTTACAGAGCAGAGATTACCCTCTGAATTCGGTTATACTGAGCAGACCAACCCCCCTACCCTCTAAATAGACCCACCAAATCAAGCCAAAAGAAGGAGACCCTAAGTAATTTTTGAAGAAAGCTGTCCACTGAGTCATTGAACCACAGAATATATTAAGTTGGAGGAGACATCTAGAGGTTATCTGTGCTGACCTCCTGCTTAAAGCAGGGCTGACTTCAAAACTAGAGCCATTGAGTTCTTTAAACGGTAAGGCCCCCTGGTCCAACAGTTCAGTCTTCCTGTCTTTCTCTGTCTTCCTTCCCCACCAAGAAGTTACATTTCTCACTACTGCATAAACAAAGTAGCTTCCTTCTATTTCAAAGCCGGGGCAGTAAGCAAACTTTAACTACCTTGCACTGCTCTAATGTAAGTTATGCTGTACAGTTGCTCTGAGATACAGCCTTCTTTGGAGCTAGCAGCGTGTGAAGCATCGGCCCAGGATCCAAAACTTACTCTGCTCTCTGCTCTGCACAGTAGTAGATGCCAAAACCTCACCTTGTGAATGCAATATAGAACTGGATGGGTAGGCACGTTTGGGTAGCTCAGAGGTTTATGTGGTATTGGCTTTGGAAGGCTGTATATGGTTGGTGGGGAGTGGTCAACAGCCATGAGATTTAATATAATTTTTGGAAAGCAGTGTTTGTAAGAGTAAATGGGGGAGATGGACCTGTCTGTGTCATACACTGACTGCAAGTGGGACTCATTTGACTCCTGTCTCACACTCCTTCTGTAGAGCATCATGTTATGCGTCTGCTATTAGCATTGAAAGCCTGTTTCACATGGTCATCACATAACAAATGAAAGCATGAAGCAGATAGAAAACAGAAAGGCAGAGATTAGTATTCTTATGAGTGGGAAGTGGTCTGTTTTGAGCTACAGAATGAGGCATAGATGAGCGGCTTCCCAGAAATGGAGAGGACAGTGGAGGAAACTTGACGAATGAAAATGTGAACAGCTGATTTGCATAGCCAGAAAATTTTAACAGCCAGTTCTACTGAACTTCCTACTCCTCAAGAAAGGCTTTGGCTTACAGGATTGAAGACAGTAGCCAGGCTTGTTAAGAATAATTTGTAGCTCTGTATCTAATTTTTTTTTTGGAGCTCTGAACCATGAAAGACAGGCTCTGTCTCCGCGTGTTTTGCAGTCAGCACCAAGCACCTTGCAGGAGCAGGACATTTCAAACTTACTGCTGCTTTATTTATATCACAAATACTGTCATGGCAACTAATAGCACTTGCACAAAAAAGCAACCTTTTGTAGACACTCAAGCAACAGAGCAAGAAAAACTAAAAACAATATTATCCAACTGTTTGGCAGTGATCTATGCTTACAAACAGTGAAGACACTGGGAACAGCACTGATTAGCTTCATGTTCAAAAGTGGGTACCCTTAGGAAGTGTTTGTATGCGTGCTATCTATCCATGTCAATCTATGTATCTATTTATCTGTCTACCTATCTCTCTATCTATTTATTTATTTGTTGTACTGATGTACAACATATGTACCTATATTACTGACAAAATAAAGAAAATTAATTCTTTTAATTGGATATGATCAATAAGTATTTCTTTTACCCTAAAATTTAGTACATAGAGTTTAAATAGCATGTACATGGCACAGTTTGAGCTTGCGTTGAATTATATTCTGAGAAAGGGAGTATTTTCTCAGTACTGCATATAAAGATCTTTTAAAAACCTAAATCTTAGTTTTCATACTCCACAGAATACCAGAGGCTGTGCACATGGTCCCTCCCACTTTACATGCTTCATATTTGTACTCTGGAACCTAAAGATAATGTGATTGCTCATGGCCAGGTGGGGAGAGGGAAGGATCAGATATGATCAGTACAGGGCTCAGAATATGTGGCCCTCTACTCAGCATCACTTTAAAGTTATTGTTACAGTTCTGTATCTTAAGGGCTGGCCATGGGTGTGTACCAGTGGTGAATAAGTGGCTATTTTTCAGTGGGACGGTGCTTCCCTAGCTCACATGTATACCCATGAGTGCACTTGGTCAGCATGGGGTATGGTCTGTGACCAGTATCCTTGCTCATAAACCATAAGAAGAAACAAATGCTTCTTTTAGGCAGAGATGATTCCGAAATGCCAAACAGTGCATTAGTTTTGCTTCACCTAAATTCAATTAGAGCCTCTGTATGAAGCTTTTAAATCTCACTGATATTTTTACACTGAATTAAGTATGGCCAGGTGCAATAGTCACAATCAGGATTTTCTGTTCTGAAGAGATGATCAGACTATGCTTCATATATCCTTTACCTGCTAGCGTGCTAGATATCTTGCAGTATGATTATTTCTTTAATAGCAATCCTTTCCTATGGATGTGCAATGAAAATAAATGTCTCACTATCTTGGAACAGACATTACTCTGCCTGACATAAACCTTTTGAGGAGGAATGATGGAATACTGAAGGTTGACTTTGTTTTTATCAGAAGATAAAAATGAAGTGACTGAGCATTTTACAGTTTGTAAGATGTAGCCCTTGGATAAAACAAGAATATTGCTGGCTAAAAGCACACTTTCTGCTTTGGCAATTCTATTGATACCAAATTCCACCAACACCAAATTTCATCTCAACTCCTGCTCTAGTGTATAAAAACCTTCCACAGAGGTAAATTGCTATGGTTCTGGGAGAGGACAGGACTTCATTTATTTTCACTTGTTAAAATCTCACCAGGGAAGAGACCATATGTCAAAATAAAATCTCCCAATTTTAAAGTCAAACTTATGATTTTGAGGGAAAAATAAGTCATGATTTGTGATTGGATAGGATTGGCAGCGTTAGAGAGCTGACTTTTGACATGTTCAAAGTTGTAACTTGTGGAAAAGAGGATAATGTAATCTGTAGTATCTGGTATCTGTACCTGTAATATCCAATAGTCTGATATCTGTAGTATCAAGAGTATTAAGATGTATAATTACGTATTTTTTTCTTGTTATGCACTTTACAATTCCCAATTATTAACCTGAGTTATAAGCCTCTCAAATTTACTGACAGTAATGTGTTCTTTTTTCTCCCAGTGACTTGTCATTGGATGTTCAATTGCTGTTGTAAATTCCTTTTTCAATCTGCTCTGTAGTTTTTTATTTCCTATTAATGATTTCCTATTATTTACATTAGTTTGAAAGATTTAAATTTGAACATCATGACAAAATACTGGATTACGTTTGCACTGAACGAAGCATAAATCAGTAAGAAGGAACTATGTGGCTCTAAGTGACCTTGTTAGCTTTCAGATTCCAGAATCAGCCAGAGACCTGGCTTTTTCTCAAAAAGAAACAGAAAATACTCACATAGTTCATGTACACCCATATCCTCAAAAGAAAACCAGGCTGTAGGACTTTTTCAAGATCCAAACATCCAACTAATCCAGGATCATCCCAGAATGGTTTGCTTTGTTGTTACAATACAGAATAAATTGTTCAGAATAAATATACAGAATAAATCATGTGTTCTGTGTTTTTAAGTAATATAGAAAAGTAAAAGAGCGTGAAGCAGGACACCATTTTGCCCCTTATTGTTTAATAGCAACATTGTATTCAGACTGTAGTGTCACACCTTCTAAAATTGAATCAGGCTGTTCGTCACATCCATAGACTAAGCTAGAGAACTTGAAACAAGATTGTTTGGATTACATATTTTAGCTTGGGATGGCATATCTTCACTTTAAGGTAACCTCATCTAACTAATCATTTAATGTACGTTTGAGTCTTACTTTTGCCATTTGAGTTATTTTCTTTCTTGTGTGACATCTGGCCCTTACACACAGATTCTTCTTTACATTTTATACAATAAATTACTTTCTTGCTTATAAAAATTATTCTGCTTCTCTACTCACTTAGAATATTGTGAGTTAGAACCAACCAACAAACAAACCTGCTGACTTAATAAAAGTCAGTAGAATTAATCCTGTAAAAGTGAACTCAGTGGCATGCCCACTCTTCCTTGTCAGTTTAGCCCTTTTTCTCATGATAAATATTTTCATAAGTAAAGATTTCTAGTTCAATCTTTAACACAACTGTTAGTTGCTATTTGTGAGTTCCTACAATGTCAGACAACAATTTGAAACTAATTTTTTATTAATAAATCATTCATTTTTACTATTTCTACCTGATTAGTCACTGTTTGCAGGGAGGAGTGGCAACCTGCCTCTGAAAGATCCAACTGGGCCTTGTTTTGCTAGATTACTTCTATTTTTGAAACAGGGAAATGACAAAGCAAATACTTTAGCTCATGTATAAGTACCTTTGTAAGTGTATGAACTTACCTATTCGCTATGAAGAGCAAGTCTGTCTACTAATCACACACAGTATCACAGTATCACAGTATCGTCAGGGTTGGAAGGGACCTCTGGAGATCATCTAAGTCCAACCCCCCTGCCACAGCAGGGACACCTACAGCACATTGCACAGGACGGCATCCAGGCGGGTTTTGAATGTCTCCAGTGTGGGAGACTCCACAACCTCTCTGGGCAGCCTGTTCCTGTGCTCTGCCACCCTCAGAGTACAGAAGTTCCTCCTCATGTTAAGATGGAACTTCCTGTGCTCCAGTTTGTGCCCGTTACCTCTAGTCCTATCACTGGGCACCACTGAAAAAAGGCTATTCTCATCTACCTGGCACCCTCCCCTTAAGTACTTATAAGTACAAAACAAAATCATATAGAATAGAATATATTACGTTTGCATGTTAGAAACACCATATACAGATTCATAGATGCAGACAGTCCACAAAAGAATGGTCATCCTTTTTTTTTGTATTGAACTATGTAATTCAATAATAATTGTCTTTCATATTTGGTCACTAGTAGCATTTGATATATTACAGAATCACAGAATCACAGAATCGTCAGGGCTGGAAGGGACCTCTGGAGATCATATAGTCCCACCCCCCTGCCACAGCAGGGACACCTACAGCAGTTGCACAGGACGGCGTCCAGGCGGGTTTTGAATGTCTCCAGTGTGGGAGACTCCACAACCTCTCTGGGCAGCCTGTTCCACTGCTCTGCCACCTTCAAAGGAAAGAAGTTCCTCCTCATGTTATGATGGAACTTCTGTGCTCAAGTTTGTGCCCGTTACCTCTAGTCCTATCACTGGGCACCACTGAAAAAAGACTCTTCTCATCTACCTGGCACCCTTCCATTAAGTATTTATAAGTATTGATAAGATCCCCCCTCAATCTTCTTTTCTCTAGACTAAAAATACCCAGGTCCCTGAGCCTTTCCTCATAAGGAAGATGTTCCAATCCCCTAATCATCTTTGTAGCCCTTTGCTGGACCCTCTCCAGCAGTTCCCTGTCCTTCTTGAACCGGGGAGCCCAGAACTGGACCCAGTACTCCAGATGCAGCCTCACCAGGGCAGAGTAGAGGGGGAGGATGACCTCCCTCGACCTGCCGGCCACACTCTTCTTGATACACCCCAGGATGCCATTGGCCTTCTTGGCCACCAGGGCACATTGCTGGCTCATGGACATCCTGTTGTCCACCAGGACTCCCAGGTCCCTTTCCACACCGCTGCTCTCCAGGAGGTAACCCCCCAACCTGTACTGATGGGTTATTCCTCCCCAGATGCACTACTCCACACTTGTCCTTGTTGAATTTCATAAGGTTCCTCTCTGTCCAACTCTCCAGCCTGTCCAGGTCACACTGTATGGCGGCACAGCCTTCCAGCGTGTCAGCCACCCCTCCCAGTTTTGTGTCATCAGCAAACTTGCTGATGGAACACTCTATCCCTTCATTCGGGTCATTGATGAATAGTTCTAATATTTATAATATAATATATATATTATATATATAAAATATACTATATACTATACTATATAATATATATTATGTAATATGTAATATGTAATATGTAATATGTAATATGTAATATATAATGTATAATTAATATATAATATATAATTAATATATAATATATAATATAATATAATAGGTCATTTCTAAGGGAATTGTTGTTCTTCATTTCTTTTGTTTCTGAAAGTAATATGTCTGACCTAGGTCAAGTAATGATTAGCGCTGAAAGCTTCCCGTATTTGTTAATGCAAGCTAGGTATTTAACACCATTTTTCCAAAATACAGTGACACTTCATTTGTGGCATCATGAAATTCTGGCAATCTGAATGCTTGACTTTGTAACCGTCATAATGTTATTTTAATGTAGATTGTTGCTGTGTAGCTCCTTAGCCAGTTTCCTCTTAAGTGAGCTAAAAAATCACTGTAGTGCTAAGTAGCATCCTGTTCACACCCATTTGTTCCACGTTCTTGTCTGGAACTGTTTTATCCATCCTATAGATGTTGGTACTGTTTTTTTCTTAATTCTTAAAGGCTATCTCTCACAAATGGCAGTTTGTTTAAATTACAAGCTCTTTGAAAGAAAAACTGTGCTTTACAGTATGTACAATGCCTAGTACTTTCAGTTCAGAGAAGTACAAAAAGATTTTTTAAACTTCAAATGACCCTTAGCTATAAGAAGCATCTGTCAATAAAACATTGCTTTTCTTCTGAGAGGTTTTTTCCTTTGTAATCTCTATACTGCAAACCTGAAATTTTACATTATTGTTTTTGATGTTTCATTTAAGAAAATCTTAATGAAGTAGTTTAAGATTAAATTATTAATGAACTTCAATGTAAAACTGATCATTAGAATGTGAATCAATCTTGTTGGTGTCAATAGTAATAATATAGAGCCATTTTAAAATATAACTATCACAAATTAAGCTAACTGGAACAGCAGTCAAATAAAGTGGATGCAGAAGTCTAAAGACTGCCACAATTGATAGGTATTTCAGATTATTGTGGACACCCATGTACATCCACTTTCCTGCCCCCATGTCTGTAAAGAGTAGAATGTGACAATATGAAGTAAATAGAAATGTTCCTTCAAGTAGGATATCAAAGAGAATTTTTTTTATCTAAACCTCATTTCCACGCTTCCGGTGCAAAGATAATGCCCTTTTGCAGTAAAGTCTGCTGAGATTCTTGAAGCAATTGTACTGGTATGCAATGACAATTAAAGAACTGAATTATCTTTTATACTTCAGCAGAAGTGAAATTTCATGAAATTGTTAGGAAAAACACCATTTTAAAAGATGAATCAAAATGTAATATGTTTAATTTTAAAAATGAAATAGCTGGGTTTGTTTTTCTTCCATGTTCAAATTGTGTTTTTACTTGCAAAGACCCCTGTGGTTTAAATAACCCAGTCGGTATAAACTAATAAAAATCCCATTAAATTAAATGGCCACTAGGCATATAGAATGTCCTGTTGCAATTTCAAGAGACAGTTTGTTACAAGACACCCTGCTATGTACCTTTTATTTTATCAAAGTGAAGGAGAAAAAGAAAAGGTTGCAAAATGTGTTTATTTCTATGAAAAATATGTTTCCAGTGTACTAGGAAAAATTGATGTGTTGTGTGTTGGTTTTTTGTTTGTGGTTTTTTTTATAGAATGAAAGAGTTGGCTTATTCCATGTCTAGTACATTTATAGCACAACCTACAATAAATATATATAATCAGCAGAATCAGTCAGTAATTTTCATCCTCTGAACTATTACTTGTTTCTTTTGGAAGGTGGCAATTCAAGAAGTAATTCAGTATATATTGTATTAGAGTAAACTGTTTTAGAGCACATACTGTACTTGTTTGCCAGCAAACATTATTTCTGAAATAGGGGACTGTTTTTCTTACAAATGTTTTTCTTTCTTTCCTTTCTTCTCTTTAAAAAAAATACACAGAACCAAAAAACTGTGGATATATTGAATACTTGTGGAAACAAATTACAAATATCACACTGAGATGAGTTTAGTACCCACGGTTCTCAGCAGATATTCCCCTCCATCCCGCCTACCCAAGCAAGAATTGTGGTATTTTGTTGAAGTAAAAAGCAAGAAATAGGATAGGCTATCAAACTAATTTTACTTTGTGAGATTTTACTGGAAGCTTAAATTTCCAGAAGTTGCTAAACCTCCTATCTTGCTTTCCCATATCTCCTTCATACTCATGGAAATCACAGTGCTGAAATTTACAGTTCTTTAAATTTGTCTCAAATACTCTGTTTCAATACTGTTTCACTGTTTGTTTCCTGTTTCATCACATTTGGTCAATCACATTTAATAATATCCAATTCTGAAAGATACATAGGCTCTCCAGAGGCACGAAAGGCTGTCTGCTCACCTGATGTCTGGTCTGTCAATTTCTTCTTATGGCTTCTCCTAAAAATTAATTATCAGCATCCTCATTAGTACCACTACCATAGAAAAGACATATATTCAAATAAATTTTAATTACAATATAAGGAGATATATCAAAGATACTTTTATTAAATATAAAATAGAATTGAGATTGTCTCATGTAAACAGATAGAGCCCAAAATCTTATTTTAATCTTTGGTCTTTCTTTTATTGATATAAAATATGGAGCGTGTAAGATGCCTACAATAAGGAAACATAAAGTAGCCTTGACATAGCAAGGTGTATGTTAACTCCTCTCAGACCAATGTTTTTGCATTGCATACAGGTATTTTGAAAGAACTCTGCACCTTGAGGGTCTTCTGAAGTTAGAAACCAATCTAAAGACCTGGCAAGCATGAGGTATATACCTGCTCCTTTCTGAATGATGCAAACGTAGACAGTTTTTCTTTTCTACCTTTCAGTTTAACATTTGGCAAGCTCTGCCATGCCTACCTGTGGTTCTGAAACCCCTCTGTTGACTAAGTTAGCTATGATTTATTTTTTTCTGAAGACTGAATAATCTTGACACTGTCCTCATTCCTTTAAACAGCTGCTTCATTGAGCTCAAAAGACAGTCTGTCTTCAAAAGTTTGTGGCCTTACTTTCTTAAGTATTCTCATGCAGTTGTTTGTCTTTAACTACTTTCCCATTTTCTCTTGGTTTTTAACAGCCTACTGCTAAACCAACCTAATGTATTCATACAGAAAGTTTTCCCTAAAATACATTAAAAAAACAATATTGATAATAGCTACTTGCTGCAAATACTTGTTGTAGAACCTTCATTAATTTTCTTCTGCTTATACCCTTTATACTCACAGTTTAGATCAAAACACCATCCTCTCATGGACAATGTTTATTACTTGCTAAATATGCATGAAATGGGCTTTATATATTACATGTTAATAGCAAGGATTTCTTTTCTGTCATTCTCTTTCCAGTTTTGGATGACTCCTTGAAGTTTACAGGGCAATAGACTTAACATAGTTTCGTATTAAAAATTTTTCTTTAAGAACAGGACAGGTAGTAACAGCATCATACTTTCAATGTTTCTCAAAGATTAAGTTTTGTGTGAGAATGGATGGATCTTGGCTGTCTTAACACCCCTATAGATTCATCCTGGGACTAGAAGGGATGTGCTGACCCTGCTCATGCTCAAGGAACAACTTCACTCATCTAGGTAAAACTCAAGGAATTTTGCTGTTGAGCCTGAGTAGGCTACGTAAAAAAGTTAATCTATGTATTGAGATCCTACAGGACAATGAAACTATTTTTGGCTAAAATGTGAAATGATGTTAACAACAGTTGGCTTAAAAAATAAATGCAAATAGTGTTCTTCTGAAAGTCATTTATGTAGATATAATGAAATTTTTCTGAGTACATAGCATGATTCTCAGATGCCACCACATTAAGAGGCATTAAAGAAGCAGCACAGCAAAAGTGTAGGAACCTGTTTAACTGCTCAAATTTTCCATGACAAATCTTTTAGATGGGGTTTCTGGCAGTTCCTATTGCTTTTAGAAAAGAGACAAAGCGCGAGATGTGTGAGAGGGAAAGATGTCTTTCACTCCTTTACTTAGCCATTTCAGTTAAATATTTAAATTACATGTAAATTGCATTATATATATTTAGATCATATTGCCTTCTTACAGGAAATATTCTTGCCTCTTCCCCCCATTTAATTAAAGTGTAAAAGAAATTACTGGTATAACGCAAAATGTGACCATCTGCCTTTCTCAGTGTTGTCATTTTTCAGATAGAACTCACAGGTGTCTTTTAAACAATGATGAATTAGAAGGCACAATCTTTTTTTCCTTCTCATTTGTTTGTTAACTACCTCTGTGATAATAATTTATTTGCATATTTAATTTCCTCCATTGTAAATGAGCACCTTTGAACCACTTCCTAATTATTTTATAGTATTCTTGTATTCTTCATTATTCATGCATTTTATTTACCAAATAAAATGACTTTTCCTCCAAAGGACATTTGAAAGTATTATAATCCTATGTGTAGATCAGTTGTTTCCAAATACAGTATTAGAAGGCTCAGAAGGGAATTCGTAATGTGAAGCAGACATTGAAATAAGAGAGTTCTTTATTTTGTCTGAAGTTATCTTTCCTTTGCTCTCTTTTCTCTGTGTGCAAAATCTGAATAAACAGGGTGTATATGGATTAATTGGACTAATGCATGGGAAATAAGGAAAACACCATTCACTGACAACTTTAGGGTAGATGGCAAGGAATGTACTACAGCAGTCCTGGTAGTGTCACCTGGTCAGTGGTCACTAGTGACCACTGATAATTTGTTCTGAGATTTCGTATGTTTTCTGATGAGTCTTTGTGTTTCCTTTGACCTTACATACCCCTATTACCAAGTCTGCACATATAGCTGCCATTTTATTCAGCTGCGTTTTGTGTGTGAGGCAGAATCATGTTCCCACTGAGGATACCACCCAGACTGCATTGTGTTCATGCAAAAAAAAATATTGTTTGGTTTATGGCTATACACACACATAATCACCTCCACTGATTTGCAGTCTTTACGGATTTGTAAAATTTCTTTAAAAAATATTTTTTGAGTGTTTCAGGTGTTGCACTTACCTACCTTCTTGTCAGGTACCTAAACAATATCTTCAAGGTAAAATAAAGTCCACTTTGTTTTTCTGCTCCCTGCCCTTTTCACCTCTACGTCCTTTCATCCCTAGCTATCTCTTCCTAGAATTGTACATCAGTCCTCCACATCCATGATGCTATTTCTTCCTGATTTCTAACCTTCCATTATGTGCTCCTTAATCTCTTATACTCCTCTCTGAATCCTCTGCACATTACAAGTAAACCCTAATCTCTATCATTCATTGCTGTTTCAAGTGATAGTATTGGACAGCCCTAAAGGAAGCCAGCACAGCACTTCAGAGACTGGGAGAAAATGTATGGGTTGCACATTGGCAGCGTTGGCAGTTCTACCTCAGCATCACTTCAACATTTAATCAAATACAAAAGCCATTTAATGCTTGGGATACTGCAATGCTATAAATATGATCCCTTAAGTAATTACACAGCTTTACGTCCTGTAACATATTTGGTAACACTTTAAATAAAGTGTCTTCAGTGCATTTCGATGCATTTTTAATTTAGACTGGATACAGCTATGATTGCATGCTAGATAAATAACAGTTCAAATTTAAACGGATGCATCGAGATTTCACAACTAGCTAATAATTAAATAACTTGGGATATTGCAGTTGAAAGTATCAATATATTTCAATGATTAATTAATAACATATAACTTTTATGAATAACATCTTTCCTAATAGCACACTCTCAGCCACGTAGAGAAACAGTGTGGTGAGGCCTGTTAATTTGCCACCAAATGCAGACTCCAGTAGAGATTGCTTTTGGAGAAAAATCTATGTCAATGTCTGGGTTTCATCATCTGGATACCACTCTTTGCCACATGAAGATCAGTCTCTTATTTACCCATGGCATTCAGAATGTAATACCCCTGGCATATTTGTCTCTGGTTTGTGAAACTATAGTATGAAAATAAACAGAGTAGTCTTAATTAAAAAAATCAAAGTGTTTCATTGTCACAATTTTTAAATTAAACGTATGCATTTGTATTAAAATAACCTGTTAATTTAGTACTTTTCTTTAGCTTGCTTTTTAATTTAAAACCATTAAAACCCTTACTAGACTATGAAGTAAAACTTTGTATTTCAAGATGAAATTCCAAATTGAGCTTTTACTTTTTATTTAAAAAAATATATTAAAAAAAGAGTAATTATAAATACCCCCAAATATGCCTTTGGAATTGCTAAAGAAAAAATTAAATATATAAGTCATACATACATACATATTTCAGAGTGGAATTAACACTTTGGCCTTCAAAGTTCTACACCACTATAAATACAGACTAGAACTGAAGAGGTACAAACTGCACCTGTGAGCTCACAGTAATATATTTAACAATGTAATGTTTGAATAACAATTGCTTATTCTGTATTTTGCAGTACAATTAAGTGCTAGTTGAGGACCGCTTCTAGGAGAACACTCTGATATTGCAAGCATTCACTAACTTCCAGAAATCAAAAGAAGTTGGGGGGGGGGGGAAGTAAAAAAAAGTCAAACATCTTTTTACTAGCAGCAAATATCCAGATAGCTGAAGTCCTGATGAAATCTTTGGAAGACTAAGATACTTCTGCCAAGCAAGGTACATTGGTACAGCATTTCATCTTCTTTAATTTAATAGTGTTATACAGAATCCTGATGAATTGGATCTAAGGTGGACATCTAGGAGGATTACAAAACTCTGGGATACAACACTATCCAAAGTTTTACACAGATACTGTATTAAGATGACAAAATAATTTTTATTATGTTTAGGTTTCTTCATTTAATCAGTAAACTTAATTACAAATGCTAATAAAATTTTCACTTTTGTGAAGCCAAGAAAACACAAAGAACTGCATAGAGATTGTTATGTAGGTTTATAAAAGGATATATATATATTTTATATGTGTTTCTTAAGCAAGTACAATTCTAAAAAAATCAAAACTATCAAGTAGCATAGGGACGGTAAGAAAGCTTTGTGGCAAATGAAGGCTATATGCTTATCTAGAAGCCCTGAGTAGCCTAAAGAAAAAGACGTGACTGAAAAGCATTTCAGTTAAGCTTATAGTGGATAATAATAGACTATAATACCCATGTATTTTGGTACCCATTGAAAGCTTATGCCTCAAGTTCAATGAGAAACTAATTGTTTAAAAGGAATAGATCCAACATGTGCTGGATGAACCGAACAGTAGAGTAAACCTATTATTTTCTTCTTTCTTCAATTCAAATGTAATAAATAGCAAAAATGAGAGAGATTTCATAACAGTCTAAGTTAAGCTGTTCCAGTGTTTTATCACCTAAAGAATTAAAAAGGGTTTTTATTTTTTCCTAAAAATGAATCTACATCAACTTATCTCTAGTTTCATCAGAACAGATAGAACAGAATAATTATTTTCCATGTCCTACACAGGATACTTCTGTTGCTGAAGCTCTGATCTGCATTGCCTAATGTAATGTTTTTGTAATGGAAACATGTAGTTGGCGCATATTTAATTTCAAAGACATTATAACCCTTAGATTCTTTTCTGTACTCCTGTACAGGTCTCATTTTGTATGAGTGCATTTAAATACTCTCTTTGAACTGTAGATCTTTGCTCATGCTTTCATTTAATTTGCTCTTGTCAATTTCTTGCCTTCTCTCCAATTAGCCAAGATGATTTTGATTTATGATCATATTCTCCAAAGAGCTTGCAAACATTGTTCTTTGCAGTTTCCTGTAAAAATGTCACTCTGTCATCCAAATTATTGGAACTGTTAAGTGGAACTTGGCCTATGATAAACCCTGTCTGAAAGAGATCCCTTCCCATTTTGACAGAGACCTATTTATAATTCTTTTTGAGAGCACTATCCAAATTTGTTGTACGTTAACCGGTCAATTTGTTGTAAAAATGACATTGAGGTAAGTTATATCTAGACCAATATTTCTTTAGCTTGCTTAGGAGTCAAGCCATCTGAATAATACCAAAGATGTTGCAAAATCCAAATATCCAAACAACAATTCCTCCCATACTCACTATATTCTGTCAAAGAAAGAACTTGGACAAATTTAATATCATTTGGTCCTGACAAATCAATATTAGTTCTTTTTTCATACTTTAGTGTTTTCAGGTATTTATTTGATTATTTAATAATTTTACCCAGACTCTTTTCAGAGATGGAAAGTAATATAAGTTCCGAGATTTTCATTCTCCTTTTCCCTTCTAGTAAAGATAGTTACTACATTTGCTTTCCTGTAGTCCTTGGGGATGACAGTAAAGACTGTAAAGATTGCTTCAGAAAAGCATCCAAATGTGAATTTCATAAGCACCTAACAATTCAGACTGTTCTAACTGCATATTTTTCAGTCTATTCTTATTTGGACTGTGTTCTTATCTTCTGGATAAACTCAAGTAGCTGGTCACAATTTCTGTAAAGAGTAAAGAAACTGGAAGGCACTGAATATTTCAGCTTTTTCTGTATCATTTATTGTTTGTTCTCTTTGCCATTTGGTAATAGAATTATTCTTCCCTTTGTTTTCCTCTTACTTCTAGTGTATTTATAGAACCTTTTCTTGTTGCCTTTTGTGTTTCTTACTAATTGAAACTCAGTTTGTGTCTCAGCCTTTCTGGTTTTATTCCTACATGCTTGTGTATTTTGTTTGCAAGCATATAAGTATTATATTCTCCTTGAATCTTACCTATTATTATTATTATTATTATTATTATTATTATTTATTATTTTGCATTTTAATTCAGGCAGATGCATTTGAAAATTTTTATTTTAAATGTAGTATTTATCCAGAGGACTCTCATCTTATGCATTTTGTGTAGAAATGTACTGAGGTGATAAGGAATAGTCATCATTTATGTCTTGAGTCACACTTGTTTTTCTCTCCTCCTTATCTTTATTCTTGTTTGATATTTCTAGCCCTTATCTGTAGTATTCTGGAAGTTGCATGCATTACTAATACAGTAACTCCAAATATTTCACTGTTATTTTTCATGGCTGTCTTTCTGTTATCAGATAGAGTGCAAGTGAACAGTGAGGCGCTCTGAGAATAACAAGGGCTAAAGATACACGTCCCTTCCTTTAGTTTGGACAGTGGAAAATTATCTTTCATTGGAACTTCAGTAATGAACTTCTTTCTGAAAACCTTTTTTTAGTTTCAGTGGAATTAGAAACCACCATGAGACTTTTTTTTACCTCATAGAACGTCTTTGCACTAGTAAGTAGTTCACTACCAATGTAATGGTAATTTGGGTATTTTAAAAAATTAATATATTTTGAGATTTCCATTGCATTGCACTTCACTAGAATGAAATACCGCTACCTTGGTCCTTATAATGTTCTTCATGCCCCAAATGGGTGCACAGCTACTGCAAACATTAGAGTGAAAGCAACCACCGTCAGCGGAGAAAGTATTGTCAATGCATCTTGCAAGAGCAAACTTCACAGCAGGACAGGGAACCAGGTAATACAGTAAGTGTTTTACTGGAAATTTTATCATTCAAGTCAAGATGATTTGTGCAACTCAAGATATTGAGTGCAGATTAATCCAAAAAGTTTTATCAAATAAGATATGCCATCATCCATTTGAGGCCATTCTTTAAAAGACAAACTCAGTACACATATAAAAGTTTCTTGTTATTTCTTAAAATCTTCTTCCTGTTTTTTTACTTAGTGTATGTTACATTTCCAAAATAAATATTGCACATGCCCTAGTCAATCTGATTAACTAAAACTATCAATATATTTTCCTTCAGGGTTCCTATCAATGTATACATTTGCAATTCCTGGCCATTTAGGGTGTGCCCATGTTCACTGAAGCATTTGTTCTGTTCAGCAGTCTATCTAGTGCAAAAAATACATTAATGAAATAAACAAGTACTTAATAATCCAAACTATAAGGAAAATGCTGTTTCTTTTTCTCACTGTCAAATAAACAATTTAAATAAACTAGGAATTATCCTACTAGATCAGGCCAATCTATTTAATAACGTAACTTCAAAGATGTGGAAAAACATATTCCTCTCCTGTGAGGGAAATAATTTATGGATGCTATTTACCATCTTCCCACAAACCACTTTCTTGTAATCCAGGGTTTAAAACTTCTGACTCTTTTCATTAAGGAAAAAAAACTTGCTGCCTTATGGAGGACTCCAGAAAAAAAAAATGTACGGAAGGAAAACCTCATAGAGATTCAAAAGGCTAAGGACATAATGAAGTGGATGAGTCATGGTTTTAGGTGACTAGGATTAGACACTTTATATGCTTCAAAAAGTAAGCATTTGCTCCTCCTGGAAACCAAAAGGTTAGCTATCTAGTAATGGAGGCAACAAAACCCAGTAATTTTTAATGTCTTGCCCTTTTTTATTCTGTGATTCCTTCTGCCTTTCCATTTTCCTTCATGTCTATTTTTATTTTTTCCCATTAGGAAAAGGTCATCATGATCCAGCTGACAATATTTAATGGAAGAAGTTACAAACCTGTTGCAATAATCAATTCCGTTTTTTCTTCATATGTACATTCATTTGCTTTGACATCTGAATGATGAGATGAAATTAAGCAGGGCACACACAGGTGCTCTATATACAAAATTTATAGTGGGAACATTAGGATGAGAAGAGATGAGTTGTTCTTAAAACTTGTTGTACCTGTTGCACCATCTGATACATCAAAAAAAGTCAAGTCAGCATGACACATAATGATGGTAATTATACACTGAGTTTTACATAGGCTCATATGGATAAGAATTTAATAAATGTGAAATCCTCCAAGGTGATAAATTGAGAAAGTTTCGTAAGGGTAGATTTCCTCTTTGATCTGCAAACACAAAATCAAAATGAGAACATTAGGAAGCATAGCTTTCAAGTAAATTGCTTCTCTGATAGCAGGTCTGTAAGTAGACTTAGTAGGGAAAAAAGATAAATTAAGTATTAAGGCGAATGCTCTCTTCTTGAATATTTATATGGCTTATTTTACTATTCTCCTGTCACTGCTGGTGTCAGAGAATCAGACAACTCAGAATGCTGTAATGTTTGTCCTATAAAATAGAGGTCATTTTATCTAAAAGATTGCTGCCCAAGAATGCCAAAGCAATACAGTCAGACCCTTTTTTACTGGGTACTGCTACACAAACTATTCAACCATTGAGACCGAAACAGGCTTTCTAAAAGCAGTAGTTTGTATTTTTGCTCTAAACTTTACTTGTTGTGTAAAGGTTCAATAACTCACTGGAAATTACTGTGTTTTTTCCCTTTGGTTTGGGAAGCAGCTATTGTGTCCTGTTCTTGAACTTCTCAGAAATGCAAGTAAAGGAAGGACATTCATACACCCTTACTTTGCTTTTATCTGCTCTTTGCTGAGGCAGTTTCTTGATAAAGATATACTGCCAGATAGTGCAAATAGAAGTTTACATTCATTTACCAACCTCAATATTAAAATTCCAACAATACATCACCTACTTCACTCTACGTTTTTTCAACAAAATTTGTGTAATGTGTCCACATCTGCAGTATAGGCTGATATATACAGATCACGTCATGCTCAAGCAGCTTTTTGTTAAAATATCCTAACAATGACACATTGTTACCCATCTAGCACTGACTTTTTAAGAAGTTTCTAATTGTTGTAGGAAAGAACTTTTAAATAAGTTACTATTCACAGGTTTTATGGTAGTTTCTTTAGAAATATACTGCTTTTCAATACTGCAGTTTCAAATTAAAATCAAAGTGTGTGGATTCTGGGTTCTTTTCTCACACCAGAAGCAGACTGATTAACTTTTCACAACAGTTTTCAGAGATTTCACGAAAGAGAAGAATTTGAGGACTCTCAAATGTATATAATGCAAGCCCATCTCATCCATAGAGCACTGGAGAAGAAAAATGGGAAAAGAAGGATAACATCTAAGAAACCTGGTCAATGAAGGAAGAACAGCTATCATTTTAAGAAAATGGAAGTAAATTTGGGAAGAGGTTGGGGCTTAATTTCGACTTGCCAAATGTTTTTGTGACCAACCTGGGAAATGTGCTTGAAAAATTTTAGTTGGCAATAACGATAACGTAAATATTGGCATAGGTTTCTTCTAAAGAGGTCTGTCTTCCTTGCATTGTCTCTTCCAGGAGGGAGTCACCTCACTGTATGTTTGGCAGTGAATACTTTGGCAGGACTTTGCTTTTTCAGTCCATTAATCTTCATAGATTTTCTATGTTAGGCCAAGCTATGCATAATGCCCTCTGCACGCTGGCAGAATCATCTTAAGTGTGAGATGTGGCTACATATCTAGTCCCTAGTCTCATAATAGATTCAGTCCCTACCTTGCCACAGGTTCCCCAGTTCCCACATCTCTGTGCTACTCTCTGCCATTTTTATTACAGCTCTCCATGCCATTCTCCCGGTGTGTATGCTCAGTAGCTCTAGCGAAGAAGCATTCCCTAAGAACAACAGATTCTACCTGTGTCTGTGTATAGGAGCCAAAATGATGAAAATCCACTGCCCTTTGTCATACACAGTCATCATTTGTTTAATAGATCATGCTATAACCATGTGGTGCTATAGTGCAAAGAAACAAATAGTATGTCATAAAAACTTTAATGTTTTACCCTCACAAAAAAATTTGTCAAAGTCCCAGTGAACATTTGAACTCCAGGTAAGTTATGTTAGTGTTTTAAGCAAGTGACTGGGATGCAAAAGAACTTTGGAGTGCAGCATATTCCTCTGCCCACAACAAAGTTTAGTATTTCCAAAACAAATTGAGAAGAAAAAAGAGTCATCAAGATAATACATTCTGCTCAGTGAATATCACATGATGATAAAGTTTGGACATGTCTACTGAACTCCAAAGGTAATGCTATTTGCTAGTGTGCTCTTCTACTTGGAAAGAGAGCTATAAGTAAAATGAAAAAAATACACAAGAAGGATAATTGGAATTCCTGATATTTAAACACTGGAGAAAACTGAAGCCATTGTTTTTTCCCCATCCAGCTAATATTGGATAGCATCTTGCACTTTATTGAATGAAGCACAGATATTTGGCTGTAATTAAAAAAAGATTAATGTGTTCTTATCAGTAAGACGATTTGAATAATAATAAACTTTGACTGCCAACCTCATTTCTCTTCCAGGGATTAACAGTCCTCTAAAATTATTTGGAAAATAAAACCAAGAGGTTCCTTATATATGAAACTATCTTCAAAACAGGTAAATATAGTGTTTATCTCGGCTTGAAATTGCCAGGTATGTATGTGTTCTTCCTCACTTATTTAGATATACTTAACACAACATCAAAAATGTTAATTCTTGAGTAATCATATCTATATTAAAATAAAGATGTCTAGTTTTCAGAAGATGCAAAATCTACATTAAAACTAACACCACGGGTATTTGCCTGTTTTTTAAAGAGACCGCATGAATATTTTCAACCATTTTCTGTAGCAAAGATGAGAAACAGTCCATGTCACATCACAGTCCAAAATACCAAGTATAACTCCTGTAGTTAATGACCCATTTTATCAGGCTGAATTTGTCATACAACAGGTTTCTGATTTTCGCTGGGCAAGGAAGAAGTGTTTAATCATCATGGAGGAGGGAAGGCTTCCAGTTCTGGTTTGATCAGAGTATCAAGAGACCCCTTATGATTTAGGGGGTCTATGATTTAGGGGATATGAGAATACCTTGCTTTTAGGCTTAGAAATTAATTTGACAACAAATTATTTCTGTATGAGCGTTCAATTCAGTGATAATTCTACACCATAACTTTTTGAGAAAAGAATCAGAATCAATCAATATTCAAAGCTTTTAGAAGAGTAATTAGTTTGATTCTGGCCCCTCCCTTTGCAAGTATCTTTTCACATTTTGTTTCCAAATCAACTGGTTATATTTTCATGGTTTTATTTCTTGACTATATTAAATTTTATTTTTGTCATTTTTTTGTTAATATGAAAAAGGTAAGCAAGGTGACATTACCAAACTCTAGATCTGCAATCTGAGATAGAACTGGAAAGAAATTCTACTGACAACCTCCCAAGAGATACTTTGGTTTATTTAAAGATATCTTAGGTGTCTGTGAAATGGGTATTTGCTTGTCATTTGTTTCATGACAGCGGCAATTGTGAAGATATGTTTCAGATCCCACTGGGCATTCTTATGTCTGCTGAGACTCATATAAAGTCAGCATTTGGTATGATTTTTATAGCTTGTGACTTTGGTAGGTTTTAGGAGAGATACTGATTGAGAGGTAAATGGTTGCTTGTTATAAGGAGGGAATATTTCCTTTGTTCAGTATTACAACATTTCCATAAATATTTTGTACCTTACACTTGATCAAAATTTTCACAATAAGCCATGAGGTAATTTATTTATGCTGTGTTTATTAGAGATGAATGTTCAAGTAAAAGCATGATAAAGTGAATTTAAACCTTGTACGCTAAATATTCACTTTAATGTCCTTCTGCATTGTTAATTTTAAGGTTTTTTGCATGATTCCAGGAGAGAGCAAATTGTTACTCAGCAAAAGTGAGACCTTTTTGAATATTGTTCACCTGCTGATCTAATTTTAACCTTGCAGTTCTAACATGAACAGATTGAATTTATTAGAAATATTCTTAATATTCCTGATATAATTAAGAATTCTTAATCCTACAAGTTTTCACTCCAAGACATTCATGGTTGTGTGTTTCCTGAAAACTGTGTTCCTTTTAATTATATTTATCTTGTCTAAGAGCAAAATAATTTTATATGACCAGTCACAGGTGTTCAACATCTCTGTAATGGAGTAATAAATATAAAACATTCATGGAAAAAATGACAGAGGGCACTGAGGGATTTGAGCTGTTGGGTTTGGTTTTTTTTTATCATAGAGTATAATTTTATTGGGTCAGTTGTTATAACTTAGAAGAAAATGTGTTATTTTATTGATGTCCTTCATCAGGCAGCAAAGAGATTACTTTGTCCAATAAATATTTGCACTTTAGCTTCACAGAGTGTAAACTTAATGAACAGGTAATTTTAAGGTTTTTAAGGGAAAATTGCAAGTAGCTAAATTCATAGGCAACAGTTTAGTGCTTGATTCTGTGAAGCAGTGAGTAGTCTGGCCCAGTCAAGCAAATCCCAAAGAGTGCTTATATTTAAGTTTAAACACATACATAAGTGCTATGCTGGAGAAGACAAAGAATGCTCAGTAGTTTGTAGGACTGAAACTCTAATGGGTAATTTCAGATAAATTAATTCATCAGTGAAAGCTGGTCAGATTAGTTTCTGGAGTCTAAGTGTTTATTTTCTACTGCTCCATTTCCCCGTTCTCTCTCAGAGGAGAGTTGAGGAGATTTACTTGAGCTTCTTTTTAAAATACCAAGTTGCAGCTGAGCAACTGAGCAATGCATTTCCTCAGAGCTTGCAATCACTATCTCTATAGAGAACAGAAGCACTTCTCTGGAGCATTTGCAATTCAACTTATACCAGCCTATGCTTCGTTACCAAGAGTTTTTCAAATTGTTTGTGATTCAGATGAGGATACCACTATTTAGCTGAGAATGGATTTAGGTTTGTATTATTTTCCTCTGTTCTGAGGTTTTTGTACTGGGAGCCTAAGAGCTAGAGGGTAGTTCCAGTTTTATTATAAATGTGTCAAAGATAAGTGATTATTGAATCGATCTCATAATATTTAGTGTAATGGTATATAATTACTTAATTTAATCTAGTAGTTCATCAAAATGGAAAGCTCCCTTTACTATAAGAAAAGTCATTTATTAATCTTTTCATGTATCAGTAAGAGACTGGGGTATAACTGCTCCTCAGCAAGAAATCAAGAGTCCAGCCTGACAGCAACTCACTTTTCATTGACATATGTCCACATAAGCACAGAGGAACCATTTGAGAATACCTGTAATAAGCTGCCATCTGTCCATAAAGCAGGAAAAATCTTCTTTGTTTAATTTCGATTTAAAGACAGGTTCAATCTCCGTGTGCTCACATGAGCTGTGTGGATGAAATAGGAGGTGATGACAAAAATATCATATATTGCAAAGAGTTACTGTTAAAATGTAAATCCCCTTGTATCCAAAGATGTCTCTGCAGTACTCAACACTACTACTTATTTTCACTTGTGTATAAATCAGTTCTTTATAGGTATCACACTTCCCTGAGCATAAGGGTGAGAAATAACCTTTATGAAGCTGGATAAACTAAGCTATTAAAACAGAATAGTGTGGAAAGATTGGCTTCTCAAGCTGTCTCAGTGTTAGTGAGGTTTTAGTGTGAAATGTATTTGGCCTAAAACCAACTTGTTACAGAAAACTTCCTGGCTTATTCAGTTGCTATAAACCTAGTTAATTTTTGCCAGAACACAATTCTTTACAAAGAAAAGCACAGCCTATTAAACACCTTCAGATAGCTGTAGCTAAGTACAGCCATTTTGCATTTGGAAATGAAGGTGGAGCAAATTACACAAGGGATTAGAACTGTGTTTTCTTAAATGGCATTCAGCGAAGACAATGTTCTAATGATAAAATTCTTGTTCTGAAACTCTGTGTTGTCCTGTTCAATTTCCTGTCACATCAGCCATGCACTATCATGTTACAGAAGGCAGTGTTACACAGCTTGACGGGTGTAGCCAGATGTGCTGTGTCACACCATGATTTTTCAGCCAAGGAAAAATAAGAATCTGTTTTGAAAGAGAAGTGATCAGTGAAATCTGTTTACATTTTATCTATAAAAGGAAATGGGATTTTATGTTCTTTTTTATCAAGAAACAAGTAAAGCGTATATATTCAAATTCAACTTATAAATTTCACAATCCCTGAAAACAAAAGCAACAAGAAATACCTGTTATGATTGAACTGCTTTTTTATCACTATGACTTACAACAAACCAGAATATTTGTTTTTAAAAACATCTATTGCCCAAGTTCATTCATAGGTCCCTTCCCTTCCCTTCCCTTCCCTTCCCTTCCCTTCCCTTCCCTTCCCTTCCCTTCCCTTCCCTTCCCTTCCCTTCCCTTCCCTTCCCTTCCCTTCCTCCCTTCCCTTCCCTTCCCTTCCCTTCCCTTCCCTTCCCTTCCCTTCCCTTCCCTTCCCTTCCCTTCCCTTCCCTTCCCTTCCCTTCCCTTCCCTTCCCTTCCCTTCCCTTCCCTTCCCTTCCCTCCTCTTCCTTTATTCGTCTCTTCATCTTTCTCTGCCGGCTTCTTTCACATTGGTGACATCATTACAGAATGTGAAGATTATTTAGTGAATTTACTAGAAAGAGAACATAGAGGCATGTCCTTCCCCTCATGCAGGTCTCTGTCTTTAGGGAAATGTTCAGTATTATGCTAGAAATCCTCTAAACCAAGGGCAGTGAGAGGTGTGCCAGGCTGCATTTTTCTTGCTCAAATTAGAGGTTGTGTGCATCGGAATACTAACAGAAACAAGGAGATGCTGTTTTTCAAAAGTCGATGTTCCCAGTAATGCTAACAGTGATGTCCTGTCCCCCTGCAAGGGGCTTCTCTAGACAAAGAAGCTAGGATCTGCCTTCTTTCTCTCCTAGATGTCTTCTTCAAGGTGCTGCAGCTCTTGGGCTCATGCAATTCATGTTGTGCATCATTTCAAATCTTTGACCCTGTGATTGATTGTGTTGATCCCTGCTCTGTTGGTCACTAAATGGCACTGTAATGTGAATTTATGGGAGTCTGGTTTGGGTTTGTTTGTTTTTTTCAAAAAAGAAAGATAACACAGTATCACAGTATCACAGTATCGTCAGGGTTGGAAGGGACCTCTGGAGATCATCTAAGTCCAACCCCCCTGCCACAGCAGGGACACCTACAGCACATTGCACAGGACGGCATCCAGGCGGGTTTTGAACGTCTCCAGTGTGGGAGACTCCACAACCTCCCTGGGCAGCCTGTTCCAGTGCTCTGCCACCCTCAGAGTAAAGACGTTCCTCCTCATGTTAAGATGGAACTTCCTGTGCTCCAGTTTGTGCCCGTTACCTCTAGTCCTATCACTGGGCACCACTGAAAAAAGACTCTTCTCGTCTACCTGGCACCCTCCCCTTAAGTACTTATAAGTATTGATAAGATCCCCCCTGAGTCTTCTTTTTTCTAGACTAAAAAGCCCCAAGTCCCTGAGCCTTTCTTCATAAGAAAGATGCTCCAGTCCCCTAATCATCTTTGTAGCTCTTTGCTGGACCCTCTCCAGCAGTTCCCTGTCCTTCTTGAACCGGGAAGCCCAGAACTGGACACAGTACTCCAGATGCAGCCTCACCAGGGCAGAGTAGAGGGGGAGGATGACCTCCCTCGACCTGCTGGCCAACACTCTTCTTGATACACCCCAGGATGCCATTGGCCTTCTTGGCCACCAGGGCACATTGCTGGCTCATGGTCATCCTGTTGTCCACCAGGACTCCCAGGTCCCTTTCCACACAGCTGCTCTCCAGGAGGTCAGCCCCCAACCTGTACTGATGCATGGGGTTATTCCTCCCCAGATGCAGTACCCTACACTTGCCTTTGTTGAACCTCATCAGGTTTTTTTCTGCCCAACTCTACAGCCTGTCCAGGTCACGCTGTATGGCAGCACAGCCTTCCGGCGTGTCAGTCACCCCTCCCAGTTTTGTGTCATCAGCAAACTTGCTGATGGTACACTCTATCCCTTCATCCAGGTCACTGATGAATATATTGAACAGGACTGGACCCAGTACTGACCCCTGAGGGACCCCACTAGTTACTGGCCTCCAACTAGACTCTGCACCACTAACCACAACCCTCTGAGCTCTATCTGTCAGCCACTGGTCCTGAATGCTTTATTGCGGGGCTCTGATTTTCAGAGGGCACTGAAGACTCACATGCTTCACCTATTCATATCATTCTGAGCACAACAGGCAAAGCACCAAAATTCACATTCACATCAGCAAATTTCCATGGTTATTTTTATTATGGCTAATAATTTGTATTTGAATCTTTATAGCCCTGCTGAAAATATTCTTCCTTTTCCTGTCACCTAAGCAACACAAACAAATGGATTTGATTTTCCACTTTTTTTTCAGTTGTGACAGTCTAAATTAGGTGTGTGTTAGGCTTCTTGGACTCCAACCTATCTGAGCATTGTCCAGTCAGAGACTAGAACAGCAATTTGAAAAAGATGCTGAAATTGCAGTTTAAATTTTAACCCTTAGCATCCCAGTTATCAAATTCTGCTCTGCAATTTTAAAATAGATTTTCTTATACAATGTAAATTGCTGTCTTAATCACTTTAATTCACTAAAACTGAAGTATAGTAACTTATGCACATTCCCCTTGAAAGTCAGTTTTTATTTTTACCGAGGAAATATTCTCTCTGACATGTTAAATTCCATCTAATCCATGAGCACTACCATCTTTCACTGCAGGATCATTATAAAGACAGGCAATCATTCACTCTCTTTGCTGGAGGAAAGGTGCAACACAATGATACCATGAAAGCTGATAATCCACTCTTGTTTACACTTCAGATATTTCCCACAGAGCACTCTGGAACAAGGGACACAGATGATGATTTGACAAATGCTGTCCTTTCATACAAATTCCCTGGATGCATTTGGACCAACCTATCAGAGAATTCTACTCCTGCTATTCATTTCAGTAATTAGATTTGGAGAGAGTGGTACCACATGCATCTTTATGGTAATCACTATTAACCCAAATGGTGATCTTTTTCCTTTCTCACTGCTCTCTCTCTGTTCCCACTTGAATTTGCTGCACACTGCCACAGCATCTGGCAATAAATAAATAAATAATGCCAAATACCCAAGCCTGCCACCTAACAGACTAAAATCCCTTGTACTTTCCTGATTGCAAAGACAAAAAGAAATCTTAGTTGAAATTTGGAGGAGAAAATGAAGGAGAGAAAACAATGAACTGAAGATGAAACAAGAGAGAGAAAAACATACAAATTAAATTTTCTTGGAGAATTTTGAAACAAAAGCTAATTTTTTTAAAAGCTGAATAAATAAAAACCAGGTGTTAAGCCATAAAATTTAATGAAATGGATTTTTTAGGAAAGAAATGTACAGATGTATGAGATAGTAGAATGTAAAGGAAAAGTATAGGTAGGCTTTTATACATTAAGGTGCTTTACATCTTTATTTTCATTAGTGACAGAAAAGCTATTAAAATATAGCATAGCCTTGGGACTGAATCCGCAGAAACTCAACTTAAACTCTTCTCACTTTTGCATGCATAAATGTAAAAATATTACTATATTTAGATCTTTTCCTAACAGACTTCATAATATTTCATCATGAATGATAATGTATGTTTTTCCTCCCTCCCTCAGCCTTATATCTAAGTATATTGATGACCTTACTCCCAAATTAAATTCTCTTTCAGGAAAACCTCACATTCACTTAAATAAAAATTTTATCTCAAAGAGGTTTCAACTACCACATAATATTGTTGAATTGGATTAAGAGCTTTCACATTTACCATGTATTTTGTATGGGTATCGAGCACATTTTAATTTCATTAGCTATAACAATAGATATCATATATAATATATAAAATTAAGACACACAAATACAAATACATGTGCACATCATATATTGCATGGTGCATTGGTGCCACAAAATAAACAAGCCCTTTTCCAGGATTTAATGTTTGCACTTGCACATATCCTTATGATACAACAGCTATTTTCGCTTCCAATTCCCTATATGACATAAGTGACGTAAATGCAAGTATACCATCAAAGTACTTTCATTCTGGGCTAAGGTATGCCTAAGTATAAAAGGTCATTCATTCTTTTCATCAGCTTGGGTTGCATTTTTCATCCTGATCTGCTAGCAGTTGAACAATTGATCATTCTTGTAAAATGAACAATTGATCTTGGTGAACTAGAATTAGACATTGAGCTAATTTTGTATATGCCAGAGAATATGCATCAGAGAGTACTGGCTGTCACTCCGTACTGACTTCAGTCATATTCAGACCACTTAGCGAAAGAGAAAAGGTCACATATCTTTCTAACAACCCCTTGACTCATCCATTTACTCATAAACAATGTGTTTTTAACTAGCGGATGAAAAAACCTCCAGTAAAGTGTGTATGTTTTCTGTCAACAGATCAGGTAATATTACTAGCCCTGTAGTCAGTTGTATTCATTAGCTGAGATTCTTGACATTTTAAGTTCTACAGATGAAATTTCACAGTCTATTATCTTTGTTAGGACCTGGGAACCATGAACCTGTTTTAAAATCTTTTTTCTTTTTTTTTTTTTCTTTTTTTTTTGGCCAGATTTAAAAGAACTGAACAGGAAAATGACCAGCTGCTTAGATTACCACTCCAATCCTCTCATGAATTTTTAAAGGTAGGGATTTTCCGAGAACCAACATCAAATAAAGGATCAAATGCCTTCTATTACAGAATACAAATGTGTTGTTCAAAATCCCTAGAAATTACAGTCTTTGAGAACCATCTGGACCCACATGTTATGCAGAAGAGGAGAAACACAAAGGAAGTACTGATTAATTTTAATGTGGGGTGAAAAGACTTGCAATTAAATGCAGTTTTATTAACTTGCTGTTGTTTGTAGCTTAAACCTTCAAGAGTAGTGTCGCAGCCTAGACTTCTCAAAAGTAGATATTTTTCCTCATTTTAAAAGCTTATTGGATATATTGATAGCAAGAGTAAGCTTTTAGACATGGCATTGATTTATTTCCTGGACAACCCTTCTTAGCAATACGCTGTATTAGTTTAGTAATTCTTTCCATTAATGTTTTGCAGGTTTTTGTCTTTATATACACATACATATCTATATTCTGTTTGTGGAAGTTTAAACAAATATGCCTTTTGTCATAAAAAGCTTTGTCATGAATGCTTTTTATTAGTGTTCATTCAATACACTTTCACCTGTAAATTAAGAGCTTTAACTTTTATCTTGTTTGCTAGTAATCGGAAACTGCTTGTTTATTGGAAATGAATTGACAACACAGAGAACTACATTTTCAGATGCACTTGGTGATTGTTTTTCTGTGAGTACAGAAAACTGAAAAGGGACAAGTTTTCTTAAAATGTTATCTACCACTCTTCTGTTGCCTTTCAAGGGTCATAAATTGATCACACACTTTTCTCTGATCATTTGGACAGAAGATTTAAATGAGACAAAATTTTAGCTGAATTAATATAGAATTCAATCAGAATAAAGAGATAGTATGTGACCATATCACTAAGTAGTGGGTAGACTTAGTATTGCTCTCTGCAAAGAAATTATTTTCTCCTAGAATTACTTGCCAGCCAATAAGAGGGTTAAATTTGCTTTCAGTGCGGTATTTTCATTGTATATAGAAACACACTAATTAGAAGAATCTTTTTCTGATGCTTAGTCTAAAATGCAGAAAGAAAATGGCATATGCACAGAGTTCCTGTTTCAGATATAAGGGAAAACAGATAGATGAAAATCTATGACAAAAAAAAAAAAAGAAAAAGAAAAAGAAAAAAGAGAACAGTAATCTGGAAAAATAAGAAAATCTGAAAATATGAATGATCAAAGTATTTGTACCAGAATTTCCTATGATAAAGCCATAGGAATGAAATAAAATTCATAGAATTGTAAAATACTTTGGGTTGGAAGGGACCTTAAAGATCATCCAGTTTCAACCCCACTGCCATGTGCAGGGACAACTTCCACTAGACCAGGTTACTGAAAGCCCCATCCAACCTGGCCTTGAACACTTCCAGGGTTCTAACTAACTTCCCTGGGCAACGTGTTCCAGTGTCTCACCACCCTGACAATAAAGAATTTCTTCCTTATATCTGTTATCTATCTTATATCTCATAATTGAGAAGTTGTGGCAGTCGGGTGAAGCTCCCACTGACTGGAAAAGTCAAAATATATTTCTATGACCCCCATTTTTAGAAAGGGAAAAAAGGAAGACCCAGGGAACTACAGGGCAGTCAGTCTCACCTCTGTGCCCGGCAAGATCATGGAGAAGATCCTCCCGAAAACCATGCTAAGGCACATGGAAAATGTGATTGGTGACATGAGCTGGCAATGTGTGCTCCCAGCCATATCCTGGGCTGGATCAAAAGAAGAGTGGCCAGCAGGTTGAGGGAGGTGATTCTGCCCCTCTACTCCGCTCTCATGAGACCCCGCCTGGAGTACTGCGTCCAGCTCTGCAGCCCCCAACATAAGAAGGACATGGACCTGTTGGAGTGAGTCCAGGGGAGGGCCACGAAGATGATCAGAGGGCTGGAGCACCTCTCCTATGAAGACAGGATGAGAGAGTTGGGGTGTTCATCCTGGAGAAGAGAAGGCTCTGGGATGACCTTATTGCGGCCTTCTAGTATTTAAAGGGGGCCTACAGGAAAGGTGGAGAGGCACTCTTTATCAGGGAGTATAGTGATAGGCTGAAGGGTAATGGTTTTAACCTGAAAAAGGGTAGATTTAGATTAGATATTAGGAAGAAATTCTTTACTGTGAGGGTGGTGAAGCACTGGAACAGGTTGCCCAGGGAAGTTGTGGATGCCCCATCCCTCGAAGTGTTCAAGGCCAGGTTGGATAGGGCTTTAAGCAACCTGGTCTAGTGGGAGGTGTCCTGTCCCATGGCAGGGGGGTTGGAACTACATGGTGTTTAAGGTCTCTTCCAACCCAAACCATTCTATGATTCTATAATTCTATGAAGACTTGACAAGCTCTTCAGGCAAACTGCCCTTGTACTTTATTATCCTTTACCACTAGATATTTACATTTTTTTAATATCTACCCTAACTTGTTGTTACTGTAATTGAAGTTGATTACTCATAGTCCTATCCACTCATGCATGGAGAACAGATTTTTTTCTTTGTCACTGTACCAATCTTTCAAAATCCTGTTAGGCACATTGTCTGCTGAGAGTTATTAAATACATGAAGAATACCTCCAGTTCCAGAAGTCTGTCAGCTGAAAATAATTAAAGATTGAGAAGGTTTTGGATGTATCATCTTTTATTATTCTTACTTTCTTTGAGCTTCTGTTTCTGGCCATTACTAGAAATATGATAACAGGCAAGGTGGACCTTTGAGATTATTTATTCTTTTCTATTCTGATTTTATGCAACTTTGAATATGGTTTTGTATCCCCTCTGAGCCTTCTTGTATTTAGGCTTAATAGCTTTATTTTTTTCAGTAGGTAGGTCATGTTTTGTAGAACGTGATCACTCTCTTTCCTCTGTCACGACTGCATAGACTGATTCACATCTTCCTTGAAATACGGATCTCAGAAGAGAACGGTGTACTGAGTTCAGCTGATCTGAGTGGAGTGGAAAGATTTCTTTTCTTATTTGGTAGATGTCGTAGTTTGGGCTGGGCTGGCCACCAAACGAACCACAGATGCTCTTTAACCTCTCTCCCTTCAGAAAAGAGAGAGAATGAGAGAGAACTTATAGGTTGAAAAAGAAACTAAACTACCTTAATGAAATATTAATAATAATATACTAATAAAAAAATAAAATAATGAATTATGTACAATACAAAACCATATCGAACTCCCAGGATGACGATCATGTCACTGGCAGGCACTGGGAAAATCCCACACTAGACTCAGTGAGGGATGGATTCCAGATCTGGATTCAGGAACACACAGATCCGGATCAAAGGCAGATGAACAGACAGAGTCCTCCTTGGACACTGGCCATTGAAGAACGAGGATGACCCCTTTGATCCTTCAGATTTCATACTGAGCATGAGGCAGATGGGATGGAATACCCTGTTAGTCAGTTTTGGATCACCTGTCCTGTTCACTCCTCCCTGCATCTCCAACCCCTTTACACTCTTCCGCTGCCGACCCTCCAGCTTGGTACAGAAAAAAGTTAGCTGACCTTGGTTGTTATAGAAATAGGTATAAGCAGGAGCCTCTCTGCATACTTTTCCTTGGTATTAACTATAAATAGCAAGCGTTATCACTCTGGAATCAGACACTGTCTGAAGAATATGCTGTTAATTTCGTAGAGTTAGAAGAGGCTTAACTGAAAATTAAAATTAATGCAAGGAAAATTCATTCTGTTCTACCTCAAACCAGGACAGGTAGACTGTCTTCATAGTTATTGATTCCACTAGGCAGTTTGCCTTCTCTGCAATGGCGTGGTATTAGTGTCTTGTGTTCAGTTTGTGTTCCACAAAAGCCTAGATCCTTTTCTGAAAAAATGCTACCAGCCCACATTTGTGCAGTTGATTGTCTTGCATTTACCTTCACAGAAATTAATTTTACTCTTTCCAGATCATCCCTCAAATTTGTTCATGCTTTTGTAATTCTAACCCTGTCCCAAACATATCTTCATTCAGCTTGGTGTCATTTGTAAACGTAATAAGGCCATCTTATATTCCATCAGAAAGTTTGCTAATGAGAATACCAAAGGGTATAATAATCTTCAGAATGCTACTTGACACATCTTTCTATGTGAAAGGGAATCATGGAAAACATTTTCTGGATTGAGCTGTCCAACCAGTTTTGCTGCAACAGAATAGAAGTTTCATCAAGAATCTTTTTCCACAGCTTGCTTATGGGAATGTTTTGCGAGATGTGAGTTAATAGATTAAAGTAATAGGATTTCTATTACTTTTCCCCTATCCATAACACCTGTTCCTTTATCATGCAGGTTTGTTTTACTCAATTTGTTCTTGACTGCTGTTCATAGAATCATAGAATCATAGAATGGTTTAGGTTGGAAGGGACCATGAGGATCATCAAGTTCCAGCTCCCCTGCCATGGGCAGGGACACCTCCCACTAGACGAGGTTGCTCAAAGCCCAATCCAGCCTGGCCTTGAACACTTCCAAGGATGGGGCATCCACAACTTCCCTGAGCAATTTGTTCCAGTGCCTTACCACCCTCAAAGTGAAAAATTTCTTCCTAATGTTTAATTTAAACCTGCCCTTTTCGAGTTTAAAGCCATCCCCCTTAACCTATCACTACATGGCCTTGTAAAAAGTCCTTCCCCAGATGTCCTGTAGGCACCCTTTTGGTACTGGAAGGCCGCTATAAGGTCTTGTCTGAGCCTTCTCTTCTCCAGGCTGAACAACCCCAACTCTCTCAACCTTTCCTCATAGGAGAGGTGCTCCAGCCCTCTGGTCATCTTTGTGACCCTCCCCTGGACTCACTCCAACAGGTCCATGTCCTTCTTATGTTGGGGGCTGCAGAGCTGGACGCAGTACTCCAGGCGGGGTCTCATGAGAGTGGAGTAGAGGGGAGTAGCATAACCTCCCTTGACCTGCTGGCCATGTTTCTTCTGATGCAGCCCAGGATATAGTTGACCTTCTGGGCTGTGACCGTACATTGCTGGCTCATGTTGAGCTTCTCATCAGTCAGCACACCCAGGTCTTTCTCCTCAGGGCTGCTCTCCGGCCATTCCCCGCCGAGCCTGTATCTGTGCTTGGGATTGTCCCGACCCAGATGTAGGATCTTGCACTTGGCCTTGTTGAACTTCATGAGGTTGGCATGGGGTGACCTCTCCAGCCTGTCTGGGTCTCTCTGGATGGCATCCCTCCCCTCCAGTGTGTCTACCTCGACAAATGGCTTGGTGTCATTGGCAAACTTGCTGAGGGTGCACTCTACCCCACTGTCCATGTCGCTAACAAAGATGTTGAATAGTACAGGTCCCAGTACTGACCCCTGAGGAACACCACTCGTCACTGCTCTCCGCTTGGACATCGAGCCATTGACTGCAACTCTTTGAGTGCAACCGTCCAGCCAGTTCTTTATCCACTGAGTGGTCCATCTGTAGAATCCATGTCTCTTCAATCTAGAGACCAGGATATCGTGTGGGACAGTGTCAAATGCTTTGCACAAGTCCAGGCAGATGACATCAGTTGCTCTTCCCTTGTCCACTGCTGCTGTAACCCCTTTGTAGAAGGCCACCAGATTTGTCAGGCATGACTTGCCCTTGGTGAAGCCATGCTGGCTGCTACCAGTCACCTCCTTATTTTCCATGTGCCTTAGCAGGGTTTCCAGGAGGATCTGCTCCATGATCTTGCCAGGCACAGAGGTGAGACTGACTGGCCTGTAGGAGACAGGCCAGTCATCTCCTTACTGTCATCTGTACACTTGCAAATAACTCCTTTGATTATCTTTTTCAGACTTTTTCAGATTTAAAGTTGACTGGCCTCGGTTCCTTTTTTTCCTCCCTCTTCAACACCTGCGTTATGACATTCTCCAGTGCTCCACTACCTTATCTTTTTCAAAAAATATTTTGATTATGAAACTGTTTCAGAAGTTTCAGGTGTTCTTTTCCGTTTTCCTGTGAAAAATCCACAAAAACTTGGTCCACCCAAATCTCTGAAGGTATTGAAGAATTACATGTCTGTGCCACTTAGAAAAAAAGTTAAATTTTTTTAAAGTGCATGGCATGTAGAAGTTCCAGAAGGTGACTTTTTAACCTTGCTCTCAAAATGACTCATGTTACCTAACTGTGAGCATTATGACAGCATTCAAAAAATTGTTTGAAACAAATAACAAATCCTGAAACTTTCATTCACTTTGAAAGTTTAAAGCACCATTATTCAGCTCAATTGCCTGCCTAACACAGGTAATGCTGCTTTTCCATTATGTAAACCCTATTATTTAACGTATTTGAGTAAAATACAAGCTTCTTATGAAGACTTTGTATTCCTTTGTAAACTTTGTTTGAAATACGGGAACATGATAAGATGTGATGTGACCGAACCTAGATCAGTTCTCGAAAGGGAAAAAATATGGCTCCAACCTATTAGAAAGATATTGACAAGATGGTCAGCAAAGCAGTAGGTAAACAGGAACTGACAGTTATAATTTATTTTTATTCAGAAATGCTGCAAGCAAACTCCTCTTAAAAAGCTATGTAGAAATACAGATATTTTGGGATAAGAGGCAAACTACTGTTATGGATTGGATACTGACAAAATAAACAGTGTTTTCTAAACATGGAAATATAAAATACAGAGTTTGCTAAATGGTGCAATTTAGGACTGTTTTTAGTCTTCATTAATGATCTGGAAACAGGATGAATAGGGAAAATGAATGAAGCAAACGAAACTAAATGCTGGCTGCTTTTACAACCAGTAATATTCTCTGGGTTTTTTTAAGTTCAATCAATATGTTAGCCATTTTTTGTGCTTCAATTTCAAGAGAAGATCATAAAAGGTACACATCAGAATAACTGTGTTTCATAGCAGGTCCAATTCTATTGTTCCTCCTCATAAGCAAGTTTTTATACACATACTGAAAGTAGAAATTGGTTTAGAAGAACTGAGACTACTTCATGAGTCCCTGTGTGTTGACCCCTGAGGCATGTACTGTCAGTTTGTCTTGTTGTCTGTTTTGCACCAGGACCCTTGCTTCCCAGTTGCATATGCACTATGTGTATACATGTTATACAGATGCACGTTAATTCACTCTCAGACTTCAATTATGGTGCAAATCCTGAGTTTTCTTTTAGAAGTTCAGGCATTTTGGTAGAAGAGGAGTGCCTTAGATTGTGAATGCTTGTGAGGTGCAGATAATTGCCTGTATGCATTTGTGTGTGATTGTCTCAAACTAAGGCTTTGACTTCTCAAGCACAAGCCTACTACAGTAAACTACAGCCAGTATGGGTTGGTTGTAAACTGTGATAACAGCCTGACTGAGCAGAAGTTACACACATAGGACTCTGAAGTGTAGAGATATGCATTATACGTTTGTCGAAAGAAGTAGCTGGGAGGCTGATGATGCATTGTCCTTCTGCATATAGACTGTTGAAATTGGGGAAGCCTTGTTCTGTGGGAGATACACTCTGAAATGCATCAGCCATTGCTGGTGGAGGTCTAGGGACAGAGCTGCAGCTGCAAACAGCTGGACCACATGAAACCAACAGGACTTTCTGTCCAGCTTTCCCAGACAAGCAGTGATCTCCTTGGTGGGAAGGGAAGGCAAGAATGAGTAATGCTGTTGGGGAACTGATTGCATGAAATAATCAAACAGGGTGGAAACATTAGTCTTGTTGGTTCTTAAAAAAAACTCAGTGTTCACACCTGCTATGGATTGCCATTTAGTCTGCCCCTCCTGTGACAGGCATGACTGAGAGGATAGCTCACACTCTGTACAAGTATTACAGACACAAACTGTGAGGACCTTAAAGTTAATCTTTGCACTTCTTGCTGCTGTTTTGTGCAGGGTCAGTTCTCTACACTCCAATAAGAGAGTCTGAGGGGTACTCAGACTTGTGCTGAGCTTTTCACAGGAATCTGAAAACACACTTGAAGATTGGCGTAGAATAATGATGCTCTGGCAGAACTTCTTTTTTATCAAATTCACTCTCTCTTTGCCACAGTAGCAGCTGGAGTTTTGAAGAGGACTGTTGAAAGAATCACTCTACTACCTCTGTAAAATTAGGCTCATCCTTAAATCTAGTTAACCGTGGCTGGCTAAACCATCTTTGGAAACAGATTATACTTCTTATAGGCTGTACTATACTGTAGAGCTGAGCAAAATGCAGACATCCTGAAGAGCTCTGCAGTCCCTATTTATCCTGCAAGCTGAGTGGCAAATTCTGTCCTTAGCCAAGCATGTGGCACTTCAAGTGACATTTACAACCTTTGCAGGGTTATAGAGATGTGACTGAGAGCAAAATCTGACTTTTTTAAAAAAAATTAATTCTACCCATCCTCAATTTTTTCACCAGCATATGATGGAAAACTCTGTTTCACACAAATGCAGGCAATGGGATGGCTTTGTAGAAAGTCTGCCCTTGGTTTCAGTGGGAGCTTTCACTTCTTCAAAAAGATCCACAGCTAAGGGGATATATTATTCCACCTCTTTCTTGCAGACTTCTTGAATTTTAGCAGTAAAATAGCATTGGAATTTACTGCCATCTCGGATATTGCATCTTCTATGCATAGCAAGATACTTTTGGTTCATATTGGTGATTAGCAGGTAAGTAGAACATGCATCTTCTCAATATCTGTGCTTTCCTTTATCCAATATTCTTAAACAGAACTATTAATAGATGTTACTTAAAAGCTTTATTTATCTGAGGACTTTAGTAAGGGCTATTACAAAAGGGAAACAATAATAATAAATTTGTAGTTGCCCTTATTGTTTTTTCCTAATGTATCTGTAGTAGCCAATGACAGGAATTGGCAGAATTGAAGTTTCCAGCTGCCTTGGCTGTTAATCATGTATGGTGCCTCATATCGATCCAGAGGGCCATGTTTCTGCTATCAGTCCTGGCACAGATGTCAGTGTAAGTCTCATCAGGCGTAGCTAAAGCAGCATATTGCCCATGGTGGCGAAAATTAATACTGTATTAATAGCCCTCAGCTTCCACCTAATCTGTGGTAAAAGCTGAGGGGTAAAGAGAATTTCCGCTTCACAGGCGCAAACACCTGTAGGTGAGTAACAGTTTTTAAATGTTCTAACACCTGCACATATCCAGGTATGGTGCTCCAGGGACAATCTGCAAGCTGTGCATCTGCCTGAAGTACATTTACCGTGTGTTGACTTTCTGCTTTGTTTTGGTTCATGTTTTACCTCGATATCACAGGTGATCATCCTCTAAAGGCTGTCACACAGGGGATTTTTTCTGGTCACTTCTTTAAAGCATATAAGTGCATTACGCCTGATCTATGTCCCCCCTAACTATATAAAATTATTCTGCCTTTTAGCATTACACAGGGAGCAGCAAGCTTTGATAAGCTGTTTGAGTAAGATACCTATTGGGGTTATTGATTTTGTGTACTCTTTTATTTGACTTGCTTTTACCAGTTGACTAAGTTGTGATTTTCCTTCCCCCATTCCTCTCATGAGAAATTTTAATTTTAGAATCCTAAAATAGAAGGTGTACAATTCAAACAATGGCCAACCTGCAAAACCAGTGTGACAGGTGCTTAGTTTCTGGAATATTTTCCCAGTTCTCATATTGAGAGTTAAAGCCGATTTCTAATTTTTATTCCACTCATTACTAAACAGGAACACTGAGGTCACAGCAAATAAAGCAGTATGAGTTAATGAGAACAGCTTTAGCAAAAAGAGGAGGTGTTTCTCAAAGTACATCAAGTGCTTCACATACATTAAGAAACCCCAGCTGAATCGATTTAATAATGTTGGGATTTACACAATTATTACAGAGCCTTCATTATTCACCCAGCCTGCACATAGCACAGCACAAATGAACATCTCAGTCTGGTGGTATTAACATTGCCATTTTCTAACCCATTCCCAGGCCATCTGCTACACGCTGATCATTCACTGCTTTAACATTTAACAGTTACCCAACTGCAACTTAGCAGATTTGTGTACTTTTGAAAACAGCTGGTTTAATAACTGCTTCAGAGCTTTTGGATAAAGAAATTATTTTGTAGTGCTTTACAATAGACTTTTTTTTTTAAATCAGTGCCTCTGAGAAAAGAGTATAACAGTTGCTTCCACAAATTTATGAAATTGCAACTCTTCGTTTTATTCCTTGTCACATAAGGAAAAACGTTTGATTATTTATAGAACAATAATTCAAGAAATCTCTTTTACCATTCCTGGTTTATTTTTTGTCCTCTCTCAACTACAGAGGAAATATTTATATGCTGGGGTAATGAAAGAGCTTAAGATGTCAATCTGTCAGAAAGGCTCCAAGTTGGAGCTTGTCATATAAAACAACAGAAATGTAGTTTAAAATATAAAATCATAGCATAATACTAACAATTAAGTTAATAGTGAGCTTTGAACGTAGTTGAGCTGTAACCCTGACTTTCCAAACTTGATGAGAATGTGAAAGTACTGTTCATCCTTCTACTGCTTTTGATGTCACATTTTATAACAAATAGTAGCTATGACTGATTGGAACTTCTTCTCTTTACTTTGTCTTCCGTATATTGTAAGTTATCACAATTTAGGCACTCTTACAATTTCAGAAGATAGTCTCAATTGCAAGGGTAAAAAAGCCTTTATCATTCACCTGAAGCAGTTTAAATATATATACATTATAAAAATATATACACCTTGTTAATAACCATTTGACTTGATTATTCTAAATACCCTTCTAAGCTAATTAACCCTTGCTTCATAAACATTCATGTAGCTGTTGCTGGATGCTGACATTGATATTTATGTTAGAAACCAGAATGGAAGCAGTTAAATGGCAAGAACTTATTATTAATATGCTACAGAAGTGACAATTCATGAGGTTTCTTTCAAAGCACCTCTTCTTTTACACAGCCATCAATCAAAGTGACAGTATCTGTTAGATTAAGTTTGGATTCTCCAGCACAAATTAATTAATCTGGCCAGTACTTCCTATCTCACTGTTTCAATCAACCAACAAATAAAGCCAATCAAGACTTCAATTCTTTGCTGATTAGCCAATAAACCATGACAGCATACTTGTGACAGTACTTCTGGGATTCTCACAGAAGCTTATTTATAGCAAGTAGTAAGTGTCATGATCAGGCTTCACAGAAAAAAAATGGATATACATTTTATTATTATATTTTAAAACTAGCTTCATAATAACAAAAAATGAAAAAGTGAGATTTGAGAAACACATTACCTGAAACGGAACAAAACATAAAATTAAAGGTCTCAGAAATCACAGAAAACGAAAGTGCTTTGCTGGTATGTAATAATGACTTTCAACTTCTGTCACTAGAACTAGAGCAGCGAGGAGTGCAAAACTGAGATATGTAATGATCTGCACACAGCTGGCCAGCAGGTAAGTTACATTGTGGAAATGTCCTAATATAGGAAAAAACATTTACATGCAGTCACTCCAAGGACTTTCCCTATTCTACCGGAAAAGTTATACATTCTAGCCACATGAGGAAGAGTGAGAGCAGGAAGATCTCCAGCAGCCTGTGACAGGTTAGAAGGAAATACTGTACCCTTGGCACACAACTCAATTATGAGGCCATACTAATCTGGTTTGGACTGTTACAACTAGCTCTTTCCAAGACAAAGCCAGGACAGAGTCATGGGAACAATTCATTCGGGATTCTCCCACCAAAAAGCAACAGGAGTGGGACTATATAAGGTTTATTCCTTTCACTCAAGCCTACTGTTTACCAGCACCATCCCAGCAGACTTTTCACACCTAAAACTGATATAAAACCATATTTAATTTCCCTGGACATAACACATGTGTTTCCACCTCAGAGGAACAAAGTCACCATTTTGGTAACATAGAATGTTATCTTAAGCACTTTAAATTGATAAAAATTAGTAGTGATATCTTCTGTCCTGGGGCCAAAGGAGACATAGGGCCACAGATACTGTAGTGGAAATAAGGTCAATCTGGTTTAGAGGGAACTCGTCCTAAGCAGTACGGGTAAGTTAATCGGTATCACTTGACCGTGGGGCTGAGGCTTGTTTCTTGTCCCTCTTTTATTTAGCTGTTCAAGGATGGCCTTCACCTATACACTGTAACTGAGTCTTAAAAAATACAATGAAGTATATAGTACTTTCCATTTGAAGTTAATACTATTATCTTATCTACATCCCGGTCTGAATATCTGGTGGAAAACTCAAGTAGCACAGCTTTCTGCCTTTTCCCACTTCAGTCTGAAAGCTAAATTTTCTTGTCTATGAAGGGCTTCTCTACCGTATAATTATTTCTTGTTAGAATAGGAATTCCAAAAATTGGATTACTGAAGATGAATCCGACCTAGATCTATGTCCATCATCAGCAAGGACATTTTGTCAATTTGGTATCACATGAGATCTTCACAGTTTTTGTAAAGCAGAATAAAGTTTTGCTACTGGAGATCAAAAGGTGCTTTTCAGAATTTATTGTAGAGGTCTCATTAAAGTTCCAATTAATTCAGTACCAAGACTCAGAGGTAGCAAGATTGGGTATTAATACAATAAAGATCTAATTTTCTCTTAATATAATTCCTACTAGTGTCAACAGATGTAATTTAAAAAGAGATGTCTGAGCAACATTAAAAAAACTTAAAAAATAAATATGCAGATATTCTGTAACAAAACCGCTATGGTTAACAGAAACATGAACCATTCTATTTTTGAAGTGTTAAGGAAATCAGGTTACACACAGTGTGCTGTTACCATGAGCATAAAATTACATTGTAATTAAATTCCTAAATAAAATTTTAATTCTTTAAATCACTTAAAAACAACAGCAAAACAACAAAGTGTGAATGAATAATATTGGATTTCAAATTATTTTCACTTTCATGATTACAGTTCTGAAAATAATATGCAAAGCATTATTAAAATGCCTCTTTCATTTAAACAGTTTTCCAATAAAATTAATATAATTAAATGCATTAGAGTTTTGTAGATGTTGAAAAGTAGATTGATGATGAAGCATAAAATATTTAATGTAACTCTGGTTAAGAAATTACAGAGAAACTATATTACAAGTTAAGCATAGTTGATTTTAGAATGATTTATTTCAGTTCAATTTTTCACCCACAACCTAATAATGGTTGTAACTGTCAGCCAACTTAATATTTACATAAATACAAATGAATAGAAAGCTCTGTGTTCCTGACATCTGAATATTTTTGGTTTATTCTGTTCTTTCTTTTTCAGCTCAGTATTTTATGACACACCTGTTAATGTGTTACTGGACTCTACTTGAACTATTCACTAAGGAACATGACAGATCTACGATTTTCCTCATTGTGTCTCTAGAAGAAGCAGCTTATAGCAGTTGAAATTATTGTCATAGCTTTTTTTTGAGTTTTGTGGGTTTGTTGGGTTTTTTTTAGTGCTGTGTTTCAATGGAATGGAATAGAAATGTTGTGTTGTAAACAGGAGAGAGATTATATAATATTGCTGCAGATAATGGTATTTTAGGCCAGGTTGTCACCTGCTAAGATTTGGTGGATTCTACTGGAAACAAGGAACTATCATTGATAAACTCATACGTGCAAGAAATCCAAGACTATATTTCAATTATGCACTGAATTGTGAGTATGCACTTTCATCCCACAAAGATTGCTCTTCAGAATGATATCTTTCATTTGCCATTGTTAGTGCCTTTTTTTTTTTTTGTGATTCAGTTCATCCCTATAGTTTCGTACTGATGGGAAATAAACGTTAGCCATCTTTTAAATACAGAAAAATCAGTATAATCTGCTTATTTATTTCAGTCACCATTTCGTTTCTGTATCCTCTTTGACTCTGTTTATATCCTCAGCCACCCAGTGTATAAGTAATACATGAACTATGTACTCTTAAGAATATTGTGACAAAAGCTGCATGAAAAAATAAGTTGTTTGCCTGGCTATCCAGCAACGGCACAGCACTTCCAGGCCTACTGAAAATACTGATAGAATGTATTGATTTTACACTTACATGTCAGTGAATGAACTGGCTTCAAAATCTGGATGAAATACTCAATTACTGTGTATCCGAAGTTAAGAATTCATCAGTTTGTATTGTGAGTTAATTACTTTGTCATAAATATTTTCAGCACAAAATTTCCTTTAGATATCAAAGACAGGGAGTGAAAGAGAGAAGGAAGAATGAAAGAAGTCTGTGAAATTAGGCTGATTTTCCTAGATGATGTATTTACCTCTAATAACAGGCATTCTGTTTTGGAATGTCCATCTTACTATTTAAAGATGAATACTGGTTGCATGACTTCTGAACTAACAATAGTTCAGAAGGACCTCTTTCTTAGTACATAGAATATTTTTCCCACTGAAAGGCTGTAGCAATAAATATAATTGAATGGAAAAAATTATATATTTTAGGGTTTGCCTTAGGCTAAAGAACAGCTTGAATGGCTTCTACACTGATTTGACTGTTCTCTTCATTCTCAACACTGTAAGCTTAGTTCTTTAAACAGCTTGCTTCTGCTAAATACTATTCAATATTGTAGTGGTGCAAACACATCGTACAATTCTATATAGAAATAAATATTGTGATTGAATTTGTTTACACATATTCCCACATTTGAAGTAAAATATGAGAATCTTAAGAAGCGGTCCCTAGACATGATGACATTATCTATAACAAAATATAAAGACTATCAAGTAAATAGAGGTACAATAATGTTAATGTACATTTTTAGGTTCCTTTCAAAGTGTTTTGAGGTACAATCACCATTGAACTATGTTAGTGATTGCTGTGTGTGCAATCCCTTCTAATTATGTCTAAATGGAAGCAAGTCTTGTGTTTCGTGGGTCACAATAAATTATGTCTCTACTGAATCTTGGTACTTTTGCATGTTCTCTTCTCACTTTAGATTTCTCTTCCTTTCTTTCTTTTCTCCCAGTTTGATTTAATCTTTTTATTTAACCATATAGATCTAAGCATTTAGAATTTTTACTTGTAGTGTATATATATAAATATGCATGCACACACATGCATATGGGTGCTGTCCAGTTTTCACCAAAGCCATTAACATTTATGACTTGGTTTTACAGTCAGATTTACAGCTGCTCAAGTATTATTTTAGTCAATTAATTATTTTAAAACCGTGGTGGATGATGTTTACACATTACTTCATTGTTCCATCTCTGTTTCTTTCCCACATTTTGCACATAAAGTCCTGTTTTCTTAGAATCATATCAGTGTCAGGGACTTTTCTCCCTTAAAATGCACCAGTGATTTCCTCGATCTAAACTTTCTCACACTGCTTTAATGCCATCCTTTCAAATTAAAAACCTGTATTACAGTGAGAATATGCAAACAATAAAATATCGCAAAATAGTGAAGAAAAGGTGTTTTCAGAGCAGTACTTTGGATTGTGACACATTTTATCAAGTTTCATTGGTCATGTCATGTTTCATATCTCTTGTAACATCAGATGCTGTAGGCTGAAGCAACCTGATGTGTGTAACATCAAAATGTACTGTACTGTATGTCATCCAAGAAATCTTTGACAATATTGTTTGCAAAAAGCATATGATTCACTGAAGAAAAAAAACACTAAAAATACAAGAAAAATAAAATGTTTCCTCACGGTACTAAGAGTTAGGTTAGATTAAAAAATATATCTATGGGCCTGGATTTATTCTGGTGAATGATTTGGTCATAAAATAGATATGCTGTGAACACATTTGCAGACATACTCACGTTGTATCTTTTCTTATTTAGCAGGCATGCTTCTTACAATATATGTCTTAATTTAGCTCCAGGAATTTCTCTGCAGACACAAAAGATCCTGATTTTCAGATAAGTTGCACAACACTTAATCTTTTAAACGTGAAAAGAAGATGAAAGGTATTTAAAGTGTGGTTTCAGAATTCCCATTAGAAATAGTATCTGAAAAGAGAAATCTGCTGGAAATAATTCTAATTGCTTCTTTTGATCTCTACTAGGGGAACTAACACCACTGACAGATGAACTCTGGTGAGTCCTGTTGAAGTAAAAACAGTATCACCGCAGCTGCTTGCCTTGTTTCTCTCCTTGAGGTTTCTATGTCCACAGCAAATCTGTCAGAAGGGAACACCTGCCTACACATCAGTAGTGTCTTGGCTTGAATTTGGTGCCTTGGCTTAAAAATACAATTAAACTGGGTTTGCATTAAGATGCCAGACCCTGCATGGAAGCGCATGCACTGCAGGCACATGTTCTCTTTGGCTAATTCTTCTGTGGAAGTGCTAAAACTTAGTGGATGGCTGCTGTAGTAACTTAAATTGTCACAAGAAATTTTTTAAGTGCCCTAAATCCCACAGTCCGGATACTGGAGAATAAAAAATTCCACATCTTCCTGTGTTAGCATAACTACCCAATTAAATCTCAGATAGATAATTTCCTCATTATGCTATCTGGACAACAATTTTCAGGTAATGTATTATTTTTCATTTTCCACACCTATCTTGTATGTTTCTGCAAAATTTAGGTTCCTATCTCAAGGACAAAAGAAATTCATTGAAGAAATTTTAAAGAGTTTTGATCATGAACATCATTTACCAAGTTTATTTGTAGAATTGTCTCAAAGCTTTGTGGAAAGCTGATTTTAAATTATTTAACTAAATCTAAAAAAACCACAGGATTTTGAGAAAAATTTTAAATTCAAAAGGTGAGTAATTTGGAAGAAAAAGTTTTAGAACAACTGAAGGGTGTTTGCAGAAGCAGTCTTATTTTCAGAACCGGTAACATTTTTTCTGACAAAAGCCTTTAGTTAAAAGACAGTCTATACACTGTGCACATAATAAATGGCTTTATTTTACATCTTGCATAGGAATGGTGGTCATGAAACTTAATTGTATTATATTATCAGTCATACTGCCACCAAACAAGTCCCTGATCCATAGCACTTCAATTCTAAGTTTAAATTGAGACAACAGAGAGATACGCAGAAATTTGCAAGAATACAATGCCACTATCTAGGCTGCAGAATTAGCACACATAGTAGACTACCAAGAATTGTCTATTATTGAGTGTGTAATTGATTTCAGAAAGATTTAGTAGAGATGTCGAGGGAAACTACCAAAAAGCATTATGGAAGTTCAGAAAGAGTTTCTTCCAAAAAACACAGTTTTGCAGAAAAATAACTTATAAATTTTAGATAGAATCTGTATGGGCAAATTATGGTAGTTCACATCAAGACTGTGTCCAGGTAGCAGTTCTAAGTACCAGCTATATTTTTTAAATTGTTTTAATGCTTTTGAGTATGAGGATTTTTTTTTTATTTCTTCTATTTTTTTCGTGAGGAATATAACAATTTGTCCTAGAATGTTATTTACATTTCTGTCTTAACAGAAATTCCAATGAGGTTGTTTTCCTTACAATTGTTGATGATGCGTTATTGCACCCTATCACTGTTAAAGGTTATACTTTTTTTTAGATATGCTTGTACTCCTTGTAGTTCATTGGCAATTAATAAGTGTTTTGTACTAAATACCCAAATCATCAAACCAATAAGAATACTTTTTTTTCTGTCTTCTTTTCCTCTGGCCCAAAAATTTAGAGAAGAAAAAAGTTAACTAGTGTTTAAAGAGAAACCTGAATATTCAGCATCTTCAGCATCTGAAACCCCAGGTCATCCTCCTTTAGCAGGCTCCCCCACTAGCAGTTGTGAAGTGAGGGTAAAAGTAATCAATTACAAGTTACCACTGCTGACTAACCCAAACCACAAACTAGTTCTATTAAGCAATCAAGAAAGACTGGAGATTTATTACTTGCAATTATTTCTTATTTAAACATAGTGAAGTAGTATCTTCTCTCAGATAATTATACATGCAGAAAAGTTTTCTTGTCTTTAGCTTTCAAAAAAAGATCATAGTAGCATATATCTGGACACACACACGTTTAAAGAATCTATCATCTGTTTAATTTTCAAGGGCAGCATTATAAGTCTGTTTCTCCTAACTGATAAGCCTTTCAAGCTTTTTCTTTTTTTTTTCCCTGACCAATTCCTTTACTTTTTTCATTTATTACCTTTTAACTTTGGGAATTCACTTACATGCCTTAAAAATATTTTGTGAGCCTTTGCTACAATTGTAAGAAATAGAAGAATTCAACAGAAACATCATCTGTTCACTTTGAATTGGATTCTAAAAGAATAAAGTGCTGTTTTTCGAAAGTGAATGGACTTTTCTCTCCTGAAATTTACAATAACTTTATTTCCCTGATTGGAGAGAGACTATGAGAGAAACATGAAGCACTTTAAAAAGAAAAAGAAAAAAACAAGATCTTCTTTCAATGAATACTCCAAGCTCTAGGAAATCTCTTATTTTATCTAGTTCTCTCTTTTCAAACATGTAACGCTACCTTGAATTAATTTTTCAATAAAGAACGAAGTATTTACATGAGTCTCTATTTCATAAAGTACACTGGAAAAATTCGTTTGGAGAAATGTAAAAATTTCTGTAGCTTCCAAAAAGTCATACACATTTATGATTTTGATTTGTTAGGATATTTTCATAAAATATTAAGCTTTTCATTTCAGCTATTTTTAGAATACATATATATAGTTGTAATGACATTTCCTTTGGAAATCTTTTCTTTTTCAAAGAAAGTGTAACAGTACTAGAAAAAAAATCATTTGGGCAAAAATAATGAATTACTTTTTGAAGTTTCATTTTAACTATCAGATTGAAAAATCAAGAATTTGTGTTATTAATAGTTGTAATTGATAGTACATTTCTCATGTTTCTGTGTGTTGAGGTGCGTGCTAATTTCTGCAAAGGTCAGGAGACGCATTTCCTTCCACCTTTTAGCCCAGTCTGCATCATTTAATGCTTGGCTGGAGGCATTCACTGGGACTTTTACCTTTCTCTTAAACATCAACTATTAGTTACTGCCAACGGCAAGAAGTTTTCTTATCTTGTATGGCAAATTATAGGTTCTTTTTCTCTGCTCACAGGCAAACAGATCTGTTTGAACAGATGATAGATAGTCCTCGAAATGAAATGCCATTCACAAAACATTTTTTCTATCATAAAAAACTATATCTAATAAATATCATGTGAACATTTAGAAATCCCTTTCTTTCTCTGAATGATTATATTTTCTTTAATTTTGCCCCAAATTTTTTGGGAAGAAAGGAAAACAGTACTGTTTCTTCAGGTGGGTTCAGGGGAGAAAAACATCACAGTTTTAGCCTGTTTTTTAACAGTTTTTCTGTTTGTAGCAAGAGGGAGCAAGTATTCTAAGTGGGTAATACTGCCTCTGGGAGAGGCAGGGGATCTGCTGAAGGGAGGGAACTGGGGAGGTGTTTGATCTTACCAGTCTGGCAAAGCAACACCTTGCCTTGTTGAGTAACTACTGCTCTACAGGGATGCGGCTATGCTTACAGGTCTTCCAAACGTTAAAAATCTGCAATGCTCAAAGTCAAGATCTTTTCTCTCAGTAGCAGAATCTCACAGCTCTTTCTGAACACAGTATTCAGCAGGACCCGTGAACGGCAGTTCTCTACCTGCAAGAGATTTAAGAGTCCTGTTCCGTGGCAAGGCTTTGCCTGACAGCTGAGAGAAACAGTCATTGCTGGATCAAAGTAATCCCTGCTGAATTTTGCTTTTCTAAGAGCTCTTGCAGCCTCTGGTCAGCTGAGAGTCTATACAGCCAAAAATTACTTTTGGTCTAGGAGACAAGGTCTTGCCTGCCAGATTCTTGAGATCTCTTAGCATCCACTGAATTCGGAATTTGGAACAGAGCGGAATGGAACGGAACGGAACGGAACAGAATAGAATAGAATAGAGGACAGGACAGGACAGGACGGAATAGGATTGGATCAGATCTTTTCAGCTGGAAGGGACCTGCAATGATCATCTAGTCCAACTGCCTGACCATGTCAAGGTTGACCAAAAGCTAAAGCCCCCAGATCCTTTTCTGCAGGGCTGCTTTCCAGCCACTCTTCTCCCAGTTTGTACTTGTGCTTGGCATTACTCTATTCTAGGTGCAGAATCCAGCATCTGAACTTGTTAAATTTCATCCCATTAATCATAGCCCAATGCTCCAATCTAACTAGATGCCTCTGCAAGGCATCTTGTCCCTCAGGAGAGGCAACAGCACCTCCTAGTTTATTAGAGACAGTTACTGTAACACAGCAACAATATGAGAACCTAATGGAAAATCATGCAGGCTTTCAGTTCTCCTCAGCCATCGCTGTAATCCAGAAGCCTTTCTCAACCACAGAGGGAGGTTTGTGGGATCTCACTTGGATAAAAGGCTTCAACAGAATTCTAAAATAATTTTTAGTTTCGTTGCTTTCATCAAAACATGATAGAGATCATTGCTTTTAAGATAATAATAACGAAGTGAATTCAAGCACACACAAGTTAAAACCTTGAGAATAATGTTGAAAGAATGGACTGTATGAAAGCTGTTCATTACATTGTGGTGTTATGTTAATGGGGAAGGATGAGAAGTTTGCAAGCACATGGGAAGGGGAAGGACATGGAAGAAAACCCACAGTGCAAGGGAAAAGGGGTGAAATAAAGCAAGTGGTACTTGGTTAAAAAGAAAGGAGAAATAGTAGCAAATAGTTAATCTGAGCAAAACAAGGAAAGTCTGCTCAAAACTGTGGGAAGCTGAGATTCTGCTTATCTGTGCTTTGGTGGAGGTCTCAAACTCCTTTAGTGATAGCTTATACTGCAGATCAAAAACTGTGAGCTGAGTTTAAATCATGAAGGTTCAATATAAAATTCAACTTTATCAAATGTCTAGTTACTGGGAGAGGTGTCCTGGACCTTTTCTTATTACTAAATAGTTTACGTAATTTTGAACTCAGAACATCCATGTCTGCAAATTCCCTATTTCACACTGCATAAGACTTTCAACTATAGCGCTGTTCAATTTGATATGGGTAGATAGGAAGATTTGTGATGGAAACCAAGTGTTTCAAGCCAAAGGCTAAATTCTCATCTCAGTGGTCTGGAACTTAGGTGCCTATCTGCTTTGAATACTGTCAGGAAAGTTATCATATGCATGAAAATTCTTGAGCATCACAGTACAACTGCATCCTCAATATTTGAAAGGAGCATTAACCTAGGCATTTCAAAGAGCATATAAGCCTTCTTTTTTAAAAAAAGTAGATGATATGGATTACATTCTATCTAGGTATCATTTTCCATGTTTCATAAGCTCTTTTGGATTTACAAATTTTTGGAAGTTTTCAAAATTAAATGCTGCTATTGATTAAATGTAAGCTTTGTTCCAAGCTGTGAATCAGGTCTTATGTTTATCAATAACTTGTTATTTCACATTTGAGACACTACTGATTTTTCCACATGCATGCAAGATTATCATTTCACTAAACAACTCTGTTTTGAATACCTGACACTTTTCTTTTAGAATTTTGTATTGGTTTCAGCTTCTTTGAGGCTGCATAATTCAACTGCCAATGAGTGACTTGAATAATTCAGTTGCAAAATCAATAAATCGTACTCTGCAACACAAAAATCCAAATGTATAAATTTGACATGAAGCTTCAATCTGTTGGTTTTTAACATACAAAAAAGACAATTCATAAAGTTACATGCTTACATATGATAATAAGAGGAACTGCTAATACTTTTAACATCTTTATTGTACAGTTAAAAGCATCATGCAAGTTACTGTATGTATGTTGCTTCATGTTATTAGGTAAATTGTATTCCAGATCCTTAAAACGAGGTAGCTCCATACTTCTTGTCTCTTTAATAAAATATATTTGATAACATAGCTCAGTGGAGAATGAAAAGATTCCCATCATTTTAAAGAAAAACCAAAAAAAGTCAGCTTGAAGAAATGTTCACTAAAGTTGGAAAGATTCCCAGATTTAAATGTCATCATTCAAGCATTAAGTAGCTAAATGTGAAGAGTTCTGCCTAGCACAAATTCATTTTGAAGTGCTATATAGCACAAACACATATGCATACATTCATGCATTTTTTTTTTTAGTTGTGCATTATTTATGCTACATTTAGTTTGGAAGATAAAGAATTTTATACATAGATATATATGTATATCTGTTTTTTCCTTTGATATTGTCCAAGTTATCATCATCCTCTCTTACTGAAGAAAGCAAAGGAAAATATTTCCATTTATAAAGGTGTCTAATGTTGATTCAGTAGAAGATATAGTAAACAATATTAAAATGAATAATATGTTATCCACTGTGTTTCTATCAATGAAATGGCATAGAAAAAAATTTGTATTTTACAAAATAATTCACATGCTTGCTTATACATGTACTACTTACTCTAGAGTGACTACTCAAAGTTTATAAAACCTTACATTTTTCTAATGTTCTGGAAGACTAATGATAGGCACTATTATTTCAGGGTTAAATCAAGAAATGACATAAGGCTAAGCACCATATCACCTACATTTAGGTACTTAGAATACTTGGAATAAAATTTGACTGGGCTTTTCCTTTTGATGAAGGGGGAGAGTTGACAAGTTAGAGCTGCAGTTCAAAGCAACTTGGAGAAAAATAAGGAGTGGCTGAAGACTGATGACTCCCTCATCCTTGGTAAGGATCCAGATCAACAGTCCATGGGTATAGCATTTCCTGTTTGTTTTCCTGACAAAATCTTGCACTTTCCATTTCACATCTTCAGCAGAAAACTTTCCACATGCAACAAGGCTCATACTCTAGTACGCTCTCTAGGAAAGCAGGAAAAAATGAAATATCGCAAAAGCCTGAGGCTACTGCAGAAGAGAGGCCTGCTTGTAAAAATAAAATAAACCCTGGTGCATATTATAATAGATGTTATCTGAACATGTACTGCTTCCAAGTTCCAAGAGAGCTACTGAGTTCAGTGCTCATGGGGGCACCGATGAATGTTTGGTTTCTGACCTCTGACCAGAGCAAAGGGATGGCAGTGAAGACCACTGGACCACTCAGAGCAATTCTGGACACAGAGAGAAACAAAACTCTAAGCACTGAAACAGCCTTACAACCAAATACAGGTTGTCTGGGTAAAGGTGTCTCAGAGGGCTTCTTGTGAATCATTGTTTTGCATACAGGAACATCAGTTCTATCCTTTTCATATTAAGGCACTCATCCATACTAGCTCCATTCACGTCAGACCTATCTGTCGTGTTTTTGCAGAAGCAAACTATTGTCTTGCATATGAGACAAAGACTGAGAGCACATTTTCTCAAACAGAGACTTTCCGAGGAAGAGACCAGAGAAGAGTCAGGTGGGCCTGCTGAAGCCAGAATCTGTGACTGAGCCCTGAATTATGTAACTATGCAGCCTTGCAAAGAAAAAAATAGAGCTGACATAGAAAAACTGTTCTTCAGCATGTATTAAATTTTAAAACTTTAGTCTTGTTGAGTTAATGGAACTTCAAAGAGATTTAAACATGTAATTGAAGTGCTTTGCTAAAGCACTATGAATATCAACAAAACTTCTTGTTCTGTAACCAGTCTATATCATGGAAAATTTTGAAGGACTTGAAATAAAATTTGAATAGCATGTTCTATATTGTGAAACCCTGGATTTTTCCTGAGTAACTTTATGGCTAACAAAAGGTTTTTAATATACTTTGCCAGTTCAGTAATAGAGCTATTATGTTCCATATAATTTTTCCAATACCTCAGAAAATATAACTTGAATTGTTCTTTAATTTATGTCTGGTAGACACCTACTGCAATCTTTGTTGGAAAAATATGAGAACTTCTAAATGGTGCTTCAGATACCTAGATAGCAGCAAAACAATTTAAACTCTATAAAATAACTCCTATCCCTGCCCAGAAATATTTTTGAGGAAAGGTGTTTTTCCAGAAGAAGAAACATTTTTTTTTTTCAGTTGCCATCTACATTCACTGTATTATGTCATATTATTTTACATTGGATTATATATTCTAACAGAAAAACTTATCAAGATTTGAAAACTTCAGGATGGGAGGGCTTCCACAGAGGAAAACAATATATACATACATGGATATATAACATTCATATATATATATATTCCAAGAACCATGAATACCTGTTTCTACATCTACTGCATATTCTCATGAATTTCAGTCCCAGAAGCAAAGTACTTATTCATTTCTCAGTCTTGCTAATATCAACATGTTTTTGTTACTACTAATATAAATCATCAAGGCTTATTTTGGCTTCATAGGTAATTTGCTTCCATCTCATTTAATAATTTAGAATAATCAGTAGTGTTTAAAATCTTAGCAATTTTGAAGTTGTGTTACAATCAAAATGCATTTAGATTACCATGCAATTCAACCTTACAAATCACCAGCCAATCAGCACCCCCGATGTTGTGAAGCACTCTTATTTTGCTCTAAGTGTTATCTCATGCTGCTCTTAACACATTTGGAAATTGAGAACACTGACTGCCTTTGGTGCCTGCCTCTATTCAGTGTTTAATGTCTGAGACTTCACAACTATTCTGTTCAATTTGGTATGGCATTTCAGCTGTTGCTATCTATGCTGTAGTCCTTTTCAATCCAATAAATGTAGATTCAACCACACATTATAGAGAAATAAATTATGAAATGAATACATTTTGAAATGTGGGAACTCTACTTAGTGTCTGTTTGACTCCAAGGAAATTATGGACTTCAGGATAGTTTTAAGTCTATTTAGATTTCAATAGCATAATCATCACTGTACTGCCTGGGAAGCTGGGGATGGATATGGCCTGATTTTTACATTCCAAATTAAGCATGGAAACAGCAGGAATGAATTCTGAAGCCTTCAGAATGACTCTTGCCTTCTCCTTTATGAATTTTGGAGGATCTGGACAGTTTTTGTTTACCTTTTTTTTGTGTGTGATCCAAGATAGATTTAATCCTTTCCTTTTCCTGTGAAATAACGCAAATAAAAATTTCTAACCATCTCTCTTTTTTGACATTAGAAGCATTTTTGTTTTTCTTCTTTTACTTGAGTGCATTCATAAAAAACTCTAGTGCTGCTATTAGACTTTTCTGATGTTTTTAGTTCTTGATTTTTGCTTCTGCCTGCAAAATAATATTTCATTTTTATTATGAATCTAATTGTATGACATGGGGAACCCTATAAACTTCTGAAAAACTAAATCTGTAAGACATAGCTAGCAGTACTGTATTTACTCATGTTCAAGGTAGGTATGCCTTTAATTATTAATATTGATTATTTTAGATCACCAACACCACTAATGCAATTTGCTTAAATGATATTTTGTCCTATCTAGTCTTCAGAAACTTTAATTTTTGGAAAAAAAAAAAAAAGACATTAATTAAACACATGCATCTATTCCAACTGTTTAACTGCCAGTACGAGCAGCAAAAGAACCCAACCCAACAACTAAACTATTTTTATTTTAAATTGTTTTTTCTTATTATGTAGTCCTTTGCTTTATTGCTAATATTCCACAAATGTCATGGCAAGGTTTAATATCAGAGTTATTAATATCACAGAATGGAACACTTTGGATAGCTTCATTGAATGAACAAATAGTGAAGTGAATAAAAAGTCTCAATATTTCAAGCTAAATTCTAACCACTTCTTCCCTAAAGTCAGCCTGGTTGGTGTGTGTATTCTCCATCTAAAGTACCATCTTGTGTGTTTTGCTTTGTAGTTCAGCTAAGAGGATAGTACTTTCATTCTGGAATTCCTCTATCAAAGATTAAAAGAAAAGTATCATGAATTAATTTTTGTACTTATCTATCAGTTACTCTTGAAGGGGGGAGGATTACTATTTTGCACATAGAATGTTAAGGAGATTCCCACACTCTAAATACATGCAGGAGTGTAATGTTTTCCTTGTGAAAAGAGAGAAACACGGAATAAAAAGCTTACAGCTACTCTTTTTTAACTTTGATCTTTCATACAGCAGTGATAACTAACATAGATATCTCCAGATGGTTCTGTATATTGCATTGTATAGCATACAGAAGTATAAAGAAATGCAGTTTAAATGACATTTTTCTTTCTCCAATCTACTGACTGTTCTACATATCTCACCTATGTAGGCCCATTCTCTCTTTAAACATGTCTTAAGCTTCTGGTACATCTCTCTCATCCAAATCCTGGAGTCTGACAAAGACCTCAACCTGCTATCCATCTTCTCTCTTCCTGAGCTTGTCTGATTTACATGTCTCATCATGACTCTTGTCCAAATCTCCTCCTCGGCTTCTCACTGCAGCTCCTGAATAACCCCCTTCCCACATCTCTCACCTTCTTCTGCTCGCTTAATTCTTCAGACACTTCAAACCTCCCTTCTCACTCTCCTCTTCCTCAAATGGCTACCAGTCCCCCTACTCCCTTGCCTGGTTTCCCTGCCTGGAGAGCAACCCCTGTTGGTCCTGGTACAGCTTGTTTCTCAACCCCAGTTTATCATTCAATATCTTCCCCTGGGGCTTATAATAATTTGCTTCCCCAGCAACTTCCCATGGATCCACCCTGTCAGATCACTTTTCCATTCAAATTATGTGGCTCTTTCCAGATGCTCTGTACATCTTGGATGAGACAGGAGGGGGACCAAGAGTGTTTGAGGCACAGTCTTACTGGCTGTACTTTTTAGATCAGGTACCAGGATCTGACACTAGCTTCAGGAGCTCAGATCTGGAAGACAATGGAAGTCCCATGCAGCCTTAGGGTGGGACATGTTCACCACATAGAAAATTCAAGAACTCCATCTAATAAAACATTTTCGCTGAGCATTTACTAACTATGCTGTTTTGAAGGTTTGTAATATTAGCCAAATTCAGGCAGATATTCATAAAGGTGGCAAAAGGCACATCTCCAGTGAACTTCAAAATTCTGCTTCAGGGATTTGTAGCGCTTGAGCTTGTTAAAGACAGGTGTGCCAGAATTTTGCAATAGAAGGAAAGCTATATACCAGTCCTTTTGCTCAGTTGTCAGATAGGGTTTAACCATTTTTTACTAAAATTAAACATATCAGCCTAAGGCACACACTTGGCATGACAAATTTCACCTTGGTTGGTTAAATTTTGGCAGCTGAATCAGCAGCTGAAACACAACTCTTATAGTGGGAACCTGTACAATCCCTGAAAGATGCATGTGTGTGTTTGAAATGTGTGCACACATACATGTACTCCAGAAATATCTAGTGTGCTATAATGTGGCATGGTGTAATTTCTGCCCTAAGATGTTTCATATAAACTTAATAGTATTCTTCCTAAAGCATCCATACACAAGAAAACCAAGCTAAAACATGACAGAGAACAAATCTCTCAAAGTCACATAAAACAGATTAGAAGACACTGCAGGATTCTCTTAGTGTAAAATACTAATTTATGATAAATTCTGAAGATACACATATTATTTCTGCTGTGTGGATCACTTGCTGCACATGTGATTTTATTACTTACTCTGTTAAACATAGTAGCAGCTGTCCTCTTTTACACCTCTAGGGGAAAAAAAAAATCAGAATGGATTATTCAAAAGATTTAAATCCCTTTGAGACATGGCCCTTCCAGCAATACTATAAATTCTTTTTCACTCCAAGGTTAGATGCTATGTTGGCCTTGATTTAAAACCCAGGATTCTGTGGAAAATGGCAATGATATCCAGCTCTGACAAATTGAATTGGTCTCAAGGTATTGAAGGATGACTAATAAATCTGAGACTTGATCCTGAAACTTTTCTACACATGCATTGAGTCTCTTTCTTCTTGAGACATTTGAGATACTGCTAAATATTAAAATCATGTCATACCAGTGATCTATTTAATTGACTTAAGCCACGTTTATTATTTTCCTTCAGGACAGAATCGGAAACTTTAATGAAGTTTGAGTGAATATATCTTGCCTGCATGTTAGTAACAACTATAATTTTCTTTGGGTCAACGTTACTAAACGTTTTCATCCACTAAAGTGTATAAGAAAGAATTTTCATGTAGATAAAGAGGATTACATGTGCCAGACTGCTGGCATATTTCTAGTGTTAGAGAACTTGTTTCTAAGAAGGAATCATTGTATGTTCAGTACCCAAAACAGAATCACTGGGATTTGACTGAAACCAGCAAGTGTGAGGCTTATGTTTTGCCATCACATTTATATTCAGTTTATAGACTTTTCTATAAGGGCCAGTTGGTCATCCTGCATGCTAAACAAGCCATCTGAAGGATGCATGACACAATGAGATGAGTTTGCAGTGGAGTGAAGAACCTAAGATTCAAGTAAGTTATTTGTTGAGTTTAAACTGGATACTTAGCTGAAATATGGATTTAAATTTTGAATTGGTCTCTTTTCCTTCTTAATTTCAGCCTAAAGTGGTCTTCCTTAAGAGGACTCTTTACTTCCCTTAAGAATTTGCTTTTGATCAAACAATATATAGAAACCACTGTAAGAATTGTGTGTACTGGAAAGCATCTAAAGATGGCCAAGAAAATACATAGGAGCCACTAGCCTTCCTGTCCATCTGCAAAAAACTCCAACATATTTTGTAGTAACTAATGAAAAACTAGTTAAAACGATTTTTCCTACCTACTCAGTTCTGGGTATCCATAAAAAAACAATGTTTCCCCCAAGTCTTATCATCCTCCAAATAGTCCATTTACCTCTTCTTATTTCCTTTCGCCAAGCTTGATCTTTAATCCTTTTAATAGTGCTCTGTCCTTTATCACCTGTTAGCTGCACTTACTGTTTAAGGTTATAAACTGTGATCTTGTGCACCTTAAAAAATACCTAGATCGTTAATAGAGGGGAAAAAAAATCAGCATGTTTTCCTGAATAAAAACAAAAGGAATATCATCTTAACTTTTTTTATTTCTCTTTTAAAAGCAAAATGTCACTACCAATCAAACCTGAAATAAGCTTCAGTGTATGGAAAAAAAAAAAGAATTTCCTTCAGTTCTTCTGTTAACTTGTCTCCCCATCCCTGGAGGTGTTAAAGCCCAGGCTGGATGGGGCCTTGGGCAACCTGGTCTCGTGGGAGTTGTCCCTGCCTATGGCACGGAGGTTGGAACTCGATGATCTTCAAGGTCCCTTTCAACCTAAACCATTCTATGATTCTATGATTCTGTGATGTGCCATGCCAATCAGGTCAACAATCTTGTTTAACAAACTCAGGAAAACTTTGTCATGAAATCAGGAATCTTTTCAAAAACAGAAAAGAAATTGCATGTTTCTAAGTCACTTGTGCAAAAAAAAAAGAAGACAAAAAGCCTCTATCTTTTAACACAGCTCTTCAATGAATTAAAATCTAATGGATGTAGCTTGCACCTCTGGAAACGCTCTTCCAGTTTTTCTTTTTTTTTTCTTATTTAGTACTGCTATTGATTGTTCTGAAGCTGATAAATTGTGGCAAGCCATATAAAACACAAGGTCACTGTTTGAAAAATGTTAATTTCTTCTGTTACCCACAGTCAGACAGATTGTGAATGTGAACAACTGTTAACAGACAAATTCATAATTATGGCAGGATCACCCTCAGCATTTATCTGGACAGTGTGTCTCTTGCTCCCCTATTAGCCTGATTTCAGAGTCCTCATGTAATAGCTATAAAAGTGTATCTGAAACATAATTTTGTGTGCACTCTCACAGTGACACTTCTGTGAATTTAGAATCACAGCTCTGGGGATTTTGCCTGTGAAAGAAAGCCCATACTTTTACAAGGCTTGGAGCCTTACTTCCATAATATAAAGATAATTTGGTACAAATGCTGAATCAAAACATCTGGTCTTGTTTCCCTCCTGTTGCCAATCCTATTCTTGATGTGAGCTTCACCAGTGGCTGATATTGGAGACAACTCTAGCAACACACCAGCAGCGGTAGGAATTCTGGTGCTCAAAAGCTGCAGTGGATGGATGGAAATGTAGTGGGCAGGGAATAAATCCAAAGAAGCATCTGAAATGATTCTTCATATGCATTATGGTTGCCTAAATAAAAAATTTAAAATAAATGTCATCAAGAAATCTTCTGCTCCAGGAACTGCAAGACCCATTCTGGAGCCTGTTTTCCTTTCTGTTGTAATGAACGCCATGGCATGGGGAAAATGCAGACATCAGACCCAGCAAATTCTGTAGAGGCAGAAATGAATTTTGACTTTGAGGATTTGAGGGCAAGGCTGGATCAAAGTCACTTCTTCCACGGAAAATGGACAGTTTAAAAGGAATAGATGCTGCTCCTGCTTCTGATGAGGAAGATGGGAAAGATGGTGACAGAAAGTTTTGCTCAGTGGCTTGAACCCCTTTAATCACTCATTTTAAGCCCAAAACTGTTGACTTCCGTATAAGTACAGCAAGTATTCTGGTATAGAACTCTGTCAATCCCTCCTGTTTGAGCTAAATGACTTCATGCAAATAAACATCTTTTCTTTGCATGACAGGCTGTGACAAAATGTTGAAACCATCACGAGGATGTAAGAAAGATTTGTTCACACCTCAGCTGTTCCCATGACTCATTATCAAAATGTTTGCCAATAATCTTGGACTACAGTGTAAGGTCTCTTTCTAGTGTAACTGATATTATGCAACTGGAACAGCTCCAGCAGACTGATTACTCCATCCAGAACAGCCATTAGCCTGGTGCTTAAAGCACATGCATGCAAGTTCAAGGCTCGAGTTGTCTGAATTTTGCAAAGGAAGAATTTACACTCATATTTCCCAGTTTTGTCTCAGACAGAACAAGATGAAAAAAGAGAAAAATGTCACAAATAGGAATGGAATGATGTTATCCACAAAATCAAGTTAATGATTTTATTCCAGTGAATAAAAATTTATTCTATGACTGTATTGTTCACTTTACTAACCATTCCCATATATTTTCTTTCAAATGAATGTGCCATGTCTCTGCAAGGAAAACGCTGAAGATCTTGGGGAAAACCAATATGCAATGTTGAGAAAAAGGTTTCTATTGTTCTTTTTGTGCAAACTACAAAGAGACACTGAACAATAAAGAAAACTTAAAGAAAATATTTAGAAGCAAATGTCCATCAGCAGTCTAAAATGCATCTCCAGGTGCACTATGCTTTGTTATTCAGATTTCGGCAGGACCTTTTGCAAAGTATTTCTGGAAAACAATAGCATTCTGATTTTCAGTACTGTTAATGCTACCACTGCAAAAAATTTCTCACAAAATATAAAAATATAGCTGTGAAGGAACTGCTTTGATGATTTAAGGAATGCTCTGAGAATCTCTGAAATTTGCAGTTTAAGGGACTTTGCCAGCTCAAGGGATCCTGGGCTGTAATGCCTTTTCCCATGAGATACCTCTCCCACTGTATTTATAAAAACTGGGTCACTGTTCAACAAACAGCGTAAGTCTCATTCCACAGGGAAGAGGTAAAATATGAAATTTACTGGTTTTATACCTTCCTAACATAGTGGCTCAGCAACTCTGATCTATACATTCAGTTGTCCACCAAATGTCTAATTTAATTAGTCATAAAAGTCCACTTACCAATTTATTTACCCTCAAGAGCTTATGCAAAATTGAGAGTCCTGACTGTGATTACCAAGCAATATAGGTATGACCATGCTTCCTTGTTCTCCCTCTCACACTGTAACTCGCGTTCTCTAAAGCATCAAGCAAACACCAAGCATCAGTACCTCCTACATCTTAAGCAAAAAGTCTAATCATTCTATTAGTACAGGTCTTACAGCAAATGCTTGTAGGTATATAGATCCTCTGTAAAAGATTCAGGTTTTAGATTGTGAAAAGGTTTTTTTCAACCATGCTCCAGATGCATGACCTTCAGAAATGGGAGTGATTTCAGTTATATTGCTGTGCTCTTGGCCACACTGCTCTAGTCTGTTCTTCTGGATAATTCTTCTAAGGTCCTTAACTCTTTCCATATGGCACAGTGATCCTTCATGATCAGCTCTATGATTTGAACTCTTCTCTGGGGGCTATAAGGTGAAAATGAAGGCACCAAAAATGTTAAAGTAATGAATATATAGATGTTCAAGCATTTTATTCAGTCCAACTTTTAGATTGGAGTGGTTGGGGTTTTTTTCCGGTGTGCAGTAGGAAACAAGTGATTTTTTTCTTCATAAAGTACTTTATTTACCAAATGTCTGGAGATATGAACTGTAAGAACATGAAATGCAGTAGGAAGCTGAATGTCTGTAAGTCTAACAGTTGATCAAGGCTCAATAAAGGATTTTACCAGGCTGTTAGAGTCTGAAGGTCACCTGGGATTCTTCTAGAGCTTTGATTTCAGGAACTATGATGAAGGGACCAGTGTTTTTTTTAGAGAAAACTACTTGTTATTTCACCAGAGTTCTACTTCATAACAGGGCTTCCTTGCAGCAAGCTTCCTCTCTTCCTGTGTTTCACTCACAGTGTTCATAGCAGACTATCATTATAGCTTTAATCTTAAAATTTCATCTTCCATTCCCAAAAATGTGTAAGAGCTGGAAAAATTCTGAAGTTATCCAATTTTTTTGCAATAAAAACAACAAAAGTTTAGAACCTTAGTCTGACCAGTATTTGAATAAGAAAAAACAGTTGGGAAAAGCTATTTTCTTTAAATCTCACTAATTTTCTTTATGTGCTCAAGGGAAATTAATATAATACAACATTAAAAGAAAAGCTTAAACATATTTAATTACCTATCTTTTAAGTAGTTTCTTTCACTTTCATCTTCCTTTTAGGTACTGTATCTCGGCATCTTTTGCTCATAATATCTGTTGCCATGAGCACTGTGATTTAACCCTTTCTGATCTTGACAAATCAACTTCTGTGTCCTCGAACAACAGACATTTTCTCAGGAATTCAATTTGTGTTCCACCCAACTAGCATAACTGGTTATTTTCTGTAAGCTGACATTCTGGTATTGTTTATGCAATTCCATATTAACCTTTTCTTTCAACCCTAGAGATCTTATTTATGTACCAGCAGAGCAGGTGAATAAGGCACTATATCAATGATAAGCAGAGCTTAGGAGCCCGTGAAACACATGTAGGGTGCATGCAGGGGGCAACTGTCATAGTGTTCATAACTATCTTTTTTCTGATGATGTATACGGAGAAAATCTTTCCCCTTTCCAAAGGGCACATTTTTTATATCGCTTTGTTGTTGTCCAAGGGTAGGGAACAGATAACATTGCAAACAAGTCTCAGCAGTCAGCCAGAGGATAGAAAGTCCAGTCTAAAGAATACAGGATACAAAAATCTTCTTTGGATTCTCACAAACTTTTTTTTTTTTTCTGAGTGGTCCTCATTAGCCTCTCCAACCTTATGGCAAGAATACTGGGCACAGGTCTAGTAACTGAAAAAGCATGATCATCGACGGAATGTTTAAGTTTGTTCTACATGGAAAAAATGTACAGGTTCCGTACTCTGAAACAGAGCTAACCTATTGCCTGTTTTCAGCAAAATATACTGTACTACCCTGTTCACCACCATCATGCTGGAGAGCTGCTATTTCTTAGCAAGGAGGGAAAGGGAGTGACACTAGAAGATATTTGAATTTATGTCAGCAGAGATATTTGTAAGAAGGACATCACTGGGTTCATTTTTCCTCATATACTATTGCACAGAAATTAGATCAGTTGTTCTTCCATACTGTGGATGAACGTTGTAGTTAGGGTGCCTGCATCACTTAGATGCAGAGCACAATAATCTACTGTTGAAAAAAGTGGCTATGTTTGCAGGAAACGCTGAAGTTAAATATTTTATCACCTTGTGCTTGCAGTGTCTTTAGTGCTTGTCCCCCAGGCTCCAGGTTACAGGATCTCTGGAGAAGGAATTGAGGAAAGTAGCTATAAAAACTGCTTCTGAGGACTATTTCACAACATATGTGGTAGAAATCAAGGCAAAAGGGGCAGAGTTGGTTTTGGGTGTAACATGAAACAATGTGGACATTTATGAAGTGCTGGACCTTGTCGGTGACACAGGAGTGTGCTGTCACTCTGGCTGTCATCCAGAGCTGCTTAAGGGCTATGTCCAAACTTCTTAGTCTGGGACGTCTCTTCTGGTCTTTAGCAAAGTGCACATCCCAGATGTATATTGACTCACTGTGGAATAAGACACGGGTAGTTTCTTCTGCTTTTCTTCTTCCCCGTACTATGGTTCCCATGGGAAGGAAATTGGGAGTACAGGTCCTATGGGAGCTGCAGCGTGTTACATTCAGAGCTCTTATCAGGATGACTGGCATTACAACTGACAGAGCAACCAGCCCACAGTCTATATATAGCCTCAGTTAGTGGGCTCAAACACCGTGCACCAAAGTACTTTTGAAATTATAGCATCTTCGCCTGATGTCTGCACTGCATGTTCTATGTGATGTCTGAGGAGCAGCCAAGGTGCCATAAAATCCTGTGGATGAACAGCATTAGTGCTGAGCTGGACTGAGCATAAAACATAACTTGCCTTTAAGAGGTCTTGTACAGAATCTCGCTTCTACTTGCTGAACCTGAATTCTTGGGCATTACCTCAGAACCTTAACTTCTGTTTTCCTGCTTTGCAAACCTGTGACTGATCATTCCTTCTGAATTTTGAATAAGCTTGCTTTGTTATTGCATCTGTTTGATTAAAGAACTGCATTTGACAAATTGAAAAAAGCCTCATTAGAAAATATGTTTTCAGGAAGAAAAACTTCAGAGAATTCATATCACAACAACAAAAGAAATGGAAACTTCCCCTTCCTGCCATCCCCAAAGATCTAAAGGTTTCTCAGAAATTCAGAACATTCCCCCCAGGTCTTCTATCCCCAACAAAGACAGCCTCCTATTTCCTTTAACACACTGCCTAATGAAAAAATAGTAAGTACTCCAACATAAAAGATTTTTAATAATCCAAAGTGGTGGCTCTGTAGTACAAATCAAGGAATTAGCAGCAACTGATTTTACATAGGAGATAGAACAGGAAGTGCCTTGGGGGCAAATCAAAAGCCAATCTGTACTTCTATAAAACTGTGAGGCAGAATTTCATCCAATGTACAATTTAAACATGCTTTTCACAGTAATTACATACGTAATGTGCCAATTTTTTTTAGTTGGAATAAATAAAAATATACCTTTTATTATTAAATAGTATGAAAAGGTTAAACTGACCACATCTTTCTTTTCTAGATCCTTCTTTCTATACTACGCAGCTATTGTATTAAGAAAATATTTGCTTTGATACCAGTGATGCTTTGTATTCTTTCATAAGACCTTTTTTCCTGTCAGGTGTGAACACTGAATGCAATGCTTTGTTATTGCACTTGAGTTCTGTTTGTAGCTCAGGAGATAGGTTTAGGGAGATAGGTTTAGGGAGAGCTATACAAGGGGAAGGCAAGGGAATAGAGGAAAGAAAGGGGAAAGGGGAAGGAAAAGGAAAAGGAAAAAGATCTTGAAACTTGCAGGTATTGTAGATGGGTGTCTGTAGTTACTACGGAAAAATAATGAAAAAACATGTTTGCATACATATTATGACCCATAGCTGCACTGAACAATACAATCTGATTTTCCAGAAATTAGGACATTGAAAAACGTTTGTTTAAGAGTAAGGCATTACAAGATCAAGAAACAATAAGCTGTGACATTTGTCTTCTTTTCTCATCAAATATTTAGAGAGAATGGGGCAATGTGTCAGTTTGGAGGGTTAAGATTTTGTTTCCTTATTGCATTACAGCTACACTACTGTAAAGGCTTTTCTGTGGACCGTGGACACTTAAATGAAATTCATGGAAATATTTTGTTTCCCCATATTACCAGTCTTTTGCCGTCATGCAGGGACATAATCTTCTAGAAGCGTTTTTGCTTACTTGAAGCAACAAAAAAAGTATTTCATTAATCCATTTTTTAATGACATGGAGGTTTTTGATATATAGTTAGGCACTGTGTAGACTTTTATGACATAGTTTCTCATCAACATGATTGTCCCACCAACTTCCCTGTAAATTACAACTTATTTTAATTTGATTTTAAATTATAACTCCTGTTAATTGTAAAGGGGAAATAAATACAAGATAGCAGGGCAAGTACGCAGCAAGTATTAAAGAGTCCACAGCCAACACGAGGCTGTGATGTAGTCATGCAAACCTCGGTGTGGGTCACACGGCATATGAATGCATACATTTTTACATGTCTTGTTTCTCCACATTTTAGCTACATCTACCCTGTGCAAGTGAAATCCCTTTGGATTGTTCTAGCAGGAGTTTCAATATGAATGTGAATATTGTCTAAATTAAAAAGCATTATAATCATGCTGGCAGTAGTTTTAGAGTGGGTAACAGTTTGTTGAAAAGGGGTTTAGAGGCCAATGAGAATCAGACCTAGGTCCCTTAAAAATGTGATCACAATATAGTTAATAATATCTACTTACGTATTCACAAACCCACATTGCAATGAAATTAGGTAATTTACAAATGTAACAAATGGCTAACTGAACATGCAAGATTTACATATACAAATACTTATACCTGAAAATATTGTGGATCGGTATTTTGAAGCTTATTCAGAAAAAACTATTGCAATTCAAGGGATAGCATCTGGAGTTATAATAGACAATATTTATGAAAACATAAAATCTCAGTAGTGATAAAAAAACCCAACAACCAACAATCTGAATCCTACAGGTTGGTAGGGAAAGAATAAGAGACAAATATTTGGAATTTAAAAATCCATGGTACACCTGCATTTTAATACAGTAAAATTCTGGTTGTTCAATACCAGAAATTATGTGGTACAGTTAGAAAAGATACAGATGGGAATAACGACCAATGATCACAGAATTTATTTTAACTGTGGAATAGTCTGAGACTGCTTAACCTGGAAAAGAGACAACTAGGGGGGTGGGGTACAATAGTAGTCTGGTAATAGTGGGTGGCACAGGGAGTAATTACTCACAATAAAAGAAAGAAGGGGCATCAAATGAAATTATTATATGACAGGAAGAATCAATATCCCTATATTTGTCTCATATTCTCTGTACAACTACTCCAACCACCTAAGGAAGAATGGATACTAGATCAAACAGACATTAGATTTCTCCCAGTAGTGGTGTTCTCACGGCAACTTTTTGATCTGACCATTCCATGTAAATGTTTGTAATAAATATCTATTACAAAACCCCTTCTCATCTTGAATCATGCCATATGGTAATTCAAGACTGGTGTTAACTGCAGAGTAGCACAGGATATTTTCAGATAATGCCTTTTTGCATTTGTGGTATACTATTCTAAGGGAAAAAATCTAGTCCTACTAACTTTGTTAGCATGAGGCAGATATCCAAAGGTTTCTAAAGTACTTGAATTCATACAATGGCATTTTTGAGATCAATTGTGAAATTTTAGTTTTACAACTAAAGTGAGTGCTACAACAGGATTTCTAAGCACATGCACTCCTTCCTATAAACCAAGGTTTCTAAATTCACTTGTACATTAATTTTAAGCACACATTTTGAAAATCTTGTTAGAGAACAATTTTAAAATATCTAATATATCTCAGAACAGAAATCTAAATTACTTCAAATTTTATTCATTTTGTTTTTCTTTTTTGGGGTTTTTGTTTTGTTTATTCAAATTTTACACTTTGGCAAACAATACTTTTGTTTATGTGAAAAATGAATGAGCATTAGAAGTGTTTATGGGTATTTCATAGCCCTTTCACTGTAATGCATGGTTTATTCTTAGATGAATTCTAGCATTAGATTTTAATTAAGCCCATATACTGCTTTTTCTACAAGATTAAATATGTACTTGAATGTCTAGTTTGAAGGGAAAGGACATACAAGGATGGGCAGAATAGATCTTGTTTGAATTTTCTACAGCTGTAATATAAAAACAGGTTTCACATACAAAATTGGCTAAATAATCCCTGAATAAAAACTCAGGGATTTTTCAACTTTTAAATTTTCAAGTCTGCTGGAGGACTTGCCACCTAATTGACAGTTTCATGTGTATTTAGCTAATTAGATAGCTAAAAACTTTCTGGGAACCAGTGAAAAAAGAGCAAGTGAAAAGGCTGCGTGAGGCAGAAACCTTCAGGAGCAAGATCATACTCCTCCTAGTAAAAAACTCAGGACACTGATGACTCACTAAAATACGCCCTCATGCACTCACAACACACTCTCACACGTGCAACACAAGTGCGCACACGCTCACACACATACACACACAACACACACACACACACACACACGCACTTCTTGTTCAGGAGTAGTGATTCTTGATCTTCAAGTTTAAAGCCCAGAAAGACTTTGGAGGGGTAAGTGCAATATCAGAGAAAATGATATGAGAAAGTCTAACAGTTTTAGCTGTGGCTCAGGCTTTTTCTGTAACAATTATGTAATTTAGACTAGAAGCATTATTTGTTCTACGAGTTGGACTGATAAGGAGAGAGGTTTGTTCTTTGCTGATTAGGACTGTTAAACTGCTAATTGAACTAACAATAAATTCTTAAACTTCATGTAAATGTTGTGTCCCCTTTTTGCAGATAGCAATATTTTGCATGTAAAAATGTCTGTCCCTCTCGGTTGCAAGACTAAAAAATGTTAACTTTGCTAACTTGCTTTTCTCTTGATATAGTCAGTCTTGATTCTGTTCAAGCAATAATTTGAAAACTGGAGAACAGCCTCTCACCTCTGCTTGTCCACAGTTTAACCTGTATCTTGATGGCTGAGGTATTCTCCTATGAAGAGAGATATGTGTCTGAGAGGACAGTTTTTGGTGTCCCAGCTCTAGGAAAGAATTGGTTAGAGGTTAGATTCATGCAGGTAAAGTCGGCATCACAGCCTGTGGTTGTGAACAGAAGCATCTACAGCTGCTGTGGTCTGTGCTCTGAGCAGTGAGGATCCTCTATGTAATGCATAATGATGGCATCTAGCAGACGAAGCCCTTCTGTGGACTTGGTTTATTGTTCATGCCTTCTGCATACCAGGCATTTAGCTTCAGCATCTTGAACTTAGTATTCCACAGCAGAAACCTCAGCTGAGTACAAGTGTTGCTGGCACCTCACCACTTCCATGACTCTTTACCACAGAAATCTGTAGTTCTTTGATGCTGTGACATAAGGATGTGAACCGTATAAAATTTTACAGTCTACCATGCTATAAAACATTTTCTATATTGACTTCAGTAGAAGCAAAGTAAAATTAAATAACATCTACTAAAACACTTTCAGTGTAATTATTCAACATGTTTTTCTCAGACTTTTAGTACAGTACATCATATTGTGAAGACTTTCAGTTTGCTTATTTTCTTCTTGTGTTATCAAATATAGGAAACTCACATAAAAATTCCTTCAAAATAATCAGAGTCAACAGAGCATTTACAAGTGATTAAGTTGAATTAAATTTCATTGTATGCTGCAGTCCTAAACAAATTTCATACTCACCTGAGTCTGTTTCACAGCAATCAATAATACTAAAGACTTTATTTGAACAGACTATATATAGTTTCCTATTCCTGTTCAGTGTGCATATGAAACTATCAACTCCAGTGTAATGAGAAATTTTCCATAAACATTGATGGGTGGAAATGTTTTCTTTCCTGTAAGTGACTTTGCCAACCTTGCATCTGCCATCAACTAACAGTCTTGAATGTTAAGAGGCATTGTCCAACACCTGAGAAAACCTTTCATGGTTTTCAGTGGTCTTTGGGCATGTATTCAATGATTCAGTACAAACTAAACTACTGCCAGTCTGTTTTCAGGTTTCATTGCACAGCTATCTGTGGGATTAAAAAGTTAAAGAAACCTCCACTGTAGACATTATTAAATATTCATGTGATTACCACTGCTGAATCAAGTGAAAACATGAAAATACAGCAAAGGTAATAGCATACCACTGCCCGAATCCATACTCTTCTTGGGAATCAACATGTCTATACTTTGTGGTTTTTTTATCTCAGGGTGCCATCAACTCCTGCCCATCAAGAAGTCTTCAGAAAGCATCAATGTTCTAAAAACATTTTCTTTAGGAATAAAAAAGCCATAATAATTTCCAAATGGAGCACAGATATCATTGAGTAAAATAACTGATGAAGAAATACTGGAAGATTCTAAAATTTTCTGTCCAATTGTCAGTGAATGATTTGAGTTTATGAGCCATCTTGCGTTCATGCCTTCAAGGAGAATGTTCCGAAGTGGTAATATGTATTGAACAATTTCATAGAAAGATGTGGAAAATAAATGATACCTTCAAATATTAATATAGATGTAACAAAGACTTAAAGTGTTAAAAATATATGGAACAAATTTCCCATAATAAGTGAGATATCAGAATCTGGTGGTCTGTCAGCTGAATGCAATACTTTGAGAGTGCAAGGAAGAGTAAGGTGAGTTTTTGCCTGAGATTTTGTTTTGGGTGTGGGTCTCCAGCCCTGTCTCCAGCCCTGCATCATGGACCTTGGCCCTGTGTGTTAAGTAAGTTGTCTCCTGAACCCCTTGAACATATGCTGTGTGCAGCCTTGTCTCTGGCCCTATCTCCTGGACGGACTTTGGCCTCATGCTGTAGCCTTGTCTTCAGCCTGGTCTCTGGCCTTGTCTGCTTTTGCTCCAGGCTGGGTTCCATGGAAGGACCCTGGACCTGCTCCATCACTTGGTTGTCTGTGCCTGTTGATGGACCCCATTACTAGCACCTGGCTCTGCCTGCTGTGTTCAGTCCATGTGGGACTGGGTCCTGTTGGTGAGCGCACAACTCCAGGTGGAGCCACCCGTCGTCAGTTCCTGGTTTGTTCACCTCTAGATGAGCAGCTCTGCTCTTGCTGCTCCCTGACGCCACACATTTGAAGTTGCATCTTCCTGAAGGTTAGAGCTCTAGTGAAGAGTGATGAGTATTTTTTATTGCTATGCACAGGCAAGCACAGGGTTCATGTGAAGATTTAAGCACAGAGAAGTCACAGAGCATCATGTGGCACTCCAAGTAAAAAGATATTTTGTATATCCAGAGTGGGAAAAATGGAGCAGCTATATTTAATAACTGATGAACAAGCGTATAAAAAAAAATTTTTAAAGGTAACATAATTGGTGAATTTCACTTTAATGCATATGACTAGAACTTGGCTTTTTGTACTTTTGGAAAAAAAAAAAAAATAATAGAAGGGGTTTTAGTTAAGGCCCTCTACCAGCTGGTTTATTTATGCATTCTGGAAAACATTGGAATTTTGAAAATATTTTTAATTGTAATCTTTTCTGAGCTGAGTAGGAAGACAAATGCAAATATGAAAAATCAATTTTTAATGTTTTGTTTTCAATCATGTCACATTAACTGATCCAGATTGGTTGTTATAAACATAATTTGGGTTTGCAAATGCATAACAAAATGAATTTATCTTTTCCAGAATTCATTTTAATCTGCATGTGTTAGTTTTTTAATGGTCAGGCATAAATATATTTCTATTGTGTTCTAAACAAATACAATTCAGTTTACATCACTCACTTTCCTTCCCTTGGTAAAATTCTTATGCACCAGCACCTGCTTCTGACAACATAAGCAAGATGAAGCACAGCTGGAATTCATAGCCATAAATGAAAATAGACTGAAGGTTCAGTGTGGCTGCAAAGGAGATACTATCCTGCAGTTTATTGCATTCTGAGCCAGGGAACACGGCCTTTATAGCACTATTACCAATGAATTTTAAATCACTCCAAAAGTTCAAACTTCACTGAAGCATCACATCGTATGTTGAAATCAGATGACCATTTTGGCTGGCAAATGCCATCTATATTTCAGAAAAACATCCATGTTCTAATCCAAAATGAATTAAAAGACATGGGAAACTTCAAGCACCATTTGTCATCCGAGTCTCATGTTTCATTAATATGCCTCATATCTGTAACTCTGAGAAAAGCTAAGTCAATTCCCAAATTACCATAACATTCAAAACTAAACAGTAATGCATTTTAAAATGAGTGTATTGAAAATTGAATGCCAACTGAAAATAAATGACGGTACCTTTTTAAAATTAAATTACAACAGACTTTTTTCTTTGTCCTTTCCCCTGTTGTCATCTTCAGTTAGTCTAGCTGTCCCAATTCTTACCATATTTACCCTATGACAAGAAGGGCTTAGAATATAAAAGGCAAAAACACTACATAATTTTTCATAATTAAATACTTAAGTTGTTATAAAATAATCCATTACATGGAAAGGAGTTTCTTAATTTTCCTGTTTTCTCATGGTTCTTTCACTGCCTCCACCCCAATGAAATTTCACACACATAGCTGTTTTTTTATTTGACCTTGTCCATAAATGTCCATATTTGATATGTCCGTATAGACTGTTTACAGGGTTGTGTACAGCTAAATATATGTATTTTTTGTAAGCTTGGCGTACATTTAAAAACAAACAGATAAATAAAAATGTTTGCTAAAAAAAACCTGACAGGTCAGTACAGTTTTTCACTACAAAAATTTGGATGTGGGCAGGGAAAAGTAAATAACTCTGAAAAAAGAAATCCAAACCACGTATTGATTAAATAGTGATACTGAAAATTGAGGCTTTTTTTTCATATATGTTAAAATACTTCCTTTTTGCTGGGGTTGATCTCAAAATACTCTGATCAAATATTAAAACATGAAAAAATTCCATCCACTAAATACCTGACAATAAAATTTAGTAAAATGGGAATAAGGTTCTAAATTCCAGGAAAGTGTGAATTATAGGCCAGTTTAAAAAAACTCTGAATGGGAGATAGTTACATTATAGATCTATGAAGTCCCACAAATTACTTTTCTACATTTTTAGATGTCTAAATTTTAAATTTTCCCAGTGTTTTTATTTTTTACTTGCATAGTGCCTACCACGGCATAACTCTCACTACGATTTCATGTCCAAAAAGCAGTCAAAACAGCAAACTGTTTTGACTATTATTTACAAAAGATTATGTTGGTGAGTCTCATTCTTTCCATGTTCTTCAGTTACCATTTCTGTTTCCACTAAATGGATTGTATCTATCTGCTTGTACTATGAGATTGGCAGATGTTGTTTGCCTGGTGTCATAGTCAAACAATAATCATTTTAGACTACTTTGGCACTTTAGCATAGAACATCTTTCTTTATTTGGCATCCTTCTGTTTTTCATTGTGGGCCGCATTTTTAAATGCAAACCTCTAATTTTGCACTGGCGATCAATTACAGGTGCAAGTAATAGGAGTATTTAGATGTCCAAATACCTGATTACAAGCACAAATCATGTAGTCAAACTCTAAATGCTATTGATTGTGACTACAAAATAAGTGATTTAGTTGAAGTCCTCTTCATGTGTTTGACCCAGAAAAATCAAGATGCTATTTAAAATAAATAGAACTTTATTTCATTATGTTTAGATCTTATGTCTCCACATTGCAAATGCAATTTTTTTTCTTTTTTGGCTGTTCTCACAAAATGCCTGTTTGGTGTGGCCTTTCTGGTAGTTGTGCCTCATGGACATTTAGTAATAGAGAGTAACTGAGATTTTAATGGCTGAAAAAATATGATGATAGTCCTTTCTTCACTCGGACCACAAGTCACAAAAACTACAGTGCCAGTCAAGCAAATTGTCTCCAGGATAAATTATTTCTTTTTTTCTGTGGGAATTTTACCAGAATAAAGGGACTGGAAAGCTGAAGCCTTCTAATACAATTTAATTGAAGGTAAAGTAAATGTGCATTAGAAAGTGTCTTTTATTCTTTTTTTCTTCCACCCTTCTCCCTGTGAATAGCTACTGTGCTTGAACTGGAATCTGAATTGTGCCTTGTTGCTTTAGACCTAAAAATGCTTTTCTGAGCAGAGATTATCAATCATGCTGAATTATGTGGATGATTGTTGTTGTGTACAAACATCTGGTAGAAATATGTTGAGGCCAACACATTTTCCTTGTCAGCTCAAACAAATGGTTTGAACCCAGGTCTCCAGAAGTAAAAGGCTTTAAGTGCACTAATCCACTGGGTCACTGAGAGACTGAAACAAATTAGGGCTGTTACACATTTTTAACCATAAGAAATGGTAGACAGACTTTTTTTTTCTACATGTATATGTGACTGTTATGAAATAAATATGCATGTGCCATTTGGTAGACAAAAGATTAATGGGAGACAAGTCCTCGAGTCAGCATTTACGGGCTGGAAAAAGGTAATTGTCCAATTACAGACTTACTGAAATGGCTTTGGTCTTGTGGGGCATGCCCTGGGGAAAAGTCACAGGATTGCCACATAGATTAGCTTAGAATTTGGCTTGTATATCTTATTTTGACAAGAAACAGGCATTGGAAATTCAGCTGCTTTCCCAGCGCATTGCCATACGTTCACTAATTCTGAGACAGCTATTCCAACTCAGCTCTCCCTAGGAATACTAGCTCCCTGGTGATCAGTGTAAAAGTAGGGCTTCAAATGCTACAGATGGATTTTAGTCTGGGTTTTAAACCTTCTCCAAGTTTCTGGGATGGCAGAATTAGAACTGTGAATCTTACCCCTTCTTAATAAATTTTCTTACAGGAAGTTAGCAAAAAACTAATATTTTATTCTAAGTACAATAAAAAAACAACACAGGGCAAGGGATTATTTTTTTTTGTTCTTTTTTGGTTTTTGGGGTTTTTTAAGGGGTTTTTAGATGCAGTAAGTATTGCTTAGGAGATGCATTAATAAACCATAATAAGAGTATAAATATCTCACAAGAAATCTGATAAAACAAATGTTTTATAACCTCTTTAAAAATCTACATTTCCAGAATACAAGGTTTAATTCACAGTCCTTCAAATGAGTCTTTAAAATGATGAAAATGCAGCCTAAATGTTATCCCCAATTATGAAAATTAATAAATTGCACTCATTAATTGTTTTAATTTTTAATTACTGCACAAGTGCCTACCTTCTGCTAGAACAGTCTGACATTGAGGTGAAACTGCTCTTTCTAACCTAGAAAGCTTGCACCGAGGGTAACAAAATCTAAAAAGCAACATGTAGGAGGCCATTGGAATATTGCCTAGCTTGAAAAGAAAACACTTTTTCCCTTAAAAATGCCTGCATAACTTTACAGATAATTGGAGCTGATGTAAAGGGCACATCACTGCATTTATAAACTAAACCCAGCATGGTCTGGGGAAAAGAGCTCATGTGAATAAATGTTCATTCTTTGCTAATTTTGCCATATAAAACCTCAGCACTCAAAAATGTATATGCATATTTGATTTCACGCAACACGAATTCTATTTTTAAGGTTTCTTTCAAAAAAAGACGTATCTGCTATCAAATACGCAATCTTTCCCTTTCACTTCTGGACAGAATAGTGACTCAAGTTTTATCACACAGGTGGACAAACACTGGCATAGAGGCTTTTGGCCAGCTCGTGTGTATTTCAGCTCTTAGGCATATTTAACTAGAGAAGCATTTCAGTGGACCCAACAGGTAATTCGGTCTCAGACTTCGACTACTCTAACATTAAACTTCTCCAATGTTATATTGTTTGCTCACGGCACTGTCAGTCAAATTATAGACATAAGATTTTTGTTTCATGTAACTCCAGCTGCTAAAAAGTCAGGAGCAAAGCTTAAGCTGGTCATGGAGTGTTCCAGCTGTCATTGCAGAGAAAGGTAGGCACTCTGCCAATGAGTCTTTTGATCTCAGACACCCTCCCTGCAGAAAGGAAGGTTTTCCCCACTGAAGAGGCCTCTGTCTCTCCTTGAACAGGTGAGAAAAACCTAGGTTTCAGGTTTAGATCAAATAAACCATTTTTAAAACTATTCTCATGCAAGATTTTAAACAAAGAGTTGAAGTGTTGCTCAGACTCATCTGAAGATCTTTCCCTCTGATACAGCACACGGACTCTGGATCCTTGGTTAAGAAATAAAACAAGTCATGAGTACCTGTTCTCTGAATGACCTTTAAGATAAATCTTTTGTTCTTTCTAATTGCAATTAACAAACAGGTAGCTTCTGTTTATGAGTGTTTCTCTGCAGTTGCTTTTTCTTGTTCTCTGTTTCAGGTGAATGCAATTAAAACACTGCCCATTTCATTCGAAACAGTTAATGAAAATGAACTTCAGATGAAATGAATGAAATCATACCTCATAAAATATATGACAATAGTCTCTGATTGTGTGCTTCCTGTCTCTTTAAGATGTAAAGTAATTGGAACAGAAATCTTAAAAAGACTCAGTTCTAATTGATTCACAAAGCAGTGCTCAAAGTAAGTTGGTGAAACATTTCAAAAACTAAGTGGGAATTAATTGTACAACACATATTAGTTAATAATCAGATGAAAGGACAAACACCTTCATTTTTAATATTTACCTCCACTATTACTGAAATTTTAGGTTACCATGTACCAAAAGTATTAGTCTAGAGTGCAACAAATAAAATATATTTTATTATATACTTGTATATATTTTTTTATTATATATTTGTATATTAAAAACAAAATAAAAATAGACAAAAATGAAAAAACTATTGGTTGCAAGGAAATTCCAGGCTTTCCAAACATAATGCTTGTGTCCTTTCAACTCTGAGCAGAAAAATGTCAAAGTTTAATGTTTCAATTTCAGATGATTTTGTGGACAAGTAATTTTCATTATTCAGCCTATTGAAGAAGGTCACTCTAAGTAGGTAATCAGAATAATAATTACCTCCCCAGAAGTCCCCATACTAGACCATGTTTTTAACAGTATTTCACTTAGGTCATATTATCTGCATGAATATCACCGAGTACATCTCCTGAAGCAGCTTTTTTTAAATCAAAAAAAGACATCCATTGGTTACAAACTTGCAATGGCTGTGAAAACTTTCATGCCTACAAGGTGATGGATATTCACTAAGCAGCAGACACGGCCCACAAATGAGTACAACAGGTAGATTCTTTTAAATGAAATTTAGTATGCATGAAAGGCAGCAGCCTCCTAGCTGTGCTCCCTGTGTGCAGTTACAATGCTTTCCTGAACTGTTCCATTCTGCTCCGCACATTGGTTTTAATCCAAAATAATCTGGAAGAAAAGCTTATCAGGGAAATACAATTTCCACGAGCAATCATTTTGTTCCTACTGTTTGACAAAGACAACATCCATGGCCATAATGGCACTACCAATGCACTGACATACTGGAACTTACAAAGATTCCCAACTTATTCCACATCAGAAGAGTAAAATAAAATGGTCTGTAAATGTAAAACAAGCCAAGAACTGAAAACAGATTTTGCAAATATGAGCTCTGCATGATCCTAAAGATAACCTTTCTTTCCTTTTGCAATGCCTTAAAACCTACAAATTCAGTCAGAAAAACCTGCTGTTCATTCAACATGTTTTATAAGATTTCTGTAGTATGAATTAGGACTTGGATTTTAATTTCAAGATGTAGCCTATACAACTGAGAGAAGGTAGTAAGTAACATGGCTTACTGGTAGTCTAGATGGCTGATTCAGTGCCCCCCTGTAACATCGTTAGTGCCACTGCTTGCTACAAGTGTGGAGGAGGTCCTGGATTTCTGTCAAAAAGTTACGCATGGAAATTATAGAAATGGCATATGTTAAGGCATTAAAAGATTACTTTTACATTACAAGGGACAGATGACTCAAACATTACATAGAAAAGGTGCGAAAATCATTAACTTCACAAGTTTAAGTGGAAATTTCCAAACAAATGCCGTCTTTTAAATCACCTCATTCTTATGCGCTTATGTTCATTTGCATTGTTTTATAATTAGTAATAGTATTTATTATTATCATCAGGTGTTTTACACTTCAGAGTGCATGACACATCTGAGAGTTATGGTTTCCAGCTTTACAGGGATTCCAATTTATCATTTCTTAATTGCCTGCTTGGAACAAAATCAAAGCAATTTCCCTTCCCATCTGACCAAAATAGCTTTCATCGGCCTTGATCTTCAGAATCCAGTGTTTGAAAGGAGAATACTGTTAGTCAAAGAGCTCAACAGAAGAACCTTGCAAGGTACATGAAAAATGTTACTAGAGTCAGTTGATCTTAAATTCACAAAAAAAAAAGGTAAGTGAAACAGGGAATGGAGAGTGAAAAATCATTTTTATAATAAGTAAAAGTGTTTTCTTAAGATGAAAAACTACATGTAAATATTTTAATAATAAACACCTTAGGTTTTCAGAAAAGAAAAAGTTTAATCTTTCAGAGCAGTGAGTAAACTTTGTTTTTTGAAAAAAAATCCAATGCAATGCAATTAATATTATTAGTGTAAAAAATAGAAGCCCTAGGACAAAAACTAAACCAATAATTTTAAGGAAAGAGGAATAAGAAATAAAATCCTACCCATAATCTCCTATCACAAAGGAACAACAATGAAAAAGAAAGTTTGAGAATACAAAGCATTTACCTAATAAAATGGGTAACTCTCTAAAAGGACACATTGAAAGAATTAAAATCAGTTGAAGATGACTAATTCTTTAAGAAACTGCACGATGATATCCACATCAAAAGAAATACTGAGATGCTTAATGTTAAGCACGTACTAAAGCGATGCGCTGCATTAGAGCTTTGAATGTCCATACCATAACAATATCATAATACAGAGAAACTACATCACAGTTGCTTATGATAAAGATCATGTTTTACAATGCAGTGGTGCTTTCCAAATTGCTTGATGATACAGATTAAAACTGTGAATCTGAATGTTATATCAACACACTAGGCAGCTTCCAGATTAAATGCTCGCAGCCACTTACATCTGAAACCTGGCAAGATTAAATAACCAGCATTAACAGTAATTTTCCAGTATTGGAGAATACTGGTCTCATTAACGTGATTGCAGTAACTTGAAAAGATTAATTATAAAAAGCTATTCACATAAATATTTTTAAAAAGACATATGAATAAACTTATACAATAAAAAGCAAAACTGTTGCTCCTTTGTGAATTGCCTTCTGGAAAGCAGACATGCAGTGGGGTGTATAAACACGGTGAACACTCATGAAAATAACTTCCAGTAGTGCAGTATTGACAGGGAACCTTTGGAAAACATTGCTACCAGGCTAACTGAAGACAAACAACAAAAGATGGATTGAAATTGTTTGAAAATATCAGAGTCTCTAGCTGCAAAATAAAATGCAAACTACTGCAACAGTCACTGCCTGTGCATCAGCTTCACTATTGATGCATGTGCTCAGGCCGTGGCAGGCTGTTGAAGGACCAAAATGAACTGAGAAGTCAAGAACAGACTTGCAAAAATACAGCATTTTCTCCTTAAGTGTAATAATCATCATCTCTTTTTCCATGTCTACCCTATACTTCATCCCAACTTTAGCCTGTTTTCTTACCCTCAGGTGATCTTGAGGCTGGAATATCGGAAAGGATTCTTTTTAGGAAAGGACATGCCTGCAACTTAATTTTCCTTTCTATTTTGTTTGTTTCTTTTTGTTCTTTTGTGCGTGTATGATGTGTTTGAGTTTGCAGGTGGTAAGTGTTTTCTCTCTTTTTTTTTTTCTTCACCACCAGATTCATTATTCTGCATTAAGCTGCATTGAACTACATTTGTCATCTATTAGTCCTGTTACTGTCTGCATTGTTCCTCATTATTTACTGTTCTTCCTAATTTAGAATCACATGGAAATCTTGCTTTCAAAAGCATTATCCAATTCATTTATATGAATAAAAATAGTAGAGGACACAGCACTAGTGCTTGCAATACCAGCATCTCACTAATAACTTCTGTCTGATTTAGGAAGAACAGCTTCGACTTCTCCTTTTGTCCTCTTGCAGAAATTCACTTTACTGAGTTTCTGTGCTGTATTTCTGGTGTGTTTTAGGGGTTAACCTTTGAAAGAGAACTTATACATTCATGTTCTAAGCCAGGTCCTATCTCTCTGATATGTATCTGCAGAACTATGCCCTTTCACTTCTTAAAGAAAGCAGCAATTTTCAGACTCTTGTATACCTGTAATGCAGAAATTGAAATAAAGAGGAAAGGAATTCCAGTGAGTTAGTGAACAGAAAGATTTTTATTTCTTTGGGACCGTAGGGTCCATTCATGACATCAAACATTGTAGTTGTAATTAAAAAGCCAGTATTTCCCATCAGTTCCTCTTACTAGCTTTACCTGTATTAACAATGTCAAATAACTATTTGCCAGCATGGGAAAGTTGGCAAACTGTGCCTGTGCTAGATGAACAGTGTAACAATATTTGAGCTCTTTATTTATATGTTATGTTATGTAGACCTGTAAATATTCTATATAGCAAATTTCCCAAGCCAAATTTACTCTGACTTGTTTCACAGGCTTTAAACCCCAACATATTTTGGTCCTATTTTTTTCTGATGCCATGTTGTGTTTTAATTAATGTGGTCATGAAACTTTGGATTCTCTTTCACGTTGTTTAGATGAGATAGGTGTTTATTTGATAACTTTTAAAAAGCAGGAGTCTTTTAGCAAGCTCTCCATATGGTTTGCTCTCCATAGAGGTATGTGGTAAAATGTAGCTACTATATAGTGGGAGGCATTGTCACCTTCTTTGTCAAGGAGGGTTAGGTTCTGTTTCAGAGTCTGCTAACGAATCCTGAAGTATGTTACAAAAATGAATTTTAAATGTAAATATAATAAAATAGTCTACAGTGGCTGCCAAATGTTATGGGATTTAAAGCTGAGCTGTATTTTGATGGTGTGTTTATGTACCTCTTTCATGAAGTGAGCAACAAATTCATATTAACAAACAAGAGTAGGCCAGGCTGGATGGGGCTTTCAGCAACCTTGCCTAATGGGAAGTGTCCCTGCCCATGGCAGGGTGGGTTGGAACTAGATAATCTTTAAGGTCCCTTCCAACCTAAACCATTCTATGATTCTATGAATAACAATTTTTTTTTGCTTTGCTTTCCAGGAATTTTCTAATTTGCGAAGTTTTTAAGCCAGATTTTAAAAGGTGTGTTGGCTTTGCCTGGCAAGGTTTTCATAGCAGGAGGGCTACAGGACTGGCTTCTGTGAGAAGCTGCTAGAAGCTTTCCCCATCTCGGATAGAGCCAATGCCAGCCGGCTCCAAGATGGACCCACCGCTGGCCAAAGCTGAGCCCATCAACAGCAGTTGTAGCCCCTCTGTGATAACATATTAAAGAAGGGGGAAAAAAAAACCCTGCACGGCAGAAACCAGGAGAGAGGAGTGAGAGAAACAACTATGTAGAAAACCAAGGGCAGTGAAGAAGGAGGGGGGACATTCGTTATTCATAATATTTGTCTTCCGGAGCAACAGCTACAGGTACTGAAGCCCTGCTTCATGGGAAGTGACTGGACGTTGCCTACTGATGGAAAGTAGAGAGTAAATCTTTTGTTATCCTTCGCTTTCAGTCATGGCCTTCACTTTTGCTGTATTAAACTGCCTTTATCTTGACCCACGAGGTTTTTTTCCATCGTATTTCCCCCCCGCCCCCATCCTGCTGAGGAGGGGAGTGACAGAGTCGCTTGGTGGGCACCAGGCATCCAGCGAAGGGCAACGCACCACAAAAGGTTAAAATGTCTCTGCCTGCTTGTCCAGAGGCAGCCCAAAGGAATTCTGCATGCAGTTTCATCACTGATAAGAAACACTGTACTTGCTTGCACTAACAACTTTGCTTAGTTATTTTTATTTCAGTTATTACCGACTGCAAGCACTGGAGTCTGTTTGCTTTGTGAGCTTTACAGGCAGCTATAAAGAAACAATATGCAGAACAGAAAGAGCACATGAAGTTTATTATAAAGCAGTTATAACAGAATCACAGAATCACAGAATGGTCAGGGTTGGAAGGGACCTCTGGAGATCATCTAGTCCAACCCCCCTGCCACAGCAGGGACACCTACAGCAGGTTGCACAGGACGGCGTCCAGGCGGGTTTTGAATGTCTCCAGTGTGGGAGACTCCGCAGCCTCTCTGGGCAGCCTGTTCCAGTGCTCTGCCACCCTCAAAGGAAAGAAGTTCCTCCTCATGTTAAGATGGAACTTCCTATGTTCAAGTTTGTGCCCGTTACCTCTTGTCCTGTCACTGGGCACCACTGAAAAAAAGACTCTTCTCATCTACCTGACACCCTCCCCTTAAGTATTTCTAAGTATTGATAAGATCTCCCCTCAGTCTTCTTTTTTTCTAGACTAAAAAGACTGAAGTCCCTCACCTTTCCTCGTAAGAAAGATGTTCCAATCCCCTAATCATCTTTGTAGCCCTTTGCTGGACCCTCTCCAGCAGTTCCCTGTCCTTCTTGAACCGGGAGCCCAGAACTGGACACAGTACTCCAGATGCAGCCTCACCAGGGCAGAGTGGAGGGGGAGGATGACCTCCCTCGACCTGCTGGCCAACACTCTTCTTGATGCATCCCAGGATGCCATTGGCCTTCTTGGCCACCAGGGCACATTGCTGGCTCGTGGTCATCCTGTTGTCCACCAGGACTCCCAGATCCCTTTCCACACCGCTGCTCTCCAGGAGCAGTGCACCCATGCAAATATATGTGTGTGACATACAGTTTACAGGAAAGAAAACAGTAATTAGTAAGTCAATTATCAAAGTTAATAGTGATCTTCAATAAATGAAAACCTTGAGAGTGCATCAGAGGATGATTTCTAGTCTATTTCAGAAACAAATAAAAGAGTTAAACTTTTCTGGTCATAATGATGATTTTAAAAAAAAAACAACAAAACCCCTGTTCAGCTTTTAACGAAGTTCAGATTGTAAAAAAACTCACCAGGAAGCTTTCTTCCTTTTAGTTCTTTTAAGTTGTGTGCAATCCACTTTTAAACCATCTAGAATTCAAGTTATATTAGAAACTCTCAAGAAAGAGGTAGATTTCACAGCTAGGCCTTGATTCCTCTGTTTTTAATGAAGTGTGATTCCAAAGCAGCAAATTGAGATCTTTATTCCCTTTAATAACTTTTATTTACAAGCAGTGCTGTGACTGGGTGACATAAACAAACAAAATTTATTCGCACAAGTATATAAACATAGCTAACAAACAAAGAGAAAAGAAGCAAAACAGGATATCAGATAAACAAGAAAAATATATTTTTAACCTAGCAGTAAATTGGCAATTATGGATATTATACACAAGCCACTCTTTCATTTTTATTGTTCCCTTTTGGAGCTGAAAGACATGCTAAACTAAGCTAAAGGCAAAATTCTATCTTCTTGGCAGTAGTTAATCTCAGATAACTTCTGAATATATAATTGTTCATGTCCCAGTCCAATTCCCAAATTATGAGGAAAATCTTTATCAAAAGGACAGGTTATTTTGACAAGGCGTCAGCCATCAGTGAACTTCTTTGCCTTTGAAAACAAATAACAGAACGTAAAGGAGACCTGGCTGCAGCTGCAAGAAACAGAAAAGAGCAAAAAGGATGAGAGTTGGAGGTGGCTCCAATTTTCGGGTCCAGACAGCAGCAAAACTGAAATCCATGAGAGGTTTTACATGACTTTCGTCTCTGAAACATTAGTAACTTCAGACCAGTGATTTCTCCATGCCTCAGGTTCCCAGCTGTGAAATGGGAATGCAAGTACTTCTCTGATGCTATGATGCTATCCTCATTCTTCAGTCATTGTTTTATTCAGTGAGTGACTCCACTTGCAGTCTCCATGCACATAACCCATTAAAAAATGCCTCCTTTTCTCTGAAACCTTTTGTGTGTGCTGTAGAGCTTTCTTTTTTTCTGAGACTGCAAGGGATTTAAAATGCTTGTGGCCTTGCTTGGTATTTCTAATGAACCCAGATCTGAGAGGGCTGTCATTTTGTGTGTAATGTTGCTTATTTCATAGCACAGGTCTCAATTTCTTAATAGCTACCTTATTTAACATCTTAAGAAAAAATCCAACAACTTGGGACACGTTTTTTGCTGATGCCTGGTAAAACTACATCTTTCTATCTTAGTCAGGTAGCAATAATCCCTATCCTGATGTTATGCAGCTGTTAGCTTTTCTAATTCAGGTCAGAGAGTTAATGTTCTGCTTTGCTTTCTCGCTGGATGAGATCCACTTGGCATAAACCAAAAGTAAAGGTTAGTGTTCATGAGACAACAGGAACTGAAAGAGCTGGAAGATTCGATTCAGTTTGAAAACTGCAAACACAACCTTAAATAATCATAATGGCATTGGAAGTAGTATGCATTTTAGCATATTTTAGGGCTTTTTTTCATGTTAATGTTATCAGAAAGTCTCTCATCTTCATTTCCTGAGAACTAAGAAACAAGAACAAGGATATGTCTTCTCTGTGTCAATCATTTGGGGTGGTTCTAATGTTGCTTTTATTATATGTCTCTTTTCCACATTTTACAGTTCTAGATTATTAATCCCATTCCTTTACATAGAAGTGTTTTAATATTTTGATCACTCTTCTCTGAACCCCAATAGTGAGAATGGCTGATAAATCATCAGTAGTATGGGCCACTGTTTTGTCATCATCAAAGTATTTATTAACTGCTGCAAGAAGTAGTAGTAAAATGCATAAAAACATTGGAAGTCTATACAGAAAGATATTTTTTATACAATTTTTCCTTTTGCAGAATTGTTTGACACTATTGATCATCATCAAATAGATCAGGTAGGCATGTTTTTGGGCTTTGGGTTTTTTTACAGGAAATAATACTCTTGTTTTGTTTTGGTTTGTTTTTTCCCACTGTCTATAAAATCATAATGGTTACAATTTTGCTTTTAAGACTGAACAGATTGTCCTGCTACTGAGGTCAATTTCACTTGTCTGAAGTCCCTGGCGTCATGATGAACACGTCTTTTAAAGATAGTTAATATATCTGCTGCCATGCAGTATAACAGTTTATTCACATTAAATTACATACTTTTGTCAGTATCTCCACCACTTCATTGTCAGACAGCTCAAATAAGAAAACTATTTATTCTCTCCTCTCCTTACTTCAATTCGTGACAGGCTCATTCTTATTACCTGAAAAGATGAAGTAGGAAGGTACTTTTCCAATGGTCTGGTTAGACGAGTACAAAGAAATTATCAGGCTTCAACTTGACAATGTCCTTATCTGATGTAACAGCACACTCCATTCTCTGCTGTTGGACTAACAAAGCAAATAATTTTTTGTAGGGTTTCTCTCTCTTGAGACTTGCTTTTGCTTTTCAAAGTGCAGGTCTGAGTCTGAAGCTGGTGATTGGGTCCTCCAACAAAACCCCTTTTGCAGAATTTGAATGGGCACCATACTGGTGCTATGCAGACTGTGAGAATTTTGACCAACCTGCCCCCAAATATTTGAATCCCTATTGCATACAGAAATTAGAATCAAACACATATTACTTATGAATGATATAATAAAATGAGCAGCCTCTCATTTCTATGGGCAAATAATACTCTCCCCCTTTCTCAATCTAAATCAAACTGCAGAGATACTAATAAAAATAAGTCATGACTCACAAAGTTAAGTTCTTTTGCATTAATCTTAAACTCTTTAGGAGTTATTGGAGTCTCACATCATTAAAACTAACATCAGTGGTATAGTCTGCAGTAACTATTAAATTTATAGCTGGAAGAAAAGACTTATATAAAAGAAACATTACTTTATAACCGTACCAAAGATGAAAATATGTAGATACTGTTTACATTGTACAGTTGAGGCAGGTAATGGTTTACAGGGAAACCCTTCATGCTGTAGAAAATCCATTCTGTAAATAGTCACTGTTTTTTGGTCACGTTATTTTGCCAAATAATTCTGCAAGAGGCCTAGTTGTATTAAAAATATCTTTCTATATAGACTTCCAATGTTTTTACTCATTTTATTATCACTTCTTGCACCAGTTAATAAATACTGCATGCACTCATTTAACAGTGTACAGCATATTTAACTGTGTTCTACTAGACTGACCTGAATAAAATGGAACCAAATTACAGCAAGTGTGAAATCCGTCCCAGTTCCATCACCAAAGTACAGGTAACAAGTTATTGTCCATGAATTTGGTGTAGCTTGGGGATTATACCAGTCTAAGGAAGGCAAAAAATCCATCCAGAAACATTACTGAGGTTACCATCTGAACTGTGCTGTAGGAAAGGTTGCCTGAAAATCTTTCAGATCTGTTAGATCCAGAGCAGGCATAATTATTCTCTTAGTACAGTAACTAAAAAGGCAGTTTTACTGGAGAGGAAAAAAAAAGAAAAAAGAGATATATTTTCTATTAGAGTAAGGATCAGTAAAGGGGTTTTCTCCATTTCTTACCGTATGTCCCACCTCACTTCAGGTGTACGTGCTGGACTCCACATGGGTTGACTGGGAGATACTGCTCCAAGGGTTTCTCACCTGCCTCTGAATATGGTCTCTCTTTTGGCCCTCGTAACTCACAGAAGTCCTAAGAAGGGATGGTGAAAGGAAGCAGCCTTGCTTTAACGTGAATTGCAATGTCTCAACAGCCAGTGCATGGTGGCTGGGCTGTTAAACCTATAAATTTTAAGTGAGTTCATATGGCTTGCAGTCACTGTCCCAGAAATCTGAGGCTGGATTTCATCTCCTCAGGCTGTTTCATGCAACATTTTGCAATTTTTTTTTCATTCCAGTGGAATATTTATGAAAACATACTATTTGTTTAAATCAATATTACTCAGAAATTAATCTGAATTTGTGAGGATTAGTGACAATTTTTCAGATTACTAGCACGGTACCTATTCTATATTTGTAAAAAATATAATCAAAACCACTTTTTTTTTTCTTTAAGGAAAAGTCTTAATATTTTATAGTAGAATTTTTAAACTAACATTCAGTTTTTCATTTTGAGACCCAAATCCTTCAAATACACACAGAAAAATATTCATAAAAAATTCTGGATATGCTCTGTGTGTATTTAAAGAAACAATGTAAGTTCAATTATTTCCTTCAAATTAAACAAAACCTTTTGTTTAATTTTAACCCTTTTGGTTAGAAAAAATAAATTATTTTCAGTCAACTTAAAAAATCCCCAGGGTTAGTTTTTAAGGGGACTATGAGGTAGAAAAGGGATTTAAGCTAAAATAAAAAAACCTATTAGTCTCATAGGTTGAATGTTACTTAGTTAATTAGGGGTTTAAGTTTTGCTCTAGAACCAAAGAAGGAAATATAATCTTCTAGATAACTACCTTTTAGTTGTTATCTAATGCTTAATGCAATCACACTGTAAGCTGCTGTAATATACATATGTATATTTTTCTTATAACTGTTTATAAGCAGCATTTGAAATTAATACTACAGGCTTGACAAAATGTTTATCTTACATCCATATGTTCAGTCTAGGGAAACAATCTCTTAAAAGATTTGATTCTATTTAGCTATACAATAGGGACCGGTTATTTTTTATGAGTCTGATGATGCTAAGCAAGCAAAGAAGCAAATAAACTCCTTTAAAGAAGCCTTTACGTTATATCAACATCGGAATGACTAGAAGAGCTACCATCTTAAAACAATTCCTCTGCCTTTTATAGCTTTGTCACTGTTCAAAAAGAAAAATCTACTAAAATGGCAATGATCTATTGAGGATTGCTGCACAAAGCAGCGTGTCATTGGTGAAGGAGTTTAGGAAAAGATAAGAGAATTGTCTTTCCTTTTAACTTACCTCTTAGAGGCCAAATCATTAGTTTTATTCTTTAAATTTTTGGAAGGGGGGTTGAATTCCTTACTTTTACTGGAGAGCTGCCATTATTACAATCGCTGTTTTTTTAAAAAAAATCAGGAGATATAATCTTATTTCTGTTTGTAGAACTACTTATGTGTATCTGTTTGTTTGTTTTATTTTACATATATATGTGTGTTCTTTCAGGAGCTCATCATCAGTTTAACCGTATTTACTTCACATCTCATAAAACTGGGCATATCCATATTTTCTAATATAAAACTCACTACCAAAATTATGAGTCTTAAGATTTTGAAGCAGGTGTTAAATTGCTGTGGAAAAAATACCATTTTAGGTGAAATGGGGCTAAGTTTATTAAAAAATATGATAGAATACATGGTAGGCCATACATTGAATTCTCATAGTTGTTATCGTCTGTAAATATGGACTCAGGTATATAAATGTCTTGTGTATAAGTGCATCACTCTCCATCACTTTCCCATGTTTAAAAGCTGAATGTCTCTATCAATTAAAGTTTCAAAATTATGCTTAAGGTCTCTTGGCTAGTCATAGATGTAGACACTGAGACCTCCGAGAAGAATCTGAAATTTCAGCACAGGTCACAAAGTTAACTACTGTTATAATACTTTTACTTCTATATGAAGGTTATGATCAAGGAGAAAGTACAAGAAGGAGCCCAGTGCTGTATTTGGCTTTGTAAGTCCCTCAAGAAAGCTGATAGTTAAAAAAATCCCTCTTTTTTTCTTATTCCTTGTCTCATAAATCATACAAATGAACTTTAATTTGGCTCACTAGGGCAGTACTCGCTCTAAAATGTGATAAAACTCAGAATGATTTTGTAGTAAGTGAATTAAATATTTCATTAGATATTTTAAAAGGATCCATAAAACTATTCTAAGATTAGCTAGACTTATGTATATATAAAGTCATATACATTTGCTTAAGCTAAAGAGAAATAGGAAGTATCCTGGATTTCACTGATTGCTATAAAAGTAGTCAAAGAAGATATTTTGTTTGCTTTGTTAATAGGAATAAGGAACTCAGAGCTGTATGAAAGACAATTTTTTCTATTGCTAGAGTAAATTTTTAGACTGCTTAGAAATTAAGATGGAGGGGAATGAGCAATTATTCAAAGCATTAATTGTCTCAATTAATAGAAAGTTGCACTAGGAAAAAACAAACTTTAAAGAGCTAAAGGACATAGAAAAATACAAGCCATACAGCATTGCATTTTTCTGAGCTCAGAGGAAGCTAAAAGTACAGAGCGCGTGGAGCAATGACAGTGTTTGGTACTAGTTGACAATGACATGCAGAGCATCCTAAGCAATAGTGTTTATCTCACAAAGCATCTGAAATATTCATAGATTCCAACAGTAGAATAAATTTATTGTCTGCTATAAGAGATATAAAAGGTTGATAAACTGCTTTTCTGACCTTGGAGAACTTTGTTGGCACATTAAGGGACTTTGATACATAGCAAGGTGCAGACACTCACTATGATTTGTTAGGTGCATTCTGCTGGGACTGCACTATCAGGTGAATTGAAAACAAAAAACCTCTCTCAGAGAGAAGTGGGAAAAAAACCAAAACAGTGGATTCTTTCCCACTGTCCCTGTGGTAATTGCAAAAAAAAATGCGCAGGGGAAAAAATGCTGAAAACTTTCTTTTTTTTTTCCTTTTTTTTTTTTTTTTTTTTTAAAACTACTAACATCTTAAGAAGGGGAAATGGAATATTTTCGTCTCTTTGGGTTTCTGCTGTCTATGTGCTTTCCACTCTGGTACCAATGCATCTCACCCATCCTGCTTTGTTCACCAAGTCTTGCACACCGGGGCTCCAACAAACGATAGAAGGGCCTCAGAGAGTCTACACCTAAGATCCTATAGGTAGGGAAACAAGGTGTTCGTTCTCTGCTATAGTACAAATACCTTTCAAATGTGGAGAATGGGAAAAAGTTGGTGGAGGAAAAAAATGTAGCACACCTCAAAGGTTTCTTTCAATGGATAAGGAGAAAGAGTGGCATTAATTACAGGCAACACAGGTTGTTTCAGGGTATTCAACTTAATATCCTCTCTTCTATCCCTATGGATTTAGCCCACTACCTTAATACCAGAATCTTTGCATTCTCTTCTGGCTAGATAGGCCAATATAGCTTACAGAAGCGGTTAAATTACCTGTTTTTCTCAACCTTGGGGACTCAAGAGTTGTAACTGCAGAGGCAGTGGCATCAGCACACAGGGCCTCCAGAGATCAGCAGTTTGCCTCACAAAACTGCCATCTGTAACTCTGAATAATTAAATATAACTGATAATCAATCAGAAGCATATGGTTAGCATAACAGAAATTGAACTGTCGCTGAAGTCAGGGAAAAAGCTGCTTCACTGAGGGTTAAGAAGATTGGATTTTCGTTACCTGCACACTATATTGCATGTGAATAAAAAGAGGATTTTCATTTCCAGCATAAGTAGTCTATTAATCCTGATAAATGCAACCATCTTTCCTACAGAAACATTTAACATGAGTTTAGTGCTTTTACCTCATTCTAATACTCCTGTCATAAAATAGCACAAAAATAATGTAGCATCTTAACAGAAAACCACAGGGCCATCTTGTATAGGCTATTGAGAAAGACTTATTGTTTTCAGCTTGAAAACATCAAGAAAAACATAAGGAGGTTAAGGGCTGAACTGTGATCACCTAACTCAAGCAAATGAAAGCAAAGCAGGCAAAATGATCCTGCTTCTACAGCTTGTAAGGAACTGGTTGGGTAAAAATGAGCAAGGCAGTGATGATTCCTTTAAGACAATATATTTTAAATAAACAGCAGTCATTGGCAAAACAAAAGACCAGGTTGCAATAACTCGTTCTTAAAGTTTGCTGAAAATGCACACATGAAGTCCTGTAGGTTTTTATGGTCTAGCTCGAGAGACTCACCATGATGAGCACAAGAATTTGTTATCTAAATCAATGCAGGTGGTGGGGAAATTTAAAGTCCTACACTGACTCCAAGACACAGCAAACGACAAACAGTAACAGTAGTTACCACAAACCAGGAGGAAAAATAATTGCTACCGAGGGCCACGGTCCTTTCCTTTACAGAGTTGCTTGTAGTCCTAACAACTGTTCGCAACTGCTGGCACACCTGTATTTTGTTGCCACCAACTCATAAAGGCACAGTTTTGTCAACATCCTCCTTCCACGTTCCTACTATTTCTAGGAAGAACCTAATTCAGTTGAAAGAAGCGGCTTCAACTTTCAGCCCCCAACCCTTACTCCCTATGGGAGTCCACAGTCCAAATCACACTATTATTGTAAAAGATGGGACAGGTATATAGCTGGAAAATTCGGTTAGCCCTAGATGCAACCGATAAGGATCAGTATACTATTTATGTGTGTTAATACACACACATACACACACACACCCTCCCTACTACATAAAATGGGGATTTATTCACTTTGAGGAGTCTGTGTCCATAGACACAGCCCTAGTAATACTGCAAGCAACTGAAAATGCCAAAGGGCTAGTTATGTATGCCTCTGACAATGAATAATCAGCAAGGGATTGACAGTAAGCATAGGTAATTTTGATTGAATAGACTCTCTAGGTTCACATGGACAATTCAGAAGCCCATTATACTTGTTTAATGAACATGAGTAGAGTAATAGAGATCATTCATTAATTCACTACATTAATTGAAGCCACTATTGTTACCTTTCGTCTTTGTTTAATTCTGCCATTATCTGACCCAGCTTTATATTGTTGATATATTTAATACTCTGTGAACTGTTTCGTGTTGACTCTTTGATGTATTATAAAAAATTCAATACAATTTCATTAAGAACAGGACTGAAGTGGGATAAACAGTAACTCCAGTTCTAGTGCTATCTATATTTTAATTTTCAGTGTATAATGTTCTGCCTGACCTTTTAGAAAGCTCTATTACATTAAACTAGGATGCTCTATTTCAATTGGGCTATGTTCATATTGGCATTTATAATAAACCTTGGAAAAGGAAAATATTTATAATTTAAGCTTGTCCATCACCAGATTCATGCAGCAATTGCAGACATTTTATGGAAAAGAGTATATATCTTTCAAGTAAAAGCAAGAAAAATGGCTTGCGTAACTTTACAGCCTTTCATGAGGTAAAATGAATAGTATTTTTGAGCCATTAAGACCTTGTCTAGGTTTCTTTCTTTCTCTGACACTTTTGGTTCCAAACCTGAACTTTAGTGGCTACTGGGATAATATTTGAGTTTGCTTATTTATTCATTTCTGGATAGTCCCGAGCCCTGTCTTTGCTTTAGCTGAAAAGACTGATGGCATGTTAACACTTCTGAGGTTATTTGTTCTTAAGTACATCTTCTAGGTTATATGTCATAATGACAAGCAGCCAGCATTGTAGGTGCCAGAAACATTACAGCCCTGTAGCAGGGTTACAGTTCATAGACTAAATCAGCTCAGAAGATGTATGGGTGGTCCAATGATTGCTGAGTGCTCAGTCCAGGAGTTTAAAAGAGAGAATCAATGAGCCGCAACTGTGTAAAATAGGGGTCAAATATGTACAGCTGAGGCTCCACATATATCAGATAGGGCTATGTTTTATCTTCTGGTGTCCAATATTTGTTACTGAAATGTGGCTCAGAAACACTCTATTAAAAGCAGATTGGTATTAATTAATTCAGATTACTGCCTGCTCTAGAAGACAGGAGAACAGCAGCACAGTTTTGAGCCACCTTCAGCATATTGCTATGTCAAAATCTAAGTATCAACTCAAAATTGCCAAGAAGATATTCAACCAAAGCTCTCCCCTCCACTGACTGCCCTTTGGTTTTGTGACTGGATTTTCTTGCCAGCACAATCTGCTCCTCCAGTCATGGCTTCCTTGCTTTTTCATCTACATGACTTTCTACGCTGTGTTCCACTGGACTGTGGAAGCTATTTCAGGTCTTTATAACTATTTCTGGATGGGTAAATAATATTCTTTCTATGTCCTTGATTCAGTTGCTTTGACATGAAAAGAAGCCTTGTGCTGACTTAGAGAGGCAAAACCCCAAATTCAGGTTGATCAGTGAGAATTCAGAGTCTCATCAGCTCAGCAAATCTAGCTTACCTCCAAGATGGGAGAGAAGTTTGGAGAAACACAAATGTCCATTCAAACCATTAAATCCTCTAATGCTCACACTCTGATAGATGCTGTCTTTATTCGTATATGTCTATAAGGATTCTTACAGTGACCCCCTGTGGGCTTCCATCCTCCACTTCTGGAGCAACCTAAACTGCTGCAGCATCCTTAACACTGACTTGCTATTTTCCCTACCATAGATTGGAGATGGTTTCACAGAGGAATTTGTCTCAGGCCTGCTTTTAACATACAGAAGCCATAGCCCATATCATTAATACATTTTTGAGAGAGAATGTAGATTCCCTTTGCAATGGGTCTGCTGGGGGGGTGGTGGTGGTGGTGGAAAGGGTGCTTTGAGGATGCAGAACTGCTACCGTGAGAAAACTTGTGCATGTCTGATCCTCCCATTCATGGAACGAGGACGCTTACTGCTGTCCCTCTGAACATTCGCAAAGTTGAGGTTTCTGAACTAACATTTGGGAAATTGAGATAAGAACAATTTTTAAACTAAGGAATGGAGAGAAAGGAGTTGTGAAAGTTTAGTGTTCTAGCTACTTTGAGTTTTAGCAAGAAAAGAAAACCCAGATAAATGTGATTATAGAAGTAAATAAAGCAATACCATCAAGAAAGGAAGACAGCAGTTAGAAGGTACTAATATTGATAAGAACAATAGTAAAGGTAGACAGTATAATTTTTGAAAGGTTTTTATTTAATCTAGTGACAGAATTGGATATGACCTTTAGTGCTATTGTAGATAGCTCAGAATTAGGAAAGAAGAATGCAGATAAAACAGGATTGCTGAGAAGCGAGTGCAGGTTACTTAATTGATTTTAAGAAGGGCCTGGGTAATTTCATGAAAATAACTATGATTATGATGTGGTTACGGTAAGAGGGACTAGATGCCCAAGTCTTCTAGCTCTACTTTTTAATGGTTTTTTAAAAGAGAAGTTATCTTCATTGGCATGTGAAAGAATATGTTACATTTAATTTCATCTTGTTTAGTTTATAAGGAAGTTTTATAATTAGTCAAAATCAGAATACTTTGTTGAAGGTACATCTTTTTATTAAATTCCAACTTCTATTTTATTAAATCTGATTAAATATCTTGCCAACATCTGAATTTTAAAATATTCAGTATTTCTTGCTTTTTCTTTATAATGGCTGACAAACTTATGTAAGTGGAATAGCTTTTGTTCTCTTTTGTTTTGTTTTCAGAAAAAATCCAATAAATCAAATGTACCACAATGTGAAGCAATGCAAGTGAGAATAGTAGAATCTGGCCTTATCCTATCCCCTAAAAAATTTAAAAAAAAATCCCTGATCATTAAGAATAACAGTGGGTATATAAGTCTTCAGCAGACTGTTTCAAGAGTGTGCATCTTGCTTTCATTATCTGTATTAGTACTCTGCTTAGTGCTTAAAAGCTGTATTACTATTTACAACACTGGAATGTGTAGTAGTAAATGTACATTTTCACCCATAGTTAATCCTATCTGTTTTAGAGTAAGGACTTTATTCAACTGGATCTGAAAAGTAATTTTGAAGTCTTTGAGATAGATTTTATTTTTGCTAAGGTTTAAATAAACAAGTGGATGGATAATAATTCTGCCATTACAATCTTTTGTAACTCATTTTGTTACTTTAGCTACTAATGACATTTTATTAATATGTAGCTTTCAGCATGACATAGAAAACCATTATGCATTTTAGCTTGGGGTAAACAGTCTTTCAGATTTAAAAAAAAAAAAAAAGCTTTTTTAGTAAGTCTAAAAAAGACAGCCAAACAGGTCACTAAATGTCAATATCCTTATTTTATTTCAATGTGATTATGCCTGCCAGGAAAGAAGAATAATGTATTCTATAAAGTGACCAGGGGACTAGGTTTTGACCCTTAAAAAAATGCTTTTCTTTCTGCTGGTATGTCTCAAAAATTTAATCTGCTCCATGAAGTCTTCGTGAGAAATGTTTTCACTAGTAAGAGATGAATCTTAAATGCTTAGTGAGGTTTTTAGGTACTGTTCCTATTCGATAAATGGATATTGGGACAGAGCTGGTTTGATTCACCACACGTAGCTAATTGTTGAATAGTTAACCACTGAGACTAAGCTAATCATTTAGCCTCCCTCTGTAGCAAATCAAGATAGAAAGATACTCCTTCCAGAGAACAGTTTATTTTCACTATTCTAAATACTTGTTTCAGGATAATGAGCTTCTGGAAGTGCTTTCCTCTATTTTGCAGTAGACTAGAAGAAGCCCAGATCTAAATTAGTCAATTCAGATTAGATGCCTGACAAAATGGCTGACAGGAGACGAAACTCTCCCAGAAAAACCAAAGCCAAGAGCTTGTAAGGTGTGTAATTCCCAGTAAAATCAGTAGATGACAATAGGGTGAAAGAACCTACAATAGTTTCTGGATCACAGAGCCCTGCCTAGAACAGCAGTGAAAGTGTAAGGGTGGTTAGGGAAATTAAAATGGAACTCTTCAGACCAGAACTGGCAATCTAATAGCCACACTATTTTCTCTGTAGACTTTGTACAGATCTCTATGTGGAAAAAGAGTTATAGTATAGCGATTATTTTTTCACTTGATTAGGAAAGAGATATTTTGAAAGACTGTGTCAAAAGCTAGACCATTCTCTGGAAAACCATCTGAATACATCATGGCATTTAAGAGTATGTACATGAAGGTCAGTGTGTCTGTGTTCATTTCCTGAGTACAGACCACAATGCGATTCATTTGAATTAACCCTAATAATGGGTTGTACTTGTGTATAAGATATTAAAAGCAGTGCACAAAAGATGTACTCACAAGAAAACCTACCTAGGAAAAGATTAGATACACCAAACTATAGTATTTTCCTTACAGCATATAATCTAAATATAGTTGATTAAATAAGAGAACCAAATGATGTTTGTTTCTTTCACTCATTAAAGAGAATCCACCATTTCTTCTTTTAACTGTAACAGCCTTGTTGTACTGTTAGCTTTTAACAGTTATTCAGTCCTGTTCCCAGTTGAATCAATTATTTCAGCATGAGAGCAGGACTGAACCCAGCTGCTTAAATTCCTCCCATTTTTACTTGATCTTAACTCTCACAAATTTCCACTGTTGCAATTTAGAAGCACCCAATTGATTAAAATATTTTGATCTGGATCTTTGATGAGGACCTTGGAATCTGGCTCAAGGATATTCAAGCTTAATGCAAGGCAATCAGCCCAACAGGCCAGAAGTTAAACAAAAGAGTCAAACTAATTTTCATGCAAACTAACAAATGAAAGGGATTCTTTTCAGATCCCAAGCAAAGATACCAATTTAAAAAGCTTACATTTCTGATAACTCACAGAATACACTGAACTCGCTGGAATCTTTGCTTTCCCAGACTCTGAAAATTAAATTGCTATTACTCAGTTTAAATATCAAATCACATTTTATGCTTAGCAGAAGTTAGAACTTGATCACAACAGCTCATTTAATATAAAAGACATGAGAAAGAGTCACTAGCTCCTGTAGTCTAAAATGCTTTATAACACAGTCCAATTTAAATAATTCAGATTCAGTGCTCTAGCTAAAGATTAAGTTTTATGGGACAAAGAAATTTCTTTATGCATATGAATAGCAGTGAGTAAAGATCACTGAACTCTGCATTTCTTTCTACAGTGGCCCTAAAAATCCATATCAGGGCTATAAAGATGATTTTTGGTTATGCATATTCAAGGCGGAATTCACATTTCTGACTGATAAGTATGTAGTTAGTGTGGTTCTGTCAGAGTCTTTCCACCTTGGGCATCTCAGCAGGTCCAGGCACCCCGTCCTTCTTAGAAGGATCACACCAGTAAATTCACGTAAATCCACTATCTGCACTTTAGTGCATAGCTTCTGTGTGAGACGCATTTTGCAGAACACAGCAAACATGAACAGTCCTGTACAACACCAATTCCTATGAATCCCCCAATTTCCTGTGCTGCAATAACTTCATCTACACATGTACCTTCTGGTATAACAGTAAACACGTATGTTATCATGCATTATAGAAATGGTAATAGTGGTAGCATCCAGGCAGGTATTCACAAAAATACACAACAAAGGGAAGGAAACAAGGTACTCTGAAAACGTGGGATTAAGGAATCACTAGCATAGTGTCCCAAGAGGGATCCACAGAGGTATCCCTGCTACTTATTTTCTGAAGCTGAAGGGACAAGTAATTCCTAATCCCTCTATTGACTGCCATCTAGGGGCCCAAAGAATTTTATAGTGCATATCTTTTGTGCCATCAGATCTGTTTCTTTGTGTGTAGGGAATATAGACAGGAAATTTTCCTTTTCTGTCATCTTAATGGTCATTGTTCCAGCAGATGTCTGAGGCAGAAGCCCTGTAATTGTAAAGCTAATCCTGGATAATAAGTAAAAAGAAGAAACTGTAATACTTATTTAGAGTTTTCTTTTTCTTTGCAACCTGCATACAAAGTAAAACTATAACATAAATGTGAATAGTATCACCCATGAATTTACACAGTAAATTTGTAGTACTCAGGCATTAACAGTCAAAGAAAAGGATGGATTTTCCCATACTCTGAACACTCTCAGCTCCCTCTCACTTGGCCACAAGTTCTGGGTAATTTCTACTTCAGAAAATCATGTCTTGCATTGTTTTTTTTGGTGTAGTTTTCATTCACTGGGCTTTGAAACACCTCAGCACTCACTCATTCAAAAAAAGATAGGGTTGGCTATCATTTTACACTTTTCAAATTAATGACACCAAATTTTTTTGAGAAGATCCTGGACTTTTCTTGAAAACGAGTAATATTGTCATTTGTTTTTTGAAGATCATTGCGTACAAACTATCACGGCTCACTGAGTTACTCTAGGAATAATTTTCCTATACAGTATAGAGGCTGTACAGTGCTGTCAGTTTTAGTCAAGGCCAGAGGAATTGTTTTAGTTTTTGTCTTCTGTGTAACATATACATGTCCACTCACATAGTTATGTACCCTGCATGTAGTTTTATTTCTCTTAAGGAAAGGTCTGTTTATCTGTCATGAACTATGAACTTCAAGTTAGCAACAAATGATGGAAGTTACACTTTAAAAATGGGAACTTAAAAATGTCAGAATAGCCTTCTGTGTGCATTCAAGAGAGTCTAAATGTGTTTGACACTGTACCATTATTTTTATATAAAACATCTAGCCAGCCTTGTTAGATCTAATTGTCTGACCTCTTTTTCTTTTTTTCCTTTCTTTTTTTTTTTTTTTTTTAGAACATATACAGGATTTAATTTTAATTGGTTGTTACATTGCAATTCTGCTGTAGCCACCCAGAGATCTTTGTAAATAACATGTTACATCACAACGTTGTTCTCATTTCATTCAGTAAATGCAATTTTAATGGAGGCTGTTTATTTATTTTATTTCATTTTGAGGGAAAATTAAGTGGAAAAAAGCAAAGAAGAGAGTGATGGCTTTTTAAAGATCTCATTAAAAAAAAAAACATCTTCTCTTCTACCCACCTCTGTAACATAGAAGACAATGTATTTTAAGTAAAAGACTTATCCGGACTTCAAGTCCTTCCTTTCCTGGCCAATCAATGGCCACAAACACGAGGCTCAGATATACAGAAAAATTCAATCAAGACCTATGTGTGCCTCAAATATCACTGTATTGATAAATACATTCTGGAAAAAAAGAACAGCTTTTCTCTTATGGCCCTCTGCTTTGACCCAGACAGAGAGTGATGGAAGGAGAAGACAAAAATGGTATCTCCATCATTCCCAGAATGAGTGCAGCCCAAAACATATTTAGCTTAATTCTGTTACTTTCAATAATTTACCCTGAAGCATGCAAACCCACGTTAGAACCAATGGAGCAATTCATGGATTAAAGTGAAAATTCTCTGTGAATGAGAATGACAGAATCTGGCTCTCAGAGCAAAGTGAATAGTTATATGTAGGGCTGCGTGATAGATAATGGACTGCATGAAGCCTTTCTTCAGTATTGATACAGGGGGCAAAAATTTTCAGTGAGAGAAGACGGAATGAGGACTGGGAAATTTTAGGGCACATCACAGTACAGGGCTTCTGCACCCCAAATATCTTATGATAGGAATACATACACCAAAATAAAAAGAAATCAGTCACATTTTTAAATAATTTCTGAGTGACTGCTTTTTTACATGGTCTCAGATTAATGCCTAAAGTCAGCTATTTTCCTACAGCAGTCACAATGTCAAGAAAGAGCAATCTTTCTGTAAGGTATTAAAGTGGAACTAAAAATGACTATGCCCTAGAAGGGCTACAACTTGTTATGTTGATTTAAGTGAGACACTGAAGTTTCCATCTTCAGTTTTCTACACATAAAATTAAACTAATCATACTTTTTTATAACACCTCATTCCCTGCCTGACTTTTCAAGAACAGGAGCTATTTCATATTATGTACCTGTACCTGAGTGAGTGAAACTCCTACCTGGAGTATGTAAATGCTACTGTAACAAGTACGGTAATCTTAAAACATTGCTCTGTGTAAAGGTCACTCAAGAGAGCACAGAACTAAACCACAAAAACATCAGAATACTTCTGCTTCACTCACTTTTATGGGCTAGAGGTACCTTTAGGTGCGTGGATAGCTATTGCAACAGAGCTTGTTTTCCCATACTAAATACATCTGTGACCAAAATCATAATTCTTTTGTCATGCCTTATAAGCCACTCTGTGTATGTATGTGTAGGAGGAGAGGATTACTACTCAACACAAAATTTAATCATTCAGACTAAGTGAAAGCGTAGTGCTTATCATCTGGTAAGTTGGGCAAGCAACAAATGGCCCCTCCCTTGAGGACCTGCTGACAAGCTACACTATGTTTGCTTTTCTGGGCCATTTCACTTAAATAAAACTTTAAGCAGGTGATTTAGTTCCTTAAGTGAGTCTCAGAAAGAGATTATTCTGGCAGGTGGTCCTCGTTGCCAGCATGCTTGATTGGTACAGTGAACCTATTCACTTATATTCGTGGATAACTTTCCAGTTTCAGCCTCCCTAGAGTACTGCTCTTTCAAGCACCACTTTTACACCCTCTTATATAGATGAAATTCAAGCTGGCTAGGACTCCTTTTGCATTTTTGTATTTAATTTTGACTGCACTGTAAATATGTGAATAGAATCCTACCTAATGATGAAGGCAAATACTCTACTCTCAGCTGCCTTAAGGGTTCTTCACCATCAACAAAAGGCAGCAGATGGGCCTGTTTGCTTGTTTGTTTTAAAGGGAGGGAGAAAGGAGAAGAGATTTTGTGATATTTTATCCTGCATAGTGTGGGGCATTTTGGACACAGAGGTCTGAGTAAAGATTGCCTCAGTCTTCTGTGCCGCAAAAACTGTTTGTGCTTGTGTAAGGGAACATTTCCATGTGTGAATTTTTTCTTTTCCAACAGGAAATATTTCAAAACAATTCCTTGCACTGTTCCTCAGCCAATGTTTCAAATATTTTGAGAAATATCTTGTCTGTGGATTGCTAAGCCCTTAAAGCCGATCCATTCTGTGTTTGCCAAAGCTGTTTGCTTCAGGTCAGCGCTCTCTGACCCATAGTTATAATAAAAAACCCCAGTCTCTTTGAGACACCAAGGTGTGATTCACCTTGAGAGAGGAATAAAAGAGTTAAAACTCGGACATGTGACTGAGTGCACTGGACTAAGTATCACTGCCCAAGGGCTGCAAAAGATTGGGTACTACTTTGGACTTTGCTTCTTGCTTGCTGTTTTTTGGTTTATACAGTGATATTCATATTTATTTCCCTAGCATAAAGAAATTCATTGGGATTTACTCTCAGCTAAACTGCAGATCTACTACAGTTTTCTTTGTTGATGCAGCAGATGCTTGGAGGAAAATAAAATGCTATTACTCTGACAATGAAAATACTGGCTGGTCTATATTATGCTATTCAATATATTTTATCTTGATCCTGGATGTACTCAAATATAGGATCACTTTTTTTATATGAGGTACTCCTTTTTCTCCAACAATCATGTCCATTATCAAAAGTCAAAGGCTAAATAAGCAGTAACTGTATCTATCTGTCTGCCTAACCTCTAAAAGTGTATTTAACTCACAGCCAGATTTTAAAGAAGCTTAAGGGAGTTAGATACCTCAACTTAATTGCTATTCTTCTGCCTTTTTCCATCACCTTTTTTTGCACAGAATCTCCATAAATATAATGCAGATTTTATGTCTGAAGTTAAGTCTCACTTGATATGCTATGGTGTACGAAGACATATGGGAAAGTACAAATCAAAGCAAAATTCCCATGTGCTGGACCTGGTAAATGCGCTCTCATCTCTTTCTCTATAAAAATGTCACCCTTATATTCATTATCCATTCTTTTTCTTACTGCCATGTGAAAGACAGGAAGACTTCTTCCCTGTCCAGGGGTAGTCAGGAGGCCTTGAGCCTAGAGATCAAATATTGGAAAGGAGGGAGAACTGATAAAATTGAGGGAAGAAAGAGGAAAATCACAAGATACAGACCAAAAAAATTGAGTCTGTTTCAATGAAAATATTTATTTTTACATTTTTTTATTGAAAAAAAAAAGAGTTTGTGATAAAGAGAGAGCTGTATAGAGTCTCTTTTTTATTAAAAAAGAGATAATTTCCTGTGGGATGCATAATTTTATATCTGAAAGAAGGAATTTCAGTTGAAACCAACTTCTACATTGCAAAGAATTTTGATATAAAATTTTCTATCAGTAACAAATCATAGATACATTGTATCCTGTACTTTCTGCTTGAAGTTTTTTCCCATATGGTAAAACATTAGCTGTCATTATTGTAGCTGGTTTCTCAGTGAGTGACTTGCCCAGTGTCGGACAGGAAACATGAGGCAGAGCCAGCAAGCAAAGGCATTTTCCCAGTCCCAAGTTTGGTAAGTTTATTTTCTTCTCCCTAATTTTATTGACTGCATTTCTATTGGCAATCCTCTCCTGGCTCAGTGTTACCTTTAAGTGAAGAATAATTGTAACATTAGATATCTTTGCCCACACTCCCACAAAGTCTTCACAATTACACAATTTACAATTTCAACAGACTAAAAACCTATTTCCTGCTTAACTAGAAGTTAAGACAGAACATTACTTGTCATAAGATAGGCAAAACACCTGAAGAACAGGCTGTTCTCTGGTTGTCAGGGTAAGATGCTTGTGTTTCTGCCTTTCTTCCATTTCTCCTTATTTAGACCTCATGTACATAACCATCCAAGCAGAAGATGGAATGGTTATTTATGAGAAAACTGAAAGAAAGACATGATGCTACCATAAGAAAGTAGGGTTCAATGATTCCACTTAGAGCAGAGTATCAGAGAGGAACAGTGGTCACCAAAGCAAAATCCTCAGCTCTGGTGTGATCTTCTATAAGCTGTGACAAAGCTAGAAGTAATAGCTGTGACAGCAGGGAGAGGGAGGAGGCCAACACTTGCTCACAGTAGCCTCCTCATGCATCACTGTCAAACAGCCGGTAGAGGAAAAGAAGCAAATCCTCACTGTGAAATTGTTTCTCAGATTCAAGCAGTGGCAGCAGCAATGCAGTCTGCTGCTCTTGTAGAAAAGGTGTCAGCAAAGGGAACGAAGGTAGCTCCATGAAAATAACTCCCTGCTGAACCCATTTAAACAATATCCGTGCAATGTTAGTAAAAAAGCTGCACAGCATAAAGATGGAAGAGAAGTATATTAAGCAAGCATGGAGGTGAGGCATGAGAGAGAGAGTAAGACAGTGCTTTGGAAAAGAAAACACTTCGGCTAAATTTTCTTGTCTGATTGCATCGCCCGTGACTGCAACTAGGGCAGTGCCGCTGCAGGGAGCGGTGCCAGGCGCTTTTCAGCACGCGCTGCAAGCCAGTGAGAAACAGACCTCAGGAGCGGTCGCTGTCTGCTGTTAGGGACCAGATTATACTACACACACTAAATGAGAAACTGTCAAAAGCTGACCAGCCTAACTTATAAAAATAATCAGCAGGTAGCGTATCATGAAAAATATTTCTCTTGGTCTCTGTTAGAACTGCCTGTTTGCAATGCTCTGGGCCTCCTCAGCAGCAAGGATGGAGAAAGTCAGCGCCAGGCCTGGGCTTGCCGTAAAGAACATATGGACTGATATGTCTGTGTGGATTTATGTCTTCTTTAGGCCTGATAACAGAGGCTATCAAAAGTCGGACACACAACTTTGCACTGTCATAGAAAATGATGTAGTGAAACAACTTGAGCATATCTGTGCAAAAACCTGTTTTCCCTAACTTATATAGGCCCTGCCTGCCTTGTAATTAACAATTTAGAAATGGGAACTTGCTCTGAACCTGCCTCATCTGATCATTATCTACCAATTCTGACTAAGAGAAAAGAAGGATGTGACCCGGTGTGGTTTCCTGTGCGTATTAAGGTAGCTAACATCTTTGAAATTAACAAGGCAGACTGTTTAGTCCATCTCAGCATGTCTCAGCTATATAAAAGGATAATTCATTCCATGCCACTGTAGGTTTTAATTTGATTTTATAGTTTATTGCTATTTATCACTATTCATTCACCACAACTGCAATGTATACAAATAAAGGCAAGCACTTAAAACATCAGCTCAAATAGAATCACTAATGCTATGCATTTTTACTGCCCTGTATTTAATACTGGCATCTAATAAATAACTATTGCTAATAATAAAAGTAGAACTGTAATTGAAATAAATGTCATTCCCACTGAAATATAAAAGATGTGTTTATGAAAAGACTATGCTGTCCTATGGTACAAATTATTATATACAGTAGGAGGGAGAATAAGAATGTAAGCTCCATGGGGGGGAAAGTGGCAGGATGCCTGCAAATTTAAAAAGTATGGAATTGCAAAATTTGGCCAGAATTTGCTATTAGTATATTTATTGTGTTAGTGCTTCTTTAAATGATCTTTTCTTTCATAGTTACCTCTACATGCTCTGCCCGCCTGCTTAGTAGTGCTATTTTTGTTTCTTTTATTTCTTGGAAGAATTTGAGAGTTAAGTTCGTGAAAGATCCTTCTCGTTCCTTCAACAAATTAGTACACTCACTGTTTCTAAAATAAAAATGTCATTATTTTCAGTTACTTTCATAAACGTACTTCCAGATGAGCAATGTATTCCAAAACAAATACCACATCCAGTTTTATAAACCTGTGGTTTTAAACTTTATTTCTTCCATCTGTGTTTAAACTGGCTCTGATAGACTCTCATGACAAAATAAGAGTCAGCTGACTAGGAGAAATCCTGCTGTTGCCTTCGAGGGACAAGTTATTAATTTGTTGTGCTGCATGTCTTCTTCTCAAGAATGTTTGTCCCAGCTGGAGCAACACTTCAGATTTTGGCTGGGTTACTCATTCTTCCGAGTAACTGTAAATCCCTGACACTAATGATGTTTATATACCTTTATATACACTTTATATACCTTGAAGAATCAAGCTGCAACTACACTTCATGTATTTGTAAATATACATTCTTATTATCAAGAACAGCAATGATTTTCCCAAAAATGAATCCAAAGAGCAAAACCTTTTTGCTTTTATATGCCTGAAAAGAGAATAACCATGAACACAAATTAAATGTATAGTAGTAACGAATTTGAATAAAACATTTAGCATTCTTCTAAAAAATATAATCATAAAAATCATAATTATTTAAACTATTACCCATCTAGTTGGAGGTGAATGAAATGGAAGAAAAAGTAGAAGTATATTTAAAATGTAATAATTTCACATGTTGTGAACTAAAATAGTTATATTTTTATCATGACTATAAAGGGTGTGGGTTTTTTTCCATTTTATTTTCTACAGTGGTAGATTTTGGGAGTGAATAAGGTCTTATATGTTCATCAATACGGTCTTTATTAAATATTCCTAAAAGCACAGTTTGACTGTGAGTTAAAAATATTTTCATTCAAAATATTAAGAAATACAGAAGTACACAGCACTCAGAAATATTTCTTTAATAGCATGTTCTGTAGCTGAAAGACTGCAAAAGTACCATGTGATAAAATTGCAGTTTCCATGGTAACCTTGATTGTTTTTAATAGCAAGGAACTAAGAGACATAAAACATGACTTGATTGGCAGCTGCCCTTAGGCTGCATCAACTCCTTTAACATAACCAAAATGCATTTTTCTTTATTAATACTAAGCAGCAAGCTATCTTTTTTCTTGCTTCTGATTTCACCACTAGATTTTCAATGTGTAATGTTTTGTAGTAAGTTTTAAAAACCATACTGACCCTTTTTAAAACAAAAATTAGTACTCCCCTGAGGTATAAAAGCTAGAAATGTTAGTGCTTTTGGCTTGTGTTTGCAAAAGTTTAGAGAAATGTGAGTCCTGTTATACTTCTTCTGTAAGTAATTAATTTTTTGTACTGAAGGTTCCCTGGCTTCAACGTCTTTAGACACAGGAGTAAATTTGTATGCACTTTCCAGCATAACAATAACTTCTACTCATCACTTCTTGTTAGTCACTCTCTTATGTTTGATCCAAATCTCTGTTGTCCATATGGTGCTGCTTGATTACAATTTCTTCCCTAGGAACATTCACATCAGAGACAAATCAGTTGTTTTAATAATTGCAAGTTAATTGTAACACCACATTGCTAAATACTCTATGTTTGCTCTGCTAGGGTATTAGATAACAAGATATATGGAAGAAATGGTATCTACTCTGAAAATAAATGACACAGGAGCCACCAATGAACGAAGTCATGCCTATAAAATCTGTCTAGTTGAAAATGCTCTCCTGATAATATTTTGAGATAACTGCATTTTATTTACACTGTTTCTGGATGTCTTGATTCAGAAAGTAAACATCTCAAGACATTCCCAAAAGTGCCGTTGTTGTGGTAAAGTGGAATTCCAACAAGCATCAATACTTACATGTCTTTTGCTAAATGGTATTACACCCCCTAAAATCAGGAAGTCATGTTTTTGACTGAGCTTAAAAGTAAAAGGGAAGATGAGTGGGAAGAGCTGCCCCTCACGTACCAAAAGTCTCCCTGGCTTATTCTTTGGACACAAGGTCAGCTCTTCTCAAAAAGTGAACCAGAGCTCCGTTTCTTCTTTTTACTTCAACTTCAGTCTAAAAGAACTTTGTAAGTCGATGCTGATTTCTCAACCTGTTCTCTCTGCTGCTCCACTGGACTTCTCACATGGCCAAACATCAGTTTTCTCCTTCAGACTTCCTATCAGAACTAACGGGGGACTTGAAGTCTACTTTGGTACTAGTACTCCAGAGAAGCTGACAAGGAAATGCCAGCTCAGGCAGCTCAGGCACACTCTTCCATACACATACAGTCATCCTCCAAACCTATTGCTGTTTCTGTTACTCCAAGCCTATCTCTGTGGCTAGACATTAAGGCCATTTTTTACTACTCTCTCTACTATTTCTCACATGTAACAGAGATCCCTAATAACACTTTGTTTCCCTCTTTATCCTCAGGTTACTTTATAGCTATAGCTTCATGCATTCAGAACTCTTTAAAATTAGAAGAACAGTTTTCCATCTGAGTTAATGACATCATATGCTGGGTTAAGAAACTGTGATATGAGTTCTACGCCACCTTGCTCTGCCTAATAGGGTGTCATAAAATCACCTTTGTGATAGCACTTCTCCAGTTAAGTTTCATTGCTTACTTTACTGTATCGCTAATTCAATCAGGCCCACTCCTGCAGAGTCATTGCATAAACTCTCCAGATGAAGGAACCTGGAATGAAACATCAGAGTTGGATAGTTCTGGCATAACCTTCCTGTCCTTTCTCCACTTTGCTTGGCTTTTCTTAATCAAGTCAGCTACAGCTATAGTTCACAATTCCTGTGCCATTTCATGAGCATGGGAAGAATAATAACATGTTATCATTTAGACCACCAAAACCAAAAGATAATCTATGGAACACTCAGTAAATGTAACCATAAGTAAGCAAAAACCCAATATAATGTTGATAGGGCAAAGTACACCAAATATTGAGAGTGAGGAAAAGAGGTGACAAGACAGATGACATAAATTAAAAGATATTGAAAGACTATTTTAAAGGCAGTATTCACCCTTTACCATGCAATCACTTCAGAGTCATCAGAGTGTGACGCTGTGCTCCACCACCAAGATGACCTTTATCTCCCATAACCCTGCCCACGTGATAACCACCCATGGTGGTCACAATGGGTGTATCTAGTCGTGCATCTGGCTCAAAGGTGGTTTCACGGAGCCAGATAACAGCACAATAGCCAAGGGCTAACTTTAGGGTTGCTGGTACTGTGGTCAATATACAAATATGACTATAAGTCAATCACCTTACCCCCAGAAATAGTGAACAGCCCAAGAGACCTTTGAGTGTTCCTGCACGGCAGCGGTCTGCATACCAGGATCTCCCCTTGAGCAGGGATGCCTCTCCAGGTTACTTCTTGAGATTCAGAGATTCCTTGCTGCAAAAGATCCTTAGAAAGTGACTAATAGCATGCTAAACTTTGAAATCTTAGCTAAGTGATATAAGGGATTGATTGCGTATATATAATCTTTTAGACATAAATCATTGACCAAGTCTGGGACTAGGATTGGATCTAGCCACACGTAGACTGCTCTCTGAGAAGGAGTTTAGAAAGCAATGGGGTCCTCTCTGAACCTTGACTCAACAGGAGGGTCTCACTGACAGTTTTGTCTAACCCTGTCCTCTATGCAGTAAATAACCAAGTGTACTTTGCTGTTGAATCTTGTTGAAACACTGTCAGATTTACTATCAAACTTTGTTAAATCCCTGTTTTATATGAATAAATCTATTGCTGCTTCTCTCTACGAGTGAAGTACATCACTCCATTCATGACACAGAGTCTATATCAACAGATTAGCTGACATAGCATCATCAGATTTACTATAGATATGGAGAGGTGTTCCACTTTGTGTTGGTGTATGACCGAGAGGTTTATGACACACACATCAGAGTACAACTGAAAAAGAAGATATGGTAGTTCAAGGCCAGACTGGCTGCTGCATATTGCATAATGAGGAAAGAGTTTCTCTCCCTTCTGCTTACCGCTGTTAGACTATTCCAAGTAGCAGCGATGCTTTTCAGACTGTTCTTTTGCTAAATAGGGTGGGGGTAAGGAACGTTCCGTATATCATTAGAAAGTTACATTTACTATCATGAAACAAGTTATTAAGCAATTTCATTGCTGCAATGTGATGTCTGGGGCTAGAAAAATCTGTTAGAAAGTAATCAGATGCCATTTTGGCCAGAAAATCTCAGATACTGAGGATTGTCTCAGTGTCCCACTCAAAAATACTCTAAATGCTTTTTTTTTTGTCCCAAATCTTCAGAGAGACACAAAACTTTCTCACAAGCTACAACTCCTTGCATATTGACAAGAAAATGGGAGACAGCAATCCCTTTTCTAATCCCAGGTTTATACAGATTTATATAAGGAACATGTTCCAACTTAACCTCTGTGCTGGGTTGCAAAAGAATTTCGGGTTGTGCTGTCATCTGGGCATGCTGTTGCATACTTGTGTCCCTTGTTTTAGTGGAAAAGAAATGCAGAGCTGGGTGGCCCTCCTGGTAAACAATGACCATGACCCTCTCTAGATTATAACAGTGAACCCCAGTGGGCCATATTCTAAATTGGTTTAGAAATGGACAGCGTCTCTCTGCTGTTATCTTCTGTTTTAACTTGTGCATTAGCTCATTTTGCACAAGAAGCAAAATGCATGAGTCCACAAGCAAAATATTCACCAGATTTGTGTCATAGAGCTTACACTGACCTTCACAGTATCTTTTAAGAAAAACAACTGTTTGCAGAAGACCTTGTAAACAAACTCTAAAACTATTAGTGAAGTGATCTTTGTAGGTTACTGTGCAGTCTGGAACCTGTTTCAGGATAAAATGTCTTTAAATAACGGGCACTGTCTCTTCAAGTAGTTTCTGAATGCCTCTTCAACGTGACCTGAAGCTGCATTTCAATATTTTCTTCATCCGACAGGGATTAAATTCTTCATAATTCTAATATTCACCAATGTCCCTTGGTTCATGGAAAACTTCCCTTTTTTATTGAAAATCTTGACATCTGTGTGTAGTATATCCTTCAGAGTGATCCCTTTTCTTCTCTATAGGTGCAAACAGAAAGTTCTGGCTCTCTGAGTCCTCTCCATGGGGTTTACATACGTCATGTACATCCAATGATGTGATCTGCCAACTCCTGATTTGAGAATCAATATAGAAACATGTGATGAATTGTTCTGGCCAAACTTCAGAAGTAAGAAAAAGAAATATGCAAAATAGTGTGTGAATTGAAGAGAAAACCTTGATCAGTGTGATCTGGTCTAGTCACAAACAATAAATTAGTACCAAACAAACTTTAGCTGATTAGTGTATTAGTCTAAATTACTGGGAAAGTGGTTTCACTGACTTGCTATTCACTACAGACTTTCCTCTCTCCTAATAAAACAAATTGCAGCAGGTAGAGAGCTCCTCTTAGTTGTCTGGGAAGCATATCTCAGTCCTAGCCATGCTTTTTGAACAACAAACATTATCCTCGCAATCAGTCTGTCAAGGATGAGACAGTGTGCTTCTATTGACATCTGTGGCTAGAAATGTGCTGAGAATTGCTCTTAGACCTCAGTCTTTTCAGGCATAAGTCCACTATATCCGTGTAATATATATACTTAATGTATACACAAATACACACCACCATATATACAACTACATATCCACAGAATCCACAGAATGGTCAGGGTTGGAAGGGGACACTCTGGAGACTTCATCTCAGTCCAGCCCCCCACCCAGCAGCAGGACACACTACAGCAGTTGCACAGGACGGCGTCCAGGCGGGTTTTGAACGACTCCAGTGTAGGAGACTCCACAGCCTCTCTGGGCAGCCTGTTCTTGCCACCTTCAAAGTAAAGAAGTTCCTCCTCATGTTAGATGGAACTTCCTATGCTCAAGTTTGTGCACCGTTACCTCTAGTCCTATCCACTGGGCACCACTGAAAAATGACTCTTCCCATCCCACCTGGCACCCTCCCTTTAAGTATTTACGTGCATTGAGAAGATCCCCCTTCAATCTTCTTTTTTCTAGACTATAAAAAGACCCAAGTCCCTGAGGCTTTCCTCATAAGAAAGATGCTCCAGTCCCCTAATCATCCTTTGTAGCCCCTTTGCTGGACCCTCTCCAGCAGTTCCATGTCCTTCTTGAACCTTGTGTCTATGTGTCTGTGTGGCTGCTAATCTGTCTACACCCTTTAGAGCAGTGGACCGTCAAGGTCTGTAATATTTCAAAGTTCCAGTGGCTTAACACATTGCCTTCAGACAAGACCATTCTGAAGAAACTGACTGTGAAATAAAGAAACACAGAACTACATTTTATTCCTGAAAAAAAGTTACAGGCTGGGGAAATCCTAGTGACAACAGCCTCAGTGTTCTCATCACCCATATGAACACTGGTCTCAGCTCTTTGTGCTTTGTAACTTTAGACCAGACAACCCTTCTACGGTGTCTCCACTGACTATTGCATCATGATCTTTTGAGCTTTCCAAGCAGAAAATGTAGACTCTTCCCACTTCCCACTTTTCCACTGACAAATTTCCATACTACAGCTCCACCAACCCCAGATCCTGAACCAGAGCCATTCAAACTCAATGGTCCTGTTAGTGACCAAAGTATTGTTTCACTAAACTTCAGTCAGGAATTATAAATGGTCCCTGTGGGCTCAGTCATAGCTACTCAGACACAGGCTGGTCCCCCAGGTGCCCTTTTCCCAACAAGTTAATGAAGTTCAAAGCCATACCAAGCTCCAATGCAAGTAACAACCTCATACAAAACACTTCCCCACCAAACTGGTCATCCCTAGGGGAAACTGGTACCTACTTTTTTTCATTATTTCTCAAATTTAAAATAAGGATTTTCTCAGGCTGTGTGTAATTTGTTATTTTTAAGGAAAAAAAAAAAGAAAAAAAAACCAAACTCAAATCCCAAAGAACTGCATCTCTTATTTTATAGAATCATAGAATAATTTATGCTAGAAGAGACATTGGAAATCATCAAGACCCTAGATGACTTTCCTTTCAAAGCAAGGCTACCTTCAAGTTATATCAGGTTGCTCAGGACCATTTCCCACTTGAGTTTCGAATATTTCCAAAGATGAAGGCTCACAGCCTGTCACGCCAGCTCTTGTTATGATTTTGTTTTCCTTCTATGGCAATCAGGATTCACCTCACTAAAACTTTCTGCCCATTGTCTCTAATTCCCTTCACCTGAGTACCAGCGAAGATGTTCAATTTTTCTCTGTAATCTCTCATTAAATACTGGAAGATGCAGTTAGATCCACCTCCCACCCCATTCAGGCCCTTTCCCTCCTTCCATCCTAAACAAATGGAGCTCCCTTAGTCTCTGCCCATACATATATGGTTCCAGCCCCCAGTCTATCTTGGTTGCTCTTTTCATTACTACTTGCTCCACGTTTGTCAGTATCTTTTTGGAAAGAGTGGCCTCATAAACCTGAGAATTAACCACAGCCTTTGTTCACCATTTTCTCCAGAAAATCTACCCCATAATAAAAAACCTTTCTTCGTATTTTCACCAGGATTTTTCTTGGTCACGTAAACTACAAATGTTTCTAATCCAGCCATGTTTCTTACTCCTCTGTCTTTAGCACACAGAAAACATCCATAATCCCCCTCCCTCCCAAAAAAAACCACAAGCAAAAAGACTAGAGGCTTTCTCATTACTGAGCTGCTGTTTATTTATACAGTAGAAGCTATACCAGCATTTGGCAACAGTGACAAAGCTACATGATATTAATATTAGGCTGCTCAGTGAACTGTGGAACTGGCCATAGCCCATCAGCCAGCTAATTAATGAAAAAAATGTGAGAAGTAGAGAGCACTTACCTTTGATATTGCAAAAGGAATATAAAAGGAAAGGGAAAAAAAAAAGAAAATCTTAACATAAATTGTTTCAAAAGTCTTGTGAGGATGTTTGAAAACAGACTTTTGTGTCACAGGCACCGTATACTGCAGTGTACACTGAGGACCTGAATTGTCCCAAATTACTTAGACAGAAATACTGTGTAAAATGAACACTTATGAAAAATTCTGTGATGAGATCCTTTCCTGTTATGCTAGTCTGATATATTTTCTTCATCCCCATAGATATGCGTTTGCTTTCCAATACACGCTGGATTCTCCTAGATCTATGTTATGGTCTGAAGCATCCACAACAATCTACTGTCCCTTTAGACAATTATTCTACGACCCGATGGCCCATTCCCACCTGGGAAGGGGAATCAGGAAAAAAAACAAGGAAACCAGGTGTTTGAAATACAAAACAAGCATTTAATAGAATAAGAACTAAATAAGTACCATTAATAATAATAAAGGACAAATATTGAAGCCCGATACCAATATAAAATACAAAAGGATTATACTCAGTCAATTCTATCAGTCAGAAGCTGTGCACTCCCAGCAGTGGACAGAAAATGTGGGATACTGCGAGCGCTATGGTTTCAGGAGGAAAGGAAGGCCTCAGGGGTCCCGCACTGGGGCAAGAGTTCTCAGGATGGCAGACATCAAGGGAGAGAGAGAACTTCACAGCAAACTTCCTAATTTATATTGAATGTGATATTGATGGTATGAAATAACCCCTGTTGTCCACCCTTGGTCAAATGTCCAGGTCTTGCTCCTCCTCATCCCTGCACCTGGCTAGGTCAAAAAACACTGGGATCTTGAAACTCACACACCATAGCTGGCTAGAAACGAAATATTTTCACAAAATTCAGGCACTAGAATCTTCTGAAAGTGAAGTTTCTTCCAAGCATTAGAAGAGACCCTTACAGAAAAGTAAAATTCCTGAAAGAGAAATTAATCCCTGTGTTTCTCAAACCAGGACAATCTACAATAATCCCAGAAGAATATCAATGACTTGAAGTTAGCCTCATTGAGGAATGGAGTTCTACACTGGTTGGAATTTTTGGCTCCTCCCATGCTTTTTCTTTTGAAACAGAGCTCCTGACTCTCTTAATTGCAGGGATTGGAGTAATTGGCAGCTGTTCTCTCTTTTTCAGAAAAAACACAAAATCAAAGTCTAGGTATTAAATTCAGCTTCCAGGCCTATCACTCATGATGGACCTTTTTCAGGTGTCTACCCAAAGAACAGACCTCTTACATGTATCTTCAGCTTACAAAGCTTGTCGTCTCTATATTGTGTAAAAAAAACAAGAGAAATTTCATTGCCTTACAGGAACGGCAAAGGTATGGAAGGGACCCTTACATGTTATTAACCACGAGAAATGATGTAAATAGGATGTAGATAACAGATAAACAAGAGCTATTTCTTTCATTAAGCAAGCAAAAAAGACAAATCTCTCTTGTAAGAGAGAGATTTTTTTTTTCTTAAAAAAATAATCTGATTATGTTTTAAAAACACTTTGTTGTTTCTCTAATTAGAATGAGTGTAACGATATTCCATTCATTTCTACTATTCTATTTTTTCTGTTCATCATTAAGTTGTTATGTTAGTAGTATTTAGCAGAGCCAGACATTATGTTTTATTAGGCAAAAGCTTTTTAATGGAAAAATATCATTTTGATACCATATTTTCCTACGAAGCCAATGAGATACATAGGATAGCTGGGTATACAAACGTGGTCAACACCTCACTTGAGACAAAGCTGGATTCAGGTCCTGCTTTACCCCGACTCGTTTTTCAGCTTTGTAGGTACCCACCCAATCACTGAGAGTCTCACTGTGATTTTGCCTGAATGTGCTGTAAACATGCAGAGATAAATTGCAGAGGAGTCAGAAAGCTCTGTATCAAGAAAGGCTAAGATACAGAGGTTATCACGGATTGTCATTCAGACATCAATATCTCAGTCCTGCAGAATGTCACAGCATACATTTTGTGCAATTTAATTTGCATTAATGTGTTAGTAACATGTTGTTATTCAATTATTAATTAGTCAGTAAATCTAGTTTTTGTTAGTTAATGTCATGGTCTGGAATTAACATAATCACTTTTACACCTGAATGATTGATTATCAGTCCTTCTTTTTCATGAGGTTTTTTTCTGATCTATTATCTAACTGTCCAGGCCTCAAATATTAAATTTCAATGAATGAATCTTGGGTTTATATATCTGTTTATATCTCTGCTTATATCTGGTTTTTATCTTAGCATTGGCAGGTTTAATAATCCATACATTTCTTACCTGTGTTAAATTACCCATTTTTTGTCTGTAACAAAAACATGGTCTTTTAAGTTCTTTGCCTATGAAGATATTTATCTGAGAATTTGAAACAAAAAGGAAGACTTACTAAAACCAATGATGGCACAGTATCTCACAGATATAAGTAAACACTGACGTGAGGAATTACATTGAAGATACATGCAATTATCTCTTAAATGCACAAGTGAAAATATGCCCAGGGCAAGCAAACCTGCCTTAGCAGATGGTTCATCACATTTTTGTTTGTCTGCACTGTACATGTGTGTGTGCATGAACTCAAATTTAAGCCGTGTGGACTTGTTTTTTAATGGAATAATTTTAGGTGCAACTAAAGTTCTTGCTGGATCATGCTCATTCAGTGAAAATTTTGGCAAAGGACATACCTTCTCAAGAAGAGAATCTCTGACCAGATTCGAGAAGCATTCAGCATCCCAGAAGAGCCCAGCACTAGCCAGGGATACGCTGCATCCATGTTCCCCTTATTCAGATCAGGTTCTAGAGCTTCTAGGTTCTGTGTCACAGATGAATTCTAAAATACAAAAATCACGGAATAAATTAAGTTGCTATCTCAATTTGCTGCTTCTCTTTTTCATGAGCTCAGTAAACATCTTTTGCAAAATAGATAGTACCTTTAAATTTCTAACAATTTTCCTAAGCTAGAAAACTTGGGAAAGTATTCTGTACAGGACTTGTTTTTGATTCTTCTCACTTAATGTCTTTAAATGCTGGTCTGAGAGGTTGAAGCTCAAGTCTGTTTCCTGAATAAATGTCACCTGCACTAAATAGTAGACCTTGGGGGAAGAAGGGAGGCAAGCAAGTACTTCATTGTTTTATGTGTTCTTTGAAGTGAAATCTAAACAAGAAGTTTCTTGGGGCAAGATGAGTAAATATGATTAGCTAAATTATTAACAAAGATTTCTTAGTTTTTCTACTTGATGGGCAAACTAAACATCTTCCAGCCTTCATTCAGAGCTTTCATTCTTGGAAAGAGAAGGAGGTAAATAAGAAGACACAAACACACGAGCTTTCCCCTCCACACTGCTAGTCCAGATTTTTCAACAGCTGAGGATTTCTGTAACCAGTTAATACAAAGAAAAAGCCAAGTCTTTAAAAGATCTCAGCTTTGAATAGGACACCTTTCAAAGAATGTTGACCATATTATTCTGATGTGTTCACCAATGTTCTCTAAAGACATCCTCACCAACCTGCTGGACTCTTTAGAAAGCCTGCCCAATAAATTGAGTAATATATTTTTTTATTATATTCAATTTAATAATATTCAGATCCCAGATGGTCCCATAGCAAAAAAAGAGTAGTTAAAACACAAAACCAACTCATAGATCTGAGAACTGAAAGAGCTTGACATTTTTCTTTTTAAGTAAATACCATATTTTAATTGCTGCAGCCCCAAGGTAACCATAGAGTCATGCATGACAGCTCATGCAGATTTTATGAGGGCTGTTTACCCTGTTGTTCACGAAAAAAGTTTGTTTAGCAACTGCTGCTGCTCCTGGTGCTTACATCACCTGTTAGCTAGAAAGCATCTTCCTAAATAAAGGAAAAAGTAAAAAAGAATTTTACCCTGCAATGAAAACCTAAGAGAAGGAAATCCAAGTATACAGTCAAAGTAAGAGTTGTTAAGAGCATAAAGATGGCTCCACTATGAGTTGTTGCCTGGCTGTGCTAGTCACCCCCCATTTTTAGTGTTACGTTGCTTCCATTTAAAAGAACAGGAACATCCTTCTTGGCCTGTGGCTACTTAATATCTTCTTTTATTTTCTAATTCTCTCCATTCATAAAATGAGATTGAGTGATACTCTCAAGGTCTTTTTTATTAGCTTTTCAGGTTTGCAGAGCTTTTTGCAGTCCAATGATGTAGGCCTTGCCTAATATAACACAAGATCATGACAGCATTGGGTATACGCATTTTAATAAATACATGTTCTAGGAATTAATGTTAGTAAGAAGATCCATTTCTAGACAGGATGTGTGTCCATCCTATGGATTTTATGAGTGATATTAGCTAAACCAAAATCTATGATGTAATTTGCACTTTTTATGGAAAGCAGTGGTACCGATAATATTTCTAAGATGTGATATGTAATCTTTAACAAACAAGTAATTTTTAGAAAGTACATCAATGCTGCAGCACCCCAACAGCTAATGATAACCCAAAGTTCTGTATTGACATATATAGATGTCTAATGTAATTGGAATATCCCATTTTAAAAGGATTTAAATGGGTGGTTTTACATTTCATTATGTGTTTCTTCAAACTAAGTTTTACTGTCTAATGTCTTTTACTACAAACAGTAATATCTATTCCAGTTGTACCTGATTGTTTTGCTCCCTAGTTGCCTTCTATTTCCACGGTTTAATTAGGAGATAGATGTATTATTACTTAACAGAGTAAGTACCGGCCATAACCTTTCCACTTAAAAAAATACAGCTTCATCCTTTCCTAGTCACCTGAAACCACAGTCACTTCTAGCTAGCAAGCTGAAATATTGCTAATGGAGGATATTTTCCTAAGGCATAAAAAACCCAATTAATCCCCACTTAGAGTCAATTGGAATTTGAAGCCTTTCATTTATTCCTTTAAAATCTTCTGCCTATGTGTATGTTTGGCATTATTAACTCACATCTTTTTTACTTAATCCCCATGACGATCCGATTAACCCAGGAAGGATGTGGTAGACCCCAACTGTATGGAGTAAATGAATATTGTCCTTGCATATAAGAATCATATGTAGGAGCATGTATATGAAATAATAGATGTCTGCCTTTATTTTTTCTGCCATCTTGGCCCATGATTCAGAAGGGTATATAAGCAAATGCTAGGACTTATGCACATTTCATATCATATTAGTCTCAATGAGGCGTAAGCAAATCCTTAAATAAAATTGAATGAAGAGTTTTACATATGTGACTTTACTTTTTTAGCTACTCTTTTAAAACTAGAAGGAGAAAGAAATTTGCCAAACTTCAGAACTATTTAGTACTTGGAATGCCTGGAAGTTTTGAACTAATATCTTAGATAGATAAACCTGGTAAAAAAGAGAGAAATTATTCACAATGAGTAATGATGACACCAGTCCATATTTGTACTATTATATAATAGACTGAATTGAAAAAATGAAAACTTTGGGAATTATACTATAAGTTAGCATTTAAGACTATTCTGGTGCTCAGTGTATAGTTAAGCTTCTGTACTTATGTTAATTATATTCTTTATTGAATTATATTTATATATTACTGCTTTAAAAATCATAAAGCATTGAGATTGTGAAGAAGTGACTTGGTGATCTTGCAAAGAAACTTTTTGTCCCTTCTTGAAGCTAATGATTACCTTTTGTGAAATCCACAATCATTATTAAAAGGCAAAGAGGTCTGGAATTTGTTTGTTGTTCCATTAACTTGTAAGCAAAATTATATTATTATTCATTTGTGACTTCCCAGAGAATAATCACCACAGGGGTGGGAAAAGATGGGCAATTGCACAGCAGTAGCTCGCAGACATAAAGTATGGAAGCCTTTTTGTCTCTGAAAAAAAAGAAAAGGATCCCCTTGAGAAATGTGCTTTTAAAAAGCTCTGCTTTTAAAAGGCATTAAAGATTTTGTACTGTGGCTATAAATGGACATCTGTTCTATAAGCTGTACCTCAACAAGAAGACAATGGTTGCCATGTCAAATCTCAACAGGTCACCTTTACCCATGTTTCTCCTAAGTTAAGAAATGCCACTGTAGCAGAATGCAAACATAACCTTTAATATTACTTTTCTTTGGTCTGGGCTTTCAGTTAAATGCCAGAGAAATGTAAGAAATCCCTGCCTCTCAGTGGATATGCGTTTCAGCCAGCCTCACTCCTTTAGAGCTATTGTCAGCTGGGAGTTCTTCAAGAGAAAGAGAGGTTATTTTGTGTTCCTGTTTCAGTCTTTGTCAGATGAAGAAAGAGAAAATTAGACTAATATATATGTCTATTTCGTTGCTGTAGAAGGCTAGAACTACTGCTGCAAGTCTTGCATCATATTTAATGTTCCTGTCTCAGATACAAACATCCATAGGTTTCATATGCATTACACAATGGAGCTATACTGTTCCTCAGGGGCATGGCTTTCGGGACCGGTACTGCTCAACAGCTATATGTCCCTACCAGGAGTCTCTGAGCTTGAATTATCTCTAGGGATTTCAGAACAATGCTTACTTACAATTCAGTGAACAGAGCTTTCCTTATTTGGCACAAAGATCACTTGAAATGCTGCTCAGAAAGAAGTTGGACAAACATCTCTGTTTCGCTGTTTCCTTGCTGCCACCACTACTGCTAAATTCTGTTATTTTTCCTTTTCATTGAATCTGACATTCCTGTCTTTAAAAATGAACGAAAATGGAAAAATTTGGCTAATAGTTTGAAAAGCCACCTTCATCCTGCTTGGCCTGCCAAAACTTGCTTTTCTGCTCTTTTTCATGGGTACGATAGCTCTATCACACTACACAGAAATTTATATGCACCACAGGAAAGAAATATATTAATTATGACTATGGAATAGAACCTTCTAGAGCATATGGCCCTCATCGTGTCTCTGTGAGAAGCTGCTTTGCAAAAAAAATTTCGTGTCTCCCGAAAACACCTGCTCTTCAAGACTTATGGGCTACAATGAACTCTGGTATGACCCCATCCTTGTCAGATTACAAGGACTGTAGAAGTCAAGAAGTGGGGAGAACCTGGGTCAACGGTATTTAACTAGTTCATTCTCTGAAAAAAAAATTACCTTTTCTTTTCTTCCTTCTTTGGTCTTCAAGACTGTCTTTTACTACAGAATGGGAGCAACATATTTTGTTGTCACAACAAAGTTACTCCTGTTCGTGAAGATCAAGTTGTTCTGTTCATATTCTCCATTCACCTAAACTCTGACAAAAAAATGTTATCCTGATACGCAAATCCTAACTCTGGGTGTCCTGTTTCGATGTAAATGGTAGAATAGGCTCCAGGAACTGTATCACCCTCTGCCCTACAGAACAGCTCGTCTCTCTCTCTCTCATGCTCACAGCAGGTACATCCATGAGCAAGCATGTGAGACATTGTTGCTCTAACTGCTCAGCATGTTTTCAAAACTTTCACGTGCATTAAAAATTGGACAAGTTTGGCTTTTTCAGGAGGAATTAAACAGATTAATTTATTTTCTAGTCTTTTCTCTTTTTTTTAACCTTTCCTCCCCATTTTTTTACTTCCCTCCCCCCCAGGATTTATAAAAAAACATCCACAATCCACATAGCATGAATTGCAAATGTAATCACCAACGTGAAGAAAGGTTAAAAAGCTCAGAAGTGTTGAGATCTGGTACTTTGGCAAACAAAGGCTGCACCGTTCAGGGGGCAGAAAGCAGAGCAAAGGGTTTTGTTGCACTGTGGGAAAGTGCTGATCATTCTTTAAACCGATGGTAGTACCATGAGCTCTGTTAGAGAAGCCAGTGGACATTTGGTAGTGTGTAAATCCTGCCAATACTGAATCAAAGGCCTCTTCTGTTCACCTTGTCATTTCATATGCCTAATTCTTCATTTTCAGCAGCTACTCTACAGATTGGCCATTTGAGGTTTAATTGATACCTAGTGTGTAGCTAGAATATAAGGTCTCCCTTAGTAAAATTTATTGTTTATTGTGCTCAGGAGAAAACATTTTCTGTAATTTACTGGGCACTTCTTGGTAAGTGAAAAGCATTCTAATTGTACACAGAAAAGACACAAGCAAACATTTTTCTTTTAAACTTAATTCTACTGTTGTGATGGACAGACATCTCAATACATTTGTAACGGAAGTCAGACTATGCAAAAGAAGAAATCAAAGATGTGCAGTTCCATATTTTACCACTGCAACCATAAATCAATGTCACTCTGCTGATCGTTAATATAATTCTCATCAATCTACATGAGCTAAGAATCTGTCCCACACAACCCTCTCTGTCACAACCACAATACCTTTGAATATTCAGTGGGCTGTTTGACACTGAACGTCCCAGTTTCGCTTTAAAATTATATTTGAAGACACTAATTCCATCTTTTTCAGTACCAAAGATGTCTTAAACTGAAACCCAGCACTTGAATGACCTCAGAGAATTGTCTTCTTTTCAATAATCTAGATACTCTTCTCACTGTGATGAACACGTCACCCAGAAGGCATGTCAAAGAACATACTTCAGGACATGAATTTTTTTTGTACAGAAGAAGGAAAGTATCTATCCATAGTCTTATATGCAATTTGTGCAAATTCTTTCAAAGACTGTTTAAGTAGTATTCCAAAATGCTTTGCACTAACAATTATGAAGCGTCAAAAACCATAACATGATACATATAATCCTGCTTCTCTTAATATTACCTGGTGCCTTCATTTTTCCCCCCTTAGTCATGCAAATGAAAATTTTGCTCAAAATTCAATGAGTTTGAAACTAGAAAATAATTTTTGCCATAACTATGGCCTTTTCATACTTTGTAATGCATACTAAAGAATATTTTTCAAATAATTGCATTTTTACAGTTTTGTCCATGAAGTTCCTTAAGCTCAGAGCTGTCTTTTAAAAGAAAATTCTAAAATTTAAAAAAAATGCACTCTTACTTTTTTACGTTTTGACACAAAATATTTCTACTATTTAATGCAAAGTGTTTATATAGACATATAAACACTTTTATTTATTTAAAATAACAGTATGAAAACTCATAACAACCATGAAACTTATAATTTGAAATATAATCTTTTTTCTCTTTTACTCTTTTTTTCTGCTTTGTTCAGTGCACTACAGACAGGAAATGTCTACTTTCTTTTGCTTTCCTCTTTTTCTTCTGAGCCCTGGAAATCAATTAGCCAATGATTCTCATTTGTGCTTAAAGAATTTCAAAGAAAACTCAACCACTGCTACATTAACATGAAGCAGTAAAAAAAATGACAGTACTTCAGTGACACAATATTGATAAAATACAAGCAAAATATCTGGGACTCTCAATTTATGATCTACTGATAGTGTGGGATCTGCATTTTATGTCATTATTTGTCACATAACAAATACACTAGACCTTTTAATTTTTCTCTTTTCCAAGAGGAATAATATTCAGAAAAATGGTAGGAAAGTTTATGATTCTGCTGGTTTTTTTCTCTGTAGTTTGGGGAATGGGGACACACACAAAAGTCTAGTAAGGGTGTTGAAGACTTTTGATGTAACACTGTACTTAGTTCATATTGGCTGAAGTTTTTGACAAAGCTTTTGGTAGCATATTTTACCTTGTGTTTCTTGAAGTAGCAGATACATGTGAGGAAACAGTGGATTTTATATTGCAAGAACTTCAGTGAACAGAACACCTTGAAAAGAAGATCATTATTTTGTGGGCCATGGAATACACTGAATCCTTCCTCTTATACAAGAAAATGCTGCCAGTAGGCATTAAATAGCTTTGAAAGGACTACAATGAATTTGCAGATCATATTGTTTCCCAGTTTTAGATCTGTTTTCTCAGCAGCATTCATGACGAAATTTAACTCCATCTGGGGTGTGACCTTTCCCCTACTAATGCTTACGCCAGTTTATCCATTATTTTTAGTACAAATAACTCTGACTCATCCTTTGTGAAAGTTGATACTGAAAAGAGTGTGCTGTTGTTACTGTCAGGTGTCGATACTGTGTCAACATCAGTGGCATCAAAAACTAGTAAATTAAGTCAGGAAGTTGAAGACTAGCTGTAGATCAGTGCAGATGCAAGGGCATCTTGTATGCTCCTTATGCATATGATTACTCTCTCCATAACCATTAGGGATCTGATGTTCAGGATATCACAGGTATTAGACTGACTGGCAGTGGATAAATAGCTGAGAGAGACAAATGGCAATGATGGATAATGATAAAGTAGCACTTCTCTTTATACATGATGGTCCATGAACCTGGGATGGCCTACACAGCACCAGGCTTGCTGGCATCAGATGGGGTTCACCTTTCTGAAAGGGGCAAGAGCGCCTTTGCTCACAAGCTAGCAGGGCTCATTGTCAAAGGTTTAAATCAGGCTTGAGGGGGGAGGGGGGCAATATGAGGCTTGCCCATGACAAGCTGTGGGACAACAGGCAACGTTTAGAGGCACAGGCTGCTAGGAAGGGCCTGAAGTCTGCTCTCTGAGATGTGCTGGCTATATCACAGCACACTTGAAGTCTAATGGAGGTCAGACAGGGGCTCCTGAGATAATCAGCCAAGAGAGGTACATCAGTGAAATACCTCAAAGGAATTAAGGGGTGCTCCTCTAGGAATGTGACATGGCCGACAGACCAGCTAAAGTGCCTCTACACTAATGCATGCAGCATGGGCAACAAACAGGAGGAGATGGAAGCCACCATGCTGCTAGAAAGCTATGACCTAGCTGCCATTACTGAAACCTGATGGGACAAATCCCATGACTGGAGTGTGGTTATCGATTGCTACAGGCTGTTCAAAAGAGACAGGTGGAGGCATTACCCTCTACATCAAGAAATAGATAGAACATAAAGAGCTGTCTCTGAAGAACAGCCACGAGCAGGTTGAAAGCCTATGGGTAAGAATAAGAGACTAAAGAAACAAAAGGAACCTTGTGGTTGGTATCTATGACAGGCCGCCCGATCAAGGGGAGCCTATTCATGAAGCCTTCTTACTCCAGCTACAGGAGGCACCACACTCACAGGCTCTCATCCTGCTGGGGGACTTCAACCACCCTGATATCTGCTGGAAAAGTAGCACAGACAGCTGTAGGCAATCCAGGAGACTCCTGGAGTGCATTGAAGATAACTTCTTAAGCCAGGTAATAGGCAGCCTTACTAGAGAGGATACAATACTGGACCTATTGGTCACCAACACTAGTGAGCCTAATCAGTGACATCAAGACTGGAGGCAGCCTGGGCTGCAGTGATCATGCACTGGTGAAATTTGCAGTCCTGAGGGATATGGATCAGGGGAAAGGTAAAGTCAGGACCCTGAATTTTAGGAAAGCAGCTTTCCATCTCTTCAAGGAGTTAGTCAATAGGACCCCCTGAGAGACTGCCCTCAGGGACAAGGGAGCAGGACAGACCTAGCAGATCTTTAAGGACACTTTCCATAGAGCACAAGAGCTCTTGAACCCCATGTGTAAGAAATCAGAAAAGGAAGGCAAGAGACCTGCTCACCAAACTAAAGGGCAAGCAAGAGATGCACAGGCAGTTGAAGCAGAGACAGGTATACTGGGAAGAGTATAGGGATGCTGCCCAATTGTGCAGGGATGGGGTCAGGAAAGCCAACACTCAGCTGGAGCTGAACTTGGCAAGGGACACAAAGAGTAATAAGAAGGGCTTCTACAGGTATGTCAGCCAGGAAAGGAATATCAAATAAAATGTACTCCCCAATAAGCAAGACTGGCAAACTGGTAACAGTGGACGAGGAGAAGGATGAGGTACTCAAAAACATTTTTGCCCCAGTCTTCACTGGCAACCTGTCTCCCTACACATTCCAAGTGGATGGAATGCAAGGCAGGGACTGGGAGAGCAAAGTCCTTCCCTCCATAAAAGAAGATCCAGTTCATGACCACCTGAGGAACCTGAACGTAGAAGTCTGTGGGACCTGACAAGATGCATCCCAGAGGCCAGAGGGAATTGGCTGATGTAGTTGCCAAGGCACTCTCCATGATACTTGAAAAATCATGGCAGTCAGATAAGTCCCCGGTGGCCTTCTATGATGGAGTCACTACATCAGTGGACAAGGGAAGAGCTATGGATAACATCTATCAGGAGTTCTGCAAGACCTTTGACACGGTACCCCACAACATCCTTCTCTCTAAACTTGAGAGGTATGGATTTGATGGGTGGACTGGTTGGTGGATGAGGAATGTGGTTAATAGGTCAATGGCCGGATGGAGATTGGTGACAAGTGGTGTCCCTCAGGGGTCTGTATTGTGAGCAGTACTGTTCAATATCTTCATCAACGACATAGACAGTGGGATTGAGTGCACCCTCAGCAAGTTTGCAGATGACACCAAGCTGAGTGGTGTGGTTGACACACCTGAGGGAAGGCATGTCATCCAGAGGGACCTGGACAGGCTCAAGGAATGGGCCTGTGTGAATTTCATGAGGTTTAACAAGGCCAAGAGCAGGGTCCTGCACCTGGGTTGGGGCAACACCCAATATCAACACCGGCTGGGAGATGAAGGGGTTGAGAGAAGCCCGTGTGGAGAAGGACTTGGGGGTACTGGTTGGTGAGAAGCTCAACGTGAGACAGCGATGTGCACTCGCAGCCCAGAAGGCTGCATCAAAAGAAGTATGGCCAGCAGGTCAAGGGAGGTAATTCTGCCCCTCTGCTCTGCTGAGACCCCACCTGGAGTACTGCATCCAGCTCTGGAACCCTCACCACAGGAAAGACACAGACCTGTTGGAGTAGGTCCAGAGGAGGGCCACAAAAATGATCAGAGGGATAGAACACCTCTCCTATGAGGACAGGCTGAGAGAGTTGAGGTTGTTCAGCCTGGAGAAGAGAAGGCTCCGGGGAGACCTTATTGCTGCCTTTCAGTACTTAAGGGGAGCTTATAAGAAAGGTGGGAACAGACTTTTTACCAGGGCCTGTTGTGATAGGACAAGGGGTAATGACTTTAGATTAAAAGAGAGAAGATTTAGACTCGACATAAGGAAGAGATTTTTTGTAATGAGGGTGGTGAGGCATTGGAACAGGTTGCCCAGAAAGGTGGTAGCTGCCCCATCCCTGGAAACGTTCAAGGTCAGGTTGGACGGGGCTCTGAGCAACCTGATGTAGTTGATGGCCCTGCTTATTGCAGGGGGGTTGTACTAGATGACATTTAAAGGTCCCTTCCAACCGAAACATTTCTATGATTCTATGAACACCTCAGCTAGACAGACTGCATGAATCATACTTTAGAGTAACATGTAAGATAACTTTGGGCAGCAAACTGTGAGTCAACCACTTCTAAAATTTGGTTTGGAGGACCTCAGCCTGGTCAAAGATATCTCAGGTTGTCTCACAGTATGGCACTTCCAGAAAGCAGCAATATTTCAAGGCAGTAAGGGTAACTAGAAAGGCCACTGGTCATTTAAGCAGGAGAAAAGCAGCAAAGAAATGGGGCCAAGCACATAGTCAAGGGAATGACTGTTCATGAGGTGTTTTTCAATAATATCTGGACCACAGTGAATCAGATGATACTGCTGATTCAATCATGCTTGACACACTACGAACTCAGCAAAAAGCAGTTGTTGCACTTCACTTGCTCTCAGGAACTAACCAACCTTATTACACAATATTTAAAGGTTATCAAGTCCACTGAAGAATCTGAGCTATTTAAATAGACAGGGAGAAAAGAAGGAAAACAGGCAGAAACAGAAAAAGAGTGTGTAAAATCAACATAAATGGAGAAACAGAGCAGCAATGGAGATGGAAGGAGGTAATGCAATATTCTGCTAGCTAACATTGCACTCCAGGAGAGAAAACACCAGCCTCAAAGTCTGCCCTCAGAGACACAACACGGAGATGGGAAAGAAGTTGCTTGTTGTAGTTAGGGAACTGAAGGAAAGAGGTTGATGTAGCAAAAATAATATGAAACATTAGAAAGCTTAGGGCTTTCTTACAAAAAAAGAAACACAAAAAATAAGAATAAACAGGGTTCCTAAGTTATTTACACTTTACATAACAAAATTTGGTTCAAACCACAGATTTCAGAGACTAAAAGAAAAAGAAAATTATCATTGCACTAAGCAAACTGGCATATTTCAGTCTTTCATAACAGCACTGAAAAAACAAGAGTTTAAATTTTCAGAAAAAGCACGTACGTATACATGCCCAGAGGATTACAATGTAAAGGTTTGCAATGCAATTGAATAAAAATGTTTACTTCGATCAGTCTTCCATATTAAAACTGAAGAGTTTGTTGGTTTGGGGTTTTTTTTTGCTTGTTTGTTTTTTAAATCAGGGAGCACATATATATTTTGATATGTTGATATCAATAGTGAGTCTATTTTGCCATAAAGATAGTCTCTTCATTTTCCCCTTTAAAAGCTCACAAGGCACTGGGACTGGAAATACAGTTGAAATTCAGCATCTTCTCAAAGATTCTAGGACTAGGGTTAGCGGGACTTATCGAGAAATCTTTAAAATAGATTGGAAGGGGGATGGGGATGTAACTGGGCTCACCAGAGAGGCACCTGAGTGTAGTAGCTCAGCACTTGTAGGGCAGGATGTTAGTACTTTAAGAATCGGAAGGCCCACCACCTCTCTAGGGCTACACACTCATTGGCCTCTCTGAAATGCCTATACACCAATGCACGCAGCATGGGGAACAAGCAAGAGGAGTTAGAGATCTGCGTGCGGTCACAGGGCCATGATCTCATTGCAATTACTGAGACATGGTGGGATAGCTCGCATGACTGGAACGCTGTCATGGAGGGCTATGTTCTCTTTAGGAAAGATAGGCCAACGAGGCGAGGTGGGGGAGTTGCTCTTTATGTGAAAAAGCAACTGGAATGTATTGAGCTCTCCCTGGGGGCTGATGATGAGCAAGTTGAGAGCTTGTGAGTAAGGATTAAGGGGCAGGGTAACATGAGAGACACTGCTGTGGGTGTTTATTACAGGCCACCTGATCAGGATGGGGAAGTTGATGAGGCTTTCTACAGACAGGTGAGAACCGCCTCACAATCACAGGCCTTGGTTCTCATGGGGGACTTCAACTACCCTGATATCTGTTGGGAAGGCTACACTGCTAGGAATGTACAGTCTAGGAGGTTCCTCCAGTGCGTTGATGATAACTTCTTGACTCAGGTGGTGGAAGACTCCACAAGAAGGGGTGTACTACTGGACCTAGTACTGACAAACAAAGAAGGACTGGTGGAGGATGTTAAGGTCGGAGGCAGACTTGGCTGTAGTGATCACGAGAAGATAGAGTTCAGCATTAAGTGCAGTGTGCACAAAATGACAAGTAGGGTTGAAACCTTAGACTTCAGGAGGGCTAACTTTGATCTCTTCAAGAAATTGATGGGAGAAATCAAATGGGAGAGGGCTCTAGAGGGTAAGGGGGCTCAAGAGAGCTGGCTGATATTCAAGCACCAGCTCCTCCAAGTTCAGGATAGGTGCATCCTGAAGAGCAAGAAATCGGGCAAGGGAAGGAGACCTACATGGCTGAGCAGGGATCTTCAGAAAAAGCTCAGGTGGAAGAGGGGAGTTTACAGGATGTGGAAAAGGGGGCTGACGACTTGGGATGAGTATAAGAACACTGTCAGGGTATGCAGGGAAGAAATGAGAAAAGCCAAGGCAGCTTTGGAATTGAACCTGGCAAGAGATGTCAAGACCAATAGGAAGGGTTTCTTTAAGTATATAGGAGGCAAAAGGAAAACCAGGGAAAATGTGGGCCCACTCTTGAACGAGATGGGTGCTGTGGTGACGGATGATGCAGAGAAGGCAGAGTTGCTGAATGCCTTCTTTGCCTCTGTCTTCACTGCTCGGGCCAGCTCTCGGGAGTCCCAGACTTTGCAAGTAACAGAGAAAGTCTGGAGGAAGGAAAACTTTCCCTTGGTTGAAGAGGAACAAGTTAGAGAACAATTAAGTAAACTGGATACCCACAAGTCCATGGGGCCTGATGCGATGCACCTGCGAGTGCTGAGGGAGCTGTCAGAAGTCATTGCTGAGCCACTCCCCATCATCTTTGAAAGGTCCTGGAGAACAGGTGAGGTGCCTGAGGACTGAAGGAAAGCCAATGTCACTCCAGTCTTCAAAAAGGGCAAGAAGGATGACCCGGGAAACTACAGACCAGTCAGCCTCACCTCCATCCCTGGAAAGATGATGGAACAGCTTGTTCTGGGCGTCATCTCCAAGCATCTGGAGGAAAAGAAGGTTGTCAGAAGTAGTCAACATGGATTCACCAAGGGGAAGTCATGTCTGACTAATCTGACAGCCTTCTACGATGGCGTGACTGGATGGGTGGATGAGGGGAGGGCAGTGGATGTTGTCTACCTTGACTTCAGCAAGGCTTTCGACACTGTCTCCCACATCATCCTCCCAGGCAAGCTTAGGAAGTGTGGGTTAGATGAATGGACAGTGGGGCGGATTGAACAGTGGCTGACAGATAGAGCTCAGAGGGTTGTGGTTAGTGACACAGACTCCAGTTGGAGGCTAGTAACAAGCGGACTCCCTCAGGGGTCAATATTGGGTCCAATCCTGTTCAACATATTCATCAATGACCTGGATGAAGGGATGGAGTGTACCATCAGCAAGTTTGTTGATGACACAAAACTGGGAGGGGTGGCTGACACGCTGGAAGGCTGTGCTGCCATACAGCGTGACCTGGACAGGCTGGAGAGTTGGGCAGAAAAAAACCTGATGAAATGCAACAAAGGTGAGTGTAGGGTACTGCATCTGGGGAGGAATAACCCCATGCATCAGTACAGGTTGGGGGCTGACCTCCTGGAGAGCAGCGGTGTGGAAAGGGACCTGAGAGTCCTGGTGGACAACAGGATGACCATGAGCCAGCAATGTGCCCTGGTGGCCAAGAAGGCCAATGGCATCCTGGGGTGTATCAAGAAGAGTGTGGCCAGGAGGTCGATGGAGGTCATCCTCCCCCTCTATTCTGCCCTGGTGAGGCTGCATCTGGAGTATTGTGTCCAGTTCTGGGCTCCCCGGTTCAAGAAGGACAGGGAACTGCTGGAGAGGGTCCAGCAAAGAGCTACAAAGATGATTAGGGGATTGGAGCATCTTTCTTATGAGGAAAGGCTGAGGGACTTCAGTCTTTTTAGTCTAGAGAAAAGAAGACTGAGGGGGGGGTCTTATCAATACTTATAAATACTTAAGGGGAGGGTGCCAGGTAGATGACAATAGTCTTTTTTCAGTGGTGCCCAGTGATAGGACTAGAGGTAACGGGCACAAACTTGAGCATAGGAAGTTCCATCTTAACATGAGGAGGAACTACTTTCCTTTGAGGATGGCAGAGCACTGGAACAGGCTGCCCAGAGAGGTTGTGGAGTCTCCCGCACTGGAGACATTCCAAACCCGCCTGGACGTCCTCCTGTGCAACCTGCCGTAGGTGTCCCTGCTGTGGCAGGGGGGGTGGACTTAGATGCTCTCCAGAGGTCCCTTCCAACCCTGACGATACTGTGATACTGTGATTTCCATTCAGTTAACACAGATTATTTAAAATCGTTTTCTTTACATGTAACAGTGGCTACTGTATGAATGAATCAGTTATATGTATTACTTGTCTGTGAGAAATATTTATGTGCCCTAGCGTATTCCAGAGAAGTTGTGGCTAGGGGCAGACAAAGTGACAAAGTTAGAACGTAAACCTGTCATCAAGCTGATTGATGTATCTGTTGTTTACAACTGAGTCATGTAGTCAAGGTGTTTTGCGTTGTCAATGAGGCCAAACATCACAGCTTAGTGAAGTACCATTAACTACTGTTCCCTTTTTCATGGCACTTTATAATAACCTTGCTCCTACTTGCAACAGAAGTAACATTCAGGTTAGGGTAGCAGTTCTATTAAGCAGTCCTGAGTCCCTACAGAGGAGAAATTATATTTGCACCTTATAGTATATCTGAAAACTTAGGACAGATGTGACTCACTGGAGCCCACCAATATCATTTCAGTCTTCATAGAGCAGCCTCTGATCAATAAAACAAGCAAAGCTTCAGCAAGTGAAATCTTATTTTTATCTATTAAATCAGTGGTAGAAAAAAAAGCCCATTTAATGCCCCATGAATCCGTAGTTTACTTTAGGGGAACTTGCAGGTTGCAGACAAAAAGTCTGCAATGCAACATAGCTAAGGAATGCTCAATTGCTACAAGCATGGCAACCTTTTATAAACTCTTGAGTGAGCATAAAGTTATAGATTTGGCATTGTTTGCAGACCACTAAATATTCCAGGCCCCACTAGTCCTGTACTGTCCAAACTGTGGTTTCTACAAATGAGATTCCTAGTGCTAAACTCAAAGCAGCACAAGGTGAGGGAGGGAGAGTAGCCGTGTGGCTGGAGTTACAGACAGAAGCAACTTGGAATGTCAACCTTTGCCTGCTCCCCAAGACAATAAATCTTTGAATTAACTGTGTTCATGAGCACTTGTATTGAAAAGACAGCTGTACTTGTCAACTAGTTTAACAAAATGAAGTGAGGGGGGGAAAAGAAAGATCAAAGAGTAGGAAGGAAGAAAAAAGCTGAACAGGCATATAGACTTTAGCACATACAAAACTAAAACAGTTCAAAAATTGTCTTCAGTTAATAGCAACCCAAACTGTTTGAAATAATTGCTGTTCAGCAACAGAGATAATGATATGCTACTTCACATAAATATCTGATGACTTCAACATGAGGAACTAACTATAATGGAGTGTCATACTGAAATATAAAAACCACTGATGGAAGTTGCAGCAGCAATCCAATCTCTGAAGTTCCATTTTGTGGGGAGCTGCAGGTTTGGTGATTAGTGATGGGTGCAAAAGCAACTTAATTCACAGCAAACCTCATAAATACCATTGTATGTATCCTTTTTAAATGCAAAGAGTGAAGAGGAGGAAGTATTGGTGTTACTTAGAAAGCTCTAACTCAGAAAGCATGTTTTTGAATGTCAAAATACAAGTAAATGCTGAAAAGTTGCATGAAATATTTTCTAATACCTAAAATAATGCCTTCTGAAACCTTCAAAGTAACACACACAGGGAATGAATATATTTTCGATGTTTATCTTTAGGGTTTTTATCATCACAGATGATAGTTTCAACTTTATTTCACATTCAAATATTGGTGACAATAAAGGATGCAAGCCTTTCAAGGTTGGAATATAAATATCAACTGGGGGAAAATGCAGTATAGTACAATAACATACATACAGATGTTATTTCAAATATATATGGAGAAAACAGACATGTGTAAAATAGTTATAAAGTAATATATTACAGTAGAGATTCTGAATTTTATGAAGTTATAACTAAAGTATATCAGTACATTCTTATTGCCATTTAAAAGATGGTTTTCCTTACAATGATAGGAAAATAAAAAAAGGAGGAAGGAAACAAAATTTAGGGGTCATTTCATTTCATTAATGCCATTATTAATTAAAAAAAAAAAAAGTGTCTAACGTTTGGCTATTTTCCAGCTAAATTTCAAGTAAACTTCAAGGAACTATTCACATTGGATTATATATTTACATAAGAATACGTATTTTACAGTGTAATGAAATAAGACAGCATCTTATGCTAGAAATAAAAAGTTTAATTCTTTCATTTGTCATACAGTGATGGGTTAATCTTACCTAAATTATAAGATAGGAAGGGAAAATCAAACAATTCACAAAGTGTCCCAGATCTCAGATTCAATGTTCTTTCACATTACATGGGTGCAAGTATGCAAAAGCTGACACAATAGCCAATGACAATAAAAGAACAAAGGAGCTGTACTAGTAGTAGTACTTTTTTTTCCTTAAAAGCTCCACATCATCAAGGTCTGAATAACAAAAAATATCTTGGGAGACAGAAAGAAAACAAAAAGGCCTGGTCTTCCTATTCAGTGCTGCTTCTTACTCTGCTGTATTTCTCTGTGTCCCCAACATAAGAAGGACATGGACCTGCTGGAGCGTGTCCAGAGGAGAGCCACGAGGATGATCCGAGGGATGGAACACCTCTCCTATGAGGAGAGGCTGAAAGAGTTGGGGCTGTTCAGGCTGGAGAAGAGAAGGCTCCGGGGAGATCTTATTGCGGCCTTCCAGTACCTAAAGGGGGCCTACAGGAGAGCTGGGGAAGGACTTTTTACTAGAGCATGTAGTGATAGGACAAGGGGGAATGGCTTTAAACTGGAAGAGGGCAGATTTAGACTAAACATTAGGAAGAAGTTTTTCACTTTAAGGGTAGTAAGGCACTGGAACAGGTTGCCCAGAGAGGTTGTTGAAGCCCCGTCCCTGGAGGTGTTCAAGGCCAGGCTGGACACGGCCTTGGGCAACCTGGTGTAGTGGGAGGTGTTCCTGCCTATGGCAGGGGGGTTGGAACTCGATGATCTTCAAGGTCCTTTCCAACCTAAACCATTCTATGATTCTATGGGAAAGCATACTCTTCTGTACAACTACCTGTACTGTTCTACCACTGTCAGCGGGACTTCTAGGCCATGATGAGCCAGAGTCCAAAATCAGTTTCATAAGGGATTTCAAGTGCCTGAAATTTAGTTTCATTTTGTCTAGGCAGAGAAGTTTCAGAAAAAGAAAAAAAATCTGAAAATCAGTAAGCACTAATTTTGGACTGAAGGCAACATTTCATTTCAGTATAACCAGAATATTTTTATGATTTCTTTTGTAGAATACAAAAAAAAAAAAATGCAACTGCTGACCAAAACATATGCTCTGATCTTGCCAGAATTCCCTCTACTAAAGAAATTCTGACAGTCAACCTTATTTTTAACCAATCTACACTGTAGAAGAACCACCTGGATCTTCAAGTCCCATATTTCCAAATGAATCACTCAGATTTCTCTGATTAGCACTGCTTCGTAGCAAAGAAATATGCTTCTTGGAGCACATGGATATGGTTTTGTGACTTAAAACACCAATATCGGGGCTCATAAATTACACTTTTTCTCACTACCACCAGCACAGTAGGGGAAATCGGGCATGATTACAAACTTCCATCTGTAGTTTCATTGTTTGAAATATTTTATTAGCTCATGTAAATTAGAGATGCCTTCAGGTCATTTTAACTCACAACTGGCATGGTCATCTTGCTTACAATGGCTGCGGAGTCAGGAAAGTGCAAAACATAATTTGAGAACACTGATATTACTTGCACTGTTTGTGGCTTAGCTATTACCACTGTGCCCAAATCCCCCATGATTTCAGGTCATTCCTGAGTGTACTGTCCTGTTTCCCTTGTAGCCTCACTGCAACATCTTTTTTGTCATAGAGCTGTTAATTCAAATAGTACACAGAAACAACTTGATAAGACGAAAATTTTGATGAGATGAAAAAAATAAACAATCAGAAAAAGCAGTACAGTTTCCTAGTGTTGTCTGATCTAAAAGCATACCTTTATACTGTTACTCCTTCTGCAATATGTAGAAATTTAAAGGTATCCAGGAATGACTGGTAGATATGCAAAAGTAGTTCCTGTTTTTTTACAGCTATATTACTCCATGTATCTAATACCTGACCCCTAGTAATAAGAAACAGTTTGGGAAGACTCAGTGTACACGTTTATCCTTGGGAGCTGAGATTCCAAACGCTTCAACAATTAATGAAAGATTGTCAGATTTCCCAGCATCCATATTAAGATTTACCTTTCATACCAATATGACACAAAAGCATGAAAGCTACACTCTGACCTTCATTCATGTAATTCTGTTAAAGTACATCAATCATATTTCTTTTCTTGGTTGAGTGGAGATCATGTTGTTTCATTTTAGGAACAATTTTCCCATGGTGTATTAAGTACCATATTATGCCTTCATGAAAAGCGATATCGTGAAAAAAGAGGGACAGCAGCAGGAAAAATACCTCGTTAAAAAAAAAAAAGAGCTATAAATGATCTTGTCTGTGCTCTGCAAGTTGATTGTCTTCGCACACAGTCAAAGACAGTATCGTGTAATCAGTTTTTACTCAGAATTTTATTTCTCTCCACTCTGAGAAAAAAGAAATAGAGACCAGTTAAAAGATGATGGCTAAGATTAACAGGAAAAATCAGGTGTCAAAGGCAAGACTGAGGAAGATTGAACTTCCTAAATCAGAAAATGGAATCTAAAACCTCCAGTTCAGTGGCTGCCTGGGTTTCCTAGGCATTGGTGTTTTGCATTATGTTGCTGCTCAGACCTCAGCAGGCAGAGTCCTAACTCTAGTATACCTCTTTTTGAGATTTAAAAATAAGACGGAGGGATACCTACGCTACTTAAAGGTACTGACCTGTTCCAGCAGCATGAATGTCCAAAATGAAGACTTAATGGCTTTATTTTTAATCAATGCCTGCAACTGCCACCCAATGTTCCATAGCAACCAACTATAGAGAAAAATTCTCTCCTCAGAGGAAGAGGATTGAAGCCCAAATTTCTTATCTTCCAGGTGAAGGCTCTATCAACCGGGTAGCAGATAAGATTGTGTGCCCATGTCTCTGTATGTGTACAGACACAGACAAATACTGCGCTTATTACCCCGTCTCTCCTACTGAGCATAATATCAGAAAGTGGTGTTATTGTCTGTGATATATATCAGACATCACAATCTTATTTATACTGTTTACAAGATTTCCTTGGTATGATCCCTTATTTTGTTTTATGCTTTTGACGTGTTGTAGTCTACATTTTTAATTATATTAACTAGATCACAAATTTAATGCAGCTAGAGTTTTTAAACAAAAGTATCCCAAAGTCACATTCCACACTTTTGCTATTTTGTCTACAGTACCTAACCCTTATTTATGTAGAAAAAACTTTGATGATGTGTTTTTATTATCAGTAACTTTGGAAGTTTTTCCAGGTAGCAAGGTCAGTATAATGACTTACCAGGTTCTGTGGTTTCATTGATACAAAAATGTGAGTATTATACAGGTTATTTCAAGTAATAAATCGTCAACTATGTGCTTCTTCAGAGTGCAGGACTTCTACTGGGTAAGGAATTCAGTACAGCTGTCCTTGTACCCTCTACAATGCCCTTGTCATGGTGCTAAGCAATAAGGTTACCCTGTGACCTGTTTTAGAGTGTGGTTGTCCATTAAATAAATGTTAATTCATCCCAGCATCATCATTCTAGCAGACTATAATGACCTTAGGTTGCTTCTAGGTTGAAATGAAGACAATTGTTTCACCAAATGGTTTATTCCAAGATTTAATTATATTGTTAATCCTTTAAGAAGCGCAGAAAATCCCCTCTAGCAATACAAATCCTTTGCACAGATTCAGACAGCCCTAGTTGTTCATCTTCTAGACCAGCATTAAGATGCAATTAGCACAAAAATTGTAACCCTGGCTATCCTGCCATGCCAAGCTATTCTGGCCTGGGAATGGGCCACATCCATGCCCCAATAATAATTCTTGGTGGGAAAACAGCTTATTGGAGTTGAACAGATTTCAGACAAGACCCAGCAGACTTAGAGGAGGTAGTCATACTCAACGTTCTTTAAGTCCTAAACTCAGCACTGTGTTCTTTATCATTTCTCTCTGTAAGGACCGTGACAGTGAGCTTTCCATCTTAGTCTAGCTTTGTGTCTTAGTTTGAGCGACACAGACTAATTCCTTTTCTAATACTTGGGAAAACTGCACTTTTAGAAGACTCTACTATCTAAATTTGTGAAAATATTTACTTTACAGCCAGCTATGGTGTGTGGGTTTCAAAGTCTCAATGTTTTTCAAGCTTGCCAGATGCAGGGACGAGGAGGAGCAAGACCCAGGCACTTGACCAAGCTGGACAACAGGATTATTTCATACCATGAGCGTCACATTCAATAAAAATTAGAAAATTTGCTACAAAGTGCTCTCGCTCCCTTGATGGCTGCAATCCTGAGAACTTCTTGCTCTGGTGCCAGACCCCTGAGGCCTTCCGTTCCTTCTGAAGCCCTCACATATTCACAGTGTCCCACATTTTCTGTCCACTGCTGGGAGTGCACAGCTTCCTACATATATAATGGGCTGAGTATAATCCTTGTATATTTTATATTGGTATCGGGATCAATATTGGTTCTTTAGTGTTATTATTGTTAATCACCTAGTCTTATTCTATTAAATCTGTTCATATTTCAATGAAAATTGAAATATGGGTTTTCTTGTTTTTCCCCAGTTCTCCTTCCTGGGTGAGGAGGGGTCATCAGGTGATAGAATAATTGCCTAATGACAACAATTTGTGTCGGGCACCAAGTTTGTTATGGTTTGAGAAACCCACACACCATAGCTGGCTATAAAGCAAATATTTTCACAAATTCAAACACTAGAGTCTTCTAAAAGTGCAGTTCTCCCAAGTATTAGAAGAGAATTCAGTCCTGTGTTGCTCTAACCAGGACACTGTGTTTGCTTTCCTAGAACATATGATAAGATTAATATATATTTCCAAGCTTTCCTGAGAGAAATTCATATGGATTGGGGTATTTGTGTATTGGGTGGTAGCTTGACTTCATTTTGTTAGGTGTGCATATTTTCTTAATAGATTTTAATTTTGGAAGTGGAACATTCATTTTTGCTAAGAAAACATACACTTCTGTTGTGTTTTACGCTTGCAGATGTGGTGAATCTTTCCAGTCAGACATTAGAGAAATCACAGACATAAGAAAATACTTTGAAAAGAATCAGTAACAAGTGTGACAGGTTATTAAGAAATATTAATTTTTTATCCATATTACATTTTTTTCACTAAGCATATTCTTTCCCTCTTAAAACAATAAAACTAAATCCGTAACAAAACTTTGCATGACATAATGCTAGCTTTTCCCAATTTTTCCTTCTGCTTTTTAAGAGCTATTGTGGGCTAAACCCAGTAGACAGCTAAACCCCACACATCTGCTCACTCACGTAAAAAGTAAAAGTGAGAAAATTTGTGGGTTGAGATAAAGACAATTTAATAGGTGAAGCAAAAGCTGTGTGTGGAGCCATTTTGAGGAAACGAGGGCTTCATCATGAGTGACAGTTATTTGGTAAGACAAATGCCTTAACTCTGAATGTCCCCCCTTCCTCCTTCTTCCCCCAGCTTTTATGGCTGAGCACGATGTCATATGGTGTGGGATATTTCCTTGGTCAGTTGGGGTCAGCTGTCCCAGCTGTGTCCCCTCCCAGCTTCTTATGAACCCCCAGGCTGCTGGCCAGTGGAGTGGTGTGAGAAATAGAACAGACCTTGATGTTGTGCAAGCATTGTTCAGCAATAACTAAAACACTGTTGTGTTATCAACATTGTTTTTGTCCAAAATCCAAAATAGCACCATACAGGCTACTATGACTAAAGTTAACACAATGCCAGCCAAAACCAGTACAAGAGCTTATTATTACTGTGTTTGATCCAATAAATGTATCGATGAGCAGTAAAAAAGTTAGTGCTGTACCTGGATCTCTATGGTGTTTCTCCAATTCCTGTGTGCTGTAAAATTTACTCAAAAGGTATGCATGGGGGTGTAAGATAGCTCATAAGGGAGATATCTATTCTAACTATACCCCTGCAGCCTACTCTTGTGAGTTCTTTCAAGTCCAGTGCCAGACCCAGCTATTAAATTGGTACTGGCCCTTCGATAACACACTAACCTATGTTAACAGGAAGGACTTACAAGGGGTTTAATATTATCAACAGTATTGTCAGATGAAAAGACTATAACAGTTAAAAGTTCTCTGTTTATGGTTTAACAGAAAGGCTGAGTGGGACTGACCTTACCTACTTAAGCTTTTTAGGGTTTTAACTTCTACATCTGTATGGGTCACTCTTTGCTTCTGTACAGTCAAAGGATAAAATTAGGCTCAAAGCCCAATTAATCTGACCTATTTTGTCTATATCACTTTTATGTATTTTAGATATTTTCTTTAGGATGAGATGAATAGAAGCTCTTCTTTCTCCCTTTTCATGATAAAACAAATCTAGATGATCTAGATGGCAAACTTGGATGTAGTTGTCTACACTATATCAGATGAATCCAGACACCAGTCAGGTCTCATCAATGATTTTATTCTATTTGAGACACCAACTAACCCTGCCATCTAACCTACTTTCAATGTTGAAATGCTTTCATGCACCCAATTTTTTTGTCATCTAAAAGTAACAAAGCTCTCAACAAAAGATCTAACACCATGAGATACTTGATCTATTCACACTCAAGCACAGACCACAAAAGATTTGTTTTTTCTACAATCAACAAAAAGCCCTTTTTCCCCCCTTATCTGGTAAATATTACAAGCCCACAATGGTCCTTTGAACAATGTTTTAAATGCATTTGGGGGTATCTGAAATAATAGATGGCACTAGCAATAATTGAATACACTTTTCAAGACCTGACCTTGTATCTAGTTATTCTCAATGACCATATATCATTCTTTGTTCAAATCTGAAGGGTTCAACCAAAATGATGTTTTTGTAGGAGGGCATACCTATTGATATCTTAGAATCAGAAGGCCGTTAGAATTGATAAGTTGTCCACGTTAAATGGGCACAGGTAAACAATGATGTCTGTTATTCTGGTGAAATAATCTCAATAAATGAAGTTTTAATGAGCTCCTACTTTTTACTGGATCGGTGCCACCATATTCTCTTTTCCACTAATGCAATACAGGGAGACAATCTCCTAGTCATTGTAGATTACCACTGTTACTTATTAACCAAATGTACTTGTTAACGAAATGCTATTAAAAAAAAAAAAGGTAAGTTTCTTCCAATGTTATTTAGACAGGGAGAAATTCACCCATTTAAAATCCTCAGCAACGTATTGCTTTGCACCTTGGAGATGATTTCTAAGCCCTTGACAAATATTCTAGGGAGATAAAGGATATTAAAACTGGCCAATGGTAAGAGATGAGAGGGCACACTGAATCCTCAGTTACACAGATTTAGTGGTTATGGACTTTAACAGAAGGGCAGCAGAATTTATTCTCAGAAATTCTGTCTCTGGAAAACAAAAGGCTCTTCTACAGAAGATAAATTTTTATTTTGCTGTAACTGAAAAGCTGTCTCACTGTAAAAGCAGTAACTTTCTCTGTAGGGATGAATATGTTTGCTGACACAAGCACCTAGGCATTCCTTGTTACTGTAGACATGGTGAAAGAAAAAAATTCACAGTTTGGGTTGGTTCTTGCATATATATTTCACCATTCTCTGAGGTATTATTAAAGCTATTATCATGCATATATGATTATTGTGTTATTTTGCTATCATCTATACTATAATCACACTAGCCATTCATTAGTCATTGAACTGTGAGCATTTCATGGAAAAACAACATAAGTGCATAGCAAGCCAAAAAGGCCAGTGGTGAAAAGAAAGCAAGATGAGACATTGGATGGAGTATATCCAAGTTCCATCACTATCTCTAAGTTAATTCAAAATATGAATGCATTGTTACTTGGCTTTAGTTGGCTCCACAAGCTTGATTCTCCATAGTTATGCCTAGAGGCCTGCAAAGATCCTTATGTTTGGCTCTTGCAGGCTTAGACAAAAACTTACTGACTATACTGTTAAAATTGCACTCATTTTTGGCACCATTGCATATTGTTTCTTTCCAGAAAATTAACAAGAAAGCTGTAATCCTGAGGACCTGAACTATAGAGAATGGAAGTTTTTTCAAGATCATCTATGTAAAACACCTAATTAAGGTGCAGAAGTTAAGAAAGCTTCTTGGAATAAATACATTTGAGAGTGATGACTTCTGCTTAATTTGAAATTTCTCTGAAAATTCTTCTGCAAGCAACTGTCTCTGTCCACTGTTTACGTAGGAGGGAAGGATGTATCATGTCTCTAAGAGTTGTTTCATTCTTCCTTCACATACCTTTGTGTTCTTTATATTCAATTCACATCTAAACTTCACAAACACAATGTTTAGAGATTTACTTTCTTTCAAATAAAAACTGAGAATACAGAGAAACAGATAATAGCTTCAGGGAGGTCAGGAAATGATCTGTCAGTAAGTATTGGCAAAAAACAAACTGCTGTTACAACTGAAAGCGGATGCAGGTCAGCAAAATGATACTCTAGGCTGTTTGACTAGATCTCCACTTACTGTAACATACCAGAAATGCAGACAGCTACTTTGGAGATATGCAAAGTTAGTAGGAGTCTGAATCTGTTGCTGAAGAATTCTTCCAAAGTGTTCATATAACATTCTAAGCTATCTTTGATGTTAGCTGAAATAGGTGCTTAGGTATAGAAAGAGTTTAAATACAGTGGGAGTTCCTGAGGATATTCTCCCTGTCATCCAGTGATTAATACCCTCCAATAGATTTTTCTGCTAGAATTTGTCTGGTCCCTTTCTTAATAGATCACCAATGACTACTGCCTTGGTCTACTCTTGCCAACAGAGTTAGAGCAACAAAGAATTCTTCTAGAACTACAGTATCAGCAAAGACATGTCAACCTTTATAATTGCCCTGGATTCTTCTTGATATAAAGCCATATGATCAAAGGGTGTTTTTTTTTAATAACCATGCCTTTATCAGGTATTTTTTTAGCTTAACTCTTTCAGCTAAAAAAAACAAAACAGCAATTGCTGCGTTGAGGCCAGATTTTCATCTGATTATTTTCCAGCTGACTGTCTTGACTACAAACTAGTTCTCTTGAATTTTCTCATTTTGATACAATTAATTTGCCAGTATTCACTACAGATACCCACCTTCAATGGAAAAAGAGTATTCCACTTTTCTCACTCACATACATACACAGATGCACGTCCTTGTTTTATGATGTTTCTTCATTCTCCAGCTGCCTATAGAGTTAATCCAACCAGCTATTTTAAATTCAACAGCTATAAAATTTGGTAAGGTGGATTTTTTTCTTAGTGCAGCAAAATGGTTCCTAGGATTGTTGAGTGACAAATGTGTATATTTACCTGAAACTCTGAAACTCTGCAGCCAGAGCCGAACAACTTATGCATTTTCAGATTTATGTCAGACGCTTGGAGTTACATGCAAAAACAGGGCTGTAGCTTTTGAATTCTTTTGCATGTGTAGTCTCACAGTTGATGCAAATCAGCCTTTGCAAATGAAATATGTCTGAAGGATGATTTGAAGACAGAAATATTTTGCTGCAGTGCATGCTTATGCTGTTTTTTTAAATAAATTAATTCATTTCCCAGAAAACTGCGCTACAGCATAGTAAAAGAAAAAGGAGCAGATTAAACAATATGTTTCCTAAATTTTGGCATTCCTAAACAGCATGATTAATTGCAATTTTTGGTGTAAATTTGGAAAAAAAATCCTTATACTTGGGAAAGTCTGTTAGAAAATCAGGTTAGAAATAAACACATCTGTACGCTAAATGAGACAGATAATAAGACATCTGAACTATATATAATTATATGGATATATAGCAGTCTATTTAGTTTAGATTAAGTATTACATAATTTTAAAGTGTTAAACTGCAAGCACCATACTAACTACACATAATAAGAACTTATTCAAATGCTGTGGTTATACCTTTGATAAAATTTTATTGGAAAGCTGCTCATAAAAAACTTCAATTTCTTGGAATGTAATTTCAAATAACAGCCTATAGTGATTTTTTAAAATGTTAAATTAGAAATTGCCTTGTAAAATGTAACTGCTGCTTAATGCATAATAATATTTCATTTAAAACTTCCTTTAACATGTTGTGGTAGTATTTAAATAAAGAGGAAAAGTTATTAAAACAGTTCCTCCAGTGCTTTACAATTTTTAAAATAAATCGTCTTCTGCTTAAATATGTGAACTATTTTGGCAGAATGTTTAAAACAGAAAACTAATGGAATACAGCTGTTCAAAGTCAACTAAGAAAAAAGTCACTGTGTGTCTTACCTCTGACATTCTGCTGAGTCTGCTACAGAATGGCATTAACTATCTGCAATTTGAAATAAAGGTGATTAGATATTGTCAGTCCCACTCATTATAAGATTCCTTCATTTTCATTAATGTTATCTGTCTGTCTTACATTCCCTTAATGTAATAACAGGTACAAAAGTAAAATTTTTAAAATTTTAAATAAATATTCCATCTAAAAAAATGCTCACTTATAAATGCTGTGATTTATTACATTTTCTTCCAAGTTTGAGGTTTTTTGACTTTTAATTTTCATTGGTGTTGTTAAGAATATTAGTCTTCATAGGTCTTTGAACATTTTTCATAGATCTCCATAAAAACACATATCAAACCTGGTGATTAAAAAGGAGAGAGGAGGAAGAGGAAGAGGAAGAGAAGGAGAAGGAGAAAGGGGAAGGGGAAGGGGAAGAGAGAAAGAGAAAGAGAAAGAGAAAGATAAAGACAGAAAGAGAGAAAGAGAGAGACAGAAAGAGAAAGAGAAAGAGAATGATAAAGACAGAAAGAGAGAAAGAGAAAGAGAGAGAAAGCGAGAAAGAGACAGAGAGAAAGAGAAACAGAGAAAGAGAAAGAGAGAAAGAGAAAAGAAAGAGAAAGAGTGTCAGCAGACTAGCATTTCCAGTGTACTGTGGAATCACAATATAGTTGTGAATCTCATTACTGGTCTCTAGAATATGCTTATTGTCACAACACTGGCTGTCCCTAGTTGCCAGGAAGGGATATGTGGGTTGCAGCCAGCTCAAGCCTGGAGCTCTCTCTTTAGAGGTTCTGTCAGTGCATTGTTTTTGACATTTTTGTACTTATTGTTGGGATGAGCCGCATTACACTCCCTGTGTGGGTTTGTGTGAGTTTATTGCCATGGAGTCTCCAATGTGAGGTCTGCGTCCCATCTATTCTGACTTCATGCCTGTACTCCTCTATGGCCAGGCTGGACGTGACCTTGGGCAACCTGGTCTAGTGAGAGGTGTCCCTGCCTATGGCAGGGGGGTTGGAACTCGATGATCTTCAAGGTCCCTTCCAAACTAAACCATTCTATGATTCTATGATTCTATGATTCTATGATTAAAATAGTAATAATAAAACCCACTGAGGAAGAAGAATGCCACAAATATTTACAGGGACATTAACTGTACATAGGGTAAATGATAGGCAAGGTTTACAATCCTGACTTCTTCCAGTGATTTTTTCAATGCTACTGAATCTTCCTGATGTGGTTTTCAAAGAGCAGACCCTGGTCCTGCTGAGAATGAAAGGTATGTGTTCTCACTCAAAGACATTCTCCTCTGAAGGGGCACAAGGTAAGAATGTCCTAGTGTACCTAAAGCAGCACATGGTATGGTATGCATGGTTTGCAATTGCAGTGGTAGTAAATAAGACAGCCTTCTGTCCATGAAAGTATATTTGACTTACAAGTCAGAACGGTAAAATGAAGTTTGCTGATGCTAATAACTTATTTCCTAAACAGTTGTCCAAGTCCATAGCACTTAGAGATAATGTGAGCACGATCTGTTTGAGCTCAGTTTTAGTAGAATTACTCTAGGCTCCCCCTACTTTCATTCTAAATTTAGAATTTGCCTAATACAAAATGAGCAAAGATAAGTTTATAACTTTACAATCTGCCCCGTGTAACCTATTATATAATGATGGAGCATCTGAAGGGCAGACTGTGTGTCAGAAAAGGCTCTGATAAGGTAAAGTTCAATAAATGGACTAATTACTCTGATGCACCAAATCACAGTTTCTTTTATTCATCTCTACTGTCCATGTATCCCTGAATTTGTGTTTGTGTAAAGGAGTGTCACACAAATACTTTCTGACAATTCCAAATTAAATAAATCCATATAATATAACCCCTGGAGGGAGGGTTACGGATGCTGGAGCAAGCTTAATCTGAATCAATATCCAGAGAGAAGGATTCCCTCATTTCTTTTACACTTAAAAGTATCTTGCAGTTTCTCATACAGCCAGTAGAAACTGAGGGTGGCTGATAAGTATCAGCTTTAACTGCTTGACAGTTTTTTGAAAAAGTAAAAGGATATAAACATTGCAGAGAGTTTTGTGGTAATTCATTTGTATACACTTTTCAAAACTAATTAAACACAAAAACTTTCTATCTCATCTATAAACTGGTTTTATTTATTTATTTATTATAGAAAATATCCAAATCGCATGTCAAAAGCAACAAATGACAAGAAATAATTTAGCGTTCCACGTACTAAATCTGAAATGCACATTAATGGAGCACCAGCAAGTTTGACAAAATGCCATGGCATAATTATTTGCTAATTAGCTAGTGTAGTCAAACATGTAGGATTTACTGCTACTTACATGACTTTTCATTGTACAACTCAAAAAAGGAAATGATAATGACTTCATGCTGTAAAGACAATTCTTTTTGGTTTTGGTTCATCTACTTAGATAGTTTCAAAATGACATTGTCTGCTGAAGCACCTCATGTTTAGTGTCATCTTTTATTTCATTTTGAAATCTCTCTCCAGAGTATGAAATACAAAATGACAAAGGCATTAAATTGAATAATAAGTGTATGTTACAATTATGTGTTACTATGTGCTAGCCAAGATCCTAATGCCAAGTCCTTATTGTAAATCACATTGATCTATAATTACTATGAATAGTTAAGTTTTCATATTCACAGAGTCTTTGGAAATAAATCACTACATCATTCAGTACCAGACGAGTGGTATGGAAAAGTAATTTTGCCTAGAAATGTTGCAAACTGAAGAGATTACTCTGAATTCTTACAGAATTTTTGATATTTAAAACCAAAGACAATAAATATTATTTAGTTTCCTTGTTCCTTAATGAAAGAAAATGTTTGTGTAAACCTTTGTTAAAAGAAAAACTTTTCTGAAGGATTTTTTGAACTCTGAAAGGAATGATCTGATGACCTGTATTTTTCAGCTTGCAGAACAAGACCTCCAATTTCAACTCAACTGACTGATAGGGGTCAATCTAAAGATAAAAGAACGGCATCTTGAAAACCGTACATGTTCCCAAACTGAGACACCACACAAACAAGTTAAGAGAATAATACATTCAAATTCTATTGTAACTTTTTGGTGGAGATCAGCAAAGCATTTTACCAACAAGGAGGCTTCAGATTTCTTCTAGCATGGAAGGAAGGAACATTTGAGGTGAGTTAACCACACCACTGTATCTTTACTTTCTGCAGTTCACAGACTATCTCTAGTAACTTACTGGTTATATAAAGGATTATGTCTATAGGAAGAAAGAGTAAGAAAGACCCTCCCATTGAGTCACGAGGTCCAGAACAGACCCCCTTGTTTCCTATACTCCTTCTCAGAGAGGAATCTAGGTGTGGCTGGATTCACATTTAGTCCCAGACTTGGACAATGGTTTATGTCTAATGGACTGTATATGTTTCATTAGTATCAATTCACCACGTAATCAGTGTTACCAAGGCAAAATCAAAGTTATTGTACTACAGGGTTATGTGTGGTATCAGTCACTGACCAAAGATCTGCCTTTGGTAAAGGCCTCTTTTCCTTGAGGAGCAACCTTGAGAGGCATCCCAGCTCAAGGGGAGATCACCACCATGTTACCCCACTGCCTAGCAAGAAGAGCTCGAAGAAACCTCACTTAGGCTGTCATATCTGTGGGATAAAGTGTTGGCTCATAGTCAAATCACATGCAATGGAAAGGTAGCCATGAGACTCCTTGTACTTACAATTTTCTTTGTTCCTTGATAAATGAGTCTTGGAAAAGCCACCTGCAAGTCATGTGTTGATCACATGACTGGTGACGCAAGCCCATATGCATCAATGCTTACTGCATCACTCTGCTCTTTTTTGGGTTTTCAGAGAACAGACCAAGGAGTTCTTGGCCCAGCTATGACTCAGGCTTTTACCTCTTTTGGAGCCTGTACCAAACTATGGCTAGTTTGGTCAACGGGTTGGGTGCATCTGTCACAACAAATGAGGTGGTGTATCCAGAGAAACAAGGTAATGTAAAAGTAAACAAACTGCAATTATGTGCTTCGGAAATTTTTTTTAAATGGTAACATCCTGTCATTAGAGAAAGAGCCACAAGATTCTTAATATCCCCAGTATGACAAGAACTCTACTTTTGATGTCTTCTGAATGTTGGCATGTCCAATCAAACTGTAGATTTTAAGATCTGCATACTGACTCAGCACAACCATGTCAGTTCCTAGTAACACCACATAGCCATCAACAACTTCTGTGGATCTTCTAATAAACACTGATATGATCCCACTGTATTCAGTTTAACAAGATCACGCCACAATTTAATGCTTAGATAGCTACACAATTACATATGTAATGTAGATCAGACCCTCTTATATGTTACACGAAGACCATGGGTGGTGAAATTTAACTGTCTGCTCTCTGCGATCTAAATGTACCTTAGCAAGCAATTAGTAATTTATCCCCTTTTAACAACAACATCTCTTTAAGATTTGCTTTGAGGCAATGTAATTTAAAGCTGTCCTTTGAATCAAACAGCAGCTGTAAAAAACACTATCTGGTGGGATGGAGCTCCAAAACTGATCATTTTAACCTTTTTGACTGCACATATACATGTAATACATAGTGTCTGCCTCTTTCACTCTCCACTTAAATCTTCAGGAAACCCTTGCTGAAATTCCAAATACAAGCTGTATACTACCTAGACAGCATAATACAGATAGCAATGTGCATTTTCAAAAAACAAGGGAAATCCCAGTTAATAAGGTCACATATCTAGGCAAAGATGAATACTTGTCTTCACCATGACAAAGAAACATGGAGACTGAAGGGAAGTAAGAGCATGGAAATATTTGCAGTGCCTTCTCTGATTTTCCAAGTTGGAAGCAGCCTCCTTATTACTGAACTGACTGTTTTACAAGCATATTTGAACAGAACAGTATGACTCAGGCCAGGCATTCCGCATCCAGCAGTAATGAAAACAAGCCAAGGAGAAGACTTAGAGAACTCATACGGAAGAAATTTCATCACCCCCACCTCTGTTGCTGAGTGATCCAGAAGCCTGAGTTCAGCAACCAATTGCATACACCACCATATTCAAGGATGCATTCCACATATAAATGCTGTTCATACACTTAGAAATCTTCCTCTGAAAGTTTAGCAGGTGTAAAGAGGAACTACAGTTAGAAGACACAAGCTGCCTACACATTCAATGGAGAAAGATCAACTCCTGTAGGCAGCTCACAATTTTTTGCTGCTGAGAGCCATCTGAAAAGAGGATGCCTCTTTTGTCTGCCTTGGCCTTGTTCTCAGAGATACTTTTTGGCTGTAGTTTTCACAGCTTTCACTGAGAGAAGGGGATGAACATATCTCTGCTGGATTGCACTTGACATTGTAGATAACATTGTGCACAGTACAATAAGAGCTTTTATAGAAATTAATAATTTAGGGCAGAATTTTGACTATGTGTATGTGTGCATGACTTCCTCTGAAATGAAAGAGAGCTACCTGCACATGTACCTATGAACAGAACTAGATCTGTATTTTCTTCATAGTTTTCTTTCTTCATGGTGAATTTTTCATACAGTAAACACAGACTGAACAATTTGTTACAATAATAATATAGTACCTATGTCTTCCACAGTGCTTTTCATCAGCATATCTAAAGTCTTTAAAGTTTTTTCCTTCCACCATGCCCTTTTTTATTTTTTTTGCCAGGGGTTCTACTCATGATTAAAACTGTGCATAAGGTTTCCTGTAATCAGAATTTTAGTCAATTAATAGATCATTTTTTAAAATACTTCGTCCAAAAGGCATCAACTGGCCCACACCTGGCGTGCAGATCTCCCTGAGGTAAACTCATTTCTTCACTGTACAATCTCTAGCAATTGACATGGTACTTGACTGTACACAAAATGATATGTCACTTTGTGTGAAATATTCCTTGCAAAATAGCAGAATGGTTCTAAACCTCAGTACTCTTTATACACTGAACAATATACAGACTTGTAAACTTACAATTACACTTGACAATAAATTGACAATCAATGTAACGGAGATGGACATTTGTCCGTTGATATTTGCCCTGGGACAAAAAACTAGATATGATGCTAAAACAAACAGACAGCCTGTTTGGTCTAGGAAGGCACTATGATATAAGCCCTCAGAAGAGAAACTTTCCATAAGAGAGGCTTTGCGAACTGATTCCTAGAAGGGTAGACCACAGTTGAATTATACCAACTTTCAAAGAACATATGATTTGAAACATCTTCAAGCTGTGGCTATCTACAATTTAACTGTCTAGACTGAGCTTGAGGCCTAGGATGTCCATATAGACAATGTAGAAACTACTAAGAAGGAGAGCTACCTCCATAGATTTTGAACGGGGAAAACGATCACTGAAAATGGAAGCAGGGTGGACTGAGGATTGTTTTTGAGAGATGCTGTCTCTTCCCATAGTGCTTATGGGGACAATTACACAGATTAAAAGTCTGTGTTTTAGGTGCCTGCGCTTAAGTAAAGTGAGTCACACCTTCAGTGTCTCATGATTTTGAAATGTCTCCTCTAATACTTCCCAAAAATGTCCACTAAAAATATCACTCTGATGATTAATACTGAAGTCTTTGAAGTCAGTATTCCACAGCACTGGACCTGTCACTTTAATCACAGAAGCATAGACTCATAGCCCTCCTCTGGACCCACTCCAACAGGTCCACACCCTTCTTATGTTGAGGACTCCAAAGCTGAACTCAATATTCCAGGTGGGGTCTCACAAGAGCGGAGTAGAGAGGCAGAATCACCTCCCTTGACCTGCTGGCCACGCATCTTTTCATGCAGCCCAGGATACAGTTAGCTTTCTGGGCTGTAAGTGCACATTACTGGCTCATGTTGAGCTCCTCATCCACCAGCACCCCCAGGTCCTTCTCCTCAGGGCTGCCCTCAATCCATTCTCTGCCCAGCCTTTATTTCTGCATAGGATTGCCCTGGCACACATGCAGGACATTGCACTTGGCCTTGTTGAACTTCATGAGGTTTGCACAGGCCCATCTCTCATGCCTGTCAAGGCCCCTCTGGATGGCATCCCTCCCCTCCACTATGTCAACCGCTCCACACAGCTTGGTGTCATCGGCAAATTTGCTGAGGGTGCACTCAATCCCAATATCCATGTCACCAACAAAGATATTAAATACCACCAGTCGAGTACTGACCCCTGAGAAACACTGCTTGTCACTGCTTGCCACTTGGGCATGGAGCTTTTGACCTTAACTCTTTGAGTGTGACCATCCAGCCAGTTCCTTAACCACCAAGTGGTGCATCGATCAAATCCATGTCTCTCCAATTTAGAGACCAGGATGTCGTGCGTTAATGATAAAATATTATCTTTTGAAAAGAATATTGTTTTAATAACAGCAAAACCCAGTGAGTCGCTGTTTAAATTATTTTGAATGCTCTAATGTTGTGTGGACTCAATACTTTTAAAATCTTCTTTTTAAATCGTGAAAATAGGCTTCCCTACTGTAGAGCTGGTCACCATCCTTGGCTTTCTAACCTCCGAAAAATGTAAAGGATAGTTCTGCTATTGAATGTGTTTGCATTTTCCACAGCAGGATAACACATTTTCCTATTTATAAACTCAAGCAATTCTACAGTAGTTACCATAACCTGCCTACACAAGTGAAAGCTTATTTCTTTGTGCTCACCATGGTGTGGCTTATTCCTTGATGCACATGGAAGGACATTGTAAATAACATTTTAACACCCACAGCCCAGTTCATATTGAATAAACACAATGTATGGCCAGCCCATTTAAAGAAGAAAAAGGTTAATAAATACATAAGAAATGTTAGTCATGTCTGTAATCTGCCAACTATAACAACAAGAATCACCATTAAAATGTTGAGGTAAAAGAGCTAATATTACAGGTCTTACTTTAGTCACATTATTGCTTGTGTCGTGCTAGTTTTACTAATTGTAAACAAATGGCCCTGTTCTTATATATGCTCCTTTCTATGCTTCCTGCTTGTGCCTATATCACAAAGACAGCACTGTGAGCAACACACTGATATTGACCCCACAAGACCTGAGCTCAAGGCACACAAGATGCAAGCTGTGCTTTTCACGTAGCTCTGCTGTGAACATGTGTGATTTACTCTGTATCATATGTTTCACAGCACCAGTCACAGGTAACTCTAGAAAAGAAAATCAAAAGTGAATTGGGAGAGGAAATGAGATGGAGGTTACAGGATCAGTCAAAACAACTGTCTCTGCTGCTTAGCAATTAAAAGGCAGAGGGGTAAAATGAAAGAATTGTTTTGTGATGCTTGAGTATCAGTAACAATACTGAGGACAACTTTAGTTATAGCTCTATCATTTTAAACTTTTGCGCTAAGGAAAAAGAGGAAAGCTACCACTTGAATTCACACTCTTGATAGCAATTCTATATGGACTTCAGAAATGACAGTCTAAATGAAATTATCTTTCATATTCAGAAGCTGAGGTAATTATTGGAAGCTTAACTTACATACTGACCTTGAGTTTGTCCTGGTCTCCAGTCCTCAATGCTGCTTTGTTGCTGACTTCTTGAAGGAAGAATGCATACTGACTAATTCCTGTTTACACCCTTCATGGCAACAAATTATCAGGGTGAACCATCTCTGGAAAAGCAGTTATGAATAAGTTTTAGTCTCTTTTAGTTCCCTTGAACTGAAGTAAATACAAGCTGGTATATGGACTAACTACAGTCCACCCATTGTTAAGTACTAAGAAAGAGAATCTTAAAATACATCTGGCCCAAGAACAACATAAATTACCTGCAAAAAGGAAGTTGTAAAAACTTAAAAGAAAAATGAAATTAAATCATAGCTATTATGTAAGTTTTTCTAACCCTGAGCTGGCTCTTTACAAAATAATTTATTTTTTTATATCAAAGCATTTCAATCTCAACTTACTTTTAATAGATGGCTTTAGAGACTGTATTTGTGGTGGCAGAAACCTTAGAGAACACATTGCACCAATGCTGTAGCTCATGAAGAAACAGACGCAGTGTAGTGTATCATGACAGACTGAAATGGAATTCCAGCCGTGTGAAGGTAAATTTTCCAGCTGTGCTAGCACAGATTGGAATAACTCACTCATGACTGCTGCAGAAGAAAGTGTCAGTCTATATCTCAAACTGTAGCTATCAACCACTTTGTACCACTGCCTGCAGCAGACAGAGAAAGATTCTGGAGTAACAAGGTGAGATTAATGCATTTCTGGGAAGTAACACACAGTTTTATAATATTTTTTGCTATCTTTAATTTTTTCTTCTAATAGTTTTTGCTCTGAGTTTATGAACATGTACATTTTTTTAAATGTACATTACTCATTGCCATGATATTCTTTCTTCCTTTTTGAGTAGCTGCTGTTTTATGAATGTTCAACAAGCTTGTGAAGATCATGCTACTGTCATGAGCAATTAATGAAGTTAGTGACATTCAAACGAAACCGTAGAATGGAAATAGAACTACATAAAGAATATGTACATGGGAGGATGCCACAGGATGATTGTAGGAGGACTTGGGATTTCACAAAGTGGACTGAAAAAAGTCAGTCACTAAATCAATAATGCATTGTGGTTTTACTTTGAAAAAGAGCAGGTGAATTTTGTGCAAGTGAACTTGTAGAATCCACAACACTGACTTTAGCTAAGCACATTTTTTTCCTATTCACCAGCTCAGAAGTCACACTGAGTTTCTCAGGTCTTATTTCCGTGATTAAAATTCATCAGACATTCAGCTCCTTGGCTTGTGCTTATAGAAACTGGTATTTCTAAATGGGTTTTCTATCTAATGCAGGTTTGGAGCAGTCCTAGCTCAGGGGAGATACTGGCCACAGCCTGCTGCAATCCAAAAGAGCTCAAAGGGTCTTTACTAGAATCGCTACTTACAGGATCCGAGTCAGGTACTTTTCCACTCCAGCCCAGCTTGGACAATGGAGTATTTTGGTACTTTCCATGGTTATGCAAGCCCAGGACTTGCTAGAACTTGTGGTCCTGGTACCCCCCTCTCTGTGGCCATGTTGTCAGAAGTGATCGATTATAGTTATTATTGTTAAATGGTAGGAGCCACGGGGACCAGGCACACTATTGTGTTCTTGGTCCATTGCTCTTCCACCTGTTCTTTCCTTCATGTTAGACCAGTGTGTTACATTCTGGTCCAGTGTATTCTTATGTGGGGAGGACATCATGCCAAGTATCGAGAGGCCTAAGGTGTGTGTGTGGGGGGATAGCACCACCCACAACAGAAGTGCAAATATACAAGGAAAAGATCTACAGCTATTCGATACACATTTTCTGGGTTATATATTTATACTTACAAATCAAACCAGAACATTTTATCAAATATGAAGGCAAAGAAACATCCTCCTCTGCTCTTATACAAGAAATACATGAAGTGCAGACAAGATAGACCCTCTGTACCTTACAGCTACTCCCACTTCTCTCCTTATTACATACATATAAAGGTGTTTTATGTAATTTACCTTACAGTGACTCAATGAAACCTTACAGTACCTGGGTGGTTGGTACCTTCCAGTCTGCCTAAAATTAAAGGAAAATGCCTCTTCAGGCGATACTGTTTCTTCTGTGCTCTCATCCTTTTTTCAGAACCCATTTCGCATACCACTAATCCCATATTTTCTGACTTTTGTCTGGTCTCATAGTGGCTTTCTGTAGGAGTTTAAATCCCATCAGAAGTACAGTGCAGCCACTCAAGAATGTCACTCCTTCCTGAGCAAACCAATCTTTCCAGACACTGAGAAGATGCCCCTAGAATAAGTGACTACTAAACTTCTAAAAAGCTGGAATCCAAGTCTAGCTTTGCAATAACACATAAAGTCATCGAACTGTGTCTGTTTAAACAACATTTATTTCAGTGAAAATCTTCATTAGCTGTTTGGCAAATTCACTCAACTTCTCCCAGCTGCAGGACTGGATAGAAAATGAACTCTAATTGGACTTTGAGGTAGCAAATTTGACACTCTACAGAAAAAGAACTATCTGAAAATTTGCAGCTGGGGTTTAAGTTTGTTTTGGTTTGCCTAATTTTGATACTTCTTTCACCACAGATGTCAAAATTTTGTGAAGCTTTGAAACACATGAAAATTATTTATTCCAGACCCAACCAGCTTTTCACCAGCTGTAGAAAAGTCGAACTGGATGGAAGAGGAGATACTCATTTTAGTATTTCTCTGTATAAATTTAACTCAAGCATCCATGACAAATATTAGGCTCCATTCACAGAATATTTATAAAAAGCAGAAGGGAAATTAAACTAAATTGCCAGAAAGAAGGTGCATGCCTGGAGAACTCAAAACAGTGATTTAAGAGTGAGTTACAAGCACCTGGTGACAGCAAGTGTGAATAACTATGTCCTATCTCACTCCTTTGTACTGTTATTCATTATCATGCAACATGAAAAGAAAAAAATACAGAGATGAAAACAATTCTCAAAAGGCTGGCCACATCAATGAATTGATGAAATTACTGTGCACCCAGGTCAAAGTAGCCGAGCAGTCTTAGAAGAGGAAACATTAGGAAACTTAATGTTAGAGTACAGGTTCCTGATGAGATGCTGCAAAAGCACCTGAAGCAAAAAAAAAACCCCATATGTGACTGCAGGACAATTTGCATGCCCAGGAAATGAGCTGGATGCAAATATACATTCTTGCACACAAAACATTTGGAATTTATACAGTAACAAGAATAAAAAAAATCTATTTATAGAAGTCCCAGGTTCCATGGATTTCTAGAACTAAAACAAATTTTTTATATGCACCTGATAATCCTTGCTGTCCTGTGCTTTTTCAATTTTCATCATGATCCTCTTGAAATGGGAGTGATGAGATCTGAGTGGAAGATTCAACATATGGATGCACTGTAATTAATAATGCTGTGGCACGATAATGTTTCCTGGTTTAGTTTTTTGGGGGATTTGGTGGGTTTTTTTTTTGCCCAAATTTAACACTCTGGTTGAATGTATTTCAGAGAATTCCCACTGTGATGCTAAAATCTTTTGCATGGAAATTACTCATTTGGAGAACAACACCAAACATACATAGTAATATGGAGATCATTATTCTTTATCTGGCCTACTTAGTCCAGTTTGGGCCTCCTCAGTAGAACATTGTGACATACTGTGGAGTGAATCCAGCAAAGGGTCACCAAGATGACTGAGGCATTGAAGCACATGGCATATAAGGACAGGCTGCAATAACTGGGTTTATTTAGCTTTAAGAAGAGGACAAGAAAGGAGATTTGGATAGTGTCTACAGCTGTCTGATGTAAGAATATTGAGAAGATGGAGACAGGCTCTTCTTGAAGGTTCATGGTGATATGACAAGAGACTATGGACATAACTTCTACCAAAGGAAATTCAAGGCAACTCTTAGGAAAAACTTTGGAATTACTGGAATACGTGTCCCAGAGAGGCTGTATAATCTCCATCCTTGGAGATATATTCCAGACATGAATGAACACAGCACTGAGAAAAATCGTCTAATTGGTCCTGCTTTGAGCAGGTGAGTGGACTAAATGACTCTCACATATCCCTTCCAACCAAAATTATTTTATGAGTCTATGATTCGGGTAAGAGTAATACTGTGTCTAGCTATTTTGCAATGCTAGGAAAATGTTTACAGCTTTGTCTCTTCATTATTCTGAAGAAAGAACTTCAATGAAATGGAGATAAGATCACCTTTATAACAATGTCCAAAACTGACTTACCAATGCATTCACTCTGCTAAAGGGAAAATATAGGGAGAGGTAAAGAGAGGGATATTTTGCATCTAATTAGTTGATATGTGAAAATGATTTATTTCTGTTGTGGTCTTTCTGAAATGAAATAATCTGTACTGGAGGCAGTAATGCACTTCAATACACTCATAGGAAAAATTGGTACACTGTTGTCCATAATATTTCTATTCTTTTTTTTTCTTTTTCTTTTTTGTTTTAAAATCAAGCCTAATATCTTATTTTCCTCAATTTGACAGCCATTTTGCAATGATGTCTTAACTTCACTGAGCAGTCCTTCTTTATTCCTTTGTCTTCGGTCTTGGGGAATTTCAATGAGAGAATTAAATTATTTACATGTCCAATTGCAATTACCAATGTTTATTATATGGCAGTTACCTATCATCAGTCTAACCCATTATCATTTTGCCAGTATATCTTTCCTAGATCACTAAGGAGTTTTGGATCAGCATTGAGTTCTTCTACCGGTGTACTGATTCACATCTAAGCAATGGTTACATTGTCACTTAGTCTAATGTAAGCCTGTATTGCCACTTAACAAACTGGTTCCCACCTTCTCTCAGTGGCTCAGTCCCACCTGCTCACGTGTGTCATAACAATGCTTGTGTAGTTTTCTAATGAGCCAAATTAAGGAAGCTGAAGACAAATCAAGATGAAAACTAACCATCAGTCTGCAGCCAGATGATTTCCATGAACTGCATCACTGCACAGGAATACGAAGAAGACTTCAGGAGAAAAAGTGGGACCCCTTCATGTCATATTAAAGCAACCACGGTTTAGTTCCACCAACCTAAACAGAAGCTGCCCCTCTAATATATGTTAATGCTGAGGATGTAAACAGTGAAGATAACATACATTAGTAATGAAAGAACATAGCATGATGGCTAGTCAGTAGAAAACTCTATTACTGCTGTAATTGTATTTCTTGCTTCAGACAGAATAGCTGGAGTTATAAAAGCTCTTAAGGAAGATGGTGGAGGCATTAACTTCTGATAAAGAATCTGACTTTTGTACATTGCTCACTTCCTCATTTCCTCCTTTATTTTTTTTGATGTTCAAAACTTCTCCATGTATTAAGCTTGATTGCACAATCAGCATTCTGACAAATCCCAGTTTCTCTCTCTGTTCCCTTTCATCTTATTACTGTCCATAAATAGAGACAAGCCAGGAAGAGGAGATAAGCATATATCTATAATTGTGACAGTATAAAAACAACTCTTGAAACATTAATCACTGACTAATCTTCCATACTAATTTATCCCACTTGTCTAACAGCAGCTCTTTCCTTCTCCGATCTTCCCTATTCTGAGACCAAGACTTCATGATCATATTCCTGACTAGCTGATGCAGCAAATTGGTATTATCATTTAGACTACAGCATCCTGTTTCCCATTACATGACAACTGCCAATTTTCTGCATAATCAGGAAAATATGCATCCTCATTTGGGAAGGGGAAAGAGAAGAGGAGGGAGTATTTTTCCTAAATGTGGTAACAATGTCATAATGAAACTATTTGCACTGTTATTATATTCTGCAAAGCATGAGAGGGAGGGGAGATAAGTGAGATAGGAGAAGAAAAGAGCAACAGTCTTGAGCATGAATAGTCTCACCTTCAACACAACTAAGAACACAGAAGACTGAATCCCAGGACCCCTATATACCCAGTCTTACTTCTGGCAACGGGTCTCTAGGATAAATAAGATTTGGTGGGTTCCCTCCTCAACTAAGGAAATCAGAACTTGACCGCAAATGAAGAAATGATTTGACACCAAAAAAAAAGAAGTACTGACTATCTGCCACTCCTCCCGAACCTATGAGATTAAGCAAATGAATCAAGCTTGTTAGGTAACTAACAAGTGTTAGTAATAATGCAAGTCCCTGGCACAGCCAGTTCTTAGTTTCTGTCTTCCTCTTTCTTTATTTTGAAATCAGGGAAACATTTATCCTATGTAGTTTCCACATGGTAGCTTCAGAAACAAAAGGAAAGATTGTGTGACCCACCATTCTCTACAATGGCCCGTAAGTCAAATGGATTTGACCCTTCTCCACTGCTTTTTGGTTTGTTGTTCATTTATCTTGGTTGTCAGGGCTCTGTATTTCTTGGTCATGATGTGAAATGTGAAAATGCATCCTCTGCTGTGGCTGCTTTTTATTTTTTAAAGGATAAAAATAGATTAAATCTCCAGACTCTTCCAGGAGTAAAAAAGGGAAAGGAACAAAATGATCTGCTGAGCTTTATCAACAGGATGCGTTTTTTCCCTTCCCTTCCTCCAAAAACCCCTAGAAAAATTAGCGAAACAATAGTTTAAGCCACAAAAAAAGTAATGTGTTCAATCTGCTAGTATTGTGTGCTGGTTCAAGGTATGTACACCAAGCTATTAAAATGCTAAAGGAACCGTACCATATGTACTTCAAAGTAAAATCTTGCCTTTGGTCAATTTGTGTATTGCTTTTCTGTATTGATTTTTTTTTTTTTTTACAATAAATTTGTTCCACCATGTGTGTTCCCCCTTCAACGTAGTTCATTGAACAATTTCAGCTCTACACCGGTAACTCAGAATATTGTGTCGGTTTCTATCTGTTTCTAATGAGGAGTAACATGAAAGATTAGACATTATAACTTCTCAGTACTTCCTTACTGGAGACACAAGTCTGACTTGTTACTTCTGAAAAAGAACAGATAGTTTATTAAGATATTTACTAGCATGCAATTTATTAAATATATTTCAGTATGTATTTTAAAAAAGGCTGTCAGATGCTGAAATTTCATTCAGAAGAGTAGCACAACTTTTTGACTCAGAAAAGAAAAATATCTTGGTAGTCAGCTGTACAAAGTTAATAGACCAAATTATAGACTCATTTAAGCTATTATAAATCCATAGCCACTGCTAGTGAATTTAAATTTAGACTAAGCTTAATGACAGGAAAATTTGGGTAATACAGCAAGGCGAAATGCAGTTCACATGCTAATCGACAGAGCAGGGCGATTTTGATGACTGCTGGTTACATGAAGAAGATGATATCTATAAAAGGCTGGAGCTGTGGCAGAATAGGCCATCAACACAACATCCAAAGTACGTGCACACCTCCAGCTATTGAAACTTCACCCCAGACTTATGAAGTGGGAAGGAACGCTGTTCATCTGCTTTGGATGTAAGTTCTGGAAGCCTCCTCTTACTGCCTGGTTCCCCAATTCCTATATTACAATACCTATGTCAGTACTGTCTATTAGTAAGAACTCAGAAAGTTGAATGTCACCCTGCCAGAATATAACATGTTTTAAATTCAGATCTCCACCTTTTTGCACCAACTTTATTTATATAGCTACCACCTTTTTAATGATTGAGAGTGAAATGCTAACGAGTGCTTTGAGGGAGTTTAGGGTAGAACCAAAAGAGGTGGATATTGTCACTGTGAAATAATGAGGTCAGCAAGCACAGCTCTGGAGATCATTCCAGTTTTACAGCATTTACCTTACCCTAAAATTTTGATTGCCCTGTCAGACAGTTAGTGTATAGATTTATAGAATAGAATCATCTAGGTTGGAAGGGACCTTTAAGATCATCAAGTCCAACCATTAACCTAACACTGCCAAAACCACCACTAAACCATGTCCCTAAACACCACCTCTACCCATCTTTTAAATACTTCCAGGGATGGTGATGCAACCAACTCCCTGGGCAGCCTGTTCCCATGTTTGATAACCCTTTCGGTGAAGAAGGTTTTCCTAATATCAAATCTAAACATCCCCTAGCATAACTTGCAGCCATTAATATAAAGCTACATAGCTATCAGCTAGGAATATCTACTGCACATCTAAATCAAGAAGGAAATTTACCAAAGATGCAACATCTCATCTTAAAAGATTAACTTGTCAGTAATTTTTTGACAAACATTTTTTAACATATCGGTATTTTCTTTTAAACCAAAAATAATCAGGAAAATTATTGTTTTGTTCAAACTTTTCTGGTCAGTTTTCAGTATTTATATATTTGCAAAACCTCTTTTAACAGTTTTTTCTTTCAAAACACCTTCTTGTTTAAAAATGTCAAGTTGCTAAGAAAAGAAAGGGATCAATATCAGCAATCAGAGAGAGATAAATTTATGGTCACATTTCTGGACAGGTACAACTTTTAAACCACCCAAATTTTCTTGAAATAAAGAAACAGTCTCTCATTCAGTTACTCTACAGCCAAAGTGTTGACTCACTTTCTATGTATTCTTTACCATAACTTCTCTAGCAGCTGATTTTAATGAGATGCTTAAGTGGTTGTCTGGACGTATCTCACTGTAGCATAAATGAGTTTCTGCACTTCATGTCTCATGACATGGAATACATTAAATACATGTTTCTTAGCTCTGTCATTGCTGATTTTAACACCTTCTTCACAGAAAAGAGAAAGCACGAAAATAAAGACAAACTGTGTGATAGTTGTATCAGATATGTGTATTCACATCCACATCCAAACTAAGGAATGCAAGAGACACAGCTAGCAATTCAAAAATCTCATTTAAACTGTAAGGAAATTGATATTCCCTCATGTGGATTTTATTAATTTTCTGTAATGCTTTTTGTCAGTTCAACAGGCACAATACAAAAACACATCAATCTTTTTTCTGTTCTTTTCAGTCAGGTGAGTTCACAAGCTCATTTTCAGATGGAGCAGGTGGGTGTACATACACTGTGTAAACAACACATTCCTGGCAAGGCTGTGTATTGCCATTATCTCTTCTAGACACCAGACAGAGAGGAAAACCAACTCCTGCTTCTCTTAGTGCCAGACACCTGTTCATTTTTCTTCCATTGCATCTGCTTCACCTTCTGCTGCTTTATCAACTGCTCTTGCGCTGTGGCATAATTCTCTTCAGCAGGAACCATTCCAAAGAGTCAGGATTTTCTCTAGGTTTCTGATCAAATGTACCTGTGTCCTAATAATGATCTTTAAGTAAGGTGTCACCGTAAGAAGATGCCCAGGGATAAAAACCTTGCTGACTTTGTTTATTGTCATCATTTGAGCATTGTTCATCATATAGTAAGAGATGAGAACCCTAAGCTATACAGAGGACTGAGAATGCATGCCACTAATAGCTAAAGCTAAAAAATTGTGAAAAAAAGCCCCAGCTTTCATAGAATAATTAGAACTCCATGTAGAGAAAAGCTTCTAATTGGACAGGAAGGAAAAGACCCATAGGACAGCAAGAGTAAAATAATGGATCTGCCTTGTCACTTGGTTATTGATGCAGGCAGCACATACACATTAATGGCAGCAAGTTCTGTAGTTTTGAATTGCTTTATATTCCCTTTAATAAAAAAGTTCTATTTCTAGTTTATCAACCTGGTGGAAGAATTCTGAACCTTATCTTAGTTAAAACAATTCCAAAACCCTCAAATTTTAAGCAGATGGTAACAATTTGTTGAGCTTATGGTGGTGTTGGGAAAAAAGGAAGTTAATATTTCAGTGTTGTTTTTTACAAATATACAACATAACAGAATTGTGCACTCACTTGACTTATTAAGGAAAGCATCCTGTTCAGTTGGCATTGACGTATGCTCTTAAAGTGGTTGCTGAAATTATTTCAATGAAATTGACTCAAACATGAGGTCGAGCTCTACTTTACATTTACAGATATCTCTTAATATTTCCCAAGATACACAACATAGATATAAGATTATTTTGTTAATGATAGAATAATTTCTACAATTTTATACAATTTCTACTTATATCTGATGGAAAATTACTTCTTGATTTAAGTAAAAAGAAAAAATAACTTTTTCATATAAAACAAGGACTAACTATGTCATTTCTGAGATAGCTACTCCTCACAAGATTTAAGAACGTCTGGTATGTCATCATGGTACTTAAAAAAAGAGTAGAAACCTGGGGATAAATTTGTCTGTTCTCACTCAAACTACACTTTACGTTAGCCTGCATGTAATCTAGTGAGTTCAGTAAAATGTCTTATCAAAAATGGTTGTACCTGTTTAATAAGGATATAAAAATTAAGTTTGTCTACTTGTTCCATTTTGCAACAGGGCTTGAGGTTTTTTTTCCATGAAAGCTTTCATATTTTGCTGCATTTTAAACTGTTCTAAAACAGTTGTTAACAAACGATTGCATCAGCTCTCTAGAGGAAAGAACTTTCATGTAATTTGTACTTGATAAAATGGAAATTATATCATGTTTGTGTTTTTGCGATGCAATGAAATACTCCTTAAAAACTAGCTATTTTTACTTCTCCTTTCTTGTGGGTTCTTGTGGCTGTACAGCTGTTAGACTGATAACTTCTTTTTTTAAACTGCCTTTTGTTTGATATTTTGCTTTTTAGAAAAAAAAATCCTTCAGCTTATTTTTTCTTATTTAAATTTGCATAAGCATGTTCAAGCCCTCTGTAGGAAAAAAAAAAACACCAAAAAACCAAAAACAGTATCAGTAAAAAGCAACAATCCCATATAGAGTAACTAGACTCACTCTATCTTGTGGCTTGAAAACCGCAGATGTTACTGCATCTGTAAGTGTTCACTCTAGCTAGGACGAGCCACTGCAACGCCAAGTAAAGACACGACACCATATGCAAAGACACAAGATTCAGTGTTTTCTTTCCTTCCATCTCTTTGCTTTTCATCTGTCTTCCCAAAATACCTTTACTCTACAGCCTAGGCAGACAGGAGAGGGGGAAGCTCGCTGCTGTTGTGAGATACCAAGTACAAGGCCCAGGGTAGGTAGGCATAGAAGGACAGGGGGTAGATTCAGTAAACAAACAGAAAATGAGGAGGACAGTAACAGAGCAAAGCAAAGCAAAAAAAAAAACCCCAAATCATAACCCAAATGCTTCTGTGCCTGATTTTTCTCATTGGTAAAACAGTCATATTTCCCTTCTTATATGCATATCCAACAGAGAAAAAAAAAAGATTTCTGAAGGTAAAATCACTTGCTTGTGAAGCATTAGCTGAATTATGAGTTATAAATGTAATAACATTAATTAAGATCATAAAGGTCTAGTGCTGGACTGGAACAAAGTTCATGAAGTAAACAAGACTTACAGCATGGCTATTCATGATGCATGAGGTTTTAAGTAAATATTTAAAGATAAAGAGTGAATTAAATTTGTAGAGCAGCCTTAATTTTGGCATTTCTGGAGTTCTGGATTTTTGAATTTTCCAGCTTCATAATGTTCTTTTAACAAAATTTGTGGTTTTCTATACAATACTTGGCAGCTTTAGAATCTCTGGAGATTATTTCATTAACATTGTGTTATCTAAGTGCTAGAACCACAAGACAGTAAAAAATCTGAGACAATAAAAAGAAATAAAGCTTTCCCTTGATTACAAAAATCTTTATTTTCAGAGGAAGTTTAATATTTGCAATAAGAAAAACCCCTGATATCATCCATAAAAATTCAAAATATAATTGAAGCAGAGCTTCCATAGAGAGCTCCAATCTCGATGATATTCAAAACCTGACTGACCAAGGCTGTGCAACCTAAAACATGTTAGTTCTGCTTTAAGAGTGAATCAGATGAACTATATTATTCTTTTTATGATCTGAGAGAGATTTTTCCCTAGCAAGCAACTTGCATCCAGTCACTATTTCTAAATATATGTAAGTAGTGAAGAACAACCTCTAAACATCTTTATTAGATATCTAAAGCATCGTTTTGATGGATGTTGTTATAGGTCTTGAAAATAAAGACATATTTCAACACTTTGTACTTCATAATTACTTCATAATTATGAAGTATTACTTCATAAGTAATTGAAGTAAGTAATTGAACTTATTTCATAAGTAATTGAACTGAAGAATTACTTTGTAATTACTTCATAATTATGAAGAGTATCATTACTAGATCTGGTTGACATCATACAACAGCGACATAATTTTGTTGTTTGGTTTGACCAATGAGAGCCAAGAAGGTAAGTACTGTGTCACTGGAAGCAGCTTTCAGTGTCTGTTCTGCTGACATACAAAGCCGCCTCACTCAGTGACCCAAATGGTTGGGGACAATCTGAGAAAGAACAGAGATAGCAGAAAACCAGCAAAGAAACAGGAGAAACTGAACATCAAATTGCATTTAAAGCTTTCTTCCTCTGGCCAAGCACACACCAGTGGGCTACTTTAAATATATTCTGCTTTGCATCATTAAATTATATTTCTCTATTATAATGTAAGGATGATTTACATTATTTTTCTTCCCTTTTCATGGACCACAACAGACTAAGTATACCTAGCTGAGCCACTCGGACTGAGTCTCCATCAACAGAGAGGCTGAACACAAGCAGACTTGCAGAACAAAACACTTGGTGCTGAGGACGCAGTGTCCATGCTATACACATTTTAGGGAACTGTACTTCAGACTGCCTCTAGTCTGACCCTATAAATTGAATGCTCATTAGCAGTTGCACTGCTTTCAGTGCACCCTGAGATCAGACCTTCCCATTTCATTTAATCCAAAAAGAAACCTAGTTTATGTGCACAGAGACTGTTCATGGATGTGAGACAAAGCGCAGTGAGCAGAGGTGATCAGGACATTCATTTCAGAAGTACATTCATACTCTGAACTAAAACACTAACACAGAGGTAACCAGAAGCTATGCAAGCACCATTAGTATGGAACTAAGCCCAAGTAACAGCCTCTACAATCAGGAAGCTGTATTAGTGCAGGTTCTGGCTCAACACTATGCTAATCACATCCATCTGGCTTCAGGCCAGCACAAAGTGCAAGCAGAGGTCACTTGCCTCTGCCTACAAAGTACCATATACACATTACCTAAATACGCATTTGTCCTTCATATGGTACAATTCTGTTTATTGCATTACTGAATGAAAATTTTGCTAGAGTTTAATGTTGCCTGGAGGATGACGATTCAATTTTACAGCAACTGTAAAAGGTTTCAATGTATTTGTTGTTCTGCATTAAAATCAAATTTGTTTATACATCTGTTTCCAATTTGAGAAGAGGTGGTGAAAGATCTGAACTATATGGATTATTTCAGTGAGTTAAATCGGGAATGTGGATTTCAAAGGTCTTTGCTTTCCTCCATGGATAGCTGCCTTCCTAATCAGGCAAAGACCTTTCTTGAACTTGACCCTTCTACACTTCAACCCTATATAGAATCACAGAACTGTCTAGGTCGGAAAGGACCTTTAAGATCACCAAGTCCAACAATTAGCCTAATAGGGCCAAAACCTCCACTAAAGCACCTAAGTGTCCCTAAGCACCACGTCTACCCATATTTTACCTCCAGGGATGGCAATTCCACCACTTGGCAGCCTGTTCCAATGTTTGATAACCCTTTCAGTGAAGAAATTTTTCCTAATATCCAATCCTAAACTTCCTCTGGTGCAACTTAAGGCCATTTCCTCTTGTCCTATTACTTGTTACTTCGGAGAAGAAACCAACTCCCACCTCACTACAACCTCCTTTCAGGTAGTTGTGCTAAACAGACAGCAGTTTGTAGGATCTGACATTTCCCTTTACACCCCAAAACTTTATTAAGAAGTTCTTGAAATGTTAAATAGCAGTGAAAATCATAGCAGATTTAATGAAATGACTTTGTTTTAAACTGTCCCAATCAGTTCTAAAAGAAGCCACCTTTAATAGGCAAGCTACTGTTTTAATGCACTCTCCAAAACTATCTCCAAAGAGCTGAGTACAGTACTGCTCTATCTTCATTAACAGAGAACATATTTTGGCAGCCAATTTTTTGTAGCTCCCTTGAGTGGTTCTGTAAGTCAGATTTCACTGATAATTGCTTTAATAAAATCTATTTTTACTAAAGGGCTTGATTTCAGAGGTGGCCTACATTTTTCTGTGTTCTGCCTTATGCAGGCAAGTATCTGTACAGGCACTTGTCTACACTAATGGGACTGCCCTCCTGGTTAAACAGATGCTTAAGGGCTTTATCAGGTCAAGGTCCAAAGTTTAGGTATACAGGTAATAGGCTTTAAATATGTTTAAATTCTGTATGTAAGCAAAAGCAAGAACGATTACCTGAATTTTTAGAGCATGACCATGATCATGCCCATCAGTCTACATGGACTAAACATGCACCTGTAGATAGAGTCTACACTTCAACCCTGATATAACTTCTTACTCTTGTATACTCACCACCTGTTTATATAGCAATCCTGTAGCTAGAAAAATTTAAATGAACTCTGACTGAGCTTCTGATATGCCAGTAACACAAGAATTAACTGTCCCCACACACACTCTTCACCTCTGTGGCATGCTGAGCTCTTGCTGGATACAATGTGAGAAGACAAATAAAGGTTTTAAGTATCTGTGACTGTTGAGCCTGATGAATAAATAAATGTTTAATCTTTCTGTCTGTTAGTATCTGAAATACAAAAAAAAGCTGTAAACAGACATAAAAGAGTAGTCACTAAGTCTAATATCCAAATGTAAGTATAATTTCTGTTAAGGAGCCAAAAGGGAGTCTTAACAGGAAGGTGAAATCTCTCCATCAGCTGACACCTTTTTAGGTGGAATGACCAAAGCTTTCTTTTGCCCTTACTTCTCCCCATCATAACCTGTGAAAGAGGAAACAGCCTCCCCATTACAAACTTCAGTCAGTAGGTGGAGGAAAATAGTTTCAGTCCTCTGTCTCTAAACCTTTATCATCAGAGAATGCAACAGGGAAACTACATGAAGCCAGATGTTCCTAAGACATTGCACAAAAGAAAAAGGAAAAATGTCACAAGACCCTTACTGAGGCTGGACAGGATAGGTCCTAATGACCATCTTTGTAGAGAGCTTAAGAAGTGATGATGGGAGGATGAATCTTGCCAGGGAGGAGGAATTAAGATTGTTGCTAAGATGGTGGAACACTTATTCTTTTTTGTGATTCAACGTACTGTGGGAGCTTTATTGCCTTTTGGTAAGGCAATCATAAAGAAACACCCAATGCATCCTCTCTAATCTCCTGTCAGTTGCCTGGGGGAGGAACACACCATGATTTACAATCCACAAACCACATGGACAGAATGAAGACTTGACGGAAGGGAATCTTCCTTCCTCTTACAAATGAAATAATACTTTCCAAGCCTCTTTCCTTCAAAAGTGTTTTAAAGCCACATACACTTAACGTTAACAGGTTTGTTCCAGAAGCAAGCCTTCTTTTAATTGCTAAGGCTTTATTTTTATCTTTAAAAAGCGTAAATAGTTTGTTTATGTTATTGCTTACTCTTTCCCCCTTTTTTGTTCACAGATCACTGCCTTTCCCCTCTTCCTACTCTCCTGTCCTCTCCTCTAACAGAGTACTCTCTCCCAGCCAAATAGGGCTAAATAACCTGTTCTATGCCAAGCAACCCCTTTGGTGAGCATATTGTTGGCCTGTAATTTGTTCAAAAGTGGTGGATTGCTGAGGCCCTTTCAAGCAAGCTGCATGAAAATCTTCACAAATGAGCCTATGCCATTAGTAACAAGAGCCCTAAGGGAGCCATTGTAGTGACTGAACGTATATTATGGATCTCTCTCTGTAATTTAATTCTGGAAATGGGAATCTTAGGTAGCTTATGAAGAGCTGAAGAACTGCCCCACCACCCCCGTCTCTCTTGCTCGCACTCACATACAGAAGGAAGTCAATGGGGAAAGTGTCCTTGCAGTACTGAATACAAATGCACATTGGCATTTATGAAAACTTGTGCTCCCTGTGGGGATGAAGAACGTGGCTTAGAGGAAATTAGAGCAGCCTGACACTGGTGCAGTCTCCCACCCCGTAATACAGGTCATGATTGACAGGGCCCTTGTAAATAGAGAATTCAAGAAGGAGGAGGCTTTTAAAATTACACATAAGATGATTGAAATGACATTTAAAATGCCAATTTAAGCAAGAATGCATTTTCTGAATTATTCACTTCGTAATGTACCTTTGCATCTCTGCTGCATTTCCAGGATATTCATTATAAGCCTCATCCAGTGGCTCATTTAAGGAAACTGCGGAAGTGGAGTATTTAATATATATATAACGGATTTGCATACATAAGAACAGTCTCTGCACAAAGTAGTGAATTGCACAACAAATTTACATTAATATTGGACTAAATCTTTGCAGAATGCTTTTATATGTAAATATAGCTGCCATATAAAGCTAAATGCACAACTACAAGACAAAAGAGAAAATGTTATTCCATAAACCTATAGAACTAATCTGAAGAACTTCTCAATGTTGAAATTGCAGGCTTCCTAAACTATGAAATGATAGCAGCAGCAAATAAAAACTGTAAGAACAAATGAGATTAATTCCAGCAAAGATGTCAGATATTCTGTGTGAGAAAATTAATCTCTCCTGGACCGACAACATTTTTTGTTTGTGGTAAATACAGTCAAAGCTAATAAAAACAATTTCAATTTGTGGTAGAGATCAGTTACCTCATTCATAAGAACAAAAAGAATTCTGCATCCACATATGCATAGAACACAATGAATCAATATCAAATTTGCAGAGCATATGTTACAACTCTCACAGCAGTTATGCTTAAAAAGGTGATGTTTCAACCTGCTGTGCAGAGATGTAGAATTCTAATGTATCTATCTCACAGAATCACAGAATGGTCAGGTTTGGAAGGGACCTCTGGAGATCATATAGTCCAACCCCCCTGCCACAGCAGGGACACCTACAGCAGGTTGCACAGGAGGGCGTCCAGTTGGGTTTGGAATGTCTCCAGCGTGGGAGACTTCACAACCTCTCTGGGCAGCCTGTGCCACTACTCTGCCACCCTCAAAGGAAAGAAGATCCTCCTCATGTTAAGATGGAACTTCCTATGCTCAAGTTTGTGCCCGTTACCTCTTGTCTTGTCACTGGGCACCACTGAAAAAAGGCTATTCTCATCTGCCTGACACCCTCCCCTTAAGTATTTATAAGTATTGATAAGACCCCCCCTCAGTCTTCTTTTTTCTAGACTAAAAAGACTGAAGTCCCTCAGCCTTTCCTCATAAGAAAGATGCTCCGGTCCCCTAATCATCTTTGTAGCCCTCTGCTGGACCCTCTCCAGCAGTTCCCTGTCCTTCTTGAACCGGGGAGCCCAGAACTGGACACAGTACTCCAGATGCGGCCTCACCAGGGCAGAGTAGAGGGGGAGGATGACCTCCCTCGACCTGCTGGCCAACACTCTTCTTGATGCACCCCAGGATGCCATTGGCCTTCTTGGCCACCAGGGCACATTGCTGGCTCATGGTCATCCTGTTGTCCACCAGGACTCCCAGGTCCCTTTCCACACCGCTGCTCTCCAGGAGGTCAGCCCCCAACCTGTACTGATGCATGGGGTTATTCCTCCCCAGATGCAGTACCCTACACTCACCTTTGTTGCATTTCATCAGGTTTTTCTCTGCCCAACTCTCCAGCCTGTCCAGGTCACGCTGTATGGCAGCACAGCCTTTCGGCGTGTCAGCCACCCCTCCCAGTTTTGTGTCATCAGCAAACTTGCTGATGGTACACTCCATCCCTTCATCCAGGTCATTGATGAATATGTTGAACAGGATTGGACCCAATATTGACCCCTGAGGGAGTCCGCTTGTTACTAGCCTCCAACTGGAGTCTGTGTCACTAACCACAACCCTCTGAGCTCTATCTGTCAGCCACTGTTCAATCCGCCCCACTGTCCATTCATCTAACCCACACTTCCTAAGCTTGCCTGGGAGGATGATGTGGGAGACAGTGTCGAAAGCCTTGCTGAAGTCAAGGTAGACAACATCCACTGCCCTCCCCTCATCCACCCATCCAGTCACGCCATCGTAGAAGGCTGTCAGATTAGTCAGACATGACTTCCCCTTGGTGAATCCATGTTGACTACTTCTGACAACATTCTTTTCCTCCAGATGCTTGGAGATGACGCCCAGAACAAGCTGTTCCATCATCTTTCCAGGGATGGAGGTGAGGCTGACTGGTCTGTAGTTTCCTGGGTCATGCTTCTTGCCCTTTTTGAAGACTGGAGTTACATTGGCTTTCCTCCTGTCCTCAGGCACCTCACCTGTTCTCCAGGAAGTATATCTCCGAGTATAGGTTTCTCTTCACTTGTCCCACTGGACAAGTACTTGCTTAGGGGATGCAATTCAAAACTATAGCAATATGGAAGCTAACAATTTTGATTGGAATAACTTACATATTAGTAGAATTTTATTTATTTTATTTTTTTAAATAATTTTGTTGACTATAGTACCCCTTGATACAGTATATGTTGGAAGGATATTTTTCAAACTGGAACTCTGTTTCACGCTGGAAGCACACAGCTCTCCAACACAGTGAGACTAAGAGGAGTCCCAATAAAGCTCATGTCCTTCCCCTTGCAAAATTCATGTAGTCTTTAGTTTTGTGTGTCATGGATGATGTGAGACAGTTCAGATTTAGGTACTTTTTCATAATAAAGTTATTTGAAGGAAGGAAAACATGTTGCAAAAAAAAAAAAAAAGGTTGCAAAAATTTGAATGTAGCCCAAAAGAACATTCTCAGAGCCACCATGTAGCTGGCTGGACTTCACAGCATTTGGTCTAGTCCCTCAGTCCCTGTGATGTAATCTGGACTGTAAGATCCTCCAGAGTTTCTTTCCTGACCTTTTCTCTCTTATTTTTGATGTAGCTGGCATACTCTGCTGCACAGCTGCCTCTGGTCTGATTCCCCATCGCAAGCTGACACTTGCACAGCGTATAGAAAACAGTGGAAAGGCACTGAAATGCGATGGACCTGACAGCTTCAGAAGGAACAGCCAAAGAGCATGATTGGAGAGGTTCTTGCCATCTACATCAGGCAAGCATTTTGGAAGCAAAGGCAAGGGCCAGACAGAAGCTGTCAGCTTATACACACAGACATTTGAGATTAGTAACTCATTTGCTTGCTGTTTTCAGTTTAAAAGCTCTTCATGTCAAGTTTTGACAGTACTTTTGAAAGTACTTTACAAACCACTTCTGTATTTCAGCCTTTTTATCCTTCTCACTAGAGTGAATGGAAATATCTGATCCTTATAAAATAAACAAAGACACCAAGTGAAGCGATCCACTTAAGATATGCAAAGAGTGACTTCCCACTAAGACAAGGTTAGCAAAACTCTCTCATGGTTGGTTGGAAGGACTTTTCACTTTAGCATGTGCCTTTTGACCAGGATCAAGGCTGCTGTCTGGTATTAAGTTTAATCACTGACAACAGATATAACATCAACCAGATATGTTGTCTCTAGTATCTGGAAAAACCTCATTTTTTATTTGTTAGTATTCCAAGATTCATGAATTCAATCCTATTTCATTATAAACATATCTAATTAATGTCTTAATAAAAGCACAACTATCTTATTGCAGCATTTAGAATAATATATTAACTAGAAGATTGCTATAATTATTGGGTTTACTATTTCTTTAACTGTACTGCACACATTCTTCCTAGGGATTTCTACAGGCTACTTTATAGATCACTATTTTAATATTAACTTTGTGACCAGAGGCCCAGATTAAGATCAGAGCTTTCTCATGTTAGATACACTATGAACACATGTGAAAATGTAATTCTTTTCTCAAAGGGAATGGTGTATAGCCATAGGTAAGTAAGGAAGAAAAGAGTAATAATCAATTACACAGATATTATGTGCATTTTTTCAGATAATTGTATATTTCAGATCATAAAATAAATATCAACTCTTTACGCTGTTCTTCTAGACAATGTTTATCAGCTGATTCTTTTTTTCATGGGAGGATCATCACCTGTCAGAACAAAAATAGAGCTTTTACTTTATTTCTCATAGCATTTATCCAGCTACAACTTTCTAAGTTAAATTCAGTTCTGAGAAAAACAGCATTTGTTACACTGCGTTGGTCCTACAAACAGCAGATTGGGAAGTTAGACATATTGTAAACCTAGAATACACGCTTTTTTTTCCCAGTTGTTTGGGAGCAGGAGTCTGATTTTTACATTTTATTGTGGGTAAATGGGGAAAGTGCAAGAAAGGTTAGACCATGCACTTTCTGCTAACATTTATCCATGGAAAGAAAATTTGGGACAGGTACATGTACTAGACAGCCCAGAATTGGTCTGAGGCAGGGAACGATCACTAAGGGATGCTAAAAAGAGGACAAAGATCTGGAAGTAGTAGTTCTGAAATACTGCACTGTAGCTGAAGTCCTATGTATAACAAGACACGATACAATAGGACAGCACTAGAAAAAAGGAGCACATGGCAAAAGTTTGGGCAGAAGTGAAATCAGGGACTGGACTGAATTCCACAGAAATTGATCCAACAAAAACAATCTCTGGGTGTCAAATTGATAGGGTTGTGCAACTCTGTATACATAGCAAAATATCAAGAAACAAGAAGAATGAAATCTAAAAGGTAAGGTTGACAGCAGAAGATTATTGACAGTGTCACCTTAGATCTGGCAGAAAGCAAGCATTTGGGCCAAGTGCTAAGTGAAAAGGGATATGGAATTGTGAGAAGGAAACTGCTCCCTGTTTAAATCTAATCTAGTCTGGTTTTAGAAAGATCTTTCTAAATAAACAGTAGTAGTTCACTTGAAGATCTTGTGTAACCGTCCTCAAAACGACTCGCTTGTTAACTTCCTATATCAAGAAGACATAAAGGGGCATGGAAGTGGCATAAAGTTACTTTTCTACTCAGTCATGCTTTTTGGGTTATTTCCCAGTACAGTAGTGGGAATTACAGTAAAAATTGTCGTTGTTAGGTGCTAATACACTTAAAGTTACAGCATATTATCACATTATTTCACTTGTGTTCTTCTCAAGAAAGGATTATCTCTGTGCTCGCTCTTCACTACACTAAGAAATAAGATAACCTAAAAAGTCCTAAACTGTGTTTCTTTTAGATCATTAAACAGATGCATCAGCTATTGGATAAATACTATAACTTAATTTGCATTTGAAGTGCTTGGGCAAAATCTGTGAAACCACTATCTATTCCATCTCATTGCTAGTTAAGACAGTAGTTGTATGATATTTAGCCAAGACCCACAGATTTTGCTTGGTGTGCTTCTTAGTCACATTTTGGTAACTGACTGTTTCAGTGATTTTCTTGCCTTCTGCTTTCCTCTTAGGTGGCTGGCTTCTGAAAATTTTTGGACAATCTGCTGAATTCCTTTTCCTGCATTCTTTCCCTTATGCATCATCTGGTATATCTTTTATGGATTTCACTCTTCCTTTTATGCAGTAGAAGAGGAAAATGCTCGATTTCCTGTCTGTTGTCTGAAATATGTTTACCCATTTTTTTAAGTTTTTTTTGTAGAAAAAAATATTTTCATAAGAACATAGAAATAACTATATTGACTCAGACCAAAGACTAACCTACTATCCTATAGCTGACAGTGGCCAATTGCAAAGAAAGACCATGAGAATAAAGTGAACAAATACTGCACACAGTTTATCTCCTCAGCTTCCAGAAATCAGTGTTTCAGGGAATTTCTGAGGAGAGATCATATCTGTATTATAGCCCATGATAGGTATTTTTTTATCTACTAATTTGTTTACCCATTCTTTTAATCCATCCAGATTTTATCCCTGAGTTCCCTAGTTTAACTACCTAATTTGGTTCACTTTAAACCTACTAAGAAGTCTGATCTTCTGATGCCCTTTATTTCTTGAATTGTTCCCCTTCTTAATCTTCTTTGTGCTCCTCCCTGTATTACAATCTGTTTCATATTCCCTTCAGCTGTCTGCTGTTCAAACTAAAGTTGATAGGCCAGTTAACCTCTCCTCTGATGGAGAGAGATTAAATCAGTTCCATCACTTGATTACCTTTGTTGTCTTTCCTTTCACCTTTTGCAGTTCTACTCCTTTTTTGAATTGGGGGAACCATATTTCCACTGTATTGAGGATGTTTCAAAGCTTATGCTACAGTTATGTTTTCAGTTTCGTTCTCAAATCTTTCCCTATTAATCCATAATGTATACTTTTTTGTTGTTTTTTTAAACTATTGATGGGAACTGAGAGGAATACAAGATATCTTTTTGGTGTGTACATCAGTAACTGGGAACAGTGAACTGCAGACAGAAATGGATTTTTTTTTCCCATGTACACTCTTATCAACAAATTTACATTGGTTTTAAGTACAATTTTATTGTCTGGTATTTTTCACAGTAGAAGTTGTAGGAACTTAAACCTTCTGTTAATGTTTGAACTGATTGAAAAGCCAGTTGGGAGGAAAGGAGGGACAGAATCTTCATTACCTGTGCAGGGTTCTTGAATCAAGATCTAGAGTAGCAGTCATTAAATTTATCTAGACTGACAGAAAATTTGAAGTGAAAGATCCCTTTAGATCTGGACTAGATCTTCAGTACATTCACCCGAATGTCTCAAGTAAAGGCCATGCTCAGACTTATTCAACACAGGATCAAACTTTTTGTTCTTACACCATGAAATTAGTAGTCACGCTACCAGTATTTCCTTCCTCTTTTGTGATTTTCCTCTGGGTTCCAGTCAGATACATCCAGTCTCTAATGACAGCAGCAGGTGCTGAACACCCTTGAAAATCCAAGCCATAATGTACCTGATATATGCCTCTCTTTTAAAAGCTGTCAACATTACCATTAACGACTTCTTCCCCACAGTTTTTTCTTGAGCTTCTTTGTGCCTTTACACACGGACAAAAACAGCTTGAGTTTAGCATTTATTTGCCAGACTTCATAGGAAGTAGGGCCCATTTTAAGCCCAGTTTCTGGCTGAGAAATGCAGCTGAAGTGTTGAAATAAAATGCAGAAGTTGTTATATCTCTATCCAGCCCAATCTGAAACATGAAGTAGCAAAAACATTAAAAAAAAAAAAAAAAAAAAAGAGAGAGAGAGACTGTTCTTCCAAACTCTATCATGTATTTTCCCATTTTCAAAGACTGTATAAACTCTGGATAAGCCTTTTGAATAAATATTAAAATTTTTTATACTGAAAAATTTAAATGGATTATTAATAATGTATTCAGAAATCAAAGCAAACAACAAAATAACCTTCTTAAATGATACGTACACTTTCAAAAGGCTAAGCTGTTGTTAAAGCCACAGATTAGTAAGTGGGATGATATGGAGCCAGAAGATCACAAAAAGAGATTCTACCTCCACAGTTTCATGCATACAGAAATGTAGTAATGTGCAACATAGCGTCCTCCAGAGATGTAAGATGCACTCCAATTGTTCTAGGGGATCCATCTCATTTTAGACCCCTCCAGGCCCCACCCACTTCCAAATAGACTATCCTGTTCGTACTGTTTTTTGCTGTTTGTCTTTGTTTTATCTCTGAAATATGTTATTAGAACCCATATAAAAGCTACTGAAATCACTGGGACTTTAAATGATGTGGAATCAGACCCTTATTTTCTAATACAAGAATCAGGTATTCTATCATGACCACACTACGTGAAGCTGAGGCTGACTCAATTCAACCTGCAGTACTCCAATGCTGCAAGTCAGATTCAACATGCCCGTAAATAGGACTGCCATAATGAATACAAAATGGGATAGAAAAAAATTGCAGTATTGGCAAAGTTAAGCCAAGACTAGAGTATATTTTTATATACATAAGGAGTAGCCACTGAACTGCTGCGAGAAATGGCTGCAACCCAACAGTATTGAAAAAGTTACTGTGTTAGGGAACATATGATTGGCATTCATTTTTTAAAGTTAAATTCTGATTGGCGCCTTTTGGCTAGCTTCACTGCCACCGATTGATTTCAAATAAAGCAACAACCTAAAAATACCATTCTTTCATTTTCTTTCCAAGCAATTTGTTCCTTGCTGCTCAAACTTCTACACTGCAGCTCTGCCAGATCTTTCCACAGGTTTCTGAATCTCAGAAGAGTTTCTTAACTCTCAGCTAATCTTGCCTACATGTCTCCCAGGTGTTGTAGCCTCATTTATCTTCCTTTTCACTGAAGCAGTGCAACCAGGAACTGTCACACCCACCAATAAATCTAGCCATAATTATGTTAAAAAAACTGGAACATAACTTCTTGCTTAGGAAGATTCTTGGTCTTTTCCTTTTCATTATTTCTTCTCCCCCCTCCTCTTTCTGCTAACTTCTCTCCCTTTAGAAAAATTACTGACAAGAATCTCCAGAAAACATTATGAAGATGAGCAACATGTCATTTCTCCCTCAAAACCCACAGATCTCTCAAAAGGTTTGCAATGAAGTTTAAACCTACTTATGCCTGTGATTAGAAATTAGAGATTAATAAGGATTGACATGAACATTTCACAAAGAATCTGTAATTATAGCTGCACAAATGAACAGGGGAAAAATACAAAGGAACTATGATGCCATTCAGACCTCTCCTTTTTTATAAAATTAATGAAATGTTTCCAATTTCATTTTCTGGGGCTAATCAGAAAAGTGTTCTGCTGGAAAGAAACCAAATGATGGCAAATATGCAGGATTTCTAATACAATATTTGCATTTTGACAGTCACACATTCTCCATTCTGATCATATGCATTTTTTTTCCCTTTTTATATAGTTTGGGTCAAAAGGAGATGTTATTAAACATGAAAAAGCTAAAATGTATGAATAATAGCTACTTAATCAATGCAATTCATTAAGTGAACAGAAGCAGAAGCAACCTTGATAAGTCTGTGATATAGATACAGAGGACACCAACATTATATAATGCATATGTAAAACATAAGTAATTTTTTATTTCTGGATATATCTTCATATTCATTGTCCTCCACAAGACTTCCACCAGACTTTGATTCAGCTATAGTTGCTTGACCTCACACATTTACCTCATAGTATACAGGTAGTAAACTTCAACACGAATACAAATAATCCTTTACATACCTAACCCCCATCTATCCATTGACTGCAAGAATAAGATGCCAATGAGGGTCAGCAGTAACACATATCATTTTTCCTTTACACCCACTAATTTCAAAGTGAATTACAAAAGAACAAGGAAGGAAAAACTAGGCAAAGCTACTCGCATTATTTGCTCTAAGCCTCATTGTCTCTAAGTGGGTAAATATGGTTACAGCCTAAGAACTGCTCTCATGATCAGGCTCAAGTGATTCCAGCTGACTGCATCCATGCTATCCATTGGAGTAGAAATCAGTGTGAACCATTGAGTCCTGTGCCTGGGTTTCCTGACCTGGAGAGACAGATGCCTTACATCAGTTTAAACACAACATGATAGCTAATGTGTAGATGATGTGGAAAGCTGGGTATTTGCCTGAAGAATAATCTCAATAAAGTCAACTGAACACTGCCAGCATAGTCTTCAACCTCTGAACCCTGTTTAGAAAAGCATTTTGCAAAAAGTAAAAATACCCATCGTGAGACATGCTAAAAGCCCATCTAAGTCTGTTTCAGACTAAAAGGAGCCCCAAAACCCCACCCTCCAAAAAAACCCCAAACCTAATAATCCTGTGAATAATTGCTTTTGGAAGTTGGAGGCTTTCATGTTTATATGATTTTTTCAATCACAAACCAGGGGATACTCTGGTACTCCAAATATACTGTTACATGAAGAATAGAGGGACCGCATCTTAAAAACAGAGGGATTCAAACAAAATTCACCAAATGGCTCAAGATTACTTATGGTTTTTTTATATCTGGCAACAACTGCTATAGAAATTCTAAACAGAAGTTATATGATCTTTAATGGAGGCTCTCTTATCCTTTAAAAAACTGTTGTGTAGACAGGTACAGATATACTTGATCAGTCTTTGAGAGCATGTCTGCCTGAGGTTCTATACAATTTTATCACTGATGGCAGCAGGTATTCAAACAGGTTCACACAGGAGAGAGAGAGAAAATTACATGCACTTTAAGAAGCCTCAGCATTGCTTCTATAGTACTTTATATGACTTTTTTTACTGATTAATTGAAAATAACTATCATTTACAATAAACTGACATTCATGAATTCTATTTTGTATGCACTACATAATAACTATCTGTAAAAATTATTACGATCTTCTTTAATACCTTTAAAAGACTGCCATTTTCAGATTTTGTTTTGTTTTGTTAGCTCATTTTTATGTACACCTATAAAAAGAGTTGTAGCTGGAAAATACAACTTGAAATCACTGGAGTATTTGAGTAGTGATAAAAATTTACTGCTGGGTACCCAACCATCTATACTGCTTACTGCAGGCCACTGAAATTAATAATGTAATGGATTATGGTTAATAAAGTATTGGTACTGTTAAGAGACAAATTACTGCCAAAAGAAAATTGATTTGTCTTACAAACACAGCTCATGTAATAGTTTACATATTAGGTAGGGCAAAATCCTATTCAGTGCCAAAAGACTTCCACCTTAATATATTTTCTCCCTCAGGACAATTGTGAATGTATTTCCAGCCATTCTTACATGTCTTTTTCAAAATAATACACCATTTTTATTATTTTGATAGTGCCAGAGGGAATTACTTCTTGTTTTGATTGTATGTGTTTATTGAACCAGCTTTTTTTAATGGCTATGAGTATTATCTTCTTGATAGCATAGCACAATCTCTAACCAAAGTTAAAGATCAGGCAGCCTCCTTGGCTGTGCTTTATCTTTTCTCCTTTTCTCTTAAAGTTTTTCTTCTTCCTTGTTTCCTTCAAATTTCTTCAGCTCTACTGATACAGTCCCGAAATATGTCTTCTGTGACCCAAGTTTGTATTGTCTAACCAGTCCGGACATACTGACTCCAATATATACAGATATATATTTCTATGATATCTTATAATTTTTCTTTGTTCCAATTCTCTTTCACACTTTGAGGATTTCAGCCTCTCTGTAGTTGTGACATGTCCTCACAGCCTCATCGCTGTTTTTTTTTTCCACTGTTTCTTAGTACACAGAGTCATAGAATGGTTTAGGTTGGAAGGGACCTTGAAGATCATCGAGTTCCAACCCCCCTGCCATGGCCAGGGACACCTCCCACTAGACCAGGTTGCCCAAGGCCACGTCCAGCCTGGCCTTGAACACCTCCAGGGATGGGGCTTCAACAGCCTCTCTGGGCAACCTGTTCCAGTGCCTTACCACCCTTAAAGTGAAAAACTTCTTCCTAATGTTTAATCTAAACCTGCTCTCTTCCAGTTTAAAGACATTCCCCCTCGTCCTATCACTACATGCCCTAGTAAAAAGTCCTTCCCCAGCTCTCCTGTAGGCCCCCTTTAGGTACTGGAGAGCTGCAATAAGATGTCCCCAGAGCCTTCTCTTCTCCAGGCTGAACAGCCCCAACTCTTTCAGCCGCTTCTCACAGGAGAGGTGCTCCATCCCTCTGATCATCCTCGTGGCTCTCCTTTGGACATGCTCCAGCGGGTCCATGTCCTTCTTATGTTGGGGACTCCAGAGCTGGATGCAGTACTCCAGGTGGGGTCTCACGAGAGTGGAGTAGAGGGGCAGAATCACCTCCCTTGACCTGCTGGCCACACTTCTTTTGATGCAGCCCAGGATACAGTTGGCCTTCTGGGCTGCGATCGCACATTGCTTGCTCATGTCGAGCTTCTCGTCAATCAGCACCCCCAGGTCCTTCTCCACAGGGCTGCTCTCCAGCCATTCCCCGCCGAGCCTGTATTTGTGCTTGGGATTGCCCCGACCCAGATGTAGGACCTTGCACTTGGCCTTGTTGAACTGCATGAGGTTGGCCCTTTTTCGCTGAGATCAGCCGGCTACGCTGTGGACGTGCCTGCACCAGAGCTGCTCATCTCGGCGAGCGATCAATACATAATTACATAATATGCAAACACATTCCTTTACTCAACTTTTCACTCACGAGCAAGAGATCTGTATTAGGTTTGCATGGCAAGGTTTTGGCAGCAAGGGGGCTACAGGGGTGGCTTCTGTGAGAAGCTGCTAGAAGCTTCCCCTATGTCCAATAGAGCCAATGCCAGCCAGCTCCAAGACGGATACACTGCTGGTCAGCACTGAGCCCATCAGCAACGGTGGTAGCGCCTCTGCGATAACATATTTAAGGGGGGGAAAAAACCTGGACAGCAGCAAGCAGGAGAGAGGAGCAAGAACACGTGAGAGCAATAACTCTGCAGACACCAAGGTCATCAAAGAAGGAGGGGGAGGAGGTGCTCCAAGTGCCAGAGCAGAGATTCCCCTGCAGCCCATGGTGAAGAACACGGTGAGGCAGGCTGTCCCCCTGCAGCCTACGGACGTCCACGGTGAAGCAGATATCCACCTGTAGCCCATGGAGAACCCTATGCTGGATTAGGTGGATATGCCTGAAGGAGCCTGTGACCCCGTTGGAGAGTCTGTGCTGGAGCAGACTCCTGGCAGGACCTGTGGACCTGTGGATAGAGGAGCCCACGCTGGAGCAGGTTTTCTGGCAGGACTTGTGACCCCATGGGGGACCCACCCTGGAGCAGTCTGTTCATGAAGAACTGCACTCTGTGGATGGGATCCACACTGGAGCAGTTTGTGAAGAACTGTAACGCATGGAAAGGACTTACGTTGGAGAAGCTCATGGAGAACTGCCTTGTGTGGGAGGGACCCCACAGTGGAACAAGAGAAGAGTGTGAGGGGTCCTCCCCCTGAGGAGGAAGAAATGGTAGAAACAATGTGTGATGAATTGACTGCAAGTGCCATTCCCCGTCCCCCTGTGCTGCTCATGGGGAGGAGGCAGAGAAAATTGGGAGCCCAAGAAGAAGGAAGAGGTGGGGGCAAGGTGTTTTAAGATTTGGTTTTATTTCTCATTACCCTACTCTGACTTCTAATTGGCTATAAATTATGTTGATCTCCCCATATCGAGTCTGTTTTGCCCATGATGGTAACTGGTCAACGATCTCGCTCTGTCCTTACCTGGACCCATGACCCTTTCATTATATTTTCTCTCTGCTGTTCAGCTGAGGAGGGGAGTGATAGAGCAGCTTGGGTGGGCACCTGGCATCCAGCCAGGGTCAATCCACCACAAGATCTTATTTGGACAGTGGCAGAATGAAAGAAACACCTTTCTCTTTCTGGGCACATAACCACAAAATCCATTCCATATGTACTCTCTAGAGTGGACAGAAACTGTTTTGGCCTATTACACATTTTGGTGATCTTTTTGTTAAAATGGGAACTAACTGGATAAACTGTCTTCTGTTGGTTTAACCGCCAGGGCCCTGAGGGTACTGCCAGACCTGACTATCCCTGCCTGGTCTCCCCTGGGGCCTCCCCCGGGGCCTCCCCCAGCCCCGTGCCCATGGCCCAGGACCCCATGTCAGTCCCCTGGGTCTGTATGTCCCTGCCCCAGCAACACTACAGCAGAGCCAGTCTCCAGCTCCCCAAAGGCCTGTCCAGCCATGGGCCCTGCCAAGCCAGGTCCACTTGTGGACCCACATCCCAGCCTGGACTAGTCCCAGCCTGTCCCTAGGGAGGTGCCTGATGGCCAGGTCTTTGGCTGCCCCCAGTGCCCTGTGGCTGTCCTGCTCCCTGGCTGGGGCGATGGGATGGGACAGGTTGCCAGGCCCTGCCCTACTACCCCTCGGGCCACCCCCTCAGTCCCCACTCCTCACCCCCAGGGAGCAGCTGGTCCCCACTGAGCCTTGACAGTAAATAGGGACTAGAAGTCTTCTGTAGCAATGGCTTCACCTCAATTCCTTTACTACAAAATCCAACAGGTTGCTCAGAGAGGTGGTAGGTGCCCCATCCTTGGAAACATTCAAGGTCATGTTGGATGGGGCTCTGAGCAACCTGGTCTAGTTGAAGATGACCCTGCTCATTGCAGGGGAGGTTGTGCTAGGTGACCTTTAAATGTCCCTTCCAACCCAAACTACTCTATGATTATATGTCATGGTAGGGGAATCATGCTTGGGGCTTCCTGTACCAGAGACAGGATCTTGGTCCACATCAAAATGTGCCTGGAAGCCTTGGAGCTGACCCATTGGTAATGCATGCCAATCACATACATGTATATGCACATGTACGCGCACATATATATATCGTATATAAACATATGTAGACACACACACTGCTTATATAGTAGGTAAATATAGACAGATATCGATAAAAAGATACTAATTATATCATTTTACCTAATTTTAATCTAATTTTAATCTGATTTATATTGAAGCCATATGGATACACGTATGCTGAATAAAAAAACAAATAATAAGGAGAGACAATGAGATGACAGAAAATCAGGGAAAACAAACACAGCGTATGTTATTTGGTCCATAAAAAGGAGAATTCACCAGAGCTTGTCAATATTCAGTTAAGAAATCCTGTAGCAAGGCATGTCAGAAACTCATTGAAATGAACAAGTCTCTGGGTAGGCTTAGCAGTCTATCCATGTACTCTACACTGCACGATCAATAGGTAATAAATGCTTCCAAAGTGACGCTATCAGCAAAAGAAGCATTTGTACTAATGAAGAAAAGAGGGGACTTCGGGAAGGAAATACTCCTACTGTTACTGTATATTAGCTTAAAATTCTTAAAGGAACTGAGTCTTGGCCTGGACTATTGCTGTGTGGGGAGTATTAGGTATAAAAGCCCAAGAACAAGTTATTAAGTGCTAAAGAAGAAACTTAACTGCATATGCATTCTGGAATTCATTCCTGTGCTATCTCATTTAGAGAGATTTTTTACTATTAACAGCTTTTCTTATTTTTGAAATAGCACTATTTTTAGCACTATCTGGGGACTCTATTCTGGCATAAAGTCGGATTAGGCTTGAGACTATACACACATACAATAAAAAGGATAGCCCCTGTACAGAAAACGTAAACTCTCCAGTTACAATGACCTTAACAAACTGAACCCAATAAAAAGTGCTTCAACAGTGTAAGCGCCCAGGAAATCAGCTGCAAGTAAGTGACTGTTACCTAGAAAGTAATATAACCTATTTTATTCACTTGTGGTTGTTATACATTTACTCTATCAAAGTAAATTGTCAAAGCTCCTTTACTGTAAAACTGTGGTGAACAGCAGCATTACAGACCTGAACAGCTGCTCTGCGGTGAGATTGCTAAGGACACCCAGGGAAAAGTATGTGTCTCCACTCTTATCCTGTAATGCTTATGAAAAAAGTAAATGAGAATCCTTGAGCTGAGGCCCTGTACGATTATTAAATATATCTACTGGCTTGAATGGACATCTGGGCCTGTGGCTCGCTCCCAGGCTTGGGGTTGTACTTCATTCCTCAGTTCATCTGCATTTCTTCTCCCTGGAACCTGACTGTTGGGTTTCTACCTGTCTGGCCTGCTCCTTTAAAGCTGCAGCCTGGTATTTCAACATCCACAGAAAAAAGATTTCATGCTTATAGACTGGAGACTTCTTTCATCTAGAGTAAACTAAGCTATAGAAAACATTATGGAGGACTGACCAGAAACATTCAGTGACTTTTTCATACAGAATTAGCATATAGTTATAGTGATTTATTTTAATTCAGTCATGGGTATTTACCTTCATTCTTAGCAGAATCTCAGTTGTGTGTTTGCTTGGTTTTGTTGTTGCTGTTGTTTTTTCTTGAAATTGTGATGCTGTCAGGTCAAAAAGCTAGTATAATGTAAATTATTTTCAAGGTGAACACCCAACTTAGTAGAGTTCCTGGAAGTTAAGTTTATGCAGCTTTTATGCTCAATACATTCCTGTTCAAGGTGGCTTACTATTTTGCACCCATTAAGAAAATGACCTTGGTTAACTATCTCTGCAATTTTCTTATCTTGGTCATTTGACATTTGCTTTTTGTGTGTGGTTAAAACTGTGAACTCAGAGAAGAATTGACATCAGTTCTAAAATGCTGTTTTTCTCCACAGGAAATCTTGTACAAGCTTCTCATGTTCAAACTGGGTAAAAGCGCTGTCATTTAAGTAATGGGCAGTACATTTCTTTTAGTGGAAAATACTTTGGGTGCCTATTGCCTCGGGAAACAAGCAGAGGAGCCACAACTAAGAATCAGACAATACTGCTGTGAAGAAGAATATGTTTTGTGCTTCCCTTTTTTTCTATTTCAAGGCTACTAAAGAGGTGAAGTTTTTGGCAAATAATGGATGTCAGTCTTAAAAAAAGTTGTAAGATTTTATTGCAAGCCTCTGTTACATAAATAAAGATGTGAAGTACAACAGTTAACAATCAAATTCTCCATTAGTCCCTCAAAACAGTGCTAGAAATATGAGCAGACTTTAAAAAAGAAAAATATCTTTAAAACAAAAAGGCCTTTTAAAAGAGAGCTTCTAGAAAATATAACAGAAAAGTTTATTAAAAAGTTAACTGAATTGCAGATAATAGTAATTTCTTTTTGAATTTTCTAAGATGCAGAACATGCAATTGACCCTTCACTGATTTCTTTATGGACTCTGCAGAAACAGGAGGATCAGAAATCAGAGGATCTCTGAAACTGCTGTATGAACCACATCTGTAAATCCTTATTAAGGAGCATTAGAAGTAAAAACTTTACATGCCTCCATATTCTCATCAAGATCACTACTTATGTCAACACAATTTAAATTGTATTGTTACCCAATTTAAAGAAAGCAAGATAGATTTATGGAAGTTGCTTCTGATTTTATATTTTATGATATCAGGGAAATAATATGTATTTTTGCTTAAAGTAGCCAAAGAGGAAAATTGGCTAGTAAGGAGTCCCTCTGCTTTGTCTGCACTGAACTTTGCACTATAGCAGTGAGCTACTCAAGCTACCTGGGTTATATATGCCTCAGTTAAACCCTTGGCTTTGTAAAACAGTCTGTAGAGAGCTTTACGCTACTTGATTTACTGCATTTCACCACATTGTATGTCTTCAGTCAGGAAACACAGTTAGTAGACAAAGATTTATGACTGATTTTCAACAAGTTTGTTGTAGTTTGTAAGGCAAAAAGAACCCCTCTCACACTGAGTGATATAAAAAAAAATTACAATCTTAACTGGTAGCTATTGCTTTACCAGTTTAAAAATAATTATTAGATGTATTGTTTTATTCATTTATCTATACAAACTTGCAATGCGCTCTTTGAATGTGAATGGTGTGGCTCATTGGTTTGTTTGCCTTGTATTTGCTCTTTATGACAACTGCAGATGTTTTGTTATTTTCTACTTGTAACTGTATAAATTTGCAAACATAAAACCTGCTTTCTCTTTGACAACTGTTTATTTGTAAGTTAGTAAATGTACAGATTTCTAGCTTTGCAGTTCAGTTTGTAACAGTTTAAATAATTTTGCGCATTTGCTTTTGTGAGTTCTACCCTAAGTGAAACCTGTGTTAAATCAGTGAGTTCTGCACAAAATTACCTGGGAGGGTAGGAACTGGGGGTTGTGCTTGTAGATAGGGTTGTGAAAATATTCCTGTTGCTATGATGTGCCCTGATGAGCCTCATTTAAGACACAACAGAAGTCTATGGCTTTTGGAGTGGCTGCTGTAGCCCTCTTCTCTTCTTTAACACCCTTTGGACATACTTAAACCTGGTATGTATCTGTCAGTCATGGTGGTATGTTTTGCTACGTTGGTATACTCCCACTGAGACATAATTTTTATAACCAGCTAACCTTTACCTCACACAAAACAGTGATGAGCAAAAATTCATTACCTATCCATTCATTGCTCATCTCTGTCTTGTTAGTGACAGTGGCCTTGAGATAAAAGCCTTTTTATCTTAATTTCTTTATCTCAGATATAACACATTTTAATATATTGTAAGAAGAAGTTAATTATCTTTATTTTTGTTATTTTTGGAGATATTACTTGATATTATTAAGAGGTTATTTTACAGTACCATCTTATGCTGTTTAATTCAACTGAGAATTGATTTTTCAAAGTAGGCCTTACTCTTCAACCTGTTGCTTCACCTATATATGTTGTTGGATCATCCTTATCTGCCATATATCAAAGTTTTGACACAAAATACGGACTAGGTAGCTCAAAAATTAAGGGAAAAAAAACCCAAAGAATCCCAAAATAAGATTCTTTCTTCAGTTAAGCTGTGACCTTTACAGACTTCAAAAAGGAAGACATTTGAGCCTGATCTGACTTGGGCCTTGATCAACATTCAGATGTGACTCTATAACACCAATTTGAAAAAGCAATTTGGAGTCAAATTCATGACTGTGTACTCCAGAACTGTTTTTTCCTGAATGATATGCAGGCCTCACTCACAAAGGGGGCCATACACAAAAGAGCAGTGATTAAAAACATCAAAGATGTGGAAGTTTCTTATGAGAATTGAATATTTCACATAAAGAAAGCCAGAGCTTGATGAAATACTCAGTTCTTTTGTATCTTTACTCATTCATGTGGCATAAAATTAAGAACAAAAGGAACTTCTTGATTAATGACCTCTGCTAATCATTCCAGTAGAATACACAGAGACATTTCTTATTTGATTCCACTACCAAATTAAGTTTGCGTTAATCATAAATGTCACTTGCACACAAATCACATAAATATTCAGAGTGATCTATATTTTATCAGTTATAACAGAATGCTTGGCAGCCAGAGTGGGTTTAAACAAGCAATTAGTGAATAAGTTATTAAACATTTTAAACAAATGTGATGCATGAAAACCAAATTAGACAAGTTCAAAGAAATTTAAGTGTCTTGATTGCACAGGTGCCTGAACTGGAGGCAGATTTGCCATGTATGAGAAAAAAAGGAATATGCATTAGAGCCTAACATGCCACAGAATTTTCTTTCCTTACTTTTCTTTTAATCTCTTTGATACAGGTTTTGAAAACTTCCCTTGGCAAATCCCACAAAAGCAATTTCTGAGGGTCTTTTCCTTAGATTTGGATTTGTTTCGGCTTTCCTCATGCCTCCTCTTTTTTGTATTGCTCTAAATTGTCAGCTTCGCATTCCTGTTTATGACCATACCATTTCATAGAAAATTAGTCTTAAACTGTCCAGGGAAAATCTTTTAATGGGGTCAATATATATATATATATATTTAATTGCACCTTTCAGTATTCACACAAAAGCTGCTTTCATATTAATTTAGCAAGGCACACTGTAAACAATGGAGGGAGTGGTTTTTCATATTCTGACTTCCATGGGGTAATGCTTTCTTCTTTCAATAGCGCTATTGCATGCAGTTTCCCCAATGAGGCTTCACGGAAATCTGTTGTTATCTAGTGTGAATAGGGGTTACAAAGCTTGATGTTCTCTCAGTTATCTGAACAAACTCCAAAAAAACAGCCATGCACAAATTGATAGAAATTGACTCTGCAAGTGTAAAATGAAAAAAAGATGTTACCATGTAGGACCTCAACCCTGAGCTCTTAGCAGTTGAGATCAATGCAATAGTGTACACCAGAAACAGGTTTTCAACAGTGTATGGAATGAGTGATCAGGTACTTAATCTGGAGGTGAAATACTAATTTCTTCTAAATCTGAGAGGCTTTGAGTGCTGATGAAGGTGCTATATATCACTTCTTTGTATATGTATATAGAGCATGTATATGTAAGAAGTTACAGTGGATGCTGGATATCAGGGTCTTATTGACTGAAAGAAGGATATTAGGGCTTAAAAAAAGTGTGGATGGAAGAACTGCAATTGCGTCTATTAAGGTATAACATTACATAAGGTTAAGACTTTTCTTCAATTCTCAGTTAATTTCTCTCAAATTGATATTAACCTCAGCCTAGGGCACTTCCTGGGGATTAATCGTTGGCTGGAGTTTATAGCCCAGAGCACAGCTTTGAGCTGTCAGCTCCTCCCAGGCGCTCGTTAATCTCCTAGCAGTGCCTCAATGAGTGTTGCTTAATTAACATTAGAATAAATATGATAGTTTAGAGCTATTTCAGTACCAGAACTGAGTAAAGCTTCCTCCTTTCACCTTCTGACTTCGGGTGCATTTATGGTTTTGTAAAAAAATGAAAGTCTACAAGCTGCAATGTAGTCTGGATCTCATAGACTGATTAACACTTGCTTCATATTTGTATTGCATCAACATATTTCCTGTGCTAGGCCAAAGGCTGGAGTGAGGGTATTAGGTACTAAAAGCATATTAGGTTTCTCAGACCTCTGGTTAACCAGAAATAGGATTCTGGGACTCAACATCCCTGCTTTTATGCTCATCCCTTTAGTACGCGATGAAGATAATCTTTATATTTCTTATCAATTAAGGAAAATATAACAATACTCTCACATCTGACAATATTCCATGCTTAAAATTAAGATGTAATCAGCAGTACAAACTACCATGTTGGATGCTAGTTGGTTTTCAGCTCTGAAACTGAATGAATTTGACTCCTACAGTCCAATTCCTTGGTGAAATCTGATTGGTTAAATTTCTTGGTATACCTCTTCCTCAACATTTAATTTTAAATGTCCTATTTTTGAAAAAAATGTTCACTCATAAACTAAATGAAAACTTTACTGCTTCCGTCACTGGCTGTTAAAATTATTTACCGAAAGTGAATGTGTGAATAGTGAAACTTCCATTTGTGATTAATTGAACCTACAGCTCAGCGAAGTGGATGCAATGACATTGAAGAACACCAGCCAGGGGAGAACACTAGGAAAGGATTGTGATTCACAAACCTGGTCTAGACAAATTTTTATCAGTTTAACTCTTTCTGGATCATGCTTAAGTTATCACAGTTATCTAATAGCCTTAACATATGTACTCATTCTTCCTCCTGTTACTGTGGTTATTATTGCAGGTATCTCAGAACTCAGTTAATGGATTAGGAGCAATAGCATGCCAGATACTCACCAGTACAGAAAAAAAGACTCTTCCTGCTTTCTAAAGCATCCTATGGGATGAGATAAGGCACAAATGCCAATACAGAGGAATACTGATGAGATAGTAACCCATAAAATACTTGATGGTTTCACTACTATCAATGTTTTGTAGACAGCATTATAAATTCAATTATTAAAGTAGAGATTAGAGAGAAGATAATGAATTATCCTTCTGAATATAGAGGGAGGGACATGAAAGAAATAATAGGATGTTTTGATAAATTCATAGAAAAAAATATAATCGTTGCTTGAATTTTTGTTTATTCATTGTAGTGTTTGTTCATTCCTAATGTTAATAGAAATTGAGAGTGTCCATGAAGGAAATCTCGAGCATAACTAGAAGCCAACAGAAAGGTTCATTAGTCTCTTCTTACACATTAGTATTGTACATGGTTCATGGTTCGTTATGTACATTGGAAGAACATAATTGATGTTGCTCCTGTCAACAGACCTTGAAAACTGTCTCGATAAGGATGTGGATAATAAAAAGTAATAATAGCAGAGGCATCATTAAAATAATAATTCATTCAAATTTCCCTTCATTTATCAGATTAACATAATGAAATTAAATTCCAAGTAATTGTCTCCCACATCTACTTAGCTTGTAGACTTGAAATGGCTTGTTTGCTTGTTATTTAGTCTATAAAATTTTACCTCTCCCACAAATCTTGCTTCATTTAAAAAGGAAATGTTAGTAATCATTAAGCTAAAATTTATCTCAAAGAATATTACCTTGTAGTTCAGGCCAAAATTATTATTAAGCATCTATGAAAAAATGAAGAAATGAAAACTTTTACATGAACAATTCAGGGATCGTTTCTCTTATTTGTTTTTTTTCAGCATAAATAATTCCTTAAAAACTTACTATTATAAAGGCATAACCCCTAGAAGACATTGCATGTGTTTCTACAGGGACCGTATGTATTCTTCCACAGAATGTTGTGTTTCGTTGCAAATGCATATCAATAAGCATTCTGAACTATCATTCCAAACTCTGAAAATTTTTGCATGCAAAACCTTAGTTGCTAGAAGAATACACAAGTAGTTAATAAAATCATCTGTACAGATTTTTGTATTAAAATTATTATGTGAACTAAAAAAAGAGGAATACAAAGACTGGGGGATAGTCTCAATAGTTATAAATATCTAAGGATCCTATTCTTTCTCATGGAAGCTTTATATTTTACTAGAACTGTATCTGACTGATATAGGTGTGAAAAAAAACCCAATCGCTTAACCAATAGACTGCATTAAGAATATTGTATTGGAGCACTTCAGTGAACAAGTAGATGCATTTGTGCTGTCTGATAAATCTAAATTATTAGTTTGAAATAATGAAAATATTTATTTTTGACTGAAGCAATATTTAGTTAGAGTTTTGATGTGTGTTGGAAGCTATATTGGGACCCAACAGAGAAATACTGAAAAACCTGCCTTGGCTTAGCTGAATACTGTGGATTTCTATTATATGTGAATTCTGAGAAACATTTACCTTGAGTTTCAACAGAATGATAACATTCAAAGTTAAAGACTAAGAAGGTGTCATTTTGGTGGAATAGAGGACTCTTAACTTGTAAAACATTTCCATATGTACCAGTATCTCAGGATTGTTAGAGCTATTAGCAGTCTGCAGCTGAAAGCAAGATCCCTGCCATTCCTGTTCAGGGTAGATTTGGTTCCAGTGTAGTCTCCAGGCAGCACAAATGTTCCTGTAGATGTATGTACACATATTTTAACAGAATAAAGAGAAAAACAAAAGCAAGTAAGACAGTGGATACATAATCCTGAAATAAATAAATATGACACAGAGGAAACAATGCGCAGCTTTTCCTGACTTCTTAAACTGATGATCTTCATTGTTTTCCAATACTTTTTGCAATACGTTTTATGGATGTCAGTTACACAAATCTTGTGGAGCTAATCTGGATAGAGTTATAACTCAGCTTTTCTGGCCCTCAGGCAACTTAGTCTTGGCAGTCTCCTGCTGTTTGCTATCAATGTTCAACCTGCATTACTTCTGTAGCCCGCGAGAGGAACTTTTTAGTATTCAATATTGTGCCTTTTTATTCCATCTTCAAAGGTTTTTCATTTCATTTTATGCAGTTAGGCTGTACTGTAAGTGGTTGATACCACAACTTTCCTTGTCTCAGATGTTTTTTTTTTTCATGTATAATAGAGCATCACCCAGCAGCAACACTGTAGTTATTATCTGTTAATATTTCCATATTAAACTCCTATACTCAGGATTTAATAACACAGCTGCAAGAGTCTCAGGGCTGAAAGCTGGCATTGAAGATTAATCAATAGGAAAGAAAAGGCTGATGGTTTCTCTGAAAGTACATTATATCCATGCCACTCTACAGATTGATATATATTAGTTTTCTGAATGCCCTTTTTGCTTAAGTGCATCTGAGAAAGTTTACATCCAAATTGTCCCTTGAACTTTATGAGTGCTAGACTGTTGATGCAACTTTTGTTGATGCACAGAAATTCTAAATTATATTTAACATTGTTAGAAGACATTATGCATATCTTTTGTTTCCTAAGTGGAATGAAAAGTGATCAGTCATGCTAATGATAAATACATCATTTAGCCTTGACAGATTTATATATCAATTAAATATTAGAATTAGGTGTTCTGCTTGTATATAGCACACATACAGACGCAAATATGGTGGTCTCCATTCAAAAGTTAGTATTTCACAACGGTAGCTGAATCACAGTAGCTTAGTAACATAAATGAACTTTTTTAAATAGAGGAAAATGCTGTGGCATCTCAGAATTCATGGGGATAACATTTACCAAACACTGACTTTTCACTGGTGAACCTTTGTAATATTGCAAACAATCTGGTGAGGAGAAACAAAAATAAATAAGACATAAATTAAATGAGATCTGAACTTTTTTCTAGTTTATCCAGCCTGAATTACTAGTTGAGGAATGGGAGTTTCAGGGAGGCGCTGAGAAATGTATTTCACCTGTTTCTTATCCCTGATTATGCATTTAGGTTTGCAACAGCTGTTTCAATTTGTGACAATAAATAATGCTTTATAATTTAATGCTTTAATTAAAATAGGCATGGAAACATAATCAAACTCCAGATTGATACATAATAGGCTTTGACTAAATATAAAGATAGATAAATAAATGATGTTAATTTATTAATCTTGAAAACTAGAAGGCACTGAGACATCTTTCAATCTACGTTTTCCCTTCTTTGTCTGTAAGGTGTTTTGAGGTTAGACTTTTTCCAGGTCACACAAGAAATTAAATTTCCAGGCTCACTTTAGGACATGTATCAAAATGAGTGCTCCAAGCGACTTCATTTTGGTGCTCAATAATTTCACTTTCATTTTAAATTGTTAAGTGAAGACCTGACACTAAGTGGACAAGTGAGACAACCATTGAATAACACTATTTTCAGCCTCAAAAGAACTTATTGATGAATCTGATGGCTGTTTGGTGGTTTTTTTTGAGGACCTCATTAAAGAGAATTAAAAAGGCAGATGTGCCTTCCAAATGAAAACTAAACATAAGGACTTCAAACTTCAATTCTTGCCAAATTCACCTCACCTTTTTCATAGTCTTTATTCTCAAGGGTCAAACAGTGAAGGTTTGACTGGACTCCAGTAAAGATATCTTTGATAAAAATTGGTTAATGACCTCATAAATACATTCTCTTTGGGGCTATATTTGTTTCATGGTGATTACTTCAGTAATTACTCAAAGTAATCTCAGCAACTTTAACCAGCAGGTGATTAGGAAGTTTATATGAATAAATACTCAGTTTTAATGTCACTAACTGCTTTTGTATTTTAGCGAAGTCAGTTCAATTCATAGCAGGCAGTTACAATGAGAACCAACTCAAATCTTTGCAGAACTTCATTCAGAAAACAAGTCAGTCCCAAAATGTTTTGCGGTAAAAGCTTAGGTGTCCCAGAGTGCCAGGTCCAGCTTGCATGAAGGAGCAGCTTTGGTGTCTTCACTCGAGAGCAAAATTTTTGACATGTGAACTGTGGAGCTGTATTTTACCAATTGTAGCTATAAGGTAATGTCAATCTTAGCTTCACTTCACATTTGTTAAACATTAGGCCATAAAACAAAGCAAAGTTTAGTAAAGTAAATTACTGACAGGTTTCCAATCAGCTACAGAAATAAAATAAATTAAAAGTTCATAAACTTTATTCTGTGATATAAATGAAGTATCACCTGGTCTTACCTGAGCAAAAAATGAGTGAAAATACAAATGGAGGGAGTGAATTTTCAAATTTACAATGTATCAATCAATCAATCAATTTAAGATAAATAGATTGGGATAGAGAATTATTAAGAACAAAATTTAAAATTTAGGTTTTGATAACTCTGTTTTTATATAGGGTCAGTAGACTGAGTTAGAGTTAGAGGAGAAGAAATAATTTCCTTCTGTTGAATGAATTTTCTCAAAAGTAAGGCAGAATTGTAGGCCAGGTGCTGATATGAGAAGAAAGACCATTACACAGCTGTTAGTGTTTCTCAAGCATTTTTTAAAAAAGATGACTAAGAATGAAAGAAAGAAAATTAAGCTGTGCCAAGGCTTCAGTCATATTTGTTGCAAAATAGTGGAACTGAGCTGCCAGTTAATGATAATGTGTCCCGTTCTTAAAAACATAACATTTTGGAAGCCCCTTTGTTTTTGGAGACTACCTGGTAGCAGCTCCACCTCACTGAAACAAACTGCTTTTGATTAGAACTGTGAATACATCGGAAATTCTAATTAATATTTTATTTCTTTTTAAAGACATTTTCAGTTTTAGGTTTTGCAGTTTTAACTACTTAATTCTACTTCATAAAAGGTTAATTTAAAAACAATAAAAAGGCAAACAGGAAACATTTCATTTAAATACATGAAACTTTTTTAGATTTATTTATTTTTTGTTAATTTGGTGGAACCTGGGAAATTCATTGCAATTATTTGATTCCATTAGTTTCCTCCAATCCATTTTTGGTAAAGAAACTATTCCTCCAAGATTGTTCACATATATACATTATAAAACAAATAAAAAATGGAATGACCAACCATTAAAAAGAGAATCAGTTTATTCTGAAAATGTCAGAGTGGTAAACTTTGACACTAGTGAATTAATATTTCCACCCATATGTTTCTTTCCAACAACATTCTGCTATGCTGGCATTCACAGACTGTTTTGTTTATGATGTGATCACAGACTGTCAGCGAATATGCTTCCATCAAAGTGTCACTGCCTGGATTCATTCAAATTCTATGGTTTCGGCAGAGAAGCAGGCCCTACAGGGTATATAAGTGGCAAGCCTTTACCCAAAGGATAGTGAAGTGTGATTTTGATCCAACTTCTGCATGAACTTGGAAGAAATTGGACATGTGATTGACTTAGTGGGTTTCCTGTGATCCACCATGGGATTCTTCTTCATGTAATTTCCTAAATCTTTGATGTAAGTAACACAGGGCCAGCTTCAGTCTGTGATTTTACAGATATATTTTGAAACTTGATTTCTAATGTCAACATGAAGCCACACAGCTTGAAAAGATGAGTTTGTTTCCATTCACGTTTTTTATTTTAAGAAACTGAAATGTTTTATTTGTACAAATAGCAACTTGGACTGCTCCTTCATGTGCTCTTGAAAGCATTTGCGTTGAAACGTTTTTGAGCTACTGATAAAATATATTTAAAACAAGGGTGAGTCAAAGGATCACATCTAAAAGGGCACAGTAATGCTAACAGCCTATCAGGAACTTAATACATGACAGTTCTGAAAGCAAATGCAAAGCTGCCAATATTATCTGGGGAGTCAGCCAAGAAGCCAGATGCTACCAAAAAAAAAAAACTCTGCTGTTTGGCTTTTTGGGGTCTCATGGGTGCCATTGAAAGGCAAAAAGATCCAGTGTACTTTATAGAGCAATATGCTAGGCCTCAAACGCCTCTACTGTTGTTGCAAACAATTTCATGCTGAAGAGCGGTGGTGTCAAAAAAAACCTGAAATAATCATATCTGGTAGTATACAAAAAGGATGTGAAAAATAAAAGCCGCTTTCCAATTCATCTTCCTTGCTGTATTAAATTTGGGAATCAGAGAAATTCAGGTGTAGCTCAGGATCCTGGGGTGGGGAATGAGCTAAGCTAAAAGCAGAATTTCATTAAATCTGGCCTCCAATATTAACTTTTGAATCAGCTTGCTGCTGTGTGAATCAGATATATTTAAAAGGCAGACAATTACATAGCAAAGGGGCTTGCAAAGAAATATAAATCTAATTGATTTCATTCACCTTTTACTTAACACTGAGAGATAAGACCAGGAATAGATATTCTTTTAATTAAAGATTTATAAGATTGATTTTGATTTTTGTTATTTATCTGTTTCTTCAAATTTTCTTCTCCCTTTATTTTAAGGATTGATTGGAGTAATACATGTGTCCTGCTTAATTTTCAATTTCATTAATAACTGTAGTAGATAAATGTTCTGTGCTTTTTCTCTAGATACTTATTTTCTCAAAACTAATATCAATGTACTCTTAAAGAGCTGATGCATTGTATTTTAAAGCTGAATTTTGTTTAGAAGTATTAGCAGAAATTACCACAAATGTGTTTTTAAAAGTGATTTAAATTTATTGTACTTGCCTGGGCAAAGAGTGGAATAGAATATAACATGAAGGCAATTATCATAAATATCTGAGATTATTGACAATATGTTGAAAGAACACCTGGAAGGTATGAACCAGTTCAGATAAAACAAGTGTGTTTCTGAGTCTGCAGGTCCCACTATCCCATTTTATTTTAAAACATCTTACAACACTATGCCTCCTAGTGTCATCTTTTCTCTTGAAGGGGCTAATGGCATTTTTCCATTGGTTTTGTGTGAAGATTATTATTATGATAGCTCAGTTTTACTTGACTACATTATTTGAGAAGTGCAAAGATAGTTTTAATAGGCTTTTAATAATTTCTGTGTAATATTCATTCTTTAAACACAAGAAAGTTCTTTGAGTTTTAGATAGATGGTGAACTGAATTGACTGGAACTGGAAGCAGGGAACGAGACGCCTGATATTGCCCTTCTGTGTTATGTGGCATAAAAACAAGTTTCCAAAGCCAAATATTCCCTTTTAGAAAACTGTTCTTCCTAGGCAACTACTGGATTCCTCTGAACACCAAGGTTAGAGTGCAGATCAGATTTCCAGCTGCCAAAGTGTAAGACATTGAAAGAGGCAGTGATGTTTTGAAGGAAAGGGTCCTTATTTTTCAAAAAAGATTTCCTTCAAATCTACCTTACCCACACAAGACTTACTCAGTAGGGTTTACTGTGGTAAAATCACATCTTAAATAATGTTGCATTTTAAAATGATATAAATTCTCTCATAGATAGGGAAAATTCTAGAATGTTTGTTTACTCTCAATGCATTCATTGTTTTTCTCCAGGGAACACTGTCCTAAACATCTCAGTGACTAAAATGGTCGTTTTCATTTCATTATCATGAGCAACAACAGGGCTTTTTTTTAAATCCTTATGGTTTTAAAGTGTTAGCTTCAGAGACAAGAAAATCCAGGGAAGGCGGCAAAATCCTTATCCTTTATAAGATAAGAAGGTAAATCCTATTGTTTCACAGTAATTTTCCAGTTTTTCTGTCTCTGTCATCTAAAATGACTGAAATTAAATAACACTGAGATCAATTTCAGTAGGGAGGTATGAATCCAGAAACTGTTTATAGGTAGCAGGAAAAACTGCTACAGAAAGCTGTAGCACATCCCACTGTGAGTAATGACTTGCACAAAATATGTTTGGTTACAGCTGAACATCAGCCAGTTACAATTTAACTCTCTTCATGATATTGGCAGCTTTCTCTTCTCTTCCTCATTCATTTTGCTTTAGCTTGAAAGAAATTGTATGATCTGATGTTATTTTCCTGAACTGCACAATTTCGCAATAATGCAAAGCCAAGCTCCAAGCATACATTTTATTTTAACTTACCAATACTGTCAAACCAATGCTAGCCCTACTAAAATCTCTCCTTTAGAATAGTGAGAAAAGCAGGCTGTGACTGCAAACCCATACTGCAAGCCTGCAGGTAAGGAAGCCAGTAAGTCAGTAAAGTGTCTAAACTAATTCTTATCATGTTTCATGGTGTCTCAAAATAATGTATATTTCTGGACAATAGAGATCATTTTGATTCCAATTTCACCTAGACAGCATTGAAAGAACAGAAGATGGTACATTGATTGAATTTCTAGATTTTACAACTCTGGGATATGTTATGTATGCCACTTTATGCACCTGAAAGAGTCATTTTACTCTCTAAGGGATTGTCTTCCAATAAAGTAATGTAATTCCAAAAGGATAATACTTTATGTTGCTTCCAAAAATTTCTAAATCAAACAGTTCAGTCAAGAGCCTCCCTAAGTGTCCACACAGAAGTCAGGATGTACGAAAAGCCACTGTAATACTGTTTGCCCATGTCAGAAGTTGCACCTTCTCTGAATGGGAAGGGAAAATGATCAAGAACAGAAGTTTGGCTTCTCTTTTCCTTGCAATGAGCCACTGACATGGCAAAGAACAGAAAAAAAGAGAACTGACCTGCAAAAGATGTGGAATTATCTTTCCTTTGGGAGAAAGGAGGAACAATAAAGATTTTTAGGTTTCTATTCAACACCTGGTGTTGTGAAAGAGTTTATGATTTCTCACATCATGGCACGGTGGCAAACAATTCCGCCAAAATATGACAGTAGGAAAGGGGGAAATAATAATTTAATTCTTGTGAGTGTTTTTGGGATCAGACATTCTGCTCTGTAAAGGGGAGGAAATGCTGACGTGATAGCTGTGAAAAAGATTGACCATGCTTTGGAATTTCAGGTGAAAACGTTATTTTTCCTCCATTTTTTTCTTTTAAAGCACAAGAATTCCATGACTTTACAAGCTAGCGTAGCATAATTTATCTTGACTTTGTGATTCCATGAAAATTACAGCTCAGAACAGCATTTGCTGTACCCATAATGATTCTGCTGTCACTATCAGGGAATGAACAGGTAAGGTGTAGAAAACACTTTTGACCAAATTATCGATTTGGATATACACTTATTTTCAATTGTATTACCAAACATTTAGAAAACTGTGGGAATAAAAATATTGCCTGCACAACCATTCCAAATACCAAGAAGTTAAGGCAATCTGAGTTTACCTTCCCAAATATATAGTATACTATACTGCCCTTCTTAATGTTCTAACCTTCTTAATACACTAATTCCTATCACTAAATAAAATTATAGGCACCAAAGTGGGAATATTCAATATATAGTTTATTTTCTCAGCCTTCATCGTGGCTGGGAAACAGCACTAAGTCTAGGGTTTTTGAGGCTTCTTGGTTTTATCTTGTGGATGAAGGGAATGTTTCCACAGCTTTGATGGATAATGAGGCCTTTCTAATAGAATGGTATTTCAAAGAATGTGCAGCCATCTCCTGGTTTACAGAAATTGTTAGATGTACATATTTAATTCACACTTGGAAGGGGAAAGAGGAAAAAAACAGCAACACTATGAGTAAAGAAAGGATTTGCAAATTCTGGAACGGGCATGGGATCAGAGCTTAGTATTGTCTAGACTCTGCTTTACAGAAACACTGAGCCTTACAGTTAGTTCAAATGAGTGGAACTGAGAGAAGCAAAGTTAGTGAGGACAGGAAGATTGAGCAGGGTGTGGAATTTTATTTAAGTAAGTAAGTAAATAAATAAATATTTATCTAAGAGTGCAGAATCTAAGGAGATGATTACTGTTTAAGAGTTTGGTTTAACAGCATCTTTGAAGGAGTAATGTTTTCCTGAACTGAATGTATATATTTAGAAAACCATCACATTTTAATATTCTCTGAAATCGAAGAAAACTGACAGGCTTATTTCAAGTTTTGGAGTATTAGAAAAGTGTCTATGACCAACATGAGAAAACAGTCTCTCCATGCTTTTCAATGTTCAAAACATATTCAAATGTAAAAATCCAATAATTTAATTGCAATAACAAACTCACTGATGTGTGTTTATCTTTCTTTTACACACAGGGATTTACTAAAAATCACCTTATGGAAAAGTAGTTCTATGTGCTAAAATCCAAACTCAATGGAGCACTACACATAAAAGTTATTAAAATCAAATGATTCCTTTAAACTTTAAATTCAAACTCAGAGCAGCAGCTAATCCAAAAGGAAATTAAGTGAAATGCCCCTCTGGGAAATGGTAAAATTAGTGCACTCAGGAAGAAAGTTAAATGATGAACCAAACTAAGATCAATGAAATTCCTTGGAAAATATGTATTTCCACAATATGTACACATGCGTGCCTGCACACATCCAAACATTAAACACTCAAATTGCTTAATTGCTGCAAAAAAGTACACTTCTAAAAATCATGTGAGCACCTTCTAGATTCTTCTTTTTTATTAACTTGTCTAACTTCAAAGACAAATAGCTCCTTTAAACTTTTTTTTTGTTTATTGATATTTTCTCATTGTACAAAATATAAATGTCAAACCTTTAACAGAGGAAACATATTACCAATAAATAATTCTGATTTATGTTTTCTAAACCCAAGGTCAACTGTTAGGAAAAATCATCCTGCCTCTGACAACCTCTGTAGATCCCACATTCAATCTAAGGCACTTTGGTAATTTATATGACATGATGATTAGCCCATAGATTCTTCGTAAAATTTCAGAGCAAACCAAATCTTCACAATGTTTGTTACTGCTCCTGAAGAGAGCTAAACAATAGGTGGATTTTGTTTAACAGAAATAACTCAATACAGATAAGCAAATATGTTTCTATAAAGAACTTGGTAGACTTCCTGGCCATCTGTGGGCAGCACCCATCAATGTTTTCAGTAGCTGCGCGAACTAGGCAGTGTACCAACTGGTTTTGGATTCCCATAAATATGACTACACCTGCCCTTGGTGTGTGTGGCTTAGACAGCTACCGGGTACACATGTCCTCCTTCACATCTGATTCTTCACCTGAGAGCTTATTTGTGTTTCTTAGCAAAACCAGATGGTCTAAAGAATAATAACCCTCCCCCTACAAACCATTTTCTCTCTTATTTCCTTAGTTCATCATAGACGTAACAGCATTACTTTTTGTAATGATGTTACTACTCAGTATGAGTGGACACCTCTCAAAACGCAGGCCTCACTCCAGCAATACAGTGTGGGATGCACATATATTTTCTCTCCCTCAAACTTATATCTTTAATACATTAATCTAATTATTTTGCTCTATGAAGAAAACATTCTTTCATTCTCCTAAACCAGTTTTTACCTTTCATATACTCTTTGTTATATAAAAATATTGTGCTAGAAATTTTGCCAATGAGTAAAGGAAGTGGGTGAATTTAAAGACCAATACATTACCTCTTTAAGGGAACTTGTTAAATACCAGTACTTGTAAAGTCTTGCAATGTACGTCTAATGCATCCAATAGAATCAGTTCTGTATATGTTATTGAGTAATTAGTGCTTAAAACAGAAGTTCTGCTTCTTATTAGTCATCTTGATGCTCAGAATGCATAAGCTAAATTGATTGCTTAAGGAACCACAAATACTATAATCACAAATTTTATTGTTTTATGTAGGATGTTACGAAAAAATTGCCTCATTGTCTTCAATGTGAAACAAGATTACTTTTCCCTAAGCAATGCAGTAGAAGGTACATAAAATCAAGTATGTGAAATCATTGGTTCCCTAATGCCACTGTTCTCAGTAGAGATAATTGCTTCATTCAGTTCATAAATTCTCTTGCTTGTTTGCATTTGTAGCTCTCCCACAGAACCTCACACTACTGATCTAATGTTAGATGTTGGTTCAGCTCTGTTATTTCTGATTGAAGTATAGTAAGTTGGCAGCAGCTAAAGATGGATCCAATATCATTATTACTGGCTTTTGCACAGAGATCAAGATCCAACAGGATTTCAGTAATTTATTTGCTCCCTGATAATGTCTTAATACCCTTTCACCCTTTTAGATGGTTTGTCTGATTTCTCATTATGTCATAAATGAAATGTCTTATGTTTTTCTACATATATATTTATTTCTTCTCAAGAGACAGAACATATTAATTGTGAGAGAAGCTATGGATAAAAAAGGGAAGAATCAGTCATTTATTATTATTTGTTGATATTATGGTTGTATTCAAGGAACCCCAACCATATCACTGTCGTGAACAGAAGTGTGACAGAGGTACAACAGCACAGTGAGCAGAAAGAACTTGGAACATGTTACATGTAGAATTATGATTGCTACCCATTCATCTAATGAGTACTTAATCATCATCTGCTTTAGCAGCAGGACTAACTCTTACTTCACAATCAGTCAACTATATATATTTTTTTTTTAACATCAGAGTGATTAATATTAATTAATAACTGGAACTCATTCTTCTTCGGCTTACTACTAACAAGAATATATATATCAGCTACTCAGAATTTTGAAGGCTGTCTATAAGCTCAGTTATTTCCTTCTATACTGCCGCTGTATTTTTCATGCCCATATAAGAATTTTTACATTAAAAAACGACTTACTTGTTTTCACTAAGCCTTGTTTTTTCAAACTTTTCAGAAGCTTGACAAATAATCCCATTTGCCTTTTTGTGATCAAGCTGTCATCAGAATAATATTTATTAGTAATTTATTTTTTATAATTCCTTGAATCAATTGAACTGCTTACAGCTTATGCTAACTTCTCTATATCAAAACCCCTTGTTGATCTACAACAAACTCCTCAGTAATCTCCTGTTATGCTAGGGTTGTATCCGTTTCAGTAAACTTCACCTTTTTACTGAGTTAGAACATACACATATCAAATTTTTCACCTTCGAGATCGCTCTCCATTGAAAAAACAGTTTCATTTTCACCATCTTTGTGTCACAAAGAATTGTTCAGGCCATTTGGCTCATAGTGGACTAAACTGACTAGTTTAGTCATTAGCATAGCATTCCTCTCTTTGATATTCTTGTTTCGTTTTCTGGGAAAAAAAAACCAACAAGAAAAAGAGTAAAAAGATTTGGGAACGTACATAGAAAACAATTTGCGCTATAAATGGTTAGCTTTAACACCTCTCTTCTAAATAAAGTACATTTGGAGGTCTATCTCAATGGTAAGACAGTTTCAAAATCAGTAAAAACCTATTCAGCCAAGTTCTGCAGTCTAGCAAAGACACGGGGATTGTCACAATAAACGGTAACATAGTAGTTTGTTAATTTATGGTAGCTTACAGGTTTCTTTACATTACTGTGTCTTCTGATTTGCTTTCTTCCCAAAGATTACTCAGTTTCTCTCACTTTAACATGTATACAATTTCGTATTTGTAGATTTTAGAGTGTCAGGGATGCTATTATCCCTGCATCACTTTCCATAAATTCATTTATATTAATCCAATATGGTTGTTTTTACTTTTGTTCATTTCACATTTGATAAATGGTGGTATTCACCCAAACTGCAGGGCTCATCATTCAAAGGCATAGTTTTTGAGAAGGGCTTCATCAAAGTCAAGTATCTAGTCCAATGTATCATAAGTGTAGGCATTTGTGATTTTTCTTCTAAGTTTTCTCTTTGCTACTCCATGACACAGAGTAGCCTGCCCTATGGAAGTTAGGTGGTTACTGTCTGGAATGAAACTTGAAGTTCTCCCATAGAGAGCTTACAATATTTTGTAGCTTAGATGATCATTCATTTGCTGGGTATTCATGCCAGATTTCATCAGAGTCCACTGTTTTTGTTTTGATTAACTTTTACGTTAGCATAGATATTAAAGATTCTCCAACTTTCTATAAATATCCTTGTTCCTTTGCTTTTGGTATATATTTATATTGTTTTTCTCTAATCCAAATTAAAATTACTTTATAAACTTGAAAAACAAATATATAAACTAGATTTTTAGAAACAAAAAAAACCCAACCAAACCAAAAGAAAGAAAAAAACAAACACAAAAAACCACAGAATTTTTAATAAATCAAACTGTAATCGAGTCTGGGAATCTCACAGAATCCCTGTCCTGGAAAAGGTAACGCGGGTTTTATTAAACTCCTCTGCGAAAGGCTATGACATGCTGTCAAGATGTAAGAGTAGCTCCATTAGTGGCAGCTCCTTTTAAAAATGAGTATAGTATGTCACTGAATACACTCTAGGTTTCCTTTCTATACAGCGCCATCTTTAGAGTAATATATCATCCCAGCAGTATCTTGTGATGATGTATTACTCAAATACATCATCAGCCTGAACAGTGTTTCAAATGATTTATAAGCCTAGTAAATCATTAGAGTGAGGCACACTGATGATGTATTATTCAAAGATAGTGCCATATGGGTAAGAAGGTTTTAAAAGCGTAGTCAACAGAATAACAGAACAAAACATAAAGCACAAACAAATTCATACCATGCAGAAGGCAGCTGCCCTGAGCTTGCAAAAGAATGTTAATTCCAAATGAGCTCCAGCAATGATATAGTCTGCTGCTCCTCTCTTCTCATGACTCAATCTGAACACCACTGGGTAATGAGGATCTGTACAGGTAATACTCCTAAATAAGATAGATACACATGGGAAGACTCCCAAGTGGAATAATGGGCAGTGGGATCCTGGAACGTACCCTTACTAAAATTTGTCTGGCGAGATTTGGACTTAAATACCCACCTGTAACAGAGGAAAGAGGGAATATGTGTGTGTGTGCACAGTTGTAGGTGGGTAGGAGGGTGTGAAGAGAGTAATGATTGGCTGGTTTCTGTGGATTTAGAGCATAGTTCTGGGTCATTCTTTTTAACAGCAGCAGAATCAGAACATTAAACATTTTCTAACCTCTGCTTGTGGTTACATGAACGGGCCAAAGCCTTTCAGTACATAGCACAATTTAAGAGTTTGTGAAAAAAAATTTGGCCATAAGAACCTGACAGTAGCTAGGAAAACTAGAAGTAACTGCAATAATGCATTTTATAGCCTTTTATTTCTTGCTATTGTAAACTATTTCCTACCCTACAATAGACAGACAATACAGATCTTGTTCTCTTACAAAAAATGCTGTCAAGGAAAGAAAAATGAGGAAGTTTGGTATGACTAACACTGACATTTTAGTTACACTTGAAGATAGCAGTTTCTGTATACACAGCAATGCCCTATTAGGTGTTTCATAACTTCTCTAAATAAAATAAACTATATTCTGCAGAAATATGTATTTCTGATATGAGCGGGCCTATTTCCTCCTTAATCCTACAACTTTTATTTCAGATCACCTAGGAGCCTTGAAGTTTGCTTTCAAGTAGTTTGTTGCAGCTCTAACAATGGTCCTGCATTGTATAAATATGGTAGATAATAGCAAGCAAACTCTTCATGCACATGTGTTTTAAACTTCACTATGAGGCTCTGTGTAATATTTCTTCAGCAGAATCATCGAATGGTTTAGGTTGGAAGAGACTACCTAGCTCCAACTCCCCTGCCATGGGCAGGGACACCTCCAGGTGTCCAGGTTGCTCAAAGCCCCATCCAGCCTGGCCTTGAACACCTCTAAGGATGGAGCTTCCACAACTTCTCTGGGCAACCTGTTCCAGTGCCTCACTGCCCTCAAAGTGAAAAATTTCTTCCTAATATCTAATCTAAATCTACCCTCTTCTAGTTAGAAGCCGTTACCTCTTGTCCTATCACTACATGCCCTTGCAAAAAGTCCCTCTCCAGCATTCTTCCAGGTGCCCTTCAGATACTGGAAGGCTGCTATAAGGTCTCCCCAGAGCCTTCTCTTCTCCACACTGAACAACCCCAACTATCTCAGCCTGTCTTCATAGGAGAGGTGTTCCAGCCCTCTGATCATCTTCATGGCCCTCCTCTGGACCCACTCTAACAGGTCCATGTCTAACAGTCTTGTGCTGAGGACTGCAAAGCTGGACGCAGTACTCCAGGTGGGATCTCACAACAGCGGGGCAGAGACAATAATTGAAAGCAAAAAGGCTAAAGTTCAAATGTTTGCAGTGTCAAAAAACACCAATAGGATAAGATCCGAAAGTTTATGGGAGTGAAATTTCTAGTTCATCAAAAGATTATCACAAAACCACCTTTCCTTGAGACATCCTGTTTCAGGGCTCCACATTTGTAACACACAAACACACCAAAAGAAAACCAGTAGTTTTTTACTTTAATGTTAAGGTTCTGGGAAGAGAAGCTGCCTTTCTAGTTTTGCTTATATTTGGAAACAGTTGGATTTTCTGCAATGATCTTTTATCTGACTATTTTTTCCTAAAGTCTCCTTATTTTTCTGTAATAATTAGATGATACAGAGTATGAATGTTACAATCATTGTAATTGGACTAACAAGAACTTTTTTGTATTTTTCTTAGAATGTTAAAGTATTAATTGAACTTACAGTTATTCATTTGATCTGCGTATATAAGGTACAGTTCTTTCTGTCCATAAGAAGATTTTGAGTGCAACAAGGCGCACCTGGGCACAGAGTCTTAAAAAATGAACCTTAGAAAATAGCTATTGAGGCATGTGTACAGACAGCAGCAGGCACCATTTACATAGCCCATGCTAGAAAATTCTTTCTAGAGGAGTAACGTATTTGCAAGCATTAAAAAGTACAGCAAATTGATCCTCAGTGGAATCTCAGTTTAATTTCATTTTTTTTTCTGATCTCAGATGTTACCTATTTTGAATCCATTAATTAGTGATGTTGTATATCTATGTTCCAACAAATTTGCTTGTCCATGTACGAGCATTTTACGTAAAAGAGGCCTAAATACATCTTCGACACAGAATCTTTGAGCATGTGCTGCATAGTACATGAATATGCATTTCTGTCCAGGAAATCTTGGAACGAGATACAGAAGTCTTACTAAATGTATTTGGTAGGTCAAACCCATGGTTGTAATATGAAGTTTTGCAGGTGGCTTCTCAGACTGGAAGGAGAAAAGGGTAGAAAAAGAGCTGGATAATATGGGTTTCAAGCACATTTTGTACCACCTGAGCAAATAGTGAATGTGGGCGTCTTCCAAGGTAACAGAAAGTTTCCATTCAACGCTTAACAATGCCAGGCATCTGGTTTCTTCAAGCCAGATATTTAGCATTTGTTGACATGCAAAGTTTCTTTCAGGAAAAAAGTGTTTTCTCACAGGAATTGTTTTGTGATACTCCAGTTTCTTCTTGTGATATTTCTTTTCTCCCAAAAAAACTCCCGGCTAATTCAAAATGCCATTAATTTAATTTTGTAAGATAACATCCAAAGCTTTTTAAATACCCATTAGTATGACTAATGTACTGATTTCAAATATGTTACCGTATGAAAATGTGGCCCATATTTAATTATTAAGGCTAATTATTGTAAGAAAAAAGTGTTGCACCTTATATTCATTTCATATGTGACGTATGGAAACAAAGAAACCTTATAGGAAATAATTGAAAAGTAAGTATCTATTTTGCCTTCTGAACATGAAAAACTATTAAAAATCTTATTTTGGTTTAAAAAGAAAAGTGAAATAAAGATATAACCTAATATCAATCCATAATTTTCCTATTTTATTTGTTTATTGGATCAAAATAATTTGATTCTTCTATTCATATCACAGCAGGAATCACCTGCTTTTCTGAAAATCTAAAGGTTTTATTTGCTTTGCAATAGCAGCACCTTTCAGCACCATTACATTGATGGTGTGTCGTTGTATAACTAACAATGCCTTAAACTATATTGGTCCCAGACCTAGAATTTGAAATAATGGGTTTTTCTGGAGCTGCTCACATTCTGAGTTACAAAACCTGGCTCCTTATAAATACTGAGGCTCTTTGAAAAATCTGGGTATGTATATATGAGTTTATATAGAAGTTATTCTTTAACATGAAAGAAGATAATTTAGAACTCTAATCTCAACATCTATCTTCTTCATACATCTTTCACAGACCTAATGGAAATAAAAGTATTGCATTTCTAACTTCAGATTTTTTCTGTCTTGCAAATACTCAGAGATAGAGGACTTCATATTGCTTACGTAAACTTTTAAAGGGGATTCTGAAAATATCAGTATAATTTTAATTGTTTTCTGTAGTTTAATTTTTTTGTAGCAGCAATATACTATACTGATGCACAAGAACTCTGATCTACTGAAGCTTAAGAGGCAAGCATGTAGAAGGTGGAAATAGAAAAAAATAATCAGAATGAATATGAAAAAAAAGTCAAAATCATAAAGTACAAGGAGGAAGAGGAATTGTATTTAGCAAATGACACAAGTGGTATGAAATAATCACTTTATAAGATGTTTAATGGCTGGAGGAAAACTATAGGAAGAGCTTATCCGTTACTGAACCAAAGGAATTGAAATGTTTAATGCTTTACTGCTTTACAGTTCCTTGAAATGTACACAGATCAATGGTTAATGACAACAGCAGAGACCTGGAAACTTAGCCTCGAATGAATTGTAATAAGTTTTATGGTTTCATACTTCTCAGATTTTAAGAAATTTGTGCTGAGCTATTTAGAAGGCTGAAGCTGTCTCGGGACCTTCAACAATTATTTTGTAGAATCGTAGAATCACAGAATCATAGAATATCTCAAGTTGGAAGGGACCCATAAGAATTATTGAGTCCAACGCCCTGCTCCTCACAAGACTATCTAAAATTAAACTATACGACTAAGAGTGCTGTCCAGACAGTCCTTGAACTCTGAGAAGTTTGGTGCTGTGATCATGTCCCTGGGGAGTCTATTCCAGTGACTGACCACCTTCTCAGTGAAGAATCATAGACTCATAGAATGGTTTACATTGGAAGGGACCTTGAAGATCATCGAGTTCCAACAGGGGGGTTGTCCATAGGCAGGGACACCAGACCAGGTTACTCAAAGCCCCATCCAGCCTGGCCTTAAACACCTCCAGGGATGGAGCTTCCACAACTTCTCTGGGCAATTTGTTCCAGTGCCTTACCACCCTCAAAGTGAAAAATTTCTTCCTGATATCTAATCTAAATCTACCCTCTTCTACTTTGAAGCCATTACCCCTCGTCCTATCGCTACATGCCCCTGTAAAAAGTCCTTCCCCCGCTCTCCTGTAGGCCCCCTTTAGGTACTGGGAGGCGGCTATAAGGTCTCCCTGGAGTCTTCTCTTCTCCAGGATGAACAACCCCAACTCTCTCAGCCTTGTCTTGTAGGCTTCAGCCCTCAGATCATCTTCGTGGCCCTCCTCTGGACACGCTCCAACAGGCCCATGCCCTTCTTATGTTGGAGGCTCCAGAGGTGGATGCAGTAGTCCAGGTGGGGTCTCACCAGAGTAGAGTAGAGGGGAAGAGTCATATCCTTTGACCTTCTGGCCACACTTCTTCTGATGCAGCCCAGGATATGGTAGGCCTTCTGGGCTGCGATCGCACATTGCTGGCTCATGTTGAGCTTCTCATCAGTCAGCACACCCAGGTCCTTCTCCTCAGTGCTGCTCTCCAGCCATTCCCCGCCAAGCTTGTATTTGTGCTTGGGATTGCCCCGACCCAGATGTAGGACCTTGCACTTGGCCTTGTTGAACTGCATGAGGTTGGCATGGGCCCCTCTCAAACCTGTCCAGGTCCCTTTGGATGGCATTCCTCCCCTCCAGCATGTGAACCGCTCCACACAGCTTGGTATCATTGGCAAACTTGCTGAGGGTGCACTTGATCCCACTGTCCACGTCACCAACAAAGATGTTGAACAGCACCAGTCCTAGTACCGACCCCTGAGGAACATAATTCATCACTGTTCACCACTTGGACATCAAGCTGTTGACCACAACATTTTGAGTGTGACTGTCCAGCCAGTTCTTTATCCACCAAGTGGTCCATCTGTAGAATCCATGTCTCTCCAATTTAGAGACCAGGATATCGTGTGGGACAGTGTCAAACGCTTTGCACAAGTCCAGCTGGATGACATCAGTTGCTCTTCCCTTGTCCACTACTACTGTAACCCCCTTACAGAAGGTCACCAAATTTGTCAGGCATGACTTGCCCTTGGTGAAGCCATGTTGGCTGTTACCAATCATGTCCTTATTTTACATGTGCCTTAGCAGTTTCCAGGAGGATCTGCTCCATGATCTTGCTGGGCACAGAGGTGAGACTGATGGGCTTGTAATTTCCCGGGTCTTCCTTTTTTCCCTTTATGAAAATAGGGTTTATGTTTCCCCTTTTCCAGTCAGCAGGAACCTCACCAGACTGCCATGACTTCTCAAATATGATGAATAGTGGCTTAGCAACTTCGTCTGCCAGTTCCCTCAGGACCCGCGGATGTATCTCATCAGGTCCCATGGACTTTTTCCTAATGCCAATCTGAACTTCCTCTGATGCAGCTTCATACCAGTTCCATGTGTTCTATTGCTGGTCACCAGAGAGAGGAGATCAGCACCTCTCCCTCTGCTTCCCCCCCTTTAGGAAATTGTAGACTGCGATAGGGTCACCCTCAGCCTTCTCTTCTCCAAGCTGAACAAGCCAGTTGACCTCAACCACTCCTTGTAAGTCTTGCCCTTGAGATCTTTCATCATCTTGGTCGCCCTCCTCTGGACACATTCTAATAGCTTGATGTCCTTATATTGAGATGCCCAAAAACTCTACACAGTACTTGAGGTGGGGCTGCACCGGAGCAGTGTAGAGTGGGACAATCACCTCCCTCAACCGGCTAGCTATGCTGTGCTTGACGCACCCCAGGACATAGTTGGCCCTTTTGGCTCTCAGGGCACACTGTTGACTCATAGTCAACTTGCCATCAACCCAAACTCCCAGAGGTCTTTCTCTGGGGCGGCTCTCCAGCCTCTCATTCCCCAACTTGTACATATAACCGGGATTACCCCGTCCCAGGTAGAAAATCTGGCACTTGCTCTTGTTAAATTTCTGAATACTAGTAGCATACAATTTGCATTATAACAGTCTGAGGAAGAGTCAAACATTGAGTCTGTTGTTAAAAAGAACAAAAATGGTACCAGAGAATTTTAGACCAAACAGCCTTAGAGCAGCTCTTTCAAAATAAATGGTTGACTAACTCATGACACAAACTGTTGTTATGAATGCAAAAGAAACAGATGTGAGTAACAGCCAATGCAGAATTGTCAGGAAGAAGAAATGTTGACTAAATTGGACTAATCTTCATTTCCAGTAAGTAATGAATCATGAAGCAGTAGTTACATTTCTTGATTTTGGTAAGACTTCTGTCATACTTAGAAGGCACTATTTTCTATGACATTCTTACAGGTAAATTGACAAGACAGCCTAGATGAAACTTTACTTATATGGGGAAGAAACATGTTAGGAAATGGTACTCAGAGAATACAGTGGTTCGTTCTCAGAGATGCATTGGAAGATAAATCTGAAAGAGTCACTAGGATACTGCGAGGATATGTCTTAGGTTTGATGTTATTCAATAACTGCATCTATAATGTGTGCATATTACATTATTATTATTATTATTATTATTACTAAGATGGCAGTAAGATGAGAGGAAGAAGTATCATGTTTGAGGACAGGACTGGATTTAGAATGTTACAAAAAGTAAGAATGAACCTGAGCAAAACAAGTGACAAATTCTGTTAGGTCAGAATAACCAACAGCAAAATACAACCTGGTTAAACAACTGTACTGCAGGATCCAGGGATTATAAGAAATCACAGTCTGAGCATGAGTCAAACTATCTTTCAGTGCTGTGAAAGGGCAGACATTACACTGTGGTACATAAAGGTATTTGTAACTCTTTAAAAAGCACAGTTTTCAGGTTGGATATAGAAGTCCAGGTTTCTAAGCCCATAGACTGAAAGGAAGATATATGGATATTTGCCAGTATAAAGCATATTTTATGAAAAACATATCACATACTGCAAATATACAGCTGATCTGCAGATAAACAATGTAGTGAGTACTGAGTATCTCAGTAGCTGTCAAACACAAGCTGTATCCATGGTCTTCTGAATTCTGACAACAACCTATTCTGTGAGACATAGAAAGTAATCCTTCAATTGTAAGGGCTCAGCTGGAGTACTTACATTGAAATTTTGGCAGTAAGTCTTATAATCAATTGAAGAGAAACAAAAGAATTAGCGGAAGAACAGCAATATTCAGAAACTCAGAAAACATCACTTAAAAGGAAAATGTTAAGGACTTTGAGTTTAGTCTAGAGAGGACAATACTGATGGGAGACAGCAGTCTTCAAATAAGTGAAAGATTTTTGCAAATAAGTTGTCTACTATGCATAGAACAAGACTTAATGGGCTTAAATGTTATCAAGGGAGATTTAAGTTATACATTAAAAAAAAAATCCTAATGGGAAGGACAGATAAGCAGTAAAATAGGTTGCCTAGGGAGATTTTAGAATCTCTATCATTAGCCAAATAATTATTGGGAATAATTTAAATATAGTTGATCCTACCCTGCGGCAAGTTAGCAGACAGAATGCTCTCTCCAGGTCCCTTCTCATATTTTCTGTGAGGGTGTGCTTCTCTCTACACCCCACAATATGTACATTGCACATTTTATGTCTGCCATACCATCATTCCTGAAACTCCATCCTGCTCCCAGCCTTATTTATCCTGTTTTCACTGCAAGGTTTATCACAAAATTTAAATACATTGGTAAAAAAAGTATAAAGTATAAAGAAAAGGCTAGAGAATAAAACTGCCGCTAGATTAGGAAAAATCAAAAGTTCTTCCACAGGTTATCTCTACAAATATTTAACTTCATTTTGGCCAAGAAAAAAATGAAATCGTATTATTACTTCCCATAGTCTGTAAAGTGTAAAGGAAGAAAGGGACATTTGCAGTATATGGATTTTTTTTTCTTGTTCACAAATGTAATATATCAAAATGCACATGGAAGAGCACATGGTTGGAGTACTGATTTGCCATTGCTCTCTGTTAGCTGTTACTGTGCAGGATATATTATTTTTCTGCACCTTTAAAAAGACCAATTCTACCTCAAGCCTCAGTCAAGAGCTTTAGTGAACTGCATCCTTCATAATTTCTTGAGTTTATCAGATTTTCAATATGATATTTCCTAATACGCCGATGAAACCAGGCATGATATGTTGTATTGCTAATGCATGAAACTGAAGAACTGCTAAAAGAAATACAAAACCACTTTTAAGAATAGCCTTTAAAAAAAGTATTATTTTTGTCAGCATAAATAATTCATGTTAGTGAAGAGGATCACGGGAATCATCATCCGTACTTTTCTACTCACTGACAGTCCTCCCTCTCTCCTTTTTTAAAATGAAATCTTTAAAAACATATTCATTCAAAATTTCTGAAAAAAGATGAGAAAATGGCTCATTCAGTCAAACTGTCTCTGTATTGAAGACAGAAGTTATCCTGTACCATAAGAAGCACATCTTGTAAGATGAAATACAAAGTAGTATGCATTAAAACTATGTTTGTAACATTAACTTAATTGCGTATTCCCTTTGTTTTAAGGTACTTTTCTCTAGAGACTCATCTTTCAAAAGCATCTTTTGTGCACTTATGGCTTTGTTAACATATATTTGACTACAAGATTTTTTTGTCTATACCTTCAGATTTTTTTATTTAAAAAGAAGAGGAATTTGTGCCACAAACTTCAGCAATATCAAGATTTCACAAACCCGCATTTTGTAGTGGATTTTTTTTGTGTTTTGCACTGGCTAACGATTCTTCCTCTCAAAAATTCACATCTAGAGATAAAGGTTTGAGGGATGAATTTGCTGAACCTTCTTTTTAGATAATGCTTTGAAACTTTACAGGAGCTTAGGAAGAATTCTGATAGAATTTGCCTAACGAGTGGGAAACAAAGTGGGGAAGGGAAAACGTTCCATTTAGAACATTTTCTAATGTTTCAATTTTTCAATTTAAATTTTTATTTTTTATTTGAAGATTTTTTTTTAAACTTGGCAATCTTTTTAAATGCAAGAAGGCAAAAAGACTTCCGTTAGTACCCAGCAACATCTCAACAAATAGAATATAAGGGAATATAAGTAAGATATAATTGTACTACCTACTCTTTTCCTGAACATTAGTTTGACTCTTTGGTTGAATCATGTATTTGCGATGGATGTAACAATTTTTAGGAAGGAAACAATGAAAAGGCCTGTTATATGAAACACTATATTAAAAACCCAAAGGTTTTAGAATCATATTATGAAGCATCATATTTGCTTCTGATCTTTTCCACGGATTAATATGGGATATTGTGTATGGTTAGACAGATGAAATAATAAAGAGACTAAACAACTTCACTGAAATGTGAGAGAACACACAGGTTAGAGGGAAGGCTGCCTTCAGCAATGTTGACAGAGACAGTGAGAGTTTTCAAAATTAGGGCTAGTTATTTATCATAGAAATTATGGGCAGCTAAGAGTAAAGATTATTGAGTTTACAAATATGAACTATAATGCAAGCAGGAAATCCTTTTGAATTTTTTAATAAGTGATGGTAAGTACATTATTTTGAACAGATTCCTCTTCAAAATTAAGAATGCTTTAATATACCTTGTCACTGACACATTTTTGGTCAGGTTATTACTTGGCTTTTGCTCTTTTTCCATAACCTCAGTATGATTTTTATTATATTATGAAAACTGCAAGTTCTAGTCATGAGTACCTTCTTCTAAAAGAGATCTATCTAATTTGTCTGTAGAGTCCCATGAATACCCTAGATGTCAATGAAAGCATAAACATTCATACCAATAAATAGCTGAACAAACTCAGGTCCTGGTCTAAAGGATACTGTAGATGGTTGGAAAATGATTGGATGACCTATATCTCAAAGGACAAAATTAAGGGAACAGGTTCAAGAACCTGAAACTAACATCTAATACCAGCACTGAAGTTGTAAATATTGCAGGAGAGATTGGTAGATTGAGTTTTGGGGAAGCTGGGAAATACTTCCAGACTTGTACTGACCAGTTGTCCTCCTTTTTTATCACGTGTAGTTCCAAGGGATTCTGCTACCCCACCCAATGTGTAATTGAATGGGTTGACATTCCCTTACACTGAACATACAAACTTTTTCTACTGATAGAGACTTTTATGGATAACTAAAGCCTCAGTTTACCCTTCCTTTAATCCCACCTTTGTCTCAGTTGTCTAGATATGATTCAATGAATCAGTAGAATTCTGCTGCACACCTTTCTTGAAAAAGATTAAGCTCCAATGACCCGTTCCATTTTGAAATGTAATCACCATGGTAGGGAGAATGGAGGTTCTTTGCAGAAGAAAATTATTCTCTCTGGTCTCCTTTGGTAGTTCAACCATATAAGTTCCATGGTCATAATAAATAAGGATGATTCTGTGGTCAAGAGAGAGACACAGTCTTAATTCCTAGCCATTCCAAGGACTTGGCATCTCGGACAACATTTTTTTTCTATCTTTTTTGATATTACTTTTCATAATAGTTTTCCTAACATGGGGGACAGAGAAGATAGATAGAAAGATATCATCAGTGTTGTCCCCATAACTGCTGCTTTGGGGTCTGTGGAGAAGGAAGAATAGTTTTAATGTACGTATCCAACATTTTTGGACCTGTGTGTGCATGTCTTGGGCTATGTAATCATATCCAAATTTAAAAAAACATTGTTATTCTCTTTACTTGAAATAAACTTCACTCAGCAGAGGAATTGTGTTTCTCTAACAGAAAGGTTACTCTCACAGGTTATGTGACTTTGTTTCTGAAAATGCATTCCCTCTCATACTTCACTGAATACTGTTTCTTCCTCTCTGACATGCTACTTTCATTCAAGCATAGATTGCTTTTTAGTAATGTGCCACAAAAGGCTCATTACCACTGAAGAGCGAGAGTTTTCATTTTACAGTCCCATATTATGGCACACTTTTCCCATTCCCATCTGCTCATGTAAATCTCCTGATAAATTAATATCTCTGCCAGAGAAAAGTTATTTACTTGATCTTTTGGTTAAGTAATTGTTGCCTTATTGAATAGTTTCCATTGTTTTCTCTCACAAACAGTTTCTCATGAAGCCTGATTTGCTATTAATTACAGAAGTGCTTCCAGGTGTCTGTGGCAACTTCAGCACTGTTCGAAAAAAAAAGAGACTGTTTTATATACCACGATGAGAGGTTCTCTCTAAGGAGTTAAAAAGAAGCTTCTGTATAATATCTTTTATCTTCTTAGTCTTGGTAATGTTCAGATATCGCCTTTCAACAAGATAACCAAGTAGGAAAATCTTCTTCCATATTTGAACTGACCTAGAAAGAGCCCCAATGTACAGGGAAATGTGCATTTAATCAGCTTGTAGTGTTTCTTCTGTCGGGATGGAGTGTGACTGGCAAGGAGAAACTTGATTACAAAGACAACCTTTAATTCATATAAGGTACTAAAGAGCACCAGAGAGTATGACACACAGCAGAAATCCTGGACTCTCAGGAGAAGTTATATGAAAAATATAACACTTTTAACAGCAGTGTACTGTGATTGTGTGTCATTCAGAACTATTATCATGTCTTCCATCAATGAAACTCTGGAAACAGAGAACTGGTAATCAAAAGAAAAAAAAAAAAGAAAAAAGGAAAAGAAAAGATAAAAGATATTAAAGCATTAGAAAGTCCACTGCAAACCCCAAGTAGTTCATCCATTTCAGAAAGGAATATTCTGTCATACTCCTGAATTTTTACTTTTCTTGTTTAGTTTATTTAGCTGGTGAGATTTTCTTCACTTTTATAGTAATTCCTTCATTCATAATGCTAACCTATTAAACAGTCCCCAAAAGCTTATTAACTAGTTTTTCAGAGGTTTAATAGAATTACTAAAGTAAAACTGAATCTCGGAGGTAGGAATTCAGGCTGTGTCAGCTTTTGACTGGAGTATGTTAACCTTTTGTGCTTCTGATGAGAAAGAATAAAAATATATTGATAGCCAATTGCATTCTAAAAATATGAGACTAAAGGCTAATAACTAGTGTTTTCAAAATTAGTCTGAAGGATAATATACCTATGGAACCAACTGAAGATCAGAAAAGCATTACAGATCCACTTTGTGTAAAATCTAGCAACGTACTGTGTCTGCAAATTAATGAATGTTTAACCAAGATGAGTTATAGTGACTCTCTTATGTAAGTCAAAATGACAGTCAGATTTCTACCAAATGAATTCATTATGGTCAGTGAATGAATAGCTAATGAATTTAGAATTGAGGATCTCTTACATTAAAAGTAATCCATAGGGAAATATCCAAGTGAAGTCTTGTAGAGGTTTTACTCAAAATGCAAATCAAATGAAAAAGGACAAGCAGGCTAAGCAGACAAAATGCATTGTTAATTCCTTGAGAGGCAGTGCTAGGTATAACAAAAGGAAAAAGAGAATCTTTGGAATTACTTGCTACATAAACAACAGAATAGGATAGCCTTTCTTTATCGAAAGTGAGAAGGGGAAGCAAGGGAGCAGCTGATCCCTTTTGATTGCAATATATGAAGAAGTATCAAATGATCTGTGAGCATTGGTATTAGCGAAGATTAAATATAAGTTAAAGAGCTATGACCTGGCTCTCAAAGGTCAGAGTTTAACATTGGGAATCCAGCAAGATTATGCATTAAGTAGCTCTATAGCTGTGTTTGTTCAGACTGGCTGACAGAGATGGAGGTGAAGAATTCCATTTCTTCCTTCAGTACTGCTATCAGGATTAAAAAGCAGGACTCCCCTTTAAAGTGAGACTATAACAAACCATTTAGGCCAACCGTTCAGATCTGTCAGTCTGTGATAATGAATTTCCTGAATAAGCAAAGTAACAAGCAGTTGTGATAGCTGCACTCATGGAAAGACAGAACAGACTAAACTCATACTGAATACTTAAGACAAAGGAAAAATCTCGTCCCCAGGAAAAAAAAATTAAAAAAATTGCATTAATTCTGATATGAGCTTGCACAACCACACATGACAGAAAAGCAAGAAAAGAAGCCATTAACACCTTCTTTCCTGTCACTGCATCAGCTTTACATGATCCCAATTAGATCTTCCTTCAGTGAAAAGAGCTAATATCTCAGTACTGACTAATCCAATTCAGGGCTGAGTGGAAACAATGGTGATGAAAGCCTCTACACTCAGAAAAAAATGATTGTTCAGAAGTAAGATGTTTTGCTGCAGCATGTTAAACAATATTTTAAAATTTTAAATTTAGAATCAAAACATTTTTGTAAAGAAAAAATATACGTGACATACTATTAAAATATATTAATGTTTCTCAAAATAAGAGCATGATTTTCCAGTTTATAGATATAATTTTTTTTACCAATCCAAAATTGTTTGAAGTCTCATTTTGAGGAATATTTTAAAGTATTACTTTTATTTTGTTTCATAGGAACATAGGACTTGAAAGGACCTCACAAGTAGTAGCCACTTCATCATAAATGTAAAAAGCTCCCTGATAAAACTAGAGATACTGTTTGTTTCCATTCCTTCAGATTCTGGCAGAATTAGAACACCATTGCTGTGTTTATTATAAACCTCTTACTCTTTGACAAAATTTTGTGCAAGATTTCTTTGTATCTAGTTGCTATTGCACCTGCACCATCCTTCAGACTACACTTCTAGGAAAAAAAAAGAGTTTGCGTACCTTTCAGAAGACTCGACAGCAGGATTTAAAAAACATTTTTGTATTCAATATTTTTAAAAAATAGAAGGGTAAAAGGACTACAGGAAGAATTAAAAGAAATTCTTACGGAAGTGAAAGTGCCTGTAATGATTAACTAGGTGGCATCAAATGGTAAAATTTAAACTACTATCAGATGCTTTTCACAGCCAAGGTTGTTGGCTTTTTAAATTTCAGTTTCTTTTTTTCTTTTTCAAAAACAAATAATTACAGCTTTCACCATAACTTTCCATGTTTGTGGAAGCAACAGTTTCATAATTTTCATTGTTTTCTGCCTGAGAAGCTCAAAAAATAATGGGAGACCCAATAACACTTCTCATCCATTGTAGAAGTCTCAGATGACTGTGCTGATGGCTGTGGCATTTCGTGGACTGAAATTCATTACATTGTCACAACAGTTCAATAAATCAAAAGAAACACGTAGACTCGAAAGGGTAGAGGAGGTTTTTTCGAATACTGTTCCAGCTGTACTCTACGCGTTAGAGCCAAAGATCAAGTTTTTCCCTCCCGCCACTCAAATGGTAAAACTTGAGGTGTCATTTGAAATGACCAATGAAAAGCTACAAGCTGTGAGAATGCAGCAAGACACCATACAAATAGACTTAGAGTGCACAGGAAAAAGTACTTTGAGATCCTTTAGCTCTGGAAAAGCTCCAGCTGAAAAGAGAGGCAACTTTGTGACTCGCTGTATAAAATACAAAATCCACCAGAGTTTCCAGACCTTACAACAGATCCAGCTGTTTGGAAGTCTGCAGAAAATGTTCCCTGGGAATCGTATCATTTTTCAAGTTTGGTATCTTGTGCCATGCTTCATCTACAAGGAAACTCAGAGCTGTTAACATGCCAAAAATGCCAGGTGTATTTAGATCTTTAAGGACTAAGGCACGTCTACACTGAAATTGTAGATTCCTCTTTGCATTTCAAGTCTCCAGAAATGTGTTCTTTCAAAACATAATTAAAGGAAATTAAGCTAAGATGGGTATACCTGGGGTCAAAACCAAAACACCTTTCTGGAGTAATTGAATAAAGCTTGTAGAACTTCATATATTTTGATCATATTGATTTCAAGAGCTGAAACTTTGATTCTGATTTTGACATAAAACTCTAAGATGTCTAATACCACTTGAACACACCTGAATATTCCATCGGCTTGGCACAGATAAGAACATGCAAAACGCAGAGAGTGCTTGGGATATTGGCTCATAGGAATTGTAAAAAGATGTTGCAGGTTCAATCCAGAAAGAGTTCTCGGAGACTTTGGCTGCCTAAGTATACCAATCATCTATATGATATGCAGAATGAAATTTTTAGGGACCTAGGAGTTATTCAAATTTAGACAAATCTTTAAGACAACAGGATGATCCATCCTTTAAAGTTCTATCAAGCACATTTCACAAAAAAGGTGGTAGAGTCACCTACTTAACCACAGGCTTGCCATACTTATTCTGACATAATCTCCCTAGTCCTCTATTTGGAAACAATCGACCCATCATAGAGCTTTAAAAAAAAACAAGGGGAAAAAAGCCTGAGGCAAACACCTGCCACAACAAATTTCAACACATATGATCAAAACTTCACAAAGATATAAGCAACTTAATACAAGATTTTGTAATGGGAAGTGTCAGTCAGTTTTAATTATGTGTGTTGCAATCAGCTCCACCTATAATTAACAGTATTCCACTCTGTTGTTCAGCTGCATATTCTTTTCCCACATTTATCTAGAATGAGTCATATAGGAATAAAAATAGATCAACATTCTCAAAGCAGAGGGTTGATGGATGAGGGCAGATGTCTCTGTATTTCCCCAAACTGAAAGACCTAATTTTGACAGGCAATGAAGTCTCTTTTGACAGGCTCAGCAGTCTTTACTGGTTTTATGAATTCTCATTTCACCCTTAGTACTGGTCTGAAATGTATACAACCTTTAACAATTTAGAAAGGCTAATGGAAGAATAAAAATACTTTTCTGAACTTTCCTTGAGGGCATGAAACAGCACCCTATGAGTACGTATTATGTGAGTGTAAGAGACTGCCAAGATGTCTCAATCAAAATGTCTCAAAACTCGCTTACCGTAAGCACACCAGCCACCTCCTGTTCATCACAGGACCTAAAACTTGATGAGCCAAGTTGCAAGCTGTGCCAGCACGACAAACCACTGCATCCTTTTTACCACAAGAATACATCAGGAGCTACCATTTTCCAAGAAGACCACCCTCCAAGAAAGATTGGCGAAGCAAAAGTGGCTTCTACACTGATTGGCCAAGTATCGAGCAGACTTTAGCTATAAGTTTGTGCCATGTCCCTCTACAGTCGGACCTCCGGAACCCCCACCATCGTTGTGATCCAAGGATCGCGAGCCAACAGGATGCTGCTGGCAATTAGGGGCCCTTCAGGACGCTGAGGGTCAGTTTTGGTGGCTATCCTCTTGCTGTGCTCCGTAATACTGCTTCTCTCTTCTCCCTTTCCTTTATTTCCTCCTTTACTCTATTGCTCATTTCAGTAATCAAGGCTGGAAGATAACGATAAAGCTTAGCAGACAGCATCTGACCTCATTTGTGTCTTAATCTCATGCGTGGAATCGTTAGGGGTCCTCCTGGTATATTACCTAGTCCAACTGATCAAAAAACAAGAGTCATAGATTTCAACTAGTTATCTGAACCTTGCAGGACTTTGTGATTGCCTTTGTTGAACTTCATGAGGTTTCTGCTCCCTCGTCTCTCCAGCCTAGTAAAGTCTCCCTGAATGCCAGCCCTACCCTCCTGGGTGTCAGCCTCCCTCCAGTCTGGTATCATCTGCAAATTTGCCAAGGGTGAATTCCATCCCATCATCCAGGTTGTTAATAGGGATGTCAAACAGTATTGGCCTCATATCAACTTCCAAGGAATTGTACTGGTAACTAGTTACCAGCTGGACTCAGTACTATTAAATATTATGATAGGAGGTTTTCAAGAACACAAAGAATACTTAGGAATTCAACTTCCACAGGTTGCCGAGGAGAAATTCTGCAGCCTAAACGACATGAACATGTGCACTGGCTGTCTGGTTTTACAGCCATTATTTCAGTTTTCCTCAGAATTAGGGCCTGAAATAAGCTCTCTAGAGGTGTGTGGCAAACGTATTAGCCCATGTTTCTTCCTTCATCCACATGTCCTATTCCTGCATGGATATTTTTAAACCACAGCAACTACATCCACTACTGTGAAACAACACCTTTTATAAATAAATAAGGTGTAAGCTACTCTGTCAGTGGGAGAAATCTCAAAACCCTATCATTGCTAGAGTCCTGTATTTAATTACCTGGAAAGGCTGGTGAGCTAGAGAAGTGGACTTCCCTCCATGGAGTAAGCCTGACCTGTGGTATATATTCGTCACTTGCCAACTCATTCATGACTATATTTATTCAGAGGTTGTCTGATGTACAGGTTTTCTTCTTCTATAACATATCGTGAAAAACTATAACACAAGGTTATATTCAGTTGTCTTTTGCAAAGGATTAAGGAATTGTGTAGGATCTAAGTCACTACACTATTATTCTATTTAACATTTTTCTCCATTTCTTTTTCAAGGCTGAATCTAGAACTATAATGTGTGATAAAAAACAAGTCATTGGAATGTACTAATATACTACGTTTTGAAACTTGCAATTAGATGCTTCTGTGTATATCATCTGCTTTTCCATCACTGCTTGTAGTGAAAATTGTGTTGATTTTCTCTGTATACATTTGTCTGGAAACTTTAATTATGCTTTACCATCTCACCTTTGGGGAAGGCATAAATCATCTGCATAGTATCCTGCATAGAAATTATGCTGATAACTTGGTTATTTAAGAGGACTCAGGACAGCCGTTACTGCAGTGTCACTTAAAACATGTAACTAAAGTGTAATAAATTTTGGATTTCTAGGGGTTTTTGTGACATCATCACAAATTGCAATGATGTGATTATACATCATATACTAGAGTCATAATTACATTCTAATTATGCAAGAAGAAGTATTTATACTAAAACAGGCAATTAGGTGTAATTACAGTAATGATGTAAATGTGCAAGAATTAACTGAAATTGATTTGAAAAGGAACTAGGGAAATGTATACAAATAAAACACATTTGATGGCTAAAAAAAAGGAAATCTCTCTGTTAAATGTTAAGTCTTAATTATTTATTAGGAATATCACACAAGGAAATGCCCCAAGGCCATTTTTCCTCCCAGAGCTCCTACTAAATGTTGATTTTCTCTGGCCTTTATGGAGAGTGAGAGATTATGTTTTTCCCCAGATCTTTTCAGCCAGATGGAGAGGGAATCTCTTAAGAATGCTCTCCAAAATAAGTATCTGTGGCTATCTGTGTGGTTAGTTCTTACATAATGCAACCAACTGACACTCATGCTTTTCATATTTTTCCCAGAAGAACTAAGACTTGTTTCATGCAGGTACCTGGAATGTCATTTCTTACTTTCTTTGTCAATATTTGCTTTCTAACCTGACCACTTTCTTGTTCTCAGATCCCTGTCTTATGTCCTTCCTTCCTTGTTTACCACAAGGCACTAGCTAAGTCAAAATTATGTTTTAAAAAAGTCCTAGTCTTGACTGCCCCACCCATACAGTTACCTCATGATCTGTAGTAAACCTTACAGAATTTTCTTCTACTTGATTTTCTTTGGATTTACCTGAAAAATCACAAATGTTTTCAGCATAGTTTTGTTTGTGTGAATCACAGTTTAGACCAAATGCACTTATGTGAATTGCTTATTAAGAAAGCAAAGGAATGCTTAGCACCATGAAGAGTCTATAAGCAAAGTAAATGATATATGGGCAAATTGTTCAGTTTTCACATCTGTGGGTAAATTACACATTTAATGGACATATTGAAAACTTTCTGTAATTCTAAAATAAGCTAATGTATAGCATCTATATGAATGTGTATGTCTGAAAACATTGTGTGTATATATACATGTACACATATGTATATATGTGTATATATATGTACACATATATTTCATACACATATACATGAACATTCAGAGAATTCTTACTGAGCAAGTAGTCACTTTCACTCTGAATTATGAGTTTCTGATTCCATCCCTCAATAGTCAAAGAAGTTTTTGGCTTACCAGAATGGATGGATTTTCCAGAAATACTGCTTAAATGGATTCTCCTAGGGAAGTGTCATCTCTATCATCCTTATGTGCTGCTGCTCAGGTCTGGGCACAATGAAATGCTCTTAAATATTATAGAATATTACAGAGGAAAATAACTTAATGATTTTCCAGTTTATTCTAGACACACACAAAAAGGTTATGAAGTCATGACATGATCATCAGTTGAAAAGCACTTGTAAATCTCAGCACAAACCTTTACCAGGCGTTACTTTAGAAACGTGTGACTGCATTTGCCTTTGAAAAGTGTAACACAAAGAGAAGTGATCTCTCAGCAAAGTTTCCAGATATTCACCAGGGCTGTCCTGACACAAAACTGAAAATTTATGTTAGTCCAGCCTTGAACTTTTTCACTGTCTTTTTGTTTCTCAGACCTGAGAAACAACAAATGCACTATGGCAGACAAATGGCTGACCCCTCTTCTGCACCTTTGTATTTCTTTTGTAAGCCTGTACTGCATCACACTGCCTTACAGATTGTAGCTTTAATACAACCTTTACTTGGGATAGGTACTTCACTAAATTTCATGGAAGAACAGGGGGTTTGCTTTTAGCTCAAAGCTTTTCTCCAGCACTTAAAATGCAAGATTTTGTGAAGTGGTATATTGATATGCATATAACGTAATAACATCTGTTGCAAAAAGCAGCTGAACTTGGGCTCAGCAAGAGTTGTTGAACATTAGAAGTCCAGTTTCTTAAGGAAAATGTCTATTAATTGTCCATCTGTAAGCCCTTTCCTCTCTACTGCCCTTAAAAATAAAGAGGAAGAAGAAGGCTAAGTAGCAGAAGACTCAAATCTACAGAAAGCCAGGCTACTTCAGTGCCTGTAATATTTCACTACTGCTTGTGACCCTTGTTATTGGAGTTACTCTTATCTGTCACCCTTTTCACAGGATTCTCGAGTTTTAACTGTCAGATACACAAACCTATGTCTTCAGGGTAAGGTTTTAATTCCAGGGCAAGTTTTCTTCATGCAAAAGAAATTTGAAGCTAAGTCTACAGTTGTAACATTACAGACTGAAGCAATTTTTTTAACAGTGTAAGTTAAGACACATAAGGGAATATACATCGTGAAAGACAAAGCAGATTCCTAACACTTACCCAAATCTTGTAAGTGACATAGTTCAAACGTATACAGAGATTTATTTTTTTAATGTATTGACTTTCAATGTTTTACTTAAAAAAAAAGTCATTAGAAAAAGGTTTCTTATCCACCTCTGCTTTATTAACTAAAATCAACAAAATTATATGTTTGTGAGAAGTCACTCCCTACGAGAGGAAAAAAGCAAATATTTCCTAAGAGTTCCTTTTATTTAATCACCTTAATTTGGGAATAACACTTAGAGTAGACAAATGAAAAACAATTGTGATAACAGAAAGTAAAGACAAAGAAAATTACTGCGTAAATGTAAGTGGTTTTGAATTTGAAATAACTCTTTCCCCTTAATTTAAATCTGAAAATGTTCTACCTCAAAGGTTTTCTTTTTCAATGAAATGTACGGCCAGATTATGGAGAGGCAAAGAATATTTGATGGGAAATCAAGGATGCGTGCAAAAGCAACAAAAAAAGTGCTATGTTTTGCCATACGTGCTTTTTTTTCATGGAGCCAGTAGCACTGAAAGGAATTGACAAGACTGTGACTGAGGGAAACTAATAGGCTAGACAGTCACTCCTCATTCCAGACTAACTCCTATTTATTTTTAAACTAAGCTGATGCAATGTTAAGGTTGTGACATAAACTGACAAAAGAATGGACTTTAAAAGTTAAGGTTAGGATCTGTCTCTTATCCTTTTACAGTCAGAGCTTAGTGCTGCCCTCTGACCTCCAAGCACAGTTCACAGTATAGTTGGCAAAATAAATGGTTTTGTCCACAAATGGAGTGTCAAATCACTGTTCTGTTTCTTAGAGGGATGTAAGTTCTCATTCTGCCCTCCATTTTATCTCATGGGCTCAGTTATCTGGTAGGTCAATTTCAGCCTAAGTTGGTATAGGGCGTGCTTTATATCATTTAATTTTTGAATAGCATACATGTCTCAGCCTTACTGAGACAGACACAAAATTAACACTAGACCAAAGACAGTGAGGGACGAAACTGGTGATATACAAGGCTATATCATACTACAAATGGATCTCAACAGTTCTGGGTGAAGTTATGTTTTCTAGCATGTTCCCTTCTTTTCTAGTCTTTTCAGAGTCAGTCTCCCAAAAAGATTTAATCAAATAAAGAACGAGCAGAAAGCAGAGATGGAATTTCAGCCACTTTTTCAACAAATGCTGGTAATGTTTTTGTGGTGTGCAGTTAAAGATTAATCTCTCCTCAACATTTCTTATGAGGTAGCTTATGAGGATTCCTTCTGTCCTCCTGGTATATGACGTTCTCAGTCTTAAATGGTTTACTTCCTAGACATGGAGGGACCTCAAAGTCTAACTTTGGGTCCTGCAGGGTGCTAAGAAGTTGAAGAGCTGCAACACAGCATTTTGTCACTTATTTCTCCCTTTTATGAGCTGATACCAGCTGTTTAAATGTGATTGCAATTTTTTTTTTCTTTTTTTTTTTTCTCCCCAGACACATATTGGTTACAGGGCAACCCTCTCTTTCAACATCTGTTCAGCATATTGCTCATATATTCAGATTTTCCTGCTCACTCAGCATGTTATAGCTCATTGCAATATACCAAATATTCTTCTGGAGTGAGCAGGGGGATTTTACAGGCTTCAAGTTTGCTGGTTCCAGCTACAGATGATCCTAAATCCAAAACTCTTACTTTTGACCACTACGACTTCACACGTGGCTTCTCTTATGTGTAGTTATGCACTGCAGTCTTAGTACCAAGATAAAGTGGCAATTGGAAAGGTCCATTACATCATACCATAGTACATGTGGCTCAAGTTCTATTGAATGAGGTAAACTCCATGCAAAGCGTCATTATTCTGTTGAGATATGCAACATCCAAGCTGGCAGAATGACTATTTTAGACAATCTTTAGAGCAGTATAAGAACATAAATTCAAATTATTTTTCACATATTTTTGGTTTCATTTCGTAAGGAGACAAATTTTGTGTCTCTCTAGTCCTTTCTTGCTTCCTCTTCTATGTTTTAACTAAACTATTGGACAGCTTTGATCAGATCTTTAAAAAAAAAAAAGAGAACTGGTCTGAAAAGAAGTTCTTACAAGTAGTGTGAAAAACAAATTGCCAAGCAGACAAGAGAACTAATTTTTTGTAGAAACAGCAGGTAGATCTCCACTTGTGAGCATTTGTAGGTAGTAAAATCTGCTTGGAAAGAGCTAGCTGGCCAAGTACCATAGACAGAGAGCCCATCTAGTTAACACAAGTCACTCAAGATGAGACACAGTACATAGTATCTCTTTCCTGTATATCTAAGCCAGTTGTCACAGAGAAGTTGTTACCACAGAATACTATGTGGAAAGCAGACCTGAAGTTGGAGAAGTTTTGTGCTCATTATTTCCCTTATACATAGAATGGTTTTGTTTATTCAGTCTCCCACATAATGCTAACATAGATCTGGATTCAACACTGGCAACTTCTTGCAGGCATAGTTGAAATGCAAGTATATTAAAATATACTAGGTGTACACTATTAGGTGCAGAATTCTATACTGGTTTTGTCTGGGATAGAAATAATTTTCTTCATAGTAGCTTGTATGGGGCTATGTTTTGGATTTGAGGTGAAAACAGTGTTGCTGACACAGGGATGTTTTAGTGACTGTTGAATGTGCTGACACAGCATCCAGGCATTTTCTGCTTCTCAGACCATCCCGCTAGTGAGTAGGCTGGGGGTACACAAGAAATCGGGAGGGGACACAGCTGGGACAGCTGACCTCAACTGACCTAAGATATATTCCATACAATATGATGTTGTGCTCAGCAATAAAACCTGGGGGACGAAGGAGGGAGGAGATGTCTGGAGTTATGGTGTCTGTCTTCCCAGGTAACTGTTATGTGTGATGGAGCCCTGCTTTCCTGGTTATGGCTGAACACCTGCCTGCTGATCGGAAGTAGCGAATGAATTCCTCACTTAGCTTTGCCTGCATTGGCAGCTTTTGCTTTACCTATTAAACTGTATTTTTCTCGACACACAAGTTTTCACACTTTTACCCTTCCAACTCTCTCCCCATCTTGCTGGGGTGGAGTGAGCAAGTGGCTGTGTGGAGCTGAGCTGCCCACCCAGGTTAAACTTCGACAACTTCTCAAGAAGAGTGTGAGTAATTATGTGGTGATATGCAGTATTTTCATTGGTTATTCTTCTAACTACAGAGAATTGTAGCATTAGTCATGTAATATTTTTTAATTTGAGTTACCTTTATTTTGGTTTGCTACCTAAGTTTAAGACAGTGTTTGTTAATTTTTTGTTTTGTTTTTAGACTTTTAAATAATCATAAATTAGAATCCATACTATGCTTCATCTGGTGAGTTACAATGCACTGCATTGTACAAAGAAAAAATAATTATTATGTACAATCTATACTGTAAGTCTGAAGCATAACCTTAACACATTACTTTTACAAGTTCTGTGTACCCAAAAACATTGCAGAAGGTGCTAAAATTGCTGAAATGACAGAATGTATCAGCTATAATTCCTTCTGTATAACCTGGAAATTTCAGCTTCACAGAATACTGTCTGAAAATTAAAAGGTAGTTCTCCTGTGGTTTCCAGGTGATAAATACATAATTTTATTAGACACAGTGACAAAAAATACACAAAATTGGGAAATCTTTCTTTTGTGTACAAGAGAGTAGGATTGCACAGGTATGCTAGCATCTATGTACAGTGATTTTTTTAATCTAAGATCCTGAGTGACATGCTGCAAAATGATGATTTGTGAAAATCACAGAATAGCAGAAAAGCTAAAATGCATCCAATTTTTCTTATCAGTTCACTAAGATATAGGCTAAAGTAATGAGGTTACAATCCATAAAAATCACACAGGCCAAGCATGCTAGCTGTGGTCAAATGATTTACTCATCAACATTAGACTACATATGCAAAGCTTTTGGCCATTGTGTTCCCAGCTGGCAGCTACCACTAACATCTGGGCCATTAACATCAGAATTAGTAATCTAGAGAATTGTTCCTTCTATCACTTCCAGCTAATACTGGACTCCAATTAGTGCTCTTCCAAGCCCACCTGCAAAAATGTCTAACAGCTTCAAATATCCAAATGTTACAGAATATGGAAGGTTACATGAACAGCAAATAAGATCACAGCTACTTGGGATATTCTGTAGATTCTGTATGTAGGAATCATTCCCTCCACTAACACTTTAGCAAATGACTGCAGTGACCATTTCCTTAGATACAGAGCTCGAACACTTTTATCAGACGGAAGTTTCCTGACTGCACGTCTGCAGATAAAACCAGAAGTTCTTAAAAGTAAACACCACAAATAAAACAGTTACTTCTTTGTCAGATGATTTCTCTCTCCAAGAACCACTTCTGCTGTGACACCTAGCACTTATACAGCAAGCACAGAAGCCAGGGATAAGTGGTTATTTATAAACTGCTTTGCTTTTATTTAGCTGAAAACAACATAAAAATCTTAAAACTTGCAGGGGATTTAGTCAAGAGTACCCACTACAGTGCCTACAAAACTATCTTTCTCGAACCCATCATTGCCATTTTCCCTTGTCCTCTTGCTATGCTTTTTAAGCTCATTACATTTTTCGTGTGTTTAGTTTTAAACTAAATGTAAAGACACTAGAACACAGTTGTGAATTTTATAACATCACAAGGCCTAAAGCCTTCATTTCTCCTAGAAATACTTAGTAATTAAAATAAAAATGTGATACCACAGTTGTAGCTCCAGCACATCAGTGGCACCACCGGCCTGCTCTTCTCTGAATGCATTTGCTCAGGTAATATTGCTGAACTGGACCTTCAGAATTTTTCTTTGAGAAGTTTGATATAAGCACACATTAGTAGATATGTTAAAACCCCACGATATCTGGAGGAGCAAATAAATTAATTTTCTTCCACAATGTCTTGGGTCTGTACTTGTCCTGACTTTGTGATTTTGAAGACTTATTCTTCTAACCCTTGATTCATCTCCTGTTTCTTGTAATTTTATCCTCATTCCATCTGAATCACCAAAGTATCAAAAGGAAGTAGATATCCATTCAGCTGTGTTTTACAGTTTATGTGCACCTAGCTTTCTTCTGTCTCTTTGGCTGGCCAGCAGGGTCAATAAGACAGAGATGTCAATGAGGGATAAAAATCATTGGACTTCTCATGATCTTGTGTTAAGTTTTAGGTATTCTGATGTTAACTCCAATATCAAAGTTTGCCTATGCTTATCAGGCAATTAATGAACTCCTTAGAGCATGTGGGAGATGTGGGAGACCAGGACTGGATAAACTTAATAACACTTTTATCTTTGATATTTTTGCTTGAGAGAGATTCTTTATTATCTCTTTCTCCTCCACTTCAACACAATTTGAAAGGTTCCCAGTTGCATAAGGCTTAGACAATTACATGAAAGCTGCAAAGTAATTTGGTTTCACCTAAATAGTGGAGCTACATAACATGTCTCTCCCTCTGAAATAACAAGATACTTACACTTTGAACTTGAGACTTGAGTGAAGCAGAACATCATGCTGAGAATTTGAATTCCTGTAATTTGATTTCAGAACAGTACATTCATTTCATTTGCAAGTGTACAGAAGAGAGAACACTGCAGTCAATTATGGTCAGATGTGTAGGAATTTGTTTCGATTGGTGATATAAACTGTGTGATGATTCCAATGTGCATGAGAGACACGTACAGTACTGTATTGCCAGATGTGGTGGAAAAAAAGAAAAAAAAAGATTCAGTGGCAAAAATGAGAGCTTGTATGTAGGAAAACAAGTACAGTTCTCAGCTTGCTGAGGAGTCCTGATTTGGACATTCTGCCATCTGCTATACAATGGGATGAGGAAACTCCCATTGTTCAATAAACCAAATTTGTGTTAACTAATAATGAAGGCAGCCTCAGCTGTCAGCAAACAGGCAGAATGTTTTCCTTTGCTAAAAACTCTTTACATGCCTTATCAGAGAAAACAATTTTGTCCACCTTGTCAGTCAAAACATTTATGACTTTAAACTGGTAGGTAAATTTAAATGGCCTCCATGTTTCTTTATTTTCACAAATTCAGATATCTGAGGTAGTTTTTGTATTTTACTCATGTCAGAAATGTATTATTACAAACAACAAAAACATAACAGTAAAAAAGACATTTCCAGCCGAGATAAATGGATGGAGCTTTACCAAATCCTTTGTTACCACACTGATTTACTAGCTGTTAACCTGGCTTTTTATATAGACAGTATAAAAGCAAGGCAAAAGAATTCATATAAGAAGGTCAAGTACTTTAACTAATGACTGGCTTCTCACTAGCTTTCTTCACTACTTGGCCACATAGATTTCCCGGGGAATCAGGGCCCTATCTTTCTGAACAAAATTATTCTGAAGGCGGACAATGCAGCGTCTCTTAAGTCTAATTGACTGGTGCTATAATCAGTCAAATTATAGCATGAATTGTATTAATGCTAATTACAGTGGAGAAAGATGATCTTGTGCCAATAGTACAAGACTGAGTGTTAAGAAGATTCAAATGCTTTTTCCATCTTTGCCACTGATTTTCTGTGTACCCTTGGGCAAGTCATATGAGCTCAGTTTACCACACATTGTGCTTAGTAAACGTATTTACCAAAATTTTCCTATCTCATGTTGCTGCTTCAAAGGAGCAGCATGAGACTAATTTGTTGGCAGCGCTTGGAGACCATTCATGTAAAGGTACCACAGAACTAATAGGATTACATTGCTTTATAGGGATGTTGCACCTATGCACCACTGTGTGTGAAAAATAAGGGCCATCTATCAGTTAATCTGTCTTAAAAAGTTCCGATGATTGAGGACATTTCAGTGATATCTTTGACTCTTTCTCCAGGAAGATAAAAAGTGAATTGCCTGAACTTAGAAATGCTGAAAAAAAATTGAAAAAAGGGAGGAGAAAGGGCAAGGCAGATGAAAGTGCTCTGTGTTTGTATAATTGATAGGTAGATATCTGTCAGACAGCAAAATATTAAATGTTGTCACTTTGCCATGTCTTTGCACCATCCCTTCACATTCTCCAATTTTTACTGACCTATATAAAAGTACCAGAATATGAAATTGAAGGCTTCCTAAGTTCTTCCCTATTCAGTCACATCCTAGTAAAGTGGCATAATTTTATTGTTTTTATTAAACCATTACTTGATTTCCTTAGTCAGTTTTTTCCCTTTTGTTTTAAGTGGAAGGAAAGATGGGTGAAAGCCCTGCATTATAGCAGTAGTTAACTTTTAGTAGCCTTTGTTGTTGAATTCCCTAGCAGCTGAAGAGATTATTTGTGTTACTGCGGAATATCAATTAGAATTTTGGACTGTAGAGAGCACACAGCAAAAATTGTACCTTCTTTATAAGGGCCCATATATGTCAGATAGGATGTAACAACTTTATTACACGATGCTTGGTTAGCACGAGAATTACTAGTGTCCTCTGGAAATGAGGTGCAAATCTCAACAGACCAACACCTGAAAATGTCAGGAACAGAAAGCTGAAAATTTAAACTGCTAGCTTCAGATACCTTGATTGTCTTGGGTCTTGTAATCCTTTATTTTTATTGAGCACTGAATGGCTATAGTAAGGCTAATAAGAATTAGAAGCAAGAAATGGCTTAAACTTTCCAAATAGCTCTCACTATGTGTCAAAATCCAGAAAAATTTTAGTTCTTCGGTGTGGAGTCATTCTTGAGAGATAGCTGAATTATGCGGTGTAAAAGAGGACATGCTTCCTAATATTATAAATAATATCATAGAATCATAGAATGGTTTAGGTTGGAAGAGACCTTAAAGACCATCTAGTTCCAACCTCCCTGCCATGGGCGGGGACACCTCCAGGTGTCCAGGTTGCTCAAAGTCCCATCAAGCCTGGCCTTGAACACCTCTAGGAATGGAGCTTCCACAACTTCTCTGGGCAACCTGTTCCAGTGCCTCACCACCCTCAAAGTGACAAATTTCGTCCTAATATCTAATCTAAATCTACCCTCTTCTAGTTTGAAGCCATTACCTCTTGTCCTATCACTACATGCCCTTGCAAAAAGTCCCTCTCCAGCATTCTTCCAGGTGCCCTTCAGATACTGGAAGGCTGCTATAAGGTCTCCCCAGAGCCATCTCTTCTCCAGGCTGAACAAGCCCAACTATCTCAGCCTGTCTTCATAGGAGAGGTGCTCCATCCCTCTGATCATCTTCGTGGCCTTCCTCTGGACCCACTCTAACAGGTCCATGTCCTTCTTGCGCTGAGGACTGCAAAGCTGGATGCAGTAGTCCAGGCGGGGTGTCATGAGAGCAGAGTAGAGGGGAAGAATCACCTCCCTTGACCTGCCGGCCACATTTCTTTTGATGAAGCCCAGGATATCTCATACCAAGTATCTCATACCAAAAGGAATTGTCACATGGACTCTTTTAAAATGGGATATGGGGGAGAAAGGGAGAGGTTTTTTTTTTTCCAGTTTGCATATTATATCTAAACCAAAAAGAGCTCATTTCTATTTTGGCTCTAATGTAGATTTTCCGTCTTGGGGTCAGGACCCCAAACCTCTTCTCACACATTTGTAAATCTGTGTTGTGGAAGCAGTGATGCGTTTTGTTCATAAGAGAGAAGCAGTAATACATTTATTGATATAAAATAGTGATTTAACGAAGTTCGATAATAAATATGACAGTGTTTTAACAAGATTCAATGGCAAGGTACACTTGGTTATTTACTGTATAGAGGACAGGGTCAGACAAAACTGTCTGTGAGACCCTCCCATTGAGCCAAGGTTCAGGGACGACCCCATTGCTTTCTAAACTCCTTCTCAGGGAGGAGTCTGGGTGTGGCTAGATCCAATCCTAGTCCCAAACTTGGTCAATGGTTTATATCTAAAGGATTATATGCGCACAATCACTCAAAGATATAATCTTACTGAAGCTTCAAAGTTTAACATGCTATTAGTCACTTACCGAGGATCTGTTGCAGCAAGGAATCTTGAGAAGTAACCCTGAGAGGAGTCCCTACTTAAGGGGATATCCTGGTGTGCAGCCTACTGCAGAGAGAGCTCAAAGGGCTCTTGGGCTTTTCACTACTTATAAGGGTAAGATGATTGACTTATAGTCATATTTGTATATCACCCAGAGTACCAGTATTGTGGTTAGGTGGGCACTTTGCTCAACTTAGCCCTTGGCTGTTGTGTTGTTATCTGTCTCCTTGAAACCACCTTTGAGCCGGATGCAGCCATCACAACTAGACGCACCCATTATGACCACCACAACTGGTTATCACATGGCGGGGGTTATGGGAGACAAAGGTCAGGTTGGGGATGGGTGGGAGCACACCATCACAGTCTGATGTAACAGTACTTATTTTTAACATGGATTGATATGTCTGGAATCTTTTCCAGTGAAAGATGACCCTTTCTTTGAAATAAACACATAGATTGGAAAAAACAAAGGAACAGCTTCCTCAGAGAGAAGGCAAAGTATCCAGCTTTGGGGACATTTAAAACACAGCTAGACATGGTCCTGAGCAACCTGTTCTGCTTGACTCTCCTCTGATCGGGGAGTTTGAATTAGAGGTCCCTTCCAGTCTCAACTATTGCAGATTCTATGAAATGAAAATTTCAAGTTCTTGTAGAAAAAAAAATTAAAACAGCAGCTAACAAGCTACTGGTTTTGAGATAGAAAATGTAAAAGACTTCAGAAGCATGGTCTCAATGAAAACTAAATATTTTCATTATCACAAAATTTTTCATAAGAAGAGAAACTTCCCCTTATTAGCAACATTTCTGGAGCTTTTACCATTTGTCTGCTTTTCCTAATTAACCTTGACCTCATGGCCAAAGACGTTCACTTACAGTGACAGCAATATATATACTGTGTGTATATATTTCATGTTCAGTTCTTTTCCTCTGTATCCAACTAGGCCTTCAAATAATTAACATGTATGACTACATTTTAAACACTGTTTCTATCTGAGGATCTACAGTGTCCTGAAAATCTTAATTAAGTATGGCAACAAACGAAAACTTGCACAAGTCAGAGAATTTTGTAAGGGCTACAACCCAGCAGAAACACACAGGAGGACTAACAATATTTTATAACAACTCATCTTGAAGTTAACTTGAGTGTGATAGAACATTTTAGCAGCAAGTACAGTCCAAAACATAATTTATTTTCCATCAAAAAGTTAAAGGGAAGATGTCTACCTGTTATGGTATCTGAGCTAGATAGTTCCATTTCTATCATAAGAGATGTGCAAATTCTCTTAATTTCAGCAGAACAACTATATATCTAGTTGGTTTGTCAATGTGTAAAGCAACCAGTAATGGCAGTAAATAGAAACAGTGCTTGAGAGGGAAGATATAATCTCTTAAAAAGGAAAAAAAGAGCAGCAGCAGAGATCACAAACTGTCAAACAGGGTCAACCAATAAATAAAAATTCATGTTTGTCCACATTCAAGATCAAAAGTTGTTTATACAAATAGCAAGAGATATGTCAAGCTTCAAAGAGCTGGTGTCAGATACCATGCAAAAATATAAGAAAGGAAATATGAGTCTCGACATCATCAGCACACGAATAACAAAACCACAGGCTGCTTAGCTCAGTTTAGTTTAGTTGCAGGAAAAAGGTGGCTATGAGGGTGTCTGTCTCATGCATTCTTTGATGATACTGTGTGCAAGAGCACCTCATTCTGGAAGTACCTTTTGGCTGAATCACTGATATTTATTAATATAAATTTATATTATTTAAAGCCAGGGATATCTTAACAGATCATGTCAAAGACCTTAGTCCCTTCAGCTCTTCCTTTATTTAATCCTGCCTCATTCATCTACACCAACTAAATGATATCCTGCTACTTTGACGAAGTGATATGCCATTATGTATAAAGGAATAAATCGATCTTTCCAAACTGTACTGTTTTAGTCAATAAAAATAAGGAACACTCCAGAACCAACACTCTGGAAAAGTGCCATCTTAATCCAAAGCCAAACTAATTAGAAGAATAATGCTATTAAATATTACTGTAGGTCTTTTAGTTTTCATTCTCAGTTACATTTACTTCAACAAAATACGAAAGAGATACAATCTTTAGTAAAAGTTTGTCCTACTTGTTTTTACTGTAGCATTTACAAAGGAAGGAAAATCTCAATCATTACACTGAATATTAAACCACTTCAGGATCCATTTCCAAAACAAAATCTTCCACTGTCTCTTCAGTGCGCTGAAGTTACCAAACACACAGTGCCCTCTATCTAATTATCCTAGGTAATATTATTCCTTCTCTATTTGGAAATGTGCTCCCTGCCAATTAAAAGAGCATACCTTCCTTCTGTTAATACCACTGCCCTTAATTAGAGTTTTTGATGCTTTTCAAGAGAGATCAGACAACAGCCCATCTGTTTAGGTAGAGGTTTATTTAACATTGCATATGTAAGATCTGGATAAATACAGTCATATGATTACCAAACAGCAATTGCGTTAATCAAATAGCTCCTATGTCCTTGAGTGACTTCAGATGACTGGGTTTCTTTTTGGTAGCCTTCTGCTTACTTCAGTTCAGGAAAATCCAAAGACTTTAGTTATTATTTCTTTATTCGTATCTGCCATTATACATGTTAATGTCTGTTAGCTATCTAATTACTGATCTTGCTTGCTAATTTAGTTAAATGTATGACTAAGATTAAGCTGTAAGAATTTAATTGCTAAACTAAAACTTTATGAAAAGGAAAAGCCTTCTCTTCTACCCTTTATTTCACATGCCATCAAAAGGAGCAACAGTTATATCACTTTATTATTTTGCATATATGTTGCTTTTGTGACAAGCTTTCAACACTGTGCTTCCAATGGCTGAGATACCCAGAAATTATATATCATCTGTGATTCATACATTGCCTTTGAATTCAAGCTAATTTTCTAGAACAAACCAATGTAATATATTTTTTAAAAGGGGAAAAAAATGAAAGAGAGCAGTTACCCATTTATTAAGTGCGAGTACACCAACTGAGACACTGTGTACAGCAAGCAGCAACAGAGGAAATGGAGGCAAGAGGCTAGATAATCCCAGGGTAGCTTCTTGATTCTTTTTTTAAGAACTTTTTTTCTGCCTTCAAAAAACCCAAACGATAGCACAGCAGCATACTTTCCAAGATTTTTTCATTAAGTAACTCTTAACAAGTAAATATTTTTGCTAAAAAAAATCATGTATTAGAGGACAGTATCTAAAAGCTGAACTTGAAGTATTTCTATGGGTTGGTTATCATCATAGTTCAGTGCCTTCAGTTTTTACATTTTGGTTTTATCTAATATTTTCATTAAAATATATTTAAAAATGTAATGTTAACATACATTTAGAATGTCAAGATGTGAATGCTAAAAATGGACAAACATATAAAGGAAAACAACAGCTTCACATGTGCATAATTCCAGCTCCATGAATTTTAATCATCTAGACCATCAAAGCTGAATGTCTGGAATCAGAAACATGCCATTGTTATTAATACAAACAAACTCATTCTGTCTTTGGAAAACAATCCTATAAGGACAAAATTGTGCAAACACACACTTCTGCTCCTCCAGATTTTGGCTTAATTAACTTTTCCCCCTGCTCTTCACTGATAATTACCCTCAGTTCCCTTTATGGAAACAAGGCATCTCTGCAAATTGTAGTTCAAGATTGTAGGGACCATTATGATTGTGTTTGTGGTTTAACAATTATTTAACAACAACAACAACAGCAACAAATGTGCAAATGCTTTTAGGTGGACAATCCTGATTTACTTGTTTTCTGGTATCTTTGCATTTATGTTTGTTTTGTTACTTGTATTCATTATTACAGTTGCTCTCCCATTTCTATCTGTATAATCCAGATGACTCCTGGTAGGCTTTGAGGAATTATTTTGTGCTTTAAGTGGATATACGACAATGTGGAGTCATCTAAGATTCCAGTATGTTAAAGAGCAGTTCTTCATTCTGGCTCACCACATGGTCCAACAACCAATTGTACTGATAAACATGAGGGAAGCATCACGGTTCCAGGATAAACAGTCTGGACTAGAGGAGACTGGTGCTGCCTAGAGCTGTGCATATCAAAACAAAACCCCACAGTCAGCGACCTCATGACACATGTGAAGGACTTATTTATTAAACAATCAATAGAACATCCCACCAATGATCAGATATAAGTCACCATATGATATCAAAAGTGAATTACAAATTGCGGTGTTCAGCCCTTGTGAGAGTATTTCTCCATGCAGGTAAATTTGGGATTTTAGAACCCCTTAAACCATGATCAGAACCACAGTGCAGTTACTTTAATAGGAACAAATTTAAAGTGACCTGTTTGGTCACTCCTCTTTCACTTTCCTTTTTTCTGAAGTGATGACCTACTGAAGTTCTGAAGACAAACTTCCACTCCGTATCAAAGACACTTCCAGTCCTTTCATGCAGTTAGAGCAAGAAAGTTCTCTAGTTCCCAGACTCCAGTCAGGGAGCAGAGTTTAAGTCCTTTCACTGTGGACTGCAATGCTTTGGGAATGTCCATCAGGAACACCACTGCTAACTCCTGATATCCCGATATCTTGTCACACACCCTTTAAAGCTGCCAGCTAGGTTATATAACTGTGGGAACAGAAGGGCAACTGTTACATTACAATAAGAAAAAGAAATAAAAGTTAATGATATATTTAAAGATATAGGAAGATAAATGAAACAAAAATATTCACAACAAAGCCTATGTGTATGATATTTTTTGTTATAAAAAAATGAAAGAAGAGTTTCTATACTGCAGTCAAGTGCCACGAATATTATCTATGAGCGTGCAGATAGAATTAATACTTCTAAAAACCTCTCAGCATATAATCACACCGCAGACCTCATCATAGCGGAGCTTTAAATGAGTGATCTGTCTATACTGTACAGCAGTCTACAGTGTAGACACAACCTCAGTCTGTTTATACACTCAGACTATACAGTATTCATCAGTTCTGGTGTCCCTCTTGTCACTGTTGCTTCAGATTCCATTTTCCTTTACACAGTGATGTCCATTTACTGAAATATCTGTTATCAAATGCATTAACCCCATACTACAAATAAATGTAGTGCTCAAGGTGATGCATGAATACATTGTTAAGAGAAATCTTTCATTAATAACCTGCTTATGCTTTGCACTTCAGCCGCTTGGCTCCTTTTCAGGATGATCCTAATATCAAGAAGCTACATCCTGCCTCCCGTTACAGAGCTAGTTCCCTTCTGCTCCTTCTATATTTCTTCCCTCCTGATAGTGATTACACTCTTTTCCAATTACCTCAGTACCAGCTTAAAAAGACATCACTATTTTATCTCCTCTGGAATGAGCTACACTGAAAAGCATAAAAAAGAATCCTACACTGACAAGACGACCAGGTGTTTCTGTCAAGCTTTTTCTGTGAAACATTTTCAGTTTCAGCAGAGCAAAATCCCGGCCATTTAAACCTACCTATTTTTTATCTATTTATTTTTAGAACGAGTGAAGATAAGGAATTGGTTTGCAAGCCAAACCTTATTATAAAATTAATCTCCAGCTTATTCAGAAAGGTACCATGAAAACAGAAAGAGGTGATACTGTGAAGAATGGGAAGAAGCAGGGAGACTCTAAGCACAGGTGCATCTTATGCATCTTTTCTATTTGAAAGGTTTTTATGAATTCTAGTGTAGGCTCAAAAATGTTTAAGCAAGTCAGCCTTTCCTTCATTAAGGATTAGCAAAGGAAAAAGTGAATGAAGAGCTGTTACAGAATTTCAGTCAGATTCAACCCACTAGGTTTTTCCTGTTTCTTGTCACAGTCATAGGACATCACACTTATCATTTTTTACTATTATATTTTCTTCTCTTTAAAAATTATATGCATATTACTCTCCTCTGAGTTTACCTGCTAATTCAGAGCTACCTTTCTCTGGGATGATTGCTTTTACAGCAATTACCATCTTACTTTCCTTTAACTACAAGGCAGAATTTGATCTCTGAACAGTTATAGGCATTTCTTCGAGAGGTTTTATTTTATATGATTTGATTTTTTTCCCTCTTTGGATCCGTTTATAGAGTGAAAAGTAGTGCACTTCACCCCAGGAACATCCAAGACCATCCAACATATCCATCACTGCCTTCTTGAGACTTTTTTTTTCCCCCTGAGGAAACAATTCAGTGTTAACACAATCTAATGTAAGACCTCAGCTGAAATTGCATGCTCCCTTGGTACAAATGTGCTAATCATGTAGGTCAAGAGCACAGCGTCTCTTTCTTTATAGCTGCCTTAAAAATTCCCTAAGATAATTTCTTCTTAGTTCCTGTGCTGTAAACCAGACAGGGATAAGTTTCCCAATACACATCCTTTCTCTCATGGTGAATCCTCTCCAATATATGAATTCTGTGTGTGTGTGTGACTCTGTGTGCAAGCGTGTGTGTGTCTATGTGTGCATTCTGTCAGAATTTATAAATTACAAAAAAGATTAGGCATAAAGGAAGAAATAAATATGTGCATGTACACATATGTATGAATGTATATGTATATATATGTATACAATCAAATTGATACCTATGCTATTTAGGATCTATGAAGACAGATTTTCTCACACACAGACAATGTATTTGAATTAATGTAGCTCAACTCCAACGTGACGCAAACAATTCAGAATCTAAGAAGCTATTTTACCCCATATTTGATTTCTACTTAGTTTGCAACATTATGACTTTTTTTCCTTCTACCAGTAAACCACTTCTTGTTAGGAATGGAGGCATCAATTTGCTTACAGAATAACAGCTAGATGTTAAGAGATTTTAGTAACAATACCATTTTCTGGATGCAAACTGACAAATTAAAGCTTCCATTTATAAGATCCATCATTTTTCCCTCATGTGTATGTGGGGATGTGCGACCTCTCATCCCAGTGTTCAGAATAGAAAAATCAAGAAAAAAAAATCAAAAACAATTTTAATCAGTGCTATTCTTGGGAGACAACTAGAAATAAATTGATTTGCTCACTTTCCTGACAGTATCTCAATGTAGCTATAAATAGGAACATTTTATTTATTGCACTCTCACTGACAGTCTTTCAGGAAGGTTACTTCTGCAGCAATACTACCTACTAATTTTGAGCACCTCGGTACACATTTAGCCCCCCAAACTGAACTTTTACTAGTACATGGATCTCATTGGCTATCTATGCTTATTACGTGCTATTGTTTTACTTTGTTAATTTATCTTTGGTTCACTCAGTGTCATCATTAGTTTAAGCCTGGTAGGCAGAGAAGGATGAGGGTTTGCAAGTGATACAACTAAATAAGTAAAATACATCATACACCACCACCAGAGCTGACCTTTTTAAAATTACTGGTGTTTTGTTCCTCTTGACCCACACCTGGAATTGGACACACAGGACTACAAATTGTCATGGCAATATGGGCAGTAACCCATATAGATAAAACTGTTTAAGACTTCCATGGTAACTCCTGTTTATCTTTGCTAATCCCTGCTGGCAAAATGCTTTCAACTTTCTAACTCAAGCACTGTTAACTGAATGCGTAAAGTTTCAATATGATGCACAAGATATCCTTGCTGCTCATGCATTTCAAAATGGGCTATGAAGCTTAGGATATAAGGCGGGTTATGGTTTTAAACAGATATTTTAGGTAGCTACTTTCCAACTGTATGAATAGATAATCAACAAAGCGTAAAATAGATTATTTCATCCCCAAGAAATCAATGCAGATCTTGCCAATCCCTTGGGAAAATGGAAGCTCCTAGCATTTTCATCACAAGTTGGGGAAAAGGCCAAACTGATAAACTGTGACCTAGGGAGGTTCCACAGAGTGTGTGACACTACCAGCACCATCCAGCAGCTTTTACCATGCACGAGAAATTCTTGTGACAGGTGCTGCAGAAGAACCAACTATCAACCAGTCCAAAGAGTTGTGCACTTGGGCCAGGGAATAGAAAATAAACTGAATATAAACAGAGTAGAAGGAAGGGCAGGAGCTGCTTGTGGGATTGTGTTGGTAGGTCTGAGAAGCAGTCTTGGTGAGTTTCATGTGAGGTACCTCCAGCGGTTCTGTTGAGGCAGGATTGGCAGACTCACCCCTATTTTTTTCATTGCTTCCAGATTTGTTTTTTCCTCAACTGATACTCATATTTTAGTGTGTGCTTACATCTGCATTTAAATCTTTCTGAAGCACTGTTGGTAGGAGCTGCCTGTGAGCCTAATGCACAGCAACAGCTCAGCAAGTGTTTCAAGTTTCACCACTTGGTTGTGGTTTCTAGGACACACCATTGCACAGTCTTCTGCTGGAAGACTACTACTTCCAGTTGAGGATTTTTGTTATATGTATTTATGGCACCGCTTTCTATTGCTTAAGATCCTTCCTCAAATTAGGGAATCCTCTGGACAGCTAAGCACAGATTCTTTCATCTTACTCCATCTCAGGATTAGAAAAAGATCTGCGGAAGAGTGAATGAAAATTAAGCCAACTGTGCAGAAAGTAATGTTTCAACATGTGACATTTCCTCATATATGGCTGACAAAGACAAAAGCATTTTTCCTACTATTTTAGTAGAAAAAAATATTAGCTATTAAAAAATAAAAATTTTTAGTTACAGATTTTTTCCTGACAAACACAACAGAAGCATCTTCTCTGGGAAAGTGGCAATGTATATGATAAACACTATCATTTTTCCCCTGCATACATGATTTCTTTTTTTTTCTTCCTAGCTCTTCCTGGGTAGAAAATGTTATGTCTAAACCATTCATTTACTTCATAAAACTATAGAAGAGACCACTATTAACCTTCTCATTCCAATATCTGGTAATGAATTCTGTATGTACAAAAATATCAGGTATGTTTTCCTTCTGTTATACTGAAGAAAATAAATGTACGTGGAACTAGCTTAGTGGTAATACACAGGGATTTCCCCTTTTTTGTTTAATTTGTGGTGCTATTTAATGCAAAGTAATTCAGTTTTAAACTTCTGAGTGGTAGTGCTTCCACAGTAAAACTGCATACTCAAGAATAAGTTTCACTTCAGTTTTGGGTTTTTTTATATTAAGAAGATGAAAGTTTTGTGACATTTTATTTGATGCTTCACAACTGTCTAGAAATTAATCTTTTCCTTTTTTTTTCAGGACACCATATTTTTCTGTGTATCCATCCCCAGCATGCACACCTACATGCATTCAAGCTAACATACATCTACACAAATACATACAGCTACGCAAATGCATGCACTTTTAACCTAAACCAATGAAAACTGAGAAAGGATATTACTGCTTCTAAATGAACAAAAAACCTAAACACAAGTAAAGAAGATGTTTCCAAGTGAAAATTATTTTGGTGAAGAAAAATGCATACCAATTTTCTCTTACTAAATTTCAGATCGTGCCATATAAAATTGTGAAAATTTTGCCAGCAGTGGGAAGCTGTATCTTCGAGACAGTAGTGCAAGAGCTGCTGGCACCAGTCCAATTACAGTGCTGGGTAATTAGATTTCAGACACAGAATGAAGTATAGTTTGGTCAAACTGTTAAACTGAGTTGTTAGGGGGATAACATAAGTTACTCCAAACATCTTATTTCCACAGGTAAGCAGGCAGAGACTTGTTTACAGTAGCTGGGGAAAAAAATGGACTAAACTGCTATCCTTATTTCCTGAGATAGCTTAAATGCATGACTGGACTTATCAAATCCATTTATTTCAGACTCGTTTTTTTCAAATCAGTTATAGTAATGTTTGACAATGAGCTACAGTTAATGGGCAAGAGTTTGAACCTTTCTCAATGAAATGTAGTTCAAACATATCACTTTTAGCTCCCCTACCTCCTGTCCAAAAGGTTGGTTGAATAAGATGTCAAAGCAAGTAACTATGGGACTAATCTGGACTTTAATCTAGATTTATGTCTGTTAAATTATGGAACAGTACCCAGAAAGCATCTATAAAGATATTTTACTGAAAGAGAACAGTCTGAAAGTGGGATAAAAGATGTCATTGTGGAAGGCTTGGAACTACAACAAGCAAAAGATGAAAAAAAGCAAGTATTTCCATGTGGGTGAGGTCGGAGCTACTGCCACATTCACACTGCTGTTGTTGTTTTGATTAAACAACAATAAATCATATAATGGCTGACTGCTGAAATAGAGACAACCTCCACGCTCTTGTCACAGAGTATGGCAACCAGCAACAACTTGTTTGCGAATAAGATTCCCGGTACCAGTAGAACTGTCCCTGTCCTAGTTGTACTAAACTGCATGTACTCAGTTTGGTCTGTTCCTGGGAACTAAGCACGGCCTTTTTGGGACTTTGGATGAGAGACCACCAGGAAATTTTAAGTATCAAAGGCACAAGCCAGAGAGTCATGACTGAAGTCTAGATGAAAAAAAGCAAACAAGTAAGGGAGATGCATTTTGTCTGGCTTGTTGCTACCAATGGAGAAAATTGAAGGACTATCCCACCACATACAATGCATAAGAATGTCAGCTAGAGGTGTTTTCTGTACATCTGAGGGTAGGGGTGAACCTTGCCATCTTTTGATCTTACCCAAAGCCTCAGCTCACTGCCTTTATAACAAAAGTAAGAGAGAGGAGCCACAAGAAACACCCTTTGACAATGCACAGGGAGCCCACTGGGTTCTCAGAATCTCAGCAAAGCCTGACTCTTTTATAAAATTCCATGGGAGCTGAAATGCACTAGTTTTATCTACACAAAGTAGCCTGCATAGCCTCAAAATATGTAATGAAAATGGTTTGAGCAATAATCCATCATCTTGGATAGATTTCTGCATCAGTAGCCTGCCACAAGAATAATTTTGACTTGTAAGTCTGAATCAGCACAAAGACTGAATGTGAAAACAATTTAGATAAAAGCTCCACCATTTAAGTTCAAAGATTTAAGTGATGTCCCTTACACAAAATATATTCATACAAATATATACTTGCATATTATATATATTTGTGTATATACGTAGCCACATTGTGGAATGCATTTTCCCATGGTAGTAACTTCCTTGTTACAGTCATTTCTGCGGCTTTCAAAATTGTATTACATTAAATGCCAGACTCCTACTGTTCATGTTTTTGTAATTTGTTGTCTTAGGCCAATTCCCTCAACTTCTTGCTTTGTTTTGTTTATAAATCTCTAAGGTAAACTGTTAACTTCAGGTTTTGATCGGAGGTGGTTTGGGAGTCATTGTTAATATAGAAATCATTAGAAAGCCCAATTATGGTCCATTACTCATTTTTAGCACATACATTTTCTGATTTTTGATCACAGAGGGTTTGTAGAAAGAGAATAAAAGACCTTTGAATAGGTTCCTTGGTGGTACATTGTAAACTTCAATTATTTGTTCCCAGAAACTTTTTTTTTTTAATACAGAAGTGAAATCTCTTTTAAATGGAGCATGATTCAGAAACCCCTACTAGAAAGGTATTAAACATTCTTTCATTAATAACAGTAATCTGGAATCCCAGAGTGCACTGTCACTTTAAAATGTAGATCTAAAGATGTATTTTTTTCCCCTGCAGCCCATCATTAAGCTGAAGTCATTTTATAGCTGCAATGTTGTAGCCACCACCTCTTCCTGAGAGGGAGGAGGACAGCATGCTGTTAATGCACAGCTGTCACTCACAAACCTGCCTGCAAAGCAATTGGACAGAACCATTAGTCTGTAATACTCAAAATTTTCTTCCCCTGTAATTTTCGGTAGATTTGCTTTTTTGGCTTCCAAAATACAGTAACTCACCACAACCAGTTCATGGTATAACCATGGCATGAAGAGAAAACCAGGCAATTATCCTTCTGAGGCAGAAAAGCAATTTTGTTTTTCATCTCAACTTTCCCTCTATCACACACAGAGACTGGTGGATTCTCTCTTATACTTAATGACTTTTGACAGCGACTGATCTCAGAGGGAAGAGCTTGATAACAGTTTTCCTCTCTCCAAAAATGCTGGTTTGCTCTGGCAGGCAAAAGTTCACAGAGAAGCTGGCAGGCTCCTTCTGCTTTGCAATCATATTTTGTAAAGTACAATCATCCAACGTACTTGAAAAAGCTTAACTTCCCCCTCAGAATACAGTCCTAGTTCTGAGTGTCAGAGGGTTTTTTGTCTCTTATCAAAAGAGAATGATTGTACTTTTCACCAGCAGCAGAAGAGTGTAAGGGAGAGCAAATGAGAGGAGGCCTGTCAGCTGATATGTTGACATTTTCCTATACATGTCTGCAACAAAGTTATTCTGATTTGAAAGCCATTCTAGATCATTGCTAAATTCCTCCCATAAAAAGCTTGAGTTTGTTAGAAGGAGCACACTTTTGCTATCACACACACATGCACACACGTACACCCACAGAAATTAACTCTTGTAAATACCTTATGAAAATCCTTAAGCTTTATACAATTTTCTTTCTATCACATGTGCATCTCAATTTCTAGCTTCAGTGAAGATAGAGTGAGGGGAGAGAGAGAATGAGAATGGAAAGCGGGGGCGGGGGCAGCTTTAGTTTAAAATGCAGACAAATCTGCCTTTTCTGCTTGATGGCCTGTAACATTTCCATGTAGTGTACTTTGCATGGCAGAATAGCTACTAGTAATAGAATTTCTCACAGTGGAGGTTAATTACTTTTCAGCTACAGCAAAATAAATTTCCTGTCAAGCCCAGTGACAGGAATATGCCACTGTCACCATTTTTACCTGCAGTTTTAATTCACTGTTAATATTTGACACCAGCTTGCATTCAGGGGGCTGATCTCCCGAACAGTAGGGTTTCCCAAAGGAATAGGACGGACTGGCAGTAGTGTAGTATCAAGATATGTGGAAAACAGTATGCTTTGCCTCTCCCCCAGTGCACTGCAAAGAAGATTAACTGACCTGTCTCTCACTTTAAAGAACAAAAGAGAACCTTGCACTTGATGAAATACAAATGACATGGTAAGGTGCACCTTAAAATACAGGGCAGAAGAGTGAGGTGGCATATCTGGTCTAACCTTATGCTAAGCAAACCTACGTAACATACTTCTTCCCTTCTCTTTTCACCTTTACTGGGCTTTAAAAGTCCAGTTTTTGAGCCTGACAATTTTGTTGTAAAAGCTGAACTCCATGGATGAGACAGTAAACCTTATGTGGTAGTGAATGATACAACTCATTTCTCCTAATTGCCTTCATATTCTTCAAATTAGTTCTCACGTTTCTTTGTCTTGAAAGAAATCTCTCCTGCTGCAGACAGAATAATGCCATTTATCAAGTGTTGTCATGATATGAACTGTTCCACTCTAATCTTTTACTAATACAAAGTCCTATGTAAAATCACGTTGGTAATCCTTAGGGACATAACAAAAGTATGCCTAGGGCTTTCCAGCCTCCACTCCAGCTGTTTAGTCTAGAACCCAAACTCCTTGACTCATTTAGCTTCCCTAGTCAAAGTCTTATTTTCCAACATTTTCATGACTTTCAGGATTCTGAGGAAATCAACATGCTCATAAATTTGCCTGATCATGCACCTGCGACTAACAAAGTGCGGGTTTTTATACCAGAGGCTTGTTATTGCACTGCTCAGGAAACATAAGGAAAACATAGTATCTCTTCTTTTACCAGAATTAAAGCTAGAAGGCAGAAGATGAAATATCAGAAGTTTCCTCATACAGGATTTTTTCCCCATACAAGTAGCCTTGGTTGTTTCTCACTACCTATGCTCTTCCTCTTCAGGAGGTGGCCTGTGACAGTGCAGAACTGTGAAGGAGCAAGGCCAGATGAACACGTAAGGCATGGGCGAGCTGTGGGGACCTGAAGGATTTTGGAAGCTGCATGGGCAGGTGAAGGATAGCTGGATCAGGCTGGTGGAGAATGGCGCAATGTCCTGAACTGACAGTGCTCAGTCCTTCCTATCATCATAGCGGGTTAGACAAGCTAAAGCCCAGTTAGAACTAAATCTGGCCAGGGACATTAAGACAAACAAAAAATCCTTCTATAGGTATGTCAGCGAGAAAACAAAGACTAGGGAAAATGTAGGCCCTCTCCGGAAGGAAACGCAAGAACTGGTCACCCGGGACAGCGACAGAGCTGAGGTACTCAATGACTTTTTTGCCTCAGTCTTCACGGACAAGGACAGCAGCCGCACTGCCCAAGACGCAGATTGCAAAGGAGAGGATTGGGAAAACGGAGCACCACCCACTGTAGAGGAAGATAAAGTGAGAGACCACCTGAGGAACCTGAAGGTGCACAAGTCCATGGGACCTGATGAGATACATCCGCGGGTCCTGAGGGAACTGGCAGATCAAGTCGCTAAGCCACTAGCCATCATATTTGAGAAGTCGTGGCAGTCTGGCGAGGTTCCTGCCAACTGGAAAAGGGGAAACATAACCCCTATTTTCAAAAAGGGAAAAAAGGAAGACCTGGGGAACTACAGGCCCGTCAGTCTCACCTCTGTGCCTGGCAAGATCATGGAGCAGATCCTCCTGGAAACTCTGCTGAGGCACATAGAAAACAAGGAGGTGATTGGCGAAACCCAACATGGCTTCACCAAGAGCAAGTCATGCCTCACAAATTTGGTGGCCTTCTACAAAGGGGCTACAGTAGCAGTGGACAAGGGAAGATCTGCTGATGTCATCTACCTGGACTTGTGCAAAGTGTTTGACACTGTCCCATACGATATCCTGGTCTCTAAATTGAAGAGACATGGATTCGATAAATGGACCACTCGGTGGATAAAGAACTGGCTGGATGGTCGCACTCAAAGAGTTGTGGTCAACGGCTCAGTGTCCAAGTGGAGAGCAGCGACGAGTGGCGTTCCTCAGGGTCGGTACTGGGACCTGTACTATTCAACATCTTTGTTAGCGACATGGACAGTGGGATAGAGTGCACCCTCAGCAAGTTTGCTGATGATAACAAGCTGTCTGGTGAGGCAGACACGCTGGAGGGGAGGGATGCCATCCAGAGGGACCTGGACAGGCTGGAGAGGTGGGCCCAAGCCAACCTCATGCAGTTCAACAAGGCCAAGTGCAAGGTCCTACATCTGGGTCGGGACAATCCCAAGCACAAATACAGGCTCGGCGGGGAATGGCTGGAGAGCAGCCCTGTGGAGAAGGACCTGGGGGTGATGATTGACGAGAAGCTCGACATGAGCCAGCAATGCGCGATCACAGCCCAGCAGGCCAACCATATCCTGGGCTGCATCAAAAGAAGTGTGGCCAGCAGGTCAAGGGAGGTGATTCTGCCCCTCTACCCCGCTCTCGTGAGACCCCACCTGGAGTACTGCATCCAGCTCTGGAGTCCCCAACATAAGAAGGACATGGACCCGCTGGAGCATGTCCAAAGGAGAGCCACGAGGATGATCAGAGGGATGGAGCACCTCTCCTATGAGGAGAGGCTGAGAGAGTTGGGGCTGTTCAGCCTGGAGAAGAGAAGGCTTCGGGGAGATCTTATTGCAGCCTTCCAGTACCTAAAGGGGGGCCTACAGGAGAGCTGGGGAAGGACTTTTTACTAGGGCATGTAGTGATAGGACGAGGGGGAATGGCTTTAAGCTGGAAGAGGGCAGGTTTAGATTAATCATTAGGAAGAAGTTTTTCACTTTAAGGGTGGTGAGGCACTGGAACAGGTTGCCCAGAGAGGTTGTTGAAGCCCCGTCCCTGGAGGTGTTCAAGGCCAGGCTGGACGTGGCCTTGGGCAACCTGGTCTAGTGGGAGGTGTCCCTGCCTATGGCAGGGGGGTTGGAACTCGATGATCTTCAAGGTCCTTCCCAGCCTAAATCATTCTATGATTCTATGATTCTATGATCATCATGCTGGACCATAATGGGCCCCTCTTTGACTGGTAAGTTCAAGTAAATCAGTCGAAATATCAAGGGAGCTTGCATGCATGAGTGTTTTGGGAACAAAATATGTTTGCAACACTGAGAATTTAAAAGATTTTCAAAAGCAAAGAAGAGTTAGAATGAAGTTGTCGTTGATGCTGATGTCAAGATTTCTTAGGTTTCAAATGAGTTGTCTGAATTTCTGCACTAGAAAGTCCAAATAGGATAACATTAGGGTGAGTTTTAAAAATGGACCTGAAGAAGTTGGTGGCCTTGTTGAGAAGCATGGTTCCTGTTCAAAGAAGTGACTTGAAGTCGCTGGGTAATGCCTACTCATTTCACACCTGGGTCCCCGATGACATTAAAGACAGAGTTTATGGGGAAAAAATGGAAGAGGAAGTCTGGATCCCTGCTTTGCTTTATGATGCTACAAAATCCCCACAAAAGATAAGTCACAACTTTTCATGTATGAAATATTTCATTTTATCTGGAGAGATTGGTTACAAACAGGGAGGCATTATATTTAATTGATTTTATTTTTGTTTAAGGGACTGGAATAGAATTTCTTGGTTTTTTGGAAACCACAGGAGGCATCAGAGTTTTCCAGATCTTTAAAAAGCCCTCAAATCCCGTCTGGCAATGTAGTTAGAACAATTGGGCCTACTGAAATTGCTTTTTTTCAGAGCATTAGGCTCAATTTTGATGCTTAAAGCAGAGATGAACTTTTGGCTTAGAAATGAAGCTAGCCCAGAAGGGTGCTATTCAGCACGGTTTGAATTTCTGATTCACTTTCTGAGCTATTTGAAACTGCTTTATGTTGCTTGACTCATATTATTCATCTGTGTGAAAATCTGTATTAGTGAAATGTCAGCTCCTTGGCGGTAGCATATGGGGCTTTTTAAGGTGTCTGTAGGTTCATAACAATATTAAAACAGGCACCTTTCTCTCAGAAAAAGTTCCCATGGTATAGTTTCAACCTTTCACAAAAAAAGCCCCAGGCAGCACAGTGCAGCTCATATCTACACCACCAAAATGTTCACACTAATGCCATTCAGCATTTTAAAATATTCCGATATATGTTTTGGTTTTCATTTAAATACCCATTGACAGCTCCTAAAATGATGAAGAAGGATTCTTAATTTGCATTTTATGCCCCCTGGTGTTCATTTTGCTGTCAATCATTGCTGTAAGCATTTATATAGAAACAAAAATTTCAGTGCCTATGTTCCAGTGCCTATATGGCTTGGAACCTCATTTCTTGCTTCTGAAACTTTTATGAAGCCTTAAACAGAAAACTATAATATCACATAGAAAACAAGCAACATGACCAGATAAGCTCTTGAGAAATCAAGTCTTAACTGTGGAAATACACTGAATTCCATGTAAAATAAAACAGAAAGTGTGTGAGCTGCCTACAGATGTAGGCATGTGACTTTCTTACTTGCTATTTTCAGTTTCCTCCTTAAGCTTCCTCCACAGCAACTGCTCAAAGTAGGAAACTACTAGAGAGAGATGTCATCTCAACTTGTATTGTGGTAAGTTAAATCTTATCATACCTGGAAGATCAAACACAGCTTCCCAAGAGATCCTGCTGTTGTTGAAAATAATTGCCTATGGCTAAAGTAATCTGTTATGAAATCAGTTACGTGCATTATGTGGTCATCCAAACAGCAGTGCAATTTACATATGGTGCTTTCACATTTAGATATTTCCACAAATGTTTAATTAAGAATACAGCTAATTCATGCAATATCTATAAGGGAATGAGGACAGGGCACTAAATCCCTTGTTTACCACACTGGGCTTCTAAAATCAACAAATGCACATCAGTTTGTTTAAGGAGAGAGGAAATAACAGAGACAGGGAATTAGCTTTGGTACCTGTTTTATAGCTGTGGGACTGCAAAGAATCAAAGGCAAGAAAAAACAGTATTTGTGGCTTAGAAAGCATCTCCCAAAGACAGTGGTTCCTTTACTTTTTTTCTTTTTTTTTTTTTCATTCCATGCATTCTGATTTCTCACCTCTTACATAGCATGCTACAAAATTATTAACAAGAAACACTATCTTCTAATCTTGGCTGTCTTAAAAACATTAGCAAAGGATGCCATTTATCATCATATTTCTTATTAAAGCTTGGAAGAAAGAGCACACAGCAGTGCATCTTGGAAGTCATAGCTGTGAAGAAAAGCACTTTCTGCTATTTTCTCACTGATTGTGGCTAATGTTAAAATAATTACTCATAAAGGGTCTCCCTGCTGTTTGATTGCCAAGTTTCACAGTTCCAGTGACTTCAGGTTCTTCCCTATTTAAAAGTTTAGTTGGCTTAGTTCAGGCTATTTTACGTGTCTCTTTGCATGTTTTCAAAATCCCTTAACACCTCAAGCTCCCTTAGTCAGGGACTTGGCAAAATCAAAGTCTTAATGAAGATGCATTGTGAAGGATCTTGTGCATTCCACGGATTTTTTCTCTCTTTTAATAAAAAAAAAAGGGGGGGGGGGCAGTTAGTGTTAATTGAAAATAAAGTAGAAATGAGCTGGCTGTGGACTTTATTCATTGTGCTGTTTTACCACAATCATTGTTACTGGGAGCACTCTGGAAGCAACACTACTTCAGTAGGGAAGGCCAGCCAAAATCCTCTTTTAGAATAACATGTATCTACTGATTTCTGCTTCTGAGAATGTTTTCAATTGTACTTTGAGTTTGTTTTTCTTCCCAATTGACTGCACTGGGATTCTTAATCTTAAAACTGGGGGGCTTTTCAAGTTGCTTTTCTTTGACGCTTACTTCGTTGTTACAAGTTAACTACCAGGAAAAGTGCAACAAGCTTACCAAAATTAATTAATTAAGAAAAGATAAAATAAGAATGTATGAATCATTAAGCAAAGTCTACAAAGGATGTTTGTAATTTTAAGCATCATGCAAAGATAGTGTTAAGATTTGTATATGTTTAATTAAAGCATGCGATGCAAATATAGTTCTCCCTCCCTGTTCCTCCAAAACTGTGGCCTGTGTTGGGGATGCCCATACCGGACACTGCCATTTGTTGAACATTTCCTTATTGAGGATGCTGCTGCTGTGACCATAGTGTTTCTCACAGGAATTCCTGCTGAAACAGGAAACATTTTTAAAACCACCTCACCTTCCCCTGTTTTGGAAATCTGCAGCTATCGGTAAATCTTAGTCACAAATTGTATGTGTCTGGCCAAAGTTGCCATTGTTTGTCTCAATAGAAAAAATGGCACTTTGCTATGACCGGCTTATACTATCACATGCAAATCCTTAGCATTTTGAACTGTAACTGTGGGAACAGCCATGTACTTTGCAGCAGCTGCTATTTTTAGGTGAAATACCACCACCTATAGAATGCAATCAGGACTCCTGATATAATGTAAAGTGGAAATATAAAGATGGTTGATTATTTTGTGTTAGGTGCAACCATTTCATTCTATCATCTGTCTTTTTTCATCACCTCCAGTGTGATATCCTGGAATGGAGTTCCTGACACGTAATAGAAAGCTGTGGTGAAAACATTAATATGTTCCCTAGTTCAAGCAGTCCATGTTGTCTCAGAAGTAAATGGAAAGTCTCCCGACCTTTTCATTTACTTCTGAGACAACAGGCTTGAGAGGAAATATTTTGCCAGCTGTTTTAGTTTTAAATTACAATGCCATGATTGGTTTCATTTCTGGGTCACCCATAGCAACCATTACTTGAAACCGCAAGAACAGTCCATGCTGCATTTAAAACACTTTCGGGTTAAAGTCCAAGTGCTATAATTTATCTGACATATTTTTTTACAACAATCAGATTCACTACCTTGAAAAATCCTGTTATTCCCTCCAGTGTCTCTCTCTTTTTAATACATAATTGTGTGGGTGCTTGGCAGTAAAATATCAGTTTCTGTATCTAGTAAGAGATTAATCACTGTACTGAGGTAATTCATGTCATGCACATGCAATCAGTGGGCAGAATAGTACCTTCAGTGCAAATGAATCTTAGGCCAATACAGAGATCAACAAAACTGAATTTCACTTTGGTCCAATGCAGCAGATTTTATTTTATTCCCATTTTAATAGTCCATCAACTAACTCCAATATCAAATTACTCAGACTATTTTTTGTAAGGGAATCTGTCCGAATCTTATTTAGGAGCACGTAAAACTGAATCTTAGGTTCCTTGCATCTTCCTATGCAGATGAGATCATCTATATATGTGCAACAGTTTAATGAATGATGAAATAAATATAATGAACTGCCCTAGAAACAGATACTTAACTGACTTCTGTACCTATGTTTGAATCCTGATGTTTTTTCCCCTAGTGCCAACTGTCTCTCCTTTAAGTAGAGTAGGCAGGTTTTGTGCCTCCAACTTAAGGCCAGTGACATGGCAGAGCTTCATGACTTAATTCCCTTCCCCGTGAGACAGGATGGCCTTTTACACTTTGCCAATGGGGATCAGCCCCTGGCCTGCACTATGTCTCAAACCATACCCAGGCACTGAAAACTGGCCACAAAGAGACCAAGATGTGTTTTAGCAGTTAAACAGTACAGATGATCCTAGACTGGTGCTCTAGCCTGCACATTGACCTTGCCTAGTTTGCTAGCGCAGACACAACCAACTCAACCCCATCTCCTGTCCTCTGTAAGGCAAAGGAAGATGGTAGGTAGGATGAAAGGAAAGACAGACAAAAAGCAGGGTAAATTTGGTCCTAAAATAGACTTACTGCTGCATTGTCTAGGTAAGAGGAAATATGCTACAATAGACCACCGTCACTGGACCCTTAATAAACTTTGGCTGGAAACAGAGAAAGTGATTGATTTGTCTCACAAAATGTTCCATGACAGAGGATTACAGGAATGATTTGACAAATAAGGGAGAAAAAATAGTACTAAAAAGAAAAATAATAGTGATACATCTTCCTGTATAACATATTAACTGATGTCAAACAGCATAGCTTGACATCACAGCATGTGCTAAATGCTGTTTTTAATTTATTAACATGTACTTTTTGGTTTCTTCATGAGAATTTTAAATACTTAAAGCTTACACTGTACACTACTTGTTCCAGATTAAACTCCAGTAACATTAATTCTGGCTAATGTCTCCATTATTTCTTACCAGTTATGTTGAATTTTGTGAATACTCTAGTGAACTCCCACACCTTTTGAAGTCCTGCGTGTTTCTAAATACAGAATGACAGAATCACAGAATCTCCTACATTGGAAAACACCTGTAAGGTCATTTAGTCCAATTATTAACCTAACACTGACAACCCACTACTAAACCATGTCCCCAAGCACTATATCTACACGACCCTTAAATACCTCCAGGGATGGGGACTCCACCACTACCCTGCGTAACGCGTTCTAATGCCTGATGACCCTTTCAGTGAAAAAATTCTTCCTAATATCCAATCTAAACTTCCCTTGGTGCAACTTGAAGCCATTTCCTCTTGTTCTATCACCTGTTACTTGACAGAACAGGTCGACTCCCACCTCTCTGCAACCTCCTTTCAGATAGTTGCAGAGAGCGATGAGGTCTCCCCTGAGCCTCCTTTTCTCCAGGCTAAACAACCTCAGTTCCCTCAGCTGCTCCTCATAAGACGTGTGCTCCAGACCCCTCACCAGCTTTGTTTCCCTTCTTTGGACATGCTCCAGTGCCTCAATGTCCTTCTTGTGATGAGGGGCCCAAAACTGAACACAGTACTCAAGGTGCAGCCTCACCAGTGCTGAGTACAGGGGAATTGAGAATAATCAGCTATGGTGTAATTTTAAATGTCAAGGCCAAGGTCTGTCAGGTATAATTTCTTCTTTTACTGAAATTTAGATGTGTGTTTTAGTTAAATTGAGATTGTCCGTTTCAAGCAATGCCCCCATGATAGGACACAAAACTAATGTCAGTTCTTGCTGAAGAAGAAAAAGATTTAACAATAACATCAAAAAGCAATTGACCAGCAAACCTCAACATAATTTCTCCCATCACATCATCTGCCACAGCCTAGCTGTCCTATACAAACCACTTGACAAAGTCTGCCACTGCAGTTACTTCAATATTTATAGCCGCACTGTTTATGCCTCTACTGTTATAGCAGCATCAGCACTTTAATTATAAACCTTATTTTCCAAAGACTTACTACTAAGCAACAAAAAAAAAATCACCCTCAGCTGCAAGTTTGGATGTGAAGTGTTCTCAAGTGTACATGTGTAATTTGCACTTAGGTTGTGGTAGGCCAGATTCAGTGCCTACTGAATACTGAAGGCAAAGGAAAAAGGAAAAAGCTATCATGTATGTATAATTATCAATATTGTTCAATGTGAATAAAGAGTTTTGCATGGAAAAAACCTTTTTTTCTTATGCTTTTGACTCTAATGTTGTAATGATTTTTTGTAGCAACAATCTTGATTTAGTATTGCTGGCATAGCTGAAATGCAAGTATATTAAAAGAGTTAAGTTCATCTACAGTAATTGCCAGAAATTGCACTATAAAGATTTACCACAATTTTCACTAGAAAAACCACATCTCCAGAATCTCCAGATTACCCATTGCTCAGAACTGTGCATTTCAGGACTGAATATTTTGGTACATGTTTTTATGTTTAATTTTTTTTTCCCCCTACTTTTAACCATCTGGAGACATTTACAGGCAAAACCAACATAATATTTGATCTTCTAACTATATTTACAACACTGAGGAACTGATCTATTCAAGAGAAGACAAGATCTTTCATTATTTTGTTCACTTCAGTGTTCCCTGAAGCATTACAAAACCTTCTGAAAAGTGTAAACACAAACAGACACAAATATAAATGAATAAACTCAAGCACACGAATAGACATACCTCTTTTGAATGATATGCCATGTTTTTACAGCAGAGCTGGATGCATTATTCATTAAAATAATGTATTTGGCTAATTTTGACATTTTTCTTCCATATAACCCCACTGAATTTCCCCCGTCTCAGGAAATCAAATAGCAGTAAATGGTTGAATGATATTTGACAAATCCTCTCAATTATATTTTCCTTGAATTGTTTAATAATTTGTCTACAATTCTATGTTTTGTTCACCTTGTCCTGTATAGATAGAATTACTGCCCATTTAAATACTATTGAAAGCATATGTGCATGTGTTTCCATATGAAATATTTTATAAAATAAAATATAATTTGGATTAATATTTATCTTATTTTTATGGGGAACTGGGACCTTGAAAGTACCGCTGAAACTGGGGGGTTTTGTTGAGCTTCATACTATGAGATGTCATCAAGTACAACTCAAGCAATGAATGAAGCAGTTCTCCGTACAATTTCTGAAAAGCATAGTTCTGTTCAATTACATGACACAAGATCGTTTGTCCATGAACTACATGTGAAAGGAGACTCTGCCTACTTCACCGGCAAGCATTATCCCTTGCCAGTTCCCATATTGCTTCCTAATATGGTGCCTCTATGGGGAGGTACATCAACAACAGGAATTCATATTATCAGGTTCCGAAGACAGTCAAAGCCATTATGAATCTCTCACAAAATATGAGCTCACTGCCAGGGACCCAAAGCCACTAAAGAGTACTGATTCTCTTCAGAAATGATCTTGCTTACTTTTCCGCAAGACTGTATTGGTCATTCATTTTGCTGGATATATGGCTCACTGGAATGTGCTGGAAAAGCACCTGAATTAGAATGAAAAACATGAAAACAAACATACCCATTATATGTTAATTGTAGAGGCCTCCTTGCAGATTTATTTTCATTCCAACTAGTGTCTCCTTGATATTTTAACACTAAATTAGGTGAGCTGGAACTTCATTACCAAGAATCCTAAATAGCTTCTACAGAACACTTGTACTGCTTTCATAAAACAGAATTGCATCCAATTGCATGGAGCTGAGTCAATGGAAAGCTTCACAACAAGCTTTCATGTGATTCATATTTATTGACATGACTGAAAAAGGTTTTTTCCTTTCTCTCTCTGCCTTTAATGTAACAGAGAAAATTTTCTCAGTAAAAATTAATAAACAATCTAAGCTCAAAACGCTGTTTGGGTCATTGCCCAGCTGGCAAAAGACGGGTAGCTGATCTTTAGGTTACACAGATTCCTTCAGTCACTGCACATTTTTTCTTCATGTTGGTATGGCTCCATGATGGGGTTCAAGCTTCAGCTCTGAGTTTCAGATCTTGTGTTACTTTGTGTCACAGCATTAAAATTATTTACCTGAAGTTCCATTTATATCTCTATATAATGATTTTCTATAACACTGCATACAAAGAAATGTCTTCAGAGTACCTGACAGGACACTTGGAAGACAAATGGTCACTTAGAATGGTTAAAGGAAAGGGAAAGAGCATTATGCAAAACAGCTATTCACAAAGGGTAAAGTAGTTGAATTTAAAACACTGAAGGCTATTGAATCATTATGGTGATGGATTGTCTTTGCTATCTACAAATAATACACTGATCTTCTTGTCTAAAACAGTGAGTTTACTATATTTAAACAGCAATACTGAAGAACACTAATCATTACCTCAATCCAAATTAGATTTCAGAAAATCTCTCTTTAAAAAACCTACATGCAAGAGGATAAAATGATGAAATGACAACTTTTATTTGGTGCTTTGTCTTTGAAAAACAGAACATATAAGTTCTTAAGTACTCCATCCACAATGTAACATTGGTAGGACAGTCATGATTTGATTTAGCCACTAGATAGCATGACAGAGATTTTTGAAGTCAGAATAGTCCACACTAACAGCCAAATAAAAAAATCTTACTAATAACTGCTTCAAACATCAGGTGTGAAAAGTGTGAAGAGGAGCATAGGAGAGAAAATACAGGCCTTGTCCCCATTTAGTGACATTTCCAAGCAGCCAGTCTCCATTCTGAACTCTCCACAGCTCACTGGCTGTGAAAGGGATACAGGGATGCACCAGACTGAGACATGACACTAAGAACTCACATTATTTTACCTCAATAAGATTCTAAGTATTAGAAGTGGCACCCTGAACCAGTACGACCTCTTTTCGGTCCACATCTTATGCCTGACCAACAGAATACCCTTTAAAACATGGACTTCTAGCATGATGCTCCAGCTGACCAGGGGTCTTCAGTAGCTTCTTTTAGGGGAAGCAGATGTGAAAAATGTGTCAAGAAAAGACTAATCATTCAGGTCAAGAAAACTGGTAAAGTAGCCTGGAGGTTGCACACTACCACTAACACCATCAAACTTCCTAGACATTGTACACTGTGATCCCCTTAGAAATACACTTTTCCCAGTTCTGGTGAAGCCCTGGCCAGGCTCCCCAGCTTGCACGCACACTTAGTGAAATGGCTGGGTAGACACATAGCCCTAAAATCCCAAAGAGATTAAGTGCTTAGCAGTAAACTGAAAATTAGACCCTTGCACTTAAAAGGTGGCTGGGGAGACACTGGTTTAGAATTGCTGCAACTGTGACTCATTAACTCTATGCTGGAAAACTGAAAAAAACAAGTACCTTGACCCTGCATTATAATAGCAGCTATCTATTTGCTTGGAGTGTGGGTACTGACTGCTGGCAAGTCATTTGGTTGCTCAAAAACTCAAACTGTGCCTTTCGATAGGCACAGATGTGAAGACCTGATTTTGAAGGAACTTGAGAGCTCCCCTTACGGAGTTTTTGCACAGGGGTTCAAAAAAGCCTGACTTCCCCTGGGCCCTAGGAGCCCCGCAGCATAAACTGCATCACGGCATGTGCAGAAAACCATTCTCCCTGCCACCCACTATAGCCGTGTGATTTGTAAACTCTATAATACACTCAGTGTTGAATTTTATTTTGACATGCTCCATAAAGCTCTAGGATTTTAACTTCACTGGGAAGAGGGTGGTTCCACATGTAGGATCTCTGATTTAGACACATCTAAGAAATAACTTTATTACACACTTTATTAACTAGTCATTAAAATCTATTGGTTTTAACTGTTGAATTAAAAGCCAGTGTTTCCCTCCTGAGGAAAAAGAGGCAGTTCTTGAAAACTCACGGAATCAGATCTCTGTGTATTATAATTGGTAATTCCACACTTTTCATGCAGCAGTGAAATATTTCTTCTAAGGTAACTTTCTACCATGTCACACTTACACTGCGGAAAATCATACTTCTGATGTAATGTAGTCACTGATAATTCAGTTTATGTTACTGAAGATGCTATAGTCATATAGCAAAACAATAGTTAAATTATGACATTTTATTGTTTCCTTAATTTTTGTTCCTTAATTATATTTAAAATAAATTTTATTTAGGCATATGATTCAGGGTAAGTACACCCCAGCACTTACAAATAAATATGCTTTGCAAAATTAAATGCTTTGCAGAAAAATGATGGCAGGGGTTTATTATAAATAAGTATGCTTATGAATGTCACAATACTTTTTTTTTCTGCATTTAAAGTAATTTTTCACTTTTTCAAAAAATTGCACATCTTAGAAGTAGATTTTATTTTTTACCATCTAATAAATCCTAAGTCAGAACGGACTTCAGCACCTAAGGTAACCTAACTGTTATTGACATATGCTGCAGGCTTTGACAAGTAAAATGATGAGATCTTAAGTAACAGATAAATTCTCTCTGAAGAACGGCTTATACGGTTTGGCTATCTTCCAAGGAAAAATCATATAGCATAGTTAACCAATGATACTGACATCTGCCTCTCACAAGCCAAGGGAATCTTGTAAAGGTCACCATGCTAACTGGCAGGGTAACTGATTAAGACAAGCTTGTTACATACTGTACTGCACACAACAGTATGCTGGGGAAAAGGAAGAAAAACAGAGTAATTTCCCTTTCTGCTGTGCACACACAAAAATGCAGATTACAGTAAGGACTGACTGTGAGTCTTCAGCTGAAGGTGAATGTATTCAGTTATATTGGCAAAATGAATTTTTGATATAAGCAATGCTGGCTTTCTTTTCTAGCATAATGTCTGGCAATGAAATGCAATATTCTGTGACATTTACATCACTCTTATTATTTAAAAAATCCTTAATATTTTTTTGTTGTTTTGTGGGGTGATTAAAACTTTTCTGCTTCATATTTCTGGTGAATTAAAAATAAAAATCATAAGTAAAGCTAATGGAGAACTAAACACCTAGTTGAGGAGTGGGCAAAGTGCTTCACAGATAGAATTCCCACCTTCTACTCTTCTAATTCTTCTTCCTCAGCTTTCGAGGCTTCTTGTTTACCTTTCCCCTGCTCCTTTATGCTAGCTTAGTTCCTGTGGCATCACCTGTGTCTCACGCTGGTACAGGTAAGAACAGCTTCAGGTCAGACAAGTATAAATAGGGTACGTTAGCCACTAGCTTATCTGTGGCAATCCACCCAGAGGGAGATGACGAGTTGTAGTGAGGGTTTCATCTTGCCCATACTGAAATGAAATGGATGACTTGGTATGCCCTTTTACTGCACAACTAGGAATACCCAGTTGTTAGGCCTTGCACAAAGATAATAAACCTGACCATTCCTTTTGATCAATGCCTTTTAATCAGAGGAACAGAGCAAATCTTGCATCTCATCATACTCTCAATCATGTCATGGTACTTTTCTTGATAGCAACAATGATATGATCTTGGACCTCTCTTGTGCCTGTAACCAACAGATAATATCCAGAGGCATAAAGGGTGGCAGATACAGAATACCCTGTAGCATTTCTTACTATTCTTCCCTACCCTTTCTTTATCCTATTCTCAATGAACAAAATGTTCAAATCCTAGAACCTGTAGAAAGCCCAATATTTTAGTTTTAAAACTAATGCACATTGTACAATTTCCATTGGCCCAATGGTAATGCTAAATAATAATAGCATGAAAAATTTTAAGAAAAAGGTTTATATCTTTTAATCTCCAAATATTTTATGAGTTTCTGTGCTGTAAGGCAAGATAAGGCAAACCGCCTTTGTGAGGAAAGTCTCTGAAGATGCATGTGCATCTTTTTCTACTAACACTGAAAACTTCTTATGAATTGTTTATATTACTATAGTAATAGAAAGCAGTGTGGCGCCCTCTGAAAAGGGAATAAACAGCCCTGCCCCCGAGGACAGCACTGTCTGAAGAGAAATTGTTATTACGTACAGTAGAAGCTCTTTTACAGAGAGAAAAAAGGATTTGGCACACTGAGAGAGATTTTTGGAAGAAGAGGGGAAAGGTTGGGCTTAATAAAGCCCAGAGTATTAAATACTTTAATATTATTTTCATCAGTATGGGGCCTTTTCATATTAATGGCTTCAACTAAGCAAATATTGTTCTACAGACACATATTTTTGTGCTAGTTATTTTAATTATATAGTCTGCTGGAAATGTAGGCCGAATCTGGTAGTTCCATGTGCCAATTTGTTTGTTTTTATAATTCTGTATTTTATAAGAGAATAAAACAAAGATATGGGTTTCTAAGCATTAGTTTGCATGACTCACCAGGCAGAGTGCAATTTGTAGTAGTCTGGGCTGCTTGACACTGTTTATAATGTGGTGGTTCAACCAGTAGGGAGGAAAAAAACATTTTGTCTTGAGAAAATCACAGAACCATTTACAAGTTTGGTTTTTTTTAATGTTGATCATCAACATTTTGCCATTACTTGTGGGGTGGAAAGGCAGACCAAGACAGAAACAGCAGAACACAAAAAGAAAAAAAAAAAACCTTCCCATTTTTGAGAAGTTACTGACAGGAAAAGTGGGTGTGGTGGGATGACCCTGGCTGGATGTCATGTGTCCACCAAAGCTGCTCTATCACTCCTCACCTTAGCTGGACAGCGGAGAGAAAATACAACAAAAAGCTCGTTGGTTGAGATAAGGACAGGGAGATCACTCAGCAGTTACCGCCACAAGCAAAACAGATTCAACTTGGGGAAAATTAATTGAATTTTTTACCAAACCAATCAGAGTAGGGTAATGAGGTAATCTTAAAACACCTTGTCCCCACCCCTCCCTTCTTCCTGGGCTCAACTTCACTCCAGATTTCTCTACCTCCTTCTCCCCAGCGGTGCAGGGGGACGGGGAATGGGGTTTGTGGTCAGTTCATCACGGGTTGTGTCTGCCGCTCCTTCCTCCTCAGGGGGAGGACTCTTCACACTCTTCTGCTGCTCCAGCGTGGGGTCCCTCCCATGAGAGACAGTTCTTCATCAACTTCTCCAACATGGACCTTTCCTATGGGCTGGAGTCCCTCACAACCTGTTCCAGCATGGGTTCCTTCCACAGGGTGCAGTCCTTCAGGAACAGACTGCTGCAGTGTGGGTCCCCCACAGGGTCACAAGTCCTGCCAGCAAACCTGCTCCAGCCTGGGCTACTTTTTTCACGGGTCCATAGGTCCTGCAAGGAGCCTGCTCCAGCACAGGTTTCCCCATGGGGTCGCAGCCTCCTTCAGGCACACTCACCTGCTCCAGCATGGGGTCTTCCACAGGGTGCAGGTGGATAACTGCTCCACCGTGGACCTCCATGGAACGCAGGCGGACAGCCTGCCTCACTATGGTGTTCACTATGGGCTGCAGGGGAATGTTTGCTCTGGCGCCTGGAGCACCTCCTCTCCCTCCTTCTTCAACGACCTTGGTGTCTGCAGAGTTGTTGCTCTCACATATTCTCATTCCTCTCTCTGGCTGCAGTTGCTGTCGCACAGGTTTTTTCCCCTTCTTATATTTGTTATTGCAGAGATGCTACCACCATTGCTGATAGGCTCAGCCTCGGCCAGCAGTAGGTCCGTCTTGGAACTGGCTGGCATTGGCTCTATTTAAGATGGGGAAAGCTTCTAGCAGCTTCTCACAGAAGCCACCCCTGTAGCCCCGCCACTACCAAAAACTTGCCATGCAAACCTAACACCTGGGGTACCTCTGGTCTTAAACAACCTTCTGCAGAGAAGTCACCAGAATAGGATTACAATGAATCTAGGGCTAGAATTATTTTAAAGATAAAGACAATAGCGAGGAGAACAGCAACATTTTCCCTGTTATTTGCCTGAGACAGAAAATCAGCCATTATCTATCAGGACTTGCTGAAGTCCATGGTGAGATGAGGAAAAGACAAGACTGCAGTGTCCTGCAATCTGCTGAATCCATTCGCTAGATGACAGTGACAAACTATAAGAAACAGGTGTATGGTCTCTGTCTTTAGGGCATTGATATCAGTTCCAGTCTTTAGGCTTTATGTTGACATACCTTTCTAGTGTATCAAACAATTTCTTATAAAAGCTTGCTTGAACTCAAAATCATGGACTTTCTCTGCTACTTCTCTTCCTTTTTTAAAAAAAATTATGTAAAATGAAAGACCATCTCTCCAAACTAGCGAGCCTAGCTGATCTTAGAGCAACAGTTATAGGAGTTCAGAAATCAGTAAAAAGGTTGCTTAACTTCCAAAGAAGCCCTCTCAGCATTTGGACTTTACTACTGTCTAAAAACATAAGCTGATGAATTTTTAAAGTAACCACTGTGGATAAATATAATACACAGCACTTATTGACTTCAATAGGACAGAAGGCAAAAAGACCTGTATTCTGAAAGATATTAAGCCAATGGACTTCACTTATTTGCTGTTTCAGTCTTGCTTATTCTCTTTCAACTCCTGGTGACAACCTTGACTGGATTATGTTTTCAGGCATACTCTGTGCAGGTGAATGAGAAGCAATGTAAGTATATATGAAAACAGGGGTCGACTGTAAGGTTTCCAATAGTTCAGACAATGGTCTTCCAATGGAAGACAAATACACAGAGTTGTAAAAAAAAAAAAATATTATTTGAGTGAAGCTACAAATCTAATGTATTCACATAATGTGATTTTTAAGGGGGTAATACTATATGCTGAATGAATGCCCTAATGATGCATGTTGTCTGCAACTCTACTATTTACTGCAAAAGGTATAATTCAGCATTTTCAATAGAGCCAAATTCTCTACGCACAGAAATGCCCCATTGATTTCAGTGGCATAGGAATTAGTACAGCTAGATTGGTCAGTTATCAAAGTGCATTACAGCTAAATGGCAAGGAAAACTAAAAAGTGAAATTTTAGATCAAGAAAAATGGTACATCCAGTGATTAAGGAAAATTAGTTAGATGTACTTTTTATTATTCAATTTGGGCAAATAACTGTTCTTTGATAACTAGAAACAAGAATGGGCCTGTTTGGGGATTTAGATTTCCGTCTTAATCTTGGAGGTTTATGTTTCCAGATTTTTACATATAAATCTCCACTATGTGGAGAAATTAATTTCTAGTTTACTCAACATTTCTAGAAGACAGCTGGAAAATCCACAGAAAAAAAGTATATCTGCTAGTGTTGCTCTGTCTTCAGCAGTTAGGGAATACTCCTCTAGAGCTTCAGGAATCCAACAGGGAAAGGACCATGAGTAGATTTTAATTGATCCAGGAAGAGCTTTTTTGCCTACCACCATTTTGAGGTAGACAAAAGTAATTAAAAAAATTATAAAAATAAAAGGTTCCTCTCACTTTTGGAATGATCAGAAATTTAAGAAATTTAATAAAATCTTAAAGACTTCCTCAGACATCTCAGAGCTGCAGAGGAAGCCTTTAGGTGACCTTACTCTGAAAATGAAGAGGAGTTCTACACAGAAAGAACATTGATTCTTGTTGGGTTTCAAGTCTATTGAACTGAAGATACTCCTGTTTCTCGTCTAAAGACTGCTTGCGCCTCAAACAGAATCACTTCAGAAATTTGCTGTCTCAAACAAGAGCACTTCAGTTTCAAAAAAACCCAAAACCTTTCGTAAAAACTCTAGAAACTCTAAGAACGTGCTATTTCTGAAAACTGACATACTATTTCTGAAGTCACATAGGAGTCCCCAGTTCTGAGATCTCTCTACACATCTGATTGAGCAACTATTGATGTCTGTTAAATGACACAAGTTAGAAAAACTTGTATTTGATGGAAATGTCAATTCCCATCTCATAGCAGCAAGCAGCAAACTCTGCCAAATGGATGCAGACTTCCAACAGAAGAGCAGAATACGCATTGTTAACCTTTCATATGTTTACCTTGTCCAAGTAAGGATTCACAAATGGTTCATTCATCTCGCTTGTATGCTGAAGTTTCTTTCTCATGCATTTGCCAAAGAGATCAAGCCATAGTATACTAATTTCACTCATGTACTGCAACAGGTCTTAAACATGATGATCAACAGTTTCCCTCCCTTTGCCTTACTTTTGGCTCAGTCCTGCTGCTTTTAATTTATGTAGCAGTCCATTAATGAATGTTCTAGTGCTTTTGGCTTTGTTTTCCATAATGCACTAACACTGAGAGTTTTACATCTCTTTTGCATCAAAGGTCAACCGTGTCAGTCTCCCTCTCTGGGAAGAAAAGTGGAATTAATTTAACTGAAAACTGCTAATTGGCAATAGGTCCTCTCTTTTGAATACATCATCTCTCCACATCTCGACACGACAGCTATGCTTGTGTGGCAAGGTGTTCCCAGAGTAAAAATTGTCTCTGAAAGCAAGAGGAGTTTTATTATTATTATTATTATCATCATCATCATCATCTCTTTGCAATCTATCCTCCAATGTAAGTGGCTACAGAAACCCTATTTTTTTTCCTGAAAATGCTGACCAACTCCAATTTTTAGAAACTACAAAAGAAAATAAAACAGACAAGATAAAATGTGATAGAAATATTGTTCTGGGTGTCCACAAGTAATGTGACATAAGCATACATATGCTCCTGATTCTATTGTCTGCCAAAGAAACTTCTCAAAGGAGTCTTATTTCTGTATGCATCAGTTAGTTAAAGGAAACTAAGGGGAAATCTTTTAATATAGTAAATCCAATGCTACTACTAGAATTTCTGAGAAGACTTGTTTGACACAATTCATGATAGCTGGATTATTTGATCATAACTTTATGAATAATATCGAAGGTAATAGTATGAAGCTGTCAAGACTGAAAAGAGAAGTGCTGTCAGCTGATGAAACAGCATTGCTCACACACAAGACTACACCTTCTTCTCTCCTTCAACAGGTCTTTCTCCTTCTTTCAAATAACTGTAAACCAAAAAATATAACACTGATGCACTGCACCTCTGTTTGACATAAATGAGAGAAAGCAGTTCTGTGCAGAAGATTTGGATGTAATTTCTTGATGCAAATTCAGACTCCAGTTGTTGCCAGCTTGCAAGTTAAAATTCAGAACCAGAATATTACTTATGGCATCTGCAAAGACATACAGAGATGTATATTTTGGACTGTTTTTATGTTTCTTTGTGCTTTTGCACTCTGCCTAATAATGTCCTTCTAGTTTAGTGCTTAAGGAAAGTAGCATTTACCTGACTGAAACAGTAGCAAAATAATTGCTTCTGGATGAACCTTAGTAGAGTAATAACATGAGGCCATGACTTCTACAAAAGTGTTGACAATAAATAATCACACCAAACAAGTTTTTCTCTTGTGTCTGTTGGAACAATTAAGGTAAATTCTGACATGCATCACTTTAACAGGGGGAAGGGGGGGCTAATCTTGGCATTACTCCCCTTGAAACCAAAACCCAGAATATATGTTCTACATGTATTCCACATACATATATAGATGTATGTAGATATATATGTAGAACACGTATGTATGTAGAATATATGTATACATCTATATAGAGATATGTATACATATAGGTATGTGCATGTGTATAATATGTAGATATGTAGATATAGATACATATATATTCTGCAAAAATTAGTCTTTAAGAACCATAACTTCATCTTGCACACATATGTGCAATTCATAGGGTAAAAAACTTGGGTTTAGTTCATACCAGAGTCTTGGAAAAAATAGCTTGTATAAACATTTATGGTTTTAATCAGATGAGCCTGGCTTCCTACCCAATACATTAGGTAAAAAGAGTTAAATTACAAGCTTGTCCAAAAGGCTTCAGAACTGATATCTGAACATGTCAAGGAGTCTTGTGAGAATCACTTTCTCCATGTAAGCATTACAAGTGCTGTATGTTTTTAAACATAATTTACATTATATAGTATAATGGATGTTCAGCCAGATGTTGTTACAAAGAATAGACAAAGACTATATTACTAATTACCATTTCTAATGGTATAAAACACTCCAGCGGCTGTCACATTTTTTATACCACCTTGCTGGATGACTATGTGATCTATGGTTTGCTCCCACACCTTGAATATAAAGCAAACTACCAGTTCCCCTTTCCTACTCAGGACAATACTGTGTTTAGGTTTTTTCTTGCTTTTTCTCTGCGCATCTTTCCTATATGTGGACTTTCATTTTTAAAGATATGGGTCTCCACAACTGCTATGTCTTTGGTCCTAATCTGGAATCCTCATCTACCAGGAGAAGTGCTCCTGTGACTATTCCCAGGGGAAAGTGTTGCAGACCATAAGAAGAGTAGTGGCAAATTTAGGACATGAACAGGTTTCATTTCCACACTGATGGAAATCCAGGTAGAGACATTCGTAACTTACTGCAGTACAGTGTAGAAGTTACAGCAAAAAAACAAACATCTGAGAAAGAGGTATATAAAATTTACTCAGAGGTGACATGGATAGTACAAACCTGTACTCAAATGTAAACTCCCTTAGCTATATGACTGATCGTTCTTTTTGTTAAATGTCACGTGGTATAAACTTGTTCACAGAATCACAGAATCGCAGAATGGTCAGGGTTGGAAGGGACCTCTGGAAATCATCTAGTCCAACCAGCCTGCCTGTGTCCATTCATGTTTACATATATAAATGTTACTAGCATACCAGCAAAGATAGCCATATTAAAAGCATTATAAGCTTACATGCTCGAGGCTAGTTTCTTTTCTTCTAAAATAAGCAATAAAGCACTGGGTTTTTTGTCTTTGGTGTTTTCCTCTATAGATGATTCACAAAGCACATTTTTATTATGGTCCTGAGATGCAGAACTTGAAGTTCAGTGCTGATTGGCAGACTAGGGACCAGAAGTAACTCTTGGTTTTCTAGCCAAGCTGATAGATATCACACAAGAAGCTTTCAGCATGAATGTTTTCATTTCAACAGCTTTTTAGGGGAAAAAACAATGATTTGGGGTGCCTCAAGACCAACCTGCTCCAAGTTAAATTCATTATTGTATTCAAACGAATGTTCACAAATCCTTTGTTGCAGCACTCAACCCATTTCTAATCACTTCACTCCCCAGACTGTAATAGAAATTGGAAAATTAACTTAATTTTTACTCTATTCAAAGCAGTTACTGAGAAAAGCTGCTAGAACTAAAGAATTCACTTAATACCAAGAAAAGCATCTAAGAAAAGATGACCATATTTATCAGAAAAAGCTTGATTCCTTAATATTCATACTAATTATAGCAAAAAGGGCTTTGCAGAAAATGCTATCATGACATCATTGCACCTTTAACCACATAAAGATAGGACAGTGATTAGAAACGTCATATTCAAGAGGACAAATGTTTTCTTGGACCATTCCTTTTAACACTACAAGTAACTCATGCTCATGATTTGTTTTGTCTTCTCACAAGTGTTGTAAATGACTTAAAATTCTCATATACATATATGCTTAGACAAAAAATGTTCTGTTTTATTCATTTGGATATTTTTTCCTTTTTTTAATTTTTTTTTTAATTCCCACCCCCCCGACATAGTTGTTCCAGACTTGCTCTCATCAAGTGACTTAGAGAGAAGAACCTGACTTTTTACAGCAGTATTAACAGTGTGTGCCCTTGCAGAAAATTTTCTTTCTATCTGAAGATAGACTGAAAAGAGAAAAAAGAAATATCCTCTGTTTTGCTCCTCTCATTGTCTCACCATCCTCCCACTAATCATCCAACAATGTACACTGTGGGAGTGCTAATATGAAAAGTATGCAGTGGCTCCTTTGCATGTTTGCATTAGGCTAACACTGTTCGCATTTTCTTTCTTCCCCAGTATAGAAAAGAGGTGATACATTTTTAATTTTTTTTTCCAGTGTTATAGCTAGATAAACACTAGTGGCTGCTCAGGGGGTGTATTTTTATTGGATATTTCCTCATTGTATAGTCTAGGAATTTGTAGGAGTATATGTTATCTCATTTTCTCCTGCATTTGGACTGTAGGAGTAGAAGTCATTATGCACAGGTTTTTTTGCTTATGGTACTTCTGTGTGCTGGAGGCTGACTGACAAGTTAAATGCTTTCTGTCTTCCAGAAATTCTGCAGTATCTTTATTTTTACAGTTTTATGACATTCTTTTATTGGGGTTCTGCGAAGGCTAAGGACAACCATTTTTAGAACATCACTTAATAAAAAAGTAACATAATAGCTCAACAGATTTGTTGTGATTGAAAGAGACAGTGCCGATGTATTGTTCATATTAATGTGTTGCTGGGAGATAGCTTTTAATTGGAATAGTGTTCCAGCATATATTCTTATATGTCTTCAATTTCTATAATCAGAGAATGTAGATACCATCTCATAAGATTAAAGTTTTGATTGACAGTTTTGATACTGTTAGTTACACTTTGCAGGTGAGCCTTACAGCCTCATTTGTCAGTAATCAGGCACTCAGGCACTTTAGAGATAGCAATGAGGACAAGGCTGCTTCACCACTCTGGAAAAGGGATCAGGTTATGCTTCCTCAGAATCAATGCATACAACTTTGAAGATAAGGTGACCAAGACATAAAACTCTCTAACCAAGGCTCATAAAATGCTTTTATTTTTGCCTCTTCTGTTCCAATTCTGCAGAACCGCATCCCTGAGAGATCCCTGGGTATCAACGTGAATGGTGTACTTGTGTGCTTTCCACTGCCACGAATATTATTGTACTGAAAGACCCCTCAAAGGGATGTATGGAAGCGTTGCTTCTTCCATCTCTCTTGCGTTAATAATTATTATGTTGCTAAGACAATACCTAGGCACAATCATTGGAGTTGTCCAAAATGGACAAGTGACGCTTAAAGAAGCAGTAGTATATGGCAAGATAAGGAAAAGGGAATAGAGTAGCTCTGCTAACTCACTCAAAAGGATCAGGAAAGAAATATTCTGTCTTCAGAAACTCTTTAAAGGCAAAGGGAATTCTGGTCGGTTCAGGGCCTCTGCAACACTCCCCCTCTGTCATATGCTACAATCAGCCAGTCCAACAGAGAAGGGAGGAATCGCAATGACTAGTGATTAGGGGAAATATTGCTGAAATAGAAAAATCCAATACAGGAATTAGAGTGTGCAAAGGTGAGATAGAGGAGGAAACAGCAGTTTGTACATTACATCATTTGTCTTTTACTCTTTGCTTCTTTTTTTTTTTTATTTTACTGCAGCTGTGTCTGTTTTCCTATTTTTACTCAAGACTTTCAGTCAATCATAGCAAAGTTTCAAGCAGATGTGCACAGCAATAATACGATAGTAAAATTTTACAAGCATGATTCATTTTAAGTTTGTAGTTTTTAGATGAAGAGAAGTCTTGTGTATTTACAAAAAATATGGCACACATCTTGTCAAGTGCATAAAAATACATTCTGTTTTGCTTGAAGAATGATTATGCATGGACTTTACAATTTGCCCATCTCAGTTCACAACAGCTACAGTATTTAAGGTCATTCTTATGGAATACCATTTAATAAGAATATGAGATAAAGAAAGATATTATCAAGTTAAATTCTGCTGTTGGTTATTCCTCTGCAACATTATTTTGTCCTGGTACCTATTTGGAACAGAAATTGAAAGTGAAATTGATATATGCCCTTAACAATAGAAGCACTTAGAGCTCGCTGAATAGCAGCAATCTCATTTGTGAGTAAAAAGGCTGAGTTAGATTTCCTGTGACTCCTGTGGTCATGCCCTGAATGATTTGAAAGATTGGAGATGTACATACAATACACTGGTGAAAATGTTCATGGACCTCAGATTTCACTGGCATCACCAGAAAAGCAGAAAGGCCATGCTGGGTGAGACCAAGGTTGGTCTATCTCAGTAGCCTTTCTTTAACCATAAGAATAAGCATATATCTAGGGAAGCATACAAATGAACCAAATGAATATGATACTTTTCTCTACTACTCTTTGATTTCCAAATATTTTCAGGTCAGGTACTTTGTAAAATGTCTGTTTCTTCTACACATTTCAAGATCCTGAAGGATTCCAAGACCTTGTCTTGTCTCTCCTTGAACTTCTAGCATGCAACTCTTTCACGGGAAATTTCATAGGTCAGTCTGTGGAGGTAAAAGAACCCCATTCTTCTGTTTTTCTTGGAACCTGACTCCTACTACCTTTATTTGATGTTCCTAGGTCTTCTAGTGGAAGATATAATAACCAGATGTGACTATTTTTCCCAAATTGGACACGTGCCAGTTATTTGTCAAATATACAGTTCAGGTAGACAATCATAGAATCATAGAATCATAGAATGGTTTAGGTTGGAAGGGACCTTGAAGATCATTGAGTTCCAACCCCCCTGCCATAGGCAGGGACACCTCCCACTAGACCAGGTTGCCCAAGGCCACGTCCAGCCTGGCCTTGAACACCTCCAGGGACGGGGCTCCAACCACCTCTCTGGGCAACCTGTTCCAGTGCCTTACTACCCTTAAAGTGAAAAACTTCTTCCTAATGTTTAATCTAAACCTGCCCTCTTCCAGCTTAAAGCCATTCCCCCTCGTCCTATCACTACATGCCCTTGTAAAAAGTCCTTCCCCAGCTCTCCTGTAGGCCCCCTTTAGGTACTGGAAGGCCGCAATAAGATCTCCCCGGAGCCTTCTCTTCTCCAGGCTGAACAGCCCCAGCTCTCTCAGCCTCTCCTCATAGGAGAGGTGTTCCATCCCTCTGATCATCCTCGTGGCTCTCCTCTGGACGCGCTCCAGCAGGTCCATGTCCTTCTTATGTTGGGGACTCCACAGCTGGATGCAGTACTCCAGGTGGGGTCTCACGAGAGCAGAGTAGAGGGGCAGAATCACCTCCCTTGACCTGCTGGCCACACTTCTTTTGATGCAGCCCAGGACACGGTTGGTCTTCTGGGCTGAGATCGCACCCTGCTTGCTCATGTCGAGCTTCTCATCGATCATCACCCCCAGGTCCTTCTCCACAGGGCTGCTCTCCAGCCATTCTCCGCCGAGCCTGTATTTGTGCTTGGGATTGTCCCGACCCAGATGTAGGACCTTGCACTTGGCCTTGTTGAACTGCATGAGGTTGGCTTGGGCCCACCTCTCCAGCCTGTCCAGGTCCCTCTGGATGGCATCCCTCCCCTCTAGCATTTCTGCTTTGCCAAACAGCTTGGTATCATCATGCAATTCTAATAAAGAGTGACCAGAGGACTAAGTGCCTCCAAATAATTTACTTAATCTCTTGTAGGCAATCTTGAACAATTGATACTTTTGAAGAGAGATATAACTGCTTCATGCATATCTTGTGGAAGAAGATGACTATGCTGCGGTAAGCATCTGCCAGCAAACCTGCTCCAGTGTGGGCTTCTCTCCACAGGGCCACAGGTCCTGCCAGGACCCTGCTCCAGCGCAGGCTTCCCAGGGGGTCACAGCCTCCTTCGGGCACATCCACCTGCACCATCTTCACCACGGGCTGCAGGGGAATCACTGCTCCGGCGCCTGGAGCAGCTCCTCATCCTCCTTCTTCACTGGCCTTGGTGTCTGCAGGGTTGTTGCTCTCACACATTCTCACTCTTGTCTTCTGGTGCAAAATGCCCAGGGTTTTTTTTTTTACCTTTCTTAAATATGTTATCACAGAGGCACTACCACTGTCACTGATGGGCTCAAGTTTGGCCAGTGACGGGTCCGTCTTAGAGCCGTCTGGCATTGGCTCTGTCGGACATAAGGGAAGCTTCCAGCAGCTTCTCACAGAAGCCACCCCTGTAGCCCTCCCCCACTACCAAAACGATGCCATGTAAACTCAGTACAAAAATCAAAGAAAAAATTAGAATATTTATATTTCTTGTGTTTTGATTTATTGATTAAAACTATGCAACACATTGAAAATAGGAAGATTGATAATAATTTCTATAGTGTAGAGGTAAGAAATAAACCTGATCCATGTCAGGGTGGATAGTGTTCTCTGAAAATACAACACGAGTCTAATTCTAGAAATCATGTGAGAGCACAATGAATGTATCAGTAATGATAACAAGCTTCCTTACCTGTTTTGGAGAATACAAAAATAGTGTATTCATATTTAAAAGGAATAATGAAATTATTATTTTTATCTGTAATTAAGGAATAGTTTAAATCACTGAACATTGGGGAGTATAAGCAAAAATTTGTATTTTTGAATGTGCAAACAGTATGATAAGTCATAGATAAAAAGGTGGATGGAAAATATAACCCCCAAAATATGTCATGAAACAATACCTGACCATTGCTATTTGAACAGTAGATCACAATGTGAATAAATAAATGAAAAACAGCTAATTAAAGACATTTCTGGAGAATGGATGTGTTTGGCTAATCCTTTGTCATGTCACAGATTGTTAAAATGTTTCTCTCTTCAAGCAATAATGGCATATAATTTTGGTGTCTATTTGGGGAGGAAGGATTGACTCTTCCTGAAAACTGAGCAGGATGATCCCTTGATCTCTAGCTACCTCCTCATTTTTGTCTTGCATTGCCAGCAAAATGCCAGCTGCAAAACCTATTTTGCATCTAGTTGTGATTTCAGAATTAAATGCAATGCAATTAGTTCCTTTTATATGTTTGGTAATCTTGTTAAGACAACTCATTAGGTATCTTGGCAATTGGAAATTACTAGGTTTCAGAACATGTGCATTTCCTTTGTGAATACCAATTATTCCTAAATGAGGCAATTGTTCTTTAAAGAAAAGGAAAAAGTGAGTCCCAAAAAGTTTACCGAGTTTATATATTGCCCTGACCTTTAAAAACCTTAATCCAGATCTTAGTGCTTTCTCCATAAAACTCTAGATATGTATAAATACTGCAAGGGTATTTTTTCCTATCTAATTCTTCTATCTAATCATGACAGAAGTGTGGAAAAAGAATGCATAGTTTTTTTATGAGAACCGTATATTTTTTTCATTGAAACATGCAATAACTGATTAAGATAAGTAATGTAGGTAGGATTTTTAAATCCTATTATTTATAAACAGGAACATACTATTAAATTCATTAATTATTAGTTTACACAGTTGTAGGAGAATGTTATAATGCAAACCAGTTAATAAGAAGTAGTTACAGCTGTAAAAATTAGACTATCTAATATTTTTAATATTGAAATAACTTAGTAATTTCCAAAGTATCAGGCAACATCAGTGCATTATTTCCAGACAGTGCGGGTTTACAATACTTTTCTCATACTCAAGAAACTAGAAACAAGTTGAGATTCTAGTAATTGACCCAAAGATTAAAGGTCTATGCTAAGTAGCCTATTCTACACATGTGTCTGTCCAGGCCTCTCTAAAAATAGAGGCTTTCCCCACTAAGAAAAGAAACAAGCTTAAAAGAATTTAGCAGAATTAACAAGTTCAGTAAATGTGGTTGGAAACCAGGAAATTTGAGAATTTCAAAATCTATTTTAAGTTTCAGGGTTAATAGAAAGCCAATAAAATTTACAAAAAAATTATGAAACTACAACGTTTAAACTTTAAGATATTTTATTTTGTTATTTTTAGGCATCGTTTAATTATGAAATTATGAAATAAAGAGAGAGGAAGGATAAGGAGCAAGGAGAAAGAAAGAGTTTTCAGAGTTATCAATTTAAATCACACCAGACCATATATCAGTTTTCCTTTCAAGAGAAAATCTTTCTGTGAATCTAGGCTGATTCCATAAAACCTATATCAGAAGTGATGAGGGAACTCAATCTGAAAGCAAATATTAAAGAAAATTGAAAGATATTTGAAGAATATTACTTTTAGAAATGCAAGTTCAGAATTCTCTGGGTATGGGAACCATGACGAACAAAATTCCAAAATGACTGAAATGTAAGATGAAGAAAAAAATGGATAACCATAAAGGTGGTTAGCAGAGAAGCTGTGAAGACAAAAAGTGAGGAATAAAATGCTTGTCAAAAAAAATGTTAAATGGAAAGATGCATCAGGAAAAGTTTATTTTTGAGCTTCAAATACCCCATCAGCAATTTACTCTTGATGCCTACAAAATATTTGTCATAACATGAGTCCTGCTGGGGCCTTTTTCTCATTTTTTTTTCGGCAGACTTTGTTTTTTTAATGTTTAGCACTCATACTAACAAAGAATATGCCGCAACCATTGAAACAGGAAGGTTTGCTAAGAGGTGCAGAAGGGTTTTAACTACATACAGCATGTGAACAGGAGAAAAATTTATACGACTGGAGAAACACACTGCTGTCCTATTTTTCCACTTTTGACCTGCAACACCTTCCTCTGCGCAAGCCTTATCTCATTTGGCTTTCTGATTTTACCTGTTCCTTTTCAGTTCACATCATTATGAGCTTGAATACTGCCTTTATTGCCATAGGCACACTGTATCAGCCTGACCAGCAATATCCTAACCTGAGGCATCTACAGCCTCTCTGGGACCTGTTCCAGTGTTTCACCACACTCATCATAAAAAAATTTTTCCTTATATCTAGTCTGAATCTACACTCTTTTAGTTTAAAACCATTAGCCCTTTTCCTATTGCTACAAGTCTTGGATATGTTCAGAACAGATGGACACCAAATCATCCATGTTGTGTCTCCACCGTTGTTAATGTAGAAACAGGGGGAAACAAAGAGGATGAGAAGAAGCATAAGAAAGACAGGAGCAACTACCCTGCCACACCACAGGCCTTGACTTAGACTATGCTTGTTTGAGTGGCAAATGGAGACTCACAAGATGGGCAAGGTTGAAGGCTTGTGACTTCTGGCGGGAGGTGAACAGCTCGTTCTCCACCTGCAGAGCTGCAGCTGCAGAATAGGTGATGGAGTCATCAAGTTTGAAGATGACACCAAATTGGGAAAAGCAGAGTCCTCGAGCAGAAGGCTTCCATCCAGACAGACCTACACAGGCTGGAGGAATGGGTTAACAAGGGCCTGATGAAAATGCACAAGGAGAAATGCAAAGCCCTGCACCCAGGAGAGAAGACTCCCCCTGCAGCAATACAGGCTGGGGGCTGCCTGGCTGGGAGCAGCTCTGCTGAAAGGGCCTGGTGGGACTGGTGGAAAAAGAGTTGAGCATGAGCCCACAGTGTGTCCTTGCAGCAAAGCAGGCCAGCAGTGTCCTGTGTTGTATGGACAGGAGCACAGCCAGCTGCTTGAGAGGAGAGATTATCCCCTTCTACTCAACACTTATTAGGCCACAACTAGATGCTGTTTCCAGCTTTCAGCCCCGCAATACAAGAAAGGCATCAATAAACTGGAGCAAGTTCAGGGGAGGACCACCAAGATGGTCAGTACCCGGAGCACGTGCCCTGTGAGGAGAGGCTGAGGGAGCTGGGCTTGTTCAGCCTGGAGAAGAGATAGCTTGGGGGAACCTGCGCTATTTTACAATGATAAGTCTTAATTAAGCATTTATCTGAAATTGTCAACACACTAAATCTGATTTAACAGACTAAGCCCAGTGTCCATATTCTATTTGTCTTCCAATTAACAATTAATAAGTTATATTTGGGAATAGAAAGTGAAATATTAATTTCAGAATTTCTTTTTAAGTGGTTAGCATCAAATTGGCACTTGAAAACAGCACTTTAGCATGGAACCCAGATATCTCTATGCTGGGGGCTTTCATCTTTGGGTCTAGTCGTTTCTCTTCAACTAGCAGGGGAATCACAATCTGCTCTGCTTACCATCTACTCAATAAAAAGTTTTAAGTGTTGCAAATTCTTGACTTTCTAGCATCTAGGATTTGAGTCTGAGGAAATAACAATAGCAATATGACTTCTTGGGGGTTGGACTAGATGATCTCCAGAGGTCCCTTCCAACCCTGACCATTCTGTGATTCTTCAGAAGGTTAGTGTACCAATGCATTGACAGCCTTGCTAAGACCAGAATACAAAATACTCAAAAACCTGTCTGCCATAGTTTACCTGAGGCACTGGGTCTGATATTTTGCATTTTTCAGTTTCCCTGCTATTCAGGTTAAAGTATAATTTGCCTGCGGATCTCCAAACACAAGCATCTTAAAATTTTGTCTCTAGGGATAACAAAGAGACATATAATTTTTTTTTGTGTTTCTTATGTGTTTGTTATTTTTAACTATGCAGTTTGAACTCATTACAGCTAAAGCAGCACTGTTCTTGCCTTGGTGATAGAAATAAAAAGTCTAATCCCTTTTTTGCTACAGAACAGGAAGTAGTATCCACAAAACTCTTTTTAAGATAATGAGTAATCAAACTTGGCACTTAAGGATACAATACTGAGAACAGTGTAATATAGTACAAGCTTACATAGCAGAAATATTATATGTGAACTCTGTTCTTCCATTCTTCTCTTTTGCTAAATAACTTGCACTGTATTTTCCCTTCACAGAGCTTTTGAGAATCACTACCAACCTATCATGATTTCATGGCCATTTTCACAAACATCTATAAAAGAAACAATGTTTGAATTTGGGGAATATGTGAACCTATTAGAAAAAGATTCAAGATTCAAAGACTAGAATTTGGAACTTGCTTGGAATTTAGGTTAGATGTAAATTGCACAATCTTGACTAAGCCAGATGAATCCTTTATCAAAGGTTATACTGACATTTTCAAATCAAGATGGATTTTTATATTTAAGCAAATACAACAGCAAAGACATGGTTCATTTGCATATAAAGGAAGTTTGGCTATATTATGCTACATCCCACAAATGTTTAAATGGAAAACCATACATTCAGCTGGCGGAGTACTATTATCCTAGTGTCACATAGCTTTACAGCTTTAAATAAGGGCTGATATGTAGTCTCTGCCTCTTATAGACAGTCAGCAAATCTCAGTAGATCACTGATGGTTCATAGATGTATGAAATAAATGACCTAATGTGGCTTCTAAGCCTATCTTATTTAGATTTTTTTCAAATTTCTCTCCTCCATAAAGGTTTTTTTTTTGTCATTGATTAAACAGTGCTAATCTGTATTACTGCAGTGTAGGTAGTGGAATACAGTGGTTACAGGATGTTGCTCTAAAACAAGGCTAATGTTTTTCATTCCTATATGGGTGACAGAAGACTTTAAACCATTAAAATAGCAATGTAATAGAAAATATTTCACCAAAAAAAAAAGTACTATTAGAAAGCATGTTTTTGAATAAAAAAATGGCATAAATTAAAAGAAACTCAGTGTTTTTTCTAAATCAATATGACTGGAATCTACTGTAAGGAAGAATCAATCTCTCTATTTTGCACAAGGTTTTTTCAATATTTCTTTTCAAAGGTTCAGGAAAAAAAAAACTTGAATAGTTTTGAACAAAGTGAAACCTTTCTATTCATAGTTGTGCTGATGAAATTTTGCTTGGTCTCAAGCTGCATAGATCAGTAGGATACATGGCCTGTGCTCACCATGTTTGAAGACAGTCCTGAGGATAAGGTTCACTTATCTTCCCTCTGTATTGCAGACAAAGGCATCTGCATGCTTTCAGTCTCCATGTGCCAAAACACGTCTCCCACACATTTGCTCAGATCCTACTGGAAATGGCAAAGTAAAAAGGAAGAAGGCAGAAGAAGCAGCGTACCTCTCACAGAACTGCTCTGGAAGGCGGCACTCCTTTGTGGTACAGACATATCAAAAAATGTGTGATGAGTCTGTGGTAGCAGGATCAAGTTCTGGCTGTGCTGCTGAAGGTAGAAATTAATTTACGGTCTATCATTTTGAATTGTCTGTGGTACTGACTGCTTTTATTCTGAACTGTGCCTGCTTCTGCCAGAACAAGATTTACAGCAATAAAAACTATACGCACACCTCCCAATAAGGTGCTCATAAAGCCCCTAATTAAGTCATTCCTACTCTGCCACTTTCAGTGGTCTACAGCTTGTTGTTTTAATATTGTAAGCTTTGTTTTTGTTGACGACTGTTCCTGCAGTAATGCGTATCCATGTCAAAAAAATTATCATTAATGCAGTTTATCTCTCTCCAGTGTCTTTTGTGAGGCTGGATCTGAGAAAAACCATGAAACATTCTTGTGCCAATCTAATTGACCTGAATGCCTCATGCACCACTGGCTGGTTAAATCACTTCTTGATGCTACTGGAGTTAAAAATAATGTCTGAGAATATTAGACATAAGTCTTAAATTTACTGATAATTTTTTTTAAATTATAGAAGGCATGTTGTATGCAGCTTTACCCACTATGCTCCACTGACTCTTAATATGTAATGACTTTTTTTTTTCCCAGGCAGAAATTATGTGCTTCACCTGCAGTGAAACAAACCTCTCAGTGTAGAATCAGATTAAATAAAATACTAAGTATGATGCTTACAAACTTTGTGCAGTCTAAGTATACCTAAAATGTATCTTCTAAAATTTGCATCTATACCTTGGAATATATATTCATGTCATTAAATGTGCTCAGTAAACTAAGCAAGTTTCTATATAATTAATAAACATTTAGTGGCATTGATTTTTATGGCTTGGTTTTTGAACTCCTTATCAGTATTGAGCAGATGGGACATAACTATGAAAAATTATATTTTAAACGTGATTACTATACTTGAATTATATTTGAAAATTTTTGTTCAGTGAAGCATTTACAAATACAATTTAACTTCCAGATGAAGTTAAGGTCTTTTTCTCTGTTTAGCACAATGATATTTAAATGATGTCTGTAGCACGTAAGAGGAAACAGAAAACAAAACCCATATAAAATAAAATATCTAGTGTTTTAGAAAAAGCTCTACTTAAGATGTCATTTTGCAATAAAATGTTTGATTGATTCTCTATTCAGTATTTAGCAAATCCTTTTTTAATACCAGCCTTAAAAATATTGTATGAAGAATGATTTTTGATTGAAATTTTGGATTACAACACAACAACACAGTTTTTCCCTTGCAATTTGTATACTTAAAGCATAATCTTTTCATATTAAACGTCCTTCTGTAGCCTTTGATATTGAGTTGGGGGAGGGAGAATTCAAATTTTCTGTATAATCTACTTTTGTGAAAAAATTATATATAAGTAGGAAGTGGATCAAGAAGAACTGGACCAGAGGTTAAGGATGGGAACCTCTGGACAGAAGGACATGACTGCATAAGTGTGATCGAGATACTATGTTGCAACTAACTTCCAGTGATTTGCCCTTTAAGAACCTATTTATTTGTAAATCTTTAGGGAAAATTGTTGTTCACTGAAGAGGAAATCAAGCCCTTGAACACGAGTGTAAATAGTAAAATGAGATTACTGGGACACCTGTGATATGTTTTACAGCACAAACCATATGTTCCCCCGTCCTGAATTTCAAATTCACCCTATTGACTATGGTTAAACTACAAGCTGCTCTGTATTCTCTAGAATTCCCTTCTCATGTTTGCTGAACCAAGACTGCATACATGGATTTAGTGTTTTTGCTTTCTTAGAGACAAGTGCTATGCCTTTAGTCTCTTTTGCTGTTTCTTGAAATGTAAAGCTAAGCTCTAAAGGTCCCATTCATCATTGTCCCACAGTGCTGCAGCTGATCACACCTGTGTCTCACAGATATGAACTGTGACCAAATTAAAATAATAGTGTTTCACAGGTTGCATCAGTGTAAATGACGAAAAAGGAAAAGATTAATTGTTCCTTGGTAGGATGACAATTTTATAATAATATAATAATGGAGAGAAAAAGGAGGGAAGGGAAGGGAAGGGAAGGGAAGGGAAGGGAAGGGAAAGGAAGGGAAGGGAAGGGAAGGGAAGGGAAGGGAAGGGAAGGGAAGGGAAGGGAAGGGAAGGGAAGGGAAGGGAAGGGAAGGGAAGGGAAGGGAAGGGAAGGGAAGGGAAGGGAAGGGAAGGGAAGGGAAGGGAAGGGAAGGGAAGGGAAGGGAAGGGAAGGGAAGGGAAGGGAAGGGAAGGGAAGGGAAGGGAAGGGAAGGGAAGGGAAGGGGGAATTTCTATCTGAGAAGAAGTAACTATATTCTCAGACAATCAGATCCTGAAATGTCTACTTTGGCGAAGCTGGTAATGGGAGCCATAGCAAAAACTTGACATAGAGAGAGTGACAATTTCTTAAGAAACCCAGGAGCAATTAAATCAGATGGAAGAGGAGAGAAATGAAACCACAGCAGTTTATTTAATTTTTCCTTTATAAAATGTAATTTCTATCCCTAATTTATTTTCATTTTCCCTAGAGAGTATTGATAATAGTTAAGGTTTGATAAAGGAACGCACAGGACTGTTACAAGTATGTATTTAGATTTATATTTAGAAGTTTATAAACATATTTGAAGCAAGCAGGTTATATAGACAGCTAGTTAATTCAAAGATTTTCCTATTGCTGATGCATTAATCTGTTTCTCTCTGTTTTCCCCTCCTTTGTGACTTTGAGACTTGTCTCTTCTTAAATTAGGCCTCAAACCTATACAAAGTGCCCTGCAGCAATTTAGAGTAATTTTTTTTTTTTTTTTTTTTTTTACTTTCTAGCTTTCTGGGAGTTCCTTAGCATTCAAGGCTCCAAATCAAAAGATCCAGGTGGGAATGAAGAGTGACAAACCCCTGTGTGTAAAAGCATTATATTTCTGCATAAGAAATGCTGTATTGATTTTCATGGGAAGAAAGATAGGAATAATTCAAAGGTCAGCAGAAAGGTACTGAGTCTGCAGCTGAACACATACAGGTTTGTCGTCTCGAGGCCTTCAACTGTGTATACAGTGGGGAAAGATCTGATATCCTTTTATGTGTCTTATAGCATCATGATCACTCACTGAGGAGTTATTTCAATGAGTTGTCAAAAAGACTACCAATGACTTACAGTCTGATTAGCACCTGTTCCCTTGTACTTCATTCAAGGAGGGATTTCTGTGTCAACGTTTCAAAGGGCTCAACCAAAATGACAAATCATTTGTGTATTGCCTGACCCACCCGCATTGCTGCTGAGGAGGGGAAAAAATCTGTATTACGCTATTGGGCACTATGTCTCAACAAAACCACAGTAGAAAATATCTTCCATATAATTTCTTTCTTGATGGGAAAACCCATGTTCCAGGACCCTCCCAAGATGTGATTCTTCACTATAAACAAAGCTTCCAGTCTGCCATGCCACAGCAGTTCTGTTTATTTTCAAACAATACAGATTTCGCAGATGATGAAAGAGTTTGTGGTGGAGAGGAGAGATGAGGAGACAGTGTCTGGATCTCATTTCACATCGAAGTTCCAGCTCCCTTGCTTTCTGAGAGAGACTTAAGCACTGCTGTGGTGCATACATGAGAGGTTAAGAGAGACCCCAACCCTACACAATACCAGATTTGTCTATTCTTGGGGAAAAAATGAAGCACCAGCAAGGTTGTTTTAAAAGGGTGTGCAGCACTGCTGACTCTTTGCCATTGCTCAGCAAAGAAAAGCAGTCGTAAAGGAGAGCAATACTCTCCCTTGGCAGCTTTTGCAGCTGCTGCTGCTGCTGAAATGCTGAAAAAAATGGAGCCGAGAAAAACAGTATCTGAGTTACACAGGAATACTAAAGTGTTTGAAAACACGAAAGCTACATGAGCTGTATGCAGGTGTGATCTTTTAGAGAGCAAAGCTATTTTTGCTAGGGCTGCTGAAGATATTTGAGAAACTGTTTCTTTGGCACCTTTTTGGAAATAAATTCAATAGGTTTTACACAGGCAAGCACTCAAACTCTGTAATATATGGACTTCAAAAATAGTACCAAGACATAGGGTAGCCTTCTGTTATCTTTAAAATAATCTCAAGAGAAAAAAAGCAAGAAATAAGCAGTGTATTTTTATTTAGCTTTAAGAAACTGGTATGCAGTTGAAAAGATTAGCTGGCACATCCTGACAAAGATAGCTAACTACTGGAAGCTTATTCCTACAGGTTCAGCAGTTTGGTGAGCCTCTATTCAGTGATAAACTGGCATCATGGGGATTTGCTGAGGTGTACCATAGGTAAATGGAGTCTATCCCCTTTTAGTAATTTTTAAGTTAGAAGCCCGTAAGTCACAGACCAATCAACAGATCTCAGCTGCCTTAGAAATGTTACAGCTCAAAACTAGCTAAAATATAATAAAAGAAAATCTAGTGAAAAGTTGAAAGTCACACAACAAACTCCAGCCGCACATTCAGTGAGACATGCACACAGGGAAACAGCTTCCTACGGTTCAGCTGTTCATGTTCCACTGGCTGATGTTTATCGCTTCTTCTTTATGGTTTACTACACAGTGACTCAACTCAGAACAGCATTTTGACTCAAAATTTGGATGAAAGATTAGACTCTAACCCAATATAATTTTGTTTTAAAGGCACAGTTTATGGGTGCAGTACCCATACAAAGGCCTGTCTGCCTCACAATTTGCTGGTCCAACAGGAAAACTTTTTTTGCCAAAGGTTTAAACTTTCATGTTGCCCTTTAAGCCACTTAGCTCAGCCATCCTCTGTAATGCCACTTTTTTTTCTCTAGCCCTTATAAATTATCATAATATTATTTAAAAAAAAAAAAAGTTTTAAACCACTGTTCTATGTTTTTTCTGTGTTACAGCAGCTTTTGTAGATGTCAACCCAGTGGCCTCAAAATGTTTGCAAACCAAACAGATAAATGGAGAACAGAAATAATTACAAATCCAGGTGATAATCCTTTTTTGAATGCTTGATTTAAATACTTTAAACTGCATTTGCTGTTGTCATAAACAAGGTATTAGTTAATGTGTTAAAGCTGTCCTAAAAACCAAAGTTGTTTTTCATTTAGGCCCTAAGAAACTTCTTTGTCCTTTTGTCTCAGTGTCTTCCTTGAACTGTAATGAGTAAGTAAATGTCAGAGTAGACAGAATCAGGGAATATCTCAGTCAGCAGCTTCTAAATCAACAACTAATTAAAGAATTTAGAATGCAGCTTATTTGCATGTGCAAATTTCATCTACTGCACACGTATTGGGGCTGTTCCAAAATCTTCTAAGCAGCAGTTACTGGGGTTACAATCAATGGACAATGAATCTTCTATTATTCCTATAATATCTAAATATCTAAAATCTAAATCTAAAAAGATCATGAAAAATCTTTAATAAAACATTTTTTTAAATCTTTCTTTGTAAAGATACCCATGAACAAACCCCTGTCTTACAATATTCTCACATTTTTGAGAGCCTTAGCGATTGAATCAAGGTCATTATTTCTATGAGACTGAGATAAAGCAAGACAATGAAATATTCTTTCCTATCTGAAGTTCACATAATATTAGAATACTTTTTGTGTTTTTTTCTGCATTTTACATTACATATTAGATTAGATGTAATTATACTTAACATCATTGAAGTCAATTAATGGAATTGCTCCTTTGTCAGTGGGCCTACAGACAAAACAAGTCCCAGTTTGATCCATGTTAAATGCAAATATAATAAAGGTGTCCTGTGAACAGTTAGCCCAAATATCATTGATGGAGAAGAAAGAAGTTGATACAGATTTCATCTCTGTCTGTTGAATATCTCATCACTTCTCTGACTTCCTTGCTCTATCTACCCAGAACATTTTCTTTACGTTTGGCATGTTCCCCTTCCTCCATGTGTTCAAGAACTTACCTCCACCCTTCCACTTCCCACTTATTCCCACACAGTTTCCTGAAGTAAGCATCCCTTGCCTCTACCTCCATCCTTCTCCAGCGACAGTTACAGGAAGTCCAATCCTTCCCTTTGCTACTGCAGCCACTGTAGGGAAAGCTTCATGTGGATTTTTGAAAAAAGAAAAAAAAAAAAAAAAAAAAAAGAAATGTCTAGACAGGCTCATCACTGAAAATAATCTTAAAAAAAGAGTCCAGTATTTTTGCATGACATGTTCCATTCTAGAAATCTCAGCTTTTCAATTTCAAAGGACATTTTTCATTTCAAACCAACTCACACTTTTTAAAAGGAATGGGTTTGTTTCCAGAGAATTAAATAAATAGTTGTTCTAAATGAAGCTCACTATTTGCCACTCCTTTCATCCTTGTTAATGGCCAATTTAGCAACAAGCAAGCACCAAAGAACAATCTTTCTGGCTTGCAGCTTTTTCTAGGTCACATACTGGCATGACCCACGTGCTAAACTTGTCAGTTACCACTCACAATCAGACAATCAATCAACTTCTCAATGCAGTTTCCTTCTGTGTCTCATCCTTTTTAGCCAACTCTATACCCCTTTTCTTTAAACTATGCCCTTTGACTGATTAAGATCATATACCTGAGACACGCACAAACTGCACTGGTTTTGGCCAACTACAGAGGAAAAAAATGAAGCCCAAGGTTGATTTCTTACCTACAGAGTTTCTCAAGCATCTGCTTTTATAATGTAAAAACATTCTGTTCTTTCCATTTGTGAGAACAGCGTAATAAATCTGATAGACTCAATCTATTTGTTTACTAACAAACACTTTCGTGTTCCTACTTTAATAACCTACAGGATTGTTGACTGAACATACATTGTGCATTGTCAGCATTTGATAAGATTTTTAAGATATTGTGATACTTAACATGTTTTCTTTCATTGTTTTAAGTGCTACTTTAAAAGAAATAATTGTTCTTTGTCTGGTGTTTCCAAAGACACAACCTTTTATGAAGCTAAAGCTGTCAATGTTCTAATTAGTAAAGTCCTGAAACTTTTCTGTAGAATGCTTTGTAATATACCTTATGCTTTAATAAGGAATAGTTGATGTATTTCATTGATAATACATAAAGCAATATCTTCTTAACTAAGAAAATTTTCACACTGCTGTTGTTAGAGTTACAGACAAAAACCTCCTTCTAGGTGCACTCTCCAGGAAAATATGCGGTCTCACACATAGCATTGTCTGCTCCAAACCAGATATTGTAATTCAAGACAGAGAAATTTTTCACAAATATTTTATTTACTAAAGATAGGATTTTAATAATTGCAAAATGATTTGTGAATTTTGGCTGAATACACCAGACAATCTCAAGCAGTTTTTCCAGGTTAAGCCCTGCTTTCAGACTGCAGGAGGAAGAGCCATTGCCTTCTGTGGAGCAATGATGTGGTTACCGTGCCTCGTAGGAGGCAACAGCCAGGGTCAAGCCTTCACTTGAGGGAGGGTGAACCCTTTCCACACAGCACAACACTAATTATCACATCCTAGGACAATTTCAGCTATGGTGCTCTCTGTCTGTCCTACTAATGTCATGCCACTTTGCATAAATAATTAAACATTCACTGGAAAGCTTGTTCCACATGCACGTCCTACATACCTTGTCCCACATGCATGTCCTATATACCCGGATAGAAAATTGTTCTCTGGTCTGTGTTTTCTTTCACTTTCCTTCTCACTTAATGCACAAATAGTTCGAGAAATGAACAATGTTTGAGGTGAGCAAAGCTTTTTTATCAAACAGGAAAACAGAGTGGTTTTCTGAGCTTCCAGTGTTGTCTTGTTTACTTAGACAAAATGGTAATACCTCCATCAGCAAGAAGCTGTTTCTGTTCCCTCAGAATATATAATACCATACAGTACTCTGGCTATGTAGGTTTAAATGCTTTCTAATGGGAAAAAAAAACCCAAACCCTGAATATAGATGCCTTACTTTCAGGTGGATATACTAAACTTCGGGCTTTTCCTAGATAAAAGAATAGTACCTCCACCAAATTTGTACGTATTTACGCCTACCTTTGTTTTGCTTATTGATCAAGTGCCCCAAAAATATTTTATTCCTGTGGGATACTGTTTGCTTTTAAATTTGTGTTTCTTTGAATTTTATTTTCAATTTAGGTATGATAAACCTAAATGTTTTTATTTAGGATTGATCAAAACCTCTTCTTTTTTTTTTTTTGAATCATGCTTTCCAACATAGACTCCTTAGTTTCCTCAGAAGTTTTGGACAACATCTGACCATGTTTCTCTTCGGCCCATCAGTTTTGTTCATCCTTCAGCCCTGTCATTTTTTTAATCCTTCATTCTGCACCAGGTGGAACTCTAATTCTTGGTTTTGGCTTTCCCTGATCACAGTACCTATCTCTGTTCCCCACACTTGACTCCAGCCTTGCTTTAATCATTGAGGCTAGCCATCCACAACCTAGTCTTGTTTCCTCAAATCTTTAGTTTCACCTCCAACAAAGTGAGAAAAAGATCAGTATGTCCATCTATTCTAAGGGAATGTGGACAGAGTTAGAATTCAGTCTGGGTTCAGATACACACTGAACTTTTAATTGAGGCCTATAAATCTTCTTTTTTTTTAATTCCTGATTCAATTTTCCCCTAGGTTCCTGACCCAACTACTTACTGTGATAACCAAATCATAATAATAGTAACACATCTTTCCACATTCTCCTTGAAAGCCTGGAAATAGTAACAGGGATGAATTTTTTGAGATAAAATTTGTTAGGATAGCTGGTGTTCGCAGCAACACCAATTTAGCCAAGAGGTTTGCTGGAGTTTCAGCAAATAAGGAAACGAAAGACAATAAATCATCAAAACTAGGGTCCTAATATTTACATTTGGGCATATTGCTTATATATTATATATATTATCTATTATATATATTACATAAAATATTGCTTATTTTCTTGGTTATTAACTCTAACGAACATTGAATTTAAACAAATTTAAATAAAGATTTCCGTGAGAGAGATCCTTACATAGAGGATTAGAGTTAACTTCAGGAATGAAAGGAGTCAGTGAACTTATAGTTTATTCAAAAGTGATCAAGTAATTTGCCACACCAGGAGGTTCTTGTAAGGGGTAATTACCAGAACAACTCAATCATAGAATTGCCAATAGAAAGAAATGATAGATTCAAAACAATGGTTAGAAATGAGGTTTCAAGGTTGGAGAAATGGCACTGAAAAGCAGTCAGTGGCCATGTAAAGCAGCAAGTCCTGCAAAAGCACCTTAGCACTTCTTGGAAGCATTTCTCATATACTTTCTCAGTCAGTCTCTTTTCCTTCCTTCTTCTTTCAAGGTCCTGGCTCTGTGTCTGTCCCTGCTCTGACAGCCAGTATCCCTCTGGGATCTATGGGGTGCTCACAGCATCCTTGGCTAAAGGGCCTGGACAACCACAGCTGAGTGTGCACTGTACATCTCAACAGGACACCCCAAACTCTCCAAGAGTGTGTTTGTCCCAGACTGATCATGCTGAAAGGGAAGATGGCCACCAGCCAGATTAAACCAAGGAACCGCTTTTTAAGAGAGGAGCATAAAAGAAGCACAAATATTCATAGCAGTGCAGAGAAACCTTGCAGTGGAAATGGCAGCAGTCAATGCCAGGCTTGCCATTGCCAGAAATTGCCCCGGGGTATCGAAACCCTGCCATGGCCGGACAGAGCAGCCACCCTGTTGGATGCCATGAGCAGCCTGTGGGGTGGATGGCAGTATGGGGTGCAATGCGCAGGGACCTGCCGCAGCTGTGCAGGTATGAGCCTAGCAGCACGTGGGTTAACAGTTGTGGGGAGCAGCATAGATGCACTTAAAACTTCCCACGGGAGGGGTGTGCAGCTTGGAGGGGTGGTGCTTGCAACCCACATTTCCTCTGGGGTGGGGGTGCATTTAAGTGGGGGGGGAGATATGGATGCAATTAGAATTTTCAAGGATCAGCCATAGAAAGCTGTTCAGAAATGTGCAGATGTATATTAACATTTTATAAGTGTCTCGTGTTGTGATTTATCTGTTGAGTTGCTGGTATTGATCCTGAATGCATAGATCACTAATTGCTGATTAATTACATGTTGCTAACAAATCAAATAATTTTTATTCTGATTTTGTTTAACCTATGTGAACTTAGCCTGCTAAAAGTTCCAAAAGAAATAATTTTGTTAATGATTTGCACAGATGCAAATTACCAGAACTAAAGAGAAGATTTTTTTGCATCATCTGGTCACTGATTGCCAAATGCCTGTTAAATGCCATTCAAAAAAACCCCGAACCCCAAATCCCCAAAACCGCCAAAAGCGATTAAACAAAAACTACCGAAACAAGTGCTTGTTGCTCAAAATTGCAGCCGGATAAGTAGTTATGAAATGAGTAAGATGGACAAGGAAAAAAATCATAAAAAGTATTGGTGAAAGGAACAAAGGATAGAAAGTGTGTAGGGAGAACACTTCCATTATATAGGCACTACAATAGATGTTTCTTTTTGCTAGGTATTTCTTAATTCACCTAACAGTTTCCTATAACAACTGTATAATTTCCAATTAATTTGGGGGGTGGAGAGGGAGAAATACTTGATGTCCATGAAAGGTCACTTGCATAAAGCTTATCAAATATGTTATTCCCAGTTTACTTAAATATGAATACATTAAATACATTTACACCTTTACTATATGCTACTGTAAAGAAACTCATCCAAAGACTGTATTAATCATCATTCTCATTTTTTTTGAGTTAGTCAGCTAAATGGGCCAAATTATTCTTTGGTCAATGTTTGCTGTAAGAATTCTCAAGGAGTTGAGAAAGAGGAAAAAATGGATTAAATAGTGTCCTGTATGGCAAACACAGCTCATAAGTATTTTTAAAAATTAAAAAACAGAGAGAATTATTTTTCTACATTGCTTTCTTCTGTCACATGGACCCTCTATCAAATAACCAACAAGCACAATCCTAAGAATAATATGCAAACAGAATAAGAGGTCATGCGGTAATGACAAAAACGCAGAAAGGGTTGTCTTTTGTCTCTATTTTCTTTTTTTCTGCATTTTATCTTGCAATTAGTTAAAGACAATTTAGCATAAGGAATTAAACCACTGATAGTGGTTAATATTTTCTATGCCTAGCCAAAGACGCCAATGTATTTTTTTAATGGTACGTATTTGAAATCTAGCTCACCTTTCAGAGGGAGCAGGAAAATTACTTTCCGATCAGCAGTGCAAGAAGTAGGAAAAGGTATATGGATACAGCAAAACATTTGTGAGGAAAGTTTTGCTATCGTTATCTAAATATGAGACATATATATTACAGTTTCCTTGAGGGTATTCGAATTTCTTACAGATTTAATTTTTGTAAATCACAGGTCAAACTTTTTTTCTTCTACAATTATTTGCACCCCAATTTAAGTCATTTAGATGTCAAGGGACCTGACACAAATACACAATTGCTACTTAGATGTTTAAATTAGCTAAATTGAGCCTGAAGTTAATTGCACTTGCAAATTGCTTGCCCAGTAAAGGCCAGTTCAACAACCCAGGTATACGTAATATTTGCATGTACATCACTTCCAGCATTCTTGCTTCTTCCTAATACCCCTCCACAACACATGCATCCATCCCCATTATAGCTTCCAAATATGAGTATTAGACATCACGCTGACTGACATTAGTCCTTGAAAAACATGAACTCTCTTTGCCATGATTTTGTCTGCAACTCTCATCAGACCAACTGCTCTGTGGTTACCCAAATGTTCCCGTTCATTCCATTGTATACCGGCACACTTTCAAACTTCTCTCAGCCTTCTGGAATTCTCTTGCTGTTCCAAGAGCTACTGGAAATTAATATACAACACCTTTCAAACTAATTCTTTTACCACTCTTGGGTGAATACTGTAGTTATTGATACAAACTTTCCATTTCGTGAAAGCAAAACACCACAGTTCACATCTGCCCTTTTATACTACTATATTGTAACAATAAAAATAACATATTATTAAATCCAAGATAGGATGCCATCATTTTGAAATACTAAATTATTATGTTGGGGAGGAAATGGTTAGAATACTACATTGTTACAACGTGTGCAAAATAATATTTATTATTTTTTACAAAATGGAGTTTTGAAAAGCATTTTCTAATCTATGTATGAATGAACTTCAAAAAAAGAGCATCCTTCCTAGAAAATTATTTCATCAGATTCAGACATATTTCCATCATAATTATAATTCTTTAAGAAATCCAAGACTAAATTCTGAAATTCAGTTACATGCTGCCAAAACTTTCATTATAAAAAGGTGCTTCTTTTCCCATTGTAAAGTCTCTTTTTACAGCTGCCCTATGGTCTTCTGGTGACAATCACCATATTGTTAAATATACAGTGAGCAGCTAGAGCTGTTGATTTTAAAAACTGTGTCAAGACTATTATGAATGGTCCCAAGATACTAAGTTTTCACCATGAAAAATTAAACTGATGCTGTCAAAGGCTGATGACAGGCTGGTGATCTCAGGGTTTTGGGGATTTCTTCTGGTTTTGTAGCTTTCCTCTCTTTAATTGGTTATCCCAAGGCATGGGAAGACAGAATGACCCAATTTCAAAAAATGAGTTGTAATCACTAGGGATTTTTTTTTTAAGAGACATTTCAGGATATAGTCTGAAATCCTGATGGAAGTAACAGTGAATAGCTCATCAGCCTCCAGGAGGATGAATCTGAAACATTTTCTGAGACAAAGACAAATCAGGTATGTGAAAACTTGTGCTGAGTTGCCATACCTTCTAGGCAAAATGTCTTTTATCGCTAACTGTAAGGTTTCAATTCTGAACTTCATATACTTGATGTAAGAGTTTAGGGAGTTTGAGATGTAAAATGGATCTGAGGTTCCTGGTATCTTTAAGATTAGGAAATAGGTTGAAAAGACAACTTGTTCAGATACTGATAATACCGAAATATTGTGCTATTTCCCACTACAGACTTGATCCTGAAGAAACCCTCAGATGGAAATAGGTGATACTGCTACTGTCAAAGGAGAAACTAAAAATCTATAGCAAAGCTTATCTTGATATAGCTAGATAAACAAACTGAAAAGATGAACATAAATCCTTTCTTTGGGTATCTATTTCTCTCCAGGACTCCTACCCTAAAAAATTAAATCTTTCATAATATAAGAAATCTCAGATGTTATACCAGTATTTCTTTTCTAATCTTAAGAGTTACTATTATATTACCTAATGTTCATACCTTTTTTTTCCTTTTCCTGGAGCCTGATTCCAAAAGAAAACAAAAATAAACTTTGACAATTTAAATGGACTGCTTGGTCATCTTTGTATTTTATGAAAATTATCAAAATTTGAAAAAACATATTTCTGCTCCCCAACAGCAGTTGATAACCGGGAGTAGCAGACATTGAGGTGAAAGAAGACAGGTAGAAAATTTCATAGATAATGGTAGCGAGTGAAAGACATCTTTAAGAACACACAGCAGCCACAGCAAGGAACACTGAAGAACATTGATCCCACAATGGAGGTAACAGGACAAAACTTATACACTCATAGTAAGTGATTAATAAATACATCTCATTCTACAAACCAGCTGTCACATGGATTAAATGTGCTGCATCTTGTGGAGAAAAACAATTCGTAATAATACCCTACTTCTGAGGGACAGAATGAATGTCACATCAGATACAGATAGGTTGTTGAGGGAGAAAACTGGGGCTAGCAGAGACAGGTTCTCTGGAGGCCTGAAAGGCAGGAGATACTTTTAACAGAGTTACCCTACACCCTTGGTATTTGAATCTAATATGGGCTTTTGAAGGATCCCAGATACCTTACCTGATTCCTTGAGGACTAGATTCCTTCCAGATGAAACTAAACTGCAAGATACAGTTCGGCCACTTTTGGTATACATCTGTATATATTGATATTCCTCACTACTGAAGTTATGTTCTCAATATTTACACAGTAATATATTGTACTGAGGTGGGAACAGTGGACTCACCTGAGTGGACTGAAATGCATTATGTTGCTAACTACTGGAAATTAATTTCGGTTCTTTGTTTGGTTTTGTAATTTATTAAATTGAAGTTAGTTATATTGCTAATGTTTAATCATAAAGCACCTGCTGACATTTCTACAGACCTCAAACTATCAAATAAATAAAGACAATTCTATGGGAGCATTCACATGGTTTAGTTACCAGGTTAGAACATGACTACGTTGTCTCTGCTTCCTGAAGAGGCAAACTAAACTAGAGAGCTAGTCTCTCCGTGGTTTCTCTGTAGCCTCTAGGAGGAAACTCGAGCCTTTAATCTGCATACTGCTCTGAATATCTTTCTGAAGGCTTTTTCCATTACCTATACACAGAGGCCAGGGAAAGTAGCTTCCTAAGCATGTCAGGTGGGCAAGGTGAGCCCTCCTCAGAAAGTCATCCTGGTGCTGGGAAGTCTCCTTCACTGGAGGGGGCAGTGAAGATGTGTGAGAAGAACATAGTTCACATAACCATGGTGAAAGCCAGCTCCTGCTAACAGACAGGAATATCCAGGTTGGCTAGGGATCAGCCCAACTTCTCCCAGCCAGGACTTGGATAATGGATGTTCCTAGCTGCAAGTCAGAACAACACTACTTTTCATATGGGCAGATGCTGCCAGAACATGTCCTAAACTGAGGAGCAGAAATACAATGGTTGAACAGTATATATAATATCACACAAGGACAATACCTGATATGTGTTACCTAACATTTCTAAATGGATAGTTTTTTCACTAATTTGTAGCTTTCCTTCACTGTAGAAAGCTCTATGTTATATTACATTTACCCAGTATGAGTGAGATTCACATCATCTGTCTTGAGCCATCAAAATCAGAACTCTAGCTGTTCATGGCTTCTCTGGATAGACAATGAAAAGAGACAGGCCCCTGTAGAGGATTATCTGCCCCATAAAACAGATCTTAGTTGTCTGGAGATTCCTCCAGAGCTTGCTTTGTTGATGTTATCAGGCACCAATGTTAACTGTGTTCCTAAATGACAAATGTGGTAGGTATGACAAATCCACGAGTATACAGTAGATTCCTCTTCACTGTTGTCATAATAAAAATACCCAGGTTCACTGCAGGAAACTAGAAATTGGGCTGAAGTACAGGTAGTTTTCCTCTCTGCTTATTTACAATATTGTTGAACTGCTCATTGCCACTCTAGATGAAATGAGATCAAATGTCCAAGCTATTAAACTGCAGTACTGTCACTGAAGTCTTTAAGTCTTGCCTACACATGGCAGCTCTGTGTTCTCCTAATGATGTTTCTTAGCATCTGCTATCCAAACACGCTAAATCACACAAGCACTTTAGCCTTTATATAATACTACATAAGCAATTGGACAAACAACCCTGTCTTTTTCCAATCATGAAAATCCTTTCAAATTCCTTCCTTCCTTCCTCTCTACAAAGAGGACCTGATCCAAATAAACAGAATAGCAGTGTTTTATGTTTGTGAATTGTCTCATCAATTTTGTTTTATACTGCTCTAGTCTATGAATATTGTCACATAATTACATATCATTACGTTGTTGCTACCCTTTTTCTTATGCATCTGTGCATTTTGAAGTGCAAGTTTCATGTTTCATTTATTTCTCTATCTCCTCCTTTCAATATTTTTAAAATCACTGTAAGTTTTTTGAAGGCTGCTCTGAGCCTCTAATTTTTTACTACACAGCTGACTCAGCAATTAGTGTTACTTCCACACTGTTTTAGCTTTTGTGTTGAACCACTTACAACTGAAATAGCATAAGAAGTTCAGTCCAAGTCAGTTAGCACAGTGTCTTCTACTCAAAGTAATACTGTTTTTCTTTTTTTTTTTTACTTAGTCCTGAAATTACATGTTGACACTCTTTTTTTTTTTGGGTCAATGTGTTATTTTTTTTCTTTTAACATCTGTAGCTCAACAAACCGAATTCAGTTTTGCATATAATCCTGTTGCAGACTTGCTCTTTTATCCCATTTCTCATTTTATACTATCAATCAGCTTTGCCAACATATTTTCACTGAGCAACATCTAACAAATATATGTCATGAAAGGGTAGGGTAAGAAGGAAGGTGCTTTAGGGAGTTCTTGATATAATTACACAGTCTTTTATAAAATTAATAGAGGAGCTAATTTAGGTAAGACTTATTCTGAAAGAAAAGGTACTGAATTTGAATTTTGAGTTAGGACACAGCTCTATTCTCAAATGTTTGCATTAGAGTGGTAACACAACAGGCTGGAGACAGCACTACCTCAGCATTTAACTGCCTGACCTTGAACCAAACAGATGAGTTTCAGTCCTTTCACATCATTGTATTTACACTACATCACCAGGATATTACCATGATCCCTACCCATGGTAGCTTCCCTCTGCCACAACAGCAGGACCACAAGAGGCCATACGTTGACAGAGCTTATATTTCAGGGTTTTTTTCATTTTCATTTTATGGAAAGAATACTTCTTTGGAAGTGATACACAAAAGAAACAGTAACAAGCTAACAGAGATCCAGATAACCATTTTAGACAGCTGTTAAAATGCCTGTTTCTCAGGGAGGACTTGCTGATGTTAGCAGAGGAAGAGACAATGGAACTACCACGACTACAACAATAAGTGATTCCTTCAGCATCTTTGCCTGTATTTTCAAGCTGGCCAATATCCTTTGGAAGGACTCAAATTGAAGCTGGATATTATTAGATTAAAAATGTTCCAATACACTATAGAAAAAGGGTGAAAGTAACCACAGCTACACCTCCTTCCTTCCCATATGTCTGGTTTAATTTCCTGGCACCAATAAAAGAAAAGGAGAATAACTGACTCTCATTACATTTATATAATTTGGTTAAAGTAAAAATGTAATCCCATATTCTACTAAATTGCTCCAAATATCACTTTGAGTAGGGAAAAAAAATAAAAATAGGTGCTACAGAAACTTGGCAATCATCTGGAAGATGGCAACAAAAAATACATGTTGCTACACAAGCTTTGAAAAAGGCCTGGAGGGATACAGAGTCCATACTCAAAGTTAGGCTGTTAAAATACCTGTAACACTTCGGTGAACAGTGCAGTACAGAGCAGGTGAAAATGGAAAAAATCTTAGTGCATACTGGATCAAAGGGAATGACTGGACACAACATCTAATATTTTCTAATAAGGTTGAAAATTAGTAGTCTTTACTTGGCAATTGTTTTTTATTCTCATGACAATCTCAAGCAAACAGTAATTGATGGCTTTCGTTCCTACTGCTGGATGGCTAGCTTTTTTTTTTCTTTTTCTCCCTCTTCACTACTTTGAATGAAGAATTTGAATGAGTGTTTCCATTTATATCTGGTAAGTACAGTTTCACATAGAGCTTTTTTCCCCCTGCTTTGTAATTCACCCACATCGAACTAAAAATACAATAAAGGCATGCTGTTCTTTTAAATCACATTGGGAGGCTGGGCTAACTCCCATTGCCATTTTCTCTTTAACACAAGTAATTATACTCTTCAACTGCCCTTTGACTCTCTGTGGACCAAGGGCAGTCCTGCGTGGAAATGAACTTAATTAATTCTGTTCACTGGAGTGGAGTCTCTTAACCATGGTGAGGCAGCTTGTTTTCATAGGTTTATGCTGTTAGCTGTAAGCAGCTAGATTTATTTTTCCTTTCTAGGTTGCTCCTGTTACCCCCGATATCTTGTCTTTGCAAATGGCATGTTCAGTGTGAAGAATGAGCCCAAATCTTCATACAGAACTGAGTGTGGCTCCACAAGGAAACTGGCAGATTTTGCAGGTAAAAATTCTCAAATCTTTTGAATCAACATATGCAAATGACAAAACCAGGGCCTGGGGCACAAGTTTTAGCAAAGCACTGAAGCACATGTTTATTTAAGCATGTAATTAGTACTAGCTAATTTCTTTTCAAAGTGTTTCACTGAAGAATGCAATTGTAATTCATTAAATTACTTGTGAATACAAAAAGATGTGAATTATTTGCAACAAATAGCATTAGCTAAGGACAGAATTAAAAAAAAAACACCAAACAAAACAAAAAACCAACCCAAAAGTTGTTTTGATGTTGAAAAATGCAAAGATTATAATATTCAAGCTAGATTTACTGATATAATCTGATACCATATAGCTATGGTTATATGCTTTTAATACGTGTTAATTATCTGCCTTCATAAAAGGACAGGGATAAACTCTCCCTTGTCTGTATATCCTTGACAGTTAGTTTCAGGTTTTCTGATTGCAAACAGGGATTTGAACCTCTGACTATATTTAAAACGCTGCTAATATAAGGCATTTTGAAGTGAAGCTGTTATATTTTGTATTCAATCATTAGATATTTGCTGTTGAGGGTTAAGATGGCTCAAAAGCATAAGACTCAAGTTCCAAACCCTGCTCCAGTGAATATTATTTAGTTTATACACACAGAAACTGTTTTTCAATAGAGAATATAATGTACACACTGGTCACGCTAGCCAGTGTGTAGGGCACTCTTGTAAGACATGTCTGGCTCTAACTTACATACTTGCCAAAGATCAGAGAAAGTATTTAATTTAGTCTTCCTCATGTATGCTCAGTGTCAAATAACAGGGCTACTTCTGCTGCAAGATTTGGCTGCTTTTTATCTTCTTTTTGTTTTTTCAATCAAGTTCTACTTTTTTCCAGAAACAAATGTTAAAGGTTATTCAACCACCGGGCATGGTAGTCAGGAACTCCCCCAGAAATAAGATATTTCAAGGTACAGAATACATTGCCTAGTTTTTCAGTAGCGTCTAAAATCATGAAATACTTTTAGAGTCAGACTAAGTTGGGTCATTTTCACATTTCTTCATGCCTAGCTGCACTTTGGGATTTGGAGAGGAAGAGAAAACATAAATCCCAATTTAAAGCATGAGTGGTTGCTCTCATAGTATTTCAAATCCAGCCAGAACTAGAAAGGACTGGACATCCCCTTGGGGAAACCTGTTCTCAGGAGACTTCAGTCAAGTTTTGAGCCCGTACCAGCTGGGTATCTCCATTTTTCATAGAATTACCTGAAAGGTATCAAACCTATTCAGGTCCCCTATCTAATATACAATTTCATTTAGGTAATAACTTTCTGATTTCTCCAGCTATACTCTGTGGGACCTTAAAAGAACTAGGACTTACTCTGCTGGATTTTTTACTGCATATCTATATGCATGATGTATGCTTAGGTGGAAGTGCCATCATGCAGATTATGACAGTTTAGTAAGCTATATAACTCAGTTATGTTAGGATAGGGGGTTCTCCTTTCCAGCGATAATCAGACTTATGTTCTATTGCAGAATAATTAATGAAACAGACACCAAAAAATTAAATTTTCACTAAATTAGTCATTTAAAAGAAAGCTTTCTTATGGAAGCCTTTTTTAGCTAAAAAGACAACTGTCAGTACTGTCTATTTAAGTCAAGGGCAGTGAAAAGCAAGTAGCATTCAACACAGGAATTCAAGCTTCAAAGGGTTATCCTGAATTGGTTCACTGACAGAGAATTATCCAAGCAAAGGTCAGGCACTCATTAAACCTTATCTGAAGCCAAAGTTATATGTTATGGTTTATTGCCTCAAGTACCAATTAATAAAGAATTAAAGAAATGAAAAACCAGTGATTCATACCTTTGCCGGGAGAACACTCATACTTCAGCATAATGCTAAAATATTAATAGTCATTTTAGTCATGTAGTATTTTATTAGGCACTTAACTCTGTAGGTTTTATCAAAAGATATATGACATTCATTTTTAACAAAATGCTGAGGAGATTTGGGGAACATTTACTCAAAATCTAATAAAGTAGATTTGAGAGATATTTTCAAATGGAAGCCTTAAACACAGGCATCAATTATTAATGAAGAAAAAATGCTTAATAATAGGGGTCTGGGTAGAGGCCATAAAGAAGTGTTGAAATATCACTGTGATATCAAGGGCAATTGTCTTCTAAGGAAGCTGCAACAGAAAACATTAAGTGCTATAGCAGTGTACAAAAGCACTAATGCATTTGCTCGCAAGAGGACTTCTAGTAGGCTTATTTTGATCATCACAGGCATTTCATTAGTTTGACACAGTCTAGACATTTCTTCTCAGTGTTCAGAGGGTTAAATGCTCCACACACACTCACCTGCTCAACTGTCTTCAAAATACTCTTCTTATTATTTTCATCAGCAGCATATGCTCCAAACCACCCAAGGCTCTGAACTGATGCCCTTTAGCATGCTAAACTGAAAGTATGTTTGCACCTGCAGATGCCAACAAGGTTGCATCTGTCACAGAATGCTTTCCATTGTCCTTGTTAGCTGTCAAATTAAGAGCTGGAAAACACAAGTCACTGGTAATTCTGAATGAAATAAAAGTGGCAAAACTAATGTGCAACCAGAGACAGAAACTTGAGAGTGCAGATAATCTCCTAGGTCAAATAACAATAACAATAAATGCCTGGCCTCAGTGAAAACAGAATAAATCTGTCTTCAAAAATAGATTGATAACTGAGTCTTCAAGCCTGAGCATGAGTAACCTTGACTACTTAGTCTGGTAACAGGACTCTTACACCTCTTAAAATTTTTCCTCTCTCTGTCTACACAAAGAGAAAGTTTTCCACCACTGTAGTGATAGCTGAGCTTATCGTCCATGATTCCACATGCTTAAATGCCTAACATATGGTCAACCGCTGTTGCATATTTCTTCTCCTCCTCTGTGAAGGCACACAGCCCTTTGCAAAATATTCTGCATATTTCCATGAGCATTTGACTATTTCTTGCTTGGTCTGTTATATCCTCCTAGTCATTATCTAAGGAGATTTGGGTAAACAACTCTCTGAAATTTTTTATATTCTTTCCTCGCATGTTCCACACAGGAATTCTTCTAGAGGACAAATTACACTAAATGCTGACAAATCAAATGATGCAGGTCCAAAGTTCTTTGAATTCAACATGGGAATTTTCAACCAGCTTTTAACCAGGTTCCTGAATTTTATTTAGAATGAGCTCGTTGTTCTGTCTAGTGTCATTGTTGCACTGGAGAAAGCATATTTTTAAAATAATAAAAATAGTAATGTATTACATAATTCAAACTCAGTATACCCTTTTGTCGGTAAGATCTCGGAGTATATTACAAAACATTACGATGCCTCTTATTTCCCTGAAACCCATGAATTTGTTCCTGCACTCAGGGTGTGACTTTTTGTCTAAGTATTCTGTAGGCAGAATAGGTCTGCAGCAAGTCCAGAGTCACCTGTCAGGTGAGTACTGATGAACTTCGGCTGCTCCCATATGGTGGTTCAGACTAATTAGACACTGTATTAAAGTAGCCTACTTTATACTGCCTGAGGTGCAGAGATTTGACACAACTTTTCACAACTAAGTTAAACTAGAACACAGAAAACATGCTATCTTCTCATGTGTAGCATTATGGTGCTTAAAAACCCAGTGAGATACAGGCCTGTTTCACAGAACCGCATGCCGATATACTGGAGTACAACTTTGTGTTGCAGCATTTCAGAGCTGAGACTCTGAGAGCAGTGGAAGGAGAATGAGAGGGATCTTTGTCGGATGTACACACTAACCCCTGTGTTTAGCTGGTGAGAAGATTCACGGGGCCGAAGACCAGACCAGACGGTTATATAAGCTCATCTGACCTGTAACAAAGACCACGGGAATCCCTACATCAATCCTGTACTAAGCCCTAAAATCTCTTGCTGAGCTGGAAAGCATTATTTCAAGCGATAAGCAGGCTTGGTTTGGAGCTCAGTGACCGGGACCTCTGCATACCTCCGCATCACTGACAAATAACTGCCCCTCGCTGTTAAAAAAGCACACCCTATTTTCTGTCTGAGTCTGTCCAGCTTCAGTTGCTGAGTCTTGCTCTGTTACTTGCTGCTAGACAACGTTATTGACATCAGCTTAATAAGTAGTATCTCTGTATAACCTCAACAGCCTCTGCAGTCAAGGCCATCAGCATCTTATACATTTGGGGGTAATAATTGGACTAAAACTTCTATTTTCAACAATTCCTGCATGCTGGGGTTAATCTTTTAGCATGCGTCTGAGGTGGTTCCATCTCTGTTTCCCAGAGAAGGAAAAGGCATAGAGATATGATGTACTTTTTCAGGCACCGGGTACAGTCGGTTCCTTAAGAAAGCTTGTCTTTTTTTTTTAGGAAATTAGAAAGGTTTACTGGTCTCTTGTGGTTTGTATTTTTAGAGATTTCAAACAATAGGAAACAAATGTGCCTTTAAAGAGAGAAACTAATTGTTATAAATTAACCTCTGAAGTATGTTTAAATATTTCTCTTTCAATTTGTGCAATAAGAGAACAATTTAAAAGGTATAGCAGGGTGCCTGCCACTTCTATCCTCTGCAGGAGGAAAATACATAGTAGCATATGCCAAGCCTTATTCTCTTCCAAATGCTAACATGAGCGGATGTCAAATCAAATCTCTCATAGAAACAGAAATGCAGCTGCAGGTATTATGACTGTCAAAACCCTTCTGCTACTGATCTTTCAGTTTCTATGTTTAATTTATGTCCTCAAAACAATTAACAGAAATCTGCAACCAAGATATAGTATGGATGTGCATGTGTAGGTGTATGCGTGCGTGCCCATGTATGTATGCATGCCCATGTGCAGACATCTTTTAATCCCTTTATTACAGCCTTTGACTATTTTGCCAAAAGTATCTCCATGAAAATAAGAAAAAAAATCTAGAAAAAAACAAATGCGTATGATCTTGACATTTTTTTAAATGAGTTTCTGTTTTATTTGTGTATATACACGCATTCCTAAGGAATGAGGAAAAAAGTAAATATTGTTATAACCTGGTCTCTGCAATAGATCTTACTTCATACCATTTTCCGATTGTACACCATTCAGTATTAGGTACTGTAACTTCCAGGAAAGTGCATATCAGAATTATTTCTTTTTTTATTCTCTTTTCCTTCTGGCTTCTAGTTACTACAGCCATAGGTTTCCTTTCATGATTGTTTATAGAAACTTATCCAATAAATACTTTTCCCCTCAGACTATTCTGCTAATGTAAAAAAGGAACACATTTTATCTGATTTACAACCTAGAAACCTGTAGAGCCGAAACCACTGAATACAGATCCATTTACCTTCTGGACTTCTCTGATTAAATCCCAAAGAAGGAACTAGAAAGTGCTATATGGTTTCAACGTTCCCTTCTGAAGACAAAGGCATCCCTGACCGACAATTCAAACTTGGATATTCAGCACGAGCCATGTGCAACAGCGACAACTGGATTTTTGTTCTTGTTCCTCATTCATATATAATTCCCTGCACATTCAGAGGATTACACACTGTTTATGCATCATGCAATCTCACTGAGTCCTGTTTCTTTACAGTACTTACTCCTGCTGCTAAAAGGAAAATAGGCTCTAACAATCCTCTTTTGGTGCCAAAGCTGCTGCTACTGAATGAACACATCCTGCCTGCAGTAGTCTGATTGATCCCTGTGATCCCTGTATCCAGCAAGAGTTCAAAAGAATTCTGCTGCTCAAAGGACTAAAATTGGTATTCGTTTAAGATCTACTGGCAAACTAAAGCTCCTTCGTGTAACAGCAGATGCTGTTCTGCCTTTCAGCTCCGCACCACACCAAAGTGACACCAAACAAGTTCAGACTTTGGATGGCCTTGACAGCACACCACACCTTAGGACTGCCGTTTCCCAGCTCAGGATCCTCCTTCGCTCGTGAGCAATAGCTAATGTCACTGAACTGAGCCACAGCTTGCAGCTCCGTTCTGAAGCAGGACACGTATACTTGGGACACATTCAAAATAATAAATTCTAAATAATCTAGCACACGGTAGCTCTTTGCACAGTTACTGTTAAGGCCACCTTTGCAGCTTGTCAAACCCCATTGCCTTTAAAAGCTCAGTCCTGCTGCTACAAAGTACAATTCATACATCCCCTTGCAGTGCTTTGTAAGCTAAAAAGATAGGCTTTAATAGATTGCTTTGAAGAGTGGAGAATGAAAAGGTTTTCCTGTAACAAAGACCTTTGTAGGTGATATATGAAGCCTGTGATTATGACCAACCTTAAGACAAATAGGTGTTTAGACTAGAGGGACATAATTTTTATAGCTTACTTTATAGAAGAATCTGATGCTCCACCCACACACTCAAATGCTTCACCTTCTCTTTTTAATTGTTTCTCTTCTGGAGAGATAAAAGACTACAAAATGTATTATTTGCTGTGATGGTCCAAAATACTTCAAGGCTGCAAAGACTGAATATTGTTGAATTTAAACATGTCTGTTACTAAGATCTTTTGACCCCGTATTGGTCATGTTGCTAGTTTAATACAGTAGCTGAAAACTAGTGTTAGTCTTCCAGTATAATCAAGGCTGATTTTATTTCAAAGGGAGTGCTGCATCACAAACTGAACAACTCACATTATAATATACACAGGCACGTATAACATACTGAACTGTAATCATCACAAACACAGACCTCACCAGCATATTGGTTAGTTCTAGCCATGGTGAATTTTGAACCTTCAGAAGCCTTAGCAGATTGCAAAGATCATTAGTGGCACAAAGTTTTCTCCACAGAGAACATTTCATTGTCATTTAAACAGAAGGCCGACTTTGGGATATTCCAGCCAGGCCAATTTAGAGCAGAAACAGAAAACTGCTTAGGAAAGCATTGGCTTTTCATTCATAGAAAGGTAAAACATGATTTCCATCTTTCCATGATTACACTCCAGGCGATACCACAAAGCTCACTGCTTTCCTCCATTGTTTACTGTGCAGTCACAGACGCGCTTGTCCCATGTTCCATACAGCCTGGATGCGATAATAGTGTATTAATTTCTCATTACACATAGCAAAGCTGATAATCATAATGTCCCTTGAAGTACTTATTTACATAGTTTCTAGTTAAATAGTATATGTTACTCAACAGATTCTTTTCACAAGTCTGTTACTTTTAAAAAAACTTCCAGATTCATAAATGATCTCTTTTCAAATTCTTCCACAACACTATTGAATGATTTTGCCAGATTGATTGATGCTTAGTGAATTTTACTGAGAATTAATCACTGTCCCTTTTGGGAAAGTGTTTTCATCTAGTCACTAATTCTCAACAAGACATGCTGGGCCAAGGTCATTAATGTCTTCGGATTTATAATAGTAGGGCAAAAAAGGAAAGTCTAATTTCTGTATCCCCTGCCACTGACATACTGAATTCATTGAGGGAAAGAGTAGAAATTTGCCTTAATTCTAGTGGAAGACACCCCTACTTTGGGAACTGTTAAAATAACCCATCAGTAATGACTTATAATAATAAATATTTATAATAGTAAATACTCTCTTCATTTATTAGAAGACAAGGTAAAGAAAAAGGGGGTCAGAAGCATTAGATGCACTTTTCCAAAGGAAAAATTGAGGCACAGAGAAGATAAAAGAACTATTCAAGCCCAGTGGCACAGCTGGGAGTAATTCTCAAGCTTCCAGATTTTATCTACTAGCCATACAAGTACTGGGGAACTGTAGGCCAAAGTCTTGAATCTGCCAGTGATTTTCTGAAGAATAGTTGAATATTGTGTCTCCCTTATGATTGCCTCAAAATTTTGTAAAATAATTTTGAATCTGTGAAACAGCTGAAAAAGCAAAAATTTGTGTTTTGTCAAAACTCAGAGAAGAGTTAAGGGTCCTGATGTCCTAAACAATAGTCTGATGTCTTAAAGTCTCTCTTGGGATGTCAGGAAATGAAATTCAAATCTCATCCCAAATGGATTTGAATGTGGATTGCATATTTCTGAAGGGAATACCCAAATCAAGAGGCAGAAAGAGGGTTTCTTCATTTCTTGGAGCTACTAATTAAGAAGAAGCCTCTCCATTATCCATCAGGCCTATTCAAATAAAAAGAAAAGAATGACAACAAGCTGGTGGTTCTGGTACTTATGCCCGGGTTCCAACCTTTACACGGGTGAATATGTATATACAAAAAAGACAAGACTAAAGGCAGAAAAACTCACTACTTCGCCCTAACATGCTTCCACAGTATTCAGTCTCATTAAGGATGAGTTGAACACCCTAACTGCAGGGCTTCAGTGAAAAACAAGACTTGGGTTATCTGAATCCATTGTGTAACTGTCTATGTCAAGCCTCTGTTTCTATAGCTTTAAACTTTATTTTAAAATTTGAGTCTCCAAATCAAAACTCTAGGCAAAAGCTTATTTGCACATCCCTAAAAAAACATTTTGTTTCAGATCTCCAATTTTCTTCATGGAAACTACATTTAAACAAGCATATAGGCTTTGTGTAGGATATTTAGTTTCTCTGATGATTTCTAAGCTTAGTTTTTACAATTAACAACAATAGTTTACTCTTTGCAACCTGTTGCCCCAACCATGTTGGAAGTATTGATGTATAAGTACAGTAGAGCTATGTAAAAAGAGTAGTCCCTTGCTGAATGTGAATCGTAAGAAGTCAGATAATATACAAAAAGGTAGATTGTGGCAACATAAAGGTGTTGCTGAAGAAAATTAATTTTTCCACTCTATTAAATTGGTTATACAGTATTTTATAGCACACCATAAAACTGTACTCCAGCAAAAGACAGTTACCCCACTCTTCAAGACTGATACAAATTCTTTAGTCCAGTTCCATCTTCATAAATTATTTTAGTATCATGAAAGCCCTGTACATTGACCCAGTAAAAATACATTTGGTCTTGCAAACTTGGGGAGAAAAGAGTAGAAAAATGATAGATCGCTTTTTAAAAAAATATTTGTGCATTTCTGATTTCAAAAGATGCTGCAGACTAATTGGGCAGTGATCATTGACAGGTGTACTTCAGGCTTCCCGCTTCACAGCTGGAGCTCTGGAAATGTCCTCAGATAAGAATAAGCGTAGAGATGCCGAACAGGTCAGAAACACCATGTGTATCTCTCAAGTCCAACTTGCATTTGAGGGTCCTATAGCAGTTCTGGGAAGGGCACCCCCCCTGCAATGCGCTGCACTCCCACTTTCCCTCTCCAATTCCCACCTTCCAGAGAGATTAGCAAATTGTGTTTGGGAACAGGCCGGTTTCAGAGAAGCTGAAAACCCACCTTTCCACCCCAGAAGATGCTTCAGAGGGGGACTGCGACAGCGAAACGGCGGTGGCTTTCGGGAGACCCCGGGGAACATTCGGTTTACGTTTTCCACGCCCGAAACACCCCCAAAAAAAGGGTAACCAGCCTGCCCGGCGGGCTGCCAGGGGTCAGGCTACGGAGCTGCGAAGAGTCAAGCGCCTTGTCCTGGAGCGAGGACCCACGTTAACGCTGCTCTTCACTTTTCCTTCTTCCCCCTCACTACCCCCCCCGGGCGGCGCAGCGGCACAGAGCGCGGCGCCCCGATGCTGCCCCGGCGGTCCCCCGCTCCGCCGCCCCGATGCCGCCCCGGCGGTCCCCCGCTCCGCCGCCCCGATGCCGCCCCGGCGGTCCCCCGCTCCGCCGCCCCGGCCCTCCGCCTTCCTTCCCCGGCCCGGCGCCGGCGGGATCGCTCAGAAATGCTGCCATCGCGCGGGGGAACGGGGACATAACGAAGGGGAAGAAGGGGAAAGCGGCAGGCGGCCGCCCCCTCCTCCTCCCTCCCGGCGCCTGGAGTGGGGGAAGCGCGGCTGAGAGCACCGCGGAGCTCCGCCGACCGCATCCCCCGCCCTGCGCCTGTCTCGCTGCATCCCGTTGCTTATAAACAGTCGGGGTGAACACAAGGCGGGACAGGTTCTCAGGCATTAAAACCGGCCATACGCACCGAGCATAAAAAACTAGATCCCGTTTACAGGTTAATAACCCTTAGCGCGTGAGGTTGCTGCAGTCTGATACCGTTCATTTTGTCGGTGGGAATTTCCAAATACTCCACGCCGCTCTACCCTATGGGGTGGCCAGCAGAAACAGTAGGCACAGGGCCACCTGCACCCGGGCCTGTTACTGCCTGCACGTTCAGAGATGGGTTCTGAATCTGAGCAGAAAAAGAAGTTTTGGATCTTGATTTTAGGTGGGCTAATTTCTGACTGGAACCAGAAAGTCCTTATGCCAGAGGGTGGACTCCTGTAGGCTTAGTACATGACATACGGGAACTGGGATAAGAAGCTGGGCTGACTGGGAAAATTGGGTAAGATGTTGAAGTGGGACTGTCAGTGTAAATGAACTAGAGGAAGTGGTCTTCACAAGCAGGCAGTGGTGGTTTTAGTTGGGCTTACTAAATGATTTGCTAGTCCTCTGCTAAAATGTGGATGTCTGTTCCTTGTGTTGTCTACTGGAGTTTTTCCATACATGTGAAGAGTATGTACATCTGTGAGCGAACAATAAGAAAGGGGTCCCATGGGAGTGTCCAGGCTCATGCTTATGTCACCTATGCCAAATTCGGGTATATCAGTTTGTGGTACCTCCTCCCTTCAAGCAAGATTAGGAATGTACTTGAACAAGGGAGCTGAAATCCTTTCTTTCCCTTTTTGCTCCTCCCATACCAAGAGGCTTACAAATTCAAACTTCACAGGGACTAACGATCTATTTTGCCACTTGCTTTTAAGTTACTTCATTTTGTCATGACTTGCTTTCCCTGTCTGCTAAACAGACCTAATGAAATGTACCTCATTTGTCAAAAGTTCTTAGTGTTACTTCAGTAATTGTAAAAATATGGGTAGGACATGATCTGAGTCACAACACCTAACTGGGGTGCAATCTGACCTCACCAAATTCAAAGCAAGCTCTAACTGAATGAAGGATCAAGGCTGTATTGTGCCTGTGCCAAAGAGCTAATGTAATTAGTCATTCCTTGTTTCATGCTTTGAGAATGAAATGCACTTCTATTGCTCAGCATTGTTACAAGAAGTGTTTTTCAAACAAAAGAAAAATAAGATTGGGGAAGAAAAAAATCCCCTGAAAATTCAAGCTTATGTTTTCATTCAGAAGCAATATAGAATAAAGCTGAAGGCAACTAAAATCATGATTAATCTCTACACTTTTCCTGGTACAAGTGAAGTTCTGTACTTGTCCATGGCGAAGTACTATTACAACAAGTATAGAATCATAGAATCATAGAATCATAGAATAGTTTAGGTTGGAAGGGACCTTGAAGATCATCGAGTTCCAACCCCCCTGCCACAGGCAGGGACACCTCTCACTAGACCAGGTTGCCCAGGGCCACGTCCAGCCTGGCCTTGAACACCTCCAGGGACAGGGCTCCAACAACCTCTCTGGGCAACCTGTTCCAGTGTCTCACCACCCTTAAAGTGAAAAACTTCTTCCTAATGTTTAATCTAAACCTGCCCTCTTCCAGCTTAAAGCCGTTCCCCCTCGTCCTATCACTACATGCCCTAGTAAAAAGTCCTTCCCCAGCTCTCCTGTAGGCCCCCTTTAGGTACTGGAAGGCCGCAATAAGATCTCCCCGGAGCCTTCTCTTCTCCAGGCTGAACAGCCCCAACTCTCTCAGCCTCTCCTCATAGGAGAAAAAAGTTAAACACTGGTAAATATTTTCAGATCAAATTTCCATGGAAAAGATTGCTTTTAGATAGTTCAGTGGGTCACATTAGCAAAAATGCAGCACATAGCTAACCTTCCTGTGCCTTAAATGAGTTGCCAGTTAAGTCTCTAACAGTGTCTACTTTTTCCTCTTTCATTTTCTCAGATCAAATATATTTGTGCAAAAGCTGGGAGAGAAAAGCCAAGTGTGAAGCACCAGTCTTGCATAGGGCTGGTTGGACCACTTCAGTAAGCAAAGCAAAATCTCCCTGTACCTGTTCTCACATAATATTCAGCCAATTTTCTAACAAAACCCATTTGGAAATCCAGTAGGGTCTGATTAACCTGATTCTGCAGGTCAAATCTTGTGATTGTTTTAACAGGCTCCTGACTGGTCTCCTCAATGGAATTTCAACTGCTCACCTGAGCAGCGAGTGTGAGCCCACTAGTTCCATTCACTCCATCGGGAAACAAAACAAATGATGTTTCAGCATGAAAAAAGAATCAAAACAACCTCAGATTTTCAGTATCAACAATGCCCATGCAAACAGTCCAGAAACCAGTGGTTTTACTTTTTGTTTTAATTTCACAGGAGGCAAAAAGAAAAAAAAAATCAGAGGTTGAATAAAAACAGAAAAAAAAAAAAGAAAAAATCAGGAGCTGCTGGTGGATAATTTGTGAAGAGGAATGTGTTGAATTCACTGGAAGCAGATCGGACCTCTGGATGTTGTCTCTCAGCTTTGATCAGCTGAAAATAAAGTCCGTTGTTACCCACCTTTTCTGGCACTGAAGCGTAATTTTACTCTTCTGAATGATCAGTGTGTGGGTTGTTTCACAACATATCCTATTGCACGGCATAACCAGCAATGACTGACATTGGTAGTCATTGCAAATCCCAACAGCCACCAGAGGAGATTAACTCAGGGAAATACTGTCAAGGATTCAAGAAATTTTTTTTAATGTCTCCTAATCTGAGAAAAAAAAAAAACACTAATCCCCCAAAAGATTTCGCTGGCCCCAGTAATAGCCTCTTTTTGCCTTTAAGAGAGCAACAGTATTTATGTTTTGGGCTCTTGTATCAGATTATGATATAGTAAAGAAGGAAGAGTTTTTAAGCCCTTTCTTTGAACTAGTACCCTGTAAGCCTGAGCTGTTGGCTTCTGGATTAGGGGGGGTGGGAGGAGGAGGAGGAGGCAGCAGGGGAGCCAGAAAAGAAAAAAAGGAATTGCTACTCTGTCCATGGAGGAAACAAAGTGTGACTTCCTCCTCCTTGTTTTTTAGCAGAGAGGAATTTTTGGAGAACAGTTCATTGTGCATCAAGTTGTTGGGCTGGCGGCTCCTGCATTACTGTCACTCCAGTCAGTGTAGCAGAACATTGATTTCTGTACAGGGAGCTGAGTAGGAGAAAAAAAAAAGCCAATATTCTATTAGACAAAGAGGAGCAGCAGTGGAGGAGCTGCAGCAAGCTTAGCGCCCGGTGGATTTGAGTGCATGCATGTGTGTATGTGTGTTAAGGGAGGGGCGGATATTCATTGGCTTTCCTTTGAAGGCACAAAGGAACCCAGACCTAGAGGAGAGGGAGAATGAGAGGCACCAAAAAGAATAGTAAAGGAGATATTAGAGGGAAACAAACAGTAAACAGTGATTGGCAAATAGCAGAGGAATGAAGGAAATGGAAAGCAGGAGGAGAAATAGGAAGGGAGTTTGGAACCTGTCAGTAGAAAAGAAATAACGCTTTTTTTAAAGAAAAAAAAAAGGTTAAAACTAAGTTAGAGCTAGTTGGCAAATGTATCTAGAAGTAATAACTTTTAAAATTCAGGTTATTTATTTTCCCCATTTGGAATGAAGTAAGGCATTTTCTTTGCATTTCTCAGTATTAGCAAATCAAGCAACATCATGAAAATACACGTATTTCTAACACTTATATCAGAGACATACAGCCAGTCTTTAATTAAAAAAAAAAAGGCTCATCATAAATAACTTCCCATTTCAGGATTTTCTCACATTACTAACTTTTCTCCCTGAACTATGTATACATTTCATTTCTATAATCCAGAAAAGAGACCTGAAAACAATTTTTTTTCAAGAGACAGGACTTAGATTTTCCAAACCCACCAGTTACTACTTCTGCATTTGCTTATCAAAATTAATTGGGTCCTGCAGTAGAACTTTGTCTTAATAATTCAGCACAAGAATTTGTCTCGGTTTGGAAGGAAGCTGCTCCATCTCCTGCAGACTGGCTGTAAGAAGAGCTCTCCACTAGGTGTAAGTTCTCAGGACAAAGTGAATTCATTTGCACCTGCTTAAGACTTTGCAAGCTGTAGAGCAGCTATGTCAGTGCTGCTTGCACTTACCAAATTTAAATTCAAAGTAGCTAAATTGTTTTGAAAGTGCATCACAGTGTGAAGTCCTTTCCAGCTCTGCTTGCTATTCAGAAACTTAAAGTAGAAAAATGTATTTGTGACAATTGGCAAAGCACAAAACAAGGAAAAATATTTCTCTAAATAAGACATATGCAGTTATGGCAAAAGGAAAAAACCTACTGGGTATGCAGATACGCATATAGATATACTTTTTAACTTTAAGGGTATAAGAAGATATGTTAATAGTGAAGCTAGAAGATACATTTAATACTAGAGAACTAGAAGTAAAAAAATGTGCGGGTAGGGCTGCATTCCAAGTCTGAGCAGCAATATATTGGGCGTTCATCTCTGCTGGATTTCTCTGGTGCAGCACTTGCAGTACTCTGAAATCTCTAAAGGGAGCTGTTATAATCCAAGTTGAATCCATCAGGTTAGGTGCCTAAATATGTGACAAACAGGCAATGGTATAAACTGCAGCATTTTTATCCACGTAAATGAGCTTGTGACAGAGATAGTAGGAAAGTCTTGTCGGATTTTTTCTTTCCTGCAAAGATGCTCATGCATGCCCTAATGGATTTGTGCAAGCTTTCCTCCTCGGTCACTTTGCCAGCCAAGAGGATAAGGGCAGCCACGCTGATTCCATCTACTCCCACGTGCCCACCTGGTCTCTGGCACTGGCCAATAGCAGGTGCCAAGGAAAGTTGGTTAGAACAGGTTTGATGCTGTCCCAGCAAGCAGATATGTGACTCAGGTTCATCTTGAACCAAAATGTCAGTTTGCATGCACAAATTAATAAAATAAAATACTACATCTGAAGAACAAAGCCTTCCAAGTCTGTAGTATACTACTCATGATGAGTACTAATTGGAATATCTTCAGGGAAATGGGGCTCTCCTGGAAGGGAGGGCTGGGATCCCCAACAGGGCAGCACTCAGACCCCACAGCAGGCTCCAAGTGGAGCTGTCATGGTTTCCTTGCTGGCTAAGAGGAAGCCACTAATTGTATTAAATGCAAGGCTGTGGACACTGTGAGGGATGGTGTACCTAGACACACACGCATCAAAAAGAAAAAAAAAAGAAAAAGTAAAAAAAAGGGCTGTGAACAGAAAAATGAAATTTCTAGGAGGTTCCATAGTGATATTTTAGTACTAACATTTCAAAATTCAAGGGTTTATCTGTTTCCAGTCTTGTCAAGACTCATGCACTAAGTGGCGGGGATTTGGAATTTGTTTTTATCTCAGCACCCAATAATAAAACTTTTTCTCACCTATTGGAGGCACAGTACCAACTTTTTCCTTCATATAGCAGGTCAGCCTAACGTACGTGGCCTGTCAGCCAGGCTTGCCTAGTGAATAAAGTCAGGAGAGAGACATCCTCATAAAAATCTCTGTTAAATGGAAAATCCAACTTCTTATTAAAAAGAAAATATTTTGACTCTTCTTTTTACTAGTCCTAACCACAATGTTTTATATTAGCTAAAAATGCACCTTCTTTTACTCTGTTATTTTTGTCCCTCTATTTTTAGAGATTCCAATATCTCAAGCTCTTTTTCACCCATAGTGTCAATTGATGACAGCTACAACAGCATCTGCTCAACAGACAGGCCATATACTTCAGAGTCTTACTGAGGATTTAGGTGTCTAATATTGGAAATGTCAAACATAAGAATCTTTTTCCATGCCCTTGCTGCTAAATCCTGCATCGTATGCAAACTCTCAGCAATTTACAGCTCCCATCCTCAAAAACTGGAGCAATTTAGATGTAGAACTGTAAGCATTACAGAAGAATAAATCAAGTCTGTTAAATGCCAAGGGATCTCTGGTTCCATTGAAATAGCCAGGGATCATAGGAAGAGGAGTAGAGACAAGAGAAACACCATCAACGCAGAGGTAGCATGTCACAGATTATCATGTAGCTCATACAGCTTTGACTCACGTTTGAGTCATATACAAGAAAAATATGTAAACATGGGTTGTATTGAAAAACTTCAGAAATTCCAGCCTATTCCCTGAAGAGATTTCTCTCACAGTATGTCGGGTTAGCCCCTGGATAGTTAACGTTAGTGGGTCCCAGTGCCCCAGAACAGAGAAGTGAAACATCTTGTTATACCAGATGTGAAATCCTTATGGGGTGTTTGCTGAAAAATGCTGCAGGAAAAAGAATTTTGGAGATGACCAAGTTTCTCTGAAAAAGAAAACAACAAACATGATGAAAAATGTTAACAGAGGACCTGGGATGAGACTATGAAGAGAAATAGCTCTCTGGATGACCCAGATTTAATTGAGCTTTACTGAACTTCACAGATTGTCAGAGGGCAATAAAATGCTTGTTAAAATACAAATGAATTGATTTTATAGCCATCTCTACTTATCCATTAAACAAATCATTCTTCTCTCAGAATTCTGAGCCGTTCTCAGATATTTAAGTAATTGACTTCATTATAGAAACATATACCAACAAGCACGATTAGTGCCTGATTGCACCATCTTATTGTACTGATTATAGATTAAGTCAGTAACATATTTTTATGTTACTTAGGGTGGATTTGGGTTTTTTTTTATTATTATCTTTTAATGTATCTCCATCTGTATCTTCAGCAAAGATTGGTCAAAGCTGGAATGGCCTTAGTTCTGAAATACTTTTGTATTAACTGACATATTTCACCATTTATTTAATGTCTAGGTATGTGGCCAACAGCTTGAAACGTACTTCCTATAATGGGAACCAGTATCCCCTCAGATCAACTGGCAGGTGATCTCAGCCTTGCTTCAGAATTTCCAGATGTAATTACAGCAAATTTGCTAAGAATGAATACATGTCAGTTTAGTTTAATTCAGACATTTTAAGTCCTTAAATCCTGGAATGCATTTGCTCAGCATGCTTTCTCTACCCCATTATCCTGTTTAAACTGTTAAAAACCTTGGCCACTCTTATAGCATAAATCAACATGCCAAAAGGCTATTCAAATCAACTAAACCTATTGTTGAAATTCTATGTAACCTTTAGAGTGGTGAAGTCCTTTGTTCATTGATTTTTATAAGGAATAACACACAAATATTAAAAGTTTGTGCTCTCACCATGTTCCTAGGAGAAGACAAAAACACTTCACATGCTCTTGTATGTAATTTTATTTAGGGGAGACAAAAGAAATGAGATTGACCTGGTAATTTCATTGCCTCTATTCAAATGAATCCCTGTGTTTACTGTGTTAATCTTTCTGTCTTCCTACAACAAAACCGGCAGTTCTGCTCTTCTGACAATTCAGTTGTGGTTCATGTCCATTTTCTTGTTGAAAATATCAGCATAACTTCCCCTGATTCTGTTGTGGTATCTAGAGGTATCCAGCGACGTGATATCTGAGGGTATAAAAAAAGATACTCTCAACAGCCTTTGCAAAACTTGCTGCTTGACCATTGTACTCTTTTGGTGTGCACTATGGGAATAAACTATAAATTTGGCTTTCTAGCAGATGTTCCTGGTGAAAAAAAAAGTACTAACTACTGCTATCTTTACAATTTAAAACACATTTTATTGGGCTTCCTGTCAAAGATATTTTTCATGTTTCTGGGATGTATGGCTTTGAATTAGGTATAAGAATATCTGTGTGGAATCCAAATCAGCTATAATCTGAGAATACCAAATTAACTAAAAAATATGAGTATCATCTAGTTTTGAGACAATTAGCTAGACTATCTAGGTGGAGCAGGCAAACAATAGCACAGATGAAATAAAAATAGCTGATTAAAAGCTTTTCAGGACAAAATTTTAACTTTGGCTAATTCAGCCTTCATACAAAAAAAATGTCTGTTTTGGAGGAAATTCAATATAAAACATGTAGGATCTCAGTGAAAATGCTTTGGGCTTTGTTGAAAACTCCATGAGTTTCTTTTTTTTCTTTCTCTGAAAAGTTTATATTTTCAATGGAAAAATAAACTTGACAATCTCTATAAAATGTAAACATTCTGTCTCCCATAGAACATAAAATGGGAAACACACTAGGAAATATAGCTTTCTATGGAAAAGAGGAATGTTTTGTAAACTCAAAATTAAATTAAAGGTTCTATCAATGAAAAAGAAATATGCTTTTTTCTTCAACCTTTTTTTCCCTCAGAAAACATGAACTTCATTAGCTGTCATCTGACACCATAAAATATGACCTGAGAGGTAGCAGGATTAAATGCTTGGAATGCTTTCATGAGAAGTGAGAATAAACATTATTTATTTTTAGAAAACTTCAAATTTTGCCATCGATAGCTTCTTAGCTTGTAGTTCTTTTTCATTTTCAAAACATATCAACAAAAAGAAGGTTGACACCCATTTTCATTTTAAAGAAAACCATTAATAAATACCACTTGCTTCAGAGATTTGTTTTGTAACAAAGGGAAAGTAAAATTTGGAAGCACAGTCTAGTTTCATTTTACTCTTTGGAAGAAATAAATCTCAGTGGAAATGAACTGTTTAAGAAAATATGGCACTTCCAACCTGCCACTACTAATCCAGTATTTTGAATACTAGCAATCAGTTGATTGAAAAAGAACTGCACAGAAATCTGAATTATTATTTATGCTTATAATAAATAACAAAACACTCTAAGACAGTACAGATCCCTTCCTTTTTCTGCCCACCTCCTTGTTTGTCTCCACAGAAAAGCTCTAATCAGCTCTGCAACCAGTTTTTCAACACCACCATATGCGCTCCCTGGACTCACTCTCTGAAGCTTATACTGGGACCTTCCCTGTCCCCACTCTTTGAAGCTTATACTGGGACCTTCCCTGTTCCTTCCTCATTTCACACTTCTGGGAAAAAACAAACAAACAAACAAACAAACAAACAGAAGCTTGTGGGTACTGACATTTTTTTCACTGGGAAGACACCTGTTCTTTCCAAGACGAAGGGTCGCAGGGCTTTTTATGATGTTTCACTGCAGGGGGCTGTTAGCACTTCAAAACCAAGGAAGGAAGATGAGTTGGCATTGGATGACTTTAGGTTAGTATAGTGTCCTCAAGTGGGATACACTACAGAAGATGTTGTAGTATGTTGTCTGAGCACTAAAATAATGGCCGCACTGGGACAAAAGATGTGGTAGCTGGGCTTGATTCTGGAAAGGACTGGACTGGGTAACAGCTGATAGAACAAGAGGAAATGGCTTCAAGTTGCACCAAGGGAAGTTTAGATTGGATATTAGGAAGAATTTCTTTACTGAAAGGGTCATCAGGCATTGGAACGCGTTACCCACGGCAGTGGTGGAGTCCCCATCCCTGGAGGTATTTAAGGGTTGTGTAGAAATAATGCTTGGGGACATGGTTTAGTGGTGGGTTGTCAGTGTTAGGTTAATGATGGGACTAGATGATCTTACAGGTCTTTTCCAATCTAGGAGATTCTGTGATTCTATGACTACAAGTATCAGGAGCTAAAATATCAGTAAGTTCACAAAATGTTCAAGCAGCAGAGAGATCAGCAAAGAGTTGTTTCACACATTGCAGGGCACAGAGTGCTCTAAAATAGTCTATTGCCACTATTAAGCACAAGAGTTACTTCCACTGGAAGCTGCAGTATTGAGTTCTTGCTGAGGAATGGGTATGTACAGCTTGCAATACTCTCTGTTTTGCTGAGGTTATTGAAAGCCTTGTGTCATCCTTAAGCCTATTACCTTGTGATGCATGCTTATTGTATAAGTAGTTAATAACATGGGCTAAGCCTACATGGGAGGAAGCTGCAAATCACCCCTCTTCAAATCACGTGTACAATTTATGGTATATAAATGTCTTTTCAAAGGTACATATAGCCCATGGAAACTAGTCCCTTTGGCTGTTTCTAACTGACCCGTGGGAAGAATTTAAATGCTTACAGCGTGTGAACAGTAGTCAGACTCCATGGCAGCATGAGATCGAGCACGCATTTGCTCCACTGTATTATTCCCTGCTCTGGATGGAAAACTAAACTTGCAACACAGGTTCTAAATTCAGGCTATTAGAGAGCAAGTGTCCTCAATGCGCAGACCAACAGAACAGCCAAAATATAGCCATATAAGCCAATAGCCCTCAACTGCATACCTTTGCAGAGACTGTACTGGAAATTGTGTGGGTGTTCTTGAAAAGCAATCAGAGTAGCTAAGCCAGTGATGCAGCAGATGTGCTCATTTATAACTACAAGGCTCTGGATTGGTTGAAAAGAAGCCAAAGATAGGAAAAAATGTGTTATTACTAAAAAAATTAAGATGTTTATTTTCTGATATCACAGAGCACATTTTCTTCACATTATCAGTGTCTAATCTTTCAGACAATATGTTATTTTGATTTCCAATATTGCAATGCTAAGACCATTTCATTTTCCTGTTGACTTTTAATACACTGTTTCCTCCTACCACTGCACATATCCTGAACACCTACGTAGCGGGTGGAGAGAGAAAAACCTGCATCAGTTATGTCTGCTGCCTGATCTGAAATTGCCTTGTTCCTTTTTGGAACACTCCTGCAATGCCAAACAGCCGAATAGTGGTACCAGAGGCACAGGTTCATGGTTGCCTTTCATGCATCTTACCCTGCCTGGGAGCAGTGGGGTGGATCTTCTTCTGGGGATGGTCTGATAAGAGTCCTAACAGAAGGAAAAAGCAGTTTATTCTCAGAAGAAAGGTCTTCTTTAAATCACAGCAGAAATAGGTGTTTTGAAGAAATAAAAAGTGAGAAAATTGTGTTCTAATTTCTACTTAATTAAAGAACAGTAATTCTTCTGAGTATTTAAACCAGTATATTGGATGGAAATTTTACAGTTTTTTTCCAGAGTCCTGTCATGTTTATGCTAGCAATTCTTGTTTCTTTGCATACACACTAGCATAATCAAATAGTCTGGGGACTTTGAAGTTCTCACTTCAGGTTATTTTCTCAGGAAGTCAACCTGTTGTTTCATGTTTAATTCCTTATGCAAAACCAGTGATAATAATAAAACTCTGTGTCTCATAAACATGAATTTATGTTTTCAACACTTCACTGAATAAGAGAATATTCCATTTTAGAAATGAAATTAAGAACCACAAGATCATTTTTTGATGCAAATATGTATTGCTTCATTCAGTACTGCAACTCTAGTAAGTCCTTAAGCTCTTAAGGAGTATTTTAATGTTTAAAAATGAAGACTGATGTCTAACGAGATTTCAAAAGTCTCCCCAAAATCAAGGACAATTAGGAACAGAGAGCAATGTTACCAGAAAGAATTTATGTTTTAGAATTCCCAATAGTCAGAAATCTTGTGCCAAAAGATTTACATAACCAAGCCCTGTTTCCAGATTTAAAGCTTGTGAGGCACACTGAAAGTTTATGATTGTGTGTCTACAGAAATGCAGGTGTGGACCTCCCTGCCATATGGACTTCTCTCTCTGATAAAAGGAATCCTTCCTCCTTCCCTGTATGCCTTCATTTGACCCCTAAGCAACTAAGAGATATTGGTAATAAAACAAATATCTATACGTATATATGTGTGTGTCTTGTTGTGATCCACTAGGATTCTTTTCAACCACTGGCTGTATAACAGAACTGCAGATACAAGAGAAGAATAAGTTGCACAAATGATCTGCTCTTCTGCTTCCCACAAACCACAAAATTTAATTCAATTAGTAGTATATTAACTCCCAAAACCTGTGATTGAGAGAAGGGTTCTAGTTTAGGCAGTCATAAATGCTTCATTCAGTTGTGAAGTTCAAGATGCAAAAGTTACGGGGAAGACAGGCAGTACACAATCTACTCTAAATCATATCCAATGTACCTTAAGAAAAGTAGCCTTTGCATTTCAGTGAAGATACAAATCTGTATCTCTGCTTTCACTTTTTACTTTAAGACAACTTTAAACTGTTCTAAATAAAAACTGTTATCACAGGGTGTCTCATGGACCCTCATCCCCAGTCTTGTAAATTGGAATAGCAGGGATTGCCCTGTTTCCAGTGGCATACTGAGGATTTTCGGGCAAAGAAATTTAACTGGGCTTTTATACAGCTAACTAATACTTTGTCCCAGCCTAAACAAATGTATTTTGGTGCAATTGTTATTTACCAAAAAAGGGGTTCATCTCAGCTGTCTAAAATGTTAATTGTCTCGTATAGCCCTGTACATAGGAGTTTTCACTATTTGCCATTTTGTCTATTCATACAGTATCAAGGCAAATTCTTTTCATGATAAAGTGCAAATGGAGAAAAAAAAGATAGGAGCAGAAAAAAACAGGCTTACCAAGAAAGATCTTCAGTGTGGCAGCGGTTTAATTTCTATCGGTGAATGTGAAAGAGGTTCCTCTCTTTGAATTTCCCTTTAGCCTACTGGACCTACTTTTACTTTTGCAGCCTTCTTCAGGGAATCACGGTAGAGTTCTTATTTTTTTACACTTTAGAAAAAGCTTTTTGAAATCACAACTACTTCAGAGTCTTTTTTTGCATAAGATTTAGCACCTTTGAAGAAATACAAATAACTAATTAATCTGGTTAGTCTAAATAATCATGGAAAATACATTCATGAAATCGTTGGAAATTGTAAACATGAGGTGTGGACAGTGCAAAAAGTCTCTGTGCAGCCACATTCATGCAGCTACAGTTCAAGCCCCTGTCCTACCTTCTGCCTTCCTTTTCCCTTCTCTGCTCGTAAGCATACGCAGAGAGCAAGACCGTGCTCCAGCTGCCCCATTCTGCTCTTAGCGAAAATGCTCTGAACCTCCACTGGACCCATGGTGTGCTACAATATCGTTACTGAGAGGTATTGAAGCTAACTGCGGGAGAATCAGTTCCCTAAAGACTAAGGTATAGACAGCGTAGAGACAGACTGCTTGTCCTGAAGTTAGGCATGATGCATACAGCCTAAGCAGGACCAGGCAGCCTGGGGAGGGAGCAGTGGAAGGAAACTATGCTCTCGGCATCACCACGTCTTTCTGAGTCTTGACAAGCACAGTAATGTTTTAAGGCTGTTGTTAGCTTCTAAAGGTTAGGGATGATTTGAGGATTACCTTACAAACGAATAAGGTCGTGGAACAAAGTGCTGTAACACTTTTCATGAGCCAGACCTACACGTCTTTCGACAACACATTCTTCACTGAAAGCTATTTTTTTAATCTTTGTATATATCTTCTGGTTTGTAATGGGACATTCTAATATTAAAAGTTTTTCAAGTAAAAAAAAATCAGTTTTCTTTAAAAATAAATAAGCTGTGGCTTCCAAAAATATTTTTCTCATATCTGTTTCGCTCTATTTTTTTTCTTTTTTTTTTAAAATCTAGGGGGAGGAAAAGCCATGTAACATATCTGATATTTTCATAAAGTCATATTTTAAATCTTATTTCCACTTTTGTTTTATCTGTTCTGTACAGTATGTCAGCTTCCTGTGTCCGGGCCAAAATCTTCTACCCCAAATAAACTTTACTCTTCACCAGTTTTTCGCACCATATTTACAGTTAAACTACACTTTGCAGTTTGATGAAGGTCTGGGTAATTTTCTAGAAGTTTACCTTACAACTCTTTTCTACATTGTCTGCCACACCATACTTCTAACTGAGTGGACTTAATCTCTATTAATACACAGTCTTTTAACTCTAAATCACTCTGGCGTTAATTTGAGGTGGTAGCCCCTCTGGAAGAAGATTAAGAAAGCATATTACTAGAGATGAAAATTGCTGTCCCATGTGCTCCAGCCAAAGAGAAGAACACTGTGACTGCCAAACAGGGAAAGGACTCAGACTTCCAGCTTCATTTCAGAATTATCTAGTTCAAAATATGCATTTGAGTGATTACTGGCACTGAATACCTAATAATCAGTAATGCTGTAACATGAGGCTGTATTCGTATACAGTATACCGCTGCTTACAATGTGTATTCTGATCATATTCTCTTGTTTAAGTGCTCCCATGCTTTACAAAATCAGAAGTCTCAGCTTTGTAATAGATATTGTTCCTCATTAGCTTTTCACTTCATTTGCAAATCATTTAGTTTGCTCTTTATTATTACTAGAACAAATAGATGTACACGTATTTTTCCCCAGTGATGACCTCAGTCCTAGAGGGTACGAAGAAAGAAACCTTATCCAGTTGACTTTATAAGTTTTCTATAATGCCATTTTCAATCTAGAGTTTTTACTGAGATGGTGGTCCTGTTCTCTCAGGCACTCTACAAATTCAAAGTAAGATTCCAGAACTTCTCCAGAATACAGTTTGAATAATTCAGTATTATCCCCTTCAATTCTGCCAGAAATAACTTCTTTGCTGTTTTTGAGTTCAGTGAGAGCTTATAGGAGCTCTGTATTTCTGCAAGCTGTTTTATCTTCCAGAACATAGAACCTGTTTGTAATTAAGTATAGAAAGTGCAAGTTTGGCTCTATTGTTTATTAAAAATATTCATGTCAAACTCAAAATTTTTACACAATAGCTAAAACCCAGATATGTTCACAGAACCATACGTGATGCCTACACAGCAGTAGCACTGAGGCTATAACATCTGATGAGATAATGGACTATCAGGACTAATGAGGCTGATTTATTTTTCATTCCTTTTTTTGACTAGATCCTGTAAGGGCTAGAACTTTTCTTTCCCTGATGTTCTTCCTTATTGATATTTTTAGCATCCATAACAACAGCTGGTATTGGACTGCCTCATGCACTGGATCTCACTTTCTTACCTGCTACATGGCCATACACCTTTTCCAGTTCACAGTTACATGCAACGTAAAGGAGTATTGAGTGCAGGAAGGAGTATGAGTTCAGGGCTCAGGCTGATAGATGAGTCGGCTCTCTCATGTGGCTAGATGTGCACTAATCCTATGGTCAGATACAGGCTTCACACACCAGCAATCTTCCCTGTGATCTGACTCACAGATGTATCACATCCTCCCATATGTGCATATCCAGGAGACAGCAGGCAGCAGAAACTTACGTTTGGGTCCTGTAGAATACCCATACACTCTGAAATCTATTCTCCACCCCTCAAGCCAGCAATGTGTGAGATTATACATTTTTCTGGCTGGCCCTGGCTCTCCAGAGTGTCATTAACTGACAGCCTCTGCTATAAACCTGGAGAGGTGCTGCCAGACCATAGAAGCTTCAAGCCCATGCACACACCACAACCCAGTCAGCACACTGGTAAGGCAATGTCCATCCACACAAAACAGCAGAAGAGGTGTAACTGCTGACCTCATCTTTTTGTTCATTAATTCCCTGATTACATACAATGCTTAGGCACAATGTGAAAGACCGCAGCTGAAATACTCCTCTTCTTCCTGCAGTAATTTGAATCATGATTTCTCAGTTCCCAGAAAAATGTCTTAATTATTTTGAGTAATGCTGTTCTAGGAAGGGAATTTTTAAACCTTTGCATGGAATCACTAATTCTTTTGCACAGAATAACTTACTATCCACTGCACGAAATAAAGAATGTGTAGGCTAACAGCACACCCAGCTGCAATGTAGGAAAACTTAGATTTCAAACCTTGCTTCAAAGAGTATTGAAGTATTTTACGTAATTAATGTTTTGAAGCAGAGTGTGGCATTCAGGTCCCCCTTGCCCTTACTTGGTCAGACTACAGCAACATGACATCTCCATATTATCTTGTAAAGTGAAAAGTAACAGCTTTCTCTAGATCTGAGAGGTATCCAGGACATCTGTGGGACTTGTTTCTCCTTCCCACGGCTTATGCAGTTCCTTCTCTTCCACTCACTTTATCTAGTCAGTTCTTGATTTTTCATGAGAAGGGCATACAGTTTAACAATCGAATTAGCTGAGAACACACACACATACACACATCTCAAGCTGTCCCTGTGCAAGCCAGCCTGCCTTTGGATGCAGTACACCTGCATTTAAGGGGCACTTAGTCCATCACTAGCCCAAACTAACAGACCCTTATAATCAACTGACCTCTTCAACAAAGTTATGTTTTGTATTACTGTGTTTTGTTTTGATGCTCCATTATCCTAGATAGAGAAAATTAAGTGTGTTGGGTGGTAAGTGACGGACACGTACCACTGGTCTGAGTGATGTGTCTTCAAAGATAGACTGAAAGGCAGGACTTTGATTTTCCGTTTCCCCAAATATTGTTGGTTTCTGTAACACTTTTAATGTCATTTAAAATAATAACAAGTTAATGAGCTGTTAGGCTTATACAGTGATTTTACAATACTGAGAATGTATCCCTCACAGAAGTATATGGAAAATGATCCACTAGAGCATGACATAACCTTTGGAACAGTTACAACCTGATGCATATTTGTGGTGATTTTTATTTTTATAAATATTTAGACAAATTTAAAATAACCTGGTAGACAAATAGCTTCTCTGAAACAATTATGTCTTGCTTTCTAAGGATCTATTTAAACTTGTTCCAGGCTGCCAGTTGACACTACGTTTTTTTAAATATTGTTCCTTTCATGGAATGATCTGAATTTTTGTCATAGGTCTCTGGAATCAAGGCTAATTCTTACTTAACTGACTTTGTAAGAAATAAATATATACATATATTTTATACTGTATATATATTTCTTGTATATGGATAGATGTGAGACACACACATACTTTTTTTTTTTTAATTGAGACATATCTTCTCTGTCATCATGTTTCATTGCTACAACCTATGCAGGAGAACCTTCTTACTGAGAAATTAGTCCAATTTTTTTATATGACAAGTTTTAGTCCACTTTCTCAAGTCACATAACAACAGCAAATCAGAACCTGGTTTCTACTCTTCCCAGAGACCTTCTTTTGGCTTTTGGCCTAGTATTGCCTCTGTTATCATTGGCAATGCACTGATCAGTTGATTAGGGGTTTTTTTAAATGTGAAAATGTGAGATATAACTTTCCAATTTAATTATTCTTACTGTCCTCTGGCCATCTTTTATTTTGTGTTTTGTCAGTCAAGTCTTATCCGTTGCTTTGAAGGCATCACTAGATTTCATTCTCACTGCAGACAGTCTTGCCTATAATTTCTAACCATGGAATCAATGGTACGTAAGAGAGGATTTACCTTCAGTTTGTTTTTCTAACGTTTCCCACTAACTATATGTTAACTAGAGATAAAATTATTTTGAGGCAATCTGTGGCCCTACACGCACAGCAAATATCTGAACTGATACAGCTGAGCCTTCAGGTCTACTGCCTTTTTCTTTTCAGACACATTATTATTTCAGTCTTTCTAAATCTGAAGTAACTTTCCTTATTGTCTGTACGACTTCATTTCCAGTTGCATTGTTGTGAGGCAGCAGGCTGCTGAGGTGGTAGAATTTGCCTATAGATTTAAATGGTTCATCGTTAATGCATACCAACTCAACATGTTTTACACAGGGGAAAAGTGAAATACAATCTCTGTTTTCTTCATGCTGATTTTCTGGCTGAAGCATAATCAAAACCGTCAGTAGTAATGTGCTGTTCTTCTTCTGATGCACTTGCATCCAACATGCATTCAGGTTGTCAAAGACAAGGCAGGGACTACTTGCTGTGTGGCCTGAGATTTAAAACGAAGTCTAGGCAGACTGAGAATTCTGCCATTTAAATTATACTGAATGAGAATGAGTTTATACATATTGTACAGGACCCCAGTTTTAAACTGCCAAGAATCACATATATTACATTATCTGGTAAAAGTACAAGGTGAAGGAACAATGAAGTACACAGAAAATCCAACCTTTACGAACTTAATTTCAGGTTTTTAATATAATCTTGCTTTTTTATTATTTTGTGTGCTATAAAAAATTAAATTGCACAAAAAATCATAAAGTATTTTCAAGGAGAAAATAATTTTGATAATATTTTTAAAAGTGAGAAAATTCTCATAAATTCTCTGCTTTTTGATTCAGAAAATGTGACTGATTTCTTACTGTTTTAACTGAATGTTTGTTTTAATGAATGTATTAATGACATAAATCTTGGTGTCAACACATTTTAAAAGGTACCTAACCAACAGTTAAAATCACTTGAGAATTTGCCAATCAGAAGATAAAACTCAGTGAGAGGTAAAATTATTAGGCCTCTTTTGAAAAACAGTCCAAATTAATAAGCGATATTTGTTGTTAACAAAAATAAACACCAAAACCTGCAACCTAGAAAAAAATCTGGTTTACCAGTACAATAGATATCCCACCCATCTCAGCGAGTCTCTATTAAACTGTCTTTGAAAGAGGTAAGTATGGTTATATGTTTTTCTTCCCAAAATCAGAGCTTAAGTGTACTGCACAATGTCCCGTGACATCTTCTACATTCTTTTATTTTTATGAATTAATTCTTTGATACTTATATAAGGACAGCGTTATTTAAACTATCTGTTAGAAAGATGGTTTATTTTGAAAACCACAAGCTGGACATTCTTGCAGTGATATTATTTAAACAGTAAAATGCCTATTTCCAAAATAATGGTTCATAGGGTTTGCCGTCTGAGCCGCAATATATGTTGCTCTCTTGAAATTGAGGTCTCCTTCCATTAAATGGGAGGCAAGTATCTCCTTTTGAAGATCTGAGCCTTAGTATTCTGAATGTTCATCATAAACTTTTGAGAAAAGAGCCTTTAATAGCCACATTGAGTCAACAATTCATCTTTGACACATAACTGAAGTTTTTCTTCACTTGAAACTACTTACAGAATGCTTTTTCCGCTGGACAGTATATTTGGAGTAAACACAAAGCAAATGTTCTACAGTTAGAAATACCTCAAAGCTATGATTGATGCAATGAAAATAAAATTTTCTGGTTTCTCAGAAGAGGAACTAGAACATTATATGAAGAGCTTGGACCCTTCAGGTGCCAATGGGACAATATAAACTTTTTAAAATATCCTTTTAACAACTTTTGAAGAAGCATCTGAAAAGGATTGTTCATTTATAGAGAAACACCTCTTTTATATAAATGTTGACATAGCCATTCTTGTACGGCCAGGGAGACGCTACACCATTTGTCACTTGATAGTTCGTTGCAGAAAGAAGGCGGCACATGAATTTGTTTGTTAAGAGAGAGTCTGTTGGGGTGTGCTGGTAGCTAGAGAGCTTTTTATGTTAGAGTGAAATATAATAGAGCAACCACTTATACGGATAAAAAATTACTTTCCAAGAGTCATTTCCCATAGGTGTTGGTACACTTGTTCCCATTCATACTGAGCAGTGTGAATGATCAGTTCAAAGGACAAGAATTAAAATATGTTCTTTGGGGTTTTTCCACTGTGCTGCTTGATAGAAAAGACATTCACACCCTTCTGCGCTGCCACTCAGCAACACATAAAGAATGTTACAGCTTGTGTAAGTGTCAATTAGAGATAATTACAACCTCAGTGACCTGTCTTGCCACTAAAACACTTAGCAGACTTTATTCTGTCTTTACAACCTGCAGATTGAGGACACAATCCTGATCCCAGTGACACTGTTACAAATCAGGAGACGCTGCACTCAAGCCGGCCGAGTTACACCCTCATAAATATGATGTAAAGCAGGAAAGGAAATCAGACCCTTTGTTTATATGTTGGCTCAGATTTTGTAAATCCTTTAGTTTTGTATCTTACATTTGAGAGTATTGAAATACAATGATAACTAGAGATAGCCAATAGATGTAATGGGATTCCATTTGTCCTTCATGCCAGATAATGGGAGGAAACTAGCAGGAGACAATCCTGTGGGAAATCCTTGTAATTTCCAAGCATAAGAACTTTAAACAAATACATCTACTTCTGTCATCTGAAGTTGTCCTGAGCTCTAGCACATGGTTGAGCTTTCAGCAGTGCCACAGTACACGCATCCCATTGTTCCATGGCCTCAGGAACCAGGACTTTCTATAAAAGAAACAACCTAAATTTTCACTTAGTTTGGGTCCCATACTTCAGTGAAAGATTTCAGTACCCAATTCAGGCATCTAGGATCAAAAATGTGTCCTAGTTTCATTTTTTATTCACTGCAAATCTGTCACAGATTTCTAATTCTCCTTTCCAATCCTACCACCAATGCCTCATGGTTTAAAATTTTCTATGCAGCAGGCAGCCCTTTCCCCGAATCAGTGAGCAACCATGTTCACTGCCATTCCTAATTTCAGGCAGTTCATTTGCCATTTCTTTGCTTGAAACCCAGTGGATGTTTTTTTCACTATAAATTAAACCAAATGAATTCCCCAGCAGGTACGGTATGGTTCCTGTGAATGATAACTGCCTGCCATTCTTAGCATGCCCGTTATATTAACCCCTGCATTGCTTCCCATTTGCATTTCAGACAGGAACACCTTCCTTAACTGGAAGTATTACGCACAGATTGTTTTAGAGGAGTAGTTTGGGCTTCCTTTGACATTTAACATACATATTTGTGAAAATTGACCTTATATTACTAAAAAATAAATAAAATAAAGTGAAGGACATTACCAGGTTCATGTAGTCTTTTATATGTATTATCATCTTCCTCCACCAGCATTTGCTGTTATGTTTTGCAAACCAGTAGGTAGGGCACCTAATTTACACAGTTGTGTCACATAAGCATGCAGACATCTCTGGCAAATGGCTCTGAGCATTTTCACACTTCCATTGATTTCACTTTTCCGCAAGCCCAGGCTCTAGGTAATGAAAAGGCCCCATGACGAGAAGGCACCATACAGGGCCATTCATTCTATAATGTTGCCTAGTTTTAGAATTAGTAATGGAGCAGCGTTCACTGACAGCTAAAGGCTACGAACTGGTGATCCTCAATTCCTGAATCTTTTGTGTGCCTCTGAATCTCCCTTTTGGTTTTGGTTATGTCATTTTAAGATCTGATTGCCTAGTTTCATGCCATCCAGGAGCCTTTCTGTGCTCAGCTTTATATTCCTGCGACCTCATTTTCACACCTTGTAACTGACTTCCCGCTGACTTTGATCTGAGTTACAGGCCATTAGTACCACAGAAAATCAGGAACCAGGCATTTAGAAATGCACACTGCAAGCAACATTTCTGAAGTCAGTGGACATTCAGCTATTATTAACCTTTCTGAGCTCCTGCAACAGTTTCTTTGGGTAAAAGAAGGATACGGTCTACCTCATATGAATATTACACAGATTAATTAATGTTGTAAGCACTTGGAAGATTATAAGGACTCAGTTATGGCTATCAATGTCGCTGTTCCCGTGTAGTAACAACAAAGTGATTTAAAACTGATTTATAAAACCTTCTGTTGCAAAGTGCAGCAGACATCCAGTTCAAGTACCCTCCAGACACACCATCATGGCTTGATGCTCAACATTTTCAGCATCAAAGAAAGTCTCAGCTTAATACTTTAGCCCTCTTATAGAAGCATTTATATTTATGAGTAAAAGGGGTTTTTTTGAGTTTTTTTTTCTAGGTAATGGACCCTTCTTGATGCTGAATGGGCAACCTGTATAGTTGTATAGGTTACAAGAACGTAAAAGAACATAAAGCCAGGCATGCCTGCTGTTAAAAGAATCTGGCTATGGTTTTCTAAAGTGAGGCAGCCAGAATTCATATTAAATCTGCATTTTAAGCCCAGGGTTTCTGGTTCTCTTCCTAATTCTGACATTGAATTGTTATGTGGCTATGCACTCAGCTTTCTGCATCTCTGTTTCAGCTCCTTAACTACTCACAGGAGTTAGTCACTAAAATGTAACTCACTACATCTGCAAAACACTTTTGGGATATTTCGGTGAAAGACAACTCAGAAAGACATAAAATTACTATGAAGTATCACGCACATTTTCTACATGATATTAAGATGAAACTCTAAATTTTTGGCTCAGACTTCAGTCAGAGCATCAATTTTTCCTACAGAAAGATTGTAGGAGGAGGGTCACAGATGACAAATTCAGAAAAGCAGCTAAAGAGAAAAAATACTTTAAAAATTGTCTTTTTAATGTTGTCTCTCTGGTCAGCAGTGACTATCATGTCTTTTCTTAATTCCTCTCCTTCCATTACCCCTCTCCCACTTTTTCACTTCAAGTTACCTCTACTAAATAATATCAATATACAATATGAATTTCAGCTTACATTAATATATGAGAAGACTTGTCTTTGCCATTGGGTAGGTCTGAAGAAAGAGCCCCTGGGCATGGTGAACAACGTTTGTCACATCCAACTGTGTTTTACAGCCTCTCAGTTAATGACATATAACTCTGTTCTAACTGTACTTACATACTTTTTATTGAAATTACAGAAAAAATGTAGCTGCCGGAACAAGCATGCTGAAGAAAAAGAATAAATACCATCCTGCATCAAAATAGTTGATAAGAAAAAAAAAGTTCAATCATCTCAATGAAAGCAGGATCCTTTTCTTCCCAAAATTAAAGTATTCTGATAATTTGGCAAGTTAACTTCAATGACATGAACACTGACTGCATACACTTGCACTAGAAGATGCAAGTTGTCCTCAAAGTAGTGGGCAGCTGGCAGGTGAAGTCATGGGAAAAGTGGTAACCATACAGATTTCCTTCAGAGGAAGGGTACACTGGACTTTAAAAAAGACTCTGATTAAATAAAAGTACGTAAGGGAGCTTATCATAGGAACCTTGTAAAGAGCAGGCAGTTATCGAGTAGAGAGGGATTGGTCCTGCCCTGGATGAAATTCCAAGAGTTTATACTTAATATTACTTAGTTGCTTTTGTTTATTATTTTATCAGCTTGTGAATAATTTCTATTGAGAGTGCTCAGACAGATCTAGAACACTTGAGTACGTAGCAACTAATTTGGATAAAGAAACAACTCCAATATTAATTTTAAACTTAAACTGAATCTGTTTTTTCAGAGTCACCAGTGTTTAAATTATTTTAAAATATATTTTCCCTAATTTTATTCCTTCATCTGCTGGTTTTGGATAACAGCAAGCAAAATATTAAGGTAAAGAAAACTCCTTTGCAGTTCCCAGCCCTCTTAACACCAGAAACGAGAAATAAGGCTGATATTTATATAGGAATTTCTAAAGATCTCAGTATGATGAACAAGCTCTTACGGTAATGATTGCTAACACTTAAAAACCAAGACATAAACAAACAAAAGATTTAAGAACCCTCAACAACAAAAAGAAAGTGCTCATTAGGGAAGCCATTATAAAATGGCTTGTCCATGATTGTTGCAGTTCACAGCTGCACCCTTTAAAAAGCTAGTTTTCTTTAATTCTCTCCCTACTTTCCAAGGCATGCTGTCTGAGGTCTCTGTAAATAGGCAGCCCTTCACTGGATGCAAATTAACAGGTTATAGCTGGTGTCAGAGAAGCTTATATAGTTAAGTACTGCTTCATATCAAAGAGCTGCTTTTCTAGGTGCTGAAATGAAGGCATCAAGAATTAAATTAAGGTTTTACACAGAATGCAATAGCAAAGAAGGTGAAGAAAAAAACTGAAAACAAGACCAGGGTCGTAAACAGTGCAAACACTTGAGATCCAAAATGGTTGCCAAAATTGCTGCAGAACTTTTGATATATATAAATTTAGCCATCTTGTTAAATCAAGGGTATTCGAAGCATGGTTTTTAACTTGAACAGTTTCAAAAGGCATATACAGTTTACTAGTTTGGGACCATGTGATTTTGGCTCAATCCTTGATACAACTTTATCTAATCTACTTTGTTCCTTTTACTTTGATATTGGATACCACAAAAAAAATCAGACTAAGTGTGGTTTCAAAACCTCATAAAACTAAGAAGTACGATCATCTGTGATTATTCTCAGGGAATAAGATTGACTCATTCTTGCAGTATCAAGACATTTATTTCAAGGTCTTCTACAGTAAGTTCACCATACATGGCAACTTTAGCACAAAAAATTGTTCTGAAATTTTGAGAGAAAATAAGTTTATAAAATGGCCACTTTTCAGCTTAAAATTCTCAATAACTTACTGGTCTCAGACTATCCCTTAAGACAGCTGTTTTAAAAGTAGGGATTTTATTGTTGTTGTTATTATTATTAAGAATAACAACAACAATAATAATAATTTCTTTCAATTGTATAGAGGCACAGAGAATGAAACCAAATAGCTATATTAATTGGCAATGGAATTGTGAACTTTAACTGATGAAAAAGACATTTTTATTTTTGTTTTGGTGATTTATCAGAAAATTATATGTATGGAAGAATTTTCTTTTATTGTAATAGTTTTGGGGCATTAGGAAAAGAGCAGCTTTATATCATGGAGATCCTCCTTTCTGAAGCTCATTTCTACCTCTTTCAGTTAGGCTACTAATTCCCTCAGTTGCTGTAGCTGAGATACCACATAAACCTTTCATGTTAATTTGTTCTGCTCACATTTATTACTTGTGAACTTAGCAGTGATAGACAGCGTTGAATGCAATACTACCTTAAAAAATAAAGTTTCTCTCTGCCTTTAAAAAAACTAAGTAGGACTGAAATTTAAGATTATTAAGAACAATAGACAATCAGGATGTATAGGGAAATATCACATCAGAAACAAAATGTTTTTTAACCTAACAGAAGCAATCATGTAGACACATTTTCCTGAAATGCTGGCAATCTTTTAGAGTTAGCGTCAGGCTAAATAATTTCAAACGCTGGCTAAATACTTTCAAACATATTAGCTATTTGAAGAAATTCATCATTTACTTGGCCAAACTTTGCTTACAACCTTAGGTTGCTGTGGATGGGAAAAAGTCACCTTGAATCTGATGGGCATAAGAATAGTGGAACATTAGGCAGTGTAGCATGAAATTAAGCTGAGTTTGGTTGAGACAAAGATCCTCCATACTGACATACTTAAAACTTTTCATTTCTTTGACTGAGTCTCAGTGTGTGGGTCTTCTGAAAATTTTGTCACTTAACACCGCAGGGGCAGGTGGCAAACCAAAAAGGGATATATTGAAGTCTAGAGAAAGAAACTGGTTAGAAAGAGGTTGGTTCAACCATGCAAATCCTCTGAATTTAAGACTGACCTTAGCAAAGCCGATAATCAAGGACATAATAGCAATGAAGTGAGAGGGAAATTAGAAGGGTAAAAATGGATTTTGAAGAAAAAAATGAAAGAATTTTAAAACCAATACCCAGAAGCCATGAAAATAAATTTGGAAGAAGACAACTGCAATAGAACCAACAGATCTTCTAAATCCCTACAAAGCAGTGAGGGAAGATAAGAATACTGCTGAGAAGTTAAATGACTTTTTGCATTAAATTTCACTTAAGAATTTTTGGAAGATTACTATGAAACGTGCTGTTTTCTGATGTTACAAAAAGTTTCCTGTAACTTCATGCATGACAAACAAGATGTATGAAACTTCAAAACTGCAACCCCCCTAATTTTTTCCTATAAGTATTCGCTATTCCTTAGAAACAGAGGAGAAAAAAGCAGTGCCTCATATATTTAAAGAAATGGAACTGGAGATCATTAATTTTTTGTCTATTTTTAGAAGCTTGTCTGAAGTGGATGATTAAAAATATAAGAAGTAGTGAGAAATTTCACAATAAAAATGTTCCCAGATTGTCATATTTTAAAAGGAAAAACAAATCTTCATAAGTCAATCACATGCTAAAATGGTTAATAAAATAAAAAAAGTAAACGAACATAATTTCTTTAGACTTTTAGAAATTCTGATTCCTCAGGAAAGGAAAAGAAAGTTTCCTATATGTATGGGAAAAGGGAGGATCAAAAAGCACCTAACAGGAGGAAAAAAAAAAAAAGTCATTTAGGATAATACAGGCTACCTTCATTATGGAAAAATATATAGAATGTTTGACTGAACATTCTCATTATGGCTTCACTTATTCTTACTAGTGAACTGGAAGGGAGGGCAATAAAACTGAAATCTGAAAAGTGAAAGAAAAAAAATCTGTTCTTTGTATATAAGGAGGACCACGAAGAATTTCAGAGGGAGAAAATGAACTAGATGAATGAGTAGCATGACAGCAAAATTTATCAATGCTGATCATGCTGGAGAGACCTACCTGAAAAACGCAGTGCACAATGCAGCTTTCTAAATTAACCATATCTAAATTAACCAATGGAACACTAACCATCCTAGAGGTTTCTTAGCAGAGGTCATTGTTAATGTGCTACTGCAATCATACAAAGTAATATGTTACAATGAAATATGTTACAACAACTTGAATGGTGATGGAATGGACAATATAACACCTTTATTTAAATCAATAGCCTTTCCCAGGATAGTATCCATAACAAAAGTATGCTTTAAAAGAGGATATGACAAGCATGATGAAAGCAAAGTAAAAAGTCAGTTCTAAAGATTGGAAAGATAGGAAGAGTTTCTTTCAAAAGCGGATGAATAGCAGAAAGAATCAACAAAAAATAACAAATAGGTTTAGATGTGTAAGTGTATCTTCAAACTGAAGAAGGTAGATTTAGATTAGATATTAGGAAGAAATTTTTTATAATGTGGGTGATGAGGCACTGGAACAGGCTGCCCAGGGAAGCTGTGAAAGGTCCATCCATGGAGGTGTTTAAGGCCAGCCTGGATGGGGCTTTGAACAACCTGGTCTAGTGGAAGGTGTTCCTGCCTATGACAGGAGGGTTGGAACTCGATGATCTTTAAGGTCCTTTCCAACCTATACTATTCTAGGTTTCTATGTCATAAATAGTAATGTTAAACTGAAAACATCTGTTTTTTTCAGATATAATTCAAGAATAAAGAGGCACTCAGTTTCTAAGTGAAAAAATCTGAATTTGAAAAAGTAAACACTTCTTCATAAACTGTAAGCAAAACCATAAAATGCTTTGCCAATGAAAAATCGACAACTCAATAAAAATTTTAAAAATATAGGAAATATGTACTAATCAAGACTACTTAATGTTGTTAGCAATTTTTAAAGGGATATTTATTGTTTCCTTCATGTTTTAATTCAGACTGTAATTCTTAGAGATCAATGAGAATAGGAGGCTCTGAGGTAGATTAGTAGATTAGTATACCTCAGAGGTATTTTAAATTTCTCTCAAGTGTCTTGAGCCAGCCACATCTGGAGATGTATATGACCTTTCATGGTCATTCTTATGTTCTGATGTGCCATTGTAGCATATAAATAAAAAACGATGGACAGGAAAATCAGAAAAAGGAGATAGAAAATACAGCAGAAATATATTGAACAGTACTATCTTTCATTTTACTGAGGGAAGGCTAGTTCCTCTTTTACAGAGCACCATGATAGTTAGTGTCTTTCATCCTGAAGAACAGAGGAATTGAAGTGTGACATATTAAGTATGAGAACAGAGTTGAAGTTTATCATGGACATAAGAAAAAAATTCAATTTGATTTAGTTGATATTTAATTGTGGTACACTTTTTACATTACATTTTTGATTATGTTAATGCTATTTTTTATAGCATTCGAACCCACACATATTAAAATATAAACATTCCTGTATTAAGTCCAAACCTACCTAACCTTCACTTTCATCAACCCGTTATATAAGCAAAATAGTCTTTGCAACCAAAAGCATGTGAGCATATCCACCAACAGGAATTTTTCTTTCCAGATAAGAGCTTTGAAAGTACAAATTCTTGCTTCCACATCCTGAGACTTTTTTTGTAGTTAATATCTGAAAAGCCAATCTGAGATCCAAGCCTTTTTGAAAATTAGGCCTGTAAGGCGCTCCTAGATTCTGAAATACACCAGTTTTGCGATTAGTTTTGCACTGTAATGAAGAGCCTCACATCTTCTTTATGATCAGCTCATTCACATCTGCATGGATTGCTAAAATGTCCCCACCCAAAAAACTCTTCTGCAAATTTGAGAGTTGTAAGGCTTAACTGTAAGTACGTAGTAGTTTTGGGGTTTTTTTTTCAAAAATGCTAATTAAGTTAATTATTTTTTTTTCTGTTTCACTAGTTATTAATCTAAGTTTTGGTAATAAATCAGGTCAGTCTTATTAAGGTAAGTAATGAGGAGCTACTTACAGTTTGTACACCTGCAGTTTGTACACTGTGGGTGTACAAAGTATGTGTGATGAAATAGGAAATAGAAGTCCAGTCAAGAGCTTATTGCAGACATTTTATTTTGTGTCAAAAAGCATCATTGCTCTGCCTCTGCAACACATTTTCTAAATATGGAAGGAAATAGGCTGCTCTCATCACTTCAGGAATTCCTCAAGCATGTAGGGCAAAAAAGAAGAATTTTTATCAGGATCTGCAAATCACATATAATGGCATGAAGTGGATCTTCATGAAGTCTCTTACGTAAAGAAATGGACTCAGAAGAAATTAAAAGTATAATCTGAAGGTTTATCTCTAATTCTCACTTTCAAGTTTTCAATATAAACATTCTATTTAGTGTACAGAAGATTCCTGAGTCTTCTCCACTGGCACAGAAATGAGTGTGCTCACACCCATCAGCCCTCTGTTTTGTTGTTAAGAGGGAACTATGAATAGTTAAGTATTTGCTGTGATTTAGCTAATGTCCTTTTACCATATAAAGCACAATCCAATTCATAGTGTATGTGCTTGTAAGGGAAAGAGACACAAATGATTTGGTACTAAGCCCTTTTTCTTCATTTTATATTGCTAAAGCTGCCTCTGGAGATATAAAGAGGCTTTTTCTCTTATTTCTTATAATGGGGATCTAATGAGAACTTTAATTAGTATCATGAATTTTTCCCTTACTTTCTCGATTTTAAAGTAATCATTCAGTATTTCTCAAACGTGATTTTCTATTGTACCTCTGTCATTTCATTTCTTTAAAATAATTTACACAGTACAGTCTTATTTTAGATTTTGGTTAACCTATTTTATTACCATAATAAGCAGAATAAAAACCAAGAATCATCAGATTATTGTTAGCAGGTAGATCAGTCAGTCACTGAGTGGAAAATTTTCTGTGAAAATTGTGTGTAAAGATGCTAATAGAGAGGTCTTGTCTCTATTCAATGGATACCTGAAATGGCCATTGCAAGACAGTCCATGCCTGCTCCCTTTAGTTGTCCATTGGATTTTTCTTCCAAAACAGCTATTTTGGAAAGAATGGTTTTAACTTCCTCCATTTTTTTCTATAACACGTAGCATTTCTTTTGAGATTAGAATAAAACTTTTTTACCAGAAAACATAAGATCCTGATCTTTCTGATACAGACCCTGTTCAAGTTAACTTCTTGACATTTATAAAAATCTATATTTGATGGGCCTTGTCCTATAGGTTCCACACACTTTTCTGACAGTCTGGAATATCTTTCCATTTGTCCTGGGAGACAGGAGCCAGACCCAGTATTCCCGTATTTTGTGCTGTGAATTTAACAATACTTTTGCAAATATTGTACGGCACATCAAAGCCCTTACTTTCCCAGAAGTATTTTAGAAGAATTGTATTCATTTTGCTTGTTTGTTTGTTCGTTTGTTTTTATTATTATCTTCCCGGCACAGGACACCATTGAGTAAGAAACTTCAGTATGGAAACTCTGCAAAAGTGTGTGTGTGTGTGTGTGTGTGTGTTAATGAGTAAGATTCAAACAGACCATGACTCTGACCACAGTTCTTAGCTCTGATATTGGCTTTCTGAAAGATTTTAATTCATGTCCTCTGCTCCCCTAGCTGCAAAATGAGGGCAAGCATATTGATTGCTTATGCTGAGCACTTGAGATTTAGTTAAGAAAAATCACTGTTCAAAGGGTGCTTGATGATGATGATGATAAACTCTACAAAGACTGCCAGTGCATTGGGGCTCGTACACCTGACAAATAAGCTCTACATTTTTGTTGTTACTTTTCTGGAATATATGTTCCATGGTCACTACAAAATGAGATACCATTACTAGTAAGTCCACAAAAAACAGTACAGGGAAGCAGATTTTCCAGTGTTTTATTGTGATTTTAGAAATGCTGTGTACTATTTTCCACAGGGAGGCTAGCAAATACAAAATAAACTGAAGTTGGCAATTAGAGAAATTTAGCTGAAACTTGTTCAGCTTATTAAGCATTTAATTTTGTATATAAAGTGAGAAATCATTAGCACTTATTATCCTGAATGTAAAAAGAAAAATCTTCTGGCAAGTAGGCTGTAGAACTGTCTTTAAAAGCTTTGGTATTCCTGTGCTTTCCTGAAAGGTTTATACAGCCTGACTAAACCTGTAGTTTGACTTCATAATAAGACTACCAATTGGTGAGAGCAATTGCATGGGTGGTTTAAAAAAAATCAAGTTGTTCCTCACTGTTCACTAGAAAACAAGGCTTCTGCTTCTATTTCAAAGATTGGACTGACTCTGCTGGAAAAGATTTTCCGGTAAAACTGTGCTTAGTGGAAGAGCAGAGAGGCCCAAGTCAACTGGCATCTTCCAGTGAGGAGGACTTACACTGGCCAAATGATGCCAATCTCACTGCTGCCTTGGCCTCCTGAGAGACTTACTTTGCCTTCCTATGCACAACAGGCTAATCTGATCATCTGATCTGAGCACCACTGGGCTGAGGCTGTTGCCTTCACATCAAGGTGGGAGTGTAGGTGGTCAACCCAACTATGCACAGGTCATATAGACCACTTAGTCGTAAAACAAAAATCAGGAGACCAAATTTGCTTTTAAAACACACTAAAACCTTCAAAACAAAGTCAAAATACTTGAAAATTGAAAATGTTAAGATTGAATAGATGTGTTGAGGGTTTGAATCTAAATTATAGCTTAAGCCATTTCAAGTAGATATGTTTCAAGAACATAAGAAAGGTGGTATAAGGACTGGAATTTCTTCTCTTGCTAAAAGGTGTTTATCATTTGAACCACAGAGAGGAGCAAGTTTCTTGTTAAGTGTGTGCATTTCTCACCATTACTCTGCAACTCCCAAAGTCACACAGTGAATCAGTTGCTCAGATAGAAATAGCTCCCATGTCTCCTGATGCAGAGTCTTAGCTGAAAAAAAAAACAAAACAAAAACTTCTGTTAATAAGCTGTCTACAGGAGTTTATTCCTTCAGGCCAGAATTTTGAACCTAGTCCAAGCTACTAATACTCAGATGTTACCAAATCTGATTCTGCATGGGTCCATTCTATTCAAGTATAACTTTTGTTTCTCAGCAGACTAAATGAAAGGAATATTGGACGAGCTGCTATTTCCAAAATATGACAAAATATGGTTGTCTTAGGGAAGCTGTGTTTTTTCACTGTCTATCTTCCTCACTGCATAAGGCCCTTCTTACCTAAGGCTGTCATGGAGGCACCTCCAGTTAGCACACGTTTCACTTGAAAGGGGAAAAATCAACAATGCTAAAAGCTTTTCCTTTAGGTGTTTCACTCTGTTGTTTAGAAGCAACAGCTCACTAATGATTTCTTACTGTGGTTACATTCATGGCTGTTGCAAATTCGCACCAGGAGCTGCAATTTGCAGCTTCAGCAGATTGTGACAGGGGCAGTTCTGGTAGTCAGGTAAGAATGTATTTGCACTTGATAGCCACACATGAATCCCTGCTTGCCATCGGGACAACACTTAAAAGCATTGCTGGCACAAGGAGGAAGGAACTTCAGAACATTGTATATACTGATGGTGAAACTGTGATAAGACCACCTCCCTGCCAGTTTACACTCATTTCATGTAATGAGTTTTCTGTTTTGTTAATTCCAATTTTCAGTGTGTGTGAGCGTCAAACTCTTCTTGTAAGGAGATTATTCCACCACTGAGTGTACTTTGCAGTCAGAATTTCATCCTATTTTTCCCCTTTAAAATCAGAAATTTATTCTTTTTATCTTGATTGTCTTCTCTGTTATTAAGCAGCTATATTTATGTAATCATAGTGTATACATCCATTATTAGAGCCTCTGTGCTCTAATAAAACTCTCTGCATGGGAGTTTTTCCTCAACTTATGTCCAGCATATCATATTTTTCTGGTAATGAGTGGCCAATAACAGTGTAAAAAGTCATTCACAGATCTCAGAAGTCATTGTATGGACTCTTACTGATTTCAGAGAATTTTATATGGAGTCGGCCCTTAGAGAAGTTGATCCTCCTCTCACAGAAATCAGCAGCAAGACTGATGTGTGACAGCGTCAAGACAAGAAGCATAATATTTTGCTGCTCCACAGCTCCAATGCCTTTGCAGACGAAAATTGACTAATATATTTTTTTCTTGTTCATACTACATTACAATCTCATATCTAATCTGTGACCCATCCTATCTCTAAGTCTCTTCCATCATGCCTGCCTACTAGAAATCTCTCCTCTATTGACTATTTGTATGTTTGGATTATCTTCCCATGGATGTATTACACTGAATATGTCCAAGCTAAATTTTATTTTCCTTTTTTTCCCCTACTCTAAATCCTTCTTGGCATTTCTTTTCCTTCATTGCCACTCACAACCTTTCACAATGATCAGGAGGACTATTTTGTGGTATTGCTTTACAGAGTATTCAACTAAAATCACAACCAATTATTATACAAGAAAGTATTTTAATTTATTAGCCTTTAGGAACAATTTTTAGGCTTTTGTGTGCTTTATGATGTTCCATAATTCACTGACTTTTAACATTTCCCTCCTGAAGGAATCTGGTCTACTCAACAGGAAGCTTTAATTGGAGAAGAAGAATCTGCAGAGCTAAAACAGCTGGTTCTAATAGGAGTCAGATTTTACAATGAGAAGGTTGAAATGTTGCAGGGAGAAAGCTGCTCATTACCAGAAAAATGTCTGTATCCCAAAGGGTACGTATTTCACTGAAAAAATGAATGTTGTCAGGGAAGAAAACTCATAATTTATTAGCTACTAATTGCAAATTAACAGCTAATAGTAGTTTTCCTTTGAAAGAGTTAGTGGGAACATAGAAAAACATATTTACTTTCCATAATGTTACTAAACTACGAAATTTTCAGGCTGCAGATAAAATTATTATCATTCAAAAAGGTTTGCAAATGCTTAATTTTATGCATTGTTATGCATATGTGTAATTTCAAAAACGTTGAGTAAGATCACTGACTTCCCTGGCACTGGTGGTGGTGTATGAGGTTCAGAGACAATGCATGTTTTCCACAATTGCCAGCCTTAGATTTCTATTTGGATGCCTGATATTTCTACTTGGATGCCTGAAGCCTGATTTCACTTATTTTGTCTAATTTAAACATAACTTGCTGTGTAGTCTGCAATATTCATTATAACAACGGGAACTCCTGCTGTATTGATTGCAGAGTAATATAATATTTTCAGAACATCAATTTAAAAAGTGGCATGTTAATTTTTTTCAAGTCTTATTTTTGGTGCTTGCTAGAAAATATTTACATTCTAGGATGTACTGGACTAATGGTACTATCTTGTCCATCCCAGAAGCCACAAGTCTTCCACAGAGTTTTTTTAGTGTCTCCCACATGATGTTTTTAATTAGATCATCTTAGTCAGGAATCTTCATTTTCCTCCATTAGAGCAAAGAGTCCATTTAGTTCAATTGTAAAGAATAAAATGCAATTCTTATTACCAAGAACAGTTACTGCACCAGGACAAAAGGGATATGAGTCTTCATTGCCTGTGTGTTATCTGACCTTCCCTCTCATTCTAGCTCATTTGGTTTATCACTTGCTTTTTCCCCTGTGTCTCAGATGAACAGCAGCATCTTTGGGGCTGGAGCCATCATTCACTATGGGCAGTGTCCAGCACGCTGGGGTTCTCATTTATTTAAGGCCTCTTGGCGCTTCAGCAAATAAACAGCACATGCTGATAGGGCTGCAATTTCAAAGTACCTGCATGAAGGTGCAGGAATCAAGAGCTGAGGCAAGCACTGGAGTCCTGAATAGAGAACATTTTTACCAAGGCGAGGTCACGAGCATTCAGAGAGCATTTCTCAGAAACTAAGGAAAACAAGCATAGAAACAGGGGAACCTCTGCACCAGAAAATTAGATGCAGGCAAAATGAAAAAGATTAAATGGCCACTATTGATGGTACTTACGTAAATGCTGTCATTAAAAGGCTCAGCATCAGAGAATTCTGTTCCCTCCATAAGGGGGTACAAGGAGGAATCAACTGCAGCAAGTCTCTGTGAATTATTATGTCGCCTACCTACACGTCCATATTGTCTTATCTATGGTCTGCCTCCTTTCTGAATATATTAGTGAATAGTACAGTGACCATATCTATTAAAGGAAAGCAATGAAACCAACCAAAAAAGCCACCTCACACAAAACCCAATGACCCCACTGCTGCCCCCTCCCCAGGAAATTGATTGTCCTGAGTTTACAAGGCAAGAACTAGGTTTATAACCACCAAGGTGAGGTCAGGAGGCCATTCCAGGTATTATCTTTGGGGCTTTTGCCTCAAGTAAAACCTTCCCTTTCCATGCACGGTCCCATGAGCAGAATTTTTGAAAGGTTTGGATCATCCTACTCTTCCTCGCACCATAGTTTCCATATGCATCCCAGCAAGCCTGCAGAAGACCAGCATGAAGGATGCTGACAAATATGTTTTCTTCACAGTATCAACAGCCAATTAAAATGGATGTTTGTGCTACCAGTAGCGTGTGCTAAGAAGAGTACATTTACTAATAAAAACAAAACCTAAGACTGTTATTATTTAATAATAAAGAATAGTTTGTTCTGGATAATCTGGTAAGTCCTCTACAAGCATGCTCTTTTCCCTTTTCTGTAGGTACAAGAAGGTATTTTCCTACAGGAGTTTTTGGGGGCTCTTATCTCCTATCAGGCACCGCTTCCAATTTACCTACTGTGGATATTTTGTCATACTTCATTCCTGCTCTGAAGTAAAAGAGAAATTTAACTAGACAGATGGACTGGTTAAATTAAGAAACATTCATCATTCATCATTAACATTTATTCTCAGGGCTGAGTAAATTGAATTATTATTAGAACAGGCATTCCAGGTAGATTTGCACAATTTTTTTTTAATGGGTGGAAGGTCTGCTATTTCATTTACACTTCTCCCCTTTCAAAGTAACAGGACCTAAAATCCTCTGTTTCTAATGGTATAAATCTATAACATCGTGTGATTGTACTGGGACTGCTGCAAAACTTTGTCAGCATAAATCCTATAAAAAAAATTTTAAAGTTGTTAATCTCATTCAGAAGGAAGGTATATGCTCATTCTTAGAAATTTTTCTATGTTTATTGAGCCCCAGATATGAACATTTTTCAAGATTCACTCAAAGGTGAAATTTTCTACCCTCTTCCTGTAATGAAAACAAGAGAAGGGGAATAATTTATGTTGGTTTCCATTTAAGAGAAACTCTTTAAAATACATATAAGGTCATTCTTACTATTTTCTCTAGGCTTTCTGAAATCTTTTACTTCACATGACTCTATTCTTCACTGAGCAACAACAAGCCTTTTCTCAATGCTTCATTGTATTTTAAGTTGTTGGCTCTTTTCACACGCTCTTTTCCTTATCCTTATATTGTGCATAAGCTGCCTTCTGCAGAGCAGTTGGTACAAAAAGGAACAACAGATCTGGAAAGACAGTTAATTGTGCCCTGAACAGATCAATTAATTCTGACTGAATAGAAGAAGATCTGGTAAGTCTTGCACTTTAAATAGATGGCTTTGCAAGATGTTTACTGGGTAAGTATGTAACTAGACAGTCTCTGCCTTTTTATAGATTAAAATCCTTCGGTTTTACTGTTACGCAAGCAAACAGGAATGGATAAAAACATTTAAATAGTAATACGATAACTGATACTAATTCTAAAAGGAGAAATAGATGATAGACAAATAGAAAAACATTCATTTGAAATATCTGTTTATTCTTTGAACTGTTATGAAATGGCCACTGAAAATTGGATTCTTGCTTCTTTAGCCTGCTGTTACAGGCTAAAGAGTTACACATTTTATCTTGATCTGTTTTGTCATTCTCGGGTCTTTAATTTTTATCAGTAATAAAAGCATTTATTTCATGTTCTAGTCTCATTATTCCAGGTTTTCGAATGTAGGATTTCTGTTTCAAAATATATAAAAGTACAGGGTAGAACAACAATGAAGGTGTTAATTTATGTACACATGTGAAATGTTTGCTTTGTTTTCTGTAGGTTTCTGTGGATTATGTTTCAATCTCAGACACACTGGATTTCATTTAGCCCTTAAGCTACTTCTGAATCGCTTCTGAATTTCTGTTTAACAACCTTATATTGAATCTGGATTCCTGATAGTGTAGATACACTTTTCCAAAACACGAGCTGAGTGATGCTGTATCACAGTTGTTATTTTATGAATGTGAAAACACAGCTTTGGGCATGGATTCAAGGCATTCAGTTGCGCAATTAGACATTGGATGGTGTGTGACGCATTCTAAACACGAACAGTTGGCCATACGATTCCAAAGTATCTGCATACAAACCAGTAAATTAATTCTGATTTATTGGTAGATGTTTCTGCCAACCTCCAGAGCAAAGTCCATAAACATTTTCAAAAGGAAAGAAAGGGTTAGGGTATGGGGAGGAACATCTAAAAGTGAGAGTGGAATAAATAAGCATTGCATTGAAATACTTAACTGAACAAAATTACCGTGATTAGTGCAGAAAGCACTCTCCTTTACAACAATTCCCTCTGGCAAGTTTGCAAAGTCAGGTATAGTCTTAAAGTTAACTGTACCACTGAGGAATAGCTCTAGGAGAAAGTATGATGCCAATGTTCTTACGAATCACAGTTGTTTGGAGGTTTTTTTCATTGTTTTCTCTTGTCCGGAGGAAAGAGTAACGTAGATGCCATTTTCTGTGGAATGCTTTCCTTTTTTCTCCGTTCTACTCCAAATTACTTCTTGTCAAGCCATGTCTCCTTTTGGTCTCCAACTACCCCCTTTGCACTGGAAATTACAGAATGAATTGTCCCAGCTGCTTGAAAAAATCTCTGAATAGGGGACTATAGTCCATTTCTTACTTTCTATATAACCATGCAAAGGGTGGAGTAAGAAAAATGGTATTTTGAAAACAAACAAAAATAATTATTTCAACTTTGTTTGAATTGAGTTGGCACAGATGTAACAAGACCCAAATAAGGAATATGTAATAAATCAGAAATCCTGTCAGTATTTCAGTCAGGGCCATATATTGTGCCCTGTGTCTTGCTTCTTTTCCCCAAAACCTGCTGGAGGTGTGGTATTCGTGCAAATCATAACTGATATATGTACACAGTGCTTGGGAGACTTGCTGAAAAGGAACTGAATGAAGTGGGAAGTAGGATCTTTGTAAATTATCTAGATTCATGGTAGTGACTAGAGTAATTGAACTTTTTGACTGCAAAGACATTGACTATAGCTATTCAGTAAAGCCTCTGATAACCAACCAGAATTGCAAAAAAAAAAAAAAAATGGTGAAAAGGACTTTTGAAATATTGATGTTGAAAGTGGGGTAGAGTTCTTTATGGAAAGGCAGGTAGATGATTAACTGAACAAAAGAACTATCTTGCATAGAGCCCTGTATTTCAGCACTGAGGGGAAAACTGACACATCAAATTTGTACAACAAAAGGAAAAGGTTTATCAGTATTTAAATGAATTATATAACAACTATTGTTAATGCTTGGAAAAACTACAGTGATTAGAGGAAAAACAGTCATAGCATAAAGAGTCTAAAAATGGCCAAGTTCAGCCAGATAAAGCATTCAGAGAAAATGAAAAGCAGTAGAAGGATGTTCAAAGAATGACAGCTCTCTTTTTCTGCTCGTAGGTGTATATGAGGTGTACTAAGATTTGTATGTATTATTTGTGAGTTTTCAGTATTATTTCCAATTGAAATATTGCTGCAAATATTTAGACTCTTGCTATATATAACACCCTACAGAAAATGGTGTTAAACTCACCATTAGTTGCACACAGAAAAGGATAATACTCATAGAAAAGGAATCTAACTTCTATTTCTGTGTTTCCTTTAACACATGGGATCTGGGACTTGCAGATCATCTTCTGTAATGGCCTACAGCTTAGAGCACTTACCCGTTAAGCAGGAGATACAGCTTTTCTTCCTCTGGGACAATATCCGTATTGCACACAAAGTTGTCTATTCATGAGATTACATTCTTCTCTCCAGCCACTATTAAATGTAAGATACAAAACACATTCTCTGAAACAAGGATCAGAATACCCAACTCTCCCATTTGCAAGCCCTAAGCACTGCAATGCAGTCTTCCATCAGGGCTGTTCCTCTGGCTCCAGCCAGCACAGAATATGGCTTGTGAACTAGGGCATTTCCTGGGAAGTGACAGGTCTACATCTGTATTTCCCAGAATAGATGGGGTTTATAGAAACAAGTCTCCTTCTTTGTTGATGATTGTTTTTGTGTAGAATTATCACCATTTTATCTTCCTTCTTAAAAAAAAAAAAAAATCCAAAAATCCATCTGTAATTTCTTACACTTCCAACTATGGAACAAGCATAAAATCATAGAATAGTTTGGGTTGGAAGGGACCTTTAAAAGTCCAACCCTGGCTGCCTTTTTGTGGTGGGTTGACCTTGGCTGGCTACCAGATTCCCAACAAGCCACTCTTACACTCTTCCTTTTCATCAGGACAGGGGGAGAAAATATCATGAAAAGCTTATGGGTCAAGATAAGAACAGAGACATCACTTAGCAATTACCATCACGAGCAAAACAGGCTTGATTTAGGGGAAAAAAAAAAAATTATTGACAGTTAATTGTAATAGAGTAGGATAGAGAGAAATGAGAACAAAAAGAGAAAACACCTTCCCTTCACCTTTCTCTTCTTCCCAGGTTCAACTTCACTCCTGTCATGGTTTAACTCCAGCTGGCAGCTAGGACCATGCAGCCACTCATACAGTTCTCCCCTTTGCCCCAGAAGGCCAGGGAGAAGAGGAAGAAAAGGAGGGGAAAGGGAAAGGAAAAAAAACTTGTGGGTTGAGATAAAGACAGTTTACCACCACCTGATAAATTGGTGAAATGGAACCATCCTGAGAAGTGGTCTGAGTACTGTCCCCTTCCCCCCAGTTAACCCATTTGTATGCTGAGCCTGATATCTATGGTATAGAATATTCCATTGGCCATTCCATTATTCTGTCTATGCTCCTTCTCAGCTTCTACAGGAAGCTGACAAAAATACCTGAAAAATATAACTATCACCTGGCAACAACTAAAATAATGTGCATTATTGACATTCCTTTCGTACCCAATCTGAAACACAGCAACCACTAGAAAAAAAAAATTAACTCTATCCCAGCTGAAACCAGGACAACTCCTGATTTCTCTGCCTCCTCCCTCTAAGTGGTGCAGGGAATGGGGATTGTGATCAGTTCGTAAAGTTTTCTCTCTGCTGCTCCTTCCTCCTCACACTCTTCCCCTGCTCCAGCACGGGAACCCACTCACAGGATACAGTCCTTCATGAACCATGAACTTCTCCAACATGGGTCCTTCCCGAGGGCTGCATTTCTTCATAAACTGCTCTAGTGTGGATTCTTTCCACGGGGTGCAGTCCTTCAGGAATGGACTGCTCCAGCATGGGTTCCTGGGGGCCGCAAGTCCTGACAGCAAACCTGCTCTAGTGTGGGTTCCTCTCTCCACAAGGTCATGGGTCCTGCTAGGAGCCTGCTCCAGTTCAGGCTCACCATGGGGTCAGAGGGCACATCCACCTGCTCCACCATGGGGTTCTCCATGGACTGCAGGGTGGATAACTGCTCCTCTGTGGACATCCATGGGCTGCAGAAGGACAATCTGCATCAACATGTCTTCACTACAGCAAGGGAATCTGCTCCAGTGACTGGAGCACCTCCTCCCTCTCCTTCTTCGCTGACATTGGTGTCTGCAGAGTTGTTGCGCTCACATATTCTCACTTCTCTCTTACAGGTGCCACACTGTTTTTTACTCTTTCTTAAATATGTTATGACAGAGGTACTACCAACATTGCTCATTGGCTCGGCTTTGGCTAGTGCTGGGTCTGCCTTGGAGCCAGCCGGAACTGGCTCTGACATAGAGGCAGCTTCTGGTACTTCTTCACAGAAGCCACCCCTGCAGCTCCCCCTGCTATCAAAACCTTGCCATGTAAACCCAATACATTGTTAAAATAGCTACTCTAAGGTCTATGCTTACTTTCTAGAATTTTCTGAACTTAGGCTGCTCTAGGTACTGAGGTGCTTGGATTGGGACAATAATGTTTTAGAGCAGATTCACAGATGCATGGGGAATTTTCTTAATAAAAAAGGTAGAAGCAGCTAGGATAGTACAGTGACTTCAAAGTAGGCAACCACAATGTGATTGTAGTCTGGTGAATTTCTGTTAAAAAAAAATTCTTTTTAATATAACCCTTACAGTAAGTAACTCATCCTAGTTAGAAGAAGAAAAGAATCAATGAAACCTGCAATTAAAGGGCAAAGAAAGAGGAAAGAGAATGGCATTGCCTTACCTATGCCTTTCTCTGTGTTTCTTTCCTCTTCTTTTTCAGGTTTTCTCCTCTTTCTTGTCTCGACTTTAACTCTGGCCCTGATCTTCTTTCCTTTTTATTTTTTTTCTGCCAGATTTCTGTTTGTGTTAGAGCCTCTACAGCTTTTGTCTTTTTCTTTACATTCAACTCTTTTCCAACCCACCAACGGTGCTCTGCAAAATGCCTTAAGCTTGAGGGACAGCAACAAACATTTGGATTTCTCCCCTCTAGTAGTTTCTCCACAGGAGCATAGCTTAGAGTCTTCTTCATGCTTCTCAGCAATACAGTATTTATTAAAAAAAAAAAATTCAACTTGAAGACTAAATACATTTTCTGTGTCATATAGATACAAGAACAGAGATGAGCTTGACATAAAGGTGATTGAAAAGCACCCAAGGTGATTAAGGCTCAATAGTGCTTGAATGTTTCCAAGCAGCTCTGACCCATAAAGGAGATTTGGTCCTCCACAAAACTTCATGGAAGGCAGATGACTTTAGTGCTGAGTGAAATCTGTAAAATACAGTACATGCTTATCTAGGCTGCTACTGATTTCAATAGCTGGCTGGATTTAAAAAGGAAATGATAAAATCATGTAAAGGTAGCCACTGAAAACAAAGACATTCGTATTTTCAGAGATGAGTTGCTCATAATAAAGAGTTATATAGGAACCTGCCAAAACAAAATTTGTACAGCTCAGTGAAGTATGAATAGAAACTTGGAGGGGAAAGCAAGGACAGAAAAGGGTAACAAAATATTTCCAGAGGAAAAAAAATGGGTAAAGGCTTTTCCTAACACCTGTTATCCAAATACAGACAAAAGCTATTTTTGAGGGGAGGGGAGGGGAGGGGAGGCGAGGGGAGGGGAGGCGAGGAGAGGAGAGGAGAAAGGGATTGTTTTACTTTGAATATATAATAGAGGAAATAATATAATTTAAATCCTAGATAAAAAAGACAGTTCTTGTTCCATCTATTTCCCTTTAAACACATTACCATCACCACAAATGGCACAAAGAGCAAAGGTTACACACAGTTATTAAACAGACACTTGATTTTCATGGTGCACTTCACTATCACCTCATTACTAACAGAACTTTATTTTTGTTTTTAATTATCCTTTTAACTGAGTGAGAATTTAGGAAGTGCTAAAATAGAAGGATTTATTGTATTGAGGACCACAAAGGGGAACTGTGTATTATTTCTAGTATTTGTTTTCATTTGTGTTTCTCTGCTTTGTATTGCTTTCTAAGGTTTCTTTGTTTTGAATAATTTTCTCATTATAAATAGGTACTTTCATCTTCACCAGTCTTTTTCAGAACAAATATGAGATACAGCGCTCAGCACCTGGGATACTAGAAACCCAGAATACAGTTTTCAGAATGTTTATTAAAGTGATTTGCTTTAGTTGCATCAAAAAATATACAAAGCATACAGAAAATCTGAGCCTGTCTGCAGAAGATGCACAGCCTGCCTTGTCTGTGGGGGTGAGTGAATACATTTCACAATATTTGGGTTATCAAGTGACTAGACAATACCTGCGAGAGTCCTTGAATGCCATGGCATGCATTTGTAATGGAGCTGATTCCAGCCTGGGGGTTTCACCTCAAAACCATTATTATGTGTGAACAAGTCTATTTACTAGTATAATGGGAAAAAAAAGAAGTATCTTTGGCTAATGCCGTCTGGCGTTAGCAAGCTGTCCAAATTTCCTGATTGACCAATTTATTACCGTTGTTTTCTCTAGCACTAAATTTAAATCATCAGAAGTTAGCTGACATGGAAAGAAACGTGGACCTATCTTCTGTTCTTAAAGAAAATGGCTATTCTGATCCAAGAAAGGCTGATTTACTTGTCAACATCTCTATAGTAGATGCTGCAGCACCTATAATACACTTGCTTTTCCACTGCAAAATTGTAGTGTTCCATTTGTCTTCCCCAGGTGGGCACAACTACTGTGGCTTACATAGTATTGACTATTTTTTATTTCAAATGCCTCATCTTAAGCTGACTGACACCGCACTCCAAGGACATGGGAAACAAACATATGTTCTCTGCTGCTTCAAAAACAAACCGCTGGGAAAAAAAATGCTGTTAATATTCCAATACTTAAAGCTTAGCTTTTTCCTTCATGTGTGAGAAGAAAGCAGGTGGAGGGATTGCATGTATTTTCTGATTAGCATAGTTTGGGTTTGAGTAAGGTTGCCTAATACACATTTAACACGAGTCAGAAACAAAGCTATTGCTAATTCCCTTCAGATTCTCTTACTATGGCAACCCAGCAAGATAAAGATGAAAAGAATTCACTGTCTTCCACTGTTGCTCTACAAGTCTGTATGCAGTTTGCTTTTAAACGAATTCAATTAAAGCACCTTGACAGGTATTTGAAAACTTGGTGCAAAAAAACTCAGAAAGTGAGATTGTAAAGATTACTGTTGATGAAAAGAAAAAAAAGCAGATTTTACCTCTCCTTTCTGTCTTCTGTCAGTCCCTTTTCACTCCTGCTTTCCTGTTCATTAATATTTTGGTATTTAGCACGTTGGTTACAGTAACTAAGTGTTAATTTGTTCTTTGGCATGTTACACCGAGATGAACCTGATTAATTAAAAGAGGAAGCACCATCCCTGAAGCACCATGACTGGTGCATTGGTGTTGATGCCTCGGGTTCAGTATATAATGAGACTCCTAGCTGCAGGCAAAGGGAGACTGCATGCTTTCCCATCTCTGGCGTGGAACAGAATTAAGCATTAACTCTGTAGCAGACCCCGGCTTATCAGCAACCTTGCTATTACTACACCGACCCTGATGTGCATAAGCAATATTTTCATCCACTTCCCGAGAGATTTATCTAGCTGTTGAAGTAGAAAATGAATATTTTACAGTTCACTTGTCTGATCAATTACCTACAAGCTGCTGCAGTATTTTATAGCCAGTGGGAGAGCTGTGTAGGTGATGATAGAGAAATCTGGAGGGAATCTGTTAGCCAACTACAAAAAGGGGACTAAAACTGTGAATGAGCCATCAGTAACAGTCCTTTTGTTTGTAAGGATCTAGCCAGAAATTACAGTGCAACCAATTAAAGTACATAAATGATAATCAGCAGAATGTGAATTCCAGAGGTGAAGAAATTTGATTGCTTGATTGGAGGATAATGAAGTGCAGAGATGATTCAAAGCCAATCCCTTCTCAGTGAAACATCTCCCTCAGTACTTTATTTGCCATTTTTGTCTTTTAGATAATTGGAAGAAACTCTTTCCTAGAGACACTTTGGAAATTAAATGAACTCAAAGTTAAATTGTGTACAGTTTCTAGACAAGGCATTACTGATCATAACACAGAAAGTTTCAACAACCTAAGTTCCCAGAGGTTTATGTTAATAGAAAAAGTTTGTGTTGGCAATTCATTTTAAGAATGTTATACATGAAATCGTGAATAAATTAGTGAAATCTCTCTCTTAACTGATTGCATATGAATTACGTTTTCTCTCTAAAAAACTGTAAGGAATATTATTCTGTTATTTACAGAAGGAACAGTGACAACTTCACATTCTTATTTAAAAATTATGAAAGCATAAAGAAGCAACCTGGAAGATTCACAAGGTACTTTGTGTTTGCCTGTTTAAAATTCCTCCAGTTTGGCCGAAGAGCTTTAAACATATCTTCGTACTATAATTTACAGACAACTCTGTATGAGAGATAAGTTTGTATTTGTAACAAGAAAATCAAATCTGATTTGTTTAGCGATAACAACAAATATCAGTTAGATTAAAATGTGTTTCAGGCCTTCAAATCTAAAGCAGAAATAAATCTGGGTTCAGTTAAAATTCAGATATAGCACTGAATGTCTGGCTCTTTTTTACTTATTCTACAACATCACCAAGAAGTAAACACTGTAAATATATGTTGCTGCCTGAGTACAGAATATTGGCCTCATATTACACACTTGATTAACTGCAGCTTTTAGGTTATACTGTGCTTTTATGTTTTAGGAGAATGTGTCTTCCCCATTGCAAGCTTTTGATAAAGCTCTTCTTTATTGTGTCTTTATCAGTGTTTATTAAATATGGGAAAACAGACTGAGGAATGAATTTGATTTTTCTATAATAAGTCCCTTTTTAACTAGTCTTTGAAATGGAAGTATTCAAAATACAGAAAAAATAATCACTTTTTAGATATAGAAAAGAATTTACTGTGTGAAGAGATACATTTATTAATACTATCTTTCACTATTTTTTATTCTCAAAAATTTACTTACATTACTTCACTGACACAGATTTTATCCAAAGGGAAGAACAAAATCATCTTCTATTTCTATTATATGTCCATTATTAAAATGTCTTGTATCCATTTTACCAACTCTCTAAAGCCAACTGTTGGCCCAAGCACACATGGTAATCTACCACTGCAGAAGTTTAAAAGGTCTTTCAGAGGCACATTACCTCTATTTCTGAAGCAAAGGACCTGAGACAGGACAGAATATTCTCCATGCACTGTTTCCTAGTAGAACAACTGATCTGTTAATATTTTACTTGCATTAAGTGTTTTAGTGTATCTAATACCAGTAACGATCCAAAAGTAGCAATTATTTAAATAATTGTTAAAAACTTGTCTTGACACTCAGTTTTAATGTAAATTATTTGTATCTTAAATTGCATTGGTGGTATAACCATTAACTATGCAGATAGAGGCTTGCAATAGCCAACAGAAATGCAGTTGCCATGTTAAATTTATAGTGCTTCCTGACTGATTTAACATTGAATTCTTATTCCACAGCTCTGTTTTGTGGCTGTCTTTGTTGGAAGAGTGTGACATTGTAAAAATGAACTTCCCTATGGCATTTAGTCTACCTAAGTCCCCGTTCAGCTGCGAAGTGGGCACCAAAATATAGTGTTGTCACAGATGGCTGCTTTTTCCAGTCTGTCTGCTTTCCAGACCTGTTCAGCTCTGAGTTAAGTACATTCACTGGGCTTCAGTCATATCTTGAAAATTCTTTTGCTCCTTTAAGTACGCTTTCTTGTGCATACTCTGAAAATGTTGAGTTTGGGCAGCTACACTTATGCCTCCAGCTCAAAGTCCCCCATATTTATGGAAAAATCTGCCTAAAGGGTGTGAAAGAGTTAGTCACGGTCACTGGAAAACAGCTCTCATCTGCCATGGTAGACAAAGTTCTTCTAATGGCCATTGAGCTGAGTAGATTCCATGTTGGCTTAATGCAACATGTCCAAGGTTCATGGTCCCAAACAACAGTGAACACAGAGTGAGGGAGTGCATGCCCCTCACTCCTCCAGCTGAGCCATGAAGCAGCCAGGAGCTCAGGGCTGGCTGGGCCAGCTGGGCTGTGGGCAGGAGGGACCACCGCTCCATACTGGTGCTTGGAGCAGATCGTTGGAGCGGGAGGCCAAAATTTATGGTGCCTCTCACCAGGCCTGTTCCTGCTTTTTCTGCAGTGAGATTTGAACGTGGAATGCACAAAAAGTCCAGCAAGGAGCACAAGGCCAGGCTTGCCCAGAGGACCAAATCCAGACAAGCCACATATCTAAACCGGGGGGGAGGGGATAGATTCTAGTCCCAAGTTTCATCTTTCATCAGTCTAACCATAGTGTTCTAGAAAGCTGCCATATAGCGAAAAATCAGTTAACACTATTCTATTGGGCCAAAACAAGAGAAACCTCATATCTTTTACATTACAGAAAGAAAAACATTTTATATTTTTAGATTTAAATTGTACTTCATCTGCAGATAGTAAAGTGTTTCCAAACTGGATTCCTTTGAAGTGTTAGCCATCTGGGAAAAAACAAGATGAAAGGACATACTGTTATGTGGGGTACTCAACATCACAGAGGAAGGCAGTGGAATAGGACAATAAAATAAATTAAAAAAAAAAAAAAACAGAGAGAGAATGATATTTCTTAGAATCAGCGAACTACATTTCCTACCTGATAGGTAAAAGAAAATAGGGGGAAAAGAATAGTGTCTTTCAGGATTGGAGGGAGCCTGTATGTTACCACCTTTACATAGGTTTTAAGAATCCTTTGCTATATTTATTTCAATGTTTCAGTCCAATAAATATATGAAGCCATTTTTTTTCTCTTGGAAAAAGTTTCAGTTAATGGTATAGCACATTATAGAACTTGATTGTGTTGTTATTGTGCTGCTAATGCTTTATTGCTACTTTATGTTAATTTTTTAGTCTAGCAGTAATCTAGACTAGCAGTTAAACTACATCATGAAACTGGGTGGTTCTATGGACAGACCACACACTGTGGATTGAGGTGATTCTGTCACTCCCAGGGTCCACTTGTCTGATTCCTTTGTGTGTAATCTTCAAAAGCAGCTGCTTCTGGGCTGTGTATTATAAATGGAAACAACGGCAAAAGCCCTGAACCTTGTGATTTCTCCCACTTTTGAGATAATGTGGGGCTCAGACTTTGACAGAATACAGCTTTTCATGGCAACAAATCCATGCCCACACAGACAGTGAAGGAAAAGCCTGTTTACCTCCTTTGCCAGAAGTAAAAACTTACTACACACAGATCTGTAAATGATTTAGGAAAAAATGAAGTAGGTGACTTTATAGAGATCTATAAGCATATTAATGGCATAAATCAAGTGAATAAAAAAAGTTTATTCACTATTGCAATAAAGGAACAAGGAGCACACAGTGGAACTACCAGTTATTTGAAAAGAACAAATATAAATACCTTTTTCACATGACATCTAATGAAATCATGAAATTATTGCTACAGGCTGCATTAGAGGCCAAAGTTTTAAAGAGGAATTAGATAAACTCATGCAGGATAGGTGGCATCAATAGCTATTAAACACAATGACTTGGATGCAACTAGTGGCCCAGGAAATCCTTAAACTACATACAGATTGAATAATATTCTGTGGAAAGGATCCTTATCTACCTCTGTCCTGCTTCTTTAGCATCACCTGTTGGCCACCACTCAAGATGAGATTCTAGGTGAGAGGCTTTTGATGCAACTCATTCTGCGAGTTCTTAAAAATAAGTGATATATAATGGTAAAAATCTCTTTTTTTCTTTAGGGTATTGCAAGAACTGCTGCTCTGAGCACAACTATTTTTTTCAATATAGTTCTGCACCTGTAGTAGCAGAGCAAGTTTTCAAAATTAATCCAATGTGTGTTCCCCTCCAGATTAATAAGTGCTTATATAATATTTGCTTGACCTATAAAACAGAAAATAGAAATAGTCTGCAGTTGTGATGCAGTAAAAATGTGTTTCCAGACAGTTTTTTCTATTTCACTATAGATAGTCTTTGAACCAAAGATATTACATGGTGATATTTTCCAGAGAGGCTCCAGCTACAGCTAAAGTACTATTATAGGAACTTGGTTTCCAATTTTATGCTTTTTGGACTTCCCACCTCTTACCTTTCTCTACCTGCACCATTCTCAGGACTTCCAGGATTCTTATTTCTGCAGTAGCAAGCTTAATATAAGTAGTAGCAGCAGTAGTAGTAGTAGTAGTAGTAACAACAACAATTATTATTATTATTATTGTTATGCATCTGTCATTAAAACAGTTCCAGATAAGGTAAAATTACTTTATCTAGGGCAAGAGTTGTTGCAGCAATTGCCATTGTTGTGTGCATTCACCATAGAGCATCTGTCCTGGTAACTTCATACAAAGAAAACCAGAACTGTTTTACCTGTCCACAGTATCCAAAGAATCACAAGAAGAGCAGTGCCAGAGTTAGTCCTGCATCCTGTCTACAACAATACCAAATGATTTAGAAATACATTAAAAAAATTAATGAGAGCTCATTTATTCTAACTTCTGATAATTCATTATTTTGTTTACACTGTAACAGAAGAAAATTACTAAAAATAAAATAAAATATATACAAAAAAAAAGACAGCAAACCTGTATTCAAGGCCAGGTTGGATCAGGCTTTGAGAAACCTAGTCTAGGGGAAGGTGTCCCTGCCCATCGCAGGGGCATTGGAACTAGATCATCTTTAAGGTCCCTTCCAATTCTAACCATTCTACGATTCTATGATTTCTCTGTGTCTTTGTGGATTCATTGGATGGTGGGCTTTTGACATATTTATAGATATATTGAAAGCAGTGGTGCAGTTTGGAAGCAAATAACCTCAGCATGCATACTGTTTATGCTTTTTTTTTGATGAGTGGTCTTAATGAGGACAAATGAGGTTCCTGTTGGTGGAAACTTAACTGGAAGCGCAAGTCTAGATTTCTACCAAATGCACACCAAATGCTCGTCAAACCACAGAAGAGATGCAAAGGTGGAAAAAGTGATTGGCCATTTGAATAGCTTCAAGCCAGAAATGTGGTCCAGTAAATCAGGCAAAAATTTGTAAAAATTAACCTTTTTTTCCCAAACTGCATGTAAACCAGGGGTCTGTGCAGCCACTGGTACACTATTTCTAAGTACACTGCCTATTGAACCTGATAGCTGTATAAAGTTTGTCTTATTGCTTGATTATTCTCTTTTGTATTCTCCTCTCTGTCCGTCATTTCTACCTAAACTGTAGGCAATTCATAGCTGGTGTTTTCTTCCACAATACATTTTGCACATTTTCTTGCACAGTGAGGCCTTCATCTCTGTAGGCACTCTATCAGATAGTTTAATGTATCTAAGAGGACTAATAGAAGCCCAAAATTTTTTGTCTACCAAATATATCTCTAAAATCCCAATGTTTAACCAAACCAAGTTCTTTCACAGCTTCTGAAGCTCATGATTGATAGTCAGCAAAAAGTCTTGACACCTTTGAATCACTAAATATAGGCACAGCTCCAGGCATACATTTTCTTCATTATAGAAAATATGATTTTTCTATTGGCTGGCTCGGTCCACATACCAAAATTGCACCTGATATGAGAATTCATGAAGTTTCACCTTGCTCATTACTTCTGAAACTTTTTTTGCCTGCTTCAAAGTCTTTTGCATTATGAGTGAATGCTCTTTGGACTGAAATCATCCCCTGGTTTCTGCCAGGAATTATTATGGATACCTCCATCCTGGCTGTTATCCCAGGAGCAGTGCTTGATGACATTGCTGTGCGTGCCTTCTCTATCAGTCTGAGCTTCTGCTCTCACAGTTATTTCAACAGCTTTTATGGCAATCACTGCAATCATTAGTTAAAGCTGTTGAGACACCTCCCACCCCAAAGGGACTCTGATGGTTTCAGCGTCTCAGGGCAAAGCCTTTGCACTATAATTTCTACAGAGGTCCAATCTTTGAGATACCATTAACTACTTCTTTTCTAAAGAGAAAAGGATACATCAGAGCCTCATCTTACAATCTGGTATGGATCATTATCTGCCACTTGTGATGGTGCACCTGTGCATGATGTATCAAGGCATACCCTAGTTGTTTTTAAGTCCAAAGCTTAGATGGTACCTGAGAAAAAAGGTTAGACAAGAGGATGTCTCATTGATTTGAGGCATTCTGGCTTTGAGTCTCTCCCTCGGCTGGGACAGCGTGACACAGAAGGGTAAAGCAGAGTAGCATCTTCCTGAAAGGAAAAAAATGGATGGGGAATGTTAGGGTCTAACATAGAAGTCTATAAAATCACAGCAATTATAGGAAGGGGAAACAAGGAATGATCGTTCAATGTTTCAAGAGCTAGAGAGCAAAAAGTGACAGGTGACAAGTTCAAAACAAAAAGAAGGAAGCTTTTCACAGAAGAAAAACATTTCACAGCTTCATAAGCAGGCTTTGAAATCTCTTGCTACAGAACAATATGAATGTTAAAGTGAACAAAAAGTGTTCAGAAAACAACCAAATTAATGTAATAAAAATCTACCAAGGGTCACTAAAAAATTATGAAAACCTCAACACTTCAGCAAAGCTGTGGAGGCTGGGAGAATTTCATGGTAAAACATGCTTACCCTGTTTGTATACCTTTTCTAAAATATTCTTTCTGTCTACCTCTTGCAGACATAATTCTTGACTAGACAGACTTTTGATGTACAGGAGTGTATCCACTTTTAGGTAGAGAATGATAGCTTTTAGGAACCTCGCAAAGCTGACCTCCCATCACTCAGCACCTGCTGAGCAAGAACTCCATTTTTGCCATTAGTGCAAAGTACATTATAGTTTGTGACAGATCAGGTGGAAGGTAATGACTCTGAACTGGAGTGCTAATAGATCTTATAACCCCTCCACTGTGCTCCTGATATTTGCCCTCTGTTATCACAGATTGTCAGATAGATCAGTAAAGTGAAGAGAGGAATGCTAGATTATTTCCTCAGAGTCTTTTTTTTTTTTTTGCTGTGCAATCATTTTTATTATAGAAAATTAGTGGAGGAATCTCCAACAGTTTGGCTCACCGTACAAAGTGATACATAGGCCAATCATTTATTGACCCACAAATGAAACACCTTTTTGAAAGACTGTGATTGCAACAATGGATGCTGGGACATTCTTGGCCGTATCTGTTCATCAGGACTAAAACCACATAGAAAGCAAAGGGAAAGAGAGAAAAGACAGAGAAATACTCATGAGAGAAATCATACGAGCTGTGAAACTGCATTTACTGCAGGGTCAAGTTTCAAAATTATGAACAATGCCTTGTGATATGTAAACCTATGATATTCAGAGAATAATATAATCATAGAAGGTTATCAGGGTGGTCAAGCATGGCTTCCTCTTGGTGAATTCATGCTGACTACTCCCATTCACCTTCTTGTCTTTCATGTGCCTGGAAATGGTTTCCAGGGATAGTTGTTCCATCATCTTCCCAGGGATTGAGATGAGGTTGACCAGCTCATAGTTCTCTGGGTCTTCCTGCTTGCCCTTTTTAAAGATAGGAGTGACATTTGCTTTCTTCCTTCCAGTCCTGAGTGACCTATCCCAGTCACCATGATTGTTCAAAGATTATTGAGAGTGGCCACAAAATTGCCTCAGCCAGCTCCCTCGCTACTCGTGAATTACCTTTGTTCATGTTTTTCCATGAAAGAGATGCAAACCACCTTGCCTCACAGTAACTTGTTCATGCAGCCTGTCAGGCAGCCATCTTCTACACTTTTGAAAATTATAAAAAACACTTTGCGTCCTTACATCCTTTACATTCTTTGCATCCAACAACATATAGTGATGTTTTAACTGGAGCTATAAATGTTCTGAAGCTGCATAAACTAATTCACTCTGACTTAGGAGCTCATTGAAAAGCTTGAGATTCTTGATCAATATTTGCTGGTGGGTTTTGGGAAAGATGACATTTACTTAGCAACAGTAGAGACTTTATACTGTATGCTTTATCTATTGAAAGTACTTGTAACTGTACAATGGTGTTTGCCCTTACAATAATTTCAATATAATGTTGACCATAGAAAATGAGAAAAGCAAGTAGAGAAGACAGTCATATAGTCATAATTCCAGTGCATTACACTCACAGTATGAGAGTGAAAACAGACTATTTCTGTAGCACCCCTTATTTAACTTCTTAGTCTGTTCCCTGTGTTTATACTGCTTCATTTCTTTATAGTCTGAGGATTTATGAATTTTATTTAAAAATGTAAAAGAGCACAGGTTTAAAAAGTCAGATTTCTGAGGTATATAGTCTTTATAATGCGTACTTTTTTTTGTAACTTCAGTTATCATTAATAGGAATTACAGGACAGCGTGTAAAATATATAAACCCTTTTATGTATAAAATGCATGATCATACAAATGTAATTTGAATTTTTGCACCTAGCTTTGAAATGCTTCTCAAATATCCAGTTATTAAAATCTGGTGTACTTAATTGTAAATGAGAATAAAAATGGAGAGTTTATCCCAGCTATTCCTCCTTTCTTTAACAAAGTTTGTGGACGAGAAATTTAATAATCTTAGTCCTACTACAGCAGCAATATTCTTGAAGGAAGATTGCTTTACCTATGGAAACTTCTTATGCAACCATATTCCTCCCATAGGGTTGTGAACACTTTTGAGAAAAGATGTTCTCCCTCCAGTGTATCAAGGCGTAACTTATGTGTCTGTTGGTGGTCGTATTTTGGCCCATCATGATGTGAAATGCCCAGTTTGCTTACAGATAACAGAGAAAAATTTATATCTCTGTACCTGAAGAAAACTCTGAGTGTCCTCTAGAGATGCCTTGCTCTCTGTCTTCAATATGCCACTGGGTAGTGTGTTTAAGCACGCAGTGTTTAAGACATGAAGTTTCATGCCAGCAGCCACTTGCTGAGTAAAAAAAACCGTTCTGAAAGGCAATGCTGAAGAAAGGAGAAGGAAGCAGAGTATGTTTTGCACAATAATCTTGCAGTTCAGGTATTCACTCAAGATAGGAGAGTCCTCAGCTAACTTCCTTTTCTTTGGGATATTTCAAACATACTGCTCTTCATCCCAGAAGTCAGTCCTCATCAAGCATCGCTATAACTTATTTTGGAGTATAAAGGCATAGCACAGAACAGCCCAGGTTGGAAGGGACCTCAGCCGGTTCCTTCCACCCAGCAGAAAGGCATGTCCTCTTTGTAGCTGGACTGTAAGTGCTAGAAAACTGTGATGGGGTTCCCCCTGAGCTTTCTCTTCTCTAGGGTAAAATGACATACATCCTTCAATCTTTCCTCATAGGGTAGGTTCTGTACCCTTTGATCATCTTCATGATGCTCCTTTGGACCATTTCCAGTGTGTTTGTTTCTTTTTTGAATTGTGGGGACAAAAACTGGATGCAGTACTCCGGGTGCACTCTGATATTCCCATCTCCATCTATCCAAATAATTGATTTTCACGAAGAATTAAATATAAACCCTCCAGGCAATTGGTTAGGTCTCCCATTTTAAAGGCAGAGATGGGAAATAGCTATCCCTGTTCACTAGTGAAGACTCCAATTGGTAGACCATCTTCTTACTTAGTAGAGGTCCAAGGAATATTTTTTTATCTTTTTTTTGATGCAACAGCATCAAGAGAAGTTAAAAGCCTTCTTTCCTTTCTTACCCACTCTTTGCTAAATAAGATAACTCTTTTCACAAGAATGTGCTATGTGGGTAGGAGTGCTTTAAGCAGATAAAGACGCCGAACTAGAATCTCCCCCTCTTTGTACAAAGTGCAAAGTGGAAAGGGTGAAGGAAGCAATCTTTTAACAGAAATGAGAAACTTTTCTGTCCTTTGATAGAAATGTTCAAGAAAAAGGTGAGAACAGCACATCCCAAGCATAGATCAAGACCACTTTCCAGGTAAACTGGGCACTTCTTTGCCTGGAAGATGTGGCATTTGTAATCGACCCATTTCTTCCCTGTTGTGTCGTTCAGCTGATCCATGTGCAGCCGTGACTCTCAATTTGAAGAGATTAATTTGCCCACACCATTACAGTGTGGTACCTGATGTTCATTCTACTCTCTAAGCTGCAGACCCTAAAGCTAAGTGCTGGAAAACACACTGTAACTACTGAATTCTTTCATCAATGTAGTCTCAGAAGACAAAAAAATAGTTGTCAGAATGCTTGTATTCCATTGCAAATCCTAGAGAGTGATATGCCGGCACTAACTTTGGAGTAAGAAATTGAACTTAGGTGCCCATTATCCAAAACTATTGATCTAGCCAAAAACCTCATTTTGAAAACTTGAAGAGAAAGAAACCCAAACTCTTCTTAGGAGGAATGTATTTACAACATTATGTTTTGAACATCAAGCCTGTCAGTTCTGATAGTTAATAGTTCCTTATAGCATCCCAGAACAAATTTGGTTCACTCATCCTTGATACACACCTACACACAAAGTACCCTTGCAAAATGTGCCTTTTATCTTATCTATAATCAAGCCACTGTTATTACAGGTAGTTACATTGAGATTGTTTTGAGGAATGAGTAAGTTTATGATCATTCACCCAATACTTTTCTAACTGTGCTTGCACCAGCTCCAAATTAACTTCGCTTCTGGATTTTTTTTACACTGATGATTTTTCCTAGCTACTTCTAGCTATAATTAGTCACTGAAAATTCTCTCTCTCTATGCCTGGAAAATGTTTTATACTCCAGCCACAGTTCTTTTTCCTTGCTAGAGAAAATCTTCAGCTGATGAAATCTCAGTAATCTAATGATCAGAAACCCATTCAGGAGCATCCATGACCATTCATCCTCTTAAAAAAACCCATAATTGAGGCACAGCAGTCAAATTATTACTTTTTTTTTTTTCAGAAAGGCATCTTCAAAAGTAAGGAATAAGTAGCAAGTACGAAAAATGTGTGTTCATGCAATTTTACTAACAGCTCAGTTGTCATAAATAGAATGCAATAATTTATTTTAATAAGTATCTGGCTCATATGCAGTTGTAAAACTAACAAGCAACAAAGTATGATAAAATCAAAGATAGCAATCTGAAAAACTTTTACAGTTACATTACTGCTTATTTCCACCAGCTGGTCCAATTAATCTGTGAATGTTTGGTCTTTCAAATTTAAGAGAAAATGCTGAATCAGTTTTACATAATTTCAAAGGATAACTGCAATTATTTTGCTAATGTGAAGCCATAAAATGTCTAAATGTGAAAGCCATAAAACCAAAATTGTTCAAATTATCTTCTCGCTTTTGATTTTTGATACTTTCTTGTGACTTAGGACTAATCTAGTACAGGCTGGATTTTGTCAATAGTAAAAATCTCACTGAACTTCAGAGGCCACAGTAGAACCATACTTTGTTTCTGTTTCCTGAAGAGCTTTGCAGGAAGGCCATAGCACAGAAAATAGTGTCAAAGCTGATGAAGAAGAATAAGCTGCACAAGATAATATACGGTACGATGGGATAGTCAAGAAAAAAAATCACATCATCCAGTGCTTTATTCACAGATATGTACAAGTATTTTTTTCCTGATGTTCATTCTTTACATTCACTTATCATAATTTTGACTTTACTCATATTATTGCTTAATTACTTTATCCAAAAAAAAGGTTGAATATTTAGCAAGTAAAAGCAAGTAATTTCTTCTTTTAGGCACGAATAAATATCAAGAAGAAAGTTTAAATGTCCAACATCCTGACTCTTTCTGTTACCACCTTGTTAAAATTTAGAACTATAATGTTACTTGGAAATAATAAAAAAAAAAAACAAAACCCAAGAAAAATGGAATCCCAAGCTCTCAAGAGCTTCTTCAATAATTGTCTCGTAAATATTTTATGGATAGCCTTTACTGTAATGGTTTACAACACACTTTACAAGAGGCTTTATGGGTCAGGTTTTGAATCTAGATAGCAAAGACTAGTAAAACAAGTGTTAAAAAAGACTGTTACTTTTGCCTTGAAACTGTGCATCTACTTACATCACTAAGCAGACATTTGTAAAAATACAAAAAGAAAAAAATATTCAAAAGATCAGAATCAAACAAGCCAGGTTTTCTTCGTGAAGTTATGAATGGAACCCTAATTTTACAAAGTTAGTGGAAAACCTAGGTAAGTTGGTGAGGGTACGTGACACAGCACTCTGGAGCAGAATTTCCAGTTCTAGTGGCGATATGGCTGCAGTGAGCGAGAAGCATAGCGTAGTGCTGTCCCAAGCTGTGTTATTTCTAATTCTTGACCCAGTTTAGTAAGAGCTAGTTCAGCTGTGTTCACCCAGCTCTGTTCAAGCCTGGGTTCTCTGATGGACGGTTCTCAGAAGTTAAGACAATTAACTGGGGACATGGTTTGTGCCAGTGCAGGCATACCAGGAGTCGTCAAACATTACTTCTAAGTAAATCAGTTTGTACCTCTTCATCCTCTCAGTTTCAAGATCACCGAGGAAGTATGTGCTTTAAAAGCAAAGCTGGAGAAGAGACAAGAAATACAGGGAGAATGGAATAAATTACCCAGAGTAGTTTATTATTATCCAGGACCGGTATGATGTGCTTTCCTAGTGCTAACAGCTCAACACCTACCTACCATTACAAGAATCAATGCAAACAGCCCTGCCACAGGGACCCAGAGGCATTTTTCCATGTAGAGACTGTAAGAAATGAGGGAGGCATCTGAGCGAAAACCCTAGACAGCCAGCTTCTCGCCAAAGTGCCTTCTCAGGACTTAAACCTCCCATGCACTTGAAATGTTCCAGTTCAAAGGCTTTAAAGTTTTGTTGCCATATTAGTTAACTACTGTTGTTTATACCAGCAAAGACAAAAGAAAACAAAACTTATCACAGGAGTTCAGCTGAGTCAGACACTTAATATGGAAATTTAAGGCCAGGTGTTTGTTTGGCAAAACAGAAGGAGAAATCTGGGCAAAAGTCACCTTGATGTGTCTTTAGCTGCGTTTTACATGCCAGTTTGCTAAGTGCTTTAATTGCTTGAATGTTTGAAAAGGTGGGGGCGACAGCCTGTTTGCTTATGTGTTTTGGGGAGTAAGTCCGCTATGCTGAAAGGACAAATGTGGCAACAGTAGAGATATGCAGAGATTACGACAGGAGTGATGCAGACTGGCTAAATAATGAAGCAGCTCTGGATAAAAATAAAGACAAAACTAGGAAGAATACTGAGAAAGAACACACAAAAGACACAAAACACACCAAAAATTAAACAAAAAGAAGCAAACACACAAAAGCAGCTAAAACTATCCTGATTAATCAGAAAGAAGTGGCAGTGTGGCACTTGCATTTATGGGAGGAACTATGGAGCAGAGAGAAGCTACCTCGGCTGACCAGGAAGAACACCTTCACATAGTCCGTGTGAGCTGCTCACCCTCAGCACCAGGTTGGGAAAAAAAGTGTGGTTCAACTTCTTATCTGCAAAGGCAAGATCTATTTGTAAGACTTCATATGCTTCCTGTTGTGTTTCCCCACTGCTGCTGTGCTTCATTCAAACATTCAGAGCTTATAAAGATTGGGTAAAAATCCTGCTGCAGAAAACATCATTATTATGTACCATGGGACTCTGGAAATCCATGTACCAATCTACTTAAAACATTGTTGTTAAATTCAGCTTTTAGAAAAACCTTCAATACTTCCTACCCCATGCCAGTTTTGCAAAAGTAGTTATGTTACTGTTGATTTTTCTTGATAATGTACTATTTCTTCTTTTCTTGACAAGCATACAAATGTGCTTAATTCAGTATTCTATATAAGAAGAATAACAAGTTTTAAAAAGCAAAAGATTCTGTTCTTGAAGTTTAGTTTCCAGTGGCAAAACACAGGCTTCTCTGACAATAAGTATGGCTTACTGGTAAACTTATTAGTACACATGGCATTTTTAACATTGAGTTTGATAACTTGGCACAGGGTTGTATAGAATTTATGAGACATTTTATCTGTGCCAAGATTTTTTTTTTTGCTGAAGATACATATTAAATGGTCAGACAGGGTCCAGTAGATAATAAGGTACAAAGACATCTTCACTTCCATTGACTTCACTGACATCAACAAGGACAAATACACTTATCTCTGGCAGAGAATGAGTTCGTTACAACAATCCACTTATAAACAAGTTACGCAAATAGTTTTTAAATGGTTACAGGAGGAAATCATTTTTTAGAAACCAAACAGTACATGTAGCCTATGCAAAGGTAAATCCCTTGATGCACACGGATGTGTGCCTTGTTGTTCTTTTACTGAGTTTGGCAACTTTGCCACCTATGTAACCAATTGAAAACATACGGCAAGTCATGTAGTGTTACCGCAGAGCATTTGGCAGTGAAACTCATAGGGTTTTCATTCTCAAATATATTTTTCAATTTTGTGAAAAATTTCTAAACTGATGATGGGTTTCAGACTGCTGAAGGAAACGAATGAGGAAAAAAAGCAGAACTTCATTTTCTGGGTGTGGCAGGAATGTAGTATTTATACCCTTTCTAACAGAAGGGACATACACTGGGTAATGTTACCATACTGCTTTATTTAGAGCAAGACCAATTTAGAGCAAGACCCATAAGTGTCTCATCAAGTCAATAGAGTTCGCCTGTTCTTTCACTAAAACAATATGCCATTACTTACAAAGAAGGGCACTACAGTTGCAACAGAAAAAAACTGTCCCAGCCTCAGAATAACCATGAATAACAAAGTATAACCATTAATAATCAGTGATCTGTTCTGCAGCAGGCATCCAACACTGTTTTTCACTAGAAATTCTACCCTGAAGTGTAAATGTGTAGGAAAAGCAGCAGTGAAGTTCTGAAAAATCAGCGTTATATTCTGTTGAAGTTCCCTTTCTGCTCTGGTCCTGGGAATATGTAAAATCTATATGGCCTAAGACACTGAAATAACTTTGACAGGAATCATTCATCAAGTCTATCAAGTTCACGTAAGTCTTTACCATCTTTGGTTTTAGTTCTATGAGCTGATCTATTTTGAGGGAACACAACAGGGAAAAAAAAACAAACAAAGAAACATAATTTCTTTTCTCACAAAAGGAATCATTAGTTATTAATGCTGAAAAGTGAAGGCTTTCTTTTTCCTTTTTCTTCCTCATTTCTACTTTTCTTGTGAAATATCTTATGCTTTGAAATGGAGTAACAAGGAAGCAGAGCCTCACACGGGTTATTTAAAACATTATTTGGAAGAAGACAGCAAGAAAGTCAGTGGACAGAGAATGTCAATACATATTTTGGATGCAATCAGAAAATATTCTGAATGTTCTGGCTGGGTCTGATCTCATCAATGTGTGTGTATGTAAAGCCACCATAGCAACCATGCTTGCTCGTGGATGGTGGAATCAAGGCAGGATTTCTCTTTTCCTTTCGTGTGCAATGTTTTAAATCTCCTGCATCCATTCCAACCAGTTAGCTCCTATCCTGAAGGTAGAAAAGTAAATGCAAAATTTTAAGAAAGTTATTTTAAAGTTTGTTAATGGCACTTAGGTTCTGACGCAGATTTTTTTTCATCTGCAGATTACACTGATATAAAAGGTTACTTGATCAAACATTTTTAAACAGAATAAATAAGTAAGTTTTAATCACAGTTTTTTCAGCCATTCTTAGGAACACTGTTTTACTGGGAACACAGCTTATGCTTAATTGTAAGTTCAGACCTCTGCTACTTTATTAAGAGAAAATTGTCTTTTGGAGTTTAAACAGGAAAAACAAACATTATCACAAATGCAGAGCTACGTCTGTGAAGTTTTATGCACTGTAGGTTCCACTGTTAATGCTTCATAACCAGAAGCCCTTCATATGCAAAGATTAAGGGAGACAAATATGGCTTCTTGTGGTTCTGAAGTGTCTTTGGCACCATATCCGTTCAGATAGCTGTCACCTCCCACAGATTGCTGTGCCATTGGAGAACTGCAGGAGCTGGCAGGAAGATGAACTCTCTCAAATCCTGAAGCTGTTTCTCTGAAGCTGAAGAGACAGACGTTTCTGTTTAGAAAGCAATTTAGAGGTGATGTTACACAGCCATTAATTAGAATACCCTTCAGACACCCTAGAGAACAGATACTGACCTGTTCATCATCTAGCAATTACCTTCCTCCTACTCGTAAACTAAGAATCAGGTTGTCATCTGAATGTCAAAAGACTATCTTCATTCTTTTTCATCTTTTAATCTTATTCTGAATGATACCTAATCGGCCTCCGTATTACTTTGCTCCGCTCAGTCCATAGCCTGATATATAACTTCCTTCTCAGAAATGTCAAGTTTATTATAAATTTACATTTAAACAATGATATCCTATTGCTGTTTAGTAATGTCTAGATTTGGGATAACATGTCAAGCTTATACGCACAAAAATATATACTTTGTGGATTTCTGAATTAATAATCTCTAGAAAACCAACACATACTCTACAAAAGAAATTATTACCCCTTGTTGAAATAATTAGAGAATATGTCACTTTGGCTACTTAAGGTTGCTTTCTTGACAATGATACTTTAAGTCTGATGCAACAGGAGAACTTGGACACTAAGTGACGTGATTTCCTATTGATTTCTTATTTTTGTGCTTGTGTCTTTTAATCCATTCTGAACTGTCGAGGACAGAAGAAAGAAGGTGGTGTGCAGGTTAGAAAGTATGCGCTTCATTTCATATGTGATTGATTTCCTATTAGTACATGATTTTCTCATTGTTAGGTAGCTCCTTACTTATGAATTGTGTTGGGCCTGACTAGTTCTTCATCTGCTGCAGTGGCATTTCAAATCTCATTTGGGAGATGGCTTGCTCATTTCCACTGTGTTATGTCATGCTCTTACAATGTGCATTTGGGGGTTTTAGTAACTGCTGTCTTCCTAAGAGCTATGAAATTATCCCTTAGTTTTAAATTATGCTTCTGCTAGCATCACATAGAATGTTTTCTGCAAGAAGACCTACCAAGGCCAGAAAGCTATGTTCCTACTATCTCTTGCTCATAAAATATTCAGATTCAATTAAAAGACACCAGTGATCAAGGTGGAAAGGAAGGTCTGTGTGTTACTACAGCTCAAGGGTAATGATAATTGTCACTTATTAAGTTGGACAGCATAACACGGTGTTATTTCATTTCAAAAATAATGAGATTTCTACAGCTGTCTGTGTGAGATTTGCGTTCGCTTCTGTTTTGTTTTGTTTTCTTTCTCTGAAATGCAGAACATCTGGTCTAAAAAGCTCACACCAATATGTCAGATGAAGATTTATAGAATTACAGTGATTAAAAAGGAAAATTGTTTTACAATAAACTGACACATCTGCCAAGTGTCAATATTTACTCACAGGCAGCTTTTGATGTCTTATAGAAAAATAGATTATCCTTTTTCCCCTGCCTTCTTTTTGACTTAAATCAATATTGGAAAAATAAAAAGGAGAGAAATTGCATTTGGCTGTTCTCTTTCAAGACATTGTTGCATTGGTTCTAGGTAGCGGTAAAAGAAAATGATGACCTTTTACTATTTATTTCAATATTGATCTATCTGCGCTTCATCTGTTCTTTCTATGGGCAGTTTTTAGCTGTCAATAAGGCATTGTCTCCATAGCTGCATTTGATTGCTGTGTGTATACAGCTGTGCTTGTTTGAACCATGTTGGCATGCACTACATATCTGTAGAAATTAGATTTTGTCTTTAAATTAACCAAAAAGCTCTTCCACCACTCATTCTATAATCTATGTTTTCAAGGGATATAACCATTTATTCTGGCACAAGTATAGAATCTTCCTTCAACGCAAACTGCATAAGCAATCACATCGCATCAGTTTTTAGGAAGGAAGAAAAATCAGTTGTGAATCTCAAGTTTTATTTTGTCTTCTTCCTTTTCTTTAGAAAATATGCCAGGTTAAAATAAAAACAGACTGAACAGTGATCGTAACATTCCTTGGAAGAACATACATAAATATTCTACTTTTTAAAGAGTGGTTTGGGTTTTTTTTAGCTTTCTCAGAATAGGATATTTTCTCAGGTAAAAAACCTACATATGTTATTGAGTATCTAATTTTAAAGAATTTAATAGATTGGATGCTGAAGATGTCCTAGATTAGCTTAAAGTCTGAAGTGATCTCTGTTCAAGGTGTCCCTACGGGGGAGCTCCCAGATGGAGTGTTATAGAATGGAATGATACAGATTGCTTGAAAAGCAGGATTGCTGTTTACTGACCTTCCAGTTAGACCTTAAGAGAACATTTTATAAAAAAAAAAAAAAATAAATCTAGGAGAAACTTTCAATAACTTCAATACAAAGTATAAAAATATATTTATTCATATACTTGGAATAAATGTGTACAAGACTTGCACAGTTCTGAAGATCAGAATATCTTAGCCAGCTTTTGGATGTGTCATGATTTTGTGTGCCACACCATAAGCCTGCCAAACTTCCCTAAAATCCCTTGCAACTTCAAAATCTTCTGTCTCTCTGAGGAGATATTAGCATATCTCTCCCCTGTATGCTGTCTCCTATTTTCATCAAACTAGTAGTCAGATAATCTTGGGGTTTTTTGTATCTCTTGTTCAGCTGAGGAAGTTCTCCAGTGGGTTAAAGACAAGAGAACAGACAGAATAGCAGACTGACTGATACACAGACAAACAATGTGACTGGACATTCTTCCTTTGCATGAAATCAGGTAAAAGATGCGGTTTCTTTACCAAGGATATAACTAAGCTGCTCAGGAGAGAACACAGTGCTAGAAGACACTGTTTTCTGAAAACATCAGAGAAGAAATTATGTGTGAACTTATGAATGCAATACAGAGAAAAGTATAGGTAACACATCGAGAAGAAAAAGCAAAAGAAAAATGCACATAATTTAATGTAGTGATTATACTTTTAAAGTTTCCAGACAGTGATTTTCCATAGATCCCATTTTAAAGGATTAAATATATTGGCTTACTTGAGAATATCCAATTTAGCCTAAGGAAAAACGGGTCACAGATTACTTCTTTTCCAGGAATGACTTTGAGGAATATTAATGTAATAGCAGACAGGAGAGGACAAAGTAGCCATCATACAATATCTTCAAGTTTTGAACTTACTGGTAAGATCAGGTAGTTAGTATAGAAAAGTCTGAGCAACCTTAATGCACTGAGTACTATTGCTGCAATAAAAAAAGGCAAGGGGAACGTTGGATTGTATTGCTAGAGGGCATACAGTATAAATCAAAGTAGTTGATATTGTATCCATGTAAGCTATAAATTGAACATTACTTAGAATGGTGTATATAGTTCTGTCGCCATGTTTTAGCAAGGATATAACTGTGCCTGACGAGAGACTGTATATTATATTAACCCATAGACTAAAGTCATGTGCTAAAGATTTATGTAACAATTAGAATTGCTGAAATAAACTTTACTAAGCTTCTTTAATTAAAGACTATTCTTTTATAGGCTGGTCTTACAAATGAGCTATTGGCAGCAGCTGTGAAATCTACTGCAAGTTAAACCTGCACTTCTGTTAAATATGAGGACTCCAAGTCTACTATTTACCAGACCATATTAAAAGACGCAGTTCAGACTCTCAGCAGTCTTCTGTTTTATGATTCAGGTCTTGGAGAAGGTAGCTCAGCTCAATAAAAAATGGTACAATAGTCCATGCAGAGGGTGTGATCATAGGTCCAAAACAACACACAAAATTAAGCAAGACCTATGCCAAGATTCCTCACAGGGCATCTCTGGATGGGATACAATTGATGGAGTGGGATATTCTAAATAATTTTACAACATATGCACCTATCTTTCCTATGGAAATGGAGTTAGATGAGATTTGTTATACCTTAAAAGCAAAACTCAGTTTTAGTCTTGCTTTGTAATTTGAAAGAAAGTCTTCAAACATCAGGAAATACTGCATTCACTGTTTTTCTGGGAGAAAGCTTCTATATATGAGGAAAAAAAAGAAAAAAAAAGAACTGGCTCTTTTACTCTCCCTTGCCAATGAACATCAAGCTGTTTTGATGTCTTCTGTTTATTATGTTTTTGCTTTGGGAATTTGAAACTGAAATCCACTTCAATATTATCTTATTTTGTGAAATAAATTGTTTCATTCCCCCATCCATCAAGTAAAGCACACAGCACTGGATTAATTTAGATTAAGGGAAACAACAAGGAAAAAAAAAGACAAAGAGAAAACTTCAATGAGACAATGCTCGAAGTGCCTTTTCTGTAGAGGTGATAGCAATTTTTCTAATCAAAATAGCCTGAGAACTCTATCTGGAAGGGAAGTTCTGAAATTTAAGGGTGTAATAGATAAGTAAATGAGTGTAATTTTACAACATGAACTGCACATTTACACTTGCTATTTTTTTCTTGTTGGCTTGAGTAGCAGTGAGTGAACTGTTGCCTGTTATCCACCTTTATATTTTCCTTTTCTCTTGAAATTAATTTAAGTATACATGTAGTACAACTACATAGGTTTGCATAATTGGTAAAAATATACAAAAAAAGGATGGTACTTTATGTTACATGCCAGTAACATTGACAATGACTGTTTTCCCTTAAATCTGTCTCTGTATTAAACTACTTGTTAGCAGTTTAACATATGGCTTTCTTACTGTGGATCTTCTACTTTTAAGTACAAGACCATTCTGAAGCATCTCATGTCTTCCTTTAGTTTTGGCAGCAGGGAAAATAACTGTTTCCATAGGTCATTTGAACCACATATAAATATCTAGTTGATATGAAAGAAAGTGATAAAGTTAACATTGGAATAATACGAGCAACAGTTAAGTATACACTGTAGAGCTATTTTTTTTTCCTTTTCTATAGGTTCTTTCAACAGGATATAGCTCTATTAAGCTCCTGCAGTATTATTGCTACTGTCAACTGACATAAAATCTGTACTCATAGGAACTTGGCAAATATTACCTCAAAAGACAAGTTCCTATGGCACAGGTATCTTAAAATACGTGTACAAAATGATGACTTTACACAAAGGGCTTGCTGCAGCCTTCTAAAGGACATTGATCTAACATGCTGTTTTCATTGTGATATTTTAGATGATTGAAATATTCATGTAGGCCATTATTAAGGGTCCCACAACTGGGAGTACCATGCTTTTCTGATCAACGTCTTGAATTTATTCACTTCTATTTTGTATGAGAGTGCTGTTGCAGAGTAGATATTTTTCCCAGCATAAGTTAATGCTTAAGAGAAAAAAAATTCACAGCAGATATATAACAAATGCATTGTTTTACCCACTGCAAAATCCACATGCTACAATGATAAGAAAAATAGTCTGATACTATGGAAGATACCCTGAAAAACTGACAAATAATTACGTCACTCACAATTAAACCCAGTTTGCCATATTACATGCTTTTGATTTTCCCTTTTCATTGATGATTTTGAATTGCTAGCATATAGCACTGATACTAGCACTTTTCTGTGGGTCTCTGGTAAATTTTGGTGGTCTTAAAAAGGCATGCTTTTGTGCAATACAATGCAGATAGTGTGTGAAAAATGCATTAATGTACTGCAGTTGTCTGGTTTTTCCACAAGTCTCAATTTTTTTCAACAATTAAGCTGTTTGCAAAGCTGCAGTGAAGGTCATTGCAACTGCATTTATCACATTTCTGGTGTACTTGGGGCTCTATTTCTAACTAAAAATTTACAAAACATATATTCTGAAAGTATGAAAATCCTTTTGCAACCTTGTATCTCAAAGAAACAATACACACAAGGAGAAAAGGAATGCTCACTCAGTGCACTGTCCAAAGAAGCAAGACTTGCATCTAAGGAAGAAAAGGAAATTATGATGTGAAATGATCAGTTCCATATAAGAATAAGTGTGTCTAACTTATTATAACTATTTGGGAACCAGCTATCTTATCTTTCTTAACTTATTAGGAAAACTTTAAGAGAAAAATCCTGACCTAAATAGATGAACTTTCAGTGTATTACATTTGAATCCAAAAGAGATGGGAATGGGTAAGGAAAAGGTGTTTATCCTTCCTGTGATGAATGTTTCCTTACCTGTTGGTCTGTTTGTTCGAATATTGCTATCCTTCATTTTCCACCTCTGGAGGTGAAAGGATTTTGGCAAACAGAGATGAGCAGGAAAGCTTAGGCCATCAGTCTTGCATTTTCCGTTATCCAAGGGTTAAGTTTCATTCACAATCAGGTAGAATTGGGAAGAAAAAATTAAACTTAGAAAGTCTTAGTCACGTTGACAGAAAATAAGTCAGTGAATTTCAGAACTAGACTTAATACACTTGCAATGTAACCATGAAGCAAATAGCAGGACCTTATTTTCTAGGGATATTTTGAAAGAATTCTTCTTTTTTGGCTCCTCTTGACATCTCTTTTTCCAGCTGTGGCCTACAGTGTCCACCACTGAACTGAGGTCAGTATTTAATTACCAGGTGTATACAGTTTGAGACCTGTCCCTTAAAAGTTGGGCATATAAACTATTCATGATGCTGTGCTATACACTGCATAAACTGGCATTAACCATTAAGCAGCAGCATCTATTATTAAATTTTTTTTCTAATATTGTTTTTCTTAAAGGTAAAGGAATTCAGTTTTCACTGGGGAACAAACACACGTCAGAATTAGAATTTCAGAACTTTTTCAGTTGCTATAGCTCTAAAAATTACTATGAAATATATCTTATCCTTAGTTTTTTAGAAAAAAAACCCCTGTAGATATCTTACTTTCACTTTAAGGAAAAATTATGAAACTTGAAACTGAGATGAAGCATGAGCAGCTTTATTTCCACTGTAAGCTACTAAAATCTAAGTGGTTAATAATCAAAATGCCACATTCACTATAAGCTTAACTTAATTCAATATTATAATCACCACACCAAAGTTATTGTAAAGCCAAAAATGTTCTGTGCACTATATTAGATGAAAAGGATTTTGTAGCCAAGATGAGCAGTGATTCCTTGTTGCTCTAAGAGATTCTGTGTCTTGTATCACATAGGAGTTTAGATTAGATTATTTTAATGACTCCTTACAGAATGCCACTGACGAAATTACCATACAGTCTTCATTGTCTCCGAAATTTTCTTTTGAAATTATCTTCAGAAAACTTCAACTTTTTGTAAAATCAGCTGATATCAGAAGTATCTTCAATCTGTAATATTTAATAATACCTTACTCTCAAACAGGAAAATACTGTACAATAATTTGTGAATATTCACATGCTGTTTCTCAGAAAACACATATTCCAAAGCACAGAAGTATTAAACTATAATTCAAGTTTATACTTCATGAAGATTTTCTGCATTTCTTCTGTGAATGGTTGGTGTCACTTCTTTATTGCCTCTTTTTAAAAGATTCCATTTATGGCTTTTTCAATTGCATGCGTGGTCTTCAATCCTTAAATCTTATTACCTCATTTATTGAAAGAAATCAAATCGCAATAAACAATTAGAAATGGAAGGCAACTGATGGGTTACTGCTGTATCTGTAGATTTCAGTTCCCCAAACAGTCATCATTCAAACTTGTAAGATTTTCTTGGATCCAAATTCTACCAACTGGCCCCTTCAAGTCTAACAACACATTTGGGACAAATTAATTTTTATGAAAGCTTCTTTTTCTTTCTTATAAAAAGCATCTGAGACACATAAAAGGCATCTGAGAGCATCTATACACATGATTACCCAAGAGAGCCCGGTACTTTTAGTGTATATATAGTAAAATATCTGTCTCTCTTGGGTAATTATGTGTATACCAAAATGTTCACTGGTAATTGGGAAATCTGACCCACCACCTACTTAAAGTGTTGGGGTTTTGTTCAGTACACGAGGAAATTACATGGAAAAAAAAATGATTGCCAAGGGTTACAGAGAATGTTCTTTCATCATCATTCATTGAAGAAGCAGGATGGAGGAAAAACACAGAAACATAAGGAGATGAGATGAAAGGAGGGTTGCAAAAGAAGCCAGACTCCTAAACTGAGCTCTGTGATCTCTCTGTCTTTCTCTCTAATGGGTGTCCTCCCTGACTAGCCCAACGTTATGTTAAGTAGCAAGCATGTGGCATTTTCTGCAGCCAGAATGCAGAGAAAGACAAAGAAAGCACTGTACTATCCATTTGGATGAATCAGCTCATGAAATAAAAATCAGCTCCAACTTTCATCTACAACTTAAAGCAAACCAAACTTTTTTGAGGGCTGCATATATACACATACATATATACATATATATATACACAGACATATATATACCCATGTGTGCATGTGTATAAATATATATTAATATATATAAAATATATATATACCCACACTAATATAACGCTTCTGAAAAAGCTGTGAAGGCTAATACCACAAGTTTTTATGCTTACCTCCTCAGGTGTCCATTTTATGTGGATCTGACTAGGACAGAGATGTCTTCAGCCAATAACCTCATTCATCACAGTTGACAAACGCAACAGCAATTTTGATGGGAACATTTGAGTCATAAAAGGATGCATTCGAGCACTCTAGATTCCTTCTGGGCTATTTTAACAAAAAACTCATCAGTATTAATGTAGCATTAAGTATGGATGTCTTCACTGGATAACAGCGATGAAAAATTTCCTGAAGGTTTGCCTCTACTTTTCCAGTTGCCTGCCTCCCCTACTTCCTCTGGTCACATCGGGCAGAGGTGGATTTAGACTATTCATCTTAGACCCCAAGTGTGAAGGGACGTCACCCTTCCAGGATGAGATTGGGGCTGTGGCACTGTGGTGTGACTTTGCTTCCGTCCTTGTGACATGCACACATTGCATGCAGCTGCCTCCCCTCGGGCCCCAGTCCTACCTGTATCAGACACAGCAAGGTAGTAATAGTCGCCACTGCTCAGCTTTCTCAGAGTGCAATATTCATACTCCTATGAGTCTGAAGTGTCTCTTGTATAATTACTTTTTCTACCTGCCATTTTAGTAGCCTTTCTGCTATGGCTGGTGGGTTAGTTATGACTGTCGGTATTACCCAGGACACCCATTTGATGGTGGTGTGATTTTTTTGTCTTTCATGGCATGATCCTTGGCAGGGTTTTTGAATAAAAGTCCGCCTACAACGCAGCAGTCCATTGAGATCAAAGAGGATACCAGAGAGAAAACTGCCTGGTGAATAATGATGAGGAATTAAGGTGTCTCTGACCCACCCCACTGCATCTGGCATTGTCAAATTTGTGTGAGCTTACCACATTCTGCATTTTACTTCCCTGTGGTTTTATATTGTTGCACATCAGGGTAGTTCCTAGGGGTCTTACAGATAAAATAAACTGTTGCAGCACAGTTCCCAGGAAAATCTTGCTGTTACATCTATGCTGTATCTAGAAGGCCAGAGTGTGGGCTTGAGCTTTACTATGTGATTATTAATACTTGTTTAATTGTGAACAGACTACCAAGCTCCACGTTGGTCTTGCTCACTTATGCTCTGCAGATGGTATTTGGATACATTTCAAGGATTGCACAGAACAAAGACAGTTCCAAATAAGCAGCCACCTTCTTTTGGAGGGCAAGGAAATTTTCCTGCATATCAGGGAACTGTTACATTTCATACTTTCCTTCGGGACCAAAGAAAGCACTGTGGCCCTTTTCCTTTCATCTACTTGGCTTCTGGAGTTCTCAGAAATTATTTTTCAAATATAGGAGGCAGCACTCAAGCATAAGGCTCAGCGCCCACAGTATAAGTGGAAAATCTCCATCGCTATTCAAGTGTTGTTCTCAGATGCCCTCTCAGAGACTGTTGAGCTTTTTAATCACCTCAGTTTCTGCCTGTGGTCATGCACAATGCACTACATTTAAGTTGCTCTGAGCCTTTTCTGCTGAACCATAAAAGAGAGAATTCCTATCCTGAGCTGTTGCATCATCCTCTTCAGTGTGTAGTGGGATCTGAATTCAGTCTCCAGACCTGCAAGGAGAAGGACTCAGGTCTTTCTAGCACATACCCTTCTTCTCACTGCTAAGATATTCAAAATTCTGTGGTGGTTGAATTCTCACCACGAGTTTTTGCTGTGAAAGTGTAAATGTATGTTAGTAAAAACCTCTTGGCTCATGGCCATGAACAAAAGTCTCTCTCTCTCTTTCTCTAGCCAGGCACTGATGCATAAATCCAATTATCTTTCATTCAGTCCTTCACTTAACTTTTCCTCATCTCATTTCTAAAGATCCCAGGTGTGCTAGTTTATTGTATAGGCATCCAGCATCAGAACTAGTGAGCATTATACAAACTGCTAGAGAACCTAGGAATTTACTAGTGTGTAGGCCTTAAATGATTGACCAGTCTTGAAAAAAACTTTTTAAATTTAATTTTTTTGAAGAATTTCACGAAGAAAGAAGGCTGAAAAATGAAAGTGGCATAATCTCCAGTAATCACAAGCCAACACAAACATCTCAAATTTTTTTTGGTCTTATTTTTCTTCCTTTTCTAAGGGTGTATGTATAAAATAGGAAGTGAAGACACAAATTGAGGCCACAGAATCCATCCAGAAGCACAGTGGGCGTGATTTTTAATTATTTAAAAATTCTGTTAGAGGGAAGTTCAGAGCCTGATTTTCCAAGATATATATTGTAGCAATGTGTCTTGCACCTATCAGAAGGCGGAATCAACTCTGTTGGCTTTATTGACTTTAATTTGAGTTTCTTTTTTTACAGCTGAGATTATCTTGCTATCTCTTCCCCATAGATCTGCCAGTAATTTCTTCTTACTTAGTGAATAAAATTGGTGCTTTGATGAAATGAGTATTTCTTATTCTTGCAGTCTCAGCAGTGCTGTCTTTATAGTTACAGGAATGGTAAATCTTCTTTCAGACCATCAGCAGTAGCATTAGGTTGTACTCAAATGCAGTTGAAGCAAATCTCCTATGTTTGTAACTTCAAGTCCAGTTTTTAACTGTTTACCAGGAAAATGTATATGCTATTTTCATAAATCATTGGGATAAATTGCAATATTAAATTAGTTGAAATAAACAGCTCAGAAAAATACTATGAGCTACTTACTATGTATATGTCTTATGCTGTCATATTCTGAAGTACAGTTTGATAATTGCTGTACTTTTATTCACTGTTGGAAAACTATGAAAGGTATTGTCATAGCTCCATTGATGGGAAAGAGCTCGATTTATGACACTTAGGCACTACTGTGATGAGAACTTTAGCAGAATTTTGGTGGATAGTAGGACATAACTGCGAGGAATATGGATGAACACAAAAAAGACATTTCTTTTTCAAATCCATGTTTTATTTTCAGTGCATGGGTTTCTTGTGGTTTGGTTTTTTTTTTGGGGGGGTGGAAGTATATCTGGGAAGTATATTGCCTATTTAAGGCAAATGATGCAAAGAAACTGCTTTTTTCAGAAAGCCAGCAATTAGCTGTATTCAGAGGGAGTATAGCCCACAGTTCTGTAGCACTGTCCCCAGTGCCGTAGCAATTCTTCTACCAAATGAAAGAATTGAGGAGGGAGAGATGACAGAAGGCTGCACAGCCACAAACACTTTCCTGTGTTTAACAATAATATTGGGAGCTTTCTACACTTACAGTGATTAGTAACATAATCCATCAGTGGAAAAATTGAGTATTACTGGCAGGGTACAGCCTCATGCAGGACCATCAGTACTAAGAGAGGAGACGTTGCTTCCTATAGAAAACAGTCCCTGGGGTTTGGAGCCATTTCCCTGTGTCAATGCTGTTATGTTGGTGAGGCTGATGGAAAGCCAGTCAGGGTCAGAAATCCTGAAAGGTGAAGACATCAGGCATGATAATATTCTGAGAGCACATGCAGAGAACAAAGATGCCACCAAAGGGAAAAAACAAAGACGCTCTGGATTTATGTAAGATGAAAGTTCGACACCGTAGCTCTTAAGCAGATTGTTTACAAAACAAGCTTCACTGGCTACAGACCACGTGAGATTTTGGTTAAGAGATACTCCTCCTTTCTCTTTGGTAGGTCAGGTTTTAGACTCATAAAAGCAGCTCCAATTTTCCAAAAAAGTCAGTGTGCCAGTCTCTGCAAGCAGCTGGGAGCATGTGACTATTAGTACTGATTGCAACATACCCCAGCAGATGATTTAAGGTTGCATGGATTCCTTTCTCACCAAAGAGTGCCAAAATAAGAATAATTTACCTCAGAAACAGACAGGCAGATGTAATGAGAGAAATCAGTGTTTCACAAATGTGACTGCTTTTGAGGATTTTTTAAGTGAACTATTTTTGCAAGTGGACATGCTCATTCACTGAGAAATTTTCTCCAGAATAAAATTAACGATCAAAATATATGAAGACAAAAGATAAAGACACAGAGGTTCAGGTGTCATCTCTGAAAAAATATCAGCAGGACCCTGAGCGTGTATTTCCCATAATTTATATGATTTTCTGTATCACTCTAAATGTAACAGTTTCATTCCAATCCAGACCAAAAATAACTTCCAAAACATCAAAAGCTCCTACAGAATGGAAATCTTAATTTCTTGCTATGTCTATTCACAACAGCATTGGTTTTTTGTTCACTTCTAAGGTCTTTTTTTTTAATTAATTCAAAACATGTAACTGAAATAATCCCCCATAAAATATTGAAATTACATCTTACTTGCCAAAAAGGCGTTTCCTTATCCTTATAGATTATTTTCAATGAATATTTATTACTTTCTCTAGAGCCACTAAATTCCTTATACATCATTTTCATACCGTGTGTTATCTCAGAGAGGATGTAAAGTCCCAAGTTTTTCATTCAGTAGATAATAAATAGATTTGCTTTCCTGACTGCAGTCCACATAGCACCCGTTTCTTCTGCCCTGAATGTCCATTGGTACGACTAACCCCCTGAGGTGTATACAAGGTGTGCAAAATTGAGTGAGTACAACATCTGTAAATGAAACTTTTAATGGCATCTACTAAGTTCCCCTTAGAGAAACTGCTACATCGGTGGCTGTTGTTCATCAAAGGCACATAAAAAATGAAATTTTATGCTCCCCTTTACTCGTCATTTGGATATCACTACCTGTTTCTGCTTCTATTTCTGTCTACATGTTACTAATCTCCATAATCTAATGAGCTCACTATAATTTAGTTGTAGGAAGTAGAAAGGTCACAGAACGATCTTTATTGAAAATAAAATGATTTGTGTAGGCACAACTCATGAATCCATGCTTATAGAATATCAGACTTAATAAGCCATGTGGAACTGAATTCTGGGTTTCTTGCTTGAAAAGAAAAACCTTTTGAAGTGATGATAAAACAAAGCAGATATTCCATTAACTTTTACTTCCTATTGTCTTTTCTGGAGCCAAAATTTTGCCTTGCAGCCTAACATATCTTTTATCTTGATCTGCAAATTGCTGAGTGCTTCAGGTATATTGGCGTTCTGTAGGTGACTAAACACTCAGCATTTCACTGGACTAGGAGTGGATACGTTCAAAACAGTGTCCAATTGCATATCTGTAATTAACTGTGGACCCCAAAGTTTGTATACATATATTTAATTATTGCTGTAAAGCAACTGCTGAGAAATATATAAGTTGTCATTCATTCATAGTTAATTACACTGAACCCTCCCACTTAAAACTCACATTATGCACAAAACTACAGATAAAATAGATTTATTTTTTAAGTTTTATTTCTTAATTATTCTAACCTATGCCTTCTGGGCATACACCCTAGAACAGAAAGAAGAGATTAAGGTTTGTTATATTTTCTAATAGTGGGTATTATTGAAATATAATAAGAAAACAAAATGCTCACAGTATTTTAGAGAAATTCAGGTGATCCAGGCTTTAAGATGATACTACTTAAATAACGTATCTTAGGCACTGAACTAGCGGCATGTAAATTTCAAGCGATAATGAGAATATGGTTAAGGTAGCTTTTTATACCCCTTTTGTATGAAAGATACTTACGTCACAGAGACTAACCTAGCTGTGTTCCTTTCTGCTAGACAATCTTAGATTCCCCCAGTATTTCATGCGACCATTGACTGCTTTCTTTTAAAATTATTCTGTATGTATCTGATTCTGATATTGAAACATATTCTAAAGTTGAAACCTACCACTTCTGTTGTTCCTACATATTTAGAAACTAACTGCACACGGGACTGTAATCAGAAAGAAGTTCCATAATTTTTAGGTGGTTTGGGTATCTTTTGGCCAGTCAGTTTTTTGAAAAAACTGAGACAACCCCTTTGTTTTACAAGTAACTCATTTCATGTGGTCCTATGCGTGAAATATTAAGTGAAGGAAGCTTGTTTAATATTGGCAGTCTATAATTAAACATTTGGCCTTGCTCGGTGTCTGCATTTTCTCGCAGAGTCAAACATCTCCAGATGGTGAATCACCCTCAGTATCTCAGGCACATATTTTAGAATGAAACTAATTGCTCTCTGAAATCCATGACCTTAATGATATTCAGACGCCTAACCCTCAAATAAATCATTGAGACCTGGGCACTTAGATACCTTTCAGGATCTAGATCTGGAAAGCCTTTGACCCCTAAGAAACTGATAAGGTCCAAACATTTTACTTTCATGCTTTGAGAATATAATAATATATCATGATAATAAAGCATGCAGAACTCCAAACAATAGCTGAAATATCTAGAAATACAACATTTATATAGAAATAAATCCATATAGCTAACCTAGAATTTCTATTTCCTTTATGTTCTGTACAACCTTCAAAGAATTAGCAAGCCTGAATATATATATGTGTGTTTTTAGAGGTATAATAGCCCCCTAAAATCTTTACAGAAAAAGCCATCATTTTAAAACTCTTACTCTTAATTACTTTTTTTGAGAGCATTTGGAGGATGAATTTTTAAACTAGGAAACAGAATGTTTTCCAGGCTTCACATGTGAAAATTACAGACACAAAGAACAAAACTTTAAAAAAGTAACTTACAGCAACTGCTGGGAAAATTATTTAAGTATCTTTTAAACAGTGGGAAAGTATATATAGGCATGCCTCACATATACATGCATGCATACGCATCTTTTGAGTACTCTTGGGTGTACAATCCTTTCAAAGGATACACTGGAGCAAATGTCTATATGCAGACAACCTTTCTCCATGTTTGTGTCACTTTGGACAACTGCCAAACCAAACCTTATCTAACAATTTGTTTTGCAGGGCAATTCAGAGTCTGTAAAGGAAAGATAAACTGAATGGGGGTAAGTCCTCACCTAAAGGGAAAAGGGTTACTTTTTTGGATGTTAGCTTAGATGGCTCATTTGCCACAGCTCTACCATCCTTGATAAAATAAGATACGAAGTAAAGAAAGCATCTCCAGGGCTAACACATATAAAAGGTCTCTCAGGTAGGCAAAGAGTTACTGTACTTGGGAAATTAATGACATGAACAATGCAAAAACCAGTCTAATTTGGTTTTGACTATTTAATATTTTTTCTAACATAATTATGTGCCTTGTACACAACTTGTAGACATACTCACCACAAAGAAATGTAATTTTGGGGGTTCTTTTGACCTAAGTCTGCTGTACATCATTAATGAACACTTCTAGAAGAAAGCCAAATTAAGTAAATACTAATGGCAGTGGTTTATATTTTCTTTTTAAGCTATGAAAACATTTATATTAACTTTTTGTAAAAGTTCTAGGGCTCATATTCATGTCAATGGAAGTTCTGAATGCATAAGAAAATGGAAGAATAAGCTTCAAAGTGGATACGTGAATTGCCTGAAAATGCTGGTCTGGTATATTTTAAAGCTATTCTTGTGAAAGAGCTTGCGTTGAATTTGGCCACAACCTCTTATCTTTAGACATCTTTTGAGCAGCAGAAAACTGATCTAGATATTAAAAAAAACCAACACATTAATGGCATTAAATATTAATTGAAAATACATTAAACATTAATCAAATAATAATAGAAAGTAAAAGATTACTTCTGTGGCTGTTATTGCAAATATTTTCTTATCCGTATATTCATAGTTATGGCAATATCAGTTTATGTATTTACACCATTCCCTGCCACTGTCAGACAGTAGAAATGCAGAAGCAAACACTTGCCCAAAATCTGCCTTGTGGTATGCCATGGAAATGCAGGAATGAGAAACTGTTTAAACCTCCTTTCAGAAGGCATGGCAAAAAAGCTGATAAACAAAGAAGGGCCTTGTCTTTCTCTAAAAATGTGATCTGTAGTCCCTCTGACTTTGAGAAAAGTTGTAAATCTGCCTCTCAGCCAAGGATTTTACCAGTAACACCACCAGCTTTGCTTGTCATAACATTACCAGAGGCTAAGACAGAGGGGTAGGGAACTGGGGTTTAATTTCAGGAATTAAAATTAGCAAATTTGACATATGTCTAATTTTACTAGTGCTTGGGATCAACTGAATACGTACATAAAAGTAAACCCATTGTACCTAACGATCCGAAAAACAAATACAGGCTGGGCAGAGAATGGATTGAGAGCAGCCCTAAGGAGAAGGACTTGGGGATGTTGGTTGATGAGAAGCTGAACACGAGCCAGCAATGTGCTCTTGCAGCCCAGAAAGCCAACCACATCCTGGGCTACATCAAAAGAAGCGTGGCCAGCAGGTCAAGGGAGGTGATTCTGCCTCTGTGCTCTGCTCTCACGAGACCCCACCTGGATTACTGCATCCAGCTCTGGAGCCCTTAGTACAGGAAAGACATGGAACTGTTGGAGCGGGTCCAGAGGAGGGCCACAAGGATGATCCGAGGGCTGGAACACCTCTCCTATGAAGACAGGCTGAGAGAGTTGGAGTTGTTCAGCCTGGAGAAGAGAAGGCTACAGGGAGACCTTATAGCAGCCTTCCAGTACCAAAAGGGGGCCTGCAGGTAAGATGGGGAGGGATTCTATATCAGGGAGTGTAGCAACAGGATGAGGGGTAATGGTTTTAAACTGCAATAGGGTAGATTTAGATGAGATATTAGGAAGAAATTCTTTACTGTGAGGGTGGTGAGACACTGGAACAGATTGCCCAGGGAAGTTGTGGATGTCCCATCCCTGGAGGTGTTCAAGATCCATCTGGATGGGGCTTTGAGCAACCTGGTATAGTGGGAGGTGTCCCTGCCCACGGCAGTGGGGTTGGAACTTAGATGATCTTTAAGGTCCCTTCCAACCCAAACCATTCTATCATTCCCTGATTCTATGACTGTGCCTGTCTATGCATGTGCCATGGCAGCCGGGACATTCACTGGCAGATGAAGCATGTTGGTAGCTGTCAGCCTGTTCAGCCCCGGGCTTGAGCCTGTGCTACACCCTCAACTGAGCACCAGTTTGTGGGTTCAGGTTCTTGCTTTTAGTTCAGGCCTATTTGTTAACAACACCGGGAAAGGATAGTTCTTTCTTTTAAGCAAGCTTTCATGCAAACACTGAGAGTGCAGACCACAGGTGAGGGAAACAGTTTAAACACACACACCCACACACAGTACATAAAGAAAGAAAATGTCTTTTAAACATCCCTAGCTCTGGCAGACCAGAAGGATTTTCTCATGTTCTGGATGACAGTTAATTGTAGGAAAAGAAGACTTAGGACACTTCTGATTCTAAATGGCAGAAAATCTGGTTGCTACAAAACTTGTCTGAAATATGAGAGCCACACTGAGTGTCTTTTTTTAATTTAGGTTGAACACGAATGGAGTGTGAAATAGTACCCTGCTTGAGTGTCTGATCATTTAGGTATTGACTGTTACGGATTTTTTTCCTTATTACACTCTTCTTGAATTTTCTGGTGAAATTCAGTTCATCTTTCCCTGATGAGCACAGCACTCAGTTACAGCCTTCAAAAAGATTTTCTAGGCACACCACAACTCCTTCCATCTTGCCTGGATTATGTTTTAGACAGATCCTTTTCATTTAGATATTAAACCTGCCAAAGAGCCCACAGAGCTGGATGAGGGTGCTGACTGCAGATAGTGAAAAATAAAGCTGGGTGTTATCTTCATAGAGCTGAAACTGGAGTCCATGTTAATTTTATAATCTTCCCAATTTTAATATACATAGGACTCTACAGGTAAGTAAGATCAAGGTAAAGGATTAACTGCCTGGTGGATCCTTTGAGTTTCATTTGAGGAGAGATGCCACTAGTTATTCAAATATTTCCACTCCAGAAACACAGTTAACAGTCTCTTTTAATTAAGTATATATATTTGGAGTCTTCCCTATACATGCAGTCTCAGATTTGGAACACTTAGAGAGCTGTCTATTGATATGAAAAATTACCTCACGTCTGAAATATAAAGAAAAAGATCAATCTCCATTCCCTATGTTCAATATTTCAAATACCTGAGAAATATCAAAGCGTAGCAGTGTAGACATTTGTCCATTGACACCAGAACAGTGGAAAAATGTTCATAAATCAAACAATTTTTATTTCAAAGATAAAATTCTCTTATCAGGGCAGTTTAGTACCATTGCTACCATCCATTCACAGGCTCAGGTTTATTTTGGGCTGCTTTTTTGTATTCATGCAAAATGTGAACATTTTCCCCTATGGTGCTATAAAACACTCATTTCACCTCTCCCATCAGGAACTTCAGCAGACACTAATTAACCCTCTGGAGAAAATGTTTATAAAAATAACAAGGAATTATTAGCAATGAAGCAGACTCTTTTTTCCCCCAAGAAAAAGTCAAACTGAGAGAGCTAATGTATTATTGCTAAATTGTGAAGTTAACTCATTGGTCAAAAACTTTAATGAGCTGAGACACATCACTAGAAAGCTTTTTGGAAGAGCGCGTGCGTGTGTGTGTTCCCAGATGAGAATCTCTCACTTCCGCCTAGCAATATGAGACCATTAGAGAACAGTATCAGAAATAGACACATTTGTTAAGAAATTTTGAACTTTGGCATTTATGAAGAATAATATGATTCCTAGAAGGGTGAAGTCTTTTCACTTTTTTTCCCTAAAAATATAGCTAGACATGGACCAATCTTATTTGGGACACCATTGTAACACAGGGAAATAGAGGGTTTCATCTGTACAGAGACACCACCAGCCCAGCAATAGTTCTGACTCAATACAGTTGTATGTTAGTTTAGGTATTTTTTGAAAAATCTTAGCCCTAATTTTCCTGTCAAAAAGAAATACTTATATCTGGATTATAGAATCATAGAATCATTTAGGTTGGAAAAGACCTGTAAGATCAAGTCCAACCATTAACCTAACATGCCTAAGTCCACCACTAAACCATGTACCTAAGCATCATGCGTACCCATCTTTTAAATACCTCCAGGAATGGTGACTCAACCACTTCCCTGGGAAGCCTGTTCCAATGTTTGATAACTCTTTTGGTGAAGAAATCTTTCCTAACAGCGAACCTAAACCTCCTGTGGTGCAACTTGAGACCATTTCCTGCTGTCTTATCACCTGTTACTTGGGAGAAGAGACCAACACCCCACCTCTCTACAACCTCCTTTCAGGTTGTTGTAGAGAGTGATAAGGTCTCCTCTCAGCCTCCTTTTCTCCAAGCTAAACAACCCCAGTTCCCTCAGCCACTCCTCATAAGACTTGTGCTCTAGACCCCTCACCAGCTTCGTTGCCCTTCTCTGAACATGCTCCAGTACCTCTTTCTTGGAGTGAGGGGCCCAAAACTGAACACAGCATTTGAGGTGGAGCCTCACCAGTGCTGAGTTCAGGGGGACGATCACTTCCCTAGTCCTGCTGGCCATGCTATTTCTGGTAGAAACCAGGATGCTATTGGCATTCTTTATCACCTGCACACACTGCTGGCTCATATTCAGCCAGCTGCCCACCAATACCCCCAGGTTCTTTTCTGCCATGCAGCTTTCCAGCCACTGTTCCCCAAGCCTGTGGTGCTGCACGGGGTTGTTGTGACCCAAGTGCAGGACACGGAACCTGGCCTTGTTGAACCTCATACCGTTGGCCTCGGCCCATTGATCCAACCTGTCCAGATCTCTCTGTAGTGCCATCCTACCGTCAAGCAGATCAACACTCCTACCCAGCTTGGTGTTGTCTGCAGACTTACTGAGGGTGGTCTTGATCCCCTTGTTCAGGTCATTGATAAAGATACCAAACAGAACTGGCCCCAATACTGAGCTCTGGGGAACACCACTTGTGACTGGCCAATAACCAGATTTAACTCTATTCACCACTACTCTTTGGGCCTGGCCTTCCAGCTGGTTTTTTACCCAGCAAAGAGTACACCTGTCCAAGGCATGAGCAGTCAGTTTCTCCAGGAGAATACCATGGTAAACAGCATCAAATGCTTTCCTAAAGTCTAGTTCTCCTTAGTACCTGTTTTTTTCCTTACCTAATAATTTCTTTGTATATGAACTACTTATAACGCTTTTATAAATGATGATTTTTCATACATACAGTTTCAAGGCTGGGGCTTTATAAAAGTTTTTCAGTTCTATAACATGGCAAATATTTGTACTATAAAGCTTTTCAGATCTGTTTTGTACTACCATCAAACCAAATGGATTGGCTTTTAAGTTTCCCCTTATTAGTTTTCAATTTCCTGATCTCTTCTTATAGTACTTCCTTTTTCCTGTTGTCTTTCTCCTTACAAGAAAAAAGAAATAATTGAATAGCACAGCATCTAAGACAGAGCAGGACAAATTAAATATCAGAAGACATGATTTTTGAAAGCTATGTGAATTAAACATATTTTAGCATTTCAATCCATCACAGATGATAAGTATTCTTTTACCTGAAGTGATAAAATTTCATCTTGTGTTTGTTTTTTAACACCAAATAACAAGAAATCAATTCACACAACCCTTAAATCTTTTGCAGTATTAAAAAAAATCCCGCAATGCTTAGCTCTAGTGTTTACTTTGGTTCACTTTTAACAGATAATGATCATCTGCAAATTGGTTTCCTGTGCTTTTGAACTTTGTGAGACTGTGGTTCTTAAAATATGATGGATAGTTTACTCTAAGCAAGCTAAATATTTCATCCCACTACACAGAAGATGCATAAACAATGAGGAATATACAAATCATTTACTGAATGTTTAGGAGATTCCAAACATGAGTTGCTTCTTCTTACAGCCCTTGCCTTCTGTTTCGTTTAAGATGAACTATTTCCTTGACATCTTAACTTCTTAGCCAATTTTCTAGAAGGCAATGCAAAAAAGTTAGTTGTATAATGTCCAAGTGTTTTTTATGTCTTCAAAGAGAAGAACTCACTGGTCATTCAATACTATATATCTGTACTACATGCTGCTGGTTTTCCTAAGTCTGTGTAGAAAAGGGTTGACTGAAATGAAGAAAAAGCTTTCTTTTAAACAGATTTTGTAAGTAAAATCAAACATATTCACAGAAAATCATGAGCAAAACAGTGTATGCTATTTCTTTGAGAATTACATTTTTGTTTGACAAGCTCTCTTGAATACTGTTTAAATGTTGCTTTATTTCTTATACAATCTACCAAGATCAGAGGGTCTGGGAAAGGAACTCTCTTGTTTCTGTTCTATTCTACATCCAATGGGAGGGTAACACATAGAGCCTTAACTCCCTCATTCCCAAAATGCTGGGTCAATTTAGTTGAACTACAGTGGAATAAACAGCGTGCTGCTGCTGACTGGGGAAAATCACTTGCTACTTTCCTCCTGGCAGAAGAAACAACATGTGATTGAGATTCAACTCATAGCTGTAGATATCTAAAAGTCAGGTTTCATAGAGCCTGCACTCTCAATGCAGTTAAAAGGCATCAAGGCAGACATCTACTCATCCTAAACCTGTTTGGAGAGCCTTAGCTACTGATCTGATAGCTTTGCATAGAATCATAGAATCATAGGACTGTCTAGGTTGGGAAAGACCTTTAAGATCATCAAATCCAACCATCAATGTAACACTGCCAAAACCACCATGAAACCATGTCCCTAAGTACCAGCATCTAGGTGGTCATCCTGGTTCCCACACTTAAAAGTGCATGTGGGCTGCATAGATTCTTGATAAAATTGTGAAATGCACATATATCAGCTCAGATTCATTGCCCCAGGGAAAGGAAACCAGATATAATCCCCACCTGGGAACCACTGCATATCCCACCTGGTTCCCAGCATGTACATTTGGGAGACCAGAATACAAAGGGGTTAATTCCAGATCCAGCCTAAATTGTTAGGAGTTAACCTAATATTAGAAAAGCTTATTCCTCTATGTGAAGCAACAAAGAAGACAACAGAAATAAAACTTAGAAAGCTGAATTTCACATGTCCACATGTGGTAAAATTCTCAGATTCCGAGGATAGCGTCTCACCTCTAACTGTCAGGTTGCTTTCTGTTTATTAGGAAACAATAGACTTCAAAGAGTATAAAAGTCACAAGGGTCACCTCCAATATCATTTGGTTATTAGAAACCATTACATTTTACTGCCATTTCTCTGCATTGAGCTGGTAACTTGTATTTGACTAAATCCTAATATCTACAAGGATACCTAAACCAGAAATTAAAACAAGATGGGATGAAGAGTCCATGACTTGACACTTACTCTTAAAGCTAAATGAGTGCCTAATTTCCTTCAGTTGCCTGGGTTAAATGGATACCCAGTGGCTCTCTGTACACCGAAGTTTCTACATTAGGATTAAGGAACACTTTGGAATGCTCTGCCCATTACTAAAACTTCAAGAAATAGGCAATTACTGTTTCTTTAAGATCAATAAATTCAGAACTCACTCTGTCACTGAAAGACATCTTCCAATATACTATTATGATTTTATTTGCTTTTTACCCAAATATTCAAACTCTTTTAAATGGCACAGGACACTGTGCAGGTTTCCGCTGTCAACTCTCACCAACAACGCATATGAAGAGAAATCATCATTAGTTTCTTGGTCTACATTTAAGGCCTTAGCATGATGTCTGGTGCACCAATGTTTGTCACACTCAAGCTCTGTCTTTTCAGAGCTGGGGGAGAGCTGTCAGTTTGGGAGCCTTTCTTGAAGATCCTTTTAAAATTTGCTTAAGAAGCTCATGGGTTTAATCACCTACCTGAGCAGAGGTGTAACAGCAAATGATCCTTCAGCTCCAAATTCACTGCCTAAATGACATGGGTCACCTGAACTAGAAGTTCTAATTGATTCGCTCTTATGATGCTGCCAGATTGAAGTTGTTGTACCTTTTCTTATCTCCTTTGGCACAACAAGAGAAAAATAGCGGGTTAATGGAGTCATCTAATTCACTAAATCCCACCGAAGATGCTCCTCCCTGCCCAAGGAGATCAACGTGCTTGTTAGGGACAATTCTTTGTCCCTCATTTCACAAGTTTAGCGGACAGTCTTACTCTTACACACATTTCACTCACGGATCTTCAAATTATTTCCCTGTTTTCTCCTGATTTTTTTCCTGTGGTTTCTTTTTCACTTTTTCATAAGTCTACTATTTCTTTGGAAACTTTTCTGCTCTTGGAAATTTGCAGCTCTCCAGTTTCATTGCCATAAACGTTGCAACATGTGCATATCCTGTGCCCTGTGTGTCTCCACCAAAGTCACTACAGAAGTTAATAGCTGCAACAGTGGTATAAAGAAATGTATAACTATGACCAAAATCAAATAATGGAAGGATTCCTAGAGCATTCAAAGACAACTTCATGGAACAACATAGTTCTTTGACTATGAGCTGGCAAGGTGTCACACCTGAAACAACCACAAGGAGAATGATGACTTCTGCAGTGACATTCTCCAGTGAGTTTATCGGGATTTCTTTCAAGCTTTTCAGCAATATGCGCCTCAGAGCCATGTATATTTTAAAGTAATTTGTCTCCTTTCTGTGAGATATTATCAGGTAAGAGTGGTGTTGACTCAGCCACTGAAGGAGATATTTGAACAAAAAATCAGTATTCTTTCTAATTGATTTTTTTCCAGGTTGGAAACTATATAGGTCCCACTATATAGAACTCTTTATTTCTAAAGTTACCCTTGTAAATACAGTTTTATAGTGGAAAAAAAATTATATACTAATTGTAATCTATACCTGCAGAAACTATATTTTAGATATTTTCCCAGGCATAAAAAAAAAAATCATGTCATTTTTACTTAGTGCAGGAAAGGACTAAACTAAAAAGTAACTAGTGGGAAAAAAAATCAGTAATAAATATGGAATAAAATTTGGATGTCCTTTAAACTAAGTAAAGCATGGTGCAGTTTTTCTTTAACTTTTGATATGAAAGGCCCAGTCATCATGGCTTTATAAAAGGCAGGTCCTCCTTGACTAACCTGATCTCCTTCTATGACAAGGTGACCTGCTTAGTGGATAAGGGAAAGGTTAGACTTTAGTAAAGCCTTTAACACCATTTCAGCAGCCTGCCGAGGTGGCAAAGAATGCCAATAGCATCCTGGTTTCTACCAGAAATAGCATGGCCAGCAGGACTAGGGAAGTGATCATCCCCCTGAACTCAGCACTGGTGAGTCCCCACCTCGAATGCTGTGTTCAGTTTTGGGTCCCTCACTCCAAGAAAGAGGTACTGGAGCATGTTCAGAGAAGGGCAACGAAGCTGGTGAGGGGTCTAGAGCACAAGTCTTATGAGGAGTGGCTGAGGGAACTGGGGTTGTTTAGCCTGGAGAAAAGGAGGCTGAGAGGAGACCTTATCACTCTCTACAACAACCTGAAAGGAGGTTGTAGAGAGGTGGGGTGTTGGTCTCTTCTCCCAAGTAACAGGTGATAAGACAGCAGGAAATGGTCTCAAGTTGCACCACAGGAGGTTTAGGTTCGCTGTTAGGAAAGATTTCTTCACCAAAAGAGTTATCAAACATTGGAACAGGCTTCCCAGGGAAGTGGTTGAGTCACCATTCCTGGAGGTATTTAAAAGACAGGTACGCATGGTTTTTAGGGATATTGTTTAATGGTGGAATTGGCAGTGTTAGCTTAATAGTTGGACTTGGTGATTTTAAAGGTCTTTTCCAACCTACACGATTCTATGATTCTATGAAAAAGAGGGTTTTTTTCCTCCTGTGAAGGGTTTTCTTCTTTTGGCCCACAGTCCAACTTGGAACATTGTTCCAGTCAGTGTCAAACAGAAACCAGCAGCATGCATACGTCCCCAGGATGTAGTTAGCGGTGGCTATTACAATGGGTCTTTATTCAACAGCCCTCACAAATTACATATCTGTGCCCCCTACTCCCACATCTTCTATAGGTAGTTGCTGCTGCCTCAGTTTTCATTCCACCCCTTTTCATCCATATTTGATCCAGAGGCCTTCTATGAATTTCTCAGCTTTTGTTACAGTGCTTTATTGAACAACTTCTTACTCTAATTTTTGGTTGAAAAAAATATTAGGTGTTAACTGCTTCAGTTATACTAAACACAAATGAAAATATTTTTTCCCCTTTTTTAAAGTGTATTTTGTCAAATACTTCTCTGTAGAAAAAGCTTGCTTCAATAATTCATGATTTGTATCTTGCAACCAATGCAACTTATGGTCTTTGATTTCAAAGTTATTCAGGAATAAGCTTCCTGCAGTCAGCTAATTAAGTAAACTAAAACTAAAGTTACTGAGATCGTATCAGAGTCCAGTAATTCTTTATTCTTGTTAAAGCATAGTAACACCGTATGACTACATCTTCATCTTTATTCCTGCTGCATACTTCACGTTCAGATGGGCATTCTTTAAGAACTATTTAGTCAGTAAGAAGGAAATTCTTTAATTATTAAAGCTCATCAGTATAATGATTACTTTTTTTAAACATAACCTGAAATATATTGACTGAAGTAAGAGTGGCAAGAAAACATTTTATGATTGAAGAAAGAACAAATATTTTTTTTTTAGCCCTGAATGCAGAATCTGACGGTGCTATTGTAGAATGAGAATATTAGGTCCCAGTACATAACATACAGCTGAATTCTGCTGTATGAAATACCACTAACTTCAACAAGACTGAATGGGAAGCCAGGAGAGAGGAAAGAATAAATGAAAGCAGGTGTCGAGCACCTGCAGTATAAAAGCAAGCGACCATCAGAGGTGGGCTCTGATCAAATTGGGGGAGGAGGGATGAATTTGTATTAAGCAGCTCAACTTTTTTTCTTTCCTCTTACTTCATGTGGTTTCTGAGTTTATTACTTTATTATGAATATGATTTTATATGAGCAACTAAGGTCATCAGAAGTTGGTATGTGAATTCATTATTCAGTGAGGTTAAAAGAGACACGCCTTTGGATAAGTGATCGCAGTGCAGTTTCTCTGAAATCAAGAGAGCTGTAGGAATTAAGGAAAACTAAGTAGCTCCTCAAAATACTATGGCAAGTATGTTATAGTAAGTTCACTTAGCAAAGTATGGACAGTCTTAAGAATGCAAAACTATATGCAGCTCTCCTCCCCTGCACCTTCTCAGTTGTAGTGCACAGTATGATTAGTCTTTGACAATCTTACACCATTCAAATATATCTGTAACAACAACAATGTGTGTTCCCTCATTCCATTTCTTTTCCTGGAAATGGATTGGTCCATCTCTCACTAGTCTGTTGATGTGTCTTCTTTAGCTTCTTAAATACAAAAATATGAGTTCACCATTCCTTTCTGACCATCTCAGTGCCTTGATCCCCTGTTACATTTGGCCATATTATTATCTTCTTTTCCTATCAAACCTTAAATCTTGACATAATCCTTAGTTTTATAGCAACAAACATATTTTGAGCCACTTTTCTTTCTGCCAAAAGCCTTAGGTTCAAGATCAGCCCACTTGATTAGACTGGATTCAATCTAACCACTTGACCACTCCCTTTTATCTTCCATTTAATTTCTTATAACTATTTTTTCTCATTTCTTTCAATATTCACTTTTGTCCTTCCTAGCTCTTCCAAAGTTGTTATCTTTTGTGTGATCTCATTTCACTGCATACAACACTCACATTTCTTGTATTTTCAAGGCCATAAATACCTTGTCCTGTCTTAGTATCTGAACATTATCTATTTTATGTTTCCCTAGTCTTGATTTTCTACTCTTTTCCTTTTCAAAAATTTGAAATCTCCTTACAGTTTTCCAAGCAGCAATATGTGCCTTTCCTTACAGCATTAAGTTCCCCCAAAACTCAACACTGAATGAAACAAATACCGAAGGGAAAAAAAATAGAGTCTAAGCAGCTGTCGTGGTTTGGCCTGAGCCGGCAACAAAGAACCACGCGGCCGCTCGCTCCACCCCCCACAGCCGTGGGGGGGGGGGGAAATACGAAGAAAAAGTCAAAACTCGTGGGTTGAGATAAAGGCAGTTTAACAGAACAGCAAAGGGAAGAGAAAACAGTAACAATAACACCGATAAAGGAATATACAAACGCGATCAGGGCACCGCCGCCGGAGCCGGACCGCCCCAGCCCGCGCTGAGCCGCGACTTCTGACCCCCTCCCCCCGGCAGCTCCCCCCCTACAGCCCGGGCATGGCTCACATGGTGTGGAATACCTGTGCCCTCTCCCATCCTTGGGGAAATTAACCCCAGCCCTGCCGGAACCAGGACAGCAGCAGAATACTCATGTCCTATGCTATGCAATTTTACTGAGGCCACACGCTATTTTAAATATGTTCCTTTCTTTTTACCTAATTATATATACATTATTCATTTTCCTTACATGTTTAAAACAAAACCACACTTTCTTCAGATCAAGACAGAAGTAATAGTTTCCTAAAATATTTAGAAAGGACACTATCCTGAAAGCTATAAAAATTATTCGCAATCTGTGATTCCACAGACTCACTGTAATGCATGAGTTTTAAGTAGATGTTACAAAGAACATTCGGAGACATGAAATTAGGCTATTTAATGTGTCTGAAGATATGGCAGGAAGTAGATTTTGATGCTAATATAGAGATCTAAGTTATTATTTAATATCTCATTTTTAAAATTCTGTATGTATTTGTATGTGAAAGAGTGAATAAATTGACAGGAACTAGAAAGAAAAAAAAACTATTACTAAAAATCCAACAGAAATGAGACTGAATGAAGGAAGATGGATTAAACATCCAGTTTTTTACTCCATCAATAGTTATTAAAAGAGTGGGATTTTGCACTGAGGAAGTCCCAAAAAGGACTAGGGTTAGGATGTAATTTTTTTTTTTTGGGGGGGGGGGGGGGGGGCTTTAAGAGGGACTCAAAACAAAAGCAAAGAGCACGATTTTCCAGTATATTCCTTCGTGAGGAACAACCTTGCATCTGACTGCACAAAGAAAATTACTGGCAGATTTTTGACTGGACCAAGGTGTATCTTTTCATAATGTTCTTACATAATAAGAAAATAATATGGCTGTGCTTCATGCTTCTTCTATATCTCAGGGGCAAAACTGGCATTATACTGTACCCATGTAGACATTGAGCCTTGTAAAGTTCTTCTCATAAACAGAGTGCTGGAGGCATTCACCATGGAGTCCATAGGGAGGGCAGGTATATCTCATAAACTGGAATATTTCCTCACAATATCAACAAGTTGAAAGAAACTTGAAAAATATTAGCAGCCACCAAATACTCACCTGTAAAGATATATTCCTATCGGACATAATGTCAGAGTTTTTTGTATTACTTTTAACAGTGGATAGTATGGATTACTTCAAAACTTTGAGCAAACAACACATAATAAAATTGCATAATATTTCTGTGATGAAAGGTCCATGTCACATATTACAAAAAACTGTAACCTATTTCTTAATGTAAAAAATGATACATTTTGGCAGGAAAAGTCTTTTTTCATAATACGCCTTCTCCCTTTCCCATCATTCAGAGTACATGTAAGTATGTTTTTACACTACTGGTAATGGAAGGTAGAAAACCTATCCGATTTCCCAGCTGCAGTCTCATCTGATCTTTGAAATGCATTTCAGGAGTATTTAGAAAACTACTGATATCTGAGACTATATTAATAATTTGCATACATATATTTATAGGCTCCTATTTTGTTGATCAGTGTTAAAATTACTAATGTCTGTTACAATGAATACATATTGTAATAAGACTTCTTCTCAAGCAAGTCAATGACAGACTACAATGTATGTCATCATGAAGTCTTACATTTTAACACAGTCCTGTGAATATAAGGCTTCTGCTCCAAGATTTAAGTTATTTTGCTAACAAGCAGGAGAAAGATGCACAGTTATCAAATAGAAATATGTGTACCAAGACAACAATATTACTACCTAAATGCCAATTTCACTGCTTTGTGTGCATTAGATATAGGGAAGGGCATAGCTAAAAACAGTAACAGCAATTATTTCATGAGGTGACTGATCTCACTTCTCTCATATTTGAAAGGAATAGAGTTACCATTTGTTTTTAAACTATATTTGAAATAGACAGAAACACATTTCTGACCCCATGAATGTTCTTTAGATTCTACTGTTCTCCCCCTGAAATTTCTGCATGATGAAACATGTAAATAGGTAAAAGGGGATTAGGTGTAAATGCCATATACCTGCCATTACAAAGAAACATTTCAGTTGATTGAATTTCTAATTCTGGTGAATACCATAATTCACCAGACTTCAGAGACATTCTGTAGTCCACTAAATGTTTGTTTATATGAAGTGAAGCAGCTCAAAATGAAGTGTATTTGAGAACCATTCCAAAAGAGTTTAATGAATTTTAGTCAAAATTAACATATTTCCAATAAAATACTTTTTGTTTTTTTTTCTTTTGCCTAAGCTGTCATTTTGCAGAAAAAAGTTGGTAGAGAGGACTGTTTTGGTTTGGTTTGGTTTTGCTGACATCATTGTGAATAGAACCGTTTAAGAAATTACCAACTAGTTCTAGTTTTCTTCCTTTCCTTGTCCAATTTAGGCTTTTGGACACACACCTTAATAAATTATGGGTATTTTTGTCATATTTCCAAAGCAGGAAAAAATGTTATGGAGTAATACAACATTTGTTACGATCCTACCAGTAACAGAAGTTATATAAAAGCATTATGCTCTAGAGGTTTGAAGGATCATAGAATCATAGAATCATAGAATGGTTTAGGTTGGAAGGGACCTTGAAGATCATCGAGTTCCAACCCCCCTGCCATAGGCAGGGACACCTCTCACTAGACCAGGTTGCCCAAGGCCACGTCCAGCCTGGCCTTGAACACCTCCAGCGATGGGGCTTCAACAACCTCTCTGGGCAACCTGTTCCAGTGCCTCACCACCCTTAAAGTGAAAAACTTCTTCCTAATGTTTAATCTAAACCTGCCCTCTTCCAGCTTAAAGCCATTCCCCCTCGTCCTATCACTACATGCCCTAGTAAAAAGTCCTTCCCCAGCTCTCCTGTAGGCCCCCTTTAGGTACTGGAAGGCCGCAATAAGATCTCCCCGGAGCCTTCTCTTCTCCAGGCTGAACAGCCCCAACTCTCTCAGCCTCTCCTCACAGGAGAGGTGCTCCATCCCTCTGATCATCCTCGTGGCTCTCCTCTGGATGCGCTCCAGCAGGTCCATGTCCTTCTTATGTTGGGGACTCCAGAGCTGGATGCAGTACTCCAGGTGGGGTCTCACGAGAGCGGAGTAGAGGGGCAGAATCACCTCCCTTGACCTGCTGGCCACACTTCTTTTGATGCAGCCCTGGATACGGTTGGCCTTCTGGGCTGCGAATGAATCATTCTGGATGAATGAGTAGGCTTTACTAAGTACATTTATTCATTACAGTGCCTTCTATTTGTATGATATTCCTGGCCAATTTACATCCCCTTGAAACTTCTCGGTTATTAAACCATCCCTGGAGCCCAAAGCTCTGATCATAACAATTTTAACACAGTCAGTCCTTTTTGCCCCTATAACTTTGCTCAGAAACTGGAATACAAATGCACAACCACATCTGAAATTTTCTGGAAGAGCAATAAAATTGCAAATATAAACAAACTCAAAAAAGAAAAAATATACAACTTAATATTGTAGGATTGCTACCTTTACAATCTTAGTCACTTATCTTTGGAAGAGAGCAAAAATGAGGATAATGTATATAGTCAAATGAAACCAGTCAAAGTGTCTTTACTGATATGTGAGGTTCTGGACAAGGAATAGCTAGGAACTGACACGGTATGCTGAAAAGATGATCCAATATGTATGTTTCTATGCTAGTTGAGAAGGTTGTAAAACAGAAGTGGGTGAAAAATAAAATTCTTCATCCCATTTTTGCAGTATTGTGGGAAATCTGTGTGAAGAAATGTCTATGGTGAGATCAAAAGGGAAAGTCAAATGTCATAACTCACATGGCAGAGAGATGTTTCCTTTGATAAAATGCTGTCTACAACAAATAAAATGTGTTAAGAAAGTATAACTGGAAAAGGAGGTGGGGAGCTGCAGAAATTAATACTCAAAGAAGAAAAAGAATTAGACACACATATTAAGCAAGCTAATTTCTCTGGTTATTTTTGGACCAATGCTATTGACTCTGCTGAAAAATCCTTAAGCACTAATGATTGAATGCTTGGCATTTCCAAAAACATTTTTTGAAATACATCACTACAGAGCTGTATAATACTCAGAACTGCATTGGTGTTTTACCTACTAAAAGGTCAGCACTACTTTTTCAAATTTCTAATCTATTTTATGTCATTTTTGATAGGTGGTATGGACTGATTGCTTAGATATCTAGTTCTTTAGTAGTTTTACTAGTGTAGAATGCTTCTGTCAGCTCAGAAGTTCAAAGTAGCTGGGAATCTTGTCCATTCTAGTAACCCTGAAGGGAAAAGTTGATTTGAGAACTGTGGCCAAAGACAAAAAAGTATGCAATCCATTAAAAAATTCAAGTTAAAACACAAGGAATTAATATCAGACAAACTATTGAATAACAAATCTATAGCAGAGTGCAGTAAGAAAGAACAAGCTCAGAAATTTTCAATTCATGTTTCAATTTGTTTGTTCTGAATAATAGAGAGATGGCACAATAGAAACTAAGGAGATGCTAACACAAGCAGATTACAAATGCAGTAGAGAAAGCTGCTCTACCTCTCTAATTGACTTGTATACAACAATTTCTGTTTATGTATTCATTCATTCATTATCACAGATTAAGAGATTATTATTAAGAGTTATTTAAATAACTTGACTCAAACAAACCAACTGCAGACAAGATCTACCAAAAGGATTTACTTGCATGAAATATTAATAAGAATACATTTTCTTGAATTTTCAGGTTCCGTTTGCAGAGAGTAGCAGAGGGCTGTAGAAGCATAAAGAGACACAGATTTTTAGTAGTGTACATGCAGGTTGATCGCATAAAAGCAGACTTTCCTTTCGAGGATATAACCCATATTTACAAAAGTTCTGTATTAAAAATGAGTGTCTGAAAAAATACAGGGTCAGAATTATGTGATAGAAGAAGGGGAAGAAATAAAGATGGGACTAAAGTAAAAAAACTTTAGGATTTGGGAGTTCATGGTCTTGACTATGAAGGGAATAGAAACAGTTCAGTTCTACCAATTACATTCCTGGGTAAAGCTAAACTCTTATTCATGTCCACTTTTGAATAACTACAAATATCATTGCAGGCATATGACCTTACTCTGTCACCCTGTGGTAATATATCTACTGAAAATCTAAGAAATATGCAGATATAAAAACAGAATAATCCAGTCTTTTCTTCAGACACATTTGCCTGCCCTCCAGTAACTGCCTTCAATGGCCTAATAAATTATATATTAATTAAACTAATTTCTTCATTCATGAACAATCATTTCTGTCCTACTAAAATAAGTCTTTCTGCAGCAAATGTGATTGTATTGCTTTAGCAGAGGGTAGGAATTAACCCAGTACTATTTTAAGAGTATTTTTCTAAAATATGCTTTGAATGTACAGTTGCCTCCTCTCTATTCTTGTTTAGGAAATGACCTACTGAGACTCTCCTGTTTCGTGAAGACATTGTGTTCCTTGATCTTCAGGAAAGCCTATTACACACAGGCCTGGAACCGAAGTTCTTTCATTGTCCCTTGTCCCTTTTATTGCTATTGTCCTTGAGGATTTTCTAAGCACCTCTAATATCTTGTATAGATTGGACATTGCTATATGCTTACTGATTTTTTGTTGTAAGCACAATATCCAGGTTTATACACATATTCTATAATAAGCATGGATAATATTTACATAAATATTTAAAACTATTCCAGGAAAACAAACCTGGAAATAATTAAAGATGGTCATTGTACTATGAATAGTTTCCCCTACAAAGACAACCAATAAAATGAGATTTAACATAGAAGGTGGATTGGAGTAGGACTAAATGTGGATTGCCAATCTCTACTGCTTTGGATGAAATAACCAAGAAGGATTCAGATGTTGCACAAAAGATGCTGATACTGACTTAAGTGTGCAAAGAGTTATTTGTGGGTCCATGTCTGATGGCATATGTCCACTCTAAAGGTAAAGAAAAAAGAAAGAAAAAAAAAAGGAAAAGAAGAAAAAAAGAAAGAAATGGAAAACTCTCTGCAGCGGTGAGCTGGGAAAAGAAGAAATAGGAGTATTTTCACAGTGGGCACTTCTGGACATCCTCTCCAGTGCAGCAGGTGGTTCCCTGAATACTTCTTAGCAATAATCATGTTTCATCAGGACCTGCTCAGTTGCCCTATGGGTTACTCATGCTCATTACATGAGTATGACTGACTGGAGCACATTTGGAACAGGTGCAGATGATGCACATGATAGTTGGATATTAAGTTTTGCAAATATATATTATTAGGTACTGCGTATTGGTTATTTAAATGACTGTTGTTGACAAATGTTGTCTACTAAATTCTGCTTTTCCCTAGCATAGTTATAAACTAAGATCTGCAAAGCAAAGGATGAAAAGCAAGGAGAAGTTGGGGAAGAAAGGGCAATTCTCATATCAGTGGCAATAGTTCTCCACAAGAAACTCCATGTAACAGGCATGACAATGATCCACACAGTCTCAAAGTTTGCCTGTGAGAGGCCACAAAGGCAAGAGTGCTTTGGATTACATATCTGAGATAACCTGTGGAGAGAAAGCAAACAGGAAAAGCATGTACATACTATTCTAATGTTAGTAAACCAGTATCTTGTATTGGGAGTAAAATGGGAAGCAAAAGCCAGGCATGCTATAGAAGTAGTCTGTGTACGTATTGCAAAATTTATTTCACAATAAAGCATAAAACTTTTCCTTTCTGCTTCACAGCTCATCAATGGGAAAAGCCCTGTTTCAGAGGACTTTCCTGCCTATATTGCCATTACTTCTACTTGTTCTTTCTTCCTCTCTCTTCATTTCTGTTACAGTCTGTATTGTTTTAAACTACTTCTTCACCCTCCTTTCCCCTTCTTCAACTACTTCAGAGTTCCAGCTCTTCCCCCTTTTCTCCCTTCTCATTTCCTTTGAATTCCTCTCTTTTCCTCAGACTTGATGCATGTCTCCACATTTTGATCCTCACATCTTTGTCCTGTGCTTTGAGTTTTTCCTCTGAAATGCCAAAGATTCATTTTCTCTTTGCCTTTACAAAATCCCGCCTTCTTCTGTTCCCACCTCCCTGTATGCCCTTTGGCCCCTCAACCATTTTTATCTTCATTCCTCTTGAGCAACCTTGCCCTCAGCTGTCCCAGCCTTCTTTCCTTCTACCCATTCCCTTCTTAAACATACCCCAGTATCTAGGGATGGGGTGACTCAGTTTTTGAAGTAAATTGTAGGTGTTCATTTTAGACAACTAAAAGTCAAGTAAGTTTAGACTTTGACGAGGTGAAAGAGCAGGTACCATTGAAAGGTTGTGAATGTTTCCGGAAGGGTAAAATTTTACTTTTACTTTTTCAGTCTCCTTTGTAGACAGTGCAGGAATACAGTAACCTTCATCTAAATTTTATTTTAAAGAGGAAGGGGTAAGATAAATAATATATATGTTTGCTTGTTTAATAAATCAGATTTTGAATTTTGAATTTTTTTTAAAAATCTAGTGTGTCTCAATGGCCAACTCCCTGAGTCTTTGATTACATTATTAGGTGAAGATGGAGAAAAAAAGCTGGAGGAACATATGAAAGGTGTTCTAAGGATGGTCTTTCAAGCAGTCAGCTTAGCTGGCCTAGATGTATCGCTCTGCAGTGTGGGATACAAAAAAGCAGAGTTGCCAGGACGAAAGCTGAAAATGCAATTGTACAGGGACACCTCACTCTATATAAAGTGGTTCATTAGTGCCCCTGGTATTTAGGTAAGTGCTAGGAAATGGCTGTATTACCCACACAGCCTTGTACGCTCTTCCCTTCTGCACTCAGTGCCACAGAACTAGAAGTAACACACAGAAGATGTGCTGTTGCAGAGTGTTGCAAATTTTCTCTAAGGTTGTACTTCTCAGAAAAAGACATATAGGATGGCTGCTTTTATTTATTTTTTTTTTTAATTTCCCTTTCAGCAACCCTAGTAACCTACCATCCCACTGCAATTTCACCAGAAATCCATCTGTCTGTAGAATTATGTGTGCAGCCTCCATTAAGTTCACTCAGCATTACGCACCTAAGACAGAAGGCACTTTTTTTTCCTGTAGGTTTGTGAAAACAAGTACCAGGCTGATTCTCATTCAGATGCAAATATGAAACCAATCAAAATGGACTGAAAAGTCTGTAGGCTGCCATTGTCAAACTAAGAAGGAGGTGAAAAGCAGCCCCTTGTTGCCAGCTGTACAGCAAGGGAAACAGTTAAAATGTGGTGAGGCAGAGAGTGCTGTGGTATTTCTCATTACGAAAGGTCACCACTTTGCTAGTTCATCACCATTTTTTGGAGAGAACAGCAGAAGGTGGTGTCAAGGAAAGAAAAGTATTATACAGGAGACAAGAAATACTGCAAAGCATTAGGGAGACAAAGAAAGCACTTAGTGACTTCAGAGGAGTTGCATGGATATAACCTGGGGCAGAGTTTGGCTCTGACTGCTTCTGTCTGCATATCATTTCACAATGTCCAGTACACTAAGTGGCGGTCTCACTTACATGGTTGTAAATCCAGAGTATCTCTACTGAAGACAACTGTCCTGAAACCAATGGAGGTAACCCAGATTGATGCTGGTGTAAATGAAATCACACTCTGACCTTAAGCACTTGCTCTGTCTCAGGTAATATTTTTTTTTAGAGTCTTCCTGATAGTTAATCTTTCTTCACAAAATCCAGCTTTGCTGATTTGGTGGACTCACAGTGGTACGCTCTGACATTATTTCTCCATTTTAAAGGAAAAAGACAGTCAAAGCCACTTTAGCCATTTGTGTAGAGCTGAGGTGTCGTGCCAAAAAGAGGGCACATTTATTTTCTCTTCTTTCTGTGCATTTCATCAGGGAATCATCCATCTTTCACTGATACTTTTCACACATTTAAAACCTTGTTGACATGCAGTTGTCTTTAAAAGGCTGACGCATTTCTCACACTTCTCTCTCAAAATGACCCCCCAGATAACCTTCCTGGAATCCATCTCATTCCAATGGATACTCTCTCTGATGATCACAGTTACATTGCTTGTTGGTCAAGCAAGATAATGAAGGAAGCAGACGCAGCACTGCAAGAATGTACTGCTGCTGTCAATAGCACTCAGAGAGCTGAGCAGGCAAAAAGCGAAAGAAAATATAACTTTTTACTCAAATATAACTTTTGAAACTAAGTCTCAGATCACTTAAATTCTCTCACTCTCAACAAAAATTATTGACGTATTTGCCAAAGATGGTGGCAAGTTAGACAGAGCAACAGCACCTCTTATTTTGGCAGGAGTAGTAACAGGTAGATGCATCAAGTCACTCCAGAAAACAAGTCAGTGGCAAGGATATCTCCACACCTGCTACTTCCATTACTAATGCTATCAAAATGGTTTCACCAGCTTTCAGTGCTGCCACAGCTGCTGCTTCATGTGCTGAATGTTTTACCTCTTTGACAGCAAGAAGCCAGATGATGCTACTTACACAATTTATATTGCTTGTGACATATACAATAAATGACAGGCCTTCTTTCCTCCCCATTACTTTCATTGCTCTGAAGGACTACTCCAAATCTGAAGGACCTGTTTTGTGTTTTATTGCTATTAATCTGAATTGCAGTTCCTTCCAGACAGGTCAGTCAGAATCCTGTTTTATTTAGTGTCCCACATAAACAGTTTGATCCCTTTTGGAGATTAAACATGATCCTTGGGATTTGAGTCTTTTTGTAATGTAACTCTTATTCTTACATACAGATTCTTTCAGCTTTGTCTATGTGCCACTCATCAACTTCAGCACGGCTTAGCTACATGCACTGAACTGCCTTTAGTGAAAAAGCTGCTAGATTACATATCCTTTAGAAGAGCGGACTTGCTTTTCCTGTTTATAAAGCACCATGCATGTGTGGTCTTTGAGGCTATGTCAATTACCATCACGAAACACAATTCTATGCTGCCATATAATTAGCTGATGAGTACAGGTCATTACCCTACCATTGACACCATAGGTCCTCTCCACTTCTCTGCTTTGCAAACATGCAGGTGGAAAATGAGACAAAGTTTTTTGGTGTGGTCCTTATCCCACAGGTGCAAATATTTTTGCTTTTTTATGATTATACATTTTTTCTGCACCATAAAAATATATATTTTCTTTGCAAGCACAGTGTTTCTAATTACATTTTGTTACATCCCAGTAAATGGGAGTCCAGTCCATTAATTCCAGTGAATTTAATCCTGATTCACCAGGAGAGCACATTGAGGGGTCCATCCTAAGTCTCCTTTTACTAGTACCCTTAGTTACTTACCATTTAAGAACAAATTAGCTCTTCTCTCTGGATACAAAAATTCATTTACTGACAACTAGAATCGCTTTATGAACATAGGGAAGGCAGATAGTTTCCAGGTGAGGCACTGTCCTTCCCAAAGTCTAGCTAGGATCCTTAATTACCTGGGAAATACTTCCATTTCTGAATTAACAAACCTGCAGCAGACCATTTCAGAGGCTGATGCACAGACAGAGCATGTATAAACTGGAGAGGTTTGAGGAAAGAGACAATTCCAAAGAACTATCTCTCCATTTTCTTAGCGGGTAAAGAAAACACACTGGGTATTATCTGTCTGAGGCATGTAAAAAAAAATAACTAAAATTCAAAGGTTATTGACATAAAAAGTTTACAACCCAAAATCATAACGTATTTGTCAACTATCAACTAGATACTTTATATCTAAAAAAGTTGGATGATAGGACTGGCAACATGACCTATCCATGAAGTCAAATTCTTGTTTATGATTTGATCTGACTAGAAAAGCTGGCCTACAAACACAGACTCTGCCACAGAAAATAAAAGCTGAAGTACTGAGATACACAGCACCATTGGGAATCTCACTAATCTTAGAATAAACAAGAATGTAAAATGCTATGCTATGTATTTTGTTAAGAATCACATTTGTATTACATCTGCTTGACCCTTGCAATATGAATCTTATCTATGCAAATGAAAATTGTTTCCCTTGTGTTCATTATATCAATGTGCAGTACTCTTTCTTTGTACTTTTTATGTGTTAAATATTAAAACTCACATACTGAGGGCCAGAAAATTAAATCAGATAAGATTTTTAATGTTTTTATGTTTCTCCCATCCACAGCATTACAGCAATACATTAAATGTCCTTGAGTTACCTTACTTTTTTATACAGTTAAGCTGGGTTTTGTATAGTCTTAGCAAACTTCTGATTAGTACAGTCTCTGGCAGCAGGTACTTTCTTATAATCTTTTTTTCAACAAAATTCACATCAAAACTACTTCACTATGTAGCAGCTGACATAAACTGCAAACAGACATCCCACTTTTATCGTAATTACATTCCTGCAAAAGCAAATTTGTTGAAAAATATATCAATTTTTAATTTCTTTACTCCGTGGCCTATAAAGCCTATTTCCTTACTATTCAGATTGCCTAACACACTACCTCAATATCTGGTTGAAATCTGTATACACCTTCAAAGTAAAATTTAATCTTGCTGTAATTTGAATGTGATAAACAGGCAATATAAATAATTTTTTGATAAATCAGATTACTCAGTACAACTACAGAAGTTCAGTTGAACTGAGTCTTATTTTAATATTGTATATAAAATATTTTTCAAGTTTTCCCTGATTTTATATCTCACCGAGTAGAAGTGGGAAATGAGGCTTGCTAAACAGGACTATGAAATTATAATTTATTAACCAAGACTTAACAAGTCAAGATGCTATACAAAATAATTATAGGTAAGTAGGAAATTTTAATTTGAAAGTGTATTCATTCTCTGTGTAAGCAGTTAGGCAGCTAAGATGAAGCTTGTTCAGCACAACGCAGGTTTAGGTTATGAGCGGTAAGTGGCCTGCAGTACAGATTCCACCTTCCACCACAGCTAAATTGCTAAAATTGGGACTGACTTTTTCCCCATATTCCCATTAATCCATCCTTTGAAAATCATTTCACCAATCAGTTCCTCATATTGCAGGGTTTATACCCTGTATATACAGAGTATATTGAGAAGCCTTAAGAAGAGAGGGCTAAAGGAAGATCTTGTTGCAGTCTTTAGTTACCTAAAGAGAGAGAGCAGAGAGAAGACAGAACCAGACTTTTCTAGAGGTGCACAGCGACAGGAAAAGAGGTAGGAGACACAAGTTGCAACAAGGAAAATTACAGTTACCTACAAGGACAAATTTTTAATTATAAAGGTTCTTAAATACTGGAACAGGTGCCCAGAAGGTGGTGAGTCTCCATCCTTGGAGGTCCTTGGACCTGGTTTGAGTGGAGAAGTTGGAGTGGATAACCTCCAGGGCTCCTTCCAACATACTTGATTCCCTGCTTTTGCTCCACGAGGGAAATATCTTCCAATCATTAATCTTAGTATTTGTATGAATGAACAATGCTTTTTAATTGGACCTGGGACATAAACACTGAATCTGTATTCCTACTTGCTGTTAGACATTGTTTTGGCAAAATCTCCATAGTTTCACATCCCTCACATATATACCAAAGCCTTTTCACACGAGTTTAACAAGGTCTTTCCCCTTTCTCCTGAATCTTAGGTCTGGGTCAAAATCGAATAAGGTTTGTAAGTGGGCTGGTACACTGCTCCCTTTGTGATACACATTAGGGATCTAGAAGAGCAAATTCTTCAGTTTGATCTTACTTTTTTTAAATGAGAAAAACATCATTTTTTCTTGACTTAAAATTAGTGGGTAAAATTAGTGAATTAGTGGATAAAAGAAATGTTTTAGTTCCACAATTATTCATTATCACAGAACCTTCACCTTATCACAATATCACCAATCTTAACATGTGCCAAAAAAAACCCTCAGGAACAAATGAAACTTTTCAGCTAAGTTAACCTGGCAGCTCAGAGCTTGACATTCACTATGCAATGGAGACATACTCTACATTTGAAATGATTATCCGATGAACTGCACAGAATCCCTACAGTGATAAGGATTTCTCCTTTTCTTTGGATGTCTCGTGTTACACATGGGCTGGATTCCAAGTGCTCCTATTATTGGAAATAATAAAGATTGCCTCTATATAGACTTGAATAGAAATGAAGTTTGTAATTATCTTTGCCTTTAAGATGTTCAAGCGCTTCTGGCCACAGAAATATACTGCTGAAGAACAACCCAGTGTTTTCTGCAAAGACTGAAGAGAGACAGGAGGTAACAGAACAATTTCAACAGCAGCTGCTTAGTTCAGGATCAACAAACTAAATCACTTAATCTAAAGAAATACCATCTTGACCAAAGTTAGATTTGCTTATTAATAGAAATGTCAGATGAAACTTGACCAATAACTTGAAAGAGACCTTGTAGGCCAATCCCCATTCCTTGAGGCAAGATTAACAACACATAAACAATTTCAGACATATCTAAGTTGACCCAGTTTCTGAAAATGCCAGTGGATTTCCAGTCTGTTCTTGTCTAGTCTTATACTTAACTAATATTACACTCAGAAGTTGTCTTAATCTCGTATGTGATTATTTTACATTCCACACACAGAAAACATGGAGATGAATGTATTCTCTTCCTTTTGCCTAGCTCATATTTCAGGGCTTACTAGGAAAAAATCTTGGAAGCAATCACCACATTGGTGCCAGAATAAGTACAGAACAACTTTCTACTGGTAAAAGATAAAGACTTTCTTTTGCATCACATACATATTTCCCTGTGGCATATCAAATAGTCAAGAACACCAGGCATTCCCTGAAACTCCCAGAGATTCTTTAGTTTTCTTTTTTAGCCATTAGAGCGATAAGGCAAGGAAAAGCACAAACACAGCTTTTCTTTCAGCTTTGGAAATTTATTCTGTGATTTCCTCAACAGACACCATAGTTCCTTTTTTTGTCTTTTTTTAACTTCCATTCTTTCCATTTCTTTATGTTCTGGAAATACATCACGTAAAAACCTGTGCAATTACATTTGATCACAGAACTAACATTGCCCCTTGAAATCTCATAGTAATGTACCTATATGGATAAGATTTTTAGACATTTGACTATATATATGTATCAGACTATAACTTCTGCTCTGATAGTTATAATGCTAGCTCAATGGCTGTAATTTTTTTCTCTGTTCAGCAGTTTATTTAAAATTTGACTTTCTATTACTGTATTCAGACTTTATATGCTTAAGAATGTTTTTTTTAATTAAAGTTCTTCATAATTGAATCTTGAAGACTGAAAATACATCTTTCTTTAAAAGAGAGTATTTTCCATATCCACAGCTTTCTTGTCAAAGAAAGTCTGTTAATGACACATTAACTCAACTGGCCCCTGCCCTACAAATAACGACACAAGCAACTCTTGTAGCCACAGCAAATGTGCGGAGGCCCTACACTGCTGGGCAGAGTTTCCAGATCTTACTCCAGTAATCAGCTGTTTATTTAAGTTTTAATGTGCTCTGCATTGGGCGCTGGATTTTGGTCAGTGCAACCCGTTTGCACAATGTCAAAGCCCATGTATTCCTTTATTAACATCTTCCTGATGCTGACCTTTCCTCTCCTCCCGTCCCCAAATAGGAACAGTATCAACACTTATTTTCTTGCTGCTAGATTGTCTGCAGTCTAGGTTGTGTTTATTATGCGTGCTGTATACCTTGCTAGCCCTCAAATGAGAACACGAATTTCAATATGAGTGTCCAGAGGCTTGAAATAGAGCATGAAAACTGAACACCGGTAAGGCGAAGTTTTATGATAAAAATATCCATTTACACCCTTAAGCACACTTGTTAATTTTTACTCCATTGGAATCCCACTTTCCTATTTGCCTATATATATTTGAGATTTTTAATGACTGCTAAAGGTTGCCAAGGAGGATATAAAACTTAAAAGTGTGAAAACAAATTTAGGAAGAAAAGGGATTGGATTTTAATTCTTAAAACTTAGATAATTCAAATACAAATTTTTGAATCATACAAATGCATAGTCTTGCTGCAGAGGAGGTCATGCGGGGCCATGTGATGCTATGTGCTTAATTTTTAAGCCAGAAACATGCAATGATCCTGAAGCATTTAAAATTTCAATGGGGAAACAATTGAAATTATTAAAATACATTAAAACCACATGTCCTGGTTTGAGGTAAACCAGGACCAATTTTGTTCAGTAACTTTGCTTCTTAGCTGTGCCTCTTCTGACTACTGAAATTAACAGCATCTTGTGCAGACAATGTTCACTCTCTCAGAGTGATAAGACCAATGTTTATAGCTGATGCCCAGGCATGGTATGCAGAGAGGCTCTTGCTTATACTTATTACTATAACACCCAAGGCCAGCTAACTTTGTTCCTTGCCCCGTTGGATGGTCAGAAGCAGAAAAGCACAGTGGGGTCCCACCTGTGGGCAGCAGTGGACAGGACAGGTGACCCAAAAACTGACCAACAGGGTATTCCATCCCATCTGCCTCATGCTCAGTACAAAAGTTGAGGGATCAGAGGGCCAGATTGCTCTCTTTCTTCAATGGCTGACATCCGAGGAGGACTCAGTCTGTTCGTCTGCTTTTGATCCCAATCCTGAATGCAGATCTGGAATCCAGTTCCCATCTGTCACTGAGTCCAGTTTGGGACCTCCCCAGTGCCAGCTGGTGGTGTGGTTGTCATCCTGGGAGCTTGATATGGTCTTGTATATATTTCATTATTTCCTTTTATTTTATTATTGATATTTCATTAAAGTAGTTTGGTTCCTTCTAAACTCATAAGTCTCTTTTTCCATCCTCTGCCTCTCTCTTTGAAGAGGGGTAGAGGAGAGCATCTGTCGGTCCCATCTGGGGTCCCCCACATCCCCAGTAGCCGATTTAGTCCAAACAACGACACCACAGCAAAGTCTCAAGACACAATATTCATACTCTCTGAATATGCTGCATCTTGTTGAAAATCAGAGTTGACTATGACTTTGGGAACAGATACATGAATGGCCCTTGCAGCACATCTCTGCCAATTGGTGTCCTGTTTTTACAACTAACCTGAGGGTTATTTCAACATGAAGAAAGCAGTGATTTTTATACATTCACATCACAAAGCTTCCTGATACACGTACATATGAGGGTCAAATTTGTAAAATTACATGAGCCACCTTTTTTTCTTTCAATATTTATTGTACTTACAAATTACCACAGAATAGAAGCCTTGCCTCATGGCTGAAGTTCACATGAGCTCAGTCTTCCCTGAATCTACAAACGCTCAAGGACCAGCCATCAGTGTGCAGTTGATGGGCTTCAGAGTAAACTCCTGGTTATTCCAGAGCTGTCCTTGGAAAGGCTTCTTGCATCTTCCTTTGCAGCAGCTGTGATTGGTGATCGCCAAAATTTGGGTGGTGGCAGAGATGAGTCACAAGTTTCATAGCTCCTGTGAAATGTATATAGGTATTTGTTCTGAGGGTCTGCAAGTTAGTGCAGGTTTAAAATAAAAGACAAAAAAGGAAAAATGGAGCAATTATCAATCAGGTTTTACTTTCTTCCACTAATAACTGTGCTAGGTAGGAGCTGAAAATTTTCATTCTCCTGTAGTGACTCATTTTTAAAAATACTACTGGATTTTACCCTGTTCCCTCTCCAGGCACATACACAATATGTACTTCAGTACGTATTGAAATAATTAACACGGCCTGACCTGTGTTTCTTTTTGCCATCTCAGAATAGACTTGAGTCCTTGATCAGATCATTTAATAAAAGATAATAAACATATATTCAGTGTTATTGGACAAAAGGACTGCATCCTAAGGTTCACTTTAATGAAAGGTCTATCAACAAAGGGAAGAAAAAATAAGGTACAGCTCTGGAAGAGAAAAAAAAATGAAAAGAAACAATCCAGCTAAGCAAAGAACAAGTTTGAGAGGTATTAAATTATGTGAAGTAGCTGATTGAGTCTGACTTTTGATTCTCCCCCCCAAAAAGGAGACTACAATAAGGCATGAGTATCATACTCAAATTTAGACTGCTAAAAGAACAAAGCCATTGATCTTCAAAAAGCACTGCAATTATTTGAGCTTCTAAAGAAGCCAAGACATTTCCCCTTCCAGAGAGATTATTGGCACAAATAGCACAAAAGAATGAAGGAGACTTGAGGGGAGAAGAAGTGAAGGAATGAATAGGGAAAACATCTGTGGGAAAAGGCATCTACGGAAAAACATTTTACATGTAGTGGGATGTTGTTTGAAGTAGAGTTCAAGGGACTGTGTGCAGGTAAGAAGGGGTGGATGACAGCAAGGGAGAGATTTATACATAAACACATGATAGATATTACAGCGGCGAAATCAAATACTTAACAAGTACAAAATGAGAGAACTCAACAGTCTTTGCAGCCCTCGTTCTTTTCCCTTGAGGATATCCATTATGACACAGGCTTTTAATACATAATCGCACACTGTATTTTTTCTGCACAAGACCCCTACCCCATTGAGTGAACAGAATGGATGGTGATCAATTAAAAAAGAACAGCTATTCAATGTTTTGTTTTACCCTCATTGTTCATTTTGTGGACTTAAGCCTTATCTACTGCACACTATTCAGAGCCTGCAATGAAGACAGAATTATTAATTTCCTCATGGGCTTTTCTCTGGCACTCAGCACTGTGATGCTCCGCGAGCATTAATTTATCTTCACAAAGTGCAATGTGATGCGAGGGGTTACTGTTATCCCCACATTACAGATAGTAAGCTGAACCAGCGAGACAGTGAAAGTAAAAGTACCTGCTTGTTTACAGTACATAATTTAGGACTTAACAACTGATTTCTCAAATTACATACAGTAGCACTTAGCATGTTCAAGACAATATTCCCATAGACTTCAGCTGTATCTGAGAACGGCCAGAACAACTTAGACCAACAGAAATCAGAAATGGGAGAGAAGTGATTAGCTACTTCTACTATAGCACTAAACGAGACGTCTGCAGCAGAGAAAATAATCTAAATTTTTGTTTCATTCATATCCCAACTTTGGCAGTAAAAAGACAGGTCATACGAAAAGCACCCCAGATTCACATCCCCAGCAGGTCCAGATAATGCTCTGAACAAAGCATGGGCTCCCATGGAAGATGCGCTAAGTGGCCATTGAATCAAAGTGTCTATGCATATGCAAGAGAATTTGGAATTGAAATTACAAGGTAATATGCCATTCTGTGACTTTATAATGTTTGGTTTTGCAACTACATCAATGTTTTGTAAAGTACAGCATGTGGCTGTTTCTACGTTATTTCCTGCACTTTTAAAATTAAAAAGGAAACAAAAAGACCTTGTTTTACATGACACTATCACATTGTCCTTTGGCAGGTCTTGGAGGTTTGCATAGTCTTTGGCCACTTCTGCTCATGGTATATGTGCCAGCAACGGCAGGATATTGAAGAAGCAGGCATTCGGGGAATGGATCAGAGCTACCCTGCTTGTCTCAGACCTAATGTCTGCCCATCTTACTGCCTTAGCCAACCCAATAACAACGAAGTGATCACATACCCTCGTAACTTTATGTATTGGGTTTGTGTGGCAAGGTGAGAAGCTGCTAGAGGTTTCCGCCATGCCCAATACAGCCAATGCCAGCTGGCTCCAAGACAGACCTGCCACTGGCCAAGGCCAAACCAGTCAGTGACGCTGGTAGCACCTCAATGATAACATGTATAAGAAGGGGGAAAAAAAAAACCTGCATGGCAACAGCCAGAAGAGAGGAGTGAGAATATGCGAGAGCAACAACTGTGCAAACACCACCTGAAGAAGAAGGGGGAGGAGGCGCTTCAGGCACAGGAGCAGAGATTCCCCTGCAGCCTGTGGTGAAGACCATGGTGAGGCAGGGTGTTGCTCTGCAGCCCACGGAGGTCCATGGTGGAGCAGATATCCACCTTCAACCCATGGAGGACCCCACACCAGATAAGGTGGATGCCCAAAGGAGGCTGTGACCCCATGGAGAGCCTGCACTGGAGCAGGCTCCTGGCAGAATCTGTGGACCAGTGGAGAGAGGAGTACATGCTGGAGCAGGTTTGCTGGCAGGACTTGTGCCCCTGGGGGATCCATGCTGGAGCACTCTGCTCCTGAAGGACTGCACCCCATGGAAGGGACCCAAGCTGGACCAGTCTGTTCCTGGACTGCACCCCATGGAAGGACTCACATTGGAGAAGTTCTTGGAGGACTGTCTTGCATGGGAGGGACCCGCTGCTGGAGCAGGGGAAGAATGTGAAGAGTACCCACCTTGAGGAGTGGCAGAAACGAAATGTGATGAACTGACCACAACCCCCATTCCCCATCCCCCCTGTGCTGAGAAAATTGGGAGTGAAGTTGAGCCAAGGAGGAGGGAGGGGTGGGGGGAAAGTGTTTTAAGATTTAGTTTTTATTTCTCCTCTGATTTGGTTGGTAATAAATTAAATTAATTTTTCCCAAGTTGAGTCTGTTTTGCCTGTGATGGTAATTGGTGAATGATCTCTCCCTGCCCTTAACTCAAAACACGAACCTTTCTTTATATCTTCTCTCCCCTGTCCGGCTGAGGAGGGGAGTGACAGAGCAGCTTCAGCAGGCATCTGGCATCCAATCAGGATTAACCCACCTCACCTTATTGAATCAATGACTTCTTTCTTTGTGTTAGGCCTAACAGGAGAGTCCTGAAGATCATACAAGGTGCAGACTTCAGCTCTGTGGTCAACCTTAGCTCAGGCTTCCTTAGAGAAGCTGTCAGCCTTCACTACAAAGTCCTGTTTCATCCCTTTAGCCTTGAACTGGAAAATGATCATTTTTGCTATGAATATCAGATGTACTGAGGGGCTGGATGAAACTCATTAAGATCCGAATCTTCTTAGATTTAGCAGCTTAAATGTTCATATTTATTTGTGGGCTGTTTACCAGTTTGTTAATCAGAATTCTGGATTATAAAAATTCACGGTTTTATCAAATTTCATATAAATTGAGAACAATCAATAGGGAAAATTTAATTTCAATTATTAAAGTCTAATGAAAAATTACAGCTGAAAAGATCTTTTTATGAGAAAATTCTACAGCTCACATTAGATATTTTACATTCTTTTACATTAACATTCTTATTTTAATACACTTTCAAGAGTAAAAAGATAAGAGATAGAAACATAGCAGGCATTAATCAAATTTAAGGTACATAAGCAAAAGAGAGGTGATAGTTCTGGACAATTTCTAAAAGATATTGTTCAAATGCTGTCTGTCCCATAAACACACGTTATTCTAAATCAAGGAAGTATTTTAGTATAACATGGATGCTAATATATTTTCTGTAATCAAATAGAAAAAGGTCAATAATGTAGTGGCAAATGTGTGTCCTCTTTGTCCTAATACCATGTTTAAAGGAATCGTTTCTCTACTCTCCCAGTGAACTAAGCAGTATCAGCCAGAGCTGTACAAACACAATTTCAGAGGGGGCCCCTAATGACCAGGCTATATGAGCATTGCATTACTTCACCTTTTCTCCCCTCCTACCTCTCCAGGACACAAAGAAAAAAGAAAGCAGCAAAATGCATATTCAAAAGTGGAGTTATATAATCAAGATGACAGAAAACATAATGAAAATCACAGATAAGAGTTGGGAAACTGAACTAATTACAGAACTACTATTAATTACTACAGAACATATCTAGTTTTAGACATATAGAATACTTAGACATATAGAATACTCTGACATATATGATACTCTTAGGTAGTCCCCTTTCCCTTCTCCTTATCTAAGGACGCAGATTATCCAAACCCTACATTTTTAAGGAGCAGTACTTTTAAGAGTATGTTAGTTGGGCTGATGTTTATATATATGAAGATAGGGTAAGACAAAATCTCGCATTTACTGCACTTGTGAAACCTACTAGTCCTCAGCCACATCTAACCTTAACTAGTATGCAGATGGATAATGTGGGCATAAGATTTTTTTCATTATGTTTTCTTCTCTGCATAACTTTTTGAGTGTGAATATTACAAAACTGCAAGTATGCATAGGAGAAAAATATGGTAGTAAGGAAAAAGTTTTCAAAAACAAGTATGACACTACATGTTGTTTTCCAGATTAAAAAAACACCCCAGAATACCCCAAAACCAGCCTAGCAATATCTTTACAATTATTTAAAGACAGAGAAGGTTTAGAGTACATTCAGTAGGTATTTTCAAAGTACATCAGTAATAAAGTCAGACTGATAATTTTATACTGTGTTTCTCCAATAATCATTAGTATTTGTATTCCACTGTATAAGATCATGCATCCATCTGCCTCTCACACTGCCCACCTTTTGCTTTAAACAGCAACAAAGCTGAGTATCAGTATATTTCTAATCACATCACAAAACCGTGTAACAGAGGAATGGCGAAAATGTATCCCATTTTGAAAACATATAGGTGCAATTTAGTATAAAAGGCAGAATATGACAGCCAGGTATATTTATAGCAGCTTTTCTTTGGATGAGGTGCTTTCAGGTAAATGCATCCTATAGACTGACTTTCTTGTATATATGAGTGAGATAAGAAGAGTTTAAAAAACTTTTTTTTAATCTCACAAGTACATTTCAATGATGAGAAAGCAATGCCATAGTCAGCTCAGATGTAATCAGAAGAGATTTTTGAAGGTGAAGCTGACAGTGAGAAAGTAGAGGTTAAGTGCAGATCTCAGCTCTGCTGGCACTGGTGAACACCTGAGAATAGAAGACTCATTTTTATCAGCAAACTTCAGTGTGGGGTCAAAAGTAACAGAGTAACTCATTCACTTAAAACTCTCTTCATTCTAAATGTAGAGACCATTGATCTTCAAACCTTTCAGGGACAAATCCTCACTCAAAATCCAGTCTCTAAAATAACTGCTTCACATAGAAAGAAGATGAGCACCCAGAAACACTGTCTGAGTGTTTTACTTCATTAGAGAAAATACCTAACAGAAACCTCAGGCCATCCGTCCTCTGGCATAGCAGTTGAAGATTGAAGGCCATATTTTCAGCAGTTGCTCCAGAAGTGTCCTGATAACTACTTAACCTCTGCTGGTGAGATCCTAAGACATCCTCGCAGCCTCCTATTTTTCCAGCTCTCTGCTTATCTCTCCATATTCTGTGATACTTGGACAGACAAAGAATACCTTAGACTAGCTGAGAAGATGAATGAATATACACTCTTTCTATGAGTTCAGACTCCACCTTGAGCACAGGAGACCACTTCAAATACCTTGAACCATTTTGCCGGTTTTTATTGAGATAATCTCATGTTGAAGACAAAAGTAAGAATGATTTGGGATGTCAAGATCTCTAGTTCCTCACCAGACAAGGAAGAGCCTCAGACTTACTTCCTGTCTTCAGTTTTGCTTTAAATGGAGAGGATCAATGAAAAATACCTACACTTCTTTCTAAAACAATGGAGGAAGTACAGAAATTATCCATGTTGATGAAATTGCCTCAGTCTAAGGACAAGAGTGTGTGAAGGCTTGGTAAGTCTTCTGGTTGTGTATTATTACACAAGACCAGTGGTATGAATTTTAATTACATTTGTTTGGCTCATCCTTTGGTGAAAAAAAGCTCTTGTACAGGTTTTCCAGTGTACTGGCCACGCTTTTCAAATTCGGATAGAGGTTGTGCACCCTATTTTTCTCAAAATATGGAGGGTTTATGAATTACATGCTAGAGAAAAATCCATAGAGACTAATGGTGGAAGGTCCTCCCTGTGTTTCTGTGATTTGAAGGACAACCAGTTCTGCAATTTGCATCATGGTAGCAGCTGTGAACCAAATCAAGATAAGACTCAGTTGCAACACAATATGTGATTCAATGTTAGTTGAAATAAAAATTAAAAAAATGCTTGTTATTTTTTTATCACCTTATTATATTCCATGTTGGAACAATAATGATGATATACCTTGAGAAGAGACATTATGTACTGCAGTTACCCCATGCATCTCTGATGGGTAAAAGTACAAAGGAAACAGATTCAAATGTCATTTCAAAATTAAGAAAACCACTAAATGACTCTCCCCTCTTCCACACATCAGGAATTCAAGATTATCTTCTGTATATGGTTTTAATGAGCAGTATTTCCCCTCTTGTGAAGGAACTCTGCATATACAGAACAGAAAAAATACCAAAAAACAAAGAACAGAATAAGATATGGTAGACTTCATTTATTACACCATGAAGAATTGTTTTGATTGAACACAGCTCCCTTTGCACGCCCCACGTGTCCCTAGAGATGCCATTTGATGAAAGGCGCAGGCGTTCACAGTAGTTCGAGTGTATCAGAAAAAGACTTTAGGGTTTTTATTAGGAACAAATATTATTGGGATATGTGGTATCTAAACCACTTGACTCCATATTTATGTATTAGTAAGTCACCATCATTTTCTTCTGATTTCTGACCACAGCCATTTCACAGCAATGCAATCACCTGTTTCTGTCATGGGTTTAGAAGTTCTGGTTCAGTAACATGGGACTTTAACAAACCTCCTGAGTTATCAAAAAGTTGTATCAAACACCTCTTATAATCCTATATAACTGTATCTACTTTCATCTTGATCTCATGGGTTTCTTTCTTCCCTTACATCTTTATTTATTACAATCTTTTTTCTAATAGCCAACCTAAATAAATGTATTTCAGATTAATTATAATTATTTGTTTCTATATCAACATTATACTTTAGTTTACATCATTTTCTCCCTGCCTGGTATACCCTTGATACATTAACTTAAAGCAAGTATTTTCCCTTCAGCGCTAGTTTGCTAAGTCAAATAAGCTCATGTTGCCTCCTTTTTATGGGTAAACATGCTTTTCCCTCTGATGTCTCAGTCATTCTGTAAACCTGCTCCAATTTGAATTCACCTTGCTTAGAATGAACAGTTAAAATTTTACATAGTATTCCAGAGATGTTTCACCACGTTAGAAGTAATAATTTTCCTCTCTAGTAGAAGCACTATGCCTGATAATTTTGCAGGATTGCATCTGCCTTTTTTCACAGCATTCTCATAGTGGTGATTCTGTCGCCCTTTGCCTAACTAGCACTCAAGATTTGCTAACTCGTGTTTCCAGAGGACAATCCCTCAACCTTAGAAAATTTCTTCCATTGTCATGCTTAAATCAAACGGGATTAGCACACTTCTATTTCTTGTATGAAAGTCATTATAAATGCTTTTTTATTTGCTGAAGCAAAAAAAAAAAAAAAAAAAGATTGGCTAGTTTCCTTTATCTAGAAAAAACGCTTTCTGATAAATTGGATATATCTATTTTGATCTGTGAAATTAATGTAAACAATATTGCATTTTATTCCAATTTTCGTTTCCCCATCCATTTTAACACAAAAATTTGCAAAAAAAAAAATTTAATTTGAGAACATAGTAAAGAGCATTTAATTTCCAGATTGTTTTAATCCGTCTTTTAAGAATAAATACTAAATTCATAGAATCATAGAATCATAGAATGGTTTAGGTTGGAAGGGACCTTGAAGATCATCGAGTTCCAACCCCCCTGCCACAGGCAGGGATACCTCTCACTAGACCAGGTTGCCCAAGGCCACGTCCAGCCTGGCCTTGAACACCTCCAGCGATGGGGCTTCAACAACCTCTCTGGGCAACCTGTTCCAGTGCCTCACCACCCTTAAAGTGAAAAACTTCTTCCTAATGTTTAATCTAAACCTGCCCTCTTCCAGCTTAAAGCCGTTCCCCCTTGTCCTATCACTACATGCCCTAGTAAAAAGTCCTTCCCCACCTCTCCTGTAGGCCCCCTTTAGGTACTGGAAGGCCGCAATAAGATCTCCCCGGAGCCTTCTCTTCTCCAGGCTGAACAGCCCCAACTCTCTCAGCCTCTCCTCATAGGAGAGCCTGCTCCAGCCCTTTGATCATCCTCGTGGCTCTCCTCTGGACGCGCTCCAGCAGGTCCATGTCCTTCTTATGTTGGGGACTCCACAGCTGGATGCAGTACTCCAGGTGGGGTCTCACGAGAGCGGAGTAGAGGGGCAGAATCACCTCCCTTGACCTGCTGGCCACACTTCTTTTGATGCAGCCCAGGATACGGTTGGCCTTCTGGGCTGCGATCGCACACTGCTTGCTCATGTCGAGCTTCTCATCGATCATCACCCCCAGGTCCTTCTCCACAGCGCTGCTCTCCAGCCATTCTCCGCCGAGCCTGTATTTGTGCTTGGGATTGCCCCGACCCAGATGTAGGACCTTGCACTTGGCCTTGTTGAACTGCATGAAGTTGGCTTGGGCCCACCTCTCCAGCCTGTCCAGGTCCCTCTGGATGGCATCCCTCCCCTCAAGCGTGTCTGCCTCGCCAAACAGCTTGGTATCATCAGCAAACTTGCTGAGGGTGCACTCTACCCCACTGTCCATGTCGCTAACAAAGATGTTGAACAGTACGGGTCCCAGTACCGACCCCTGAGGAACGCCACTCGTCACTGCTCTCCACTTGGACACTGAGCCGTTGACCGCAACTCTTTGAGTGCGACCGTCCAGCCAGTTCTTTATCCACCGAGTGGTCCATTTATCGAATCCATGTCTCTTCAATTTAGAGACCAGGATATCGTGTGGGACAGTGTCAAACGCTTTGCACAAGTCCAGGTAGATGACATCAGCAGATCTTCCCTTGTCCACTGCCGCTGTAACCCCTTCGTAGAAGGCCACCAAATTTGTCAGGCATGACTTGCCCTTGGTGAAGCCATGTTGGCTGTCGCCAATCACCTCCTTGTTTTCTGTGTGCCTCAGCAGAGTTTCCAGGAGGATCTGCTCCATGACCTTGCCAGGCACAGAGGTGAGACTGACGGGCCTGTAGTTCCCCGGGTCTTCCTTGTTTCCCTTTTTGAAAATAGGGGTTATGTTTCCCCTTTTCCAGTCGGCAGGAACCTCTGTTCATTCAAATTCACTGTATCCCAGTCATATAACACCTTCACTTTTGAATATTTCCTTCCTAATAGACACATAATTTAATCTGCTAGTTGTTTCAGAAATGTGCAGTAGATTTTTTTATTTATCATAACTAGAGCAAGCTAAACAATTTGAATTTTTTGTTTATTTTGAAAGGAGTAATTTCCATGCAGTCATTCTCCTTTGCTATGAAAAATAAGATACTGTTTTGATCAGCATCACCTTTTTACCAATATTGAGACAAATATCTACCTTGCTGAGAATCACACTTAGACTCATTTTTATCTCAATAACATCATTATTATGGCATTTATATCTTTCTTTGGACTGATTTTATTTATTTGGTTGCAACATCTTTTAATATTTCTTTACTGTCTCTTGCAACGCTTATCTCTTTCACTTTTGGAAATTCTGCAAGTTTTGACCTTCAAGATGTAATTTTCTTAATGATTATTACTGATTTTTTTCCGTTTTGTAGAATCTTGACTCACTACTAATAGTATCTTTAAGAAGTTTATTATACCGAAAGGCTTCCATAAAAGATTTTTTTTCCCTTTTATTAAGCTACAGTTCTAGACAGTGTTTTGTACTGTTGACCTGAGGAAACTTCAGCATTCTTCTACATTCAGTGGCTCCCATTTGAATTGGCTTAATAAAAGAAAAAGCAGGGTAGGTTTTTTTGCCAAAATGTGCCTTGCTGAGTAAAAACCAAATCGGCTACTGGTCATTTTTGGTTTATCCTTCTATTTACTTTAATTTATCTTTGCTCAATGGTTTCATGATATTTGCCAAATCTGGAGGTCTGAAGTTGCTATATCTTCTTGGTTTAGTGGTTATTTGGTGGTGGACTTGTTTGTGTTACAGACGTCTTCAGAACTTCCTGTTGGAAAGCATAGGTAGCTGCCTAATCAGTATGTTAGGTTTTTTATGCTTTTCTTATATATTGGATTGCTACTCTAGGCACTTTGTAGTGGTGCTTAAGAAGTGTTACAATATTTAGCAGTGTGACAACTAAGTCTGTGCATTCAGCTCTTATCCATTAAAATCACATATTCTTTGAATACATAAAGTGTGCCCACTAGAATCAATTAAGCTGATCTTCTGATCAGTTTCCTACCACTACAGAACAACTATATACCTATAGGGCAAAATCATCAACTGATTTCAGTGTAGTTATGTCTGCCTGTAGTAACTGAGAATCAGCTTATAACTCCCGAGTAAAATTATTAACAGACTTCCAATGAAAAATTTCTTCTCAAAGAAGCTTTATAGGAAGTTTCTCTCTTAGAAATATACAAAGAATAAAGTGACACAATATGAACAGAATAGGATAGTCAAAACCCCATGACAGTTAGCTTTGTGGGGTATCTGTCACTCGAAACTCCATTCCTCAAAGGTTTCTCCATGGCATCTTTTCTTCGTGCTGTAACAGCATCTAACACAAATTCAATGTAGCTTCACAACCCTGTCATAATACAAATAATAAGACTAAAATACACACTAAACTAGTAAAGGGTATACTTCAGACCAGCAGTTTTATGTCTTAAGCAGCCACTTTATAATATTCCCAGGGGTTGCCATACAACTTTGACAAATTTGACATTTAGTTAAAGACCATGTCTACTAAATTACCAATTTTTCCTCATCCCTAGAGTTGTTGTGAAAGACACGTTTGCCTGTATCATTTCATGCGTTATAAATAACCTTAAAGATTCAAAATAAATGTTTTCATTGTGGCTATTTGGCTAGATAATTGCATGCTAGAGAAGGGTATGCCAAGAACATTCCCCAATCCTATGATATAATTTTGGAAGTGTCTGCGCTATACTCTTCAATAAGATGCACTAAATTCAGCTTTCCCTGTTGACTAAGGTCTGCTGACCAAGTTGAGCGAGACTAAGTATACTGTTTTCCAGTTGTTCATTTAATCCTGTTCACACCCTTGAGGAATGCAGTAGTGCTGCTACCAGTGGGTACTCTGAATCCTCTTGACCCAAGAAATTTTGTATTCTCTTTCCCTCTCCAACTTTCTTGTGCATCCATCTGTGTTCACACACAGTCTGGACAGGTTACGATTAATACTTTTAATTAATACTTTTAAGTGCCCTATAAGGTTTTACAAAACTGTACCACAGTTTTGAACAGAAAAGCATGTACATTTTCTTATTTTTAAGATAAAACCCATCGCATTTTTTCACATCTCCTCTTCCTTACTAAATTTGCATACCAAGTTGTTCCTGTTTTATGGGACTTTACGTTCAAGTGCCTTGCTGCACCTGACAAGATGCATCCCAAAGTTCTGAGGGAATTGGCGGATGTAGTTGCCAAGCCACTCTCCATGATATTTGAAAAGTCATGGCAGTCAGGGGAAGTCCCCAGTGACTAGAAAAAGGGGAACATTACACCCATTTTTAAAAACGGGAGAAAGGACGACCCTGGGAACTACTGACCTGTCAGCCTCACCTCTGTGCCTCTGTGCCTGGGAAGGTCATGGAACAGATCCTCCTAGAAGCAATGCTAAGGCACATGGAGGACAGCGAGGTGATTTGAGACAGCCAACTTGGCTTCACCAAGGGCAAGTCCTGCCTGACCAACCTCATGGCCTTGTATGATGGAATGATTACATCAGTGGACACGGGAACAGCTATGGATGTTGTATATCTGGAATCTGCAAGGCCTTTGACACGGTCCCCCACAACATCCTTCTCTCTAAATTGGAGAGATACGGATTTGATGGGTGAACAGTTCAGTGGATAAGGAATTGTTTGGATGGTCACATCCAGAGAGTAGTGGTCAAGGCCTCAATATCCAGATGAAGACTGGTGACAAGTGGTGTCCCTCAGGGGTCCGTATTGGGACCAGTACTGTTTAATATCTTCATCAATATCACAGACAGTGGGATAAAGGGCACCCTCAGCAAGTCTGTGGACGATACCAAGCTGAGTGGTGTGGTTGACACAGCTGAGGGATGGGATGTCATCCAGAAGGACCTGGACAGACTTGAGAAGTGGGTCTGTATGAACCTCATGAAGTTCAACAAGGCCAAGTGCAGGGTCCTGCACCTGGGTCAGGGCAACCCCCGGTATCAATATACGCTGGGGGATGAAGAGATTGAGAGCAGCCCTGCAGAGAAGGACTTGGGGGTACTGGTGGATGAAAAGTTGGGCATGAGCTGACAATGTATGCTCACAGCCTGGAAGGCCAACCATATCCTGGGCTGCATCAAAAGAATAGTGGCCAGCAGGTCGAGGGAGATGATTCTGTCCCTCTGCTCCACGCTGGTGAGACCCCACCTGGAGTACTGCGTCCAGCTCTGGAGCCCTCAGCACAGGAAAGACATGGACCTGTTGGAGCGGGTCCAGAGGAAGGCCACAAAAATGATCAGAGGGCTGGAACACCTCTCCTATGAGGACAGGCTGAGAGAGTTGGGGTTGTTCAGCCTGGAGAAAAGACGACTCCAAGGACATCTTATTGCCACCTTTCAGTACTTAAGGGGGGCTTGTAAGAAAAATGGGAACAGACTTTTTAGCAGGGCCTGTTGTGATAGGACAAGGCGTAATGGCTTTAGACTAAAAGAAGGAATATTTAGACTAGATATAAGGAAGAAATGTTTTACACTGAGGGTGGTGAAACAGTGGAACACGTTTCCCAGAGAGGTGGTAGATGTGCCATCCCTGGAACCATTCAAGGTCATGTTGGACGGGTTTCTGAGCAACCTGATCTAGTTGAAGATGTCCCTGCTCATTGCAGGGGAGGTTGAACTTGATGACATTTCAAGGCCTCGTCCAACCCAAACTATTGTATGATTCTATCATTCTAATTTTCCAAACTAAAGCAGACAAAGCAAGGATTTAGCTTAGAAACTTTCCTACTACTTAGTGACTAACATCAACATCAACAGAATCCCAGATTTATATCTTATGCATACATCATCTTACTGGCTGCTTTCACCAAGATCAACATGGGTTTGGATTTTGACCAGAAATTCCATCTTGAGTGTAATAAATCTTTTGCAATTAATGTTTTGTTAAACCTGATTTATCAAATCAAATACTCAAGCAAAACTTTAATATCAATAACTTAAATGTCAGAATAAAACATGTCATTATAGATTTCTAAACCAGATGTTCTTTTGTGAGCATCTTTAAAGCACAAGAGTATCACATCAACTCATTCAGTCATTCATGTCATGGCACAGCTCTATATTTCCTTCCAGAAAGTCAGTTTATGCTTTAAGAAACCTTTTCCGTCACAGAACAAACAAGGACACAAGAAGTCTGATACATCTCTCACTGAAAAATAGCATTCCTACTAACGAGATAAGTGGTGTAATCTTTGAAAATGGATCCATATTTCTCTGGTGGAAAAATATTTAGTCCTTTGGAAGGAAGAGGCAGGTTTGCTGACAAACTTGCCCTTCCTGTTGTCAGTTTTTGCTACCTTTTTCTCTGCTGAGTTCCCAGCTGTTGTGAGTGTCTGTAGCTGATGCCAAGAGAGAGTGAGGCTTGAGCTTTTCCAAAGTCAACAGGATATCTGAAAACACCAGGAAAAGGTGGAAAGTACATGTAATCAGCATGTTGTTCTGTACTTCCCATGACAACCATGTGTTGTGGCACAGATAAGCCAAGAGACTTGGCAGGGCTAATAAAGGTTGGTTGTATTAGAGAAGCTTTCCAAAGTCAGCTTGGAAAGATTACAAGTCAAAGTTAATTCATGCATAACGAAACCGCTGCCAGATAGATGGATCTTTAAAAATAATGTAACTTCCCAAAATCTTAACTCAATTTTGATATTATTTTCTTTCTTATGAACTTCTTGGGTTTAATATTTATTGTCATGATTCTTTTCTGTAAATCCTTTAATAGAGACATTTTAGGAATAAGTATGTCCAGACAAAAAGAGCACATGTGTAATCAGCACAAAAAGAATTAATAAAAAACCCCAAAATATAATTCACCTGTTATGCATTAGTGTTATGAGAGTACTATAACTGTGGCTTTGTTGCAAAATAAAGCATGATATAAAATATTAATGAGTGTAACTGGCAACAAATGAGGTCATGATTTGTCCAACTGGAAAAATTTCTGGCAAGTTGATAAAATTATGCATTTATTATGAGGCAGTCTTTTTTAGCACTTTGGTATTTCATCTGTACTGGTAAATATAGCCAGTTATGGTCTTATCTTGTTTGCATGTATTCCTTTTCCTTGCTGCAGATAAAATTGATTGTGTACTATCAAATTAAAAACATACTCCTGAGAATACACCTGCTGTTAGTGGGGTGATATCTTGATAAGAATCCAAGATTATTCCTATGTTCTCATAGAAATAAAGACCACGTATTTTATGATACTTCCCTTGATTTCCTTCATGTGTATTAGAGCTGCAGAGTTCATGTCTGCTTTGGGCCTACCAACAAAAAGAAAGTCCAAAAATGTGTATTTCCCTGCAACTGTAAAGGGAGCATCCTTTTCATATGTACAAAATATGAATGCTCTCCTGCAGTCATCATAAATCATACATACATGGTTTTGAGGTCTAAGGTACAGGCAAATCCCATGGCTCTACAGCAATAGTTTCCTGCCATTCTTATGAAGCGCCTCTGGACAGCTTGACCTCATTCAATTTGTGATGAATTGTTGGTGTTATCAGCAAATACTTTGAATGCTGTATTCTCATTTTCTCCTTTTGCCATACCTTATCCTTTTCTTTTAGGAAGATGTTTCTTTGATTAAATGTCTGAACTACACATGGCATGAACAGACATGTAAAGAGGGAAAATTCATGATACGTCTGTCTTGGGATATGCAAAGAGCAGTGAACTAAACCCATACATTTTTATGTGTTCATTATTTACAAGTTTGTGCATAAATATTTGTCTGTACCTAAGAATAGTTTGGAACTTCTCTGAGCTTCTTACACCATTAGTATGCTAGGCAATAGCTAAGGAAATCAAATGCTGGGACGTATTAGGAGAATACAGAAAACATAACATTAATATCTGTGCCACTGTGTAGATGTTGGCAGCGCACAATGTCATGTCCATTTTCCATCCCCTCATCCCAGAGGAGATAAAGTAGAAAAATTTTAAAAAGTTAGAAGGAATCTCTGGAGATCATCCAGTTCAATGTCCATTTCAAAGCAGGGCCAGCTTCAGTGTTAGGTTAGACTGTTCAAAGCTTTGTCAGTCAAGTTTTACAAATCTCCAAGGATGGAGATATCTCTCTCCAGTTCTTGACCACGCTCACTGTGGCTTTTTTTCCTCATATATAGATGGAATTTTTCTTGTTGCAAATGTAACTCTAGCCTCTGCCCTTCCATGGTGTATGTTGGAAATGAGTTTTCTCTATGAACCACACTTAGATACTGAAAGATTGCCATTGATCCTTCCTTGGCCTTCACTTCCCTATCCAGTTCACTCATCCTGTCCTCAGATGTCCTAACTGTCTTAGTGGCTCTCCACTGGTCTCATTCCAGTTCGCATATTTCTTTTACACTAGAGGCTCCAAACTGGACACAGTACTCCAGATGAAGTCTTTTTAGTGCCAAGTACAAGGGAACAATTGTTTAACTTTATTTGATTCCATTTTCTTAATAAAGTAGCCTAATAAATGGTTAACCTTCATCAGCATAAGGTCAAACTAGTGACTCATTTTTAATTTGTTGTCCACAGTGACCCACCAGACTTTTTCTACAGAGACATATTCTACCCAGTCATTTGCACCCCTGTGTTACTATAAGGGACTTTTGTATTTGCCCTTGTTGAACCTTGTAAGGTTCCTGTCAGCCCATTCCTCCATCTTGTCAAGGGCCAGCTGGGCAGCATTCCTTCCCTCCAGTGAATCAATGGCTGCTCCCATTGTGGCGTATCTGCAGACATGCTGAATTCCCTCCCGTGATCCAGATCATTACTGAATGCAGTATTGTGCAATGTGTTAAAGGTTAATGGCGTCATACCATCCCATGAGGGACACCACTCATAACCAGCTGTCAGTCAGACTTTGAATCACTGATCACTGTTTTCTGAGTCCAATAATGCAGGAAGTTTTTAGGCACTCCCAGATCCATGGTACTACAGCAGACTACATCAAATCCTTTGTCAAAGGGGTAATTGTCTAAAGGGGTATAGGACTTTCTATGACATGCAGAGAGAAGAGTATTCTGAGATTCCATAAAACTTATTATGACATGTTTTAAGGAGACTGTGGTGACATGCAAGTCTCATTATGTGAAGTTTCCTAAAGGTAGGGAAAGAGAAGGATGGAATTCTTCAAGTGGATTGATGAGGAACAAGAAAGGGAAAAGGGGGTAAAGGGGCTAGTCAAGTATGAACAGGCTGCTGCTCAGTAGGCTTTTCTGTCTAAACCCTGCACTTCATCACTGCAGTCTGTCCTGTGTTCTGATTAAATCCTGTTTCTAACTCTGTTTTTTCTGATTGTACTCCCTATCCCGAGTGAGTAGCATTGAATGTTGGCAAACTTCTAGCTGGACGGGCAGGAAAATAAGATAAGTCGCCTGACTACCAGCAACCGAAGTTGGAGCATGAACCTCAAGGGCTGGCAGATCTAAGTGCCAACAGCTAGCGCAGACCAGGTATCTAAGGAGCCACCCACTGGATAAAACAGTTATCTCAGATCAGCTGCTGGAGAGATCCAAAATTGCGTAAGTTTGTGTGAAACTGTCTGACTTCTGAGTATCAGCACTTAGAGTGGGACTACAAACTTCAGGGACTCATAGGTCCCACAGCCAGCAGCCAGAGAAGACCAGGAGATGTGGGGGTCAGTATACCTTCAGTGTTTAAGACCATCTACTGAAGTAATACATAGCGTATGTGCATGTATACCAGTACTGACTTCAGTGCTAACCAGTTATAGTGGAGGAGCATGGTCAGGCCTTCCATGGTGTTCATGTTTGCATGAGTGTTGTGTGCACTTATGTGTGTGCTGATGAAGGTACTGTTTTCAGTCTGTGTTATTCTGTATGGCTGCTGTGTGCACAATGTGTTTATGTGTGTCTATGCATATATGCACACTTTTGGAGGATGTGTGCTCAGCCTTGCTACTAGCTGGACCTGGTGACATAGAACTGCAGCAGCCTCACAACTGTCAGGCCACACAATTCAGCAACCTTCAACAAGACTGGGGTTAGGCTGACAAGTCTGTAGTCCCCTAGATCTTCTTTCTTACCTCTCTTGAAGAATGACATGAAACTTGCCTTCTTCCAATTATTTGGGACCCCTCTGAATTTCCATAACCCTTCAAAGGTATTGGAATGGCCTCACAATGACATCAGCCAGCTCCACCAGCCCACTCAGGTGCATGCTGCTTGATTCCATGGATTTGTATACATGCAACTACAAGCCCCTGACTCCTTCCTCTCCTACTGCAGTTAGTATGTCTCCCTCAAACTCTACAACTAGGTACAGAGACTTGGGAGGCCTGAGAGGAGACCTTGTTAGTAAAGACAAATATAAAGAAGGCACAAAGTATTTCAGACTGTTCTTTGCCACTAGGTCACCCAATTCATTCAGTAACAGGTCCACATTTTGTCTGACCTTTATCCTGGTAGACTGCAGGTGTAGAAGTGCTTTTAGCTACCCTTCACACCCCACACCTCGGTTTTAACTGCAGCTATGCAGTGTTTTTTTTCTAATTCTACCAACTGGTATTCAATTTCTAATGCTAGGAAATTTTCAGAGAAAGGCAATAAAAATGGTAAAAACAATTATTTTCTTACCTGCAAAATATATCTAAGTAGGATGGGACTCTTCAGGATGGCACAGAAGTAACTTAGCCAGAGAAGCAACAGACAGCAAACCTGCAGAAATCCTTGCCAAGTGATGTTTTGGTTCAAGGGTAAAACTGGACAGGTATTTGGAAGACTGGTAATTTGAAGGTTACTAAACACTAATCACTGTAGGCTCAGGAAATCCTGTGTGCTGAGAACAGATAGAGAGAAAGTGTCATGTATGTTTGATCTCTTCTTATTTATCCCCAGCTTCTACTCATGACTACTGCTGGGATACTGGGCTGGACAGATCCTGGATCTGAACCAGTATATACTTTCTTATATTCCAGCCCTATATAACCCATCCTTAAAATTTCTTTCTATTATTATGCCTACCAGCAGGAAGCAACAATTAGCATCTTCAGAGCATTAACACAGTGATAAGTTTCCCCATGCAACAATTCATTTCCACAGTTCTGATTTATGAACAGAATGCCACTCATCCTCTTGTAACTGTCTTGACTATATAGGACATAACGTGAAAAATGGAAGAAGAAAAAATATGCAATCTGATTCTGAATATGTGCAAAAATCAGATGTTTCAAGTAAAAATATGCAGATTTTGGATAATGTTTTCAGATTTTCAGATTCAGAAGATTGTGTTTCTAAGAATAAAGATGTGCCAGAAAGATACTAAACCTATAATGAGTGTTTATAGAACATTTCTGATTACTTAACAGATTATTCATCAAATACTTTTTAAAAAGGCTATCCTTTTTTTTATGTATATGCTTTGTTTGGTATTCTCTTCTATTTAACTTCATGAAATATTTGTTAAATAGTTGGTTAATAAAGATCATCTAATAAAATAAATGTTAACATATTCTTTATTTCTTTATAAAGAGAAAGCTTTTCAATGTTCAGCAGTTTCTGAATAAAAATGCTAAATAATTCATGAAGTAGTCAAACTAATGTTTGCAAATATATTAGTAATAAGCTCTGACGTAATGCACTCTCAGATATCCGATTAAGCCAATCTAGAATTCTTTGCAGTGATCTCAGTTTACCATTGGATTACAAGAGCTTTTGGACAGTGACTCCTTGAATCTTTTCCTTACTAATACTAATTTATCTTTGACTATTAAAATAGAAGCACTGGAGTAAGAGAAGAATGTGTCTCTTATCAGTTTTGAATGACATAAGCACCTCTCTTTACATATGAGGTTAAGCTGTTGAATTTGAAAGGATTTGTAGGTGAACTTTCTTTAAGTAGTAGATAAAGAAAATTAAAGTAATCTATGTGTAAACGAGAAAAATATTCTGAGAACATATAGAGATAAAGTTGATCCAATATACAGCCTGTACTGAAATGAGATCAAGGGAAATACTTACGTTTTACTTTTTTTCCCTATAGCTGTCCTCAGTTCAGGAACAATTCTTTGTATCTTGTAGTTTCTTTCTCTTATAATGAACAACCACATCTTCCAGTTTTTCAGAAAAATATATCCACACTTTTAAGGCTTCTACATAAGCAAGAAAATAAAGACATTAAAATTTTTCATTTGTCTAGGAATTGAAAAAGTGTCTTGGGAAATACAATTGAAAACATGTTGCAGTTTTGATGTGAATTTTTGTGCCACAATGCATGAATTTTCACATGGTTTTGGGATTCACAGTTAGACTGTGCTCTGCTTATTTGCAAGTGGAGTATTCAAAACAGATTGAGGGGCATGCATTTGTAGGTAAGAGTGTAAATATTTGTAATAGCAAAACCCCAAGTACGTACCTGTACTTTATGTTGCAACAGTAAAGATTGGGGCAGGCTCATGTAGGCATTTGAAACATTCTTTCATTGTGCCAATTGCTGATGCTGTCTGATTCATTGCAAAGAGAAAAAAAAGAAATGGCACAATATCCCAAATTCACAAACCTTGGACATATCATGTCTTAGCAGTCATAGTAATAAATTTGTAGAAAATGACACAAATGCTGTCTTACAAGGAATCTATGGGCATTTATTATGCCTTGAATGAGAATTAAATGCCACTTGCTGCAATCTAATATACCTCAGAAAAAAATAGCTCTTAGGAAGTATCTCCATGAGCCAGAGATATAAGTTATCATTAGATGCACACTGCATCAACCTTCAGTTAAAAGAATGGGCTTTCCCAGAAGCAGAGATTACTTTCCCTTCAACCCTTTCAAAAATCCTTATCATGGTTCAGCATATATCAAAATAACCAGGGAATCTCTTCCACAGAGTGGAGAATGTATTAAAGAAATAGCAGGCTGCAAAATTTCACAGATTTCAGCTTGACAAAGTCTATTTAACGTCTGTGTCTGTCAAGTTTTCAAAAACAACAACAGCAAAACATTTCTATCTCAATAACAGCTTCCAAGTGATCAAGACCTGTATTTTTATGTTCACGTGATTTTGAAACAAAAGGTGCAGAGAGTGAGCTCATTATTCAGTAAAAAAAAATAAATTGTCTGCACTGGATCAGTCTTGCACTGAACACATTGCTATAGAATTTAATTTACCTTAGATCAATAGCTTCATTTGAACTTTCTCAAAGGCTGCAGCTCTTTGGGCTCTGCGTTTTATTGTGGACCTGTTTCTAAATTAATTATGTGGGACATTTGGCCACAATCCTAAAATAAGATCTCTTAAAGTCAATACCAGGATCTGGGTGTAGTCTCATTGCTGTTAACTTTTTTATTCTACAAGCAAGCCAATATGATCCTGATTTATTTTTATATTATAGGAAACTTACTAAAAGTGATACGGTAAATGTGTAAGAAAAGCCTGCTGTGACAGTTCTAGCTTATTTGTTTAACATCTATGAATAAATAAACAGCTGAGCTGGTGCCACCTTTTATAAGCTATTCTTTTTCTCAGCTGGATGTTAATAGATTATCTCTTTTCTCTGAGCTTTTCCTTTTTATGTGCTCTAGACCTGAATTAACAGGTCATTATTTGTTGATTTTTTTTTTTCAGGCTGATGGTACAATACAATAATTGCACAGGCCAGCATGCACATTTTGAGGTTTTTATTTTATGTGTTTTCAGAGAGAAACAGACTTGACTGTGAAGTGTCATTAGTGTAACATTACTATAAATAGAAGTGCAGAGCCATTAGTGACAAATGAACCAATATGGGTGCTGCAGACTTTAAAAAGGATGCAAGATTCCTTTACTGGAAAATAACCATTGTTCATTGTCCCATTGGAATGCATTGTTGGAGTGTAACAACTGAGTCTTCAGTAGACACCAACCAGTAAGACTTCTACTTACCTTTCACTTTTATCAATGATACATGAATTTCATCTAAATGGTTGTAAGTTGTCAGTAGTTCTTATACAAAACATAAATTGGTACAAAATAAGCAAGACTGAGAGAGCATGAGAATATTGAGCTTTAAGGGCACTACATATATTAATTAATTTTAATTATGTTTCTAAGTCTAGTTATTTGTGTTAAAGTGTCCTGCTCATCAATAAACCAAAATTAGTATTTATCACTGCAGACAATTATTTCATGATTACAAATGCTGAATCAGGGAATCTCCTTTAAAATTAAGAGTGAGCAAATTGCGCAGGGTAAAACCTGAATCAATGTAATCCTTGGCCTCAAACTTGAAGTGCAAGTTGGGCTAAGTAAAACAGAACTATTTGTATCAGATATCCCCCTGCAAGCTTCAGCAGGACTCAGAATTCAGCAGGTTTTTATCTCTTTGTAATTTCTGCTTAATAAACCAGCAGGATGTTTATGAAGAAGTTACAAACATGCCAGCCTTTCTTTTTTTTTTTTTTTTTTTTTTCCTTTTTGTGGGAGCAGAGGCAATACTGGCTGGGAGAAAGGAAGAACAGCTTTAGGATAATAGCATCTCAACCATTGTCACTATTCCTACTGCAGAACTGGAAGGACCCTGTATCTTTCGTGTAACAGGATGAAGCTGTAAGCCTTCTTTAGGAATGATAACAAGTTGTTGAATGTTGAAAATTGAGGAGATGGGGAGATGGCAGTATGCCAGTTAGCTAGAGTGAGAAAATTTTATTCAGTATCCATAAGTTTTCCCAATAAGTTTTCCTCCTAGTTTGCACATGTATCAACTCCACATTGAAAGAACTACATTTACTGAAGGAAATGTTAAATCTTGATATTTATAATGATTTAATATTTCTTACAAATAATTATTAGTAATGTTATCCCTGGTTGGTTTGGGGAGGTATTTTTTATTTCTTTGTTTGTTGTTTGGTTGGGTTTGGTTTGGTTTTTTTTTAATATGTCTTCTATCCAGTGTTGATTAAAACAGCCCTATTACAAACAAGAAGAAAGAGCACGGATATTCTTGGATTTTTTGGACTCACTTACAGATAGCTGAGCCTAAGGGTGAGTCCTTCCACTCAAAACACTGTGGGTCAGGCTTTAATTAATCCCAGGGTTGTATTACTTTTCCTGTGCCTCTGTGAATTTGAAGTACTGGAGAGTTGTTTGTGACTCTATGTGTGGCACAAAAAACAGTGCTGTGCATTAACCCACCCACTTACAGTCACCTTGCAGGTTAGCACAGTGGAAGTTAAGAGTTAGCATGAAAAATAGTTCTTTTTCTGTCTCTGAAGCAAGAGTTCACTTTGTATTTTATTTTATGCTGGTTTATTTTTCAGTGATTAGGGTGGGGTTTTTGCTTCCTTGATTTTTCTTTGTTTATAACCATCCTTCCTGATGTATGATCATGGGAAAGTGTTCTATACTCTATTTGTACTCATGAAGAAACCATCCTATCACATACAATGAAGAGAGGATGTAAACTTCTGAGCCTGATTTATCTTAAAGTTTGCATTACAATGTACACTTCTATTAAAACTGTGAAAAGCAGACAAAAGAGAAAGAAGCAAATATCCTCATTTCTTAGTAGTCATTTGAGTTTGACTGATGTGAACTACTGAGTAAATCTGTTCATAGTAGTGCAAGAAATCATTTTTCGCTGAAGATGAACATTATAGCATACTCGTCAAGACACTTTTGGACAGGAACCCTGACTCTCATTAATTCTCTTTGGGTACTGAGTATCCTTCTTTGAAACTGTAATTGCTTTTTTGCATTTGAAACCGTACTTGGATGTACTTTTATATGAAATAAAGAATTTATATGTTTTTATGTAAAACCATTTTACTTTTACAATAATGATCTATTAATTTTAATAAGTCCAAAATTTATGTGTACAAAAGTGACAAAAATAATTTTTTCAAGAAAAAAAAGTAACATTAATAATGGACTTCTAAAAGAGAAACTATATTTTGCTCATTATAGTAAACTTAGAGATTCCATACTTTTCTTTTTCTCTGTTTAATTAAATGGTGCATTGTAAGTATACCAAATTTTTACCAAATTCTGTTGTTGTATTATACCCAAAGACTTTGGACATTATTAAAATATTTATTTAGGTACATGCTCCATATCCTGTGTCAATTTATTTCCAAGGTAGTAGGTACTTTCACCAACTACACTGTCTTTCTGAATTGTGGATCATCTGTTAGTTTCATTTTGCAAACAATATTACTGTAATGATTGCTCTGTTCCAGAAGAGAACAAATTGTCTGAAGAATTGCTTGACTAGAATTAACATAATCTTTTCCTCCAATTTTATTAATATCCCAAAAGAACAATTGAAAGGAGTAATTTTGATTACTACTAGGATGAGAAATCATATGCCTAAAGGTGAGACTAAGTCTGTATTTAGACACACTTAAAATGACTTTGACCTGTTGAGCAAAATCTTCTTGCATTTACTTACATGCAGTCTTATTGAAGAAAACAAGGCGGTGGAGGGGTAGGTGGGTGGGACAAATAAATAAAGCCACTAGTCAGTTTTAATTTCCTAGTTTTTCTAGAGGTTTTGTTCTGGTGGATTTTTGTTTTATACTCAACAGGAAAAGACCAAAACAGGTTCTCCAGTATTTCCAGAGAACAGAAGATGAGAAATATCAAATTTCCTTTCCACCTCCTGCTCATCTTTGGAAGAAAACATCCACCGACAATCAAGTAACCAAGTTGAGTGAGACACCTCACGTAGACACTCCCGACTATGTGCTCAGTTTAGCCTGCTTACCTTAACTTACAGTTTTGGTTTATCAAAAGGACTCCTTTGACTACTGTCACTAATAATACGTACTAAGATGTATCTTGAGCTATGGTAGGGTTGTTATGAATCCTCTTAATTTCTAGGTAGGAAAAAAAAAAGCCAAATGATTTCTTTTTAAGCTGCCGAGAATGCACTGGGGCATCTCAGAATGTCATTGTCCTGCTGCCTACATACCTTGGAGACTATTTAACAGTGCAGCGAGGAGAAAGTAATAGAATATTGCATTAATTGTTCTTCCTGTTACTCAACCATGATGAGGTCAGAAACACCTGAAAAGAGATGGCTGGTCCCAGTTGCATAACCAGTAAGAGCTTAAGGCAAAGAGCCCAAAAAGACACAAGCTTTCTCAAATAAGAAACATCTAAAATAGAAATAAAAGAGAAGAAAAAAAAGCAGGCTGGCAGCCAGAAGCTTACGCAGAACTGCTAACAGATCTGGTACAACCAAATTAGATCTGTGCAAATGCTACTTTTATTTAATCTCAACAATCTCTCCATGCTAAAACAATCCTGCTGAAAAATAATTAAGCTGAAATATCATAAAACCTCGCTTCCTACTCTATTAAGGTTTTGTCAGTCTTGCTTGAAGGAAAGTATGCATTTATTTACCTGTCAAACTGCGAGAGCTGGTTTGCAATAAGAGAAAGTGCTGAATGAGACAAGTGATTGATGAAGGAAAAAGGAGGTCAGTTTCTTTATAGGTATTATCAACAGAGTGAAGAAAGTACAAAGAAAATGAAGCTTGTGCCACACTGCAAATAAAAATTACAAGTGAACAATTTAACATAAAGCTAGCAAAAAAGGATATATTAAGATGTATTTAATCGTATGTTCTGTGCTATTATTTTTGAGGCACAGCAGGACTATAGAATCGTGTTTGAGGTACTGGCCTACAACATTTGACCACACTTACAGTACAAGTGTAAAATCAATTTTGTGCACTCCCATTTATCTCAGTACTGATGTTAGCTGGCTCTCTCACAGAATGACTATTGGAGAGGTTATTTTACTTCAGAGTGGCATTTCAGAAGCCTTAAATGGTCTGAAAAGATGGCATGTGACCTTTAGGGATATTTTAGCTCTTCTTTCCTCTGAAGAAGAACTATTTAACCCTGTGTGGTTATACCATCATAAGTCCCCCACTGTTTTCTTTGTGCATCTCAAAATGAACATGGCGTTGGCTTGTTTCAGCATAATTGAGTGTTGACCATACCAAGTGTTTTAACGGAAACTGGGGATAGAAAACTAGGTTGGAGGTACTTATCTGCTACTTTTTTTGTTAACATTTTGAGAACTTTAACTTATTCATTTATAATTTTGCAAGTAATCTCTGGATTTTCAAATTTTATCATATTTTTATCACTCTTTCAAAGATAACATTGGTGTTTGTTCAGATGAAATTATAACAGAGGTTTTGAATTGCAGAGATTACTGATTAGTAATTATTAATGATTAGTAACACTGTAGTTCAGAATAAAAAGTTAGAAGTTAGAAATTCTTCAATACACGTCAATCAATACAATCACCAGTCCTTTAGAATACCTATCCAGACAAACAAACAGCTCAAAAATAAATTCAGATCATGAAAAATGTCTTAAGGCACCTGATGACAATAAAGATCAATATCTAATTAACCCTAAGCAATGCACTATTAAAAAATTGGCTACCTAGCAAAGTATAATGGGCGGCAAAACAAAAAGTAATATAAGCAAGTACTTGATGAATATGAATAACTGAAAGAAATATAAAAGGAACAAAATATCATATATAAAGCTTGTTAATAATAACTATGTTAACAATCCACCAGAGATTTGAGAAAAAGTTAAAGATTCAAAAGCAATGCAGAAGCTGACCACAATAATGGGAGAATTGTCAAGAATCCATTCAAGTACTCCAGCTATACCTTTTGATATAGAAGAAATGCAAACTTTATTACTCATAGGATAGCTAAAGAAGTTAAAAGTCTTTTTTTGTTCTAGTAGTGTCACTGCAGAACTAATAATTTCAAGTATAAATAGCACCTAGTTGAATTCTCAGTGTTATCAGACTAAAGCGAATTTCATAGATCAGCTCTGATGTGATAAAACATAAAGAAATTAAATGTGTCATCGTTCATACAGTTTAGAGGCTTTGTGGTCTAGTTCTCACTTACTGTGATGTCATTTTTAAAATATAGCCTAGCAGAGCAATTCAGACTTCAAATTTTTACAGACCTATTACAGGCCCTGAAGTAGGAAGCTCAAGTCCATCCATAGCCACTGCAAAAGAAAGGCTCCTCTAGGGGCCAACTCAGGAGTTTAACTTTGATGTGCTGAATTGTTCTCTAGAATATCCCCTAGACAACTGAGTATAAGACAAGTTTCCTAAGAGAGGGAGCTAAGTTATATGCCAGCAGCTATCCCATACAAGTATCTTCCCTCTTTTTGATTAAAGCCTGACTTGAACTAACTGAAAGTGGCTTTGCAAGGTGCTACTTTATTCTGAAGTTTCTTCCTTATCCCATAGAACACAAATTTCCATTTTTCTAATGAGAGAGAAGTCTCCAGTCATAAAGTTACCAAGATAAAGTCCCACATAAGGGAATTTACCTTAATTTGTGTAGTAATTTCAGCTTAGATCTCAAGTACATAAGATTACTTGTGGAAGGAAAACCTCATTTAGGGAAAATATGTAGTACAGGACTGGTACATCAAAACTACTCCTATGCTAATGTTTTTCAGAATACGATCAAGATCCATTGTAATACCATTAGGCTTCGTTTCATTTCCTCTCTTGTTAGAAATATGTCACAGAGCCTCATGCTGATATTTATAAACCTAGATACCAATTTAAATACTTTCAAGGATAGTTTTCCCATTTATTCTTGTGTCAACACTATCCTTTTATACTACAAGCTTTCTTCCTTCTAATGAAAAAAATTAAGTTCTCCCCTCAGCATATGCTTTTTCAGATGCAGTAATTTCCATAATTTCCTTCCTCTTAACCATCCAACCTTTTTCTTCTTTCTTCAACATCATCATCCTATGTGAAAGGAAAGCAGAACATTTCTTCATTTGTTGCTACACCTAAATTTTCTTCAGTTGATCTCATCATTTGTGCAATGCCTGCTATTCTTACATTTTTATTTGTAAAGCTTTTGGTCTCTGTTTTATTTGCCAGAGGCATATTAAAATTTTACTTTTGGTTAGTTTTATATTATCTCTCTACTTTTTGACTTCTAGTCTGCAGTTTTCTATGTTGATCAACTTTTTTTTGACTCCTCTCAAGTTTTCTTCTCACTGTGAGTTAAGTATATGCTTGCTATAAATCTCTATCAGGCAGAAAAATCTTGCTATGGGACATCAGAATGTGTTAAAAGATACATGACAACATGCTTTTAAATTCCATGAAGAAGTAGTAGTGCAATCATATTATGAAGATCTGTATCCTATCCTGCAAGCGGGTGACATTTTGGTGAGTAACAAGTTTTTGCACTTAACACATTTATATTTCTTTTAAAAGTGGCCTGTGAAGCCAAAAATGGAGAAGCAGAGGCACAATTTGGGACAGGGAATACCTGACATTATACAGGACAACCAACAAGTTCAGAAAATTTTGATGAAACTGCCCACCTTCAAAATATTTTAATTTATGTATCTTGCTGAATAATGATTGCACCAGCTTAAACCAAATGTCCCATTAGCCCAGCAGACATTCTCTGACAGTGGACAAACGTGGCTGCCCAAGAAAAGGTGTAAGAATTGGTTAACAATATATGGTATTTCATCCTGAGTATTTCCTCCTTCACCAGTCACTTGCAATACAGTTACTGCCTAAGTTAGAGGTAACTGCTAGGCTTTTGTTAATCCTCTGTTTCATGCACTTGCACAGTTTCCCTTGAAGCAATATAAACTTTTTGTACAAACTTTTAGTATTTACAACATACTGTGGTAAAGAATTCCCTGTCTTAAATATACGTGACTTAACTTGCCCCTACCCCTGCCAGAATATCCAAGTTTGCTTTGAATCTGAAATTCTGGTCCAAGGGTCTTGCCAAGAATCCTAAAAAGTTTTTTAAATTGTCCTTGGTTTTTGATTGTTAGTCCCCAGGGCATTACATTACCCATGTTGCTGGCTGTCAGATTACAGTCATTACACTTTGACAAGAAAAGAATTGATTTTGGAATTGGTGATGTGCTCTCCACTCTGCCAGTGCTCTTCTATTAGCCACGGTAGCATGCACCAAATACGTGTTGCTCTGCAGAACAAAGATGTATTTACCCCACATGCACCACAGCACTGAACTTCACAGACTCTTGACGCTTGCTGTCCCTTCCGCACAGCTCAGCAGGGAGATTTCAAAGTGTATAGTCCAGCCTGTGTTCTCCATTCATTTTGCCAGCTTCCCAGGGTATGGGAAATAGCTAAAACTTAACTGAAGTGATAACACTACATCAGTAAGTATATTCTGAGCAGTTCCTAAGGTTAGAGGAAGACTTCTCGATAGTTTCCCAGGCTGGATGCTTGGGAGAACTTGTGGCTCTTGGTCAGTAAAAGCATTATCATTATTATCTTCAAACACGACAAAAGAGAAACAATTCCTAAAGAACATTCCCTCTGTGTGATAAAAATTTCAGGTGTTGCAATCTTTCATGTACTTTGTAAGATATCTAACACTAAAATTAGAAGTTGTCCACTATAACTCACTGTCGCTCACTGTCTTATGTTGTGCTAATTTATTTCAGACACAAAGGCATCAGCATTATGCTTTATCATCCTTTTTTTATCACACTAAATTACATCCAAATATAATTTAGGCAAAGTTTCCTTTTTTAATTTCTTTTTTGTTATCCATATAGAAGGGCTCCCATGAAGCAGACAAGCACAGTTCACTAAATTGGAAAATCCTTATCAGTTTAGCCAAAGCTCAAGTCTTTATCTATTAGCAAAGCATGCAGGCCTTTACATAATCTGGGAGTGGAGTTTCTGCCATTATAGGCACTATCTCAGCAGCTATATGTCAGTTCTCTTCTTCCAGGTATTTTAAGCTTTGCAAAGTTAGAGTTAACGTGGTCACGGTACCACTTCTTCAGATACCAGTATATGAAATTTCCTATTCTCATTCCCTTTACTAACTCAAATAATATAGCAGAACCGGGCAATATTTACCAGGAACCAGTTATGTCTTAGATTCTTGACCTGCAAAATTTTTCAATTCCAGATGTCAGTCTTTTAAGTTGGCAGAAGCCAGAAATAGAAAACTATTTTCAATAGCAAAATAAGTATCTTCTTTTTAAGTGTTGGAGAATGTGGCAATGTCTGGTTTTCCCTAGCCTGGCAGCTTGGTGACTCTCAGGTGCAAAAATTTAAGACAGCAGCCTAGAATGCTGATTAAGCACACTTAACTGAACATACCTAAAGCTTAGTTAACCTAGATCCCTTAGTATCTAAGCTCCTTAGTTAACCAAAAATTTCTCCACACTGCCTAAACTTTGGCACTCTACACATTCGTTAACACCCTGCTGGAGAATTACTCCATTGCCATCCAGAGTTTAGACAGTGGAGAAGGCAGTAACTACTTTTTGCCTAACAGCCCAGGGTTTGTACCTGCTGCCATGATTCTGGTCTTAGGAGCAGGTCCTCCTCAGAGGGATGTCAAAGTCTTGAGGAGGGAGAAGATCAGAAGGCGGCAACTGGAAGTGGAGTCACAATATTTTCTCACACTGTTGAAGTTACCCGTTAAGAAGCCAGAGAAGCAAGAGTCATAAAAAGTCAGATGGAGAACAAGTAAGCAAACACAAGATATTAGTGGAGTAGGGCATGGGAGAGGGAGAGGTCCAGATCTGTGGCCTGTTTCCAGGAGCTGGTCTTTCTTTAAATCCAGTGACTGTGTATTCAAAATATATAAACATTTTGGCATTATGTAATTTCTGCTTAGACCACTTACTTGCTGCTACCTCCTATGGCCCGATCTAACTCGAATTACACTAAGTCATAGTAAATACGTGAATTTGTACATCATTAATCACAGTACATTTTTCATGTCTGCAAAAATCATCCTGCTGCTCAGAACGCATTATGGAAATGACTGCATGGTACAACTAACCGCGTTTTCCATCTCTCTCTGTCGTACTAGGAAAGGTTATCTTTTGTATAAAACTATGTCAGAGCCTAGCAAAGTAATGAACATGTTTCAGAGTATTTTGGGGAAATATTTCTCTTGAGTATAACTTGTTTTGATTCCCCCCTTGCCTCCCATAAAACAGGAATAACAGAAAATTAATTAACCAAAAAAAATCAGCTATACTTGTGAAGAGACGTCAAACTCTGCATATGCCTACTATATTAAAAAATACAGGTTTAGACATATTTGCCTAAGTAATTCTACTCACATGAATAAACTATTATAGAATAACGCTAACTTTGGTTGATGGTAGAAATATAGCTATTGTTTTTTTCAAAACTCATGTAGGTAAATTATATGAAGCCAGTTTGCAAGAGTTGATAGAAGTCATTAGCACTTTGCATTGCCTCTGCTGCTTCCACGTATTGTAGCCACATATTTTTAAGCACAAATAATTCTAAAAACACTGGCTAACTGAAATGACCTGAATGATGGCAGAGTCAATAGTGTAAGTGCAATAATTGCTCAATTTAGCATGTATTTCTACTTAGGCTCCTCAATCAATAAGATATCTGTGATTAAAAAAAAAAAAAGCATCTACCTCAGAGGTAATGAAAATAGAAGTAAGGTCCTGCCTGGGATGTCTAGATTTGCGTTATTAGGGGTCACCAAGAAATCTATTTTGCTTGTGCAATAATACTGAAGAATTATTTGCCATCTTTCAGCTGTTCGTTGTATTTCAAAGAAAAATTAAAAAAGATCCTCCAAGCCTATGCTCAGAAGCTTATAGCATTGTCAATAGGTATGGACTTGCCTTAACTATCACCTTAATTTGGCTTAGATATTGGATTGGGATTCATTTAATCTAAAAGTCTAGTTGTTAACTATACTCCCTCCCCAGTTGGTGAAGAAAGAGAGAGGGGATATTCAAAGGACAGTTCAGCCAAATTATCTTAGGACAGATTCAGCTCCCTGTGAAGATGCCTATCTCTTTCCATGGACTACAGAGGAAGCCTGAACAGATGGCTTAAATTAAATGCCCAGCTTGGCAAATTGTAAAGTTTGGTGAGATGAGGTCCGCTCCAGGTACAGGCATGGACTGAGGGTCATCATTTTACATCCTGTCCCATCAGCCCTCTTCTCCAACAGTAATTACACTGACATTATGTTGGTACTGGTCAGAATGAGTGAGGACATCGGACTTTGGGCTGAAGTGTTAAAAAATTATTGCAGAGGAGTTCTTGGGAAAGCTCTGATTTTGTACAGATCAGTGGCAATTCTTGCCTGATCCTTCCAGAGGCAATGCAGAGTTATGCTGTCCATAACCTTACTCTGTGTCTAAACAGCACATTTCAGCCCCTGGGTAATAACAATAGCAGATGCTTATTATATTTAATTATTAACCATCAGCTCTTTGAACTTATCACCTTAGTCTCTCAACACCTGCATGATGGATGGCAAAATTCCTGTAATTTCAACTTCCATCAGTCAGTAAGTAAAAGGTGAGCATCTGCTAGTGCTCACCAGTCCCTCAGGACTATCATTATGATTGTTCCTAATGGTGTTTTACACAAAATGAGTTAGAGTGAAAAAGGCATAGTAGGTTATTTTACACATATACAATGTCAAAGTATTTATTGCCCTGCATATGGCAACTTTAAAACATCAATAGATAATACCAGTAGAACATTTATTATTGCATTTAATATTTATGCAGTGACATAAATTTACATGTCCTTTTAAATGATTTTGCATTTTAGACTTGATCAAAAGCTCTAGTTAAAGAAAGGAAGGAAAGGTAGGGAAGCTGTGGGGGAGCTGTACTCTTCCCTCCATTCCTATTTCTACACTAAAATTTATGTTCACACCAGAAAGTGAAGAAAATCGTCTTTGAAAGAGGAAACAAACAAGGAAGGTTCTTACAATGCCATAAGAAAGCTGGTAAATTCTGCTCAGAGGCTTTCTAACTGAAACAAAGGGCCTACAAACATGGAGATGTTGCTTTCAGGACTTGGGCTGCTAATACACCTGCATTGGCATTTAACACACATGCACTGCCTCAGTGCCCCCCTTTGGGTCAGAACACATGTACTCCACTGTGCCACAAGGAAGAATTTGGAAGGTACCTACAGCAGCAGCCAAAGAGTCTCTTCGAGCTGTCCACTTCCACCATGTTCAGCCACAGGGGAAATTTGACTCCTATGTGCAATGCACTAGCAACTTTATCATTTAAAACCTGATTTTCTCTTAAAGCATTTTCATGAATTAGGCCAGAATAATGAAACAGTTAACATCAGAGTCGTCTGGGAAGCTTTCAAGGCAACTACTGTCACATTCTCTCCCAAGGCTACCCCCCTGAAGAGATCTCATTGCTAAGAGAATATCATATTCCCTTGCCTCATGCATGTTGTGAAAATTATCAAGAAAGTCACATTACTTATGTCATGCAGGACTCAATAGTGAAGCTTGGAATTCATGTGACTCCAGTGCAAAATGGCAATGTAATGGCATACTGGCACGCCAAAAGAGTGTTCCAAAAATATGGCGAGTTGTGAAGAGCTGTCCTGGTTTCAGCTGGGGAGGGTCCATCTACACATCATGCAACTGATGCCACATGGAGTAAGTGGGTCGCACTGATCATACAACGAGCTGTAATAGGAAACGCCAGTTGCCCAGGAATCTTGGAAGTGAATCTTGGAATCTCTGGAATATCACCAGAGGAGGAGATGATGCATGCTGAAGAGGCCTCACCGTATAATAAACTACCAGAAAATGAGAAGAAATATATCCTGTTCACTGATGGATCTTGCCAGATTGTAGGAAAATATGGGAAGTGGAAGGCTGGTACATGACGAGTCACAGAAGCCGCTGATGGACAAGGTAAATTGAACCAGTTTGCAGAGATGAAAGCCATCCAGCTGGCTTTAGATATTGCTGAATGAGAAAAATGGCCAGTACTTATCTCTATACTGATTCATGGATGGTGGCAAATGCTCTGTGGGGGTGCTTACAGCAATGGGAGCAGAACAACAGGCAGCACAGAGGCAAACCCATCTGGGCTGCCCCATTGTGGCAAGATATTGCTGCCTGGATAGAGAAGCTAGTTGTGAAAGTATGTCATGTAAATGCTCAAGTACCCAAGCGTGACACCACTGAAGAACACCAACACAAACAGCAGGCGGATTGGGCTGCCAAGATGAAGTGGCTCAGGTGAATCCGGACTGGCAGCATAAGGGTGAATTATTTATAGCTCAGTGGGTCCGCGACACTTCAGGCCACCAAAGAAGAGATGCAACATATAGATGGTGGATTTGACCATGGACACTATTGTACAGGTTATTCAAGAATGTGAAATGTGCACTGCAATTAAGCAGGCCAAGTGGTTAAAACCTGTCTAGTATGGAGAACAATGGCTGAAATATAAATATGGGGAGGCCTGGCAGATTGATTACATTACACTCCCACAAATCCACCAAGTCAGGTGCCATGTGCTCACAATGGTAGAAGCAACCAGCAGATGGCTGGAAACACACCCTGTGCCCCATGCTGCCACCTGGAACACTATCCCGGGCCTTGAAAAGCAAGTTTACAGTGACATGGTACTCCAGAAAGAGTTGAGTCAGACAACTCAATTGTACTCATCTTTCCGAAACAACCTCAATGACACTTGGGGCAAAGAACATGGCATTGAGTGGATAGATCACATTCCCTGTCATACACCAGCTTCCGGGAAGATCGAACAATGCAATAGACTGTTAAAAACTACATTGAGAGCAATGGGTGGTGGGCCCTTCAAACACTGGGATACACATTTAGCAAATGCTGCCTGGTTAATTAACACTAGAGGATCTGCCAATCAAGCTGGCCCTGCCCAATCGGAACTTTTACATACTGTGGAAGGGGATAAAGTCACCATAGTGCACATGAAAAATATGTTAGAGCAAACAGTTTAGGTTATTCCTGCCTCAGGCAAAGGCAAACCCATCCATGGTATTGCCTGTGTTCAAGGACCTGGGTGCGCTTGTTGGGTGATGCAAGAGGATGGGGAAGTCTGATGTGTATCTCATGGGCATTTGATTTTGGGTGAGAAAAGCCAATGAATTAAACTGTATGATGTTAATTGCTAATCTACCACTATAAGTCATCACTACTATGGTTGCTATATGCTGCATCAGTAGTATTATAGTAAGAATTGACCAAATTATTGAAAAATGAACTTTGATGAAACTGAACAAAGTGCACTGGTGATGGAACCAGAACTGGCTTCAGCAGCTAGCACCCAGCAACTTTCTCGAGATCGATATCTTCAGCCCGCAGATCGTGGGCATTGACTGTGCCAGATATATCAGTTGTGAGCTCCAGATGCAGCATGCCACAATTCAACACCACTTACACCATCTCTCCTGCCCTAAAAGGCTGTTATGACAGATGGAGCTCAAAGTTATGGACTAAATGAACTCAATGGACATTTTAGAGGGATGTCCCACAGACTAAGGGGATGATATCTGTGTATGTGTGTATATATCTCTATATTTCAAAGACAGGAAAGTGGTGGTGATTATTAAAAGTATAACGCGTGGGCATGACATAAATGGTATGGAATAAGGGGTGAGTACTGTCCTGGTTTCAGATGGGAAAGAGTTAATTTTCTTTCTAGTGATTGCTGTGAAAGGAATGTCAATAATTCCTATTGTTTTTAGTTGTTGCTAAATGATGTTTACACTATTTAAGGACCTTTTTCAGATTCCCATAGAAGCATAGACAGAATGATGGAATGGCCAATGAAATATTCCACACCATAGACGTTATGCTCAGTATATAAATGGGGGTTAACTGGAGGGGTGGGAATCCGTGATCACTGCTCAGGTGGGTGCCAATTCACCAGCGAGTGAGAATGACCCGTGTGATTATTATTATTGTTATATTTCCTTTTCTGTTTTTTTTTTTTTTTTTTATTAAACTGTTTTTATCTCAACCTACAAGGGTTGTTTTTTTCTCCCTGGCCCCTCCTTTTTTTCCCTCTTCTCTCCACCCTTCTTGGTGTGTAGAAATGTGTAGTCTGTTCCTGGTGCACAGCTGGCATACAGGCAGATGTGCAAACACACACACACACAGATCAAAGCTGAAGGTAAATTTCTGGTAGGAAAAAAGTGCAGTATCAGGAAAACAATTTCCAGGATTGTTACTATTGTAGTAGGGATATAAATGCATGAAGCCTCTATGATTGCCCACCAGACAAGCAGGTATGTAGAATCCATATTGAAAATTCATTATTGGTGAAGAACAGGTTCAAATTTTTTAAACACTTTAGTAAGTATATAAAACCTGATTTTTACATTCATAAGCATATGAAAAAAAGTATTTTTCCTATTTATTAATTGGCAATTATTGTAAGTAGTACAACTGTTTATGACTGTTATATTCGCCATAAGCAAAAAATTATTCAGAAAATGAGGAGAAGACCTTAAGTGTTTCTTCAAGTGCTAAGAAGATGTTTGGAAACCAGTTAATAGAAGTTGGGACTCAGGTAAGGATCTTCTTCAGAGAAGAAAAAGGACATACATGTATTTGAACAATACTTTGGTTGGGTTTTTTCTAGTTTTCTCCTGAAATTTCAGGAAGAGTTGAATGAGTCTCCAGTGGAGTTCCCCTCTCCCATTCAAGGACACCTCAGTGAGAGAGAGAGCTTTTTGCAGAGTAACATCCCTGGGGGATCCCTGGCTGTGAAACTTCTGTTCTGTGTCTTGATAAATGCAAATTTCTTCACCTCTAAAAGTTTTTTCTCCACCTACTGAAAGAGGAAAAGAGGATGCTTGATAGCTTTTGTTGGCATTTTAGAAGGTTTCTACTGGTTACAGATCAATTAACTTTACGACACTGTTTCAAGTTATGACATAGTCTTTCAGAAGTAATTTGAGGTTAATGTCCATTTTTTTAATTAATGTCTCGTGCACCTCAGGCAATTAAAATAGTGATTGTAGCACAATCATAAAAGTATATATCAGAGATCCTCTGGATAAGCGGTAGGACTAATTTTTTCAGATATACTTTCTGAAACTTCAAAAGGTGCTCGTGTGCTCTCATCAGTTACCCTGCATTGCAGCCTACTTCGAAAACCCTTCTAAAAGTATTACATACTGGAAAAACCCTGTCATCAAATATCTGTGTAATATCATAAAGCCATCCAAATCTTAATTAATTTTGTTCAAAACAATAGAAGTGATACTGAGATTTTTCTCAAATCTATTTTGATCTTTCCTACCATAAAATCAAAAGAGAAAAAATGTTTTCTTCTTCTGCGCTATTACAGTCACTCTTTGTCTTGCTTCTTACATAAGAAGCTGAATGCAAATGTTTGCTTTTGTGTTCTGTAACGTGGCCCATGCATTTTAGAACCCCGACTCTGGTAGTTTTCAGAATATTCTGATTTTCTAATTTTATTTTTCCTGTGTTGCTTAGCTCTCTGAGGATCCCCAAGCAATCCAGATGTAATTTCCAAATAAGTGACAGTGAATCTAAATTTTTCCACAGCATAGTTTATGCTGGTAGATATCTCAGACTAACCAAGGGTATATAGATAGATTTGCAGTTTAAAATTTAATAGATTCTTTTGCAGTTCCTGACTGCATGATTTAAAATGGTCATTTTTTCAGCAGTTTTTCTACCCATCTTTCTCTGCTGATGCTGAGTCAGAGAGTTCGGGCTGTTTAATTGAAAATGGAGTGACAGGTCTTTATAGCCTGATCGAAAATCAAGAAGAGTCAATGGGAAGATATCCATTGACTTCATTTAACTTCAGAAAGCTGTACCAAAAGCTTGATATATATTCAAAGCATATTTGTTAACAACATTTAAAATTCCTTCCCAACTCCTGCTATCACACAGTCTTAGCTAGACATAGAAATGGAGAGTTTCAGCCCTTCTTGGCTAAGAAACTAATCTTATTTTCCCTTGGTTTTGCCAACCTGATTTTGATAAAGGTAATTACATTATGGCAAGAAACATTTGCCTTTATTAAAAATGAAATCTCTCATGCTTATTAGAAGTAGCTAACCAGAGTAGCACACTGGTGCTGAGGGCCTGGTGCAAGAGTTGAAATGAGGTCCTTTCCCAGCCAGCTGCCATAGCTGCTTGCCCTTTCCCACAGCCAGTGGCCTGGGAACATCACTGCAATTACACCACCAGCCCATTCAACAGCTCACCACTGAACTGCAAAATGCCCAATATTTATTTGCATCCCAGATGTAAGAGAGAAATAGAGCAGTGGCCTTAATTGTTTGTGGTTGTTCTGGCATGCAGAAGCAGCTTTAACGGTTAACTCAGGACTAAATCTACATCTTATCTGCACTATTTGTCCTCAAAATCAACTCTTCGGCACTTGTAGTTAGAACTCCCTGAACAGAAGTAGCTTTTTTTTTAACACTAATTCATGGCCTGCTTACTTGCTGCATAGATAAATTACCGTTCTGGTGGGACAGCCCATTCAAGTTGAGATGAAAAGAACCTCTGGGTGTTGGGCTCTCGGGAGGCAGCTCTGCTCCAAGGTGTGGTTGCTCTTTGAGCTCTCTGCTTCTGCATGATATTGGACATCTGCATAATGATATTCCTCCCAATCACTATTAAAAATAGGTTTTATAGTCAGATGTCACCACAGGCCACCCATCAAATCAGTTGACAATATCACAATATACCTTTCCAGCAATTCTAGGTATCATTTGCCTCTTAGTTTTTGATCCATGGGCCCGCACCCAGGCTCATTATGCCAGTTGTTGTGTGCTCCTGTTTGCTATGGCTTACCACACCCAGATCCTGTCTCCATTGCACTTGGTTCTTGGCCAAGGAAAGGCTGTGATAATCATGTGTCAGAACTCCATCTACCCCTCCTGCTATGTGGTAATTTTACATAACCAATGTCAGCAGACACAAAAACCCGGTCTTCTTTCCTAAAACCTGATAACCGTTGCTGCAAGACATGATATGAAGGCATCTGATTCCCTGCAATGACAATAAAGATTCCAGGTAGGAGGTCTTTAGGAGAACTCAAAGTTCAGGCCATTTTCAGTACTACAACCAATGCAGGCATAGCCATAAAATCTCTTGTGAATACTTTTACCCCAAGAGGTAAATCTCTCTGATGAGCTAGAGGACAGCTAAGGCCTGAGAACTTCTACCTGGTCTTAATCGTTCTATCTACTCCTAGGCACTGCCAAGTCCCTACTGCCACATTGTCGAGACAGTCAGGCATTAGGCACATGAGAAGAGTCAAAATTAGGCAATCTAAAAGTCCTACCACAGTGGTAGAGCTATCAGGAAGGGTGTTCAGTATCCTTCTGATATTATAAATGATTCAAATGAGATCATGGCAAGGATGAAGAAAGATAAGTAAGTTTGTAAGGAACAAAGAAAGAGAAAGGTTGCAAAAGGAAGAGAATGAAGCCAGATTTCCCTCCATTTAAGACCAAAACCATCTGCATACAAATCCTCTCGGCTTCACTATCTGAGGACTGACAGAAAGTGAAAGTGTCATTGTCCCATTTTCAAACAGTAGAGCTAGATGACAATGTGGCAAAAAAAAAAAAATAAAAATCCAATGTCATTAACAATATCAGCCATTATTTTTTTACAGTTGTGGCACTTTGTGTTATAGAACTACAGCTGTCCAAGGCTCTCCACAGGCAAACAGCTGCAATGGGCTCAGCTCTAAGAGACTTTTGCAGAAAGAAAGGGTCTTCCTGACAGCATTGGTGGGTTACTGGGGCTACTCGAGTTAACACCATTGTAGATATGGTTTCCTGTGCATCATTTCACCCTGCTTATCACATGTTTATCTGACTTTTGTTCCTTCGTGAAAGGAGGAGAGGCAAGGAGAGGAAAGGAGAAAATGTACTTTTGTGTACAGTCTATATACAGTAGGGCATTGCCTTGATCCTTCTGTATGTTCTTCTAATGCAAAATCCTGAGGCATCTTAACAGCTAGAATGAAATAAACAGATGTTTTCCTGGTTTTATTTATGCATACACTCGAACCTCACTAATTTGTATCATTGCATGGGAAGACCCATTTCAAATGACAGGGTAAATGAACACTTTGCAGATCAGAATTTTATTCATTTATTTTCTAATTGTAATTTGTTTTCAGCTAGTTCTGGTAATACATCATTATACTGTTATTTTTATTTATATTAGTATTGTTGCTACGTCAGTAAAAATCAGTTCTTAAAAAAAACCCATTATTCTAGTTAAATGATGTATTGGTGCCTAGAAATAGACAAGAACTAATTAGTGAAGGAATCCTTTCTAGTGCATAGGTCATTTTTACAAAGCCGTTGGGAAAATGAATGTTCAAAAGTATGTTGTTCAGATGTCAAACACACTAATAAATGCTTTGGACAATGGCATGTAAGGTAATGTCATGTTAATAATATTATGTCTCAACAAAGCTCTGTTACTAAATCTTTACTGGGATATAAGAAATTGATAGGTAATGTTTTAGGCTGAAAGTATACTTCTTCAAAACATAATTTATTTTAGGCAATATCTACTTACTCATATACGCCCATAAGTGAAATATTACAATGGTTCCCACTTTGACAAACAGCTAGCATATCCAGTAGCCAATTTTTGAAGTTTTGCAAAAATTATTTAGTCACTGAATTAGAAGGGTATTCAAAAACTTGCTTATTGTTTTTCTTTTCTGACCTTTGCCTAAGCAGAAAGAAAACTTTTTGCTCAATAACTACAGTTCTTGCACCCAAATTTGTACCCCCATTCATTTTATATGAAGCAGAAATAGTTGAATATACTGCCAAACCCCTGAACTATTTTGAGTGACATGACTGATATAAGAATCATAGAATCATAGCATCATAGAATGGTTTAGGTTGGAAGGGACCTTGAAGATCACCGAGTCCCAACCCCCCTGCCATAGGCAGGGACACCTCCCACCAGACCAGGTTGCTCAAAGCCTCATCCAGCCTGGCCTCAGCACCTCCAGGGATGGGGCCTCAACCACTTCTCTGGGCAACCTGTTCCAGTGCCTCACCACCCTTAAAGTGAAAAATTTCTTCCTAATGTTTAATCTAAACCCGCCCTCTTCCAGTTTAAAGCCATTGCCCCTCATCCTATCACTACATGCCCTTGTAAAAGGTCCTTCCCCAGCTCTCCTGTAGGCCCCCTTTAGGTACTGGAAGGCCGCAATAAGATCTCCCCGGAGCCTTCTCTTCTCCAGGCTGAACAGCCCCAACTCTTTCAGCCTCTCCTCATAGGAGAGAGGTGCTCCAGCCCTCGGATCATTTTTGTGGCCCTCCTCTGGACCCACTTCAACAGGTCCATGTCCTTCTTATGTTGGGGGCTCCAGAGCTGGATGGAGTGCTCGAGGTGGGGTCTCATGAGAGCGGAGTAGAGGGGCAGAACCACCTCCCTTGACCTGCTGGCCACACTCCTCCTGATGCAGCCCAGGATACGGTTGGCCTTCTGGGCTGTGATCGCACATTGCTGGCTCCTGTCGAGCTTCTCGTCAATCAGCACGTCCGGGTCCTTCTCCTCAGGACTGCTCCCCAGCCATTCCCTGCCGAGCCTGTATTTGTGCTTGGGATTGTCCCGACCCAGATGTAGGACCTTGCACTTGGCCACTTCATGAGGTTGGTATGGGACCACCTCTCCAGCCTGTCCAGGTCCCTCTGGATGGCATCCCTCCCCTCCAGCGTGTCTACCTCACCAAACAGCTTGGTATCATCAGCAAACTTGCTGATGGTGCACTCGATCCCACAGTCCATGTTGCTGACAAAGACATTGAACAGCATGGGTCCCAGTACCAACCCCTGAGGAACGCCACTCATCACTGCTCTCCACTTGGACATCGAGCTGTTGACCGCAACTCTTTGAGTGCTACCATCCAGCCAGTTCTTTATCCACCAAGTGGTCCATCTGTCGAATCCATGTCTTTCCAATTTAGAGACCAGGATATCGTGTGGGACAGTGTCAAACGCTTTGCACAAGTCCAGGTAGATGACATCGGTTGCTCTTCTCTTGTCCATTGCCACTGTAACCCCTTCGTAGAAGGCCACCAAATTTGTCAGGCATGACTTGCCCTTGGTGAAGCCATGTTGGCTGCTACCAATCACCTCCTTGTTTTCTGTGTGCCTCAGCAGAGTTTCCAGGAGGATCTGCTCCATGATCTTGCCAGGCACAGAGGTGAGACTGACTGGCCTGTAGTTCCCCGGGTCTTCCTTATTTCCCTTTTTTAAAATAGCGGTTATGTTTCCCCTTTTCCAGTCAGCAGGAACCTCACCAGACTGCCACAACTTCTCAAATATGGTGGATAGTGGCTTAGCAACTCCGTCTGCCAGTTCCCTCAGGACCCGCAGAGGTATCTCATCAGGTCCCATGGACTTGTGCACCTTCAGGTTTCTCAGGTGGTCTTCTACTTGAATAAGATCATATTGACTCTTAGAGAGCCTCCAGATAGCTGTACAAGCCACATCCAGAAAATTTAAGGTACCTGCTCTTCCCTGCTCTGTTAGTACACATTAACACCTTTGTGAACGGCAGCTAAAGCTAGTATGCACACCTCCAACTTTTAGTGGCTTAGGAAACAGTGTATGTTTGCCGTTGTTACCTCTCCAATGGGCACAGTAGCCTCTGGCAAAAAACCAAAAGGTATATTTGTGGGCAATAACCTCTTCATCATTTCACCAGTGGTCACCTGAAGGCACCCTTCAAGGTATAGAAATCCAGAAAAACTTTTTAGATTTAGCTTCCTAGTTCACTTGAAATAAATCTAACTGGTCTTTATGCTTGAATATTTTATCTGGTTTATGTATTCTATTAAATCATGTCTGAAGGCTATTGAAGTCTGAAGAATCTTTGAGAAAAGCATCTTCAACACATGCTACACTTTTTTTCCTCTACGCCTATAAGCCCATATAGCCTGGAAAACATACCTTCTGTACAAATATTTATCAGGCCTTGAAAAATAATTAATTTTTTTTCAGATCCGGACAGTACAGATGAAAGTAAGTTCTGTAAAGGGTGAGTGATTAGTGACTTTAATAATGAGAAACAGATATTTCATCTCAAGGATAAAAAACATCAGTTTCAGTTTGACATCAGTCCAAGTTAATATTTACAGCTTCTGAGTGAACCTCAAAAGATCTGAAGTTCCAGAAATCAGATTTATTTCCAAAAATATTACATTCAGAAATCAAGATTTTGCTTGAGTGAAGAATGCATAAACTACAACCACAGAGCTGAAATGCTAGCAAGAACCCTAGAGACTGACTCACAGAGAGACTTACTGGCTGTATTCAAACTATCTTCTTTAGGTAGCTCACATAGTCACTCTCACGCTTAAAGACCAAATGCCTAGCCCTGGACTAGTCTTCATTCTCTACATTCCTTTTTCAAATCCAGCTAAAGAATTTAAAGCCAAAAGGAAAAATAAGATAATCTAATCAACTGCATCATATCAAAGTCCATTGATTATACAGTATTTGTTCTTATATTGACTGTAATAATTTGCATTTGGTTAAAAACTAACTTCTGTTTAAAACTAAAAAATGTATGCTCAATCTTAATTTAAAGACATCCACAGATGGAGAATTTGCTCAGCAATTTCCTCCCATGATTAATCACTTCCTCTGTGCTCTACTTCTCTTTAGCATTTGCCTGGCTCTATCTACCAGACACTGGTTCTTGTTATGCATCTCCTTACTGAACATCATATTTTCTCCCTTGGAAGAGTGTTATACACTGCAGTTAACTGCATCCTCTGTCTTTTCTGTGATAAGTCAATAAGTGCAAGCTCTTTAAGTCTAAATGGTGGGGAGTCTTCCAGTTTTCAAATCAATTCTGTGGCTCTTCATAAGCCCTTGCCAATTTTTTAAGCTGTCTACAAGCACCCAGTCTTAGCTTCCTCAGAGGATGTGAGCTATCTATTAACCATCTGCTTATATATCTTGGAACCATACCAGAGTTTTTTACCATGGGACCGCCCTTGGGAATTGGGAAATCATATTCTATTCTAGGATCATTGCTTCCAAGACTCACCTCACCTAACCTCACCTTTTTGTCCTCCAAGATTTAATTTTAAAAGCAAATTCCTGCATTTGTCAGGTTCAACATAATAACAAAGTGCCCAGATTACCAGCCAAGCTAGAGTGACCTGTGTTTACTATTATTTCTCATTCCAGTCTTCCTGGACCATTAACACTAATATAGTACTACATCCCTTCCAAAGTTATATTTCACACTGACGATCGGGGGTTTTTCAGACCTGTTAGTCACCTAGTTTAAATCCATGTGTAATTGACACTGTATACTGCTGCAGAGTTCTTTAGTTAGATACAAGAAAGTATTCACTTATCCACATTATAATTCTAAAAATCTATATTTACCATTTTCAAACACAGTTACAATGTTATTACACAAATAAGTTTAATTTGATGAGACCTATTATCTAAAAACCCGATGTTGACTACCATTATGTCCTTAGCTTTAAATACTTTATGAACTGAATCCTGCTTCTTTTCCATTATTTTTCTGCACCTGGTGACACATTAACTTTACATCCACACAGTATCAAGAATCTCAGATATTCAGAATCTTCCAAGGACTCCTTTATTTAATAAATACTAACACTGTCAGTCCAAAGACATCCTTAGAAGTGCAGACATCTTTAAAGTATTCATTTTCGACTAATGAGCCACAAAATACCTCATTCTGCTACATTATATTTGTCTTTGCAAACAAACACTCATATTTGTTGAATACTTATGTCTTCTCTCTCTCACTACTAATAATTTTGTCATTTCATGTTAAGAATAGAATATATGTTTCTTCCTCTTGAATAATATCTTTCCTACTATTGCTGTGGTTTCCTGTGTTCCTAACACATATTTTAAACTTTGATTGTGATTTCATAAAATAAAGTTATTTCTCCAGTGTCTTTAGCTTCACTCATTAATTTTCTCTGTGCATTTCCACATTTTTCTGTTTAATATCCTTCTTTCTGGACTATAATTTCTTTATAGAATACATAAAGGTTATATAGACATAAACATATGCTCTCACATTAGCCAAAGATAATTGGTACAATGAAAGAAAAGGACAATCACTTTGTAGGACCAGTTGTGTATCTTCCCAACTGGAAGTAATTATCAGTGATGAGAGAAAAGGTGTAGAGACAAGAAGAAATATTTCACTTTTTCATCCATTTCCTTCATATGCAGACTTTCCTCTGAGTCCAGTAGACAACTTCTCATGGTGCCAGCTTCTTCTGGGGTTTTGAACCTTTCAGGTCCCAGTAGGCCTAGAGTAACTTCTCTTTCCTTCTTCATCAGAGACTGGCATCTTCCTGTGCCTGAATCTAATACTATTCTTACTTGAGTTCCCAAGCTGAAATTTTCTGAATATCAAAAAAAAAATCAAGTGCTTACTTGCAGGCTGTATCTTTTATGGCACAAAAATATTCTACCAGAGTTCAGAAGCCTGATAGGAGATTTCCACAAAAAAACTGTAGTTTTGTCAGATGGATAAATTATCAATCTTTGTCTTCATCTTTATGCAAGTGAAATCTAGTCCAAGCCCCTCAGACTATGCCCATTGCACCAGGGTACTTCTGTTTTCCTCCTTAATTGGAAATGTAATGATAGTTAAATTCTACGTAATCATCTTCTCTTAGGAGCAATCAGTGATTTCAAAGCAGTCCACTGCTAGTAGAACTATGATAAGAGAATTCAAACATCTGTAAATATCCTATTGTCTTTGACTTGCTGCTTTTTTCGCAAGAAGAATTGATGTTTTCCTCATTCAACAGATGCTGAAGACAATAGTAATAATACATTTCATTGCATTTCACGATTTCTGCTTGTGAACATTGTCCTTTCTTTATTCAAGATAAGAGTTCAAGAATCACTGCACACTTCCAAATAAATATTCACTTTGGCTAGAGCTGATATATAAATCTTTCCTCTATAACATCTCTCTAAATACTGGTCTAATTTACTAAATTTGAGGATTGCAGATCACTGGAGAAAGTCTTGCCTAAAATGCAAAAGTGCTAAAATACTTAAAAAGAATCCTAACTTGATATCTTCATGATGTTACATAAAATTATGTGTGGATAATACTTTATAGTAACTATATTACAGTATTCATAGAATCATAGAATCATAGAATGGTTTAGGTTGGAAGGGACCTTGAAGATCATCGAGTTCCAACCCCCCTGCCACAGGCAGGGATACCTCTCACTAGACCAGGTTGCCCAAGGCCACGTCCAGCCTGGCCTTGAACACCTCCAGCGATGGGGCTTCAACAACCTCTCTGGGCAACCTGTTCCAGTGCCTCACCACCCTTAAAGTGAAAAACTTCTTCCTAATGTTTAATCTAAACCTGCCCTCTTCCAGCTTAAAGCCGTTCCCCCTCGTCCTATCACTACATGCCCTAGTAAAAAGTCCTTCCCCAGCTCTCCTGTAGGCCCCCTTTATTCTGAATATTCTGAATGTCTGCGTAACTTAGTACTAGAATATGACTGATAACCTCTAGGCACACAACCATCCAAATTTGTTCTTGCCATTTGCTACTGTTATTCAATCCCTGCCTGCCACATCCATCCTGGCTTTGACAGGTTCTACTTTGAGGTTATAAAAAAGTCCAAGATAGGTGGGGCACAGGAAATTCAGATCACCAGAATATCTAGTCTGTAGGAATGTAATAGCAGTGTGGAACACAGGGTAAAATACATATAATGTAGAGTAAGAAAGCCTCCGTACAACATCCCTGAATTTAGAAAACTGAAGAAACTCACTAAGAAACAGACTTAAAGCATTACAGCTATAAGATTTTGCATTTCTGTGACCGTTCAAGTGTTTCTTAAATGAGCATTCTGTAAATGGTATCCCCAGTCTGAGACTACAGGATGTAGGAATATTATAGTGCCTGTATTTAAATTTAACAGTACAAAGTTGTTTAATTATTCTGCATTGGGACTGGGAAACAATTACAGTTCCATTTGGTGAATTTCCTTCTTAGATGGCGTTACAATGGAGTATGAAAACCTCAAGGTATTTTGACATAAAGGCCATAGTTTCAAGTTTTTCTGACAACTAGTCTTAGCATTTTATTAACACTGACTAGATAAAAACTTTGGTGGGAATATCAGAGAGCTCCAGAGATGACTTGCCACTTGCTAAGAAAAGCATTTTATGTAGTAATAGAAACATTTTCTATAACAAGAGAAACAATTTCACAAGAAGACTTCTGTGCAACATGAAGCAATGGGTTCATTTCAGCAGCTCTATTAGCAAGTTAATTAATGTCATTTTGAACTCCCATTAGGTGTTTAAGAGAGAGTGTTGTGTTGAAAAAGTCAGTAACATACTTGAACCAAAAGTACTAAGATAAGCCTTCCCCTTCCGCAGCGCAGTTAGACAGCAGTCTTTCTGTGGAACTGTGGAACAGATGGAAGTTCTTGTTCTGGACGAAGCTCCAAACTCTGGACACAATTCCACCTACTATTGCTTCCCCACCGATGACCTCTGTCAAGGCTTTTATTCACTGCCTTCTGCTCCAGTTGAGATCCTTTTTGAGAGTGTTGGAATGCAAGATAGAAAGATATCATAGAAGATATCTGTCCAACTATAATAATTTTTAAGAGAGTATTTATTTTTCTGATTTAATGAATGCAATGAAAAAAAAAAGAGAAAGAATTTGCTCATTACCTGAGTAAAACATCATCACTTTCCATGGTTTGAGAGCTTGCAGAGGACTCAAAAGTTCATCCCAGATGTTTTTATGGAAAATCTTTCAGCAATGAGAAAGATACTAATTTCTGTAGTTTCATCTCAGAATCACAGAATCTCCTAGATTGGAAAAGACCTGTAAGATCATCTAGTCCAATCATTAACCTAACACTGACAATCCACTGCTAAACCATGTCCCTAAGCACTATATCTACACGACCCTTAAATACCTCCAGGGATGGGGACTCCACCACTGCCGTGGGTAACGCATTCCAATGACTGATGACCCTTTCAGTGAAAAAATTCTTCCTAATATCCAATCTAAACTTCCCTTGGTGTAACTTGAAGCCATTTCCTCTTGTTCTATCACCTGTTACTTGACAGAACAGGTCGACTCCCACCTCTCTGCAACCTCCTTTCAGAAAGTTGTAGAGAGTGATACGGTCTCCCCTCAGCCTCAGTTTCTCCAGGCTAAACAACCTCAATTCCCTCAGCCGCTCCTCATAAGACATGTGCTCCAGATCCCTCACCAGTTTCATTGCCCTTCTTTGGACACGCTGCAGCACCTCAATGTCCTTCTTGTGATGAGGGGCCCAAAACTGAACACAGTACTCAACATGCGGCCTCACCAGTGCTGAGTACAGGGGTAAAATCACCTCTCTGGTCCTACTGGCCACACTATTCCTGATACAAACCAGGATACCATTAACCTTCTTGGCCACCTGGGCACACTGCTGGCTCATGTTCAGCCGGCTATCAGTCAACACCCCCAGGTTCCTCTCTGCTGAGCAGCTTTCCAGCCACTCCTCCCCAAGCCTGTATTGTTGGTGGGGGTCAACCTTTGTTCCCTACATTTGATTGCAATCCATTGCACTTTTTTGCAAGTCAGAAGGCTTGACAGCAGGCCAGTGAATTAAAAAACAAAACAAAGTTGAAAAGACCTTCCTCCTTTAAACCAAGTTGGTCTTAGTGGTCAAGATACATTGTTTGTTTGTAAGTATTCAGTACGAGAACTCTCTCCCTTGGCAAAGTACTTCCTCTCAAGATGGGGCAGCTGGCTGCACCATCGGAGCTTACACTGAGCTTTATGAACGCCGTGGAGAACACAACTAGCCTAACTAGGCCAGCAAGTGCATCCTTCAGAGCAATATCTAGAACTGAAATGTAGTCACATTTAAACTGCAGGAGCGGAAAGAAAACAGAAACAATAGAATGGTACCAAATCTTTTTGCTTGCTTTTCCTAGGAGAAATGGTTACACAGTTAATGTGATGCATATTAAACACTCCTCAAGTACTTATTTATCAAACCTGTGTTCAAAACAATCTGCTAAAATCCATTTACTCAGCACTGCATCAGCATTAACAGGCTTCTCTCACACTTTCTTCCCATCCTTCTGACTATATTTCACCAGCCGATTTTTTTTTAAAGCATGACAAGACAAAGTTCCATATTTCCATTCAAAAAGTACTAGATTTGTTGCAGAGACCATGTGTACAGTTCATGCCCAAAAGCCCCCATGTATCCAGAAATCATGTCCCATAGAACTGATGAGTCATGTGAAGGGGCCATTTGTCCTGGATTTTCGGACACCCAATAGCCTAGTCAGACCTATAAATTTTGATTGTAAGTACTTTAGGGCAAAAATCTGTCATTTTAATCTGTTGAGAAAGCACTGTTCTTTCCTAAGGCAAGGTGTGAATAATACATGACAATTTAAAAAGGAGCTGTTTGCTACTGTTACTGCTCCTGCAAAACCTCTAGATTCTCAGACAAATGACCGAAGTACTCTTAATGCACTCAGGCTATATTTTTAGGTGCAAGGAGAGGACATACATACCCTCTAAAATCCAGACCTATGGCAAGTTAAATATTCAGTGTTACCGACTGAAAATACACTCTTAGGTTATTTGGTACTCTATTTAATATCATGGCTTGTATAGGCAAAGAATTGCAGTTATCCCTTTAATTTCTTATAAAGCGCCTAAATCCTATGGAAACCAAGGAGTTATATATCTAAATGCTTTTGTAGATCCAGAGTTACTCTTCCCAGTTGCAAAGAAAACCCTGAAAATAAAATCCACCTTCGAAAAACAAAGAAACTGAAAAGACTGGAAAAGAAACAAACAAAATGAAACAAACAAACAGAAAACCAAACCAGAAAACAGAAAGCATATTAAATTAACCAATTTAAAACAAAAACAAAAAAAACCCCAAAATTAGCATATTTGGTTTTTAAATTTCTTCAGTTTTCATATTTCTTCAGTAACCTTCACCCCATTACTTAAAAGTACACCACCAAAACCAGGCATGAACATAGCATGAACATGGCATGTTGTTGAAATTTTCATAGTACGCCAATGATAATGCTGTAACTTGTAGATATTGGTAGAAACTGGTTACTAGAAGAACATCATGTGTCTGTCAGTCCGTACATGTATGTGTCTTCTAGAATATTGCTGTTTCTGTAAAGTGAGCTAATGATTGTTATGATTAATTATGTTAATGATTAATTAATCATTATTAATTATATAGATGTAATGCAGAATTGCAGAATAAGGAGTAGTGCATGTTGGAATATGTGCAAAAATAGACACAAACAGACCCCATAGTGAGTAGAAAGAAATCATCAACATTAACATCACTCTCCTCCTGGCAAAGACAAGGAAGAAACCCCCAAAATTAACCTAGTTCTCCTGGTGAAGAACTTTGAATATTGATTACTCACCATGAAGCCTTCCTTTCTTCTTGTTGAGGAGCACAGGAAGCACAACAGCAGAGAAAGAGATAGTTATTAGGAAGTTTGTGTATATCAGTTTTACTCGTATTACTACATTAATGACCATAGTAATGGGATAATTCAGATTGTGTCTGCTAATACCATTGCACTTAGATTAATAATAAATCTTTGACCAAACCATTAAGGCTTTAATTTAAATTACAACTTCACATAGAAGATGTGTTTCGTTAGCCCAAATAAATTACACAGGTGTTTGTATTGGTTGTTAAATCTGGGTGCACCAACGTTCACATCACCTCTGTTTATGAACAGTCCCTGTTTTCATTATAAACCTTCGGAAAGGCTTGGATATCTTGTGTAATGCCTGAGGTTGTTTACAATATTCTGAGAGCTGGAAGTATCAGTACTTGTATGAAGCACAAAAGAATAAAGAATTAAGAACCATTTCATGAAAAGGCTTCTTTATATAACTTTGGTTTAGGAGTGGGCTGTCAGACACCCATTTTCTGTGTGTTCAGATCAAACCCTATGTAAACCTGCCATCTAATCACTAAAAGATCATAAACTCATTGTTCCAATACAAATGAAAAGAAACAGTGGTGCTTCATTTGGCTAAGACAGTTCTCCAGAAACCCCAAAGGACAGAGCTTCCAGAGCAAAACACATATCCATCTCTGTGGATAAAAAGCGGAATTATCTCTAGTTATATCTGCATGCGGTCTCTACCCAGAACACAAGGAATGGCAGTGACCTGAAACCAGCAGGTTGTAAGAACAGAGGATTGAAAAGCATCCCTACTTTTAGGTAAGATTTTAAGTATGGGAACGATATAGAACATGTATGTTACTATTCTGCCTTTAACAATAAAAATAAAAATGTTACATGGTAGTTTTTTACTCAAGACAACACATAGGAAGGTCCTTGTTGAAGCTGCCATTGACAGCAGCAGCAAAAATAGAGGAGCAAGGTTGAGGGTACCAAGCCGTTAAATAAAGTTCAAATCACTCTAGCTGGGTTAAATAATGGAGTTTCTGAACTGGACCAAAAAGGGACTTTGCAAGAGATGGCACACAGGCCTGCCCACCAACACAACTCACTGTCACAGCTGGCAAAATACAGAAAGATAAAGTGATGCAGCAAATGAAGCTGCACGCGCTGGTAACACGAGTAGGCTGAGAACCAAGTTAGCAGACAGTTGCTGAAGTCATTGTCACGGGAATGTTTTAATATCGTTCTTAGTCATACATTTCTGAGATGTGTTACTAAGCTCTTTCTCTCCATAATAATGATTTCCTTGTTCCGTGTGAAGATATAAAAATTGTCATTGGACAAATAAGGCAAATGTCTAAGGTAGGTGTTCAGTATTCCTGGGTAGAAACTTGAGGATGGTTAGTTGTTTGTCAGCCGGAAACCTTGTTAATAGCAAATGGGTTACAGTTTGAGTGTGTTCCGTCACGCTGTAAGCTAATACAAAAGTTTACATTTCAATTTCTGAATCGGGCTGTAACAGTAAATTAATTTAACATTCTTATTAAAATTCTGTATTTTCACATATATATAACTAGCTGGAAAGTTCTGCTTTTTGACTCAAATTTTCTACTCTGGGTCTCAGCCCAAAGGTGAATATTTTTAATTTATTTTCTTTTTGGAAAATGTGAGCAAAATCATTTCCTTTACCTATGCAAGGATTAAAAAAAAAATCTATATAAAGAAGTTAGATGTTTTATGCATGCAGAAAGCATTTGAACTCTAAAAGCTGAAACTTACCAGGTTGATACAGAGGATTAGTCTCCAGGCCAATTTGCAAAAAAAAGAAGTATTAACAAAATAAGAGTAAAAGTCTACTAAAACCAGCTATGCAATGTGTAACTTAGTTACTGGTTGCAAATTCATTTATTTTTGCCAATTAGTTTATAATTGTGTCGCTATTTATCTGTATTCAGAATCAGATGTATGACACTGATCTTGCATAGGAGTACAGGTCTGCTTGGTGTGTCCTTTCATCAAAGTATTTTCTGGTTCATCATTACAGCAATGTTCCTAAGTAAACTGAATTCCAGCAATAGTGTAAGTGTTGTAACTTCAGTTATTATCTTTCCTCCATGAGAAGAGCAAATCTGAGTTTTGGAAGGCTTTGCATCCCTTAGAGTGTTTTGGCAGCTACTTCTGAGCACCATTGTGGCCTTTCATCATAGGTAGTATTGTTAAATTCCACCACAACACTGTGGGGTCGGGAAACTATACAGACCTAGAAAAAAGTATTTGATAGTGCAGGTAGAGAATTGGAAAAAGGCGAGGATTTAAAAGAGATGATTCTCACCATCTTCCCTGAACACAGAATTAAGATGTGGACCAGAGCAGGGGCATCTGAAGTACTGAGATTCTTTTGTAGCCAATGGAGCACTGAAGTTTGACACCTAAAGTTAAAACAGATTAATAACTGGCAGACAGAGAGCACCTTGTCCAAGAACATGTGCACAAACTTGGCCAGTGACGCACAGGATGTTTGTGGCCTACAGAAATCTGACCAAGGATCTTCTGCACTCTAGCCAAAGGACTTACTCATCCCTGTCCTTTCAGCTACTCCCCTAACCACTGGCTCCTTCTCCAGCTCTACACGATGTCCACGTAGACTGCTGTTTCTTCCCTGTAAGATTTATGGTAACCATGGCCTTGGGCAGGTGGACCTTCCTGTCACTATGAAGAAGGTGTTCTCACCTTATCTTCTCTTTCATCACACTTCCCATTTCTCTGAAATAGATTGGATCCTGAAGGTTTGCTGCAGGTAGCAGTCTTCCATGCAGAGGTCTTGTGCATGCTGGGTTGTTTCTTATGTAACATACAGTGTATGCAATATGGAAGATGTAAGGTTACCATTCTTAAAAATGCCACCTATAAATGTGGCTCTACACAGAAATTTTCTTGCCTGCAATGTACACTTTGTCACTTAACTTAAGATCTGTCCTTTTAGCATTTACAGGACTTTACAGGACTGACTGAACAAACTTACTGGAGCACAAGGACAAGCATCATGGGATAAACAGGACTGTCCAACCAGGTATGCATTTAGACAGATATAAACAAGAAAATAAGTTTTAGGTTCAGAGAAGTCACCAGAAAATACTACATGCTTGAGTCAACATTGCAAAACAAGTTTTAGACGCTGCTAAAAATCACCTCACCATTTTTCCCAAAAGTGTCCTGCCTCACAATCATCTGTTAATTCATTCTTGAATGTCTTCATTTCATTTACATAACACAGGCCTTGTCACAGTGTGAAGTTACCTAAAATAGTTATTATGTCTTTGGGCAAAAAATAGGCAGACAGCAGCAGAAAGAAAAGACTGTGAACATTTAGATCTCCTACTGAGATGGAGATTACATGTCTGGTTTCCTAAATATCCAAAGTGAGACTAGACTAAAGCAGTGGTGTTTTGAGACCTCCCTAATTTTGTCTGATGCCTTCCAACTTACTTGCCTCCTATCAATACCGAGTTTACCCCAGTGGGTTTAATTTCACTCACTGTCACCATCCTTGCTGGAAGTAGGCCGAAGCATTCACATTCTTGACTCTAACTCTGTGGTTTCAAAAGCGAATTTTAATTTTGCATGCCTTGATTTAATGTTGTTCATACAAGGGTCTGCAGGCAGATGCACAAAATTTGGCCTGCCTCTAACTCTATAACTATATATTACACATACATACAATACAAACAATAAAAACTTATTAACACTTTAGAAAAAGCTGGCTTTAGTCATTCTCCTTTCCCAGAACTGAAGTATGTCTAATAAGTCTTGCCTTTCTCACAAAGGTGTCGGAAGACTTAATTAATTAATGTTTGTTAAGTACTTTGAGATCCCTGTATTATTAAGTGTCCTGCTAGTCCACTTCTCTTAGTGACTCAATACTGCCAGAAGCTGTATCTCCTGCCAATTACCAACAGGCAGGCAGCCAAAAGAGCAGTGGCAGATACAGAACCTGTACCAGTAAAGCTCAAACAAGGAAACTTATTGAAGTAAATAGTCCAGAGCGAGGGACAGGAAGGGAAAGAAGAACAAGTGAGGACAAGGGAGGAGCTAAGCCCATCCTCTATCCTCTTTCACCCTACAAATGGACTTTTTCTCTACCACCTTTCTCCTCTTGCTTGCCCTTTTCCTCTGAGATTTACTGGGACATTTTAATCCCCTTCCTTTCACCTTCTGCCTCAGAGCGCTGTCAGAGGCCCTTTTGGGCAGTTGAGTAGGATGCTGTTAGACCCAGTGGTGTTTAAACCCCACATGCTTGCTGGAGTGGTTCTCTCTCTTTCCTGGTCTGTATTCATCTAGGCCAAATCCAGGAGAATTAGGCCTCTGTGCATGCCATCGTGTTGCTAAAATTAATTCAATAATGTCTGTAGAACCCTCTGGAAAAAAAGTAGAAATAAATTGTTATCCAAGGAGAAACTGGCATTACTATTTCCTGGAAAGCGGATTGCAGATTTGTCTTTTTGTCACCAAAGCAGGCATGCAACTGCAATGCCAGTGCAGGGCGCTATGCCATTCCCAGGGCAGTGGAGGAAGAGTCGTGATCTCATTTCAGTTAACAGAGTTTAGAATTTGTTTCATCAAAAGTACCCTGACAAATGCATTATTGTTTATGGACTGCTGGTTACATGTCCGGCTGTAGACAAGACAGGTAGTAAGACAGGGCTTATGCCTCAGCACATACTAATGAGGCTGTTCTGCATGCAGCTCCCTGTGGCCAGATGCTGTACTTGGATGGATGGAGTCCCACTGGGATTCTTTGTGGGTGCAGATGCAAACAGTCAGTTGCAAAATCACAGTTTAACAATAATCTTTGCTGGAGAAAGCCAGGAATGAGCACCAAAAGTAAATGATACATTGTTTTGCTGATGAGGAAGGATTCCACATCCCACTCTAATCTATAAATACAACAGTATACTACTTTGCTTGCTTTTGTCTAAACCCTAAACATTCAAACCTTTGGGTACAGATGCCTGGTAGAATGTGTTCAACTACTTCAAAAAAAAACAATTTGAAAAGGCTATTGAGACTGCAAAATTTCAGAGACCATGCCCACATACTCGTGGCATCAGCAGGCAGCACAGTGGGGCCCCAGATCTATCTTGGCCAACTGACTTCATGTACAGAAGTAACATTGCTTCTCTCTGCAAAACAGTCACTTCTCACTGCAAAACTGTCACTAACTGCTGCCACTCCTTGAAGCATCTCAAAGGCTGTCAGGAAGCAGACTGGCAAGGATGTTGCCTGCCCATTTGCCCAGGAAAGTGAGCAGCATGGGTTGCCCTGCAGGTTTAGACTTGTCTGGAGCAAGGACAAGCGATCGTCACCGCCTCTAAATGCTTCAAACGTTACAGCATGGATTATTTGGTCTCAGCAGACTTCAAAAAGTCTTTGTCGTCCATCAGAAGCGGCCTCGTCCTTCCCCACGTGCCAAGCAGTGCCGTTGTTTTGTAATGAACAGCTTCCATCAGAGCGCACAATTTCTCATCCTGTCTGACTCTGCTGATCATTCTTGTAATTAAGTCTCTTTTGATTCTCTTTGGCAGCGCACCATCTGCACAAGAAGGCACACCTGGAAAGCAGTTTTCCTCTGGTTTTGCTATCCTTGATTAAACTCTGTTTTAAAGCAGAGAACCTTAATCAAAAGAATTGCCTGACTGGAAGTAGCTGCGCCTGTCTGACTTTTGTCACTGATTCCCTCTGAAGGCTGCAGGATTTGGATTTGCATAACAATTTCCAAAAAAAGGTGGAGGGGTAATATTTTCAGAGGATTTCGCTGTTAGGAAGAAAACCAAATGGAATGAATTAAAGAGAAAAATAATAGGATACCATAGAAATTTCATAGATTTCTGTAGTAATTATTATAAAATCCTATCGAATTTATGAGAAAAAATATTTGCTTTTCTTAGTATTCTTTTATAACTAGCAAGAATCTCATTCCTGAGTGAGTTCAAGAAAATGTAAAAGGAAATATTCATCTTGTAATAAAGAACAAATTTAAATTGATGCTACCCCCATAATTTTAGGAACAAGAGACCAGGTCATCGCTGCACCTGTTATAAGGCATGACATAGCCAGACAGCATGAGAACAAAAGAGAGCGGGATCTTTTATAGTTTGCTGTCATTGATGGGGGGGGTGAGGATCAACAAAACTTTTATGTTGTTTATTCTGCGTTGAATCAAATGCCAAAAGGACAATCAATGTGGACTCAGATATATGTATGAAAACATACATGCCGATATTCCAGACAGGTCCCGGTGCCACCTTCCAGTCCATTCCTGAACTAAACTACAACCCGTTACCAGCCTAATATCAAGCCCCATGCTGGTGCTCCTAGCTTATTACAGATCTCTAATGGCTTCCGGTAGAGCGTAACAAAGCTCTGAGTCCCTGTACCTGTTAACAAAATGACAAGCTGCTTCCTGTCTCTGATCTCCCATCATGACCTCTGCACCAGGTAGAAAAGACAAGAAACTTTATCTTTGTCATGTGAAAACTTTTTCCCTGGTCATTTACAGTACCCAAAAGCAACTAGATAGAAAGGTTGTGACAGGAGCCAACAGGTATAAAAATAAAAACTGAAAAAAAAATAAAAGTACAGTTTCTGAAGTGAGCAAATTACACAGAAAGGGGTGTTTTCTAAGTTTGCAAATAGTTGGTGCCAACCAGTCTGAGCTGCTTAACAGCAGTGATACAGCTTTAAAAAACAACAATAAAAAAGCACTTAGTTTACTAAATAATACACTTTTTTTACCCTTGATGAAAGGCTACTTCTTATCACACAGATATCAAGGCGAGCCACCTAATGGCACTAATTTCAAACCCCGCTGCTGTAATACTTAGTGCATGGGATACAAATTACAATGGATTCAAAACAGCTAGTGGTACATTTAAAAGAGGAATAATACTGAAATGCCAATTTATTAGCTTCTGAAATACGTGTGCAAATTTTCATAAAATGTCTGCTAAGAACTGGCAAGAATCTGTAACACTGATAGCTTGGGCTGGGCAAGCCTTAGAAATAAAAGTAAGTACCTGAAAGACCTGTCACATTCTCCATGGGAGTTATATTATTTACATGGTTTGTAGTTCACATTTATAGCAGTGCGGGTTGCTCTTTATTTCTCCCACTTTGCATCCTTTCTCTGCAGTTATCTGTTCGTTCAGCAAATATGTTTCAACTGAAGCTTCCTTGACCTGATTTATAACTTAGAAAATGTACCTGTAACAAGCACAATTGAATGCTTGACTCTCACTTTTACCTCTGACACACTTTTCTTCACACCTTCCTGCCCAAGTCTAAATACATTCTTTCCCTAGCTAGGCTCACATAAGCACAATGACATGCTCACTAATAAATGGCTTTTTCTAATAGCTTGTTCCTGTAGAAGAGAAGGAAGTAACTGCAGATCAGAATGGTCTGCTTACCAATAAATGGCTTTTTCTAATATCTTCCTTCCGTAGACAAAAAAGAAGGAAATACAGATCCACTGCTTTTGCAATACTGATGTGCTCAGTTATTGTTTTTGTTAGGACCTGCACAAACTGAACCGAGTTTTGAAATTTATCACTGCTTCACTCCCACTAAAATCATGGCACTGGCATTTCTAGTACCACATCTTCTAAACCTGTTATGAAACTGGGCGCTTCTCAAAAGACCAATTCCTTCTCCAAGGTATCACTGCTGCACAAACAATGTGCAATGGTGTCAGGAAAACTTGTGGCAGGCACATTTATTACCCACAGATAAAGGAAAATGTTTTGTGTCCCTATGGCTGTTGCAAATCTTTCATGCAAAATTGTTTAAAATCTTAAAGCAAGTTGTATAAAGAACATCTCTTCATTCAGTTTACTTACTATAATGGGAATGCTTATAAATAACTATCTGGGGCCTTTTGTCTGCATACATTGTTAACTAGCAACTGCAAAAAATCATCTTGTATACATCAGACTTTACATAGTCTGAAACATAACTGAAACATAAATAATACAACCACACAGACATCAGCTTCTGTGAAGGCCTTTCACACAAAAAAAGCTGCTAAAAAGGCCATCTCCTGTGAGTTCTTCCACAATGTGTTCTCCATTCTCCCTAACAGAAGGCTTCAGCCAACATGGGACACTGTTATCAGTGGGTCTTGTGATCAGAGGGTACCTTCTTTACCCATGTAAGAGCTATTTTTCCTAACAAAGCGTAGTGATCCTGGCCGGAGACCATCATACCTCAAAAGTATGGTCCACATCATAGTCAACCTGAGTAAGTGTAGACCTGTGCTGTGCTGCACCTCCAGCATCAGGCTGCGCTGTGCTGCTCAAATCCCTTGGTTGCAGGACAACCTCAGCCAGCTATTCACAACAGAGGAGCCTGCAACTCCACCACCCCAGTGGCCTTGCCTTTATAGAGCAGTGCCATAGCAAGTTCTCATGAGACCATCCCTTCTGATTGACATTAGAAATGATAAAAAGAGTTGGTTTATTATAAGAAAACATATACTAGCTCAAATGACTAAAAAAAGGAAAATGTCTTCATGGATGAGATCTGTGCAGCAAGCCATGGGAAAATTCACGTGGGGTCCACCCAATGCTGCATGAACGTGGGGTGCCCAGCATACAAAACAACATCTAATTCACTCATTCTCGATGTCCCTCTTCTTAATCTCCCTTATTGAAACAGATGTTTTACTAAGCCTTTTGTTGTTGGACCTTTCTTATTGAGATCCAGAAAGAGCCCTCTCTCTCCCTTTCTTTCACCACCCTACCCCTGGTGCAGAGCACAACCTTAGCTGAAACACAGTGGACCGTATATTCTGCAAGTAAGAAGACAGAAAGAAGCAAGAAGAGTTCAAAGTGATTCTGGTGTCCCTGGTATATAGTTAAGCTTTACTCAGTGGCAGCATAATAACTGCAGGCATTCACTGAAATTAATATTGCAGAGGTCAGTAGCTCATGTTTAATGACTGACAGAAAAAATACTTTGAATGGGATACAGCCACAAATGAAAATATCTACATTTAGATGTTTAAAAGTATATTTCTACTTTTGATCCAGTAGTCTTAACTTCATAACAGAGGATAACAAGTCAGTTCACTCTAATGTAGTCAGCAAGGTCTTAATTCAGTTGCCGAGTGCACTGTGCTGTCTGACATGTCCTAAGATACAGAGGCATCCAAGTGGGGATAGCAGATATAAAGAGATTAATATTTTCATGATAGATTGGAGCCCAACTGGAGGTCAGAGTGTGTTGAAGCCCCCCCTATACTGCTCTTTTTATACCATTAATTTGTGGAATATATTCAGAGAACAAGAGACACACAAGCACTGTGTTCACCTGCACAATGATGTGTTTGAAACAAACAGAAGTAGAGTTGTTATGCATCCCCTCAAAGAAAGCATGAGTTTCAGAGGAAGTACACCACCATAATTTTGCCTACAAATTCATTGGACATTATTTTCTCTATTTCACTTCTTCCCTTTTCATAGTATATTAATTCTCAGTTTGACATTTGCTGCATAAACACTTGATTCAGAGTTAAGAAAACAGCTTAACAAGGAGAAGAGATGTGCAAAATTAAAGGTTATTTATATCATCACCAGCAAAGTCACTCAGATGCTTAGAAGACTGGTAAAACTGATCTGAATTGCAAGACTTTAATGCTACATTCAAAAATGTGGCTAGAACCTTGCTTCATTAAAGCAGCATTACTAAGTTCGATAATAGAAGATCTGAAAAAACAGTGAATAAAGATGCTGTTGTTAGGGGGAAGAAGGGAGGGCAGAAAACAGTTAACTATTTCCCTCACCAACTTTGTTTTCAAATCAATTTGGGCTGGTGAAGATACAAGGAGGAATCTGTGGAACTAAAGCTACCCATGTTGAAATTACATAATGGTGATCTGAACAGATACGACTTGAGAAACAAAGTTTACTTTCTTCCTCATCTCCTGGAAAAAAAAAAAAAAAAAAAAAGTCACAATATTTTTTGCATCAGACTTCTTGAGATTTTTGTTGAAAACTTTACAGGAAATGCTGAGGATGTAGAAGACAAGGTTTGAGTTTCACTATCTAAAACCGCATAAAATAGAAGGATATTTTAGCATTTGAAAGGCAATCTGATAAGTGGTTCACAAAAAAAATTTTTTTTTGTGAAAAAAAAAAAGGTTTTTTCCCCCTCAGGAAGTCATTACGCTTCAAAAAAAGTGTCATGTTCGACACCGTCTAATTAGACAAAGACATAAGTTTCTGGTAAAATAAGTTATTGAGGTAGAATAAGCTTTTAATTTAAATTTGAGTCTTACAGTCTTCAGTGGGCAAATACTCAGTCATTTCCCTATTCCAAGCTTCAGGATGTCCCCTGCTGATCTTGTCACAGTTCTAAGTACAATTCTTATTAGAATTACATACATGGTATTCAACCTGGTCTCCTGAAGAGAGAGTATATCAATGCAGTATCTCATTGCATATGAGATTGCCAGGTTATTCAGCCGTCACTCCCTAATACCTTCTGAATCCATTGATCAGCTTCAAGCAAATTTGTCAAAAAAGTCACCAAGTGAAAGTTTTAATGATCAGTTTTATAAAAAACAGATAGGTAGACATGAAACACTCTTCATGAAGTCCCAGTCAAAAAGAAGCTTCAATGAAGAGCTACAACTTATTAAGTATCAAAGACTACATCTGCTGTAGCAGGTAGTATAGCTCAACTATAGCAAAGAACTTGTGCTGGTGACCAGATAGCCCCACGATACATTTAGTGTATAGGGGTGTGGCAGAATTTGGACCCAGGTCTAGTTTGATCGTGTGAATGGAATGCCTGTTAGAAGCTATTTTGGTTTTGTTTCATCTAAAAGGCATCAAGTTCACAGACTCTACGATGCAAAACAAAGCATGGTAAGTGGGCAGAACATCAGATTAGCTTCAGAAGCTCCTGAACTCACAGTGCACCCAGGGAACCCAATCACAGACACAACCCAGAGGAAACCTGTCCTACTAGTTCTACTGCTGTTTGTTCTATTGCAGCAAATGAGACTACAAGTGATTCTCTCCTTCCAACATTTCTTGCTAAACATGTAAGGATGAACAGAAATTCATCGACTGTGGAAGCAGGAAGGTACCAGTGGGAACTCACCAGAGAGGTAACTTGTTCATACTGGATGAAATCAGATTATCAGGTAAGGATAATAAGAATTAAACAATATGGCCCTGGGCACCATTTGGAGAAATACAAAGATAGGAATACTAACCCTTGCCATGCTTTTTCCTCCAAATAAAATGGCACATGACAAGCAGAAAATGAAAAAAGAACATATTATTCCCAAAGCAGGACTACAGGGAAGATGAATTAATAGAGGAAGGGATTGGATATTCAGATACATATTTAAAATTGTGGAAATTTAGCCCAAAGCTCCAAACATTTGGAAGATTGATGTCAATATAAAGCATCATCAGATTTTTCAGAAGAAGAATATTAAAGTTAATAAGCTGCACTGATGGAAGTCAAATCAGGCACTCTTTTAACTTTTTCCTATGCATTTGACATAGCGTGGTAACTGACCCACAAGATGATGACTGCACCCTTCAAAACATGCTCTGGTCTCACCCTTATACAAAGACAAAAATGTGAAAAATTGGTGATTCACTTGCACTTTTCTTGCCCTGAGGTACTGATTTAGTACCAAATATGTTCTAAGACAATGCTCACACTTTTAAAAAGGTTAATGTTAATGGTAGTGGCCACTTAATTGGCCTAGCTTGCCCGCTGTGTCCACTCTCCCTCTAATAGAAGCCATGAGAAGTAACGATGCCTTGCAGTCAAATGGTCAGGCAAGATATAAAACAATTTCCAGCAAATAGGCATTTATACTGAGGAGAAAATGAGAGAAAAGCTAGGGAGACAGACTGACAGCTCAAAGGCTCATCAGAGAATGAACTTTTAGCATATGGCAAGAAGCTGAAGGAAGCCGTGAGGTAAAATAGTAAAGATTGCTATCAGTTTTGGAGCTGCCTTAACATATTTTGTTGTTGGTTTTTTTGTTATTTCCTACAGTAAATAGAAGCTGGTGTTTTATTCTTGGCAGATTTCACCTTCATTGGTAATTCAATGTAAGTGACATTATAAAGCCATAATATGAAACAAAGCCAATATGCATTAATGGTTTAAACTTCAAAAAGATCATTAATAACTTAAGTAATCCTTGAATTAATGAGCTGGAGTCTGCAGACACTTTTTGCTGTTTCTTCTGCTGTTCCTTAATGCTGAATTTTTGGACAAGAGAGATTTGTTTTCTAAGGGCAGATCACATCGAATGACTTTATCACACTCCATCTTCCCCAGTGCAGTGGGAGCTAATGGCTTCTTCCATATTCTGCTTAGATTTGATAATTAAAAGTTGCACAAAAGCTGAAAAATACCATATAAATATATGCTTCATAATAAATTGCATTAATTTTAATATGATTGCAATTAGAATGGAGCAAGAGTAGAGAAAGGTAGTTCAAAATATTTTTAAACAACTGGTAATAGTTTTTTCAGTATGAAGAAGAATTCCAGCTGAATTTCAGCAAATATATAGTTTATGTAACAGGATTCTTAAAACCATCCTGTAACAAGACAGTGGGGTAGCTGGAATAATTCATATGTTACTTTAAACTTCAAGTTGCATCAGATGATGATGTCATTACAGATATAAAAATATTAGCCATATTCTAGTTACAGAGTAATTATACTGCAGATAACATATGCCTATGAAAAAGTTATAACTGAAAATGTCATAAACACTTACACCCCACTATTTCATTTGCACGTTTCAGTTTTGCTATTTGTCTTCCAGATATATTTTCCAATTTCTTGTGCAATATAAAAAAAGGAAGGGCCATCTTTTTCATTCGTAGGTATTATCTAATGAGAGACAAATACTAGTAATGCAAGGGAATGTGAAAAGATTATTTTCATTGTGCTCATGTGATGATGATTAAGGTTTTCTCCCTTGTCTGCAGAGATTCAGAAGGAAGTATTCACTGCAACTGCTCAGAAAGGGAAAGTGTTTTTCCTTTCCCACAGCAGCTGCTACCTTTTCAGCCTAACAGTGAAACCAGCACTGAAGATGCAGGTTTCATAGCTTGAGAATACTGAATGGACAGAGTAAATTGGCTTGATATGGTTTATTAGCAGCAGTGAAGCAGCACAGTAAGCATTCATTCTATTCAATGCAATAATAAGTTTTTTACGTTTATTTGGTGGACATATTATTTAAGTCTCTCACTTACAGTGGCTTTTCCACAGTGACTACAAATGCTTTTGTGGGAAATTCTGACTACTTGAACAAGGATGAAATACTGGCAGACTATACAAAGAATATAGGCATCAGGTCAGGAAGATTGTAACAGTTATTCATTTGGGGTTCAGACAGAAGCGGGTAATCCGACATGCTACAATTTTTACTGTGGCTTTTTCCTGTGTGACAAGCAGTATGCAGAAAAATAAGCAGGATATTGGCAATATATCTCAGGATTCAGTAGAATGGCTAGTCCCTTCTATTTCCATTAAAATTTGACTTTGGTGGGGTTACATTGATTCATTCCAATTGACGATAAAGTCCTTTAGACTTTAACAACTGTTATAGATGTAAATTTGAAAGCTAGAAAATGCCAGTGCTGGTTGGCTGGGCATGGATTGGTGGCCTGCATTTCTTAACACATCATGGATTTCTGGTGAGTCGTTTATTTTTTTCTTTAAATAAAGGCAGACTTTGATGTTTTTCTTAGGGCTTGTTTAATGCTGCTATACTGATTGCTCCTCAGTAAACAAAGATGGAAAAAGGACAAAGTGAGCAGTAACTGTGTTGTGACACAATATGACAGAGGCATTCTTTGTCTTTATCTCTCTACAGACTGGAGATGACTAGGAGACTGCTATATCATCCTTTCATCTACCTCACTGTCACCCAAACACTGCAAGATTAATATTTGGGGTTTCTTGAGAATTTTTATATTTATGTTTGCAATATAAAATGTGACTTCCCCCAAGTGAATTATTTTCAGTTTTCAGAAGATGAAATCTCTGAAACCTTTTGACACACCTGAAAATTTCCACAGAAATAGATTTCTTTGTTCCACATTTGAAGCGAGATATAAAGCCACTTTTTAATATATGTGTATGTAAGTGTAGAATGGATCTGTGGGCATAAGTGCGTATATATATGTACACTTAGAAAGCATCTGACTAGCTCTGATATGAAAATGATGGTAAATAAGATACTGAAACAGTGGAAAGCAAACAGGAGGAAAATTCATGTTGCATTACATATCTGGATCCATAATCATAAAACCACAAAAGCCCATAGAATCATCCAGTTAGAATAAACCTCATAAGGTCATCTGGTCCAGCTCTTCCACTCAAAGTTAGATGGTACTTCAGTTAGATGAGGTTGGTCCAAGTTACATCGTCTTAACATCGTGTATTGAAATAAAAAAATTAATATAGGAAACTTAAAAAATAACTCACTCCATCCCCTTTTGCTGAGGCAGTGTTAGCTCTACCATTTCTGATCCATGCTTCTCTAATATGCTTTTGGAGAACACCCATAGAAAGACTTCTACTGCTTGTCCACCTTCTTTCAATACTTGACTGCTATACACATAGAAAGGAAAAAAATCCTAATACTCAAAATAAAGATTTTAGAGCTCTGTTAGCTTATTCTTGTCCTTCTTCCATAGTATTCAAGCATAAGAAATTCATGCTGTCATTTTCATCTTTCTTACAAGGAAAGGCTGAGGCACTTAGGTCTTTTTAGTCTAGAGAAAAGAAGACTGAGGGGGAATCTAATCAATGCTTATAAATACTTAAAGGGAGGGTGCCAGGTAGATGAGAAGAGTCTTTTTTCAGTGGTGCCCAGTGGTAGAACAAGAGGTAACGGGCACAAACTTGAACGTAGGAAGTTCCATCTTAACATGAGGAGGAATTTCTTTCCTTTGAGGATGGCAGAGCACTGGAACAGGCTGCCCAGAGAGGTTGTGGAGTCTCCCACACCGGAGACATTCAAAACCCGCCTGGACGCCGTCCTGTGCAATCTGCTGTAGGTGACCCTGCTGTGGCAGGGACATTGGACTAGATGATCTCCAGAGGTCCTTTCCAACCCTGATGATTCTGTGATTCTGTAAAATATATCTTAAAGTTATACTATTTTCAGTAGGAATCCAAAACCTACTTCCTTCAGGCTACCTACAATTGTAGCCAAATATATTAAAAAACAGTAACTTAAAAATCCGGCTTCAGAAGTACTAGAAATACTGCTATTTTGTTAATGCAGGAATTGATTTTGCAGACTTATGCAAGCCATCCACATTTTCATTACAACTTGTAATACTCAACAAAGCTGACAGTTGGCCATTGACCCAAGAGTTCTGACCAGAACAGCTGAAAGACTGGAAGAAGGGTTAAAAATTGTTTTTTTCCCTTATGATTCTTCCTGAATTCTTAGGACTGTTTGTAAACAATTGAAATTAGTTGAAAGAATAACCAGTTCACATCTTAGAGCATAAAAAGGCTGAAATGAAGTCCAGTAAACGGTTTCTAGCCCTGAATCAAAACTCTTTTTTTTAGACTGTAAACCAGAATACGGGGGCCATTAAAAAACAGACCATAGATTCTTTAAAAAATAAAACAAAATATAATTTAAAATAAGAATTATGAAATTCTTAAAATTTACAGGAAAAATAATATATGAAAAGTGGAAAAAAAAAAGAGTACCAACAGAGAGGGGATCTTAACTTTATAACTTCATATTTAGCACTCTGAAGAAATATTTTGCGCTACTGGCTATTCAACCTGTAAGTAGAGGTGCTACAGTTGCAACTGATAGCTCCATGCAACAGGTTTATCCTTAGTTACACGCAAACACCTGTTTTGTATATGCAGAGACCAAGAGTTCACAGCTCTGTAAGTTTGCCAAGTCTTTTATTACATGAATAGCAGAAGATGGATTTTACTGTCCCATTAAAAAAAAACGTTAACCCAGTACAGCATGAAAAGATAATATATCTGAAAAAATGAATCTAATACCTCCCTTCACCTACCCAAAGTAATACTCATAACCAGTCCAAATGTTTTTTCTGTATCAATGAATCCTAACTTTTTAAATCACAGAATCACACAATCTCCTGGATTGGAAAAGACCTTGTAAGATCATCTAGTTCAATCATTAACCTACCACTGACAAGCCCACCACTAAACCGTGTGCCTGAGCACTATATCTACATGACCCTTAAATACCTCCGGGGATGGGGATTCCACCACTGCCCCGGGTAACACATTCCAATGCCTGATGACCCTTTCAGTAAAGAAATTCTTCCTAATATCCAATCTAAACTTCCCTTGGTACAACTTGAAGCCATTTCCTCTTGTTCTATCACCTGTTACTTGACAGAACAGGTTGACTCCCACCTCTCTGCAAACTCCTTTCAGAGAGTTGTAGAGAGCGATAAGGTGTCCTCCGAGACTCCTTTTCTCCAGGAGACAACTAAACAACTAAACAACTCCAGGTTGTTTAGCCTGGAGAAAAGTATAAAAATAAAAGTATAAAAGTATAAAATTATAAAATAAAGTTTATTTTTGAACAAAATTCATATAGAACATATTCTTGGTTGTTATACAAAATGCTTGCTCTCTCATAGTGTTTAAAACCTGTTTTAAGACTTTGCCAAAATATATTCTTGTTGATACCTAAAACCAATCTTAATCCTTCAACAAAACTTTCCTTTGCTATTTGACACTAGAATCCACAGGCCCTGGTCACATCTCTGTGCAATTTTAGTTCCGCTAAACCAGACTCTGTGCCATGATTCCCATATGTCAGCACAGTCATAAGGCTGAGAAGAATACTAAGAAGTATGTTACCTCCGTGAGGTATGAAATAGGAGTATAATCATTCTGCTCCACCTTTGGCATCCTTTTCCCTGTCATATTATGTCATGATACCCTGCTGCACAGAGTGCTTTCCTGACCTCTTTCTTAGGACGGTGGCAAAATATTTCGTTCTAAGGAAATTTTAAGTATAAGACTAAGCGAGATAGCCCCCAAACTATACTATATTCCCCAGCTTTTATTGACTATGAACAAACTTACCCCAGTGAAACAGGTGTGAAACACTAAGACGTAGGTTTAGGGTTATTCATTTCATGCATAAATTACAAATAAAGATTACATCCATCCCTCACAAACTTGATCTAATCTGAGCCAGTAGCAAAGAGCATTGCATTCTCCCCACTGCCTTTCAGCCCCAGAAGAGGACCTATGCCTTATTTCCTTGGCTTTCACACACAGATATTAATAAACTGGAGCTCATAGGTGCCCCATATTCTACTCCCAACACATATTAACAAACATACACAACATACAGAAATCCTCAAATCAGCCTTACATTACTGCTTAATCATACTCCTCTTTTTTCAGTCTCTGTATCTTCACAGTGATTTCAAGCTCTGTGCGTTTGATTTTTAAAAGTCGTATACCTTCCAGAGTTTTTTCAATGTTTTCTATTCTGTAGCTTGCCCACTGAAGCTTTGTGCTGTGCTGTTACTCCCTCACCTGCTCTTTCAGTTCATTGCAGGTTGCTCATTTTTTAACATCTCCTGGCTAAACTGGGGTCTACGAGGGAGAGTCTAATGCATTTCCATTGCTGTGACCACAAAAGACAAGCCAAACCGCTTCCAAATCATACAGAGACAATTTATTTGAGGTTTTAAAGGGAAATGTAAGTTATTAATGAAGCTTTCAGAACAATCAGAATCAGGTTGAGCAGATGCCTGCTACTTATATAAAGATTAACATATAAAGCTGCTTGAAAATGTTTGATTTGCCTTAAGTAGCTTTTAAAAAAATCCAGAAAGTATTTTTTAAATGTTCTCAGATTTCTAAGCAAAACTGAAACACCAAGGGGGTTTGGGGTTTTTGTTGGTTTGATGGTTGGGTTTTTTTTCCCAAAAGAAAAAACAAAGCTTAAAAAAAGGGCAAAGAAAATTTCAAAGACTTTTTTTCTCCAGTTTTTGTCAACAAATTTCATGGAAATTTAAATAATTTCTGAAAAAAAGTCTACTCATAAGAAACCAGGTGCTTACAGCTTTTCTTTTATTTTTTTAATATATATTTGTAATTATCATTATGTATTACCATATTACATTTATTCATAAAATCACCGCATGATCTGAGGAATGAAAGCTGCTTAGCCCTTTGAAGAGTTTCAATTAATAAGATATTTAATGAAAAAGCAAAATATCAGCAGTCTGACATCCAGTGTAAACACATGCCAGGCATATACTCTCCTCCAAGGCAGATTTAGGTTACAGGGACCCTAGAATATTCTAGCAGTTCTTGGCCAGTTATATTAATACAAAGTGAGTGAGGTAATATTTATTTTGAATATCACACTCTAAAAACAAATGTTTTGTGATGTTCATTAAATGGTGATTTACCAATAGCGCAGTAATATCTCACCACTGAAAGCAGGACTGGAGTCAGTGCAGACCGCATCTGTTTTTAAAAGCTGTACTTTTGTTCCTTAATCCCGTATTCAGGGAATACTGCAAGTTCTGATAATCAGCCTGCTATTTCACTCAGACTTTGTTGTTAGAAATGTATTAACTTTTTCATAAAGCAATCTGTATTTGCAATTAATCAAGTGAGTTGTCTCTTTAAGATAGTAGCCTAGCAACTTCCCCGAAGCCAGGGGACGTCCCAGTTGGTGCTGCAGAAAGACACAATTATTATCTCAAGCCTGATCTAACTTGTGCAAGTGTTTCAAAGCATCTTTTTGATTAAAAGGGAGGAGAGAAAGAAGTTTGGTGGAAGCTGAAAAAAGCAGTTATATGTAGGTGAGTATTCTTTATGTACATCTGAGCTACAGAATTTTTCAGGGGCAAATAATGTTTTTATTTGTCTGGAAATTAATACAGATATGTTTCTCATTTCCAAACAGGCCCAGTGATGAAAAAAGTAGTTGGTTTTATTCTTGTTATTTTGCTTTATGTCCAAACTAAACACTTATTCAAGTGGAGCAAAAGTAGGATGGTGGAAACATAAAAATGTACTTTCTAGGGGAGCTGAACTGACTGTGAACCCACCTAAGTGGAATATATTGCATTCATCTCAAGGCATCTAAATTCTCAACTCCATGCAAGACCAAAGACTTGATAATTTGGGATTTGACTAAGCCTTTCACAGCTTCATGGCACAGAGTCTGGAAACACTGGGGTCCCCAAGGCTCTAAGGTGCCTCAAAGCCATTGCTCAATCAGACCTGAAGACTTTAGAAGTTTTGGCTGAAAATGGTCACCAGGCCACCTTTGAATCAACAATTGATACATCTTTGAACAGGAGCAAATGAAACCTCAGGAACAGAAATATATTAAGGTCTCACTTTTGCACACACATTGCACACAGGCACACTGCATGCTTCATTATTAGTAATGTCTTCTTTCAAGTTTAAAACAGAATTCTGCTCCTCTCCCCTTTATAGCAACACAAAATGTTGTGTGCTACAATGAATAACAGTAAATATGCTTCTTTCTTCTGGGAGAACAATTACTGCTAGCAGGTAATGGCCAACAACATACAAGACAGGCCTGTCTGCCTGTGCCTTCCCTGAATGTAAGTCTAAAGCTATTTAGCATGTTCAACAAAGTGGACATAATCTGTCTGTGCAGACAATTCAAAGGATCACAGTGGGGGAAAGTTTTCTTAATTTCTCAGTTTGCTTTCTCTGAGCATCTGCCAATGGTCAAAAGCCTCAAGCTATGCAGGGCTAATTTTAAACTTTCAATTTAACTTCAGTTTATGGGGACTAACCTGAAGACGAGTTTTTCCCTCGTGTAAAGTCATTTTTGTTGTTTCCCTGAATATTCAGCCAGGCAGTAGCTGAAGCTCCTGTTCTGAAATCTCCTTGTGTTCATTACCAGAGAAGCAGAACAGTTCTGATTCAAATTGCTGGAAGGATTTCATTCAAATCAATATATATTGCTTCAGGCCTTTCTGTCTGGGGTCAGGGATGAAGATCGTTGCAAGCAATAGCAACTCTCTACCAAAGACAGAGACACTGAATGTTGAGAGGCCTAGATGACTAGTTTGTACAATCACCTAAATTTACATGGTTTATATGAAGCTGAGGAGGTTTTTCTTCTTTCAGTACAATACGATTATGAAAGTGTCCCCCTACTACACAATCCTTTAAACTTACTCAGTTACAGATGTTATAGTAAGTGGCGAAGCGCTTATGTTATTCTTGGAAGCGATGAAGTTAAAATTATTTAAAAAAAATGTAATCCCTTTTTTATCTTTTTGAAGGACTGGCTAAAAACTCAAATTCTATAAATCCAAGTTTGACCATCTGTGGATTAATATCATTACTACATCTTGCTACTTAACGCCTAGTATGTTCTCTCTGTCTTCCAGATCTCCTTCCAAGGTGTTATATTGCTAAAGACCAATGGACCATTCATTGAGCCAAAAAGCTGACTTTTTATGTCATTTTTAAAACATTTCTTCAGAAAAGCTGGATAAGGCTCAGTGTTCTTTGCACAGCAAAGACAGTTCTCTCAACTGCAAATAGTCAATGACTGATTCGGATCCTAAAGCATGAAGATTTGTAAGGGATAGCAATCAATAAGATGAAGTTGAAAGGAGTGGGAGTAACAAGAACCGAGTTAAATTTAAAAGACAGAGGTCTGACAGAGGATGTTTGCCTACCTGCTGTCTTCACCTTTGCGATTCACTTCCCAGCCTAGATCTAAAGAGTTCTACAGTTAGAGGGCTTTCAGGCTTGTACTTAGGTATATGGGAAGTGGGCACATAACCGAACAAAGATGAGCACATATGGTGTAAAAGAATCAGACCAAACTTGGCACATTTGGCATCTTATTTGTTTTCATGCTATAGGAGTAAGATTATATTTATTCTACAGATTTAAACTATTCTGTATGTGCAAAGCATAGGATGCTCCCCTGATTATATCCTAAAGAAATGTGGATATTGGGGCTTTAATATAAAGTTCTAATACTTCCTAAAAATCACCCTAGTCCATCAATCTCAATCATACCCACTAGAATGCTGCTATGCTCCTGCGAATAGCATAAGTTAAATAAGCTTCACAGGGATGAGCAGGGAAGCATTTTGTTTCATCATTTTTGAGTACCTGTCGTCTAGCTGCACTATATGACCCATTTACACTTTTGTTTTCTCAGACAGGTTATACAGTAGCTTTAAGAGAACAAAGGATCTCATCCTGGTGTTATGAATAGCACAGAACCTCTCACCCTTGAATTGAGTCATCAGGGACACAAGACAGCTGCCATCCTTGCAAACTAGGAGATATTCCAACAACTTCTGCATAGTTGCTCTGTCTAATGGTAACTTTCTTCAGGAGCTCAAGGGCCCGTTTTCTAGTTTGGTATCATCTGCCATGACATGTGACACAAATTTATGAACCTTTTCACACAAGGCATTAATCTATCAATTTCCAGATATCTGGCAGCCCAGGCTGCCATGAGCCTGGAAATCTCAAACAAGTAAATACAGTGAGTCTCTATCCAATGATGTCCAACCAATTATACCGTGAATTCGTGCTGCATAGCTGACACATCATATTTACTAAACACAAGCAGATCAAAAGGCATATAAACAGTATGCCCGAGCCATCACTGGTCTGTATCACAAGAAGGTAACTATCTTTCCCAAAGCTTCTAAGGGATGTCATCTGAATGTCATCTGCTTCCATAGGAAGACACTGGAGTTGTTACAGGCACATAATCTTCAACTCTTGGATAACTAATTTCAGATGAGAATGGAAGAGTATAGCATACTTCAGAACAGCCCAAAATTGCAGGCTTTGTGGCCATTTACCAATCTGAAATTAAGTATCAGCACAAGTTACCTACTTGTTTTTCCAAATTCATTAGAGAAACCTATGTTTAAAAGAATACTGGGAATGGTTGTCAGACTGTGGCTTGCAGTGCTATGCTAAGAAGTCCACATATATTCCATTTATGTGCTGCTACTGTAATATTTACAATTAAAATTTTGATAACTAAGAATTCACAACAGTTTCAAAGGCTGACAGTGATCTGTAGGTCCTCATGAGTAGTTCCCATTAAGGAACCACTAGCTTGGAAACTGAGTTAATCTATCAGCTAGAAACACTGCTTTTCAGGTTGGGTTTAAAACATTGATAGGTCAGCATGGCATGTTTTTACCCCCTGTTCTGCAGATAATTAGAAGACACTCATCAGATGGAAGCTGACATTTCAGCACGTTGTAAGAACATCGTGTTCTCCAGGTGTACTTCTAAAAAGTTGATTTACATTATGAGTGCAATGGTAACAGCAAAACAAATCCCTTGGACTGTTAGAGGGGGGAAAAGTTCCCACCTAATGAATGGCTGAACTAAAAAAGAATTCTTAAAGCCTGTAGAATCTGGATTTTTATTCTTTTGTTTATTTTTTTTAGAACTAAACTACTGTTGAAACATTATAATAAAAATAATCATACACTTGTGTTCTTGCATTCATAGACTCAAGCAGTGATAAGGGTTGTTTAATGGAGTTGGTACTGGTATTGATTGCTCATTGCTTAAAAAGGAACTTGCAGGTTAATCAGATCTGCAAGTGTCTTTCTCATTATTTACATTGCTGAAGAGGATTAAATATTAGGGGGAAAGACCAAGGTTTGCTTTGCCAGATAAATAAAAATCAATTTCTTGTCGTTAGTAAATGTGTTAAACGTAGCAAGCTAACAAATCCCGCAGCCCTCTCAAGGATGATTTTTCAAGACAGAGTAGCCTCTGAAAGGCATTAAAGACATGGCTGTGAACACAATACTATGTAGGAGGTATTGCTCAATCCCTCTTCTGGTTAATTCTTCTGTTAACCTCATTTCCAAATCTGATTTTTCATGTAATGTGTGATATTAAACGCCACAGGGGATGGACAATTACACACAGCTGTTTCTTCTTTTAATCTCGTTTCCAATTCATAGCTTGGACATTTCTTATGCAAATTGTTTGTGTTCATGACATTCAGGTTCTCTAACAGATCTGGAGACAGCTAATGAGACTGGATGTAGATCTTGATGAGTTTCTATAATGCTGAACACCTTCACCACATATTGTTTTGCAGCTGTAGTTGCAAATTCCGTATCCTTGTGTGCTTGCATCCCTCTGACTAGTTGCAGCACAGACTGTTGTATTGCTGATGGCCAAAGTTTCTTGGCAAACTCTTTTGCCAGGTTCCAGCAGCTGCAGTACCAAGTACCATGTTCAATAGCAATATCCCTTGGCATTGTACCAGGCTGCAAAGTACATGGATTTATAGACTAGGGAGAGTTGAACGTGATGTGAGGCAAAGTTATAACCAAAATGATATTCATATTTAAGTCTGCTTTCTCTAAAACTGTCCTACTACCTATGCTGGAAACATTTTTCCTCTGACTGTATCTTCCCAGACTGGCAGCTCATGGATACACACGATTTGTATGAGGGTAGGTTCTTGCCCCTCAAATAGTGGGATCTAGTTCTGCAGTAAGGGATATACAACATTTCCATGCCATGTAACAGCAGAACAGGTTCTTATCTCACTCAATTGCCTGACAGACAATGCAAGTCAGAAAGCACACCTTATCAGCATTATGTTTGTTTACGTCTGTGTGTCCATATACTGTATAAATCTCTGAGTCCATTTGGCTGAGATTAGAACGGAAGAATCGACAAAGTGACATGGGTGAAATGCAGCTTGCAGTTTGATTTTGTGTGGAATAGGTTTCATTTTTAAGTATCTGAATAAACCAGATTGCAAGGAGAAAACAAGGTACTTGTACTGCAGTTCATGAGCTCAATTTATTTCCCAAATTGGAAGCAGGAAGAGGACTCACCTTTTTTTAATTGATAATAATTGAGCAAAGACTGTTGGGCTACAGCACAGAGGAGGCTGAACTATGTTGTAGCAAACAGCTTTGTGCCATACTGCCAAAAATTAAGGATATTCAGTACCTTATAGGACTAAGACCATAATCTACCAACATCCAGGAACATTCAGTACAAGGAAATTTTAAAAATAAAATTCCTATATACAAATATATTTAAGAATTCTTTCTCCTGCATTTGACACATGAGAATTATCTGACCTTCCAGTAAAAACAATGATTTCTGCGATTTACCTGAACTGTCCTGTTCTTCTTCCAGACTTCCAGCTCCATCAAAATCTTAGCTCTTTCTTTCCTTCAACACAAAAGCTAATTTTTTTCATGTTCTAAGTTCTTTGACGCAAGAAATGTCTTCTAAAAGCTCCTGGAGACTATGTGGCTCCAGATTTTCTTCTGTGGAATTAGGCAAATGCTGTCAGGGTCCTGGGCACACTACACCCAAAGTGGAGGTTTGCCTTTCTTTCCTGGACTCGCAGCTGACCGTAGCTCCCATACTCAGGCCTGCCCTGCTCCCCTCACTTGGATGCGATGGGACTGTGCCCTTGACAGTCAGGTATCTTCCCTTGCCTGCCTTAGTGTCATCCTTGGCTCCCAGCTTCCCTTCCCTCGGGAAAGAGCTGGCCCTTGCTGCTCTGGATGCATACCTTAAAGGACAGAAGGTCTTGAACTATCAGTTCTGAATACTCTAAAGCCAAAGCTGCTTGGATGAATAGCTTTTGATTAAGTTTGTATTAGGCATCAGTCTACTCACCTCCAACTTGTGAATGTTAATATTTTTATCTTAAAAATTGATTATTTAGCGATCTACCTATTATGCACACTATCATGAGATCACCACATTGCTGAGTTTCCAGTACTGACAGCAAAGTCTCACCAAGAGCTGCTTTTAACAGGTTAGACCAATTTCCTCTGTTAAAATACAAGAGAAAAACCACTCGTCAGCTGTGGATGTTTTGCTGATTTCCTGTGTTTTCTGAAAATATATTGCAACTGTCCAGAAAAAATTAGAATTCATTTAATTTTATGAATTCAATTAAAAGGATTCATAGTATGTCACTGGTTTTGCACTGTAATCTTTTTTCTAAGCATAGGATGTTAACACCGCAGTCCTCCTGCAAGTCTCTTCTGATGCCTCAATTTTATTCTGTGCAAGACATTGGTACTATCTGATCTTTTCAAGCAAAAGTGTTCGCTGCCTCAGCCCTTCCAAAAATTTCTCATTAAAATGTCTCCCATGACTTCCTTCTTCTTGCAAGTACTGTAGTTCTGCCTGGAGCTTGCACATTTCATGGCAAGGGCAGGAGGTATCTTATTGCTCCTAGGTACCTCTGAATGAGCTGATTTTGAAGCTGCTTTTAATTACTTAGGGTAACGACAATGCCTCACTTCTGCTCCGTGTAGTGCTAGCCAGTGGGAAATCCCCGTTGTTCTGGTCATCCTCACAAAGTCACAAGTCACAGTGTGCTGTTGTGACACTGAAGGCTCGCAGCATATTGGCCTGCATTGATTAGTAAAAGCACCATCAGCAGGCTGAACGAAGTGATTATTTCCCTCCATTCAACCCTCAGAAGGTCACAGCTGGAGTCTTGTATCTGTGTTTGGGCCTCATCAGTGGAAATGCAATATCAACAAGGAGGAGAGAGTTAATGGAGGGTTGTTACTACAGTGGGAGGGCTGGAGCACACAGGCATACAGGGCCAAGGCAGTTGGGTTTTCTTCAGCCTCACAAGGAGACAATGGAAGGTGGACTATTGCTGCTGTGCAGAAAAAAGCAGAAGTTCAGGGAAACTCTCATCCTGCAGCATTCTCAGCCAGGGAGAAATAATAATCATGAAGTCTCTGTGGTCATTTTACTTCATCAATGAGTGGTGAAAAAACAGTTAAGGCTTTAGCTTTGATTTCCTGTTATCAAGAAGAATTGTTGCTGTAGTTTACCTTCACACACAAATGCATTTTCTCATGCTTTACCTGTGCTTCCAAGAAAAAGCATTGAAGAGTAACGTTCTTACTTTGAAGAGTTAGTGGCAGAACTACGTAGAAGATGCCAGCAAACAGTTGCACATTTTAAGAAACGATGGAGCTTACAACAATAGAGACTGCATGCAGCTTGTGTACACAGCACAGTACAACGAAGCACAGCATGACAAGTGGTTAGTAAATCCAGTCTCAGAAACAGGAGAGTTTCTTTAGCCTAGGCAGAATAGCCGAATGACACAACACAGCTCAACCTCTGCAGATACACCAGTACATTTTCTCAAAATAAAAATAAAAATTATATCCTAATGTCTGTTTTCTTGATTGATGAGCATGTTCTTCATCATCACATATTCTGTTAATATATATTTCTACAGATATATTTGCAACAAATTGTGCAACAGAAATATTATAGGACAATGTGTTCCTATGGAAATTATTAGAATGAAGATCAATACCCTACTTAAAAAAGTAGTTATTATATTGGTATAAGACTGGAGTAATTCAGCTTACATTTTTATTTGTGAACTGTTGGGAGCTTGCATCCTCAAAATTATGAAGAGAATTTAATTTCTTTTCCTGAACTGAAATCAGCTGTCTTCATAACAGCAGGTAAGGTATATTATGGGATTGAAGCATGTTAAGGGCATTTTGTTTTCCCTGCAGAGTATCACCACGTAAGACTTCTCCAAACAAAACCTGTAGGTACAGACTGAAGCCTAGCAGCAAAGAAGCTGAACAGAATGCAACAGCCAAGACTTTTCCTCATCCTTGGCAGCCTGTTGGGTTTCCTCTTAAGAATTCTACATTGCAGGCAACACATTTTCCTGCTATCCAGATCCTTCATGACACCTGCTACAGTGACTCACTTAGCATTCCCCAGGATTTTTCGTAACACTTGAAAACAGAACAGGTTAGAGAAAGTAACCTGCCCATTTCTATACCCTAAGAGTCTCTCCCCTGAAAATAAACATATTTCCCTCAGCCAATTATGTCATTTCTGAAATGCTGAGAAGAAGAGAAAATACAGAGATGCAAATCATCCTACTGTTCTATTCACCAACTGGAAGAAAAAGGAGAGAAAAAATCCACTTGATTTTGTAGAAACACAGCAAAGTAAAAATTTCGGTGGATCATATTCAGCATGAAGGGGTGGGAGTAGAACGGGTTCTGTCCTGTACATGGGTCAGTAATTAAATGACTGGCTGTAAACAGCAATGCTTGCTACATCTCTAAATTCCACTCTTTCTGGGTTGTGCTTCTTTTCATTGTGGTTTCTTTATTTTTAATTCACAGCACATTTCTGTTCTGCCTCTGGTTCAAGGATACGATCACTGCAGGTACACTGTAGCACTCTAACTGTTGGTCAGCCAAGCTGATTTATGGAGCAGCTTTCCTTTTCCTTTCCCACTGCTTGTAATGTAATATAAAAAGGAAATATAAAATGGAGTCATAAAATAATTGATTCACTGACATGTACTAGCGAATGAACTCACAGTTCAAAAAGGCAGAGGAGCAGAACAGATGATTGTCACATCTAACAGTAACAAATGCCATTTAACTGTTATGAAATGAAGTTAATATTGAGTGTTACTTTCAAAGTAGATGAGGAATACGACAATGCCAATGGGTTGTCTTCTTCTGAATCCCTTAATCAATTTCGTGCCTCTTGACTGACACTTTGTTTTGAGCTAATGGGTGAAAGCTGATACTACAGTTCTTATTTCATGTTGGTGGTGGTTTGGTGGGTTTTTTTAAACAAGTAAAGATTCCATTGTTCATCGTTTCTTAAGAGATTCAGCACTCCAGATGGCTCTGTCATACTTTCAGTGCTTGCATAGTAGGAAGTAAATGGCTTTAGAATTTGCATGCCACAGAGGGCACTGGATGGCTTTCAGATTTAGTCCACAGGATTATATTTTATGGCACTGTCTGAGATTGTGTGCAGAGAATGGCATTCAAACCAAATGATGAATAATTAACAAATTCACAGCAGAAATTAATCAGGCCACTGGCTTTTGGGATCAGCAACAAGTTCCACTGGGTCCTTCATCATCTGAGTCAAATGGTCGTCTGCATTCCAAACCTGAATTATTTCAGAAATCTGAAGGTACCAAACAGACGCTACATTACCCTGCTTTCTAACAGTGACCTCCATTAATGCCACCTGTTATGTAAAGACGTGGAATAGTCTGGCCGTTGACAGTCACACTCCGGTGGTCTTGCTTGTCTCCTGCCCTGTCTTGAAGAGACTTCAGTAGTAATTTTTCTTTCACCCACCAAACACAACTCCACATTACACAAAGTGTGCAGAATTCCCAGTTGCAGCTGCCTCTATCAAAATACCAAACTCATCAATAGAACCACGTGCTTACTTTAAAAGCAAAAGTGTGAAACTGAACAACCTAGAAATTAGCTAGGATCAGCTAAAAATGAGTTTTTCCCTGTCTTGCAAGCAAATGTGACCATGATGACGCTAACTGATGGTGTGCAATCACTAGATAGCTCCTTGCAAAATACAGAATGCAAAAGTACTGCTGACTTAAAATGAAACTGCATGTCATAGAATAAGACAAATTGCCTTTTCTTGATACTTCTGAACTGCTAGTGATTCTACCAGCGTCCTCATTTTTAAGCTATTTAATCAAACCACAACATGGTGTTCCTTAATATCACCATCTTGCAAAAAACAAGACCATGCTTTGCTGCTTATTCTGGCCTATACCCAAATTAGAGCTGCCTGCTCAAACTTCTAAGTATATGATATGTCTTACAAATTTAACCTGATATTGCAAGCTATTCCTTATGGGCATAATATCTATTCTGTACTGAACTGGCTGTAGGACCAGGACTCTTTCTGGGTTAAAAATCAGCTACAAACTGTTTAATATATTCTTCCAATGTATTTATCATTTATTTTTACTGCAAATTTCTTCACTCAAATACAGTGGTTCCTGGATCCTATTTGTCTAAATAAATGTTAATGTATTAGTCAGCATCCACTTCCTACTTTTCTTTCCTTGGAAGATATGCAGAAGGGTAATGAATCACTGCTAATGCAATTGGATTATGGGATTTTTTTTAACATTAATTAATAGAGGTAACATAAGCTGCAATTTATGAAATTTTTCAAGAATACAAAGTTTGAGAGAAATCACTATTACATTAATGGGATTTTCTAAATATTTTTATGTAATAAAAAAATATCAGTATGAGAATCAAAGTTAAGTAAAAAAATCCGCATTCTTTTATTAAGCACAGTAGGGGTTTTTCTTCTAGCTTTTGACCAAATTGAAATGCTTATAAGGAGTCTATTTAAATTTAAGATTAAGGTTTGTGTTCTGCTTTTATTCTCTATAACCGTCACTGCCATGTTAACTGCACTTAGATTTTGGCATATACCATGGTTTATGTCTCAGAAATTAAACCCTTTTAATAAAATAAAAATGTTTGGGAAATTTAAACACATTTAGAGAATTGCTACAAATCTCTGTATGAAATCACAGTGGAATTTGAATTATATTTTATTTCTTATGCACTCTTCCTCTGGTAAAACTCCATTTCAGAAAAGTTGCCCCTGAAAACACCACTTAATACCTCTGACTTCTAATCTAGTCCCTGTTCTATTAAAAACTGGGCAGTTTTTTGTCTTTTTCACCTAAGAAGAATTGGCTACTGTAATGTATCTGTATAAGTAGTTTCCAATCAAGATCCAAATTAATTTCTACTGATGTGTTTTCATTAATATCAGTAGGAGTGCAGGTATACATATATATATATTGGGGACATATATACTTTGACATCATAGAATCATAGAATCATAGAATGGTTTAGGTTGGAAGGGACCTTGAAGATCATCGAGTTCCAACCCCCCCTGCCATAGGCAGGGACACCTCCCACTAGACCAGGTTGCCCAAGGCCACGTCCAGCCTGGCCTTGAACACCTCCAGGGACGGAGCTTCAACAACCTCTCTGGGCAACCTGTTCCAGTGCCTCACCACCCTTAAAGTGAAAAACTTCTTCCTAATGTTTAATTTAAACCTGCCCTCTTCCAGCTTAAAGCCGTTCCCCCTCGTCCTATCACTACATGCCCTAGTAAAAAGTCCTTCCCCACCTCTCCTGTAGGCCCCCTTTAGGTACTGGAAGGCCGCAATAAGATCTCCCCGGAGCCTTCTCTTCTCCAGGCTGAACAGCCCCAACTCTCTCAGCCTCTCCTCATAGGAGAGGTGCTCCATCCCTCTGATCATCCTCGTGGCTCTCCTCTGGACACGCTCCAGCAGGTCCATGTCCTTCTTATGTTGTGGACTCCACAGCTGGATGCAGTACTCCAGGTGGGGTCTCACGAGGGCAGAGTAGAGGGGCAGAATCACCTCCCTTGACCTGCTGGCCACACTTCTTTTGATGCAGCCCAGGATACGGCTGGCCTTCTGGGCTGCGATCGTGGATTGCTGGCTCATGTTGACCTTCTCATCAGTCAGCACCCCCAGGTCCTTCTCCACAGGGCTGCTCTCCAGCCATTCCCCGCCGAGCCTGTATTTGTGCTTGGGATTGCCCCAACCCAGATGTAGGACCTTGCACTTGGCCTTGACATCATAGTTTGCCGTCACACTTTTTATTTCTTCCAGTTCCTAATTTTTTGCACTCCTATGAAGAATGTTCTCTGGTGTCTTATGTTTTCAACATAGAACCTTTAGACCAATTTCAAAACTTCACTAGGTCCTTAAGATGTAAAATGTCAATAGCCAGAGATAAGAGCTGGCATCTGGCCAGCCTGCTCCACAAACAGCACAGATTACATGCAGATCAATGTACAATAAATGTCTCCTTGTCCTAATATTCAGTCAGTGCCCTCCCTGTCCAAGAACCAAAGACCTATGTTAGCATCTTGATCCCACTTGTTTTATTTTGACCCTAATGAGAAAGTGAAATGTGTGTACTACTTCAGTTTCCATCATTTTTGCTCCTTTGTGATGTCTCAAGTCTGAGCACATGACAAGGGATTGTGAAACAGCATCGTGAGGTTTCTTAGTAGCAGTATCCTTCAAAAGCTGGCCATCAGTTAATGTCTGGCAGCTCAATCAATGTAAGATTACATCAAGAACCTGTTTCCTGCAGGAGGTCAGTAGAAATGTCTGCTTTGAATGGCTGACTAAAAACTTCTACTCATCTCATTATGTGCAGTAACACATTAACTATGACTTTATATCTTTGTTTGACTGGTGGAGTGATGATCAAAACTCTAATTGTATAGGCTCAGAACTGCCAGCAGCACCTCATTTCTCCCCTACATATGCACGCTTTTTTGTTTTTCCTTCCTGCCATAGAAGAGATATCATGGTGGTTTTTAAAGCCAGCATTCCATCTTCAGGTGATCGCTGTCAGCTCATACACGTATTTGTCTAGTCAGGATCTAGCTAATGTAACAGGAGCCTGATCCAGCTCTCCCTAAAAATCAATACGAGACTCACTGTTCTCAGTGGAAGCTCAATCAAGCCTCAAATACACAGCAGGAGATATTTTCTGAAGCACAAAAGATAGTGAGACATGTAAGTCCTAATTGCTATTCATTACCTTGAAAACCTGTCCTAATACTTATTCCCCAGTGTGAAATAAAAATATAGATCAGGGAAATGTAAAAAAGCTGTTACATCCCTGGACATACGGAATTGCTGGCTTTTCTGTCTTGACCCAAAGTTGCTATAACAGTACTTTGAAAATTTCTGCTGTCCCATTTAGGCTAGCTGGAACCGAGACTTTCATTTAATGACTTCTGTAGAAAAGAAAATTTAGAGACAAAGCAAAACATATGTGAGATGATTTTTTTTTAAAAACTATCAAACCGATATAGTTTAGTTGCATACCATCTTTTCATACCAGGCTCCCTCCAAATATGCAATGTTTTTATTTAGCTATAGATTGAGTAGATTAGTTTATTGAGAAAGGAAAGTGGAAAATAAATATTTCTAATTACCATGAAAGCACTTCCCCCTTTTTTTCATGGTTTCCACACCCCTCATTCCTATTTGGCTTTATAGTAAATATACCAATGTATCTTTGCCCTCCATGGATGTAACACTGTAGCTTAATTATAAAAGGCAAGCTCCTTTTTTGTTTGATAGCTAAAGGTCCAGGTCTTTGGCTTGGAAGGTCATTTTTCTTCTCTACAGTAAAAGAAGAGTGGATAATCTCAGTTTGTTTAATTATGTTTACTGCTTTGTCTTGCCTCTGCCCAAATATTTGTTATAAAGGAAATATGTGTATTCGTTGTGCCATCAAGGACCTTCATTTTGAACTGCACAATTATTAATCTTCAGAGAGTGAGCTACCACAAATTTTTGCTCTTCAATTACAAGCTTAGACAAAAATTCCACCAGATCAAAAATAATTATTCTGTGGTCCCATAGTGATCTCCTGATTTTCTTTTTGTTGGAGAAATGTACTTGCTTAAAGAATTCAGACATTCAGCTGTTGGTTTGCATTTTTAATGACTCCTCAAAATGTTGGAAGTTCCAGTAGATTTAGATAGCCAGAAATGATCCAGTAGTAGCGTAATGCTTATGAAGCAATAGGGTTGGCCATTGGACTTTGATTCTAGAGGTGATAATGGAATAACAAGTATAAAACTTAAAGACTGTCTCTAGTAGGATTTAGTTGCTTAATTTTTAGTAGGATTCATCTCACCAAACTTTAAGACATTTACCGTATAGATGTCCACATCTGAATTACTTTATAGTCTATAGATAAATAGTCAGTTCTCAGTGTAGTTAACCTTGCATTCTTGTGGGCATCTAAAACATGTCAAATTAACTGTGCTTTACAAGTGCCCATTTCTCTTGGTTAACCATAACAGTAGTTTAGCTACCAGCTCATATATAAGTATCTTTCTACAAGTACCTAGAGATCTGAAAGAAGGATCTTACCTGTGACCCTCAGGATGAAATTTAAAAGATGCAATTCAGGCCAGTCAGGTATTTTAGGCTCTACCACGTTCCTTCTCAAGGCAGGAGGGAATGGCAGAGATCTATTCTAAACTCCTGACCATTGCAGGAGCAATTTTGGGAGCTGTTATGCAGCAATAGGACCCCTGTTCCCTTGGAATATTGGTTTGTTTGGTGATGTTTTCCTGCAGCTAGATAATAGCAGTCTTTCTATCTAAGAACTAAGCCTTCTCTGCCCTCTCTCCTTGGAGGCTAAAGATTTGGAATAACTTTAGAATGGCTTCAGTTTTTATACTTATTAATGTACTGACACAACACAAGTTGTCTTCTTGTAAAGGCACGTAGAATGGAATAAAGAGTTTCTCTGCACAGCAGTCACCCAAAATATTTATTTACTCTCCACTGATAACATACAGTCATGTGTAATATTCAGACATCACATTCTTAAGCCTTTTGGTTTATTAAATATTTCTGTCATATAATCAAACATTTTGATAGTTAATCTTGAAACAACATGACATAATAAAAACTATCTATATTAACATTGCAAGCTCAAGTTACTTATCAGACTGAATTGTACACAACAGAATATTGCTACGGCTTCTTTAAATTGTCAAACCACTCATCTTACTTTCAAAAGAAAACTCCAGTCAAAGTTTCTCTGTCCCTTCTGTTTTCATTCAGTATTCACAAATGATGGGCAAAAGCTTGACTCCAGGAGAGAAATTAGTGTTTTGCCATTGATATCTATGGCAATAGCATTTTGCTTAATATATTTTCATTACAATAGCATACCAAGCATGTATGTCTTTTGCTAATAGGAGAAAGAAGTGCCTTTGGTCCTGGTTTTTTTCCCTTTTTTTCATGTCATTTACTCATATCCTTCCCACTTAAGAAAAGAAACACTTCAAAGTAATGGAACTACTTATTTCTACTTTCTTTCTCTGATAATCTTTTCTGACATAATGTGTGAGGAACATATACCTAAATATTTGTCTCCTATGAGTATTTAAGAAAAATGTCTGAGACTGTTGAAATAAAACAGTTTTGGAAGAAGATCTACTTTGGTACTTCATAGATATTAGTTAAAAAAAAAATATTCCCAGTCTATGTCTAAGTCAAAGAGTTTTTTATTTAATTGCTAAATATTTATTGTTACTGTTATCTTATAATATCTAGCTGCCCTGTTATACTATCATAGTGCATGACTGACTGTATCAAAAAGCCTGGAATGTAATACTAAAAATATACATGACAATACAGGGTATATATAAACAGGCAAATGAAAAATATCTGAGTTTTAAACAATTTACCCAGGTTCTGGGAGCCAAACAAAAATCTCTCAAGTCCTAGTATTCTTTTTTCATTTCCTTTCTTTAAAAAAAAATAAAACCCAAGCAAACAAACAAAAAAACCCCTCCCAATGCAAAAAAAAACCAAAACCAAAACAACACACATTTACAAGATATCTGATCATCTACTAGATTAGGGCATGGGGTTATAATTAGAAAAAGAGATAACCACTGTTTCACTACTGTCCATTTTTTTTAATGGTGAAATTTTGGTCCAAACTGTAGTGCCTGAATAATAATAAAATGAGGCCTTTGGTGGACAGTCCTGAGCATGTGTCCGTGCATAGAATTTCCTCAAGAGCAGCAACATTTTGTTCGGCAGCCATGCCATTATCAGTTTCCCTTAGTAACAGGGAACCCCAAAATAAAGAGCAAAATCATAGCAGAGGCCATGAAAGTAAAAGAATAGGACAACGCCTGGGGGTTTTGAGCACAAATGCAAACCAGTGAAGCACAGGTTACTAAAGCAATGCAGCACTCAGAACTGAATAGGACTGGTTTTAGCAGATAACAAAGTGCATAAATCTAAGGTGCAAAAAGCCCATATGTAGAGAAAAGACAAAGGAGAGAGGAGCAAGGTAAGAAAGAAAGCTATAGTCCCTACAAGAATGGGAACAAAAAGAGAAATTGCTCCCTACTGGCATCCCTGGCCTTTCTGCAGACCTGCTGCCTGATCAACACCACAGTTTATCCACAGTGAGCTCCCCCTCCAGAGGAGGAGGAGGACTGCTTTTTTTGATTTGCTCTACACCAGATGTAGCTATGGCAAGTTAGCAACTTCCAGCAATTCCTCCTTTGGATCAGTTGGGCTGACTAGTAAATTAGTGGGGTAAAGCAAATCCTTCTCTACGTGGTGGGGGGGAATAAGGAAAGGAAGAGCCAATGTAGGTCTCTTGTCTTACCATGAATTCTGAAGAACTACCGTGAATTCAGAAGAACTGTCATGTTCATACCTGCAAAATGCACCAGCAGCCCTCTGTTGTCCTTGCCTTTCCATTCAACTGGGCAAAAATTTTTCCTACAACATTTGATTCATGGTCCTGTAACCCAGTCTGCAGGAGTTTAGGTCATGAAAATGAAAGCAATCAGGAAGGAAATAGAACTAATGGCAACAGTGGCATAAGGTCCTATATTCGTTCACCCAGCTTTTCTTTTTATCAGTATTAATATTATGCATTCAATAAAGTGACATCATTCCACCTCACTAATGAAGCCATGACTGTGTGAACTCTGTTATATAGGAATAGTAATAATTCTGAGTAACAGTTCTCAGGCAGTTTTTTCATTCAGTATTTACATTAAGGGAGAAGCACTGTGATTGTGGTGCAGATGTAACAAAATGCATTTCATTTTAGTCTCAATCACCCCTCAATTAACAGACGATGCAGCAGATAGGAAATAATTGCACTTACTACTTTGCTTCTCTGTTTTATGTTAATGCCATTATAATAATTCTATTACTGGGATTAAAAACAAACCTTTAAGAAATATCAAATATGCTGGTAAAATTCAAGCGCAGAGACTACTTATTGCTGAGTGAAAGATATTGTGGAGTAACAGAACAATGATATCCCTTTGTGAGTTAATTTTGTATAATTCAGAAAAGCGTTCAAAACCAGTCCAAAATTCAGCAACTGAGAGCTTATATCCTGCATCTGTAAACTACCACTTATGAACTTTGCTTTGTGAAAAGTCTACTACCTGCCTGGGCCCAGAGCCTTTTGAAAATAGAAGAGAACTTTTCTTTTGTCAAAGCAAATTCTGGAAGTGAAAAAGGGTCAAATCACAACTGAGGAAATATGGATTTTGCGCTGTACTGTAACACATCAAACTATCCAGATCTAATCTGCCTTTCATGAGAGATATCTTCTGGACAACTAGCATAGAACTGCCGTTTCTGAAAATAAGATATTTTTCATAGTAAGACTTGTTAATGAGTAACAGATGTGCCCGTGCTGACTTTTGAACACTAGCTCTCCCCTTAGATTTGTGGATGTTCTTTTGTTGGAAAACACAATATCGACAATAGGCAACCGCTATTACTGACTCCAATATCACTGTTTTACCACAGTTAAATTAGCATTTTACTCAATGTCTCAGTACAGTAACAAGTTCCCAATAAAATATCTTCCAACACATAGTGAAGACAACAGCTCTCAGCACATTTTTTCTTTTTCATACCAGAGGTTTATACAATTATCAGCTTAAGCTCTAATTGGATTTAACTAATTGGTAAACAGGATTTTTATTCATTAGTTTTATACATGTATCAGTTCCTCATTTAAGGTTTAATTTAAATTCAATATAAGCAACCGCATGGCTGAGATTTGTAAAAAAACCAAAAACTCAGTGACAAACCTTGACAAATCACAGCAATTCCTTCACTTTGGTATTTTTAAAGATGCCTATATTAAATCTGATTACTTTTATATACATGTAGAGTCATATTAGATAAAATATACATTTCTATGATGTCATCCTATGGATTTTGTTATCAACATGAAAAAAAATGCAAGAGCCCTTTAATGTAAAGTTTATCAAGTCTTACATATAATCAATACAAATCTGAAAAAAGAAACATACCAATTCAAAAAGTAATGTTTATATTAAAAAATGAAGGTGTAAGATACGAATAATTGTATTGCTATAAACTAGTCCCATGGTTTTGCAAAAGGATGTGGAAGAGTGTTTAAATGCTATAGCGACTTGAAAGAATAATTATGGCTATGAATAAATGATTATTCACAAATCATCAGTTAATTTCCTTAAACAGAAGTAATGCTATTAGAGATGGGATATTGAAACATGAGCTGAGCCCACAAATTTCCATAAAACCCAAAGATAATGCAACACTACTCTAGTATTATTTTACAAGGCTTTTCAGGTTTGTCTTTACTCTATTTGTAACCAGGGGCAGTGGAAAATGAAAGGCACTATGAAAGCATAGGTGGCACACTCTCTTCTATACATTCTAAGACCTGCCTATTTATTTAGCAGGAATCTGGTTGTAATCACAGACGTCCTGATTGTACCCCTCTGTGTGCTTTTTGCTAAAGCGCACATGCATTAGCAGAAAAGATGTTTTGCTATAACAGATTATCAGAAACATAAATTGTCCAACCATTCCCACTGATCATTTTGCTGAAATGAAACAGTACAAAGAAATATTCCCTTTCCAATAAATCTATCTGTGAGTGAACACAGTAAGAGAAGATACTGATTGCAGTCTACCACACATACCTATGTGTGATGAAAAGAAACCTCATGGCAGTGACAATAGTGATGCTGGTAATTGCAAAATATAAACAGAAATGTGAAAATTACAAAAAAAAAAAAAAAAAAGAAGAAGAAAAAAGTACACTTGGAAGATAAGAAAAAAGGTTGGTGTAAAGTGGCAAGAGTAAAGATAGAAGAGATGAAACACATGTAAAGAAGGGAAGTTAATGTAAATGAAGTTAGAGACAATGAAGAAAAACACAGAAAACAAAAAGACTCAAAAAAACCCTGAAGACTACATTTTCTCAAAGCTATCCAATAATTTTAGTAAATATATAGACAATGTTCACTGGTGCCCTATAAAAATGAATGCAGTTTTCATCTGACAGATGTCCAAATTTTAGTGTTTAATTATCTGTTTTCTACCACAGATGTCTCCTACAAGTGCACTGGTGGGAAGGGAAACAGTTGTTTGAGTAGCATAAGCTTTACCTTCCTTTAACTCTTGTCTTTGCACAATGATTTTGGCACCTCTGACTTGAAAAGTTTTGAAAGGTTTTTTCATAGCAATAAGAAATCTTTTAGACACCTACCCAGTCAACTTACTGGCATACCAAGGGCATGGGATAAATGCCAGCATGGGTGAATCTCAGATTTTCCATCTCCTTTTTCTTAGGTTCCTTTAACTTGTCCTTAAGTCAATTGTTTCTAATCCTGAAGTACACAGAAATTAATTCTTGGTGTTTTCTGATGAACTTCCTGGTTCAAGACCAATTAATCACTGTAAAATTCTTATGAATAATTAGGCTCCTATTCACTAGATGAAGTCTTAGATTCTGCTCAAACCCAGCCGTCTTCAGCTTCACTCAGCTCTTTTAAAGAGATTTCCAATTGCGTACAGTTTTAGCACTTCTTTAGTTTCCCCTGTTTTTACATGACAGTCTTCTCCACAGGGCAGCCTTCTCAGGCAAGACATTTTACTATGGTCAAGACAGTGATAATGTTCATCTTTATCACTTGAAGATTAAGCAAATAAACATTCCATGAGTTTATGTCATGTTCTCTTCTTGTGCAAATCCATTGACAGTCATTTTGCTGCCCAGGAATCTCCACCATAAGTAGCTGTTAGACCTATGATTTAAATAGGAAGGGATGCATTCTGCTTAACTGTTACACTAGCTTAAATCCCAAGTAATTCCACTGAAGTCAGTGGATTTGCTCTGGATTTAATCCAGTCTAGCTGAAAGCAGAATTTGGGCCTTTGATTCCTGCTGCCATTACTCAATTGTTGGGAGATTTACTATATGGGGTATGCTCTGTACAACTAACACACTGCAGCATACTTGTTGATCTACTTACCAGCAGAGTAAGAGCTTTATATTTGACACAGCTGAAACTTCTGAGTAAAAATAGATTGTAGAAAATTCCCAGCTGAGCTCTAATATCAATTTTTTAGGAAGCAAAAATACAGCTTTCCACCAAGTTAGACTGGTTGAAATGGAGGTAGTTTAGTGCATAATGGTTTGTAATATACTGAATACTCTGTCTGCAGCACTCTAAATAGATAACATGAAGATTTGATAGCAAATCTAAAAATTACTTTTGCTAAATGGGAAAACAGGAGAAAAAAATTCAAACACTGCTGGATACTGCACAGCAGCAATTCATCATCAGAATTCTCAGCAAAGAGCCATTCTCACTGACTTCCACAGGTTTTCTTGACACAAGAATTTGAATGAGGGTGAGAGGAGAAAGTACTTACTCAAGATTTTATTACAAAAATATATTGAAACTTGTCAAATTATTTGACAGGCTTTATGAATGAGTAAACAATGGGACAAATGGGAAACATACATGAAAAATAGAGCAAGATAGTAGAAAAAATTATTATAACAGCAGAAAATCTTGATGACCACAAAACCAACATAAAGATTGGTGAAAATCTATAGAGAAAAGGTAAGGAATTAGCATAGTCTGGGTTTAAATTTTCTCCAGTCTACCCTGTTTTCACCAAGTTTATATATGTGTGCCAGTTTTACTTCAAATATGGACAATGGGGATTTATTTCAATTATATTCTTTTTACTATATTAAAATATTTTATTCAGAAAGAAGGAAAATTACATGAAAAATATTAAACATGCTTTTGACTTTTCTTAACAAAATGCACAGGAATTCACACATGATTCAGAGACAACCAGGAAATACCTACTATGATGTTGAAATAGAAGTATGCATACATCATACCTACTTCTTCCTTACCTATAGTTTGGATGTGGATCTTAACAGAAAGAAAAGAGACAGAAATTCTCTAGTGAACTGTAAAATTTTGGAAGCTAAATGTGTGTGTGTGTGTATACCCATATATACACACATATATATTTATATGTATACACAATTTCCACTTTCTATTTTTTATTTACTATTATGCAAAATCACTACTCTGCTCCTTCAGCAGTGTTTGCGCTCTTTAAAACCTTAACTCTGTTCTGAAACTGTTTCATCTTTGTTTTCAAAGACTTGTAAAATATTGGTGGGATGTGGGATTTTTTGACAGTAAAAATAAGAAACTACCTTTCCATTTGGGTTAGAACTGAGATGAAATGAGGAATGGCTGCCACCAAGCAGAAAATTTGCTCACTTTATGTGTGCCAGTTAATTACGACACTTCAGAGGCGCTTCTGAAAGGATAAGGCAAGCTGCATAAATTTAGCTGTAATCCAGGCAGGCAAAACTAATTTGCAGGGGATGGCCTTATCTAGCTGCTGCAGCTTTCTCAGAAAATTAACCTTGGATATTTGGGCCCAATTCAGAAAGTGTTTGATTTTTTTCCTTCCCTGCTCAGCATAAGAGAATTTTAAATTCAATACAATACCTGACTTTTAAGAGGCACTATGAATGCTGTAGGCAGTTCAGAGTTATTACTGACAAGCAAAAATATATATATTTATATACGTACATATATGATTGTCCTTCATGCCCATTATCCTGCCTTCTTGCATGTGTATCAGAGGGTTTATCACCATATGTATGGGTGGGGGGTCTTTGGATTAACAGAAGATGCAGCTCATTTTAATGTACTTAGAAAAATTCATCAAAGTTCATTGCAGAATAAGTCATGCATACTGACTTGTTCATTCCACTGGAAATGAAGAAATCCCCATAAAAATAGAAGTTTAATGAAGTGTTGGAGAAAAGTCCTGCCTGTCATTCCAATTACCACTGATTTAGAATTTTCCTTGACACACCACTATTAATTGCTCTTACTCAGCACAATTAAAAGTTTACCTTAGATTTCACCAGCTTCACCAGCTCATGGGTGAAAGATTTAATTAACAAATGTTGCTAAATCCACCTTAAAAGCTTCAGGCATAATATGAAGTATAAGAAGTGTTACTGGCTTCTTAGCAACCTACTTAGTTAAGACTGCCTTTTATTTTACCTAACAGCGTTAATGAGTTCGCAGTATGGTCTTCCCTCTGCCCAGCCACTAATCACTGTTGGAAAACATGAAAGCATAACCCATACAATATTTTTTATTCCGTAATTTAACTGATTTAAAATCACTGGAGGCTTTGTGGACAAGAAAATTTGTGATATTTTTTTGGTCAAAACCAAAAATAGGTTTAAGATTATTTGGAAAAAAAAAAAATCTTTTAATATTTTTAGGTGGATTAACCTCATTTTTTTCCTATTTGCAGAGAGGTAAATGTCTCCTTTACAGCCAGTCATTCCAGTCTAAGCTTGATGACTAAATCAGGACCACAGAAAGGTAATTAATACCTTTTAGGTCATTTCACTGACTCCTGTCTTCACTGACAAGTCTCCTGAATTTAAGACAGCCAAATTCATACTAAATTAATCTAACCTGTAGTTAAAGCCCATTAACTCTTTTGATGTTCAGCAGTGTGTTAATCATGACAATCTTTTAAATACATGCTCAGTTGCTATTCTATTTTGATTAGGCCCTTGAAAATACAGCTATTTCAAAAGGATATATACGTTTTATGTACATGATTCTGAATATTCCGAGTCGATGTAGAAAACTGCAGAAAATGTAGATCCATTGTAGAAAATGGCAATTCTTGCTCTGAATTTTGCCAGGTTTTAACAACCAGGGTCTATTTATGATCAATGAAACACAGGCTAATTTAGCACTGTCCTTCTTCCCAACCAGCTTCAGTATGCCCCAAGATACCTTTAATTCTTGCATTATGTCAGTACAATTTTATGTTAGTGTCAAGATAATGAGTAGCTGTCACTTGATGCTGGTTTTGGCCTTCAAAGCAATAGTAAGATTGCATGTAAATATAAATGCCAACATACCCTTTCTATAATAAAAGATTTTGTCCTTTCATTGTTGTAATCATCACTGTCATTATTACTTTTATTTTTATTGCTACTTAATTTTTACCACTGCAAAAATTTGCAATGCCCTAGCTACTATCCATTCATGTAGGAAAGTCCAACTCTTGACCAGTAAAGCTTGTATTCAAAGAGATATACAGTACATGAAAGACCAAAAGGTAACAATTAAATGTACAGTTAAGTACAGACTTTTTCTTAGGGAGTAGAAAAGAGGTTCAAATAAAAGTTCATCCTTCACATACAAGTAAATAGGAAAAGTAGTAAAACTGAGGTATAAAAAAAATTGTGCATACAACTATCAACAAAGAGCATAAAATGAAAATCGACCAAAGCATTTGAACAGTAAAGCACAAATTTCCTACTTTGAAGACAGTTTTTGCAATTATATTGTAAGTGTCACAGTAAGTAATATTCTTAAAATAAAGTTTAAATTACTTTCATTTCTGAAACTATTCTTCCTCTCTGAAGTTTTATATAATGTTAGGTAATATATCTTATGAATGTACAGACATTTCACGCAGGCAAATAACAGGGTCAAACTGCAAGAGATGGAAAGATCTTGATCTTCAAAATTTTCTTTTTTCAGTCCTTACTGGATGCTCACAGAGTTATTGATTCAGTAAATGCCTTATTTGCCACGTTTTTATAACGCTGGAGCCAAAAAGTAGAGTCAGATACTCAGTTGAAGTGGGAATATTACTTCTGCCATCCAGCAGAATATAGTGACTGGTTCATCACACATATTTGAAAATGTCAACAACAAAACATCAGATGAGTTTCCTTTAGGTGGAAACTACTACTCTTTGCATGTACAGTATAGTCTTAAAAAATTGTCCCATGTTGCTAATCATTACACATAAAATTCAGTTCAATAATGTCAGGCATCTCCTAAGCTACATATGTAGATTTATGTGACAATCAATGGAAAGAAAGGAGCATCTCTGCTCATATGTGCTCACTGAGATATATATCTTATAGTAGGTTTATGGTATGATTCATCTTTTCTTCCACCACTAAGAAAAAATTTCAAATATAAATTTATCATGTAAACAACTGAAATTTTGCAGATTGAAATATAACTGGAAAACACTGGGAAGTTCATCTAATGTGAGGAAATTCTGTCTTAGTAGTGACTGCCCGTGGGGAACATTAGGCTTGGAATATTTCCATTTTGTTGGGATTTTCACTTTCTTGAAGTGGTAGGGAGAAGTTTTTAATATCAATATTGATTGCATTGCTTACACATATGCTCAAAAATCTAGGTGGAATGGGAATCTCTATGAAATGGCCCTGATTTAATACATTCAGGAGATTTCCAATGGTCTAAAGGGCAGAACCAGACTAAAAATAAAACAGTCAAGAGCAAAGAGGAACATCAACAGCATAACAATGGAAATGGATTCATTATAGGCAAGCAAGTTTGTAAAAAGACACCTCAGGGAGAGTAGAAGTCCTACAATATAGATCTGTGAAGATTCCACTCACAACTTTGGGTCAGGGCAGAGATCCAGAACATAAGATGCTGTCCAAATGGCCAGAGTCAGAAAAAGCAAAGTCAAAAAGGACAATGTGATTAACTAGATTAGAATAAACTGAGTAGCAATGGAGGGTATAGACAGAGCACAGTCTATCAGGCTTGGCAATAAACGTAAATTAAATTTGATGTAAAACATCATTATAAATAACTCTAGGTGCTTTTCAAGGAAGAAGCCAGGTTATACAGACAAACATTACAAAAGAGTATGGAAATTAAGAATTGATTCTTCAAAAAATCCAGAACCTGCAGTTGCAGTTTGTGGAAATGATTTTTACTGTACTGTTCTCATGCACTTATTTTTTTGTATCAGGTATGCAAGTCCTTGTGAAGTCCCTCTCTGTGCTTCTTGGTCATGTGGATTTCCTACAAGGCAAACGGGATCTGAATGAGTGCCTGGCACATATTAAACCAATAAGCCAGCAAATAAAACCAACAGATTTTATTCTTTACCTCTAATGAATTTTTTATTTAATGGCACAAAGAAGCAAACTGAATAAAGCCCCTACGTTTTCTTCTTCATTCCAATTTTCCTTCTTTTTCCATTTCTTTTTCTGCATTGCAATATTGAGAATGGCCACCAGTATATTCATTCCCTGAATAAATGACACTTCAGCGTTTCTCAGAAAGAATATGAAAAAACAAGCTTTTCTTTATTTTTAATTTCAATAATTCCAAATCCAGCCATCATTTGCAGTTATATTTTCCTTTCAGATTAGGTCTGTTCTATTTCCAGTAAATCCTTTACACACACGTTTAACATTCACTCTTTTCTATCACTCAAATAGACTAGTGTGTGGTAAAGGCAGTTTTGCTAATGAGATGTCAAAACACAAAGTGGTTACTTTTTAATTTAGCCCAAGGTAGAATGCTGTAGTTTAAAGCCAGTGATCCATTGCTAAATTCAATTTCCCAAATGTTTAATTAATTTCTGTATACAATTTAATGATATTTAATTTGATATGCACATTCAAGGTATTGTGTGCTTGTCCATTTCTAAATAAAATCCTTCATAGGTCACTAAAAATTACTAAAAAACATATTTTTCATCTATGGAAGTATTCTACCAATTATTTTTTTAATTAATTTTGTCATTTCATCCATTATGCTGTTTCCCTGAAGACCTAAATAAATATACTGTAATTTCTAAGAAAAATTGCAAAAGATAACAACTTTTTAAACCCTCTTTTTTTATTTTGACTTTGGGTTAAAATAAGATATGTTGTAGTCATGAAAAAGAATCATCAAGATGCTGGAACACCGACAGAAAGCAATCTGTGTGTTCATTATATTAGGCAGATAAGGCATTCCAAGGACAACTGTGTTATGTATTACAGTCTCCTTAAGAGCTTTTGTTCTATGGTCTAGGACAATGAAGGAAAAGGCATGTTTTTGTATTGGAGTAGCTACAAGTAAAATAGTGAATAATGGAAGGAAATTCCATGTCAATCTGTATGCTAGAAAATAAAATCACATGAACTTATAAAAGTAACAAAAGGATCAGAGAATCGCTGGTTTTATAGGTAAAGGATATTTGGTATGTCCCAGGAGTGTAATCTTAACTACCCTGAAATACAGTTTGTTACAATAAAGGTTGTCCCAAAACTCGTGAATCCAGTGTTGTGCATGCACATTATACTAGACAGTCTGTACTACAGAACTTACTTTTTGGGTGGATACAGGGACCAGAGAAAGGAACAAAAAAATCATAAGTTCCACCCTCTGACTGTAGTGAAAGAGAAGATTAAGCCCTCAACTGGGTTGCAGTCTAAAACTTTATCTACAAGATTCTGCCTTCCATTTTCCAGAAAAGAAGGCAAAAATTGCAAGGGAACAACCTGGAAGTATGATTTCTACAGCTTCTCTGGGTATAAAATGAAGCATTAGAAACATTCAAAGAAGGAAATCCTGACTGAATTTGGATGGTTTAGTTACTGACATAACACTGCACACAGCAACATAGTCAAATCTCAAACATTGACTGAGGAGCACAGTCTATTTAGCGCTAACCCAGGACCTCATACCACTTTAATGGGCATCAAGAAGGGCATATTTCACCCAGATGCCCTCTTGTGAGTGATATCTAAGAGGCTTTATAAGTCACAGAGACTTGACCAAGTTTTATACTAAAAACATTGGCTAAAAGCATTGATTGCGGAGTCAATCAACCGCATCATTCTTCACTTCTTGGTCAGCCTTGGGTACCTACATTGTGACGTGCCTTAGGGATTTTCTGTTACTAATGCCTGTTTAACTGTTCAATGGAGGAACAACGTAAGATCAAGATGATTTGAAGTGGGATTCCTCTCACCTAGCTTTAGATATTTAAAAGTTAGACATCTAAGTCTGAAGTGGAGAGAAATAGGCACCTCTAGAGGGCAATTCATTTGACCTATCTCAGATGCCTATTTTAGTCAGAGATGAATCACCCTCCAGAGATGCCTAGATTTCTCTATTGACTATAAAGGGAGCCTAGGGCAAGCAGTTCAGTGCTAGACTTCTGACTTTCAGACATGCAATTTAGAAGATATATCCCACTCACTGTAGTGAGTAAGGTTCAGTTTCCACACTTAATCACTCATGCTGTTTTCAGATTCATAAAATAGCCAAGAACTCATCTCTAAGTATTCCTCATTTGTTCTTTTTAATTTCTATTTTGGGTTGTTGGTTTCTTACCAAGCACATACCAGCTTTAATTTTCATTCATTTTCTCATTAAAAATATTCATTCATAGCAAGTTCATTGTAATATCTCTATATTCCACCTTCCAAAACAAATGCCTTGGTGAAAACAGCCAGAGCACATTAGGAAATTACTATGCTTCATCCACCTGTTATTCTTTCTTTAGATTTTCTTTTCACTTCTGAGATGTCTGAAGCCTCACTTGTCAGGCCTCTATAATGGAAATAAATTAATGGTCTTTCTCTATTTAGTCACTGATTTAATAAGATTATTTGTTCAAAATTGTATATAATATGAATTAAATCCTTATAACTGACCTTAACCACTCAGAAAATGAGAACTAGTGCTTGAATTGGATTTAAATTTCTTCTTATCTAGAGGCCTGACATTCTTCTGAGACTGATTTTATACTACTGTAACTCCATTGACTTCAGTAAAATCTTTCCAGATGTAACAAAAGTGAGAGAAAAAATAATCCTAGGCTTTTGCTAGACAGGAAATGGTTACAGCTGTTTAAATTAATTATTTATCTGTATATCCTCAATTAAAAAAATTAATTAAATCATTCTATTGAAGACTGTTCGGTCTGATTACTTGCTAATAGCAACACAGATTTGTAACGTTCTTTTCTCTTTGACCGGTGGAAAAAGCCTTGGTTAACCAACCGTTTCACTGAGCTGTTAACTGATACAAACAGCAGCTTATGTTCCCTGAGTATTTAAATGCAAGTTTTTTAAAGAAGTATCCAGCATGTCTTGAAATTCTTACACAAATCATGAGTTCTTTTATTAAAATATATAACCATATATTTTAACATCACTTCAGTTACTTCAAACATTTAAAGAGAGGATTCTTAATGTAAAAGTCTTATAATACAGAGTGCAATCAACATAAAAATAATTTGACAGCCTTCCACATTGCTGAGTAAATGAGGCATAACCTTGAATATGAAATTTAGAGGCTTGTGATTTCTTTAGACTATATTAGAGAATTTATGACACTTCCTGTGGGAGAGGGAAACTGTTCAAGAAAGTTTATCCCATCTCCCATAGGCATGGCAATCTTTTCTTATTTATGCTTAGATTATCAGCACGAGCAGGTGTTTCTCATTCTCTGTGGGTGTCAGAATGGCAATAACAGAAGTAAAGTTTGTGTGAGGGAGTAAGTGCTGGAAATGTTTTTCAATAACATATGTGGACTTGACTGTGTCTACTAGTGTCTACTATTTCATGTGCTGTTGGTTCTACTGCAGGCTTAATCCTAGAAGTGCTGGACACTTTCCAAGTACAGATGACTTTTCCCACCAATGGACTTTCAAGATCTGTCACAACATTTGATTGCCATTAATGGGACTTTTTCGCGTGACTTCGCAACTTTTCCCTTTGGAAGCATTTAGTGCTTGAAACAAGCATTTAGCAGCTGGAAGAGCAAGAGTTCCCATGACTTGGCAGGGAGCTGTTAATGCTGGGTTTGACCCTTTGTTTCTGGTTTAGAGAAGCATGTTGGATTTGCAACAGGACTTATGAATGTGTTCTAAATACTGTACATTTATGCATACTCCTATAATTTATAAACGTGTAAATAAATGCTGCATATACTGAACAAGATTGTGATAATTGTAGATTTAATTAAGCTTTTTAGATATAAACCAAGATAAGAATTATCTGGCGGAAAACTTCAGTGGTGTTAAGGAACGACAGACCAGGAAAAGGTGTCCCTAAGATAAACTGAAAGTACTGTGGCCCATTTCAAAGGAGCACTCTCAGGACCAGTGGTCAATTGCTTGGGAAAACAGTTGAGTCTAAATCTGAAGAACTTAAATCTGAGACAATGTTGTGTCTTTAAATCAAATAGATTTATGGCTAGTTTTCTTGCTAGTTAAAACATTCAGTTTTGTTTACATATTTTCCAGTAACAGTCATTAGACAGTGTAGATGAAACTCATGCAATCAGAAGTCAGGGTACTTCTTCCCAGGTGAGTCCCCAGACTACGGAATCACAATCCTTCTCTCCACCATTAATGGTGTGCTAAACGTCGGTATCACTTCAACAAAAAGGATGAACATTAGGTAATATGTCACTTCAGAGATACCTTGCTTATCTCCTAGGAGTTTTAATCTGGTAGGTTCTGAAGTCTGTTTGTTCCCTAGTTTCTGAACAAGTGCTTGAAGGACTAGCCATCTTATTTAAAGGGGGAAATAGGAAACATGCCCTCTATGGCTTCAGCTAACAGACATGTTTTAAAAGAACCTAGAAAAACATTTCATCCAAGTGCTGATTTTTTAGTATATGTTAAACATGTTCTGTTCAGGCATATTTTTACCTAGATTTTTGTCTTTTTTTAAAATTCCTAAACATAGTTCTCAATTAAGTGTAAGCAGGAAAGAGGCAGAAGGATCTTAGGATGGAATGAAAAGAAAAGTCTTCCCTCAGCATTCTTAGGTTGTAGACATCCTCACCCCAGGAATTTGTAGAAGCTGAAAACTTTACTCTTGAAAGCTTTACTTAAAGAAAATAAAGTTTTACTAAAAAGGTTGAATAGCTTTTTTAGGCATCTCTTTTGTCTAGTTACACATAGATCCTGGACTAGATGATTTGAGCCCTTTTTGAACTATTTTATATAGGAAAATGCAACATAATTCAGCTCAAGGCACAGTCTAAGAGCTTGTAAATGTGAGGACACTCAGTACAGCTATAGTAACTGAAGTTAGCAATTTGAAATTATTTAGTTTAGTGAAAGTTAAACAGTGCTAATCTTTCTGAACAAGTCTGCAGAAGGGCTTAATGTGGTTGCAGTAGTTCAGATCATTTTTCTTAAGTGTAACTATGCAGACAAAGACCAAAAATGAAAGAAGAAAAAAATCCAAGTTCAGGGGCAAAAGAATGAGAAAGCTATTCAGAAACTAGAAAGCGAGCAGATATACAAGTAGTGTTGTGACAGTGAAAAAATGAAGCAGTATTTTTGAACCATTGCATGTTCACTTATTAGTAGAAGTGGAAAGAAAAATCTAAAAAGACTTGTCATTGCTTCAGCTTGACATTTTAAACATGATAATTGCACGGTAATTTATCACTGTCTCACAATTAAAAGTAAATCAAAGTGAATTTATACTCTGAACACATATGTGTCAGAATTTTACGTCAACAATACCTTTTTCATTAGATGGAAGCAGATGTTGACAGCAAGTTCAATGGTGGAAACCTACCTAAGAGAAAAGCACTAAAAGAACACAAAAAATGTGAGACTACTATCACCAAATATATTAATTCTATCAATTTATCCTTTGTGGCACTTCTTTTTTCTAGTATATCACAGCATTTTGAGTTTGATAAGACAGGGAACAAAATGCCCGCCAATAGCTCCTTATCCCAGCCACATCTTTTTGAGGCTTCGAGATACATCTCAGACTGGTGCTTCATAGAATAGTTTGGGTTGGAAGGGGCCTTGAAAGGTCACTTAGTCCAACCCCCTTGCAATGAGCAGGGGTACCTTCAACTAGATTAGGCTCCTCAGAGCCCCATCCAACATGACCTTGAATGTTTCCAGGGATGGCACATCTACCACCTCTCTGGGCAACTTGTTCCACTGTTTCACCACCCTCAGTGTAAAACATTTCTTCCTTATATCTAGTCTACATATTCCTTCTTTTAGTCTAAAGCCATTACGCCTTGTCCTACCACAACAGGCCCTGCTAAAAAGTCTGTTCCCATCTTTCTTATAAGCCCCCCTTAAGTACTGAAAGGTGGCAATAAGGTGTCCTTGGAGTCTTCTCTTCTCCAGGCTGAACAACCCTAACTTTCTCAGTGTGTCCTCAAAGGAGAGGTGTTCCATCCATCTGACCATTTTTGTGGCCTTCCTCTGGACCCGCTCCAACAGGTCCATGTCTTTCCTGTGCTAAGGGCTCCAGAGCTGGATGCAGTACTCCAGGTGGGGTCTCACCAGCGTGGAGCAGAGGGACAGAATCTTCTCCCTCGACCTGCTGGCCACTATTCTTTTGATGCAGCCCAGGATATGGTTGGCCTTCCGGGCTGTGAGCATACATTGTCAGCCCATGCCCAACTTTTCATCCACCAGTACCCCCAAGTCCTTCTCTGCAGGGCTGCTCTCAATCTCTTCATTCCCCAGCGTATATTGATACCGGGGGTTGCCCCGACCCAGGTGCAGGACCCTGCACTTGGCCTTGTTGAACTTCATGAGGTTCATACAGACCCACTTCTCAAGTCTGTCCAGGTCCTTCTGGATGACATCCCTTCCCTGAGGTGTGTCAACCACACCATTCAGCTTGATGTCATCTACAAACTTGCTGAGGGTGCCCTTTATCCCGCTATGTCATTGATGAAGATATTGAACAGTACTGCTCCCAGCACAGACCCCTGAGGGACACCACTTGTCACCCATCTCCATCTGGACATTGAGCCCTTGACCACTACCCTCTGGATGTGACCATCCAAACAATTCCTCATCCACTGAACAGTTCACTCATCAAATCTATCTCTCTCCAATTTAGAGAGAAGGGTGTTGTGGGGGGCCTTGTCAAAAGCCTTACAGAATTCCGGATAGAAGACATCTGTAGCTCTTCCCTTGTCCACTGATGTAGTCATTCCGACATAGGGCCACGAAGTTGGTCAGGCAGGACTTGCCCTTGGTGAAGCCATGTTGGCTCTCTCGAATCACCTCACTGTCCTCCATGTGCCTTAGCACCACTTCTAGGAGGATCTGTTCCATGATCTTCCCAGACACAGAGGTGAGGCTGACAGGTCAGTAGTTCCCAGGGTCCTCCATTCCCCTTTTTAAAAATGGGTGCAATGTTCCCCTTTTTGCTAGTCACTGGGTCTTCCCCTGACTGCCATAACTTTTCAAATATCGTGGAGAGTGGCTTGGCGACTATATCAGCCAATTCCTTCTGGCCTCTGGGATCTGTCTTGTCAGGTCCCATAGACTTCTATATGTTCAGGTTCCTCAGGTGGTCACAAACCTGATCTTCTCTTACACTTGGAGTATATTACTTTACAGTTTATTACTTTATTGTCAACTTGCATGTTTTACTTACAGATCTGTGTTATCACGTCCCTTAGAACTCTAGAGGGCACTATCCAAGTGAAAAGGCAGTCCCAAACAAAGTGCAAAAAGTTAGAAAGGAAAGGAAACACTGTTAGAAAATAGTTTGCATGTTCTTTAATAGCTTACATATTACACCATCCCAGTCTAACAACCCAGACAAGATTTCCACATTAACAGTGTTTTCCTTCATCGTTCTTTATACACTACACATAAGCCTTACATTAATTACGGTTAGAAATACTAAAATCAAAGGCAGCCCTGACTCCAAATTAAACTGCAGGTACAATAGTTCACTCAAGATGTTGTATACAGCTACACAACTAGTCCACTCTTATTCTTTATTGTGATTGTACATAAATCTGGTGAAAATCATAACACAAATTTGAATATATGTATATCTATTTGTGTATGAGTAAATACACCTATGCATATATATATATTTAAAGATGATTCAGAACATTTTGCTAGTCTTGTCTTGTCAGTATAACCTCAGCAAAGGAATATCTGGTTTCAGTGCTTAATAACTGGTCAGCTGTTATAGGTAGACTGAATGACTGAAATAAAAACCTCAGCTGATATTTGCTTTTACTTTAATCTCTTACTAGAAGGAAAGGAATTTAACTTAATAGGAAACTCAAACAGTTCCACCATGCAATATTTTAAGGTAATAAAATAGATTCAGAATTCCCTTTCTGCAATGCCTCTCAGACCACTCTTTCAAATTACGCATTTGTAGTCTCTAAGTTATTATTATTACGATATTATGATATTAACTAGATTCATCATGTCTTCGAACATTAGTCAGCATAGATATTAATCACACAACATACCTTCCCTTTCCAAAAGTTATAGGAGGCAGATGGTATCCTCTTTACCCTCCCCCAAAGATAAGAATCCCTGGGCAGAGAACGCATAGAAACAGAAGTACTAAGCATTTGTAACTGTAAGTATAGTCAACATATATCATTAGCATCTAAAAATGCTGCTTTGCAAGGTAACACGAAGGCTAGCTTGCAGGAGAGATTCAGCTCTGAGCGCTCTTCATACCACCTTGGTACCACTTCCTGGTGAGATGTTTGTTTTGAGTTCTACACCGTTATTCAGCTCACCTCTTCTCCAATTCCTGCCCCACTTTCCCAAGACCTGCCATAGGTGCATTATTCAGCTGTATTATGAAAAAATAGGCCCAAACAACTCAATTTCGGCATCGGTAATTATTCTGCACCATGCTATTTCCTTTTCTTAGGAGGGGGATATGAAAACAAATCCATTGCTGTTTGTGCCGCAATCCTGGGTTATGTTAGTAAGCATCACAAAAGTGCGCATGAAGAAATTAATTCTGTGTTCCGTGCTGATCCGCTGTGTAATAAAAAGGTTAGAAACCTCACATTGACTGTTGACAGTGCAGAAGAAAAACAATAGCTACACTTTTAGTTAGCCTCAGTTCTCCTAGACACTGCAGGACGCAGAGGGTCTAGTTGGGGCAAGGCAAAGGAGAAAAACTGCAAGGTGGGGAATGGAAAATGGGCTGAGAAAAGTAGGAGGGTATGGAGTGACGTGGTGGAGGGAGATAGGGTTGGGGTCTGCAGAATTATTATATACAGTGTCAGAGAACAAATAGCACAGAGTAGGGGAGATGTAATGTGGAACGCAAGCATCTTGTCTTATGCATGAGCAGTTCAATGTACTTCCGAAAGCTGCTGCTGCAGTCTCCCAGTCAAACTGAGCCTGGAGTTTCTTTTCAAGGTATAAAAGAGTTTTTGATGGCTTGTAAATACATAGCATGGGCTTAGGAGCTGTTCTGAACCTATGCTTCTAAAGGCTGCCTTCAATGCTATAGTTGCAAGGGCTTATAAAGGGTAATAACAGTCCCTCCCCATGGGTGAGAACTAGCCTATACACTGAATAAATCAGGGGGCTTCTGGGGACAAAACCTGTAAAATGTCATAACTAAAAACTATATTAAAAAGTTGCACCTGTTGAAGTTACATTAAACCTATTCTTTCTAAACTCTGGAATGTCTTAACTTGGCATTCTTATTTACTGTTTCCTATATGGTACTCATAAATATTCATTGTGTTATTAGCTGTAACAAACCAAACACAGTAATACGTTTTAGTTTTCTTTTAGTCATATAAAGGCAAATACATTGCAAAATGTCTGTCTATGGGATAGATAAAATGCAAACTTTAAATACCAATGATCTTTTGTGTTTTTATGAAAATGGTTGGTGAAGGAGTGGCATATGAAGTGAGAAAGAGAATTATTTCTTTTTTTCTGCATAGAAAAAATAAAATCAAGCATTTTCCTAACACAAGGCAGCACAAACACACCCTAAATTCCTAAAACTAGAAAGTAAGCATCCTGAACCAAAAAAAAAAAAAAAAAAAAAAAGAGAGAGAGGAGAAAGTTTGTCTACATCTATAAATGAAAAAGACGAAAGAAGAGTGAAATGAGATGTGACTGAGCCTGAGCACAGGGATTTTTAGGCAATACATTCATTTTCTGTAGTTGTCAGAGAAGCAAATGTTCCAGAAATATGGGAGCTGAAAAATTATCCATCATCTCTCTTGGTGAAACAAGGCCTAGCCAGAGGATGAGATTCAATGAAGTCATATTTTGACAGTGTGAGCAAGGTCAATATGACCTTTGCAGTTTCAAGAGCCAAGCTGGGCAGCTTGTCATCTCTTTTGCCCAACATCTTGAGCACTTTTTCAAATTTGTTTAAACTTCTCACTACAACTGACTGATATGTTAGTATAGAGATGACATTTAGAAGCACCACATTTCTGGACTGTGTTGATTTACATCATGTTTCCTTTTTCCTCACAGGCAATATAAACTCATATGTAAATGAAACAGGACTGGCCAAAACCTTCTGATAGGTTTGTGGCTTTTGTTGGTGAGACATGTTCATGAAATAAAAACATTCATGAGAAGTTAAAATTCTAGCAACTTTTTGTCTTTACAATAATTGGAATAAGGCCATCTGACATGGTCAGCAGTCTCAAATTGTAGTAACTTGTTTTATCTATAAGCATTTTTTCAACTGAAATTAAGTTGTTTACTTAAAGGGGTTTGTTTGAATTTAAGTATAAAATTAAAATTTCAAAACAAAATTTAAACATATCACTTGTGTTTAAAGTGAAATGTTTCTTGAAATTCCATTTCAATAAAAAAATTTCATTGTCTTCACTTAATATTATTTTTTCCCCAAAATTATCATTTAGCATTAAGCCAGAGCTCCAACTTTCAATGACTTTTCAAGAATTTTATTTTACATGATAATGTTTTTCATCACACATAACCTGTATAGATAAAATTTTACCAATAAGTGAATAATAAATGCAAAAAAAAGAGTGGCTAATTTATTTTTAAACTATGGAAGCAAAATATTATTTACTTTCCAAAGGACAAATTCCTGTACCAATTTTTCATTGTGGTAGTAGAGAGCTGCACCCTGACTATCCCTTTTTGCAGTAGCCCTTTGGCAGCATTCTTTTTATCCTGCTGGTGACTGCTGCTGCAGGGGTAGTAGCTCTGCTTGCTCCTTATCATAGTTTCCATGGGGAATAGCTGAGATTAGATGCACAGTATTCACATGCACTTGTTGCATTTATTAGCTATGCAAGGCAAGATCAGGACATGTAACACCATATTTTAACTAGCTGTATAATTCCTCTTGCAATGGGTGTTTTCTACCAATAGAACTGAACTCAACCAGTAGGTTTCTAAATTCTGTTTTTTCAGTCTCTGAAAATTTCAACTGTGAACAAAATGTACTTCAAACTTTACAGCCATTATTGCTTAAATGTGTTTCAGTTTCTTATTAGTTTACTGACATACTGAATCTCCTGATTTAACTCAGGTAATTGTCCTCAGAGTGAAGCTGTTGAAGCATTCGAGTATGGATTACTCCCATGAGCAAGGATTACAACATTCAGCCTTTACAAATTAGCACATTTCTGGTCTTAGGTCTTTGCACTGTTCAAACATAAAGATAAATTCTTTTCAGAAATAGGGAAATATACTTGCCTGAATGGAGCTATATTGTTTTAGCATGTATTTGATAGCTGTGAATAATATTCATTCTCACTGGCAACACTAGACACAGGGTATGCTTCATAAGGCCTGCTGTGGTATCAAAGGTGATTTAAATAGGATCACCCAGAAGCTGATAACCTCATGGGTGAGATTAGCTGCTGTTAAACCCACAACTGATACCCAAACTGTACTACTTCTTATGCTCTTAGAATGAAAATTGTTCATTTTATTTTTCCTGAATCAGAAACGGCAAATGTCATATTCTCTTCCTTCCAGATAACTTTTTCACAAGGTTAAATATGTCTATGGAAATGCAAAAAAAGATGTAATTATTGCAGCATTCACCCAGAAAATAGTGTATGGCATTGAATTAGAGAATTCCAAATGTTGATGCCTAAAGCAGGAAGAGTAAATGTTACTTTTTATGAAAATTTTCTTAGAAAATAAAATAGCGACTTTATTTAAGTCAGGAAAGAACAACAGTGTAGGTAGGACGTGCAATCATTGAGATCAAGTTCAACCTGCAGATTGTATCTTTGTTTGTGTGTGAAGATAAAGTCAATGCAAATTCCTTGATGCATTCCAAAGACAGAATACAAACATTTCAAACAAACATCATGCATTAGAGAGCAGTTAATACAACAAGCAAGTTTTACATTTTAAAGCACTATTTTCTGGTAAATTTTTCTTTTCCTTCTGGAAAGAAAAATAATTATTATTCTCAATATATTATGTTTTAATAGCCACTCCCAGAGTTTTCTGTATTATTTCAGGCCTTAATAAACATGATATATCTAGATTTTCCTGAATACAAACTGGGTTATTCCTCATCTCAAGTACCTGGAGTATCCAGGAACTTCTAAATACATGGCAACAGAACCCTGTTCGTTGGCCTGCATTCTGCCTGTCTCTAACTCATGTCCTCCTACATTTCAGTACTAAATGGAGACAGAGGAAATTTTGAATTTAACAATGATAATGAAAGATTTCTTCATCTGACTTTGCTTTTATAAGCTTCTGGACATTTAATGAAAATGGGATATGTAATTTGGAAGAGAAAAGTGTTGGTCATTAATGCCTACCACTACTGTCAGTTGTAGATTAATATGTTTATACTCCCACAGAAATAAATGAGGGCCATTGCTTTAGTTTTGCTTATCAGACTGCTACAATTTTATTCCAGTTTGATATGCCAGGTTTTAAAATTCCTATCCAACTGTGACAACATTTGTCTATATCTTTAAATTATAACTGAGAAGATAAAACAGTTTCCCATCCAGCTTATTCGCAAACTTTCATGAGTAATCACAAGAGGTTTGTCTCAGTATAAAGGGATGTTGAGCCAGAGTAACAGCTCCCATGCCAATTCTCATCTTTCTGGCTGCACAGATGGAGTGAAAGGACTTCCCTGTGGGTTTTTGGCAGCTAATATAATCAGATCACATAACGGCTGCTCTAATTTTTTATAAAAAGCTGTTATCTCCTCCTAAATATAACCACCCATTCGGAATTCCTCTGATTATTTCTTAACAAATAATCAGTGGCTATAATCTCCACCTTTTCAATAAAGTATATTGAACATTGTAGCAGCAAAGTGGGTAGCACCACCTCTAGTTATGACTGCCTACTTTCTGTTACAAGACCTTATTTTCTTTTATTTGGAGACAAAGAAGCAGACAGACAAAGAGGGCAACAAGATGGTTTTTTCCCCCTTGGTTTAACAGCTGGAACAAAACAAAATATATATAAAGCAGAAACCCATGGATCTCACAGGTCCAGATCTGCAGCTGATGAAAGTCAACAATGCACTGTGTTTCAGAGGGGCTATGCTGATTTATGACAGCTGAGAACTTGGCCTGGCTCAAAAAGCTGGATAATCAGAGATGTCAGCCTACTTTGGAAACTTTCCTTAAATGGCTGCTTATGTAGTCTAGGGAGACTTAAAATAACTTTCATTCAACTCCCTCATATGTACAGTCTCTTACTACCTGAGATACAATCACTGCAGATACGCTTTTCACTTCATTTTCAACATGTATCAAAAGTAAGGCATACACCCTTTCTCCCGATGTGTCAAAGGAACAGAAGACATCCTTTGAGTCCAAAAAGGCAGACAAAACAAACTGAATAAATGAAAAATTTTAAAAGTCTGTTAATTTATATTAATTTTATTTGCATTAAATGAGAGGGGAAAGCAATAAATCCCAATCATCAACAATGCTTTGACTTAATTCACAACTGTATTACTTCAGCTGCATTTCAGTATACTTCCACTGACTTTACAGGAAAACTGCATCACTGTAAAGATAGACTAAAACATTCTTTATTCAAATCCTCTATTATCTGCCATCACTATTTTTACATGCCTACTGAATTTTCATACAAATTATAAACTTTTGTTTTATTGTGTATATATAGAAGCAGACATATACTGTGCCCTTCTGTCAGTCTGTACACATGCTCAAGTATATATACACTATCTGTGTACACATACTGCAATATGTTCACTCTGAGCACTGGTTCTTATCAGATAACTGCTCAAGTGTAAACTGTTTCCCGTGTCATATTTTAGCAGGTTGCTAAGGATATTTAACATGCTCTGAAGCTGCCTATTTTTGATTCCACATTGAGTCTATAATGTAGCCCATCTTTCTTATACTTAATGCTTTGTATTATGTGTTGCAAATAAGTATTTAATTTGCACTTCAGTTAACAGGCACTTATTGTACAGTAAGAATCAATTGACTACTACAAGGACCCTTTTTATGATTTAATCCATCCACAAGAAAATTCAGTTTCTATCATAATATCCTCAAAATTACATCAACAATACATATAAAATTAATATACTGTTAGCAATGAAATGTGTGTCTAACTGATGAAACAAGATATAAAGAGAAAATTAGTCGTCAATTGGCATACATTCTTAATGTCAAAAAGTATTTAAATTAATTTAGTCTTTTATTGATTAATTCAAATCAGATTTACTTTCTTGGTTTATAAGACAACCAAATTGCTAAAGAAGGCTTTTAGCTTTACGATGTGAGTAATGGAAGCATAGCTATACCCACAATATTTACAGATCTCAATTCAGCAGCATTGGATTGTGATTTATATTGCCATCTGCTAAAACACACACACAAATAACATATTACATTTCACTTCAAAAAACTATAGGGTTTCCATAAAACTGCTGCAAAGTGTAGTGAAATAGTTAAATATTTAAATCACCAATAATGTTTATTCAGTCATACATTTAGCTTCACTGATGCTGCACTGTCAGGGGAAGAGCAGACGAGAGCTACATAAAGTAGTAAAATGGAGGTGAGGGATGCTGAAAGTACACCAAGCTCACCCCTCTAACCTCCCACAGTCACCTGGCTCTGGTAGGTGTGATGCAAGTTGAGATGATAAGTGGTGATAGTCTGTGGCTGCTAAGTAGAAAACTTTGAGACATGACAAAGCTTGGGAGAATACTGGAGAATGCAGCATTAACAAAATGGTGTTGTTATTTGTTTTATTTATGTCAGCCTATCAAACATTAGGATGAAGGTCCTAGGGTCTAGCTGCCGTTGACAAAGTAATTAGACTGAAGCCTAACAGAAGCAGAAAAAGCAAATGAACAGGCATTTGCTGCTCAAAAGCATACATTTTCCACTTTGTCACACACAAAGCTTATTTTCCTAGAGTGAAAAATCCATTCCTGTGCCATCTCTTCACCTCAGCTTTTCTCAGCCATCAGCTCAAATGCAGAGGCTTCACAGGCTGTCATAAAGGTCAGCATACATAAGCTATTTCCTTTGCCAATCTTGGGAACAAAATCCAAAATCAGTTTTTCAAATCAGCAAGCCCTATTTTATGGACCAAGAAATGTGAGGGTGTTGCAGATGAAAACCAAATTCCTCAATCTACTGTCAGAAACCACCAGGCAAAACATGCAGACTTAAAAGAACATATGTCTCTCTTTGTAGTTCAGAAAGTCAGACACCATCTCTACACCAGTATGAATTTCCAGCTAATTTAAGAGGCAGACTTAAAAACAGAGTATTGCAGCTGCTGAACCCTTAAGCCAAGGACTGAATGACAGTTGCAAAGACTGCACCAAAAAAGTACAGTTGACCAGAGGCTGATAGAAAGGTTACGCTGATAATGGTTTAATATAATTGTCTTACATAGTTGATGTATAATAAGATAACTAATAAGCAATGACTTTGTTAGGCATACTTAGTGGCACACAGTGGCACCAGCTTTAGCCATACCCTGAACTAACAGGACATAAGCCAGCTCATGCCTGGAAGCTGTTTAAGTACATTGGTGAGAATTGTACCCGCTCTAGTTCCTGCCACTCAGCCTCAAAGCTAGCTCAACTCCTGTCAGCTTAGCAAAAAGTGGCTACCAATGCACATTACTTTTCACCTTGTTGTTCGCCTGTTTTCCCAGGCTACATTAATCATGCTACTCAACTCTGCAGGCAGCTAATTCTTTGTAATACCTCATATTTCAGTTACTGCTAGGCACCAAGAAATACCTTCTACTGTGTCCTCTTTGTTAAACAAAATGGAGAGTGGGAATAAAGCATTTTGTATATTGAAATTACATTAGAGAGGTTAAAGACTTTTGTACCAGTCACAAGGAAATGCAAAGCTTAGGCTGTTTGCCAGTTGTCCAACACCTGGTATAGCAGACACCTCACTGGAGAAGGTGACTCCCAGAGACCATCATTGTTCCAATAATAAATAATCATTCCAGATTTCAGCACTGACTTTGTCTTATTTGCAAATGCTTTCCAGTTCCAATACAAAGTTAAAATCTTTACTAGTTGTGGCAAAGAACTTGTCTCTCACCTACTCTTTGAGCTAGCACAGTCAGTTGTGCTCACTTTTCATGTGCCCAAGAAAGGCAAGAGGGAGGACAAAGTCATCCTATGTTCAGATCACACCCCAGCATGGACTTACAAGGGCTGCGTCATGGACCAGGAACTGAAATGACAGATCTCCAAAAACTGGGAAAAATCTACATATAGCCTAAGAAATTTCCAAGTTAGCTTTCATACCTTTATCTAGCTTGATCAGAAAGCTAGTCTGAGGCTCATAAATTGCTCTCACAAAATGGCTACCTCACTTCAGGCCTGTTTAAAGTTATTGAAAATAGGATTTAAGTAGCTCTTTAGTCACCAACTTGATAAAAAGCCTTATGACAATGATTGTTAAAGTTCTTCAAAGTCAACTAAACCTTGCAATAAGAGCTAAGCAAAAAGTTCTGTTAAAGCTGCAGGTGGCAAAATTATCTATTTCACCCAGTTTTACTTTAATAGGAAACCTTAAAGGCAGCTTTTGTTATTTCCCGAGGTGTCTTAAAAGGTGTTTTAATAAACACTTTTCTGTTGTGAATCTTTTCATCCACCTTATATCGTATAGGCATTATCAACCTTAATTTATCTCAAAATCTTCAACTCTCATGTTAATTTTTTCTAGCTTGGACCTCTCTTTCCCATTTAGTGTTTTTAATCATTGGTCCCACAGAGATTAGCTTTGAGGATTCCCCCCCCCCCCCCATTTTGGGTCACACCAGGACTACTTCTGTGAAAGTCAATTAGAACCTTACAACAATTCTCTATAAATTTCATCACTTCAAAAAACAAACAGTAAGATCTTGAAAGAAGCACTCTGCGACTGCCAGAAGGGGTTTATTAGCACTTTGTCAAAGTGTATTTGTTTTGGGCAGATCAATCAAATCTACTTCAAATGACAAGTCCTTGAGCTCCAAATAGTGTGGACCTAATATTTAGATTTTATTTTTTAAAAAAATGGTGGCACTCCATCTTAGCATGAAAGACTATAGAATGAGCTGGCTCTTAACTGCAAAATTATTTCTTCAGAACACTTACTTTTACCTTCAACTTTAGGTAAAGGCCTGTTCTCAGAACATTTGTTTTGTCACCTTGATCTGGGCCACCAGAATAGCCGTTAAGTCTTGGCAAATGATTATTTTTCCTTTTTCAAGCCATCCTTTCCCAAGGATGTCTTTTCAACTTGCAGAAACTGCTGACTGATTTGACAAATTTAAAGCATGTTTGAATTAGGACAATTTGCAATAGAAAAGCTATATCAATGTCACTTAAGATTAAATCAGTAGCTGACGTCCAACATTACAGCTGCACAGAACATCTACGCTGGGAGATTGCAGTGATGTTACTAACTACACTGGTGGAAATTTCACCTGTACAGGTATACTGTTATACAGTAGGTCACCTCGAGATTTTTTCTCTTGACCTCCAACCTGTCAAAGATGGAAAAGAGGAAATCAGAGTGAAAGACTTTTAAGAAAGGATCAACAGCCTAAATGAGTGTGAGAAAAACTGAGCAAAGTTGCAGTGAAAAATGTAGCCTCTTCACTGGTAAGTTTCAAAACAAAAAGAGGTAAATATGATGATTTTACCATTTGGACTAAATCTTTCTTCTAGCTTCTGATGTATTTTGGGTAATTATATTTTTGTCAGATGAAGCATAAAGCATGAACAGTTTTAGGAAACAAGATCATATTGCCTTGATTAATGTCTTGGTTTTAAGACATTCATTTGCAATATGATAGAACTTTCCCTACACATTAGAGCAGAATTGAACTTCATTTGGACAACAACCCAACTATTCTGCAGAATGCCTTACATCTTGTCACTTTTCTACTTTATATATACTACTAAACACTCAAGAGAAAGAGAATCTCAACCCAATGGTATTCTGTTAAAATAGGGACCTAAACTATACAATTTTTAATGTACAAAAAAAGAAACATTCCAATATGAGTAACAGACTGTATATGCAAGTAATTAGGGCAATCACTCATTCTTTGGGAGACCCAATTACAAATTTTACCTGTTCCATATAAAACAAAAGGAGGAGTAGGATTTAGGCTATCAACATCTAATCATAGCTTTTAAATATTTATGCTCAGTATAGCTGTGGTTTTGATGAGAAAATGCATTTCGGCCTGAACACCTCCTAAGTGAAATTTGCTTTGAAACTGTTAGGTTAATATACAAAAAAACTCCCAAACAATCAACTTTCAATAACTTGTCATTTCAAACAATGGGAAACACTGTCAGAAAATTCCCAAGCTATTGTATCTTCTGAACTGTTTTACACCAGTGTAATTCTATCAGTTCCCATTTTTTTCCCTAGGTTATGTTAGAAGTCAGCTGAAATCACTGCTGCACTCTAGTGACTGAACACGAGTCAATTTGTGCATTGAAGTCACCATTTAAAAGTTCTGACTACACATAAATGTTTTACAGTTGGTGAATAGAAGTAGAGGGAGGATAATTATCCAGCATTGCCATCCAACGTGTAATATTTCCAGCAATATTCTAAGAACGTGCCTTTTCCAATCAAGTGTGTTTTACCAGACAGCAGACCCAACCATTCAAGCACCCAATGCTCACTAAAACCAATAGGAGCTTATAGCCTGTGCTGCTTAAAAACTCAATACCTTGGTGCTCTGGATTATATTCCATCATGATCTGCCCAAGAAAAGAGCAAACCAGTAGCAGAGAAAGATTAAACTAAAAATTCTTTCTCCTGGGGTCACTCTTCTAATCATTCATCTGCACACTTTCACCTTAAAATTGTCAAATTCCTTGTTGCGTGGAAACTTGTAAAGAAGAAATCTGTTGACAGAGTTTCTACATAAAATATCTGCAGTTATTCTAGAGAGCTCTATTTAAAGAAAGTAATACTAATCTTTGCCAAATAGGGCACTAGAATCTTCCTGTTCACACATCTCTGCTTCAGCATTCATGTTATATTTCTGTAAAAGTACATCTGAGTTTTTTTATAATTTGTTTTTGTTTGCATTTTTATCACTGATTACATTAAATTTGTATTGGTTTCCTGAGTACAGTGTATACAATAAGAATTGTTTATGCAGTCACTGTTCAGATTATCATTACTTTCCTTCTCATCTTAATGTCATCACAAACATCCCACCTTACTTGCTAACCTGATGTTGATTTAATGACTGCTCATGACAATAATGACTCTTATCTTCCAAGCTGCTTAATGTATTTGTTTTAAGTATAACTGAGATCTCAAGTGACTGTGCAAGCAAATTAGAATCACCACAAAAAGTTTTGTGGTAAAAGATGATTACAGAAGTTTGAATGCCAAATTAATGAAAAATCTAAAAATTTTATGTAGCTCCCAAATTATAAATAGTTTCCTCAAATAGAGCAGCCAAGAATTAACGTTCTTTAGCTATTGTTTTTTTTAATTTACCCATTTATAGGAACTCAACAGGAAATTCATAAAATAATCCCAAACCCCTGATGCAATTGCCAAAATACATGTTGAAAACTTGTCAATTCAATAAAATAGCTTTCTGAGGCCAGTGACCTAGATGGAAAAATCATTCTGAGTTTTTTAGCCAAAATATCCAAACTGACTGTCATCCTGGCTGATGGTAACAGAAATTGTCTCAGTCCCTGGACTGAGTTTGCCAGGCATAGCTATCATAACTGCCCTCTGTTCAACCCTGACATCCTCCGCTTCACTTTGACCAACTTACAAATACGGAAATCTCCTTAACATCTCTCAGTACCCCAGCATCCCTCCAACAGATAACTTTATGGTATAATAGAAACATTAATTAGTCAAGAAACTAAAACAAAGATGTACAGGCAGTATTCTAGCCATTCTTAAGATGCATATGTTTATGACACAATCAGACCAGATGTGAATGTTTTGTTTCCCAAATTAACTTTTTAAGATTCAGCTTCCTCATGCCAATTCTTAAATGCACATCTACATAATCAATTGCATGTGCTTAATTAATCCAGGAGTAATTCTAACAGTGATGAAGGATATTCCTATGCTTAAAATTAAGAGAATATATAAGACTAGATGTTATTGATGAAAGAAGCATTGTCAAATGCAAGAAAAATATAGCCCATCGTATATGGCATTTATTCCTCTATGTGTACATACCTGGAACTTCATTGTAAGCACACATTTCTAATTTGTCTGTGTTAGATACTGAAAGAAGAGCTCTTCTTCATGTTCTCCTTATTTTCCTATCATTGTATATTAAAAAGTGATTGTCTTGCAAATAGGATCATAAACTGCTAAAATATCATTATTTTATTGTAACTAATTATGTCTGTTACGCCATGTAATGCTCATCGCCAAAAGTTCACTTCTCCCACTGGGAGGCAATTTTATCTTGATATTAGTTTGGCTACAGCAAATAGCATTATTATGACTGTTTCACATTACTGCTTACAGTGGGGAAAAACACCAAAAACATTGGAACACTTGAGATAGAGGGCCAAGTATTGTGCAAAGTTGGTCACATGTTATTTCCACACCAGTTGGTTTGACCTTGGCTAGCACTAGAGGCCAGTGTGCGGCGGAAATTAAGCCTGTCTCCAGTCACCATAAATCTATGCCAAAGTTGGGGTTTTTTAAAGAGTTAAGAGCCTGAAAGGCAGAAAACAAGATGAGCAAAAAGGGTATAAAATGAATTCATAACAATTAACAATGAATATATAGTATTAACACTCGTTGATTCTTGGGCAGGATTTCTTGGCTTGCCTTCCTATTCAATGGTCATTATGTCAATAATATTACACTGTCATGATGGGGGGATTTGAATGGTGAGAATATAAGGAAAAGGACAATATAAGAAATAGAGACTTTTAAAGAAGTTAAATACAGAGAAAAACTTTTCTATGATCTTGTGGAATTACTTGTTTAGAATTCTTGTGAGCAAGTCTGAGCCATCTGTATTCAGATAATCCAAATTACGAGAGAAGTCAGGGAAACAAAGATGACTGAAACACTTCAATGCCAAGCTACTTCCTATAAGACATGCAAATCACATTCTGATTCCATAAAAATCTCCTCTCCCTGAGCCTTCAGTCTGCCATATTAAAAACAATACACACAGAAAAAAAGCACAGTATTTCTTTAAGGTTCCCTGCAGATTTTTATAAAAAGGGCAAAACTCTTTATTCTACAGAGAAAAATAGCAGAATTGGGTGTTCTGGGTTACTGAATCTGCAAATAAATCATTTGCAACAGAAGGCAACACAGCAAAAAAATACAGTCAAGATTCCAAAAGCAAGTATAATACATAATATATGCATATTTTAGGAGCTGAATTCTATTTCAAGTTATGTGATACAGTAGATTTTAGAGTTTTAGACCTAAATCTTATCTCTACTGAATGACTACAGTCCTTTCTTGGCAACAGAACTAATGTAGCTGAATTAGTGTACATGAAAAAATTACTCCCTTTGCTGTTATAGCTGCAGTGTATTAAGATGTAAGTATTTATAGAGAACTTGCAATTTTTTAATGACAAAAATGAACCTTCCTAGTTACTTCAAACAAGTGAAAATGAAAAGCAAAAGATTTGCCATACTGTCTCTAACACATACAACTGCAACAGAATATGGAAAGCCAAAATCTTAATTTTGGATTCTGGCACGGCTGTTCTGAGTTGGTCTCAGCTAGCAGCCAAGCACCTACACAGCTGCTCACTCAGTCCCCTCCCCCAGAGGGGCATGGGAGAAAATAAGAATAACAAGAGAGAGACAAATCATGGTTTGAAAAGAGACAGGGAAATCACTCACCTAGTACTGTCACGGGCAAAACAGACTTGGAGAACTCAACTTAGTTTAAAATTATTAATTACTGATTTGGGTATTTGGCAACAAAGACAACAAGCATGTAAACACTTGGGGAAAGCACCTTTCCTCCCCCTTTCCCAGGCTGAGCTTCACTACAGATGCTTCTGCTACTCCCCACTTGCTCATCTCCATGTTACTGGTGCAGGCAATACTCAGTCCCTTTGGTGAGTCAACAAGCAGTGCAGGAGGTTGGCATGAGGGTGCAGTGGTTTATTTCAGCCTCTCCTTGTTTCTCACTCCTTTCTTTCACTGCTCCTTCTTTCATACTAGTTTCTTCTGCTCTGGCATGGGCTATTCACTAGCCACAGTCCCTTCAGGGAAGCAGCCATTTCTGCTTCGGTTATCCACAGACCACAGTCCCTTCTGGGGTGTACCTCCGCCAGCATGGAGCACCTCCTGCTGCTCAGTCCTTGCTGTTCCTTCTTTCTCCCCTGTCCTGAAGGGAGAACATGGGGAGCAATGAGCAGCTGCGCAAGTGGTTTGTTGGCTTCTTGTTGGGGCCAACCCCCACATTAACTGTAAAGATCACATAAGAAAGCACTGATGCTCGATATTCTTTTTTACAAACTTTTGCAAGTACAAACTGAATAACTTCTTACTGGTCAAGCCACAGATTTAGTTTTCTGAGCAGAAATGGCCCCGTCTCTCTACTCCAGATCTGAATCTCAGATGAGGGGAGGGAGGCAATATAGTTGAAAGAAGTCACAGAAGTATGTATTTCTATATGGTGCATCCCAGTACTACATGACCATTGACTCTCCACGTAGAACCTTAGTTCCTTTCAAAGAGATTTATAACCACGAAAATGGTCACAAGCTTGAGGAAAGCCTGAGACAGATTTTCTGTCTGTGTAAGTGTGGAATAATGGAAACACACATGGATTTCACCACAGCACCTTGGATTTCACCATTACTGTATTTTGGACTTTATGCAAAAGTATTGTCTTCCTTTCCTATTTTTAGATTAATATTAAAGTCCTCGCTCCTAAATTAGAATAGCGTAATTCTGTAAACATTGGATTGTTTCTTCCCATTCCCATTAAATAAACCAATATTAAACAATCATCACCATCAAAATTTCCAGCAGGTGCACAATTCACAGCACAGGACAAGCTGACTGCAGATTTCTGAGCTTGTAGCAGACTTCAGTTAGTCTTTTGGTACAGCACCATAAGCTCTGTTAATTGGCCATTGATTCCAATCAGCTGCTGAATGGAAACTTCACAAGACCTCCTTACCATTAGTGCCATGATGTTTACCCCTTCAAATCACAGAAGATGCTTTCAAGTTTAGATCTGCTTCTTTTTAAAGTGAGAAAAGACTGAAAGCAGTCGATTTTAGATTAATAAAATATTTGAACCAATAAAACCAAAACTGATGATTCTTCAGGTGGACCTCCTATGATTGCTGATAAATAGACACCAAGCTTCTCATGTAATTAGTACAGTACTCATTATTTATCCTGTCCTAGTTGAAATCACTATGAAGGAACCACTCCATCCACCTCTGGGGTGAAGTCATTCTTGGAGCAGAATACAGTGGTCATTGTAAGTTCGATAGCATAGCACAGTAGCCTTTGAGGGGGAGATTACCTTGTTGAAAATACGTGATTAAATAGCCTACAATGCAGCTATACAAGCTGGAATCTGTCCAGGACAATAATAACACACACACTTTTCTTGCAAAGAGTGCCTTGGGATCTTTAATGACTCAAAGTGGCTTTCTCCTTGGTTCTATCTCTCAAAAGCCCTTCAGGTCATCTTTTAAAATCCTGAACCCTAGATATCCCACTGCAGTGAAGAGCTAAAAGAAAATGAAAAGGGCAAAATGTCAATAGTATGTATTGTTTAGTATAAAGAATCCCCAAAAGCTCAGGAAACGTCTTTTTAATGAGAAACAACAGTTTGTGGCCAGCTGTTCCACATCGTTATGAACACGTTAGCTCCAGCAAGATGTACAAATGGGGACTATAAACACAGTACATTGAAAATAAGGCCTGCATGGATAATCATACCTATTAATATAAATGGCACTGAGAAGAGGCAGACTGAGCTCATACACTGACTGACAATTTAGAGCAAAACACACTGTTTTTCTTCACCATCTCAGTAAGAAATTAGATGTAACATGGGTACAACAACAAGTGAGCCCCCCTAGTGTGTTTATTAAAATGTGAATTGAAATTGTGAGTGGAAACATGACACTGCATATGAATGTGATGGCCACTCTTTTGAGTTCTTTTACGCCATTAAACTGTACACACAGTAGGTTCATGCATTTGACTTGTTTTCAAAACGCAGCATAAGTGAGGATTTATGCAGCTTTTCTGAAGGCTACTATGAAAAACATACAAGTGCAGGCAAAGAGCTAAGTTTATCACAACCCACAGAACATTTTCTTCCTTAATAACAACCGGGTTTTAGCCAGAGATGATGGAGTTTCAGCAGGTATTTCAACATTTTCTATCCTGTGATCAAAGAATGTCTACTGACAAAATACCTCTGTCTAACATTAAATCTTTAGAATTTATCTGGTAGCAAAACAACTGAAGAAAAAATCAAGATCCTTATCCATGAGTTTTCCATAGCAATTTGCTCTGCCAGGTTTCTTTCTACTTTAAATATATCCATAATAAACTGGGGGGGGGCGGGGGGGGGGGGGGGGTGAAGAATGGGAGGGAAGATCAAATTCGCCGTCTAAGCTATTTTTCCATAGAGATGCATTAGTGTAAATTAGACAGAGTGATTTTTCCCAGTTATAATTGGGCTGAAATGAGGTGGAAGGAACAGAAAGACAATTAACTTTAGCGTTTTTTCTTTCTTTCTTCTTTTTCTTTTCTTTATTTTTTTTTTTATCTCCAGCATTTCGGAGTATGTTTAGTGCCCAGTGGTAGTAGGCTGTCAGTGCTGCCAGGCAAAATTATTCTGAGACCTTCGAGGGGCTTTGTTTATCACATTTTTCAATTAACCTCTGCATTTTAACTTCATCATAATGCCTGTGCCAATTCACACCAAAGAACAAACAAAAAACCTCATTTCCTGTCATTATTTCTTTGCTTCATAAAATCAAGGGGCTTGGGTATTTTTTCCCTTTCTCTCTCTTATTTAATACAAGGAGGAAAAGGACGTAAATTTCAGATTACAGGAGACCACCACAAGGGGCAAAGGGTTTAATATAAATTACATTTCTGCATTAACCTTTCTTTCTTCTCTTTCCTTTTTTGCTTATGAAGTAAGGAAAATGATTTCCATCCAGAAAGCACGTTTTATAAGTTTTAAAGTTTGACATGAGAAACTTGAAGTAGATACATGAAGTTCAATACTAAAATAAACTCAAGTTTTAGGAATGCAGTCACAAAGAGAAAACAATGTTATAACTTTAAACCCCTTTGCATGGCAAGAGAAACACTAGAAGCCTGAGAATTCCAGCACTAGATTCACAGTAGTCATAATACTAAGCAACGTCGGCTAAGCAAGCTTAGTTATAAGATATTACCAAAATCTCATAGCTACAACTCAGATATGCTTAACTATATGGAATAATCCTCCTCTTTTCTAACTTGCCCCCTTCCTTACCTCTTCTCCCCAAACTGGTGCTGACCATCTCGATCTAGAACAGGAAGGAATGTAATTGTGTGCTCAAACTTGAGCAGTCTACGTTGCATACGCAATACCAAGTCTGCCTGAATAAACAATTTCTGTCCAAACTGTGATTACAAACCCGGGCACCTAGCCTTCAAACAGAATTGGCATGTATGTAACAAATTCACAGGTACTTTTACATACCTGTTAAATACTGCTACTTGCACAAGATGGGGCTCAAATCATCAAATGCTTGACGCCTGGCTGCTTATATGGAAGCTGGTCCCCCTTGGCTGCCTTTCAAGTCAGTGGAGAGTAATGGGCACTTTCAAGGTTTGATTCATTTTGCTTCTCTTAGACAGCTGCTTTAGGATGAGACAAATTGCACTTTAGACTCTACTTACTGTATTGACTACATACCCACTGACTATAAATGGAGTCCAGGACACAAACACTACCCTTGATGAATCCCATCCTTTCTGGTTTTCCCATCATCCGCTTCAGGTATGTCAAGTAACAGATCACTGACTAAATTCAGGAAGTTAGTGTTTATTAAACATACTGTAAGACTGGTAAGCGATAAGCAAACTTTAGAGAAAGAGAACCGAGGTAAGAATTTGGAGTGGGATTTCAGGGACTGCACTGAACTTCAATACACTGATTTTTTAATGATTACTAACAACTCCCTGCTGAGTGTTGACAGCCAAATAAATTGTTAATTGTCAAAGCATTTTTTTTTTTCAAGACACAGGTACTCGAATTCTCAGCTATTTGCTAATAACAAATCATTTTAAAAGCTGTGGGTTTTTCACTGCATGGTTAGGCATATGACAACCTGTGAAGTAGGAGCTAAGCATGAGTGATACTGAGAAAGACTATTGTCTGATGTTTAATCTGGGTAGCAGCTGCATAAAATCTGAGGAAACTTGAAATAAGCCCATATCAAACTAAGAATAGGGGAGTTTGAACTAGTATTAGACTAATCAATTCAAGTATATTTACATGGTCTCCAAAGTCAGTACAGAACTTGCCTTGCTGTACAGTCCTTAAAGGACATGGCAAATACTAGGATGTGGGCAACAGGGCAGTCAGGTCCAGGCTCAGAATTATAAAAGTGTGAAGACCAGGCTAAGCCACATATTTTAGGGGATGTTAGCACGCAGTATAGGTGTGCGTACACCTCACTAGGTAGGACAGCTGGCTGACAGTCAAGGCTTATTAGTTTGGTTGCAGTTCTATATTAAAGGAAATATCTCACTTTGAACGTCCAAGTATCTCTGAATCACTTCGTGTACCGGCTCTGCTTGAACTCCACTATGTAGCATGTTTACAAATTTTTATACACTCAGCATCTGGATAAAGCTAGACATCCATCACTTTCCCAGAACCACAGCTGTGAACCATCTCCTGAGATTATGAGATGAAATCAGGTCAGTTCTTGCAAGAAAGAAGAAAAAATAAATAGCATCACTGCCCCCTTTTCTTGCCTCCTTTATTTACTCCATAAATAGCCCCAACTTAGAGCAGTCTTTTGGGATTTGGGAGATCCAGGTTTAAACCATTTTTTGTCTCAGGTGACTAGAAAACATATCCCTTGCCTACCATCACAAGTTTGCCCTAACCACAGAACTATGGAATATTTTGAGGCGACAACTCTGTTTGTCTCCTGTGAAAAATTTTATTAGTGATGTAGGTTTATTACCAATATATTCCTTGGCACAGAATAGCCTGCAAATATTTGTATAACCTGCTCATTAGAGTATTGTCCTGCTCCTAAAGCAGATATGGATCTCAGAACCTGTTCCATATATTAGATAAGAACATAAATTCCACCAAACAGCAATTCAGGTCAGAAGGGACCGTTGACACACAGCATATCCCAAGTCACTAAACTCCTTGTAGTAATCCTAGGAGTATAGTTCCATTAAATACTTCAGACCTCGAAAATAAATGAATAGCAAAGGTAAAATTAGAAACTTTTATGTAAAATAGTATTCCATCAATAGAAAACACAGAAAGACAGTTCCTTCAACCTCACAGGCAAATGCACAAGGTTTCCCTCCTACAAACTGCAAGTTCAGGTGGCATTAGAACTTGCATTAAAAGCTTTAGAAGCAATCTCAAAAGTATAATCTTCACAGGGTACACATTAAGTAAATGTTTCTGTATAAGAATTCACTGAAAGACAAGTTTCTTCTGGCAGCATCTCTGTTCATATTTTCCTTGAACACAGTAAGTCCCAAGTGCTTGAAAATTCTGGTAGGACAAAGTTATCAGCTAGTGGTAAAAGATCTATAATCTTTACTTTGTAGATTGTATCAACTTGACTGGAAGAAAAGGACTGTAGCTAGCAGATATAACAAGAAAGCTACTACCTGTGGACTGGTGATCAAACAGGAGGAAAAAAACAGATAGAGGACAATGGAAAATTCTCATACGCAACAAGAAATTTACATCAAAGTTGAGAAACTTGAATGAGTGGATTCATTCAGGTATCTCAGAATTACCATCACAAGGGAGAGAAACTCTGAAGCAGAAATCAAAAGTAGAATTGCTTTTGTGATAGCAGCACTTGTAAAATTCAACAGAACCTGACAAGACAAGAATATCTCAAGTGCATCAAAGGTAGAACTCAGAATAATTGAGTATGCTATAGGCCTGAACATACGTGAAACATGGACTCCAGCAGTATAGATCAAATGACACATTCAGGCCTTTACATTCAAATGGCTCCAAATAAATATATGAATCACATACACTGTATAGGACTAACAACTCTATTAGAATTAATATTTCTGCAATAATTGTGTCCCATGAGTCCGTGCAAGCTACCGCAAAACAGGACTGCTGCTGGGATGGCTTGGTCATGTGAGGAGAGCAACAGGCATTGGAAACAAAACACATCAAGCAAAAGTCAAAAAGTAGAGGAAAAAAGATTCCCAATGGCCATAGGAAGAGAAGTTGGCACAAAACCCGTGCATTTGGACAAGGAAATTGGAGGCAATGGGACAGTTTCTCCAAGCTAATAAAAACTACCTCAAGGCCCAACCAGTACTTGAAAATAACAAATTTATGATCATATAGGTCATGAAAAAAGACTGGATTTTTTTTTCCACTGGGCTGAAAGGAGCAGCTGTATGTATAAATTCCTCTGACTTTATCTTTCTTTTAACACTTTGAAACTGATATACAGATCTAGCATATTAAGATGCTAATACACCACTGTGGATGCCTCCGTTGGTACCCTGTTATATGGAGGTGTTAAACACTGTCCAGAATTGGGCTCAACATTTCATCAGTCAAGGTTTTTAAGGTCATGCTATAAGGTGGTATCGCTTCAGCGTCAATTATTATTTAAACACATTTGTTCTAAAACTATACACTTATATATTAATTTAAAAGTACATTACAGTGTAATTGTTGGTACACCTAAGTACATATTTCTTCCGTAAATATTAAGGATTGGGAGCCAACCAGTTTGCGCCTGAGTTTGAACAGAACAGTAAGTTGTATATGTCCTCAGTTTACTGCAAGCAGTTTGCTAAGTCATTGAGTTCTGCTTCTCTCTTGACAGTTTCTGTAGCAGTTACACTACGATATAGTGCAGCTCACAGACTCAAAGGTGAGCTGAGCAGCCATCTGTCCTGACAAAGGTTGAACACTCCTTTGGAAAATGATACTGTAAAAAATATGATTTTTTTATAATTTCTATTAATGCTTTTAATAGACATATTTACTGCAAGAAATTCGAGTGCAAATACAGCAGATAGATGGGTAGAACTTAAAGTCAGTTAGCAAAAGCCAAGCTTCACAGCTCCTCTTGCTAGTGTTCCTGTTGGTTTCCTTCAGAAGTTTACAGCTAAAAATGCGTCCTAAGCACAAAAACACCTAATGCTGGATCATACATGTTCAGGACAGAGTGGGCCATAAATTTACCATAAGAAGCCGGTGGAGGAATTTTTTTTCTGAACAAGATACATACTCCACAAAACCAGTCACAGAAGGTAGCATGGAAATGTTGCACACCAGTTAAATTAGACTCTGCCGTGATTTTGCCCTGAGTTAAGTTTTCATAAATCTGGGCAGAAATTTTGAATGGAAACCATATTTGTGGCTTCAAGGTAGAATCCAAGAAACCCAGTTTACCAGAGATAAAGACCTAGCCTATAGTCAGTTATATGAATTTGGAAGTAGTGACAATAAAGGAACTGAATATATTTTTGTCAATACTGCATTTTGACAGTCTTCTTGCCTTTGAAGAAAAAGAAAGACCAAAAACTTCATGAATGTAGGAAATATGCCTATTTTTAAAAAAAACTAAAACACTTCAAAAAATTTGGAAGTTATAAAATCAAGCATTCGTCGAGTATAAATACTGACTATATAAGTACTAATTGTATAAAATATATAATGATAATTGTTTTATAACTGTAATTGCAATTATACTGATTAGATATAAATATTAATACTTACTGTGGCTTTTAGGGTTTTTTTAAATGTGACTTGATAAAGATAGGATACTAGCACTTGAGGAATCTGTTGCAAAATCTCTGTAAATAAGAAGATAACCAGATTTGCATGACCCAGATCTAGTTTTAAACATGGAGTGAATATATGGACTAAATTCCATGCTACATAGATGTAGCTTTAATGATGTTAAAGGAAAGCCTCTTACCTGGCCCTACCTTCCTAATTCTACACAAGTTTATGGATAACTGCAGCAAAAGGTTGAATATAACTCTAATAATTTCTTTGTGTGTTGATTTTTAAATCCTAATGCATTATTTTCTCAGTTTATAATGGAATAATTCTACTCAAATCAATAGAACTAAACAATATAACCCAACTGGGAATCTATCCAATGGTGTTCCTAAAGTCATTTTAACTTGTTTTAGTTAAATAGTACGCAACCCCTTTTCCCTTTTTGCTATTAGTATAACATTATCATTCTGTTGTAAATCTTATAAATTCAAAATGTTAGTTTTACAAAATCCTGTTTCTGTGGGAGTAAGACGCTAGATTTTTTACTATTTTTTTTAAGTTTGTGCATTTAATATGAATACAGATTAGTGTGTGTGTGTATTTTCCAAAACATGTTTGTGCATCCATCTGGTAGTCTACCAGGCCATCTTTCTCCATACCAGGAAAGATACTGCATGGCAGCAACTTACAACCACCAGAACAATTCATCTGGCATGCATCTTCTCCCCACCTTTCAGAGAAGAGTCTGGCAGGTCCTATGCATTGGTTTGGTTACATGAGGCAGCCTATGCATCCCTCATCCCATTACCCAGGCAACCCATCGGGCCTTCAGGCACAAGCCGAGGAGTGGAATGTGCTCTATATATGTACACGTACAGTGGAGTAGCTGATCTGGGCAGGTACAGTAAATCCAACAATGCCAGTAAACACTGGACTTGATACATCTATGCAGATGAGCTCCAATATATACTCATGATGATGAGATGAAAGGTAGCATTGCTTTCGGATTGCACTGCAGATCAGACACCACTCAGGCACCATTTAACACATTATGATATTTTTGAAACATACAGGAGAGGTCCAGTCTCGCGAATTCCTTTTGGGTTTTACCATGTTACTGAGAGCAGCATTTGGCAAAATGACTAAAACTTGTCTCCTGCTCTGTCCGAATTTTTGGTGCTTTGGTAGGGAGTAATCTGAGTCTGTGTAAAACATTAAAAGAACAACTCCGTCTGACAACATTTCCTACATAAATATCTTGGGTAAGTTATTTATGGCCTCACAGGCTCCTGTCACGGGTAATGCCAGTGATTAGCTAAGATGATCCCTTGGTACTCTAGCAACAGGTCTGACTGCCTAATAGGAAAGCATTCAAACCTATGTCATGGACATTGATTCTGTCACTTCAGAACAAGATTTCACAGCTTCAAAGTATTCCCCATTGTCAGAGCACTGCCACTTTCTCCAAAAAATTGACTACCTCATGATTTACTCCTCTCAATAATGATCAGTCCCTTTGGGCCTGACCTGGACTGCCATACACATCTGAACATTTTAAGACCATGTTGTGGAGAAATAAGGAAATGGATGTACACGCTACTAAGTTCCTTTTAGCATTCAACAGGCATCCCATGCTGGGCAGTTAAAAATCTCTGCAAAATATAGCTTCCAAAGGTCTGTGACCAAGCATTAAGCTCTCACACTGCATTTTCTAATAACCATCTTGCATACAATCTACCTGCAGTCCCCGATGGGAGAAGCTCGCAGGACTCTAGCCATCAATGCATAGAAAACCTGAAAAGGAAAATATAGCTTTAAATATACAAGGAAATAAGTCGTGCAAAACAAAGACTGCATACCCTGTTGCTTGCCACTGTCACCTGGATACAAGTCTAAGGCCAAGGGAATTTCATGTAAAATGCTAATGAATTTCCTAGGAACCTAGCTTCAACAAAGCTGAAAAGCATCTGTTCGGTTTCAGTGAGACCTGAACACACTGGGTAGCCTTCTGAGAACTCATCACTCCTGATACGTCTTTGGTATGGCTAAAAGAGAAGAAAAGCAAACATTAAAGTGTCAGCTAGACTACTAATTTTTTTTTATGCACCTAGGCTGTTTTGAAATCCCAAATCTTTGCTGAGTTATGAACAAGACAATCCGTTAGTCTGATCTGCGCTGAACTGAACGTTTTCAGAGCTCATTGATATAAACATTCTTAAGAGTCATTGGCATTCACACTGGACCTATTCCATAACTGGGAATGCTGCATCATAGGAAAATTTCCCATAGTGGGTAATCTATAAGAGTCCACCATCTCATCCCACAATTAAATATCAGAAAATCACACAACTGCAATTGACAATAACAACCTACACGTTTCCATTCCTAGAGAAGAAAAAGTAACATTTCCTTCAGGCACAGATGACAAAAAGAAAACAGACCTCCAGGAAGTCAGAAAATCCAGCAGTGTATGCTCTCGAAGGACCTTGAGCTACTGATGTTTTTGACAATATAAGAGCAGTCAGGTGCCAAGGCTCCGCAGAACTAGTCGTATCTTGGATAGGTTCCATCTGGCTCCAAGCAAAAAGGCACTAAGACTCAAACATCTGTATGTATAAAAAAGAAAGAAAGCATTTTTCAATACCCAGAATATGTTCAGTATAAAACCAAATTTAATTTATTTCTAAACAAGTCAGTGAAAGTGTATGCATAAGCCAGAAGACCAAGGAGATTTATGTACCATCCCGTTAATAATGTATATCAAGGTCAAACAGCTGGACCAAAGGAAAAGCCTTCTGCAGATCTCTTTGTTCCCGTTGAAGGTCAGCCTGAGACATTATCTTCTATGCATTATGAGATCAGTTATTTTGTCAAAGAAAGTCCAAAACAGCTACACTATAGCCTAGGTATTTGTCAAGGAGAATTTTGACACATATAGAGTAGCACCCCAACTATTCAAAAAATGTGAGACTCTGGCAGGCAGCATGACTGTGAGGCAGATGAAATTTATTTCTTTAGAGAAATGCTGGACTACTTTTTTTGGCTTTTTGACAGAAGAGGAAAAGCATAGAGCACAACAGGAAGTAAAGGCTCAGCAAGAGCTGATCTGTGTTAACCTTGGCTACAAATGCGAGCATAATAGCTTTTGACACGTTATCTACTTAATTTAGTTATGAACTGTACTATATACAAAGGAGGAGGAGGAGTAGTATTGGTTGTAGTGGCAGATTAGGGTATCATTCTTCATTTTGGACAATCGCAGGAAGCCATTATCTGACACAAAGCATAATATAGCAAACACAATGTTAGTTTATATGACATGAACTTGCAGTAAAACCTGGGAAAGGTAGATTTTCTATTCATACCTTGACCAAAAACCACATCACTAACTGGGCCAGCCAAATATGTTAATAGTACAGCATGTTCCAGAGACGTTAAGAGTCAATACATATGAAATATCAAGTGACCACTTATGCATAAGTTAACTACATCTAAGTATAAACAGAAGTCTCTATATTGTTTGTGAGCAGTCAGCCCAATAGGACTGACAGGAAACCCAAAAACAGAACACATGGCTTCCCAAAGAACAATTAAAGGCAATTGCATTTGTATCCCAAAACCTATCTCCAAAGGATCCTACCTACGAAATGTTTGGAAAAATTATTCAGAGCAGAGGGCAATGGTAAGAATGTGTTTTCTTACAAACACTGGTTTAAAGAGCAGAAATAAGTCTGGGGTTTTAGACAAGAGGTTAAGCAACTGGAGAGATATCCAGATACTAAGTATTTTAATTTCTTCTCTTTCTAAACTTGTCTTTTAAGATTTGTATCTTCAGTGTCGTTACATAAATCTTTATTTGGTTTCAGTGCTAAACCTAGATGGTGTTGGGGCAAGAAAATCACTGTGAAATCATTCAAGTTGAAGGTGTACTAAATCCACAGATATCCACAGTGCAAATAAAACAATCTGTTCAGACTCCAACTGAACAGAATCCAGCAGCATATATCTGAAAACCAGAAGTTGGAGTCTTTTTCTTATCAAGCTGAGACAGGGAAAATATGAGGTCAGGACACAGATTTTCAGAAAGGGAATCTTTAAAGCAATATTAACTAGGCCATCTCCTAAAACTAAGTCAGTAATGAGACATCCTAGGGATCCAGGCAATCCCGCAAGCATCACAAGTAAGAGCTGAGCTTGCGTAAGTCTCTGTGAAAGAAACAATAGAAACACAGAAAAGGAAGAGCCAAAGAAAATCACTAGAACAAAACTTTATAGCAAAAGGCACATAGTTTCCTGTTTGGAACTTCCATTTTAAGGAATTAAAACTTGTGCATTTTTCTGTGAGTAAATAAGACTGGCTAAAAAAACTCCACTATCAATTTCTTCACCTAACTGAAAATATCAGGAGGCACTGAACTTTAGTTTACCATCACAGGATGAAATGGACAGCTAAACAACATTATTATTACTGCTCGTATAGCGAGCATTAGCTCGCTAATGCTGCCGAGTCCTGATTCTGATTCATGTGTGTTGTGAATTGTAGACACACTCTGTGAAAGAGACAGTTTCTGTCCCCAAGAGATTAACATGTAAATTATCTCCAACCTACAGAGGGCTCACTGCTGAATGGAACTCTAGAAATATTTTCCAAACCTCATTTCCAGTCTGTTTCCTCATCAACAATGATCCCAACAATCAATGTTGCCACACCAGCAGAGCCACACTTCATCTACTACTAGAAGATATGTTAGCAACCTGATGGACCGTATTTCTTATTTACCTTGAATTAGATTACAGTTAATTTCTGAATGGAAGGATACATTTAATAGCGTACTCACCCAGGCTTACAGTCACAGAAATTATTAAATTAAGGAACAAGAACATAGAGCTGCATGTTGGATAGTTTCTTTCATTCCTGTAGATAATGTTCAACACAAATACTTACAGTTAGCTTCCATCAGTTCTGCCCTCTCAGCCAATCTCCTAAACCACATCAGCAGTGACTACGTCCTAGTACCAAATCAGTCAGGATCTTCCTCACCCCATGGACTCAGTTGAGAACACCTCATGTCCCCAAACCAGTACAGTGTCCTTTCTTCCACTGACCTGCTCATTCTAGTGATTATAAATGGGCAATAGAATATTTAAAAATAATACGCAGCAGAGGTTCCTTTCTCTCCTCTCCAAGTATAGAAGTGCTGCCTGAAACATCCTTAGCCTCTAACTCTGTGGGTGCAACACCATACAAAAGACCACAGAGAAATAAAGGCAGTAACACCTCTTTCAGGAAGCACTAGATGGAGATAGCCTTTTGGTAGCCAAGCAATTTGTTCCAGAAATACGGGTTTTTTTCCCCAATTTCTATGCTGCAGAGGAGCGGGGAATACCGGATACTCTGTACCAGTTCAGCTGAAAAAAAGCTATCAGCCTATCACAACCCCTGCAACTCGCTGTGTATCCTTCTAAAGTTTGGCTTAGACCAGTGTGTCTACATTATTTTTCATTAAAAAATACATTATGCCTCCTTAAAACATGTGTTTTCACACCCATGCGCACATTAGCTAAATAGCTAGCTGTAATTTAAATACAATAAGAATCATTATGTCAGCAAAGATTCACTAGTACTCACTTTCCAAAAAAAGAAAATATAGTACAAAATAATGGAAATGAAGACCCAAAGGTACAGCGTGATCTTAAGATGCCATTTGTACATTAACATCTTTTGTATATACTATTTTATTGTACCTCATCTGCTACAGAAGGGAACTAAATATGATAGGAAAACATTTCAGTTATTGTTATTATTATTACAATTACAGTCACACCAAGGATGAGCTCTAATTGAAGCTAAACTCAGATGCTTTCTGTGTGTGATTTCTGTAGGGAAGTCATACAAGCCAAAGCCATTCTACAAACTGATAAAAACAGAAACATACATAGTGTTGATGTTGTTTTAAAATACCGTATTTTCATACTATCTTTAATATACTTTAATACATCCTGTGTACATCTATAGACAAAGGTGACAAATGAAATCCTTTCTCTTTATAGGTTTTCTTTATATATACTTTTATATATATATATATATATACACACTTTATATATATTTATACCTAGTAAGGAAGGTATTTATTGCCGCTGAGACATATCCACTATACAACGCTGCAGTCTCTACAGTGTTAATACTTGTTTCTTGAAGCAAAAGAGCTCCTATTAGGGAAAAAAAAAAACACCGACCCACACTACTTTTGATTAGAACAGTTTAATCCTAATCCCTTTTCTCTGATCTTGGCAGAGGATTTTTAGCAAGTAACTATATTTAAATAACTACCCAGAATTAATCCTTTTGGTTGCTCGAGGCATGAAGGGAAAGCAGTCAGAAACAAAGAATTCAGAAAAGAGTTGCAGCTGTTTCATAGTATTCACTATTTATAATTGAAAAGATTCTTTTTTTCTTTTCTTCTCTTTTTTTTTGTGTGGTGTGAGGGTAACCTTCAACTGCCTTACTTGTCCTTTCTTTTTCACAATAGCAAATATCAAGAGAGAGACAGAGTAGATATAAAGCATTTTCAGCATGAAGTTAAGTGTTTCTGACAGTTTACAGCGTGCAGCATAATGCTGTATGTAGAAAGAAGATTCTTTCTTCTATATAGCTTGGGTTGATTTAATAAAACTGGAAAAAAACTTTTCCGAGTTTTTGTCTCAGCAGTAATTGGTTGAAAGTGCCAAGCTTATTCCTAGTTTGCAAAAACAGGAATTGCATGTACTGAGAAGGAATTCTATGTGTAGTTGTAGTCCCCCTGATTCTACCTTCCTTTCATAACACTTAGTGCTTTCCGGATTCAAAAACTACCATGACCAATTTAATCTCAAGAACCCTATCCAACGTGTAAGTAAATCTTTTTAGACCCATTTTAAAGAGCCAAAAATGGAATCCAAAAGTACAGAACACATATAAATATGTGTTATGATGAAATACTGTTATATTAAGTAACTAGCACACAAATGTCTATGCCTTGTTTAAAGACTAGGTCCTTATAGTAGGTTTTGAATAGACAGAGAGCTAGGAAGCCAGTCTGTTCTCAAGAACTCTCAATCTGCAGCATACATTTCAAAATGTACAAAAATAAAATTAAAAACATACAAAATAGAATGAGGAGTGTTGGGAGTGTTAAATATTTAGGTACCCCTACTCCTACTCAAGGAGTCAACTACCATTGACTTCTGCGGATGGTAGTCTGCATAAGGACTTGTAGGTAGAAGAGAGAAGCTGGGGTGTTATTATAGGGCTTACTTTTCCAAGATCTTTCCAAGAAAGATCCAAAGCTGATCAAAGAGTGGGAAGAAAATGAATACTGCACAATTTAACTTTCAATTTTTATAAATACATACATAGTATTTACCTATCCATACAGTAAGCTGTACTGGCACATGTATCCCATGATTATAGCATTTCAACAAATCACCAACAGTAACATCTTTACCATATCACTGAGATAAGGATGTGCCTCTGTACATGTTAGGAATCAAAAGCTTAAATCCAGAGAAAAGAAAATTGTTCAAGGTCACACAGGGAGTTGGGGACAAAGCTAGACTTTTTTTTCCTAGTTTTAGATGTGAAACCCTGCTTCTTGAACAAATATTATAGAAACTATTCGCTTAGTTAAAATTAATGAAATAGGAAAGTTATTAAAAACTATTCTAAAAAATTAAGTTTCCTTGTCTAAAATAAATAAAATTTTTGATAGCAAGTTCTTATGTCTTCATCAGACTTCACTTCGATCATATGTTTCCTTTTCTACTGTTTTCTCAGTTTTCCTGAATGCGATGCATCGGATCTCTTTCGCTATTAACTTATGGCCTAGTCTATATGCAATTCCTCGTTTTCCTTTCCTTGCATGCTTACGTAAATGTTTAAGAAGATGTCAGTAACACAAACCCCTTTATAAAAGTTTCCATTTTAATTCTTTCACCAGAAAATTTTCATAGTCCTTGGACCGTATTTCTTACATTTGCATTGTAAATTCATATCTCTAAATAACAGGTTTTCCATTTTGTACAGTTTTATATCCTTTGTCCTGATTACATTAGCAAAACTCCAGATCCAATTATAAAGCACTTCTTTAATTCAGAAGTGGGTAGTGTTCTCAAATTTCCAAAGCAGTCTCTGTAAAAGCTTGGACCAAGAAGAAGACTGGAATTCTTTAATTCTTCTGTGTTTTCGAGCAGGACCCAAGGCATGCATGAAAGAAAGGTAATATCAGCTAGGAAACCAGTCACACTTTTACTCCGTGGGCTAACAGATTAGATGGAGCAGATCATTAAAAGTAATAACAAAGTTGTTCAGAAAAAAAATTGTGTGATACGCTCAAAATGCAAAGATTTCAAACATTTTCAGTGTTACCAGCATTTCTCTGCTCTTCTGCTTACTATTTAGATGTAGAAGCTGAAAGCACTCCCATCCCTGGTACTCAATGTTATTCATGTGCCTTTTATATCATCAATAAGACTTCCAGCAGGTGGCTAAAAGAAGTCAAAGCATGGTCAGCAAGTGTATGAAAAGGATGCACCAATCCAGCAAAAAATCATGGTCTTCTTGAGCCAAGCAATTGCCAAGATCTTGCACTTTTAAACGTAAACATTCTGCCTGATCAATTGTCACTGCAGGGAAATTGTGTGATTTGTTTCACACGTTATAACCTGTGGGTCCCACAAACACAGGAGAAAGGGACCAGTGTTACTGGTAACAGATGAGTAAAATGATACCTAAGGGAAGGGCCATGAAAAATTAAAAAAACAACGGAATAATTGTGGATACAAAGCTGCTAGCTGCTTTGCCTGCCTGCATTATTTAACAACATACCACGAGTTTCAATCCATTATAGTTATAATAAAACATTCTCTCTACAGTTAAAAATGACACTCGGAAATATTTCTCCTCTTTTTTCGCCTCCTTCAACCATGTGACATTGTTAATGCAGGAGAAAAATAAACTCCAGAAACCAAAGTCATGCTTTGTAGTCTATTAAAGCCCAGCTGTCGGCCAGAGTTAAGGAAATGATTGTGCTGTTTGTGCCATTTCTAATTAATAATAACTAAGGATTAATAAAGCAATTTGGAAAAAGAATGTACCAGGTAAGGATTTATAGGCAGATGAAAGTAATTTTATTGTAAATAATCATGGATAATATTAAATGGGAGCTAAGACATTTTATGGTGCAGCAAAAAATGTTTAACACATTTTTCAAGCTCTGCTTCTCTTGGAAGCATGTTAATGGAGGTGGAGGTACTGAAAAGTCACAATTTCATCCCTGACAAATAGATAATTAGCTCAGAGACATCTGCAATGTTTAGCAGTTCTTTGCATTATTGCAAAAAGCATGAAAACTGATCTTATAGCATGACTTTTCTCTGTCTGTTGTGTATTAAGCCCCGTAGAGGTTTAGAAGAATGATGGGTGACTTCTAACCACACTGCTGAGAGAGAAATTGTTTGGGCCTTTCAGGAACCACCCTCAGGATCTGCCCTCAGGAACTCCTCTTGGCCTACTGCAGCAGGTTTATTAGGTCTTCTAGCAAAAAAAAAATACAGTTGCACAGCTCATGAACTCTTCTGCTCATAAATGAAGGAAAGACTAATTCCTCATTTACCTCTTAAGGCAGCTCAACATGCACATGAGGAGGAAAATGTTCAGGTCTAGGGCAGTGTCCCACAGTTGCCCTGACCAGAGCACATCCCGCTCCACAGACCTTCTCCAGGCTGATGATTTTCACATCCATACTCTAAACATGAGTTCAAACCCACTGTTTAGTCCTGGCCTGCCTGTCTGTATGGCTTACGTACAGCATCAGCGCAGCTTGGGTGCCTAAATTAAACTCACCTCACGCACATGACCAGTGGAGAGCCAGCAGCTCCTCTCTGGGGCAGCTCGCAGCTGGGCCTTCAGGAACTGCTTCTGAACCACCCCAGCACAGACTGCCCTCCCACACCACTGGGCACACCCAACTGGCCATGGTGGTGGAGGTCTGCGGGGTTCCTCATGTAGGGGGAAGGCCACAAACTGCCCAGCTGGCTCCAACACCAGTGTGAGCCCCCCCATTGCCCATCAAAACCTCCACAGGTTGAGGAGCACCTGGTGCCACTGTGCACACAGGTGGGAAATAGTGTCTGAGGGGACTCACAAGGGTGAAGGTGACTGGGAAGAGATGGGCCACCACTTGCTCCAAGCCCCTGCCCGGAGCAGCAGCCAGCAGCAGGAGGAGCTGCCCTGGCCGCGTTGCAGCTGAGCCCCAGCTGCCCCAGTTGCTGGGGGAGCAGCCGGGCGGGCTGGGAATGACAGCCCCTGCGGGGGAACACAAACCCTTGGGTGCAGAAACTGGGGGCTTTGGGGTTATGGGAGAGCACATCACATGAATTAGGAGGCTGTACTGATGGTGTGTATAATACTTTGAGCCCAGCCATGGGCACAGTCTGCACTATGAAGAGAGGGCAGGTGGGTAACACCCTTAGGCCTGGCTCTTAACCGCTTTTCAATCTCACACTACAGACAGGGCCAAAATCTGCAGTCATCCACTCCCCCATCAGACCCTAGTTTCTTCTGTCCCTCTTACAAATGGTCTCTGGCCCACCAGAACAATTATGGAACAGCTAAGGAGCCAGGAGTTTCTTTGTAGTCACTCAAAAACCCACAAACTTTGTTTGCAGTAATGGGTACTGGTCAGGGCCAGTAAGGCCTAGCAGCGCCCTCAGGACGCTGACAAGTGTATTGTGGCTGGATGAATCCCCCTGAGCATTTCATTACATATCGTCTTCTTTCATGGCAGATGAAGGCTTAATCATCTATTGCCCTACTGGAACAAATTCAGACATGTATTTGATGAGAAAAATGCAAAACCAATATAGTTTATGGAACAGAGTGCATGACATTATGGTGCTGCCTTCACTCAAAATCCTGCTAGTCTGCATCAGGGCCCTAATTTCCTTCTGGATGTATAGTCCTATACCTTTCAGAGCATCACTGGTACATACAGCTTTTACACCAATGCCTGAATGCCCAAAAATAGGTTTTACAGACATCTATGCATTTCTTTGCTGCACCTTGGAAATGGGATCATATTCTCCAGTCGATAAAACTGTTTGGGCTTAAACAACTCATTTCTTTTTAAAAAAGAATTAAAAAAAAAAGCACACAGATTCCGTTCTACTGACTGCCAAGGAGCTTTGGAACATTTAGTCCTCGGAACAGTTAGTCCTAGTTTCTTCTATGGTTACTTATATATTTATATATATATGCAAACACACACATATGCACAGAATAATAGAGCCTTGTAGCTGTGAGACTGCACAGTTCCAGTTTGAATAATAAAAACATAATGCCTCGGGAAGGATTAGCGGAAGAGTTCAGATTGGCTTTATCAGTATCAATTCATATGTCCACTGTTTAGAAGTGGGACATAGGTATTCATTGCTACTAGTGTCAAGTTTCTGGAATTACTTTCACCAGGAAGAGAAGCTTTGTATAATTTAAAGGTGAATTTTTATACACGTGATAAATCTTGACCATGCGTTGATAGCAAAGAGCACTGATAAATCTGCCAAGCCGTAAATCTTTTTTTTTTTTTTTCTTTTAACCTTGAAACCCACATTGAGGAAATAAATTTTATTTAGGTTACTCCATTTTTCAGGGGCAGTTTTAATTGTGCTATGGTGATTTTTGCATTTTTCTTTTCCCTTGATTTCCGTATTCACAATGTAAATGCTTGGACTGTCAGCTGCTTGGGTTAATTCTTTGCAGGACAATAAGATAAGAATCAAAGCAAACAATTTCTTTCTTTGTTTAGCCATATACCAAACACAGCTGTAGTTCTACCTTCTGATTATCTCCCTGCTTCAATTTCATTTGGAGGATAACTTGTGTTAATAACAGAATAGATCGCTTTGTCTAGATGCTACACATCACGGACACATTATTGTCTTTTAGAAATGGCTACTAATTCTTAGCATAAAATTACCCAATTATCAAATATAGGATTATAGGATAGGTTGGAAGGGAATAGTGTGGTCAGTTTTAATAAGACCAATATTTGTCTTAGTAAGTTTATTATCCTGTACACCATCTTGAGTATATTTTAAAATGTAGGTCAGGAAAACTGTTTTTTAATCTTTATGTATCAGTTCAAAGAATCTCAGAATTGCAGAATCACAGAATGGCTGAGGTTGGAAGGGACCTTTAGAGGTCATTTTATCTAACTCTGCTGCTTAAGCAGTGGTGCCTAAACCGTGTCCAGATGGCTTTTGAACATCTCCAAGAATATTCAGACTCTCAGGGCAACCTGTTCCAGTGCTCAGTCACCCTGACAGTACTTGGAGGAGGTTAGCTTTGAATATTAACCAACTTTCTTGGGCCTCTCTTCCCTCCAGGGACTTATCCCATGGGACTCTTCTGAGCAGATCCTTAAAGAGGCCAAAGTCTGTTCTCTGAAGCCTAGGGTTGTGATCTTGTTTTTTGCCCTACTCCCTCCTCTCATAATCGTGAACTCCACCATCTCATGGTCACTGCAGCCAAAGCTGCCTTCAACTTTTGCATCTCCAGTGAGCCCTTCTTTGTGAGGATAAGATCCAGCAAAGCACCTCTCCTCATTGGCTCCTCTATCACTTGGGTCAGGAAGTTGTCACCAATTCTTGCCAGGGGCTTCCTTGATTGCTTATGCCCTTCTGTGTTGTTCCTCGAGCAGATACCAGGGTGGCTGAAGTCCCTCATGAGAACCAGGACCTGTGAATATGAGCCTACTCATAGCTGTCCATAAAAGGCCTTGTCCACTTATTCTTCCTGATCAGGTGGCCTTTAGCAGACACTACGATGTGTCAGCCCATGTTGATCTGCTCTTTAATCCTTACCCATAAGCTTTCAGTCAGTTCATTATCAATCCTGAGGCAGAGCTCCATGCATTCCAGCTGTTCCTTCACATAAAGGCCAGCTTCCCCTCATCTTCCTGCACGGTCCCTCCTGAGGAGCCTGTATCCCTCCATTGCAACACTCCAGTCACGTCAGCCATCCCACTAAGCCTCCGTGATCCCAATAGGATTATAGCCCTAAAACCGCACACAGATCTCATGGTTACTCCCTATGCTGTGTGCATTAGTGTACAGGCACTGCAGAGAGGCGCCCCAGCATGCTGATTTCCCAGAAAGGGTCTTTGGGGGGGGAGTGTCCCCCCCAAAAAGCACTTCCTTACTTACATGTAAAGGCCAGACGTGGCCCTGCTTAAACTCCATCTTGTTGATTTCATATTTGCATCACTCCACGTGCTTTGCTTGTCAGGGCAGTCCCTCACCCAGTCACAGGCTGCTGTTAACGCACTGTTGGTTATCCCACCCTGCGTATTTAAAGAAAAATACTTGTAAAATTACATACACAGAGAGGTTAGAAATACCTGGAATTTTTGTTTGTTTGCTTGTTTTGTTATTTGTTTGTAATTTAACTAATTCTAATACAAAGTGTACTTATCTGTATGGACCAACTTTTAAAAGCAGTTACTATCATTATTTGAGCCTAACCTTGTTTCAAAAATTGCCAAGAAAACACAAATGGTGGTAAAAGAAGCATCATTAACAGTCACTTCTCTTACAAAACAAAAACATGGACCAGTTGTTCAACTGGGCAAAGCAGGGGAACTGTTCCATTTATTTTATCTGAATAATTGTACCCATGGACGGCAGTAAAGCTCCACAAATTTACACCAGCCAAAGACTGGTCTGGTTTTCCTACCCCTTTCACCCTAAGATTCTCATTATTTTTCTCTCAGGGTATGGTGTATTTAGGTAAATTTTCTCCAGCCCTTTAAAGAGTGAACAAAGTCAGCTGCTGATAGAATTATGACTGGTGCAGGAAAATGGAGAGGGATGCATGCGGTTTGCTCCATTAGGAAAACTCAGAGGCCAAGTTCCAGCTTTGGGATGATTCTCCAAGCAAAAGCAACAGGTAAAGTAGTAAGGGTCTCCCATTCAGTGGGAGCTCAGAGTCACTTCAGCTCATGACACAGGCTAACAAAATTCAAAATTTAAAACAGAAAATATATAGGGGAGTTATCACTTTGCCATTCCTCTGTTGCCATGAGTGGGAATACATTTACAATTCCTGGTAGATTAATTCCACATGCATCTATTGCTGACTCTTGTGATGAGGAAATATTACACTTGGAGTAAGAAAACACACTGAGAACATTATAAAAACAGAATATTTGTTTTTCATACTTATTTCATCCTTGTCAGAACTTTACTATCAATAATGTGTTAAATATATATACTAGGCACTGTAGAAATGCAGCATTTCAGGAAGAACGTCACCTGAATTGCAAATGATGCAACAACAAGCTAATTGTTTTAGCAGTAGAGAAGACTTATTGACAAGGAATAAAGGAGGATGCCAAATACAAAACATTTTTCTGTAAGGGAACTGGTTCATACTAATAAGTAGGTAAATAACGAGCACATAATAAACTCTCTCTTCATGTAGGATTTTTAAAATGTCACTACAGTTGTTAATTGCTGTGAATGTGCACTTCAGTGTGCAGAAGGTACAGTACTGTTTGCTACAAGACACAAGGGAGCAGGAAACAGAAATTAAGAATTTGAACCTTAACAGCCAGTGCTTGAAGAAAAATATAAAATTTGGTCTTTATGTTCTTTTTAATCTTGCCTACATCCAAAGTATCCAACTCATTTGAGTAACAACTCTGGGCTTTGTTGAAATTTTTACTTTTATAAGATCTACCCCATGTGACCAAGGGAAGCAAAATCATCTTCATAATTTGCCAAGTACATGAGGCCCTGGATAATTTTCTTTATGACTAAATATAATATAATGACATAAAGCATGTCAATTAAATTGTTAAAGATGAATTATTTTAAAATGTAAATAAATTTCCCCAGAGCATCCTTTTGCATCATGCTGCTATACTAGAAGTGGGTTACCAAAAAATGAATCCTTCCAGGTATCGCGTGGCTTGTCTGTGGCATGCAGTATGCTTTCAAGATAAGCACTTTTCAGATATAGCATTAGCAGTAAGAACTGTGCTAAATTTATGCTGTTGGCCCAATTTCCACAAAGGTTTATTTTACAAAAACTAGAACTCAGGTGCTACTGTTCTAAAACACTTTTATAACATTAATGTGGGTCACTGACATGATGACAGAAAACTATGATTTCATGTCAGCAGGGTTAAAATTTCAGGCTTGAATAAAATGTTTCAGTCAGAAGGGACAATACTGTCAATGAACAAAAAGACATTTCCATTTATCTTATCTTACAGTAGAAAATATACAGTATAAGAAAGTACTACAGGAGCACTTGCTAGCACCTTTACAACTAAAGAGGACTTTCACACCAGGGAGTGTTTTAAGTATTTTACCTCTAATATGGATTCATTTCCCTTGCAATTACCTTCAAGGCGTTCTGTCATTTTGGCTGCTTCCAATAGCTACTTCTACTAATGTATGCCCTCTGTTTCTCTTAGTCTACCTCGCAATTACATTAAAATACACATTTTAATGGCATCAGAGAAATTACTTGATGTACTCTGATGTCAGAATCAAGCCTTTGTTGTATAAAAAGGAGCATATAAATAAAAAGTATTTGAACAGGTTCTCCATTCTGAAATATTAAAAAAATAGTTAGTAACATAACATATCTTTGCTAACGATCCAGAATAGAAAAAATGAGATCTATAGGTATGAGATCTATACCTGGTAAAATGTACAGAATTTTTAAACTTCACTCAGTCAAATTACTCGCAACTAAATCTTCATATATTTACCCTTAGCACCAAAATGGATGATGGTTTTTGCTGTATTATCTCTGCCCTAGCCTGGTGAACATTTTTGCAGATGACTCTATTGCTTCCAATTAAGAGTTGATATAAAGCTCAAGTTTCTACTTTGTTACTCCTTATTTGCACTCACAGATTCACAACCACATAATAAATAAAAGAACACAGCTGAGAACGAGGTAGAAAAAAATTTCTGGTAAAAATTAGGAACACAAACCTTGAACTGTGTTTAGGTTTTCCAATTTAAATATGGATGGAAAAGTTTCCTGGAGTCCGTGTCTAGCAGCTATATCTTTGTTTCCTCTCGCATATATATAGTAAGCTGCTAATTCACCTAAAACAATTTACTTAGGCACACTTCTACCCCTAACTAGAAGGTTAGCATGGGCTACTGGAAATATTAATAGCATTGCTAACCCAAACCTCCACAAATCATATAAGACTTGGCTGAAACATTGCTACACTGAAAAAGTATAATGCATGGACTGATCTTTTTTCATTCATTATTGGGTTTTGAGAATCAGTACAACTTTCCTTAAATTACTTATAAATTGTCAGTTTGTCTTTGCTCTGCTTACCATGCCCTCTCCCACCAGAGAAAGTGTTATTGGCTTATGTACAGATTTTGAATCCACAAAAGGCTACTAAGCCTACTAAGGCTAGATATTCTGCATTCCCAGGTTTTGCAGGAGAACTTGGCCCAATTTGCGTTACCACTTTAGGAAAGAACTTAGATTTGAACCTGACCTTGACAAAAGCTGCAGTGATGATAGTGCTAATACCAATATTAGCAATGTTGGTGATGATAGAAGGTAGAAGTTACTTTGTCTCCTTTTTGCAAAGAGATGACAGTAGCAGGTATCTGAGTTATCTTGGCCAAACTGAAATCTGGCACATCTAACCTTTCTGTGGCATTCATTACTGGTCATAATCCACCACCCGTGAGAGCAAATGTTCTTGCAGGAGGGAAAAGAAAAGCTACAAAAATATGCAAAAGACAAGTTTTCAGCAGGACGGAGTTTCTGCTGATAAATTTGTGATCCTACCTTCACCTACACTCAGAGACATTTCTGTGGAGCTATCATAGTATGACTAAAGAGATTCACAGTTCAGTACAAGTTCACTTTTGATACATATAGTAGGTTACAGAAAATGCTAGGAATGTCTTAACAGATCTATCTGATAGTCACCAGTGACACCATTAAATCTCTCATGCAAATAAAAAAGTGTGGACTTAATTGCAGCAAGATCAGGTATGAATGGCAGTGAAGCCATTCAAGCTTGGCTTCAAGCCATGGCAATTTGGCATTCAGCTGCTGGGTAAGTACAAGCAGCCTCTTGTGTCAACTTTCCTGAAATTTCACCAGTGCAGGGAAAAACGCTGTCAAACAATGTCAAAACAACTCATGAAAAATTAGAACATTTCCTTGTGAAATGTTCTCAATTCAGCTGTTCTTAACTTTGTATTAAATAAGATGTTACAAAATTGAAAAGAATTAAGTTCAAGACAAAGTTATCGTTGACCTCAGATAACCAGGTCTTTTCTGAAGGTTTCCTAAACACAATATAGCATTAACCACTTAATAATTTGTAAAAAAATACCACTTCCAAGGTCAGTTCTATATGGTGATTTTTACTGTATTGGAGTCACACTTTAACAAATTCTCATTTTATGAAAAAAGTCTTTAGCACATCCCACAGAGCAGGTAAGAGACACGCTCCAGCTGTTCTGACAAGGTTATGTATTCATGAATTGCTGAGTCACATTCAAAGATAAACCCCAATTCCCTGAAATCTGTAACTGAAGAGCTAACATGAGATCCATAGTAAGTGAGAAAAGACCAGACTAAACAACAAAGAGATAGGCTCTAAACCTAATGTCATTATATGCAGCATAAATACTCAGATATTTTAAGACAGGTAAACCATCTTTTGTATATATTATACAGTATATATCTGGAGAAGCTAAAGGGAAAGAGTCTAGCTATCAGTGCTAAACAATATAAATTCTGGAGAGCTTGCACTGGCTAAACCATGGTCAGCCCATCTGTAGCATCATTATTTTCAGGACTTACGTCACATATCATCACATTTTAGATTAGCTTCATATGGCAATCCACTAACCATTTATATGCCTGATCAAGCTGAAGAGTTATAGTCAACTTATCTGTCAAAAGTGAGTAAACTGAAGGCTTTTGCTCCTTTGCTCTGAAAGGAAACCAAAGGAAACAGTCATGCTAATTCCATATTTCTTCTGGTAGAAATACTACTGGCCAAAAATAAGAGGGCGTTAAGTCCTGTGCTCCATAACAGAAGGAAACCATTTCTATTTTTGCAATTGTAAATTTTTCAGCAGAAGCTCAATGCAGGTTGTAAACTTTTGGCCATTTCTATTACTTAAAAAATCAAGACTCTGGACAAAGCACATTTTTCAACTGCTTTTCTTCTCCGCATGGAAATGTCCTGTGCCTTGGATCACCAGTGACTGTTATAAGTTCTTGGGTCCTTGGCCACAGAACGTGCTTTCCAATTACTTTAAACACACTCTGCATGGCTCCATGGTCTCTGTCACCCCTTAACTGCTTGCGTCAGACTCAGCTGTTCTGGTAGCATTTCGCAGATGGAAGAAGTGAGATGGAAGCTGTGGGAGTGCAAGGTAGGAGTCTTGTCTGACTACTCTCCCTGTGTAAGACTTCTACATCACTTGGGCACGGCAGATTTTCTCACACAAAATGTGCTTTTAGATGGGGCAACTGACCATTGCCAATGCAACAGTAGTCTAAGTAAGTTTCACGAATCTAAACAATTAAAGAATGGGCTAATTAAAGACTATTCATTTGTGACATGACCAACAAGCGGTTCAAAGCTAGCTGGTAGCAATAAATGGATTTTTGAAGGGCTAATATTGTGTTTTGCAGAAAAGCAAACAAGCAGAGAAAGAACTCAAGAGCAGATAATTACAAGTGTCATAAAGACAAAATACAAGACTAAACAAAAATTGAGATCAGATAGGTTTGCAATAAACATTGAACTAAACGCAGCACAAAATAAAGGTACCAGATTTTCACAGTTCTTTATTCAATAAAATTTCTTCTGATGCACTTGAAAGCACGAACACACGGATTAGTTGCAATGTACTCCAGTGCACATATGCAGAACCAGTACTTTTTTAAACATTTTTCTCCCATAATGGCAAATTCACACTACTCAAGTCCTTCACTCATATTTCTCCCTGTGCTGGTTTTGGCTGGGGTAGAGTTAATTTTCTTCATAGTAGCTAGTATGGGGCTATGTTTTGGATTTGTGCTGGAAACTGTTGATAATAGAGGGATGCATTATTTATTGCTGAGCAGTGCTTACACAGAGCCAAGGCCTTTTCTGCTCCTCATACTGCCCTGAGTAGGATGGGAGTGCACAAAAAGCTGGGAGGAGACACAGCCAGGACAGCTGACCCCAACTGACCAAAGGGATATTCCATACCATATGACGTAATGCTCAGTATATAAGCTGGGGGAGGAAAAATGAAGGGGGAGACATTCAGAGTGATGGGTTTTGTATTCCCAAGTAACGTTTACGCATGGTGGAGCCCTGCTTTCCTGGAGATGGCTGAACACCTGCCTGCCAATGGGAAGTAATAAATGAATTCCTTGTTTTACTTTGCTTGTGTGAGCAGCTTTTGCTTTACTTATTAAACTTTATTTATCTCAACCCCCGAGTTTTCTCACTTTTCCTCTTCTGATTCTCTCCCCCATCCCACTGGGGGAGTGAGACAATGGCTGCATGGTCCTAGCTGCTGGCTGAGGTTAAACCATGACTCTCCCTTGCATCTTTCCCCTCAGAACTATATTCCTAGGTGTTTTATTCTTCACTTTTTCACATTTACTCTGCTCCACTTTATTTTCTTCCAGCATGCTCTGGTACCACAGCCACTTGTCATTTTAAAGAACCAGACTGCCTCTCTTACCTTGCCTCTTAAAGCTTCCAAACGATCCCAATAAGGGTGGTTTCCCTAAAGGCTATGTCAAATAGCCTCCAATCTAATTAGTCCAGCAGAAGCCTTGTCTTTGGTATTTTCACTGGCATATTCTTTCAGATGTTAAGATTTTCCTCAGCAATAACCTTGCATCAGTCTTAGCATTAGTCTTCTAGGTAACAATTTCCTACAGGAAATCATTGAGTAACTGTGCCTTCTTGTGGCTGTCACAGAGGCTAGGCCAGACCTTGGTCTGACAGAATGGCATGAGTGTTTTCTTTCAACACTTCCGATATGTAAGGCTCAGCTATCCTGAGATCTGAAGGGGCACAGCATATTCATTCCTTGTACTGCTCTATACAAGGTAGAGAATTTGTATACTTAATCCTCCAGTCTTATAAATTACTTTTATTCCTTCTGTAACACTCAAGTATTTCCATATTTCTACTTACTCTCATTCTGATATTGTATCTCTGATACAATAAGAGAAAATATATTTTAAGTTTCAGGTCTCAATTTTTTCAGCAGGGTTAACCTCAAGTGCAGCTTAGTGACTAAACCCTCACTTTTGAGGGGGCAGGAACATAAGCACTAACATAAAAGATGTTACATCTCTTTACACGAGCACAACTCAATGGCTTCTGCCAAGTGAGGGAAAAAGTTTGGTCCATTTCATTAATTTTATACTTTCTGATGGAATTCAATTGTTATGCCTATATATGGTGGTAGATTTTCCATTTTCAGGACAAGTACATGCAGTATGTGTGCTCTTCATTTAGTAAAATGGATCATTAACAATTGATGCAAAGTGGCATAATAGATATTACTGTTGTTCTTTTGCATCTAGTGCTTGGTTCAACTGGGAATTAAATTGCCTCATGTCCCGCACATTAATAATTGCTAATGCTGACATTTATGAGGGTAGCATGAAGGATATTTCAGGCTTTCAGATGAATGTCATTTCAGAGACTGTGGATTAGATGTTTACATGCTCATATGGCTGCTAATAATTAAAATTAACTTTATTTGATTTGAATTATTTGATGTACAGATATCAAATGTTTCTTGACAAATATTAATAAGGTACATATATAATACATTTGTAATATATATGTTGTGTATAATATCAGTTAGGGTAGGTTTTCAGCTATAAACAAGATATTTCTACAGTCTCAAGTGCAAATTCACATTAGGCAAAAATATTATCTGCTACTTAGTTTAATATTTTTAAAAAACACAATCAATCCCAGTTTCTTCATGCAGAGGGGATACAGTTTTTCTGCTTTCATAATGGAATGGAAAGTAATGATGCATTCCAACAAAGGCATAATTCTTTCTTTTGGTGTTTATGATCAACTTCCATAAATACAGCAAAGCACTAAGCTCAGAGTGTAATACATGAATCCTGTAGTAACAGAGATGGAAGTGATTATGCCTAAAGAGACATTAGCAAGTAAAAATGAATTGCCTCTAAAACTATTTCTTCATGCTGTAAGGCTGTGTGTTACAATGATCAACTTGCACAAAGTCTCTGCTCACATCCATAATGCTATGTACCTACATTGCAGACTTTGAATGAAGTATTGCTCTTTCTACTAGTACCTCGGTGGATCAGAGTTTAAAATTCACTGTTTATTCCAGTTTCATTTTCCATCTTCTCTGCCCATCTAGCATTGGCCACCTTCTTGTATTCATCAAGCAACACCATTGCCTAGTGCATTTGCTTTTCCTTCCAGCACCTTTGGTTTAGGTACTCAGCAAAAGCAGTTTTGATTCCAGAACAGGTCAGTGTAAGTGATTTAGCTGCAGTCTTGCCTGTGGATATGCTGGAATCAAGACTAGACCTCCCAAGTAGTCAGAGTCCCAGCTCTGCATTGCAAAGCTTGCAGTGAAGCTGAGCCGCCATGGTTAGATTTTCTATGCTTAAACAAGCTACGTTAGAGCTGCCTATGGTGTAACACCTCTACTGATATTTCTTACAGAATGTGCACCTACTTGATGGTGGCTGGGCAAAAGATTGCCCTCATTAAATAGGAATTCTCTAGCTCGTTGTAAATGATATATTATTTTCATCACTACTTCTTCTCTTTTTCCTTCCGAGATTGTTTAACTCTGGAATTAGAATATTGAAACTGTCTGAGGATACTCCATATGAAGAGTTGCACTGCATTACTCCAGTCATTTGATCTGGAAACAAGCCTCATCATTTCAATATATTCATGTAAAGCAAAACCAGGAAAAAAAAATTCAATGTTGTCTGTAGGTTTTATGTATATAGTGAGTAGAATATCAATCATGTCTCATGAAAGAAAGGAGGACATGTGAGATTTTCAAAGTCTGTTTATAAAAAAAGCACCCAGCTAAAATAGTAATTTGTTACCGAAAAGAAAGTTGGACAGCCAACTTAGAGAATGCTGGCAGGGGGTTGTGGTATCAGAGTTGCTCAGACAAATAAATGAACAGGTTTCTGCATTCCAAGAAGCTGCAGGGAACAGAAAAGCCTGCATAAGCTATTAGAGAATTACAGTAAACATGCCTTTTGATCACAAGGGCACACATTGCTGTTGAGAGGTTAAGCACAACAGAAATAAAGTCAAGGTGTGCTTTTTAAAACTGGCCAGCTGCAGAAAAATATTATTTTTCTACTAGAACTGATACATTGTTTTCCATGAGAGGAGTTTGTTTCTAAACAATGCTGAGGTTTTTGGTGGTTTGAGCTCCCACGCACACACACCCCAAAAATGAATTGCTATTTTTGCTAACTAAGCCAAAAGGAAAAAATGACAAATGTACTCAGGGCTTGCTCAGTCACTGAAAGACTAATCTCCGTGGCTCTATGGCCACATCCAGATTGGCACAGCACACTTTCACTACCACATTTTCCCTGTGGTAGTTGTTCTCAGAGGTGCCCAGGATGATATGGACCAGACTGTGTGTGGCACATTATGAACAGATAACACTGTCATCAACTGTAAAGATTTCATTATAAGTGTAGTTGCCGGTAGCGGTTTTTTACAACCCTGGTGTCTGAAGTTGTGTGAGGGTTCTACACTTTATTTTCTTTGAGAAGCAAATAATCTAAAATGCCTTTTCCACTCCTTGTGTCTACAGGGAAGAACTTCACAATCTAACGATTAAAAGAACAGACCATAGAGACTAACAGTGTGGATTTTTATCATGTTTTTTACCCATTCCTATGATTTTTTTAAAGCTTGGGATTTGGCTATGTTGTTAGTGTGTCAACACAGAAAAGCCTGCAATTACTATCCAAAAGGTACAAATAGGAAACAGAAGTCCAGATGGGTCAAGTGACTTGTTCAAGTTTTAACAGAAAGCCTTAATCTGACCCTAAATCTGGTTCTCCTAAACCACAAACCAACTGCTTATTCATGGGACTATCTTTATAATTTGGGTAATGTTTGCTTAAAAAGAAAACTAGTAAGAATAACGGACTGTTGAAACCGAAGCTTCTGGAGATAATTATTTTAAATAAAAAATACTTACAGACACCTATGCAGTGAAATAGAGAGTCAATAATAACCTTTTGATCCCTAAGGGAAATTTAAAAAAGCTTTGAGAGGAAAGCTCAGTAACGTTTCCCAAGATTGTATTTAATTTTAAAATCTGAAGTGTTTATCCTCATTCATCCCAAAATTAAACCAAAGTGCTTTCCATTTTTTTGAAGTTTCTCTATTGCAGAAGGCAGATAGAAAAAAAAGAAATCATATTAACAGAATTTTGATTTTTGTTGAGATTTAAAATCTGAGTGGGTTTTCCACTGCTAACATCTACATTTGAAACACATGAGGACAGTTTGGGGAAAATCAGTGTACAGACCATGGCACACAGATTTATTTTGTAATACTGCCTATGGAAACAAAAATGAAGTGTAGCAGAGGGTGGAAAATCTTGCAGAGATTATGTAAAAGTATTGAAAGTCCCTATGCCAATGAATGTTTGCTAAGCTCTCTTTTATTATCTTCTACCTAAATATCTTCACAAGGATTTGTCTTTACTGATTACTACTACCACTACTACTACTGTGGGTAAGGTGGTGAAAGGTATATTACACACAGCAACTATTGAAAGTGCTGAATTCAGGAATAAAAGTAGGTTTACATGGCATGTACTTCAGGATTTATAGCATAATTGTCTTTTCAAGAAAGGGTCACTTTGCAATACAATAGTTGTTTCATTTATCTTGTGCTGAGTTACAATAGAGAGTGGACTCAAAGTTGATTAAAAATTTAACTGCACTTTATTCAACATAATGGTAAAGCGATGCTGCATAAATTGAACTGACTTTTCCATTTCTCTCATCACAGTCTGCTCTCTGGTTTCTTTTCATATGCTGGTATTCTTAAATGCCGGACATTTTCTGAGAATTTAAATGTGACGGATTAGAAGAGCTAATTGCTCCCAGGCCTAATGGCCACTATTACATGGAGCATGACTGGAACATTCTTCTGCTCCATTTGGTTCTCTGATATTACCTTCCTGTACAGTCAGGAGGTCACCTGTTATACTCATATGGTATAGAAATACAATGAAAGTATTTCTTATTCCATATATTTCATAGACATATATGATAGAAATATATTTGTATGGCATAGAAAGTCTGGGGTCTCAGCATGTGAAAATTTCCAGAGTTGGACTTCACATGAATTCATCCCTTATGCTAGCAATAATTCTATGTGCTACTCAAGAAGACTCCCATTTTTTGTCCTCAGATCAATTCTTAACATTTCAGAGTGTAATCACAGTTGCATAAAGTACAGCAAGTCATAGATAAGTAAGAATGACAATTAAGACCACCTACAGATTAGGTAACCAGTGTAATTTCTCAGATCTAAACTTCTCAAAAGTGCTGCTGATTTTTTGTGTTCTACCCTTACATTCAGGTTCTTTGATAGTCCTATTCATTATAGGTAAGTAAAGCACTTAGTTGACATTTTCACCCACAACACATGTAAAGATCCAACTCCAGAGGCATCTTGTTCTATCACATCCTTCTCTTCTGGAAATGTGATTGCATTATGTTGAATATGGTTTAAGTTTTCTCCTTGTCCCAATTTTCATAGACTATTGTTAAATATTATTAGTAGATCTCCTGCCTGTACCATCTTGCTACATAAAGCAGCTTCCTGCCAGTGAGAAATTTCAGTGTAGTATCTACATCCTACCTTCAGAATCCTCTTACTAAACATAATTAACATTTCACCATTTTGAGTCTTCTACTTCACATTGTTACTAGTTTTTTATATAACACATGGAATATGAAGCTGTTAATTGATACTGAGTTGTTCTTAATGTTTATTTCTATATAAAAAGAAAAGATACTGTTAGGTGCTTTCATTGCTTTCCTGTGAGGCTCTGTTGCTAGAAATCATGTCATGAAACACCACAATTTCCAGATAGCAAAGGAACTACTTAAAATAGATTACATTAAAATAGCCTAAGATCCCAAAATATTCATGGTTAGTTCTCTTTCTACGTCCTTTTTCCCAAGGCCTTGGATTTCAGGTCAGCCGTGCAACAGTTTTTAAGGTCGAAAAACTTGTTAGCTTATTAAATGGAACCAGCTTCAAAGTGGAAAGGCCTGCACATCACTCTTCTTCAGCATAGCCTCCTGTTTAAAAATCCCTTATAAAGTCAGAACTTTGTAACAGAGTGGAGGAGAAGAGAGAAAGGAAGGATTACATGTGACAGATCCCAGTATCCTCATTTAGTGCACACGGTAACACAGTTCGAAAATCATCAGCAACCGCAAGTGTAGGTAAGTATAAATACCAGAAAAGAACAAAATCAGACTTGAGTCTAATTAGAGTCAGTGGGAAAATGTAGATGACAAAACAACAAGCAAACAAAACCATAAATCCAACAATGTGGCTCCTTACACATACTGGAGTCTCTCACATCAACATTATTTTGTGTGATTCTCTTTCATACATTATATAGTTGCAAATCAGTTTTGAAGCCACTCTACTTCGCATACTCTTTGTGCCAAAACTCATTTTCGATACATTTTTCTTACGCCCCCATGCAGCTTCCCATTGTATGTACAATGAATTCTCTGTTTGGATTGACCTATCTTTGTCTTGCCTCTGGGATTCTCTTGGATGGGCTTATTCTGCACTGTGCTTAGGCTTCTCAGTTGCTTTCACTTGTTCCTTTTACAGCTTAGCAGCCTGTTCCATTTGGAAGGATTTCTCTCATTTATTTGGAGGTATCTGCATGGGAATAAGGTAGGGCATAGATAATAATTTGTTATTAATTTTTTGTATGGTTTCAAAATTTTGCATGTGGGCCATGGCTCTCACATCCATCTGCCTAATGGCTCCATTTTTATGCCAAAGGCTTCATATGAGGAAGTATTTCCTTGTTTTATCCTCTTGTTTAGGATCATAGTATTCATGAAGTCTTTGGCACTTTTTACGGTGACTGTGCAGAATTTGTGCTGTTCATTTCTTAACCCTTCCACTCTTTTCCTCCTTTTGAACGGTAAGGTTTTAGTTTCTTTTCCAGTGTCCCTTTTTCCCCCTTGACTTGTTCCGTATAACAGTTCAGTTCTTAATTTCACCTTTTAAAACCAAACTAAAAACCCAGCTTTCTTAGTGATCATTCTGTATGCCCCTATGACTACTCTTGACTTAATTCCCAATAGCAAGGAGTGTATTTTGAAGTCATCAGCCTCCTCATTAATGCTTCTGTGTTACGTGACATGGTCAGGGCCACACGGTCACTGAACATCTGCCCTCATCAAACTGTTATCACTGGGTAAGGGCTGCCTCATTGTATGTTCAGTCTCACAGAGGAACGTGGATTCAGACCACTGTGGGTGCGACAGTGTGCAGACACGAGATAACACACAGCAACTCCGGCCACAGGAGGCATGGTGATATACAATAAAGGAGGTGTTTACATCAGGGAGCTGGTATTAGGCACAAACACTGAGGTCTGCCCAACAGGAGACTAGGGAACAATAAAGAATGAGACAGGGCAAGGAGGCAAAAATACGGAGCAGAAATAAGATATGAGAAGAAAAAAAAATGGTGAAAAAGAGTCAGGAGACCTATACGAGACAAACTGTCTCATGTTAAAGTCCCCACAACAGGAGAATGGGTTTCCCTAAAACAGAGTTCAGGTTGGAGCTTGTCGGTTCCCTTTATGTAATACTGATGGTTAACTAGTCTGGAAATATACTAAAGAAACTAAACTTAAAGGAATTTATTTTTAAGCTTTCCAAACCATGTTAAACTTCCCAAATTAATAAGCATATGTTTTCATTCAAAAGCTTCCTAAATTGTTCTCTGCCTAGGATAACTTAAGCTACAGCACTGTAAAATGGAATTTGCAAAGAGATCTGTGAATAGAAATAGCAGTGGAAGGTAATGTATACTGCATGGAGTGCTGCCATCTTTTGGTTATAATAAATTAAGATTGTAACAAGAGAGCTCTGAACATGTTTAAGCAAGATGAATACAGTCTGAAAGCATAATATGTAAGCCAAGTATTATTAAATAAAATTACCATTATTACTAAAATGACTAAATTTTGTATTAAAGACTCACTCTTAAATGTAAGATTGCTACTTAAAATAATGTGTCGTTTCATTTAGCCTCTCATTTTATTTATTTTTTTAAACCTTTTGCTCTTTCAGAGATCTGGATAAGCAGAGCAATGAAGGATTTCTTCTCATCTTGTTGCAGAGGAAGTTAAAACACCATTTAAAGCACACAGGAAATTACATGAGTGAATCCTTTCTGCAAGTCCCTCTATTAAAACCAGCAGATTGAAAGATAACATTGTAGTACCCATATCATAAGTAGGTCTAATTTTACTTAGATAATGATTTGCAATTTTTTCAAGATTTTAAAAACAAGAATCTCTCCTTGAAATATGACATATGTTTTGTTGTTATGTTTTAGAGATTCTATACATTTCCATAGTCCCATAGCGGAACAATAGGCAGTCGTTTCCAGCTATTTTTATGGTAACCAATAGTGGTTGCATTTGTTAATAGTGATTAATAAAGAAATAACCATCCTTTTGAGTGATATTTCCGCAGTTTGTTTTTACCTTTTTCTTTCTGTGTAAGGTTGCAAAATATTTTTTTTCTGTGCATAATTCATTTGAATTAATGGTGTACCCACGTTCCATTCTCACCAGGGACATGTCTGTGCAAGTAACTACCGTATAGTTACTTTTCTTTTATATAATTTCCACAGATGAAAAACTGCACACTTGGAGCACTTGTTTAGCTTTAGTAGAGCTTAGAAGTGGATGGGGTTGTTTTGTTTTGAAGGAAGTGAGCCATTGGTCCTTGAGCAGAATATTCTTATTTTGATTTTTCTTCCAAATCTTTAATGTTACTTTACAGTTAAGTTTATTTAAGTTTCTGGATGCATGTAAATGCCTGAAAATGTGACTTGAAAGGCAGGAAAGTCAATAGCCAAATAAGAGTTAAAAGCAGATTATTTTCTCCGGAAACTTTTGAACATTCAGGTTTATAAATTTGATTTCAATCAATCTGGAAATGTATATATTTCCCTGCAGATTTCTTCACTTTTTCACTGTAGACTAGCAGCTACAATGGAAAAAAAACCAAACCAAACCAAACCAGAACAACCCAAAACCTATTACCTGCTTTCTGTGTTGTATTCTGTGCAAAACAGGTGTTTACTAATACTGATATTTCTCACTTATTCAAAGTGTTTTATTTAGCTATTAAGAGAACCAGTGGAACATCTTCTTGGCTCAGGCTTTTTCTTCAATGCACTTTACAAGCTTCCCACTGATTTAGGTTTTCCTTTCTTATATGAGTGTGTTTTCTTGGTGCGAAGACATTGGCATTCACTCTTCCACATTGTGTATGTTTTGTCATTTTCTGGTTCTGCTGATGCAGTGATATGTTTTCTGTCAAAGGCAGTTTACAGGCACATTACCCTGCTTGACAGGAACAGTGAGCTACAAGAATTTCCTGAGGAGAAACTTCCAGATGCAGTGTGTGAGATTTCTCATCTCCCAACTACATTAATTACATTATCTCCCTGAAACAACATTCTAAATGAAAACATGCACTGAAAGTCTAACACACAGTCCAGCTGCCTGGACTTCTCTAATGCTTCTGTCATCTATAAATAATTCACAGAAAGCCAACTGGGAGACTGCATACCCATTTTTTGCTCTCTCAATATCTGCCAGTCATGGGTTAGAAAAGATTTTCAACCTGGCAGCTGTGGGGAGACAGAAGTTTGCCAATTTCAAGTCTTCAAAAAATCTCACATCCAGATTTAATTTTAAAAAAAGGGGGGTTTTAAAAAACAGGTATTTTAAAGATTTTTCAAATATTTTAGCTCTTTTTATTTATTTTGAAGTTCACTCAGGTCATATTTTCACAAGCTTTATTATAACCAAGAGGACAAGAATTTTACCTTGAAAATAAAAAAAAAGGGAATTTTACATCTCTGGAAGCTAGAGCTTTCAGAAAAAAAAGATAAGAAAACCCATGACAGCTGGAAGAAAATCATGAGAATTAACAACACTGATACAGAAGCATTCTTAACTTGAAAGGATGGAGCAGTCTCTTAGAACAGAACAACACAATTCCTTCCATAGGCAAGAATATCATATATATTGCTGCCCTCAATAGTTAAATAGCATGGATGAAATTTGATATATACAAAACCTGAAGCTATACCTAACAGAACTGGCTATTTTGTTTTATATGTGTTTTCTTTGCATATTAATTCTACGGGGAAAGAAATTCATTATGTCATCACTAATAATATAATTCCAGTCAGAAGACAAGGAGGGTAAACTCAGATGTGGTGTAATTGAATTTGTACTTTACTTACAGCAGTTACAGATTTGGCTCATTATTTGTATTTTCATTTTGTGTCAAGTGGCAAAAATACTTTTTGACCTTGTGATCAAAGGGAAAAACACTCGCAATTTCCCTTTGAAAGACAAATGAAACATGCAGCTTTGACTTATCTTTTTCATAGTTACATCCTACAAACCTTGATTATAATAATGGGAATTTTGACTGAAGATTATAGTATTGGACCAATCACAGACCTAATTTAGCTCCAAATTGATACAACTCCATTGAAAACAATTGGTTGCATCTATTTACACCAGAACTGATTTTGGATCAGTTCCTTTGAGAAACTGTATTTCCCTTCAGCTATTAGAATCTCGTCTCCCAAAGGCAGAGACATTATCATATTATTTGCACAAAGGAACAACATCAAATGCTGCATACATAAGGATGGAAAATTAAGTTTTAAGAGAGCTACATGCTTCTTTCTTTAAGGACTTTGAGGAAGAAAGCATACAAGTGTGACCTTATATTCCAGTATCTATGGGATGCTCCATGGAACGGAGAGTCCCAGATTCCAGTTTGCACATTTCTGCTCTGCTTACTGTAGTCAGATAACATCTTTCCACAAATCCTCATTTAAAACAGTTCAAGAGGAAAAGCTGGTAGCATCTACAATGATAGCAGTACTTCAACACATTCTTAGAAATGTGCAGAAAAAAAAAAAAATAAATGTCTCTGTGTCTATTTTGGAAAAAAAAACACAATAATTCCTGTTACCATCATGTCATGGGAGGCATTTTTCTGAATCTTGAAAATACGTTGCTATTTTTTCTCTCTTCTTCATTGTCTTGTTGCAGGTATTGTTGTCCCGTTTCCTGTGGAGCTGAAATGAATAAAATGCACAGAAGAGTGATGTTTAATGAGAGTAAGAGTGAGAATGCAGCAATAATAGGAGTAATAAAAGGTGAATTTCAGTTCAGGGGAAACATAAGTATCTCTTTGTAGTATTCCTGAGGATAGAATTGAAGAAACAAGACTCATTCTGAGGCTTGACAGGATTCACTTCCTAATACATATCACCTTTTACAAGACCCAGCACTTTTGGTGCTTGAATTGCACAGCAGTATTATTACTGCTTTGGACTCTGGCATGGGCAAGTCTGACAATCCATTTAAAGTTAAGATTTTAATTTCGTAAATTATTATGAGACTTGCATTTAGACAGAAAATGTTGTGCACATGACCCCCAAATACTCTTTGATGGAGCTTTATACTCTGTGGTGCATCCCCTGCAGAATATAAAGTCAGATTTGTATGTTTTCTGTCTCCTGAAAGCAAGAGTTTCTGGTTCAGGAGTAACATGCATTTTCATCAAACATTTGAAGAATGAAGGCCTGAGATTCTTTGACAAATATTTTTTAAGGATATTTTCAAATGCTTTATTAGGGTTTAAAAAGGGTGGGGTTTTTTTCAAGGAAAACCCCCGGAATAATCAATTCATCATCTTTCCATAAATAAGTCAAAAATTTTCAGTGTTGGATAAGAGGGGTGATAATGGTATCACAAAATTCTTATCTGTATAGGTACCATAGACATGCTTCTATCATTTTTATTTAAACCAGTTGCAAAGATTTTGGCTTGGAAATAAATTTTATTTCCATCAATTATTCTGAATGGCTAAACAAAACATGGCTTCAGTCAAAAATCAACATAAGTAATACCTATTCAAAACCACAAGATTATAAGCAGTATTATAGAATCATAGAATCATAGAATGGTTTAGGTTGGAATGGACCTTGAAGATCATCGAGTTCCAACCCCCCTACCATAGGCAGGGATACCTCTCACTAGACCAGGTTGCCCAAGGCCACGTCCAGCCTGGCCTTGAACACCTCCAGCGATGGGGCTTCAACAACCTCTCTGGGCAACCTGTTCCAGTGCCTCACCACCCTTAAAGTGAAAAACTTCTTCCTAATGTTTAATCTAAACCTGCCCTCTTCCAGCTTAAAGCCGTTCCCCCTCGTCCTATCACTACATGCCCTAGTAAAAAGTCCTTCCCCAGCTCTCCTGTAGGCCCCCTTTAGGTACTGGAAGGCCGCAGTAAGGTCTCCCCGGAGCCTTCTCTTCTCCAGGCTGAACAGCCCCAACTCTCTCAGCCTCTCCTCATAGGAGAGCTGCTCCAGCCCTCTGATCATCCTCGTGGCTCTCCTCTGGACGCGCTCCAGCAGGTCCATGTCCTTCTTATGTTGGGGACTCCACAGCTGGATGCAGTACTCCAGGTGGGGTCTCACGAGAGCGGAGTAGAGGGGCAGAATCACCTCCCTTGACCTGCTGGCCACACTTCTTTTGATGCAGCCCAGGATATGGTTGGCCTTCTGGGCTGTGATCGCACACTGCTTGCTCATGTCGAGCTTCTCATCAATCATCACCCCTAGGTCCTTCTCCACAGGGCTGCTCTCCAGCCATTCCCCGCAGAGCCTGTATTTGTGCTTGGGATTGCCCCGACCCAGATGTAGGACCTTGCACTTGGCCTTGTTGAACTGCATGAGGTTGGCTTGGGCCCACCTCTCCAGCCTGTCCAGGTCCCTCTGGATGGCATCCCTCCCCTCAAGCGTGTCTGCCTCGCCAAACAGCTTGGTATCATCAGCAAACTTGCTGAGGGTGCACTCTATCCCACTGTCCATGTCTCCAACAAAGATGTTGTACAGTACGGGTCCCAGTACCGACCCCTGAGGAATGCCACTCGTCACTGCTCTCCACTTGGACACCGAGCTGTTGACCGCAACCCTTTGAGTGCGACCATCCAGCCAGTTCTTTATCCACTGAGTGGTCCATTTATCGAATCCATGTCTCTTCAATTTAGAGACCAGGATATCGTGTGGGACAGTGTCAAACGCTTTGCACAAGTCCAGGTAGATGACATCAGCAGATCTTCCCTTGTCCACTGCCGCTGCAACCCCTTCGTAGAAGGCCACCAAATTTGTCAGGGATGACTTGCCCTTGGTGAAGCCATGTTGGCTCTCGCCAATCACCTCCTTGTTTTCTGTGTGCCTCAGCAGAGTTTCCAGGAGGATCTGCTCCATGATCTTGCCAGGCACAGAGGTGAGACTGACTGGCCTGTAGTTCCCCGGGTCTTCCTTTTTTCCCTTTTTGAAAATAGGGGTTATGTTTCCCCTTTTCCAGTTGGCAGGAACCTCGCCAGACTGCCACGACTTCTCAAATATGATGGCTAGTGGCTTCACGACTTGATCTGCCAGTTCCCTCAGGACCCGCGGATGTATCTCAGCAGGTCCCATGGACTTGTGCACCTTCAGGTTCCTCAGGTGGTCTCTCACTTTATCTTCCTCTACAGTGGGCGGTGCTCCGTTTTCCCAATCCTCTGCTTTGCAATCTGTGTCTTGGGCAGTGTGGCTGCTGTCCTTGTCCGTGAAGACTGAGGCAAAAAAGTCATTGAGTACCTCAGCTCTGTCGCTGTCCCGGGTAACCAGTTCTTGTGTTTCCTTCCGGAGAGGGCCTACATTTTCCCTAGTCTTTCTTTTCTCGCTGATATACATATAGAAGGATTTTTTGTTTGTCTTAATGTCCCTGGCCAGATTTAGTTCTAGCTGGGCTTTAGCTTGTCTAACCCGCTCTCTGGCTGCTCGAACGATTCCTCTGTAATCCTCCCAGGCTACCCGGCCCTGTCTCCACTCCCTGTAGGCCTCCTTTTTTCTTTTGGTCAGTTCCAGGAGCTCCTTGTTCATCCACGCAGGCCTCCTGGCTTTTCTGCCTGCCTTCCTCTTTGTAGGAATGCATTGCTGCTGTGCTTGGAGGAGGTGGTCCTTGAATATTAACCAACTTTCTTGGACCCCTCTTCCTTCCAGTGCTTCATTGACACTATGCCACTATTGACACTATGACACTATGACACTATTATGCCACTTCCTTGACAGATTCACTCTTAAACATACGATTCTTATCATAAAATCTCTTAAACAACAAGTTTTCAGAATGGACTGTTGAGCAGCTGTCAAAATGTCGCAAGTTCTACATGTAGTGTTGTCTTTAGGAATGTAAGTGTTGGGCTTGGGGAGGAAATAAGGATTTCTCTACTAGGACCAACAAACTAAGGCTAGCATTTATGTCATATGGTATGAATTGTGACATTGTTCCTTTCTCTGTCAGCTTTTATGGATCTCTTCTTTCTTCTGTCATCTCTGTTTCAGTTAAAATTCTCAAGATCTATAATCAGTTTCTGAGAGGATCGTTTTCCATTCTTTTTGGTATGTGCTGTGTATTTTGGCCAACTAGAACGTGATGCACAGTGATCTCACATACGGAAGGAAAAAGCAATCATAAAGATTCCTAGAGAAACTATACCAAACAAATCTCGTATAGTCATATGTAAAATTTCTTCTTGCTGTTTCATTCTTCATTTCATTATCATGCTTAAATACCTAAAGCTGGACAACCAAGTCTATGAGGTCTAAAGTAGAAGAGCTACTGCCTGAAATTTTGGTAACTGATGAAATGACAGATCTAAAAAGAAGACTTTTACACTGGAAATAGTCATAAGACACACTTCTTGCACCATGTCCCAAAATGATGTTTCTGAAACCTTTGTTTAACACCTTTCCATCTCAAAAGGTCCCCAAAACTCACTAACTGGTTAGATTAAAAAGTTCTCTGGAGAGTGAGATTCTGCTTTTGCACTTGTCTAAAATTGTTCCAGTGTGGGCATGTCAATCCTTTCAAAAACCCAAAGCTGGAAGCTGCACAGAATGGCAGCAAAGTACTTAGAGGTTTCAAGCCCATGGGGGGCGCCATTCAGGGGACACCTACCATATAGTGGGTAAGATTGAAGCCAAAATATAAGTAGTTAAGCTTTTGGTTAATATACACCCAAAAAAAGAGAGTAAGAACAAATAGACAGTTTTTGTATTAGCAGGTATTATCAATAGAGTTAAGGGCCCTGTGCTGTCCAGCAGATTCATCAATTACTCCGAAAATGGTGAACACAACAAGGGTTTGACGATGACATATAATAAACAAGCAAACAAGCAAACCCCTTCTAGTGAGGACAGTGGCTGACAGTGGCGACCATTTCACACCGTATTGCTTCCTGTGTACAATTTTTCCTTATGAAATCTGAAATGTGAGTTTATTTCAGGTTAAGCATCAGGAATTGCATCAGTTCCAGTTCTTTCCTTCAAGACTTTGAAGTCTTAATGAACCTAAATACTATTGTCTCCCTTATTGCAGTATTCAACCTTTTATTGAGTATTATTAAAAAATCATATTAAACTTCCATCCAAGGACTAACCTTTAGGACAACAGACACTTAATTTCTCATTCTGCTAAGAATGGCCATTTATCCTTATCCTTGTTCTTTCTTGTGTGTCAACAAAATCAGAATAATTTCTCCTTTCATCTCATGTTATCAAACATAATGAATGTCTCCACAGGGTCTCTTGAGTTTTATTTTCTCTCTCTTTTCTCTCCAATTTCTAAATTAACCTTAATAATTTAATTTACTTCATTCACTTTCTTTGCACCATCTGATTATGTTTTCTACTAATTGCTATATTTTCTCCTCTTTGCAAGAGATTAATATGTCCCATTTTGAGAACATCAACCAAAGCCTCAGTCTGTATAGGAGTAACAGCAACAGGCTACATAGGTTGTATGTACATGACATAATACAGTGCACTAACTACAAGCAAGAGAGAAAATTCATCTATTCTGCGTCAGATATATCTGTCTGAGTTCTTAATGCATAAGGATGTATCATCATGTTATTAGCTCTGCATCTGGACTACTGCAGTAAGTGGCTTGGGCACGACACGTCACCAACAGGGACGCTGATTATGACTCCAACGAGTTGGGTCAGCAGTGCTTGGTATCTGTTCAACGTGTCAGAGCTATGTAACATGCCCATAGCTCTGGGGCTAGCCACTTTTTTGTCCCAAGCTACTCCCAAAGTAGGGCTTATGCCGTTCATCCTTTGTGCTGCATTATGTAAAGCCAAATGTGACCCGTGGATTCTCTGGCAATGGTCCGATGCTAGACTTTCTGTTGTCCCATTAATGCTCCAACTTAAAATACCAGCACCTGCTGGCCAGGTAGACATATTAGCTTCTGTTAAATTAAATTATATTATGTGAAGTGAAAATCTTACCATGCCGTTTTTCTCTTTTGAATGGCAAAAATAAATAAAAGTAATTTATTTAAGTCCATACCTAAACAGAGGTTAACAAATTTTAGAGATATTAGAAATAGTCTTAGAAATAGTTTAATAGTTTACTCTCTTTAGATTCTGAAATTTCACGTCTTCTGAATCTCTCCCTCTGTGTCTCTTTTTTCTCCCTTTATCTGTTTATTCATAATTTAGATCCAGTAAAACGTAGATCCAGAAAATTGATATGTGTATATCTATATTTTTCTCCTTTAGTTCATCATCACTGACCTGTTATATAGATCAGTGCCTTTTCTTCCAGTGCCACCTTTTCCTTTGTTTCTGACTTTGGATGTTGTGAATGGCTATGCAATTTCCTTTGCTATATTAAAACTAGCCTTTTTTTCCTAGCACAACCAAACAAAGGACAGTACAAGGACATAGAAACCATCATGAAATGCCTTTTATTTCACAGCTCTTTTCATCTGCTCAACAAATAACAGAAACCATGGTTAATCATTGCATACTTCTGGTTCCCTGGGCACTCATGGAGCTCTCCATATGGTCTGTTCAAAATGGAGGCACTTGCATATATCAGATCTAAATTATGCAAAGAAATATGATCATATAGTGGAACAGAGTAATAATAGGAAAGATACCTGCTCAACAAAAACAGAAACCTAGCTAATAATCACTCTACATTTCCAACTCCCAGGGTGGGAGAACATTGTACTAAATACATAAATCTCCATTCTGACATTAATTTCATAATCTTTAAAACATATTCGCTCTTGAGCTTTAAGTATTGTTCCTTCATGCAAGAAACCCAATAGCACAATGAATAATTATTTTGTTTTCTTCATTTCTCTTTTCTTTTTGTCTTTGTTTCACCTTGCTGTTAATACAACCAAGCTCTTCTTAGTCCTTTTCTTTTCCTTTACCATTTATTTTGCTTCCCATTCTTATTATTATTTTCTTCATCCTTCACTATTTCACCACTTGTTTTTAATTAACATCCCCTAAGATAAGCGAAGTTTCTAAGCAAATACAGTATATGATTATATTCTACAGAGAAAAATTTAAAATAAATTTGTCCGGGTACTATAAGCATCCCATTGAGCAACCTGTGGAGAAGGTTACAGATACATGTCGCCAATGAGCAAAAGTGATTTTGATTAAACTTTTTTGCTTCATCAGGTTTTGAGATGGTACATTAGTATTATGAACCAGGGGTACTATTAAGCATAAGTCCATTCCTAGTTGGCTGTAGTGGGCCAGACTCTCAGCTGGTGTAAACTAGCATCAGTAAAGTGATATCAGATCACTCACTATGTAAATACACACCTGGGTAGCAGGTATTGTTAACAAGGGCAACTAACAGACGCAATAGCTGCTGCAGATTAGCCCATCCAGGTGACTGGAAATTATTCTAAATATGCCACATCTCCCCAACCCTAAAAAAAAAAAAAAAAAGAAACTGAAAATTCAGAAATCAAGAAATTCCAAAACTGCTCTGTTAATTCAGCCTGTGTATGTTGTGGGCTTAGGCTTTACCCTGATTAGTGTCAATGTCTACCTCAACTGGAGGACACTTAGCAGGCCGAAAAGTTGTGCAGGAAAATTATATGTGCCTTAATTTGAAAAGTAACATGGATGGTATTTTACACCTGGCAGGGCGTAAATAAGGAAATTAAGGAAATCTTGTCTGGGTTCAGGTTTTGATTGCTGCAGCTTGTAACTGGCACATTAGTTACATATTAGCATATTTAACAAAGTTCAGCAGATCAGATAAAAATCGCTGGAAAGAAAGCTTGGAAGAGTGAGCTAATTAAAAACTTACATTTTTATGAGTTTATAGGAGTGATGTGAAGGGGAGGTGATAAAAAAAATCCACACACAATCTAAGAAACTAGTATTTGCTTGGACCATGGGCAAGATATTCCTGATCACCCATCTAATAATCTTTAGGTATTAGATCTTTAATCTTTAATAAACTCTAGGTAACGAGTATTTAGTCTTTCCAGATCCCTCTTCTCCACTAAATAGTCTTTTCCTCGACAGCTATACTGTAGTGTTTCTCCATGGCAAAAGGACTTTGTTTTCCTATAGAGGTAGCAGAGAATGTGTGCTGTTACATATAGTCTTTAATTAAGTAACCACGTACTATTTTTCCATGTGACCTGAGTCTTATTCAGCACATAAGATGGGCAGTTACCTGGACATGAACCAGAGTTGTGCAGTGGGAAGAAGAAAAAGCAGGTGAATACAGCTAAACCTTGTGCCAAACCCAGCAGATCAGCCAGTGCTTTGAGATTTAAATGTCCAGAACAAGCAAGGAGAATAGTAGTGGCTGTGCAAATACAAACTTACAGTTCAATAACTACTTTAGGCTGACAAAGTGAATGCAGGACCTGGCTGCTGAGAAGATTCTTTCTGATACATTTTGAAGATGTTATGTATCAGTTTCAACAAGGCAGAATCTGCTGTCATTCTAGAACCAGCAAGGTTCGCCTGAGCCACCTTCATCAGTGGGTGATGCCAACTTTGTACTAAAGGAGATAAGGCAAATTCCCTGTGTGTCCTTCCTGTGGCTTTGCAGGGAGGAGGCAATGGCCTGCTGAGTGGTAATAGCAGTTTATACTGCTCTACCCACTTGCAAGAACTGGGAAGGAGGTTTCTGAAGCATCTGTTAGTTTGTTTTTAAAGTTGCTTTAATAGAAAACATATACTAAATGTTGTATACATTTTCACAATATTCATAGGGTTGTTTTTGTTCTTAAAACAGTATGTTAAAAAGGTAGATGGGTATAGAGGGTTTTTTTAAATGAGTTGATTTTGCACTTGAAGTTCTAAATCATAGTGTGAATTTTTCCGCAATCAGAGTTTCTCATTAATGGAAGATATCAGCTATCACCCTTAGGGTTATCTACTGTAAATATATAGAAGATCGGAGCCCTTATCTAAGATAGCACCTTTATCTAGGGCACACCCAGGTAAACGTTTTTTTTTCTTAAATAGCTATTAATGTGAAACTGTTCTTGGTATTGCCAGATAAAAATTTACCTAATTGTATGCATAAATGCATTTGTCTGTATGCTAATGGGGACTGATGATCTCCAGGGAGCTAGAATCAGTTCTGAGGCTTATGCTCACAGTATCGTCTCTTCCATTAGGGAATAGAAGCCAGACCTGTCCTTCTTCTGTTGTGACACATCCTGCAGTTGAGTGTCTTACTGGAAAACTGTACAGACTTGCAATGCAGATTCACTCCACTGAAATATACTTTCACCCACATAGTGTGTCCCCTGTTTAATGTGTCCAAATAATTTTGTACATGTTTAATTTTAAGCTTAATTGCCACTGACACTACACACAGGTAAGACAATTTGGCTAATACTTTAACTTAACTCTAAATAAACAAGGGACTCGAAAGGTGTTTTCTTTTCATTTAGATTTATTTCTTCAGCATGCAAATGAAGGTTTGAATTCCCTGTCTGTGCGCAGTCCAGTGCACCTTTTCTCCTCCAGGGAAGTCCGGACCACCTCAATTAGACAAAAACTATATTTTTATGAACATTAAAATAACATTGTCACATTGTTCCACTCCTAAGAGTGAGATATAAAGAAAAAGGCTGCCTACTAGTACTGTTGATTCTACCAGTTATGCTATTAGTAGAGTCTGCTAAAGGCAATTGTTCCTCTAGGACAAGGGATTGCTAGTTAGCTTATCCAGGAGCTAGTCCTTTGCCTTAAAAGACACCTAATTCAACTGTATCAGTGCTTTGTAAGGTTTTTTCCCTTCCATTTCCCTTATGTACAACTACCACAGTTTGATCAGTGAGCAGAGAGACTGTACTCCCATGGGCGTATGCACACACAAACACAGGCACAGAGGGACACACACACAGCCCCTTCATAGTACCAACAGGAATGCGGGAATGGAGAGACACCATGCTACTCCACAGCGCTTCCTCACCTCCTCTTGCTGGCTGGAGCTGAAGCCCTCTTACAACGCTCTCTTTCTTCTTATCTTTCTTCTTTCCCACTTGCAAATGTATAGCTGTTTGAGAGGTTGGCTGCTTCTATGCCATTTTAGGAAATTACTTTTTTTCCTTTTCTTTTTCAAAACCTTCCTCTGTGGAGTTATCTTTTTATTCATTCCTTTAGTGTCCCCCTGCCCCATCACGGTTAACAAGTATACATTGGTTTTTACCTGCTTTTAAGCCTGTGACTCTATTTTAGGGCACCAGATGTTTCTCTGCACGAAAATAGTCTCAGGAGGTCGCTGATTTCCTAGTTAGTCTGTGCATTTTGTTTCAAAGTTCTGAACTGGACGTGGCAATGCTCGAGAATCAGCATGGAATGAAATTCATTAGAGATATGCTGATGTATACTGACTTGGACTGCAAATTGATGCAAAACGACTGAGCATGCATTTTAACCACACATTTATTTAGAACGTGTTTTAATGCAGGTAATTTTTAATATTTTGTTGGCAATATAAGAAGAGAAGCCTATGGTTCTCAAAGATGAGTTTTAAGGCTATGGGTAGATGGGGAGAAAACACAAAGAACTAATTCAAGGTGAAAAAACTCGGGCATATGGAGCCATATGGAGTATGGCCTAGATAAGAACAAGAGAAAAATTCAAAGCAATTAGTTGTAAAGCTCTGGGAGAACAGCATGGGTATGAATTTATGAATGTTGCTTGTCTCAGTCTCAATTTGGATTCAATTTATCCCTTATCCCCTTCTCTTCTTACTTGCTTTAGCAGTGCAGAATAATAAAAAGAAATAAATCTTCCTACTCTTTTTCTATTTTGAATAGGAATTAATCAAATCGGCAGATTGTTCTGCATAGTACATTTTGTTGTGACTGTATTTTCGCCAACACATGCAGATTTGATGCACTGTGTGATTACTGTTTCTGCAAATCTGAGACACCTAATCATTTATTTTCTTAAATATAGTGAGAATAGATAAGATTCAACTCGAGTCCTAAGAAAAGCATGTGAACTTATGCACATTTGGTGTAATGCTTCAATATTATACATACTCATCTGTACACATATAGTGAGCCGTGTCACTGGAAAAGGGACCTGAAACTTCTTGCACTGTTAAATTGATGTCAGGGAAAGTTTTGGTTGAGCTGAATTTGAGACAGATGTCAAAACTTGGCTATGGGTTATCAAAATATTGTAGTGAAATGACTGCATATCCTAAGTAGATTGCATATTGGCTTAACAAACACAATATTGATTGAAAAGAAGAAAATCTATACAGATTTGCATTAAAACAATGAAAGCTGTTTGAATTCACCATCTTGGAAATTTCCATCAAGCTCTAAATCTAACCATGACAAAAGCCAGGATAAAGGAAGTGGAATGCTGACAAGAAGTGTCCAAGTTCATTTTCCATCTATGTTAGAAATTGACTGTGTGGTCTCAAAACTATGCAGAGCTATATGGTACTTCCTCAGTCAGTCCCCTGATAACAGAGGCAGCTGTGTCATATAGTGCCTCTCACAGACTAGGTGATCATTTCTGCTTGTAATACTGTCTACGTATAAACCTGAATAACTATGTCTGCAAGCATGTTAAAAGGTTTAAATAATATTTGAATTTTTTTTGAGATCCACAGGTTACAGATACTAAGGAAGTCCAGAACATTTAGGAGTTGTAATAGTGTTGTATTTATCACTGTTTTTCTCTTGTACTTTGATCTTCAGAGTCACTTTCCATTTCAAAGCAATAAAATACTGAACAATTCCCTCAGATGTGGTTTCTGCATAAGAATTCTCAGCTCTTTCTCAGACACCCTGCACGACGGCATTGAGATAACAAATGGGTGTATGGCTGAACTGTGAAGAATCAGAATTGTACAAATGCAATTAAAGACACGATACCTAATTTTCCTATTTGCTCTGGATAAAGTCACAGTTAAGCAAACACTTTGCATTTCTCCTGACCCAACATGTGATTTGACCAAGGGTGTAAAGCTAAAGGTATGCTTAATTGCTTGGCTAATCAAGACCTTATGTACGTGCGACCATAAAAGACAGTAAAGGTGTATGACAACATGCCTACATTTCCCTTTGTATTTATTAGTCAGCATACGAGCTTACAGTTTATCAAAGACCCCATTGTTTTTGATTACCAGACAATGGTTTTAAGGAATTGACTAAAAGACAAATGCTACTCAGAGTTATTACCTGTGTGGCTACATTAATTTAAATGGACCCACTTACATATATAAGGTCAGAAGCATTTGACCCATAAACTGCATACCTTCAGTACTATAATTCTCTAATTTTCCAGGACTGGCTCCACTAACCCACAGAAAATGGAGGGTTGTATTCAGTTCTAATATTCTCATACTATGTAATACATTTGTATATGCTCATTTATAACTACATAGATAGCAAAAATGAAGATGCATGTTGTCATAACACAGACAGTACTGGAATGCTTCTCCAGCCCACTCCAACGTCTATATTAAAATGCAGAGGAGAAATGTCATAAGTACACTTCTTGAAATAAAATAGCACATCAGTAACAGTGTTTAAAGAGACTCTGTTCCAGAAATGAAATGTTCATTTCATTTACACTGAACCTGAGGTGGATGTTTTTGCGGGAGGGAGGGGGAGAGAAGAGGGAATGTTGCCAAGTGAGCAAAGATGGGGACGGTTGCAAAGAAACATTTAGCCAGTAAAACACCATGCTTTCTCATAATGTCATGCATCTCACTCACAATAATTCTTTCTTATTAACTGCTTGGGAACAATTTATTTTCCTCTCAGGCTATGAAGGCAAGTGCAAGTGTAGCAGACTCTGGTTGGAGCTGATAAGCCATCCTATAGAAGCAAGACTGCTGGCATGATGAGATTTGTTAAGAGGACAATATCCCATTGGCTCAGACAAACTATGCTGTATATCAAACCTATCAACAATAATATCTGCAAAATAATGCCTTTATGAATCTGCCAACTGCCACAGAAAGCTCTCCGGTGTTCCTTTGGAAAGGTGGTTTGATTTCTATTATTTTTTTTATTTTTATTTTTTATTTTTGGCTTGACATATACAACAGTTGAAGGCTCACCTAGTCTCCCTTATATTACAGTATTTTCAAACACAGCTTCTAAAAACACTAAGCAGAAAACTGCGCTAAATAAAACAAAATGATCAGTCACTGATGTAAAAGAAAAATCAGCCTTTTCAACATAAACAAAATAAAAACAATTAACACATTTACGTTGTTAAATTATTGCTATATCACTGTTTAGAATGTTTTAACTGAATTGTATGATCTTAAAAGAGCATAAATAAGGCAAAAAACTTCTAATCTCATGATTAAAACTCTATCTCCATTAACATCATCATTGGTTTTGAAATACCATTTTTTTCTTTTCAAGTGATTATATTTATTATTTATAAAACTGGTTTAGATGTCATATATTCAAACACTGAGGGACAAATCCTGCTTAGTTTTTTTTTAATATTAAAAAAAATGTTCAACTGTTTCTAATGAAAATTTGTGTTGGTCAAGCTCAGCAGGGTTTGATTTATTTTGGGAAAACTACTATCAAAGACAATAGAAGTTTGATCATAGGAAGTAAATTTGCATCTCAAAGAGTTATAAAAGACGAAAAATAAATGTGAAAGTTATTTAAAACTACAGGCTGAAGCTTACTTTTATGTACTTAATATTCTCATTCTGGCAGGAAGAATGAAGATCTCATAAAATTTCTGGGAGTGTATTTCCTGTCAAATCTGTTGGTAAGTCTCAAGTGGAACAGTTCAGTAATAGTTTGAGTGGCAATATTATGAACAATTCGGACAGAAATTCTATTTGTCTCTCCACTCATTTTGTTGCAAATATTTCTGGGAAATCAGGACTTATTTGAGCGGCCTGCTCAGCTTAGATCATAAATGCTGGACTCCCTGCATTTGCTGGACTCCTTTATTTGTTCAAAAATAAATTTCTTGCTGTAAATTTTGCAAGTATCACACTTTTTGGTATAAAGCACAGCTTTCATATCTATAAAATGGCAACACAAATATTTCTGCACTGGGAGATAGGGAGGGTAGATGTGAGAATTCGTGTATTGAATATAGGAAGCATTCCTCTCACCATTCACGGGAGCAATGTAAGAGCAATGTGTAGGCAGATGGACAAGCAGCCAGGCACCTCCTATTGCAATGAAAATTAACATAATATTTCATTCTTCTTCAGACACAGTTTTCCTGGGGTGGGCTGAAGGTGTCTGTCCTGCTCATTGCCTCCTGTCTGTTACTCCTGCTGCAGTTTTGACAATACCTACATCCTTACTACCCTGCTGCAGATCCTCTCCAATTCCCAGAGCCCGCCTGCCAAATCTAATGAATCAGAGTGAAGCTGCAACCTGTTGGATCTGTGTAAACAGGAGATGGGGAGGCTGGGATTAATGAAGAAGAAGGACTAAACCCACTCCCCATCTGAAATCCCATGTTGCCAGCACAATTCTATTGTGTCACCATTCACATACAGAGCCGTCTCTGGAAGTTGGCCACACTGACAGTGGCTCAACTACACAAGGACTCCGAGACTGTATATGCAAGCTGCTCCCGTGCCCTGTATGGAGAATACACATGTGCACAGGGGTGAATGGTGGATTAATTCCAGAAGACCAATACTGTTACTGCAGCAATTTTCCTAAAAGATAAATCCTTTTTTTTTTCCTTTTTTTCTCTTTTTTTTTCAACTTAAAATCTGGCAGGCATCTTCATGGTTACAGCTCCCTGTCAGTCTCCTACCTTCAGCCTTTTGATGCAAAACCCTTCAAACATTGGAAGCACCTCTGGTGCTTTCTCCTTCCTTTTCCTCCAGCTCCACATAATCAGGGTTGGTTTATGCACGGAAGAGCAGTGGGCACATATACTTTTGTCTCAGCCTTGCAGAACACAAAGATAGCTGCTTCCCCAGAGCTCACGTGCCAGCAGACCCAAGCGAAATAAAGTCTGTTCTTTTCAGTGGTCCCAGACAACAGGCTTTGAGCGTGGGCTCAGATGGACATGATCCATTTAATCATGATGGACAAGGTCTGAAGCTCTCAGCTATAGTGCCATAGTGTGAAAAAGAAAAACTACAGAAGAAAGTGTGTTCCATGAAGTTCAACAGTTATGCTGTTGGCTGAAAGCTTGTGTTGCCCTGCTTCCCCACAGGTATCCAACACTCAACACATAATGGAGCATTAGGCAACTCCACTTCCTCCCAGTGAGATCTACCTGTTGGAAACATTTAATAGGGATCTCTTAGCTCCCCTCAATATTTGGGCTGTGATCTGTCAGCTTCTTTACATGGGCCACTCAGAGGGAAGAGGGTTTTCGTTTAAACTTAATAAATGAATGCAGCCTTTTCCAAAATGAAGCTTATTTACTAATTAGTACTTTTTGATTAATGCAAGCAATTTATGAAGATTATGCTCATAATGTTCTGTTCAACAAAGCACTTAAGCTCATGCCAAACTTTAAATTCATCTCTAGTAAAACATGTTAAGAACATAATTTCCTTACTGTAGCAGAGCTGATAACAAGAAGCAGAAGCAAAACTCTCTCTGTTAAAGGACACTTCACACTACTGAAATCCTATCAATAGCAAGCAAACAGTTCATGAGCAGGTTGAAATTTATCTGTATAAAGAGATAACAAAAAAGCTGACTAGCAAAATAATTTTTTCACAATCACAGCTTGATACCACTCGGTGCACTGCAGTTTAGGTTCTCAGCTGCACAAAATGGCATTGAGAGCTAGTCTGGAATATTTGTTGCTGACATCGTGTCCTGAATCCATTTCATAAAGGCATATCCTATGCATTCAGCTTCTGAAGAAAATATTCTATATATTCCTGGACCTCAAAGCTTGTGTTTTACATTGCTTACAGTCTTAAAGAATCTTTCACACTGTCTGCAAAGTGCAAACCATTCTTCTGGCAGCTACAGCTCCCAAAGTCTTTATTAGTTTTCTCTCCTTGTCTATCACGTCTTTGACATTTGTGTCAGTAAGTAAAAACCACAAGAAGAGGCAGGCATTGACATCTTCATACCATCATCCAATCAGTGGCTCCTGCAGAAGAGATTATATTTAGTGTCATGTTCAAGCTTCCCACCTAAGTGTATCTCCAGTTTATCCCAAGACCTGAAAAATTGGCATATAGCACTGCTAACCGGCATACTGCCATACTGACAGATGGGCATGAGTTTAAGCAGCCAAGAGACAGAATATGATATCTAACGTGCATTTCAATTGTTGCTTTCCCAGCCAGGAATGTCACATCTGCAGCATGTTCCCAGTGTTTATGCCTATGGCTAAAGGGATAGACCATCACTAGTTCAGTTCTGAGGTATATTCATTTAGAAAACTAATGTCTGTTTTCCCTGGCATGAGACATGGTTTCAGAGATTTAGGATTAGCTGTCTACAGAGGCGTGCCCTTGTCTTTGACTCTCTACCAATGGCTTCCATTGAATTGGCTGGTAAAACCCACAGTATGTCAACTAAGAGGATGTGGAAGGTGCCCAGAAGATAAAATTGAGTTTTGAAGCAACTGTTATTACTGATACATAGAGAGAATGGTGCAATGCAAAATCCTTAATATGCCATCAAATTGCAGAGAAACATGAAGAACTATTTAGGTTGGAAGGGACCTCTTGAGATCATCTAGTCCAACCCCCATGCTTAAGCAGAGTCAACTAGAGAAAGTATCCCAGGACCATGTCCAGACAGTTTCTGAATATCTCCACAGATGCATTCTCCACAGCCTGTCTGGGCAAACGGTTCCAGTGCTTGACCACTCTCACAGTAAAAGGTTTTTCTTGTGTTCAGATGGAATTTCATGTTTCTTAATTTGTGTCCATTGCTTCTAGTCCCCTCACTGAGCACTACAGAGAAGAGTCTGCCTCCTTCTTCACTGTCTCCCATCAGTTATTTTGCACATTGATAAGATCCCCCTTGAGCCTTCTCTTCTCTAGGCTAAACAGTCCCAGCTCTCTCAGCCTTTCCTCACAGTAGAGATGCTCCAGTCCTTTCATCATCTTCATGGCCTTTCGCTGGATTCTGTCCAGTATGTCCATGTCTCTCTTGTACTGAGGAGCCCAGAATAGGAACCAGCACTCCAGGTATGTCCTTGCCAGTGCTGAGTAGAGGGGAAGGATCACTTCCCTCAACCTGATGGCAACACTCCTGCTAATGCAGCCCAGGATGCTGTTGGCATTCTTTGCTGTGAGGGTGCACTGCTGGCTCATGGGCAGCTTGCTGTCCACCACAACCCCAAGGTCCTCTGCAGAGCTGCTTTCCAGCTGGATGGCCCCAGGACGCAGTGTTACGCATTCCTCCCCAGATGCAGGAATTTGCATTTCTCTTTGTTGAACTTCAAGGGGTTCCTGTCAGCCCAGTTCTCCGCCTGCTCAACACCCTCTGGATGGCAGCACAACCCTCTGCTGTACTAGCCACTCCTTCCAGTTTTGTATTACCTGCTAACTTGCTGAGGGTGAACTCTGCCTCACCCTCCAGATCATTAATGAAGATATCAAGCAGCATTGGTCCCAGTATCAATCCCTGTTGTACACCACTAGTGACTGGCCTCCCTGGGCCTGACCATTCAGCCAGGTTTCGTGTCAAACACTTGCATATTTCCAATGATGCTTTTCACAAGCAGGTTTGTTGTGGTTTAAGCCGAATTGACCACTGGGAACATGGGGCACCCCAGATGGGACTGACAGATGCTGCCCCCCACTTGTCTTCGAAGAGAGAGGCAGAGGAGAGACTTATGAGTTTAGAAGGAACTAAACTACTTTAATGAAACATTAACAATAAAATAAAAAATAAAATAATAAAATATATACAAAACCATATCAAGCTCCCAGGATGACAATCACGTCACTGGCTGGCACTGGGGGAGTCCCAGACTGGACTGAATTCCTGATCTGGATTCAGGATCGGGATCAAAGGCAGATGAACAGGCAGAGTCCTCCTCAGACGTCGGCCATTGAAGAAAGAGCTGACCCTTTGATCCCTCAGCTTTTATACTGAGCATGAGGCAGATGGGATGGAATACCCTCTTGGTCAGTTTTGGGTCATCTGTCCTGTCTGCTCCTTTCCGCAGGTGCAACCCCTCTACACTGTTCCACTTCCGACCCTCCAATGGGGCAAGTAACAAAGTTGGTTGGCCTTGGGTGTTATAGCAATGAGTATAAGCAAGAGCCTCTCTGCATACCATGCCTGAGCATTAGCTATAAACATGTCTTATCACAGTGTCTGCACATATGCTGTTAATTTCAGTAATTAGAAGAGGCCCAGCTAAGAACCAAAGTCACTGAACAAAATTCGTCCTGTTTTACCTTAAACCAGGACAAGGTTTCTACACTATATGTCATAGTAATTTAAATAGTTCTTTTTTTCTCTGGCTGCAGTGTATGCGTCCCCAGAAGTTAAACTTTACTGCTGAGTCCAAGCAATGGAGAACAACATGATGGCACCAAGATGTATCCTTCTAGAAAAAAATTCATTTAATTCTCAGTTGGTAGTTACACTAATTCTGGTCTTTCTGTTCATATACAATTGTGCCAAAGTAGGTGGTAACTGGGTGTGATTTAAGTTTTCATCCACACATGAGAATAAACCAGAGCAACCAATTTCATCCCAGAGAATTTGGATTCAACTGCCACACACAAGCGGAAAATTGTGAAATGTGATTTGCTAAAACAATTCCAGTAGAAAAAGATTAATACATGCAAAATGAAAGGTCTGATGGCTCCCACTAATTAAGTCTCAACCAAAGTGTTAGTGTAGATCCCATTAACTCGTCATCTTTCTCTTTCACATTTAAACTGAAGTAGATAATTTGTGTGAATTTTAAGAAAATAATACTTTTTTTTACCAGGAGAATCATGGTTGAATTATAAGGCTAATATGCTCTCAGTTATGCAGCCATTCATATCACTAATTTTTACGTGACCCATCAAAAGATAAAATTTGATGTTGCTATTATATCCTTTGGCCATGAGTATTAATTTTTTTTCCTGAAGCTGAATTCATGAATGCTCTCTGAAAAGGCACTGTTTGGTTTTGACTCTCTGCAACTCTGGATCACTAGTTTAATACTCTGCGCTGCTTTAAAAGGAATCCACATCAAAGTGGTAAGCTTCCTTCTGCTACACCAGACAACAGAGATGCTAAAGGATAACAATGCCCCTGGGGAAGGAAGTGAAAACGCATTGCTAAACTCTTGTAAGTCAGACAAAAATTGTAACATTCTCTGTATGTGGTGGCAGAATACCATAAAGAAAAACTATCGGAAAGGGACTTGTCAGATGCCAAACAAAAAGGCGCAAGTTATCAGGATCAGAAAAAGTTCTATTTCAATTTGTTACAATTTCAAAGTAAATAGCTCCACAGGGTTAAAAAAAGCAGTAACTTTTAAGTGTGAGAAGCAGCCCCTGTATCTGGCAAGTGAGTGGATATCTTTTTTATAAATTGTACTCTCTAATCCATTTGTATACACAGAGACATAAACATATCTGTCAAATTGTACATATCAAAGCAGTCAAAATAGTCTTCCACATAGGTTTATAAAATGATAGCACATCTTAGAGTTATAATATTTATTGAATATAGCAAAAAGTGTCCTTTCAGTATTTTTTCTCTGCTGTGCTTTTTACTGAATGATCAGCTTTTAATATTAAGAGGAAAGCCTTACAGAAGACAAAGCTGCAAGAGGAGTCATAGATTCCAATAACCCTTTGTACATCTCTAAACTTTCAACCCTGTATTTCTTTTATTTCTCAGATGAAATGAAATGTATCAAACCCAGTTCAATTTCTGCCTTTTAAAATATCGACGGTGAAAAACAGGGAAGCTGTGGATAATGTGGTAAGCAAAGAAAAAGCCCTGTGAGAAGGGAATCTTTGTTCTGTATCAGCCATTGTTAGAAAAGAAAAGCAGCTGTTCAAAGACAGAAATGAGAGACTACATTTTCTTTTTAAATGTAAGGGATAATGAGTTCTACAAAAGTATATGTGTGATATGTAGATCTCCACTGAAAAAGTATTGTAACAGCAGCAGGGGATAGGGGTGATGATGGTTGTGGTAATAGAACAAAGGCAGAAATATGGCACAAGGATATGCACACGAGTGTCAGTTGATTGGGCAGTACCAAAAAATACTTCCAAACAATACCTGAAGACAAAAAAACATGGATATTTCACTAAGCAGTTAGCAAAATTTAATTCAATGTCTAGATTTTTGGTAAGATCAGCTCTTCTGTGTTTAGCCATTACATTCGCATTTATTTACTGTCTCAAGAAAGTTCCCTTACCAGAGAAGACTTCCCATATGAGGCAGGGCATTTGTTGCAGCCCCCTCATCAGCCTGACCTTCAGTTCCTATTGCTGGAGGCACACATGGAGAAAATTTATTTACCATTCCTGAGGCCTGCTAAAATTCATTTCTCACAGGGGACCTGGCTCTGTAGGCCTTACATGACCTCTCTCACAGACTGACTCTATCTTCTTCTGGAATATATTGGGATTTTTTTTTTATTGTTGGTCATTCATATTTGCTGCTTTTAGATATTGCCCTACCCTCCATCCTTCTCTTCAATGGACACGGGATCAAATACCATCATAAGAGCCTTCCTACTTACTTAATGTCTCTTCATTATTTCAGCTGAGATAGCCTCTGCATTTTTTGCTATGTGTGGATTTGCATAGACTTCCTATCACTTCTTATTAGAACTTCGTCTCCCCATATTGCCTTAGTGAACACAAAAAGTCAAGTCCCTTTTTCTCGTGCACTTGTCTGTACTTTTCTTCCTTGTTACCAAGTTCATGTTCACATGGAACATGTAGCCTGGTACAACTGAAACAGGGTCTGTCTTAGTAGCTAAATAGAGCTATAATTCTCCACAGCCACAGAAGAGAAGAATTTGAGCTCCTTTTCCATGCCTAAATTGCCTTCCTCACCGATTTTTATTAGTAATTAATAGTCCTAGGTAGCAAATTATCTCAGTACTGAAATTGGGGGTTATGACTGACTGTTTAGGTTTGTCCAAAATCTGACAACCAGCCATCAAACAAAACAGAAATGCTATTAATTGTTTTTGCGGCTTTTTTGAGTCAAAGATACACAACCAAAGCATGCAATCACTTTATTAAGAACTTCTAAATTATTTTTTTGTATCTCACAAGTCATTGCATGGGACCTTACTACCTCTTTCTGAAAATGATATAAAAATATGTGCACATTCTGGTTACATTTCTTACTTTTCGCAAGTAGTAGCTAAATTTGAACATCTGCTAGAACTCATATTGATTCTACAATGACCTGACTTATAGTGCCTTTCTAGGATGAATCAGTCAATGGAAAAAGACCTCAGAGACAGGCTGTTATCGGCCATAAACAGGAACAGAATACCTTCACACTTCTTCCATTTTATCTTCCTTTTTCAAAACTGGGTATATAGCTACTTTTTTTTGAAAAGTCCTCTGCTTTCTTTTCAAACCTCCAAACAGATGAAACGAACATGTAGAGAGTTTGTTTGACTTCTCCCTTCCCGTATTTAATACTTCAGTGGAATTCAGTGGGTTGTTACCAGAAGCTTTGTTGTTTGAAAATTCCTGATGCCTCTTGGAACTTGTCAAAATTCGGTTCCTCAACAGTGAGCTCAACCAATGGTTGTTCACCTTTACTGAGCTCTTCATTAAAGTACTCATCAAAATATCTCACCATCTATCTATAACTACATTCTGTGTAAATGTGTATTCTATTCATGTGATAATTCCATTTTTGTCCTTTATCGAGCTTTGTTGTTGTTAATATTCTTGCCTCCATACGGTGACATCCTCACAGGATGACCTCGCCTTATTAGTATTTCTATCCTGTTCCATCTGCTCTACCAAGCTAGGCAAGTATTGTCATTTGCATTGTTTTATCAGTCTCTTGGCATTTGTTTTATCTTGATCATATTCCTCAGCAGGAGTCTGACTCCCATTCTGAACACATGCTGTTCTTACACTGCTGGCAGACAGTGTAAATAATTAACCTTTTTACCATTCAGTTTTGCCCACAAAAACATCTGCAAAAGGCATTTACTCTACCTTCCTCTGCACCTGCCCAGAGCACAGAAATCACAGCCTGAGTCTGTTGACCTTATTGGACAGTGGTACCAGCCGCACTGGAATTAACCAGAGTTTCGACCACCAGCCTAATCACAGAGTAGAAGTTACATGGGCTTCATGATGGGACCCAGAATCCAGGTAATGCTGACTGTGAGTTTTGGCCCTCTTTCTACATTCATGTTTTAAGCAGAGAAGTAGCTGACTTATTTTTGGCCAGCTGTACCTTTCACTGGTATCCTTCTGTTTAACTGCAGTGCACTCTTGAGTACCAAAGGCAGGCAATAAGCCCTTCATCTGCTCAGACATAGACCTATTAAATCACACAGTTTTCTGTTCTTCCCCAGCATTTCCAGGTAATTAGATTCTGGAACCAAGGATGCAACATGGCTTTCCCTAAATAGAATGGGATCTTCACCTGGAATATTAAAGCAACACAGTTCTGCTGACATCATTTTCTGGATCTGGTCCATTGATTCTTTATTGAGACATGCGTATAATCAGTACCATTAATATCTTGCCAGAAGGCACTAATCCCACTTTTACAGCTTATTGTTTTTTGTAATTTTTTCAATTGTTTTTGCTGCTGATTGAAAGAGGATGCTCGCATTACTGATTTCAATGAGGCTTAGAGGAATAAGAATGCAAAAAGACAGGCTTGCATGTGGAGACACTTTCAAATTTATAGTATATTTGTTGGTTCATGTAGACTACATTTGGGAGGATGAATTTGTGTGTAATTTGTGGCAATTGGCCACTTTGTGCCATGCATAATTTTACCAGTAGATAAAATTGTTCCATATAAACGTAGAAAGCCTCAGGCTTTCCTCCACTCGCCTGATTTAACAGGCAAAAATAGGCAAACAGTGAAAAAAATGTAAAAGAAATAATGTTTTTTGAATAAAAAGGGGTATTATTCAATAAACAACTTGACAGATGAAATTGTCCAAGCACAAATATTGTAGGGCAACAGAAAGATGCTGCTGGATAAATAAGAATTTTTTTACAGAGACAGTTGTTTTCTGTGTTGTTCTGCACTACTCTGTTCTTAATCTCCCCCCTTTTCCTTCCTGCCTCTACTCTGGCTTTCCCTCTTTATGGGGTGGATAAGCCCTTCATTGCTTTATTTTTCTTTTCTTCTCTTTTTTTCACCCATTTTCCTTTTCTTCCAACTACAACTAGATTTATCTTTATTACATGATCAGTTTTCAACTGTAAGCACATTTTTAAATGCCTACTTTGTTTCAGTATAGAGGCATTTTCAGCCTTGAACAAATGCAATTCCAGTTGCACTACATGGCCATTGTGTGAAGTAGGAGAAACCAAACATGACAAGCCTTAAAAGCAAGTTAAGAAATCCTGCAGTCTTTCACAGAATCAGTTGCCCTCAGAAGAGGAGAAATAGCTGAATTTCCTGAGTTGGTGTAAAAATGAGGTCTCTGAACGTGTATATTTCCCCTACCACATCCTACAGCACCCCTGCTTGGAAAACATGGGACACATTTTTAATACAGTGCTATGTATTCCCACTAACAAGGCCAACCAGTTTCCATCAGTTCGAACTCTGGGTCTCCCAGGTTGCATTCATGACATGCAGACTGACAGCTGGCATCAGGAAATATTTTTTTCCCTATTGAAGACTGGAATAGAGTTTTTAGTCTTCCTCAGCTTGTGTTGAAGTGGTATGTAATAATATTCAGCGCAAACCAGCTGTGTGTCGCTGGGTACCTTATTACTGTTAAAGTGGTAAGAAAAGCAACAAGCTACCTAGTCCACTTTCTTGGGGATTCATAGAACCATAGAATAGTTCTGGTTGGAAGGGACCTTTAAAGGTCATCTAGTGCAACCACCCTGCAATGAGCAGGGTCATCTTCAACTATATCAGGTTACTCAGAGCCCCATCCAAACACCTTCAACGTTTCCAAGGTGGCGCATCTATCACGTCTCTGGGAAACCTGTTCCACTGTTTCGCCAACCTCAGTATAAAACATTTCTTCCTTATATCTAGTCTACATATTCCTTCTTTTAGTCTAAATCCATTACCCCTTGTCCTGTCATAACAGGCCCTGGTAAAAGGTTTGTCCCCTTCTTTCCTGTAGGCTCCCTTTAGGTACTGGAAGGCTGCTATAAGATCTCCCCGGACCCTTCTCTTCTCCAGGCTGAACAACCCCAACTCTCTCAGCCTGTCCTCATAGGAGAGGTGTTCCAGCCCTCTGATCATCTTTGTGGCCCTCCTCTGGACCTGCTCCAACAGGTCCATGTCTTTCCTGTGCTGAGGGCTCCAGAGCTGGATGCAGTACTCCAGGTGGGGTCTCACGAGTGGAGTAGAGGGGCAGAATCACCTCCCTTAACCTGCTGGCCATGCTTCTTTTGATGCAGCCCAGGATACAGTTGGCCTTCTGGGCTGCAAACATACATTGTCAGCTCATGTCCAGCTTTTCATCCACCAATACCCCAAGTCCTTCTCCACAGGGCTGCTTTCAATCCCTTCATCCCTCAGCCTATATTTATACCGGGGTTTGCCCCGACCCATGTGCAGGACCCTGCACTCAGGCTTGTTGAACCTTATAAGGTTCACTTGGGCCTACTTCTCAAGCCTGACTAGGTCCTTCCGGATGGCATCCCTTCCCTCAGGTGTGTCAACCACCCTTGAACTCTTGGAGAAGCCCATGAGGATCTCTACCAGTATTGCATTAATTTCACAGTCTGGTGAAATGTGGCAAAAGACAGACAATTCAGCTGTAATACTTTTGATGGCTGCAAAGGATGCCACATGGGACACTTACATTATTGCATGAATAGTTTTCTTCCCAGTCCGTGTGGTGCTGTGCATGTCCAGCTCTCAAACTACAGAACACGTACATCACCTTTGGGTATGGCTGGGTTTTATTCCCAGCAGTGTTCTGGCAGCAGGACATTGTACGAGTTCTGTCAAAACAGGTTTTCACAGAGATGCAGTGGGACTCAGCAGAAAGAAAGATGGTTGCATGTTATCAGTTGAGGCCCACTGGGAAAGCAGCTACATGGACACCGGCCAAAATGAAAAATAAACTCTATATAAAATGTCCAACAATTTTGATAGCCTAGCTTAACAGGACAAAAACAACGAAAGGCAGAGTTTAAGCTGCCACTTCATCTTTAATTTATATTTTTGTACCACTCCAGGTGTCTTTCCCTAGAAGTGTGCAGAATAGAGGAATGGAAATAAACTAATGACAGGGCAAGCAAATATGACCAGCATTTTCTTGGAAAACAAACACCCACCAAACAACAAAAAAAACATGTAGCATTTTAGCAAAAGTAGGTAACCAAACCTGATGTATGCATTTCATTATCTCCTTTGTCATAGTATAACCAGGTAAATTAAGACAGTATTTACTGACTTAAAGGCAGTTTAGTGAAGTATTGGGATTGTTGGATTTTTCTTTACTTAAGGACTGAATGGTAAGATCTTCAATATATTTTCAATGTCATTATAAATGAAGTGAAAGAGCTATCTATTGATTTATCTCAGATGTTTACAATGTAAAATTGGGGAGAAGTTTTTTGAAATCATATACACAAATATATGTGATACAATAAATGACACCTGCCTAATACAGTTTCTAAGTGCTCCACTAGGAACACTGTGCCTTTCTCCTTTGATTTAATGGAAATTTGTTACATTCAGTGAAGTACAGTGAAGCGGAGACACCAGGTTCTTTCTTAAATGGGGGAAAATATGAGCCCCGTTACCTTTACATTTTATGAGTTGCTTGCTCTTTAGTGTTTGGCAAGACAAATAGAATTACATACTGTGAGTGACTCAGAACAGAACTTCACTATCAATCACCTGCCTGACTCTGCACAAATTCTGTAGGGCATTCAGGACATTTTGCTGCCTATGAATATTGCAGACAAGATGAATCCCTAAAAGCTTCCTGATGGATTAATACTGGAAAGTAGGACTTTTTCTTGTTTTATAGCTGTTTGTCAAAATACTGTTGCCACTACCTCTTTACAGTAGAAGCATGTCTCTTTAAATGAAGGAACTAACCCAGGGGAATATTGCTGACTCCCTTTATCACAAGTCATTTGAAAGTAATGATATTTAATATATTAATATTGTCTGAACTACAAGAGCAGAAAATGGAGAGTTGTATTATCTTCTAAGCCTTTAATATGGCACTAATGAAAGTGAACTACAATGGATGCCTTAATAAAGCCACATCAACAGCCAGAGTCATCCAAAGGTGCAGGCTACGGGCCTGGGTCTGTTGTAAACCTCTGGAGGTTCCCCACCAAGCACTATGGGAGGAGAATCCCCCACCCTGTACAGGCAGATTCTCTGGTCCCAATAAAACCGTGTGGCTGTTGACTGTCTTTTTGTAATGACAAGCCAATTTTCTTCAAATCTTTCACTGCCAGAAACTCTTGAAAGGGACTATTCCATACAGAAATGACCCTGACAATTCCAACATACATGCTCATCACTTTCAAAGTGCATATCATGGAGAATTGCTCTGTGAACACATTTACCTACCCAAAGACCTCCAGTCACAACTGCAAAGAAGGCCTCCAAAATGGTTGAGATATCTCCATTAATAGCAATCTTATAATAGGAAATTACATTATTTTGAATTTATATTGACATCTTATTATTTGAGAACTAAAACAACAGCTTTATTTTAAATAAATATTACTTCTGCTCCTCCATGCATCCTCAAGCAACTGTTCCAAAACTAACAGAATAGATTTCATCTGATTTGTGATGCTTTGGTCACATTTGGGAAATCAGAAATACCATTTGGTGCATCTTTTTTATCAAAATATAATTTTATTTGCATCTGATTCATTTAATTAATTATCTGTCCATCTAAGTAAATAGAATGCATTCGTTAGTAAAGTGTCTACTTCTCTAATCAATCTGTAACAAACTACAGTTACCGTAAGCCGGGCATATGGAATCATGATATAGTCAACAAAGCATTCGCTATAATGTCCGCCCTTCAACCAACCTTGGACGCTATGCCTTTACTACCGAAATTTCCTCTTGTTTTTAGCTCATCTCCAGCCTTAAACTGTGTTTCCACCTCCTGTTAAACAGCTGCTACATGCCAGTCCAAGGACAGCTGCATTTCAATTCATGTGAAAGGATTCCTTTATCTCCCATGACTACCTCTCCAGGATGTTATAAGTATTAATTAAATTTTGCAGAAGGCTTAGAGACATTTGGATGCCTGCAAAGTATTATTAATTACAACCTCATGCTAAAAGTAGATATCTTCAGACTTCCACAAGTCCCAAACAAAGTCATATGTGCCAAAGCATTCTTGAACTTTGCAGGAGTTTTCACAAAACGATGTGACATTTGGAGGTCAGACATTCTTTCAGTCAGAACGCGAGCCTGTGCAGAACAGAAAGAAAATGCACCAACTTTTCTCATTTCAGACTTTGTCAAATGACAGAATATTTTTCTTTATTAGCACAAATATTAAACATGATCTGACTAGTATCACTGCAGTACATCTGTTGTAGTAATGGATATGAATTTGCCAAGCTATTCTCTCATTTTGTTGTAGTAAGAATAAAAAGCCCAGCCCATTAACAAGAACAGGGTAAATGATCTCACTTCATCATTTTCAAAGGGACTGATGGAATATGAAATGAGTTTCATGGCAGTAAAGCATCATGGTATTACAGAAATAGTTTGAAATTACATAGATAAATGGACAGATAGACAGCTGCAAACCAGTCTTTTGCATATTTGTGTATATATATCATATATGTCTGCATGTACATATATCTGCATTTATATTTAGATTTTAATACAGAAATAGGGTAGTATTGTTTAGCTTTTATTATTCATACTTGTGATAGTATATATGTCCTTACCAGACACATACTCATCCTGTGACAAAACAAGTTGGTATAAGTAACAACTGTTGTTTCCATCAGCTGAGGATCTGGCACTGCATGCCCGCATGTGTGTATGTATGTATGTATATAGACATATGCATCTATATCTACATGTATCAACATATATCATAAGTAAAGTTGGAGTGAGAGCGGTTTAAGGTTTTCTTTTTTCACTATAAAATATTCTATGCCCTTTTTATGTCTTCTACCTTCTTCGATGTAACAGGAAAAAATCAAGAAGGCAGAAAGAAAATCCATGGGGAAAAAGGAAATTACTTTGAAATTACATCCGTGTTTAGCAGGGATTTTATTTATTTATTTATTTATTAAATATGGATAAAATCATGGTTTGTCCTGCAGTGGCTGGATTCCTCAGAAAAGTTTTGGCCATCTTCCAAAAAGGTGTTCCAGAATTGAGCCCCTCATGATACGCTGTGCCAGAGACGCCACAAACTGCTGGAGGTTGTATGGTGTTTCTGGACACAAACCCAGGCTTGTTATCCTTTCAGAAAAATTTAATTTTATTTAGATTTAAAATGATAAAAGGCACCTATTAAGGTTCTGGTTTATATATTCTGGCTAACATATTCCTTACAAAATACAGTGTAATATTAGCTTTCCCTTGGCATGTGGTTAAAACACCAAAACTCAGCACAAATGGGTCACAAGTTTAAAGCTCAAAGACAAATGAGGAAAAATAGGGTTGTGGGGTTCCATGAAGTGTGTCTTTCAAGAAAACTAAGAAATAACACTTCAAGTTCTGCTGTAAACAATAGGGGGTTAGTTTTCAAAATCACAGTTTCATATTTAAGAAATGCTTAATATGCACTTTCTGCTTCTTCATGCAAAAATCTTATGATGGCTTAACTGATTATACACTATTTTTACATAATATTTTGGCTTTCTTCAGCACACAACCTGACTACAGAGGGAAAGGGAATAAGGCTTACACAAGCAACTATGCATCTTAGTGCATCCTAATTTCCATGAACATGATTTTGCAACCTAAATAAAACACTTTTTTTTTTCTTTTTTCCTCCTATTCTTACATGTTCCACAACATAAAAGTCTCTCGTATCATGACTTGCTCCTTGCTTCCTGTCCCTTAGGGAGCAGCCAGCCCTCGCTGCGCCCTGACAGAAGGGTATTGACGGCTATAAGACTGGGGTGGCTGCCCCCGGAAAAAACCACACTAAGTTATGAAGGTCATCAAAGAATAATTATGTTCAGATTCTTCTATTTGCTAATCAAGCAAGAATACTTTGCATTTAAGAAATAGAAATATTTTACAGTCAAATCTCTTATCTTTGTTCACCTAAGATTCCCACAGAATTCAGCAAAAATATGAAGTTTGAGAAATATGGCCCCAAAAAATGAAAGGAAAAAGAATTGTTATTAACAGCAAATGATAATCAACACTTTAATGTTAAAAGACAAACGCAAGAAACTTAGTAAACAGCTTCAGATAGACAGAAAATAATATTAATATTTTAGACACGTAAGCACCAATTTTCGAGCTGCAGACTGTCATCCGCCAGGTGTAAATGTGAAATGAACCCCTATTTCCTAAGAATCCTAGCTATTCATTGCAGCGTATTTCATGCCACATAATATGTTTTCTATTATTTTGTAAATTAAATGTATGAATAGGTAATCCAAGTTTTAGTGTTGGAGGTGTGAAATTAGTTCTGTACTCACATGTGTGTTCGATTGTTGGGGATTTAGAACATCCAGAAGCTTAGCTAGGTAAAAATTGCTCCGGTTATGTTATACTAAAGTTAAATTAATCCATACAGAACAAGAATAAAATCAGAATAGATTTTTTACAGAATCTACGATGCAAATTTCAGCAGTGATTTTAATGCTGTTTTGGGGATTCAATGGATTTTAAAGAAACCCTTGGTTTAGGCACTAAACATGGTAGTGTGCCTCATTTCTCATAGCCTCTGAGCCTCCTTCACATTGCAGTTATCACGAATTCTCTATAATAACAAGATTATTTTATTTACAAAATCATAATCTTGCAAAACATTTGCATCACTAATGTAATTAAGTACTTGTGCACATGCTAATGTGTTCTACCTAATCCTAGGTTAGCAAATTTTCAATTCTGTGTAAGGGTTAGAATTATAATTTTTCTTCTTAGTAAGTACTTCAGGGTTTAATGACGAAAATTAACTGGATAGCGTTAGTATATTCCATGAGACAAAGAATTCTAGGCTGCAGGAAATTATCCTGCCACAAACAAACAAAAAAAATCTTTCCATGTAAATTTTACATGACTAATGATAAGTATGTGCTGAGCTTTTAAGAAATTAAATTGCTGTGCTATGTTGAACCATAATTTCATGCTCCAAACTCAGATAAAGTGAATAACTGCTAATCAAATAAACCTTATCCAAAACTCATTGATGTCAGCAGGAGACATTGTACTTGTTCGGCAGTGTATTAAAGTGTAACTAGCGCTCTAGAAGCATAGACTAAAACACAACTCTGTTTGAAATGTTCTGAATTGAGACTAGGTGCTGTCTGTTAAAGCAAACTTCAGGCCTCTGTGCTATGCTAAGGTGGAATACCTACTCATTGTTATATTAAAAGCTCATGATTCCTAAATAGTCCTTTCCTTAATTACTGACTAAGAAAACAATTGGCCTGAGCCAGAGAAAATGCAGAACAACTATCACTATCAAAGTTCTCAGTCTCGTGTAAGGCTGCTTCCTCAATATGGCTATAAAATACACTGCTAACAAGGCTTCATTAAAGAGCACCCTCTCAGTCTAAATAATTTCTGCATTCACATTTATTACAAAATAAAATACAGTTTTGTTTGGGTTTCTGAGTAAGCCTTTTCTGTGTTTTTACCTATGAAAGTCCTAAATATGCTTACTTATTTCTCCACATTAGTTTTCTTGTAATACTTAAAATAGCTGGCATTTACCACACAGAGTCATTAAGAAGAAATTGGTTGCTAGGTCATATCTTCTTTGTCTTAGAAGCAAGAATTTCCAAGGTAAGGACATAAGTCATATAAATAAACCATGATAAACATATTGGCAAAGCAGCAAAAACGAGCAGTCTCAACTCTTCCAGTATGGTCAAGCTGTAATCCATGCAAGGAGTAAAGAAACAGGATTTGAAGGACAGTAAACACAACTTTAGGCCACCTCCAGCATTTCCTATTAAATGGCCTAATTGGAAATATGTCCCAGCTAGACTCCTTCCCTAGTGCCTATCCCAACTGTGACGGCGACCAAACGACTGGGTTTCTGTGTGCTTTTATCTCCTCAAGATGCTCAGAGTATTCGAGTGGCCAGAAGGTAACTCAGAAACCTTACCTTCTCTTACACCTAAGGTCTTTTATTCATGTAGTTACAGTTACAATTACTGCGGCATTTACTGTTTCTGAACCATTTCAGTGCCAGGCCCTACACAGGGGAGCTCCTGCTGACTTAGTGTTTCTGAAGATGAAAAGGTTATCTAACAGTTGGACTTAGAGATTAAATATTACAAAAACAATATTCATAAGAGTTTTCGAAGATTTTAAATGTCCTGAACATAACATTTATCTTTCATTAGTCACTAGAAGCGAACGCTTTGTGAACAATTTCTTCTCCCAGAGTGTTTGCCTGCTTTTGGTACAAAGGCTCAGATCTACACTCGAATGTCATTCATAAACTAGAATAGTCTCTTAATTACTGAATACTCATTACCTGAACCTGGTTTCTTTCTTCTCCTGCTTAAAATAGTACCTAATTCAGGTGCAAAAGCACTATCACATTAGCTGAAGGATCAGCTAAACTTCAAGAATGTTTATTAACAGTGGACGTGACTGATTTGTGTTCTGTTTATTACTAGTTATTTTTATTTCCAGAGACTGCTCAAGCAATAGGTCACAACATCACTGCTTATGGAAGCACAGATCTTGTTAGAAAAGGGGACTACTCAATTGCTTAATAAATGACTAACAGCAGAAGGGGTGATAAATTCTGCTGCACATTGGAGTGTCTTTACTTTCAAACACTTGGCTTTTATAACATAAGCATTGTTGTCTTAACATCTTTTTTTTTCTGTAGAGTTTTATCATGAAGATACTGAATATTTAGAGCTTGTCATATCCACTTAGAGCGTACTTAAGTATACTTCAGGCCACAGTGAAACTATATTCATCACACTCTAGAAGTGGAAGACAAGTACTGAAGATTCAATAAAACCAAAGCATTATAAAACTGCAACTTTTATGAAGTCCATATGAAATAAAAATATTAAATATAATTTATAACTTAATAAAAGCTGATTTAATAAAACATGTATCTATACTTATGAGTTTCGTATTAATACATAAAATAAATTACATCATAAAATTATTTAATAATGAAGTTGAAAAATAACCCTTAAATAAGAAGTCAAAAATATACCACCAGCATCAGCATTTTATTGTTGTAGAAACCAATTTCCCACATAGTGAAGTTAATAAAGACTAGATTTGTGTTCATACAGTGAAGTTCAACGTGTCTTTATTTTCTCTGATGTGTGTAGTTCACAATCACTGCCAAATTAAGATAAGCTTCCAACCCTCTTTTGTCCATTGATTCCTGAAAGCCAAGTCTTCTTTTTTACTTTTTGAATCGGACTGATCTTTTTTACTGCTTTGCACTACTCACCACACCAGCAATTTTCCCATTTCTGTCTTCAAAAAGCCATATCAGAAAAAAAAGGTCATGGAAATTTATAATGTTTCCAAAATGAGACTCCAGTGTCCAAGTTCATACTTGCTTTCCTCCCTCCTGCTGTTCTCTTTTACTCTCTTCCCTGTCACCAAAGGCTTTGGCAACCTGGCCAATGTGATTCTCCTCTCCCCAGTTTTCTGCTGCAGCCCTTGGAAAAGCTTTCATCCTCCTGCATATAGGAAAGAACCTCTAACTGCAGCAGACAGCAAACCAGCTGTTTCACACTGGATCTTGGCAATGAGAGAGCAATATAGAAGAAAAGTAAGGTTGCGTGTCAAAGCTCTCACACAGAAACAGCCCAGGAAACATGTATGTATGTTGAGCGTGGCCGATGTGTAGCCAATGTGCGCTGACTCCTACAATGATCCTGGATGCTGTGCTTGAATCAAGCATTGAACGACACCACAATGGGTGGAAAAAAATGTCAAATCCCACGAATTAATGTAGTTTGCTTGTATATTTTTTAAGAGCAGAAATGTGTTAGAGATACACAGGTCACTTGCTTTACACCTCAGCTGTTAGGTATGTTTTTCGTTATTTGCTGCAGCTTGCCGTCCCCATGTCAAACCCTTCAGGATTGTCTACTCTTTTTAGAGACAAGAAAATGCAATACAAGTTGTAAAAAGCCTGGTTATTCAGACGTGCATGCAGAAGCTGATTTATTTTTAATAGAACTGCAGTACTTTAGGTTTAAATCATATTAATGTAAAAGCATGTTTCCTAGCCCATTAAAGCTTAAATTGTGCAGATTAATATACTACTTCTACTACTGCTCTATTTTGGAAAGCAACCAAATTGAAAATTCAGTTCAGTCTGAAACAAACATATTTTTATTATTATCTTTGATATAACTGGTCTTGTTACTAACAGTATATATTGCCAGTGTAATTTGAGGCAATTGAAACAAATGAGGGTATCGTTATGCCAGATAAAATATAAGACCATTTCATTTCCTCTGTGAAATGTCAAAGTTTATGATTCTGGTGTCTAGAATAGAATAGAGTTGAGATAACCACAACCCACACACCAGTTTCATTTGCGGATTGCAGACACTCCTTGATCTGTGCCAATAGATTACAGTAGTATGTTTTTAAAGAGCTCATCATTTATATAAGAAGACAAGAGTTGAAATGAAAATGTGTAGAGGAAAACAGCCCTCATAAAGTGAAAGAAGCCCAAGATAGCTGTAAGGTGACATAACATCTATCAGTGAAATGAAACAGCTGTCTCAGGCAAGACAGATAAAAAGTAAATGACTTCAAAGCAGAGCAGGAAAGTCAGGACCAACCCTGGATTCCTCTGTCTTAAGGGATGTCCATAATAAAGAAAGGGGCTTGAATAAATGTAACATTTTAAAAACTTCTCTTCATCGGGCAGCTGCTGGACATGTGTTGGAGTAGATGGCACCTTGCTGGAATTCAGTATGGTAATTTTTGTCATTCTTTGTGTTCTTTGTATGCATATGAAAAATCAGAATTTTTAGAGACAATTTAGAAATTTCAAAAGCATCACTCAATGACATGTCAGAAATTTCTGAAAGTATATTTTTCCAGAAAAAAACTTCTGTTAAAGACAATGATATGAAAAAAAAATCACTCTGTGTCTTCAACACAAAAAGTCATTATGAAAAGTTGAAAATTACTGCTGAATGCTGAAATGCTGAAGTACTTCAAAGTTGAAAGTATTGGCATTCCAATTAAATGAGAATTAGTGCCTGTTTCCTTAAAGTTTCCCTTGAAATTAAGCAAGTGAACAAGAACTAATGTAGTCTAGCCTGGAAGGAAATATAATTTTTAATGCCCTGCAGCAGATCAAGCAAAATAATCCTATTTCAAACATTATGTTATTAGAGTTGATCAGGATGATTAGTTTTGATTGGGCAAAAAATAGCCCAACACCAAAGTAAATTATCTGTTCAGATGGAATAATGGAAAGAGCTTTAAAATTGTTGTCGGGTGTTGGGTATTATTTTTACGGAAAGTGAAAATTGTGTGCTTATAACCATGTTTTATGTTCCTCATTATCTGAAGTCCTGCTTCCCTACATTTGCATGTGAACTTAAATTTCTGGCATAGTTCTGAACACCTACCAATGAACAGGTCCGTGACAGTGTGTATAAATAAAAAATGAAGGTGCTTGAACTCTTCATAAAGCTAAGAAAGATACAATTAGAATTGTTGATTAACACCCAGGAGGTGTCTGACTGACTGCAAGGTAACAACACAAGTATTTTTCTTGTTATCAGCCAACCAGATCACTGGAAACAGTAGTTAAAGGTGAAAGACTTCATTTATTCTATTCTTTTCTTGTATTTGTGCTGGAGGTGGGTTTTGCCAATTAAATTGGCCCACAAGCTATTCATAAGTACAAACGTAATTTGCGATATTTGAGCACTGTGATATATTCATATGAAGGAAATTTACTAAAATATTGCCAAATAAATATTTCCATCACAGGCTAGTATAAAAGTAATTATTAGCTGCAGTGGTAGCATAGCCCATTTTGCTAAATGCTGAAAAAAAAAAGCAGTCTTGAATCTGAAGAAATTAGAATCATAGAAACATAGAATTGTCTAGGTTGGAAGGCACCTTTAAGACCATTGAGTCCAACCACCAACCTAGCACCGCCAAGCCCACCACTAAACCATGTCCCTGAGCACCACGTCTACACATCTCTTAAATACTTCCAGGGATGGCAGCTCCACCACTTCCCTGGACAGCCTGTTCCAATGCTTGGCAACCCTTTTGGTGAAGAATTTTTTTCTAATATTCAGTCTAAACCTCCCCTGGCACAACTTGAGGCCATTTCCTCCTGTGCTATCACTTGTTATTTGGGAGAAGAGACTGTCCCCCACCTTGCTATAACCTCTTTTCAGGTAGATGTAAAGAGTGATAAGGTCTCCCCTCAGCCTCCTTTTCTCCAGGCTAAACAACTCCAGGTCCCTCAGCTGCTCCTTGTAAGACTCATGCTCTAGAACCCTCACCAGCTTTGTTGCCCTTCTCTTGAACATGCTCCAGTACCTCAGTGTCTTTCTTGTAGTGAGGGGCCCAAAACTGAACACAGTATTGGAGGTGGGGCCTCACCAGTGCCAAGTACAGGGGGACGATGACCTCCCTAGTCCTGCTGGCCACACTATTCCTGATACAGGCCAGGATGCTGTTGGCCTTCTTGGCCATCTGGGCTCACATTCAGCTGGCTGTCAACCAACACCCCCAGGTCCTTTTCTACCAGGCAGCTTTCCAGCCACTCTTCCCCAGGCCTGCAGTGCTGCACGGGGTTGTTGTGACCCAAGTGCAGGACCCAGCACTTGGCCTTGTTGAATCTCATACCATTGGCTTCAGTCCATGGATCCAGCCTGTCCAGATCCCTCTAGAGCCATCCTATCCTCGAGCAGGTCGACAATTCTGCTCAACTTGGAGTCACCTGCAAACTTACTGAGGGTGCACTCAATCCACTCATCCAGGTTGTTGATAAAGATATTAAAGAGAACAAGCCCCTATACTGAGCCCTGGGGAACACCACTTGTGACTGGCCGCCAACTGGATTTAACTCCATTCACCACAAATCTTTGCGCCCGGCCTTCCAGCCAGTTTTTTAACCAGTGAAGCATACGCCAGTCCAAGCCATAAGCAGCCAGTTTCTCCAGAAGAATGCTGTGGGAAACAGTGTCAAAGGCTTTACTAAAGTCCAGGTAAACAACACCCACATCCATTATTGTTTAAGACAAGACAACAGACACAGGAGAAGAAAACTGTGTCTACAAACCAAACAGGCCAGATCTTATGGACTAGTGCACGTCAGTGCTGTTTGACACATTGCCAGTGAGGTCCAAGGTGCAGCTTCGGTTCAGCACCCTCCCAGGCCATGCTTAGATGTGGTACTGGATTTAACTCAGGGCAGGGAGCAGCACCACCAGGTGGTGTAGATGCAGCCAGCCTATTCCAAAATGTTAGTTTGGCTGTAAGGATGTGACCCATAACCTGACAGCTGGCCTGAAGTCAGAGAGTTATCCATGGTCTATTTCATTTACAGGCATGTTTTGCTATCTACCATGAACATATTGCTGAAAAATTCAACGGTTAGTAATACGGTGGCCTCCAAAGACAATTCTCCTGTAAGTATTACCATAAGAAAGAGAGGGTGCGTGCTGTGTCTTCAGAAACTTTTACCACTGAAATACATCAGGCTTGGGGGATGGAGAACACGAGCAGCAGGATTGTCATGCAGGGCAGATGCTGGCTTTTTAGAGGCTGAGTTTGCGGTGTGGGTCACTGCTCTGAAAGATCTCTGCTGCTTCATCTGTGAGACTGGCACCAGGCAATTGCCCCTTTTTTCCAGCCTCCACTATTGATTGTCTTGATTTGACCTTCACTCGTCTAAGGAAGGTGATGATGATGATGATGATGGTGATTAAAATGCAACTGTTCAAAAAGAGGCAGCAAGGGAGCTCACTGTAAAAGGTTTATTTTGAGCAGTATGTTTCATAGACTGAGTAGCTGCTCTGCTCCACACAGACAGCTTCCAAAAATCCCATTGACAATCCTGCTGATGCTCCTCCAGCCTTACCATCCTCTGTGAGGTATACTGTCCCCATCAGATAAAAGTATATATTTGCCATCATGCTGTTTGCTAATGTCTTTGATATCCCGAAGGACAATTCATTGTTTTAATGCATGATGTAGTGTAATTCATCATGCAGCAAGAACAGTACTAATCACCCTTCCCGTTTGCATCAGCCATCACTCTTCAGCCCCTATTGTATCAGAATCAATCTGAACTTGTTTATATTAATCATAAGTTGTTTGTATAGAAAAAAGCCAGTCGCAAATTGTATGAATAGGCACCATGCTGCAGAGAAATAGAAAGATAGTTGAGTATTAGAGAAGATAAAAAGAGGAAATAAGAAGGATGTTTTCTTTTCTTAGTTTTATAAAGCAAATAAATAGATTAAACAAACAGCATATAATTAAAGAGACCTGGGAGTCCTGGTGGACAACAGGATGACCATGAGCCAGCAATGTGCCCTGGTGGCCAAGAAGGCCAATGGCATCCTGGGGTGCATCAAGAAGAGTGCGGCCAGCAGGTCAAGGGAGGTCATCCTCCCCCTCTACTCTGCCCTGGTGAGGCCGCATCTGGAGTACTGTGTCCAGTTCTGGGCTCCCCGGTTCCAGAAGGACAGGGAACTGCTGGAGAGGGTCCAGCAGAGGGCTACAAAGATGATTAGGGGACTGGAGCATCTTTCTTATGAGGAAAGGCTGAGGGACTTGGGTCTTTTTAGTCTAGAGAAAAGAAGACTGAGGGGGGGGATCTTATCAATACTTAGAAATACTTAAGGGGAGGGTGCCAGGGCGATGAGAACAGTCTTTTTTCAGTTGTGCCCAGTGATAGAACAAGAGGTAACGGGTACAAACTTGAACACAGGAAGCTCCATCTTAACATGAGGAGGAACTCCTTTCCTTTGATGGTGGCAGAGCACTGGCACAGGCTGCCCAGAGAGGTTGTGGAGTCTTCAGCTCTGGACACATTCAAGACCCACCTGGACACCATCTTGTGCAACCTGCTGTAGGTGTCCCTAATGCGGTATTCTATTGCTTATAAAAAGAGATCAGCTTTGACTCTTTGGTTTACTATTAAACCTAAATACAAATGTTTCTTGCATTTATTTGTTACAAAATGTATATGCCTACTTTTAAACCAAAAAATAATTTTACATCCAAAATAGTAACACTGAAATTAAGTGTGCCATCGAAAGTGAACTATATCCTTAAATAATTCTCTGACTCGTGGCTGTTATAGTTTTCCATGGACATAATACGTCATAAACCAGGGTATTCTAAAGATGACAGTACAAAATAACCCTACATGATATTTCATATGAATATTTCCCAAGGCACAATATAAAACCAGGGTGTAAAAGGTGATATATCATTTAGAATTAACTGAGTCAAGAATTCTTGTTTTTCTCTTTAGCTTTTAATATTTATTAACCTGTCAACTTGGATGCAAGCCAAAGCTGATTTCCATATTTCTACTAAGACTAAGAAATTTTCTTTTCTAGTCTCAAACCTTATAATGGAACACATAATAATGTGTTGAGCAGGAGCAAGCAATGTGCGATCGCAGCCCAGAAAGCCAACCGTATCCTGGGCTGCATCAAAAGAAGCGTGGCCAGCAGGTCAAGGGAGGTGATTCTGCCCCTCTACTCCGCTCTCGTGAGACCCCACCTGGAGTACTGCATCCAGCTCTGGAGTCCCCAACATAAGAAGGACATGGACCTGCTGCAGTGTGTCCAGAGGAGAGCCACGAGGATGATCAGAGGGCTGGAGCACCTCTCCTATGAGGAGAGGCTGAGAGAGTTGGGGCTGTTCAGCCTGGAGAAGAGATGGCTCCGGGGAGACCTTACTGCGGCCTTCCAGTACCTAAAGGGGGCCTACAGGAGAGCTGGGGAAGGACTTTTTACTAGGGCATGTAGTGATAGGACGAGGGGGAATGGCTTTAAGCTGGAAGAGGGCAGGTTTAGATTAAACATTAGGAAGAAATTTTTCACTTTAAGGGTGGTGAGGCACTGGAACAGGTTGCCCAGAGAGGTTGTTGAAGCTCCGTCCCTGGAGGTGTTCAAGGCCAGGCTGGACATGGCCTTGGGCAACCTGGTCTAGTGAGAGGTATCCCTGCCTGTGGCAGGGGGGTTGGAACTCAATGATCTTCAAGGTCCATTCCAACCTAAACCATTCTATGATTCTATGATAATAAAGAGCAGTTTCAGACAACAATAAGAGTAATCTAAAAGTACAGTTCAGCTACAACCATACTTTTTACGTCATCAATCCCATTTCAAAGGGTCATTTCCTCCAGAGTATTCATAAAATCCCTTGAAAGGTTAAGGTCTGTTTGATATTAGGAAACCAGGGGGAGTATATAAGCAATCTGGATATCGAGTCAATATTTCTCAGTAAGCTAGTTTAATATACAGCAGAATATTAGCGTTAAAATAATTGCAGGGACCAGAAGAAAGCAAATGCATCATGTTGAGCCAAGTCATTGGTTGACATTTTTGTAACCATATCTGGTAATGGTGTCACTTTAAGTGCCATGAAGATGCCTTGATACTCTTCATTTTTTATTCACCAAATGCTCACGAGACATAGCTGCTTCAAAGGTATTCAAGTCATACATCTCTACCTGCTAATGCCCAAACATATGATCCAAGAACTCAGACTGGAGAAAAAATCAGAACCAATTCACACTGAAAAATTCCTAGTACTGCAAGGGTTGTATTTTTGTGTGAACTATTCCATGAATTTTTCATGGGTTTTGGGTTTTTGTTTGTTTGATTTCAGTGTTTCTTAGCACAGAAAAAAAAAAAAAAAGAGGTTCTCTCGTTACTGTGATATGTGAGAATCTGAAGAAATCACATTGGCAGCTACCCTCAAAATGAAGTAAATAAGGGTAGTATCACTCTAGCAGTGTGGTTACACAGCTGGATCTTTGGCTGAAGGTTTCAGGAAAGTCGTAATAAAGGCATTTAAGGCACAGTAATAGTCTCATCTACAGGTTTCCAGGCATGACTTATGGTACGTACCAGACTGTTAAGAGCACTGGGGTCTTTTAGGAATAATAAAAACAAAATCTCATGAAGGTTCACGTGAAAAAGGTTTGGCCTGAGAGGTATTCTGATTGATAAGAATTATTGAACGGATAGGCAAACCATTAGATTATTGCAACATACAAAAATGTCTTTAAAGGATTCATCCATCTGAGACAGGATTGGAAAAATATTACTGAAGACATTCTTCTTGAGCTGGATATATGTTCTGCAATGTGATTTATGAAATTGGAATTCCATCATCCTCTTTATTGTTCTGCTAGCTAAAAAAAAAGACTTTGAAATGGCAGTTTTCTTCTAAAATTAAGATTTATTGAAGAGATAATCAGAAAGATTAGACTTGCCAATGTCTGCTGGATGTATAGTCTGAGAAACTCATTTTTCATTTTGCCAAACAATTCCTTAAGCTCATAACAAGTTTTCTAAAAAACAGCCTTCTTTGCATGAAGCCTCATTTCGCTAATTATTTTAGTGAGTAGCAAGGTAACCACCAGATTTCTAAGACATCAGAAGTAGTCCGAGACTCCTAACCATTCTGATGTTGCTTCCAGGACTATAAGGTGAAAAATTTATGCCTTATTCAGTTTTATTTCTATTTATTCTTTTATTTAATAGCTTTATATAAATATACATAGAAGAAGGCTTGATAAAAGCACATGTTGTATTTCGCAAGTAGAAGGAAATTCTACTGGTATCGCCACTATTGATTCATTGTATTAATTAGCAAGTCTAGTCACATAGTAGCAGCCCTGAAACATGACAGGGAAGTAAATTGCTCCATGTTGTAAGTGGTAGGGTATTTACATATTTGTCCAATTTTTCCACTGATCTACAAATATATTAGTGCTTTACATGATTTTTTTACTTTACAACTTGCACATAATGTTTCTGCCTGAACATCAGATAAAAGCTTAAAGGAAGGCTTGGTGTTTTAAAGGAAAACTCTTTTCTCACTTAGCAACAATTCATCATCCAAGCCTAGGGTCTCCTGAAAGCAACTGCAAAGAAAAGAGTAGATGTTCTTTTTTTTCACTTGCTTTCTGACTGTCATTTATTTTATTAGCAACACTACAGGGGACCAATTATAACAAGAATAAACAAGATATCTATTTGGGTTTTTCATTATTTGACTGCTGCAGCTTCTTTTCCTCTGTTAGAGCTTTTCAGTTGAAAACACCCCATGGTTTTGCCTATAAACAGGATTTCGGAAGCATACTTAGAGTAATGGTATTCACTGGTGCAGAATAAACTCAATCATAATGTTAAAATGAAGACTTCGAGTTTGTTTCTGCACAACTGCAAGCTTCAGTGTGAATTTCAGTTTGGCTGCACCTTACACTACCTTTAAAAGAGTAATTGCAGTGCTGCCCTGTTTCAAAGACTTTGCCAGAAAAGAACAGCTTTAGCCGGTGGTCCCCTGTAGAGCTTTCAGGAGATGTACTTGAATTAAATAATAGCTGTGCCCCTGTGTCTAGGTCAATGTTGTCAAATTTACAACCTCTGTCAAAGGCAAGGCCAAGTCTTGCCTTTGTTGGCCCACATGACTTATGACTTATCTTGTATAAACTTATGGCTTACAGTATTTTCCCTACTATAATAACCTTGGAGAAGAAGAAAAGCATACACTACAAACAGAAAATTTTGACTATGCTACAGCTATTTGGCACTGACTCACTGACATATTTAAGACTTAAGTCTGTTGGTTCTTTTGAGTAAGCATAGAGGACCTTTGTGGGTTTTATAAAAATGTAAAGATGTTGCATTCAGCCTGACAAAGAAAGGAGTTTATATCACATCAAGCCACTGGCTAGTGGTTGGGCATGAAATTTTGGTGAAAAGACCATAAAAATGAATACAAGGTATGTGTTCCTTTGATTCTCCAAACACAGGCTGGATGCAACCCCAAGGTTTGCCCCTGCCAGACTTATTTTTGATGATTATTAATTCAGCCATAATTTTCTACTGAAGCCCAAATATTTAATACCATATGGACAAGAACTCAAAATAAGGGAAATTATTCATACATCTATTCACACTAATTAACACTTACAAGATCTGTGAGAGTCTTTGTGCAAAACTTTGCATTCTTTCTTTCATCTTTGTTTTTATTTGTACGAAATTTTCTTGCCTTTAATGCTTATATGCTTCCCAAGTTAACTTGTCTCACAGCTTCCCCGTGTTTCTCTAAGTCTGTGAAATACTTTCCTTGCCACCACATGTAGATTTATTTCTTCTAGAAAACTAAAACACACCAGCCTACCTATCATATGAGTATCAAAAAACGACGACAACATTCATATTAACTATCCATAATCATGTGAGCAATAGGATGAGTTACTGTCCTTGTTAAATGTCATTTCTTTTCCCTCAAATGTGTTTTATATAGATTATAAATCTTCTGGGCAAGAACCCTTGATCTGTCTGAAAAAGGATGAATAGTTGTAGCTGCATGTTTTGGATAAAAGTAAGGCAAGGATAACAGTGAGGATGGTGTTGTGGATGTGGCCTGCACGTCACAGTTTTTGAGTATGACTTGATGGCTGCTGGTTTTGTGATGGCGTTAGTCTGGGAGGCCTCATGCACACACAGTGTTACCAATGTAGGTTGCCCAATTCTGTACTGAAAATTGCATATGGAAAGATGGTGGCCTTGGGATCTTTTAGCATATTTAGCTGCTATTGAACTTTGCACTTGCTTGAAAATATCTTTTTCTTTCCAACTTATTACAGTCTAATAAAAAATACTATTTCTTCACACAAGCTTCAATACAAATAAGTGTTTCTATATATTTATTTTTGTGAAGCAGACTTCACATTTGTATTGCTAAGGCAGTATCTCTACACTTGACAAAAAGCATAAAAGAGTAGAATGATTCTGTTTCAAATGGTCATCAATACAGTTTTACTTCCCTAGAGAATGAAGTGCAAAGAAATTTATGAACTGTGTTCCAGGTTCAGAAAAAATAAAAGGAAGATCTTCACCTGGTGAATTTATCAGATCTATGATGATTAACTGTAGGTGAGGTTCTGGCTTAGAGTGTTGGAGCAGAAGGTAAGAAATACACCATTTGGATTTCAGTTTGGCTTTGGATTTCACCCCATATCACTTACTAAGTTTATGAGTATGCTTAGGGAGTTAAAAACAATCTGATTGTGGTATCACAACACATGTTTCTGAAGCCCTATCCTTCATGACTGACTAAAACTAGTGGAGAAACATGAGCTTCTTATTGATGAGATTGATACTAATGTTTCTCAAGATAAACTGCCAGTCCTGCATAAACAAGCAGAAATTTTTGCTAAAGAAGTCTTCCCCAGATATCAACAATCTCACCAGCTGTCGTTCATTCTTGAACTTGGCAGGAGCAAAGAAAAGCAGTCACAAGGTCCCACTTCAGCTATATTTTTATTACATACATTTATGCCGTTTCTCTTAATCTAAGTTTGTAATTTCATAAAAGACTCCAATGGTTAGAGATATTTATGACTAATAATTTCTTACTAGTCACAAATAAGAGATATCTATGAAAATTTATGCAAGCTGTACTGTTGACCATAATCAATCCACTGCAAGACCTTACAGAAGTAAATATAAAGGCTCATTAATGAGTTGATTCATCACTCTCCAAAAGGCCCTGAGGTTAATACTGTGGAACTGTTTTTCTTCATCTGGGTCTGTATATGCTATACTCTGTATGAATCCATCTTCTCATCTTTCTCCTTCAGTACAAAGATGAATCCTAATACAGCTCTCAGAAACCTTTCCAAGCGTCTTACAAAGAGAAGAAGCTAGATTAAAATGGCTATAATAATTTTAACAAAACACAGATATACAAGTTAATATAAAAAAATATGTGCTACACCCTGAGAATATCACAATGGTTGTAGTTTGAACCCATTAGACCTATTGCAAAACCTGGATTCACACCACCAATATCTTACATGGTATGTGGCCACCTGGGAGACAATGTCTGTCCAATTAATACCTCGCAGTGACCACCTACACCTCTGTCACACAGAAACTTCCCACCGGAATGAGCAGGGTATCTGAAATTTGATCTGTAGTCCCATGTCAAGCAGCACTGATATGACTACCACTTAAGTGACATTAATTTGTAATACATCTACTCAACAGCTACATGTTGTACTTCCTGTTTATTCTTCCTTTGATTTATGCATTTGGCTGTGCTTTTTAAAACCCTCAAGTTTCAATGAAGAATACCTCTTACAATTTTTAGTCCTTTTCTAACGAAGAGTAGGAAGCTGAACTTGATGTACTTGGTGTACAGCGTTGGGCCCCTCACTACAGGAAAGACATTGAGGTGCTGGAGCATGTTCAGAGAAGGGCAACAAAGCTGGTGAAGGGTCTAGAGCAAAAGTCTTATGAGCAGTGACTGAGGGAACTGGGATTGTCTAGCCTGGAGAAAAGGAGGCTGAGGGGAGACCTTATCGCTCTCTACAACTACCTGAAAGGAGGTCGTGGAGAGGTAGGGGTTGGTCTCTTCTCCCAAGTAACTGGTGACGAAATGAGGAGAGGAGGAAATAGCCTCAAGTTGAGCCGGGGGGGGGGGGGGTGTTATATTGGATATTAGGAAAAATTTCATCACCGAAAGGGTTATCAAGCACTGGAATGGGCTGCCCGGGGAAGTGGTTGAGTCACCATCCCTGGAGGTATTTAAAAGACGTGTAGATGTGGTGCTTAGGAACATGGTTTAGTGGGACTTGGCAGTGTTAGGTTTACAGTTGGACTCCATGATCTTAAAGGTCTTTTCCAACCTCAATGATTATATGATTCTATGAAATATTACCATTCCTTGGCTGACTTCAACTACTTCTTTAGCTGAGGGGTCCTGCCTCTGAAAATGGATTTATTAGAATCCTTTCAGTTCTTTATATAAAGACTCTCAGGCATGATGCAAAATTTTTATTTCATTTAGCATTTAATGCTTTTGTTTCTCTAATTTCCATATGTCTTATTACTTTCATACTTGACAACAATTGCTACAGGAAAAGCAAATAAACAGTTTCTGATTTGATTGACAAACTGCAATGCTTGAGGCTTATCATTTGCAACTCAGATCAACTCAGACAACCAAAGCCACTTCTTTTCAGCCTATTTCCTTAAAAGTTCCATATGGAGTCATTACCCTCAGTGCAAGGGTTTATCCAGATAATAATGAAATTAAGAGAAAGTCTTCATTGCATTTTGGTCCATCTTTGCACGGTTTCTGTCAACCTTACTTTACAGACAGAGGAAGGATCGGTTGTTCTAAGGATAGGGAGGTCAAAGACAGCAAAGGCTGCAATGCACTGGTGGAAAACTAGAAAAAAAGGAAACTATAATGTAAAGAACTAAAGACAAAGAATGTTAATTGGTTAATTAATCTATTCAGACCATAACCTGTCAAGTTCTTTGACTTGATTTTGCCAAGCTTCTTGAGTCTACATTATTTTCCTCTTATTCTGTGTACTGAGTTCCCCCCCAGAGCTCTATCTGGAAGCCTAACTGTAGAAGTACTGATAGAGTCAAGCTTGTTTTATTTTATATTAATTTAGTGGCTAGGAAGAAAGTTTCACATGATCCATGTAATAAATCCAAAATACTACAGATCTAAATGATGCTTGTCCCCAATGTTTTTCAGTATTTCTTGAAAGACCGAGGAGGTGAAGAGGATTAAAAGCTCTGTGCTGCCATGAGAATGAGATTTTGCAGTTCTTCATCCTGCAAGACTCCACAATGGATATTTTTTACATTGTAGTGAAAGAGGACACCTTTATACAAAACATTAATAAAGAAAATCCCTGAACAACACCAAAAATAAAAAACCTCTATCTGTAGTTTGGGCACAGGCTAAACACTGATATTTTGGTAAAGGAATTCAAATAATTAAAATAATTACTTCATTAGTACTTTGACATGGAATAGAGCACTCTGTAGTAACGAGCCATCAGAAGGGAATAAAGAGCATTTTGCTCATGTAGGAACTATTTTTCTCTGACATAACTCTTCCAAACTCATTGGTCTGATGCCTCATATGTGGCAGCAATTAGAATCAGGGGTCTCCAGGAAACTAGCTAATAGATTATCAGAAGTATAATGCTACACCCTAATCCTGAAAGTGTAATGAATGACATAAACGGTTCCAGGTAAAGGTTCATTGGGGTGGAGAACTCTGTGAAACATTGAGTTATCCTCCAGTAAAGCCAATTTCACACAGCAACAGGCTCTTAATACTATTCCCACTTTATAATCCAAATTTGAGTCTCTCCCCGCTGCTGAGAAACATGTTGATATATCTACAATGCTTAAGAAGTACCATCATGATTGATTAAATTTAAACAGTACGAAAATAAATAAAATCTATCTGGTAATTGATTGTGCTTTCTTTTCTAATCAGCTTTTGAAAGGAAATTAAGGTTTCTTACGCAAAACAAATTACAAGTTTGTTTCTGTATGAGCCCATCTCTCCCTCCCTACAAACATGTAAATCTGTTGACCCATTTTTGACACATCTAGCACTCTGGCTAGCCACAGCACATGCTTCTGGTGGATGTCATGAGATTATGGAAAATTTGGGCTTACTTTTCTTGGAAAAGTTAGGGGACGACATTAAAATCTGTAGGCAATGAGGCATTAATAATTCTACTACTCACAAAACGACTTGCTTTTATTGTGTTTCTTCATGTATTTGATAGTTCAAAAATGATAGGGAGTTTTTTATTTAAATGTGAATATTTATTACTTACATACAGCAAACAAAAAAATTGCTCCTGGAATAAGTGGACTTTAATGGGGTACTTTCAGAATCACAGAAAAAGTCATTTCTAACAGTGAGTAGGGAATTTATTAGAGAAAGGAAGATGTTATTTTCCCAGAAACTAATTCTCTGTCTCCTTGCCTCACTGCAGAGCTTCTGACTGTAACCTTTCCCACACCTCCTTCTCCCTAGTTCCTTGCAACAACCTTAACAAAGAGAAAGTCTGTCTGATCCTATTGTTTGACATGCAAATCTTTTGAGAGAAATACTACATTTGAGAGAGAAAGGAGAAATCTTTTCGGTAGCAAGTTTGTTTGGTTATTATTATTATTACTACTATTATTACTCTTACAGCTTTTTCATGCTATTTAAGAGCTAAATAAATAGTAAAATAATTTGTAGGGAGATGGTGTAGCTGGAGGAGGACTGAGATATATTCAGCATTGCATATTAACTGGGTTTTTTTAATTATTATACCATTTCTTATGTGGCTTTAATGTCATTGCATATAGAATGTCTATCTACTTACATAGAAACCTGGAATTCTTCTGTATGTTGGGATTCTGACTTATTTCCTTTCTTCCTTCCAAAATCCTGAGATTTTCTATGAAGGTACCAGTGTCTCTCTAATGTGTTCCAGTACAATCATCCTCATTACCAAAACCTGAGCATTTCTGACATAACTGCTAAACTTCCAAGGAGTTGCTCGGGACTTAGAAACATTGCTCTCGTTGACTTTAACAAGATCAGTGATACTCTACTGCATGCAAAGCTTTGAAATTTAGGTGGAACCATTAAACATTAATGACTACAATAGTTAGACTCAAATAAAACAATTGAGTTAATAATACCACAATTTCTCACCAGAATTTTATGATAGTTTATCATAAAATAAAAAATAATTCATCAAGGAATTTTATTTTGTCCTTCCTTCAAATATTTCTTTTTGATGTCTCCTGTCGGACATGACAAATAATTCCCACAGTATTACTCTTTATTGTATTGGTGCTGTAGAACTGGCTAAGTTCTTTTTTTTTATAGATAAATACAGGTATTTTAGAGCTCTTATAAGCTATTGATTGCTATTAATATGCCATTGTGGTATTATAGTCAGTTCCAGAATATATATACATATATATATCTATACACACACCCACATCCATCTTGAACTTTGAGAAGACAAAAAAATAATGAAAGAAAAATGAAAATTGGTGAGCTGGTTCTGAAAATACAATATTTGTCTTAATGTTACAATGCATTTTAGTGATGGGAATGGGAAAATTGGTGGAGAAAGAGTACTAATTTTCAGCGTGCCTTGAAAAAAAGGAAACAAAACCAAAAAGAACAAACCAGGGCTGAAAAGCCACAGTGTACAAAAATTAACAAATGAGCAGCAGCCTTTACTATTATAAGTGAGGGAAGAAAGGACTGTAGGCACTAGGAAGCCTGAAATCAGAGATTTTGTACGCAGGGGAATGCGAATTCTGCAGTAAGATGCACACATCCAACTGCATCACGGGAGTAACGTGGACCCCAACCCACAGAGCTAGTGAGGGAAGCATAAAAACAGAGCAAGTGTCCATCTTCTTTTCTGCTCATCTCTGCCTGCTCTTGTCCCTAACATCTCTCTCTAATAGCCCATCTACAGATACTTCCCAAGAAACCTGTAGCTGTCTGCTGAAAGTCTTCAGAGGTGAAGAAAAGGAAGGCTGCTGTAATTTGTCAGTGGAAGAGGGATGTGTATATGTCATGGTTTCAGCCGGGGTGGAGCTGACTTTCTTCCTAGCAGCTGGTATAGTGCCATGTTTTGGATTTGGGATGAGAAGGGTGTTGATAGCATAGTGGTGGTTTTGGTTGTTGGTAAGCAGTCAAGGCCCTTTCCGCTCCTTATACTGCCCCGCCAGTGAGTAGGCTGGGAGTGCGTGCACAAAACATTGGGAGGAGACACAGCCAGGACAGCTGACCCCAACTGACCAAAGGGCTATCCCACACCATATGACGTCATGCCCGATATATAAGCTGGGGGAAGAAGAAAGAAGTTGGGGTTGTTCAGTTATGGTGGTTTGTCTTCCCAAGTAACAGTTACGTGTGATGGAGCCCTGCTTTCCTGGAGATGGCTGAACACCTGCCTGCCGATGGGAAGCAGTGAATGAATTCCTTGTTTTCATTGGTTTTGTGTGTGGCTTTTGCTTCACTTATTAAACTGCTTTTATCTTAACCCACAAGTTTTCTCATTTTTCCTCTTTTGTTTCTTTCCTCCATCCCACCAGAGGCAACTAAGCGAGCGGCTGCATGGTCCTAGCTGCTGACTGGTGTTAAACCATAACAGTAAGGCATTGAGGAAACCCTAATTATGGAAAAAGACCATGATTGCTGCGCTGGTGTTTGCTCAGGCCTCTGTTCTCTGCTGAAAGTGTCATGAGCTCCAAAGTGTTGCTCCTCCAGAAAGGTTTGCACAGAAAAGGACTGAGTTGTCTGGGATGCCAGGAGAACCCAAGCAAGCACAGCTTTGTGTCCCACTAAATAACAGGACTGTGAATTTCACATGTGAAGTAGCTGGGAGAGATTGCAGTCAAAGTAAATTTTCTTGGTGAGTTGCCCAGACATCTGGAAGCAGAAAAAACCTGCACATCGTGCAGCATAAATTCTGCATCCTTTGTTTTCTGAGCTTTCCTAAGAAGGCATCTTATTAACACCAGCTTTTAAAATAGCCATAGCACGTGACACAAATAAAGTGCCTGAAGTCCACATCTGCTGGAGGGTGCAATGATAGGCGGTTAGAGAAGACAATTTTGGTTGAGTGGCAAGAGTGAGTTCCGGACCATTTCAATGTTTCCATACTGCATAATCATGTTCCCTAGCCTGTAATTCACCACAAACCTCTAAAAATACTTGGGGTGCTGCTGATTTGCTGCTGGGATTTTAGAGTGAATGATGGGATACATGGGCTACATTGTGTTTCATGGTAAACGGCATTTTTTGTCAAATAGTCACAGTAAATTTGTAGCTGGAACTCGCTGCACAGTAGCTAGACTTTAAGGGTTTGATTATGTGAAAACATACCAAACCAAATAACTTGCCTATTGATATAAGGGTGCATGTTTTGGTTTCAGAGACACTAGTCACATAAATGAAGCTGTGTACACTTTTTTATTTATATTAAGTTGGATCACATTTTTCTCTCAGTTATTTCTCCCTTATGCAATTTATTTATTATTCTTAAGCAGTCCTCCTGGTTATACAAGCAGAAAGAAAAATCGCTTTAGACAATAAAGATCTCCACATATATTTTTGTAATTCATCTAGCTTTAAAGTAGCTGAATTTCCTCCTCTTCTTTTGTATTTGACATTTAAATAAATAAACAAACTAGCAAACAGAAAGCATTGCTTCTGGACTAAATTTTCTGCCATTTTTCTTCTCGAGACAGATTTTTTACAAATGAGTTAAAAGCGCCTCAAAGGTCTTTTAAAGAAAGTGCTGATGTAGTTTGGTAAAAGCTTTGGTAGGAGGATGCTCTAATTGGTGCAGATAGATAGCTACAAAATTGTCAGGTTAGCTCCACAGCAGTCACTCACTAAACAAAGGTGTTTATATATAAGCTATAGTGTTTCCTCCTGAGCTAGATTCATTCTGACACTTATTTCCATTTGTACTCATTTTTTTTCTCACAGATTAATTTTTTTCCCAAATCACCTTGTTTTTTCCATCATTCCTTTTAGCTAAGAAATATTACCAAATTGGTTTTGCTCAATTTACATATTAAATGCAGTAAAATGTGCTACCACAGAAGTACATGCCTCAGAATGTGACAACCTGAAAACGTATAATTTTCTGTGTTAAAGTGGGTTCAAAAACTGAAGTGTTTCGTTTTGCTACTTGCTAGGCAGCTAAATTTGCTCCATTTCTAGTCTGCTCTGGTCAGTTCTTAAAGCAATTTCTAAGCATTTAGCTCACAGTAACAGAAATGCTTTATTTTATAAAAAATAATTTTATATTTTTAAGACTAAAGTAGGCCATCTTGGCCTACTTAGGTTGTTATTCAAAATATTCCAAGGACAAGTCAAACCTACACTAATAGCACTGGTGAAACTGCACTGAAAACAAAAGGAACTATGTTTTAATTTGGTCAGAAATGTAAGTGGAAACAGTAGCTTCCTTACAGATGTTAACGCAAGCTCTTACCTGTAAGTAAAAATTCCCAATGTTTCAGCACAAGTTAGCTAATTAGAGTTAATAAAATCCATTTAAAATTAATAAAGATTACAGACCTTTTGACAGTGTAAGCGCAGCTAAGACAAGTTGCTGGACACCACTGGGCTCCTTAGGTCACCCACCCCCCTGCTCAGCCTGATAATTTTCAGACGTTCGCTGCTGCATTTCATGCCAGAAGGATGTGCCTGCTCCTGCTTGGTTATAAACTGCCATGCAGGATCCTTTTAGGGCCTTACAACGTCTCTAAACCTTTTATGCTGACCTTTAACAGCACACTGATCCCTCTGGATCTATGCTAGGCTTAAGAAAAGGAAGCTTTGATTGTACCTGGGCAGCATAAGCTTTGGCTGCAGTTGGCAGGGAAAAGAAATTGGTACCGAGATGGAACCAGGACACAGAAGGATAGGGACTTGCCTTAATGCAACTACTAACGTTAGAAAATGAAAATAGCATTTCGTATTAAATAGGTATCAACTTGTTTAACTTAAGGACATGCTTCCCCTTTAGAAAATATGCTACTAGCTCTATCATTTTCTAGAACAGAGGCTCACCAGAACCTCAGCTACCTGCACTTATCCAGGATCCCAAATGTTGTATACGCACTATATTTATTAATAGCAATATATCTATATGCATTTTCTATCATGATAGCGTTCTAAATTGAAAGTTAACAGAACACATTTGCCGCCTTCATAAATGTTATTCCTAATATCACAGAATCACAGAACGGTCAGGGTTGGAAGGGACCTCTGGAGATCACCCAGTCCACCCCCCCTGCCACAGCAGGGACACCTACAGCAGTTGCACAGGACGGCGTCCAGGCGGGTTTGGAATGTCTCCAGTGTGGGAGACTCCACAACCTCTCTGGGCAGCCTGTGCCAGTGCTCTGCCACCCTCAGAGTAAAGAAGTTCCTCCTCATGTTAAGATGGAACTTCCTGTGCTCAAGTTTCGGAATGAAAATTAATAAAGATAATTCCTCTCACTGATTCCACTGACCTTAGAGGTATTTAGTAGATCAGCAAGTTTTACTGCTTTAAGCCAAGTAATATTTTATTGAGCCACACAGAACTACAAAAGCATATAGTGAACTGAATGGTGTTAATGTACACACGCAAAACCTGACGCAGGCAGATACTGATCACAGTATACTCATATAGTCAAGTAATAAATAGCAATAAATGCTGGAAACTAGAAAGAACCAAAATCATTGAGTTCCTTAATAAATTGGCTTATAATCATTGGTTCTATTTTAGTGCAATTACTATTCAAAAAAAAAAAAAACAAACCACAATTCTTTTTAGTATTTAACTGTTTTGTGTTGAACCACATTTACAACACATTTCTGACAATTTTGTAAGATTTTGTGCTAAGGTTATCCTAGTTACTGTTTTCTCTTATGCATGGTATAAAAAGGAGTGCTTTAAAATGCCAAAAGAAATTCTCAAATATTTAAGTTTTATATTCCTTTAAACTAGTGTTCTTAAGTTTATCAGGAAGAAGTATACCTAAAAGCATAGCTTAATTAACATTCAGCATATGATTCCTTGGGGTTTCACTTAAAGGAACGAAAACTCACCAAGCAGCTTTCTGTTTTTCTATTTCTCTCACAAAGAGAAAGGGTCATTGCAAAAAAAATTATTGCATTTTTTTCTTCCTCACCTTGACAGCCACAAGAGATGGAAAGCAAGCCCTTGAGCCCGGCCAGGTATCCAACAGCACTTCTTATCCTGCAGTTTTCTTCTTAGTTCCACCTTCTAACAGTGGATAAGGGCAAAGACTATCTGCATGCAATTACCAAGGTTTGGGATTTCTTACAGTGACTTTGGTGTTATGTACCTTGGTTTAGGTACATAAGGCTAATGGAAAGATAATCAACTTCCTACTTCTGTTGGAGCCTTGACAAATGACTCTTAGCTTTTCCCACAATTTATTAGCTACTCCAGTTTATACCTAGTAGATGGTACAGATGCTACAAGAAATGTTTTGAATCTTTTTCTTAGCCAGAAGACTTGTTCTTCTAGCTTTTCTGCAATAGTAACCATATTGCACTATAATATAACAATGCTCAGAAGGAAAACAAAGTTCCTGTTTGTCCTTGAACATTTTGTGCTGAACTACATATAATAGTCTCTTTTTTTGCTCACAGAGGGACTTGCTTGGGATAGGAAATAATACAACACAGGAGAAGTGAGTCTATAAGACAGTTCTATGATTCTGTAAGAATTTTGGGGGTAAATGTTCACGGAGACCTTGATACGGGATGATGGCTGTATGGTCAGATATCTCTGACTACCAAAGTGTTTGCTGACCTTCCATTTTATCAGGTCAATTCTTTAAATTTATTTTACAAAGTATTCAACTTTGTGTTCCCTCATTAATACCACCACGAGCAGTTAATCCCACTTAATGAGACAGAGAGACAAAACTTCTAGCTACATGCAAACCTTTCTCTTAAATTATGTGGTTAGGCTTCAGTTTGAGAGACAGTGACATCTTCACAGAGATGTCCATGTTTTCTTCCAGTGTCTTCAGTATTTTGAGAGGAATGGCCATTTTGAGCATGAATGGATTCATAAAGAAATGAAAAGAAACTCGCTGAGGAGACCAGCTCCAGTGCGGGTCGGTCCGCACTGGGGAAAGGGATCGGAGGTGGAAAAAAAGGGATCGGAGGCGAAAAGGGCCGGCAAGGGGCTCTCTTTGGGGGCTTTCGAAGCCGGAGAAAGCGACCAGCTCGTCCTCGTACTCCTGCCGGAACCGGCAGCTTGAGGGGGGCTGCTGAGGCGGCAGGGGAGGAGCCCGCAGCATGCGCGGCAGCTCAAAAAGAGCTGTGAAGGAGCGCAGCGAGATTCGCTGGGCACCGAGTGAGTGGGCAACCTGTGGGTGACACCCGGGTCGTCACCTGGGTGCACCACGGGAGGGCAGACCCCGCTGAATGGGCACAGTAACCAGGTTAACAGGGAGCGACACGTCCCACGGAAAGGTGCTGCTGCCCTACCAACGTGGTCAGGGAATCATGGTAGCCACCCAGCAGAAGACCATAGCCCCAAAGAACCGTGCACGCACCAGCTCTGATGCTGCTTCGCAGACAGAGCTGTCGTGTGAGCATGTTGCCACCCAGGCATTGGACTGCAGGGTGTGCCCTACTCTCACACCAGTGTCAGAAGGTAATGGTAAGCATGCCTGTGGCAGGTGTGCCCAGGTGGAGGAGCTCCTATGCTTAGTGATGGAACTCAAGGAGGAGGTAAGTAGGTTGAGGGACATCAGGGAATGCGAGAGGGAGATTGATGCATGGAGTCGTACCCTGTCAACCATTACAGAAACCCAACAGGCAGATAGAGCCACTGCTGTAGAGAAATCCTACTCCTCTCCCCAACCGGCTGAACAGGGTAGCTTAGAGGAAAGGGGACAATGGCAAGGTGTTCCTGCCCAACCCAACAGGCGCCGCAGGCACATCAGCCTGCCAACTACTACACCTTTTGAGGTCCCATTGCAGAACAAATACAGTGCTCTGCAAGAGGAACCGAACAGTGAGGATGATAATCCTCCCAGTATGGAGGTGCCATTGAGGCCTCGTCGGACCACCCCCCGACTTAAAACTGCCTCAGCAAAAACCAAAAGATGGGTCATTGTAACAGGTGACTCAGTTCTGAAGGGCACGCAGGGCCCAATTTGTAAACCAGACCCACTATATAGGGAGGTTTGTTGCCTCCCTGGGGCCTGGGTTGATGATGTTAAGAGGAAGCTTCCTTCCCTAGTATGACAATCCGACTATTACTCCCTTTTAGTTTTTCAGGTAGCAAGTGACGACGTAGTGAGAAGAACGCTGAGGGCAATGAAGAAAGATTTCAGGGCCTTGGGACGACTGGTTAAGGGATCAGGAGCACAAGTCGTGTTCTCCTCTATCCCTCCAGTTGCGGGGAATGATGAGGGGGTAAACAGGAAAGGCCAGCAGGTCAATGACTGGCTCCGAACCTGGTGATACCAGCAAGGTTTTGGGTTCTTTGATCATGGCCTGATTTATAGAACACCAGGGCTACTGGAAGCAGACAGGAAAAGCCTATCTCGCAGGGGGAAGAGGGTTCTAGGACTAGAGTTAGTGGGGCTTATCGAGAAAGCTTTAAACTAGATTGGAAGGGGGATGAGGTTGTAACTGGGCTCACCAGAGAGGCACCTGAGTGTAGTAGCTCAGCACTTGTGGGGCAGGATGTTGGAACTGTTAAGGATCGGAACGCCCACCACCTCTCTAGGGCTACACACTCACTGGCCTCTCTGAAATGCCTGTACACTAATGCACGCAGCATGGGGAACAAGCAAGAGGAGTTAGAGATCTGTGTGCGGTCACAGGGCCATGATCTCATTGCAATTACTGAGACATGGTGGGATAGCTCGCATGACTGGAACGCTGTCATGGAGGGCTATGTTCTCTTTAGGAAAGATAGGCCAGTGAGGCGAGGTGGGGGAGTTGCTCTTTATGTGAAAAAGCAACTGGAATGTATCGAGCTCTCCCTGGGGGCTGATGATGAGCAAGTTGAGAGCTTGTGGGTAAGGATTAAGGGACAGGGTAACATGAGAGACACTGCTGTGGGTGTTTATTACAGGCCACCTAATCAGGATGGGGAAATTGATGAGGCCTTCTACAGACAGGTGAGAACCGCCTCACAATCACAGGCCTTGGTTCTCATGGGGGACTTCAACTTCCCTGATATCTGTTGGGAAGGCTACACAGCTAGGAATGTACAGCCCAGGAGATTCCTCCAGCGCATTGATGATAACTTCTTGACTCAGGTGGTGGAAGAGCCCACAAGAAGAGGTGTACTACTGGACCTAGTATTGACAAACAAAGAGGGACTGGTGGAGGATGTTAAGGTCAGGGGCAGACTTGGCTGTAGTGATCATGAGAAGACAGAGTTCAGCATTAAGAGCAGTATGAACAAAATGACATGTAGGGTTGAAACGTTAGACTTCGGGAGGGCTAACTTTGATCTCTTCAAGGAATTGATGGGAGAAATCAAATGGGAGAGGGCTCTAGAGGGTAAGGGGGCTCAAGAGAGCTGGCTGATATTCAAGCACCAGCTCCTCCAAGCTCAGGATAGGTGCATCCCGAAGAGCAAGAAATCAGGCAAGGGAAGGAGACCTGCATGGCTGAGCAGGGATCTTCAGAAAAAACTCAGGTGGAAGAAGGGAGTTTACAGGATGTGGAAAAGGGGGCTGACGACTTGGGATGAGTATAAGAATGCTGTCAGGGTATGCAGGGAAGAAACGAGGAAAGCCAAGGCAGCTTTGGAATTGAACCTGGCGAGGGATGTCAAGACCAATAGGAAGGGTTTCTTTAAGTATACAGGAGACAAAAGGAGAACCAGGGAAAATGTGGACCCGCTCTTGAACGAGATGGGTGCTGTGGTGACAGATAATGCAGAGAAGGCAGAGTTGCTGAATACTTTCTTTGCTTCTGTCTTCACTGCTCGGGCCAGCTCTCAGGAGTCCCAGACTTTGCAGGTAGAGAATGTCTGGAGGAAGCAAAACTTTCCCCTGGTTGAAGAGGAACAAGTTAAAGAACAATTAAATAAACTGGATACCCACAAGTCCATGGGGCCTGATGGGATGCACCCGCGAGTGCTGAGGGAGCTATCAGAAGTTATTGCTGAGCCACTCCCCATCATCTTTGAAAGGTCCTGGAGAACAGGTGAGGTGCCTGAGGACTGAAGGAAAGCCAATGTCACTCCAGTCTTCAAAAAGGACAAGAAGGATGACCCAGGAAACTACAGGCCAGTCAGCCTCACCTCCATCCCTGGAAAGATGATGGAACAGCTTGTTCTGGGCGTCATCTCCAAGCACCTGGAGGAAAAGAAGGTTCTTGGAAGTAGTCAGCATGAATTCACCAAGGGGAAGTCATGTCTGACTAATCTGATAGCCTTCTATGATGGCGTGACTGGATGGGTGGATGAAGGGAAGGCAGTGGATGTTGTCTACCTTGACTTCAGCAAGGCTTTCGACACAGTCTCCCACATCATCTTCCTAGGCAAGCTTAGGAAGTATGGGTTAGATGAATGGACAGTGGGGTGGATTGAACAGTGGCTGAATGATAGAGCTCAGAGGGTTGTGGTTAGTGGTGCAGAGTCCAGTTGGAAGCCAGTAACTAGTGGTGTCCCCCGGGTCAGTACTGGGTCCAGTCCTGTTCAATATATTCATCAATGACCTGGATGAAGGGATGGAGTGTACCATCAGCAAGTTTGCTGATGACACAAAACTGGGAGGGGTGGCTGACACGCCGAAAGGCTGTGCTGCCATACCGCGTGACCTGGACAGGCTGGAGAATTGGGCAGAAAAAAACCTGATGAGGTTCAATAAAGGCAAGTGTAGGGTACTGCATCTGGGGAGGAATAACCCCATGCATCAGTACAGGTTGGGGGCTGACCTCCTGGAGAGCAGCTGTGTGGAAAGGGACCTGGGAGTCCTGGTGGACAACAGGATGACCATGAGCCAGCAATGTGCCCTGGTGGCCAAGAAGGCCAATGGCATCCTGGGGTATATCAAGAAGAGTGTGGCCAGCAGGTCAAAGGAGGTCATCCTCACCCTCTACTCTGCCCTGGTGAGGCCGCATCTGGAGTACTATGTCCAGTTCTGGGCTCCCCGGTTCAAGAGGACAGGGAACTGCTGGAGAGGGTCCAGCAAAGAGCTACAAAGATGATTAGGGGACTGGAGCATCTTTCTTATGGGGAAAGGCTGAGGGACTTGGGTCTTTTTAGTCTAGAGAAAAGACTGAGGGGGGATCTTATCAATACTTAGAAATACTTAAGGGGAGGGTGCCAGGGCGATGAGAACAGTCTTTTTTCAGTGGTGCCCAGTGATAGGACTAGAGGTAACGGGCACAAACTGGAGCACAGGAAGTTCCGTCTCAACATGAGGAGGGACTTCTTTACTCTGAGGGTGGCAGAGCACTGGCACAGGCTGCCCAGAGAGGTTGTGGAGTCTCCCGCATTGGAGACATTCAAAACCCGCCTGGACGCCGTCCTGTGCAATGTGCTGTAGGTGTCCGTGCTGTGGCAGGGGGGGGTGGACTATATGATCTCCAGAGGTCCCTTCCAACCCTGACGATACTGTGATACTGTGAAATGTGCCATCCTTGCCTCAAATGTGATTATGCTCCACAGAATCAGAAAAACAGGAATAGGGGTCATGTCTGGATGATTCTAAGCACATCCGCACTTCCTTTGGATCAGGACTAACCTACATGTGGGTCTTATGGAGATATATGTGTACAGGGCATGATATGTATGACATGTGTCAGACAGGGCTTAGCACTGCATAAGGTTGTGGTGAGCCTGGACTTCACGCAAAAGTACTCTACACAGTCCCAGTTTCTTACATAGCATTCCTTTTTATTTCTCTGCTGGTCTAGAAACCTCATTCAACATCTATGCTATCTGCTGGATTTTGGTTGTCCAGTAATTCTGAAACTGCTTAAAAAACAGTACAAAACAATGAAATACTTATTGGTTTCTTCCCTTCACCATGCTGATCTGTATATAAATCAATTGAATGTATCTTTCCTACTCTTTTTATCCCCAGTGTGGCTTCATTGCTGAGTTTAGGGTTGAGGTAATTTTACAAATGTTTATCTGTTCCAGTGTTAAAAATAAATTGGACCAAGTTGGTGTTTTCAGCTCTCAGAGTTCAAAAGTAAGAATTATAACCAGCTATGCTGGGAACCAAAGATTTGGTGAACTCTAAGCTTTTCTTCAGGCAGAAGAAGCTACACTCATGCTTGTCAAGGAGATTAACGAGAAATCTGATTGAGTCTGGAAGACTATTGCTGCAGTGGATTACAAGTTTGATCTTTTTTTTTTTTTTTTCCAGGGATAAACAACCTCAAGGGCTAGGACACTGGCACAGAAAAGCAGATAATATCACTGGCTGTGAAGAAAAAGTGTGGCCATATGGCAGGCCCAATAAAGGAAAGTAAATGAAAGTGAAGCAATCCATTCAATAAAAGTATGGTTATGTAGTACTGTACAAAATCGTTACTTTTATTTTTGTATTTCTATATCAACATGTACCCTTTCTCCAACCCCTTTCTGTCTTATTTATTCAGACAGCATATTCCTTGGGAAAGGCCAATCTAAAATTAGGAGTATGCATTGGCTCCTGGAGCATCATAGTGTAAATGTTGGAAAGTGAGTCTTTGAATAATCAGATTAGAATAAACACAGGGATAAAGATTTATAGCTGCTGGTGGAGTGTGGAATTTCTAAAACTGCATAGTACACTACATAATAAGGAGGGGAATTCAGCAGTTGACAAAAGAGTTGTATCCTCTAACTCTTTGATCTCAAGAACCACAAGAGTATTCAGAGAATACTTACCAAATAAAAAATTTATATAAAAATAGAGATTCTCACAACTGGTAATTTCCCTCTAGACTGCATGTGTTACTGTTTCTTAAACAGGCCATATCCCTGAATATAAAAACAAAAACCAACAAACGAACCAAAATAAAACCCCAAACCACTAGATGATGGTAACCCTCCTTCATAATATTATATTATATTCAAAAGCTGTCACAAGACAAATCATCGTCTACATATTCTATATGTATTTATTAGCAAAAATAGGACTGCCTACTTATCCTAGAATAACACCCAAAAAGTAAATCACACTAACACCCAAAAGCATTAATTTCACTGATAGCACATCTGCACTAAATGCAGCTTTCTCACTTCTCAGTGAATGCTTTCTGAGTAAGATCAAGAGAAGGATTCTGATGGTTTTAACTCTATCCTAAAGCAAGATGATCACTGAATCAGATAAACTATTAATCTGTTTAAAGCTTGTTACTCTTTTTTTGCCAAGGCTGAGATGCTTTGCAGCAAAAAGCAGCCAGGACACTTCCTGCCAAGAACCAGACATCTCATGCATGTTTCATAAATATGTTTCTCTACTGAAAACACAAGGATTAAGCAAACACTAGTTCAGTTTGCAAAGGCTTCCACTAATGATTTTAAATAACTCCAAAAGAAATCTTGGCTCTATTTAAATCAACAGTAAATTCTCATTGCATTCAGTATGTCCAAGATTTTACCTCTAATTTTTAGCCACAATACAAACCCTTTTCAGTTTTAAATGAGGGTAACAATAAGTCATACGAGTGCACTGAATATGATAATGCCTATTTTTATTGCATTTGTTGAATTTCTAAATACCCAAATAGATGGCTTTTTGCTATTAAATAAAGTCTCCGTAAATATCCCTCTTCTACTAAATATTAACTGAAAGAAGTCAAGATTTCATAATAAAGCTCTGCCATTTGTAACATAACATCACCACACACCAAAATTGTGTGTGAAATAGATCATTTCTCAAGGAAGCACCTTTTAAAGCAAGACAAAAGACATGTCAACAAAGTAGCAATGCTATATCTAAAAGAAAGTTGATGGAGATCCCTCTTTTACTTAGAAAATCGTAAACTTTATGCAAGAATGGAGAAATAAATATAAACACCAGCAAGGTTTGCTTTTCAAGCATGCTGGGGTAGCAACACAGAATACTAAAACATGCTCAGAAGTAGGCTTATCGCCTGATGTGCGTCATGAGCGTAATCACTATTGTAGCACCTCACACACCAGGAAACCCAGTAGAGAGAAGATAAAGAGAAATTTTCCTTTCCAGGCAGTAAAATGGTAAGAAAGCTCTTCACCAACAGCCACTGGGTGACTGCAGTAGCCTCTGCTGCTCTAATGATGCACAGATGTAGGTGCAGCTGGAAGGACTTGGAGGGTTGGCATTGTGCGCCATTCGGTGGCCCGCTTCCAACCCCGGTGACACGGAGCTCAGCCCTAGAAATCCTGCCTGCTGCTTGCCCAGCGTGACTGCCTCTCTTTTAAGAACTGACGTCCCCGTACAGATTCAGCTGCAAAACACCGTACCCACGAAGGAGAGAAGAGCATATGCCATTTAAATGCCACGGGAGATGAGCACTCTGTAGCGGCTGCATCCATGACACCGTATTAATATGTAACGTATCACCTGAAGTGCAAATATTAAAAAATATTTCATGTGTGTATATTATATTTATATATAAGGCATGTATTATGTGTGCATATATGTGCACATTTTAGTAGAAAGTATTTTGTACTCACAACTGTACAAAAAGGACTTCTTATTCATAATGTACATTCTTTGTCCTCTTTGTATTTTGCAGTGTGCAAACACACACAAAAAAGAATTCCTACGGCTCTTTTTAATACCAATTAAAAAAACATCATAGAAACAGTCTAAATCCTTCAGTCTTGCCCTTTAACATCATTAAGTACGTTCTAGTCTGCATAAATTCACAAGGCAGAGGGCAGTGCTGCACAGCAATAATTGAGATAGTTCTTAACAAGCTGGCCTGGAAACCGGCAGCTGTGGCCCTATGGTAGCGTTAGGTAGCTCTGGTAGCAGACGCAGTATGCTATGCTCATGGGGCTAGACTGCTACTAGTGCGAAAAAATAGGCTTTTTTTGCCCAAAGTCATACTGCTGCGGTGTACAGCGTTTTGCTGAATAGGTTTCCTTAAGGCTTAGTGCATACTTGAAAGCAAACCGTATGGTCCTTTAACTGACGGCATTAGCCAGGACATCCAAGCACACCGCCCACCAGAAATCAGAAGCTAATTCTTCTTCTCTGTTGGAACTTGCATGCGCTAATTAGTCCTAAGAAAATTAATATAGTCAAGATTGCTTAAAAAAAGCAAAGTTTATTTGGCTTAGGAAACAGAGATAAAATCCAAAATAGCAGGCATTCTACAGAATTAATGTCTTTGAGTCAAAGAAGTATGGAAAAACTGACCTTGCTAAAGTTAGATGTATTTATACACATATACAAAAGAACAAATATACAAAGTAGCTCTAAAAGTCATCTCTGACACCTTGGATTGGTAAGGCGGCTTTTGTGAACCATGTCTACTCAACTGAAAATCCAGTCCTAAAGGGAAATGTTGGTCTCATTCAAAGTAATCACAAAACTCCATTTGATTACACTGACATGAAAATACCACCCTGGATCCTTCCTCCCTGACCCTAAAATAGTCAATAGGCTCTTAATACGAAGCCTGCTGTAGCTGATGGGGAATTCTCTCTTAATTTCAACAGGCTTTGTATCAGTCCTTGCACAATATTAGAGAAAACTGGTTAGAAGCAAGTAACATTCTATACCTCACTTCTGAATCTACAAAGATATCTATTTGGTATTAACATTCTTTCAGTAGAAAACAAAGCAATACAGAATACAGGTACCTTTGTGTCCTTTACAGATGTACTTTCAAGTCACGTATGTATTTTATTATATTCTTTGTGTGTGTGGCACTAACTTTGTATTTTTTTAACCGAATCACATACTCAATCTTCAATACGCAATCTTCAAACAGCTTCTTCTAGCTATTTAACGTACAATGAATTCTCCTTTTCAGATATTGTTGTGGTCAGGATACGATATCACTTCTTTTCAGAGAGGTCAGGCTTCCACCAATGATCCTCATTTTGTTGGTAGATATTTTTGTATGAAGGAAGTTTTCTATTGCAAATTCTACAAAGTTTTACTTGTATCACTTAACTTTCCTGCTTACTCGGAAAGCTGGTGTCACAGCTGTAATGAGATGTTGATGGGAAAAGGTGCGATTTCTTTTTAACACAAAAGTAGCCAGTGATTCTAGCATGTCAGGAAATAGCATAGCCTAACAGAAGGAAAGCTCCTGACAAGCAAAAGATATATGAGTGAAGAGGATTTCTCAGGCTAGTAAGCAGAAACCCTGGCTATCTAGCTGAGGAAAGGATGAGAGAATTGAGATTGAAGACAAGAAAAATGGAGACCTTAGGCAACATATCTATACACATTTATATACTGCTGTCACTGAGCTTTTTTCATTTTCAATAAATGCAACATACAAACAAACAAAAAATCCATCCAATTTTCTATGTCAAAATTCATGTACAAAAGCATTTCCCTGTGACAATAATTTGTAATGGAGGAATTCATTATGCTTCCACTGCACATTCTGCATCCTCTGCTTTCCTATGCCTCAGTGAGTAGGCCGCTTGTTTCTGTCTCTCCATTCTCCTTGCTTTGGATGTAACAAATCTCTTTCTGGGGTCTCAAAAAGCTCATTCTTCTTTCCCATAAAAGCTCTCTGTAATGACTGAGAAACACAGCAAAATACATCCAAGTAGAATTTCAGATAAACTACTGGACTGTTTATTTTGCGTTTGATGTGCATGCAGGTAGATAATGGAATATTAAGCTTCATCCAGAAGAGCTCCACTGTTTCTGAAGCATACTGTTTAAGCTCCATGAGCTGGTGAATGCAGCTACATGACTCATTTGACTGCTGGAGCAAGCCCCGAGGCTTCAGGATTAGGAGGTCTATTGCTATGCACAATATAAATCGCATCTACCTGTCTGACCGCTGCATGCTGCGCTCCGCGGTGGAAATATGTCTTTGGCAAGATACTCCAAATTTGAGGATCCCATTTTAATTTTGTCGATTGTCCTCTACTCATTATCAGCTCAAGTTCAGGTTATTATATTGTAGAATTTGTAAAAACTCAACTAATCTTTACCCCAGCTATCTGGCCAGCTGTGAAAGGTTTGATTTGATATGGGAAACAGGTAAGGTTTGAGTCATCTTTTTTATCCACCCCATGTAAATATTGCATGGCATTCTACATCATCTTTAAATACACAGCTGTTGTAGCCTGGGCCATTAGTCAACTCCTGCCCTTATTCCCCTCTGCCAGGGATTGATTAAAGCAAACAAGTGCCAGGACCCTGGATAAAGAGCAGGTCAGGTGGTGGTTCTTCACTACCTGTCCATCCATCCAAGCAAAAGAGTTCTTTCATATTTAGATGTGCCACCAGCATAAAACAGCTCCTGAAACAGTAGTGCTCCTGGATGCAGTACCCTAAACCTTATGAAATTCAACAAGTGTAGGGTACTGCATCTGGGGATGAATATCACCATGCATCAGTACAGGTTGGGGGCTGACCTCCTGGAGAGCAGATCTGTGGAAAGGGACCTGGGCGTCCTGGTGGACAACAGGACAACCATGAGCCAGCAATGTGCCCTGGTGGCCAAGAAGGCCAATGGCATCCTGGGGTATATCAAGAAGAGTGTGGCCAGCAGGTCGAGGGAGGTCATCCTCCCCCTCTACTCTGCCCTGGTGAGGCCGCATCTGGAGTACAGTGTCCAGTTCTGGGCTCCCCGGTTCAAGAGGACAGGGAACTGCTGGAGAGGGTCCAGCAAAGGGCTACAAAGATGATTAGGGGATTGGAGCATCTTTCTTATGAGGAAAGGCTGAGGGACTTGGGGGTTTTTAGTCTAGAGAAAAGAAGACTGAGGGGGGGAGGAATCTTATCAATACTTAGAAATACTTAAGGGGAGGGTGCCAGGTAGATGGAAACAATATTTTTTTCAGTGGTGCCCAGTGACAGGAGAAGAGGTAACGGGCACAAACTTGAACATAGGAAGTTTCATCTTAACATAAGGAGGAACTTCTTTCCTTTGAGGGTGGCAGAGCACTGGCACAGGCTGCCCAGAGAGGTTATGGAGTCTCCCACACTGGAGACATTCAAAACCCGCCTGGACGCCGTCCTGTGCAACTGCTGTAGGTGTCCCTGCTGTGGCAGGGGGGTTAGACTAGATGATCTCCAGAGGTCCCTTCCAACCCTGACCATTCTGTGATTCTGTGAAGTTTCATCTCTCCTAATTTTGGGGAGAGATGTATTCAACTGCTTACTTTGTTACACTGCATTACAGAAAAAGGGATAGGGTCCCTTCTCCAATGCTGAAAAACAATTTGCTGAACAACTCTTTCCAGAGATGCAGGCGTTTACTTTTCATACATAAAAATAAAATTAGATTTAAGATGGAAGATCTTCTGAAACCCTTTTGCTGTTTGAAGGTGTAAGGTAAGTTCTGTTCAGGTATAATAATGTGGGGTGAGATATAAAATACTAATCTTAAACTAATATAAACAGTATCATTAAGAGAAAGCATATCAAATTAGAATATATACAGTTCAGACATGATTCATATATAGATTTTACATTATTTGTAATAAGAAATAAGTTAATCTTTAAAGAATGCCACTCTGAGGCTATGTAGAAAGAAAAAATGCTATTTTCAAAGTCAATCATAAACTTGTCTTTATTTTTATTTCACACTATTGCACTAATACAAACTTGTCATTGGTAGTCTAAATTCAGAACACGGAGCCCAGATCTTCTTCTGCAGTTATTCTGCTACAGGTTTTTTTATTTTGAGTAATAGTTTCAACCCCTTGGAATACAATGCTTTTTCTTTTACTCTCAGCCTAATTCTCACTGCATCCTAATAGGCCAAGCAGCCACACTATGTGTAATGAACAACTTCTGCATTTGTCAAATACGGGTAAAAGTTGATGGACATAAACAGAGAAAACTCCTGCACTAAAACCAAGAAATTGCTTTAATTAATATGAAAACTGATGCAGCTCCATCTGCCTATTCCATCACATGTCTATTATTCCTTTTTTTCTGGAATAATTCCTGAACTTACCTGGGCTTCTAAAAAGGGGGGCGAGAGATATGGTTTGCATGTGCAGAAAACTGCTTCAGTGATCCCTGGTAATTTTAAGCCCCTTGTCTCTATTGCAGGGATGAATTTTCCTCCCCTAAGCTTCCCAAATGTCAGGAAGTTAAATCCGTTTGACACATCATGAAGATGAGAACATCTGAAGAAAATTATCCCCTTAACACCCTATCAAAATCCCATAGACTATCATGAGATGTAAGTGGTACTAGAGTAGGAAGTTTGAAATTGGGATGAAATTCCGTTTTCTTCTTGTTGATAATGAGTTCTGCTATTTTCCTGCTCTCAAACTAGAAAAAAAAAAAGAAAAAGAAAAAAAATGATATCAATACTGAGGAAATTGTATTAGATTCAACCCTATTTTTAAACAGCTAGGACCAAAATCTTCATTCAGACACACTGGTGCCACCCCATTAAATTCCAGCAGTGGCACCACTGGTAGAGAAAGAATGGCACTTGGATTTTTCACCATTAAGTAATCTGTTTTCATTACCTTCTCAGCAGTTTGTTTCATTTGCCTGCAGTAGGGAAACTAAAATTAGAAAACATTTCATGTTCATAGTTAGTTTGCTTCCAACGTGAAAAAAACAAGTCTATAAATTTGTCTGTTGGGTTATGCCTTGTGCAATTCTACTAAAAAAGTTGTCTTTACATTATAGTGATGAACTGTAAATGGCATAGTGCATTATTTTGTCCAAAATAATTCAAATTAATGACCCTAGAAATATTATTTGAGGTATCTAAGTTACAAAGCATTGCCAATAGTCATGAATATTACCAGCAGAATTTCTGTTCTCCTTTGTAATATATGCATTGCCATGTGTTAATAAACTATTTTCTGATTATCCTCAAAACTTGCTGTCTCTTGCAGGAGTTCCACATGCCAGTCTTGTATCAGTTCCAGTAGCAAATGAATGTCAGGTAAATACTGATAGCAAACTATCAAAAGTTTGAATGCATTGTTCTTGCCTTGACTTGCATACTTAAGTTCTCATTTCATGTTACCTAAAGTAATACAGATTCTGACTGAAAAGAAGATAGAAAAAAAAAAAAAAAAGAGCAAGTCAAAGCATGGTGATATCATAGGCTCTTCAGCTGGTAACTGTGAGAATAACATTAGCTCAGAAAGTCTAAACATTACTTTTTAGTTTCATTTACATGAAACTTCAAAAAAGGAGAAAGAAAAAACGTAGAATACTTTTCTGGTTTAGATAAATGTTGCTCTGGATGCTAAAAACAGTTTTTCTTCTCAAGAATGGAAGCGATGTGTATTTTCTTGCATTGTACTGGCTCGTGTCATTCTTACTAAGAAAGTGCTAATCCGCAGCAACCATAGATAATAATATTTTGAAATGATTATAAAAACCCCAAAGTTCATCCAATCCGGGTGGCACCAGAATTAACACACACTCGGGAAACATGCCATCATAGCGGTACCCAGAGACACCCTTAAGAAGCTTAGAGATCAGAGGAGAAGATGAAAAGATTTGAGCTTCACAGGAACTTCTCATGACTAAATACTGATGCCAAGACCACTTCTAAGGAAAAGTGGATGGATCATGAAATCATGAAGGCACGAACTCAACCAACTTCTGGATTTCAAAGAGAGGACTGAAGAGTAAGGTTTTCTATGAAGTAATATGAAAAAAACTACTGTGGCAATGTTGCAAGTGAAGAGCTATTTTTTGGAGTTCTCACGTACCCGCTGTGCTTCACTTTGTCCTGGAGAAAGGTTTTTCTAGCTCATACAGTTGCTTTCATAGTAAGGCTGGCAAATTAGTAGAAACAATAACTTTGTGTGCACCCACACATACCTAATTTTTTTCAAGAACTCATTTTCTGTTCTAAATACCTTTTAAAAATTCCAGTAATAACTTTTCAACCTTTCTTTCTGGCAAAATATTACAGTCCAATCAGCATTAAACATACATTTGCTTAGTTTTAAAGGTCGTTCAATAGTCACACACCAAACTACCTTTAAAGGTAAAGCAGAGCTTGAAAACAGATCTGAAATGTATTTCCTCAGATGACATTTGTCTAGAAATCCTACGCAAAATTTAAATTATTCTTTTAATATCAGGCACACCCTTCTTATTTCTTAGAGGCAGTTAGATATTTTATACTCACAAGGAACTTTCCTTACTGCAGGCAAATATATATATATATATATAATATAAATCCTACTTACAGGCTATACTAAAAATACAGACAAAGGAAACACACTACAACATTCTGCATGGAGGATGTGTTCACGCGCCAAAACTACGGAAAGCTGTAATTCTTTCTATCTTAGGTGGGCAGAATTAATTTCAGATTTGATCACCCTGCTGTGTACCAGGATCACTGATAAGGAAGAACAGAATAACTGCGTTAAAAGAAATCTGACTGTGGCAGGCACAATGCCACATTATAAAAATAACAGACAAATCTTCTGCACGTGGCTCATTAACCAGACATGCAGGCCAGGCCTACACTGAGGATTCCGAAAAAAAACCCAAACCTGACAAACTGGAATGGAGCAGCTGTATACATCTTAGTCAAAACATAGGACAGCAGACTATCAGCCTCTTTCAGATAACACAACATCTGCTCAAGCAAAATTACATGCCACCGTGTTCATGAAGGACCTCAGTTTTCCTATTTGTGATGTGATTTAGTTGTTTCATAAAAGTTAATAGCCAAAGGTGAACATTGGAAGCTAGAATCCTAAAAATCCAAACTGCAGTGTTTTCTTGATGCTGTCTTCAGGGAGTACCATCTTTGACTTCATGAAGAGGGAAGTGGTAGAACATGGCTTTAAAGAAGAAGCTTTGAAGATGGCTGAAGATTTTAACACAGATAGAGTACTGCCAATCTGTGAAAACGGATCTCTTTCAGAAATGGCACACTACAAAAATGCAAAGAAATGTACTAGATACTGATAATCCACTACCAAGCAGTTACAAACTAAGGCCAAGCACGTGCTTTGGTTTTACATGGAATAAATGGTTCCTCAGTCCCTAAGGAAAAATCACAGTGGAAAAAGGTAAGAATTTAAGGCCTTGCAGGACTGGAATTTTAAGAATAAAAATATCTGAAATACCAAAAAAGGAACGAGGGACTAACAAAGTGCATCTGTATGTTTAAAAAAACCCCAAAACAACATAAAAGCCCCCAAACTACTGAAGAGAGAGTAACAGATCACAAGAGCTGAATTACTAGGGTAGATCTGCCAACCCGTAAGTTAATCACAAAATATCAAAAAGTGTGGAACTTTAATTTTAGAGACCTGAAGCACACACATTGTCATGCTATCAATAAAAGTTGGTGGATTTCGTTGCTTCCATGTCCCAAAGCTAAAGATTTAAGCAAGCACTTAATTTCTGCTCACAGAATAATTTAAGACAGACTTACAGTAAGCAGTGTGGCCTAAAGTCTCTGTAGCGGTGAAGGTTCAACAATAAGAAAACCATCTGCAGTGAGAAATTAGTTCCAAGGAACCAAAAAATAGCACAGTATGTTTGTATGAAAAGAATGTGTTATTTGTTTAGCAGCCAAGTCACACAAAATACACAGTGCTCTTCATTTGACTCAATTCCTTTCCGGAAATCATGAAACATTTTTCAATTACTGAATATTTCAAGCATAAAAGAAACACAATTCTTAAGACAGTTATTACTTTTTAAGTTTGGCAGATAACAGTGACCATTGTCTGTTACCTTTTAAAACAGGACAGAAACTTAGGCCCAGAGAAAAAGGACGAAGCGTCCCCTCAGGATCATGGCCTTGAGAACAAAATATGATGGTTTTAACTTAAAAGACTTCAAGTTTTGTGTATTTTCAACAGCAAGTATGCTGCTATGAGGAAAAAGGAAGTAGCATTGAAGGAATTGCCTTTTTGTTTTCTAGTCAATCCAGATTTAAAGCCTTAAATAGCTTAAGTACTTGTTAAATGTATTTTGAAATATATCAAGGGCAGACTATTTGTTTAAGTGCCCTTAGTAAGAAAAACATGAGCCTGTACCCTCTTCAGCTGTGAAAAAAGGAACAACCTTGTCTCACCTTACCAAGTATCAGGTTTACTTCCTGGATGTTGGTCTGTCTTAATGTCTAGAGAAACGATCTGCACTTGAAGACCATGGCAGTATCAGTAAAATCCAAAAGGTCTACCAACTAGCAAGTTATAAGAACACTTCCCATTTTTACACGTGATGTACTTTTAAAACTGAAGAATGAAAAGTGTTGCAATAGAACATTTTACTTCCTAAAAATATCTGGATTCAGATAGCAACCACAGTCCCCAAGGGCACTTACCGACTTTGCCCACCACTGTAAACATGATCTCTGTCATGTCATTTTTTTCCTCAGATTTCATGAGAGTCTCTCAACCAAGCAAGTGAAAACTGGAAGTAAATCCACCATTTTGGTAATTAATGAAAAGAAAGATAATCCGAACTGCTACCAAATAAGCCACATTCAATTAACCTGTTAAGATTTTTCCATTCAAAATATGAAGTCTATACGAATATTTGTTATTTTGAAGTCAATTACCATAGAAGTTTTTCTTCTCCAATAAAAGTTCTTGCTTCTCAGCTTCTTTGAATCTATCCTAATCATTTATAACAGCAGCTATGGTTATATACATTCTCAAAGTCCTCTTTAAGTGGACTGAAATATAGCAAGACAGGAACAGCTGTACTTTGTCAGGTGGTCCAGACTTATATCCCTTAACCAAGAAAATACCAGATGTTCACTGAAAAGCACAAAAAAGAACCTACCATAAGTTACAGACTTGCAAAGACATTTTCTCTTTGTCTTCCCATAGCAAGACTGAAGCAAGTACTGAAGTATGAGAATTTGCCCTTGCTGAAAGGTATGTTTGCTTACACCAAAATCTAATTATTCCTCGAATCCTGTACCCTGTTCTACTTGCTGTGTGCTTCCCTTCCTTGAAAGTGTGATCCACAGGAAATCTTGAATACTATCCTAGAATTTTATTTTTTATATATTTCAGATTGTCTTCTTGATTATTAACAAAGTACTTATGACTTAAAAAAAAAAAAAAAGAAACAAAACAAAACCTTTTGCAGAGAGCTTGGGCTTTCTTTTTTTTTTTCCCCTTCCCTCCAGCAACATATGGCAACATCTGTTGCCTCCCTGCTGGACAATGACTTGTTAGCATTGACTCGTCTGCTACCAAAACTTCTTAAAGTGGCAAGAAGTAGAAAAATTCAGGTGCAATTAAAAAGAAATATACACACACACATAAATACGTGCTTTCAAGTTCTTGCAGTTTGGTATACTGCACGAACATGCAATTATTTCTCTAAAATCAACAGACTGAGTATAAAGCCCATCAAGACTTTCTTGTTGAGGAAATGCGAACTGGCTTTTGCTTACTGTTTGACTGAGCATACAACAAACCGTTAACAGGAAGATATTCTCATTTTGCAAAATTAGAGTAAAGAGTAGACACTTCAAGTTTCAGACATTTATTAAGCCTCATCAAAACACTTTCAAACACATGACCTAGTGAAGCGTGAGGCAAATTTGATTATTTCCTGGATGATTAAGCATGACAATTGTGCGGACGGCTTCCGGAAGACCTTTCTGTGCAGCTTATGGAGATGAGTGTGTTGTTCAGAAATCAGGACGGTCCTTTTTCAGTCTACTGTAGTCTACATTAACTGAGTAGAACTAGGAAAGAAAGCGGGGGAAAAAAAATTAGTAGAAGCTTGACTATCCATTTTCCATAGTATTTACTAAAAACACACATCATTTGAACTTACGTCAGGAAACTGAAATCATAGTTTGAGTCTGTACACAAGATAATAATAAAAAATAAAGAGCTTTGAAGAGCAGTAACTTTTTACAGTATTAGAAGCTCTGCATTTAAAATAAGGCAGTGCTCCTGTCTACGACTAGAGAAAACCCATAGTACCTCTTCTTTAATCCCCAGAATTAAAAGTCCATTCACAGGTAGTTCTTACAGTACTGTTGAGTTTATCCTTTTTGCCCAAAATCTATGTGCTCCTGTACACCGCAGGCAACACCTAGCTTGCCAAGTGGCACAAAGCACAGCGTATGCAAACAGACAGTGTCAGAAGGGAACATTTAGAGCAGTGCTGCAAAAGCCAAGTTTGCATCTAGAACTGCAAGGTATGGCAAGAAGGAAGGAAAGTAAGAACAGATCCTTTCACACTCTCAGTTTATATTCATAAAGTTGGATCCCATTACAAGCAATTCAAAACAGCCCAAATGGTCACTAAGGCAACGAATTTACAGACTAAAAGCATATTTTGGCATCCCAACCTGACTTGACATCAAGCATGTGATGCTACAGTTTTTCTTTAAAAGAAAAAGAAAAAAAGAAAGAAATATTTATCTATTAACTTGATTATTTTTAGTTACGCCCAAATTTATTTTTTTTAACTTCCTCAAAGAAAACAAAACAGCCTACAGCACATTCAAATTACGGTTTTCTGTGCAACTCCTACAGTAATGATCAGGTCTTCAACTCTTTTCCTTGGCAAGACTGAGGAAGTTTATACGACAAAGAGAAGTTCACAAAAAGAAAAATTATTTCATCAAAAGCTAAAACTTGTTGTATCAGAGCTTTTTACTAAACAGTCATCCTCAATTTAGAGTATCTGCCTTTCCATTTCCCACAGTGCAGATATGGAAAAAAAAATCCCCAATGATACACACACCCAAATATGGTAAACCCTGAGGTTGTGTTTGCACGCTAAGACAGAAGGGGAATGCTACACAAGGCATGCACTCTTTAAAAGAATTTGTGCTGCGCACTATGTTGAGTTCGCCTCTTTTAGATATTTAAGAAACGGCAACATTCCAGAAGCAGCAATGAAAACAAAGTATTATGTTCTTCCTGGACCTTTAAGGGAACCGCAACATATTTTACTTTGGAGTGTGGGGTTTTTTTTTATTTCAACTATTTGAACAGTAAGATATGGTACTGAACAGACACCAGTTTTGAAAACATAGTAGGTTTGCTTTTTTAGTATCTTGAGGATAATCTTAAAATATTCTTAACAGGAATCTATTATAATACCACTTTAGTAAAACATGACAAAAACATGATTTCTGTAAACTACCAAATGTCTTACACATCTTTTCCTGCTTCCTCATTAATTCAATGAAATAACTTGAATATTACTTAAAGAACATTTCTATTGCATCCAGTTACTTACAGACAATTGTTTTATTTTCAAGCAATCAACTGCAGAACTGAACTACTGTTTATGTTAAACACATTTTCCTGCTTTGCTTCTCATGAGTACAGGCCAACAGTTCAGAGCTTAGAAAGCTTTATTTCAGAACTTATGAGGTTTTGCCTTTATCCCTGTAGTTTATTTCTGAGTATTATGAGCTAGTGTACTCTTCCTCTCTCATATAATTCCTCTTTTTCTTACAGTGCAATATGTATGACTTGCTTCTTTTCACCCCATTATCAACCAACTCTAGGAAAGTTTAGAATCTCAAACTCAGCTCCCTCTGCTCTGAATTCTAGAGACAAACCAATGTTGCACAGCAGAGGAAATGCATCACTCATTCAGCTATGTTCCAATATACTCCAACATCCTAAAGCAGCAGGCAACACCTTTAATATTATGTTTCCTAAAAACCTGTATTTTTCATTTTACCTTGTACTGGTCACTGGGAGCCAGTTTGTTCCAAGGTTCTGGATTATTTTTCTTGTCCCAGCTATTGAGAGAAATGTAAGATATGAGAACATATTAAGAGAACCACACTACTATCAAAACAAATAAAATTCCTATGGGTACTGTGGTTACTAGGCCATCAATAGTCACCCGTCCAAGTAAGTTTCCACACAAGAAGACACAGTCCTTTGTCAGCAGTCTCTAAATATCACATGGTAAACAAACAAATCTCCTAATCAAGGAAATCTCCACACACTTAGTTCCAGTGACATTGGAGCAAGACATTAAGGCTTCCAGAAACATACAGATGAAGGCAGTGAAGTTTACTTTAATATTTGCAGCAAAAGAAGTGGGTGCTGTGTATTATTTTATACATACCATACATCAGGGTTGAACATTGCCAAACGCATGAGATACAGGCCTGCACCAACGCCTCCTGATCCAATGATCAAAAACAGAGGGATCAACTAGAATAAGAAAAAAAAACATTAAATGTCATACCATTATAAAACAAAATAGTGTTACTACATAGCATTTCTGACTACAGCAACGACAAACCAATGAACAAGCTCACACGCTTTGAGCCGTAACGCAAGGCCTTCTAAAATCTGGACACAAGCTCCCTGTGTGCAGGACGCCCCTGGGGTCAGAGAGGAACTAGCTGCTACAAAGAGGCAGACATGACAAAAATACCGCTACATGCAGAACAACCAAACATCGCGTAACAGCACGTTTGTGAGAAACAAACATCCGTCCCTCCACTGCCCCAAACAGCCCCTACCCCCCGTACCCCTGACCGTAAGGTGAGAAAATGGGTGTGGGGGGCTGTGTGCAGGAAAAGAGATGAGCGAGACGGACGGAAGAGCCGCCCTGAGCCTCGCTGCTGCAGCACGAGAAAGGCCCAACACATCCTGGAGTAAAACGGGGACCCGACCGTGTCTCGCCGACCAGCCCCGGCCCACCCGAGGGGCCGCACACCCACAGGGAAAGGAGACGCAACAGCCAGGAGGGGGGCGACCGGCGGGGCCCGGGGTGGGGGGGCGAGGGCACCGACCGCCGGCAGGGGAGGGGGCGGCGGCCCGCCGGGGCCGAGGCGCCGCGGCCCCGGGCTCCGGCGGGTGGCTGCCGGCGGGTACTCACGCTGGGGTGCTTCTTGGCGTGGCTGACCATCACGCGAAACATGGCGGCAGCGGGCGCAGGCGAAGGTCTCGCTCCCTACCAGACTCCGCAGCCCGTCCTCCCCCTTCAGCTGCCGAGGCCCAATGTCACCCGAGGCCCCCGGCGCGGCAGGTGCCCGCCGCCGCGGCCCGGATGTAGCAGCTCCGGCGTTTGCCTGTTCGCCCTCCGCAGCGGCTTTTCCCCCTTTCCCGGCCGGCGCTCCGCCGCCGCGCCCCGCTCCGACACCGCCGAGCGCTCCGGGCTTCACGACTCCCGCCTTAGCGCGGCCCCCGGCCGGCAGCGCCCCTCGGGAAGCAGGCACCTGCCGGGGCACCCCGGCCCCGCTCCGCCGGGGGGAGCCGAGCAGGCGCCAACGCCGCCTCGCCTCACCCCGCCCCGCTCCGCCGAGGGGCGCGATGTGGGCAGCGCCTGCGCTGAGGGCGGCGGGGAGCGAGGGGCCGCCAACGGCCGGTTACCTCAGGGGCGCCCGCCGCCCCTCCTGGGCGCTCTCTCCTCGCACCGCCTTCGAGCCTCTGCCAGCCAGGCGGGGGCCAGAAGCCGCCGCAGCCTTCCCGATGGGCGCCCGGTCTCTCCTCGGTGGCGGCCGGGCTGCTTTGAGGGTGTGCGGCGGTGTGTGGGTGCACAGGGGGGTGCCCCCGGCCTTCGCCCGCTGCCGTGCCCGGCAAACCTGGCTGCCGAGGTCTGTCTGCCCCGTCAGACGGGGAGAAAGCTGAGGGGGTGGTTTAGCGGTGAGGCAAGAGCGGGTTCCATTGTCTTGAAAAAGGTAGAAGAGGGAAATTCATCAAGAAACTGCCCGGTTAATTATTCTGCAACAGTCAGGGTGGCAAAAGTTGGGTGCTTATGCAGCCTTGAGAGAGATCTTTGGTTTTCACATTTAACTTACACGTGATACACAATGAAAAAATCATCTGTGGCAGAGAGGTTTATACTGAAATGTTACATATTTTGGCCAGGGTTGGGTTGAATTTGATAGGATGAGGGGGAATGGCTTTAAACTGGAAGAGAGTAGATTTAGATTAGATATTAGGAAGAAATTTTTCACTATGAGTGTGGTGAGGCACTGGCACAGGCTGCCCAGAGAGGCTGTGGGTGCCCCATCCCTGAAGGTGTTCAAGCCCAGGCTGGATGTGGCCTTGGGCAACCTGGTCTGGTGGGAGGTGTCCCTGCCCATGGCCAGTGGGGTGGAACTCGATGATCTTCAAGGTCCCTTCCAACCTAAACCATTCCATGATTCTATGAATTTCATTATTTTTCTTGTTAGGTAATCCTGAATGAGCAACAGGGCTACATACTGTAAAATACTAAGCGTGTCCAAGTGCTGCCCTAGTTTGGTCTCCGTTGCTGTATATCTTATTTTATACAGAATTGGGAAGCTAATGCCTATGAGGATCACCGGCTGCTTTGACGTATGATTTCTTTCACAAAAGGTAACCCAAAATGTAAGTTTGCACCCAGTTATTAAATTGATTTTTAGGTAGAGGTAACATCAACATGCTACTAACCTAAGACAAAAAGAGTCCCTTTCCTAAGTTAGAAGCAGAATAACTTTACATGAATGCTAATGGTTTGTGTGCATGTATATCAAAGTAAATTTTTGAAGTAAAAAATAATGAAATGGCAGAGAATAAATGTATTTAAGCAACTGGCTGTCTTTTATTTCACTTACTAGTTCCACGGACTGGCTTCTGCTTATTTTCAAGGATTGTCTCAGGTTGTTCCTGTGACAATAAATTCTAAAAAAATCATATTCCTTGCTTGTCATTCTATAATCCAACTTTTTTCAGTTTGCCAGAGACAGTATAATCTGGCTAACAGGTAACCAGGGAGAAGACAAAAATGGTGGCAGTTGGCCACATTCAGTAACTTGAACAGATACATTTGACAAGTCATTGGATGACATCAGAAAAATTATAACAACGTTTTCCTCAGAGCAATGCAATCGTATTGTCTCCCTCGTTTCAGAGTTGATGAACAGAAAGGGAACATAGTGTGCTCCAAGAGTCTTGTTAACCATTTCAGTATGCATCATGTGGTGGCGACAGTATTTTTCCATTTTTTTCCAAATGAAAAGAGCAATTTGCCCGTGCAGTTAAAAGTTTTGGAAACAATAGTATCAGTGCTATTTCTTTTATAAGACAGAAATACCTGAAGCCTCCAAGTTTCAGCTACAGTTTCAAGCTACACTGCTCACCCTCTAGTGCAGTAGTTGAACTTTTCACCATGTATTTGGATCAAAGGAAATACCATTTGCCAAAGCAGCTGCAGGATGACCTGGGAGAGACCAAAGGGTAGATGGATAGCCAGTAGCCATGTGGGGCTGCTGAGCAAAACTTGCCTCAGATCGAAACTGCTTTCTTCTGTGCTGCTGACATAAGGCTAAGTGGCAGAAATTCAGAGACTTTGAGTAGTCTCTTTCTACGCTACTAAGGGAGGACCATCAGGGATACATTATTTCCACAAGGCATGTCTTGAGCACCTATTTTTAGGAAATACAGCATGTTTTTTGTATGCTTCTCAGTATCTTTCTTTCCCCTCTAATGATTTATACTAATGATTTATACTTTTGCTGGCTTCTTGTGCTTTTATGAATTTAAACAGGCATAGTACCTGATCAATTTGCAAAATTTGTCATGCATTTTATGGGCTTTCATAAATTTTAACCATTGTGTACATCAGCTTTTATTGCCTGGGATGTATGGCTCAGCTGGTTCATTGTTCATATACGTGTCTTATTATTTATGTTACTTGGACTTTTGTGTATGTTAATGAATTTTACAGGCAAAAAAATTAGTGTGCAAACAAACAGAAAAAAAGATTTTTTCATTATAGAAATCGTGAGTTAGTATTCTTAAAGTACACCAGTGCAAGCGTCGCTAAAAATGCAGTCTCTCGATTGCTTGGCTTGGTGAAATTTTGCGTGTAAACTCAAGCCACCTCATGACATCTTGATGGTGGATCCATGGTTCCTAGAAATAGCTACTTAGCTGCCATGTTTGTGGGCTTGAACTATATTGCTATAGTTATATAAATTGTATGTGTTAATTTATAGTAATGATATCAATATATTGGCCAAACTTGAAGACTAACAATTTTATATTACTTATCAGGAATCCATCCATTCCGTTACACAGAGTGAACAGTAGATAAAGGTAGAGAATTTTACCACTCTTTTATCTGTCGCTGAGCTACTCAAGCTGAAAGTAAACACATTTATTTCCTCTTAAAGTTTGGTGTCTTTGTGTTCACACCTCACAATTAAATTTATGATGCTTTAGTTAGACTAGTCACTTCTTTTATTCTGAGTAAAGTTATTTTTGTGTAGGTTTCTGCTTTTTAAATAAGTGGATCCATAAATCCTTCAGGTATTTTGGCAAGGTTTTGTGATGAACCGGTCCATTAAGAACCAAAGGGCTAGATTTGCAGTAGTACTTAGCACTGCTGAAAATCAAGTCCTCAGGTTATTCCAGTGCTTTATCATTTATTTTTTTCCTCTTTCCTTTTGTTCTCCTGTACAGCCTCACCTCATGCCTTCTGTCTCTCACTTGTCCTTCTTTGATTGCTGTCATAGCTTGTTCCTATCCTTAGGCTCATTTGAGCTTTTAGTTTCAGAAACTTTTCTTCTATTCCAGATGCTTTGTTTTCATATTTGGTAGCCTTCCTGTTTCTAAAGCCTTTCTTCCCTAAACCTTACCTGTTATTATGAGTTATATATCCACAGATTGCTACTCTGTTCAACATAAGTTATCGTGTGCTTCATTTTTTTATGTTACAAGCAATCGATTTTAGCCACAGATATAATCATGTCTGATCTCCTGAAGAACAGGAATATGAAGTCATAATAAAATCAGAGGTTATGTGAAGAATTGCACTCTTAAGGTTTGACAGAATCAGTTGATTAAAAAACAATCAACAGAGACATAATTATAGTCACTTTGAAGTTACATATTTTAATTGGAGGAAAATAGGAAGGAAAGACTACTAGATTTGGAGATGCTCCAATTGGTGACAGATCAAGAAACTAAATTCATTGTGAATTGTCCTATATCATCAGGATATTTCTCTGTTAATCAGAGCAATGTATAAACTGAGGATTTTCTGTAGGACATACCAGTTTTGGTAAAAAGGCAAAGACTTTTAAAAATAATTCTTAGTGGAGAAAAGGAATTGTAGGAGAGCAAAATGTATTTTAAAACTTTGAAAAAAAATGTAAAAACATAAATGTAAACCCTGGCTTACATGTAACAAATACATAGGGATTTTTGTGATTTTTTTGTCGTTTGTGATTTTTTTTATGTCTTCTTGTTCCATTTGTTTGTCTGTTCCCTGTCTTGTAAGTTCTTCTGTTCCTTTCTCTGCACTTAGCCGGGGGCAACAGCAGAACAGGATATATGTACGCACACCTGTGCCAAACCCATTTGGAGTAGTTTGTTTACATCTTCCTTAAAGTCTGACTTACATTTGGTTTTAACACTGTGAAATGGAGTGGCTGCATATTCTGTTTTTGCATCCCTGGTCTAAGGGCAGTAAGGGAACTTAGCAGACTGAGGGGCAGTAACATTGCAATATAGCATCTTGTCATAAAATCTTCCATTAAATGTAAACATTGTAAATATTATAACAGTTCTGAAAAAAAAAAGGTAAGAATTTCAGTATGTTACAGGTAGTTAAGTCAAATGTTATGTTTACAAAGAGAAAAGTTTGAAAGAAAAAATTACGGATATAGACCGGATTTTTTTTTAAACTGCAACAAAAATATGTGTAGCATTTAAGAGAACTATGGTGAAAGGAAAACAGCTACTGGAAATCTTGAAAACTAACAAAATACAAGGGTTATAACAAAGAAATCACGAATAACAAATGGTGCTGAATATATGGTACAGAAATATTCTACTTCCCTCATTTATGTCTGTCAAAAACATGGGTTGATAAAGCTTCTTGTCTCCATATATCTATTAAAAGTACACAATAATCTTAGCATTGTAAGTACATTATTGTTTTATAAAAAAATATACCTGATTTCAGTTGGAATGAGTTTATATGAAGACATGTTATGCAGGATAATCTGCTAGGAGCCATATAAGAAAAATTTCTGTTAAATAAGCGTGCTAGAGATCTGGAAAAGCAAAAACTCAGTGACAGTGGTTGTATGTTCTATTACTAAGGGAACAATCATTTTCTAGAGTTTCTAATCTGCTCAGCAAGTCAAAGAATAATATTAAGACAGAAAAACTTTTAGTTCATTTGCATTTATGTATATAACATATGATTATTAATATATATTACACATAAAAATTGTATTTTACAGTGCTATTTGTAGACTTAAAGATATTAGCTCTAATGTACAAAACTTCTGTAATATGACACTATTATTAAGTGTACAGATATATAGACTGCTGTAGCATTAAAGTAATTATAATTATTTTAAAGCAAGTAAATCCTTACTTTTAAAATAAAGGCTTTTATTTTAAAATGAAAATAAATAATGCTTTTACACAAAGAGAGTGAATATGTGAATATGTGCTATTTAGCAAAAGTGAAACTGCCAGTAAGAAAATGAAGCAAGGATTTCCTTAATCTTTCTTTCCTGAAGTTAAACATCTTCTGGCAAAATGTGGATGTAATTACAAGTATTTAAAATTTTGTCCTTGAACATAATTTGTATAAAACACCGAGTTCCTCAGCTGTCATAAGTTGTTATTGGTGAAACAGCATAAAAAATTTAGAGGGAAGTTCTTTGTTTGTCCGTACAGAGTATAAAAAGAATCATTGGGCAGGACATTTCTTAGCATAAAAATGCTCTTATCCATTCCTTGCATAGAAAACCTATTAAAGTACATATTTCACAGGGAACCAGGTGGCTATATGGGTTGTTCATAATGGAATATTGAGGTTTTTTACCTATCAGTTAACAGATTCAAATCTGTCTCCACTCTGTCTCTTTAGAGATTTCGGAGCGGCATGGGCTGAGGCAGCGGGAAGCACCTCAGGTAACGGATCCCGCAGGAGCAAAGAGGTTAAAGCACCAGCAAGAATTTATATCTTAGCCTACTCAAAATAAAACATTACAGTTGAAAGACTTAAGTAGTTGTGGGAGAAAAAAAGAAACAGAGATGTGTAAGAGTAATAAGACATTCCAAAATGGATAAAAATACTCAAGTTTTAAATATCAATATTTATAAAATGTATGGGTTTTTTAAAAATGTAATATCATTCCATTACTCTTAGGAACAGAGAGCAAGAAAGAGAATGACATGGCAAAAGGAGAACAGCTGAGAATCAAATACTTGAACTAAATTGTTGTCCCTACTTACTCTCTAGTTTCAAGACAGCAAATGAAACTGTTGGTCTTTACATTTAAAATATATTTTGTTTTAAATTATATAATCTGCCAAAAGTTAGGATGCAGAAGTACAGGCCCCACACAGCTTGCACCCGACTGGAAGGCTTGAACCTGACCAAAAGACCACAAGAAGTTACTGGAATGATTCCCCTAAAAACTGTGCTGATTCAGTGCCCTTTACAGGTAATCTCTTTCCCATGGTTGCAGCCATAGATGGTATTTCCCTGTAAGCTGCTCGTGTTTGATTTGAAAAACCATCTGAACTCTATAAATAAAAGTTTAATGGCTCCATAGAAAGTTAAAATCTCCACTAAAAACATAAACAGGACTGGTACCTGGAAGAGTTTTTAACTAGATGCTGCTTCAACTATTTAACAACTTGTTAGAGACAAATTAAAACTGCTTCTGTTTCTAATGCCTATAATTGTCTTAAGGCTTTTGATCTTTCATCTTAATACAGGAAGTTAAAGAGTGCTTTTTAGTTTCTCCTATGGACTAAGGAAAAGCACACTTGAAAAATGCTTCCAGGACCATTCTGTGCTGTTTCTTTTACATATGCTGGGGAAGAAATAGATAGTCCTTACAGGTCCTCTGCTCTGGTGTGCAAAATTTAAGTTAGCCTTTCATCGATCTTTTGTTTGCTTATAGTTTTACCAAAGTTTACTCAAATCTCAGCTGATTTTCTTTATGCTGGGAATCTACACTGACTGAGACAAGTCATGGATTTCCAGGTCTGGCATGACAGTCAGGTTCATGCTACCAAAAACTATTGGCTAATTATTTATAAAAATCTGATCAGAGTTGGCTCTCTGAATAAAGCTGTTCTCCTTTACCGGAAAAGAGTAACTTGGTATTGACAGCCCTTTCCAGGACATATTGCTGCTTCTGAGAAACTGATGCAGCTCCCACAGGCGTGACTCAAGCAGACAGTCAGGGAACAGAGCAAGCTGCTTATAAGCAGCTTCTGAAATGTAAAAATACCCCGCCCCCCCTGCCCCCCCCAAAAAAATATAATTGACTGTGCAGCAGCTGTAAGGAATGATACATGAGACCTCACATTCACTATGTATTCCAAACATTAAAGAGAACAATATAATGTTAACAAAGAAACATGGAAACAGCATATGTTTACAAAGTATAGTCTTATTGCTGTGGCATTGTCTGTACAAGCTGTGCCAACAAAGGATTACACAGTTAGAAAAGTATAAATAGATTTGTATTCTAATTTATTTTTCTGTATTTTTTTCTGTAATGGAGAATGTCAGTATTTTAATGGAAACACAATTTATAGAAAGAATAGGGCTCCCAAATCTAACAGTTTCAATAAGCCAAAACTTGTTCTTATTTAAGACAGTGATAGAGCCTTTAGAGGACAGGATGAGACATAATTCTGATCAAGCTATTTTCCACAAACCTAGGCTGGAGAAAATCTCATCTGTCTTCCACTAACATGAGTCGTATGCTTTTGTTTTCTTTATGGAAAGGGCAAAGAGGGATTCTTGCGATTTATGAACAGGAAAGATACTGCTATTTTGGAAGTAAGAATGTTATTCATGTACTTTCCAGAGAAAACATTATTTGCCTCTCTTTCCTGCTGCAGTTTTTAGATAAAGGTTAATGTTTGCAAAGCAGAAAGGTTTACTGAATAGAAATTGCAAAGGAATGTTTTGCAGGTAGTTTAGAAATCCAGTATGTTTTATGCATTGCAGCAAGAAGAGACACGTCAATCCAGCTGCTAATACCACATGACAGAACTATTACTGATTACTTTAGGAGTCTTTGAATTATGTTGCAGATCTTGACACCGTTGGGTAACACAGAGCCATCTGAAAAGCACGAATGTGGAGGGTGTTTTGCTTGTGCTTCAGTGAATGACAGTGCTGTGGGGGAAATACATTTCACAAAACTTTAGAAATGCAGAAGTTAGGTGTTTAGTTTAAGCAAGTCTCCCTTCTGAAATCAGTAGATAGAATACAGGTGGCTCCCAGAGGCAATCTAAAGTAGAGCTAGAATAAATCACTCTTTCAGGATGTCATCCTTGGCCCTTGCCAAAATCACTGGAGATACAACCTGATGCACAGGGATGGACTTCAGTTGCATTTCAGAAGATGTTACTGGGTAAACCTCCTGCTTTCATTACCCTTCAGAGCAAAACCAAGATACCTGCAGTATCTGGGTATGAACCTGGTAAGACTTGGACAGCTTGTGCACAACATCTAATAATATCTGTTTCTTGTTATTGTCACACGGTTCACACTGTGCAAAAATAGTAGTCTTGGGGTTCCTCCTACATGGGCTATGACATCAGACACTGCAAAGGCTGATCAGTTTTGTAAGCAGCCTGATTTTGCAGACAGTGGCATTTATAATTGAGGATAAACTATTGGTATCTTGGCAGTGGTTTAAACCTTTTCCTGGCTTTGCCTCATGAAGTACAATTTAGACATAAACAAAATCTGCACGGAAGGGCATAGTGCCAGGTTCTTGTACAGAAGCAAGTAGTGGATCTCAAAGCTATTGCCCTTTCGCAAGTACAATATCTCCAACTATCACAATCACTTCAATCATTAGTACAGTACTTTATGCAAATAATTTCTAGTGCAGAGGAATATGAAACCCAGTCCCAGCTTGCCTCCTTTCTGGGTATTCACTAAATAAATATACTGTACTTGGGTGAAAGGAGATAGACCATGTTTCAACTTGGGTGCAGATTGAAGTGCTGCATTGTACTCTAACTCATCTGCCACAAATTTTGAGAAATGACATTTTTTTTCTGTATATGCATTTATCTAGATTAGTACAAAACTCAGCGTTCTGTTTCTAAGAATACAAAGTATTTTATGCTCTCTCTTTAATAAATCACAAAAACTTTATCAAAAAGTGAATGAAAGTAATTGTTTTGGCTACTCTTGAGTTTTACTTGTGGTTTTTTTTTGAAACTTCTACTTTTAACAATTGTTTGATGTACCACTTATGAAGAAGTGGTATTCCCATATTATCCTTTCTTTAAATACATTTCATTTAAATGTAGGGAATGGTATTATTATATTTATGGGAGAAGGATAATAACATGTTTTGATGTGTGACTGAGCTCATCCTCCTCCTTTGAAGGGTATATACAGCATATCTGTAAGATTCACATTGTGTGATTGCATGAAATATATACCTGTAATAAGACTTCTGAGCAGGATTTTCTTATTTTATTTGAACAGCAGAGTCTAGACTGAAGTGAAAATGATGTAAAGGGGAAAACTACAGAATATCTTGATATTTTTTCTTACATGTACTAAGACATCAAAAATTTTCTTTGAGAACAGGCAGAACATAAGAGTTAGCAAATTTAATTAAAAAGGAGTTTCATAAAGTACTTTCATTTTTTTTCTGTGAAATGCCTTTTCATCTTATATCACACAAGAAATCAGATTAAAGACAACAGAATGTTCTGTTTGTTTACTTGCTTGCTTCAGAACATCCTTGGTCCAAAAAAAGTTGACTCCTGTCTTTCACTAACCTATTTGTCTGACTAACTCACAAGCTTGTATACTTTGAGATGTTACTCCATTGATGCTGTCTCTGCCCATCTGTTTTTCCTCTTTGGGACTTGCCCTTAAGAAACACCTCCTTCAGGCTGCCATCCCTATTTACGAAGACATAAGCAGAACACTAGCACTTGTGTGAAAGAGCTGTCTTAACAAACACATGTAGTACTCCTAAAGTGTTCAGGCACCCAATACTCTTGTCTTTTCTCTATGGAATGCAGAACAGATGTGGATGAAATGAATACATTTAAAAATTGATATCTTCTGCAAGCATCATTTAAAACGCTGGAGCTCTGAAAAGCAATACCCATGACAAAAATATGTCTCCTAGGAGATACAGTTTACACAACCTCTCCAAAGAAGAATCATGATACAGTTTACACAACCTCTCCAAAGAAGAATCATTACTACTTAAAAAAAAAAATCATGTAAGGAGGCCAGTCTAGAGATGAACTATTTTTTTAAAGCAAAATAAATAAGCCTTTAAAAGAACAATCTACCTTACCGAACTTGGATTCAGTGTATTTGTTTGTAGGGTAAAATGAGCTTTGATTATAACCTGGCCAAACTGAAATGTCTTGTGTGACCGAAAATTAGAAAATTCCAGTGCAATGACTTTTAAAAGAAGTAATCCACACTGCATCTTCTAAAGAAACAAATCAGGACAGTGGGAATTTTTGCTCCCTGCCTCTCCCTCTCCACTCCTCCATTTGATCTTGGAGGGGAGGAAGCATGATTTTCAAGGTCATAGTTCTTTGAAATCGACTTGCTGGTACACTGTTTCATGACTACGGAAACTGGAAGAGAGAGAAGAGTCATTTGAGGGGCAATAGAAAAGAGTCTGTACTGTGGATTCCCCAAATCTTTTTCCTTTAGAGCCACCTTGAGTCAGAGAATACAAATAAATAGTTGGGAGAACATAGACAGTATGGTTTTACTACCTGAAACAGTAAAGGATGTAGTGAATCACTAAGGCCGAGGTTACACAGTCTTTTTAATTCACAGTAAGTCCAAAGTGCTACTCAGAGAGACAGTTTCCTCCATCCTGTGCCCTTGGCAACTTATGTGCCAGCACCAGTTCACATAAAGAGACGAAACAAAAAGTTTCCATCTGGATCAATTCCAGCTCATTGCTAATGCTAGCATAAAGGTTGTGATTGCAAAAAGCATCCAGGAGAAGCAAATGGGAGAGGGGCAATGGGATCATACCACCTCACTACAGGCGTGACTGATCTGATCATGTAGCTGCCACCGGCTGTGTGTGTCACACCTGATCTAACATGGACTGCTGGTGACCCAGGCAGTCGTGCCTCCTCTCCTCTCTCCCCACGTGTTCCTGTCCCTGTGTCCCTGCCCCTGGCTTGCACTGGATCAATTGGTCTTGGAGACACAGAACTTCTTGGTAGGGCAGCTTTCTGTCAGATGAAAAAGCTAATCTGGCTCGCTGTATGATTGGGTAATTTCAAAATTTGATACAGGTATTGAGAAGGGAAGACGGCAGATTTCATGTGAAACTGCACCCTGCCATCATTGTGACTAGGGAGACATCATTACAGTTGGACATTCTCATTAAGAAAAACAAACAAACAAACAGATATGTCAGTGCACTTGAAAAGAAAATTCTATTTTGATTTTTACAGCATTTCCTGAGTTTGACCAATATCTAAAGCAATCTGGAAATTGATTCCATGCTGTATTTGATGAGAAAAATCCCAATGGTCTCATGTTTTTTGTTTGTGTTTTCTTTCCCTTTCCAGTAGAAGCTTTGAAGGGAGTTTAATCCAGGGTCTCTCATTTTTCCCCTTCTCCTCATCTGGGAATGGGAAGAGGAGGGGCATAAGGAAGGGGCAGGGGATAGCAATCCTGTTACAATTAAGATAAAACTTACGAAACATTTAAGAGGACACAAACAGGTACATCTTCAACATCAGAATGTTGTTCCTGCTAAATTTCAGAGACTGTAACAAACAAGACCTTCTCAAAGCTCCTCTATAATTTTCTAAAGTTAGGGTGCTGTCTGTTAAATAATTTAAATACAGGGTTTCTACTATTTCCCCCTATAATTGTCACAGTGTAATATGGATACTTAATCTGTATAAGCATAAAAATGATCATCGCTATAGGATGATATTTAGCATACAAATATCTTCATGGAAGATGGAGTAAGATCTTATAGCTAGTACTCCTGCCTGTGTTTGGGACTGGAGGTGTTCAAATCTCTTGAGGATTTCCAGTTTATGAACCATCACAATTACAGCAGATTCCCTCTCCACTCACTACCTCTAAACCCTCCAAAACTGAGTATTGCCAAGCTAGGGTTGGAATAATGTAGGAAAAAAAACAGTCAGCATTTCTCTTTTTCACATGGAACGGCCATAACTCTGAATGTCTGACTCAGCAATATGACAGCATGGAAGAAAATCTGCTTCTTTTTCAGAAGTTCTGCAGGATTTCATCCCTGTTCTCAAGAAATACTTGAAATTGAGACTGACCTGTGAAATATTATTTTGTAAACATTTATATCTTAACATATTTGTTTCACAGTAGCACATAAAACACAATTACACGGGGACTTCTGAAGGTCCAGCTCTAACAGGGACTGTTCCGGGGGCTCTACCATCACTTAGGAAGGTAAAATCTCTTTCCCTGACTCGCAACATCAGTTCACCTTCCCGCATCTGTTTTCAGGTACTTGCGCTTCTTGCCAAGAAATTGATGGTCGCAGGCTATAAGACTGGCCTTTGCTGTAGTCTATTTTCTCCCCAGCCACAGAATGAGATCAGATCTATCAGTTCTTGCTGCACTTTCCAGGCAAGGAGCCAGTATTTTTGCCATATGCCGCCAGCAGGGTACCTTAACAAAGACATGTCTTAGTGACTGTTTTTCTTTTTTAAAAAACAAAGAAAACTGTGTACATGTGTCTGGATGAAGTGGGACTCTGAAATACATGAATTCCTTTTCTTTTGCAATAAATTGGATCTTAAATCAGCTCAAATTCTTAAAATACAATTTTTCAAGAAAAACCTGCATAATTTGGCAAAACTAGATTAAAAACAAATTCGTTTCTATAAAATCTGTGATGATAAAAGATGTCTTCTATGCCCTTGCTACACATTGTGCTAATTGGTGACATAAGGAATATTAGAAAAAGAAGCAAATTGATTCCTAAATGTCACAATTACATTTAACAGAGAACATTAAAAGCTGTTATTTCCTTTCTTTATTGCTTACTGTTTTTATTATTTCATTATAATTTTTCATAGAAATCCAAACCAGGCCAGCTCAGCTTCTTTTGTTTACAGACAATAACTAAATAGAATTTAAAAGGAAGCTATAGAAACCCCTTCAGTAGAATTTATTTTGTAGCAATTCACAAAGATTTTTGTCAGTATAGCTGAAGCATCTTTTGTCCTCAGGGAGACCAAAACAAGATTGTATTGGAAAAGCTTTATGTGAGAAGGGTCGTTGACACTCACATTCAGAGTAATTATTCTTGTAAAATTAATTAACTTCTTTTTTTTAAATCCAAGCCCTTAGAATACTTCCCATTAGTAGCAGCAGGTCTGTGCTTTTTATGTTCATTGTGGCAGATGTTCTTTACATCCCAGATTTTTTCAGAACAACAGAATGGTTTGATGGATGAAAGGCTGCATCTGAAAAAAGTGTATCAGTCAGCGTCATTAAAAGCCTGAGCCAGAGCCCACTGAAATCAGTGGGAATCACTGGCTTATGTTCACATTTTTCATATCTTGTTAAGAGGGAGAGTGAGTCTTGATTATTAAAAGAGAATGGAATGACATTCTTTACTTGTATTGCACACAATTTCTTTCTCCAATAGTGAGGAAGAGAAAGACTGTATTGGTGGAAGAATCTGTCATTGCACATATAGATGGCTGGGTTTGTGACCCCAAGAGGCTTGCAGGCTTGCACAGCGACTACCAGGTGGCAAATCCCCTTGAGGAGTCTGGATAGGCTCCTAAGAAGTGCTGGGAAGGGGTAACTGGTTGTGGTGCACCTGTACTATTGACAAAGGGAAGAACATTTGAGCAAACAGGAAGCTAAAGACTAAGGTTTCTATGATAATATTTTGTAAAATGCTTCTTGCCATCCTTGATACTGTGGGAAGAGGTAGAAAAGCAGATTTTTTTATGACCTTGATTGGATAATATAAGTAGGAAGAATGCACATTCATCACGAATAGAGAACAGTTTCAGAATAAAGGGAGTATTTTATCTGAAATTCATCTGAATGAGGTGTCAGGGAGCTGCAAGAGGGAGCTGCTCCATAAGGGAAGGTGAACGAGGAGCTGGTGCTGACAGCAAGGCAGAGAGGGCACAGTGCCAAGGCTCAAAGGAAAAGAGCAGAGCAGGTCTGGTGATGATAACCAGGGTCAGCCAGCGGTTTGATGACTGCCAGCCAGGTACATAGCGACGAGGCAAGGCTACGGTCAAGCCAGGTTCAGGTAAGATCCTGGTAAGATCAGGCAAGGCAATCCAGTGTTGCTCGGGCAGGGACCACGGGTAAGACCTGAGTTTCAATGCAGCTCCAGAGCTGCAGAGCCTCCCCAGTAAGGCTTCTCCTGGCTCTTTCTCACAGAGATCTTCAGAGTCTGATCCAAGGTCGCAGGGCTGCATCACATCACTGCTGGTCTTGAGCGCTGTCAGCCAAACTGCCCCAGGAGGGTGAAGAGCCTGTTGGTGCAGGTCCCTAACAAAGAGTGACACTGTGTGATTTTAAGTTTGACACTTAAAATCTAGAAAGTCATAACCGAGCATTTAAACTGGAGACTGTGAAAAACAAATGCACAAGAACACATGGTGCTGAAAACTAACGCTGCTGATAAAAACTTGGAAGTTCTTTATCCTTTGGTAAAGGATTGGCCAAAGGACATAAATACTCAGGCAATAAATGGGAAACTAACTGGGTGTTATTAAAATGAGTTCCCAAGATAGGAACAAAACAGAGGTACACATGCTTACAGACAAACTCTAGAAGTCTAAGGAATCAGATGAAGTAACAGGAATGTCCCCCCTTACTCAAAAAAATGACATAGCAGGTATTGGAAACTTGGTGGGAAGAAAACAATCAGTGGCACACTGTAGTATCAAGACAGAAAATATACATGAGATGATAGAATAAACTGTGCGCAGGGCAAAGACATAGTATACATTCAAGAAATCATAATCAAATGAAATAAAAAAATTAACCACCTCACTGAATTTGTATGGATTGAAATTCCAGGCCTGAATTGGACAGTAGTAGTACTGGGTCTCTCTTAATATCCACTCAGAAAGGATGGCAACACAGACTGCAATATTGTGAGAAAAATCGGGAAGACAGCAGTTGTACTGAGGGACTTCAGTTACCCCCCCTTTGAACTGGATGAACATGATACTGAGATGTAAGCAGAGCTGAAAATGTTAGATGTTATGAATGACTCTTTCATGGAATAAGTGGTTAGTGAGCGCACATCCGAAAATACAAACCTTGACTTTGTGCTGAATAACTAGCAGGATCTAATAAAAATCTTACTGATGAATTGCTCTTCTCTAACATTGACCATGCATTCATTCAGCATTCCTAAAAAGGCAGCAAATTTCAAAAAATCCACACTTCTTGTGCTCTGCTTCAAAAGGGATGAATAGAAAATGCAGGAGCTTCTTAACAAGATATCTGAAAGGGATGGTTCAAGGAATTAAATTCTCATAAGCATGTAAGCTACTGGAGAACACTATACTGGAATCACAGCATTCGTGCTTATCACCTATGGAAATGGCAGAGAAAATTTAAAAGAAAGCTGAGATCGCTTTCCAGCAAAGTCAAGGACACTACTATAAACAGGAAAGAATCCTTCAAATTGTATTTAAAACAAAAAAATAAAGAGTATCATAAGCTCTAATAGATTAAATGTAAAAATACAATCAATTAGGCAGAATGGGAAAAGAATTTGAGAATCAACAAGATAAAAGAATCAAAATTAGTACTAAGTCATATTTCAACGACAGCAAAAAAACTTACCAGCGTCCATTGGGCCAGCGGATGATTTGTATGAAATGTGTACTTAGGGAGATGAATTCTTCCCATCAGTATTTTCTGTGGAAAAGAAATGAAGATACTCCCATGCTAGAGTGCTATTCTCTGGCTGAAGCGGGCTCAGCAGACAATCTGTCTGAATATGAAGTTATTGTGGAAGAAGCTACAGATAAAATATTAAGAAAAAAAAAGATAAAATGTTCTGATAAAATACTAGGAAACCACCACTATCACAAAAACGCTGAAAGAACTCAGGTACGAAACAGTTTAACTACTAATGGTGAAAACTCTTACTCGTCTGGGCAGTATATAAAATAACAGATGAAATTCAATCTAGATAAATGTAAGGGAAGTGAAATGCAGCATAGATAAATGTAAAGAAATCAGTGCTTCTGAGGAAAAGCAATCCTAGCTTCACAAATAAAATGATGGACTCTGTGTTGACTCTTTCCACTTAGGAACAGTCAACCTTGGGATTATGATAGTTTTTATGGAAGTGTCAGTTCAGTGCAGTCAATGTTCACTCCATGTTCCAAGAAAAAAAAAAATCTTCAAAATTACTAGGAAAGAAATGGAGAAGAAAACAGAAAATATTATTATTCAATGGAATAAATGCACTATTTTCCTGCATATATATATATAGCCCATATATAGCCTCTCATTAGAGAAAGGCTATATATAAAGATTGGAAAAGATTCATGGAAGGAAAACACGGGTCATTGGAGGAATGGCAGTCTATCTCAGTCACACTATCAGAAGTGACTGTGTCCGCTGGGATTCTTCAGCCTGGAAAAGAGATGACTTGGGAGGTGTAGCAGATGACAGGAGACAGGCTCAAAACAAACAAAACAAGGTTGTTTTCATACATAAGGTAGCAGATCTAGGGAATTCTGTGCCAAATAATGTTGTGATAATAACTCTACATGGGTTACAAGGGAGAATGGACAAGTTCTCAGAAGAAAGATTCTTAGAAGAAAGACGCATTACAGGCCACTAAATGGACAAACCACATCAGGATTAAGAAATTCTCAGAGCTGAAAATAATTGGAAGTTGGGAAATCAGTAGATAGTATCATACATACTTGCTCAGTTCTTGCTTTTCTCTGGCTGTCCATTTAGGCTAGATAGACCCTTAATCTGAAGAGTAAACCACCTCTATAGTCTAATACTTTCATAATTCTTTATTAAGTATTCTTATTTCTTTATACAGTGGCCCAAATTATATGTACTTTACAAACAAAAAGAACATGCCTTACTTGATGAGCTCACTATCTGAACGTCACATTATAAAATTATTAATATTCCTTCTATAGCTTTTATGTCGAGGAGCTTTAATTGTGACTCAAAATTCTGCTACCCCTGAAATAAATCATAGACAGAAAACCAATACAAAAATGGAAATACTAAGTCTGCCCCAAAGGGTTTGGAAATACAAGCATAGAACAAGAAACAGAAACAGACAGCTATAACAGGGAAGCACAAGTAAACTGTGAGACTATGTGAGATACAGTATCCATTGGACCACGGATGCTTTTGGGAACATGGTGGTAAAAGGGTATTTTGAGAGGAAAAATGAACGGAGTTTGCAGGTTACATGGAACACATTTTAAGTATGAAGGATGCCTGGAAAAAAAAAAACACAAACTTGCCTGAAAATTTAACAGGTAACAGAAGACCATTTGTGTTAAACACATTTGTATAGCAAATGTCATCTGCTGTAAAGAAATGGCAGATGAAAGAAAGAGTAACCTGTGAAGTGTATTGAAATCAAACCCAATAAATTTATGACTGATGCAACAGAGGTGAATTAACAGGAGGGATAAAAATAGAAAAGGAACATGGTAAAAGCTGAGAAGAATCATTACAATAGATATGGCAACATCAGAACTGCTTTTTTGAAAACCAGAGAAAGGAATATTGATGTAGATGAGAAGGGAGGTGAGCCTAGACAAGAATTTTAGCTGAATAGGCAGAGAGGAAAGCTGCGTGTGAGGTATGTTTTGCATTGAGTCTTTCAGACGTAACATCAGTGGCAGGATCTGCAGTGAGGTCTGAACTGAGGATGATGTCCTTTGTGTGGGCGTGAGTGACAGGGGGTGGTCTCATCGTGGCTGAAAAGGAGGTAGGCATATAGAGCCAGGGTAAAGGTGGGAAGATGTCTCTTTTAGCTCTGTCAAGCTTGAGCTGACAAAAATCTACAAAATGACATTTATTTTTCTTAAATTAAAATAGCTGTTTGATTAAGGGATTGCAGGACTGGAACTTAACACAGAGGGTATGGAAGGCAGGAGTCTGCTGCCTGAGCACAGGTACCTTAGGTGGGACGTGGCTGCAACAGAAATATGTACTTTCCTAATCCTTGGGTTTAACTACTGCATCCTGTATCAGCAAGTAAAAGAAGGAGTAGGGCCCATCTCTACCTAATCCTAAAAAAAAGACACACATTACTTAGCATGAAAATTCACACAGAACTAAAGATGTAGATACCTCTAATTCTAATATTTCATATTGCAAACTTTATATATATATATATATGTATATTTCTTTAATTCGGAAAGCTCTTCTGTTGAAGATACATACATAATGTTGGTTTTTACTTTTCCTGGACTCTTTTACAACACGTATACCGCATAATCAAAAAAAGCCCATAATTAATTGATTGAGGCTGAGCGTGGCCTAAGGAGTGTAAGAAACGTCTCAATATGTGATGGGAACATTCCCTGGCAGTATTTGACTGCAGTGGACCTTGTAGCAGTCTGACGTTTATTATTTCAAAGTCTTATTGTTCAGAGGCTATCGATACTGAATTTCCTCCCTTTGTAATTTAAAACAGCAAGGACATCTGATTCAGTCTTTTTCTCTTTATATTTTACCATATAATACTAGACAAAAGAGCAGAGATCACTGAGAGAGGTGCTTGCTGTAATGGCACAGTTAAAGAGTGAAAGCTGGAACAATTCTCTTTGGAAAGATATTTGAAGAGGTCAGTCTCCCTACTACAGATGGTGATGTTTTGATGGACAAAAAAAGTGTTTGCTGTTTGAATTCAGACAGGTAGGTCATGGCTTTAACTGTCTGCTTACTGACAGGAAAAAAAAATAGATACAGGATTTCATACTATTATTTCTCCATTCATAGTTGATAGACGAGTTAAAAACATACTTACTCTTGAGTTTATTCCCTAGGAGAGGAAATGTGGTATTATTGTATTTCTTTCTTTGAAAACTCAACAATTTCATCAAACTAAGAATGTTACTTTTAAGGTAATTTATGTGAGTGTGACTGTATCCTCTGCTGACTTGCTATTGTGTAACTCCTTCTAAAATGGTCTTTACAGAACGACAACAAAGATTCTTTTTTCTTAGGGCAAAAGTACAGTCAGAAGACATTATTTTCTCTCTTTCTCCAGCAGTTGAAGAGCAGCACTGAAATGGATCTACAGACACCTATTCTTGCAACAGGCTGTGCACTGAAGGCTCGACCTGAAGAGAATCACTGGAATGCTGAGATAATTGAAAGACCTGACGTGCTTGACATGACCTGATATACTGAAATATTTCTAGGCATTTTTTAGGTATTATGTTAGTGATGGAGCTGCCATGACATTTTCATACTAGATGTACTATTTCAGCTCTTCATAATTTTGCTCTAAAAATGACCTTTTAAGATAATTTTTTATGTGTGTATGAGGGTAGTACTTAAAGGTGCTAAACTGACAACACTTACAATCTATTTAATGGATATAGCGATGTCAGTACAGTGCCCAGCTCCCAGCGGTGTGCCAGTAATACCTCATTTCTTCAACAAAAAAGGCAACTGAACATTTCAACATCCTTGATTATCTGCTGAGACTGGCAAAGGCCTTGCAGAAATAAGGGGATCAGACATTCTCTCTGAAGGCTTCTTTCATTTGGAGCATGAATTCTCCATTCCTTTCCCCTTATTTGAAATAGTCTGACTCTACTAAAGGAGGTTAGCATCTACTAAGGGGGACTTATCTTTGTTTTAATAGCCTGATGTTTTAATAGCCAGAAACTTCCAAAGAATGATGATCAAAAGATAAAGTGGTAGTTCTAGTTGATTTCTATGCTGCATGTTTTATTTCTTTCTGATTACTAAATTTGGAGGAGTTGTTGGTAAACCCTATGTTTGTAGTGCCCAGAAGTTTAGGGAAACAGAATAAATTTTAGGTACTCCACAGTTATTTTCATTTTATTGATTTTTTTTTTTTTTCTGTTGAGGAATGAGGGCAAAATATGCAAGTTGACTACAGAAGATAACAAAGAACATGTGCATGCTATTTTCAGAAATAAAAGTAAGTGTGAATATTCCTTTGGAGGGGGAAAAAAGGAGAGGAAGAATAAAAAGAAAGTTATGGGACAAGAAAGAGAATGACAGAAGGGCTGAGAGGGCTCGAGTCATGGGACAGAGTACAAAGAGGAAAAGGAGCGGTTGGGCAATGTGAGGTGCTGATGAGGAGCAGGGGCAGGCAGCCATTAATTGATTTCTGCCCAATCACCTATTCTTGCCAGGACTGTGTAAGCAGAAACTGGAATAATCCTAGCATTGCAGGCTGCCCCAGAGAGCTGAGCTGAAAGCCAGACAGTCCATACACCTGCTTTGACTTTCATGTTTAAAAGAATTGTTAAGTTCCTCCTCTGCTCTACAGGGAGCTCCTCTTGTCTGTGTTATGTGGTGAAAGCCCTCATTCTTTCTTTGAAGCTGTTTGTGTCCCTCAGTCTGCCGTTCTACATAAAGACAAATTTGGGATCAGTTCTGTTTACTTTTCCTTCCCCTTACATGTGATTTGAGTTGTCCTGCCAATCACCACATATGGGGCTTGTCCATTGGCAGGCAGGGGGTTCTGCAGAATTTGTCACTGTGCATGTCAGCATGGATCTGCAGAGTCTAAATGAAGGGGTCTGAGCCCTGCTACTTGTCCTATTAAGACAAATTTGTGTGAAGAAAGAGTAGGATAGGGATGGCAGTTAAAGGCAAAAAAACCCTTAAGAAGTGAAAAGCTAAGACATGCAACTCCTACTGGAGCAGGGAAGCTGATGAGAGTTTTGAAGGGAAGATTAGACTGCATGGGCCGGTAGCATATTTGGGTAGGGCTGGCAAAACTAGATTCAGGAAAGGAGTTCATTTTCTAGTCAGGCTACCTATGTAGCCAAAGAATTGGTGGAAGTAATGGGATCCCAGTGTTAACACATCAACGATGGATGTGATAATGTGCTATAAACAACCTAGGAAATTCAAGCACAGAATTAACACAGAATTTACATTTTGCTTTGGAATTTTCTGCCTTTCCAAAATACTCAAAATCTGAAACCCAGAAAATTATTATTGAAAGTATTTCAGATGCATAATTATATCATTCACCAACCAGCCATCTCTATGCTCTATTTAAAAAAAAAAAAAAAGATGACTACTACACCCATACCACACTAACAGTCTTTGCAATACTCCTTTGCAAGGAGTTTTGGCTCTGGAAAGGTTTGTGTGAGTGATACACGCAAAGCTGTGCTAAATGTAGCACAGGCTCTCATCGCAGACCATATGCTTGTCAACCTTTACGTTCCCTCCATGCTTCATCGTAGAACTAGTTTGACCCTACCTGCATTTATCCATGGTGAAACTCACATCTCCCAATAATGCTCTTACAATTCTGTTGCAAGCTTTCATCTTTAGCACTGTTATCATAGAATCATAGAATGGTCAAAGTTGGAATGGACCTTAAAGATCATCTAGTTCCACCCCCCTGCCATGGGCAGGGACACCTTCCACTAGACTAGGTTGCTCCAAGCCCCATCCAGCCTGGCCTCTAACACTTCCAGGGATGGGGCATCCACAACTTCCCTGGGCAACCTGTTCCAGTGCCTCACCACCGTCACAGTAAAGAATTTGTTCCTAATATCTAATCTAAATCTACCCTTTTTCAGTTTAAAACTGTTGCCCCTTGTCCCTGATAAAAAGTCCCATCTTTCCTGTAGGCCCCCTTTAAGTACTGGAAGGCTGCTATAAGGTCTCCCCCGAGCCCTCTCTTCTCCAGGCTGAACAACCCCAACTCTCTCAGCCTGTCTTCATAGGAGAGGTGCTCCATCCCTCTGATCATCTTTGTGGCCCTCCTCTGGACCCGCTCCAACAGGTCCATGTCTTTCCTGTGCTGAGGACTCCAGAGCGGGATGCAGTACTCCAGGTGTGGTCTCACCAGAGCAGAGTAGAGGGGCAGAATCACCTCCCTTGACCTGCTGGCCATGCTTCTTCTGATGCAGCCCAGGATGTGGTTGGCCTTCTGGGCTGCGCGTGCACATTGCCAGCTCATGTTGAGCTTCTCATCCACCAACCACCCCAAGTCCTTCCCCTCAGGGCTGCTTTCTCTGTTCTTGATCCTCAAGCTCTTGAAGTCATACCAGTATGTCAGAGCATCAGTTCTGTAAGATGTCTCTGCTCTTCTAATTACAAAAACAATTTTTGGGGAAAAGCCAAAAAAACCACCAGGTTATTCCCTCAGTTTTTTTTAACACCAGCTGTGGGCCGGGGCTGGGGCTGGCTCCCACCACAGAGGCGGTGTCGGGACCCTTCCGAGAAAGGCAGTGGCCCTGCAGCGCTCTCCTTGGCTGTCCACCTCTGCCCGCTGGGTGCTGTGCTTAGCTCCTGGAGTCGTGTGATGTGGTCAAACAGATACCCGGTTTGGGTGTTTCTTTTTTTTTTTTTTTTTTTTTTTTTTTTTCCTTTCCCAAATGCAACGGCTTGCTATCTTTCAAGGGTGCAAGAATGAGCTAGGCCATACAACGAAGTCCACTGGGAACTCAGCTCTTACAATAGGGGTTAAATAAGAGCAGTTTTACAATGCTTCGTTTCCACGGGGTGGGGGGGGGGCAGATGGGGACGGGGGACGGACAGAGGAAGTGCCAGACCGCTTTTTGAGCCGTTTTTCCTAATAAATGTGGTGAGGGGTCTGGAGGACAAGTCTTATGAGGAACAACTGAGGGAACTGGGGTTGTTCAGCCTGGAGGGGGCTGAGGGGAGACCTTACCACTCTCTACAACTACCTGAAGGGAGGTTGTAGAGAGGTGGGGGCTGACCTCTTCGCCCTAGTGACAAGTGATAGGACGAGAGGAAACGGGTTCAAGTTATGCCAGGCGAGGTTTAGATTGGATATTAGGAAAAAAAATTTCACTGAAAGGGTTATCAAACATTGGAACAGACTGCCCAGGGAGGTGGTGGATTCGCCATCCCTGGAGGTGTTTAAAACAAGTGTAGATGTGGTACTTGGGGACACGGTTTAGAAGTGGTTTTGTCAGGCTAGGCTAATGGTTGGACTTGATGATCTTAAAGGTCCCTTCCAACCTCAACAATTCTATAATTCTATGATTCTATGATCCTGAACAGGCACCCCCGAGAATGAACGGGTCTGCACTGAGACCTTGTGCGGGCCCCCCCTCACTCCCGCCACTGCCCGCGCCTCGCCCCGCGCTGCCCTCACCCCCCCGGGCAGAGGCGGGAAGCGCCGGGCGGAGGACGGGCACTGAGCCCCTCTCTGGCTTCACTGCGCACCGCGCAGGCGCGCTGGGGCTGCGCATGCGCGGCGGGGCCGGCGGCGGGCAGGTGCGCAGGCGCAGCGTGCGGGACCGGCCGCCGCGGGCGGGCGGGCGCGGGTCTGCATCCGGGTCGCCGCCGTGCCCATTGTCTGGGGAAGGGGCCCGGGGCTCGGCGGCTCCGCGGCGCTGCACCCGAGGGCCCCTGCCCGTCCGCCGCTCACCTTGCGCAGGCTTTAGTAAGTGATCCTCAGCGGCTCTTCCCGCCCCTGCCCTCGGGGAGATGCCGGTGTGCCCGCGGAGCGCCCCCTCCCCCGGGCGGGCGGGCGCTCGCATCGCCGTCCCTCAGGCGGCCCTTTCCCCGTGCCCCTCGTCGCCAAGGCGCTACGTCTGGAGGTGCTGGTGGCTCTGGGGGCCCTCAAGCGACCCCAGTGTCCTCCCCGCCGCCCCCGGGTTCCTGCCGGTGCCCGGGGCTGCGGCCGGTTCGGTGCCGTGTTGTTTCCCGGCGCCTGAAGGCAGCACCGCTGCCCCGCCGGGCAGGCGGCTCCTGGCCGGTGAGCTGTGGGTAGACCCTTCGCGGTGTGCCTGCCGCCGCTCCCCCCCCCCCCCTTACCTGCGGGAAGGAATGTCTCCGGCACCCCGGTGCCGTCTGCCTCTGCCGGCAGCAATTCGGGCGGTGTGGCGGAGACTGCCCCTGCCTGTCACGGCCATTCTGCCTGTCCTTCTAATTTAAATATCTTTAACGATGCTGAGTTCTCATTATGCCACCTAGTAACGATACTATGCCTTTTTTTCCTGCAGTGGACCGCAGTTCGAAGAGGAGACAAGTGAAGCCTTTGGCAGCTTCGCTGCTGGAAGCTTTAGATTATGATAGCTCTGATGACAGTGATTTTAAAGTTGGAGATGCTTCAGGTAAATATGCTTCCTCGTCTCCTCGGTTCAGAATTACCTCATTTTTATTTTATGGTTGCTCATTTAATATTTGGGAGACAGAATGCTATTAGTGAACTGTTGGGACTTGGAGCCACTTGAAGTTCAGTGACTTGATTGGATAACTGGAAATTCTTATGATCCAGATAAGAAACAACTGATTAAACAAAGCATCCATACAATACTTCAATTACAAATAATTTTTTCTCAACGGAAAACTCATGATTATCAAACAAGTTTTGGCAGAAGCATTTGAGTAGCTTCTGTGCTGACTGCCTTTGCTATATCTATTGCTTTTTATTTCTTCAGTGTAGAGATAATTTTTGAAATAGTCACTGCATTTAGTATTGAAACAAGAATGTTCTAAAGCCATTTTGTTTGAATCAGTCAGGGTAATAGTTTATTGCGGACTTAAGAACTTGCCTGTTTTTCAAGGTTGATTCCACTCGGTAGGTGAAAACCTTAAGCAGAAAGATAATCTGTTCAGAGTTTTATTATTTACAATAGACAAACTTAAGGTGTCCATTCCGATAGCTATGCAGAAAGGTGTATGCATTTCATAATAGAAGGAAGTCCTTGCTTCAGAGTGTTTTTGTTCTGCAGTCTTTTCTATGTGTGTGGATTCCTGTATCTGTAGTGGGCATCCACGGAAACTGAAAGTAAACAAGATACCAAAATAAAATGAATAAATTTAAGTATATTGGAGGGAAGGAAGAGAAGGGGCAGGACCATATTTGTGGATGAACTGCACATTGGATGTTCTGTAGCATACACTCAGGGAAATAAGCAGAGATGCAGGATGTGTAAGATGTAAGGGAAGCATTATGGCAGCTTGTCAAATAACTTCACTTTGTTATTTCTGCACTGTGGATGCTGATGTATGTTTTCATGTGAATCTATCTTGCAAGGATATTCCCCATCTCCTTTTAAAGGCTTATTTTTTAACATCTGGCAAGCTCTTCCTTATTAATAAACTTAAAAATGCTTAATAATTCTTTCTCCAGTGTCAGTTTTACAATATGCCCTAATGCTCCGTGGTTTTTTTTTTCCTAAGCTTAGACATATTTCCCTTGGTTGGTTTGGTAGGAGCAGGCTGCAACGACTTAAGAGAGTAAAACTGATGTTGTATTGCCAATTTCCATGCTAATATTTTTGGGGGGTTGTTTCATTTACTTTTTTAATCTTGTTTTGGGGATTTTTGATCCTTTCTTTTGAGTTAAGGGCACTGCCTTTTATAAAGACAATTTACCATAAAAGGAAATGACTTTTAGTTCCTGAAGAAAATCTCCCTATTCTGGAGCAGTAATGTAGGCAGGATTTCAGGGAAAAGGAGAATTGGAAATGGAGTATGGGAGATGGACATGTAATTCAGAGCAATATATTATTTGATTAAAAGACAGTCATTAGTTAATTAATTAAAGATAATGAATAAAGCTTCCTGGCTCCATTATGTCTAAATGCAGAGGATTCATGTGTAGTTGATATCCTCTTTGACTTTTAGGATATTGTATGTGCACATGGCGGGGGTCAGTGTCTATCCTTGAGAGTGTTTCAATCTCAGTTTCATTTTGAGGAAGTTGGGTGGGTTTTCCCTTAAAAAAGCAGCACTAAATTTAAACAAGCATATGGGGAAAAACCCAAGTTCTGCTTATAAAATGTTTTTCTAATTACTGTTTTGTCTTCATATACCTTTGTTTTAACATCTCAGAACCTGTATTGGTCACTTTTAGTAGAAATCAATGTCTAAAATTTAGTGAAAACACTGAAACAGCAACAGAGTTTGACATACACTATATTCGAAGATTTTCAATGTGAAAGGAGAAAGTTGTGAGGGTTTGGAGGGGTTGAGGAATAGAAAATTACTAAATATACAACTTCTAAAGTTGAAAGAAAAAAGAAACTTTTCTTATGTGTAATACAAGTTAAATGAATAGTTGCAGGATATTTGAAACAGAACATCTGTTCTGATTTAAAATGAAGATGGTATAGCATAGCCTTAAATTTGATTGTAGCTAGTCCATTCAGATTTGGATCTGAAAGAAAGGGACTTTTTTACACACACACATATCTATAAATAAAATTGACAATTTCACAGTTTTATATAGATATATGTATATGAAGGATATATATATATGAAGAATATGTGTGTACACACACAAGCAGCCCTACTAGACAAATTCTGGATTGTTGCTAACAGAAAACAGGTTTTCCTTTTTTTCCGCTGTGGATTCAGCTTCCAAAGCATGATGTGTATTTCTCCAGTACAGTCAGGGCTGTTGATTTTTCTTCTTTCAATGACCGTTGAGGTCTCTCCATGTGCAGCCTGTTGCAAATCAGTGTTTGGTATTTGATTGAATTCAGAATTTCATTGCATAGTTTGCTTAAAAGGGAAATAACCCTGACAGAAGGAAGAAACAATCTTTCCACATTGAAAATGACCATAAATTCTACTCATGCACTCAGAAGAGTCCCGTAAGTATGGTAACTCCACAACTCTGCAATGTGTGGTTATTTAATTCACATGCACATATAGGTGTTTAAAAAAACAAAACAAATTTGAAAGTTAAAAGTTAAAGGAATGTTTAAATACTGAACTAAAAGAATTCCGAAGTTGTTTACTCCCTGTTTATGTCGCATCCATATGTATGAGCTTTAGGATGTTAAGTGATATGTGCTAGTAGATGATACTGTGCAAATCTAGGAGGATGAGCACTGAACATTTAAGCTTTTACATGTGTTCATTGTTCTATCAGATTTCTGGGAATGTGAGATGCAGTAAGGATTTGAGAAGTTGGTATTAAGTACTTCTAGGAAGGAATCAGCATTTCTGAATTCTTGTATTCAAAGTCCTGATGCCTTGGTAATTTTTTTCATTACAGAAAATGTTTCTAATCGTCTAACCTCCATTTCCACCAAAAAAAGTCCGCAGAAGATATGGCCTTTACTTACAGTGTAGTTAATTTATTTTCTTTTGGATTTAGGTCATACCAGCAGGCAATTACTGCCTTTTCCACTTTAAAGATCTCATCATTCTGACATCTCTTTAGGGAAGCTGATTTTAGGACTGTTATATTCTTGTACATTTACTTAATGTAAATAGTTTTCAGGCCTGTGGGCTTTTCGTTATGTTAATATTGAATGAAGTAATTTTTTAATGGCTTCTCTTTTTCTATGTAATAGAAAGTAGTAATGCCATTTTTTGAAGTACTGTATTTTTCTGTTTTTTATGAACATCTTTAAAAATTGTTCCTAAAGTAAGAATGTCATATGTAATCTTAATGTGGGATCAATCAAAAAACCTGTCCCTTTGGAGTCAGAGCGTACAAATATGTTACTTGAAATGATGGTGCTGTAATATACTCAACTGAAGTTTTTTAATAATATGTTTCACAATACAGATCAGTAATTTGAAGTTTGGCTTTTAAGTTAACTAGAGCATACTTCTTTTTTTGGCTGTTTTTTTTTTTTTTTTGTTTTTTAAATTTTTTTTTTTTTTTTTTGAGAGCATCTGGAGATGTACTGATGTCAGAAATCAGTGTATAGTTGTAGAGTAATTCCCAGCAGGATTCCAAAGCAACAGTCTACTACTTTTCTTCCCTTTCATCGGTGAAGTTGGTCAGTTTTGGCAGCTCATATATTGAAATTGAAATGATGCAGAGAAATGTAGTGAGGTCCCTGAACAAGAATGATGTGTGAATTTAAGGACTGGCTCTCTGTCTCAGTGTAGCTGAAGAGTGTAGGTGAACGCTGCCTTGAAGAGCTGGATTCCATCACTGCTTCTGCTACAAGTCTCCTAAACATTTGTAAATGTTTGGATTTTTGGTGTTGAGTGTGGAGCCTGACTTGCATAAATATTATGTGCTATTATTGCAATTGAGGTCAGTAGGAGCTCTGTTTAAAACGTGTAATGATCTATATAAATGCATACATTAGGTATTCTGAAAAAAACCTGTGATTTCATCTAGAAATAAAAAATTGCAAATATCTTTATCTTTCTGTAATTTTCTTCGTCTTAGCACAATGGACTTTTGCTTTCCTGTACAGGATAATGTAATATAAAGAAATGTTTGCAAAGCACCAAAATGCTGTAGTGATAAACACTACTGAAATATCAATGAAGAAACGAATACATTTGTTTTTGAGAATAAACTTAAATGATATGCAACAAAAAAGCTGTAGGGTGTTCCAGTAGACAATGGAGGTAAGAAAAAATATTGAATAGCTAATTGTTAGTAAATTATCACACAATTGCACAGTCTTAGTTGTTAGAATAATTTCAAGGCTTGACTTTGCAAATGTAATGTGTGTAGTCCCTCAGAGTGGAACTCGCAAGGGTGTTTTCCCATTGAGAAAATGGAAAATAAAGGCATTATGCTCTCTTGGGTTATTGTCATCCCAAGAGAGATCTTTTATCTGTACAGATGTCTTCCACTTGAAGTAACACTTAGGAGTGACTGATGGGCATTTTGAACTTGCATTGTCTTTGGAAACACTGAGATTTCTGTTCTTCCGTGTGTTTACTGACAACAGAGGAGTAATGTAACAGAAATCTAGCCTTTATTCCAGTGTCTGGGCAGAGTGGATATAGTGATGGGGTGGCATTATTTTTCTTTGTTTTCCCCCTGCTCTTTGTGCCTTGTCTTTCCAATCTGTCTGTCCCTTGTGGAACCCTTGCTCATTGTATGCACAAGCAGAATGACGCTGAACCAGTCTTAAGGAGGATTTTCATGGTCACCTACTTTACTACTCCTGCTTTACTTTCTCTTGCATCTCCTCTTTTTTGTGTGTATGTCCATCTCTTATGTATTTCTTGCCACATGGAGAAGATTCTTTGGCGCTTTATTAAGTCCACCTTGGTGGGATGGTCTGTTTGTAGCCTGGCCACCTCTGAGAGTCTAGATGTGCTTAGTGAGGATGGAATGTTTTCAGTGTTTCTTGAGCATATGTTTGTTACAGCGGCTCAGAGACTTAGACTAAGCATGTCCCACACACGTATTTAGTTGTCTCAGAGATGTCACTTCCCTTGTACAAGATGTGAAGGTCTTAGGTGCTTCTGGGAAAAATATCTATTCTAGCTCACTATTCAATAATTTGTGTTGGAGTCTAATGTTAAGGATTATTTAGGACTGCAGCTGTGCTGAGGGAAGTCATGGGGCATACAATACTTTATCCCAAACAAGTAAAGTTCGATACCGTTAAAAACAGTTGAGGACAATATCTGAAACTGGGAAATGGTCGAGCAGATTGAGGAGATAGGGTAACCAATTCCATCTGTGTTACAACATTTTAAGTAAGGCAGTTCCCAATGACTCAAGTCAAACTTGGCAACCTTTAGTTTTGAGTGCTTTTACGACTTGAATAGACATCTACTGAAATGCTGTGTGATACAATTACTGCTGGTGTAGAAGTGAGGAAACTGGTTCCTAACCAACCTTCATTTATGTTCCTCTTCCATGCTTTCTTCTATTAAATTAAATACTTGACTTCCGAAAGAAGTGTACACGGATCAGTGATGAGTTTCATTTCCTGATCTGCCCAGCCTACATATGCAGTTAATACAGAGTTTAGATACTTTTTTTCAAAACATTATTTGAGAAGTGAATTTCCCTTCCTAGGACAGTAATATCTTAATTTACGTTGGTTTTGTTTTGTATGTTCTTAATTATGTTACTTTGGACAGTTCCATTTTTTAACTGCCAGCGTTACCAGTGTTGAATTGCCAGTAGCCTACCAATGTTTAATCATCATACTCAGCAAAATAGCATAGAAAGACAGTGGCATATATCTAACTGATGGTAGATTTTCTTTCTTGAAGTTATGTTGAAAGTAAGGTAGTGAGCCTTTTCAGTTCTTGCTTTCAGTATAGTTATATCGGTCTTAGCATAATTTACCTCTGTGGCTTTAGTCTAACAGACAAACATGATCAGGAATTTACCAGTTACACAACTCTGTCTTTGGCAGTTTAAAAGTTGGTATTTTTTATATATGATCTAGGTTTTCCTGCCTTATTTTTACATTCAGTTATTAATATCAGAAGTTTCTTCTTAGTTTAAGGATTTCCTTAAGGTATTTTGGAGTTTATTATTTATTTATTTACTTACTTACTTTATTTATTTTTTTTTATTTTTTATTTTATTTATTACTTTGTAGGAATAATTTCAGACATGGTAGTTGTTTTCTGTATTGCATGGTCAATTTTTCAGGTTTTTCCATCCTTTTCAATGTTTCAGGGTCCTGGGGTTTATTCTTTGTATGTAGCTTTGAGCACCTGGGTAAGGCTGAACCAGACAGGACTCGGTGCAAAAAAAAGAACTTTCCCATATGATGCCAGATGCTTCTCTTCTGCTATCTGGAGTTGCTTAGGTTTTGTTAGGGGAAGAGGCAAGCCCAAAATCAAATCTGTGATTTCCTTTAACTAGTGTATCCTCCAGACTTCACTTAAAAACAAGCAATAAAGCTGTTTTTTTACAGAGCTGCTTGTTAAGCTAAATACTGCATTGAAGAATCAGCCTGCCTTCTGTGAGTAGGTGGCTGTGTACTTATGTAGTGTAGCACTTACTCTCTGTATACATGGATTTTCTTAGAATGTAAAAAAATAAAATAAAAAATCACAGGGTACCATGTTTAAAGTTGCTTGTAAGATGGTCCTGTAAAACACTGGGAGAGGATTTTTTTTAACTGCTGTTGTGATTTCAGTAGCATGTTCCTGAAATCTTGTGCATAATACATATTATACAAGACTCCACAGCTGATGTGGAGATTAATAGTAACTTTTTTTATCTTTATTACACTTTTTCTTATTTTAATTTCAGAGCATAATGTTCTGTCCCGGAGAATTTCTCTTGGAATAACCCTCTTTAGGTTAGACTGCCACCTGCTGTTGTGCTCAGTAGAGCTAAAGAAACAAGGTGTACAGAAATAAATGATGCCTTTCTCACAACCGTTAACTCTTATATTTGTTCTCAGTGGAACTCCATATTCTTCACTATTTGACAGTGTATCTGGCCCCATCTTTCACTGAGAGTAACTTGACTTCTCTCCCATAGGGATTGACATGATATGGTTGCCAATTTCAAAGAGCCATTCTTTAAGAATTTCTTTCAAGGAGAAAATTGTATACTACAGCCTCTTCCTAAGTGAAAGTGCATCTGACAGAAGAACACCTGCAAAAATAGCTGTTATCACAGAATAGCTCTTTCAAGAAAAGTACCTATCACGGCGGATGCATTCAGACAGAAGAGGGTTATCCCTTACTGTAGGTGTGTACATGCATGCAGAAAGGAGAGCACAAAGCATAACGTGCAGGAAGAAGGCAAAGAGAACTTGAAGGAGAGAAGTGAATGAAACTAACATTTATTTGTTCTCTGCTTTATATTGTTTGCATGGCATAAAGCAGCTAGAGAGTATCCTCAGTGTTGTAGTATTGGTATGCAAGAATCACTGTTGGTAATTTAGAGTGCTGTTAAAGATCAGACTATACCCAGACAAAGTTTCCCCCCAAAAATGAAGTGGAAGCTTAAATTCACAAGAAGTCTAAGCATATTTAGAAATGGAACAGCACAACTAAAGCATCCAAACAAATTACTATCATGGAGTTGTGGTGGGGAAGTAAAACAAAAGGAAATAATATAAGGTAACTTAAAAATTCAGTTAAATTAATTTTAACGTGGCAAAACCCTATACTACCTTATTTACAGTGAGACAAATAGTGCACATTGGCACTCAGAACCTGTGAAATGAGATACAAAAATACATTTTGCTTTTAAACATACATATGGCATTTAATCTGTAATATAAATGTTTAGTATGAGAGTCTTGCTTTAGGAGTTACTTGTGAAGTGTGAGACCTTGCAAATATCATAGAATACTTTGGGTTGGAAGGGACCTTTAAAGATCGTCTAGGCCAACCCTCCTGCCACGGGCAGGAACCTCTTTCACTACATCAAGTTGCTGAAAGCCCCATCCAACCTGACCTTGAACATTTCGAGGGATGGGGCATCCACAACTTCTCTGGGCAACCTGTTCCAGGGTCTCACCACCCTCATCGAAAAAGTTTCTTCCCTGTGTCCAATCTAAACCCTACCTTATTTCAATTTAAAACCAGTCCCCCTTTTCCTGTCATTACAGGCTTTTGTAAAAAGTCTCTCTTTCTTATAAGCCCCCTTTATATATCGAAAGGCTGCAGTAAGTTCTCCCCAGAGCCTTCTCTTCTGCAGCTGAACAACTCCAACTCTCAGTCTGTCGTCATAGGAGAAGTATTTCAGCCCTCTGGCCATTTTCATGGCCCTTCTCTGGACCCAGTCTAACAGGCCCATGAATATGTATCCAAAGAAAGCTATTGTAATGTAAAAATAATTTTTTAGATTGCATATTAGTTAATACTGTTTATTTCTTTCTTAGGCATGCCTCAAGAGTGTTCTGCTATTTCAGAACTTCAGTTAATTATGTTGTACTTCCATTATTACCATTAAGGCTGGTAGGCGTAGGGAAACGACTGAATTACTCTTTTCTCAAAAGACTGTACAATAACTTGTGTTACTGCATTCTTCCCCCCTCCCCCCAAAGGTTAGAAAGTTTGCAGGAGACTGACTTACTTTCTGTTAGCTTCTAAGGGGACTGGTAACATTAATATCCCAATCAGTAGTAGTAGCGCTGATGGATTTTTTGTTGTTGTTGTTGTTGGTAATTATATAATCTGCTTATCAAATACTTCCACATACAGGTATGTGCAGGAAAAGACAAAACTGACCATTATGTCAAAGCAACAACTGAGTTACTGGCTAGTCATAGCCAGTGTTCTGTAGGGTGGAAATAAATGCTGTGTGAAGTGTGTAGCGCACTGGCCCCACTGGTTATTTGGCTTTATGCAGAGATGGATGTGCACAGAAATTCTCTGTGTAAGGTGACACTGAGTGGTGTTTTTTTTTGTCTGGTAACGAAAGCGACAAAGGATTTTTTTTAAGTTTACAAGCATCAACATGTTTCTTCCTTGCATGTATGTGACAGTGTATCAAGAGCTTGATGATGGCTCTGAACAAACTGAGAACTGTGGCCATTGCCTCATTGATCCCTGCATTGGATCAAGCAACTTTGTATTTTCTTGTTAATTTTAAAAAATATTTTCTGAGTTTTTCTTCATTAAAACTGATACTTTAAATGAAAAGTAGTAGGTGAGTATAAGATGAGAGATAGTCAAGGTGGTTGATGTTTATAAAATTTAACAAGTTCACTTGTCATCTTTTTAAATAATTTTTACATGGCCTTTATAGTATAGATGCCTTATTTTTGTGATTTTTTTTTTTTTCGTACAAATCCTCTTCTGTTCCTTTCTATTGCACAGATTGGCCTGTGTTAATTAATAGAAATAGTGACTACACACAGAACAATACCATATGAGTGGTATAAGGTTAGAATTTGTGCGTTGTTGTGCAGCTGCAACACTGAATGAGGCATAGTTTATGTGGGATTAGTAAGTGGAATAACATTGAAAATAAAAAGAGACCCCAAACCCAGAAAACCAAACCTGTACTAAAAATGAAGGTGTGGGAGTATCCATACTTTTGTCAGTATTTGTTACATAAACTCTTCGTTTTGTAATTATAAATTTCTTCTATTGGGTAGCTATTTTAATTTGAAGATTTAGAAAACACCTCCAGAAATTAAAAACTGGAATGCTCTTTCTTTAAGATGTGACTTCGCATGGGAATTATTCTGTGCTACTGCTTATTGTTAATATGAACTGCAGTTCAAAGGAACATTTAACGTTCATTTAAATTCTGCCATCTTTTTTTTGCCATCTTAAAATGCACTCATGTTTAACAGATTCTCAACATACCACTTGAAATAGCAGTATTTGGACACCAGCTGAAAAAATAGGTGGAGTACCTTATGAGGGAGGAACATGCATCATTCTTTTGTTTAACAACTTGCTTCAACAGATTTTATTTTTGGGGGTACATTTGTGTCGGAACTTTTTTTAAATTTTCATATGCTCAACAGATTCTGAAGGAAGTGGTCATGGGAGTGAAGATGCATCAAAGGACAGTGGTGAAGGTTCCTGTACTGAATCAGAAGAAAATATCTTGGAGGAGGAACCGGCAGAAGAGAAAGTAGAAGAGCAACAGCCAAAAAGCTCCACTGAAGAGGAGGTGCCAACAGCAGATAAAGAGGTAATTAAAACTGAAAAGAAAGAACAAGAAGATGAAGAAGAAAAGCCAAAAAGGAAAAAAGAGAAAGAGAAAGCAGCTGAACCTGATGCTGTGGCTGATGAGCAAACAAATGAACCAAAAAAATGGAATTTGCGCAGGAACCGACCTTTGCTGGATTTTGTATCGATGGAAGAACTAAATGATATGGATGACTATGATAGTGAAGATGACAATGACTGGCGGCCTACTGCTGAGAAAAAAAAAGGGAAAAACGCACTGCGAAAAGAAGGGAGTGATGGAGATAATGAGGATGATGAAGATGATGGGAGCGGTAGTGATGAGGATGACAATGATGAGGAAGGTAATGAAGAAGATAATAGCAGCACGGCTAGTGATGGAGGATCCAAGAAAAAGAAGAGTAAAGTTCTTAACAGGAATAATGCAGATGATGAGGAATTGACAAATGATAGCCTGGCTCTTTCACAAAGCAAGAGTAATGAGGTAGTGCAACCAACTTTCTATAATATATCTGTTGACAAATGGAAACTACTCCCCAGTAGCTATTCTGTTAATTTGAAAAGTTAACTTGTTTGGCTGGAATTGTGTTTACAGGAATAAGTGAAACAACAAAATTGTGCAAAATAGGCACTGCATATTGAATAACCTTGCTTGGACCATTTGGCCAATCTAATGCCACTAAAGTCAATAGAGAGACTTCTCTTGGCTTTAGGGGGTGTTGGATTAGTTCTAAAGCAAATAGGAGGTCCAGTATGCAGATCAGCATGTATTAGCAAGACTTTTAGTTCAGCTTGAGCATAAATGTTGCATATCTGTAATGTTCTAAAAGTTAAAAGCATCTGTGACATATTCATATAATAGCTAAATGATAGGTTATTCTTCACCCTAGCCCTTCTTTGTGACTGAACACTAAGTTCACTGATAGAAGAATTCTAAGTAAAGGCATGTGCACACTGGGTTCAAAATCAAATAGTATAATCATGATAATTTATGTTGGATTTGCTTACAATACTCAAAAATGAAGTAATTTCTTACAGTGCTAAAAAGCATTTGGGAACTATTATTGTTATATTAAATGTCTTTTAATTGCAGAATGTGAAAATTATGTGTTAAGTGTTTAATAATGCAACTTTTTTTTTTTCGTGTGCACAATTATAGTTGCCTAAAGGTTGTGCCTGTGGAAAATTTAAGATACTAGGTTGTCAGGGTGGGTGACTTCACGTCCTGCAGCAGCAAAATTTTGAACAAAGTAAAAAGAGTTGCAGTAACATCTACATTCAATTTTCAGGAAATAGTTGCAATGTCAACATGACATTTGATAAATGATAGTGGTGTGGCACTATTTAAAGTTCTCTTGTTCGATTTAAGCTTTATTGTAATGTGTAAAACGACAGGGAACTAAACAGAGTATTTGGAAGAATCAGCTGTCTCTGTTTCAGATACTTTGTTATATATTATATATATATATATGATTGCGAACAAACTGCTGTTTTAATTACTAGTAATAATTGTGATTAAGAAAAGCATAATTCTAGGATTTTTTTACTTTTTGTATGCACTACTTCTTTCATTGTCTAGCTCTGTAATTCTAGTGTTGTTACTTGTATTCTCTTGGCTCAGGAGCTGAAAGTGCTCTATCAGTACTGATGATCAGAACTTCAAATAGAGACAGGCAACTTTCTTTCAGAGTTGTTCCCTTTATCAGCATGGACATGTGATTCTACATTCTCAGGGATATATTCTTGAATACGTCCATAATTTCCACTGACCTGGAAAATTATGCCTGTTTCAGAAACCCAGAGCTGCCTCTGATGTATCTCTTGTGAAGCTTCTTAATATGCATGGACCTTAGAGTATGTTCTTGCCTTGGATTTAGGACATTGACCAAAAGATAAAATGAAAATTTGAAGTTCAAATTGCAATTTTTTAACTGATGATTTATCTTTACTGCAAGTAAGGTAAAGTACTGTTTATGAATAGGTCTTTAACAAGAAGTATTGCAACAGTGAGTATCTGTAGACTGTATTATAGACTGTAGTTTTTAGATTGATACTCACCTGTATTATAACAGTATACTGTCCACAGCTACAATATTTTAAAATAGTAAAATAAAAATAAAACCCATCTAGCAGACAAATCTAGCAAAATCTCATTACACTGCAGAAGCTATGTTCTTAGAAAAACAGGTGCGTGAATGCATAATTCATTTATGAAAGGATGTTCAGGTAATTAACTCTGAATGTGTAGTAGTGTCCTTATTATGCATTCTTCCTTTCCTTTACTTACTTTCTTGGGGGTGGATGTTGGGGAGGGTGGTGGGTGTGGGTTGTTTGCTTTTTATTTCTGTGTGCTTTTTATTTTATTTTTCCACATTTTACAAAAATATTTTTGAGGTCTGAATATACAGTATTTTAATCTGTGCTGTAATGAAATACTATGTGCTTTTCTACTGTATTAAGCACAGAAGACAAACTTAGCTTTCTTTTCTAAGGTCAAGCATCATTAGTAGATAAATGGTGCTTTTCTGTTTTTATAACTGCTACCACTTTATGGGATTCTTCTGTTCTCAGTGAGTGGCTATTTTATTTTTTTAATTTTTGTTTATTCCTTTAGAGTTAAAGGTATATAGGCATATAGCTTGAAATGCTTGCTGTCTTCATTAACAGCAGAGAAATGGGAATTACATAGTGATTCAGCTGAAATCGTTTCTCTCACTCGGGTGGTGAACAGGACTTGTTCGGGAGTTGGCAGCAGTTACCATGTCTGTGTAAAAGTTCCCATGCTTTAGACGAGTAGCGTCAGATTCTGGGATGGGGTCTTTCAGGTGCTTACATGGACTGAGCAGGGGAGAGCAGCATACATTCCAGGTCATTCCCTCTCCATGTTTGTGTAGAAAATAAAGTCATTCTGCTGCTCTGTTTGACCTGTTGGCTGTCTTCCCATGAGGTGAACCATAATGGATGGGGATCCTAACATTAGAGCCAAATTTGATGCCCTTCCATCATTGCTTGTTTCTTTTTTTTTGTTTGTGTATGTTCTCACTGCCTAAACAGCTATTGTTATTTCAGTGTTTTTACAGTGCAATTCTGTTTATTTAATTTAAAGTAATAGTTTGGTTTGGTTTTGTTTTTTTTTTTTCTTTTCTTTTTTTTAATTACCAGACCTTGGGCTTCTATAACAGTAGAGATTGTAAATTTGTTTTAAACTTCTTTTAGTGAAGCCAAATAACAGTTTAAGTCAAAGGTACTGTCAGAAAAAGCTGATTTGCGAGATGCGTCTGAGAAGCCTGTGCCATTGCATAATTAATCTACCAAAGTTAGGGAGTATCTCCTGCCATTTCCTATCTTTAATGTGAACGGTAAGCTAAACGTGAGTATTTTGAGTAAAGATGAGCCTCACTATTTTTGAAAAAAAAAAAAAAAAAACCCAACAAATTGCAAGTTTCTTGCTTTCCTCAAAATGCTTTGCAACTTTGTCCTAAAAGGAGGATGTTGGAAGAAATGCTCCTTAAGTTGGAAGTCCATAGGAGAGAATCTTGTATTTTTCACAGTTAGTGGCCTTCCTGTAAGCAAGCATGAGTGTGTGAATGATTGTATAATCTTTCATTTTTACCTCTAGATGAGTGGTTTTTTTTTTCTTTAGGTCATGTTTCCTTATGTTGTTTAGAGAAAATGGATGGGAGATCCAGAAGCCTTTCCTAACTGCTAGAAATATATTTGACCTTTCCTAGGTGAAAAACATTATAACAAGCCACCTCTATTACTTGAAGTAAACTATTTGAGCCCAGCTTTAGGTGGTAAGGTTATTGTACCCCTTTATCTTGCTTGAAAATCAAGCAAAGATTTCCCTCTCAACTCCCCAAATACCTGCCCAGATAAACCTAAAGTACAAAGAGACTTCATTAGTGATTCACTGAAAATTTTGTACAGAGACTTACTGCATCAAATTGAGAGGTTATCATGAAATAATTGCATAGGTTAGTGTGAAAATTTAAGATTCTTGAGGAAGAATACCTACTTCAGGTAGCATTCATGATACTTTTTAACTGCTAAGGTTGCACAGGCACCATAATTGGTGCTATGTTTTGTGTCATAAATGGGGGTTTGGAATGAGAAAAATATGTTTGAGAGGGTATGTTCCACCTTAATTTATTTTTTTCTTTTCTGGTAGGATACCACAGCAGTTTTGGAATATTTTCAGATCTCTAATGGTTTGAATGAATGCCTTTTAGGCTTGAACTGTCAGCCTCTGCTCTGAAACTATTACTGTTTCTTTATCTTGCAATGATTATTTTTTACTAATGTGCCTAATTTCACACTACCCTAGATGCCTTCATATCACCAGTGAAAGTAGTTCGAGCTTAATGTTTTCTTTTAGTATAAAAATAAAAGACAACATATGGAAGCCGTGAAAGTTTGCAGAAGAGACAGTGGCTGTACCTCACATTGAAAATAATAAGAAGCCTAGATGGGGCTTATGAAAAAAGGAAAATTTACATACAGCTTTATTTGGTTTGTGAAACACTTCTCTGTGTTTCCTTTGAGAAATTCCCTATTAAAAGCCACATTCTTTTTAAGAGGTGTAGTTCACATTGAAGGTTGCCAAAACAGAGCAATGTACTTGTTCTGCAAATCCTTACTCCTGTAAATAATCAGAAGAAAATAAGTTGTTATAGCTTTAATAAATCATATGGTTTTGCATACAGACATATCAATTTGCATTACAACAAAACAGAACTGAGTTGATAATTTGTTATATTTTATGTAAGTGAAGACGTGGCAGGCCTGTGTTAGCTGTTTATTTTCAGATTTTTCAGATCCATGGGGCGCTTTTTTTTTTTTGAAGGTGCAAATTTTAACAAAATGAAGCAACTTTTCTGAATAATAGGACATTTGAATGTCACCTTTGGCCTTGGTGTTTTTTTTTCTTTTAAATGGTTTCTTAGGTATGTGTACTTGTTCCTTTTTGTTGAACATAAATGCTTTAAAGACATACATGTTTCTGTCTGAGAAAATAAAACCCTTCTCTGGCCTTTGGATCTTAACGGATCTCTATGTATATGGAGATCACATTGTATCCATCCTTTCTCCCAGCTTTTATATTTGTGGATGAAGTGTTTAAATGTTTTGACAACAAAGAAGCTTTTATTCTTGTGAAAATAATTATCCATCTTTCTTTTTTGTTTGTTGTTCAAAATTGAGCAAATAACAGATCTTTTGTTTGTTTTAAATAAAATTAAAGTTCCTGGCATAATCCATGTGTCTTCATTTTTCAATATTAGGACTCCTTGATCCTTGAGAAGTCTCAAAATTGGAGTTCCCAGAAAATGGACCATATTTTGATTTGTTGCGTTTGTCTTGGAGATAACAGTGAAGATGCTGATGAAATAATCCAGTGTGACAACTGTGGAATAACAGTGCATGAAGGTAATACAACCCTTCATTCTCATTGTGGGAGGAAAGCATATGCTTTGCTTTTAATAAAATGTTGACTTGCTTTCTTCAAAAAAAAAATGAAGCCTTTGAACTCTAGCAGGTAGTTTTTTGTAATACTACATGGATCCGTTTTAGTGGTGAAATATCCATCTCCTAATTTAGCGAAGCAAATATAAGTGACTATGGGACAGGACATGGACTACAGATACCTATATAAGGAATTACAGTGTGCAAATACTGGAGATATATATTATATTTTCAGGGCTTTAGGATATTATATTAAATTTATTTTTGTTTAACTATTTCAGTAAACAAATTTGACTGCATAACTGTGATATAAGATCACGAGAGTAGGAGCTCTTCTAAAAGGAAAGGATTTTTTACATATATTTTTGCTGTACCAAAAAGGCAGAGGGATGGGGAAGAGGAGAGAAAGGAAGTGTCCATGGCATTTAGTTATAAGTGAAAACAGCTAGCCTTGAACTTTCTCATAATTTTCACTGACAATTTGAAATGGGAAAATTTTAAACTTAAAACATACTCTAGTTGTTGTTGGCAGCTAATTGCTTTGAAATCTAGTCTATATTTGTGTTATAAATGTAGGAGGACTGGTTTTAAAGAAACACTTCTGGAATAATTCTGAGGTGACCATATGGAGTTTTAACAGCCTTACGTGCAAGATGAGACTGTATTGTGCATTGTTGCTCTTTCCCTTCAGATGGAAGGTAGGGTAGATACTAACACAGACAGGCATACCTATTTTCTTGAAAAACAAAACCCTTTTTTTTTTCCCATTAATAAGGTTTCTTTTCTTTTTATTGCATTTCTGATATCTTGTACCTTTTTAGGGCCTCACTTTTTTTTACGGTTTCCCAGGAAAATGAGATAGGCTACTTCAGTCCTTGAAATTAAAGAAGGTAGGCTTTCATTCTCCAAAAGCATGAGGCATTTATTTAATATATGTAACTCCCTTAATTTTAAATTTTTTTGGAGCTGTTTAGCATGCCTTTTCATGGAGCAAGTTCTGTCCTTAATTCCCTATTCCCCTTTTGTTTTCTCATACTAGATTGAAAATTGTTTCAAAACAGTATTTTTCATGCTTTGCTTAACATCAGTTACTAAACTGAGGATGGAATTTCTGTCTGCAAGTTCAGGTGCCTTATGTTAAGCGTCAGCACGTACTCTAACTCCTGAAGTCCTGTTGCAGTCCTTTGAAGAGCTAATCAGTACTGTCAGTGGAGCTTAGAGGGCAGTTTAGTTGACCTAATTTGTGATAAGCTGAATCACACTCTAGGTGCCTTTGAGGGCATTAGTCAGGTCTTCATTGACTATAACAAGTGTTAGACTCCTAAATTTAGGCGTCTTGGTATGCCTGCAGAATTCCTGCCTCTGTGTATGTGAAGTTTTTGGAAAGTAGTGTGCAGAATGTATTTGACTTGAGGTGCAGTAAGCTACTAAAGGTTAATTTTATACAATCTTAATAGTTGGGGTTTTTTTCCCAGCACAGTCTAATAGTAACTCATGAGAAAAGAAAAATTGAATGAAAGTGTCTTTTGCTGGTAGTTATGAATGCCTATTTGAGAATTCCCCAAACATTTTATACAGTCAACGCATCTAAACCGTAAAGCCGTGGAGCTCCCTGAAAAGTATTCTGTAAGATTTATTTAATGATTGTACAGTTCGTCATGTCATGTTAAAGTGCAGAATGATTGTAATAGAAAAATGATCTTCTGCCTTTTTAGAATAAAATGATGGCAAATTTGTTTTTTATTCCAGAGGAGTGCCTTAAAGATCCCCAGAAGATCACTCTCTCATTTTGTTTAGTAAACTAAACATTTGTCCCTACAAAACATAAGATTATAGCTGGCTTTCCTCCACAAGAAAATAGTTCCATAGTTCAAAAGTCACTTGGATTTCAGTATTTCAAAATCTATCTAAAAGTAATTGCTGCCGGTTTTCTTTTTAGGGTGTTCCAGGCAAAGATTCCCTATGGTCACACTGATAGAGTACAATGTGTGTGTTTCTTTTGTTGTTATTGCAACAAAGTAAAATAGATTAATTCAGAAGATTTAAATTGCTAGTTTATTCTGACAAGTTGTACAGACTGTACAAGCCAATTGACTAAGGATGTTGGTTAATTTTTCACACTTATGGTTGAAAGTTTAGCTGTTTACAATTTATTTTAATAATAAGGACTTAAAAGTGTATGTAAAACAGTTCTGAAGTTTTGTTTGAATAGATGAAGTCTTATTAAAAGGAAAAGCAAGCTGAGTAGGTGAAAGTAATTGTTGACTGTGATAAAAGTGTAAATTTCACTGGCAACAGGCTGAACTTCAAATCTATGGTAAATGCAGTTTCAAAGTTTACTTGACATTTTATGTGTATGTTTCATTGCTAGGTATGTATATGAATGTGTAAACACAGTAATATAGCTTTAAGTAGAAATGAACTTTTATTTCGCTGTATTTTTTCTGTACTTTGGTACTTCATAATGATGCGTAAGAGCAGGTACTACTTTCAATCGGAGCTTTTTTCAGTAATTTATTTAAATAGTTGCTTGCAGCAAATAAAAATTTTATTAAAAAATTTGGAACCTTTGAAGCTTTGAGTAATAAATGAAGACACAGACTACTATAAAGAAGTTGCAGTCAAAATAAAAATGCAGTGCAACAATTACTTTTTGTTCCTGTTAGCTTTAATCATTCAACTGGGATGATTTCCAAATATAAATTGAGAAGTAGTTGAATAAATAATTACTGTCTAATTATACAAACATTGCTTGGAACCTTAAGAATTATTTTTTTTAATGTTAAAAGAGGTAAGGTTTACTCTTAATATCATTGACTTTAATCTGTACCTCATAACTGCGTCCCCAGGTCATAGACATAGGCCGTATTATAAGAAGTCCTTTGTACTCCTATACACAGCTGCTTTGCAGTTTAAAAAATGTGTTGCAGTAGTAAGTGAGTCTATTTTGTAAACACATTGGTATCCAAGAATTTGTTCTTATTTTTTCGCAGGTTTCCTTTAGTAGGTAGATTGCTGTGTCCTGAAATGTCTTCTAATATTTGAGCTTTTGATTTCTAGCACAGTGTTGAATGAAGAGGCTCCTATTTATGAACTGGATAGAAATAGATGCAGTGATGTTTACCTGTGTTTGCCTGCAGTTGTGAAGAATAGTATGCTCATTTCCTGTGAACTGATTTTGATACTTAGCAGCTGTCTTTTCCCTAGAATCTCAAACCCAAGGTGCCGGTTATCCTGAAATACCCAAACAAAGCTGCTGGAATACCCCAGGGTTTTTCTTCATAGCTTTTCTATGCAATTTCAAGTTTTATTACAAATGAGTATGTTTTCTCTACTTTTCTATAGCACTGTAGATATTTATTTGGAAGGAAGTGCATTCCTTTCACACCGTACTGGTGTTACACCCAGGGACCCACATAATGATGATATCGGTGATTTTTCTTTCCTTGTAGACTTTATTTTCTCTCTCCTTGTTGGCTATTATAGAAACTGTTTTACTTCACAGGGAGGGGTCTTACACCCTTGGCGTGTGCCTTTGTGCTCTGCTGAAGTTTTCGTCTACCACAGAACCTTTCAGGTGACTGGAAAAGGTTTTTCTATGGTGGCCACCTATGCATTTAATATGAAGTTATTCACTAGCTGTGAAAATGCTGCCCTTGAGTCAAGCCTACTTCTTCTGGACCCCAGGGCTCCCTTCGTTCCCTGGGGGGGCTCTTGCTCTACTTGCAGCTACTGTTCAAAGGGCAGGTCCCATGGGATAGTGTCACCCCTTCACATGAAGATGAGCCTTCTAGTTGTGATCCCTAAGGGGCTGCATGCCAGCATAGTTGTTGGCAAGAGTCTGTTACCTTCTTTCAGAGAATAAGTTAATGCTGCCTTGCGTTTCAAGTCAGGCAGGGTCTAGCTCTCCATTCTGCCTTTCTCCGGTAAGTTTTGGCCTTCCTAGCACAAGGTGGCTTATCACTGTGCGTACTGCTCCATTACTTGTGCACCTGGGTACATGGTACTAGTGCCTTTTCTTTTTCGAGTACTTGGTGTAGCAGCTGCCTGTTCAGTCATGATTTGTATTCCTTTTGGTTTGCTTGCTTGCGTTAATCAACTATTACATGAGGTCTGTTTCCATGGGAAAAGAGGGGTGATAACTCATCTGGGAGTAACTCCACCAGCGCTCGTGTGAAACACAGCAACATAGCCAAGAGTTAGAGGGGAATTCTGATTCAGACCTCAAGTCATGGACCCTTAATAAACACTTTTACTTGCCTTACTGACAAGTTTTGAGACTGCCAGAAATTCAGTTTCCTTTCCAATGCAACTACTTGCTGTGTGATGTTCATATCACCTGCATGGCCTGCACCACTTGTCCAAAAGATATCTTTGCTCTGCAGACACATGTCCAAAAATCTATAAATTTTGTGGAGCAAGTAACTCTTTCAAAATGACTGAAATCTGTAACTGTCTCTAAAACTGCGAAAGTAGCATGCATGTAATGCTAACTTAATACCCACTTTTATACTTTGCATTCATCTTTTATGTCTGAACAGCCTGTAATTAATTAATAAGCCCATCAGTTAAAAATTTGTTCTCATTTCGCATATCAGCCTAGGTTTTTTTAAAAAAAAAAAATTAAAAGGTAAAATGTTTACATTGCTACGGAAAAAAAAATCTTTCTTATTGAATTTATAGTAGTACCATTGCTTTTCAGAGTGTTTACTTCCGTGTGGAGATAATTCTGGTTTCTTTTTATAAATATCTTCTTTGGGCACTAATCTGTCATTTTGGATAAACGCTTTTGTGGTAAGACCTTGTAATAGCAGGACACCCCCAACTGTGGTGTCAGTTTTTTTGACGTATTGATTGCAGCATGTCTGAAGAAAATGTCTGGTGCATATCATAGCGTGTGCCTTAACTGTAGGTAGTACATTTGCCAGCTATTGCCCTTGGGTTAGTTGCTGTGAATTAAATGAGAGAAGCTCTACATTTTAACAGCTGTTTCTTTTCCATCCCCTCTATTTGTTTCTTACTTTACTGTGATGTGTATGGCAGTGAATAAAATTTCTCTTGCTGAAAGCAATAGCGTAGTTGCCATACGTGTAGTAAAATATTTTTGCATTTTAATTTTGCCGCTTACCCTGTTCTGCTGCCGTCTGGTATAAAAATTCATTTTGTGAAATCATGTACTTTAGTACTTTCCATTTACTAAATAAAAATACAGTTCTGAATTTATGATGCGTGAATTGATTAATGTCTTTATTCTAAACTGTTGGTCCAATTAAGGATTGAATGTAACATATTTTAAATACTGTGATCTCACAGCATTTACTTTTGCAAACCTACAGTTCACCTCAAAGTTTATGTTTTCATGATCTTTATAATAAGATCGTCTTTCACAGTATATGTAGATGTAGTTAGCGTATGCAGATGTTCTGTTTGACTGGCAAAAAATTACCCTCCCAGAGAGACGGAGGAACAGATGCAGCCAGGGCAAGAATTAGGTCTCTCTTCCCGTTTCCCTCCATGGGATAAATTTCAGAACAATTGTTTTAATGTTAGCATTTTAAAGTGTTTGCAATTTCATTTTAATGACGATCGCATAAAAAATAAGCTATTGATGTACAATGACTTTAAAATCAGGGAATAAAAAACTTCATTTTCTGTATAAAATGACATACATTCAACAGACAACTTCACTGTAATAATGTATAGATGCAGTTTGTGGAACAGTAAATGTTGTGAGAGTTTTAACTTCTTTGACTTTCATGTGTTTAAATTCATAGGTTAATATTCTACTAAACCAGTGTCGTTGTTTAGTGTAAAAGGTATTCAAGGAGGTGGCAGACACGGAGTTGTGGTACAATAATCTAAGAGTATACAAACATGAGGATTTAATGAACTTTAGTTGAAAAGTGGCTCTCAGATATTCTAAAGATCCAAAATTCAGAATTTTTGTGAACATTAAGGAAAGGCAGCATGAATTTTAAGCAAAGTGTTTAAAAGTGTTTTTTTGTTTTCTTCAACATATTTTCCAGTCAAAGGGGCAGGTGGTTGATTTAATGCCAAATAGGTGAAAAAATAGGTGCAGTGATAACAACTGAAACCAAATATATTGTTTACAAGATGTGTATGTTTTTCTCTGTTATCCTTTCAATCCTTAGGTAGTCATACCATCTACACAACTGCGGTGCTTTTAAAAAGAACCTAAAGATTACCTCCTGATGTTGCTTCGGAGATTTACTTGTAGTAAACATTGCTTTCTCTTCCAACACCAGCAATTCCCAACAATTCATACAGGACAGTTGGGTTGGACACCTTTTTCTTGCTCTTCAGCTTAACTGTTTAATACTAGAATGGAATGATTTATCGAGCAGCAGCTTCATATCTGCACGTCTGTGCATTTTAAAGAGTCATAAAAATAATGCTTTTTAAAATTTTTGTTAACAGGACCAAAATAATTCTTTCGCATAGGAAAAGAAGGAAGACAGTAACTCAGCATCTTAAAGGATCCTAAAACGATGTATTTAAAGAGATGGTTGTTACAGATAAAAGAATGTTACCGTGGTAAAAATATGAAAATACATGCTGTTTTTAAAAACTCTGACCTCTTGATCTATATGTTGTAACTTTTCAGACAGACTTGGACGAAAGTGCATTTAGATTTTTTTATCAAGTGCCTTTTGTACTGTAGGTCTGGTTTAATACACAAAAATTCAATTATAGCCATGCAGTAGAATTCACTTTTCCTCCCCAGTTTCAACTTAAGGGAAATATGAATCCCTTAGCATGACTATCATAAAGTTACTTGAAATTAGAAAATTAAACTCTCTGAAAGTGTGGCTAGAACTGCAAGTTCATCTTTTTCATTAGTGTTAATGAATTGCATGTGTTTGCTTGAATGTATTTGATGTGTTTATCCACAATTCTAAATTTTGACAAAGTGTGTATAGCATTCTGTTGTTTAAACATGTGATGTTAATCTGATCAAAGTAGTTTTTTATTTTGTCAGTTAGTATTACAACTTGTGATAACGGCAAAAAATGAAGTCAGTATGTTCAGAGATTTTGGTGTTGTTTTTTTTTTTTTTTTTAATTTTGACACTATAGACGCTTACTAGTTGAGCAGCATTCCTCCACTTCGCCAAGGTTTTCATTATGGTTGCTAGTTAATAATCAGAAAATAGATTTCCATTTTGTGAAAAACCCTAAGGTATTGAAGTTTTTTTGTTTCACAGTGTTGGAACAATTTTGACCTGCTGCAGTTAGACTGCAGAATTAGTAAACATCTAGTACAGTAAATACTGTAATGTTTACATATAGAAGTGGAGCAACTCACAGAAGAGACTGAGGTATTTATTGCAGAATAACTACTACCTGTAATCAGAGCACTGGTTATGGGAAGATAGATTAATATCCTTGCTCTGCTTTGGACTGGGCAGAGGCTTCAGACTCTTTCGCATCCCAGGTGTATGCTATAATGATCTAAGCTTTTCATTGTTCCAAATACACTTACTTGGACTGAAATTCAAAGTTTTAGCAAAATTGATGTATTGCTACAGTAGAGTTTTGTTCTGAAACTGCTTTTGCTTTCATATTTCAATTGAAATGAAATAGAGTGGGTTTTCGTTCCTTGTGTGTTTTAAAAACAAACATTACATCTCCTGTACACATGTGGCATCTTAATGTCAAATGTCGTCATCATTGTGTTATCGGTTGTTCTTTAAATCGGACCAAATATATTTTGTCATTGGTTGTTTTTTGTTTAACTTATTTTGCTGGTTTTGAATCATGAAAGTTTTATTATTTAAAAATTGAGCTACTTGTAATTTTTTGCTTCATTATATATTTTTGGCCTGCAAGGACCTTTAACTGCTAGTTCTGTTACAGGAATTTAATTTTCTTCATATACATATTGATTTTTGGTATCAAAACCACATGCGAGATTTCTCATCTTACAAATTCTAGCTTTACAGACATTTCATGAATACAACTGTTCAACACATTTGTATTACCCGTATGGATATTACATTGATAAAATTTGACCTCTTCTTTGGTTTCTGTTATCACTTAGCAACCCAAAAGCAGCAAATATATATATTTATAGCAGACATAAGAAAAATTCAGGGTTAAAATAGTTGCGTATCCTTAGCAAAAAATACAGCTTAACAAGTGATTTCTAATTAATTTTGGGACTCAGCTCTTAATTTTGTTAAGTATTATTAGATTAAATTTAAACTTTAGCTTGCTGGGTCCCAAGACTTGAGTAGAAATTATTTATGGTGCACTACCTAATTATCTATTTAAAAGTATTGTTCATAAAGCTGAGTTTTGTTTCACTATTTATATACATTAGTCCTAAGTTCTCCTAGAAAGTAAACTCTCCAGACATACGTAGAGTTCAGACTTAGGAGCGTAATGAAATTGGTCCATACTACTGCTCAGCCAAGAACAATTACAAAGTACCTTCTCTGAAACCTTGCGCTGGAGTCTTTTTTTTTTTTCCTCTTGGTTAAAGGTATTGATCTATGTGTGTATAAAAAGCTACCACTTGAGTGCAGCCTTTTTGTTCCGTACGTAGCTTCGTAGCAAATGAGGTTTTATATTGCAGCTTCGATTCTGTAGCTTTATTTGCCAGGGTACACTGAGTTGATGGCAGTCTTATGGGCTGGATTTCCTTTCCTTCAGCTCTGTTGTGGACAGGATTGTTTTGAAGTATTTATCAGCAATGGATAATGGTAATATAGGCTTATTTTCTCCAGCTAATGACGACTCTATTTGCTGGGTGTAACAGTACAGTGTTTAACTTTTGTTAACTGGCAGTTAGGGAAAAGAATAAATGCCTCCTTGTCTGTTAGAGGTCTTAAAGACTTTTAAAGCTGTCACTAAGACTTTGGTACAAATTTGGACGAAATATTTGGGTTAAAAATCCTAACACTTTTTTTTATCTACTTGAAAAAAAGGACCTAGATTTGCATTGTTACAGAAACAATGTTTGACATCAACACATATGATAAGGATGGAAATAATTGCAGCACATTTGTGTCATTTTCTAGGAAGAAATAAAAAAGAATCAGGTATAAATGACTGATAAGTATAATTAGGTAACTATTTCAGAATAAAGGTAAGACAGTTTGGGAAAGTCACCATTCTAATTTTAGCAGACTGATGGCACTGAGGTTAGAAAAGCAAATTAATTACTTTCAATTGGTGAAGACACATCAGTGTTTGGAAGAAAGTGATTTTATTTTGGCATATTTATTGACGACAGTGTTACTGCTTCTATAGTGTTAGGTAATTTTTAGTAAGTACATTTAGGAAAATGTTAACATGTTAAAAAGTCTGTAGGAATTATAAAAAGCTTAATTATTCATCAGCTCTATGTTATCAATGAGCTGTGTGTTTGTACATTAATGTAATTGCTTAAAAGTAGCTTCACTGGCATGTATTCAAGATTGTCTTATTAGAACTTAAAAAATTACTTTCTGGAATACTACCTAAAGCTGGTACCATGTTATAAAGAAAACGGAGTTACCTTATGTGTGAGGTATATGATATTTTATATACCTGATGAAACTTATCTGTGAATGCACTTCTATGCTTTACTTGTCCTTTGATTCTGGAATACTTTTATAATGAAAAGAAACATTCTGGCTTCTTATTTTAATTCTTATTGATGAACCTCATTCTGTAATGGAAGACTATATTTCTTAAACGGTTCCTACAGTGTTATTGCTTATTTCCTGAACGTAGTTTTAGTCTATTACGCAGAGCTCTGTTTCTGTCACAAGGGGAGTTAGAGCACTGTTGCTATTTTATTACAGTCAGTGGGTAATGAACCAAAGTAACAAATCATGTTGCTATTTAATTGGAGAATTCAATAATTTAACTGTTCTGCAAGCACAAATGTTGACTTGATCACTGTTTTTGACAAATCGCTGAATTTAATCTTTCAGTGAAGTCCCTACTGTGTTTTAAGTGTTGACAATGGAATCATATTTTTCTCTTATTGGATAACAGATAAATGTTCAAAATGTGGCATATGCAGAAATACAGTTTTGTGGTGATAAGCTTTAAGAATTTCCTTTTTGTCATTTGCAGTAGTAATACTCCTATTATTCTTTTGCAAAATGTAAATAACAAGCTTGTAAATCACTTTAAAAAGAATGTTTTCCTAAATTTGTGGTGATTAAGCATGCATAGATGCCTTAACAATCACAAGGAATACAGTGGATATACCAAAGAACAATGGAGAAACTGAATGATTAGGTTTAGCCATAATTTAAAACCAGGTAAAAATTAGAATGGTAACTGGTGAAGTATATTACTTTTTTTTAAGCAATCTGGTGTCTCAAAACTGTCAGTCTGTGCTCTGCAAACTGTACTTCAGTTTTGAAGTTCCAGAAAGTCTTTTAAGCTCAGTCCTACAACCCCTAAAGTATGCAAATAGTGTTTTTTATTTTATCTGTGTATTCCCTTGATTTGGATGCTGAATGCAAAGTGGAAAAGTGGAGTTGCATATTTGTTGACTGACACTACTGGCATAATCAACCTCTGAAAAAAAAACCCAAAACAAAACAACCCCCCAAAACTCAACCTGAAAATAATGTTAATTTTTAGAGTAGGGAGAAGGAGGAAGATAGGAATATCCAAGAGAAGCCTACAGGTGCTCATAAATCTGCAATCTGACCCATGATACACATGGATTCTTCACTTGGTGCTAGTATTCAAGAAACTATGTTATAATTTGGGTTAGACTGTTTATCCGACTGAAAGTAGACTTCACAGATTGCATGGGAAGATAAGTAGCTCAACATAAGGACTAGACCTGCCACACTGGAGGAGTGGGAAATGGTATATAAGATCTTACAGGGTTATAATGAAGGAATGAAAAACTGTTCTTGTAAATATCTCCATAAAATAGTGTAATTGATGAGTGTTTTATTTGGGTTTTTAAAATTTTCCTTAGCTTGTTGCATTTAACTTGAAATATATTTCTTTATTTGAAAAAATGCTTTGAGTTTTTCTCAGTCTTTGTTGGTTGCTTTAAGTCTTGTTTTCTCACTTTTCTTCTTAATGGATAGTCTGGAAGAACACGCGTTGCTAAAAGAATGAAATAAAACAGCCTTTTTCAGTTATAACGTAAGACAATCACATAAAAGATCACTTAGAATTAGAGTCTCTTTAAAGTGTAAATTTTGCACTACAGATAATCTGCAAAAATATTGTAAGCTTTCTTGGGACTTTCAGTGTCATTCCTCTGAATGTGTATATCTTTCCTGCTGAAATCATAACTGACAACTGTCTGCTTTTCTTATATTGGTCTTCATTTTTCGTGTGTTTAGGTTGCTATGGTGTTGATGGAGAGAGTGATTCTATCATGAGCTCAGCTTCAGAAAATTCCACTGAACCTTGGTTTTGTGATGCATGCAAATGTGGTGTCACACCTAGCTGTGAATTGTGTCCTAACCAGGATGGGATCTTCAAGGAGACTGATGCAGGCAGGTGAGATTGAAGAAGTATTGGTTTGAATTCAGTGTCATCTTACATTTAAAAGATTTGGTTTGCCCTAGTCTGTTTCTGTACGAGGCAGTGTCATAAATGAAACTTTGTTGTTGATGTCCTTCTCTCTCTTACCTCGCTTTTGAGTTGAGTGCTCTTTGGATAGTTAATCACCTAATTTTTTGTGTGCTTCTAATATTCTTCATGCCCATTATAATATTAGGGAGATGTCGTCTTAAGGTGAATTTGAGCATGAAGATTTAAGGACCTATGAGCAAAAGATATACCTAGGTGAAACAAAGATCTCCATTTAGTTCAGGGACTAATAAATCCTGTTCTTCAGTATGAAGTCACCATGTATTGTTATGTGTATAGATGTCTTATTGGATGTACCAGAAGACCTTTCTTTGTTCCTTTGAATTACTTGTGTGATGCATCTTTTTTAACAAAAAAACCCCATACTAGTGAAGGGGATGGGAGTCTTGAAAAACAAACTTTTTTTTTTTTTTACATCAGGACTGCATTTTACATTTAGACAAAAAGGTTTCCTGTGTGGAGGAAGTTAATATCCCGTAAACTCCTACTCAGTGTTCAGACATCTGTGAGGGTAATGGCATGAAAGAGTTCTCTCACTTAACCAATGGCTTCAACTATTGACAGTAGGGACTGGGAATCAGAAAGCTAAGAAAAATTGTGTAGTTTTTTGGGGTTTGCTCAGTTTGGAGGTTGCAGTGAGAAAAGCAGGGCTTGAGTCCCTTGAACCTCACTGCTGAATAGTTGCATTATGTTCTAGCAAGGACAGCTTGTGGGGCTAGTCACAGTGGCTCTCTGACAGTGACGGAGCTTGTAGTGTTTGGTATCTGCCGTCAGTCACTGTAGAATTTGAGCATGTGTTCTGCTAGTTCAATTTAATCAGCTGCCAGAAAACTGCATTTTATGCCTTGCTACTATTGTGCTTCTTTCATGGGTGCTCCTGCAGAGTAGCAAAACACCAAAGTGTTCTTCTTTAGTTAGTAATGCCACAAAAAAGAACAATGAAGTCTGCAGTTCTTCTTTAGTTAGTAATGCCACAAAAAAGAACAATGAAGTCTGCAGCAGAGGGGGACAACACCTTCCAGACTTGTCATGTTGGCCTGGGAGAAGTATGCGGCCATTGGGAAAATCAAAGCACGTGTTCCGTTTGAAGGAAGGAAAAGTAGACTTTATCCTTTCTGTAGTACTCTGCTTCATGCAAGGTAACGTCACTGCAGCCTTGTACAGACTCTGCTCAAGTCTGTTGACTTTCAAGTACAGCGGAAGTGGGAGGACAACTTCATGCTTCTTTTCAGGAGAGCTAAGAACTGGGTGTCACTGATGTCATGTAATGGAAAACAGTAACAAAATTATATTGAAGTTGTGCTTAAGGCAGTCAGACAGACTGAGTATATTACGATTATTTTGAGTCATGAAAATTATATTCTTGATTTTTGAGAATATGCTTCACTTCTGATAGTTTCCAGCCAGAGATGGGCTTTTTAGGATGGAGTTCAGGTTTAATTTGAGAGTAAGCGGATTAATTCTTAGGTGATGTTTTCCATTCCAGTCACATTTGGAAAATAAATTAAGATGTAGATATTAATGGTAACTAATTTTGTATAGTAAAGGAGGGAGCAGGATTATCAGTGATGTGTGATTTATGGCTAGTGTTACTGTTAATTGGTGGGTAGGTTTGTGGGGGTTTTTTTGTCTGTTGTTTGTTTTGTTTTGTTTTAAACCATTACAATTAAGTTCTTTTTCCATGCATTTTACAGTTATATAAATTGCAGATGTGTGGTAATATACAAAGCTTTCAGATGCTGGGCTTGTCATAAGCTTTTAATTGATGATGTTAACATGGAAAGGCAATAATTAGTTGGTAAGGCTGTTCAGGAGAAAAAGAAGCTTTGTTAATCCTGTTTCAATGTATCTGTTTGAGATGTAGGCATGTGAAAGTCTGCAGACATATCTCACTGATGATGAGTCAGAAAGAATCCAGTTAAATATCCAGTATTCGTACAAAACTTTAAGTACTCTAAAATTCAGAAATGTCAACATGTTATGTAAAACCTTCTGTGTTTTAATATGAATTCATGGACACATTGCTATTTACACTTAGCTATATATTTTAGAACAACATCTCTTTTACTAGCAAAGTATAACCATGCCCTTGCTCTTTCTTCATTGACTGGTTGGTAGTGGTCTTCATGGTTTTCTCTACTCATTGTGAAGAGTTCCCTAGTTAGACTTGCCCAAACACTAGGATGTGAGTTAAAATGAAGTAAAAGTTTAATCTTGTCTGTGTTAGTAAGCTTTTGCATATGTTAGCACTTAAGTATACAGGTGTCTTGTAATGTGTGCGTAAGCATATCCGTATCTGTCGTCTTTTTCCGTTTTTTTTTCCCCAGTTGTTTGCTCTTGTTGGTTGTGTGTGTTTTTTTTGTTTGTGGGGTGTTTTCTTTTGTTTTTTTTTTTTGTACTTTCCGGTCTTATACACACTTTACTGTAATGATCTGGTCCTGCCATCATTAAAAGCTCAGCAGAGCTCAGGATGATGTTTTGGAAAGCTTTTTTTGACGTACTGTGTTGTCTGTCTTCAGGAAAGTAAATACAGTATTAAAATGTCATAAGTTGATTCAAGCTTTGTGGATTAAATTGCACATGCCCTTGCATTTCTCCCTTAGTTTGTATTTTTTCCTGATAGCAAAAGAGTTGAGTTTGTGTTGGGAATAAAGAGATAACGAGGGTATTCATAACTCTGAACTTTGACCACTGTATGCAGATTCTAGCAATAACCTTTGGAGGCATCTGTCTTTCTCCACTGAATATATATTGAGCTCAGCTTCTCAATTTGTAGCTGAGATACATTTTGAAGATATACATACAGCATGTAAAAGAAATCTTTTTCCCCTTCGTGTCATGTATGTGCATCTTATGGAGGGGAAACAATGAAGGTAGAAGAAAATACTGTGCTATTTAAAAAAAGTTACACAAGTCAGTCAGGGTTTGTAGTGAATAATTTTGACCCCATAGAAGCAGTCATACTTCTTTTTAAATACTTTTGGGGTTCAGATGCTCAGTTTCTGATTTGTCTTAGTTAAGTTCAACAGTGTCTGTGCGTCTCCCATATAAAGCTGTTACACAATTAAACAAATTGTACTTCTCAGTTCTGTTTTCTATGTAAATAATAATGCTGCTATATGGAAAAAATGTTTTTAAAGGCTAAAGTCAACTATCTAACTGTTAGGAAATGTGAGAAACAATATCACGTGGCAGATTTTATTTCGGTCTTTTTATGTGTTCTATAAGGCAGTTTAAGCACTATGTATGTAATTTCTCATATAACCATAATAGAAACTACAGTCAACATTTTAAAAATTGCTTAAATTTCTTCTTGTAAAATGGTAGTATGCTTTTGGTTAATGTAGAAGTGTTTTCTCTGTGACACTGGTTCTCTGTGCACAAGCACGTGTGCTGTGGTGATTGTGGGCATTAACACATTAATTTATTATCGTTATTACTGTGTTTTTACCTGCTAGATAATGTGATAGGAGTATCGTGAATAAGTATAACTTTATATTTTCCCAGATGAATAGAGCTTTTGCTAGAAAAAGCAAATACTACCATGTGAAAATGCCTGTGCTCTCTTTCTTTCTATCATGTGTTTACAAATTTGAATTCTCAAGGGTAATGGGGCACTACAGGCTAAGGGTAGGTAAGGTCTTGGGGCAGGCAATGTCCATTATGTTTTCATTGTACTTGGTAAACTGCAACCCAGTTCAGTCCTTTTCTTGATATACTAGTAGAGAGAGACTACTGAATAACAATCCTTTAACTCACTATTCTGTCCATCCCCTTACCACCTTTTAGAAAGAAATTCTTCATATACATCAGTGCTGGAAATTACAGAAACCAAACTTATTCAGTTTCTGTTTATAATCAAGGTGGAATAATTTCTCTGTTCCTATGTGAAAGGTGAATCATTAGAGTAATGAAGTGCTTAATTTCTCAGCAGAAGCCTTTTCACATTAACCTCTCAGTTTCACAAGCAAAAATGTGAATTTATGAAATTTTATTTCTCAAAAGGCTATTATCCAAGAATATGAATTCTGTCCTTGTTTCAGTATGGAGTTTTGCTTCTTCCCTAATCAACATCTGTCATCATCGCTCCAAGCTAAATGGATGGTAAAGTAACAAGGAAGATTATTCTTCTTTGATTACCCAATTTGTCTTAATTACAAGCTTCTAAAACATGTGCAGCTAAACAAATGAGCAGGAAAATATTTAGAACTGGTATTAAAAGCAGCTGAAATGGCTTCAGCTGTGAACTTGACTGACTTGTGTATGTTTTTTAATAAAGATTCAGGTCTAAGTTCACATATAGGTGGTTAAAGAAATGAGGCACTTGTGTGCCAATCACACTGAAATGGCAGTTTAAATCTGTAATACTTGGGTGACATGTACTAAAACATTTTGAGAAGGTCAGTATGAAGCAAGCAGCCAGCTGTTCGGTTTATCACAGATAAACTCCTACAGAGCGCAGCAGCATTTAATATACCAGTGGAGCATGAAAAAATTGTGCAAATTAAATTGAGAAGCAGCTGCTTGTAGAAGATGTGTATCTTTATATTGAACTTTGGTGGATACATTTAGGAGGCTGTATTAAAACTTGCTATCAAAAATCTCCAACCAGAACCTTGGGTTTTTGTTAAGAATAGTAATTGTGGAGATGTGTAACTTCCGTTTATACAAATTTGTTCTACATAACACATCTTAAATCAATGGAAGGGTATAGAAAAGAAGCCCTACAGAATTCAGATGGTTTTTATTTACAAACAAGCAGTCTCTTTATCTCCAGGTTACAGGTCTCACTCTGCATGTGGTATTTTGCTTTTAAAAAAAGAAAGGATTTTGATTCCTTTTGAAAACAAGTAGAGTATGCTTATTTAAAGGAAGTGTTTATTTTACTAAATGCATAATATTTTCCAAAATACGCATTTATGCACACACATATGCTTTTTTGTAGACGAGTATTTCATAGACGTATGGTAGTGATTTACGCCAAACTATTGCCAGTTTTGGATACAGCATGGAAGGGCAGAGATGGTACCTAGATGTTCTGTTGTTCCTTCGCAGAAATATCTTGTGCCTCCATTGCTTTTGTGGGGAGGCAGACAGAAGATGCACTTTTCATGTAGTAATGAGAAGAATCTTATTTTTTTTGCATATTACGTTGTATTAAGTTAGGGGGTTGCGCTGCCATGCTGCAGGGTTTATACTGTAATCAAAACAGCGATGAACTTTACTCCCTATCTGAGCAGCAAGAAGTTTGGCAGAACACTTGAGTATCTCAGCTTGTTGTTTGGCAGCTATCGTGCTGTCATATTTGTACCATGTTATTTAAAGATAAAGTTGTAACTCAGCTTTAAACTTTACATTTTCCGAGTCTTCCAGTAGTTACAGTGCTGTGACCAAACCGTTTGGTGGATGTGGAGAACCCGAGTAAAACCTGTAAAGTCAAACCAATGCAGTTGCATGTGAATGTGTATTTGGGATAGATGTTATTCTGATTGTTTTAAGTTTTCATGTTTTAAAGGGAATTTATCACTTAGTATCTCAAACCCGAGTGATATAACAGAATCACAGACTGGTCAGGGTTGGAAGGGACCTCTGGAGATCATCTAGTCCAACCCCCCTGCTACAGCAGGGACACCTACAGCACGTGAAAATATCCAAGAATATGAATTCTATCCTTGTTTCAGTATGGAGTTTTGCTTCTTCCCTAGTCAACATCTGTCATCATCACTCCAAGCTAAATGGATAGGGTAAAAATTTGTTTCGAATGGACAGGTCAGCATTGTGGCTTGTGTTACTTTTACTGAGAAATTTCTTAGAGTGAAGTGAGTTAATGGCTTCTAAGTAGTTTTTTACTGTTACTGTGGGGTTTTTTTTCTATTATCCAGTTATTATCATGGACTATTTTTAGGGAAAATGCTAAATAAACAGTCTGTCTACCAGTTTTATTACATCGCAAGATCATTGTTTTCTTTTGTAAAGACTCAAATGTGTATGTATTTTTGAGCTTGCTACTGAACCTTTCATATCTTGCTTGTTTTGGAATTTCTGTTTGGACCTATGAGTCATATATAATTAACATGAAACTAAGTAATTCTGAATGCGATGAATTCCAGCATTGTAGGTCTAAGGACCACTGATGAGAAACGTGCTGATTTGGGAAACATGGGAAGTCAGGGTTACATGTAGCTCCTGATTAGTGTAACCGTCAGCTTCACTATTTCTCTCATCTGTAGACAACCAGTTAATAACGGGTTAATAAACATGCTGTTTAAGTGCAGCTAAAGCCAGGATCTTATTGCTGTGGTCCCAATTGATTTTTTTTTTTTTTAAGTGACGTGCAAAACAAAGAGGAGGGAGAAGAGATTAGGCTAAACAGTGGTAGAAGATTGGAAAAAAAGAGCACAGCAGCAGAGATGCAGATTTAAGTAGGTGGTAACAGGTCTGTGCTGAACCCCTGGTATTTAAGGAGACTAGAAAATTGCAGCATGTGGGTAATGAAGGAGCCAAGGGAAGAAGCGTTTCCACATAATCATGAGTCTTCTTGAATACAGGGAGTAGATTCTATGATTCTAATAGAACAGAAGTTCTAGTCTTCACAAGTGATGTATTTACTGTTAAACCTTAATGACTGGGAAGATCACAAAGTCCTGAATTAATGTACTTGCTCAGGCTCAAACATAAGTTATTATAGCTCAGTTACGTCCAAAGTGTCTTGTTGTATCCCATGTCATCTGGGAGCTCATAGGTTCAAAGTGGTAGCTACACACCTCTGCAATTGTAAGGCTGTTTTCTTGAATATTTTAAGATAACAGAAAGTAGCAGCCTTAACTTCTGTCTATGACAGTTTGCTCCCACCTAGTGACTTAGCACGGGGTAGCAAATAGTTTCTAGAATTTTGATAAAACAGAAAAATTATTTTGGGGAGGAACACTTTGTTTTTTTGGAGTCATTTGCCTCAGTTGACTTGAGTTGTGCGTGCTGTGTGGAACAGATTTTGAGTTTGTCAGTAACGGATGGTTTGTGACAACAAGAGTTGGATCTTTTAGAAAGTGTTCATTACGTAAGAAGAAGAAAATGTGTTTTCTGCTGCAAAGCTGTCTTCTGGTTGCTGAGAATTTCAGGAGATTATGAAAATGTCTGTCAAAGGCAGACTTGAGGCTGAAGCCTTTACCATTGTGTTGTATTTAATTACTAGCACTGAGGTCCAGATTCATACTGTCGCATTTTCCGCCCCTCAGGGCTGAAGATTTAGACCTATTACTCTCCAGTTTGTTTATGGCCAGTGAAGAAGAGTGCAGCTAAGTAATATAACGGTCTGTTCATCTGAGCTTCAGATAGGCATTTCTGTAATGCAATTCATGTGTGTTTATAACTGAATGCAGCTACTATCTGTGTTGCTTAAAACTAGTTAGTTTTGGTGATACTAACAGGTGTAACTGTGACAATGCAAAGTCTGACTGATGCTGTGTTGTAAGTACTTCATAGCTATATGCCCAGAGCTCAGTGTTGCTGTGACTACCTGTGTAATGTTGTTCCTCCCCTTCCCACCCTTACCCATCATGAAAGTATCTGTCTGCCTTAGCTTTATAAGTAATATCAAAATCTTCATATATGTTGCATGAAAAGCAACGTGGAGCCCCACATGAGAGCCATCAGAACAGAAAGGTGATGGTAGCCCAGCCCGTGATCCTGACAGGCAGAGCAATCCCAGTGGCTTTGAAAAGCCGTGCTCTATGGTTCATTGTGTGAGCTGCTGAATTCCAAATATGCATTCTCTCCCTGCTTCTGATGTACTTTCCTTCAAACACATTTCTTCTAGCATCTGTAACATTTACGAGGCACTTTGAAGTCTGCAAATGGTGAGTATAATATAAGATGAAAATGTTGATAACGGTAACCTAATTTTATCTGCTGTTTTAGGTGGGTCCATATTGTTTGTGCCCTCTATGTTCCAGGAGTGGCATTTGGAGATATTGACAAACTGCGGCCAGTAACGCTTACAGAAATGAATTATTCAAAGTATGGTGCCAAGGTAAGTTTAGAAGAGACGTACTGTCAACAAATAGCTTTATTTTACATTTTCACATATGATAGAATAATATACATCTTCCCAACTTTATTTTTCTTGTTTATAGCAATTGCAGTGAGGTTTGGAACTAAAAATGAGATGAAGTTTGTTCATGGTTGTTAAACCATTGCTCTTCCCTCCCTCTTTCTATCTTCCTTACCACTGTTCTCCATAATTTCTGTCACTGTTTTCCCCCTAATTTCCCTTATTTTTTACGCAGATGCTAATTACTTTCTTTTCAAGTCAGTTAGTGGCAGATTACCAGAATGTGGATGGAAAATGAAGAGGATTTATGGGATGAGAAATGGAAGGTTGGGTTGATTAAGAAAGTGACAGATGTACATTCAGTAAGAATTACTTTAGGGTCTATATAATTATAAAGCTAGAATGCATACAAAAAGGTTGCTGCAAAGCAGTATTTAAAAAAAAAAAAACAACAAAAAAGCCCACAAGAACATGGGGCCTTCAACTTGAACAGAAGAATGGCTCTAAAACTAAAATGGTTTTGCATGTAAATGTTTTCAATCCAGATTAAAAAGTGATCCTGCACAAACTATACAGAAAACCATTGCAATGGGCAGAGGACAGCACTCAGTAATTTGCTAAATACTGTTTTAATAGCTAATGGGGACAGTGTACAGAAGCCATATTAATCAGGCTAATGTGAGTGAAGGTGGTTGTACTCCTGCTGCTGTAATGCTTCATTTGTACAGTCAATTTCATTTTCTGGAATGTCAGTTTGTCAGGTTGAATACTAAATGAAAATGTATAGTACATTTTTAAAAATACATATAATATATAAAATAAATTAAAAGATTTTGGGTTGCTTGTGTGCAACATACCTGTATCAGGACCATGTTCAGCACGGGCCTGCTGAGGCATTTGGCATTGTTTAGAAATGTTTGTATAAAAACAAGTCGGGGCAAGCTCCCAAACCCCCACAAACAGTTGTTACAATGAATCAGGCATTTTGTTTTCTATTATTAACATGAGTGATGATAACAATAAAAGAATTTGTGCATATTTTATTTCTGTGAGTGAGGTGAAAATGAACTGCACAGATGAGGACTTACTACTCTCGCAGAGCTGTAAACAAATACTGTTTGCTGTTTCAAGTATGGAAGTTACAGTGTACTTAGCTAAATTTCATCCTGCAAAAACAGCTTAACATAATATTCCTTTTCATTTCTTATCTGTTACATGTTGCTGTTGCACAGCTAAAGGGTGCCCTTCTGCTGTAGTGTATGTGGTGGTATAAGATTCTTCAGTCACTGAGTTTTCTTTGCCATTCTTTTCAGTGGTTCCCAGTGACAGGACAAGGGGCAATGGGCACAAGTTGGAACATAGGAAGTTCCGTTCAAATACGCAGAAAAACTTCTTTATGGTTCAGGTGACAGAGCACTGGCACAGGCTGCCCAGGGAGGTTGTGGAGTCCCCTTCTCTGGAGATTTTCAAGGCCTGGACGCAGTCCTGAGTAATGTGCTCTGGGCAATCCTGCTTTGGCAGGGGAGTTGGACTAGATGATCTCTAGAGGTCCCTTCCAACTCTGAAAATTCTGTGATTCCTTTCTGTTGTTGTTTAACTTTCTGCATGGAGATACCTTCTGTAGGTGATACACAGCATTGCTCTGTATTCAGTGTGTGAGAGATTAAGAAATGCATACCTGTATAATGTTATATCATCTTTATGCACTGGATAGGTACTGCTTAAGTAGCCCATGTTCCCATTTGCTTGTTCCTGCTTATGTGCTCATCAGTCTAGTTGCTGGCACAGCTATTTGGTATGAATTTGTGGTGAAACAGACTGAGGAATTGATCTGGCTGGAAAATAAGTTTGGGTTTTTTTCCAGGTCACATTAGGAGGTGTCAGTTTGCTGTGTTGGAAAGGGCTGTGTCTAGAATGCATGTAGCTGAAGCCCTAGTGCAGTGTTTAAATGAATCACAATGTCCTTGACTGATATTTACAATTCTTGAGTATTTCTTTCTGCATTGTCACACATTTGCTCCTCAGTTGTTGCTTATAGAAGGATAACTATGTAATTATCTGCGGTTTTCAGTCATCCAGAGCACTGCTCTTTTTTTTTTTTGTATGTTTGTCCTCTGAACTTGTTGAACAATTGAACATTTGCTGATGTGTAATGTTTTTTTATGATACCATACTTACATAATTAATTAAGTTTCAGTTGTGTGGGTGGTATTTAGTTGTTGCTCTGAAGGGGAATAAAAGACATGGAAGTTCCTATAAAAATTCATCCAACATGCTGTTTAGGTTGTTTAAGCACTTTTCTATTGCTAGTTGAAAATGAAATCAATAGTGAGGGTTGGGAAGGGTGAAGTTTTAATTAGTGTCAACTGTCAGCAACATAGTTGGTTTCTGTACCACACAAGAATAAACCTACCTGTTTGGTTTTTATATGTAAGATGTAAATTATCAAATATTAGGCAAAATGCACCTTTTATGTATTGTATGTATATTGTATGTATAAAAATATTTACCTTTGCATTTTGTACACTTTTGTTCAAAGGAATGCAGTTTTTGTGAAGATCCTCGTTTTGCCAGAACTGGTGTATGCATTAGTTGTGATGCTGGGATGTGCAGAGCTTATTTCCATGTGACCTGCGCTCAGAAGGAAGGCCTTCTCTCAGAAGCAGCAGCAGAAGAGGTAGCTATGGAAAGGATAGACTGAGTCCTGTTCAATATATTCATCAATGACCTGGATGAAGGGATAGAGTGTACCATCAGCAAGTTTGCTGATGACACAAAACTGGGAGGGGTGGCTGACACACCGGAAGGCTGTGCCGCCACACAGTGTGACCCGGACAGGCTGGAGAGTTGGGCAGAGAGGAACCTTATGAAATTCAACAAGGGCAAGCGTAGGGTACTGCATCTGGGGAGGAATAACCCCATGCATCAGTACAGGTTGGGGGCTGACCTCCTGGAGAGCAGCTGTGTGGAAAGGGACCTGGGAGTCCTGGTGGACAACAGGATGACCATGAGCCAGCAATGTGCCCTGGTGGCCAAGAAGGCCAATGGCATCCTGGGGTGTATCAAGAAGAGTGTGGCCAGCAGGTCGAGGGAGGTCATCCCCCCCCTCTACTCTGCCCTGGTGAGGCTGCATCTGGAATGTTGAGTCCAGTTCTGGGCTGCCCGGTTCCAGAAGGACAGGGAACTGCTGGAGAGGGTCCAGCAAAGAGCTACAAAGATGATTAGGGGACTGGAGCATCTTTCTTATGAGGAAAGGCTGAGGGACTTGGGGCTTTTTAGTCTAGAGAAAAGAAGACTGAGGAGAGATCTTATCAATACTTATAAATACTTAAAGGGAGGGTGCCAGGTAGATGGAAACAATATTTTTTCAGTGGTGCCCAGTGATAGAACAAAAGGTAACGGGTACAACCTTGAACATAGGAAGTTCCATCTTAACATGAGGAGGAACTTCTTTACACTGAGGGTGGCAGAGCACTGGCACAGGCTGCCCAGAGAGGTTGTGGAGTCTCCCACACTGGAGACATTCAAAACCCGCCTGGATGCCGTCCTGTGCAACTGCTGTAGGTGTCCCTGCTGTGGCAGGGGGGGTGGACTATATGATCTCCAGAGGTCCCTTCCAACCCTGACCACTCTGTGATTCTGTGAAAGCTTGTGAAAATGACCCGAAATTGTGCCTTTTTTGCTCACTTACTCTGAGCAAAGTTTTTGTAAATAGGTATCAAGTAATAGGCTGAGTAAACAGACTGCCCAGGCAGTGGTGTTTGTTCAGCAAATTGTTCAACTCTGAGTACCTTTTGAAATGGCCTGTAAAAAGGGATAGAGAAGGTTAACGTAGAAGTTAGCTTAATAGACTATCAGTCAATACAGACATGAATTCTAACTCTAATTCTTGAACTTCACCTAGGTTGATGTACTTGCCTAGCTGTTTATGTAGTATAGTAATCTCTGTTTCATACCAAATAGGACTATCTTGAGAAATTAACTACATTTCCAATGCCTTTTTTCATGCATGTTTTCCAGTATTTTCAAATTGCACTACAGGTATATGACTTTCCTTGTGGTAACATTAATCTTAGGAATCAGAACGAAAAGCAAACATTTATAACATACCAATAACTTTTTAGTATCTGTTCGTACCATTTTTTTCCCCTGTAATGTGATTAAAGCAATTTAGATTGGAAGTTCCTACTTCTGAATTCATTTTTACCATGTAAATACTTTTAGGTTTCCAAATTTCATCCTAATATATATTATTTGGATTAAGCCTGTCGTATTCATAGCTGCACAATTTAAATTCTTATTGCCTTAGGAAGTACCATAGGTAACACACAAACAGACATTGCTTGCACTATTGACATTGACACTTTTGTTTCTGAAAAAAATGGACCACTAAGTGATTCTTAAAGGAATCACAAAATACTTTCTTCTGTGAGACTGATAAATAGGAAGATAGCACAATTACCTCGATGTCCCTAATAAATTATGTGTAATGTTGATTCTTCAAACACTCTATGAAAATTTCTTCTAGGCATATGCATTTACTTGCCCTTCCACCTTAAAATTTTGTTGCATGTTTTCTGTAACCAAAATATTTTTAATTAAGGCCTCACACAATCTAATTTTAGGGTGCTGCTAATTTTTGGAAGCAAGTTGTCACGAACTCTGAAAATCTAGATCCAGATAAAACATGGTTGTTAAGAAAAGCCTATGTAGATTTGTATTGGTCTGTGTTTTATAGGTGGAGTAAAGGAAAATTTGATAGGCAAATTATTTATTAATGTTTTTATTACCTTATGAGGGAAGACTGTTTTAAGTTTTTCTTCTTAGTCTGATGATGTTTGTACATCTTTGAAAATATATTGGCAATGAAATATACTTCTCAAACCATTTCTCCTCATGGCTCAGATATTTGTAGCCTGCTTGCAAGGTTTGCAAGTGCTAAAAATTGCTGTAAACTTACAGCCATGATAATGTGCAGATCTGATGGAGCAAAGAATGAAAAATGGAAAAAAAATAATCTGAGAGATAATAAATCACATGGGGGTATAGCCACATTTGAGAAATCCTTTGAGAAAACCAAATATATTGCCTTTTGTATTATTCAGGATTGTTAATCCCTTGTAGGATATAATGCAAAAGACACAGTGAAGCAACAGGAAGTTAACAATACATGTTATATGTTAAATGGATTTGTACTTAGGAATTTCCTCTGCTGTTTTCTCTGGGAATGAGAAAGTAGGATAGAGATTGAACAGTAGAGCGTTAAATAGTTAATGCATTTAAAAATGTTTAGGGTCACGCAATGAAAACACTGGAAAAACACTTTATATGGTAAATTACAGCAACATGTCAAAATTGATTTAGAAACATGCATAGTAGTTGTTTTAAAAACATGTCTATTTGGTCATGTGAACTGATTGCCAGATGTTTGTGCTCTTCAGAGCCTTTTGGCCCTGTATGTCTTACCTTATTTTCATTCCTTCCCCTTTGTTTTCTCTGAAACAGGATATAGCTGACCCTTTTTTTGCTTATTGTAAACAGCATGCGGACAGGTTAGACAGAAAATGGAAGCGGAAGAACTACTTGGCATTACAGTCTTACTGTAAAATGTCCTTGCAGGAAAGAGAAAAACAGCTCTCTCCAGAAGCTCAGGTATTGTATTTATGAGACAAATGTGTCTGTATTAATCATCCGTGTTAGACAAGAAACAAATGAAGAGGATGGGAAATTGTTATTATAGTAGGAAATAAAATGTGAAATATATTGATAGTGCATGGTCATTTAACAAAGCAGTGAATTATTTGTAGGTTTTGGTCTCTAAGAACAATTCTCAATAAACTAATTATCAAATAGGAATATCTATGCTTGTTTGAATTGAAAAATCTTTCGTTTTGTGGCAAAATGTTGGTAATTACATTTTCATTGTAATTCATAGATTTTGTTTAACATTTTCGTCAAGATTCTTAACAAAAAAAGATAGCTAGACGAGGCATATTTCTACATCCAAGTTCACTAAAAAACCACTTTTTTCCCTTAGTAATACCTTGAACTTGGCAGAAGAGTTTAGCTTGCCTAAAATTTGTTCTTGTTAGATCCTTTTTCACTTTTTGTAGGCCTAAGTAGAATTATATGTGCTTGGTTTTTTTCATAGTAAAGATTTCCTCGAAAAAATATTATGTAGGTAGAGAAACTGAGGCTGTGCGGCTGAGTGGAAGTTGTCTGAAAATCTTAGGCAACCTCTATGTGGCAGATCCATGTAAAACTATTAGTTACTGCATAGCATAAGCTCAACTGATAAATGTCTTGTTGATACAAAGGTTTCAATCCTTATGAGAGAATCTGTGTATTTTGATGTGTTTTAAACTGTGTACTTCATTATTTTTTCTGATTCTGAGGTTTGGCGTACTTTGCTTTCACTGCTCCAGCTGAACTTATTCTGTGGAAAAATCATACCTGTGTAGAAAAGCAGTTTCTTATCTGAATGAATCCTGCCTAATTTGTTGTAGAAAGTAGCAGATGCTGTAAATAATGGAGGGCAGTTATGGGAGAGAAATAATTGCTTTTTTTCTGAAGGGAGAACTGTAGTGTAATGATCAGAAATAAATCTTCATATTATCAAACTGTTTATTTTAAAAAATCGTACCTTTCTAGTTCTTCATAGGAGAAGTTCTTCATAGTTCTTCTTTGAATAGGAGAAGAAAATATTAATTTAAAATGACCTGTGCAGCTGAGAATGAACATGAGCAAACTCTATCGTAGAAGAATTTTGAATAAAGTATTTCTATAGTGTATTGAGCTTCGTGTGACTTAATTTAAAACTGGTTATGTAATTCTTGCTGAATACACTCAAGCTCTCAGTTATGTGAAATGCACCTATGTAGTGGAGAAATCACAATAATGTGAACGTTACCCAACATAATGGTAAGTGCTGGTTGTGCAAAATCAGTTTGGGTGCGACAGGGCTTATTAGCTCTGTTTCCAGGCAGTTGTGATGTGGTGCTAGTAATGCTGATGAGTTCCAAGCATTTCCCTCTCTTCCTCCTCTTTCCCCCAAACCAAGACCCTGCAGATTTTTTATTCTAAATTATTTGGATTGAATGTTTGGAAACTGAAAGAATGAATGCTGAAAACTGCAGGTGGAGTTACTTGACATGGTGTCATAGGCACCTTGATACAAATTTGATAACATCCATACATTTTGTAAAACCACTTGATTTCACTATAGATGTCTCTGGTGTTGTATCAGTTTGCATTAGGATTGTGTGTCTGCCTGAGTTTACATCGATGGAAACAGACTGGAGGCTGGAAGCTTAGTCTGGGAAAAGTACTAAGTAAATATATATGTTGCATGTGTATATATGTATGTACATAGAAAAAATAACTTCCAGGGGTTTTTGTATGCTTAAGTAAGGTTTACAAACATTGAGCTAACATAAATGAGTACACAGTTATACAAGTAATTTATGTGGTGTTCTGAAAGTGGATTTTTGAGTCACGCTTTTGAAGGAGAAAAAAAATGGATATTTGGTGCTTTGTAGCCCAGCCAGGAATAACTAAGCCAATGGTCTGGCAAGTCTTGTGGCCCAAGAAAGTAAATCACTCTAAAGAATATAATATATAAAGCTGTTTAGGACTGTTATGGATTGTTGGAAGATGCTCTACGTTGAAAAACGTTTTTTATATCAAGAAAGGAAATGTGCATTCCTTAAGTAAAGCGTATACTTGAGTTCAGGTTTCCATTAAGACATTAGTTATTTTAATGTCATCTGTTACTGGAATAAAACTCTGGATACACAGTTGTACGACATCTTAAATGACCACAAAGGTTTCAGAACTGAGCATGTAATCAGTGAAGAAGTGTCTTAGCTGAGGAAGCTGTAAACTGTTCTTGGTCCTTCCAGTGGAGAATAAAGCAAGGCGGTGGGTATAGGTGATCTGTTGCTTGCTGCTCTGGATCCAAGAAAAAAGCCCTTGGGGTTAGAGCTGGCTTGCAAGCCACATTTGCTGTGTTTCTTCGTCATTAATGTTCAAGACTTAGTCAGGTAAACTGTATTAAACCGTCTGTGTTATTACCTTCAGAGATGCTCTTTGTAATCAGAGATGTTCCTTAACCATAGTGTGTATATACAGGTGCACTTTTTTGCTTTTGTCTCAGGAGTATCTCATACCATATGGTGGGGAAGTTGGATTAGTTTAGTTTCTTCTTTCTGCAGGCAAGTAAACAACTTCTAACTCATAGTCAGCTGGAGTTTTGCCTCTGAAGGTTTGTATATTGATGTCATTTTCTGCTAGAATTGCCACTATGCAGAGTTCCCGCAAGACTGTTTTGCACCTGTCAGTAACAACTTGATCTTCTGGGGCTGATCTCCCAGATGGTCACAAATATACAAATGTGATTGACAATATATATTGTAATCTTCTCTTGCCTACTTCACTTCTGTTTTGGTTGTGGTTTTGGCACATTATAATCATCTAGTTTAACATTTATAATAAGACATGGCATTGAGAAAGGAGTTCCTACGAAAGGATGTCAGACATGGCAAAGATGCTATTCATCAACTTTTATTGCTCTTGTAGATACCAATTTAGTGTATCTAAATGTATTTTTGATAGGTCAGCCAAGGCTTTTCCCAGTAGTAAATTTTCAGTCCCATCAGATTATCATTATTAGATGGGATTGTCTGAAAGCCAGCAATCATATGTGTTACTTCAATTGGTGGAGAAATCTCAAGAAACCTGTGAATGCCTCCAAAACCTAGTAAAAGCATAATGTTATTTGTGTATGTGTTTTGAAGTAAAATCAAATATCTGAATCGGTGGCTTTTTCTTGAGTCGTAGAGTTCCAGAATGAAAGTAGCATTGATTAGATCGTGTGGCTTTTAAAATGCAAATAAGTTGTGGATGTGTTCCAAAAGGGTATAACTCAAAACCGATTTTGAGTTGGTGCCTTATGTTTTTAATTCATGGAATTCTTTATTACAGGCTCGAATCAATGCCAGGCTACAGCAGTATCGTGCTAAGGCAGAGCTGGCCCGTACCACCAGGCCTCAGGCCTGGGTGCCCAGGGAGAAGCTACCGCGACCGCTTACTAGCAGTGCTTCAGCCATACGTAAGCTTATGCGCAAAGCCGAATTAATGGGAATTAGTACAGACATTTTTCCAGTGGATACTTCAGATACTAGTTCCAGTGTTGATGGAAGAAGAAAACATAAACAACCAGCTCTCACTGCTGATTTTGTGAATTATTACCTTGGTAAGAATGAAAATTGCCTATTTTTCTCAATGAAAAATTATTGCTTTGCTGTATCTGTACTGTGCTGATTCACATGGCCCAGAGAAGTTGTGGAGGCCCCATCCCTGGAAGTGTTCAAGGCCAGGTTGGATGGGGCTTTGAGCAACTTGGTCTAGTGGAAGGTGTCCCTGTCCATGGCAGGGGGGTTGGAACTCGATGATCTTTAAGGTCCCTTCCAACCTAAACCATTCTATGATTGGCTTTTTTATTTTACTTGTATTTCTTTGTTATTAATAGATAAATATGAATTATGACTTCATTTTAGATCAGGTATATTATTGCTTGGTATCTGTATTTACACAGAAAGTTAGTGATTTTTTAAAAAAAGACATTTCAGAAAAGACAACAATCTTTCAAATATAAATAGGAGGCAGTGTCTTTGCTAAGAAGGGAGTGGAAGCTTAGGTACCTTTTGGTGTAATTTTTTCCTTATGTTTTCCACCCTTTCTGTGTGGAATGGTGTGGTTTTGTCTTTGGGACTGTTTGCTAGATGACTGATCAAAGCTTACCATTTAAATAACTATACTAGTTATGCAGCAGAAAGTAAATGTTATGACTGCTCATTTTACTCAGTCTGTGTAATAAACCTATAGGCTACGGTTTTGTGTTGTCATGATTTTATGCTTTTCATTGCTTCACTTTTTTTCAGTGCATAAAACTTGAAAATATAGCCAAGGATAGAAAATAATACAATTTTCTTTTAAATAGAGAGAAATATGCGCATGATTCAAATCCAGGAGAATATGGCTGAACAGAAGAATATCAAGGATAAATTAGAAAATGAGCAAGAAAAGCTTCATGTGGAGTATAATAAGGTGAAGAAAAAGGGATAATGAACCATTGTACTGTTCTAGTATTGCTGCTGTTAACGTTGATAGCATTTCGCTATCCAAACAAAATGACTTTTAAAGAAAGAATGGTTTGTATCTTTCTTTCTAAGTAATATTTTAAAATATATTTATTTCAAAAATATTCTGTTGCCCGTTTCCCCCATGCAAGCAGAATCAGCTTCTAAAATGGCATATGTTGGCTGTGCACAAGTTCTTTAACTGACCCCGCTGAGAGCTCCAGTAACAAATTGCACACAGACAGACAGGTCCCTCTCATGAGTGAAATGTGTCTTAAGGCCCTTCTTTTTTCATTCTTTGTGCGCGTTTGATTTGAGACTTTGAGACAACAGAATTTGACTCCTTTTTCTCTCTCTCTCTGTTGGGTTTTTTTTTGTTTGTTTGTTTTGATTTGCTTGTGTGTAGTTCTAGCTTCTTTTTAAACCAGCTTAGTTTTCTACTTAGCACCCTACTTGGTAATTGAGTATCTAGGATTGTCGGAGTGTAATTTACGTATTTATTTATTTGTGTCAACTCCAACTCCAGTTGTGTTCATCCTAGATTTAATGACTTGGCTAATTTTTCAGGCTGAAATAATCAGTATTTACATGTCCATAGTGTCCTCTGAGTGTTTTGTTCGAGTATAGGAAATTTGGGGCCCATTAATTTGAGGCCAATTGCTCCCTCAAAATGTTGCCAATGCAGTTTTTTCTTAATTCATCATCATGGTTAAAAAAGCATTTTGTGTTTTAATTGCATTTGTAATAAATAATTATTTCTTTATTTTAATCTTTAAGTATTTTGTAGTGGAACGTAGAAATACTGTATCTTTTGTGACAGATGATATGCTGCAATTCTTGCTGAGTTCAGCAACCTATCAAGTGATGGTTAATGATGACAAAAAATAGTGTTGATATTAATTCTTAAATTGTTGGATGTGTTTTAAGTAGAAACATATGGAAATGAAGCATGAGGTCCTTGTGAACTGCCCAAAGATGATAAAGAGGAAGGAGATTGTGCGTGGGGCTTTTAACCAAATTAATAGGTTGTATATGCTGTTTGGGAACGAACAGTTACTTCCAGAAGAAAAAAAACCCTCTTTTTCCTGCTTGCATCCTTTAATAAATTATACCTTTTTCTATGAGAGTGAGTGAATGTTCTTTGGTAATGCAACATAGAGCTTTAATCCATTTACATGGTTATTTGTTACAATGTCTGTGCTTAAGCAGTAGGAACAACACATACAAGATGTTGGTATATTTAAGTTTTGCTTTCTAATTGACTTTATGAAACCTTATTTTCATACTGAAATGCTTCAGATCTTTATAAAACAGGTGGCTGCCCAGGTTTTCGTCTTAGTTTCATTAAATTGCTGAATGATTGCACTGGTGTCAGCTATATTGACATGAGTTCTGTTGTTTTTAATCCCACAATAAAGTAATGCACCCTAGATAGGTAAGAGGTTGAATGAATTTTATTAAATAACTCTTAATGGATTTTCATTCCAGTTGATGTTTTTTCTTTAACTTTTCAGCTATGTGAGTCCTTGGAAGAGCTACAAAATATGAATGGAAAACTGCGAAATGAAGGACAAGGCATTTGGGCTCTTCTGGGTAGAATTATTGGGCAGGTTAGTTGGGTTTTTCCCCGCTCTAGAGTTTGTAGGCAGACCTGGTTTTCCAAGAATTTTGTTTCTGTCTGTCACTTTTATGGCTGAATAAATTGATTTGATCAGACCCTGGCTTTACTCTGGGGATACTGTTTCCTGATTGAAATACCTAGACTTCTGCAAACCACCTACTGGGAACCTGTAGCTTAATTTTGTTGTTGTAATAGCGATCTTGTTTGTAAAACTCTTTCATTTGGTATAACTGATTGACCTGTCATTTGTGATGAAGCTTAACGTGAAGCATGAGTTAATCCTACCATTTTTGTCTCCACATTGTCTTTAGTTACTGTAGGCTTCAAATGATATGATAATTCTTTATGGCTTTTATAAGATATAAATCTCTAAAACTGCAGTATATATGTGAGGTTTTTTAACTGGATGGAGCAGAATATTTTGGTCAAATGAATATAAATATCTAGGAGAAGAGAAGATTTGGATTATTTCCTGTTGCCAGTAATTATCTTTGTTCTCATTGATACATACGGAGAAAAGAGGGGAGTATAGGTTCTTGCCATGTTTTAATATATGTTTTATGACAATGGACATTTTAGACGTCAGAGAGAGATTGGATTTCCAATGGCAATTTTAAGGAAGACTGAAGAAACTATTCATTGTGAAAATGCAGGCATACAATTATGTCACAATTTTGTTATGCCCTTTGGTACTGCTGAGTTTCTGCTGCTCTTCAGCACCTTTCTTTATGCAGTTGTGATTCTTAAGATATGCTAGCTTTTTCTGGTTCTATTTGCCCGCCTTTCTTTTCTACTTGTGAAGAAAGATTCTTGCATAATGTACCTCTTGAATCAAGTTTATTTTTTTTTTCCCCTTCCTTTTTAAGATGGCTTTGAGCAAGTATTCACAAATATATTTCCTGGTGCAAATGTTACTAAATGAAAAAAAAAAGAAGAAAAGTTAAGTAGAATTCATTTGCACAGCTTGCATGACATTTTTTTTCCAGTTGGTTGAACAGATGCAGACCCATGGGGCTGCTGAGAAATGACTTTGATAGATGGTTGCTGTCTGAGGAGCCAGCATACTGCAGATTAGTAGAAACCCAAAGAGAATCTCGTCTGCTTTGTTGAGGGCTTGGTCCAATAAGATAATTTTTCTAATTAACCTATTGAGCACCAATGTAGCAGGGATATTATGGAAAAATAAACTGCCTCAGTGTTCTGTCAATTTCATGAATTTGCCTTTGCTTGTTTCAGCTACCTAGACAAATGCATCCCTGTCCATCCCTCTATTTGAAGCTTGAAGAAAAATTTTAAAAGCCAGTATTTCAATATGCTTTTTATTTATTGAATTTAAAAAAATTAGTATAACATTACTTTATCCCAGTATGACTTTGTAATATAAACATCTGTAGTTGCTCTTGTCTGCAAAATAGCTGGCTAAGCAATTTCCCACTCATAGTTTGTCTTGTTCTTCATGCATTGAGATTGAAGTGTTGTTCTCACATATACTGTATCTGTTCAAATCCAATAGAAATTGAACATACCGGCAATTTTACGTGCTCCTAAGGAAAGGAAACCAAGTAAAAAGGAAGGAGGAACGCAAAAGACATCTACGCTTCCGGCCGTACTTTATAGGCAAGTAATGAAGTTTTGACAGAATAGATACAATATCTAGTAAGTTATAGTTTTACAGAAGTGTTAAGAGAAAATTGTTTGCTTTGGTTTTGATTAACAAAATGCTTCAGAGTTGTCTTTATGTTTTACTTACTTCTGAAGTTTAAGTTGAATAGTAGTCAATTCTTCACCTTAGCACACATCAGTAAGGTTTGGGGTTTTTTTGCTAATTTGGCAGCAGTGCTTTGAGGACAAAGGTAACTCTTTACAGCTGAAATTGAAGGGTCCTTTGTCTCTGTGGTGTGAAAATTTTTAACTGGTCACCTTGTCCTTTGAGTACAAACATCTGTGTTGATGATTTTGCGAACAGTGCTGCTGTTTAGTCACAGTGGCTGTGTGTCATTAGAGTTTTTACTTTTTGCTTATGTATTCACTTACCCTGTCATTGTTCCACCTTTTCCCCTCTTCTATAAGTTGTGAAGCTACCGACTGGGTTTTAACTAAGCCTAACAGTGGAACATATGCTAGGATCCCAGAACAGAACTGTGCAAAATCATCTTGGATCTTCTTCTCTTGCCACCAGTTGAGAAGTGGCATGGTCTGTTGCTGATCTAGAGAGCAGCAGCCAGGCCTCAAGCCACAGCAAGTGGGCAGTATCTTACCCAGCTAGTAGGATAAATGAAGACGACAGGCTACGTTAAAAACTTAATTCTAGTGCTGCAAGAGGGAAATCTTGAGAACACAGCAGTGGGCTGAGGTTTTGGCAATTTAGATGTATACACAAATAATAGGAGTCATGCTTTACTAGTTCTGTTTCATTCAAATCCAGTCATCTAGTTATTCCCATTTTATAATGGAGTCAATGAACACCTGATCTTTTTGAAATAACTAAAATTTCAATTCCAGTAAATAATAATAATAAAAAGGAAATGTAATTTTTTATGAGTTGATACATTGCCCAACATAATAGTAGCACAGACCCATTTCAGGGTGCTTGCATTATTAAAATAAGCATATGATTGTAAAGACTGAGAATAGCAGCATAATTTAAGCGTTTGGATGGCACAGGTAGCATTTTTTCCATTTCCCACTGGTACATTTTTTTGAAGTATCAAGTGATTACTTACTGGTTGGAAGTCCTCAAAAAATTAGGCTGAAATACATTTTATAGTTAACTATATTAGGTGCCTTTTATGCTTTACTGTATTATAGGTAGACTGCTTAAAAAGTAATTATGCACTTAAATGATGCGTTCAAATTGAAGTTGCCACATGTTTGTACTGAAACTGGGGATCATGCTAGGATGTATTGTTTATTCTTTATGATTTCAAATGTAATTATAATGCTTTTCTGCTACCTACATTAAAAGTTGTGGAATTTGCAAGAAGAACCATGATCAACACCTACTGCTACTGTGTGATACTTGTAAACTCCATTATCATCTTGGTTGCCTGGATCCACCTCTTACAAGGATGCCAAGGAAGACCAAGAACAGTTACTGGTAAGAGTGCAGTTGATGGGTTGTCTTGTGCTATCTCTGTACTTTAAGTAGGACATAAACATGAACAGACTTGCAAATTTTAAGTGTTTTAGACAGTGCTATAACGCAGTCTGAACTGAGGTATTTTATTTTCAGGTTATTAGCAGTGATATTTCAAGGTTAAAAAAAAGTTGTAAAGATTTTCTCATTATTAGCTGCTGTGTAGAAATAGGTTATAGCTTTAATTTTCTTAGCTTTTGAGTTCATTTTTGATTATTAATGCTGCTATATAATAATGGTAGAAAATGATAGGCTGCCTTCAGGAAATGAAAGACTGGAAATTAAAGACTTGGTCTTCTGTTTATCTTAGGACTCAGATATGCAACACTCTGTCCACATCTTTACAAAAATACTTGTACATACTTAACAATAAATTTGTAATTAGTAGATCAGTTCATTGCAATATGGGAAATCAGCTGGGTTTACTTCTGTAGTATGACTCAAATCTGCAATGGGGCAGAAGCATATGCATAACTGTATTTACTGCAGTTATATTTCCATGAATTAAAATTCTTTTTGTGCCAGTGGAGCAGAACAAAGGCTAAGTGGTACAATGCAGAACGGATAACATGGTAAAGGTGCTGATTTCCAAACTCTCATAAAATCAGTGTACTGCTGTGTTTTGTTCTAAACTGCTCTGAGATGTGTTTGAAACAGTTATTCAGAAGAAGTTTTTATCTGGCAAGAAGTTAGTGTACAGCATCTCCAGGAATCATCATCACCTTGTCTAAACATTAAGGTACCAAATCAGAATCGTATAAAAATTCCTTCTAAAAATACGGTAAAACTATTTTGATCGAGAAAACTTGGTTTCTATTTTTCTTCGACTTGTTATTTTTTTTTTTAAACTTCCATAAAACTTTTACTTAAGTCATGGATGCTTTTTCTTTTTTCTTTTTTCTTTTTTTTTTACTTTTTTGGTGAATTCTGCATTTGCACAGGAGGCTCTTGATTTTTGTTCTGCTTTTTAACCAAGTTGAAAAGGCTTGCTAAAAGCTATCAGTCCAAAAGATGTAAGACTGCAATTCTCAGTAGGTGTTAAAGGCAGAATAGGTCAGGTTAGGTAGTAAAACACTTTTATTTCAAAGGTACAACTTACCTCTGTTGTGAATTTCATGCTTCAATTATATCTCAGATCACAAACTTAGCTTTTACTTCTAATTAGCTAAGGCATATTCTGGAGTATGAGATTATAGCAGACAAATTGAGCTGTATTGATTGCATTCTTTTCATCACTGAACATGCCTTTATGTGTTCTTTTCAGGATCAGTAGAGAGCATATAGAGTGGACCCTTAATCTAAGTTGGAGTTCAGCAGGTTTCCCCCCCCCTGCTGTTTTGAATACAATTTTAATCTTTTGATTAAGCTCTGAAGATAAAGGCAATATTTTATGGGGGCCCTGTACTTTTCAGGTATTTGTATAGATATAATGGGAACTTATGCAAAAAGTTAAAGTAAAAAAATGGTTATAGTGGGAAATTCCTTGAAACAGGAGGCAGGTTGAAAGAATTTATTTAAAGTGGTTAAGAATGTTGACTTTAGTCCTCTTTTAAAATAGTGAGTGGCAAACAGTTAAAAATAATTGTTTCTTAATTTTTACTTTCTATTCCATTATCGCTGCTAATTGTTTACTCATAATTGATAACTTGAGCCTTTGCAAAAGGTTTGATCATTAGAATCATATACTTTATTAATACATATTTATTTAAACATTGGGTAGTCTAGCATGAGTTTATTCCATATGCTTCATATTTTATACTTTGTTTGAGGATGCCAAATGATTCAGCTTATGTGTATGATGCTACGTAGATTAGTTAATAGTTATACTTTTTGTCCATTTCATGCTCAGTATTTAATAGAAATTTAAATTATAATATACAAAAAAGGATTTTGAAATTATTTAATTAAATCCACTATTACATGTAGTAGTAAGAACAAAAATTTAAATCTTTTTTATCTAATTTGTTAAAGAAAGCATAAATTATAATTATTTATCTAAATGTTTCTAAACATTAAAAGGAGGTAATGATTTTAGTCTTAGTGAAATGGTAGTAAGAGCTCAGACCTGGTGAGCACCAGTGTCTCACAGCTTACTGGTTTCAAGCGCTTAACACTAAGAATTTTCTCTGTTCAGAGGCCTGATAGTTTTCTCCAAGGTAACATTTACACATCTTGAATATTTTAGAAAGAAATTCTAAAGTAGTAAGTAAGTTCAAAGCCTGTCCTCATTTCAAATGGATTTATTTTGAGACGAAGAGCATGACAGCTATTTTATGTAAAAAAACATGAAAGCTTTAATTTCTACCTGTTTTGATGTGGTGCTTTCAAAGGAGACCGGCAGCTCTCATCATAGAGTAAAATGCTATGGCATACTTCCATTTAAAAATTTGAAAATTTTCAGTTTCTTAGGAATCCTGTTGATTAAACCTTAGGATATTCTTTTGATTCACATGTTTCCATAAAATTAAGTCTTGTCATTCTCTCTGTATGTTTTTATGCTTCTGTCCATTCTGGATGGACTGGGAACTGTGTATTTTCCTGGTACAGAATGATCTGAACTGATATGAAAGCAATGCACAAGTGTTGGCAGACAATACAATGAATCAAATTCTGGTTGTTAAATACTGACATTTTCATTAAGAAAATACTTGGCAGCTACCAACAGGGACTGACTCCTTCTATTGAAACAAGATTGCTGAAAAACAGTGGTAACTTCTGGCAGCATATGAAATGCTGGGGACTGAGATCAACCAAACAAGGACTAATGATCGTATTAGGCTCGGTGGTTTTTATTTTCGTTCTGGAAGGCCAAGTTATTTTAGTGGTAACTCTGCTGTGGGGGGTATTGGCCACAGGACAGAATGAGCTGTGGAGTTCCTGACCAATAATCCTATGAACACTCATTCAGTATCTGGACATTTGTTTGTATTCCTGACCCCACTCATTCAGTGCTGATCCAGCACATCTTGATTGTTTTTTCCTCCCAAGTCATTGGATAATGATGTAAAATTATTAATTTATATAAGTGTGAGTGCAATATAATATTGCATACAGCATATACATTGTTATGTATTTGTCACTTGTCCTAATTGAAGGATATTTGGGTCGTTGCAAATGGCAAATTTTCAGTACCTTTACTGTCTGAAAGATGCTCTTTGAAGCTCTTTGACAAACTATTTTTAGTTCATATATACTGTCTTTCATGTCCAGAATAAGAGCAGTCGTCCTTTTTTTCCACTTCAGTACATCATTCAGTATGTGTGATTTATTCAAATTACCAGAGAATAGGTGTCATCTTAAAGCTATGGTCTGTGTTTCTCAAGTTCAAAGTGGTTTAATTCTTTGCTAACATTCCAAGAAGTGATTTATCACAGAGTATGTCTACAAGACCTGTTTCCTTCTAATTAAAAACAAGCCAAACTCTAGCTAATAACTGTACAGTTTTCCTTTTTAAACACTGAGGGCAGAACTGTTTTCTGGAAGCAGTAGTGGTGTTCACTTAGCACAGAAGACTTAAATTTACTCTTTTCACAGTGAGTACCGTGTGCAGAGGATGCTGATTTCTTCCAAATGCTCTTCCGGCCTAATGCTCAGTTGTGATTATAAGAATGACTGTCTTGTTCAGACCGAGTCCTTTGTATTTTCATCACACAAGCCACTCTGAAACTATGTACCATAACAGTTAAGGCAGTCTGCTTCGTCTGTGATGTGATAACTGAACAAAGCCTCAATTTTTCCCTAATTTTTGTAGTGTTACCCCTTCAATAAAATATTTCTATGTGTTTTTATCTAGTTTTTTGTCTCATATAGCAAAGATGTCGTTTGCTTTATTATCGAAATTTCAAAAATAAAACCAGATTTGTGCTAAGGTTACCAGTATGTCAGCTTTGAACCGAGTTTGTGAGATCTTCAGCTTCGTGACCCTTCATTTATAAAGGAATGGTGTTCAGTGTTTCTTCAGCTTTTCTTATCATGATTTCACAAATTTCCATGTGCCGGGCCCATCAGTTAAAGTGCATTTAGATTTTCTTTGTGCGTTAAGCTGCAGCATAAGGAAGCATCATAGCACTGTTTGCACTAAATTTTTTGGGAAGTAACAGGGTTTTCTCTCCACGGTTTTCATTGCCATTTCACTAAAAAAACCCACCCCATCTCCAAACTATCCCTCCCCTCCTTGTTTTCTCAGTGGTGTAAATTTTCACTTTGTAAATTTCTAGGTTAAAGGCCCCATGCTATCAATTTCTAAAACTTCATAAACAGAAAGCGCTCTTTGGTCTTTGAGTGCATACTAAAGCCCCGAAGTAAAGCCCCATTGTAGGTTCATACATTTCTTGAAGCTGCCCACGCTCAAAATTCTATTCACCAGGCAGCGCAGAAACATTTGCATCATGCAGTTACACATAAACAGTGTTTCAGTGTTATCCTGGACCATTAATAATTTTTGAAAATTAATAATGTGTGTTCCTTTTCACTTGCTGTTCTTGTATGTTGCTAGTGAGTTGAGAAGATCGGTTTCTTTGTGAGATGGGAAGGTATCTCTGGTACCATTGGTTCTTGTACCAAGTCAGACTGAAGACGCAACAAAACCTTGCAGCCTGTTTTCTTCTGTAGGTTGTTAGTGCTTAATCAAAGACTTTCTGTATGATTAAAAGGTTTCAAATCATCACTGAGTTTTCTTGGTGGATCAAACATTTCCAGTTATTTTTAGTAGTAGGCGCATTTTAGTAGTTGGCATATTATTGCCTGTTACTGATTTTTCTCTGTGAGTCTACATTAGGCAAGTCCAGACTAAAAGCAAAACAAAACCTGTGTACAGAAGTTGAATCTTTGGCACCATTTCTCCTGTTAATTTGCTTGTGCTGTATGGCAATGCTTGCTAATTTAGAGGTAGATTGTTGGAATAGTTGGAAAGGTGACCTGTTGTGATAGGTTCTCTATTCACTGATTGTCCTTGAAGAGGTGAAATTAAATGAGCATGACTTAGAGTAGCTGAAAGAAAGGGAGTTCATATGGCTGCTTCCCATGAATATATTGGGATTAAACAGCAGAATGGGAAAAGAGTTCTTTAAATTCAAGAACCATGTTGAAATAAACTATAATAGGAGCTGAAAGTTAGGAGATTGTTTCCAAGTCAGAGGAGTGTGTGTCTGTAATAGCTTTTCTGTGGGCCCTATGGGAGCTAACAACTACTTTATAGTTGAAGCTTGACTGATTTATAATAAGGTTGATAAGATGTGGGTGCCTCTGATAGTAGAGGTTATTCCAGTAAATCAAGAGGTTGCTTGCAAGTTCATGTTTATAACTTTCCTTTTTTCCCCTCACCTTCAGCATATTTGTGAATTTTTGTTCTGTGATTCACACACACCCACACCCCCCCCCTCGTTGTACTATGATTTTGCAGCTTTCTTTTTGTAGATCTAGCTTTTTTCCTAATTTTGAATGCTGTGACACTTGCACCACCTGTTTCAGAGCAAGCTCGGTCATAAAAATGGAATTTCAGGAACTTTCATGCAATACCTCATCTGTTGGCAGAGATGTTTCTTGTCTTCCTCACTAACATCAAAGTTAAAATACTTACTTTATTTGTATTTAAATAGGGCCTTAATGAAACTAAATTACTTTGCATAGTTATCTTCTGTACAATTGTCTGAACTTACGTAGAAGAAACCCAGTGTCTTTCCCTTTTAATAGTGCAGAGCTAAAGAACAGGAATGATTTAAATCTCAGGTGCAGGGTGGTAGATCCAAGAGACTGGTTCCCAACTCCAAATATTGCTGTAAGGTAATACTACTATTTGTCTTAAAAACTTCAATTTTTTAATGCGGCTCTTCAGTAGTAGACTGCTTATTTTTAAATTTATACATACTACATATTTTTACCGTAATAATGGGGAAAATAAACTTTTGGTAAGAATTGCTCATCACACTATTTTTGAACACTTTCATAGCTATTGCTTACATCCACATAAGCAGGTCATAGTAATTACTTTTGGTTGTGCTTTCCATTGCATAAATTAACGACACAACTGATGCTGCGGTATTAGGGAGGGCTGTGCTCTCTGATGCAAATTAGACTCAATTCTATTTGAGTTGGACAACTTGAAGACAATGTATCATGTAAAAGTAAAGAACACGAAGTAACCTTTAGCTAAGCAGACAACACAGAATTTTGAGGGAGCGCTCTTATCTCTAAAGCTTTTCTCTCCTGTTACATCTTTGGAGAGCCTTTCTCCATCAAATCTTACAATAATAGTCGTTTAGTCTGTGTGCTTTATTTACTTAAGTGCATGAGTATACATATTTTTATGTGTGTATGCACACAGATTTATGTAAAGGTGTAACTGTAAAAAGTAGCATTTTGTGGAAGTTATTATACCTTATATTTTTCTATTGCTTTTATATTTTAGTGTCCTAAAGAGGCTTAGAAATGTTAACGGGTACTGTGTCTATAGTGACCTGAGGTTTGTAAAGAGGAGGAAGAATAGAGTATTACATGCTTGTATGCTGGCCCAAAACCGTTTATAAGGTATAAAAACTGCATAAACTGACTTCCTTGTGTTTTGGCTACTGATAAAGTCTCCATACCTGTAAGAGGGAAGGGAGACACTATTATCTTTCCTGCAATGTACGCTGTAGTACTTCTGCTTTTCTAGACCAGCAAATACTACTAGCACCTGCTTGTGTCCTGTTTCCCGTGGTCTCAGGTGCTTTAGAGATACAAAGTGATTAATCTTCATAACATTATAATATAGTCACAATTAGCTTAATTTTACATATGGAAGAATTGAAGGAGAAAGGTGTTGACTTAGTCAAGGTTACTCTGATAGGTTTCCCAATTCAGGATTAGATCCCCTCTATTTTGACTTGGTAGCCACTGTTCTGTCTAGCGGAAAGTGATGACTGCAGTTGTCTTCTGGTACAGCCAGTAGAGATCTGAGGTTATCCTGCTTGGATTAGTTTGAAAGAATTAGAAGACATGGAAAGTTGATGGAGCAGATATTGTGTTAGCCCTTACTGAAGTTCACAGGAGAAAGACTATTCCTGTTGAACATGTACATTTGAAGAAATCAGCTCAAACACAACATGCATACCTGACTTCATGCTTTTGTTTAGATACCAGATGGGTATGCCTTATTGTCACAACTGTGTATTAACATTTAACTTCAAATAATTAAATACATGGTTTTTGTTTGTCTCCTTCCAAGCAAATTTGCTTCTTCGTTTAGATAATTTTTAATGTGTGTATCCCTGTTAATGCCAATTAATAGCAGAATATAATGTTGTTTTTTTTAGTTGGTATTATGAAAAGAACATGTTTAATATGAGACCAGTGATGAATTGGAATTTGTTTGAAAGGGTTTATATTTTTTTGAGTTGGAAATATAATGTGAGAAGAAATTAAAAAAACAGCTCTTAGCAGTGGGTGTAATTTTTAAGTTTTCATTAACATATTTTTAGTTAACATCTGTGTTTTATGACTTTGCATAAGATGAATATTTTCTGCAAATAAGAACAAAACTTGATGATTTCCTATCTTATTAATTCTGTCATGGAGCTTGTTAATTCTGTCATGGAGCTTGTTAATAGCGCCACCTTAGCATGTGTGCGCTTTTGAAGTTCTGATTGTGATTTTGTACTTTTTCAAAGACTCAACAGGCATTTTTTTCAACTCAGTGTTGAAAGTTTGTTAATATACATCTCCAGCTTCTATATCTTTAATTCTCTTTTTTCAGTTTTAAAACCCATTCCCTTAGAAAATACGTATTAAAATAGATTTTCATTACAGACATGTTTCCTAAATCCCTGCCACTAAAGAGTGCTCTCATCAGAATAAATTCACCAGTGTGTCATTGTAAAGATTAAACTGCAGCAGCAGTTACAATAATGAATAGATTACAGATCAGTGGGCACCGTTAAAAATGGGGATATGATAGGATGCAAATGGTGAAATAGGGTGCATCTTTCTTGAAGATTAAATCCTACTTTCAGAATCTTGGTTTTCAAAGTTTAAATACCATCAGAAGAAAAACCCCAAAAAACAGCAATAAGAATGTCTTGCTTAGTTGCCTAAAATATCATAGTTTGAGGGACTTCTTTAGGTGTCTGTTGGGTTTCTTGACTTTTTAAATTTATTTTAAACCCAAACACTTCAATGAGTTTCTTTTTCTGCTTTTGTGACTGCAGTTTTAAATAGAAAATCTTCCACTTTGCAGGCAATGCTCAGAGTGTGACCAGGCAGGTAGCAGTGACATGGAGGCTGATATTGCCATGGAAACCTTACCAGATGGGACCAAAAGATCAAGGAGGCAGATTAAAGAACCAGTGAAATTTGTTCCTCAGGATGTGCCACCAGAGCCGAAGAAAATTCCAATCAGAAACACGGTAAATGATGGTTGAGTTGTTGTTATGCAGCTCATATTCGTAATAATTTTGTTTAAGATGATGTATGTTTTGGACATTTTGAATTGCGGGATTTCAATTTGATGTTCTATTTTTGTTATAAATTCCATTTCCTCTGTTTAATGCTTTATTACTTGTGTTAAATATATAGTTTTGCTAAAGTAAAAAGCCGGGAAACATGGTACTTAACTGAAGAGCTGTACAAGCTTTTCCTTTTACCTGGGTCATGAAGTCCTCTGTTAATTGCAGAAAAAGGGGAAATTCAGTTTGCACTTAAATTTAGCCTTTACGGCTGTTCTTCACAGTAAATAGTAAGGACGTTTTGTTCTTGTATGCTAAATTTTAAGTATATTAAGTTGGCAATTACAGCTGTAAAGTAATTAGTCATTTCCTTATGTACAGGCAACCTACTGACTGACTGCACATTTTGTGACTATCGCAAGACCCTGTTATTGCAGTTTGTTTAGCTACCTAGTCAGCGAATGTTTTCTCAAACTTTCCTGGTGGGTGGTTTTTAGAGAACAGAAGCAAAAGCTTTTTCTTCTTGTGCTGATGAAATATTTAGCATCTTTCTTTTATTTGAAAGTAGAACTTTTTTATTAATCACTGTGCTCTAAATCCATATATCAATTGGTAGTTCATCTTCCAATATACTTCTTAGTATTAGGAAATACTTAAACCCTCTTACATTAGGGTTAGAAATACTTCATCTGTCATGCAGCACAACTTTATTTTCCTCACAGAGCTTTCCAGACTTTTTATGCTTGTACTAGCAGATACCATACTTAACTCTTCTGAGTATACACTGATAAAATTAAGCAAGTATTTTCCTGACCTAACCTTAAATGTTTGCTTTAATTATATTTCAGTGTATTTGGACTGTTTGGGCCACAGCTTTGATTTACCTAATGGCTTCCTTTTCCTGATCTATGACTAAGAAAAACTTTAAGAATGACTCAAACCAAACTGATTAATTTAGCTCAAACTATTAGGAGTGTGAGTAATCCGAAATTAAATTTTGTGAATAATTGAGAACCTCTCTGTAGGGGAGAGAGGTTCCTTTTTTACTTTCTTTTTCTCATTGAGGGCAAGTTCTCTTCTTCCCTATGTGTAAGAACACATAGGTTCTTACTGCTGTCTGGGTAGATTGAACTGACTGTCATCATGCTGTTCACACAGAAAGAAGGCTTACCTGCTGTTCCTGCTTACTGAACCCTTTGCATCTCCTCTCGCATTTTCCTTCTTTCTCTTTCTTCCCTCTTTTTATACCTAATGTAGTGGTATTAGGGGGTGGGGATTCATGATTATGGGACTAAAGAGAACTAAAAGTATTGCAGGAAAGGCACTCATAGTAGTAATACACAAAGAGTGAGATAAGGCATTGTACAGAAATCCATAGGAAGGCAAGATTGGTTAGTTCTAATGCCCATGTAATAACCACCAAGCTGCTTCTGTGCTAAATGGAGAGAAGTCTGATTGCTCTGAAGTGTTCCCCCCACACCGTGACACTGTGATGTGCTACACTGGTGCTGCATTGGTGATTTGGCACCTCACATGTTCGAGAGTATATCTACACACATTGTGGTATGTAATACAGAGATTAAATTTACTTTGAGTGGATTAGTATGTTGACACGGTACAGCATTGCACTGTGGAAAAATTACTGCTACCAGTTTAAGAAAGAGTTTGTTCCTCTGCTTGAATTTTTAGGCTGTCTTTCAGTTCTCTCCAGTTCTCTGCTTTTCTACAACACACAGATTTGCAAGATGACACCTTTGCTGCCCTTGGGCAGGGCTCCTTTGTCAAAATTATCTCCACTCTTGAGCTTTCCACAGCTGACAGGTTGTTTGGTTTTGGTATGGTTATTTTATTTATTTTTATTTCCTACTGTCTTCTACTTAACTATAGAAGAGAAGGTTCACACCCTTGACACCTGTTGGATTTCTTTTTCTGAGCTGGGCAGAATTCCTTTGTTTCAACTCTTTCATGATCTTGGTGCACTTAGGCTGTATAACAAAATGAAGATAATAGACCTCTGAAGACTTAGAAACTTCCTCACAGTATGTGATTCCTACTCACCTTTGCTACGAACCCAGGAAAATTTCTGTTAGTTTTTGTTACTTGTTTGTTCTGGTTTTTTTTAGGAAGAGAATACTTTTAAATTCGTTAGGTCTGGGACTGTCTGTATATTTGAGGGGAAGAAAACTGACCTTTTAACAACTTCTCATATGAAGTTGAATCTCACTACACAGAGAACACCTGTGTGGTGCATTTCAACAACAGTGACCAGATACTTGTTCTGTCCTTTGTGTACTCAGTGCTCAAATCCTTCAAAATAAAGAAGAAAAAATTAACAATTTGGAAAAAATACTTACTTCACAGTCCTCTCTTCTCAGTGTGCTTTGTATCTCTGTGCATGTTTTTAGTCAATCTAGTTTTACTTTGGAAGGAATTGGCAAACCTGTTTAGCTAACAGTGTGTAATCAGCCTTGCCTACAGTTATAATCAACAAGTGCAATTATAAGAGTGTTGAATTGTCTATCTGTTCCTTTTAAGGGAATTTCCATTTGTGTTGCATAAATTTACCTTGAAGTGAGATAATTGAAAGATTTTTTTGCCACATACCTAAGAGAACAGAATGTATCTTACATGTTTGGATTTCATTGTAGTGGTTTATCATAGTTAACTCTTCATTACTTTATTGACAGAAATTGTGGGTAAGCCCTAATATTTTATTTTGATAAAGTTGCATTAGGTGTTACTGATGACAATAACAGCTGATATCTGTAAGATGTTATATACAAATGCAGAAGATTAACTAAGCCCATATATTACCTATATGAAAAAAAATCATGTTAAATTGTACTTTCAGAATTGATATTTTATGATCAGCTTGTTCTGCAGCTCCTATTTGGTAACACTGATTTCAGAGATGATAAAGGATACCCCCTTTCATGAAAAATTGCATTTTTCCTTATTTGTAGTAATTTTTTTCTAATTTCTGTCTGCTTGGGGTGTACTATGAAGAGCAAAATACCCTTTTAGAAGTATTTGTAATTTTACCATTGTTTCTCATCCAATGTAATTATGGATGTTGTACTTAAGTCCTGCATTTTTTTTTTTAATTTCTTTTTGTTATCCTTCAAATCACCTGGATTCATTGATGTTGTGGACTTTCTTTTCCAGGAGAAAATTGTTTTTTCAAGAAAATAGTGGTGTTTTTTTTTTTTTCTACTTTAAATGTAACCTTACAATTTCCTTTTCTTTTGCATTATTGCAAGAAATAATAATGACATCTAATTTTAACTTCTGCAACCCATACTATTTCTCCTCATTCTTTTCCTATATGAACTTAACAGTTCTCTTCAGGTTTTTGTCATCTTAAATCTCTTAAGTACTTAGCCTTGCATGTGTGTCAGGATACTCTGAGCAGAGATTGAGAGTGGGATGCTCTGCATTATTTTGAATGAGGTGCCTTTTCTTCCTGTCTTTGGTCTGCTTGTGCAAAAAGCTTGGGTTATAACTAATTACTGACTGGGAAGAGCTGTGAGGAATACTTGTTTTCCAACCCATTGAGAGAAAGGTGAAACTGTTAGGAGAAAACTTAAGTTTTCATTAAGGGACTGCATTGTTCAAATCTTAATTCAATCTAATCTTACATCAGAACAATGATGGCCAGAGACCTGTGGCATGGTCTACGTGGTATTGGAGACTCAGTTTCATTCTATAATTTGGAAGTGTGGGAGAAGTAAGACTGAAGCAGGTTATTCTGGAGTCAGGACAGTGCTTCTCCCTTGTACAGTTCTCTACGTTAATTGTGTGTCAGGGCAGTATTTTGCATCCTAATGCTTTTTAAAACAACCCTGTGAGTGCTCTCTAGTATTTCCAACTGTTAGCTTTCAAATAATTTGGAGGATATTTATATCAAGAAGAAGAGCTGTTTCAAAGAAAATGGGAGGACAGAGAGAAGGTCCGGCCATTTGGACTGCATTGTTTTGGAGAGAGCACCTATTATATTGTACATTAAAATGTAACTAAAGTTTACACGAAGACCTTTCTGATTTTAAACTTCCTAAGAAAGACCATGTAAGAGAATCTACTGAAATGCACAAAGGTAAATTTAAACATATCAGAATTCTACTCTGAGTCAGGGTCTATACAAATTATAAATTACTGTAAATAGACAAGACATTAGGCCTTTATGCTTTAATCTGTTGTGTAAGGGCTGTATTTGTGGACAGTTTTTAATTCATTGTTTATGCTTATACATTTCAGGCCATATGTAGTGATCTTGTAAACAATTTCGTGAATTTCAGTGCGTAACTCTTTAAACTAGCTTTATTTAAAATCTGTAATCTTTATAATTCCAATTTCATACTTGTATAAGCTTCACAAATCGTTTCTACTGCTAGTTAATTTCAGACAAATTAATAGCTAATAGGAATCAGTAGCTAATCTGCGTAAACCAGATGTATATAAAAGTTTTTTTATATTTGTTAAAAACCTGAAGATGTTTTTTAACATTTACTTTTCAGAACTTTACAATTTTTTCATATTGAATATTTCTATTGTAAAGAGTAAAAACGTACAATAGTTTATTTGGAAAAAATATTTAAAGAGATACAGATAGTGCTTTACAGCAGTAAGATGAGAGATTAAAGCTTTTCATCTACTCAGCAATTATGTTCAGTTTTTCAGAGCCTTTATGAGATGATCCATGTTTACCAAGACCAGCTTTTAACAAATCTCCAACTTCATTTGCTATTCTAGAGTCAAAAAGAACACACAGGTTATTGTTTACCTAAGATGTCATTGCTAAAATAAAAAATTATGTCATATCTTTGCAAAGTAAGTGTTCTCCTTCTGTCCCTTGAAAAAAATTCTCTTAAGTATATTTCAGTGTATTTCTTTACTTTAAAATTTGATGAACTATGCTTCACCTACTGTATGCTGTTGTCTGGAAGTGTAATGGAGTTCTGTAAGAAATGTCACATACATGCACATCTTCTAAAGCAGTATCGCGCAGCTGGGGCTAACTGTGGGCTGTAAGAGGTGGTAGGGGATGCTTTTTCCTGTAATTCTAGTATATCTTTTGAAGTGAAGTAGCGTTTGTATTGTTGAATATTCCATCCTCCAACAAATGCTGTCAGATCCTGGTACTCTTAATGAGCATATTTGAGGGTGGCATGGTTTTTTTTTGTGCGGAAGTTCCATTTTTGTTTGCTTTTTATTGAAAAGGAAGTATCTACCCACTGTTAAAAAGGTGAAAAAAAAGCTTTTTGTAAAGGCATTTTGGGAACTGAATAGTTTGTTGAGGGATTTAAATAAAACCGTCTGATCTTCTGATACAAAACTTATTTTTGTTATCTAAACCCTGAAAATCTGATAGCTTTTTTCTATAATTACATTGTACAAAATCCAAATGCACAGACAGTGATTTTTCTGTTTGGCAGTAAAAAGTCTGTGTTTTGAGGAAAGAATTATTAGCCAACACTATGCTGTTCGTTCTTCGGAACATGGAAGAAAACAAATCTGTGCCTAAGGGGCTGTAGTCTAAGTAGATTAGTTTTGAAAAATAATAATAAAAAAATACTGACAAAGCCCTTACAAACTGTTTTTAGCACAGGGAGTTGTTGTGTATACTGGTTTTGTTTTACAAATAAATAGTGTTGTTTAGAAGAGATTATTATTTCTTCCTTTTGTTTCAAATAGGAAAAGATAGCAGAGGAGTGATTATTTTTTTTCTTACTAAGTATATTAAAAGATAAACAGGACTGTTATCTTGTATTTAACTGAAGCGTTTCTACCAGAGTAGTTTCCAAACATCTATTGTGTGACTTAATTATGTGATGTCATAGATACAAGTTTTGGACAAAAAATGGCTACAGGAGGAAAACAGAATATCAATTCCAATTTGAGCGTAAGTATCAGCGCTTCATAAAAACAGCAGATAATTTTAAAACACTTATCTCTACTTATCAGTCATCATTTTAATTAACATTGGTCAACTCATTTAAATATGACTTCTAAATAAGTACCCGGAAGACCTTTTAAAGCAACTATCTAATAGTCGTGTGTTTGACATATTCTACTTAAAAGAAATTGTTGTCAACTGAACATTAATGCTCTAGAAAAAGGTAATGAGGAGTTACTCAGCTTTCTGAAACAGTTTTCATTATAAACAGCATTGTAAAATTATTTTTTTCTTCATCACTGAATGTAAAAGCTCACCTGAGTCTATGACATGTCAATACAAACGTAAGAACTAGATTAATCAGCCTGACAAATACCTGGGTACGTGATAGTATAGGACTCTCTTTTGGCTTGAGGTCAAATTTAGAAAGGAGGGAAGTGAGATAAACTGATGCAGCTCTCCCACAGTGCTTGAAGCAAATGGAGTGTATGAAGATTTTTGCATTTTGGAGGTTTTTTCTTGTTTTTTTGGGGGGGATTGTTTTGTTTGTTTAGTTGGTTTGTTTTTTAAGAAGACAGGGGAAAAAAACCTATAGATGAAAGGTCACTTCTTTTTGATGAATAGATGGACACATTCCAAATGGTATTCCAATGGTGTAAGTATCAATATCTCTGTAAGTAAACGTAATGAACATATCTATACCTCTTCAAATAACAGCATTTAAGTTCAGTTTTCCAGAATGTAACCTGTTGTTTTAGTGACATTTGCAAACTGACTTTTTCTGGCCTTTTTTCCCCTCCCACTTCCATCTCAGTTCTCCAAATGTGTGTGTTTTGGAGGAAATTAATGTTAGAAAGCATAGAGGGCAATCCTGCTAGTTCTCAAATTCTGTTATAAGTCTTAGAAACAGTACTTGCAAGTTAGTTGCCAGATTCAATGATAGTACAGCAGGAATGTTGTAAAGTTTTTGCTTTTCTAGAAAATGACAGTTCTCAAGGGAACGGAAACTAAAAAAAAAAAAAAGGAAAATTGTAATTCGGTGTAATTAAGCTTCATGGTCCACTTGTTTCTCTTTATAATCATATTTTGATTTATTGCTGGGTTTTTTTGTATGGCAGTTCCCTTTTTATTACTGCCAGCTTTCTGGAAAATTAATTGTTTCAGAATTATATTTTGAATAGTAGGGATATGTACCATTCAAGGTACTCACTTTGATCTGTATTGAGCGAGTGTGCCACCTGGTGTCTATATAGCTGTCTTTGCCTTTATTTAAAATAATTTTATGCCTGTGTGGTGCCATTAATAGAATGTTTTTTCTGCCTTTTAACAAAGCAAAGGAAGTCAAAGGGATTTTTCTGCAACTGGCTTGATTGTAACTCTTTCATTGGCAAAGAATGTTTATAACATTGAACTCTTAATAAGGATTGAGTGACATCATGGATTAAAAATTGCTATCTTAGCAAAACGGTAATGGTTTGTGTTTAACATGAGAGAGATCACATTATCTTTGGTTTCAACCTGTGTGGTTTTTCCTCAGGCTTTTGAAAATTCTATTGTTTGCTTTATGCATGCTCTTGATAGTTAGCACAGTGATTTCATTAGGTTACTTTTTTGGTAGTAGTGGAATTTTTCCCAGTTCTGTTTTCTGAGAGTGCTCTGCTCTCCTTATGTTTCATATCAGAGTTGTCTTTTGTTCTGTAGTAATGAAATGACTCCTTGCCATGAGCTCTTTGTTTAGAATGATTCCCTAGCATTCTAATATTTACTGATTTCTTTTATTTGCTTGTCTTTAGATTCTCACTAACAAGTATATGTTAAAGACTGCATGAGTGATAGGGTTAGAAAGTTTTTGATACATGTGATATGTATCACTGAACCTTAGTTTGATAAAAGGTAAAACTGTGGAAGAATATCATTAGTATTAGTGTGTCAACTATAAGTTGACATAAGGTAAAAATGAAAATGCCTAAAGAATTTAGATAGGAATATGAATTAAAACATGGTTGTAATCTTATACTGGCCCTCTTCGTTGTGTATTTCATGTAGCTACATGTCTTTCGAGAGCAGTCACTGTAGCTGCAGGTCAGGGAAACAAAAATCAAATATGTGCTATTTCAGAGAAGATCTGTAAGATTTACAGATCTACAAAAGTCAAAGCGTCTTAAGTTCTTCACATTTGGCCCTCTAATAATTATAACACAAAACAATGTCTACAGACTTCTTACACAATAAAGAAATTATCATCGTACCAATAGTTTTGAGCCAGGTGTGTCCTTAGTAATTTAATGTCTTTAAATGTGACGTCTGTGCCTAGTTTTGAACTATTTATATGAAATTCTCAAATGAAAATGCTCACCTTCCTAATGATATCATGTGCCCCCAGACTCCAGGAGCACTTGGAGTACTGACTGAATTTGCCGTGCTCACCTTTACGAAGAAGAGTAATACTTCTTCATGGTGCCAGCACTTTTAGTGGTGTCAGAAACTCGGTGCCAAAAAGAAGAACCCTATGCAGATGACAATATTGTTTCTGTGACATCCAAGAGGTATAGAAGCACCAGCATAATAAGGATCATTTTTCCTGTCTATTAGCGGAAGCAGTACACCCAGTGAAACCCCTGAATTTACAACATCATAAGCAGGTGTGTGGGGCTTCTTTGCTGCCTATGTGTGCATGTGCAAAAAATTAAAAGAAATTCTAGCCAGTTAACATATTAAGCAAAGGAGAAACTGGGAGCAGTGCTTCCTACTGTGATATTTGAAATAGTTGGCAGAATTAATACGGCTTTTTCAAATGACTGGGAATCTCTCAAGTTTTGTGAAATATCATTGTGCTCTAACCCCTCTTGGGTTTAAATTTGCTTTCTCAAATAACTTTTTGAAATTGCTGTGCAGAAATCACCATTGATTTTTCTGAAAAACAGTGGACTGAGCAAGATCAAATCCAGAACCATGCGAGTTTACTTTATGGGGATTGGACTTGAACCATTGCCACTGATCATAGATGCTTTCAGTATTTCATATTCTTTTTCCATTTCTTTGTAGTACTGATAACTCCTGTATATCTTCTCGTGTAGAAGTAGAAATGAAATAGGTGACTATAAATTTTTATCCTCCAGGAGCACTTCAGTAAATACTCGGTATTTAACTGGAGCATATACTTACAACTCTTGGGAATTGCCTCCCCCCTTTTGGCCAGCTGATGAGTTCTGGATCGTGTTGGTTTTCCTGTTCTTCCAACTGACAAAACAAAACTGCTCCAAAAGAACGTTCTGCCTTCTATTGCTGGCTTTGGATGAACTGGTTTGAAGCAGGCGTCTTCCAGAGGCATAACAATGTGGTTGGTGACAGCCATGGTGGTTTTGGGTCACGTGGGCACCCATTCTGTCCTGTTCGTCATTCTGCTTTCACGGTTGGAAACTAAAATATCAACTTGTTGCATCTGTGAGTGATGGCAAACAGACTGTTTCCTTCGCGGCTTGGCTTTGCTGCTTTTTTTCCTTTGCTGTTTTGCAACAGTCTGTTTCCTTTCAAAGATTGTAGGATTCCTCCTAGGCTTTATTTGTCCCTTATAGATGTCTTTAATTTGTCTCAAGTGTGGAATTTATTTTTCTGAGAATATTCAAAATCTTACAGTCAATGCGTTACCTAATCTTTTTTGTTTTACATGTGTTTTAAATTGTTGTCCAATTGTTACTGAGTTGCTTATAAACAACTTGAATGTGAAACTTAGACATTCGCTTCTAGCTTTTCCAAGTCCAAAATGGAGACTCCCATTTCAGTGTTTCTTCTTCTCTCACTTTTGGTTTGACAATTTGATTCCATTGTTGATCACATTTTCCCTCAACATTTTTCATTCGGTTTTGGACAGGTTTTTTTTAACTGTCTGATTTTTTTAAAGTGTTTTGGGTGCATTACTTTCTTCCATGGGTTGGAATCCCTACACTTCTACTGATTTCTTGTCCATATATCTTCCAAAAAAGTCACCCCAGATCACCCATTCATTTGATCTATATATCATTTATTGCTTTGTCATTCATTATTCATTTCTTATGTCAGTACTCTGGCTTTCAGCCGTTTATGTCCTGATTCTTTTAATTGCATAAGTCGATACTCAAGTTTCCACACCATAACAGTAGAAAGCTGCACAGAACAGATGGATACTTTTGTGACACAAAACACGATGGCTAAAAGAAACCCATTTTTGATTTATCTTTCCCTTGGCTGTGGAAGTGTATGCCCTAGTTCTCCTAATATCTTCTTTTTTTTTTTTTTTTAAGAGGCATTCTCTAACATTCTTTCTTAACTGCATTTTATTTCTTACATTATGTATTATAAAATACTATATATTTTATGGAATATTTTAGTAACTGTCAGCTTAGATCATTGCAAATTAGATTGACAGGGGCAAACAAATGTTGGGGGTTTTTCTACTTCTCTTCCTTTTCAGGTTTGATAGCTGTTTGCGTGCTGTGTCCATCACTGTTTCTCTGTAGGTAGTCTTGTAATGTTTTGTGTCAATTTTTGAAACCTTGGAGAGGCAAGAGGCAGGCTTGTGTTTTTCCAAGTTTTGAATACGAAGTCAGAAGTTAATGAAACAACTCAGAAGAATGGTGTATGCTTTAATACTGTGGGATGGTTCTTCAGCTTCCACAGATGATAAGCTTTGAAGTAAAAGACCAAAAGGGATGTTGTTAATCTTTAGGTTTCATTTACCCGGAGCATTACTCTTTTCTGAGGGAGGCCATTAAGACTGCTGTGAAGGTTAAGCCTTAGTAAGATATTCTTGGAAAAGATGGCTTGCTTTCACCTTGATGATTTCATTGAATCAAATAGCTCAGTCTCTTTACCTGAGGAACATCATCTTACGGGATTTTAAAGAGTTTAATTAGAAGTCGGTTTGCTGACATAGGAAGGATTTAATCTATTTTTATCTTTTACTATTTTTAACTTTTTCATTGATACTTTTTGTTGTTCTTGTTTAAAAATATTTCCATTTTATGCTTGCATCTTTATTCATTGATCTTTCTTGGTCTGCTCAGATTATTTTGGGATATATTGCTAATGAAAAAAGACTTTATTGTTCTCTTTCATTTCTATTAAGTGTAAGATATGTTCTTTGCGACACAGCAGCTACATGTTTTGACTGTTTCATTATTTCAAAAAATTATACCTTTTAACTTGATTTTCTAACAAAAATAAGTCATGCAGTTGCCTTAACCATTCTAATAGCATTGCCTCTAGTGACCTGTTGACCCATTATGGCAAGATTTAATAGAGAGTATGTATGCCTAAGGTAACTAAGTTCTTGGGTATTTTTTAGAGCAACTGGATGGGAAGGATGAGTGCTGAGTAAGGAAGAGGTTTTAGTTATGAGCTCAGTTATCCTTTCCATTTGGTCTCTTGCTGTCCGGCATTGAACACGTGTAGTTTGGAACTTGTCCTTGTGTGTCCTCACTTTAGTTGAGGAGCGTAGGGAGAACTTGGGGTTATGGTGGGAGACATGGTTTGAGTGTAGTAGAGAAGGAGAGGTTAAGAAGTCACTAGAGAAGGAGAGGAATAGGATTATTATGGTATAGTATTAGGAAGTCATATTTGACTAGTTTGGCTGTTTTTAGCATTTATTCATTGATTTATTTATATTATTTAAAGGTCCTAATTGTGAAAGGATAGGAAATGAAAAATAGTACTGCCTTGTGTGTCATGATTATGACCTTGGCATATGTTTGTCTAATTTTCCAGGGTAGTTAGGGTTACATAGGGTCAGCCCTTAGCTATAGGCATATAATATATTTGCCACAGGAACCTTCAGTTGCCTGTGCAGTAAACAGAATGTAGGCTCCCGCATGGTGATTCCATTGATGCTGTGGGACCTAAAGCTCAGTGTCTGGAATCTTCCTGTTAATAGCAGGAAAGCATCTGAGTACATAGCACACTTATACCTTACTTGAGTGCACATTGAATGAATTCCAGAGCTGGGCAAGTATAGAACTTAGGGTGAGACACAACCAAAGACTTGCCAATCAGCTGTCATTAAATGTCAACATTTGAAATCATGTTTTACTGAAGCCTTTTGCTTCTACATATAGAAAATCATATAGTTTCATATTTTGAACTACATTCCATTGTTTAGTACTTTTTTTTTATTCCTGTCCTAAAGTGACATATTGTGGCAGTTGCCATGTATGAGTTGCATCTGTCTAATCCAGATCTAGCTGTGTTTTGTCCTGCACTGAGTTGTCCATTCCAAATGGTAGATATTTTAGAGCATATGTACCTTTTGCAGTGAAATAAAAAAACTGCTGGAATAGCACTAGTGTTAATGGGGACTTTGCATGGGTGCTGATAACATGAATTGCTGCTTTCCTGACTTACTGTTTGAGCACTTTGAAAATCATAGAATCATAGAATGGTTTAGGTTGGAAAGGACCTTGAAGATCATCGAGTTCCAACCCCCCTGCCATAGGCAGGGACACCTCCCACTAGACCAGGTTGCCCAAGGCCACGTCCAGCCTGGCCTTGAACACCTCCAGGGACGGGGCTTCAACAACCTCTCTGGGCAACCTGTTCCAGTGCCTCACCACCCTTAAAGTGAAAAATTTCTTCCTAATGTTTAATCTAAACCTGCCCTCTTCCAGCTTAAAGCCATTCCCCCTCGTCCTATCACTACATGCCCTAGTAAAAAGTCCTTCCCCAGCTCTCCTGTAGGCCCCCTTTAGGTACTGGAAGGCCGCAGTAAGGTCTCCCCGGAGCCTTCTCTTCTCCAGGCTGAACAGCCCCAACTTTTTCAGCCTCTCCTCACAGGAGAGGTGCTCCATCCCTCTGATCATCCTCGTGGCTCTCCTCTGGACCCGTTCCAGCAGGTCCATGTCCTTCTTATGTTGGGGACTCCAGAGCTGGATGCAGTACTCCAGGTGGGGTCTCACGATGCGGGGATAAATTTTACAAAACTGGCTTGCTCTGTTTTATGATATAGAGAAGTCCTGAATTGACAGTATCTCTATAGTATTGAATTGCCAAGTGTTTTGGTTAAAAAATCCCTGCCTTTATATGCAGCTTGTACTGCATTAACATGTCTGTTTCCAAATAAGTTCTGAATATGAACAAGTTTATCTCAATTGTAGTATCTACCACTGGACGTATATAATACACTGTTCCTTTAAGCTTTTCCTTTATAAAAAATCTTAAATTTTAAATTGTTTATGGCAAATACATGCAGCTCTCATATTTGAAGTTTATAATCTCTGATGTTCTGATTCTGAGCCCACTAATAACAGAAATTATTCAAAGCATTTTAAAATGCAAATATAGTACTTTGAGGCAAGCAGCAATGAAAAATACGGGACAAAGTAATCCAGGTTTATCTGATTCTTTTCTGTGAACCTGTAAGGTAAATTTAGTGAGAACATATGTAAAATTGCAAATGCCTAATTACTGGAAGCCTATTGTTGAGCATCACAGAATATTCAGTTTTCAGTTGTGAATCTGATGTTATTTTCCATTGTGAATGCTGGCAATAGCATAATATTCTGAGCAAAAGTTAGCATTGCAAATATGTTTTAAGTATGGAAATCAGTTTGGAAAAACATTCATATGAAATTCTGTTACTTTGAAAGCATATAAAATATCCTACAAATGTGTATGTCAAAGGTGTTGATTTTAATGTTTGTTTTCTAGTGATTGTCAAACAGATTCAAGTGTGTTTGAAGGTTTAAAAATCTAATGGAAGCATAATGCGAGTATAATTTAATGTGACATTCCTTGTCATACACATCACACGTTATATAGCAGACAGATGAAAACCAACATTTTCTTGACAAAGGTGACTAAATTATTTATAAGTCTTGTATCTCCATTTCGCTGAAGTTTAAATATGATTCATCACTTCTTAAAAATATAGTTATTAACTTGTAATCTTTTCCACTTAGGGTAAAAAATCATTTCATTGTTACCTATATTACCAAATTATATATCAGTTTTCGAGATGGCATTACTTTGATTGTACAAAGCATGCCTTATTGTCTCTTGCTGCTTAAACATGGAGAATGAGGACCATAAGGCTACGTATATTGACATGCACCTTTACACCTACTTTTTTGCTGCATTCAGCAGGGCCTACATAGCTTAAAATTGTCAGTCTGAAGTGTCCTTAGGACTAATGCCAGAGATTGAAAGTAGTAAAATTGGCAGTTAATGTGCTGATGTCTGATCAGACTTTTTTTGGTCTAGTTTTAATTTGTGACCTTGGGTTGTATAACATGTAGCTGACATGTAGCCCATGTTACATTAATACCTCTAATACTACATTGATAAATTCAGTTACCTATAATAAATCAGTTCTTCCAGACTCGGACACCTAGGTATCTACTGTGTGGCTTGTGGAAGCTGGAACACCTCAATTATGACTGTATTATTAAATGTATAGTAAATATTAATATGTATTAAATAGATAAGGTTTTACAGTTTTTTATAAATCATCTTTAGGGAAATGTGAAAGAGAATCTCAATGATAATTAAAGTATTCTAAAGAGGCACAAAATAGACTAGTGTTTTCCATTCTACTACATTCCTTTCTACTACAGAGTTAACTCTTGCATAAAAAAAAATACCTTCCCAATCAACGTGTTATCAATACGCGCAGATCAAAATCTGCGTAGGTAGAAAGGTATAGATGTGGTGAAGTGGCAGGTTTATTTACAATATAACTATATTTAAATGCGTAAAACAGTTTAAAATATTGAACAGTCTTAATTTGAAACTAGTATAAATCCCCTTCAAAGAGGGTCTCAAACAGGAGAAGCATATTACTAGCTTTTTTGGAATTGGATTTGGCTGCTTGTGATTCTCAACTGGCTTAAGATTTTTTGATCAAATGGTTTTTACTTTTTCTGAGATGCACACTAAAAAAAGTTCTGAGAAATCATAAAGTAGGCAATATTTTTTATCGTATGACAAATGATATCCTAAGATGATGATTTCCTGCCAGGAAAAACAGGCATTTTAAAGTTTGTTTGTTCATTTCATTTATTTTATTAGTGTCAGATTATCAGACATTGTGGGCTAGTGGAATAGTCTCTGATGTTTTTCATTTCCTTCCGCCTGCCTTCTAACTTTCCTTCCTTGTCAAGCAAGGAGGAGAGAGTGTGGTATTGTCAACTTATGGCAGTTATTTAATGCATGCAGATTTTAATGCTGGTATTTCAGAGATAAAAATGTAGTGACTGAAAATGGACTCATGTGAGTTGTGTGTGGTTACTCAGAGCTGCTTGTAAACCTTTGGTGTTTATTGTCACAGGTCGTGTAAACCTCTTTTCCTTGACACTGTTGGTGTTTAGATATTTTGGCCAACTGCAATACTGAAATAATTTCCACTTTTCGTATTGCCCATTCAATCTGCTATGTACCAGTTGGTATATGCTACAGCTTTATGAGCATCTGCCATATACCCATTATATTAAACTTCAGTTTGAAAGCTTTAGTTCTTGCTTACTCCTCAAAAGCTATAAGAATTATTTTCTGTTTCTGTTTTGATGAAGTTTTTGTAATTTTGATATTATTTTTTTAATTTGATCACTTGGCTTACAAATAGAGCACTTCTAAGTGCTCAAAGAATTTACTGTAATATACTGTTAATATTAATATTCAAATTATGCATTTTAGTATTGGGTAGTCTGTGCAAAGTCTGTAAGAGATTTGTAATTCTAGCAGCAGTCTTTTTTAGAATAAGACTCCACACACTCAGGTCAACAAACATATTTATATTTACTTTTTGGCTAGTTCTGTAGATTTATATCCAGAATCTTAAGCTGTTGTAACAGCTGTTATTGTAGATGTCTTGCACTGGTTCTGTAGTTAGTGCTTTAAATTATATCCTGTGGTGTGTTTTTATTGTTATTATGAATAGTAGATAAATAGCAAAAAAACATTATTTTACCTGATATTGAATTTTAAATATATTTTTTTCTAGAGAACTAGAGGACGAAAACGGAGCTTTGTGCCTGAAGAAGAAAAACCTGAGGTTGGAATATAGTGTTTTGTTTGTTTGTTTTAACAGTTTCACAAAAAATTAAACTTTGGGCTGAAGTGTTACTTCCAGTGCTATAATTGGAAATATTTGCTTTCCTTCCCTCCTTTCCCCCCCATTCCTTTCTTTTACCTTCTGCTATGACAGGAACGGATTCCCAGAGAAAGAAGACAACGACAGTCTGTTCTACAAAAGAAGCCCAAGTCGGAGGATTTAAGGACTGAATGTGCTACCTGCAAAGGGACTGGAGACAATGAAAATCTAGTCAGGTAGGTTTGATGCTCTGACCTTATGAAGAATTAAAGTTCCGTCTTCATCACTTCGTCATCATGATTATAACAAAAAAAATGTGCCTTTAAAAAAAAACACCAACACCCACCCACCCACCCCCAAACCCAAACAAAAACTTATTTAGGGGAAACATTGCATCAGAAATACTGACTTGATTCACTTATTGACCTGCCTAACACATTTACACTGTGGATTAAGATGTAAATAACCAAGATAATCTGTTTTTCTAACACAAGAGAATTAATTTTCTCTTGTCAGGGTGAATTGTCAGTGTTTTAGAACAGGTCAGAAAGGTAAACAAACCAGCAATTTAATGATATTAAAGCTACAGGAGCATCCTAAAAGTAGTTAAATTAGCATCGTTAACAATTTTATGAGCTGAAATGTGTATTATGAGGAATTTGTGTTTTTGAAAGTGTATTAATGCTACTTCCATTAATACAGATCATGAAAGGGTTTGATAATCATGTTTCTCATCTGAAACAGAAATGAAAGAAAATAATCTGTTGAAGGGTGTTTTATTAGATGCAGAAATCTAATTAAAGTGTAGAATAGGTGACATTTAATAGCTACTGTTGACCACAACAGCTGATTTTGACTTTATAGCTGGCATTGCGGCCTCTTTGTGAAGCTGTAGAAACTGCTCACAATTCTTGAAAGAATAATGGAGTTTAGCAACCAGAAAGTGGATTTTAATTGAATCTACAGAGCTTTCATTAAAATGATCTTATAATAAGTTCAGATAAAAAATAGTGTTGTATTTAGGTCCTGTATGCTTCAACTAGATTCTTCTGGACAAAATCTCCTCGTTAGCTCAGATATAATTGTTGTTTTTAACTGGAAGGATTATTCAAAAATAATCTTTTAATTTCAAGGAACCAGAGTTGTGAGAAAAGTCAGAATCAATGATATATGCAACCAACACATAGCTTTAGAATCAGGATGTGTCCCAGGTATAGATGTCTTGTACTCAGAATAGCTGATTTTAGTATCAATCACAGCATATGATTTACTGTAGAAGTTGATACAATTTCAAGGGTTGTGTGCCAAGTTGTATTTTTGTTTCCAAATTGGAGGCAGAGTTGCCTGAATGAGCTCCTCAGTAACTGTGTGACTCGCTTATACATAGACAAGCTACAGCTGCGAGGTACTCCTGGATCCTGCTCAGTACCAGACTGGGAAATAGAGGTGGGATGTTACAATGATTGCTGATACAGTTATACTGATGAGAACTGATGGCAACAGTTAACTGCCCATGACAAGATAAAGGGCTTTCTTCAGCCCTACTGTTTGCAAGAAATGAAAGATGCAGGAAGACCATTTTGTTGTGGGAAGGAATCCTGGGAACAACATGTGCTGTGCTTCACTGTGAAAAAGGCAGTGAATTAGTTTTCTTCAGGCTTTTTCTAGAAGTGTTATATACCACATTTGAGGACATAAAGTATAAGGTGAGGAGATGCCATGAAGAACTGTATATTTAAGTTGCCGTTTAAAATATGGTAGAAAATTAGCGGTATGTCTTGTTTACTAGATGAAAAAAATCTAGTAGTAATAGGGCCGCATAAACATACCACATGCCAAAACGCAACAAATTCTCTCATAAGCCATCTTCATAGTTAGGCTTGGAAACAGAAGAATAATCCTGCATGGGAGGACAGAAAAAGACTCATGTTCTAATCCTTTGTTCATAATTTTCTAAAAAATATTTTCTTAAATATTCTGCCTTATTTTCTGTATTAGTTTTTAAAAGGATTATGTATTTTATATTTGGTTTTCTTCAGGTAATTCTTATAAATAGCTGCCATTTTGTCCAAGTTAGGTGACCACTTCTAAAGTGCTGTGAAGGCTTATTTTTTATAATTACTAAATGATGGTAAAGTATTTAGTAATTTTTTTTGGTATTTTTTGGTTCTTAAAGCTGTGTTTCTTTTGATGAGAGTAAATTCAGGGTCTGTAATAAGACGCTAGCTAGCAGATAACCTTTCTGCTATGCAGCCAGAGCTGTGTAGGGGGGTGATTCATAGATCATTGCTATGTCAGAGAAAGTTTCCAGAATCCGTTTTTCTCTTATGTTCTCACAAAGTAAGACAAGCGACCTTCTGCCTGCACTGCTTTTTTCTCCTGCCTGTACCATCATGCAGGACTCCTTCGTGGTAGTAGAAATAGAGTGTTATTTTAAATGCAAGTTTGTAGGGCTCCTTGTAAGCAAGAGATGTTTAGGAGGGAAAACAGAAGTGTTTTTTCAATATCTGTTTTGTTTGGCAGTGTCTGTTATTAAATCCAAGAACCTTCTCAGGAAAACTACAGGTCTTTGTCATCATCTTTACTCTTCAGTCAACAAATGTTTTGTAATTACTGGATTTTATTTTCACCCTTTCCTACCCATATGCAACTAAGAAAAGGGAGGTTTGTGGGGAGGTTATAGACAAGATTTTTCTGAATGTGGGAGTTGAACACGAAGTTAAATGGAAATATGCAACTGCTGAAACTGTAGATTTAAGGAATAATCTTGATGGGCGATCTAGCTTTTCCTGATGTGTGTTACTGCAAACAGGGCTGGTTACATGGCTCTTGAACAACCTGCTTTTAAAAATTGTAGGGTTTTCTAAAATTTATGTGGAGTTCTCACTTTGGGGTGGCTGACTGGGTAAGCATTAGAGTAAGATAACCAGTAATTTCTTACTTCAAAGAATGCAGTAGAGTATTTAGTATTGAATCTGGAATTTAAAAAATATTAAATTATTTAAATAGTTATTACTGCTTGACTAATGGAGATTCAGGTTTTTTAATCTCCATTTTAGGTGTTTGTGTGCAGCGTTGGATTGCTGAGGGATTATTTGTTATATATGTGATGTCTTTACTTAACCTGTTGCTCATATGGTTTAAACTCTTTAAATAATTGCCTGTGAAAGGATTTAAAATTGTTCCTAAAAAGTCACGTTTCATTCTGATAAATTATAATGGTTCATTAATTGGCTGGTTTGCCTTAGTGACTACAGTTTTGTACCAGAAAAAGTGATTAAAGTTAGAATATCTTTAATTATTAGCTTTTGCCTAAAACATACTGACATGTTCCCTACTTTTTTATGTGCTAATAGTTGTCACGTGTATATTATAGACATACCAAGACAGTGCTTTTTAATCACTGTTGTCAGATTCTATAGATAGACTGTTTCAGTATAGTAGCATGCACTAGAACTGAAAGTTTAGGTTTTGTGGTTTTGTCCACAAAAAAGGATCGGTCTTGTGATCCTTTTGTGATACACTTTTTTTTTTCAGAATTTACAGTGAATTTACTTTGTAAATTCTTTTATGTACATCTGTGTAATTGAACTGAATACTTCTGCAATTTTTACCTTTTACAAGATTAGTGAGTGGCACAGTCAAGATTTACAAGATTAGTTGAACAGGGAAAAGTTAATTGGAAACGTTTACTCAAATGAGGTAAAATCTGATCTGTTACATTATAAATAACAGTAAGGAAGCTATATCTGTAATTAGAGAAAGGTTTGAATTGTGAGTATCTTTTTACTCAAATGACCTGTAAATGACCTGAGTTTTGAGAGGAGTGGTAGTAAAATATGGAGGACTTTTAATATTTTATATTTGACGCAGATAGGTTTGATGTAAAAGCATGGAGACACAGCACTTTTTCAGAGAGGTAAGAGTTCAGTGAAAGGAGTTACAGTGTGTGCTTGAAGGTAAAGTATCGCGAAATCAGAGGATACATATAACAATATACTGCTCAATCTTAAGGAGTAATCAAATATTGAAAATATTTGCTTGAAATTGGAGACATATTTTGAAATGGAGATTCTAAAGCTTGATGTGAAATTTTCTCTCTACCAAACTCAGAAAATAATTTTAAATTTTAAAGTATTACAGTATCGTCAGGGTTGGAAGGGACCTCTGGAGATCATCTAAGTCCAACCCCCCTGCCACAGCAGGGACACCTACAGCAGGTTGCACAGGATGGCATCCAGGCGGGTTTTGAATGTCTCCAGTGTGAGAGACTCCACAACCTCTCTGGGCAGCCTGTTCCAGTGCTCTGCCACCCTCAGAGTAAAGAAGTTCCTCCTCATGTTAAGATGGAACTTCCTGTGCTCCAGTTTGTGCCCGTTACCTCTAGTCCTGTCACTGGGCACAACTGAAAAAAGGCTATTCTCATCTACCTGGCACCCTCCCCTTAAGTACTTATAAGTATTGATAAGATCCCCCCTGAGTCTTTTTTCTAGACTAAAAAGCCCCAAGTGCCTGAGCCTTTCCTCATAAGAAAGATGCTCCAGTCCCCTAATCATCTTTGTAGCCCTTTGCTGGGCCCTCTCCAGCAGTTCCCTGTCCTTCTTGAACCGGGGACCCCAGAACTGGACACAGTACTCCAGATGCGGCCTCACCAGGGCAGAGTAGAGGGGGAGGATGACCTCCCTCGACCTGCTGGCCACACTCTTCTTGATGCACCCCAGGATGCCATTGGCCCTCTTGGCCACCAGGGCACATTGCTGGCTCATGGTCATCCTGTTGTCCACCAGGACTCCCAGGTCCCTTTCCACAGAGCTGCTCACCAGGAGGTCGGCCCCCAACCTGTACTGATGCATGGGGTTATTCCTCCCCAGATGCAGTACCCTACGCTTGCCTTTATTGAACCTCATCAGGTTTTTTTCTGCCCAACTCTCCAGCCTGTCCAGGTCACGCTGTATGGCAGCACAGCCTTCTGGTGTGTCAGCCACCCCTCCCAGTTTTGTGTCATCAGCAAACTTGCTGATGGTACACTCTATCCCTTCATCCAGGTCACTGATGAATATATTGAACAAGACTGGACCCAGTACTGTATTTGTTTTTAAAGGTGACCTCTACTGTTTGGTTTAGAAAACATTTCTGTAATAATGCTTTTCATTTGTTTCATTTTGTGAATCTTTTAAAGTTACATATAGTTTAGACATTTAATAGGTTTCCTGAGTGCTTTATTACAGTCTTGCATGAATCACTTGAAATGATAGATCTTTCAAAGGAATGGCTTGATTCATAAGTATCTCCTTTTTCTTTCTGAGGCCATAACTCACTAATGCAAATCTTTAAAAATATCTCCCTTTAGAACTTAAGCATATTTAGTAGAAACATGGATAAGGAAGTATTATTTCATGTGGCTCAATATGTAATAGGTAAAGCTTGCCCTCCATCTTGCACCATATGCCATAGGAAGTAAGTGTACACTTAGGAAGTAAGCACCACTGTACACACAAAGTGCTTCTTGCACAATATTACTGTCTATGCTGTTTTGGTAAAACAAAAAAATAAGATGAGCTGTGTATTTTATTTTAATATGTAGAACAGGTTTTTAATGAAGAATCCACAGACTAATCTAGTTTAAAAACTTCCAAGGGAAGGCTTCTAAATGACTTTGCTTCTGAAGAAGTGGCGTCTGCTAAAAAAATGGTCCAGCTCTCAACTGCTGCTATTAAAATAATACAATAGCTTCAGTTGTTGCCTTTAAGATGTGCTTGGGTAATATTTAGGAACATAGTGCATTAGATAAAATTGATATTTCAGTACTAGATTTGAGAAAAGCAGAGTAAAATTAGAATATCGTTTATATATGGACAAAATCATATTTGACCAGGTTAAAGAAATCTCTGAAAAAGCATTAGATTTTTTCATCCCACAATTTAGAGCAAGCATACAGTAATGCATTGTTTTATAGTTTTGTGTATTGAATTTTTATGCTTTATTGTCAGTTTAGTTAGAATTTTCCATTTTGTTTGATTTGCAGCAACTGAGGCAAAATTATTACTTCATATTACTTCAGCATTACAGAGACTAAGGTCATGTATTTGAAAGAATATAGAACAGGATTTTTTGAAAACATACGTTTGAATGCTGGTTATAAATTGTTCAAAAAGCGTAAAGCTGCAAAGCAAATTATTAAGCATGTATGTACTATTCATTTTTAATGCAGATGTTTACTAGGAAATAAGCAATTGTGAAAGTATTTGTTCTTCCCAATATACTAAGTCTCACATTTCGAGCATGTGCAGTCGCTGTATTAAGGCAGGCCTGAAAGGGGAAGGTGAGGATTAGGAAGGGAGAAAGAAGAAAACATATGCAGTGTCGTATTCACTAAAGAAAAAAAATCTTGAGTAAAATTGACTATAAGGTTTGTAATAACTTCGAGTCACCAAATCATACTATAACTGAAAATCTTTAAAATGTATGCAACGTCTGTAATTCTGGTGCTACAAATGTATGTATCAAATTCAGGATAATAATTTATACTGTATAAAGGATTGAGTCCTTAGCTGCACAAAGTGATCTACTTTAATTCTGGTTTTGACAGGAATTATGTTCTGGACAGGCTTTTCAGCATCCTCTGGAAATTTTCTCTCTGAAACTTACTCGCCATATTTTCTTAATTGCATTTGTCTTCTATAGGTTCATCTTTGTGGTTTTGTTTCTCACATTTCCATGCGGAGGGGCGTACCAGCCTTCAAGTTAAGGATTTCTTCCTTATCTATTAGCTGCTAGTTTTGGAGCTCTGCATAAGCTGAAGTTTATTCCAGAACAAGCACATTAATTATCGATCAGTTTAAATGCACTGCAACAAAATTCCAATCCATCATAGTAATTGAAAGCCTATGATTTACAGTAGTTTTAGAAATTTAAATCTGCTAACGTAGAGATTAATCACAAGTAAATGTTAGTTAATTCAGCCACAATTTGCAACAGTCTTATGTTTTACAGAGGATTACAAATGCATTATTTTATTGGAATGAACTACTTGAATGAAAGGAAACAACATTCAGTTGTGTAGTTTATTTCTGCTATATGATTGAGAGGGATTAATTCTGCATGTTAACTTTTCTAATTGCCTGTTACCTGTTAGATCATCTTTTCTGTTGTTTACCTCATTTTATTGCCTTCTAAAAAGTGTTTCTTTTTATGCTAGATAGCAGGATAATACATATAATGACAAATGCACGTTTTTGTTCACAGAGGACTCTATTCAAACTGAGTTACCTATGCTGCATTACATTTTACTGTAAAGTACCACAGAGTTTTCATTTTCGATAAATTCATGTGCTAGGGCAGACATTAAAAACAATATCTGTAGGCATTGTGAAGCTCTCTTGCAAAATACCTCGAAGTCAGACATAGGTTTGGTAGCAAGACTCAATACTGCTGTCGTTCAGGGCTTCTCTAGAAGCAGAGCACTAGGCACTTTCACATTTGGGCCACCTGGTTGCCTGAAGCTACATGTGCCTGCGACATTTGAAGTTGTATTGCAAAAAGTCCATGGCAGACTCCTGAATTTTTCTGTTAATTGGGAACCATTCTATTTACCTGGTACCTAAAGGATTTCTTTAGTACATTTGTCTGTTATTTTCCTGAAATGAGACAGCAAAATCTGAATTGAACCCCCCCCCCCCGCCCCCCCCAACTCCCCCAGGGAAAAGGTAGGATTTCTGTGACTTTCCCATTTTTGGTATTTAATAGCATTTCCTGTTACAACATTGTGAAGAAGTGTAATTTTTTTGAGTAACTAGAATAGAGGAAAAAATGCATGTGTGTCTCTCTTCAGTTTTAATGAAAGGTCTAAAATCCTGTTGGGAGTATTATTGTGATATTTGGCAAGGTTAATTAGTGTTCCTCTTACCTGGTGACTGGGGGCGTGGGGGGGAAATGTGTGTGTGCATCCCCAAAATGTTTTTCTTCAGGTTATTTCCTGAAGTGTTTAGTGATCTGTCAGTCAAACCTCCTTGAAGTTTAACGTTGGATCTTTTTACAGTTGTAGACCAATGACTCCTGAGCTCTTGTATACCGGACATTAGTCTGTAGAACCTTTGTGAACAGTAGAAGTTTATGAACTCTTCAGGTACATGTTTGATTCAGGTGTTTAATTGTCAGAAGTTCTTAGTATTGATATTTGAAGTTTGCTGATCCGAAAAGCTTGTGTACCAGTGTCATGAACTTTAGAAGTATGTCGCAAGATAACCACTTGTAAATAAGAATGTCAAGCAATTCTTTCCACAGGGTTACTTGGTTTTCTGCTAACAAATAGCATTTTACCTTTTTTTTGATCAGTGAATTTTTAAAAATATAGTTATCCTTCTTTCTCCTTCAGTTACAACTGCTTGATGAAGTCTGTGCTGCAATCATGGATTTGTACATTACAGCTTGAAACTATATTTGGCAGTTGTCATCTGTTCCCAAAACAGCTATGTGTTTCAGAATTTATATATTATTTTTCTGGTTGCCTTAGGAAATACATGCATCAGAGACCTTTGCACCTTTATTATCTTCTATAACTCCTAGGATTCAGAAGAATTTATAAAATAAAAAAATACAATGCTGAGGATGTCCTAATTATCTTTGCTGTAAGTAATGAGTGAGTTCTTTAGGTAAAGCAGTCGTTGAGTGAGATGCCTCTTCAGAAGACTAAAATTACTTTAATGAAACAAGGTGCAGAGAATATGAAATCGCAGTACCTGTGATGGCAGAGTGGAGGCTGATGACATAAATTATTTCCCAGTCTGGTTACTAGTAATAGGTTACGGCTACAAAAATATCTATCTTGATAGGGTCAGTAGCTTCTTATTTTGGTGGGTATTCTTAAGATTTTTTTTCTTACAGCATCAAGCTTGCATCAAATAATTCAATTCAGTTGGCATTTGAATTTGTCAGACACTCCATCATTCTGGCCAAACTGCTTCAGTCACTTTCAGTGCAGCAAGGTTATCACATCAGAGCATTTCATAGTTTAGAATGCTCAGAAAACAAATGTTAAATTCTTTATCAATTCATTTGTTTTACATCATTAAGCTGAGCCATTGCAACAGAAACCATGAAACTGGAATGTATACTTAACGAAATTTGTTACCTGAGAATGTTAGCGTTCAGGTATTAAAATAACATTGTAGAAGACCACAGTGGGAGACAATAACCGTTTAAATGCTGTGTTGAAGCGTCTGTTTTGACTTGTTACAATTGGTGTCAAGTGAGCATCTGTGCAGTCAGTTTTCTGAAGTAAATCTCTATCCACAGAACCATAATGTAAATTATGGACTATCTGAGTAAGAAAGCTTAATATGCAAAATAGCGATTCTTACTGTTATGCACATTTTTTTCTCACTTTGTTACTACTGCCCAATACTTTTACAAGTCTTTGATCTGTAGTTAGTTAATCTATGTGGAGTTTTGATAATAGGAGGCCTGAGGTTTGGGCGCAAAACTTCGTCTACACTATTCAAAACAAATTTTGTCATGAAGTAATGTGAGAGTATGTTTTACATCACCAAAGAAGCCCATACATGAAAAGGAGTTAGAGATACAGGGAGCTGAAGGATTTTGAGTCACTTTTCTCAGCATTGACCATAGTTAGTCTTCACATGATTAAAATGGCATGTAGCACAGGTTTTCATGAATAAAACAATGGAGCAAAGTTGCATACAGTTGGTTGCAAATTTGGGTCTAAATCAAGAATTTTCCGTATAGTATTATTACCTGAGAGGGTGTAGATGATCTGTGTTTATATGGGAAATTACTGCTCTTTTTAGCTTAATAATTCTATCGCCCAAGATATTTCAGAACTACTTACTGGAGAACATACTTCTAAAAACATAAACAGAAAAAAATGAAAAAAAAAAAAGCTCTTGTCATAATGCCTCTTCAGTGTTATGATATGGTTGGTAAAGATTGCTTTTTTTGCAGTGTGTGTTACAGGAGAAATTTGGTTTTATTATTGAACTTCCTTTTGAAGTAGCTGAAATAATTTGCTTATAGTAACATCTAAATAGATAATTTGAGGATGGTGAAAGTTAATATTTTTCTAGAATGTCTGTATTTTGGGGGGAAAGGAATAGAGTTTTAGGTTTTACTTGTAGGTCCTGTATTTCAGCGTACTTTTGATGTCCACTAGATTTTTCATTTTGTCTACTGTCACTTGTCTTACTTTAGTTCGCTATGGGTGTGGCCATTGAAATTACAGATTGACTAATCTAAAGTCATATTTTTCTGTAAGCAAGTCTTAGGAATTCGTAAAATAGAATTATATGGTTTTCATTTATTTTTCTGCCTTATTATTAATTTTGTTATTTTCTTTTACGTTATTCTAAAAATTGTTTGTCTTTATTTTGATTAATTTTTATTTTAAAATATTTTTCATCTGTACCACATCCAAGACTAGATTCAGGTTTTGCTTTGCCTTACAACTAATAAAACTGGCTTCTCCTTTAAAACAGTTGAGACTGTTATTATTACTTATATTTTGTGTGATTCCTTTACGTTCTCATCTCAATGAAATTAAATTTTTGTGTCTGATATGCTTCAGGCCATTTTAAAATGCCAAAGACAAAGATTCCGTATTAGGACAGGAGTTCAGTATCACTGAATGTTTCAGGTAGCACTTCATTACTTTATAATGATCGTCGTCTTTGTCTTCAGATTTTTTTTCTAAACATTTACCCATGAATGGATTTTTTTAATACTTGCTCTTTACCTTAGTGTCTTTTTGTTTTTGTTTTTGTTTTTTTTTGAAATCTTGCCATTTGAACAAATATATTTTGGATGTTGTTGTCTTGTGGACATGAGAAAAATTTAAGAATTTTGCCATGCTGCCTTGAATAAGGTTACAGCTAAATTTTTAAGCCTGTCTCTGACTTCATCTTGAGGAAGGCCTTAGTAACTTTACTTAGTTTTTAGAAGAAAGGCTGTGGAAAATATGCGAGAAAAAATGCTTATACTTTCTTCAAGAATCACTAAAAGCTGGTAGCAGAGACTAATATGTGTCTGTTCCCTTTTTCATATAACTGGTTGTAACAATGCAAAGGTCGAGTGTAAATTAATTTGCAGTTCTTTGATTAACCGGCTGAACTGATTATTTTTTTCACTCCGCCCCCCCACCCCGAATTGTCAATTAAACTAAGTATAGTAATGCTATTGTATTGCATGTGTACTTACTGTTGAGGAACAGGAACAATAAATCCCTCTAATTCTGACTTTGAGATTGAATGTGATGCCATATTAGGGAAATATGCAGTAAAGTATAAGCTGACATTGGAATATGGTATAGTAACTGACTTTTACCATTGCACATAAACAGAGTAATTATTCTAAATCATAGCATCACTTTCAGCTGGATAACCACTAAAATCACTGCACTGTGGTTTCCTGAAAATGCCACAATCCTTCAACTGCCAAATTAAGCCCAGGGAGAACAACCATCAGTAGTGCCTGCACAGTTATGTAGAGGGATGAGCCCCGAACCAAGTGAAAAGATGTTCTGGAAGAATAGTAACCTTTCCCATGATGTGCACATTTTCCATTACATTTCTGACACAAAATGCTGTGAAATGATTTAATGGTGACATTTTGTTTTGCTGACTTTCCCTTTTCTTATTAAAAAGAAACAAAAGTTAGGTTAGGAAAGTAGAGGCAGGGTGGCCAAGCAGTTAGAATTCTATTACAGAAATCTCTATTCTCTTTTAAAGACAAAAACAAAGCCATGCTAGATGTACCTTATTTCTGACACTGGATTTTACTGGTTTGGGGGGAAGGGAAATGTAGGTATCTCCAGCATCAATACTGAGCACCTTGTTCTGTAAGGTTAATTTATGTTGTTGCTTTGCAGTAATTGCATACCAAGTATGATAATTCAGTAAAGCATCCTTTCTAATTAGCAATCACAGAGACTGTACGCATCAGCTATACAGCACAGAACACGTAGTACGCTTATGTCTGCTTGTCATTTTTGATGTATATTACTAGAAATGATTGTAGAAGGGAGCAAAGCATGAGCAGACATAGTACATTGAAAGGTCAGCACTTGTCACTAGGAAAAGGATAAATTTTTATGGAGTGAGAAAACAGAAAGCTGCTACCCATTGATGTCGTACAGGAGCTTGTCTGCATCTAAAGTAATGCATGTAAGAATGGTTGGACAGAAAAATTACTTGTCTAAAGTGCGGTTCATGCATCCTTTGGCAGCTTTCGATTTCCTGTTTCAGAACTGATGAAAAGCTTTTCTTGTTTCTAGCACAGTATACAAGTTTATCTTTGAAAAACACAGCTTTTGCTTTTGTTTTCTTAAGGATGTATGAAGTTTTCTTGGCACCTCATTTATTTTTTCCCCTCTCCCTTCCAGTTTTAATGTACTGGATGATGGTTGCTGTCATTGTAAGTCATTATGTTTCCCCGAGGGGGCATCTGAATATGAATAAATATTTTAGTTTGGAGTCATTGGAAATAAACAGACTTTCAGTTGTACAGTAACTTACTTAAGAGAAAATAGATATATGTTTGAACATGTTTGTTGTCACGTTATTTATTGGTTGGCCAAGAAGACACGCTGGCTTTGACAAATTCAAAATAATCTTAAGTTCTGGGCAGAGAACCTCAGTTTGTTCAATTGAAATCTAAAACCAAAATCACATATGTAATTTAAATATTTGTAGCTAAAAGTGAGCACAGACAACTAACTCCCTGTTTTTCCCAAAAGCTAATGTGTACAACTGGGTTTTAAGGGTAGGATGTGTTTTACAAAAACTGTGTGGCGTCTTACAGCACCTTCAGGATTTCGAGAGCTTAAGCGGCCAACATTTGCTAAAACAGTTTTGATGAGTTGTTTGTGTTTCTGAGAGGAAGCTGAAACGGTAGTGATAGCCGAAGGTGAATGCAGTACCAATACTTAAAAGCTGAAGTATTGCTCAGTTTTAGCTTGAGTAGACAGAAGTAAATACAAGTATAATTCAATGATAGCAGTGGACTGATAGCTAACTTGGTAAATTCTAAAAAATAATGTTCTAATAAAATCTAAAATAATTGTAAAATCCTAATGGCAGTAACCTGAACGATACAATTTGTTGACGTTTATTTGACCATAATGTGTAAACAATAACTTCAGAGCTGTTTCTTACAAAAGGCTATTAAAAATGAAATAGATGTGATGAAATTGTTTTGGCAGCCTTTAGCTGTTTGCTAACAATTTAATACAGCAATAAAAGCTAGCAATAGCAGCACCAAAATTGCATAGCAGAAACTTGATTATAATTTGGTAAGAAAATATTGTATGAATAAAAGTGCACACTTCAGTGTAAACTGCGGCCAAGGTTTATCCTTGGGTTTAAAAATCTCATAAATTTGAAGAGCTTTCTAAAGTGTTCTTGTTACTAAAAGTCAGAGACAAATTATGCCTGGTGCTGATGTTGCTACCTAGGGAAATAGAGGAGAGGAGTTAAATCTTCTATTCTATAAGTATGCCTGTATTAAGCCTTCCCAGGCCTCAAAATGGAAGTCTCTTTGGACGGTGTGATATGGACTGCTTATTTAAGTATTCGCATCTCTGCTCAGCAATCCAGGAGAATAAAACATAAAAGAGAATGGATGAGACTGCTGCGTGTGTTTTTGCATCTAACAGAGAGCGTGCTGATTAGCACAACCCAGTGGGAGCGCAGACTTGTGGTTTATGCCTGGTGAAAGGCAATTAAAATTAAAAAAAAAAATATCTTTCAACTCTGTCTTTATGAAATCGTTAAGTCCATTGAAATTGTGAATTTGACTGTCGTTTCCTTTGTAGGGCCATTTTTGAGGTAATGGAGTCTATACACATTTCTGAATCAGCTATCCTTTAGCTTGCATATAGAAACTCAGACTACATGATGACGTGTGTGGAGGAATTTTCTGGAAGCGCAGTGTGTTTTATTTTAAATGGTTACTGAACTAGACATTAAGTAGGTGCAACAGAATACATAGATTGTTTAATTGGCAAGAATCCGTCCAAGTCCAGAGCAATTTTTATTTGAGAACATCAACTATTTTTGAGACATTTAGGATATTTAAATTAATTATATTTTTTGACGTATTTTGAGAAAAAGGTGAAAATATGGAAATCCTACTCCTGAGGGAGCTTACGGGAAACTGAGAAAAGGAAATGAGACAGAAGAAGGGGTAAGTAGGCAGAGAGGAATGTAAATGAGCAATGAATAGAGGAGAATCAGCTTTCAAATTCTGTAAACCTCGAAGTAGTGAATAAAGATCTGAAATTTCACATGGAAGCTAGAGGGAATCCAGTCTAGAAACTGTTGTGGACACAACTTCCTGACAGTGTGTATTTTGCATTACCGTTTGATGATGCAGAAAATGAGAAGAGGAAAGGTGGAGTTATTTGAGGATGATACAAAATGTGACAAGAACTGAAACCAAAGAAGAATAGTTGATTTTTGAAGATGTTCAGAAAGAAGAAGAAACGGGATTCAGTAACAGCATAAGAAATTGTGGCAAGGATAACCTTATTTATAAAGCTGTTTGCTTCAGTATTGAAGACAATTTTGTAGTAAATCACAGGAAAGGAGAGCAACTGTTAGATTTTTCTGGCTTGATGAAGACTATTTGTAACTGCCAAACGTACGAGTCTGTGGAGGGATGTTAAGAAAAGGACTTGAGGAAAAAATACTTAAAATGTCCTGTTTTGAAAGCAAATGTAATATCTGTTAAGATTGTAGTTCTGCATGAGTAAAATCAATAGTGCTAGTTTTAGTAGTCCAATTGTGTGATGTGAATCAATCCAGTAATATTTAATTGAAGGTTTTCTGCATTTTGGAGAGATTGTGCAAGTACTGGTATGCAAAAAGTGAGAAAGCAGCAGTTTAATATCTTAAAATGCAGAGCAGATGAAAAGAAAAAAAATAGTGTTACTTTGTAACCAGTCTTAGTAAAAACTGTTTAAATTTACATAAAAACAGCCTATCATCTGCTGGTACCTACTGACAGTTCTTTTAATAACACTTGCTGTGAAAAAGCGATAAGAAAACCAGCGGGCTTTTAAAACTCCAGTGGTAATCTTAGTTTTTCACATTAAAGAACAATAAGTAAACTGCAGGACTTTAATTTTCTTTAATTCTGAAAGGCTTGTCTAAACCATTTCTGCTTTTATTAAAAGAAGAATCACCGAATAGTTGAGATTGGAGACCTCTAGAGCTGGTCCAGTCCCCAGCCCCCATAACTCAAAACAAGGTCAGACAGAGCGCGTTACTCAGGGCACTGTCTAGTTGGGTTTTGAATGTCTCCAGGGATGGAGTCTTTGCAGCCTCACTGGGCAGCTTGTTCTGTTGTTTGTCCCTCCTCACATTAAAAAAAGATTCTTCTTATGTTGAAAAGTGTTTCCTTTATTTCCGTTTTTGCCTTTTGCCTCGTGTCCTTTCACTGGGTACCACTAAGAAGTCTGCGTCTGTTTTCTCCCCCCATCGGGTATTTATACATACTGAGAAGATTCCCAGTGAGCCTTCTCTTCTCCAGACTAAATAACCCCAGCCCTCTCAGCCTCTCCCTATATGACAGACACTCCAGTCCCTTAATCATCTTCATGGTCCGTTTTCTGGACTCAATCCAGTAACTCCATTATCCTTTTTGTAATGGGGAGCCCAGAATTGGACACAGTGCTCCAGATGTGATTTCACCAGTGCTGAGTAGAGGGGAAAAATCATATTTATTGTCCATAAAGGTAAAAACCATTAAAAAAATAAAAATCATCTGTTGTGTGCAACAGGCAAAATTTGGTTTGTTAGGAAAGAAACATCTTCCTGTAGTCAATATAGTGAATAGTGAGTCATTAAGAACAACACTACTTAAGGATGAGAAAGTGTTTCAGTTATTTTGCTTATTAAATCTATGTCTTGGGAAAACCATGTCATAATTGTAGTTGTAGTTGTAGTTCAAAAGGTTACTCCATTGAGCAACATACTGGAGAACTACCAGTGCCAGTGCTTACAGTTTTCCACTGAAACTTGTATCTCTTAGCGGAGGGTTCCACATCCGCAGTTCCAACCCTTTCCTGTGCTCTCTTTGAAAAGTGCCTTTTCCAAATGCATTTCCCAATTCAGAGCATTAGAGTGTCATCCCACCTAATGATAGCTTTCAGTGGGCACCTGCCAAATTGCATTGAGAGCTGTGTTGTCTAGCCTAGCAGTGGACTGAGAGAGACACGAAGAATCCCAAACCTCAACTGTGAAGGGCTGTTTGCCAATTCATTTAAATCCCAGGAAAGAATAAATGATGTCATAGTTGAAACTCCACGCTTAGCTACAGATAAGGAGTTGGGAGTTAAAAGTGCTCGGAGAGAAGGTCTAGAGGCGTTACACTAGAGGGATAATGCCCTTCTCCTGAGGGACAGAGAACGTGAGCACAGGAGGATTGTCAGCCTATAAGTTATCCTTTTCATCCCCTCCGGTGGGCAGTGGGGTACCCCACAGTGGGCTAGGGAGTGCAGTTTGTACAGATGCTAAGAGTTAAGATTCCTCCCCCTCGTCCTTCCTTCATTCCAAACCAAAGTGGGAATACATGAGCTGGCTTTCTGTGCAGTGACAGAAGACTGCTAACGAGAAGGTTTTCTTCTGGTATAGATCCTACAGTTCCTTGAAGACTGGATCTGAACAGTTTGTGTGAGTTAGCCATTAATTTCTAAGTTATACCAAAACCATCGTGGCCTCTTTTTCACCTTGTAGGTAAAACTTCATATCTCTGCATAGGCTGTTGATAGGTATATCTGGGTGTACACACATGTGCGTGTATTTGGAGTGGTCAACATACGTGATAGCAGTGTTAGGCATGTCCTGTGTTCCTGTTTGCTGTCATTTCAGCCAGATTCTTCTCTGAAAGAAAATGACACCTTAAAAAAACCCCATCATTAGCCTGTGCTGGCCCATTTGATTGCTCGGTATTTGTAACAGTATATATTTTGCATCTTGTGGGAAAGGAAACGTGGATTAAGTTTACAGTATATAGTACTTGGTACCTAAATACTTTTCCTTTTTTTCAGTTGGTCCTGCTTACCATAGAAAACACATAAAATTATACCTTTAAAAGACGTGAGACTTATTTTGGAACTTCAGTTAATGGTCTATGTATTTAGTTCTACTTAAATATCTTACTGCCTCATTCCAGTTATGAATTTACCTTAATATTTCAGAAAAATTCCCATGCTCCCTTCATTTGTGCATTTAAATTTTATATTAAGCCATGTGTATGAGGTTATAATTAACTTTTTTTAGTAATGGAGATTGATAAAATTCTGAAATTAAGCAGCACAGTATTTTTAGTATAGATTAATCCATATTATAAATTTTTGAAGTACATTTTGTCTGACCAATACATGTAGAAATGTTTATGTGAAGCTGGTGGGTTTTATAACTTAAAGTGATAAGGTTCAAAACATAACTCTTGTCACCTTAAGCAAAATCTGTCAATTGACAATGAGCTTAATGCATATGTTTAACAAGTTACTTGCAGAGAAGGAAAAACTCTTTCCAGTTAAATATTGCTGCAGTTGCCTTTTTCAGTAGCTTGAGTGTATTTAATGGTCTCTGCCAGCACCAGAAATGGGAAAGTTTTTAGAGTGTTATTTTTCGTTTTGCTATTTCATAAGACATATGTAACATTTTCATTGTTCAAACAGACAAAGAACTCCTCCTGTCTCGGGCACCAGAGCTTTGGGAAAAATAGTGCTTCAGCTTCTATTGGTCATCGTATTTGAGGCTTTCTGTGTCTCTGTTATTGTCAACAAGGGAATTTTTTTTTTTTCTGGAATTCATTAGATTTGTCATTGCTGAATGAGCTAAAAGTTAATGTTTGATTACTTTTTTTTTTCCCCAGAAGCATTTTCTTATGAAAGTTGGGTTCTTCTTTTGAAATGTTAGTTTCAATTCATTTATTTCAAATTCATACTATTGGTTTTGCTTCGGAAATAGTGAAAGCTAACTACTCCATTTCATCAAGAATCATGAATGGTGTGTATTCTATACAGTGGTTGTATTATGAAATGCTGACTTACAGGCAGTGAAAGGAGAAATGGTGAAACGATCAAACAAAATGTCCATGACTGAAGCTCAGCGAGGCTTACTTTCTGAAGGTTTGTAGCTGGCGTTGGTGCAGATAGAAGTTAGATATGCAGGGCAGTGGTAATAATTGCAGTACCAGACCCCATTTTCAGTTTCTTATGACTTGTAAAACTATAATCACTTGGATTCAAAATTCTCCATCTCTCTTATGTATCTTTATTAGGCTGGATGTTTTCAGGCAAAGTTCTTAATCTGAGATTTGGGCAAGTGTATTGTCTTCTCCATGCCCCCCTCCCCAGGCCTTTAAGAAGAAAAGTGAATTGAAGTCTTTGTAGCTACCAGAGTCATGGTACAGCCGTTTATAGGTCTTTTGTCGCCCGTGCTTTGAGGGTGCTGTGGGCCAGCTGAGCGTGCTTAGCCCTGCAGTTGCAGAACTAAGTTGCTGCAGGACAGTGCAAAGAAAAGAAACGTGGATTGAGAACAGAGAGCTCCACGACGGTGTCAGTAACTGATAATTTGAAGTCTGTTTGATTCAGATGCAGTGCGGGTAAGTGCTACACTAGATCAGAAGAATAAAATGGGGTGGTGAATGTGGACAGGTGTGTAACTCCTTCTGCGTCACTTCAGTCACCTTTAGTTGTGGATGGGAAGCCCATGTGGAAAGGAGAGGTTTGCTATAGTGCAGACAAGTAGTTGAAGCCGAAATGGGGAGTAGGTGACTAGAAAATGACATCTTAGTAAATTTTCAGCTACTTTATTGGTATAGGTGGCAGAGGATATTTATTGATTATGATTGTGAAATTTCTCTGATACTGATATGTTATTTTGAAAATACTGAAGATACGTGGATAGAAGACCTTTGTCATCCCCAATCCTTCCTCAAAGTGCTTTGGTGGTTTTTTTTTTTATCCGCTTCCTGGTAGTGACCTGGAGCATCAGGATGTGCAGTGTCACAGGAGAAAAGCTGTTGTTTAAAAGAGCTTCTGTCAAAATTGCTTACAGGTTGAGAGGCACAGAAGACAAGCTAGACAAAGTGGCCTCTAAAGTGTTTGTTCATATACATCACTCTGATATTCAGAAATCTTTAATATAAGTGCACCAAATAGATGAAGATTGATTCTGCTGAATTTTTTTTACCGATTAAACAAAATATTAGTAAAGCTCCTAACTGAACAGGAAAGTATTTATTTTTAAAAAATAAAGCATGAAGAGCAAGCATTAATGAAAAAACAGTGCTAAACCATAGTTAGCGTTGCTTATATAATTACAGTTACAATGTATTCATTTTGCAAACTTAGAAACACTTTATTCTAAATGCAGAAAAATGTTGGAGATGTATATATGACTTAACTAATCAAATATATATGGATTAGTAATACTCCATAAACAAGGTTTTTTGGCTGAAATGTCATGTTTTAAATTTTTATATATATTTTTTGATGTACATGCTATCTTTCATCTACCTTGACCAATTAATTAAAAAAATAGATGAAATAGTCAAGGCCTCATTTGGAATATTTTAATTTTCCTCTGTTCTCCAACAAATACGTGGGAAAGGAGGTATTTCAGAAATCATTTAATCGCAGTCACAGATTCAAGCACTTTGCAGTTTTCTTGAAATCAAATTCTTTAACTACTTTGTATCCATTATTTTTACCTTTTGTATGCCCATCATTCCAATGGCTTGATACATTCACTTTCTGTGGTTTTTTTCTTCTTGAGAGGAAAAAAGTAGTGAAAAGGGGGGGGGGGGGGGGTTCAAGGACATTTCAGAATGACCATGGCTGTTAATAAGACAAAAGGCCAAATCTATGCTCTTTAGTTCTGAAGTCATGCAGAAGGACATACAGTCATCTTTTATTTCATATTTTTCTCCCCAAATTCATGTTCTGAAGACAGAAATTTTTATAGGTGCATTGTTTGAAATGCATTTAAGTCTGTTACTAATTGCTTTTAAAAGCAGATTCATTTCTGCCTGGACTAAACGCTGAGTGTGTTGACATGTTGCAGAGGGAACTGTACTGTGGAACGGATCTGACTGAAAGTGCCCAACAACAGGAGTAACAAAAGTCTGGGAAACTGGTAAAACTGAAAAATAGTTTGACTCACCCTACACCCAGCATGACATAGAGTGAGCCATCAGTTCACCCTACTGGTTTGTTTTGCTTTAGGTTTGCTTCATATAGATTTTACTGCCAAGATATAATATAATGGGAATATATATTAGAAATAAAATACTCTTTTTTCTATCTAAAAAATTTACTGCATCTTTTGATTCAGTTGAAACAAACCAGACTTCATGCTTCATCTACACTGTGCGATGTACCTGCTGAAAGTAACATTTGCGAATACACTTATGTGGTAATGACGTTGTGAAAAATCTACATTTTTGTCATAATGAAATAATTTTCTTGAGGGCTCTTTTTTATATTATTTGAGAAAAAGCTTAAGTAAACATATTACAACATACATCATGGTATTATTTCACTAATTTTTTCAGTTCTCTTGAAAATGCTTTCTATAATACTTAGCACAGAGATCCACAAATAGAGCGTATTCTTAACACTTTTATCAAACTTCTGGCATTGCCTTAAATGCTATTAATTAACAGAATTTTGTATATAATACAGCTAGTCTTTGTCATTGCTGTTGAGATTTATGTATCATCCCTGAATTTTATTTGCATGCACACTTTCAGCCATGGTGTAGAACAACCGTGTTAGAACAATTGTTCTAAGTACTTTGTCTAAGTAGTATTTTCAGAAGTGCTGTGTGATGCTTTTTTTATATAGCTTGATTATGATATAAATACAAATGTGTCTGTTGTTTATACATATTGGTTAACGTCATTTGAAAAAACTATTACTAAATATTGCATGCTCCAGAACTAGTTTGAAAGAAAACCGTAATTCCTGTTTTTGTGTGTTTCAGATTTATTCTATTCTTAGTCCTTTTCCACTTAGGCACCTGCCATTTTTGTTTTAGAAAGTTTTAAAAAAGACAATTGAAAATAAGTTATGAAATTATAATGGAATATATGAAATGTTTTCCTTGTAAGTTAAGCAAATGTGTTTTGAAACACATCTTTTCAGACTCTCTATATCTATCAATCGGTTTGAAAAGCTTTCTGGCCTTTAAAAAAAATGGTCCAGTGTTAAGATGTGTATTTTAAAATTAAGGGATTTGTACGTACTGTGCAAGTGAACGCATTACATTTTCGATACTTTTCTTTTCTGACTGACTTTATAATTTGTTTGTAAACGTACCTGGGAACTTTTTACTTAGGCCATTTCATGTGTGAAGTTTTTTATTGTGGAGTTGTAAATATGCATGAGTAATACTAGTTTTCTGTTTGGTGGTTGTTTTTTTTTTAAATTTGTTGGCTACAAATATGCTTTAGATATGCTCACAGTTATAAAACCCACATAACCTTTCCTGGCTTTTACTTCGTGAAATGTTTATAGTATCTAGGTTTCAGTAGAATATAAAATCGCCTTTCAATCAAAGAAAAGGACCTTTATTGTGACAAATACCATTGAATTTTAGGATGGCATCAGGGGCACAGTATTTTACTATTTGTGCACAGCGAGACTTATTATAAATTAGCCTTAGACACCACGTAGAAATCTAGTATGGGCATGTGGGCAGTCAGATGCTCTCTGGAGGAGGGCTGGGGAAGCAAATTTCTTATTCTTATTGCCCAGAGAGGTTGTTGAAGCCCCGTCCCTGGAGGTGTTCAAGGCCAGGCTGGATGTGGCCTTGGGCAACCTGGTCTGGTGGGAGGTGTCCCTGCCTGTGGCAGGGGGGTTGGAACTCGATGATCTTCAAGGTCCTTTCCAACCTAAACCATTCTATGATTCCTTGTAACTGACACAAATCCACTCTTGGCCCAGGCACTGGGCACCGCAGGTTTTTTTTTACCATAGCTGCTTCCCATCCTGGTCACAGGAATCAGCAATACTTAAAAATAATGGCTGGTGTAGGGCTTTCTAATACCTGAAATGAAAGCTTTTAGAATATTGAGAACAAATTATCGTAACTTCTTACTTGACTGTTCCCATGCAGCTGAGTCCTGAGTATCCTGTGAGCTCGCTGCACTGCTTGTAATGAAAAAGCATCTGTTAATGTCCACTCTGACCTTCCCAAACTGCAGGTTGTGGCTGTGAGCCCATGCGATGTCATCGGCCGTCAGCAAGAAGGGTTTAGCTGCGCTGTCTGCGTAACTGCCCTTCAGGTGGCTGTGGGCTGCAGCTTCATCCCCCTGCCTTGTCCCTTAGCGTCCTCGTTCCCAGACTAAACAAGGCCAGCTCCCTCAGCCTCTCCTTGTAGGTTATATGCTGCAAGCCCCCTGCCATCTTGGTAGCTGTTAAGTAGACTCATTTCATCTCTCTTGAATTGGGTGCCTAAAGCAGGTTATGGCATTTTAAGCACAGTGTCATTAGCTCTGAGTAGAGAGGAATAATAACCTCCTTTGATTTGCTGATTCTGCTTTCATTCAGTCATCCTAAGTTTGACATTCATCATTTGATGTTGACCCCCAGGTCCTTTTAGCAGCGCCGAGAGCAAATCAGTCAGTTGCTTCTCAGTCTGCACTGATGCATGGAGTTATCCTCCTTGCATGCAAAATTTCGTTCTCCTTCTTGAACTTCTTGATTGAGGTCTAGTCCTCAAGCTTCTCAAGCAACTTTTGGATTGGAGCTTTACTGTTCAGTGTGATAGCCACCCTTCCTAACTTTGTGTTGTTTTGAAAGTTGTAGATGGTGAATTTTGTCTCATTATGATAATTCATTATGAACTCCACTAGCCCCAAAATCACCCCCTGTAGTACTTCGTCTGTTATTGGACATTGTCTAGATCTCAAGCTATTGTCTTCTGCTCTTTGAGTCCAGCTGGCCTTCAACCTGTTCATCCAGCCTTGTACTTAACTTGATAAGAAAAGTGCTATGTGGGACTGTTTGAAAAGCCTTATGCTGAATACACTTTGGTACGTTACTGGCACTGCTCTTCCCTCTTTCACATAGCCAATTGTTTTGTCATGGTCATTTCAAACATGACCAAGTCTTCTACCCTTGTTGAATCTTTACTAAGTGGTCTGGGTTACTTTCTTGTCCGTGAAAATGGATCCATGAAAATGGAAAATGTCTTTGAAAATGGATCCCAAGAGGACATGCTCCTTGATCTTTCCCGGGGCAGGGGTGAGGCTAACCAGCCTGTGATTTCCTAGGTCCTACTTACTACCTTTTTTTTAATGGGCATGTCTTTAACTCTAAGATGGGCTTGTCTTAGCATTTTTCAGTTGTCGGAGACGTACCTTGGTTGTCATGATATTTCTTAGATCATACAAAGGAGCCCAACAGAGGTAACAAGCATCCCTTTCAGAACCATTGGATAATCCCCATGGATTGGAATATATTCAAACAGAGTAGACCCTGACTTGTTGCTTTCCTGCTGTTGGCTGTCCTTCTCTTTCCCAGGTCACACTGGTAGACATGGAAGTCTGAGAGCAAGTTTTCACAGTGCAGGCTGAGGTATTGAGCAAAAAGGCATCAAGTAGATCAGCCCCTTCGGTGTTACCAGTTGAAATCCAACCCGTATTTTCTCTGAAGTTCCTTTCACTGCTAACATTCTTGTAGAACTACTTTTTGTTTCTCATTGAATCCATCTGGGGTTTTGCCTTCTGAATTCTACCACTGCTCATTTTGCATATTTAGTTCAGTAAGAATCATCTTGATTAACCAAACGGACATTCTGCTGGATTTCCTCATCTCCTGTACAATGGGATGGTATGTTTCTCCGAGCTCTGAGTAAATTTTCTTTTACAAATCATTCCTCTCTCACTTGATAACCTTCCCTTTCATGACAGCCACCTGCAGGATTCTGCCTAGCAGTTCCTTTGACAGGCCAAGGTTTCCTCTTCCAAAGCCATGATACAGCTTTTTGTAGCATTCATTATTAAGAAATAGTAAATTCTTCCGTAATTTTAAAACTGTAACGGTGATAAGAAACTGTACTTACACCTCCCTTTGTTCTCTGGACACAATGTTCCAATAAGCAATAAAGTTTCAGTAGTGCCATTAATCTTCTCAATCTAAACTATAAATAAAACCTGGTCTTAATCGATTTCTGCATTTCTCAGTCATAGCAGCAAGTGCATCACAGATTTTGACCTGGGCTATGATATACAGCAGCTGGGTAAAGAGGTTCCACATGATGCTATAGAGACTTGAATGGCTCACAGTCGAACTGTTACAGTTTTAAGGTTTCTAGGAGTGGGAATCTTGAGAGGAAAAAGCCCTATAAATGTCTTGAGGAAGAAATTACTTCCAAAAGGAAGAAAAAAGATACCCATCTTTTAGCCCTGAATGTGTTTTAGACTGAGCAGACTAATATAGTTACATGAAGCCTGTTACCTACAGCGGGATAGCTCACACTTAGTGTTAGACGTGTTCTTGATAGAGCAGCTGAGCGGGAAACCAGAATTCCTACTTTGGCTCGTTTTGTGGTGCTCTGATAGTCATGCATAGATTTTAACATATTGAAGTCACAGAGGAGGTTCTAAATGCTTCACAGACATCAATAAACCATCAATAACTGATGTCTAACTTGGTGGCTTAGGCCTGCATTTTAATTAACAGCAGCATGAAAACCCTGCAGTTCACTGGCTTTGCAACTCCTTTAGACCCTGGTGGTAACTGTCGAGTCTTAAAACTTAGACATTGCAGTGAAATATAGATTTTCTTTTCAGAAGTCATCTCTCCTCAGTGATGATGAGCCAACCCACAAAAATTACTTCATCTACTTTTCTGTTAAAAAAATAAACATAATAATACTACTACTTTAGATTTTATCTGAAAGATTAATGGTATGTTAGTATGTCTATGTAGTACTTAAGAAAGACTACACTGATCTTACAGTACATTGAGTGACAGTACTTACAATAAAAAGAAATCATGTAATATATAAAATATAAACATTTTTATTGAGTTTATGCTGTTGACTTACTTTTGTGATAGATTAAGTCTTAATTACACACAGTTTATGCAATAGATAATTTTGCTAGGAAGATACTCTGTGACTATTGTCATCAACAGAATCCAAAGCCTTTTTAGCCTGCTTTGGGGTCAGGCAGACAGTGGTTGATGCTGGGGGTGGGATTGTGGCCTCTCTGTGCGGATGTTTCTACTGGCATGGCTGGGTCGCATGCTGCTTCAGAGCAGCCTGAATGTTCCTGCTGCTATAGATACTTCAAAACTCTTAAAACTTTAAAGAGTATAGATTAGACATAAAAACTGAATGACAGCAGAACTCAGTATCTTCTGTGATACAAAAAGTTGGGAAGGCACTGAAGGACTGGCAATTGATTTTTAGATCCATTTTGATTGCTAGTTAAGTTATCAGAGGAAAGCTTGTAGTTTTGTCTTTAAGCCAGCTAGTTCCTAATTTGTTGTTTCACTTCATTCCACCTTCATGAAATAAAAGCAAAAACAAGGGGGAAATACACCCCAGTCTGTGTGAGGAAATACCAAATGGCTTTCATGTAAGGCAAAGTTTTACTTTTCAAATCGTATGCATACTTATGTAAGGGATCAGAAGTATTTTGAAAATGACATTTCAGTTGTTTAAGAAGTACAGAGTTTTGATTTAAACGACCAACTTTCACATAATTCAAAATTAAACCTTTCTGTCCTTAAACTGGTGTGTACCTCTGTAGATAAAATAACTTTTTAAAATTTCTTTGCTTATATTGCCTTTCCCTTTTTCTTTTGTTGCTTTGACATTTTTGCATGTTAAATCCATCTTGTTGGGTGAAATAATTGAACACAATGTGTAACTTTGCTGTCAGGATAGATATGCATTTAATAAGACTTCCCATCTGTTCGCTTTCAAAACCAAGACAGCATACAAACTGAGAAAAACTAAGCATGTGGTAAAGGCATTATGTTGGAGATGGTGCATTAAGCTGCGGAGCTCCACTGTTTCAGGTCAATTTTAGTTGTATTTTATCTTACTGACTTTTGGCTTAATTGTACTAGTGTTCCATTGATAAATTTGCCCTGCATCTCAGTATGTTAAAGAAGATGACTCTTAGTCATTTAAACAAGAGAATGAGAAGCAGTTTAGTACATCAAAATATTTTTAAATATAAATTTCTGTTTTAAATTAAAACTGAAGGCTCAATTTCTTTTTTTGAATCTCCACAAAAGGCTTCTTTTTGAAGGAACACCTTTTTTCAGGCAGCAGTTAGGTCTAACATTTAGAATTTATATTCTGGTTATGTGTCATTCATTCATTAAACTGAGAGACCTTTCATGAAATTCTGTTTTGTAATCTTAAAAAAGTGGACCCGCCAGCTATATATTGCTGGCAACATCTATCGCCACATCCTGCTTCAGCTGTAGTTTCATTATCATACAATGATGATTACATTATTCATCAATATTCAGTTATCCAGGTATCTGAAAAAGACCACTTCCTGAATGAGAGACACAGTGACTCAAATTAAAAAAGTTGTACTGAATTTTGGAGAAAATATCTTTGTTAAAGAATACACCGATACATGTAAATCACTTGGGAGTCTGAGGTGCTCATCGGTGTCAGTGTTCCCCTTAATTGTGGTGAAATGTAAACAAGGTGTCTGATGTTTAGCAATGCAGCGACCTACGTGAGCAGGATCCACGGATAGTGGCACACTCATTTCCCCACAAGGCTTTGCTAACTCCCCATCTCGACCACAATTTTTTTTTCTTTGAGATTTATGTGGTTTAAACTTAACTTTAATTGTGAAGTTCCTACTGGTACACTTCTTTTCTTTTAAAACTGTTGTAAACCAAGCTTGTATGGGAAGATGTGATTTCATAGATATCATATCCATGTTTATAAATTATTATGCTCATTTCATACCAAATGGTTTTCTTTTCTTTTGAACGCATCTAAGTACTCAACTGAAAATAAATACAATCTGTTACAGTGTAGATTACGTGATATTGTGCAGTTGAGCTTGAGAATTCATTTGTACTGTCATATGACCTTGTGTTATACAAGCCCTAAGTCAGTATTTCGGTAAATAATAATGATAATAAAAAATAATTACGTTCCACGAGCTGTTTTTCTAGCTACGTAATGAATATGCTAGCAGTCACAGGATTCAGTTGGATTCATGGTTTGGCATTCAGTTGAGTTGTTTCTTTTTTTCTTACAGTGAGTACAGAGATTAAACTTGAAAACGCTCTCCTCGTGTGCTCATTCAAAATAATAGCAAGAGGAAGGAAGAGTTTTGCTTTAAGTGGAAAGGGATAGTCACTCCTTGCACTTGCACACTGAATCAGATAGAGACAGCTGCAGAGGGAAGATATGCATTGCGAAAACCGGATCAATTGGATTCAGTCACATCCAAATGAAATTACATCAGTCAATAACCTTCCTTTCAAGTTACTGAAATCTTCCTGGCCCAAATTTCTCTTGTCAGGTTACTGAGTTTTGCCAATGATTAAAGTATCTTGAAATTGCTTCGATAACATCAAGGACCTTGTTGTGACAAGGTCTGTAAATGCAGTCTCTTAAAAGAGAAAGCTGGGTTTCATGTAGAATATTGAGTGTATTGACTGAAATTTTTTTTTCATGGGCTCTCAGAAGCTTGCATTCACAAAGAGAGTGCAGAGTGAAGGAAAATGACCCTTTTATTACCAAATGAAACCATTTCACATGTGCGATACCAATATTTTATTTAAACTTTTGTATCGGATATGTTGTTTCTTCTAGGCTTTGAAAGAGTTTGAAAATGTGTTTTTGTGTTGAAGTGGTCATAGTAGTAGTTGGAGAACAGAATTCTGCAAATCAGGACTACTGTTAGTCTTATTTGTTTACCTCAGTCAACATGTTTGTGCAGTGACCACCTCTAAATGTCACTATTTATGCTCCAGTGTGCCGGTTATTAAAATGAAGCGGAGCTTTTCTATTCCAGTGGTACCTCATGTTCTGTGATGTTTTTTCCTGCGGATAACTTTTTTACAGGCTAACCGGTGTGTATATTAGCAAACAGAAATCTGTAACCATTCAGAAACCATTTATTAATATTTAGAACTTGATCAATACTGAGAAAAATTGAAGTAATTAGTGTCTAGAAGAAAAACATGTTGCTCATCATTGCTTTGGGGGTCTGCTGGGTTTTTTTTTCCCCACTAAAGAGCTCTGTAACTCTCATCCACTTAAAGTAGTTGTGGGTACACATTAATTCCTGGCATGAGCGGGCTGAATTTTAAAAATGCTTATTACTTATATCGCCTTCAGATGGTTTGGTATTTACTGCAGATACGGTTCCTTGCCTTCTAAAATTGGTCTTTGTCAGCACTTCCTCTATAATTAAATAGCTCTATTTTCCCTCTCTTTCATTGCCATCTCAGTTCATTAAAGTTTTCCCCAAATACCCAAAATGCCTCTTTAGGCTGGACAGACTTACCTGGTGGGAGAGTCCTGGTGTTTTGGAATGGGTAAGGTGTGCTGGAGCAGCTTCCTACCTTCAGACCTTTGAAGATAAACTGAGCTTACGTTATGGTTGCAAATGTATTTTACTTGTTCCCAGTCAGCAGCCAAAAACATTGTTCTCACAACAGATTTTTAACCTGATGAAAGCAAGTATTACAATGGCTAAAAAAGAACAAGGATCAAAACTACTAACATAAGCATTACATTTATCTGAAATTTGCACTTTTCAGTAGCTCTTACGTAAATGAAGAGGGCCTTTAGCAATTCCAGTAGAAAGTATTGAAATAGTTTGTAGGGTTTCTTGTGCTGTAAATTCCTTTGAAAAGGAAATTTGCACATATTCATAGACCCCCCTCCCTATTACATAAAGTTCACTTAATGGAGGAAGCAGATAACAGCCGTCTGTGGTGAGAGAGCTTGAAGGGTCTCTCTGCCTTTGCACCAAAACTTGAAGGGATGTGCTTTCATAGGTATTTTTGTCCTGGAATGAAGGAAAGCTGGGAGAGAACAACTCTTCTAAAGGACCAAATATGCAATTGAGAATCTCCCTGTCGAAAGCACCTATTACGGCATTACCTGCGATTCTTTTTTCTGTGTGATATTTGTTCCATCTATTGGTGGCAAAGGAAAGGTGTTCGGTTTTGCTCACTGTCCTTAATTTCAAATCTTTGTGTTCAGCAAATCCTTTTCCCAACTGCGGCTGCAAATGCAGGTTCAGATATCGCAGGCAGCTCTGGGTACTGCAGTGAGTAGAAATTAGAGTGGATGTATAGGAATGGGAGCGGCTTTCTCGATTGGGAAATGGTATGGAGGGGTGGGAGAAAAGCAGAAGCAGAGAATAGAATAGGAAAAATGTCATCAATGCAGGAGGTCCCAGGAATAATTTTTAGTAAGTGGTTCTCCAAAATCAGTAGTCACTTATCAGATGAGTTTGTGGGTTACAAGCTTGAAAAAAGCTATTGAATTTATGCATTAATCCATTAATATTCTCTGTTGCTGGTTAGAACTAAGTTTAAATAAAATCAGTAGTAATTTCGTAACTAAGTAATACTTCAGAGATGAGAGGGGTGAAGATAACCCTAAATCATGTAAAATAAATGATGTCAAGTCAAATTTTAAAAACAGTAGAACTGGAAAAATTGTCCAGCCATTTAAAAAGTAAATTTCCTTTAATGTATCAGTAAATATAATATTTCTAAATTTCTGGATATGTTGTTATCAATAAAAATGCAATACAACGAAATATGGTAGGAATCACTAGTGCAGGTAGAGTTTACTTACACTTCCTACTTGATGCCTGTTTTCTGACAGCCCTTCCTAAAGCACTACAAAAAAATAGGAACTTGGCTTTGCTCTATAGTTACAAGTTTCCTCTGTGAGCCTTGATTGTCTTTTATTACTTTGATTTGTGAGGTTATATTTAAAATTTAACTTATTATTTTATTAGTTCAACTATGAAGTTTGTTTCATATATAAAAGCATATATTTTCATAAATATAATTTTAATATAAAAATAATTTATAAATATAAATTCATTTTTATATAAGTACAATTATAAGTACTTATACATCTATATGAGTACACATACATACATATATATACATGTGTGTGTATATATAGACACACTTATTTTGAGAAACAGAAATAAAAAACTGCATTAAAAGTATGGATCGCTGTATTCATGTCCAAACCTTGCTAGCCCATAGGCATAGCCTGTCACATCACATTCTGGTGGCCTGACTCTGATGGTACAGTTTCAGTTACCCATACTCTTGCTGGAAGGATAGAGGTGGCACAATGACCTTGAGCTTATCTTGAATCGTTTGCTGATGCAAACTCCTCACGTCTCTGCACTTGGATGCGCACCCATGTCAACCTCACCCACTCTGAGGTGATCAGAACAAAACCAGTTGCACTCACTAAGGGAAGGGGATTATACTAACATGACTGTTAAAAGTATTTCTATTTTACAGCTCAGCTTTTCTTCAGTTTTCTTAAAAAAATCAAAATTGGACTGTGGTATTGCAGTTTGGGACACCTGATTTAAAATTCTAATGAAGTGAGAATTGAAATTTACATACACTACTTCCTTGCAGTACCTTTAATTCTTAGACTCAAAATCCGTACACTCAAAATTAAAATTAGTTTGCAAAGAACTGTTGTTGGAACATGCAGCGACACTATGGCTCCTGTTCATCACATTATTTTCTTATTTTATGCAAGTATGACAGCAGTTTAGAATTCCTTTTTATTTACAATTCTACTTTAATACATTTCAAAGTAGAAAACAAATGCAGTGGAGACTTTATATAGGTCTGTCTTTGAAAACTGATGTGTATTTGATATGCCGGCACAGCTTAAAGACAACATGGGGTTTTTTTCTACTTAAAATCTCGCAGTACTATCAGCTACATTAATTTGCTGTATTGCAAGTAGTTTTAAAGAGTTTAAATGGAGAAAATCAGCACTTTACAATTTATTTTTTTTTTCTTTTCCAAAAAGCATCCTTGAAAAGTACGTATGTCATGAGAGTGTCAAAAGACAGGAAGTACAAGTAGGGAAAAAAAGCTGTGAAGACTTTTGAATTACTGCTTCCCAGACGTTGTTTCAGAAGTGACTAAAGCTTTCTGTGTACTGAATTATTGCATTACATTATGGAAGAAACCCTCCCTTAATGCTTCCTGAATCCTAAGACTTACATTCTTTCAAACACTATTCTATAAAACAAGCATTTTTAAAGGTTGTAACACAGTACCCGTGTTGTTTGTGCTTGTCATGGAGTCAGTCCCATAGCCGCATTTGTGTGGGTTTCATATCTGAGGCAAATGCTGCCTTCACAATCAAGCCTACTTGTATTAAATTGTTGCTTTTATGATTAAAAAAAAAGAGTCTTATGGTGGACTGCCTTTGTTCTTTGAGCTGTGTTGAGAAAAAGTTAAAAGGATGCTATACTTAGTTTAATGTTTTGACACTTAAAAACTCTTGGAAGTTTGGTGTTAGTGTCTTAATCTATTTGGATCTGAGCATACACATTGCTTGAATTTAGTGTGATGTTAAAATGTTTCATAAGACAGAGCAGAGCTGCTATGATCTTCCAATGTTAATATTTTTTTCTTATCACTTTACTGTGTAGATACCCTTCATGAGACACAACTCTGCCACAACTCATCCTCGGAGGCAATCGTGGAAGCCTTTTATAATATGATTTTTAAATGTGGATAAAGCTCTCAATAGAGTACCTAAAGTAAAGGAGAACAGCTACCTTGTCTCTACTATAAGCTTATTATGACAAAAAGTTGAGTTTGCTTGTCAGGCTTGGATAGAATGTAATTGATTGGTTTGTTATTTGGACTGACAAGGTAGTTAATTTGCCTGCGTTTTTTTTGCACTAATCAGGAACATTTCATATGTGCATTGTTGAAAAATCCCGGATAAATGTCTTGTCAGAATTGTCTTATTAAGTAATGTCTTTCTCCCCTGTGCTTCGTTGGCAAATGATGTTATACAATGCTTGGATTCACTGAAGAGTGACAGAAGCCTGTGGGACTTAAATATTGTGTGTTCCTCTATGGTGATACCGAATGAAATAAGCAACGGTTTGCCATCCGCCTGCCGCTCTACTTATATGCAGTTTAATAAGAATATTTCTATATAGAACACGGTGTTGTACATAGACCTTACTGTAAAAAGGATTGTTTCCTAAGAAAAAAAATAATGTTCAGTGATAATGAGACCTGTAAAACACTTGAGACTTACTATTCTGAAGGAATAGATTTGCCACGGAAAAACTGATTTTATGCTTATTAGTATGAACTAATTGTTTCTGACTTCAGACACTCGAGTCAATAGAACTATACCTATATTGCTTTCTGAAAAATTTTTAAGAAAAAGAAAAATTTGAGTATATACAGACATTTGTTTTATTTGGCTTACTTCTCTGGCAGTGTTCAGGACAAGCTAATCTCCTCACAATACCAATATGAAATTATTATGTAAGTTGGGGAAGGAATGAAGAACTGATCACACAGCCTGACAGCTGAGATCTTCGTCTTCGTCCCTATATATCCTGGTAGATGCAGACATAGTGTTTTGATCTACAAATGGTACCGATCCAGTTCTTAAATCTACAGTAGCAGTGTGTTGACATCTTCATCGTTTTCATCTTGAACTTGCTTGGAAAAATTCTGCTCAAATGCAATCACACTTGTAACTTTATGACATATAATCTTTGAATTTCTTGAGATATGGTCGTTTTTGTCATCTATGAAGGCACATTTCCGTTTGAAAATATTTTTTAAACTTAAGAAAGAAATTAAATGCTGTAATAAGTAATAGGAGAAATATACAAATTTGTGTATACTTATCTACAAGTCATATCTTACCAGGGCATTTCATGTTTGGATATTATATTAAATAAAATTAACCTGATGTCTAACACGTCGTTTTGTTTTAAAAAGGGGGTGGGATGATATCAGAGCAAGATTTTTGTCTGAACAATCAGAAATGCTTACTGTTCTGTATTGGAAAAGCACACAAAGTCACCTTAAAAATAAATTTGCACTGGAAGGTAGAAATTAATGCAGGAATTTGATCTTTAAGAATCCGTGAATCCGTTTTAGGAAGAAAAGACCAAGTTTAGTGACCACTTGTCTAGAATTCTGGAAGTAAAAAGTTATATCCAAACACTGTGCTAACGAGGGGAGAAAAATGGTGTTTGCCCATACGTCATGCTGAGTTTAGGGGGAAGAAAAAGGAAAGTAATGTTTACTGTGATTTATGCTCAGTTATTAAACTAACACAGTCTAGGTATGGTGAGTGGGACAAAATGATAAATGTAGCATACCTTGGCTTTAGTAAGATTTAAAATACTTTTGTGTGTGACATTCTGCTAAATAAGCTAGAGGAATATTCTGTTAATTAAGCTGCAATAAAAGATGTAGCTGATTAGAAAAGTGGTCTAGTTACCATGGACTCACTGCCAAATTGGAATGATGTTCCACTCAGGACTCTCCTGGATTTGGTTCAGTATTGTTATATTTTTGTTAATCTTTGCTTTAGTGTATTTAGGTGCTGGAATAAAGTGTTTGGTTACATTTGCAGGTGATACCAGTATGATGTGAGGGACTATAGCGTTAGAATTAAAAAATGAAATTTTAAGGAAGCATCCAAAAAACACATGCGGTGCAGTAAAGAAAAAGGCAAGTCACTGTTTAGTGCATGATTATAATACAAAGAGTAATGAGTTTGGAGATACGTCTTCAAAAAAGAAAGTATGGGGGACTCTGGATCACAAATTTGTCATGAATCAAACTGATCATACCTGAGATGTACAAAGAGAGATGTTACATTTAACACATGAAAGCACTCCTGAATATTCAGAAGACCGGTATCTCACCCTTGGAAAAGCCTCAGCTAGCATATTCTGTCCACTTTGGCAAGAAATATGAAGAGAAGGTCCAAAGCAAACAGAATTGAATGATAAGAAGACTACAGGAGACATAAATGAATAAAAAAGCTTAAAATAGTTGGATTTCTTTAATCTAGAGAGGACTGAGGAACCTGTCTTCAAACAGCTAAATGAATACAAAGATGATGAAGAGAGAAGTTGCTGCAAAGAAGGGGAAAAAAAAAAAGTTGATCTTCAATTCTGGTCAGACCAAAAATAAGTTAAATTGTAGCACGATGATTTGGGTTAGGCAAGAGAAAGGTTTTTTTTCTAACAAGAATAATCGCTCTAGAGAAGTTTGTTAGGGAAGTTGAGTAATCTCTGCTATGGGAGGATTTTAAGGACAGACTAATGTGTGTTAAAAACTGTTTGAGTATGGTTGATACTCCCCTGGGCATGCTTGATATCCTAAGGTGATTTCCTGCTGTATTTATTATGTTTTTTCCCAAGTACAGTTTCTTTGTAGGATTTTGTTTCTTCCTTGGCACTTTCTTTTGTCATGAGGTACTAGTTTAGTTTTCAATTTCTCTCTCTCTCTTTCTCTCATTTGTATGAATCATTATATCACTTGCCTCTCTTCTTCTGGAAAGCCAGATGTTAACACTTGATATTTCACCTGTTAGAAGAAGTTTGATGGCAGTATTCAAAACTATAATGGCCTTCTCTAGTAGCTCATGAACAATACACCACTCAGTATAGTTATTAGCCTGAATACTTGAGAATGGCACTATAGATGTGATCATGTATTACGACTAGAATGTGCTTCAGAAAAACTAATGCAGCGTTTGCTAATAGCTTTCTTAAATTTTATACTCTTCGGTTTGTCAAGGGGGTGATCCTGGTTCTTTCCCAGTTTTCCCAAGACAGAAAATGCTTCAGACGCTTTGGGGCCTGTAATTTGTTTAGCATTGTCTTAACACATGTCTTGGAGGCATTGGCTTCACAGAAATACTTTTTTTTAAACTTAAAAATACTGTAAATGTAAGTTGTCTACAGTAGCTGTATAATATGAACAAAAGCAAATATATTTGACATAGTGTTTACATCAATATGTTCCCCTTGTATATGTGGGCCCTTAATGAGTTTTGCAAAATAATTTATCAAAGCCAAGTGTTTTATAGTTTTGAACTACTATGAGAGGGAGAGAGAAGTGAACACTTCTTGCTGAAAGGAAGCTGTTCACGTGCAGGTATAGTAAATGAAGTTTATAGTGTTCTTATAATTCATTGTGTACATGCAAACTAAGTTTCATGAAACAGATGACTTGTGGACCATTCAGAAAAGAACAATTCAGATTATTCCTTACCCATAAGTAATCCATGTTAGATTTTTGGGTTTGAGGGGTTGTTTGCTGTAGTATTAAAAAACATTAATTAAATTGAGTAGGAGGGGTGGCCATTTTGGGTTTAGCATAATAAATTTAGCTACACGAATGTCTGCCAGATTAATGCTTATTTTCTTTTGCTCATTTGTGGTGTAATTGATTAAGACTGTTTACCAGTTCGAGTTCTGTTAAAATGAAGTATTTGATATTTAGGTTGTATGATGATAAACATCTGGGGTGGTAGGGAGTAGAAGCTACATAAAATGTTTTTTTTTCCTTTTGAATTTATAGGTAGAATGTTTTGTTTACCTTTTTTGCTTTAAAGTAGAATTTCCTAGAGGTCAAAGCCATAGAAATTCCTGCTGTTATGTATTCTAACTAGTGCTAAATACAGGGTTTTTAAGAAACTTACTTCACATAGCAGATGCTGAAAAGGGTAGCATAGGTCCTTCAAGTGAATGAAGGCTTTTCCACAGGATTATTTTATGCTAAAGAGAAAAAATAGTCATTTTATTAATGCCCTTGTGAGATTGTACAGTTTCCCAAACTATATAGGTACTTTATCGTGAAACTACTGATAGCTCAGTAAGCTCATCCTGCTCTGTCAGGCCAGGTGTCCATCTTGCCCATACACTGTCTTCATCAGTAGTAGCTAGATACTAAAAATATTCATCCTGGGTCTGGTATATTCTCTCACCTTTCAACAATAGCCATGCCTCTCTGTCTTCCCGGCATAACAGAACAGAATACTAGGCCACTGTCTCATCTAACATTATAAACTATGGAAGTCAGGGACTTCTTTTGTATGCTTGCATAATAGAAATTTGAATGTGGCTTTTAATTACTTTGTGTAATACCATAAGCATTATCCTTCCCAGAAAGAGTATTTCATTTACTTAAATCAAAATTATGAAAATATTAGAATCCAGAAAGATTCAGGTTGGAAGGAGCCTCTGGCGGACATCTGTTCTTAGCCACCCACTTAAAGCAGGACTGACTGCAAAGTTAGATCTAACTTTGAAACTAGATCGAATTCCTGACAGTTATATGCGGTTGAATTTTGAACATCTTTGGAGACAGAGAACCTTTCAGGATAACCAGTACCTGTGTTTGAAGAGGCTATATAGTTGGGCTATATCCTGGTTTATATTTAACTTTGTATGCATGTGCAGTCACGTAAGAATTTTAGTGCTGGAATCTGTTACACTCCTGATGGTGAAGTCACCTAAAGCTTGGCTGGCCTGTGTGAGAAGACTTTTACATTATCCTGGTGCTAGTAGCTTCTTAAAACTGTTCTCACAGAACAGAAACTACAAGATGACTTGACCATCCATTTTCAGTTGTTATGCCACTTATAGACATGGGAAAAAGTGTAGAAATCAGGAATAGGAAAAACAGCTTTTTCCATTTTATACTTCATATGTTTTTCTCTTTTGACAATATTCTGCCTGAAAACAAGAGTTGCTAAGGATCTAGACTTTATATTTTAAATTAGAGTCTAAGTACAGCACTGCATCACTTCTGATTTGAGCTTGGCCTGTGACATATCACAGCAAAATGAAAGCAATTTCTGTTGGAATCCGTGGGGGTGAATTGAAGAGTTTTGGTATAGAATGGCAGGGTAAGATACAAAGACGTATCTCCACTTATCTTCACTTTGTTTCAAGAGGTGTCAGAAGAGGAAGCTAAAAAGAAGAATGTTTTACACATACTCCATGATGAAAAAGTACTGCTGTTTCAGGCCCTCCCTCAGTAAGTAGAATAAATGTAGGTTTTGGACAGCATTAATAACAATGCACTAAGTATACGATTATACAGTTATTTCACCATTAGATCTTTAATTAATTTTGTTCTTTAAATAAGGGCACAGGAGAGGGCCGCCAGTGACGTTACGTGCAAGAGCTGCTGGTATAACTCATCCCATAGTATTCATTCCTGTCACCCAGAATTTATCACTTTTATGGTCTGGTTGCAGTTAGGTATCACAGGAGCGCTCCTCACCTGCTCCAGTCCAAAGTCAGTCACCTTGGTTCTATGGTGTGAATTCACTTGAGCTACATCAGCTTACTCTGTTTTTTTGGGGAATGCTTACATGCTCCTTTCCATTGGATCTATCATACGGCCACTAACAAGAAACAAAATGATGACAGTGCCTTAAACTGTCGTAGCTGGTTTTAAGTTTTTCATCTGAGCCCAAGAATGCACTGCAGTCTACAATGAACCCACCTGTGCACGTCTCCAGCCGTTTGCAGTTTCAGAGGGGCACAGCACTTGAGACTGAGGGATTAAAGGGGAGGGAGACCTGTGCCTGACAAGAAGTATCTCTTCCTCTGGTGTTAAGAGCCTTTAGTCAGAAATGGGGTCCAGAACAAGCCATCAAGGAAAGATGTATATCAATAGTTAAAGTCAAATCCACATGGATGCTGGAGTAGCCATCGTGTTGCATCCCCCCAACTAATGGGTGAGTGAATGCACAACTGTTCTACTGCAGTTCTCTGAGAGTTTAACAATTCCGGATTAGATTACTTCTAATTTTATTCTAATGACTTCTGAGTTTGCCAGAGTAAGGCTTATATAACAAGTTTTAATCGTGATGGTGGTTTGTCAATAGGATATCAAAATTTCATATCTTTTTGCCACTTAAGTAAATCTTTCTAAGCTGTTGTGATGAGTAGGGAGTAGAGTATGTATTTTGCAATTCTGTATTTTGTTCAACATGGTACCTTTTGGCATGACACCGCAGACGATGTGCAATGATGTGTACATAAGCGAGAGATTTTCTGTAGTCTCTGAAGCACATTTGGAAAGTTGTATTTAAAGATTAGCTTATTAATGTTGTGTTTCAGGGACATGTAGGTAATTACTTTTACAGCTATAGATGGGTGATGCTGTCTTGTGAATGCAAAATAGGTTTCCTCACTCTGGCTGAATCAGCTCTTTGTGGTTTTTGATGGTATTAACCAGTGACTTACAAATGTGCCAGTGATGGGCAGGTTTTGCATTCACTGTTCCTCTGTAAAAGCACAGGTCTTTTTCCCCAGTGCTCACAGGAAGACTTCTGCAGGCCAACTGATAAGACTCCCTCCTGTGCAGGTAGATGCAATGTAATGAAATTGGATGCGTGTGCTGGGCTTTGTAAATAAAATGAGATTGACCCCAGCCATTATCTCATTTATCTCATTTACATTGTAAAATCAGTATCTACACTATTGATTAGAGCATAATTAGTTAATTATAAACAGGAAAATGCAGAGTGATGTAGGGCTTGAGCACAGCCAGCTGTACCGCTAAAAAACTAATAAAAACAACCCAAGGACATGAGCAGATGGAGATCACTTTATTAAAGAACAAAGCAGACGTATTTCAGGTACGGAAATGCCTAATCAAGCTTTCTTGCTGTGAAGATGTAGCTGACCTGCATTCTATGCTTTTATAAGTGAAAAATGTTTGGATTTTTTTATTCTTTTTTAATTTGTTAACCTAACTCCTTCAGAATTCACCTTTCTTCTTCACACCCCATTTTCTCCGTATGTAGTGGGCATATATCTATCCTCATTAATTGCTGGAATGAGGAACACAGTGATTTCTAATTTTGATGCATAAAGTAATTTCAGGCTTGTTAAAACATTGATAGTAAGCAATTACCTGTCAGTTAGAGGTAATTTAGGAGGTTAGGTTAGCTTGTCTTTGTGCGGAGCTCTGTTTTTATTTTCACAAAGTTTTCGGTACAACTGCTAGCCAGGCCACTGTCGGTGGCTGTGCACTTAATTGCATTTGTAAATCATGTATGTAACCACAAAAAAAGTTATCTACAAATAACAGCAAGATAAAATATTTGCTTGTTTAAGGACTGGTTTGAAGACGCGACCTTGAATCCACAGGGGTACAAATTTTAACTGAACCTTTAAAACGGAGGGAGTGGTTTCTTTCCCTTTTTCCTTCCAAAGCTCAAAAGTTTAACTTGTGCTATTAAGCCATCTTCAGGATGGAAGTGGATGATATTTGTAAATGACAGTGCCGTGTGGCTCCTTTGCTCTGTAAATGTCCATATTGTGATTGATACGTGAGTGCATTGACTGAATGGCTGTGAGACTCTCGGCATGACACCTTTTGTGACCCAACAATTTCATTCTCTAATTAAGTTGAAAGTACTCCTTATTTTGTGTCACTCTCTTATTTTCTGAATCTGACAGTAGGTTTTCCATCTTTTTGTGTTGCTAGGCAAAAGAACACAAGTAATAGTATAGACTTGAGGGCTTACTCTCATTTTACTAGTGCCATTTTAACCTAGGCATAACGTTTTCTTTTAGAATTAGCAATTAATAATACCAGTTTTGTTTCCTGTACTGTGATGTGTGTAAGCTTCACATTTTGTCCCAAGTCAGTCTCGGCAGACAGGAGAGTTGCCAGACAGCTAGGGCATCATCTTTAACCAAGGTACAGTGTGCGTTCATCCATTTTCCCGGCATCATGCTCTGGGAACTTCAGAATCAGTGAATTTACGTTCCACAATAGAGAATTTGTATTCCAATAAAAATCAGTATGAAGGAAGCATTTCAAAATAGTTGGTATGGTTTCATTTTTATCACCATGCAGCTTTTTATGTTTTGCTACATGAAAATACGCTTTTGTTATTTGCATTTTCTCGGCTGTGCAGATGCAGATAGAAGCTATTAGTATCTGAAAACTTATGTTGATATTTTTAATGCACTCTAGGAAAATGCAATCTTTCTTCTGCCAAACTAAACAGCATTGAAGTGATAAAAACTAATGACAATAAATATTAAAAACATTCAGTTTTAGAATTGTGCCTTCAGATCTGTATTTCATTTCGTAATGTTCTGGTTATTTCAGCCCAGCCTCGCTAACTCCCCCAGCGTACTTCTGAAACGTGACTGAAGGTGCAGTCGGGAAATACCACATTCTAGATATAAAATGGAAAAGATATAAGGAGAGATGGCAAAGCATAATTTTAAAGAGGAAACATATTTTCTTTTGAATGTATAAACACTTGTGTTTATAACAATCACTTCAGAAAAAAATCTAAATTAATACTTTTAGATGTCAGATGTAGATTTTAGGATTAAGCTCTGAAAATACACTAAATCAGTCAGAAATAGCGTGATGCTTTATTTTGTGTTACTTACACGATCCCAGTTTACAAGAAGGGAGTTCTGATAAGCACTGCTCAAATGCAAGCACTTATGTGAATAAGATTCTAGATATAGAAATAGGCTAGTAAAAATATATTCCTTTACAGATGAGAACATTGAGGCTCAAAGGAGGCTTAATCTTTTGCTGAAGGTCACATACACTGTTGGGATGTAGGAGTGTAACCTGTCTCATCTCCCACTCTCAACCTTTTTGTTATTTTTATACATCTTTACAAGAAATAAAACTGTATGTACTCCTAATTGTAAGTAGTATATTTCTACAGTAGAACTCTTCTGTCATTAAAAACTGCAAATGGTTTCAATTTTTAAGTGTTTTCTGTGTGCTGGAATTAGATTGAGTTATTACTAAACAATTCTAAAAATATAGTTCGTAATATGGTATATCCTATTTTTTAAAAATACCAAAACCAAGTAGTCCAGTGTTGCATACTGTGGATAGGCAGATTATTGCTTTTAATTTCTACTTAGCAGAAGACAGTACATGCCATACCCCTAACCAGTGCTCATGTTTTACACATAACTGCTAATAAGAGAAGGCTTCACTAGCGAACACAGCCTTGACAGCAAGGAAACAAAAAGTATTTATTTAGGTTAAACAGTCATAATCAGAAAATGTTTACTTCTTTTTATTTGGAGACTAATCCCTGGAGAAAAGTCACGTGAACATTTTCTTCTGTTAATACAGCAGTATGTTCTGTCAGTTGAATCCTCTTTCTGTGATGCACTGTGTGTTCTGTTGATAAATTATATCCCTCTGTCTTCAATCTGATGGTGCCTGTGCCATGCTGTTATTGCAGTTTTGGGAGATCTTTGTGTTTGCGTGTTTTGTAGAGGAGAAAATGAGCGGCCAGGGAAGCAGAGAAAAAAGTGTAGAGGATTTCCTAGAACATTTTATTTTAAAACATTTACTCTATTTCCTATTTTGGGTCATTTATATTTATTTAATTCAGAGTTTAAGGACATTTAATAAAGAGACTATTGCAAAGTAAATTTGAAAAAAGCTTTCTTTTTCACACAAAAGAATACAGGGGGCTATGCAAATAAAGTCAGGTGTCAGTAGGATATATAAAAATCTCTATTTGGATTTAAAATCTTTTTCTCAATTTGAGCATATTGTACTGATTTAAAAATGCTTTCATGAAACACTTGTTACAGTGTAGCATTTCTTCAATGCTGGTAAGTTAAGAATGGGTGAAGAGTAGCTATGCTATATGTTTTGAGCTTTTTATGTGGAACATACATAGTAAAAAACACTAATGAAAGGTTTATTAAAAAAGAACATTAAATTGTTGTGTGTACGTAGGGCAGTTTTATAAGTGAAAGATCACAGTGAAATAATTTTAAATTAATGTTCCTTTCCAGAAAATTCAAATCAGAAAATATTTGTGCATTTATTTATTGACCACATAGTCATAGTGTAAAAAATATAATTCATAGCTGTAAATTATACTTGAGTTGTTGAATATCTGAGCAAACAATTCACAGTTTTCCTTGAAAGAATAGATGTGTAAAATAGTGTCTTAAAACTATGAAAAATCAATATTGTCACTGTCTAAAAAAGTCACAAATTTCTGAAAATAAATGGCAATGAATGACATTGAAGTATCTAAAAAATTGAACTGCTTATACAATTTTTTTCTTTAATTTTCAAGTCTCTGAAATAATGTCATTTGTATAAAATGATGCCAAAGGTGATGTATGAGTGTCTGCATCAGAATATTCCAAATTAGGCAGAATCTTCTTGAAGTGATTGTTTTTGAAAATACCCCTTATAGAAAATGGATTTTTTTGTATCGTGATAATAGATCAGGAAATCTTGTGCTGAACATTGCAGGGAAGCTCAATCTAAAATAGTATAGAAGTACTGTTTATATATAATTTTTTTTTTTTTTTTTTTTTTTTTGCTGTTCCAGGTGTGATGAATGCAGGCTTTGCTACCATTTTGGCTGTCTAGACCCCCCCTTGAAAAAGTCTCCGAAACAGACTGGCTATGGATGGATTTGTCAGGAATGTGACTCTACGTCCTCCAAAGTAAGTTAATTCATCCTGTGAAATAGTTAAAGTATTCTGGTTTTAGCAGTCTTACTCAGCGTCTGAAGTTTTTGTTGAAATGCTATATACATAGGTTTGCTCTGAAAAACAGTAAAAGGTCATAAAACAATGATTTCAGATTCTCTGTAAAACAAGTTAAAAAAAAGAATGTATGCAAAATGGAAATATTCTTAATCAATAAAGAGAATTCTATTATTCCTGTTAAATGCTTTCTTTTCACATGTTCTCTCTGAGAAAGGACTGAGTATGGATAATGTATCAGGATTGGTAACGTTATTGACAAGTGAAAGTATTTCAGGAGTAGTACAGAATACAAACCTCTAAGGACAGAGATAGAAAATACATGTTTTTCGTAATAAATGAAGATGATTTGAATTACTAAACCTGTTTTTTTTACTGGAAAATCATATGAAGGTTGTTAATACTTTATACTGATTGATATGCCTTGATCAAATATAACATTTTAAAACTAGAATTTAATTTTTGACATGGATTAACTCTCTTTAATAATATTGACAGTAATAGTGTGCTTCTGTAGTACCGACTTTTCAAAAAATAAAGAGTTTGATCCTTTGTTTGTCTACACAGAAGCTTCTTTAGCACTGGCATTCTGTTTTATCATCACCATAACCTCTGAAGAGACACTTCCCAATTGATTTTCAAAATGAATTATAAATGCGTCTGATACCTCAGCATTAAAATAACAGAGCATTCTGAAAGTCTGTAAAATTTTACAGGCTATTCTGCCACGTTCTTCGTATTTCACAGAATTTTTTAACTTGTGAGGAAGTGAGTCAGTGTTTGGATAGACATGGACACAGCTATGCAGAGATGTTGTCATATGTTAGCTGTTAGCATACTTGGATACTTAAACTCGTTCATGATGTTTCTCTTAAGAATGGAAGATACAAAATGTTGAGAGAGAGCTATAATTTTTTTTGGCTTGCTGGTGTCCCTTTCCAACTGGAAAAATATGGCACTCAGTTTCACCTGGGGGTTAATCAAATTGTTCTTCTGTAAGGAGATATGAAGACAGACATCGGAAATTAGCTGTCCACTACAGTTTGGACATCAAGCAGTCTTTCTTGAATACCACTTACATGCAACCGACTTTCCAAGAGTGAATTAAAATTGTTATTGAATTTCTGTCACCTGCTGAAACTTAAAAGGGGTTCTTGATAACATTAGTTAAAATCTTCTGTCTTCTGTTTTCTTGGCTTCTTCTAAGTAAACAAAAAAAACCCCAGTTTGTAATTTCTAAATGTGTTTTCCAGGAGATTAGCACACTATGTACCAGAGGAAATTTTAAAAAGACTTTATCATGTAAATTCAGTGTGATTGACTTCACTTAGCGCAGGGCGTGTGTTACTTTTAAGGTGCGTGTTGAAAAATACAATGTTCTGAAGAGTAAACAAGGTTCATCGTTAGAATGATGATATATATTGTGTTATCTTAGTGATTATTACAAATTTTAAAAAATGCTTGTTATTGTGTCTAATTTTCCTTTTCATTCACAGAGATTTTTAATGTGTAAATTTAAATAAAGTCTTTTGCACTTTCAAGCACAGGCAATTTGAATTGTGTATGAGTGAAAATGTAATGAATATGAAAGATACTGAAAAATTGTCTTATGGGGACTCCTTGTGGTTTTGTTCAGTCACTTTCCCATAGCTTCTCCACAGAGCTGTGCAGAGAAATTTCTCTGAAAAAGCTATATTGCTCTCTATGTTTTAAAAAGCTTTATTCTGTAGCTTTTTTTGGTGATATTCTATACTGCATAACAAATTCAAACAACATGGTGTTGAGTTAAACTCCTTACAGACCTTCCTTAAGGTGAACGTATTATTTAAAGGTTTAGAGCTTTGTTTAGGTACTTAATCATTTTCACATTCAATATTCTCTATGGCTTTAGGATTGTGTATTATATATCTGCAATTTTGCACAGCTTTTCACAGCCAGGAGGAGCTGATATGATAAAGGCTTTTTCCACTGGTTACTAGAGGGGGTAGTCTCTCAAATGTGTACTTAGAGCTTAGAAGATGAAAACCATAGAGAAAGTTGCATTGTTTGCTGCACTCTGCCTGACCTGTGGATGAATTGCAAGCCCGAGCTACCAGCAATTTCAATCTCTCAGTCACTCACTAAATCCAATTCTTGGTGTGTCACAGTGAAGTTTCATGTATGGGTTATAGCAGCGAAATGGGATTGAATTTCCAGCTTTGGCTAAGGAGACTATTGTTTAGTTTTCATTCCTTCAACTTTGTTCATCTGTTTTGATCCAATTTAAATCACTGTTATAGCATGCATTTTAAAATTCCCCAACAATATTTTCTGTAGCAGTATTGGTCCTTGAAAACAATTGATAGGTAAATTACACTATTTTAGTGACGAGAGAGATTACAGTGCATAGCATATAATGGTTCAGTTCGTTTTTATTTCTAATTATGAATTTCAAGTTTTGATGTTCAGGAAAAGTTGCATACTGCTGACAACGAATAATGTGATTTTATTTTCAGATTTTGCTAAGCACTTGCAAGTGTCGGCAGTGCAAGAGATTTAGCGGTAATAAACATATGCTTTAAATTGTTATCTATCACAAATGTCGGACGTGCTACTTCCATTTTGCTCATACTCATCACAGGACTCTCCAGCAATTGTGTCAGTTTTTCCAGCAGCGTAACATATTCCCATATTACCCTGCCTGTCAAATAACAGACAGACAGTGACTTTGCTGTAGGGCATGAGGGCAACAGCTTCTCTGCTGGTAATACTTGCTGTCACTTTTATGGAATGGGTGATGCTCACTACTAAGGTCTGACAAGCTCTCTCGTCTCAAAAACATTGTAGATTTTGTTACATCACATGAAAGCTGAAGTGAACCTATAAGCTCTCCGTTTCTATAACATTATCCATCTACCCTGCAAAAGGATTACGGTGCACTTTCAGGATTGCAAAATCCTTCGCTCTAAATCATCAATTTGCTAGTAGTTTCAAATAGTGATATTCAGAACTAATAGAGAACCTTATTTTAGTTGTATTTAATAAAAATTAAATTGATAAAATATAAACAAAATCATTCAGTATTGTGATGTGGTAATATTCAGTAGGAATAAATGTGGTCTGACCATTTGTTCATCATGTGTGATAAGGGTCTCAGTATGAGGTCTCCTTGTTATTGGATGTGGACTCCTTTCTGTTGCCTTCCATTTAAAAAGTACTGTTTTAAAGTATCTCCTCCAATTTAAAAATTTTGCAAAGGACCAAGGCAGCAGAGAGTTTAAACATACATCATGGTGGTTACGATGACCGTGCTAGTTAGATTTCGAGCTGCTCATCTTTGCGTACAATCTATTTTGCAAAACGCTGCAGAGTGTACATGTCAGGTCATTATTTGAGTGCTGCAAGATCAGCTTCCTTGTCTCTTGACTTCTGTTTAGTTTGCTTTTATTTCATCTTTTTACGGTATTGCATTTTTTCAGTGGACATAAATTGTCAGTATATATGCATAGAATTCTCATCTGAGCCCCTCAGGAAATATTTTCTGGAACTACAAATACATGACACACCAACCCTGGCAAGTAATACTTTTTGTACACCTTTTGTGTTGGAAAACAATCATAGATGATTTTACTTATTAGCCAAGTAGAAACGTTTATTTGGGTATATCTCACTTTCACATAGTGAATACGCAAACGTAATTGGACACTGTAATATTAAAATAGTAAATATGTTGGAAATATTTTTATATTAAAAATAATTTTTAAAAAACTAAAATTTATTTCAAATCTCTTAATTTCATCAGAAAAAAAAAGAGCAATTAGATTTAATTCTTGTAGTCTGTGGAATTTTATTCTAGTAAAATATAAAGTAGGGGGTTAAGAAAGCCTATGGGGAGTGTAGATGTTTCTGATCTAGATGTGCTGGTGACAATCTCATTATGGTTTATGGAATTTAAACTTTTTCATTGTTCATTTTCTCAAACTCAGGGAGCATTTTCTCACACATGCATGATTTCACATAAGTGTGTTAAAAAATAAACAGCAGAACTAAAAAATCCTGGTGTCAAGCTCTCAAAACTTAGGAAATACCAAAATTAAGCTGGCATGCAGTACTTTAAGTCCTTTTGTGGCTATATGTGAATTTACAGCCTTCAATTACTTCATGCTGTGATATTTTCTTTTTTTTCTATAGGACCTCTGCCTTCTCTGATTTAGCTGTCGGGAGTCACTGAAAGGGATTAATTTGGGTTGAGTATTAGAAGAATATACTGTCTTTAGGTTTTGCAAGGCATGAAAACTCAAGTGATGATTTCAGGAACAGGAAAAATAAAAAGGAAGCTTGACCTTGTGTTTGGAGTACTTGAGTTGTGACCAGAAAATTGAATTTTACCTTTGTCTCGTCCCAGAGCTCCTGTGCATGCTGGACAAATTAAAATTTTCAAATGTTTAGTAATTTTTTCTCCTTGTTTGCTGTTGCCCAGCTTGGATCCCTTGGTCCAACATGTAAAAATGCTGAATTCTCAGAGCTGCAGTGGGTGATGGTGTAAGCTGTGTTTTGAAACTACTAAGTCTCCATAATGATGCGATCTGGACTATTGCAAATTGAGTAACTAATTTAACAGAAATTTTAATTTTTACTTTCCCTGTGTCCTGGCTTCCTTTTTGCAAAATGTTGATACCGCTCCCTTATTTTAGACATTTTCCTTAGATTTCAATGAATTGTTCTCTGGAGCTGCCTTTTCCTGTCCACTGACTATAGGAGGGAGCTGAGACAGTTACTTTAGATTAGCAAGGGTTAGAGTTTAGGTGGGATTCTCCTTGCTTGAGTACACACAGAAGATGATTGAATCAGTGTTGCATGGACAGACTTTATCTGGACATTTACTAAATGTTTGGAACAACGTATTTTCAATATAGCCAATATCCTTAACATTTTGTATATACAGGAAAACCCTATTTGAATATAGTATATGAGGTTGGCACGTGGTGGTGGTATATATGCATGCTTAATCATGTCTTAAATATTTTTAATATGTGATATATTTTAGCATTCAATACAATGTGATTTGAAGTAGTTACATTTAAAACACATCTTTCCAAAAATAAACCAAAAAATCCTGCAAGGTATTCTGTATTAATTCAAACTTGTTTCAATTGCATATTCTGACAAAGGGTGACTGCAATTATAAAGAAACTGTGACCCTAATTTAGTCAGCTTGCATCAGAGAGACTGTTGCATGAGAACACCTTCTTTTGAGGACACAGCATACAAGCAAACGCACTGCCACCATAGCAAATGGCATTGCAGCTGAAAAATGATAAAAGAATACTGCTAATAAATCTGCTTGCTGATACAAGCAGAATATAATGTAATGGAAAAAAAGTTCAATTTTTATGCAACATTTTTCATCCTTAAGTTAGCAGTATTTCGAAGTGGTTTAAGAATAACAAATTGTATAGTGTAATTCAGTGACTGCATTTGTAAAGGTAGAATCTGTGTTCACTTTTACTAGGTGTGGGTGTAATGATCTATTTTATTACGTGGTCATCAAGTACGATAGAGGTAAACATTTTTGTGTGTATTCATGTATTTTAAAGTTTCTTGAGGAGAGTTGAATAATACCACATAAAACAGATTAGGACTTTGATTTCTGGTGTGACATGGAACAAAAGATTTCTATATATATATCTCTCTTAACTGGGAAATATGTGGTTATTCTGAAATCATTGTTGTCTTCCTAGGTTTGTGAGGAGCAGTCAAACATTGGCACTTCAGTGATTTTCTTGAAATTGAACAAGAGAAAATTATCCAAATCTGTAATACTATGTGAAGATTTAATACAAATCTTTACACCACTTATGCCCTGTTTTAAGAACTTCAGTAATGCCAAACCTTGTCACAGAAATGGATTTCACTATCAAGACAGTAAAAAAAAAAAAAAAACAACAAAAAAAAGGATGAAATTGCAGTGTATGGTAATTCTTATCAGTTGGCTGAAATATTGCCAACTGAGTTTTAATATTTGCTCCCCAGGTATCATATTTTAAAAAATGAGTTGGCACAGCCTCTGTTACTTTCTGGCAAACAGGTATAATACATCTATGTAATGAATAATTTATACCATAAAATGTTCCAAAAATAATCAGCCTTGAAATTAACTTAAGATGGGACTTGATTTATGAATAGTGGATAAGCTCAGCATAAAGTTAGTTGGTATTAAATCCCCAAATTAATCCAAATAATCAGATACACTTAGTTGGCAGAAGAAGATTCCCATAGTGTAGGTGGGAGGCTTAGGTTTTAATGAAAAAAAAGGTTAAGCACTGTAAAATATTTCTGGAACGGATGCTTATTTTAAATATTTTAATTCTTCTCCACATCAAAATCAATTCTACTAGTTCCAATACCCCATGTTACTGACTGCCAGATCCTCATCGTGGGCTTCTAGTGCTTGTACTTCTTCTTAGGTGCAGCTAAACTGTATCAAATGTATAGTTAAAAATGGAAAATACAGTACAGCATTGTCTTTCCCATAACCTTGTCTGAGCAAGTCTCTTTTTGAGTGGTTACACAGATGGTACTACATCTAATACCAGCCAGAAGTTTAAAGAAATTGGAATACAGGGATCTTTTTCTTAATGAGGTATTGTTGTTCCAAATGCAAAACCAGATTTCTGATTTTGAAGGATAACACTGGGATAGATCAAAGAGTATTAATTAACATGTTTAAAAAATAAAGTGCCAATTAGTAGTGCAAAGTGAAATACATAATTTTTTCTTGCCTTAAACCTTGTCAAAAACCAGCAGTTATAATAAACATCATAAGAGTCTCTTTTCCCAGTGGTATATTCTCAGAAAATTAAGATCTAAACTATGCACAGCAGTTTTAAATGAGTATTTTTGTCCAAAAAGTGCCCCATTTTCATGGGACTTGTCCCAAAAATTGTTTGGTTTCCAAGATTCATTTTGGTTTTCCCCATATTTTTTCTTAGCTAGGGGACTGAAGAAATCACTTGCTGCCTAACTTCATTCACTCTTTTTCATAAACACCCCAACAATGCAGAATTATTTCCAAAGCTGAAACTTTTCACAGTGTTATAAGTTCTTTTTCTTAATGGGAGAGCAGTAGTATCATTTAATGCCTTCCATAATGCTGAATATTTTATTCCAAAAGCAGGAGCAAAAAATACTTTGAATACTACTGAAAAGAGTGATTCATTGTGATGTCATTATACAGACACATATACTACCTTTAAAATGAAGTAAATTATTTTTTCAAAAGGCTTTGTGAGTATCTCATAGATCAGATTATTCCTGAGGTAGTCTTGCTTTTCATAAGTTGTCTTGACAGTTTTGCTTTCTTGCAACTAAAAATACATTACTGAAGTAAAAACAAACAAGGATGGCTGAAATCAGAAGCAAGCTTGGTCATTAATTACCACTTTGGTTAAAACACATACCCGTGTCTAATTTCCATTGGAACATTTTAGAAGTACCTGATTAGTAAAGGACTAGATTTAAAAAAATTTAAATCACAAACATGGCGTAGCAATTACACATTTTTAAGGCATCTAATCTGAATGTACACAATCTAGTATTTAAATGTCTAAACCTCTAGTTTAGGTATGGTTTAGTTTAGTTAGAATAACTATTACCTACTCTAAGGTAGTGGTTAAGGAAGCAAAACCTCTTTGTGGGCAGCTGTTAGAAATGCCACTGCTCCTCTTTGCCTTCTTTAGGTTGTGCTGCTAACAAAATCTGCTTACAATTACGGTTTATCTGGGAAATAGCTCTTCTACTGAATTATGACTTACACTTCCTAAGCCATGACAAAATGAATTTACAGCCTACGTTGCCCGCTACTGTTGTGCTGAGTGGCAAGGAATCTCTGCTGGGACCTGTCTGCGATTGGGAAAAATCCAAAAAGCAGCGAGCATCGTGTTTGAAGTAAAGCCACTAAACCTGATTTTATGCTAACGCAGCGTGAGAGAATAAAAAATGAGAGCACTTTTTCAGCCCTGAGCAGCACCCCGCACCAGGAAGATTTTATACCTCCTCTTTGGTATGCAGCTATGTGTACTCTCAGGATGAGAGAAGGCTGATAGAGGAGTAGTGTCTAGGAAGGACAGGGGGAACGCTTGCTCCTTAAAGAACTGGAGGCTTTCTTTTTCTTGCTTTTGAAAATCAATTTTTAGATATTTACAATGTTGAGCAGCGTTGCGACAGTGAATTTCATATACTGAAGATATTGTAATGAAATGTAAAGGACATGGAGATAGTAGTTTTAAGCCAGGTTTTCTCAGTTTTACATTCCTTTTTAAGTAATGGAAGATATAAGCATATGAAAGTCGCCAAACTGTAGCTGCCAAAGCATCATAGCTTACAGCACTGATACACATTCAGATCTACTTCATCAGTCCAGCTGTCTTCCTACTTCTAGAGTTCCTAAAATAATAAGCCTTTTGAGTATTGATAATTAGGGGCTTCATGCTGACAGTGGAGCCATAAACAAATTTACCAATAAACTGTAATTGACCATTACTACTTCCTATTAACAACCCTATTGGAAATGTTGATTGTTATTTACTTAATTAGCAGAGCACATGTTGGTTTTGAAAGCGTCTGAAAAAAAGTGTGAATGAGAAGTTTGTAACTGACTTGAATTTTTTAACCTTTTGAGCCTTGATTAAATTCTTGGCTTAGATGATATAAGATGCCAGGAGGGCAGTATTAAAAAAGCATATCCATTGTGCATAATCCTTTCTAATTTGAATATTCATGAAGAATAGAAGACTCAACAGAAAATAGCAAAAATACTGTGCAATGATGTAAGCAAAGGGAATCCTGAGAGATGCAAAGTTATATCTGGAGTCTGGTGGCCTCCCATTCCACTCAAATTTGCAAAGTAGTGCTCTGTTTCTACCAAATTCCTGAGATAAATTTCTTTACCTAGAAATATATTTCTTACCTTATGTTTTATATAGAACTAGAAGGTATGTAATTAGAGAAGAATTATATATCTTAATTCCTCACTAGTCCAATTTTATTACCCTGCAAATTATCTTAGCACATCACCTGTAATCGCATTCTATATAACGGAAGAAGAATTAGATCTTTTAATTATTAGTTTCTGGATAAAATCTGAACACGTTATCATAGCTGCCTAATTACCTGCTCATGTTTACTTTCAAGGTTGATTTTATTTTAAAGTCTTTCAAAGAAATGCAGCCATATATGTCACTTTAAGTAATGTGTCGCTCATCAGTATAAATTACTAATGCTGCCTGGGCAAAATCTAATCATATTGAACCAAGAGAGAAAAAGGAGAGGGGGGGAAGAAACCAAAAAAGTGCCATTTTATGAAGTGCAAAGTAAGTAATGAATTTTAGCAGAGTCAAGATTCGCTTTTTGCCATAGTGTTAGATAGTGGTAGTGAGGTTTAGTCACCATTCTCAAATAGCGATTCTCTTAGTGCCAGCCACATTTAATCACATTTTGCAGAAGACAGCTGGGCATTGCCGATTTGTGCTGTGTCAGCCACTTTCTGTGCAAAGGAGTGTCTCATCACTTGGATTTTAGCATTCTGTAGCAGAAAAGTTCCCTCTTCTTAAAATTGGCTCAGCAAATAGTTTGTGTGGGAATATAACTGTAAGAGCATTACAATCAGCACTACCAAGAAAAAGCACACATACTACGTGGAATTTTAAGGTGGCTTTTGAAAAGATTTTTACAAAACCTTTAAAATGTATAGTACATTGTTAAATTCTGGTGGCAATTAAGTTAATCTTAGATTTTTTATTAAATGTGTCTTTGGTAACGGTTGAAAGTTATTATCTGGTTCAGTGGTTTGAAACACCTTTTGGGCATGTTTGAAAAGTCTTAAGTGTATTTTAGCTGCGTCGGACAGTACCAGAAGATTTCATGTATGGAAAGCCTCGGAACCTGTAGTTATCAAGATTTCTTCTAGCTACTAATCTCATGAAGACTGAAGGGCAGATGTTATCCTTTCACATGTGGTATAAATAGCCAAAGAAAAAAAAGTGTCAAAAAGGAAATAGCAAGATATCTTAGTATTTATGGAAGGTACACACAAGTGTACTTAGAGTAGGTTAATCACATCACGTATTTATTTTTGGAAATAGAAGGGTGTCAGCAGATTGATACAGTCATTGACATAATGAATATTAAATGTGTAATCCATCCTGTGCAATAAATAAGAATACATATTAGGTACTAATATTTGCAAGTATATTGTGTATTAAATGAATATGAAGTTTGTCCTACTGTTTTCTTCTAGTGCCTAATATCTCCACTGCTTGTTATAGGTTGAGAGTATTGTGGAAGGCAGAGGAACTGCAGAGCAAAATGATATTCTAAATACTTGGCTTTTTAAAATTGCTGGTGGTAAGGAACTTTTTGAAGGCTATCATATGTCTTTATTCATGTAAGGATAGCTTCAAGAATCTTACATTTAAAAGGTAACTATGAGAAAATACAAAAAATTTGAGGTGTGGGAGATGTGATTTATTAATTCTCTCACTGGGATGACCTGTAGACCTGTTGTTGTATATGTGCTTTCTGGGTGCAGCATAGACAGAGCCTGAAACCTCCGTGATACAAAAATAGTAAAATATTCAGAAGACAATTTATACCCTTTCTCAGGTACCCTGGTTAATATACAATGAATCATTTTGCCTAGTGACTCATTCTTCCATGCAAAGCAACCTGCTTCAGCTAAAGAATAGTAAAATGGCTTAAGCAGTCCCTTCAGAAATACGATTTTGAACTGTCTTAAGAAGAGGAAGAGGAAGAGGGAAGTGAACGAGGATCTTCCCTCTGATGGTTGAATGAGTTCACCAGTTCATTTAGGGCAGCAACCAAACTGTCATCTAAGGCATTGAGTATGTCTGTCTCACTCTTTTTTTTTTTTTTTTTCCATTGGGGAAAAAAAAAACAGAAGAAGGGGGGAGGGAGGGTTGTTAGACCCCAGAGAGCTTTCAGTGTAGTGAATCTCCAGAGGGGGAGGGGAACTGTTGATAATTCAGGGTAACGCGACTGAATATTGAATAAAGCTGGTATTTAAAATACTCTGTTGCTTTGAACATTTCCTGTTGATTAGCTTAAATGGTTCTACATTCCGCTATGCTCATTTTCATGGATCTTAATCCGAGGTATCTTAGTACGTATTTATCTTAGTGTTTTGGTTAAGATCAGGGGTGGATTTTTGAATCACCCAGTTGCCACCAATTGCTATGCTTTGGTTCACATTAAGGAGTGGTCTCAAGAGCGTACAAACCAGGTTCCGGTCAAGGGACACTAAAGCTGAGGATGTATTCTGACTGCTAATGGGCAGTGACCAAACTAGTCGTATCTTTGGAACATGTATAGCATGTCTGGCTGATCCTCAACACCAACTGCGTTGCTCTACAGAACTGTTCCTGTCGCACCGCGGTAGTTACTGCTATGAAGTGACTATTAAAACCACTCTTTTATGTTTGCTGTATCTAAGGTACGTTTGTGTTTTAGCTTCATTGACTGCAAAAGTTATTTCGTTCCTATTCTGACAAGAGAATTTGTGAAATTCATCTATGAGTTGTCTCAGGGTCAAAGGCCTAAAAATTAATACACGGCTATATACTGCTAGGGTATTAAATTTTATCATTTGTTTGTTTGTATAGGCACTGGATGCATATGCTTTTAACTGAAAGATTCTGGTCTGCGTTGTTATTAAGCAGCTGTATTTAAGAGTAAGGGACTTGGTGTGTGTTTTCTACTACAGATGAGAAACACAAAAAGGAATTTTGTCTCCTAGATGTAATCTTTAAAAACAAAACAAAACAAAAAATAACACCGCAGGGTTTGTGCCTCCTAAAACAAGGCAGTAAAGTTGACATTTGGAGTGAATTTAGTTTCATCATTCCATATATCATTTACAGCGTTCTTAATTAGGGAAGAATGAGGAATTTCCAGGCCTTTCTGAGGATGCTTTGAAAAAGCAGCACTAGTTGTGACCTTTCAGTTCCTGTGGGCTCAGCAAAAGATGGCTGATTAATGTCACATCTTACACTGTGTCAACTGGGCTGTTCATTTCCTTTTTAGTAAACAGCCCGCTGTCAATGTAGCTCAGTTTGACAGAATAAAATATCCTTGTGGTTTAACTCGCTACTTTATATTAATAAGAGTATGTATCTCTATTATCTATATTTATAACATAAAGTTATATGGAAATTTTCTTTAATTACTCTAGTGACTGGCGTGAATGAGTAAGTCAGGGGCACCCACAGAATAGGGTTCCTGACATTTGTTTGAAGCTTCTTAAAGGGATGTCTAAGAGATTTTTTCATTTGGCATATTCAGACGTTAGAGAGGTCTGAAAAGGAGGGCATAAGAAATGTTTTTAGAGAAAGCTTTTCTATAGATAGATTCATTCTTTAAAAATATTTTTATGGCCTTGAATTAATGGGTTTTTTTTCTGCTTTGTCAGTTGGAAATAAATGATGGTGCTTTTTAAACATGAGAGATTGGGAGAGGGAGAGAGAGAAAAGCAGGATGGGAAAAAATAATGGGACTGCAAGAGGCACCCTTGGCATAGAAGGGGAAATGTGAGCGCGCACACATTCATGAGCATGAGAAAATTCCACTTGGAGAAACACACAGAAACCCTTATGGGGGAGAACGGGGTGAATTAGGAAACAGGGCCGTGGCAAAGTGGAGAGGAGGATGCGGGAGGCACACAGAGAGCCTTGCCCCAGAGCAGGGTAGAGCGTTTATAGAAAACGTATGAAGCACAGGCAGATGAGTGGGTGCCATATAAGGAAAGTTCAGGGAGCTATAAAACTTGCATAGTAAACTTAGACTGCAAAAAATAATGTACCGTGCAATCCCTTTCTTTATTTCATCTTGTTTCTGGAAAAAAAAAATCTGAAACTGGGGAGAGATGAAAACCAGTCTTGATTTAATAAGTATCCTTTGATGATTTTGTGATGTTTTTGGAGATTACACAGTTTAATATCAGTCTGTTTTGCATTATGTTGGGAAAATCTGGACTTCAAGGAGTTGAAAAGCAAGAATTAGTGCTGATGAAGATGTAAGGAGCTAAATAAATATTACTTAAAGGACTTCTCAAAGGGAAAAAAAAATACCACCCAACCCTATGAATGTGCTGACCCTGTCTTGAGAATTAAGTTAGATGGTACAATTTAAAGCTTTGTTCCAACATCTGACACACACTCTCTGCATGCTGATGCATAATATCTGAAGATTGTGTGCTTGAAAGAAAGCCTTTTCTGAGCTACATTCTATTTTTGTTAGAATAAAGCAGCTGCTTTTTGGAGCGGAGATCTCAAGTGCTCAATCTTCCAGTTCAAGTGAAGTATCAGCCAAGGATTGTGAGCAAATTTTGTGTATGCTTTCTCCCAAGCTGCTGAAGTGGAGTAAAGTAAACTACTTTGACCATAAATTGTGTGAATGTGCAGCTTGACCCTGAGAGGTACAAGTGAGTTTGCTGCTGTACCTTACTCCCAAGTCGTCACTGCCTCAGCAATCCAAGAGCGTGGAAAGTTTGGGGCAATTTAAACATGATTTGAAAAGAAATACAGATGGAGTAAACATGATTTGCAAAGAAATACAGGTGGAGTAAAACTGTCTTTTAGAGAGACTATATGAATGGATCTCTGTGGTCTGCCCCTGATCCTTTCTGAAGGAAAAAAACATGGCTTAAGGAAACAGAAAAATGCAAACCCAGATGTGGCCTTACTAATGGAGCAATTGTAGCTGCAGCACTGCCTTCCACAAGTAATAGCAGGTGGCTTCGTATATTTGTTGTTTAGAAAATCTTGTTTTAGATGTTAGGTGTAAAGTGCCTGTATCATTCCATAATGTAAGCCAATAGTTGCGGTTATATGCAACATACATACAGCAACACAGTGAGCGCCACGCTTACTGTGGACATGGGTGCTTGTGAAGTGTTTGAGAATTTGTTTTGCAGCTTCTGTTTGGGGTTTTTTTTGTTGCTTTTTTTTTGTTTAAGGTGAGGGGGAAAAACGATTGGCGAGATCAGAGCTGTACAAAACGTGCACAGTGAAGATGAAACATCCTGATCCAGCAGTAATAAATTATGTGCGTATTGTCTTAAAGAGCTTTTAGAACTCCATAAAATATAAAATTAAGACAAAAATAACTTTCCAGGCTATAGTATATGCCTGTGACCTGATTCATAATAAGAAAAAATAGCAGAACAATATATAGGAAGAAGGCGCTGTGGCCGAAAACAGGAAAAAGTATTGAATTACTCTTATACTATGCTATTATCGCTGCATATAGCAGTCTTGCCAGTATATTAATATCCTGCAAAAGGATATTCATATAAAACCTGTTGCTCTGGTGCACCAGGTAATTTCCAAATTATGCAAGCCATAGGAGATCTAGCACCAAAAAAAAAGATAGATATTGGCTTTTTCCCTTTATTGAAGAAATTGTAAAATTTCTGGTGATGATGTTCATGTTCGTATAGAAATTTTTGCCAGTAGTTTGAGCCATACTGTACCTGTGATCAGTGACTTTAATCCATGACAGTAACATGAAAGGTGTTTTCCTTTGCATTATACATATGAGACGAGATTAGTGTGATGAATCTATATTTTGAAGTTTAATTCCAGTTTTGGTATTTTAATGTGTTTTTTTAATTAATAAATAGTGTTTTAAGCGTTGATTTTGAATACAGTTCAGACAATTCTGGGGTAAGAAAAAGCAGCTATTCAAGGAGTAGCTAAAAGGACAGCTTTTGAATGGTGGAAAATAATGAATGATGAGAAAGTAAAAGGGAGAGTTTGATTTGAAAGGTGGAGAATTCAGTCGAAAGAGAGGCAGGATTAGTACACTGAGTAATGGAAGTGTAGAAAATATGTGAGTTAGAAAGGGGAAACTAATTCAGGTTCCAGAGGTCAGTGAATGATAATACCTTCAAATGGCAAAATGTTCTCCTGTTTGCTGTTTCTATTTGCATGTGATCAAGTTGGAAGAATAAATATGAAAAATGTTATTTTGAGAGTGCTCTTTCTAGCTTTAAATATATGTAATTTTTTTTTTTCAATTTGAAGAAGGCATCCAGAGAAAACGCATGACCCTGTTTCCTTTCATACTTTGTTCAAATGCTTCTAGTAAAATATTAGCAATAGTAGCATCCTTATTTTAAAACAACCTTAAAAGTGGGAATTCACCCTTTGACACTTGGAAATGCAAGTAGATTTCAAAGATGCAAGCTTGGATTGTCAGTGCTGTAGTTTATTGAAAGATAGAGGGATAATAAATTGAAACAGATGGGTATTTATTGGAAACTTCTAACTTTATTAATTCCTTCATATTACACAGTGTGTTTGAAGAAAAAAAAATACCATGAGGCTAAAGAATGTAATTAAGTTTCTATATTTGGAAACCAGATTTTTCTTTTGTTTCTGTCCTTAAAAGAAGGCGGAGGTTTTAGAGCTGGGTTAAGGTTTATTACCTGAACCGAGGTAGTTTCAGAGTCAGCTGAGAATTAGACCCTGTTGTGTCAACAGTGTATAAACATAGAAGTCATCATCGCCTTCTCAAGACAGAGAAAAAATAGCCAAGGACAGAAGAACGGCATTGCGTCTGCAACTGGCAGCATAGGAGTTTAGCACGTGTACATTAAAGGTTGCATTTGTAATTTCCTATCTTTGGAGGGGGCAGGGGAAGAGAGGAGGTTGTCAGATGTTAAATAAAATCAGCGTGAGGAGAGTGACAAAGGCAGAATAGAAAGAGGAAGGGAAATTCTACAACTCTGGAGCGTGACTTAAAAGTTTAAAGCCCCTGTTCTTATCTCATTAAGTAACGCAGGGTAAAATCCTACGAATGACAAAGTGTAAGTATGTCACGTGTAAGTAGATTGAGATAAACTCTACATTTCTCCTGGGGATTTACTTTGGCCACCTGTGAACTGTGGAGAACTACAGGTATCTCCTCTTCACTAGATTTTACCAAATTCTGGCTCAGATGCTGTGAATACTTTCAAAGTATGCCCCTGGGGTGTAAGAGAGCATGAGGACGGGTAGGAGCTCGGTCAGCTGATGGAGGGATGTGCTGTGGTCTGGGCTGGAGAGGCACCTTCGGTGTGACCCAGGAAGGCTTTTCCTGCGCAGCACTACAAATGGTACTCTGTGAGGCTACAAGCACTTTAGCACTTCAATAAAAATGTGCTAATTTCTTCCTGTAGCCCTTCAGCCGTAAGAAGCTGGCTTCACGTTTCAGCAAGGGCTTTTTTTTTTTTTCCTTTTCATGAGTCTAAAGGGGGACAAATATTTCTACTTTGTTGCTGTTAGAAGTCTTTGTTGGTAACTTTGGCTTCCAATTCATTACTGCCGTCATGTTTTCAGAGCCTGGTGTGAGAGATAAACCCTTTGCAAATGAAGACAGCATCCATTTTGTTTCTACCTCCGGCCACACAGAATTGATTGGGGTAATAAAATGACACTACCATGTAATATACTGACGGCTCTTTAATTTGAAAACTAGTTCCAGGCTGATTCAAAACTTGTTTAAAGCTAATTTATGACTTGTGTAATTTTCAACTGGACCAAGGTAAAGGATGATGTATGAAAACTGATACAGAGTTAACATAATATATTCAAAACTGTCAGCTTGAAATCATCTATAAAGGGTTTGTGGGTTTGTAGGTTAATTTGTTTTGATTCTTTTTAGTTTTGTTTTGGTTTAAAGTAACAATGGCAGAAAAAAAAACCAGATGCTTGGCTGGTGTAAATACCGTTGTAAGACACTATTTTTCCATCATTTTGTTTTTAGCAAAGCGTTTTATGCATACCTTTTTTATATACATCAGTTCTCCATTTTCTTCAAAATCGGAAGCTGTGTAGAGTTTCTATTTCGTATGAGTCATCATCTGTGCTGACAGTAACATGGATTGGTAAACAATTACAGTGTTTTGTTACCATAGCATTCCCTATGAATAAACACATCTGTATATACATATCTGTATCATATTTACATACACAATACATATCTGTATATGTGTATTGATCATGTATTTAGTGGTCTGGTTTTTAAAAGACAAAAAGTAAAAATAGTCAAGTCCTCAAATTAAGGCACAACATCAGCATAGCATAAAATGTAAATATTTTCCTGTGAAATCTATCACTTCTGAGTAGCTCACAAATAAAATCCACATCTGTTCTGTATGCACTATTGATTTTTCAGTATACTGTATCAGTGATACTTCTTCACAGCAAAGGACAAAACTAAAAGAACAATGTTTGCTTCTGTTGGAGTAGATGCAAATAGCAAATATGCCAAATGGGATGAAGGGGAGAAAAGAAGCGAATGCTTTGAGGGGGGTGCTACAGTTGGATGCATCTTGCACCTTTGATTTCTCATCTCCTACCAGTCATTGTCACCTTTGATCTCTGCTGACCTGAATTTAAAAAAAATATATAAAACGCTGAATGTCCGAGACTCAGAATTTAACCAGCTGCACTTTTGTGTCTGCTGTCAAGACTAGCAAGCAAGTTCCATCCCAGGACTAGAATATCTGATGTGTTATGTATTTGTGTCAACATGTAATTCAAATACTATTTTTTTTTTTTTTTTGCAGAACTGTGATTGATTCAAGCCAGTGCTGTTGTGGTATCTTAAACCGCTTTGACCTAAAAACATTTAGGTCATATGAAAACAGACATAGTTCAAAGCAGGGCCGTCTTTCTTGCATAAACATAGTAGAATGTCAACACATTTCATGTTTCCTCTTCAAGGTTTCATAAGTCCAAGAAGGTTCATGTTCTGAGGAGCTTTGAGCAAAATCAGCATTGTGCAGGAAAAATGTAATTACTGAGCATTCTGAATTTGTGTTTTTATGATGCACTTATCTTTTGATAAAGAATTTCTGTATTTTCAGGAAACCGGAAGTACTGCTTAATACTGGGTTTCCCCCATAATTTATTAATTAATATAATTAAATATTGTGATTCATTAGAAAGCTACGTCTTGAGCTGTCCAACTTGAAAATGTAAGTTTTCATATGTAAGTTGGAAAATATAGTAATATTTTAATGAAATGTGGAGGGCTTGAGCACTAGAAAAGACATCTACCAAATAGCTTACTGGGTAGGTTATATATCCATGAACAGTCATGTCCATCACTGCTACAGTTGAGGCTTACAGATCAATAAGAAGTGCAGTCGACATGGTTTTCATCATACAAGGCCTTGAAAGAAGAAAGAAATTACATTTTGCAAAGTCAGTCTCAGATGTTACGATATAAATAATAATTAGGAAGAACAAGAAACCAATTTTAATTATTTTCAAAATACATTTTTCCTTTTAATGCTTTCAATAAAAATGTTGGCTAAGGTCAGAGGTACAGATTTTTTACTGTTCTTTACAAAATTAAACGATGCTAATACTTTTTCAGGTTGTTTTATTTGCTGAGTACATGTCAAGGTACCAGGATTTGTTACCAGAACTATTGCTCACTTGACCATGTACTCATAACACACTGAGCAGCAGCTTTATGAAAGCTCTCAGTTGCACCTTGCAGCATTTTTATTGTTGTACCTTACATGAAAGGATCTCATTCCACTTACTGAATATGTTTATTTCTGATAGCTGTACTTCATATGTTGCCAAACTAGTTCAGAGCAACATAGATCGCCTTTCTTACATATGTTCAGGCTCTGTACAGTCTTCCTGAGAAGTGACAGCGGTGTGAAAAGAAATAAAACCAGTGTAATTGGAAAGGGCGATGCATTTCTTGGCTTAGTTTCTGAATAATAAAATAAATTTGATTTCCATCCATCTCCTTAAAAGTGGAAGTATTATATTAGCTAGCTAGTTCTTAAGAAAACTATTGAGAGGGATGGCCAAGCTGCTTGGAAAGAAGATATTCAAGACTTGATGGGGGAAGAGGATTTATGACATGCTAGTCCCGTTGAGGCAGGAGGAATGGAACAGAAATGTATGTTTGCCAAATTACAGTTGCTTAGACCATTTTTGAAAACCATTGTTGATTTCTTTCAAAAAATCATAAACAAAAAAAATATGTTGCTACAATTACCTGACCACAGGTAATAGAAGTTTGTTCAGACACAAAAGACAGGCACACTTCAAGGAGAGAAATCACTGAACCAAAGAATTCAGACAAGTACATAATTTTCTTCTAGCAGATGTGGTCGTTACTTTTGTTTTTGTAAGTAGCACTGAAGAGCTTGTGGAAGCATATTGAGCTGATCAATTGCATGGCGATGGTTTAACTTTCCAGTTCTCAAGGAGAAAACAAAACCGTACTATTCAGTACTCAGAGCCACTTCATGGCTAATTGGGTCAACAAGAAGAGACGGTCTCATCGTCATAGTTTACTGGGAACCAAACTGAGGCCGCCTTTGAGACAGAGAACATTTGCCTGTGCAAGTCCAGGTCTGCTAGGGAAAACAGCGAGCTGTCAGGATGGACATGATGCAAAGTTTATTTCGATGGCATATAGAACACGGGGCTTTCGTACAGTCAGTAGAGGAAAATCGGACTTTTATTATCAGAATGCTAGAGATGTTTCTCCTTGTAGTTCACTGTGTTTAGCCATGGTGTTGATATTCTTTTGAGGAATTACTATTTGGGATAGTAGCTTTACCAAGGTATCTTATTTTTCCTTTTGTTCCACAGATCTAGTGCTTAAGCCCATAAAACAGTTCAGTGCAATGGCAGTTGGATGTCATTGTTAACATTTTAATTGATGGCATTCTTTTGTCTTCGCTGAAAGCTCATTTTTCCTAAAATGTCTTCCTCATACCAAACCTTAAACTTAAGGTGGTAAGCCACAGAATTGGCCAGTATATCCTTTTTCTAAGTCACAGGGAGGTGGTGCAATGGGAAAGGCATAAAAAGCTTTATTTGAAATACTTAAGCTCAGAAGCTATTTTAAAGTGATTCACCTGAAAAGGTGTATGAAGTAGACATATTAGAGTATTCCCCCTCCAGACCCAAAGAGATTTTTCCAACTTTCTAGCCACTAGCAATCCCCTCCATCTACTAATTCTTTTTTTGCAATATCTGGTCTTACCTGTGTTTCTCTGTGTGATTCATTAATGGTTGTTGGGCCACAGTGTTCACTTTTTCCCCTTCCAACAGTCAAACATACATTGGGCTAAACTGCAAATGCTGAATATTATCATGATGAAATTTTAATTTACTTTTTAGAGTTTGTTATGTTGAAAAACTTAATAATGAGCTTTGCAGCTTGCAGTTTCCAAAAGTATAATCTTGATTTCCCTGCAATTAATGACTGTAGAAAGTGATATATCAAAAACACGTATTCTGCTTGCTAAATGATGACATCTAAAATATCTTCTGTAATGAGCATTACAACAAGCACAGTAGAGATAGTACTGATTAATGGATGTTTTTCTCAGTAGTAAAATATCTCAGTCTGTGCAGTTATCAAAACCACTGTGTGAAGCAGTGAAGGTATTAAAGTGGTTTTTGTTTTGACTGATCTAGTCATGTCGCATTGCAAAATCAAGGTAGTTTGGAAAACAGAATGTAAACTACTTAAGAATTTTGATTTTATTTATTTTACCATAGTGTTAAAGTTACTAATAGACAACCATCTCTACTAACTTTTCTAACTTTACCAGGTTGTATGCTGTATTGGTTTGCAGTGATTGGTAAAATACATTTGTGGGGGGTTGTTCTAGCATGGTCCCATCTGGTTTGCAGAAACCTCCACCTTGAATAAGGGGATGAAATGCAATATTCCCTTCCTTGCAGTTCAGGAGCAGGGGTAGGTATGGGCAAAACAAGCATGCTTATTCAGAACTTTGCAATTCTGAAATGCTGTATAGCTACTTAATAATACTTATAATGCTCTTGTGAAGAAAATATTACCATTTTAAGAGAAAATATATGACAGATGTTTTTGCCTCTGGGGTAAAAGAAGTTGCCCAGGGTAAAAAGAGTAGAATTTTAGACCTCAAGTATTTTTCATTTCTCTGTCTGTGCTTAGAGCGCAGCTCCTCTGAAAAGTTTCATTTTCTTGGCGTGCCACGTCAACACGCTGCTGAGGGATCTATTTGTCTCTGTTGCCCTCAGGACTCCGAGCCGTCAAATGAGGTGGTCTCAGAGGCCCCGGGTAATGTGGTACCCTCTACCTCAAGAAGTAGCTCTGAAGAGCTTGTATCGGTGGCACAGAAACGTCCAGAAGAGGTAGGACATTCTGTGTCTATTCTTTTCCGAGATGAACTGTTGGGGGATACACGTTTGCCTCTGTTTTTCATGCCTAGTGTTGTTTTACTCATAGCAGAGACTTTTTAAAGCTAAAGCTCAATCTGAGCCTCCCATACCAACAACATGCAAGACCAGGGTAAATCTCAGTACCTGTAAGCCAAGCATATGCCATCGGCTGCCTTTTTAATACTGTTACTTATTATCAGTGATTAGGAAAATATTTTTTCTTGTTCCCGTCTTTTATACCATGACAGTAACAGGAGTCCCATTAGATTCCAGCAAATTAAACTTTCTGACACTAAAAAGTCAGAAGTAGGATCTGTGCATAGGTATATAGGCAGATGTAAAGCTTTTGTCATCCTTCATTAAATTTAAATACGGCTAATTGCTGGGTTGTGCAAAGGAAAAGACCCTCACTAATATTGTGTCTTGTTTTGTGCCCTTGTTTTCCAAAAACCGATGCTAGGTGCTAATGGTGTAGTATGATCATAAGTCCATACTCCCTGTGGTTACAAGAAAAGGTGTGAGCTTGTAAGGTAGTTCCGTAAAGTAGCCAATGACTTGGGGTTTTTTTCTGTCCCTGCAACATGTAATTCTCACAGTGCACCATAGCTGGAGGCGAGGTTGTCTGCAGAATTCAGACTCAGAACTTCAATTTATGGTGGCAGTCGTCCTTTCAAGTCCTCTATTATCCCAAAATTAACCCTTCCTGTGAGTAGGAAGTCCTTCATTTGGCATAGCCTTAACATTATTAATCTTGGCTTCCTCAAACGGTTTAGTTGTTATTTTTATTATTAAAGATATTCCAAGTACAAGGTAATACCAAGACTAGTCTTTCCTGCTTTTTTCTTAGATTTCATGTGACTGTAATCTTCCCAGTAAAGGAGGGTATGCAATACTAGCCGTAGGAAATACAGTGCAATTTATTAGTTCTTAGTGCAGCCGTTAGATAATTATCAAATACCTTCTTGAATTTCTCCTTTCCCCTGATAGTATTGTCACTTTGTCTGAAGAAGAGGGAAGTCCGCAGTACAGGGCCAGAAGAATTCTTAAGAGTGTCTTCTGGATTAAGACCAAATAGGTACTTCACTTATTTTGGAGTATCACCACGTAGTCTAAGATAGAAAGTCAGGTTATCACATATGAGCAATCCTGAGGATAGAGTAATATGAGCTTTTAGAAATACTTTTGTGTGTATTCTTGAGTAGCAAAGGGACCTCTAGTCTATGGAGCGAAACAGGTTCTGCTTCTTAAGTCTCAGCTTTGCCAATTTATCTTACTCCACTGGAGAAATTAAAATTGCGAGTACAGATGATACTTAAAAATAGGGGAAAAGTGCTGCAGAAAGAAGAATGAAACATGGTTAGTTAGTAAAAGGCGACCGAGAGGAAGATGGGTATACATGTTTTGCTTTTGTGGAATAAAAACAGCTAAACTCTGGGGGAGAGGAAACTTCAGAGAATTGAAAGATGGAAATATACCTTCTTAATTTTACTAAATAATAGTTTTATTATTTAGTAATAATACTTTTAATTAAAAAAAAGTAATAGTTTATGTTGAAGCTGTTTTACTGAATGTGGGGTCACAAAGTATTAATATGTGTTTTATAAGGGAATGAGACTTTCTCCAATCATATTTACTGCAGTTTATGCAAAAACAGAGAGAGGTGAGTCAGAAGGAGTTTTGTGGTTGGATTTGCAGGGAACCTTGAGAGGGGAGCACCAGTACGCTGAGTTTCCAAATTCAGAACCCACCATGAAACAGCCCATCTAAGTTACACATGGGTAAGTCAGCACGGTAAACAAACATTTGTGAATTCCACCCTGAAAAACAGGTCTTTAACAAAACAAAACAAAAACAGCGTTTGCAGACAGCTTTGCTTCAACTAATGCCTTTTTTATTTCTCATTTTATTTGAAGTCTCCTGGTACATCACTCCCTTATATTCTTTCAGTGTCTGCTTAATGAGTTAATATTTGGAATTAACTACAGCTGCTAACTGGTGCATTATTTGTATAATAATTTATGTCTCATCTGAATTCGACCCATCAGTATTGCTGAGAAGGCAGTTGTTAAGGAAAAGCTCAAATGCAGCCATGGAAAAGAGAAATAAGAGAAAAGTTTAAAGAAGGCAAAATGGCTAACAGACTAAGGACTTCAGGAAGGTGGAGGAGGATTGAGAAGGACGTGGAAAGTGATGTGCAAAAAAGAGTCTTGGACTTACAAATGTGAGGAGAGAACAATTTCTAGTAGGAGAAAGTAAGGAAAATCCCATGAGTTTCCACATTGATTTGTATAAACCATAGTTTTTTCCTGCTTACAGTTTATTTTCCTCTTAGATAGGCCAGTCTGAATCTAACACTCTGTTATTTGTGTCATTAGTTTTAACTTTGTGGGATGTCATTTGATCGCTCAGATGAGGCGTTGTTTTGCACGTCCAGTTGTTCCTGCTTGTAGAAACAATGGTTGAATTTTGAGTTCTACTCAACAGGAGGGCGGGATGGCATCCGCTCCTCTTATTGCCTCCCTTCTTCCCAGCCTCTTTTCGTGCTCTAACATCAGATTTAACTTAGCATGTGGTAGGAACGGTGTCCAGCTATGTGGCATATGACAAAAGCCACTGCAGAAATAATTAGTGTGTTGGGTGTTTAGATTTAGATACCTGTGAAAGCTTCAGGAAAGAGTGTGTATTCATCGGTGTATTTCAGATGCAGGAACAGTTTGGGTTATAAATTAACGAAACTGTGTTTAAAGTTAGAAAGATAACTTATTCTGTGTTTTCAAAAGCTGTGCAATCCTCAATAAAATTTAAGTTGTATAGATTTGAATGCTTGAATGATTTAATTACTATCCATACTGAAATAAGGACATTTGCTGTGGGATTGATGAGTTAATATTGTATATATTTATTGTCTTTTTTAAGAACAGGAATTGAAAAGTGGAATATAAAGAAAAATTTGATGAATTTGAAAGGGAACAAATGTGTGCCATCCTAGTTTCAGTGTCATTTCATTAGACCTTCTTAACAGTTGCTTAGGAAACTGTAGAATAACACTGTTTTTTGTAGAATGTTATAGTAAATTAGATTGTTTTGGTGGTTTGTGTCCAACAGTAACACTTAAAATAGGAATTTTGCCCGCACAACTATTTCAAAATTCAAAACTGCACTATTGTTAGCATGCCCTGAGTCAATACATTGAATTATGTCTCTGATATCACACATTCTTTTCCTTCTTTACCGTGAACTAATGAAAGAAAATTCTCTGGACATGTTGCTTACTTAAGATGCAGAGCTTTTAAAATGTTTTACATATACAAATGCACTTGTTTGAATAACAGTGTAGTCATTTGATAAAAGTGAAGGGCTGATGAATTAGATTTCATGACCCTTACTCTTTTTTTGTGGTCACTTTCGTGCATCTGGCAGTTGCAGTATATTTAGTAAATATATTTGCATAGTTTTTTAGACGAGTATACAATGACGTTGAAGAAAGTGAAGGTTTTTTGTTAAAGTAATTTTGCTTTGCCTTTTTCATGTAGTGGCTGTTAGAGCAAGACAGGTGTGGGGTATCTTGATACCATTTCTCATAAGTGGCACTTCAATGTATGAGGAGTGGTGGTGTCCATGGTTGGTTATCTGAGAGGAGACTTGTTTTGACATTCCCCTTAAACCTGAGTCTCATAAGAGGCATATCCTCTTCTTTAATTAGGAGTAAAATAGAAATACATGAGTTATGTGTATTAATTTCCTTTGCCGATCCTGTGGCAAATCAATTAATCAAGTTTTAATAGTGTAAGCCTAGAGGCTAACAGAGCTGTTCTTTCTGAATGGCTGCATTGCCAAAGCAGTACAGATACAGATGAAATGCTGTGCCATTCTCTCTCTTAGGTAAAAAAAAATGAATTGAACAACCATCCCACCTCCTACTTTCCTTAACAAAAAATCATGCATATATGTTCCGGAGCATTTTCGGGTAAAATATTAATGATGTGATGGTAGCATATGAGCTTGAATAGCTTATATATCTGTGGTGCTTTCCGAGTGCTGCATTAAAACTATAAAAGGTGTGCAAAGCATTGTGATTCTCAACTAAAGAAAGATTAAGATAGGTACCCATTAATCTGTTTCTGAACTATGAGACATTCAGTGCTTGCAGTTTATCTGGATAGAGCGCAGACTTTTTTCCATTACTAATGCACAGCTGAGGTATAGTGTTTTGCTTTACAGGAAAAGATGTGTCCCACACTTAAGTCATCTGCCATTAGGCATAAGTATGGTACAGGCAACTTAAAAGGATTATAGAATTCAGTGTTAAAATCATTGCATTATTCTTGGAAAATCTGGGGGAGCCATCTGCATTATTTCATATATGAGCAAAGGGAACATTTCTTAATTTTTATGCACATGATTGGCAGCTGATACTATCTTTTGTTTCTTGAGTTATCTTTCTTCCTTCATCTCTGATAAAACCTTTCCCAACAAGTCCCATTGCCTCTTCAAGTTAGTAAGAAATGAGATTTTTTTTAAAACCTGAAGCTATAAACTTCAGCAGAGCATCCGATCCATCCTTATGCTATTTTATTAGACTGAGGTGTTGGCTTTTTAAACAAAGTATGATGTAACATGTTCTGAAAGAATTGAATAAAAAGTAATTCCATGCCAAAGCTTGTAATAATGTTCGTGTGATATTTTCTCCATCTGCTATTATTAGAAGACTGTTAAACAACTGGGTTTCCATCACCGACATCTTTCATTTGAGAAAATAACTCAATGATCACATAGAGTAAGCATTGGCAAGAAGCAGAAAGATGATTTGCACTCTTAGAGAAAGCAAGGAAACATTAGAGAAAATATACATTTGTAAATATATATGTATAAATGCAAAGGTTTTATGCTTGTGCTTGTGAAAAGGCTGTGCATTCTTTTCTAAACTTCATAGGCATAACAGTATTTTCTCTCTGTTCTGTGTAGCTGATAGCTTGAACTTCTTTAACAGAAGAATTGTGTCAGACTGTTGTTGCTATAAATATGTTGTTCTTCTGACACACAGTTAATGGAAAAAAAAATACAGTTACCCACATAGAGTGGGTTGGACTGTATATTTACTCTTGAACACTAAATTTTTTTGTTTAACTTCTGAAGAGCTTTCCTGCTTAGAAAAATCATTGGAAATTTCCATGCTGTATGGACCTAGCAGACTGTTTTCTGATTAAAAGCCATATGATGATTTACTAGTTATTCTGTATCACAGATAAATAATCCCCCTTTGTATCAGAGGTTGTAGGACTGTGATTTTGGCACAGAGGATGATTGGTACTCTGAACCTGATGCTACACTGAGATTGGGATGTTCATTTTGTGCACTACAAACACTACATGACATACTTTAACAAAGAGAAAAAAACATACTAGGTCATCTGTGTCATCCATCCCTGAGCAGATATAGAATCATAGAATGGTTTAGGTTGTAAGGGACCTTGAAGATCATCGAGTTCCAACCCCCCTGCCATAGGCAGGGACACCTCCCACTAGACCAGGTTGCCCAAGGCCACGTCCAGCCCGGCCTTGAACACCTCCAGGGACGGGGCTTCAACAGCCTCTCTGTTCCAGTGCCTTACTACCCTTAAAGTGAAAGACTTCTTCCTAATGTTTAATCTAAACATAGGATTGATCCCTCCGGTGCATTCATTAGTACTTTTTTCTGGTTTTCAGACTTCTGAGCAATGATGGTTTTCACACTTTTAGAGCCTTTTCCTTTGCACTCCTGTTCAAAGCACCTTGCAGAATATTCATTGCACCCCTCCTCTTTGTTTTCTTTGAGTGGCAATGAAGAGCTGCAACAGCTTACAGATCTAGAATTGTTATGCATTTAGAATATTTTGTGGACCTAAGTTAGATTCATTGTAGAGAAGACTGACATTTGGTTACCTGGCTGAAGTTTGGTGATTTGGCCCATAATCCAACTCCTTGTGTCAGAGTGTGGGTTCCAACCATCAGTCCCATTTATCAAAACAGAGGAGTTGAGTCACCAATTCAGATCATTTGGCACTCAGGAGATTTGTTTGTTTTTACTTTTTATGCTTCTACAAGTAATCATTATGATTACTGTAGTTCCCATTAATATTTCATAACAAAAGTGCTAAACCGCATGCCTAAAAAGCCTTAGAGTCTGTGTTAAAAGTGAATTAATAATGAGCAGAGAAGAGAACATAATACCTTTGACTACTGAAGTGATTCCTCTGTAAAATAAACTGGGAAATACAGTAGGCATGGAAATGCTCTGGAGTTAGGAGTTCATATTTTCCATCTGATCTCTTCACGTGGCTTTTTTTTATGTAATCTTCTTAATAACAAAACATAAAGGTCGCAAGATGGCTGGAAAATGCTGTCATGCAGTTCTGCTTCTGAAGTCAAAATTTATTTATGTATATTTAAGCTGTAAATGGCCTTATGGAATGAGGGCTCCTCTTAGAAGAACATTATTAATTTAAAAAATGAATTAGGTCTGTTTAAAATTTCCACAAATCCAAGACATTTTTCTTTATTTAACCTTTTCACAGTCTCTGCCCTTCTTTAAAGTACATTCAGTCCTATATCATCTGTTACTCAGGAAGGTATTTAATACATGACTTGGCATCATTTGCATTATACAAGAAGATTAACTTTACAAGCTCTGCTATTAATCTGAGTAGCTCTACATATTGACCTATGAAAGAACATAATTAAGTTAGCTTAATTAAGTTAATTAATTGTTACACTCTGATGAACTTACTATTGAGAGGAAATTAAAGGCAAATAGAAAATGGCATTCATTGGTTTGAAATCATATTTAAAGGATTTTACAAAGATACATTATATTTAGATGACGAAAGTATCTATTGTGTAATAACCAAAGCAGAGGCGATTAAAAATGTCAAAAGCTAAGAATCCCTGCAGTATTCTCTCTTATTGCCTGACATTTAGCCATATTTTGAAAAGCAATGAAAAAAGCATTCTAGAAATTTAGAAAATAACTGTTGTGGGGGTTTATTTTGCCCAATACCCAAATAATTGAATTCAGAAATTGACACCACTGTCTACACATGGACTACAGAGAAAAGCACACTATACAAGTTAGGTAAGTGTTACAGCCTGATATCACACTCTCTTTTGGGGGAGAGAAAAGGGGAAAGGATTGAAAGACAGCACAGGGCAGCAAGCACTACCTCGTCAAAAGTGCGTACTCGCACATCAACGTAAGAATGTCTCTCTCAAGTAGCGATGGAGAGGAGAGGAGATGCTTCTGGAATTTCCTCTGTCAGCTGAATTTCTGCTGTCAGGAGTGCCTGCAAGTTCACTGCAGGAAAACATTCAGGGTTACAGCACAGATCCAGTGCATGGACAGACCCTCCGCATGACTCCCAACATCTGGGGCACAGTCATCAATCTTGGTACATGCTGATATGGGCACTGGAGATCATCAATTCCAAGTAGTCATAATTAATAAAAAGTAAGAGAAAAATGGCAAAACATGCACAAATGTGCCACAATAAATGCTGCTAAATGAGCAGTTTGTTAATCTGTGAGATTCTTAATTTTGCCATGGCTTTAGTTTGAAATGAATTTGTCTGAACTAATATTAGTTCTCTACTAATTTTTTTCCCAGATATCCCAGATATACAGGTTTTCTGGATGGCATCCTCAGTGATTTTAGGATTTCATGCTTTCTTTCTTTTGTAAAAATTATTATTTTAACTCAAGTGAAAACGTTATTTTCCCTGTGGTATTATTCTTTGGCATTTCCAGATCACATGAAAAGGTCATTGATCTGTGGATATATTCTCTGGAAAAATAGCAGCATTGAAAACGGGAAGCCAGTGGCATTTAGAATCACTTGTGTACAAATTTCTGTTCATATTCTGCATACAGATAAGTTAGAAATTCATTCCTTCAAAGAGGAAAAAATATATCTTTCCTTGAATGATACTACATTCTTTTTTATTTAAAAAAAAATCTGAAACATTCTTTAAAATGGGTAGGATCAGAAGAAACAATTAAATTACAGCTACTGTATATTTAATAAGACATTGTTTTCCTTTAACAGCTTTCCCATAAAAAAATATAGGTTTAATTTTTGTAAATTCAGTTTGAAATGAACATGTTATAATTTGCCACTTTAAAGTGTTATAGAGCATTGAACAACCAGCTATATTCTAAGAAGAAAGAACAGCTTTGATTTCAGCTTAAACAACATGCTTTAAATCATAATTTTTTTTTTTTTTTTTTTTTTTTGATAGAGGAAGACAGTGGAAAATGGAATGAAAAATGAGAATTAAGCAACTTTTAGGTGGGAAAATAGCAGCAAGTTTTACAAGTTGAAAGCTGTTTCCCACGTGCTTTATATTTTGATAGCTGTGCTGATATCAGTGCACTTCAGCGTACCTGTGTGCACTATGTGGTCAGATACGACTGGATTGTTTTGAGGTGTTCATGTCATGGCACGGTACGATGTCATGTAAGCTACTGTTGTCATTTACTGTGTGGCACATGTGATACACAACAGAAATTCTTTCTTGGAGGAAAGTAAATGTAACTCTTTTCTTCAATATGTTATGTACATGCTCTTAGTGTTCTTTTTTCTTTCTTTTATGAGGGATTTGTTATCTCCTCTCGTCTGTAATATTTGAATGAAAAATTAAGCAAATACATTCTCTGGTGATTGTATCTAGTGTAAATATTAGACTTCACATACACTATGTGAACAAAGCAATGATCCTTTTCCTAGGTGATATATAACGTCAGAAATTTTCTGTTTTATTTTAATGTGACAGGTTGAAAATATCATCAGAACCCTTTTAAGTTGTTGTAGTCTAGATTTTGGATAATGAAGCTTAAGCAAAGTTGAAATTTTCAATGTCATCTTTAAGGTAGTGAAGATAAGCAGAGGTCAGTCAGCAGTCATTAATAACGTAGGTTGTATGGATTTTTCCCTACCCAGTTGTTTCAGGGTTATCTCTGAACTGCTGTGTAATCCCAATAGTGTCACAATGCTGCTTCATCAAAGTACTGTTTCTGTAAATTCCTCTCACTGTTAAGCAGAATATTTAGACATTGAAGAGTTTGTATTAGCTAAATATTTTAGCACAGTAGGATCAGTGATGTGTTATTTATTAGAATTGCTCTTTTGCCATTAATGTGTATTTTTGTGAGTCATATATACATTAATCTACCCTAATTAACAGTAAATTAAATTTATGTTAACGCCAAGTATGTATTTTCTGAAGACTGTGAAGTAGATTAACACACACCATTATCTTTGATAGCCCTCATTGACCTGCTAAATCCTTCTTAAGTGAACAGTTTTCCTATAATTAATTTTTTATTTTCTAAAAGTGGCTACTCAGCTATCTTAGTCTCCCAAAACCTCTAGATTACCTGGAATACTCAGAACTACATATTCTGTGCTATAGTTATTGGCTTTGTTTTAGTTAGAAACTGTGAAAATGTTACTGAAAATACAGTTAAATTCAGAGAGACTTGGACTATGATGAGGAGTGGTGTCTTTGGGAAGTTAGTTGTCCGTTATCCAGTCCTGATGTGTTTTATGGTGGTAAAGTTCTTGTTTAAATTGATCGAAGACAGCACAGAAAATTAGCGCACACCTTCTGTTCAATCAAGATACTTTTTTGTCCTCTCACAAGGAGGTTTGGTATTATTCTGTATTCTCCATATACACAAAAGAGGTAGAGATATGCCTACTGCACAGCTTAGCTGGCTAAAATTATTTATCTAAACCTCCATAGGTTGTGCCAGTGTTCACTGAGAAAGACGCTTGCAGAGTGCTTTTCAGGGCACCCAGATTAGGCTTTAACCTAGGGGAATGTGTTTCACTGCTGGCTAGGACAGGGGCCTGGAGGTGCTGTGCCGTTCAGTAGCCAGCAGAGCAAGTCCTCAGGCACTTTACACCAGCCCAAGCCCATGCTGCTGCTGACAGCCCACCCACTCACTGGTCTTTCTGGACCAAAAGTAGAGTGAGCTGGGTGGGTGGGTGCGCTGATCTGGCAGACCGTAGACTGACATCCATGGGAGATGGAGGGAACACGTAGCTGTGGACCACGACCTCCCTCTTCAGTGGCAGCCTGCAGTTAAATGGTCCAGGACTGACAGTGAGACTGCATTGTGATTTTGGTTCTCTAGAAAAATTAAATGAAAATAACCCTCAAAATACCCATTTGTATTTCTGTCTTTAATGTATTGGCCAGTTCTTCTGTATTTATCTGTCCAAAAGGAGGACTTTTACCTTATTTTACAGCTCTCCTCTCAGTTTACCCCACAGGAGTAGGCTTTTCGTATTTGGGTTGTTCAGGAGATTGACTAAAACTAAGAGCTACTCCTTAATGTTGTAATGAATGAAAAAACTGCTCTTCTTTCTGCAAATTAGAATCAATTACTTTATAAGATTGTAAGATTTTCAGACAGGTGATTAGTTACACAAAATTTAGACTGTGATTTGGAATCAAGAACCACAGGCACAGAAAGCAGTACACGTATGCTTGCATCCTTGTGACTTTTTTTGGTGATCTTTACCAGAAGAAATCTTTTTAGACTATTAGTGCACAGAGGTGTAACCACACCTTGATGTTGGAAGACTGTCACTGTTGGTTTGGATTCGACAAAATAGAGGGAACCGTGTTCAAATCTAGGACTCTACCCTGAGCATCCTCTCTCCAAAAACAGAGTAAATATAAGTAGTATGTTCTAACTTGGGGTAGATTTACAACTGAAATTCAAAAATGAGCAGTCAGTATGGAAAGTTGCCTTAAACCTGTACAACTGAATGACCCCAGAATTGTTCCCTGTATGTTTTCCAAACCTTCAATTGTACTGGACTCCTGTTTTCTCCAAATTTTCAATAGACTTTCTGCATGTAGGCACTCACTATAGGTAAACTCAATTAATCCAATATTGGTCACATAGGTTGGGTATTGTGAAGATAAATATCCATAGTTTAGGAGGATAAAGACAGGCCTTTAGAAAATACCTTCTTAGAGGAGTGTAGAAAATTAAACAAAAGTCAAGAATAAGGGCATATTTGTTCTAATGTAGCTCTGAATCTGGGAGGTACAATACTCAAAATGGAAGATAAGGTATGAAAAAGTAGGAAGCATGAAGAAAGAGAGCATAAGGAAAGGAGCAGAGAACTTTTTCTGCATTTTAGATGCTTATTTTTATTCTCATTTTCTGACAGTGTTTATTTATATAGTTAGCTCTGGGAAAAAGATCTCAGTAAGTCAGCATTTAAAAATGGAGTCACCCGTAGAATATAATTTGTGTGTGTGCATGCTCTGCAAAATTTTAGATGTTTGTTTCTGAAAAATGTTTCTTGTTTTAACAGCCTGTTTATAGTTTCAAGGGTGGTATGTGAAATGGGGATAGAGGCAAAAATGATGCAGTGTCATTCAGAGCCTGTAGATAATCCAAAAGTCACCATTGTTCATATTTTCGCCCGATAAGCAGCAGAGTAAAAATAACCCAATTTTGAAGTCATGTTGTTACTTGAGAAAGCTTTCAGTGTAGAGGCACCAAGTTATTAAAAAAGGGGAGGCACATAAAAACTTGCAAACAACCAAACCCGAGCTCAGTTCCTGTAAGAAAGACCAAGTAGATAAAACTTCCTTCTTCACTGCAAGCCTAACACCCTGCAAAAATCTCTCCTTATGCCATGGAGGGTACATTTTATCCCTCCATCCCTTCCTCAAGTTCTCATGTAGAAACACTGAACACTTAGAGAAAATTTGAAAATAAACTTTTATTTGAATTATTTTATCTGAGATCGAAAGGTGGAAGAATATATAGTGGTGCTTAAAATAATATTACTGTTCCTAAAGTCCTAAAGTTTTCTAAATTCCTCCTATGATACTAGGTATTTCAGGTGAAATTTCCTGATCTGAAAGGTTGTTGTGTTTAGTAACAGCATTTAATTTGGGAAAATAATAGGGATAAATTTGATTTGTTCTTGCCTTCGTCTTGCAGTCTCCCCTGGGCGTCTGCCTGTGGCCATTGAAGGCGACAAGAAACTGGGCTAGATAAACCTCTGTTGTTACCCAGTGCAGCTCCTTATTTCTTTATGCCAAAAAACCTGCCAGTGTCTGGGTGGAGTGACGAAGCCAAGAAATAGTGTCAAAAATTAAAACTTTCCATATACAATATTGCATATGTGGTGTGGTTTCTCTTGTTTTTTTTTCCTGCTAAGTTAGCATCTATGTTTATATTTCAATGTTTAATACAAATGTAACACATTGAGAAGATGGCTTAGCCAATTTTTCCAGAGTATTATAACTTTAGAACTTCCTAATTTTTATTTACTGAATTAACGCTAGTTTATTTTAGTTTAAATCAATATGCATTTTAATTTGAATTCAATAAGACAGGGGGCTTTATGTTGCAGGCTGTGAAGCTCCCATAACATAAATTACCAAATAAGTCGGTTCAATTATATATCGTACTTTTCTCATGGCAATCCTACTTGTCATTTTGAGTATTTATTTTTAACTTCATAATCTGTATTGTGAATGCACTTCGGTTTTGCAGTCAGGGCTATATGGTTAAAAGCACTGAATCAAAACCAAAAAGATCCTTACCTCAAGGAGGATCCATTTCTAGTGTAAAACCAGATGTTGTGGATAAAAAAATTCTAAAAAAATGAAGTTGTATTAGTTCTGTGTACTGCATTTTGGGTAGGGTTTGTGCTTAATAGGAGGGGTTTGCGCTTTTTGAGAGGGAAGACTGATAACAAGACTGATAATGTTGTTTCAAATATTTGGAAATTTCACTGTTTTTTTCCTACAGTGTCTTATTCAGCATTTTATAATAGCCTCTACTTCTCTGCATAACACAGAAACTTAAGCTAGTAATAGAAACAAGATTAAAGACAGTGAACAAATCGCTTAATGGAACAAATGGATTCCTAGCCTTATTAATTGGTAAGCTTAAGCTAGAGAAGTATTGCACATGTAAACTGGGAAAATGGAAAGCTGTTTGCATAAATATTTTTCCATTAAAGCACGTCATTAATGGACTTTATCAAATCAGACCAAGGGTCTGTATCAAGCAGCTTCATCATCCATGTAGTCATGAAGTGAATGTCATCAGAAATCACTGGTCTTAAACACTTACCGGCTCTATATGATAAAATGACTGCATTTTTATTTACACAATAACCTCAAATCCTCATATTAAAAAGTGGCAAATTTTTTTGCCCTTTGCTGTTCTAAGTGTGACACATGTAACAATTATTCATCATTCCGTAATGGATCATTTTTATCAGAGTCCTCTGTCTCTTCTGTATATATAGAATAAATATTTATGTTTTCTCATTTTTCTGAACTAGAAGATACTGATAGAATAGGTTTGAAGTGTCAACTATAATTCATTGCCTGCAAAGAAAAGCTTTATACTGATACTGTGTGAAAGGAAAAGAATATCTAAATCATTTCAGCAGCGAGCTTATAACCAAGATAATATCAGCATTTTCCTTCTTGAAAATATATCTGCCATAAATTAAAGGAGGTCTTCAGTATTTTATTAAAATGCTTCTGACAAGTTTAACCCCATCTTAAACAGGAATGTATGTATGAATACGAAAACCTTTCTTAAAAAAAAAGTGAAGGTCAAGTGAAAGTTAAACAAGCTTGCGGTAAACTTCATAATAATTCTACAAAGGTTTTGTTTGGAACACATTAACAAATTATGATGCTTATTTAGTATTAATCTAAAGGTACACATTTTATTGTTATAGAAGCTTAAGATATTTGTAGCACTTTGCTATTTTGTACAATAGTAACATAGTTTGCAAAAACCCTACAAAATACTTGTATACTGAGTATATTTGAATGAATTCTTAATTTAGTTAAAATTAGCCTTAGCAGTAAGCATAATAGAGGAGAGGTGCATATCACAGTATATAATTATGTTTAAATAGATACATAGGAAAATAATTGGGATAATAAGAATATAATTAGAATTCAAAATAAGTTTGTAATGAAGCTTTTTATACACAAGTACTATGGTTCAATATCTTAACACATTTTCAGTTATGCTTCCAGTTCCTTTAACAAGAAAATGCAGGAAAGCATCAGTACTATTTGTAATGAAGTAATAGCGCAAGAGAAAAGTTGTACGTGATGAAACCCTGCACCTGTTTTGCACAATTCATAGCTGTCCCTTTATTATTTTTTAAAAGGGTTTGATTTGAAGGATTTGATTTTGAAGTAAAGGGTCCTATGCCTCCTTTCTCTGACAAGGGGAGAAATGTGCCCGCTTCCCATTCAAGGGCGGGTGGTTAAGTTTTGTGCTTTCTTTGTGAGTGCTCCTTCCCCGAGCCCCCGGCTGCAGCGGCGGCAGCAGCAGCACCTCCTGCCTGTACTTGCTCCCGAATTCCAGCTGCAGCTGGAGAGCGCGCCTCTTCTCAGCGAGGTGCTCTCCAAGGCACTTGGTCAGAAGAGATATTTCTTTTCTGGAGCCAGTCCCATCTACAGAAGACCCAAAGCATCCATTACAGGCTGGAGCAGCTTTTTGCAAATCACTGGAAAGCTGAAACCAAGTCTCGGTGTTTCTGATGTATATGAGAATTTTAATTTGAACTCTTGAGTGTTTTTTCCCTGCAATAAATTTAACTTTAATCACTCATTAGTCTAACATCACATTGATGTTGAAACAAGCTGGAAGATTTTGTAAGGTCATGTATTTAATAAGAAACTTATGAAAATAATAATTTTATGAGTTATACCCAACATTTTGGTTTAGAAACTTGATAATTGCTTTCTTTAAAAAAAATCAGATATTAAAAGACAATGTGAGAATGAATCCTTCCTTTCCATGACAAAAACACAGAAGCAGTCCTTCATTTTGGAAGCAATCAGTATGTTAGGAAGGTCATTATTGTAAAGCTATGCATTTGTCCCTGCTAGGGACATAAATAAGGTAAGTGATCTTACGGTATTTGCTGTTGTCAAATTGCATTAGCATCTTAGGCATGATAAGAATGTCATTAATGTGAAACAAAAATTAATTACTATGATAAGGCAATAAAACTTGTTTAATACTGCATGATCAGTAGCTTGAAAGAAACTTGCCGTTTCAATTTTAATTCCCTCTGTAAATATTTCCAGTTCCTACAGACTCTGAATCTTTACCTTATGTGATTATTTACAGACAGAGTGGAATTTACTCTTGGATGGGCCCTCTGTAGAAAGAAAGTGTTAAAGGTGACTCCGTTTGCCTGCCATCTGTCCTTGCCAGAATGTTTTTAGCATATGTATTAGGGCATTGTTGCACTATCCCATCCTAAAATCAATGTGGAAGATAAGGGTGATGAGTTATGTTCTGGGCACTGCTACTGTCCACCGAGTGCATCTTGTGTAAGCAAATTGGCTAACTTTCAGACAGCTGAAATGCAGGAAAGATGAATCTGAGTCACGGTCACTGAAATAAACAGCGGTTCTGTATCAAACCGCATAGGAATGAATTGTTTAGCTTTGGTCATGTTTCACTCAGGATTTAAACATCTTTTTTAAGGTTATGCTGTTTATATATGCTGAATTTTGTTCAGCCACCTAAGGAGGCCTCGAAGTAACACTGCTTCAGCCCAAACATCTGCCTACGTGCAGGATGAGAACCTCCTTTAACTGGTGGGTTCCACTGCTTATTAGAGAGAAGCAATGGCATTGCTTGTATTTGTATCTCTAAATTCTACACGCTCAATTTATAAGCAGCATCCTACGGAAAAGATGGTTATTTTCTGGACAGCAGACAACCGTTTATATTTGGTCTTGTCCTGCAGATTCACTGGGTCCTCTTACTTTATGAAGAATCTGAGTAAATGAATAGTAATAAAGGCAGGAAGTCAACTGAACCGTTCCATTTTCCAGCGACTACCCTAAGTGAGATTGTAAACTTTTTTTAGGGTAAAGGCTTTTCTCTCAGTGCTGTTCTACTCAAAACAAAAACATTTGGTATTGAAAATAAACCTTGGCTAGGTGGACAACACGCAGTTCAGAATCAATAAAGCTCAGCATTTCATGCCAAAAAATCAATCTGTCTGCATCGGTATGGGTCTGCTTCTGGAGAACTATCTAGAGCTTTCTGTTGCTTGCATACAATCAAATGGATGCTAAGAACTTAGAATTCACAACAGCCCATTGTTCTTTCCTTTAAAATATCTCTTTCAGTATAAGAGAGATACTATATTGAAGTATGAGGTCATACCTGATGGAAATCAGGCACTTATATCAGGCTGTCACGAGCATTTGGCCTTTGGCAATGAAGAGGCATGCTAGCAGCTTAGCATTCACAGCACATCTTTCAAAGAATTGGCGCCTGGTATACTGTGGGAAGGTTCACCAGACAAAAACTGTATTAGGCTACCAGTACATATAGTTACATATAGCAGAGGCTTTTCTTGCTCTGGAAGAGCCTCAGTATATTCTGTTCCAAGCAGGTGGATACATTAGATGAATTGATTTCGTTACAAGTCAGCTTTTTGTGCTTTGAAATGGAAGTACTGAGAAATACTTGGTTGTCTTCATCCCTTCCTGAACCACAGGAGCCTGCCTCCCTTGCAGAACAAGTAGGATGCCTTCACGGCAGATTGAGCAGGCATACTGACAGGCTGCTTCCTTCATGCTTTTCAAACATACAGCAATATTTCTGAGGCAAGCAAACTCTAGTAGACTTCGACTGACTGGTGGTGCCTTCTGAATTTCAGCATGAGAATTCACATCTTCACAATGCTCTGTAAGGAACTTGCTGCACATCTTCCAGCACCAGAAGACTTCATTAAGGAGGCCTAGCATTGGTCAGAAGTCAAGTCATATTGCTCTTTTCGTAATAACGTTCCAGCTAGCTGTAAGTGCATGGCTTAGAAATTCCGGCAAGTCAGCCAGTCTTGCATTTGAAAGTGGTATTTCAGTGGAGACAGTCAAGAGGAATATACCTAGGGCTTTCTGAAGTGCTAATTTCTTAGACCACACATATTTGAGTACACCTCTCGGAGCGTGAAAAAAAATTCTTAACTGCAGAGTATCTACTGCTTGATTTTGCAGGCCTTGATAGATCACTGGTTCATAAACGTTAATGTAGAAAGCAGGAGAATGATGCACAAGCCAAGCTATTGAGGAGATCTGGCCTTTCATGTGTTTGGACAGGCATGACATTTTGTTGTCAATTGACTCTTCTCATCCTTTTCTGCCGTGGGTTATGAAATCATATGCCCTGAGGAAAGGAAATTCAATTATGCGTTTAACATTTTTGAATTAGTGAGAAATACGCATCTGGCGTGGTGAAAGCAAGATGGTTTTATCTGTAAAAGTTAGTTACAAAAATTATCTCGGTTGATATAAATATGATTACAACCTGCTGTATTCCTCAGAAAATCTGTAACACTTGAGACAAAAGCTCCTATTATCACTGTTAGAATCGAAATCTTTTTTCAGAGTGATGAAACATTAATGTTATGGGAATTCTAAAATATTTAAAAGTTTGGCTTGTGAAAATGATGATGGAAATCTGTTCCTGTGTGCAGAAAGTGTTTAGGGGCAACGGCTGATGTAATAGCTGACCAGCAGATGGACCAGTACAATGTGACTTGACCTGATCCCAACCCCACTAAAATTTTTCAGGTTTTCACAGTTCATTTTGCATGCAAAGACTGGAAGCTAAATTTTCCAGGTACAGAAGAGAAATAACATAAAATACTGGAATGAGTAGTGACTGGATGTTGCTAAGCAAGGATTAGTGATTTTAGTCATGGACTAGTCCTCCTCCCCAAGGAGAGAAGGACTGAAATCTGGCAAGTACTGTTATTGGCTACGGAATAGACAGGTGGACTGTCACGTAAAGCAAACAAACAAACAAAAAAGCTGAACACATAGTCAGTTGGAAAATTAACTTCTATGTTATATCCTTTCATCTAAAATGTTTAATTTTTAGACTTCCAGTCATTCTTGGTGAGGTGGATAAAGTATGTCGCTTAACACAATAAACCCGAGGTTAAATATTGCTTCATATATTCCCTATCGGAAAACAGGACTCATGGCTTAAAGGTCTTTAGGACAGGTGAATGAGTTGAAAATTGCATTTATCAGTGAAATATTCAATGCCTATGTCAGCCATTACAAAATGGACACTGTAGGTGGTAGTTTTCTGGTTGGAACATGTTGCTGTAGCCCCCAAACATGTTTCTAATTTTTGGGGGAAAGAGACTGCCACCTCTTCCAGTTTTTCCTCTTGGATTTCCTTAAGTGTCAGATTAGAGGAAAAATTATGCTTCAGAATTAAAAAAAAAAAAACACCAACAACAACCCGAACAACTGCCAGCTATTTCCTTTCTAGGAATACCTGCTCGGTCCCCACACCTTGAACATATCTATAGGTGGTAAGCTGTTATTTCTGCCTTATCCTTGTACCAAGAGAAGATGTTCTTTTAAGGAAGTAGACAGAAAACGGCAACAAAGAAAGAAGAGCTTGTGTCTAAAGGAAAAGACATCAAGAAGATTTTAAGTGATATCTTAAGGACCTTCAGAAACTTTCCTAGTTAAAAAGATGAGAATTTTGTGAAGTGGACTGTGAAACCTAGAAGGCAACAAGCCTGAAGATGGTGAAACATCCACCAAAGGGTGAAGTTCTACACATTGAGAAGGCAGCAAGAGGAAACAGCTTGTGGGAGGAAGGTGGCACGGCCTTGAGGCGTGTTATTTTCACCTGCTTTTGTCTAAAGCTATCAGCTCAAAACAAAACAGCCAAATGGGCATGGAGAAAATTCCCTTTTATTCTTTGTATCCATGGATAAGACCTTGAAAATGAAAAAATATATTTGGGACTTTACCCAAGGAGTAGGGGAGGGCTGTGTTGCATTTAATGAAACTATTCAGACAAAATAAAGATCTTAGCTCTCCTCAGTCACTCAGAGAAACAACAGGAAAAAGAGAATCACAGATCGAACCTGTATTTTTACATAGGCCAGGAATGCAAATCCTTTTCATTAAACAAGAATACTAGCTTATTGCTGAGAGCCTGTGCAGGCAAAGTGCAGTTCAAATCACCTTGACAAGAATATTACCAGGAAATGTATTTTCCATTTTCTCGGGTCTTCTCCTTCCTGCACACTTTTGTGCTTCTACCAGCTTAACTTTCAAATGTCCTGTATAAGCACAATCCTTAATTCTTGGGAGAAATTGTAGAAATTATTAAGGAACCATTTGCCTTTCTGTGGAGAAGTGTGTAAAACTGACAAGTTTGGCTATGCAAAAGAAACTACATTAAGAAAATGTTTGCTTTACAAATGGTAGAAAATACTATTTCCTTTTTGCCAGCAGTAGCCAGTTGAGAATGTAGCGTGGATCCTCAGACTACAGAATTAACTCGAGCTGTCTACCCTTTGGCTTACACTTGTGTTTTCCCACTGTGAAGGGAAGTTAGGTACTGAAGCTTGTTCGAATGAGCTGCCAGTGAGCTCTGGCGCTCGATTCACTTGTGTTCTGCTTTCTGCAGGCTCTGAGCTGTAGGACTGCAATCCATTAGTTTATTGACATCTACTTTTAGTTTGGCAAGGTACTATTTTCTTTCTCCTCTGCTCAAGGCATAGGTTAAAGACAGAGACCTCTATGAATAGATACTAGTTTGGGTAGGATGAAAAGGTATGTCACACTGAATATTGTGATGGGAATATCTTAGTGGTATGCTTTCATCATGTTAAGTTGCTTAAAGTTTGTTGGGGTTTTATTTTTGATTTGAAAACCTGGTGAATCTCACAGTGCTGACAGAAGGTCTGACATCATATCCACAAGGATGAGCAGCAATGCTGCATTGCCTTTGAGTCATAAGTGGACCCAGAGCTTCTGCAGGGGAGACATGGTGACACTGTTTTTTTGGCCCTTCTTGGCCAGGACACATAGGTGGCAAGCCGCTGGAGTCCTCAAGTGTCTGTCGTTTTCACGACGTTGTCCAAGTCGTTACCTGTGGTTTATCAGTCTAGGAGAGAAAAACCAAAAGTAGCGATGTTCAGTGACTAGGAAATTCTTGTTTGCCATGGCAGTAAAATATGAATAAGGGTTTCCTGAATGGGCTCCTGTCTGCTGTGGGGCGGCTGTTGAAGGTAGGCATGGGTGCTTTGGCCCATAGAAAAGAGAAGATAATACCTGCTAATGAGGAAGCTCTTGCTGAATAGGGTAGCTTATACACTTACGGGCTATACCAGCAAAGTGCCTAATGCCATAATAACCTACAAATCCGAGCTATTCAAGTTGGGATAAGTGTTATAATCAATTATTGTAGCTTTCAATAGAGTGCCTGTTCCTCATCTTTTTGTCAGCCTGAGCCTCTTACCTGCCTTGTTGAGTCGTATCTTGATGTGTGATAATTATATCCGGTCATAGCGAGGGCTGAATGCTGGTTTGTAGGAAGCTATCTGTGGGTTAAACTTCTCAGTTAATGAGGAGCTGACTGTGTGGGATTGGATTACTGCCTGGATTAGATTTCTAACGCAATTCATTTCCAGCCATCCTCTTTCAGTATTTTCACTACACTTTAGTCTATATTAAGGTGGAAATTGGATTAAAAAGGCAAAGCGTGAAGTCATTTGCTGAAGCAAACAGAGTGTTAGTGCCAAATTTTGTATAAAAGGATGCTGCTGAAAGGACTGTGGGTCTCTCTTCTAATCCACAGAGAATCCCTCCGCCTCTGAGTTTAAGGACTTCATTTCCAAATACAATGCACAGGGGGTACATAAACCCCTGTTAAACGGTTCATTTTGTGCATTCATCTCTTGTTTGTTTATGGTATTAAAAATGTTGTTTTCAGCCTGGAACAATCCCATTCATGCAGAAATCACTTTGTAAATGTAAATAGTGTATTAGTGACAGCTCTCTTCAGAGCAAGTATTTTAACCTGTTGGGCAGTATCAGTAGCTCTCCTCCTGCAATAAATGTTTTAAATATACAAAAGAAAATTCTTTTCTCAGTGAAATAAAGGTTTTCAAGAGGAAATATTGGTTATATAGAGGGGCAATGCTTACTGTATCTGAAAATGTTGTGTTAACAGGGCAAATGAATTACTGCTGTTCTTGGATGAAGGCAATGTTGTGTGTGAGACTTCCACCGTCCACTGAGTAAACAGCGAAGTTTGAATTGTAAGCACAAGACCTGACATAAATGATACATTTTAAAAATCCAAAATCAGAAACTAAATATCCAAAAGTATGTACGGCCAAAGACTTAATTCTGGGCCACAACCTTAAAATTTGTCATCTCCTGTTGTGAGACAACCTAAATATTCAGAAGAAATTTTTCACAGTGAGGGTGGTGAGACACTGGAACAAATTGCCCAGGGAAGTTGTGGATGCCCCATCCCTGGAGGTGTTCAAGGCCAGGCTGGACGGGGCTTTGAGCAACCTGATCTAGTGGGAGGTGTTCCTGCCCCTGGCAGGGAGGTCGGAACTAGATGACCTTTAAGGTCCCTTCTAACCTAAACCATTCTATGAAATATGAAAGTATATTCACATAGAAAAAATGGATCTAACTCAAGATGATCACTGCAGGTTTCACAGACGGGGTATTGACTACCACTTAAAATCTATTAGGATGTGGTCTTCCTTGGAGAGCAGCTACTTGTCCTTCTGAAAAAGAGGAATAGACACATCAATTTTATTTGATCTTGCTGACTGATGTACTAACACTGACTTGGTAGTTACTTCCTTATTTCATTATGTTTTAAAAATTGACTCCATTCTATTTTTGTCATTCCAAACCAGACACCTTTTTTATGTGTTGTCTTCTGATTGCTCTCAAAGCATCTTTCCAATTAAATAATTTCCTGATGAAAAACAAGTTTATATGAAGTCGAACTGTTTTTCATATGCTTTATAGCTTGCCGCATATTATACCATATCGTGTATCATAAAATTCCTGCTATTAATGGTTGTTTACTTTTCCCAGAGACAAAAAATATGCACCAGAATTTAGAACCAGACAATTTCTTGCAATAACTGCACTCATTTTATGTCTTCTTGGCTGGTTTCAGAAAGAACAGGTGATGTTCTGCAGTGGAAAAGTTAATGCTTTTAAAGCCTTCTGTACTTTCTGAATGTAATAACAATGACAGCACTGAGCACTTATATAAATCTTTTCATGCATAGAGCTCCATCCTGACATTGAAAGTATTATTATTCACATTTTACGGATAAGTTCTTTAATGTAGCAGCGAGTTCAATTTCCACACCCTCCAGGCCGAATATGTGTTATAGCAGGGGGACAAATGTCAGAGATTTTAGCCGAGAAATTCCTCATCTGAGTCTCGTACCTTGCTTTACTATGGACACACGTGTTAACTTTATCCTGGTTTCTGTTAGTGCCCTCCTCTATATTATAAATCCTATTACATCCCACTCCTCCATTTCTTCCTCTCCTCCGATGACATTTTCCAGCTCACTCTCCAGAGGTTTTCTCAGCTTTTTTCACACACCGTGTTTCATACGGGGAGTTCTCACCTTGACCTCAATTCCTTTTCTCCCCCTCAAGCAGACCTCTACAGACTGACTCCTCAAGGCTCAGTACTGGTTTGATAAAATATCTGCAATAACTCTCTGATTTTTTATGTCTGTCCTGTATAGTCAGTGTATTTGTTTTATAAAGAAATGTAGAATTTTTCTATGCGAAGTAGTTTTGTATACATTTTGATGATAATCACTTTTTAATCATTCTTCATTTATTAGCCATACTTGGCACAAAAATGTGATTGAGGTACATGCCCATTATCCTGACCTACTTAGCTTTTATGTTTTACTTCTTGTCCTTCTTTCATTTTTTTTCTCATAACTGATTTTAGACTCTGCAAGATCAGACTCTCCAGATGTGTTTGTAGACTATGTGGCACGATATGACTTGGCCAAGATTTGGATTATTAATTAATATTACAGTTAAATAAATATGACATCACTATTACATCATTTATCAAATTGAACAGCAAAATCTTGAAAGGAGCTAGAGACCTTTCTATACCTAGGTCTTAAGAGGCATCATTTTGGGGGTTTTGAATGGGCAACAGAAGCAACAGCCAACAAAATTTTTCAGGTTTTCCTTTTTTAAAGAACTTACCTTCTGAAAGGTTCTCTTGAATTTAAATGAATTGAAAATACTTCAATGAAAGTACTGACAGACAAAGGGGAGCATCAATTAATATAGGAAGAGTAATATCCTTGGTTTCTTGTCTGCCAAAATAGACAGCATTTGCTGCATTTTCTTCATAGTCTTCATCTTCTTAATAATTGTATTTTAAAATTTAGTTGGCAGATGAAGCAGTATAGTTGCATGGTTTTTTCTAAATTTAAATGCTGATTTAAATGGCAGTGCCACAGACTTCTGTAGTTCTTGATGTGTTGCGTTGTCTAAGGTATATCTAGCTGAGAGGAAGCAGGCAAAATGAGTTGTATGAAATACTAGGTAGTATTTACCACAGGAGAACATGAGCCTGTTTTTTTCTCCATAACCTTTTTTTTTTTTTACTACCTGTTCTGTTTTGTGAGTAAAGGATACGTATGATGATCATCTTAAATCATGAGTAAACAGAAAATAATCAAGTAATTACTGGTGGTTAACTCTTAGAACCGTGATATCCAATTCCTGGAGCTCCTGTACGTGCAGAAAAAGAAAATCCAATGAATAAAACCAGAAAAAATAGATTGCAACTAAGTAAAACGAATTAATATGTAAGCATGTGCTTGATATTGTTAGGTTACACTGAGAGTTACGAGAGCAGCTGTTGTACAAGAGCAGCGAGCAGCAACTCCTGAACGTCGCTGCGGGACCATTGCTGACCCTACAAAGGTGCTGGGCAGGAACTCTTTAGAGGCAGCTGACTGGCAGCACTGGGATTTCAGGAAAAAATAGCCCTCTGAAAAGACCCTCAACTTCCTCTTAAATACCCGTAATTTAAATGCCATGCTTGATAGGGGGGTTGTTTAACTTCAGTATTCCATTGTAGAGAAGCCATGTTCTACAGTATATTTCATACGTAACTCCAGTAAATAGTACTGTTCAGTTCAGTGATCAGATGAGTTGAATGTAACGATGCATGTATACGTGTTTGCAACTTGTGGCCCTTAATTGCTTGTGAAGAATATTCTGTCTTGGAAGCACTGTGATATAACATAATGGGAGACAAAAAACCTTCTGAGTGAGTAGTCTTCTGAGGAATGGAGTTCAGTGAGATTCAAAAGGAGTTTCAACACATTATATTAAGTGGCATGAGTGTTTTAACGAAAAAGTAGATAAATAATGATTTATAATGTAAGCTCGGTAATGAGCTCTTCTACCATAAATATGCAAAAATAATTATTAATAGCCAAATTTCTCTAGGTTTGGGAATCTTTTAGAATATAGCTTTTCAGTAATTAAATCACATCAAAGTATTTTTCTCCCACTCTTCTAACAAAGTTATGTGTGATTTGTTGGAGGGCGGGCAGAGATGGGAAGCAAGCTGTTGACAAACCAAAAGATGATTTTGATGTAGTATAGTGGAACGGTAACTTCTAAATTTATCAGAAGGAAATGTACCATGAACCGTGTTTGTGGTGACTGCCTGCACCGAGGTGAGGTCTGACAGTTAATTTGATTCTCAGTTTCTGAAAGGCAACTAATCTTTTCTTGGAAGGATATCAGAGTGTATATGGAGGCAGATGCTTCTTTTACCAGGCTGTTTTTTGCAAAGTTCCTTTTGGTGTTAGTATTACCTTAAATGATTGGACATTGCATTATTTCCCGTTGAAAGAGTTTCATCAGATTCTGACTTCAAAAAATTAGCAACATCACTATCGTGACAAATTACCAAAACATCCCTCAGTATACTCACTGAATTAAAACCATTTGGCTTTAGAACCTCACTTGAAAATGCACAGACGAGTGGAGGTTGAGGAGAATTCGTTCTACTTACTGGTAAACCTAATATATTAATTTTTTAATTCAGAAGCTGATCACCCTGAAACTATTGAAACCTGTTACAATTTTGAGTCAGAATTGACTGTGTGTTTATTACCATTACACCCTTGATGCTTCAAATGCAGCTGAGTTGATCTATTGTATGAAACAGGAGTGTTCAGGCATCATTACGGGATCAGAATAGTAAGTGCTATCTTCAAATACAGAAATAAAGTCAAAATATAAAACCAAACAGATCTACAAACCTTCCTTTGCCGTCAAACCAACTGAATTCCAACTTCTAAAGCCATAGATTTCTTGTCTTGTTTGATTTCAGGTCCATAGCCAAATGTTTGGGTTATATTGTCATATCAAGAGTATGTTTATACAGCTTGTAAAGGAATAATTTTGACTTCCGGGTAGGTCTGCAGTGCTAGTGTTAATTTAGATTAAATGAATGACATCAGTAGGGAAGGTGTAGGTCTTCCATGACAGATTGTACCTGGTTTTTAGCATGAAGATGTGGATCTGGTCCTACCCTAGAATGCTCTTCTGGGGTTTTTATTTAATGGATGTTGAAATCACTGAAATGTCTGTCTAGCTATAGTTGTTAGATTCTGAATTTAAATGTCAGTCTGTGTTTTGAGCGACTTACTGAAAGGAATCATGTTTTTTTAAAAAAAGCAAAAGTATCTTCCATGTGTGATTTCTTCATCAGTAGCACAGGTTCTATTTGCTGTCATAGTCTATCCTCCATCTACTCCTACAGCTTCGTACTTTTCTATCAGTTTTGTTTGTAACTTCATGGGTTGTGACTAAATATAGGCATTCAGTATTACAACAAATACAAGGCTATTTTTACAGCATTTACTTATTTCACATTTTGGAAGATAGGTGACTAAAATAAACGCCTTTGCTGTGTTGTTCAGATTCCTGTGTCATCATATTAACTTCACTGAAAGATCCATCTTTTATGCCTTGAGCCTGAACAGAATTTCATGGCTGTACTCAGGTGAAATGTTCTGATGGAAATAAAAGAAAGGAGAAGAAAGCTTTCTGAATCGTTAGCTGTCACATTATGGCAATATTTTCATGAATTCCCAAGTTATTAAATTTATAATACTGCAGTAGACTTTTTCTAATTAAATGTGCATTTTCTTTTGTCATAAGGAAAGAAAAAACTTTGGTTATGCTTTTTACAGTAATTTAATTAAGCATTTCCTGTAAGTTCATTTCAGTATCTATCATGGCTCACTAAAGTTGGTATTCAGTATAGAATGGTAGATTAATTGCCCTTTGTCTTAGATGAAATAAGAATCCTAAATATGCAGAGTCATGAAATTTAATTGTGTTCCTCAATTGCTTATTCAATGCTTTGGAAACCTGAATCAAGAAATACTGAAGAAGAGGGCCAAAGGTTGTTAAATGTAGCGAGTAACACAGATTTTGAACTTTACTTAATGAACCGAGTGTTTATTACTATGAAATAAATGCACCATTTAAGGAATTATGGTGGAAATGTAAAACATTAAAACTCTAATTAATTTTGGTCAGAAGCATGCAATGCACTCATTTTTCCTAAAACATTTTCATTAGGGTCTAGGTTTTCTGTGTTATTGAGACAAATGTATTCCTTTCATATGGTAGCGCTATCTTTTTCCACTAAAAACATGTACTTCAGTGATGTTTAGAGTGTTGTCTTTCAGCTGCCTTCGCCCGTAGACAGCATGTCTTGACTGTAGCTTACAGAAGCATTTTTAAGTAACTCAGTTGTGCCTGCTTTTCTATTTGACATTGTTAATCATTTTGGAAACAAAGAATGTTCAGAACTCTTGACTAAAGGCTGGCTATAGCCAAACTTATTTGTGAAAACAGGTAAAGCATGAAAAAAAATCGTCAGCTGTCACTTAGTAACTACCAAGATGCATGTATAGCCTAACAATTGAGCAGTTAAAAATTAGCCTCTTATTTGTTTTTATTTTTTATTAAACAGTACTTAGAAACAAAATTTTTTAAAAGAGCTATTAATTCCTTATTGTTGGCCTGAGCACCTTTTGTTCTCACGTAGCTATTGTAAGAAGCAGCCATTTTTTTTCTTAGTATCAAGAATACAAACATGAAAAAGTTTTGCTCCTTATATTTTAGTAAATGTATAGCGTAAGCATGGTGGGACTATAACCATGAATATTTAAAATCATTCTGATTTGATTAGAATATGCATTTCTAGGCTATGGAGTATTATTCTGTAGTAATATTATGAGTATACATAAAGTGCAACTTTCTGTTTTAATTTATAATTCATAAAAATAATTGTTAGATTGCCACGTAAGTAGAAAATGCTATTGTGGTTTCCATATATATGTTTAGATATGCACAGATGTAAGTATCATAATTTAGTGACAAATTGGTCTTAGAAAGGATCTTAATCAGGACAGTGTCAGACTTGAAGGCTTGAAAACTAATGCAAGTGCGCACTCTGAGACCGGAGTGGAAATGAAGGAGGCCTGTCCCACGCAGGCACAGCACAATCCCATTGCAGTTGCTTTTCATCTGTTTCTTAGCTGATATTTCAGGTTTGTGATCTCTAAGCATTTATAGATACAGTCTAAAGTTCATAAACCTAAACCTTTGAAGACTCAAACTGTTAAAGAGGAAACATTTTCCTCTACTTTCTTCAAGGAGAACCAGCTGAACTTGTAAAACAATGGTTGGGTTTCAAGCACCACCTGGCCTGAAGAGCATCCCAAATGTAGTGGCAGTCAGCCAAAAGGGCCACTCAGTGGAATGGTTGCCTCCTAAAAAGGAGAGAAACAGATGGAGGATTTGAAATCTGGCATGAAATTCCACTTCTGTACTAAGCGTTAAATGAAATTGGACTGTAAGGGCTCTTGCGATGGTACATTTATCTGTATAATCAGAATTAGAAACAAGGAAATAGAAAATACAGAACACTGACAAACATTTCAAAAAGACTTAAAGTTCTTGTACCAGTGCAAGTTAAAGGAAAGAGTTTATGATAAACATGCAGCTGCTTGTAGCTTGTGAAGAGGAGCGTTAGTACAAAAATAGTTCTCCTAGTCTTGCATTGCCACCTAGAGCACGGTGCCATGCACTGCATCGGTGAAGGAAACCTCCAACAGTTAAACGTTGCTCTTTTTACTGAACAAAATGGGGTGGAGAGCTGCTTCTAGTTAATTGATGTCATGTTTGCTTACATTACAATGTTTAGTTCATTCATAGCCTCCATTTTTTTTTATGTACCAGGTCAGCAGAGATTTCATTGTAGGAATTTGGTGGGCTTTGACAGTAAGAATTAATGGAGATGCACATTAAAAGGTACGACTGTCAGCTTGCCAGTGGTCCCAGAGGGGGCATTTTCTTGATGGCTGCTTTAGAATACTTCATGAAGCAAAATGTCAAACTTGTCAAGGCTGTCACTATGAAAATGATCCATGTAGCAAGGGTCTCCTTTTCTTGGGAAACAAACAGCTGCCTTATCGCTGCAGAGCTACGGTGACAGAAAACTGTCATCTATCACAGGAAATTTATATTTGCTTCTAATATCCATTGGTAAAGAACTGTTCCAGCTCTGTATTTTTGCACCACTCTTCATTGTAAGGGTGGTCAGTAATACATTTGAAGAGGATAGCATAGGCTTTGGAAGAAAAATAATGTTTGAATTTTAGTGCTGGATGCTCACCTTTTGCTGATTTAACAGGGAGACTGATTGAACTCCCAATTTTTAGCCCTGAAACTCCTTTTCCTCCAAATTTGGCCCGTGACATTGGAAAGCTAGACTTTAACGTAAGCTCTCCTAGTTTCTGAAGTCCCTTTTTCCTGATGTATTTTTAAAGAGTATTAAAAGTATTTTTACCTACTTCCAACTGGTGTTTTGCTAGCTAGAATCTGTGCAGCAGGAGGTGAAATACCAGCTGGACACCCTCACTGGAGCTTAGTATATTAGTCATATTACAGCTCCTTTGGGTTAAGATCCTATAAAAAGTAATAGTATCTGAATTTTGTCCTGAGATTGTATTTCTAGATTATGTGATAGCATAGAGAACCCTTTAGTCATTCCTCATTATAGTAGGATATTTTTGTGCTTTGCATACTTTCTTATTATTCAGATGTTCAGTTACATCATACTGTAATATATAGCTGTTTTATTACATTTAGAATGTGGGTTACAGTTTGCAAAGCACACAACAGCAAGTTTCTTTTATTAAGTATACTTTTGCAATGCAACTTTAGAAATTACAGGTGTGGTGCGATGCACAAACCTGTGAATTGGTGCATTTCCTAGCACAGTTAATCGAGATGTGATCTCTTCTACATACAGAGTAGTGTCAGATTACCTGTAGAGTTAAGAATTGTCTAATTCACTGTCATCTTCCAGATTGCATATTATTAAGTAACGGAATAAAAAGAAATTCTCAGACATTTTGAATGGAATTGGTTGGAGGGGGGGAAAAGAGAAAGGGACACCCAAAACCCTATTTCTAGGCTTTTTTTTTTTCATGCCAGAATTTGTCTACAGGGGCGTATTCTGGAATAATTACTACAGAATTAACTTTCCACATGGGACCTGTTATTCTCCGCTCAGAGCACCATTTGTAGTTGACCTTAAACTTGCTTTCAAAGGGGATGAAGTTATATGACAGTCCCTCTCAACTGCCAGATCAAAATTTTCAGAAATAGGATCTTAAAAGTCAGCTTCTTACCTTTATTTTTTTGGCAGGTGAAGACATCTAAATATCAAAGTATTCCCATTAACTTCAGCAAAGCTATTGAATGCTCAGTGCTTTAATAATAATTCACAAGACTTATTTAGGTGACAGATTGTAGGGTCTCAGTTTTAAGTTCTTGACCCTGTTCTGTTACGGTGACCCATAAATGCTCAGCTACCAAGTGGAGACTAAGTAGTTTGATGGAAGAGTTGTCCATAGGACATTTGAAGACATCTGTATAGCATTCAAAGGACCCTTTAATCTAATACCTTGTTTCCATCAGGGAAAAGGAGGGATGCCTGGGGAAAGGATGTAGGAAAAAAGATGATGCGGAAGATCTATCAGTCCATCAGCCTCATCAGGACGCTGACGACATGTCCGGGCATCAGTGGCTGAAGGAGCTCCTGATCTGACATTTCAATTCAGGGTGTTGGCTTTAACAGCACTTTATAAAGCCCTTTGTACTTTGTCTTACCACTGTTGGTTTTGTAAATCTGAAAGAACAACAATTCCAGACTAGTAAACTTCATTCATTTCAACATGAAAATAATCTTTGGGCTGCTAAATGCACTTTTTCAGTGGGAGTAGTAATACAGTCTTGAGAGATTCACTTTCCTTTGCTACTCTTAAGTCACCACATCTGTGCTGAGACATCTTTTACGTGAGTGTGTTCAAAATTCACTGTATAATATTCGAGTCTATGGTTGCCTGTAGTCAGAAATGATACTGAGAAAAGTTTGGTTTGTGACATCAGCTAGCAAAAACTGCTTTGATCATTGAACATTTTAACACCAAAATGACTGTTCTCTGTTTCGGGATTTTTAGGACAGAAAGCACTAGACAGTAGAGTCATAGGCAGCGGGAAGCAAAATAAATAACATAAAATAGAGATGTGAGGTATTAATAGAAATAATGCGAACTGAATTTCTGTGAAACAGAAACTGGAATTCATTATTTCATCTGCTGTGTAGCCACTGGTAATAGCAACTTTACACGCTGCCATCATGGACTGTTTTCTAACAGATAACATGAAAATAAAAGGTTTTCCTTTGCTATCTGTTGGAATTAAAAGCATTATAATGATGATAGTGATAGGTGGTAATTAGTAAAACAAATATATTTAATATGTTTAGTCTGCAGTCTGTTTGGCATAATTTCATTATAATTAGGCTATATAGGCTATTTAGCTGAAAATTCAAACATTATTAATGACATTAGAAACTTCAACCAATTCAGTATTCTGTGTGCAATCATTGGGATGCCTCTTGGGCTATTAAAAAAAAATAAAATATTTCATAGAAATTTTGCATTCTCAGCAAACTGAAATAATAGTGGGTCTTCACATCTTGGTGTATGGTTAATATGCATGCTCTAAATTGCCAGTTCAAATCTTTCCCAAGCATAGGGGTACTGATATTGCGCTTTTTGTAATTTAGAGGAGTTCAGGTCTCAAAATTTTCTGATAATTTTCAGTAATTAGTAAGTTTGCCATTCTCAGGCCACTGCTGTCACTATTTTTTTCTGGCAGAAAGCTGTATGGGTGCCAAAACTGGTGGTTCATACTCTCCAGTGTCTCCTGCTGATCATTTCTGCCATCTCTTTTGTGCTGGTACTGTGGCAGTGAACAGGTCTGGGAACTGATCTGGCTGAAGACATATCTGACAAAGAAAAAAGTTTTTTCCCCTTCATGATACATACTGTGAGAAAGATCAACCATCATTTCTCTGCGTTTTGCACAGCACTCACCCGTGTTCAGAGATGCTACATTTAGATTTCTGTTTCAATATGAAACGTGAGTTTCCGTTCTTGGAAAACAGAGGTGGAGTAAAAGCACCTCTACAAAATTAAGATGTGCTGTGTGGAGCATGTTTTAATACAATATTCAGAAAGCTTTTGTGCATAAAGATATCAAAATAGCAAAAAATAACAAAATATCTGTCAGGGACCTGGATGACTTGTGCGTGGGACTCTGCCCACATAAGTCCAATTCATACTCTGCTGGTAGATTTTACCTGTTTGAGTATGTTTTACCTGGGTGAAGCAACAGGAGATGAACTAAGAAAAGAGTATCGGTACTTCAAAATATCCCAAAGTGGATGCTTCCATCTTGAGTATTCACACAGAGCAAATCCTGGACTTGCTGCAGCCACTCAGCCATCCGTTCTGCATCTCAGAAAACACTGATCACTGCAGCTGCTGCTGTAACCTAGGAAATCTGCCAGAGAGCAAGCATGACCTTATGAGCGTAAAATTAAAACATTTCAAGTCTACACAAAGCCAGAAGATTCTGTTACAAAACTTCCACTGGGTAAAACCTTTTTGTCCGCAAAAAATAGACCTGGGAAGATGCTGTTCAGTATTGAGCCTAATATCCCTTCACCCTCTTGTAGTCCTCGCTGAATTCATGGCCCTGTAGCCTCTGAAATTTCTGCATGTGCCCTCTGTGAGGAGAGGAATCCCTAAGCAGTATGGCAAATGTGCTGGGAAAAGAATGATGGTGTGGGGTTTATGTTCCCTGTACAAGGGAGTACAAGTCAGTACTTGTCAGTTACTCAGGTTGGCAGGTTGTGTGTTACGGAGGTGGATTAGTTGGCATTGAGGTCAGTAGAGATACAACTGCTGTAGGTAAGGACCTTCAAAAACAAGCACATTTGCTGTAATTTTATTAACAAGTCCTTCATGAAAGAACCTGGCTGTTTTTCTACACGAGCCAAAAAAGTTTCTCTGTGTGGCTTTTTTATTCAATGATGTTCTTTGTCACCTGTAAGCAGTGTATCTAAGCTTAGTTACACACTGCTGCTCTGTTGTTTCCCGTTCTGCCTTGCCTTCTTTTTCTTTAGAAGGCTGACCTTTGTATGTGTACTATGCATTACACTCTCTTGAATATATGCTGCACTTGTAATTTCAGTGAATCAACAATCTTTGGTTTCACACACACGCACAGACCTGTTTCCTCACCTAAACTAAAAGAGCCACAGGGCTCACTACATGTTTTAAAGGTAATTGAAGAGATGACAGTCCAGAAAGATAGGAAAAAAAGCTTTTAGCCTTTAGTGGTCAGTCATGTAAATATTTCTTGGTGCCTAGCCTATCCCAAGAAGAGGCGAGGATTTAGAAGCAGAATGGTGTGAAGTGTATGTTTCTTCAATAGAACGACTAGCTTTTCCATTTTATTTCAGCGTCTCATAACGTAAGACCATATTTTTAAAATGAGATTTTCCATTGCTATTCTATTTTGTGCTGCCCATTTGATCTTCCTATATATTTTGTACCTCAGTCTTTATTATAATTATCCTTACAAAACACCCATTGGTAGTGAAAGAAGGACTAGAATGCAAAAAGATAAAGTTATTTTCCCAGAAGAATGAAGGTGCTATTTTAAAGCAGGAAACTGCACCCTGGGTTTCTGGGTCCCACCTAATGGCCCTGACATTTCCTTTCTCTCAGCTGTTGACTTGTGATGAGTGGTGTTACAGCAGCCAGGACGCTTCTTCAATCCCAAATGTCTATTCATTTCTTCTCCTTTGTGTTTTTGGAACAAGGAAGATTTTCTGTATATTGAATTAAAAGGCAGGCAGGAAAACTGGCCATACTTTGAATGTGTGATAAGGACTTTTTGATGGGTTGCAAGTTGCCTTATAAAACAGTTTTCTCAGTCATCCTTAATTTATACTTTGGAGGTCACGGTTTTGTACTGAACACAAAATAGTATCCATTCCTATGGAAACGTGCATTATGATGTCACTTCATTTTTTCAGTGAGTTCCAGAGGAACCCGTAGTGAATTATGAGCCCAACTCTTGGAGCTGAAGCTGTAGAATATTGTAAGCATGCTGCTGCCTGACATGCTCATGTTTCCTATTTTAGACCTGACTGATCTTCAGATAACATATGGTGGTACAAGTAATTGGAAAATTGGCAGACCTGTCAAGAAAATATGCTAGATGGGACAAAAATACGATGCTGCAGCACATAAAGTGTCTCTGAAGTTAAATTTATTGTCTTTTATCAAATGGTGAAGTAAACGTATCTGGTCTCAAAAAAATGAAACATTTTTCAGTGGCAGATGCTTTTCAAAAGTAATTTTTAGAACAGTGATGAAAGTTCCTGCATTTGAAAGTAATTTAGTGGAAACCTCTGGTCAAGAACAAAGGAAAGGTGTGTAATACTGTCTGCTGCAGACGATTGAATGTCTTGTTATCCGTGTATGGTTTAGTAATTTCTTTATGTAACCATCCAGTAAATTGGTCAGCGAAATATTTACTCGTTAAATTATTCTTCTGCTATAAATGTAGGTGATTAGATTTGTTTAAATTTTGAGTGTTGTTATCATTTTTGTTTCAACTCTTGAGCAAAATCAAATGCTTGAATAAATGACATTTTTTGCTTATTTTTATGCTTATTGGTCAGGCAAAAGATGAAAAAAGTCTTTACAGAATTCTATATGTATGCATAAGTACAAAAAGTGTACTTCTTCAATAAGTTGATTAATGTTCAGGTTTTCATTTTCTTTTACAGGAAGATGAAAATGAAGCTGAGGCAGAAAATCCATCTCAGGAGCTGAATTTGGAACACAAAAAATCAAAAAAATAGGAGATTGCTGTCTTGTTTGAAATATTTGCAAGTTGTGTAACAGTGATTATAGTTTCTCATTGTAAAATTAAGAAAAAAAGTTCTCAATAAAGTCATTGAAAATTAAATTCATGCGGCACTGTGGAATTAATTAAGTAGCTCCTGGTGATATTTTTGATTGCATTAAAAGCTGCATTATCAGAACTGAGCACCATACCAATAAAATTCTAAAAGCTTTTTGAACACGGTATAGAAAGCTGATGGGTTATTCATCACTAATAGCATTTACTAAGCAAACAGGTCAATTTTTTTTTTACTCTACAAAGCAATGTTATTCTTGAAGAATAGTTATAACTCTGACCTATTTTGGTATTTCTGAGCAAGAACTTTGATTTTTAAAAGTTAGATAAATATGTTCTAGTAAATGAGTTCTGAAATTTCTTCTGATCAGTGACTAAAATAAATGTTGCTGCTGACTGGGTGGAGGCAAGGATTTTTTGGTATGTACCATGTTTTCATAAGTAATTAGTTTTATATGTTTGTAATTGGTTTCATGTTGCATTATGATTTTCTTCCATGTAAACCTTCTCCATGTTCATGTGATCATCGTCTTTTAATGAATGTCAAGCTTTTGTCTTGATTAGGCCATCCTGCACAGGTCCAGTTCCTTCATACCAGTCTTTCCATTCTAACAGAATAAAATAATATCTTGCTGTGTCATTAGACCTTTAAGTGAGTAGAAAAAATCTAAAATAAAACTCCCTTCTTCCTGTACTCATCATTTTAATTTCCGATTTGCCTCTGCTTTTTAGCCTGTGCAGGCCAGTAAATGGGAAGGTTAGTACAAGAAACTCAGATGTAAGCTTATAGCCCGATAGTTTCACAGGTTGCAATGAAGAAACCAAAAATCTTACTGATTCTGGTTTAGGATTAGAGCAATGCTCACTGAAGTTCCGTGAGTGAGGTTTATCTTGCTCTAAGAGAAATGAATCATCTTCAATTGAAAAAGTTCACCTCTTTTCCTGCTGTTCCACATTTTTACTGTTACTCTGTATATTGAGTGTTAAATCAGATTGTAAATAGCGTTCATCCTCAATTTTATCCCGTCTGTATAAATTATAGTTTCAGATATTTTAAAAACGACATGCCTGTGCTTAAGCAACATCTTTTATAAATTCTTTTCTGGTTCATGAGGTTCAAATGTGTGTAGCTTGTGGACAAATTTCAATCACAATTACTCTACAGGAGTTTAATAACACTAGATCTCATTTTAACAAATGCAGCTATCATATAAATTAGCAAATAAAATAAATTCAGCATTGGTCCTTTTGGTGCAGATCAGCCACTGTAGCCATCTCAGAAAGGAGGGGGAATACGATTTTGACTTCACTGCAGCGGAAGAGACAGATTTAAGAAAGACGGAGGCACAGATTTACTACACAGGACTTTATGGACCGTTCTCCGCACAGTGCTGTAGGAGTGGTAGGATCACGGGGGAGATGGGAACGAAGTGAATGTTTTTCCTTTTTTTCAGGCTAACCCGGAAAGCAAAGGTCCGTTCTCAGAGCTTACTACTCACAAGGATCTGAAGAAGGGGCAGGGTGGCCATTGGAAAGGGGTGAAAGGCCTCTGAATTTTGAAGGACAGAACAAGTAACTTACAAGGAGAAGTGAGAGACTGAGGTTTCACACGGGGCTTACACAAAGGTAGAATAATGGCAGGGGGAGTTACAGACTGGGGTGGATTACGGCCATGTCTTGGCCTCTCTGCCCACCCCTATCCCCTGTGCTCTTGGTGTTTGGGTTTATCCACCCAAATTGTCCTATCCAAAATTAGCAGTTAGGATCTAATTTGTGCAAAATAATCTATTTCTGTTCCATCCATGGCAGCAGGTTTGTCCTTTTGCTGTGAGTCTAAGCTCTGTGACAGCCTGGGGCTGTATGGGTGCCTACGATGAGGAAGGTGGTTATTCGGTGTTCAAGTTTTGTATGAAAATATATTACTTCACTCTCAAACACCTGAATGAGAAAATGCTGCAGACATGGAAAGCTACAGGAGCTTCTGTTTGATGCATAATGCTGATGAGCTTAAAAGGAGTGTTTCTGGCTATTTCCTAAATTCTTGAGAATTTAGTGTGAAAGTACAATTATATAAATCATACTTTTAGTTAACTCCTTTTTCAGAAATCCAACATTTGTCATCAGAACGCTACAGTCGGGGTTGATAAATGGAACCTAGTCCTGTGGTTAAGTTGTTTAATGCAAAATTCAAACACCGGAATTTAGAGATTTTCACTGCAAATTAATAATAGCACTGTATCATAATCAGGTGGGTTTGAGATGAAGTGAGACAAACGTGACTAAATCAAAATGCAGTCCTAAATTCATTCCTTCCAGAAAAATGGAGGAGACTTATGTAACGACTTGTGTGTAGACATTTTTACTAGAGGTGTTTTTAACTGTTAAAGATCAAATAAAGACTATACAAAATAGGTGACACTATTCCCTTTATCTTGATTCTGATCTAATTAAAATTTGCAGCTGAGTTGATTTTTTATATATTCTTGAGCTTTCAGACTACCAGCATGAATTTCATTTTCATCATACATTTTTTTCTCAGTGTCCGGAGGTTTTTTGGATACAAGTCACTGGGTAAAGCAGATGGCTGCAACAGTCCTACATGACGATGACATAATGTTTCTGAGTGTTATTCTTCATCAGAACTGAGTTGAAAACCTGATGCAGAATAACGTGGCTTTTATTAAATGTATGTCCGCGCTGCAGTCAAACACGAGCCAGCTTGGATACTGAAAGCAGCGTAGCTCCTGTAGGGTGAAGCTCAAACTATATCTGAAGATGCTCAAAAGCTAACTCAGAGATGGCAACAGCAAAAGTTTAGACAGCTTTAACTCAGCTGATTACAGATATTTTTATGGAGCAGTATATTCTTTGTATGTAAATATATACATACCCCTATGTACATGTGCTCGATCTGCCAGTTATAATGTCCTTTTTATTTTGTTCTCTCTCCCTCTATGCAGTTATTTAATAGTAAGAGTCACAAGATGCTCTGAAAGTCTAGATGGAGAACTATTTGTATCCCACTCCATCCCTGTCATGCATGGCAGTGGTGATTCTACCCAGTTGGGAACTGCAGTTTCCTGGTTTACACCAGTGATAGCTATTTTAGGGTGGCTTAGGGGATAATTATGTTTTCCTTGCTTGAAGAGAAACTGTCAATTTCCTTATATTAAAGCAAAGTTACTGCTTTTTCCGGAGTTTATGATGGATTACTGTTGGGTTTTGTTCAATCCTCCATGTTTGCTCTTTCTCCCCTGTGGAACAGTGGGCTACCGAGAATTTTGTGGACTCCAACACTGTGTTTTCCATTACAGACAACCAGTTCACCGTGAGGTAAAAGCAAATTTGTCTATTGCTATAATTTTTGTTCTTAGAAAATTATTTCTGACCTTTCCGCTCCCTCTTAGGCTCCTGCACTGCTTCCTCATATCAGTGTCAGCAACTTGAGGTGTGGGAATTCTGTCACCCACAGAGTAACATTTGTGATTTATGAGAGTATGGTTTGTGTTGTATCGTAGATAGATGTGCAATAGTCTGCTCTTAATTAAAATTAATTTCCTTAGTATATTACCTAATTGTTGTTGTCATGCAAGGATTCTTATTCTGAATGCTACGTTCTCAGGTTAAAGATAGGACTCCAAATGATTGGCATGGATCAAAAAAGCAAAGCTACCCTCGACACAGATGCTGTTAATCTCCTGTTTGTAGCTCCACAGGCATTGAAATAGTTGGATCTAAAATGTTATGCAATCATAAGTATTCTACACACACCAGATAGATCTTGGTATTTAAATCCCAGTATATGTGTAACTTCTTACTGGTTAAAATGAGAATTCACAGTATTTTGTTATCGCTATATTGAAATGTATTGCTACGCTGGACATTCGGTGCTCATTTATGTTTTTTCTTTCCCGAACAGCACTAGTTGTAGTGCGTTATATGCATGAAATTCGACATGCAGCAGGTAATCCTAACACAATATTCATTTTCTGCTCATTAGAACGTATTTTTATACCTTTAAATTAAGGAAATGATTTAAACATGATTAGTCCTCTGAGGCGCTTGAATATTTGCACAGTCAGAATTCTTAAAGGGAAAAAACCATATTGACTGAGAAGTATATCACTTCAGTGCTTCTTTGTTATTGCGGTCCCATAAGCCATCTACCTCTTGGTTGGTTGCTCTGCATCACGCTACAGAAACTAACTCTCCCTGACATTAGGCTGGATAGGTTTTACCCTGTGAAAAGTGAAGATTAGAAACTGACTCTATTTCACATGACCTAAAGAAAACAATTTTTACATAGCAATGAGTAAACGACTTCTATCACCTATCTAAGGCTATACTGCGAAATCATAGCAGGTAATAAATGTTTCCCCACGGTGAATTCAATGTGGATTCTGCAGCGATGTTATCTGGAGAAGGAAGTAAAATGCTGAAGGCAACAGCATGAAAATGCATGCAGCTATGGCATAATTCTGATTTGTTTTGGAAGAACTATTAATTTACTTGTTACAAAGCCAAGTAAGAGCAACCCTTTAAAACTGTTGAACCATGAAAGCCATTTCCTTAAGGGTTTTAAATTTGGGAACAGACTCATGAAATTTATAGCTTTGATGAGATATTCTTTGCCTGCAGTCAGAATGAGAGCCAGATCATTGGTTTCCCAGCATGACACCTATGTATTCTTGTGTGCACTAGATATCATTAGCCTCATAATAACACAGCTATCATCACATTAACGTCTGAAAGGTTCAGTTTTGATGCTTGGTTTAAGTCTCTCATTTATACCTACAGCATACTAAACAGCTGAGTAAAAATAAAAGCTATACCATACCTATATCGTGCTATTGTTCTGCACTTTAACCAAAAATACAGTCATTTTATGCCTGATCAAATTTGTATTAATTTTTTTTCTTGCCAAGTCATGTTGTTTTGAAAGAGCTGCAATGATGAACTAATAGCATACCATGAATGCAGTAGCAGATAAGGGTACAGTGAGACCATCTTTTTCTGGTTCATGCAGTAAGGACAATAATGAACATCATATACATATTGATCTAAGAATTGTGATTTTTAGTATATTATTGGAAGTTTATGTACTATGCCTGCCATCTTATGGTAGAAGAGAAGTGTATCAGAACAAGCCAATAGCACCTCACTGCCTATATTCTTTCAGGTAAAGCCAGGCAGCCTGTAGCGTTCTAGCAAGGCACCAGCAATTACAAGTTACACAGAGAAGGAATTACAGCTGAAAGCAATTAATGTCACTAGTCTGCTACGTACTTCTGTTCATTTCTATTGGAAAAATAAAGTATCTCCCTTTACAGCATAAAGTTGCCACTAGGTTTTACAATGAGTATCTTCCTATTTGTACCAAATGAAATTTGCAGAGAGAGATACTAGGAGAAATCAGGGTTTATTCTGCCATGTGACTGAACAGGTGGATAGAATTTGGGAGAAACATCCTCATTCTCATAATGGAGAGAAAAAGGTTGGGGAGGCACCAGTGTAACAAGTTTAGTAACTCATGTCTTATAGGCAAATTACTTATTACTGTGATCTGAGAATTTTTTCCCAGATCAGTGTCAGAACTTTCATTTCTGTAGATGGGAGGTGATACCTGTAGGCGTTCTGGCTAGGGATAGTCTGCAAGTTGGGGCTGTGACATAAACTGAGTCAAAACCAGCCAATTCCAGTGGTGTAGAAACCAAAAAAAATAGAGACAACTTCAGTCTTTAATCATCAGTAAGTCATGAAGATTTTAAAGGCTACGTGAGACAATATTCAGCAAGTGCTTAAAAACCTTGTGGAATAAGAAATACTAATTAGCTGCTGAGATGGGATTTTTAAAAGCTAGAACATCATAGTAGTGTTAACCACAAGACAGACTCTGGGATGTTTTTGTTTTAATTGTTGAAATACAATTGCTTAGTAGTTATCTTAAGGATCATTGTTTGAATCATCAATATTTGAATTTTTTTGACTCAGTACCGGATATTTTATTTTTAACATCTTGCTATGAAAGATGTGCTATGAAACAAGCTTTTTTCTTAAATATTTTAATAATCAGTTGAATTTTTTATGTCTTTATATCTTCAGACATCAACCTCTCTTTCAAATATTGAATCAGCTGCAGTATTATGAGATGGTTTGTCCCTGAAAAGAAATGCAATGTTCATTCTTAATCACAAAAGTCAAGCCAAGTGCTTAGGTGGAAAATCCCTCTTTTGGCCCTTATTTGTTCCCTAAAAATTTCCTGCCCCTACAATGTGGAAGGAAAAAAAATACAGCTGGTACCCCCCCATCATTTATTCTATGTTGAACAGATCTGTACAGTGTGAATGGTTTACCTTTGAAGTCATCTGGGACTGCAAAGGAAAAGGAATGTATCTCAGACATGATGTTTTAGAAGTGGAAAAATGCACCAATTTTCAAAACTTTATAGTTAATTTAGAAAAAGTAGACTCCTGTTTCTACAGCAGTTGGTGAAAATGGAAGAATAATGGTTGACATGCATCAAGGTTCGGTCTGTAGTATTGACAGGAAAACCAGGTACACCATTAACATGCTGCAACTGTATGTATTTCAGTATATCTGTTACAGTCTAGACATTCAGTTCAGTGGACAGAAAAGAACGGTGTTTTTCAAATACTAAAGTACATACCATTCATAAAGTATGTGCAGTGAGAGAAGTATGGATCTGTAACGCTACTACAGCTTTGTTATTTTTAAAACCTCATAGAAATAAATCAGAAAGACCAAACATTCAAGCATTCCATTAGAAATACCACTGCATCTCATGATCATGGTCCCTAAAAATGGAACAGTCAATTTGCAATGTTTGTCCAAGTTGGCAGTGAAGAGTTAGAGAAATGCAGGAATTAAGTAGCAGATTTGGTATCAGTGCCTTTAGGCTTGTACATTTCAAAGATCTTGATTTTTAGGTGAAATTGTTTTATTATCAGGAACATAGTGCCATCAGAAGTCAAACTAATGTAACATTTTTGAATCATATTTCGCTTATGAATTGTGTTTCAGTTGCTCTTAAGATGACTGTTTTATCTATGGCATGAGGAAACAAACCTGACCTTTGTTTGCCTCTTTTACAGTTAATTTAAATTTTAGATCACAGCCCTGTCGAGTATATATCCCCCAATACCCAATATCTAAATCTTTTTGAACATGGTCAGCTGCTTTTCTAACTCTAGATATCAATTAAATATAGTATTATATATATATACACATATATAAAAATCTCTATTATGTTTCTTTTAGTTACATAGATTTATAGGTTGTGCAGTCTCTATTCCTAGAAGATAAAGGCCTGAGCAACCTGGTCTGATCTCAAGCTGACCCTGCTTTGAGCAGGAGGCTCCTCTAGACACCCCCTGAGCTGCTTTCCCATATGAATTATTCTATGTTTCTGTGATAATTATTTTGCATTTATACACTTAGCAGCTTGGATGTGCAAATAGAAAGGCTAATAAAACACTTTGCTTACAAGCTCCAAATGTGTCTGTTTTCCCTCTGGGAATGTGAGGGAAATGACACTTTCCAGTGCATGACCCTGATCTTCACGCTGCATCCAGTTTCCCAGCTTTGAGCAGAATCCAGGCATTGCCCTGGGCTCTGGGGGTCCAGGTGAGCTCCTGGGGCTCAGACCAACACTGCTTTCTAAAATAAGACTCATAGTGTAACTGTTCAGCCTCTAGAAATGAATAGCAGATTTTAGTACTCCCTTTCAGAGTGCGTCAGCAATTTGGGCATCTTGATTTATTGTTTATCCCTTCAGAAATTTGTGATAATGGAAACAGAACTGAGGTGTTGATTTGGGAGGGTTTTTAAATTGTTTTCTTTTTTCCTCTCCCTAAATTCTCAACAACTCAAACATATACAGATTTAGGTGATGCTTGTGGAGCTCAAGCTGACACAATTAAATGTCACTAAGCTCTGGCAGTGACAAGGAGCTTCAGGAACTTTTCCCCATTCCTTTGTGCACAAGTTCTGCTCTACTGACCACCAGTTCTGTATCTTTGGAAAGTGACTGACCGCTAGACTTTATCACAAACCACACAAGCTTAAACTTGCGAGATGATATGTACATGGTATTTCTAAAAAATAGTGGCAGTCTCCTAGGTATACCTTGGAAGGGATTAATATTTCTGAGTTTATGACTAGTTTACAAGAGAACACTGATAAAGATGTATTTTTCTTGTATTCTTCTTTTGTTATTTTACTTCCATCGAGATAATTCTTTTTGCATCTCTTTATTTTATGTCTTACCATAGCTGAAACATCTGATATATTCCAAGGGGGGAAAAAAAGGATTATAGGTAGAAAATAGTGTTTTAAATCAGTGTTTTAATCTGTGAGGTAGCATTGACTATAACGTTTCCCTTGCCTACACTTTCTTCAAAAGGATGGATGTAAGCTTTTGCTCCATAAGGATCTGCCTGTCTCGCCCTGCTGACAGAAATGCTGTGCGTATGCCCCATAGAAACTGCTGGCTACAGAGCTGGTCTAGCAGCTGTCACTGTTCTGTGGTTCTGTAAAAGTTCCTGGTCCGTGTTTCATCACATCTATGTCAGCTAAATGCTCTGTTAGAAATATAGTTATCCCAAAGTATAATCTACAGTGTTACTGCTTGAGGGGACATCCTGCATAGTCTCCTTTTAAACAAAGGTGTGTTTATCTTTTGATGATCATTCATTACAGAGTTCACCCATGTTGTATATAACATCTTAATAAAGCCTAAGGGTTTGGTATGTATGAAAGAAAAGCAGTGTGGCATAAGGTGGTGATTCTCCAGTGAAGCAGTAACCTCAGGAGCTCTGATTCAGCAGAGGCTTCTTGTCATCTTTCCCTTGGGTCAGGTCAACTGAGAACAAAAGCATTGCAAATGTCACATATGGAAGGCTGTTGGAGACAGAAGTGACACTTATTTACAGGTCTTTGCTGGCTGGCTTATCTTCGAAGCACTATTGATTACCTCATGAGGAGGAGGCTGTATATTCTTTCCCTTCTGCCAAAGCAAGGTAAGTTATGTGGGCACAGGTAATGGAAGCAGTGAATTTGGGGAACAAGAGATCTATGGGTGAAGTAAAGTACAACAGACACTCCGATGTCAAGAAAGGTGCTGTGATAAAAAAGAGGGGAACAATCAAAGCTGCTAAGAACTCATCGGAGTTAACCTATGCTTGTATGGCAAGCAGCAGAGCCATTCATATGACAGATTATTATACAAGCTGTCTCGTTTTGCCTTACTAAATTATTCTACACCCATGTCTTGTGAAAAAAAAAAAAAAAGGCCGATTTGTTATGACATTGTAAGTACATCACCATGACAGAAGAGTTCTAAGGAACTGTGGGGTTGTATGTCTTCTCACAGGCTTCACCTAGAAAACCGCAGCTTTATCACCACATGCAGTGCAACAACATCCTTAGGAAAGCCAGATGTCCTGTCCCCCCATCCCCTTCACCTATCTTAATATGAAAATACCACGTTCATGGGTAGTTGGTTATGGTTGGAAGCACCCACAACAATTTGTTGTCGTTTACACAATTATTCTATCACCTGATGACCCCTCCCTACTTGGGAAGGGGAATTGGGAAAAAACAAGGAAACCCGAGGGCTGAAATATAAACAGATTTAATAGAATAAGACTAGATAATTAACATTAATAATACTAAATAACCCATATTGATCCGGATACCTGTGTAAAATATACAAGGATTATACTCAGCCCATTACATTAGGAGGAAGCTGTGCACTCCCAGCAATGGACAGAAAATATTGGACACTGTGAGCACTACGGCTTCGGGAGGAAGGGAAGGGCTCAGGGGTCTGGCACTGGTACAAGAAGTTCTCAGGATCGCAGCCATCATAGAAGAGAAAAAGCTCCTCAGCAAACTTTCTAATTTATACTGAATGGGATGTTCATGGTATGAAATAATCCTGTTGGCCAGCATGGGTCAAGTGGCCGGGTCTCACTCCTCCTCATCCATGCACCTGGCAAGCTGGAAAACACTGAGACCTTGAAACCCTCATACCATAGCTGGCTATAAAGTAAACATTTTCACAAGTTCAGACACCAGAGTATTCTAAAAATGCAGTTTTCCCAAGCACTAGAAGAGACCTTACCGAAAAGTAAGATTACTGAAAGAGAAATTAATCCTGTGTCATTCAAACCAGGAGACAAGCGTAACCACTGAGACCCTCTCTCATGGTACAGCTTTCAACCCTGGTGCATTACCCATGACCGAGGGCACATGCAGGCTCCTGCAGCATGATGTTTATGCTACACAGTGGCACTAAGCATGCTGCCATGGGTGGAGCTGGGGTAGGGCATCACTGGGGTCCTCTCAGCCCTCCCTGGCACCTCTCCCCGCTCCAGGTGGGTCCGTTCCTGATGGAGCCCGCTAGTTCTTCTGAATTGAAATATTGGTTTTGTCATCACTCAGAACACTGAGCTGACACTTGTGGGCAACATTTTTCAGCTCTATTTAATTTAGTATTTTTAAGTAACATTGTTTAGATGAAGCGTATTGACTGATTCAGCAAAGGCTGTGTTCTTTCCCTAAATACCTCACATATTCAAGGAAATCAATGTCTACAGATCTAGTCAAAAAGCCATATATATTCATAAATTCTTTACTCGATGACAGCCTTTTCTTTAGATCAGTACAATGTTAGCAACACTGTTCTGCTTGTGCTTCTGAACCCAAATCTGCAAAGCCTTTTCTGAGTGGGACTCCTCTGAAGCAGAGACAAACCTTGCTTTCATTTCTGCTAAATTCGAAGTGGTTTGCAATGCTGACAAGTGTCTACACAGAATTAAGATGGAATAATGGATCTTTTCCTCTGATCCACAATAATGTGTGTGCGCATGGGCCTGCACACATGGAAACACGCACAGATATGTGTGTATATGAACATCTGCTTGATTTTTCCTTGACTGTATGCCACATGAAATACTGTTTTGTTGTTAAACTATATTACAGAGTGATTTAATTTACACTAGGAGCTGGAATTTTAATTTCCACTCTGTAAAACTTCTTAGTTTATTAATACAGTTGTCTTCATGGGGACATAGGAGCTTGGGGAGAAGTCTTAAGTGTTCTGCTTTTGTAAAGATTGTAAGGTAGTCTTCTAATAGTGACAAAAACTAGTATACTTCATGACATCCTATCCAATGAGTATTCCCATTAAAAATATTTTAGAATGTGGTCAAATTACATTTATGTCGTAAAATGAAGTTGTATTATAATAGAACGCTAATCAAATTAAAATTATTTTCATTTGGCATAAAAAGAAATTTCAAACTCTTGCTCTTTATCAACTTAACTTTGCTAATTGAAGGAAATGGTTTGTATGTCCTTTATAGGATACGCAAAGCACATTTGTATTGCCAAATCAACTTTTTCAAGATTGTCGCAAGGTAGAGTGTAATGGCTGTTGAATGGCCACAGAATGATTCTTCTGCATTTAAAGACTTGTCCTTTTAGTTCTTTTCTTGTGTAAAATCTAATTTGACCTGTTGATTCAACTTATATTTATAGCAAAGCAAGTGAATAAGAAACCCGACAACAATTTATTTTTGTATGCTAATTATACACAATAAGCAAAGAGGTGCGTATGACTAAGAGCAGAATACACTGGCTTTCTGGCAAATTTACATATTTTTATTATGCCTGTCCATAGGCACTCTGTAGAACAATAGGACCACTGTAATGAGAAATGACATCAAGTTGTTTGCTGCATATTACAAATGTTCAGTTTATTTAGAAGATTCACAGTGCAAGAGACAAAAATGTGAGAACTTTGCTTGCTTAGGATGCTGGGGAAACAGTGTGTGTTTCTTAATGCGATTCTGATTTTTTTTAAATTCTCATCTAAAAAATTACTTAAAGTTTCTATTTTGACGTTAGACATTTCTTAATTGTGCCAGTCACTACACAAAAGAATTTTCATTCCCATGTGAAAGAATTCAACAGAGACTGATTTTAATAGCATCAAGTGTTATAACAAAACATTTTGATTTCCATACTGCTACTATTTATCCCAGCAGGAAAGCTCTTATTTCTGAATTCCCCATGGAACTAGCTCTTGTACTTGCTAATTACTGTACCACTTCCCTGAAGCTTATCTTCGCTGAGGTTTAAGTTTCTGGTAGAGAGCTTGACTGTAAAGGAAAGCTCAAATAAAGGACATTTTCCACTAAAAACTGGTAAATTATAGTCCACATTCTCATAATGGCTGTTATCCTGTAAATATGTACACATGCACACAGACTGTAATTGCACCTGAAATTGCAATAGAAATGACACATTCTAGTGATGCCTTCTTACTTATGTACTGCTTGGATGTTTGTTTAATGGTGTAGCATGAAGAGCCATGTTAGTGGCATATACAAAGTATGTAGCAGGTCCTAAAGGATGAAAATATATGCTTGCATTTGAATGTATATGAGGGCAATCTGTTTTTATGTCAATAACTTATAGCAAATCCAAGTGAGTTTCCCATATGCATAGAGTTAAGCTGTGAAGACCATTAATGATTAATTTCTGAAGGGTTTTACAACAGATCACGTGTTTAATATGTAATATTAAATTACATACATAATGGGGATTTTATATTAAATTATATAATATCTGGACTGTGATTGTGCCTTACAGCCCAAGTTCTTTTATACTGGATACTATAAAAATCACAGAATGTTTTAATCTTTGATTCATGTGGTAAGTATATCAGGAGATTGTGTAAGGTAAGAGGACACCAAACATGTTAAAAAAATACTGTACATGCAGGCAAAGGATGGCAGCATGTCCTGGTTTCAGACTGGAGGCACTCTTTAAGTCAATGTAGTCATGACAAGGTATGACTGATTTACTTTATAGTTTGAATGACTACTATGGTAAGTAAAAGAAGACTTTGATTAAAAATGTAATTTTTCACAAAGAGGAAAATAGGCTACAGGTTGCTAATACAGCAAAAAGAAGTGTTTGATTCCATGCTGAAGGGACTGGTAAGTCAGTATATAAAACAAAAGGATTTTGTAAATTTGCTTTCATGATCTGTCTATCATCTAAAAACTCTCTTTTTGATACAGAAATACTGCATGCAAGTGCTGTGTAGTTACTACAACTGCTGAAGAATGCTATTGACATTGCAAGGAACTACACCACACAGCCACATTGGCTATTCATCTTTATTTTTAACATGTAACCTTTAGGGATTCATTTTGTCATGTTTAGTAGATAATACAAAGTGTTACTGCATCAGATCTCAGATTCATCCCCAAAATGTTGTCTACGTTATCGTGTGTATTTTACACATAAAGATAAATGTTTGGGGTTTTTTTTCCTCGGAAATTTTTAAGTATTTAAACATAATCTATTCAGGCTTCTAATTTAAATGCATATAACTTAGATAATATGAAAGACACCTTCCCAGAAATAATCTTAATACATTCTCTTTTTAGGCCTGGTCTTTCATTCAGCAGGTTGATCCCTATTTAATCACCAAAATAAAAAAAACCAAATTCTGAAAGTTGTTCAGTGTCACAAAGTTCGGTGACCCCAGAAATATCATGTCGTCAGGCAAAACGTTGCTGAGAATCAGCTGTAAACTTTATTTAACTGACATGAGAGAGCTCCAGGGCTCGTGGTCCTCAATTTCTAATTGCTGGCCGGAACGGAGGGGAATAGGTTTTACAATATATTCACAGTAAATGTTGGATAATAGTTACTCATACTTTCAGGTTGGTTAGGATATTCCTCTTAGAAATTTGGGAATGAGACATTGCAGCTGGGCTACATATTAGAATATGCTATGGGGCATACTTGATATTTCTCACAGTAAGTTAATTCATCCTCACAGGCGTTGCTGATGACTGGGGGCCATAGGTGGCCGCCCCCTTTGCTCTGCTCCCTGTGCGACTCAAGTCCCGCATGGAGCACAGCACTGGCCTAGGGGATCTCTGAAGCATTTGCTGATTCAGTTGCATCCTGTCACATTCCCGTATACGGCATACGATCCCATACAAGGATTTGATAAGGAGAGTATGTCGCCTGGCATCATTACTTCAAGTAATTCTGATGAGTTTCTTCTTGGCGCTCATCAGGACATTTTTGTGTGTGCTTTCCCCATTAATTGGGGGTGGTCAGCTGCAACATCTCTACTATTTTCTTTTTGTCGCTAAGATGCTTTCCTCCCAGGAAAGGTAATTTTACAAGGCCTCAGCACTTAGGTTTGCCTGAAGTGTTGTTTACCTTATAAAATGAGATTTTCTCATTGGGATTATTCTATTTTCTAAGAATTTCTGCTATGCTGTAGATGGACATTAAAAGCAGAAAATTAGGGAATTTCTGTGGGCGGGTTCGATTTGAGTGCTAGTTGATACCAGCTGTCAGGAGGTGACACCTGAATTCTTTGAAAATGACATGCTAAAACATGCCAGAGCTGTACCCTGGGGAAAGGTGCTTTTGATGGGAAGTTTTCTTCAGCTGTTGTAGCAGCAGAGCTCTAACTGTATTTTCTCAAAGGTCGGAAAGACCAGTTGATCTGTCCTTAATGACTAATAGGAGAAACTGATGAGCTTTGTATCTGGAATACTACCACATTAAATAACAGTATATCATGTTTGAATGGTTATGAGAATTGTCCTGGTAGGTAAAAAAATTTATTTTCTGTTCATTGTTTAATCTTGGCAATAAATTATTCCTTACTGAAAAATAAATAGAATTTTAGTACTTAATTCCTCCTATCACTAGAACATTGCCTTCACCTTTTTGCATGTTTCACTGATCTTTAAGTGACATACAATATTAACAAGTTTAAGGGTTATTTTGAAGGAGAGTTTTTGTATGTACTGCCTATCTTTTGTTTAACAAGTAAGCGTTTTCTACTTTGAAGGCTGGACTTACTCTACCTTTTCTTTCAGCTCTTTCACTACCAATGTGATCAAAAAGATGGTTAATGTGCAATTTCAGGAACAGCTATAGAAATCTTTTTCAAGTAGGTTTCATTCTTGGGCTGTGGTCATCTTGCATACAAATTGCTGAATTGTGAAGTTATTTTTTGATGTCTGTTGAGCATGGGCATCTTTCAGTGTAGTCATATCAAATCTTTCCTCTGCTTCTGACATTGCACTGACCCGTGGCAATCTTTTTTTCATCCAGCCTTTGTAATTTTGAAAGGGTTTGCCTGATGCTGTTTAAACTTGCTTGTATCTTGGTTGTTGCAGTGTTTCAGACTGGCTTTGAAGAACTGATGCTTATGTATCAAATAGATAAATGCTTTAATAAATGCCTAAAATAGGCTGTGCTTTCATCCTCAGTTATTTCCAGGACTCCCCAGAGTTCCTGGTTCTGGTCTTAATTTGCTTTATTCTTAGGAGTCTTCATTGGATAACATCTAATTCACGATACAAAACACTGTACCATGTGCTGATGGTTATATATAGGTATGGATTGGTTCCTTTTCTTCCCTCGGGGAATAAGTTGTAAGACATTCACTCATAGATATTTTGAGGCATGCTGTTAACACAATTTGTTTCACTTGGCATCTTTTTTTATCCAGCTCCTGGGTATGATTGTAGGTACAGATAAATTAAATTCCTCCCCTCATATATACAACAAATTATGCTATTATTCCACAGACTGTCACCCCAGGCACTGTGGGTGTTTAAGCATGTGGCTCATCTCACTTACATGAATTTAACATATTGGGTTTCCTTTGATAATTGAACCCCCAAAGTGGCTCCTGGCGCCTGAGGGAGTGACTAGGACCCAGAGGAAATGTATTGGGGTGATGTTTGGAGTGCTTTACCATTGCAGGCTCCAAGCCGTTGCGGGATTTAAATGCTAAGGTTAAATAGGCAGCTAGTTAACTTAATTGCATTTAAAAAAAAATTATATTAGTTTTTACAGGGCATTGATTTTGCACATCATCTGAATCGTCTGAGGAGTCCAATTTGACTGATCGTTTGCACAGCCTTCCTAGGCTGAAGTCTTTTGAGATAACACACCTAGAAGTAAGGAGAGCTGTGTTTCCAAACAGCGGTGGCACAAAGGGGTGAGGGATTACTGTGAGTGGCCCTGCCAAGATCGTTTCAACAGCATGAAAAACACTGATAAACGTTGTGGAAAAAAACCTGAAGTCCCCAGTTCACGGCAGCCTGCTTGTCCAGATAGGCTTGAACGGCTGCCAGTGGGTGAATCAGATGTCACTTGGGTTTGCACTAGAGGAGACAATCTGTTCCAGCAGAGCCCAAGCCTGAAAAGAAGGAATGAATCAATGGGAAGAGACTCCAAACACAAAGTCCTTTTCATGTTACCAGGAAAACCAGTTTTATGCCAAATTACTCTGGGATCAGGCTTGTGCCATTTACCTTATTGGAAAGCAATAGCTCCCCTTTATCAGTCGGTACAGTACTCATTTTCATTCCCATCTTTGCATTAAAGAAAGGGATATGGTTTCTTTGAGAACAGTGTTGAATTGAGTTTCATTCTGTGAGGCCATGCAACTGTTGATAAATAATTCTATTTGCCAACATTTAAATCACTGTTGTTTTCATGATAAGGAGAATTTAGATTTTCTTTTGAATTTGCTGACATTCTATGGGTTGCAGTTTTCATTCTACCCCTGGGGCACTGTCTGCCCCACTTAGAAAAATGCCAAATTAAATGAGAGCAAAATAAATTAATCTCAATTTTGTGATTTCAGGCTTTATGCCTCCCCCAGAAATGCAGACATGCACTTGCACACACACACACATACAAGCACTGTCACTCTGAATGGTGTTTTTGGCGATTTGAAGGGCTGCAAATGGCTTGAGTTATTTAAAATGGCCACTGAGGGACCCAGTAAGTTTTTATACTCAGCAGTGGATCTTAACTGTGTTCCTGCCTTGGCTTTAACAGTCCATCCTTTCTGTTCAGGTTTGGTTTAGATGGTTTTCAGGACTCTAAACTATATTCATTAATTTTGTCCAAAACTGACCTTTAAGTAATGACCATTTTGTCTCAAGCTTTTTGAAAAAATTTATGTTGGATGCAGACAGAAAAGGACTTTGAATAATCTATCCTGCCAGTCAGGGAAAAGCTCTTCCCAGGTTTAAGTTTCTGAGGGCATAGATTATTGGTGAGTGATAAATTTGTACTTGATATTAACCAAGTAGTGTTTATGTGGAAGCAGCCAAACTGGCAGCTAGTGGCTCCTGAAGAGACATGACACAACTAGAATTTATTGGCTCATTGCAGTGCTCTCTTATCCACTCCCATTGCCCATCTTTCTGAATAAATTTGTTGCTTCGGGTGGCCTATTTACTAATCAGGAAAATTGCTATCAGGGCAGAAATGAATGGTGTGTAGAAGAAAGGAAAGCTTAATTTAGATTTAGAATTAATCCTTTTAGATCTTTTGCAAAGTACTTTTTTCTCTCTCACAGTGTGATCACTTTTGTAGTATTTTCATGTATTGCCGCTCTTTTAATAATTGTACCTCTTTCCATGCAGCACTTCTCAAATGTGTCACAAGCGTCCCCTGTGCTACCTTTTCCACACATATTTTATGTCTGTTGCTGATTTAAGCCATAAATATTTCAAAAGCTGTAAGTTTAAAAAAAATCAATTATGACATATATGCAGTGTTCATAATATATAAAGACAGTGGTCTGAAACGGCCATTTGAAAGTTCTGGAAAATTAATCACCATAATATTTATTACAGAACTGTCTCCTTTATCAACATTATTGTTATTGTTATTGATATTACTATAGGCATCCTATTATTGTAGCCTTGTGCTTATTAGACAGGAGCCTGTTTCATATGTGAAAGCAAAGTTTCTACAGGTTTTTTCTCTGAGGCATGTGAAATACTGAGATGTATTCGGACTTAGCTGCACAGAGATGTTCCTGTGTCTTCCTAATTAATTTTTATCCACCAGCTGTACTTTTTCCTTTGGACAGGGGCAGAAGAACCCTTCTGTGGCGTTGAACCATGGCTACCTTCTGCTGCCCTGGACATGAAGGGTGGGACTTCAGCACCAAATAGCTGAGCACAGCGACCACACCGCTCTCTAGCCTGTAGGCACAAACATGTAAAGCAATAGAAAGCATATGTTCCTTATGGCCTCCAGCCCTGAAGTGTCTGAAACACATGGGTGATGTACAAGAGACGGTGTCAAAACAGAGCCAGAGCAGTAATTGCACACTGTTTCTGGTTGCAGGCCTTTGGTGTTGTGCTCATGACTCCAAATGCTGCCATTGAATCTCACTTAGAGTTGCATCATCTTCCTCCTGCCATCCTGTTTTAGGTGACTATGAGTTTGGAACCTCTGGCCAAAGGGATATTGTGGGCATGTTAAAAATGCGTATTCCTTTATTCCCTCAGCGTTCTGATAGTTGTTTGTTTGTTTTTGCTTTGTTTTGGTTTGGTTTTCACAGAATCACAGAATCACAGAATGGTCAGGGTTGGAAGGGACCTCTGCAGATCATCCAGTCCAACCCCCCTGCCACAGCAGGGACACCTACAGCAGGTTGCACAGGACGACGTCCAGTCGGGTTTTGAATGTCTCCAGTGTGGGAGACTCCACAACCTCTCTGGGCAGCCTGTTCCAGTGCTCTGCCACCCTCAAAGGAAAGAAGTTCCTCCTCGTGTTAAGATGGAACTTCCTGTGTTCAAGTTTGTGCCTGTTACCTTTTGTTGTCTCACTGGGCACCACCGAAAAAAAGACTCTTCTCATCTACCTGGCACCCTTCCCTTAAGTATTTCTAAGTATTGATAAGATCCCCCCTCAGTCTTCTTCTTTCTAAACTAAAAAGCCCCAAGTCCCTGAGCCTTTCCTCATAACAAAGATGCTCCAGTCCCCTAATCATCTTTGTAGCTCTTTGCTGGACCCTCTTCAGCAGTTCCCTGTCCTTGTTCACCTGGGGAGCCCAGAACTGGACACTGTACTCCAGATGCGGCCTCACCAGGGCAGAGTAGAGGGGGAGGATGACCTCCCTCGACCTGCTGGCCACACTCTTCTTGATGCACTTCAGGGTGCCATTGGCCTTCTTGGCCACCAGGGCACATTGCTGGCTCATGGTCATCCTGTTGTCCACCAGGACTCCCAGGTCCCTTTCCGCACAGCTGCTCTCCAGGAGGTCAGCCCCCAACCTGTACTGATGCATGGGGTTATTCCTCCCCAGATGCAATACCCTACACTCGCCTTTGTTGAATTTCATCAGGTTTTTCTCTGCCCAACTCTCCAGCCTGTCCAGGTCACACTGTATGGCAGCACAGCCTTCCGGTGTGTCAGCCACCCCTCCCAGTTTTGTATCATCAGCAAACTTGCTGATGGTACACTCTATCCCTTCATCCAGGTCATTGATGAATATATTGAACAGGACTGGACCCAGTACTGACCCCTGAGGGACACCACTTGTTACTGGCCTCCAACTAGAGTCTACACCACTAACCACAATCCTCTGAGCTCTATCTGTAAACCACTGTTCAATCCACCCCACCGTCCATTCATCTAACCCACACTTCCTAAGCTTCCCTGGGAGGATGATGTGGGAAACAGTGTCGAAAGCCTTGCTGAAGTCAAGATAGACAACATTCACTGCCCTCCCCTCATCCACCCATCCAGTCGCGCCATCATAGAAGGCTATCAGATTAGTCAGACATGACTTCCCTTTGGTGAATTCATGCTGATTACTTCTGACAACCTTCTTTTCCTCCAGATGCTTGGAGATGACACCCAGAACAAGCTGTTCCATCATCTTTCCAGGGATGGAGGTGAGGCTGACTGGCCTGTAGTTTCCTGGGTCATCCTTCTTGCCCTTTTTGAAGACTGGAGTGACATTGGCTTTCCTCCAGTCCTCAGGCATCTCACCTGTTCTCCAGGACCGATTAATTTTGTTAAAAGTAAGCTGCCGGGGACTATATGGGAGTTCAGAATTGAATAGCCATTAATTTTATGCCTCCAAATAGGCTTCATAGTTCTGATGTCATTTCACAGTGCAGACACTGAAAGATGCCCATTGCCCAGGCCTAAAGGGCCACAGCTGCCTCAGTGGGTTCTGTGTGCTCTGACTTTTACCACCTCAGTGCCTATCGCACTTAACGATACAGAGCTCTACTACCTATAGGTCTGCTTAGCTGGGTAACTGTCCTGGTACTGATAACAATAGTCATGTGGATTTTATTGTTCTGTTGGGGGAGAATCAGCCCGACTGCCAAGTCTACAGGTTTCATCTGCATTTCCTCCAGCGTGCTCTTCATTGCTAGCAGCGAAGGCTCTGCAGCTCCAGTTATGCCCTGTCCTGTTGCCTACAGGTTACCTCTGACAGACATTCATGGAAAGCTAATGGGGCTGTCCCCAGCACTGTGGGAGACAGTTTAAGTCTCAGGGGTAGCAGGAAAGCTTCTGAGTTTGACACTTACAGAAAATTAACAAGCTATTTAGACTTGGTAACTAGAAATATTTCTCATTGTAATGAAAGAATTGCGGTGGATATAAAGCTGCGCAGTTTTTGTAGGTCTGTTTCGGAAGTTTATATAGGAAGAAGTATCCGATAAGGGAATTCTGAACCACGGAAAGGTACGTGCTGACATTTTTGTGACTTTTCGTGCATATCAGTGCATTCAACTGTTAGCAGAGCTGACCAAACATGGTTTTCTTTTCATAAAACAGTGAGATTGGGTAATCTGTTGTACTTTCTCAATTAGTTGTAATGAGAGACATTTGACTACATTATTGGAAAACTAATATAATTATCGAACATTGTATTGGAAAATTCATAATGATTTGAAGCTGCTGGCAACATTTAATGAGATTTCCTGTTTTGCTTTCATTCATTCAAGTATGTCCTTTAGCAGTCAGATTAGTAAAGGTTGAGATATTTTGGCATGAAAGAGTTTCTTAAATGCAAAATTCTTGTATAGTGGGGGCTGTTCATATCCCAAATCTTATCCCAAATCTTATCTGAACCTGATTATAATGGAGAACATTTATTGACTTCTTTCTGTCATTTTTTCCATGGTAAATTTTCTGTCATAAATGATAATAAAAGTAAATTTTTCCTGATATCAGATTGCCACTTCATCCGCAAATGCATTATGAAAGAAAAAAATTAAGGCTCTATTGGAAGGTTCAAATACTCAGATTGTTTTTCTTGAGTAGAAAAAAGGGCAAAATTTAACAAAAAAATACCCAACAATACTTGCTTTACGCACTCATATTTTTAGATTCCAAATACAGCTTGTTGACTACACAATGTTACATGACAGACTTCAAACTGCATTTAAATATAATGGTAAACCAGCAAAATATATTTATCCTTCTCTATGAGTAAAATGACTTGTGAAGAATAAAAGTTGTCTGTAGTTTTAAGTAAGCTGTATCTTTTAGTGTAACTTTGAAGCAATTATTTTTATGTTGTATAATATGACCCAAATATTGTATTTTTGTCAGCATGTCTAATAGGTTGCTCAATACCCTTGTTCTATACAGGTCATTGAGCCCATTCATGTTCAATGATATACAGTATGAATGTTCATGAGTAGTTTGATACATCTTTAATGGAAGGTGAAGGAAATGGCACAAGTTTATTTTTTGACCTTTTAGAAGTGCGTTTCCAACCAAAGTGAATTGCACTTCTAGCCTCATCAATGGGAAGAGAAATTCTGGAGCAGAAAATGCTTAATTACTGCAGATAAACCTCTGAGAGCTGGCCAGTCATTTCCTGTGATTACCATTATAAAGCAAATTAAAGTAACATTTGTTTTAGATAAATTATTGTACAAAGTGAAAGGTCATCACATGCATTTTTCTCTCACTTCTGAGTTCTTGGATTAGTTTATGCTGCTTTGGTGACCTCGTCTCTGCCCTCAGTTCAAAATGCTCTGAATAAGTAGTTCTGCTCAGGGCCCTTATTTTGACACTACATGAAAGAACTCTGAATACTTGATCATAAGTAATATATAATAAAAATTAATGTCAGCAGATGTTAAAAAAATTAAAAGTGGACAATTTGCTTCTTAGAAAGTAATAATTTAATATGTGAACTCATGATGAGAATTAATATGAAGATGAAAAGTCAGTTCAGTCAATAAAATGCATATTATATTGAACAGAAAAATATGAAAAGAGCCCTGAAAGCCTAGTCCAAGAGGACCATTAACTTTATTAATGCAGAATGAAAATGATTTGTGGTCATTCTGGCCTGTTTTATAATACCAAGTTGCACAAAACCAAATTCCTGGGACCCAGGACAGGCAGATAATTTGGTGGAGTCCCAGCATAGAGCTGGTGGAAGCTAGTGGTGGTTATCTGGACGACTTATACTCTCTGACTTGTCCCTGAACTGATGAGTGAAAGAATTAATTGGAGCAGCTTGACGGAGTGTGACTGTGAATTGAACTGGGATAACTGCCCACCTCTCGATGGTGGTGCAGGGAGATGAGTCTGACCTTGTGCACTGAAAGGGAAGAGGGGTCCTTCAGTGTGCCTCTTCTCTGACAGGTCACCGGGCTGTGTCTTCTTACTCTGAAAATTGCTGGCAGAGGAGCGTGGCAAGTGTTCAGTGACATTAATAAGACATTTGTAGTGTTTTGTATCAGAGTGTACACAGCATAAGGGAGTTTTAAAACTTAGTGGAGGCACAACGTTGCATGTGCTGAAAGACCACATGGAGTGGTCATGTGGTGGAGTCTGGTAGAATAATATGGGAAGAAGCACAAAACATAAGTCTGTATTTAAGTGTCTTTTAACACAGTGTCTCTGAGTATAAGAGCCTGTGAAAGAGAAGTTTCTTTCCCACTTCATGCCCAGTGTTCCTGCCTAACACACAGTGGGTTGATGGATGGCAGATGACAGTAATGCTTATAACTTGCACATGGGGAGGTAGGAAAAGGTACAAGCTGCAGCAGCATATCGCAAATTAAGAGCTGAAAAAGACTGTGAAATGGGTTAACAGTGCAACTCAGTATATAGATGTTGACAGGCCTGAGAATTGGATTTTCTTCTTTTAGCTGAGGCAGTCTGTATTGCATGTTCCTTCTAGGAAAACAGCAGTCTAGAAAAGAAAGATTAAAATTTTTCTTCGCAGGCAACACACCAGAGTAAGAATGTCCGTAAAATATAGTAGCTTTACCTGAATCTGTAACAAACCCTGTGCAGCACAAGGACGGCAGCCCATGGTCGTTGCAGAAGCAGGACCTTTGTTCTCAGCTGGAATTTGAAAGTCTGGTGTTCGGTTCAAAGCACTGATCTCTATCTCCACTACTGTTTATGTCCATGACCCCAGTTTTCTTACTGTATTTAGAATGCCTATGGGAATGGCACACTCACACCACAGTTAGCTTGTGGGTTCAGTTTCCTTGTTTTATGTAAAAAGTTAGCTAATGACAGTGTTGTTTCTCTCCTAGCTTCCTCTCCAAAGAGTCTTCAGGAAATGAAAGTGAGACTTTCATCATTTAAAGGACCAATTTACAACCGGGTGGCATTTGGTAACACTTGTAACATTGTAACGTTCATAACAAGTGCTGTACCATTGCGAAAGATGGCTAATGGGCAGTTCCGTGACATTGCTGGTCAAAACATCAGCAATCAGTTTTCTTTTTATAGAGACAGGGGGGTTATGAACAAGGAAACATATACATTAGGAGAAAGAGAACCTCAGAATATGTACTAAAATACTAAACAGTACTTAAGAGAGAATGAAAACATTTAGAACAGGGTTTGTCTAATTAAAATTTCACTGAGGTTCAGAGACCAAATACAGTGCAAAGTTTGTTCTCACCTTATCTTTGTCATATTTGTGCCTGGATGTGTGCTCTGCAGTTCCCCGCAGATTATGCAGTTTATTTCCAACCTAATTGCTAGGGAGTAGCTCTTCTTTAACTAGTTCTTTTCATTTTCACCCCAGGCATACTTTGTAATTATGCCACAGTACATTGCAGGCATTATAAATCTTACTGTGCACATCCCAGTGTCTTCTAAATTGATCGTATGGGCATTTATGTTGGACTTTTGCCAACTCATTGGTCCAGTTTCCATCTCCAGGGCATTTTTTAATCTAGTCTCGATTTCACCCATGAACTTGTTGTTACTTGTATAAAAATGATTTAAAAGTCCACTTATCATTGTGGTGTTGTGTTTGACAGAGATATTTAACTGTTTGAGGGTAAAGAGATTGACAAATTGATAACATTTCAATAGCAACTGACACTTTGAAAAGTTTCCGAATGGAGAGTGAAGTGCTCTTTCTGGTCATGAGAAGTGAGACCAGGATTTCATCTGAGATGAGATGATGCAGTAATGCCAAGACCTTTACTGTAAGAGGGTGTAAGAAAAGTGCTTTGATACACAATTTCAGAGAGAAAACAGGTTACCAAAGAATGCTACAAGAGAAGTACCAAAACTGCAGTGAGAGATGGAGAACTGCACGTAGCACTCTGCCACCAGACACCAGACAGACAGCTTGGGCAGGAGAGGAGAATTCAGAGGTGTGGCTCGACAGACCGATCAGAAGAGGTATAAATGAAACATTAAAAGTGTGCAGACTACTTCTAGGAAAAAAGGCTTTCTGGCTCTGGTTGTAAAATCGGTGTAAGATCATCTGGATCTTTGCTGGCACTGTGAGCACAGCTGTGGCTGCATCTTACCTTTCCTACCTTTGCACTGGCTCTTGCAGTGGTGGATGCTGGCTGTGAGCACACCAAATAAACAGCTTTCTGGGCTCCAAGGCTCACAGGCCTGCTCTCATCTGATGTGTGTTGGAAGAACTGTAGGACTGATGTTAATTCTTTTGTCTTGTCTTTACCAGACCGGTTACTGATTTGAATCAAGAGACTTTTTCTTGGTCTTGGGGGTTTTACATGTATGTAACTGCATGATCATTAAATAGATGTTAGAAGCGTTTTTGCTCCCTCATTCCCTTGCTTTTATTCTTATTTTCTTTCAATGAGCAGTTTTGGTAGGCTGCATGCTGAGTCTCTCACTCATTGCAGCATTTAGCAAGAACACTCTGGCAGACAGGCTTGGCTTATGAATTCATTTTCATAATGTTCCAACATCCACATCATGGCTTTTTGCCTGACAAGTGGGAGATTTAAAAAATAATAATAAAAAATAAGCACATTATAGCCCAGCAGGAATGATTTTTGCAAAGTTACATCTTAATGCAAGAACTACATAGTAGGAAGCTTTTTAGGTCAGTGTAACTGAGCTCTAGAGTTGGTTTGGGGTGGGTTTTTTTCCTGTTTGTTTTTGGTTTTTTTAACACCTGCGATGGTTTGATGAACTATGCCATTTGTGCTGTTTCATAGACATCACAAAGAATAAGCAGATGCAGAAGGAGCACAACAGTGTCAAACTACAGCAACAGGAATTTGTGTATGTGTGTTTTGTTTGAGTGCGATGACCCTCTAGGAGGAGTCAGGCATTCAGAGAAATCACTGTGCAGGACTAGTTTTGTGTATACATTTAAAAAAAGCTTGCTGTTGCTATGCGGGGGAGATAAGAGCTATCATATAAAAAGGACTTGAAGTGTCCATGCTGAAGAGATGTTGCAAGTTTACATGATGCCCAGGAGAAAAAGAAACCATTATCACCACAGGCAGTCTCCTAACACACGTGGCCCTCATTTTTCTGTCAGGGAATGAAGACATACAGAATGGGGCTAATTAAAGTTTTTCATTGCTTAAGGAGATTTGCAAAGGATTGTACTGATTTATAGGCTCTTTCTTTTTCTCAGCAAGTCACCAGAGATTTCCCCTCAACACCACAAAACATAGGAACCTACCAGCAAAAGCTGTGCCGCCGCCTATTTCTGCCACAGCCCGAGCGCTGCCGAGTGGCACGTTTCTACAAATCAACGGACAGATTTCTCGCCTTTCAACAAACTAACTGGAAGTTGATGGGAGCAGCAGAAACCCTGTCTCCTCTTCAGTGCTGCTGGCAGGATGAGCAGCCCAGGAACATGTTTGCCAGGGAGATCATCATGCTGTCAGAAGGCATTAGAAGGGCCTAGGCAACTTCAGAGGCCAGTATGCAGGACAGCACGTGCACACAAAGTCATCGCTTCTGTCTTGGTGTGCTCACAGTTTAAAAGGCACGTTTTAGATGGAGTTGCTTCCAGAGTACCTTGTTTTGTTAATGTCTCTTCCTCTTGAACTTGGGGCATGCAAAACATATGCTGTGGACTCTGAATATGTAGGTTTAAATTATTCATTGTGTTGTTCAGATCAAACAATGCAGTGTAGCATGGAACATCAGAATGTATCAAATTTTTTTTAAAGTTTTTTTTTTTATGTGTCTACAGAATGACTTGCACAAGCGGCCATAACTAATGAGTTATCACCTCTACTGTAACAGCCTCTACTGGGGCTACTTTGATGAAAATAGTGAATAATACATTTCAAGAGACAGATGGTTTTGCATTTTTGCTGAAATGAATATGATCAGATTTGTTTTAATTGAGATTGAGGGTGTCTTAGATACAAGACACTATTACCAGGAAAAAAATCCTGGTCTTCAGAGTATAGATAAAGTATGAAAGAAATCACAGAAATTTTGACAGAATAAAAAATGTAGTGTATTTACAAAAAATGTTAGAAGATATAAGGGCCTGTAGATTGTCTTTATTATAGATACTGTAATTTTTACTTATGTTTTGTTAAATCAATAATTTAAAATATTTAGAATTGTTTTCATTTCCTCATTGCTCAGTCTCTAAAATATCTGAAATGAAATAAAAAATGGTCAAGACAGTTTTCTCTTAGCTGGTTCCAGCAAACAGGCCTGTTTAGTCTGAGATTTGAAAGGCTTTCCGCCCATCTGTTTTCTTTTTTGGTCTTTGGCGTTTTACCCACTGAGATTAAGTGATCGAAGAGGTAACATCTGTACTTTTTCCAAACCTGGATTACACTCTATGGGAAATAAACATAGGAAATTTGGTGGAATTAAAGTTTTATAGAAGGTCTGTAACAGAGGAAACTCTTCAACTGTGTGTGCGCGCTGTAAATACAGGGAAATCATCGCTTGTGCTCTGGGTTTCACACTGGCATACAGTGAAAGGCTCAACAGAAAAAAGATAGAGGGTGTTCTTGTTTATTCAAGATTATGCATTTTTTCTAACAAAGAGCTATTTCAGCTAACCTATAATACTGGTTTTCTCCTTTGTGGACTAAAAACAAAAAAAGGAAATTATAGACAATAAGGGAAATTCCAATTTATAAAGTAATAACTGGAAGGAGTGCCACTGCTTTTCCTTTTGTAACAACAAAGATGGCACTCTTAAATGGTGTACTCTTAAAGCAGAGCTTTTATGCACACAGGGCTTCATTTATAGCACTCCAGCTCCTACTAAAATTAGTGACTCAGAAATAAGGCATGTAGTCTTCCTTTGAAACAAACTCCTATCGCATGAATATTTCATTAAGCTTTCTAGACAGATGGAAGTAGAAAACAAAAACTTGCCTTGGCTACACAAAGTGTACCTCAGAATGTGAGTCACTGGGCTATTTTCTAGAAATCTGACAAAGAAGTTCCTGTCCATGTTTTCTGGAAAAAAAAAGGCCAAGCATCAAGCATACTCCTCCAGTCACCAAAGGAAAACTACTAATACTTAATATTAGGAATTATTGGTAGGAACAAGTTGCAAAAATCTCAACAGTCACTACCATGGGCTTCATTGATTGTGTTTCATGATAGAGTGAAAATTTTCTTGTCTTTTCAGGTAGTGGTAGGGGAAAGTCACACACCGTTCAGGTCAGTTAATGACAGAAGTAAATAATCTGAATAACTGCCAGAATTGCAAAAGATTTAAATCCATTTTCTGCTAATTCAAAGAAAAAATATGAAATTTGTAAGTAGCTCAAACCTGCTTAGCCATCTTTTTGTCACTGTAGAACCTTTGCTCACTCTGAGAGTATCCCCTACACAGTCTTGGGCAAAAACAGTGTATTTCTTTTGAAACTTTTGTCTAGGTGATTTGACCATTTTCTACCAGATGAAGAAATTCTGAATGAAAAAATTCCCAGGCAAAACCTATGTTGAGCTCCAGGAACTTTCTCTAGTTCAACACATGGAAAAAAAAACCCATGTGGTGGCAGAAATCATACCTAAATAACTCATGTGCTGCTTTGGTGAGGTATGCATTTTGTCCTGCAGTGGGATACTACTGAAAGCAGAGGAATAGTTGTATAAAAAAAGTAAAATATTATAGAAGAAGCAGATACAAAAGAGAGGTTAGTTAATAGATGAAATTGTTAAAATAATTTAAATGTTGAAATAGTTCTCTCAGCATCTTGTAAGATCTAGACATTTTCTGTTTAAGATTAATTAAGCACATAAAACCCTGCTTTGTGCCCACCTCCATCCAACTGGGAAACATCTGGCTTTCAGCTATCAGAGATCATAACTGTGCTAATAGAGAGAAGATTCTGAGAGTGGTGAGAATTATTTAATATTTGTCTTTACGAAGGACGTAAATTGTCTTTTCTTAATGATGTTTCAGCTTCAAAAAGTCGAAAAAAAAGAAAATTTCCAATAGATAAGAGGCAAAAAATTTCAGCACACACAGAGAAGGATATTCTTTGAAGTTCTTCAGCTACCAAGGACAAAGTTTGCCATTAAACCGTGAGAAAAAAACCTTTTACAGCTAAAGACTCGAAAGCTGTTAAGTATTGTGAACTGCTGAGGCCATCTCAGAGCAATAACAAAGATTTTGCATCATATAAGTCCAAACTAGGACGTAGTGAAATTGATCTCAGGAAGTCTGCAGACTGTTGAAGGTTTCAGAAATCATTTTCTACTAACACTTTACCCGTGGTCTTTACAGACATTTTTTATCCGTGCTTCAGCACAGTTGCTCTGTTACGATTCATCTTTGGACTAATATGAACTTATTTTTTGGTGCAAATGTTCTTTATGTAAATTATAGAATGGAGAACAAAGAAGTTTTATATCCTTTTATTGCTTAATGCTTCATAATATGGAACAAAGATTTTATATTACGTTTTGGAGATGCTGATGTAAGGAAAAGGATAAGAAGGAAAATAAATGCATCTTTAACACTATGATAATTTACAAAAGGACAAAGGATATCAATATTTGTTTCATTGACTTTTGCTAACAAGTTTTTGTGAAATTATTTAGTTTCCTGTCAAGCATAGTCTCATGCTCTTTTCTCCTATGTTGATACTGCATATTCTGTGCACACAAAATATCATTTTTCTTCCATAACCTCTATAACATTTTGAGTTAAAATAATTCTTTAGGTAAAACATCATTAATTTGTTATCATTTCAAAATATTCTGTAATCTATCATAACTGCTTCTGCAGACATTTTCCGAACTTGTCTTATTCTTAAGACATGGGATATTTGTGGATTAACACGACATTCATCTGGGATGGCTTGAGTAGTATGTTTTCACATGCTACCACTACTTATTTCAACAGTTGTACCAAAATGAAATTATTGATATTTATCTTTATAATTTTTTAAAAATTAATAACTGGATGAAGAGAGGTTACAGTTCCAAACCTGTCTGAAACGGTTTTGTCTGTTTCAATGGTAAAATATAATGCTAATTGTCTGGTATGATTAAAATATGATGTACTTACAGGTTTGCAAATCTGCTCTTACAACACTATTTAAATAATTACGCACAGCTATTGCTAGTAGTACGAGTCATTTAGTAGTGTACCGGATTTAAAGAAAATATATTGGTGGCTGATTTTGCATGTTCGCTGCTAAGTCCGAGAGAAGAGCTTCCAGGCAGAAATTTTACCATTTTATTGTATGGAAATGATTCAGTGGTACACCTTATGTTGGAACTATGTCTCAAGTCATTACATCTAGCCATGAGATAAAGGAAATGGGTATCATTTTTTGGCAAAAAAAATCAAATGTTTCTATGTAGAGACCCACAGCCTGCTTACATTTTAGAATGTGGAAATCTGGGTGATGTGGGCTGAAACATCCTCTCGGGAAGGGCAATTACTGGTCACCACATGGTCAGAACTGCAAAAGTCAAAATTTAAAATTTAGAATAAAATTGCAATCTGCTTATAAACAAACCCCCTCCAAAAATAAGAAAAAGCTCTTTATGTTAGAATCTCCAGTTTTGAAGCAGAAGAGGTGATCTAAAGTGGAGGACAACCAGAGACAAAGGGTGTGGGAAGTCAGACAAGAATGCTGAAAATAGAAGAAATGCTACGAGGAAAAAAAGGTTACCTCCCTCTGCTTGTTGTGTTGCTGAACGCATTGATTCTTGGGTTCAACCTCCTCAGCAATGTTCAAACTGCTGATTATTTCTGCTTTTTTTTTTTTTCTTTCTGCTTCATCTTTTACTGTTTCTAAAATAGCTGATGCTTTGGAGTCAGTAGTAGGATTTAGCTAAATGTTGCATCGTGTTGAAACCATTTGTTTTCTTCTTGTGCCATGTAGTCTAGTACTAATGGGCAGGTAGTTCAAAATGGAGTGCTTTCACTAAATGAATGGAACTGGCATTTGGTCAGTCCCAGAGAGTCTGCTTCCTAATTCCGACTCGATAGTGTCTTCTCAGGGTCAACTGTGGGACTGAGAATGGAACTGAGGAAAGGACTCGGTGATGTTGTTTAGTACAAAGGAGGTTGAAGACAAAAGGATGACTGAAAGTGGTATCCGATAGGACTGCTGTTTTAACAGAATGGTGTTTTCTGTTATGTTGCTGCTCAGTACACTGAGAGAAATTAATCTTGATGTAGGCCAGTATTTGTGTGCGTTAGGAGAGGCTTCAGAAAGTAACTGAATAAAATGTGCAGTATACAGGGAGTACATAGAGGGCAGCATAGAAGATGCATAGGCAGGTATCTAAGAAGGACATTAAAGGATGATAGTATGGTGTGCTTTATTTTTATATTTCTGACCATATGTATATCAGTACTGAATTAAGACATTTGCACTCAATTTTTTATTATTCCTCCTGAACAGCCAGTTACAGTGTCTCTGGTTATTGTCCGTACTCTGTTGTAGATGTATTGTTTGTAAGATGGTTGCTCAAACCCCTCACCCTTCTTCCCTTAGAGTATATGGTACCAAAAAAACCTCTAAAAATCAAGATTTATTGTACCTATTTGAAGCTTCCACCCAGGGGAATTTTCGATCAGACATCTCTATGAAGTTCTATTTGTTCTGCCTAGTTTAGCCTTTTTTCTACTTTGTGGATAAAATGAAAGACATTTCTTTTAAAAGCGATTTTCTCAAATCCTCTACAAAAGTCAAAATCAGTGGTTTTAATGACTCCCTTGGCAACTGGCTCCTTAGGCAACTATGCAGCAATTATAAATAATACTAATATGTTCATCTGATGGCTTCTGATAACAAGTCAATTCAGAATTCCTCTTTTCTTTTTATAACTTAGGGCACTGGTTGTTGAGAAAGAGGCAGAAATATTTGTATGAGTATGTACGTGAGAGAAGCAGAACCGATTTGCATACAATTTGCAATACAATGTATTTGCTACAATATGTAACTGGAAAGAGAGAATGAGGCATTCATTTTAAGAGATTTACTTATAGGGATGTTATGATCACCATCTCCAAAATAGAATAAAACAAGGACCTAGCCCTTAAAAAAAAGAAAAAGAAGAACAAGAAGGGTCCAGAGGAACAAAAGTTGAAATTCATAGTCTTGAAACTGCAATTGTATTATGTTTGCTGTTAAAGAAGAGGTGTTGATGTGCATAACAGAACTTGTACAGACTGTTGTACAAAACGCCTGTAACATCTGGGCATTCAGAGCTATTATCTGAAGTAGAACTAACCTGCTTTCATTCTTGCAATATAGTTCAGTGTTTTTTTCCCAAATTACAGAAGTTAAAGTACATAGAAATCTCATTTGAAATAATGTTTCACTAATTACCGCTCTTAGAATAAATATATTTATGTAGAACAAATAGAATTTGTACTTTACAAACAGTGCCTCCATTATTATAGATGTAAAAAAATGCTGTTAATAAAATGTTTGCCCACGTATCTTCTTGAAGCTGTGTATACATAATCATTTCTGTATAGAAATATTGCTGTGTAGATTAGTAGGGACAATTTTCCATCATAAAAATAATTGTGATTTTATTGGATGCAAAGGTCATATGAAGAAGTTTCATCTCCTTCCTAGAATTTTCATGGACTCAAACAGTAGCTGGCTGACTGAATCTGATATATCAGTAATGGATGTTCATCTAAATGACTTCCACTGCCGTTTCCCAGCCCAATATTTTTTCTCATCTTTAGCCTCAATAGACAATGATTTTATATGTCTTCTAGTTAAATTGCATGAAGTTATTCAGTACTTTCTAGCCAAAAATCTAGCTCTCTGAGATGCAACTAGAAAATTATTTCCAATTAACAGTTAATTTATTATTACAGTAAAAAAAAATCTGTATTGTTCACTTTGTTTTTTAGATTGTTTATTTTGTAATTAGCAATATCAGGAAGTACCAAAACAGGTACTTGACAGAACAACACGAAAACTTGAACCAACATAAGTTAATTTTCATAAAGAACTACACCCCTAAAAGCATATAAAATTTTGTTATCTTGTGCAAGTGACTTAAAAGTGTAACCATTTATCTAAAACCCACCTCATGCCCTAGATTTATTTCTGTTGATGTAAAACACAGAGGATGTTTTGTAAAGTCTTAAACATTCCAAAACTCTCTTGAGCAGAAGACATAAATTAAAAAAAAAAAAAAAACCAAAAAACTTGTACTATAATTTCCAGGTATTACAGTGTTAATTGGACATTGGAAATTAAACACAAAAATTTGATGAAGGTACAAATACCAGACCTCTGTGAAAACAATATTTTCAGCGCACTGCACATAAATGAGCAGGAAACAGTTGAGGTCTGCTAGGTTAAATGAGTAACATGCCACAGCGTTTAGATTCTGCTTCGCAGTAGTAGTTCTCACAGTAATACTCCATAACCACTGGAGATGTTGAAGTTCACAAAGTAACATTTCTATAAGTCAGCCCGCTGTCTCAAACATAAATCACAGTGATGATTACCTTCCTCTTGAGCACAGATGCAGATGGATAGGTTTAATGTAGTTTGCCAAAAATGGCTTAAGTGGGATTATCCAGAATGTATAAGGAGTGTTAGAAATGTAAAACCTATGTTTCTTTATGTCAAAGAACAAAACAACAGAGATAAATGATTGTTCAGGCTGAAATAGTACAGGAAAGCTCAGATTCAAAAATCACTGATATAAATGAAAACTTTTTTACCAATGATTTTCATAGCATCTTATTTGGAAACGGAAAGGATTTAAACAATAAAAACATTTAGTTATCCCTGTTGCTGAATTCTCCTTTCTTTTACTGTTGTACATAGTGAAAATCAGCAATGATGGCATTTCTTTCCGTGTTTGGATTTCAAGTACGGCCCAGGAATATTTATTTACTTAAAAGGCATTGTCATCTTTTCATTGTTGAAGGTGGTGAGGAAGGAAGACAAGTAATTTTGTTGGTCTTGATGTCAGCGATAGGCACTGCAATTTCCCTGGGGCAATGACTAACTAGGTTCTGTGAAAGCTTTAATGGTTCTTTTAGTGCCAGGCAAGGAAGATTTGAGGCTTTCAAAAGCGCATGAGATAAGAAACTGAGAAGTAATGTGTTCAGAGCTTTATTTTATTTTTTTTTTTCAAACTGATTTGTTACTATCTATTTTTTGCAAGTCATTGCTCTCAGGAAATCATCTCCAACCTCTCCATCTTCTCTGTCTCCATAGGCAAATGCTAGTTACATGTTACAAGCAACAGTACTTACAGGTAGGTCTGCAGAAGCTTTTGCTGTAGTGCACGTTTGTGATACAAAGCGCAGGTTTCAGGAAGAATGCCTAAGCAACAAGGAATATGAAAGGTTCAGAGAAGAGATCTATTCCTTAGTTAAAGAAGGAAAAATGGATATGTTCAGAAGTTGGAGGGTTTATAAGCTATGCATTAGGGAAAATGGGTCAGTTAAGCTTAAAAAAGTAAACAGTAGCATGGAAAATACAGAGATTCAGGGACAAACATGTTTCTGCTAAGTATTTTGGAAAGCAGCATCTGTGTCAAGGTGAATTTCTACATGCCCGTGACATCTTGGGCTACATGTGTGTGGGGAAGAGGCAAAGGAAATTACTGAAGAAACAAGAGGGAGACAGAGGCTTCAGCTGGGGGCTGCAGTCTGGTAGGATTTTGGTGCTGAGACAAGAAAAACAGCATTTGGTAGTTTGTTACTGTCCGTGCAAAGACTGTGAGAATTTTTACTTTCGTATAAATAAACGGAATTCCCAGATTTAAAAAGAAAAAATAAGAAAATATTTATTTTTCCATGCAAAGTTAATTTACATCTAATTTAAGGGGGCAGACAGCGGTGGGTAATATCTGTAACCAGGCAAGCCCATCATCCACATGAGAAGGCAAATACATACAACCTGTAGTTGGTGTTGGTAGTTTCCTGCTAGGCACAGACTATTGTTTGAGTCCAAATTTTAAAAATAGAAAAAATGTATTTGGAAACTGTTGTTCTGCCACTACTAGTTTATAGTACTACTGCAGCTAGACATAGCGAATATGGGCAGAACCAAATTTCTCATGAATATATTGTGTCTGAACAGTGTATGAAAAATTCCTCCCATACCTTTAGTTAGGGTTGCTTTATTTGGAGGGATTCATCTGCTTCTGACACATATTACAATCTCCTCAAAAGATGAGGAAAACCTGCTGAATGTTCCCAGATATGCACTGTGTTTTTCTTGTAAGACACATCATTAAAGTAGGTATAAAGTCTTATTTGTACATAATAGCCCATGTATAAGGGCTACTAACAAGAGCTGTGGTGTGTCAGTAAACACCTGGATTAAATTTGACCGCTTCAGCAGAACCCCAGAAGGCATGTCCTTAAAATTTCTGCAGGGAAAGTGTTTCTCAGTTTGATAATCTAAAGATTTTGTGCTGGTTTTGTTTTTCTTTTTTAAACATGTTTCACCATGATTAGTACATTTGAATGCCGCTGTTTTCCAGACAACTCCCTGATTGAACTGGGGACCATGTTAGTTCTCCCCACGACCCGTCAGAGATAAAGAATTTGTTTACTGTAAATTGCTCACCACTCACTCCTATGCACCATCTGCCACACTTACCCATGAAGAGCTGCATTTCTAATAATAGCTCTTTTAACTTAAGAAAAATAATACAAGATGTTTCATGTACACGCATGGGATATAAATGCAATTTTAATCTTCCTGGTAACTTTACCCTTCAATATTAAACTTTAGTGTCAATAAATCACTTTATTTTAGATTTCAAACTTTTTTGTGTAGCTGTCAAAGTTTTGCATCAAGGAAAGCATTGAGGAGGGTACTAATTTGCTCATAAATTTGCCTCAGCTGAACCTATCTGTATGTTTAGACTTCATTAGCAAATTAATGCCTTTTAACCAGCAACAGCCTTTTCTCATTCCATATCTGTGAGGTCCTATTTTAGGAACAAGGAAATAAGAGACAGGAAGACAAGCACTAGATGCAGAGCAAGTGAGTGTTTACAACTTGGGTGCATAATGAGTGGGTACCTGGCCCTGGAGCAGAATCCAGACCGAGCTGGACACTTGAGATGGGTTAGGAATTGAAGCTGAAATGGGAAGTGCCATCCTACAATTAACAAGCAAGGTAGGTTGCAGGGAGAGGAGAGGGTGTATGTGAATTCCTGCTTATTTCTATGAAACCTAGATTCAAACTCAGAAATGCCTGGGGGATGCTTCTATCCACTTAGTGTCCTCAGTCTATAGTTGTTTTATAACTGTCCTCCTCATGTTCTTTAAAAAAAAAAAAAACAAACAGAGAAGCCTCCCATGAACAGGTTTTTCTCCTTATTTAAAATCTATCTGAAAGAGGAACTGCTGCTCTCAACTTCTTAGAGTCAAATTCAGGCGGTTCTTTTTTGCCTGATACCATGATCACTAGTGATGGTGAAAACCAGAAATAACATAGAATCATAGAACCATTTTGGTTGGAAAAGACTTTTAAGATCATTGAGCCTAACTGTTAACCTAGCACTGCCAAGTCCCACTAAACTGTGTCCCCAAGCACCACATCTACATGTCTTTAAATACCTCCAGGGATGGTGACTCCACCGATTTCCTGGGCAGCCTGTTCCAATGCTTGACAACCCTTTCAGTGGAGAAATCTTTCCTAGTATCCAATCTAAGCCTCCCCTGGGGCAACCTGAGGCTGTTTCCTATCACTTGTCCTATCACTTTTTACTTGGGAGAAAAGATCGACCCCCACCTCGCTACAACCTCCTTTCAGGCAGTTGTAGAGAGCATAAGGTATCCCCTGAGCCTCCTTTTCTCCAGGCTAGACAATCCCAGTTCCCTCAGCTGCTCCTCATAAGACTTGTGCTCCAGACCCCTCACCAGCTTTGTTGCCCTTCTCTGGACACACTCCAGCACCTCAATGTCTTTCTTGTAGTGGGGGCCCAATAATGAATACAGTATTTGAGGTGGGGCGTCACAAGTGCCACTGGGGATGACAACTTTACATCTGGCAGCCCCTCACTTTGAAGGTTTGGGGTTTTTTACATTATGTTTGCTGAAAGTACCAGAGTTTGGAACACACTTGTTAGACCTGACATAGGATATTTGGGTTCAAATTCTTTACTGAGTCATCAGCATGATATCTCCAGCTTTTAAGGGAGTCAGTAACTATTAGGCAAGGCCAAGTGTGGACACTTTCCACTCCTTTTAAACTTTGGGGACTGCAGCAAAGTATGCAAGGTAAGAATGACCAGTGAAACACGGCATGAGAAGGCAACTGATGTTACAGCAAATGTTTAACACACTACTCCTAATGGATGGGGTCATTGCAACTGCAGACTGTTTTTTGTGTTTCACAATATATAACCAGCCTTTAATAAAAGGACGCATTCCTCTCAATTTAGTATTTTAATCATAAATCTCCAAAATAGCAAAAATTAAATGGACTTGGTGAGTTTGTGGCTACAAATGGTTTCTGAGGCTTGGCTAGTCGTACGTTTATGTCTGTATTTGCTGTTCATCTCACTCTGTGAACAAGACATATAATCACATCATTTAACAGCTTCACGAGTGGGTACTTACTTTTAAAGGCTCACTAACTGATGAATGCGCTAGATTTGCCACCCTCAAAACAGTTCCTGGTTTGAAGCCCGTCTTTCACTATTCTAGTTGTGCCTGTGCACTACAAAATATTTAAGTACTAGAAAATTGTATATGTCAATGTAACGCAATTTTTACCCAGAGGTAGCAGGTGCTGCCTGAGGAAACCAAAAGCCCCAAATTTCTTACATTTCAGACGAAGGAGAAAGAATGGCTCACATTTATGTATTCACTTATTTTTGCTCTCAATATTTAGTCGTGAGGAATGGCACAAGAAGACAAGTGCACTAAAGTATCTGGGCACTCCTGCTCAAATTAAGCTCCTATTTATTAAGTTTTTTAAACTTGGGACAGCTTCTGTCTTCCTTTCAATTATATGTCTTTTTTCCAGAAAGTTCTACAGGTTCATACATATCCAAGGAATATTTAATTTTTGTAAACATCTTCCAGTCTTATTTGGATTTTTGTTCCAGATTTAATTCTAAAATTAATTTTTCAAAATCTCAGAGAACTAAGGCATTTTCATATAATTTTACTTGAATTCCATAATTTTACCATCTTTCCTAGCACTCTTCTAGAAGAGCCTGTCTAGAAGCATCTTTCTGTCTTTTGATATTTAGGATGCTCTAGTTCACCAAGTACCTTTTCTTCATTTATTCCATGTGTCTTTTTGTTCCACATTTTCCAGGACTTTATATTGTTTAAGTGTATTACTCCTTTACTGGAAGAAATTTAATTCAGTGTGTATGTGTCATGCAGGAAAATCTTTCCTGTGCATCTATCTTTTTTACTTTCCTGTGTAATAGAAGCACTCAGCACTTCGGCAAATCTTTCAGTATTTTAGTATTTTCATAGATTTACTGCTTTCACCCTTTTAACTTATTTTGTCTCTGAAGAACCACAAATACCTGCGCTCACACAGATTATTTTAATAATTTATTCTTTGCAGACTTCTGTTTTCTAATTTCAACTAATCAGTATGTAATAAATAAAGTACCATTATTAATACAAGTTTGGATTTTATGTACATGGTGATTAATTATTTTCTTTTCTTGCAGAACACTGTGTTATAAGAGGTGTAAAGACCCAAAAATTTGTCAATCTTCACATAAAATGCAACTCGAATTGTATCACGCTTCCTGTTTTCAAGAGTCTAGGAGCCATAAATGGAGGTAAACAAAATAAGCTTTGTAGTTTTATTGTTAACTCGTAAGTTTTTTTTCTAAGCATCTGTGGCAATGCTCTCTGGACTAATTACACACCTGGGGCTTCCATGTTCTGGTTTTCATCTTATGATGATTGAGGGCTGCTTAGGGTCCCTGATTGAGAAACCTATTTCTATATTTTAAATATCTTGTTTACAAAATATCCACTGTGTTCTGTTTTTAAAAAAATGATTGTATTGTTTATAACAGTCCTTCAGAAGTTGTCAGACATTTCCTAACAGGCAATTTTACCTTGTAGAGACTGGAAAGGTATACTCTTCAAAAGTATTGTTCTTGTAAATACAAGTAATGTTGGGAACACTGGTGAGAATTTTGAGGCACAGTCCTTTCCTTTTTCAGTCTCTTACATCTGAGTTATGACAGATCTTCATTAATTTAAAGTAACTTATTTCCATTTTTAATAAAAAATAGCAATAATACCAAATTCTCAGATTATTGACATAACCAAAATTAATTTAGACAAACTATTCAAGTGTGACTACTACTGACTACTAAAGTCAAACTATTTCTTAACCGCAATTTAAATATGGATTAAGAAGCCTAACAGTTTTGGCTTAGTATTTACTTTTATTCTTCATTATTAAGAAACCCATTTTCCATATCAGAATTCTCGTTTTTTCAAGTTAATACCATTAAAAATTAAAATACAGGGTTTTTTTCATTTTTTTACTGCTATGATTGTTAATTTATGTGATTTTCTGATTATGTCACTAGGTTTGTTATTTGTAGATAGTACAGGTGATATGTGAAGGCTTATGTTTTTGTTTTACATTTTAGTAGGGTAGATCTATGGATGAGTGAAAATCTATAGGACATATTTTTAAGACATTTTCTTTGCAAAACTGTGGTCTTAGTTGGAATACATATGGAAAAAAAAAGCAGTCTATTTAATAACAGTCAGCAAAGTTTTAGATGAAACTACCCATTCATTTATGTAGAAGAGTATAATTCCATAGCAAATAAACAAAGTAATTCAATAACAGAAGGATTCATATATACAAAATCCTAATTATTTTTGCAACTCCCATATTGCACCGCTATGACAATTTTCAAGGGAACAAATCCTGAGATGTGCTCCTTCAGTAGATTGACAGTACATCATTTCCCTGAGTGACAGAAAGCTCTGAAATACCGGTGTATGCTATAGTCTGGCATCAGTGGAAATAGCAGAAAACCTGGTAAGTAATTGACAAATCAATTGTTACAGATTCTTCAGAGGAAATAGAAAGAGGAAAACCTGCCCTCTCTAAACATGCCATCTTAATTCATACCTGAAAAAATAGTTGAAACCATGAAGGAAGACATTGCAAAAACTTTCCAACTTTTTTTCCTACCATTAACTTACTGTTGTAGCTATGATATGATCTACCATGATTACTCTAATTCAATTCTTCCCACCTCTAATGCCAAAAATCAGTGATATGGGTTTGCCACAACTACAGGTCTGCCTAACAACACGCTGTGTGAAAAAACAAAAATCTTTTTCAGATTTGAATAATTAATTTGAAGCCTTACGAAAATATCTCTGAGACAGTAGGAAAGATGTAGTCTTTTCTTAGACCTTATGGACAATCTTCTGTCTCCCAAAGCATTTAGTCCTTGTTACCTCAGTCTTCCAACCCTTAAGTAAAGATAACATGCTGTTGTATTTGGGGGATTGTGAAATCAGCACCTACAAACTCCCGGAGCATGTTGTAATTGAACGATGTTCACTTTTGCTGTTGATAGATGATAATTATACCAGCTGAGAGAGACTGATGGCCTATGTACTGAGTTTTAAATTGTATTATTCATAAGAATTTGTTTTTACAGTGTGCTTATAAAAAAGGAAGTTCTGATACCCAGACTTAGTTTTTTCCAAGACTGCAGAAACCACTCTTACTCTAGATACAAGCTTTTTTATTTTACCCCTGAACCTCTCACTAAGCAATCAGTGAAGAGGAGGCAAAGGGTTTTGCTTCTCTGAGCCTATGTGCTGTTGCTCCCAAGAACTCGGTCCCTCACCATTGAGAATACAAATTGTACCAGCAGTAGCCAAATCAGCATCAGGGAGGTGCAGCCCCAGAGGGGCTCAGTGAGGAATGTAGGCTTTTGTAGCCAATCCTTGCTTCAAGCCAGTCCTTATAAGTATTGAGAAGAGAGTTGTCTTCCTTATTATGCTTTTTTTCTATACCTGCTTCCCACAGCAGGAGCTTTTAAATTGCCAGAGTTGAGCAGTTTAATAATTGCTTTTGGAAAGTGAAAGTGCACGTGATTAGGCAATTTCATTTTCATTTTGAAAATATGTTTTTCCTCTTGTTTCTGAAAAAGGAGGTAGAAATTATGCTTGCTTATAGCTGAAATTCGTTTGTGCAACCGGTTAGGTATTTGATTATTTGAGCCTCTGTCTTTAACAACTGAGATAGTTCTGTTGCCTTAAGCAGAAATCAGTGAGGTGAGAGCAGATAGTGGGAAAGAGACAGAAATTGGTCTCAGGCTACTTGACACACTAAGAGGAAGTCTAGTTGGAGAGGACAGGAGTTGTTGGACTCAAATGGTGGATGTAATGGGAAAATCAGAGACCCACTTTAAAAGCACACAGTTTTGCAAGTAGAAATAGTTCCAGTTGCAAGTCATTTGGTGTGAAATTCTTTTACCTCCTCATTTTATAAAACACCATGATGGTAAAAAAAAAATCCCTGATAAAGGAAACAGCATGGACAAGTTGGAACTTCAATTAGAGTCCTGTGTTTCCCTCCCTTGCAGTAGTCCTCTACCCCCGGGATCCAAACAGACATGTAAGACTGAACAAAAGTTATCAAAATTCAACTGGCAGAGGAAAAAAGTGTTTTCCTGCTATTTTAAAAATCTGTATCTTCATATAATTTTTCTTTTTAGGGAACACCATGTGGTTTGCATTATATTGTCCCTTCCAATTCTTCCAGTGCAGTTCACACATCTTCTCTTGTGCTCCTATCCCACACCTGAAAAACTAAATAGGACAGGGAAACTGAGAAGAGCAGTTAGGCAGCCTCTCCTCATAAACTAGGCTCAGAGCTCTATGGCTAATCCAGTTTCTGACAGTTACCCTTGTTTGCCCTTGGGTAGGATTAGAGGTTAGATATATAGATCAGGAATGTGACACGGGAGGTAAGGAAACACATAAAGTAATAATGTGTTGGATCAAATGAGAGAATACTTTGTTCTGTCAAAGGAATGAAGTAAGAACCTAACATGTTGCTGTTCCTATTCCTCATAAAGAAGAAAAACAAAAATTAAAGTAGATGGTGGCCATCAACATCCAGGGGTGTGGGGGGGATGGATCTCAAAGGAACCATTGGCCTCTTACAGGAATACTACGTTGTTCAGTAGAAAAAGGCAAGTTAAAAGAGTTTGTTGTACAGCTATTCAAAAGATTTTTCTTTCAGAAGAAGTGAAGGACAACACCCCCGTGACTGAAAGGGTATACCGTCTGCCAGCCCAGCATCTGCCTTCTGGCAGAATCCCCAGGACCTTAACTTTCAGAAGCCAAAATATCTGAGAGAGAGAACATTCCCCACTTAGTAAGACAGCAAGCGTATTTGAATGATAACAAAAGTTTCCTTTTACAGTTCATATGACATAGCTATGCTGTACCAAGGGAAAGGACAAAGTTTCTCAAAATAAACCAAATGATGCATGAACAGAAAGTAAAATACGCCATGTCCTTTCCGTCCAAACCTGGGAATGTACCATGCTTTATTACACTGTGTGGCACATTTCCTTCATCTCCTCTGGAAGAATGGCTAAAATGTGTAAAATATAGAAGCAAAATTATTGCCCTCAAATTCTTATCTTTCAAAAGTTCCCCAAAAATAAATGGCTCAGCTGAGACCCACTTGGAAAAAATTTGATGCAGTATCTCTGTGTTATATAAAGTAGTGATATCTCTATTATTTGAAAAGCTATTATTTGAATCTTATGGTAAGTTGAAACCAAGAAAATGTAATATTCAGCCACGAAAACCTTCTGTTCATGAATAGATGGTCCAATATGTATATGGTCCAGAGAACAATTTATTCGGGTGTGTTTTCCCCCCCCCCTATAATATCAGAATAGTATTTTTTTAATACAGTATGATACTAATCTGTGAGCAGTGGAGAATTTTTTTTAAGAGAAAATAAACTCGATCACAGTTATGGTTAAATTATGGCTACTAATACGTATTCAGCTCATTATGTGCAACAAAGGAAGGAAGAAGTCATTAACCAGAAAGGTATGTGTTAAACAGAAACAAACCGTTTTACTGTCCTGGGAAGCAGATTGGAATTGATTGGAAAATAGATAGTAGGCAGGTGGGAAGTGTATCATTACCTAAAATGCAATTTCATAAGTGTCAAACACACACTCTGGCTAGCTCGTAGATTGTCCTGAAATGAGTGTCTACCTACCAGCCCAATATATCTCCCCAGTCTCAAAGTTCTCCTGCACTCAGGTCTTTTGCAAATGCTTGCAGCCTGTAACAAATAATAGTGTAGGGAAATAAACTACTAATGACTGCAAAACCGTGATAACCCATAAGATAAAGTTCCTTAGAATTTGTAACGGAGGTCTTTTTTTTTTTTCCATAAAAAGGATTACGAAGAGCAGAGACCCTCACCAACCACAAAATCTCTAAGAGCAGAAGATTACATTTGCAGATAAATCATTCTAGCTCAAAGAGACATCTAAATGATGCTGATAAAACATGGAACTTCTTTATCAGATATTTAGGAAACTACATTTATAAAGAGTAATTGAAGAGAAAAAATTCCCTGGGACCCTATTGTTTTGCACATGAAAAACACCTGAATTTTGCATCTGTAAATTGATTTAAGGAGTGGGGGAAGGGTTCGCATAAATCATTGCTATATCCTTGTAATTGCTGTTTTAAATATCCTGCAAATATAAGGAAAAAAAAAATCAAAATTTCTGACTGAATTGTATCCAAAGGCCCCATAAATCAAATTTTTTTTTTCCTACTGCTTATCTTCTGTAGACTCATGTGGCCTGATCATCCACAGAGCTGAGGACTAACATGAATCCTCCAGATCATGCTAGAGATCCTGAACTGGTGCAGTTTTGGCATTCAGGGCAGTCTCAAGTCCAAAATGTTTAGCATATAGCAAGAAAAAAAACCTTATATGTAAGGGGTTTTATCTGTCTATTTACAAGGCTGCTCTGGCACAGTTAAATACCATTTTTAGACTGGAAGATGCAAATTGCAGTTGCTTGCATCATTGGTTTCTTTAAAAAGATTATATGTGACAGATTTTCTGTTGGAGTATCAATCTTGCCCCAAGTTTCTTTGATGGGGTTGTCTCTGAGGCTCTGAGACAGCCTCAGAAAGACAAAAAGCTAGTCAAAACAGCTAGAGTCGTCCAGATGGCTTCTTCTTTATTGATGACCCACCTCTTGTAGCACAATTCCTCTGCTGCTTTTGGAAAAAAAAAGATGAGAAATCCCTGTTTTGTTTCCTGTATGGTTCTCCCTTAAAAGTCCTTTTCATTATTCTGGAAGTTACTATCAAAGAGAGAGTCTGAAAGACATATAACAGAAGGTTTGTCTCCACAGATGCAGGGGCAGGAGGGAGGAGAGTGCAAGCATCATGCCCAAATAATGATAAATACCGTGGTTTCCAAATGCGCTGAAGTGAAGGAAGAGCGCGTGTGTCATTTGCAGATGTTTTACAACTGATTTGATGTTAATTGACATCTATAATAGCTAATTCTTTTCTAAATCTCTTTCAAAATGGAACAAATCTCCTAGTTCACCAAGCACTGCTAATATTTAAATATTTGCCTGATGTTCTTTTCTGTTCTTTTGGCCTCCCAGCATCTTTCTAAATCTCTGTGGAATGGGGCCTGTCTTCCACATTACATGATAGTGGTGAAAACGAGTGCTCAGCACAGCAGTTCATTAGCAAGAAATGCTAATGGGAGTGGTCAGACATTTTGGCTGCTTCAGTATAAATCAAAAGAATTTCATCCTAATGCTCGCCATGGCCCCTTCAACAGCATCGGCTAAACCACAGTGCCTGTGTGAGACGCAAACTTCTCCGCTCAGTGAGGGGGATTTAATTGGACTTTTTAACCTAAAGAATCAAAGATGTCCTCCTAAACACTTTTTTTTTAATTATTTTTTCAATTCTTCTGCAAGTATTAGGGTGTGGATTTTTAGCTTTTTTTTCTGCACGAACATGGACAATCCTGTTCTCCCTTTTTCCAGAGTGACTCAGCCGAACTTCTGCAGTTCTGCTTGGCGTTGGAGAGGTTATGATTGTTTCTCTACAGACCAGTAATGTCCTCACCTGAATTACAGGATTTATGGAAGTGTAGAAGGCATGCAGCTAAAGGCATGCATAAAACTGTTTCAGGGTTTTTTTTTTCAGGAATTTTCAGAAAAAAACTCTGATGTCCGAGAGGTTTAAAATCCCTTTTCCTTTAGGAATACAAGCCTATAGAAATACTCATGGTTTGGTGTGCTACTAATTTAAAAACTCATAGCATAGTAAAATGGCCAAACCATGTCTCCGTATTAACTGAATATAAAAAGAAAATCTTTTTCCTACCCATGCTTAGTTTTTTCAGTGCTCTTGAAATAATTACTGAATTATTCCACCTAAAAAATATTTTCACATATTCCTATGCCTAAAAATGTATTTAAGTGTTCCATAATATATCTGTGATATATTAATAAAAATACACCCCTTTCCTACATGGTGAAATATATGTCATAATTTTTAATATAGCCTGTCTTGATAGTTATTGTGCGTTTCATGTGACCACCTTCTACTTTGTCAGCTTGGAGCAACATAGAGATCCTCCTGACATTCAGGAATTAGTGTTTTACCAACCCTCTGGGCACGTTTGCATTCATTACCTTTTCACAGTGGAATAATAATAATGGAAGAGGGAAAAGGGTGGGAAAAGAGCAGGCTCATGTCATTTCTTTCTCAAAGTCAAGTATATGCTGCTCTCTTGTGGAACTTGTAAGGTAGTTACCAGCACTGGATAAAAGTGTCCTTGACTTTCTGACTGTTTTATTTCGTTCCATTGAATATTACTAAGGGAGATTTAGTGCATATGATGTAGCAGTTTTTTTGAACTCTGTGATATAAATGCCAATCTTTCCTATTGATGTATTTTATTGCCTTTTTTCTTTGACTGTCAGCATCCATTGATGACATAGTGTTGACACAGTGACATTGTTGACACTGTGTGTTGCTTTTGGAATTAGATTTGTGCTCTTTTGCAAAAAAATCATAAATTTATTAGTATTGGAAAATTGCCTTTTCTTCTCTTTAGATGACACTGAAATGTAGCTTGCTCTGGTTCAATCTTTTAATTAGCCTAGATAAGAATATAAGTGGTTTAAAAAAAGGAATGAAAACTTGGATATGTGTCTGCATGATATTTGTGTATAGGGGGTGTCCTGCCCAAATGATGGACTCCAAAATCTTTTCTCATGTATTAATAAGCTGAGCAAGATTTTTAGAATAACGTTGCAAAATATATCACTGCCCAGTCAAAAAATGAAGGTGGTTCAGTCATAGAGCCATCCTCACTGAGCCCCTGGGAAGCAAAGAACTCCACAAGCAGGAGAACTTCTGATGCGTGGTTTCCTGAGGATGTCTTCTAGACGAGATTCTCTGCTTTCCTAAGAATATGTGTGTTTGAGTTTATGTGGCATTTGCTCTGTCATTAGGCCCACGTCTCTACCTTGCCATCTATTTTCATTACAAGACAGGAGTATTTGAGGCTCTTGTCCTTCTGTCAGATGTGGTCAAAAACGTTATTTGTGATTGAGGGATAGAGAGGCAGAGCAATTTTATTACCTTATTTACCTGGAAAACATAAGATGGATCTATTTGTGCCTGAACATGCCCTATATCTTACATATTTTACAGCATATTTTATCCAGCAGGATCTGAAGGAATATACAGGCTACAGACTAAACTTCCCCCTTCTGGCTCACCCTGAGAATTTCTACTGCAAACTTTATACTCAATCTGTTTCTGGAAAAAGCTTGAGTTCATTGATATAACACATACACAGCAAAATGCTCGACTGGAGAGAAACACTTCATTCCCCTGATATAAATTCTTGTTGCCACCTCTGCTGAGGAAACAATTCTCCTTAATGCGAGTACTTATCCCTGTGAGCACCACTGATTTTGAGGATAAGTTATGTAAGGGTATCGCCATCATTAAAACCACACAGGCAGTTTTAAGGAGACTGGATTTACTCTTCCCAAGTAAGCCCTGTTCAGTAAGTTGGGGTAGGAATTAGACATTTGATCCACTCTAACCGTTGGAGGAGTACAGCCCATTTTCCAAGGGGAGTAAATAAGGTCCTAGAGGTATGTTTAGTGCAAGCCGTCCTTCCATAAGGAATTACTGCAATGGTTAATGCGCTATAAACACAGCCTCTAGCTCCCTGCACACCAGCTTCTCTGTGTAGCCAAGCCTTGTATTGTCTTGCTTGTAGACAGGATATTCTCCAGTGAAAAGAGGGAGTCTAAAGAATCAAGTCATAATCAGTGTGCTTTTGTGAGTCCCGTGAAATAGAGTGAGAGTTACAAAGGAAAAGCAAGTAGATTTTGAGTGTACAATACTTCAGGAGAGATTGGGAGAGGGCGTTTTTACGATATTCTATTATGTCTCCTCTTTAGAGAGAGGCTAAGCCAGTGCCAAAGGAATAGTTTCCCGAAGTGCTATTTGTTCACAGGATGGATAGGCGCTGACAAGCCGACCATCAGAACGGCTTCTTTGTCCTTGGAGCTCCAGGTGGTTTAACAGTGTAAAGAAGTTACGTGTTTTTACCAAAATGACTGTTCATTCCTTTTTAGATGGCTTTTCAGCTGTTTCCAGTGTATTTTCAAGGGCTTTTAAAAGAAAAAAAATGAAGCAGTGTATAAGGGGAGGGGGGCGGGGAGGTGAGGCTAAGGTAAGAGTGGGTGTACGTATGATGTGGAAAGGGTCTCTCTTGCCTTGTCCAGAAATACATTCATTCAGAGAAGGTTCAAAGGTAGAAGTAGTATTCATGCTACATAAATAAGAATCATGGCAGAGTCATGGCTATAATCAGCTTTTCTAGCAGCAGGATTAACATGGCTATATTGCACCCTGTGCATTTTCTGAAAGCATATTTAAGGATGTAAACAGCAGGATTAAAATTATGCTTGAGAGCCTTAAAGTATTTTTGAATATAACATTTTATTGTGTTTTTGTTTTAATAAAATATTTGAAAGCTCAGCTCATTACGACAGGTAAGGATAATATGATAATTACCTAATATAGACAGCAAATAGCATTACTGGCATTCATGATTATACTCTGGTTTAGTTCATGTAGATTAGGATAGGATGGAATGGAATGGAATAGAATGGAATAGAATAGAATAGAATATTATTAAAGAAAGAGGGGTTATTCTTCTTTGCTACTTTTGGTTCTGATTCTGACCTGTTTGTAAAGATATAAATTCAGGGCTGAGCAGAGGGGACTGATGAGCTCCTTCATGCTCTTCTATTACAGCCCTGTGTGCAGTTGACCCCCTTACAGCCAGGGTCTGCCGTTGAGTCATGGTCAGTGTGTTGTCCACGAGGACCCACCTCCAGGCCTGCGAGCTATCTCAGCACCTCTGTAATCTCTCTGCAATATTTGTAAAAATGTATTTCTTTTTGTTATGAGTCTTTTTATAATTATAATTAAATTCTGTACACCTTTTGAAATAATCAAACAAAGTATATCACTAGTTTAGCAAGTGGTGACACAATTTCGCCCAGAAAGGGATAGAAGTAGACAAAAGCAACTACATCTGTTCTCTATTGCCTGTAGGGTGGAAAAAAACGCTGACTTCCATATGCAGTGGTTACACTGTTAGCTTTTCAGGCAAGAAACAGGGAAGAGAGTTGGCTCATGTTGCACAAATTGAGTGAGAGACCTCTAATCCATTAACTCTCAGAACTATGTTGACTTGGCTGAGGTCTAGGGACTGTTGGGATAAACTGGAGAATGGCACTGGCCACCCTGAATTTCTGATAAAACTACATTGGCAGTTCATCCAAAGAGGGAAAAGTATCCACATGCAGGGCATAATGGAGTGATTATATTTTATTTGTATTGTTCCTAGGAACCAAAAGATGGCTGTGAAATTTGATGAAAACTAATGCCCTCATTTTGAAAGGTTTCACCATTATGTGTATAGGAAATGGCTGTGCCCAAGCTGCTTCCCTGTGCAGCTTGTCCTCTTCACTGAGCTTCTGCGGGGAGTAAGAGTGGCAAAATCCCTCTGCAGATTTTAATTTCTCCAAGAATGCTGCTCCGTGTACAAGATCTATCTTTTTAACCAGGATTCCCTTTTGCCTTTGCAAGTCAGTTTTCCCAAAGTATTTAATAAACTTATTAAACTTCTGGTCCTTATTCCTTTCTCCCATTTACAGAAACCCCTCATTAGTGTATATGATTGTACCTGCTCTTCATCGGTAGTGTGAGCTGTGCTATGCTTTGTACTGTCTCCTCAGAAGATTGCATTTCATTGCCTCCTTCTACCTTATAACTTTACTTCCACCTTTTCAAAGCTTACTCATCGTACTGAAGTCCTTCCTTGAAGTTGTTGTGCGTTGACTACGCTTATACCACATGCGCTAATCTGGTTTCAGAAGGGAGAGAGATTTATATACTGCTGATTTACATCTCAATGTTTCTGGGGGTGCTGAATCAGCAAAAAGGAGCACAAAGGGCTGGGGCAGTGGCAATGGGGATAGCTAAAGGCAGAGAAAACATTGGCAGAGCAGGGATTTGCCAGATGTACTGAAGTGGATAGTGTAATGCTGTAGTCAAAGACATGTAAATGAGAGCAGGAATAGAAAAAGGAAATTTTGGTCTCTGATGGGACCTTCCCAGCACAGTAATCGGTGTCTGTAAATCTCCACGTTGCCTTGATTTTATTTCTGCACCCGCTACAAAGACAACATCTCGGGAAAATTTACAGGATATCCATCTCCAAAATCTAACCGCGTGCGTACTTTCGGCGAAAAGGTTAATTTGCTGTGTTCGGGTTTATACAGTGGCACTGAATGAGCGGCAAACACCGTTTTTAACTTCTGCTGGTAAGAAACAGGTCGAGAAATTTGGCAGGAGTGCCCCCGTGTGGAAGCAGAGCCGCCTCGCCGCCTCCCCCCGCGGGGCCGGCGCTGGGGCTGCGGGACGTCGCCTCCCGCCGCCGGGGGCGGGGGGCCGGGGCCGGCGCGGTCCCCTCGGCCTGCCCCGGGGCTGTGTTAGGGACGGCGGCTGCCAACACTCGGGGTGGTTTTCCGTGGGGTCCTGATAGCTGAACAAAAAAAATGACTGTATTTTAAAACTGGCAAGATTTGCTTAATGTCAGATTCTGTTTGATTTTGCAAAAGGTAGTTCTCTCGTGAAGTTGCTAGCTGATACCTCGTTATATTTCTCCCCCCTCTTTGCCCCCCTAGTGACCTTTTTTTCTTTTTTTTTCCCTTCTGCATCTTGCCTTCCATAGTTAGCACTGTAGGACTTTCACCTTTCCATAGCAGAGAGTATCCCTCTATCAGTCGGGATAGTTCCCCAGAAAGCCAGACACAGGCAGTGCCCTGTTCTTGCCGGACCTCCAGCTTGTCATTTGCACCAAAGATAAGGGTTGTAAAAACTCAGGTATTGCAGTTAGATGGGGAGGACTGGTCAGACTGGAGGGATCCCTTGCAGGAAAAAATTTTAAGATATTGTTTTATCCCGTCCAAAATAGTCATCACCCAGACGTAGCGATGGATGCAGCGACAGGATTTTTCAGATGCAGCCAAGGATGTTTTCATAACGGCAGCCTCAATATTTTTCAGGCAATGAGGCCCTCTGCTAATCAAATGTGAAATATTTGCATTATCCTTGTGTTTGTTTCCATTCTCATTTTCCACTAGTTTTTTTCCTTCTCAAAACACATATGCTCACAATGGCTGGAGTCTGACGTGCTTTACCTCTTCATTTTATTACCTACTGCCAAATACTCTTCTCTCCTCCTGCTTAAGTCTTGTGTACATCTCAGGATCAGTGCTGCTAGGCATAACCAGCTTGGCAAAGTTTATCTTAGCAGCTATTTACTGTAATTTGTGAGGGAGATTGTAGACACTTTGGTGGTTTGATGGCTGCGGTCAATCAAAAGTAGAGACATAATTTAACTCCAGTGTCCTCTCCAGAGAAATCCTTTGAAAGCACTTCTGTAAAGTGGGAATGGCATGGATAACAGAATGAAGCAGAGGACAGGACAGACTCCTCACTTGTGCAGTTTCCATCCAAATATGTGTCTTGCTCATTATTCCTGTGTTCAGTACGGGAGTTCTCATACCCATCTGTTACTGAAGAAGGAATTGGAAATAGCTGTTGTGTTCTTGCAGGAACACTGGCATGAAGAAAAAGTAATAAAAACTCTAGTAATAGTGTTATAATTGTAGACTCCATATGTAAAAATAGGGCAGGACTTAGTTTTCTAAACAAAGTATCAAAGTTATTGTCCTTATGTGTTTCTCTGTTGCAGTCCCACAATTAACTTTCCCAGGTCTAACCTCTGGTAAAAGGCAAGCTTAACTTGACCAGACACGTTAGAATATGCATTATCCCAGGACAGCACAGTGACCACCTCACATCTCACCACTTGTTCCAAGGGAGGTCACTCGTCATCCTCTTGAATGTGGCCAGCTTCATTGCAGTGGGATTTCACTCTGACTTGTGCTGGGCTTAACATTGGCAGTAAAAAGAAACGTTACTTTGCTTGGTAGTGATTGTGTTTTCGTTTCTGAGGAATACGCTATGTGATTTGTAAGATAAGAGAAAACTGACTATAAACACATGCAGAGCTCTTCATTGACAATGTCAAGCTTAAAAATGAACAATGGTCTTTCTGTCACTTCAGCAAATGACTAGCTGCTTGTCCAGAGAGTGCAGCTGCTTTTGCAGGCCCTCCAAAAACCAAGCCAGAGCACTGGACAGCTGGCTACCTCCTGGGGACTCCTAGGTATTGTAAGCTTGCTGTTACGCTGCAAGAGGGAAAATGTGGCCATTACAGTTAGGTAATAGGGAAGCAAATGCCTTTGAAATTGTCATCCACACACCCAGGTTCAGGCCTTATATACTCAAAAACTGTCCGATGTCTTGGGTTTAGGAGTATGTCTTGGCTCACTGGTACCATGCTCAGATAGCTGGTACCCTGTTTGCAGTTGCTCATATATCCATTTACCACTTATTAATGGTATTATTAATATAGTTTCAAAAAATAGTCCCCTAGCAATAGATGTTGGACACATACAGACTAAAACCAGCGTATATATGTAGAAAGGTTTCTGTTTAACCATTTTGTTCTTCCTCCCTGGTCTTGTACCAAGACATTATAACACACTAGTAGTTCCCGTATATGCATACATATACATACAAGCAGATCAGTTTTAAACTAGAAGTAAATTTTTCAGGATTCCAAAGTTTGTAATGATTAGCACTTGGAAAATTCTGTAAACTTTTTCACAATTCATATTTTGATGTGTAAAGCCTAACGTTTATACTAAAAGCTCTACTAAAGATTCATTGCTTTCATTTACACCTCTATTTGATTAATCTTTTTACTTGGACCACCACTTTGTTCAGCAGTGACGGTTCTTCACTCTTCATCTAACATCTTTGATGTCCCACTTTGGTTCAAAGAAATGAAAGTTGGATGGTAATGTTTGAAAAGGTGTTATTCTTGTTAAATGATGAAGTCATTCTGGTTCAGTTTGTTCACTGATAGGTCTCCTTTTGGCTAATTGGTCTGATGACATGTAAAAGTGGCTAGTAGACATCACAAAAGTGACAGAAAAAAACATGCCCCCAATTTGGTTTAGTGTTCTGGTAAACTTTTCTGAAGTTTCTTTTTTCTTCTTTTTAGAGCTGTAAACACCAGGAGGAGGCTTTATTAAGTTGCTTTTACCTCAGACTACGGGGGGTTTTAATGGAAAAGGGAAAATGTTTGAAATGGTTGAGTCTTTGTTCTTTTTATGTGGCAAGAACATCGAGAGTCCACACAACAGGATTTTAATAATTGGGCTTATTACCTTCACAGCAGTAAAAAAGACCGGGGTACCTGGGTTTACTGAACCGGTTAAAAGGATACTGAACACTTCCGTACATTACGTACTTGAAAAAGCCCACAGAAGTATATGTTATTGTCAAAATGTTAATCAGTCCTATAGAACATATCTATGAAGTGTAAGTAGATGTTCACAGACTCTCTCTATTTTGCAGACTTAAATGTGTGAATGTATGTTGTAGATAGTTAGGGTAACTTTTACGTAAGAGCGAGCAGGAGAACAAGGGTATTCACAGTATGTGTCACCATATGTATACACCAAGGAGGCTATGTTCCACTTTTTTTTTTTCAGTCTTTTAAGAATTGCAATTAATGGTGTTATGAAATCAGACATAGCAAATCCTCTATGACCTTGATTTTTCTATCTATTTCTCCCTTTGTAATTGAAATAAATGCTTCATTTATTGCCTTCTAAATTAAACAGTTGTCAAGATACCATGGTATTCTCTGTGGGCTCTGTGTTGTAATCACAACTGATGAATCTGATATTCTCTGGTATTGCCTCTGGGAGGAGACGGTTGTGGTTTTTTGCACCAGTCTGTCCACGTTCTGTGAGTACTTTCATTTCTTCCTACTTTTTATGGTTTCTTCTTGAACAATCATTAGTGTTGGACAAGAAAAACATGCAATCTTGAGAATTCTCTACGTCGAGCTTTCTGCCTGGCTGGCTTTCCTTGCTGTTGCTGCAGGATCTCATAAGAGGTTTCTGCTCTTCGTAGTACGGTATTCACTGGAACTGCAATTTCTAGTGCAAGGTGTAAGATCAAAGCTGATATTGTGAACAAGTTGATTTTATGTTGCTTCATTTCTCATATCATCTGTCAACTGATCTCCTGAATCATTTAAGGTCTTCCCAAACTGGCACTGCTTTGGTAATTTCCGTTGTTTTGCCATGGAATCAGACATCATATTTTTTTTTAAACTTTTATTTATGAAACAGAGGAAATCTGCAATAATTAGTGAGTTTAGGGCTAGAAGATTTTGTAAAGTTTCTATGGTTACCTAAGTGTCTTGTCTGCTAGTTTAGTAATAGTCGGCTGAACACTGAGTTCTTTTCATCCTTAATTCAGTGAAGTTGGCATCTTTTTCATCCTTTGAGTCATTAGCTCTTACATGCTTCCAGCATATTTGTATTGCTGCTCTGGTCCTCTGCTGTGCAAACAAGCAAAGCAGTTTTACCCTAATTTTTCACCCTTTTCCTACCTGTATGATACCTTATAAATTATCCAGTGTTGTGGCTGTAGTTTATTTTCCATAGGCTCACACAGTTACGCTCCTTACCACTGTACACCTCTACAGGTCTTGGTGCACAACTGTTGTGTCTTTGCCCTGCGCTCACCAGACTGCAAGGAAATTGTTCTGAGAACCAAAATTGAGTGGACCTATTCTGTAGCTTCAGACTTTATTTTATCGTAAGGTACTATTTACTTTTCCTGGGATTCCAACTCATGAGAATCCTGAATGGTAAAGAGAGTTTTGGGAAGCCACACAGGCCATTGTTGTAGGTGGTACGAGGGTGAAACCAAACTTGGTAATTTAGCTATTCATCTTGCAGCACTATAGCGCTTTTCTGTGGAGAAGAAACAGAAATAAGCCTCTGAGTGTTTGCTATTGAAAGATTACGAAATAGATATTTATTTTGGCAGAGAAGCCATGCAGGTGTAGTTACATACTCCTCCACTGAAGTCTCCAGAAAATTTACATCACCCTCTGAGATGAAGATAAGGGCCTACAACTGGAAAATTAACAACGTTGGCTGAATTTGTTAGCATACTTATTACTGCATCAGCTTCCCCATCCCAGAAGTCTCACATATGTTTGTTATAAAACCAGTGTACAGTGTGTGAAATAGCCTGCTCTAATTATAATCTAGACAATGCCAGGAAAGTGAAGCTAATTCAAATAAGGTCTATTAAGTCATCTAACATGGCAGTATGTGCCATGAGGTAAAATTGCTTGGATGCAGACTGGCAACAAGGGGAATATTATGTGGCAGATCACGCCTTTTTTTTTTTCTTCCTTCTTTCAGCCAACGAATTAGAAACTCATTTGAAAAGTCAGCTTAATTTGATATACTGATGAGGTGGTGCCAACTTGGATAGCGTTTAACTCTCAGGAAGCAAATCTTGTAAAAGCAAAGACCAAAATCTTCAGTGATGGAATGTAGTCATTTCACAGTCCTGTTTAACTTTGGTACCCAAAAATCTGCAAGTTGATAAGTTAATATCTCTGGGATGTGCTTTCACTATGTGTTAGGTCCATTTTACAAGCAGTGAATAAAAGTGCTTCTATTAGACATACAGGGTACGAAGGAAGTTGACCTCTTTGGTCAGCTAAGAACCTGGCAACTGGTTATATGCGTGATATACCAAATGCAGACAAGCTGAAAGACAGAAAGCCTTTACTGAGGCACTTGTTGCCTTTCAAAATATGGAAAACTCGATGACAAAATTATTTTATTTTACTTATGATTTTCCCCTCAGAGATTACCAGTTGTAGTAAGGGGAACTTTACTTGTCTCTGATTCATTCATTAGTTTTATATAATTATTTTTAATGCTTTCCAGGCCCCAGAAGCCCACCCTGGAGTACTTGTGGGTGTGAGAAATAATGGTGTTTTCCATGTTTGTGCCTACAAGTATTAGAACCTATAAAACAAAACACCTTTCTGTTATTTGTTAATCCCATTAAGTCTTAAATGAATCCTAAACCATTATCTGCCTCAGTGTTCAAAAAAACCACGGTCATGCATGGAAGTAAAAATGTATACATTTTACAATACTATCAGTTATATAATCACATGGTATTTTTTCTCATGGGGTCCAATCTTCATTCACTTCAGACAGTCAGCTGTTACAGTTCTGCACCTGCTCCTCAATTTTCATCCCCATCGTCCTCCCAAATTAATCTTTCCTTTTGTCAATAAGTCCCTTAATCTTCTGCTAACTCCTTAGTGTGCCATGCCAAAGAAATCTTGGGGGAGTTCAGCTTCCACTCTTCTAAGAAGTTTCTATGGGACAAGGGGGAAATGAAGGGTTTTGAAAGCTTCGTAATTTTTCCTGATTTGAAAGATTGTACAAAGGCTGCTTTTGACTTTACAGTTGTCTTCTCCTCACAGTTCCCCTGTTTTGGGTTATCCTCCAAAGTAAGGCTTCTAACCAAAGGATTGTCAGACTTTTTTAAAATGAGAAAGTCAACATATGGTATCCAATTTTAGCTGAAGCTTTGAAATAATATTAAATTGCATAAAGATTAATGAACATAAAAGTAATTCAAAAAAGGCATTGTAATGGAAAATATTGCAGAAAAGTTGCTGTAGCTTACCTGGCCAAGCAGCAGTGTAGCATGCCCTGACGATGGGCACCTGGGTGCTTTCTCCTGGCGAGCAGGATTGTTTGGCTCAGCAAACGTTCCACTGCTGTAGGCAGTTTATTTTGAATGTTTCACCAGATGGGACTTCTACTGCTTTGCTGGAGAGAGTATGCTTTATTCTTACAAATCATGAATATTTGAGCTGAAATTTGCCCAGGTACTTTTTCAAGGCCATAGATCTGGGCTGTATATCAAAGTCTTTTTTTGTCTACGTGCACTTCAGTTACATGTTTTTTGCTTGCCTTATTCTCAAGGTAGACGAATATGTGAATGTGCTGCACTTTAATTCTATTCTTATTTCACATCATTATGGCATTCCCATTCCTTCAAATCCTCCTTTCAAAAGAATTTTATTCCACTGTCTCGAGCTCAAGACTCTTTCAACTGTGCTATTGGTGGGCAGGCACATTTCAGGCACTTACCTGTGCACTAAGCTACCCTGGCTGCCCGAGGGAGAAGCATCCTCTGAGGAAAGCAAAGACTGCCACGCGCTTCTGCTTCTCGCCTTTCATGAATTTACAGCAATGGTACCTGCTATAGACCATATCTCAGACCTGCTTCTTACTTGAGCACCCTGAAACCATTAGAAGAGCAGTGGATGATAAGAGGTGGCATAGATTCAAAAGCAAATTTGTCCCTGTCATAGAAGAAAAAGCCACCTAAGCCTGCTAGATACAGTGGTTGGTGGACAACTGCTGGCCTAGGGAGTCCTGAGACAAATGATGCTTGCTGGATAGTGTAAATGCAATAAAAAGCCCTCTGGGGAGTAATTAAAAATCTGCATTTTCTGTTGTTTTTCAAACATTAATTTCAAATTTTCCACTCATTAATCTCTTTTGCTAAGTTGTTTTGTAAGAAGAGAGGCTGTACTACTACTAAGTAATTCCTTGCTTATGCTGTCCCTGTTTTTACCAGTTCTTTGCTGAGCTATAAAGGCACTATTTGGCTACTTACTATCACAAATGTGAGTTATTTTGAAATAATTCTACTGTGTTCTTGAGGGAGAGAAGCCTCACAGCACATGCTTTGTTATGTCTTTGATCATATCAGATTTTGCTGTGGCTCATTGCTTTATGACATATTTTCTCTTGCTCTTTTTTGTCCCCCACTGCTGTCTTGCAGTGTTTTACAGTTAATCTTAGCTACACTTTAGTTCACTCCAGGCACTTTTCTGTTCCAGTTGCTCATAATGTGCCTACTTTCAGTAACTAGCCCATAGGCTTCTTTACCATGTCTGCTCAGTCAGTATTTTTTTTTTAGCATTAGCAAGTTATGTGCCCTTATTGAACTGTTTTCTAGATCATTATTAGGCAGGCAAAATTAGTCCAGCTGGTTACCCTTGTGACACATCACCTGGTATCGTGATCCAGATAAAAGTCTTGCTTATGGTAATAAATACTTTAAATACTTCCTACATAAAATGTCATTGTTGGTATTTTGGGGTTTTTTTCTGCCATCATATTGTTTTGCACATAGTGCAGATTTGGTAAATTTAGGATTTTTGGTTCAATTCTCAATTAAAAGATCCTACTAAACTAGCTTTAATTTCTCCATTAAAAATAGCAAGATGTGCCCTTAAGGCAACGTCAACCTTTGCTTTCATTTCTACACTTTTGTCTAATGATTTGAAGCCAGATTATATCTAGCTTTCGAGTTTTTTCTGTTTCTTTTTTTAAATTTGGTGTACCAAGAGAGGATTACTGTACCTATATTCATATAACTCAAAAATTCATCTATCCTTTTTTTCTCATCAATCTGCCCCAGAATTCTCTCTGCTGCTGCAGAGTTTTTGCACTTAAAATCTTGCTTATGGGTGCAGAAGCAGCACACCTTTTATATAAGTAAAGCTAAAAATTTAATGTTAGTATAACTGAAAACGAAGCAGTGTAGCCATTATTAATCCAGATCTAATTGTTTAAAAAAGAATGATGTTGCGGTCAAAATTGTTATACACACACCTCCTAGTGCCTAACCCTTCTCCCAGTGTTAGGCTCACATCTCCGCTGCTCCTCTGGGTGCTGAGCCTGGTGGTTTGATGCCGGTGGCACTGGTGGGGTGTCACAGTAAATCATCAGCCTCTGGAGTCCTTCACTGTGAGGAATATGATGTTTGTGTTGATGGTTTCATCTTCCTCACTCTAGGGTCAACTTGAGGTTATTTTTATATGTCTGCTGACACCTTTACTCTGACATCATTGGTCTGCAGCTCAATATTACACCCAAATTTACTACATATGGAGTCATTTATGTATATCAGATACTATACGTTTGTTTTCTCTGTTACCCCTAAAACCAGTTCTGCCCAGCTCCAGACCTGCATTTCTTTACCTGACCATGGGTGTTATAGCCAAGGGGTCTCCAGTGGCAGCCTGTGCCCCTTCCCTCAGCATCCTGTGCTTGTGGCCCTCATCACTGCATCCTGTCTTCACTGCTCAACGGCTCTGCTCTCGTATCAGGCCTGTCTTTCTCTGCACTGCATCATCATGTTAGAGTCATAAACACTATTCTGCACAGAATAGCTGCTTATTACTGCTGTCTGTGTAAAACTATGGTTTTACTATATGAAGACAAACAAAAATTAACTGTAGACACCTAGTACCTTTCCTGCTATTCCAATTTGTTCTCCTCTGTTTATGCTCTTCTCTGCAGCTGGTTCAGCTGGGTCAAAAGACTTCCAGGACACAAGAGAATGAAACACGGACATAGATATATGTGGCTGATGGTCAAATAAATACAATGTTGACAACAAGACAAAAGAAGAAAAATTGGCTTAGAGAAGGGCTATAGAAATATGAAGAAATGCACAGACAATGAATCGTGCAAACCTTCCACTGGGAAACTCAGAGCACAATGAACTGAGAGCATAATGAACAAACTCCCTTCCTTGTCCTTAAGGATTGTATAGTAAATAGAAGATTCTGGGGTTTTTTTGAAAAACAATAAGAATGAAAATCTGGAAATTTGCATGCACTGATTTTGAGAATTCTTTGAAATAATATTTTTCCCCTTTTTGAAAGCAATTTAATGTAATTTACTTTTATTTAATTATCCTGTGATTCTGCTGGAAAAAAACACAACTCTCTCAATCCTGTTTCACATGTGTTTTCTTCTTATATACATAGTTCCATACAGTGTATGTAGTGAATGCCCAGGATGTTTGTATGGTAATTGACCACTACTGAAGTAGGACTTAAAAGCTTTAAATAATATAAATCAAGTAATAATAAATGTTATTATCACTTATATTACTTTCTTATTATCTTTATAGTGTTATTATAAGTATATAAAGCCTTAAATAATAGCAGAAATCTTTATAGCTTATAAGAGCTTGTTAAACATAAAGACAATTTTTATTATGTGGTGGTAAGGTTTTTTGATGAGAACCGTGAAGTAATGTGGAGAAACACATTGTACTGCTGTTACATTGATCTAAGGTGGTAGATGGAAGTCTTGTCATCTGCAGTACGACCTCATTTCAAAGAGATGGAGTACAGCAATTTTTAATGTAAATAATGTTTTGCCTTTCTGAAAGGGCCCATTTACAATTTTGAGGCCATTAGATTTCTGCCCTGGCTTCTTTAGCACTGTAATTCTGCAATAGGATTGGAGAGCCAGTTTGAGATTGACGATTAACTTCTCACTTATGCTGCAAAGCTTCCTTTTATATTTCTGTAAAACTGAACAAATGACTGCTACTAATGCTTTGCTCATCAGCTATTAAGTGGAGGCCATTTAAGGCAGAAATGCAGGGTTTAGCTCCAGCTGCTGCTTTAATGTTGCAGAAAGCTTTTGCTGCAGTTCATTAAATTCAACTTCAGGCAGTCACAAAACTGCCAGCTAATTATTTTTTTCTTTCCTCAGCTGAGCAAAACCTGGTGTCACCAATTTCCACTCATAAAATGGAGCCACGGATTTCTTCATTCTTGGAGACTGAAGAAACAAAGCAGTGAGGAAGATACCAACATAATCCTTAAAATAATAGGTAAGATTGAGCCAACGAAAGTTTATTTTCTACCAGTTCGTCAGATTATCTTGGGAGTCAAACTTTGTATGGGACATTGGTTCTTTGCTAGTAGGTCACAGGGCCAGTATTGACAGCCAGTAGGTTATGTTTTGGGGACTAATAACCAGATGGGTGCCTGTCATGGTTTCAGCTGGGATGGAGTTAACTTTCTTGCTAGCAGCTGATGTGGGGCTATGTTTTGGATTCAGGCTGAGAGTAGTGTTGATAATGTGCTGATGTTTTTTGTTGTTGCAAAGCAGTCAAGGCCTTTTCTGCTCCTCATATCACCATACCAGCGAGTAGGCTGGGGGTGCAGAAAAAATTGGGAGGAGACACAGCCAGGACAGCTGACCCCAACTGACAAAAGGTATATTCCATGCTATATGATGCCATGCTCAGTATATAAAGTGGGGAGAAGAAGAAAGGGGGAACATTCAGAGTTATGGCCTTTTGTCTTCCCAAGTAACCATTACGTGTGATAGAGCCCTGCTTTCCTGGAGATGGCTGAACACCTGCCTGCTGATGGGGAGTAGTGAATGAGTTCCTTGTTTCACTTTTCTCGTGTGCATGGCTTTTGCTTTACTCTGTTAAATTGTCTTTATCTCAACCCCCAAGTTCCCTCACTTTTACTCTTCTGATTTTCTTCCCCATCCCACCATGGGGGGAGTGAGCGAGTGGCTGCGTGGTCCTCGTTGCTGGCTCGGGTTAAACTACAACAGTGCCTGACAGAGCCTGTTTCAAGAGAGTGATTTCAGCAAGAACTGGTCCTCGCAGAAGAAGCCAGTGAGGGAAAGAAGCGAGGGCCTGCATGGCCTGCTTGGCCCCCTGGACATGCGGGTTAGGTGGATTCAGCCCTCTGGTTGAAAAGGAGCAGACCTGCAGCTGAGTATTATTCTTCAATATTGAGTATGTGGGATGTTTTAGTCTCTACTATGTTGGTTCACATCAAATTAAGTGACGAAAAAATCTTTCATTTTGTGGAATATCAAAAATAAAAATGAGATCCAAAGCTGAAATACACACGTATGGAGATTCCCCGCTTGACCTTAAGTACAGAATATCAACCTGAACTCAGCTCTGTGTTATCACATGTATGATGCTACACATCTCTGACAAATTGTTTTAAATATACCTTGATATCATCCGTACTACCCATGATTTTAGGTTGTTAGTATAGCTTATAAATCCATGTGTGTTTAGGGTAACATTCAGAAATAGCAAATATGAATGAATACATAACCTCCTGCCATGGAGCTGTTCATGGGAATAGGGTATTTGGTTGACTTCTCTTGTGATTTACTCTTCAGGGACTTCACAAATAGAGAACATTTCAAAGTTAGTCCACCAAGCTTTCATCCCAGAATTCTTGGAAAAATAATAGATACTGAAGTTTTTGAGCTTCTGTTAATCATTGTTTATTGTCATATCACAGTCAGGTTTCCAAAGAGGGAGTTCTCCGTTCTGCTATAATTGTACACACAGATGACACAGCCCTTACTACGATTTTACAATGAAAATTAACACAAAATAAGAATAGCAAGGGAACAGTAGAGAAAAGTGTAAAGTAACAGCAATAGAATGGTGTGATTGAACCTGAAATATGTAGAATTAGGTATTTTCAAGGTTTCCAAATACATAGCTGCAACTCTGGTTGCATGAAGAGAGGAAACAATTTATTTCATCCTCAAAACTCACACTTTATGTATGCATATTTTTGCTTTTGCTAGCATCCCTTCAAATACTTGTAAGCTGTCAACTGGTAACTATTGTCTAACCATGATCTTCAGAGTAAGAAGACACATCAAACGAGAATTAAGGCTATGACAGCAATCAGTGCAAACCAGAAAAGTTCCAGGTAAGGATGGAATCTGGCATTTGCTTGAAGCATCAAGACACAATGGGGGCATAGGAAGAAAGTTGTTAAGGGAATTGGGTTTAGAGTACAAAAACAAGATGAAATATGTCACCCTTCCTTTGTTTTTCTCTGACAGTTTTAAAATTTTTTTTTGTAATACAAGTTGTGTAAATAAGTTTGGGGTTCAGTTTGGGATAGGTTTTTGTAGGACTTCATTAGGCAGCACATTAAAAATAATCTGTCAATACTGGACAGCCAACAAACTGTGAATGTGCATTCACAGAACTGGTAACTAAATTCTGGTCATGTGTTCAAATTATGTTGCTCTTTCCATGTATGAATTTCAATGAACAGGACCGGCAAGAATTAAAAAGATGAGATTTAAGTCACAGTTTGACATGTATGGGTAAGAAGGGGTTTTTGTTTTTATAATTGTTAAAGGAAGGAAAAAAAAAATTAGTCTTGCTTTCAAACCCAACACTGAATTTGTGATGAAACATTTTTTATTTGTAAGCTAAGCAAAACCGATCAGATATTTATTGATAAGCAAACAAGTAATCTTCTGCCATTTTAAAGAAATATAATGACACTATGAAGAGTATTTTTGAAAATAAACAAAACCTCATTAATTTTATAATTTCAATTTCAGAATATAATTCTAATAAACTTCAGGACTAAGTTCTGAATACAACCCACAAAATATTAAAACATCTGTGGGAGCCACCAACTCCTCATCTATAAACAGAAAAGTACCAAATCTTATTTTCTCTAAAAAGACAAAGGATTTCTAAACCCATAAATGCGTAGTAATAATTAAACAGGTTCAACCTTGAACTGTTTGAAATGTGATTTCTTTGAATATGGAAGACAACAATAGCTATGATCACAGATTATTACTCTGTGGCTAAGTTTTAGCTTCACCAGAGTGACAAATTGAAGGACTTCTTCCCTTACCCGAAGGGGAACCCAAACCAGACACAGGGCTCCCAACAGAGCCTTATGAGGGCTGGGGGGGGGGAATTAACAACCTCCTTCAAGCTCTTGCCAATGCAGCTCTGTGTGCGGTTGCCTCCTTCACTGCCAGGGTCTGCAGCTGATTCATGGTCAGCATGTTGCCCACCAGGACCCACACCCCCACCTTCTTTTCAGCAGAGCCGTTACCTAACCAGACCAGGAGAAGGAGGATTAGGCAGTGTCCAACAGTATCAGCTTGTCAAGGCAGGTCAGAATATTAATACCAGAAATGACTTATACATCAGGCTGGAAGGGTCAACTTAAAGCACTGCCATGTGTGGGTACCAGCAGATTGGTGTTAACAATCTGCCACTCTGTGACCACCATGGTCTTATGAGGCTCAATCCTCTCCCGGTGCAAAGTTGCCTGATGTCAAACACAAAGAGCAATGGCGTCTGCCAAATGCCACTGAAGGTGTGCCTCACAGTAAACTTTGCAACCTTTCAGATCAAGCAGGACTTAGCAAAGATGCCAGTTTTCAAAAGGATGTAAGAGATGCTTCACCAGCATGTCACTGCAGAACAAGCCCCTCCTTGGCCAGAGGCACTGCCCAAATGAAGGTAAGCAAAATGAGTCACCTGCTCCCTCTGCTGAAAAATAAACAAACAGGCAGGCAGATACTAAGACCACCCCTACAGATCTCCACCCTCCTGAAAAAGTGCAAATCATTTGTTCATCTGCCTGGTCATTAGCTGCTTTTGGATTGACATTCGATTTTACTGTGTCTAAGAAAACAACCAGAAGATTCAGAAATAACCTTTTCTCTAGCCAAATAGTGCTTAGTGATGCCAAAGCAGACCGTGAATGGCTGCTTAAGCTCGCTACTGTTTCAGCAGGGTAATTGTCTAGACCTAATAGTCTAGATCTTCACGTGTCTACAAGGTTAAAATACCTACAAGGCTTATCTAAGCTTCTTGATTTACTTCCCTATTTATCTCCTTTCGTTATACTTATATTGGAAAATCATATTCTCCTAATATTTTTTAAAATAAAGAATACGTTTCCCAATTTGTAAGCCATTCCTCTAGAAATCTCACAACCTATTGCCAAAATCCTACTATCAGTTTTGTTTACTGAATGTGAAGACCATATGATCTTCATTAACATACCACAGGCAATTCTCTCCTGCAGAGTTTAAATGAGAATTTTAATTATCTTCTCCCAAGTATCTTTTTTAACTGTTTGTGGAATTCTGCCTGTACTGAATTAAACAACTTTAAATGATCTAAAAAATTCCTCTATTAAATTGCAGGTGGGAAGACAAGCCCAATGCTTGTTATTTTTCTGTGGATTCCAGCAGGAGAAAATGTAGGTAGGAGGTACTTCTGAAAATCCTGAAACGCCTCCAAAATCAGAGTTGTGTGGTCTCAAAATTGGGTTTAAATCTTTTAAGGGCTAGTCTGGAAGGGTTACTGGGGAGGTAATAACTACTGAAATCGGACAAAACCCTATGAACTGGTGTGTAAATATACGCTGCAGAAAAGGACATGAAAGAATTGAGTTTTGGAGAACAAGAGACAGAACATGAGCAGTTACGAAAACAGGGCGGAGCCACTTTTTTTCTTAGGTAATCAAAACAAATTCTTGATTCTAGAAGAAATTAGAGAGAATTTGGTAATGCTTATTCCACAACTGGGATGTGAAAAACCATTTTATTGATTGCATTGGGGATGTTTGTTTATTTGGAGGAGGGGGATTTTCCTCCTTGTTCCTTCTCATATAGGGACAGGGACAGATTCAACTTCAGCGAAGTGAATAGGTGTATTTTATTGAGATCTTGATCCACTCCTTATTCTCCACCAATGGGTTGGTTTGCATTCATTGGATATTTATCGATCAATTAAACATGCATTGTAAACTTCTATGGCAACAAGGACTTTAGCAATGGACTTTGACAGTTACCATAACATCAGAAAGTATTTTTATTTCTTTTTAAAGAGAAATACTAATTTTTAACCAGAATATGTTTGCTAAATTCTTTCCGAAAAAAGACTATTTAAAAGGTGGTCATATTTAAGAGATCTGGCTTTTATTGTTACTCTATCCCAGCATAGTATACTACATCTATTAAAAAAAGACATTAAATGATTTTGTGTTTATATTTATTGTCAGCAATACATCAGTTATGTAAAAATAACCCAGATGAAAATGTAAGACTTGTTACATTTTCACTTCATCTGTATTAACTGAATAAAGCTTAGTGACAATATACACAAATTTGCAGTAGTTGTACGTAAACATTTTGTGCATTAAAAAAGAAATATACATAATTTAAAAAATAAAAATGCATTACACAATTTACAAATTAACATTAACAAAAAAAAAAAGGTAAACATTCCTCAGACAGCTGCCTCCTTGTTCTACAAAATAAATATTCAAGTAAATTAAGTTAGGCAAAATAAACTCTTAACTTTGGGTGAGCACAATTTACATAAAGGTAAAAAGACAGATTTCCATTTCATTCAAGGTATATTTTACAGTGATCTATACATAGAGTTTTTAAATTGGTCTCTTCAGATTGTAATATTGGAAAACAAACTTTATTACATTTTGGCAGGAGGGAGTTCAAGAATTGATGCTTTATACGAAATATAAACAAGCTTGTGCAGTTGCATCAAAGCTTCAAAAAGTAACTGCTCCAGGACTCAAAGCAGACACAGTAATCTAGAAACTACAGATTTAAAAAGGAAAATACAAACCACCACACCAACAGGAAAATGTCTACTTTGCTATTTTCTGAATGGTTTATTTGATCACTGGGAACGTTACTTTCACAAACTAACAATCTACAGTAGTGGCTGCTTTAGGCACTGGATTTGTAGAAGCACTCTGATTTTTAAAGCAAATTGCTTTTCATTCTATACTGGTAATTCACCTATTATTTATTTCTGTTTCAGTGCTAAAGGGCTTAATCACCTTTGCAACTTTTAGCTTTACATAAAATTTCAGCCCTCCTTATAGCCTAATATTTTTTTCTTGATAACAAGGGAAGCCATTCTGGCTTCAAATTTCCGTGCACTTTGTTAATAAAAAAAAATAATAATGAAAATGCACTCTAGATTTTAAATGCAGCACTAATATGATGCAGATGTGCACCAGCAAAATTCACTGACCGGATATAAAATGTAACACATACTAAAATACTTGCATGGATTGCAAAGGCCAAACATACTTAAAAACACCTCCTATCTCTTTCTTTCTTTGTCCATTTCATGTAGGGAGAAAAAGGAGATGGCATACCTTTAACTTCAACTTACTAAATTCTTAGATTTAGGACATAAAAGTCTTCAAGGCAAGAACTAGGCAACAGCTCCTGCTGTTATTATACCAGCCAGTATAATAAATAAAGATGAGTCATTGCCAATGAAAGAAACCCCGTTCCCTCAATTCCTTATTGGTCCAATACTATTTGACAACACAGAATCAGACTTTTAAAAGTACAGAAATCGTGATTAAGCTTTATGTCTCCACATGTTAGTTACCATTCTTTAAAACTTTTCCACATTATTTTTTTTGCACGTCTGACAAAATAGGAATCAACTAGGTTTTCCTTGTTTTCTACTAAAGAATGCTGAAGTAATTAAAATAATCAAGATTTGCTTTTTTCCTATAGATCTTTACAAAGCAATGTGAGACTGAAGCCCCCAGTCCTGCAACACGTATGCGAATGAACCACTGCTGTGGCAGGAGGCCATGGCACTTCACCAGCTGCGGCCAGATCAAGGAATAAAGTGAGAAATCCAACCTGTACAAAAAATTGTTACTATGGTTCCTCTCTGCTCATCATTCCCATTTGGGGAATACTTACGCAGTGGGAGGAAGATCATTTTCTTGATGCAGCAACACCACACTGGTAATATAAGTTAGCTAAGTTAAAGTAGAACCATAATCTCTCTTGAACGTTCACAAAACACACATTGGTTCCAAGAATTATTCTACATGGAACAAAAGTGGCTAGTTTTAAGAACTGATGTTACCTATTGATGTCCATGAGTATCTTGTTATCGATTTCAGTGGATCTGGGCCAAAGTTTGCAAAGCTACAGTTTTATTCAGTGTGCAAAACCTGGTGCTTCTTGAGTAAATAGTGTGATGTGTAGGCAGAAATGGTTTAGGTTATAAAAAAGACCTGAGAACCTAATATTGAACTTCATATAACAATTATTTTTGAGAGGTTGCCTGATAAAGTTTTGTATTGCTTAGTAGTGGCACAGTCACTTATACGTTCAGGCTACACACAGAAGCCATTTGATGAGAATAACCCTTCTCAGGTCAGGAATCACATCTGTAACAGGCATGTCAATGAGCTTCACGTCAGAAGGGTAACACTGAAAAGCCATAAGCATGGAAGAGGTTAACAGTGAGTTTTGATACTGCCAGAGTTTTTAAAAAAGTCATGAGTATCAAAATGGCAGAACTATTGATCGTGTTGTTTACTTGCCAGTACACTGAGTTCAACTGAATAATTAAAAGTCTAACCAATTATCCTAATTAGAAAAGACAAAATTGCACTGTCAGCAACAGTGAAAATGCTCTCACTAGCAGAAGGAAAAAAAAAAGCAAAACCATTTTATTTTAGTTGAACAAACAATCAGAATGCCTTTTTAGATAGTAAGTATGTCACTCAAGATTACAGGGCAAGCACTTTTCTTTTTCTTTTCTTTTTTTTTTTCTAACAAAGTTAACAAATATAAAAAATCTAGTCATAAACAGCCTTCAAAGTACAATTAGAAACCAGCAGGACAATCTATACCAGTATAGGTAGATGGGGCAAGAAACTAGACACTTGTATTACTGCCATGATATAGACTACAAATGGCCGCTGTGACAAGGAACGGTGTGTACAGTACACGTCGTTAGCCGATTCCATCCAGCCGCAGTCCAAACCAAACGCTACTCTCTTCAGGATTCAAGACCTGTCTACTTGACACTCCTTGCACAAGATACATCATCATCCTTTCTGAAAAGAGGCAGTTTCTATGGCAATACTAGTTAAGTGCATATCATGCTGCACTAATATAGTGCAAAAATTCGCCTTACATGTAGCAAAAAAGATGCAGGCAACAGTTTGAGTCAGAGAAAGTAGAAACGTATTGTAACATTTACAGTGGGTATTCTTTTTCCAGACAGCAACCACTAGAAAATACTGAATCTGAGAATGCCTCCCTTCTGGATGTACATATGAGGCCTTTATACTTTGGAGAGATAACAGGACAGCATTTTGCAAGTGAGTCATTGCCCTCTGAAATGCAGGTTAACACAAGTTATCATCAACTGGCAAACTGTTGAACTTGCTCAGCGGGTTAATCTCAGTTAAATGTTAATATTGTACTAAGCACTAAAATGCTCTTTAACAAGTATATAATCTGATCGAGTAATACATACGGTTCAACTGAGTATATACGTTATGCTTGAATGTAAAGAGTCATAGACAGCTTGGTACAAACTCTTCATGCGTACTGATTATACTTGGTTAATGTTGCAGGGGCTTCGAACTGTTAATATTACGTCAGCTACAGTATTCTGAAGACAGAAGTGGTGCTTATAGTTTGTAAGACTGAGGAAAGACCACAAATCTCCAACTGTAGCATCTATTAATGTGATTCTGCCAGATTTCTCAGTGCTGATGGTCTAAAGTAAAGCAATAATACCTTGAATATCTGTAGGCATTATGAAATCCATCCTTCTTTATCTATGGTGCAGTTACAAAAAAGAAAAAGTCAAAACACTTAATCCACTCCATAGAAAATCCCTGTGGCTTTGGATACCTTCCGATTTCAATCCATTAATTTAGACTCCATTTGTCACCATGAGAAGTTAATATTTTACATATCTGCATCTCCATCATAAGCCAAGGTTAAAGGTTTCAGTCGGTTGTTCTGCCTTCTCTGGGGCTTCTTTGGCTTTTTGCTGAAACAATAAGATAATTTGTAAATGGAACAAGAAACTAATAAGATAGCAAAGATGGATTTCAGTCTTAAATGAAAGATGAGTGTGGTTTTTTTAAGATAATGCATTTGGTGGTTCATTTGTAAAAGCTATAAGCCTAAAACCTTCACTTGGATCAGTAATTATCCCTTTATCAACACAAAGCAACATCTAATTCAAAGCTCAGTTATTCAGAAACAGGCTGTTATGGTGCTGATGTGACTTGATGAAATCCTTGGCAGGTAATCCTGCAAGATCAATCAGTTTTCAGAAGAACCCAGAGCCTGCAGTGCAATATTTGGTCAGGTATCAAAGCCGCAATCAGGTTCTTTTAAATTATATGACTCAAATCTTAACCTCTCTTGACACATCAAGGGTTTCCACAGGAAAGTTCCATCTTTTGATTAGTTTTATCTCATTATACTTGCTGGAATGACTACCGTTAATTCTAGATGTTATAATCAAACCAATCATAAATAGCAGGGATATGGTTGTTAGCCATAGCTATTCCCTGTCTAGCCATGAATTAGATTTTAAGCTGCCAATATTTCCAATCCATTTGATATAGTTTAAAAAATTTATCAAGCCAAAGGAAAATGCATGTTTATGCACGTTTTAGTACTTGTCTTCTTTCAGACTGTAATATAAGCATTTATTTAAATCAGGCCTGTCCTTCCTCAGTCTTGTCCAAAGTCTCAGCTATGCCACTTAGGCTTCTCAAATCTAATTCTTTGTTACCAAACCAGTTGTTACAGTGGCTTGCAGTGGCCACAGATTCTGGTCTGATGAATCTGCGGTGAAGTTGTACACTAATGGATTTTCTTTTCCTCAAAAAAAGAAAAGATTTTGTTCCTTACTTAGACACAAGTGAGATTTTGGGGAAGGTTTACTAAAAAAACAAACAAATCCAGAACCCCCCCAAATGTCTGTTAATGCAGTACAGCCAAGAGACTGATGTGTACGACCACACTTCCTTCACCTTCCACCTGCACAGTCATTTGGACCAGAAATTCCAAAGAGGACCTAGAAAACTTCAGGGAGAGAATTCTCGAAGGTGACTTGTTCTTGAAAAAAATCTTCACTTTCATATGCACCAAGATTTTTCAACAAAATACTATTTCACATATGAAAAACACATGAGAAAGTTTTCAGACCTTTTTTGGTTGTGTCACTCTACATCCAACCAAATATAAAATCTGACTTGCCTGACTACTAAATTTCCTTCTTGCTATTTCTCTCTGCATTTTGTGATACAGATGCAATGAAATTTCATGGACACAGTAAACTCTTAACAGACATAAACTGGACAAAAATATACACTAAGCTACCCCATATTTGTAAGAAGTTCTAACCTCAGGAGCGCACGTGGTTAGCCATCATCTAGACTACAACCAGAGTCCACTAGCCTGAACTTGGACAAAAGGACACATGGAAAATTAAACACTGTGGATCACAGAAGTACCTGCAGTTTCTACAGTGGCATATGTAAACGCTTGCATTACAGTCTATGCAGGACTGCTTGTTTGTAAATAATTAAAGAACTCACCAGGCTAGATAGATCATAGAAACAATAAAGATGAGTAAAACAAATGCACCAGCAGCTACACCATAAACCCAGGTCTTCAGCCTCCCATCTAAAAGGAATGAATGTTAGTCAGTAGTGTTTGAGTTAGTCTTGTTGAATTATTAGTTCTGATATAGTAAAGAAGTACTTCTATAATCCAAAATAAATGTCTTCACTAGCAAGTACAGCTTAATAAGAGTAAATACTATTCAATAACCGAGCAATAGCTTGTCTGTGCACTTGTGTTCTGCTTCTCAGCTGAAGTCTGGATAATCCGAATGGAGTGGAGATGTGGGGCAGAGGCAGCAAGTGGGCACCCCCAAAAACCCAGCCCCTGGGCCCGCTGGTAGTGGACAATCCTTCAGCATGATCCCAGGGCAGCCTATCAGCCTGGGACTCATTTATACTGTTAGCATCACTTTCCATTCTAGCTCCAATAAATTTGCATTCAAGTTTTCATTGGTGTTGCTATTTAATTTTACGTTTTTAAATGCCTTTAACACATTTTACCTCATCCATACCTTAAGTGCACATACACAACTTTCACTACTGCATACAGTATTAATTTTCAATATCTTCCCCTACCAAATGCACATTTTGTTATTACAAAACAACCTCCTCTCACAGAAGAAGCAAAAATACACCAAAAAAAGATAACCCATGCTTGTAAATAGAACAATGTCTGTTGTTAATAAGGACTGTATTTATGTGCAGTCTGTGCAGTTTACATTTTGGACTTGATGTCCCTGCAGGCTGAGGTATACATCCCACTCTCCTGCTTGCCTTGATCCCAGATGCCCCCACTTCTCCCAGGAAAAACAGTGTGACTTTGTCAGTGGGGTTTTGCTCTGAACCCCAAATGAGTGTGTCACAACCCAAGGTCAGTGCATTCTGTTTGACTCACTAGTTTTATCATCTGACTCATTTTGCAAATTTCTAAATGGCTTTTTGAAAACATTCTTTTACAGGAGGTTAGCTAGCCTTGTTGCACCTCCCTAACAGTGAAAATTACATCAAAAAAGCTGAATTACTTCATTTACAAGGGGAAAATTTTTATACCATGAAGTCCTGTCTATTTTCAATGTAATCAAACACAGCTAAAATTTCTCTGACCAAATACTTATTGCTTCTTGATACCTCTGTAGAACAAAAAGGTATTATCAATGAGGTTGATATTTCTACAATGTCTTAATAACAAAAATTAGTCAGACTGACTTTGCCCAGATTCACAGTAGCCCTCTGTATTGCTGTGCAGTTAAGTTCAGGCTTTTTGTTCTCTAGCAACGCAAAGTCTTGCAGTCATGTGGACAACTTGTTCGAGACTAATTAATACAAAAACATTTTAGCTTCATTACATTAATCAACCTAATGAAACATTATAACGGATAATAACTGATATAGCTGAAATAGCTGATCCATTAAAGATGGATTGAGCAGTAGATTTGACCTGACGTATCCTATTATATGATAATACGAATGAGAGGAACTCAGACTTCAGTACTGCTAAATAGGTTAGTTTCTTCTCTTCTTGCATTATTTCCATTGGTAAATGTAGGGGGAGTTGGGTTGCTTTGGGTTCACTTGTTTTAAAATAGCATTATCTCCTTGAAAAAAAGACTGGCATTATCTTGTGTATGTATTTATTTATTTTTGTCAAAGCAGGGAACCCTGTTAATGAGGTCATTCATATTTTGCAACAACAAGCATCCAACTCAGGCTTTCTGAATTCCCCCAGATAGATTATTTCGATGTATACAAGGGAACTGGCATCTCAAATGCATCTGTTTCGGGTAATACACCAGCACAGACACCTGAAGAGGATAGTTTAAATGCCTTCCTTTCTGGAACTACAATAAAATTTGTTGAAGACAGTGAAAGAACTATTTAAAATGTAGACTCAGAAGCTGCGAGGAAAGGAATAATCACGTTAGATTAAATCAAAATCTTTCCAATAGTTCCCCTGTCCTAGGATTAAAATAATCAAGGATAAATCTCATCTGAAGTGCAAAATGTTTGCTTTCTTCCACATTTGCTCATACCTACACTGAATGAATTATTAGTTCTATTGAATACCGTTGTTTTTATCTGTGCTGAGCTATGTTTCCTTCTTAACTTGAATTACTGGAATATTGGTGAGTTTTCATGAAATCTCTCAGGTGTTCCTTGCCCCAAAAACCATGTCTGAGCTCACAGTTGAAGGCAACTGCCTGATATTTGCTTATTGTTGGTACTCAGGCTGCTACAACGCACCCTTTGACAGTTTCAGGTGGAGTGAGCTAGAACGAGTAAAAGATAACATATTTGGTAAGATGCTATTTTTTAAAGGAGGACCAGAAAAGCTTAATTTTCTTTTTTTATTGTGGATTAAAATATTAACTAATTGGAGTAAAGATCATTTTATTGCAGGTATCAAATATAGTATCACAGTACATATAACAGTAAATAGGACTAATGGGATCTAACATAAATATTTCTAACCCAAACGATTTCATCTACTTATTAGAAGTATTGCTGTAGTTCTCAATTTGCAGCATTTTATGGATTATGCATGTAAAGACACTGTTTTCAATTTTCAGATTAAAAACATTCATAAAAGCTTTAAAAAGAACTGAACACTAAGACACAAGTGTGTTAGAATATTTAGCTCTATGTGATTTAAAAGATACGAAGATAACCAATTGCTTTCAATATAATTAACATTTTGGGCAAGCACGATATTACTTTATGTGAAAGTAATTTGTTACTTAAAGTTTTATTTATCTCAATGCTTAATAGTACCGAGAAATATTTCCTGAAATCTGATTACATGATGGACTTTATAAAGTATTTTTGATGGGATAACTGTCTTATAATATATTTCTTGCCACTCCTGCACATAAGTCCTTGCTCAGCTCTAAAGAACATGGTCCATCATAAAAGAAATATTGCCTATAGAGACTTAGAGTATGTCTATGCTAAATAGCAATAATACGGTTAGCTCTTTTCTAACATGAATTAGTTTAAATATGGATATGGCAGAAAAGCATTAGCATATCTGTACTGATTATTTCCCTACAATTTATGCTACGGCTGCAAATTTTAAGCAGCCCTTACCCTCTGCAGTATTCAGTGCTACCTTTTCACTCCTCTGTCAATAGCGTTATTTGTTGAGACAGCATAATCTAATATCCTGAATGGCAACTTTGCAGCCACCTCCCTTCTAATGTCACATTTCAAATGGTTTCTGTGAATTTTAATAAATAGGAGGGATTAAAAGGAAATCTGCAATATAAGATCTCATTACACATACTGATGGAGTAGCTGAGAAGGCTAGGGGTTTGCTTATGTCTCTTCCATCGTTTTCAGTCAGGGCAGATGCCCGTCTTCTTAAATAAACACTTAAGGGCTTTTCTTTTCTTCCTCGGCATCACAAAAATGTAAATGCCAAAACCTGCAGCAGTACTTAGCACTAAGAACTGCTCATTGCATGACTTCACCTGGCCCAAAAGGCTGTAGAAACCAGGTCCTTCCTCGTCCTGTCTGGTTACTGGAGGGCTGGGTGGGGTTCACAGCTCGACTGGTTTTCACATCTCCCTTTTTGTCCTCCATGGTGGGGATCACCACCACTGGGATGAGAGTGCACTGTTCGAGCGTGCCATCGGAGGACATAACTTCAGTGTATCCATCTTCACAACTGCATGCTCTAGTCTGTAGGGAACAAGTGTTTTACACTGTGTAGCAGAAAAACACAGTTTTCTGTGAGCCATAAAGCATAACAACATGGACGACTGGAAGAGAAGACTGTTTTGATGAGTGCTAGCCTGGAGAGTACCTCTTCATATATTTTTATGCAGGTTTGTATCAAATCAACAGATATTATTCAACATTTAATTAAAAGGTAGAAAATGGTCTGAAGTTGATTTTAACAAAGTAATGATTAGCAAAATTTCTGAAAATACTTTTTGTGGGCATAATCTTTGTAATGCAGAGATATGTGTGGGAAGCCCTTACGGGGGTGTTTTATGCTCCAATGCAGTAGCACATACCTCACTGCAGTAAGCATGGGGTTGACTGCACGGTGGGTTACATGACCTGTCAGCATCTGGTTGGCGCATCACTAAACAGCCCCCTGTAGGACAGAAAATCATATTTTGACATGGTAATACCTCACCACTGATGAAATTACTGATGTGATTACGCGCTACAGTATGTCATGGATTATAATTTTATTGCTAATTTGAATTTAAGAGTACTTCTCTTATTCCAAGGTGAAGGATAATTGGTATCAAATATTTGCATACAGGTAGAGTAAGAATGCAGTACATGTACTTGCGTTCATGTGCATTTTAGAGAACTAATATTTGGCACATGACTCTCTTGTTTTTCCCTTTGTTCCTTTGGTGGATTGCTCAAAAAACAGTTTAAATGTTTTGTTGTGCTTGAAGGAACAGATTTTGATTCTCTAGGTCCCTCCTTATGACTTACATATTAAAACTGTGGCCACAAAGAAAACAAAAGCATATTTTTGATTTATATCTTTGCCTGTTAAACTGAAAACAAACTGCTCATCCAGTTTATGAATGGATACCTGTTTTCTGCTGCTCTTCAGTAGTCACTTTTACACATGCTATAGCTTTGCCTCTTATGAAGCCACACTTCATGCTAGTCTAAGATTTTTCGAAAGGAAAGAAGTATTATCAGCAAAGCACGTACTGAATGCTATGATACTGATGATATAGTGGGTTTCAGTCTTTTTCCTTTTTATACAGTCCTAGTTCTCATTTCTACAGCTTTATGTACAGTGCAGTTATTGTTATGGACCAATACACACACTCAGGCTTTCACTATCATTTCAGCCAGAATGACTTTAAAATACATTTAGAATCAGTTTGAATTTATCTTGGTTTCCTTCTAGCTTACAGAAGAGGGATATGCATGACGTAGTTTAAAATTTATACTGCTACAGGATGACTTATATTGCATCTCCCAAATTAACAAAATTTTTATACTGGTGTGATATGATGATGAAATCCTGATAGCTGAGGTTGGTCATGACCATAGCAGATGCAGTTAGATGTGGTTACGTAGATCCAAGTGTTAACGGGATGGCCGATGAAAAACAAAGAAAACCCTGCTGCTTGCCATAAGTTTTCCCCACCCCCAGAAAGGAAAATCGTACATCCTAGCATACAAATCACATGCCTGTGGGAATCTATGTAATAAAATATCGGTCATCCAAGGAAGCTGCAGAAGGAAAGAGTTGCCTCATCGCCCATGGGAAACAACACCTTCAAGTAAAAAAGAACTATTCAGCACAATATTATTATGCAAGTAAGCAAATAAATAAAGGCCTTAAAATACCAACAGGACTCATAATAAAAATTTGATAGTCTGAATTAAAATACACTACGTTAGAGCCAAATGTGCAGCAATAAGGCAGCAAAGAAACACAGTAATCAGAGATATGTGTTGATTCTAGATCAAAATAAGTAATCTCCATTTAAATCAATTCTGTATTTGCATCTATCAATTTGAGCTCTTAAATGCTGTAGTTTATATGAACCACTTTCAAAAAAACGTTCAAATGTAAATTACAATTTGGTTCACGACTGTATACTTTATGCAGAGAAGTCCTCACAGAACATTATGCGTAACTGCTTTGTTTGAAAACTGTCAGGAACATATTAAAAAATACAGTTTTGCATTGCATGGAAACTGGTGATTACACTCTCTGGAATTTTCCACTAGTCTTCATTTCAGATCAGAAAGTTACCACAGCTTCAAAACCACATACAAACAAACTTTGAAAAAAGAGAAACAATATAGGTCCAAGGTTAGTCTGCCTAGGAGGTCTCAACATGAAAAATCTGCCAACAACACATATTCATACACTTATCTTTCCTGGAATTTATCACATGGCTGTATTCAGTCATATCAGAACAAACTATTATTTTTATGTGAATGACTGTGATTCATGAACATATTCTGATTTTAACATCTCAGAGCCACAATCGCCAAGACGCTATTTATTTTGAAATCCTGTAGGAACTTTAATAGATAGTATCATATATTAATTTCAATAAGAATTCTTACTTAGAGTTTTACTTACCATACAAGCCTCTTAGCTAGGCAGAAAGCAATCAAGGTGCATAAATAATGCCCTGTTGCATTCATTGTGAAGATGATGCATTTTAATATTGTTACAGCACAAGGTCACACTTGCAAAAGAGACTTTGGGCTATTAAGTATTATTTCAAAACCTTGTAAAAATAATACAGATATTTTGGTTCTGCTGTTACGACAGACAGTAGTGGTGGATTCCATCATCAAGAAGTATCGTATTGGCAGTCCACGGGTTGGAGCTGTCCTCCTGTGACTGACCTGACAGTGGCTGGCATTGAGGGTGTGCTTACAATCTCTGGGATTCTTTAACTATCACCTGAGCTGATATAAAAATTACTTAAACAACAAGTGCACAACACTTATCTTAAATCAATCCCTAATTCTGATAAATAAATTCACGTAAATAGATATATGTATAAAGATTTTCTTGAATTCAGAGACCCCAGTCATTCTTAATTAATGGCATTTTGTGCTTTGGTTTGCACAAAAAGTAACTACATCCCATAGCTGTAGTCCACTGTCCACTGAAGTATCCTGCTATAGGTTTACATCATTGAAGTAAAGAAATAAACTTATATTAGCACATTTATTAAAATCTGATATTTTGTGATTTTAAGGAGATACATGATATATGCATGATATCATCAATCATGCATATATCAATCATTGCATCCCTGTATAGGCACTGAAATGAACTTTAATACATACAAGGCCTATTTGTTGTAGTGCTTGAAATCTGAAACCCTAAATTTAGAAGTGTAAAGATGTCTATGGTAAAAGAAAATATACAATGTAAAATATTCCAGGTCCAGTACAGAAGATAATATTTATATTTACTTTCAGCATTACACGCTGCATAATTCTGGAAAAGAAATGACATCTTCAGTATGCAAAAACATGATGATTCAAGACAGCACATTGATTCATACATCAGGAACAAGTGTTTTTAGCAGATTCTTTTAAAAAAATATATTTCCATTTGTTGGAAAAAGACATTATTCACCTATTTTTCAGGCTTTTGTGTGTATATAAAAAGAGTAGTTACCTGTGACATTTAAACCATCCGACCTTTGGCACCACACGGTTCGAGAAGATCCCTTCCATGGGCTAGCCATCCACTTGTATTCATAGCACTGCCCATCTACACAGAGAATATTCATTTTTCAATAACTCTGATGACAAGATTTTAGGCTAACACTGGTGGCAGCCACACTCATCATTAGACCATACTCATTATGTTTAATGGTTTTTACGATAAGTAGGCCCCTTCCACGTTCACCCAGCAACTTAGAAGGGTGCACTGCACACATGGAGGCCCCAAGGTCTCCTCCACTTACTGGATACATAAAGAATAGACCAGATGTGTCCCAGACACAAACTTGAGTGGTTGTACACACTACATGTGGAGTAAGCCTAATGTAGTTAATGGGCAAACCAGATGTTTCCAATAACCTCATAATGGTTGTGGCCCATCTGCTGTGCAAAACTCATTTAGGAGTCAGGTTCCTTTCCTGGTAACGCTGAGCTTGAGCCAATGCTCCAGTGCTTGGTGAAGTGGCCTGGGCTGCATGTGGCCTTATGCCTCAGCTCTGCTGTATGGCTCTCATATGGCCTGGGATAAATCATTAAGTCCTCCTGCACCTTAGCTCCCTTATAAATATAAAATTCCTTTTTGCCTGATCTGACTGGCATCTGAATGGACAAGAACTGCCTGTACAGAAAATTACTTTTCTTAGATACTTTGTCCAGTACCAGTGATAAGCATGACAGATTTTTTAAATGCCATTGTCATACCATTAACAACAATTCAAAAGGAAGAGAGAAATCTAAATTTGGTTATGTATCAAAACTTAAAGATTTCTTTTAATTAATGTTATCAGGCAGACAAGGCAACTATTTTTTCCCATATCATAAAAAGAAATTTCATTATTAAAAAGATCATCAATTCTCCAAAGATTTTGTTTAAAGTGGTAACATACAATAGCATCTGAAAGTTTTTCTGTTCACAGTTGACATCTGGAAAACAAAAACTTAAGTGCATTTCTATGTCTATCAACCTGTATTTGCCTAGATCTGATACCATGAAGAGAAAGAAAACAAAGCTATTGTTGTTCTGCAATTTTTTCTTACAGGAAGTGGCCTTATGTGTATTTTGGTGCTTACCATTGCATGGTCTTGTTTCCAAAGCCTGTTCTGGACAGAGATGTTGATTCTCTAATTCCTGAATGATCACTGCCCGAGATCGGACTTGTATCCCTCCAAAGCCAAGATCCTCACCATTAACACAGGTTAACTGACAAAGGCTCCATTCTGACCACTCTCTCAAGTAACAGTCCCCTGTTAAATAGCAATTTTATAAGATGAACGATCATCGTACGTGAAGAGTTTTTTGCACTGAATATGTCTTAGAAAAAAATGTCCAAATACGGGTTCTTAATTTTCCGTCTTTATTGTTCCTTTCATTCCTCTTTTTAAACAGGACTTATACTTAAGAGAATATAATATTTTTACACTCTCTGAATGTCTGTGCAGTAGAAAATAGTAACAAAAAGATTATACAAAAGTCTATTTGTTCCAAAGTAGGGTAGTTTCCTGTAGCATTCCCATAAGTTCACTCTCATTTTGAATTTCTGAGTAACACCACACAATGTTTGCATTTTTGTAAATTTTAGGGTATTGTGCACTGTATGCCTTATGCTAAATTTGTATCTCTTGTTCACCACTCTTCTTTGATCTTAGAAAGAGAAAATATTGTCTAGTTTTAGAGAGATTAATTGTTGCTTATCCTCATGCAGAATTTCTCTAAACAGACAGTAGAAGCAACTGCTGGAACATTGTTTGCAAGAAAGGGAAATGGAAAGGCGGTTAAAATGTCTGCTCTGGCTATTTCATGTTAGGATAATAGAGATTTGTAGAATGTTCTCTTATAGCATAAAACTGAAAAATAAAATTATACTAATGACATTAATTAGCATGATTGGCTAAAGAACATTTAAGGAAGATCTGAGGCACAACACAAAGAGACCATTTTGTTACAACTGCAGTAGAAAATGGGATTAAACTGTGCACAGACTCATAAATAAACCTCTTAGTTCTCATTATTTCAGTGAAAGAGCTATTAAAAATTCATGCTACCTTGCATTATACTGATGACAGATATAATCAGTACTGTGTTGACCAGATGCCTGATTAATGAAGGAATTTTATTTGCCAACATTAGGAAAGCATGCAAAGAAATGAATAATTGAAGAACTGATGTATACATAATAGGAAAACAAGTAGTGATTTTTGGAAACATTAGTTGGAGCGTATCATTAGCACATCCCCACAGGGCAGTTATTCTTGCTGGCTAAATGTGAGATTGTCGAAGAACAGGTTCCTGCTCAGCAAAATTTTAAAAGCAAGCAGTAAGCAGCTATATTTTTATATATATATTTGACTAACAAGAAAACATAACTACAAGCTTTTTATTCCAATTTTAATTTAATAAGTAAAAATATGTGAAAATCATGCAACTGGAATATTGTGCACGAAGTAGTGATGGAAGCCTCTCCATTTTTTATTATTTTCTATTTATTGAGGCAACTACCTTCAGTCCAATCTGAAATGAACTGGAAAAAATTCTGAGAAAGAGGAGAGTTGCAAGAGAACAAAACCAGAGTACTGGTGTGGAATGATAGCTACATTAGAACTGAAGGAGTTAATCACTACTTCTGAAGATACATCACTAATGACTCTACTGAACAACAGCAATATACTTCAAATTCTACAAATAAGTGTTTAAAATGAACTGGAGGGGTTTTACTGGAAATTAAACAGCTGTTATAGGCTCTTAATCCTTCTCAGTAAGAGGGTCACGGACCTGATCATTTATAACAGCTCCTTTGGATTAAGTCTACAAGGGCAATGATAGTGCATGTCACATCCAGTGAGTTAAACAGCTAGAAACACGTTTTCTCAGAGACCAAAATACAAGTTTTCTTTGGAATAGCCCCTTTAAACAAAAACAAAAACAAAAGACTCCCTAGCTTAGCCTCCTTAGACACCTGTAAAAGGCATCAAATTCTTAGCCACTGTTAAAAGTATTAATAAAGCTGTTAGGTGCTCTAAGCACTTAAAGCAAATATTTAGCTGTAAATCAACACTCTTTCTTATAGAGCTAAACACAGGTTCTATTTCAAAAGATTTTGTGAAAAAATATATTCTTAGTAGGTACAATCTGTGAGACACGTCTTTTATAAAATTTAAAACCTGGTATTTTTTCTAATTGATTTATTGTCATGAAGCCACTACCGGAAAGTAACTCTGTTGGTCATTTGATGGATTAATCCAATCAGTAAAGCATGTGAAAAAGATTTAATTGCCTGTGGCTAATGCTAGGCACTGATAACTGTAATGATACCAACCAATCTTGAAACACAACACTTATTTGAATAGCTTTGTTACCTGGACAAGGGACAGTGCAGGTCTCCTCAAGTATCATCTTCTTATTACCATCTATAATAGGCTCTATTTCTCCACAGAATTCCTCATCTACTATTTTGCCAACATCTTCAATGGATCCATCAAAAACCACACAGGAAATGTTCCTCACTCGTGTTCCCTCTCCACATTGAGCATCCTGGGGAAGGAGGACATACATGGATGCCGGACAGAAGAAAGTGCCAAAAGACTAGATCTGACCTACATGTCATGCTGTCTCCTATTATTTTTTTCTTACCTACTTACAAACAAACAAAACCAAACCAAAAACTCTGCTGGCTGCTACCACTATTTCTTAAAGTATGGAGCTAATTATGCCTTTGAATCGCAATCAATCACAGCAGTATCTCCAGTGGAGATCTCTTCTAGGATGCCAATCTACTTCCACAGATATTCTTTTACAATAGAAGGATTTCAATTATTAGCAAAGGTGCTGCTCAGGTACCAAAGTTTACATTTATGCTTTGAATATCTGTAGGACATTGTTATATCTGTTGGCAAATATGAACTTTAAGAATAAATCTTTAGTTTTTGTATGAGAGAGGTGGAAGCAAATCTTTTACACTGTTTCTACACAGGTATCTGAGCATATCACAAATATGCATAAATATACAAGCTACATAACTTCAAAATCCGATACGGCTTTTACCTCCACTTTGCATGCAGACCATTGACCATATTGCCACCGATAACAAGGTTTTACTGGACAGGGTTTGAATTGCTCCATCTGAGAGGGACAAGGCCTCCCATCACCCTGAAATGGCTGATTTATGGTCCTTCTTCTGATCATTTTTCCTGTAAACGAGAAACAGCAATATAACTAACAACAAAGTGGTTAGACTGATTTATTCCTCAAGATGGTTCTATTTTGGTGAAAAGCATTGTGTTGGAATAAAGTAATTTTTTCCACATTTGACAAAGTGGATTGCAAAACAGATCTGTTGGCTCTTGGAAAATGTAAATCCATATAACAAACACTTTATATTCTATCATTTGTACTGCAAGAAGTGCAGGAGGATGTCCGATTAGGATTTCAGATTACTCCTGTAACAGCAAACAAAAGTAGCAATTTCCTAGTTCAGAAGCCCAGGGAAAAATACTCTTTCTGAATGTGACAATATGTTTGTGGCACTTCAGTGGAGATTGTGGCTCCTCATTTGGAGTTTAATGCTAGAAGAAACCAACATGTTCTCTTCTCCCCCAAGTTAATACAAAATCACTTGTCCCACGATTGTCTGATTCCTGCAACCAGGAACAGCTTGCAACTTTCCCTCACTGTCTGTCTGGATAATGTGACCTGCAGATTTTGCAGGGGATGGAGGATTCTTCACTCAGGCACAAAGAAAATTAAAATACAATAGGCTTATCCAACATTAATCTTCTCTTCAACTATGAGTAGCACGCTACCCAGCATCACTGAGATACAGGTTCTATTTCAAATACTTATATAAAAAGAAAGAGGAAGATTTTCATTCTTTTGGCAACTCTTGCTTCTTTCATCTTGCAGTGAAAATTAGACCATTATGCTTCATTAAAGAGAGATCATATTGTATAACCAAAATAATGTTTGTGTGCCAGAAGTAGTGGCAAAGTGGCTGCTCTAGACTTGACACCTCACAAATGTTTCCACAAAACCAATACAGCTGTGGTACTTTAATCTGTATATAGATAAACGTATGAACCAAGTCTGAAATAAGATGTATATATTTAAATTTGTGTACTGAGGCTTATAAACTAAGGCATTACATAGACTTGCGTACATAACACCTGGTGTTAGCTGGCCAAAAGAATTCATCTTAAATTCCACATTTCAGTCTGATGCATTTGGAACTGAACAACCTAATGATCATGACAGAAATATTTTGCTGAGAGCAAGCTACACAAGCCACGATGCAGCAGCAGAACTGTATCAGTCTCCCAGACAGCTGTGTTCACTGCAGCTAGCTAGAAAGATGTTTGCCAAATGGAGCCTCATCATTCTTGGATTCACAGCTGCTCCAACTGAGATGTCACAGGAGAAAAAAAGATTTTCTTGAAAAGTACTGGAGAAAAAAAACCCCAAAGAACAGCAACAAGCAGAATTCTTACATACAGAATTCCTCCTCAACTTAATGGGTATTTGGATGGGTGCACAGGAGTGATTCAGCTTTGTGGTCATTGGGTTTATTAGATGGTTATTACTTATTGAAAAACAGCAGTTACTTCCAGCTTTCTGCCTAATAGGAAAATTAAAGCTTTGAGACTTACATGCGAGGTTGCCATCATCTGTTAAAAACACTGAAAATTCGAAAGCTGTTTTACATTACTATTTAAAATATTTCTTCTCACTTCTACAAAAATTCTATACTTGGAAAGCACAGGGATTTCAAATAGTGACCCACCTTCACATTTTGAAAAAACATAACAATAATAATTCTCATTCAGAAAAATATCAGGTCAACTGTTCAGGTCTTGTATATGAACAGAAACATAGAGAAAAATCTGGCAACATATTTAAGCCTTCAATAGGGCTGTTAGTTCAATTCTCACTCTATAAGAGCTATTTTGGATGTAAAAGTGTAGATTATTTGAATGTAGAAGTCATGCTTTGAGAGGTAATGTCAAGAATGAAACATTATAACATTATTAGATACTGCAGTATCAAATTATTAACTGTTATCATTAAAATATCCATAGGGGTCCTGATGTGGCCAGAGCTTTCAGACGGTTTCAGAAAATACCATGCCTGGCACAATGGTGTTTTCAGGTGCTTATTCTGAGACATCAGTACAAATAAACAACAAGAGTTCCTCCATAACTAGAATGTGCCCCTGATATCCATTCTCTGACATAGATTTGATTTTAAAAGATAGTGGTTAGCAACATTTTGGAAAAAACATATTAATGCAATCACAGTGAAAGTAACTTGTCCCACCGCCCTTGTTTTGTGTTTAAAAATATGGAATTCTGTGGTGAGTAACTTTGTTGGTTTTAATTGCTGTGCTCTTCTTCAAGTTTAGTTGTTGTTCTAAACTCACCCCTAATGAAACCGAAGAGGAAATCCCTCCCTCCTCTTCCTCCCTCCACCCACTGAAAAATAAATATTCACACTAGTGTTTATTTTTGTCTCAATATATCATTCATCATATCTCCCTTTGTTCCCAGAGTCAGAAACTATTCTGGGCCAAATTCTCATTATAGTCAGTGAGTACAGTCACACTGAAGCATATTATTTCCATGAATAAGGCCAATTTAGATCCCCATCACTCTCCCTAGCTAACTACATTTACCAGTTCTGTGAAATGAGATATTATTGCTTTTCTTAAAGTAAAAAAAAGCTCAGTCTTTAAAATATGCCAAAAGTAAATACTGACCTGTAAGGCCACATGTTTGAGAGCACTCGGACCAAGGGGACCAGTCAGAGAGCTGACAGTTCACAGGACATTCCACCACACAGGACATATTCATTTGCCATGTCTTCTCCAAACCAAGCTAAAAGAAAATATTCAACGGTCAGCAGGTAACACCCAGTCTGTGTCATCAATGCAGGGTACGCATTTGGACACGGTGAATCTGAGACAACTAAAGCTTTAAACAAGCATGAAGTCATTACGAAATAAAAAGTAAAACAATTAGGATATTTAAAGGTAAAAAAGTAAAAGCTGCAGATGCTGGAGGAGTATGAGAGAAGGGGACACAGAAAATAGCCAGACTCACACGTTTTCCCAAAAATACATTCTGTACTGAGCTCTTCTCCGGGCAGGAGTCTGCCTAACACTAACAAATGATGGAACCCCCACAGGGAAGGAGTTTTATGGCCATGCTTAGAGACAGCACAGTTGCTACGTGGTCCTTTGGTCTGATCCTGTAAAGCCATTTCTATGTTCTTACAAGCTCCCATGCTCCAGATTTTCCCCATCCAAGGAAGAAAAGAGATATTCTCACTAACACACGTGAGAATATATGATGCAAGATGAAATCAACTGATGGCATAAATATTAGCATGACAATAATAATCCCTGCAGCCTGCATGGCTTCAGAATGAGTTCAAAGGATAGGTTGATTATAGTGTGTATGATATAAAACATGAAAGAAAATCAGTCCTGCCCATATGAACATATCTGCAGTTTCCCTGCACAAAAGACTGTCTTCTTCATTGGCCCCCACCAGTGGACCTTGATCATCATTGGGGCCTTTCAGAATTCCAGGAGGCTGTGGATATCTTTAAGTAGATAAAATCCCCACATAGTTTAAAAAAAAAAAAAGAAAACTAGACATTTCAAAACCTATTAATTTTAACGACTGGAAAGGTTAATGACATAAAACCAGCAGTTAAGACTTTAAAAAGGAAATAAAACCACTATTTCCTACTAAATGCAAGCACAGAGCAATAATTAGGCACAACATTAAGATGTCCTCCATAAATAAACTACCCCAAGTACTGGAAATGTCTCACCCTGATAGACTCACCGAGTCTTAAATTTGCATTTGCAGTACCATTTATTGAGACAAATGAGGTTTTAGACCTCTGTTCTGTTTTATACATCAAAGAATGAGTTCTTGGCTTTTCTCTGTGGTACAGTATAACCTTGATTATCCAGCTATCGCACACAGGCAACACCTGAAACCTTTGGATAATCTGGAATTTGGATAATTAGGAAACTAAAGAACCATCTTTGAAGTCTATATTTGGGTCAAATCTTCTGAGCAAAGGCTTTAAAGCCTGCTGAATTGATTCCTGCCCATTATAGAAACATGACTGCTCTCTTTCAAGACTGGCCTTCTCAGCTGGACTTCGGCAGCTAGAGAAGAAAAAGCCCAAGAGAGATATTAAAGGTGAAGAGGAGAAAGCTGAAGGCCAGATTACGCTCAGTGATCTGCCATTTGCATGTCTTAGATACTGAAGTGCTGCTGAAATAGATTTGGGGAACAATTGGCAGGCTGCAATTTCATACCAATCACATATTCTTTTCTCATCCTTCTCCTTCCTGCAATTGATGAACCACAATTCACCTAGAAGAGCTTACAAAACACTTGGAAAAGTGTTCAGTAGCTCCCTTACCTGAAAGAGCCTCTGTTGTGGGTGAGTTGTGGTTTCAGATTTGAGAACGGCAGGTACTGGAGGAGTTGCACGGAAAGCTACCACTGAGCACTACTCCTGGTCACACACGCCAGGGGAAGCAGGCGGCCAGACCAGTACGCTCTATAAACCCTGTGATCCACAAAAAGTATCTCTATTTGTTTATAGGAATGTTTGGCACCACAGATTAACCTCTGCTGGAGGTTAATCATGTAATCTGACAAGAAGACTATTTGCCAATAAAACAGAAAACTTTGCTTTCTAATGCAGACAAAACTGCTGGTTTCTGGGCTTTTCTGATCTTTAACTGAAGGTAAATGAATAAGAATAAGTCCATAAATATGAATATGACCAGGACCAGCTTCCTTTAGGTGATTTGATTTTAAAATACTCAAGGAAAAGACAAGCCAAGTTCTTGTGATGTGCTAATTTTGTAGAGTTAGAGACCAAGTAATCCAGTATTACTGTGCCTTGAGAGTTTGAAGGGAACTATGTTAACATAACGAGGACTTGGAAATAAGCTCTAGAAATTGATTTATCCTGGCAGTAATCAGGATGACTGGCTAGCTTCTTTAGCTGATTGACTGAAACAAACACAAGATCATACGGACGCATTAGGAAACCAGAACACAGGGGCTCAGAAGAAATGTTAGTATTTAACTACGCTGATGCTCATACACGGAGATGGTGATAGTCAAAAGACAGCATGAAAGGTATATTTATATATGGCTTTTATTAGTTTTTTGAACCACATGTTATACATAGGAAATCAGACATTGCAATCAGACATTCCTTTCTTAGGGATCAGGATACGCATAACTATTCTGATCTCTCTTCTTTGCATATAATAATGAGAATCATAATTCTGTAAATGTATCTACACATAAATTAAACAGAACTTTTAGTTTATTCATACACCTAGTATAAAGTTTTATGATAACCAAGGGGAAATTCCATTAGCTAAGTCTCTACAAAATTATTTCATCTTTCTATTACCATCAACTTTTCTAACCACATGCACCTTATTTTGAACTTCACTTACTCTTTCTGCATTGTGCTTATAATGCAAAAACACAGCAAAAAACCTCACCCTGATGGATCATCTGTGATTAGATTAGTAAGAAGTGCATAGTGTGTATTCACATTTTGATAATTTCTTGAATACGTTCCTTTCATGACCTGGAAGGTCACAGAGTTGGCTTTCACATCTTTAAAGTGAAGGGTCTGGTAAGATCTGAACAGCTTGGCTTTCTTGTTAATCAGGTTAACAGGTTTTACTCCTCACAGTTATTGGATCAGCCTTTGACCTTGTTGTACCACTGCTCACACATCCATAATTCAACAAATAGTCTTAACAGTATGACTGGGGAGTGGATCAGGGCTTTCCATAGGAAGATGTATCTCTGTATGGTCTAGCAAATCAAAAGAGCAAATAAGACTGTATCACAGTGGTTGCTGGTAAAGCCAAGACCCCACCGAAGTGCTGTCTGTTGGTTAGTCGTTTATGGCAAGTAGCTTTTGAAATATTATCTTGTTGCCTTAATTATTTATCTGAGTAATAAACTTTCATTTCTTAAATGCAGGAAAGCTCCAGAGGTTTTCTGCCATGAGATTTCAGTGTAAAATGTAACCATTTGTTCTAAATGTTGCTCAAAATCTTTGGTTAACAAAGGGAATAATTTCTTGGCTTTATGGTAAAAGAAATGTATTTCCCCTTAAAATCTAATAAAGAATTTTCTTTTCTATTGAAATATTCATGTGGATGGATATTTTATATCATGTCTTGGTATGAATTAATCAATATTGCAGTCTCTTACCAATAACACAAGAGCCAATTTTTTCTTCTTAACGCATCAAAACTTTAACAGAATGCATTAATGCATTCCCCTATTAACTTCAGAGAAACTTGCTGGTAGGTAGCCAGATCCTGACTTTTTACCTGAGACATAAATAATCAAATTATTAGATTTGATTATAAACCCAAGAGGGGGGAAGGAAGAACTTGGGACAAAAGTTGGGTGTCAGCCTCAGCTGAAACCTCCTGCCTTTGCTAAGAGCTTATGGATCCAGGAATCCAGGATGTTGGAGGGGGTTGGAGAAGCCTAAGTAGGTCTGATCCACCATTACAAAACTGCAGTCCAGGGTATATAATGGTTTCCTGACTCCCTCCACTTCTGACAAGACTCTTCTTTACAGGCAGGTCCTGAAGAGCAGCCCACTAGCCAGGAAGGTCCAACAGAAAAGGGGTTGGTACCAAAGCTGCTGTGGAGGCCACTCCACCTTAATCCCCCATTGCAAGTGGTTTTGTTTCTGATCTCAGGGTGGTGGGGGAATAGCAGCTGAAGCAAGTTTAGTTATTTTCCATCAGAAATGCATGTAAGATTGCCCTTAATGCAACACTTGTGTTGTCTTCCCATTTTCCTTCACATTCCTATCTCCATGCAATTGAAAACATTAAGACCAACATAGAAAATGCCAGAAAACCATTGCTTTCATATTTGAAATTAATTTAAACATTTGCAAAATGGCTTTTTCAAAATTTAAGGGCTCCGGTCTGCTGGTTAGTTCTCCATATATGCTTCTATTTAATATTTCATTCATACTGCACATTTTTTCACACTAGAGTGGGTACCTTTTGCATTGCACAGCTGGATACACGAAGTTAGCATTCAGCCCAGATGCAGAATGGCACGTGAGAAACGTTTTCCAACACATTGAGTAAATGATTGATACTGGCAGCTGTCCAAGGCTCCATGCAGGAATTATATCAAATTAGAATGATGATTAGTGTTCTGATTAAGATTTATTACCTTTATTCTACTTTATTAATTATTGTTTCTAAGTCATTTCCTTCAGGACATAATAATTAGCATATGTTCACGGTGGCACTTAAAAGTAACCAAAGGAAATTGTATAAAAATCACTGTTGATGGTACAGTTGATTTCAGAGGTACTTAACAATCCATGAATAGCGTTGCAAAACATCTGGCGAAGACGAGTTACATGTCGTATAGCTCAGTTGGCTCAGCATTAATTAGCACCATATGACAAGGGAGCTTACTCACAGGTACTCACTCACCTCTTCACAGTACTTCAGGTCAACCGATTTGCCATCGCTGCGAACACAATCGAGCATCCGTGTTTTGATACCATTACCACAGACAGCCTTCTCGCTGAGCTGACATGTGCTCCAGTCTGGAAACAAAGAATTCATTCGTGTAGCAGACATTTTAGATAAAACTCATAGTGATCCAATCTATCTCCCACCTAATTCTAATTCTGATGGCCTAAAATAATCTTCGCAAGCAACTTTTACATATGCAAAGGCTCATGAAGCCCAGCTGCCACACATTTTTGGAAACAACCACTATTACTGCAAATAGTCAGTGGTTCACGTTGGGTTTCATCTGCATGGATTTTAAGCAAATCACAAAATGATCACAGAAATAAGTTTCCTGGAGGTATAGCATACACACTACACCCAAGTTGCAAGTCTCCAATAATGCTTTATCTGGATCAAATAGCCCAAATGGGTTTTCAGTACAAGCTCTACAGCTCCCTCCAGATAAGAACAGGAAGCTGAAAAATCTGTCCTGCAAGCTGAATGGAACTGAGCCTTGGTCCCAAGCTGTCACTGGATCATAGCACCACAAATACCTGTCACATTGTAGTCATAGTGGTAGCAGTTTTTGTTCAAAGTGCAGACTTCTGTCTCAGTGGCAGCAGGACAAGACTTTCCATCATCTGGTTGTCTTAGGGATTCAGCTGACCTTTCACGGACATTACTTCCGTTGCATGGCTTGAAAGGGAGATCGGAAAGAGCTTTGATATTTTGGCATCCTGATGCCTTTTCATGCAACATTACAACAACCTTTCAAGTAACCTCTTCAGAGAATGCAAATGTAAAATAACAGGCTCACACTGTTACCTAAGAGAAACCATTTCCTTTTTATTTCAGGGAGAATTTAGTCTGCTGTTTCACCTTGGTATCACCCAAGATGAAATATTCTCTAACTGGGTAAAACCTTGGTCCTTTCCTAACTAGTTCATATTTCAGTACTAGCAATATGAAAGCATTTCATCTATAAACTGTATATTCAGATGTTCACTTTCCAAACGCTATACTGTAGTGCACCAGAGCCCAAATACTCAGAGGTCCTGAAACACTTTTTTTATCTTCAGTTTGGTTTTTTTGACATTTCTTTTTGAAATTGCTGGCAGGAAGGGGAGAGGAGACCCAAAATTATCTTTCTATGCTCAGTCTTGATCTACAGGCTTTGCTCTTTACAAGATAGTGACATTTTTAGTGCACTGCACTGCTATGGAGAGGCTCACAGCTAGGCTCAAAAATGGACCCACAAGCCACTGCCAAAGCTATTCCACCACACAAAAGCCACCCCACACTGAAGAATGACCACTGGTGACTATATTTTGTGTTTTGGAACAATTTCACTTAATGGATAATACTGGCGCACTTTATTTGCAACCAACTATCAATGACCTTAAAGATGAAAGTAAATATATATGTGTCCATGTGTAATCACTGCTTAATCCAACATCTTTGCACAATATGTCATGTATACATATACATTTTTAAAGTGTCTTCCTAAAATGATAAGCATTACACTTCCGTATACTTCTTACCAAAGAACATCGAGACCATGATCCCCATTCAGACATAACACAGTCCTCAGGGCATGGTAACGTGCATTTTCTAGCACCAAGTGGCATCTCTTCAGGATCACACAGATAGTCCTCTACAGTGTCAGAAGGACCATCCACAGTGTTTAACATGCACCTGAAAAAAAGAACTGCACATAAACTGCATTTGCCGTGGATTTTGTACAGTAACTGTGTTCCAGTATTCTGAAGCTTTTTAACATTTTGTCAGCAAATAACAATCATGAAGTAATTGAAGTAACAGAACTGAGTACTGATCTATGAATACCCAAGAAAAGCTGAAAAGCCAAAAATAATCCTCAGTTTTACAGACGACAGCCATATAATGAAATGCACAGATTTAAACATTCCCTATCAGTGATTTTCTAGGAGTTTCTGGGCAGGTTTATTTGACATTAGCTTACCAGTAAGCCAGAATAACATGAATCAGCTATCATTTAGAGATATTTTGCCCATGCTTCAACTCATAATTTTAAACGTAGAAATATTAGAACTTTTAAAATTTTATATTCTTAGTATTAATCCCTAATTTACACAGATGCTTTTAAATTACCATTATATTAAATTAGCAGCTGGAGGCCCAGTTAAGATGAGAAATTAGTATGCTTAGTTTTGCAGAGCTGAAGATGACAGTCTTCATTCCACAGTATTTCCAGTTCTGTGGAGTTTGCTGCTAACTTGTTGCTTCCACCTGTCAGCAGAAGACCAACTAGTATATGATTAGGATCATTCAAATTAAGAGGCTCGAATTTGTTTTCCAGAATTGCAAAACAAAAGCTCATAACAATATGAAGCCTTTCACACTCATGGAAATATTCTGAGTGTCTTCATTATTTTCTCACAAATACCCTTTTCTCATACATTATTTTCTCACAAATGCTTTATCAGACTAAACTAATTTTTGAATTTTTTTTGGTCTTTTTTCTAAGGTAAATGCAAGAGATACAGCATAAGCATATATTTGCTTTGTGGCATTAGTATTCTAATGGAATTATGTGATAATAAATTAAAGATGTTTTTAGTCTGAAAAGGCTGAAATAATTCTCTTTGATGGTAGCGTTAAAGTCTATTTTTCAACATAAACACTGATTACTTCATATTTTTCATATTGGAGGCTTTTTAAGAGAATTCTTACGGGAATCTCTTTAGAAGCAACTGTGTATAGTCTTTCTGACTTTGGTGAAGCAAAGAGTAACACTGTGACCTTCTTGAAGTAAACAGTTACACTGAAGAAACAGTGCTACTGTGAACAAAACCGTGTAACTGTGCCCGTTTCTAAGTACCTGTGGCAGGGAAAAGAGAACCTTTAACAGTTCACTGCATACAACTCCCATTTTGGTTCTTCAAACTGAATTCATATTATGCTTTATTCTTCAACTTTATAATCTCAAATTGTGTGTCTCTTTGCAGTCAGCCATTAAAAAAATCCCCCAACCCCAGCCTTTGCTGTGTACCACACCATGTGAGACTAATTTTAATTAACCTTTGATTAGAGATCTGCGATGATGAGGAAGCTTACAAGATGGTTAGATCAGGTTCAATGAACAACAGAAGATTTCTGGACTCTTCTATTTCAACTCATTCGCTTTTGCCACTGTTTCCTGTAATAAGTGTAACTATTTGGGGTTGTTCAGCCTGGAGAAGAGAAGGCTTTGAGGAGACCCTGTAGCAGCCTTCCAGTATCTGAAGGGGGCCTACAAGAAAGCTGGAGAGGGATTTTTTGCAAAGGCATGTAGTGATAGGACAGGAGCTAATGGCTTCAAACTAGAAGAGGGTAGATTTAGAATAGATATCAGGAAGAAATTATTCACTATGAGGCTGGTGAGACACTGGCACAGAGTGCCCAGAGAAGCTGTGGATGCCCCATCCCTGGAGGTGTTCAAGGCCAGGCTGGATGGGGCCTTGGGCAACCTGGTCTAGTGGGAGGTGAGCCTGCCCATGGCAGGGGGTTGGAACTAGGTCCCTTCCAACCTAAACTATTATATAATTCTACTTAAAAGGGTTTTTTAAAAATAATATTTTAAAAATCATATTTTTCATACAGAAAGAAGACCATTTAACCTTTCAGAAAAGTGCCAAAATCATACATCGCAGTGTTTGAAGCAGTATAAGAAGTACAATATACACTAGTTTATAAAGTAGGAATCAAGGTCTTTATCCATAATCAGTAGACAGAGCCATATTGCACTCACTGAAGCTATTCTGATTTACATCAGCTAGAGTTCTGGTCCAGTATACTATGCCTGGACTTACCACTATACATTACACAGAATTACATCAAATTAAATACAGCCATGACTCAAAGTGAAGGTTCTCTAAAGTGAAGGAGGAGCAATACTGTTTTACCTGACTTTCCTCGTTTGAACACCTTCTCCACAGTTCTCTTTTAAGTCCACATTGGTTACCTTGCAGACGCTCCAGGGCTCAGTAACCCATACATACTGTCTGCAGTCACTGTGGCAGGGGACTACCTCATATACCTGGAATCCACATTGAGCGTTAGTTTTGTTGCACACAAGTGAGATAAACATGCAACAGTGATCATGCAAAAAAAGCTTAATGGTCTTTTGGGTAAGAATAACAAATGTAAACTTGCTGATTTAGAGGCTGTAATAATCATACAGACAAAATACTATGGAAAACTATAGAAATAACAAAAAGCCAGAGGCTAAGACATCTAATGACAGATTCCTTGTTTTTCTCTGTCACTAAGCCCACGCTATGCCATTTCCACCAATAACATCAACACAGCTAACATCAAATCTGTAACTGGGCTAGCTCACGAGTACACTTTTTGGAAAAATGCTGTCAAAACTCTGCTAAAACTTTACTTCTATCCCTCACATATCTCCTCTAACATTCCGTCCCCACTGTTACTAGTTGTAGGGGTTTTGTATTTCTAAGGAGAGGTGAGCTCAAGGTAAATTATAGCAATATATACTGGTTCACTTTTATTTTTCATTGTGGATACCTAAAATCACTCTAATATATCAGTGCACCAGCATTAGTATTATGTTTAGATTTGGATACAGATTTGAAATAGTATCTTCTATACTACCTTATACAGTGTTCCATATATTTTCCTCAACTTACATAACAAAAAAAGGACAGACAACATAAACATTGGAGCACAATCAGGAAACGTGTTAAGGTTATTTCTCTATTTTAGAAACTCTTACCTGAGCCTGAAGAAAGCATTTTCATGAACCAAAAGGAAAAAACAAAGATAAAAAGAAAGAATGATTAGAGTGAAGCATAGGTATTTAAATGGCATTCATTTAGCTTTTATTATGCACAATATTCTATGACTTCCGCCAAGCAAAAGGCATCCAATTTTTTCCTCTTGCATATCCCTTCTTGTCATGAGGCATTTTTGCAAGAAGTTTGCCCTTTGGAGAAAATAAATTTTATAAATCACAACTAGTAGGAAGAGACTGTAAAATTCGCTAGTCTCTTTCTCAGACTTTAACACACGATAACACTGTTTTTTCCTTTTTGTCTATAACGAGCATCAACTCTTCACACAGTAGGGAATCCAGTTTCCCGAAGACAAGAGAAAATCCTTAATGGTTTTGGAGAGGATACTGGACTTCTCTATTAATTGAAATTGTTCTCGCAGCATTAAGTTGCAATAGATTCAGGGCAATAAAAGAACTGGCAGTTCTCACCCTTCCAAAGTTCCTAAATTTTCATTGAGTATCTGAACTATGCATAGATTTACTTAAAAGTCCATTGCCTCAAAATTATCTTATACCAGTTAATTTCACATATCATTCTGGGTATCAAGTCAGCACAACTAATAATTCTAGACAACCTAATACATTGTCTTAAACAAGTCCTTGTGTTTTCTTTTCAGCAACGCTGCTTGGGTAGAAAAAGAGGTTTGATAGTTTATCAGTTAACCTGCAACAAATTACCACCTCAGTCACCAAAAAAAAAAAGATGATTTGAACAATGAATGTGTAGAGAGTCTGATAATCACTACACAGCTGATCAGCCCATGCACAAGAAGACCAGCACAGTCAGCATATTTGAGCCTTCTCTGAACTACATTAGCATTAACTCAGGTGTAAAGATAGGTGCTGTAAATGCATGTTAAGGAAGGTACTGGACCCAGAGCAAAATTTGTAGTCACATGGGAAGTGGTCACTTTATTTATTGTCATCCATGATTCCCAAAATGAGAATAGGGGAAGCCTTAATTTATGGAAATATCTCTATATGCCTCACCCTGGTCAGCATAAGAAGAAATGCATAAACGCCACATATTCAACAGTCTTTCCAGGTAACATAAAAATTGGATATCTTGCCAGAAAGCCAAAGAAGTCTATATTGCATTGCATGTGTTTAGTGGTGTTCTCCTGTCCCTACTGGTATTTTTGTAACTATGACCACAGGCCATGGCAGTTGCGTGGTGTAAGGATTGTGTATCAGCAGGTGCTGGATAAGGGGGGCAAATAAATGCCTGGAGCCAATGACGAGAGGAATGTCTTTATTTTCTCTAACAGTCTCCAACTAGCCTCTTCATTTGAAATCCTCTGAAGGCCACTGACATGATTTTTAATAAACCTGACTCTATTATTATTGTAATCATGAAGGAGACCTTTTAGCCTAGTGAAGTGAGTACCCGAAGAAGCTTCATTCGAGTGTGGTTTGAGAACCCACCCTAGCATGCATGGCCCAGGAGGAAAGATGCTCAATGAGACACCTAGCATTCACTGTGTTCAGTCCCCCTCCAAAATATGGTCACACACGTCAGGCCCTGAGAGACGCTGAGCAACTTAGTCTTAAAACTTGACAGATGTCTTAAGTCACTTTATTTCAATGTTTCACTAGCTTACCATTAGAAAGTTTTCTCAAGGCTTAACCCAAATCTGCTTGCAGCAGGGTCTAAGCCTACTGCTTTTTATCCTATCCATGATGGCCATGGAAAAATGAATTATTCCTCCTTCTTTGCAACATCCTTTTATGTACAGCTAGCAGACTGCCAGCATCCTCCCTCCCACCTTCTCTCCCATGGGCAGTGTTGTGGTTTGGGCTGAACTGGCCACGTGGGCGACTGGACAGATGCTCTTCCGCGTAACGCTCTTCAAAGAGAGAGGCAGAGGAGAGAGAGAGAGAGACTTATGAGTTTAGAAGGAACTAAACTACTTTAATGAAATATTAATAATCACATAAAAAGGAAATAATGAATAATATACAAAACCTGTATCAAACTCCCAGGATGACAATCACGTCACTGGCTGGCAGTGGGGAAGTCCCAGACTGGACTCAGTGACGGATGGAACTGGATTCCAGATCTGGATTTCAGGATCAGGATCAAAGGCCGATGAACAGACAGAGTCCTCCTCAAGGACATCAGCCATTGAAGAAAAGAGAACTGACCCTTTGATCCTTCAGCTTTTATAACTGAGCATGAGCAGATTGGCATGGAATACCCTGTTGGTCAGTTTTGGGTCATCTGTCCCTGTCTGCTCCTCCTGCAGGTGGGACCGCCTCTATGCTTTTTCCGCTTCCGACCCTCCAACAGGGCAAATAACAAAGTTAGCTGGTCTGACTTTATAGCAATAAGTATAAGCAGGAGCCTCTCTGCATACCATGCCCGGGCCATCAACTATAAACATGGATCTTATTGCTCTGAAAGCGAACAGTTTCTGCACAAGATGCTGTGAATTTCAGTAGTTAGAAGAGGCCCCAGTCTAAAAGGTAAAGTTACTGGAACAAAAATTGGTCCTGTTTTACTTCAAAAGAGGATATTCCATCCTTATTCCATACCATTTGCATCTTGCTCAGAACCAGGACAGCTAGAGACAACACACTGCAGTCCTTCCTCAGAGTTCATAATTCCTAGATCTCAGCTTACAGCATAGGCCCCTCTGTACAACACCTTCCACATACATGTGGGCATCAAAAGACCCAGTCTAACCATTATGCTTTGTATGTATGTAAATAAGCATGGTTACATATATGAGTATTAAATACATAAATAAAACAAATTACACTTAATAATTAAATAAATAATCTGACTATTCAGTAGCTTTCCAGATGAATTAAATGGTGGATCCCATTTAGATTAAATAATTACTCAAAAGTAGAATGCAGGTGTATTCCCCTGCATGTTTCTGAACTGACAGTGAACATATTTAAAATGGAAAGTTACAACCTCTGTAATCTTCGACATTTCTATCTTAACTGTAGAGCTCCCTTCTCAATGAAAGCACTAGGTTTCAATTTTTATTTTTATAGTAATTGCATTTTGATCATCTATATTATTTGGCAAGTACCACCATACAACATTGGCAACAAATCAAGTTCGAGTCAAAGTACCAGTAGAGGGCAATGTGTTGCATGTAAGTGGCTAGCAGACCTCTAGCAAAATCACCCTTTGATGCAGAAGAATACGAGCCTATTACGCACTACTGAATATTAAAGAAGGGAAAAAGACTTCTGTATAGACTATAATTTGCCCGCTATTGAAACACATTGGCTCCTAATTTAAAGCATATTTACATGCTGACCCAAATCCAGCAAACCCTCATTCTAGTTTGTTATTTTGTTTAAAGTAGACACAACTTAGTTTATTAGCTGCAGTTTAACACTTATTATTTTCTAAATTAGAACTAATTACATTCCCTAAAGTAGAAAATTAGATCAACAAGCATTTCACTCTGTGCTAGCAAAATGTCAATACCATAAATATTAAGTACATGCATTTTTTATTCAAATGTAAATTTGACAGCACAAATTTTTTTCAATCTTTGAATATTTACAGAGAAGGACCATGTGGCCTGTTTAAACATGCCTCCTGAAGACTAAATTAAATTCAACAGTAATATGAATATAAATCAATTCCGAAGAGCATAAGTTAATTGGACAGGGAGGTTTTTCTTTCTAAAAACACTCAAGCAAACTGGAGCAAAATAAGCTTTGGGGGTTTGACTTGGACTAGTGCTAAAACTTGGTCCCAAAGACTAAATGCTCCATAGTGGTCAAAGCACTCCCAGTGTGCTCCACGTTTTCTGGCTTAGTTTCACTTGAAGAGGATCCAGACTGTGCAGCCAGACTGCTCTGTACTGGAAAAATCAGGTACGGTTCGTGGGGACAACTGGGAGAATTGACTTCAGAAGTGCATTACCTGACGGGAACTGCAGTGCCAGGGCAAGTGTACCTGGAAGGTCAAGCTCCAGCTTGATTAAAACCCACTAAGGGACACTAAGATGATATTGTGTGGAGTGTTTGAGAAGTTTTAATTTGCTTTCTGATCTAAGATGGTCAGCAAATGACACTAAGAATCCCACCAGTTTAAAACATTTTAGCCATTGTAAGTGAAGATCTTCAGAAACGTGGTCTTCACGATATGCACGTAAGAATGTTTTATTGTCCCCAACCCACGGTTCAGATAATGTGCTAAGTTCTTGCAGATGAGGAAGTAATAAAGGCAGATCCTATGCTGACTGAAGGAAATCTAAGCCAACACGCATCCCCTCCTTCTACCTGCATCCGCCTCTTATGTTGTATAGTTATTCTACATCAAGAAACAATACAGCTAAAACAGTTATCTGAGGTATGGAAAAAGCTATATCAATAATGTAAATACAAATCAAATTACCTGATTGACATGATCTAGCTTTGGACAGGGTCTTCCGCCATTGTAGGGTTTTTCACGGAGCCATTTAGACCGAACCTTCACACCCATTCCCCCGAGGATTTACTACACACGAGACCAGTTGGACCACTCCACTGAGCTTGCCGTCTGAGGGACATGGAATAATAACAGGCTTCCTCTATATAACCTGTGGAATGGAAAAGAAATGGAAATCTCTTCAGCATGTCAACCTCTGTCCACTTCAACCCTGAAGCCCTCGTCTTACTTCATTTAGATTGGTCCAAAGTTTGAGACTTGACATGACTTGTGCGAATAGGAGAGATTTCTTCATCATTAGGGCTAAATTACATTCCTGCAGTAAATTGATCACACTATAGCTGGAGGACCAGTCGGTAGAGCATCCTCACTGCTACTGTTAAGAATACACCCTCACCAGGATTTCAGCTATCAAACTGTATACTGATCAGCTTACAGGTGTAATTGACACTAACCCATTTTCTTGGTTGCCTTCATTCTTACACTTAGTAAAAGCATACATTTATTTTTAAAGGAAACATAGGTTTAATTAAAAGCTCCTCTATAACTGTATTAAGTAATTCAATTGCAGTTATATGTCAAAAATCCAACTGAATCAAAAGATATGCATCTTACCAGCCTGGAGCAAGGGAACTTAACACCTTGTGACCTTTCTAAGGCTAAAAAGAGAGAGTGGCCTGCCATATTAATGATCTGTCGATTAACAACCATCTGCCCCCAGTAGCACACTGAATAATTGCACTGAATGGAAAAGCAGATGTTTGGTTTGGATAAGTCATCGGTCCTGATAGGTTGGAAAGGGGTATAACATGGTCTGCAGGGAGTAACATGAGGCCTCAATTCACTGAATAAGTGAAAATGTCTTTCTTTCAAAAGCAACATATGCCATAGCTCTACAATATGTGTCATTTATGCCAATATTTACAGCAGAAGCTATAAAACCTCAAATAAAAAGCTGACCTTTACTGCATTTCTACTACAACTATACCCTAAACCTATCCGAACTCCTCCTCCCCTTTCCTGTGTCAGATCTGCAACATATTTACTGATGGCCAACGTTATCGTCAAAGATTAAAGAAACCTCAGTGCATTTAAACGTGAATTAAAATATTTGATGAACACAGTTGCAAAATTAACACATACTTGGGTGAGATCATTCTCAAATGATTGGCACAGTTTGCTAGGCATGGTTTCAAATGTTTCTCACATATCTTACATTTTTTTTAGTTTGAAAGCAATCACTGTCATTTTCATCAGAGCTGATGCTAGCAGCTTTATGTTTTTAACCTATACTTATAAGTAAAGGTATTCTGTCTCTTCTAAAAGCAATCAATACCAAACAACCACAAGTTGTGTAAAGAATAAAAACACTTAAAATATTTCAATTCTATATACCTATTTCTAGTTGTTTCCATTAATTTGTTTTAGATATAAAGAACAGAAGGGTGTTTTTTTTAAAACATACAGTAACATTCAGAATATTCTATGGTCAAATTCAGGTGATGATTTTATCCTATATAGCTTTCCTCTGTTTGGAAGTGTTAAATAATTAAACAAATATACAGAGCACATCCTGAATTTCAGCACTGCGGAACTACTGTTCACCAAACATATCTTCCTTAAAATGCCTAGAACGTTATTATCTTGAATTAAAAGCATGTTTATTAAATATCTCTTGCCATTTGATTGATCTGCTCAGTAACATTGTATGAAAGGTACACTGTGTTAGACAAAATATATTTTTGAAGATCACATCACGGCATATCAGAGGTGGTGACATAGATTGCCCCGCAGTAGTAAATGCTAAATTGATTACATTTCACCTTACCTGACATCTCCGAGTGAGTCTTAGAAATCAGATGCACCCTATCTCAGAGCCCCATCCGACACTGAACTCTGTATCTTCACCAGAAATTAGCATTTAACAAGCCCTCTTAGGTGCCACACAAAACCGTACTCATACAATCAAGAAACTACTGAATGAAAATGGAAAATAACAAAAAAGTTAAACAAAAAAATTCCCTCCAAGCAATAAAAGAAAATGAAATGTTTAGTGATAAGTATGGTCTGACAGAACTAAGTGAAAATTTTACAGCTCTTTATGGATTTTTGTTGAGATTCTGAAAAGCTGCCTTTACTGTCAATATAACATCGAAGTTTTTTTTTTCCAGAGAAACCTTTCTACTATAACAAAATTATGCCATTTAGCATTTGTTAAATTTCTGCCTTGGTAATTAATGTCTGGAAGAAACAAATTCAAGTTGCTTTGAATATACTGTACATCCTTAAGTCGGTAACTTTAACTGGTACAGGCTGTTTCAGGAAGACTTTATTTTAAGGACTTCCATAAACATCTGAGCTATTTTATATTTGTCTTAACTGATCTCAAAGGGATCTTCCCAATCTGCCCCAGTCACAGAAAAAGATCTTCTCCAGGATATCACGATATTTTGGGACTTATACAACTGTAGCATGAGAATACTTCATAGCCTACCAAAACGAGCCTGTGTGGAACATACTAAACTAAAATGACTGACGAATTAGAATCTATTTTGCTTTATTTCCCTTCAGCTTATCCAAACCAGGACAATGAAGACTTTTTTGAGATAAGGAGAATGGAGTCAATCACTGAAGGCATAAAAAGAAGTTCTACAAGGTAGGAAGGCTTGGAGCTACTGGAAATGTGAAGCATTTTTGGAGAGCAGAGAGAAAAACACTTATTATGCAAAAAGCATAAAAAACTCCTAACCACTGGTACACTAAGAACACTGGATAAAAAAAATAAGTCAAGGACATGAACAGAATAAAGGGATCCAGAAAGGAGTTTCACAGCTTCCAAGCCTTCTCCAAACAGAAGGAAAAGAAAATAAATGAGTGAAGGTACTTTTCATGGCAAGAAGTCAGAAGTCAGAACAACAGAAGGGACACAAGACAAAAGAGAGACTGAGGGGGAATAGAAGGAAGGGTAAGAAAAGACAGGGGGATGGAAGAGGAAAATAAATAGCTCAGAACAGTCAAGAGAATTGTAAAGACATACTGCATAGGGATGGAAAACAAAGAAAGAGGAGAAAAGAAATAAACAGCCTGCCATAAGTAGTATCTTGGTGTAGCACAAACAGAATGCAATGCCCTTAAAAGAGCTTAATCTGGTATATCCTGACCAGGCAGTGAAATATAATGAAGAAAGTTCCCACAAATAAAAATAGAGGACAGAGGGAAGAAATAAAAAGACTCTGGCCTCTGATTTTAATTCTATAGGTAATTAATGTGCAGAATGAGAATGACCCTGCTGTATCTGACATTAAAAAGTTTTTGGCATATTCATCTCTTGGCCTCTTCTTTTCCTCTAAGGCACCTCACTATTTCTCTCAACAGACTATTGAGCATTTAGCTGTGCCACCGGACTCCCTTAGAACCCAGGCAGAAGCAGACTTCAAATTGCTTGCAAATATTTCTCTAGCCAAGAAAGACGACTGAATTTAAAAAAAAATAAATTACTTGTTCCACTCCATTTACTACCCATCTAATGGTACTTTTCAGAAAAAGCTTCTCTGAAGCATATTGTCGCCTCAGATGCCTTTCTGTGTGCATGAAGTCAACATATCTTTTAGGGTGATTAAGGATGAGGATTTCCAGAAGTTCATAGCAATTGTCCCTCAAATCCAAGAAAGCAGATATTCAGGAACTTTGAAAAGTTTAGACTCTTTTTCTGGTTGTTTTTGTTACATTTCAGGTGCTTGTATTTGTAAACTTTGTTCATGTTGTAAACATTTTACCAAGTGAAAAGAGAGCATAGTGTGATACAGAAAAAGCACATAGAAAAAAAAAGCACAGAAACCAGAAATATTACATGCTAGTGGGACTGGTGATGCAGATACATAGCTTCTGACGTGCAAAGGACATAAATGAGCCATTTTTCACTTTTCAGTCTTATTTCCACTCTGATCTAACCAAACTTGAAAGGGTGCCCCTTGTGTTAGACAGTGTAAAATCTTATTAAAGAAGCAGTCCTGTAATGTGTAGGTGTCTGTATGGTGGAATATCACACAATTATATCACACAGGGACAAGGTTGTGTAATATAACTGCAGCAAACGGCATGCTAGAACCTTGAGGTTTAAAGAACAAGCAAGAAATTGACCAAGGGTGGGAATACAATAGATTCAGAGAGAAGGAAAGAATGAGAGTAGAGAAGTAGCTATGAAGAATTGCCAAGGAAAAGAGTGGAAAGATGAGGGAGGGACAGTGAAATAGAAGATCAACACTGTAAAGGCTGAAAATATGTTCTTCTGGCCATCAGCAGTTCATGTTTTGCCTGCTGCTTCCCCTTCCTGAGTAAAGTCTTTTACTGGCAGCGCCTTCCTGCAGCTCTTCCTTCTCCCCACAACATCTGAGGGATGTTGGAGAGATGAGACCCTGGGATTACCGTGGTACAGAGCATTGGCCCCTTGCGTGGGTCTAGGAAGGGTATTGGAAAGAGTAGCTCATCTCTTATGGTCCTAATACCTTTTCCCCAGTGCAGTAGTTTCTCAATTATTTTCAGCTCCATCAGCTGAACTTTCACAAGGCTGTGAATGGGCAATTGTCTACTATGAACGAGAACATGGCTAGTCTATCGTTAAGGATTTATTACTGAACCACAATTTAAACAAATGGCTTTGAACCACTAGGAGTATGAACTGAACTCATTATTAAAAGGGAAAGGTTTACCTGTCCCATTGCTAATTGGCTTATAAAATCTGGACTCCTAGAACAAATGTCATTAACAGATGTGATGGATAAGTTTATAATGGAGGACTTTAATGACTTCACACTTTGTCTAATGACAAAGCAGGTTAAGTAGTGGATATAAGCTTTGGTATTTTTCCCAGAAACTGCACCTGCAAGTGTGTAAAGAACAGACTGACTACTGTGAGTTGAAGGGTTGCACACACAATGAGCATCTTAGAAAGTGTTTACATGAATTCGTTTGTCCTTAGGACTGACAGAGTTATGCTCCTACTTTCATGACAAAAATGCCATGTTACGTTTCCAAGAAAAAAACTGTAAGGTCAGAATGGTTTATTGTCCTGTAACACAGATTATTTTTTTTCAAAGGAAACACAAAGTGTCTTGGGAACTCATCTTTCAGGACAAAGAAAAGATACACTTATTTGCATTTCAACTTATAACCAGATATATATATTTCTTAAGACTATTAATATTTCTGCTAGCCAATGGAAAGACAGATTGAACCTCCGTAAGACTTTTTTCTTCTTTTTCAGCATTACCCTTCAAAGCCTCAAACCTGAGACCAATTGTTAATGCTTAACTACCTTTCTGCATCAGGCAGTTCTGTCTCATGGTGAACAAAACTACAGGTCTTTGGTTGATGGGATGACTGCTTCATGACTGATGTCCTGTTGACAGGGCATGACACAGTGGCACCATAATGCAGAGGCCTAAGCTAGTTTTTTCTGGTGGCAGGGCAATAGGTAGCATATTCTTGAGAACACACATTAGGACACACATAGCATCCTGTATATGTTAAAAAAAAAAAACATATTAGAAAAGATACAAGCTATGAAACAGCAAAGTAGCCTAATAACAATTTGAGAACCTAAGTGTACTTACCATACTAGATTAGAATCTCCTATGGGAAATATATTTATTTTAGAATAAACACACGGAAGAAAATCTCAATTAATTTTAACACTGCTATTTTTTTGTTGGTAAATTTGCATTGCTTCAGGTTAGATTATTGAAAGTTGAAAAAAAAAGAGTTTAAAAAAAATCCTAATACAAGTGATACAGCAAGTTCTAACTGACCATCTTGTACTCTGTGGACTCTCTTATAACATAAGAGATTTTACTATCACATACATAAGGAATTAAATACAAAATTCCTCGATTCACATTGCTACTCCTAGCAGCTGTTGTAAAAGTATTCACTGATACGCAGATATTCCTCTCTAATCCCCCGCATAAGCCTTGTAGCCATGGAGGGCTTTGTGAGTCAGCACAAATCAATGCATCTCATTTAATTAATGCTAAAGGGGGAAATAATCTCACACTAATAAGGCAGCAGACAAACTATCCTGGACTGGTTGACTGTGCCTAAGGTCTTAACAGTAAACTGACATGAATTAAGAAGGGTAATACGACCTATATTAAAAATGCTGCATCTGTCTGCCATGCTACTATGTTTGCCTTCACTGCGCACACACAAACACAACCAATGCTTAGCTTATGTGGGTCATGATTCATAATTGATATATGACGGAGGAAAACTAAATATTGAAGAGTAATAGTGTAGCGCATAAGCATGACAGGGGCCTGCTTTTGATTTTTTTGTGATGAAAATTCCAAGGTACCATTTAAAAGGACCACGAAGAGACTCTCTTTCCATTTTTTTTTAGCAAATACACTGAAACAGATTGGTGGCAGACACATGTCATTATCCACAGAGCTCTAGTATACTAGTGATGACAGGGGTAAAGCTATGAAAAACAACTGCTGCTTTTCTAATGGAAAAAAAACCTCTCACACTTGACTATGAAGCGAACTATACATTTTTGTATTTCTCCAGTAAAATTACCTATGTAGTACTGAAACAAAGCAGGGAACCAAAAAAGGGGCAATTTATGTATCTTCCATTAAGGAAAACAGGTAAACAGCTCAGTTACCACTTTTAGCTGACACTACCACATCTGCTACAACTGTGTGCTGTTAGCTCCTCCCCACACTCCTCAGAACTGGTATGGCTGAAACATACCAGTGGCAGAATATTTCAAATGGCTGCTGAATGGTGCTAACTCTTTCATCAATAAATGTAGCTGAAATGGTGAAACAAAATATTTTGAAAAAGAAAAATCGAAATATTAGGCATATCTAGTAGTGAAAAAAAGCCACAGATAAAAAAGAAACTACGAAAAGAAAAAACATCCTGTACCTCTGCAGCTGAAAATTAGGTCCTATTTTCAGCTGTTAGTTTGGGATTTCTTCCGAAGTACCTGTTAAGCTACAGAAAGCTAAGGACCCTCTCAAAAGGACTCTGTCCTCTGCTTCTCCAGTGTTCTCACCAAGCAGCAACAACAGATTTATTTGAACTTATTTTGCCTTTCCTTTTTTCAGAGCTATGGTCACTCTTGTCTTTCTGAGAAACTTTTCATACTGGGGACTTTATACCTGCACCCAAAATTTCAAAGAATATTGCTGATTAATAGATCCATCTTCTTATAGGTATATTAATTTAGGTCCCTTCCTTGTGTTCCTTTAGCTCCTCAGTGTCTGCGAAACTGTTCATTAACTATTCTCAAATCTTTTGAAAATGTGATGTGTCAAGTAGTAAAAGAGCTCTGAAAGTATTTATTCTTCTGCTCCTGTTTACCTTTTCCTTCCTAAGTCACCAGAATTGTGATTATAAACACATACCATTTCTCAAAACAAACAGCTTATGAATTTTTTGGCAACTGCAGAGCAGGTCTGTCTTCTGATTCCTCCCACTCAAAACAGCATGACTTGCAACACTGACCTGTTCATAGCCTCATAAATTTACACAGCACTATTTACATAAAACTTTTGACAGTCCTCGCAATTTGAGTTTCATGTGGCATTTTAGTATATTACACAGTGTATCTCACCATATATTAACAATATCAACGTGGGTGTAGTTTGTCCTGCCTGTCAGATTTAGAGGATGTTGTCACAGGTGAAGAAGTGCAATTATCCCCATTTCCCACCTCATAATTTCATAGTGTCAGGAGACAACAAAAGTCCAAGTATAAAGTTGGACACCACATAGGAAAACACTTTCCCTTCAATAATGGTCTTGATTTCTCTCCTAGTTCAAGCTACTTCGCCAAATCATATCCCATAAAAACTGCGATTACATACAGTACTACCCAGAAAAGAAATAACAGACCTTACAGGAACTAAGAGTAAAACAGATTGCTGAACAAAGCAGATAACATAGCAGACAAACACTACTCTTCTTCTTTGGATCTGTTACAAAATTCGTGAAAAATTCAGTGCTATAATTTCCATAGGGAAATAAGCACTCTGTTAGAATTTAAAAAAATAACCCAAGCAGGCTTGAATTATGAGTCCTGTCAAGTTTAGCTTGAAAAACTAAAAGCAGATTGATGTGAAGCTACAAGGCACTTTTATTTGCTAGCAGGTGGGGTAACTATTGTGATACCACAGAAGTCCCTTGTTGATTTGGCATAATATAGCTTTTATGCTTGTTCTTAAAGACAAAAACAAACAGCACACTGAAATCTAGAGGACAGTGCCAAACTGAAGAACTGTCATACACCCAGGGCATGAAAATAACAAGAAAAACATCATAAATACTGGCAAGATATAAAATAAGATTTAACTGGCAAAACAGCAGGCTTATACATGTTGAGAAAAATAAAACAAATCATCAGAATGCAATCCATGAATACAAAACATATTCAGAAAAGGCAGCATATATATACTGAAATCAGACTGAAACGTCTATATCATCTGTTCCAGCCCCCTTGTATCTGCAAAAACTGTGCTAAACCTGGAGAAATGCTGAAGGCAGACACTAAATTAGTTAAGCCTTAGAAATAATCTGTACTACGTGTGTGTACAACACTCATCAATAACAGATTTTTGTTCTAGAAGAGCCACTGGAAAGGAAACCACAATTTTAGTGACATATTCCTTAGCATCATTTTAATTCCTTGCCATCAAAGTCAGTTTAGATACCTCATTCCTTGTACACCTGAAATTCCTGTCAAACAATTTTAGGAAGTGCAAGGATTGCAGGATTAGTTCAACAGTAATTCCAAGCTTCCATCTGCCCCATTGCACTGCACCATGGACAAACATAAGGCACTCTCTCCCTCAATATGGAACAGATGAGAAAACACACACAGAATCAAAAGAACCAGACACCTTAATAAACCAAACTAGAGAGAAAGATTTGAATATACTCTAAAAAACCAAAGGATTCAGGCTTCCCAACCTACAATAAACACAGTAATGACTCACAAACATTTCCAGTTTACAAAGAGAGCTAAAAAGACTTCAAATCTCCATTGAGAAAAACAGGATAGAACTGTAGAAAGAAAAAACCAAAATAAAGAAAAGCTATATTGTGTTTTGGGAGGTTTGTCTCTGGAGCCTGCTAGTGCTACTAGCATGTAAACAGTAGCCCTGGGTATAGTAGGTATAATAACAATATGTTGGTAGTAGCTTTTACACTGGATTATTATTCATAGTGGTCACTCTGAGTGTAGGCGACATCCACTGATAAAATCCAGTAGATTAGAAATTGCTACTGTGAAGAGTTTTAACAGGGTAAAAGAAGATGGTTGAGACTATCCTTTTTTTTTTTTTTTTTTTCCATTTTTAATTCCTCTTTTATATATCTCTGATTCTTGCAATGGAACTACACCTCAAGGTGCACTGCCAGGGCTCAAAAGCGGCTACATCTGTGCTTGTTCTACACCAAGAAAGAGTTCCTACCTCTTTTTGCAAGCTGCTACAAGCAGCACATTACCTACCACATACAACACCTATAATTTGCTCTTGGACAGGCAGCTTCTCCCCTCCCCCTTGGCTGTTGACACAAAACCTGACAGTCCCCATTCTTCAGGTCAACGAAAACTGACTGGCAGTAAGCCATCAGTCCCTCTAGTTTTCCATGCACTTAGGTTCTTTCTAATTTTCCATTTTTCAAAGGTCACTCTGGACTTAATGCTGAAAGAAGACTAATTTCTAATATAGTGTCACATATAGTTGAAGTTTAAAAAAGTCAACAATGAAATAGGAAAAAGTTTCAGTTCTATATTTTATAACGATGTCTTCTGAATAATTCAGATTGTTCCATGACTCTTTTTTCAGTGCTCCCTACCAGCTTTCTGAGGAGCTTTTTATTCCCTCAGGACAACTACCCAGCCTAGGCAGATCTGTGCTCACACAACCACTGGTTGTTAGAGCTATCTGCATCTTTTGGTACCACAAAGATTGGCAAGTGGTCCAGGGTCAGGCTAAGCAAGTATAGCATGTCCTCTTTAGACTACACAAAGGAACAAAACAAAATCTTTGTGGACCTCAACCCAGAGCAAACAGCTGAGAACAGAATTAAAGAATGTTCCCAGAGTAGAAAGAGAGATTTCCTGTCCCATGAGAATTTAGGATTTAGACTTTGTCTTTTCCGCTGTATTTATACAAATTTACCTTCAGTATGAGTTAACTACAGCAAAAGATGATTCTGAACAAAAATAAACATGGGAAAAAATTCTTCACAAAATTATCTTCCAGCTTTGCTTTGAGGTATTAAGCTGAATGCTCACTTTTCCGTTGAAATCATAAAGATATGCTACAGCTTGGCTTGATACATTCAGTTTCTAATTTATCATAGCTCTAAACAGGAATTAATAGTGTTAATTAAAATCCCCTTAAGTCATTCAATTTCTTTGATTAGCTATTTTAACTTTATCCAAGTAATAATGAAATTTCTGTTATCTTAATTTAACATTATAAAGTAGAATACATATACAAATTAAACTTACATTGACCTTTTGATGGCACTGAGACTAACATCCAGCTTTTCATACCAATAGCTCAGATACAATTTTGCACTGCAAGCAGGCACAAAAATGAACACAAAAACTCCAGTGATGCAAACTAGCTCATTTCTGGCTCACTGAAAATCAGGAAAGTGCCAGTTTTGATCCTAACACTATAGATGCATCCACGTTAGGAAGGTGAGGGTTTAAAAACACACTTCCCACCAAAACCAATGTGAATACAAAGAATATAAAGTCTTTAAAACATCCTAGTTTTACACATGACAGAATTACACAGAGAAAGTGGTGTGTGTTGTAGAACTCAGGTCAATGCATGCCTATTAAGGTGCTGAAGAGCAAATGGTAGAGATAAGGCTATTTAAGAAGATTAAAGCTATCTAAAGAATCTGTGGCAATAATTTCAGCCTTTCCAAAACAGTCCTATGCTGTCCCTGTTTATTTTTGAGGATCTGACCCTTTTTAAATGGCTTTATTCTCAAATTTGCAGATACAGTTATCAGGAAAAACAAGAAGATTTGACTTTTATCTATCAAAATACCTAGTTAACAATTTACCATGATTTTACTTCTAAATATTGCACTGTAGTAATCAGTAAAATTAAGTTTACTATTGCAGAAGTCAGCAAAAATGTGTGCTGGGTTTGAAGGTATCTTAGGACAATAAATATTAAGCTGCCTAATTCTACCTGTACAGATGTTATGTTTAATGAAATAAAGTAGTTAAGTAAACAGATGAGAGAAAGAGGTTTCTAAATACCGTGACTGTTGGCATCGTGATGTTTCCACAAGTCGATTGTTTTGGTCATAGCATGCCATGGCCTGGTAACGATAGCCTTGTCCACATTCCTTAACGTCTCCTTGTACCTTCATTCCCAGCAATACTTCCAGCTTACCCTCTGGTAAAATACAGTCTGACCAATTTCCCACAGGCTGAGCGCTGTATTTGTTGCAGGGACAAAACTGATTCTCAATCAGAGGATACAACTGAGGAATTTTTGCATTATCTCTTTTCTTACTTTTTCCTAGAAAGAAGAAATAATTATTTTAGGAAAGGTTTGTATCAGTTTACATCTCCCCAAAAATTTCATTTAGACTTCTGTAACAAGTGCTTGCAATCAAATACATATGCCTAAAACTAGTTACATCAATCTTTATTCATTTAGGTTAATGACTTGAATTTCTAAAGTAATGGATGCCTACAATTTGCACAAAGGCAACTTCTTTTAAAATAAAGCCATATATTTATATTTACTTTGGATAAAAGTGCTTGGGGAGTACAGTTTGAAAAAGTTAGCAATTAAACAAATATACACCTTTTCCTCTAATACATCAGCAGTGTGCAGTCCAATAAAAAAAATTTGTATCTGATAAAACTTTCTCAGGCTGAAGGAAATTACAGAAGGAAGTAACGTGCACCTTTGCTACAGCAGTACCTTCTTTCCAAATGTCAAAATCCTTTAATTTCATCACCTGTTATCGTCCATTTGTTAATAATTACCATTCTTCCTCTCCAATAGAATAAGCTCCTTCTGTGAATTTGTTTCTTTTCAATCTGTTCTCATTGTCTTTCCCAACTAGAGCAACAGCCACCCACTCACCTTCCACTCACCCATTAAATCTATTTTCAGTCTTCTCTTTGGTAAAGTTTGCTTAGTTTTCCTTCCCACACCAGACAGATCATATATATTAATGCAGAAGTCTTTGCAAAATTAGTTTTTAAAAAGGCTAGTTACTTAGATACTACTGTAAATTAATATTCTGGAGTATTTTCCTTGCTATTCAAACAAGGCACTGAGGCACCGGACACCACTATGCAGCACCCTTGGTGCTTGTATTTACTACTGCCTTCATTTAGAACAGAAAAAAGACACCTGAAGAAAAGTTTATCTTTGTTTTGAACAACACAACTGCATACTAAAAATGCACTTCTCCCCATTTTCACCATAAATAATTATGAATTCACTCCAGGGTCAGCTTTACATGTTAGCCTGGGTAGCACATTGCCACAGAGAATACACCCCAGCACGTATCACAGTCTTCACAATTTTGAAGCGGTAACTTAACTGAGGACAGGGAAGTATCTCAAAGTGTTAATAGGGTGGTAAGAGAATCTGTTCTTTCTTGCTTTGTTTTCAAAACACAAAAAAATTGTTAGTCAGGGTTTTTTCCCCTTGTGGAAGCAAACCTGGCATAAAGTTCCCCTGGATTTATAAGACAGTCACAGTGAGCCTTCTTGAAGATCATGAATTATTCACTGTCCACAGGTTTTCTGATTTACAGGGGGATGGAGCAGGGGATAGGGTTTGGAACCTATCACGTTCTTTCTGAGGCTGCTAATGGGCACCCCCCCTTAGCTAAGCTTTCCTCCGCCACAGACAATACAGAGTAATTGGCAAATAGCGCTGTGACAGAGGCCAAGTCTCACTCGTGAGGTTTCAGTTATAATTTCGAAACAGAGCATGTTTATTTCTCTTCATTTCATGCAGAAGAAATAAAAAAGCAGATGAAAAAGAAGTTGAAGAAAACATGTTTCAAAATGGAAGGGCGTCCATCACGTGGAAAAAGGAAAAGTTTGCAGCAAAGGGTTGGAAATCCCTGGAAAACCTTTTTATTCTGTTAACCAATACCTCAAGAGTTTTCAAGGGACACAAAGTAACGGAGTGTCACCAGACAGAAAAAGACTCTACCTATGAAGAGGAAAATAACCCACAAAAGAGCATTCTTAGTTGTGTCGAGAAATAAGGCAGAAAATTTAAGCAACATATTGCCTCATGTAGTGTTCTGAGCCACTGGATGAAGGCAGTGGAAGAATGGAGAGCACAAAGAACTTGGAGAGCAAACATTCAGCCAGGGAAAGGGACTGGCTTAATCATAAATCTGACACTCAAGACTGCAGCTAAGCAGTTCAAAAGAGGTAAAGCAAAGCTTAAGGCTGAAAAGCACTCAGCTGCCGTAATAATTCTAATGGACAAATACACCTGTCCTAGAGGAAGTCCTGTGTAGCTAAAACCAGAAGTAGGAAAAGGAATGTGAGCGGATTAACACCTGAACTTGTTAAGGTGGACATGATTGTTGATTGGTCTGCCACCAATTAAAAAAAAATAAAATTCACTTTCACTAGATTTTCTATAAAAAGGTTTTTTATTGAAGCTCCAGAGGAATTTCAACAAGATTTTTTTTCTCAATTACAGGTCAGAGTGAAAAAAAAAAAGAAAACCAAAGAAAACAGACCCAATTAAATCTGGTGAGAGTTCAATCTGGTTAGACAATGCTGGCAAGATACAGCTTGTGCATGGAATCATGCTTGACGAGGAAATGCAGACCTGCTCCCTAAACTTTTAGCTGAGAAAGTGCACATAAACCAAGAAAATGCAAATCATTAATAGGCTCCATGGCCACTCTGGTTTTCGTTATCAGTTTCCAAATCTAGTTTTTCATCTTAGTAAAATAAACTTGTTTAACCTTGTTTGTGATGGAAAGTGATTTGAGAGTGATGTGAAGAGAAGAGTTTTCCTTCCCCAGAACAAAGCAAAGGTGTTCCGGATTTCTCTGAGTGCCTCACGCTACCTACATCATGCAGAAGAGCCCAAGGTCTTCAGCTTTTTACACCGTTAAGCCAATCACTTAGTGTTTTGACATTCACTAAATTGTCCAACATCTGCCTTGAAAAACTATCAGTCAAATAAATTTTAAGGAAAAAAAGAAAAAGGGCTTGAAAAAAATATTTCATATTTTAAGTTGTAACTCAGAGAAATTGCTTCAGAGAGTATAACCACAAAGGTCTGTCTATTTGTTAAATGCTTAGCACTTAGGACATAATTTTGTATGAATGATAAACCATAAACCAGCAACCTTCCTGACCTCTTTGTACACAGAAGCAGGCCGCGGAATCAGGATTTGGAATAAACATGGCATGAAAACCTTTTAAACAGGCAAACAATTGTGCCCCTTTTAATGAAAAGATAAACACAGGGCTCAATAAAAATTCAGATAAAGATTTTTTTTTATTTTATTTCCTTGAACTGGATCACATTGTTGGTTAGTTATGCTGCTTTGCATTTTTTCACCTCCCTGGAACTACAGCCAACGCTGACTTGCCTGTCAGAAAAAGAAATGGTCTGCTTTGCAGTTTACTATGTGTGTTCCATTTAGAAAAATGCCTTGCCTCCTCTGCTTTCCTCTCTAGTCACTTCCCCATGATCACTTCCCCCCTTGACTCATACGGTAGGAGTTTGTTCTCCTGAGGGGTTACTTTTTTTTCCCCACCAACATTATGCAGAGCCTTAGAGTGACATTGGGTCTGCTTTCTGCCACGATGACAAACATTGCTTGCTTTTGACAGGGGAACCTCAGAACAATGCAGGTTTTAATCAAAACAGTAGCAATAATTAATAAAAGATGTATTCTTTTCCTTGTTACTCTTACCAACGAGGGTGCGTTTTCTTGTCCTGACTCCTCCGCAGTCCCCGTTACAGGAAGAAAACTTTGACCAGTTTGTAAACTGACAGTCATCTTGGCAGGGAATCTGGCACATCTGTGTTAAGGATGGTAATGGGCCAGAGTATTTAAGGCACTCACTGATGTCGGCCTGCCCTCCGTCTTGTCCTGCGACAAGTAATTGCCTGGAAGCAAGAAGGGATGGGAGTTTAATTCAGCAGTTTTTTCATGCATGTCTTTATTCAATTTAGTGAGTCTGCAATATTCTACCACAAAAATCACATTGAAAGCCCAGAATAGCTGTACAACAACCAATATTTGCAATCAGTTATATCTCGAATGAATACATTTGACATTTCTGCCTTTTTTGAGATTCTGTTTAAATTTCTATTTATCAGTACTTATCAGGAAAAAACCCTCCAAAACTTAGACAACTGTAAATATTATAAAGGTTGCAACATGTTATCCACACCCTGTTATACCACTTTTCACATTATCATTTTTCCTACCCATATAGCTTATAACTCAGACATTAAAAAAACTTGCAATGCTATTTTAAGTAGCTGAATATCCTGTAAGCTATAAAGCTGTATCAGCAGCATATATTTAGAAAAATTTAGAAACATATTTGAGGTTCTGGATACCACTTAACCACCCCACAACAGTATTCCTACCTGATTGTTCTTCAGCAATTTTTAGTCTTGAAAAAGGGTTGAAGGACAAAGTATGTTTGCTTGGGATGTAGTATCCCCACAACAGAGGTACAATTTTTTCGTAACAGGATAGCCATATCCTGAAGAAAAGCTTCTCACTTATAAGAAAAAAAAATATTTCTCAAGAAAACTTCAGGTGGCACAAAAGGAAGAAGTTGGAACATAACAGTTTACAAAGCATAAGGGCTGTTTCATAAATATAGTTTTTAACAATGCTTATTATTGTTCCTCATGGTTAATTTTTTTTAACATGGTTGCTTATCTATTATTTTAACCTAAGCCTCAGTAAATCTCATGTTATTTCCTTGCCCAAAACAACATAAAACTTATTACCCAGTAACAAGATTGGAAACTTCTATTTGTTTGTTTACACAATAGGATCATATTTATGCTTCTTGGCAGTTGACAGTATACAGTATACCACCGTATCCCATAATGACTGTGAAAGTAATTTGGGTCAGCAATTGTCACAGTAACATTGCATCCAAACACAATATATCATTCTGTATACATATGAGGGAATATAATGTTTTATATTACACTCCACAACATAATTTAAGCATAGCACTTCAATTGTACTAACAATAATTGTTTTATTGGTATGCGAATGGAAAAGAAAATTTAAATTTTAGCACCAAACTATTAGGGCATAATCAAATTCAACCGTTGGAGAAAAATTGGGTTGGAATGCAAAGTACCAAAAAAACCAGAAAACTGGCTTTTGTGACTACTTCCTCCTGGAGGAAGAATGAAGAATATTTGAGGAAACTTTTTTTTTTTTAGATTTTTATAAGGTAATTGTAAAGGTTTAGTGACCTATGATTTCTGCAAAAAGCTTTTTTGTCTAACAATTCTAAACTAAATTTCTTACCTCATGATAACTGTAGGAAGCTGAACTTGAGAATTCATATGGTCCATTTCAAGCCTGTGTGCCTACTAAAACATATCCAAAGGTCCCAAGTGAATTGTTTTTGCCACACGTCTGTGGTAAAACACTGTGAAAGGGAGGGGGGGTTTGTTTTTCCAGAGATTGCTAAGCAAACTTCCCTGATCCTTGACTGCCCTTTGGAGCAGGGCTGCCAGCACTGCTTGTAATAGGCTCAGTACTGCATTAAGTTGTGCTTATTGGGGGACCGACCAGCTGTACATTGTCTAATACAATTATTCTGTCAAATCCTATTATTATTGGTGTAGTTTACACAAGAAAACCTTTTTTTCTTCAGGTATAATTACAGTGATTCTATGAGCAAACCCAAATACCTAAAAATTGAAAATCCATAAAACAACTATTTTAAGGATGTGTTAACTACCTACTACAGGATTTCTAAAATTAGACAAATATTTTGGAAAAACACAAGTCAAACCAGTATCTTACAATACAAGCCTAAGTTATGGTTTTGGATTCTTGTGAGGTACTTTCCTGTGCAAATAAGACGCACCGGTTTCCCTGAGGTAAAAACACAGTTCAGACTAGTTCTACCACGTGGAAATTCACAAAGGTCAAACCTAAATCCTCTGTCTTGAGTTTGACCTTGGCATGCTCGTGCATCAGCAAAACTAACTGCATTACCTTCACTGTGTTCTCAGGAAGATATAGGCCACCATTTCTGGCAATTAAAACTATACCTAGCCAAGGGCTAAAAGACGGTCCACTGATTAACCCAGTAACTTTTAATAACCTTTTTCAAAAGTTTAATAACCATTTCAGGTACTGCCTCTTCATCTAGTTCTTAGATAGGCCATGAACATTGTCCATTGAAGAACATTCTTTCTTTCTAGATAAATTGAGTTTTTCTAAAGCCAATATTTATTCCCTCATCTTTCTTCGTTATTAAACATTACTCTGTGTGCAGATAGCCAATCTGTCATAAATATTTTCAGACTCATATTAGTGCATCTAATTTACATCAAGCAGACCCAGGTGAGAAGCTCCCCTGAGGATTAACATTTTGGTTTTTTTCCAGATTAACTGTCAGTTGTACTGTAGCAATCAAAGCAGGAAAACTCTTCATTCCTGAGACCTAAATATTTCACCTTAATAACAACACAAATTAGAGGACAGCTTGGCATACTAAATCACTAGCTGAATCTTAATTTTCACAGTGCCTGTCCATAACTCTTCATGTTACTTACAGTTGACAAGACTTGGATGATTTGCTGTATATTCCACTTTCCTAATGTTATTTTACAGATTCAAGTATCAATCTGAAAGGTTTATACTCCTTGTGACTGTTGAAGAGTGGGTATTTTTCCATTATTTAAAGCAGGGATTTTGACAACTGTATAAATCCCATTAATACATTATTTTGGCCAAGTAAATGACTGACTTGACATCTGAAATGCTCTTCCTGCTAGTGGAGTTACTTTTTCCACTCAACCTAATTTGAGCAAACTCATCCCCTGCCTCTCAGATCAAACCTGTGGTAATTTAATTATATTCTGTAAAAGTTGCTGAGATTGATGATTAACTCACTACACAGAGAAGTGTCTTCAAGTACTATAAAGCCATGCAGTGCCAGACTAATTATTTTGCCTATACAACCACGTTATATTTATTACAGACATTAGCAGTAAGTGGAAAGAGCATGGTTCTTCTATTACTGAATTAAGCCCAAGCAATTGTTAAGTGAAAACATAAACCAGGAGTACAGCTAAGAGAAAAATCAAATTTAACATGAAAACCATTCACTTACAAAATTGTTTTGGTATTTAACAATTATTATCTCCCAGAAGAGAGGTGTGAAACAAACAGCAGTCTAAATTTTCTAGACACGGGACTCTGATGTAATTAAAACTTTATCTGATAGCAATGTTTCCACCAAGCCACAGGGGACTACAACCTAATATATTTGTTGTTGGCATAATGAAACACTAAGACTGTATTTTAACAAGACTTTTTATGTGTGGGTTTATATAAAACCCCCTGCCAGTGTTACCATCATTAGTATACTTCACTAAGATTTCACTGAGGTGTGAGATTCAGTGTCCCCTTTACCTAAAAATTATTTTATAAATGAATGTGTTCTACGTCCTTTGTTTTACAACACACTTGTGATACCATTTTTTCAATTGTGAAGTATTTTTAACAACAAAAATACTCTATTTCGTTTTTAGAAAGGCAAGAATTATTTCAGCACACTAACTTTTTTTTGTACCTTCTATCAATGCTGCCTAGACTATGGCTTCACGTATGTTTATTTCTTTTTCTGTGGGACACAGCAGTTTAGATACTGCATGATGAAATGTTTTCTGTCGTGAAGTATCTTAAGCAGGAGCATGCACTAATAATATTGTGAAAATACAAGCCTGAACGCTCTTTATGTGCCAAAGAGAACAATGTGTTTCTGACGAATAAAGTTGTCTGGAGACTCTGGCTTTTGTTTTGTTAATAAAAATTTAATTTCTCATCTAAATACTGCTCTTGAGCACTGTTGTCCAAATTCTTACTTCAGTACAAAACCTGAAGCTGCCCGTTGACCTTTGCAGTGATTAAAATATGAACCAGGCAATAGGGCACTCTCATCTGTTAAGTCTCGATGACTTTAAAGTGGTAGTTTATAGCTCCATGAAGGAGCAGCACTCCTGCATGATTTTGTCTCCTTTCTTCTGCTTTCAAATGAGGGCACGAAACCCCCACAAGAGCAAATCCCCCCAGCCCCATAAGCGATGCCCGGAGAGGGAGGCTGCTGTGCCTGCTTAGCCACAGCGAGAGAAAGGGCTTTTGAACACTGGTTCTGCCTCTGAGACTCCCCGCGGCTCAAACAAGCCTGCAAGGCTTCCTCATGTTCTCACGGCCATCCTGGGAAGATTCCTCCAATTCCCCTCTCCACTGTCTTTCAAATAACTCTATATACACCCTGCAAATGAAGAACAGCGAGAGCTCAGAATCAGCTCTTTAATAATGGCCAATTCCCAGTGACATCAAGTACAGCTATTCAGATATTTTCTCTGACAGCCAGGTTACTTGAGCTTCTGCTTAAATTTTATAAATAACCTTCCTCTTGCTATTAGAGAATATGCTGACAGATTTCAGAATTTTCATCCCATTCCTCCCTACAAAACTCTGAGGAAGATTTATGGTGGCAAGGACAGCAGGCTGTGCATCCTTTTGCAAATCTCTTTCGGTCACTGGGATAGCCCTTACCATGTGCATCCATCCATATACATCACGATGTGATTAGGCTATTGCAGTTTGGGCATTCGAGCTTCTCAGCTGCTATATGTCCTCTTCACTACTGTTGGGATGCAGTCCAACAAGCCCTACTTAAATCTGCAGAAGCTACTGGGAAAAAAAGCCTTTTTAGTAAGTTTCCTAGGCTTTCCTATACAGCTCTGAAGAAATTTGAACTGTATTTCTAAGTTCCTTCAGAAGTCACTGGAGCGGAGGTTTATCAACATGGATTTTTTTAAGATATGAGCATAACATAACACATAACTGCCTAAGTTGTTCACGCTTTCAGACTTCATATATTAGTCTATCTCACTGAGCAGACAACTACTTTGAAGTTATCTATGTGCTAATAAATGTCAACCTTGAGAATACAAAGTAGTATCTCAGCTCACGCTAGCTGGACCAGGTTCCTCTCACAGTGAGTTTTATAGCCCACATCTCATCAAATACTAGTAGTCTGGCTTTATCAAGCATTTACCCTTTTGTTCTACTTTTTTGGGGGGGTTTAGTATTTTGTATTTTCTAACACTCTGTGCCTCTCCCTCCTGGGTTTCAGGTGACTCATCAAGACACCTGGTCAATTTACGCTTGTTAATTGAGAAACAGCTTATGAAAATAAACACAACATAAATGCTGTTGCAGTAAAATATGGCTTTTCTCTACATTTCCCGTTCCTATTGGATAGGCCCAAAAGGAAGTTTCAAACTCCTTGCTGATGCATCCATAATATCCTCTCTTGAGGGTTTTGAACAAGAGACAGAAGTCTTGTTACTGCAATCCTATGATACATTCCTGCCCTGGTTGTCCACTGTTAAAAGGCATTTTACCAGCGATAAGATTGCAAATTTTCATTCATCATAGAAATTCAACACAATTGTCATGATTATCTGCCTTGTTCAAATAAGGTTCATGACTACGACAATGAATTTGCTGCTCAGGTATTAAATGCTATCTTACTATGCTTAGATTTAGATATAAATACCTGCCCATCATTTGCATGAATAATTAGCAAACTTTTCTTCTTTAAAAAATTCTTTAAAAAATCGGTTCAAAAAAACAAAAAAACAGCTCCTTTTCTTCTCTTTCCTCTGCATTCACCCAAGTTCTAATTTTGTGACATGTCATTTAAACTGACGCGATTTGTAACAAAACCTTCATTATACAAGACAGCTAGAAACAGAGCTGTCTTTAACAATGAATCACAATTCTAAACTTTATGATTCACCCAACTATCTCTTCTGCAAGGAAGACCAATGTGATTAAGAACCTGAAGAATGGAAACGTAAATAGTAAAGCTGTGATATAAAGCAAGGCGTGCATGTCTAGTTACTCATAGACTGTTAAGATCAGAAACCTAACCAGTCATTTTTAATGATTTCTAACTTCTAGTTTTTCCTTCAGATTTAATTATCTTTCTAACTAAAATATGAACAGTGCAGACTATTTTGTTTAAATAAACTGATAATGAATGCACAGTCAGCTGTGCCTTTTCCCTGGTGTACTTTTCTATTTTTCTTATTGAACACATCTGCTGATACATTACATGTTACAGCGTGTGAAGGCAAACACATCAGAAGTAGGACAAACTAATAGCATCGGCAACATCCCCCTGCACTGAAAAAGAGGAACGAGAACTGTTCTCACACACAAGAACGCAATTACTTGCTCTGCTGAGTATTGACACAAAATGAATGGACAAATCACAGGAAACCAAAGGGCTGAGATTACTTCTATAAGATTATTATTTCACTGTGTCATCAAAGTAAATTACCACAAACAGATGAATGAATGTGATTTCTGCATTTATGAGCATCAGAAATTTGAGAGATAACTCTTCTTCCATTGAAAAAGATATGCTGTTATGTCTATATTTTCACACTGCAGTAAAATGTTTTTACAGAAATCACCAACAGTTAAATGATCTGTTCCAAATATCTTTAGTCCAGTATCATATTACAAATGCAGTATCAGAATGTTATATCAAATAGATTTCATATTTCAATGTTTAGCATTTCCTGATTTTGTGGTGGTTAAAAGGACTTGCACAGTAGTAGCTCAGTCTTTTCTGTATCTATATCACAAAATAATCTTTAAATAAATGATTTATAGTACAGAACTTTTAACAGTGTATTGTCATGCAATGCCATCCACAGCCTGTGGAAACCTTATTTACAACCAGCCAAGGGTGGAGGGGGGAGGCAAGAATTAGCAGGGAGAGGGGAAGAACTCTCTTTCAGAGTCTTTCTTCAGAAACTGGTGAAATTTTTTCTAATACTGTCCAGGGCAGAGCTGGGTCAGCCAGATGCTTGCTTTCGGGTCAGCCTCCCTGCAGTGAGCACCTTGCATGAAATCAACTCTTGTGCAGAGCACAAAACACAATAACGTTCACCACTGAAAATTCATACACGGCTGTTTTCATGGCAGAATTTGAAATGTAAGCGGGGAAAGGGAATATGTTAATGCCCTGTGTAGGAGATAACCTATATAAAACAAATAGAACACACCATCTGAGTACAAAATGCAATTTTCTGAGGTGTGAAGTAAATAAAACTTCAACCAATAGCCTCTAGAATTCCAGAAGTATGTTTTCCAAAGCGAAAGTTACTTTTGTGCAAAAATTCAACTTTTACTTCCAAATCATATTTATTGTAAATGTGTTCAAGAAAACTGAAAATATTTGACTTTTCTCAGTCTAAAGAAAAGCTGTACTAGTTTATTTAGCTCCTACAGAATATCAGTTTACAATACTGAGCACAAAAGTAAAAGATATATTCATTGTCAGGTATTAAGACAATGAGACATGATACATAATATACCTGTGTTCAAGACATATTTTATGTTAATTTATACGATCCACATCAACAGGAAAAATATTGGGCCGAAAAAAGGCTCTGTCTTTATTGCCTCTAACTTTCAGCACTGCAATAGGCTAGACAATATTTAGATTCATATTTAGATACTTGGACTGAGATGCATGCCTAAACCATGATAGTTATCCAACTTAAATAACTTTCTCTGTGAGTTCTACAATAAAATTTGTACATTGGATAGACTTATTAAAAAGCAAGAGCAAACAAAAATGTCCCCTTTTTAACAGTTGATCTCAGACACATTTACAGAATTCTACCAAAACCACCCACTTCTTCAGGCTTAGCTGCTCCCAGGGTTCTTAATTAACAATTGTTCATCCTACCACTTGACCACATTACACTAGAGCTAATTTCATTATATCTGCTTGTAGGAACGAGACTACTGCTTGAATACATCATCCTTTGCAAGATCAAACTCTGTGTAGTACCAGAAAGAAATTCTACCAATCTGTTTTACCAGATTTGAAAACTGTATGCCCAGTAATTCCAAAATAATGTACATACTCTGCATGTGTGTGTACCACACATCATTGAAATTACAGTTTAAAAAGAGGAACCTCTCATGATGCACAAGAATAGTAAAAAAACAATTTGCATACAGTACAGCGAGCTATCTTTCTTTATTAACTGACTTTGAGGCAAAGTCAAGAGATTTACGTACCAACATGCAAGTACAGAAGACAACATTTTGTACTGTCTGAACTCCTACCGTCAAAGACAGAAACTTATTTTCTCAGTGTGTAATCTGAATGTGTCCTCCAGAGCTGCTACAAATAGACTGTGTTAGTGATAGACTTTCGAAAGAATTACCACAGCCAGAAGCCTTTTGTATTAGCCAGCAATACGTTCAGGTTTCATTCTGTGGTAAGCCCTAAATTGATCTCCTGTAACACTTTCTGAGTAAGCGGTAGGAGTTACTAGCTTAATATTTACTCTATGACTTTTTTAAGTATACTGTAACCTCCTCTAATACTGCAGGGAAGTTAACGACCAGAACATTTCAGTTCTGCAGTTAGCAGCGTCCTTGCTCAGGAATCCCACAATCTGCTGAGCCAATATTGTTTTAATGTATAGAAGCTTGCACTCAGAAAAGGCAAAAGAGAAAAATCTTTTTGGAATTCAGGGTTGACTAGTAGTTCAAAGCAATTCAATTACTGTAACACAATAAGTAGGAACTGCAATAATTTTCATACTGAATTTATTTAATGCCACCTAAAATAATGTCTCCTGACTATACTTTAACAGAGTCACACACACTCTTCCATTAAATCCACAAAACTCTCTGTGAAGACAGGTGACAGTAAAGCTGGATAGGGATGCTAAAATTATTTGTTATCAAATGCAAATAGTGGAAAAACATTTGAACCACTGGGTTTGAAGGATCAGTGGTTTTAAAGTCCAACCAGCAGCTTGTTAAATTGGCTGCACCTCAGTGGTTAATACCAGGGCCAATTCTGTTCAGCATCTTTAACAACCTGTACAGAAAGCATCCTCAGCAAGTTTGCGGACACCACTAGTCTGAGAGGAGCAGTCAATATCTACCTGGAGGGCAGGGCTGCCATTGAGAGGGCTTTGACAGCCTGGAGAAATGGGCTAGCACTGAACTTTAACAGCGTAAATGCAAAGTCCTGCTCCTCTCATGCTCCCATTGCTCTCTACAACTATCTAATTTGAGGGTATAGAGAAGAGAGAGACAGACTGTTCTCAGAGATAAATAGTGAAAGGATAAGGAGCCACTGACACAAATTGCAGCAAGGGAAATTTCAGCCAAGATATTAGGAAAAAAAAATGCAGTGCTAAGCTGGACAAGCACTGGAGCTAATGCTCAGAGAGGCTGTAGTATCTCCATCCTGGGAGACACTCCAAACATGTAGAGACATGGTCCTGAGCAACCTGCTTTACTCTGGGTGGGATCTAACTTTGATACTGGCCCTGCTCAGGGTGGAAGGTTGGACCAAAGGACCTCCAGAGCTTCCTTTCAACTCAAAATTATTGCAGGGTTCTCTGATCCTAAATTTTCAAAGAAACACAGGCAGCAAAAGTCTTATTTTCGGTCTAATGGATATACCCATAAACATGTCTTCACATTCTCACCACATGAAAAATGTCACATTTTCACAGGTGAATTTACACAACCTTTTTTACAAAAAGAAGCAAGTCAAGTCACCCACCCCCTTTTTTTTTTTTTTGAAAACATACTTTCTACAAACACGCCTGCAAACTCACTTCAGGTAAGGATGGTGAAATAAACTGAACAAACAATATCATAAAATTAGTCTCTAAGGTGGTATCTATACTTAAAAATAAATTAATACTGATATTTTATTAATAAAACATTTGCCAGATACCAGTTAGGATGCATACCATAACAGCATTCAGTAATTTCCTTTGCTGATGCGCATAAAGATAGATAAAATGAATGTTAGATTTTAATGACTAAAATTTTAGACATTTCCCACACCAATGCAGCTATGGGTTTCTGAGGAATAAATGACAGAAACAAAGGGTCTAACCTCTTGCTTGTAGCCCAGGTCCGCAAGTCTCATGTGCTCCTGGACTGTCTTGGCGCACATACCATGGTACTAGCTGGCACCTGCGCCACTTGTGGGTCTTCCACCTGAAATGAGGGGGAAGCAATCAGCTTCAAAGAATCCATCTAAACTTGTAGCTATCAAAACTGAGGCAGAAGTAGTGCTAGACAGTGTTAGAAACCAATGTAAGCTATCACTTATTATTACTGACTGGTCACAGCCAATTCACAACAAATGGTAACAATAGATTACAGTCTTTTCCCTCTTTCCTGTTAACTTTTTTTGCTCCTTTTAGGATTTTTTTAGGATTTTTAGTATTTTTTTTTAATTTTTAGGATTATGCCATTAAGAACACAGGTAAGGAAGGAGGAGGAGGCAGAGGAGGGAATAGGAAGAAAACCATATATATTTTCAAGGATTTCAAAGTACAAAGGTATATTAACACTACCTAACAAATACAAAACCAACACAAACCACAATACCAGGATTATACATTAATACAAAGCATTAACACACTTCTACAAGATGTTAAAAAGAAATTTCAAAAGAGAATACTATGCAAAATAATAAAATGATGTGACTTGAATACCCATTTAACAGAACCCCTTTGCTGTGGATTTATATCTGAGCATCCTTGGAGTATTTTACCAGTCAACAAAATGACATAACAAAATTTGAAAAGTGGATTTACTGAAGTAACAATAACATGTCATAAAAACAATATGGACCCGTTAAATAACGATGAGTTTTTAAATACTAGCATGCCCTAAAAACCTGCTCTCTTTCTCACTTTGCCTTCCTTCCTTTCTTTTGTCTACCTATCTCAGTGAAGCAAAGATGTGCTGAAGTTTCCCAAATACACTCCAGACATAGATGTCAGGGTTGATTTCTGGTTCATGCAGTACTGGGAGTGTCTTTTGGCAGTAAATACTGTCACATATAGGTGTTAGTGCATTTCTTTCTCTTTTCCTTCTTTCCTTTTGCCCAGGCCTTTTCTTCCTCTCCCTTAGGCATGTCTTGGAACACAAGAACAAATGGAGCAATTCTGCCTTGCTTGAAGCACAAACAAGTCTTGGAGTTATAAAAATGAGGTCTGATGAGCAGTCTTAGGATTTTTGTTTTGTTTTCTCAAATTTCAAATGATAGGATTACAACGGTAAAGTTTTCACAACCAACAAATTCCTTTGTTAAGCTTCATCTTCCAAACACTATCCCAAAAGGAGAAATCAGAAGCAAAAAGGGACCCCAGCTACAGCAAAGCATTGGGACAGTGGGTTTAAATGACTGTGAGGGTGCCTCAGGCAGCCCCAGAGCATCTGGGGTCTTGGGTAGTTGAATAGCAGCACCTGACAAATGTGGAGCCAGCTAAGAGATCCAGCACAATGTGCATATGGGCCCAGACCATATCAAAATAAAACACAGACAAAAAGAATCTGCAAAAATTTTGATAAGAAATGTGATATTGTGCTGCTTAAATTATTCTTGCATTCATATAAACTGCTGTGAAACTTTTACAAAGTTCCCTTCTATTGCTGCAGAATACCCTACAACTTAAATAGAACAAATCCAGGCAAGTCTGGTTATTGTCACATCTCTGAAATAATCCACAGTTCTCTGAATAACTTAGAGTGGGGGCAAAAAAAATGCTGTGTTCACAGCTCAGACCATCAGCTGCTCTCATGTTTAAAATTATACAGAATCACAGAATGGTCAGGATTAGAAAGGACCTCTGGAGATCATCTAGTCCAACCCCCCTGCCACAGCAGGGACACCTACAGCAGGTTGCACAGGATGGCGTCCAGGTGGGTTTTGAATGTCTCCAGTGTGGGAGACTCCACAACCTCTCCGGGCAGCCTGTTCCAGTGCTCTGCCATCCTCAAAGGAAAAAAGTTCCTCCTCATGTTAAGATGGAACTTCCTATGCTCCAGTTTGTGCCCATTACCTCTTGTTCTATCACTGGGCACCACTGAAAAAAGACTGTTCTCATCTACCTGGCACCCTCCCCTTAAGTACTTATAAGTATTGATAAGATCCCCCCTCAGTCGTCTTCTTTCTAAACTAAAAAGACCCAAGTGCCTCAACCTTTCCTCATAAGAAAGATGCTCCAGTCCCCTAATCATCTTTGTAGCCCTTTGCTGGACCTTCTCCAGCAGTTCCCCGTCGTTCTGGAACTGGGGATCCCAGAACTGGACACAGTACTCCAGATGCGGCCTCACCAGGGCAGAGTAGAGGGGGAGGATGACCTCTCTCGACCTGCTGGCCACACTCTTCTTGATGCACCCCAGGATGCCATTGGCCTTCTTGGCACATTACTGGCTCATGGTCAGAAAAGGAGGGCTATAGTCGTGGGCGACTCAGCACTGAGGGGGACTGAAGGCCCAATATGTAGGGCAGACCCTGCTCTCAGGGAAGTCTGCTGCCTTCCGGGGGCACGCGTTAGGGACATCACTAAGAGACTCCCTAGCCTGGTGCAGCCCTCCGACTACTATTCGTTGCTCCTGTTTCATGTGGGGGGCGATGAATGCGCAGAAAGGAGTGCAAGGATGATTAAAAGGGATATCAGGGCTTTGGGACAGTCACTACAGGGATCTGGAGCACAGGTGATTTTCTCATCCCTACTTCCTGTTGCGGGCAATGACATTGAAAGGAACAGACCGAGCTCAATCTGTTAACATGTGGCTCCGTGGATGGTGTCAACGACACAACTTTGGGTTTTTTAACAATGGAATGACCTATGCGGCATCAGGCCTGCTGGCATCAGATGGGGGCTGGCTCACTCAGAGAGGGAGAAGGGGTTTTGCCCAAAAATTGGCAGGGCTCATTAACAGGGCTTTAAACTAAATTCGACGGGGGGAAGGGGGTATTATCAGGGTTGCCCATGAACAGCCAAGGGATGTTACATCAAGGAAAGGGGAACAGGGCGCTGGTGAGGGCATGCAGCCATTAGCTCCAAGATGTGCCAGCTACGCTGCAGTATGCCCAAACCTTCACGTAGATGAGCTAGGAGCTCCTGGACCAACGGGAGTCAATCGGGAGGCACTGTTAGTACAGGACAAAGGAATTACAGCTGCTCCAACCAAATCGGCCGCAACGAAGACACGGCTGAAGTGCCTCTTCACAAATGCGCGGAGCATGGGGAACAAGCAGGAGGAATTAGAGACGTGTACACGCCTCCAAGGCTACGATCTCATCAGCATCGTAGAAACTTGGTGGGACGACTCCTATGACTGGAGCGTCGGCATGAAAGGGTACAGGCTCTTCAGGAGAGACAGGCAAGGGAAACGAGGAGGCGGTGTTGCCTTATATGTTGATGAGCAGCTGGAATGTATGGAGCTCAACCTGGGGGAGGATACCGAGCCAACTGAGAGCCTATGGGTCAAGATTACAGGGAAATCGGGAGCAGGGGACGTTACAGTGGGGGTATGCTACAGGCCACCCGACCAGGAAGACCAAGTGGATGAAGCCCTCTACAGACAGATAAGGGCAGCATCACGTTCACAGACCTTGGTTCTCATAGGTGACTTCAACCACCCTGACATCAGTTGGAAGGATAACACAGCCAGGCACAGGCAATCCAGGAGGTTCCTGGATTGCATTGAGGACAACTTCCTTCTCCAAGTGGTTGAGGAGCCGACGAGGAGAGGAGCCGTGCTGGACCTTGTTCTTACCAACAAGGAGGGGCTGGTTGACAGGGTCAAACTCAGGGGTAGCCTGGGCTGCAGTGACCACGAAATGGTTGAGTTTGAAATCCTCAAGGCAACGAAGAAGGTGCGCAGCAGGCTGATGACCCTGGACTTCAGGAGAGCCGACTTTGGCCTCTTGAAGAATCTGCTTGGTATGGTGCCGTGGGATGAAGCGCTGGAAGGAAGAGGGGTCCAAGAAAATTGGTTAATATTCAAGGACCACCTCCTCCAAGCACAGCAGCAACGCATTCCTACAAAGAGGAAGGCAGGCAGAAAAGCCAGGAGGCCTGCGTGGATGAACAAGGAGCTCCTGGAACTGACCAAAAGAAAAAAGGAGGCCTACAGGGAGTGGAGACAGGGCCGGGTAGCCTGGGAGGATTACAAAGGAATCGTTCGAGCAGCCAGAGAGCGGGTTAGACAAGCTAAAGCCCAGCTAGAACTAAATCTGGCCAGGGACATTAAGACAAACAAAAAATCCTTCTATAGGTATATCAGCGAGAAAAGAAAGACTAGGGAAAATGTAGGCCCTCTCCGGAAGGATACGCAAGAACTGGTCACCCGGGACAGCGACAGAGCTGAGGTACTCAATGACTTTTTTGCCTCAGTCTTCACAGACAAGGACAGCAGCCGCACTGCCCAAGACGCAGATTGCAAAGGAGAGGATTGGGAAAATGGAGCACCGCCCACTGTAGATGAAGATCAAGTGAGAGACCACCTGAGGAACCTGAAGGTGCACAAGTCCATGGGACCTGATGAGATACATCCGCGGGTCCTGAGGGAACTGGCAGATCAAGTCGCGAAGCCACTAGCCATCATATTTGAGAAGTCGTGGCAGTCTGGCGAGGTTCCTGCCGACTGGAAAAGGGGAAACATAACCCCTATTTTCAAAAAGGGAAACAAGGAAGACCCGGGGAACTACAGGCCAGTCAGTCTCACCTCTGTGCCTGGCAAGATCATGGAGCAGATCCTCCTGGAAACTCTGCTGAGGCACACAGAAAACAAGGAGGTGATTGGCGAGAGCCAACATGGCTTCACCAAGGGCAAGTCATCCCTGACAAATTTGGTGGCCTTCTATGAAGGGGTTACAGTGGCAGTGGACAAGGGAAGATCTGCTGATGTCATCTACCTGGACTTGTGCAAAGCGTTTGACACTGTCCCACACGATATCCTGGTCTCTAAATTGAAGAGACATGGATTCGATAAATGGACCACTCGGTGGATAAAGAACTGGCTGGATGGTCGCACTCAAAGGGTTGCGGTCAACGGCTCGGTGTCCAAGTGGAAAGCAGTGACGAGTGGCGTTCCTCAGGGGTCGGTACTGGGACCCGTACTGTTCAACATCTTTGTTAGCGACATGGACAGTGGGGTAGAGTGCACCCTCAGCAAGTTTGCTGATGATACCAAGCTGTTTGGCGAGGCAGACACGCTGGAGGGGAGGGATGCCATCCAGAGGGACCTGGACAGGCTGGAGAGGTGGGCCCAAGCCAACCTCATGCAGTTCAACAAGGCCAAGTGCAAGGTCCTACATCTGGGTCGGGGCAATCCCAAGCACAAATACAGGCTCGGCGGAGAATGGCTGGAGAGCAGCCCTGTGGAGAAGGACCTGGGGGTGATGATTGATGAGAAGCTCGACATGAGCAAGCAGTGTGCGATCGCAGCCCAGAAGGCCAACCGTATCCTGGGCTGCATCAAAAGAAGTGTGGCCAGCAGGTCAAGGGAGGTGATTCTGCCCCTCTACTCTGCTCTCGTGAGACCCCCACCTGGAGTACTGCGTCCAGCTCTGGAGTCCCCAACATAAGAAGGACATGGACCTGCTGGAGCGCGTCCAGAGGAGAGCCACGAGGATGATCAGAGGGCTGGGATCAGCCTCTCCTCATAGGAGAGGCTGAGAGAGTTGGGGCTGTTCAGCCTGGAGAAGAGAAGGCTCCGGGGAGATCTTATTGCGGCCTTCCAGTACCTAAAGGGGGCCTACAGGAGAGCTGGGGAAGGACTTTTTACTAGGGCATGTAGTGATAGGACGAGGGGGAACGGCTTTAAGCTGGAACAGGGCCAGGTTTTAGATTAAACATTAGGAAGAAGTTTTTCACTTTAAGGGTGGTGAGGCACTGGAACAGGTTGCCCAGAGAGGTTGTTGAAGCCCCATCCCTGGAGGTGTTCAAGGCCAGGCTGGACGTGGCCTTGGGCAACCTGGTCTAGTGAGAGGTATCCCTGCCTGTGGCAGGGGGGTTGGAACTCGATGATCTTCAAGGTCCCTTCCAACCTAAACCATTCTATGATTCTATGATTCTATGATCCTGTTGTCCACCAGGACTCCCAGGTCCCTTTCCACAGAGCTGCTCTCCAGGAGGTCAGCCCCCAACCTGTGCCGATGCATGGGGTTATTCCTCCCCAGATGCAGTACCCTACACTGTCCTTGTTGAATTTCATTAGGTTCCTCTCTGCCCAACTCTCCAGCATGTCCAGGTCACACTGTATGGTGGCACAGCCTTCCAGCGTGTCAGCCACTCCTCCCAGTTTTGTTGTGTCATCAGCAAACTTGCTGATGGTACACTGTATCCCTTCATCCAGGTCATTGATGAATATATTAAACAGGACTGGACCCAGGACTAACCCCTGAGGAACACCACTTGTTACTGGTCTCCAACTAGACTCTGCAGCACTAACCACAACCCTCTGAGCTCTATTGTTCAGCCACTGTTCAATCCACCCCGCTGTCCATTTATCTAACCCACACTTCCTAAGCTTGCCTGTGAGGATGATGTGGGAGACAGTGTCAAACCATTATCTCAACGGTTTTGCACCTCAAGTTTCATCGTAATTGGCCTCTGCAGGCCAGTATCTAAATTAAGGCGTGAGCCAAGCTGAGAGTGTGAGTCCGTCTGTCTTAATATGTGTATAGGTCAGAAAGATGCTACAGGAAATATAAAGAAAATGGTTTTAGTATTAGTTTGTGTCATGAAATTTAAATCCCCTCATCTACCACTCCCTAGCAACTGTTCTGCTCGGCACATCACCATGCACTAGCTCAGGTAAAATTTGATACTGAAGATGTTAAAGAAATGAGGAGCAGCCAGCATTTTAAAAGATAAAACTCTGACTCTGGTATTGACTAGAAAAAGTTCTCGAGGTATATTTCTCTGACGTTTGGAGTACTGAATTTGGTAGCTTCCCAATGCTGGTTATATTTCAGTTATATCCAGTGTGATCTCCTGATGAATTTGTGAAGACAATCCTTACTAGATGATGAAAGCAACACCTTTCTTTAATCTCAATTTGTTTTGGCTAAAATAAGCTTAAATTCTATTTGCACCACTGCAACAAAGAGGGGTTTCATGGGAACTAGCAGGTGTTCTCTAGCCACTGGAGAAACAGAACATTGGCTTCCAATTCAAATATATCTATTATTCATCAAAAAAAATCTTTTTTTTTTATTTCATCAAGTAAAACCAACCATCTGCATCACAATTTTCTAAACTTTGTCCGTATCAACAGCCAGATCTTGCTGTACATCTAGACTTTCCCATGCAACTCAGACAGATAGTACAAAATTGCCCGAAAATTTTCTTAAGCTGTTATGATGGAGAACCCCAGCTGTTGGAACAGTCCTCAGCATTCGCTGGAGAAGATTAGGTCAACACAGAGAATTTTGTATGTTAGGTAATGTATCAGCTGTGGAGTATCTCAGGGTTGAGGGGGATGGAAAGATGGAGGATACAGTGCATGGCACAGCATGGCAGCAGAACTCAGCTCTCCTAAGCAGATGAGGCTGCATTTCAGTACTTTAGATAAAGATTTTTTTAATTGCATAGAATTTCAAAATAGCTGCTAAGAAAGATTTATCCTGGAAAGTAATTCTTAGTAGTTGCAATATTCCTGCAAAGGAACTGGAACAAAATGAACTAGTGATTCGCTATGGGCCCAACTGAGTCTACACAGACTCATAGAATTGCTAAGGTTGGAAGGGACCCTTAAGATCATCAAGTCCAACCATCAACCTACCCTGACAAAACCACCTCTAAACCATGTCCCTAAGTACCACATCTACCCTCTTTTTAAACACCTCCAGGGATGGTGAATCCACCCCCTCCCTGGGCAGCCTATTCCAGTGTTTAATAACCCTTCCCATGAAAAAATGTTTCCTAATATCCAGTCCAAACCTCCCCTGACATAACTTGAATCCATTTCCTCTTGTCCTATCACTTTTCACCCAGGAGAAGAGGTCAGTCCCCACCTCTCTACAACCTCCTTTCAGGTAGTTGTAGAGGGTGATAAGGTCTCCCCTCAGCCTCCTCTTCTCCAGGCTAAACAACCCCAGTTCCCTCAGTCGTTCCTCATAAGGCTTGTTCTCCAGACCCCTCACCAGATTTGTAGCCCTTCTCTGGACACGCTCCAGCACCTCAGTGTCCTTCTTGTAGTGAGGGGCCCAAAACTGAACACAGTACTCGAGGTGGGGCTTCGCCAGTGCTGAGTACAGGGGGATGATCACTTCTCTAGTCCTGCTCACCACACTATTCCTAATACAGGCCAGGATGCCGTTGGCCTTCTTGGCCACCTGGGCATACTGCTGGCTCATATTCAGCCAGCTGTCCACCAACACCCCCAGGTCCTTCTCTGCCGGGCAGCTTTCGAGCCACTCCACCCCAGTCCTGTAGTGCTGCATAGGATTGTTGTGACCCAAGTGCAGGACCCGGCACTTGACCTTGTTGAACCTCATACCATTGGCCTTGGCCCATCGGTCCAGCCTGTCCAGATCTCTCTGCAGAGCCATCCTACCCTCAAGCAGATCAACACGTCCGCCCAGCTTAGTGTCATCTGCGAACTTACTGAGGGTGCATTTGATCCCCTCATCCAGATCATTGATAAAGATATTAAAGAGAACCGGCCCCAGCACCGAGCCCTGGGGGACACCATTTGTGACCGGACACCAGCTGGATTTAACTCCATTTACCACCACTCTCTGGGCACGGCCATCCAGCCAGTTTTTTACCCTGTGAAAAGTATGCCTGTCCAGGCCATGAACAGCCAGTTTCTCCAGGCGAATGCTGTGGGAAACAGTGTCAAAAGCCTTGCAAAAATCCAGGTAGATAACATCCACAGCTTTTCCCTCATCCACTAAGTGGGTCACCTTATCATAGAAGGAGATTAGGTTGGTCAGGCATGACCTGCCTTTCATAAACCCATGCTGACTGGGCCTGATCACCCTGTTCTCCTGCATGTGCTGTGTAATGGCATTGAGGATGATCTGTTCCATGACCTTCCCAGGCACCGAGGTCAGACTGACTGGCCTGCACTTCCCTGGATCCTCCTTCCGGCCCTTCTTGTGGGTGGGTGTCACATTTGCCAACCTCCAGTCAGCTGGGACCTCCCCGGTTAGCCAGGACTGCTCATAAATGATGCAAAGTGGCCTGGTGAGCTCTTCCGCCAGCTCCTTCAGTACCCTCGGGTGGATCCCACATCTGTTCTGAAACCTTGATTTAGCTATTTTTCTTACTAAGTGAAATTCAACAAGCTTTTGAGGTAATACAAGTTGAAAAATCATGTCTGAACTGTCTCTGGTTGATTTAGACTACCTGTAGCTATAGCAGACAGGAGAAGCTTCACATTCTTTTTCTTCAAACAAGGAGTCCGGGCACTCCCGACCACCGTTGGCAGGCAGCTGGATGATGACTCGATGACGGGACTGCTTCTTTACCGTGACACCTCCTGCAAAGAGTAGAAGAGCTTGTTTCCCCTGCTACTACATAGGGATGCCAGTAATTAGAGCAAAAATAAGATTTAATGTAACAGGTATTTGAGTCAATTGCTATAATAGTGACATGCTATTTTGTCCGTAAGCAGAAAATTAAGCCTAATAGATAAAATACTTTAATCTCGGCTATAGGCCAGGAAGCAGAACTAAACAGAAAGAAACAGTAGCAACTCTGTACAAATGAATATACAGCTGAAATGAACACACAGTTCAAGTGAACAAAAATTAAACCAGCTCAGTTTGCTGCTACACTTTACAGTTTCAAAGTGTAATTTTGCCCTAATCATTTGCATGCAAAACCAGAAACAGAAATTAATGGGAAGAAATTATTATATTTCAAATATTTTCCATTCGGTAAATGACTCAATCAGGAAATCTGCTTGCCTTTTGCTTATCTCCACAGCCAGGAATATAGTAAATTTAATTTACAGTCGGTTCTCTCCAGGCCGGGCTTTAATTCTGCTCCCTATACCCTCGTTTCCCAGCTGGGACTAGCATTACTCTATCTAGATACACAAAAAATATTCCAAAAGAGCATGCCTTACATTTAAATGTGAAGTTTTATTTCCCAGTCTGGAATTAATTTACAGTTTACGGTTTTTAATTATTATAGTCATTCATTATTAATGATAAACAGTAAATAGTTCCTGTAGGAATTTTGATTCCAGTCATCTTCAGATATCAGTTGTTCATGCAGAAAATTAAGAGAAAAGCTACAAATCTATATTAGTTCCATAATAATACCTAATACACAAATATTATTAGGTAAAAATCTTGGAATTTTTTTTTTTTTTCCCCAGAGAGCTGTAGCACAGACGTTTGGCTGACTGGGTTGATATCCAGCTTTGGGTGGGTTATTACAGCAGCTGCAGCTTGTCTGAACACAGAAGCGTGCTGGACCACGGCCAAACAATTGTAATTAGGAGCAAGCAGTAGGAGAATCCCGGCGGTGGCTCTCCACCACCTGGCCGCTTTTCAGCCCAGAGGAAACCCTCCACTCCCGAGTCAATCAGCTCCAGAAGATGCCAGGAGCTGGCACAAGGGGCACGACAGACGTACATCCCAGCAAAGCTGCTGACCAGCTTGCTGACACAAATGGGTAAAACCCATGAAATAAAAATCGGTTGTGTAGTACAAAAAGAGATTGACTCACTGAATAGACAAAAGGCCTGTATTGGTTCACAAATATACTGGTTTTTAGCAGCATACATGCTAGCTTGGAGTCAATATTCATGAAGATGTGTTCATTGCATCAAGACCTTTCTTAAAACCCGCAGAAATAAGACCAGAAGAGCATGGCATTTTTGTCCAAGATGATTTGCCCCGACAAAAATATTTCAGAAAGAATAATTAATATTGCTGTAAAACAACACAGTATTTAATAATGAATAACTATTTCATAGATTCAGATTCAATGGTCTTACTTCACTGTTCTTTTTCAAAGGTTATAAATTTAATCTTCCTAACTCCTTTTTTATTTGTTATAATGCACTAAGCGCTAATAGGAATTACTGCAAAAATGACTTTATGCTTGTGTCCCTTATAAAGCATGAAGAATTGGCCATGACATTCGAAGTGCGTATATTTCATGTAGCAATATCTTACATTCTGATGATATGGTAGCTGTGAGTAATCACCACGTCCTACACAGGGATTAGCACCCCATGGAACTCAGGGTATTACAGAGCCTGTCCGTAATAGTACATATTATAAAAATACCTCCTGTTAAGCTTAAAAGAGAAAAAGAGATAATGCAGACAAATGTGGGCAATATTAAGCCTGCCATCACTTTAACTTTATGTATTATTTCAATGTAATAAAAATTCAAGGGAGACCCGCACTGTTTTTAAGAGCTTTGCCAAGCGTATTAAAACGGTATTGCAATGTATGTTTAAGTCAGACCATTAATATCAACTTAAAGTCTGCTCATTTTCATTAACTTTTCTTCAGTTTTCATTGGGGTAGAATAAACTAGCACAGGCAAAAGTGAGAGTTTTGCCAAAATTATATACCTATGCACATCTCTCTCCTTTCAAATACAGTTTCTGTAATTGAACAAGTCTGTGTCTGCTCTGTGAATAGTTATCTCTTTATCAGTGGAAGATGTAAATGGGAGTTTGTAACATAGAACTAGGCAAAATGGGGAAAAAAACCCCAAACATGCTTATTAAAAATGTATAGCAATAACGATTCTATTCAGCAAAAATGCTATGTCCTCCTTGCAGCTGCTCTATCAGCTATTACATGGCCTTTGTCAGAGTGATGCATGTAAGTATTCTGCCAAAAGTGACTGCTAGGCTGACTCCTTTTTTTTTTTCCTTAAAAATCTGTCTACTAGCACAAAATGGATAAAATTACCTTCTTGACATGAAGATGGACACAACGTCCAGTCGCTGAATGGAGTCACAATACAGTCCTTCCTACAGGGAAGCAGACAAGGCCTCACTGTTTCTGGTCGGAGGCTCTCAGGGCATCTAAAAAAAAAAAAAAAAACCGAAAAAGAAGCATTATCAAATAAACAATCATTCTGCAGTGAACTGGTGAATCACGAGAGGTACTGAATGCCTGCAGGCACATGAGGGGAGTGCTAGTTGCCCAGAATTCACTAGGATTGAGCTCAGAAATAAAAACTGTTAGAATTTAAATACAGCTGGTGGAAGCAAGCCAAAACTGGTGCATTCTACACCTGGGGATTTAACTAAAAAAAATCATGATTCATCACTCACCATTCTAGACTCTGCCTTTCCAGTGTTATTTTCAAGTTTCCAAATTATTATGAAGAAAAACCATCTAGTTTACCTTAGCAAAATACATTTTTAGCTCTTCATAAATTTACCACAAACATAAACTCTGGAAGGAGGCACATTTAAACTAAATAACATTGCTAACTGAGGAACAAATAGGGTCGATGGCCATGGAACTGGCCACGGATTATGACAGAAACCAGAAAAGGGTTTGAAATTGCCAGATTAATGAGACTGTGAAAGACTGTCAGAAAGGACAAAAAACCTTGCTTGTTTTAGGAAGAGGCTTGATCAGCATATAAAAGGCATTGTTGGACTGCCACATATGGGACTCATTAACCCAGGTCATTTTCACCCCTTCTGTATTCCTATTTTTTCACCAAGGACAAGCAACTGTCTATGCTGTAGTACTTGTTTTCAGAATGATGCACTAACTTTAGCAGAAGCAGTGCAAATCTTTAAAATTATTTCAAAATTATTATTGCCCTATGTGGACTGTCAGAGGAATACGTAAAGAGGCAAGAAAAACATCACTTCTACATTTTGGAGCTTTTGGCTCATAGCAGGAAAAACATTACTGTGACTAGCTTTTGCTCTTGTGGCTGCTGGGCATCTTGGACCAGAGAGATGAGACACCAGTTTTATATTTGGACTGGATCAGCTGGGGAAGCTTGGCTTGCATGAGGCATCTTTCTTGCCAGGCTGAAGGGAGCACAGGCAAGTCTAACAATGAACTACTGAGACAATGTGGTCTCCCTGGTCAGGGGAGAACTACGCCTGTGTCACTGTGGGAACAGAAGCAGGGGGAAAGGAGGAGTAAAGTTGAGTTGCAGCTTTACAGGAACATGTTCTTCAGCAGTAACACTTGCTAGTTCATGATTTCCATTGGTTGCCTCTGCATTTTCTCATCAATTCATGTAAACTTCTCAGAGTACAATCCATTACTGTGAACCAGCACCAATTTCTTGGTGCCCTCTCCCACCCTTTCTTTTTTCTCCCCTAAAATACCAACATGAAAGGCCACAAAATACTACAGCTATAGGAACATAAATCTCCATCATCTCTCCATAAGCTCTCTCTACATTTTTAAGTCAAATTGTGCCTTGTTTCTATGTGATCCATAAAATCAGATTATGTATGTGTGGGTGTATTGTACATGGTCAGGTACACTTTAAAAATGCATCTGCCACCAATCACATACATTGACTACATTTTCAGAAATTTTCTCTAAAGTTAAAATTCAAAATGCTTCTGAAAAGTATTGAACATTGGCTTACTAATGCCTTTGTCCATAAAGAACAACAGAAATTACAAGATTACAAAAAAGTCTGAATTATACTCATTCACTGTTTCACTAAGAACTTCATCTTTCAGAAGCGCCGAACATTACAATTTGTCTTCAGATCCTTGGGCCAGGCAATTAGTTCAATTAGCACACCATTTCTATCTTTTATATTGTTTGCATTTAGTATACGTGGCTTAAAGTGAAGTATTGATTTTTTTTGCAGTCCTTACTCAAGGTCAAATTAAACAGAAGAGATACAAGCTGAAGTCTGTAACTTGTGAGGTAGATAAGGCCAATAATATCGATTGTATCATACCACAGTAATCCTTTTTATTAAGGGGAGTTTAAAACAAGGTTCCTATTTACATTTCCATGTTAAATGTCTGGTTCTTTAAAAACGATTCAGTGATTTTAATGTGACAATTTGAAGGATTAACCAAGGCTTTTTTTTCCTCATTTCACAGGACTCATTTATGACACAATAAAACCGCCCTCTTCCCCAAAATTTAAGGTCAAATCAAAGGCAGACATATTAACAGCAAATTTTAAAAGGAAGATAAATCATTAGAGGTTTTTTTTAAATATAAAATGAATATCAAATAAAAGATATAATGGTATCATGACTGAACAGAACAGCAACTTAATGCAGATACACAACAATTTAGATTGCTGAATGTGCTGGCGTTATTCCCCATATTTCCATTTAAAGTAAATTAGGAATAAGTCTACTGCTGAATAAAGCAACAAATAGTAGGCACCATGCAAATACTTAGTGCGAGAATAGCTGCCTCATGAACTTTCTAAACGACCTCTGCTATCAGCTCTTCCAGCTCTGAATTTGTCCTGAGTGGGATACATTTACAGACTGCCAAACTGTATGAAGATATTATCAAATGCATTTTACTAGCAGCTAATCTGTATTTAACCCTAGTCATACACTAAATTGCAAAATTAAATCATTGGGCCAAAGAGATCTCTTAAAAAAACACATTTATGGGAAAAAAACCCTCATGAGGGTTGTCAAACTGATGTTCAAACTAATGCTCTGTCAGAGCTGCACTATTCTTGACCTTGGTCTGCTTCTGAGAAGATGCTCTTACATGGGTTGTACTGTATTTAGTCTCCAAACAGTATTTTTGCATGTAACTGCACTAATCCATATAATGCATTGCTTGCTTGGAGGTACCACAAAGATCTTGGAAATGGTGCTGGAGTGCACACCACACACATGCCTCAAGACTTTTATTTCGACTCGATCTGATGATGGCAAAGGGCCAACTGGATTTAGCAGTCAGTCAGCTGTCAGCAGTATCACCACTGTAAATATCGCCCATAAAAATCAATAGTAAGAAAAGTATTTTATAACGCTTCTGTAGCTTCAGTTTTATATTTTTAAAAGATGAACTGTTCCCTCATGAGAACAAAAAGATGGGGCTCTTTTTGTCTTTGCATGCAGTCATTGCTGATATAAACATAGAGCAGTAAAATCCAAAGATATTTACAGCATGAAGATACTTTTTAAGATCTTTACTTTTTTGGGCCCACTTGTCCCACGTTGACTCTCACACAGATGACCTTTCTTGTCTGCATCCCCACGGAACAGGTGGCCTCCCCATTCCAGCTGGCAGAGGAGTTGAAAGCAGAGACAGATGTATCCTCTATGCACTGTCCCCACGGGCCGGTCTGCCAATGATACACAGTGCAAGAGTGTTCGTTACAGCTGCGTGTTTCCTGTAGGGCACTACTATTTGGGCACTGTATTCCTCCTGGAACAATAAAACAGGGCAGAAGTTCATGCAGTGGAAGGAAATAAAGTGTTTTATTAAAAAAAAAACTCTAACACTTTGAAATGTTATTAGTTATGTATTATCACTTTGATTACATGAAAGAAATGTTGTTCCTTTTTCCTCCTCTTCATATGCCCAATATGGACATTGACAAACTTCAGTCAACAGACTACACAGAACAGAATGTACACGGACAGTAAATGTAAATGTGTACAATAAAGATGACAAAATAATCGTAATCTAGATAACACATTACTTTAGTGTGGTTGGAGTAATCTACAGCCATTTTATTTTAGGATTCTCTAAAAGAGACTAAGAGATCACATAAGGAATTATGAAGGCTCCAGGCAGAAGAAATGGTTAAATGTTCTAGTTATGCATGTTTAGAGACCGCTGTTTATGTCTAAGTCACGGATCAATTAAAAAGATTTTCAGAGCTCTTGTCCAAGCTCCCAGTGGATATTTATCCATGTTACGTAATTACCAAAGAGGATGGCACAGCTGGCAATTTCAGGTCCAGATTGAGATAACAAAGGCTGTTGCGGGTTAAGATTAAAATGCATTCATGTGTCAGTAATTGTGAAGAAAAGCTCAGACAATGCTATCTTTGTTGTGTCTGTTTTCAGATAGTATGTTCAGTTTCTTATATTCAAGCACTTCAAAGCTAATCTGGCCTCCCAATCCTCCACGTGTAAAGAGGAGGTCTTCCTTCCAGACTTGATCATAGGCTACTAGGTGTCTAGCCCTGTGAGTAGGCAGCATGGCTGCTACAACTCTGGTGTTACTAGACATACAGAATGTAGGTTTAAGAATCAATTTCAACATTCATGGCCTACACAGGAACAACAGGACTCCTATCTCCAGGTGATGCAAAGTCAAGGAAAATCTAAATAACATTTTAGTCTTTCCTAAAAGACAAGAACAGCAAGAAAGATAACTGAAAGAGGAGCTTTTTAGTAGTTACTGCAGTTAAGCCATACAATGCTTTTCTCTAAAAGAAAAAATGTATGTTCACACCAAGCACACGTCAGAGAGCGTTTTAGCTTTTGTATCCCACTGCTGAACTTTAGGTTGACCTCCTGCTCTACAGACATGCAAGAGGGAAGGGGTTTTAAGCACTCATTGTTGAGAGGAATTAAACAAACAAGTAAGTGTAATCAAAGACACAATAGATACTTCGATAACTCCAACACAATTCAGTCAAGTATCACAAGTGTGAAAATACTTTATATCCCAAGGTGCTTTTATGGGATGCCTGGATCTGTGGCAAATGTGAGCAAAGGGACATTCTAATGAAAACACAGGACAAAATTCAAACTCTCAAATTATTTTCATAGAGATATTTTTAACTTCTAACTGTGGAATAAAAATATTGATACAACAGTATACAGGCAAGAGTAAACATCATATTAACTGAGATGTCATGCCAAAGACTGGCTAATCTTAAATTTTGCAACGGGGGATTAGAAAAACCTAAAAACATGTGAAAGCAATCAAATGGCTGGAATTAAATTGTTTTTTTTGGCTCAGAATGGATGCAATTCAAGTCTATCAGACTTGCTTAAAATAGATGCCAATATGCAAAGCATCAAGACAAAATATGTCATATGCATTTTCCTAAAAAAGGAAATAAAAAAACAAATGGTAAAACAAAATTATGGTTATGTATTAAGTTTCAAAACATTATACAAGCAGTTTCCTTCAGGAAATAAAAAATCTTCCGACTAACACCAGTAGATAGGAATACAAGCAAGGATATTAGGAAAGTGAGTGTATTTTGAAAATTAAAAAAAAAAGCAAAGATAGTAAAGTCACAAATTATTTGGCATTGGAAAGAAAATTGATTCACATGAGGAGTCTAGACATTTTCCCCCAGTACAAGGATTAAAAAAAGGAAAATTTAGAAGAGATAAGGAAGGTTACTAAATTAATTATTTCCATCTGATGTTTGCTCAAGAAGAAACACAAGAGAAACATTTAAGCAAATTCATAAATTAAAGGGGTGCGTGTGGAAAGAAATGTTTCCCCAGGAATGGATGTCATAACCACCAGTTCCTAAGGCATTTGAGAATAAAGTGACAACTTAGATTCAGTTTTGACAGCTATGCAAAAACATATATTCAGGGAAAAAATGAGAGTGACATTGACTTGTAAATGAAAAACATTGGAGCATGAATGTCTGCAGCTCAGTGGGAATCCAGTTCTGTTCAGATTAAACAAGTAGTTAAAAAACTATGTAAAGAATGAACAAAATGTGGAAATAATATTACTGAAATATAAAACAACTATCACTAGTACCAAATCTTTGTGCTATTAAAAAATACACTATTTATTTATAGCGTGCTATTCTCTCCATTACTTTCTGCTCCCTTAAATTAAAATAGCTACAGAAAAAGCAGAAGGGGTTGGAAAACTGGCAGTTAGAGATGCCCTTTACAACATCTGCATAGGGGTAACAAGATCAGTGCTGCTCAACTTTAAGAGCATTTCACCAAATGAGGACAGGTTTGACAGGAATATATAAATTAATGAGTATCACAGGAAAAAAAAATGGACATTTAATTTTATCAGAATACATGAAAAAGGGACATACAATATTAAATCCATTTTATATAATACATGATCAGATGACTGTAAATAACTGGCAGTACTAAAAAGAATCATTTTGAGGTACAAAAACCAGTTGGAGCTGAAGCGTTTCTTTTTGGTTTTGGATACTTAAGTAAAGCACACTTGGAAATGAAAGGCTATCTTTACAGAGGGACTTGCATATTACTCATAAAATAGCAGTGATATGAGGGTAGTTTCCTTGAATGCTTTAACAGAATTGTCATATGCTTAGATTGCTTTTCGGCCTGGTTTGGAGCTGGTAATGGGTAAGACATCTTGGTCTAGGATATTCAAAGATTGGATATTATAAGTCTTTTTTGTGACACTGTCTTGATAACTTCCAAATTTTAAAATGTTTAGCATTTTTTTAAAGCATTTAGGATAATTTTAATTTAACTCATTTTACAAATGCATGCAATTTTATACATGCATTTCAAAACAGCTGGGATAATCTTAAAGTTTGAGAAAACACATGGGACTGAGGTGCCTCTTGTAATCTAGAGAGTGAGGTGTTGCTCATTTCTCTTTTGCTTTAGGGACGAGGTAGGCACTCCTCGAGGCAGCTGCACTTCCCAAAGACAGCCATGGTCAGTACATGCAGACCACTACCAAAAGTACAAAGACTGCCCTGTTGGTGCAGATCTCCTGTTCCGGTTCTGCAAATATTCACACCTCCTCACCTGGTGCACATCAGATATACAAACCAAGCAGACCTGTCCTATGATACACAACAGGACAGGAGTGTGGGTGCACCCATGGGAAACAAGAGGTCTGTCCTCAAGTCCTTTCTCAGATAGGATTTGAACCCCGGACCCCATGCTCCAGACAGGAATCTCAGCCAAGGGGCTCCTGAGCAAAAGAGGGAGCATAGTGACGTCATCTCCCCCAGCTCCTCTTCACACGCAGGTGGCAGGTCACTTTGCAAGTCTGGCCTGAAATTTCAGGTTCCTCAGTTCCAAAACTAAGTGGCTTTTAATTCCCATTTCAGCTGAAATCAGTTAAAACTCATGACAATCCCTGTCTTCTCCAAAATTGATCATTTGGTGAATAAGCAGTTTGCCGGGAAAACAATTACTCAATTCTGTGCTTTATCAGATTTAATTACCACGCACTATTATTTCAAGTCAGGAAAATGCAAAAATTAAAAACTAACAAACCAAGTAAGTGTAAGAAGAGTAAACACATTAAAAAGCCCTAAGTATAACTCCTCTTTTGCAACTATGAAGTCAAAGTGCACGGGAATTTTAACAGGAATAAAATTTTAAAGAATATCAACCATGGTTTACCTAGACTTGAGAAGAAACTCCTTTGATCCAGCTATTCCTTCCAGGTTCAGTAAATCAATCATGCACATATATGAGAAGTACGAGCTATTGGCCTCTGTCAAACAGAATACCTGATGAGATGGACAACTGATATTCTATACTACCTAATTCAGTGATGTTTAATAGTCTATGATATATGGGGTAACACTAAATAGTCCTGGCATTATACTTTGCTAATCTATGAACATACAGTTGCCATAGTAAGACATTGCCATGCATATGCATCTCTGCCCTGAGAGAATATTTCAAACAAAATCATTCTTCACTCTTATTTTATTAAATCAAGCCTTTTAATTAGATTATTTTCTTCTTTGCATTTGACTTGTGGGTTGTTTTTTTTAGTCTTTAATTTTCCAAAATCAGTATCAGTCATTTACTACTGACAAAACTTGGAATGTAACCACAATATTACTGTTACATTGTATGACACTGATTTGGCAGTGTCAATCAATGGCAGTATATAATCAATACAGAAACAACCTGCATAGTTACTATTTACTAAAAAATTAAGACTCATTTATTACTATTTAGTTTCAGGGCATGGCCTATGTAAAGTAGTACTAGTACTTATTGCTAATTATATATGATTCACTGTAAGCAGGAAACAAAAAAAAATAGCAGAAATATTAAGCAGAAAATAAAACAAAAATAGACAAATGCTACATTCAACAGAGATAGGTTGAGCTGTATACAATGCCTTTACTAGACTTATGCAGAATAACTATGTGATGTATCAGGTAACATCATTATGTCCTCTGCTGTCATTTTAAATTTTGACACAATGACTTTCCTGAGTTTCTTACTGTACCATGAAGATGTATTTGACAGTGACACAAATGAGCTACCACTATAGGCAGGCTCACAGACAGGCAAATTTATAAATCACTTCACCTTTCAAATATTCATGCTGAGGACAATGATCTCAGAAAAGATACCAAAATGATTATTGTGACACCAGTTTCCACATGGAGTCATCTCACAAACCACAGAAAGTCTTTATCTCGAGGAAAGAGAATTCCTCTCTCACTCTCTCTCTCTCAACAGAATGCAAATAAATAAGCCCATCCCAGATGTGTATAACCACACCATTCTGGAGGCTCTGCAGCGTAGGGTTTGACCATGCAGAAGAGATGTTGTTCTGAATGAGGAAATGCTGATGAGAGGGCGTATGGCTGAGGTCAGCTCCTGGTTCGAGCAGAAGTCAATGTGGTGCTGCAGGGGCAGTCTTATCCCAGAGCTCATTAGAAAACTTTGTCACTACTGTAATTTACATATGGCTTCAATTTTTCCTGTGAAGCTATTCTTGTCACCAAGGAATTATTATAATACTACTGAATTATTCCTATTCTAAGTCATCCAAGAAAATTGATTATACTGTGGCTGTTTCCTGGTGGCCAGTTATGCTAACTTGATAGTTTCTTCAAACCAATTCAGCAGCATAGATAGCTGGGAAGTAAGAAGGAAAGTAAGGTCTTAAGTGTGAAATGAAATAGCTCTATCACAGACAGTCATCTGCCAACATTAACAAGCAAAATGAGAGAATATAGTATTTTTTATTTCAAAGAGGAGAGAAACTGAACAATCACAGACAATACTTTGATAAGAAGCCATCTGAGATCCAGATAAAAGAATCTCTCTCATATGTATTTACAGACCCTTAAAAATTTGAATGGGGTGTTCATGTTTAAGTACCCCAATGAACAAGAATTAAGCATTTCAGATACTTGGAGGGATTGCAATATTCCTTGTGTATGCAATGCCTGCAACGCTTTGATCTTGCCAGGCTTGTAGACTGAATTCTCCATGGTTAGCAGGAGAATGCATGTGATCAAGGACTCACAGTGATAAACATGGACTCCTTACGTCATCTTAGAAGCCAAGTTTACTCTTATTCATAGACTGGCAACAGACTTGCACATTCTTTCATTAATTAATGTCAAATCCTGATATCATAGGAATTGTATATATTTATGTGCAATATATTTGACCTATTGTGTTCTGAATAAAAACTCTCAAATATCATGGCTATATTATACAGGAATTACTATGAAATGGCTTACCTAACCTGGTCTGTCTCTCACACCAACAGTTCAAGGAAAGGTTCAAAAATGCAAAAGGGAACACCTGTGCGACTGCTCACCTGAACAGAACTCATACCTGTTTTCAGAACTCAGTTTTAATGTGTAAATGGAATTATTGGTCTTACATTCTTGAGACTTGGGATTTTTAGCTATACGTGACATTTACAGAGTTTTCATCAACAGTAATATGCATTTTTATAGGCTCTGAATAGAACTGAGAACTGTATGTTTCCCAAAAAAGGTTCATGTGGAGCTTCCTTTTTATATCAGCAGAATACAGGCTTTCAGATACACGAATATATTCTGTGCCTCAAGAACATAAAATGACCTCCCAGCACCAACTACACAATCAGAGTTTCATGTTTTGGGAACCCTGTTGATCCCTGTCATGCAATTCTGAAGGTGAAAAGTCATTCAGTTATTTGTCAGGCAGCAAATGACTGAAAGGCATAAGAAACCCACGGGGAGAAAGATGACAATAACTCTAATTTCAGTGAAGCATAAAACATAGAAGCTAAACTGATACTTTTTGAATATAATACAAGCAAAGGTGAAAAGTGTCTTCCAGCTAGAGTTGTAACGATATGCTAAGCCTTGGAAAGTTCCTTTATTTATTTATATATTTTTATTCTCTGGAGTTTGTACAGCGTGCAAAGGAGAACGGTGTTGAAGATACCTGACCAAGATGTGAGTGAACTGCTATAAGCTAGGTAGACATACCAGCTTGTATCCTTAAAAAAAAGGCACAGAATAACCTCATTTCAGAATAGTTGTAAAGAGGCCAGGGTTCGAGCAAAGCTGAAACGCTACAATAGCTAGTTAATGAGTTGGCATTCTCAGCAGTAATTCAGGGATCTCTTCACTACTACCTGCATGGTTTGAGACCTGTCAGTCTTTGTGATCCCTCAGTGCTGGTTCTGGTCATTATGCAACATAAATAAATAAAATTCATACACCTAAAGCCCAGCCTATGCTTAACTGCTTTGCTTCATCTGCAGCCTTGTAAATTATCCCAAGATGTGTTAAGTACCAAAGTCAGAATAAAACTGGTACTTTTTAAAAAGAAGTATAATAAAATGGAATAATTTTCTGGAGTAATTTAGGTTTCCACTTCTGTCGCATGTTTTTCAAGATGTTAAATATCTGTCTCTAGTAAAACTGCATAAGCATATGGAAAATCTATTATCTTTACCTACATGGAAAAGCAAGAAGCACATGAATATATGTATATTTGAATTATCATCTGAAAACGTGGCTCTGTGTTTCCCTCAAAATGAGTCAATTTGACACATTATAAAAAAGGTGGCAACGTAAAACCAATTTTGTTTCAAATTTTAAGAGCATTTCTACATTGTTAGACAGATCCATCTAAGTAATTTCTTATTTGAATCACCTACTAAAATGAGTATAGTTCTGATTGCCTCTTACACTTGTAGTAAAGGTCCCTTTCAGGGAAAAGGTTGAAAGTGCCTGCTCCACTACATATTATTTTACAATTACCCAAATAATGTCAAATTCACAGTATACTTTTAGCAATGAAATTAACTGTGTTTGCAAACACAGAAGTGTTTAGGCACCAAGCTGTGTGGTGTACTTGACACGCTGGAGGGGAGGGATGCCATCCAGAGGGACCTGGACAGGCTGGAGAGATGGGCCCGTGCAAACCTCATGAAGTTCTAAAAGGCCAAGTGCAAGGTCCTGCATGTGGACCGGGGCACTCCCATGCACAAATACAGGCTGGGCAGAGACTGGGTTGAGAGCAGCCCTGAGGAGAAGGACTTGGGGGTGTTGGTTGATGAGAAGCTCAACATGAGCAGATAATGTGTGCTCACAGCCCAGAAAGACAACCGTATCCTGGGCTGCATCAAAAGAACCATAGTCAGCAGGTCAAGCGAGGTGATTCTCCACCTCTGCTCTCATGAGACCCCACCTGGAGTACTGTGTCCAGCTCTGGAGCCCCCAAAGTAAGAAGGACATGGACCTGTTGGACCATGTCCAGAGGAGGGCCACGAAGATGATCAGAAGTCTGGAGCAGCTCTCCTATGAAGACAGGCTGAGAGAGTTGGGGTTGTTCAGCCTGGAGAAGAGAAGGCTCCGGGGAGACCTTATAGCAGCCTTCCAGTACTTAAAGGGGGCCCACAGGAAAGATGGGGAGGGACTCTTTATCAGGGAGTGTAGTGATAGGATGAGGAGTAACAGCTTTAAATTGAAAGAGGGCAGATTTACATTAGATACTAGGAAGAATGCTTTACTGTGAAGGTGGTGAGGCACTGGAACAGAGTGCCCAGAGAGGTTGTTGAAGCCCTGTCCCTGGAAGTGTTCAAGACCAGGCTGGATGGGGCTTTGAGCAACCTGGTCTAGTGGGAGGTGTCCCTGCCCATGGCAGGGCTGTTGGAACTAGATGATCTTTACGTTGGCTTCCTACCAAACGATTCTATGATTCTATGATATGATGAAGTCTGTCTCTTTCTTTCTCCATTTCTCAGAACGGGCATTCTCTTTCACTACTTCCATACTTTACAAGTTTTACTTTTCAGCTAAATTTAATCTTAGCTCTGAAATAATAAAATGCTTAACAGTTTTAAAGAAGAATTAAAACATTCACGTATCCTTTTATATTGAAGGTGTTTAACTTTTACTTGTGTGTGTTACTGACAGTAATGTTTTCCAAGGCCTCTTTGGTGACAATGTCTCCTCGCTGCCAGCGTTGCACAAGGCATTTTAGGCACTTTATCAGTTGGATCCTGGCACACCTGACATAGCCATTTTAGAACCATGTTACATATAGAATACATTTGCTCTATTATCCGCAAAAATACTTAAGAACAAAACAACACAAAATCATTTATAGGAAGCATGGAAAATCAAAGAATAGAAAAGAACGTATATCTGGAACCTTTTTCTTTTTCTCCTTTATATTCCAGCTGTGTCTTCTCTTTGCATTTGCTAGAGACACTGCACACGGACCATTTGCATGGTTGGAAACCATTCACTAGTGAGGATTTGCAGGGTAAAACCAGTCTTACTATGAATAAAAATGTTAATGGGGTAACATTAGTTACCAATGTGAGCTAAGAAGCTACAAAAGCCATCTGTTAGCATTTGAATTCATCTTTTCAGCATTCTTACTTATATCCTTCCAAACTGGACCTAAATTATAGCTAGGGTAACTAACAATCCTCTATAAATATCTTTCATAGAGCTCTGCATAGGATAAATCATTTGCCTTGTTTAATTTTAATACAAAACAGGAAAACCATATATTCAAAATCAAAACAGTAGCATCATGCAGAATAATAAAAAAAAGCAACATCAACTGAAAGAACCAAATTAAATCGCCTCTTTAAAACAGCTTCAAGTACCATGAGTAAATGTAGGATAAGCATTTAAGTATTTTTTCTATCTTTAAAAAAACATAACCCCATCTAATAATTTGCTTCTGTTGATCAAGAAATTACTTTGACATTGCACAGACAGTTGAGAATTCACCATCAAACAAGAGTCTGCAAGAGTATGCGACCTTACCTTCACCTGCATACGCCAGAATGGAGCGGGCACGCATCTGCTTCCCTTCTGTGGTTTTGCCGGAGCAGGTGTGTGAGCAGGAGGACCATGCAGACCACATGCTGAGCACACAGTCCTTTGGGCATGGAGCTTCGCAGACAACCGGGATTGGGTAGATAGCATCTCTACACAGCTGTCTGTCAACCTCTTCTCCTGGGAAAGAAAAGGCCAGTAGCAGTCTATCATTTGTTAAATTAACTTAAAATGAGCAATCTAGTCCAGATGGGCACACAAATAAATTAGATTCTGTTCTACTATATAAACAAGGTAAATAGATTTTTTTTATTAAAATGACTTGTCTCCTCTGCCTTGATTCTAGAAGAACATGTTTAAACCTAGTTTAATTTGATATTCTGCTGAAGTGAATGCCAGCCTGGGTGGTCTTTAGGCTTTCATTTCGTTAATACTTATTTGATTCCACAGAAAATTCTAATGTGAATAATAGAGTATATAATATACCTATAGAAAACTGTATACATGGAAATGCACATACATTAATCACCTAGTCTTCATCCATGTTTTTGGGAGAAGGGGGAAAGTATCCTAACTTCCAGTTAAGCCAATTTTACAACCTACAATTCATCCTTTGAATTGCAGCTATGCATCAAAATATGAGGAGTGTTGCAGTCAGCTGCAGAGTGTCTTGTTTGGTTAGAAAGATCTTCATTTGTTAGCCAAACCAGTAACACATCACTCTTTGTGTCATGGAAGTATAAAAAGATCTATGCATTTGCATTTTGTCACATTAATGTACACATTTTATTATAATAAAAAAATCCAGGCTGGTACAAATAGTTTAATGAAATATTAGCTAGTGTTAAAGTAGCAGGGCTGCTTTTGTTTTCAGTAAGGAAATCATGGGAGCACTGTGCCTGAGATTTGTCTGAACAGCACCCTACTCACAAAGTGAGTAATGATCAAATGATCACATATTCAGAGGTCAGTAAGTCTCACAGACAGTGACAAAAGCCTTAGGATAAATCTTCACTTTGGAGCAGATGATGGAAAAGAACGAAGGAGGGAGAGGTTTGGAGTCACTGCTTTAGAGTTATAGCCTTGTTATCATACAAACCAATTACAGAACGTGCTTGCAACAAAAAGCACCAGGAACTGAGCAGTAGCCCACTATGTAATGCCAGTAACAAGAAACTGTGAAAAAGTTGCATCTAAGAGCACACCGGACTTCTGAGGCTATGTTAATTGCATACAATCAAGCATGGAAAGAGCCAGTCCCATTCATAAACATGAAACTTTTTTTTTAAAATTTTCTGAAAAGCATAACATTTTAAAAGCATCTGAATGACTTTTGTGTTATATGATCCATGCTGTACCTTCATAAAACCTTCTGTTGAATTATGATTCATCTGCTGAGACATTATTGAAGCATACGGGATCTTGATAGGACTGGACGTGTCTATAGCATCACACTTGCTATGACCCATCATGTCAACCCTTTTGTTTTAATAGCTAATGTCAATGAAAGTGTCTCATTAAGATTTGCAATGAACATAAGTCTTCGATACAACAAAACATTTATTGGAAATAATATTTAAATACTCTCTAATTTAATGATAAAGACATCAGCCAGTGTTAAAAACCACCACCTGGATTCTGAAAAGCTAATTTAGTGAGCCCTGTGAATGCTGTAAATGAAGCCAAAGATCTATAAACACTGCTTTACCCAAGCCTCAAATTAGGCTTTTATTGCTTAATAGAATAATAATAAAATGAATCAAACACTAATCCAACCAGAAACCGCATTTTTGTCATCCAAAGTTTACAGAGTTTTAAAACCTCTCAAATAAGAATCTCTGATACACTGAGTTCCTGAAAATAGGAGGTTCTTTAGTACTAGTGACATATCATGCGTCCCAGAATTATTAATGACCAAATTCTTTATGAAAAGAGGAAAAGATGAGGGCCATCCATACAATATTATATCCCTTTAACCAGTGTCAAATATTTTATTCATACAGAATCTTTAGGCACAACAGAACTGCAAACATCAATCTTCCTTGGCTCTGCAAACCAGGGGAAGCCCTGCAGCTCTTGCTTTTAAAATAGCCTAAAGTAGTCATAACATCTGAATTATAAAGACCTTTGAGATCAAGTCAGTCTCAATAGCTGTATTTTCCCATATTAAAAATACAAATTTGAGCTCTGCCAAAGGCTTCATAGATCTCCCACATCAAGTTCTGCTTCCCTCACTGGACTCAATCTTTGCATCAATTGCTCCTTCTCTGGTACCACAGGTCATCACGTCCTGACACCAATGCAGGAGGGATTCCTGCCTGCTTCATCAGAACGGCATGTGTTCGGGTTGAAGGATAAGACCAAGTAGCAGACTGCAAACTTCTTTCCCAAAGAATAGAAAAAAAAAAAAAAAGCTAGAAAAGAGGTGAACCTTACTCTCAAATGGTTCCATGAACAGGTAAGGCTCAATGAGGTGAACTGCTGGGATACTTTCACATTTTGCAAGAAGTACTACTATTACAATCAAGTATGGCATAGTGTGAGCATACAATACTATATCAAGATTATTTATTACCTGCCAACTAAGGTGGTGTTAACTTGAAACTCAAGCTAAATTTGGGGTCACAATGAGAAATTGTGTTAAATTAGTTTCAGTCTGAGTTTATATTTCAGACCAAAAAAAGCCTTCACTCTCTCCCCAATTCAAAGCCCTCTTTTATCCTTTGCTTTTACAGAGAAGATATTCTCAAAATATGTATATTTCATATTAGCATTAGGTTTTGTCAACTGTCCAATTCTTATCTGATGAATTCAATAGCATAGATATGCAGTTGGAAGCAATGTTTTATAATGGGTACTTCTTATCTTTAGGGAGATATTTTATTTAGACTAGATTGTTTCTGACATTTCACTAATGATTTTACGAACAACTTGACCTTTGTTGTCTTCCTCTTTAAAGTGCATAGTGTAGTCAACTACCAGGAACCACTCAACCATATGCTGGGAACAATGCCAATGTAAAGACTAAAGCTACTTAGAAAAAGTCCCATTTGATAGTTTGGCATGTGTAGTCTGATATATTATTTTAATTTTATAGATACACATTTATCTTCCACAAGAGTTGAAGACAGAACTCCAAAAACATGAGTCAAATGTCCCTGCCCCAAATTATCTGTACTCTAAGCAACAGAATGATAAAAAGTAAAAACCAGAAGGATGAAAACAGAATATGAAATTTTCATCAAGAAAACTCTTCATCATTTATCAGTTGATTTGTTCACTAAAATCTGGAATCTAGCAATAATCCATATTCAAAAACAGTGCCTATGTAGTTGAATGAAATTTCTCTCTTATGCAACAGATACACATTTTGAGATAAATTATCCAAATAGCACTAAAGGGAGTGACTGCAAGTAGAAATCACAGAATCACAGAATGGTAGGGGTTGGAAGGGACCTGTGGACATCATCTAGTCCAACCACCCCCCTGCCAAAGCAGGTTCACCTACAGAAGGTTGGACAGGAACACATCCAGGCGGATTTTGAATATCTCCAGAGAAGGAGACTCCACAACCTCTCTGGGCAGCCTGTTCCAGTGCTCTGGCACCCTCAAAGTAGAGAAGTTTTTCCTCATCTTCAGATGGAATTGCCTGTGTCCCAGTTTGTGCATGTTGCTCCTTCTCCTGTCACTGGGCACCACTTAAAAAAGAGTCTGGCCCCATTCTCTTGACACCCACCTTTTGGATATTTATAAGCATTGATGAAATGCCCTCTCAGTCTTCTCCAGGCTAAACAGACCTAGGTCTCTCAGTCTCTCCTTATAAGAGAGGTACTTCATTCCCTTGATCATCTTCATAGCCCCCTGCTGGACTCTCTGCATTAGTTCCTTGTCTTTCTTGAACTGGAGAGCCCAGAACTAGACACAGTACTCCAGATGTGACCTCACCAGGGCAGAGTAGAGGCAGATGATGACCTTCCTCAACCTGCTGGCCACGCTCTTTTTAATGCACCCCAGGAGACCATTGGCCTTCTTGGCCACCAGGGCACATTGCTGGCTCATGGTCATCCTGTTGTCCACCAGGACTCCCTGGTCCCTCTCTGCAGAGCTGCTTTCCAGCAGGTCAGCCCCTAACCTGTACTGATGCATGGGGTTATTCCTCCCTAGGTCCAGGACCCTACACTTGCCCTTGTTGAACTTCATTAGGTTCCTCTCTGCCCAACTCTCCAGCCTGTCCAGGTCACGCTGTATGGCAGCACACCCTTCTGGTGTGTCAGCCACTCCTCCCAGTTTTGTGTCATCAGCAAACTTGCCGAGGGTAGACTCTGTCCCCTCATCCAGGTCACTGATATGTTGAACAAGACTGGACCCAGTACTGACTCCTGGGGAACACCGCTAGTAATAGGCCTCCAACTAGACTCTGCGCCGCTGATCACAACCCTCTGAGCTCTGCTATTCAGCCCATTCTCAACCCACCTCACTGTCCACTCATCTAACCCACACTTCCTAAGCTTACCTATGAGCATGTTATGGGAGACAGTGTCAAAAGCCTTGCTGAAGTCGAGGTAGACAACATCCACTGCTCTCCCCTCATCTACCCAGCCAGTCATGCCATCATAGAAGTCTGTCAGATTGGTCAAGCACAGTCTCCTCTTGGTGAATCCACGCTGACCACGTGACAGGAGGCAAAAGAGGTTTCCTTTTTCAAGGACTTAAAATGTCAAAAAACTCTTTAAACCTTTGCTGGGATTTTTACAGACTTGTATCATCAGTAATGAACTCCGAGGAGACAGCCTTTCAAATCCACATCTCTTCCTTGAACTGTTATGCAGAGTCCAGCTAGACAATCAGCAAAGTGAGTCACTAGATTAAAACCTTCTTGTGGCCACGTTCTTGGTGTGAAAAATGTCTAGTTTGTGTGCACACACCAGAGTCACTAGTGAACTACTGAACCATTTAATTACTTTAAAACAAATAAACAAACAAACCTCTCCCCCTGCTCTAATGGATAGGCAAATTTTTACAGACTAGAGGCAGCTTGTGAATAGCATGCAGGAGGAACTGGCTAACTGTTCATGAGTATCAGAGTGTATTCATATCACCATTTTTGTTTTATTACATTCACAAAGCAGATGTGGTGTCCGTGAAAATTTGGTCTAGATACTAAAGGTTGGGATAGACTGCAGAAGACCTTTATTCTGTATTTAATGTAGTTGAATCATGTCACTCCTTTGTGTTTTTGTTTACTCATCTGTAAAATGTGCCTGATACTTAACTTTCTTGTAAAATGCTTTAATGGGAAGCATTCCCAGAGCTGGTATCACTAGAGAGACATGGCAAGGAAATCCTCTTGCTTATTGCGCATCTTTTTACATGATGCATGCTTCAGCGCACAGTAAAAAATTGCTGTCAAATTCTGACCTGTAGTAAATGGAAAGGCAAGTACTTAACAGAGAGCAAAAATTTTTTTAAGCCTTAAGATGAACAGTAAAATCCCTGCAAGATTCAATGAGGTGTAGAGAACAACTGAAAAAAAAAAATCAACATAAAACAAAAATGCTTCTGGGATCCTACAAAATAAGGCAATGAACTTTGTCTCAGTCCTGTACCTGGAAACCAGCTATAGAGTGTGAAAGGCTGAACTATAACCTGATACAAACTAAGTTAAAAACTGACAATAAAATCATAATAAGTGGGATCAAACCAAGAGAGTGCTTTGAACATTAATATGGACCAAGACAGGAATATCACAGAGAGGTAAAACAAATCATGCAATTACATTTTAAAGTTCATAAAAGAAGTAATGACAGCAACTAAGCCTAAATGGTAAAACTGCAGACTTCAGACTCTGTATTGCTTAGTTGAACGTGTTCCAATTTACTAGTTTATCTGCAACTCTAAGAAAAAAAAAGGCTTAGTTATGCCCATATCTTCTTTTTGTGGCTCCTGGTAGCCACATGTGATAGTCTGCTTTTAAGTACAGCAGAGCACAGGAAACTACAGTGTGTCATTCAAGTGTTTTTAAGCCTGCACATTTAAAATGATGATGTAAAAATACAAAAGGATGGAAAAGACTGACAGTTCAAAGCACTGCATGATCTGGATGTACTCATTATACATACTAAGGTATGTGTTTTAAGTATGTATGTGACCATATCAGTTATGGGCATCGCTTGCTCAGCTGTCGCCTCTCTTACCAGCTTTCTTGTTTTGACAGTGAAGCAGAAAAGGATGTACACAATGTGTCATCTGTTGGAAAACTATTGGGCGCATGAAATACTTGGTAAGACACCCCAGAGCCCACTTTTTAAAGTGCTCTGTGTTTGTGGGTGAAGAAGGCCTTGTCCTTATTCAATTACCTTCAATAATGTCTCTAAGCATGGAGGCTGCAGAAAAAAAATGCAGTTAGTTCACACGATGTTAACATCTGTGAGCTGTGCTGGTTGCCATTTACTGTTTCCTTCCTTCCCTGTGTAGAAAAATAATCAGCAGGAAAGTATTGCACTGCCTCCTGTATGGGTTGTAATGGCTGAAATGGCCATTTTTATGGCCATTTATCTTGAATTCCCATGCAGTTTCCTGTCTGCATTCCTCCCACATGAGGATCTCTACTTGTCCTTACGCTGACTCCCTTGTCAGCCTTCGAGTGTGTTGAATGACCTCCTCAGAGTGGCTGAGAAGCCAACGCTGCTGTGTGGCCTCTGCCCACCAAGAGCAAAATATGCCTATCTGTATTCAAAACTCAGCAAAACAAGGTCTGTGGTATGTGCTTAGCCCTGGTTTTCATACGGAAGTAAATTTAACCGCCCTTCGTACCCAAAGTTAGTAAAGCATATGCTTCTCCACCACAAAGTCCGTGCATGCTACTATTTTACAATTTTTGTGTTATCCCTGTAGATATGCAAAGATAGCTTGACTAGATTAAATTAAATTAAAATTATCACAAACCCATACATTTTTCAGATGCTAGGACACCTTATATCTCCTCATAAGCAGAGAGTAATCAATCGCCAGGATAAACTAACATTATCATTTTCATTTCTAATATTATTGCATTTCTTTCAAATCACTAAGCAATTACCAGTCAGTCCCCAAAGTTCACCACAAAAGGAAAAATCCTGCCTGCCTAGCAAGAACTGTCACAGCAAATTAACTTTTCCTTCCAAACCATGGTGCTGCAGCAGGAGTGTGGATTTTTCTTGTTTCAATGATGAGAAGAGGTAGAGAACTATGTTTTGAACTACACATAGCAAAAAGTGGAGAGCCATAATATTTTCACTCAACGTCTTCCCTTTTGCATCATCAGGCACTTGCGATCTGTCATCCTCAAACCTCCTTACCTTTCTTCAACTTTATCAGAACTGTTGATTGGAAATTCAGTCTCATACTGTCACTGAATTTTTTTTTTGGCAATTCGTTTTGCTTCGTTATTTGATTGTGTGTTGTTTTTCTTTTCTTACACAAGAGGAACTCTCTGAGGAAAGCTGTCTTTCTCGTAGCACGTGTCTCTAATTAAAATGCATACACAACTGCAAAAGGCTGACCCAGATTTTTCAGTAGGGGGAATTTAGAAGTTAATCTCTGAAAACCTAATCAAATAAACCACAGAAATGGGAAACAATAATATTTACATGCAATTCATCATTTACCATCTTGTTTAGCTCAAAAATCTTAAGAGTATTTAGAGGAATAAAAAACAGCACATACAACAGTATCTGACTGACAGACCAATTTTTGCTCTTGAATCAGTTCAATACCCATATATAACACATACTTTGATAGACATTAGGAAACTTTAAATGTTTTATTAATCCCAGCAGCCTTCATAACATCTTGACAGCATTTATTCATAACTGCTCCAAAGATAAAGGCTGTCAACGTAAGCTTTAATGTTAGTAAAATGGCAGTGTCCTTGAAAACAGTAGCAACACTATGTTACCTTTTATGTAATTATTTTCCCTTCTAGTTCCTGAATGACCAGCTGTCAAAAAAATCTGTCTGCATGAGGTAGGTTGATAAATTTTCAACATTTTGAATAATTTTTAACCTCTCTAATTATTGAACATAAAGCAACATTAACCTACAATTTATATTATCAATATATTCTACTTCAGTGGCTCCAAAGTTTTGCAACAAACACCATGTGAAAAGACAGTGCATTTTTACCTTGTATTATGTTTATCAAGTGAAGTTTTTGCACTCATTTCTATTGCTTAGGTGCTTAGCTGGTGGCTCCAAGTGTTAAATCAGTTGCTAATTCCCTAATCACATGCCTTTCTCTCAATTGCTTTTGCTAAGTAGCATCTGCATTTAATTAAGTATGTCTTAATTAGTTGATGGTTAATATTCGTGAAGTCATTTTCTTCTTCTAAGAAGCCTAAGTAGAAATGGCACTGATTTCAATGAAGACAAATACACTAGTTTCTCACATCTGTTCATTATGCAAAAATGAAAGAAAGTCGGTCTAATAGTTTAATGATATGAAAACACTGTAGGATTGTAAACTGTTTGATTTGGAGATTTGTGTGTGAAAATTTACTGTGGTTTTCATTTCAATGTAGACTTTCAAGGGGTATCATACAGCCTATTCCTTACTAAACGAAAAATGATAAACATGATACCTTGGCCAGTTATTCAAAACAAATCATGATTCTCATAAACACAGATGAATTTATTTTTTTAAATGAGAAACTTACTAGCACAAGCACATACACCTTCATGTTATTTACACTTTTACCATGACTGCGCACACCAGTGACATACAGAAAAGGCCACTGACTACTCCCCTTTCACTATGCAAATACTGGAAGACATGAATACCTTTTAAAATATAATCCTAAATTTTAAAACGTGGTTTTGGCTTTTTTTAAGCAAAAATTTGCAAATTGCAAAAATTGCAATGAAAAATGACTGATGATGGCAGGAACAAATACTACACAAAAGAAAAATAGCTGGAGCTTAGGAACCCACCATATCCAGTGTTTGTCAAGTCAAAGATAATAGCATGTCAACATGCTTAAGCAAAAATCAGGATCTTTTTAAGATTTTCTATTCCTTTAGGAGATGAAATGCCACATTTTACAAGCAATAACATTCTTGATGACTACATGCAATTTTCGTCATGTGTTCACCTTATGGGAAAAGACATTTTGATGAGTGGGAAGACAGTGGCTTCATGAACTCCCACATTCATGCAGAAATTTAATTCCAACCATAGTACCTGAGTGCTTCTGCCCCTTCTCTGTAACCAAACCAGCAAATGTGGCTACTACACCTCAGCTATAGCTTAAAGAGTAGCATGTGTGTGCTAACCTTCCCTACAACACAGCATATTAGCAGCTATGTAGAAAGAATGCGGAAGCAACTAAACCCCTGCGAGTGGTTTATAGGAAAGCTAAAAGGTGGGAAAGGCATTTTCCTACAGAGGTAAGACAGTTCTGGTTTCAAACCTTCTTCCCTGTCCTTAAGCTCATCCAAAGTTTCAATCATGCAAATTTCAAGAAAAGTGAGTCACTGCTAAGAAATCCAGGTCAGTATTCCTTAATGCATCAGGTAAAGGTAAGGCTTTGCACCATATACAAAACAGTTAGAGGAATTATCAAGCCCAAAGTAACACTCCTTACTTTGCTATAACAACAGCAATAAAGGGACAACTCTGAAACAAAAATGAAGAACATATTTTAAAGATGTATATTTGCTGCTAAAACTGCTTCAGATGGGAAACGTCTTTGGATGTTCTTCGGACGTAACTGGTTAAAAATAATAAACTCACACCTTCAGATATGATATTAATGCTTCCAATAATCTCATTTTCATGTCTGGTAATAGAAGAACATATGTACCTCTATTTATATTAGAGTTATCTATCAGGATTAGAGTCATGCAGATACAGTGTAAATTTGACAGAGGAAAATAAAAACAGGGAAAGGAATAGTATTTTTTCATCCAAACAATACTTTTTCAATGTAAAATGCAGTGTAATCTGTCACATATGTAGGAAGGACAGATGAAAAAACAGTATGAAAAAATAATATTCCATAACTATGTTAACTCAGAAATATACAGTAGCCTGAGGTATTTGGCTGGGAAAAAAAAAAAACCACCTTATTTTTTTTCCATTAAAGTGCAAACTTCTTTTTTTATGCTTGAATTCTTTGCTCTGTGAGAATGAGAAAAGTGGAAGAAACTGTTCTGCTCTCTTTGTCATCTTAACAAGAAGAACATTTTGTGGTATCCACTTTCAAACTTTACCTCTTATTCCTTTACACCGTCTCTTATTTTTCTCTATTCTTTGCTAGATTTACTCAGGTTGAAAAATTAAATTACATACATTTCACTCAGAAAATATGGAAAAAAAGTTTTCCAATTCTCCCTGTATTTATTTACATAATTTTGTAAGTCGCAGCCACGGTATAAGTTCCCCCAAGCATACAGCAATCCCTTGGCTACATGTGAAGCCCCCAGTTAAAAAAAAAAAAATAAAAAAATTATATACATGAGGTCAGTTCCTTCACTATACAGAGTGCCGCACACACAGAGGCACCCACAGGGCCTCTTACAGCACCAGCTGTGGCTTACAAAGTAACACAGCCTTTTTATCTCCAACACAACACTAAGTTATTAGGTACATATTTTGTCTTATGCATGAAAGACTAATGGAAAATTCTTGCAGATGATGCCATCTTTGAATTTTCATGACTTCTGATGCCACTGAATATCCACCAGCATGAAAAAAGCTGTATCTGAACTATTAGTGATAATGCGAGTATCACTGAAAAAGACTGATCTAAATAGGAATACTGAAGAATTAATCCAAATTAATTAAAATGGGACTTTGAAGGAGATTAGTTAAACTGTATTAACATTTTGTATGGCTCTCCTTATTCAGAATGAAAGAGAAAATTCTTAACAGATAGAATTAAGGCCACCTTAATTCTGAATAAGAAGATTCACATAAAGGTTTAATATAGTTTAACTAGTATTATTTTTGCAGTTAATTTGGATCCACTTTCCTAAGTAAGTGCCTCCATGCAGACAAAACAAACAAAAACTGAAACGTGATACGCCTCTAGCCAAAAATCTGCTATACTTTAACTTCATGCCATAGTAGACTTGTACCATAGGAATAGTAGTCCAATGTTTCTAATAGGGAGCCCAGCAGAGCACCTTACCATAGGAGTAAGATTTCCCTACTGCTTGACAGGTAGTTGAAGCATTTTCGCGGTTCATTTGCTAATGTAGTCTTACTGAGAATGATAAGGAACAGAGAATACAAGCGTATTGATCATAACCAAGCGCAGTTGCCTTCTAGTGTCAAATAAGCCAATCAAACGTTATCTTGATATGAAAGAAAAAGTAAGTTTGATGACAGGCTACGGTCCTATTGAGAATAAAATCAATATTAGTCATGGGACCAAGTAGGATCAATATGTCAGACCAATAGGCCATTTCAAGCAGAATGGGGAAAAGAGGGGAAAAGTGCTGACAGAGCTATATGGAAACAAGAAGACAGTGCGAATCTGGAGGGTGAGATCACTTGAAAATTCACAGTTTATTTTTAAGAATACTTGATGAAAGCACTAGCTCACCTTAAAAAGACATTGCTGATCCCAAGATCAACTGGACATTCTCATAAACTTTTCCAAACAAGCCACAATTTATTCAGTGACAAAAAGATATAAAAGCGTGACTTCAAAAATAAAACAAAAAACTACTTTCTCCATTTTTTTGATAAAATGTCACAGAAACTCTATTGTGTTTAACAGTGAAAAAACTTCATTTGACAGAATTTAGAAATATTTGTAGTGTAATTTTGAACACTGGTAACAGTAGGATTTAAAAAAATATGGATTTGAAAATGCAACATGTATCTATTTTAGCATTGAACTAGATCTTTTTGTTTATTTAGAAGATGAATTTTTATTAATCACTGGGAATTATATTACTGTTTTCTCACTACTGGGTATTCTCACCAAATTTTTAACTCATCAGATATGGACAAGTAGAGTGTTGTACACCTTTAAAAAGGTTTCACAGTTATTATAATAAAAAATTAAGTGGAGAACAAGTCCATGAAGGGTAACAGACTATCAGTGATTTCAAACAAGTTTTATTAGAAATGGTAATTCTGATGTGCTGATCTGAACTAAAATAACATTCAGGAATACGAGCTAGGAATAGAAGCATAAAAAGGAAATAATAGGCAAGACTACAAAAACAGTTGCATGAAAACAATGTGACAGCTCCACTAACAGCAGTAGAATGGCAGTCCTCACCACAGTCAATCTTTCCAACAATTCCCTACACTGAGCATATTCCCTACACTAATCAGCATATTTTATACAGCTGCCTTAAATGGCCTGGTTTTCAAGAAACACTAAATATCCATAACTTTCATGAACTTCAAGCTTCTCATTTTCTGCATAAATATGAGTTTTGGGGAATAACTTTATAAATTTAAGCTCAGAAGTTCACAAAGTTGCATCATAAATTAATTCATAAATACTCCAGCACTGCAGTTTCATCACTAAGTATTTTGCTAGAATTTGGCCAACAACATTTTAACGTTATTCCTCTCTCTAATGCAAGAGCATAACCCACAGCTGAGAGCATGACTAATGGCATGCAGCTGACAGAATATTAGATGAATTTTTCAGTTTCTCAACTATCTGATATTTCACTACTATAAAGTGAATTTGCAGCAAGTTTATAACTATACATTCATAAATATCTGTGATACCTCTTGCCACACAAATATACCTGTAACTCAAAAGGAGTTTTAAAAGAATAAGAAAAATTATATTTTATAGTAAAAGATGATTGCAAACATTTTCTTTGCATTATTCATCCAGCTGCAGCTAGTAAAGAGTTGTCACTCTATATGTAATCTGACAGCTCAATTCAATCACAGTTAAAACACAGGACCCAAGAGGTGTAAAAGAGATCACTGCTACTGTCATGTTTACACATTTCTGAGAAACAGTTTTATAATTAATTTCATGGATGCTTCTGTCCGTGTCCTACTACTGGCAGATAAAATGCAGTCTTTGGAGAACATCTTTTTATCCATCTTGCAATGAATATCTTATCATTACAAGTGGAAGGCACAGCATGCCTTTAGGGAGCTCAGACTGTGAATTAATCTTGTCTTTTGGAAACATTTTCATAACTGATTCCCCTCTAGAAGACTAAAACTAACCCATCCTTTTGACTTTTCCTTTTTCCCAGCCTCTCAGTAAATGGATTCAGAAAAAGAACTCTCAGGAAAGCACCCAGAGGTAAATACCACTAATTTTATAAACCTGTGCTAAACTAAGGAAATACAATAACATAGTCACACAACAAAAACAAAAGTAGCAGGAACACATCTCCTAGTATAGGGACATTATAACTTTTCTACTTTGTTAATAACTTATACAAGCTATTGTCCTAAAGTCACTGATTTCTGATTAATTTCACTGCATATTTGCACCAGGTCAGAGAAATGAGCTGTACCATGGAAATAAGGCTCCCTTCCCCTGCTAGGAGGACATCACCATTTTTCTAGAAGCCTCCCCAAGACTTAAGAAGCTTCTAGCTAGCATTATTCTTCTTTTTCCCCTCTTAAAAAAAAATAAAATATCCATTCTGAGATATTCAAAATGAGATTTGATGTAGCTTCTACTTAATAACTTTTCTCTGGAAAACACTAATGCAGCAATTTGCTATTTACAAAATAATATCAGTACCAATAATGGATGTTTCAAATCAGTAAAATTAAAACCAAACATCTGATAATTCCTAGGGCAAGATTTACATAGCTAATCCATAAATTGCCCCAAAAATTACATGAGGAAACCAAACAGCAGTAAATGCCAGAATTAAAGTTGCCCTTGTATAATGCAGTTTTATGAATTGCATAATGACACACTTACTATTTTTCCACTGGGTCCCTTCCTCCTTCAGTTCACAGATTGGAAACTCCTTAATGAGTAGTTATTTGGTATTTTTAGTTTTATTGTCTTTGTTCAAGGCATAAGCCTATGTTTTATTTACCACACATTAATTAAGTGTTATTAAAACAGATTTGGTAATTTTTCTAAGATCTTCCTGTAACAGTTATCAGACACCCACTAATACATTTATTTTCAGAACACTCAAGACGTGACAGGTCAGTATTATCTGTATTTTGCTGATGCTGAACAAAAGCAGAGCAAAATGAAACCCTGAAGAATGGGACAACTAAGGCTAGTTGTCTCAAAGACAAAGCATTCATTACTACAAAATGCCCAGTTAATCCCCAAAGGAGATATATCTGTTTCACAAATAAGTAGCAGGTTCTGTGGGGAAAATGTTATGAAGGCACAATTAAATAATTAAAGAGTTCCATCTGATACATTCGCATAAGGACCAGACAAACAACCTTAATTTTCTAATGTTTGAGGGCTTGGCTTTGCAACCTAAGATACTTAATTTTGACATAACGTTTCTTTCAAATTTTCTATTTTAAAACAGAAGCCAAATGAAAAATAGTACTTCTGCCATGGGTGTTACACTGACTCTGGACAATTACTGCTCTGCTGGGTGATCTCATAGGACGAAATAAGGAGCAGACTATAATGCACTGCGTTTCAGCTCAAGAAGTGACAGATTTCCTTCTCTCTTCCCCTTCTCTGTCTTCTTATCCAGCCTTATTTTCTCCAGACACTAATCCCAGTCTGTCACCTCGCTGTCCCTTTCACCCAACCCTGCCAAGTTCTCTCCAGCTGCTTGTCAAATCCTCCCTTGGGCTGACCGTCACCACACTAAATCCTTCCCCAAATTCGTTCCTAATCCCTGCCACGTAGACACATTTTATAACTTTGAGTTCCTTACTTGCTTTCAGTAAACTGTCCTGGAGGAAACTGGGGTCAAATCCTACCTTTCCCCAGCTGTTAACTTCATTGCTTGGTCAGTACCAATTTCTTCCTCTTGTCTGCCATCCCCCGTTGCACCAAATCCTGGGTACAAATCTATTCCTTTCCCTCTGCAACAGGTCTGTGACTCTATGTAGCTGAAACCCTGCCAAAAGCTACCCGCATCTCTTAAACAGATCACTGGGAACACCGGAGAGACTGGGATCCTCAGTTGTGTGCTCTGATTTGGAGTAGTCGTTGTGGCTGAGTATGCTTTACTCTCAGTTTGGAGTTTTCTTAAGTATTCAGTGGAGATGGTGCTTGTGCAGTGCACAGGAGTTACAAGAATCGTAAAATGACAGAGATTATTTTAAGGCTCTTTAAGTTGCCACTGGAACCGTCATCTTGTGAAATCAAATATTTCTTGGCAGATAAGAGTGGTTTTACATTAATCAGTACTCAACACAAATTATGATCTGAAAGAAAGGTCAAACAATGAGCAGCTTAAAGCTGCAAATACTGAGAAAAAAAAATCCTATTTATTCTGTGTCAACGTGACTAGATAATGAAGATGTTTTAATTGTCACCATTCATCAACACACAATTTTCATAGCTTTGAAGTTTGATAACATTTATTAAGAAAATTTATCATTACCGTGCAGGTTGTCAGAAAACATAACAAGTCTGTGCAACCTTCTTCTCTTGGATGGAAATCTAATGAGAGGATACTGTCCTAGAACATTTTATCATAAAGATTAATGATTAGTGCTATGTAATATAATCTTCCAAGAAAGCGGTATTCAATTTCTAAATATGCAACATTATATATAACATTATTAAATATAACATTAAATGTAACATTCTGAGTACTTTTTGTAAGAATATTTTAAGTACTTTCTGAGTCTGTTCTAGGGAGTTAACACAACACACAAATCCAAACCTAAAGAAGTTCAACATTGTGTCTGTGTCCTGATTCTAGCTGCAACAGAGTTCATTTTCTTCCCAGTAGCTGCTGTGTTTTGGATTTAGTATGAGAATAATTTTGATAATAGGTGTTTTAGTTGTTGCTAAGTAATGTTTGCATTATGTCAAGGACTTTGACCTCCCATAGAAGCTGAGAGAGAGTATAAACAGGACAAGTCGACCAAAGGAATATTCCATACCATAGATGTCATGCTCAGTATATAAATGGGGGTTGGCTGAGAGGTGGGAATCCATGATCGCTGCTTGGGACAGGCTGGGTAATTGATCATAGGGTGGTGAGAGCAATCAGCATTGCATCACTTTATTTTGTATATTCTTTTAACATTATTATAATTATTATTTTTCTCTTCCATTACTGTTCTATAAAACTGTCTTTACCTCAACCCATGAGGGTTTTTTTATCTGCTTTTTCTCCCTCTTCTCCCTACCCTACTGGGGGGAAGGGGCAGGGGGAGCAGGGAGTGAGTGAATGGCTGCGTGGTTCTAGCTGCCAGTTGGGGTTAAACCATGACAGTCTATAAATCCAGTTTTGTAATCCATCCATAAGTCTATAAACACATTTTTTTCTTGTTTCATGATAGCATATTTGAAGTAACAAATGGAAAGATTGTAAAGCATTAAACTGACTATTGTAAAAAAAAAACAAATGAAGTCTAATCAGGATTGAACTCCTCCTTTATAGGCTGCTATGCAAATCAAAGCATGCATTAAAATCCCCCCCTCCTAATTTACCCACTGCTATTACAAGCAGTTTTTGCAATATCCTACTTTTCCATCTGGTTGTGCTATCCAAAACAAAAGCAGGTTCCTAAGAGCATACATCATATGAAACATGTAATTGCACTCTCTGTGTTATATTTCCAAAATATTTTTGCTTCCCACTACAGCAACTTCTACTCCTGGATGTCTGATAAATTTTAAGTACCTGAGCACACCTTCTCTGCAAAGACATTAGTACATTTTAAAAGTAAACATGCCAAAATCCAGCAAACTCATCTAACTAGACAGCCAAATTATGATCTGTGACACAAGAAAAAGATTTTGGTAATTAAGTTGGCCCAACCATTTTTAACTTAACTATATTTATTATGAACATTAATATCTCTGCAGGCATTGTCCATACCAAGTGCAACTCTGTCTTCAAATATATATGATAAATTGGAAATAAGGGTCTGTTGCACTGTCATAAGTGATAACTGTTTATTGCACTACACAGATGAAACTGTTTCTGTTTTACTTAACCCTTTAATTGAAATTATCGCACCACATTCCAGACCAACTATAAAAGACATTAAAAAAGCAAATTATGTATTTAAGTCATCCCATATAATGAAATTACTTCATGTTATACAAACACTGAAAACATTCATTCTTATATAGAATTTAATGGGGATATGTCCACTTTCCCAATGTCAAGATGAGAGACAAAAAGGAATTGGTACGACATATTAAAATGTGACTTTTATCGACAGAAGAATTGTCAATTATCAAGCTTCCTGAGAACTGAAATGGGATAGTTTAAGCAGTACTGTGCGCTAATTTTTCCTTATATTCATTTATACTAAATAAAGCAAATCTTGTTAAAAAGAAATGCCTTAAAAATCCAATTCTCTGAAAGATAATGGCCTGAGAGTAACCATTTTAAGGTCCTTTATACTGACTGTATTTTACCTTAGTAACAAATTCTTACATATAACAAACATCCAATAAACATATTCAATAGTTTTTATGTAACCAGACATATCAAAGGAAAGAATGAATGGGGTTATAAATTTCATATCGTATGTGTTTACAGTGAAGAACAAAGGATACATCTTACATTTGATTTAAATGCCTCAGATGGTCAGCCAAAAAGCTGTTAGGCAGAAAAGAACAGTTCCAATCTATTCTGTAATGACATTAGCTAGGAAATTAATATTGGGAAATGATGACTAATGCCCATATAGCCAAGTTCCTGTAAGCATAAAGCAGTATGCGCTGAAAAAAACTGTCATTAGCAACTGTATTTTTCTACTAATTGAGTGCTGAGCCTTGGCCAGATTTCGATCTGGGTTCTCTTGCGGGATTAACTCAATAATCCAATGTAATTCGAATTCAAATCTGGCTCTTCATTCTTTTTCAAGAACTAAGTCATAAAGTGACCCAAAGTAAGTATTTTCTTTTTAAATAATCATCAAAATCCAATTAGTCTGATAGTTTTTTCATTCAATGCATATAGCCACATAATAGAAAGGGCAGAAGAAGTAGACTTTTTATACCGGGGTATACCTATAAAGCTCCCATTGATTCTCTTATTTGCCATTATGAAAATGAATGAAAACCAGCAGCTACTCATTTAGCATATATTTTATTCAAACCATAAATATACTGAAAGAGCCAATTTTTAAACCAGCCAAAACATAATAAGCAAAAATGGTTGCACCAGCCAATCTTCAGTTTCTCTCCTAAAGTTTATTCTACATATTTATTTGGATGTCTATTGTACAAATATATAAGGCCACAAGCTAAAAATTAAGAAATGCAATATAGATGCTGATCAGGAAGCTACAGAAGAAAATTAAAACTCCATGAAGAAATTTTATAAGCTTTTCTGCAGTTAAATTCAGTAAAAAGAATACAACAAGATGATCAGAGAGCTGGAGCTCCTCTCCTATGAAGACAGGCTGAGAGAATTGGGGTTGTCCACACCAGAGAAGAGAAGGCTCCGGGGAGACCTTGTAGCAGCCTTCCAGTACTTAAAGGGGGCCCACAGGAAAGATGGGGAGGGACTCTTTATCAGGGAGTGTAGCGATAGGATGAGGGGTAATGGTTTTAAATTGAAAGAGGGTAGATTTACACTAGATATTAGGAAGAATGCCTTACTGTGAAGGTGGTGAGACACTGGAACAGAGTGCCCAGGGAACCTGTGGATGCCCCATCCCTGGAGGTGTTCAAGGCCAGGCTGGATGGGGTTTTGAGCAACCTGGTCTAGTGGGAGGTGTCCCTGCCCATGGCAGGAGGGTTGGAACTAGGTAATCTTTAAGGTCCCTTCCAACCCAAACCATTCCATGATTCTATGATTCTATTTCAGACATAAATATTTCCGAGTCTAGAGAAAAATAGTAATTCAATTAAATCCTATAGGATCGTCATATAGCTGAAGGATGGTGACTTCAGGCAGTCACACTAGCTGAGAATAAGCACAGTCAAAGGAAATGTACATTGTTCCACTGTGGACAGCACAGTGTTTGAGCCACCCCTTATGAAGCAGCTAAACTGACTGGTTTGAAACGTTTACATCTGAGTATCTTAACAAAACAGACTAGTTTAACTTCTATATCTTTTACATTACTACCAACACCAATGTTTACCCCTCAGTATTGCAAACAGGCTACAGCCCACCCATGTTACATCAGGGTATACTGATGTCGCTGGTAGTTTGAATTTGCACTCCAGTCTCAGGAAGACCAGACCTGCGTCACCTGCGTGTGCCCAGGTGCCAGAAAAGAACTCGTGGCACTCAGCTACGTGAACACACAACTCTGCCTAGACAACTTCAGGAACAATTTTGCTACTTCAAAGAGTCGCAGGAATTTGCATATACACGAAGAGCCTCACTGTTGCCATGGCTCCCTCTTCTAAGGCCAGTCATCTCTCACAGCTGTGAGGCAGAAGATGGCAATGAGTCCATCCCTTTCCCCTGTGGAGCTAACTGTAACCCAACAATCAGTGAGCTTGAACAAGGTCCGGAAGAAATTTGCCCTTCAAAAGTGAGATCTGTTTTATCCAGATTAACACATGCAGTGGAACAAGGCCCATTACATTATAGAGGCTTTAAATCAATGTATTATTTACACCTTCTTACAAAATGAGCAAGTAATTTCAGTCTACTGTCTGAGGATCAGAAGTACACTACTAACACCACAGCCACTGCTGGTACCTGTGCTACAGAGTTAAGCACAAAGGTTTGAACCTTAAAAAAACCCAACATACTTAATGAACCAGCATTTTGTAGGCATTTTCAGCAGTAGTTAATTTTGCAGATTTTTATGTCAGAAGTTATTTTTCTGTATTTACATGAGTAGCACAAATGTATCTGTTACGAAGTAGAGAAATGGCCAGCTTTCCCACGATAGACCAAGTCTTTAAATAATACAGAAGGTATTTCTGAAACAGTATTCTTCATAGATTGCCATAGCTAGAGAAATAGAGCAAATTCAATTGTTGTAAAATCGCTCTTCTAAACTGCTTTGAAGAGCTTAATAACAGACAATATGTACATAGTTCTGTGTGTGCATGTGAGTTTGCCTTATATATATTAAATGTAAACTGTAATTCAGCTATTTATACGTATATTTTTAAAAAATCCATTCTATCATTAGCAAAAGTTAGTCTGTAGCATGGGTCATTAGCCACAAATCTCTAATCATTAAAATAATTTATATGTGGAGTAATTCTGATAAGCTTCTGTCCAGTCTTGGAGTTTCCACAACTGAAAGGAGTTTTTCAGCTAAAGGAGCTCCTTTGTAAAATTCCCTGGAAGAATGGCTAAGAATATTTATTCTGAAAAGGTTCTTTCTACATTAGAAGGCTGAAGTTCCATTTATATAATAAAATACATCAAAGTTCATTATAGCGTCCCGCAATGACAACCTGGGGTACTGACTGTCATATTTTTTTTTTCAGCCTGAATGAAAATTCTGATTACTGCTATCCGCTGTGGAAAGAGAGTGACAATCATAGGCCTCCAGCAACAACACAGGAGGATAATCTATTGTTTGCTATTGTCTCAAAGGCTGTAATGACTCTTATCTTTACACCAAATTGAAGAGAGAAGCTCATTCCAATTACATAAAACAATCTCTCAAACACTGTTACTTGATTCTAATTGTAAAGTAAAACACTCAAGTCAAGACGTCATCCCAACTAATTATGCTTTAAACATATATAACAATGCAACAGTCCACAGAAAGAGAAGATACTCATCAGTGTGGGGTTTATCTTACATTGAAGCAGTACATTTGCAGTACAATGTTTATTCTGAAAATTACAACCCCAGCCTCTTTCATTTTATAAAGCAGAAGCCAAGGGGAAAATACACTTTTGTTTTAATACACTTAAGTCCCTTTGATCCAACCTCTCCTATCCAGGCACTGATTTAAGATTGGCTAATTAATTCAGATTAATAAAAAAAATAGTAAAAAGCTCTTGAAGAGACTGAAGAGAGTATTGTTAAGCGAAGATTATTTCAGTTTAAGTAACACAGCAAACTTAGATGATAATTAATGCTTTCCAGACATTGTTTCCCTTCACAGTCATTTTTACCTGTAAAACTGAACAAAATTCCCTGTGTGCCATTTAGATCAAAATTATAGCAACAAATGATTATTATACAAATTATGTATCCTGTTAATTGAACCATAGCCTTTAACTGACAGTCAATGTAGTCTTCTCCAAGAAGAGCTCAAAGAAGACTGAATATTATGAATTTCATATGATGATTACTTTAAACCATGATGCTTAGACAATGGAAGAGTAGCATTCTCCAAACTTTCTTTTACTGCAAACTACCTTGCAGCTGTGGGGCTTGGTGTAAAACCTGCCTGATTGCAAGGTGCTGCTCTATTAGATTTTGCGCAGCAGAATCTGGATGCGTCCAACAAGAGTTTGGTGAAGAAGGATACCAAGGGTATCTTGTGCCAAGGTAGGAGGCCAGAGTACTAGATGGGAGCTACCTGGAAAGAGGTCATGGTGTGTATTTAGAGGAGAACTTAAGAGTTGCCTACAGGATTTTCAGTGGGTTGGTTCTGTGGGAGGCAAAGTAAGGAGATGCTTGAGCAGAGTTAGTTTGGAGGGAGAGACTACAAAGGTCAGTAGGTCTTCACTTAGTACTTTGTTTGCTTCTACTGTATCATGCTAATCTTTCTCAGGAGAGACCTAAGCAAAAGCCACTTGGTATAACTGGTGACGATCACAGATCATTTACTAAGAGAAGGAAGGGATTTCAAGCGAGAGCTGAGGCAACCCACTACATTACTCTCCATTGCTTTTGCACTCTGTCAAAAGATAGTGAACACATTTCTTTGTGGTTGATTGGATCTTTGCAAAGCAAAGCATAATTGCAATTTGTTTTCTCCTTTCTTTGAAGCTGTGCCCACAACTCTTTAATCTTAAAGACTGACAGTCTCATGGCCAAAGTGCGACTTCTCACTCCTTCTGGGACAGATTGCTGATATAGGCAATGTATAATGCCATATAATTACAGCAATATATATACCATATAATTCAGAAAGACAAAGATTAGTACTGGGTGTAAGAAAGTTAATCACAAGTCTTCAAAGTCAAATTTGGCCTAAACCAAAGCCCATGCAGTACAGAGAGCAAATCCTGTGAGTTTGAAACAGAACAATAGAAAATACCATATACATAAAACATATCTCAAAATTTAGTACTTTGACTGAATGCTCCAAATATATTGTGGTTACAATAAATTATAGTCAATATAAATGTCTATATTACAATTTAGGAAGAAATTAGACTAATCAGAAGTTAGACGTGATAAAATACCACTTCTCAAAACCGAAGGTAAGCCAAACTATCAAAAATCTAGTAAAGAAAAAAAATACATATTCTTTGTGTTTTACAGATTTTTTTTTTTTTTTGTTATTTAAAAAAAAGATAAAAATTCAGAATTATTTAGGAAACACTTTCTTTTATGAGAATAAGGCCATTTTTCATCTGGAAATATATGCAAACAAAATTTCAAATAATTTCAGTATTGTTGCCAAGAAACTATTACACTGTGAAGGGAAATTTTTTGAGAAAGAGACATAAAAATGTAGTTATTCAATATTGTAATTCTTGGCTAATCTCTTTCTGAGCTGTAAAAAATGGTTACCAGTTCTCTTAGGTGTATGCAGAAAATAAAGCACGTGCTAAGTCTAAGGTTTTCAATTTAAGCCCCAAAACTCAATTATGACCCAAATTCTTGAGCATGAAAGCTCCAGATTTAAATCTCTCTATAATCAGCTATTATTACTTCTGACCAATTTAATTACAAAATATTTTGTGCAGCTGTTAAACATTTATCAGAGGTGTCCTCTTACTTAATCCTCTATAGGGAGTTAGAAGTCTCTTACCATAAAATAATTGTAGTGACTACAGTGTAGTTAATTCGTATGCTCCTCTATACTATAATATTACTAATGAATAAAGAACACTCTCACAATAGTAATTCATGAGTCTTCCATAGATTAAAGTACTTTTTAGGCAGCTTTCAAAATTGACTTTTATCACTGTGTCATGCAAAATCTGTTTTCTTTCACAGAGGATAATTGAATAATGGTTGGGGTTTTTTTTGTCCTTTTGAAGAAGCAAGACAGCCTGGACTGTCAAACCAACTCCATAACACACATCAAATCATGCATTTTAATAAAAACATCATTATTTTTCTTCCAGCTATACTTACTGCAATATGTCTTACTTTACTCACACTTACTTGGTTTTGGACTCAGTGGATCAGATTTATTAGTGGGATTACATCAGGCAGTTCAGTCAAGTCATTGTAGGCGTGAGTCACCTACTGAAAAACAATAGCTGTTTTCTATTTACTTTTCTCAAACTCTCTTCTGAAACCTTTGAAAGCCTACGGTGTGTAGATGAAGGAGCTTGATCCTAGAGTAAGTAGAGCCTATGCTTATTAACCAATACTAAAGGATATTTCTCACTATTCCAGGCAGCTTGGTCTAAAGGACCGAGAAAGCTAAGAACAACAAAAACTGCCACCCTTTTGGACTACATTTTAGCATCTTCACTCTACTTGTTATGGACTGTGGGAAAAAGCATCTTACCATCACTGTTGACGCAGACGACGACAGGAACCTGCGTACCAGGGCCACATGGCTTCTCATTGTCAGGAATACATTCCTCCAGCCCCATGATTCTCCAGTCGTAGCAGGAGGGCTCTTCACATGGGATGGCTTCCAGCAGGTGAGGGCAGTTTCCCGTTCCTCCTGTAGGCTCATTGGTGATGCGCCGTTTCCTTAGTTTAAAGCCTGAAATGTCCATGAAAATACAACAGGCTGAATAATTCAATTCTAAAACACAAAGTGAAGAGATTTTTATCTATCTACACCTGAGTGAACAGTTCTGTTTCTCTTCCGTGTAAAAGATACCACAGACACTCAGTGCATTTTAGATAACTGGGTAGAACTCATTAAAGAAGGAAGAGAGGTAGAACTTAAGAAGAGAATTAAGTTTTCAGCTTATTCAGTAAGCTTTGCCTTAAACCCCCATCTATCCTAGTCATATGTGCTCCAGGAGGGGGACAGGAGTCATTTCCTGTGCATCACTCTTGCCGGATCCATCTCATCTAACAAATCTTGCCTAGATTGCTGGGTTGCCATTTCTCAAATACGTTGTTTGGGTTTTTTTCTCACGTATCTTCCAACAGGGATGGATTATCAAGTGAAATCAGCTTATAAACACTCCCCTCATCCCAAAAAATAAAATAAGACTATATTGCCAGAAAAGGCAAGGCATGAAAATAAACCCAAGAAGTCCTATGAATGAATTTTCAGTAATTAACATCGCAATATTCCCTTGCAAGCATTTACAAATTTCCTTAAGACTACCTAAGCTCATTTTGGATCGGAGAAACTGATGGGGCATTACACAGTGTGTCATCTGCCAGGCCAGTGTCAGTCAGTCTAAGAGCAACCCTCTCTCTCTCCTTCAGGATGGCATGTTAGGGAAGCCAGACTACATCTATAGTCAGAACAACCCAACCAAACTGAATGGATTCAGGAAATAGTTTCTCATGTAATAATTTTCTATAGTTTCTGATACATCCGATCAGAATGTTTTAACTTTGGCAAAGGTTTGCTTCCTTTCACATCTCCTCACAGTCTCTTTTGTTTTATCTCAATATTCAGGCAGGTTAGTAATACACAGATATTTTTTATAAAATGCTATATATAACTCTTTAATTTCTACCAGGACACAAACTAAACAGGAGAGAGTTTTCAAACACATATGTGCAAGAATTGATTCTTTGTTTGAAGATGTGCCTCTTAATTCAATTATAATAAATATTACATTAAAAATACATCTCCATGTATCTTTAATTGTTTTTTTTTCTAAATTGAAGAGGTCCACCAAATTATGTCCAAATGGTTTCCTGCCACAAAAGGTTAAAATAATTTCAGAAAAAGAACTCCGGCGTCTACAGCAACAAAGGAGGCAAATGATTCACAGTAAAGGGTCACTCCTGAAACATGTAGAGAGAGATTCACTGCTAAATCTGGGAGTGCCAGTACAACTTCTACGTCATTCTCTCAGAAGAACTGTCAATGAAATTACAAAATAAAATATAAGAATTTCCAGATAAGAGGAAAACATTGGCAGTTGAGCAAAGATCCCTGCTCATGTGTGCAGAAATAGACTTGCATAAAGTACATCCCAATATGTCCCCATTAGGCAGGTGTCCAAATCAGTCTCACAAACCTAAACATTACCCCTGAAAATGTAGCAAATATTTCAGTGGTGAAACAGCAACAGAAATAACAGACTACTTGACAGCTGTACTCAGAGGAAGCTTAACCCAATAGGCTTACACACTGAACTGCTTTTTCCTTCTTGAATTGATCAAGGTTGGGTCACGTTACTGTGAGACTGCATTGTAAAATTTGCATTATTGCTGCCCAGCCTGAAGTGTAGCTAGCAGTGCACCAGGAAGAAGCAGCTAAGCTAACGCGGTAATTACAGTTGCACCTTCAAGTGGACATATGTAGCTGCCCTTTCTTACGAGTGTTTTCGATCATGGAACCAAGTCTGTATTCTGTATTCTCAACTTCTGTCAGATAATCACATTGCAGAAATGACAAGGCCAGTTTTTCTCATTTACAGCCAGAAACCTGCAGACATCTTACATGAGGTCCTTGTCACTGTATCCTTGCTTCCATATTTTGATATCAGGTTACTACAATCTGTTCTGCATAGCAATAAACTGTAAAACCTGGGAAAATTGAAACCAGCACATAAGTCATCAGCAAAATGGTGTCACTTATCAACAGCAAATGGTCCCAGCTCCTTGCCAGAGAATGCTTTATGGTCTACTGGTGAATTCTGAAGCTATTACTGAACTGTAAATCTTTGAGTGACTTGGACGCTATGCACCTCAAAGGCTGCTTCTGTTCTCCTTTTGAGAAAGCGCCAGAATTGTGATTTGAACAGACATACAAACTGCATCCCTTTCAGTTTGAGAGGAAGGTTTGAAACTGGAATTGATCTTTAATAACCCAAATTGACCTTGAGAGCCTAGTAAGCAGCCTATATTTTTACCAGCTTTGGTGGAGCAGTAATGCTAAATATATTCCTAATTCAATGACCTTTTTTGATGCTCAGAGGCACTGGATATACCCTTCTTGGTACAAAATTTAGTATGCCTGCATAGCCAGAGGTGCCTAGTGACTTAGGAGTATGACATAATCACCATTAAAAGGCTTTGCTGAATTTTTACATACCCTTCTTGGCCTGAGGGTCATCACAGCTTTCATAGGTGCATGGTCCCCAGGCTGACCACGCTGAGGTCTCACACTCTGTAGGACATGGGATATGGCAGAGCTGGGAGGTGCTGGGAAGAGGTCCAGTACACAGACTACGGTCCACCGGCCTCGAGGCTGTCAAAACAAAGTCAACACATTTCTCACGTGTCACTGGTCATGATCCTCAGCTCTAAAGTGGACAGAACCATCCTTCATTCAGAAAGGCTGCTATTTCATCATTTTAATTTGATGAAGTGATGAAAAAATGCCTGTCTTGAAAAAATGAAACAGAAGTCAGTTTACCCTCTGCATGAACACAGCCAAATCCAATTATGTGGAGTCAGGAAGACTAGATATCGCTACACCTTCTCGGACCTAGTCCTTTTATTTAATGGATAGATTATGTTACTACAACAGTTCTTCACATTGCACTCTGTCTAAATCAATATCCTGCTGTCTTATTGAGTATGTCTTCACTTAAGTAACTGAACAAAAAGCTATATAAATCCATTTGCTCCTATATGATACTATAGCTTCAAAAGCCTGGTTAATTAATATTTAGAAGATTATTTTTAAGTCATAACCTGAAACACAATTAAAGTTGTGACAGAATTTTGTTTTTTCTTTTACACTGAAGACCTTCAAATGCATACTCAGCAATAAGATGTGTGCAGTGGCAGCTTTAGTTCAAGAAGGGCTTTTCTTTAGATACATATATGCTTTGCACATAATATAAATATATGTAAAACTGCCTGGATGGTTGCACTCAAAGAGTTGCTCTCAAATGCTTGATGTCCAAGTGGCGATGAGTGGCGTTCTTCAGGGGTCAGTACTGGGATCAGTGCTGTTAAAAACCTTTGTCGGCGACATGGACAGTAGGATTGAGTGCACCCTCAGCAAGTTTGGCAATGACACCAAGCTGTGTGGTGCAGTTGACACGCTAGAGGGGAGGGATGCCATCCAGAGGGACCTGGACAGGCTGGAGAGATGGGCCCGTGCAAACCTCATGAAGTTCTAAAAAGTCAAGTGCAAGGTCCTGCACATGGGTCACAACAATCCCAAGCACAAACACAGCCTGGGTGGAGGATGGATTGAGAGCAGCCCTGAGGAGAAGGACTTGGGGGTGTTGGTGGATGAGAAGCTCAACGTGAGTCAGTAATGTGCACTCGCAGCCCAGAAAGCCAACCGCATCCTGGGCTGCATCAAAAGAACAATGGCCAGCAGGTCAAGGGAGGTGATTCTCCACCTCTGCTCTCGTGAGACCCCACCTGGAGTACTGTGTCCAGCTCTGGAGCCCCCAAAGTAAGAAGGACACAGACCTGTTGGACCAGGTCCAGAGGAGGGCCACGAAGATGATCAGAAGTCTGGAGCAGCTCTCCTATGAAGATAGGCTGAGAGAATTGGGGTTGTCCACACCAGAGAAGAGAAGGCTCCGGGGAGACCTTGTAGCAGCCTTCCAGTACTTAAAGGGGGCCCACAGGAAAGATGGGGAGGGACTCTTTATCAGGAAGTGTAGCGATAGGATGAGGGGTAATGGTTTCAAATTCAAAGAGAGCAGATTTAGATTAGATATTAGAAAGAAATTCTTTACTCTGTGGGTGGTGAGGCACTGGAACAGGTTGCCCAGGGAACCTGTGGATGCCCCATCCCTGGAGGTGTTCAAGGCCAGGCTGGATGGGGCTTTGAGCAACCTGGTCTAGTGGGAGGTGTCCCTGCCCATGGCAGGGGGGTTGGAACTAGATGATCTTTAAGGTGCCTTCCAACCCAAACAATTCCATGATTCTACATATGTAATATATTTTAAATAATTAAAACTCTGCACAAGATAACAAATTTCTTTTCATTAAAGTATTATTAATCTATAAAGACACATGTGAAGGCAGATTCTTCTGATCTTTAAGGATCAATAAGCCCCAGAACAGGCCAAAATCACCCTGCTTCATCCACAGTTTACCCTTTTGAATTCCCAGATTACATAAATAATAGGACAACTCTACAAGGTGACAGAGTAAGGCACAGAACTCTAAACCAAAATGTACCATTTCATTACAAGCAAGATTTTAATTGTCTTCCATAATATAGGACTTAACAAAATATTAAACTAAGCAGAGAATATCTGCTAGAAGGCAAAGTTAAGTCTGCCGTATTCATTCACCTTGGTTGATTGATTGAAGAAACATGCAATTCCTTAACTTAAAACATTCTCATCCTACTCTCTCAGCATTTTTTCACAGGAAAGTTACCTCATTAATTTTCTGCTACCAGTACAAATAATCTCTTTTGATGGAAAGAGCTCTCTGTTGAAACATATTCTGAAATAAGTTTAGAATATGACAAAAGTTGAGATCAATAACCACAGATATAATGTTAAAGTAAACATCAGATTGTTAAAGTACAGTCTCAGTTGTATATATATGTGTGTGTTTCCATTCAGACTTTCTAAGTAAATGATCTTTCCAGTTACAGAACAAGCTTCTAGTTCTCACTTTTTAAGGGGAAAATAGAATGAAAAATCATCACCCTATCCTGGTTTCTCATGTTGCCTCCTTTGGCACAGTTTTACACTGTGTTGCTCTACATAATGAAGTCAAGAAGATGGCAGATAGCCGTTCAACATTACTGCCTCCAGCTCACCAATCTCTTAACACAAAATAATACAAGAACAAATAGTCCAACATTTGCATAATGCTATGTTGGAATTAAATTTTATGACAGAACATTGAATTTTACAATAAGTTTGACATTCACACTTAACATGCTTGATAATCAACATAATATGCATATCTTGTGTAGAACATGGATATAAACAAACAGAATTTGCCTGTAATTGAATTTGTATTGAATAGGTTCTAAAAAAAAAAAAAAAAGAAAAACAGTACGTAATCACTAACCATACTTTTTCAACCTTGATTTAATCGGGGAATTGCCCAAGTGAGACAGTTGAAATTAAGGGTCAATTACACCCCTGAGACGCAGCCTTGCTTCAGGGAACACAGAAAGTGTTCTGAGGAATGCTGTGCTTCACCTCCAGCCTGCATCACGATAAAGCACTTACCATCACATTAGTTCATGGGAAGTTACTCAAAAAAATAACAAAGACCTTTTATCAGGTAACATTAAATAGCAGATTTTCATATCACAGATGCGCTGTATCTCAACCAGATTTTTTTAAGGGTCTTCCAATAGAAGGTACTACTGTGCTACTGTCACAATCCATTTGGCTTCAAGCTAAATTTGTGATGGTCCTGAAATTCTAAAATATGAGGAATTGTGACTGTGTTTGGCATTAAAAAGGCTGACTTAAGTAATAGGAATGATATTTCAATTTTTTGGAAGGTTTCTGTCCAGTAAGAATTCTCGGTCTTGTCAGCAAACATTGTTAAATAAACTTATCATGAAAACAACTACTGAAAATATCTGCCTGTTCCATGACTCACTGGAGTGTAGGGAAAGAAAGAAGCACTTTGGGGACAGGTAAGTGGTATCAATAAATCTCTCAATATGCCAAAATGTTTTTGAAATGCTGTTCTTAGAACATAAGTGATGTACAAATGTCTGCTACCATATCCGTTATATATTGCTTTTATAACAAAAGAATTCAACAGTAGGACAGACAATTTATATTCCAGATTATTAAAAAAATGTTTTCATCATTGAAGACTCAGGGTATTTTTCATCCAGGATTATTCAGAATTCTTTCTTTGAGATGACAGTAAAATAAGAAAACTTAGCCTTGCCTGGGTATCTTATGAACATCTTGCTCCCATTAATTTAAATGGACTTCTTTCAGCATCAAAAAAGTATAAACGAACTCAGCTTTTGCTGTTTATTGCTTAGTAAAGATGCTTTGAGAGAAGACGATGCTGGATGCAGAAATTTACAGTTTAAAACCTTGCCTTATTTCTATCCTTTCATACTCTCTTGTGGCAGCAATAAAGATTGTTCTTTATTCCTTGGCAGTGATGCTGAATGCTGATTAGACTGTGTGTAAAACTACAAGCTCTGTGCGGAATTTGACCAAACTTTGGCCCAAAAATGGAAATAAAAGTGAATGCATTTTGATAATCCCTCTTTCTCCTTCAGTCTAACTAAAAAATTAGACTCAGTTTTGAATGAATTTTAGGTTTGAGGTAGTGACCTAAAAACTAAAAGGAGATTCAATCACCCTGTCCTCCATTCATCTACTATACTATGATATTTTAGCTGACTATACTTTATACCTTTGTAAAACAACTCCCCGAATGACTGCATTTTAAAAAGAACTGAAAAGAAAAAAACCAGTTCTGTTCTTAAGCTTCTGCTACTTTTATCGAGGTCTCAACCTCCCCTTTCTTCTCCAGGAACCCTCAACAGACTAGTGCCCAGTAATGACCAGGCTGGCAAAGAGAGTGAATTTGTATATGGCTGCATCAGCATAACCAGACACTACTTCATATTCCTCCTCCTGGTTGTCACACTGGTTTCATGGCAAACAGAAGGAAATTTCTCCAACTGAAGTGCTCTTACTTAAAAAAGGCAAGAAAAACCCAAGCCCAAAACACATTATGACCAACAATGAAAGAACATATATTCTTCCTCCATTTTCTACAACACTGAATGCTGTCTTCAAAAGACAGCAGATAATTCAGGACCAGATCCTCTAAGCAACTGCACAACTCCATGCATGTAACCAGATGCTCTGTGTTTAACAGGGCAACAAGTGTGCATTTGCACATGTAGAATAAATTTATGCCCAATGATGCCACAATCTACCTCATAGGCTTACCATGAGAGAAACTTCATGACTAAACCATTTAAATAGGTGAATAGAGATGAAACAATTTAAGTCAGTGCCAAGTAAATGGCAGAATGACAGTGGCCTCCAGGAATCTTGATTGTCAACTGTCTAGTTACTACACCCAATACTCCCTCTTCCTGACATTTAAATTTATGAATTCTGATAGGAGATAATACAGACCTGAATGCTGTGAGGGATTCAGGTACAGCTAAGTATGAAAAGTTCAAATTCTTACTGGAGCCCTAACTCGGTGTTTTAAATCTACAAAAGGGACTGGAAATAGCAGCTGTGATGAACACAACGAGGCAATTCCCAGCACTCAGAATCGAGAAGAAAATCAGTCATTTGCTCAGGCGTGGAGCAGGGAACTGTCCTAGCATCCTAGCTGGCTCAGGAACTTCATTAGTTTGAGTTTAGGCCTGTCACTTTCAAACTGACCTGAAATTTCCTGAGAATGCACAAATCCGTTAAACTATTTCAGAGCTATATATACACATTAATTATACACATACAGCCAATGTAGTTCCCCCGAAAGGGATGTTGCCTCCTTTGCACGCTTTTGATTGAAAGGCCAGGTCGGAGGCCTTAATTTACCTACCTGTTATTTCAAAAGTGATCGATAGCAGGGGTGCAGCACTAGCCTTCGACTTGCTCTGTGACTGACTTTCTGAAATAACAGGGAAACGCCACCGTGAGTATACGAGAATGGAGGTCTTCAAAGCAGCCTTACCGAGACAGCATTCACTCCAACCAACAGCAAATTACACTGAAATGAAGGCATTTCCCCACAGCTAAAACTGGTAGGTGTCTCCCCTGCCCTTTCCCCATCCTCAAATTACTCATAGTTTTTAAATGGTATTTTTTTTAGAGGCACTGATTTGCTTTTTCCTAGAAGGGCCTGGAGAGCAGCTCTTGCTCACACCGAATCCAAGGTGGGAGGGGAGAGAGAGGGAGGATGAGTGGAGAAGTAGCTCTTCTGAAAATCTGTCCCCTAATGTGGAAACACCCCAGAGCTCCTTTTTAAACTAAGACCCACTTCACCCCTAGTTTGAGCTCTTGAAAAATTGTTCTCATGTTTATGCATCCAAAGACTAGTTACATTTTAATCAGCTTTCCGGGGCCTGCAGAGATTACCTCCTAATGGGCTCCGCGTATTCCTGTCACAGTCTGATAAGGGCAGATTTCACACCCGCCTAAGCCGGCAAGACTTCACAGCTACCAAAATCCTAATCATCATTCTGAACAGTAAGCTGCCACTGATTTTATTGTTACCTCTCCTTAGCTGGGAGGTTTTACTCCTTTACTCTTAGGCAGGGGCATCTAAACTTTGTTCGGCAGAGGCGATTTACCAAAAGCCCTTGGGCGGAAGCTGATTTGCATTAAACAAAAAGGCTTGAAAGCTTCTTTAATAAATACAGATGTGGGGCCCACAGAGCACACAAGTCACACCCTACTGATCCAAGCAGTCGTGCTGAAATGGATGTCGGCATTAATATTCCCTACAAACTCTACCTCTACGGCAAGTTTGAGAGTACCTTTAACCCACGGTAGAAACCTTATTAGCCTTCAGTTTGGTCAGCTCTGGTCTAAATGTTGTATTACACACGACTTGTATAATGATGTCCCTTTGCCTGAAGTATGTGGCTGTATTTATTTATTTATTTTTAATAATACCGTGTGTTTGTATGAAACAGCTACAGAAGAGGATAAAAATTAATTAACAAGCTAAATTTATTTAGATTAATTCACTCATTTCAAAATCTATAGTGCTGCATTAGTATGCAGAAATAAACATAACACAAAATACTCAAGTCTTGTTCTTAAGTACATATATTACCAAATGAATTAAAGATTTTCACAGAATCATGGAATTTTCAGAGTTGGAAGGGACCTCTAGAGATCATCTAGTCCAACTCCCCTGCCAAAGCAGGATTGCCTGCAGCACATTACTCAGGACTGCATCCAGGCTGGTCTTGAAAACCTTCAGAGAAGGGGACTCCACAACCTCCCTGGGCAGCCTGTGCCAGTGCTCTGTCACCCGAACCGTAAAGAAGTTTTTTCGTGTATTTTGTCTCCTAAGCTATTCTGTCTTTTCTTAAGGAGCTGTACAAGGAATAATCTCTTTTCTCTTTCAGTTAGGGAAACAAACCCATGAAATTCTGTTAGCTTGAAATCCTGAAAGTGACTTAAGAACTTGACCAAATCAAGAAAAGAGGGAAAAAAAAATCAATTCCCTGAGAATGAAATCTAGTCATATTTTTACATATTTCTATATTGAGCTTACATGCCAGAATTGACATATTCCATCTGCATATCAAACCATGCAGGTTCATCACCCAGCTGAGGGAAACACAGGAAATTTACGTTAGAGGAAGGAACTGAATTTAGGATATTTGACCCACCTTTTCATGCTCTTTCTTATTGACAGACTTCCTTCACATAAGACAATATTTTTCAGTAGATATTAAGAAATAGTAATTTGTAGCTAGGATCCAATATTTGCAGCACAGAGAATGAAATCTCTACTACTGCAATTAAGTATTTTCTTCTGAACTAGAAAGTAACAGTAACCCGCAAAGTAAGAAGGCACTCATGACAGCAGACAGTGGCTGTCAAGGAGCTCTGGAAAGCTGAAGTGCTCTGATCTCATGCTAATTCAATTGCAAGTAAATCAAATTTACCTTCTTTTTCCTTGAGGGTATTTAAATAGGAGAGGAGATTTTCATTAGCTTGCACGCAGTACATTTCCCGGGTTTGAATGCCACCTCCGCACAGCGCAGTCTGATTTCCTCGCCTCTTGTCCTGTTGGCTAAGGAGAGGATCAACACGGCATTCTGTCCATTCTGTGGTCCGCCAACCGTACCTGGATCAAATTTGGTCAATTGGGTCTTTAGAAATCATGACGCCATTTTATACTGCAATAAGTTATACAAGCTGAAACACCTTAATACCTTTATTCATTTTCTAAAAGGCCCGAGCCCCACAATTTCTTGTACACAGGGATGCGTTAAGTCTGATATTTTACATGGATGAAAATTTTTCCTCCACTATTTCACATCTGAAATCATTACTTTTTAAGACGATCTTTTCTGTTCAATTCCTGAAACATACTGCACATATGAATAATTTATTGGAGGGACAAAAAACTTGGTACAGAGACATATAGTCTATGTTCATATAAGCTAACTTTCAAGATTGTGACTCTTGGCATTTGTTTACAGCTAGATAATTTATATGAACTAAAGCCAAAATATCAAAGAAATGTGCACGCTGAGAAACATAAGAGCCAGAAAAGGAGAGGGAGAAACCCACAACCCAACGCCCAAAAAAACCAAACCCAAAAGACACTTGTTCATCTTTGATAAGAGAGACAGAAGTTTCTCCTGAATATTAAGGTAAAGCCATAATTGTATTTTTTTATTATTACTCCAGAAAAACCTTTCAGTGAGTTCCTTTTTCACTGTCAAGAGGAAGATGGCTCTGCAGTACTGAAGTGTCCCTGCTGGGTCCTGATGAATGATGAGAAGCTGTGAGCTTTCTAATCAGTGAATGCACAGGAAAGATCTGTGGCTCCCAGTTAAAACCCCAACGAGGATTACAAACCGCAAGAAATGCCACAGAATTCTCTACCCAACAAGTACTTTAAGGCTAAATCAAGCAAATTGCTTCCCAATGTGGCTGGAGATGGGGAAAGATGACATTTCAACTCTTAAATGAAAAATATGTACCGCAGTCAAAGATGCTTAACATCAAATGACGTTTCCCCAAACCCTCTTCTCAGTCTGATAAAGAAAAAGCACATTTGGGACTTTAATATTAATCTCGATTAGTTGATAAGGATTACAGGAATCTCTTGAATAGTAAAGCACTTGCTGTCATTTCTCCTAAACTTAAAGAAGGGTTAATTTATTCAGTGTCACTGTTAGCATCTCCAACTTTCCATTTGGGGCGCAGTCCTGCCTTTGTTGTGCTGAATACGAGTCTCAGTAAAAAAGTCTGGTTGCTTAACAGATGTTTATCATCTCTTTCCTACGTTCAGCATTTTGTCTGCAAACACACAAGTACTTCAGAAAGCAATGATTCTGGTCAAAATGTTAGGTAAGGAAAAGATTACTGACAAATTAAGACAATTAATTTATTATGGTCTTGACTGAGCCTGCATACACAAAAACGTTCTCTTTTAAAAGTTAACACTAATGAAAAAATACGTATTTGTCATTTTTCCTGTATTTAAAGGATGAAGTGATTTCAGTATAATAGCAGCTATTTGCAGACTTAAGCCTTTTAAGAAGAGCACTGAATAAGCAAAGCATTAAAAAAAAATTAAATCTATTATTTCTTTAATAATGATTTGGTTGATTTTCCATCACCAGCTCTGTACATTTAATTGAAATTCTTCATTTTAGTAGAGGGAGAACTGAAATGAACCAACTCACGTAATGCACGGTGCCACACCATCTCCTTGAGAAACACACTGCTCTGTTTCTTCCAATAGCGGGCATTCACTTTCACTGCCGATAGGGAGCTGTTTAATGGTCCGTGATCTTGTACGATTCCCTTTAGGGGTTGTCATATCAAAGCAGGTTTTGGAGCAGGGGGTCCATTCTGACCATTCTGACACCTGGCACTCCTTCGTGATCACACAGGACTGGAATGTAATGGGCAACTTGTCCTGTTTGCAGAAGCTGTAATAAGAGAGCATTACAATTTTCAGCACACATATTCACAGACATGAACTCTTACAGAAAAGAGAAGTCCATTGCAACATGCAAAGTCAGTAAATATTTCTAAAACTGTTAAGTTCCAGTCCACATGTATTTGATCTCAAAAAGTCAGGCAAAAGGGCTTTTGGTTAAAGTGACTCAAACCAGATACATAAGATTTGCTATAGTAGAAGTGACCAGTATTGCTATATCTGTGACCAAAATTAAAATACAAATCTTCATACATACAGAGAAGTACAAAAGAGGAAATGAATCAATTTTTCACTGCTTCTCTTTTATTTTTAGGTATACTCAATTATTTGTCTTGGAACAAAAGGGAAGTGAAGGATCAATAACAGTTATACAATGTTGTTGAAGAGAACCAATTGCTCAATGTCATCTTCTCATTTCCAGACTACAAATTGTTTAAAAATGCAATGTCAAATATATTGAGTACTTGGTCACTAATAATTTGCTTTGTTAACAGCTGGTATATTGTCACAGTGATGCCTCACGGTTTAAAGCGGGAATGATCTCTCCCTTAAAATAGAGCCTTCCCTGCTACAGTGAATCCATAGCCTTGATTTCCTGTTCCTCACAAAGGCCGTAATTTAATTTCCATTCTCCATCTTATTTGCTGACAACCTATGTAATATGTGAATGGAGCAGACTTTCTCCCTCTAAATGCCTCTGCATGTTTAAATGTTATATTCTAACTAGAAACTAACATTTCTTCTTTAAAGCTGGATACTCAATAGGAAAATGAGCAATAGAGAAGCTAAACTACAATTAAAGTGAACATAACTTTAACTGCTTAATTATAATTACAACATAAATATATTTATCATGTCTGTTTTGGAATAAAATTCTGTCTTCTGAAGTAGTTAAACAGCCACAAAAAAGATTTATTAGCACTGCAGATGGCACAATGAAATGCTCTGTTCAGTACCACTCCTGTAAACAACACAACAAAGGCTCATTTTTTTCCTTTTAATAGAATACAAAATAATACAGAATAATGAATATTTACATTAATTTTGTTGCTATACAAAATTTTGCCCTACCCATATATCCAACATCATGTTGAACTGCTATTAACAAAACTTTGTAATACTAGAACTAGGGATACTTGATGAGACTAAGAAGAGATTTAAAAACACAATAAATGAGAGTATTTCTTCTATACACAAGAGGAAGAGCATTTCTACATCTTGCTAACAGAAGATCCTGGTTGTGGAGACAGACAGCGTCAGCAGCTTCAGAAAGAGGTTGGATGAATTTGTGGGCAATAGGTCTATATATGGATGCTAAAATGAGTAGGCAGTGATACACTGGCCACCATCACTAATACATTGACTTTGGATACTGGAAAAATATAAAGGGAATGGACTGCAAAATGCAGCCAGGCCTCATATTCTTGGTTTAAATAGCATCTCCCTTTACCACTGCTGGAGACACTGCTGGGCTTGACAGACGATAGGGGATTACTTCGTAGGGGATTTCTTCTGTTCTTATGTGAAACGTGGTGGTAGGGAGAAAACCCTAACACATGATAGGCAACATTTATTCTGCTTAAGGGCAGAAACTACATCCTGTTTGGGGTGAAAGAAACTCAAAGCTTTTGAGAAAATTGTTCTTTAATAATGGACTTTTTTCACCTTCATGTAGCTCCATCTGGCATAGGACTACAATACTGTCAAAATTCAATACAGCAGTTCCTGTAATTTTGACAAAACATACTGACTCATTTATTCCACAAAGACACACATTTAAATGGTTGGAGAAAAGATCTATTCCTTATGGATTCTAACATGGGCAATATTTGCAAATGGTTCTGGAGAACAGATGACACATCATCACCTCCCAAGTTCCTTTCCAATGTGACTCCTTTGAGAGCAGGCAAAACCAATCTCTTCACTGATATTGTGACTGGGATTGAGTTTAATTATAGACACATATTGCCAGGGAACATGTGCAAAATTGCCACCACAAAGTAGCTTTGGTGTGGAGTGAAGAGATCAAGTAATGATGTGTAATACTGCATGGGCTTTGCATCTGCTTCAAAACTTATTTGGAAGACGTGTTACATGAAAAAGACTAATATTCTTTCTCAGATGTTGGTTTACTAAATAAATAATCTTTCTTCACTGAAGCTACCTGCAACCTGCCTGTATCCTCTAACGGTCGCGAACCCTAATGGTGTCCCTGGCTGTGACTCCTACACAGCTTCATGCAGACATTTTTTCCTTCCTTGGTAAGGGAAACCTCCACTGCAACACAAAAGGTTCAGGTTATTCAGGATGATTGACGTATAGAAGAAATGAGACATTGAGCTGCAATCGAGCTCAAAACTAATGCACTTACCGTTTTTTAAAAAATAACATTCTGAGCTAGTTAAATTCAAAAGCAATTTTTATCACAGATTTTATGAACACAGTGGAAAAAATTAAAAAGACAGGAAGTGCACTGAGAAAAAAAATGTTCTCCCATAACCGTAATTGAAAAAAACACTTTAACAGAAAGTTGTCAATCAACTCCACTTAAAAATTAAGGCCAGCCCTGCAAACTAGTGATATTTATTAATTTTTAAAGGATATAGTCACTTCCTGAAATAGGGACACTATATGTCCCTGGCACTTTTCAGATTCCAAGTGCTACTAGATCATTCACAAAGAATTTAACATAGGCATTACTGCAACTTCAGATAAAAAAAAAATTAATTTCACAGATCCTTAAAACTGTAATTGCTATATATGGAAAAAGACCTCCTGAAGCTTCTCGCTTTTCAGTACCCCTGTAATCTTGAATGCCATGATGCTGAAGTCCCTCTGTGGATCATGGTGCAAAATATTTTTTAAAATTTAGACCTAGATTTGTTCACAGGACTCAGCTGAAGAGTCAGTGCTATAGATTCAGCAGGCTAGTACCTTCCACTTCATGCTCATTTAACTGTCTTATTAAAAGCTGTTGTTGACATAGCTTTCATAATTAGAACGGTCATTTTATCTCGTTTGTTATTAATTATTTCCATATGCGGGTATTAGAAGGACCCAAACAGAATTGTACCATGTTACTAACCCCATTGTTTATTTATGATCCTTGATAGAAGTAAAGCAATAGAGTTAAAGCATGCCTCACTTTAAATATTTACTTATAAACCAAATCAATTTTAAATGAAATATAAAACAATTGAGTTCTTAAGTTCTTGTAATCAGAACATAAATATGACTAGGGGAACAAACAAGAGGCAAAGTGAGTTATTCATTTACTTTCTTGTTTGCTTATCAAAACCATTCACCACTCGCAGTATTACGTAACTACTGACAAGTAACTGATATTGTTGTAAGTCACCAGCAAACAATCTCTTTACTGTTATACATACTGTCATACTATTTTTGTGAGAGGGCAGACACAGTTACAATTAGCAAAAGAAGTGTCAGACAAGCAAGTTATCTGCAGTTTCTTCTTTTAACACTTGTTTTTCTTTGAATAAGTTAGAGAAACTGTGAGAGCTAATTGCACTTGGCCAGTATCATGAGTTTTCCTTCATGTTGACGGTGTCAGGAGAGGATGTGTTGCATTCTAGGTCAACTAGGGACTAGGGAAATATCACATTTAAACTCTCAGTATCACAAATCTCTCTAAACAAGAGCCAGTTAAAACTCTTCGGTTAAGTAAATGATTATGGAAGTGCTTCAATCTCTTGCAAGGTAATAGAGTAGCTTCCAGAGAAGATTACAAATCCTTTCCCTCGCTACCACCTTCCCCTGCCCCAAGTGCATGTATACCTATTACCTGCAACTAAAGGAATCTACATTTAATTTCATGTTGCATTTCCACATATCCCCCTTTCCCAGGAAATTTGGGAACAATGAACTTGATGTTCCTAAGTCCCCTCTCATTTTTCAAAACTCTTTTCTATTTTTTTTTTTTTTACTCTTGATACCTTTAAAATATTTGCAAAATATTTTAAAACTTTATCTTGCCAAGCAAAACAGATGTTTCTCATACCTTTAAGTGCAGATGACTAGATATAGACAGACATTCATAATTAAACTTACTAATACTGTACTGTATAAAAATGCGAACCCTGAAAGATACATGCGCCATTTAAAAAGTTCAGCATATGTAATACATTATCTGAGAAGGTTGGCCGCATTTACTTTAAATGTCTGATTCAGGAAAATGCATAGATTCATTCTTAATCAAAACCTGGGAATGTCTTCGTTACACAAAATACTGTCTTCTGTGTTTGGTACCTAATGATGTCACAGATTTGATCTCCAGAATTAACTTAAAGCAAAGCTTAATTCCATGTAAATTGCTCTGCACTTTCTGATGGATTTATGCACCTGATTTAGTTATCCAAAGTTGGATGAATCTTCTCACAGGAGAAAAAGCAGATGGGCAGATAACAGATCAGAAGATCAAAATAGACAGTTAACATTCATTTCATGACACCACCCAAAGCACTAAAAGTTCTGCATCAAACATTTCCATGAGCTGTGTACTTTCTGTAATATCTAAGCGTATGCTATATGCAAAGTTAGCCACACACGAAGAGCAGAGAATGCACAAATAATTCCTCGCTATCAACCCATACAGTTCTGTCCAGATAATTACTTGGGAAGATCAAAGAAAAGTACATGAGTTGCATTAAAATGCCGTTATAAGTCAACAGAGCAGACTGGATACAAGAAGAGGTAGCATAGGAGTAACGTAAAGTCTGCAGGAGCTTGCTCTCAATCCACTGAATACATCAAAGAACAGTGTTGTAAGTGGCTGTCTTTTGGTGGGGAACCAGGTATTATACAATTTGAAGCAAGGTTTGAGAAAGTGCTGTTTCAGACAATAGATAGATATAGCAGGGAACTGAAGATTAAGGTACATAAGCACATAGATGACATAGTGGAAAGAAAAGGCAATCCCCAAGCAAAGCAAAACATCACAGGGGATGAATGAGCCCTATTGCTATTAAGCCAACATCAAACCTATTCCTGACCTGAAAGACTTAGATTAGATAAATGAACTAAAGAAAAAGCCAGTGCTGGTTCAAAGGGCAAAATATAGAATGTAATTGCTGCTCAACCTCTTTTGGAGATGCGTGGTCAGGAATTTGTGTCTACTCACGTTCTGTAGCCTCGTTTTTGCTCTTACAGCTATAAATAAAAACTAAATATTGCTTTGGATAGGAAGGTTTCCCCTGGGGATTTCAAAGTAATTTATGGGATAATTAAGGCTACAGACACATAGAGAATGAAGCTTGAGGCATAAGCCTGGAGCAAATTGTACCATAGTACCTGTGTATAAATAAGCAAGCTGTGCAGTTCAAAGCAGTCTCTTCATTGGACAGTAAGCTTTTAAACGTAGGATAAAATTAGATTAGTCAACAGGTAAAACAATTCTTTCTGAGGTATCCTAAATTTCTATTAGAGAGTGAATCATGCTTTTACAATTTTTAACAATCAAGATAACTTGATTTTATATGCTAATGAACTGTTTGACTGTCTGTAATCTTAGTCTCAAAATTTATCTTTGAAGCTGTGTAGAAAAGTCATGGAAGAGACCATTGGAATTTCCTCCTCTATAAGCTCAACTGATCTCTAAATTTATGCAGAACGAATAGAAAAAATAAAGAGGTTTTAAGAGGCAGTAGGATTCATTTTACTCCATGAGCTATACATAACTCACTTGTACAACTAAGAGATTTTCTGCTTTTGCTGGTGTTTCCTCCATACCATATTGGACTGATAACTAGAATGGGAAAAGACCAACAGCAGCATGAGAATGGCTGAGTGGTTCTGACTAATAATACATGCAGTCTCATACCTGCTTTGGCAGTAGCAAATGGAGGGCAAAAAAGGAAAGACAGTAAGTATTCGGTCACACTTTTCCAACATACCCTCTGGTTTTCCAGCAAATTGTGGCTTCAAGACTTCCTGAACACAAGTTGTACCTTTGCACTGAAGAGCCCTTTATAGAGTTTTCCTCCATGAATCAGTCTAAATGCTTTCTGAACCCAGACAAGATTTTGGTATCTACATCATCTTGGAAGCAACGAGTTACACACCTTTTTTACCCACCAATAACTGTAGATAGGTATTTTTACTTTAAAATGGCTCTGTTAATTTTATCTTCTGGCTTCAGGCCTTGCATAACCATACTCTATTCACATGGTAGCATTTATGAGCTTAGAGACTTCTATAAGCTCTCTCCTTGACTGTCTTTTTGCTAGGTCCAAGAGTTCTCTTTCACTTAGTCTCATTTTAGTTGAACACCGTTATATCCTGCAATTACAGACCCTTACTACTGCATGTACAACGCTGAGATGTAAAACTGACCTGGATTTGAGGGCTGTTCAAGATTCATTCTGAGGACACTCCCAAAATATCTGCACATTACTGTATCCAGACAATCTATAAGTCGATGTAAATATGAGTCCACATATCCAATGTATTAAGGAGACATCATTCTGAAGATCAATTTGGTGCTTTTCCCGATACAGTTGCTCTTCATGTTCAAATGCAACAGAGCTCCAGTGTGAGGTTTGCAATTTAAATCTAAAATTGCACCGCAGAGAACGTGTCCTTTACAATAAATTCAATTCATTCACTCAGTGCTGATATTTAACAAGAACCTCTGTTTACTGGTTTTACCTATAATGTAAAGTAATAGAGCCCATTTGACAAGGTTAATGCAAGCCAAATAGTGTCTTCAATGATTTCTGTCTGCACTATTTCGCCATATTTTCTCTATTCCTTCACCATTAACATTCAGCTTTGGTTTTCCTTAATGAAATTTTCACAGCTATTATTCCTTATTTTCATTCACTGTATACATTCTCCTGGAATTCTGATATATTTATTTTTTCTCTAGCTGATTTCCTATCCGATTACATGCAGAGATTTCCATTGTTCTGAAATGAATAACATGGCTATGGTTCAGGAGAGAGACTGATGCCAACATAAGCTTTTAGCACTCATGGGAAACAAAAGCTGTGGGTTAGAGCTGGACTGAAAAGGACTTAAGTGGAATTTTACCTGTAAATTGAAAACTGTGATCTGTCAAGCCTGGATCAGTATTCGATGCAGCAGTGGATTATGTCCACAGGTTCTTTGCTCCTGTGTTCTGCAGTTCCCTGTAGGTGCCCCTACAGGTCTGCCCAGGCTGCTCCAGCCCTGCCATGGCCGACCTACCCTCAACCCTGCTGTGGAAAGCAGACGCTCCCATGTCTTACCATCCTCACAAGAGCTCGGTGCAGCAGGCATCATTAAGAGACACTCAACAGACATCTACGTTGTCAGACACCACACAAAAGACCTAGCAAGAAATGGTATTCTTCCTCCCCTTGCCTCTCTCATACTAGATAGTATCACAGGGATTAGATATCACATGCCCTGCATGATCAGGAAGGTCTATGGGGTCAGAATCCACTCTGTCTGCTGAGAAGTTCAATCCCAGCACCTTTGGGGAAGGAACTTTATCATTCTCTTTGAAGAAGGCCACTTCATTTTCAGCAAAAAATACAAGCTCTGCTTGGATTCCAAAGCAAAACCCCAGCAACATAATATAATTACGTTTTGAACACCCAGGACTGACTGACTGAATGAATTAAAAAATTGAGAGGAGTGAAGAAGACATAACCAAAAACTAGACTAACTGCCTGGAAGAAACCCATACTGAGTATGATATGAGGAGGTTCAGCAGTTCAGCAGAAAAAGGGAGATGCTTCTGAAGGTTTCAGATCGAAGCACAATCAACATGCTAAAGAAATCCAGAATCCTTTAACAGGTTTTTAAGTGGCTTCATCTAAATATTAAGGAAGAAAAGAAAAGACTATCTGGAAGATAAAAGAAAACACAGCCAGAGCAGAATAATTTAACCATTTCCTGGCCTTGAATGTCCTGCACACCATCAGACATCTCCCACAACCAGCTGTATCATCAGGAAACACGAGTCTCTCTTGAATTCTTGCTGATCTCACGAGACGTTACATCATTGAAAACCATTAGCAAAATGGTTTTCAATCTTTCCCACTGGCCACAAGATGAAAACTATCGACATAGAAGCCCATTTAGCCAAACAAACTTGTCTGCAGAAAGACTTGGAACAGTGACAAATTGCTTACAGAACACCCAAACTAGATGCTAGTTTAGCACTTGAAAACCAAAATTACACACACAAACACAAATACACAGAAGCAGGCTTCTAGAGGCTGCATCCGTAAAATCATAAAGAAATTAAAGCATGATTTGAATACAAGCATATTTTACTTTTCTCAGTAGATTGCTTTGTTTGCTTAAATCTCAGTAGTTTGTTATAAGAAATGAGAGACTGTAAGGTACACTTTCTGAAGACTGCATCTGTTTCTTGTAACTGTAACCTCACAGTGAAGGGGTAAAACATGTACCACACCACTCATTAGCATCGCATCCTAGAAAAGCTCAGGCTTCCACTGCTGGGAAATCTGACTACCCATGGGCAGTCCCACAGCCCAGATCCTCATACCCTCTGACAGAACTACCTCGCAGAAACTATCTGGTTGAGTCAGAAGGTCAAATCAACCTTTGAAATATATGTACCCATGTGTGTAATTTTCTACAGCAACCTCGAACAATCACTCAGTAGAGTAAGTCAGAAGGCCTGAGGAAATCCAGTAATATTCATGCTTAATATTAATCTTTTGTATCATTTGGGACTAAATCCAGACCTCAATATTGCACATGTAGGGTCTTGTCCTTGCCCTTTATCTGACCACCATGGAACCTTAAAAGAAGCTCTGTATGAGTAATAGGGATTTTGCAGTTAATGTATGGAGACAAGAATCAAGCACAATGTCCCAAAATGTTGCAACAAGCTATTTATCTTCTATGCAGTGTTCTCCTCAGAGCTCATACAGCCTGTTGGATGCATTAACCTCTAAAGCAAAACAATCAAATGCACTTGATACTGTTCTTGGATCAAAGGTATAGCTGGATTTTGGAAGAGATTGTGATAAACTCTTTGGTATAAAGAAAAAAATAGTTTATTTTCTCATAAAGAAAATGAAAAAAAAATCTGTTTAATGAACAAGTACTAGAGAGCAGGAACAGTAGAAAGGTGATTTAAATCCAGAGTTTAGATAATCCCCATGAGTTACTCTGAAGACATAAGACGTAATTTGTAAAATCATTGAATGTAAATCTAAATGTCATTTGTAAAGTCTAGTCATCCTTGGGAGTTTAGGTTTATGGTTGGTACACACTTGCTGCTTTAAAGTTAGTGAAAATACAGTGCCTTCATTTTTTCCTAGAGGCAAATGTGATGAGTATCCCTCATGACATAGTCCTCATTCATTTTCCCAACAGCTGCACTGCTTAGTATCGGTCGTATTGTACATTGTTCTGAGAAACTGTTAGTACCTCACAGTATAATGGGCTGTTATAATCACACAAACAATAAGGCCACTTTTATTCATTTACAATTCAAGTACTGTCCACCTAAGTGCTTTTCACAAGACTACTCTCCCGTGATCCCTTCACAACTTTAATTAATTCTGGAAACAAAAATGCACAGCCAAAACAGTTTTGGAAAAAAACAAAACCACTCAAGCTTTCTACATTACAGGAGAAAAAAACCCAGATATTACAAGTACTGTGTGAAGGAAAAATATCTTGGTTAATACAAGCAAAGCAACAAGAAGTTCTACTACACCAAACAAGTGGCAACAACAGCTGCTGTGGGCTGTTGGAGATACCATGAGTGTCTGAGGAGACAAGAAAGCAGAAGTGTTTAGGAAGAGGTACTATATTTCATAGCCCCATGATACAGTGACATGTATGCATATCCCATGCTATAGATAATTTTAAAATTGGTAGAGCAGGTTATTGGGCAATAGTCTACATAGATGACTTACTAAAGCTTTTGGAGGGAGATTTCCCTTTGTCAGGGGGAATTTTTTTACATAGCATAAATCAGCATTTACTTTGACCCTAACTAACAATTAGATTCATGGAGTTATTTGCAATGAAAAAAATAAACACAATGCCAAAATTTGTGAATAAAAGTATGCCATATTGAAGTTAGAATACAAAAATATATATGTATTACTGAAAATTATGTCACTAATATCAGTTGTGTTTCAGGTATAATTTTAGATTTTTTCCCTTTATTGATGCCTAGCTTTGGCAATATCACTGGTTTCATTTCAGTCTCCAACATTTAGAAATATGTTGTCAATATTAGGAGGTAGGCTGGACATTTTATTTTCAGTAGGACCACTGAAAGATAGGCACTGAGGTGCTCACCTCTGCCATTCTGGGAATCTGGAAGTGAAGCAGAACTCTGTGACTTCCCATCCTGTGCAGTCCCCCACTCCCTGGGGGACAGTATCTCCCAGGAGGACGCTCAGCTCACATGCTTTACCATAACTTTAGAAAGCCCATTGAGAAAACAGGGGCATACACTATGTCCCAGGCTATGCTTAACAGTCACATAATAGAAAAAAAAACCAAACCCAACTCTAGACAAGTAATACATTTTAGTTTGTTCCTTATGGGACTATTTACAGACTATAGCCTGTAAAGATGTCCAAATTTTAGAAAATTATTGCTTAATTTGTAATTATTTATTTAGGTATATTGAAGTCAATTAACATAAAAATTCCCTGACAATGTGGCAGAAAAGATGCATAAAAGTATAGGGTAGGATAATCTTTGTTATCTCAGTGCCTAATTCCATTTACCACTGTGCATCTTAATCTCTAACTAAATTAAGTCTAGAAATTCAACATAGCGTTCATTCATAGAATTCATTCATAGGATATGTGGCCACAAGAGATTATCAGAACATGTAGTTCGACCCTCTTTACATTACAAGCTATTATATTTTTCTAAGGAAGACCAGTTACATGTATTTGAATAAAAAATATATTCCAGAAAGACATCCAATCTTGATGCTTTGCACAAAAATATATGAATGTCATATATCTGAATGACAGAACAACTGTTCACTATATGAAAAGAGTTAAAATATGGTGTGGAGAAAGAAATGGTTCCTTGCTGTGGTTTCAATTATTCAGCACAGTGTGTACATTTCCATCTTAAATCTAGATTTTGGCATGGTATGTCAAATGTATGGCAATACTGACAAGCCACTGTCAAAACAGCAGCCTCAATGAGATGATGGAGCAGGTACTTAGAATAGAAAGGAACACCCAGTGAATAATATTATGCATACCCACAGAAACTACTGTCTCCACCAAAATCCCACTAAAAATCTACAGAATGCTTCTGACTTTCAAATTCATGGAAATTCTAAAAGCACAGTGGAAAATGGTAGGAAAGCAGTATGTTTTCATCCTGTTTCTCTAATAAGATTTTACATTTTTATTATCCCAATGCATCTGACAATTACCCTGCAGTTTTTAGTTATCAGGAGGTTTTTCTTCCCTGTTCTCCATTTGTCAACAGCATGTGCTCTGAGTGATTCCAAGTTAATTTACCAACATGACTGTACATAGCTCGTTATCCAAATATGTGATATTTATTGGTATTCTGTTAGTGACCCAGTTATGTCTTCTAAACCCTTACAGTGTGGTGAACTTGGAGGCTTCCTGTACAAAAGCAGCTGCAGAGCTGCCTTTCCAGGAACATAAATAACACTTGTAGACACGCATACTTCCATCTGGTCCTCAATGAAGAAGCAAAAGGTTGCTCGTGCTTCTTCACCTTTACAACCTGTCCTCTCTGCATTGCTGTTCCCTCACCTTACTGCAGGCTGTCTGTTTGAAGCTACTCCACCTTAGCCACCGCCACCTTCACACACATCACCCTTTCTGCCTGTTGCCTTATGGATTAGGTCTGAGAAGTACAGAGAATCTTCTTCTAAGCAAGGAATATATTACAGGGTCCAAAAAACTGAGCTGCTGTATTACATGTCTAAACCTCTCTTCTGTTTACTGTCTGACAGCGTATACCTCAGGGTGACTTTGCTTCTCCAAATCAATAGCATAAAGAAAGCAACAGGCTTATGCTGTATTTTTTTTATCTTCCCCCCTCACACAGTCTATCACTTAAAAGAGTAAGAGTCCATAAAGTGGATGGAGGCATTTGTTGCGTGTTTTGGAAAGTGAGCACTTGGATTAGGAAGTTTCAGGACCTGGAAAGACCAACAAAGTTAAAATGCCATCCTAAAGGAGCAGAAAGAATCTACTCAGGAACTGGTCAGCATTTCTTAAATTTTGTATGCTTTTCTTTCCCACCATTATGTTCCACTGCTGTTACTGCACAAGGTTATTTCCCAGCAAAGAAATAAAAGCCCTGGATATATCTAAACCTTTACTGTTGTTTCTTGAATTCTCAGGTCAAGTCATCGGTAACGTTCAGTTCACAAAGAGGTCCCTGCTGTGGAGGTGCTGCTGAGGGAATATTAACCAGTTCTGGGGACTGCAGCCAAAGAGCTGGTGGGGACAGTTTCCTACTTGGTCTCCTCCATTTCTCCCCTCATTCAGACAGGGGTGTTTTGGTCCCAGTTTAATCAAGATAAACATGCCATAACCAAATGATGCAGAAAGAGAAAGGAAATACTGCAGAAATTCCTGGGATTTTTTTTTTTTTTTTTTAAATAGGCAGTTAGATCCCTGCAGAACTGCTTTAACTACAGCCCCCTTTGCAGCCATTCTTAGCAGTTGCAGGCCATCCCCATGCCTGTGGCCCAACTGCTACAGGGGAACTTGATGTGCTTTGCCAGTGAATTTCAAAATCTTTGCTGAAGTGCAGAAACATACAGGCCAGGAGGATACTCTAGTTCTGGTCTTTGTTCTTACAAATGTCTATGCTCATAACCTGCTCCAGTCCTTCCAAATATCAAATTCTTTCCACAATCTAGTGGGTTCTCAACAAAGCAACTCAGTAAAACAGTTGTATGAATTAAACACTGCTAAAACAAAATATTTTTTCCTTAGACTTGTACAAAAACAGCCAAAACATTTTTGCTAAACTTTCCCCCAAAGTCTGCTCAGACAGACAGTTATGAGGAAATGTTTGAGACCCAATGGTAACAATTTGGCAGAGTAGAAGAAAGCAAGACCGGAGAATATATTACAATAGAAAATTATAGTCTTAACATAAGGCACAATCATCATAACTTGTAATAGTGCAAACAGATTTGTAACTCAAAATGAACTTTTACATACATTTTATGTTTCACTACATTGACAGTTTGTTGTCTAATGGCTCTCTGTGGGATCTCTGGAAAACTCCACTTTCACCAAAAAAAAAGAGGAAACATTTCAGAGGATCAGTATTGTCTTCTACACTAATAGCAACAGTGTCCAGGTTTTGTTAGCTATCCAGAGTAGTCATTTTATAAGTCACCTTTAATTACTGAATTTTTTCTTCTCCAACACTTCTGTTTTTAAAGTCTTTTCAGTGCACCAGAATTTCAGACTAAGGGAAACATAAAGCAAATATAGGCCATGTAACACGTACATTATTGCAGAATGAGCAATACAAAATCCAATATTTCATCCTTCACAGGAGACTATGTATTGTTCACTCGGCAATAAAGTGTATAAATTACACTTTGATTTTCTTGTTTCACTTCTCTTTACCATGCCTGGTGTGCTGATGTGTCGAGAGAATTTGCCTTTTTGAAGTTTTGCTGACAGCGTTACAGAACCATTTTCTCTGGAGCACCCTTCTGAAACTTGTTTTTGTGAAACCCTTTTTATACTATACCAATTTTGCTACCTCTGCAAAAAAAAAAGATATTACTCGCCTGAGGGTTTTTCTTCGTCTTTCAGTCATGCTGCCAGGGGGCTGATTGTTTCTGATTGCTAAAGTCAAAACTCCCTGAAAATGGACTATTCAGGCTGAACAGCATTTCACATGAGCACGGCAGGTTTTCCAGTCACCTTACTTGTCTATATTATTTAGTAACACAGTTACTATGTGATGGATATTATAAAATCATTTGAGCTGGCTGCATTGACAACCTGGGCAGAAAAATAATTCTATTGCTTGAGATTCTGGAATGCCAATCATAGAATAAGGTATTTGACCACTTAGTGAAGAGTGTAGCATAAATGAAACAAATGGATATATAGGTGACATACATAGATAGGTCTCTAAAGGCTAAGATATCAGTGCTGGAATTACTCGTGTGAGTCATTTAACCGAATTTTCTTGTTTTCACTATGCAACTGGAAAAACAAAGATTCTATGTTAAACTTGATGGGAAGACTATTAGAAATCTTTTGTGCATTTACAACATAAAATTACATCCATTAGACATCAAAATGTCCACTGCATCCTTTGCATAATTTTCTTCCCTGTGAAGAATCCCTCCTGTGTTGTACTATCTATTGTTTCACTGCCTCAGGCAAGAGAATTTCATCCATTTCCCTGCTACAGCCTGCAATGTGTATATATGGTATAATATGCAGAGGTATCTGAAATTAAGACAGCGTTACTGATCTGTGTGAATTCAACAGTGAGTGTAAAGATGATGAGCAAAGTACGCCATTGACTTCCGATTATACTTTTACTTTCTTTTACCATTTATCAGAGCCTCAGCACATGAATGTTTCCCTCTCCTTCATTTCTTTTCTTTTTTTTTTTTTTTTTTTTAATATGATCGATCTAAATTATTTGTTTAACCTTATAAAAGCTTGGGGACTTTCAAACAGAGTGATTGGCTGCTATCTGCTAGCAACTGATATTTTAATAAATTACTCCCTGCATTTAAAGGGTAATGATGTTCCTGGGCTAGGCACAGTACGGGCTGCATGATGTGAGGCTGGAAAAGGAAGGGGTAAAGGCAACTTCTTCCTGTAGCAGCACGGAGTCAGTGCTGCAGACAATACCTGGGGCTGTCTGAGCAAACTGATTTTGAGATTCCTTGTGCAGACATTCACCCAAGTCTGGCTCAAAATCTCAAAGAGCTGTAGAAAACCAGAGCTAGAAGAGGCTGCAAAAAACTATGCAGTCAGGCCCTCTTCCCTAACCAAGAGTTACTCGAGGTGTGTCATTACTGACACAATGCATTTCTAGCCTGTTCTTAAAAACCTTTGAATATGGAGGTCCCACACATTCACCAGGTAATCTTTTCCAGAGCTTCACTATTCCCTGTATTGAGAAGTCTAACCTCATTCAGCACTGCTGTGAATAGCCCATTATTGCTTTTCCTATACATCCATAATACATAGAATAGCTGCTTCGATTCTTCCTTGTGGTAGGTTTTTATATACTCATAGACACTTCACATCTTCACTCGCATGTCCCTCCTTCCAACTAAATAACCCCAATCTTTCAGTTTTCCCCTTAAGCCAGGGACCTCTCATCGTTTTCCTGTTTTACTGCTGGATCCTCTCTTGGAAGGAAACATACTAAAAAAATGTTTACTACACTGGAAAAACGATAATATACGGTTTCTGGTAGGAAAGGTTGAAGCGATTACAAGTTCTGTGATAGAATGTTTAACTGGCACAACGAAAACTCCAAAGTAAAATACCCTGAAAGAAGTTTATAAACACTAACCTAGCAGCAATGGGTGTCAGCCTTATTCAGCAAGTTATCTTACTTATTTCACAGTTGATGTAAAATTGATTAATCATGCATCGAACTAGAGGGAAGGAAATAAAAAGAATCACATCAAAGACAGACAAAGGTAGACTAGACTGAAAGAAGATTTTTGAGTTGGACAAAAACATTCTGAGGGACAGGAAGGAAAAAACATGAGCTAGCAAGAGCACGCCAGGTAAGACAAACAAGTGGAAGATAATGTGGTTGCAGAAATCTACCCAGAAGCCTACGGAAATAGCTATCAAGACATCTGTGACTGCCAAAACTCTTGAAAAGTAAAATAACAAATAATAAATAAAAATATCAGGAAAAAAATAGACAAACAGCATAAAGGTGCAGATGAGAAGGAAAAAGAGGAAGGACACGAAAGAAGCAAAGAGGTTTCACAGTCTCCCTTTCAGGAATTTTGCTGTAGGAATCAAGAAGGACAAACAATATTTCATGCTTTTCTATTTCAAAACAACAGGTACTGGAAAGAACAGATACTGCCTTCTCATGCAGTGTCTTTCTCTCTGCTTTCTACTTTTATTGTGAGTCTGACTCAGCCCAGTTTTCTGTTAGTCTTTGTGCCCAGAGCCTTAAATGCAGTACCATCATGTCTTCCAAACATGCATGACTTGTTAGAGAGCAAAAACCTGCCTGAATGCACAGAAACAGAGCAGCATTTGACAAATGTCTTCAAGCTTTGGAGGAAATCTATTTAGACAGAGGCTAGGGAGTTAGCATAGTTTAACAGTGTACATTTATGTGATGCTTAGTATGATCACCAGCACAGTTTGCATGCTTCATGTCATAGAAGCATCTTGACCTTGACAATGGACGGAAATAGCGTGTGGCCCATATTGAGATTCAGGCTTGTGTAAAATAACAACAGCGTAGACATATGCATGCTTTACTTTAAACAGAGAAAAATAAAGATCTGCAAATTAATAAATAGTGGTTACCTCAGAGCAGCAGTTTTCCCATTTCTGTGAGTACATGTGACCTGCCTGGTTTGGTACCCAATTTGTATGTCCCAATATTTGTTCTCCTGTCTATTCTGCCTGTTTCGATTCCTCTTCTTCTTAATTAACTCACGAGCCTCAGGATCCCGAACTGCCTTTTCTCTGTCCTTTTCCTTGTCTTTGTTCTTCCCTCGTTTCCTCGCTTGCCTTATTTGTCTCGAATGAGGCACAGAGCATGCACTCCAGGGTCCCACATTTAGGCTATACAGGCTTTCTTCAGCAGCGCACGGGCTAGACTGACAGATCTGGAACTCGGTGAGGTTAGGACAAGCAGACCCACCGAACTGCGGTGGAGCCACAACGTGCCGAGTTCGATGCTGAAGCCCGTTGCCACAGGTCTTGGAGCACTCTGACCAGGGGGCGAATTCAGCCACGATGCAGTCCTGCCGGCAGGGGATGAGGCACGCCTGCTCCTGGCGGGGCTTCGGCTCAAAGTACTCACAGATGACATCCTCAGCTGGCACCCCATTGGACTTCTGGATACAGGTGATGTCCCTCGTTTGGATCCCTTCCTCCCCTCTGAGGCACTCCAGGGGCTTCTCGTGGCTGCGGGAGAGGACGGGCCGGCACTGGTTCCAGCTGCCGATCTGCCAGTCGTACAGCTCCTTGTGCCAATCGCAGACACGAAAACAGCTCTGCTGGTTGTCCGGACGCTCTGGCTGCTTGCAGTTCGTGGGCAGTGTGGTCCAGCCCTCCACATGGGCACACCACACTGCTCTTGTCTGGATGCCACCTGGACCACATTCATCTCCCATGCATCTTCCCCACGGACCTGGAAAACAAGAGAAGATGTTAACATTGCACACTTAATTGTTTTTCTGCCATGGTGCAAAACCAAGCTCACAGAACCAGTTTTGCACTTCCTATATCTCTAAGAATTTCATTCTTGGAGAAACTTGAACTTGGAAAACACAAAACAAGTATGGGATTATTCTTCATCTCCTATTTTTATGATTACAGATACATTTCACTTTTTATCCTAGAAAAATCAAATACTTAATTTCAAGAACACACATGGAAATTAACCAAATTAGAGAACTAAGAACTGAGAAATCACAGAGTCATCACATAGTTTTGACTAGCTAGATAAGAGCCAAAGTCTTCCCCTCCAAAGCATGAATCTAACCTTCTCTCTCACCTGTATGAATACCCGTTTCTGGACTGTTTCTGGTTTTGCTTTGCATTTCTACTGAACTACTCTTTATACCCTGATGCCAATTATTATCACATTCTCTTCCTTCCATATTGTCTTAAATAATGAGAACAACAACATCATACGTTTTGAAAAGTTGAGGGAATTTCAGGTAGGCCACATCTATTCTTTCCTTTATTATAACTAAAATAAAAATTAAAAGCCAGTTAAGGAGTGTTTGTTCCACATAATCTGTGAAACGATTATATGAAATAAATTCTTGAAGACAGAGACATACCAGCTGGTAGCTCTCCAAAGAACAGAAGTTATTACTTTTTTTAAATCTCTAAGGTCTATGGTAAATACTTGACATGTTGTTATAATTAGTGTCAACAAAACCAATAAAAACCTACACCCTTGAAAGATGATACGGCTGCTTTTTTCATTACTAAAAACTGTAATATTCACTGGGTTCAACTCACAAAATCCACAAATCAGAGAGTAAAAAACCTGTACTTTTCATTTTTTTAAGACCTCCCCTCATACACACCATGCATTGACTTACTGTGAAAAAGGAAAAGAACAAACAGTTCAGAAAAAAAAACCCTGTAACCATTTCCCAAAGAAAAGATGGCTATCTGCAGACAGTCAGTCACACAGAAGACATTTTCTCTGACTGAGGGGTGCTCACATTTCATGAAGAAATTGGGACCAGGCCACACATTCATCTGAATGACTGCAGTAACAAGACTATTTGTGGGAGATGCTGGGCTGACCTTTTGTTATTTCCAAAACAGGTTAATAGAATAATTCTGGTACCGCACAAGAGTAAGTTAAACGAAGTATGGCAGGTACAAGTCATTTACAACACTTTCTTATTGAATGACTGGAAGGAATATGAAGCCACATCTTACTACGAATTCCCCCGAGCCTTAGAAGTCTCATTGACTTCAACAAAATTTTCAGCTGTTCATCCAACATTAATTTCAGTAGCAGCTTGGGAATGGGCTGATGACAGGCACTTAGCCTCTGCTCCTCTTTCCCTCTTTTTCAAGTGGACACTGCAGCTGAACAGTTTGTTTGTAGTTCTAAAATCCTAAGCATTAATACTCCATAGCAATGCCAGCTGGCAGAAACCAATTCAGTCCATGGAAACTCCTCCCTAATTTTTGCAGATTAACTTTGAATTAGGGTTTCCAAGGTTTAGCTAGCTAGCTAGCCAGAAAAATAAATGTATATTAAATAAAAATACATTTCAGTTTCCATTTCAGCAAGATTACCCTGCTTTAGCTCTAACCAGTCTTCCACAAATGACATAATCATTGTTGTATTTCATCTAGGTGTATTTACACTGAGTTAAGAGATATCATTTCCCCAGAACATCACTTTAAACACTTGCCGACTTTAAAAGAAAATCTCCAACTAAAGCAGAGACACTAAAATAATCATGACTGAAACAAAGCTAAATTGATCATCTTCCAAACTACAAATTTCTGTCTTATCAGATCACTGCATCTTGTGTACACTGTGTGTGTTCTATGAAAAAATCAGACAAAGAGGTTGCCCATTTGGGATTCTACCAAATTTTTAATTGTCAATTATCCAAGAAATCACATTGTACCTCAAACTTGTGCTTGACATCTAAGTATCTTCAATCCAATTCATTGACGTATTTATACTTATGCAAATGATAAAAATCTCAGCCTCAATGCACTAACTACAGCCTTTGGCAAGGTAAATATGAAAAAAGAAATCTGTACATAAGTATGACAGCTGGGCAAAAAAAAGGTCTTTCATTAGATAACAAGAATGATATTTTTAGAACTGGATCTAAAATAACAATGAGGTACACATAGGCTCATGTATTAAACTGCATTATTTTGCTTTTGCTGTGAAGTAGTATGTGATTTTATAAAAGCATTGCCAGTGAGTACCAACAAACCACATTTACATGAACCTTTGGGCAAACAACTACTCAGCACATCTAGGTTCATGTAATTGTTGACACAGAGCTATTAGTGATGTATCTGACCCTTCCCCTTGTAGATACTAAGTCGATCTTTAAGTTTAAATACAAAATAATCCATTTAGAGTACATGAGGCTACAAGTACTCCAAAAAGCTTAGATTTTCACCCTACTGCACATGTCTTTATACGACTATGACAGGGCCCTAACACAAGCCACAGCTTTGGGGCAGGGACCATTTTAGGCTTTCTCCTTAGTGAGCTTCATCAAAAGGCTAAAGGGCTTCCGCACTTGACCAAACCAAATTGCATTTGTGCAAACACTTAAAACTTGGGGATGGGGCAGGTGTTAAATAAAGCAAGCTGAAAGCAAAAACAAGAAACAAAAAAAAATGAGCTATGCACAATTCCTCCCCTGCCCGCTAAGACTCCATGGGGACTCTGTGCTTCCATCCCATACAGTGACTTTCTGAGTGGCAGAAAATTCTGCCCTTTGCTCTCTGGCCTCTAGAAATCCCTCTCCCACTGCAGTCTGGCAACCTACTCCCTATCATACCCCCCAGTCTCTCAAACTTTCTCTCTTTTCTAGGCTATCTCCCCCATCTTTGCAGATGGCTTCACTAACTACTTCAACAAACGTAACACCAATCAGGAACAAAAAGGTGTAACCAGTACCACTCTTCACAGCTAGATATATTTCTCTTTGGGGTTATGGAAGATATAGGAGAAAAAAAAAAAAAAAAAGAAAGGAAAAATGCCCCCCCCTTACACTTCCATACTCAGTGCTCCTTTAGAATAAGAGTTTCAAACTAACTTCTAATGAATTAATTTCAAGATACCTATGAATATCTCAGCAATCTCAACAGCTTACTTTAACTCAGCTGTCTTATTCGGGGGGAAGAAGAAGAATTGCCATTTTGTTACTTTCTTTAGCTTTTAAAAAATTAAAAAAAATACATATTTCTAGCAATTTGAAGAGAAACTTGTTTCAACCAAAATTATTCTGAGAAATACCAAAATTTTTCTCCTTTTGAAAGCAATTTCTGGCATCCACATTAACCAACATTTCTGTCAGTTTTCAGCTGCACACGGCTTTGAAATCTTCAGTTAAGTTATTCATATTTTATTGTAGGATCACAAGTCACTGTTGTTAACCTCAAGCACTTGTTGAAGAACGCAGCCGCCATATATTCTTTATGTGGACCTCACAAAAAGAGAGGGAAAAGCTCCTCTGCAATTCCCTCTACAGGTACCCATCTCGCTCTACCAATTATAAAAAGAGCCTACAATAATTCACTTCTAACTTAAGTGGCCCCAAACACATTACAAGCATCAAGGCCAAACATGGTTCTCATTTGAAAATAATCACAGAAAAGCAGGAAAATAAACGTCTCTAAACTGAGTAAACGGTCTTTGTGACTTTGTACAAATAACAAGAAATGCATCTCAATGTAGTCCTAATCCACCGTCAATTTTTATCTCATTGCCACAGATTGAAGAAAACGCACCCAGCATGTGCTTACAATATTGCTTTGCCTGCTGGTCAAGACATCACAGAAGACACATGATGAAAAAACAGTGGAGGCAGAGGCTTTGAATGATCCTCAGAAGTATGAGAAAACTACGTACAGATCACCTGCAACATGCTTTATATATCATATCATCATTATGGCAGTACATTTACCACATTTATAAATGTGAAATTTGGGGATAAAATTAATCTCACAGACTCTAGTGCAGCGTAGATATGCAACTTGACAATGAAAGAGATCAGCAGAACACAATGTAAAGAGTCTCACCCACCACCATCAGGGAAAGGCTGCAGGAGGTGGGGGGTAGTGGCTCTTTCACAAATCCTCAGCTGATGTTAAGCACTAGTAACAACAACAGAAAGTCTAGGAAAGCTGTCGAGCCCAATCAAGGCCTCATATGATGTTTTCATTTGCTCTTTATGAATATTCTTTAGGTTCACTCTTTCCCACTGAAGCAGACACTCTGCTGTCCCTGCTGTGCACTGATCCAGTTATACCTGGGCAATGGGATGCGTGTGTGCTCAAACCATTTCACACTGGGGGAAAAAAAAGCTGCTGCTGTGAATGCAAAGTAGTTTTTCTTAGGATTTTGTTTTAAACGTATCTAGATGAATTAGTCACAGTTTACCTCTAGTGAGCTGTGCTTGTGTCATGAAAATATCACTGTATATCTGCTTTTTGTTTAATCAGCGTATTACAAATGGCAATTACAGAAATAAATAGGAAGCTTGCCTCCTTTTTCTTCTTGGGAGTTGCCACTGAAGTCTTAGTGATTTTAAAATGTCATTTGTAATTATTTGTCTTCTAAAGAGATTACTGTAAAATACAATATTAAGAGTCCCTCTAAGCTTCTGTAGGATTAAGATTTATTTTTGTTAGGGAGCAAGAAAGTGAATTAACCATTACTGCAAGTTTATTCTGAAATTTGACGGAATGATCACAATCACAGAATCACAGAATGGTAGGGGTTGGAAGGGACCTGTGGAGATCGTCTAATCCAACCCCCCTGCCAAAGCAGGTTCACCTACAGAAGGTTGGACAGGAACACATCCAGGTGGATTTTGAATATCTCCAGAGGAGGAAACTCCACAGCCTCTCTGGGCAGCCTGTTCCAGTGCTCTGCCACCCTGAAAGTAACGAAGTTTTTCCTTATGTTCAGATGGAATTTCCTGTGCTCCAGTTTGTGCCCATCACCTCTTGTCCTGTCGCTGGGGACCACTGAAAAGAGTCTGGCCCCATCCTCTTGACACCTGCCCTTTAGATATTTATAAGCATTGATGAGATCCCCTCTCAGTCTTCTCTTCTCCAGCCTAAACAGACCCAGATCTTTTAGCCTTTCCTCATAAAAGAGGTGCTCCATTCCCTTGATCATCTTTGTAGCTCTCTGCTGGACTCTGCATTAGTTCCTTGTCTTTCTTCAACTGGGGAGCCCAGAACTGGACACAGTATTTCAGATGTGACCTCACCAGGGCACAGTAGAGGCGGAGGATGACCTTCCTTGACCTGCTGGCCATGGTCTTTTTAATGCACTCCAGGAGACCATTGGCCTCCTTGGCCAATGGAGTCAAATAATCAAGTTTGACAATGGAGTCAAATAATCAAGACAAAACCCCCCACTAACATACTGATAACTTTGCAGCTAACTGAGAACAAAGTAAATTATCCTAGTAGTTAGTATCTAATATAGTAATATTGTTTCAGGTATTAAAATTATCACTATTTGAATACGAAAAAAACTTATTTTGAAGTTTGAACCAAGGCAAATAAGGCTATGTGAAAATCCCTTGAGCTTTTCTCCGCATACAAATACAGAAAAGTACACAAAACAAGCCCCCAACTATCCTCAAACATAAAACTTAAAATACGTCTTAAAACATCAAGCAAGGCATTACTCTTATTTTTAACAAATGAGGGTTGCACCACCGATTTGATCTGAATTTTACTGTACTTTCAGTGAGAATCAGTTTTCACCCATTTTGTGTTACTGGTTTCGTGCCTGTAAGTAGCATTAGCAGTTTAATGCCAGAGAGAGAGACTCGGACTGCACAAGACAATGAGCAGCTTAGTTTTCAGTATTTTGAGAGGATTGTATTTAAAGAGACAATTGAGAGACTGATTAGCAGAAATCTACTTTTCCTAAGTTCAGAAACAAGCTAACCTTACCCAATGTTGGAGACCTCAAATTTCTTTGTGTTATGAAAAGGTGGTGATGAGGGCCAAGAAGGTTAACTGGGTGATACAGGGCTGAAAGTCAGAAGGACATAGCTATTACAAGATACAGTTCAAACCTAAGTAGTAAATCTCGAGAGAGGTCAAAAAGACACAGATCAAGAAGTCTTTGAAGGACTCGGAGATGACAGCGGATGCAAACTGCAGCTCCTGATAGCAGAGCTGGTCAAGGAGCAGGGTGAGCAGCAGGACACCGAGAATATAACAGCCTCAGAGCTGCCGCCAAAATCACTTGCAGATCCGCTTGGCTAAATTAAAATACAATAAGCATGTCTGTAAGTTAGTACAGTATATGTACATTATCTATATTTGCTTTACTGAAATTATGTCAGTGAAGGAAAAACAACTGCTGCCGCAACAGAGTACTTTCATCACAGGCAGTAGCTAATTGCGAAAGTGAGTCTCACTGATACAGACACGTTGCCTATTACACCAGGAAGAAGTAATACAGCAACACACTGTAATTCTAGATAAATTATTGATGGCTTTTTTTTTTTTTTAATATAGAATCTGAGACACTGCCAACATGACAAGCTGGCAGCATTTGGAAAGACAGATTCTGTAATTTATATTATCGGGAGTGCCAAGACAGTAGAAGATCACTGATAGACAAAACCTTTATTTTTGCCTCTTTCCCACCCGTGGCGGGACTCCCTGGGTGCTGTGTGAGTTGCCGCCTGCTCTGTTTGCCAGCAAACTCTCCCCTCCAGGAGTGCTATGGATCACCTTGGCTGTCGTTTCTATTTAATGCTTTTGTCTTTCTCAGCTCCTCTTTCAGGGGTTGAAAAGAACACGCAAGGCAGTGTCTGCATCAAAGAAAATGGATTCAGGATATGGAAGAGAGATAAAAAAGGAAAGGATTCTCAACATAATAAAACATAACATCTGTGATTCAGAGGAATATAATGGAGAAGCAAATACGCCTACAAATGATTTAACTCCTAGGTCAAATTTTTTATTTCCTGATTGTATAAGGGAGAGTGTAAGCCACTCTGTGGTTCAAATAATTTCAGAATCTGAAGAACAAGTTGTTCATATTTCTGAAATTAACAAGGAAATATAAAAATTAACATTAAAAACAGTGATGTAGATGAATCTAATCTACAAATTTCACATTGTTTCCCTGTTTCCACAGCATACTTTCAAAGAATGGGATAAAGATAAAAGGCAAACTTGAAAGTATATAAAAATCAGCCATTTAGAAATCTTTCTAGCTGTGCACATAATTATTAAGACACTTCATGAGTGTGGGCCCTTTTATTTTTTCCCCTGTTAATATCCATTGAGAAAATACTCACACATGTTCCTGAGACTATTAATGGCATGGTAATTAACATTATCCATCTGTTTTTGAATTTATCTCAAAATTATGAGTGTAACACACATGAAATAAACCTAAGAGTAACCATAACAGCTTAAAGTCTGACATCAACATCACAAAAAGCATAACACTTATTCAGTATTTCCCTAAATAAGCATTTTCATTCTAGAACCTTACACATTGCTAGAACCAAAATTTACTTATTTTACTCAAGCAAGTACTCCTTTTGTATAGTAGAAAACTGGTGTCTCTAAAACAAAGCTGTGTGTTCCATAAGAAAAAATTTGAATTTAACATGCGTTCCCAGTGTTGATGTAGTGGCCTCCTATGCCACAATTCATGGTAGCTTTAACACCACTTTTCACATGGTAGAGGGGTTTTTTGTCTGCTTTGTGCTTTTTCTGCCTTAACATTGTGACAATTATAATAGATATTGAAAAATTTTTTTTCATCTGTTATAAACATGGAGAGGGTAAAAAGTATCTATTTCTATAGTATGAAAAAATACATAAAGAAACAAAATAGTCTCAAAAATTTTCTCCTTTATTTAACATAATGCTAGTTCTTCATCCCCTAGACAATCAGGTCTAGAAAGAAGAAGAAAACCCAACCACCTCCTTGTATTTGTCACTGTTTAATATTTACTTTGTTGCTCTGGCTGTGTGGATTCAAATTTTTAAACAAACTGCATCAGGGCTCACACTTTTGATACCACATTTCTTCCCAAAGTAATTTGAATGTACGTTGGCATAACACCCTGAAAATCATTATCTACACCGAAGCTATCGAGAGCCTCCAGCTCACAGTAGTGGTGGAACATGATAATCTGAAGTATATGCTAGCACACGCACAAACATGAAAGGCTGACAGCTCACAGTGCAGAACTATCTGGCTTCGTGTTGTTGTCATAACCTGTAATGAAATCCTTTCCTTTAGGCTTATTATGAAATTAAGCTAATTCTCAAAACATTATTCAGATTTTAAAACAGTTCTTCCTCCAAACTTTTTTTTTTTAGCACGAGTTCCTCTAACTATTCATTTTCCTTTACATAGTATAGCAGTAGCAGCCAAAATGAATATTGAATGAATACACAAAAGGAATACTTAATTGAAGCAGCATGCTTTAAAGAGAAATAGAGCTTCTATGTTCTACAAAGCCATTACATTGCTTTGAGCTTCTAGTCATGTTGTAATAAATACTTCTGATATCATGAGATACTGAATACAGTTTCTTCTAGCCCATAGTCTGTTTACATATAAAGCTGGTTCATCAACATTTCTTAGTTTCATTAGAGGTAGTGTTAAACCATACTAATGTATTCCGCATGCTCCTCTCCTTATGTTCTCTCTCTAGTCACACTGCTGGCTGAAAAGGCAGATAACGCTCTTCTAACAAAATGATGATTCCCATACATAGCAAACACTCTTGCAGGCTTTGTAAGTTGGATGAAAGGCTTTATTAGCTTTTGCTTGTATCTCTCCCACACATGCCTGTTTTGTTTTTTTCTGGTTACTAACAGTTGAATGCTGCTCTGTCTCTCCTGAGTCAGACCAAAGACCCACCTACCTACTCCACGGGCACCTACTCCAGTACTCATCTCCTACAGCAACAAAGAACAGGGGCTTGAAGAAGGTACAGAAACATGGTAAGCATATACGATGCCTTCCCTGTTACTTTCCCAGCTTCCCGCCATTTCCAGCTCACACACCACAGTAGACATGCTGGCACAACCCTTCTAATATAATTAGTAATTATACATGGACATCAGAGAAAGAACATCCAGGTGTTTTTCAACTGCCTTCTAAAGAAAATCAGTTTTAGAAATCATATTGCAGACTCCTAAATTTGCTGTACCTTTTTCTGTGCAAAGCTACTGGAAAGGTAACGATAGAAAACACATGGCATGAACCTATTTTTTCTTATGCAGTGGGCAAGGACAAACAGAAGAGAAACCACTCCCATGAACAGCAGAGCCAATTACAAGCCCATCTATGAAATCAGTAGTTACTTCCAATTATTACAGAGACTGTAATCATGAGTAAATATTAACATTTTACAATAAAAGCTCTATAATTATATAAGCAACAATAACATCAGCACAAATGATTCTTATCTGTGTCCCTGTAGATTTTCACAGTTTTGTCTGTGACAGAATCTGATTTTAAGGGATAGATTACTGAAATAAACAATTCAGGATCCACTGCCTATTAAAGAGAAGGATTTGATTTGTATAGATTAAGATGTGGTTTTCCCCTTGGTTTTGAACCAAGATTCACAGTTTTCTCCCCATCGGCATTTTACATTAAATTCGCTCACAAATCTCCAACCAAATTTCAGTGGAAATTGCTATATTTTAACTGAAACACTGCTAAGAGAACATCTCAACCTGAAAATCTCATTGCTAGCACTATTCTCAGTGACAATACATGGCAATGCAGATTTTTGCACTGATTCAACCAACTGAGGCTTGCTCTTTGCTTTTCATCAGAATGAACCCCAATTAGATCAATTGAAAAAAACACCGCTAGCCCTTGTCACAACAACCGGGCATCAGCACATGTTGCAGCACCAATTGCTTGGTACTATTAGGAGAGTTTATTTCTCTACAGAGTGTTGTGCAATCTCGTGGTAAGCAGCCATATTGAACAGGTTACTGACTTTAAATCAGATCACTCACACTTCTATCCTGAATATTTTGCAATTTGGTTTGTTAAATGTGATTTTCTTTAGTACACGCAGGCTGCTATATTAAAAAGAAAAGACAAAATATTTCTGTTTCAATTAGCATCAAGACCAAGTGAATGCTTTTATTTTTCTGCCTCTGTCTCATTTTCTGCCCTTTTATTTCTTTCCCTTGTTCATTGTAGCCTCCTGCTGTGGTGCTGATGGCCAGAAGTGCTTGTTGTGAGGCTGCCGCAACCACAGGGTACATCCGTCAATGCAGGCCATCACGCTTGTGCCAGCCCAGCGGTTTGTAATCCCAGTCTCTGCTTACATTAGCCAAGGGCAAACAAGTCAAAAACCTCCTTCACTGAGATATGAAGAAATTTACTGCTACAGTTTTTCAGACACCGGCTACAGCTTTTCAACTAAACTACTGGAACCAGACATCAGAAATTAAATGTAATATCTTTGCGCCCTGACTTTTTTAAAGGGTCAGACTTCCTGCAAGATACAACATCAGGCAAGGTAGAAGGAAGTTGGTTCTAAGAAAAACACCACAATTCCGTTGCATAAAGTCAGAAAGAGATTTAGGTTGTACTCTCAGCCCTACTGCTAGCCTGCAGGATGATCTACACGCACCATTTCTGTCTCCCTGCACTTCAGTTCTTTTGTGCAAGGCAGGGACAGCAATATGAATTTTTAAAGCCCATTTAGATGTATTAATGAAAAACGGCATGCAAGAAGTAAATAGCAGTAGGAATACATGTACTGACATTTTCTCTCTGGAAGCACATACTTTACTCAATATCTTTCCCTTGAGTTTTGCCCTAAATCCCAGTTGAGTTGAAAGGTGTGTTTTAATAAAAAAGCAAGAAGCAGAGATGACAAGCTGCTGCTTTTTCTTACTCTTGACAGAAATCTTATTCATAGAGCACAGCATGCATACTTCTCATCTGCCTCCTCCCTCTGCCTTCTTGGCCACAAGAGAGCTAATATACTTATTCAAGGATCAAGTAGGAAGGTTTCTCATATCTCTGGATTCTTTATAGTTGTTTTCTTTGCCACTAATGGACTAAAATAAAATAGGAGACCTGAACTTAATGAATATCACTTAGATAATGTTCTGGAACTGTGACCCTTTTGGTTTTCTCCTAATTCACTGGAGCAAAAGAAGTTTCATAAAATTGCATCTTCTAAGTACAGAACATGACAGAAAGGGTCAATTTCATATATTTATTTTTATTTACATTTAAATATTTCATTATTCAAATTGTCTATGTGTTGGACTGAAATAACAATCCAGTCATAAATCTTTTGAAGTGCACTAAGACTTTATGTCTTGCTGAGATACATTCTCCCAAGCATATCCTCTGTTCATTTATTATTCATTATCATCTACAGTTTGCTGAATTCCTGTGAAACCCATTTTCAATTTTTAAACGGCAACTTTCCCCTAAAATTGTGGTGCCTTAATTATACTGACATAGTACTTAAAACTATGGGAGGGAAAGCCTACTAAGCCATGTGGGTGTACTCAAAATACAGGTGCTACTGTGTATTAGACAAGGATAGATCCATCTTAGTTTTGAAGAATCTCGTCAGGACCATATGAAACCTGTCACTGCAATGTATGCAAAATAAGCAAAGTCTTCATTTGAGCACTTTATAATCAATCATTTTAATTCTAGACACAACTGAGATAATTCAAAAAAGTGACTATTACTTAGTTCCATCTGGCAAATGTGTTGCTCAAATGTATTAAAATAAGTAGTTTTGTCTATTTTAGTGATGTTGGAAATATATCTAACAAACCCTCCTTCTATGTAATTTTTTTTTCAATTTTTGTTTTAGAAATAAGTAATAACTTCTATGAAATATTAATTTAGGCAGTCATTTCAGTAACTCAGACCATATAATAATTTTGGCTTTTAAACAGAATTCCCCATTAATCACAGCAGGGACTTCTTAAAAATACATGAGCTTGATCTGGTATTATCACACTGATCTATTACAAGAACCCAAGATGTCCTATTAAAAATGCAATGAATCACTATTTCAAAAAATTTAAAAGTATACAAGTACTTTAAGGTGGGCATCACAAGAGTATTCTCGTATCAGAAATCTCTAGGAGATTTCTTAAAATTCTTCTCACCCATCAAAGAATCCGAAACAGGAACACAGTGATCGACCTCTGCCTTTGATTTCTGTTCTAGCACAAAACCCACTTACCTTTCCATTGCAAGTGCTACCTTTGATTTCTGAAGTTACTTCTTATGAAATGATCTCTGTGAAGTAACAGCAGAATCTTTTAGTAGATGCTACTAGGAAACAACACCTCTTTTATTCTTTAATCTTGACAGAAGAATCCCTAAATAGTGGGTAAAACATTTTTTTTTTTTTCTTACTATCACTTTAGACCTTCTGCACTTTTGGAAGGATTTACTCAGTTGTTACATTGGCAAACCTCTCAGTTAAGAGAAGGCAAGAGATGGAGAAGGTATTAGAGGACTTCAAACGTGCAAAGCTACAAGGCTGAGGAAGGAATGTGGCATTGGGGCAAACTGCATGTTTCTCTCAAGAAAGGCAAACACAAGAAATGAATTTTTGTCTTTTCTATTAATTTGCTGCTTCTTTGGAAACTATGCTGAAGTGTCAAAGTTCAGCAGTGAGCAATGTCATGGAATACTCCTCCAGAATGATTTTACATTGCTACTATTTTCCTGTCCTCAAAGATGACAGATTTCCTTTCTGTTCTCCTCTAAACAGGTCCTCATTCAGCCTTCTAGAAAACTATAAACCTTTGATTTCATGAGACATTGTGAAAGTCTCTAGAAAGGAAAACACGACAGAATATGCATCACATGGTATTAATCAGCTATTTACTGAACCAATTCTTTTAGTTTAAATTTCTCAAAAAAAGAAATTTTAAATTTTATAAAAGAAATCCCAATAAAATGTAGGTCTGACAGAATTCTCATGTAGATTAAAAAAAAAAACAACAAAACACCAAACCACAAAAAACCCTCTACAGGAAAGAGAAATTCTTCCAGAGAGCTCAGCATAAAGTAAAACATGGTAAGACAGAGCCAGGCATCACTTGTAAATTCTATTAAAACAAGTAAAGGGAGGAAGGAAATAAACCTTTGGTTTCTGCTCTTTCAGAAAGCCAGCCACAACTCTAAAAGCCCATCCAGTAAAAATAATAAACCGGATAGTACTTCCTCTACCAAGTATACTTCTGTGGAAGGCATGCAAATGCTAAAGAAAGTAAAATTCACATTACTACAGGATATTTAAAGGGATCCATTATACTTTACAATCAATGGTTTAAATCTGGTCTTGACTGTTGCCAAATTCTCATGGTCAACAGAAACTTAGGGATCATTTTATTATCCTCTGAGATAAAACTTGGCAATATTTAATTTCCCACAAAATAGGAACAGAAAGCAGTACAGACAGAATATCATTTCTAATCTAAGCACAGAAGGGAAGATAAAAGAAGGCTCAGGGAGACATCTCATCCATGTGTACAAATACCTGAAGGGAGGATTCAAAGAAGATGGAGCCAGGTTCTTTTCAGTGGTGTCCAGTGCCAGGACCAGAGGCAACGGACACAAACTGAAACACAGGACATCCCCTCTGAACATCAGGAAACACATTTTTACTGTAAGAGTGACTGAGCACTGGAACAGGTTGCCCAGAGACGATATGGAGTCTCCATCCCTGGCCATATTCAAAAGCTGTCTGGACACTGTCCTGCACAACTGCCTCTAGGTGTCCCTGCTTGAGCAGGGGTGCTGGACAAGGGGACCTTCAGAGGTCCCTTCCAACCTCACCCATCCTGTGATTCTGTGAAATACACACATATCAATATCAAACATAAAAGTCACAAAGGAAGTATTTGGTTATGTATTTTTCAGAATCTCAGTTTCCCAAACTTCACTATGCCAAAGTTTAAATCGCTACATAAGACTAAAAGAACATTACATATTCATAAGCAGATATACCCAGAAAGTAGAAAGTAATAAAATGCTATTTGTTAAGGTTTTGCGTTCATGAATTATAGAAGTCCATATAAACTGTGTACCTTACTCAAAACAGCTATTTAATTCTACACCAGAGATTTTGTATCAGAAAACTGACAGGAATAACAATTTATTATGAAAATGATCTACAGAATTTAAGAATTTAACTAATAGATAATTCCCATAAATTTAAAATGTGTAACATTTATTCACACTTCATTAAACATTAACTATACTAGAAATTAATTCCCAAATATTTTTACAATTATTAACTCCAAATGAATACAGAAAGAAACGTGACAGATAAAAAATGGCAGGAAAGATTCAAAATTATGCATTGAGAAGACTTTATAATGCGCACTCTATGAATTACCACAAGCATTAAATCTCCTTGTTTAAGCTTAATTGAACAATGTGTACTTACATAAATATAGTAATTCTTAAATTGTTCCTCCCACTACTTCAACGTATTAGATAAACATGAAGCTCATTTTCTACATGGTGAAGGAACAGTCCACGTGCAAGTTTGATTTAAAGGAAAAAAAAAAGTATTGGGAGAGATCTATATATCTGAAAACAGTCATGATCATTTATAGTCAGACACACTAGTAGAAATTTTAGGACACTGAGTACTTATTAAGAAGCCACTGCAGCTGGAATTAGGAAAAATGTATTTGAAAAACATGTCCGCAGAGCCCAGTTCATCAAAACTGCTGAAATGATGCTGTGATGTCAGCTCAAAACAAATGTCTAGGTAGATAAACAGTTTACTTAACTTCACATTCTTCAATTTTGCTGATGATTGATTAGACCTGAATTCCTGGATGTAACTTTACAATAGAAATTCAAGAAAGAGAGACAAATCCGAGAGCATCTTTTTGTGATATAATAATATTCAATTTAAAGCCATTGCAGAAAGCAACTGCACCTAACTGAAGATCTGTTGTTGCGCAGCCCAAGAAGGCTCATCAAACTAAATAACAAATCTTATCCTTTTAAAAGACTGAGCTAACGTTATACCACTTCAGCACAGCTCCTTTGGCTACATCACTTAGCAAATTAGAAATGTCATTCTCTATTTTAATTCACCTTCAGGTAAGAAGGTTAACTCATTGGCAAGGAAATTTTAACAGGTCAGATCTTTCAAAATCAATAATGAACAGGGTTGGAGATACCTTTCAGAAGGGATGACTTCAATTAAAACAGCCCTCACCAGAAATAATGAGTAGAGAAGGAAGGTTAGTGTTGGACAAAGAAACACTCACCCCCTTGCCAAATAGGTGATCCAAAGATCATTATCAGCCTGAATTACACTGAAAAAAAAAAATCTTCAAAAGGCTCTGACAAACAGAAAGGTCATTTTGTTTCAAGGAGCCTCTTTACAAAGGGGTAAGAGTGACGGAAAAGTCTTTCCTAATCATTTTTAAAACTCATCAACATGAAAATGTTCGCTGGGCTCAGAAAGAAAGAAAGAAACTGTTATGGGAATTTCAGTGTCTCAAAGGACATTTACAGTGATCTTATGGTCACTGTTTCTTTTTTCTGGAGAATGTGTAAGAGGTAATTATCCATCCAGGATACATTAGCAGCCATAAAATCTCTCTCACCCTCTTCAGATGCACTGCAGAATAAAAAATTTTGTCCAAGCAGGGACACACATGCATTTGGCCCAAGCGTCCATCATAATCTAAAATCTGACTCAATTCCAATTTTACCGGAGAAGCTCTTGTTCCCTCTTAAAATATAAAGTTTATGGTCAGATAACAATTTGCCTCATATAGAAGTGTAGCAACCGAATTATAATTCAAATGCAGGAGCCTAAATTTATCTTACATACTTTTATCTCATTATTAAATCCTTGATGCCATTGCCTTTTTTTTTCCTTTTTTTTTTCCTTATTATAATATTATTTAAGATGATTCTTTTACTTGGAATGAAAAACAGTCACAGTCATCTACAGAATGGGCACAGTTTAGGAAGACCACAATTGTTTGTTCAACAGCAAGTTAATATAAGCAAAGGAAACCTCAACCCAGTGTGACAGTGCTGAAAGAAAAAAAAGTCAGCTGGGTCGCAAAGAGGATAAAATATACTCCCAACCACGTGCACCTGCTTATTATATGCAAATCATTGCACTCTGCTTAATTAGTAAGCTCTGCATTTTTCCTTCCATTTCTGATTTTTAAAGGCACCAAAGCCACTCTAGAGTAGGAGGTTATAGCAGTCAGAAACCTGCCTTCGTGCCAGTGGATCAGAATTTCCCTAGAACAGCACAGGACCACGTAAACCTTATCAGAGCTGGGTATTACCGAATAGAGAAAGGAACTAAAATCAGAAGGGAGACAACTTTCTTCTCTTTCGACCATTCAAACAAATCAGCAAGAAGACAGCCTTCTCTCCCTAGACATCTTGAGAGTCTAGGGAGAAACTAGATGAAACTGGATGCTTTTCTGGAAAATATACTCTATTACTCCCATTCATTTTATTGGTCTAAGGACCAACCACATCCGACCTTTGTGTGTTAGACATCGTGCAGCTTCAGCAAACTAGTGTCCAGGTGCTACCCCAAGGAGGCCAAGATCAGGCTCAGGGAAGATATGTATAACGCACCTGCAGAATAAACAACGTGATGACTGCAAACATTAGTTGGATTAATCTTTCGATCGATCATTTCCTTTGCTGGATTTTCCTGGGAAGGTTTATGTCAAATAGAATGAAAAAGGGAAAACTGTAGAGAGGAATCAATGAGAAGTGTGAGTGGAGCTGAGGTACAGCGATTGTGAGGAAGGCAGGAATAGAGGTTTGAAACGCTCAATCAGAAACGGACAAAGGCTCAGAACAGAGGGTTTCACATACAAAAAGCCACTATTTTAGCTGCTTCTGCAGCTGCTACCACAGATGGGAGTCTTCAACTGTCTCAAAACCTTAAATTATCTTGCCTTAGTTGAGCAAAAACCTTAAATCGTTTTCAAAACAGTAATTGCACGATCCACACAACACTGGCACAATGTTTTGTTGCAGACCACCTAAAGACGTTCACACAAGCAACTGTTTTCTTACACCTGGCACCCTGCCCCTTGACCAGTATCAGCAGTGTGGACGGACCGGCACCCTGCCCCCTGCCCACACCACACAGCTGCCCACATTATTGACGTAAGGTAAGGTTCTTTCCAGTCACATTGCCATTGCTGGAGCCAAGGGGCGGCCCGACTCTTACCCATATGCGAAAGGCATTTCGCACAATTAGCTGTTGCTGCCAGATGAGCCCGACACCAAGCGTCCCTGGTACTTTGCCAGGGCCCTGGCATGGCTTATGACCCTGTGTTTGCTATCGGCGATTAGGTGAATCGCTGTATGGGCATGATGCTGTTCGTCTTTCCTACTGCCTTATTAAAGCTTTGGTTTATAACATGTTGTCAGACCCCATTGTCATTCAGACCACAGCACCTGACCATACATTAAAATTAGAAATCAGTTGAAAAATCCAGAATTACATGTAAGTTGGATGTTAACTCAAAGTAAAACTGAAAATACCATTAATGGACCGGGAAGCATTCTGCCAGCATAATTTCATTTGGAGCACTCTACTACTATTACCCAATCAAACTGTTATGATATATGTTGAGTAAAATGTGACACAAAAAAAATGACTGAAAGATGCTATTGGGAATGTTTGTTTTCTTGCCTTCTAATGGAAGGTAAAATACAACATGTGCTATCTACAAATCACTATTAATTTAAAGCTGCAGAGAGCGCTATTTTATGAAGTAACTGAAAATATTTATACTGACTAATAAATTGGAATTAAATGTATTTAAAGCAATAACTTTTGTTGAAAGTATGTTTCAATTTTTAAATAAGCAGACAAGATGCACACGTTACAGTGAGACACTTGAAAAAACCCCAGATATTTTAGTGCTCTCCTTTTTCAATAATTCAAACACTAATAGCTAAAATCCAACAATAGAAGTTCAGACAGTGATTCTACTACTCCCTTGGTGGCCTGTAAGACCTTGGTTTCAGTCACTAATCCAGATGCTAAGAGACATTCTTCTATTACTAGGAATGATATCAGAAGCTTTCGTAATTTCTCTGTAAGAAATGGAACACTTATCCGAGCAAATTCAATATTAATTGCATGTTTCACTTCAAACAGTCTTTACAGCCAACAGGCTTTTCACTATCAGCAACTAAATACATCAACCATATTACACAACTTACAGAGCAGAAATAAGAAAAAGTCTGAACAGAAACACAAGAGATTTTTCTATAAAAGAACCTGATGGTTTTTTCAGATAATACAAATTGTCTGAGATGATTTGTATTAAAATCGTGTCTTCTAATTATTCTTTAGCTTCTCTTTGTTTCTCTGAAACCTTCCAGACATGAAGTTTTGAAAACAATAAAATAATAAAAGTAGTTTTTCTGAGAATGACCATATTCCAGTTGTGTTGCAACAACCATTAGACTGATGTCCTGATTTTCGTTTACAAGAAACCCTTGGGTAGCATGAAAAGACTGACCCATTATCATCTCGTAAAAACCTGTAAGTTTCAAGATCAAAAGTTTTTTCCCATTTTTCAGGTGTATGTTCTTTTATCAGATGGCAAAAAGCATTCCAAATAAATGTACTGCACGGTTTTAAAGGAATCTACTAAAGGCAACTAAGTCCTAACCGGAGTCTTAAATTAATATTTCAATATAAATGACAAATACACACATTCCCCTTTTTGGAAAAGTTAAAGGGCTTATTTCTATCGTACACGTAACAGTAATAACAGAGGAAGGTTATTTCTGTTACTTTGTGATACCTACCTGTTCAATACATGCAGCCTCCTTCTATCAAGCGATGCTTAGTAATTCCTGGTATTACTCTAATCTTTGATGAGTTTATTAGCACATACGGTCCTCCTAGTTTATTAATTTAAAGCATGGAAAACATTACAGGGCATTATAATTATTAAGAAAATGGGAATGACAATAGTTGGGAGTACAGTGTTTGAAAACTCTGAGGTGTCAGCTTGGGACCAGCATTGGTAGGGAGCAAAGCACTTCCCAGACACAACTTCTTGGTCCTGCAGAATACGCGATTATTTTTTCCATTCTCCCACAAACAGCAAGCAGAGGCGATGGAAGAAGGCACAGTTTTACACTAAACAAATCCATATTCTGCAATGACACTGTGAACTGAAAATTCATTACTTCCATTTCAACAGTGCAGAATGGTGTCCCTGAAAACTTGCTTTGACACACAGAATTCAAAGAACCAGTGACAAAACCAAGGGTCCTCACATTCCAGTACAGTGCATTTTTGGTTCATGGGAAACACATAATGCCTTTGTTTGACACCGCATATGTGTCAGAACTACTTTCAAAGTGGAGACAACGCAATAAAAGATTCTATGACACGTACATCTTGAGAATAAACATTTCAAAAGATGCTTCATTTCTTGTAACAGCATTTTTAATTGGTTAAAAAGTTTATTTGCTCAAAGAAAGAGAATTCCACTAACGTTTCAGAAGAAGCACGAGATCACTCTTGCAAACCATTGGCTGCAACTGTCAAAGCCTCAGGGGAGAATGCATGTGTTGCTGCCAGCAAGTCCTCTCACTCCCATTCCTCTCTGCTAGACGGATGCATAAAACAACCAGGCTAAGGCCTCTCACCCCTGCCCCAGCAGGGTTTCTAGGACCAATAACAATTTTGCAGTACAGTTTGCTTTTGTCTGTATATTTTAAAAGGTTCAAGATGCTGGATGATTAATACTCACACAGGGAATGTTTTCTTGACCTGAAATTACATGCTTGTAGAGTGCTAGGCACCAGCTAACAAAATGGATTTTATTTCCCAGCAGTTTATGGAAGAGGTGGACAAAACGGATAGGTCAATCCTGTTCTTGTAGGTCAATCCCAAACCAATAAGTGTACCTCTATCTTAAATACACTGATTGCATTCACACTGTGGCCAAAATGGCATCTCCTAAGACTGTCCACGGTGAAAAATTATGATACAAAAAGCCTTTGCCATCTCTATACACAATCCTGTACCACCTAAGCCTATCAAAGGCCAGCTGCTTCAGCATTCATGTCAATTTTCCTACTGAGGCATATTATGACAGGCTAACGTTCATAAAATGCATGGCAAGAGAGGAACTGGAGGTTTTGCCGAGGGTTTTTTGCAGAGGCAGAGGTGATGGCATCCAAAGGGCTTATCTTTAGAGACTTATTTTATGCTAGAGGCAGAAAACAGAAGTCGGTGTGAGCTACTTTCCGGTGACTGAAAGTCTCAGACCTGTACAAGGTTTGAGCCCTTGAGTTACAACAGGCTGTCAAGGGCACTGTGCTGCATCTCAAAGATGTACACCCTCCCTCAAACCACTACCCAGAAAACATGCTTGAAAACATGCCATCTCAGAGAATCATAGAATGGTTTAGGTTGGAAGGGACCTTGAAGATCATCGAGTTCCGACCCCCCCTGCCACAGGCAGGGACACCTCCCACTAGACCAGGTTGCCCAAGGCCACGTCCAGCCTGGCCTTGAACACCTCCAGGGACGGGGCTTCAACAACCTCTCTGGACAACCTGTTCCAGTGCCTCACCACCCTTAAAGTGAAAAACTTCTTCCTAATGTTTAATCTAAACCTGCCCTCTTCCAGCTTAAAGCCATTCCCCCTCGTCCTATCACTACATGCCCGTGTAAAAAGTCCTTCCCCAGCTCTCCTGTAGGCCCCCTTTAGGTACTGGAAGGCCGCAATAAGATCTCCCCGGAGCCTTCTCTTCTCCAGGCTGAACAGTCCCAACTCTCTCAGCCTCTCCTCATACGAGAGGTGCTCCAGCCCTCTGATCATCCTCGTGGCTCTCCTCTGGACCCGCTCCAGAAGGTCCATGTCCTTCTTATGTTGGGGACTCCAGAGCTGGATGCAGTACTCCAGGTGGGGTCTCACGAGAGCGGAGTAGAGGGGCAGAATCACCTCCCTTGACCTGCTGGCCACACTTCTTTTGATGCAGCCCAGGATACGGTTGGCCTTCTGGGCTGCGATCGCACATTGCTGGCTCAAGAGAAGACATTAGGCTGTGCTGTTCTCATGCATATGGAACCACTACAATTTTTTTTCCTTCATCCTTTAACATCCCTGACAAACCTCTTTCCAATAATCGACCTTTCATTACAGTTCTTGGACTGAATGAAAAAGCTCCTTTCAGCGCCCAGTACCAAGCAAAGCGGGCAGCTGGGCTGGATGTAGGCTTCCCAGTATTCCCTTGCACTCTGAAGAGTTCACTTGCACATCACAGGTTAAAAGTTTGGCTCAAAACAGGCAGACCTCCAACGCCCGTCCACTAGGGAAGCTCATCACCCAAACTTGCCATATCACGTTAGGGCTGACACCAGCTTTTGAAACACTTGCACAAAATGTCTCAGATGAAGCCCAAGCTTGTGATGCACACAAGCTGAGCCCCCAAAGGCAGTAGCAGGGGGCTGGATGGTTACAGCCTGTGGCTAAAGAGCAGCTCCTAGTAGAGACACTGCTCCTGCTAGACAGGAATTCACGGAAGGCTAAGGGCTAAGCTCTCAGAGGCATTCCCAACCAAACCACAGTGTGAGGAGATGGGACAGCTTTCCCTGCCTCTTCTGCTGACATCCCCCTTCAGAGACATGAGGAGGACTGTGTGCTCCTCTACCCTTGTTATCTTAGACCTGCTCCAACAATCATGCCAAGGTCAGGAATGTGACCTAGGGAAATCTTCATCACCACTGCAAAATCACAGTAGGAGCACAGCTAGTAAATCGATCTGCTCTACAACTGTAAAATTGTATCATTGTCCTGAAAACTGTTGGCTAAATAAATATATTAAAGCTGTAGAAAAAAAAAAAAAAAAAAAAAACAAAAAAAAAAGCAACTTGAGGACAAAAGACAATCCACACGCTTAAGCTGTCACTGTCAGGGTGCTATGATGTTCCTGAAGTCTATTCCCTGTGAAAAGCTGGATTACTAGCTGGGTTACCACCATATATGCTTTAACGTTTGATCAGCCCTGAAGTGGTCAGGCAGTTGGACGATCACTGCAGGTGCCTTCCAACTGAATAATTCTATTCTCTTTTCTGTATGACCACAGTCTAACTGTGGCTGGTCTCCTTAACTGTACAAACACCTACTTCTGTGAAATCTAAGCTCTTGACCTCAACAACTTTATCATTCCTCTAAACATCTGCTATTTCAAAACAGCTAATATTGCCAAAGCAAGGGACTTTAAAAACATCTATTTATTTTACCGGTCTCATAATTGCATCCTTTTTCTATGAAAAACTGTGTAGATCTGAGGTGTTGGTAGCTACACTGGGGGTAGCATTACACATAGCATTTACACATACACACACAAGTAAGAGTTCCATGATGCTAAGATTTAGATTAACCTTGTCTTTCATGAACTTATCAACAAACGGTGACTACTTGCGATATTTTCTAATAAATGGAGAGACTTCAAACAAAAGTAGAATGAAATTGCAATTAAGCCCAAAACAAAACAGAAGGTTCCTCGCCTAACATATAAAAACAGCTCGGGAACTTCTTGTAGGTGACTATGCTCCAAAAGCAGCAGTACATGCTTATGAAGGAAAAATTTAACAATAGTTATTACACAGAAAGGGATTACCATTGGCTTAGAAAGACACAATTTGCTGGAGGTGGGGATAACATTCAGAGGTGGTATCACTACATGATTGTCCTCATTTCATGCTCTTCCCCAGGCATCCCGAAACAGACAGGATCACAGAAAGGATATTGTGTTAGTTCAACCTTTTTTTTTTATTTGATATGACTGCTCTCTCTTTTTAATCAGCATGTATAAAAATCCATGCTGATAAAATTCTTTCTGCTACCCCCAAATTATCATGTATGATTTCATAAGATCCAGCAAATTCACACTGTCCAGTGTGTACCAAAAGGCACCACACTTAACAGGGGGAACTCTGTAAAAAATTGATTCTTACAGAACTGTGAGGTGAAAAAGCATGAAAGGACATGTCTTATATCAAGAAGGTGTTACTTTAGAGGGAAAGAGGTTGCTTATAGAGTCCGAAGAGAGCTTAAAAAAGGAAAACTTCCTAAAAGGTGTTATTTGTACAGAAAAGAGAAAACAGCACACAAGCCAGAGCTACTACAGGTTTCCTCCTCCTTTAGTTCTGGATATTTCAGTAAACCATACGCAAAGCAGTGCTTGTAGAAGTGGAGTTTCCTTCACTCTTATGTAGAATTAGACTAAACATCTGTCAATGATGTAGAAATAGGTGACGTTTCCAGAGATGATAGTGATTATTTTATTTAATACATTTACACGTCTGTGTATTGCACCTATCAAAAAATGAAGAATTGCATGATGGGTTGGGGGAACATAGATATGCTGCCAAATTTTTATATCGTAAAATTTGGTTTAATTTTAGTATTGCATACACAAAACACAAAGTGGGTTTATATCCTGCATTAATTAAAAGGGGAGGGGATAAAAAAGCAAAAAGGGTGTAGGAAGAAGGCAAAACTCCCTCAGATCTACACACTGGAGTAATTTTTTATTCTTTACCATTCTAATCAATAAATATGAAAGTAAAACACATACAGCTCTACCCAGAATCAGTATCTTAAGACCCCGTAACGTGACAGGCATTCTGTCTAATTGTTCCCCATGCAGGTAATATAAAGCAGCTCCCAAGAACCAAACCTTTAAGAAGCCTGAATATTTTTCAGTTTGAGGGAAATAAACCTCTCATCCCATGACAGCAAGACCCCATTAGAGAATGTGCTAATTGGCTGCACCCTTTGGGAGCTCAGTGCACTCCAACCTTTTATTTCAAGGCTGGCACTGCACCTTAGTGTGAGGTTATCACATCAGTCAGTTCCTGTTGTGAAATAACTGTGTGTGAAACTACAGTGCAAGTGCAAAAAGGCTGAGATTCACTTTGACTGCAGCATCAGCACAAAGTTCCTGTCATGTGCTATTGAGCGAATGTGATGCACTAATGTGTCTTCGCCCACCTTACTTTAACCAGTATCATCAAAACTTTTCAGTTTGGATAGTACTGTCATTTTACGAATGCCTGTTGCCACTTCTTTCATTTTAAAAGGTTATATTATTTTAATAGAAAACAACTTAGGTTATCATCTGTTTGTACTAGAATATTCTTTATTAGATTTCGGAAAGCAAAAATAACCTGCAACAGATCATCATTTTTATATAGACTTATCCCTGCATATTTAGGTAGAGTGAATAACATGGATATAAGTGTGCATTTGACAGATATTCATGTGCTAACAGATGCTGCACAGGCTGCATTCATGAAAGACGCAAAGGAAGCTGGTTGAAGAAAACCAGAATGGACACAACTGTGATGTCCATCTACTAAATACTGTAAAACCATCAGTGAAAGATAACAAAGCTGGAGATTATCCACAGTAATAGCTTAATCAGAAAGAACTAAATTACATACACATCCTCCAACCCCTAAAAGAACTCAGAACCACAGTCCCTACTCTCAGCATACGAAATGCCAGGCAACTACGCATGCGAAGCCCGGGCATAAGTTAAACAGCACCAGTTCTGCATGGACCGAACTCCCCAGCTGATGCAATGAGACATCTGATTCTTGATTCATACCATTATCTCAGGAATTACAAATATGTGAATTAATTATGTACAATCTTCCTGAAAAGCACCTGGTAGAAATCACCTTTATCAAATACTGCAGGATTCTTTGTTTCTTTAGCTGCACAGCCTAACAGATGCACACACATTCCCATTCCATCAAACAAGCAAAAACAGTTGGGGCAAAATGCTAAGTTTTTAATACCTAGGCAATCTACCTAATAGCATAAAAGCAATACACATGAAAAACCAAACCAAAACCCCAACACCTGAATTAGCACCTCATTCTTTATTTTTTTTCATCAGTTCTGCTATCCTATTATAAAAGCCAAATATCCTTGTTGCTTCTCCTCAATTCAGGATACTGAAAAAATATAACCCTACAAAATCAATGTCAGCAGCCATTCTAAGTGCAGACCCACCGTTTCCTATCCAGAGGCTTCCAAAATTCCAACACGTTGAAATCTGGCACAGAAGGAAACTCGTGCTCTGAATCACAGGAAGTAAAATTATATAGCTGGACTGAAAAATAAAAATATTTAACATTGGCAAAAACTTTTGCTTTACAAATAATTGGTTAGTACCCACTGTGACTGATAATGAACACCTTGGCTATTACTTGCACAATGCCACTGTATGGGTGGCATTCAGGGAAATCCTCCAACATTAATCAGGGTATTGGCATTAGAAAGGGATGCAGCCATGGAATTACTTTAGATTTTATTTTTCAAATTACCTTTTCTTTTTGTAAGGATGGATTTTTAAAACTTCATATACTTTACGACATTTAGACAGGGAGAGCAATATAAATATATATATATATATATATATATATATATCAGCCACAGTCTCAGGAACAAGAGGAGAATGAGGCAGCTGAACACGTTCTCTGGTCAGTGGATATCAGGCACTACTGTCCCTTAGATCTTGATTCAGTTGGTAACAATTCAGAGCTGCTACTTCCTAAACCATAATGGCATTCCTGATACTGTTTTCAAAATTGTCCTTCTGAATTACACGTAGTTCACTACTTTCTACGAAAGAGTAGGTTTGTATTTCATATTTCAGACAGAAAAGCCTGCATCTAAAATCCCACTTTAGAGTGCATATGTGCTTACATTTCTGCAAAATGCCTTAATGGCTTAACAACATGTATAGCTTTTATTATGTAATCAACATTTCACAACTTCTTTTTTTTGACAAAAATTGTTTAAGAATCAAAGTTGTATTACTCCCATGGCTTTAAGGTATTTTATCTACTCTGATTTTGTATTATAAGCATTTCACCTAATACCTTTTTCTCATTTTTTTTCATCCTTCTACAAATTCAGAAAAGTTATTTTCAGGATTAGAGTTATTTTGGAGATTATTTTAAAGGATTAGATTGATGCACGTTTCCCTTCTCAGAATGATTATTTGCTAGACTTGCCTGCAAGCCTGTAACAGCATTTGATCTTTTACGATCTCATCAAATTTATACTGATTTTTCGCATATAGCTTCTATTTAAAAGCATGAATAAACATATTTGTAAATCTCAGATCAGCCTTTTTTCTATGCCATTTTTTTTTTTTGTATATAAGAAGGCTATTTCATTCATTAAATGTTTGTTGGTTTTTTTTTCTGAGTGAGTGAACTCAGAAACATAAAAATTTAAAATAGTGAGAAGAAAACAGTTACTAAATTGATCTCTAAACAGAATGAATAAATTAGCAGATTATTATGTCTGAAGAAGGCTTTTTTCTTTGGAGTAAAACAGGAGTTTTGTCTTTAAGGGTTTTTTTTCAGTTATTGTTTTGCAATGTCAAAGAATTACAATAGTATTCCTCTGTGCTTCACTTAAGTATACCTGGGAAATTATTATGATATATTTGGTTTCTGAAAGACAAAGAAAGCTCAAACAAACCCAACAAAATTTTTACTACCAAAAAATATTAGCAGCATTAATAAGAAACACTTCATGAGCTTGTTTTGACAGTAAAACAGGAACTAATTGGATTGTAATTAGCAACAGTCAGAGACTGTTGGAGCAACAGAACAGATTTCTGAAGTTATTAGTTTATCACTTAATTAGTGGCTTCTGTGAACCATAAAGAAATGTTGATATCTAATTTACATAAGAAGAATTTAAAGGATAAGTCTAAGCAATCCAGTGGATTCACTTACAGCATTACTTAAGCATATTTACACAAGAACTTTGTACAATCTGTAGTGCAGAAACCATAAAAACATAGAGAAACAGGTGTGATCATTTTTTCTCTGACATTTCATGCCTACTATACAACCCTGAAGATAAAATATAAACCCAATATTTTTGAAATTCAGCCATAGCAAAACTTATCATGAGATACATAAAGAAATACCATGATAGAAAACATTTCTTACAGTGAAAATATTGTTGTTAAAAAACAATCCTTTTCTACAGAATTCCACCTATTTCTTGATATTAATGAATGATTTGGGGACTTACTGTAGTGGTGTATTGCTTATATTGCTGCAGTTTTTAGAAGGTCTACTCAGACCACACAGGAGGGAAAAAGGACCTTTACAGGCTGCTTTGAAGGCAACGAAGATGGGCTACTGCTCTTCACACCTGCGATATGAGCAGTATCAGTGGGAGACTGGTTAAACTGCAGCATCATACAGGTTCGATTTTAAGAAAAAAAAATAAATCTTGTGAAAAGCATAACGAAGTACTGCAATACATCACCTCATCACATCACAGGGCTCCCAAATCTGGAATCCCTTAGAAAAAAGTGAAGGCAAACACCCTTCAGGATGCACCAAGTCATTCACAGCTTCATGACTCTTTGTTTATACACTATAAAATTTCTGTGTAAAACGTAATTCCTGTCACTATGCAATTCAGTGAGTTTAAATACAACTCCACAAGGGGGCAATGCTGGGAAAGTGGGTAAGTAAGGCAGTATCGATACAAAGATCGGGATCAAGGAAGGGATCAGAAACCTGTAGTTGAGATAGCAGGGCATGGCTTAGCATACCAGGGGATGGATGAGCTTAAATTGTTCTGAGAAATCAGTGAGGAAATGCAAAGGCAACGGGACAGAGCCTGAGTGACAAGGGTCGGAAGTGAGAGGTGGCATTCAGTACAGCTGTGATGGAAGACGGCTGAAATTGTTGAGCAGATGAGATTACAGAGAGGAACAGAGAAGAGGGAATGTGCCAGAGAATTGCCTTGCTACAAATCCACTGCACGGAATCAGCGTCTTCAACGCTCTCAGCAATTCCTAATGTAAGCTTCCTTTCAGAAAGGGTTGCCTCATTTGATAAGCTGGGCAGTGATTTTCTGATGTGCCGAGCCTCTCCAGGGGGTGAAAATTTCTTGAAGGAGCAGTGCTGTAAATGAGCAGCCACAGCCTTTGCATGAAGGGAAGGAGAGGCACACAACAGAGCACAGTAAGCGCTGCTATATTTGACAAGCAATTTCTATCTGGTGCTATGGCTTAGCCTAAATGGAAGATGTAAGCAGAAGCAAATGCAGCTATTTGGAAAAAGTACGGCTGATAGACGTACTGGGATTCTGGTCATGTCTGAGTGGGTATGATAGCAATCACCATGGCAGTGACAGAAGATGTAGTGGGGGAAATAATTTCTGTTTCAAATCACTGTTAGAAGCTGAGAGCCTCTCAGCTGCCAATCCCCTCAAAATCCACAAAATACAAAAATTGATGTATTTATACAACATTTACATGACAATTTGTTGCTTCTAGTTAAGACAGGGGCAAATTTGCTTGACTCCCAAAATAAGTCTTTTTTCATTCAGTAACAAGATAAGGGGCTGAGAGAGCTGAAAACAAGCTTATTTGTTCCATCATCTTAACTACATCTTTTGCTTCTTCTTTTTTTTTTTGCAATCAATACATTTATTTCTACAATGCACATGTTCCACACACAAGGGTGAGATGGCCTCACGGCTCAGATGCCATTCGGGATCAGCAGGCTGCACATGCAGCATAAAGTGCAACCAAAAAAAGCAACTGAACAAGGTTGGTTGAAAGGACAGAGCATGTCCCTCTTGTACGATTTGCAATTACAATCATATCTTCTACAGGTCTGTACATCCAAGCAAGCTAGATAGTACAAGTAGAATTTTTTATTATTTTTTTTTTTCCAGAGCAGTTTGGACAATATAGATACATTTTTCTGTCTTTGTGCCTTTGTGGTTTTTTTCGGCAGTATCCTTCTAAAATAAGGATGGAGTGCCAGCAAATAGAGGTTTCTGCTGCTTAAGGCAAATATCTCATGCATTCTCTTACACAAATCTCCCATTTTTCTAAAAAAAAAATAAAAAATAAATAAATTGAAGTTTCTGAATTTTTCTTTAAAGACAGGCCTTTTACTCTAACTGCTGCTACTGGTATGAAACCTAGAAACCTGCTTCCACGTCTCCCTCTCTATTTATTTATGATTCTATTCCTGTTTGTTGCCAAATTTTTTATATATGTATAGCCATCTTCAATCTACCTGTTCACGTACTGTTAGCTGTTACTTTTTTCACCTACTGTTCTGATTTTTTTTTTTATGTGCTGGAACATATAGTGAAATACATTCACTTTCAGGTTTCACTTTCTGGGTAAATAAAGCAACCACATTTAATGCCTTCCTGCAAGGCAGGCTGAACATCTCCTTGATGCTCACAAGTTCATGTTTTATGCACCAACCTTACAAATTGAATGGTTCCTCTTGGTTTCTTTTATGCAGAAAGGGACTGATTAATATAATGATTTTGCCACACAAAACGGCAGCATTTTAGCCACCATTTTCATGCCACGTTTTCAGTAGTTACATGGAACCTTCGAGCCAGATTCCAAACATTATGATCCTGCAGCAGTGATCCTAAATTTGGCAGGAACAAGACAGAATTCCACCTACCTAACATACTCAGAAAAGTATTCAAGGTATATAACTTTTTGACCACATTTTTAATTTTTCCTTCCTTGAACAGACAAAGTATCAAGCCTTATTCTTTTTCGGTTGCCACAGTTAATTCTATTAACTCTTCTTTTTTCTTTTTTTATTCCCCCAAAACATCAGAAGATTGACAGTGAAATCAAGATCAGATTTGATATCCAATTAGATTCTGAAATGCTGTAGCTGTGCTATATAAATTTTTATTATAAGAGCTTCATGAGTTACTGGTTTTGCACTGGCAACAAATTTAAATCACCAGTCATAACATAATTTTTAAGATCTTTCAGTGACCTACTCATTTATTTCAAAACTAGAAACAGTATCTGTACATAATACCCAGAAGGCTAAAAAAAGGAAGAGCCATCTGCAAGAATGCTCCTTTACACATAACATTCTCTTTTGGTATTTCTGTACTCATTAAACATTGTCGCTTGCATCTACTGTACTGCTGGCTTTTTGAGATCCCAATTTTAATCTTTGACAAAAATATTCTGTAGCTTGTGTGTCAATCAAAAGGCAAACCTGCAATGGTTTACAAGCACTACTAAAAAGGTAAGAAAACACGCTCGTTACATAGATAGAAATGCTGAATTGGAGGGGAAAGAAGGATAAACAAGAGAATTAGTCATATATTGGATAACAATGTTCGTGCGGCTTTCCCATAAACAGTAGCGCTGTGATCACTCTTGAGCTGTGCACGTGTCAACTTTATGTTCGGAAAGCATATATTCATTTCCTCAGAAAAAAAAAAAAAATATCTAAGGTCAACATCAGCACTTATGCTTTTTTATATTAAAAGATGCTTCAGAGCTCTAGGACAGTACCGAATCTGCACAAGAGGCTGTGTTGAATGTATGTAATCTAGAGAGACTTCTGTTACCAAAAAAGACACTCCCGAAGATGACTATTACATTTTGATTTGACAACCTGACTCTATCCAAAGGCTATGCTCACTGCAGTTGCAACACAAGTCCAATCAAATCTGTACCAAGCTAAAAAGTAATCACCTTCTGTGAAGACCATTAGCAGATTAAGCCTGGGATAAAAAAGGAAAAAAAAAAAGTTACATGCATTTATCAAAGGACAGAAAACCAATGGCTTGTACATAAGCCATCTTTTCAATTGTATTTAGGTAAGTGATTAGTCTTCCTCTTATCACTATCATCTTACTATTTGACTTCATCATGGCCATACTGTGACCCAAATACAGTAGATATATCAACAACCAGATCAAGTCTGATTCCAGCTGCAGGCTTTTTAAGTCTACTGATATATTAGGCAAGACTGATGGTAGCTCTCTTGGCTTTGCTTACAAATGACTTTATTCAAATTAAGTGCATCTATGAGGAAAGTAACCCAAATTCCAGAAATCATTTTGCTGTACCAACTTGAACAATCAAAAGGAAAATGGATCACGTGAGTGAACACGCACAGTAAGGATGCAAATACACATTGCTAGCTCACCTTCGAAGGCTGCAGTGTTACAAAAAGATGTACTGCAGAACTGCATTAGGAACAAAGAATTGTTATCTGTTTCTAATGACTTAGGACCAAATCCTGCTATTCTGGATTAAGCAAAACTTGCAGGGCAAACCAAGAGGAAGAATGTTGTGAGGTTGCCTTCAATATTTCCACAATGTCATCTTGTCTGAGAGAAGCAATGAGGATTTTCCAAATGAAGTAGGCAGTGATTCAGTCCCTAAACCTCTTGATCCTGTGAACCCTTTGAAAACACGAGGCTATATGCCACGCAGACTTTGTTTCTACCACTTGCAGTATACACCTATTCCTAACCATGCCCTTTGATTTACATGATGGTACCAGAGCTTCTTCCTGCCATTGCTAAGAAAAATTGGGAAGATGCAGTTCTTGATTAATCTATCTGAAACCATGCAGTAAGAGAGGATCGTTCTCTCTCCTTCTGTGTTTTTACAGATGCTTTGTATTCCTTGGAGGCCTTCTTTCACTCTTTAGTGCGTATTGTAAACTTTCATTTATTTAATTCTTTATAAGCTCCCCATTTTTCTCCAGTGAGATTGTTGATCACAGAACAAAAACATTTTCCTTTTTATGCTGCCACCTTCTTTTCTTTTTTTTTTTTGGGAGGGCAGTGGTGTATCTGGCACAAAGTTAGCTTTGATTTTGCCTTCTTTTTTGGCACAGACAGTATGCCTGCTCCATAGGCAACCAAAACATCTTCACGCTTTCTCTAGGGCTGACATTGTTATGGACTTCCACCTCCCCCAGTCCCATAAAATATGTATCCTCTAACATTTTCAGTACTAGAGTCTTAGGACCTTGCTCATGCCCTGCCCATTGACTTTGGCTGTCACAGGACAACAGCAGTCACTACACAGAATGGTATTAATTTCTATATTTTTTTCTAGACTCTATCAATTAGACTTCTTAAGAGTCTAATTGATATGCATCATAGTTTTGGAGTCTGTTTTATGGATTTGGTCACCATTTTGTATAGTGCTAATGCTATGAACGCTTAAATGCCTTCCACCCATTCATATCTGCAGCTTCCATTAAGGATCTGGCTGTGTCCTCGTCTCTAAACGTACAAGTCATACACTTACAGGGTTGGTGAAGTCTAACGCATAAGCTACATATTTTTTTTGCACTGTGATTACATTTGTGACACCTTAGTCAGACTGTGTTTCGGATATTCATTTACCACATGGGAAAAATGGACGTTACGCCATCATAGAAAAACAACCATACAGACAGTTTATCCAGGAGCTATAATCAGTGTTAAGCCCTTCACCCTGCCAAGTACTTCAGACACAGCACATTTCTACTGGGGGTATTCTTGTCTTATGATTCAGATCTCCACTTTAGGTAACAGCTGAAGCATGCACACATGCCCACATGCAGCTATAATTAATACTTAACACAGAAGATACAGAAATCCAAAGAAACATGTCAATCCTTAGCGCTTGTCTCTGTCTCTGATCCATTATTTCTCTAAAGCACTCTCCACACTGAGCTCAGGATCCCCGGACTCTCTCTTTGGTTAGCTGTTGGAGCCGACCATGTCAAAATGCGAAGCACTACCCCCTTGGCGTATGAAAACATCTGTCTGATCCTTCTCAGAGCCTACAGAACTCCTCCTAGACCTGAGCCTTTGCTCCTCTCAGAACTCCTAGAAATTTTAGAACTTTGACACCATCATCCCGTTTGCCAGATTATTCACTTACATTTCACTGCAGAGAAGTCAGCCTAAGTAGGATTTGGACCTGAGTTGTGTGTCAGAAGTGACACCTGAATGGATAAACTACTAGTATCTGACATAGATATATTACAAATCATTTATTTTTAATCTTTGACAGAAAGAACAATCAGTAAATCCAATGTGAGGACAGCCAACTCCAAGCACTTAGAAAAGCAACCTCGTTGTAGGACAGAAATTAAATTTAAAAAACACCACCACAAAAACAAAAACCCAAACCCCACATGCCTGGTTCAGGTTGAATGCTCAAGATCATCCAAAAATCATCTCAAATTACACAGTGGGCTGATGTAACTGAGAGCTAGCTGTTAGCTCAGCTGACCGCCACATAAATGTACAAGGTCTAGAGCTGGCTTGTGGGATTGGCAATAACAGTCAGCTGGCTGTAGTGAGGGAGGCTGGGGACCACCTTGTTCATTGGAGCCATGTACTTCTGTAGAATGAAATTCCAGGTTTAACACAACAATGGGACATATAATTTTACAAATTCAAGCCAACATGCAAGATCTTTGCACGCTCATGTACACATGCACTGTAAGGGATCTCAGATGCATAGGCTCTACACTTCCCAGCTATATCACAGCCTTTGGTCAATGAATTATTTATTTCATCAGTTCTACTTCAGCTTCCTAGGCAGACTATTCTCTCTGTAGAGCGCACCATTCTGTTGCAGAATAAGAATTACATCAAATATGACTTTCAAAAAAGAACGAGTCATTTGTTAAGAGTCCCAAATGGGTTATGTAATTGGCTTTTTTTCAAACCCAGCTGGATCTCCTTTTCAGACTCTTGTATCTGTACACCTCACAGTGTCTGAATAGCTTGCAGAACTAAGCACGTCCTTCAGCTATGAGATAATTATTTTTGGTTCACTTAAAATATAGACACCAGTACCAGAGGCCCAAACACCCCAAGGATCCTTCTGCAGCTTTCAGCACATCAGCACTTTTACTTCAGCACTACTTACTGTCTTTGATTCCTCTTTGAAAAGATTTGGCTTGTGCTGAGGCTGTTTCTCCAAAAAGAAATAGACATTTGGAAAACAAAACCTTATACAACATTAATTCAACATTGGTGCTTCTCTTTTAATATTTTCTCTCATTGCTTTAAAATATATGGTTTCCTAAAAGTATGCAGGGCAGTGAACCCGACTCCTGAGTTTCACATTGCTTATGGGCATTTCAGGTGCAGCTGTCACAAACAAAGTGAGACTATGCTAAACAAGGATACTACATAGCACAAGTCTTTGGCTGTGGGAGAAAGCATGCCAACAAGGGATCATGACATCATCAGCACGATCACCCTAAGGGCTCTCAGGTCCCAAAAATCACCCAGCAACCCATTATCGCTTCCTATTCTTGGGGTACCTCTATCCCTGAATGTATGAAACACCCATCTTCCAGCCCCTTTGCTGCACAGAAACTCTCATTTACTTTCTGTAGAGTCAAAATTATTGTTCGCTCTTGCTCAGAGTTCTTATTCCTAATATTAATAAAATGCTTAGACTGAAAGTTCATGTTAAGCACAAGGATGCACACGTAAACCAATACATCAGTGTTTCACTGCTACTTCAATACTCTTTATCAGTGTTCTCATTCTGAATAGGCAGCTCCAGGCTTGACGTTGGCTAGTTACCAGATGCGTAAGGATAATTTGGGATGTCATTCTACGCATGCACGTAGTTCCTAAGGAAAAGGTTAAACAGTCCTATTGTTACCCTCTGCAATTTTATAAAAACAGGGAGTTAAGAATTGTACTTAGTCTAAAATAAACTAACTTGACAGGAAACAAAGTTCTTGCCCGAACATCACCATAGTGCTTCCTAGGTCACCAATGGACATTAGTTGTCTCTATAAAGTTTTCCAATGTAAACAATCACTTTTGGATTGGGGAAACAGAAAGCACAAATGTAGCTAAGGTAAGAACAGAAGGCAGCCAGAGCTATTACAGTTTATTGGAGAAATATGTTCACTTATATCTTTACTTGCAGCCCATATATATTTAGCAGATCTAGACTGCCTGATCAGACAATATTTCTACCTACAAAGTCACCATCTGTTTGATGACAAAGGACTTTTTATATCTGCACATACATGTAGCTCTGCCACCAGAGATGTATGTATGAAACGTGCACCTCTATAAGTACTTTTTCATTACTTCTTTGCTATCATAGCTTCAGCCACAAAATAAATTGTTCATGACTTAACCACAATGCAACTTGGATTTGTTCTGAGTTAAAGTTGCATGACAGAGGTTAAAATGATAAAAGCTAATGGTTAAATTATTAGAAACAACAGAAAACGGTGGTTATTATTGGAAAAATATATAACATATACACTTTATGGATCACAAGTATTATATAATTGTTACCCTCCTACACCCCACCTGCTAGGAAACCTTCCAAACCTCTGATAAAGAGTTGCTCTCAAATATGGAGTTCTTCCTCCTCACACACTCCTACAAAAATTAGATGATCCAAGGTCAATTATGAGCGTTATTCAGTACTGAGCCAAGGTCCAATTTATACTACAATATATCATAATTTTTCAGTGTCAGGAAAGTCAGCACTATTATTTGATTAGCTGAATCCATTCCAATCTGAAAACGCCTCTGGCTTCAATATTCTGACAAGACCGTGGTCTCAGTGAACTCTACACAATACACACACTGACCCCTAAAACGAAAGGTATTTTAAGTTGCTTGTGTGATTTAAGGGAAAACAGAACCATACATCTAACATATATATACACACACTATTAAAGTTACCAGAGTATCTTGGCATCCATGTAAACAAATATCAGAGCTTTCAGACTGCAGATGTCAAACACATAAGTCTCTAAGCAGCAATATATTTGTGATACATTATGCTGCAACACACCATTTATTTCACAACAAGAAATCTGTTTCAATTTCACATATACAGCTCTACTGAAATTCAGTTTCAGAACCACCCCCAGAGCACATCGGAGAGGACGTGTTCAGGCTTCAGATCTTACTGTAAGGTACAGCAGAGGGACACAAAGGTAGCTACCTTCAGACATGGATTATCTACCAACATACACTTGTCTTCCAAACTGATTTGCTTACTTTCATGGCCTTTTCTCCTCTGGGACTGTGAAAGAAGGCCAACTTACCTAAAGTGACATTTGCATCTAAAAAATAAACCAGAACTCAGCTTTTCACCAGTAGGATAAATAAAGTTTCTTTAATACACTGATAAATAGCAAGCGCAAATTAGCCTCACATCAAATAGCAGCAGATTTGGCATGTTGTGTTAATCCATTGTTTGTCCGAAACTTGGGCACCTGTTCCAAAGCATCTCACATATGGCTTTAACCCATCACTGAAGTTCCGTTTCCAACTATTTCAGATTTCAGCCAGAAGAATGAGGGAGAAAGGCTGGATTTTCTTCCTCTTAGTATTGGAGAAAATACAGTGGTGAGGCACTCTCTCAGACACGTGGCATTTCACAACACTTCCAAGTTATACACTAGAACACTTAGTAAGCATTTGTCTGCTCACAGCATTTATCAAGAATCTGTTTTGTGCATCCTTGAACAATTTCTGGAGCCCCGCCAGACTGATAAGTATAGCTAAAGGAGGCTAAGACCGGTATGTTCAATTACACCATAATTACTGTTATATCTTCTTTGCTAGAGAGAGATGCAGAATCGGCACAGCTGCAAACCAAGCACAACTTTAAATCACTGACCAAAATCTTAATTTTCAAAAATTGAGCCAGTTAGAATCTATAGGGAAAGAAGAAAAAAAAAAAAACAAACCAAAAAGCAGCCTGAAAGACAGCAAGCTTTGTTGCTGAGAAGGTGGGTCCAAACAATTACTTTAATTTTTGTTGACATCATTAGATGATATCATGCTGTGAGTAGGTAGGATTGCGCTGCATACATACATACAAGTATACACATAGGTAAGTACACAAGAAGCTTCTGTGAATGAAAATTTTAAATCTAAACCAGAACGTGCTTGCGTTCGATCTTTCTTTCTAACTTGAAATACTTCAAGCTTCTACCCCAAACGTTATCAATAATGACTAGGAAAAGAATACATCAATTGTTTTTCTCAGTAAGCTGAAAATAGCAATAGTCAAACGGACTTTTTATTTTTCCTGAAACATTGGTGGAATCCTTAGTAGAAATGTTAAGCCACTGTTATAGAATCAAGTTGACCGCAGCCCTTTTTTCAAAAACTACTTTCACAAGCTACTTACCAATTTTAAAAAGTGAATACTTAACAGCATGCATGTGGTGGTTGCACAGAATGTACTATCATGAATGGAATTGGAGATATGATTCTGCAGTTGATGCAAGACAATATGGACCATCCTCTTCCTATAAACCAGCAATACGTGTAGCATGTACAGTGAGGATTATGCCCATTACCCTCTAAGTGAAAACCTTAAATTTGAAATTTAGTGTCAAAGTACATGTAGGAGCCTAGTCCTTTTATTTGTTACAAGATGGATTTATATTGCATTGTGTTTTTTAATGAAAGCTACAGCAGCCTCTTTCACTCTTCCCCTATATATAAAACCAACCATCCTTTGTCTTTTATTCGCATTATGTTGCAAAATACTGCTTTGTTTTGGTGGTGGGAGACTGGAAGGTGAAATGGAGGTCACCCAGTTCCCCGAGGTCAGCCAACACTAATAACACCAGCCCCTGGAGAACACTGCCAGTGTCCCATTTCTCTGAAGGTCGAGCAACTGCTGCAATCATTCAATGAGGGACTAATAAGACAATTCGCAAGTCCTTTTTTTCTTCAGGGGTAAAGGACATGCAGCCATGCTGTTCCAAAGGCTTTAAATTCTTGTAAACAAGTTTCTACTCACAGGAAGGGCCTTTAAAAAGGATGGAGAAATAAATGTGGTAACTACAAGAACAACCACTGGGAAAGGTTTTAATTTTTTTGCATTCTAGTAAAGATAAACTAATAATTATTAAATATAGATAACATATGATTAAATCTGTGCACTTGGGTCTTAAAGTCAACATGTAGTTATAAGGGTAAAGAATAAAAAAGTATGTTAATTCATTTATTAAAACTGCACACGTGTTCCTGCCCTATGCAGAATCTTGGTTACCTGTATCCGTGCTGGGCACATGCCCAGAGCCTGGCCCTGCATATCACAGCCTCCCCCATCCACACGTCTCCTGCAGATCCACTTAAGCCAGCCTCTTCTTTCTCAGAGCTTTTCCCAGCCCTCTTTTCCAAAGTCCCAGTACAGCATCCGGGTCTAAACTGCAAACTCCCTTACTCCTCCCAACCTGTTTTTCCCTTCAGCCTGACCCAAATCTCATCCCGTATCAGCCTCCCTACTCACACAATATCCAGATGCAGACTTCATTTTCCAAACAGCCACGGGCAGGCAACTACACATAGATAAGTGAGGTGTGTCCATGAAGGAAGTGGGCAAATAGTAGCCTGAACTTTGGATATCAGTAAATCCAGCATCCAACTCTAAGCTATTGAGGATAACCTAATCCATTTCAGTAAAAATGGGTTCAATCAAACCCCAACTCTCTGCATAAATGCAGTCTTCACCAACAGTCCCCCAAAACTGCAAGAACTCCCCAAGGCATTACAAGTATCAATGGACCTAGATGTTCCTGCAACTAAACTTAGAAAATCTCAAATAAAACAAAGCTATCATCATGCCTGCATGAAAAAGTTACCAAAGCATTTTGTTAATGATATTTTACTTTTGATTCATAGTACCATACTTTTAGTATGAGGTTGGAAAATTATTTAAAAAAAAAACCACCCTAGAAATAACAATATTGCCCAAACTACTTTGATTATATTTTAGCTTAATATATGCACATATCAGTATGGAATATATCATGCTGTTACACAAAAATCATAATTTGCAAAGCCAGAATCCACCAACAGTAATCTAAAGCAATGCTGCAGGAATCCAGAGTAAGCATAGACTTAAAGCTGTATGAACTGCAATAAAACCCTGAAGTTTTATTATTTCCTTTACGACACTGGCATTACAAATCACCAGGACGTATAAGCAGTTGTATGTAAAAACAAGTTGCTGGTATTCTAGCATTATGACTTTCGAAATTGGAGCAAAAATGCTTAATTTACCTTCTCTCTTGCAAAGTATTTGGCTTCTTATTTCAACAATTTACTTGAAGCCTATGGAGAGGCTTCTGGGCATCTCTGTCAAAAGACACCAACTTTACAGTTCTGCTCTGAAGAAATGTAACTCATGGTGGAATGAATTATTCCAGTCAAGATATGACTGCTTGCTTTGTGAGAGTTCCTCCTTGCAAAGAAGAGCTTGTCTTCATCTTTTCCTTTTATTTTTTCGTGTACAACAACAGATAGCAATTCACAAGGTTTTTCCTCTCTCTTTTTTCTTTTACTGCAGTGCACTTAAAGAGCAGCAAAGAAAGTTCATGTTATTATTAATGTTAAAGTATGTCCAAGACCTGAAGGTAAAGCATTTTTGCTTTTGCGTTTCAGGTATCTCTTTTGCAATTTTCTGTAAGGGTAAGCATACGGACAGTAGCTCAGCTGTTTTTGAACACAAAATTGTTAACAGAACGGAGAAAACAAAAGGTAAAGTCTGTTTTTTTAAAGGAAATTCTAAAATGATCAAGCAATGCTAAATGCAGATAGAATTAACTGTATGTAAAAATAAAAACGAGGAAGGTAAGAATTGACTATCCTATATTAACGACTTTTCAAGTGGAAATGTTACTATTAGCACTCTTCTACATTATGTCCACATAACCAGAAAGCACAAATCCTCTCTGAGAAGATATCTGTCACAAGAGGACAATACATTATCTACAGCTGGAGTTCCTATTAGATGCTCACTTAACATGTTAAAAAAAAGGCTTTTCAATGGTGCGCATCCACATTATGAGATCTAATTCTGACCCTCCCACGACAGTTCTCTCTAGGGCAAGTTAATGGGCCACATACTTTGCTACTTAAACTTGGCACATTAGAACTGACTTTCACGAAGTTATGAGGATACACACCATCGGCATCTGACCCGCATATTTGCTGAATTTAAAACTCAGATTGTTGTTTGTCTGTCAATTTTGAGTTGGATCGGGAGTAAAAAAGAGTTAGTGGTAGGCTGGTATTTTGGGTTTTGAAATTGAGGGTAGGAAGGTGCCATATATGAAAAACAAATAATTAGTCATGAGTTGGAAATAACGTAAAGGGTGGGGTTTTTTTGTTTTCTTTTTTTTTTTTTTTTAACTTTGGAAGGGGAAGGAGGGGAGCAGAAGCACACCCCAAAACATGGCAGGACTTCTAGTAACTATACCAAAACACAGACAGCCTCCCCGTTTAGAAACATCCATCTTCTAAAGTACTAACTAAAATAATCAAAAGACATGCTTACAGAAGAAGGTTGAAAACACCTCTCGTCAACATATTCAATTATTAAAACTGGCCAATATAACTACAGAAAACAATACAATTAAAATATTGGGGCACCATTAACTCATAAGACTAGCTAAGAACTTGCTTTTCATCTCACTGTCACTAGCAGTTTTCCATATTTTAAAAGGTTAAGACATCAAGCAAAATAAAAGACCACCAAAGCAAAATAGGTGAACAACTGTCACTACCAGAAAGTTACTGTTGGAAAAATTTTGCACTTAATGCTAATTTCATAATTTTCAATATGCTGAAGTCCATGGTTAACTAGAAAGCTTAAGATACAGCTCCTGTAAATGTCTAATTAAAAATCATTCATCATCATCTTCACTGATAATTTGTTAATAAATTATAGAACATATAATTCTTCTACATATTGCCAAAATCTCTTGATAGGTAAGTGAACTGGACAAAATGAGAATTTCCATTACAAGCCCAAATATTACAGGGAATAATTTCCACCAGATGGTTGAAAACAACTTTTTTAATGATGGAAACATTCACATTTTACTGCTGGTTTTTGATTAACCATCCAGTTTGGAAAACCTGTTTCTGTTTCGCTGTATGTGGAACTGAAATAATATTTATACTCATGATGAACATTTCACAGTTGCTTCTCAGTATAAACCATCTCTGCTTATCAAAACCATGCATAATGGTGAATCAAACATCAAACTGCAACTGTAAACACGCTAATCCAAAATTAAAGGTTCATTACTCACATAATAGAAGACATGTTGAAGCATTTCATAATGACACAGAATTTCCCTTTTGACTACTTTTGATCTTCAATCTATTTTGGCCTGAGGTCAGCTGGCAAACAGATAGCACAGATTGATTTCTGTGTATGTATGTTAATGATTCCCCTTTTCATCCTTTTGCTCCAAATAGTCTTAAATTGGGATCGACTATGATGATATTCAGAAAATAGACTTCATAGAATTGTCTCAGTGCTGGTCATAAATAAAATTTCAGGTTCAAGAGAAAAGAACTTTTTATACCACAAGGGATTACTGAAATTGATCCTGATACTATTTAAATATGCACAGTTTAACTAGGTTCAACACCTGTCATTCACAGCATTCCCTTTTTGTAAGCACTGATACACTTACTATTATAGCAAATCCAGATTTTTTTTTCCTATAAACACTGGATCCAATTTGCCTTTCAAATCCAATCACAATTCACTTTGAATGACATCAGCCTAGGAAATTCGAGCCTTGAAAAGGCTGGGCCCTTTCTTTGTTATGATGTAACCGCATCAGACAATATCACATGGTCAGAACATTTATTCATGCAGCATGGCAGATGCTTAAACAATCGCTTAACTTCTGAAAGTGGTTTTTCCACTTACAATGTTAATTCAAAGACCACCAATACAAAAATTATGCTTCTCTAGCAATTAACATGACAGAAAGTCTATAAGGGAGTGCATAAGTAGAGTTGGCTGGAATAAAGTTTACTCTTTCCAAAAGTCATTAAGAGTTTACTCTACAGAACCACTGATTAATACCAAGGGAAGCATGTGGTCCATGCCCAGATACCATAAATCTACACGGATGAAATGATAATCCCTGTGTGAAGCCTTCCGTCAAGCAAAGTACTGCTGCACTTCACCTCAAGTAGGACAGATGCTTGGCTGTTGGTGGGCAGAGTAGTGAGCCCCTTTTCAGTATTGCTTTTGCAGCAGTGGAAATAAAAAACTGGAATATCTGAGTGTTTGGAAGAATAAGCAGCAAAGCAAAGTTCCGCTTACACCAGCAGGTGATTCCTTCACGTTTGAGCAACCTGGTGTACTGCCTGAACATCTATGAAATACAGGCAGGCAGATTTGATAGAAAATTACCCATCTAAACCCAGAAAAAAATCTTCTTAAATGGCCAACTCCTGCAATTTTTTTTTTGCAGAAGCTGATTCTTCTGTACTGTAGCTGAAATAGCAAACAAATAGAACAGAGTACCACTGAACTTCAATAGTTGTGATTTAAATCTTGGTTTCCCCTTCAGACTTAATCAGCTATCTTTTCTCATTTTATATTGAAGGACGCAATCTTCAGTATGCCTATATGGATCATATCCTACTTAGGTATTCTAACTTCCAGATTCAATCAGCCCGTGCTTATTTACATAGTTATTAAGAGAAAGGCTAACACAAATCACTCTGGATTCCAGTGCAACCTTTTTTGGGGTAGCAGCAGTATCAGTCAGGTGCAGCCATGGCTAAATCACTAATAACCCCCTGAAAGCTTGATTTTTACTGCTCCAGTTTCATATGTTGAGGTAAGTACAATGATAAAATTAAATGGAACTTTAAAAATTTGCTTATTATTCCGACTCATACATACATAGAAAACCTTTGCATCTATTGCTACAAAGATTATGCCAATAAGGGATTGCTACTATCATTACTCAGAATTGGAGGAACGGCATTCTTCTTCCTGTGTATGAACCTTGCGCATCCATTTTCATGGACTTTACAAGAAAACAGAATTATGCAGCTGTCACTCAATTCAAATGAAATTAATATACTACTGTCCACAAGAAAAGTGAATGTTCATCTAGGAAGCATTTCCTTTTGTAAAGAGACAATGAGATCTCCATGACATTCAAAAAGAAGATTGGACTGATAAGAGAAGGAATAAATCATAAAAATATTAATCTACCTTTCAAAGGAGGCATACAAGTGAAATATTACCTTAATATTCAAGTTCAGTTAAAGTGCTGAGTGCTGGACATAGCTGCTAAATGTCGTAGAATTGGCTGAACATACTGGAAAACGTTCAGAAATTGCCAAACCAAGATTTGCACTATATACAGAATATATCCCCAAATCTATAAGTTCTGTGTGCAACATCTTTAAAATACACTCATTTAAATACATTGTTAGCAGCAAAAGGAAGTTCAAAGAAAACGTCGGTTGGATATGGTCTGGTTAGTGAAGGATGATACAGCAAGAACTGATACAGTTCGCCAAATTTTTTGCCTCAGTCTTCACAGACCATAACAGTAAGGTTTGGGAAGAAGTGTGACAGCCAACAGTGGAGAGTAACAAGCTAGAATCTAAAGAAATTGGACATGTGAAAACCCGTAGAAGTAAAGAGGATTTCCCTGCGGGTGCTGAAAGCAGGCTGCTGTGCCTGCGAGGCCACTGTCTATGATCTACAAAACTGGAGGAGGACGATAGCAGAAATGCTAACAGTTGGGCAGACCCAGGGACTCACAGGCCAGGTCAGCCCCAGCACACTCACAGGCAAGGTCATGAAGCATGTCTTCTAGGAAATTACTCACAAACACATGAAGGACAACAAGGCAGTGTCACGAACCTTCAAAGTGGTCTTACCAAGGGAAGATCATGCCTGCACATGAGGAGAAAGCAGTGCAATGTAACTTGACTTCAAGAAGGCTTTTGGTGCTTACTCCCACAGTATTCTCATTAGTAAGACGAGGACTAGAAAGACTGCTAGACGGTTTGAAAACTGGCTGGATTGCTGGGCTCAAAGGCTGGCAAACAGTAGCCTGAGTTGTAACTGGTGTTCAGTATCAAGCACAGTACCCCAGGGACTGATGCTGGGGCTCATACTGTTCATACTGCGCTGTGTTTGCAGATGATACTAAATAAGGAAGGGTGCTCGACGCAGTGAATCACAGTTTTAACCCACGGGCACCTTCAGAAACTTGAGGACTATTCAGTGTGTTGTCCCACCCTCTCTAGTTCACCTGAGCATCTTCAGGTGAACAACAACATTCTGTACCTGCAGGGTTCTTTTTACTGAAAAGCATTTAATACAAATTAAATACTGTTTGCATTCATGCATGAAGAATAACTGTAGTAGTGTTTACTTCATTACCCTATACTAGAGAAATTACAAGATTAGATTCTCTACCTAAAATCAACAACGCGGAACCGCTTTTTAATTTCTATTAACAGTTTTTAGCCAATAAAACCCATTTCCCAGAGCTGCCCCTGATTTACATATGCTTTCAGGTCAACTAAAAGTACATGTGTTTCTAGTGAGTGAACAGTTTTATTAGAAAGACTGGTTCTTTTCCCATCTTATTTACACTGGTCTGTAACAAATGAATTCCAAAGAGGCAGCTAAAATCAAATTTGTAATAGAAATAGTTTTCACTTGTGGTTAGTAAACCACGTTTGAGTTCCACATAGGAAAGGAGGAAAATGATCATAAGAAGTCTACAAACTTTGGCCGTGTCCTTTTGCAATCACAGATGAATAGTCATGCAGCAAAGACAAGAGACCAACTCACACCTACTGACGAAGGAAGTAATGTGTTCTCCAGTAAGCACCACTCTACGTTTTATGCATTCTATATAGTGGGCACGCAAACCTTTGTGAGAAGTGGCAAGGAACATCTCAGAAACTGGAGAAGTCTACAGTGATCAGAGAATTCCTCATTCCAGTCCTATACACGTTACTTGCACACTGTCAGGGTGGAACTGAGGTTCCCAAACAAGCAATGTCAGAGTAGTAACATCAATCCCTTTTTCAAGGACTAGCTCTGGTGTGGTCCCATGGACCAAATTCCAGTTAGGAGTAGGAGACAAACCAAGTGCATTCCCAAAAAGCATCACTGAGTTTAGTTTCCACCCAAAGGAAAGTAATTTGCGGATTTACAGTGTGAAGGCACGCATGGTAAATGGAGATCAATGCATAATTCAGTCCAAAAAAACCCCATTCCTGTTCCAAATTAAAACAGTAATGCAGATGCACCTCAAACATCCTCTAGTATCGTGCCTGGCTTACAGGTGTTGCTCTTAAGAAATAAAGGTCTCTCAAACTAGCAACCTCAAAATTCAAAGGTTAGGAAATCTTTACCAGAAGACTAAGGTAAGATCAAAAATGATTATGTATGTCTCAGAAAAGTTAAATTTCTCTTATTTAGATATTTGTCTTCTGCCCATTTCCCAGTCTTTGCTTGGACAGGTCATTGCAGATGTAGGCCTTCTTCTGGGGGGTGGGGGGGGAAGCTGGACAGTGTTTGGACAAAAACTAGGGCTTTAAAAAGATCTTGAGCTTTTAGAAAAAAATGAAACAACACACCAAAAAACAACCCCAAACAAACAACCCACACACATTTTCTTTTTCTTTCTAATGAATGACAAAGGCCAGTTCATGAATTTCATTAACTAAAAGTTCAACAGCAATTAATTCTCATCGCAGAATCACTGTCTGACCTTCCCATTTCCTCTTATGTCCATCCACAGTTGCATATGACATGCCAGTGTCCAAACCCCACAGCCCTACCAAAACCAAACTAGAAATCTTAAATCTGGCAACCCAAGGCTCCCTTCAATCTACACAAATTTCCTAGCTAACAGAAAATTAGTGTTTCATATTTTAAAATAAAAAACATTTCTAGTGTGTCATTTGCACTTGGAGTGACTGCAAAGCGAGCTGAAGGTTGTTATTAATAAGGATCCCTGCTGTTGTTTCAGTCAGTGATTTATCACCACATCTAAGGAGGAGGAGGACAGGCTGCAGAAAGGAAACAATCTATTCAAGGTGGAATTTCTCCTTCTGCAGTCAGCTGCTGAAAAAAATTAGTAATTTCTACTTACTTAATGGCTATCTATAATGGCAGCGGGATCCTGTTCATTCATGTTTACAGTAAAACATGCTGCTCAAGTCACATTCTTCAGAGAATGCAACTTTCTAACATGACTGATCATTTTCCCTCAGTCCAGTGTCCAACTCATTCTAATAAGTATATTCTGTGTCTTTTATTTTATAATTTTTACAGGATTATGGAGTTTCATAATTCACATTACTGTTAGAGATTATCACCTGTACTGTGACTTAAAATACTAGGATAGCTGTATTTATTTACTAGTTCTCCTCTGATAATTACTATGAGAGCTGACCAATGTTTTTATAGCACTGATGGATACAATAGTCAGTAATCAATCATAATGCTAACTGTATAAAGCAATTGAAAGAGGAAATTTTGGAGGTTTAAAATGCAATGCCAAATTGTGAAGTAGTGCATTGCCTATTTACCTAATGAAGTGAAAATCATTAACACCTCAAAGTATAGCACACGATTCATATTCCTCTTCAAAATTTTTCATAGATCTTCTAAGTTTTTCACTCAATACCAATCAAATTTGCAAAACTCCCCTGACAAGTTTTTTTTTTTCTAGGCTGCAAATGGTGACCAACAAAGGGGAAGCTCTCCAGAGTCATCTCAATGTCATTTGCTCCACTTTTCCTCCCCATAAACTTTATTTTCCCGTTCGGATTTCTGGGCATTTCCACAGAAGGTGGATTACAAAGTGAAAGACAAGATACTGAAAAGGCATATCTTCTAGAAGTTGGCAGGGAGAATGGTTTCTCTTTTCTGCTTATGCCACCCTCCTCCCCTCGCCAGCAGCGTTATCCAGAGCATGTACTGTTCTCCGTTCCCACCCATTTTGTTTTCCACTCTGTTGTGCTTTGTTGGAGTCAGTTGTCTGCAGTAACAAAAGATCATCTTTTCCTGTTACACAGCAGGACACACAAGTCTCTTAGTTCAGATGAAAGGGCATACTAATAGCTTCCTAAAATTTTGTTATCTTAGCTCATTTTCATCATTTACCAGAAAAGTAGGAGACCAGGATGAACTGGAAGACAAAAACAATGAGTTTGTGTTTGCCCATTACATTTTTTCTCGATTTTTTGCTTTGATAGGCAGTTAGAGGAAATATAAACTCAAAACAGAAACAGACTGTTAGAGGTGGATGGGAGGGAGGCAAGGTTTATCATCAGGGTTGCCACTAAAGCCAACTCTTTACACCATGACTCGGCCTGGCTTTGATTTAGTCTTAGGCAACCGGGAGTGCTATGCTTGGTATTGTTCTCTCACAGCCATTCATCTTGGATCATTTTTACTCCACATCCCATTTTATTTATTTTTTAAAGAGTGCAGACAGAATGCAAACAGAGATAAAATTTTAGCTAAGCAGCCAAAACCACAAGTTTTTTAACTGCTGTGAGTTTTTACCCAGAGAGAGAGAAAAAGATCAGTGCCATAAATAGTCTAATTGTGACAAGTTTGTCAAGCCTACAAGGAAGCTGATGAAATGTTTTTATTAAAGGAATAAAATTAAGACATTACTTAATTTCGCTTGGAAAAGATTTTTCTAGAGTTGGGACTGAGTATTCCTTGGGTACACATTCAAAATCTCCAACCACATTAATTATTATGTTCTGAAACGTCTCAGAATTATTTCTTTGACTTTCTGGACAGAGTTATTTCACCAACTACCTTAAAAAATATAAATCAAATTACTGTATGCAAGTAAAGCTGATCTAAGACTTTTTTTTTAATCAGAGTTATTGGACAGAATCAAAAGAGTAAGAATAACAAGGGCTATAGAAAACAAAACCTACTGTACAGACTGGGGGGGGGGTATCTTTTGTTTAAAAAAAAAAGAAAAAAGATAAATATGGCAAAACAGACTTCACAGAGGAAAAAGTTTGCTTCCTGGAAGAAAGTGAAAAACAATGTCCATGGGGTATAACACAAATAATGGATTTAATTTGCTTTCTGGAAACTTAGCTTAGACATTGGGAAGGGAAACCATTCTAAAACAAAAAGGTAATTTTAATAGCAAGATAGTTAACATACTATGTGATTGCCCATGAAGAGCATGGTAAACCTCTACTAACATAGGTTTAAGATAAATGAGATACAGCTCCAGTGAAGTTAATCTTGCCAAGGCTGAACTAAAATGTCCCTTCTAGTTCAATTTTCTACAGTGCTATGACTTTGCTTCCTAGAACTACGTGTTCAGAGATTAACAAAGAATACATTACAAATGTCAGAATTGCCATCACAATATATTACTAGTGAGCTAGAAATTAAAATACTGAGCTTTGTGAAACACAAAAGTCACATCAGCTGAGCTTCCACTATAGTCTGATAAAACAGCCCCTATTCCTAAGTATTGTAGAGAAGGATTTGACAATAACAGGCAATCCTATCTGTTCAACACAAGAGCGATGGCTGACAGAAGCCAAAATTCAGACTACAAAGATAAATGATGTGTTGTCACAGTACAGAAGGATACTGAAGGAACAACAAAGAGGAAGACAGAATTGACACCTACATGCATCTCATTAAAAAGAAAGATTTTATTGAATGCTTGTCTAAATGTAACAGATCTTTCAAACCAAAAAGCTTGCAATTATATTAGTCCTATCTAAAACAAACAAACGAGAAAGATGTGTGACCACACAGAAGAATTAAAACAACAACTGCTGATGAATTACAAGCAAGACCTAACGCGCCGGTCAGGAAACCAAAACGTATTAAGCACTGTGTGTGTGTACATATGTGATATATATAAGTGTAGAACACATTACACATATTTCATATTATACATTTTCTATAGTATCATAATACCATGTTGTATATAAAATATATATTGCATTGACAATATATAATAGTTTGTTACATATTATATTGATAATATTCTATAAAATATAACTTATTAGTAATATATTATTTATATGCATACATGCATATGTACACACACATTTTTTTAACATGTCGGGAAGATCTCACATCCAGAAGAAAGCATTTGAGTAGATACATGAAACTTGCTTTGACTAACCACAGCTGGTAGCAAGAGTGAATCCTTTGTTTTCAACTCACAAGGCCACAGTAGGTAAAGCTGGGACTGGAACCTAGGTTTGCCATATCTCAGATGCACTGTCTACACCTTTAGGATCACATTTGTACTTCAAATATTTATACTCTCAAACTTTTTTTGCATCTTGTCAGGTGGCAGACTGTTCGCTTTTTATGCCGAGGACATTTTTTTAAGTTTATGAATATATTGCTAAGTCTCTGATCTAAAGGTAGGCCTGATGCACTACCTATCAATGGAGAATATGCTTACCTGTTGTTAGTTTGCAGTTGGAGAGCCTTACGTCATTTCATGAACGAAAATTTGAGCAACTGCTAAAATAGCACTTGGGCTGCTTGAAGATAATGGGAGACCAATGAATTTGGAAGCAAGCTGGTTACAGGGAATTAGAAGTTAATTCTAGATCAGTTATGTAAATGAATTTTAACGGTATAACCTTAACCTCTGCACTGGAGTACAAATGCAACTTGCAGTTATACTTTTTTTTTTTTTATATACATACACACAGACACACATATATAAAGCTACAAAGCACCTATCTACAGAGTATACATAAACTGTGTTTTTCTTCTTCAAACTCAGTTGAAAATCAGCAGTAAGTAAAATGACCACGGACTCAAGGAAAACTTTGCGGTTCACAATAACAATGTTTTCCTATTCACACTTTCTCTCAGTTATTCATATGCTGATGATATTCCTTGCTTTACTCACAACACTTAAAAACAAGTTCTCGTCCATTCTTGTGCCACTTTCAAAAAGCATCTTTAGAAATCACAAAACAGCAGCTACTGCAGATATGACTACTTTGTTATTCTTTTAATTTTGACATTGAAAAAGAAAGAGAAACTCCCTGAAAATGGGGAAAGGGTTAAATTTAAGTTAAGCATATTAATTTTTTCCAAGGCAATCCTTTAAAGCTGCACAAAATCCCTTTCAACAAGCATTCCAATTTTGAATTGCAAAGCATCAGAAACCAAAGCACAAATTACCAAATAGCAAATGCCCATTTTTGAATTTTCCTACTGACACACTTTTTGCAACAAACAACGGTATGCAATATGTAGTGCAAAAATAAACGTACACAGTAAGGAAGATACTCCAGCATTTGATTCAAGTTTATATATGAGTAGAGTTAGATGCACCTAAAAACAGATAGGCAGAGAGAGACAAAAGCGGGTTAAACAATCCATCACGCTGATCACATTTCAATTTATTTGCTATATATCAGCACTGACTGGAAACAAGTCACACTAGATGAAAAGCCAGGCAATACAGAGTGTACTCAGAGTGATTAAAGAGACCCAGGTTTTGCCACGTCACAGAATGGAATAAGGGCTTACTGCCAACCAGTCTTATTGCTTATGTGATCCCAGTGTCCACTGGACTTCTAACTTCATTCTGTACCATTTTATGGCAACTGCTACAATTGAAAAAAATAAGATCCACAAATATTTGATTCTAAGCTTTAATTTTTACCCAAGTAAGAAAGATTTACCTTCAAATTATGAGAGCCTATTGTCCAGCAAAAGAACAATCAATCAAGACTAATGCTTTGCAATGATACCAACACCAGTCCTTCAGCATTTGCAGGAATGCCAGTCATAGGAGAGTAACACCTATCAAATATGTTAATTTCAAAGTAATAAGAAGGCAACTGAATAACATTACATTCACTCACACAGCCAAGGCTAAGTAAGCCACCACCTACTGTTTTCTTAGCAGCGAATATAAGTTACAGCAACCAACTAAGAAAAGAACCTACCAACCCACCCCTTAACTCTCAAATACCACTGCAGGACTTCTAAGATTTTTAAAAAAAAAAAAAAAAAAAGAAAGTTATGTAACTGTCAGAGTATTAACTTAGTTGAAATCTTTGAAGCAAATCAGTGAAAGCAGAGGTATGTGAAGAAAAGTGTGCAGTTGGAGGGGAGGCAATAATTTAAGGCATCTAAGCTGCTGGCATATTTACAGATGTGCACGCGTACATAGTGGGACAGCTACGAGGTTTGAAGGACTCCAGCAGGGTGAAGAATCTCCAGGGTGCTGGGTGGGGTAGATGTTCTCGAGGCAATATTACCCTACGAGCAGGAAAAAAGCTTTGTTAAATCTATCTGCATTTTTTAATGGCAGTGACTGGAGTGGAATTTCTTATATATCTTTTAGTTGTGTAGAGTATGTTTACAATATTTTTCTGTAATTTACAGAAGTATCAAAAAGTATTAGATACTTTTCCTATTCCTTACAAATTCATAAAATCACACAGCAGTTGTGATTGGAAGAGACTACTGGAGGTCATCTGGTTCAATCCCCCTGCTCAAGACGGGCCACCTAGAGCAGGCTGCCCAGGACCTGGCCATCATCTTTGTGACCAGAACTGGACCCAGCACTCCAGATACTCACTAGTGTTGAGTAGAGGGGAAGGATCACCTCCCTCCACCTGCTGGCAGCACTCCTCCTAATGCAGCCCAGGATACCATCAGCCTTCTTTGTCACAAGGGCACATTGCTGGCTCCTGTTAAGCTTGATGTCCACCAGGACACCCAGGTCCTTTTCTGCTGAGCTGCTTTCCAGCATCCAGGAGATGCATGACTTTGCACTTCTCCTTGTTGAACTTCAAAAGGTTCCTACCAGCCCATTTCTCCAGCCTGTTGAGGTCCCTCTGAATGGCAGCATGACCCTCTGGCATATCAGCCACTCCTCCAAGTTTGGTGTCACCAACAAACTTGCTGAGAATGCACTCTGCTCCATCACCCAGATCATTAATGAAGATGTTAAAGAGGACTAGACCCAGTATTGACCCCTGGGGTACACCACTAGTTATTGGCCTCCCATTATGTGCCACAAGTTGTAATCGGGGCAGTAATTTCAGGATCCTTTTTTGCATTATCTATGCAGTTGCACCACAGAATGCCATAAATGGCATTTTGTGCCAACAGTGTTAGTTCTATATTAAACGACAACACAAAGAAAAAGAATTTCTCTATACTACAGTAGAATAAGGCATATCTTATTGATACCACTTCTCTCCAAGAGCCACCTAATCTAAGTCAGTATCTTCACGAAGAGAGCTTAAAAGAATTTGCCTCACCATGGTACCCACATCAAAAACCAAAACACACTGGAATGGAGAATTCATCCTACTTTTCTGTACCTATCAGAGCAAAGAAACTCTTTAGCAGCCTGAGGGGTCAATAGACTGCATATTAAATTTTTCATTAGACTATTCTTTAACCCTCCTCATTCTCTCTCTGCTCTTTTATTGTATCTCCAAAATCCTATTTTCCTTTGTATCCAACATTTATCTTTTAGTAATCAAATGCTTTATTTTGTTCCAGTTCTAATCCTCTCTTGTTGCACACCCATAGTTCCCTTGTCTCCTGCATATGTTAAATGTTACTGGCTTCACATTATGTTCAAACTTTTGGATCTCTGGTTTAGGTCATTCTGTGCTGAAGCAAAAGAGATCTGTAATTAGACATAACAAAATTTCAAAGCTAAAAGTATAGCATTACATAACGCATTCAGTATTAAGAGGTATTTTATAGGTTGCTCAGAATTTAAAGTCAAATGTCTTCTCATCTCTCTTTCTCAGCTTTACATGTTTCATTAGCACAAACAGGTTTTGACAGCATTTTTCCCACATTCTGTACATCACTGTATTTGTAGGAATGAAGGATGCCAAAATCCCCTTTTTACAGTCACTGAATATCACTGAATTCTACCTCAAAAATCAGGAAGATATAACTTGTACAAACATCCCAAGTGTCTAACAAAGCAGATCACTTACCACTACAGTCATTGGTACCTTCACCATCAGCAGCACCCTAAGTAGAGTTTAGATTTTGCAAAGGTGAGGTAGAGGGAGATGTCATGCCATTGCTGCCAGAAGTCTTGTAGCAGGTACTTGCCATGTCTCAACAAATCCTACTATTTCAGTACACAAGTACTAGAGCTGGGGGGAACAACTGCAGCACGAAGGAAGTTTTTCTCCCAGAGAAGCTGCAATTTACTGGTCACACCACAGCATGCAATGTGCCCTTACCAGGGCCCTCCCACTCTGTTCACAGATTGCTGAGTGCCCACTGTAACTATTTTAAAACTTGGCTAATGCCTTGTACCAGCAGCTTCTTAACACAGCCTGCAAATCTGGCAGTGTTACACAGACAATTATATAATGGCTCAGGGAGGGAGGGAGAGGGATGCTCTGGCCGATGCAGTCATCACAGTCATGTGATTTCTTAGCCAAAATGGCACAGATGAACCAGAGTCCACAGTGACATGCTCACTTAACAGCCAGCACCACTCATCAGCGGAGGCACAGGGCAAGGACAGCAAAACTCCTCTCTGAAGGGCTGGTTTGCATCATCACAGCTTGGGGGTCAGGGAGGGACCCAAGACACTGGATAAAATTTTGAACCAGGCTACACACTGAGAAGAAATATGAAAAAGTATTAGATACAAACCGTGACTTATACTTAAGTCCTTTATTTCAGCTGTAGGATGGAATTGATAGACAGCGTAGAAGAACAGATAAACAACTGATAGGCAGTGTAGAAGTGTGGCCAGTACGTGTAAGAGCCGTTTACTGATTCCCCTCAGTGGGGACAGCAATTTGGGGTTTCCTCCCTGGATACTCACATTTAGACATTTTTTAGGAAAATCTTAGTCTCTGAAGCTTCCACTTTTCTGTCAGATTTCAATTGTGCATTTAGTTATTTAATGCAATTAAATCCAAAATTAGTGAAAAGGATGACAACAAAGTCAGTTTCCCAGAAAGACCTGTGTCATGGTTTCAGCTGGGATGGAGTTAACTTTCTTGCTAGCAGCCAATGTGGGTCTGTGTTTTGGATTCAGGAGGAGAGCAGTGTTGATAGTGCACTGATGTTCTTGGTTGTTGCAAAGCAGACGAGCCTTTTTCTGCTCCTCACAGCACCCTCCCAGTGAGTAGGCTGGGAGTGCACAAAGAGTTGGGATCAGCTGTCCTGGCTGTGTCTCCTCCTGCCCTGGTTTGAGGTAAAACAGGACCAATTTTGTTCAGTAATTTTGCTTCTTAGCTAGGCCTCTTCTACCTACTGAAATTAACAGCATATTGTGCAGACAATGTTCACTCTTTCAGAGCGACAAGACCTATGTTTATAGTCAATACCAAGGCATTCATTCCAGGCCAGGCTAGACGTGGCCTTGGGCAACCTGGTCTAGTGGAAGGTGTCCCTGCCTATGGCAGTGGAGTTGGAACTCGATGATTTTCAAGGTCCTTTCCAACCTAAACCACTCTATGATTCTATAGTATGCAGAGAGGCTCTTGCTTATAGTTATTGCTATAACAACCAAGGCCAAACAACTTTGTTCCTTGCCCCGTTGGAGGGTCGGAAGCGGAAAAGCGCAGTGGGGTCCCACCTGCGGGGAGGAGCAGACAGGACAGGTGACCCAAAACTGACCAACAGGGTATTCCATCCCATCTGCCTCATGCTCAGTATAAAAGCTGAGGGCTGACGTCTGAGGAGGACTCTGTCTATTCTTCGTCTGCCTTTGGTCCCGATCCTGAATCCAGATCTGGAATCTTGTTCCCGTCCATCACCGAGTCCAGCCTGGGACTGCCCCAGTGCCAGCCAGTGTCATGACTGTCATCCTGGGAGCTTGATGCGGTTTTGTATATATTTCATTATATCCTTTTATTTTTATTATTAATATTTCATTAAAGTAGTTTAGTTCCTTCTAAACTCATAAGTCTCTTTTTCCCTCCTCTGCCTCTCTCTTTGAAGAGGGATACAGGGGAGCATCTGTCAGTCCCATCTGGGGTCCCCTATGTCCCCATTAGATTTGGCCTAAACCACGACACCTCCCAACTGACCCAAGGGATATTCCATACCATATGATGCTATGCTTAGTATATGAAGCTGGGGAAGAAGAAGGAAAGGCAGGGGACATTCAGAGTTATGGCATTCTGTCTTCCCAAGTAACCATTATACGTGATGGAGCCCTGCTTTCCTGGAGATGGCTGAACACCTGCCTGCCGATGGGGAGTTGTGAAGGAATCCCTTGCTTTGCTTTGCTTGTGTGCGTGGCTTTTGCTTTACTCTATTAAATTGAGGAAACTCATGGGTTGAGATAGACACTTTCACTCTTCTGATTCTCTCCCCCATCCCACCATGGGGGAGCGAGCGAGCAGCCGCATAGTTCTATTTGCCTGCTGGGGTTAAACCACAACTGCATGCTACAAGAAGCACAGGCTTTGAGGGAGGAAAGAGAAACATCAGGGAAATAAGAGTGGAAACATAGGGCATGCAAACCAATTTAATTGTTGCATTCAGGGGCTTCTCTTTCTTAGCGCATTCTCATGAAAACTAAAATGGACCCAAATACTGGTTTGAGATCCAACACGCAAACACATAGCCCACTATGGAGTTGTGCTTTTATTTTTGGCTAAGAATTCACTTATTATAAAAGTTCTTTGATGTTGGATATTTAATTCTGACAGGACAAAAAAATTTAAACTTACTAAATACTGTTACTTGAGCATCAGCATAAGGGCTAGACAAGTTTAAAACAACATTGTGGCAACGTTTGCAAGAGATATTTAGAGATAAGATCTGTGTATGATTGCTATACTATGCACTCATTAATTATACAGTATATGCTATTTCCCCCCAGTACCACTCATTATCAGAGTAATCCGTTGCCAAACTCCTGGGCAAGCCAGAAGAAAATAAAAGAATTTCAGAAATCCCCGAGATCTGGGTTTTTACAAGATCTGGATGCAAACTGATATGTTAGGAGTTTTATGGCTCTATCCCATACCACTAATATCCAGACATTTCTCATTTACTGCGTTATTTCAGTCATACAATGAGCAATAAGATGAATGTGAGGATGACAGCTAAGAAGGTATACTTACAAAAATAATTCCACAAGCCCTTTGAAACAGGGCACAAAACTCTGCCCTTTAAGAGACCTTGGCTTCATTTCTAGCACTAAAGGGGAGGGGGGAGGCTAAAAAAAAAAAAACAAAACCCAACACATAACAAAGGAGTGATACACATTTGCTATTCAACACTAAACTGCTGGCTAACAGAATAATGAAGCTTTACAGAGTGGAAAGAAGCACCAGCACCATAGGACCTTGAGGGTGAAAATTGCAGAATACACCTTCAGCGCTGTGATAAGGGGGACAAAGAAAAAATTGAGATAACAAAGAAAAACTTGAGATAACAAAAGCAAGGTCAAGAAGCAGGGCAGTGCAAGCCTGTATCAGAGGGCAGATCAAGCCAGAGCTAAAAGAATGTGACCTTATAAGCATAAGATCTTAGGACTATAAGATGAAGTCTCCCAAACAACACATTCGTATATTCCAGACCAGTAAATGAAAACATATACACAGCAACAGAGGAAATATAGTATGAAACAAAAGCATTCTAATTTAGATGCTGTTAATGTTACCCTTAATAACGTTAATACCGCTGCAACTAGTGATAAATGGGGAAGAAAAAAAATCCCTAGAGTGTTAGGATTATACATTGGACCTAAAAAACCGTAAGAAAATACAAAATTTAAGAGATTTAGATAACTAAGTAAAACAATAATGCACGAACATCTGAAGATATCTTTGTTTCTTTCTCCTTTTTTTAAAAATCATAAACATGGTTTTGGAGCAAAACCTGAGACTACAGCACTGTCATTGGAACATTTGGCTTCAACTTACAAAAGCAAATCAAAGAGCACCAAAACAATCATTATTTATCCATTATTTGAATGGGACTTTTTAAGCCTTATAAAAAAATACTGGTTATGAATGCAAACTGGAAACCCAAAAATACATCAGAAACCACAGGCTGATGCAAAAGAAAGGACAAAGAGAAGTTCTTTCTGAAGAACTTTTATTTATAACAAAGAAAAAACACATAGGAAATTGAACAGGTAACAGCATAGTTTTATGTTTAAACACCATCATATGTTGGTTCATCATCTACGATGTTTAACTCACTACAAAGCAACCTCAAATGTTTGTGGATTCATGGTTAGTTTAGAGCTTATGATTTCTGCAAATACGTTCTACTGTGTCCTTTTACAAAGTATTAACATGCCAAAACCAGTTTGTAGTTGCCACATTGCTCTGTTATTAATAGATCAAAAATAAACCTTTATTGACACTCCCTTGGAAGACAGCACAGATTGATGTCTCATTCACCTATTTAAGAGAATGATATAAGCAAACTAAAAAACCTGAAAAGTATGTAATTCTGTACAAAGCGCTAGAGATGTAAAACAAAATATACAGAAATATTATTATTCTAAAGTGAGTAATGTTAAATGTAATAAAAGTTTTCTGTTTTCAAACCAAAACAGCAATGTTGCACTGATATACAGGCAGGATATATGCCTGTGCACTGATATACAGGGTATCTCAGCTGAGAGCAGCAAGAGAAAAAATTTGGAAATGACATAATCTTTAAAATTTCTGGTCTACTGTAACAAACACAGGTAAGATAGGCAGACAGGTTCATAAGAAGCATGTTTTCATAAATATTTCCATATTATTGTTTTAAACATTGGGAAAATACTCCTTTATTTTTAAATAAATAGGTAGAAGTAAAAAAGAATTAAATTAGTGTATTTTCAACAGGGAAGTATTTCCTTGAATTACCTACTTGCACCTACCATATGCTTTTGCTTTCCACAACACTACTATCAACAATATTTTCTAAGATGCAACTTGGCTCACCATTTCTTTCCCTACGGGAAAGCGAACCATATCTTTATGCTTTAGGTTATTACAGAAGATACTCAACTGTCTCCTGTGAGTACACATGTAATGTTCAGAAAGAAAACAACCTTGATGGAAATGATCTATTATGTATGACAATGGTTCTGCTTTGGAGCTGAGCTAACATATTCTTCTCACACAGCTCTGAGGGACCTGTTGGCAGGAGTAGTTCTTTCCAGATGGAGCAATACTACAGCTGTCCTTTAGAAACTGGGAAAGCTCTTGATCCACTTTCTAAGATATCAACTGTACCCAGTCTCATTTTACTTCTGTCCATTTTACTTTCAGGTGAACTGCATAAACAGACATTTAAAAGACAGATCAGGAGGATTGTTTCTCAGTCTTGTTAACTTTCTTCGTAAAAGACACTTCATCATTCAGGGTACCCTGTGCAGGTTCAGAACACAGAGGTATGTGCGTGCATAATACAGTAAATTATTTCCATTTGAATTAAGTATGAACAAAAACCTATGAGCAAATTCAGACAGATTAGTTAACTCCAGAGCTATTTCTAACATTTTAACTGTTAACTACTATCTCCTGTGACGGGATCCTTATTAGCGCAACATTTTGAAAGAAAAAGCCATCTTAATTCACACATCTCCTATGGTGACGATTCATTGTGCAAGCTGCTGCCTCATGCTTCTACATTATTGGCAATAAGCAATACTCTGCAGTGTCACCAAAAACTTTAAAAGCAAAAGCTACAGCTAATGTTCAGCATATAGTTTTATCAGTGATAGAGGAGCAATTCTACATCACCAGCTGTGTTGGTGCCGCTGACCCTGGCCCTGCACCCTCCAGGCCTAGGCAATCACAGTATTTATGACTGGATTGGTCTCTGACCCAGATACAGGACTGATTATTGAAGCTTTCACTTGGCAGGAGTAATTCTGACCTACTGAGCTAATAATTTTGCTGATGGGAACTAATTAGCAACCAGTCTACACACTCTCTTTAACCTAGCTGTTAACAAGCTCCTAATGAAATTTCAATCAAGTCACACTGTGCACTGGGTAAATAAACACATACACACACGTGTGTATACACTCTGGAATGATGACTGTAGTCATATTTACTGAGTGAAGGTAAAAGTAAAACATGCTAACACACAGACTAGAGTATCCAGTGTTTACGTATGTCTCATCATTGACCAAGATAAGCATGAGACATTGAAGCGGCTTATTTCTACCTCCAGAGTATTTCATACAGGTCAACTGAGGACAATCTGAAGGAGACTCAAATCTCACATCTATAAGTATAGCCCTTGTCTGCAACAGTGCATCAATGCTACGAAAAACAAACCTTGAACCTTACCTAATTAAGTAAAAAAAAAAAATTAATAGATGCTTAATAAATTACCTCAATGTTGAAGTAATTCAACATCCCTAGTTACTGTTCAAACAGACTAAACTTTAAAGGAACTAGCCAGTTATGTGCCTGCGACAGAAAGTTGTGAATACGCTTACGTTAGAGCAGACTGGGTCTCTTGTACAGCTCTAAAACAACATTTGCGTCCATTTAAATGTTAGTGTCACTGTGCTAACTCACCAGAAGTCATACATGCATGGTTAGGATTTGGAACAGAGCTAAATCTTAAAATAAGAATGAAAAAACACCTCCAATTGTGTCAGACCAAAATTAAATAAATAAAAAAGGGGGGGGGGGGTGGGGGGGGGGAGTACTATATGTGGAAAAAACCCAAACAACATTCTATACAATATACTAAGCAAATAGTAAATTCCCGTGCACTCTGTGTGCACATATCATAAGTAACGCACCAATGTGATTAGGTCAACAGTGAAAGCACTAGAGAACAAAAATCACCGTGTTAATCAACTCCTGCTAAAACACTTCAAGATTCAGAATAATCAAATGGAAAATAATCTTCATGGATTAAATCAATATATGTTGAAGAAAAGCACGCAGATCGATTGCTCTTTATTTTTCTTTGATCATTTTGTGATTCAGCATAGAAGCAGTAGTTAACGCCATTTGAATGTGGTAAGTTCTGCAACAGCAGAAGCACTTGGGAAAATAGCCTGTATAAATTCACCTAAATATGACATTTTAGCTGACCAATGTCTACCAATTTTGCCTACAGAGAAACATTTGCCTCGAATTCTTAATTAACTGAATGTGAAAAAAAGGTCCCACATAACTTTATGATAAAACTAAATAATCACACGTCTTCTGTGAAAATTGAGGACAGTCTGGGTGACACTTCAGTCTTCTACACCACTGGTTTGCCTACACTAGATACCAATACCAGAGGTAGACATTTGGTTACATCCTGTACTTTTACCTCTGAAAAAAGGCACAAGATTTAAACAAGCTTAAATTGGGCTCTTTGACCTTTTCTATTACTAGTGCCCACTCAACCCTTTCAAGATGAATGGTAGATATCTTTGTCCAAGACAGTTTATTCAGCAATCACAATATTTCCTATAAGTTAGATAAATTGAGCGGTCACTTAACAGGGAGAAAGGCCAACATCAATTGCAGCAAAGGTCACTCAGTTCGGTTATCATGTACTGTATTAAATTCTCATCAGATCTGAACAGCAATTTCATCAATAACCCATCCAACTAGAATGACTACGAATGTTAGAAACCGCCCACCCACCCTATGGTGGTGAGCATTCAGGGAACTCACACATCCCTGTAAGGCAGCAATAGCAAAGGCGACTGCATTAACACCCGATGGGAACGAAGGTTCTCATCCACCAATCTGGGGGAAAAGGAGAGGGAACAGAAAGACACTAATAACCCCATGCTATACAGTGTAGTCTTTTCCACAGTACTATAAATACCGTCCTATGTGCTACAACTTAAGAGTACAAACTTTCCATGAACTCTGGACTTGAACCTTTGCTTATAACATCGTACCAACTCACAGGAAACAGAAGTGATACCCTGAGAAAACAAAATCAAGAGGAAGGTGTTCATTCCTCATCTATGAGAGGACTTAACTACCCTGACTCCTAAGGCCTTCAGCTTGAAATTTTGCCACATCTCACGATTTTGGGTGCTCTTATTGTCACTCTGGGAACACCCTGCTCTTCCCAGCGTCATCGCTCATTTCTGCCGACTCTGATTTCACAAAGAGCAAGATGCAATAGAAGAAACATTTACTGGAAACTTTAAATAAATATGACTACTATTCAACCTCTGATACAGAAAACAATTTCACAATTATTTTGATCCAGTTACTACCAAACTCCCAAGTGTTAAGAAAAGCTTTTTAGCTTTTATCATAGCCAAGTGTTTATATTTTTGAGAAAAACATTATTTCATGATTTTAATGAAATTACAATAGTTCAGTAACTGTACAGATCCCCATAAATGAGAAGAGTTCAAGCATGAAATGTTTATGCAATTTAGTTATTTATATCACAAGGAAACACAATACATGTAAACTGACTCCATGAAGAGAGTTATTTACACTTTTTAAAAAGAAATACAATTAATTACTTCTACACGTGCAACTTCGCAAAATAAAAGCAAAGTCTATGCATTACAAAAAAGCCACACCATGCTGTGCTTTTATTTTGCATATAAAATTTCAAACAGCTAAGTAAAATGACACTTTTAAACAATATCCATACTTAGACCCCTTTCATATTTTCAAATAAATCATAATGTAATTTTCAGACAATCCACTCTGAAAACAAATAGAAAGTGAATGCCTGAGCATTTACAGATGAAATCTATACTGTCTACTCAGGAATCTGCAGAGTAACAGCTGGTGTTACATCCAATCAGGAAAGACAAGCAATACCATATGGCCTATTTTTCTGATGCAGTTCAAAACACTGAATATCCAAAATACCATACTTAAAGAAAAAGGGACTTGAAATCCAACCACTACCAATAATTAGTCCGCTCCATCACCAATAATTAGTCTACTTTGTTCTAAATTATTCAGCTTCATTCCTAGCATGATCTCTCACCTATGATATTAAGGTCTCGGTGTACCATTTGATAGTCACATTTAAGCAAAGCAAAATGATTTACTGTTCATAAATCCTTGCTTAGGGAAGGTTGCCCAAAATAAGAAAGGTTCATGCAAACTCTGTATTGTACGTTTAAGATTCTTTTTAATTATAAATTAATTACTAATTACCCCCACCCCCCCATTATGTGAAACAATATTATTTCTAAACACCAGGAATGAGTTAAGAGAGTATCATTTAAAGTTACGCTTCCAAGCGGGGACAGCCAGCCATCGTACTCCTCCGGAGAACAAACAGCAGCAGAAGCTTTGAAGAAAGATGGATTACTTCAGGACATACAAAAACTGACAACATAACTGACTCTCTTTGTTTTCCAGTTTACACTCAGAGTCTATACTGCTGAAATTAAGGCTCATACTTGAAAATATCATGGTATTAGAAAGGAAACACTTGGAAAAATACAGGTTTGATCAGCAAAATGTTCATTTTTCTCTGTTACCCAGAAACTTTGTTTCTAAGAAAGCACAAAATGCAAACTTTCAAAAAACAGGTAGGAAAAAAGGTTACTCTACACTTTAAGAGAAGAAGCTAGCTCTGGTTGACAGAGATATGTATTTATAGAGATCATGATTTTATCCCTATATTCTGAGATGCAGTTATAACAACCTGTCACGGAATCCACTGAATTAATGGCACAGTACTCTTACTCTGACACAAGCAGAACACATTGTATGAAAACAACATACTGATAAAGCAGTATTAATAGTACTGCGGGTTTCACTTATAACCAACCATTGTATTGACAGCTTTAACAGATATACTTCTTAAAAAAAAAAAAAAAAAGCCAAAACCCAACAAAACTCTTTTGTAGTTAGGAACTTAGCATATGTAAATAAATAATTTTTTTAAAATATAATTTTGTGACATTGTCAACATTTTTCAAGAATGTATTTTTAGACAGTTTGTTTCAAATGTTCATAAAGATATTTAGCTAGAAGCAATGAAAAGACAATAGGTAACTAAATTGAAAACCCACATGAAAGAATCTCCATATTTAATACATTTAAAGCAAAATAAAGAAGATTTCTGTTTCCTTATTTGTTCTCAGGTGCTCATCTTTTTTTCCATAAGGTTAACTAGAAATTAGTTGAGCCTCCCTTGAAAACTGTAAAGGGCTTTTGTAACAAGTGGAATAAAATTGTCTTTTTCACAAACGTGGGTTTTAAATGGCATTAAAACTGAAGCATAACAATCCAAAATGACAGTGGTGCTAGCTGCATTTCACAGCAACGTTTACCGCTCCAAGGAGCACTCCTTATAGTAACTTTGCTGACCAGGGTAAATCCATCTGTCCCACTATTAGTCCATAGCTAAGAATGAAACAGATAAACTGAAGGTTTGGAGTTTGAGTTTACTGATTAAAGATCGAGTCTAAGGCCATCTGCTAAATTACAATAATCTGTCAGGATATCAGAAATCCTGACACTGAGAAACAGATAGCAAAGATCCTTCAGCAATGAAAACTACATTGAGTAGTTCTATAACATCACTATAATGATACAGGTATTTCCAAGAGGTTACTTATACTTAATCACTACAACGTATTTAAGAATAGTCTAAAACATAGAAGCACCAGGCCACGTTGGTGAAATGTGTTCTTACAAGCACATCCGTAATAATAAAATAGACTCTAATAATTTGCAGACTAAGAAACTCTTAATTGCACTGGCCTAAGAAAAATTGCACTGCAAAATGCCTTACCCAATTTCTTGTTTGTAAGCAAACTATAAAAATGTCTTGTTAGCTACTGTGAACAGATGGATAGCATTGAAACTGCAGGCAGTCATAAAGCTGAAAGAATGGTCATACATTCATTTCATATTTTGCTCAACTTTCTATCCCTACAGTAGAAAGACTGTTTAGCTTTGCATATTGGACTGAAAAGCTACATAAGGATACTGAATTGGAAAAATAAAATCATCTTAAAACTTAACAAAAAGACTAACCAAAATTATCAAAAAATAATCACTTTATTACTAATTCATCAAAAGGCATTGCACATGCATGACCTTTAAAATTAAGATGGGCATTGCTTTTATGCTGCTAGGAACAATTTCTTTATTTTTACCAGCATTGAAGACTGATGAACAATTATCAAGGCATATAAAAGCAGAAGCTTGGAATCATGCTGAATTGTCTCTCTCACAAGCAGCTACCATGAAGTAAATTTCAGTTTGAAAGCTTTTCCATTAAGTAGGTTTTAAAGCAATATATTCTCTTTTGAAACTCTTCTTGAGACCAGTTATTTTTAAACACACATGACATTGTCTGCTTTGAAAATGAAATGGCAATGAAAAGCTTATTTAAATACAAAATCATTGCCAAAAGCCAGGCCAAGGGTACTCATCTACCAGATTTCTAAGTGACAGGTATTATACTTGAAAAGTTTAACTCTTAGAGATTTCGTTTCTATCACAAGGAGTAAGTTCCTTTTTGCCTGTACCACATTAAAATTTAAAATTCTTTTTTCCACATAACCAAAGGACCTCATAGGTGGCAAGAGCCACATGAGTAAGCATTTCTCATTACTTTAATTCCACAGAAGACAATGGTCTTGGTAGATGCAAAAAGGAGACAGATACGGGTTGGGCACATAAAGCAGAAGAATTCCTAAATAAAATCTTGAACCATCAATCACAAATGTATAGGAACTAGAGGAACTAACAAAAGTCTACATTAAAACTTCCCTTACTGTCACCCAAAGAATACATCCTTCATTACAGCTGAAAAAGCAAAGAATGCCAAAACAACCTATGTTAATCCAAAAGTCATGTATCCATATGTTTACCTAGTCTGCTTGTTAAAACTACATTGGCATTACGCTCAGGATCAATTGTAACAGGAACCCATATTTCTGAAGGGTAAAGGAGCAACCTTTTCTAAAAATGCTTCCAAAACAAGAGGAAACAAAGTGCAACCTAGCTCAATTTCATCTTCTGCTTCCCATTCCTTTTAATTCAAGGGATCAGGTATTTATTACCTAACTAAAGAATAAAGGCTAATCTACCTAATAGCTAAGAATCTCCTGAAAAGAAAATAAGTGCAACACACATTTTATACTATTTTTTTTTCTTTTTTAAAGACAGTGTTAACATGGCTAGTTAAACACAAGACAAACTACTGGGCATTTTGTTTGAATGTATACCGTATCAATGAAGGCAACTAGGACAAATTCCTTTCATTTTCTTATCGATTTTATTTAAAGTTCATGAGCTTCTGGAAAACTGCTCTACAGGCCGCTCTCGCAGTTAGGTGTAATTCCAATGACACAGGAAAGAATAAAAGTTTAAGGATGTTTCCATGATGGGACAAGTCCCGTCACTGTGATCTATATTAACAGGAAACGGCATTTATATATTTTTAATCTCAAGCCTTCATTTTCTAGTTAAACTAAAAACTAATACTTACATATCATCTCTGGAAACACCTAAAAATTATGTTGGGGCAAAATACTGCTGGCTTTTCTACCTCCTGATTCCTATGTTCCAGAATGGATGTTGAGCACTTGTTGAAGTGTTACCTTGAGTCATGACACTAAAGTCACAGGAGCTAAATGCATGTAAGGTTGGACCCAGAAATTTTATTTTCTCAATGGAAAAATCCCACAGCAATACACTGTTATTACAATCTGTATAGTGAGAGGATACATTTGCACTAAACATCCTGCTAGAAAGATTCAGATTTGCCTCTCTATTGACCATGATAAAAACTCACAGAATTATTAAACAAAATGGAATTTGGAAAAAAGCAAAAATTCCTGTTAAGAGACTGTGCGTAGGTATGTGTCATATTTTGCTTATTAAGCTTACATGAAAAGTTTTTCACCTTCTTATGAAGTGAGGAAAAAGGTGTGATCTCTTAATGTCACATACTTGATGACAGCACGAGCACTACATGTGACAAGGTGGCTCATAGCCTGGGAAACAGAGCACAGCAAACCACTGACGGCTTTATCAATTTCTTAATCTGGCATTCCAGGTCACCTTCGAGGCCGCAGGCTCTAAAGAAACAGCAAACGTCTTCTGAAGCACCAAACGTCTCCATGGAGTGCAGCTAAATATCAAAATCCAGTTTTGCATGGCCATCATGGTGTGACTGATATTCAGGCTTTATAACTTACAGATCTAGAATATCATTAACAGAAACAACAAAATGGTTCAGGCTTTGTCTTCTAATTTCAACTCATCTTTGACAAAAATTCTTAGATGTTGACAGCATAAGATAATACAAGGCTGTCTTTGTGCCTCTCATTTGTCTCTTTGGAAGTGCATTAATACAACATCACAAAAAGGTGAACCACTATTTCTTGCCACAGGCAGGGGCTCATGGCAGTAAGAGCACATGTTTCTCCTCCAGAATACCGAACAGTTATTGAACAGGCAACTAATACAGACCCAGGTCATGGGGACAAACATCTCATTAGCGCGCTGAGACAGAAAACGGGTAGTATGTGGAAGAGCTATTACAACTTATACGAGAAACTGGGACGGAGACCTAAAGCCTATCATCTCTACCAAAAAAAAGCAGAAAGGAAAAAAAAAAATTATAGATGATAGATTTGAAAAGTCATTAAAACCTCTGAATATATAAAAACTTAACACGTCTTAAAGAACTAGTCTGAATGCTTCATTTCTCATCTGACTATCTGCACCGCACCTAGAATTCAAAACATTTAAGAAAACAGTGCACATCATATCAAACTGATACTATATCACACTGTGGCAACTCAGTTATGAGAAGAAAAGGCCCTCCACTCGAATAATGTGGTTTTGTGCCTTTTCTGTTTGGTTGGGGGGAGGGGATGCGTGTGTGTATGTTGTTTTGGTTTAGTGTTTTGGTGGGTTTTTTTTTTGGGGTGTGTGTGTGTGTGTGTGTGTGTGTGTGTCTCTTAGAATGAGTTCCCCATGAAAAATCCCAACCTCCATATGCTTCATAACTTCATTTAATAAAGTGATTAACAGTCAACTCAGTAGCTGGAAAGTATATGTATTTGGGCAATAATCACATCTCTGAAGGAAGTCATTCTCAACCTGAAGTTAGAAGATAAAAGTCACATTAAACCAACTAGAGTAATCGTTATGTAAATGGCAGATAGTGTGCTGCTTGGTGCAACACTAATAAGTTGATTTATCATGAAAGATTAGAGTTCACTAAGCGCAGTTCAGCTAAGTGATAGCTGAGGGGCATGACAACTGACAAATACTCTTCTTGAGTAATCTAGTCATGAAGGGGAAAAAGGATTACAGAAAAAGGCAAACTAGCTATAAAATAGCGCGACATGCAGACAATAGTGTAGTCTTTCAATTACGGTGATAGAAATCCTACTGCTTAAAATATTTACAATAAGTGTAAAGCAGAGCTTGGGAAAGACATGGCAAATTGGGAAGAAAGAAGAGAGAAAGGGTAATTATTCAGCCTCATTAAATTTTTCATCAGAAGCAGCAAACTATCATAGTTTGAGCATTTCCTTTTTCATTAGAGTTCTTTTTAATATTGACATCCAACCAATTATGTTCAAACTAATTCCCAGAATACTGTGAGACTGTAGCTACTTTCAGAAGTTTTTCCAGATTAATGAACTGCATTATTTTTTCATTAGAAGCTGCAGTGTGCTCCGAGACATACAAAGTGGGGAACAAAAACCCACCCTGAACAGAACGTATTCTCCAAAAAGCCCTCAGCTTTCTTAATGAGTTCCTATCTTCAGGGAGCCTTCTTCATCTTTACTTTAAAAATTCAAAACCAAAAGCAACACTACTACTTCAAATGGACTCCTTGTTTATAACCAACTGCAGCAAATTAGATGAACTCTGTCTGTTAGCTCCAGACACAGGTGAAGTGATATAACACAAAAGTAAATCTTTTTTAATTGCCATGCTATCTTTGATCTTCTACACGCCAATTTTTATGTTGGGTTTTTTTTTTTCCAGATGTGCTATTCATTAAGCTGTTTTCCCTACCTAGGTTAAACTACTTCGATAATGTTCTGAAGATTTAGTAAGCCTTAGCCAATGATAACTTGTTTCTTTTTAAAAACTTTCAACAACAACAAAAAAAAATGTTAACAAAAAGGCAATATATCATCGGATTCATTATACAGAAGCAGAGCATCTTTGTTTTATGCCTTCTTAATATATTTTGTCTTTCCTTTCCAAAATAACACTCTCTGGTAACATTTACATAAGAGGTGATGAATGTCTGTCTTAAACCGAAAAGAAATTGCAACATTGAATTGCATTAGCAACTAATACAGGCTTCACAAGACTGAAAACTCATTTTTTGCTCTTAACATTTTATCTTTAAGTTGCACCTTTTCTTCATTTTAAGTTCTCCTTAAATCCATATTTTGTTAATGAATGGCTGCCTCTAGGAGTGTTACTCATCGCTCTCAGGGGATTATATACAGACTGGATTCCATTCATAGTATAATAAATTTTCTGGGTAACAGTGTTTTACTTGTTGAGAAAACAGTATCTTTAGAAAGGTATGGGCACATGCTGAAGATTGCCTTTAATTTACTAAAACAGCAAGGTTATTTGTTCAGAATATGTATATACAACCTTTGTAAGAGGTACATAAGCTACTTCAGAAGGAATTATTACTGTCATCTTTCTTACAATGGCTTACACCCAAACTAGCACCTATATATGAACAGTAACAGTGAGTAATTTACTCTGAGACAGAGGTTCACTGTTTCATTTGTTTCTAGTCTACTAATAACATGAAAGATTTCTCATCGATATGAACACACTTATATCCCACTTCTTAAATGAAAGTGATGAAGACATTATGTCAGGAACAGATTTTGTCATTTTGAAAGACTTTTTTTTCTGTTTTCATGGCAGTAATTTTTAGTTCACTGAATTGTTACTTCATTTCTATTCAGCAATGTCCCTTTATATGTGAGGCTTCAAAAAAACACACCTATTTTGGAAAACCTACTTCTGCATCCAAAAGGTAAAATCTTTACTACGCAATTTTAGCTTTTGGGTTTGGACCCTGATCCTTAAAGACTATTACTTTTGTGTTAAGAAAGAAACTAAGCAGTACACCATTCAGGAGAAACTATGAAGCACTGTAACCTAGCAAATTCAGTATTTTCAAGGGAAGGCATTTACTACATAACATCCTCAGAGCAAAAAAATGGATTACTTGAAGAGTTAGGATAAGAAAAAGACAAAAATGATGCTGTCTCAGAAACCAAGATGTCATATCCATATAACAAAATTGTAAATTTAGAGTTACTTCCATCCCATGTAATTGGTAGTAAATCTGATAAAATAGCTTAACTCTGTACTATGACAAAAGAACCAAGACTCAATTATAATCGGTATACATACTCATCATCTTGATTTATTCAATAAAGCTTTTAAAGCATATTAAACACACAGGGGAGAAATGAAATATTTATCACTAGTAAACATGTAAATCACCTATACACGTCTGCCATGGTATGCACTTTGCAGAGTTTCAGTTTTGCTTTTGTGCAGTATGGCCTATAGACTTCTCTTGCAGCTCCCCACAAAGACATGAAAGTGCAGTATAGAAAATAACCTGAATTTCCTAGCTTTATGGTTCAGGTACCCAAACTATTCCCAAGGTGTTGGCATTCATATATCAAGTTGAAATATGGAGAGCCACAAGTCATTCATCCACGTCAAGTTAAAGACTACAAATCTTCCTTGCATGCTCAGTCGCTTTATCACTCTCCCTACTCTTCCATTCACTATCTTTTGCGTGGCACCAAGCATGTCTTACAGGAATGAGTCGGTCTTTCCAACGCTGCTGTCTAAAAAGCAGTGTTGACCGTGAATTTCATTTAGGGTTTTTTTTAAAAAAAAAAAAAAAAAAGTGGTTTCAATGACAGCCTTCAAAGTATGCCTCTTAAAAACAGCAAGCTAAGCAGCAGCAGCAAAGCTGGAATTTCTTAAAATAAGTTAGTGGTATATAAAAAAAGATACACTTCTGTTATTGGATGCAACCACAAAGTCAAGCTGTGCTACTGTTTTAGTCGGACACTGAAGACCTAGGTCACCTACCCTTACATGTATTTCAAGGTAGTTCCATTGGATCCATACAGCACTGTTCAGTAATGTTTTCAGACCATCACATGTATATATCACACACACAAGCATGCACACACAGGTATATGTATTGTTGGAAATGTCGTATGAAAATAGCTTCCAGAAATGTTTATTACAAAACTCACGTTAGTTAAAAGATTCCCGTATCCATTCACACAGCAATTGCCACTTTGTCTCAGCCCCCTGAGTTTTTCAATCTCACAATCTATTTTAAATATTTATATTCAACAGAAAATAGCTGCTGGTTGCTTGCCCTATGCTTTTCATATTTGTATTTTCCACTCATGTTAACTTCTTTCTTCCTAATTCCCAAATGTCCTAATCTCTTCCATTACGTCCGTATTTGCTTGCATATAGCAAGTACTACAAGTGCACTAAAATGTTGGTTTCTTGGGAACAGTACGATAACTATATCAAAAATCACAAGTCTTCCAAAAGTTCCGTTTTGTTTTTGCAGAGACCTACAGAAAACTGTACTCACATAAACATCACTTTACAGAAGAGGAAACAGGTTCTCAATGTCACCTTTGCAAACCACTTGCAGAGCTGAGACTGGATTCAAGACTCAGCCTCTTTACTGGCTTATAGTGACTTTTTTTTTTTTTTAAATAAGGCTTGTTGTTCCCTGTTGCAAGATGTAACAGCCTTACTGTTACTATAACAGATTTCACACTCTTTCTTTACCTCTTCCCTTAATCCAGGCATTATTTTGACCAAAAATCACAAGCAAATCAAGTAAAGCAGAATAAAAAGGGACAAAATTCATCACAATGTCCACTTGATTCAACCAGTCAGTAGAAAACCGCAAAACAAGCAAAACTTTACATAACACAAGTGATCTTTTGGGATAATCAAGCACATTCATATCAAATACCAGTGCCAGCAATGGATGCCCAGAGCCTGGAGAGGGATCACAAGTCAGTAGGAGAGTATCTGGAGTGCAGCACAAAGGAATTCCAGCCACTCCAGCCAGTAAGTCAGCTTCATCAGGGACCCAACTTAAATGCCTCTATGCAAATGCACGCATGGAGCAGGAGAACAAACAAGAGGAATTAGATGTGCACATGCCTGCAGGGCTATGATCTTATTGGCATCACTGAGACATGGTGGGGTGGCTCCTATGACTGGAATGTCAGAAGGACACAGGCTCTGTAGGAAGAGCAGCCAGGGAAGATGAGGAGACAGTGTCACCCTCTCTGTCAAGAACCAGTTTCCAACTGGAGCTCTGCCTGGGGATGGATGAGGAGCCGACCGAGAGCTTATGGGTCAGGATTAAAGGAAGGGCAGGGACAGGTGACATTACAGTGGGGGTCTGCTACAGGCCACCTGACCAGGAAGACCAAGTGGATGAGGCCCTCTATAGACAGACAGGAACAGCCTCACCTTTGCAAGCCCTGGTCCTCATGAGGGACTTCAACCACCCTAATATCTGTTGCAGGGCCAACACAGCAGGGCGTAAGCAATCCAGGAGGTTCCTGGAATGCATCGATAATCACTTCCTTATCCAAGTGATAGAGAAGCCAACGAGGAGAGGCGCTATGCTGGACCTTGTTCTCACCCACAAGGAGGGGCTGGTGGGGAATGTGAAGCTCAAGGACAGTCTTGGCTGCAGTGATCATGAAATGGTGGAGTTCAAGATCCTTAGGGCAGCAAGGAGGGCACACAACAAGCTCGCTACCCTAGACTTCAGGAGAGTGGACTTTGGCCTCTTCAGGGATCTGCTTGGCAGAGTACCATGGGATAAAGCCCTGGAGGGAAGAAGAGCCCAAGAAAGCCGGTTAATATTCAAGGATCACCTCCTCCAAGCTCAGGAGCAACGCATCCCAGCAAAGAGGACGTCAGGCAAAAATGCCAGGAGGCTTGCATGGATGAACAAGGAACTCCTGGAGAAACTCAAACTCAAAAAGGAAACCTACAGAGCGTAAAAGCAAGAACAGATAGCCTGGAAGGAATACAGAGAAATTATCCGAGAAGCCAGGGATCAGGCTAGGAAAGCTAAAGCCCTGATAGAATTAAATTTGTCCAGGGATGTCAAGGGCAACAAGAAAACCTTCTACAGATAGAATAAAAGGAAGACTAGGGAAAACGTGAGCCCTCTACGAAAGGAAACAGGAGACCTGATTACCTGGTGTATACAGAAAGGTGAAGCTATAGGAGATGATCAGGTCTGAGACCATCTGAGGAACCTGAAGGTGCACAAATCCACAGGACCTGATGAGATGTATCCGCAGGTTCTGAGGAAACTAGCAGGTGACGTTGCTAAGCCACTATCCATCCTATTTGAGAAGTGGCCATCCCGTGAAGTTTCCACTGACTGGGAAAGGTGAAACATAACCCCCATTTTTAAAAAGGGAAAAAAGGAAGATCCAGGGAACTACAGGCCAGTCAGTCTCACCTCTGTGCCCAGCAAGATTATGGAGCAGATCCTCCTGGAAAGTCTGCTAAGGCACATGGAAAATAAGTAAGTGATCGGTGGCAGCCAACATGGCTTCATTAAGGGCAAATAGTGCCTGACAAATTTGATGGCCTTCTACAATGGGGTTACAAAGTTGGTAGACAAGGGAAGAGCAACTGACATCATCTACCTGGACTTGTGCAAAGAATTTGATATGGCATGTCCCACACAACATGCTTGTCTCTAAATTGGAGAGACGTGGATTTGACGGATGGACCACTCTGTGGATGAGGAATTGGCTGGATGACCAAACTCAAAGAGTTGCTGTCAACAGCTCGATGCCCATCTGGAGGCCAGTAATGACTGACGTTCCTCAGGGGTTGGTGTTGGGACCGACGCTGTTTAACATCTTTGTCAGCAATGTGGATAGTGGGATTGAGTGCACCCTCAGCAAGTTTGCCAATGGCACCAAGCTGTGTGGTGCTGTTGACATGCTAGAAGGAAGGGATGCCATCCAGAGGGACCTAGACAAGCTTGAGAGGTGGGCCTGTGCAAACCTCATGAGGTTCTGCAAGGCCAAGTGCAAGGTCCTGCACCTGAGTCAGGGCAATCCCAAGCACAAATACAGGCTGGGCAGAGAATGGATTGAGAGCAGCCAATCCATGAGGAGAAGGACTTGGGGGTACTACTGGACATGAGCCAGCAATGTGCGCTCGCAGCCCAGAAAGCCAACCGTATCCTGGACTGCATCAAAAGAAGCATGGCCAGCAGGTTGACCCCACCTGGACTACTGTGTCCAGCTCTGGGGCCCCCAAAGTAAGAAGGACATGGACCTGTTGGACCATGTCCAGAGGAGGGCCACGAAGATGATCGGAGGGCTGGAGCAGCTCTCCTATGAAGGCAGGCTGAGAGAGTTGGGGTTGTTCAACCTGGCAAAGGGAAGGCTCCAGGGAGACCTTATAGCAGCCTTCCAGTACCTGAAGGGGGCCCACAGGAGAGACAGGGAGGGACTCTATCTCAGGGAGTGTAACGATAAGATGAGGTGTCAATGGTTTTAAATTGAAAGGTGGTACATTAGGTATTAGGAAGAAATTCTTTACTGTGAAGGTGGTGAGGCACTGGAACAGGCTGCCCAGAGAAGTTGCGGATGCTCCGTCCCTGGAAGTGTTTAAGGCCAGGCTGGATGGGGCTTTGAGCAACGTGGTCTGGTGGAAGGTGTCCCTGCCCATGGCAGGGGGGCTGGAACTAGATGATCTTTACAGTCCGTTCCAACACAAGCCATTCTATGATTCTGTGAAATTCAAAACAAGAGCTTTGCTACATGCAAATAGAAGAAGGGATGACTGCCAAATCTGCGAATGTGGAAACACTAAGTAACATTTAAAAACATTCCTCTTACTACTGAAGAGATTTTCTCCCAACAATGCATTTCAGAACTATTACACAGACAATCCGCTTCCAAGGTTTTTCATAACACTGTTTTCTTATGAAAATAATTTTATACTTTAGTACTGCATCTTGATATCAGCTATTTGAACTATTTTTGGCACTTAGAATTATTTGTTCTTTTAGAGTGTTAATAATTTATCTTCGTATCTTTGTAAACAGCATCTTTAACAAGTGTTAATTATTTCATTTTGTATAAAGCTGTGGTACATAGGAACACCAGCAATTGAAGAGAATTCAATTGTGCTAGGCACTGTACAAACACAAGTCATTATAAAACAATCTCTCTCTGTTCTAGTCTTTATTTCTCTAATGGCTTAGTGGTAAAATAGCTATTCCCCAGCACACATAAGGAGAGTTATATTATTGTTCACTAATATAAACATTTCATTTTGCATAATACAGGAGGTAGAAAGTAATAACGTATCTCATTAAGAAATTTCTCATTGGATTAGCAGATGTCATCAATCTTTAAAATGTTTAAGTATGTCTCATTACATCAGAAACCGTTTCCAATTAATATCCTCAAACTCACTTTATGCAATATAAACAGTCTACACAAAACAGTTACTTATCTCTCTCCCTCCCTCTCAAAATACCTATAGAAAACTCTTACCAGTATTTGGACATTTGAAATCTTGCTGTGTTTCCAGCTACACCATTCACTAGGGATCACACAAGAAACCTCAACTTGGGCCAGTCAGTAAGGACTGCATCTAGTGCCACTCCTTCCCTGAATCCATGCAAATACACTACATTTTCCTTCTCTATTCCACAGACATAAAAATACCAAAACAATCTTGGCAACAATCACAAAATACAGAAAGTGACTTCAAAAAGAACAGCTACTCTGGTCTACTGACAACTTCCAGAAATGTCAGCCACACCAAAAATGCACAGTGCTAATTAATGCTGAGAACGTGCTGATTGCTACAATAAATGTCTTATATTTTGTGTGAAATCCCAGACACTGTACATTTAACAATGTAAAGCATTCATATGAAAGTGGTAAATAATGGGATTTCCAGGGGAGATTAATTTGTGTTAGTGGTCGCAAAAGTATTTACATTAACTTTTGCTTGACTGAGATTTAATATCCAATACAAAAAAAGTTATTTTAGTTGAGATCATTTAGGAGAACTTTTATCAAATAATATGGTATTTTAGGGTTTCTAGATATGTTTCTCTCATCTATTTCTTCCATTATTTTAGTAACTCCATGTATTTTTACTGCCTCACTAGACAGAAATAGACATAAAAATAAAGAAGAAATCCATAAATAAAATCCCAAGTTAATGCTACTTCTGTCTCTGGCTGTAGGCTCTGCCAGCCCATTGCCTCCTTTGAGGCTCCACACCAACCAACCAGACATTCAACTTCTATCAGTATGGGTTTAAACAGATCTTTACCCACCCAGGGAATGCACCACTTTTTTCAGCTTCATTAGTCTAAGAAACAGATTTTTAACAGGACATACATCCAGAAGAGGGTCTCCCAGCCCTGTTACACAGAAAGGCCTTGTTGGTGGACAGAAAACAGATCATAGAGGAATACAAGAAAAGAAAAAAAGAAAAGACACGTACAAAGTTATGAATGCAGCAAAGGATGTTCAATAAACAAAATAAATATATGTAGTGTCCTAAACCCCAGAAATTAACTTTCTCAGCTGTAGTATGTAGTTTAATGTGCAATTTAATTTATACCATGGCAACCATTACCTCAAAATATAGATTACTACTTGTCTTTGAGAACACTTGCTTTTATATTATTGCAATTGGGCTTTCTGGAGTTATTATGTTAAAAGAGACACGCTTTTGACATCTGAACAACTGAGTGGATGAACATGATAAGAGACATCAATATCAAGTGGAGTTTGGAACTGTAAAGTAAAACCCTGGTCAATAAGATATTAATAAATGAAATTAATCCAACATTGGAGCAGCCATCTTACAGAACAAAACAACCCATAGCTTTTGAGGTATTCTCTTATTCCAGCACCCCTATAAACTGAGGGATTCCGCTGATCCATTTAGCATAAGCACTCCAGGGCACTTGCTAAAAACAATCCAGACATTCTCAGCTACCAGTACATAATTAACTAACATTTTCAATTTTTCTGACAGCTTCAAAATGCTATCCTACAAGTGAAGTCAACCATTAGCCCAGAGTTTTTTATTTGTTTACTTGTTTTTCTTAACTAGAGGCTTATCAGCCACACTTTTTTCTATTTTCCTACTTATGATATGGCAAAGTAACTGCACAAGAAAAAGAATTTCAGCAGCACAACATTTTTCTCCAAAAATTTAAATATTTACTCTGATTTTGTTAAATAAGGACAGATTACTAAAAAACCATTTATAAACAATTTCCTTAAAGCAACCATTTTCTGCATCTCTGCCAAATGTTTTGTTGCCAGGCTGCACTAAAAAGCTTTTGCATTCATCAAAGACTTAATACTTGCTTTGCACAATTTCTGTTGAGTAAAAAATCTGAAAGGATATTTTATAAATGAGGGCAAAGAGCAAGAGTGATGAACATGCCTAATGAAAACAAATATTTCCTTATTCAAGTCATAGATAGGCAAGCCCCATTTGACTACATAAAAGTCAGATTTAACTGGGAGACAGACAGTCAACAGTGTGGTTGCTTAGATGCACATTACAGAATGCAATAAAGTGATACATTCTAACTCTAATTAATATGAATTTATACAGGGCATATGTAACCAACACTAAACCACATTCAGTCCTGGAGGCTCATTTATATTTTAAAAATCAATGAGGTAACAGTAAAGCATCTTTATCACATTTTGCTCAAATTGTTTTTATTCTTTGAAAAGCTGATGAAATGCAGCTTTTACCAATATTCTTTTTATCTTATTCTGCAACTAAAGACCTGAGAATGAAAAAGATGAATCCTGAAAAGCACCTTTTACATTGACAGTTTAAAAATTTTGACCTCTCCCTCCTCAAGGATGTGTAGGTAGATTTTCCTTTGAAGAGGTCCTCATTGCCCTCTTTCATCATCACATGTGAATTCCCTTCCTGTCAGTCAGGCCTCAAGTTAAAACATCTTTTCTCATTTAGCATTTTCCCTAGGTCTTCACATCTAATCCGCCTCTTCAGATCATTTCTTCATAATCTCTTTAAAATCAGGAGTTTTCTATTTACTGACATAAGCTTATCTGTCTTCAGTCTCAAGTTGCGATTACTGCAAAAATTCGTTACTCTGATTTTGGGGGGGGGGGGAAAAAAGTACTCAAACAAATGGGGAATTTTCTGCTATATGAAGGAACAGCTTCAACAAACAAGCTGACACAACCCTTGAAAGGTAAGTGCTTTAATCAGAGGGCTGGTTAAGTAATTTTTCTCTCTCCCTCTTCTCTTGTGATCATTCCTGTCTGTGTATTTAAGCACATTTTGAAAAGCCTACTGGACTGCTCGCGCTAGGAAGGACTTCTGCCCTCCTCGGGCATTAACACGAGATAGGAACACTCAGTCCTGTGAAAATAAGGGCAGTCCTAAGGACATACATAGGGAAAATAAAATAAGGACATTTTATTCAGTGATTTTATGTTTGTTAGCCACCAAAGGTGATAGATGAGGGATTTCAAAGTGATGGAAACCTTCCTCTCTCCAATTCACCCATGGCACCAAACTCTTTTTAAGTAGAGTTGGGCCTTGGAATGTGTAAAACTATAAAACCTGACAAGGATGCACAACAGTACAGAGGTCATGTTTGTTCTACTTTGTGGGTAAGTGGGAAACCAAGAGGTTAAAAAACAGAGGGGTTTTGAGGCCCAAGTTCTTATCAAGTAGTGAAGAAGCATGATGTGGTTAAAAGATCCCACAGTAACACCTTGAAACAACAGAAAGACTTGTTCATAGGCTCCTCAGGTGAAGTAGGAGGCCCTTGTGCAGTTGTCTTCCCAAAAGGATGGAAGAAGGAAGAATCAGGGAGAGATGCTGCTGCCTCAAAAAGCTCATAAAGAGGTTAACGAGAGCTCTTGGGCTACAGAGCTTGCAATACCCCTCTGGTGCCACTAGAAACCACCTGGCACACTAATTTCACACTGGGCCTCCACAACCCCAGTGGCACATGCAATCTTCTGTATGTTTCCTACACCCACATTATCGCCTTTTGTCTGATTCTCCACTGCCTCAAACATTAAGCAAGTTAATATTTAGGGACCAATTCTCACATACTGAGACACAATATAAGCGTAAAAATATAGATACTTAAGTGTTCTCTTCAGAGAATGAAGAATTTTCCCTTTAATTTTAAAAAGGCACAGTTGCCTGCAGTAAGTCTATTTCAAGTTCTACCTTTGTCAAAAGGAAGGGGAAAACATCCAACTGCAATTGTTGTACAGAAGACCGAGTCTTGGTATCACACAATTGCAGACAGCTCAAATAATTCAGCAGAGCTATACCAACCTATACTATCTGAGATCTGATCAATAACCTTTAAAACAGATAATGATGGTAAAGGCACTGCCTCCCTGATTTTTTTATGACTTTTTTTTTTGTTCCAGAGATACCAATCCAATATTGCGTCTTCCACTTCAAGAGTGTAACGTGCATTACTTCAAACTGTCAGAAGAAGCAATTTCACAGCGTGATCGAACCTTGCTGATTTTGTGCAGCTCTTCAGTAATTATATTAGTAACTGTAGGCAGGCATTGCACCCAACACTGACAGCACATCACAGATCACCATGTCGGTTGATTTAACAAAAACAAATGAAGCACAGGGTAGAAAGAAGTAAAGGAGAGTTCTGATGTGGCAAGAAATGCTTACGCTTAGTCAGTTGTGTATAGAAATGGTATATATGTGGCCTGCATCATGAAATGACAGACAAAGAAAAATATGCATCATCTTGTTTTGGAAGAGTGATAACTGTACAGCAGTCTTTATTTAGGAATCAGCAGTCCTTACATTGTTCACTGCAAAACTTACAGATACATCAAAATCTTAGCCTATGGTGGGCAGTATAAACAAGATTATAAGATGTTCCTGAATATGAAAATTTCACTTTAAACATAAAAGAAAGTGGACAATAATATTTAACAAAAGTTAACACACAAGCAGATTTTACTGAACTGTAGCACATAGATTATTCTTTTTCCGTGCATATATTGAAACAATTCAATAATGCTTCATAATAGTTAAGGTAGAATATGAACGAAATTTAACACATTTCAGGAACTCACAGTTCAATGTAGCATTGTAGAACCTGCACCAAACAACTACTCATTGCAAATGAAATCAGTAGATTTGGAGAAGGGCAACTACTGATGAACAAAACAAGTCATTCAAAAATTCTTTCAACTTCAAGAGTCCAGTGCTCGGCAGTGCATGTCCACCTCACATCTCACCACCCCTTAATACCACAACTTCTGTTCTATGAGTTGCTAAAAGCTGCTGTTCTCTACCTCACATCATCGAGCAGACACCATGACTCAACTCTGGGAATCTAGCAGTTTCATCACTCTGCTGTGAAGAGCCAAGGTATTCTGCACAGATGGAGACTTTACTTTAGTTTACATTAAAGAAACCACATGGCTTTCTCTGTGACCACAGAAAATGAACGAGCTGTGTATTTGTATCTGAAAAAAAAAAAAAATATATACACACCATACCTGCATGGCATGGAATGAGAATGTTTTGTGAGAAACCTAGTTTAAAGACTAGTAACTAGGATCAACTATGTTCATCTAAATGCCATTCAAAACACCGAAGGTGCATTAAAGACATCATAATTGCAGCATAAATATGCGACAGCAAACATCCATTCTCACAAGAGATTAAAAAAAGTTATGAAAACCAAGACTTCAAAGCAGTTTCAGTTGGAAAAGTAGACTTGACTTATTGATGGCATCCATATCACAGGAGGGTGGAGATTAGAAGGGACCTCTGGAAATTATTTCGTCCAATCTACCTGCCCAAAGCAGGTTGTTCACAACATTGTTCATGCTAAATCAAAGATAATTAAACACCGAATTTGTTAACCCAAGTATTACAAACACCTCAGATTTTTATGGTAACAGACAGGAGGATGGTAGCAGACAGAAAAATTCATGACCCCTGAGAGGTTTTCATCGGTTGGAAGTAAACAGCTGAAATTTGAAACAGATGAACGCACCCACCCCCCCTCCCGAAACAACAAAAAAAACACCAAACCCCATTAAATAAAATACTAACTCCTCAAAAAAAAAAAAAAAAAAAAAAGAAAAAAAGAAAGTATAGGGAAACTGTACCAGATAGCAAAACTGTTATTTTAAAAGAGAAAGAATGCCTCAACTCAAACCTCATAACCCCTGCAGATTATTATCAAGGGCATCCTTAAGAAAGCACAATGCAGTAAACCAGTATAGCAGACATGGAGTAGCATACACCAAGACATTATTTCAAAAATCTTTAGAAATAAAAACCAGACACATGCAAGTCATGAACAGCACTTACAAAAGCTGATGCCAGACTAAATTCAATACAAAAATAGCATGTTTCTCAAAAAAATGGATAAAACGGGCCCCAAAAGACACATAATCAAGCTGATTTCCTAGACACAGTCTTAGCCACACATTCCCTTGACACCTTTCCCTCACAGAAGGAAAAGCAAAATTCCATCTGACTGGGATGAGCTCACTACCTGTTCAATTTTATTATTCCCTCTGATACTTCAGCGGAACTTTATGTACCCTGTACTAGATATCCCTTCAGATCATTGACCAGTGAATCTCCCACAAAGAGGGGGAAAACAGCAAAACTCAATACACAGCTAAGAAAAAGAATGTAAAAATTTAGTTAGAAGTTAAACACAGATACACTACCTTATTCACTGAATTTTGCCATTCATTGTTTGAAAAGAGCCACCCTGACTTGTTTTTCATCATGTGACCATCAAATCGCTGACGTTATTATATTAGAAACTGTACAGCAAACATGCTTATCCTATTCCTTATTGCAGACAAAACAGAGGAGACGGGTCACAGAATAAAAGCCAAAGGGAAGAGCTAGCTCTTCATCAGGCAACGTAATTAGATCATACCTGTTCTAAACAAAAGTTCCTCCAGAGGAAACCCAGTTTCCTTCTTGCTAGTTTAACTGACATGACTTCAGAGCACGTGTACTATATGCAAAGTAAGTGGAGTTAAGTCCATAGCAAATTGACAGTGCATGTTCATAAGTATTAGTTGACTACAGTTGCTATTATTTTCAACCATTGTTACTATTTTATAATAGTAAAATACCTTTGTATTTTTAAATACAATCCATTAAACTGTTAAATGGAGACATAATAAAATGCTGGAGAGTTTATTCTACTGATGCCCAGCAACTTAGGGTAAATGTAAAATGCTTTATGAAAGTGCTATATTATTATTGTGCTTTTGCATAAACCTGTGCATGTATTTTATCTTTTTTTAAGTGTGTGCTGAACGTTTACAAATCTGTAATGGAAACGAAAACTATGTTTTGAATTTGTCAATGGTTCAAAAGAAAAAAAATGGGTCACTGTCATTGTGTGACCCATCTTTCAGTCGGAAGTGAAAGTTGCAAAGGATTTTCCCTTCTTCAGACTTCTCTTTCTAGCATTATTGGAAAGCTTGTCTTCTTGTTTAAATGAATTTCCTTTTAATCTCCTCCCTGAGCTGCTGGATAGATGGAGCCTCTTAAAAAATTCAGGATATCACTGTAATTGTAAATTGATCTGCTTCTGTGGCAGAAGGCTGGGGCCCTCCATCCAGGAAAGAGACTGTCTTCTCAAAGTTGTTTTTCAGACAAATGATTAATTTGCACTTTCTCTTACTACTATATTATCCTTTAATGGAAAAGCAATTTTTAAACCTATCATCTACTACTTTTTGGGTTGTTTTATTCCTGGCAACATACAGGGAAGAAAGCCAACTGCCAAAGCCAATGTGAAATACTTACTGGCTTGAAATTTTTAAATTTCCTAAAGGAGATGCTACTTGCATAGGAGCTAAAGCTGTATTAGGCAACTAAGACGCATATATTCATCACTGATGAAGTTTTGAATTAATGTAATATATTAATAGACACAGGAAAATTCCCTGCTGATTCTGAATGCCAAGTTAAGGTTGGAACACTGTTATGACTATGCAATCTTTAAAACAGACACGTAACTCATTAGTATCGAAGTAGAGGAAATTATCTATCTAGTGTGGTGCTGAATCCACATAGCCTATTTGCCTTTGGCTCTTTGGTTGTGAGATCTGGCATCACTTGGATTATTTCACCTAATCCATCATTAGCTTTCACGTGTCCTATATACTGTGCAACAAACCTAAATTTAACAAACCCAACTCCCCATCAATTACCATGCTGAATATATTACATGTCAGCACAGAGCACAAAGATTAGACATGCTGAATTACATCTTTCTTTGTGAAAAGTCAATATTTTTAGAGCACTGTTAACGTTGCTGACTCCAGTTGTAACAAATGTTCCCTCCCATTGTGGACAGGCACTAATGCCCCGACCTTTGCTATTTACATACAACACAGAGCTACTAAACAAAATGAAAAACCTCAGAAGACACAGCAAATACATAAGAGATTCCAGTAACTGTATCACAGAGTCACAAATGTGTTTTTTTTAATTGACATATTTGCGTGGCTGGTGGAACCCTGGAAGATGACCTAATTTCCCCCCCCCCCCCCCCATAATCCTTCAAGTAAACATTAGTAATTTAGATTTAACTTTCTCTCCCTGCATACACAAAGCACGCAAAAAGGTTATTACTCACAACAAAAATTAAACACGCTGCTGTTGTGTTAACGTAGCTCCCTTACTTACCGGTCTTCCACAAATACACCGATGAAGTTTGAAATTCACTTTGTGCACGAGTGTCCCAGATTCCCAGCAGCAGCAGCAGCAGCAGCACGAGAACTCCCACGCACCGGGCTGGCACGGCAGAAACCCCTGGACCACGGCAGAAAGCAGCGCTCCCCTCGCTCAACCCCATGCCTCCAGCAGCCTGCTGCCGCCTCCGAAACCCGTAGCACGACCACGAAACCTTCTTCAAAATAATATTCCCCTCTTCAGAATGTCTTCGCGGGGAGAAGGGGACTGGAAACCTCTCTCCCGCTATTGTGCATGGCAGTTGGAAAGGAAAAACTGTTTAACACCAGGAAACAATAGAGTCCTCGCTCGTTCTTGCTGCTGCGGCGGCTGCTGCTAGTATGGTTGCTGCTCCACACTCTTCCATTCAGCAGTTAGTAGCAGGTTTCCATCAGCTAAAAGCGAGACAGCTGTCCGCAGGGGGGCTCCAGCTGACTGAGCAGGTTATCTTGCTCTGGGAGGCAGCAGCAGTCATTTACACCAGCTGGAGAGAGTGAGAGACAGAGAGAAACAGGGATGAGGAGAAACACAAATAGCCCAGTGCTGTAATCTCGACGCAGAGAGTGACTGCAAAAGGCTGGCTTCCCAGACACGTCTCTCCCTGGAATATCCCAAATGATACATACTAAGAAGAAAACAAGAAATCATCATCAGACATGCTTCAGAAACACAAGTCATATCAACCAGAACAGATATAACCAGAATGACACATATTAATTAAGAGAGCATCAGACATTTTTCCTGATAACAGTATATATGCTGCAGTAACCATTTTGTAAACAACACAAAATAAGTGATTACACATGCATTAAATAGACAATTAAAACCTTATGAAGGAAAATGGAAGAAAATGCAAAAAAAAAGAAAAAAAACCACTAACCACTAACTTGTCTTGTGTATTTATCAAATCTGTTTCAGGTAATAACATATAGTAATCTGCTGTGAGGACAGATGAATATATGTATATGATAACATGTACATAAGAGTAAGCACATCGCCTCCATGCTAGATGAAGTGTGCATGTAATATATAATGCAAGATAACATCCTTTCCTATCCAGGAAGTATGTACACATATATACATGCATAAATGTCAACTGTGTAATTTAAAATAATTTGAGGATCAAGTTATCAATCATTTTTAAAACATACACCGAGTTTTACATATGAAAGTATTCAGGATACATTAGGCTGTCATGATGATACAAAAACGTGGAAAGAGACAAAGCTTTTTAAATAGGGATCTTTATCTCTCCCACCCACTCCCCAGTGAACAGATGCAATAACAAGCCTAAAGATCAGGTTTCGGACACCTATAAACTGGGAAGCAAACGAGGAATTTTCAAGAAAACCGCTATCATATTCAAAAAGTTTCATTAAAAATGAAAACAGCAACAAAAACACACGGCAGGAACACAGGACCCAGAGTTTGAAAATGATGGAGCTATTGTTGTTTAAAGAAGAAACCTTCAGTCAACCTCTCTTGGGACGCCTGTCATTTTGCACAACCTTCCCAGTCTCAGCCTTTTCACATGCATTAGATTAAAATCAGCCGTGATCAAATAATTCCCAAGTCCTTGCCTGTTTAAATATTCTGACATCAGAGCAAATTAGCAATGTTGAAGGTTGCGAATTCGTCTTTGTTTACTTTCCACTCTGTTACGCCTCTAAGAGGGAATTAAAGGCTCAGGGAGCTCTAGCACCGTGAGGCTGTGATTAAGAGAGATAAGCAAGTGTGGATTACTGTTCCTCAGCTGTTGAAAAACAGGCAACAATCAGGAGATTATAGGTTGATAAGGGATACATAGAAAGCCATGATCTTAACAAATTTATAGCATCCTGATGCAGAACTTGTACCCTCAGCTAAAAGCACTTCTGGAAATACATTTTACTCACTCGTGCTACATCATGTTGTATTCACTTTAGGAAGCATGGAAACCCCTTCAGCCTTTGCTTTGTTGAACTGGACAGAATACTGCTTTAAATCAAAACGTTCTCTGAGTTTACAAAATTATAGCTATTTCACAGATAAGTTTGGGGTTGTTAGTCACATGCACGTTATTTTGCATGCTATGTAGAGGGACTTGAGAGTGTTTGACCTAATAAAAATAATGCCAGCTTCATAATTTATGAAAAATCAGACTGAGAATTTAAGGGCTTAAAAAAGTTTTAAGGTCGTAAGGGAATCTGTGACAATAGCTTTCTTGACTTACACAGTTAAAATAAATGGTAAATAACTTATACATTCCTTTGAAAAATGAAAAGTAAAAATGTTGGCTTTTTAGCTGGAGCTATGCACCAGGGGAAAAATCAAGTTTATAGAATGACTAGGGGAAAAGGCACCCTTTTCAGAGTTATTAAATACAATGGATTCTACTTAGGATTTTTATGAATGTATAAAGAAAGCCTCTGAAAATATTTTGTACGTGACTCAGATCATCTGGAAACATCATCAGGGAACAGATCATCCATGTAGTTGGCACAATGAATCAAAGTGGTTTTTGACAGCAGAACAAAGCAATATCGTGAAAGAGGGTGAGCACAGATACACAAACACTTAAATGTTTTCTTATATTTGTGCAACTATAGGACCATATACCTTTAAAACTTCACTAAAACAGAGTATTAAAATAAAATAATTTCACATCACTTTTTATCATTGTACCATTTTTTCTATCAAAAATCCATGAAAGAATAATTTCTTTTTTTTTTTTTTTTTTTTTTTTGTAAGAAGCTATGATGCATTTAAAACTGTTCAGAAATATGTCACAAAGACAGAATGGAGGAAATATTTATTATGCAAATGTGCGTCTGGAAAAAAAAATAAGGATTCCTGAATAGCTTTTTTTTGGCAAACACTAGATCACTTCCGCAGTACATACACCCATCTTCTATTGATCAGGGCAGGGAAAGGCCAGTGAAACCACAGGCCAAAGAGTAGGCTGATGCCTACAGACAGAGACACCCACACCAACCTAACTGCAGGAGTTAGACTTTAGACACAAGAGGCGATATATCCTGATTGCAAGCTTCAGCTGCTATCAGCATGCGTTACCCAGAGAGCTGCTGTTAGCCGTTTCCACCCCAGTGTAGCCCATGTGCTCTCACCCTTTTCCTATTTGCTACAGTGAATGTGGGACCTCCCTCCTAGTTAACAGTGCAACCACTATTTCCAGCCCACGCTGGCAACCCATCTTCTAACACGTACCTAAGATCACAATTTATCAGTTGTTTATGGCTTAGATGTTTCCAAAGCAATGGTTAAGTACTTCTGAGAAGAAACCTCTAGACAAAGCATAGAAATAAACTACAATCTGCATTAGTACCTGTACCACTAACATAATAGTATCAGGTTGTACCTTGGAGCACCAACATATGAGTCTCAGCAGGCTGTTATTCAGATACAATTGTTTATTTGAGGCACAGCAGCTATGTGGAATCTGTAAACTGCTCACACAAGTGATTGACAACTTAGGAGCTTTTCATTTTCTAGGAAAAATACAACTAACCTCAAAGACCTTTATGAAAACGAGGTAGCTAGTCATGAAGTATTGGAATTACTTTGTTCATGTTTCCGAGCATTAAACAGTTAGAGGATGACAAAACAAACATGCAATAGCTTTTATTTAGTGGAAAGAGAAATGAGAACAAGGTATAAATTTCTTAGCTGCTGGGTATGAAAAGCTGCCAAACAGCATCACCCTGCTGGTATTCCTCTGCTAGCAGGCAGTCCCATGCTAGCACCCTTCTCTGTTCTGAAATGCCATGAATAAAAGCTTCAGGATCATATTATCTTCTAGCAAGAGTATGTTGTATTTCTATATATAGTAAAGTCAAAGAATGTGCAGGGAGTGCAACATATATATGGCACATTTGTTTCTAAAGCCAACAATACTCAATGAAGAGGTGTGACAGCATGACTTTCATCCACCTTCAATTTCACGGTCTGGTTAAGCCAGAAACTTTAGAGAAGTTTCAGTCCATTCTTCTAGATCTACAAAAGCTGTTTCACAAACTCTGCAACTGTACCCCACTAAACCATCTGTGCTGTGTGAGTACAAGAACACCACAAAAATCACCCAAATTCTAAAGAATGAAAAATATTTTCTTTCTCATCTAGAAAATTCAAAGTCCTCCTCATCTGAACTCTGGTCATTTTGATTAATCTCCAAGAGTTCTTCCCTTCACTTAGGTATAAAAATGATAAGTGCTGCCAAAGACGAATTAGTCAACTATCTCCCCGAAAAGAGCTCTAGGAGTTTATTACAACCGACAGTCATTGGATAATACAGTACCACACATTTCTGAAAAGCACTCTACATTTGTAACATACTGATCTGGTTCAGTCACCATATTAGGATGCCCTTGGATATATCCCCTGTATGAGATGCCATGGTATGGTTGCACCCTAACTTTTAGAGGAGAAGGTAGGAAGGTGTGCTACATTTCCTTACATGTACATTTGTTTTGCAAGATCCATGATCTAAAGAATCCACATAACAGCTCAAAAAAGCTTTTCGTCTCTATATTCCCTGACCTAAACTCATGGGCCAAAAACTTCTGGCTCTGCATTTTGTGAGAGCATGACTTTCCTGCAGATAATTTACTACAGATGCAAGTATGGTTTCTCTTGAGATAGGACCCGCAAGAATTTTATTAGATTTTGAGAACTTCAGGCTGGACTAAGCTGTACAGGGCTCTCTTCGGCTTTGCTGCAGAACACCGAGCACTCCTCACCACACTCAGTAATGGTCTATTATTTTTATTCGTATCAGTGCTAGGGAGCCTAGTCAGGGAAGCCACAACAAAATCCTAAATCTGAACAATCTGAATAAAAAATGTTGCAATCTACTTTGCCTCTCAAAATCTGGCAGCTCCATTCCTTAAGTCTAAAATTAAATGTGCTGTGTAAAACTTGCAGCTGAAAAAAGTTATTGTTTAGGGATCCTAAACATATGGCCTCTAGGTGTCACACTCGACCATGTCACAATACGCTATTTATGGATTTCTCTTATACTTTCATAGCAGGTAAGAGACCTTGATTTTATCCTTTCAATGAGTGATAAGATGTCACATCCTCTTTTCAAACTTGTAATTTAAGAAACAAACAAACAACAAAAAAAAAACCAACCCAGCAAATTTCTGCCTCTTTCATATGAGTAGTACAGTTCTTTTGGTTTTACCAGAGTAACTGTTTTTGCAAACATTAGAAGAAGTATCATGGTGCCTGTTTGTTAAATTTATATCATACTTTTGGATTATGGATTTGGAGGAAAAATCAGGAACTTTAAGAATTATGTATGTGAGCTCTGCAGAAGTAAGAAAGCATTACATGTACAAAATCGCTAGAATGTTACTAATGTATGCTTAAACTCTTCAGTGTTTCTCGATTACTTCAAAAAACTTTGTAACAAGAAAAAGCAATTTTTGGAAAATTAATAAAGATTTTGCTTGCATGAATGCATGAGCAGCAAGCATCTAGTAATCTAGTTCTGACTTTACAAATGCTTTGCTTTTATTAAGGTAAGTTCGTAATTCTGGAACAGATATCTCATTTTTGAGGTCTTTTTTGTTGGATTATATTGGGAGGTGTGGTGTGGTGTTTGCTAGTTTGGTTTTTAATCTAGTTTAAATCTAGAAGTTTTCCTAGCCATTCTTGCATTGGTAAGGGGTGGGGTTTTTCAGTTGAAAAAAGGTAATTTAGCTTTTTTTTTTTTTCCCCTGTACTGCTCTATCTCAGTAGTTCTCTCAGTTTGGTTTAACACCTGGCTGTTGCATTTTTTTGTAGACCCTTTAGTAGGTAACAATCAACATCCCCAGCATGGAACATTCAGAGAAAGAAAGTATTCTTTGTAAGAAGGGCATATTAATGTACCATCAGGAGGTATATCAATAATTGCTTGCTGGAAGATAGAACTAGAGGAATTCAAGAAGAAATCAATGAATTTATCAAGGAAGCTACCTAGCTCTGGATCAAGCTACCTGGTGAAACCGAGTATTTGCCATCTTTGTCTGTCTGCCAGGAAAATGTTAGTTTTGACTTGACACATTTTAACCAAGGAAAGGCTACTGAGCTAAATAGATCAATACCTTTGTGGAATGTAGTGGCCCAAGAACTGCAGAAGGTCAGATGATATCAGCTAATTCTACCTTCTGGCTTTCAGTTCTGTGAATGAACATTGTCCTTTCTTCCCAAAACAGCTGACTGCATGAAGCAGAATCTTTCCAAAGATCAGAACGGGCTGCAAAAGTGTCTGTGATAGTTCCCTATCACAAATTGTCATCTCTATTGAGAATTCAAGCTCTCAACCTTTTCTCATCAATTCAGAGATCTGTTTAGTAGCTTCTGGTGGAATTTGGTGTATAGCAGGAAAATACAGTATGTGTTTTTCATTGGAAAGCCAACAGTATTGACACACCAGCTTGCATCAAAGAGATTTTCAGCATATTCAGAAGCAAATGGAATAAGTCCTTGTATCTGAAATTTCTCTTGCAGAGACAGACTCTTGCAGTACAGCATAATTCTAATCACACACAAAATTCACAAGCGAAATACTAACTACAGTTAGTTTGTAGTGAGGTCTGCATTAGTATTCTGACTCTCTCAATTACACTTTTCGGTTTCTTAAGACTGCAAAATTTGCAGTTTCATAATAACTTTATAGATAAAGCCAAAGAGACAAAAAAGAGAAAAAACGCATTAAAATTATTTCCATCCTGGTCCCAGTCATTTCAGTGAAGAAGAGAGACAATCATTACTTTTTTTCTGTTAATAAAAAAGAAAAAAAAATGTGCATGAGGAAGTGGTGAATTTTTCACTTAAAAGCTTTTGGTAACCTCTACCAAAACACAAACTTTGCCTCTGTTGGGAGCAATTGGTGTGCTGTTCTCATTATAACCTCCGAAACGAAGCCTGCACACAATTAGAACCTCTTCCGAAATTGTGGTACCAGTGTGCACTTGCTTAGAGGGTGCTGAGGGGAAAAAAACCCCAAGTTTAGGTACAAAAGTGAGGCTCTAACATAAAGCCACCCTCTAAGTCACTAGGATGGAAAGCATGGGAAAGAGTAAATGATAGGAAAAGCTTAGACTGAAATCAAGATAAGAAACCTAAGTGGGGAAAAAATACTTTGACAAACTAGTGACAACCAGAATTTGTGTGGGTGTTGTATTTACTATTTACTCTTTTAACACATTTGGCATGTATCTAGAGCTTCTATACCGCTGTGATTAAGATTGCACAAAGAATAGAGCTTTTTAAACCTAACTTTAGTTACCTCACTTTCAGAAAGTCGAATACAGACTTCGCTGATGGAGAAAACAAACCAACCAAGGTGACCATAATTGCCAGTAGAACTAGTTTTCTATCACCAAGCCCATTATACTAGATTTTCCCACAGGAAACCAAGAGGCAGGATTTTAATGGGACTTTCCAAGTTAATTCTGTTCCTCCAATGTGTGCATATACTTTCGAAATTTGTCTTTCTAACATCAATGGGAACAGCTAGCCCCTACGCCTAACATGAACTTACACGGAAAATAAGTAAGTTTATCTAGACAACATGCTCACTGGAGAAGAATAACAGTTAAAACTGACAGTTGTAAATGCAAATAAGTAGAATAATTCACAGGACCTGAAAAGCAGGCAGGGAGATTTCAAAGACACAATGAAGAGGTAAGTACTGAAATCCCTGGCAAGGGGAACAGAAAGAGAATGGAATAAACAAAGAAAATCAGTGCCCATTATTGCCTTTGAAAATCCTCTCCAGGGAGAGCTTAGTAATTTGCACATACCAAATCACCTTTAAACAAAAGCCACCTTCAGTCAATTTTAAACCTTCTCCTTATTAAAATCCTATTGATTGATCATTCTTCATCTAAACATCTGACAAGCCAATTTCCATTTTCAAGGAGGGAAATGTTGGTCTTCTTTTTCAAGCCATAAATCATTCAAACATTCTGTTATCAATTCTCAAATTAGTTAAGTAATACAAATTAACAAGAAAATTAAACAAGGCTGCTTTTTTTCCTGAGTTGTTTCATTGGGTTTTTTTTAACCTTAATGCATTTAATAGTTTCCAGAAATGGATAGGCTCAGTAGTAGTGACAAACACAATATAGTTGGAAATAGCTTTTAATGATTTGTTAACTTCTTAAGAGTCCTAACTTAGCTGGCCAAAAGTACAGCTGTATGTTTTGTGCTGACTTCAACAGATCAATAAACAAGAGGAGTATAACTTCAGGAAACTGATTAAAGGATCTCACACCATTCTGACATGGGGTAAGACAAGGTGAGATTTAAACCATATTAAATTAATGATCAAGGTTCAACTGTTATTTGATAATTAACCAAGCCCTAAGATAAAACTACATTATATTATTAATAATCATATTTTGCAGAATCTTAGGTTATCATTAAAGTTACAGCACAGAAGATAATATCTGAAAATAAATCCTTTGCTCTCTAATTTTATAGGAAAGATTCAAAAGTGTGTTCCATCTGTCATACTTTCATTATATGGTAGGTGTTTTAACTGGGGGTTGGAAGGGAAATCTGCTCCTACTCATCAATCTTCCTATTGAAAATCATAGGTCACTCTCATTGAAGTCAACTCTGCAGCAAGCGACAATGTAAAAGCTAAATCTAAATAAACAAGGCAACAAAAATAATGAATTCTAAGCCATCATTAACGAAAGCATGATACCATTTCAAACCACATGGACAACTAGTTCCAAAACTCTGAGTTGCATTAACAAAACCTCCCATTCTCCTGACTTTTCTTCCTCCTCTGCTGTTGCAGCACCATCCCCTCATCACTCCCTTGCACCAATATTTCTGTGGGAAAAAGAAAGCAAGGAGCTGAATCTATGCACTGAGATAGGTGACATCACAACCACCTATAACTGGATTTTCTGCATACAGATCACAATGCACTTAACACATTCTGTGTGCTGCTGAAAAATCTTCTCTAAATTATCAGCATTAGCATTAAAATTAGAGCTTCACTAGGGGGATCAAACCAAGCTTAAAGTGATGTGACACTTTCAGGACAGGAAAAAATTTCATTAAATTGGCACCATTGTTCTTCCCTATGGTGACAAAAGACATTATTGCCAGTTTTCTCCAATTGCTGTTATATTGCACATCTGAAAATGAGAGAAAAAGCTTTCCAATTAACTGTTAGTGGCAGCTCTAGTACTTCCACAAGTTTTTCCCATGAGACTCAAAACTAACCTTGGTCTAAATAACTGACAGTTGCATCTATATAGTCTCTGTAGCATATATGACAACTTTGATATACTGCTCACTGAAGGAAGAGACGCTATGGAGGAGATTAAAAGAAGAAGGGATTTTCTCAGTGACTGCACTATTACTGAAATAGAATAGAAACTTGCAAATCAGTTGTCTCTACATCAGCATTGAGTTCATTTGTTACTATCCAGCTAGATGAGTGGAGCTTGATTTCCCAGGGACAAGGAAATTTAATCTATACAGATGAAATGGGTTGGGGAGGACTAAAAAAATGAAACGTGACTTTGGAACTGCAACAGCAATGTTTGAGTGACGCTGAGTTCAGGTAAAATAACAACCCGAGTTCAGGTAAAGGGACGAACATGTTTTACCAGTGCAAAAAAGGTATGTCATGCATAAAGCAGAAGTCTAATTTTATATAAGAACCTGTTTCCTAGACATATCAATAGGATAAAAAATAAATTCTGATACTTTCATCTTAATGCTTTTTTAATGCACATATTGAATTTATCACTTTTACAAACAAAAATCAACACAAATTATGTCAGCTTAAATTCTCTTAGCACCCATATATAAATATAATACAGCACACCCAACTTTGCTTGTTTGGCTGATACATCAGCACCTAAGCAGAACCTTGTTCTTCTGAGATACCCCACATAGTGAAAGGAAAATGGCAATTTTTGTAATATGTGTCTAAAATACTCTCACCAAACTCCACCCATTGCCTGTTGACGCTTCTACATACACTCCAACATTAATGTCTCCATCACACATATTAACTCTAGAAGGTATTTTCAATGTTTACAAAAGCTGTTTTTAGTAATGTTTATATCAACTACAAAACTAAATAATTCCGAATTTTACATGAAGAAAGATGGAGAAAACAAAAGAATATACTCTGCTTTCTCCCAAAGCTACTAGAAAACCATTATAAGCAATCTGCTTTGGAGACCTTGGAGGATAATTGCAGGTTAAATCCCCAGATCATTTCAGTTCTTCCTTCTTCCTACAGATATACAGTCATAACCATAACATATGTAGAAGTTTGCCCATATCTTATTGTAGGACATGCCCTTATCGAAAGGAGAAGTCTAAATACTGTATGGTCTTTGAATACATCCTAAATACTGAAACTTGCTTGAATAGCAAGCTGAATAGCTTGCTGAATAGCAGGGCACATTATACTTCACTTAGGCTCAAGTAGGGTACAATTCAATAAATTAATCTCCTGTAAAGTTACAGGGTTGCCATAGCAAAGTATTACACTGATAGGATGCAGAAAAGAACTCCCTTCATTATGTCAAACACTTTAAACAAGCATATGCCTACACCAAATCCCCTCTCTCTGTCAATAACTGGTTGAGTGGCAGCCAACAAAATCCTTGCTTGACTGCCAGCCTTGTGGCTCAGAATTATTTTAATGTAAAATTCAACTATATTGAGTTATTTGACTGCAATGATCTCTAGTAAAAATTATTCTTGATTTGGGTATAGGCAGTTTGTCAGGGCTTCTTCTAAGCTCCCAAGGTTTAATTTTCAGTTCTGAAGGGACTGGTGAAGTGCACTGAGATTTCCCAGCCTCTGTTAGAGTCAAGACTTCTGACTTCATGTCCTGAGTTTTCTAGGTGCACATATAGTTTTCACAAAGGGAAGAACTGCATGTCTTGGATCTTTGGAGGAAAATCAATCTTCCCATCTGTCTTATATGTATGCAAAAAGAAAATTGCTATTGTCTTTGGCCAGGACAAAACTTCCTATTTTCACCAAGCATTAGGAAAGTTTAAAGGAAATAATCTGTTACACAACAGACTTTTTATAGTGCTCTCTTTGTAAGCAATTCTACAAAAGAAGAATAATTAAAATACAAATAAGGAATGGCATTTTTCATTGCATTCACATCTTCAGAACACAATTCAGAAACCCATTTGGAAAAAAGTGCAGGATTTTTTTTTCTCTTCCTACTGTTTCCTACTGTCTTCCACACTCCCATCCCTATGTTAACCTGCAATTTCAAGTAGTGATCTTCAGATGATATCATAATGAAACAATCCCAAATTAGTTGCTTTGGCTTTGTATAATGGAACACAGAAGATTGTATTAATTTGATTTCAAAATGGACTGTTAGCCACTTAAACCATTAAGAGAAAGAATCCAAAATCAAACAATAAATAAACCTAATGCATACCTCTAAGCAGAAAGTAATTAAAATAGATAGTAAACATTTGCTTTATTGTTTGTTTTCTCCCTTAAATTATGATTTTTGCAACAGTTCTTTAAATGGCTTTCACTTTAACTGCATTGCAAAAATGAGATCATATTCATTGTATGCTCTTCATTAACTCAGCTGATGGCGTTTTAATTCCTACAACATACAAAGTCTGATGTTCGTTTTGCAATTTGACATAGCTAGTGTGTGTTGAGGATAATTAGCTTCACTATGGCAGAACAAATGATTTCTTTGCAAAGCACACACATCGCTTTTTAACAAAGATTATTGGTAAACTTTCAAGGTATTTCTTGTCTTACAGAAAAGCAACTATTTCATATTTAATTAACTTTTCTGTACCCTGATTTCCCTAATGAACTAATAATCCACATTCTATCTGACAGTAAATACTTTCAACAGATCTAAAAGAAGATGAGAAAGGACACTTAGCACAAGCGTTATGTCTGCTATACTGAAACACTTCAGCATGATTATAAACAGTAAATGCAGTTTAAAAGATTAAGGGTCTAAAAGACTTTTCTACCCAGAAAGGCAATAACATGGGATTTCATTACAAACTGTTAAACTATGATGATTTTTTGCCTAAGAGTTCACATAAAAAGCCAAATGCCACAGCTATAGTTTGGCAAACATATTATCTTAACATATGTAGGCATCATGTAAATGAAGCTGAACAAATACACTCTCACACAAAATTATTCTACTCACCTATTTTCAGAATTACAACATAGTACTCATGATGTGACCTCTGGAAATGTGCACTTATGTTAAAATGTTACGAACATCGGTACAGGCCATGGATCAACAAGTGGCAGGAGAAGAACACCTGCAATGTCTGTAAAGGTGCACCCCGATACCACTGCGGGCTGATTTGACGAGCAGTCTGTGGCTGTCTGGCTAACCCCGACCCACACACTAATAGAGATGGTTGGGGAACATCGGTTACACAGAGGTCCGATACCTTGCTGAAGCGGAGTGCCCATGGAGCGGTGCGGGCTGTCACCCATCCACTGCCCAAAGCCTGACATCAGGACCGGTCAGAGTGAGTGCTGCATTCTTCCCCCACCTCAACTCAGCTGTGCCGAAGCCCTGCAGTGCTAATTGGGGCATGTGTCAGTTAATTTTTTACATGTGTATGTGTGTGTTTGCATGTGTGGGAAGCTTTCCCTGATACAGCTCATCCTTCCTTGCTTGGCCCACTAACAAATTGAGCACAACAGTACCATATTGCCTAGTGTTCAACTCCCTCTCTCCCCATCACAACATAGTCAGAATCTTCTCCCAGAATGTTGGCATTTTATGTTCTCCATAATAAAAATAACATTTAGACCTTACTGTATTGCCTAAAGCAAAAGAACCAATTCTACAGTCAAAGAACACCACCAGAATAAACCTCTTATTCCTTACACGCCCCACCCCCAATGATATTTAAGGTGTTTTTGCAGAAGTAGTATTATTAATCTCTTGTTGTGGTAACAGAAGAGTGGGCTCCATGAGTTAGACATAGTCATCGGACTCTAGGTCAACCACACCTCCTTGAATATCACTCAGAGGGAAGAAGACCGTTACTGTGATCTTCAAAAACATATGCAATGTTAATACTGCACCCAGAAATAGTCGTTAAGAAGAATTTTGTTTTCTGACTGATATATAAATGTATCATCATTATGGGATACAGCAGTATTCCTAGCTTATTGTCATAAAATTTCAAATAACTTTGGCAAGAACAAGAGAAAAAAAAAAATCAATATGTAAAGCAGAACTATACCTAGAAGTTAACAGAGCCTTCAAATCTCCTAGATAAAGGAACAGAAACGCCAGCCCGAGTTAAGGCCAGTAGGCAAACTGATAAATAGTTGCTAATGTTGAGTTTTAAGTGTACCTACATAAAACTACCAAGCCAACTTTCACTTTTCTATAACACTCTAACATTCTACATATATGAGACGGGAAGTAAAAAAAATAATAGAAAATAAAAGTAAATTAAAAAAAAAAAAAAAAAACACGTAACAAAACAAAAAAAGAGAACATCAAACACACACAAACAACCAAAAAAACCCCAACCACCAAAAAACCCAAACCATCCCCCCCAAAAAAAAAAAAAAAAAACAAACAAAAAAAAAACAAACCAAAAAACAAAAACCCAACCCAAAAAGCACCAAAACTTCAAACCCACCCAGAATATAATCTTGTAATAAGCGCAATGATGCACATTTAGAAGACGACAGCCCAACCGGGCTGCGTTAGCCTTCCCTAGCAGGTGCCACGCGGTCCCACAACGCTGAGACGCGTTCTGCTCCTCAGCACCTTGGACAGGGTCTGGTGACGCTCCGTTGTCCTCAACGCTTTCCTGCTCCCGTTCTGTTCACTAAACAGAGCGGGAGGATTCTCTTTGCAGCATACTTCTTATTCTTACCTGGCAATTTTGCACCGTTAAAATACATGCAGAAAAACATAGATGAACTGGCATAAACCTGAGATCACCCACAGCTAGTTTTTCAGAGCCACATACACGAACCACTATGGTCTAAGACTGTGCTACACTTTTTTACATATATCAAAGTATATCTATGCAGAGACACTGTAAAAATACTCCCCTTAGAACTTTTTAACTCTATTTCACAGGAGTATAAAACATTATCCTTGAACTGTAGCCCTGTTGTCTTCAGAAGTTGAAGCAATTCTTTTGATGTTTCTCTTTTTTAAGTCAGAAGAAGTCATAGTACCAAATGAACACAAAATTAAATTGACCGGGTTGATGAAATAAACTAAATCATACTTGAGAAAAATTTATGAAGAATATAATGGTTTTAATGGGGAAAAAAAATCTATACACTTCCATCGAGATCAATGTAATAAAATATTATCAAAGACATAAGAAAGAAGTTTGTGGAAAGGGAGGAGAGAAATTTGAATCTGTACAGTATCAATAATTTTACCACTAAAAAACAGAAGAAAAACCCATACGTGTAGAATGAGATTGTTTGCAGGGTCTTCCCCCGAACCCCTTTTGATGGCAAAATTTTTCACACTTATCATAAAGAAATTAGACATACTTCTAAGATGTTTCATCAAAAAAAAAAAGTAATGTTATTTTAACACTGTGAAACAATTGTGATTTTATTAAGCCAGTTGAAATCGTTATTCTTAAAGTCAGTGTCAACAGAATTAAATTTAAACCTCCAATTATCATGTAGATTATACTCAGATGAGGCATAGGAGAATTTTTGCTGATGTTCACTGCAAGAAATCAATATAAAACGAAAAGAAAAATATTTATTTTAGAGATGCTCTTAAAAATAGGCTTAAAAATTACTATTTGGATCCACCTGCAGGCCATTTCAGAAAGATTGCAGCTGAGGGGATGAGACAGCAGGGAAACCCATTCAAGCTGATCCAATTTAGATATGCAAATTTTATCTTGTGTGTTTGAAAAGAACATTATGGCACAGCATAATTTGCACCTTGAGTTCCAAAGAATAATATTTCTAATCTAATGAAAACATGCCTCCATTGTTCACTTTCCCACTCTCCAGGTTTGGTCCAATCTACTGCTCTCCCACCCATTTAAAAATGTGTTTTTTCCATATTTGAAACAATTAACTATCACTATAAAAAAGTAAAAAGAAAATTGAAAGGTATTTGGTTTTTTAGTTACCTAAAAAAGGCAATGTTACAAGTGGCTGACTGATGTATGATAAAGCCACTAATGGGGCTAATATAAGCCCCACTCTAGGGATGAAATGCTAAATGAAACAACTCAAGTTTTACATCACATGTTTGACACAGCGCACCGCTAGCATATTTTTATTTGCCTTGATTGCTCCAAATAGTGATATTTGCTTAATGATAAACTTTTGTAAAAATAGACACTTTTTTTCATCAGAGTGGAACAATACTGATGATTGTTTTGGCCCACACAATTTATACTTGCAACTATGATCTATTTCTTATTTCTTCTGATTCAGTGCTACTCTTGATAGAGAACAAGACAACATGTCTTAGAATTCATGAATGTATACGTTATCTTAAAAAGAACTTGTGTAACAGAACTAGCATTAACACTGGTTACTGTCCAGCTGAACAGACAGTAACAATAGTAGGCTCAATGCTTCAGAGCAAATTTTCTTCTTAAAGCAGCAGAAGAGGCCCCTATTGTCTTCCTTCTAAATGTGCATAAAACTTACGTTACTATAAGACTAAGCAACAACAGATTTGAGCAAATATGGTTGGGATAATGTTTAAAAGGAGATTCACAAAGCACACTTCTTTCTACCGAGTTGGAGAGCAGTCATTGTATTGCTCTTCTTTTTAAAAAAGCTGAGCACTACATTAAAGCTCCCAAACATGTAGAATATTATCAGATGTTGAATGAGAAATGACATATCTGTCGTTGTAAGGGCAGGTACAATCAGAAAGCAAATCAATTTTGAAAGAAATATTTCAGAGATTAATATACACATAAATTCATACTGAACCAAACTAAAATATGTGAAGTACAGTACCAGAATTATAACTTGTACCTAAGGAACACTTATCAACCTCACATAATCACACAATTCTGTGATTTTAAATCCATAAAGAAACATATTTAAATCACTGAATTCGTAAAAATTAGAGAGTAAATTAAAACTTTGAAGTAATTGAAAAAAAATTGTTTCATAAAATTCACATTCCAGACATTCCTTTTATTCAAAAGTGGCAGAATGCAGTTTCACTACGTTAAGCAGCACATTTTGAGATGAATTCAACCTCTTCATCAAACCCTTCCCACTTCAAACAGGCTCTCCAAGGGTTAGTTGTAATATTAAGCACGGCCTCTGAATCTTCACCCATGAAGATAACCAAATAATGAGCTCTATTCTGATAAATACTCAGGATCTCACTTGTTCCACAGGCACAAAACTTATCTGTTTCTCGCTTTCATCCGCTCTGGCCAGAGTGGTAATAAAATAACCAACACTAGATATTACTGAAGATTACAGTTACAAGTCCTTCAGCTATTAACCCAACTATACTTGATAGTTTGTTAACAAAAGTTAAAAAAATAAAAACAAAGGCTTCCAGACCTGCAATACATGGAGTTGGTTTGACTGACAGTTTATTAAAAGCATAGCTCTCCAACTACAAGTACAAAGTTGGAGAGATGGGTAGCCACAGAAATCTGAAAGCTCGAATTTCTAGGAGTGTCTGTCACTATTACACTGCCTCTTATTTATTTAGCACAGATCAAAGTAATTTTGTAATACCTAAATTTCAAATCTTTATTTTAATGACACCATAACTACAGGTCATGTAAAAAAAAATGCAATTAGAAGAGGGACCAGCAAATAAATGGTTAATTTGTCGAAAATGAGCTTTATTGAGGACTCCTCCTATGCTCTCGATCCGGAACAATTACTGGAATAGCCCCAGTGCTGATGTTAGTGGGAGCTGGCACAGACTCTGCATCGGGAAATCAGCACAGGAAAAGTGCAAGGCCTATGCTTTGCTATCCAAAACAGAAGAGCCACAAAAATAAGTTTGCAACAGTAAGTCTTAATCATTCTGTTAAACGGTGCAAAAGAATGAGACACAGCCCAGTTCTGAGGGTGCTGGGCTACCTTGGCTTGTAAAATGACGAATGAGCAGAAGGGGCTCAGCACCAGGCAAGACTGCGGGGTGCTGCACAGGACTTCCATCCAGGGGCAGTGGGAGGGGGCCTGGAAACGGGACGGTGCGTCAGCAATCCTGCAACTCTCCATCAGATGTCAACTGAACATGCAGCGTGTTGGAGAGGCCGGACCTTATCTTTACTCTAGAGGAGATACAGCTTTACTGCAAAGTTTTATATTAATGACAGCTTCATAAAAGATCTTTTTATTTTATGCTTGATTCCAAATTGCTTCCAATGGAAGTGAGGAAAACTGAGGAAATTAATATACTTCAAAATTCATAAAGCCCTACATAAATTTACCTGCTTTGAAAGGGCACAGAGGAGCTAAGTTGTAAGAGCACTCCATTCATATCGGGTTAAAGAATATACTTGACATTCCTTTGAGTCAAGAGCACTTAGCCACATGGTTGAAATGAGAACTATCCTCATCTTGCTAGCATCCCTCAACTGCTGTTTTCCTCATCTCTGTCCATTAGATTGTCATCCACTGGGACTTTTGGGGCTGTGCTACAGGATTTTGAACATAGAAAATCCTTTAGCTAAATGAAATAATTTGAAAAATAAAAATGGAAGTGGCTTTTTTGTGCATGTTAAACTTTACAAAAGAAGATAAAAGTTCCAAGACATTTCAGTCAACATCAGGATTCAGACACTATCAAAACAACACAATACATTCATTCACACAACCTATAAGTTATATTAGCAAAACACATATCTTACTATATGTCACAATTTGCATTTCTTCTATTTAGATACCTCCTTGATATAATTTATTTGATACAATAAGTTAATTGTGTATGGTAATTATGTTCATCAACATCCTGTTACAATTAACACTTTCCTTTCCTGCTTTAAATATAGCCCCCATTTCCTGTTAAATATGCTTTCCAAGAAGACCAGCACATTACCTTCCTCTATATACGTGTCGTTGGGTGAGGAGATGGTAAGACCCAAGTTTTCAAAACAAATCCTTTGTCAGGAAACAAACTCCTCAACTGAATTAAAAGACAGGTTACTTAAATTTTATTACACCAACTTATTTAAGTAACAAAATACCAAACCACATTTAAGGTGGGGAAAAAAGCACTCTGATAAAAAAAAAAAAGCAGGAGGGAGGATATTTAAAATAAAAATAAGGAAGGGAGGTGAATGTACAAGCAGACAGATTTTCATGAATTCCAACTGTATTCTCTGTTCCAACCTACATCATACATAAAAAAGAAAATTCAACACATACAAAGTATTTGTAGACAAAGCTTTTACTCACTTCCATCATCTTTCCTGTCATTTAAAAATGATCATTTTAAGAGTAAATCCTGAAATCTTTCCTTGAACTCCAGGGAGAGAGACTTCTGCCAGGTTGAAAGCCAAACATTTTAATGAGATAAATCAAAACTCTCGTTACAGTTACCACTTCTACATTTTACCTGGTTCTTCATTCAGACTAGCTGCTCACCAATTCAGCATAGCCGCTCACCATTGCCTTTCAAATCTACCAGATTATCCAGGCATGATAGTGCTTGCAGTCCAGTAAATATTTGCAATACGTTATAGTCTCCGTTTTGGTGATTAACAATCCATAAAGGGATTTTAAGCAAAGCTATCAGTTTAATCTAGCAGGGCTTTGCATCCAGTATGTCAGACTGAGTCAGACAGTCTTAGTAGGGAGGCAATGATGCAGCCACAGCATCTGAACTAAGGCAGTGCATTTTTAAAAACCCAGGGGAGTTACAGCCCCATTTACTCCATCTGTGATACACTATGGGGGAAAGAGAAGCAGGGTTTACTATGTATTTATCTACAAAATATGTTGTCAAACAGCTATTTTCAGTACACACAAGTAAGTATAATGTTTGGAATGTATGTAAAACATCTGGAATACAATTATTTTCAGCACAAACAAACAATATTTTCATATTCTGACATGAAGTGTTTTTATGAGTAGCATTCAGTCACTCCGTATAACTTCTGAGACCAAGTTTTCATCAGAACTGACTGTATATTTCTTCAATAGTGGAGCCACAAAGGTGCAGAATCAGAGAATCATACAATAGTTTGGGTTGAAGGGACCTTTAAAAGGCGTCTAGTCCAACCCCCTGCAATGAGCAATCTTAAACTAGATCAGGTTGCTCAGAGCCTCATCCAACCGTCAGGTCACTTGAATATTTTCAGGGATGGGGCATCTACCACCTCTCTACGCAACCTGTTCCAGTGTTTCACCACCCTCATTGTAAAAAGTTTCTTCCTCATATCTCGTCCAAATCTACCCCCTTTTAATTTAAAACCATTACCCCTTGTCCTATCACAACAGACCCTGCTAAAAAGTATGCCCCTTAACAAATAAACTGAGCAGTTCTGGACACACCGAGATAAGACCTCTGAGATCATCTGGTCTGATGTGCAGGCTGGGTTACTCTAGGACTGCTCTAGCTTCTACCTTCTGCCTCCCATTTGCTATTACACTAACACGGGGTTGAAAATATAGAGTAGTTGCACCCAGACGTATGAAGCAGGACCTCACAACACTTACATATATAACTTTACAGTACTCTCCAGCTAAGGACAACTTTTTACCTTACCTACGCCATTGGGGCAGTGAAAGCGTATACTACCCTGGCAGTAATCTAACACAACTAGAGAGCTGCACAAAACACATTTTTCACCTTTTACAATAAGCTTGAAGCTGAAGCTCTTCTCCTGATATTAGCAAAGATTACGAACCTGAAATATTTTCAAGCCAAATTTGGCTGATGCATCAGTTTGTCTGCAGCAGGAAGACAGAACGCTTATTCGAAAGAAGTCACAGTAAACATCAGAATTTGACCTATTTTCTCCAAATTGAGGTAAACATGGTGTGCTTAAGTAGACTGCTTAGATATTGGCTGTAGTACCCAGCAAGCTCAAGTAACTATGAACACATGCAACCCACAAAAAAAAGCTCTGTTGTACTAAACTGAACCGATCTACCATCATATCTCAATGTTGATCAGTTTGTGAAGACTCTAGAACTGTTTTTTACCAAGAATAATAGATCTTCTAAAAAGAAAAAGATGAAGAGCAAATACTGACCAAAACGATGGTTGAAACAACCTTATTTTTGTGGAACACCTCATAAGTACCTCACAGTATTCATTATTCTTAGTTATTTTGACTAAAGAGGGTGATATTTTTAGTTGACCACTTCATACTTGTCATCACAGGATTTTAAAATTTACTTAGTTACTACAGTGTACTCTGAGGATCAAAAGAATGTCCAATTATTAGCAAGATTAGTCTGAATATGTGTCAAATATTTTCTTTCTGAAATCCAGTTCTCAGAAGATCTACCTTGGTCCAACTTTTAAACCTATAGTTCATTGATGATCATCAGCTATGAACTATGTTTGTAAAATCAACAGCTAGCTTTTCCAAACTGTCCTGTTGAAGTTCAGGTTTTTAACATTTTTTGCAGCAAAAAAAAAAAAAACAGACTCTCCAATGCTTGATTTTTTTACACATTTATTTAATTTTAGAACAAAGCACTGGCCCGCTTGTTCAAATGTTGTTTTCTGTCTGCAGATTTTTCTTCCCATAACAGTGATTGTCCCATTATTTAGCTCAGGTTCTTATTCAGTGAACTCTTGTTCAACAGAGATGTACATCTTTACAATACTCATAAATGATTCTTACAGGTATTTCCTATTTCCAACACCTGAAACTTTGAGATCTCTTCCAGAAGGCTGCACTCATTCACCTACTGTTCTCTTAGTACAGAGTAAATGACAATTCTTAAGCTTGAGAAGTACTTTCATATACTGTCAATGAATATTTTGATGACCAGAAAGCCTCCATTGCCGCACTGTGCAGACTACTAGTGTTTACAGTTGTGTGACAAGCTTGCACAGACTTGTGCACTAACAGCAGATTTAACTTTAGGTTTCTACAGGAATAACTGAATTCTCAAATAGGACTTATGCTTTTTCTTTTCTTTTCTTTTTTTTTTTTTAATTATTATTTTTCTACATCTTGTTATAGAGCCTAAGTAGTTGTTAAAAGATGGGACTTCACATAAAGTACGGATGACTTGCACCAGTCAGTGCTGCTCCTCAGCATCCGTGAGTTTGCGCTACATTATAGTTTAGGTTTACTGAGGACAGCTGTATAATTTACAGACACCTTGTTTGTAAACCCAAGATTTCTAATTATTCTAACAAAACATCTCAGGCATGCTCACCACGTGTAAAAGAAATAATATTAGTAATCTTTCAGTCTTCAGTAATTTGAAACTATAGGTTACAGTTTAAGAAATTCATATGCAAGTAGCTTCTACTGTTTTCAGATTAATAATAAAGAGTTGGGAATAAATCCAAATTCACTGTTGCGAATTCTCCCAATCAAGATCACTAGAGGTATTTTAGGCAAGTGTTTGTTATACAAAACATGAGAGTTTTAAGCTATAAATGACTGCAAAAGCATGGCTCTATTGACCACTTACAACTCTTATTAACTCCTTAGAATTAAAAGTAATACTATTATAAATTTAAGTTATGACTTACCTCTAAAACCTAAAAACATTTCCATTAATACATGAGAGCACACATAAATTAGAATGGAATTATAGAAATCCATCATTCTACCAAGAATTTTTTTTTTTAGTTTACAGTGTCAGAAAAATATAAGACTGTTCAAGTATGGCATTATGTTAGTACAAAATATTATTGGAGAGTTCTCACACTTATCTCTCGTTGGTATTTCAATATCTATAATTCTATTATCAAGACTGCTAGGGAGGCATGAAAGTTAATGGAACACGTGTCCTAATCCTGAAAGACAGACTGACACTTCAAATTACTGATAAAAAGTAAAAAAAAAGAACATATTATCAGACAATTTATTATAAGAACTACTGGGGAAAAAACACTGAAAAGAAATCAAACTCCATAAAGATATTTCTTGCTAGTGATGGAACGTGCATTTGTAGTTCTGGCTTCTATGATTCTATCACAGAAAAAACAGAGATGAGCACCATGTCATGCAATAACTGTACACAGACTACAAATAAGTAAGATACTGAGATGGACTTGTCATCTAAAAACGAGAAGTCCCACAGAATTACGTAGTACGTTAATTAATTCATACTCCAAGTAAACTATATACTGAAAATGAGAAAGATTTCAGTTTATTATTAGCACCCATGGACTTGCTTGTCATCAAGATTCAGTTATCATACTGTGCACATGAACGTTTCATGAAGGAAAACAGAAAAAAAGGATGAAGCTAACGTGTGAACTGCAATAACAAGAACCCACTAAGTATTATCAAAGGAAGCAAAAATAAGAGAACTCAATGTTTAAATCAAAAATATATCTATGTTTATATGCATATAGTGGACTTCAAGACCAAAAAAGATATTTAGCTGTACAAGAGACATCTGAGATTAATTACAGACTGATTTTGTACAATAGTTTTCCCTACAGTTAAAGGGTTTTTTTCTAATCCACCTTGCATTGTGAGAGGATTTATTTATTTATTTAAGTTTCCTGATTATTCCCCTGAAAATTACATATAAATGCATGTTTGCTATATGTAAGCTTCTCAGAGAGGCTAGCTGGCAGATGTACAAGCCAAGGCTAATCACTGAAGAACCAATAAAAAGAAACATTATCTGAAACAGGATACTTCTGAAAAGTGTGCTGGGAAGTGGCATTCTCAACCACTGCTGATGTACGGAGATAGATAAAGGCTGGACATGACTGCTCGCTTACCCTTCAGTATGCAGCTGACGTATTCCGAAAACCAGCAAAACACAAAAATGGTGATTGCAAAAATAATTTAGAGAATGACACAGATACAACATGAAGACGCTGATCCAGATTATACAATAAAATTTCAACAGATATCTTTTCGTTTCTTTGTTTACACTTCCTTGAGTTTTTCAGTTAAGTGTTCTGAGTTAAATCCTTGCAAAAAAATATTCTCCACCTCTACTGGGCCTTCACCCCACTTTTCTCCATTCATTACCAATTCCAGCTATTTACCAAAAACTTAGTTATCTTATGCATATTTAATGACTTTACATGTGTGTTTATAAATTGGGTGCTTAAAGGCACAGCTTTCAGATGATGATTCGTGAGGAAGGGCGGTGGCACATTGGGAGCTGTAGTGGCCTGGCCACTGAGGGAGGCATCGGGGAGGGAGCGGGCTACTTGTGATGGCTTTTAGGGACATGTGTCAGCATCTGAAGGTGACGGAGCATATGATACTACCAGACAGCACGCTTTGGCGAACACCTGAGGACAGTACTGCACCAGGAGCAGATCTCTACAGCAAGACAGAATATTCCCAGCAGTGAGAGAACGCAGCTACTGGTCATTCCCTCAGCCCGGCGGAATGTAGACCATCTCAGCTGGGTGTCTCGGAGCTGCCGGGTGAAGTCGTGTCCCAGGAAGCACAAAGCACTTGGCAGCTCTGATTGCACAATGAAACGCTTCGCCCCCTTCGAACATCCTGCTGCAGACAGGATGGAAATTTGTGCCAAAGTACATGACAGGACATGTTCCTTTTAATTCATTTGTAACAGGAGATTAAATAGACCCAACGGGACAACATTTCAGCATGCAAATCTGGTGCCAAATCACGTTCTGTGCATATATGTGCTTTTCCAGTATGTACAGCAAGAAAAGTTTCAGGAACTCAGCACTCCTGCACAGTCTGAAATAACTGTTTAGCTTTGCAAATTCCAACAGAAACTGCATAAAACTGGGACCAGAATAACTAAGAAATCGCATTATACTACAATATTTGAGCACTTTAATTACTGAAAAAGGGTTTTTTTTCCCTATTACTGTTCTGAATACAAACACGAGCTGATTCAGTGACAAGAAATGCCGTCAATGCTAGTCAGTTTTCAAAACAGAATTTCAATGGGCTTTCCATGGATCAGCACTATTTAAAATACATACCATGACACAGCACTGAAGAAGTTTCCTTTACTCTCTGACATAACACTAAAAACACGTCTAAAATGTTAAATCAATTATTACACCTCACACAACAACAAAGTAGCTCAGGGTGTTAAAATGAGTACTTCAAAGACACACAGGTAACCCAACTGATTCAATTCACGCCTGATCACTCAGGGTTTACATTCTTATATTCTATTCAGCAAAAGAGTAGAAAACAACAGAAATTGTTGTCCTTGAATTTTAAAGTTCTCTGTTTCACTGCCTAGCATGGAGATTTTAGAGTTACCAGTTCCCAGAAGATATTAAAAAGGACTCCCCACGGGTGGAATCATCAAGCATTAAGACAAACGTTCACATCTCTAACCAGTCCATCAATGTTATGTCTGGTAGTTTTAATGAATAAATATTCTCTCAACTGCTTCAGTCCCACATTTTGAACTTTATCAACAATTACATACTCCACAAAATTAGAAAGGACACAGACATTTCAATGCTTCGATATGACTATAAAGAAGAAAAAAATCCCTTTCCTTGTTCCAAGACTAAATAAGACGGCCATTGTAAGACTTTCCTCCACGCATTATTTACAATTTCTCTTAAATTCAAAATAAGTTTGTTAACTACAACTTTTAAAATATACAGAGGCCTACTTCCCAGTTGACATAAAAACACAGTGCTTCTGGCAGTTACCAGCATCCCATTGCTTATTTTCACTAAGTCACCAAAGCTCTATTGTTTGAATATATTGCATATACATGGCATTAACACTTCAAGCCATACAAAAGATCTCACCATTTTCATAAAAAAATATAAATTCACCACATGTCAATACCAAAGTTATGTTAAAAGTGAAAAAGGAAACTTGTGAAATCACTTTTTTGTTAACTAGTTCATCGAGCAACTTTAACAACAGAAGTGAAAAGAACAATGTCTCCTTTACTCTGGGTATGTTGGCAATTACTTAAAAAATTTCACGCGTCCTGTAAAATTATTTCTCTAAAGTACATAAATAAGCCTCAACATCCAAAAAGCAAACTTGAGTAAAGTTCTTAGCATTCTTAAGGGAAGAAAGTTCAGGAAAATGGGTCAGAACCACTCATCAGAACTTTTCTCCTCTTGCTCCAAAATATCAATTAAAAGCTTAGCGCAGTTTATTAGGGCTGGGGTCACTTCTCAAGCTTGTATTCATTGTATCCAGGATAGGCAACAGCTGGAGAAGTCTGCTTGGCTTTTGTCTGAAAGAAATCTTTCTTGCATATATCTGTTCAATCACATCTGCACAGAATGTTCTGAAACAAAGGAAAAGTTACACAATCCATTCTGACCTGCAATCCGAGAGTTCAAAGATAAACAGCACTTTTCAGCATAAATCAGTCAACCATACAATGCATCTGATTTTTTTTTCTCCATTAATCAAGTGCTTGAACTTTCCTATTGCTGTGCTGAGAAGAATGGATATAATTTTCTCACAACTATTGCAGAAAGTACATGTATTTTGATGGAAATGTGCAATATCGCACTGCTTGTGGGAGTTCTCCAGTACATATCTTGAATAGGATTCATCAGTGCCCATTGTTGTTATCTACATTTCAGCTATACTTCATTATAGTCAATAAAGATCTACTCAATAAGATATAATTTATCTTGCCTGGAAGTGTACATCTAAAACCAGTCAGACGGATTCTGCCCTAAAATATAAGAACGCTCCTTGAATGTAGAAAAGTCATCATGTTACCTACTCTACTACAGATACCTGTCCAGTCCAGCAACGGGCTACAAAGATGATTAGGGGATTGGAACATCTTTCTTATGAGGAAAGACTGAGGCACTTGGATCTTTTCAGTTTAGAAACAAGAAGACTCGGGGGGATCTTATCAATACTTATAAATACTTAAAGGGGGGGTGCCAGGTAGATGAGAAGAGTCTTTTTTCAGTGGTGCCCAGTGATAGGACTAGAGGTAATGGGCACAAACTTGAGCAGAGGAAGTTCCATCTTAACATGAGGAGGAACTTCTTTCCTTTGAGGTTGGAAGAGCACTGGAACAGGCTGCCAAGAGAGGTTGTGGAGTCTCCCACACTGGAGACATTCAAAACCCGCCTGGACGCGATCCTGTGCAACCTGCTGTAGGTGTCCCTGCTGTGGCAGGGGGGTTGGACTAGATGATCTCCAGAGGTCCCTTCTAACCCTGACCGTTCTGTGATTCTGTGATACCTAAATTAGATTAAGCCCATGTTCTCTGGCTTCCAGATCTGGAGTATGTTCCTTTCTTCTGCAACAATAGTAAAAAAAATAAATAAAATTGAAATTTATTTATATGGCAATTAAGTTCTTTAACACTTTCATTCATAAACCAGCCTATTCCCTGTTCTTATGCTTCTCACATGCTTCCCTTCCAGCCAATCATTTCTTTGGACTGGGAAATACTTACAAAACTTGGACCATAAACACATAATAGTTTCCAACGCAGTCATCTTGAACCTTTTCTATGCTTCCCATATGATGCACAAATGTAGAGATTTGGGTAGGCAAAGAACAGAATAGCCTCTACAGCCTGCTAATAACAATAAAATGCTGCTGAAACAGCTGGTTTGCTATCTCTCCCTCTACCAGTGGGAGCGCAGCTATCTCCAACTATAGGCTGAAACAAATAAACTGAAAATAGGTCCAGGCTCTGCTATCCCCATTCCAGGATGCTCTGATGCAGCAGCTCTGCAGCTCAATAAACACAGGTGCAATAACCAAGCAAACCCGCTCCAAAGCCAGGCTGGAACTCGGATTCGAGAGCTGGGGGCTTGGCTACTTACGTGTATATTAGCATCCGGCAAGGCAGTGATTTTTGCTATGTTAATTGAAGTGTCTATCACCATACCTTAGGTTCCCCCTGGTGACCATAGCATAAGTGGATACTACGAGATGTTTGTCCATGATGGACTTGTCTGAACCACCAAAACCTGGCCTATAACTTTTATACAACACCACCCTCCCAAAAACAAGGGGAAAAAAACCAAACCAAACCAAAACACAAACCAACAACAACTATTTCAAAAGACAATAATAATATTGAAATAATCATTATTTAAATACCTAAAAAAATCAAACACTTCAACTTGAAGAGATGCCAGCATTATGGAATCTTGACCTTGCTTATCTGTGTCTACCACAACAGAGATGGACTATGATGGGATACTTGTACTTCTCACAGAGCATCTCTGTCTATACACAAAATACCAGTTTCCTTGGAGTTTCACAGGTCCCTAGGGTTCACAGGGCCAGAAGATTTTGCTGGGTTATTACCAAACCTTAAACTTCCCGAAATATTTCCAAATCGCTAAATGTGATCTATTCTCTAATGTGTATTTTTCAGAAACACATCTACTTTAACAGAATACTTTTAGCACCCAATATTTATTCCCCCTCTGAAAGGATTTATGCATCTTATACCTAGTAATACTTAAGATTGCTGTCAATGAAATAAACAGGGTTTTTGCAAAGTTTCCTCAAGCAATATTTACGTGACATATTTCTATACCTTCTCCTGCTCTTCTGCACCCTTTTAAACTATCAGCATCAATCACTAAGAACTCTTCCAGTATCAGTTTCACAGATTAAAACCAAGTCTTTTAGCCTTTCGACTTTCCTGCACTATTTCTCAGCCAGACATCGAACTAATCTCTGCCAAACTGGGAGCCCATGAGGAGTTTCTTTTTGTCTGCTCTGACTCCCTAAGTCCTCTCTAGAGTCAGTGCTTTCCCCAGCCAAGGATCCAGGATCTTTCTGAAAACATGGCCTGCACTTCTTGTTTCTAGACGCATCATTTTGACAGTGGTTCAACCGAGTCATACCTTGCCTGTATAAATCCTTATTACCAACCAATCCAGATTATTCCCAGGATTACTGTTCTGCGACTCTAAAAAACAAGTTATTAACTGCAAGTTTCACGGGCACTGATTTTGAAACTTAAAGTCAGGCTTCTATGTAAAATATTAAATATCAGTGTTTCCTAAAGCAGGGGTGTTTCAACAGAAACACAATTCAATAATGATCCCAGTTACTTCTATGTGCAGTGTGAACATTAACAGTTTTTTAATCCAGTTGATGGATTTGTCTTCATATTTTTATTGCTCATGTAGGATGCTAAACTTCTATTTAGAATTTCACCAGGCACTTCATCAAGTATCTTATCAAAGCCTGGCTGTTTACCATACTCATCTTTATCAGCGAACCTTAAAATATTTTAGAGGGTACACACAACATATTTAAAATAAAGAATTAAAGATGAGGTACACTGGGAGTGTCATTCAATATACTTTAATGGAAAAATATGCTCTATCAAGCAAAAATTTATTTATTATTGTTATTATTATAAGCATTTAACTGCTATCCTGTACTACTCTTGGCTTTTTCATGTTTTCAGCTGTGATGGTGAAGGCACACATAAAAACATTGAAGATACTTCAACTACGTTGGGGGGGAAAAAAAAAGATATAATATTCTGAGTTGATTTGAAGACTGATAAGAGTTGAAATTGCTTTAAGTTTTGGAATGTTAGCAGTCAATTCTGCAGAGAAGTGCATAGATTTCAGAGATGAGGTAGAAACACAAAAAGAAATAAAAAACTCAAACCTTTCAGTCTGCGATATGGTAGACTCAAACTGACAATACTCTCATGTAATTTTTTTTACGGTAGGATTCATAAGGGTCTTAGGAAGAGTGTATTGCAAAGAACCAGCCAGTGTAGAGGTGGATGTTGCAAGGACCCACCAGTGCTCAATACCTGGTGGTGGCGTGAGCAGCGCCCGCGGGCCACAGGGGAAGCGCATGCCTCGCTGCAGCCCCGGAGGAGCACTAGTGCCAGGTACATGGTAACCCCTGCCTCCACGCTGTCAAAGAGCAACACAGCTCTGCAAAGGCCTGAAGGTAAAAAATTAGTTATAAAAAAAGGACAGGAGAAAAAAAAAAGTCCACTCTTGGAACATTTCAACTACAGTACCTAATACTATCCATGATTAAAATGGTCACAATTAAATACTCATTAAATAGCTACACATTAAACAACAGTATATGCACCAACCAGATTTTGGACATGCATGCAATACGATGTAACTTTAATATAATCACAGTGTGATATAGTTTTAAGAAGCGTGTCCAGCTGAAATAATACCAAAGGAGATGTGCATGCAGTTCATTACTCTGGATTAACAACAGCACACGTCTTTGTGAATCACTACTGTTAGACTGGAGGTATCTTGCAGTGCTCTACGAGACGAGATTTTATACATCAGAAATTATATTTTTATACCAGATTTTCAAAACAAGTTTAGTTCCACTCATAAAGAACCCCTGAGCCAAACTCCAGAAGAGAAATGCAGAAGAAAATAAGTAAACAAGTAAACTTAGCAAAATTGTCAAGTGGGGGCAGCGAACCACATCATTTAAGATTCGTTTCACATCTTAACGAGTAATTATGTTGTAATGGAGGAATCAGTTCAATAAATAAGCTTAGGTAAGCAAGAAATACTTCCAAAATAAAAGATCTGCGAAAGACTTTTTTTTCTTTCACAAAATGAAGACTTGCCGTCTACGTTCATGAAGGAGAACAGACAAAACACAAAATTTCCCATGAGATAAGGAAGAAATACATATGGAACATTACAGAATGAGGAGTGCATCAGTACTGAATAGAAAACTGTTTGCACCCTCCCACCAACCCTACTCTCCAAAAGAAAGAGAAAACCACTACTCTATTTTTCCTACAGTAACAAAATAAAATTATTAGAGATTCCATATAAATAAAAGGATGGCTTTTGGAATGTTTCTGTAATGTATATAAAAGGCTTTGCAATTAAAATTTTAGCCTTAAACACATAGTTTATGGGAGTAATGCCTGTGCTTGATATTAACAATTTCCATTGAAAGACCATATTTTAGTTGATTATGACTAATTTAATCTAGCTATTCTACAACCAAACATATTGCTCAGGGTGATCCTTCAGGTAATGATTTTGGGTTTGTTTTGCATGGATTCTTTTTATGGAGTGGTGAATAACAAGAAGTTAGTACAAACAAACAAACAAACAAACAATCAAACAAAAAAAAAAACACAACACCCACAATTTAACAAATAAACAACTGTCAATGAATTCCCTAAGAAGGACTATCATGATATTCTTTCAAGCTAGAAGAGTTTGAAGTTTAGCAAGTAGAGATTGTCTGGCACCAGAGGTATACCTCTTGACCTACTCAAAACAAGAAAAGAACACTTAGAACGATAATAAAGCTTTAAGAATCACCAGTCATGCAATTCCCAGCCGAGACAGTAATTGGAGAGCACTGATCAAAGATTTCATTACACCAATTACACTCTGCCATGTGTGTGAGACTAATTACGCAGGTGTGATCCTGCCAGCAGGAGAAGCATCGCTACAACAGCCAAGCATGGACCTTGCTGGCAATTACTTTTCTCACAGCGAGGCAGACCTACAGCCGCTGCCCCGTGTTCCCAATGCTGTCTCCATAAAGGCACATGATGGCAGGGAATGGAAATAAATTCATAGATTAGAATGTTATGTAAGGAATCAGAAAATAAAAACTTAGAAAAGAGGTATATTTGAGGATTGGAAGGTGGAAAAAGCCTGTGAGTGACACTAGCATTGGTAGTTCAGGACTGAAACAAGCTGGATCCTACATAAAAAGATCTGGTATGAGCTGCAAAAAGACAAAATGTCATATGCCATCAGAGCACACCTTCCAAAACTTCCAGTACCACAGTCTACCACTTCATCACTGAAAGAAAATTTTACACAATGTTTAAACTACTGTATGTTTTCTCCAAACTTTTAATTCATTTAAAACATGCATAAGGTTGTCCCACATACGTTTCTCTTAACACCAAAGCCAGCTTAAATGTAAAGAAATCTCCTTTCAAATGTCTATTGAATTCTATACATTTATAACCTTTTCACTATGGTTATATGGCTAATTACACTTGACTTTTACGCTTTGTTACTAAATGAAAACAATTCTAGCGAGTAGCCCAAATACTACACTACTGGAAAGATTTGACAAGCTGGGTGTACTGCAAGCTGCTCTAGAATATTGCATACTAGTTTTAAAAACACAAATAACGTCCAGTTTCAAAAGCTTGCAGTTTTGAAAATTAAAATCTTGAATTACCTAACCATAGATTTCTGAACATGTTAAACATGCAGTTTTCGTTTCTCCCTCTAAACTATACAATGCACCATGTCCTTGGAATCTGTCCTTAATTACATTCAGGATGCTCTACACAAAGCTTTGCAGAGCTGGACATAATCTGAAGACAAAGCAATTTTCCTGAAAACTGTTTTTCCATAATGGTCTTCCTGATAATGCAGCTGCTAGCCAGGGTTTCAATACATTGTTTTTTAACTATGTAGGGAAGCTGGGTTAATAATGGGGGAAAATGTTAAATTCTCCTACTCAAGTGAAATGAACAAAAAGAATTCAGAACCTGCAGAACTAAGGAAGGGCCTTTTTTCTTTTTTTCACATCCGATTTTAGAAAAAGAACTATTCAAGAAGCGGTATGCAATATCTTTCCATCCTCAGGAGACAATTCCACAGTTTAATATAGCATTTGGTACGGCTTGAATATTTTACACTTAGTAAGGATCCGTTACATAACTTTCCTCCACTGTGTTTAATTACCCCATTAAGCAAGCTGGTATTTGCATTTGCACTTAGAGCAGCTGCACTAGAGCTGCAGGGCACAAGAATATAAAACCAAGAAGAAAAATTAATAAAACATTATCTTTTCCATTTAATAAGTTCCCTTTCTTTTTTAATTGAAACATTTGTATTAGTAGATACTATTCCAGCATTGTAAGGTAATAAATCACATAAACCTTGTATTATTCAAGCTGACTGAACTGCCAGATAGAAGTATCATCACTCACTAACAGCACAACTTCCCCTTAGGCTTTTCTCATTTTATGGTATTTCTGAGGAGTCACTTTGTATCGAAAAATGTTATTCAAAACATAGAAAGTGGTGCAAATGCAATGAATCAGAAATCATTCTTGGTCTCAACTTTTTACATAGGAAATAAGTTACAATTTATTTTGCTGTGTTGCACATCATTAACTAATGCAGACACATTTCTGGGAAAACAAAGATGAAGATTTCAATTAATTAATTAAAAAGTCTGCAAGTCATCACACGTTTTTAGAAACAACTTCCGAGTTTCAAGACGCTATTTTTCAGCCAGCCTAGATAGTTTACAATACATCCATCAAAGACTGGAAAAATAATTGTTACTTATTACATAAGCATGTTCGCTAAATAGGATGCATGCAATAAAGAGCAAGAAATAGAGTAATGAGAAGTACCAATTTATTCATTAAGAGCCATTATTACTGAAAAGGCAATTCCAGATTGCTGGTTGCTGTGTCAGCAGTGCCAGGTATGGAAGCTCCTTCCCCTATGGGACAGGCTATCATGCATTAGAAGACCGAAATCTTAAGTATACAGATGAAGGAAGCAAAGCCCCAGTTTTGATTCTGCCCATTCCCTTGATTCCCAAAGTCCTATCTTTGCAGCTGTTATAATAATGTCCTATTTATGTGAATGCATTATCCATGAAAATCTCACTACAATGCTTTCTTGTATCTGGCAGGAAACGCCCTATACCAGGCTTTCTGCCATCCCCATTAAGACTTTCCTCCTTTTAGTGAAAATTATTCCAACTGAGATCTTTTCCAACCATCTCTATTTTTCACTTTGGAGCAACGGTAAGGCACCTATCAAAAAACAGAAAAAAATCACTATCTTAGAAGCATCAGAAGCCCATTGCAGCATGGACTCATGGTCTACACCTGCTTTGGTGCCAAAATTCAGGTACTTGACAGTACTTAACGTCCTAAAAGTTCCCCTCTTGCCCAGAGTAGGTGTGTATAGAGGCATAAAGTTCTTAAGGGGTGTAAGAATAGCACACAATTAGCACACATATTACAGTAGCTGTATACTTTAATAATACTTTATTATGTTGCCACAGTATAGGCCTAGGGTACTCACTTTTAACTGTTTAAAAAACTGCCCCATAACAACTTTTATACTAGTATACCGCTTTTAATGAGCTGTTTATTGCATTGCGCATGAAGGTTGTGAGGACAAAGGGAACGTGACTCAGCTCGAGCAGCACATTTATGCACACCCACATCAAATACAGAGTAAAGATTCAGCAGAGCTGCATATCACATACATGTCACACCAATAAGGAGGAAACAAAATTATCATGCAACTTTTATAAGCCTTAATCTGACATTCCATTTCAGTTCAATAACCAATTTAGCAATTTCAAAGAGTTTGGGCACAACTGCCAATTCCTCCCAGTTGGCTGAGAAATATTTCTCCCTTTCTTTCTGAAAAATTAAACATCTAATTCTCATAAGAGCCACATGCCAGTGGTTAATTAGGGAACATTTTACAAGAAGAACTAAAAATTGTCATCAACACAGCAGGCAAATATTGACATTTTTACAAGCACAGCCATATCACAGTTTAATTTCTGGTTCCAGAGCTCTTGTGGGCAGGCAGCTGCCACCCAGGCAAGTTGAGAATCTCAACACTTACTGCAAATCCCAGTGTTCTGATACTTACTCAAACTGGCAAGTAACATTCCTCCTACATCACTTTCAAATATTTGACAGCCTGGCCATCCATTAAATGCATCTCCTAGCGATACCCATGGATCAGTATATAATTCTTCCTCCCAGCTACTGAAAAATAACGTGATGCGTAGGAAGCTGGGAGGGCTTCCAGGTCCCATGGTGCCTGACAGGCAGGGATAAAGCCAGGAACAAAAGTCAGCAGGGTGAAGGCACAGGACTGATGGGAGAAGGCCAGTAAAAGCTTACACTGATTAATGGATGGATGTAAGATACTCTTTTTCACCGAGAAGCTAGACAGCAGGGTTAGCTGCTGGGCAAGTAGCAAACAGATATCTGCAGTGAGAACTGATGCAGCCCGTTGTCAAAAGCCATGCCACTCAAATCTGCACAAGGGCAACACCAACTGCCACAGGCTCACAGGGGATAAATAAGGGAAACTGGAAAAAAAAAATAATTAAAAAGGCAAAAGCAAAATAAAGCAATACAACAATAAACCCCCAAGATGCCCTTTTTCCTCCTTTCCCAGAAATCCTACAAACTTCAAGTAAAATCCCATTTTCACTCTAGATTGAAGTTCTAATGCTAGCTGTGGTGGATTCAGCAATGCCATCTTCCTGAAGCGGAAGATGGAGCCACAACCACTGCGGTGGGTATAGACATACACATTCAATTATAGGGGCAATTAGAGAGGATAAAAGACAGATTAGGTCCTCCCCCTAGAATACATACCCTGTCAGAGGAGTCGAGGATGAGGAGGAGGGGGTAGGGGTTAATTACCAGCTGGAACCCAAACGCTTTCTTTTTGACAGTTCAAAATGTAAATCTGTTTAAGTGACAATTTTCACCAAGCACTGACACACATGTATTAACAGAAACATCCAGCTATCTCAGTCATTTTTAAACTTTTCTTTGAGTGGTCTGAGAAAACATTTCTTTTCCTTTCATTTACACACCACCACCCACTCACAGGACAAAAACAAACAAATAAAACCTCACAGTGTCAAAGACTAAATGTTTAGCATAACCACATTCAGTTTCATAAATCTGGTACTGTTGAAACTCTATTTAAGACATGGTACTCCGCAGCACAATGAAAAACTGAAATCTTTCATAACATAGGGAAATTGTATATACTACGATCACTGTAAAACATGTCCAATTCATTTTTCGAAAGAAGGTCACCTTCACCAAACACTGCTTCATCTTTTAAGGGCTAAGACTAAAGAGCTTAATCACATTGTTATGGCCTTAGTTCAAACAGCCCAAAAATGTCTAAGAGCCAGCCACCACGCAGCCGCTGTGTCAGTCAGAGCTGGGAGCAGTGGAAGACACCCAAGGCAGCTGGGTGCCCACCAGCCCTCTCTTGTTGCTCTCCCTTCATTGTAAGAGATGAGCTGAGAGCAGATGTAGCAGTGAACGAAGCAGAACTTTCTCTCGTTAACTAAAAACGGGTTCCATTCTGAGATTTTTTTAAAACTCACATTTATATTTGCCAAATGTTCAGATGATGTTTTCAAGTTCCATATGTCCATCAAGATAATATTTTTACAAAGCTTTAGTTAAATCAGACCAGCCAACTAGGCTCAGGAAAGCTCATTGCTTTTGTAATTTAAGAAACACTCTGAATGCTCAGTTTTGTAACCTTACTGTCATTTCAAACCTATATCCAAGAATGTTTACTTAACATGCAGAAAATTTAACTAGATAAAGCAAAATAAGTTGTTGGGGAACTTAGGAAGAAATATTTTCTAACTACTACAACAACAGTTTTGCATAAAAACCAAACAAAACTTTCTCATGTTTATCAGCTGGTAAAGTTCAGCTTTATACTTCATATACTGCTACACCACCAAGGACTGGGTAAACTACCACCACTGTTTATTCAACGTAGTTCTTTTAACATATTTATCACCATGTCTTCTCTATTAGTAAGTTGAGCTGGTAGGATGGACTAATCAAAATGCCTTTGAACACCCATTAATACTGTCCAGTTAAGCATCTATTGGGTTTAGAACCAATGTTCACATCATTTTATACTCTCTGTATTCTACTGGCATGAATCTTTTAAACTATTTCATTTTTACCACTGAACAGGTCAAAATAAATGGTTCCTCTTATTATTAAAGATTTCTGGGGTACAGAAGAGAAACAGCCAATACTCATTTGCTGAAACCATTAATGACTTTCATCAATGACCAAGGAAAAATTGTTAGAACAAATAAAGCAGAGCTCAGCATTTCAAAATGTGAACATTTATATGAATTTGAACTCAGAACATAATGTTTCTGTGTTAAAAAAGCCAAACTTTTAAATTACCATTAAAAATATTGATGTTCCACTCTAACATTATCTTGAAAACAGCGTTTTTTAAGAAGTGAAATAGAAAAGAAGGAGATGCAACCTTCAATCCTTTCCCAGTCCATGGCTGGATTTGGAATTCCTAACACAGATGGTAAGGAATATGAAGTACAGGGAAGGTCCTCTGGGTTTGCTATTCACCTGTCTCTTTTCAGTACCACCAAACTCTTCTTTCCTCAATTAATATCTGCCAGAATCAGTAAAATTACATCCCTCCATTGCTGCTATTATTTCATTCGACCTTGATATCATGAACAAGAATGTAATTATGATAATGAACCAATTATTTTTATACAATATAGGAATCAAAAAGACTACTACTCCCTCCCTTTTCTCATGATAATACCTGAACATTCTGGTTTTATTCCATCTTCAATTGCCTGCATACAAACGTTATCGTTAACATTTTACTTTTTCTTTTATTTCTGAATTCCAAAATTAAAAAAAATAAAATGGAAAATAGCGACATTTTAGAATATTCATAACAGCATGCAAGATGTATGATTTATGTAGGACAATAAACAAATATTTTAATGTTTGGAATATTTTACAGGAATTACTGGTACAAATTTTGAATGCCAGCACATCTGTCTGTTAGGACAACCAGCTGTCAATAATGCAGCAGTTATACCATCATATGAACTGCATATTTTATATAGCTTATATAAAAAACAGTGTTAAGGATGTTTGAGAGGATTTAATATTTTTTTTAGTACTTTGTAGACAATCCAGCCATACCTGCCTTCAAGGGACTTTTTGTCCCATAATTCTTGTAGTTTTCATATCATTTTGTCCAATAATTGTTACACTAAACCAAATAATTTGGAAAAATAATTAGAACCAAATATGTAAGAGTGACTTGAACAGGCTTTTGCTCACTAAAATATCATTAACACAAAACTGTTACCTTAGTCAAATCACTGACTGTTAAAATACTGGAGCCACAAAAAACTCATGGCATTGTCCCCAGAGATCACAGACTCACTAAAAATCATGCTATTTTAGAGAAAAGAATCTTTCGTCTCCTGTTCAGAAACGAATCCTTCCAACCTTGGCCACTATGACATTTATGTTCAAACTATTTATACATGTAAGTTGCAGAAGAAAAGAGCGTTTTCCTGCTACCATGATTACTTTTTTAGTCAAAGCTAAGTTACCCAAAGATAGATTCACTTATGATGAACCGTACAGTTTCACAATCAATTTTTGACTTGAGACAATCTAAGCGCACAACAGTAAGTTAGCTATTATTGCCTACAGACAGTTTTCTTTACTCAGACATATTTATAACTGGAACAAAACCATAAACCTGAAACTCTCTACATTTAATTTAGACAAACTGGAGTTTACTGTTATCCACATAAGAATCATGTCTGCTCTCTTCGCCTACTTGTAGGACTACTTTATTCAGATTATAGCTCTATCTGTAAATCGTGTCTCAGTTAAGCAAGGATAATTGCTACTGATTTAAAAGAAGTTTCAAATTTTCTGTAAAAAGTATCAAAGAGTTGATCGGAAAGAGACAAACTAACATTCCCCATGGAATTCCTCCATGTCTACAAAGTCATAAGTAGTAGAAACGAAACACACCTTTCTGCCACAGTAAACATTCATTCTCTGCTGCTAGTGAGGGACTTCACAAATGTCATGATTCCACGGCGTGCTAAAGCGATACCACGGGGACAGGCAACTTCTGTGTGGTGAATTCAGAAGAAACCTATAAACAAGCAGATAAAAAGTAAGAAGGCAAAAATTAAACAAATTACCCATACAACTTCCCCTAATGATTCACTGAGGAGAGGGTACTGATCAGCAGTGCATTCTGATGATTTAAACTATGCAGAACTAACAGGAAATTCAGCATTAATAACTTTGTATATCCAAGAACATATGACTATAAGCATATTTCAACAGCTCCCCTCATTTTAAAGCTTACTGTCTCCCAAATGCTCCTGAAATGCTTGCTAATTTCCCTGAATAGCCCAATATTTAACTCCCCATAGCATACTCATGTCTGGAAGGTCATTCCACACATTCTTTTGTTTCTGTGAAAAATTGCCGCCAGGCATATGTTTTGAACCTTTTCTCCTACCATTTTTTTTCCATTTATGCCATCTGATCACATTACTTACATCCATCTCAAAGTTCTAATTTAAGAGGACATTCCTCTGGACCATGGCTTAGTCTTGCCCGTACTTTTCCAAATATATTCAAAGAGATTTTCATTTTCAGTCTGAAGCTATTTAAAAAAAAAAAAAATTAAACACAATCTGTTACCTGTCAGCCCCTACTACCCCATATGATATGGATTAAATCTTTACAGAGGCTTACTAAAATCAAAAAGTCTAACTTTTTGACAAACAAATCAGCCCAGGCAACCAATGGATATAAATGTAATCCAATATATGAAGTACGGCACATCAGCACCAAGTAAGGAACAGGACAGGCAGAAAGATTCTGCATTTATACAATCACACCTCCAAGTTTCCTAAACTAGGAGAAATATGCCAGCTAAACAGAAAAAAATCATAACTGTTAGCCATTCTCTTCTGCTCCATTTGCTCTATGTCCCAATTCCTTTTTTTGCAGTTCAGGAAAATCCTCAGCCTTATTGCTAATATAACCTCCCTCTTCTGTCTTATGAAGGACATATTATAAGAAGGTGGACTGCAATAAGGACCACTTTTTCCTTAATTGCATCCATGGTTGCCTACACTGAGAAAATTCTAAGCTTATCCCTAATCTCATTTGAGATCTTCCTACCTGTTCTAGCTTGCACTGTTAAAAAAACAAGAAACAGAAAAATCAGGGTCAAAAAACTTATACGTAGTAAAAACTCGGTCCAAAAGTTTTAACATAATCTAGATCTTATTGTACAAAGTGTTTCTCTCCACATTTAAGCTGCAACATTAGGGTTTTATATTGACTACTGTAAAAGAACTGCAGTAACAAGAGACAATTGTCCTTTGCACCTTCATGATAGTGGATAAGGCTATTCTATTTGAAATCCCACATTCCAAAATTGTTTTACTTTTTTTCTTCATGAGGAAAGTTTAAAATAAGGAGCTATCTGGTCTGTAGATTAGTATGACACCACTGCCAAAGTTGGGGACTTGGAGCAAGAAGCCCATTGTAAAATAGAATGAAATATCCTTTTTTGGTTTATTTTACGTTGTTGGCAATATGAGTTAGGTACCTTCATTCAGCAGTAAACGTCTCTCAGTAATACAAGGAAGTGGAAATTGATCTTCCTGGGGTTTTAGACTTCTTTGAACTAACACATTGTACTGGTTTTGGCTGGGATAGAGTTAATTTTCTTCACAGTAGCTCATATGGTGCTATGTTTTGGATCTGAGATGAAAACAGTGTTGATAAGAGAGGGATGTTTTAGCTATTACTGAACAGTGCTCACACAGCATCAAGGCCTTTTCTCCTCACACTGCCCCGCCGATGAGTAGACTGGGGGTGCACAAGAAACTGGGAGGGGACACAGCTGGGACAGCTGACCCCAGCTGACCGAAGGGATATCCCATACCACACATCAATGCGCTCAGCAATGAAAGCTGGGGTAAGAAGGGGGAAGGGGAGACATTTGGAGTTCTGGTGTTTGTCTTCCCAAGTAACTGTTAGGTGTGATGGAGGACTGCTTTCCTGGACACCTGCCTGCTGACAGGGAGTAGTGGACCCCTTATTTTTTCTTTGCCTGTGCATGCAGCTTTTGCTTTACCTGTTAAAACTGTCTTTACCTCAATGCGTGAGTTTTCTAACTTTTGCCCTTCCGATTCTCTGTCCCCTGGGGGGAGTAAGCGAACAGCTGTGTGGGGCTGAGCTGCCCCGCCAGGGTTAAACCACAAGACACATTAATTCAGAGAATTTTAGACCAAGCTCTATGGATGGTCTAATGGAACTCTAATACGCAGATATTCAGATGAGGCACCAGTTTATGTCATGTTGTTAATGCTTATTTTTTGGCCACATAAGTCACAGACATTTAAAGTAAACACCCCAAGAGTTTCACGCGAGCACCACTAAACAGCCGATTATATACAAACAAGTTAATTTGAGTAATATACACAGCAGAATGGTCAAAAGCAACAAATATATGTTTGATTGAACCTCTGAACTGTTTAACATGAAGCCAATTTCAGCCAAAGTTGATAACACAAGTTTATCATGAGGCTGATATTTCACATTCAGCTTGAAGCAAATTTTTATAGCCTGAAGAATGGAATTATAATAAAATGCTGACAAGCCCTTACCATACAAAATAGTTTCCGCTAGAGGCTGGATTGCCTATTCTTGACATTTCAAAATAAATGAATTTACATGTAACAAATGAGATACAATTCACATTCAGTAACTGTAACTCTTTATGGCTTTTTCTATTTCATAGATGTGAAATAAATATCAACAAGACAAAGTTCAGATTCTTGTCCCTGCCTAAGTTCAAAGCTGAAATGCTTCAGACTTCAGCCCTAAGGCCAATTAGGTCTATCAAGCCTCATATGACAGCAGTATTTAAAAATGAGAAGCATCCTTTGCAAAAGCAGAAAGACGTATTCCTGTGATTCTCAATTCCAACCCTTATGACTTAAACGAAACTCCAATGTTTTAATGCAACAGACAGTTGATGTAGAGGTTCCATTCCTCCTCCTGCCTCGTAATTGAGTTTCTTTAAGTTTTTTAAAAGAAAAAATTAGTTCTGAGCCTTCCACTAATAAATAGTGATGCCCCAAATAGCACTCGGCAGAAACACATACGCAGTGGAGGGCTGTCATTTGCACAAGAATCCGCAACAGATTGCACATGCAAACATAATGATATCAATCCAGCACCCAAAACTTATAACCAAGAATATGAACCCTGTTATTTGACTTTGTCCTGGTTCCGGTGGGAATAGGGTTAATTTTCACAAGAAGCTGGGACAGGACATAGCTGGGTTGGCTGACCCAAACTAGCCAAAGGGGTCTTCAGTACCATGTGAAGTCGTGCCCAGTATACAGCCAGGGGAGCTGGCTGGGGGGCAGGAATTGCTGCGGGCCGGGCATTTTGGGTTCCAGTTGGTGAGCAGTTGTGCAATAATCAGTTTTGTATATTCTTTTATCAGTATTACTGTGGTTGTTTTTCTCTTCCCTTGCTGTTCTGTTAAACTGTCTTTATCCCAACCCACAAATTTTGCCTTTTTCTTCTGATTCTCCTCCCTGCCCCACTGTGGAGGAGGAGTAAGCGAGCAGCCACATGGTTCTTTGTGCCGGCTGGGGCTAAACCACAACGACTTGCAAACAGAAACCTGACTATTAAAATTAGAACGCTGGAGGCATCTCAGTTTACTATTCTAATACATACAAGATTGTAAGTTAATGTTTTAAAAAACGGACTTAAACAACAGGTGATTTTCTGAGCGGTGCAGTAATGTCAGTTACTAAAGAACATAAACCCAGGAAACAGGGATCTTCCTCAAACGTTTTGAAAGTGGCCTTGATGTGATGACCTCCTGTTCACCAGAGGATACGCTTTTTTCACTCCTTGGCCAAGGTACAGCTTAGCATAAGTAGAAGTGTCTTTTATGTTTTAGTTTTGCTCGCTAACTTTGTGATTGTTTTACATGAAATTCCCTGTAAGCTATAAAAATAATTCATTAAGCTATTTTGCTGACAATTGATAGACTGTAAAAATACCAGTATTTTCACTGTTTTGGATTTGCTCCTTTTTTTTATAATCATTTGATAAATGTAATTTTCAATCAGAATATAGTCTTTCAACATTTGTTTGATTCATATCTGCTCATTTCCAAAACAAATGGTCCCTGCTAGGTAGTTCTTTTCCATACAGACTTTTCCCCCCATATACATTTCACTTTTGAAAAGATTTATTTTCAGAATGCCTCATTCAATCACAACCATTATACCAATAACACTATGAACAGCACATTTTTGCATTCTGTAATTTCTATGTAGACCTATTAAACAGTCCTTGATTATAATATCTAGTGTTTTCACCTTCTGTGGACTTGAACTGTATGAATACACACAGTTCATGCGATTTATTTTCAGATAACTAGCCTCTCTTGACAGAAATTATAATGTCCTAATATAAAATATGACCAGAGCATGCACACACACACTCAGAGCATTTTTGATAGTTTACTTTTTTCCTTTCCTCTTTTGGGTGTAACAGAGCTAGAAATTTTTTCATCACACTTGGAAGTACTATACGAGATGTTTTCAAGCCTTTGGAAACCTGATCTGTATCACGCATCACATATTGAAAAAAATATTAATCAATACATCATAAAAAATATATACAATAGACCTTAAAAGCTCATTAGAAGACTCCTTTATGCAATTAAACCCAAACTGAAGTATAAAGTTAGATCTTAAACTCCTAATTTTGCATATGTAATCCTGTCTTGAAATCACATGTCTCAGATACGTTAGTAGTACAAATCCACTTTGGATTGTTTTTCTTTTTATTGTATCTTATCTAACATTTACATGTCTCTAATAGTCCCATCTGCAAATACACTTTTTATTGTAACATAGGATGAAGGAGTATTTTTACAACTGTACATTTTGTAAGCCACAGATATATCAGAACAGGATAATAAACTCAGAGGTACCGATTCTACAAAGAGGCTTACATTAACGAAATAAATTTCAATCACAGAATTCCCACCATAGCTATAAACACTTTGGCACTGGAAGGTTTTCTTTAGATTTATTTACATAGTCTGCAGCTTCTTGGGCCCAAGCAGGCTTTTATATGGACATAACTCCTGCCATATCTAAGCATTTTTAAATGACATTGAAATGAAAAATAATATGCATTTTTTAAAAAACATTATCAAATATTCTTCTTTGTAGACATACTAATTCACCTTAACAGAGAGAAATAATGACAGACAGGAAGGCAGATGGGTGAAGACATTAGGTGAATGAGTAAAAAGGTAGTATATAAAGGGAATGCTATGTTGCAAGTATTGCAAGGTCCTGATGCAACTACTGGAAGTAAACTCAAGGGAAGAAACGAGGTTTTGTCCATGATCTGCATTCTTCATGGGGGAAGGGGGGGAGCAATTTTTATTTCTAGCCTTCATAGTGATATTATTTTACTCCTGTCACTCTGCAGAGAATTTCCATTTCTATCAGTAACAACATGCTGTGCCCTTTACCTACTTGTTTAAAGAAAATGAATAAAACAGTGAAATACTTCCCTGTATGAAAATGAGATCTGCCATCTTTTTCATTATTTGGAGGCATTTCCAGCTGGCAGAGGGGCAAACACTGAGTGACACCAGTGTGAAAATTTACAAACATCACCACCCCAATTACTTTAAGGGTCAACATACATAAAGGAAAAGGGCAATCATCCAACTTCTGTTTCAGCATTTACACAGACCATTTTATTGCAACTCCCTTTTTCCTCTGCCTTTGCTTTACGTAACCAGAATGAAGATATGAAATATTTAATTCTCATACCTTTTCATTTCCCCACATTATTACAATTCCAGATCACTATCTTGGTCTGCTTTGTATCTAGTTTTGATGCCACTGAATGCCTGGCTTCAGGAAAGAGCAAAACAATTCCTGTGGGACTTTACCTAATGATTCTTCCACATTATACTTCAGGGACTGACACAAATGGAAAAAGTCTTGAAGATTTTCCTCCGTAAAATACCACTCATTGCATTGCAATTTGAATGTAATTTGGAATTCACTGAGGACTTGGACCATAATTTATATTTGCCAAATATATGTTAATTAATTCTAATGACATTAAAATAATCTCCCATTTTGGTGCTATCATATGGCAAATAGAAATGAATAAAAAGCAATTCATTCTTACTAGATTTTATTACATAGCACTTACAAAAGGATCTTGCATGATTAAATTTCACAATAATATTCCACAAGAAAAAAAGATCAAAACAAGCTCTTCTATAGACCATGAAAATCAGTCACTTGAACTCACTAAAAAGATAAATACGCTAGTTTTCAAATATAAAAAGTCGTGTTCTCAATAATAACTAAAACAAATTTGCTTTAAGATATGGTTATTAGAAGACAGGGTATCGTTACTCAAATTATATTTGTTCTTTTTAAAATCTAACTAAAGAGATAACGAAGAGTTAAATGTTGACATGTGGCTATACTTAGCATTAATTAGGTATGTGTATGTACACACACAGATATGGCTTAATGAAGCGGTCTCCTAACAATATTGTTATCAGACCAAGCGCAACCTCTGTTATCATCGAGCCATTAGCAGATTGCTGCAAATTCATAATCTCGAAGGACATTTAAAAGTTAATAACAACATATTAGATTTGTGTCCATGTCGCAAAACTTCCAGTACACTTTGTTGTTCAATTCACATTCCGTGACAGCACTTTAAAACCAAAACAGTCACTACAAATCATCCTTATGTTGTGCATTACCCTTCTGAGCACTTACTTCAGCGAGCCCTCCATATCCTTCAGAAGAAAAATTCACGAAATTTTCATTGCCACTTTTCTTAGTTATTTGGCGGACATCTGTGTGTAGAGGGCTTAATGGTTTTACCAGGCACTGAACTGAAAGTACAAAACCTATGTAAACCTGGAAAACATATGCTTATTAAGTGCTAAACTAAAATATTCCAACCCACTGTGCTCTGTAAACTGAGAGTAGACTTTTTAAACAACGGACAGGGATTTAACTACAGAATTCATTAAAGTGAGAGCAAGTCATATAGCTAAAATTTACTGCCACAGAAAAAACCCTATCTTTAGAACACATCTAATAAAATTTAAGTATGAGCTGTGGTACCTGAATATTTTAAACAGTCATTGGAGACAAAAATGGTTGTGAGGCTGCAGCATAAAGCTGAAGGAAAAACACAGCGCTTTATGATGCCTGTGTCCAGCAATCATGGTAATACATTATAGGCATCTTATAAGTGTCTAATTACTGATGTTCTTTTATTTCATTTATTTTGACTGCCTAAACTGTCTCTAAAGTGCCTATCGGCATTTGCATTTTAATGAATAATAATTGATATTTATACAGCACATTCTATTTGCATCTCAGAGCTTCATTTACAGATTAATATTTCTTATTGCCTAAAACAAACTATTCATAGATATTCAGATTTGGGAATTACTAGCAAGCAAGCAAGACACTGTGGGTAGCATTATAATTTGGTCAACTTGTTGGGCTCAGCTTTAGCTTTTGCATTACAGTTGATGTCAGTGGTGGCTGGGGACGCCTGGACTTTAGGAAGTTGCATTGCAATTCCAGGGAGATGAAGAATTAAAGAAACTGCTCACTAAGATGCCTAAAGGAAAATTTCAATTTATGTCATTCTTGCCAAAGTAAGTTCTGTAAATCACCCAGGAGAAATGAGTAGTAATCACTGTTTTCCACACTGATACTGATAGTAAAGAAAATATTGGAGTATAATGTCATCAAAAAGAAAAAAAATATTATATCAGATACCCAGGCTTGTATAACTTTATGAACCAAACTGACCAGTATATATTGTGCCTTAAGCATGCAAGTTCAACTAAGAGCAGTCAAAAGGTTCAGCATTAGTTCAGAAAGTGTTTCCCACCTGGGTTAGTTTATTTGATTTTTGAATTTGACAGTTAAAATTCAGTATTCACTCCAGTGATTTCCTTACTTTGTTCGGCATTCTTTACAATAATAAAAAAAAAAAATTAATAAAACCCAAACTTTACTGCTATAGTGAATATGATTACATAGTTTTCAGCTGTGGATATCCACAATATAAAGAAACAGCTACACAAGCACAGAAATGACACTTGGATTTCATATTCATAACTGGTTCTCTGGCAGATCAGGTTTAAATGTCAAGCTTCTGTGAAAAGATTCCCCCCCAACATTAATCTCCCTCACCCATACATTCTCCTCAGGAAAATTATATTCCAGCATCTTAGAAAGTACTTTGTACTCTTTTCTTACATATCTCCCTATTTCTTGGGATAACACTGAACCTAATCTAAACCAAGCACTCATGCAACAGGCTGCCCTAAATTTTAAAACTGTCAAGTGAAGGCTGCGTTCTCTGAACACTACTATCTTCAGATTAACCTTTTATCATACACAGAATCTATCTAAAAATAGACATAAGGTAGATACCTAAGCTAGCCTCCTAGGCAGTGCAGCTTAAGGATGAACTAAGTCACACTCCAAACAGACATCTAGAATAAATGAAACACACCCTAAAGTGCTTCTTTGTCTCCTCCAGCTGTAAGTGGACTGATGCTGTCTAACTCAGCTATGCACAACCACACTGTAGAAAATGAAAACAGATCTCTCTTTATGAAAGATAGTAACAAACATCATCAATTTTGAAAGAATTTGCAATATTTACATACACATTTTGCAAAGGCATGCGGCCTTAAGAAGGGGACAGCACCTTAAAGCCTAAAGCCGAAAACGTAATCTAATTAAGAAAGGCATTACAAATATTTTTAAGAAACTTGGGGACAGTGAGGAAGAGTATTATCATATGATGTTCAGTGATATGATCTCTGGGAATAAGGATCACCAAAAAAAAAAGTTACAATCAAGCCATGTTATCCCTGGTTAGAGAAAAGGAAGGTTCTCAAACAGTCTGCTCTAGAGATTTCCTTTAAATATAGGAACAGAGAAAACATAGCTCTCACAAGATTTGGGGTCACGCTGACAAAACTCAAAAGCTAGATAAGATGTTGGAGCTGATGAGGAGATTCATTACTGTTCAGTATAATGCTAAAACAACTTGTAGTTCTATATTTTTGTAACTTTGCTCTATTGTTACAAATCTAGATTTTTCAATAAACATTCTTTTACCCAAACATCTTGCCTAGTGATGATCCCAATACATTATTCCATCAGACAATGCAAGACTCAAGGAAGGACCATCAGTGCCCGCCACCAAAGACGTTGTGTAGAGTTCCCACCTAGAGTCGCCTGCCTGGCGATCCACTTGTACTATAGCAAAGGCGAACAAGAAGAGTTATTAGACTGGGGCTAACTTGGGAAGCGCAAGCCTATAGCATTTTGGCAAAAAGCAACATACAGGGAAGAAAGCCTACATCAGTGCCTTTTTCACTTGCTTAAGGTTTATTTTTTATTGTCTGCAAGCTGATATGTTTTGCTGGAACCTTAACTGTTACATTTCTTGCTGTTTTCCAAACTCAACAGTTAGTTTATGAAGTTGTTGAAAACTTAAAATTTTTTGTGACACTTAACCATAACTGTGTTAGCAACCTCTGGCTTACCTAAATATTGTTTGTGAAGTAAAAAGCTAAGGGAAAGAAGAACTTCCATTGCAGCACAGCATCCTCTTAAAAATCCTAGGCTACTAACAACATTAATAACTTTCCCATCTAATTATTTTTGAATAAGTGAGGAAAAAAGTGAAGATAGGTCCATAGTGATTCAAATACTTCAAATCACATAGCTGACAATGAAAGAGAGATAAAAGAAATCAGATCAGAGTACACAGCAGATTTAAAGAAGGCATATAATCATTGCATAGCATGAGATGGCCTCTGGGCTGCAATCAGTCAGGAGCCCCTTATAAAATTATTACGGTGATACAATGGACTGTGTCTAGTTCAAAAAGTAAGAGTACTAATACAGAGTGAAGTCCTTGCCTCATTTGATCTTAATAAAGGATTAAAGCAGGGAGATACATGGTTCCCTGTGGGCAGATCCCTACGGCTTCGCACGGGGGTTCCGGGAAAACAGTGTTGCTGCAGAGTTTTCAGGATGGGCCTGCAGCAACTTTTTTGATATGCTGATAACTCCACTAACTTAAGAAAGCAAGGACATATGATAAAGATCATGATGTCTGGAGACTTGAAGAGAAATGGGATTTGAGATTAGTAAAGATAAGGTAAATACATCCTTATAAGCTGGCAAAAAATGGTATTAAACTAGCCAGCTAAACTTGATAACAATGAATACCAATGAATCTGAACATTTAGATGGGAAGGAACATTAAGCCTGAAAACAGTGACAGAAAAATAAAAGGTTAAATCACATTTTTTAAGCTGTCAGGAGTTACTGAGAAAGACTGATTTCAGATGTACAAGAGCATTATATGACTTATTCTTTTCTACAAAAATGAGACACAATCACTTATCTCCAAAGGAAAAATGCATTTTAAAACATAAAATTGAAATAACAAAGTAAATTTGCCGGTAAAGGGAATAACATAGGGCTAAAAAAAATATGTGATAAGAGGTATAAATAGAGATGCAGATAGAAAGAACTGGGCAGATCTCAGTGGGCAGGGAAATGTCAAGGTCAACTAAGTTCATTTAAACATCCTATAGCAGGCTTCCCATGCAAATCCAACATTTAGAAGAAAAAAGAAATAATCTGCAAAAGACCAAGGGCTATGACTGGAAATGGTAAAAATACACAAGTTACATGAAACAATCTGAGCAACATAAGAATGACCAAGAGCGCCGAGGGCCCAGGAATCTGGCAGAAGCTGGAGGAACATTTAAGACTGAAGAAGCAGAAAAGGGATGTAGTCCTGAAAAGACAAAAAAGGATCAAACAATGCCGAGACAGACAAATTTATGATCTATAAATATTTTCATGTGCCGTTCCAATTAAATTAATTTGTCTTTAAAATATGAAGTACTGAAGTCCAGTCTAGAACGCTGCTGGACAGAGAAATTATCTTCATATACATCAAATTCCTATGTTTTCTTGAAGAAAAAAAAAAAGAAGTTAAATAAGGAAAAGCAGAAACACTACTTTGACATTCCAGATGCTGCAGACTTTTTCATGTTTTGTAATTGAATAGATGCATACTTTAAAAATCAAAACAATTCCCTGTTCATTTCCCCCAACTTTTCTCCTCCACATGTCTGAAAAAAAAAAAAACCAAAGCCTTAGCTACTGCATAGATCATTTCTAGAAAAAAACTTTTAAGTGATCAAAAAACATATACATTGCTTTTACCACAAACTGGCTTTGTTTTTCCTACATGCTTTCATTCTTCCTTCTACATGCTGTGAATTTTTTCATGTGAAGGTTTGCATATTGCAATTCCTTGTTTATTGATTGACATTGCTCTAAAAAAAAAAAAAAAAAGAATCCATTGAAAGAATCCATTGGCATTGAAGAACATTAATTTAATCTTCACTTAAGCATTCTTTGTGCTTCGTTGTGCTGGAAACTTATTACCTTTTTTTCAAGCACAACTGCACTTAATCCCAAGCAACATATACAGGAGATAGTAGCAGAAACCATTATAATGAAAGCATTTTAAACAGTTGGTTTCCACACTCTCATTCAGCCAAACTCCAGGGAAACAGTATACAAAACACGTGAACCACTTCCTCATTAAAAAAAAAAAAAAAAAAAATCCACTGATTGACAAGCATTTTAATCTAAGGCTTTTTAATTCTCAAACATTGAATTCTATCAAATGATCACATTATTCTGCAAGTTTTTGGTGTATACCTTTGTATCTAACCTCCCCACATTTTTACCTTTGATGACAGTCACTAAAAATAAAATTTAAGAAAACTTATTCATATTTCTAGTATGTTGACTTAATGCTTAACAGAAACCACCAGTAACTATTCACCCAGATACAAAATGAAAAGAATGCTCATCTTGAAAAGGGCAAGCTTTTAAAAAGATTTTAAAGAAAATTAAATTTTATATTTCAGTCCATATTGCTTGCATCACTTCACAAAAAAAAAACCCACATACAAAACACTTCAGTTTATCAGGTTGTAACACCAGTTTCTGAATACAAGGACTCAGGGATATGAGATATCCATACCTGTACAAGAAAATAAAAAGAAATAAAAAATTACTCCCCTTCAGCACGGGCTACAATTCAGGAAGAACAGTGACCACTTGCCTCTAAACCTGGTGTGCGCAGTCTGAGAAACATCAACTCTCGTGTCTCAACTCGTCCCTTACAGACAAAGTGCTAAACTGCAAACACAGAGCTAGCATGACTTCTCTCAAAGCTGCAGGACTTGAGATGTAATTCTCCAAGTCTCCTGCAGTGCATGAAACGGAATTTCTCAGATCATTGAATATACATACCCATACTTTTAAAGTATCAGCTGCTGAACAAATAGGTTGAAAACAAGATCTTTATATTTGTTTTGACCGTTGTTCCTTTCAGAAGTCACGGGTTTCCTTATCTCTTTCATGAGTAGAGTCTCTATGCATCTCCCCATAGCATATGAAAATTACCCATCATCTTTGTTCCTTTGTCCTCTTCCACTGGAAAAGAAATGAAGGCAGTGGAGGCTTGTTCTAAGTAGTACTAAAAGTATCGTTCTAGATTTGTGATGGCCTGAAGACCTAAGTGAGACAAGGTTGGTAGTAGAGGTAGTATCTTTTTCCCCCAAAACTGGCTGGGGAGGAGAAAATAAATAATGAAAATCAGTCCTTTATCAGACACAGATCCAGCAAACTTCAGAGCTAATTGTGACCAGCACGTTGTTCCAGGAAGGCATTTCTGTTAATGATGTGATTTTTATAATCATATACTTGTCTGTGCCATTAGGTAATAGAAAAAAAAAGTAAAAAGAAAAAAAGTATTTCTGCCTATTTAAGAAAAGCGTGGGTCTGTGATTGCCATTAGTTCTTGTCTGTGTAACCATTTCAGACTCACCCAGGAGGAATTTTTATCTTCAAGGCAAGGAAGCTTAATATTTACTGTGCAGAGCCCTGCTGTGCCAAAGGAACAAACCACAGACAGTAGCTAAACAAAACCAACAGTGACTGCAGTTCAGTTTATCTATAAATAAACGGGCTTGGTTAGTTCAAAAATCCTTGTAACTCAGAGAAAGTTAAGAATAAACATGCTGTTTTCACAGTTTGAAGAGGGAATAACCTTTTTGTTCTTGTAGTCCTTTCCATGCACAAAGACAATATTTAGCCTCAGTTTTTAATCAAGCAAATAAAGGTATTTTTTTATAACACAATCATATAGCATAATTCCAAACTGCCATTTATTTTCTAAAATGCCCCAAAAACTATATTTAAAAGAATTATTTCACACCTCTTCGGGAGTATCAGCTAGCATTTCTCAGGATATATGGTCACTTCTATCAAGCCCCCAAATACGAACTTCCTAAATAAATTGACTGCTCTAAGCGAACACTTAGACCAGATGCTAGCTGAGCTTGTAGAAATTCTATTTTTAAAAGTCATTAAACTTCATAAAGTGTTACATTCTATTTTATGTAAAACTAAGTAAAATACGAAACCCTTTTTGAATGTGTGGCTCAACAACAGACTACTACAGTTTGATGTACATCTGGTAGCTGGTTAGTGTGGGATATGCAAAATAAAACAATTATGAAAAATTGTTGATCAAGGGTCATTTGGTTCTATTGTTCTATTAAAAGAAATGACTGTTGAAGTTACTAGAAATTGTGACAGCACCCTATAATCTATGCAAATGCTCGGGCCAAATAATAACTGTGACACAGCGGTGCGTGTTTTCACTGGCAAAAGCAAAATGACGTAGAAAGACATTTCAAGGACATTTCTTTAACGTCTAAAATGGCCTCTTGTGATTCCTGGAGCTAAATGAGCCTCAACAGGGTGTAAATAAGTGTAAATTCCTACCTCGTGTCACTGTGATTGACTACTACAGAGGAAAATAAAAAACCCCAACCCTTCAGTAGAAATATATTGCGTGTTATCTGAGCTTCATAGGAAAAGCCCTTCTAAAGCATGATTAGGACACATGAGATACTGTAGTGGGTTTGCATGGCAAGGTTTTGGTAGCAGAGAGGGCTACAGGGTTGGCTTCTATGAGAACCTGCTAGAAGGTTCCATAGAGCTCCATGTCCCATAGAGCCAATGCCAGCCGACTCTAAGATGGACCCAGCGCTGGCCAAGGCCAAGCCCATCAGTGATAGTGACAGTGCCTCTGTGATAACATAGTTAAGAAGGATGGGGGGGGGAGACACACAACAACTGTGCAGCAGCAGCCAGAAAAGAGGAATGAGAATATATGAGAGTAACAACTCTGCAGACACCAAGGTCAGTGAAGGAGGAGGGGGAGGAGGTGCTCCAGGTGCTGGAAGCAGAGATTCCCCTGCAGCCTGTGGTGAAGACCATGGTGAGGCAAGCTGTCCCCCTGCAGCCCATGGAGCTTAATGGTGGAGCACATATACACCTGTAGCCCGTGGAGGAACCCATGCCAGAGCAGGTGTATGCCCGTGGAGAGCCTATGCTGGATGAGGCTCCTGGCAGGACCTGTGGAGAGAGGAGCCTGCGTTGGAACAGGTTTGCTGGCAGAATTTGTGACCCCGTGGGGGACCCATGCTGGAGCAGTCTGTTCCTGAAGGACTGAATCCTGTGGAAGGGACCCATGCTGGAGCAGTTCGTGAAGAACTGCAGCCTGTGGGAAGGGTCCATGTTGGAGAAGTTCATGGAGAACCATCTCCCATGGGAGGGACCCCACGCTGGAGCAGGGGAAGAGTGTGAAGAGTCCTCCCCCTGAGGAGGAAGGAGCGGCAGAGACAACGTGTGATGAACTGACCACAACCTCCATTCCCCATCCCCCTGTGCCGCTTGGCGGGAGAAGGTAGAGAAATTGGGAGTGAAGTTGAGCCTGGGAAGAAGGGAGGGGTGGGGGGAAGGTGTTTTAAGATTTAGCTTTTATTTCTCATTACCCTACTCTGGGTTGGTAATAAAGTAATTTTGGCCAAGTTGAGTCTGTTTTGCCTGTGAACGGTAATTGCTGAGTGATCCCCCTGTCCTTATCTCAACCCATAAGCCTTTCGTTATATTTTCTCTCCCTTGTCCACCTGAGGAGGGTGACTGATAGAGCAGCTTTGGTGACACCTGGCATCCAGCCAGGGTCAGCCCACCACATGTACGCTCACTACAGATCATGACAAGTCCTATGCCCTACACATTCACCTCAGTGCACCATTCCTAGAGATAAACAGCGATTTCTATTTTACTGAGAGGAATCTAGCACATACATGGGCATGTTCTGGACAGGCTGAAAATATTGAGCATATGGACTTCTTTGCAAAAGCAGCAGGACCACGACTTCCAAGCTACTTCTGCATCTAATGTGCTAAACATCAGGAATTTCAGACAAAAATTTCATTACAGAGCTAACAGGGACTCAGGGAACCTAAAGCTGTTACATATAGATATAAACAACTGTATGTATCACTCAAAAGTAATTTTTACCTTTGCCTTTCTCATTTAAATAGGCCAGATGTTCAGCCTTGATCAGGAAATAAGCATCCCAAAAGCTCTACATAAGACTGACCGCAGTGTCTCCCAGAGTGTATCCCATGTTCTCAGGGGCCTATTTTTATCCTGTTTGAACATCTTTGCTATCAGTTTTCTTTGAAACCCGAAGCATTTTGTTTGCCCTCTTTCTAGGGAAAGTTACACCATTGCAAGGGGGCATCTTCTCCCAGTGCTGTCAGGCAGGCAGCAGGCAGCTAAACTTGAGAAGGAATGCATGCACCCAGACCCTCTGGAGTATGGCAGATACATCAGTATGAAGGTATTATTTACACTTTCAATGCAGAACCAGCTCACAGCTCATGTTCGAATAAAATAGAGTAGACTATTTCAGTTGGAAGGCACCTACAATAGTCATCTAGTCCAACTGCCTAACCAATTCAGGGCTGACCAAGTTAAAGTATGTTCTTAAGGGCATTGTCCAAATGCCTTTTAAACACTGACAGCCTTGGGGCATTGACTACCTCTCCAGGAAGCCTATTCCAGTGTTTGACCACTGTCTTGGTAAAGAAATGTTTGATTTAATTGAGAGTCCAAAAAACAAAGTAGAAAGCTTGTGGTGATAAATTAGGTACACACAATACCCCTGGAAATAATGAAAATGTTTAGCTACTTCGTGTAAATAAAACCTGAAGTAGTTCTTATGCATGGCCTGTTCATCATATACCTTAATTACTGTCAAATTTTTATATTTGATACCACTTCATGGCATTTACACAGCCATTTCCTTCTGTACCATGTAGAACACGGCAAATATTTCTAATTCATCTTCAAATCCAAGACTATCACTAAGCCTGAAAGGCAAAGACCATTTAGGGCCACCTAAGGGCAACATATTCTTTCAGTCTCAGCTGTTTCCTTCTCAGGAAAGCCATCTCACAGAAATCCATGTAGCTTTTTACTAGATACTACATAGATGATGCACAGTAAAACAAACAACAATGCAGAAGCTCTAAATGAGCTGAAGTAGCTACCTAACATCTCCTCAAGTGGGGTCATCTTCTGCAAAAGAAATTCCTGCACAAGACATTAATGCCTCCCTGGAAGTTTCTAATCCATTAAGATCTTGGCACTAACATTCAGAATCAACTGTACAAAAGGCCAGATTGTGTTTTATGAGCTACCGTACAAGTTGTATTCCCCTGGAACAATGCAGATCTAAGTCCAGAGTGATTCACATGAGAGCTTGCTCAAAGAGATTTGGCCAGTTTTGTAAGATAATACTGAATATTAACTAGATGAAAGGGCAAGAATGACTATCCCAGTTGCAATTAGCTAACCTCTTAAAGTGTAGTATCTTGTGCTGCAGAATGCTTCAATGAACTATTAACATAAAATATATATATTTTCCCCCCTAGTCTATGCAAAGAGAACTATGGATCCAAGTCCTCCTGACAAAAGGAGAAGGTAAATACTAGGCTTATCACTAAATAAAAAGTCTGAGCCACTGGTCTGCCTGATAAATTTGAAAGCAAGAGGTTCCTCTAGCTTTAGCTCTTCAGTTTCCTGAAATCTATAACAAGCACACCACGCTGAAAGGTCATGTCATTTATACTTTGGATAATTTTACAAAGCAAACATGAAATTAAAAATGGTTTTGGCTGTCCCAAAATACCAACACCTTGAACAAAACACACCGTTAGCCATAAAAAGAAGTTAATGAGCTTTAAAAAGGAGCCGCAAATTGCATTTCGTCAAAACCACTTCTGAATTAAGACCTGAGTATCAAGAAGTTTTCAACTTCTATTACCCATTTCAGTCAAAACATGATCTTGTTTTACTATTATCTACAACAAAGACACTATTATCAAACTAATTGCATCACAGTTCAATTCTCTTATATTGAATTGTTGGCCAGGACCCCCAAAACCTGTGGAGGCTTTCATTCCACAGCCATTGTGCACAGAGATAAATCTGATACCAAATATGCAGATTCTCTCCTCCAACACAACCTCACTTGCTTTAATAGGATGTTTTTAAGTCTTCCAATGATGACTTCATATACGCATTGTAAGTGGCCTAACAACAAATTGTCATGGTAATTACCTCTCAGAAAGCAGGTACCACTGCACAAATATCTCACACAACATGTCTTCAAATTAGACTTCTGTATGTCTAGTTTCAATCACCATCTTCCACTTTCACAATATTCTAATTTACACAACAGTCATATTTTGTTTAACATTCTTAGATTAAGATCTTCTACAACAAATACTATATAAAGGAATGGGTGTATGGAACACTAAAGCACATGAAAAGCATATGAAACCAGATGTTTACATCTAAAACCACATAGTTCAAGTATTAGTAAAAAAGAAGCCTGAAAGACTCATATTAGTACTGTGAAATTTGGGTGAGAGAATGCTATCACATTCAGTGCATCTGCAATTTTTACAGTTTCTTAACAAACTGCTAATTCCAAGAACAGAGTTTCCAACCAAATGCTGGAAAAGTAACATTAGCTTAAAATGCAAGGAATTAAAATGCATTTTCTCTTTGTCAGAATGCAAATTTAGGCCAAAGGTCGTCTTTTTCTCTCCCTAGGGAGGGCTTAGAAATGCTTATTGTCCCATTTTACTCTATGAAATTTAGCCCATAGCAATTTGCTTCTATTATGGTGGATACCTAGTATTGCTCACATATTCAGCCTAGATTACTTACTTTACTGGAATTCCTTTCAAGAATTAACTGATTAGTATGAGCATACAGTCTTACTCTGGCTACAGAATTAACATACTTACCCAAACCAATTCTCCCAGTGAGAGGGTTTTTTGTTGGGTATACAAAACACTTTATAAACAATTCACCACGCATGAAAAAAAACCCAACATAATGTTCATTTTCATTACACACATCCATGTGATTTCATGAAAGGAGTGAATAATATATTAGACTTATTCTCAATGAAAGAATATATGCTAATAGAGCATACTAAACAAATTCTGATCTTTACTGTATCCATGCGATCCTGCTGAGCGCACTGAAGCTGACTGAACAACCATAGACATACAGTTTGGCTCATGGAGGGTATTCACACTGCCTACCTAAGATATATAACATAAATCTCCTGTAGGGTCCGAGCCAAGAGTATCTCCATTAAAAATTAGGTTCTTGACTTCAAATGTAGTAGCTAAAGTAAATGTGAGATGCATATGACATTAATAGCTCCCAAAATCACTGTAGAAAAAAAAAAAACTATTAGTTGAGTTTGGTTATAGTCAAAGACCACAACAAAAAATTATTAGCCAACTTGCACTTAGATATGCCTGTAAGTTGACTTCAATAGTTTTGCGGTGAAATGAAACCTCAAATGAAATCATAGGTTTCAATGGCAGGACAGAGCGCTTGGATTTTACCTACTTTTTCTTTTATTTCACATGAATGATCAGCATTTCTATTGGGTTTTGTCATCCAAGTAATCTATAACCAAATAACATGACACACGCCATGTTACCACAAATAATGTAACGGAAAATAAATTTTACTCACAGATAACCATTCATTGATCTCCTAAATGATAGGCATCTCCTATTCATACAGATTATGTAAAAAGGGGAAACAGTAAATTCTGTCTTACAAAATCTAATGCAAAATGTGACATGAATTTGTCACGGGATCTGCAACAGCCCTAGACCTATCTCGTCAAAATGACTTGAGCTACCCAGAAAACTCGAGACAGTTTTCAAATACCCTACAGCACAACTGTATCCTTATCTTACTTCTCTATTAACTGGAATCATTAGTGAAGACAAAGTCTTTGTATGCAATCAAAACTAATTTTTAAATCGTGTGAAGAAAGTATACAATGCCATCACTTTAATGAAAAAATTCCAAACGCCTTACTTTTTTTTTTCATTACAGATTGCCTACATAACAAATGTACGCAGTCCATTTGCACAAAATGCTACATTCTTTTAACCTATTCAGTGGAGCTGTTGACCGGTTTGTTGATTGCTAAACATAGGATTCCAGGTCAACATTCTTACCATCCAATGGGCAAGTAATGACGACTGAGTAACAAAATGTTTTGAGTTACTGTACCAGTGGCACACGGTTCTGTACATACATTATATTAACTCAATTTCACCATCCTCCCACCTTCCAGATCAAGGAAGGAATAAATACCAAGGTTAGCTATATAATTCAGTTCCTTCATGTTATTTAGGGCTTAATACATCATGCACATAATCATGTTATTTGACACTCTTCAGGGAAGGGAACACAATGCAATACAGATAACTGTAATATTTTCCATTTAGAAATGTTTTTATCAGTGTAGATCTCTGGCTTTCCAATGGAGGGGTCAGGAAACACCCCCAGAGTGACAAGGCACCAGGGAGCAGGGCAAGGACCAGATCCAGGAAGAGATGGCTGGGGCCAGGCGTGGTGAAACCAGAGGAAGCCTACAGCTGCTGGGACCCACCGCCCTGCTTTTGTACATTTTTGGAAGGTTCCCAGGGCAGTCACAGCTGGCAACAGCTAAGAGGTGACGACGTGGCTTTTGACAGCCACCAGTGCCCTGGCGCTTGCTCAGCACTGCTTGCTGGAGCCTCTCACTGCAACATCCTCCCAAGCCCCAGCCTGGGGGTCAAGTGCCTTGCGGCTACAACGCCCAAGGTCATATGTAATGGGCACGGATACAACTGCAGGGCCACCAAATAAACAGTTTTCAAGCTGAAAAGGCTGGGCTGTATTTAAAAGTACTGGGAACTTGCTGAACAAATGCACCCAGTAGAAGCAATCTCTATAAAGTTATTCCCAAGTTACATGCAGCAAAACAGACCATCCCTGATGAGTATTTACCATGTGACCAAACATCTGAATTGGACTAAAAACCTCTACACTACTAAGGTAGTAACTCACAAATTAGTATTAACGTGGTGCCATACACAGCCTTGCTTTCAATCTCCACTTGAGTTTTATAAAGGTGAGTCCAGACATAGAACAAGGAATTAAAACTTGAGAGTAAATTGGTTGGTACTGTAGTTTGCTAGGAAATACACATAAACACACACACAAATGCACCTGCTCCTCATAAGAATGATTTTATAAAAGCATTAGAATCATAAAACAGTTTCTCCTTGTGTATTTTGGTTTTAGTCATTCTATAATAGCTAGCAGGAGAAAAAACCTTTATCCCAAGGCTTAAAAATACGGTTGTTTTGTACACATTCTATCGCACTGATATATTAAGACATGCTCTGTAACACATCAAAACATTTTTCTTTTACTATTCTTCAGAAAAGATTTAATTAAGATTTTAATTACAAAAAAGGCTTTGGTTAATAAGCACACGATACTCCTTATTAAGGCAAGAAGCTTTGTTAGTTTGAAAATCCCGTACTTGTCAGCTGGTGTTAGGTAACTTGCTCAATACCCACCAATTCCAAGTCAGTTGTTGTTCCAGTGAACACAAAACAGTGCTGAATGATCTCTGAGTGTGATGTTCTAGGGCCAATAACTTTAATAAACACTTAAAAGGATACCATTACCCTAAATTAACCAAAAATCAAGCTAACAGTCTTGCTGTCTTGTTCTGAACACCGTGTGTTTAATGTTTCCTTTGGAAGGCTTAATTTCAAATTGCCTTGATTATGTACATAATTACTATTATTTGGTAATATTACTGATGCAGGTGCCAGTAACATGGGACAGGCTGTGCTAAGATACAACCCAGGTGTCTGTACAGAGTGTTCAGCTATCAGTCAGCATCACAAAATTGGTTAAAAATGTCTACCTCGGGCTCTGGAAACCATAACCATTTTAGTTCTGTATTTAACAGGCGGAGTCTTCCAGAAATAGCTCAGTCCCGACTCAGAACTGGTACCCACAGAAATGTTAAACTATACTTGTTATTCTGAAGCATGTAAGAACACGTGAAAAAAAAAAAAAAAAAAATTGTTCTCGTCTCTGATCTATAAGCACAACAGAGATTAACTTCAGGGCACCAGTGCCAGTGCAAAGTACTACCATAATCAGAATCTAGATCAGCGCAAACAGCCCTCCACAACAGCATTCAGCAAGATGAAAGATCAAACCACTAACAAAAGACACCATAGCCAAAACTCAGGACAGCAATAACATGAACTTCAAAGGATAATTTGATCTACGGCAACTTGAACGCAGGAGCTGGACACATCCTGAGTGGAAAACATAACCAAGCTTTGCGTGCAGCACATTGATCAATCATGCCACTATGTACTAATATAAAAGACAGATACATGAACTTTACAATCAAATTGGTTTTTTGTTTGTTTTTTTTTTTAAACCCTTGAACAAAAAGGCTTGAGAATATAAATCACCTCTAAAGTACAGCATTTGCAAAGTCTCAGTTTGGAGAAATATTCTTATGTCTTAGTTTAATCACAATAGCCAAAAAAATCTCAATACTTTTACCATCCATGCCATGTTATCCAATATTTCTCTGTCCAGTGAGAGAAATAATTATGAGTCTTCTGCTTTTATGCATGGTACAGTTTGGAAGTTTAATTTTCTAAATCAAACTACTCTACTACTATTAATGTTTTCACATCAGTCTTGTGTTTGATAGCCTGTCAAAGAAAGAAACTATACAAAAGTTTCAACGTGACACTCCATCCCTTTTAAAAAGGATATTATATTGGGATTTTCAAAAGCTCATAATTCCTGCCTGCCATGAAGAAGTTGGACAGACTGATGAAAAAAAATATACATATGTTTTATACAGCTACAACCATTAAGACAGAACAAATCTTATGCAACACTGATTTAGGTCACAGCTAGGATCCCACATGAAGGAAATCCAAGATTTTGTATCTAAGATTTCGCCAAGAGCTACCTCACATGTGAAGCCCTAATAGGACCAAATCCTACCAAATGACCCACGAGTTGTGAATTCTTGGAACACGCTTTTAGTTATTTTGAAGTCACGAGGAATGTGAATGATACAAAAGGTGCTATTTAAACAACAAATAAATACAAATATTTAAGGACAGGTTCCATATAACAGGAAGTTTTAAAATTTGCATTTTGTTCCAAGCCAGAGAAAATTTGTTCATAACAGGCTGAAAGTGAACCGCTGTGTAACTAACACACGCCTACTCAGTCCATTAAAAGAGTAGCAAAATAAAAGGTATGTTGGGGGGGGAGGGGAGGGTAAAATAATACCACAACAAAAACCATCGCTTCAGGATGAGAAAATCTTCTGTCAGTTACAGAGTGCCATCCCCAGCAGTTTTCAGAGAAGCTGTGACTTCATGTGACTCCATGACACAAACCCGAGCAAGCAGCTGCCTCCCAGTACCAGAAGCTGCGTAGCTGCAGTCCCTCCGAACACCGCTGGCTGCGCAGGTCACACAGGGTCCTACGCACCTTCTAAGCATCACGCTGACTTTCAGGCTGCAACAAACACATCTATCAAAATTCAAACCGAGGGCAGCACAGGTTGATCTGTACAAGCTGCCCTTGTACCTATATACCACCGCGGAGAGGTCTTTGAAAGGTCTACCCCACACATTTCTATTCCTACAGTCTTTCTATTGCAAATATCCACTGCATCAGTCTGTGTGTAAAAGTTACACCTCTTTAATCTTAAGTTACAGCAGGATAGTTCATTTTGTACTTTGATCTCACTCGCACAGAATTAGGCCAGTTCAGTGAAATATTACTACCCTATTAATACAAGTATGAAACCCAGCTTTGCTTCTACCCAATTTAAACCCTCTCTGTTTCTACTGAAGTTTACATAAATCCTATGAAATAGGCCAGACTGCAAAAAAATAAAAGTCAAGACATATTACTACCTTTTTATGGAAAAAAAAAAAACAGGCTATAAGCAGGTATCTAATTAGATAGTTTAACTGAACATAAGTATTTTGTAGTACTAAAAGGATAAAATAATCTACCCACATGGACGTCTGGAGTGTCTCCTTTAGAAGAACCCTTTGAGGCTTACTCTGATCTTTTTTGATTCATTTCAGAAGCCCAGTTCATAAAATGTGTAATTTATCATTAGCATTTAAAATAATCATTACTTTTAAGGAAAGCTGTCCGTACGTGATACACAATCTCTCAAAGCCTGTTTGACAGGGTGCTGAAGATGAAAACTAGCTCAGTTTTACACTACTGCTCTAAGCATAGCCCACAAAGGCAGAAAACTGTATTTAGGAGCAAGCAGATCATCAAGGCATAGAAAAGTTGTGGGCTTTTTTTCCACCCCCAGTGATACAACCACCAAAACTTTGTTGCCCTACCTAATCAAAAGACATTACAAAGAGGAGCAAAAGAAGGAGCCTCTCTAATGCTTTAGTTTCTCTTCAGCTTATATAGCTTTTACTACAGGAGCAGCATCACCTCAGAGAATGAGAAGCCCTCACAACGCCCCTTTGCTGCTGGCAGCAGAAGCAGCAACTCTCCAGATTTACCACCAGTCTCTTTGCCCTACTCAGCATCTCCATCCTCCCGCTTCAGCTCTCAAGATGAGAGCCTGTCTCGCTCCTTGAGGGGCCCAGCAGAGATTTACCCCACCACAGGAAGGCTTTGCTTTCTGAATTTGGGATGTGAATTGCAGACTGCGAAACCTTGACTTGACTATTTTAGCACTTACTAACTAATCCCTCTCTTTCCCACTAAAATCTCTGGCATTAGAACACACCTCAGTGATCAGATTCAGGGGAAAATTGCAAGACGCAGTTTTCCTACTTACGATCTACTATAGACTTACTATGCCAGGTAAGTAGTAAGACACATAGAACAAATATATAAACTCGGGCCCAGAGTAAAGCAGTGTTTCTACGCAATCTGTGACACATCCCTACATCCCTTTGCTGTGCTACGCTGTCAGAAACCCATAAAGAAAATCGCATGGTCATCCACTACAACCCCAGAGGTTAGTAGCATGTCTCCCACACCTTTCAACTTTTTGTCACAGTGTCATTTCTCCTTGAGTGCTCCACCGCCAGAGGCTGCCTCCCACCCCCCCTTCTGCAGATGCTGGAAGTGGGATCACTCCATGGATCTCACGCATGGGTCCTGTTCCTCTGGACTTTCAGGTCAAAACTGATGTCCTGCTTTTCCTGGTAAGCATTCAGAAGAAATCTGAATCGGCTGCATCTACGCACTCAGTCTACTGCTGTTTCTGTCCTCCCTTCACTTCCTCATTTACCCATCTCCTGATCTTCTTTCATCGTAGATCTCTTACCAACCAATTATTTCTTCTGAGCATATGAGTACATACAAGCCATCTCTTTGGTCTCTGGGATGAGTTAGAACAAAATTATTTAGCTCCTAGGTGATCTCCACTTAACATCTCAGAGAAGATGCAAGAACATGAAAGGTCCATTAAAAAAAATAAAAGCCACCACACAGATGTTCTGTGTATTCACATAAATTTCAATACTCTTCAGTGTCACTTCAGACCTGTTTCACATGCAAAAGCTACCAGAGCACCACACGTGCAATGTGGGGCATGGCGGTGACCCATGGTGCAAAGGGCATAACCACAATACTGTAGAGGCAGACATAGAAACGCAATTCTCAAGCCTAAAGCACATTTGGCTAAATACTTTCAGCTCACACATGTTCTTAAATAAGAAACACAGATTAGAAAATAACACTTTCTTGGGGGGGGGGGGGGGGGGGGGGTGGTGAAAAAAAAAAGGTTCATCTACTTTTTTGTCACACTTTATTCTATATCATATATAGTTTGACAATTTATAAAAACTGAATAAAATTTACACTATTATTGATGTTCTGGTAGAAATGTTCCACAACATGCTTCTGCTTCTATTTGAAACATAATGAAAATAAAAAATATAATTTTGTCTTGATCTTTGATAAATGTAGATTAGCACCAGGAACCAAGTAAACATTTGATCAACCAATGTCTTGAACTATAAACTAACAAGATGCTTTCATTACTATCATCTGTATAATATGGCTTGAAGTCTTATATTTGCCTGGGCAATTGGTCAGCTAACTATCTAGCTATTTGCACAGTGAAATGTGCATTTTTCAGAAACAATTAGGTTTAGAGGGTAAACCAAAACAAACAGTATGTATTAGATTATCTCTAACAAGGTCTAAGAGCACTTTGCTTCAATTAGATATGCCTGATTTGTTATTCTTGTCTTGTAAAAAAAACTTCACAGCTACAGCATGGAGAGTAGTGGATTTTCATAAACTCTCGTGAGTTACACCCAATGGAAGTCTCAGTGTAATCCAATTATCTTCTGAAACAAGAATTAATAAAAAGCAGTATTTATAGTTAAATAGTACATGTGTATTGAAAAGTTTATGCCTATGCTAACACGTAAGGCACTCGACAAGACACAGTACTTTTTCTGATTAAATACAATTCAGGAGAGCTTTTGTACTATCTGATAACTTTCCTTCAATTACATATTATTAAAAAATAAAATGGAAGCAGGAAGGGGAGGGGGACAAAGTATTCAAACATTAACACACAATATTCCTAATACTTATTAGTTCAGTGCTGCTAGCACTACATTCAAAAGTTGCCCAATTTTCCATCTTTAACAAAGTTTTGTTCATGCCAAACTGTGCTATATTTTGAACTGATATGTCAGCATACATAAAGCAAAAAAAATGTAAGCACAGCAATGTATATAAATAAAAGAAACCCCACAACCAAAAGACCTGCTGCCTCTTCTCGCCTGTAGTCAACTGTTGTCTAATGACAACTTTTGTTCCAGATCTTCAAAGTCAAGCAGGAGCTTTTCTGGGACAGCATGCCCTAATTAAATTCATTTGCAGTGGCCCATTTTGAAAGATTCAAATTAACCATTTTTTTTTTGGTAGTTGAATGACAGTTTCTAAATTCATTTATTATGCAAGAGTAATTCTTCATAGACAGTAACTGGAATTCCTGCAAAACTGTATTGACAAACACTAAACTATAACTTATACTTCCCAAATTCAGCTATATATGAGATCTGAAAATCCTGTTGCTCCTTAGCAATAAGAGAGAAAAATGTCCCGATTTCAAAGAGGGCTCACAGGACACAATCCTTCCTTGAAAAGTTTCCCTCGCTGAATTCCAGCCACAGTCTGGAGTGAGCGTATACTGTAGTAGGCACAGTACTCTGTTGTAGAATATCGTAACCTGGAAAAACCTAAAAGGCTTTTTTTCCACTTTGTGACCTTCAAGGACACCATAGTATGGTTTACTGGCTGACAGTGATAGAGGAGGGTTTAGTAAAATGACCATTTGGAAGCCTTTGAAAGAATTTAGCCTGGACGAGGTTAGGTATGAAAAAAAAAAAAAAAAAGGTTAAAAAATATCTAAGTCCCACCTGGAAAGAGTTAAGATATTAAAAACAGGCTACAGTGTAATTTCTGAAATAACAACAGTGTTCTTGTTGATGATGTGCATTTAACCATTGTGAGTCTGCAACAAATGGGCTCAATATCATGGTCACAACCTGGGAATTCAAAATTTATTAGGAGCCATTTTGCTGAGTATTTAAGTACTACAAAATCCGCTCATTTGCTTTTATTTAGGTTTTATCAAAAAGATTTCAGTTACAACATTCTTTGTATCAGAAAAAGTGTGGTGAGCAGGACTAGGGAAGTGATCGTCCCCCTGTACTCGGCACTGCTGAGGCCCCACCTTGAGTACTGTGTTCAGTTTTGGGTCCCTCACTACAGGAAAGACATTGAGGTGCTGGAGCGTGTCCAGAGAAGGGCAGCAAAGCTGGTGAGGGATCTGGAGACCAAGTCTTATGAGGAGTGGCTGAGGGAACTGGGGTTGTTTAGCCTGGAGAAAAGGAGGCTGAGGGGAGACCTTATCACTCTCTACACCTACCGGAAAGGAGGTTGTAGTGAGGTTGGGGTCAGTCTCTTCTCCCAAGTAACAAGAGCAAGTGGCCTCAAGTTGTGCCAGGGGAGGTTTAGATTGGATATTAGGCAAGATTTCTCCACTGAAAGGGTTGTCAATCACTGGAACAGGCTGCCCAGGGAAGTGGTGCAGTCGCCACCCCTGGAGGTATTTAAAAGAGGTGTGGATGTGGCGCTTGGGGACATAGTTTAGTGGTGGACCTGGCAGTGTTAGGTTGATGGTTGGGCTCAATGATCTTAAAGGTCTTTTTCAACCTAAATGATTCTATGATTCAGATTTTTGGCAATCATGGGAAATCGTAAGACTCAACGATATCAACTATGAAAATTCATGAAAGATTTCATATCAATCCAGATTTTTACACCTTTTATTAAAGGAAAAAAAGGGGAGAAATTTAACTCATTAAAGGATTTAATAACAAAAACTTAACTAAAACTGAAATGCTTTCAGTCACTAAAAAGGTATCATTTTATATTGTTAGTTAATTGAGAGTCAAGGCAAGCAGAATTTGGGTCTAAGGACGGAATACTACAGTCTTAAAAGTGGTATCAGTCAGATGGTAAAATTAATTTTATACTCCAATTTATATTTCAGGAAGAAACATGCACAGCTTAAATGGTTTATGGTGTATGAATGATTTATAGTGCATGAAACTTGGTGGTGGAGATAATGAAAACAACTGTGAAATTGAGACTAAAAATAAAACTTTGAATGACAAGGATGCATCATAACATACTCTTTCACATACTGTCAGTCAAACACAAATAATATCCCCAACTGTTTGTGACTTTTGATACATCTTTCAACTTACTCCTTTTATGATCAAATTATAATACTTGCCTTAAAACTCTCTGTGGTAGCAAAGACTCCAAATCAAGCCCACATTTCCTGGCACTCATTTGTTATAACAGACTGCTCACAAATTCTGACACCCCTTCATTTTCAGGTTCTTTCCTGATAAACTGATAGAATTTATTTTTGTAACTTGCAGGACTATATTGAAGACAATTTAACATACAGCCAAGTGTCAGCAGGGCTCACCGAGACTTTCAAAGGTGTTTATCAAACACCACGTAGGGGCTTTTATCTGTTTTGTTGCCATTTGTTCAGGGAAGAAGCCTCACACATTCTGACAGTTGATCAACAAAACACACTGTTGAAGGCTCTGCCTAAGCTTGTCACTTATACCTGGGAGAGAAAGGGCTTTTGTTTTCAAAGTACAAAGCCCAAAGACCCCTGAGTGGTTCCACCAGGGATCCAGAGACATATGAACAGGATGGGGAAACCTGCAAGCCAACTTGTGCAGGAGACCTCGCTCCTGGAGTGATTGCCTCCTGCACCGCTCCCAACAGCGGTGCCACACGGGCAGCAAGGACCAAACACCCTAGCCCACACTGACCCCAACACCTCCTCATGCTGGCCCCTCCCAGGGTTCACTCTGGAAGAATTTACCGTAAGACCCGCAATGCCTCATCTCAGTCTTGGCAACTTTGGGGTGAAAAAATGTTGATAGGTACTGCTGCACAAACAGCTCGCTCTGTTCTCATGATTTTGTGAGAAAATTCATTTTCTCTCTAGTAGCACCCTTGAAGAAATAAACCCACAGAAATTAGGCACAGCAGGGATGCAAGGCAACGATATATTTATTGCTGAGCTGAGGTTAACTACAAGTTAACTACTGCAAATACAAAACATTTTCCAGTATGCAACTGAAAGGTTGTCCACACATCAGTGAAAAATGGTCCACAGATACATTTTAATCTCTGCTCCTCTAGCTCTATTGGAGAAAGTGATGATTATTAATGATTCTCAGCAAAGGTTATGCAGCAGCTTCATATCAATCCATATACATATATATCTATCTCTTATCCCCATGGTAAAAGCCCCCACAGGGGCATGAATGAACCCCTGCCAGCTAGCTGTCTTCTGGATGCTCCTGGAGTCGCACTAGCCACCAGGGGAGTGCTCCATATGTGACAACTGGTGTCTTGACACTGGGACATCAACATGCAGATGAGAAAATAGGTTCAATGAGATCCCGGCAGCATAGGCTAATAAGGAGCTGAACAATTTAGGCTAGATAGTTGAAGCTATCCAGGTGCAAACAGCTCCTTTACTAACAGAAATATTAAGTACTAAGAGGAGTATGAGTAGAGCACAATTTAAAACAGGTAAGTGACAAAAGTATGGCAAAAACCAGAGGACAAGCGACTGTCATCCAGAAGGGGACAGCTTCTTCTGATGAGTCCAGAGACAAAAGAAAATATTACACATTGGCTTCCTTGTAAATTAAAACCTACGTTATGGACCAATATGACCAAATCAAATATGCTTTACTTACAGCGATAAATGTCTTCACACCACCACTGTTATCCCAAAGGTAGCAACATCTCACCTCCATTTAATGCAATGCCTAAATATTTAAATATTTAGCAACTTCTTACATTAAAGTTTTGAAAGATGTTGATATTACTTTCTTCAAATAAGAGATCTCATAAGATTTACTCTTGATGAGCTTATGTTGTTTTTACCAATCGATTGGATTTATTTCATAACTGATTTTTCTTACCATGATTTGGCTGAGGAAAGAAAACCCAAAAAAATATGCTTTCTCCAAAATTAGACTGGGCTTGCACTAATGGTATCAATGTTCAATTGTAGTATCCAAGTTCAGTTTTCCCAATAAAAAGATACTACCATATTACCAGAGAGAGAAAGACAGACAGAGATTAGGAATATCTAATACAGGAATGAAACATCAGCAGTAAAACTATTTCCTTGTAAATTAATAATAGAATACGTCAAATTATAGAACATGTAATTGAATTAAGTAAAAAATATTGTAATTCTTACTTATAAGCACTAAATAAAAATAAGAAATAAAAGAAAGAAGTAAAATAATCCTAAGTATTCTCAATGAACTAAAATATAATAATATAATGAAAATATCCACACAATTTTGACTAGAACATATCAAAGCTACAACGGATTATCCCTTTTTAAATAAAAGGTATGTTTCAAAGAAACACCTCTTAACTAAGATGAGCTAATCTATTTTCTAAATGAAACATTTGTATTGCTGTGACATTTCTTGGCAACCAAAACCACTTCTGTAATCATGTTCATTTCAAGGCCAGGAGCTGTCTGCTCTAATCAACTCAAGGGGAATCCACAGAGCGGATCCTGTAACACTTCAATGTTACGCTCTTTCCATATTCCACTTTCTACCAGAACACAATTTACTAACTCAGATTTGAGAAAGAGAGAAATTAAATCACAGATCAATTTACACTTAATAACACAAACAAAAAAACCTATCAGGATCAAGCTTCATTAGACACACACAAAAAAAAAAAAAAGAAAAATCCAACAAGAATTGTTAAGGCTATGATTGAAACTATCCTGGCTAGTCTGGTCATGAAAGCACCTTTCAGAAATTCACATGTTCCGTTGATGCTCCTGTAGTTATACAGAAAGAAATGCCTAAGTTACCATGCAATACGTTCAGAGTTAAAAACTTTGTACCTTTTCATGTTCCAATCAAGACAAAAGCCAAAAGTGTTCAAAAGCTGTTTCTGCTGTATATTAAGGAAGCAGAATGATGTATCAGTGTTTTACAACGATAATGATGTTCTATTTATTCAAAAAAATATGTTATTAAAAAGCAGCTATTTGAAGTAATATTTTAAGTTTTCAGAAGCAGAAAGCATGCATCCCAAAGTATTAAAAAATGCCCACAGAGCAACCTGAGCCTTGAATCTTGCCTTAACAAAGGAAAGTTCCAAAAGATTGCAAAGTAACACTGCAAAAATACAAAGCTAATGGTTGTTTAAAAGAAACAAAGAAACAGGATGACCCACAGATTTATACTTCATTGTGACACTGATTCTCTTGGGTCTTTTTAGTCTAGAGAAAAGACGACTGAGGGCGCATCTTATCAATACTTATAAATACTTAAAGGGAGGGTGCCAGATGGGAACACTATTCAGTGGTGTCCAGTGACAGAACAAGAGGTAATGGGCAGAAACTTCAACATAGGAAGTTCCATCTAAACATGAGGAGGACCTTCTTTCCTTTGAGGGTGGCAGAGCACTGGAATAGGCTGCCCAGAGAGGCTGTGGAGTCTCCCACACTGGAAAGTGGACTCTTTGCTGGGTAAAAAACTGGCTGGATGGCCGTGCCCAGAGAGTGGCGGTAAATGGAGCTAAATCCAGCTGGTGTCCGGTCACAAGTGGTGTCCCCCAGGGCTCAGTGCTGGGGTCAGTTCTCTTTAATATCTTTATCAATGATCTGGATGAAGGGATCGAATGCACTCTCAGTAAGTTCGCAGACGACACTAAACTAGGTGGGCGTGTTGATCTGCTTGAGGGTAGGCTGGTCCTGCAGAGGGATCTGGACAGACTGGACCGATGGGCTGAGGCCAATGGTATGAGGTTCAACAAGGCCAAGGGCCGGGTCCTGCACTTGGGTCACAACAACCCCATGCAGCACTACAGGACTGGGGTGGAGTGGCTCAAAAGCTGCCCGGCAGAGAAGGACCTGGGGGCGTTGGTGGACAGCCGGCTGAATATGAGCCAGCAGTGTGCCCAAGTGGCCAAGAAGGCCAACGGCATCCTGGCCTGTATTAGGAATCGTGTGGTGAGCTGGACTAGGAAAGTGATCATCCCCCTGTACTCGGCACTGCTGAGGCCCCACCTCGAGTACTGTGTTCAGTTTTGGGCCCCTCACTACAAGAAGGACACTGAGGTGCTGGAGCGTGTCCAGAGAAGGGCTACAAAGCTGGTGAGGGGTCTGGAGGACAAATCTTACAAGGAACAACTGAGGGAACTGGGGTTGTTTAGCCTGGAGAAGAGGAGGTTGAGGGGAGACCTTATCACCCTCTACAACTGCCTGAAAGGAGGTTGTAGAGAGGTGGGGGCTGACCTCTTCTGCCTGGTGAAAAGTGATAGGACGAGAGGAAATGGATTCAAGTTATATCAGGGGAGGTTTAGACTGGATATTAGGAAACATTTTTTCACTGAAAGGGTTATTAAACACTGGAATAGGCTGCCCAGGGAGGTGGTGGATTCACCATCTCTGGAGGCGTTTAAAAAAAGGGTAGATATGGTACTTAGGGACATGGTTTAAAAGTGGGTTTTGTCAGAGTAGGTTAATAGTTGGACTTGATGATCTTAAAGGTCCCTTCCAACCTCAGCAATTCTATGATTCTACAAAACATTCAAAACCCGCCTGGACGCCATCCTGTGCAACCTGCTGTAGGTGACCCTGCTCTGGCAGGGGGGTTGGACTAGATGATCTCCAGAGGTCCCTTCCAACCCTGACCATTCTGTGATTCTGTGATGCTGCAAATGTTGTAGAAAGGTCAACAGTACATGCAATCGTATCAAAGAAAAACAATATCCTTTATGCCAATAATTATGTTGTTAAGACTGACTGCTTATTTTAGTGAGCTATGAGATTGTTTAATGAGAAAAAAAAAGTATTAACAAATGTATGTGTTTTTCTTTGAAGTCAGTGAAGCACAACATACTAAAAATAGATTAAGAACTGATTAAATGATAAACAGAAGTTCAAACATGGAATTGCTAAACAATACTGCTGGACTGTTTTTTTGGTGGTGATGGTTTTCTTTAGTTTTAAGATGAAGCACCAGACTGTTTTGGTCTTGGTTTTTTGCTATTCTCAACCTTCCACAATCCAGAAGTAAACATAAAGTAATTGTTCCTCATAATTTATAATAATTGCCAATGACAAAAAAGTGACTTAATTGTAAACAGTGACAGGGAAATCAGGTGACAGCTTAACCTGCTCTGCCTAAGCTGTGTGGCAGCAATTTTATCACGGGTTTAAAAAGTAAAAAAAATCCCAAGCATTACAGATCCACTCTCTCCTTGTCTTCCTTCTGTCAAACACCAATAACTAGTCATTTATGTTAATCTTTTGGTGTGCACATCTGTTCAAACAAAATAGATCTAAGTTATTAAATTTGCATTGGGTATTAAATATTAGAGGAAAATTCCTCAAAAAGAGACAAGTTCAGACCTAGTTATCTACCCTTTAGAACGAATACACAATCTCTTTGTTATGAATATGAAGTAGTGTTCTTCCCCCAGATATACAAAGAACTGATTAAAAAAACAGCTAACTAAAGAGATTCCAGGAGAAAACTTAAGGACTGCTTGGCTGTTGTCAGCACTTAGCATATTTTGAAAGCACGAAGAAAAAGAGTGCCTCTAGAGAGTCCAAGTATGCAAACTTTATCTCATGCCAAAACGAGTCAAAAGCATTAGATACAGTGGATCTAGAGCTCACAAACACACTTTTTTTTTTTTTTATTCCTACATTTGCATAACCACCCCCAAGTATTAAGACTGATTGTATCATTAAAGACAACTTCAAGGGCTCAGCAGCAGTCTGTATCTCTATCAGGGTCAGTGAGATCATCCTGATACATTAAATCCCTCTACTCTGTAGTTTCCCACTTTGTGAAAGGCTCTCCAAATGCTAAAAAGAGTTCATTTGCTCCTTACTCCCCATCGAAAGTCACAAATTCATGCAACATCAAAACTATCTACAGCAGCAGCAAAAGTGTCAGAGACCTGAAATTTCAGGATTTAAAGCATTGACCAGAGTAGCTTAGTTCCTAAAACATCTTGTCTTCCCAACAGCACACATAGCATACAGAATAATGGAGTGAAATTTTAACAGAGAGATAAACTGTTTCCAAACTATTTTAGTTTCACTTGCTCTTTTTCTTAGCAGCACAGCGTGACAGTGTGGAGCTAATGCTCTGTGACAGATTTCGCCTGGTGGAAATTCCTCCCAGGAAGAGAGACCTCATGGCCTATTTCTCCTTATGGCAAATTTTAAGCAAATTAAACTGATAACCACATCTTGAAAAACAATCCTGAGGACAGCATCGCTGATAGGACCCCCCGAGGGACACGGTCCATGCTACTAGACCAAAATGACAAGTCACAGGCGGTGCGGTACTGCAGAGGGACATGCTGAGGACTGCAGGCACCGAGGGATGAAGCAAGGAGGGAGCCGGCCACGGCCCCCGGGGAAAACGGGATGCCAATTAAATGGCAGCGAGATCTCTGCCAGCCGGAGGGGCACAGGCAGCCCCCAAGGGTCCTGGCCCCCCACCTCAGGCAGCTGCAGGGAGGACAGCATGGCCAGACCACGCGCCACTGCTTTTCACCTTTGGGTGCACAACGAGCGGATTTTTCTCGTGGGTTTCCTCAAGTGCCCGTGAATGACATCTGGTGCGAAAGCTGCCAGAGATGTGTCTGCGCTGCTCAGGTGACCCCAATCTTTAACAGAGCTGCAGCTCTGGTCACTGCTCGGCCTCTTGAAGCCACAGCGAGGGTCCCCGTCCCAGCTCCCAGCTCCAAGCTCTGCCCTGCAGCAACAGGGGAACGATGCCAGAGCAGATCAGGGCTTTCTGACACACAGCTCATAGGGAACATGCTGCCCCCACAAACTTCCAGTGATGCCACAAGTTAACGGGGGTGGGAAAAAAACAAAACCAAAACTAAAACAAACAAAAACAAAACCACACCCCACAAACTAAAATCAAGAGGTTACAATCAAGAGCAACCAAGAAAGTGAAGCATTTTTCACAGCAAGGGGCTGAAGAAGGACCCGCTGGCCTCTGCGAGATGGGGGGCATGGACCCGTTTGGCAAACTTGCCACAAAATACTTAACTTGAAGTCAGCTAATGACATGAGATAACAAAATGCTACAACAGGATTAAAGTTCAGCAGTTTTTAATCCCATTTTGTATTAAAGCCAGAGGGAATCCTGTAGCAAGAACAATCTACTAATGGAAAATAGTCCAGGTCTCACCTAGAGTTTAACAAGTGCTCAGCACTTTCCGTACAACTTCTGGCTTCACTACTACAAGCGAAGGCAGATATTAATCTTATCCACAAAGGACCGCATGAGACCTTTAAGGATATGCCACATCATAGCTTCAAGTAACGTGTTCATTGTTAGAAATCTAAAAGAAGCAGCAGTACACAGAGAAGCAAGCCCGTTTCAGTGGATATAGTATATAACGCTGGAAAACAACAGAAAAATGCCCATCCATGAAATAAAATTATTCTTTTTTTCTTTTTTATCTTGGAAATTAAAATGCTAGATCTTTCCTCCTATTACAGCCCCAGTTCAACGCAAAATTAATAAATGCTAAATTATTAATCATGGCTTTATTTTTTAATTATCTCTCACATGATAAACACTCAAAGACTCTCCCATTTCCCCGTCTGAATTATTTTGATTATTTCTAACGCCAACAAGGAAAAAGTATTCTCACATAAATCAGATTCCAGGACAAGCAGAGCAATGAAAGCTCACATGAACTTCTCTAATTTTCCCTGCAATTTTGCATTCAGATAAGGAGCTATGGAAAAATGGCATCCATGAGGAAGACAGTGCAACATTTCTGGCTTCGTCCTGGCTCCTTCTGAGGCCAGCGGTAAGAAATGGCACCAGCCCCAGCCCCCTCAGGCTTTTGACTTTGTTTGCCTATGAGAGAATTTTTTCATCCTGTGCAGACAAAAGCCAATTAACCAACAGCAAACGAAGAAGAACAAGTCTTGATAGCTGAAAGGCGAGATAAAATCAAGTAAAAATAACACCTACATGTATTCCTACTATTGTTAAAAATCTTCAGACTAAGTCTTGCAATCACTGTTTGAACTGGAAGTCAGATAAAAGCTCTCATATCCAGTAAATGGGACCATTTGGCGTAACATGCAAACATTTGGTTCTTATCCTAACAAGAAGCAACTTTTCTAAGTATGAAAACAAAGCACAATTACTTAATGAGCCCAAGTAATGCTTTCCAGTTCATTCTTTTTAAAATGAAATGCAGATGGACCCTAGTTCAACTTTAATTATAATCAATATCATACAGGAGGTCACAGCAAATAAATACTGGGTGTTTAAGAAGCATTCCTTTTAAAAAAAAAATAAATTAAAAACACCACACCAAAAAAAACAAACAAAAAAAACCACAAAAAAAACCACAAAACAAACACAAAATACAAAACAAAAAACCCCAAGAGAAACCCACCCAAACCCTACTTTTCATCTGCAATAGCTTCCTGCTGAAAGCACTGCGGTGCAGGGCTGACTGGGTGACATTGGCTCAATCTCATGTACGTCTCTTCAGATCTAATTACATTATAAAAGAAAAGTGACAGCCAGATTTCAAACACATTCTTAAAACTCTCCTAGCTTACTTAAATAAGGAGGTCATTGTTCTCCTTCTGGTTTATTTATTCTGTTAACATAGACTCTCAGCTGAAAAAAATTGGTTCAATCCTTTCCGGTTTGTTTGGAGAGTCCGATAGTTGTTAATACTGTTGTTCAGATGCAGCTGAACTCATTACTGAGGTTTATTCAGCAACAGAGGCTCTTTGTTGCACTCCAGTGCTAGGAAAACAACAAACAAGAATGCCCTCACCCACCGCAGAATAAGAGCCATATTTTAAATGGGCTTATAAATTCATAGTGTGGAAGGACATCCAAACATGCAACCACCAATGAGTGACCACATGAAAACACCCATAAAACCCTCTGAAAACCCAAAAGGCTCTACATATGACATAAAGCACCATTAGTACTGCATACAGACAATAAGCCAAACAAAATCCTTAAAAAATCACAACACTCCATAGCACATTTTGACCTGGGCCTCATCTTCACCTTCACTGCAAGCCTACGGAGAGCACTCTGTTGCCAGCAAGCCCCTGCTGCTTTGCTATGTAAGGAGAGGGCACGCAGGACAGAGAAACTTCCCTCTACCCCCAAGTGAGGATTCCTGATGGTACGCGGAACATACCCACACCTTCACCGAACCCAGACGCTTCTGAACACGCTTCGATGGCAGTGTTTGCACCTACGATGAATGCACACAGACAGGTACCGCTTCTCCATGTGCAATTCTCGTACCACAGGGAACTGCTTCGAGAAGGTACGAACACATTTGGTATTTCTTTGAATAAGTCTTCGCAAGATATAATAGCGATGGCAGACAGAGCGAGAGCCAGGTGCAACAGAGAAGATATGAATTTCACTGAGTTGTGCAACTGGGTTTCGATGACATTTTCCAGTTGTGGAAGTTCTCTAACAGACAAGTATTTCCAAAAACTTGCAAAATTACAGTGAACTGTTCATAAACAACAGTTGCTCCACCCCACCGAAGCAGAGGTTAAACTGCAGAGCCAGAGCCTTACCAAGTTTGAACTTTATAAAAAAAAAAATATAATCCTGGTGAAGTGGCATAGCAGATTTTTTTCAGGTGGATGTGGGACTATTAAAAACCACTTTTGATGCCAGCTGCTACTTTTAAGCATCGCGGTATAAACCTCAGATTTGGTGACCCCAGAATGAACTCTCATACAACGCTGCTATAATTTTAACAAGAGGAAGAAAGACTACAAAATTAGATCAGAAAGTCTCTGACAATTTTACAAAACTGGCAGTGTAAGGATTAAACAGGATATACGAACATTAGTAGTAAGGCTAAGATTAAATATGTCTGTGCTTTTATATTGATGCTAAAACCAAAAATGGGAGCATGTGAATTCATATATGCCTGTGTATGTGCATATACACACACATTTGTGTAAAATGGTATTTTATTCATGTAACATAAATAGACAATTAATAGGTTTTACTGCATATATGTAATGGTAGTAGAAAGAAGACAATAGAAGATGCAAATGATACAGGAATGAGAGGAGAAGTTACATCGATAAAAGAATAATATTCATTAAAACATATCATGTAAGTATAAATATAACTATAAATATATACTATGGATATATGTAATCTATAAAATATATAACACATCTGTATATAGATATATTTTTATATACACTTTTACTCATAAGTGAAGAAAAGGCAACTCTTCAAAAAGTGATAATGAATTGTAAACACCTGCTAATAATTCAGAATGGTCAAAGTTGTCAAAGGATCTCACAACCACAAGTGTGGAAAGTTGAATTACAGGTGAAATTCACTGCCTATAAATGTAAAGTAATGCATTAAAAAAATACACACACAGATCCCCAATCACATACAAACCGAGATGGGCTCTATACCAGCTTGTAAGGATGACATTTTAGAGTCATCAAGGACAGCTGTCTGAAAATGCCACTTTGATGCCCAGCAGCAGATAAAAATCTATTAGTTTTGGCAGTGGGACGAGGCTTAATTGGAAAGATTTAGATAACAAACCAAGAATCATCACAATGTGATTTTATAAAAATACACAGCTCCCTGGTAGCTCAAAATCTGGTTGCTTTTCTCTTTACTCCATCACAAAGAGATACAGAAGAACACGAAAGGACATAGGGCAAAGAAACATGGAACTTCAGAGATTATACACTGCCTTTTATAAGGAAATATATATATTTATATATTTTTCATCGTAGTATAGAGATGCATACAGAGCGGCTACAACAGGGGTCTGTTTTATAAAATTATTGGCAATTTTCATATGCAAGGAAGAATTATTTTACAGATGCTTAACAGTTTTGTGTAATTCATTTTCACAACATACTCTGAAGGTCAAATGCTAAAATGGAGGATTATAGAAGGTGGCAAAGCGTAAATCATGATGATCATGCAGATATCTAGACTTGGAATACACCAAACTGCTGAGCAGCAGAAGCCAATAGTCTCTTCCAAGCAAAAGATCACTTTGTGCTGCCTCTGTTTCTTACACTCTTTCTTAAGAACCTATTAACTGCTAGTGTTGAAAATTTTTAACTTGACTCTGATCCAGTAGAGATACTCTTTTAATTTTCTTTCTATTCCCCAACATTTCTAAGTGCAAAAGAATATTTAGATTTTACTTTTTAGTAACTTTAGTATACCATTTTTAAGTTAACATCTTTATATATATTTATTGCTAATAAGCTAACCAATGAACAACAATAAACAGCAAACATATTAAAATCTCCCTTATATTGACAAAAAATTCATTTCATTATTTTTTCAAGGTATCAAGAACTGAAGGAATTTTCTTTTTAATGTAACAAGAACTGAAAAAAGAAAGTGTGTTCAGTAAGCTACTTAGAAGTTATTGAACTGGTCAAAGATAAAAAAAAAGTCTCCCCATGTTATGGCTGGTGCTATATTATTTCTTTCATATTTTAATGTATACAGTATATGGAATTCAGCAATACAATTAACAGCACTTGTACATAAATTAAGGACTTAGCTAAGCCTAAGATGACACTACTCAAGGTTTTGTTTCCATTGACTTAGAATGTTATTTCTGGTGAACAGGAAATCACAAACATAAAAATAAAACCATAATGTGTCACACAGGTTTCTACAGCAGATATGGGGAATATATACCTAGAGCTAAGTGTAGGTCATGCCACAAGAAAATGCAAAAGGTCTGCATACACCAGAGAAACCCCTGAGGTCTCCAAATGCCATCACATGAATCCTTGCAGAAGCATCAGCACTATCCAAAGTTCACAGCTGAGCTCCTTTTAAAATATGCGGTGAACTTTTTTATTTTCTAAATGGCTTTAAGAAGGAAGGTTTTCTAACAATAATGATGAAGCTATCAAACAATAAACTTACTTTAAATCATTCTCCAAATGTAGTACTTATTAGGAACTGGTTACACTGCATATGTTTGTATACCTTAAAGTGCAGCCTAGTCCCTTGTACTATTTACATCCTCCAGCATCCAAGCTTTTGTCCATGCCTAATCTCAAATACTGAAAGCATTTAAGCTTGTACACTGACTTAAGAGAACTAATGGCAGCAGGCAAGTAGAAGAATGTGTTTGACATATTGAAGAACATCAACTTACTCTCTTATTTTAGTCTTGCCACACATTATTTTCGATTGGGGAACAGTTCTTCAGAAATATTACATAGGTAACTAATGACTATTAGCTTAGAACCAGTTATTTACATTTTTTACTAACAGATGTCTTTTTGAATTATTAATTTATTTTGGAAGTCTATAAAGCTTTATAACAAGATTAAAAAAATGTTTTAGCTGCGACCTCAGGCAGAATTTGTTCCAAACAGCTTCCTTTGGCTGATGAAGCCTGAAATCAGAACCTCAGTTCTTCTTGGTATTGTAACCCTCTTTTAGAATTTTCTACTCATTAGCATACTTTTCCATTTATATTTCTGAGAGAAAAAGTGTCCTTTGTTCATGAGAAACAAGCAAACAAAAATGACAAAAGTTAATTTTTAAAATGCTTCACAAAGCGATTGTACACGAAGCCATTCTTCCTCCGCCGCACGCACTGAATAGCAATTGGCTGCCAGCCTTAAGTTGTGGTTTAGTCCGTATAATGACATTACATTAGGAAACTGCTTATAGGGCTAACCACAAGATTATACAGAACAAGCTTTAAAAAAAAAAAAAAAAATCCCAGAAGTTAAGCAACAAAAGGATTCTAATTGCTTCAGTTGAATAACTTGATTTCACTTTTGCATGACTACAGTAAGTGTTGTTAGTCTTCATTGTCTGTACTTTTTATTTAGTAAGAAGTAGAACAAAAAGTAATAGAAAAAGGGCCTTTGTTTTATCAGTAGCACTTTTATGACAAGTTCTGCCTCGAGCATACGCAGAGAGCCAGGGCGCTCAGATGGGAGACATTTGATTCCACTGCTTCCCACGAGCAAGCCTTCTCTGATATGTCAAATTCATAGTATAAAGCTGATTGCAGTAGAACTGTGTAAAATACTTGTTCTTTTCCCCAAATAAGGTTGCTTCTAATGATTTTGCATGTTGACTAAGCAGTCAGGTCACCAAAACTGCTACCATCATGACAAAGAACCAAAAAACTCTCTTCTTTCCGAAACCAGAAGAAAAAAGTGATAATCCCAAGTGTTCCTAAAACCTTTGGGGAAGCAGGCAAAACTGTATCAGAAAACCACTAAACTTCTGTAGCACAGAACCACAAAACTACATTTGTTATAAGCCCAAAATCACAGTTACTTGGAAGATGTTTGCGTTGAAAGCACTGCAAGGTAATAGATTAGAAATGGTCTAAAGAGTACATAAAAATGGTCCAAGAGGACCCCGTCTAATAGAAGGCTTTCCATTGACTTTGGTACTAGTGGATCAGATCACACCATCACTTGCTGTGTCCTGGATGATTTCTACACCCATTTCCCTCATTTTTAAAGTGGACCTTGTACACACTCACAGGAAGCTTGTTAAGCCTGACTAGATCAACATGTAAAATACTGAATTACAACAAAATCGTAGTGCCAGTCAGTGCCAAAAATCTCAAGCATCAGTCTCCTTTATGACCCATCCTTTGACGCAGAGAGCTTAGCAAAACAAGAGCTGTTGGGATGTACCAGAGTATGGTGAAAGGGCTGAAGAAGTTCAGAGGGAAGAGAACAACTGAGATTAGCAAAACAAAAAAGGCAGTAACTAAGGGCAAATACCTCTTCTCCTATCACAAACTTTTTCAACATGCTGGCAGCCAGCTTACCACTTTGGAAAGGCAGAGTTATGATAGTTAAAAAAGCAACACACCAAGCCCACTACTGACAGAAATCCCTGATGTCATTGCTCTTACTAACGTAAAATTCACTTTTTTTTTCTCCTAAATAAAAATAGACTGACATTTCTGTAAAATTTTCAGTCTCAAAAGTCAGACAGTGTTAGTATTCTGTGATGCATAGTTAATGTTGTAAGAGGCAGAAGATCTGAATTGTGATCTGTTTTCTCTGTGAGAAACTGTAATGTATTAACATGGTTGGAGGCAGAGTTCAAGCAAAACAGTATTGGAGACTTCGGATAGGGATTAAAAGAAGACTGCTTAGTAACAAAGTATCGGTGCTATAGTTATCTTCAGGTTTTGAAAACAAAATAGTTTTTCACTTTTCGAGAAGTAATCAATGCTGAAAAGCAACAAAGCATTGAAAATCATAAGGAACGGCTTCTGGACATCCCAACATCACCTTTTTAGATACGTACCTGACTAAATGCAATTTGAGCCTCCTCTGCTCTTACGCAGATATAAATTGTAATTAACTTTACTTAGTGAATAAGACTCTCTGAGGAAGAAATAAAACAGTACCTAACTCAGATGCACATTTAATATATGAACCGTTTGAACAGGGTGAAATCAGTGGTCAAACATCAACATTTCTGTGCATAGAAAAAGTTTTGAAAGCTTGATTCTCCTCCAGCCCAGTTTCTGAAGTCTCAGTTCAAAAATATAGGTCAAGTTTCGTACCTTCTCCAACCTTTCTCAAAGTCAGCTTGCACAGTGCAAGTCTGACCTATTTTGAGTGGGTCCTTCAAAAATAAATAAATAAATAAATAAATGAACCAGGTGGCTGCATCACTTTTCATAAGATATTTCTGCATTAAAGGTCTTGTACTTGAATTCCATACTCTGAAGAACAGATTGCTGTGAACTCACTCGTAACTGGAGGCTGATTAGTTAGCTCAAGGTAGATTAGCTGTTTCTGCATTTTATTTAACAATTCCTAGAGTAAACAAGTGTTAACATAAAGGTCAAGCACAATGGAAAAATCATTACTTTTTCTGACCACGATGCATTAATTACATTGAAGGAAAAAAAAAACCAACATCAAAAATCAGAAAATATAATGTTGCTATTATAACATAATATAATTATTATACTGCTTCCTTCTTTTGGAAAGCTAGAGAATGACAACTCTTTAACTCAATTTTAGTATCTTCTTTTGTGAGGATTTGAAACAGAGAAACAGGAAGCATTAGGATATATTGTGGCCAAACTTCTAATTAGTAAAACTGACCTAAATACTATCCTACATGGGAATGCCAATTGGAGAATAATCTTGCAAATTTAATCCAAAACATTTGAGTAAAAATAAAAATAAAAATATTTCTACACTAAAAGGCACATTTTCTGAGGCATTTTTTAAAAACAGGTTCATTCTGATCATTAAACAATTTTATTCTGAAAATCAGTTATCAGATTATTTTTTTTGGCTCAGCCTGCCTTCAATCCAAAGCCACTGTATTACTTTCAGTGCAGCAAAAGGTGGCATATATCAGTTCTCTCTCTACAAACTCCTGCTAATACATTTCAAAGTGTTATTTCATGTACAAATAGGTGAATTTCTTAATATACACACTGCAGATTTTCTCTGAGGATAACCATTATGAGAAATTCAGAAGTCCACTGATAAGAAAGGTAAAAGGACTTTCATAGCCTGAGAACTGCTATCTATAACGTTGGCACTTTGATCTCTCAGAATACAAACTAATGCTATATCTGGGATGTAGCTCATTATTAATAGTTAAATATATTTAAATGGAGCAGCTTTGAAGATCACTTCCAGTATCAATAGCTTGCATTTATATAAGGCTTTCATTTTCAAGGACAATGCTACAGGGTCCCTGAATCTGACATATATGCGCATGTATATATAAACTTCCATTTGCATTCAAACACATCATTAAGATTATAAATATGTATCCATTCACAAATATAAATGCATGATCTATTAGCTTAACTATAGTTTTTGAGACTTTAATATATAAGGCTAGATGATAGGTCAAAGTATAATCACAGACATCAATGGAATTATACCAATGGATTGTGGAGAACATCATCCAGTGCTCTCTGCAGAAAAAGCTGTATCAGAAGACGACTTTTGTCCAGAAGTTAAATAGAATAACCTTCATTTCTTTTAATAGGTTCTGAAAATATGAGGGTAAAGCAAGATATCTTTTACAGAGGAATCTTGGGTAAAACACTCATTGCCCTATTTCACTTTATACAGAATAGACATTTCAGTCAAGTTGGATTTTCGGAAAGACTTACTTCTGTTGAAAACTCTCAGCCAAGACCTTAAAAATTTCCACCAGTTTATTTTTAAATGAAGTGCCCAAGCCAGAGACTTTACAACAGGCAAAACAAACAAAATCTATTAAAAAAAAAATAAAATGTTCTGTGCAAACATTTCTTATTTAGCAAGTAGCACTAGTTCACCTTCAGTGAAATCGATTATGCTTGCTATGCAATATTTGAAGGGTACATTGTATTGTATTTCACCTCTTTCATTTCTCTACACATGTACTTCTCCAACTGCACAGATTGAATTTAACCAGAACATCTCAGGAAGAGAGTCAAGAAAGGAAACAATTTACCATAAAAAAAAAAAAATATTTCTAACCAAACATAGGTTAACCTTTTCCTCAACATCAGCTCATGAATTCAAACAGGGAGGACAAAATTCTTCTCCCATTGAAGCAAAAGGGAACTTTAATACTGATTTCAAGAAGGTTGGATATCATCCATCAAACTAAGGAAAGATATAAGTGGTTTAACTTATTACTTATTTAAATAACTAATTTTTTTTTTACCAGGTTGTCTTTTTTTTTTTAAGATACTACTACTAAATAAAAGTTTATTTTTCCATAATTACTGTAAAAGCCTTCCACAACATAACATTTGCAGTATCTTCTGTATTGCATCCCATTTCCAAGTGTAATGACCCTCAAAATTCAAGATTGATTTTGGCTTTACTTTCATCAATACTAATCTCCAAGATATATTAGACTTTACATTGACCTAAACAAAAAAGTCATTATATGTATATTAGTCAATCTCCAAAACATTTATTAAATTAATTTCAGAGACCACAAAAGGTGTATTGTTACAACCATTTCTATCTGGGATTTCTATCCATCATCCTTAGGAAGGTTTACATGGAACTGATAATTCACATAATCTCATAGCCACTGTAGTGGATTTCTCAAAATGTCTTGACCCATCCTTTATTATTTTAAGATTAATCTTTTTGTATGTATCTAATTGGAGGAACACCACCATATTATATGGTTACTGGACTATTAGAATCCAATCTTACACATGTTAAAGTCAATGGGTGATTATATCTCCCCCTTCAGCGACAGAACTCAACTCTTCAAGACTGGGAGAGGTCTAAAACACTACATTTAGACTTTAAGTCCCCCTGAAAGCAAAGTGAGAGAACCTTTATAGACTTCAACAAAACTATTTGCACTTCAGATAGATAACACAATTTACTCTTTGCATAGTAAAGGCCCCATATTGTAAATTATTTGAGGCGATAATCATGTGTTTATTCTCTCCCTCAGGCAATTTATCCCAAATTAAATAATTTTACAACCTGGCTGAAATTTTGTTACGCAAAAGTGATATTAAACACTCCGTGAAATTTCTATCCAGAACCTTAACATAATAAAAACTGATATAACATTCATAATATTCATTTTTTTGTAAATTAACCACAGACACTTAAGTACAATACTAATAGAGCTCATATACTTACAAGTTTGACACATCTACACCATTGCCTTAAAAATTTAACTTTATACTTTCTATTGCCTTAGCTCTGGGGATGCAAATACTAAAAGACACAGAAGTAGGCAGAATAAAATCCTTACTACTCAAACAGGAGCAGAAGCTGCTTAAAAAAATGAAAAGAGAACCGATAAAATGGATAGTAATCAAGAGCAAGGACATAAAAAGCCAGAGAGAAGGCAAATAATTTCATAAACATAGTGAGATATTTTCAAAAAATCATCCAAGTTTGGCAACAATGGCTTAAACGTCTCTCAGCTCTTTCCATACTGGCCAGAGTGAAGATGTCCGTGCTTCAATCTCAACTGTTTGATGCCTTTTGGATTTCCACTTCCATATCACTACAGCCACTGCCAATCTTCTAATGCGCCAGGGGAGAGAGGGGAGCTAGTGTCACTTATCCTGCTCCATTTGGAATCTATGACATTCCAAATTACCATTTAAAGTACCTTTCTACTAAGTAAAATTGCATTAGAAGTAAACTTGTTTCTACCCAAATGGACAAACAAGTAGTCCCAAAGTACACAGGTTACGTAAGTATCCACCACCAAGTGAGAGAGTAGTATTTCCCAAACTTTGTCATCCCAACTTTAAGCAGAAAGAGTACGGTACATCCTCTACGACAGCTGCTAATGGATTAATCCAAAAGACACATATAAGGAACAAATGAGAGCTAAATAGAAGCCTGTGCTATTATCTGAAACGCGAGTAGTTCCGCTGGAGGTGCTGTCATGCCACACAAAAGCAAAATGACATTTTCATATGCACTACACAAAAAGAGAATGAGAGAAAAACAACAAGATTCCCCAGACTAAAAGCTCTTCTAAACTTGTTTTTTCTTTTCTTCTAAAATTCTGTCATTGTCATCAGAGTTCCCGCTCCACAAACTACTGTGGACACTTTCCTTGCTGCCCTTGATATTTTAGGGTGAAAGAACATCTAAAACCATCTACACTGCCCATTTTTTCATATTCCTTTTATGAAACGGCTATGATTAGAAACCATTTTGAATATTACGAGTTTTCAGGGGGAATTTATATGAGTATGTCGGGTCGTACAGAGAGGGAGCCAGCCCTAAACACACACTGAGGAATGAGAGAGGAGGAGAGCTTAATCTCCCACTTCAGGCAGCCTAGAGGGCTGCTGAAGGAAAGGCCAAAGAAACAAGAATAGAGAGCCAGGCTGTACACAATGCGGCTTTAGCCTGCTAAGGCGCAGACAAGCGGCTTAAACCTGACGTAGAAGAGGAGAAGGCACTGGAGAGAGGTTAAACATCGGCAAGAGCCAAAAAAGAACGAAGGGTTTCTGAAGCTCCGTTATGAACAGATTTGAAGTGGAACTGGATTGGTACATTACACAGCGTGACTTTTAAAGCTTTGACAGAAGCTAAACGCAACCATTTCCCTGGGCCCATACCACTGCTAAGCATATAATCCCTTCTGGAAAATAAACAAAGTCTCTCTCCAAAAATCTGCAGTATTTGCCCACCCCTCTCTGCTGCTGCTGGGTGTTTCAGAACCCACTTGCTCTAATGGGGGAACGTGCTCCAAATTTCTGCAAGAAAATTTTATTCAGTGGTACTAGATACTCAGCTGTTCTTGTGCCAGCAATGTCCTTTAGCGCAAGGTTCTGCTTCCCTTGTGTTGATCCCCTCCTGAATTTGCACATGAAGTCTATATCCCACTTGGGATTTCACTTGGTAAACAAACTAGGATCTCCCTTATCTCTATGACAAGGCAGGCTTGCTAGATATTCCGGCCATCCTGTGAGCTCTTCTCAACACCTGGTCCAGTTTCAGCCATTTCTTCTTGAACGTGAGTGATCAGAACATTTCGTCTCATCCTAAATTATTGTGAGATGACATTAACATTTTACTAGATCTTTCAAAGCCATCTCTCCTCAGGCATCATAAGGTTATATTTTGCTTTTTCCATTGTTATATTACATAAGTAGTCCAGTTGAATAATTCCTTTATTCCCAAATCACCCCCTAAGTTTCTATTAGAGAACAAATATATATGTTATGAACATGAGAAGTAATTAATTACAACAACCTTCCAAGGCCTCAACTTCAACTTGTGACATCGACCTTTTTGTCAAATATACAACAGAGGACAAAAGGACAACTGTGAAAAGAGAGATTGGTTTTCATTCATAAACTTCAAGAAAGCTGCTATACATCCACACACCACCAGTCACTCATCTGAACGTTAAAGTGCAATTTTATAACAGTAAGTTTCAACCTATAATATCCAAGAAGCCTAATATACATAACTGAGAAAAACAGTCCTACTGACAGTAAGATCTAAACAGAAAATTTATTTCCACTAGAAAATTGTTAGTGGTCTGCAAATTGAAATAAATTTGAGAACTGCTTCTTGTATTATTTGGGTATCTTCCTTGCGTGAGGTAGTTTGAGGAGAGGGTTCTGACACTTATAAGCAGTAAAACTAAGAGCTCAAAGAAGATATTGAATATATTTAGCTCATTAACAGTTTTACTTCTGGAAGAAAGAGTATCTTTTACATCAGAACAATCCAGAACAGCAGACCGATAGCTGTGATGTATGTGCATATTAGCATTCTAGCTCATCTTTCCCTGCATCTCCTTCACCACAAATTTAATCCTGGTGTCAAACCCTGTCAGGTAAAAGTTGCAAGCACATGAGAAAATAAGGGAAGCATCAAGAATTCTTTTTCATGTTATTAAAGAAACAAGTCTCAAGATATCCCTTATACCTTCTAGATACTGTCTTTTTACTCTAATGAAGTGGAGCTGAAGAATCATAGAATTGTCTAAGTTGGAAGGGACCTTTAAGATCATCAAGTCCAACCATCAGCCTAACACTGCCAAAACCACCACTAAACCATGTCCCTAAGCGCCACATCTACACCTCTTTTAAATACCTCCAGGGATGGCGACTCCACTGCTTCCCTGGGCAGCCTGTTCCAATGCTTAACAACCCTTTCTGTGAAGAACTTTTTCCTAATATCCAATGAAAACCTCCCCAGTGTAACTTGAGGCCATTTCCTCTTGTCCTATCGCTTGTTACTAGCAAGGAGAGGTCGACCCCTCCTTTCAGGTAGTTGTAGAAGGTAGACTATGCTATGGATAAGAATTAATTAAATAGTAATTGAATAACTAACAGTTTTGCCGCTGTTAAGACAAAAACTAAAATGCTTTGTCCTCCTCATTACATTCTGAATACATTTTGTATACGTAGATTAACTATTGATTAATTGCAATAAAGCAGGGACTTGCACTTTTAGAATTTAAGCGGTCAGGGAGAAACATGTGACAACGGGTTGCACCCAACTTACATTGCCCGAACAGTTGCCAAAGGAACTACTGAGAACGGAAAGCATGGGATTTGGCTACTTCAGTGGAATTCATTAATTCAATAAAATTTTTAGTGTCAAATGCAAACTAATAGCTAAAATTATCCCTTTCTCCTCTGCCCACATTAATGTTTTAATAGGATCTGAATAAAAACCCTGTTGCTCTCATGTGGATTTAAAGGAGGGTCTAACTGAGACAATCCTAGTTCCCTCCCCCCTCTCTTATGGCCAGCTGTGACAAATACACTACGTACAACTGCTGTAATATATGGTACACTGACATGATATATAGCCTATAGAATTACTATGTCAGAATATTATCACTCTGTCAGCTTCCCACTACTCCCTCTTGTCATAAAATGCTCTATGTGGGAAGACAAATGTGGATCCAAGTGCCTAACCACAGCTGGAATTCCTGGTATGTTGTACTGCCAAGTAAAACGAATTATAAAGCCCTAGGAATAAAGTGACAGTTGCTAAAGATGCCCTAAAATCCTTAGTTTACAAAGTCATTGTATTGACTTTGTATTTTTGACAATTGACAATATTAAGCCTCCATCCCTTCCAAGGGCAAAAAATCTGGGCAATTAGAACAAGTTCCATCTCACCAGAAAACTTGCATTACTCCAGTACAGCCATAAACCCAAGGAAATTTCTGATAACTTCAGGTAAGAAAAAGAAACGTCACTGCAGTCCTGCTAAAGCTCAAGTCAGAACAGGTCTAACAAAATTAACCGGTCACACGAATCTCGGTTAAAAAATAGACTGAAATTATTATCTAATATTCTACCAATGGCCTTAATAGAAACCGAGTCATTCCAAAATAAAGGCAATAGTATGGCCAAAACAGTAACACGTCATGAACAACATGAAACATACCTGAAAAAATCACCTGCTCCCAAAGCACAGTTTGCTGTTCTCAGGCAACTTTGACACCATTCATCCCCCCCCCCCCCCCCCCCCCCCCCCCCCATCATCCAGATGCCCCCCAAGGGATCTGACAGGAAAAAAAAAAGGCTTTCTCAACAGGATCTTTGGAAAAGAGGACTAAAATTAGGAAATGACAGGATAGGTCCTGTGACCTATATATGAGTGGCAAACAATTTTAATATCATATCCTGCAAACATTTAAACGAAAGGATGACCTGATAATTCTTTTAGACGTTTTAGCAAAGCGTGAGAGCCTCTTAAAACGACTTCCATCCGTGCAGCTCCATCAAACTTAGTGCTGATTTATAAATTGCTAAATGTAGCCACGTCAGTATTTTAACTCAAAATTAAGCATCCCAACCCTAGTGTTACACATTAAACAGCACATACTACACAAAAAATAACTTTCCATAACCCAGAACTATTTTTTTTCAGTTTCCATAATACCACAGATCCACATTTCACTTGAGTAACTAAAAGAAAACATCACCTTGAATTTAACTTTATACCAACAGCATTTACGGTAAGAGCGACTTTTTCAATTGTACCTTTTTCTTTACTTTACTTTTGGTTATTTAAGAGTGCTCCAGGAGAATTCTCAATGTATGGGATACAAGCCTGTCCCCATCCCCTCTTTTCGCATGCCTCTTCGCTACTCTTTCAGCATCAGCTTCACCAGTCCTGTTACAGAACACCCTATAACCGCCTGAGTAACGGGACCGTTACTTTCAGGCACAACGCACAGAGTTGTACTTCTGTTACTATATAAAGGCAGCAACTACATCCCAACTCCTGTAACACGCACAAAGTAATCCGTCAAATGAGTTTGTTGGGGTTTTTTTTTTTGCCTGATGCCTTTCAGAGACAGCAATTCTTTGCTTTCACGAAGCAACTTGACAGTTTCCCCCCGTGAACCGAAGGCCGGCTCACGGCAAGCCTGGCAAACCCCCTCTTGAACGGCGTCTTCACACCCAGCGTACTCTTTGCTTTTTATAGACATGGCTTCACTTCAGCCCCTCTCGCTTCCCTCCCCGAGAGCGAAACCACAGCTAAACGGCCGCTTCTAAGATGGTTAAACTCTGCGTAACGGCTACAAAAAATCGCCAGCAGCTTTCCCGGCCGGACGCCCCGCCGCCGCGGCGACTCCATGGGCACCAACACCTCGCCCCGACCGCCGTGCGGCACAAACCAACCCCCGAGTCCCGCACAACCCCAGCCGGGGGCGGCCCGGGGACCCCGCGCTTCTGCCCCGCGGCGCGGCGGGGAAGGTGCCGGCGTACCCGAACCGAGCGGCGGGGGAGAAGCCGAGCGCGGAGCGGCGCAGGTGAGAGCCCGACCCTGAGGCCGCCCCCGCCCAGCGCCGCGGAGCCGCTGCGCGCCTTCCCCGCGCCGTGCCGCGGTGGCTCCGCGCACCTCTCCGACCCCCTCCATCCCGCGGTGGGGCGAACCCGGGGGCAGATGCTCACCCGCAGCGGGTGGGCGCCCACCGGGGAGCGCCGCGCCCGCCCGCCCGCACTCACCGCACCGCTCCGCTCCGCTCCCCGCGCCGGGACACGGTGGTGGCGGCGGCGGCACCTCCCTCCTGCGGCGGGTCGGGGCGGAGCGGGGCGGAGGCTCCGCGTCTCTCTGCCCCCCCCCCGCCCTCCGGTGCCCCGCACCGCCCACGCTCCCTTCCGCGGGCATTCACCCGCCCCCCCCCCCGGCATCACGCGGCCGCCCCTCCCCGGGAGCCAGCGGCTTCATCCGCAATGCAGCTGCGGCCGCGCTCTCCTCCTCCTCCTGGTCCGGCCCGGCCAGAGAGGGCACCTGCCCGCCGCCCCCTCGGATCCGCGCTTAACCCGCTAAGCAACGCGGACCCAGCCCCGCGGACGGACGGACGGACGGCGCCGGGGCACCGCGCCTGGGCGCACGGCCAGAGCGGGGTCAGGGAGCTCCTGGCGCTGGTGCGCCCTCAGGGCTGTGAAACAAGGCGGGACGGGAGAGGGGAAAAAAAGAGAAAAGGGTGGGGGGAGAAAAAAGAAAGAAAAAGGAAAAAAAAAAAAAAGAAGACTAATAAAAGAAAGAAAAAAGAAAAGAGAAAGGCAAAAAGAAGGAAAAAAGAAAGAAGAAAAAAAAAGAAAAAAAAAAAACAAAGAAAAAGGAGGGGAAAAAAAGAAAAACGAAGAAAGAAAGAAGAAAAAGAAGAAAAAATAAATTAGGAAAAATAATAATAAAAAAAAGACAAATTAAAAAAAAAAAAAAAGAAAGGAAAAAGAAAGAAAAAAAAAAGACGAAAGAGTGTTATTTCCAAAAGGACTTTGCGGGCTGCTTCTCCCCCCAAACCTATTACTGCGGTGGACCCCTGGGACCGGGTGAGATTAATTGCTCTGTGTTACGAAGAAAGTGATAGATGCCATTAATCAGGGAGGTTGTAAGTCATCCACGTTTGTAGATGGAATTCAGAGATTAGCTGGGACAGATGGCAGGCAAACGCAGCGCTCTCCAGGTCTGGCATAAATCACTCAACTTCTGGAATTATTAAACAGCCAATGACAGAATCTCATACATTTTCTTAAAGAGAAGCGTTTCTTAGGAAGATGAATATTCACTTCATGTTATGAAAGACTGTTTCCAATTGCTGTTACATTTCCCTTTCTAAATAATGAAAGTATTGGGTTTTCCTTCCTGAATGTCAGAAACTTCAAACCTGAAAAAAGAAACAAGACTTTTCACACAGATATCTTTCAGCCACAGATAAGAAGCAGAGCCAGGCAAACTACATGAGTACTCAAATCATTGCTTTAATGCCCTTTCTGAAATAAACAGGCAAAGTTGTAAGTTAATAGGTTTGTCCTGTTGTCCCAGTAGATTTCTCTTTCCTTGAAGTAACTACTGCAGCAAAACTCTTTTTTTTCAAGTTTTGGTTTCATGCGCTTTGAGGAAAGCAGTGATCACTGCCACTTTTATTCAGTACCTCTAAAAGAACTTTAGGCATTCTATGGAATCTGAATATTCGAAGTGGAGAGAAGAGCTTTTTTCATTGGTCTCCCCTAATTTTTTTTCACATAGCAAAAATGAGTTATGGCATGATCAACTTCAATCAATCTTTCATGGTATCACATTGATTGATGTGTCAAATGCTTGTCTAAATATAAGCTTAGCACCAATATATGTGACTGAGTAATTGTGAGCTTGATTGCATGTCCCGCAATGATGTGATCAATCTGCAGCGACACTCAGAATTTTGCAGAAACCCGCCCTATAAATCCAATCATAGCAGCTATTCTATCACATAAAAGGGACCACAGTCCAAAACACGGCGTTTACAATAGTTATTAAAAAAAAATATTCAAACATTAAGCTCAGGATGTGTAAACTAGAGGTTTACCATGCTAACCAGTTTAATTTTCACTATTAAAAATTTATTTTAGGAAAATTCATGGGGTTTTATTAGATTTAACAAAAGCAATGTACAAAATATCAGAAGTGCTTTTTTTTAACTTACTCTCAACATTTGGATTTACTGAACACTGTACCCTGAGTCATCTTTAAATTGCATCAGTATCTGGTGCAGAAGCAGTCTCACACACAAGTATCATCTTTCCTAACTTTGGTGCAAAATCGAGGGGAAAAAAAAACCAGGTTTAAATTATTTACTTTTTAAATCAAAAGGGCAAAACTAACACTTCAAGTGGAGAACAAGGTCGTTGTTATGACTTAGAAATATCACTATATACAATGAGAATAATTTAGTTTAGGGAAGACCTTTAGAGATGATCTCGTGCAACCCCCTGCTCACAGCAGCGCAACTTCAAAGATAGATCAGCTTCCTCAGGACCTTATCCAGCCAAGTTTCAAAAATCCCCGAGAACAGAGATACTGACATTTCTGGGAAAACTGTTCTATTTTGACTACTGTTTGTTGTAGAGAATGGTTTCTTTTTTTCTTAATCAGCATTTCCCTTGCTGTAACTTGTGTTTTGTTGCTACTCATCCTTTCTCTGGGCACCTAAGAGTGTGGTTCTGCCTTCCCTGTAAGCGCTGCCTTGGTAGATGAAGATGACAGTTAGACCCTCCACCTTAGCCTTCTTTTCTTCACACCTCCCAAAAACATCCCTAACTGTTCACAAATTCCCTATTCTTTCATATTCCTTTTTAATAAACCTCATTGAATTTAATTTTATAAAGTAAAACTGTTATTTGTGGGTTTTTTTCCCCCATCTGTTCCAGTCCTGTTCAATATATTCATCAATGACCTGGATGAAGGGATAGAGTGTACCATCAGCAAGTTTGCTGATGATACAAAACTGAGAGGGGTGGCTGACACGCTGGAAGGCTGTGCTGCCATACAGCGTGACCTGGACAGGCTGGAGAGTTGGGCAGAGAGGAACCTAATGAAATTCAACAAGGGTAAGTGTAGGGTACTGCATCTGGGGAGGAATAACCCCATGCATCAGTACAGGTTGGGGGCTGACCTCCTGGAGAGCAGCTGTGTGGAAAGGGACCTGGGAGTCCTGGTGGACAACAGGACGACCATGAGCCAGCAATGTGCCCTGGTGGCCAAGAAGGCCAATGGCATCCTGGGGTGCATCAAGAAGAGTGTGGCCAGCAGGTCAAGGGAGGTCATCCTCCCCCTCTATTCTGCCCTGGTGAGGCCGCATCTGGAGTACTGTGTCCAGTTCTGGGCTCCCCGGTTCAAGAAGGACAGGGAACTGCTGGAGAGGGTCCAGCAAAGGGCTACAAAGATGATTAGGGGATTGGAACATCTTTCTTATGAGGAAAGACTGAGGCACTTGGGGCTTTTTAGTCTAGAGAAAAGAAGACTGAGGGGGGATCTTATCAATACTTATAAGTACTTAAGAGGAGGGTGCCAGGTAGATGAGAAGAGTCTTTTTTCAGTGGTGCCCAGTGATAGAACAAGAGGTAATGGGCACAAACTGGAACATAGGAAGTTTCATCTAAACATGAGGAGGAACATCTTTACTGTGAGGGTGGCAGAGCACTGGAACAGGCTGCCCAGAGAGGTTGTGGAGTCTCCCACACTGGAGACATTCAAAACACGCCTGGACACCATCCTGTGCAACTGCTGTAGGTGTCCCTGCTGTGGCAGGGGGGTTGGACTTAGATGATCTCCAGAGGTCCCTTCTAACCCTGACCATTCTGTGATTCTGTGATCTCTCAGAGGACTAAAAATGGATAGGTAAAATGACTCATTCCTCTTATAAAAGAGGTACTTGTGATGAAACCTACACAAAAGAGCATGGTCAAAGTAAAACTTCCTCCTAAGTTCCTATTTCTATCAGAAAGAGCAAAGATTCAGGTCAAAGTCATTTACATCCCATTTGGCCATAAAAGTTGCTCATACAGAAACTTTAAGGGTATTGGCAGCACCTACAAAGCAGACTGAGTTTTCCCAGGCCTTACATAAAAAAAAAATTAATACTGAATGTTAAGTGTTTCCACTAACAGTAATGATGTTTGCCTGAGATGCAGTTTCTTGGGCCTATTTGAAAATACACATTTTTATGCACGTGGCCTGCGTACAGACACATGGCTAATGCTCAGATAGGTCATGAAGTGAAACTGTTGGGGACGGCAGCTCAGAGCAAGGTTGGGAAAGGGAAGAACTAGCAAAAAGGGTAGCCTAGGTTGAAACTGTTTTCCCTTTTGTTCACACAAGCTCTGCTTTTTCTGCCATCTCCACAAAAAACTAGAATTTCTAGCCATTGTATTCATCTTAAACTGTTTGAATTGTTTACCAGTATTCTCAATTAATACTATTTGTATTTTAACTTATTCTCCATTTCTCCATTACATAAATTATGTGCTCTTTCTCTCTGCATACATGTATATATAACTTATCAAAAAATACATATAAGACATATAATCTTAAGCATCTCATGGATACAAACATTCGTGTTTTAAAGAACCCTCATTTCACACCCGGAACAAGCAGACAGGTATATCTGAAACATAATATTCTGCTGTATTGCAGAATCACCATCACATTCTAAAGAAATCTAGCAGCCTTGCAAGGTGTGTTTGCAATTAGGTTTGCATGGTTTTTTCAGGCCCTTTAGAGCAAATCAAGGGTGAGAACTGAAAACAAATTGGCTCAAGTGTTCTGGGAGAGAGTCTTTAAAGAAACAAGCAAAAAATGTCTTCTTAAATCTGTTAAGAACTTGTGAAACCTTTCAGAGGTTTTGTAATGATGCAAAAAATACAAGGGAAGAAATTTTCCCTAAGGGACTTGACGAGAGAGAGTACATGTTCATAGTCAAGGAGCTAAACAATTCAACAAATTGGAGTGGGATAAGGAAGCTTTCACCTCAGTTCAGCAAAGCTGTGATAAATTGACTGAGTTGTTACTGTTTTACATATTTTATGCCTTATATGACATTAATTAGTTATTTCAGTGGGCAGCAGTCTACTCAAGAAATCACCAGCGCAGCAGACCCTAATTGGCATTCCTGTTCAGAGTCTATACAGAAAGCATTAATTTTCTAGCACTGTGCAGACACAGACGGCACACACAACTATACCACTGATTACATTGAAACATTTAGTGCAAAAATGATGGTGAAGTGCAGACTGACTTACGTTGCCCATGACTATGATGCAAGTCAGCACTTGCTGCTCCTTTCTGAACCATTGTCTTCTAGCCTTGTTTTCAAATAAGAAACAAGTTATCAATGAATAAATGTATTTTTCCTTCTTCCATTTGAAATGTTATTCCCAACGCAAAGTCAAAAATCAGGTGTTTTTTTTATTCAAGAACTATTCCTTACAAGAATAAGCAATAGAGCAGTTTGAAGGCACTCCCTTGGTGGCCGCACATCCTAAAGCAGAAGAAACACTAAAGAATATTTAGTTTTCCATCTGTTCAGGGATACCTCTGGTTTCGCCTCAGAAACAAAATTGTCTTGTGTCATATCTGAAACATCCAAACTGGGAGACCTTCCATCTGTTAGTTTTCCTAACAGATTTACATCTTTGAAAAGGCTTCTGCTGAAGAACTTTTTTTTTTCCGTAAAACATCAACTGAATTGTTAACAGTGCATTTGATCTACTATAAATAGATTATAAAACATATACTTGAATGGAAGCAGATGTTGGACATTCCTTTCCTGTTCAAACCCATTTTTCAGTGGCCAGCCCAGCCTAAACCACAACACCTAAAAACTGAACACTCAAAAGTACTGGAATATAAATTGCTCATTGAGGAAAGTTGTGTCGTGCCATAAAGGCTTGCCTTGGAAGAACTGATATTTGAATCAGGTTTTAAGAGAGATATCATGATATTTTACATCTACCACTAACTCCAGCAATACCAAGAAGATGAGAGCAATAAATATTTCCAGTTGTCAAGAGTCAGAAATCTGGAAAGCTTTGTAAGGACAGGAGGAAAGCCTGGAGAGCACCTGAAGGGAAAGGGGGAAAAAGAAGAGCCTAAAATCATATTGCCCAGAACAAGGATGGGCACAAGGGCAGAGCAGCAATGGGGTGCGCAAAGCGGTTGCTGGAAGCTGAGAATGACATTTATGTAACTAAAGCAAGAAAATGTTTGCAGGGCAGAACTAGCTATTTTTTAATTTTTTTTTTAAGCCACATGGGGATTTAGCTTCTCAGGTAAATCTATTTTGCCTAAGGCCTGCAAGCTCTGCTGTTAAAAGCTCTGTGCAACAAGCGGTGAAAATTTTATTCAGATCAATGAGGTTAATAGGACCATTCCAACACCTCACGCTTTAAGAAGTTGAAAGAGGAAATGAAATTATGAGCACTCATTTCAGCTGATATCTGTGGTCCTCTGTGCTTGCCATGCCAATAAGCACATGTGGTCTCTTGAAGGAAATCTTACTGTTATAAGGATCTATGCTGTTGCTTGTGACAAAGCATTTTGGGGACTTGGGCAACAGGACAGGATGGCACACAGCTGTCGTAGCAGACCTTTAGGAATGCCAATTGTCAGTCATGAGACAGGGCAGGTCAAAGTCTGCCCTAACTTATAGGGGTACATATATGGAGTACAGAAATACCTGTGCAGAAGACTGCATTGTTATAGTGCAGCAAAGCATCCACTCATTCTTCTCGCTGAGTTCTCCAAGTTGCAGCTAATCTTGGTGTACCTAAGGATACTCACTGAACTTTTTCGCTTTTTCTTAGTAGAGTATTTTAATATAAATGACTTTCAAAACATATGAGAGCTCTTATGTGTATATGTATTTTTAGGCAACATGCCTAGTTCTTTAAGTAATACGAATTACTGTCAGATTTTTAAAACTATTAGAAAAGTGTTATTGATTTAGTGAAAAATCCAATGTATTTTTACAAAAGGATATACATCCCTTATTATCTATATTCTACAGGGGGGACAAAACATGGTTTCATTCCAAGTTAATATATATATTATTATATATTATATATTATAAATATAAAAACCCTTCAGTTTAAAGCAAGGGAGAGGTGGTACAAGGAGTGTGAGGAGAACATTTTGGTCCTGGATTCATGCTCCTGGAACATGTTCTGCACTGGACTTACTGATTTACTTTCACAAGTACTTACCTGGAAATTTGAAACTGTCATTCACTGCATGCCAAATGTACGCCAAAAAAAAAAAGCACATCAGCTTTAGCATTATAAAAGCTGATTTACAAAACCAAGAACCTTTATTGCACACTATTATTACACTAGTAATGCCTATATGAAACCCCAGCTGGATAATACCTTTATTAATGATCATGAACCTTCTTAGCATTAGTTAACTACTAAATAGAGGAGTACTTTTGTGCTAGTTAGGATGTTTACACTAGAATTAAACTGACAAAGGATAATTTACTGAAACATTCTTTTTTTTTTTTAATATAGTTTGGAGACTATGGAAACTCCAAGGGAGTTGGCAATTCAAAATATAAAGGTCAGTTTCTGTTAATGAAACCAGAATATACATAGAAGGAAGAAATTTTCGTGAGAAGCTAGCCCACTGTGGACTAATTGCTCATTACTCTCATCATCCCTTAGGAAACATGTAGATAATCCTATTTCAAGACATACAGCACAGCTGAAATTTAAGCTGAATGAACAAGGCTTGAATCTGCTACAAAGGGCCACATATCAAAGGTACAAAGAACCCAGTTCATAGCTAAATCAGGAACTGTAAAAATCCAGTCTGGTTGAAGAAGACTGGGGAGACTTTTCTGGATGTGACTGTAGAGAGCTAAAAATATATCCCCAGTAGCATCCTTAAGTGTGCTGCAAGAAATCACCAATTTACCAGTAAGAATAAATATAACATCACTCATTCCATCCCTACGGATGTACAACTTTTCTCTCAAGGGAGCCCCCTTACGTGGCGATATAGAATAAGATCACACTCTCTGGCCCTGGGAGCAGAAGCAGCACGGTGAGAAAAGATCTCCTACGCTTTCATTTGTTTCAATTTTTAACCATAAAATTGTACTGGATTTTTTCAGGTGGAACAAATGCATGTTTTCTATTCAGAGGCTATATAAGTATCATATGTTTTACATAAAAGATTTATAGGATCTTGTCCACTAGAAGTGGTCATTTTTTAATGCACTACAATCAGCACAACACTATTTTAAACTTCATATGCCCTTTTCTGTGTTGGGTTGCTCAGGTATGACCAAATGCAGGCTGCACCTCACCGTGATTTTGGCTCAGGAAAATAGAAACATCACTGTTCCAAGGGACAGGACCAAGAGATAGTCTGCCTGTCAAACGTAGGAATTATTTTCCACAGTAAGTTTTCCTTTTACTCTTTATCATCAATTTTATTGTGATGGTACTTTTTTTTGCTATAGATGAAAATTTTCTACTAGACCAGAACATTGCATAGCATAAACAAATACTAATTTTATCATTTTTAAATACAGTATTATTCTAATACCTCAGAAAAGGTGTCATGTTTTCTAAGCAGACTTGATCAGTGATACTCTGCATGAACTCTGCATGATATAGAATGGTCTATTTAGTATTATTCTGGAAATGTTGATATGGAGCACATTTTTAGAGTATTTAGAATATGAATATATTTTGCTGTGCTAGTCTTCAAAGACATTTTACTGTCACACAGAGTACCATCATTCTTTAAATTGATATTACACAAGCATTACCAGAAGAAGATAAATCATAATAAAAACTGCCCAGCAGAAATGGTTGCAGAGCTATGTTTGTATCTTCTAAAATCCCTTAGGGGGAAATAACTGTGCATGTCTATTCATATGATTGGGTCTTCTGACACCTGAGGGAATTTTCCATTCCTGGCCATAGAAATATTTGGTGGAAGGTTCTTTTGCAAATTTTATTCAGATCAGAGTTGAATCTTTTTGTTTGTTTGTTTTTAAATGAGGCTATAGGGTCTCAGCATCTAATGAAAAGATAGGTGTAGCTAAGAAGAAAGAGAGCAAAACTAATCTGGCTTTCTTATACAAAATTCTGTCCACAAGCACTACAGCCAAAATCAGTAGCATTATCTAAACTTGAGTAAAAATGTCAAAAAGAGGATTAATAAAACCATATAAAGAATAGACAGCACAATTCTCACCCTTGAGGTTGAAAGTAAAGTTTCCTGTATCTTTGATGAGGATATTATTTCTTTGCTGCCATGTCTGATATATATTTATGTATTTAAAAGCCAGAAAAATTAACTAATATGCCACACATGTTTGTAACCTAATTAATAATAAAAATTTTGGTTTTGAGCTGAGCTCTGCATTGAGAAACCTAATTTTTTTTTCCAGAGTCAGGCTCCAGACTTTAAAAGCTTGGGGGGGTGGGGGTGGGGGGGCTGGTGTAGTTTTGGATTTTTCTAGCTGATTTAAAAAAAAAACAAACAAAACAACAAAAAACAAAAACCACACAACAAAAAAAACCAACCAACAAAAAAAAAACCAAACCCCTGGGGGGCTGGGGCAACCATTGCTTTATCCACAGCTTCTAACTTTCCACAAACTGAACAGTAATCACCCACCCAGAAAAAAATGAGACCTGTTCAAAGGCTACATCATTGGAAGGCATTACCCAGGGCAGTGGTGGAGTCCCCATCCCTGGAGGTATTTAAGGGTCGTGTAGATATAGTGCTCAGGGACATGGTTTAGCGGTGGATTGTCAGTGTTAGGTTAATGATTGGACTAGATGATCTTACAGGTCTTTTCCAATCCAGGAGATTCTGTGATTGTTTCAGTAGCTGAGAGCTGCCAGGATTTGAGATTTCAGTTACAGCCTTTTATTTTTCTTCCACTGGACACACACCACCTACTGACAAGACTGACAAACATGATCAGAAGCATGTCTATAGGCTCTGAGGCACACAGTTATGCAATCTTTTTTTAGGTTTGTTTCTTTAAATAGAAAATGAAAGTGCTATTGGCAGTTATTTATCCTAAATAAAATAGGTTAAAACTTTTATTCATCTTTGGTGTGGTGAAAAAAGGTACTAGAGTTATGATTTAAAAGTTATGAATATGATATTGGCTAGAAAGTAACAACAATTTTCAACTTTGTATGTTGCCTTTTCTTCCCCCTCCAATAATTGCCTCAGAGCTTAGGAAGTTTTTTTATGAATGTGTATAAAACTGACATCAACCCTACAAAACAGACAAAATCCTCATGCGAGAGAAAGAAATAAATGTTAAATGAGAGAGATCTGGAATTCTATCTTCTACTCCACAGTGTATAGTTCATTATATTTTAGGTTTAAACGTATTTTTAAAAGCCTTCAGGGCTACCAGTTTGTCACTCTAGAGTAATTGTCCTAACACAATATGGAGAGAAGGTAAAAGAAATGCTTCGGCATCAAGTTTAAGTCCTATTTTCAAAAAGCATTTATGATGGATATTGAAAAACCCTTTGAAAAGCCATACTTAGGCCCTCCCTTCTGAAAATTATAAAATTATTGCAATCTGTCTTGGCAATGGTTTGAATTTCCAAAGAACTATCCGGCCTAATCAAAAGCTGTTGTTCCCCACCCCCTTCCCTTTTCTATAGCTGTACAGTGAAGAGTATGCTTCACAAAGCCCCTAGTGGCACTAATGATGCTATCGCTCCTTTTTGCTGAGCTGTCATTTCTCCTAATTATCATTTATATTGGGTTCTGCTACTTTCTGATATTAATATTGCTACATATATACTTTAATTGTTAGGCAACACTGTGCAGTGCTTGTTCATAAGAGAATTCCAGCCCCCTTGACTTCCCTGAAGTCTTGAAATGTTGATGGATGTCTTTAAGATGGTCCCTGCTTAATGCTCATTACCAAGGGAAGAGTTAGCTGTCCATAAAACCTTTCATTTTATACATGCGAACGCTCATTGTTTGAGCAAAGCGGGTAACTGAGCACCTAATTAGTGAATACCTGCTTGCACACACAATTAGCCAATTTTCAAGAACAGATGCTGGCTTATGAATACAGCATAACTAGTCACAGTGGTATGCATGCTCTTTTCAGACATGACTCCCTTTGACCTCTTAAGTCTCAAGTTACTCTCCTTTTCCAGAGAAGATATGGGGAGGGAAGGAAATGACACCACATCAAGTATTCCCTTTAGCATTTTGTACTTGAAGATAACATAGAAATAGCATAAGGGGTCTTACAGGTCTCTGGAAATTCCCTCACCCTGAGATCAGATCCAAGCACAAGCTCTATCACCTTCATGGTCACAGCATAACTGGACCAAGTGCGGTTAACTCACCTTTTCTCCTTCACATCAATCTTCGTTAAATGGAAGGCCAGTTGATTTAGCTACTAAGTAGTAAGTGTCAAGATCTACTCAAACTAATTCCAGGTTCTATAATATTACTTCAGTAAATCCTATCATTACCTCCTGCAATAGATTTTACAACTGCTTATTTAAATCAATAGGTCACAGGTATAATTTAAGTCTGTCTTCCTCTGGAAAAGGGTTTCGTTTGCTTTGCTTTGACCAATACATACCTTACGAAGGGGGTCTGCTGACTATGGTTCCACAGCTTAAGCTGATCATAATTTTCACAGAGTTGGTCACAGACTGTTCTCTAGTAAGGACAATTAATTTCATTATCCCTAAACACCTCATCAGAAAGCAATGAACACATTAATAAACAAAAACAAAGAAAAGCAAGTCTCAACTCCAGCTTACTATCCTCAGGATGGTTGTCCCCTTTATTTAGGATAGATGCATGTAGCATTGGCATACCAGCTTGGCTTTTTAATTTTACAATTTAAATTTAATAAAGTCACATAAAGTTATTTTAATAATTCTAATTTATGATCATACCAATGCAAGTAGAAATGGATGCGCTATTGTTACAGTTTGAGAGACCCATAATTATTGTCATTTAGACAATCATTCTATCACCCGATGACCCCTCCCCACCCGGGAAAGGGAATCGGGAGAAACAAGGAAACCCGGGAGTTGAAGTAGAAACAGATTTAATAGAGTAAGATTACATAATTAACATTAATAGCACTAAAGAACCAATATTGATCCCAACACCAATACAGAATATGCAAAGTTTATACTCAGCCAATTCTATCAGTAGGAAGCTGAGCACTCCCAGCAGTGGACAGCAAATGTCGGACACTGTGAGTGCTACGGCTTCAGGAGGAAGGGAAGGCCTCAGTAGTCTGGCACCGGGGCACAAAGTTCTCAGGATGGCAGCCATCAAGGGAGAGAGCAAACCTCGCAGCAACCTTCCTAATTTATAGTGAATGTGATGTTGATAGTATGAAATAATTCTGTTGGCCAGCTTGGGTCAACTGCCCGGGTCTCGCTTCTCCTCATCCCTGCACCTGGCAAGCCTGAAGACACTGAGACCTTGAAACCCACACACCATGGCTGGCTAGAAAATAAATATTTTCACAAATTCAGACACTAGAGTCCTCTAAAAATGCAGTCTTCCCAAGTATTAGAAGAGAAATGAGTCCTGTGTCGCCCAAACCAGGACAGCTATATAAAGGTGTTTGAAAGGAAAACCAAGGCTTCAAAAATCTGCATGTCTTTTAGATACACTTATGGACTATTTTTGTTCAACTCTCTCCTTTTCTCCCAAAATTTAACTCATAGACAAAGGCTAAATTATGGGACAAATGCAATGAAAATTTCAGAATGCAAAAAAAGAAGGAAAGAAAGCAATCCATGAAACAGAGAAGTTAGCATAAATGTGGACAGAATACAAGAGTTTGCTTGTCATTGAAGCAAACCTACATGTCAGAAGTTCGAACAAAACTTCAAGTGTGTGCTCAAGTCTTAAAGGTTTTGGCTTGTATCTCATAGCATAATGCTGCTCTTAGATATATAACATCAAATCTTTACCCTTAGGTAGCCTGAAAAGTCTGTTCTCTATATAATGTTAGAGTAGTTTTATGGGCCTAGAGATTTCCAGTTTAAGAGTCACTTGGACAAAATGAGATAGACTTATGGCACAGTCCAACGGAACATTTCTGGAATAAACAACTAAAGGCCCAGGTATGATCATAGTGGAAACCTCTGCAAACCAGAAGCACCGTGACTGTACAGCTATGCCATCAGTCTTGCCACAGAATAGGATTTTTATAGCCCTCAAGACTTCTGACCTCAAAAGGTGCTTCAAGTAAAAAAATATAAAACATGACCTTCCAATTTTTTCTCATGCCTGAACTCAAGACAGGTCTCAGATGTTCAGGTCACATTAGGTTAGTTCCTCGAGCAAAAAATTAAATCCCTACTAGAGCATGCCTAACATTCTTTTAGAAGATAGGCAAGATGCTGTCATGCATATACAGGCTTCATGGTAAGTAAAAGACCAGATTAATCCATTGTGTTACATTTCTAAGATCTATCTTGCTTCTTTTTACATGGGACCTTGCATTCTGATATTATCTGTTCTTTTCATTAGAACATAATTTATTAGGATCTCTTCTCCATCTTTTCTGCTGCCCATTAAGTAACAATCCAGTCATCACCCTTAGGACCTCATTCTCACTCATTCTTGCTGCTATATTCATCTATTTTAACTTCTTTGTCTCTTTTTCCAGTTTTCCCCTCAACCCCATCTGCCCTTAACTAGTGAGAAACCACTTTGCCTTCAAAAGAGGTATCTCAGATATTTCCCAGAGGAAGTTCCTCTACACATTTAGGTATTAGAGTATCTCTATGTGACAGATATGAAGGTAAGGTAAAGAAAGGAAGTTCTCCAAAACATGAAAGCTAAGCTGACTCTTTGGGGAGTGGTTTCTCTCTCACAGACAAGGATCTGCCAATGCATAATTCTGGCACTTAAACTACCAGGGCCTGGTCCTATAGCTTTCTATCGCTCTTTATGTTACAATCAGACTAATAGTTTACTAAGACACACACACAGAGAAAGGTGCCAGTTCAGGTAGCTACTTCCCCTTCACCAGGAGCGCTGCACAGACTGACTTACCCAGCAGGGTCACTTTGCTGTGGGGAAACCACTGATGTAGCAAAATCTTACTCTTAAAAAAAAGAAACAGAGAAAAATGGGAGCTGGTACAATACAGGTGTTTTACTTTTGTAAGAGAAAGATGGAGCTGTATTTAGAAAATATCTTAATCTTTGAAGAACTCATATGAGATGCTGGCTTTCTGAAAAACCTTTCCATTTTAGCTTATTTTAAGCCTTTGCAATAACTGAATTCCTTACCTCATTATAACGGATTTATTACTTCCCCTCCCAGAAGTGTGAAACATCTGTTGTATTTTGTTATTTTAAAAATACAATAAACACAATATGTACATCTCTGGAACAAGAAGTTTTTGTTCAAAGTAAATTTTGTTTGTGAAGAGAGGTAAGGGAACAGATGCTCTGTTAATTAGTGTGAAACAGAAGTAGATCTTCCCATAACGTTACGCAGTACCATGACTCACTCATTTTACTAATACAAACCTGATCAATTCTAATTCTGTTTTCTACAGAGATGAATTTGCTGATTACATTTGATTCACTTGAAGATAACTTAGAAAAACAATTCAGTTTATAACATTACGTATTGAGGAACCTCCTGAGTTTCTAGAACTATATTTTCTTGTAAAGCTTAATTCTAGCTTTACTTTCAGATATAGAGAACTAATAGTTGCTTAAAGTTCAAAGTTTCCCAAATAGCTGTCCTTCAGCAACACTGCTCAAAAGACCAGCTTGTAAAATAGGGATACCTGACAACATATTTTGATTTAGTGCTTTGTGGTGTTTGCGCTTAAAAAAAATGAAAGAACATCTACAAAGCACGGTATTGCAAAAATTAAAAAGAGAGAGAAAATAGAGTTGCAGGCAGGGAATATGATGACATGTTCCAGTTCAGACTTAAAAACAGGTAGAGAACACAGGCAAAGTGGGTACCTTACAGCCACAGAGTGACTTGTGGCCTCCCAGAACGGTGTAGAGCAGCAGGAGAGATACTGGCAACTGGAGGCAGTTAGGGGAGAGGAAGAGCATTTTATCCACCAGTCAGCAAGAAGTCTTAAAAAGTACTCTCAGCAGCCAGTAGGACACTGAAGAAAACCTATAAATAAGTCAGCAAATGGAGTTGTTGTCTCGGGAGGGATGAAATGAAGGTCGTCTAAGTTTAACAAACCAACTGTCTTTCCCTTGTGAAGCAAAGGACCGTAGCTGTACTGTGCTCAGGCACAGTGAGACCCTTCCCTCTCGGTGGGCCAGCCAGGCAGCCTGCGTTACAGCTGACTCGTAAGGAGAGATGTGGTCTGAAACGGCCCCTTTTCCACTCTTGTCTGGTCTAGACAGGGCATGGATCTATTTGTGAGGTGATAGTATCGACTTACGACAATTCGTTACTCAGATTGTACATTGCTCATTATAATCTGAAGTTTTGATGTTAACCACATTTCATATTTTGGAAACAATATTATTTCTTAAAATACAAGACTTTAATCAAAATCTGGAAACTTTCGGACATTAGTCTTCAGCTCATATTAGCATCCAAGCATAGAAGGCTATTCCACCCCTTAAAAAAAGGGATTGTACTACACTTGAGAAACAGCCTTTAGTGGGATATAAAGAGCTGCAAGTGCTAAGCACAGTTATTTTCCCTAGAAAGTCACACTTCAACCACAAGCAAATGTGTTCTTTATAAAGACAACCTGCACTGCATCTCTTAAAACCCAATAATGCAATTAGTAGCTTTAGTACGTCAGTGTTGCTGTTTATGCACTCCACTTACATACACTTGTTAGCAGAAACCTTTTCATAGCTTAGCAACCAGTTTCAGTTTTTTCATCATCTGTTTTCATTGTCAGGCTTGGTCACTTAATTTTTGCAAACGATTTTAACAGTGTGCTTTTAAGTCCTGGGAACAAAATGGTCACCACATAATGGCCAGAGTGTCGGTGCACTACTAATTTTCATCTGGCTTCCTACATTTTCCTGCCAGCTGCTATTCAGCTCAACCATTTTACAGTTACATGAGACCATACTTTACCTGGCAAACAGAAAGTAGAAAATTGTTGCCGGCGTAAAACTTTGGGGAGCTCATTAATTTACAAGAAAAAAAGATATAATAGCTTTTTGATATAACATTTCAATGATCAAACTAATAAGCATGAAAATAAGCTAGTTCACCAGGCTTGAAATTCCAGCTGAGTGTCCCTGAAGTTTGCAGTCGTTTCCTCTAATTGCCCATAAGACAGTTGTTTGTTATCTCCACATTGTAGTTCTGATAATTTCATCCCATTCTGCTGTTTTAACCAGAGAGAAGATTTTCTGTTGGTACATGTATGAATTTCCACTCTGTTTCCTTGTTAAGAAAAAGGGAGAAAGGTCCTGAAGAAATGCCATTAAAAGCCTCTTTTCAAAAACCAGTCCAAAACTCCTGTGTTAAAACACGGAAAGACATATTTGAGTTATGTTGCAAAGGTTGGTGCATAACTCAAGATGTGAAGTTGCTGGGAGATGGCTAATAAATGGCTTAAATTACTTTGTGAAGTATTCGTATTCATTTTTTTCTGCAGGAAGAGTGATTTTCTGAACACTCCTGTCCTATTTTTTCCCACAACATAGGGAGAATATGCCCTTATCTGCAGTGTTGCGTCACGTGATATATGGCACAGAAGGCAGTCGATTTAGAAACACCTGGAAGTCAGGAAAAGCCAGGATTATATGGGTTTCTGGGAATCCTAACCTTGCTGTGAGGCAACATTCAAATCATTTATGACCACGCCCTCCTCAGTCCCTCTACACCCAGTCTCCTCCTTTCCAAGTTAAGTTTGTGTTAAAAACATTGTAGGCATGTGCCGCCTCCACTGGGATTCCCACAATGGCTAATGCAGGTTCTCTTGAGACAACATTGTTAAATTGGAAAAAATCCATATATTTTCCTTTTGATTCCTCTAAAACTTTGCCTATGTTAGGTCATCTTTCCTTCCAGTATCAGCTGTGCACTTCTAGACCTCTGAGAGTAACAGAACAGCAAAATTAAAATATAATTTAAATAAACCAGAGGAAACTTATCCTCTCATGGTAACACTGTGATTAAAGGATTTAATTGAATTATAGAGGCTTAGATAGCATGAAATGAAAGCAGAAATACATCAAGAATCACTGTTTCATGCAGAAAAGTCATAAAAGTGTGTAATGGTCCACAAGGTAATATTTATCTGGGAATAGATGACAGAGGACTTTATGAGACAGAGCTACAAGGCGTGAAGGATGCAAAGTGCAATAAAAAAAGGATAAAATCAGCAGGGCTGATAAATATACAAATATTAACCCACAAATATCTGACACACCTATCATTTGCTCTTTCAAAAGTAAAGGGTTTTATCTTAAAAATTGTAAACTTCTATGATGATTCAAAAATGAAGCAGCCTGATATTTAAATTATTACTTCTGAATATTAAAATTGTCATTTCTTGTCTCCAAAGCTGAAAATACTATCTATCTGAACAATCTACTTCATCTTTCAATCCATCTTTTCAGAACACATTAGTGGTTTTAATAAAGCTCCAAAGGAAACCCATTACAATAGATTTTACTTTGCATTCCTTTAAAGAAACTCATCTACTGATAACTGATAAGACCTTCTCCTGGTTTAAATCTCCATCTATAAAGGTATGCAGAATGACCAGATAATACGGAAAGAAAGCACCATCTCCATCTGTGGGCTAGTGTATCTAACTGCATCTCCAAACCACTGAACTTTCTACCAGTGTTCTGAAAGATGGACTGCTGATGAATACAATAAGTTACAGAACCTAAAACTGTGGTCAAGATAAAAATAGGTCAGGTCCTATTAACAGTTATGCTTACAAATGTGTTGGTTTTCCAAGACTGATTGACTACAATGGCACTATTCAAATGTATAAGGTATGTTTATCACCATTTGCAGCAGTGAGGTCTGAGGCCAATCTGCATACCATTTTGTAAAATATTAAAAGTCCCTTTGATTTATGCATGACAGCCTATTTTTAAATCCTCAAGACAAAGTTTCCTCCTACTTACCACGTCTTTAATATCTTTAAAAGATGCATCATTTATTTTTTGTCCTGATATTCAACAATTATTTTTTCTTCTTCTTGTTTTTCTTTTTGAACTACACTAAAAGATGCGGATGTGTGGATGCACATTGTCTGTCCAAGACTAGTTTTCGTTTTCTTGAGTGATCTTCGTAAACTGAAGACTGGGCTTTAACTATAGCTTTTAAAGGAATTTAATTGGAAGGTAGGTCATTACATACCATACATGACTAGACAGGAAGGTAGCACTTGTTTATTCTCAAATGAGTCAGGGCCATTAGTTAGACTGCTGTTTACTGTGCAGGCTAGGAAAAAAGAATAATTGAGTCACACAGAAACAAACTTCCATCTTTTTCAGTCTCCAGTAACAAGAAGTAATGGTGTTTCATTAAATCAACATCTCATTCCTGCACTTACCTATATTAAATTATATATTCATTCACATTACCTGCTCTGCAAGTGTCGCCTTAAATTATATCCATATTCATATTAAGCTGGATAATTTTATGGTTGTACCATTTGTATTTCTTAAGAGATGGGATAATCAAATCTTACGCTGCAGGCTGTAAAGGAATTGCCATGGGGAGTCCCTCCCAGCGCTTCAGTCAGCATCGCACAGTGAGGTGGGCACATCCTTCTCTCTCTGCACCGTCTGCCACTAGCCACAGCAGGTAGCAAGATACATCATTTAGTAGGCATTTAAGCACTCGAGATGCAGCATAATGTCACATTAGGACATCCTTTTGGGATGACTCCTGGCGGAATTGAAGACTGGTCAACCCTCCTCCTCCTCCTCCTCCCCCCTCCGCCCCCCACCCCCCCAAAAAAAAAAAGATTAAAAAAGAAAAAGTAAGGAGTTTGTTTGCCATGGTGTGGAAAGAGACATGCTGGACTCAGTAAAACACATTCACTTTATCTCTGCTCTTGCACTGCATAGGTATGAACTGCGATGACGAAAACAAAATGGACATTCCGGCTATGATCAGGCCACGTTAGCAGCACAAAAGGATAATTTCACACTTCACATCATCTTTTCCAAATGAATTGGAGTTCTCATGTGACTTCTTTCAAGATTTTCAGTAGGATTTTGTCTGTTTGCTTTGTCTTAAAGCACATTAGAACTGACCTGTTCAAGTGTAGTATTTCTCCTTTTGATCAAGTCTTGGTCACTGGTGCTACACCACTGTTTTGACTTAGAGCTTACCCTTTCTATAGAGATACTGTTAAAAAGAACCCTTCCATATTCTTGCCTATATATAGTTATTTCTGGAAAATGTTACTACTCAAAAGCAAGTCTGGGAGGAGGTAAGTTCAAAAAAGGGCACGACCAGATTTTAAAATTCTTTATAAGATTCATGCTACTGTTATTACAAGTTAAATTTAAGCAGTTAGTTCCCTCATAGTATAGATATAAAACTAGGCCACCTGTGCAAATGCTCAGAGGTATGATTTTTTTTTTATGCATTACTGTTTCCTTGTCTCGTACAAGAAGAAAGAAAGTATTTGTGACCGGGACACCATATACCAGGCAAACTCAAAGAAACGCAACAATTGATATGAGGGATGTGTTTTTTTCTGGATCTCCTGCTGCTTAAAAATAAAACTGGTATTTTTAAGCTGCTGAGCACTCTGAGTTAAAATCTGTTTCCACCCTGATGCAAACAGCACTCCTGTAAGTGAAAAGCTGCACACACAGAGCTACGGAGGTGCTGTCACCTTTTTGTGGTTAACCTTCAGAGCTTGGCCACTTTCATTTGCTTTCTAGGGTTGGGTAGAAAGCGTTGCACCTCTTCAGCAGTTTCTCAGTTTCTTCAAATTCTCTTCCCTAACCTAAGGCCAGATAAAAGTGGGAAAATGGGGCAAAAATAATGGTTCAAGGGATGGAACGAGTGAGGAGAACAGCGCAATTTAAAGTAAAAAGATTGAGACTAAATTAAACTTCGTGAAATGCCATTATCATTTACTTCAGTAAAACTAATACAATATAAAGTTGGAACTCAACATTAATATTCAGGATCTTACTCAGTAATATAATTTCATTACTGCTTTTATGCCCATATAGAAGTAATGAATGCTTAGACCATACACGTAGGTGCAACCCTTTTTCCCCAAATATTTACAGATAAATCAGTTGTAGTCTGTGCACACTGTTATATACTATTACACACATAGTAGTCAGATGTTCTCAATGTTACTGAGAATCATTTAGCAGTGCTTCCACTTATCATTTATTTTAGTTTAAAGCTTAAAATGAATTAGCTTTGATATCTGTCATTAAAACATAGGCTACACCTGAACATTAGGCCAGTGTTTTTACAAGACAGCTCTTCTGACAGCAAAACATGCAAAATTTTAGCAATACTTTCAGGTAAGACAGGAATGCAACATATGACCATAGTATATTCAATTTGCATGCTCAAATTTGATCTGAAAGAAGAAATCCTAGGTCTTCATTAGAGCCAAATTAAAAAAAAAACCTTAATATGTAAAAAAAATGTTGAAAAGAAAAGTATGATTCAGTGCTACATGAGGCCTCTAGATAGCACAGCTGCTTTAAGATCTTTTTTCTCAGAGTCCTGATGAAAAGCAAAGCATTACATTATTGACACTCCATCTCTGCCCCTAAGCACAGGGATCCAGCATGCTGCTTATGGCAAAATTAAAGTCAGGCATTAACATCATGACTTAATGAGTGAGCGGGTCCTACCTGTGAGAGCTCCTTGTCTTCCTCTCCGTATGCAGTTTAAAAATATCTCGTTTGACTTTAGGATGGAGGTGGGACCAATATAAGCAGGGGATGATTTCACTTGAGAACAAGCAATTAAAAGTACCCTCAGGCGCTCAGCTATCTGACTCCAGGTACTGATAAACTGCAGCTACTAATTTCTTTTTCTCACTGTGCTATTTCCAATGCCCCATGTTTTACTACGTTTCTTTAGAGTTTGCAAGTTGAAATGGGGATTGGTGGTTCGGGTGTTTTTTTGTTGTTACCCTTTTCTGCAAAGGGCTGTCATGGAAAACAGGCTAAGGAGTATTAGTGTATCAGGGAGGAAGGGAAAATTCAGGCTGAGGTTCTGCTCCTAAAAACTGTAGCCTGATTTGCTAGCATTGCCTGCACCTAACTTACACCCTCTCTACACAGAGGGCAGCTCAAATTTGCCCCAGCTGTTTTGTTCTCCTCAGGCCCACAGTTCCTGTAGTGTTACAAAACCCAAGCACAATGTATGGGGTTAAACACATGACAGATTTAGGCCACAAGCCCAGGGCACTAGCCAAAGAGTATAACCCCAAGGTACAGATCTTTTTCAAGTTTGGCCTTTCAGTCGACAGCCAGCTGAATATGAGCCAGCAGTGTGCCCAGGTGGCCAAGAAGGCCAACAGCATCCTGGCCTGTATCAGTAATAGTGTGGTGAATGAGACCAGGGAGGTGACCATCCCCCTATACTCGGCACTGGTGAGGCCCCACCTCAAATACCGTGTTCAGTTTTGGGCCCCTCACTGCAGGAAAGACACAGATTCTCGAGTGTGCCCAGAGAAGCGCAGTGAAGCCGGTGAGGGGTCTCGAGCACAAGTCTTATGAGGAGTGGCTTAGGGAACTGGGGTTGTTTAGCCCGGAGAAAAGGAAGCCGAGGGGAGACCTTATCACTCTCTACAACTGCCTGAAAGGAGGTTGTAGAGAAGTGGGGGTCAGTCTCTTCTCCCAAGTAACAAGTGATAGGACAAGAGGAAATGGCCTCAAGTTGCGCCAGGGGAGGTTTATATAGGATGTTAGGAAAAACGTCTTCACAGAAAGGATTGTCAAGCATTGGAACAGGCTGCCCAGGGAAGTGGTGGAATTGCCATCCCTGGAGGTATTTAAAAGACATGTGGATGCGGTGCTTCAGGACATGGTTTAGTGGTGGTTTTGGCAGTGTTAGGTTGATGGTTGGGCTCAATAATCTTAAAAGTCCTTCCAACTGAGACGATTCTGTGATTTTGCAAATTAGCCCATGTAACTGAGATCTGATAATAACCTTTGCAGAAACTAGAGGGAGTCATAGAAAAAATGCAAGGAAAAGACAAAAATGCCCTGTATACTTCTTAGCTAACCCTTAGCCTAGTGGGCCTTTGATGTAACACAGGGCTTACCCCAAAAATCTCTGCCTCAGAAGGATTTAAGTGAACTCAGTGAACAGTGAGCTGGAGGTTGGAAAGAATAAATCCAATCCTATTGCTCCCTGAATTGTGGTCATTCCGCAGTCATGTAACCACTGCCCTTTCATAAGCCTTTTGACCACAATAACATGGTACTTTCTAATTCATCTGTTTTAGCCTTGTGTGGTACAGCTTCTCATGCCATCGGGAAGTACAGCATCACTTACAATATATTCACATTTGAATTGCACTAAAACCTCTTTCAAGATACTTTTGTCTTTTCACATTTTTGACAAAGTATCAGCATGCCGCCTTGAGTTAATAAAGCGCTATTTTCAATTTCTTCTCTTACCTGGCTGTTTGGATTCCAGCAGACCTAGTCAGACACTGCAGCTCCTTTGTACTAGTTGTGACTCTAGGAAAGATGTGCAGGCAGAGACATAACGACCAGCTCCCAAAGAAGCACCAGGTTGATTAGAAAAGGAACGAGTGTTTTCTGGAACAGTTCATTGAGTAAAGAAGCTTGAAGCCCAGAAAATTTCTGCTCTCCAGCTCTTGTAACACAGGATTTCTCTTGTTCAAGAGGTGTCTGGAGAGGCAGAAAAGCCCAAACTGCCTTATTCTTAACAACCTACAAGCTGGAGAATTCCCCATTAAGCTCTGTGAAGATCTTGCTTCTTTAGCAAGCTTATGCAGCTCACCCATGGGTTTGATTTATGGTGTCAGCAGTTAAGCTAACATTACTCAGATAATTTGCATCACTTGAATTAGTTTGTTAAGACCAATAATCAAAGTTACTTCTTTGTTCTAGGGCAGTTGGTGACCTTTGCTTTTCTACAGACTGGCACAAAACACGATGCCTTGAGCATGAGCCCATCATTTCACTCACTTCAAACCTGATGCCCCAGAACAACCCTGACAGTTTTGAAACCAATATGGCTGATGACAGGGAATTATGCTGAGATGCAGCAATGGATGAAAGCATTCAAATTTTTATTGCGATAGAAACTCCACTGTAGCCTTGACAATGGTGCTGATTTATAGCATCTAATAAAAACTTTAAATTTTCTGGTGGAGAGGCCTATGATTTGCTGCATGCTGGACTCAGTAATCCCATCTCACTAGACTCATTAATTCAATTATTATTAATTATGATGAAGTAATGCACTAAAATGACTGTTCCCACATAATTACCCTTTCCAAAACACCCTCCTGAAAAACAGGTTCTTACTGTAGCAGCTAGATCCAAACAGCAGCCTCCTCCCACTTGATAAAACCCAGAACAGAGCGACTGTCCTGCAAACATAAAGGAGTGGTATAACTCTATAAACTTGCCTGCAGTATTTGCAGCAGCTCATTTGCCAAGCATGCCTTTAGTTGGACTTAAATCTAGAAATGCTGATTATAATTCCAGTATCCTCTTGCATACACAGCCACAGAAGAAAGCAAAGAAATGATCATAGATTAGCCAGAAAATCCTCATAAAAGAAGCAGGGCAAAGTTCCCCACAAAAGTGTAATTGTACTGTTAATATATTTTTCACTGGGGTCAGTTTAACCTTTTTGATAACCTATACACATTTTTGAGAATAAATTCACCTTTCTGTGCGTAGTGACTGCTGTTGTTTTCTAGTGGTCATATGGCAGCCCAATGGGGAAGATGGTCCTCTCAAATTCATGTTCCCTGCTGTAGCGGGTTCCCCTCTGGAGAAGCTGAGGGATGCTGTAGCCACAGCATTGAGGAAGGGAACTCTGAGAGCACTCAGCTGCTTCTGCTTCTCTACCACTTCTCCCTTAGGGGTCGACCAAAAGCCACAAGAGAAGAGCACCTCTTGGGCCCACCTCCTCTGCTCCTGGCTTCCTACCTCCTTCCAGCTGAGGCTGGGAGAAGTCCTGTGGCAGCTGACTGCCTCCCAGCTTCTTCTCCCTCCTCAAGGAAAGGCCGCTCGCGTGCCCCAGCCCACTCCCTGCTGTGGGTACGAATGTAGGAAGTCCCTTTGAAAGGAGTTCCCAGGAACTCCCTTCCTGTTGTAAGGAGCTGGGATCATAGCTATATTATTAAATTCAATGCCGTTACGTTAGCAGCTTAAAAATGCAGTGAAATCATCTAGGCCATTGTATTTGCCCAAGCCCAGTGAAAAAGGAAAGGAGTGGCATAAATACTGCCAAGAAATTAACATGTTAATATTCTTTTTTATTAATAACCTAAAATGTTATCATTAATGTAGGTAGAAGGAACATTTTAAAAAAAACATTGATATTTAGCAGCATCCTTTAAAAATGGGATATCACCACCCAGTCCTGCTGCAGGCTCTCCTGCTGGTAAGCAGAGCAGCAGGAACATCCCCGAGTGGAGAGCTGGTTTACGGATTTGAGACAGGTGATCCTAAACCAGAAAGCTTATTAGGGATCAGAAGGCCAGTTCAGAGGCTTCAATTATTTCATTTTGTATTTTGTGACTTTTAGATGCTTATTTGTAATACAGGGAGCCCAAAGAGAATTTTTTCTTAATGATAAGCAGCCAGTAACATGAGTCAGTTTCCCACATGGCACTTTGGCAACACTGTTTTCTTTCATAACGGTTCCCTTTTCCTTTTGTTCACATACAGCCTATTGCAGATGAAACTGTACGCCTGTCTTCTACGGTTTAAACCTTTGTTTGTGCACTAATGAATCTAACTAGGTGTCATAGCGCTCTAATGAGCATCACTCGCTTTCATTTAACTCTGCAGCTTGCCGTTACACACTTTAGAAGATCTGTTGGTTTATTCATAGCAATCACTAGATATTCTTTTTCATTAGATAGATACTAGTTTTCCCCTGTTGTGCCTTTCATTATTAAGGAAACTATGAAATGTTAATACTGGCCTCAAAACCCAGGGCAAAAATGCCCTCAATCCTATTTGAAATGCAATTGCCCATATTGTAAATGGTCTTAAAGATCTGAGGACAAGCAGCTTGAAATTTTCTTCATTTATTTATGAAAGTACAAGAGAGGAAAAAAACCCAGAGGGTGGCTCTGTATAACCCACTTGTCCGATTTACCTTATTAATTGAATTTCTTGTAGTTAATTTAAGCAGCAGGACTGCAATTATAAAAGCATCCATAAACAACTCTTAAGAACTGTTATATTCCCACCCAGGTTCTTCGCTCAGATTTCAAACCCAGAAATGCTTAACACTTCAGAGCTTAGCCCTGTGTCAGTTTCGAGAGGGTTTGGCCCTACCAAGCTCTGTCTGTAAATTCCTGACTCTGATAACTGAAATATTGCAGAGCAGCCCGCACAAATGATAATTTTGAAGAATTTATTGCTACCATTGATGGTCAGGCCAGATATTATAATGTTCAAAACACACTTTAAAGGCATAAGTCCAGAAAAGATCTGAAATCCTTTTTGTGCTAATTATCCCAGTCACAATTTTTTATTCATTTCATATGAAGTTTTGGTACCTTGTAAGTGTAGAATTTTTAAAGAAAGGATGTAATTCCTAATTTAATTTGGGATTTATCATTTTTTTAATTAAAAATATTTCCATGCTAATAATTTCTTAACCTCTCTTCCCTAATATTTTAAGTTTGACAAATTCTTAAACAGTTTATTAGACTTGATATAATGCAAGTTTTTTAAAAAAAAACTTAAAGTGTGTACTATCTACTCAACTCTAGGGTTAATAGAAATCTTCAGCTCCTGTTCTGATCAAATACATAACTGGTATTTAAATAAATACTACTTCAGACAAAACAAAAAACTTTAGAAAGTTTACAGGTCAACTATTTTTACAAACCAAATGTCAGTTTTCACACTCTTTTAGCTCATATCTATGCCTGATTTAAGGTGACTAGCCTCTAAATTAAGATAAATGTAGCCATTATTTGTATTTAAATTTCATCATTCTCTCACTTCAGACACTGAGGAAGATGCAGTTAATTTACTTGACATTACACTCACATCATCCGTGTACATAATCTGCTACAGATACTGTATCATAGAGCATGTCCTAGTGCATTAATCCACCTCAACTCATTGACGTTACCTTCTAGATCCCCCCAATAAACATTTGGCTAAACCCTATTTGTGTTTGTTTTTTTTTTTTTACGGTGCTGTAGTTCTACTACAAAGCTGTGCTCCGAGTACAAAAAGACTCTCAAAAGCACAAGAACCATTTTTATCAGATTTTTTCTGTAACAGTAGAGAATCTAACAGGTAATAATGGAGATTACCTTCGTTGCTATTTTAAATATTCTAATGTTATTCTTTCAGCTTTTTTAATATTTTAGGCAAGTTTTAAGACTGACATGTCTTACTAGGTCATTATCTATGAATATTTGGTCAAATCCCTAACAAATAATTCAAAATACGATATGGTTAATTTATCTTTTTTCACATCTTCCAAATGCTAGAACAGTAAGATCAGTCTCTGCTTCTGGCAAATTCTGTACTCATTTCTATTTTAACATCTAATGACATAGTAACATCAGCAAAATGTTTGGATTCTGTGTATTTAATATGTGTATGGAAGCATTAAAAATGAATTCTAATGCAAAAAATATCATTCTTATCTTATGAATCTACCTTGGTGGGCAAAGATTTTATATAAACCAGCATAAAGATTCTTCATTTAAATGCAGCTGTGTTCGGTTCCCTGAACTGGATTGTTATTATCAAAAAAGCTAATTTTCTATGCAAATAATAAGAATACATAGATATTTTGTCTTAAAGAAATCCTGGCCTGATCATGCCATTATTCTTTATCAAGCTTTTTTCTGTATGCAGTAATCTTTCTGATAAGAACCATGTCAAGAACATCTGCATAGCTTTGAGAAAAATACAAACCTTTTGGATTCAATACCAATTCTGTATTCATAAGGTCTAAAACATTTTTCCTTCCCAGTCAAACAGTATACTTATGTTTAAATATTTAAGATATATGCATATGTGTTAACATTGTCAAGTACATTTAGTATATTACAGTATGAGAATTGAAAACTAGAAGCCATTGTAACTCAGGCCACTGTATTTGCTACATGGGTAGGGCTTAAGGAACAAATACTGAGTTAAAGCATTTGGAGATTTAAATACAGCTCTTAAAGAATATAAGAAATTCTTTCCACCCCTGACTAATAAGAAAGACAATCTCTCATTCCAATTCCAGCCTTATTGGTATAAGCAACCATAATTAGTCCTGAAACTTTTTCCCTCCTCCGCTTGCTTGGGTGAACATGAATGTAAAATACAGAGTATCAGTGCCCTATAGATAATTATTTGGAATAAACAACCAACTTTTATCTGCTGATGGGAACACCACACAGGGATTCTGCTACACCAAGATTAACAGCTCAAGGAGAAGGTGCAATTTTTGAAGAACACTATATGTATGATAAACTGGTTATATCCTAGATAGTCACAGCTGTAAAGTACATTACCGGTTTCTCATAGTGGGAACAAGCAACAGAGAAGGAAATGCTTGCTGGAGACTTCAGTTCCCTATATTTTGGATATAAGAAATGGAAGACTTCATATCTATAAAACATTCACAGAAATGCTTTTAAAAACTTACTTCTTCATCCGTGCATGTATGTGCACAACAAAACAACTTGGTGGAACTTTGTATGAGGAATTCCCTGGAAAATTCACCCTCCTTTCAGGGTTAAAAAATAGCTGTGTTCTCAGGTGTGCTAAAGAATTGAAGAGCTCATCGGTGAAAGCCTCTCTCCAATTCAAGTTGCACACAAAGCGTTCTTTTCTGTTTGTTTTGACATCAATATCTGATCTAGGATTACCTTTCATTCAGACCAGCATTCAGTTCTTAAAAGTTCTTAAGATTTCTTGTCTTGTACAAGTAAAAATCACTTAGGTGGAAAAAGACTCATACCATAAAAGCACCTGCTAACACGGTTTGATTAGCCCTTTGCCAAAACCAGGCATCATGAATATCTCTGGAAAGCTTCTCTTAACAGCCTCCCTTCAGTTTTCTCTTCCTCTTTTTAAGCCCAATTTCCATTCTGTTCAAAAATTCTTAGCTCAAACTTCATACATAATCACAAAACCAATTTCAGTTCAGAGTAAACAAAAAAGAATGTGTTAAGATTAGGGAGAAATTTGGAAAGAAAATGCACTTGACCGATGAAGCCTTAGTTATTTATACATCCTTTTACAGATAGTCCGTGATAAGCCTCTAAAATCAAGGTATGAGACATCCAAGGCTGAAGAAACTAAGAAGTCTCTTTCAATGTTTTGTGGCGGTTGTTTAACCTGAAAAATACTTTCAGAATTAGAAGGCAACTTGGCAATTTCTATACTTCCATCTTGTCTACCACCATATAATAAGAACTTGTTTCTTTCACATAAAGCTGCTGAGTTTCAGCAGGATCCGTTTCTTTCACTGAGTTTTCCATTACCTCCTGTTGCATTTTAACTACAGCCAAGCACCACACAGCCGCTCGCTCACCCCCACAGTGGGATGGGGGAGAGAATCAGAAAAGGAAATGAGAAAACTTGAGGTCTGAGATAAAGACAGTTTAACAGGTGAAGCAAAAGCCACACATGCAAGCAAAATAAGGAACTCATTCCCTACTCCCCATCAGCAGGCAGGTGTTCAGCCATCTCCAGGAAAGCAGGGCTCCGTCACGTGTCACAGTTACTTAGGAAGACAGATGCCATAACTCTGAACATCACCCACTTCCTTCTTCCCCCAGCTTTTATGGCTGAACACAACATGTGGTATGGGATATCCCTTTGGTCAGTTGGGGGCAGCTGTCCCATTTGTGCCCCCTCCCAACTTCTTGTGCACCCCACAGCCTACCTACTGGGGAGGTGGTGTGAGAAAAAGAAAAGGCCTTGACTCTGTGTAAGCCCTGTTCAACAGTAACCAAAACATCCCTATGTTATCAACACCGTTCTCAGCACAAATCCAAAACATAACCCCATACTGGCTACTGTGAAGAAAATTAACTCTATCCCAGCCAGAACATGCACACCTGCATATAGCTTTCTCTGTATTTTCTTTTTTCCACCCCTCACCCCCCCAATAATAGTAGCTACACTAATTGATTTTTGCCTGATGGCATGTTAGAAGTTCAGGAATTTTTTCAATTATACAAAAAAAAAAATGCCCAGAAAGTTCCTCTCGTATTGTCTATGTGCACATTTTGTTAGCAAAGCCATATGCCAAGAAGGTATTATAGATTCTTGCAAATGGTTCTCAGGGTAGTTTACCTTTACAGGGAGTGGGAGGAGTATCATATCTTTCCTGTGATAAATTACAAATCAAAACTAAAAGAGCTATAAAGAAAACTAAAGAACAAATACTAGAAGCAATCCACATGGTGTCACCTTGCTGAAAGCACAAGTGGTTTTGAAAAACTTTAGCAGCATAATTTCAAATGTTGAACAAAGCTGTAAATGTTAAATCATCTTAATTATTCCAGAAATTTATTCATTTCTAATTTACATTAGTATGCAAATAAATCAAGCCTTTTTCCCCCCTAGCAATCCTTTTCACATGTTAATTGCTAGTTTGCCCTTGGGCTCCTTTGCCTTAGGAAGGACTGGAGTCTTGCATTTTGTTTTAAATCCAGAATACCAACATTGAAGTGTCTTATCTATCCAATCACAATGAGTACTTAAAGTTACAGCCAGAAGAAATATTCCATATTGTATTCTGAAAACATAGCATCCTGCAAGAAAATATCTTGGGTTTTTTGAACAAAGAATTCTAAAAGTATTTTAAGTAGACAGTTGTTTAATGCATTCCCTACATCCTTCCTTCCACCACACTTTTCTCCTCATTTATGTCCTCTTATTCTATTTCCCCAGCGCTAAGACAGAAACAATCAGTGGATCAATGCAGAAGAGTGGAAAAGCACTCTTAGCAAACTAAGACAGTTGTGCTACAACCACTCTTATTTTAAAGAGATGCTGAGATTTTGATCATGCCAACTTTGCTACTCACCCCAAAGTGGTCGCATAAGTCTAATATAACTGCAAAACTGCCAAATTACTACATGCCTAAATTGCTGCCATCAAAAGAAAGCACCCCTTCAGAGAAAACCACGCAAGCACCAACAAACCAGTCTTTGTCCTCACACATCTGCTTCACTGTCACCCACCCAGCCAGCCACACAGAATCCATCACAGCTCCAGAGCTGGCAATCCATCAGCATTTAAAGGTAAAATAACCAGTCTGGTAAGGGAAGGGGTGGGAGGGGAGAGATAAATCACCCACAGGCTTACACCTGTGATCTAAGCCCTCTTCTGCAGGTGGTGTTGTACCCCAGGGGGCTAACATCTAATTAGGCACTCTGCTCATTTAGTGAGGGGGTTCTAGTGAAACAAGATTTGCTAATTTAGCGAAATTATACTTTTAAAATGTTATGTGTTCTCAAAGGAATAAAATGAAGACTAGAAGTCACTTATTGGGCCTTCAGGAAGGAAAGGCCACGCACATGCAAAATATGGCCTTTTAGTTTTAATATAAATTATACTGCACATGTGAGGAAGATTAGTCTAACATAAGAGAACCTGTAAACCTCTTTCAGAACAGTGAAGAATCTATGGCATTAAAAAAGACACACTAGCTCAGGCCAGAGGAGAACTTCAGTGAATTAGACTGTGAAAATATTCAAATATTCATTTAGTTTAATTACCTTTACTATATGTTTCATGATAATGTATAATAAAGGAATAGTAGTTATAGCATGACTTTCAATTGAATGTCAAAGAAATTTATAAAAAATGTAAATATTAGCATATCAAATTTTTTGAAAGCGAAGTGGGGCCATTAAGAGGTCAAATCCCATTTCATCATTTCCAGTTCAGTTCAGACCAGGGGTAAACCATAGTTAATATGAAACATTACTCACTGACCGATGCAAAATGAGTTGTTGGTCTCAGGCCAGGTCCTAACAGACAGATATGTACCACACAAAACCATCTGTAGTAATTGCTCCCCTGGGCCTTGATCTTGCAGATGTCTGCACAGTTTTATGCACATGAGCAGCATCACTGACTCAAAGGCTTTGTGGTTTTGGCCTTGTATTCATGGGGACATCTCATATTCATGCCAATCAGTACATGTGTAAGGATTTGCAGTGTCAGATTACAGGCTGACAGCCTTGGCAGAGTTGTCAGAAATGGAAGGAAGATAAAAATTAAACTATCCATTCACCTATTTGTGTGGTACATCTAATTCTTAATGGAGAAGCACTGACGAGTCTGTGTCCGGCTGTGTGTCAGCAGCCTGCCAGTTCACTCTCTGCTCTGTGGATAAAATGTGGAGGACAACTTTACGCTTTAAAACCAGATGATGTAAATTCTTATTTTTATAAAAAAGAAAAACATATCAGTCTATAAATAATTTTATGGCTAGAAAGGCTACATTTAAAAACATGAACTGCTCAGTGCAAGTTTCGATGCTTCATCTCACCACGCTCTCGCCACACTCTCCAAGGCATGTGACAGAAGCATTTGCCATTCCATTAACTCATGGAGACTATAATAATTATGCCTCTTATCAAAGTCAGGTTGACCAATAAATGAAAACTCCACACATATGTATGAATAATGATTAATGTCCATTATAGCAATGAACAGATTGCATTGCTCTGTGCAAGCCACAGGAACAAAAGGACCATTTTGTCACCATCTCTGTATGTACATGAACAGATGAAAGTCCATGTAAATGATCCTCAGGAGACTACAGCATATTCTACTACAACTGCTCTGCTTTTGTACTTTATAGAAAGTCAGCTAGATCATATCCATTACAACCTATGGGCAAACCAGAGATGGTTATGCCTTGCTAGTGCTAAAGCAACAGCGTTACTGCCAGATTTTATTTTTGGGGGTTTTTATTTCCTTCTGCATGGACATCTCTTACACAAATTACAACAATTTACCCCAAAAATGAAAGAATGATTTTAGAAAAGAACCTCACCTCTTGCATAGCTCTCAAAAAGGTGTAAAGCTATAATTTTTTCATGGATAAATTTCTTGCAAGTCATACACATTTACATTAAAGGTTTGTTATATTGCTTGTCAGATTCTCATATCCTGCAAGAGGTAAGCCCAGCTTTTTGAAGTCTATCAAGCAGAGCATAAAAATTATTTTCTTAAAATTTCAGCTCTATTTTAAGAGTACCTGAAGGGAGAATTTGCAAAATCAGTGATGTTATGTGTGATTTGATACCTCATCTAGAGCTGCCCAGATACACTCTTTCATAGTTTCTGAGCCTGTCAATGACGTCTTGCTTTACATGTATCCGAGCCATATGTGTTATAGCCACACAAGTATCAAAAAAAAAACCCATATGGGGTAAGACTAAAGGTTCATTTAGTCTATAACCTGTCCTTGATAGTGGCTGAAGAGGGATGAAAAGGTAGAACATACGGTGGTAATTCCCCAATACATCCACCTATTTTCCACAGTCCTGCAGCAAAGGACTTCCTCAACCAGAAAGAGTAGATTTGTAAACAGCTTGTAAATCAGACTGCAGGCTATGAAATTTGGTACTGATGTACTTCTATAAAGGTTTCTTACTGGAATAAATCACTTTGAAGTTGTAAACGCCATCTTGGACCATTGCAACACATCTGTACCTGACAGCATAAAGTCAGAATAGCTTAAAGGTGGCCAAACCTGTGTTTCTGAAATCCCAAAGTAAATTTACTCCATGTAAATAACTCCTGATGGATTTTTCTTCTATGAATGTGTTGAATTGCTTCTGTACCTGTGTAAACTTTTGGCATCCCTAAAAATCTATAGCAATGATTCTCTCAAGGTAGTTTCTACTTTGTGAAGAAACACCTCTTTCTATTTGTTTTGAACTTTTCACTTGATAATTTCATTTATTAGTTATATTGAATAATGATTACTTCCCCATTTATCATTACCATTTTACTCATAATTTATACACCTCTATTACTCAGTTGTCTTCTCTTTCTGAGGCTAAGGAGTCCCACCCTGCTTAGTTGCGTCTCACGTATCTTTCAACACTCTCATTGCTCTTCTCTTCACCCTTTCTAGTTAATATATTAATGTGTTAAATATGGTTTTTAGTTGGTGGCACATTACTGATTTTAATTATTGACTCGTATCTATGGTTTTGATCTTTGATTTTTTTTTTGGTTCTCAGAGAGAGAAGCAATGTTACATTTTCTGTTTATATATTCAGAGTAGAATGAGTAAAAAACCCAATAATTTGTAACATCAAGAGCAAAAAACCAAAACTCACAGAGATGAACTCAGATGAACCGTGTAGCATGAGTCATACTGCAATGAAAAAAGATCAGATGATGCATGTGCTTCTTTCCTAGATGCAAAAATAAGTCTCACATCTTAATCACATGATAATTTATGATTCAGTTTTGAGTGGAAGCTTGTGGGTTTCTTCTTCCACACTTTGTACATTTTCACAGCATTTTGCTGATTGTAGCAGAAAATATGGTTACCCCTTGTGAGGCAGACACATTACACAAACCACCAATTGAAAAACCAAACAGTTTGGCTTAGCTTCCCTTTTGACTGAATTTAGAAAAATAATTTTTTATTTTGAATACTCAGCTGTCTGGATGATCTTCAGCATCTTAAACATGCTCTGCCTTGCAACCTGGCCAGTGGGCTCCAGCGTCCCACTAAAGAAGCATAGAATAGCACAATACAATAATGTATTAATTAATGTACAGAACATAATATTTACATGGCATGTTCTCAGACACCATGTTTCAAGTTTGCTGATATATCAATTATCTAACGTCTGCTGAAACAAGTGTTTTTTTCCCCGGTGATGGCAATATATTTAAAGAATATTCATAAAACACCATGAATATTACATGTAATTAAAATAGCAATAATAATAATAATGATAGTTATGAACATCTTTATTAGAAGAAGTAATTTTAGAAAAGACAGGTATGGGGAAGGACAATACTAGCAAGAGAAAAAAATAGAATGTTAGAAATTACTGAAAAAAGTCACCAAAAATTGGTGAATCTCTGGTTCTTCTGTAGTCTATTGGAGATTGGCCATTGGCTTGCACAGGGTCAGAAATTCATCTGGTGAAACTTATCAAAACTTGATAAATGTATAAAACATCCATTCCATTGCATGAGAGCTTTGGAATTTCAGAGGACAGGTTTATCCTCCTTCAAGCTGCTCTGGTTTTATGCCCCCAGGGACAGATGGGTTACAGTGATCTAAGATGGCGTTTGCAATATCAAAGTGATTTACTCCAGTAAGAAACCTTTCGAAGTACATCAGTACACAATTTCATAGCCTTTAGTTTGAGTTATAGCTTCATCTAAATCAAAGACCAAGTAAAATCCACAGAAATGGGATAAAACCTAACCTGAAATTAAGCATTTTCTGTTTACTGAACGTAAAAAGAGCACGCATGTTTATTAGGAGGCTCACACAAAGTGCAACCACTGTTCATGTGCCCTCGATATAACACTTTCTTATAATGTCCCTTTAACGATGCAAACACACATTTTTAAATGTCTTTTTTGACACGGGCTCTTTCATGTGAGCAGCCTCTTATTATCCGCTAACTTAATATCAGCAAACTTGAACCATATTTTACCAACACCTTTACTGATTGCCATAATTCAGCTTGGCAGTGTGATACCTTTAAAAAGGTATCTGGTGGCAGTTGCCTCGTGGAACTTGTTTAGTCCCTCTGTTCTCTGTCTCTCATCTGTTGAAGTATTTTCTTCAGTAGAAGACTGACTTGTCAGCTAGCAGCATAATCACAGTATAAATGAATATTTGATGCCAAGCATTAATCTGGGAGATCATTAGTAGAAACTGCAAATAGTAGTGAAACCAAGAAACTGGATGTCCTGGGAAATTACAAATAATATTAGACAGAAATAGAACATAAACAGTTAACAATACAATTCTTTCCACATATGGGATAATTTATCAAGGGTTACACTTGGAAACCATATTTTCATCAAAGCTTTGGACATATTCTTACCATATGTAACTACAATATACCTACTACTAGGAGAAATCAAACAGAAAAAAAACCCCAGTATTTTCTCTTTTTCATGGTTATCTATTTTGCACACTTTGCAATACAGTGTGAAATTGCCTCTATAGAGTTTTGCTGATAGCTAATCGCATTTTCTGTTTAAACATTTGACTAGCAACATCAATTAATTAGGGACATAATTTACTGTTTTTTAGGAGAGATCCTAAAAATCTTCATCAAGGGTTGGTCCCCTCTGTTCTAATCATTGCATCCTCACTCGTACAGAGCTCAAAAAACATATGTACATGATCTTTCCCGGCTTCTGAATAAGCCCAATTATAACTAACGGAAACTGATGTGTTACATAGAATTTTATCTCTATTTTAATTTCCATTAGAATAAGGCCTTCGAAAAAAAATTGTAAACCACATTTCCATAATCCCATGTACTTATGTCCATGCCCAGCTTTGTTATATCTGATCTAGTTAACTGTTCAAGAACTGCTGAGCAAGGGCTTTAATATCAGACCATGATTTGTGTGTTTCCTGCGTTCATGGTGCATGGCCATAGGTAAAAGGTAACCTATGTGCCTGATGCTTTGACACTCTCAGTCTGAAGACAAATTGATGCAGGTTAAGTAACTTTATAGGGCTGTAAATTATAAACAAATACAGACAAAGAAATGGAAGTAGTCTAGCAGGAAAGCAGAACAAGGAGGCAAAAAAAAATTTAACAGCAATGAGACTTTCCCCTAAAAGACGGAGTGTTGACTGACGCTGTACCTCTTTTAGTGCTTTTTGTATTGCACTTAGGTAAAGTAAAAGCCCTGAATAATACGTGGGTTAGTATGAGTCAGAATCATACAGTTAGGCAACAGGGAACTTTAAGAATAGGCAGCATAAGACCGGGGAGCAGGGTATAAGCGAGCGCTAATTGTGCACCCTGACCTGCAACACAGAATAGCTTCATTTCTATAGCAAAATATCTGGGTTGCAATTAACCAGTCCAAAGATATGAGCAAAGCGATCCTGCTGCTGATGCTGCTGAATTCCAGCAGAATTTACGAGATCAAGCACAGTACAATATGAACCCAGTTACGCGATACACAGATGACCACTTACAGATGTGCTGGGCCTCCTTAGGAGCCCGTCTTCTAGGTGAAAACATGAGTTCAGCTACAAGGACAGCAGAGCTGGTTTTGCACCCAGCCAATAAATCTACTGGTACCAAGCACACTGGGAAGAGCACTGCAGAGCCCCCTGAATATGCTTTGCCAGAAATTATGAACCCTAATAAACTGGGTCTTAGACATACCTGTAGTGCCTACATCCAACAGTCCATGTAAGTTTTTGCATCCTCTGGGACATTATATACTATTATTACTTCAGCTAATGAAAGCTGACTGCTAACCGTACCTATCTGGAGGTAAAATACCATCCCTAAGCAGGCAGAGTGAGGCTATGTACTCTCTTCATCACTGATTCGCTATGCTCTTCATAGTCTTAATCAATAAACCCATTTGATCTGTGATGAAACTGATCTGTGTTAAATTGACCTTTTTATATTGAAATTGCATATAAAAAATAACAGAAAAGGTATTTGTTACTGAAAAGGCAGAAAGCAAGAGCTGCTTGCTCCAAGAGCTCTTGTTCTAGGATTAAGAAGGGATTAAGATAGTTTTTGAAGAAAGGATCTTAAAAATATTATCCATCCTGATACACTTGGGCATATTAAGCTTAGGTAAAGCTACTAAATAAAGGAAAGAGCAGAAGTGGTGAGAATGCGAAACGCTGGTATTCCCCACAGCACTTCGCAAACCAGAGGCGCTGTGTATTGGGAGTGTGATCACTGCATAAGCACCCAGTTACGCGCAGTGCACTTCCCTTTTGTGAATGATAACTTTGAGGACATTTCCCCACAGTGCAGAGCAACCTGCATAATAAGTGCACTTTCTAGAATTAACTGAGAAAGTAAAATTTATCTTAATCAACTATAAGAATCAAAATGACAGTGGTTTGAATACCCACAAGACACTCTTTGTTTCTGTTTAGTCACTTTTCAGTCCCATCCTTTCTTTAGGCACATTCCAACAGCTGAAACCAAAGGCAGCGGCTATGTATCTAACCTCCCAGCAAAAATAAACTCAAGCCCACAAAATAACCTCTTCCTCTACATACTGAATGTGTCCATTCTTCCCCTCTAAAAAGCCTCATCTCAAGGAGGCAGGGCTCTCAGGGTATCCCCAGCCCTGGGGGTTTGGCTGCCCAGGCTCAGTGCCAATTTAGACATGCTGCTGGTGGTGACAGTGGAGCGAGAACTTCCAGACAGGCTGTGGGGATGCCCCTGACCCACCTGCTGGCATGCCAGCCTGGCCTTGGCCCATCCTTGTCCCCACAGCCCTGCCCAGCCATCCTGGGGCTGTGGCTGATCTGGGTTACTGTCTCTGGACCCCTTCCTGTCTTTAATTATTTCTTACTCTGGAAACACTGTAATTGCAAGCACAATGGAATTGTCTCATCTGAACAAATGAACAGAACCAGGGTATGTTAAAGAGGAAAAAACCAAAGGGTTTTATTAAAAGGGAATATTAAAGGATTAAGGCAATTGTCTCAGGTGATGGGAGAGACAGTGGAGCCAGAGCTGCTGTCCTAGCACAGGAGCAGAGGAAGGGTGAGGACCCCAACGAGTTCAGTTCTGTGAAATGGATGCCAGCCTGGGGTACCAGAACTGGCAGTCACCTACTAAGCTTGGAAGACTTACAAGTCTACATTAAAAATGTATTTTGAAAGACAGCATTGAAGATGGTTGAGTGACTCAGGTTTTAAGCAATTAAGTGACTGGACTTTTTTTCCATCAGGAAGATGAGACTTCATGTGCACTGGCCATTGCATAAACAAGGAAAATCTGCTTCACACATCTTAAAAGCATAGCGGAAAGAGCATTTCTAGTGTATGAGCCAAAGTTCCCATCACATATTTTACCTTAACCGTGATAGTATTACAGAGATGATACCTTCCTGTAACTATGCAATTGTCTAGAGAATTGTTTGAAATAAAGCAAAATCTTGAAATGGTCACATTATTGTAGATAAATGGGTACTGAGTTAGTCACTTATTAGGAATAGCAATTTATGCAGGCAATGCAGACATACCAGCAGATAATGAGTTCAGGCAGCACCGATTCCCCATTTGCTTCTAAGGGGAAATAGTGCTGGTCTTGACAGCTCTGTACATCCACTGTCCTCTTGCAGTGTAGGACCACGGGTAGCCCTGAAATCAAGCCACAGGAAACTTAGCCATGCAACTGGTAAGGGGTAAGAAAGAAGGGGCTGTATCTTCTGTAAGGCTGAGGAAAACCATAGCTGTAAACCACTTTCAGTATTTTGAAGTGAAACCCCGTGTGTTTTCATTCACTGGTATTTCTGAAGCGTTCTGAGCTGTGGAGGCCATTATGATGCACCTTAATGTTCCCTGAAGCACAGCTTCAGTACAACTTCTGTCAAGAATTGACGATTATCTAGATATTCTCAGGAGGCGAATACCACAATGTCCATTCTGTGAGAGTTTCCGTTGATATTTAGGTCATCTAAGCCCATTACCTAAGTACCTTCTGTTTCAGTAGGTGCATTCAGTCTCTCTCAAGGAGCAAATCTCCAGTTCAATCAATAGGATCATTACATTTGCATCATTCTTCATTGTTAGGTTCATGGTGCTTGTAGTTGATAAAAGGTGAAATAACTGGTAGCAGCCAAACCTGAGTAAATAAATACAGAACAAATTTGAACTGGCAGCCACATGCACATTTAATTGACATGTATTGATTTACAATTGCTGGTAGGCTTTAAAATGTTGTCCAAAGCTATAACCAGGCTCTGAAGAAAAGTGTTATCTTTACACATGTTACATAGTTTACTTTTTGTTACCCAAAAGCAAACATAATCAAGTTTAAACAACTTATGACTAGATAGTTAAAGAACACATTGTTTATTAAGCCTTAAAAACATGCAGAAACGGAGAATAAAAGAAAGATAAATTCTCCCTGTAAATTCCGTCTGAGGTATTAGTAACTAGAAGCAACGGATACAATGAGCTGGAAGAAGATTCACAAATGCTAATTGATACCACCGATGGGACACAGCACTGCTTGAGGATTCTCCATCTGTAGAAATTGCCCTAACCCCGGGCAGCAGAAGTACAGTGCTATTGCTTAGCCTGCGCTTATACAGGGCAGGTGGCAGAGTTAGTGAATGCAAAGGGGAAGGACCAGAGTATTATAAAAAGATAAGCCTGTAGACTCTTTATTGTTAAAAGTCTACATACAAGCTTGAAAGACAAAAAAGCTGACCCAGCCTTATATCCTGCATATCTCCAAGTTTAAAAAAAAAATTAGCTTCAGATTGTGATCTGAATCTCCCCCTGCGTGCTTAGCTTCTCTTCAGATCTTTAAAGCAAAGTTAAAGTTTGAATTTAAAAAGTGGATCAGTCAGATCCAAAAGAAGACTTAGGTTTCATAATGCACTTCTGCAGCTCTGAGGGATGCCTGGTGCTCACCAGACATCAGTCATTGCAGTTCTACACGAACTCCAAACTACCCTTCTTGGGAGTTCGGCATCCGTCCTTCTTTGCAAGCCTTAGTGAAACCTAGAAAATTAACAAAATAACTTAAACCTAACAAGAGGTGTGAGCACAGCACAGCCGGCACTCAGCTGAAGAGCTGAACCTTTCATAAAACTGTCATTGTTGCTTTATTTTTAAAACATGGTTTAAAACAGCATTCTTCCCGCTGCTAGGTAATAAGCTTCAGTGAGATTGATACCGTTCCAATGGGATCGTAAAACATCTCCGTTTCCTGATCGTGACTCTAGTGAGCCAAACAATACTGCTTCTCTTTGGTAGGTCAGAATGGAAAATAGCTGTCCTTCTGGAAGCCTTTTCCTGACACTGTGGTGGTTTTGGTCCCTGCTCAAAGATGCTTAAATGAAACAAACCATTTACTATATCTTTACATCTCTTTCTCCTGAAACTTGCTTTTTGATCTGTTTTGGGGACCAATGGCATATGGACTTTCCTCTGATCCCTGACCCATGAGGCAGCTGATTACCAGAAGTGAGTTTAAATTTGACTTCTTTCAAAGGCCTTCTGACTTTCTAACATGAAAAATCCTTTCAGTAGCTGGGAATCTCTTTCACACATTACGACAAATTTCCTAATTCAAGAGGGTTGAAATATCCTTTCCCATACACTCAGATTTCACTCTCCAAACCGTGAGTGTGGCTACTCTCAAAACATATTTAGCAGATCCCATACTGGTGCCTGAAATCATGTATTTACCTTTTCTTCTAAGCCTCATACTCCTCTGTACATTTTAGTGGCCACCCGTTATGCATTACCTACAACCTCTGTTCCATATTTTGTTTTACTGGAGGAAGACAGCCCATTCTCATCCACTACTAGCCCAGTTAAACCTATATCTATATATACTCTCACGGAGTAGTGGCATGACACTTTTCCAAATCTGCAAAGTCACCTTCTGGATTTTTTAAGATACACAAAGCATGTCACTTCTCACCAGAAAAACTACTGATTTAAAGCAAATTGATTTTAAACAGGTATATGGTTGGTACAGCAACTCAGGGTGTAGCAACTTCAGTTCCCCTCCCCCCTTGAAAAAGCCTGGTAAATTCTACCTTTATTTCAGTTATAATTTTCAAAGCAAATACACTAAACAAGGGCTATCTTTGTAGTTTATTTGCCACTTCTCCTAATGCAGTACTGAACAGTCCAGCAGCTTACTGGCAAAGAATTCGATTATTTCCTTTTTTTTCTTCCCTTTCTCCTTTCTCTTTCTTTCCTCCTCCCCCTTTCTTTCCATTTCCCTTCTCTTCACTTCCTTTCCATAGGAATTCACAGCAATAGGGACATAGGGTGGTTATGAAATACAGGAATATAATGCTGGTTTCTATATCCTTGAAAAACAAGCGAAGGAGATGAAAAATACATAGCAGGTAGTTTAAAAGCCTAACTTCCTCTGAGCTAAAACTCAAGTAATTTTCCACTTCATTTTAGTATTTTTTTTTCTGTATGACACTGTACACATGCTGATGATTTTCACATTTGATGTCAGAGAGTATTGTACGTTCGAGAGATTATAGCTAGCTCATTCTGTCTGGCCCTGTGCTTCTTAACTCTTGAGCCATATATCAGCTCTGAGGTGTCAGCTATCACAAATCAAGTGTCAAAAGTGTACATTCAGGAATAAAAATGAAGATAGAAAAGCAACTTTTCAGCCCGATCATATTGATGGCAAAAGCTATGTCATTCCCAGAGATCCATGAGGTGGACTTGAAATAAGATATTAAATCAATGTGCTACTGTAATATATGAATAGGGTTCCTACAAACACACCTACATTTCAGATAGACATTTCTGAATTCTCTGCTGCACTTGTACATAAGCTTCAGTTATTCTCTAGAAAGTTTTCAAATCCTGGCGCATATGTGTGTTTACAAAATCATATCATCACCACCACTGAGAACGTACTAAAAAGCAACGCTATAAATTACTGACGTACAGACTACTTCATACACTCAACTTCTTCCCGCGGTTGCCAGCACTCAGCTCTTCTTATATTTGTACACAGTAGAGAGATGGTGCAGATACACTGCAGGCTGAAAAGCAGACATAAGGCCATAAGGCTGTGGAGCTGGCTGTTAAGGTAAGTTAAGGCTGGTGGGCTGTAAGACTCCAGGGCTTTTTCTTGTTGCTGCCTATGCTGCTGTTGCCATTCACAGAATCACAGAATTATAGGAGTTGGAATGGACCTCTGGAGATCATCTAGTCCAACCCCCCTGCCACAGCAGGGACACCTACAGCAGTTGCACAGGATGGTGTCCAGTCGGGTTTTGAATATCTCCAGTGTGGGAGACTCCACCACCTCTCTGGGCAGCCTGTGCCAGTGCTCTGCCACCCTCAAAGGAAAGTTCCTTCTCATGTTCATTCCGAGGTCCAGCCAGCAGTCTGGCTAGGCAGGCAGCCCAAAGATGCGCACGCACACGTCTGGCAGCACAGAGCGACCCAGGGAGAGGGTAGTGTCTTCACAGGCACCTGCATGTCTATGGGTTTGCACCAAAAGCACTCATGTAAACATGAACAATTCTGGTGGCCTGATCATGTTCTTACTTGCCAGGTAATCAGGCTCAAAGCTTGCTAGCATGCACGCACATGGGGCTCTGGCAACTGGTCTGAACCTATGGTCCTTCCAGTAGCCAACTATCAGACCCCAAGTCCCTCCACTATCAAGCTCACGGTCCTCTTGCCCAACTCACCAGCTACTCCCACTGGAAGTTTGCTGTTGTCACACATGCACGTGAAGGGGTCCCTCTGGCAGCTGACCCCAGTCTCTCCAGTTACTGGACCCTAGACCTATAAGCCCCTTTCACCCGTGGCCTCTGCATGGACATGCTGGCACCCTGGCCACTCGTCCCAGCCACCGGGTAGTCTGTCATGAAGTTCACTGTTGATCAGGCATGTTCACGTGGGAAAATAGTTGGGAAGAATCATAGAATCATAGAATCATAGAATGGTTTAGGTTGGAAGGGACCTTGAAGATCATCGAGTTCCAACCCCCCTGCCATAGGCAGGGACACCTCTCACTAGACCAGGTTGCCCAAGGCCACGTCCAGCCTGGCCTTGAACACCTCCAGGGACGGGGTTTCAACAACCTCTCTGGGCAACCTGTTCCAGTGCCTCACCACCCTTAAAGTGAAAAACTTCTTCCTAATGTTTAATCTAAACCTGCCCTCTTCCAGCTTAAAGCCGTTCCCCCTCGTCCTATCACTACATGCCCTAGTAAAAAGTCCTTCCCCAGCTCTCCTGTAGGCCCCCTTTAGGTACTGGAAGGCCGCAATAAGATCTCCCCGGAGCCTTCTCTTCTCCAGGCTGAACAGCCCCCACTCTCTCAGCCTCTCCTCATAGGAGAGAGGTGCTCCAGCCCTCTGATCATCCTCGTGGCTCTCCTCTGGACGCGCTCCAGCAGGTCCATGTCCTTCTTATGTTGGGGACTCCACAGCTGGATGCAGTACTCCAGGTGGGGTCTCACGAGAGCGGAGTAGAGGGGCAGAATCACCTCCCTTGACCTGCTGGCCACACTTCTTTTGATGCAGCCCAGGATACGGTTGGCCTTCTGGGCTGCGATCGCACATTGCTTGCTCATGTCGAGCTTCTCATCAATCATCACCCCCAGGTCCTTCTCCACAGGGCTGTTCTCCAGCCATTCCCTGCCGAGCCTGTATTTGTGCTTGGGATTGCCCCGACCCAGATGTAGGACCTTGCACTTGGCCTTGTTGAACTGCATGAGGTTGGCTTGAGCCCACCTCTCCAGCCTGTCCAGGTCCCTCTGGATGGCATCCCTCCCCTCCAGCGTGTCTGCCTCACCAAACAGCTTGGTATCATCAGCAAACTTGCTGAGGGTGCGCTCTACCCCACTGTCCATGTCGCTAACAAAGATGTTGAATAGTACAGGTCCCAGTACCGACCCCTGAGGAACGCCACTCGTCACTGCTCTCCACTTGGACACTGAGTCGTTGACCGCAACCCTTTGAGTGCGACCATCCAGCCAGTTCTTTATCCACCGAGTGGTCCAAGAAGAGAGTTTAATAACAAGATGGGCTACACTGAGGCAATGACACTCAGGGCTTGGCCAGACAAGCGTACTGGCCAGGAATTGTTTCACACATGACCAACCGCTTTTACCTCCTCTCATCTCCATTTTCCTACTTGTTCTTCTCTGATCCGTCTCCATCTCTTCCTCTCCTTTCCTTTGGCCCCTTTCCTAAAGGTGCCATGAGTTTTCCTACAATCCCCCCTCAAAAGCCATAATAGGTGTTACAGAGCCTCTCAAATCCCCTCAGATATCCCATTAGAAGTTTGCAGTTTCCCATGAGATCTACGATAATCTTGTTTCCCTCTTTCTTATCAGCGACAAAATTCAGGTTGAACCTCTTCAAGGCCATGCTTCAGTGGTTCCTTCAGTGGCCCATTAACCAGTACCCTAAGGATGCTTGTATTTGTTATTGTCTCATTATCTCCCATTCTTTAGGGTTTGCGGTATCAGAATGTTTAATTTATTTCTTCTCTTGTCTCTTGTCCTTGTCTTTTAAGCTGAATAGCTGTTAACCAGATATCCTCACAAACCAGATATTCTTACAATCCACCTACCCTCACGCTGGCAGAGTGCCCACCCTGGAGAATAGCATTCTTCTCACAGAACATGAAATCAAATGAAATTAAATTAAATCAGCAGCCTGGGAAAATGTAACCCAGTCTTCTCCATATGTTTAATTCCAGTCGAGAGATAAAATATTCTTGTTCTTCACACCTGCTCTCAGATATGTCCAAACACTCTACTTTGCACATAAATATTCTCAGAAACACAGATTTCAGTGACTGTGTTTCATCAGTGAAATGTTCACACTTTCAAAACAAGCTACGAACTCCTCAATTAAACTCCTCAATTAAAAAAATCTGTCCTTCGAGCATTTATCTTTTCCCATTATTCAAGCAACGTAAGCAGTAATTTCATATGGTTTTAAACGTGTTCATCTGTAAATTTTATTTTCTCAAGGTCTAACTTAGGGCAATTGATGTCATCCACTCCACCGTTTGCCTTATGCGTGAGCATAAATGTGGTTGTACATTTTCCTTTGAATGTTCAAAGGAATGTTCAAAACCTGTATTACAACTCTGTTTTTAACTTCAAACAAGTTGTCTATCAATTGAATTACTCATAATCTCATAGTCAAAGGAGCATTTTTACCTCTGCTAAACACTTCTTCAGACATTATACAAATGTTATACAGATGTTTTTCCATACACAACTGGCTTCAAATTATTTCTGGTTATTTTAGATTGTTTCTCAGTTTCAGTGGCTTTGTTTAGGATATGCGTACACATGGGAAGCTGACTGTTAAAAGATTATAGGAATGCATACACAATAAACAGCTAGAAAGGGAAATGCACAGAATTACTTATTATTAATGATAATTTTGAAATTAATTTCTTTAACCAAGACATAGATCCCGTAACTGCAAGCATATAATCCTGTTACTGGATTCCTTACTGAGGCAGCAGGTAAGGTCAACCAAACCTCTGCAAGGCTAACATCTGCAGACGCCAGATAAAATGGGAATTCTGTGAAGTAATCTATTTAGCAATAAATGCATATTATTTCTGGTATCCACCACTCAAAGAAGGGAAGGAAAAACTAGAGGTTAATTTTGAAATCTAAAGCTGTAGCAGAAGAGAAGTAATCTATTATGAGTAATGGTTTCTATCAGGAACCAGAAATCTGTGAACTCTATGTATCTTTTGAAATAAGCATGGTTCATTGGGGAAAAAAAAAGTTTGTTAAATCTTCAAGTAGCTAAGCCTGTATTCTTTAAATCTTGACAGTGACACCCAATAACAGAAGTTCTCTCCTGTTATAAAGCAAATAATAAAAGGATCATTTCATATGATATGAACCTGTTTAAAGGTGGCATTGCTCTTTGTTGCAATGGAATTCTCTCCTTCCTTTAAAAATAATAAAATTATGTTGTGTATTACAGGAATGAATACTTTTTAATTGTGTACTGACCAGAAACACTATTGTTTAGGAACATACTTTTTGCAAAAAGTCCATTCAGGCCAAACTACTTTTGCAATAAGAGATTAGACGGTAATAGGGTGATTAAATTTTCACTAAAATATTTTGACACAGTTGTCATGACAATAATGAAAAACGTGTTATAGGATCCTATTTCAAAGAAGTGCAAAAGTGGACAAAAAATCAGACATAATACATTATACTCATTAAGATAATTGCAGTGCAATTATATGATAATCTTTTCCATGACAAATTATTTTTCTGATGATGATAAGTTAAAATACTAATTTCTAATTCCATCTCATCTATATGTATCCACCAGAATTCTGCAGAACATATTACAACAGAAATAGAAACGCTGTCTTTGGAAGCACTTTTGCACAGCAAATAGCCCAATTAAAAATTACTATTAAAGTATTTTTCTGAAGAAAGAAAATGCACTTGCAAGTATTACCTTTGTCTGAATAGTTACTTAAAAGATTTATTTATTTTTATTTGCCTTCACAAACTGTGATGCTGATTTTTATAATAAAAAAGGGTGTCTTTTAATATAAAACCTATAAATGATGGACGTAGGAAAAAAAGAAAGTTTTTGTTTACTAAATAAACTCTTAAAGCTAAAGGGCCAGCTGAGCAGGCAAAAATGAAAAATAACCATCGCCATTACATGGTAGACTCTGTTGAAAGGTAAGGGAATTCAGGGCATTTCATTTCTAGGACACTTGCCAATTTTTAGGTCCCTTACGAAGCTTCTGATTCTCGTCTAGTCATCATAAAGTAAAAATTGTAATCACTTGAAAGCTAAAACTCTCAAAATGTAAGTAACCTCTGTGAACTGGTTGCCTCTATCCATTTTCCAAGAAACAAAAAATCCCATCTGGCACCTTCACCTGGCAAACTTTCAGAAGAGGCAGAGAGTGGCTAGACATGACTAGAAAGATGAGATCATTACGCTGTTAATGTTTTGAACAGTACTCCCGAAATACGAATATATTTGCAAGTAGGTTAGTTGGCAGGCTAAGACACTTAAAGTTATTTTAAAAGGTGGCCAAACCGTCTTATCATTTTGCTACAGTAGGTAGGTTATAGAAGATGTCTTGACATATGCTACCAATTAATATGATACTTACTGTTGCAAAACATACAATAAAAACACACTTAAGCTAAAAAGCCAGGAACAAGCTGGCTTCAGGCTGTATGTGAAATAATTTCCTCAGTGTTATCTGTTCACTCTGGTGCTCCTGATGCTGCATCTTCTGTTATCTCTTACTTATCTGTTATGGGTACAATTTCTCATATTTTAATAGCGGCTCAAAAAAGTACTTTATGCATCTGTTAGACTGATGCCATAAATCAATTCCTCTGTATAAATGATGGACTAAACTGTGCTGAAGGTTGCACAGATTGACTCCTGAGCCTTACACCAGGTGGGAGAGTCCTAAAGGAAAGAAAGAGGACTTAATACCAGATTCCTCCCACGAAGTTTTAGAAAAATATGGGAACTTTTTAAGGTACAAGTGGATTTTCTTGGTGCTGATCAAGTTACATAAAAATAAAACAATAGCATAAAACACTTATTTGTTGCATTGTGACATAATAGTTCTGTTGTGTTAGTGAAGTCAGTGAGAGACTGAGTCACCATCACTCACACAGCTTTCCAAATGCAGGAAACTAGATCTTCTCAGATGTTTATGTAACTTATATGCATGTCATTATTTTTCCCAAGTGTATGTAAAAACATATTCTTTTTTGAAGTTAAATAAATTTGAATGTTTAAAGGCCAAATGTTCCATTGGCTATTCAAGTCTCCCCCTGGGGAGCTACAGAAGTTGAAAAGCCTCTCAATAAATGATTTAACTCTGCATATAACCCATTTGATTAAAGCTAGCCAAGCCACGCATTACAAAAAATAAAGCTAGAATCCCCGTGCTTGTATTTTTCACCATCAGAAGTCGTAGCACAGATCATATGTAAATCAGATGAGTCTATGGGGCTGCTCAATAAGTATTATTCCATGCTGTATGTATGGCTGAAGGCAGCCACAGCTGCCACCGACTGCCACTCCTCTAAGGTAAAGACAAATGGTTCTGCACGTGATTTGTAAAAACCTTGTTCTGAAATAAGCTATTCAAAAGCATCGAAGTATAATCACCAGGTCATTCACCCAATCAATCAGAAGATTTACTATTTTTTGTCTAGATCTGTGGATTGTTGTCAGTTTTGTTTCTTCCTCATCAATACTCAGCTATACATTTTTTTGACAGAAAGGTGAGAATATGTAAACAGGAGAAATACGGACTATTTTCCCCAGAAAGTATTGGAAGCGTGTATTGCAGCGAGCAAGCCGCAGTTCTTATACAGCATCAGAATTGTGGAGGAATGGGCAAAAATGATGTTCTTACAGAACATAATCATCTCATTCATTTGTCATCTAATGCAGAATTTAAGGTTTGTGCACATATAATGAACAAAAAGAAACTATAAAGTATACACTGCAGATGACCATGGCGTGTTGCAAGAACGACTGTTATCAGTAGCTGTGCAATATATCAGAAACACGTCAGTTATAAAAGACTGTTTATGTTTTATTCATGCAAAACAACTCAGTGCACAGGCCCCACCATCAAAAAATACACAGCAATGAAAGTATCCATGACAAAAAATTGTGTGTAAAAATATTTACCACAGAATACCATTAAGATCAGCAATTCTGAAATACAGACAGTATTTCACAGGGGGAAAAAAGGATGCTTCAAAACTGAACTTTTTAAAAAATCCAAACAGACCAAATTAATACAGTGGATTTTTTTTTAATATACATTTTTAATTCTTTACATTTAGTACAGCCACTCTTCAAAGCAGCACTAGGACATAGAATAAAACATCAAAAAGTGACCGGTATGTTCCTGGTCAAATAATAGGCTGGGTCTTATTGTCCTGTGCCTGGAGTAAGGTTGCCTCAGATTACGTACACTTAAATGGGAAATATCTTGCAGAATTCCCTCTTTTTCTATAGTCTGTTTTTTTTTCCTTCTTTCTTCTTTAGGTACACTTCAGTGATGAGACCTGGCACAAGCCACCATTGCAACCACCACATAGCTCAGTCTAGTGCATCCTGGGGCTAGGATGACTTGCAAATAAACAGGACTGTTGTCATTTTATTCAATCAAGGGCAAAATGACTAAAAATTAGGATTATTCTTATTTTTATCAGGTTAACTTGTATCTCTTCTCCGAAGTTTCTCAAGAAGAAAACCATGGTATAGGGAATCACCATTTTCTTTTGAGTGTCCTCAGGAGCTAGTGATAGAGAGAAATTTAGTAAAAACTTGATCTTTACAACATGGCAGCATTATTATTCCCTGCGGAATAAAGGTGGAGGAGCAACGTAATCCACACAGACAACTGTAACAGCTTGGCAAAGCCTGCTTTTCCTTATATACAAAAACCCCAGTGATGTAACGATGAACCTAAAGTAATTACAGGATTTCTTAAGTATCTTCTCTCCCATCAGCAATGGGTAAGTGGACACAGTCCTCCATACTGCTACTTTATACTCTACATTAGATGGGGATTATAGTTTTCACATTCTTTTTGTTTGTTTGTTTTGTTGGGGGCTTTGTTGTTGTTTGTTTTTCTGGACTTGGAGATAGCTTGGAGATAAAAATGGGTTCTGTACCTAGCTCAGCGTTCAGACAGCATGCGATCCATTTTTAGCCTGGCAGGCTATAAGAAAACAAGATTTATGCAATTGCTCTATCTCTCTGTCTGTGTCCCAAGTTCCAATAATTTTGAAGGTATTAGCCAGTTTCAGCACAGTTTGAGAGATAATAACTTTTATATAAATTTCATAAAAATAGACAACCAGGCAGAGGAGACACTAGGGATAAAACATTTAGGAGTTAACACCTAATAACTTTCTACACAGTCAGCAAATTTCTACAAATTTCCACTTCTGAATGTGGCAGCCTCCATGCTGCTGCCAGAACGCTCTGCAGGAGAAGATGCTAGGTATATGCAGTCATAACAGCAAATATTATTATAATTCAAGTAAATAGTCAAGCCAACGAGAGGCAAACCCATGGGAAACCAGGCTTCATTAGCTTCAGGGCTCACAGAACTAGTAGCTTTTTTTTCTGAAGGATGAAATAAAAGTGGGCAGTCTGACGTTTCTTCAGATAACCAATGCTAGCGGATTGCTATTCATCATGGGGAGAAAATGAGAAGTAAATATAATTCTTCGCTGGTACTTCTAAGGTCTACATCTCTTGCAGGTGCTTACAAGACTTGGGAGCCTGTACACTGGCACAATTGGCTGCTATAGGGATTGTTAATTCCATCCTTCCAAGGACCCGACTCACTTATCACACCCCAGCCACAAAACTCAACTTGAAAGCGGATTAATCGCTTGGATTTCTTTACCGATGCACTACCGGAAGTATAAACTGCACCCATTTAGTGATCTATGAGAACGCAGAGCTCGTATTACTTGCAGCTGTCCCATAACTCAGTCCAAAAGCGATGATCTCAACTTTTCTGTTTATGCCATCTGAGTGTTTCCATCTCGTAGCCCTCCTGCTAGCACTGGTATTGCGTACCACCCCTCTACCATGCGTTTCTGAACTGATTCATTTCTGTATCTGTGGTTGAGCATGCAATCCCCATCCACTCACGATTCACGTAATTCGTGAAGTGGCAATGTTGGATGTTGCGCAGTCTGGAGTTTTAGTGCGAAATACCCTTTCTGTAATCGCAGGAATTGTGTCTTGATAGCCCAAGCTCAGTGGCCCATTTCAGTAACACTTTTAAGGATCTCATGGCATACTTAAGCACTTCTAGTGTGCTTCTAATGTGTACATTTGTTATCATTATATCACATATTTTTCATGTTTTTCAAGCCTGCATGGAGGTGTGACACCTTACAGGATCTTCATATTACTGTTTATTCTCTGCTTTAAGTGCATTCCTTTAGCCTATAACAAATAAATTGTATTTAATATATTTTTATATTCATATATTATATATTAATATAGTATATTGTTATATTATGTGGATGAGCTTGCAGCAACTAATGGGTGAGTCAGATCCTTCCAGTATTTCCATTTCTCTTTCTAAAATTATATCTTTAACATGTACTTCATAATTGAAAATGTCACAAAGCAAAGAGATATCCAGAGGTATGGTCCCTTCGATCATGACAGCTTTAAAGAAACAGGTAGGGGGGGAAGCATTCTGGATGTCTCAAAACTACAGAGGAAAGGCTACTGTGAGTAGTGAGAAGTCTTTAATAGGAAACATCTCTATTGATAACAGTAACCGAGAACTATCTGGAAGGCCTGATTTCAACTGTTGCATCTGTCCTGGCAAGGGAAACACTCTCTTGGGTAACCTTGTAACATCCTGACCTGCATGGGGCCTTACAGGTAAGTTTAAGGGCTTTAAGTGTTGGATAAAAACTACCGCAGTCTAAGGTGAAAATTTGTTATTTTATCAAAATCTCCATGTTAATCCAAATTTTCTAGGAATATTTCCCTTGAATAAATTTGTATTGAGAGAATTCGTCAGACTGAGTAACTTTGAGTTGCCAGAACTCAGAGTGACCTCTCAAAGCCATTCCAAACACTTTTTTGCTAAACCTTTTTTTGGCATGTCCCCTGCTGTATGATGATTTAGGTCAATGTACCTGGCTGCCACTATTATTTAAAATTATTTAAAAGGCAAAGACTTTGTACTCTCACTTTCTGTTTGGACAATTTTTTTACACTCTGTTTTGTGCTCCTTGGGTCAATATAAAGTTGAGCCGGAACCAAAAGCCAGTGAAAACAATAGCCAGGCCTGAGCCTACCAAATTCACATCATTTGGCATTTGCTGATGCTCTAAAGCAAGACACAAGCTCCATGTAAGTCCTGAGCATGCCAGGGATCTGTTCAAGGTTTCTTACACATCATTTTATAATTAGGAACCCACAAAGTACCCTGGTCAATCTTGTTGCACAGAGACCTTTGTATGGGCACCTCAGGAACCTTTGAACAGTGATGGGCCAAAGACTCAGATGAAGGTCTACCAGAAGGACAAGGGACATCCCAATTCCAGCTCTTAGCAATACTGTTAGGAGTTTGACCATGCCTGGAGAGAGAAATAGTCAATCCACCAGTGAGTAGCATGCAGGACTCTACTTGAACCGGGTAACAAAGGCTAGGGCCTACTGCTAGCTGAGACCTCTTAAACTTGCAGAAACCACCAGGAAGTTCCGAGGACAAAGGGAATAAATGGGCTGGCTTTGGCCCAGGTAAAGATACATGCAGACCTTTTTTTTCTGAGCACGTGTTTGGGTGAGGGAAGGTTATTTTCTGTGCTGATCATTTCCTGGACCTGCAGCCAGGTGAGGGACACACTGCTGGCAGGGCTGTACTGCAGGTGGCCGCACACCTGCCCCGGCTCTGGGTGGCTGCTGGAGGCAGCATCACTCCTCCCGGCCTCTGGAGCAGCCTGGCACCCTGCCCCAGCCCCGTGATCACCCCAGACTGCCGTAAGATCCTCTCCCTCGAGCCCTGCCCCTATGCTTCCCCTTGCACTTTGATACGTGGTGTGAATCACAGGGTTTCCCTCCGCCTGAGTCACCCCTGCAGCTGGGACGAGGCTCCCAAAGCAGGCAGCGCTCCTCCCTGGTCCCCCTGCCTCCTTCATCCCGTGCGGTTGCTCCTCTGTGCAGCTCTTGTCCCTTTGGTGCCACCGCATCCCCGCACAGGATTGGTTTCCCGTGTTGCCACAGGCACTGGGTAGCGGTTTTCACTGACCAGATTACAGGCGCACAAAGAGCAACAAACAAGTTACCAATGCACTTCACTTTGCCCTGGCAAATCGCTCGGAGAATATCCCCCCCCCCCCCCTCCGCCCGTGCCCTGACTAAACGTCAGCTGCACAAGCAACCCCGTATGTCGTGACATGAGCTACCAAACCGAACCGCACTGGCAGCGCGCCTCGTTTCCTACGGCCGCGTTTGAGCTGCCACGGCTTGCCGGGCTGGGGCACCGCGCGTCCCCCCCGGCAGCACAGCGTCGGCCAGCGACTGCCGCCGCAGCTATCAAACGCGGAACGGCAAACAACGGCGGGGAAGGCCCCACGCAGTTGCGGGAAGGAAATATCCCCCCTTTTCTTCCCGTGACTCAGGAAAAGCAGAGCGTACGCGGAGGAGGGGGCAGGGGGAGCAGCGGCCCACCGCTGAGGGAGAAACCCGGGGCGGCGGGGGGGGAACCCGCCCTCCCTCCGTCCCTCCCTCCGTCCCTCCCTCCGCTACGGTGAGGCGCTGCGCCGCCTCCTGATTGCCCCTTCTCCTACTCTCGCCCCTACCCCCGGGAACCGGGAGCACCCCCCACCCCTCACCCCTCACCCCTCAGCCCGGCCACCGCCGCCCGCTCGGGCCGGCGGTTTCTGTGCGATTCCCGAGCCTTCCGCCGACCAGGCCAGGCCCGGCCCCACAGCGAGGGGAACGGCGGGGAGCCCCCGGCCCCCGTGGGGAACCGGGCCCAGCCCCGCCCGCGGCCGGCAGCGGCGGGACGGGACGGGACGGGACGGGACGGGACGGGACGGGACGGACGCGGCACCGCCTCCCGCCGCCCCGCGCCTGCGCACGCCCCGGATCCGGGGTTTAGCGCCGGGGCGGTTGTGTCGCGCCTGGAGCCTCCGGTCTCGCCGCTCCCTGTGCCCGGCCCGGCCCGCGGAGCCCGCGCCGCAGGTGGGGAGAGCCGCTCCAGCGGCGGCGGGGAGCCGGGGAGCGGCGGGCCTGGGGCGGGAGCCGGAGCTGGGCTGAGCGCGGCCTTGTGGCTGCGAGGCCCGGGCGGAGCCGTGTGCGGGGGGTCGCGGCGGCGGTGGTGGTGGTGGTTCGTGGGCCTCGGCGAGGCCTGGGCAGGTCCGCGGCGGGGCCTTGCTTACCCCGGGGCGGCTGCCCGCGCCCCTCCGCGCCGAGGCACCCCCCCCTGCCCGCCGGCCGGGAGGGTGCAGGGGCCTGCCCGGGGCAGCCCGGCAGCGGCAGAGCTCGCCGGGCCTCGGGCTGCGTCCGGCGGCTGGAAACTTCGCCATGTTTGCGAGAGCGGCCGCCGCTCCGGCCTGGCGGGCGAGGAGATCCGTAAATCTCAGGGAGGTTCTTGACTCCTGCGGTTTTGGCAGCGCCGGCCTTACCGAGCGGGCTGTGTGTGAGAGGTGGGTCTCTGAAGGGGTGGTGAAAGGCAGCGCTGGAGCTGCCTACCTGCGCTGAGCAAGTTTGCGGCTGCTAAGTCATTGCCTTACCCTGCGGAATCCTCTGTTTCGGAGGAGCTTGTGGTGTGCGTGATGAAGACACAGCTGACAGGGCAGAAGATGGTTGCCATTCAAAAATAATTTGCTGTTTTGACAAAGAAGTAGGTTTGTAGCCTCAAGTTTAGATATTTGCGTGTAAGGGGTAGGAATGCCACCCTAACTCTTTGGAGAAGTATAACAGTCTACTTCAACTCTATAAAGTTTCACTGAGTTTACAAATAAAACAATTTTTTCCCCGAGTCTTGCATGTAACTCTGGATGTGGTGGTTCTGTGTGCCTGGGACATAGGGTTTTGTCTATGTACTATCATGCTGCAGTGCTAGGGCAAGCAGAAGGGCGTAGTCTTAAACGAAAGCCGCATATCACAACATTTTTTAATTTACCAAACACTTTCTAACAGACTGTGAATTCAAGGGAACTCCAGACAAGTCCAAGGAGACTGGAGTATGTACATCAATTACGAGGGAGAGACTGGGTCAAAGCACAGCTGTTAAGGAAGTAGGGTTTGTGATTTTCGTGACAGTATAGGGGCTGACACACGTGAAGATGATATATGCTTAACAGTCGTAGTTTGAAGAATATAAGTGCTGGGTAAAAGAACAAAATGTTCTTGAGTTTTGGTCAGCTGTAATTGGTTGGGGGAGAAGCATGCTAGAGGAACGCATTTCACTTGAAGGTGGCTGTTTCTTTTTTCATTTGTCAACTGAGACTCGTCTCCTAAGTCTCTGGCAGTAAAGCAAGAGTATTAAATTCTAATTATAGAAGCTCAGGTACGGTTGGCTTTGGAGGATACATCTGCATTAGTATTTTAATTCAAATAAAGGGTGTGCTCTTGAAATGAGTTCCCAGTCATACTTGCTTGCTGCGCTTTGGTTCACGTCACAGTGTGATCTGGGAGCGTGTGAACTCTCTTCCTGTTGAAAGAAGCCAAAACTAGAAGGTGCACTTCATTTGTGAGTGGGTGTTGTCAGTCTAGACAAGAGCTAGTATGAAATAAACACACAAAAACATGGATAGCGTGGTTGTTGAATCCTCGATAACTGTTTATTCATACAGAGTTGCTGCTTGTTCTATATTCAGTTGTTAATTTAGACATAGCCTGGGCCTACCGTCAGTAGAGCAGGTAAGCTGAATCCAGTTGTAGCACAACACCAGGGATTGATTCCTAAGCTTTCAGACCTGTGTCCGTGACAGCTATTGCCTAAGCTGCAAGACTCAAGTTTCATAGCTTAAAGGCTGTAGGTCAGCTACAAGGAGAACAGTAAGCAAAAACCCCATGTGGAATAATCGTCAACATTGTCAACAGCTTTTTCAGAATTTCTTTTTCAATAGCTCAATAGTTTTACTTTTCAATTCAACAATTTCCATTACTGAATGGCTCCCAAACTTAGAACATTTAAAAAGTGCTGTAGCACATAAGGATAAATAGTTTTCCTTCTTGTAAGGGTTTAATTACTTAAACGAATAAAATAATGCTGCATATTTGGTGAAGCAGTAACTGTGACTTGTTGGCATTTGTCTTTTCCCCCTCCTACACTCACCTAGCCTTTGTGGCAATATAATCAATTAATGTTGTGCTCATATTACTGTCACCGTATTTAAGGTCTTTCTGTTCTGAGTGGTTGGTTTAAAATATTCTGACTTGTTTTGCTCACTTAATCTCTCTTAGGGCTTCCTTTCCCAGTGACCCAGCATGATAATGACTAGCAGCTGCTTTAAAAATGCCACTTACAATGGAAAAACTGAAGTTTTGCATACTCTCTTAAAGTCATTCTGTTCCCCAAGACACTGGTGAATTGAGTGGCTGGTGACTCTGTGTGTTAAGTGGCTCAAATGGGTTATGGGGATAAGCTGGACAACTGATTGCCACTGCTGTGCAGATTTATTTTTTTAACTTTGAGTTTGTTTTGCACCTGTTGTAAATTAGGAAGGTTTCCACTTGCATCACTTCATTACAGCCTTTAGTTTCAAGTGTTTTGTGTTTCAAGGTAGTTTCAGTATTATGGCTGAAAAACTCCAGTAAAATTTGCATAGGTAGCAAAAACACTTTTGTGATTAATACTTTTTTGTTTAACAAGCCTTTATAAATGCTACATATTGCCTGCAGCTATGTTAAAGTAGCTCCCTTTTTTTTTTTCCTTGACTTTCCTGTGAAGCGGTCCTCTTTTGGGTTAAAGAGAATCATCAGTTTAAACATCTGCAGATTTGTATTTGTTTGCAGGTCTTAACAGAGGGCAACAGGAGTCTTGTCGGAGTAATGACCATAGACTAATAGTTACCCAGTGTGGAGGAATAAATGCAAGCCATGTTTGAACTGTTCTCCCTGAAAACTTTCTTCTGACTTTTATTTTAGACATGGGAAAATCACTTTCTCACCTGCCTATGCATACATGCAAGGAAGATGGCTATGATGGAGGCACGGTGTCTGATAATATGAGGAATGGGTTAGTTCACTCGGAGTCGCACAATGAAGATGGCAGATGTGGAGATGTATCTCAGTTTCCTTACGTGGAATTTACAGGAAGAGACAGCGTCACCTGCCCAACTTGCCAGGGAACAGGAAGAATTCCACGAGGTAGTTTTCTTTATTTCTTTTTTTAACCTGTAAATTTACCTCATAACCCTGTGCAGTTGTGACTATAATAATCCATAACAAATAGCTCTCCTAGTCAAGATGAAGTTGTTTTTCATCTGTGTGACTCTTTAGCACTAAGCCTTTTGTTATGATTACACTGGATGAATGAAACAAATTGAGTCAGCTTTGGCTGTTGACTGTTTGGTCCTCTCCTGTCTGTACAATGCCAGTGTTCCTTGCTGCTTAGCTTTAAATTCACACATAACCCTATCTCTTGCAAGTTGAATTTCCAAACCTTTATTTTTGTGACGTTTTACTGCATCTTTTTTAACTACCAATTTTTAACTACTTGAATCAATATATAACTTTGCAAAAATAGCTGCAAATACAGAGAGTGAAAAGTAGACCTGTGCTATAACACCTTTTTAATCATTTATAGTGAATTTTCTTGCCCTCGCTGCTGCCAGTGCCCCTCAATTTCCTTTACCTTCTCTTTGGTCCCATCTGTCCCTGCTAGGCAGAGGACCCCAGCTGGGAGCTGCAAATACATAGGATCTGTGGCTGCCTTGGGAAGGAGTAGGCTGCTCAGCATTAGTTCTTTGTGCCTGACCATTGTGTTTGCTTGCTGCTCTCATCCTTGGCTTTTGCTTTTCTTCTGATAAAACATTCTGCTTTGTTACACTTCTGTCCTATATGATAAGCCACTGGGATAGCTATTTCGAAACAGACCTCTGAGAAGAGAATGCAGGATACCTGAAACTGGGCAAAAGGGGGGAGTGGCAAATACAGTGTGCCAAGGCACAGCCTTCTGCTTCAGCTGTAAGAGCTTCCCTTTGACGGTGGGGAGGAACTGATGAGAAGGTTTCATGTTTGGGACTGCTTAGAACTGATTTTCACCAGGAGCTCAGGAAAATTAACTGATGTCTGTGCCGTATTTTCCTTGTACATGTTCTTCAGTCAAATTAGGTTCTGGTATAGTTCACAAATAGTTCTGTCTTGCTTGTGAATAAGTGACAGGGAGCATAAGATATTTAAATGGTTGCAAATATTGTAAGAGATTTGTGTTTTAGCTGTTAAACTTTGTAGTACAAAATACACTGTAGTCTTTGAGTACCTCTGAATTCAGCAAACCTGGAGTGTGGAAAAGCTATGCAACTAAAAATTATTTTAACCAAAAGACTATAGGGAAGGAAGTTTGTTCTGTTAGCTTGCTAACTTGAAACACTTGATAATATCAGTGGCAAATTTTACTCAAAGTAGTGCTAGCTAAAATCCGGTAATAGCATGATTCCTCTGTTCAAAAGCTTATTTCTTTGACCATAGGATTCTTGGATGTAATATTTAGACAAATGTGAGTTAATTAGTTTATTGAACATTTTGCAGTAACTATTAAAAATACACGTTGTCCATACATTCTAATGAAATAATCTGATTAAAGCTAGAACTTTACATGAGTTACTAGAACAAATAGGTCTATCTTTTCAATTTTTCTTCAGTACTTTAGAAAAAAAAGAAATAACGTTTGGGGTTTTTGGAGGGGAGAGGGGAAGAATTAAGTGTTCCTAGAATAACTGCATGACTAGTGGGGAAGACTAACACGTGATATGATGGCTAAACTGTATAATAAACACATGAAAATGTGTTTTGTTACTTGGACAGCTTTAACTTTTCAGTATGATTAAGTATGAAGGTAGGACTGTGCTGTTTTGTTCAAAGGTTGAAGATGCTTCATCAAAGTTGAGATAAAAATCTGTTTCAGATTGGTAGAGGTTTTTTAGAAGGTTGATGTTATACTACTACTTGTTTAGTTAGCATGCTTTGCTCGGCTTAGTGATTCAGCATGGAATCACTTCGAAGTGGTTGATTAGCTAAGTGATAATGCTGGTCAAATTCTGCATTTGACTTAAAAAATGCAAATCTGACTTGGTCTTGAGGCCTCTCCGTTCTCATACAGATGAATCTCGATTCCATTTTCTTGTATAGCAAAAGGCAGATGTAGCCTGTGTTTTCAACACTTCACCTGTGCTTGTGTCTTTTCTTTCTACTGTTAAGATATCCCCCTTTTAAAAATACTGTCTAATGAAGTGACTTGTTTGGAAAAATTCCAGTAAATACTTACTTGGCTTCCAGGGTGCTGCAGCTCAGTCCTGTGAGAAATGGTTGCATATACCAGTGATTTCCAGAATGCAGTGTATGTATAACTTGTGTTGCCAAGCCACCCAAATTGATACATGTATTAGTTTTTAAACAAACCTGACTTCTGCTTTTAGGAGGGTACACGCAGAATGCCTTCTGGGTCAGTTCTTACTGCCTGAGCTTCTAAGTGTTTTTTCCTATGACTTTATATGGTCTGACAAAGAGAGCTGGAAGCTGTTATGAACCTCCATTTCTCCCGAGGAAATGGTGCCAGCAGTGTGCCTCCTCCTGTGCATGTATGCAGCACAGAAGCAGAACTTGTTGCTGTTTTGGTATTTGTGGGCTTCCTGTTTTTTCCTCTTGGTGTTTAAGCCGTGCTTTATTTCAGAAGGTGACATAAGCTACAGTAGTGTTCTACTTGGGTCATTATCTGGAATTTAAAAGTTTATCTTTAGTGTTTATTCTTTGGTGCCGTTATAACAGGCAGTCTTTGTTTGAAGTAGCTGCAACAATACTTATTTTTTGTTTGTTTAAATTCTGAAAGGGTGTTTTTGTTTCCAGGGCAGGAAAATCAGCTGGTAGCATTAATTCCGTACAGTGATCAGAGACTGAGGCCAAGAAGAACGTAAGTTAATAGTTGTGATACATGAATCTACAGTTAATTCTTCTCTTCTAGTTAAAATTCAGCAATTTAAAGGAGATAGTGTTAAGAAGAATCAAACAAAAATCACTGGAATGTTTTCTTGCATTCAGTATTGAAAGAACGCTGTTTGAGTAATATCAGCCTTAACCTCTAACTCTTGGAGTTACTTATTAACAGGTGTGCATACTCCCATCACAGTATGTCTTACAAAGTTGAGTAATACTGTATGATCTCTTCGTGTTGATATTTATCTGAATATCTACAGTAATTACGCAAGTATCCATCAATCTCTGTAGCATCTTAGTTGATCTAAGCAGATACATCTTTAGCATTAAAGTCTGAGTAAAGTGATAACTTATTGGGCCACTACTACAAAATAGTAACCTAGAAATTCATCTGTGAAGCTATGAGCAGCTAGCAAAATCAACAAATTCATCATTCTAATGTAGCTTTTTTTTTTCTCTAGGATCTACTTAAAGGTTTAATTGCAGTGCTCAGGGATTCTTGTTCTGACACTTTTTGTTGGTTTTCTTTCCTTAATGTTTGGATGTTTCTGTAGTAAACAAATGAATGTCAGGGGAAAAAAAATACAGTAAGTTCACGTAATACTATCCTGGATTGTATATCTGATGTAGTAGTAAAAATTTGAAACATACTACTTTAGTGTTCTAATTTTGAGAAAATTGGAGCTGCAATAGAGCCTTTTATTTGTGTGTTTTTTTATTATCATACATACACACACACACCCCCTTTTATATTAGGTTAATTGTGAATTTCCTGTTCTTTAGCAGGAGTCTAACACTTTACCTGAAAGTCTCATATGACAAAGAATCTTGTGTAAACTCTAAGAGCTTTATTCTTTCTGGGTGTGTTTTGCAAGAGTCCTGCAGAATGACAAAAGTTCTGCTATAAATAAATTTTAAGAGGAAGTGCTTATGTTTCAAAGCACGTAAATATTTACCTCTTCCATTTTCCTCTTGAAACTTGATTTCCGATGTATATACAGGAGTAATGTCTCTGAGACATAAATGTGTACATAAAGTACAGCATAGTTGGGTATTTTTTTTCCCCTTTCGAAGCTAGAAATAGACTGAACTAGTTGTATTGACTAGTCATGCTCCTTATCACTTAAAAGAAAATAATGTGCCACTATTGTTTATTGTCCTTTTGACTCTGAAACGTGCTCTTTTTTTCTCCAGAAAGCTCTACGTGACTGCTTCTGTAATTGTATGTTTACTGCTTTCGGGGCTGGCTGTGTTCTTCTTGTTTCCTCGCTCAATTGATGTTGAATACATTGGTGTGAAATCGGTATATGTCACTTACGAGCAGAGTAGACGTATAATATATCTAAATATTACGGTAAGTTTGGCTGTCTGTTTGGATGTTTGTAATGGATAAATGCAACAAGAGATGCTACTGTGACAGTTTAATATGCATAGAAATTGTGCTTACTTGGTAAACTTAGTGCCTTGAGAAATACAAGCAGATACAATGACCAGTTTGAAAAATGTAACTGGACCTGCTGTAGCTGGTTCCTGTAGCTAGAGCTAATAGAGGTGTAGTTGCAAGCTACCGCTGGGTCTTCTGTTTTCACGGGAACAGTTGACTTTGCAGTTCTCCGCGTTGTTTTTCGAATACGACTGAAATGTAATGTGTGCATGTAGAAATGTTGTTATATGCCGTCCTGGTATTAGGCATCTGTCAAAATTGGTTTTGAGGAAAAATAATTTCTTATCCACCTTAAAACTTAAAGGAGTTCTTTCCACATGCTTCTTGGTAATGCAGTCAATACAGGATTGCATAAAGACTTTTGGTAGAGTTCCTCATTTTAAATAAAGCAAAGCAGCCGTGTGAGAAAAGGGTCCTGTGATAGCTAAATTTCCTGAAAGGAATAATTAAGAGTAGGAAGAAATGCAGTATTTGCAGTGGAGGGTGGTCACCAGGGAAGTTGTGTGGAAGTTTGTGCTGCTGAATATATTCAGAAAAAACCTAAGAAAGGGGTTAGGTGATGGCCCCTTGCACCCTTCCCCCCCAATCCTAGAAGGCAGGAGAATATACTTGCATAATTTCAGTATTACTGTCAGGCACAAATTTTAAAATGCGTACTCATCAAGATACACAGAATGCATAGCTCTTACTGTTTTGTGGTTGGGTTTGTTTATTTTTTCAGAACACACTAAATATAACGAACAACAACTATTACTCTGTTGAAGTGGCAAATATCACAGCCCAAGTGCAGTTTTCAAAAACAGTTATTGGCAAAGCACGGCTAAACAACATCACCAACATTGGTCCTCTGGATATGAAACAGGTAAATAGGATAGGCTTTCAAAGTTGAATACGTGTTAATCTTCATATGTAAATCTACTAATTTGTGTTTTCTACTAATTTGTGTTTTCATTGTGGGGTATTTTTTTGGTTTTTTTTTTTAGATTGACTATATGGTGCCCACAGTGATACAAGATGAAATGAGCTACATGTTGTAAGTGTGCTTGCCTCTAAATATCACACGGGTCTTATTAAAAATTATAGTGGTGCTAAAAATGACTTTTTTCAAAGTCAGCAGAAATGTATTTGCAGAGATGTTGTGGCATTTTCTGTGAGAGTTTAATAGTACTGAAAAATAGTTAAACCACAGTTCTTTCAAGAGTTTCATATAGTGGCTTGTTGTACCTGACTCTCAGCACTTTGAACCGTATCTCTGTCCCAGTGTTTTATGCCTTGGCAGTAGCTAGGACCTGCTGCTTTGGGGAGTGAAAGTGCAGGTTTGTTCCCCTAACAAGTTCTCTAGTAACTTTCCCACAGATTTCTTTAGCAGTAGAGGGTATTTAATTCTATATGAATTAGAGGCTAGTTTGTATTTCTTTTCTTCAGACTGCGTGTATACAATGGTAAGCAGTGTCTATAGCTTGTCCTTTAAGCAGTTTTATTCATAGCTTCTGAAAGTTCATTTGACCAACAGACTGTTAGCTCAGTATGTCTTGGTAACAAAACCAAACGTTAGTTCTCTTACACTGAAATGCAGACTGAGCAGAAGGAATTAACTATTGAGACTTCAGGGCTGTGTGCAGTTCAGTGGATGCCAGCCCCTTTGGGGTGGGACAGAACCTTATAGCTTTGAAGTGTTGGGATAAGTTGAAATAGGTATTAAATAGCAAACTGAGTACTAACTTTTAGTAAGCAGAAGGTGTTGTACTCCTTTTGTGTCTTAAGAGCGTGTAAGTTAGGTTTATGTAAACACCGAATCTTGTGAATCTGCTCACCTTTTGGATGCATGAGGAATAAATAAATTTGGCCTTCATAGAACTCATGCTAATACCTACCTAGTTGTGCTTTTGGTACAATAATGCATTGAAACTTCTTTCACGATCAGCACTGTGGCCTTAATTTCAGTAATGCTGTTGAGAGTCTGTTCCCAACAATAGCTACAACTTTTAACTGCAAGCTAACCTTAGAAAAACCTAGATCACTTTGAATGTGTGGAGAGATACGAACAGGTAAAAGCTGCTCTGCCTGTGGCCTGAAGTGGATGGATTTCAGGCTCTTCTCCTTGCTAGCTGCAGCCTTGGCAATAGCGTGGAACATTTGCTGATCCAGCTCGGAGGTAGATTGTGCAGTCTTGGAGCAGAGGCAGAAAACTGTCATGTGTCAGTGCCGGTAGTCTGTAATGTGGACTTGTCCTCCTTCAGAACAGCAAGTGTTCAGGAACGTTAGTGGAAAAAGCAGACTAGTATGTGATTTGTACGCATGTGAAAATATTCCTTGCTTCAGCACAGTGACACTAAGCATGGGCTATAACTGATAATAAGAGACCAATAACTATAGAAGTTTGTGTCAGTTAAGGATCTAAGTTCTTGTACAGGCTGATACAGCAAGGTCCTAGTGCTTGTGAGTAGCACTCACTAGCTTTGTTGTGATGTGTTTAAAATGTGTGAAACAGAATTTGAGCCACACACAAAACTGTAACTGTTTTTCTCCAATTTTCTGTATGTTACAGAGATTATATTAGATGACCTCCCTGACCTGTTGACAGTTACTGTTGATGATGGGTTTCTGCTCTTTTACTGTATTGTGGCTCTTGAAAACCTGGGTTTGCTGTGTGGAGCAACCCTGCAGACAGCAAGTGAGCTTCCTTAGTTTGAATGCCCAGCCAACATGGGATTTTGTATTTGTTACTCTGTTTGGGTTTTTTTCTCCACACACAAATATTTAACTTTCCAGTGAAAGCCCTGGGATAATCTTTGTAATACAGATAGTGTTGTGGGTTATAGCACTGGGGGTTGTACAGGGGATCACACTTCAGTGTTTCCCCAGCTAGTCAATTTAGGTCTCGTGTTAGCCATAACTAGCTAGTTGTTTGCATCCTGGAGAGTCCTGTAAAATCAGCTTAGGGTTAAATACTGGAGATCTGAAGTGTCTGCGTACAATCATCTGCATTCAGCAGACCTGTGTGATGAAACTGGCATCATACAGGGCATTTTCATCCATTGTTTATTTTGGAGAGCTGGCTCAATGTGGAGTTAACCTTCAATGTAGCTTCCTAGGTACAGTTTTGTGTTATGTTTGGGGTTTTGTGTTGGGTTTTTTTTGTTGGTGGTTGGTAGATTTAAAAAACCAAACACATAAAACAGATTTATTTACAGAAAATCTGGACTTTAAAAAAAAAAAGTATGTTAGTGTTGTACCTCTCTGCTTCTCAGCCAGTATATGCTGTTGCAGATGAGCTGGCTTTATAACATGTTACAGGTTTTCTGTATTTTGGATTAGAAAACTACAATAACTGAGAATATCTGGCATTATGGTCTAACTAAACCCTGTTTTAAGCCTAGCAGGAAAGAAAAAAATCAAGATATTTGTCCTTACTATAGATAACCAATATAAAACAACTTTTAATACCGACCTGTTTTATTTTTATTTTCATATAACTTGGATCACCTGTGTTCGTTCACTGTTTAATACTTCATCATATGTTTGGTTCTGGGGAAAAGAATGACAATGGCATGCAAATATTGTGGGTGGCTGTCATGCAACCTTGTTGCACTGATCACATGCCTTTCATTCCAGAGCTGATAAATTTGTGACCAAAAGCAATTGTTTTAAGTAGGAGGGGAAAAAGTATACACTTACATAGTGCTCTGTAGAACTGATATGTAGGTGCCCGTCAGAAAATAAGCCTGAAAAGGTGTCTTGCAAGAAAACAATAACGCTGACAATAACTTCAGAATCTCTGCAGATTGGTTAAAGGTCACTTTGCATAATACAGAAGTGGATGGGTGCAAGAAAAAAAGGGACTTTCCTAAGTTCTTGATATTTTTTGAGCGAGGATAACAAACCCTCAAGACTGGATTTTGATAAAAATTGCTGGTTTTACATGAAAAGATGCTGAAGTTGGCATAACATTGATCTTTTGTAAGTTTTCCTTTCTGCATATAAACTTGAGAGCATGAAGTGAAATTGCAGCAAATTATTTCTATATCCCTTGATAATAAAAGTCTTTATCAGTGACAGAGTGGTATTGATGTGCTTTAATATAGTTGTTGAGGTTAACTTTGGCTAGCTTCTGAAAGATGGAGTGACGACTGTCACACAGGACACTTTGTTGGCAAACATTATGTGTAAGCAAGCATATGTGAATATAGTTCATGTGAAAGCAACACTATGTATATATAAAAGTAGACCCAGGTGAGTCCACAGTCGCAGGCAGTGTTTTTGAAGAAGTATTTTAGTTGCCATTGCTAGTAGCTCTGTCTTTATATACGCAGATAGAATTTCCAGTTGAAGCCACAATTCTTGCTTTTTAGATAATTACCTGTAAAAGCTTGATGCAAATCTAACAGTTGTTTTTTCTTTTTTGCAGTGACTTCTGTACTTTAGAATCTATCAAAGTGCATAACATAGTAGTGATGATGCAGTAAGTATGGAAACATCCTATTTGTTGGAAACAACTTTGGAAGTCATGTAACTCCCATTGAAATATTACTCAGCAATACTTAATCCTGGAGTCAGCTTGCTTTCTAGTGTAGTAGCTTCATGGTTCTTGAAACTGAACTGTATCTTTCAATGGGGTCTGGTAGCGTAAAGACACTTAAATAGGCAGAACTGTTACTACTGTATCTGCTCTGCAGTTGGGCTGTAGCCGTGGAGCTACTAAGGTCTCAAATACTTAGAAATGAGTTTGTGTATCAGCCACTGTTCAAAAATTGCTGACATCTTTGTGATCTTGAAGTGGTTACAGGCTCTTGGTACTCTGCCAGAGTCTGCTTTTCATGTCTGATTGCATAAATAGCAATGGGGTGAGGTTGGGGGGGCAAGGGAGAAGTGTAGACTGTGGCTGTAGCTTCTCTAATCATCATTTGCTTTCTACTTGCAATGCAAGGTATTGATGAATAAACCTCAGCTTTACCATTTTCTTTAGGAAAAATTCTCTGCTCAGGAAAGAAAATGTCTTTGGAGAAAATCTGTCACAGTAAACTAGTATTGTTGTTAACTTTATTTAAAACTGTCATCTTAATAATATTCATTTTGTTCCAAAACTTCTCCCTTACAAACCCTAGTAATGTAGAAACACTGATCTTTAGAATAGGAAACTTAAGTCCCTTGCAAAACAAATATCGTCTTTTTTGTCTTTAAGAGTGACGGTGACAACCTCTTACTTTGGCCACTCTGAGCAAATATCCCAGGAGAGATACCAGTATGTGGACTGTGGAGGAAACACAACCTACCAGCTGGGCCAGTCAGAATATTTAAATGTACTTCAGCCTCCGCAATAAAAGCACCTGTTGGTTAGTGTGGAATGACTGCTGTTGATGCTTGCAGAGATCCTTTGAATAGGACTGGTACTACGTGAAGGGGAGAGTATGTGCATATAAAGCATAACGAACATGGTGACCTGTTCACTTTAGATGCAAGGAGGGAAAAGGTGCAAAATGTATATAGATGCACTTGTTAAATGTCGTGTTTTCCCCTTCTGTTTGCTTTTTATTACTGTAAGCACTTCTGTCAAGTTGTGTGGTGGGAGGGAGAGGGGGAATATCAGATTCTTGAACTGAATTGGGACCTTTCCTTACAGTGTGGTACATCAACTTAGAGTTACTGTGTGTATGTCTGTGTTTAGGTGAAATGTGTCACTAATGAGCATTTTAGAAAAACTGATACTCGTAAACTTTAAGTTTATACTTCAGTTCTTGATATTTGACTATTGAAACTGGCAGTATTACTACTGAAGTAATAAGATTATTTTGAGGTATCTGGGTGTGAAACTTCTATTAGTAAACCAGTGGCGATAGTTCTTTATTTTGCTATTCTAATTTTCATTTGTTATACATGATTAGAGGTGACGTGTAGCCTGTGAAAGCCAGGAAAGCTCTCTTGGATGACACTATACTTGAACGTGCAATTTCTAGAATCTGGCATCTTTTCATATTCCCTCCTGCTACCTCTGGGATGTTATAAGGAGAATGTATGTTATTAGATTTAAAGTTACGTTTAAAACAAAAACCAAGCCCCAGAATCATTACTGACAAAGAAAAAATTCAAGATGGTAGAAGATGAATGGGTAAAAACCTTGATGGTGTCATTCTATTATTTTTTTTTAGTAAACTTTTGAGTACAGCTATTAAAATCAAGATTGTGCAGTTTGAACTAGGTGAGAAACTGAGCATGGGTTCGGGCAGCTCGATGTAAATTTTCATAATTTTTATTGTTTTAATATACCGTGTATCTAAACTACTTGTAAGTGTTGGTGTGTATATTTAGTGTGCAGGCTCAGTAAGCAACGCAGTAGTTATCTGAATCTCCAGAGCACTCACAATTCACATCCAAGTTACGTAAGGGAGAATAAAGCAATTCTTTCTGTAAGAGTAAATGCTGATGTAATCATGAAACTGACTTATAACAAAGCTATTAAATAATTTCAGTAGGATAGTTTGCACACTGAGAATTTCCGGGGTTATTATCAAACATGGTGAGTGTAAATTTGGTGTCCAAAGTTGCGTGACTTCTGAAGGCTGACTGTTCTAAGGGTTAGGTAAAAAATTTTTAACTAGATCACGATTGTTTTATTTCTGAATTAGATAAAATGCAGCTGTAAGAAGATACTATTCAGACTGTTGCATTGTAATGAATAATATATTTTTTAAAATAGATGTTGCGGTTTTTATGCTGCCCATCTCCTGAAAATAAGCTATATAAAATGAATTAGCAATAAACACTATGGAAAAAGGCTGCTGAGTAACTTCTTGCAACTAAAAATCCCTTGTGCTCCAGTACTTCAGTGAAGATACATGTCTATATTGCTCTTTTCTTTACCGGCCTTTCTTAGGTGGACCTAATTGGGTGGGTGGGGGAAAGAATATTGATTATGTAAGACTGATTTAAAAGAAATGAAGTGACCATACAACACCCCACCCTCTCACACACCCCTGCCCCTGTTTGAGTTGCTATAAACACTTACTCGGAACATCTATGAAAAATTTTGGAACCTAAACTGTCAGTTTCATGTAATTGTTGGTAAGATGAAGATGTCAGCTTTTGGCTTTGGAGAACTTCTGAAACTGGACTGGTCAACTCTGATGACTTACTGTAGTTATGTGCTGAAAATTATTCTTGAATCTGGGCACTTAAAACTATTTGTTTTATTATTTGTTACAGCCGTAAGGGAAACTAGTTCACAATTGACTAATCTTCCTAGGGTATAGATGAGGTTCAGTCCTGTGGCTGATAGTCTGAAAAGATACAGGTGATAACTAAAGACCAAGATAGAGGGGAGCTGGCTAGAAGCAGAGAGGTAAACTCTGTTGTAGAAAGATTTGTTTATATTGGAGCGTAGGCAGAGAATTCTGGTTTAAATCGTGTCAGATCTGAAGTCAGCCAGCAAGTGATATGGATTATTTTTCTTCTAAGCCTAAGTATTTATACCTAGAGCGCTGGGGTTTTTCGTTTGGGGTTTGTTGGTTTTTGGGTTGTGGGGTTTTTTTTAAGTAGAAAAAAGAAAACAGCTCTAGGTAGCTATTTATATCAATTTGAAATAAATTTTTCTTCAAAGGATAAAAGGTAATCTAAAATAACTGGAATGGCGCAATGATAAAATTATTTGGTGACAGTAGTGAATGCTGTTTGAATAAGCATGGTGGGGGGGAGGTTACACTGTTACACAATGTTGAGACTCAAACTGACCTTTGGAAGTTTGGCAGATATGCTGAGTAAAATACATACTTAAATCTGTGGATCTTACATTGCATGAAATACCTGGCATTGGCTAATTTAAAATAAAGAATTAGGAGTGGAATAATTCTTTCCATGTATGTGGTGGAAGGGGGAAGATACAACTCTTCAGTCTGTCATCTGGGATATCTAATGGATGTAAACTTTAACACCATCAATTTGTAGTAGACTTACTTGAATGACTAAGAGTTCTCATTTTAAAAAATAAAGGGTGATGTAAAGATCTTATTGATGAATCCACAAATTAAGTCAGTTACAGGAGAATCGAAGGCTTAAGGTTCCACATGTGCTAGTATGTCCTTGCAAAACTGTCAGCATATTACAAACCAAATGAGGCAAGTATTTGAATTTAACTACTGATTTTAACGTAACAGCTCATCAGATAAACAGGTTGGCATCTGTTTGAATACTTAACTTAGACTTGATTTTTGTGGCGGAGCTTGGAAACATGCTAAGGGAGCAAGGGAAGCCAGTATTAACTTGTATAACTTTGTAAACAAGCTATAAGAATAGATCCAAATGACAGACCTGTAATTATTTCACTTTTATTGTTATCTTGTTTTTAAAATGAAAAACACAAGCCTTTCAGTTCACTGTAAATCAGTAAGTACAAATTCTCTCCAGAAGGTCAGCTTGAAGAATTGTAATATTTTTCTGGTTTGTTTTCCTGTCTGTAAGATGGTTTCTGAAGAACTTCTGAAGTGATTTCACTTGTAACTTCCCCATAATCTTCAAACACGTATATAGTAGCATTGTAGTGTTGTGTTTCAAGGGATTTATTTCTAGTATAATTCTTTTCACTTGAATTCTTTGTAGCAATTCCTGTACCAAAACCTGTTGCACTTTAAAATGGAAGCTCTGTTAGTTATCTTCTAAAACAGTGGTCCAAATGCTGTACTGTAATGGCACAATTGAAAAACACAACTTCAGTTATTCTATACAGAATACATGTAAAACTTCAAAATTATAACTTAAGGCAAATTAATATGGAACACTTAAATGCGTAAAAATGTTGGCTATTTGGCCATTCTGAGCTGGAGAACAAAATTATTTGTATTTTAAATATACTTTAAAAGTAATTGAATTAATAAAGCCACCAAACAAACTCAAATATCTAACCATCAAATATCCATTTGGAGAGATTTAAAAGGAAGCGCTTTTACTACAAGATGTCATACCTGACACTTACTCTTGAATTCCTGGGGTGGGGAAAAGCCTGTAGATGCTCATTCATAATTTGTTACTCATCTTGATATTTAGGGGACAGTTGCTTGATTCTTAATCTTTTGTGAAGAAAAGATAACTTTTTTCTGTGTGGTGTGGCTTTGAAGTTCTTACTGCACTTCTGATATGTGCATGACCTTGATATTAACATTGTGGTGTTTATATTTTGCAACCTTATGTTTGCAGACTTAAATACATGCCTTAGTTGACCTTGCTCCAAATTGTCCTTGAAGTTCTGCGAGTGAATAAATTTTTTCGTAGTCGTACATTGCAAACATGACTCTGGGCTTTTTAGCGGGTGGTGTATAAAGCTAACCATTTAAGCGCTGAATCTCTAAGTGCTTGGATTGAACTGTTGAGGTCTTTAACCATCTGACTGAAGTGTTGTGCCCTCATGATGGGAAGGACAGAGGTTGGAGTAGTATGCAAAAGACTTCTAGATTCAGAAAATGTTAAAAGAAAAAGTGTTATTTCTTATTCAGCATTTAAGGCTTCCCTTTTTTTTCCCTCTTTTTTTTTTTTGGTGGTGATGGGGTGGCTAGTTGTGGTTTTGCTTTTCTTCCCACTCTCCAAATCTGTAGTGGGACATCCATCTGTTCCCAGACAGCATCATCTGAAATGGGTGACTTGTTTCAGAGTTGGGCAGCTACGTAAAGCTTAACATCAGTTGGACTGGACTTCAAGAGTTGAGTAAGACTAGCAGTAGACTACCAGTAATACCTCTGAGAACTAAACTTTTTACTTGCCTGTGTAACAAAATGCCACAACCCTAGTAATGCTACCAGGCCTACCATTACTTCCAAAAGGGAAGGGTAAGTAATGGAAGTGCAACCAATGTACTTCAATAACGGACCACTGCAACCAGCAAAATGTTTGTTCGTGTTGGCCTTAATCATGGCAAAAAATCTAGATTTTTGGGGTTTGTTTTTTGGGGGGGGGGGGGGCTTTGGAGGGCGAGGAATAAAACCCAAGCCAAAATCCAACCAAAACATGTTGAAAACAATAATTTGGGTACGATAGCTGGGGAATTCTGGTCATTACCAGAGGGGTAGTTCGTTCTGCTGCCCTACAGATTTTTGTCATGTAAACCTGCTTTTCAGCCTGTAGGCAGGCCTGGTGAACAGAACAGCTGTCTGCAAGGAATCGGTACAATTAAAGTGAGTGTTAGGCCCTGCAGCCAGTGCAAGACTGTTTGGTGGCAGTAACATACTGGTCCTCATGCTGTCTCCTTCCACCGGCCACCATAAGGGTCTTACAGCCTGGATGCATGTGTCTTTTGGGTACTGAAGCTGCTTTTACTGTGTATGGGAAGGGATATTTAGTGCCAGACATGCAAGTATATTACGGTGCCTGAATATTTTGGGTCTGACTGTCAGTGATTTAGTTCTTTTTTTGTTTTGTTTAAGGAAGCAAACTTAACCACTGTTAACATCCACTGTACAGAGTGTGCATATAATAGCTTGAGATATGTATAGAAATACTAATGAGTGATAACTATTTTTGTAACTTAAGAATTGTAAGCTGTTGTTCTTGTAACTGTGTAGCAAACAATCTATCAACTTAAGCATGATAAACACTATAAATCAAGGGGTATTTGGGAATGCCTTGTAGGACACAAGCTGTCTTAATGTAAGTTAACTGGGGCAAGGGATCTTGTTATCTGGAGTTAACTTCATTATGAATATGTTTCTAGGCAGGATTGTTTGACTTAAAGAATGATATTAAATTTTCTATTAAAAAAAGTGTGGGTCATGTATCTCTTTTAAAACTGACTTAATATTTTTCTCTCCTTTTTCCTTATCTCCCACAAGTTTTCCCCCTATCTCCCCACATTTTTCCTACAAGCCTTCATGTATTTGCAATGGTATGATTTCAATTTTTGTAACTATTGGCATTCCATGATGTAAAAACTTTTCGATCTACTTTTTTTTATATTCTGTTTTATTTTAAGTCCATAATAAACTGGAGTATCTGAAAGCGAAGCAGCATATGTGAATGAATTACTGTTGTCTGACTGGACTACTGGAGTGAGTTAAAGACCTAAGGTGGTGTGGTGGGTTGACCCCAGCCAGCAGGTGAGCCCCCACCCAGTTCCTCATACACTTTTCCTCCTGGTGGGATGGTGGAGGGAATCAGAAGGACAAAAGCAAGAAAACCCATGGGTCCAGATGAAGGCAGTTTAATAGGGGAGCAAAGCTGTGGGCACGAGCAACACAAAATGAGTTTATTTCCTACCAGCAGGCAGGTGTTTACAATGAGGAGACAAACACCATAACCCTGAATGTCCCTCCTTCCTCCTCCTTTCACTGAGCTTTTATTGCTGAGCATGATCCCATATGGAATATCCCTTTGGTCAGCTGGGGACAGCTGTCCTGGCTGTGTCCCCTCCCAGCTTCTTAGCCACCCCCAGCCTGGTCACTGCAGAGTTGGACAGAATGGGGGAGGAACGAGGAGGAGGCGATGAAAAAGGAAACCTCTGTGCTGTATGAGCGCTGCTCAGCTTTAACCAAGACACTGTTTTAGCCGCAACCCAAAACATCACGCTCCACGGGCTGCTACGAAGAAAATTCACTCCAGAAGAGAATTAAGCCAGACCCAGTACAGCTATTTACAAAGTTATTTTAAAGAGCCATTACATCCTACAAGCTTTAATCTTTACAAGCTGGACAACAAAGAACATGGCTTTATTTGAAGCATTCAAAAAATTCATAAGGTTCAAATGTTACAGGGAGTCTGTTACAGATGTTTTGGAACACCTTAGGTGTTTTTTTAAGGTTTCTCCTGGAGTAACCTATTACATATTCCTGACTGCTACACTGGCTTTCTGATGTGACTTCTAACAAGTAACTAATGGAAGCTTAGGGTGTGGGGTTTTTTTAGGCTGTTTTGTTTCAGTTTGTGGATCTCTTAAAATGCTTGTTTTCTAAAAAAACTAAGTTTGGTTGGGAAAATTAGTCATGCTTGCTGTTTACTTTCTCATATAGTCCCTTTTCCTTCCCAGGGTTGTAACTATTGTCCAGACTTTCCTATTTGGACGGGCCCTTTATTGAATACTGTAAGTTGGAGAACGATAACCTTTAAGCAGCATTTCACCATATACAAATAAGAGCTCGAAGGCACGTGAAGAACTGCTTCTCTCTTGTTCTACCTGTCAGGGAACAGGTAGGCAAAAGTATGTCTTCAGCAGTAAACAGTTTTGTTTGATCCAAATACTTCAAACTACATGGTTTGGATTCCTCTCCTGTTTTTTCCATCCGGAGTAAGTAGGGGAGTACAAAGGTGAATTCCTACCAGGCAAATTTCAAACATCACCTTGTCCATCTGGAGAGTGTGAAAAGGAATACGCTGACAGATGGGAATAGGTAAACAAATGCAAATTTGGACAGGTTTAAAGACCTAAAAATTGCTATTCCAAAACACCCAAAGTAGATGTTTTTGAGACCTAACTACTGAAAGATCTGACATTTTAAAATGGCCTGGTTTCAAAGACCCGACAACGACAGGAAACTTCTGAAAGGTTTTGGAGGTTTCCTGGGTTGGTTGTAGGCTGCTTTCCTTTTACTTCTCAAAATTTCACACGGCTTTCTATAGAACTCTGTAACTAAGCACACATTTGGGTTGTGTTACTGTGTTACTTGAATTATTGTATGTTATTGGGCTTTAGGTACACTTGTGATGAATGACACTAATTGCCTTCCAATGTGAAGATGATGTCTATCTGGCAACTTAAAGAATACCAATTTTGCTAGAAGTCTCTTCATTTCAGAAGAGGTAGAGATCCCTATACATTTTTGTTTTGATTTTTTTTCCTTTTTTTTTTTTTCTTCTCCAGGAATCCCTGCCTCTTAAGCCTGAGAGCTGAGCTGCCTCACTCGTGTCCTGTGTATGGGTAGCAGGTGCCACACAGTTTAATGAGCTGTCATGGACACTATGGAGCTGACACTGCTCCATAATAGAGCTGCTTTTTCATGAGCCAGTGAGTCACCTAATACAGTAAAACTAGAACTTGATTAAGGAGCTGCGGCATCACTGTAATGTAATATTCCACTGACAACAGTTACGGGTATTTGAAAGGAAATGATGTATATCATTCTTGAGAGGTTTTTAGGAAGTAACACTTCTATCAGCCCTAGCAATACAGTTGAGCTTGAGAAATGAACATAATTTGCCTTTGTCTGACTTTTCCTCTGACAATCATACCGAAAGGCTGTTGTTCTGGTACTGGGCAGAGGAGTGATCTAAGAGTTACCTCAACAGATAGTAACAATAGGTAAAACCCTGCTGACTGTTTTTCATGAGTTTTGCAGGCTTATATACCACTGTGATATATATTATTTCTTAAATCTGTCTTAAATAGCTTAGGTTTGGGGCATGTTAGTGGCTGTCTGCATGGGGATCCATTTAAGTGATTGAATTCACCCGCCATAAACTTGTGACCAAATTGTACGTTCAGTGTGTTTAAACATATTGACCCAATCAGTGCAACTACTTAACTTTCCACGCTGACGCTAAGTTTGTGAACTTTTCATTGAATGTGCAAAGAAATGTGTTAATAAGCCTTAGGAGCCCAAAATATTGCTGCAGAATATAGATTCTAAAACCCATACCATCTCCAACCGCTTTTGCTTGCCACCAGTCCGGCGGTGGGGCAGAGCTGGTATTTCCATGCTGCTTTTAACACGCTATGTGACCTGATATGTCTGACTTCCCTGTGAATGACTGATGAGCAAGAGAGGATCCTGGCTACTTTGACATCTCTGCCACCTGGTGTGGAGCGCCAATACCAATTTTGGTATTGGTAAATGTTCTCGGAGGTCAGGACTGGAGTGTTGCCCTGTAGACTTTAGGAGGGCTGGCAGTGTTGATGGAGGGACCCAGCAGATTTAAGCCACTCTGATTTCTGGAAGCAAATTAAGCTGTTGCGTAGACATGGATGGTGTCTTGCTCATACAGATGGCTGCCAAGCTTGCCTTTGGTTTGCTCTCACTAAAAATGCAAAATAGTAGGACAGAAGGAAGCCGAGACCTAGAAAAAATAAAATGTGCTAATCTTATGTTGCATGCTGACAACCATACTGTTTGATATGCTAATACTTGAAAAATCCTATTTAAACTGAAAGCTGGGCTTCTCAAACAGGGGAGGGATTCAATTTCCTTCTCAAAAACAGCGGTAGAAATGCTGAATACAACTCAAGGTTACTTAGTAACCTTGATGAGACCAGCTAAACCCAGGGGAAGGAGTATGCAGGGTTCTTTATTTTAAAAAAAAAAAAAAAAAAAAAAGACAGAAATCCCCCAGGCCCTAAGACACACCCTCCAAAAAGAAAAACCACAAAACAAAACAAAAAAAAAAAAAAACAAAAAACCCAAACCACCACTATTATTGCCAATTTATGTGTAGATATAACTGCACTGTAAGTAGGAATCAATCTGAGGCACCCTAGTTTTTATTCTGATGCTGTTTCATCTCTCTTTTTCTTTTTTTTTTTTTGTATATGGAAAATTAATCCGGCAGGGTTGGCATGCGCTGCTGCCTTCCCTCAATAGGTGGTGCCAGGAGCTTGTGGCATGTGCTGGTGGCAGGAGCCTCCTCAGCAAGGTGGGTTGTAGTTCAGGTGATGCTTGAGGAGCTGAAGAGTGCTGCCTGAGGAGGGGAACCTGGTTAAAAGTGTGTTTGTGCTCCCCAGCCCTTCTCTGCCCACCCCACCCCAGCATTTAAGCACAACCAGAAGCAAAAATAATGTTCCAGAAAAGAGCAGAGCTGTCCCAGTTGAACTGTTCAGGTGGAACAGAGTTTCAATCTAATAAATCCAGTATGTGACTTTCCTTCTGAACGTGTGAAATATTCTAATTCAGAGGTCTATTTTGGATTTTAAAATGTAAAAGACCTGAGTGTGTGTTAACTGAGTAGCAGTGAGAATACACAGTGTTGATGCTGAGAAGTTGAATTCAGCGAAAGACCTTGAGAAACCCCTGTTTGTGTGTGTGTGTGTAGCTACATAAGGCTTACCAAACTCAAAATCTGTTTTCCCTCCTTTTTCTTGCAATGGCCTGGTAACCACAGTCTACTTTGACATTCAAGCTGAATTGTTTTGGATTTTTTTTTTTTAATCCATTATTGCCCAGTTGTGCTACCTGCTATGTTTGTTCTCTGCCCGTGGTATACTGCCAGCGAGTCAACGGTGCTGCTGATAGTCTTTTTCAGAAGACTAGACAAACACTGTGGAGAAGACTGCTGCCGAGGTAGGCTGTGGGCTCATTCACGCTCAGCTCACTCTCTGCCAGCACCCCACGCCCTTTTCAGCAGAGCTGCTCCTCAGCCCCACCGTGTCCAGGCTGTCTCGTTGCAGGGGTTATTCCTTCCCAGGTGCAGGGCTCTGCATTCGTCCTTGTCAAATCTCATTCCGTCCCTGTGGCCCATCCCTCCAGCCTGTCCAGGTCGTGCTGAATGGTGGCCTTCCCCTTGAGTGTATCAGCTGTTCCCCCCAAGTTTGGTGTCATCTGCAAACTTGATGATACAGTTTTAAACAGGACAGGTCCTAGGACAGACCCCAGCCCCTAGTCAGGGTACTGTCCATTAACCACTACCCTCTGAGCCAAATCATCCAGATGGTTTTTAAACTGATTTATCTGTCCATCTGTCCAGAACTTAATGTCCCTGCTCGGATACAAGAATATTGTGGGAGATAGTCTCAAAAGTCATGCTAAAGTGGAGATAAATGGCATCTGCTGCTCTCCCTTCATCCGCAAGTCCAGTTGAGGCGGTCATGATATCCCCTTCATAAATCCACTCCAACTGCTCCCAGTTCACCACCTCCTCCTTCCCAGGAGTGTCTTCCAGGAGGACTTGCTCTGATTTTCCCAGTGAGGCTGACTGCTATGTAGCTCCTGGATTTGCCTTTTGGCCTTTTCTGAAGGTGAGGGCAGATTTGCCTTTCTCCAGTTGTTTGGACCTTGCTGGATCTCCACAGACTTTCAGCGATGGCAGAGAGTGGCCTTGCAAGGGCCTCAGCCACTTCTCCCAGAACCTCTGGATGCAGGAATGCGGAAGGTGAGCCTGTGCCTCTGGAACTGCAGCAAGGGGCTGAGCATGTCGGGAAACGAGTGGTGGGTTAAAGGACTCAGATGGTAGGAAAGCTTTTGTAGAAGCTCTCCTACCACCAGGAAGGAGTTTCTAAACCCTTTCAAGAAGGTGTAGTGGGACAGGCTGGCAGGATCTGGGACCTTCTAGTAACTGCTGTGATGCTTTTTTAGCCTTTTCCCCTTCTCTAGCTGGGGGTTAGGTGTAGGAGTCCAGAGTTCCCTTGGGAAGTCTGGAAGGGAGGTCTGAGCTGGCTGGGAGCAGAGCACGTCCATGCAGATGTGTGCAAACCATTCCATACTCACTCAGCATGTGCTTCTGCCAGTTAACTTTGGATCTCGTAGCTGTAAGACCTGTCTGTATGGAAATGTATTCTCTGCTTATGCTCTCTACCTTTCCCTTCTAAAAATATTCTCTTCAAGTCTCTGAAAGGGAGAGAGTCCCGGTACTCCTTCAGGCTCATAAAAGAAGTACACACTTGAGAAAAGGGAAAACTTGAGTGGGGGAATAGTTGGGATTGTCAGAACTGATTGCCAAAACACACGCTGTCTTTTAGGGAGAGATGCTTGAATTACACAATTACCAATTACAAAATGACTCTAGAAGAGGCTCATGTAATATTTTAGTTCCCTGTAAATCAGCATTACCTTTTATCCTGCTGAAACCTTGACCCTTGATTGCCTCTGAATCCAGTAGGTTTGGATTGTTCCTAAACCTATAGCAAGGTCGCTATAAATCCGCGAGAGCGGCTGGTACCAGCACAGCGATTAATACCGCTACCGTTATATTAACACAAACATTGGTAGAATCAGATAAATGTGTGTTAGACATAGAGGTGCGTATGTGAGACACCCTGTTCAGATTTCTGGACTAAAAAAGCATTGTTAAGAGTTGTTCTTGATTAAAAACAATAGCTTTGAACTCTGTCCCAGGGGCACCTCTGCTATTACCGAGGCAGCTCCAAGACCTCATCACTATGTATCTTTCCCTTAACACATCAGAGTGATGAACTTAAATACATATTGTGTTACAGAGTACTAATATGTAAAAAAAAAAAAAAAACACAACGTTTTGCATTGTGCAAATGTACCTATCTTGGTATCAGTTTCTGACCCTGTTCTCCACTAGATGTCTTCCTCAGTATTTTAAAGTACATAAAATTAATATTACACTTTGAAAGGTACTTTGTGCTGCTACCTGGGGAATGAAATACAGAAGGTACCTGTTCAGAATTTTGAGTTTTACCATATGATCATCCTTAGACAGCAAGGTGTTAATAGTACATTGAGAAACCTATCCCAAATTCAGTCTCTAACACGTGCCTGGGAAAATCTTATTTCTCAGACATGCCTTCCTGTGTAGTTTTTAGCACACTCACATAGTAGACTGGAAGTTTGTATTTAGTAATTTATTTTAAATCAGATTTGTTGCTTAATGGCTCGGACCCAGCATTCGAAACCAAAAAAATTCCTGAATTCATTCCCAGGCTCTCAAATTGTGACCTTTAAAGAGCAAATTGCCTTACTTTGAAAATGCAGATATCCTTACCCCTTCGCTACAGAGAGACTTATTAGGATATAATATCTTCAAGATATGTATGTTAATCATCACTGCAAATCAGATTTTGAAAAGCAATTTTCCCATGGTATAACAAGAGTATATTTGAGAGTTACATGTACCAGTGGATCTGGAGTGGCGTCTATTTTCTGTAGACACTTTGTAGTAAACGGATATCTGGTCAACAAAAATAGCCTGGGGTGACTGAGTTATTTCTTAATAGCCGGGGGAGGGGAAATTCACTGGGAAAGTGCAAATATTTAATATACCAACAAATGCAATGAGCAGTTACTTTTGTGTTTCACATCCATGCTCCTCCATAGTTTTTATATCTATAAGGCACTGAAGAACATCTCTGACATTGCAGGAGATACTTGACATGACCGTGCAACAGACAAACTGGTCTGGGATTTTAGGTTGATGAGGATGGTGTTCTGCTTGATTTTTTTTTTCTTTTTTTTTGCTTTTATTAGTCTCCTGAGCTATTTGAATAATAGATAGTGTTAGCAGTATTACCTTAGAAGGTAATCAGTATAGGCTGACAATGTAATGCACTTATGATGGGCTGCACTAAATACATTCCTGGATCTAACTTACCAACTTTATTTTGGGAAAGTTATCTGGGCAGCCTTTGTATACAACTAATATTGTGATACTGAACCACGAGTGGGTGGACTCTCATGCATTGCTACTTCTGGATAATTGCTCAACACCTATAGTCCAAGCGTGTACAATTAACTGTTTCCCGCAATCCAGAGTTTCTTTGCCATTCTGTCTTCAGGAAAATTGGAATCTAGGTTCGCAGCTGCTGTTGTGAGACTGTAGCAGATGTGGTCACATTGTTAGACACTGTGGCCATGACCTCTGATGAATTGATATAGTGCAGCAGCACAGGGGGTCTTTTTGGTTGGTTGGGTTTTTTGGTTGGTTTTTTTTTTTTTTCCCAAGCCTGATCTGATCATTTGACCTAATTACTGAAGAGGCTTACAAATGAACGTCCCCAGGTTCCTGGGGTTCGGGTTCCTGAGGGCGAGCACGCTGCAAATAGTGTGGTTGCCTTGCGGCAGCCGTGGTCACTCCATTAGGATGGGTGATTGATAGCGGCAGGGGTGTGAAGCACGGAGGTGTGCCAGTAACTGCCAGGAGACATAACCTGGGGCTGCACGGAATCTGACCCAAATCTCATCTCAAGTGTCAAGAAGAGCAATTACTTTATTATGGAGGCATATGAGATGATTGGTGATTCGGCTTGTGTGTGTGTGTACACGCCTGCGCACGTGCACACGTTTCCCGTGATCCATTGCGTTTGCATTCTGCCCCTTAAGTCTGCAAATACGATGCTCAAAACTCACAGTACGACATCGTTAGTGTAATACTGTTCAAAGGATGATAGTTTGGGGTCTCTCATTTGAAGGTAAAACAATAATTTTCATTTTTCTCTGTGACTATTCCTTAGCTAAAGTAAACAAATTCTGCTCTGACAAAAAAATCCATTCAAATTGCATGACTGTTAAATAGTGAGGTCATCAAGGGAGTTCAGAACTGACGTTACAATTGATGACAGTATAGAAGTCACAGAAGATCTTTATTTCTACTCATCACCACTGGTCATGCAGTGCTGCAACATTAACTTGAGATCAGTGAGCACGTTCACTGCGTAACATCGAGTATCCCTGGGAAAAACAACATTAAAAAATGACAAATACTGAATCCTTGTCTAACTAGCAAAGCATAATCATAATTCATGAAAGACCTGAACATATAAGTTCATGTAATATTGCTAAAATGTTAAGTTTTTATAAATAAAGTCAAAATGGCAAACTCAAATGGCAAACTGACTCCCTCGGAGTTGATGTGGTACACAGTATCACAGTATCGTCAGGGTTGGAAGGGACCTCTGGAGATCATCTAAGTCCAACCCCCCTGCCACAGCAGGGACACCTAGAGCACATTGCACAGGACGGCGTCCAGGCGGGTTTTGAATGTCTCCAGTGTGGGAGACTCCACAACCTCTCTGGGCAGCCTGTGCCAGTGCTCTGCCACCCTCAGAGTAAAGAAGTCCCTCCTCATGTTAAGATGGAACTTCCTGTGCTCCAGTTTGTGCCCGTTACCTCTAGTCCTATCACTGGGCACAACTGAAAAAAGACTCTTCTCATCTACCTGGCACCCTCCCCTTAAGTATTTATAAGTATTGATAAGATCCCCTCTGAGTCTTCTTTTTTTCTAGATTAAAAAGCCCCAAGTCCCTCAGCCTTTCCTCATAAGAGAGATGCTCCAGTCCCCTAATCATCTTTGTAGCCCTTTGCTGGGCCCTCTCCAGCAGTTCCCTGTCCTTCTTGAACTGGGGAGCCCAGAACTGGACACAATACTCCAGATGCAGCCTCACCAGGGCAGAGTAGAGGGGGAGGATGACCTCCCTCGACCTGCTGGCCACACTCTTCTTGATGCACCCCAGGATGCCATTGGCCTTCTTGGCCACCAGGGCACATTGCTGGCTCATGGTCATCCTGTTGTCCACCAGGACTCCCAGGTCCCTTTCCACACCGCTGCTCTCCAGGAGGTCAGCCCCCAACCTGTACTGATGCATGGGGTTATTCCTCCCCAGATGCAGTACCCTACACTTGCCTTTGTTGAACCTCATCATTGTACATTGTTTAATAAGTGCTGTGGCGAATCCTTTTGCAAAACAAAATATCAGTTGTTAAAAAATAAATAATATATATGCATATATAACTAATACATATAAATAATATACCTATGTTTATAGATAATATATATATTTTAGACAATATAAATTATATATATTAATAGAATATGTACATACACAAAGTATATGTGTGTGTGTATATCTCTCCAATACCCCAGCAGAAACTACTGGGAAGGAAGAACAGATAAGTTACCTCTGTTAGTACTTGACACTGAAATGCCGACTGTTTATTGTGGTATATTGATAAAATGAACCAGTTTTTAAATATTCACTGGAAAGCTAATGAGATTTGCATCCGTGTAGTATTTCCAAAATGAAGCCGTTCATTTAAAAGATGAATGAATAGATGCCTGATCCAACTTCTGGCTTCTGTGCTTTGTTATTGGGCAAGAATGTTACTTCTTTCTTAATGGATTTAAATTCTCTACTTCTCCATTTGGCAGGTGGTGATAGGAAACAGTGCAACCTGGAGAAATTAAATTGTGCGAAGAATCACTGCCAATGAACTGACTCAAAAAAACCAAAACCAAAACCTCAAAAGTAAAATGAGCTCCTGTGTAACAGTACTATCAGCATGTAAGTGTCAGAGGGAGGAATTGTAAAGTAAATGTAAAAATCAACTGTACAGCATTGTTTAGCAGAACAACTCATCTAATTCTCAGCTCATCTTTTCAATTTTCTTTTCTTATTTTTTCCCATAGAAAGAAGAATTTTGTAGTAGCTTAGAGTTTTTTCCTCTTACAAATACCTTGGTGTTTTCCTTTGTCAATTTAATCATTAAATTAGAAGTACAAAACAAATTATTTTAAGTCATTTTGAAAAACTGAAGGCCCTGCTAAAGAAATATTAAATGTTCCACGCATAAGAAAATAAGTCATTCAAATGCAGCAAAGTGTAGTGTGTAATTAATATAACTGGAGTAGCTGGGTAGAAAGATACACAGCTCTTCCATGGTGGGGTGAAAGGATGGTTTATCCCTCACATCCCTAAATCTATTAAAATGTAATACAAAATAATCAGAATACCCAGGAAGCAGTGTCACATATCTTGAAAATGCCTTTTGGTGAGTTCAAAGCTTAAAGCACTCCCAAACTGTTATGATTTTATCTGAAAATTGCTTGATTTTTTTTTTAAACTGAGTTCTTCCAAATGCATTAAGTGCTGCTTTATTAGTTTAGTACAAAACTCAAAGTGCGAAACAATTTTCCAGTGACATGTCTGGCTTTTGTCATTGTAATATCTTGATCTTTCTTTTATAGGCTTATTTATCCTTTATTTTTCCTTCTGTAGACATTTACAGATTACTGCTCAAACACCTAAGTCTTAGCACTAAATTATCAGTGCTGGTTGAAATTTGGTATTCATGGAACGATTTATATTTTATTTTGAATCAGAAGAAAAACTGGGACTTTTCCAGGAAGCAATATTCTGATTAAAATATAATTTGGGAACTTAAACTGTGAGGATGTTATCAGGTAATGCATTTTACTCTGCTGGAGGAGCAGGGTCCCACAAGCAGCTTCAGTCCCTGTTGTGGTTCGTGAGCAGGGGATGTGGCTTACAAAGAGACACCAGAGTTTCTATGGAATCTCTTTTGGCACAGCTCACCCCAGGATTCTGGGGACCCAAAAAGCATTAAATCAAGATGAGAGGCAACTGAATTTGGTAAAGGTTTCAGCGTGAGACCAATCAATATGACTGGTTTGCCTACTAAAAAAAAGCAACAAAACTGTGAGAGTAGACATTAAATCTCCGCAAGGGAAGAGCAACGGTACTGGTACTACTGATGTTCTGACGGTCTTCACTTGTGGAGTTTGTTTCTCTGCAGTGAGTAAAAATACACTGTAATTTTGACCTCTGGCACATGAAAAAGGGTGTATATGTGTATGTGTACGCGTATGTGAACACACATTCAAGTTAAGTGCCGAAAGCCTGTGATAGAAGATATAAACATTGATGGTATCAATGAGTCTAAGGATTATTCTGTTTTTTGCTGATGAATAGGTTATTAAGCTTGAGTACTGCCTTGTTTAAACTATATTTTTGCAGAAATATTATTACATAATGACTGTCTGTGCCTTCTTTGTAATATATTTATGGTCTTGACAGATTTTCAGGAGACATGTGGGACTCATTTGTTAACGGTCCCAGGAGGGATGTCATGATGATAAACAATGACTGTATCATCCAGTGTTGTCTCTAGAGCGACGTTCCCTCCGGAACAAGGTGACTGGGGAAAAAATGGCTAATGGCCCAAACTGAATCAACATACAGACTGGAGTTTTCCTATGACAATATATCAAGCTACAGGCGGGTTCTGTATAGTGATATACATCACCTCTCCTCAGTGTGTTGTTATCCAAATCATTTCCTGATATAGTTTATTCAGCCTTTCCCACTTTCTTCTGACTTTATTCCTGGCCACAAATGGGGCAGCATCCCCTCACAACGCGTGATGGCAATGCCTGGCTTGTAGGCTGTATCTGGAAGCATATTCAGCAAAAATACAATAACGCCTGAAGGCCATAACCCTGGACATGTCAGGTGGATGATGCTGGAAATACAGTTTGTGGTTTAGCTGTCATTTGAGATGCATTGAAAGTGAATAGTAAAGTTAATGTTTATAAAAGTGACCCATGTATTTTGTTGGGCTATACAGAACAAAACGTTCCATGTGTCCATGTATGAAATGTCTTACAGCCTTGCACTGTTGTATGTAGGTAGACTTTCTGTGCCTAACTCACAAAGATGAAGGTCCTGATAGTTCCAGATGATCAGCAATGGCAGCTGGAGTGGGACTGTGAAGGGGGAAGGAAGAAACACTGAAAACTTCTCAGTTCTGGGAATTAATGTCTTTATATCCACGAAACACATTAACAGACTTGAAGGAAAAAATGAGATTTAGAAAAGAGATGTTCCTCCTTACAGGCTTCTAACCTCCCAGTTCACCTCTGTGCTGGGGTGTTTTCCAACAGAGCAGACTCATGATTAGTTTTCTTACATTAAATTTTTGTCATTTCCAATGGAAAAATGGAAAATAATTATACATTTTGCTGGCAGCAGATTGCTTAAAACGTTGTTTCCCATATTGTTTCTTTGCATTTATTTTCATGAATACATATGCCTGTACGTATATTCTGAATACACAACTTACAAGATTGTGGAGGGTTCTGCAGCAACAAAAATAAATAACAATATGAGGTCAATAACATTCATTAAAAAATTGGTAGCAAAACTTATTTCTGCACCTCTGGCAAACTTAAACTATTCATTCAGAAACATCTTTTTGTGTCACATTCTGCAAACACTAAGTTAAACAATGAATAGATGTAAAAAATATTCATTGTCCTATTAGTAACTAGTTACGGACTAGGTGCAAGCCTCAATATAGTCAGTAGAGGAATCCCAATGAACTGTGATTTTGGAGCAGACTTTACCCAAATTGAGGAAATTCTTTTTTGTTAAAATTTGTTCCTTTATTTTGTTAAAGATAACTTCTATTAAACTAAGAGTTTTGTGAGGTTTATGAATTTTTTTTGAGATCTTTGGTCCAAAGTAATGAAAAAATATTACTTAAAGTTTTTAATATAATCTAAATAGGGAAAAATATGTCGCCTTTTTCTTTTGACGCAAAAATGAATGTTGTGTAGTAGATAAATATGCTTACTTAAATTTTTGTTTTGGGCAATCATCATTCTGCCAGTGATTTTAACGTGATCTGGAAAGGCTGGCATCTCTGGAGCTATGATGACATTCGCTTTCTGCTCAGAAGCAGCGCAGAACAGGAACTGGGGAGCGGGGAAACAGGAGATGCTCCTTGATCCAAATAATACCCAGGGGCTGTAATGTAATGTGAAGTACTGTCCGGACACACTGACCCATTCCATTTGGTCACATACTGGATGTGACAGTCCTGTTGGACAACTGGAAAATAGCCCTTAGCATTGCGGTTGTTGGAAGGACCTTTCGAGCCTGCTGATCTGGTGAACTTGTCAGTTAAGTTCACTGTTGGAAGCGCAGGGACTGAAGGACAGGGCAGCATTGCGGGGGGTTCAGAGTGTCCGTTCAGTCTCAGGTGCACACAGCACCCACAGGAGCACGTGTTAAGGTGCATCTTGGCACTAATTTATGCCTTCTCCCGAGTGCCCATGGCTTTTCACATGTTTTTGCCTTTGCCCAGCAGGTGCTCCGAATGTGCCTGCAGATGCTCCACTGACGTGGGGTGGCAGGAGGGATGTGCTCTCTTACATGCCTTGGGCGCATCCTGCAGCAAAGTCCCTGGAGGCTTTCTTTGGGAGACTGCTATACGCGGTGTGACAAATCCCACTTGTCAGCCCCCATCAGTTTGGGGATTTGATGCCCATAGACAGAAGTTATTTGTTTGTTTAATCTTAATTCCATGCCTGCATTCGAGGCAGTGACTCTGTGCATGTGGTTACTCGCTCTCATATGCATGCTCACATCCTTGTGCCCTTGGGTCATTGTACATTTAGCCGGAAAAATACATGTGTGTGTAATACGCTGTTAATATTTAATCAAACTCCCTAGTAAGATTTCCACCAATCATCTAATGTACAGAAAACTGAATATATTTAAAAAAAAAAAGGCAACCATCATAAATGGGGTTATTTTGTAAAGACTCAGGTGAATTAGGCTTCTACACTGTTAGATATGATGGAGAAAATACTGTTAAAGAACATATTCTTTGCCATGTATCTGCATTTTCATAAATGACAAATTCGGGGTGGCTCAAACTGCAGATACAATCCCACTCAGTTTTATATTGTTAAATAACACATGCTTGGGTGAGTTAGTGTCCCATCATAAATTCAAGCCTTCAAGCAAATTCTGACAAACTGTAAATGTAATTTAATTACATTAGGGGAAAGGAACAAAGACATTTGTTAGGCTAAGAGTTTGCAGAGAGATGTAGGTTCCACCCCTCACTGGGCTAGCATTATGCAATGTGTCGACTGCAGCCAGCTTAACTGAACCAAGTCCTTGAGCTGCTTGTGTATACATGAGCTTTTTTCCCAGGTCTCTTGTTGGAAAAGTCACTTTTCTTGCTGTTATGCTTTCAACACCATGATTGAACTCTGAATTAACATTGCGAAAGGCTGCTTATAGTCTCCGGTTCCTGATTGCACAGGTACTGTTTGCACAGTCTCCTCTGAACTGTTGAACTGTGGAAGAGCGTGTTAATTCTGTCCAGCGTTTGGACAAAACAAACAAACAAACAAACAAAAAAAAAAAAAACCCTATTTTTAATTTTACGTGAACAAACATTTTAAGGCACTTTAGTACAGCTGACAGATGGCAAAAATGAAAGGTGAAGATTTTCTCATGTAAACAAGTTTACATGTCATGAAAGTGACAACATTGACAGAACTTAAGATTTCCTCTTTCTTAGCCTCATCTTCAGTCTCTCAGGCCACAGATTTCTTCAGACCACCAAGTCTCAGCTGCAGAGTTGAGCTCAACACACAAGTCAATCTTCCACGCTTGTCGACGCTCTCTGGAGAGAGACAAGTCCTGCCTCCAGCTTCTCAGGCGCTGCGGTGGTTTCTGTAGGAGTTGCACCACCAATCCTGCTCTCAGCCCACTGCCTTGGCTCACGGGCTCTGCACGAAGCATCCTTTCTCTGCAAAAGGTCTAGCAGAGACATCAGCCCATCCCTGGGGCCTCCCCGGGGGACCGCACTCCCCGCTCAAGTGTTGACAGCCGGGGAGGGCTGTGCACAGCTCCCGAGTTCCTCCTGATGGGAAACCATCTGGACAACGGTGTTTATCCTTTCACAGAAAGACATTTACCTTGCAGTTCCTCTGCACCCTAATGACCGTACTTCCTTCACCTTCCCCACTGCTGCGCCCCAGAATACTGTGTGCTGTAATGGCTAAAACAGCTCATTGCAATGCTGGTCTTCGTGTTTGTACTCCACATTAAAGGATGTGGTTTCGACAAGACATCTGCTGAGCAAACCACTTTTCTTTTTCCTTAATCAGCATGCTGTGCCCCTGACCTCCTAATTTCTTCTAAGTCTCGTTGCAAAAATGATTGAGCCCACAATCTCAGAAGCATAGCCTTTTATGGGATTATTTATGGCACTGACTAATTTTGGATTTATTTCTTAGAAGGGTGCTGGTTTTGGAAATCTAGGCATCCCTAATTTTCCTTCCCTTAAAACCTTTATAATACTGTCAGGAACTTTCTCTTTCTCTTTTCCTTTTTTTTTTTTTTTTTTTTAAAGCAGTAATTACTCTGTCAGATAAATCAGCAAATTCCTTAGATTAGATATTTAGCAATGGGAGCATTTCTATGTGGATTTTTCAGTGTCCCATAAAAGATGTATCCTTCCTACAATGGGGGTATTTTTGAGATCTCTCTTTTACACAACCATCAATTTTTGCAGCGCTTGTAAGAACCTGAAATCTCAACTCACTTCATTTCTATGTTTGGTTGGTGGTGTTTAATGGGTTCAAAGGCAATAGGCAGGCTGGGGTCACATAAATAGACTGAGTATATGCTTAAGCTTTGTTTCTCTAGAACCAAGCTAAAAACCAATAGTCCCTGTTTTATTAAGACTGTACTTATCAGCTGCTTCACCCACACATTGACATGATTTTGATTTGGAGAAGCCTTGCTTTGTAAATGGGGCTCTGCATGATAGAGGAGTCCAATAAATGAGTACCACGTGGATGCATGAAACCTGACAATCTCGCTGCACCGTGCCCTGCTGGTGCAGGTCATGGCAATGAAGGGAGCATGAATGAACAAGCTTATTCATGAGGTACATAGGCATCTTTCATTAGAGTTTGTGCGACTTTGATGAACTGGATTTGGATCTGAAATTGGCTTCACTGCTCAGTCACTGTGTGTTGGTGGCAGAGGATGGTATGAATAAGCCCTAGCGCCAGGGATCTGTGTCCTGTTCCACCGGCGACTCAAGGCTAACCTCAGCAAAGTCATTTGCTCTGTCTACATTGTAGTCTTCTCACCCCTGAAAAAGGAAGGGGTGAAGGTGAACCCATCTTTTCTGGTGCCTGGACACTTGGGAAGAGCCTTACGTAAACGCAATGTATGACTAACCTTATTTCTCCAACATCCTGATCAACTTGTCTCTTATGGGAACTGCTGAAATTCCTGTTCTCTTGGTGACTTTTTGGAGCTAAAGAGCCCTGGTGTTGTTAATGTCATCACGCAGGTGAGCAGTCAGTCACACAAATAAGCAAAATTCATCTGTGTTTGTCACTGAAGTGTGCAAGTATCCACATGCTGTACCAATTTCAGCTCTTAGATGAGGAGGATGCAGCTGGTGTTTTGCCAGTCTCGGGGAGGAAGGTGGAAGGCAGAGGGTGGACAACTGGCAGTAACTGAAACTCTGCCTTTGAGATGTGTTGGCAGCAGCGGAGAGGAGGGACAAACAGCAACGGGTCCAGAACTGTGGTTGCTGTCCTTAACGACATGTTCTTTTGGGGACTGTTGCACATCCAGCTGGCTTCAGAACTCCTGAGCTCCCTGACCTGTTGCGCACACCCCACTGAGGCATGGCGGCCGCTGGACCAGAGCACCCAACTCGCTGGCTCGCAGCGTCAGGTGTCTCAGCAGAGCCTTACTGCGATGCCCTCTGCTTTTCCTTTCTTTTTCCCAGCTCAGCTTCCATTAAACAAAAGTCAGCACTGGGCTGCAGTGGGTTGAAGCCTCTACTTTCACCTCGATCACGTCAAGTGGAAGGTCATGCTGGTCCTGGCATTGGTCATCTCCTCTGGCCTTTGTGGCAGAAACGTCAGCGGACTGTCACCACCCAGCCTGAAGGAAGAGCGACTGCTTTTTGCCTCCCCTGTTAGACCACTCAGTTTACAGCAGAACTCTGTAAAGGTGAAGGAGCTGCAGGGACTGAGTCAGTGTTTGGCTTCAGCCATCTTCCCGGCTCTGTGATTATCGCCTTCCCAAGGGTAGGAAGGAAAAGGACACACCTGACCATTTTTCCATATTCTACAAAAGAATTATAGCTTGTAAGAGGGAGAAAATGAATGGCCCTCAACTTCTCAAGTGCTCTTGCCTCTCAGAAATATGCTCATGAAATGCTCCAAATTTTGTCTTTTGTCTACATTTTTTATCATTTAGCTAGACGCGTGACTGTTGTGGAGAGGCTTCACTTGCTACTTCCCCTAAGCATGGAGTCTTAATTTCTGGTTTCATCTGAAGACCATTTCAGACTTGGGCTCTTTGGGAAAAGGAAGTGAAAGTGGGTTCAAGAGCCCTTTGTTTCCTGAACCCCTGGTTCCCACTCAGGAAAGCGTATTCGTGCCACAAATGGATAAAAACTAAAAGGGTTCATTCAGGAATGTAACATCCATTTAATTGATCTATTCACAATCACAAAATCAAAGACAGGATTTATTAGGCTTTGACATATGGATTGAGTATGCTCTTTTTGTTTCCAGATGACGTTTGCCTCCTCTCAAACTTAGCTAAAAATGTAATAGCGCCTCAGTTCAGCACAGATTCACAAACCTCCTTTGTCCCTTCTTGGTCAACCATTGACTCTTTGTGAAGCCCAACAAGGAATCACAGTCTCAATGGACAGTCCCACTATGCTGTGGAGTAAGGAAAAAAAAAAAAAAAAAAAGAGGAGTATCATGAATTACTTACAAAGTTCACTGAGATACAGCCACTGACAAGAAGAGTAATGTCTAGCTTCTAGGCTTAACTCTTCTAGGCTTTTTTTTCTTCACGTAGACTTTCATTACCAAGCCACAAAGGTGTAAATGGCCTGAAAGTGTTTCCTGTATTCATACAGTGATGGAAAAGCTATCAAGTAATATGGGACATGCACATTTTTCATGGTATCATGTTTTAGTTTTAAGTTCAGAAATACCAGCTGCTTCAGAGGAACAGACTTACAGTCTCCCTTAAACGTGAAAGATAGTGCCTGCTTTCTTCTCATGGTGCAAGCCACAGCTGCTGGACCTGTTTTGAATCATTGCAATGAGGGGGGTGAATATCCACCAGAAGCAGGTTAATCAGGTCTCATTATAATTTTAGTATTAAGAGGGGAAGCACTAACTCGATTTCTTGGGACGCGTGGGTGAGATTCCAGGGAAAGTGGGCTAAAGTGGCCTTGAGGCACAGCCATGCCTTTCCAAATCTGTACTGGGCTAGGGGCTGAAGCAGTCAGCAGTCCCAAGTGGAGCACAACCAGGCCTCTAAAGTATGCTCCACTAGCTGTCACCCACTGTCACTTGGACACTGCTATAGAATCACAAGGACTGTTTCTGCAGTGTCAGGAGCTGCTGGATGAGCTGGTAGCCATAAACTACATCAGCCAAACCACACAACACAAAAAAAAACCCCAAACATTATCCATTTATTCATTTTAAATTCAACCAGCCACACAAAATCCCACTCTTCCACCAATTTACATGTGTATAATATTCTCGCACATCTAAGATAGCTGAGTCCCCTCAGGCTAAGGCAGCTGCATATACAGGTTGGGTGAAGGTACAGACCTATGGGCTATGAGGCTGACGAACCCTCTGCAAGACATCCTCCCACACTGCCAGAGAGCTCTTGGAAAGGGCTTGGGGTGTTTCTCACCGGTTCTGCTCTCACCCCACGGCAGCCTCGTCTCTCTCAGCGCATTTCCCTCACCTTCCGGTGAGATCGCCACACGTAACCATGTCAAAGCCTTACCAAAGCCACAGGGGCAGTAAGTTAAACAGCTGCTGCTAGGCAATACGAATCCTGTTATTTTGCAGTTAATGCTGGAAAATTGGTGCCCTAATCTGGCTGCCATCTTTGCACGGCCCTTGCATTATATCTTGCCCAAAAAGCACTAATAAGGACAAGGTGTGCGTTGCAGTCTGCACTGACTTGCCGCTTCCATCCTGTTAAGTGTTGGGATACAAGAGCCCTCCCCTGCACAGGTGAGGAGCTGTAACCATTCCACAGACACTCTAGATGCTCAGGGTTAACATCTCAGTTTCTGCTGGCCTCCTAAACAGCCAAGAAGTGCTTTACTCATCCATCAGGAGGCAGCTCTCAGCCTCCTTCCTATCACCTCTTACCATCGGTACCATGCACCGAAATGGTACATTTTCCTGACTGCATTGAAGGCTGTTTGCAACAGAGCTATGCCAGGGAGTTTCTACTTCTTGCATTATTTCATGCCCAGCCCTAAACCTTTTGTTTAATTAACAGTATATCTTTTAGAAACAGGAGCAATCCTTGCAGACAGATGCCCTGATTTTAAAAGCTACATGTATACCACCTGGGTAACTAAGCAGGGGCTTTGCCCAGGACTTGTTTCTAGGCCTATATCAATATAAGTTCAGATTTTGTTTGGCTTTGTTTTAGCTGCAAAAAGGACTTCCAAAGAGTCTTCGTTTAAGACTCCAAAAAATCACAGTCAAGGTAAGGTGCAAAGTTTTACCCTTGATGTCAGTTAACAGTTGAGATATTTTGCCAAGAGAAAAGCAGATTTTTCCATCCCTTACAGCATTATAGAGGGGAACTGATTAGGAAATGGGAAAACTTACCATCATAGCTTTAAAATGATTTAACCTTTCCCCACTTTACCATCTGATCCTCTTCATTTAGTATGACTTGTAATTGGCTTCTGCAGGCTTCAGTCAAAGGTGCTCGTTCAGAAGCATTTACCTACAACTATTCCCTTGGAACCATTAAATGGAAATGCTTGAAGCTCTGGGGCTCGCTCTGGGTGTAAGTGAGGCCCAACCACCCACTGTACTGAGATCAGGAGGGCAATTTTTGTTCTATAGCATGTACTAGTTATGTGTGCTAAAAGTGAGGCCAAGTTTTGCTGCTTTTGCTTCAGAGGAGTTATACGGCCTTATCCTGGAAAGGGTACGGTAAGCGCTGTCGATGTGAGGTTTCCTGTTGATGGTGGTTGTTTTACGCTGTGTCAGAGGCGACACCAGGATTTCTTTCTTAACACTTAGCAAGACTGAACTCAAACGAGGTCTGCAACGCTTTCTCTTCAGATTTTGCTGGAGCAAATAAGACAATATTTTTAAATGTATTCATTTTATTTACAGCCTACATTAAATTACAGGCTTCTAGGTAAAAGTATTAGCCTGTCTCTGTTTTCCGTGAGACTCATGCTGAGGTTCTTTGAGTTGCTGAGCAATAGAAAGTATAGTTAAAGCTTTACATTGACTTCTATGTGAACTGGATATACATGTGAACTCTCAGATGCACGCAATTTAGAGGGACATTTACTGCCTGCAGAATGTATTCAAATTGCTTGTTTTTCCCAACTGCCTTGGTTATAAAGAGTTGTCACAATGTTTGGTTTTGTTTTCTCATTTCTGTGCTTTTTAGTGATACTGAACCTGCTGGAGAGACAGATTTGTTTTCTTTTTTTAACGACTATTGTCTACACTGATGAGTTCCCCCAATTAAACGTAGGACAATTGATTAATGTTGTGAGTAGTAATTTGTGTTCTTTTGTAAAGGTTGCAACTGTGTCTGTGTTGCTCATACGTTAAGCTGCAGACTGTAAACCTGATCTTAGGAGCAAAACGTAAGTGGAATATGTGTTACTGTAAGGATAGACTGGAAATTAAAAAGCTGTGATAGACAGTCCAGCAGTGGTTTCCTCTTGCCCCTGTTATCAAGTTAATAGCTGGTAAGTCACAGGCCGCTCATTCTTCTGTAAGACTTCTTGCGGATGCCATCTTTTTCCTCAATCATGCAAAACCATGGAGTCCCTCTCAAAGTTGTCATAGTAATAAAGAAAATGTACTTTGAATATTTTTCCTACTATCTTGTCTGAAATAGACAGAGCAGGCAGAAGTAGAATATTTTTAGCTAAAAAAAGATATGAGAGGAGAATATTGCCTGCAACGGTATTAAAGCAAATATCCATATGGATGCTACACTTAACGTAGATTATTCTAAACAGTTCTCTATTAATCTGTTTATAGCACTTTCTCTCACACTTCTCATCGTATTAACCTTTTAATTTTAATAGCGTGTAAAATACTTTGCCATCTGAATGCCGAGCAATTCATCCTTGACAACATAATGTGGAAATAGTACTTTGTACATCTAACCCAATGTTGTGCCTGTGTATTTAAGACAGAAATATAACAGTATTTGACATATAATTAAACTGCTGGCTGCCAGTGCACTGAGTTAAAAGGCTCTTTTGGTCAGAGATGGATGATAATTGGGAATTTCCTCTGTTTCCATAGACTACTGTGGTGACATACTGGATAACAGCAAATCTGCTTGGCGTAGGTCTTAGGGCAGGCACCCCTAGGGTGCATTAGGGGATGCTAGGACCGTAAAGCTACACCTAGGTTAGGATGTGAAAAGTATCCAGGTCCATTTGCTGGTAAAGGAGACCAACAGGCATGGTGTACACTGCCCATGTAAACTGTCTCACCCCACAAAACAACGTGGTTGGGCACAAACTGCCCACTGGGAATGGTCCTCAAGGAGTTCAAACTCTAAGTGTCCTTAGGGGTGGCCTGGGACAGTGCTGGCTGGTATGGCCAAGAGCAAGGCACATCATGCCTTTTTTCGCGTGTGTTTACCAACACAGAATTTACCAATTTCCCAGTAATAGTCCCTGGCAGTGTTTAATGAAGAACTACGTTTAGTGTCATTTTCATGCCAGTTGCATACTGGTTCTTGCTGTTTAGCTGTAGAATTGGTTTACCACATCCCAAATTCATCTTGTCCAACCCATTTGTGATTTGAATGATTAAAGGTGTCGCTTTCCCAAGTGGAGTGTGGAGGGGAAGGCTGGCTGGTCAGGGGGATTTGAGGCTGAAAACCAAGAGGTCTGGCCATACATTGTTGCTTGAACAGACTTGGACATACTAGGATACCAAAGTCCCACCTATAATATATACAGGTAGCAAAAGTGTCAGAGCATCTTCTAACTCCAGTGTGGGAAGAAAGTATACACAAACCAGTAAAGGGAATAATGGAGTAGGCCAGACCATGGGATTGTATAGGATATACACTCTCCTGTTTCCTCCGTGCTTTCACTGACTTCTATCCTGACTTCAGCTTTTTTTTTTCTGATTTTATTTTATTATTTCTGATTTATTATTTTTCATTCCTTGTTGGAGGTTTACAATTCCCCATCAGCAGTTCATCAGCAAACTCCAGGTCAGCAATCTGCAATGCCCAGAAACGCACAAAAGACTTTTTCAGTAAACAGTATTTAATGGAGGTTGAGTAAACAAATCTACCAAATTGTGATTTTCTTCTGGCAAATGGAAATAACACAGGGAGGGGTGGATTTCAGTGGGCTTTAGTTTTGGCTGTTTCCAAGCAGATTAAATCAAACATCCATTCTTCTTTAAAAAAACAAATTTAAAAACCCTGTTTAAAAAACGCTGTTTGCATCATTACTGTGCATGTGCTAATATGGAATTGTATTTCAGTATTAAAGACTATAATCCAAGATGATTCCCAAAAAAGAAAAAATCATAAGTCTCAAGGCATTTTTCTAGGTTGTATTTTTTCTCCATGTCTGATAATATATTACATGCTGTTTGGATTTGGTACCTTGTAAATAACTCTTAATTATGCTCTAGAAGTTTAATTGTGGCTAAGTAATTCTGGTACCTATATTGCTGGATGTGAACTGAACCTAAAGAAACTGAGGAATGTACTGACAATGAAGAATAATTATGCTTCTGGCCAGCAAATAATTTAGTACATTTTGGAGGGGAAAAAAACCTCGGGGGGGAAAGGCAGCTAGTTGCCATTAGCAAGTAAATGGCAGGAAGTCATACTTCACATGGAACTAGAATAACACAAATGACACAGTGAAGCAAAAGCTAATAACTGCAGCCATTCTGCTGGGGGCAAGTAATTGAGAGACACGGGAAGCAGTTCTAGGAATGCCAGAAAATATATCATTATTGGCTATTTGATGGGACATGTCAAAAAGCCACAGTCAGCTAAAAATTAAGACGCGTTTGAATAGATGCATCTGTAGCAGCTTGGACAGTATTCTACAGATGTAGAGCTAATGCTCAGGAATGACGTACGCCAGGAAGACATTAAGGTATTTACACTCCATTTTAGCTCTATTGTATACGTAAACGGTGAACAGCTTAGATGTGAAAACTCACCAAGTCCCAGAGAGACAATGCAGTGTACTATATGGGCTGTGCAAATTGCTGGGTCATCTCCTTCTATTGCAAATCCGTAACGGCCAATACTGAATGTGAGGATTGCAAAGGAGACACAAATTCTTACAGTCTCATAATAACTCCATTCACTGCGCCAGACTGTATTGTGCATTGACTTCCATGTCAGCTCACAGATAACAGCGGTAGAGGAAAAACAGCTATGAATATGGTGTTATTCCATGTAGGTGTTCTTAGCACTGAAAACAGGAAATAAAACTTTCTTTTTCCAGACCACTATTAGATTATTTTTATTTTTATTATGAAAGAGAAATATAACTCATCTTTTACAGTTGTAATTTTTGCAACTTCCTGTGTTTGGTACTACTTGCTTGACTTTGACTAGGTACCACTTACTTTACTTCTGTGATTAGCCTCATTGTCTTTGCACCAATTAAAGTAACTCACAAAAATAATATCCATAAGTATACCCAGGAAGAATAGCGTTAGCCTGTTATTGGCCAGTAGCTAGGCAATACATCTGTTTTTTCCCTGGGTAGACCTCAGTGGGATGATTTTTGTGTAGGCAAAATGATGGCTCCCTGGCTTTGACAGTGCTGCTCAGGAGGAGCTCGCGTCCTACTTTTCTCACAGACCGGGCTGGCTGGGAGCCACTGGTGGGGTATTTTTTTTTTTTTAATGATGGGAAATGTTTACTCCTTAGGGTTATTTAGCTTATCTAAGTTTTCACTAAGAAAATTCCATGCAGGTGTAAACAACGAAGGCTTTGGCAAAGTCTTTCAGATCTTTTGCCTTCTTTCTGAGGAACAGCACACTTTTCTTGAGAGGCTGATGTTACACATGAGGAGTTTTTACTTTGGGCAGGGCGTCGGTGCTGGATGGCTCAGAGTGCTAAGGAGGGGTGTAGGGACCAGGTGTCCTTGGAGCCATTGGGATGGTGTAGATTCCCATCAGCCTCGTCTTCTTTCAGCACTGTAACAAAAATAACACTTTTAATGGTGAGTCAAACATTACTGATGCTTCATATTGATTACTGAGTGTAAAGGTCAGAATGAATCACGCCTGGAAAGCTTGAATGCCACCCCTGAGCTGGCGGAGGTGGGAAGCGGTGGCCCTGCTTTTGTGATCTTCAGCCCATCTGCTCCTCCAAGTGCCATTAAAAAGGAAGTGAAATGGAGGATGCATGATTTATAGAAAAGAGCATGGCTGTTTTGTCACCTTCTTCCTGGCAAATACATATTGATTTGCGCTCGCAAGGCAGGCTTATTTTAAGGCATCAGGGCAGTGGGATACCAGGATACGATGTTTATCAAGGCAAGTGACCAACTTCAGAAGTTCTAGCAGAGAGCAGAAAACAAAAGTTTTGTCCTTTACTTCATAAGCCGTGCAATTTGTTTTAGCCCATAAACTAATACAGTATAAAGCATGAGAATATCAGCCCCAGAAAAATTATGTCATGCACTTTCTAAGAATGATTTGTCTTAAAACAGGGTCCTGCAACCTATGTTGACTCTGCAATCCACGTTAACAGGGCCTTATAATAACTTTGCAGAGCAACTGTTGACATACTCTACTGAAGTATTTTTGCCAGCCTCTATAGTCGACCTCTATAGGGTCTTAAAACAGAATCCCACGTCTCCAAAAAGGAGCAAATATGTATGAGAGGAATGTCACCCAATTCCTTATGCAGATATGATACCACTTGAAAGATTTTGCTTGTGAATGTTATTGGTGGCATGTTTGTTACTAGTTGTCACTGTGGTGAAATAAAATTATGGATTTGAAATTATTTTTAGAAATTGAAATTGCTGCCACTGGGCAAAATTCTAAAGAGGGGGTGGAGATACAATAATCTGACAGCATTAATTAAATTGAATTTATGCTGTTTCATTCTGTTTTGCCTTAGAAAAACTGCTAAGACCCTTAATGAAAGTTTGACAAAAAAAACTATGTTAAAAAGGGGAACGTCTCTTCTGGCATTGTCTGGTGTCTTCTTGTGCTGGCTTTGGCTGGCTGGCTCAAATGATACCTGTTTAAGGCACAGGAGAGTAAGTAATGCAGGACTGGACTTTTTCATCACTGAAATCAGTAAAAATGAAATATTCTAACATTAATATTAACCATTGTAGAGAGGAAGAGGTTGTCTTACAATCTGCTTACATTATTGAGGCTGGATTTCAGATTTCATTTTCTCTTAACTTTTGTTATTCTTTTCTCCCCAAAATATGACATAGTGCATATGTCCAGTCTGCCCATAAACCTCCAGCCAGCAACATTAAATCTGGAAGCAAAATCATCTTACACATAAGCAGTGTGAGCCAAAAGTCTAAAGTGCTAAGCAGCTCGGCTTTTATTATGCTCATCTTCACCCAGTATGCTCAGGGAAATTTATGCAGGCACCATTTTGTTTTCAGTTGTCTGAAACGCTTTTGCTGAGCTTATTTCTACCATGTTTCACACCAGAGTGGTGTCTGCAGCAGCTCTGCACTCCTCTGTTCAGCCTCTAATTTCTGTATATGTAGTACTACGTCCATTATGCAGCTATAGGTACAATCAGCGCATACGAAGTTATGTGATCATTTTGTGCCTGTGGGGCACATTTCATTCAAGGACCTCTGGGTTTTAAGTCTCCCCATGGCTGACAATTAGATGCAGAAAGATATCTTGTTTATTTACATTCAATTGCCAGTCATGGTGGTCAGGACACCGAAACCTTGATAACAGACAGCTTTGTCAGTGCTGCATTTAAACCAGCTCAGAATAATTCAGTGATAAAATGAGAAAGAGTAAGTGTCCTCTATTCATGCTTAAGATTCAGCTATAGCTTGCAATTGTTGTTTTGCACCAAGAAGAAGGAAGCTTTCTAGCAGAACCACAGCCTAAGAAGTCGGATTAAAAAATTTCAAACGTCAAAATCACCTAAGATAATGCAAGGGATTGTGTTGGTAATGCTTGCAGATGTGATATCTAAATTAGCAAATGGTGATTCTTGTATTTTGGCAATTTGATTTTCAGGATTTTTGGACTGGGACTGTGCTAGAATGTCCAGCTACCTCGGACTCTGTTTTTGTGAGCATATGTTCAAAGATGTGCATGTATGAACAAAGTTGCCATTTTACATTCATAAAAAGTGAAATTAAGGACAGTATTACCAACCCTAGGAGTTCAAAAGACAGACACAAAAAAATACTACTTAAAAAAAGAAATATTTCTAAGAAGTTGGCAGAAGTTAAGATATTTTAAGTTTATCTGCTTGAGTTTTCTAGGATCACATTTCTTAAGCTTTTTTTCACAGCTACTAGGAAATACAAATGCTCTTAAAATTAAAACTGAGAATTAAAACTGCTCATAGGATTCCAGAATCTGAAGATTTGGGGGGCGGGGGGGGAAGAAAATCTGTGAAACCCCTTCACAACTGGCAGTGCTCTCAATATACAAATATGAAACCTAGTACTGAGTACAATGTGATCACTCTTCACCATCAGCGCAGACAAAAACATCCATCAGAGTTACTGTCCATCAAGGGGATGAGTTTAAACAGGATCCCAGCACATAAACGGGACAGAGAGCTGAGCTGATCCATCGGAGATTGGCTATTTAATGGGATGTTTAAAGAGACAGATTACTATAACAAAGATGCTGGTGTTTTTCTACAAATGTTAAAATTTCGTGTATTCCTGGATATATTCGTTTCCTCAACCTGTTATCCACACATACATGAATCAGAGGTAGATTTGAGATCTTTTCATTGACACTAATGATAATTTTTACTTTTTTGCTTTGCTGGTTAACATGAATTTTAATTCATTGTCAACTTGTTTGCCTTGTTGTCACTAAGGATTTAGGTTAGCAGCTCTTACTTTTTAAGTTTCTTGGGCCCAGATTCCAGCGGTGTTGAAACTAGAGGTGGAATCCTTTGACATGATCACACCTACGCAGTTAGGAAAGTTGATGTCTACCTGTGGTTTTCAGATGAATGGCATCATTCTTTAGAAATAAACTGTTACCTGACTTCCTTCTTTTTTCGTATTCATTTTCTGGCTGGACTTGCACAGATCACATGAAGACACGTTTGTATTAGACATGCTGTCATGATTTCAAACTTGGACCAAACAAATAATACCATGTATACTCCAGCTTTGCTGTTAGCTCTAAGTGTGAGTTGCCTAACAACTTTCTGTTGCCCCACCACCTGTAAAGTGGTTGTGCTATTGAATTCTCCCTCAGGAGTGCGGTGAAATTGGCACAAGCCGGCAATGTTTATAATGAAATTCAAACATGTAAAGTGCTGCTAAACTTCTCAGTACTATTTACTATCTACTTGAGTTACCACGTTCTTAGTTCAGGGGGAGATTTGAAGTAATATAACTTAACAAACATAACTATGACATGAAAAACATAGAAATACGTACAAACCAAATTTTTTAACCATCAGCTGCCAAACTAAAGTCTTTTCTGTTGGTGGACAGTAAAGAACTGATTGTACTTTTTTTTTTTTTTTTTTTTTAATAAGGGAGCATTCAGAGTGCTGATGCTTTGAATGAATTCCGGCATGAGTAATTACATCCCACCATATCTAAATATCAATTAGATGTGGTCTTTTTTTATTCGTTTCCTGTTCCACATTGCTGGGTTGTGCTGCTGTGCCCTGTTGAACAGTAGCCATATTCACCCTAAAGTTGGCAACACTTTTGTGGCACACAAAGTGATATCTTTGTGTCTCGAGGATGATTCTCTGGATGCTTCCACAGACACTGGTTTTGCTCTGAGGCAGCCTGAGCAGTGTTGCTTTGGCTTGCAGCAGCGTAAGTGTGTGTAGGGATTACAGTACAATAATAACTACATAAATACCAAACGATTAATAATATTTGATACTGTGGACAGTTGGTGGATATAAAGCTGAATCCTGTGAGGCAGAGATTTAACTACTGTGACAATATAAAATTCACTACTCAATACTGAAATAACCCTATCTTAGAATTATTTACCCTTTTAGGTTTTTTCCTTGAGTTCATCAGGATAAATTGTGAATATGGACTTTCCACTTCAATTAATTTACAGAACATTAGGCCGCTGGTATTTATACTGTGTGCAGTGGTGTGGTCTCTGAGTTACAGTCAATAGTTATACCAAGTGCTATTCAATTATTCTTTTCATTGGATATTATGCCAAATTTCTTTAAGGGCAAAATATAAAATTCAGTGACCAAAAAAAAAATCATTTATTTATGAGGGACATGGTTGAGAGCCCACGAGTAGTGAGGAAATCAGATTCTTTTCATTTGCTTGCAAGCCCACTTCAGCAACTCAGCGGAGTACAGTGCAGAAAGAAAAGAGGATGGGAAGAGGGCTATTTCAGTTTGACTTTAACAGCTTTGCGTCATACTGAGCCCTTTAAATTCCAGGCCAAATAAAAATTCAAGGTACCTGCTGCCTTGCAACATCATGCTCTTTATTTGCGGGGATGTAGGGCTTGATACCACTGTGCTGAAGAAAATAAGGAGGTTTCCAGATGGGTCTAAGGAAGTTTCCAGATGGCTCTAAAGGAAGCTGGATGTGATACCTAAAAGCATCTCACCGTCTTGCTTTATCTGGACTTTGGTTCTTAAGAGTCATTTTTGTATATGAATCACAGATTTGGTTTCTGCTGATGGGTATCTGCTCAGCATCATTCAGATGGCGCGTCTATACAATGGGGCTGATCTTAAGACCTATAGCATGAGCAAAAAACTCCTTAGTTATAGTGAGGCTGGCCTCAGCTTTCAAAATCAAATCAGGCGATATTTGTGTAAACATTTGGTCCCTTCTCATTGCAGCTACTAACCAAGGTGATCTGCAGCGGAAGATTAGGGCCTTGTTTTATAAAATTGCAACTTTGAAGTAACGGTTTATGCTTGTGAAATCAGATAAAGGGTCACTGGCCTACCCGCTTTGTAGAAGTGGAAGGTTTCTTAGCTTAGATATCACCAAACATTCCTGAAAGAGAATCAGATCCAACAAGAAATTAAGGTTACAGCTGAAAGCTGAGCTGTCTCCGAGGGAGTAAGACAAGCCTTGATCTTTTTGCTCAGTAATCTTTTAATGGGCAAAAGAAACATCGTTTCTTTTCCTGTCAGGTAATTTACATCCAGGATTCAAAAGAGGGAGTAGTGACTGCGTGACCCTGTCTTGCATAAAGCAGAGCTTCAAACAGAGCTAAACTGTTTCTAGTGAGCCTGGCTGGTCTTTTGACAACACTCCTGTATTGCTTTGGGATACCCAGAGTCCCCAGGCACAGATTTATTCCGCACTCTAATTGGAAATGCCTAGGAAAGGTGACAATACGAGAGATTTATAACTAATTGCAATGATTAAAGTGTTAATTCTGTAATATCTCACTAACATCTACAATTTCCATGTTTCTATCTAGTAAGCAAGATAAATCTGTGAACAAGGACTCCAGTGCACATCAGTCTTGTTGACTAAACATCACACATTGAGAGTTTGCCATTATGGGAAGAAAATTACTTATTAGAATAATGGTTTTGAAAGTTGCCTACAGGGCTGGCATACTTCAGATAAATTAAAATAGGGCTTCACATTATAAAATCAGGGGTAGGCATGCTAATGGTGACAATCTGTATATGCAATCCAGCAGGGCCCTTAATTTTGGACACCAACAAGAGATGTGCATGGCAGTTGTGGACAAATGTTTGTACACAGCCTGTACATATCTAATATTTGTGCCCACCTAATTCACACATGGGCATGTCTGAAAATAAACCCATATATCTTTTTCCTTCTTTTAGCAGAATTATAGTGACTTTCATAAATATTTTTCAAATGCCACCATAGCCCAGTTGCACTGGAAGACAGATCAGCATCCAAACTGTCAACAAAGAAGACTGATGTTGGTCATAAGTCCCCATTATCTGAAAGATTTGAGGTGGACTTGAGTTGGGTTACAGCTTTGATCTATGCTACTTAACTGTGTCAACACCTGATGGCTCAGCTACATGTGATAGAGTGGAGATCAAATTATGCTGAAAAGTACCTGTAGATGTGGGTGCTAACTGTGATGCTACCGTGATAAACAAAGCGTCAGCTCTGGATGACACATTATTAGATGTAATTAAGCACAGCACTGAGTCCAGCTGTACCAGTGCAGCTGTGATTGTGTCAGAGCTTTGAACTGCACATACTGCACAGTGCTAGGAAAAACGTTAGCTGTATAATACACCTCCTAATGTTACCTTCCACCCTAGCAAATCTACTTGATTAATGAGCTACTGACATTTTATTAGATTATTGTGCATCACCACAGCTCAAACACTCCCTAAAATTTCGTATGCTGATTTCTAGTCTTATCGTTTTCTTACAAGTCAGTACATTTGAGAGCAGGTTGTGTTGTATTACGGCTGGCTGACTCATAAAATCACATGGCACATGAAGATCTGATCTTATACTTCTTGAATATTTTTCACACTGTAATGAAATAAAAGTCTTTGAAATAAACATGCGCATGCTCTAGGATGGCCAGAAGAGAGGTATGGAGTGGCCATGAAGTTGGGGGGGAGCCCAGTTCTCGTACCTGCTCTGCCTTACAGGGAGCAGAATCCCAAACTCCAGGTGAGCATCCTTATTCCCACAATGTATCACTGAGTACCATAGCTCAGATTATAATGCAGGTTTCACTTCTTCCCTGTCTTCTCTGGACTGGACAGCAGTGCCCCTCAAGAGGCTATTACACACTGCTGTTTATGATACAGGTAGCCAGTATAGCAGAAGGATGTTGACACTCCTTCTACTGGTTAAATAAGCAGAAAATGAGCCTGTGAATGTCCTAGTCCTAAAACTGCTTTATTTTGTTTTTAGTTTGAAACGAAGTATCAAATATACTCATGAAGTTCAACAAGGCCAAGTGCAAGGTCCTGCAGGTGGGCCAGGGCAATCCCATGCACAAATACAGGCTGGGCGGAGAATGGATTGAGAGCAGCCCTGAGGAGAACCCGGGGGTGTTGGTTGATGAGAAGCTCAATATGATCCAGCAATGTGCGATCGCAGCCCCGAAGGCCAACTGTATCCTGGGCCGCATCAAAAGAAGCGTGGCCAGCAGGTCGAGGGAGGTGATTCTGCCCCTCTACTCCACTCTCATGAGACCCAACCTGGAGTATGGCATCCAGCTCTGGAGTCCCCAACATAAGAAGGGCATGGACCTGTTAGAGTTAGTCCAGAGGAGGGCCATGAAGATGACGAGAGGGATGGAGCACCTCTCCTGTAAGAACAGGCTGAGAGAACTGGGGTTGTTCAGACTGGAGAAGAGAAGGCTCCAGGGAGACCTTATAGCAGCCTTCCAGTACCTGAAGGGGGCCCACAAGAAAGATGGGGAGGGACTGTTTCTCAGGGAGTGTAGTGATAGGATTTGAGGGGCAATGGTTTTAAACTGATAGAGGCTAGGTTTATATTACATATTAGGAAGAAATTCTTTAGTCTGAGGGTGGTGAGGCACTGGAACAGGCTGCCCAGAGAAGTTGTGAATGTCCCATCCCTGGAAGTGTTCAAGGCCAGTTTGGATGGGGCTTTGAGCAACCTGGTCTAGTGGAAGGTGTCCCTGCCCATGGCAGGGGGGTTGGAACTAGATGATTTTTAAGGTCCTTTCCAACCCAAACCATTCCATGATTCTATGAATATAACCATTACGACATGAATGAATGGATGAATGTGAATTCTCTTTGTCTAAGTCTCTACTTAGCAACTCCATTAACTGCCGTCTTTTTTTTAAATCAGATTGTGCTTCCAAGGCTAAAGCATGTTGGATGCCTGGAAGCATTTCTGTTTTCAGTGAGAACCTCTGCTAACATGACACAACCCCTTTAAAATGCAGACATGCACTCAGCAAATTTGATAAGCCCTGAGTTGAATTTAGATGCACAAGATGGTGAAGCAGTCTAATCCTTCCTGCAGAAGATAATGTTTAAACAAATTTATTTCATTCAATGGAACACCTGGGCGAGCTTATTTAATATAGTCTTTGCATTTAATTATGGCTGCTGAAGGGGCACTTGCCATATTTCAAAATATGATTATTTTCTTTCGTATTAATTATTTTAAGATCCTCAAAGGAAACCTGGAGAGAAATAAAAAAAAAAAAAAAAAAGGAGGGGGGCTTTTAATTAACCTGAGCCACCAGAAGTCATCTTTTGGAATAGGGAAGCTGGGATATGGGACTGAAAATAAATAGTACTTTAAAAATCAGACTCTCTACATGAATAATGAAGAATAGCTGTTAAAACCTGAAAAGAATTCTGTATGAATGAATTGTTGCTAGGCATTAATATCAGAAAGGCACACTTACACATTAAACTGGAGAAAAGACAAAAATAGAAAAATAATTCTGTGAAGAACTCAATATGGTCAAAATTATTGGCAGAAGTCAAGGAAGTGTAAAATTATGATATACCCAGAGAACAATGTGGCCCAGAGTCAGCATCTCAGTTCTTTTCTTCTCTCCTTTTCCTCTTGTGGGGTTGGCATAAACAAAGCTATTCCTTTTGGGAGGAATTTATTCCCCAATATATTTCTGGCAAGCAATTTTACCAAGAGTGCTCTCACTGCACAATCCAATTACCTTCGTGCTTGCAAGAGGGAATACTGTATATGAAAATAAGAGACCCTGTTCTCCCCACCACAACTGGAACAGCAATATGAACAGGGTTTGGATGGGTTTTTTTCCTAGATAGCAAATTTACAGACTATGGCAACTTATGCACGAGTAATTAGATCACTGCTTTTTTTGCCGCACCAGTACTACATGAAGGATATTTGCAACATGGGTTTGCACAGGATGAATGTAATTGTATGTATGTATCATCTAAAAGTCACTTTGGTTGCCTAGGTGCAAGCAAGAGGGCAATTGTGCCTGTTTCAGGCAATTACTTAGTATTCCACTTCTAGGCTTCTGTTGTTTAATCATTTAACATGTTACTTTGCTCCTTGAAACGCTAAATACAGTCTCGCAAAGATCACCCTACATGTGCCTTAATGTTTGCAAGAAGCCAGACAGCACCTCATACGATCAGTAACAGATTTGCCTTGTGTTTTACTCCCTCTAGGAACTGTATGTTCCACACTCTGTAGGTGTGAAAAGGGATCAAAGCCACTTTTCCAACAAAAGTATTTTTGTCTTTTATTCTATCAAGCAATTACACAAACCTTAATTTCCAGTCAAAGTGAATTCAGTTACCAGATCATATTACTGCTTCATCTAGGCAACAAATTATGCCACTGCAAAAGTAATTCAAAGTCAGATCTCACTGTTGAAGACAGACTTGTTTTTTCCTTAGTTTTTCAAAAGGCATGAGGTTTATTTCACTTTTCTGTAGGTGCTTTGCATAGGTGTTTATACTATCCTTTGATCGCTACTGGTCAATCAAACTCATCTGACAAACTTCCCGTGGGCTCAGTCTTGGCATTGAAAGTGTGTGCCTTCCCTGGGAAACATTTAAAATCACAGAATCATAGAATGGTTTAGGTTGGAAGGGACCTTAAAGATCACCAAGTCCCAACCCCCCTGCCATGGGCAGGGACACCTCCCATCAGACCAGGTTGCTCAAAGCCCCAACCAGCCTGGCCTTGAACACTTCCAGGGATGGGGCATCCACAACTTCTCTGGGCAACCTGTTCCAGTGCCTCACCACCCTCAGAGTAAAGAATTTATTCCTAATATCTAATCTAAATCTACCCTCTTTCAGTTTAAAACCGTTATCCTACACTCCCTGAGAAAGAGTCCCTCTCCCCCTTTTCTGTAGGACCCCTTTAAGCACTGAAAGACATGCTTGTGAAAGATGGGAAATAATGGGGGTGGGAAATGTTTTCTGATCATCTACGTTTGTGCTTTTCCAACTGAAGATATTTTCACAATTGAACTGAAAATATAGTTACTTGTCACAGAATTGTATTCAAGCCATTCTCAGAGATGGCATGTTGGATGTGGGGACAAACTTTTCAGCAGGGCCTGTTGCGATAGGACAAGGGGTAATGGCTTTAAACTAAAAGGGGGTAGATTCAGATTAGATAGAAGGAAGAAATGTTTTACAATGAGGGTGCTGAAACACTGGAACAGGTTGCCCAGAGAGGTGGTAGGTGCCCCATCCCTGGAACCATTCAAGGTCAGGTTGGACGGGGCTCTGAGCAACCCGGTCTAGTCGAGGATGTCCCTGCTCATTGCAGGGGGGGTTGGACTGGATGACCTTAAAGGTCCTTCCAACCCAAACTATTCTATGAGGTGGCAGCACGAAACCCGTACTTATCCTGTTTTCCCACCTGCAGAGTGGCAGCGAGCTCAGTTACATCAGTCCTCTCTCTCGAATCACCCTTGAATATTGCGTCACGATATTCACATCTTACAGTGACTTTAAAGATGAAAGTGAACAGAAACTAGAGGTTCCGGAGGGTCATGCAGAGGGAAGGAAGCGAGTTACATGGCAAGAGCGGTGGAAACGGGTGGAAGGGCCAGCAACGGGCAGGGCCCGCGGCCGGCCTTGGCGCGACGGCGGACTCCTCGGCCTGCTCGCACATCAGCCCCGGTGAAGGGCTGCCCCGGGGCTGCTCCTCCGCCTGCGGTGCGCCCTGGCCCAGGCTGCGGCCCTCACGCACGCCCCCCGCCCAGGCCCGCTTCGCTTCAGCCCCCGCGGCCCGGACCCGCGGACACCCCGGGGGGGGCTTCCACCCGCCCTGACACGCCGCGGGGGGGGGGAGGAGGAGGAGTGGAGAAGAACGGAGAGGGGAAAAGCGAGGGGGGCGTGAAGGAGCCGGGGTGTGTGTGTGAAAGGGGAGTGAGCGGAGAGGAGGCGGCGCGGAGCGGGACGGCGGCGAGGTGCCCGAGCCAGCGGCTGCCGGCGGGCGAGGCGCCCGGGCCATGGCGCGGCGGGACGGCGGCGGCCGGGGGTTGCCCCGCCTGCTGCTCTGGCTGGTGCTGGGGGGGCTGTGGCCCGGCGGCGAGGCGGGCGCCCGGCAGGCCGGCGGGGCGGCACTGCCCTTCGCCGCGGGCCCGCCGGCGGCCTGCAGCCCGCGCTGCCAGCACGGCGGGCTCTGCCTCGGCAACGGCACCTGCCTCTGCTCCAAGGGCTACGAGGGCGAGCGCTGCCAGCACGGTAACGGCCCGGCCTCGCACGGCGCTCGGGGGTGGCGGGGCGGGTTGCCGGTGGCGTCCGGCGGCGGGGGGGGGGGGGGAGAGGCCGCTCCGCTCCGCGCGTCGCCGCGGGGAAAGGTGAGAAGCGCCGCGGGCAGGGCCGCCCCCAGGCCGCACCGAGAGGCTGGCGGCTGTGGGGACGTCGGTGATGGTCCGTGGGGACGTGTCATGGCCTGGACGGGGCTGGGCTGTGGGCCTTCCTGCAAGCAGTCCCTCCGGGGAGGTGTGAGGAGCTGGGGTCTGGGTACGGTACGAGGCGGTGGTGGTGAGGTGCCGGGGAGGATGCAGACGGGGTGGGGTGGAAGAAGAAGGGTAGAGACAGCCGGTTTGTGGTGAGGCGAGGCAGTGACAGCCAGCTGATGGAGAACCACCAGGAGCCAGCGCCTTTGGTAGGTGAAGTATACCCAGCCAACAGACATGGCCGTGTGGTCAGTAGGTTGCGTTGTACCATTTGAACATTGGGTAGATGTCCACTTACTGGATAGGCTTCTGCATTCCTTTTATCACTGCTGTCTCTGTGCGTGTTTAAATATTTGCCTGAGTAAGGGATGGTGCTTTTAGGGGCCTGACAGCTCTCTCAGCCTGACCCACAGAATCCCATTTCTGCGGTGGGAGGCGTAAAGCTAGGGTGAACTGAAGTTTCTTCCTGTTGGTTTCCCAGGGGAGACAAAGTATTTTTGAAAATGGCACCCAAGATACAAAAGTATACACTGGCGAGAAGAGTTTCAGTTTAAACCCTGTTTAATGAAACCTGCCCAATTTCTAATTCCTTTCTTCAAAAGTGTAACTACAGAGCATTGTGGCTAATAATTGCAAAAAACCACTCCCTAGCAGGAGAAGTTCTTTTGCCTTACATCTTGTCCTGTGTGAAGAAGTAATATGATTTGTAGAGTATTCGTTTTAGTTCTCAATACTCTTCATCTAATACGTGATTTATTTTTTTTTTTAAACTCTGAAGTGCAATGCTGAAAATTTCATTCAGCACTGTAATCATTCATGGAGTGTTGTTTTATTTAGAAGTTAAGGCTAGCACGTGGTGACAAATGATGTATAGCTAATGCTCTGTGTATGGGGGATGAATAACGCTGCAGTTTGCACTGTTCCAAACAACTGTTGGATCCCAGACATTTCTGGGTTTAGAGAAGGTGTGAAAGATTGTCAGGGATGCAGATCCATTTTTGAACTAGAGAGGTGAACTGTCTGGTATTGGTAAGGGAACCACTGAATGCTTGCTCTGATAAGGTCATCAATGCAGAAAAAACTTGGATAAATGAACTTTTGTATCTTGTTCTGTCAAGCAAACTGACTGAGACAAGGTAACTTTTTTCCACCTCCCTCTCACCAAAAACATACAAATGAAGGGTGGGACCTATCTGTCTGTCCAACTGGAAGGGGGCAGAGGGTGCTTTTCAGTTTTACACTCTGCTTTTTACTTGAAGTGTTGTGTTCTTGAAATACTGGAGTAAAAAAAGTATTTGTGATACCTCTATCCTTTTCTGGCTATTGAGATGGCTCAGAGGGAAAGGAGAAAAATCTGTTCTGTAATTAACAAAAGTTGAAGTGAATTTCATTACAGTTGAAGGCAGTTTGGAAAAATATTTGCTCGTTTTAAGTAGGTGATCTTCAAACTTATTTGAGTTTGGGGTTAGAAGCTAAATGGATCTAATTACATACACAGATGCTCTGTTCAGGATAGGTTTTGGAATACCCTAGCCTGTGGGATTGCAAAACATGGATATAATGGAGGGAAAAAGTTAGGTAAGACTTTTTCTAGGACTGGTTCTCTCTAGTTGGGTGGGTTGCTTAGAAAAGAGTTTTTCCTGCTTAGCCTTCTTGCTCAAAGCGAGATTGCAATGACACATGAGTCAGGTGTAGAGTAGTTCTGATGAACTCAACTGTAATACCTGTGAGCAATCCTAAGAGGTCTCTGAACACAAGTGTGTTGTGAAATTCTTCAGGGTGCTTTCAGCATGGCCTTTATTGTGGCAGGGCCGCTGGTAGCACATTGTGCTGTGGAGCTGCAGGTCAGGTCCCTCCCATTCACTGAAGGTACAGTCTTGCTTATTCTTAAAATCTGGGAGGAGTGGCAGATGTTTTGGCAAAGGGTGAAACAAGCATAAGGAAAAGAAATGCAGTTTGGAGGCTTTGGATTTCAGGACGATATTTAATTCTTTCACACAGCCCCCACCCTTTATTGAAATCCCTGCTTTATAAAAGGTATGTGCCTGATGGAGAGTCTTTCTTCAGCTCTCTCCTATAAATATATATTTTGCATGGGAAAGCATCCAGCAGTCCAAATGGTAAAAGTTAGCAGATGAGAACAGTGGAATAGGATCACAGTACTGCATAATGCACGCAACTAACCTTTTGGGATCTCATTGCTATTCTCTTGTTTTGGTTGGTTTTTTTTTTTTTTCCTGTTTCATGCCAGTGCTTCCCACTTGCGACGCTTTCTTTGTGCAAGTGGTATTAAATTTAAGTATTAGATCTTCACAGCAGGGCTGCTGTCTTACTCTGTGTATGTGACTTCACAGTGACATTGAGATACCGCTGCCATATTAGTATCTTTTAGCATAAATAGGTAAAGTAAACTTTACAAAACTATGTGAAATGACACAGAAATAGAGTCTTAAGTTGAAAGCTCTTGTATGGCATTTCTAATGAACTGAAAGCATCTGGTAAAACAGCTGTGCAGAGCCGAGTGCTGAATGGTTCTTTCATGCATGTTTGTGTCCTTTATTTGCCTGCAAATACTCATTTTGCAGATACTAATGTGAAAAATCCTCTAATCTTCAGTTGGATTGTTTGAGAGTGCAGTAAGTGTATGAGGGCAGTATCAGTGTGGTGTTATTCACTGCTCATCTTTTCCCCTTTCTTCCCTGTTTCAGACTTCTCGCCCACCCAGTCAAAGGATAAAGCAATGTGATGTAGAGAACTCATCTCACACCTACAGTTAATTCAGATGGGACTCTCTGAAACACAGGGGTTTCTAAAATCTATGTATGAATAAACGAATGTCTTCTCAGACACCAGGGCTGATTCAGGAATGATTTATGAGTAGCAAGGAGAGCTATGTGATAGTAATTTATTTTCAATCTGACTGGATTTACCCAGGATCTTGCAAAATGAAGATTTTTGCCTTGTTCAACTTGTCCAGGCTATCAGCAATGAAAAAGTTGCAGAATCTGTGATGATCATAGATGCTTTTCTCCCAACAGATAATTACAGTTAAGACAGAAAATATATTTATCTCAGAGGATTTCTAAATAAACTCTGTACATTTCAGAAAGATCTCTGAGAGGCCAACTGGGGCAAAAAAAAAAAAAAAGAGGGTTGGGGAAGAAGGAAGTGCTGACTAGTGCTGACTTATTTCTGGAGACATTTTAGAGAATAGGCATGATGAAATGAGCACATAGTTTTTCTGGAGAGAAATGTAGGAATCCAGTAAAGAGTTAAGTCTGTTATTACATCTTAAGAATCAGAAGGTGCCACTGAAGCTGCAGCATTTTTTATTAAATCATTTCTTCTTATCACCTCTTTTCTCACCTGTCATTTCTTGACTTAAGTTATCTAAAGCTTCTTTGTCAGTCCAGCTGTTGTCCTTTGTTCTGTTTCAATATGGCTCTCTCTTCTCTCTATTCTGTCTAGGGTCCAAAAGCTTCCTTAGTTTTGAGTGTCTAAAAGGTTAAAATGATGGAGTGCCCTCTGTGCAGGGAAACTATTTCACCTGATAGGCAGTGTGAGATGGTAGGGCAAATATGTCTTAGGAAATGTGATGACAAACAGAGTGCTCAGAGACAGAAATTTCTTATGCGCTTAAGTAGTAGTTTTGGTGAGCTTCACCAGTATTTATCTGTTGTCTGTCTCACAGCAACATGTTATCCGAAATGCAAAAATGGTGGGGAGTGCCTCAGACCCGGAAAATGCAGATGTCCACCTGGCTACGGGGGTAGATACTGTCATAAAGGTGAGTAAAACCCAAACAAGTGATAGCTTGGAAAGACAAGAAGTTTGAAAACATACAAGGTTAATTTGGAACTCCTCAAGTCTAGGACACTTTGAAATAATGACCTTAATTCCTCTGACCTTACTGTCAAAAAAATGCATGGCCTAGAGGATCTGCGTGCTTGCAGGAGAATGAGGTGGCGTACTGAAACGTGTTGTGAGAATCTGAGAGAAATTGTCCCTTGGAAAATACTTTCTTTATGTGTTATGTAAATATTCTGTTTAGCTCTATAACAGACTCTTTCTAAATAATTCAACAAGATGACTTGTATAGATACATATTTATGCATTAGGTGGTTAAAACGTTTGTGAAGTATCTGCAAGATGGTAATATTGAGGACAAGTCGCTAAAGATATGCATGGCAATGTATTGTTGACAGGTAATGGGAGATGACAGAGATGAGGAGTAGCAAAGACCAATTTTTATGGTTTTGTGAAGCCTACTGAATATATGCATGGATTGGAAAAGGCAATCCAAGAAAATGTTGTTATGTTGTTGTGAACTGATTAGACTACTGATGATACCTTGAGTTCTGGGATAAAAGGGGAAGCAAACTTGAAATAGTTTGAGGGGAAAAATGTTGTGGGCTAGATATCTGCAGAGAGTGAAAAAAAAGAAAGTGTTGTTTTCCTTTCAGAAAAGAAGCCTCAAACTGGCACTTTAAAAAGTTCTAGAAGTTCTTTTTGAACAGATGCTGATATATTAATTGGGCAATCATCAGTGTGCTGAGAACTTAAAAAGCATTCTGTCTGACCGTGGTCACAGCAGCTAGCAACACCTCACAGGATTCTCAGTTCATACTTGATGTTTATTCTGTGGGCATTTTCTTTATTTCCTTCAAATGTGAAATAGCTACAGGAGTTTACTTGGAGTGTAACCTAGTTGGTACGTGGGGAAGGACCTTGGCTAGCTTCTGCAGCTTTCTTGAGTCGTGTTGCGGTTGGGTTGTCTGGGGTAGTGTTTGGTGGTTTTCTTTGTTTTGTTTTTTAATAAAGCTCTACTTGGTATTTGGTGAAGAAAGCATGACCTGAGTGTACCTAACGTGGTAATATCTGTCTAAGTTTGCAGAAGTTTAAACTGTAGCTCTGGTATGTTGGCTAGACTGAATGGGAATTCAACTGCCAGTCATAATAATTTGATATCAAAATTGTTAACATTATAGAGGAATAAAAAAGATGAGGAAGTATCTTCTAATGAAGATCTGTGTAACACAGTGGTATTGTGTAATGCATTGGGAAATAACTATTCATTTTGAGTAGACATAACAATGTTGACAGCAATGAAGTCAACTGGAGCATGGTCAGCATAATTTTCCAGCAAAAGGATTTTTTTTTTTTTAATTTCTTAAAAGCCAACTGAAAGTGTAGGTTTGTGGGGTCTGTACAGAAGGGGAAACTTGACCTTCCCAGAAGAGCCTAAATTAGAAGCAGGGTGAGAGGTCCTACTTCAATGGGAAGAGCAGAGTGAGGATCCAGTTTATGCTAATACTACAGTCTAGACTTGGATTTGTATCTGGATAAAAGTCCAACTTGTATTTGTTATCATGTTATCCCTGTAAGGCAAGGGACATGCTTGTGTTCACGTTTAAGGGGGAGTACTGTGGCATATGGAGCCTGGGTATACAAAACTGCATTGCGGCACAATGTGCTATTAAAGAATCACACAGAATCACAGAATGGTTGAGGTTGGAAGGGACCTCTGGAGGTTGTCTTGTCTAACACCCCTGCTCAAGCAGGGACACATAGAGCCAGTTGCCAAGGACCATGTCCAGACAGCTTTTGAGTATCTCCAAGGATCGAGACTTCACAACTTCCCTGGGCAACCTGTGCCAGTGCTTGGTCACCCTCACAGTGGAGCCCTGCTGACTGTTCCTGAGGATCTAGTCCTTAATGTGGCTGGAAATGGTTTCCAGGATCAGCTGTTCCGTTACCTTACCAGGGATTGAGGTGAGGCTTACCAGCCTGTAGTTCTCTGGGTCCTTCTTGCCCTTCTTGAAGATTGGATTGATGTTTGCTTTCCTCCAGTCTTCAGGTGCTTCTCCCAGTCACCCCAGTCAATCAAATAAAATCAATATTAAATACATTAACTTATGCTGTGTGACAAAGAAATATGCAAACAAGCTTTGAAGAGCTTTTCTCTCTGTGCTGGAGTTGACTTGTGTGTTCTTGCATGTTCAGCATTTGTGCCAAAAATCTGTTAGCTGAAATCACACTCAAAACTTGCGGTACAGTAGAGATTTGGACTTTTTTTTGTACCAAGTATCAAGCAGGCATCCCAACTGTCCTTCCTTATAACGAAGGATAGTTGTTTCTCTTCAATACAGTGAAGGTGTTGTATACACTTAAATTCATTCTTGTGAAAGGATGCACTTGATTGTACAGAACCGTAATTATGCCATATTTCAAAGACGGCACACACCACAGTCTGGCATAAATAATGTCTCATTAATGAGGCCTTCAGGGCTTTGACATGTAGAACAATTGTGAAATGAGGATGCTGACTTAGATAGTTTGGGAAGGCACCACTCAACTGTAGTCATAGGTTCATTTGCCAAAGTAATAAATATCCTCTTCTCCCTCTTATTGTGTGTAGGTCCTGTCTGGTAAGGAAATATGTGAATCCTTGACCACATGTTATTGACTTAACAGCTGTGATTTGGCAAGATCAATGAGAATGTGCACGTTAGTAGTTACTGTGGTGTAGCTGATGAGCAGTGGTGTAGCTGATGAACAGCTGGTTCACAGTTGGGGAGGGGAGGAGCTGTGCCATACCAATAATCATGTTTGTTTGTTGGTACTCTCAAGCTAAATGCTTAACAAGCTTTTAAGCACATGCTTAATTTTAACTGCATTTTGAGTTGGCATTTGCAGACGTGGTTCTGTCATCCTCACTCGCTCTTTGTGGAACTGTGCCTTGCTCTGAATAGTTGAAATTTTAGTCTTTGCAGATGTGGTAAAACAAGCAGTTGATGATAGACCAGCTGTTTAAAGATAATTATTTGAAGTCCTACGCTGCTTCTGAAATGCACTGTTCTTCTGTAGTAAGCTGTGAAGGAGGCTGTCAAAATGGTGGGGAATGCATCTCTGTCAATGGAGTTGTGAAGTGCCTTTGTGCTTCTGGTTGGACAGGATCAAGATGCCAAGAAGGTGGGTATTACATTCACATGCTTTATTTGTACCACAGGTGACTTAAATGCTAACAGACCCTAAGGCCTGTAAACAAGTCCTGATGGCAGCCTGATGAGAAATAAAAATAATTAGCTAGATTCATCATTGGAATAGTCTCAGTTTTTTATCACTGCATTCTCAAGAACAGAATTCTTACTCATTTGGTTTGTACAAAAAGCAATATACAACCCACAAATCAAATTAAACTCTGTCTTTCTCCTGGGAGAAGAGTTTCAAGGAACTGTTCTCTCAGTTAAAATGCCTGTATTACTTTGCTATTAAATAAGGATAATAAGGTGATATTATCATGGCATGTGTCATTCACAGTACCTTGTGTATTTACATAATGAAAATATTTATATTGATTACAAATATAACTGCAGTAACAAAAACATTTTACAAGGCTTAAGAGGCTATGGAAATGTCATTGCATTACTATTGAAATGAAGGACCTGCATTATTGGTACATACCCAGATAAAATAGTGTCAATTTTGCATTAAAGTGTAGATCTGTTAACATTTAAACCAAAATTCTTAACACAATACATACATATATTTTTTCCATTTCCATGGTCCTGGAAATGCCTTTAGAGTTATACCAGTTGAGTATCTGGCCTGGAAGAAAATGTGTTTTGCCATTTTGATTTGTATCATCCTGAATCCTTCATCCTGTCAGAATTCTTTTATATCAGTTTTATAAATCCTGCTGACTTACCCATTCTTTTCTTCTAGCAATTTGTCCTCAAGGTTGTCGGAATAATGGAGCTTGTGTGGCTCCTGGGATTTGTAGCTGTCCAGCTGGATGGGTCGGTGGAGCATGTCACTTGGGTAAATGACTTCTGAGCTTTGTGTTTATCCTTTTCTCTACTTGTTTGATTTACAAACATAGTGTTCAAATCTTCAGTGGCTAACAAAGCTGCTAGGAAAATACCTTAGAATAGTAAATGAGAGCTGTTTCTGCACACTGGGGGTCTTACAAGTATGCGTAACGAATTGATGGCTTTTTAATTTGGTCAGAAAGACAGAACTTTTCCACCTTAAGTAAATTCAGATTCAGATTTTGGTTGTCACCAAATTCATTACTTGGTATGTCTTGTCAGTATTTCTGAAATGTTTTCTATAAACCAAGACCCCAGTATAAAAGAACTGAAAATGGCTGTTACAGAAACAGTATCACTACTGATGTGGGTTAGAAGCTTCATTAAATTTTATGGACTTGGAAAATTGAAACTTGCTTCTCACTTTGAGGCTAAGTCAGCAGAATCAACTCCAGGTGCTCTTAACTGGGTAAGAGGAAGCTGGCTGTAATCAGGATTAGTACTGAATCACATTCTCGCTGAACAACCACTTGCATTTTCTCAAATTTTGATTCACAAAAGCAGATGATGATTATAAAAACTTTAACCCACCTTTCTCTGGCAGGGCCTTGTATGCTCATAACAGCACTGCCCTGACTTTAAAGGCAATAATCCTGAGACTGTCAAAAGGAACGTTTTTTCGTTTGCTCTCTAGGAAACTGAGAAAAAGCTCATTTAAATACTGCTTTTGAAGTCAGTATCATAGGTGCAAGGTCTCCGGATTAAGTCCTCTGCATTTGAAATTTTTGTGTGGCTGTGGGAATCCAAATCAGCTAGTGTTAGTTCTTCTGCAATACATATATTCAAGCAAATGTTAACAAATAATACTTTAACATTCCCTTTTGACCAGAAAAGTTTTTATCCTTTGTATTCATCAGTGTATCGAGATAGAGGGTGGTATTAAAAGGTAAGTATGGGAGATGCAAGAGAACTTACAAAAAATGCATAGCTCCATTCCTTGCACCAGCAATAATGGTAGAAGCGTTCAGGTTCTTAATGTCAAACTAACCACTGTTCCAGAACTAACTAGGTCTGCATCCAGTTTGACTTCTATTGGTACAGATGCTTATAAACAAACTACAGCCCCTGGCTTGTTACCTGAACTGCTGTGTAGCTAGGGGACAACTAAAGCTGTGCCCGCTCAGTCCTCCTCTGCCCTTTTTTTGGGGGAGTCGGGGAACAGAAGGGCAGCGTGTGAGCAACAGCTAGTATGTGGCAACTGTTTCCTCATGGACGTGGATCTGAGAACCAGCTTGAATAAATTTCAGTAGGAATTTTTATTGTTCCCTCACTTTCATGGAGACATCCATCTCAAAAATAGCCTGTGCCTTAAAGAACAACAGAAATTATAGTATTTTAAAAGGGGAATGGAGCATGAGTAAGACTAGACGTACTGTGGCTGTTTTCCAGTGAAGGCCATGATGCCATAAATTGAGAGGCATTGCTTTTCAGTTCTTCCATTATGCTTTTATTTATACTGTCCCAGTGCGATCACCAGGGAACAATTCTGCTAGCACAGTGAGACAAAGAAGAAAAATGATGCTGTGTTGTGCTGAAGACATACTATGTATCTGGTGTCTCATTTCAGCTGTATGTAAACTACCTTGTCAACACGGAGGAAAATGCATAGCTCCAAACGTGTGCAGATGTCGACTGCCGTACTCTGGTCTACAGTGTACAAAGAAAAGGAAGGAATGAAGAAACTTCAGTAAAGTTAAGCTGCATTTTCTTCATGTATCTCTTCATACAGAGATGAAGTCTGCAGCAGTGGGGGACCTTAAAAGAAAACATGGTAACTAATTAACTTCAGATAGCTTTTTTTCTTCAGTATATTAAGTAAATGCTTTTCTGTATGAAAGAAAAGTATTGCTGATTGTAACAAAGCTGTTGTAAGTATCTGAGTGTGTGTAGTGTATGGCACGTGTTTTCTTCTGTTCTCATTTTTCTTCCTAAGCAGAAGTATTATGTCTTGGTTGATACAGCTGACCTTGAAATAAAATTTACTCTCCAAATAAAGTACTTCAGAATAGATCTATGCTCTTCTTTATGATTTTTTCCCCCTTTGACTAGAATTATTGCATTATATTAATGATGTCTTTTTAAAAAGCACATGAAACAAAACATCCTTAATTCAGAGCATCAGAAGTGGATGTTAGTTCAAGTATAATTTACCTTCAATAAGATTACACGGCTGCAAGAGGAAACTTGCAGAGTTTGCATCTTTCTGGAACATCAGCAAAGTGCAAAGCATCTTGTTAAAATCTTGGTTATCACTTTATGTATGCTTCCTGCCCCTCCCCCCCCAATCAAATTTGGACCTTGATCAGTTAAGCAGTGTTAAAGAAACCAAACACAGTACTTGTTCAGACGGTTCCACTGTTACTTTCTAAAAGCTTAATCCATGCTGATACTCTAAAAGAGTCCGTATCTTGTCTACTTCTACCATCATATTATCTGATCATCTCTCAACTTCCAGTTATTTCTTTTCCTTATCCCAGTAAGATAGGGAAATTTCTTTATCTGTCTTCTGAAGATGTAGACGTTGATGATTCATTTCTATTCAAGATTGTGTTGTTACAGGAGCAATATAATGGGAAGATACAGACTGGCAGCGAGGAAAATCCGTGTCTGTCACAAATCACTTGTGTGGAGGATGCTGAGGCTTGTCTTCTGGACACGCTCCAGTTTGGCCTCATTTAGCTTTTACAGCCTTTTGAATGGGCTATGGATTGGACTGAGACTCCTGCGTTCACTGTTCCATGTCTCATCTGTGCTGTTTCTCGAAGGCTACAGTTGAGAAAGGTTTTGCCAAAACACCCAAGTTGAGTCAGTCAACTCTGAATGATGTGAAAATGATTTTTTCTTTTGGGGGACAGATTGATTTTCATCGTTTTCTAGGTGAAACTGGAACTTTTAGTGGGAGAATTTTAACAATGCATTACTGTAATCTATTTGCCTATATATTATTTTAATCAATTTGATGGAATAACATTTTATCTGTGTGTACGCTCCCTTACCAGAACATGGAGCTTCCATGGGCGGAGTGACTTCTATGGGCATGTTTCCCCAGGGTTTACGAGCCACTGAGCATTGACAAAAAGCAAAGGAAATGGGGTCTTCTCAGTTACCAACCTTCTCAAAAAGAGAGAACCCAATCATACGGGGGGCAAATGAAAGACAACAATAGTTCATGAGACTCTTGTTTTCTGTTACAAGCCATTGCTGTGTTGTGTAGTCGAGGAGCCTTCCTCTGCCCTTGCTTTGGAGGCTGTTGCCTTTGGTTCAGATGAAACCTGCTACAGATGTGTTGTGCAGGTTTCGTTGGCAGGGGACAGAATGAGACGAGTGTACGTTTTTTGTGCTGCTTTTGCTGTGATAGACTGGGTATTTCAGACACGCTGGTGAAAAATGTGGTTTTCATGCATGGAACAAGATGATTTCATCAAAGGTTCTGGAGTAGGCTTTATGATGATGAAATTCTGTTTCTGTGTCACAGTTTACTACAATAATCACACCATAATTTAGAAATTCAGGCGTTAAGTTGAATACCTTAGATGACATACTGGTTGCAGGGAAGTGAATGGAAAAAAAATTAATTGCCTCAAACCCAAGATTTCAGAGTAAATGAGCAGAGGTATGTAAATGCAAAGAGGCATAATATCTCACTATTGTTCCTGAAAAGAGTGACTTCTACTAATAAAGCTGAAAGTGACAATAATGGTAATTAGAAGCCAAAAGAGATATTAGTGTCATTAGAAGCATGAGACCAGGAGCAGTCACTGAGCAAGATCTGTATTTGGTGTTTCTGAGCAGGCCAGAACAAATACTAATTTAAATAGTTCCCTGTTTAGAAATGATTGAAGTAAGTAAGTGGTAATTTGATGGCACGCAGAATGTGATGGCATATTTTAGAAATACTGCTTGAATGTAGCACCATCTACTGGCTACAGGGTTTTTTGTTGGGGTTTTTTGGTTTTGTTCTTGTTTTTATGAAAAATCATTTAAATCTCTGCAATACTTTAAGTGAGTTTAAAAGTGAATTTTCTAGTAGCTATTTTAAAGTAGAACAGTCTCAGAATTTATTATTAGTGACAGTTCAGTTCCCCAAACTATTATTTCCACAGTTCTACATATATTTATTAAAAGAGCTGCCAGTATTTGTCTTTTTTTTTGTTTTGTTTCCCACTCACTGGAGGATTGAACATACTTGTGAGTTACAGCATGTAATTTTTGGAGCTAGATGTATCTTCCTGTAAAAAGCTAGTTATGCGTGCAGCTCAAAGATTAGGAAAAATGATACAGAACCGGTTACCTCCCTTATTTATTAGAGCTAACTGTAAGACCTTACACAGATGCTCTGATTTTCACTAAAAACAACTGAAAAAATTGTAGGAGTAGTGCACCGGTTGCTTTATTGATATCCTGTCTTTTTAGAACGTGTGTGAAAAGGTGAGAAGTGTTTCTTCGGTTTAATTTACTTACAGGCACAGTTTCCCATTTATATTTTCTTTGCTGTAAGTGGTTGTAGCAAGAATGGAGTTACTTGGTTTATGTGTAAAATATCCTTTACTGGCTAAACTGAGCGGTGGGTGGAAGTTGAGTAAAATGACCCGCATTGCCATGCAATACCTTTATACAAGAGAAACAGCATAAACATCTTTAGTTATTAGTAACACTTTCTAACCCTTATGTTTGGTTTTGTACATGTACCCAGGTGTTATGTTTTACTGAGAATTTAAACTTTGGATTTGGGCAAGTAATGGAGTGGATATAGCAGATTTATCAAGTAGCTTAAGCTTTTACACTGATTTACTTTAGGGTTTGCGCTGATTCTTCTTCATGGTTTTGCTTTTGCTAGATGGAAATGTTAACTCACTTTATTCTCAGCTATGAGAATATATAATTAACATTTGTGAAAAGGAGACTTTCACAGGGGGCCTTTTTTTTTTTTTTTAAAATCACAGCCAACAAATGTAGGAAACTGAATCCTTGCTAAGTTCTGTGGTATCTTCTGTGATATGAGTCCTTCCTTCAGAAAACGTTCATTATACTGCATTTTAAAGATCTTTTCAAAATTATGGGCAAAAGTCAATCTGCACTTGGGAGAATTTCTGCTGGCCTGTAGAGCGACTCTAGTGCAACCAGATAATAAATGGATGATTTACATAAGTACCTTCCAGCGCTGTTTAGTATTTAAAGAAATCATGCAAGAAAATTCGGTAAAGATACCTGTATTCCATATAATGTGCTAAGAACCACTGCGAGATCTTCAGTTTGGCACAAGTTGCCCTGCGTTCCATCAGCCTGGAACCGTGGCAACTCCTGCAGTATGCAACCCGTCTCCCCCCTTCCAACTCTCCAACCTCTTTTGGGCCTAATTTCAGGTTACACTGTGCAATTTTAGAACAATTTTGTTAACCTCTGCACACAAGCCCTCGATGTGCTTCTGCCTCTTGTTAAACCGAGCAATTTTACTGAATTGTTGCAATGCACCTTCTAATTATGGTGAATTCTGTTTTGTGTGTATGATGGACGATCTGGTAACAAAATAGTTTCAACTAATCACATAATTACGGGGCAGTTTTGAAGTAGCTAACTGCCTTTATGCACGTACTGGTAATTTTTCTGCTTTATGTGCTTGCTGGAAAATAGCACAGCTTAGCACTGAGCATTTTTAACTACTGTAGCAAAGCTCTGGATGTGCTTTTGTTTGCACAGCTTGCTTTTGGAAAATGTAAAAGAAATCATTTCTGCCTTTAGAAACACTGAAAATAAATAGGAAATACTAAAAGTTATGATTTTAAAAGCACCTTTATTCAGCCTGAAATCCTAGAAAGGCATCTATATATTGATTCAGTTTTGTGAATGGCAGGTTGCACAAACTCATTAACCAAAGTACTACTAACAGTGTTCTGGGCAGATATTATCTCTCTCTTTAGCACAACACCTCTGTAACTGACACGTGGAATGGGGGTTATTACAATATGAGATTACACGATATTGGTGTGTTTGCATTTTAGAAACATTTTCAGAACCCTCTGTATTCAAAGCATCATCCTGAGGCATCAGTTCCAGTATCTAGTCAGGCTTTGTTCATAGAGATCTTTGTGAGATGTGAGAAAGGACACAGTTCAAGTGGAGTAGGTTTTAAATAATACAACAGCAGCTCAGGCTATCAGCCGCTTGGATGCTCGATTAAAAGAAACTATGGTAACACTGAAACTTAAAATGCAAGTAGGAAATTGAAAACATTTTTTTTAAATACACCAGTCAGGCACTTGCAAATCCGTCAGGTATCATTCTGGATTGATGCTGAGCACTCAAAATTCCAGCTTACTTTGCAAAATGACTTAAGAGGACGATCAAAAGGTGAGGAGAAATCTAGGTGCAGGGCTGCTAACAGCTATGATTTGGCGATCAGCATCCCACAGCAGCAGTAAACGGCAAAATGAGCTCCGTTTTCTTCCCATTCAGAATTAGCGTATGTATATTGAATGTTGCTCAGGAGAAGAGGAAGTCATGATGTTTATTTTTGGTTTAAAACAAAACAAAACAACAAAACAGTAAACTTCAATGGCTTAGCTAAAGGGACGTTTGTATCTGTGACCGGAGCTCAGTTAGTTGTGGCAGGGACTGAAATGTCTTTCCCAGCTCTAGGGGAAGGAGATGGTGGTCCTCTGTAGGAAACGTCAGAAAAAAATGGAATTTTCTTTGTTCAAAAATTATTTGGCAGCTGATAGGTGCTAACAGTTCATTGAAGCAATAGGTAATGGGAAAAATTCCTCTATGAAGTTTTTATAAATACTTTCTGATTTGACATATACAGATGGCATGATGTACAGCAAATTCCTCTTCTTATTAGTTCCTATTTTAAGACTCAGCATGGCTAAAAGCATTGTCAGATTTCTCTAAGAGACTCAGAGACGAAATTTCCTTGTATTACTGAACACCATCTCAAAATAGGGGTGAGAAGTCAAAACAGAAGAGTCGCTATCTGGCTCCTGGCTACAAAGGCTTGGCATAGATAAACCAGAATTATTCTGCATCTGTTTGACTGTTAGCAAGACGTGACCTTACCTCTGTGGTTAGTAGCCAAGTCTTGGTTTAGGTTCCCCCTCCTTCCTCGCTCCTAGCTAGGCATTAGAACAGACTGACACCAGTACAAGACAAAGAAGAAAAAAATAGTTCTGCTTTTTCCTCTGTACGCAGCCAAATAATATGTATGTAAACCATGTTTGCAAACAGAAGGTACTATTCATAAGTGATGAAGCGCTGCCTTCTTTCCTAGAGACGCTTTGCAGCTATTACAGTCTTGTTCCCAAAAAGGAAGCTCGTAGTCCAGTTGACTACATCAGCAAACTGCAAAATTTTGGGTTTGCAGTGAAGAATCAGAGACTGTGGGGTTTGTGCATGAGGTAGAGGTAGCAAAAAATTATAGAAATATACATATGTTTTAAGGACTACAAGATTGGTGTAAAGAAGCTCACCAAACTTCTTGACTGTAATATGAATCTTTTAAAATAATGCTTCTGGATATTCCTTTCATTTAAATAAACTCTGTAATTGCCTTCAATATTCTTGCCATTTTCAAGTCTCATACATCCATGCAGCATTGCAATTTAATTGATACACTTTTCTTCAACCATGATGTCTTTGTACCTTGGAGGAAAAAAAAAATGTAAAAAGAGACTTTAATGATGTAACCCCTTTTTATGATAAAGCTTAAGAAACAATTTTAATGAATCTCTGCATTCCTGATATGCAGAAACACAATGTTAAGTTAAATTTGTGGATACAGCTTGTTTATTTCTTTAAGAAAATGTGCCGTTTTGGTCAGTGTATGATACAACACCGTCTGACTGATCAGCAACATGTTTTCTAGATTAAAAATATACTAATGCTTTGCAGGATATATTTATGCAAACATTTAAATCAAAATTATTTCTTCTTTTAGGTCTCATTTTCAAAATCCATATTGCAAACATCATAGTCTTATCTTTATAGGACGCGAAGTTTTGTATTTTCAAACTGTGTATGTGCCTTTATTAAATGTTTCAATTTCTTAAACATATTTGCCCCATCTCTAGCGAGTTATCTGCTATCTGACCACAAATGGTATCGGCATTGTATATTGGACTTGATACAAAGTATAAAAAAAGATCTGAACTCTGAGTAGTTTCAACTGGGAGAAACTCAGGCTGGATGAAAGTTAAACCATTGCTGTCTTTTACCCATTTCACACTCAAAATTCCTGCACATCTAGCAGTCACGTTACGGTTTTACATTAGAAGACATAATGTAGTAAAGTACTAAAAATATAGGAAAGATGGGGAGGACAGAATGTGCTATCTTGGCTGCAGCAGGAGACCAGAGAAATACATGTTTTTTTAAAAGAAAACAGTACAGGTGTGAACAGCGGCATGTAATTAAAGATGAATTTAAAGGAAGACCACTGGCACGTAGAGCTAAAATCAGCGAGGTGATGTCCCAGCTGCACCAAAGGAATTCTACTGGCACCAGAAAAGTGTCTAAATATGTTGAAAAGAAAAGAAAAGGAACATCACAGATGATGCGAGAAGAGTAGAATTTCAAATGTCACAAAAAAGGTTAGTTGTAATGAAATGCTTAAATTACTTCGGTGAATGACTGTCAGCACTCAAGCAAAGGAATACAACAGATTATGTGACAAAACAGAGAAATAGTCATCATTCGCTGTAACACAACAAAGTAAAGCTGTTCCCAAAGTTACACTTGGGGGTAAGGAAAGGGATGAACTGAGTGACAGTGTAGTTGTTAGTTGAAAAAGATGAGTGCTTGACTCCGTGCAAGCTAAGGCAGGCAGCAGTGGGATCCTCTTCCCCAAAATGGGGCCAGATGCTGGAAAAGAGCCTAGCGGTTGCTATGAGGAGGACAGTTATCAATTCCTGCTGCGGCCACTTAGGGAAGGACAAGAGATAATCAGTTTAATTTGAAACAAAGGAAATTTGCTTTAGGTGTTGAGAACAATTTTGTAAGTATTAGAGCCTATACATTACTGGAATAGCTCTTAGGAATTTTATGAATTTTCCCTCACTGAAGGCTGAAAGGAAGACATTAGACAAACGCATTTGGTGTACTTCATGCTGCCTCACTGGACAAGGGTGGACTACATAACGACTCCCAAATCGCTGTATCTGTGATGGTGTCTTGCCTCTATACATACCTGAATTTTCTTCCCACAGAGGACTCCAGTATAACCAGGACGACAAGCACATACGTTAGGCAATACACACTTGCCTCCAAACAGACACTTCTGGTTGCACACAGCTAAAATAAGAGAGGTGCATATGTGACTTTATTCATGAAAAACAACTTGGTGAAGGAAAAGTGACTACTATTTCTATATACTTATTCTACCTGCGTATAGAAGCAGAGAACTTGCTAGGTATTTTCACAGGGAAACACCCCTCAGTGTAAGGAGACCTCGCAGTAATGTGGCGCCAACAATGTTCGTATGTCTATCCCATCCCCCTGATGCTTTGATGCAGATTTATTATGAGAACATGCTGAGGGCATGAATGAAACTGAGACAGGGACATGAGTAAGGTGGTTTGTAACGCATTCTACTATTTCAAGCCATTGCAATGGACTCTCAGGGCCGTTGCAGCAGCTCATGGTGTTAGAGCAAGCCACTGCGTACTGCCATGGTCCCAGACCACTGTCATGTTCTGGAGGACTTCAGGATGGGCCCTTCTACCCTTTATCCTTCCTTGGACACAGATTTGGGTTAAAATACAGTCTGGAGAAGAAAAGACTGAGGGGGGATCTTGTCAATGCTTATAAATACTTAAGGGGAGGGTGCCAGGTAGATGGGAACAGTCTTTTTTCAGTGGTGCCTAGTGGCAGAACAAGAGGTAACGGGCACAAACTTGAACATAGGAAGTTCCATCTAAACATGAGGAGGAACCTCTTTACTCTGAGGGTGGCAGAGCACTGGAACAGAGAGGCTGTGGAGTCTCCCACTCTGGAGACATTCAAAACGTGCCTGGACGCCGTCCTGTGCAACTGCTGTAGGTGACCCTGCTGTGGCAGGCGGTTGGACTAGATAATCTCCAGAGGTCCCTTCCAACCCCTACCACTCTGTGGTTCTGTATAGGACTTCTAGGCACTATGTGTTGCTGAAGCATTCTTAACTGTGCTGAAGCAAGAGGTTTCAGGTGACATCATTCTTACGTGTTTGACACTGGATTCCTTCCCACTGCGGAGGACAATGACACGTACTTGGTCCAATACACTCCCCACCATTCTTACATTCCTGAAGACAGATTGCTGCACAGACATCATCACAAAGTTTGGTTATATCCCAAGTGATTGCTGTTACTTATTATTTACATTTCAGGATGCCCACGAGTGGTTGAGCACTTTCCCTACACGAGAGTCACATTATCTTCACTGAAAACCCATCTAGGATCAACAGGATATGAAAGAAGAGAGGCAACTAGAAACAAAAAACCCTACAGCCAAAGCACGTGTTAAGATGTTCTGATACATCACAGATCTCTACAAAAGCCTGCAATACTGAATTACGTCAGCACCACTAAATATCTTTGGATTTTTCCAAATTTACCTTTCTAAAACCCACACCTTAGTGAGAGATCTTTTCTGTATCATACAATATAACACACAGTGAATCAACTCATGAACATTTGATCCAAAGTTATTTTCTACGACCCATTTTTCTGCACATTCATTCCTGCTTATTAAGCCATAATCTAAACCACTATTATTTCTCCTTGGTTAACTGACTAGTTGATAATCAAATCTCTTTCCCATGGTGTCCAAGAATATCTCACCCCTGTCAATACGGGTAATATTTTTTTCAATAAAACTTTCCAATAATTACAGAAAGTAGTACAGGGAAAATTGTTTTTCCTCCATGCCATTAGAGAGCTCATTGGCCATATCAATATCTGAGCCTCGGGTGTGTACTATGATGGACACTAACACTTTATCTATTGGATTTGTACCACCCGTCCTCATGCTGATTTTCATGCACACTGTGCTTTTATCCACGCTGCCACCTTTTATTTATGCACCATCAACATCTTCATTAAGATACGTGACCCAGAGCTGTGCTACTATCACAGTCCTATTTCTACCTTTCCTAAAGAGCTTGTGCCCATTGCATCTTCTATTCCAATCATTTTCCACTACGTTTCCACAGTTTTCCAATCTTTCACTGTACTTCTTTTTCTATTATATCTGCTTTTATGTCCTACAGCACAAGTTGCAATTCTTTCACTTCATTGACTGAGCTCTTTGCAGAAATACCGATGTTTCTTATTTAGACAAGAATTAAGAAAGAAACAAATATTATTTGCTATACAAGAATTTAAAAGATATTTTTGTCTCATGATTTAGCCTAAGAACTGCATGGTATTAGTTCTCCATCCTAAATTTTGCTGCCAAGTTACAGACCATTATATTTTCAATGTGTGTATATTCTTGAGTTCTTTGGCACTAACTTCATATTACTTGTGTGGACAGAGTTGTCCTTGGGTCATATATTACTTTTAAGGTATGGTTCTTCCGTTAACTACAAGATACTTACGAGTGTTACATCTTTTTCCTCTCCATCCTGAAGGACAAGAGCAAACGTTTGGCCCTACACACCTTCCTCCATTCATGCACCTTGGCTCACAGACACCTTAAAATCAAAAACACCTGCTGTTTAGTATATTTAACTGATTACAGAATAATTTATTGGTTACTTTCGGATCCTGGAAGGTTTTTAACACTGACTTACTTTTTTCACATCTTCTGCCTGTGTACCCATCAGGACAAGTACAGACATTATTTCTCATGCAATGACCACCATTCTTACAAGGCGGGCTGCAGACAGCTGAAAGACACAAACAGGAGGAAAAGGCTGTAGTTTGCATTTTCTTTGGCTTAGCTGTATAATTCTAGGAAACAAGAGCGCAACACTAAAATTCTGATAGCTTACACAGACATTCAGCACTATCTGGCCTGTCTCGTAAAAATCATATGCGTGTGGATTGATGCCTACGTCAATAGTAAAGACAAAATCAGATAAAAAGGGGTCAAGGTTGGCAACTGTATGTGTACACGAGTAACCAGACTACATAATATACAGCGGAACTGGTTGAACACTGCCTAAAATTTGAGTGGAAGACAAGGCAAATTTTGAGTCGCCCTTCTCCTTGGACACTCGCTGAATCAGCCATAAAACCTAAAAAATAATGATGTAATCTCTGTTTTGCACCACTTCTTAGGTACATGACTTGATTGTGAATTAGGATAACAATGTTTTCTCACAGATTTGCTCATAATGGCAGCTAAGGGGTGGGTGGGGAGAAAAAAAAAAAAAAAAAAGAGATTACCATTCTGACATTGGGCACCAAAGAATCCACGTGGACAGAGGCAAACATCTGGCTTAGTACAGGAACCACCATTGAGACACACAGGGTCACACATTGCTGCAGAAACAGGGTCAGGAAGAGTGGGAAGCATGACATCCAAACAAAGGCTGTAAATATATGTGCTTCTGTTGCAAGGACAGGAATTAAACACCTAAGATAACTGCAGGTAACACCATACACATAAAATCTCTACCCAAAATTTTAGGATCAGTGTTAGACTTTCTAGAGGTGCTGCCGGCAGCAGAACTACCATGCAGAGACACGAGGGAGCGCGGGGGCTCTGTGGCAGTAAGCCACCGCCCGTCACTGCTGTCTGAGCCACGCGCTTCTGAATTTCAAACTATGGGAGGTCCTACCGATGGTCCCCCAGGAACATGGAAGTTGCAGGAGTGTTACCTGTACTGCAGGTAGGTCCGTACCACCCAGGTTTACACTGGCAGATGTCTGGAGTAAGACATTCGCCACCATTTTCACAGTGTCTGTTGCAAACCACTACCATCCAAGAAGTTGGGCAAAAACAAAGGAGAAAGGTGGGGGGGAAAGGAAAGAGAGAAAGAGGTATGTTACAAACTATGCTTGATTCATTTTTCATTTTTTTCCCCAAATATTAATACTGGAAATAACACCCAATTCCACTATTAGAAGAGGAATTGCTGAATAGATTCATCCAGTCTCAAAGCCATAAAAAGCTAGCACCAGACTATAAAGGTAAATAAAATGTCTTGCCATGTAATTATCCATGGTCTGGTTATATTCAGTGTTAAAAATCTACAAAATTTCAAATAAATTCTAGAAAAAATGGGAAGTTCAATACTAAGAGACAAATGGAACGTGTTACATGATGGATTTGATGGACTTCAAGAAAGTTCACGCAAGTGTCCTCCATCACTTCATTAAGTGCAGCTGCAGGCATACAGTGACACAATATCATGAAACACGATATTTTAATGTCTTTTCTTGTTAGTCACGTGTCACTGTATGCCTTCACTTCTTCAGGACAACATGTCATTCTCTTTAGTATTGCTTAAAAAAGAGCAGGTGGTTTTTTTTTTTTAATTTGAATTGAAACTAGAATAAGAAAAACTGAGAATGAAGAGTCCTGGGATATGACAAGGAGACGAACAAAGGACTTTCTCAATTCAGGGTCAATAATGCAGTGGCACATTCAGGTGAATGATATATAAACAGCATGTCTAAATTTGGACTCTCTGCATGATAAAAATTACAGGTATGAAATCTACCCCAAATTTGGAGTTGCCAAAATGGCAGCATGCAGAATTTGATACACAGAAGACAATTTAAGTGAGACTAATTCCAGTTTTTCGGCTACGATCACAGCAAAATTTCCAATTTTCATGCCAGGATAAAAAAAAAAAGACCCCATAATGTGGCTCTGAATTTAGTTGTGCTGTATCCCAGTTTTACTGACTCACCATTCACTGATACCAACTTCTGAATGTACCCCAGCCTCTAACCAATTTAAGAAAGCTGTAAGGACATATCAAACATCCATGTTTGTTCTGAAAGTAGTATCACACGCGCAACGTGCTCAATGTTTCCGTGTTCATGAATCATAAATAATAAACTATTTGCAATTTTTATAGTACGTTATGTTTTCAAAGTCAAGTACAAATACTACCTAACTAATGTTCAAAAAGCCCAAGAATGGGAACCTTCAAAGAGGCACAGCTATTATGTCATTTGCTAGCATGAGACAGAGCGCATCAAAAATTTAAACCACAATTTGCTTTCTTGCTCCTGAAGAACAGGATAAATGTTCTGTATTCTTCCCTTATGCTTTTTTGCTTACTTGTATCACATCTTGGTCCCACAAAACCATACGGGCAGGTGCAGAGATTTCTGGCCAAGCACGTGCCTCCATTTTGACAGGGTGGTTTACAATGTGCTGCAGATACAGAATTATGTTGTTCAAGAAATCACCTCTAAAAAGATGCATGGATTAGTTATGCTTTAGAAAAAGAGAAATGTTAACAATTGACAGTGAGCCAAGAACTTGAAATAAAATAAGGAGATGTATGTAATGCCTTTTGACAAGAATAAGTAAGAAGAAGAATTTAATTCTAACAGAGCACACAAAGTCCCAACAATGGTGGTCACCCTGAAGAAAAGAAATCTGAGACAACTTCCAGACAGGACTTCCCACTCTTTGCGAGTGTTTAGCTTAGAGACATCCACATGCGCTGGTGAACTCTACTGTGAAAGCTAAATTTAGGAATATCCAATCACAAGCAACGTTTACAGTGTATATCAAAAAAGTGCAGGGTATTTACCAACACATTACTCAAACAGTTCTGTTAAAGTAAAAGTAAAATGAACACACCTCTTTGCTGTCAGAATGAACAGTTATGGAAGTTATTTACAGCATCCTTTGGGTATTTATGGATTCAAGGGCAAAAAATATTCTATTTACCTTCCTCACAAGCAGAGCCACTGTATCCTGGTGGACATTCACAGACATTGGGCTTAATGCACTTCCCATGGTTTTTGCAATCAGGTCTGCACAGAGCTGTGCAAAAAATCAACAGTGACCTTCAAATCATTAATTTGTGGAAATGAGTTACCGCAGGCTAAATCAAAATGCCATACTCACCGGCCTGACAGTTATAACCAGCATAACCAGGCTTGCATTTGCAAATATTGGGTGCCACACACTCCATATTTTTGCCACATGTTTGCCTACATCTTGCTGAAAGGCAGTGAAGAAAAAGAAAGGAATAAGGAAAACGAAAGTGGCATTTCAGCACAACCGTGTCTTGCCTGACATAATGAACAGATCACATAGATTCCATTAGGTCCCTGGCCGTAAGTGGGGAGCCCGAGACACATCAGCAAAAATATTTTTAAGTGCATCTATCAACTAAAAGCCTTTAGACTATGCCAATATTAATAATGAAAATGAGAAAATTCAATACTCCATGCGTTTCACTCATCACAGAGTAACAATGTACTTTCAGGTTATAAAGATGTCCCAAAATTCTTTTCTGCAAAGCATTTAGTGCAGTTATTTGTAATACCTCTGCAACTGAAGCCATCTCCATAATAACCGTAAGGACAACGCCCGCACTTGACGCTTCCATCTTGACTTATCTCACAAGGTACACCAGGAAAGCAGGGTAAATCGGTACAGGTCACTGCTTTAGGAATCACTATTTCACCCAGTTCTTCAGGAAGCATTTTTGGTGGGGCAGTGACTTCAACGAGGACAAAAGGTAAAGGACTCGCTTTATGCTTGGCTGATAGGTGCTGAACTCTGTGAGCATTTCCACCTTTGAATACTTTGCTCGGCAAAGAAAGCTGTTTGCTTATATTTGTTCTGCTGCCAGGAGAAGTCTTCCTGCTGGTCTCAAAATAGCTGTAGGCCTCAACTTGTGCGTTTGTTTTCTTCTCAGGTGATACAGCATGGCTCCTTGAAGATGCAGTCATCACAGCACGTACTGAAGAACTCTCTTCCATGTTAGCAAGGTGACCACTGGTGGTGGTGAGAGCATGAGCAATGTTTCCAGTAACAGCAGGTTGTACAGAAGCACTTCTCTGAGAATTAAGTGACTTCCAAGCAGTGATTGTTTTTACTGTGGAGGCTGGTGAAGAGCTGCTACTGCCCATTTCTGTAGAAATAAATCTCTCAGGGACATCTGTAGAACTGGGAATATAGCTTGAGATGCTTAAAGCCTTCTCAAAGGATGATTGTTGAAAACCTACAGCATGTTAGAAAGAAAGAGGGGAAAAAAAGTACGGGAATGTTATGACACTTTTTTTTTTTTTTCCTTCTAAGGGTGGCGAATGTCTTCTGAACAGAAAAAACATACAGCCCATTCATTCTGTGCTTCAGGAGGCCTCTCCATGTGCTACATCAGAATACGTGTATGCAGTAGAACCTAACTCCTAACTGGCAGAATTGGAGAAGGTCAAGGTATCCTGGCTGTGTCCTCTCCCACCCTCACCATGGCCTTTTCTTGGCTGGAAGATAAGGAAAAAACACCATATATATAAGGCAGACAGCAGAGATTTTCCCATACCGGGTCAATAAACAGCTTTACTGTCAGAGCAAATTACCATCTCCGTGTACTGCTTCCAACGAGATAACTGAAATGCAGCTTAAAAAAAAGATACTGCTTATGGTTCATCAGCATGTCTAAGTGCTAGTAATAAGCCCAGAGTCTAGAAACAGATATTTAATCACAAGTATGTGCATGCTTATACTTCCTGATGCACAATGGATAGTATTTTAGGTGAATAATCCACCACCTTGTAGCAAAAGTATTACCTTGATTTACTCTCCAAACTTTTTTATCAACTTTCTTAAAGTTTCTGCATGGGTTTTGTTAGAGGGATGTTTCATGTGTTTTATAAACAACAGAGACTGACTCAGCCTCCTCATCGAAAGGAGTGCAAAGTGAATGAAAAGTTCTTCATAACCTGCCCAGGAAAAGCGGGCACTGTAATCTCAGAATGGCAGAATGCCACATATGGGCTTTTAGCATTATGGGGCAGAACGAAACTGGAGGAGCTTATCCAAAGCCAACTTAAAATCTGTCCCTAACCCCATTTAGAACGGTACTAAAAAATGGTCTACAAAAGGTTAAACTTTACTGATTCTTATTACAGAGTGCTGTCTCCCACTGCTGAAAAGCAAACCATTTTGCAGCCGATGAAGAATTATCCAGCACTGCCAGCGGAGTGAGAGTTTTCCTCCTCCCCCACTAACAATTCCAAGATAAAGGGAAAAGACACACAAGAATTTCCTGCAGAGAAAGCCCCAGCGGGCACAGAGCTGGAAATGCCAGCAGCAGCAACGTTTACAGAGTTTTGGAATTAAGACGTTTACATGCCATATCCTTCACCTTTCCTTTGAGTTAAAGTAGGAAATTGGCATTCAACATAATGCCATAAACTTTTGCTTATCTCATATAACAGATGTCCCTATCCCCATGTTACCTCTTTCATGTCAGTGGTTAGTCACAAAAACAAAAGGCAACGGCAAGAATGTCATACATCACACTGTCAATAAAATTACTTGACTGACCTAAGGGATTTGTTGATATTGACATTTCAGTTTCATTTTTCAGATCGGACTACAACCCCAGTAATAAATTAAATTGAGTCAAACTGAAAAATTAAGGTGAATAACATAAAACTGACTAGAACCTTTATTTGCCAGCTATATTCTTATCAGTATGTGAATCAGAAATTCCATTTTCTTCATGAAAAAATCACCTTTATTCCCTCCAATTTCTCCTGTGGAATCCTTTCTTTCAACATTAGTGTCTTCAAAGCTTTCTAAAAACAGAAGATGTGAAGGCACATTAGCAGTTACTTTTGTTTTAACTGCAAATAAATTACAAAGTTAAAGTTTTAGTGCATAAAAATAACTGCAAATTCAGAAAGCAGGTTAAGAGTAAAAACTGTTTCTTAAAAGTTTTCAATAGAGTATTTTAAAAATACAAGTTATTCAGTAATTACATTGTAAATAAATGTTTGGTCACGTTATTTGGCAAGTGCCTTGGTTTGGGTAAATAATTGTGTGTTAAACAATCTAATAGAAAGATATTTTGCCAATAATAGCTCATATTATGAAAATAATGGAGAAAAAAAACATTTCATTGTATTCTACTTTAATATAAAAGAATTTGGGTATTTTTCTAGTTTTCTATTTTTTTCTATTTTCTATATTTTTCTAATTTTCTAGTCACCTGAAAAAGTTTTTTACAACTATGTGACCCAGTGCAGTCTGATATTGTTATCAACTGAGATTGTCCCAGCCATCAACAATCAGAGACACCGTCCTGTTTTGTTGAGTACTGAAAAGAGTTCTGAGTTAGTTACATGAATCATAACCAAAGGGATTTTAACCGAATGATGACAATATAGCATTCTTGTGAAAAACAAATAATTTTACCATAACATGACTTCCCATCTCCTTGCAGATTATTTGGGCATGCACCACAATAGTAAGATCCAAAAGTATTGAAGCAAAATACTCCAGGGAAGCAAGGACTGGATACGCATTCATCTACATCATCTTGACAATTTTTGCCTACATTGAAATACAGATTATTTTTTTAGAATATTGTGTCACTAGACTTTGACGGTGTGTCTATAAAAGTAGAATGTGTGTACGTGCTGAAATACAAAAAGGGCATCTATCAAGTGCAACAAAGTATTTCAGAGCTGACTAGGTTTGCTATTCACATTTTTTCATCTTCATTATCTTGCTGATTGCGAAATATGCAGAAGATGGGCTGTGGGGACTACATGATTATCTGCAGGCATAGAAGGAATCACACTGCAACCAAACTCATCACTCCTATGTATCACCATGTTGCTGAGTTTACCTCTGCAGAAGAAAACAATAGAAATTTGCTCTCATAATATAAACAGCCATTGTATTCATGCAAGAAAAATACTGAAGTACATCATATAACTTTATCACAAGGCCATAAAATTTCTTCGTCCTATTTACAGTCAAAACTTTTTTTAAGAAATTGTAGACATAAAATTAGAAATTCCTATTTATCACTAAATGTGATAAATATGTGTAAATAAAGTAGCAATTTACCTTGAAGTTCAGGTGGACATTCACAGTAATAGCTGTTTATTCCATCCACACATCTGCCAATACCACACTGGTTAAGTTTACAGTCATCAGTATTCACTTGACAGAGATCACCTTCAAATCCAGCCACACACACACAAAGATATCTTCCACTTCCAGGTGGGAAATTAATGTTTGTCACACATGAGCCATTATTTAGGCAATCACATGATTTTACACTGACCTACAAGACATGCCCAATAAGACAGTTTTCTTTTTTTAATGAACTAGCAATGAGTTTTGTAATTAGATATCTTAAACATCTTACGAGTAAGTGTCATTTTACTGTAATATTCATTACCTCTATTTCTACCTTAGTCTTTGCATTGCAGTCATCTGTCAAAGAAAATGTTAATTTATGGAGATTCATTGACACAGCTTTCCACAAAAGGAGACCTGAAGGAGAAAGACTGGCACCGTCTGGACCAGAATCCAATGTGAAATGAATAGCAGAGCCCTCTGGATCTGAAGCCAAAAACTGATACACAAAATCTTCTCCATAAAAAGTCTGTAGCATACCCTGAAAAGTTTCAAGCACTGGAGGCTGATTGTCTGTAACAAAGGAGACATTTTCCTCTTTTAAGCAAAAGTTGCGATACACTTATAAAAATTAAAAGGAGCATATCTTTCCATTAAGGAAGTCATATGTAATTATTTCTCTTAAATCCTAACTCAATTTGAATGGCACAGGAAAAACACTAGATATTTTCATTATAACTGTGACAACGTAACCAAGAAATTACTTACGCTGCGCAAAAGCTTGTAGAGATGCAGTGCATCTACACATAGAAAGAACTGAGAATTTATCGAATTTAACTACTGTATTTTAACTGCGCAGAGATCGTTTGCAGATGAAAGTACAGGAAGCCATAAAACTCAGAGGTGATTGGTGTTTCCTCTGACAAATGAATAGACATTGTTAAGCAATACTTGAGAATGGGCTGCAGCGATTATCTTGGCAAAACTGAGCATGAGGTGATGGAATAAATTATTCACTCATTTTTCCTAGGAGTAATTTCAACCACACAACAACTTACTCACTGGTAAGTCTTAGTCTATTGAGATGCCTGCACTGTTAAGCTCTAACCTATTTGGCAGGATTAACTAGATTTCTAGAGACACCAGGTGAAACCAACAAACCAAACCTACAGCACCAGGACAAGTTCTGCGAAAGAGAGAAGCAGAAGTCCTGGGGAGAGTGTAGGTTTTGAAGTTGGGACATAGGAAGGTGATTAAGATTGCTAAGCTTTGGGTTACAGTGAAGTGATTGCTCCAAGCAGGAACCCACCTGCTGTGGCAGAAACCATGAAGGGAGAAGAAGCTGTAATCAGTGTCTCAGCAGTTAGATTCTGACACCCTGTTCCTAATGACATCCACTCTGGAGAAGAGGTTGTGCTCCTTGATTTTGGGGAATCACCTCTGGTTTACAATATTCTCCCATTTCCAACTTCGGCAATATTGAATTCCAGTCCCTGGCTGTAAGATGCAAATTCCTTGACCCCCTGACTGCTGGATGAGTTTCATTTCACTCATTTCTTTCAGGTTTCATTCTTTCACAATAGGTATAGCTACCTTGGCTTCCAGTACAAGTTTGAACTAGGAAAAGATTCAGCAAGACAGGCACCAGAAGTCCCACTCATGCAGGACCCTTCCCAAGTCAGGCAGAGTCTTACCAGCACATCCACCCATGAAAACACTGATGGAATGCTTGTATTTGAGATGTTATGGACTTGGGTTGATGCGGTGGGCTGGATGGCTACTAGTAAAGCTCCAAGAGATGTCCCATTTGGTGAAGTGACCAATACGATTTGTATATCCAAAGGCTAAGGTCTGAGCCAAAAGAGCTACAGCTTCTAGGCTAGAACTGTGTACTATGGAGAAGAAAAACGAAGAATCTAGACTTAGATCTTCTTTTCATAGTCTGGTTTCTAACTGGACTGAAGTATGACAGCCTTGGATATACTTTCAAGTATTTGTTTAGGCCATGTATTATGTGGATTATGTCCAAATATTAAGTGGCTAATAAATATGACATGACATTTAATTCAGTTTGTATTCTCTTCTTGTTTGGTATCAAAGTCATTTGTTGGAAAATATCTTTTATTGCTAAGTGTTAAAGACAAACATTTGTGGATGTAGCTGTGCCAATTATCAAAAGACTTCGAAGTGCCAATTAGGCTGAGAGTTGTTAATTTTCATTAGTTATTTGTAATGGACACTAGGGGGGGCAGGGCAAGAAAAAAGAAAAAAGCCTGACTTCTACATGTATGGTCTGGAAAACAAAATTTCATTTTCAGAAATTAGGATAAACGTCAGATGAAAACCAAGATCAAATTACAAGCTAAAGTAGTGGGTACTAAGCTTTAAATTAAACGCTTAACTAGTTAAGCTTAAAATTTCACTCTTTCCATAAATTTAAAAACTTAGTAGATTTTCAATTTCTTGCCATTAAAAAAAAAAATTTAGAACTTACTTTCAATAACTGACCAAGTTAACTTTGATATGTCAGGTCTGCAGAGTAAGCAAGGGCTCGTTGGATTTGTGTCACCTTCACCATAACAGAGTCCATCTATGTTGCATGTTTTCTCCTTTTAGAGAAAGGACAATGTGATTCATTAATTTTTGGTTATCAAACAGCAAATTTGGATGAATTTGTAAAGTGTCAAATAAAATCAAATCTATTCTGCACTTCTACGAAACAACTAAGGTTGTTTTTAAATCTAAAAAACTGACATGTATGTTTGGTTTTATTTGGTAATTACATGAAGTGCTTTTGGTTTGATTTTTTTATTTCAAAATTGCCTCATCCCAGCTTATCTTTCTCTGCTTGCCATTTCTGTGCATGGAAAATCCCTGTTGGAAACAGGAACGCGGTACGTTCTGCTGATTTTTGTAGGGTTTTTTTCTGCCTGAAAAGATACTTATTTTCACAATAAACAGAGAGTAATGAAATACATACCTTTAACGTACATAACCCAGATTCTTGTGGTTCACATGTCTGACAGGCTCCATCATATAATATCATTGTTTTAGAGTTGCTATAAATGAATCCATCATTAGAAATCTGCAAGATGTACAGTAAAAATAGGTTAACCCACACAGGTATCAACGTATCACCAGCATGGACCGCTAGCATGAGATTCAACTAATTGATAGACACCTATGTTTAGCTGTTTAAACTCTCACAACATCATCAGAAATCTAATCAATCAATCCTGCCAATAAGCCTAGGCAGATATTTGACCAACCACATGTAGGTTTCTACTTCAGGGTAAATTGCATATTGTGTAGACTCTATTGACTTATTGACTTGATTTGTATGACAGCTCAGATATCTACATCACACAGGTTTGGTACACGTAGACTGGGCTCAACTCCATTTTCCCATAAACGTGTCTCATGTCATTTGACATGCTCTAGGGTAACTGCCTGGCCCTTAACTTCCACTCTTGAAGAACATGTCTCTGCAGGTCCTAGGTTGTATCTATTAGTCCTCTTATAGGAGAAAGCTCTCAAATGGCACTCAACACTTAAGCTTAGGTAATGAAACTGAGACCCCAAGTTAAGTAAGCTGAGTTCCACCTTTAGTACCATTAAAAGAAGGATAATACCTATGTAGTACATTTTCATCTTAATAGGAATATCTGTAAGAGAATATTTGAAATTTCTGCTAGTACCTTTATTTGCCACCGGGCAATGGGTTTATCATCAACCAGATCCATGACCTCAGACTGCTGGCCATCATTTGGTAACTGGCAGTCGACAGTCCTGGCATTTTGGAAGGCAGCTGGTGTAGTTAGAGGCTCACCAGGAATCCATTGTCTATCACTATACTAAATGTTAAGAGAGAAAATCTGTTTTTTTCAGTGAAATACATTATGAAAATATTTTCATCAGAGAAAAAAACCCCATATATTGCACAGTGTTTGAACGACTAATGTCTCTGGATTAGAATGCAGTGGGAAATATTAAACGCCATTATTTGCATACATAGATTTCTACCTAAGCCTGCCACTGTGGAAGAAAAAGCAGAGCAGTCTTTCCTGCCGCACGGCCTTTTGGCACTGCATTGCCAAGGACAAACAGTTCTTCCAGCTGGAGAGCAATGGGAGGGTTAAGCAGTGGGAGATCCTCTAACAGCACTGATCTGATGCGCAAGTGCCTCTATCCCTCTCCATCTCTGCTCCCAGGAGAGGACAAGCTTTAATTGAAGGAACAGATGAGGTTTTTGGCAAGGCTCAGGTATCATTCTGGGTGCTGGAGGAATACTGGCCGTTAGCCATTAAGCCCTTGCGCAAGCCGATAGATTACACCATTAACACCATTCTAAACGGCAGTGAGGGCAAGTCATCCAAGGATCCATCCTGAGAGTTCAAGGTAACAGAACAGGGATGATAATACTACTTGACCGAAGTATTGATGTGGAAGCAGGGATAAGCATACTGAAAATAAAGTTAGATGGAAGTAAGAATCCAGGCAGGCTAAAAATCAAGAGAACAGCAAGATTAAAATAATTTTGAGCTTGACTAGGTTTTACTGAGCTGGCACATTTTTTCAGTTACTGGAGCCAGTCAAGACATATATTCAATTCCAATCCTGACACAGGTAGTCATCTGCTGATAAGGCTTTGCACTTTTTTTTTTTTTTAATTTATTTACAAACAGAAAAATAAAAACTTTTGCTGAAAAGATATACGAGCTATTTTTGTTCCAACCAAACATTTTGTTTTTCTTCCACCCTATATTCAGTTAAGGAATCCCCAGCAAGGATGAGTAAAAGTGTAACAGCTAAACATTTCTAAATATGTCATTTTGAGTGCATTTAGTACCATAACCTTTGAAATGTGATGCAGTCTATTTCTCCAGAAACCTTTTGTTATTAGCTGGAGGCAAGTTCAGATAATTTTTTCAGAAACATATTAACCTTTCAAAAGCCAATTAAAAAACCCTTCAGATCTACTAGCATTCCAGCTCGTTAGGTTCATAGAAAAGCTTAATTCTGCAGTTCAGTGTAAATAAGGAGGAACTAAAACTGTATTTTCATTTTGGGGAGGTTAAACACACTCTCACCCTTTACAAAAATCTGAGTAAATTCTGGATCTATGTAACCATAGGTTCCTTGGCCACGTCCTACCCAAACCTCTATCAAGAGATGTGTAGTAGTCCTGCATCTGTGAGCTACTTCAATACAGAATGCTCTGAACCACCTCTTTCAGCATCACGCATAAGACCTACATTCTTCCTAACATGGTAGGACAGTCTATGGATAATGGATTTGATTTAACCTTTCAAAAGTGAAAATATACAAAAATAAGAAATTCAGTGTGTATTAGCTCTAAATTCTGCCAAAAAGACTCTTCTATAAAATTTTGATCATTTAAGTTAATGTCAAAATTCTCCAGTTCTATACTGTTGCAAGTCCATTGATATTTGCATAAAGTCATTATTACTCTGGCCTGAAAATTAAACAAACAAAACTAAACAAAACAAAACACCCCAAACATCCTTCCTTCTGCATTTTCAAGGAAAAAATTCCCAGCTTCCCCCTCAACTGCAGATGATAGCAGTACTGTTCATTTTCTAACCTGGCTCTTGTGAGTGATAAGATCATCAATAAGAGTGATTAAATAGAAAGTTTTTGTAGTCGGAAGCCAAATACACCACCACAAAGGGTGTTATGTCAGAATATCTTGCCATGAGTTAAAACTGAGACATTTCAAACTGTGATAAGTGAACTCCCAATAATTGCTTCACTGTGAGCTTGGTATAAAAGTCTTTTAACCTAATGGAGTGTAAACTTACTCTCGACTTGATCATTTCAAGCCAACTTGCAGATGAGTGGACACATGTTGTGTGTAGAAAAATCTATAGCCAGCACTGCTTAATCTGTCAAAATAATTTTAGCATCTGCTGGAACTAGCTAAGGAAAACTTCTCTCTCAAGAAAAAAATTTTCCCATTGAGCTGTTCCCGTTTCACCATCTCCCCCCGCCACCCCCGCCATCATCACATCAATGAAACCCAATTTTACTTTGAAGATTTTTTTTATTCTCGTGTCTAACATGTCATAAAAACTTGTAATTGCTGATTGTTTATTCCAGGCTAACACTTGTAAACGTCTTATAAATTTGCCTCGAGCAAATTCTAGGTCTGAGTAACAACAGTCTCTCTATATGGATTCCTCTTAGCTCACAGTGCAACATTTTTAATCTCCTGTTCAAACCTGGGCTATAGACCTGACATGTACCATTAAATAGCCATTGTATTCTACCCCAGGGAAATGGACAACACATCAAAAATGCCTCTCTCTTTTCGTAACAGATTTATTATGTTTATAAAAGGGCTATTTCAAGCATTAGATTTGAGACAGAAATCTAGTAATGCCTTTAACCTTGCTGTCCTTTTTCAAAGGAGTGGTACTTCAATTCCTCTCCATAAGCACTTAAAAAACGGAACAACGATGTACTGGTTGTTACTAATAGGGTTGCCCTTGCCCTTTTCTGATGGATAGCTGCCATATGCTGTTATCTCCCTCTCGGCTGCTGAACATTCCCATTATGTTTTGTAATTCTCTTATCATGGAGGAAATGGCAATCTTGCGAAGACTTGAGTGTCTGCTGCAAAGTGCTGAGTGCCTTTGCTTTTAGCTTCTACTAAAGCATTGGGTTGTACCCACATCAATGAATAGTATGGTAGACATTTTTTCCCCTCGTTCTCGGAGAAGTTTAAAATGTAATTGTTACTATTCAGGGAGACCTACCTGTAATTTGGTAATTTCACATTTCAGATTCAATGACTCCCTGAAGCCATGCCCAAAAGCTCTCACCGATGTGCAGTCATACTGTCGAATATCGCACAGCCCAGTGTTCTCCAGCTCTGTAATTTCTGGAGCCTGGTCTTCAAAGTAGAGATTAGACAACGAATGTCAGTATATCAACAACTCATTCATATGCATTTACATTAAGCAATATGTTTATTTCTCTGTCCAACTAAGAAAATTATGTAAACTGTGAAGTCTGGACCCAGCTGAGGAATGGCAGAAACATTTTTTATTGTTAAGATGAATCTTAACTTTAAAGCTAGGCTTTTGTCTTCTCTTGAAACCTGAATATTATGAAACAGAGAAAATACTAATCTGATAACAAACACTTGTGAATATGTGTTTTGCCTTCTCATCTATGGTTCTTTACATCACACTTGCTGAATAAAATCTAAATGAAACTCAGGCCCTAGTAACAGTAACTGGAAAGGTTACAGTTATGCAATAATTTATAATGGGATTTTTTTGTTTAAAGACTAAGCAAAAACATCTTAGGTGGAAGTTACTTCAGAAAATGAACTGCTCAATATTAGAAAACTCAAAAATAGTTTTTATGAAGCAAAACCAGTTTATTTGACTTCAAGAGGAATAAAATATTTCTTTTTGTTATCTTCTTACCTCTTTCTCTATTTGCTTTTAAATGGGTCACTAAAATAACACCATTGCAAAACAAAATATTAACAGGTTTTGTTTTGAAAGGGTTTTGACTTTCGTAGTACTTTTCATACTTTTCCAGTGTACCTGCTTAACTGAATTTTTAGTGAATGTTTTATTTACTGAAAAAAACCCCAAACCTGCCCAGCTCTATTTGCTGTACCTTTTTTCTCTTCACCATCAATTCTGCTCCCACCATGTCTAACAGCTAGCTTACAAAGATGTAACATCACCAAAGAGAAAAGCATCCCACTTATAGTTAATAAACAGGACCACAGAGGCTATAAAAAATTAGGGAATGGAAGGATGTGGCAGATCTTCCCTGAAGAAGACAGCGTGTAGAAACATTGCTAATCTCTTGGGGCAATACTCTGGATTGCAAACTCACCAAGTGGTAAATTTTTTAAAACTGACACACCAGAAACAAAGCCTGTATTTTGCCCTTCGGAAACGAGAAGGCTGAACAGAAAGCAATTATGGCTGTATTAAACTGGAACTAAATTGCTGGATAACGAACAGGGCCACCGTAGGCAACCCCTGCCAGTGTACAAAAGCAGGAGAGAAAGGCAGTAAAATAAATGTATGTTGCACAAACATTGAGAACAGTATTTAAATAAATCTCTTTCTCCCCCACACACACACTTACCAGACATTATGCTGCAGTCATATGAGCTGTAGCCTTGAAAACACGCACAGCCCCATTCTGTACATTCCCCATTACCACTGCAGAGACTGGGACACTTTAACGCAGTAAGTAGGCTCTCAACTGACCCTTCAAGTTCCTGCCGGTTGTAATTTATTTCTTCTAAAAGCCTTTTCTCACATTCATTCTCTAGAAGAGCTAAGGAAGCTTCTGCCCAACTGAGGTCATCTTTCAGCAGCAAATCTTTAACACACATATTGATTGCATCCTCTATTCGCCGGCCAAGAAGGCCACCACAAGATCTTCCTATACTGGAATTAGCTATTGCCTGCTGGCATAGTAACAAAGCGCTAGGCTCGGTGAGGCCAGATGGTGTAGGCCAAGAAGGAAGAAACTTTTGGTCTGTGTCAGTGGCATGGTCCTCTGGGAAGAAATAACTATACCCCTCCAAGTCTGTTTGGCTAAGACTCTGGAATAGAAATACTGGGTGGTATTCATAATAACTTTGGCGCTTCCCCCTACTTGTAACAGACTGACTTTTGTAAAGATGACTCTTGTAACGGTGAGAACTTCTTCTAATGCCTGAGCTTGCAGTTCCTTCTCTTTCTACACCCATGTTTCCCACTGAGGTTGCAGAGACACGTGCGTTTACTAGTGATGTTTTGTGAAGGTCGGTTTGATTGTCCTCCCTCTGCAGAAGTGTAGATGAATCCATTTCATTTGCAGATGAACGTTTCTTTAAGCCTCTGACAAGATCAACAGGACTGAGATACTCAGCCGTGACATCCAGTCCTGGTATCAAAGAAAGAAATCTACCATTTTCACTTTCTTTACAAGACACAGGAAGTTCTGACTGAGAAACCGTCTCTAGTTTATTCACTGATGGATATAATCCAGCCTCTTCAAGTGCACAGTCACAGAACACTATTTTTCTAGAAGATGGTAAAGAAGCAGGTGTCTTGTCAAACAAGCTATCTCCTGGTGAAATCCTAGAGAAGAAAGAAAAAGATGAAACTATCTGAACTATTTTCATTGTTTTAGTAAAGCATTAATGTTTGTTTTGCTTTTGGTTGTTTAATACTACTACAGCATAGATCACAGAATCTGCAGCATACAGCTATACTTAAAGACAGTTAAATCACAAAACCATGGGAGTAACTTATAACAGAAGACTTGAGAAGATTTAGTAATTTCTGTATACCTTGATACTTTGTTCAAAACCTAATCAAACTAATGTTACATCATACTACTTACATACTAATTTGGCACTTCGGTTTCTATTTTCTCTGAAATTACGGAATGTAATGATGGCATTCTAACATTAACTTTAAAAACTAGGAGGATTGATTTTTTTTTATTATTTTGACATGTTTATAAGAGTGTGAAGGAAAGGTTGAACCAAAAATGATGACATTGACTAAAACAGAAGTATTTTGTTACCTCCATTCCTTTATAAAAGAAAAAGGAACGTTAGCATGGTTTGGGATTTCCACCCCACTTGCAGTGTGATAGTCATTCTCTGCACTTCCATCAAAGGTGCCACAGAGTCCCATTGTATGTCTGTAATCCGAACTGGGTGCCCTAAGTGTTATACTCATTCCCCATTCACTCACATCAGCACGAACAAAAGCTCCAGAAGAAAACAAAACCTAAAACGAGATTGATGATATCACCATGAGAAACATGATTTTTATTTTACCTAGTAAAACCAGGTATGTTTGTCGGCAAGGAACAATTGGAAAAGGCCAGGCATATAAGGATATCCCATTAAATTCTTGCTCTAACTATTCTGGATCAGACAAATTTCATTATTACTTCTCCCTGTGAAGCCCTGTAAATAAAAACCCTACACAACCTTAGCAGGCAGCTACATGGTGCATTATAGGTCCATAAACTTCATCCATTATCAGCAGGTGTATTGTGGAAGGTCAGCAACTGCAAAACCACAGAGAATCAAAGATCAGCTGAGCTGCTCACTCTTCACATGCTAGCATATGAAGGGATGATTCTCGTAATATTAACAGACTCTTTGGCAGCATCTTTCCCAACTTTCTTTTTGTCAGCTACACGATTCCCTGTGCTCATAGCTCAATATAGAGTTACTCTCTACCTGAAAAGTTGATCATAAATATTTAGATAGCTCAGAATAGACTCAAATATTCACTATTTCATTTTAGGCAACTTTACAATCTCTCCAAAGAAACAGGATTCTCAAGAATCCACTGCAAATTTAAATGTCTCTATTATTAACTTGCTGTACAAATCTGAGCAAGTCACTTAATTTTTCTGGTTCCTCAGTATCCTTTTAATTTCTCTGTTGCCTAATATCTTAATATTTCACTGAGGTCTTCACATGAAATGCTTCAGAAAAAAGTTAAATATTTAAAATAGTCTTATACCAATAGCCAACCTCAAGTTGAAAAGGCGTATCTGTTTTTATTGCGTGCCTTCCAGACCAACAGAGTGATTAAAGAGCAGTTGAGGGCTTCATTTTTACATTCTGCTTCATTTGAAGTTCAGTGGAGTCCTACAGCAATTCTAGCTACAAAAGAAGAGCTACAGGAAGTTACAAAAGCAAATGTGAATGTTTTATCTGAGGGCCACGTTCTCGAGAAAAACCATCTACACTTCTAATTCTGTGGATGTCGTTTGGCATACTTAATTATCTGCATGCACAGCCTTCCTGTATGACACTGGCATGAGTTAAACACAGCACACAGATCTCGTTCTGGAACACCAGGGCTGCTAAATAAGTGCATATTGAATCTGAAAACTGCACCTTCCACACAAGGGTTGTATACTGCAATTGACAATATAGTTCCAGAAAGGTATGCATGTTGACACATCCTTGTTTTTGATGACAACATCCTTCACTTAGAAGCAAAACACTGGCCAAAGGACTACCATTGTAAAATAAACATTATGCCATTGCTTAATTGCAGAAAATAAAACATGTTTTAGTTCTGAAGTTGGTGTGAATTAGTAAAAATAACTGCTGAGGTAACCATTATGTCTGCAAGCAATTATTTACTACTTACCGTTACTTTTCTTCCTAGGTAGGATTCAGTTATTCTGACATTGCTTCCTGTCGTGTCTGTATTTATTACAGATAAGTGTGGCTGTGACTCGTGTAGCTGACCGCTGCACATGTCAAATGCAATTATATCACTTCCTTCTCTGGCAACAAAGCCACAGTTACAGGATGCTGAGTAGTGAAGACTTCCACAGTCCCATTGGCGAACATGAACTTCAAAATCTCGAGACGTACTCTTATAGAGAACAAACGTTCCTGTTTTAAAATTGTCATAGAGTCTGGAATCAAAAGAATACCATGCGATATCACTTTGGTTATAAAATAACTGTATCGCCACATGTCAGCAACTTTATCTTAAAACAGATTTCTAATTGGTGAATTTTGATACTGCAACTCATTTTCCTGCAGCAGAAAAACCAAACAGTACAGCCCACAAACCAACACACATCTTTGTTCTGAACAAACACCACCATACCTTCCTCTGTGCAGCTCTAAATAAAATAAAAAAAAAATTAAACCTGTTTTACAGCAGAAAAATAAGGAATAAGAGGACCATGAGTGGAGTATACGTAGACAATGGTTATGAATGGAAACATAACCATGCAGCCACTGCCATTCTTTGATTATTTTTTTTTTAACAGAGTTTATAACAGGGAACTGGAGGGTACTTCTCAACCTTTGTGTTTCTAAGCAGTACATCTATGCAGCAAGAGCAGTAAGATGCATAGCAGGGTGCATCTCGGGGGCAGCTGCTGAAAACTGCATAAGTACCCTTGGCAAAATGATTTAGAAAGTCACATACTTTTAAAAAGGTCTGTTTTATTAAGACGGAGATGGGGAGTGCTTATTCCCAAAGATTTGAAAATTATTTAAGATTAAAACCATAAATAGTGGCTTCCTTTTTTTTCCTTAAGGTTAGCCATGTGTTCCCAGAAGCAAGGTTAAAATAGCCAATTTAATGATTCAGCAGTGAGAAAGGGGGAGGGGGAAGAAAAGAAAGAAAAAACTCCAAACTTTTGCTGCAAGTTTAACAGCCTCTTGGCTACAAATGGCATTTGACAGTTAATTGCAGAAGTGCTTTATGTATAAAGGGCCAGCAGACAAATTGCAGATGGCTACTCTACTGGGACTACACAGGATTACCCGTGATTCAGTAAGGACAGTTCCTTTTCTATTTGTTTCCTCAATGTGTAAAATAAAAGTAGCAACAGACTTTATCCTTAAAAAGAAAGTTTTTTCACCACAGCATCGTGCTTCCAGCCAGACCATATCAGAGAAAAATCCCTGCTTCACAAGAAAGCTTGATCACAATGCATCGATGGTTAAAACGCCCAGTGAAGCCATCCCTTTAATTGCCATTGGAGGAAACTGCAAGATCAGGATAATCCCAGTGACTTTATTATTATTACTAGTCACAGTGCTATTAGAGAAGCAATTACAAACTGTCTTTTCCCTTCTGTTATCAAGTTCACAAGATTACTGGGGTTGTGGGCTGAACATCCTTATTCGGAGGCAACATGTCCTCTTCTCTCCCTGCCATGTGAAGAAATGTGCCTCTGCTGAGCAGAGAATAAAAAAGTCCCAGGTGTGGAACCTGTGTTTATTTTGACACCTTCCATGAAATAGAAAGACAGAAGCATACCAAAACCATGCCAGCTGTGGCCAAGGAAGCTGTCTTCACTTTAGAGAGAAGGTCAGTGATGTGCAAGTGACAGCAGCGATTAAGTCGCTTTCAATGCCATTAATGAACTCAGCATGATGTTACACAGGCAGCAGACAGCTTCAAGCAACTTGATCCTTACCAGGATTCAGATACTGACACCCAGAAATAGGGAAACTATGCTGTAGACTGGAAACACCTTTGCATTAAAGCAGTTTTGCCTAATCAATCATTTTATCATTATTCCTATTTAATAACATTTCTAGCTTTCATAGTCAGACTGTACAGCAATCACTCCTCTCTTGGCATACTTCTCTAAAAAGGAAAAACAGTTGATTTGCTTCACTCTTTTGCCACAGCCCCAAACCTTGCACTTAGAAATACTAATATTGTAAACATCATCATGACTGGCAAGCCTTTACTAACTAAAGCACATTTATCCTTAGTGTCCAAAAAAGAACATAAAATACAGAATGCAGTTGAGGAAAACCACAGCTAACTTGTATCAGCAGAACCGATTGAAAATAAATAAATAAATAAATAATAAAACAACTCCCCAAAAAACACCCACAAAAAATCCCTACACACTTAAAGTTAAGAGCTGCAATCCACTGATTACCTTCCATCAAATGTAATTATATGAGGGTCAGTAAACGAGTAGCAGTAGGCAGTGGGTAGATCCTTTACTGTAATCTTCAAAACAAAGAAGCACATAGTAAACCATGACAGGTTAGGAAATAAGCAGACTCAGACATGTTATTTATCTTATGATACTAGTTTACATTCTAATAAATACATTATACTTTTAACCAAACTGAGTAGTTATATCAGTATTCAAACGTAAAAAAAAATTAATTCAAATGAAAACACAGCATTTCAATGAAAATGAAACAATGGAAAATTGACCACTTAGAAATCTTGGTGTGAGTCAGCCAGTCACAACTGAAACAGAAGCTTCATTAACATCAGCCACATTTCTGGCCAGTTTACAGAGCTTAACATGAAGATTTTCAACCTGTGTGCTTTCTGGAACATAGCCGTTCCACAGGAAGTTCTCACTGGATACAGGTTCGACTCCAATTCTGGTAATTCTGTCTCCATCCTGCATAAAGTCTGTCACAGCAGTGAAATAAATTACAGCTTGACTACAGATTCCGTTATTGCAGGGTTTCTGGAGAAGATCCACATGACAAGAAGAAAGAGCCAAGTTTAAACCTAACTGCTCTTTACCTGTTTTAATGAAAACACATCATTAGTGAGTTTTCCTCTAAGTAAGTCACATTTTGTATACTACTGTTAGCATAGATACTAACTTATTTACAAACATTTTCATAAATTAAAATAATTATGCATTTTTCTTGGGTTTGGTCATGCAAAACCCCTTCTCTACATCTTCATACACACACCCAAGAAAATGATTTTGAATTTTCCAGTTTGATAGACAAATGGAAATCGTGACAGGCTTGCTAATATGACATAAAAACGGTTGTCTGCATAGGCAAGGCTCCTCCTGGGATTCACAGGACTTGTGCTTGAGAAACTACATAAAATAATAATAGTAAAGAATGAGAACTTCACAACTGCATATACAATACTTGCAACACAACAGGTCACCAAAATGAACTGAATTATTAACTTTGCAAGTATTACAGTATTCTGTCTACTCAAGTTAAAGAATGTGGCTCCAATATCCATAGCTGCCAAAAACTTCAACAAGATTATGGACACATTCTTCCACACTTTCAGCAGCAGTATATACAGCCTGTGAATATTTTGTTTTTAAGATTTTAGAAAGTATTTTACAATGTAACAGCTTCTTCAAAGGAGGAGACCAGCAGGATTATTTAGAAAAACACATTAAACATACAAAATGCAACAAAAATCAGGATAACACTTACCTTCATCAACAGTATTTAATGTTAGTGAGATTTTGCAGTCACTTTCAAGCTGGCTAAACTCAGGACAAGGAATAGGAATGCTACTTTCTATTGCCAGTCTGTATTCCTTCCCATCTTCTGATATATCATATGTTTCTGGAATTATCTAGCACAGAAGAAATTTCACTTAAAATGTAAGCTTTGCGAGTAAACTACAGCACTGCTTACTAACCAGCTAGGAGTACAGTATAAAAAACTAAAGGATGGAATGTCACGATGCACGGCCTGCTCCACTTGATCAGGCTTATTTTGATGGTCTGAAGAACAGCGTCATACTGGGGAGAAGATGAGGACACAGCAGCAAGAGTCTTGAGGAGGTGGGAATAAGGGGCAAGGATAAGGAAAAGGCAAGAGTAAAGACTAGCTAGAAAGGTAAAGAATTAGCAAACCACATTAACACCACAAAAAATGTATTCTCTGGGTAACTTCTGGAAGCTAAAATACAAACAGTTGGGTGTATTGTCTGGGGGAAAGGGAGGGGGAAGCTACCTATAGGCAATAACATCCCAAAAGAATTTGGAAGCACCATATTTCTCCTGGGATTCCTCTCTGTAAACTTACAAGGCAACTCATTACAGATGCACAATCAAAAATGCAACTAGAGATCAGTAACAGATGCCCACAACTGAGCGTCGTACATTGGGTGAAACCCTGAATGCAGCCTCACAGGAAAACGAAAATAACGCACCCACGCTTTGCAGTGAAGTGCTCAACAGACTTGCACTTACAGGAGATAAATCTGGGCCCTGATCCTGCAGAAACATAAGCTCAGGCTTAACTTTATGAAGGGTAAATCCTTAAGTCAGTAGGACTATTTCCAACACTTAATGACATGTGGGATGTCTTTCTGGGCTGGGAGTCCTATTCCTGGCCAGCAAGTGGGTCCCTATTGCTATATCCACAGTAAGAATTAAAGTGAGTTTGGGGCTCAGCCTCTGACCAAGTGTCACAGCACAGCTCATGTCCCCGTTTCCCTCTCTAAGTCCAGATCACGTTGGCCTCAACCTTCCCTTACCACTGTGGCCAGCTGGGAAGAGGCCCTGGCCAAGGCTACCCCGTGAGCCATGCACTGGGACAGCCTGTTGGAATAAGCCAAAATCATGCCAGAAAAGGCAGCAGCAGTTAAACGTAACTGTCAACAGTGTGCCAGGGCTCAGGCCTGAGCCGTGGCCCCCCTAGTTTACAAATACAGTGTCAGAGTCCACTTTGGCTGCTGGAAATCAAAGGCTTTCACTACGTGTGTGAGCCTTTCTGCACCTTGAGTACATGGGGAGCATAGAAACAGCTTTGACTCTTATGCTTTTTGACAAATTTAAGTTCAGTACAGCCAACAACATGCTCTATTAATTCACAACTAATACATTTTGAGTGCCTTCTAGTCAGAGGACTGACTGCTACAGCAATACTCAGAAAGATTCCTACTACGATAAAGTAAAGCATTATCTTCTTTCGAAATTACCTTAATGCCAGCAAAAAATTCCTTGCTCTCAACAGAGGAGCTACGTATATCCGGATTCTCCATGAAAAAAGCAGAACTGCTACAGTAGACCTGTAGGGCAAAACCAGTATAGTAGAATACATTTTTGGTACGAAGTGGTCACATCAAGACAAAACCCAGCCATCATGGGTCAATTTGATGGATTCATCACACCCAATCTTCTGTTTGCACCAGAAGCTACCAATCGCCAGTGGTGCTGCTTAAGAAAAACACAGAAATGGATTGAGCATCCTAAGACCTTTTCCTGGCATGCTCCACCAGTGGTGCAGAGACTTCTTGAAATAAAGGCTGCATACAAACCATTATGTTTAACAAGCACCTAAGTCTCCATGGATTTAACAGATCCCTTCTGGAGCATTTCTGCACTCCATGACATCTTGCAGAAATGCACTCTATACTTTACTACATGTTATTTACTTCTTTTTTTGTTATCCATTTCATATTTTTTGCCTTTTAATTTTGTTGAGTGCCCATTAGATCAAAACAATCATCCCCTCCTCCTCTTCTTACTATACTTTTTTTCCTGGTGTTATGGGCCTGGGTAACCTTTTTCAAGCTGAATAATTTACTGTGATTTCCCTCCAATGAGCCTGTTCCATGATACTAGACACTGTGGTTTTGCTTTGTTTTGTATTTTTTGTCTGTTTATCTTGCTGTATCCCTTTTGAGGTGTGTTGACCACACATGCAATATTTGAGATCCTGAGAAAACCAAGGATTCATAGCAGCAGCAGGTCATTTATGACTGTGCCTTTCCTTTTGACTGTCACTGAGCTAACACCATCAGGCAGTTATTCACTAAGTCCCCAAAGGATTTCTGAGGATTAGTGATCGCTGTGTTGTCCATAAGCCATCCAAGCAGCCTGGCTTTGGCTTGAACACACAGGCACATGCACACCAACCATGTGCTTTTTTGGCTTTTATTTTGGCCAGGAAAAAAAATAACATGTATTTTTGGTATATAAAGGTAAAAATTTTACTGACTTTCCAATACTTAAGCTTCTCAAATTACCATGAGAGCCTAGATCTTGATTCTGCTACCACGGAAGGTAATGCAGGTACTCCCACTGCTTTTGATGGCAGAGATTAAACTATTCAAATTCAATCCTAGTGACAAAACCATCAAGGAGCAGAGCTTATTATTGATTCAGAGAACAGAAATATATCTATCTAATGAATCAACAACACAGTTTCTCACATCCTCTGGCTCTTACAGCCTCTTACTTAGATGCAGTTGCATCCAAATAGCCTCTTAATTTACAGTATTAACAAAATCACAGTAGAGGGTGAAGAAGATGCAACTTGAATAAGCATTTATCTCCTGGAGGCACACTGTACTGAGACAGACAGTCTCAAAACCTGAACAGAGGTGATAATTACCGATATATTCTGTGGTATTTCCACATTTGTATGGGCACTGTTGGTGTAAACAACAACTATAGGCAGTATGCCTCTGCCAAGAAAAATTATACTGCAAGGTGCTGGAACTCTGATTCTAGCAACTGTTAGTGCCTACTGAGCATTTATGAATTCATATGCCTTTAGATAAAATGGCTATGAAGGAGAAATAACACATTTTAAAAGATACAAAGAGATTATAATTATTTTTAACATACTCTGTCTCCAAGTCTGACATTTATCCCATCTAGCTCCAGAAGAGAGAACGTGTGAACTGCTGTTTCATGTTTCAGTTCTTCTTTGATACCTTCAGGAGAAAGTCTTGACCAAGTTACAATGAATCCGACTGAGCTGTTTGCAAAAGGAATGCCAAAGGTACACCTTAGGTAAATGCTGCCTTTGATCAACTGTGCTACAACTTCAGGAATGGCTGGTAGTGGTGGCGACACGGATGGAGATGATGAAGGAGCCAGGTTACCTAGTCAAACAGAAGTGTGGTTTGTGCTTTTTATTCCGTACAAAACCAGTATCACATAAAATGACATTGACATATTTTGTCAATTAGTACACTAATAATATTTACCTTTTTTCATATGTGGAAATATTACATAATTGCTCAGAGAATCAGAGAAAATGTGTATGTTCCTTTTATTAATTATTAAAAGGAGAAAAACTCTTTATCAGCCTCTGATTATATTCTAGTTCATAGGAAGGTTCTGAAAAGGGAGGGAAGAACCCCAAAACAAGGGAATAAAATACATTTAATTATTTTACCAGATAGGAGAGAGCAACATGCAAAGGAATTTGCCTGACAGAAGAATATTTTCTCTACTTATGAAGAAAGAGAAAAAGAAAAAAAAAAGGAAAAGGGCTATGTAACAAGGAACAGAATAAGCAGCAGTATGATTTGTATATTCATCTCACATTTGACTCCCAAAGAATCAAGGTAATTTGTAAATAAGCATTATCAAAACTACTTTTTAACATTTTGTTACTTATTCTGAACATTATGCTGAGAAACTACTTTTGTAACCCAAGGCCTGAAATTACCTCCAAACTGCTCATTTTGCAGCAGACTGAGCAATACTGTCAATAATATGAACATGTTTTCATTTGAGACATAAATGTTGACATTATTGGGTCATAGATGCACAGAAAACCTCAACAGTCAAAACGAAATACTTACTGCCACAGACACCTCGAATTTCCATTCCCTGAGGATCACAGGTCTGTGGCTTTGCATCTGAAACAACTATAAATTGTTCTTAAATTGCATATTCACACACATACGGAGTAGGTAAACCAACGCTCTTAAATTACTGCCCTATGTTAAAAATACACCAAGTACCACAAGACACTAATTGAAGTGTAAATTAGCAGAACATAAGCAATCTTATAATCCGATTCACATACAATTACAGCAGCAGTCAGTACAAAGCCTCGCGTTGGAAATCACAAGTAGCTCGGCTACACTGAGGAGGAAGGGTAGACAACACTCTACCACCTGTACATCTTTTACTGCAGACGTACCCAGCCAATGCTTACAGACATTGCTAGTGAATAAAAAGGAATTAAACTGTTCTCTTCGATACATATTTTGTCTCCCCAAATCCACACCTGAATACTTATTTATTAACTGTAACCCTGGACAGCCAAATTCGGTGCAGACCTGCTTTGAAAAAAATCATCTTTCCTACAGGGCCCTAAGAAAAAGTGCTTGTGCACTGCTCTTGGTTGCTACTTCGAATGTTATTTTTAAAAAGTGGAACTTTGATTAAACCTGAAAATACCACTGCATTGGTAACAGAAATAGAAAGAGGTTAGTCGCTCCAGTCAAACCAAGTCAAAAGGGCAGCAGCAACACCAAAAACCCCGTTCGCCAAAAAGAATGAAGAGCAGATTTTGATGTTCCACGCTTCAGTGATACAACATTTGAATTCTGTAGCATGCACAGGCGAGACTGAAAATTTGCATCGAGTGTTTACAGCTATCAAGTATTAAAGGGAAAACAGAATACACATGGTAACCTAGATACAAAAAGCAGCACAACAGTACAAAGCACTTCGCCTGAAAACATCATCTTAAAAGAGGGCTTTTAAACTCAAAATGTGTTTCAGATTTACAGTACCCAGCAGAGCCAAACCAGAGTTATGTTTCTTGCCTACTTTGTTTTGAGGCAGTAAAAATTTGCTAGCTCACTGCCTGTGGTTTTTATATCCTTTTTCCTCTTCATGAGCCATCATCCAAAGCAAATGCAAAGTCCTATAGTGTGGGAGTTCTTCATTGCTTTGGTCACTCGCATGCTGAAATATCCCATTTCTGGCATTTTTTTTCTGACAATAAACCCTTGGAGAATGCCTTAAAAATTGGTCCTAATGGTATAATGACGGGCCAACAAAGCATCAGAAAACCCACTGACAGTTTGGTGTTAAGCTTTTGCAAGCAGCCAGTAATAGAGAACATGACTTAGAATAACACAGTATATGATGCATAAAAATATTGCTAGTATTTTCACAACAGTGTGTTATATGAGCCAATAAGAATCTCCTGCTACACTAATTTGTCACTATTTCACAGTATTTATAACTGTAAGGTGGGGGTTGGTCTCTTTTCCCAAGTAACAGGCGATAGGACAAGAGGAAATCGCCTCAAGGGGAGGTTTAGATTGGATATTAGGGAAAATTTCTTCACTGAAAGGGTTGTCAAGCATTGGAACAGGCTGCCCAGGGAAGTGGTTGAGTCACCATCCCTGGAGGTATTTAAGAGATGTGTAGATGTAGTGTTGAGGGACACGGTTTAGTGGTTACTTGCAAGTGCTAGGTTAACGGTGGAACTTGATAATCTTAGAATCATTATGGTTGAAAGAGACCTTTAAGATTTAACTATGCCTTCCTTAAGTTATCTAAAACATCTGGCATGAATAATCATAGAAACATAGAATGGTTTAGGTTGGAAGGGACCTTGAAGATCATTGAGTTCCAACCCCCCTGCCACAGGCAGGGATACCTCTCACTAGACCAGGTTGCCCAAGGCCACGTCCAGCCTGGCCTTGAACACCTCCAGGGATGGGGCTTCAACAACCTCTCTGGGCAACCTGTTCCAGTGCCTCACCACCCTTAAAGTGAAAAACTTCTTCCTAATGTTTAATCTAAACCTGCCCTCTTCCAGCTTAAAGCCGTTCCCCCTCGTCCTATCACTACATGCCCAGTAAAAAGTCCTTCCCCAGCTCTCCTGTAGGCCCCCTTTAGGTACTGGAAGGCCGCAATAAGATCTCCCCGGAGCCTTCTCTTCTCCAGGCTGAACAGCCCCAACTCTCTCAGCCTCTCCTCATAGGAGAGGTGCTCCAGCCCTCTGATCATCCTCGTGGCTCTCCTCCGGACGCGCTCCAGCAGGTCCATGTCCTTCTTATGTTGGGGACTCCACAGCTGGATGCAGTACTCCAGGTGGGGTCTCACGAGAGCGGAGTAGAGGGGCAGAATCACCTCCCTTGACCTGCTGGCCACACTTCTTTTGATGCAGCCCAGGATACGGTTGGCCTTCTGGGCTGCGATCGCACACTGCTTGCTCATGTCGAGCTTCTCATCAATCATCACCCCCAGGTCATTCTCCACAGGGCTGCTCTCCAGCCATTCCCCGCAGAGCCTGTATTTGTGCTTGGGATTGCCCCGACCCAGATGTAGGACCTTGCACTTGGCCTTGTTGAACTGCATGAGGTTGGCTTGGGCCCACCTCTCCAGCCTGTCCAGGTCCCTCTGGATGGCATCCCTCCCCTCCAGCGTGTCTGCCTCGCCAAACAGCTTGGTATCATCAGCAAACTTGCTGAGGGTGCACTCTACCCCACTGTCCATGTCGCTAACAAAGATGTTGTACAGTACGGGTCCCAGTACCGACCCCTGAGGAACGCCACTCGTCACTGCTCTCCACTTGGACACCGAGCCGTTGACTGCAACCCTTTGAAGTGCGACCATCCAGCCAGTTCTTTATCCACCGAGTGGTCCATTTATCGAATCCATGTCTCTTCAATTTAGAGACCAGGATATCGTGTGGGAGACCAGGATATCGTGTGGGACGATAATGAAATACTGAAGTTCTGAGCTGTGAACACCAACACACTTTTGCAGCACAAGGGTCCAAGACAACGCGAGACATTGCAAAAGGACCCCAGGTCTTTCTCATAGTACTGATAAAGTGTGTATCAATAGAGCATTTCTGTGAATTTTCTTCTAGCATCAATGTGTATACTCTCCAGAACGATAAGAGTCACAGTAAGAAAAAGATTCCTAACAATGCTAAACAATCATTGATAAAAATACAGTTTGGCCAAGTTCTTTAACAAAATTTACTCTGACACGTAATTCTATGCATATTCAGCACTGGGTATTTGCAGAGTATGAGTGCCATTGTAGGCACTCTGAATTTTGACTTCTAGATGCATCTTATATCCCCACCTCATTATATGAAAAATTTCAATTCTCAAGTTTCTGTGCTTTGAACAATACTTGAGTGCTAAATGTAAGTCAAAGAGGGGTGGTGTGAACCCCCCTTACCATACAAAATAATTTTTCTATCGTATCAATATTAAAAATAAGGATTGCAGGAAACTTCAGCATGCATAACTATTTCCAGATATTTCTGCTCAGACAAGTATCAGAGAAACACACTTACTCATAAACACACACACTTGGTTGAATTAGAGCATGCATTTTCTCACCTTCTGCACAATACCCCATGCATCCTTGGGTGGGCTGCAGTAAGTAAACAAAGAAATCTCCGCAGTTCCTCACGCTGACAGGGATTCGGAAAAGACAGCAGTCTTTTGAAGTGCTGAAGAAAAACTGCCACGTAGCACAAGCTGTTAACTGTTTGATCTCACCGGGTCGAGGCATAGATTCTGAGTCCCTCAGAGACAACCAGACAGGGGCTTGAGTACCACAGTGATTCATCTTCAGCACCAGAGAAAAACATCAGAAAATGGTTAACACTGTATCAAACTGTTGCTGTGCTTTAATGAGAGGTACATATGTATTCCATTAATCTCCTGCGTGAGCTTTTAGCAAAGTTTGGATAGTATAATTGAGGGCTTGCTTATTTTCCTCCTCAAGGTTGAATATAAATACACACAAATGAGGCTTAAGTCCTTCTTTGAGTCTAATGACTTTGTGTTTCTAAAGACAGGTCATAATTTAGCACCTGAAGAACTTAACCGGGAGCCACACCTTAGTGTTTTGCCCAAAAAGAGCTAGCAGTTGTGTTATGGCTTAGTGAGTTACTCTACACCCATAAACCTACAGTAACTGACTCCAGGGCACAGCAAATACAGGGTGGAAGATACATATGCTGAATATCAACTAAAGGTGCTAAAGCTGACACATTTTATCTGATTTTTGCCATGGACTGAAGGCTCAGCTGACTCCTGGATTTCATCTAAGAGATGGGCCCAGCTGGTGCAAGGTTACTGACTTGCAGCCCTAGCCAAAAATTCAAGACACCTGAAAAGCCCTGTCTGTCTTTCAGTTTCCCACCTTTAGAAACAGAGATGCTTGTAGCAGCCCCCTCCTGTAACAACCACAGTGACTTTGTGGCAACCCTAAATCCTTTGGTGCTGACAAAGCAGTAGGTTTCACTAGCTCTATGGTTCAGATGCTGATTCAGCAGGTGATTTTAGAGGGCTGTTGTTCCCTCTCTTGCAAACAAAAGCCTTGTTCAGTGCTTTTCCTCAGGGAGTGTGAAGTGTGCTGTGGAATAGTCTCCTTCACCCCCCACCAGGGTGGAAATGTGAGGTCTTCACATCAAGGAAGCTGCCATGCAGGTCACAGCTTAACAGTAGTACCAATCATGATGACCAAAGGGTAAGTCTAGTTTAGCAGGCACCAGAGTTTACCAGTGGAATACAGAAAAATGAATTTTGAGAAAAGGAGACAAAGAAGCAATCTGGTTCATGGGTTACCAGCGTGAGTAAAAGATCACCTTCTGTCTTTCATGTGCTTGCAGAAAGCAAACTGAAGAGAACCACCTAGAAGGACAGAGTGTGTCAAAGCCAGCATTTGGAAAATATTTACGTGAAAACTATAAATCTGAAATTGTGAGATTTTGAGAACCTCTTCTCCTTCATACATCGCCTCAAGTATTCCTTTCTTTGACCTGATAGTGAAACAAGGTCTCAGACCATCATGTCTTTAGACCGCTTGGTCTAAAGACTACTGCAGACTCATTGAGCAATTACCCATCTCAAAAGTACACTTTTCTTTCTTCATCTAGAATATCTGAGCCCACCATCAATCCACCAGACAGAATTAATGAGAAGTAGACAGAAATGGAATGGGTTGTTTAACCGAGTCTGACTCTTTGACAAGGATTAAATATAGCTATAATAAAAGTTCTCCTAAAGGGAAAGAAAGGAAGAAACTTCCCAAATAAGACATCCATTTTAGTTTCATTTTACTGTTTTGACTTTGAGACTTCAAAATAAACGTCTTGTTTTTGTCAACAGATGCAAAGAAGCAGATGTCAACACATTAATTTGTTGAATAAGTTTTGAATCAATCTCCTTCCAACTGTAATTATCTGGACTCCTCTGTATTAGGATGGTAGCCTATTTTTACCAAATATTTACTAAGCACCTAGAGCTTTGGTCAGTTTTCTAAAACTTTCCTAGATGCCCGAGCAGCTATCTTGCTAGTCTAACCCCTGTTCTGAAAAACACATCATTTTTTCCCCTGGTTTTTCATGCTGGTTCTTTGCGTAAAACTATCCGTTTTGAGAAAATACAACTAGCTAATTAATTTGTTTGTATTAAATCTAACTGAAAGAAAGTCCTTCAGGAATTATACTTTTTGCTAGTTTTTTTGCAGCACAAAAGCCTGGGTAACAGTAGTGTCTGCAACACATCCCTCTGAGTCCCCAAGTCCACTGCACATTAAAGGTGCTTCAGTGGCTTTATACCGCTGTAAAGATTTAATAAATAAATAAATAAATAAATAAAAGCAGGGATGCTATAAACTCAGTTTAATTTTATTAGTATGTTTGAACTCTTTTGTATTCCTTTAAAACTGTTTCATTGTTGGGGCTTTCCTTTCCTTTCCTTTTGTTTTTGTTTTTTGTTTTTTTTTAAGAGACCGTGACCAGCTGATTTCAATTCATTAGAAAAATCACAGGTGAAATATTCTTTTTTTTTTTTAAACAAGGAAATGTTTTAAAATAGGAAACTAAAAAGATATATCTCCTTAGAACATAACAATTACAGAGATGTTGGCATGCTCCAAAATAAAGCATTACAAGTCTAAAGTATTAAATATTCTAATTCTTGAGTCTTAGGGGACTTGCCAATGACAAGGCAACTAATCTCCGGTTAGCTCTGCTAGTTCAAGTCATTTTAGGCGTAATCTCTTCTTGCTAACATGATCACTTTAAAAGCTCCACAATTAGTGGATTCATGCGGCTGCACGTCTTTATACCGCTTTCACATGGCCTTCCTAACAGACTGACCACCACGTAGCTGCAGCTTTACAAGATGATAGCCCTGCTACACTGCCACTGAGAAAATCTTTAGCAGTGACTACAAATGACAGTTTTTGAGGACTCTAAAAGGGATGTAATTTATTGCCCTCTGCTATTGCCCATTCAGTGTAAAATTTTCAACGCTTAAGGCTTAATTGTCCAGTTAATACATTTTAACACGCTCAAGTCTTTAGAGAGAATAGGCACTCTGTATTCCTCCACATCATTCTCCGTAACTGTATTCTGGTTTTATACCTATCCTACTGAAAAATTCTTAAGAAAAAAATATGTATTTCTCATAATCAAATGAGTTGTAACAATACCTCCACGCACTTGGTCGGCATCTCAGCAGGCTTATCAAAAATCATAAAGCGATACCATCCTGGTGTTAGGGAATGGTCACATATTAAATCCTGAATAGCTGATTGCTGGAGGTGGGATGAATCAAAATCAATGCTTCGGTAAGGGCTCTGCAGGATCTGATGTCCACCAGGAGAGCATTCAAGAACTGTGGAGCAAGAGTATTTTGAGTATCAAGGTGGAATGCCTAACAAGTATGTTAGAAAATGTGGTAAGCATTTTTAACAGGAAAATATGGATATATCACAATATGATGTGAAGTTACTTTTACTGAAAAACATATTGAAGTCTTAGTAAAAACAACAAATATGTATGTTAGCACTCTAATATTTAATAGAATTCGTCATGCCGTAACTGTCCCTTCTTTAGGTGGACAATAAATACAAATTAATAACCACTTTAGGCATTTACCCTAGATGTAAAAACAGCGGAAAGGAATATGTTCATACTTTCTCTCTGGAATTTGGCTTTCTAGTTCGACTGAAGTTTATGAAACCTAACAATCTGAATAAAAAATGGTGCGTCAGATAATATGAGAGGATCAGACTCTTACCTCTAGAGGAGTAAGGATTATCCAAAGGTCTTTTGTACATAGGCTACCACTTTATAGGGTTCCTAAGCATGAAATGAAGAATTCTCTTAAACGTATGAGAGGTAGTTGCACGCAGTTTGCATGTATACATGCAGATCATAGCAAAAGTGTGTATGGAAATGGGTAGATATTTAGTTACACATTTTAAGTCGATTTGCACGACTGACACGCTAAATTTTAATAAAGTAAATACAACTGAAAGCCACATTTTTGGACATCTAAGTGACCTTGTGGCCTCAAAAAAAATCTCAAAATTGCTGATAGGTAAAATGAAGGATCAGAATCTAAAGACGTCTTTACGACATTTTTTTTTAAATGCAGACTCATTCAGAAATAAAGCAGAATGCCAGAATTTCTGAGTCTGAGCTAGCAGCTGAGTTGACTGCTGTCAAAGACAGTGACAATAAAATTCTGACTAATGGCATATTTGCATGCAACATACTGAATGGCCATTCTTGCTCAGTAATGTGCTTGGGAAGTGAAAGTAGGGGAAAATAAAGTACGAGAATGTTTATAAATAACATTTAAAATATACCTATCTATTTACCTTGCTTTTAAAAATGGATACCAACTGATACTGACTGTGAATGGAATTTCAGGTTATATTGAACGACACAGTTAATCTTAATTCTTGCCTCTACTATGCTCCCAATGAATCAAAAAAATGCAGCTGTAAGCAAAGCTCTATAATCTTACATTTTGAATATTAATACTCTGATCTTCAGTTTTCATTTCCAGGCTTTTCTGTATTTGTCCCATATTTTGCATGGTTTAACTGTGTCACTGATTACAAACATAGTTTGGTTCGAGTCATGCAATAATGCACTATCTTCCACATTTTTCATGCCGTTGTCCAGATAACCACAATTATAAAACAGTTTCAAAATCAGGTAATTCCCCTCCTTTAAGCGGAGAAGATGCCCCAGTGAAAAAACAGGCTTCATCATCTCCTGCAAGCACAGGATGAGAATCCTATAGTCTTTCAAAGACTGAAGATTTAATCTGATAGGGCTTTAGGCTACCCAGGCAGGTAACAATAGCTTTATCTTCTATCCTCTAAGGGCAGATGGAAGTCAATGTGATTGACTGTGCCACCACTGTGCTTCTGAGTTGCTTGTAGTAGCCCGTAGGCTATTCGTGTCCATACAAGTTGACCTTACTGAGAATTTATCCTTCATTGGAATTTGGAGAAAAGCCCCTGAAGAATCACAGGTCAGCCATGTGTGTTATTGAAATGTTTTCCAAGCAAGCTACAGCACAAGCACTTTACGAACCATGGTGAAAGTTTCTTCCTGTTTTCTGGGGGTTTTTATTGCAATTCTCCCTTTCGTACAGCACCCTCATTAGTTTTCTTTCCTGTAACTGAATCGCTCCTGAAACAATTAATATCTGTTACCTTTTCCATTAATAAATCAAGCTAGACATGAGACAAGTCTTTATTTTCTTTTCCTCCACAGTTTAATTAGATCATCGTTTGACAGATCTTTAAAACAGCTGACTGTACTCACTTGTAATAGGGTTATAAATCCTACTAAAGATCAAATTATACATTTTGCGTTATTATGCACATCACTTTAAAATGTCATCCAGCTCTTCATGTATTCTTTCTTCCTTTTTAGAAGTATGTAATATTTCCATGGTTATTGCTTGCAAATCTCATGTTGCGTAACACTGGTTGATTTTTTTTTCTTTCCTTTCTTTTCCTTACCCATTCTGCAAAAAAACTGCAAATAACTGCCATCATCAATAATACAAATTAAAATATTTTATTACACATCTGAGCATAACTGATGTGCTGTCTAGTTCCAGCAACAGCAGAAACAAATGAACCTATCATATTTAGGGACACATAGACAAGAAATGAATGTTGTGTTCTCTCTGAAAAAGTTATCCCTGCAGACCAGATCTGCTCAAATCACAGGCATTTAAGAGGAGAGTTGGCTAAAATTTCCACTGAAATCATGATTTCCTTAGTCAGGATGTATTATTTTTTGTTATTATTTAAGCGTTCTTTAAAAATTCATTCTTAGAATGAGGACTACCAATTTTGCCGTAATGCTCCAGAAAAGCTTTGCCGGTGTCTAACACCCAGCAATTTTCAGCCCAATGAGTCAAGTCTGACGAAATAATAAGGAACTGAAAACAGGGTCTGATAACTTGAATGTGCTAAGGAAGCTTACCTACAGGGCAAGCTTACCTACCAGCTCTGCCTCGTATGGGAGGGGCATTAAAGGATGGGAAGGCGTATATGCTACTGTCGAACTACAGCATCTTCATCCACAGTCACAAAATATTCTGACATGTTCTAACACAAAATGGAAAACTCACGTTAGTTTTAAAAGAACTTATCATTTAAGAATTATTATTCTGGATGGAAATCTTTCCATATACATGGGAATATTATTTTTTAATACTTTCTTTGAGGACCTTTAAATGTACTAGTGATTTAGTAACTTTACATTTAAATATTTGCTTTAGAACAATGAAATCAAACTTCTAACTGCAAAATACACAAATGAATAGTTCAGACTCTGAAATTCAGCCTCCTTTGTAGATTGTGCACCGTTGGTTTAACCCAACCTAGCGGAGACATACGTGATAGGCCATAAGGAGAGACTTATCTCTGGGAAGTCAAACTCTCCCATTTTGTTTGGAGGTCCAGATACTACACACTGTCTGCTAGAAAAGCAATCTGTCTTGGGAAAATATGCAGCTGTTTCCCTAGAATTTGATAAGTTTACTTATCATATTCTGTGCTTCTTTCCACAAACACCCTATATACTGTATATGGCTCTCTACTGCTCTTTAACTGAGGTCTCTGCATGCCAGGAAGAATTTGATTCCATATTTGCTTTTTCCTGAGTGTCTTCAGGATTAATACAGTGAGCTTTGCCTGGATCCATCCCAGATCTACTTGGTCCTGCCAGATACTGAGAAATACGACCCTAAGCCAGAAAAGAATTCAACTTTTGCAACATCTTAAACACAAGGATAGCATTGTGCCAGCAGATGAGCCTTTTGGGAGAGAGATGAAATGTCTGCCAACATATCAGGGTTTGTACCATGAGGGCCACAAACTGTGTCAGGTAATAGGTACTCCGAACACCACAAGTTAACCAAAAGTCAAAGATGTTCTTGAAATCAACACAGGAGCTCATTTTCGACACAGAGATATTTAAGTGGCTCCTGGTGACTGCCTCTGAGGCACTCAGGTGGAAAATGGGTTCTACAAACGGACTTTTCCATTCCCTGTTCACATCTCTCTTCCAATCCATGTGCAGAGAGGGGACGATGATTTTCCACCTGTCCATAATGTTTCCAGCATCATGGAGCAGTCAGGGACTGAGGACTGCCGGGTGCAAACCCGAGTAGAGACGGGAACAGGAGCCACTCGCAGAATACAGGCAGGCAAGGGCAGACTGGCAGGACTGGCAACCCAGTTCCTCAGGTACGGATAGCTTATCAGTTTGTATCTCCTGCTGGGCAAAGGCCAGGGTCTGGCAACTGACTACGGATAAACAAATAGTGCCATTAGTAAGTGCCCGCTCTGATCCTGAATGTGCTTTTTCTTGCATCTACTGACGGCAGAGGACGCAGCATATCAACATCCCAAGGCAGAAGTTAGAACTAGGACTGTATTCAACAAAAGTGCTCAGATTTTTGTGGATTTGAACTCTTTCAAAATACTACAACAGAAAGAAGTTCACTTTTTGGAAGAAGTTATCCTGAAGTCATTATTTGGGTTAATACTTTTAAAGCAAAATACAAAACCGACCATAACTATTTACCTAAAAGATACCATTTGCTTGGTTGAGACGTACAGAAGAACATGATGACAAATGCTGTAGCAATGACTATCGCAATGCAATGGAACAGGAATATGAATGCAACAGCGATGAAAATAGAACCAACACGCACACATGAATACATCTTTATAAATAACCTTATCTGAATGGGTGTTAAATCACTTCTTAACCACTCATGCCCACACCCTGCAGGGTGCTTTGTAATGGGAGCTGCATAACCTTTAAAAAAAGGTAAAGTACGTGCTTATAGGATATTTCCTAGGAGTTCTCAATATAATGCGCCATTGTATCTACTCTTTACCTGGACAAACTTGAAACCATACAGCCACGTTCTTTGCAGAGGCTTTGCAGGCCATTCTGCAGAGGTCCCCGGTCACGGCGTGCGCTCCAGCGCGGAAGAGAGCGCGGGAGCGCCCTTTGCGCTTGGTGGGGTTTTCCCCCGCAGGTGCACCGTGATAACGGCAATTCCTCCTTTGCCGGTGCCTAAAGTTGAGCCTCTTCCAGCCCGAGCAGCAGCCGCCCGCCCCCGCGGACACCCCCGCCCGCTTCGCCCCCGTTCACCCGCGGGCGGCCGTGCCCCCGCTCTGCCCCTCTCGGTGCCCGGCGCCGCTTACCTCGCCGGCGGGGCCCGGCCGCCGCCAGGCAGCCCAGCAGGGCGGCGCAGAGCCAGAGGGACGGAGGGGCAGAGCCCGGCATGGCCCCGCCGGCTCCCCTCCGCCGCGCTACCGGCACGGCCGGCGGCTCCCCCGCTCTTGTGGCGGCTCCTCCGTGCGCCCACCCCGCGCCTTCCTGCAGCCCCCCTCCCGCCGCGGAGTGCGGCCGGGGCGGGGATGGGGGTATCCTCGGCAGGGCCCGGCCCTCCGCCCGCCTCCCTCCCTCCCTGCCGGCCCCCGGCCCGGCCCCGCCGCGGGGAGCGGGGGGGGCTGTCGCCTCCCGGCGCTGGGGACGGGGGGGAGAAGGGGGGGACGGGGGCGGGGGGGGCTGGGGCCCTGGGCGGCCCCGGTTGCCTTGGGCATCCCCTGTGGGGTGCTGGGGGTGGTGGTGGGGATTTTCAGGCAGAAAACAAACGGAAACACTCAGCCATTCCCATCGGGGGATGGATGAAGATGCTTTTCTGCATCCTAGAAAGACCCAGAAGCTGGTGGGTGTCATGAAAGAGAGATGTCCTACTGTCCTCCAACCTGTAACTCTATTTTCTAATGTGCAGTAAAATGCTGAAAAAGAGCCAGTTTCAAATTTTTTGTCCTGGATACTTTGGTCGTTTCCTTAGATGACCCAGAGTGTTTTATACTTCGACTTTAGTGAAAATTGCAACCTGCTGTGTTTGATACCATTAATGCAGAATGAGTTTAGCAAATATTTAACAGTTTCAAGCATCCAAGTTTCAAGGCTTGCTGAGAGATGCTCCTCTTCGGAAATGTCTAGCAGAGGATGAAGAAGAGGACAAATCTCAGCGTTTAAGACTGGGCAATGCCAGTATTTTTCCTTGTAGGCTCAAGGTTGTGCAGGCAGTGAACCACTTTGCACGCACAAGGGTCTACAGCAGACGTCTGCAGAAATGGTTCACATTCTCATTAAGGGTATGCAGACCTAAATCAAACAAATAAATGTTGCTGATGCTAAAACACAGTTTACTGCCATCCACTCAATGCCCGCAAGGGTAAAATTTTCGCTGTGGAGTGCTCTCAAGAGGTACTGACCTGGGTGGCTCTGGGCAGAGCAGGCTTCCCTGCAGAAGGAGGTGTCAGGGCCTGGGGTCAAGGCAGAGACACAGCGGGGTTGTGGGGGTAACCTCAATCTGCTCCCGTGCGCACACCCTGAGCCTCCTCGCTGGAAGAAGCGGTTCAGCTCCATGACAGCAACAAGTTTTTGAAAGGAATTGCTGACGCAGCCTGAGAGTTGGATTCAGAGTCTTGGGTTTCTGTCAGTTCTCTGCGGCGGATGTGTTTCTCCTAGACATTCAGGGAAATTTTAATGATGAGTTTTCTAAACTGTTTAGACAACTATCTGGGTTATTTGTTACCAGATGTGATAAACTTTTATCCTGAAATAAGTTTGGGTTTTGTTTTTATTTTTCCCTAAACTGCGTTTATAAAGAAAACAAAAGGAAGGGAAGAGGTATTTTACAAAACAGGTTACAAAATAAGGACCTAGAAAAAGAGACGTGAGAAGCTTTGACAAAACTTAAACGTGAAGCTACTTCTTTGACCCCCACTAATCATGATGGAGTGGTATTTACAGCAGGATTAACACCTTTCATCATGGGTCATGCAGGAGACCGAAAGAGGTGGCAGTAACAGCTGCTGGGGTAAAGATACCTTTCATCTTTTCTGCACTGGTTTTCCTCTACCAGCTCCCTCTGCTACTATCAGCCTTGTAGCCTCTTACAGTGACAGCAGAGGAAGAGCATATTGTGGTTAAAAGAGCTGACAACTTGCCAAAAGCCGTACTTGGCACTCACGGTGACAGAGTTGCGTCAGTGACAGTGAATTTACAAAAAATGAAAGTAATTCCAGGGCAGCCTCATCCTTGTAATAGGAGTATAGGTCTTTCCAGCAGATCACAATTTCAGAAAGTTTTAGGCAGCAATTTACATCGTTTTAATTAAGTAAATCATAGGCTATGTAAAATCTGTTTGCACTGCTGAAAACACCTCCTTCACTTACGATGGAATATGAAGTCAAACTACAATTTTGTATGTGCATATTATTAAGCAGCAGGAGCTTTGGGAGGAAAAACCAAGACTGTCAAGTGGAGGAAGAATTTAAGGTACTATAAGTGATTATGTTTAAAATTTAAAGTTTGACTAAAAGCAGGGAGCAATGGTATCAATGCCAGGGAGCATTTAGACATTGCAGCACAGAGCAGCATTTCCCAGAGTGGATTTTATGAATATCAGTGCAGAAAGAGAGACGTAATCTTGGTTTTGAAAATTATTCCAAGGCTAACTTCCAGTTTAGTAATCTCAGCCTGTTTGGTAAAGCTTTTAAATACATATTTAATTTAAGGTGGACTCTTAAGTTTCATCTATGAATGAACTAAATTATTTTTCTGAATGAAGCCTGAGTAGAAGTGCTTTTGCTGACACAGGACTGACTTATTAGGGAGGGAAGAGCATACTGATAAATCAGAGAAAACAGACGTGTTGGATGACAAGGAGCAGAGACTTGGGCAATGCTGAAATTAGAGTCATTGCAGAAGTTTAAAAATCCAGATAAAAAAGAAGGTGGCCCTGCTGATGCTAAGTGCTCGGTGCTGCAACGAGATTGTACTGGTTTAATGGTTATCTGCATAAGTTCATGCCTGTGCAGCTCCAGTGTGTGTGTATGCGTAACAGGAATCCTAGAAAAATCGTGAAACAGAAAAAAGGGAACTTTCTCATGAATGCAGCCAACATAGCAACTTCTTACTTCATCTGTCATTTCTATTGCCAACATGCTAGTGTCCTCTCTGTAACAGTGCACCTTAGATCATGAACTCAATATATATGAAACACACATCTTCTGCAGTATTTAACAAGACTATATTAGCTCAAATTGCATTTGGGGGAACAGTCCGGACCAGGCAGCAGGCAAGTTGATAGCAGGCTGATTAGAGATAAAGGAGTAATAGCCTTAAGTATTATAGGTAACTAAGTCAGGAAGAACAATCTGCAGTGTTTGCCAGAATGTGTACATTCATAAATATGTGTGCATAGCTGTTCAGGTGTGAACTGGAAATGAGAAATCACCTTTGAGTTTTAAAAGTACTTGGCTCCAGACAAAGCCAGGAATGTTTTTTGTAGTTGTATCCAAGCCCTAAACTCAAAGGTAAATAAGGGGATCACCTAGAACAAAGGCAGTGTTTGTGGTAGGCTACTTGGAATAACAAATAATTAGTGTGAATGCTGGTGCACAAGGGAGGGGAAGCAGAGATGGAGGGCTGAGGGCAGCAGCGGGGTAGGTGGATGCTGTCCTGAACAATGAATCTCCAGATCTGACACTTAAGGCTTCTTAGCAATATTTTGTAAATAAAGGTAAACAATTAGAGAAGCAGCTGATTATGTTTAAGCTCAAATTTCCCACTATATCTGATTTATTTTAAGCCTTTTCTTTCAAACTGTGTGCCTAAGAATATGCATGGAAGTCGTTTTTAAATGAATCCCCTGTGCTGTACCATTAAGCCTGTCTGTGTTGTAGGCAAGGTAAATTTGAATAAGCCCTTTAAACCTGTGTTGCTGTATTTGTTATCTGTGCAGAGATAGAACATGCATGTTAACTCCAAATAAAGCTGTGAGCAGAACTTGGAAGCTGGGAGAGATTTCCCTGCAAAGCTTCAAAGGGTCATTGCAGTAATGCCAAGCGCTGAATGTTTGGAAAGAGTCGCCTTCAGCAGATAACACCCCTCCTGTAAGGAGCAGATGGCTGAGAGATAGCCCACAGCTCTGGGCAGATCCAAAAGCATCAGAGAGGGATAGGTTCTCTTGCACTTGCCCTTTAATGGTTTTAGTTATTTCTTTTTGTAAAAATAATTTCTTTTCAATTATGCCAGTTCATGTATGTGAATGGTAAGTGAACTTGTCCTTTGTGAGACAATAAATTGTTAACATTCTTTGTCTAATCTAATCAATTCTGTCCTTAAAGTCAAATTCCAACCTTCCCTTCAAATTGTGGGTTGTGTGACTTTTAACTTAGGTAAGGTTCATTTGATTTAAAAACATGGTTTAACAGCTCTGTAACTAATGTCCCAAAACACCACTAAGATATAGGAAGACACACTAAGACACATTGCCAGTTCCAGTTCAAAATAAGATACTTGATTCTATCCCCTATCCCTGTCTGTGACACCAAATAAATAGAAACGGAGAATCAGCAATGGTCATATGCATTTATTTATTTTGGTTATTCTGTGGCTAACATTACAGCATTACCTGAGGTTAAATTTGCTCATGTTTATACTGCTGGTGGCTCTTTTGGAAAACTGCATGCCTTTCGAGTGGCATTTGTTTTTCAAAACTCTTTTAAAATTTGTAGAGGGTATTTTTTAAAATGCTATGTAGATGTACTCAGCATTGACAGTCTGTTTAGCTTTTAGAAATAATGATGTCTTTAGTAAGTTTTAGTTCCTGATTCTCTTTCATATTCGACCTCTTGTATGTACTATATTTGACTTATGTATTACAGTATCACAGTATCACAGTATTAAAGTAAAGTAAAGTATTAAAGGACTTCAGTGTAAAAATCTAATGTAGTTTGGCTTGGATAAGCAGTATGAGGTTTAATATAAATCGTAGGAAATCTATCTATCTCCAGGGGTTACAAAGGGCCAAATAAAATCAATGGTAGGCTTTCCATTAACTTAATTGTCTTTGGATCAGCCCCTTACTCTTTTATGGTTTTCAAATATTTTTATATTCTTTATTACATAATGGCTTGCAACTTAACTCAAAGGGCTGTCTGCTGTATTTACTCAGAATGTGCCACAATATTTTGAAGTCTGGGAAGTCCCATGGCTAGTGGAACATTAATGGAATAATCTTTGTTTTACCCACGCTGAACTGTGGCACTGACATGTAATTACATTGATCAGTTGCATGTGATACAGCTCTCAACTATTATTTCTTCTCTTTCTGTCTCCCATGTGGTTTGGTTTTGTGTGTGTACAGCTTGCTTAGTTGCAATTTTAAAGAAGAAAACATAGAATTCATTCTTTAGCCTATATAGAATAAATGCTACTTGAGTAACATCCAAAGCATTCATCTTGTAGATAACCATGTACTTCGTACTCTTAGCCTTACTAACTTTAGCCTATTCATATTTGCACTACTATTTTTGATATTTGTGAAATAAAAATTAACATTACCGGGTAAAAGTTTTGACTAAATTATGTGCTCTCCTAAAATGCAGATGAGAAAAAATATTCTTAAAGTATATAAACTATTCAGATGATGAACAAATAATATTTTTCTCAAATTCTCAGCTTACCTTTGTTGGTATCAAATGTTTTGGACCTGTAAAGACTAAAATATGTTTTAGTGAAATCCCTCAAGAAGTGGGATTTAAAACCAAACTTCCCACATCCTAGCGCTAAGAGCTATGTTCTTTCTTTCTGGGCCTACCGTTTCTCCTCCTAGCTTTTACCTTATATTTGGGACCAGCTCACTAGGTTGTGAGTCAGTAGGATCACTGAAGAGCCAGCTTTGGCTGTGTCCAAATACAGACGTGGCACCCCTGATAAGAGGTACATCCTAGCCACACTCAGTGGTTATCTGATAACACTATATATATACAAATAAATTAAACTGTAGCTAGCTTGGCAAGGAAGAGATGCATTCACCAAAGCAGAAAAAGCACATTCTTTGGCTTTGTTTGATGAAAAGGTCTGGTTGCTGACTCAAGGACAGAGTTCACGGTGGAGGATCATAAAAGGAAGGAAGCACATGAGTAAGGTTTCCTCAGCTTTGACTACAAGCCAGGTTAGTCTGTGTCTTTGCCTGCGCTGTAGGGAAAGGCAATATTTATTTAATAACGAGTGGGGCGATAAGGACAGATGCACTTTAAAGGAGCAGAAGCACAGACCATCAACTAGCTCTAGCTGGGTGCAGTTGCACTGATTTTTGCTGAGGATTTCACCCAGAATTTCCATTTTCATGCATGTCTTTATACAGTAAGAGGAGACTGATAAATAAGTCCTCACAGAGAGAAGCAGATGTAATTTTATTTTCCCCTCCCCATTTTCCATTGGGGTTTAAACAAGTATTTAGAGGAATACAGATTCCCCCTGCCTCACACTAATGGAAAATATGTTTCCTGTCTGTTTCCTAGATAAAATGATTTATATTTCTTGGATAGGAGTAAGATATCTCACTGCAGACAGCAATTTCTTGGCACAGCAAATTATGAAAACTTTTTTTTATCATCTGTAGTTTGAAGAAACTGGGAGGACAGTGTCTATCTGGTGCCCTGTTAATGTCCCTCTCTGATGGTTTGGCTATCTGCATTTTTAGCTTAACCACTTTGGTTTTTAAAATGCTGAAAAGAACAGAGCATGACTTGAACTGACAGAAAGCTATTGAGACAGGAACAAAGCACAGACCTTGTTTTGAAGTAGTAATAAACAAAATGTTCAAAAACTATTATACAAAATTGTGGAAGGTAGTGTTGCTAGTTGGATTTCTGAAAAATCAAACAATGTGAAAATCCACTACAATATTATTTCAGCACTACACCAGATTTAAAAGCCTGGTGCTAAATTAATTACACAGAACTATTTTGAGGGCTATTAATTTCAAGAAGTGTTAAACATGATGCAGCTACAGTGTCTGGCTCAGGAAGTCCTAAGCATCAGACTGAAAAAAATTGAGAACAGGACAACGAATTATTTAACTTGTGTGTTCAGTTTTCTCTAAGCAATATGGTATCGATCACCCTCAGGCACTGGTACTGAGCGATATGGTTTGACTTTTCTTATGTTCTTAATATTTAGCAAGGAGTGTAAGTACAGAAAAAGAGATGCAAAAAGTAACAAGGCAGGCAGCTCCCTAAACATTGCCAGATTTACATGGGAAACATTAGATAGCTTGTGAATCTATACCTTTTCTCTCTATTACCCTTATCTTGTAAAAAATTCATGGCTTAGTTGGCAGATAAATAATTTAATTGACTTCTGGCAGACACTGAATTTAAGATTAAACGTGCATATAGGCCCTTACTACTGGACCCTAACTACCTTTGGACTTTAAAAATATGTATTAAAATAGAAAGGGGATATAAGTGCAAGGCTGGAGAAGCTGTGATTTAAATGGGTTGGGAAGAGAAGTCTGCCCTAGTAACACCAGGAAGTATTACAGGGGGAAAATTGAGAGAAGTTGCAAGCCAACCTCAGCTAAAGCGTGGGTCAGCCCGAAAATTTCAAATTAATATTTCTGAATTAGATCAGTCACGGGCATCTGAAGCGAGGAAAAGAAAAACAAAGCCAAGGTACTAAGAAAATCCCCAATCAAACCAATGCAGGTTGAGATCAACATTTGTAGTTCTCATGGCTTGTTTTGGTGCCCCTGGGAGAGGTGACAGTCTTTGCATAGGCTTTGCCTGAGACTGAATTTGATGCTAGCATCCAGATCTTTCCAAAGTATATTGACACTTCTGTATCCAAGCAAAGGAGGACCATTCACCTGCCAGGCACTCTAATCACAGCAAAGCCTCCAGCCTCAGCTCTGTTTATCATTTTACAAGTTTGTCAGATTTGTACTTTATTTACTTATCCACATTTTCTGACTAAACAGGATAAGTTTACCAGTGCAAAGTGTTCCCTAATTTTAAAAATATTTGCAACATGTAGATTCCATAAACACTCTGCACAGAAAATTTATTTACTAGAATGTCTGTAGAAACTGATGATAACGAGGCAAGGTGTTACCAATGTCTCCAAGATCTGGCTTGGGGTGTTTTACTCATAGTTTCAATATTAAACAAATCAAAATATTTGAGGTTAGGAAAGATTTTTTCTTTGAGTCACACTGTTAATGAGACACCCTAGGGTATAGACATGACCCACACAATAGAGAAATAGAGAGCAATGGTCTCAACCAATTCCCTGCTGCAAGGAATCATTAACTGACCTTGTTTGGTCTGGTTTGGTTTAGTTTGGTTTGATTTGGTTTCTCCCTGTCTCTCATTCTCTCCTCGTCCTTCCTGTGGAAGGCTATCACTACAGATCATGTTTGTTAGGAGAGATTGGAAAGAGTCCCTCGAGTGTTCAATGGATCCCTCTGGACTAAAACTCTTTTACGTTGTTGCCCGATCTTCCTGTTGGCAGGTTTGTTCAGAGCAGTGGCTTTATTTTTTGCACATCTATTTCATCAACAGAAGTCATAAGATCTGAATTGTCATTGTGCATTTAACATACATTTCAAAAGAGCCTCAAGTTTTGAAGCTAACAGTAGGAAGAAACAGAAACGTTGAGAAAGGAAAGCTCTAGGAGAGGGTCTAAAAAGGAGAGCTAAAAAAACTCTAGAAAAATCTTCTCAGGAATGAAGTGCAAAAGCCCCATGTAAGTAATTTAAACAGAGGTCTGAAACTGCAGTCAGGAATCTGTTTCAAAGAAAATCTTATTCTGGCAAAAAAAAAAAAGAGACAATTGTGTGGTTTACCCGTATGATGTAATTATTGTTAAATTTTATTTAAAAAAAAATTAAAAGGTAACTTTTCTTGATGAGGTGTCGACATTTGTATGAATTTAGTGCCAGAGGGCAATCTGCTTTATAGATAGTGGAACAAATCTTAAAGTTGTGCAAAATAGCACAGCTGTATTGGTAACTATACAGATATGTAAACTTCAATTACCTACAGATGACAATTCAAAATGGAAGGGAGAAAATAATCTAATTCAATCAGATTAGTTTAAAAGATTAATTCTTGTTTTATTGGTAGTATAAGCAACTTTGGTAAATGGTATGTAATTTTTTTTTTTTACTGCATGTCTTTCTGGCATACTGTTGGTTTAAGCACTCTTTTCAGTTTTACTGTAATTTGAAGTTTCTGTTCCATTACTTTTCTTCCTCTATGATTAGGAATTTTGATATAAACTGTATGAGACAATGAGATGGCTTATGGAGACGGGGTAAAGGATAAAGGATAAAGACAAAGTAACTGCTGTATTCTGATGTTTAATACTGTTAACAATCTTAGTTTTGTCATTTTAGAAATAGATTGTAAGTATATCTGAGAATGAAAGCCAGATGGTCAGTGGGGAAAAAATAAATCCTTTTGGCATATTTCTTTATGATGCAAATTTTGTTCCAATGACTATGTAGGTCAAGAACGAATAAAATGATAACTTCAGCAACGAAATTCAGACAAAGATAGTACTACTACTTAAAAAAAACCCCCAAACCGACTACTTCATTTTTCCAGCTAGAACAAGGCTGTAGTGTATCAGCTTCCTCCAAGTTACCTCTCCCACATGGACTATCTGTAGACATTTGTCTCTGCCTTGATCCTTCCCCAAAACCCATGATTATAACATAAGTTTTTAATTTTTCCATTTAAGAATGCACCCTTTCTGTATGATAGTTGTCTGGCTTCAGAGCTGCTGTTTACATCTATGATCTTGACAAAGGGAATCATGGTTAACTTGTTACATTTGGTAGAATATTGTTTGTACTTGAGAAAAAAAGTAAGCAGGTCAGTTAAAAGTGAATTCCTTCTTCACATTCCTTAAGCAAAGACTCGTTATCCCACCTGTTGGGGCAATTTATCTGCTTTGCAGTAAAGAAGACATTATCTTTAATCTGACTTCATAGGTCTTATTTTTATAGTGCACCCATTATTTTATAAGGATATATAAAACTATGATTTCTATCTAGAAATAATCAAGTATTAGTTAAATAAAATTAATTATTAAATAAATGGGTGCATTAAACAATGTAAATGTGTGGATGTATAACTGATAAAGAGATTGAATGCCATTGCTAGAATTGTAATACTTTATCTTACAGTATGGATGTCCTTGACACAATTACTAAGTTCCTGTCCTCATCTACGTAGTACCATACGACGCTCCTTCAAACTTGAAAATGTTCAGAAGACGTGTCAGCACCTCATGCTCTTTCTGACAAAGAAATCTTGTTTTGACAAATACCTGAAGGTTTTGATAGGTGAACAGAACAAAGCCATGAACCTCTGTGTCTTTTCTGTCAGCAGCAGAAAGGCTAGCGTTGGTATAACACAGTCCTTTTCCCGCTGTATCTCAATTTTCAATTAAGTGAAATTCATCAGCTGGAAAGGCTTTGATCTGCTGTGCTTTAACACAGAAATACTGTGTTACTGTCAGTAGTAGAGCATCTTAGTAGTCTCGGCATTCTAAGTGTTCTTCTTTATGAGCCTGAGCTACGAAAATATAGTATTAAATAAACATATGTTATTATTAATAATCTCCTGTTAGGCCTATTGGTCTGTAGTACTGTTCAGTTTTCAACTACTTTGCTGTATGGTTCAGAGATCACCCATGGGCCTGGAGAATGCTTTCAGCAGGTCATTGCTGAAACTGAGAGAGGAGGTCAACAGTAAAGATACCAGCAAAAACCTGTAAAAAGCAGAGCCAAGTTATACTGTTATACTACAGCAATGTTTGAATGCAAGTTGGGGGGCAAAGACTGAAAAGAATGGAAAATGTTGGGTATTGTAATAGTCCCAGTTACACCAGTGGGGCCCCACCAAACCACATGACTTTGTGCTGGTAAAAGTTGGTCATAGGATTTATATGATTTTAATACAGTTCCTGTAGTTAGGGAGAGCAGGCCTTGCATTTAAGTGGGTTTTCTCTCAGTCCTGCCTGTGTGGTTTTAGTTTTCCATTGCATATAATATTTTTGCAGGATCTACTGTCATGAATTCAAAATACAGTCCACAAATATAAAATCAATGAGCTAATGAAAAACACTGGATAGTAAAATTTCCTTCAATTATCTTCAACAGTCCTGAAATAAGTGTTAAAAATTTGTTTTGTAACTTGCCCTGAAACGTGATGGAAATTAGTGCTTATGAGTCCCTTGTGAAAATGTAAAATACCACAGTTTAAAGCTTCACGTAGAGGTCAACAGAAAACATTTGTCTCAAACACATCTACTGTGTCCCACCAGGACTATTCCAAGCTGATGCCCTCTGCATTCAGATGAAAAGAATAATTTTCCTGGTCAGTGCTGTTTTTTAACTGTCAGAAAGCAAATGTGATCTGTTTAATTAATAACCTAAAGTGACTATGGCTCAGAAGTGAAGATATTTAGAAGTAGAAGTGATCAATACAATGAAACATTTCCTTTCTTTGATTCTGCTGTATTTAGACTGGTCTGAGCTTACATATATTACAAAGGAACACGCTGTTTAAAATCTGTTCGTTTTTGTCTACATAGTGATATAGACTTGTTCATAGGAAAAGGGATTGTCAATCAAGAAGAGAAAGATAATGTAGGGGAGGCAAAAATATGTTGGTTTGCCTTGTGTATAATGACAGTCAGAACTAGAAACATCTTTTAAGCAAGAGATGTCCTCTGTAACATTTTTTTTCTCACTCAGTCCTTGATAAACTCCTTGGCTTCTCTTTTCAGAGCACCCCTGCATGCGTAGAAGCCAGCTCATCTGTATTTTGAGGATGAAGGGTCATTTAAAACTCCACAACCCATTAACAGCAGGTTTACTGAAGTTAAAACATTCAGTCTCTAAGCCCTCTGCAAAGGCAATACAATCAGTTAGACCTTATTTCACATCTTTCCTCTTTGACGATACAGATTTAATCTAGAGATATTGCATTTGCTGATTTGTTAAAACTAGGAATTCCCCTTCTATAGATCTGTGACTCTTTGTGATGCGCTTACCTCTCTCTGTTCCCAGACTTGCTGCTACGCTAAGAACAGACGTCCTGCTGTTCGACTGGAGCCTTAGCATTGTGTATTTGAAGATAATCCCTAGACCACCAGCATCTTTTCGGCATCTGTGAACATAAAGGTTATGACAGTTGCCCCTTCTGAGTGTAATCTTTGGTTTTACAAGAATTCTGCTACAAGATTTTCAAGCTGTGATTATCTCTTCCTGCTTTGTGTGGTATTGCTAAGAGAAAAAATAATAGTGGAAGTTTTAAAAGCAACACATTTTGCAGTGTTTTAAGACCTCCAATTTGCAACTAAATTATGTACTTAGCTTTACACACTTGACTTCTTTGGACTATTTAACAGCTTACACTGCAGCACATGTTTAAGTGTTTGCAGGATCAAGATCCACATCCTCTCTGCACCATTAAATGTTTTGCAATTGAACAGTGGTTAGATTCCCCAAGGGCTTGTCTTTTATGTATAAATGGAGAACATCCATGGCTTGCATCTGGGATTTCTCATCTTGAGTGATCTAATCTCCTTAGTGTGTATGTGTGTACTCATGCACTTAAATATGTAGACATAGTAATGACCAGAATAAGCTTGCTGGGGGAAAAAAGCAAGCAGGAGAAGGAATTGCCAAATATTCTTGTTGGGGTTTTACCCTAGCCAGCAACTGGGACCAGGCAGCCTCTCTCACTCACTTCCTCTTATGCCCCCAGAAGGGTAGGGAGAAAAGGAGGGGAAAGGGAAAAAAACCCTCATAGGTTGAGATAAAGACAGTTTAATAGAACAATAACAGAAAAGGAAAATAACAATAACAATAATAATGATAATAATAATAGTAATGGTAAAAGTATATACAAGGCACAAGTTACTCTCACCGCCCACTGAATTGGTTGCCCAGCCTGACCCAAGCAGAGATCGTGGATTCCCCCACTCCCTGGCCATCCTCCATTTATATACTGAGCGCTATTGTTCTGTCTATGCTCCTTCTCAGCTTCTATGGGAAGCCGGAAAATGTCCTTGACTAGTATAAACATCATGTAGCAACAACTAAAACAATTTGCATTATTCAGATTCCTTTCTTACCAAATCTGAAAACACAGCAACCACTAGCTTCCAGGATAATAATAATTGTCTAGGCATACCTCCATGAATGAAGACAAAGTACTGGAATATACCTGCAAAGTGCTTGTTTTTAAATAATCTGATCATAAATCAAAAAATATGTTTTGCTGATTTTTGCTAATATAGGCACAAAGAATATACTGGTTTACTTTCTCAGGAAGTTTTTGTAACTGTAACCCATGGGCTCCAGAGGAGTCAACCATTTAATAGAAATCATCAAGACTATTTAGAGAAACATTTCTCAGCTGCTTGGGAACGGTGTGTTTTGTCAGCAGTTCAGTATGAAGACGTGCTCCCTGACCTTGGCTCTGCATTAACCTTCCGGTCTGTAGTATGACCGTTTGGCACCATGGATGTGATTGAAAATGTCCCACACTATAGCTCTGCAGGACTGAGAGGGGCTGCATGTCTGTGTGCGCGTGAGTGCATCTTTGTGGTTGTCTCAGCGGTAGTTCTAGAGGTGGTTTTCAGTTCCAGGTGGTTTTCAGAGTTCCAGAAAGGCTTACTTTACATTAAAGCCATTAAGAAAAACTCTGGACGAGATAGCTCTAAGCCACTGAGACTCATTTGCACTAGAAAATAAAAACATGTATTTGTTTTTTTAAAAGCTCTGCTATCAGCTGTTTTTCAAATATGCACTCCAGAAAACCAAAACAAAAGAATAGAAACCAAAAAAGTCGGATGCATGCCATTGATCATAGCAGTATGATAATGAAATAAAAGCTACATATTTGTTATTGGTAGGATAGGGTTTTCCTCCTATTGAAACATTGGTCTCTTGTGTATATCGCTCTGTAAAAAGTAGAAGATAAGAGAACCTTTCAGACAGAATTGTTATTTGCCTCTAGAAGCAGTTGCAAACGAAGTGTTTCAAGGACAAACTCTGTCATGTTTTCTCAAGTAGAGAGCGCACTCTAGGCCCAAGTTCTATAAAAATGTAAGAACAAACATTTTGATTAGAAACATTCCAATTCATGTAAATCATGTGTACAGAGCTGCAGCAGCATCCTGCCATGAAATAATTCTTCCTCCCTTCTAGATACCATCAGGCTCTTTAAAGAGCTGCCACAGACCTGGAGCAGTATCAACATGTTTCCCCTCCATACCTTGGTATTTAGATTATTTCAGTATAAGCAATTGTGCAGTAAAGTATTGCCATTTACAGAATGGGACATTTGGAAGAATCTTGAAAACTATAAATCCCATTAAATAAAAATGCCACATGAAATATGAGATGTGAGACAACACATTATATTTTTTTATTTTATGACTCAGTTTAAAGACAGGTTTTTTAAAGTCATTCAGACAAACCCTCTTTTATTATATGTATAGGAATAGCTCTGATTTCGTGTGACTTTCTAAACTAGATCTAGGTGAAAGCAATGACTGGGCGTGGAGGTCACCCTGTATAGTGATTTCATCTTCCTAGAAAGCAAAAACATAATATGCTGAATTGCTACAATAAATTGTATTTTATTGTACTGTACAATTGTACAATTGTATTGTACAATTGGAATTGACTTTAATAAAAGTTTGAATACTTGGTAGATGTGAAAAACCATTCCTTGCATATTATAGCATTCTTTTACTTAGATGTCAGTATTTAACTAGTTGAGTACCTTATACTTAAAAAAAAATAAATCAAAGTTCTATGACAACTTTTCACATATCTCAAAAGTTCTTTCTAAATAAGATGAAGTAGAAGTGCAGAAAGCATGAAGAATGCTGTAAGGATTTGGAGCACAAGTAGTTTCTTGTGAAGGATGCCATTTAAAAAACAGCTTTAATGATAATCTTCAGGCAATAATGATGGCTTTGAAACTGGCTTGTTTTTCTTGACCAAGTGAAATGCAGAATGTTGCTCCAGGGTACGGGTTTTCCTGATCATCTTTTCTTTTGGCCCTGAGCACAAGAGGACTGAGGGGCAGTTTGCTTCCAGCACTGATAAGAAACATCGTGTTGATGAAGGATTCTAATACAGGGCTCAGCAAAGGGGTGAACCCGTTTACTGAATGAAGCAGTGTGTTACTTCACAGCTTATCTTGCCATTCAGCTCTTATTACTCAAAAGGAAGTGCATATCCCTGTCACTGCTTGTCTTTGTGACAATATCAGCAGCAACTGAATTTACTGGGGACAAAATTTTGTTCAGTCCCTGGTGCTCCTGAAAAAGATTTTACATATTGTATTGATCTTTGTTTCTACCTTTTGTGGAGTGCCTTATAAAAGAAGATTGTTCTCCTGTTGTGCTCTTTATGGAAATGGTAAACTTAATTTGAATATTGCAGCAAATATAACCTTAGAAACATCAGTGGGCACGTTCAGTCCTTTATCTGCTGTATGAGTCTAAGAATATCTTTTACTTATATATATGAGAAAAGGCACAAGCACACAAACACATACATATAAGAAAAGGCAAAGTTGTACAAAAATGCATCTTCATATTTTTTATTTGTGCAGAAAATGACTTTGGAGTGAAACTGGAAATAGCTGAAGGGCTCACTGTCCCCTTGAGTTAAAAAGCACAGCTAGCTAACATAGGTATCTTTCAGGATGATTGATCCCATGTATTATCTTTAACTTGTTAATATGCCACACTGACCAGTTTCATTATTGAGGTTTTGGGTTGCATTTAGGTTGGACTTTCAAGGAAAATCTAAAACTTTGGTTAAAACCTGACAATTAAGTGTGAAAATTTTTAAATGCTTTGATGTTATAGAAAATATATGCAATTCTCCAGTTGTTGGATGAAAGACAGAAAAAAGGATTTTTAAGGGGTCGTCTTGATGAAGAAAAGTATATACTAAACTTACAAGCTTGTACACTTTTATATCTGGTTTGGCATACTCTTATTTATGAAAGAATGATTTTAAATTGAACAACAAAGTTCTAAGAGGATTCAGGTTTTGTAAACTGTTACTTCTTTTTGCAATTGCTTATTCTCATGGTGTCTTGGTTGAGCCATACTGTGAATGTACCACTGACTTCTCCATTACTTAAAATACACTTCTGTCTATGTTAAAATTAACAGTAATTTTTATATTACCTTTGATGACAGCAAGAATAGATTTTTACCTCTTGAAAAGTATTAGCATTAAACCATACTGTTACAAGTTTTTTTACAAACATTATCATCACAAGAATTTATCTCCCCAGCAAACCCTGAGGTCGCGGTCCCCTGGTTATTGCCTCTAAGTCATGGCCACGGTCTCCCCATGGTTATTGTCTCTAAGTATTTTGAGATAGCACCTCTAGCAGATCTAAGAACAAAGCTCGAATCTTCTGATGAGTATTAGTGCATCTGAAGTGCCTTGGGGCTAGAAGCAACTGTCCACTTTTCTATTGTTTCTAGTCAGACATAAGTTCTCTCTCTGATTTTCAGTTGTGCAGTAAACAAAAATATCTTTATTGAAACCTGTTTTGTACCTTTGTTTGTAGATAGCTATATACTTCTCTGTCTATGAAATCTTTTGGTTACATCCCTGATTTCAACTTTGGATACACATATTTTAATTCCACTTGATCATCTTAAACATACATCTGTTGCCATGTTCATTAGTCACAAATGCATATTCTCATGTGTGTTTCTGTTTGAAAAGAAGCTTCATTAATTGTTGCTGTATGTGATTCATGAGGAGATGCATAATATGTAGTGAATCCTTTGTTGGAACTGTTATTGCCTTTCATATCCAGAAATGTATGGAAGGGAAAAAATCAGCCCACAGGACATCACCGTGTGCCCCTTCATATCTGGTGTGGATGGGACGGCAGTGGGCTTAGGATTCTATTGGCCAAAAAGTCAGATGAAATATTCTGAGGGAATGACATAAAATTCCAGTGAAGTACAGATAACTGTGCCGTATTTGTTCTAAGACTCCTCAAAATATCAACATGGACAGGTCTGCAATTACGCTGTAATTAGGTCTCCAACTGTGCCTATTTTCAGCTCCTTCCTTTTCCTACCAGGAGGTCTGTGAATGCATGGCACAGGAAAAATCTAGTCCAAATTAGAGCAGGCTGGCAAAACTTCCGACAAGACAGTTTGTCCTGATGAAAAGTACCTTCATTCCTGTGAAACTTCAGTGAAGCAATAGTCTGCTTCTTTGCCTGACAGGCTGCTTAGGAAACCAGGTTTCCTAAGTCTGTAGTCCCTGACAGCTTCCTCATGGCTTCTTCTGAGGCTGAGAATCTTGAACAATAAAACAGGGAAGCTAGAAGTATGGAAGACTTTTAGAAAAGTGTGGTGGGTTGACCCTGGCTGGTAGCTAAGCACCCACCCAGTTGCTCACTCAGTTGTCCCCCAGTAGGATGGGGGAGAGAAACACAAGAGCAAAAGTGAGAAAACTCGTGGGTTGAGATAAAGACAGTTTAATAAGTAAAGGGAAAAAAGAGGAAAAAAAGCAAGCGATGCAAAAGCACTCACTCACCACCAGCTGACCAATGCGCAGCCAATCTCTGAGCAAAGACTGCTTTGGAAAAACTCGTCCTAAGTTTTACTGCTGTACATGACATTATAGGGACCCTCTGGCCAGTTAGGGTCGGCTGTCCCAGTTGTGTCTCCTCCCAGCCTCTTGCCCACCCCCATCCTACTGGCCTTTGGTGGGTAGTTGGAGAGAGAGCCTTGACACTATGCAAGCACTGTTCAGCAACAGCCAAAACGTTGATGTGTTAACAACACTGCTTTGGTCACAAATCTGAAACACAGCACCATATGGGCTGCTATGAAGAAAATGGACTCCATCCCAATGAGCCCCCGTACGATAAGATTTTTAATAGGTGTTTGGCCCTGCATTCTACAAAAAAAAAAAAAGCTGTGTCAGTTGTAACTGTTGTCTAGGGGAGACAGTACTTTTGCTCTCTACTAACATCCTAACTGCCTAGGAAAATACTAGGATATTACATCAAAACACTTTTGCCAATTTGCACAGTTTTCACTAGAAATTGATGACTGCTCGCAAACAGTAAAGGCTTCATGTTTGCAAATAACCCGTTTGTCCTTCATAACTTCTCCTTCTCGTGCATGTTTCCCAAAGAAAGGAGAAGTTAGGGAAAGGATCCCATATTTACAACTTTTAGATTTAGATGTTGTGTGCTATTCACTATTTTTCTACTGCCTGAGTTTCCAAAACCCTTTTGTTGCATATTTGATGTGTACCTGCATAACTTGGTAGTGTAGAAAGGGAAGGAATGCAGCATGAGAGTCATTTCTGCAGGAGAAGTCAGCATGAGGCTTGTGTATCATTAAAGTTGCAGATGGATGGTTTAATATGACTAAAATGATGCACTAACTTTGTACTGACTCTCACGCTGTGTGGACTGTGGGCCAGGCTCTTAAAATTTTGAATCTCTAGCTCAATATAAATACCTAGCTGTTCACTGGAAGTTAAACAGCTTTTGGAGATGTTAGCATCTTATTTATTTTTGTATGTCTTAAACATCTGGTACTATGTGGCTTTCAGAATTGGGATGTTAAGATTATTGTAGTTTTATCTCAAAGTAGAATCAATCCCACTTGAAATCTGCTGAAGGCAGATCTGTCTAACTTGTAGTTAGTTGTCCTGTAGGGTCAGTCTTTAAAGGTTCTTTTAGTTTCCCGAATTAGAGATTATTGCACCCGTTTTAAGTACGTACTAATGATGTCTTCTAGTAGGAACAAATTAATGGATTTTTTTTAAAGATTGTTTTGTTAAAGAAATGAAGTTCACAAATGTGTCATAATATAGCCTGCAGGTGAAAAACTCTGTATCAGCCACAGACACATTGCCCGGGTGATCAGCCAACAACATGGGAAGAGCTGGTGGGTGGTAAAGTTAGTTTCTTCCTCAGACACCAGCTTGGCTTTTCATTCTCTTTATAATTATATATGAGAACACATTATACAAGCAATCAGGCTCAGGGGAACTCCTCTTATTTATTATCTGAATAAAGTACATTGACATTAAATAACTATCATGAAGAAGTAAGTCATTGTCTCCCACAGGGAAGCTGTTCCTTTATCTTGTCTTGGAGATTGATAATTTCAGAGCCCACAGACAGGTCTCATCTTCTTTTCCATGTTTTTTCATTTACATATGCTAATGGCTATTCTGTCTGTAGATGGTACCAGCTTCCTAAAGCCATTGTTACAGAAAATTAAATTTCTCAGAATTGATTGATGACACAGTTAAAAATTTAACTTAATTAAAAAGTATAATTAGTAGTGTATGAGCTAACCTTGACAGAAAAAATGCGGCATGAGGAGTAGACTTAAAGAAGTACTATCACAAAAATAAGCTAATATAATACATAGAATGACATTTATCATGATCCGCAGATCCCATACTGGACAAACAGAACAGCTATTTTATCACTATAAACATTATCAGAGTTGTTGTCCTCAAGGAAAATAAAATTACTTCCCTGATTCTCATAAGTGGAAACATAACTGTCTGCTTCAAGTTTTATATGAGTATTTTAAGCCTTCTAGTGTACTAGTCATAGATGTTAATACAGTTCATGCTGTTGAATGAGGAGGAAAGAAACATACCACGCAGAAATACCTCCTTTGCTACTGCGCAATTTAACTGTAGAAAGTGCCATGCATTAGGGTTTCACCTTCTCACATACACGTCAAAGAGGGGGGAAAGAGGAAAGTAGCATCTCACTTTTGCAAGGAATTGCCTGTGTGTACAGCTGAATCTTCTACTGAAACTTGTATTGCACATACTTGAATTTCCAGAGTGCCAAGGAGGTGTTGGCATGGAGAAGAAAAAATGTTTTCATGGCCCCACAACTCTTCAATCTGTGATGATGTGCTGTCTACAGTTCTTATATCCAAAGCTCTCAAGTTGCCCAGCTATACAGTTGAGCAGAACAAGGATTCAGTAAAAGATTCAGCAAAGTTTCCCTGTTGACTTTGCCCTGAGTGCCAACTCAGTGGCAAACCACAATCTTATTTTATTTATGTATGCAAGCTAAGATTGCATTTAGAAAAAATCTACCAAATCATAAGACACGGCGAAGAAGAGATGGTTCTTGAGAATAATTAGATAGCAATGTGTATGAAGTCTCCAATGTGGCTCGGGGGGACAAGTTTTAAGTTATGCCTAGGGCTTCTACCAATCTAACATAACATCTACATGTAAATGGCATAAACACATTGGAATTAATCAGTCCTGAAATGGAGTCTCCCAGACAAGGTTCTTAACAGGTCAGTCTTCATGTTCCAAAGAAGGATGTCTGTAGGTTTAAATACAATATTCCATATCCTCACTTCAGCTATATACATAATAGATACGACATCAATTCTGGATGTTTGAAGAAATACGAAAACATTTTTTATGGACACTAAATATGAAATGAGGACATTACTTCAGCTGGTGCCTCAATCAAATACATTTGAGTTCCTTTTGGCTGTGAAGTACTGACTTGCAGTATTTAGATCATGTAGGTTTCAGTGCTCACAGGCTGGGCTCCTTTCTTTAGAATAGAGTTCCCTTACAGGTCTAATTGCTGCAGGGAAAGTGTTGCTTAAATGCTTCATTAGATTGCCAAACTAGAGATAAAACAATTCCTTCTTTAAGTTGAAAACTCAGCAGTCTCCCTAGGGATTGCAGTCATGGGCTTTTTCTTCATTTCTGGTTTGTCCTAGCTCTTCAGGAAGAAAGTGAGTTCACAGATCTTAAGGTCACCTTCCACATCTTATTAAAGACAACATTTCTAACATTTCTCCTCTGTGTCTGGGTTTTCAAGTGTATTGTCTATCTTGCTAAAAAAACCCTATACTTTCATTTCCTGCAGGAAGAAACTGGAGACAAAAAAGTTAACCCTCAGGGGCTAAGGTTGAGAGTCCTATCTTCCTATCTCACAAATGATGTAGAAAAGCTGTTAAATGGGACATTTGGTGGGGCCAAATTCCAACAGTACTTCTATAGAACCTGTTTTTTCTCAGCAGCTTTGCTCATGCAATCTAAGGCAATTAAAGCTCCAACGCTTCAATGCATGACAAATTTCCTTTTGTCTATAGTGAAGTAAGGACATATCTAAGAGCATTTTCTGGTTGCTGTGTTTTTTGCTTTGATGCAGTTGTTTGGATTTCAATAATAAAGTAGTGTTCACTCAAGTTTTCATCGCTGCTGTGATTTCCTTCAGAGCGAACCTAACAAAGCAATGAATATAAAATTGGCCCTATCTAGTCTGGATCTAATTTGAGAGTAAATGTTAGACTACAGTGACAGTTAAAAGAGGAAGGAAACTCAGACAGGACCCACTGAGTTACTGATATTCCCAGACGCTGCATGTTGACAGGTAAAATTTGTCTTAGGAGCTTAAGGCATTTTTTTTCTTGCTTATGTCTCTACCTTTCTTACTGACATATCAGCAGTTGCAGGAGGGACACTAAGGGACACTAGCTTTTAAAATAGCTTTTCACAGCTATTTTTGTATTTTTTTCTTCAAACTTTTTCTTAAAAATTATTCAAAAATGAGTGCCAAAAGCCCTAAGGTTCGACAGTGCAGGAGTTCAAGTGACATTGTTCAAAGAGATTGAGCCAAAGCACGTAACAAAATAAGTTAAAGTTGTTCATCTACACCCTAATATACCCTATCCTAGGACAGAAAGCATATTGCAGGTGAATAGACATAGTTTTACATCAGCATGCTAGTGTGTATATTCAAAAGTTTATACTCTTTTACAGTCTGAACTCTGCCACACACATACCAATTGGATAACCATTCTGATGTGCAACAAATAATTTCCCAGATATAAAAACTAAAAATGGCCACATGGCCCTTCCAGAATGGGGCCACATACTTGGTAGCCACGTTGAAAACTGTGTGAAAACTATGGCTCTTCACTGTTCAGCAGTCTTTCCCCCTTCTGGTGATGTTGGTACAATTAAAGTTGAGTGCAGTCACTAAAAGAAGTTTAATCCTTTTGCTGCATTGTAGTCATATGGTAAATTTTTATAGCTATAACTGCTCCTGCTTTATTTGTTATCGCAGCAGGGCATGGCTGAGATATAACAATATTGCACAGCAGGGCTGTCTCTTTTCACAAAACATTTCATTGAGGCTTTTGAGCTATCTCCTACTAATCAGATTTCTCACCGAGTTGCCCACCCACCCAAATCAAGTGTGGTCAGTGGACCTGGCAAGTTACCACGTTCCAAACAGTTTAATGAATATCTACCCATTTAATTTTGCTTAAGAAGAACCAGCAGGGTGGCTTCACAGGGTGGGATTATCGCCTCTGCATCCTGTTGTTCTTGACTGTGGGTTTAATTCCTGCTTCTGCAATATGAGTCGGTAAATGTAAGCCGAGATCGTACATTTGATCACGCTGCTCCTGGCAATGGAATCCCATTGAGCCACCTATTCAAAAACAATGTGTGGAGGGTTCTTATAAACCTAAATATTGCCTGACATAAAATAACGTATCTAACTGTAGAGCAACAGCTGGCATGCTGAGGATATATTCATCTGCACCCTTCTGCACTGCCTCCAGCAGATATTGCTATACATAAAAGAATTGAAAGGTGACATTAAAAATATTATTTGTAAAGACTGTATTTGTTTCCGCAGCTGTTTTCAGTCCTCTTTTCTTGTTTCTAATGTTTTGCAGTTTCCTTCTTATTCTTGTTTCTCCGGTGGTACCCGTGATGCAATTTTGAAACTTTAATAAACAATATTCTTTGCAGAATCTTCCATGTAGAATTGTAATTTGTTTTATAACTGTTACAATATAAATAATTAATTAATTCTTAAGCATATTATCAGACAGCTTTCTGGTCCAAAGGATTAAGAAATTAAATGGAAAGCAGATGAAAACTGAATAGCAGATAACTTGGACAAGTTCTGAAATATCCATTATTTTGCTGTCTGGTTTATGCCTGACACAGCACGAGGAAGCCCAGAATTCAGTCTCAGTTCTGTATATAATTGTAATTTTTTTGATAGCTCTGTTCCAGCTGTATCATTGGGGAATTAATTCTTCAATTGCTTATGAACAGAATTCCCATTTAAGTCCCTAAGCATGCATTCAGATTACAGGAGGGAAAAAATGGTCTGAGAAATATGATTGCAAATACAGCGATAAGCAAGTGGGTTGCTAAAAGTGTCATACAAAAGAAGACACTTAGCTTACAGGTTTTCATCTGATCAGAAGTTCCTGTAAGACAATAAGAAAGATATAGCCGTCTGGAAGACAGTTATGTTTTCTCTAAAATTAAGTGAAGCTGTAAGACCAAAAATGGAAACTTAGCCAGGTTTTTCTGTTTGTTTGTTTGTTTGTTTGTGTCTTTTCTTCCCCAGTCTATACGATTCAATTACATTTCTCTCCACTCTACTTGGGGATTTGCAGGTCATTACTTTGCAAGCACAACTCACAGGCATTCCTTAACATGTTGTCTCATGGAGGCAAAGTTTGTTTTGTTTGTGGATAAATGCTTATATTAAATTTTTTGATGTGACTGTCCCGACACAGGGTCTTGAACTTTTCAGAAAGGAAGAGTAGCTTAAACACAGAGCAGTCAAAAAATAGAAGAAGGTTTTGATGGGGTACTATGTTAGAAACTTCAGAGCTGCACTAAACATTTATCTTTTAACTGCCACAAGCAGCCCTGAAGCCCTCATGCAAGAAACACTGAAGCTGCGTGGAGAACAAATCTATTATCTGCACACTAAGATCAGCCTGAGCTTCTTCTCCAAGCTAAACAGTGCCAGCTTTCTGCCTCTTCTCATATATAGGATGCTCCAGTCCCTTAATCATCTTCATGGCCCTTCACTGAGCTTGCTCCAGTGTGTCCATGTCTCTTCTGTATTGCTGAGCTCAGAAGTGGACACTGGACACTGTGTATTGTTATATCACTAATAACTAGAAGGCAGACAGGAAGGATAATATAGCAGAAGCTCCAAAGCAACATTTCAAAATGATCACATGTGACTACCAGAATTAATGTGCCAGAGCTGTGGGTTTCAAGGGCTGCAAAACTTACACAAAAGTGACTGTTAGAAAATGTGAAATAACTGTTTTCTTTAAGATAAATCAATGACAACCAGAAATCAGCATTGGACATTTTGGATCATCTTTGCAACAGAAAAGTTTAGAAATTATATTATGCTGTTGTGGTGCTGCAAAAAATCAAGTATTTTAATCAAACTTTTTACTCAATATTTCCCCTTTTCCAGATGCAGTGGCTAAGGGGAGAAGACAATGGCTAACCGACTGTACTCCAGGAAGCAAAACCTGAGAGAGGAATAAAATGGAGTTATTGAACTAGTTAATGAGCATGCTGAAAGCATCTGTCTTTTCATTCTGTTTATAACTATTTAAAAGAATGCTAATATATTTTGACATGACAGAATGAATGAATAGGAAAAACAACAACAGTAGTGCACTGGGAAAAAGGGAACTAAAATCTCAAGAGGAATGGGAAATGAGAAATGTTCATGTTCTTCCATAAAGAGAATCACTCTTTATCTAAATTCCTGAAGCCCAGGTTGAAAAGCACGAAGCAATGCATTCAATTTCCTGGCTCTAGGTAGTTGCTTATAAGAGACCATGGTGGGGTATATTTCCTGTTCATGTAAATGCTGAGGTTCTGGAATAAATCAATAATATTTTGTCCCCCCTCCCAGGACAATTTTCAAAGGACACTATTGAGAGATGCCGTCAAATTTGAATATTTGGTCCCTCAGAACTTAAAAATGAAACTCTTTATAACTGCATGTATCATCAGGGGGTTGAAAATAATGAATACCAACTTTTTTCCTTCTGTTGCTTAGGAAGTAAGATTGAATCTTTCCAAAGTCCGTGAGCTTTATAGCTATACGCTGAATGTTCTGTTCAGCATCAAGGCAAATCCCAAGTTAAGCTATCAGAGATGAAAAACAACAATACCATCGCCTTATCTAAATCTTTCCTTCAGAGGATTCAAAAACACTCAGTAAACATTAGCGAATTTAAGTAATTCTCTGTGAAGCAGATAGTCAGAATTTTCAAAAGCCTGTAAGTGCCAGGAAATCCATTAACTCTCTATTATCAAAGGGCATCCCAGAGTAAGCCAATGAAAAATAGAGTATGTTAGAAGAAAGTCAGTCACAGATTACACAGACTCTTACTGTCAAAAGAGTATAACTTGAGAAAGAGCTGATGTATGCAGTTAGTTTCCGTTCCTTTTAGGTTCTGATTAAGTGCTCGTTAGTGTTGATAGGAATTCTCTCATTCATTTTCATGGAACTTGACTCCCACATTCAGAAAGAGTTCTGAAATTTGGTCTGACCATTATAATAAGAGTGTCTGAAGTGGTGGTGTATTTTGAACCTAGAACTGGAATCTCACCCCTGGTCATATACAGTGGAGTAGTGACTGTGAGGTAGGAGCCTTCCAAAATTTTGAGGTCTCTGGGTCATGTGCCAAGCCTCAGCTGAACTCTGGTCTTTACAGCATGATCAGATACTGGTTAACAGAGAAACTCAAAGATCAAACACCCATCAAATCTCACTGCTTATGTAAAATCAATAAACATATTTTTAGCCTGGAAACTAAACTAAGTCTCAAGTCTTATAACTTACTGTTCCTACTCCGCACTTCCTTGGTGGGTGGCTGTTTAAGTTCAGCATCCGAAATCTTTTGGCACAGCATAAATAACCGCTCTAGTGAGCTGTCATTAGACATATTGGTTTTACTCCCCCTCTGTACCTGGTTGGTATAAAATAACACCATCGATCTTGTAAAAAGGACCCCTTGTTTTCCTCCTCCAGCCCAGTTACCACTGCTGTCTCTCCATAAGTCATGAATACTCCTAGCACAGCAGGAACACATTAATGATTTATTTTTTCTAGGGAATACCCTTATTACAAATGATTTTGTTACCTTGCTGGGTACTCTCACTGCAGGACATCGTTGCTAATAGATCCCCTCGAGCATTTGCAGTCTACATTCCTCATTTAACTGGATCCCAGGTGCTATGCATGTTAAATACCTCATCTATAATCTCTTTAAACATGAGATTTCAATCACATTCTCTTTTGTTGGCTAGGCAATTTCTTGCAGCAACAGTAAAAACAGCACACAGATTTCCTAAAAATCCTAGGAGAAGTTGCTAGCTGTAGTTATTCACAGTTGCGTTCAGTGATGGGCTCATATTTAGGGGGAACATCAGTTCCAGCACCCCTTATCTCTGCCCCTCTGCATAACTTCTCAGTTTTCTGAAATCCTTGATCACTTTCAGACCCTCCTATTATTTTCTTACACGCCTCTCAAACTGTGGCAAAAGAAGTTTGGGCACATAAAAATCCAACTGAGTTTTACCATAGACTGCAGTGGGAACAGGACTGAGTGCCAAGACTGAATGCTTTTTAAAAAATTTACATGCCTTCTGCTAGATCTTGTTGATAGATCCCTACTAACAGACAGAGAAAATCCTTAGTTCTATGAGGGAAAGGTTTCAGAGGTAAAAGAACATAGAAAAGGGCTGAATGGCTAACACAGTCCTGCAAGCGTGGGGTGTGCTGGACTATGCAAGATGGAGATTCACTCTGTGGTGTTGAGGGGAAAGACTGAAAAATAGTGAGATGTCGTTTGGGCTGGGAATGAAAGATGGATCAGCTGGGAGGAATGGCTCTGTGTCGTAGGAGGGGAGGCTGATTCCTGTCTAGTGGACCTAGTAGTTGTTACAGATTTTGTTGGTTATATAGCAGGTGTGAAGGGAGTATCTAACCAATGGTGAAGTGGTATGTAGCACATATATGGAGTGTGCGAGTCTCTTGGATTGCATCTCATATGGATTGCAAACCTAAAGGACAGCAATTTTGTGAAATGCCTGTGCTTCATGTCATCATCTTTTAATAAATACATATCGAGCAAAGTTTATTTGGAGATGCTTGAGGACTTACTTTACAATTTTTCTGGGAGTATTTCTTTATTGTCCATTTTTTCATGCTTTTGCACATACTCCTTTGTAACTGTAAATGTAGCTGGTGCTTGTGTGTGATTAGTCTGTCATGAAAAGCCAAGCTCTACTACTTTTTAAATGTACATTCTTCCAAAATAAGATCTTACTGAATCTAAGTAAAAGTGTTTGAACACGACCCTATGTTGTTGGACATGTGCGACACTTTGCGCTTTTTATTCCTCTTTACAAAGAATCAGAAAATATAAGTTTAATTCAAAACACTTATGGGAGGGGAGTACCTGGAGACAAAGAAATACAGATTGACACTATTTTGGCACTATTTATAAACAGAAACTGAATGATGGGCCTTCTGTTTTTCCAAGTAAATGTTAATTCATCTAAGTGACCTATTGTAGTATTTAAACACATCTGTTCATATATGGAGAATAAAACATAAAGTGCCATATTTCATTTACAGTATAAACATGAAATATTATAAAGAAGTATCCTCAGCTTTGTAGGTCCCTGAGAAGCAATTTCCTGAGAAATTGCTTCTAAAATGGTCTGGGCATTTTAGTCTATTTCCGAAGTCCTTACAGTCTTAGAAGTTTTGCCTGGCAAAAGGACAGGAAAAAAAAACCCCAAAATCGAATGGATTGTGGAACTATGGAAAGCCGCCTAAGAGGAAGTCTTTTTGTTTGTATGCATAATTTATAGTTTTTACACATTCCTTTAGAACAGATCTGTAGGGTATGTGGCAGATGGGCCTCATACATCCTGCTGAGGATTTTTCTCTCACTTGCCACTCTGAGCAGATAATGTAGGCAGGAACGGCCGGCAAGGGGATGCACTGCTGCTCAGCCAGGCAGCTTGCAACTGGGCAGCCACAGCTGACAGCAGAGCCACTGAGAGTCAGCCCCAGCTCTGTCTGTGCGTGCTGCATGACATGCAGACTTCAGGGCCAGGTGGCCTCTATAGATGAAGAGCTAATGGGCAGCCAGGTTGCTGCTGCAGGGAAGGCAGGTAGGGGCCATCGTATTTTGTTGAAAAGAAAGGTAGGTGACAAGGTGGCGAGCAGGTACTGCAGTAAGGATGGTGGCTAGACACATGGGAAAGAAACCTCACCAAATTACTGTATCAGGTCACTGCTGATATGTGGACTTTTCTGACTCCAGGATAGCAGCTAATTAGGGCCTGTTACTCTGTGATTGCTTGTCTGAGTCAGGAACATCTAAGCTAGAATAGTTTCCTTTATGGTTGGATTTCTGTAGCATTAATTGTCCAGCTTTCCTTGCGAACAGACAATTGTTGTCTGTTGTAGTTAATGTGCAATATATTTACTCGATACATGCTAATATGCAGTTTCTGAAATGCAACATAATCTCACGACATCGCAAGCTGTAACCGCAGAGAAGCTGTAATGTCATTTATGCACCATCTTTACAAATAATGAGATACATTCTGGAACAAGATGTGTCACCAACTGCACCACCTGTGCGAGTCACAGTAATTTAGAAGCAGTAGTAATGTCATCAGAGACATTTGCAGCCTTCCCCCTCCAGAGGTAAGAGAACACACATTTTTTCCTCTCGCTGGGACCCAAGGTCTTGGTAGGTTGAAGAGATATACTGGTTTCCTCCTAGATTCACAGCATCTAATCTTTCAATCTGTGTTGGTTTGGTACTGATCCTTACATTCTCTAATGCTTCTGCAATATTTGTCTGTTCTCCCATATTTAAGAAAAGCTGATACACAAGTTGCATATATTATTTACAAATTGAAGAGTCTTGATAGTGCCTCAGGTCTATAGCACAGCTTGGCTCCCCAGCTCCAACAGGGTTCAGTTGGAAGAATTCTACTGAAATAAGATGCAGAGTAAGTTGATTTTCTGAGATGCCAAATACACTGGCTTTATTGAAAACATTTCTGCAATTCTGCACTTACCCTATATAAGTAATACCTAATCTTTATTTAGTGGAAAGAGCCATTGACACCAATAGCAGGAAGGAACTTGATAGAGTAAGAATGTTTGGTTTGGATTAAGGTGTTTTTTTCCTTTTGTATAACCTCTCTCCCAAAGAAAAGGCTCATTGAATGAATCGTGTTTGCTGGGACAAAATAACTCTCTTTGCTTGAAGACGAAAGAATGAGGGATTAGCAAAGTAGATGGACCCCATGGTTCTCAGATAATGGGTCTGTTTTACCAGAACACTTTGCAAGAGGAATCTACATCCTGTTAGACAGACAGTGTTTGTTCCACTGAACCAGGCTCATCCAATGTGAAATGGAAATGCGACTTTCTAACATTTTTTTTAACATTTAACAAAAAACAGCCCCTTGAGATGCTGACAATCTCTATCCCTCATCACTTCAGTATTGGTTTCATGTTTCATTTAGTGTGATGCCAGCAGGAGAGCAAACTTTTGTCTGGGAATATCTCTACTACCATCAAAAATATTTCCTTTTCTTAATGGAATACAGGTAGAAGGTATAGGCTAAGCTGCTGGAAATCAATGGAGTAACGTAGAGGTAACCCTAGAATAGTGCTGAATATTGTTACAGTGCTGACTGTGGAGCTGTGCCTGAAATGCCTAAAAGCAAAAAAAGACATCTTGACTCTTCTGCATGGAAGAAATGCGTTGAGCTTAGAGACACTGAGAAACACTGAAAATGGGACTTTGTCTGAAAAACCTTATGACTCTAGGGATTAGGTCCAAGCCTGGGTTTACTGCTGAGGGTTATGTGAACACTCACTTGAAGGCGCTTAGTCCTTGTCCTGCACCCTGCACTATTGTTTGTCCAGTTACATGCATATAATCCACATATTCATCAAATTAAAATGAGTGCAAGAATATCTTCATCTCTTCTTTTGGCCACATACTAAAGGAAAGTGGAAGCTGCTACTGAATTTTAAAGGCAATCATCATAGAAGCTTATTAGGCGTGTGGGAGAGTACCCAGCAGACAAAGTCTACCAGCATCTTAAGTGTAATGGTTCTGTGCTTCTGGACTCTGATGATGTGGTTTGGATGCCCAACTGTTCATTTCCAAAAGGACTGGGAAAATGCTGCCCTAATTTTGTATGCTTATTGCTATTTGAAGTTACTCAGGCACCTAGGAGTATGTGGCAATTAAAGCTGAGCATAGGGTTCTTGTGACTGACGCCCTGATCTTAGCTCCAGGTGTTCCTGCAGGAATGGAGTTGTTATGGGATAATAACTATTCAAAATATTTGAAAAAACACTGGGCAGAAATTAGTATTTATTATAAGAGAAAGGTTATCAATAAGAAACACAGAAATCTGCACCTGTGCTGTTCAATATAGGCATAAATGAGCTGAGGAAAAACGTGAATAGGAAGATGAAAATTTGCTGATGATCCAAATTATTCAAGGTAGTCAAAATGAAATGGACCATGAAGAAGTATAGGAAATGGATGGGTGGCAAACTGACAGATGACATTTTGCTTTGATAAATGCAAATAATGAATATAGGACAGGGCAATAATCTTAATTGTATATGAAGGGCTCTTATTAGTTATTGCCACTCAGAAAAGAGAACATGTTATTGTAGACATTTCTCTGAAAACATACTTTTAATGCTTAGCTGCAGTTACAAAGCAGCAAGCGGAATGGTTGGGAACTGGGAAAGGAACAGAAACCATTGCTATGAGCCTGCACGAGTCTGTTGGGTGCCCACATGTCTCAGTCTGTGTGCAGAGAAGGGTGATAAAGACACTCATGGAAAGGAATAGCTTCCTAAGGTTAGGTGAGAGTCCCTGTGAAGCAAGGACTCTTCTGCTTGGAGAAAAACGTGACTCAGCTGAGGAATATGACAGGGGTTTATCAAACTTGAGTGGGATGAAGACAACAAATAGGAAAAAATTCTTTATTTCTTGTTAAAAATGGACTACAGAGTATTTGGTCAAATCATCAAGTTTCCAGTTTAAAACAAAGTCTTTTTTCAAACTGCATAATTAAAATGAATGTTTGGAATAAAAAATGTTTAAATGGTTCAAAAAACAATGTTTAGAAATTCGTCAAAGAAAGATCTATCTAAGGACCATTAAAGATAGAGATCTGCAGCACAATAAACCCAGTGTTAAGACTGTCAAAACTAGGAAGACATACCAAGGAAAGTGCCAGTTTAGACTCACCCCATTCTTTCACTTTTTTTTTTTTTTAAATACAACTTATTATTCCTCCTAGAAACAAGACTTTTCTGCATATATCCCTAACTTTGCTGAAACCTCACTTTTGACTTAACCTTGGTTTGTGCTTCTAATTACATTATCTGACAATGACATTCTGTTTCTCAAATGCTTTTCTGTAAAATTTAAATTTAAAATTACCAGTTCTTTCTCAGACTTGCTACATGAATTTGCATTACTCTAATCTGTATTTTATCTACACCATTTATAAAAGAGGACAGTAAGTTTTTTAAGGTAGTTCATCCTACAGCAAACACCAACATTCTCTAACAGAGAAAAACAAACTGTGTAAAATAATTTTATTAACTCTTTTCTTTCATAGGGGGTAAGAAAACAAGGAAGTTCTTGAGACCTGTTTATGTAACAGGTCAAATTAGAGTGGCTTCTCCTTGTGTTAAAATATAAGCATGGATAAATTTTGTAAACAAAGTTGGAAAAATAGTATTATAAAAAAGCAAAGTATATTGTTACACTACATAATTAGGATAGAATTAGAGATATAGCAAAGAGCATTTTTCAGTAAATTACTACTTCTTTTATACAAAACTAAGTATGGCTATTTTATATCTTAAACTGTATTTTTCTTGGCATACTGTCTGTCTGCAACTTTGTTAACAAGTCAAAAAGTGGCCTCAGGAAGTTGAAAAAGCAAATCACAGATACATCATTATCATCATGAGCTAAGTTCATTTTCACAGGTGTTCCAGGTCAGAACAGGCAGGGGTGTTGGTTACTGAGAACTAATTTTTGAAGTGCCCTTTGCCATGGAGCTGTAAAAAGCTTTCTGATGTTCACAAGGCTTAGCTATGTGGATTTCAGCTATGTACACAGATATGCAAGAACAGGAACCATTCAGCTGTGAACTGAAGTCAGTTGTGAACCAGTGACCTGTCATAAATCTTTTCACAAAATTAATTAATTTTAAGGTCTTTGACATAGGGAAGCTTTGACTGTTCCACTGGTCATGATCTTCCTTGAAAACTTTCTAACTTTGATAAGGGGATGGATAGTTGATCTATTTCAAAGTTTTCAATTAAATTCACATAGTGTAAAGCCTGTAGGGAATTTAAAAGGAACATCAAGATTGTATTGTGATTTCCACCTTGATTAATATATCTTTCAGGACTTGGGTTTTGCCACAGAACTGAAGAGCACAATCCTACCCAGTTGTATGCATGTAACTTGTCCATGTCAGCATGCAACTGAAATACATTCGGTGTGAAATTCAGTAGAATGTAAGCTGCACGGCCTGTGTGACAGGAAACGAGTTCTGCTCTTTTTTAGAATAATCCTATTAACTTCTGACATGGTAAAAAACATAATTTTGTAATATGTTGACTTAAGAAGTTCCTGTCTCTTCACTTTTGCCGAGACAGCTGTCTGTGGGATCTGACAGACTATCTTGTTTGATTCCTGTCTATCACTGAATAATCATCTGGGGAACACATTTGACTTAGATATAGCACAAAGCCTTAAGCCTTGGACCAGGAATCAACTGGTTTTTCTTAAGCACGAATCTGTAAAGAGCTTCAGTTACCTATCGCATGTTCTTTTTACTGCACTTGCATGCCTAGTTGGGACAGACACAACAGGAAGAACACAGGGGAAGTTGTGCCCTGTAGTGAGCCTGCATACTAGGCATAGGAAAAAGGTGACTCCAGTGACTCATATGGAAAAACAGCCTCCACAAGAGGACCCACAACTCCATCCCCCAGGACAGTGACCTTCACTGAGTGATGGAATCTGTCCGCTACTTTTTCGTTCTCTAATTCCTGATTGTTCCATTCCTGATTTCTCAGTGGTCCAGCTTCACTAGAAGTAGCAAAGAGCTCTCCCACTGCCTTCTCATGAAGCACTTCTTTAGAAATCAGGAGTGATGGCTTCAGCTTTGCCCTTATTCCCACCCTTCCAAATGAAGAGGGTGCATAACGAGTTCTTTCGTGGATGCTGCATTTGATATTCATGTGAATGTCAGCATCACATCTGCAATTGGACTTGTGCCTTGAGCTGAACCTGGCACAGAGCCAGGTGTGAATGAAATGAATTAAACAAGATCAAGGGCTTTGACCTTTACAGAGACTTAAGCACAATTTTGCAATCCTCTTCACAAATCTCAGCGTCCCAGTAAAATATGTCACCAGACCTGGGTATTCTTCAGCATATGTGGGGTGAGGAAGTGAGAAAACACTCTTACCCCAACTTGAAGTAACATTTATTTTAAATCTGTTGACTTTTTTCAGTTTTGTTAGAGGTCAGAATCATGATCTGAGACCTAGGCACCAAAGCTGCAAATTGGGCAGAAAGCAGGTATTTTACTATCAACAAACAAATTGAGATGGGAAGCGATTACAAGGTCACTTTGGTGCTTCTCTTGAAATGGTAGCAGTTAATTTGGAAACTCAGTCCATCTGTAGTTTGTTTTGCAGCATCTACAGATGAGGAAAAATGTCTCTGTTGTTCCCGGTAAGGAAAATGCCAGCAGTAATTCTAGATGGCAGCTGAAGGCAGAGTGATACCATGAAGAGCAAAGTCTCTTTCAGTCAGACTGTCTGAAGCAGATCCTCAGGAATACTACATTGACAAAACAGTAAAAGGAATTTTCTGAGGTGGAAATACAACCTCTCTATCTGACCATTCTTAAATTAAATCAGTATCAGTCATGTCAGCAAATGAATTTATTGCCATTATGAGTTATGCAAATTAAGAGACAAAAAAGATTTTCCTGTGACTTTATCCCAGCTATTCTGGAGTCTCTGAATTTTTCCTGGATGGCATCATGATGGCAGACAATTGAGGCATTGCATTCTTTATGAATGTTTATAATATTTCTGTGCCCTCCAAAGTTATAATCCAAAAGAAATCTGGACCTTTCTGGATCCTTCAGATCTGTGATACATAACCTACCTCTGTGTTGTCTTCCATAAGAACTGCTAATTTCTAATTCTGTGGTGTCTCTACTGGTTTTCAGCATCAGTTCCCTCTGATTATGCAATGCAATTTTCCTCTCGGAAAGTAAACCCCTTTGTTCTTGGGAAAGTGAATTAAAAATAAAAATGCGTTTTTTAGATACTAACCTTCATTCTGGCAATGCTTATCCACATGACCATATTCACAGCTTTTTTTAGCCAGCGTACTCTGCACACATACTGGTGCAGATGAAGAGCAGTTCATCCAGTTGCAGAATCTGCAGCACAGAAGCCCATACAAGAGCACCTTAATCTTTGCTAGCTTTCACTCTCTCTTTTACTTTATGACAGTGATAGTGAGTGTTTCCACTCCATTTCAAGAAGGAAGCATCTAGCTCTTTTTCTTCAAAGCTCTGAAAATAGTTTATCCATCTGTACATTCAACTGTCCTGTTTCAAAGCAATTTGAACTCAGAGAGGCTTTGGGCAGTGTTCTTTGCAATACCAATCACTGTTACAGAAGTTCAGCATAAAGCCTGTCATGGATTTCCAGATGATTATTGATATGTAGTGACTTCATCCTTTGCTAGTTTTACAACATATTTTTTCAAGATGCAGCACTGAGGAAATATTCCAGAATATCTGCTAGCTGGGGAACATAGTTTGAAGCCTCCCAGAACAGGAATTGTTTGTCTTTTATAGTGAGGGATATTTGTAGCTGATCACTTGCTTAAAGAACAGCAGCTCAAATTACATTTAGTGAGGGATATACATGCGGATAAGCCTTGCCTGCCAGATGACACAGCCCAGTCTGGATTTAGGACTTACCCTCTGTGGTTTCACTCCTAAGCTTTCACTGAACTCTGCTGTGCTGCCCTGGCTTTCAGCATCTAACCCTCTACATCAGTCTTTATTAAAGGGAATTTGTTTATTGGTCAACCACATCAGATCTAAACCTTCTCACTCCCTTGCTAAAAGAATCTTCATTTTTATTTGATTTATTTATTTTTATTTATTTTCTGTCACTATGACCATGTATGACCACTTGATTTGCAGTGGAAGATTTTAACTTTACTTTTTGGACTATGAATATGCAGTCTTGTGAGTGCCAAAGATGATGTCCTGGTTTATTTTTATTTAAATAGCTTTCATAAAAATGTAGAAATAAAGATGCTCACTGGATAGCTTTTCCTTCTGAAATTTTCCCTACCTTTTGCCGAGGCAACTAGGAGTCAAGCCCTGATGTATGTTGCACTCGCATTAAAAGAGTTACATTTTGAACCGGAGCACGTACACAAATACCATGTACAGGATGTTGTTATCAGATTTGGCGCACCAAATACTGGGCATGGATAGGTTCTAATCATGTATTGTGCAGGTTCATGTTTTAGCGCAAGCAACTTGATTCAGTAAGACTCTTATCTGTGTAATTAAACTTACATTTATTCAGAAAATGTCTTAAGTAAGTGCTTAAATTTCACTAAGCAATGGGGTTGATATCCCTTTTCTCAAATTATTGATTAATTGCTCAATTAGGTACAACAGGTAGTGACAAAGTCTTTTTGACTGTTTTGCTGTTAAAATCAAATTCCAGATCACTAACAAATGGCACCTCCTTTCAATGAGAACCATGCAGTTAATGTGAGACATTTGAAAGGGAAAAGTCAGGAGGACAGAAATACAACATGAAGGTGTAGCAGATACACAGATCCATGTACAAAGCAGTATGTACCAGCTCCATGTGTCACTACCATCTTTGAGATGATACAAGAAAGGATGAGAATTGACCAGTTTCAGACAGAGAACAAAGTGCACTTAGGATAACGGTAGAATCTTGGTTTGGAGTTAAAAAAATGTGTTGAATAGGACAAAGTACAAATATGTTAGGAAGGACAGCTTGCTGGAACTCACTTTCCCCTCAGTGGGCCATGAAGACATGGGCTTAGAAGCAGTTCACTAACCAAAGCTGTACACCTAATTTTCAACATCCAGCTTAGTCAAGAGAAAAGGTGCCCAACCTCTGCAGAGCCACTAACAGATGCTACACCATCCTATCAGCCCTGTGGTGGGAGATGATGAAGTAAAAGGAGAAAAAACCAAAGGCTTGAAACTAAGGCAGAAGAAGAAATAAAAGCATAAGGAATGAATAGAGAAGAAGGCCAAAATTGGTGTTTGAGCAAAATATGGTGGAGGCTACCTGTTTACACTGTTCTGTCACAAGGGAACTCCGCTACAAAGGTCTAGTTCATAAATGTGAGGGTGCTTTCACCAAATACTCTTTTCACAAGAAAAAGTGTTGTGAATATAAGGCAGAGAGATATTTAAGAGGACAAAAAGAACATTTGAGTGCTGTTAGATAGGTATTTTATTTTTAAATTTATTTTATTGCTAAATAAATAAAAGCCAGGCTTCATGCACTGTTCTACCTACACCAATCTGACTGATTATGGTTTTCCATTTATTTTTGGGAGGTAAGCATATTGAGTAATGAAAGCATACTCCATCCACCTTCATGTGAATATATTGTAACTCCTACAATGTGACACATTATTGTAATATGGTGGTTGAATTAATGATTTCAATTTATAAATGAATCAGTGATTTAGAGCTGTGCATATACACAATCTATTTGAGTTGATATTAAGCCTTTGGAAGCAGTGTATATTTATTAGCACCTTTGTATTGCAAATTATACTTGATTTCGCTTCTGAAACACTGAACAAAGAATCTTGGGAATTCAGAACTTTTAACTCATTGTTGTACAGTGTACAGTTGAGTGTGTTAGAAAACGATTAGTCAATTGGCCTGAAAGAGTCCTGGCTGTTTGAAATAATATCCAGCCTCTAATGGTAAAATTTTGTATAGAGGCTATAAAGCATTCAGGATTGCAGATCTTCATTACAAAGACAATGTTCATTTGGCTGTTTCATAAAACTATGCTTAGCTAAAGAAATGTAATGGCTTAAGGTTATTCAGCAGAGCCAATATAATTATTCTCATCTGTTAGAGAAATATGGGTATTACTGGAAAATTAATTTGAAAGAGGAAAGGACTTATATAATTAAAGAATTGTCTCTATTAAGCAATTATTGAATTTAGTAAATTTTGTCTGCTGTTTAAGAAATTAGTTTCCTACTAGGAAAAACATCCTGCAGAAAATTACTTTCATCTGTATTTAGCAAATGAGGACAAGGTAATGATTTGAAACTGTCTTTTAAAGACGATTTGCAGAGAACGTTTATTAGGTCCCTACTTATTGACAGTGGACAGAACCAGTAGGTTTTCTCTTGTTCACTGTCTGCAAGAAGTCTATGTCAAGAAGAATGCAGTGCTAATCAAGACTGGTCTCAGTTCCTCCTTCCATATATATCACACATGATACAGCCTATGATGCTCTCTGGGACTGCTCCGTTCCTCTTCCCTTCTCTTGCAACTCACTCTTTCCTCTCCACGGTTTACAGCCTGTTAAAGGTACTGGTAAGGACACCATCGTGTGTCCCTGTCATAGGACTTAGTATTCAGATACCCCTCCATCAAAACTGCATACCTTTGTGGATGTAGGAAAATACTATTATATATGTTTTATGAATATTGAACAGTCAGCAGGACATATCCAAAATAATGTTTTAGGAACCATATTGCATAGTGCCCTAATGCCTCCGGGTGAGGTACCTCGCTATAAAAGTTATTCACAAGACTGAGACAGAGAGTATTGCATGAGGAGAGTTAGATACCCCAGATTCAGTTTGCAACAATCCAGTGGGTTGTATGTACACATAATTCAAGAAACAGGATTACCCATTTCTTCTGGTGTGTTGTTTCCTCTTTTTAGAGGAAATGCCATTCTTGGATATATTTCCAGGAGATTATGAAATTTTTCCGCATTGCTCTTGATCTGTAGAAATTGGCCTGAAGCATAAAACTCTGATACAGATATACACTTCTGTAAAGTTTAAAGAAACCAAGGTCTGTAAGGCAAGGTTAGATCCTTGTATTCCTATGTACTGAAGGATATTATTTTCCACCCCTCCTCTATTTAGCTCAGGGATTGGGAATGACATTATAGTTTTCCCCAATATACAACCCTCATACAATAGCAGGTTTTCAGAACACTTACTGTGTTTTACACACAGTTCATATGTTGTGCTTGAACTCGTTAAACTATTGTGTATGAATGTTGCGATGAAGCTTGAAGCCTCATCTCTCATCTGCCAAGAGGTCTTCTATGAACAGAAATATAGAAACTACAGGACCCCAAATTTATAGTACTGATTAATTTATGGCAGATATTTTCCACTGTGTGACTCAAACAGAGCATATACTTTCTACGGCTATCTTAATGAAAATATTGTCTACCTGAGTTCAGTTTATGGCTCGCTAGCATGGGGCTACAGGGAAGTCTTTTGGTGTATTTTGGTGTACTGGGTTACATGGTGCATTTTACTGTTAGGCCCGAGATCATTAGAGTATGTGAGTTTTTATATAAAAAGCTGTACTGGGTGTCGGTGGCCAGGGGCTGGCAACGGGGGCCGCAGGGTGGCCTCTGTGAGGAGAGGCCGGGGCTGCCCGGTGCCAGACACAGCCGGTTCCAGCCGGTTCCAGCCGGTTCCACCACTGAGCCACCGGAGCCCCTCAGCCAAGATGGCGGTGCCTCTAGGAAAACACATTTAAGAAAGGGCAGAGAAGCCAGACAGGGAAAGGAGTGAGGGGAAAAAGGTGAGAAACAGCAGTATGAATTTTCCTAGGACACACTACTAAGAACAAATTGCAATCTCTTACCTCTAGTCCTCTTCTTTTCCTGAAAGAAACGATTTCCAGGGGTTTTCCTCCTCTATCTCTGTGAAGCCTTCTCCCTCAATCAGGACATTTTCCTAAGTGAACTCTTCCAGCACTTCTTTAATGAGAAACATACCTTTTCTCCAGATGGTTTCCACTGATTGAGTTATCTTACTTGGGAACTTCAGGTAGGTAACTTCAAAAGTTTCAATTTCCTCCTCCTCTGCTAGTGTGAGGTAGGTATTTGCCTGCGATGCAGTAGAGCATAAAAGCTGCAGTCCTGAGGCAGGGCTTGGTCGGTAGGAACTGTACAAGTACAGAATAAAAAGGTATGTTCTTGTTGGGAGAATTTATGCACGCCAGCTGGAAGACTGAAATACTCTAAACAAGGCAGCAATACACAGCTAATGGTAAATGTTTATTTTTAGGTATCATTTGTATGACTTTTTGACTCCAAACTACATTATCAGTGAGATAAAATGGAATTATAGCCACTCAAAATTGTCATTCATGACAGAAACCGTCTTGTACAAGTTATTTAGAGTATAATTTGTGAAATTTCCCTTTTTCCCTAGCAGACATTAGATGTGTCAGTGCCTTGAACTGAGATTCCTTGTATATCACCTACACAGATGTAAAGACCCTGGTTCTGGTGGTTATATTCCAGCCTCTTAGGTGGATGGTTCCCAGCCTTATGGAGATCATGGACATTTCTGAAAAAGGCTGTCTGATTTCAGGAAAAGCAGGACTAAAACTAAAAACATTATAGAGTGGGACCACGAAAACAAAAGCCAAATGTATGATGATAAAGTTGGCTGGCTCATAAGAAAAATGTTGAATTATTTAACCAAATAAATGTAATCTATACACACTGAGCCACTGTGCCTATCTGTTATAGTTTCTAGGATTTGATTAATTCAAAATTCAGGGAATCCAATCCCACTGGACTGAAACTCAGAAAAAGGAACACCATTACTTCAGCAGCAACTAATGTAATTACTCAAATCCACAGCAATGTAGATTCCCTGTTTTAGTTTTGTCAGCAATTTGGGTAAATTAAATCCTGTTAGTGAGGGATTTAGAACTTGGTGATAAAGGCTAAGGCCATAACTTGTCTTAGACCAAGATAATTGTTTTAAGGTGTAGGAATACCAAATATTTACAAACTGACTTTATACACATACATACACTTACATTTCTCGTTCTTACTGGAAAAAGCAGATATACGAGGGGGAGAAAATTGCTGTCTGGCTTAATTTTGCTTTAGAAGGGCATGGCAAATCATAAGAGAGCTTTGTGCTATTATTTCTACTGCTGACTACTCTTTGTTGTGTATTTATCTTCTCTTCAGTTCTATATGGTTTGGAAACAGCAGAATGAAAGACTTATCAGAATGGATTAGAAAAGACAGAACAAATTTTCTTATGATCTTACTTTTAATCAGTCACTTTCTAAATTTTCCATTAAGAATAATTTTGTGGTAAATCTCACAGCAAAAATGGGTGAGGTTATTAGTTTCATGTCATACAATATTTTAAGGTAAACTATAATTGAGATGTTTGAAGGCATAAACAGATAAAAGGAGAAATTTATAAGGACTCAAATTTGATAAGTGTGGGAGTTAGTTTTCAGGTTTGGGGTTTGCTTTTTGTTTATTTTGCTCTTCTAGATATCCCAGCTGTTTCCCCTGTCTATTGCAATTTCAAGAAATAGAAGTTTCTCCTATCTAGCCTTTGTGGCTGTTCTCCTCTTCCTTCATCTCTGTGGAAGGAATGATGATAAGGAATTATCCTCACAACTCCTCGTGTAGTGCAGAGAGGCCTAAAATAACTCTGAGCTGGCTTGCATTTCTTAACTCCAGCACTTGAATGCAATAGAGTTATGTTTGCATGACGCTGAACACGAAGGCTAATTAGTGGAGATGGATGTGTCACCTTGACCTGGACTTGTAGGCATTGATCCTGGAGTCAGCTGGGATATTTCAGAGTTGCACTGCATGGGGTAGACATGCCTCTAATTCCTAGGCTTGATGAACAACACTCAGAATAGGGGATATGAAACAGTTATTTTAGTGTAAACCAGGATTTATTCTACTCAGTCTCTAATAAGATTTCGGAAGTAAGAAGTGGATTTATGAAATCTGTAGGCTTGTTCCATACTTACATGAGTTATAGCAAGGGAATGCTAAGCCACCATTTGCCCTCAAACGATATTCTATATCCTAGTTGAGGAAAAATTGTATATTACCCTGTTATCACATGCTGATCATCTTTTTACACAGTAATGCAAATCTCTGTAATTTAATCTTTCTTTCTGTTGCTTCAGCAGTGTTTTTAAATGGTTAATTCCAATTTCACACTGCTTTTACACCTCCTTCAGTGGACTTAGATTCTGTACGAGTGTTAGAAATAAACAGAACTACAAGCACTTAGTGACATCTTCCTGATTCTCTTCAGTTATCACTGAAGCATTGCTACGATATACCTCAAACATGGGCCCCGAACATATTTGGTTCTATCATCTGCTACAGAAATACAGGAAAAAGTAGGTCACTATGACAAAAAGCTGACAGCCTAAGGAAAGGAAAGATTCTATTTCTAACATAAGCTGGAGACGGGTGATAAGAATTGTTTGTCTATTCTCAAATCAAGAATAATTTTTTTTTGACTGTTTGGGAATCAATACAGCATAGAACAATTCAAATTTTAAAAAATCCTAAAAAACATTAAAGAACACAACATGCTCAAAAGCTCATGCTAATGGTCCTGTCAAGTGATCTGTTTTTCTTAGAGTCTAGGTTTTGGCTCATAATGCTTCTTCATGATATAGTGATTGAACAAAATATTTTTCATCCCATTCTCTTTTACCTTTTATAAATAGTGAATGAGCAGGTTTTCTTCCCCCCCCCCCCCCCCCCCTTTTTTTTTTGTTTTGTTTTTTGAAATCACTTCTTTCAAGGTAGAAAGTATAGACACTGTTGGTTTTCAAGGTTAAATCCAGGTATAATATTCCATCTGTGCTTGCTTGTCCCTAAGAAGATTCTGCAGCTCAGACTAGGATCCTGACTAGCTTTACTGCTTTTTCCAGCTTGTACTCTTAAGGTCTCCTTAATCTTATTTAAGTCTACAAAGGGCTTATATTTAGCTGAAAACATGAGGTGGTTTTGTATACGAAAATTTCAAGCTCTTTTGCTCCGCTACGGTAGAGCAAAAAGATTTTACTCCTTAGCTTTTTGGGTTTTAGGCGCCTTTACCTTGTTAAATAAGTAACATGCTGCCATCTACTGGCAATACAACGTGATTTTTAGTTCTTCAAGTGATTGAGGAATTTTGTTTGATGGCACTTTCTCTTCCGTCAATCTGTAGGTTTCACAGCAGCATAAACTTGCAAAGGATGTCTTATAATTTACTAAGATCGCTGTGAGATCTTTCTTTATGTGAACTAATACAAAATCCTATCGCAAATCTCAGCTACAACCTCCAACTTCCTTTTCAGCTGAAAACCTGAAGATATGTTCATTTGCTTAAAAATACAGAAAAATGTATGGTATCAGTGTAAACTCTCAAAGGGTTCTGAATGTCTTTCAAAAACAAACAAGCAAACTAACAAAAAAAACAAAGGTATTTTCCCAGATACTCTTTTTGCCCAGACTCTGATCGACTGCAACAGTATAAATTCTGAATAGACTGCATGGAAGTGCTGCAAACTTAGAAACATTTAAGGAAGAAAGGGTTTTTTTTGGTTCTTTTCCTTTTGGAAATAGTATACTTACAAGAAGAAAAACAAGAAAAAATAGAAGTAAAAACTGTTTAGGTGGCTCTAGGTGATTTGTCACCACTGAATTTTGCTTCCTCCATCATCTCCAATCAAATCCACCATGTACACAGTCATATCACATAGCTGAAGAATAGCTCTTTATGATTTTATGATGAAACATCAAAAAAGAAAAACAAACCACTGAGCCCTGTTTACTCAGCTGAGAACTATAACTCCATTCAAGCACGGCCTACTCTGCTGGAGTGCTGGCCAAAGTTTCAGCTGTGTAATGAAATTCTGCAACCAGAGGGAACAGATTTTACAATGAAATAGCTGATTGAACCAAAGTAATTTCCAACAGCACATAATGGTGGTTTGTTAAGGTGAAAGGCTGCTATAACATATTTATAATTTTATACAGGTGCTGTGTTCTTATTTATACTTCACTTGCACATAAGCAAATATAGAATATATATTTGCACATAAGCAAATACAGAATATGTCTATGTGTATGTGGTGGTGTAATTGCTCCCAGTTATGCCATTTTAAGAATGATCATTTCAAGGTGTGTGTAGCAACTATTACATTTTTCTTTTGGCAGAGTGCTTGAAAACTGAAATGCAAACTGGAAATTAATTTCGCTATCCTGACTTTATGTTGTCACTTATACCGCACAAGCTGAATATTCAGGAAATACTGGTGTAAATACTGATGTTGCTTTGTATTCACTTGTTATAGCAAATATGAACCTGCTCAAAGCACAAGGTAGTAAAGCATTGTATCTTTCAGGGTCATAAGGGTACGTTTAGTAAAAGATAGTTCCATCCCTTAGGATAATTGGTGATAAAACAGCTCTGTTTTGTTTTCAAATTACTGTTTTCTTTTCCTCAGTCATATTTTCCTTCTAATACCTTTGTTTTCTAACATGTAAGAGAATCACATTGAACTTGCGGCCTTGTTGCTAGGTTTCAAGCTGCATTTATGCAGTCTACTGAGACGCTATTTTCGTTTTTGAATCCTGAATTGAGTCCCAAGGCAACAGCACCCTGTTTCTTAGCAACACAGATGGGTAGACTGTATATTCCAGCTCTTTCGTACAATGGAAGAATAAACAATTCCCCGAATAAGGGTGCGCTGCAAGTTCATCCCTTTGCTTTACTTCCCTTAGGAGGGAGGAAAGAGAAGCCTTGTGCGACACAGCATATGAAGTTTGTCAGAAAGTCCCTGTTTTTGCAGAGTGGTGAGTGGTATCTCTGTCTTTTCTGTTAACTGCATATCTTTGGGGTCCTTATTCATCACCGTGCATATGGATCTGTGGGTACTTTGGATCAGTGAGTTTCAGTTTCTAGGCTACAAGCACATGCATGGAAAATCAGTGGTAACAAAGCTGGTAGAGGTGTGATGTGTGAAAATGCACAGACTTTTTGCTTTGGTGAAATTAATGGAGAATCATAGAATTGCATAACTTAAGAAATTTCCTCTGGATGCAAACCCATGGTTTGAGGAAAAAAACTGGGGCTGGAGAAAACAGGTGGAGGGTTGAGAGGTAAGGAGGAAATGGTTATTCAGGTGACTAGTAAATTAGTGGTGTATGTTATGCAGTGAATGAAACAGAGAAGAGCTGCCCTATCGACACAATCTCTGCAAAGGGTTGCACAGCTTTGAGACTTCTTCACCGTATAGGCAAAAATTTGAATTTTGCTGCCTCCAGACAGTGGGACTGACATTGCCATGGGGAGGGAGGAGTGCTAAGAAGAGGGAAAGGGGCAAAGAAAGATACGCAGCTCTCCAGGGCTGAACATTTCTGCTCCTGATATGTCCAGAAGGGCAAGTGCATACATACCCTTTTCATGACGGCAGCAGCACTGCAAAGTCTAGGTTATTACAGTTTTGGCACAGGCTGGAAAAGCAAAGTGCCTTTGCTATTAATTCATGCAGCTGGTTGCTGACCTTGGCAACTCCTTATTTTACCTGTACATAAAGACAGCCTGGTGAGTCTGCCAGTATCTCTGTTTAGTTGCAAAACAAGAAAAGGCTGCTTTAAAAGTATAAATTATCAGCTGTGCATTTTTCTCCTCAATTTATTAAATGATAAGATCAGCTGGCTTGCCTGTAGACTCCCCCACTCACACACTTGATGGGAAGCCAGGGCCACCTTAGAGGACAAAAGCAGAGTGTCCCCCCAAGCCCACCCAAGCCTGCTCTCCTCCTCCCAAGCAGGATCAGGGCCAGCCTGTATGTCAGTGTCTGGATAGTGTCCTGGTTTGAGTGACACGGGACTAATTTCTCTTCTTATGCTTGGGAAATCTGCACTTTTAGAAGACTCTAGTGTCTGAATTGTGAAAATATTTAATTTATAGCTAGCCATGGTGTGTGGGTTTCCAGGTCTCATTGTTTTCAAGCTCGCCAAGTGCAGGGACAAGGAGGAGCAAGACCCGGGCACTTGACCCAAACTGGCCAACAGGATTATTTCATACTATGTACTTCACATTTAATATAAATTAGAAAGTTTGCCATGAAGCGTTCTGTCTCTCTTGATGGTGGCAATCCAGAGAACTTCTTCTCCCGGTGCTGGACCCCTGAGGCCTTCCCTTCCTCCTGGAGCCATAGCGCTCACAGTGTCCGACATTTGCTGTCCCCTGCTGGGAGTGCACAGCTTCCTACGGATAGAATTGGCTGAGTATAATCCTTGTATATTTTATATTTATATAGGGATCAATACTGGTTCTTTATTATTATTAATGTTACTTATTTAGCCTTATCCTATTAAATCTATTTATATTTCAACCCTCATGTTTCCTTGTTTTTCCCCAATTCCCCTTCCCAGGTGGGCAGGGGTCATCGGGTGATAGAATAATTGCCTAAATGACAATGAATTGTTGTGGGTTTCCCAAACCATAACAGATAGCCTGAGAATAACTTGTGGAGTGGGGACTGTGAGTTTCGGTCCCTTCCTGGAGGCTGTCCTGCAGTGGGGCCCTGCTGCAGGTGGGAGTGCTCCAGCCAGTGGTGTCCTGGACTGGAAGGAGTCTGGCTTGACAGCACAGTGCAGCTGAGCATGGCTTGGGAACCAAAATCATCTCGAAAAGAGAGCACAGAAATGTGACCTTCCAAAAACAGTTTGTGGAAACTTACTTTATCTCCAGTAGGCTGCCTACCCAAATCCCTGTTCAGAAACACATTTCCATTTGCCCTTATCCTTCAATAGACCACCATCTTGTCTTAGAAAAAAAAAACAACAACAACAAAAAACAACAACAACAAAAAGATCTGTCCTCGGAATGAATAAGCACAAAGAAGAGAAAATTGCAAGGTTACAGCTTTCCTTCAGGTTTCCTAAGCGCTGAATATTAAAGGAAGTAGGAAAAATTGATTTGTATTGTCTTGGGGCCTGTTGCAATACACTTACGATCTATGTCTTTCTTCTGGATTTTGCAGGACATCCAAGGCGCTCTTTAAGGCTGCTATGATACATGTAGTGTAAGAAAGGTGACAGAGTCTAGGTGGGTCTTTAAGATCGGTGAGAGACAGAACAGAGATAACGTAGTATCTAGCTTGTGCACAGAGGTAAATACTTTACCGCCTATTAGGGTGTTAGTGCTGCTTCAGTGGTTTTTCACCCTGCCCAGAGGCATCCTTGGGTATATGAAAGGGCCTCCTTCTCCCTCTGGGCAATGAGGTGAAGCTCGAGTGGCACTGGCTGATGAGATAGCCCATGGCAGGACATAACACCTGGGCACATATTAAGATAGTAATGGGGCAGCTCTAATTAATGTTGTGGCCTGGGTGAGCCCAGGAATGTAGAGAAACGTGAAAATGCATCAGGAAGGATGGAGACTGGAGTTTCAACATTTCCCTGATTTGAGGTTCATTTTGTCACTCCTGCTTGTGCAATGTGAGGCTGGTGTGCATCCAGTGCTGCCCAGCTAACACCAAATCCCCACTGTGCTGCGCTGCACGTGCATAGGCTTAGTCTCCCCTCAAGGATGTACTGTTTAATGAGTCAAGAATAAAAACTTGAAAGAGAGGATGTATTTGTGATCCTACTTAGTGGTGGATATTTCAGGCAAAATAAAAACCAGAGTTCCTGTTACTACAGGCTGGTAGGAACATGTAGATACTTGAACATCCATGCTTTTCGCTTCAGATGGGCTTTCTCTAGGGTTAGGAGTTTGCTTCTTTAGGTTACTTCACAGAAGTGAGAGAAAGAGGGAATCAAGAAGCAAGAGTTCTTCACTTAAGCACAGGTACAAAATAATATTGGAGTACGAGTATACATTTGTCTTCAATGAATGTACTAGGTTATGCAGACAGGGCTAGCCAGACTGCAAGTAACAACCAATAACAGAAGTTCTGTTGTATATGTGTGTGTTGCTTTTTTCTTTTTCTTTTTCTTTTTGCCAGGGATTACAATACCTGAGAAGAAGAAATCCATCGCCAGGCCATTATGTTCACCCTCCACCAAGACAAGCAAAAATTTTTATTTGAAAGTCAAACACAGTTTTCTGCAATCCTTGATTTACCTTTCTTCCAGCGACGAACTGCGGTGCAGCAACCCAAAGCCAATACAGATGTATGGCTAAAACAGCCTCCTGATTTTAGCTACCGGCTCTATAAATCATCCAACCCTTCACTGAAGCCACGAGGAAAGGGAAAAGGGGAACTGAAGCCAAAAATTACCTCTGAGTCCATAGTCATGCAACAGCTTTCCAGGCTTAGATCCAGGCTGCTCCTTCCTTGCTCAGAAAAGAAGAGGGACTTGCCTCAGTTTGTCACCCGCTTTCCACGGATCAGCTCTTATGAGGCCAAAATACTGTTTGTGAAGAATGGCAAATATAAGACTGGTGTGTATGAAGACCCCAAACCACATGATTATAGGCAGGTAAAAGTGTCTGGCTTCCACAATTATAAAGCAAACACCGAAATAGAGGATGGTTGGAGATCTGTAAATGAAGCCACTAGATGTCAGTCTCACTACCCAAAAAAAAAAAAAAAAAAAAAAAGAAAACCCAGCGGTTAGTATCATAGCTGGGCTCTAACTTTAATAGATAACTCTGTTGTGGTCACGAACTATTTGCCAAAAAGACTTCCACAGGGAGAGCTAATGAATCCAGGTTTGGAGGTCTATGTTTTAACGTGCTTTTTAGCTGACAAGTTGGTTTTCATTTTGGCACAGCAGATTGAAATAAGGACATCAGGGCGAATCAGTTCATCTTTACCTTGCTCTCTGTGACACATCTGCCTGTATTTTCTGCTTTCCCCAGATTAATAGGTAGCAGTTGAATTGCTTCACACGCTGGATGGAAGTATTTTATGGTAATTTTTCCATTTAGCAGCCCTAACTGACACCAGCATCTCATTGTGCTAGCTGTTGTTCATAACACAGGGTAAGAAACTCCTTTTTTCTCAACAGCTGAAAATCAAATTATGTACAAAAAAGTTGCAAGCAAAATTAAAGAATCCATGGTACAAATTGGATCAGTGCATTACCCCAAAATCAGTGCATTTAATGTTACAACTGCTAAGGAAGGGAAATTTTCAATCTAAATGGGTTTTGTTCAGATTCTTTTGATTTCATTTTTTTTCTTTCAGAGATTCATTCTTTGGTTTGGTTTTTGAGGATTTTATTTTTTGGGGTTTTTTTTTTTTTTTGGTAATATCTTTTAAAATCAGATGCCATAAAAACATAGAGAAGAATAAAATTTTCTTAAGATTCAGTATTATACCCATATTCCATTAACTTTTAACTACAAACCTTCCCATCCCCTCTCCTCTGAGCACTTCAGAGAATGTCGACCAAAGAGCAATTCAGCAAACTTACTATTTCTAAAATAAGAAACAAAACTGAAACAGTAAACAAAATCCCTTCTCTTCTCCAAAGCAAACATTTATACCTGGGCATGTAGTTTATTGAAGAATCACATAAATGGCCTATAGCCAATGTTACATTTCCACGGAAAACAGTATTTTTTTCCTCCTTCTGTCTTCATGAGAGTACAAATCATGTCTTCATACATTTGCCAAGCTGCTATAGCAGGAATTGAACTTCCGCGGTTTTGAGTTTACCTAAGGTAATTAAAAGCAAACTTCTAGTTAGCTATTATGGCCAAAAGAAATTTGTCTAATAATATTAACTCTCAAGGAAAATTTGCTTTATTTCAAGATGATCAAGTTTCCATAAGAGTAATTAAATGCTAATTTCTCTTAAAACCTGCTAAAAAAACCTTTTCTCTTCAAGTAGATGTGTCTTATTTTTTCTCAAGTCTTGACAAATAATGTACATTTGCAGAACCAGTGGAAGGAAGAAAAAAGCATGTTTGTCCCGCAACTGTAATGTGCTTTCTAAGGTCACCAGTTCAGAGGGCCTGGCTAGAAAGATAATCTATAGCATCCATATCTTAGGAAGTGTTCTCAAGGTTTCAGAACCTCAGAACCTTTCTCATTCCATATCAGGAGAAAACTAACGCTTTAATAAGTTGACTGGCTCCAAAAGCTAATTCCAGAAAGTGTAATAGCTATGTGACCAAGGTATTTAGCTGTGAGGGTGAAATAAAATTTCAGGTCCTTGTTATGAATTGGACACTTTGTTTGGGGATTTCAGTGTCACCAGTCAGTGCTCTAATTTCAGGACCAGTGGTTTTCTTTGGTGAAATTCTACCTGAGTGAAATAAGTAATTGTAAGTCAGCATATCTGAAAGGAAATAAGGAAAAAGCAAGTTGCAACCAAAAATTCCCAATTGAGTTCCTGGTAACGACGAAACATTCTCAGACTCTCTTATGCCTTGGTCCAGAGGTAGAGGGAATCTCCTCTCTGAGGTCTGGAGGAAAATAGTGCACGTTGTCTAATTGCTTTGGAGTATCATTAACTTTTCAACCAGCTGAAATTTCAGGCTACTTAGTTCCAGAAGGCTGTAGACTGTACAGTGATGCAAATTCAGTAGAACTAAGGACTTGCCACTACAGAGAATTTTACTCTTTTTTTTCTTCTCCACTAAAATGTCCCCTGGGGAGAACCTTTAATGATATATTGTCAGGAGTTTAAAAGGAAATGAGCAATCCCAGTGCAAGATCTCAAAATAAAAACTGTACCTAAGGACTAGCTGCACTGGTCCAAAATTCTTTAGTATAGATTTGATCTTAGACAGACAGAGGCAATTTCTGTGTTCACTTAGATGCAGAGTCCCTTTTTCACAATTCAGGGCAATGGGAAACGCTTCATCAAATGGAAACCAGAACTCAGTCAGAAAAAAAAAATAGGAAAAGGGTTGTATTAAGAGAAAGGCAACAAATAAGACATGTAAATTACTAGTGTACAGTGTTTCCTTCTCCTGGTGGCATTTTTTCCAATACACTTCTAATGTGCATCACACCCATCAATCCACAGTTAAACATTCATTACCATCGAGTTTTCAACATGTAAGTTCACACACCATTTATGTTCTCTCCCTGATTTCACAGGGTACCCATCGGGCTGCCTAACCCCCCCCCCCCCCCATTTTGATTTTATCTCGTTCAGCTAATCAAAAACACATATCTTCCTATTCATGCATATGGTACTAACACTTCCAGAACATCATGGTTATTGATTTTTTATCTTGTAGTTTACAAGAAATCAACTGTTTTATGATATCCATTTCAACCTGTGAAGATCAGGGAAAATTGTCAGTCAAATCTGTGTACCTTGCAATGTCGTCTAATATAAGTGATCTACACGAAGAAGCAAATTGCTTTTCAAGACCAGGCTGATGAAGCAAACTCATCCTTTTAAGACACCTTGCCTCAGAAAGATTTTAAGACCAACGTACTGGTGCCATATCTTATCCTACCCTTATCTGACTCTGCACAATGTGATTAGGTGAAGAGCAGCACTACCAGCAGCCAAACTCAAAATTTCATTTTGCAATGGGCAGAAAACATTAACAGTTATTTAAAATCCTACCCACTTTGAATGTAAAATCACTTTTGCTTCTAAACAATGAGAACATATATCTAAAAAAAGATATGTCATGGATTTTAAATGACCGCTTTGTTTCAGCCTTGCTTTTAACCCTCTCATAAGTTCTCCAGCAACAGAAAGCTCTTAAGCTCATTGTAATGCAGATGACTGCAGGGTATGTTAATGATTAATTAAATTCACTGGAAAGGTTTGAAAAAATAATGCAAATAACTCCATGGAAATAAATCCAAAGCATGCAATACATTTATACCAAGAAATTGCATCCCCTGTGGTTTTAGTATCACAGCTCCTTTCTCTAGAAGGGTGTTCTGTTCCTCATCTGTGTTGTAATGGGAAGCCACTGGACTCATTTGAGATCGGGACCATGGTGATAGGGGTTGTGTAAATAAAGAACTTTAAGGTAGTGGAAAACCATAACTCTTGTCAGCTCAGCAGCTTGACTCATTAACAAGTTAATTAAGTTAATTAAATCTCCTAAATCTTGCATTTTTTTGAACAGAAATGTTACAGGTATATTTTTTTACCTTACCTAAATCCAACATGTAAAGTTTACTCTACAATTAACTTCAATGTTCTTGGTTCAAGACATGATAGCTTATCTTATGTTACAATGTATTCTCCTTTTCAAGTGCAGTATGACGCTAATTTACCAAATCTTGTGACAAGTTACTCCAGAGATCCTTTAAATCTGAAGTTAAAATCACAGCATTTAAACATAGGTAAGTCCTTGACAACATGCACATTCATTGTGTTAAAGAAATTAGGAACCGGTACACGAACAGAGGGGAGTAGGAGCGTAGAACCCCTCTACTGCCATGTAGCTGGCTTCAGCGGCCTCAGATGGAGCATAACAAACAGCAATGTTTTCCCCAAAGTTTCAATACCAGAGAAAGTCTGCTTCCTAGCTCTAAATAAAAGACTGATCACAGAAAATACACTAGTTTACTCATGCAAAGACACTCAGTTTTAAGGATACCTGGTACAAGCAGGATTATTAGCTCAAAAATCTTCTTGCCAGTGTAGATTTGTTGATAAGACTGCAACTTTAACCTTGTAATAGTGGTTTATTCCCAGGCAACTGAATCAAGTCCAATGTCTGCTGCCCTCATTGTAGGTGCGATAGTCCATATCTGCATTCCTGCTGTGGTGGGTAGTCCATAATGGGATGTCCGCCCTTTAGTGTAGTTTCTATAGCTTCACGTCTTATACGAATAGCTTATTTGAAAATAATTAACTACACATTAGTTAAAGTACACACACATACCTCCCATGTAGCATAAAACACTACCTTCTTTGTACATTCACAGCAAGGCCATGGACAGGATATTTTTTTGCTTATAATCTTTGCCATATATGTCTGGGTGCTCCTTTTCTGGACTACTATCTGATTAACAATACACATAGCTTTTCAAATCCTAGACTCCAGACAGTTTGTCCTACAGCTCTTAAATACTGTTTGCTTAATATTTTCAGATCCTGGACTTGAACCATGGAAAGGAAAGCAAAAGGACTCTGATAGGAGATTTCTTACATACAAACCTTGTGAAAGCAAATGGGATCCACGGCTGCTACTACCAAAGAGTCCCTGGCCACCTAAATCTGCTTCATTTACGGTTAGTCAGATTAAAATACAGCTTCCTGCTTTTCCCTGCATCAAAAAGCTTTTAAAAATTTATTATTACTACTACTACTACTACTACTACTACTACTACTACTACTTCTGAATTACATTTATTTCAGAGTGTTTTGGCTCACACAATAGCTGATCTTGAGGGGACAGCTGGCACGTCCTAAGGGAAGTGTCATTGCACTGGAGATCTAGGGACATGGACCACCAATTTCCTTTAGCTTTTCAAGAATATAATTCTGTTTCCAGCTCTTGTTGATTTTGAAAGATAATCTCTTGGGGAACACATTCTTATTTCAGCTTTCAGCAAAAAATTATACAGCACTGCACATGGCAATTCATTTGTAGGAACTAAGATGTCTATATTAGACTGTTCAAAGACACAGACTATTTCAGAACATGCAGGTACTGGGTGGATACTTTGATGGTTTATAAATATACACCAAACACTTAAATGTATAGATCTCCAAAAAGATAATGTCTCTATTTTCATTATAAAACAGATCCCATTAACATTACTGAAGATTAATAAATAGTGGGTTGAGGGGAAAATAAATTGTTTAGAGAATCTGTGTAGGTGATGACAGATTCCAAGTTGTGAACATAACTCTACTGAATAGTGGCAAGCCAATATGCACATTTGTAATACACATGAATTGGCTGAACGCAAACGTCTCTCGGCGTTTTGATGTGTTGTGCTCTAAGTCTGAAACACATCTGAGAATGAGTTCTTTGATGAACCTGTCAAAGATCATTCTCATGACAACCACTCCTGTTTCATTTCGTAGCTCTGATGTACCTCTGCTTCTCTGCTCTCAGCGGCACAGGCGGCGGCGTGGTGCTCACACTGCGTTCTTGGATCGTGTGGAGGAAAAGCTGTGCTGGCTGCAGCAGGGAGAGGCAGGCAGAGATGTGAGTGTTCATTCTGCTAGAGTAGGGACATTGGACCCAGTCTCATCCAGAGGGCAAATGTGATTTTGCTGACTTGTGGTCTTAGATGAGAACGCATTGATGGCTGCTGGCAGAAGTCATAATTCCATTCGTTTGGGAGGGTCAGGAGGACACTGACACCCAATTAAACTGAATAGGTCCAAGCCTTTCTTTGAGTCCAGAGCAAAAAATGCAGATAGCTTGGCTGGCCTTTCCTCATGCTGTCTTGCACTGGGGGAAAGGGTGCTATAAGTGAGATCTTTGCAGCACCCAGGATGACCCTGGCTTACATTGCATCCATGCAGACAATGCAGCATTGTCTCAGAGTCTGTGCTACAGTGTTTGTAAACTGAGTGAGAGGAAGCAATGAAAATGTGCTGGTCACAACACCGACCTTCACTGGACTAGCTTGTGCTTCTTGGAAAAACACACTTGTCTGAGCAGAGTCCTCTGCTACTATAGCCAGGATGCTCTGTATTTCTACTTGTCAAATCTCTTGAATGAGATTACTCTTGGGGAGTAACCCCCACTCAAAGAAGAGCCATGTTGGGCAGCATCTAAGGGAGGTGGAAAGAAGGACCACTTTTTAATGTGTTAGGAGACAATTTTTTAGATTCCAACACACCTATCCCTCAATGTTCCTGGGCTGCTGACACTTTACAGTGCTCTCCAACACAGTCCCCATGCCTAGCTGCCAGGGTCCTGGGGGAAAGAGAAAAATGTCCATGAAATACACCATTTTCTGCTTCCATCATGCCTAGAGCAAACTTCTCACAGGGGAAAATCTTGATCTTCTCGCTGATAAAACAGTTTGCTGTAAAAAAAAAAAAAAAAGTTTGCTTGTTTCCTCCTGTCCTGTTTGATACTAGCCTGATGTGACCTTACAGGGTGATGACTGTATATAAATTACAATGTCTTTCCTTTCACAGGAACCCCAGACTAAACAGCACAGTGCTGAGAAGAAAGCAATGTGCTAGGGACTCCACACCATTATCCACGCTGATGTACAAAACTTCTGGTACCAAGAAATGTGTTCATCTGCTCATGCTATGGAAGACACTAGTGGTCCTGAGCTGTGTCTTGTGTCTATCCTGTGAGGTCAGGTATTAGCTCTCTGAGAGCCCTGGCCCACTGTAATGAAGCATGCCTAGATCCTTCAAACAGTACAAAGACTGGCACAGAGAGCCCCCTTTATCAACGATGTTCAAATATTTTAGCAAAATATCTGTTTTTTACTGTAAATACCAGCATGGAACAGAAACACACTAAATGAACTTTGTCTGGTTTATTAGTGAGTATTTGACCTCTTTCTGTTAGGTCCTGATTTCTAAAATGACATGGAAGACAGCATTATTATCTCTTTCTGCTTAATAAATTCCTCTTGACTCTTTCAATTCATTAATTCTTTCTCTAACCCGTCCCTCAGTCATCTGGAGGTAAAAGAAATGGCACAGTCATTCACACTCCTGAGAACTAGAGAGGCTGAGTGCCACCATGAGCTTACTTTGGAAACTCCCTGTCCTCTCCACCCAAGAGCTGGTGATCAGCAGACTGTGCCAAAATGAAATCTCCCATGCTTCCTCTTCCTTCGACAAGAACAGCTGCTTTGCTCTTGACTCTAATTACTATGGGACTGGCTGCTGAAAGCTCAACCCAGTCAGGTAGTTTCAATTCCTTTTGTAAACAGTTTGTGGGGGTGTTGAGTGTAATGGGGGAAAGGGCTTTTTAGTCATAGTCTGCATTGCTGAGGGCTTTGGAGGCATATCCAGAGCTTGATTTGGACTCAAATCTCTAGATTTAAACTGTAAGTAAGCTGCACAGTAAATGCACCCCAGATAGTGATTTAGCATAAGAAAACTGCATATTGGATTGTTTTGCCCTTTCCAAAAGACAATGAGCTACACACCACTGTGGACAGCTTGGGACGCTAGTAAGAATCCCTTAAGCAATGATCTCATAGCTATGTGTGCGCTGTTGTGGAGTTCGGCATTTCTCCAGGATTTCCCAGATGCAACCCTTACTGAAAAAAAACATGTGTAAGTTGTTAACACTAAAAAAGGGAATCTTTTTTGTAAAAGAGAGCATCCTACCAGTCAGGGAGCAATTACATTGCATCTCCAGACACTTGTTTGATTTTTGTGGTTCCCGAAATTTGGGTTTGGAAAGAATAAAGCCCCCAGTCTGCCTCGAAATTCCCCATTTTCTGAATGCCAGACAAACCCAGCCCAGCAAATGGTGCTTTCTCTGTGCATGGCAAATGAAAGACTCAGGAAAACTTCAATTTCAGAAGTTGTTAGGATCTGGACTTCTTGTTGGTAGACATAATCATAACATAATAGCATTGTATCTATGCTAATCATGGTTAATGATAAAATTTTAGCTGGGCCTCCCCATGGGAATAGGGGTGACAGTGTAATGAATTGATGCACGTAGCAGTCCTTTGAAGGAATCCTATTGACTTTGCCTTTTTACAGGTAGGAAAAAGGAGGCACAGAGCAGGCAAATGAATTGCCCCAAAAGAATGAGAGAATGAGGGAAGACTTGGTTTCAGGCAAACTCTCGCAGGTAAATTTCATCTCTTATAACAAATGTGGAGGCATTTCCAGTGTTCCTGAGGAAAAGAGGAATGAATTTGTCTTTATCCTCTGTGCATGACATCTCATCTTTAAAAATGTACATGACAGAGGTATGTCTTCCTTCTGACCCACAAAATGGAGATAGCTCCTTGTGCTTGCTTGCAGCCAGGACCAAGCCATGCGTGTTACAAACACTCATTTCCTGACTTAGGCAACTTCACTCTTTCATTAGAAGAGCAAGGAAAAAAACACTGGGCTGCTCTGCAGTGAGGAGAGTGCAAATTGCTAGAGCCTCTGGGGTACAAAGGCTATTAAGGAAACTAAGGTACCTGCATTAAGTCTATGCATGGATAATTCTCTTTACTGCCAAATATACAATAAGAGATATCCTAAGAATCTAAACTGAGAGTTGTGAACATATGAGTTCCTTGAAAATGCTGGTTCAGTTTGTTCACCTCCTTTTATGTAATTATTACATACACTATATACCTTTACTATATGCAATATATACAAGTAAGAAAAAAACAACTGTTCCTGTTAAGAACACTAGGACGAAGTATAAAGTTTTCTTTTTCTCTAACACCACGTCCTTGCTAGGGAGCATCTTAAAGAGCATTACTGCTACTGACAGGACAGATATCTTGCTCCCAGTTTCCCACAGGGATGTGACACCCATCTGTACCTTTTGTGAGAGACAGATGTAGTGCTGCCAGGCAGCTGTGCAGCTAGAAGCCCCCATTATCCTGCCAGACTTACCGGTACAACACAGTGGCTTGGTCTGCAGGAGCTGGCGAACCCGCCATACAACGTGGAGATTTAGATGCTCTCCAGAGAGTGGCTCTGCCTCTGTTGCAAGGTCTGCTTGGTGCACTCCAGCATCCAGCAGAGCCCTGCAGGAGTGCAGCATCACCAGCCTTTTGCTGTGTCTCTGTGTACCATTGCCCATGGCAATGGTTTATAGATGCACATGGAAGAAGCGCTGCACCCAAGCAGAGTGCTGTGGCAGCTCTTCATGCTGGCCCCAGCTTAACATCTCCTTGTCCCTCTGTTGCACAGTTGAGTTCTTTCAGAGTCCAAAGAGGCCTGAGATTCGCCCTCAGAGACGTTTGCCATTCAGGCTGATCTCCATCTCCTCTGACATGGTTCACAAAGCTCTCAAACTTCAGAGAAAGTGGAGCGTGGTTTTTGTACCACGGACTCGCTAAAGTACTGTTCTCATGCCTCAGCAGTTGGACATACATGCAAAATCTTTTCATCCTTTTTACTTCTGCATTCTCATTGTGGGGGTGCAAATGCACTGTAAATCTTGCTGACAGCTATGTCAGCCATTTGGGCACACAGTCAACTGCGGCGTGGACACCTCTTAGGCCAGCATACGAGAAATGACCAGTATCCATTACCAAAAATGTCGCTGATCTAAAATCTGTTCCAGTCAGTTGGTATTTTTCCATTGACTTTGCTGTACTTTGGAACAGGCTTATGGAAGTCAATTCTTTTGTTTTAGGCAGCACTATTGGATTGTTCCTTTAGAATCACTTTATAAAAACCTCTACAGCTTATATAAATGCAGATAGTAAATTTGAATACTTTCTGAAATGCTAAAAGGAAGAAGCAGGCTTACTGGTTAACTATAAATACCATGATCTCATAAATGACTACAACAAAAAAATGTTACACAAAAGTATGTTCAGATCTGCCACTCACGCATACTTACTCTATAAAAACAAATCAGTAGATTCTGTAAGTTAACACTAATGTTTTTGCATATGCCCCCCCCTCCCCTCCCCCCCCTTCAAATTCAGTGTTATCTCTAGAGCTGCTGCACTTTGGGCTAGATTTAGCCATGTGCCCTGTGATTTCTTGAACTGAGATCCTACTTGTGAATGATTACCATGCAGATTAAAATCAGTGTTTGAATTATACAGAGGACTCTTAATCTAAGCTCTGTCAACATTTCTATAACTTTATTTTTTATTTGCCATTAACTTATGCCCAAGTTCAACTAAAAGACACTTCTCTATATCCTCCCTCCATCACAAACCCGTACATTTGAAAAATTAAGCACATACACATGGAGTACTCAGGTGATCAGCAAATTTTAGGTACTGTAAATGGTCCCAGGACCATACCAGTCATGCTGAGAGCGTTAATATCCTTGTCACACTAAGCCTTTGAAATACCACATTGTATGCCTTTCCTGTGGAATGAAATCATAAAAAGACGTGAAACAATCAACCTGACTAACGATAGACTAACAATCTAAAGTTTAAAGAATTATTAGTAATTTATTAAGAACTTCCTAAGACCTGATTTACAAAAGCTGGTAAAGATAGCAGATATGTTTGCAATAAAAAAAACCTTGCATTGACCACAATTAAAACTAACATACTGGAAAAAATGTCAAGGATCATTTTCTGCCAGATACTTCTCTGCTCCATTAAACATTGCTTTGAGCATTACATTGTACCTTATCATGTTATGGTGATAGCAGTAGGATAATTTCATTACCTTAATAACACAACTGCAATTAGCTAACACTGTGCTATCTAGTTCATATAAGGAAGAAAAATATTAATTTGTTTTAAATAAGGAACTGTTTAAAAAGGCACTAACTGCATCCGCAAAGACATATAGTAGATCTTAGCAATGCTAAATAAGAGAGTGAAGGCTAAATGAAAAATGCTCTGGGATGCCTCTTTTCATTTAGATAAGACTAATACCCTCTTTTACTTCACCACCAACCGCTGTAAAAGCTCAGGAAGTACTGGGAATGTCCTGGCTGAATTTCACGCACACCGTGATGAAGGACAACAAGCAGAGAGGAGGCCGGAGAGAAGTGGGGTAGGGAGCCGTGGGGAGAAGGCCTCAGAGGAGGCAGTGGGACGTGCACAGCCAGAAAGGCTGCTGTCGCTGCAGGACCCCCGTACATGCTTCTTTTAATAAAAAGCCAGTCTAGTTTTAGTGCCGTGGGATTTCCTCAAGTTACAAACCAACAGGCAGTGCGTGAAACACACAAGGTCTATTCTGTAACTGTTTAAAACATCAAGCTTTATAAACATTGAAGTGGTACTTTTCCTCCACAGAGGCCTTTTCTTAGTTGGAAAAATAAAACAAGGAAGCGCCTGTCATGTAGGTTGTACTAAAATTATACCTAGCACAATAAACTTATCTGTAATAGCATGTTCCTCAGCTGACTCTCTACCTATCATCTTTTATATTGTAAAGAGAAACAGTTTATTTTCACTTGCTTCCTACATAGTTGAAGAAGATAGTAGCTAAGTAGCGGCGATATTCCTTGAATGTTCATCTCAAGAGGTGGATAGGAAAACAGCAATCACCTGGCAGCCAGTGGAAAGTCAAAACACAGAGCCATAAACAGATGCGTTCCTGTACGTGTTTTCCTGAGAAGATAATTGCTCTTGTTGATGGTTATATACCTTTGAAAATAAATAACAAGCAGTGTTACTTGTGAAAAGAACTAGAAACAGAGAAAGTCCAAGGACACCGAAAAGATTTTTCTTTTCCCAACAGAGGAAATTTTCTGGCCTTGTGGAAAAGGCAAGGAAGGAAAGGGAATATAATGGCCTGGTGTATTTTAAAATCATGTGTCTATATGCACCCTTCTCTCTGATCACGTCTCTAAAAGCCGGCTGGCATGCCCTGTGTGAAACATGAGCCCAAGCACACAGAGGCTGTGTAATCACATAACGTTGGCTACCTTGCATTGAGTAAAGAAAAAGTTTCTCTTGAATCCAGGAAGAACTGGACAAAGCCTCAAGTGACTTCCAGATGTGGAATTTCAAGCACACAGTCCATGCGAATAGTGCTGTGTTGCTCTGTCACTGTGTCATTGAAGAAAAAAGAGCATGAAATGTATCAAATTTATTTATTGACTTTATTGATCTGGGTTGTTTTTTTAGGGGGTGGGGGAGTGTCATTTATTTTTTTTCCTAGCACCACACAGTTTATCACAGTTTCACAACATTGTAGGTCCCGTAAGAGCCGGCATCACCCAGTCTTTTATGGTGCTGTTCAGATTTTATTTTTAAAAGTAGAAATTAGAGAAATGTACTCCCAGAAGTCATATTTATAAAGCAAGGAAGAGAGAATGGTTGGGACAGAGATGACATTTATGTTTGGCTTCTAGGCAGATCTAGTCAAGAAGGCTCAGGAGCAGAGCTTGGAAACATGGGACAGGAGAGTGCCAGAGACCTCAGAGCATTGCGCCAGCATGGTGGGATGGGATTTATGTTATCGGGATAAACTGGAGACCCAGGGAAAAGAGGTACCTTAAACTACTAATCCGGGGAGAAGCTAAAGGGTGCTTTGTAGCTGTACAACTGTTTTATTCTGGAAGGAGTAAATGCTGTAGTTCTGATGGGGCGCACAAGGATATACAGTATTATTGACACGAAGGAAATGAGGGTATAATGAATATTGGAGACATTAGCTCTTTTTTTTTTACAGCCAGAGGATTCATTTATTCTGGGAACTATGCCTAATGCTACCTAGGATTGAGGGTGTGTAAATAATCTGTGCACTTCACTGTCTCACATCAATTATCCATTTTACCTCACACTTTATTTTATCTGGTATCTGCCCTTTGTCAGCGGACAAACAAATTGGAAGAGGAGTCAGGAGAACAGGCTCTGCAAAGATAATACACTTGTGTCCCTGAGGACATGCCTTCTCTAGAATAATAGTCTCCTTAAAACAAGACATTAAGAAAATGTATCGATTCCCGTAAGATGATTTTTTTCCTTGGAGTCTAGGGCTGAGGGACTTGCATGATTTGCTAATCAGGCTTGAGTTGGTATGAAATGTGGGTTCTTCAGACCTTCTCATGAAAAAACTTGTTCCTGATGAGTGGCAAAAACCCCAACAAAATATTGCTCCATGTCTTTCCTTGTCACTTAGATTTATGAAATCAACTTTGAAAAAAATGTTATGTTGACAGTACAACTTTTAATGTCGAGACACCTCCATGCTTTCTAGTGCTAATCAGAAAACAGAGGCTGGGTCCTTTTCCAGTAGGTATGTCTCAGACTCTTGAAACAGGAATCAGTACCAAGCTTTGATTTAAAATTGATCTTTCTGTAGACCTCTTGAGCAATATCAAGACCCCATCTTGAACATGCACTACCAAAAGATAACTATTTTAGAAGCTGCCTCCAACAGGTTTGTGGGTCTCAGCGGCTTTTCAGCGAATTAGTATACTTTCCATATTTCAGAGAAAAGGTAGAAATTAATTTTATAAATCTGATGGCACTGGTGAAGAAACAAATTTATGGATGTTTTTGTTCTTCAGACAGTTTTGCATTTGGATCTGCTAAACTCAATGGGCAGATCCCCATTGAATGTCGGTGATCTTAGAAACTACTCACTTCATTTGGGAAGGCTGATCAAGGAAACCTTCCTGCCCTCTTCAAACTGAAGCAATGCTGAGGGTATTAATTTTAAAATGCTGTGACAGGACTCTTGTTAGTGATCTTAATGTTTTGTGCTGGTATGGTTAAACTTGGCTAATACATAAAAGCCGACACACTGTAACAAAATTCAGAATTCTCGGAGAGTTTGAAACCACCTTAGCCTTTCAAAAGTTGAAGTGTAACAATATACTTGTGCTTTAAGAAAGCAAGTGGGAGGCATAAATACTCTTCTATATGAGCTCAGTAAGAACTGGATATTTTGAACAATCTAGAAAATGTTTATTTTCCCAGCCCAGTGTTCCAAATTCAAGAAATCTTCAAACAGACTTTTTGCAGAAAGTCAGAAAACACAAAGTCTTCCCCTTCTTTCCCACACTTCCCTCCCCTTCTTTTCTGTTTCAGATATTTGATTGATTTAGATAAGTGTTCAGGGTCAGTGAACTAAAAACTGAAAAAATTGTTAGAACATGTTTCAAATTTTATGTGAAGGTCAATGAATGTTTGAAAGAAAATAGTTTCAACACATGGTTTCCAAATTCAGAATAAGGTCATATATGAGATTTGATAAAAAATGTAATTTTAAGTCCTTAGCTTAATACTTGCAGATATCTATTAATGAGGAGCTACTCTGTATTTAAAAAGCAGCCATACCACTACAGTGATCTGTGTTATTCTGAAAATGTAAAGAAGCTTAAAACCTATTTTCATTCATAGTTAAATTAATCTTACAACTGTTTTGCCTGGAATAGAAAATCTCACCTACTCCCTGGATATCTACCACTGAAATCAGCTACAATGAATGAGTTTATTCCTTTTCTGAGCATTCAGAGGCACTAGTTGCTAAACGGGGGTAGGAGATGCACATACTTTGAGTACTCTGCTTTTCACGCACACTGCCTTTAAATGCATAAAGGCATTGACATTATCTTCATTCAAGACAAAAAGCTACCTCAGAGTAACTTTATTGCAACATACACCTGCAATGAGAATCTTGGCAAAAATATCTGTTCCTTAGGATCTCAGTTTAATGTCTCACAAAGATTGTTCCTTTTTATATTAAATTTAGTAACCCTCTCAGGTTAATTAGTATCAAGGAATTAATGAAGGAAACATTTACCATCTGAAGAATGCAATGAAATAAATTTAATTGAAATCCTACCTCAGTTTAGATAACTACCAGCAGTTTTGCTTTTTACCACTATTCTACAGATTTGATTGTTCCCCCTTCCCCCGTTATGAATAGATGTCTAGAAGAGCCGCTGGTTTATGTGGATGGAAAAGGCTGTTTTCCCTGCGTCCTCTCCAGTCCCCTGCTCGCCATATCCAGTGCTTTTGGATATCTTGTTGTAGAGTTGATCTATGAGCTTAATGGATGTTGCAAATTTAATTAATGGATCCAGAAGATGATAGTGCTTTCTTCAAATTGTTGCTGATTTCTTGTGTTTGGGTAAACCTCTTTTCCTTGGTTTTAGTTAGATGCTTTTAATTTTAATTGTTGCACTGATTGTAAATGGCAATGAGGCAGTTTTCTTGTCCCTCTTTTCCAAGTATTCAAAAATAACTTAAACTGTCATCAAAACCTGTATGCTGCAACATACAAATAAGAAACTACAATTATCACTTCTTGACAGTCAAAAGACCATTCTGAAACTATAGTCACACCAAAATTACTGTATTTTCAAATTAAAAATGGATAAACACCACTCTTTGACACTTACAGAATGTCAGTCTGTGCAGACAAATTCTATAACTACCTCATACATAGACCATTTAGGCTATGTATTTGAACTTTACACAATGAGTGCACGCTCAGCAAGTTTGCCAATGACACCAAGCCGTGTGGAGTGGTCAACACGCTGGAGGGGAGGGATACCATCCAGAGGGACCTGGACAGGCTCAAGAGGTGGGCCTGTGCAAACCTTATGAAGTTCAACAAGGCCAAGCGCAAGGTCCTGCATGTGGGCCAGGCCAATCCCATGCACACATACAGCCTCAGTGGAGAATGGATTGAGGGCAGCCCTGAGGAGAAGAACTTGGGGCTGTTGGTGGATGAGAAACTCAACATGAGCCGGCAATAAGCACTTGCAGCCCAGAAAGCCAACCGTATCCTGGGCTGCATCAGAAGTGTGGCCAGCAGGTCGGGGGAGGTGATTGTGCCCCTCTACTCCGCTCTTATGAGACCCCACCTGGAATATTGCGTCCAGCTCTGGGGCCCTCAACGTAAGAAGGACATGGACCTGTTGGAGCAGGTCCATAGAAGGGCCACGAAGATGATCAAAGGGCTGGAGCACCTCTCCTATGAAGACAGGCTGAGAGAGTTGGGGTTGTTCAGCCTGAAGAAGAGAAGACTCTGGGGAGACCTTATAGTGGCCTTCCAGTATCTGAAGGGCACCTACAAGAAGGCTGTAGAGGAACTTTTTACAAGGGCATGTCATGATAGGATGAAGGGTAATGGCTTCAAATTGGAAGAGGGGAGATTTAGAATAGATATTAGGAAAAAAATTTTCACAGTGAAGGTGGTGAGGTACTGGAACAAATTGCCCAGGAAAGTTCTGGATGCCCCATCCCTGGAAGTGTTCAAGGCCAGGTCAGATGGGGCTTTGAGCAACCTGGTGTAGTGGAAGGTGTCCCTGCCCAGGGCAGGGGGTTGGAACTCGATGATCTTTAAGGTCCCTTCCAACCTAAACCATTCTATGATTCTATCATTCCCATAGTAGACCAAATAAGTGGGAAATGTGGACAGACCGATAAATCATTGATGTGACTAATGACAGTATTTCTCTGTATAGATAGCCAAGGTGGGTAAAATGATGAGTCTGAGAATGTTTTTCTGAATCTTGTCTACTCCCATGACCATGCAATGAAACGCCATATCATATAAACATAAAGGATACCTTTGCCTCTTGGAAGATAGGGGACTGCTGGAGGAATGCTTCGATTCCCTCTCTCTGACTCCTTGACAAATAATATACTGTGGCTTCGGATGAGTGTATAATCAGAATTTATTGATTAAACTTTTATGCTGCTCATTGAATATTTCAGGGGAAGAACATAAGAAAAATACAGGGAGCTGTAACATACTTAATACTTCACTTCCTACTAGCCCAGTGTCAAAAATATTTTCCTAGCTTCTTTGACTGAAGCCAGCATTCAGATTGCTTCCTCTGCATGCCCTACTTAGGCAGCACCATTGCTGAAGAATGAATTTGGAAAGCCAGAGCTTCTCAGCTGCGGGGCATGCGGTATCCTTACCTGCACAGCTGCGAGTGGTGGGTGCTACTGAAGAACCCCTGGTTGCCTCTACAGGGAGCACAGACACTGCCACAGAGAGTGAGCGCTCACGCAATCAGGGCAGGACGTAGGTAGGAGCCACCCAGTTGCCAAGAGGAGCACGCAGTGTAGCTGTGATCCTGTCCTCTCTATGCCTTAGATACTTGCCTCAAAGCTACACACTAAGGCCCTTTATTTGCTCTGGACTTGGAGGATTAAAACCAGACTCCTCTCTTGAAGGTAAAGGAGGACTTACTACTTTTATGTCAGGGAACTGGCTGGGATTCTGCATAACTCTCATCCAGTACCCTCATGACTCAAACTTTGTCAGTAAGGAGGAAAGGCAGGTTTCAGTCTTTCTTCAGCATGTTCTGGCTTTGCTAAAGCCTCTCCTGTTGAAAATGGTCTACTGAGCAGGATGGTTTGAGGGATGATGAGAAAACAGAGAGAATTAGCATGTGGTAACATAATTCTATAGCCTGGTTTTCATAACGCAGCTTTTAAAGCTGTATGGTCTAATTCTCCTTCTGCTCATACAGTATCAGTGATTTATTTATTTTTCTTTAGAAGTATATTAGAAATAAGAATTTAGCTCAGATCAGTGAACTGTCTTGCTGTATTTTGGGTAAATCTGAAATAAATGTTCATTTGTAATTCAGCAACAGAACAGATGAGAACAGGGATTGACCTCTGCGACTGTTTGGACAAGAGTGTGCTTTTGACACACATACTCTGTGTACAGCAAACTTTGTAATGTGAAACTGGAGGAAAAACTAAACATCTGTAATCCTATTGTTGAGGTGGGGTCATAGAGTTCAGGAGGGTATTTGGCACATGTGGTGAAGGAGAAATAAGCTTTGTAGGAGGAAACACTTTTGACATTTGAAAATATTCTCTCCTCACATTCCCTTTTTGTTCCTTCCACCGTTAGTTCCTGGAACTGCAATTCAATGCTGGGCATCAGCCTTGTAGAAGCACTTAAACTTTAGACTTAAACAATCCATACTGGAAGTTATTCCTCCTGGGAAAGATGCTGGCACTCAGCTCCTGGAAGCCCTTTTGGGTTCCCTGTGTATATCACCCGGAAACACCACCTTGTTTTGTTGCAATCCTTATCCCTGATCGGGACAAAAATCAGAACTCACTACATGCATTCTGTTTTTTCACATGTATACCAACACCCACACCCTGCATATATGCAGTATATGACAACAATACTTTAAGGGGGAAAGATCCCTTAATCAATATTAAAAAAAAAAAAAAAAGATTTTGGGAGTAAGTTAGCAAAATTAAATGACAAAGTTTTTCATAAGTCTGCGAATTCTCTGACTCATACCAAAGCTTTAAACTCAATACAAGTTTGCATCCCTGCTGTTTTAAGGACTAGAGGAGGAGCAAGAGCACCTTCTGACGCTCCTGTGTGACCTATCAGCACTTGGAAAAAAAGCGGGCATTTAAAGACGACCATGCCTCAAACAGTGCAGTCAAGCAGGCAGAAATCTACGTCTTTACTCTCTGACTGTGCTCCTGATCTGCAAGAGCAGCCCACTGCTGCATCCAACCTCCCACTGAGGAAAGGGTGTGAGGCAAAACTATTTTTCTTTGTTACTCCAAACCTGAAACAGCACGAGGCCTTTGCCATACTTCTGAGAAAGCCACAGTCTATCGGCAAAGGAAAATCTTTAAGGAAAATAAAAAAAAAGGAAAATCTATCTTTAGGAAATTAGAAGGGAATTCTTTGAAATGTGAAGGTAGTCTGAAATTCCATTCTAGTGCAATTTCTAATGAGTGTAGTGATTATAATTTGACCCCGGACTTCTGAGTCACAAAACCAATGTTATTTTGTAGTCCTCTCTGCTTTGATTACTACATCAAACAACATGCAAAAGCACATAAAAAGTAATGTTAAATATTTTTTCTGAATATACAAGTCCTGGGATATTTCTCTTTTTCTTTTTCCTCCAAAATTTCACTTTTGAATAACTGCATGCTAGAAAGCTTTTGATTATTTAAAATGTTATGAAAATCTGTGTAATCTTAACAATGTCAGTGCTTATTTTTGCTGAAAAAAAAAGATGGAAATGGATCAAGACAAAAGACAGTACAACTCATAAAGTGACAGACATACATAACAGGAGTGGGTTGCAAAAGCAAGATTTGCAAACAGACGAAAAGTAATGTTGAAGAGTACAAACAAATATCCTGGCACTTACTATACAAACTTCAACCCAAGATTTTCTTTGCTAGCAGCCAGTAAGTGATTACACAGTACGTAATCCTAGTAAGACAAATTTGGGCATGAGAAAACCCTGCTGTCAGTACTAACATCCTTTGTGTGTGAGTAGTGCCACAGACTCGGAGACAAAACAACCAAACTGTTCTCATGTCTGCAACCTTTGGCCATCGGTGTGTGTGATACCGGGCACGGTCAATGCACTGGTGTGCATCTCATGGCAGCAACAGGGATACAGCTGGGAGCAGTACTGGGACTGTCGATGGAAAATTTAAAGCTGGAATAAGGAGATGTACATTTGACTCAGCTGGCCTGTGCAATCTGTGCGCAAACAATCTCAGCTTGGCAAGACAGGCGGAACAGGTAGGAGACAGGAGGCTGCGTAACACTGGGCTGGTTTGAGCTCGTGTATGGGCAAAACCCAGCACACTCCAAAGCGAGTGCAATTTGCCAACTTCAGAAGAAATAGTCAATCCATACAATTATAGCGTATGTGGTAAGTTCTACCCGCACGGAGTAAAGCTAACTAATGCACAAGAGTGCAAAAAGGCATGCGATGAGAAAAAGAAAAACTGCTTGGTGTAATGAAGTGAGTAAAAGTGAAAAGAACAACTGGCATAGATGGGAGGGTAAATCTGAGAAATCACTTATGAATATTTTGAAACATCTGATACCATATTGAAACTGGAACTGCTGGAATGTTTTGGCTGCTGTTCCTAAAGTTTTTTTCTTCTTCACATGGTGAAGGTTCTGGAGAAAAGCATTTCATTTGGGAGGCACAGTGCTTTATCAAGCAGGCTCAGCATCACCAATTTCTCAGCTGTGGCAGAAGGAGGGACACTATCTTTTCCCTTAATAGCCAAACTGTACACCAGACAGTCTAAAAAAGAAGACAGGGAAGATAATTAAAAGTTAGATGTGGTGCTTTTTTTAACTCTTTGCCAGAGGAGATGCTCTCCAGCTGCTCCATTGCATTTAGCAGTGCTTCTCCCTCCTTATTGAGGTAGATACTTGCACTCTGCTTGTATTAACTTGCTAAAACAAACTAGTGGGGAAATCACAAGCCTCAAAATTAATCCAGGTGGATAAGGTAATGGACCTAAACACAACCCTCTCTGAAACATGTCTTTTGATATACAGACAGCCTGAGCTGTACCTATTTGTATCCTACCCAGATTAATCTACCTCCTGCCAAGATCAGATGAAAGCAGTGATTTGCTATAATTTTCATGTTGTAATGACCTGTCAGGACGACGTACCAATCATTTATAAAGGACAAGTAGGAAGTGAGTCTAACTATTTTGGGTTGTTGTTGCATGGTGTTGGAAAAACACCAGCACAATCCTTTCCATTTTCTAAGAAAGGGAAGTTTATATAAATTCCGGGCTTCATCTGCAATCTTCAAAAAGATACAAGATTTTTTCCCCCTACAAAAAGATTCCTGGTAATATTGGGCAAAAAAAATTAAATTACTGGATGGCGAATGAGAGCTGCACTCTGCTGTTCCAATCTGGGGCAAGAAAAGAGTCCAGCAGCAAGTGCAAGCTGTAAAATCTCTGTGTATTCTGATATGAGCAGCTTACAAAACCAAGGCAGATGTGATAATTATATAAGCAAAATGTACAGCATGATAACACCCAGAGCTACTGGGTTACAAAATCACAGAATCACAGAGTGGTCAGGGTTGGAAGGGACCTCTGGAGATCATATAGTCCACCCCCCCTGCCACAGCAGGGACACCTACAGCTGTTGCACAGGACGGTGTCCAGGCGGGTTTTGAATGTCTCCAGTGTGGGAGACTCCACAACCTCTCTGGGCAGCCTGTGCCAGTGCTCTGCCACCCTCAGAGTAAAGAAGTCCCTCCTCGTGTTTAGATGGAACTTCCTCTGCTTCAGTTTGTGCCCGTTACCTCTTGTTCTATCACTGGGCACCACTGAAAAATGTTCCCATCTACCCGGCACCCTCCCCTTAAGTATTTATAAGTATTGATAAGATCCCCCCTCAGTTGTCTTTTCTCTACACTGAAAAGCCCCAAGTGCCTCAGCCTTTCCTCATAAGAAAGATGCTCCAGTCCCCTAATCATCTTTGTAGCCCTTTGCTGGACTCTCTCCAGCAGTTCCCCGTCCTTCTGGAACCGGGGAGCCCAGAACTGGACACAGTACTCCAGTTAGCCCGGTTGTGCTTTGCTTTCTTGACTTTTTCTTTTCTTTCCCCTCGTTTTAGAATAGAGAAAAACGATCCATTTGCAGCAAGGGACGCTGATGTTTTTTTTTTTTTTTAATAACACCTCCGCACCGGCTTGGGGGCGCAGGGTGAGTTTTGTAGGCGTGTTTAAAAACTAAGAAATAAACAAAAAAACTCAGCCAGCGGCAGCCGGGGCGGGAGCATGCCGCTGCCCTGCGGGGACCAGCCGCTCCCCTCGCCGCGCTCCCGCCCCGGGCGGGGCCGGACCCAGCGCTATAAAAGCCGGTGCGGGCGAGCCGGCGGGGGGGGTGTTGCCTTTTTTGCACTTCAGCATGGCAGGCGACCGGCCCCCGTCGGCTTTCGCCGGTGCCGGGCAGCAGAGCGGGCTTCAGGTGTGGCGGGTCGAGCGGCTGGAGCTGGTGCCGGTGCCCCCCAGCCGCCACGGCGACTTCTTCGTGGGGGACGCTTACCTGGTGCTGCACACCGTCCGCCGCCCCGCCGCCACCGCCTACCGCCTCCACTACTGGCTCGGTAGGCAACGGGGCGAGGCCGGGGGTGCCGCCGCTGAAGTTTCTTGCGGGGCTCCAGGGGATGGGGGAAGCTGAATTTGCCCCCCTCCACCCCTTTTCAGAAGCGCAGCCTCCGGGTGGAGGCACTTCGTAACCGAAGTAGGGCTGCGGCCGAGGGTCTGGGCGATGATGCGGCGGTGCTAAGGGGCTCCTTGTTGAGGGGGTGGGAGAAAGTGGGGTATGACAGGAGGGTGAACATTTGCTTGCTTTGTGATGGTGGCTTGGAAAAGTGGTGAAGGGCTAAAGTCAAGTCTTGGCTGCATCCGGCCAAGATTTGCAAGTGAAATCCTGCCGTCATTCAGATGGAGAGGTTTTTTTTTTAGACTCATCATCTCTGCTGTCTCCCTCTGGCATTGTTGCACTGCTTTGTGTCCAGATGTTGCCTTTTTCAGCTAGACTAATTTTGCTTTCTGATGATACAGAGGTTGGAGGCGAAGTCACCAGATTTTCTGTAAAAACCTCTTTAATATCAGTCTGACAGCCTAACAAAGCCCCTCCTGAAGCAACTGGGAACACTGGAATTGAGCTGATGTCTTTTGCCTTTAACTTTGACTAGCACAGTGCTTACAGCAAAACAGGAGTCCAGCATAAGGATGCATTTTAGGTGACTTCCTCATCTTTTGTGGCTTTCTTGAGACTTCCTTGTCTGGTCACCAAGTCATCTGACCACAGTGGTTGCTCTGTAGCTGCCTCAGATCTATTACTTTGTTCTTGTTTCACCATCACAAGGTTTGTGTTTGTAGGCAATTATCTCGGTGGATGCACATAAAGACAGGTCAATGTGTATTAACAGTAATGTGTTTGAGTTGCTGTGGTTCTCATTGTATTTTGGATGCACTGAAAAAGAATAGCAGATAAAGCTGGGATTGTTTTTGCATAAATGTTTGAAGCTTGCTTAGTTTCGCATGTGTTATGAGTTATCCAGCTGGCATGTGGGATAGTGTCTGTCTCTGATGAGTATAATCATAGATGGCAGCATAAATGAATTTCTGGCAGATGTCCTGATGTCAACAGCACTGCTAGTTAACAGCAGGGTTTGGCTATTTAGACCTTTTAAATGAAGTTAGGACTATTTATGTAGTAGTTAAGGTATAGTAGACACTTCCCAGAGAAAGATGCAAGGAGTTTTTGCAACTGGAAATGAAGGCAAAACAGTGACTGAATTTGCACTAATTAAAACCTCTTTCCTGTTGGCTAAAGACCTTTAGTTGTACACGCTGATGCACATCTCGTGCTGATGTGGTGATATCCAGATATTGTAAATAGCTTCAGGTAATCAGGGCACACATTGTTCTTATGCAACTGGCAGGTTGGCAGCACAGCGGCGAATTGCTGCGAAATCCCTTCCTGCACGCAAAGTATTCCAGTAGTAGGGTGGAGGTGCTCAAACCCTGCTGCAAGCTTAATAGCAACAGGAGACCAGAACTTCATAAAAGGTGTATGGGGAAGGGCAGTCCCATTCAGAGTAGGAGTCAGAATAATTTTGGTGGGTTTGCTGACTGATTGGAATTAACTAATAGTAATTCATTAGAAAACAAATTCCTAAAGAAAACAAATTACAGAATCTCTTCACCAAATGTGTCTGACTACTACCTGAGACCAGAGTCCTAGGGAACCACAAATCCTTGTTTAATCTGACTTCTTTTTGTCAACTAATATTTAAACTTTTTGTTCAAATCATTCAAGTACGCCATCTGTTTTAGTAAAAAGAGTTCAGACATGGGTGACCAATGTTGCAATAAAAGGGGTTTTTTTGTGAAAGAAAATTTCAAACATTATGTAACTTGACTTACCTAACACTCCCCTTCGTTGCTTTTTGCTTAGTAAAACTTATGCTTGTGTACCCTAAAACCATGCCTATGGGGAGCAATGCTTTTCTGGGCATCTAAGCTAATCACCACTGGTTACTCTGGGTTTCTGGGCCTGCCTTTGTTCCCACTATCACAGTTGTTCCACTGACTTGAAGCTTCCTATGCAAAAGCCAACGTTTTACCAGGTATCTCGCATATGGTGAAATGCTGTCCAGGTCAGGTAATTTTGGAATAAGCTGCCTCAGGTGCTGCAATGATGTTGGCATGGCCAAGCAATCAGTGTGGTTCTGTCATGGCAGCGGTATCCATTTTTAACTTTGCTCAGAGATCCTGGCTTGGATGTCTGCACTGGCACTTGAGGGATATCTTAGCAGCTAAACTAATTCAAAGGGAGCTGTCTTGACTTGAAACTATAACTAGTGGAAATGGCATGTATTATGCCAGTATGAGGCTACTTGTAGAAGTAAGACTGGCTATAGCCCACTTAGAATCTTTATAAAATCATGCATGGTGTTTTTAAACTATTTTTTAACCCTTGTCCCCAGAGATTAAGTGATAAGACCTATCCATGTGAACCTATCCAGTCTGGTAAAAAAAAATTATTCTTTTTCCGATATACTCTGACTTATAGTTGTTTGTGCCTCAAACTATAAGGTAAATCTGTTTTCCATACAGTTTGAACAACTTACACTTGGATTGATGCTCACTTTAAAAAAGCTTAAACAGGGTTTCACTGACTATTTTACTGCACAGCAGCTGTGAGACTGAGCCTGGTAATAGTTCTTATCTCTTAACACTGTTCCAAAACCAGTTTTCTTCAACCCTGAACCCTGTTGTGTAATTACAAGCAATAAATCTGAAGAATCTAGTCCTAATGGGCATGAATAACCCTATAAAAATCAAAAAAACAAACAAAACTTTGCCACCAACTTCAAGGAGGTACCCAGGTCTGAGAGTGGAATTGGCTATGTGACAATACGCTATCACTTGAGTGATAGGGGGTTTTTTTCAGAGCTTCTTTTGTTATCTCCTGGTTTCAGTAACTTTTTCTACAGTTTTTGGGCAGGCCTCACACTTTTCTTTTCCCCATGTCTCCATTATTCTTTAGATCCCTTCCCTATTTCATCCTTGCTGCTTTCTGGAGGCTTCCATTGCGCCTGTGTCCCCACAGAAGCTGTGGTGGTGGCAGTGGTGGCACTGCTCCTCAGAGAAGCACAGTTGTTGGGGACAGTGGGGAGTTGTGGCATATGCACTGCTGGGCCATGAACAGAGCACTCATTCCCCCTAAGAGAGGAGCTAGGTTGGTGATCCCTTAAGGCATCCCTGTCCCCCCTTCCCTGTGCTTTATTCTTTCCTAATGCCTTACTGATGGGCTTCCTGTGACAACAGTGATTCACTACACTGTGAGGTGACACCAAGACCTCAGTACATGCTTCCCCTTCTCCCACAGCCTGAGAGAGGTATCTCTTTCTGGGCTGGCTGGAGCTCTGCGCTGTTTTTCTACTCGGTCACCTAGAAGCAAAGAAATGGTTAACGCAAGTGAGAAGCAGCTCTTGAGAACTGTTGCTTGGGTACCAGCTTCTTCCTCTTATTTAGAAAGAACAAATAAAAACTAAATGGCAAACCTTGCCTTTCCTCACTCTTCAAAAGTTCTTGAGAAGCCAGTTTTTTTGAGACTCAATCATACTTGCGCTACTCTTGAAACAATCAAAACTGCTGAAAAAGTTCATCAAAACTGTGTGGGCCCGTGCTAAAAGTTTTGTTTTAATATACAACCTGCTTTGCAGTGTGATTAGGCCATCAACACGCTAGTTAAGGAGGCCATTTTGCCACATTCCTGAGACGAGGCTAATCTCTGAAAGGTACAAAATAAAGTGTGACCTCATGCAGCAAATATGTGAGCCCCAAAGCTGCTTTGCTTTCTCCCATCTGTACCAGGCGATCTAATAAAAGACATCTAAGCAAAATGCCCATTGCTTGCATTAGAGTGCCAAGAGGACTGCTTTTGAATTATTTCAACCTTACAGCTTGGCAAGTTGCTTTTTAGCATAAATATATGGTTTACCATCTAATCAGTCCTTTGACATGATCTTTCTTGGTCTTTCTGCTTCAACTCAAAGTCCAAAAATCATTACTGCAGAGACTTGCCATGCTAAATTAATTAAAATATTCTCTCCTTCAAAGAGGCTGAGAGAAAATAAACTTGACTATTTTTCACTTTTTTATTTTGCTTATGAAGGCAGTTCTAGTTAAAAAATGGTCTGGATGGTCGTGCATTTGGTGGTAAACAAGGTTATGATGCAGTGTTTTGTTGCAACATACATGGGTTGTACAACCTGCTGAAGGCAGTGCCTGGTTGTTGCAGAAACAATTTCTCCAGCAGAATTCAAAGTTATGTTAGTGCTTTATAGACATAATATTTCATCTTATTTCAGGAAAAGAATGTACCCAGGACGAAAGCACAGCTGCGGCTATCTTCGCTGTTCAAATGGATGACTATTTGGGAGGAAAGCCTGTGCAGAGTAGAGAAATTCAAGGATATGAGTCTACTGAGTTTGTGGGCTACTTCAAAGGAGGAATTAAATACAAGGTAAAGAGCCAGCTGCCAAAATACAGTCTGAATATATGTGTAACATTGTCCCCCAAGTAAACTCAAATCTTTTGCTCTGTATCTGTTACTGAAAGTTTAAAAATCGTTTCTTAATGTTTAATGGTTTTAGATCTGAGCTACCTATCCTAAACTATAGGAGTCCCAGTATTTGTACAGAAAGCAGCAGCTTGTTTACCAGTGCCTCTTCTGCTGACTGAAAACCTGTCCCAGGTTTATTCCCACCCCCAAATCAAACTATCCTGAGATTTCATACTTGTGTGTGTTTAAGGGCGCTCACAGTAGGGACTCTCCGTGTTTAGGAGGCAGTAAATTTCACAGAAGCCATTTCTATGTTGTAGACTGAATCATTTTGTTCAAATGCAGAACCCAGTGTGCTTAAGTGGTTAGAACCATGAGCAGAGTGGAAAAGACCAAAACCTCACTTTAGTCTAAAAACGGTGCTATTGCAGTCCTACTGCAGTTTTTTTTTCTTTGAGGTAGGTAAAAAAACCCCTGCCAAATACTTTTTGTGAAATTTTTATAATGTTTTAAAATACTGTAGTGTCAGTCTCCTTGTTGTGTCGCTTCCAGAAGCAGAATCTTTGGATGGAAGTTTTTTGAGGTATCTGTGTTTTTTAAGAACAAAGTAATGTATCTCCTGAGAATCTCCTTGTAGTAGGAGCTTGGGAGCCATTGCTCAGTCAGTCTTTTTCCTGTTATGGAGGTTTGTAACTTGTCACAGTCTACACAACCAATTTGAAGCTTTTAACTCTGCGTAAGAGAGCTTGACAGTGGCCCGATTACTCTTTTACATTTTTTTGTTATCATTTCAAGGGACACTTTCTATTCCAACCCAAGATCTCGCTCTCCTGGAAGAATGGAGAACACTGCTTTACAGAAGCAGAGAGCCAAGCCAGTTTGCAAAAATAAGTTAGGCTTAAACTTGCACTTTATAGTTTGTACATCAATAGTTTGGTCTTACCTTCCCAAGTTTGGTGCTCTTTGCTAGGTTGCCTCCTAACTTGCAAATATTCCTCTCAGAAAATTACAGAGCTGTTGTGGAATGACTCCTCCCTCCACACATAACCAGGCACTAAAACCACCCAGACCTGTGAGTTTAAGGAAATTGTGAAAACTTGTACAGGAGCTGCATGTTCCCTGCTTTCCCTCAGTCCTTATTTTATAACCTGCTGACTTTTGTCTTAACAGTGTGGTTCAGCATTACCTTATCCTCTGGATGATGCAGGGAAGTACAGTAAATCCTGTGCTTTCCCTTTCCCCATTCATCCGAAAACCCTTTGAAGCAGGGTGACATCTGCTCCCTCAGATAAAGGCTCGTACCTGAGAGTTCAGCAGCAGCAGTGCTCCCCAAGTCTGTCTGGTCTGTGATCAGTGCTGTTAAACAGTGTATTATTTTGCCTCACCTCTCACTGCATAAGCTATTTTTTTCTCGTGTTAGCTCCTCTGCTGTTGCAAAATGGTAAATTTGCAGAAATCAAACTGAAATAAAGCTTGCTGCTTTTCTTTTGTTTTATTCAGGCAGGTGGTGTTGCCTCTGGATTTAATCATGTTGTTACTAATGATCTGAGTGCTCAGAGGCTTCTGCATATCAAGGGCCGGAGAGTTGTAAGAGCCACAGAAGTCCCCCTGGCTTGGACCAGCTTCAACAAAGGAGATTGTTTCATTATTGACCTCGGAACTGTAAGTCTTTCCTAGAGCAAAACACACTGATTAGTAAGAGATGCAGCATCCCTTCTAAGGTTTGAATCATCCCCTAAAATGCACAACTGATTTTGTCACTTACCCAAACTGACAGAAAGAATCTGCTTTAGTAATTCAGTTTTAGTGTCACAACACTTTGAAGGTTGAAAACTGCCCTAAATATTTGCTGAAGTATGCGCAGATTGTCCTTCAGGAAACAATTCTCTTTCCCGCTTGAGGTGTTGGGCTTTTTTACTACTCGTTTGAAGGTTAAGCTGTTCACAGTAAGTCCTGTCTGACTCTGACACTATCTACCAGCTGAATGGGACCAGTGCTAGGGTTCAGAGCAGAACACAGATTGGACCTTTCTCTTAAGAGCATTTCTTCATATTCCTAAAACTTGGATTGTGAGAATTCACCCTAAAGAAATAGCTGCAGAAGAAATGGTCATAATAAACTTGTCATACAACGTGTTATAAAACTACTTGGGCATTTCAAGAGATCGCTTGAGAAGCCATCCCATACTTAAGGCTTTTTGCTGAAAACAAGTAGAGAGACTTAATGCAGAAGTATATGGACAGATAGGAGAAGATAACTTTGCTTGCTCCAGATGACTTAAAGTATAGTACTGTCACCTTTGTAATGAAAAGTCTTAAAATTAATTCTGAAAGTAGTAGCTGGGATGTAGTCTATGCTAGTTAGAAGTTTGAAATTATTCCCATGCCTGATATGCTGACACATATAACATTAAGAGCATATGAAAGAAAATAGTTTATTTGCAAGGCAGCAACTGCAGTTGGTCTTAACTGTAGTGTTTCACAAGGAAGTGGTCAGCTACTTCAGCAAGATTTCAGAGAAGAGTTCCCTGACCTACTGAAAAAGGAGCTCTTCTGAACTCACGTTATCAGTTTGGCTGTTTCTTCTGAAAAGCATCCCCTGGTGTGATGATTATCATAGACTCATAGAATGGTTTAGGTTGGGAGGGACCTTGAAGATCGAGTTCCAACTCCCCTGCCATAGGCAGGGACACCTTCCACTAGACCAGGTTGCCCAAGGCCACGTCCAGCCTGAAGATATTGAAGATACTAGTATTAAGTAGCTATGTTGATTACGCCTGTTAGAATTTTATCATGCTTAGCAGCCTTCAGATAGAACAGCAGCCAGTGTTCTCCTAACATCATCCCGTTTCTCCTATGGCACTGTGGTCTAATCATCTGAAGCTGCCAAGTCATCAGTATCCAAACAACTGTCTCTCAATGTCACTTTGTATTAAGGATGCATAGAAGACTCAATCATCTATTTCCTTTCAGTGTTAACCCATGGCAAATGGGAAAGTTGGAACTAAACATTGATAGAAAATGTTGCTTTTGCAGTCAGGCTGTCACAGGGCTTGGGTTTTCTGGGTTGGAGTTAATGTCCCATGGACTCCCTGTGAAACTGTGTGTACTCCATGAATTTGACTTGTCCTGACACTTATTGTGCCACAGTGACCCAGTTCACCTGAAGTAATGACTCAGGTCCCACTGTAGACATGGCAATGACACTGATGAAACTTAGAAACTTGCTATGGGTAATAGCGGTGCTATCTGTATAGCTTGAGGTTCATCCCTTTTCATGAGATTTGTTGAGACGAGCACTGTCATAAGCAATTTAAATGTAATATGGCTTTAGAGTCTTGATTTCTAATACTGAACGTACATTGAGAGCCTTTTTCTTCTTTTCATTATAACATGACTCTGGTTTCTGATTTCCTGTTTGACAAGACAGAGGTTAAGCAGCAATGCAACCCTGTGCCTTTGGAGGAAGAAAGATTAGATGTGAACATCTAGATCTCTTCTTTACCATGCTATGGGAAATGTCAGTCAAATCACATGACTAACAACAGTTCTTGGTCTTGCCATGCCAGTGGTATATGAGGGATGGGTTTTCTTGGATGTGTTAACAAGTTAAGGAAAAAGTCTTTCAGCATGCAGACATTTGTAGTAATTTCATCATAGGTTAGTATATAAACTAGACCTTTCTTGTGGGGGAGGAAAAGGCAATGTGTGACATACTTCAAGATGAAGATATGTAAGTCAGGTGAGTTTCTATAGAGAAATACATGTGGTGTAAAACTTGCTCAAGCTTTCTACTGTGACAGCGTATTTTCTAAGCACTGTATTTCAAGCTGAAGTAACTGTATTTCAGACTGAAATTTTTCATGGCTCCGTGACAAGGGGTCCATTGTAAATGGGTGAGTCTTTACAGGAACTCTTAATTGAATTCAGGTGTCCTTTAAAAAAAAAAGGATTTTGGCTCAAGAAGATTCCTCAATAATTGAAATAAAATGAATCTTAAGTAGGGTTGCTGTTGAGTCTTGGGATTTATTGCAGGGCACTACTGAATCATTGTCTGAGAATAATGGGCAGTAATTGCATAAAATAATGAGGTTATGGTCAGTGCTTTTAATATCAAATTATTGTAGCATGCCAAATAAGATGAATTTCCAAGACTTACTTTCCCCAGTCTCTTCGATAACCAGAAGGATGGTCTCCATGGCACTGCAAAACTGCTTATGCAGTCCATTTGATATTACATTTTATCAAGCCACTTACTTAATATAATGAAAAATAATTTCTGTTTTCCCACTGAGCTCAATTACAGCAGTATTTTAAACCTATGGTTTGAACAGATAAGGGAAAATGAAGAAAGGTAATAATGATCAGGAATAAAATCATTAAAGTCATTAAGGTTTCCCTCCTGGTGATAATGCCTGGAGGAAAAAGCGTTTGTGTGCGTTTCCAGCTAGGTTCATGTATTTATGGTTCACGTTCTGATGGTTGCTTCATACTTAGATATGTTACTAAACCACATTTACAGCACATCAAATATCCTGTCCAGTCTTATCTTGCCTCCTTTGAACTCTCTAGGCTGGAACAGAAAACAGCTGCAGATGGCAGAGAAAACACTGTCTTTGACATGAGGGGAGTCATTACCTGTGGGTAATGCGCGAAGACCATTTATTGAAACAATCTTCTGTAAGACTGAACGTAATGAGTGCTGTGACCACCAGACTAGTGTTCCAGTGCAATGAGTGATCCAGGAGGGTGCCTGGAGTGCAAGACCCTGATTTATCATTTTGTTTTGTTTCTACAAGGGATTTCCATGACATCTCCTTGATTAACCTGGGAATCTCCCTGTACAGGAGCCTTGGGACAAGGCAGGCAAGACAAGTTGAAGGCAGTTACTGAGAAGGCTTTGTACAGGCCTGGAGTAAAGCACACCTTACCTTGTCAGGTGCTGCTTAGCGTGTCCTGTCCTGGCATAGCTGTGCTGAAGCCATCCCAGAAGCCATGGTCTTCTGCCACACTTCCCATTCCATCCTTTTGGCTGGAAGGTGCTGAGCTCTTCCTGGTGTCCCACCTGACAGGCACCAGGACAGGTTTGGCAGTTCTGGGTGGCCACACACTGGCCTTGATCTGTGCTGTCCCCTCTACCTCCAGATGCAGCTCTCCCTGCATCACCCCATCCTCCAGCCACCTTGCCTTAGCCACATCCCTCTTTCTTCCTCCATCCCAAGACAAATTCTCAAAACAGCAAGGAGCATGAGAGGGCATGGAAAATGACCGTGGAAGGGAAGGAAAAAGATTAATCACTGTGAATCACAGTGAATAACATGCACACTGTTTCCCAGGCTATTTCAGTATTATGCAGATGCATATGTTAATATAGCTTATATGTGTATATTTCTGCTAAGATGTGCTAAAGACTTTCATCAGACTTGTCAGCTTTCTTAGTGATTGGTTTAAAGTGGGAAGGAAACTTAGCAGCGTTATGAAGTTCACCCTGTGTATGTTGGTGTACACTGAGGATGTACAAAATGTGAATGTTGAGACGTGTTGATAATTTGCGTAGTTATCAAAACACAGAGCAGTAATGGGAGGAAGAATACAATAAAACAGCATGAAGTGATCAGCTGATTTTATTGAAAGCTTCTCAACTCAGTTTGGGAAGCTCGGCTGTATGAAGGCTGTCTAAAGGTGTATCCTTAGCGATCAGCAGAAATACTGGTTATGCATTTGTTCAGGTACAGCTTTGTAAAATGTAAGACTTGGTTCTCCCTGGGTGACTTCCTTATTGATAGGAGGCAGCAGCAGTGCTATAAGTCAAATGACTACAGAGGGCAGGGAGAGGGCTGCGTACCACTCTTCCTCCTGGAAGAAATTAGGAGACCCTTCGTAAAATAAAGTGGTGGGCATGTGTGCTAAGTTCTGAGTTGTCTGAGCAGTTCTGAGCTTGGCCCTGATTAAGGCTGGAAAGTTTTGTCAGTACAAAGTTCTGCTAATAAAATGTTACCCTGCTTCCCAAAGGAAGAATGCAGATGGTGAGGTGGTAACTATATCTCAAGTTAAGTGAAGACTGAAGGTAAACTGCACGCAGTTGTCCATCCTTCCCATTCCCATAGGGGTACTTAAACTGATTTATAAACAGACAAGAGGTTGCTGGTTTGAAATTTAAAAGAGCCTGTGCTGTGCTTAAAAACAACTTGTGCCATCCAGCAAACAACGTATGTAACTCTCAAGGGCTCCATGAATCATAAGTGAAGATTATGATGTCAGAACTCAAAAGTATGAGACTGGATAAAGCTGTTGTGATCATGTATCTGTCAGTATGCTCCTACTTGAACTCCTGACATAATAGCTATGTCAAAAGGAAAAAGATTGCCGTCTTGCACAAAGACACTAGAAAAAATACATAAAGCAAAAAGGCTGGAGTTTTTTTTATGGCAGCTGCTTTTCATACATACTGTTAACTTGCTATAGATTAAATTATGTTTACAAAAAGAAAATTAACTTCTGCTTTTTAACAGTAAAAGACCAAGAGGACAGATACTTGCTTTATGATTATGAATACAGGGTATGATTCAGCATCACATTGCAACATTAAACACAGTTGTTTCGCTTGCTGCTGCAATCTCCCTGCCTTCTTGCCTGCACTATCACTTCTAGGTGGCTTTGCTTCTCCTCCTTTAGGGAAACCAATTCACAATCAGCATATTCATTGCTTTAATAAAGTCACTGTTTGGGTATAAACAGGACTGGACAAGCAGATTCTTGCATGCTGGAGTTCTTCAGTGTAAGTTTCTCTTTCTAGTTGCTTTCCCTGGCACTAACAACTGACTAGCCATGTCTTTTTTTCATCTTTTTCATTCACATGTTTCTCCTACAACTAACCTCTTCCCCAGTTTCCCCCAGCTGCCAGTTAAACTATTGCTCTGCTGTAGCAGGGAGTTGCCAAATAAGTAGCAGAGCTTGAAGAACTAAACAGCTTTAGTTCTTTATTAACTTTATGGACTTATTAACAGCTTAAAAATGTGGTTATAACTATGCACAGTGTATCTTAGTAAGCAAACATCTAATTTTTCTGTAAATCTGTGAACCAATTATTTTTACAGCTTCAGCAGTATAAACTTCAGCATTCTGGAAATTGTTACAGTCCCAAAGTCATCAGATGGAGAGAAATCAGTATTAAGCCTCCCCCCCTGGCCCTGCTTCAGTTAGAGTATTCAGCGTATGTAGTTTTCCTTCATACTCTATGGGCTGGAAAGTTTCCCCTCGCCCCCACTTGTATGCAGAAAAGTGGCTGAAACAGAAACAGGCTATCATTAAAGCTTCAGGTAGATGGGACGTACGTATATGCACAAGGATTCACTTGGGTTACTTTTCTTCCTGATGCTGTAGGAAATCCAGATGTTTTGCTGCTTGAGCTGCTGTTACTTAGAATAAATACCTCCTGGTACTCATCCTTTAATGCACTGTGGTGTAGCAACAGCCATTCCCAGAATATACTAGCAAAACAGGTGCGAGAGGAAAAATGAATGTAGTAAGTGTATGACTGTGGTACATCTGACTTATTTTTATTTTGTCGATTTGTTCCAGTTGAATCAACTGGGAGACTCCAAGACTGATTACAAAGACACTGTTGTAATTATACCAGGGCCAGGCTTGTGGTGGCCTCAGCAGCGTTCTGGCTGAATGAATTCAGAGTTTGTTTTGGATTATCAAAGCTCCACAACTTTCAATGGTTCACTGTATTACAACTTCAACAAATGTAAAAGGGCAGATCTGATGAATATGTGATATTATTTTTTTCTTTTCCCTGCCTGCATCAAGAATTCACCAGTCAAGACAGGAAAAAAACATTGAATAATTTAAGGAGAAAAATGTCTCCAGAAGTCTATACTAACCTGGTTCATTCCAAACGTTCTTCTCAATATATGTCAGTTCCTAAAATTATGAATGTCAGTGAACTGACAAAGTGCTGTATCCTAGTAACTTTTATTCAGTTTTACTGTTCAGTTATTTTCCCCACCATTTGGATGTTGTTTTCTCAATTTAGCACTCTGTCTTGCTTAAAAAAGCTCTACACTCTTGTTTTAGGGCACTCCATTTAGTTTCTAAGAACTTGCTGTTTGAATTACAAATACCAAGGTAACGTGCATTTGTTTTACAAATGCTTTTACTGAGAACTGAAGGCACCGGAAGCATTTCTGTTGTTTGCAGTTGATACAGAAACTTTTTTCCAAGTCTATTTGTATTTTGTATTTGCATTTTTTCTTTAAATCTGTTAACTTTAGAAACTAGACTTTAACAAAGAACAGTTTCAGCTAAAATGAACTTGTGCCTTATCCAAACAGCTGTTTATTAATGACCGTGAAGAGAATGAATGGAGTCTCAGCTGAGGGCACGCCAATCACTCTGATACAAACATAGGACCATGATAAGATACATATAAAAGCTTTGCCAATATTCGTGCATGTTCAATCTGCCTCTAGCTTTTTCTTCTACTTCCCTCAAGAAATGCTGTCTCAGGTTCTCTCACACACGAGTGTCAGGAGTGCAGGCTCCTTTGGGCACTCCTGCACCACAGCTCCTCTCCCCCAACCCACCTTGCTTTACAAGCCTTGTCAGCCTTTATTCTACCCACCCGCTCTGAAACCACTACCGTGGCTTTCTGTGATGTGGTTATTTGCCTACGCTCTGATCTGACTCTATCTAATAAGCAGAAGCAGCTATGCCTAAGGGAAGAGAGGAATTAAAGAAGTAATAACTTTACAAACCCTCTTTTCTTGCTTTTCACCCTCTTGTATGAGTTGTAAAGAGAATGTCGTGTGGTGTTTCGTATGAGTGAGCTGGTTTAGCTATAGGTCTCTTTTGCTCAAAGCCCCTCTGCCTCCGTACCTAATGTTGTGGTTTAGAGAACAGGAGACAACGTCCTGACTGACATACGTTAAGTCAGCATAAGCTACGTCATGTTGATATGACACTATTCACACTATAGATTTAGCTGACTCTTGACTATGAGTGGTAATTTTTTTAATTGAGGTGCAATTGCATTCTGGGAGCATGTTCTGGTGTAGATGCAGGCCAAGGTGGACAGGCTTGGGGTACATCAGCGTCCGCCAACAAAGAATAGAGGCACACCAACTTGTGATACTTGGCTTAAAGTCTTTCCTTAATGAAAGCTTAAACTTTTATTTTAATATTTTAAGGTTAGTGACTCTTAATCATTTCACTGTTATTTTCTACCAAAATTGTAGTTTTGCAACAAATTTGCTTCAAATAGAGTTTTGAAACTAATTTCATTTGTTTAGCTTTTTAATGTTTCTTCACGTGAGAGAATGCAAATCAGCAGTTACAGTACGGGCTGGAAATTAACAGGTACTTTAACAAAGATATAGGATTAAAACACTTTTATGTTCAGGACATGTTTGTAACTAGAACAAAATGGTGAGTCCTTCACAGATTTAAGCTTCTTGGTTTTGCTTTCATAGTCCTGGCTAAAATTCATAGAAAAGACACCAGGACACAGAGTATATTTTCATTTGCCTTCAAACTGAGCAGGCTGCCAGCTGAATACAGAGGTGGCTGTGTGTTAGAAAGGAAAATTTGTTTTTATGACACTTCTGAAATAACTACGGGTGTTTTTGTTTGTTTTTTCTACTCTTGCTCTACATGCCATTTGGGGCTGGAGCAGGAAGGCTGGAGGTATACTTTCACAATCCCTCTCCGTACAGGGAAAAGTGCCAAGGTACTCTTACTCAGTTACCCAAGCCATGCGTAATCATCCTGCCACACTCTTCTGTATAGAAGCTAAGTGTTGGGTCATTTTTAATGTGCTGTAGAAAACTCACATGACTTGCTCAAGGTCACTCTGCAGGCCAGAAGCTGTCAAGAATAAAAGCAGTGACTCCTGCTACTCTAGAACTAGAAGACCAAACTGCATCCCCAAAATGTGCAGATGAGGAGAGACCTCGCTGTGACCGCAGTATGCATGACACAGACCTGCTTTGCCTTTCTGACCTCCCTCAGGAATTCTAGAGTAGTCATTGTGATTATTCATGATAACATTTTTCTCCCCCTGAGCTGCTAATTGTCCCATTGTGATCCAACAAGGATGTTGATACTAACAACCATTAATATCAGGTAGCAGAATAGCTCTCTTCCATAGCATATCTCTCAAACTCTGTTAAAAAGATTACAAAAAAAAAATAATACTGCCAGTAAAACTTCTGAAAATAAACTGGGCTTGTCACAGGAATTACTGATGAATGAAGTTCCTTTTTTCTTTTTTGAGGGGGAGTGAACACTTGAAGTCTATTTCCATTTTAATGGAAACATTTTTTGTCAGCTGGCCAATTCAAAATAAGGTTAGCAAAACAAGCCTAAAAATAGTGAAGGTGTAGTACAGCTAAGAAATTGTGAAAGCACTGAGTGAGCTAAAGCTAAATACCTTATTATGGCCCAAGTTGAGCACTATATATGTGTATGTCTAAAAATAAATATATGAATTATAAAATACAAGCCAAAAGCTTAGTCATCTTTTGGAGATGGTTAAATAACTAGCTGACTGTACTTCAGGTAAATCCAGATCTAAATATTAGCCTTGTCAAGAAGCAGCTTTAACTTTTAAAAATATCTTTTTCTGGCTTTAAATTGTTAAAAACTCAGTCTGCCTAGAGATTGAAATGGTAAGTGGTATCAGGAAGACAAACTTGTAAATATCCAGCTGAACTTCTACCATGAGGCCTCAAAATTAGATGCATTTAAAAATAATTGAGAAGATGATTTTATTTCAGAAGAGAAAATTAACTAAATCTGAGCTCCTGAAGGCTTGTACCACTGAATGCTTAAGATACTTATTTAGTGCTCATAGTAAATACAGTAAAATATTATACACTTTGGGACACTTTCATGACTTGCAGCTGCTCACTTCCTTCTATTAAATTATACAGTACATGAAGTTTAGCTGTCAGGGTTTTAATAAAGAATACTGTCTTTATTCTCTAGTGCTGAAAAGAATCAGATTCTTGTTTCTCTACCTTTTAAAATCACTATTTTTTAAATAACTAGGAAAGATGGAGCTTATATGGATGGTATGGCTCATCCATGTGAAGTCCAGATCAAGGATGTTTTCAAACACTGCTTGTTGATTCAAGTTTTTTTATGCAGCAAGGAGAAAACCTTACCACACAGGGTTTCTCAAGGTTACAGCTAGCAGAATTTCATATGTATTTATTTTAGTTTAGGACAAAAGTATTTAGGCCACATTATTTTGTGGGAGTGTTTCTGTAGTTTAGGAAGGTGGACTCCATAAGGAAAATAACGAAGTCTGCAAATCAAAAAATCTGAAATCCATTACTGTAGATTTTTAAAGGTCTTTCTCCTTACTCAGGCTGACCTGCAGCCTAGAGCCAGTGTACTGGAGGAGAGCTCTGTTTAGTCACTTGCTGGCTGAAGACAAAGTGGGAGAATACGCTGTGAATGCAGGGTGGCCAGGGTGCACTGTGCAGTGGGACCTTTAGGAGATGCTAAGAAAAGAAAATGTGAATTTATTGCCTGAGAAGTAAAGGTCTTTGTAATTTGCAGTGACAATTTAAGTCTCACAACATTCTTCGTGGTCAGTACAGTAAATACTATTCACTTTGTAGATGAGAATATTTGTTTGAGGTTGCACGGCCAGTTACCAAAAGACCAAGAGAAGTTTGACACGTACAACTGAAACTGAACTTTTAACCTTTCTGAGTAAGCCACCTCCATGAATTGCAGCATACACACAGATAAGGCAAGAGGTGCCTAACCTCTTCAGCTCATTCTCTATGTATGTTGTCTTCCTCTTCCTTATTGCTTCTATAGACTATGGGAAATAAAGAATTCCTGTTTATTGCTGCTATCTCTCTAGTGATTCCTGTTTTCTCACATAATTTCAAATAAGCTTAATTAGTAGGAGGCAGGCCAAGATGAGAATAAGTAAGTTTGAGTACTGAAATTCCCAGAAGCTGAAGGAGTCTGCATTTTAGGAAGTGTCCCAAAATTTGGGAGAAGATGGCTGAAGCAGTGTATGGCTATAACTATGTTAAAAAATCTGCTCAAATTGAAACATTTGACTTTCTACACACTCAGGGCACTCCTTCATTAATTCTGTAGAAAATTCTGTTTCTCCGAGTATGCAGAGATTTTTTTTTTTTCCCATGTAAATGTCAAAAGTCAGATTTAAGATAAGGTTCAGACTTGAAGACAAGTATGTCTCCAGATTCTGGATACTTAGTAAGCTGACAGTATTTAAACCAGAACTTGGAAGCATTTTTTTTTTCTTGTCTTAAGCCTGTAGTCAATTTGGTAAAGGCAAGCTGAAAACCTCACACCTTTCATTGCATAACATCTGCAAGTTGAAAGGGATCCAGTTCTGGAAATTTGTGTAATCCTGACGTAAACTTAAAACTTCATCTTTGAGGGATGCTTCCAAAGGGAAGAGGAGGGAACTTGGCTGTGAGATCACCGAGTTTGGGGTTTTTTTTTTGTGTCCAAGCTTGTGAAAAGTAAATATCAGAAGTTACCAGCACTGTTTCGCATGCAGATGGCATCAACATTAGCTGCCTTCTAAAAGTTTGCATCTGCTAGCACTGAGAAGCTGTACTTCATCTCTCACTTGTCTCAAGCCGCTATTTCAAGTACTATTAAATAACAATAGCGGTCAGCAGAAATAGCTTTAAAAGCTTTTTTTGAATGAAACAGGTTTTCATCTGAAATCTAAGTTTTATACAGTTGTATATACATCATAAAACTGAGACCTCAGTATGCTCAGTGAGAGCTCTGATTAAATCCTTGTTATTTGCATTGTAGACGAACACAAACCAGTTCAACTTTTTTTAGAGTTGAAAATGACTGTGTACCTTTATTGCTGTACTATTCTTCCAGAAGGAAGGGGGGAAGAAAAGCAACCGGCCAAGCTGATTAATTTCCTTTGACTAGCTCCTTCCAGCTCAGCCTCTAGCACCTCTGCAGCTTGTGTTCCACCTCTTCTTAGTAATTTTATCAAGACTGACATCTAAATTCTTTATTCTGAAATGCTTTGCATTCAGGATGAATAATGGGACTTGCCCAAACTGGAGGTCCTTGGTCTTTGGTGTGACTGGATTAGGTGACCTGTCTTAGGCTGGTTATGATGGCCCTCCCTGCTGAGACGTGCCTTGGGAACATGCCCCATTCTGGTTGAATTGTGCTTTCCCTGTCATGTGTGGGGCATACCCTTTCACTACCTACTCAGCCAGGTGAAAGGAAGGCCTTGAAGGCTACTGCCACCAGGGCACTTGCTTATCAGCACGAAGAGCTGCTGCTGCAGTGTCTGAGGAGCTCCTTGTACAGGTGGCGACTACCATGGGGTGGAGTGTCCCTGTGGCAGAAGGTTACTCCTAGCTGCTGTGTTTCCTGAATGGAGGCGTCTTTTACAGATGTGTCTGTTGTCTTTATTTTAGTCAGCTCCTGAGGCAGGAAGGGGGACCAGCTACGCGTCCATGTTCTGCTGAGGAGGAACTTGGTTTAACTAAGCAGAAAAACTGCATATTCCTGATTTGTAAATCTTTAGAAGTAATTTATAAAGACATTTGTGATAACTACAGTTGGAAGGGCTTGCTTTAATCTGAGGTTAATAAATTTATGAGCACTGAATCAGCTGTACACCGGGGAAAAATATTCCATTGAAGAAGACGTCTTACTGAAAACATGTGAGTCATCTCTGTGCACTTGAGCTGGTTTTGTGGCTTGATGCAGCAGAGTGGGTGACAAATATTATTATACAGCAAAAAGTCACCAAAATAAAAACTGGATTGAAAGATCTGACTTTACCTTTGAGTAGCAGATACAGTCAGGGTTTTCCTTGAGCTTTTGAAATTACTTTGTTTCTTGCCACAGATGAGAACCAGCACTGCTGAAGTAGCATAGAAGAGGAACTGCCAGATATAAAATAAAAACAATTTGCAGTAGCAAATTTAGGAGTTTTAGGTTCTTTAGATAGCTGAAGATATATCTGTATTTGGGATAAAATTCAGTTAAACCAAAACTCTGACTATTCTGAGAACAAGGGATCTCCTAATATGTGGGTGCTAAATTACATTACATAAATATCTTGCGTATTGCAAATATCTAGGTGACTTAGCAAATCTCTTCTGGAAAGTATTTCTGAAAGATGTGGCTTCACTGCTGTTCTGGTGGTTTAGATCCCATAAGATAATTATTAATAAAATAGTACTTTCATAATTTTGCTCAGTGTTGAACCTTATTGCTAATGTGTCATGCTTTTAATTATTTTAGGAAATCTATCAGTGGTGTGGCTCATCGTGCAATAAATACGAGCGGCTGAAGGCTACTCAAGTTGCTGTTGGCATTCGGGACAATGAACGAAATGGAAGGTCTAAATTAATTACCGTGGAAGAAGGGAGTGAACCAGACCAGCTCATAGAGGTATTGTAATATATGTGTACCAGTTACTGACACGGCTGTGAATAAAATGTTTTTACACCTCAGGAACTTAAATAGGATTGGTCTCAAACCTTGTGTTCTTCAAGGACTCCAGGAAGTCAGATTTAGGTTAAGGTAGGTCAGTTTATGTATTTTTTCCCTCCTTATCCAAGCAACGTTAACTCTATTGGGCAATAGTATGAGATAACTAATCATCTCAGAATACTTTTTCAAGAACTAAACTTTTTTGAATTGGCCATAGGGTGATTGAATTAGCCATAGGGTGACTGAATTTAACAGCACAGCTCATACCTGAACCACACTATCTGCTCCATATGAGGAAAAAGCAGCACTGAGGTGGGACAGCACCAAACAAGAGGAAGTACATGGAACTACTACACCTAGAATGTGAATAAATGTAGCAAATTGCATGGACATGCATAGGGCCAAGCACACTGCTTTGCATCACCACTTTATTACAAACTCCTGTGTACCTAATCTCGAGTAACCCTACTGAGCCCATTCCTTGTATGTTTAGAAAGTTTAACTGTTTACTTAAAAAAACAGAATTTAGATTTCATAACCGAGTTGGTCAAAGTAGATAAAAAAAAAAATTCCCCAATTTATGGGGTTGTCAGATCTTGAAAAAATTAATGAGCGCTGATGCCTTGTTGCAGGCCACATACTAATGAAAGCATTGTCACTTGGCATTTGTGTGCTAAATTAAGCTTTTTCCATTCATTCTCTAAAAAGAAAGAAAAGGGAAGCAGGGTCATAAAGCAGTCCTTCAATAAAATGGAAAACGTACAGTTAGAATTTTATCTTGCACTTCAGATTAACTTCAGGAAGTAATGCTAATGGTGCATGCAGGTATGCTATTATTTTTGATGGTGCTCACGCTTGGTTTTGTCACATGGACTATAACGAGTTATTGCCTCAGCAGCAAAACATGCCAGGTGCTGAGCCGCCAGCCCGGGGCCATGCTAGCTGTGGCGATGCCTTTGGATGATCTGTTCATCTGCTGGCAAAGACTTTTGGCCTGTGGGTGTGAGTACAGATGTGGCTGTGCCCAGAAGTAGGGGAGGTGGCACCCAGTGCACTGGAGATTTCTGAAGTTAAAAAAAACTCAATCCTCTGTCTGGCTTTTACTTCCTTGTACAGACTTCTCACACGGGCTCTGATGAGGCACATATTTTAGACCAATAACTTTTATGAAAAGCCCACAGGTTGACAATTAGAGCCCAACCTCCTGCTCCTTATTTGAATCGTGGTGTTGGGTTGCAGCCCGCTGCGGGCCAAGGCTGGGTGGCACCGTGGGAACCTGCTGGCACGGTCCCCTGGCAGCAGCCTCCTAGTGCCAAGCCCATCCCGGGGTTACCGCTCGAGGCTCTGCACGGGACTTCTGGTAAGCTCACGTGTGAGTTGGGAGCATTGATCAGAGCAGCTGCACTTTGCACCTCTTATCCGACTAAGGTACAGATGCAGATGCAAAGTCAGACTTCTGTGCCACCACAGGGATGACCGTCCGGCTGCCTCCTCCCCCTGGCAGGCTATGAGCCGCACGGATATGCTGGCCTTGCCCCAGCATCTCTTTGCCAGACTTTTTTTTTCAGCTGGGTGCAACTGTTGTTCTGTAGCAACCTTGACACATGATTAAGAGGAGGAAAAACGCCAAGGTTGCATTTTGATCCTGTAGCGTATTGTTATTGTACCAGGGAGTAAGACTTTTCTTCACCTGCTCGGCAGCGTATGAAGAAGTTTCTGCTTTTCCTTTTGGATCAAGAATACAGGAGGAAAGAAAAATGGGTAGTTCAGTGCAAGTAGGTTCATGGCTTTTATCGCCACCACTGCAATGAGCCTGTCTCGAGGGCATTTGTCAGCAGCCAGGGCTTACCTCCTAGCCTGTATCGTGCTAGGTAGTCTTGCTTTTGGAAGCACCCCCTCCTGCGAGCTTGAAATCTGCTTCCGTATCAGTGGCTAAACTCACTGGTACAGTGCTGCGGGAAAAGCGTTCAGCAGGCAGAGGCTGACGTACCCACCACGAGTACCAACGTAAAGAGCCGATAGTGATCTTAGCCCCACTCCGTAAGCACAGAGTCGTCACTCCCAGCCGGTAAAGCAAAACTGCTGTGCTCACACCCCACCATGGCGGCAAGGCACAGGCCGATTCCACAAACCCCGCCAGACTTCTCTCCTGCTATGGGATTAGCAGAGGCAGCAGCGGCCGTGCCGGGCTGGCGTTTCCCAGCGAGCCCACTTTCCCCTTGGGAGCTGGGGAGCCGCGGGTGAGGTGAACTAGTCTGACAAGGGCGGTTGCCTCTTCCCAGCTACCATTTTTAGCAAGAACTGGGAAGAGGCTGGCACTGGTTGAACAGTTTGCCCGTGGGAGAGAGCTGTCTGGAGCAGGCTGTAGGGCTGGGTGAGCTGCTGTGGCAGGCCAGCAAGGTACAGCTCGCTCGCCCTGGGAAAGGAGAGTGGCTAGGAGCTGGGTGTGTGAGTAATTCTGACAGCAGCAAGCCCTTTTTTATCTGCCGTAGTGACCAGGGGCCACTTGGGAACACACAGGGACCGTTCTGTGCTCTCACTCGGGAAATGCAGCGTGTCTGGAAAGCTCAGACCTACAGCGGGTGCACAGGTCATCTCTTAAGATACTGCAGGAATCACTAGAACTCTTCAACTGCGAAGATGAGACAGAAACTTTCTGTGCAAGCACATCAAAAGTATTTAATCCAGCTGGTTTCACCTCCGTGTTTGCGCTTTAGGCGAGGTACCGACTGGCAGGTTTAAATAAGCAGTGCTGTTTAGGGTTGCTGCCTTGCGAATTTTAAAAATAAACTGACCACCTTGGACAAATTGCTGCTGTTGCTGCTCAGCAACTGTGAGTGGTCTGCACAGTTGCAGTAAAATCCCACTGCCCACAGTAAGATCCATCAGATGCCAATTCTGCTCTGATTTTCACAGGTAAACAGCTGAATAGAGTTACTCACTCTGCTGAATCTTGGGTCTGAATGTTCAAATTGAACAAATTGTGTTACAGGAAGTTTTTCATCTGCATGGGACCAGTCCAAAAATAGGTCTTAGCAATGCTTTGAGTCAGTTTGGTTGCTCCAGAGTGACCACATTAGGGTCAGAGCTAACAACGCTTCTTTCTTTTCTGTAACCAAAAGGAACACTGAATATATGGTTTCAAAGCTAACCTCAGACCAAAATCTTCTAGGGTCAGCTGCTAGCCCTGTCAGAAACCCTCTTCGGCTGATGGCACTGACACTGATGCTCGTCCTTCTGACTGCTTGCACAGTGGTAAGCAGAGATCTCACAGCACCGCCTTTGTATACCCAAGAGATCTCTGAGATCTGAGAGTGCAGCCACAGTAACGGGTGGCTGTGCTCAGGACAGACAATTTTCTAACTGTAGTTGGAATCTCTGCTCTAATTCTGAAGAGAGGACAAAACTGGGGAAGCTACATTTTAAACATCGTTTTCCATGATCTCGTTACTCTGCACTGTGGGCAATGGTGAGTGGGATGAGTGAAGGACTGAGGTACCCTGTTTCCTTTCTCCAGGGAAGTTATTATCCACTGTTTGGCTAGTGAATGTGAAAGCTGTGCTTCTGTTTTCCAAGTAATGGCAAATTGGAGAAACAAAGATTCAGAAATGTCTGTTTTTGTGAAGTTTTCTAGTCAGTCAGCAAGTTGAAGCTGCTTGCAGTAATGCAGGAAACACAGAAATTCAGTTCCGAGTCACCCAAGGGAAAGACCCAAAGCATCCAATCTTCCGTGCATCGCGCACCAGCACCGTGATCTGGTTTCGTATCTCTAGAGATGAAGTAGGAGAGGAAGAGAAAGTCTTAGTATATTTTTTTTACTATATTTGTGTAATTTGAAATATTAGACACCCTGAAAGATTTTTAGATTGACAGTAGTGTTCTGACTACATCAATTCATCTCCCTGTGATACATTTAAGTATTTTAGGCACCCGTGGCAGTGTGCAGGGTGTCAGAGCCTACGCAAGAGTAGGACAGACTGAGCTTTAACTGAACTAAGTATTGAGCCTGCATCTGTCCCTTCTATTCATAAGTGTTCAGCTAACACTTTTCAGGATGGTTCTGTTTTCTCTGCAGACAAAACTGTCTGATTCTTAGGACTGTTACATTGTTCCCCTACAAATTAGTCCCTTAAAACTGCAGCTCCTGGTAGCATGATTGCCGTAGTTTTTACTGCTGAGCCTTTTGGCTTTTGTTTCATTTTTGTAAAAGTTTTTGATGTTCGTGGCTGAAATAATGAAACCTGAGAAACATGACTGCTGAGGTCTAAAGCCACAAGAAAATGAAGGATCGTGCTAGAACGTATCTTTGAAATAACTCTTCCATGTTTAAACAAAAAACGCCACGACTTTCATTTATTCAGCATTTGCACTTGTCGTGTGCCTGGTTTTGTTAGAGTTTTAGTGGTCTTACAACAGGTGCATGCAAACTCACTGCTCATAAAACACTCGTGTAAATATTCAGCTAGCTTAAATATTGAGCAACAGAGGGAACCTCTTCCTCCTTTCTGATAATGCGGCCTTTCTCCTCCCTCCTTTTTTCTTTCAAGCTTGTAAGAAATGCTTCATGCTGAGAATTCCCGAATGCCACTGTGTTCAATGATGATTGCTTTTGCCTGTGGCGTGAATAAATGCTGCCACGGAGGTAGGAGAATGGCTTGATCATATTACAGCCAGTCACACCTTTCCACCTCTGTAACTGGAAAGGGACTGGTAGCACTACACAGTGCTAACTCAGTCGTGTGGATAAAGTCTCAAGAGCACAGGAACTAACAAGCCCATCACAAATGCAAGTTACAGAGGAGACCCCAATAATGCAAACATCACCACAACGTCAAGCTCCTGTAAACCTTAAATTAGCTGGGTATGTGTCTGGGCATATGGACGGAAGAGCAGGACCACCCCCTTCTTCCTTGTTAAATTCAAGCCCCTAAAAATTATTTGCTGCAAAACAAAGATAATTTCTAAGAGCAGCACGGAACACGGTGAGGTAGCTGGGAAAAACGAAGGTTTGCTGTGACTTGTGACGAGCATAAATGGGTTTGACAGTGCAAGGGCACGCTTCTCTGAAGGAGCTAGGCAGGTCCCTGCAGCTTCTGGTCCTGTCACATGGACCGTTGCACAAGGCTCGGAGAGTAGCGCGTGCCTGGCCAGTTTGGTACCTGCTCCTTCCCCAGAGCCAGCAAGAGTAGGATCTGCCATCACAACTCTGCAAAAGTAAAAAGTGCTATTGCTGCACTCGTTAACATTTGCATTTCTTCTTGTTCCCTTGCTTTTGGTTGTATTAAGAGGTCAAGTCATGCTACGGAGAGGTTGGTTTGTTTTGTATACAGAGGAGTGGAGGAACAGTGGGAGTGAGGGTGATGCAGGAGGAAGAGGAGGAGTAACTTCTCTTGTGGAACATGAACTCCGGGTATTTGTTAGGGATTAAACAATTGTTTAATCATGTAGCCTGTTCACAGTTTTACTCAGGTGCTATGAGTTCATAAGCAATGAATTGCATGTAACTATTATGGTCCAGCCTGACCCGTTCACTTGAAAGAAAATGCCCAACATGAAAACTACCTTAATGAAATCATATTAGGCCAAATTATCTATGGCTTTGGGAGTATGTAAGCCAAAGTAGTATCTTTTATTGTCTAAATTGAGACGGTTGGAAAAAATGGACAAGCTTCCAGGGAATTTTGTGAAATAAATGCCAGAAATGAATTTCAGTCCTGGGGCAGAGGTGCTATTGAACAGTCCTGTACAAAGGAAAAGGAATGCATTGAGAGAGGGGTGAGGACAATGGAAATTGCACCAGTCCAGAATGCAAAGACTATGCTAAGCAGTCAAACACACAGAGAGGAGTTAACAGCATTTTCATGAGAATGCAGAGACCTAAGAAGGCTAATGGGCAGAAAATAGCAGAACTTGTAGCCATAGTTGCTAGCTGTAGTTGCATTGGCTACTCAAATGACCAGACAACTTTCTCAGGCTCCTTTGAAACTATGGGTCAAATTTACCCCTCAGGAAGACAAATAGGCTTCTTCACTGGAATGGTTTTGTGTATATGCAGGTGTCAGTAAGAACACAATTTGGGTCTTGCCGTTTTGAACAGTAAAAGTTTGTAGGATACAAACTCAAAATAGTTCAGGGGGAAAAATACTACACGTGCTTGTGGCCTTTCACAGCAACATCTGTCCAATCTGAGGAGTGGCAGTTTATTAATCATTACACTGTTTAATTAAAATTTATGATGGGCTATGAATGTGGATACAAAGTACAAACCCTTTGCCCTGCAGGGAGCCAGTTTCAAGCTGTCAAATCCAGGCCTCCTGTTTTCTTTCTAATTACTGAGTGTATCTCCTTCATTAAGGACAGTCCTTTTTCTTGATGCAAATTTCCATTTAAAGGACTCAGTTATTCAACCTGTACTGAGACAAAACTCGCATGGCCTGGATTTCAGTACAGCTTAGCAGCTTTGCACCAGCTGAGCATTTGGCCCAGTGTTTCCCCTGAGCCCAGGTAGAAAATCAGCAGGGGTTTTGCCCGAGAGTGGCAGAGGCTGGTAAGGAGGACTCTTCAGCAACGTTGTGAGTTACCCATAATGTTCTTCAAGCTGCAGTTTTCAATCTTGGATGCCTGAAGCCAGGTACTTAAATGACAGGGAACTGAAGAGGAACTGCAGGTGGCAAGTACATCTGAAAGTCAGGCTTTTAATTAAGTCTCTGAATACGAATTTCAGTGCCGGCATTAGCAATTTTACTTCAGAAAATGTTCAGGCGTATCGTACTGCATGGCATGAACTAAATCGTTTAAGAACAGCTCTAATAATAGATGGTTGAAAACCTAATTTCTTACGCTGGGAAAGATGCTTCAATACTAGGTATTTTAGTGAATTTCTAAAATCATAATGAATTTCTGGAAGTGCTTGCAATTAAATTATAACGTGTCTCATTTGCATTCTTGTGGGTGAGAGAACCACTCATCTTTGTTATGTTTTCTTCTTCAGCAGCTGTAGCGCTTGCAGGGTTACCACGTTAGTCAATTATAATCTCATAATTACATGTTAGAATATTAATGGAGTTTGTAATGGCTTTTTTCCTTTCTGTGCTAGACTATCAAGAAATCTATTGATGAAAAACCACTATAATTTTCAGTTATTAAATGAGCGTAATTAAGAAGACAAGGCCAAAGAAAAGAGTTGTTAGCAGTTATCTCCATGTGGAGTTGTTAGCGGTTATTTCTATGTACTTTCTAGCAACAGGGGGACTTCATGGAGAAGAACTGAAAGGGCAGAGTTTCCTTGCTGTATAAAAAGCTCAGAGATATGCTGTCCCTGGAATCCAGCATTTTCCCAAGACAAATGCACCTTGAAAGGTTTTTCTTTTCTTTTGCTTTTTTTTCTTCTTTTTTCCTTTTTTTTTTTTTTTTTTCCTGCATGTCTGCCTCATCCCAGCCTCTGTGCAGAGCAGCTCTCAAGGGATCTCTGCTCAAGGTTGCCTTTGAATTTTTTTACGTGGAAGTTCTGCAGTGCCGGAAGGGCTCAGGGAGGAAAACTTTGTAGGGTTTTTTTTCAGAGGAGTCTGGATATGCACAGATTGCTTTTCTCTATCCAGGCCATATAACACTGGAGTAAAAATCCTCTCACATCTGGACAAGGGTGAAGAACGGCTGTATAGAAGAAAGTGTTCCATGTGTCATGGGATAAGTTCAGTATTTCCACCATCACCACTGAGTGTGTAATGCTGAAGAAATATGTAAATCTAATTATTGTATTTATTGCAAAGCAGGTTATTAGGGCCAGGTCTTTTGCTTACATAACTTGCCTATGACTTTGATACTACCTGGCTTTGTCTGTAAAAATAAGAGGTAGATAAAATTACATACGATGGATTTAAAAATTGGAGTAATCAATGGTGCAACTTCTAATTTTTAAGAGCTGTAAATCCCCTTTGAACATATTGTCTCCTTTAAACAAATTTTGAGGAGCTATAGGAACTTAAAAACAGAAATTAGTTAGTAGAGGGCACCTAAACTAGCAGGAGGAAGTGATTTTCAAAGAGCTAAGCGGGATGTATCTCTTTCCAGGGGAAAGAAACATTTTTGCTCTTTCTCTTTTTCTCTCCTAATAAATATTTAATTTATTTCAAGCTTCATCAGGACGCGTTAGAGAAAATCTTTCAAAATACTCTGGTTTGCTTTTTTAAACACGAAGGTCCAAATCTGTGCCGATCGCCTGCCTCTTCCACCAGCTCGCTCCCTGCTGCTTCCAGCTCCACAGGGTATTTGCCACACTCCTCTTTTTACCCCACTATTGCCATAGACCGGCGTGCGTGGTGCCATTGCGGATGCTCTGCTGCAAAACTGTGTGCGCTTACAAAACAAAAAGCTGGGAGTTTCCTGAATTTTAGCGGATAGATAGTGTCTGAGCCTCTCTGGCAGTGTTAGTTACTTGATCTATTGCCATTAGTAATTTTCCAACACATAAGCATGCACTAACTGTCATGCGGCACATATGGGCTTTTTATCCATAAGGTTTTCAAACTGAGATCCGCAGAGCTACAGAGGCTTCAGTGTGCACCTGACTTTATGTCCCAATAAAGCAGAAAAACCAGGCATCTCAAGCGTATGTGCAAGTCTCTGCAGGATTTGCGTCTCATTTCTAATACCTCTGCTGGTATCCGAGGAGGTTGTAACAAAGGAGTAAGATTTAAAAACTGAGGTAGAAAGGATTAGTATAAATACAAAAAAGATGTAGGGTTGATTACTTACTGTATTTTTAATTATGCTGCAGGTGGGCAGGTGGCTGAACAGCTCAGTTCTCAATGTTCAGCAGCAGTAACGGCTACAAAAAGTCTTGTTGTGTTTGCATAGTTACTGCCATTCACCCTCCTGGTTTCTTTAGTGTGGGATCAATGTTCGTCTTGAAGGCATTTGAAGATAACATAGGCTGGGGGTTTCCTCAACTCATTTCATACATGCCTGATCTCAGCGTAAGTAGGTAGCTTAGATACTGCCAGCTGTGCAGTCCCAGCAGGACAGAAGGTAGCTTCTTTTACCTCGGAGGGAAACTATTGAAAACCATCAAATTTGTACTCGCAAGACTGATCTAGATACTTTTTTTGTGAACATGTTATCTGTGACCTGTTTCACAGGGCGGAAAATTAATGTTAGAGTATCGTTATCATATTAGTAAAGGCTCTATATTCAAATTATCCCAGACAGATATGCAAAGTCACAAATATTGTATGAAAAGCTGCCAAAGCCTGATGCCCTGTTTTTAGGAAGTTAAGCATAGAGCTATGAATAAAACTGTGATTTGCATTTGAAATTCCTGAGACAACAGAAACTGGCTAAAAATGTAGGCCATAATTTATGTGTCAAAAGTGCCATGAGCAACTGATGCGTTTTGCTGTTTTATAGCAATCTGAATGCACACAGATTAGGTTTAGACCTTAATACCAGAAAGTCTTTTTGCTAAATTACATGGTAAACCCTCAGATATTAACAGCATACCAGAACTATTTGTTAACGTAAAACATCCTTTTGTCCGCTTCTTACTACATTATGGCTGTTTCCATCTTATTTTCAATCTCTGTTCCGGCAGGTGGGAGGTCTTCTGCTCAAGGTGAGCGTGTAACGATGTCTGTTGTTGCTGGAATTGCTAGTGAGAGGCAATTTCAGGCAGAAATCCTGCTAGCTGCCTTACAGCAGTTTAGTGAAAGGATTTTTTTTTCCTGATGGGAGTGTAATTTTTACTAAGACTATGAATGGCTGCTCAGATTGATGGAAAGAGCTCCAGGTTACAGTAAGCAGTGAAATAAGCATATTCAGCTGTTCATAATCTGACCGGTGTCAAAAGTCATTTTTTGTCTGGACCAGAATATACTCGGCAGTGGTTGTGCTCTGGCAGGAGAACCAATAAGCTAAAATGATTAGATATGAAACTGTGGCCAGTTACTTAAGCAGCAAAGCCCTAAAGCCACCTTTGCCGATTGAGCCTCAGGGTGTACATCTGCGCTGGTACCCAGGGCCAGCCAGGTGGTTACTAGCCTGCATCGTGGTCATCCTTTCCTCTCTCTGCTGTTTTTTTTCCTTTTACAGGCTACTGGAGTAGATATTTGAGACAGTATTTATTTGAGAGAGACAGTCTTTGTAACACTTTTCTCGGCTTTGAAGGCTAATAACAATCTAAGCCTTTATCTGCCAATGAGTTCATGCTGTGCCACTAGTTCAGACCAATTGTCTTGCACAGAGGATTTATTCTCTGTCACACCCTCTATGTGTACCTTGAGTTTGCAGGAGCAGGATATACTTGCTTATGTCAGAGTGTTCAAGAAAGTAAATGATGAGCTACTAATCCTGATTGTTTTCCAAAAGTATTAAGTAATAAAATGTCAGGTGTACAAGAAAGCTTTAAGCTATGTAAATGCCTTGCTTTTCTTTCCGTTGCTCTTAGCATACAAAGAGGGGAGTTTGAGTGTTTTTGAGATCTGAGGCTTGAGATCACAGCCACAATAAATAGTTCAGTTTCAGACCAGAAACGTAACACAAACTGTTTATAGTAAGAAGGAACACAAACACAGTGCTAGTGTACACAAGTTAAACTGTACAAAACTGGTTTTCTCTCTTAATTAACCTTCACCTGATGTGTTCTCCAAGTATTGTTTTCCTAGTTGGATTTTCAGCCTCACTGAACTCTGTAAACTTCTTGCTCCCATTAAATCAATACCAACTAGTTCATGCTACAGAGCTTGCTTCTCCAGTTATGAAGACGATGTTTGCTAAATTTCTTCTTTTGATTAATTTATTTTAAATTATTTACCTTGTCACATTCCTGCAGATTAGAAACCTTTTGTCTGTGATTTCTTCTATTCTCTTTCTAAGGGCAACGGAGTGGAATTTCACTTGTCAGTAAAAGCTTTGGCTCTGTATTTTGCACTTCTCTGAGGAGGTGCAGATATTTACAGAGAAGAGCTCGTGCACATGAGAATATGAAAGGGGATTATGGTTTTGCAGGCAGGAAAAGCTACATTGTGTTTTCCACAAGATAAGAGTGAACTTGGGCAGTGGGTGTAGAAGAACTGATGTTCTGTTGGCTTCCACTACAATATTCTTGCGCTAACCCACGAGCATTAACACAAAGGGTTAACAGAACGTAAAAACCCAAACCTTATAAAGTTAATGCAGATTGATTTCCTGTTATACCCCTTATAGACAAGATCTAAAGGTATGGAGTTAATGAATACTTTTGCTAAAACAATACTAACTCAGCCGTCTGATGCGCTCATTGAGAAATAAGCTGGCGTTAGGCTGTAGCAAGGTAGGCTCTGCCGTAGCCAGCTATGGGCATGCCTTACTCTGAAATAGCTGGGAAGCAGATTAAGCCTCGAGTGGTTAAACAACCTCACGTAGACCGTGAGGTTAGAGTGGTCACCGCAGAATAGCAGCACTACGCCTGTGCGCACCTTCTCTGAGGCCAGAGTTGCTCATGCTTTGCTGCAGGACTCTGATAAACCTGCACGCAGGAAGCCACGCTGGGGAGACGCTAAGCATCGTTCTGTGGTGGAGCAACAGAGAGCGAGGGGTGGTTTGATGTCTTGATCTGTCCATGGCAGGTAAGGTGAACTGATATGAAGAGTCTCTGTGGTTTGGAAATCAGCAGCTGCAAAGAAAGATGCTAAGCCCAAAGAATGAAGGAGCTTCTTTAGATTATTTCTACTACAGTAAAGAGTAATAAAAATAATGATTTTAAAAGTGTTTTCAAAACCTGTGTATGCACCTGTGTATTTATGAGAGGTATGGTTTGAAGTTGCCAATATGGTTGGACACCTGGGGAAAAGTGTGGCTAGGCTGTTTTGCATCCCCAAGGCGGCATTGCTATTTTCAGGTGTGTGGGGTGGATTTGTGGGTCTGAATTCTTGGCAGATTTGTGAGTCTCGGCCCTCAGAGCAGCCCAGGAGAGCCAGCCTAGAGCTGTCAGTACACTGGGTCATAAGATGTAAAGACTCAGTGGAGCAGCCTGACTATCTGTACAGGGAGAATTATATGAGCAAGGTCCTGTGTATATAGCTACCACAGGATCTGTGTGAAACTAAGAGTGTATGTAGTTAAGAATCAGAAGACTCAATGTCCTTTAAACTGTCTGTTGGTTTAAGTCATTTTATTGGGCAACCTTGCTGAAAAGCTTTGGGAGCCTGTGATGATGGTCTCATCGGGCATGATTTGTTTGCTTTTTGATGCATCACATGAGAATTATCTGTATAAGGGTGAGGTGCCCCGGAAAGCTGCAGCTTAGCCAGCCATATGCTTGGGTAGCGATACAACCCAATTCCAGCATAGCAGTTAGCTGTTGTTCAATACACACTTTGTAATCTTAGTGATAAAATTATCAGTTGTCATCCAGGCATATGTGTGGCTGCGTGTGGACTCAGCTGTAGCACTGCAGTTTGCCTTAGGAGGAAAGGCAACTTCCCTGGAAGGCATTTCTTTAAGACAGAACATAACATTTTTTTTCGGCATAAATTGCTTTCTGTTTAAGCACAGAATTTTTCCTTCCGTGATCTGTCTCATCCTCCAGTCTGCAAGACAAACTGGCTGAAATTAATGCATGTTGGGAGTGACATAAGTTGTCTGTAGCAATACAAAACTGTACTGACTATATGTATTTCATACTGTATCGCCTCATATTAAGTATATATAGTGCATGCTGCATCTCTTCACAATTGGTGTCCTTACATGCCTTAGGTCATTTTAACCTTGTATCATCTTCTGGTTTTGATACACATAGCTATACATACCCGTTAGTGGTTCAGCTCAAGGCGTATTCTAATGGCTGTGTTGGCTGCACAGCCCTGCTCACAACTCCTGGATTTTTTTATCTGGTGGGAGGAGAAGCACACCTTATCCCTTCTTAACAAGGGTCCCCAAAATACCAGGATCTACAAGCAACTGTGACTTCAAATGCAGGAGAAGGGAGCTCCCTGAAGACCGTTCTCCATTTATTTTTGGGCTCCTCTGAGAAACTGCAGAAGAATTACAAAAAAAATGAGTAATGTTCCTTTTCTGCTTGCCTGTCCTGAAGCACAGGGCTAGCTTTGGCCAGACAAGCTACCGTGCAAGCTGCTGTTTAGCGAATTGTGAATGGATTTCCCCAGAACCAGAATATCTCTGCCCTTTCCAGGGCAGTTCATCTCATACCTGTAGGTGCACCTGCACACAGGAGGTTTTGACCCCTCTCACTGTACTGATGAACTGAGATTTCCTGAGGTAAGACTTAGGGAGTCTGACAATAATTCTCTACCTAGTTCAGGCAAATGTTTCTACGTGAATTTTTAAAACAGCAACAGGTCAGGCCAGCAATCTAAACTGTGCTGGGGCCAATTTTAAAGCTGAATTTTTAAATTATAGAAGCTGCTTGGTTTAATTGCCACCAGAGTGGAGTGCCTAGACTGTGCTGTGAATAGAGATGCTGCTTCTGTCAAGATGCTTTCACAGACACCAACAGGCACTATTTAGCCTTGTTTAAAAATATTTAGAGTGGCACCCACATAATTTTCAAAGACCCCCTGGGCAAGCAGAAAATTTTAAGAGCAGTTTATTTTATATCACTTTAAGCATCTTAGAACAAAGCTGCAAAGTAACTGTGGTGCCACAGGTATTCTATATGCGCAGCAAGGGAAAGCACTGATTTTTCTATATCAGGAATCACGATTTTTGTGTGTAATTTTTTGGTGTATTTTTTTTGCTGGAAATACCTAATTAAGCAGAGAATTAGTGAGTATGGACTTCTGGAAGTTTTATTAACAGGACTGTTTATCCTCTTAATCGTCACTGAAAGTCAAATGTTCTAAAACCCTCAAACCTATTCACTGCCTGTGGGTGAAGAACCACTGGCTATTTTCTGAGCCTTGCATTACAAAGACAGCGCTGTTCTTGGTGCTCTATAGCATGTGTGTAGGCTGGTGGTTAGTGTGAAAACCTAGGAAGGGAAACACTTTCAGAAACCTTGTGCCGATATGCCGCATACGCCCACTGTTTTTAGCCATTCGCCAGCGTGGTGGCCCTGGTACGAAAATGCAGCCTTGCTTGGCCTATACATTAGTAAATCTGCAGCCATGTAGTGTAAAATCAGGAAATACTGACTGATAGCTACTGAAAAGCTATTGGTAGCATCTTTCTTAAACACTCAGGACATTACTTTTTCTTCTTCAACGACTAAAATATTTTAGATTAAACCGGAGCGATCACACTTAGCAAGGCCAAGTATTTTACTGGCTTTACCAGGTTAGGAAACTCCACGGATGGCAGATATATATTAAATATTTAGGTTATATTGTGTGTTTGTTTGTTGGGCTTTTTTCCAAATTGCAGCTGTATGCTTTGTCAGGCTTCCCTGTTATCAAATATCTGCAGTGTTTTTGCATGTGACTCCATGTTACATGCAAATGCACTGTGTCAATAGGAAGGCTGGAACTACCCTTGTACGTGATGTTGAGGTTTAGTTACTCAGACATATCAGCTACTACTACCTTCACTCTGGGACATAATTTCATAGAAATACATAAAATTCTGTACGTAACATTTGGATCTGGTCATATATGAATCATTAAGGAAAGATCATTAAGAATGAGTAACTAGGATCTAATAGTGACTATCTGACCATTACATATTCTTGATGAACCTCTGTAAATTTCTTGTAATGATGGTGGTTATAAGATTACCCATGGTGTAAAACTACTATGATGTAAAACTACCACAGTGTTAAAATTGACCTTCTGGTGGTGGAGCAAGAAAATGTTTTTCCTGTCCCATAAGATTTTTTTCAAGACTTTAGCTAATTTTTCCTCCTGAAATAGGATTAAGAATCTGTAAATTTTTTAAATCATAACTGGATATTTTATTGTGTCAACTGAAACATTTTCAAAGATAATTTCAACACATATATTTTACTTTGTCTACTTTAATTTTAGTGTTTTCAAACATTTTAAGAGTACTGTTATTCCAAAAATTGTAAGACTTGCTTGCTCACAGTTTAGAAGTTACTGGGAGGAAAATGGGAAGACAGACATATAAACAGACACATAGAGCAGGATCATGTAAACCTCTATTCTGTGTATTTGTGTGTGTATGTATCCTTTGAAGCTTTTTTCTTTATATTGTTTCCTATCTCAGTCTATAGATGACCAGCAAGTTGGCTTGCAGGAAAGGCAGCATGTAGTTCTAATGCTGCTGGAGATAACACATATAACTAGTAACACAGTTATTAAACTTATCCATGGATTTGCGAACAAGTCATCCTTGAGTTTGGATTTAGATTGGATTACATGTAAAAATGATCATGACTAATCAATTACTGGGACAACACGCTATGGTGCTTAGGTGTTTATACTATAGCACCTACTCTCTCTCTGCATTGAATTTGTTATTCTCTTGTTGTACAGGTTTTAGGGAGCAAGCCAGAGCTTCCTGAATGTGGTGATGATGATGATGAGCTGGCCGACATTACAAACAGGAGAAGCGCTAAACTATATATGGTAAGTAATTTATACTTTCTTTTAGTTAGGTACACTCAACAGTATTCATGCATGTGGTGCCCTCATATATGGAGTTCTGGCTTCGGTTACAGAACTGCAGTTGCGTTAGTTGATTTGCAGCCAATGGACAAGTTTCTCAAAGGATGTCAATCAAGACAGCCCAGGTAATTCAAGGAAAAAAAGGATTACCATCCTGTTTACTCAGAAAACAAGTTAAGCATGGCCTATGAACCACTCAGTGCAGGTCAAAGAAGAATTAACTGGTCTTAAACTATATTTCCTGTCTTCTTGATTTTAAAAGCGGGAGTTTTAGTAGTCATAAATGATTTAGTTATTCTTAGCAGAGTTTGAGAGATGGACAGTTATGTTCTATTTTTCTAATCGAAATCCAATAGTATTTGAATGCAAAACTCCTTTCTTTTGCAATACCCTTTTCCTCATTCCTCACCTGCAATGGCTTATCACTGACTAGGACAGTGCCAATGCCAGAAAAAATACCTATAAACAAAATTGATAAATTTTTTACTCCATTTAAATTGTAGGAATTTTATGATTACATTTATGGAATACATTATTCAACAAATAGTCGGTGATTAACTTTAGGAATAGTCCAAAATGTTTTCTTAATTCCCAGTGCCAAAGCAGACTTGGGTTTTTGTGTTTGATCCTTTCTCATTAAAAAAAAAATGTTTTGAAATTAAAATGTATAGACATTTCATTTCATTGTAAGAAGCCACTGAACTGAAAAAATGAAGAACTGAAATAACCCAAACTATTTCCAGGCCTGTATTTTCTCTTTTCTTTTCGTTTCTTTTTTTTCTCCCCCACAGCTCCCTTTTCTTTCATATTCTCCCAGTTGAGAAAAGAAGTGAGAAAGTATTTGGAAGAAGGGGGTGTTTTTAATGAAATTTAGAAAATATTTTTATCCTTCCCACCAAGAAAAAAAAAAAATTTCTGCTGAAGATTGCAAGAGTATTTTTTTTACAAGCCCTCGTTAGCATTGAGATCTGGACTTTTCTCTTCAGTAGTTTGTGCTCTGGCTCATGCTATGAGGTTGCCTTGTGTGATAGAGAAGAATCTTCCACTGGCATACGATGTACATTCTTCCCTATAGTCATGTAATGAGAAGGGTTTTGTCAACAAGTGGCAACACTCTGACAGCACTAAGTGCCACTGGATCCCCATGTGTATGACCTTGTAGGTGCCGTCTACAGTAGCTTCGAAGCTGCTGTGAAATGTGAGAGAGGGTGAGTCACCCCCTCCACAGCTCCTGCATCCCACAGGCCACAGCAGGATGGAACTGCCTCTCTCCCTGCCTGTTATGGGATCCTTCCCTACCCATACATGTGGCTGGGGTTTACAAGAAGCCTATATGAGATCGTCGTTACAAGGCCATTTTTGGTCCTTGTTGTCGATGTGCTGTGTTTAGTTCCCATTAATCATTTCATTCTTGCAAAAAAATCTGGTACGTATTAATCTCTATAGCAGGATTTTAGGAAAAAAAGAAAAAAGAAAAAAAAAAAGGCCTGCATGTATGATCAGGACCATTGTAGTAAGACAATACTAGAGAAAAGAAAAGTGCTTCCAGTGAATTTCGGAATCCTAAGAACTCTCAGAAAATTCTGTGGATATCTAATAAATTCCTCTAAGTACACAGGTCCTACTAACAGAGCTCTGTTAGCTAAATTTAAATGTGCTGCAATATAACAGTCAGGAGACAGGTCTACGGTGCGTCTTCACAGTAGGTGTAATAGTTGATTTTTATTTATTGTATGCAGTGCTAATTTCCATCTTGTGCTGCCATAATACGCAATATAAGATATAATGGTGTATTTACAATTAATATTTAATTATGAAAGGAAATAAAGACTACTAGAAAAGTGATTACAATAGGAAAAACTTATTTTCAGTAGTAATAACTGGTCTTTTCAGCCATGCAGGAGTGAATTTTAAAAGGTTTTAAAGGTCTACATCAACTTATAGTGGTAGAGGTTACAAAGCAGATTCTCCAACAGGTCTTATGTTACAGTTTCCAATTAAAAAACTGTAGGTTACAAATGTAGGTATTTCACTTGTTAATATCAGTGTAGGACTATTTTATTATAATTTCAAATGCTCTTGTTCAGCATGTACATGTACCTTTGGCTTCAGTGCGGGTTACTTGGTAGCAGAAGATGACACCTAGGGACTCCACCAGTTCAGCTGATTGTATATGAGGGGCTGAAGAAAATACAGATTTTAAACTGTGAGATGTTCACTGAATGAGCAGTTGAATTGAAAGTGGAAGAGAAACGGATTTATTTTAAGAAGTTGTGAGATGGGGATCCAACAAACACTAAAATTAACACTACATCTCCCTCTATTGGATGTAAAATGAAATGAAACAAAAAAAAATCAATCATTAGCCTAACTTACTTTGCAACAGCACACAAATTTCATACAGCCGTTTATATAGAAATGGTGACTGATTTTTGTAGTAATTTTGGGAGCAGAAATTAATTTGGTTATAAAAGCCAGAGTTGATCTAAATTTGAAATGATTAATTTCTTAGGTGTCAGATGCAAGTGGATCCATGAAGGTCTCTGTGGTAGCAGAGGAAAACCCCTTCTCCATGGCTATGCTTTTGTCTCAGGAGTGCTTCATTTTGGACAATGGTGCTGCAAGGAAGATCTTTGTGTGGAAAGGTAGGAGATGACTTCTGCTGCAAATGCAGAAGCTACACAGACATATCTAAGGAGTTGACACAACGCCCTCAGGAGACTAGCAAGAATTTAATACTGCCTGGACACAGTACCCTGCAGACAGTTCTTCCTTGGTGCAGTCAGTGGACAAGGATTGCTTGTGTGAGTAAGGGCCTCAAGACCAAGTCCTGTCCATGGATCTGGGCTATTTTTGAGGCATCTCTAAGCCTGGGTACTTAAATGCTTATCTAATTGCAATTATAAAGCAAACACAAAGAATCCTACAAGTTTTGTATATTGCCATCAAATCCCTATCTTCTGCGACACAATCTGGACGCCGAAGGTTTGATCATGGGTAGATGTTATATTTCCATACATTACTCCACAGAGGTGTGAAATTGAAAGGTGAATGTCCCAGGCATCAACTAAAAGCATAAGCTTACAAATACTTTGGTGCTTCTTTTTTTCTTGTGATTATTTCCCTGTGGTATCATCAGTGCTTGTAGGAGTGTCTGCAATTGCTTTGACTGAACATTTCCCAGGGGAATACTACTGTTGGAGATTTAGGTCTGGACACCTTGTAGCTGGATCGTTGTGGTGTTGCCATTGCATCCAGTGCTGAGTGTCTCCCCTTCTTTGTCTGAGACAGTGCATTAATTATTCTGTGGCATTTGCATTTCTTTTTACCATGTGCAATAGCAAATAATTAATCGATGCAGTTGTCAAACCGCTGATGTCACTCCAGGAATCACAGTAAGCATTTTGCTTGAAAACTTTATTTGCAGTTAGGGAAACATTGTTTAAAAGAGAGCATTTTGGGAGCACTGGGCTCAGATGGCCTGACGCCCGATTCCTGGTTTTCAGTCTTTCCCTGACAGCTCCCAGAAGAACCAAGCCAATAGGATCAGGCGTAAGATAAATAAAATACAATTTAGGCCTCTTGAATGTGGCCCTATGTGCTCCTCTGTGCATCCTCGCTTTCCTACTGTTGGTAACAACAATGTGTGGAAAAAAAACATTAGTCTGTGAGTCTCACCCTGGCACTGGGAGGCTGCAGTTATCATCTCTGCTGGAAATCTTCAGACCACTAAGCTGAGGAGTGTGAATTACTTCACTAATAGTCTCATTCAAAATGGAATACAATGAATAGCTTATCAGAGCATCTTATTAGACTAAGAAGTCTTTGGAGTATAGTCATTGACCGCCAGCTGGGACACAGACCTGATACACAATATCATCCCACAGAGACTTTCAGCGATGTCTAACACTGAGCAAGGCTGAACGAGGAGCAATGGATGGGGAAGGGTGGTGGTAAATTGCACAGCCCAGCCACACAAAAGAGCTGTTTCTTTTACTCGGACTGTGGCACTGCCTGAAGAAGTGAAGCCACATTGCAGCCCAGCAAGGGAAGATTCAGAAGAAAAGGGCCAGGGTGCTCTTGTACCTTGAACCAAGTAGATATTATGAACAGCATTTTTTGATAGAAACACACACACTAAGCAAAAATCAATGCCCCCTTTTTCCCTTTTTTTTTTTTAAATTTTATTTTATTTTGACTGTTTTCAAAGCCACTGAGATGCTGTTCTGGCCATTCACCTTTGTGTGAATCATTGCTCATGCTATGTCCAGCATTTGTGTTTGTTCAAGACTGAGGCAAAAGCAATGTTGAAGAGAACCTGGCCCAAGGATATCTTGTTTTTGCAGGGTCTGTGAGCTCCTTGCCCTTTCCCATGTATTGTTGTCCTTCCGTTTTAACCAGGCAAAGATGCTAACCCACAAGAGAGAAAAGCTGCCATGAAGAATGCTGAACAATTCATACAGCAGATGAATTACCCTGCCAACACACAGGTGCGATCTATTTATGAGATGATACCAGGAAAGCATGAGCTCTGTTAAAGGTTTTGTTTTTAAATCAGAAAAAAAATATTTTTAAGGGCTTATAAGACAATAAGGGCAATGTCTCACTAACAAATAATTCAGAAAAGTTTTTGTTCTGGTAACTTTGTCAGTTTTGTTTTCCTTCTCCTCATGTGGCTTATTTCATTTCAGATTCAAGTCCTTCCCGAAGGAGGTGAAACGCCAATTTTCAAACAATTTTTCAAAGACTGGAAGGATAAAGATCAAAGTGATGGCTTTGGCAAAGTATATGTCACAGAGAGAGTGGCAAAAATTGAGCAGGTTGAATTTGATGCTACCAAGTTACATGAGTCTCCACAAATGGCTGCCCAGCATAACATGATAGATGATGGTTCAGGGAAAGTAGAGGTAATTTCTGTGTTGTATTAAATTGTATTCCACCTACCTAATTTATTCTGTTACTTGTAACGGGATAAACTGCTACTCTATGTTTTGCCATTTAAATTGTTGTGTAGAGTAACACTACGTTAGCAGCAGCATTACTTCTACCATCAGAAAATGTACTTTGAAGTGGACGGTGAATCTCTGTCAGCTGTATGCTGGGTAATGTTTTTTGCTGCTTACGGAATATGTTGTACCAGTCATCAGTAGAAATCAAACAGCAGAAACGGTTCCCCTTTTACGCAATACCTTTTAAAGATATACTTTAAATATGATCCTTAGCCTACAGAAAAACTTCATATCAGCTTGAAATCTGGAATGGGAAACCTTGCCCTTGGAGTCAGAAATTAATTATGTGTCTTTATGTATGTAGCCAGTCTGCTTTCTAGAGGAACCTTCTTTGTCCCTAGCGTATCTCTCAGGTAGCCTGGATCTGGGGAGAAAAAGATGACTGACTGTACAGCCTTTCTAGATCTATCCATATCCTACTGCAGGAGTATCTTTGGACTACACAGGGCTGTTTTGAATACAGGTCTGCATGTTGGGATTCTGGAAGACAAAGGAGGGATAAATACCTACAGTCTCACTGGTGTATTTTCTTGATTTCTAACCTCGTACTTGGGATGATCTGTAGGCTTGAGTCAAGGCAGCATTGATCTGAAACTTTTTTTTTTTGTCTATAATATTAGCAGTATGTTTTTGGAGAGCAGTTGTTAACTGAACTGAGCTATAGTGAATCAAATAGGAAGAAATCTGCCCCACAGTGTGTTATCTGACTGCAGTGTGCCTCTCCCAAATGATATGATAGTTATATGACGAATCATAAAGTTGTGCCATTGATGCCATATTGTCATCTTAAGATGTTAAGAAAGTAAGTTCGTTATGAGGTGCGCATGTGGCATTAAAGCATCAAGACAAAGAAAAATGTACTGCAATGGCTTGTTGGTGGTAGTTATTGATTCATTCAGTGAGTGCAGGTTGTATCTATCTACTTCATGAAGAATCCTTCCTGGTTTTATTCCGTAACACTTGGGAACAGAAACAGAGGTCACTCAAGGGATGACACAGTAAATTGCTTCTTGAAGAGTCTCAAGATGAAGTTCAGCATTTTCCAGTGATTTCTCTGTTTCCCCAGATCTGGCGTGTGGAAAGCAGTGGCCGAGTTCCTGTGGGACCCGAGACGTATGGACAGTTCTATGGTGGTGACTGCTACATTATCCTCTACACTTACCCTAAAGGACAGATCATCTACACGTGGTATGTTTGGTCAGCTTTGTGCAGAACTCCAGCATGTGGATATTATTTTTTACTGACTTTATATCTTTTTCAGTAGAACCATGTGTAAATGCAAGGTTATTTACTGTGTGTTTGTCATGCAGTGTAAGCTCTGGAACTTTTTGAAACTGGACTTAACCATTGTCATTCTCCTTGCCTTCCTCCTTGTCTTCCTCAGGCAAGGAGCCCATGCTACAAAAGATGAACTGACTGCGTCTGCATTTCTGACTGTTCAGCTGGATCGGTTATTGAACGACCAGGCCGTGCAGGTTAGTGTCTTTTGGATAAAACTCAACAGAGCATGCAATATATGCAAATTTCAATGAGAACCGAAAGGAGGGGATAGCGTTTGAAGACTGGGAATATCAACTGCTCATGGTCTGTATTGAGCCAAGCACCATGGGCTCCTTTTGAAGTCAGTGGAGGTTTCCCACTTGAATCATCCTTCCTGAATGTAGATGTCTAAAAGAACACAGATATAACACAACCTAAAACTGCCTTTTCTTTCCTTTGACTTTCATTGTCTAAAAATTAGGTTTTAGTCCTGCCTAGCCTTACAGACTGTGTACGTGATCAGCGGAGACCGAACGATAAGCTCCTCCCAGGGCAACTCACTCTGAAGCAGGTGCCTGACGGGATGGTAGCCCTGTGTGAGCTCCCCTGTCTCCTTTTGATTACGGAGGAAGGTGTGATGTTTAACCCAGACAAGACACCTGGCTTTTAGAGGGCCAAAACTGGGAGACATGAAAGCCACACGACAGCCAGAACAGGAGAGCCTGCTGGAACTGTGCCACAGGGTCTGGCGTGTCTCTGCTTCAGTGAGGAACGTAACCTGGGTTTTCCCATCCCGTAGTGCTTGCAGCTCCACGACAGCAGGATACACATCCTCACTTGCAGCAATGGGGTGTGCAAGGCAAGGCGCAGGACATTGGCAGCTAGAAGGTGTAAGGAGATAAGCTAGTCCTAGCATGACTAGGGTGTCTGCTCTCCTTTCATCACTAGTGAGGAGTGGTGGGTAGGTGGAGAGGTGAGAGGTCTCCTCTTTTCACAGAAAGGCTAGAGCTGGAAGATAACTAGGGACAGGCAGAGATTTTCTAGGCAGCAGGAGATAATTCTGTGCTTCCCATTTCTTAATTACCAAAGTAAAGGGCTTCCCCCACCCACCAAGTTACAGTTAATTTAGATGGCAGACCACACTTCTAGCTATTAATCAGTTATGATTTATGATTGAAATTATATTAAGGAAGGATTAGAACACTTCTAGGTAATTACTCCTTGAAATATTCCTAACACATGTTCTATATTTGGACAGAGTTCAGCACAATATGGTTCTGCCGTGTACCTAAGGCCAATACTAGCACTAAAGTAATAATATTACTACTGACAGCTGCAATAATAATGTGCCTAAAAAGCCTTTTTATTAAAGCTGAAGGAGATTCATCTCACTGCAATGGACATAATACTTAAAACTACTTTTAGCCTGCAATGAATTTAGGAATATATATATGTGTGTATATATTTATGTGTATATATACACACACATATGTATGTGCATTTGTATGCACGTACACAGCTCCCTCGAATATATTACCTGTGCCTAACGGCTGTATTAGCATAATTTGAAAGGTTTAAATATACTATTTTGTGGCACTAGATGGCACTACAGTACAAATGACTATTAAAAAATCGTTCCCCTGTTTGTTTTGCAGGAATATGTTTCCCTCAGTAGGTTGGGTTTGTGGGTTTTTTTTGGCATTTGTAAAATCCAACATTTGGCACCTACAAATATATGTGTCCTAGGGTACCCTAACTGTACCAGTCTATCCAGTGGTGAGATAAGCAAAACCACTGGCTCCCGCTGCCCAGCATGACCACCGCTGGGCACCCCGGGCTGCAGCCGCCCCCGGCTCCCCGCCGCCCCCAGCCTCACCGGGCAGAGCTAAAGGACAGGGGGTCTCCACTTCTCCTCCTCTGCTGCCTACGCAGCGTGCCTCCATCCCTTTTTTCCCCCTTTCTTTCCAGGAGTGAAAGGCAGGGAGTCGCAGCCCTCCGCCCTGGCGGGTGCTGCTGTTATAAAGGAAGAATAAATAGTGGTATACAAATAACTTCTACGATACATTTACCTAAAAATAGTCATTCTTCATAGCTCAGTGTTTTTTCTGAGATGGTAATAACATCTTTTGCATCTGTAATGGAAGTTCATTTTTGTCATCTATGTTATCCTCTGCAAGATAGATCTATGCTCATCTTTTTCATCTTCTTGCAGATAAAATACACACAGAAGCAATGAACAAGATGAACAAATATTCTCTTCTGCTTAAATACAGGGCACCTAAACTTCCAAGACAGTTTTTCAGGGGAATTAAGTCACTCTATAAAACTCTGTGAAATGACAGTTCTTTTGAAAAAGAATAATTTTCTTATTACAGTAGATAGCAGCCATTTTAATCAGCTAAACATTATGTTAGAAGTTTGAATCTTGTCTTTGTGTCAGCATGATTGACAAAAAAAAATCTCACAAATGCTCTAACTTTAATGTGTCTGGAACTATATTTTTAGATCTTCTCAGCTTGCCACTTCTCATTCTTGCTAACGTACTTAGCATTATTGGCTAACATCGCCTATGCTAGTCAACAAAGACCAAAAATAACTACCTGTTTCTTTTTGTTTCTTTTATTGCATTTTTTTACGTATGTACAGATCCGAGTCAGCCAAGGCAAAGAGCCTGTACATTTACTGAGCTTGTTCAAAAACAAACCACTTATTGTCTACAAGGATGGGACATCCAAGAAGGAAGGTCAGAAACCTGCTCCACCCACGCGACTCTTCCAAATCCGCAGGAACCTGGGAGCCATTACCAGGATTGCGGAGGTAAGGTTACCTGCTAAGCGAGCCAACTATTCCCCATGGAAAATGCTATCGCTGCCACGAGCCTCTTCAAGTAATCTTGTTGGGTAGTCACATGTGGTAGGAATGGCAGAACTCCAAATCAAACCACTGCTTTATGTGACCAACCCATCTAATAAATCAAAGAGAATATGACATAACTGGCATCTACGTGTTTCAGAGAAAACTGTAAGAAAATGCGTAGCAAACACTGCCAGCTGACAAAGAATAGACAAGAAATCAGCAACCCTTATGAGATAGTCTTTCCTACTGCCAAACAGTCCTAAGTTTTGTCCTTCAAGTGAGTTCAATTCTTCTCTAACTTCTGTCATTATAAATCTAGGGAAAATTTGAAGGAAAAAACCATAGCTGATCAACATCTATCTACACATTTTATACAAGCATGCAAAATAGTGATCACGTTACTTGAAAATATGAAGAATAAAAAAATTTCTTTCTTGATCTAGGTTAATGTTGATGCAATGTCACTAAACTCCAACGATGTCTTTGTTCTGAAACTGCCAAACAACTCTGGCTACACCTGGGTGGGAAAAGGAGCAAACAAAGAAGAGGAACAAGGAGCTCAATACATTGCCAGCGTTCTTAAGTGCCAGACTACTAAGATTAATGAAGGCCAGGAACCAGGTTAGTATGAAGCCACGTGGTTGCTAATAGGCAACTGAGAATACACAGCATTGCATGGAAACACAGCCTAAATGGTTTTTGCGATCATATATATTTTGTAGGCAGATGCATATGCTCACTCTCTCTCTTTGAAAATCCAGCCTGCCACTTTACCATGGAGATCTATCGAGAACTGGCTGATACACAAGCAGTGCGATGCCCTGGAAGTCTGTAGGACTAGTCAGTAGCAGGAGCTGCAGATGAATGGGGTCCTTTCTTTACCATGAGTGCCCAGGAGGGGGGAAAGACATAGTGCATTGCTATGTCTTGTACTGCAAGTGATATCTTTGTTGTTATTTTGACAAACTGCAGGAAGAACTGTAAGAAAATGCCCCCCATCTTTGAGACAGCAAAAAAGATATTGTTTGAGGATTCTTGAAACAGTACCTAGCAAGTTAAAACATCAAATGTTAAATCTACTGCTGAATAAATTGCATGTTGTGTATTTCAGAGGAATTCTGGAAAGCGCTTGGAGGTAAAAAAAAATATCAGACTTCATCACAACTCTTGACAAAGGCTGAAGATCATCCCCCTCGCCTGTATGGTTGTTCTAATAAGACTGGCAGATTTATTGTGAGTATATGAGGGATACTTTCCCCTCTGTTTAATTATATGGTTTCGGCAGTGAATCAGCAGACATTAAATGAATTTCGGGATCTGGCTTGGTTAGCCGTGCTTGGCAAGAGCTAGAAAGTTGAGATTTGGTGCTTTAAATCAATCCAAATGCAAAGGACGGACAGAAGAATTAATACTGCAGAAGTCTGCACGCAGAGCCTGCTCCAGCCTGGGACTAGAGGCTTGCAGATGCAAAAAGATAAGATGTTTGCCCAATCAAAAGCAGTTGTGTTCTTGCAGAGCATTGCCAGACTGCTATCATTTTGCTGAAAATGTGCAGGTCAGTGCCTTACCCCTTATGTGTTTGATAGCGGTGGTGAGGAAAAGAAATGTCCCTTGCCAAAAATCCCTAGCAGCCTGAAATTTTCCATGGAGATTTAAGACATGTAATTATGCCTCTAAGGTACTGGCCTGTGCTCAAGGAGGTAGGAAGAGTTATTCCCTTAGCAGAAATACCCAGACCTGTGCACTCGGTATTAAGCCTGTGATTCAGGCAGAATTACTTAACGTATTCTGGGAGGGCAACACTGCGTCACCGTTTGGCAAGGCTGCACTAATTTTTAGGTAGGGGACGTAGTTGGCTACCATCTCTGCAGTCTCCTTAAGGCACAGCCCATTCATTTGGAGAGGGATAAAACAAATAGGATCCTTTAATAAGGACTTTAAAATCTTATGAGAGTAGTAAAGGGTATTCTTCTAACAAGCTTCTAAAACACTCCTGTGAAATACAGTAATAGGAACCAACCTCTCTGTGATAGTCTGCTGGCAGCTATGCAGTTGTTTGTTTTTTGTTTTAAATCCCCTCCAAATTCTGTGAAATCCCCTTTCCTGTACCATTTCGCTAGTAACAGAATCACCACTGCTAGAGCTCACCAGAGGTAGGTCAGATCACTCTGACCTTCTGGCCACCATAACACAGGGTGGGGAAAAGGAATGCCTTTTGCACCATCTGCCTACATTTAGCACTCCTACACGACCAAACACAGCCAGACCCTTGACAGTCTTATAGAAGCAGAGGGCTCTGACCACTAGCTACATTATTACCTCTCCTTCTCATACCAAATAACATGAAACTGCTTTCCTATCTGCCTGCACATCCTTGGAAGAAGCACGTAGTCTGCCTTGCCTTTGGGAACTAATCCTCAATGGCTTCGTCAACTCTAATGTCCCATTGACAAATGACTGGAAAGCTTGCTTCGGTGTGCATTTCATCACTGAGCTCACCCACTGCAAACCAAAGCAGTTTCTTTTCCTTATTAATGAATGTAAGCTGCATTAATGTATCAGCTGATTGATTTAGTTTTCTTGGTACAAGGTGCTCTGTGGAAATTTCCCTGTCCCCTTCTTCTGGCAGACCTGGATCCCAACTTACAATAGTCACAATGACAATGAACCAATTCTGACAAACTGAGAGCTGATTTTATAGGACATGTGATTTGTTTCCTTTCAGTGAAACGCCCTTGACACATTCATCAAATCAGTTTGGGACTTGACCCTTTAGGAGCAAGAAGAATTGCACACCAGCTTCCGGGCTTATCCCTTTTAAAAAAATATTTGGTCTATCCAAAATCAGAATATCTTAATAAATAATTAATAATTTAAAAAAAAGGAAAAAACAAAATATCCCTTTTTTAGATTGAGGAGGTCCCAGGAGAATTCACTCAGGACGATTTGGCTGAAGATGATGTCATGTTGCTGGATGCTTGGGAGCAGGTAAGCTGTGTACTGGGCCACTGCTTTTTGTGGGAACAAGAGTAATTTCTTCTAAACCACTTAGATGGGAGGAAGAATGACCTTTGAAAGAATGGAAGAGATTTTGTTTTCTTTAAATTATACCAGAGGGAGCTATATTTTTTGAGTTATATGATGTGCTAGTGTGAATATACCTGACTGAATTTCTAAGCATAATGTGAGACAATGGCAGGCATTTCCCATTAAAACTAATAGAGGTTGCAAGACATAAGCCCCAGCAGTGTTCTGAAAGGCTCTCAATAATATTCTTGAATTTGTCACTAAAATTTATTAACTTTTAAAAAAAAAAATTCCATAAAAGGTATTCAGAAGCCACAAAATCCATGTAGCAGCAGCACCCATAAAAAGTCTTCCTAGAGAAGGGGACAAATGATAGACTCTTACACAGATTTTTTTTTCAGAATAACTGGGTGGAGGGTGACAGAAAAAATCTCCACCATTTTCCCAGGTTCACTGAAAACTAAAAATATTGAAAACTTTTTGGATGACAGGCAAACTTACTGTGCGTGTGGAGGGCGCATCTGTTTCTCACAGAGTATCTCTCTACCCTTCCTCTCCCCTTGGAGGGAAAGGGGAGGAGGCCACAGATCCCATGTTTTATTTGTCTCCTTCAGCCTGACTCTAAAGGAAAGAAGGCTGAGGTTTTTGGAAATGAGAAAGAATGTCCAAGGTCCATTTGAGAAGAAGTGATGGGGGAAGGTGGGCGGAAGAGCTGGGTGGAAACTGGTTGGGACATACGGACTCAGGTAAGAAGGAAAGAAGTCTGGGAAATGTAGCTGGTTTCCAAAAAGATCCTTGACAGAAAAGAAATAGTGGGGACTGCAGATCAAGGCTCTGGATGTTGGGTTATTCAGTGGGTTGTCTAGCAGTTACCCTGGGTAGCGTCAGTGACAGGGCACAAGTGTTGATGTGCATGCAGAGCTCAAACCAGAGACAGACAGCTCCTCATCAGCATTTTTACCTGCACCTAAAGAGCAATTTCCATGGTAACTTGTAAAGGATATCCATGCAAAAGGTAATTAGAGTTCCTTTCATCAGAGCACGTAAAGGTTTGGCCTTCCAGTGTCAAGAGAGCGGTGAGATTTCAGAGGATAGACCTACAGTCTCTCACAAGGGAAAAAAAATAATCATCAATTGTAGTTTGTGAGAGCTGTGTATCTCTGCAGCCTTTTCACAGTGCGTATTCTTTCTCTTGGTGGAATTAAGTATTTTGTACGTAAAGTACAAACACTGTACACAACATCCTCATAACAACACGTGAGCTAAATCTTTCTCTCCTCTGTTTGCAGGTTTTTGTCTGGATTGGGAAGGATGCTAATGAAACTGAGCGACAGGAATCCGTTAAATCTGGTAAATCAAATCAATTTGGCAGAATTCTGAGTGGAGTAGCATCAATAGTACTTAAAGAAGTAAAAAAGATGATGTAGAAGAAATCTAGTTATGTTTACAGTGTCTAAAAGGGTTACTGAGTTTACTAGGATTTAATCCTGGAGATTATTTTCTCCTTGAAATGTGATTTAAAGCTCATTGTATCTTTCTTGTCTCTAAGTTTATGAGGAGTAAAATTAATCAACTAGGCTGCAGAGCTTTTTAAGGAGCGTATAGGAGAGCTCCACAAAAAGAAACTGCACTCAAAAGAGAAAGAATTTAAAAGGAGATACCTCCTGAGCTGCACCGTGCACTAATGTATATAGTCAAAGGAATGCCAACAAATCCTGAAGTCCTTACACTGCCACCCTTCACTGAGTTAAAGTTGGAGGAGAAAATTCTGATTGCAGAACAAACAAGGCAACCTACGTGGAGTGCACCTCCTTGAAAAATCGTGTAATCTCTGGTGTGATTTCACATAGATGAGCCATTCTGACAAAGTTCTTGCTAAAAATGCTCGCAGGCATTTCCCTAGAGCAGGTAGGATTACCTAGCTGCCTTTCCGATACGTACTGATGTCATGTTGCGGTGTCAAGGGAAACTATACTGGCTTTTACATGGGAAAAACGGGAATGAAGCTTGTGCATTTGCACAGCACCAGCAAATGCTTCCTCCTGTTCAAGAGCCAAACCCAGCTGTATGGCAACGAACTGATCAGAGGAACAAATCCCTCTCTGTGAACCTCTTGGAAAATTCTTTCGCTGACAGCTGCAAGAAATCAGCAACTACCTGAGCATTTCATTGCCTTTGAAATAATTTAATTGAATACTGTATTATAGTAGCCCTGGGTTCTTTCACTAGGGCTTTTAATGTATTTTTTATACCAAAGGAATGAACTAATATATCGCATGTTTTATTTTGTTTCTGGTTTCAGCCAAACGCTATATTGAAACGGATCCTTCTGGCAGAGATAAGGGCACACCCATCGTCATCGTGAAGCAGGGGCACGAACCCCCAACATTCACGGGCTGGTTCCTGGCTTGGGACGCCAATAAATGGAAGAACTGATCTATCCAAGGAGGCTTCAGCTTCAAGCCAAAGAATGATCAGAGCCCAGCTACTTTCTAGTATTTTTAAGCATAAGCTTATGGAACAATATGATGCATCTGTTGTTACACTTTCCCGAGCTTTGATATATTTCTGTGAATAACCTAGAAATTCTTAGCACTGGAAAGGGTAAATGATAATTGTAAACTGGTCAAATGGGGTGAGTGGGGCTTTTCACGTAGTAAATATGGAAAGTGCTGCCACTACTTCGCTTAATCTATTGATTCTTCAAACAGAAGCTGCAGATCGGTTTATTTTAATGTGCTAAAATGGGCCAAATTCTGCCTTCACTTAAAATCCAAACTAATGCCAAAGAAATTCCTTTAGATTAAGGTCAGCGTAATATTGTCCAGAATTTGGCCTGATAAAGGACTAATTCTACATCTGTTGCAAGGGTAGGACTGGGTATGATTTACTTACTAGGCCAAAATATTGCCACACTCACTCACGTAAAGTTTCAGATGATCCCTGATCCAGAGGGGGATCCAGGGGGCAAATAAGGGATGGGTATTTTGAGAAAGCTGTGCTTAACATGTTGGTTTGTCTTGTTAGTACAGACATTGGGAGCTTAGGACTATGTGGTTTTAAGAATATGAAGTCAAAAAATGGGGTTTTTTGAGGGACTGCCTAGCACATTGTAATGAATTTCTTTAGATTTAGCACTGAGAACCAACCTCCAACTCCAGGTCTTTTAACCAAAGCTCTTAAACACATTCTGGTGCACTAGTGCTCTTGAATGGAAGCAGAAGTGGTAACAGCTTCAAAAATACTTACTCTGCCTTAACCACATTACACTTAAGCCATACTTTGTCTCGGTTGCCTTACTCGGCAGTACTCAGTTCTTTCCCAGCATGCGGACTGCTCACCTTGTCAGGTGCAGGATGTGCTTCTACTCATTTTCAGTGCAGGTCTTAGTCAAATATCAAGTACAGCAAGCACAAGGAAACCCCTTGTTTCAGCAGCATTCCACATCCCGGGAATTTGGAGTGTGAGTACGCACCATAGAATATGGCCTTCTCTTTTCTCTCAGATGCAGTTATTTTGAATTTTTTTATTCTCGTGAATTTAAGAGTACATTTTGAAAGTGTTTTTTATTAGTGGGAAAATCTGCTTCAAATCTTCAGCACTGCTTTGAACACTTATCCTGTAATGCTTGTTTTAAAAAACAATGTGTACAGCTGTAAATCATATCAATCTGGCTTTTTAACGAAGGCATTTCAACTGTTTTATTATTCTTACAAGTTAAGTTGGAAAGCAAAATTTTAGACATTTTTGTATTTTTTTAACATGATTGTGATTTTTGACTCTGAGTAATGCAAAAGAGTGAATTTAGTCTGAGCTCACAATCAGTATCAATGACAGAAGAATTGTGAGGCTAAGAGATTAATTATGGGAGTCTGTTAGCTTTAAACATTTGTTTAAATCTCTGCTAATATAACTGGGCTGTAACTGAATGTAATTTCATTTAAAATAAAATTATGAAAACCCGTACTCTATGTGCCGAGCTGATCTTCCTCTCTCTGACATATTACTGCTCAGTGCTTCCACTGATGTCTAGCAAAACTTCCTAAAAGACCCAGTATATACCTTCCTTTTTAGGTGGACAATACAATGAGAAGTTTGGGGTTTTTACTTGGGTGCCATTTTACCCAAAGGAGAGCTAACTCTTCCCAAAAACTTTGAAGTTGTAAACCTAAGTGAAAATCAAACAACTGGGTGCTTATTAGCTTATGAATTCATCTTTAAGAAAAACTACCATTGTTGTTATCAAAATCTTTGGCTTTGTAACTTTCTGCTTGCAAAAATGATTGACTATAGAAATTACTATTTTATAAAACAGGAGGAAATAGGTGTGTGTTTTTTAAAAGATAGGTCTTCCTTTTTATTTGTGAGAGTAGGTAACGTGTCTTTGTCCTGCTGGAAGGAGCACAAAGACCTTTGCAGTTCCTGAGCTACTGCATTTTATACAGCCGTTGAGCAGCCTGTAATTATCTGATGGTTGTCTTTGACACATACATATGATTCTTCTCATTTTTTAAAATAACAGTTATTATAGTAGCTTCTTAACCAAGGATTAGACAAGATTTGCCCTCCTGGTTCATAAACGTCTTCCAGAACACTGAGGGTTATGAACCCAGCGCAGTCTGCCAGCATATTCTGCAGCACTGTGAAAGCCTCTTTTCAGTTCCCTCGCAGAAGACAGAGGAGCTTTTGTGGTCTCCTGGCCTGGGCATTTGGGTTTACAGTGCATTGTCCTGGCACGTTGATTACTGATGTTGAGAAGAGCATTGAGGGCTCATAACTGAGCAGTGTTCTCAGCTGGGCTTTATAAGCACGACAGCTGCTAGCAACATTGTTCTTGGGCTTACTTGCTGGTGAGGAAGTTTATTTTTCATACATATATGTGCAGTACACACAAAGACGTGTTTCTGTCTCTCTACGAAGAGAGAGAGGGAGGGAAGACAGACAGGATGGACTGTAAGTGCTTGGAAATATTAAAGATTATGCTGTTTTCGAGAAAATATTTAAACACACAACTTCGCGAATACATATAGCAAACCTGTCTGCCTTATTTTCCAAATAAACAGAAAAAATTGTGCAGATGTATGCAGTACAGTCAAGTTCAGTCTAGAATAAGCTATATCTTGCATTATTATCAAACAGTAATAGTATTTTCAGTCTGTTATGGCAAAATTAGACCCTGACTTAGCAGTTTCATTATGCTACCAAACAGTAAGTAGTCGTATATTCTATTGGCTGTAAATACAGCATCATTTTTCATCTTTGTTTCACAGAATTTCATTGCAACAGAAAGATAATGTTAGGAATCCTTAGAGCCAACAGGACATCATAATACTACAGACAGTATTGCTAGTTTACATAAAATAGCATAATCTTAGTATATAACTACAGATTGTACATGCAGGAGAGGAGCCAGCCTCTAGAATCACTGCTCTAAATGTCATTTTGGCCATAGCACATAGTGCTATATAGCGTCAGAGCTCCTGTAAATGATTGTTAAATGTAGCTGAATTCAATTGAACAGTTTGATCTCTTGCCAGTTCAGATTCACAAAGGCTTTACCTGCAACAACAAGAAAATCATAAAGATGGCAGACAGTGGGATCGTGGTAATAACCCTCACAGGAGAATTACAGAATCGTAAAAAAAAATATATTGCTCACTGGCCTACAACAGGAGGTGCTCTGAGGCACCTCTAAAGGCTACTGGAACACTTGTTAGAAATTTTGTTGTAGTCTTAATTTTTACCAGATCTAAAAAGGCTTAAAAATACCCCATCAAAACAAGCCTATTATTTTTCATGGACTAAAGTTGCGCTTCAGAGTCCACTCCTCTATAGGAAAGCTTGAGAAAAACCTGCAAACTTTGCTTTAGAATACAATTGCTTCCTAAGCACCCCACTGAAGTTGTGCTTTTATGGCTTAATTGAACCAAATGTAAGTACGTAAGACAACTAAATTATTACCTCATAAAAACTGAGTCAGGTAATATTTTAATATTCTGACTTCCCAAATCCTTGCTTTTTCTTTTTTAAATACAATAAATTTGTGTTTAGATAAAGAAATAATACACTTATCCCTTCTTATGGCAAGGACTTTTGCTGCTAAAATCAAAGGAACTTCTGATTTCATTAGAAACACAATCAGATCTTTAATCCACTAAACGTCCTTAATGTCTCACTACATCCTCTCTAGACTGGCCTAAAGTAACTTTGACCTCTTCTGACTATGAACACATTACCTTATGCTAAAAATCAATAAACTACACCCGCTTCAATTAAAGCTTCCAAGGTGCAAGATGGAGAAGGGCAGAGCAATGGGAACTGGGAGGCCCACCACGCCATAAAATTAGTCGATGGCCCATCTCCCCCTGCATGTCATTTTCCTCTTGACATTCAGGCATATTTGCATTACTGAAACAAATATATATCTCTCCCTACAGAACAGAAGATGTAAGCTTATTTTTATTTTTCTTCTAAATAATAGCAAACTGAGTTATTCCAGGGGAGCAGTCAAGAGGGGAGTTGGCCTGTACCAGGCCTCTTCCTAAATGCATCCACGCTTCCAACTGCAAGTGGTCTCTCCTCAAAAGGATGCTGAAATCCACAAGAATGTACCTTTTACCACCACATTTAATCAGTCAGCAGTGAAATGCGGGTTTCCGCACAAATGAAATGAAAGCATCCAGTGAAAACAATAATTTTTACTGTTTGGTAGACTGCTGATCATTTGCCCAGAAAATTACCTAGGTGGGGGCAGCAGGGCTGGTGAAGGTACCTGCAATGTTTCTTTGGGAACGTATCAGGAAACCAAGCAGCAAGGCTGGGACAGTCTGAAGAACATCCCACCGCACAGCCCAGAGACGGGCACATTTGCTTTAGCAGCAATAATGCTTTGATTATGCTAACAAAGCCGCTTGATGGGTGCTAGAAGAGCACAGCTCTCCCTGTTGCTCTTGAACAGATTTCACCGGGGTGATTTCACAGCAGTTGGCAATATTAGCATCAAGGCTGAACACAATCAGGCGATTTTAACATCATTTACCTGACAGTTGAGTGTGCTTTGTGTTTTCTGATACCCTTCCTGCAGTAGAACCAGCTACAGCAACAATCTTGATTAAAATAGATGGTTGCTAGGAGGAACCTAAGACAAATTTCCCTCCACGCTTAGATTTTTACAGAGGTGGCTCAGACAGGTCACAGATGTCCTGTAACAGGCATGGCAGCACAGCCAAGTCCCTGTTTAACCAGCAGAGTGGGGCTCCAGTTCACTTTGTTGGTGCCAGAGATTGCTGTGCTTCCCACCACTAACCAGTTGCTCTCCGACTTGGACTTAGGTGCGAAGTTAATTGTTGTAGCAGAGAGAAGAGACAGGAGTGGCAGTGAATGCCTTATCAGCAAGGAAGGTAAGTAAGAAGCCCACTCTAACAATCCCCTGCTTTCTTGGTAGATAGTCCCAGCCAACAGCAGGTATCTCACACCCCTTCTGCTGCCGGACTCTGTCCCGCCCTAGCATTTGCGGATGCACACCAGCATCGACTACCTAAACATCCCACGTGTGAATTCCCAAAGCTCAAAGTGATCATTTTTAAGATTGTGTGAGGAAAGGTGATGGAAATTTGTCCTGTATTTAAAGCAGCAAACAAGGATTCTGGTAACCTGTGTTTCCTGTGGTCTGTGCTTCCTCCCGCAACTTGAAGTACATCACTGAATTTTGGTGCTTCTGTTCTCCCCCTATTAAAAGAGGATTTCTTCCATCCTTTCCCTGTTTATTTAAGCTGTGCTGTCTTTTGCCGTGTGTTTGTACAACGCCTGACCTAGTGAAGTCCCTTCTCGACGCTGTCGTCTTGTAGGTACTGCTCATAATCCAGAGAGCTGCCAGGGTTAGTTGTGCCAAGCCGCGCAGACTTGCTCAGAGCGAGATCAGACAATGAGACAAGTGCGATGTCTTGGAGACTTGCTGAAGCACGGGCGCAGCTCCACCCAGGGTGGCACTGGGGCAGCAGAGAAATGGCTGGAGCCAGCTGGGCTGAGAAGTAAAGCTTTTACAATATAACCCAATGTGAGCAAAAATAACTGCCCCCAGCAGTGCAGCTCAGGGCTGCTCCGTCAGAGCACTCCGTAAGCCGTAACTAGAGGTGCATCTGCATCAGGTCCGTACAAATTCCTCTCCAGATCAGGAGCAGCTGCTCCGGGGACAGCAGGTGTGAGGGGAAGACAAGGCTCCGCCTCGTTTACAAAGGAATAGCAAAATCCCCAGGTGCCTCTTTGCTTTGACCTGGAGAGTGAGAATATTTGCTTTTGAAAGGTATGTCAACTTGTCTCATCTCCCATGTCCTTAAATGTCTGTGTCGCTGTTGTTAAAGACACAAGGCCTCTCTGCAGTACAGCTCATTTCGTTTGTGGCAAGTGGTATTTTCTGGGTGACTCAAGGACTGTGGCTGTTGATAACTTGTTAGATCTTTCTTCTTTCATTACTGAATTATACTGGGTAACAGACATCCGCCGATGTGGCTTCAATCCAGAGGCTGAGTGTGAGGGGTCCTATCCATGCTAATTTACGTGAACTGAGGACCAAAATGTGCCTGCTGACTACAGATGGGAGGATGAAGATAACTGCCCCATATCTTGTCCATTTTGAGACTTTAGTTTTGCATTTTAGTGGCATCTCCACTCTTGAAATGTCTGCTGGCTGCTGCTATTGGTTTCACATAAAAGGAAGAATTTCCCGGTCCTTAAAGAGTGAAAGCTTGGACCACGGGACTCCGTGGTGACTGCTAATGGCTATCGTTTTATCTCAACTCTGAATTATCACAGGTCTCAAAAACACAGAAAGATGTACATGCTTTCTGTGCTAGCCTGCTGGGCCTTCAATCAATCCTCAGCGAGAACTCAGAGATCAGTGATTTGAAGGGAGCGCAGTGGTGCTCACCTAAAAAACCCATGATCTGGAGTTGTGCTGAGATGAAAGACCGTGCAGATGTCGGCATCCCTAAACAAAAGGGCTGGGCTCTGAAGTGAGACTCAGCAGGTAGCATCTCTAAGACTTAATAACAGGCTTTCGCAGAATGACCTGTGGTTTCAGAGGCCTTCCATCACTAAAACAGGAGGAAGGGATGCAACCATTTGTCCTCTTTAAAGCTTTCTGATGCTTCCTTTGAAGATTCAGATTGGGGTTGCGTGTACTCATGAGCTGTACGCATCATGTATCTATCATATTCCTTGCCATCTGAAATCCAAAGACTTCAAAGCATGAAAAATTCCCCAAATTGTCCCTTTCTGCTTACAGTATGTCCATGCTTATTTTTTTTCTTACATGAAGAGGTATTATTTGTTTTATTTTCCATTTATATCCCAGCGGTAGAGAGGCCTTGAATGGAATAAGTAAATTGGAAAAAAAATAAGATTATGTTTATAGTATCTCGCTGCTGCTTCTGCTTCCTAGAGTCCTGCCTGGATTCTTCCTTAATCTTCTTTGTGTGTCCCGTCCTGGTAGTGGTGTAGAGGAAGACCTTCAAAGATGAGATGAAAGCTGCAGAGCTTACCCTTGCAGAACTCGGAACTATTGGCTCTTGCAGTGTTGTCTCCATTCACGGGAGTTAAGTGAAGAGATTAAAATCTCGGCTAAACAATCTGTTCCTCCCTAAATTTGTTTATCTGCCTTCCTTACTTTGTTTAAAGCCTACTAAGTAGTGTGGCGTGGCCATGAGAGCCAGAACAGGGGAAACCTATATTCTGATAAAAAGCTGTGATGTCAACATAAGGCTTAAAAATGTATGTATTTAAAAATTAATATTTTGGCAGCTTTTTACATAAGTAGAGTTTACAACTCTAGTGGCAACAGCTGTTAGGTGCCAGATTCCCTGAAAGACTTCTTACTCTTTTTCAGTATTATGAAACCGGAATGTGTAATGTGGTTTGTTTGAATCATATTCTCTGTGAGATGAAAGCAAAAATGATTTTGCAGAGACAGCTTTTATAAGGTCTTCAAAGTGAGTTTACTGTTGTTTCCATCCAAGAACTGAAACCTAGGAGTGCAAAAGTAAGCCTTCTGCCTAGCACACTCGTGATCAGCTTCCAAATCAATTTTCAACTGACTTAGCTTTTAAACTTCAGCAAACAGTAGGCCAAATCTTGCATTCATTGAAGTAATTTTGAGATTTACTGTTAACTTAAAAAGAAAACACGGTGAGCTGATAAGACTTAAAAAATTCCAGATTATAGCTCAGCAAGGAGCTGAAATTACTGCTCCCCACCCACCTAATGTTTGTCTTCCCTGAAACCTTGTTCTTTCATCCTCCTCTTTTCTTTGGTTTCTTTCTTCCTCCTTTTTTCACCTAACCAGAATACAAGCTTCTGAGTTCCCTAGCATAAGGTTTGGTTTTCCTTTCGCTATGTTCATATAGCACACAATAAGAGGCTCGGATTTCTCACTGAAACTCTTAAGTATTGTGACTGAAACTAATAACTACCTTTTTTTTTCCCCCCAAAGTTTTACAAACTGCAACCAATATCCAGTACTTACACAAGTATCAGATGCCCGTTGTGTCTCCATGTAAGAGACTGAAACCTTCACGCAGCAGTTCAGGCCAGCTGGTGACACTGCCCGTGACCCTGGGGGAAACTCCTTTGGCTGCACCGAAACTTTGGAGTTCTTATCACCTGCAGCCAAATGACTCTGCTTAGGCTTGAGAAAAATCCAATCTAGAATGCTTAGCTCTGGTTCATATTCTGCTGACAGAACTCTACTTTTAACACTAGGAATCAAAGCAAGGGAGTATATGCTTTTTCCACTCCCTTGTGTAAAGCTGATTTTTAACACCCTTCTGTTCCAAAGCAGAATTTAATGTATTGGTCAAAATCCAAACATGTTCAGGGGTTGGAAGCAACTGCCACACACCTGGAAAAGCTGTAGACCTGCACAGCTATTGCTACAGCACAGTTGGTGTGTGCGGCTCCTTGGAGTGCTGTGGGCTTGGAAGAGAGGAAAATGTAAATAAGTCTTAGCTCAAGACTCCTAGTCCCCAGTAAATCTGCAAACGAAAAGCCAGTCATAAGCCTGGCCTTCCTTGCACGCGATGAATTGGGCCATATATCAGAAGGCAAATTTACGGTTTTTGCTGGGCCAGATTAAGCATTTTCCCCTGTGCACTTCAGATGCCTATTGAATAAAAGACAGACTAAAAGATCTGTACAGTGACACAGGTTTTGAAAACTCCCCACAAATGCCTCACAACTATAGTGCTAAAATGAAGTGACTGGGAAAGGCTTCTGGCAGGAGGTGAAGCGAGCACTATGGAGGATGAGATGCGTGGATGCAGATGCTCAGGTGGACTTTATCGGTTTTCTACGGTTTACAAAACACCAAGTTAATTTATCTGTTAAAGCATATATTGTCTTGTTTATCTTCAGGAACATTGCTAATCTATTAATTACCCCATTAAAGTAATTACAACTACACTTGAGCTCAGTTATCTGACTAAAATTCAAAATAAATTCTTGCTTGCTTTAAAAAATAAAAAGAAACCATCCCCCTGTATCTAGGGAGCCAGCAGGTCTTTCATTTTACTCATCTAACAAAAAGATGCTTTCAGAAAGCCAGAGAGTAGCTATATTCCACACATTTGTTCTGTAGGTGACCAGGAGTTGTAAGGAGCGCTCGCAAGCTCCTGTTATTAGCAGCACTGAGAAATCACAGAACAGGGGTTGGAGAACAATGAACAAATTGTTTGTGCTCTAGTTGTGCTCCACTGTGCTCTCCTACGAAGACAGGCTGAGACAGTTGGGGTTGTTCAGCCTGGGGAAGAGAAGACTCCGTGGAGACCTTGTAGCGGTCTTTCAGTATCTGAAGGGTGCCTACAAGAAGGCTGGAGAGGGACTTTTAACAAGGGCATGGAGTGATAGGACAAGGGGTAATGGCTTCAAGGTGGAAGAGGGGAGATTTAGAATAGATATTAGGAAAAAAAAATTCACTCTGAGAGTGGTGAGGCACTGGAACAGATTGCCCAGGGAAGTTGTGGATGCCCCATCCGTGGAGGTGTTCAAGGCCAGGCTGGATGGGGCTCTGAGCAACCTGGTCTGGTGGGAGATGTCCCTGCCCATGGCAGGGGGGTTGGAACTCGATGATCTTTAAGGTCCCTTCCAACCTAAACCATTCTATGATTCTATTTAATTGTCTCAGTAGGGACTTGTATTAGCTGTTGTCTCTGAACACCAAGCTCAAGGAGCTGTGACATTATCACTATACTACCTACAACATCACACACTGAAGCAGAGACTTTAGATTTTTCACAGCCCTCCTGGGAGTTTAGGCATATCTCCCATAAAATTTTATTTCCGTACACCGTAATCTCTGTGAAATCTTTTTCTATTGCTGCTATGCCTTTTTTTAAGAGAGATGAGCAACTGAATTTCTGCCTCTTCAAGGTGTGCACTTAACTTGATTTACACAAAGCTATTACAGGTCCACAGCTTGCTCGTTTTTACCGTGGACTTCTGTATATCGGACAGGTGTCTTCACTCAGCTGTTGCCGGAAGGGTCAGAACAAGAGCTGTGCGCACACCATACAGGCACGTGCTCCCTGCCAACTGCAGGCACAGGCTGGTCCCTGCAAATTAGTGGAGCTGCAGCACTTTTGTCTTTTGTGACCGTCTGTCTTTGAAATTCTCTCATAGCAGGTTTCGGTGCACTGTACTTGTCATTTCAGCATGTCATTACCTATATGCCGAGTCCTACTCTGTGAACTACACGCTATATGCTTCTTCCCGTCCTTGCACTTCCTTTTGGGTATATGCAGTACCTGAAGGACAAAGCAGAGCTTTTAAATAAGTAACTGTTGCAAGCTGATGGATTATTACAAAATAACTGGCTTAAATGAATGTTTCATTCCACACTCACTTAATCAGAAGTCTCAGTCAGAACTTGCATCTCTTTTCCACTACAGTCAATCAACTGAGATATAAATTCATCAAAAAAGAAGCCTTCTTAGTTCTGGTTCAAGGTCTGGTTATCTGATCTTTTATAATTCCAGCAAATCTCAGCACCCTTATAAAAGTTAAAGACTTAAACAATATTTAGAAAGTTCTTCAGCACAGCAAAAATTTAATTGTATTTTTTCTCTTTTCTTCATTTTTACTCTGTGCTAGCAATATCACAAAGCAAACAGCAGTATTTGATATACTACTACTATTTCCACTGCTATTCTGGAGGCGGGAAAATACCTTCACATATTAAATCTAGCTATGCAGGGACAAAATAAAACAGATGCTGCTCCTGTATTTGAAATTGTAGTACTTTTAATTTGCTTGCAAACTGCTTCCACTGTATTAAAGTGATATATTTAAAAATTGTGCAACCCTCTTCAAAGAAGCATTGTGAGGAAATGGTAGTTGATATTGAAATCTCAGCTTGATAGAATTTTAAACTATTGAGATTAACTCTGGCATACAAAGAAAGCTCTTAAGTGCCCATGGCTTTTCTGGGGGAAAAAATATTGGGGAAAAAATAAAGCGGTTGGAACCAGTGCAAGATTTTTGAATAGTAGCACTGAGTAGCCCAGCATTCTCAGCAAAAGAGCATGTTTGACTCAAGTCAGTAGTTCTAGGAAAAAAAAACCAAAAACGGTGTCACAAACTCAGGGCAGGGGCGCCAGCCGTGGGGAATCTGTTGCTGGGGTGAATATGAGCACAGATGTCTTTGCTCAGTATAAAACCATTGAAGAAAATACGCAAGTCGAGGCTGTAAAGCTCACATGCAGTATCACACGTTGAACACTTCTGAATTTCTCATGGTGCAGAGTCTTACCTCACATACTGGAGGATTAAGGTAGGAGGTATTTTTTCCATTTATTAAAGAAAGATATTTGCTAGGTTTTTTCTAGCACCAGCTGCTTAGTGAAGTAGGGGTAAGGGGATGGGAAAACAGGGGTACCTCTTTAAAACTGCCCCATAATTAGTTGTATGTCCCGGTTTGGATGTCGTGACTGTCAACTTTGTATAATATGAAGACAGGACCTATGCTTAACCTTTATTAATTACATGCTGCTATTAAATGAACAATAAGTATGGCAGAGAGTTTTGCGATCGAGTCCTTAATACATAGACGCTGTTGGGGACATCCGTTCCGCTGTTCCACCTGATCCCAGGAAGAAGGCATGCTACTCACACAGCCACACCGACAGAAAGTGGTCCCTACAGACTGTCCCCTGTGCCCTGCAAACCTGGAGTCGTGGCCATTGCTGCCATCCGGTCAATCAGAGGATGAAGCAACCAAAATTCACAGAACTTGGAAGGTGGAGATTATAATTCTCGTCACCCTGAGACAAGACTTGCTCAGTGTGACTAAGAAAATTTATGAGCTAGTACCACTTTTTTCCAGCTAACACACCCAACAGCATTCAAGATGCAACTCAGTGTGACTGTCAGTACCACAGAACAAGGCTTTTTGTTTGCTAGCCTGTATATGGCATAATGCTTATTCATGAAAACAAAAGCAGTAAAATGTAAATGTTAGACTTCATCTGAAGGTACCTATGAAATGAGAACAGGTTTAATTAACTAGTCTAATCAGAGTGGTAACTTAAATTGTAACACACAGCAACTCCATCTTCTACTGCTTATTTATTGTGAAGAAATAAATTAGATTTTCTACCACTGACTACTTTTTAATAATCAAAGCAAAATAATTCATGCAGCATGTAAGTTATCATAAAAGAATTCAGCAGACCTAGCAAAGATGATAAAAGGCTGCTTTGTGCAAAACATTTTGTATGTCAATTTAAGAGACAGTCTTAAGAGCAAAGCTTCGTGTTGCAATTTGTCAGCAATTTCATTGTTACTGCTTATTTTCAAGGGGTTCTCAAAATCCATAGTGAAACTGCTGTAGTATTTTATGTAGGAACTTGATCTTCTTTTAAAACCATATAACGTCATCTCGAAGCAATCCTTATTTAGCTCTAATCTTAGATCTAGGGTATAGTTGAAGAGGAAACAACTTCAATTTTTAAATATACAACCAAGCTACAGTTGGTTACTGCAAGAATAATACATATCATTACTATTACATATACATTCATACATATTGCCCTAGCCAAGGCCTGCCACGTCATTGTACTGAAATGCAACTGATTCTCTTTTTTATACACACGGAGAAACCTGCGCGGCTTCCACACGGAGCTGCACGAATTGGTGGTGTGAGGTTGCTAACATGTCTCTTCTGTGAAGACAGAGGTGTTGGGATTCCATCAGTATATGCCAGCTACCTGCAGCTGGCCGTGCACCGTCCTTGCAATAATTTCATTCTCCTCATGACTTCATTTCTTCGTTGACTAATTCAGCTCCATCCTGCAGTTGGTTTCTTCCTCTCCCTCCTTCTGCAGTTGCTCCTGTCCTTTACTGATGTATAGCTCTGGCCATATCCCTCTGCATCTGCAGTATAAGGGATTTGGTTCATTTGTCTTATGCTTCACTTTTCATTTGATTTGCATGCTACTCACAACACATAGTGTTATTAAAAAATAACTGCTAAGGTGATTAAGTATTGAATTGGATAATAAATGACATTAGCCTGTTCTACAGAATGATGGCATTTAGCCAAAACAAAAGGAATATTGTGCTTATCTGGCCAAGGAAATTCAAGCCCACTAGCCTAACTTTGGAAAGAATTTCTCACCTGCTGTGTCACTAGATGTGCTTGTGTCACAACAGTCATATCTCCTTGAATAGAACATACCTTTAAAATGAGCAGGACTAAGTGAAAGCTCTGGTTTAATGTCTTGCTACAGTGAAACTCTCATGAACTGCTAGCTTTTAATCTCCAGGAATTGCTATTTCCACATGAAAGATGGTTTCTTGTGAAGTACACATGCAGCGTTTTAAGTGGACATTTGATGATCCTTTGCGTTTTTGTTATTATCTGGGCACTGGGAGATAGCTCCTGCAGCACATGAGGTGATACATATTAAAAAGTAACCTAAGTCTCTGTTGGGTAATAATATTAAAATTTCCAAGAGTCTTCTCTTTCCACTCCATGCCAATTCTTTCTTGGCAACATTTACAGCTTCTCCCTTGCCACTGTCAGTTTCGTGGTCCATATCCCTAATAAGGACTATCTCTGTTCATAGAGGTAGTTAATGGCTGCAGCTTTAACCTGCCCTGAACCAAAATTATTCCTGGACCATTTAGGAATAAAAAAAAAATAAATCTTATTTTACCATAATGAAGCAGCCACACGTTATGCAGGTGCTGCTTCTCATTCTTGAAACACATGGGTTTGTCCCAGGCTACCTTTTCTGCGTGGAAAAATATATGTAGACTATATGCATGAAACATACGTAGAAAATAATATATTACCATTTACCCCAGTAAACTGATATCGAACGAAGGGGAAAAGGTTTTTAGCCCAGAGAAGCTGAAGTTGTTTTCATGAGCTAAGGAACGCTGAGCCAGAAAGAACTCAGCACTGTAGACAAGTGAGACAGGAAGTAAGAAAAGCATCAGTAGGCAAAACGACCCCAATGCAGAAATTAGGCACCTCTTTATTTTGCATTACAAAGCCTGCACATGGCTTGAGCCTTTTTCCATTGTTTCCTCACATACACGTCTTGCAGTTATCGTCACCTGCCATCCAGTAACAGCCCCCCCCATTTAGTTACACACTTGAAAAGAAAGTAAGTATACTTCTTGCCCTACACCTCCTTCATTCAAGACTTCTACAGGATAATCAAAGCCTTGCTTCACCCTTACCTTCAATTATCAGAGGTTGAATGTGTCAGCTTTCTTACACTCCCACTAATTTAGATACCATTACTCCCTTCATAACACCTGGAACACCTGCCCAGTCTGCACGTTTGACTTCTAAAGTAGCATGAGGTGCATGGGAGGTGTTGATCAACTTGGATTGTTATTTAATAGCTGTTTTGCAGAAATACCTACAGGCATTAATTAAGATCAAGGTGCTAAACACTAAGAAGACTTACAATGAAAAATAGTCCCTGCCTCAGAGAGTTCGTAATTCAGTTTGTAACAAGTTACAACAGGTAGATGAGATAAATTAACTGCAGGGAGGGAAAGAGAAGTAGAACAATCTCCTTCTCCAAGCATTTTCTGGATAGTGTGGATCATTTTCATGTATATATTTACAAATACAGATATGCTTGTTTTACTGAAGATACTCATTTTCTCTCTAATCTTAAAGTGATCTCCCCGATGTCATAAAACTCTTCTTCCAAAGAAACATGTAATCTATGAGATTTCTTTCTCCACCTAGTGCGTTGGATATGCTATATCTAGCAAATCATCAGTTCTGTATTCCTCTCTTTTCAAGGGCACTGCAATCTCTTATTATGTATTGACTGCTTTTCAGCAGAGCAAGCGATAAAGGCAATCTTTCCGCATTTTATGTTTAAAATTAAAATACCTCCAATAAAAGTAGGAGCTGGGTCATATCACTCCTTGTGGAATTAACTGTAAAATATGTTATTATAATGCTGTGTTAAAGTGTGAACAGATCTTGGTAACAATCAGACATGAAAGTTTAGATGACTTTCATATCCAATAGGCTTATTTTTCCATTAAAAATAGGGAATACATAATTTTGTAGGTGGAGATAAAGGTCAATTTGATTTATTTCAGCTTGTCAAGTTCTATGAATAAATCTATTATCTCTAGTAATATTCATTAACAAGGTATTTCTATCTGGTTTCCACCAATTTTACATTACTGCAAACCATCCATGAAATAATTAAGGCCCACTTCTACTGTCACTATAAATGTTTTTCTATTACATTGTATGCTGTGCTGTTCTTTATGCTATGCAAAAGTAGCATAAAATGCTGCCAAATCAGAAACCTTACCAGTTGGCCTTAGGAGTAGTAACTTATGCCAACTGTTCCATAGATGTAAAATCGCTTTCCTATACAAACAGGCCACTTCCTCCAAAGACAGTCATCTACAAGATCAGGATGTAAATAACTAACAAAGATAAAAGCAGTGAAACATTAATCTCAGATGTAAGCAAATGAGAATTTTACGATTTTTAGTAGGACTATAATAAGCATCTTAGCAGTTTAATAACATGAAACCTTGCCTACAGCACACTATGGATTTTTTGTTGCTATACACTGTCCTTTTACTATTAAATTACTTCTCTTGTATATATCATAATTCTTTGTGATTTAAAGCATAAAGTTCAATGCTTTCAAAGCAAAGAAAAACCCAAAAAACCCTGATTCTTAAAAATGCAACCCTTTTCAGCAGCCACATCAAGAAATATGAAAGTTCTCTAGAAAAAAATGCAAGGTTAATATTGAAAATGCCACTTTTTCTCTTTTACAGGAGCCCAGCTGGTCAAAGGATTTGATGACTGTGCTACAAAGTAGAGAAATCACATACTTGGAATGGTAGACATCAGTAGCACAATAGCTTTAGTTAGTAGTTAAACATAAGCTTTTACCAAAAAGACTGATTTACTTAATATTTATGTAACGAAGATATAGCTGAAGACTTTTCTAGTATGCCCTGCTCTGAAGTCAGCAAATCTGATCCTTTTGTGTGCTATTGGTATTTTACATTGAGCTGGTGTACATCCAACGCAAGCAGAAGTAGCTGTCTAAATTGCCACAGCTGTATAAAAACTACAGTGGCAAACGCAGTAAGTGAAGACAGCTGTAGGAAGGAACAGAACGATGGAGAGACAGCAAGAGTATCTGAGATGAAAATACTCCTCCAGGCCTCCTCTAGAACCTGTACACTCTGGAAACAGTAACATACAAAAATGTCTTATTAGACGCTAGTAATTAGTTCTTTGAAAGACTCCAGTGCTCAAATGAGCTTTAGATATTAAAATGCAGAATTACTTAACGTACTCATGTGCTGTGGGAAACCTTCCTTGTAACTAAGCTAGGTGACACTTATGCTCACTCAGACCTGAGCACTGCTGCTAACCCTGTATGCCAGGTGCCCAAGAGGACGACTTCATCAACTCAGTTTTTCTCAGCTCCTCCAGGACTGTTTGTCTCCTGTTTTACGGGGACAAGTGAAAGGCAAGAAGTCGGTAAGAACAAACAGCCGGGCCTGGGACCGCTGACTCTTCTGCAACAGCAGCAAGAAACGCCGCTCGCAGCACTCCCCTGCCTTCCAGCTTCGCCTGTATCAGTGTCCGCAGAGGTCCCCGGTGACGACGGGGGGGGACAAGGCAGCCAACGGGCTTTCCCACAGCCGCGGAGGCAGGACGGCGGCCTAGAGCCTGGGACACCTGCTGCGTCACTCCAAGCGACGCGGAGCCGGAAGGCAATGCACCCAGGCTCCGGCAGCACCACCCCGGCCCTCCCCGGCCACCGCTTTTCACCCGGAACCTCCCCGGGGTCGGGCGGGGGAGGGGCGGCAGCCATAGGAAAACACAACCCCGCCATGGCGGCACCTCCTCAGCGCGGCGCGGCGGAGGGCGGGCGGCGCGGGTCACGTGAGCAGGGCCGCCGCCGGTTTGAAGCCCGTTGCTAAGCGACGGGAAGGGCGCGCGGCGCCGGTGGCCGGGGAGGGGTGACGCAGCGGCCGAGGCAGCCTCAGCACGGCCCCTCACCGCCGCCCCGGGCGGCCTTCCCCGGCGGGGGACCTTCCAGCGGGAAAGGGCGGCCGGAGAAGGGCGTTGCCGCCTCTCCCCCCCCTCCCCGGGGCAGCGCACAGAGGCGCGGGTGCGCTGTGAGGCGCCGCCGAGCCATTCCCCGGGCCGCTAAGGGGCGGGGCTGGAGTGACAGCACCCACACCCAATGAGCGCAACGCGTCTCCGGCGAGGGGGCGGGGCGCTAGGGCCTGCGGTGCGCTGCCGCCCGCCCTCCCGCCGCTGGGGGGCGAGAGGCGGCTGGCGCCGCCCGCCCGTTGGGGCACGGACCCGCGCGCCATGGGCGGAGGGCGCGGCGGCGGCGGCTTTCCCCGAGGTGGCCGAGTGAGGCAGTGACTCCGCCCCGCGGAGGGAGGAGCGGGGTCGCTCAGGCAGGGCCGCGGGCGGAGAGCGGTGCCTCCCCGCCGATGCGGAGGAGGAGACGACGGCGGCGGCGGCTTTTTCCCCGGCCGCACTCGGCCCCAGCGCCTGCTGGAGGACGGTAAAAATCGGGTTCCCCGATGAGTGGCTGGTGCCGCCGGCCAATAGGCGAGGCGGAGCACGCCCTCCTCCCCGCCCCCACGGCGCAGCGGGGCCAATGGGGAGCGCGGGGGCGGGGCGCGCGGGGCTAGGCGCGGGCTGGGAGGTGCCTCCCCGCCAGATGCGGGGGAGTCGCGGCAGTGGCGGTTGGGAGCAGCGGCGCGCGCGGCGGCGGTTGGCGGCGCGCGGGCAATGGGGGCGCGGGCTGCTCTCGCCTGCCCGTGCTGAGGGACGTGCCCGCCGGCGGGGCCAAGCGGTAGGCGAGGGGCGGTGGTGGCGGTGAGGGGCGGTGGTGAGGGGCGCAGGTGCCCGGCGAGCTGCAGTGTCGGTAGCGGCCGCCGCCGCGTCGCGGGGCGGCAGAGCCCGCCGGGCCGGGCCGGGCCGGGGGACGTGTGGCGTTCCGCGTCGCGCTGCCTGCCGCCGCCTCCGCAGTTCGGTGCGGCGGCGCTGGGCGGCGGGTTGTGGGCCTCCAAACCCCGGGCGAGGCCACGGTGTGGGGGGGGGCCCGCCGTGGGCTAACGCCGCTTGTGTCGTTGGCAGGATCCGAGCCTAGCGCGGCGGCGAGCGTAGCCGTGGCAGCCGGCCTCTGCTCGTGGCAGCCTGCTGTCACCTTCCCTTCTGGCAATGGGGAATGGACTCTCGGACCAGACGCCGATCTTCTCCAGCCTGCCTTCTTTCCAGAGTTTCCACATTGTCATCTTGGGACTGGACTCCGCTGGAAAGACGACCGTGCTGTACAGACTGCAGTTCAATGAGTTCGTCAACACTGTCCCCACTAAAGGATTTAATACGGAGAAAATCAAAGTGACACTGGGCAACTCGAAAACGGTCACTTTCCACTTCTGGGATGTAGGTGGCCAGGAGAAGCTGAGGCCGCTGTGGAAGTCGTACACAAGGTGCACCGATGGCATTGTGTTTGTGGTGGACTCTGTCGACGTTGAGAGAATGGAGGAGGCCAAAACAGAACTTCACAAAATTACTAGGATATCTGAAAATCAAGGAGTGCCTGTCCTTATCATTGCTAACAAGCAGGACTTGAGGAACTCTCTCTCCCTTTCTGAAATTGAGAAAATGTTAGCAATGAGTGAGCTGAGTTCTTCGACTCCCTGGCATTTGCAGCCTACCTGTGCAATCATTGGCGATGGACTCAAAGAGGGACTGGAGAAACTACATGATATGATAATTAAGCGAAGAAAAATGTTGAGGCAGCAGAAAAAGAAGAGATGAGTTCTATTTTGACCTTTCTATTTTAGAGTAGTTACATGGTCAAAATTTGACATAAGACAGCTTCCAAACCCAGGCCTGCTTGTTTGGATGCCGTTAAGCTTAGTTACGTTAAACAATCAGTTGCACAACCTTGCCGTGGGGAAGGCTGTGCAGTTATGGAACTTTTTTTTATTATTATTATTTTTAAACTAGTCTCTTCTGAGTTTTATGGCTCTGCATTATTTCAGAAGCCCTAATAGATGATGTAATACTATCAGGAAATGGATGGGTGGGTATATGTGACATGGATGTCTAAATAGCCAAATAAAACGAGGGTTTTCTGCGTAGTGTTGTATTCATATGTTTGAGGGTGCCCTCTGCAAGCAATTTGCATTGAAGGTGTTCTGTGTTTTTAAACTTCTAATGCTCGTAAGTGGAGTGTTTAGGTGAACATTATACAGCTTTAAAAACATGTATGAAGCTAGTAACCCATTATTTCGAGAGGCTGTTTTTTATTTTGTTTGGGGATTTCTATGAAAGCTTGGCTACATGTGTAGGTTTTTTTAATTTGGCACTTTTTGAAATTGAATCATGTTCAGTTCAAATACTTGAAATTTAAGTGCTGTGGATTCTTCAACTGATAAAAGAAAGACTTTTTGACAAGTAAAAAATGTAAACAACATGCTGGAGCATGGAAGAGTGGTTTCCCAACATATAGCATGTTTTTGGTATGTAAGGTTTTTATTTTTTAGAAGTAGCCATTCAGCATTATACAGTGCTAATCAGGTTTAAACTATTACTCAAAATTAGTAATTTATTTCGGAATGATGAGTATTATGTCCTCCTACTATCAAGTTAAAAGTTAATGAATTGCAGTAAAGGAGCTATAAAGAACAACTCTGTGGTTTTAACCAGTGCAGCATTTTTCACTGTACTGGTGACTTTTCTGGCAATAACACAAAATTATAATGAAGTAAAGATGGAGTTAAAATTAGCAGAGCACATCTTGTATCTCCCCAAAATACCCCATTTTATTAAAGTGGTATTGCTATGTCACTTTCAACGTATGCTTTTTTTATTGTGACTCTTAAAGTATTTTGTGGTTAGGAATGTAATAATGCTTTATACACTCAAAACATTTGACACTACTGGGGGCGGGAGGGGGGGGAGTGGGGGAAGAAGATTTTCAAGATGGGCCTGTGTTCTGCTTTAATTATGCTTTAAGCTGTTCTTGTTTACAGAGTGTGCAAACAGTGTTAACTGGGCAGGATAGCGCTTGACGGAAAAGGGAGGGTGGTTTTTCTTACTGGTACAGAGCTTCAAGTGACTCTTTAGATACTTGGCTAGCAATTAAAAGGGCTAATAAAGAGCCTGGATTTTTAAGACTAACTTTAGTGGTGCTGTAAAAATTGATCAGAATGTTAGATTCTCTTTAAACTTGTGTTGGAAATACTGGATTAAAACAAAAAAAAAGTAAAAAAAAAAAGGCAACATCTATAAATCTATTTCCTCCTTTTACTCAAGGAACAAAGTACTACATTTTTCTTACCTGCTGCCATGTATCAGGAGGATGACAGCTACAAACCCGAATGTCAATCAATGTAACTTAGATATGTTTAAAAAAAAAAAATCAAACTTTTTAACCAGCAGCTGTTGGTCCAGGAGGTAACCAAAAATGCACTTTAGTGTCTTCAATAACTGAAAGTGACAGCTGTGTTTTTTTTAATGACATCTTGGTCCTTTTTGAATAAACTGAAGTAGCTTCCAGTGGAGCTTTTGTATGTTGGTTATATATGTACCTGCACTGGTGACATTGTAAGTCACTTACTCAAGTAATGTCTATATTTATAGAAATGTGGATGACTTCTTAAACCTCAATAAACAATTCAAAACAAGCCTGCAGAGAGGAGGTGTCTGACTTCTTGTACTGCAGCGGTACGTTCTTGTCAACCTCTGTGCATGTATTGATTGTACTAACAGTAGAATTATTGGTGTTGAGAACCAAAGTCTTATAAATGTTGTGAGACTCATAAATTTCATGGTGTTATAAATTGCAGATATCTCATTAACAACTTTAGATCAATGGCATATCTGTATATTCACAGAAGAAATATTAACTGCAGTGACTCCTTTTGGAAGTGATGGATCTTGCATAAGTTGAAAAATCTCTTGTATAGCTGAACCTATTTTGTGTTACGTGCAATGTTTAATAGGCGATGTTGGGCATTTATCACATGTACTCACAGGTGGTACTTAATTTAGTATCTTCAGGCTCATGTATCTGAAGCTGTCTGAGGGATTCACGTGTACTTAAGCCTTGGGTGAATTTCCTCCTTGGATTTTACGGCAGTGAGTAGAATGTGGCAAGAGATACGGAAGCTTCTAATTAGTTGCAGGACCCAAACATAAACAAGACAAACCTCATTTAGAAGGCTGCAAATCAAAATTGCAAAGTTTGAACAAGAGTATCCAAACTGATCTCTCAAAAAAACTGATATTTTCATTTCTGTTTATGTAGCTGATGGCACATCAAAATGTAGGTTACTAACAGTCAGTCTTGAGGCAAAAGCTGTATTAGGGATGTGGAGCCCTATGAATTTGGGGTGTAATTGGTATAATCTGGCTGATGTTTTCCTTCCTATCAGGTGCATAGTACTACTCGGCTGAGGAAGGTGAGATGACAGGCTGGCTCTTTGTACCCAGTAAACAAACTGTACAATACCAAATAATAATCGCTTCCTTTTGAGTATTTATTAGGCTTCTATTGGGAATAGTTGAAGAGGCATCCTGCTTGAAAAAGTGAACTGTATTTTCTTCTGCATATTAAACATGCTTATGTTTATCTGGTGACAGTCTCCCTAAACTCTTCTATGTATAAAAACTTCAGTGAATGATTTTAAATACAAAGACGTGACTGATCTGTACCCTAGCACTCTGGAGGAAGAAGCGAGGAAAGGTGGAGAGTAGTGTTTCTAAAATATCATGGTTGTTGTCGTGATATTTAATACTAACTTGGAAGTAGAAAACTTTGAGCGGGGGATGAGTTTTACGTTCAAGCTAGACCTTTAGCTGTACTAGAACTCTTTTGCTGGAATATTACAGTAACTGAGTAAAATACACAAATGTAGCTGTACCTCTGAAACTGTGTTTTGTATTACTATGGCAAAGTCTTCAACTATGAACAAAATGACGATTGAGGTAGAGTTTTTGGTCTCTTGGCCGCTTGAGTTTCCGCTGGCATAGTTCTGTCAGCCTGGGATCGCTCTCTTCCATACGATGAATTGACAGTTCTGGCCTAAATACTGGTATGTGTAAGAAAATCTTTAGAGGAGCTAAATAAGCAGGTGTAATTTTGCTACAATGCTGGAGTTGCACAACGTAAATTTTAAAATAATTTTTGCTAAAATGGGCTGCAAATGACATTCTGTTCTTCAAGGCACTAGGTAAGCTAAATGTCTTAAACTGTGGCTACTTGAAGGAGGATTGGAATTGCATTTAAATCGGTGTTAAAAGCGAACAAGCCACGAGGTCTTGTAACCTTATCACTGTTGTGTTAGCTTACGAAAGGTGGTATGGCATTGCCTCAGCTGTTCATGCACATGGCAATAGTTGAAAGTTAACCAGCCTGCGGGATCTGGTCTCTCTTTTCTAGCTGCGTAGCTGTACGTTAGCTTATGACTGTTTCAGCTAGAAAAAGTAGTGTAGGAAGGTGAGACTCCTTCAGATTCTTGACATGCCTTTTAAGTTGTGTTGCGCTGGATGTGCATTTACATTTGAAAAGAAATAAATATTGGTTTTCAGCTGGGTGATAGGTGAAACCTTTCTCTCTTCAAATTTTCATGTTTTATTGAGACGTGATGGATCCTTTGTGTGGAAAGCGGTACCCACAGCTGGTGGGCACTTCCCAGCCTGACTTAGAGAGATGCTTCTCTCCCACCTTACACAGCACTTTGGTCCTGCAGGAGTTTATTACCGGGGATGCGGCGGTGGCAGGGCAGCCAGGAGCTGAAAGCAGTCTGGCCGGGTGGGGGCTAGCCAAGCCCTTCTGGACCCCAGCAGGTCTGCGTGAAGGCAGCTCTGCCTTCTTGAGGGGGTGGGGGGTTATCTGTATCTTGGATCATTTGTTTACAAATAGCAGGGTGTTAATTAGTGTCTGACTGAAACTTTTCGTTGGGACGAGAGCGTCATTCTTGGCATCCAAGGAGGATTTAGATGCTGCATTGGTACTGCAGAGAAGGGCTCGGTAAGGCAGAGTGTGGAAAATGTGGGTAATCTGGATACGCCACGTGTAGGGCACAGACCCTAACGTGCAATCTTGATTCTGCTGTGCAGGTTCCAATGCATGAAGGCTCGTAAACGTGTATGCATGATGCTGTCTTCCTTTAGCTTCTTTCGAGAGAGAAATCTAGGCATGAATTGGTGCTTTTTAGATGAGCGTTTTCACTTTACTGGTGGGTGACCCCTCTTTTGAGAGGGTCACAGCTCCCAGCCCCGCTCTGAGAGCCCATAGCCTCCTGTCCCTGAGCCTGAACAGCTCTCCTTGCTGCTGACAGGGATGCGCACGGAGCTGTGAATGGGCAGCGTCTCCTGTTTGTTTAGTCTGGGGGATGAGGAAAGCATTTTATTATTTTATTATTTATTTTTTTTTAATCCTGACTGCCATAGGTATGCGAAGGCCTGCCCCCCTCCCGCTGCTCTGCAGGCTGGGATTATTTTTAGGAGCAGTAGGAGACTGCAGAGCTGCGTGGATAAACTCCTTGCGTGTGCTTTTAAACTGACGGGAAATACGCAGGCTGACTTGGCAGCGGGGTGACGCCTGGGGCTGGCGTACGGGCTCCCACAGCCGTCCCACCTATCTGAGGACAAAATAAAAGGGGTGACACGCAGCTGGTGGCTTGCCCTTGCATTAGTCAGTCATCTTAAACCAGCTGTAAAGAAGCAAAAACGCAGTTTCAAAGACCTAGCTGGGGAAAAAAAAATTAAAAAAAAATCCAATCCCAAGGAACAAATGAAGGACTTGAGTTTCCTCCCTGTGCATGCCCTGTTTGATGGGCGCCCGCTGTGGGGGACCCAAGGGACCCATGCGGTGGCTGCGCCACACTGCCAGCAGTCTGCCTGCTTGCCGCGGGGCTGGCGAGTGGCACGCTCACCCCGTCTGCACGTAGCGATTTTATTCCAAGGCAAACCCAAAATCTAAGGAGAAAAAGTAGGCAGGGAGGCCAGATGGAGCTTCCAGGCTAAATACCTGCTTGCAAACAGCTCGGGAAGGTAAGAGATGATAATCCCTCAGCTGCGAAGATTATGATTTCTTAGTTCCGGCTATATTTACACAGCTGCTGCAACCAGAATTGAGAGCTAAAGATGACAGAATAGTTAGAAAGAAGAAGGTCAAGTAGAGTTGTTGGCTGTGGGGGTGTGTGGAGGGAGAGAGGATTTGAAACTGTTGGGTTTTCCCAGCTTTTGGAGACACATTGAGCCCTAAGGGAAATAGATACGCTTTTAGGCTGCTTAATTGGTTTAAAATCTTTATTGTTTTATGCACTGTAGTTTTCCTATTGCCGAAATGAAACAATACCTCATTTAAGAAAGCCACCTAATCGCCGCGTTAATCTCCGAGTCCACTGCGAAAGCAGAAGGTTAGCAGGGGTGTTGAGCCTTGTTAAACACGCTGAGGGCTCCTGGCTGGCACACAAGCTGCTGTATTGCAAGGTCTTTTCTAAAAATAGCAGAATGGTAGAATTTAGGTCAGGCGAGGTAGAGGTGTGAAGCCTGATACCTCAGACACCACGCACAGTCCAGAGGTGCCACCAACCCTACAACTGCTTATCTTCTGTTACTGCTTTATGAATGACAAATAAGAATAATTTCCTGTGAAGCCTAACGCTTTCAGCCCTTTCCCATTCCGATGGCATTTGCCCTGAAAGCTTTAACAGGCCTTGATACTGGAACATCATTGAGTTGGGTGGCACAAGGATGAGTTCGTGAGTGAAGAGGGTCAGGACAGAGTGTTCACCTTTGCTGCGGTGACTTGGTTAGCTAAAGACAGTCTTTTTGCAAAGCTGGCTTAATGTGGACAAAGATGACCTAAAAGAGGGAATTTTTCTCAAAATATCTGCTTGTTTCTCACATGAGCTGAACTCTGCTGGTCTTAAAGTTACTGTAGGCGTGGGCGGCTGCCAGCTGCATGATGATCTCTGAGATGCCTTCAACCATTTGCAAACCATGAGTGTAAGGTCTCCACAGTAATACTGAACTTATGTATCCATGATGTATGGTTTTAGCTGTCTATTCGAGGTATTTCTGTGGGTCAATTTAGTTTCTCAAAGAAACTTGATTCTTTGTGAAACATAGATTAATGTATCAATGTCTCTGGAAACACAGTTTATTCCTATTTGTTTCCTGTTTGAAGTGATACAGTAATATGGCAATATACAGATTATTAGTGGCACTGTTTTCCTTGAACTCCAGCTATGAAGTTTCTACTTGGATGAGAGAGATATATTCTTTTTTTTTTTATTATTATACTGTATTTTGTATAGGAGCTGAATTGTGCTAACCTTAGAAATACTAGCCTCCCTGATTTTAATTAGCTTAGAAAATTGACTTGTATGTTTAAAGTCACTGTAATTCAGCTGTAATCAGTCATGTTACACTAAAGACAAATGGGATTTGTGGACTGAGCCCACGCTGATTCTTTTTGACAGATCTCCTATTGCCGCATCAATATACATCCTTCACTGTGTGCTGTGGTAGCACTGGTACCAGCAAACTATATTTCTGTATGGTTCAGCAACTGTATATTGCTTATATACAATGTTTGCTTATGTCCTGCTATTGCTGTAATCATGGTAGGGGACTACTTGAAAAAAATCTGTACAAAGACTCAGCTGTACACTGCAACTTTAAAACAAATACATCAAACTACGTAGTTTAGTTTTAAAGTACTGGAGTTAATGCAGAAAGCTGGAAGTTTAAGACTGAAGATTGATACATCCAGCCCAGACATTGAGCGCTGGTCATTTTATCCCTGAAGGTTCTTCATCTGTGTGTGAAGCAAGAATCTCATAGTTGCTCTTACATTTATGTTCGTGCTTAAAAATGCTGTGAGATATTAAGATATTACAGAAATAAAGTGTAATGGAAAGTAATAGAAACAGTAATTTGGATTTTTCGATTGACCTGTAACATATTTGTGTTTGTCAGGCATCAGGAAATCATACCATTTCAAAAGTAATGCATTTGAGAGTCTAAAAATACAAGTGCAACATACTGTATTGTCTCTGACCCCATGAGCTTCAGCTTCACAGAAAACAAAAATATTACCATAGTTGAAAATAATAATGTATTTCATATTCATCAGCGAATAAATATTCATAAACTGGATCATCTGTACCTGATTTTTATTTGCATTTCACCATAGCTACTAAGCAAAAGTAGTCAAAATTATTCTGTGTTATTTTTGAATTAAATTGGGATGAATAGATGGTCTTCCAAATCGGGCGTACGAAAGTTTCAAGTAAAGGTGATTTGCAAAGATCTTGAGTTAAAATAACACATTATCTTAAAATAAGCTTTTATTTGGAATAGTAGCAAAAATGGCTGGGAAATCCTTTGAAAAGATGGCTTTATTTTATACAGTATGGTGACAGAATTATGTTAGAGTGATTTCGGACCTCGGGATTCAGAGGGTCTCCTGTTCTCCCTGCCTTTCTTGGCTGTAATGAATCAGTCTGCACAGGATGTGGCTGCTAACAGATGATAATGCAAAGCGAAGGGCTGGGCCATGAAAAGCCCCAGGGTGGCTCAGCGTGGTGCTGAGTTCTCACGAAGAGCTGATTGCTTTCCAAAAATAAGAACAGGAACTAGGGCAGATAATCCATGTAAAATGCACTTTCCACCCTTACACATTCACAACAATTTATTATTTTCAGCGTTATGGAGCTTTACATGTTGATTACATACATAATCCATCTCGGCACATGCACCTACCTACACGCGCTTCTGTTGTACTCTTGCAAACCCTGCTTGCCAGAATTTCTTTGGGATCCTGTTTTGTGGGTGTAACTGGAGAATGCATATAAATAGATTCACGTTTTCCCATCATTTAAACCCAAATGTGACTGCAAACATGACAGCACTAGAAATATGATTCTTTGAAATAGTTTCCTCTGTTTTAAATCTTTCGTTTTATTAGGATAAGGTAATCTGGGCTGTTCACACTGCATATGAACCATGCTGTTGCGGTGGCATTACCACTGCTCAGAGTTCAGGCTGTGTCAGCACTTCTTTTATAAATATAAATCCTTATTTCAGAAGCTTAATAACCTACTAAGCCTTGAAATTTCACACTTGTCTGAAACTTGGCACAGAGTATTAATTTTGCCTTTTACCACATTAAATAAAAATATATATTGGCGGGGAATGTAAATAAACAAAAAATAAGCTTATTGTGTTTTGCTGCCTTTTCTATCTAAAAGTTAATTTTGTTTATTGAAATGAAATGGCTTGAACTCATAGTTCCAAATGGAAACCTTTGAAAAAATTCTCTTAAGTTAAAAGTTGCAGTCGTTAGCATTTCCAAATCAGCCCTACACACAGCACACAAACCTGCGGAGCTCACTCATGGTGAGTGAAATTCTGTCATCAGTGTCAGTAGAGCTATTCCTATTCAGTAACAGTTGTAGGATTGGACATATACAGAGAACAGAAACACGGGCATGTCTTTCCTTAGTTTCTTTAATATATAATTTCAAGTCCTTTCATTCACTAAGTACATTTTCTTAGCAGTGGTGATGCGTAAATCAAATGAAGGGTTTTCTCTGTCTTGTGGTAAAGCCTGTGCCTGTAAAATTTCACTGCTGTGTTCTAAACCATCAAAAAAAAAAAAATTGGAGAAGGCTGTAGTCTCAGTAGAAGTGCTGAATCTTTGATGTTTGCTCACCCTGTCTAGATAACCCTGAGATTATCCTGAGGGTTACCAAGGGCATAGCTTGCCTGGGCATAGTATCTTCTTGCAAAGGATAGCATTTTTTCTTAAAGGTAGAACTAATACAGGGGTCCTGTATTAATGATGGCTTTAGTTTGACCTAAATCACGTCTGGCTTGTTCCTTATGGATTCATTTAAGCCTCTGCACAGGGGGTGTAGAATCCAGCTGTTTGAATCTGCAATATTTTATCTTCCCTTTGCATTCATTTTCACTGTGCGTACATGCCTGCACGAAGCAGCTCTTGCACTTCCTTACCAGGGAGTGTTGATCTGCTCAGAAGACTAGACGCTTCACTCTTACTTTGGCCAACCAATTTTATAGAGAGAACAAAGCATATGTAGTAAAAAAAAAAAAAACAAAAACCCAAAACAAAACACAAAACCAACTTTTTTTTTTTTTTCTCCTTCCTTCCAAACAGCAACTCCCACTTTCGGTGGAGTGGCCATAATTATCTATTTTGTGTTGGAAAACCCTTACTCACTTCAAGCTCATTGGGTTGAGTTTAGACTACCCTTCCACTCAACACAATTCCTTTGCTTATTTACCTCGCTAAGGAAAGTTTACCGTGTCTATAATGCCCTCTCAAGAGCTGTGCTGTGGGTTTTTGGTATAATACAGGCACAATAGTCAGGAGTCGCTTTACCCAATATCAGACGTTTAAAAATTAGGCATTCTTGCCTGATTTAGGCACCTCTAGATCTTTTTACAGTTCATGGAGAGAAATGTTTTTGTCTAGGGTATGATTCATCTGTGTTCAGGAGTGGTATCTAAGGCAGGTCAGATAAATCACCCTGTGGTGTGGCTTGTTTTTTTCTCTTTCTCTGCTCTACAGAAAGCACAAGCTGATTAACTCAAATATAGACACCTGCCTTTTACACCAACTGTCTATATTTATATCCTAAATGATAGCCCCAAATCAGTGCCAGCTACTCTGCTGGAAAATGCAGGTGTCTGCCATTTGAAATCTGTGTCAATCTACAGCAGCTGAGAGGCTCTGGCAGGGTTTTCCCTTGGCAAAGCCACCCCAGTGCTTCTGGGTGCTGGTCGATGACCACACTGTTTGTAGAAGGAAAATAGAAAGACCGGTATGTTAAATAATATATATTAAGAAAAAGTGAAGTGAAAGCTTTTATTTAGAGTGAGCATTACGTTTCACAGTCCAGATATTCTTGCTAGAGAAATCAGTAAACCAAATTACTTCCTCTTACAGTGTTTTATGGCTCAGTCAAACTACTTGTGTATGCAAAGGTAGCTTTTTCATTGACTTCACCGGGAGCGAGATAAGGCTGCGGAATTGTGCAACAAAACTGCCATCTATAAAAGCTTTTAGATAGTAAACTTTTATGCTCCTTTTTTGAAAATATAAGTAAATCCCCACCTACTCGTTGACACTGTAATTGAGTCTAGCAACACCTGTGCCTGCTTCTGCTTATGCTGGGGGTTGCAATTGCTCTCCTGTGACTATAGAAAGGCTACCAGCAATCAGGCTGAAATTGGTAGAGGATGAAAGAGATTTGTTAAAAGAAAGTTTGCTAGCTGGTATTTAGGGGTCACCTGATCAGAGAAGCAAGATGTGAGTAAGGAGCTCTGTAAGCAGAGGAGATTATGCAGTGCTCTGGTGTTTCCAGGTTTCCTTCTAACAAGGTATGGGTAACTGATAGTCTTTCAGATAAGAAAGCTCTAATGTAGGAGGGGGTATGAAAAGGGGTGTCCTTTGTCTTTATGTTGTGAAAATTGTGATAATATAATACTTTTTTAAGTATCTATTATGGTCACACTTTTTGTTGGTTAAAGGGGTCAAAAGCCACTACAGCCAATGCTTTGAAATTGCATATAACTTATTTCTTTAAGAAGCCAAACTGGAAACGCTGGAAGGTGTAGTAGAGAAAGGAAGAGACCTAGAATATAGAGATCTTGGGGCATGGTGCTATGAGCTTTGGTGTCAAGTGAATGACTAAACTGAGCGTATTGTGTGCTTCTGTAGTCTTGGGGGGAGAGCGTGAGACTTCGTTTTGTTGAGGTATTGTTTGAACTTAAGGGAAAGCTAGTGCGCGGTCTTACTGGGAGATCTGCATCCCCTGTATCACCACTTCATCATGTGAAAGCACAGTAAGGGTGTATCTCAGGGCAGGCTTGTTATCTCTGATGTGAGACCAGGTGCTATGACGTCCTATCAGTTATCTCTAGTGAGAAACTAACTGTACATAAACTCCAAAGCAGATACTATCTCTTTCCGTAAACATCCTGTTCACTCTGTGTATTGTGGGGATTAAACTGGGGTTGTGAAGCCATCTAAGCTGGAACTGAGACTGCTGCTGAAAAGCTGCATCGTGCTTGTTAGCTTGCTTTCTCTCTTCTACCGCAGATGTGCATAGAAAGCATTTACCTATTGCTTCTTGGGCCTGTGGCAGTGAATTAATAATGCATAACATAGTGTAACCACTTACTAATGCTGAATTTGCTGGGATTCAGAGAGTTTTCAGTCCTGAAGAAGAGGAGAGCGATGCAGGGGTATGATCCTGCAGAGGAATAGACCAACAGGGCTACATTTGGATGTCTGGGGCAGAATGGTTAGGAGTTTCCCTGTTCCTGGGATGGGAATCTGGCAAGTGTTCACCTCCTTTTTAATGTGTGTAATAATGTTGCTTGTTGGGCCTTTTTTTTTTTAGCCTGCTGTTATTATATTATTACACATTGAAATGTAGAGGTGTATGACCAAAGACTTAAAAAAAAACCCACAAACAAAACCCCCCAAAAATGCAATCTGCAAGAAAATACAACAATGTTTGAAAGTTTTTATAAAAAAAAAACCTACCGGACACAGTTGTAAACACTAGTTAGTAGGTGACAAGTTAACCTTAATTATAGAAACTTTTCTCCTCACTGTTTATTTGGCCCTAATAACTGCCTTCTAATAAATGAACTTCAGTAAAGAAGTGACTCCAGGTTTTGTTTGGTAATAGTAATACTTCTCAGGGTGATGTGTGTGATTTTTGCTGTTTGAATTTTTTGGTTGGTTGTTTTTTTTTTGGTGCAGAGTGAACTACACTTGTACTCCTTCCATCAAGCTGTTCAGTTCAGTGCTCTTCAGCAGTAAAGCCCCTAGGATGCCCTCTGGAACAGGGCTGGTGAATTAGGCAGCAAGTGTGGGAGAGCTCCTTTCATTCAGCGTGCTGAGTTGATATAGGTAGTAGGTGGCTTTTGTCACAAAGCCAGGGTCTGTGTGCTACCAGCTGAGAACCCTCCTTTTAACAAGCTCTAGCAGCTCTAGGCTCACTTGGGCTCTGGTAGTGCGCCTTACCTGGCTTGGTGGTGGGAATCCCTCAACCAGTGCGTTTTCTAGGCACTAAAAAGTTCTTACAGTGCCAATAGCAGTTCGATGTGAATAGGGATCCAATTTATGTATTTCTCCCCCTTTATATCCCAGATTGCTGTCCCTGCAGTGATGGTGTTGGTCTCTAGCGTGTTTTCACCTGTGTCCTGTACTGTGATTCTGAAAAGCTTGCTTTAAATCTTGATGTGGATCAAATAATTCTGTATGTGAGCAGACTGCTGAATTTTCTCCCTCTTTCTTGCCTGTAAAAGAGCTCAAAGAGAACACTGAGGGTATTGCAATAACCTTGCTACTCTTCCATAAGGAATGTAAAAACAGGATAAGATCTCTTGAGAAATATTTTGATAGGGAGACTAATGACTAATTTGTTGTTATTGTGTTTGAAGAGCCCTTTGCTGCGTTTCTTTGGTCAGTTGTCAGTGGTGTCTAGAGCTAGAAACTGTCTGCATTGGTGTCTCTGGGCCTGCAGAGCAATGCCGTCCATATTGCCCTCCTCTGCCTGACCAGCCAGAGGCTTCGTCTGACCTCTGCGGGCCCCGAAATGTGCTGCACTGCCCATAAAACCTCTCCTGGGGAAAGCCATTAAAGTGACTCTGACATAGGCTATTGCATAATGGTAAGAGTTGAACAGTGTAATGTTTACGTCTCTCCGAAGGACCGGTGGTGGGGTGGGTATCGCTGCCATCGGTAGGTGCTGATGCTCACCTTTCTCTGCACTGTGGTCCTCTGTTTCAGTTTGTGCTGGTTTGGTGAAATGATCTATCTCTTGCTGAAGTTGGCATGCAGAAAGCAGTGACTGTCTCGTAGGTCTCCTATTGGTACACTTTCACCGGTGACTCTTGAGTTGCTGGGTGTTTGGAGGGGCTCTTGGTTACAGATGGGCATGCTCCCCTCGGGGGAAAAGGGGTGCAAAGCAGGGGGAGCAGGGGACCATCAGGAAGCCCTTGGCTCTGGGTGACTGGTTTGGAGGTGCTGCCCTGTCCCAGGGTATATCCCAGTGGTGGCTCTCCTGCCTTCCTTTTCTCCTCAGCAAGGCTTTAGGTCTCCTGGCAGTCCCATGCCAATGCACCCAGAGTGCAGTCTCGGTATGCAGTCACGTGCAGGTGCAGCTTGAGGTGGTGGCCCTGCGGTTCAGAGTCCTCTGCTCCTGCAGAGCAGTTGTGCCTTGAGAGGGCTGGGAGAGGCCAGCCTGCGTACTCAGCCCTCGGCAATCTTATCTCGAGAGCCTGACCAGTGTGAGGGGCTTCAATCAGTTGGGGACAGGGCAGATGTCGTGTGTAATGCTTCTGCGCAGCCTTGATAGGTGCAGCTGGAGACCAGCTCTGTGCAGGTCTTACTCTGGGGGTTTGCAAACTACAATAAATTGTTCTCGCTCTGGGAAGTCTTCAGATGCAGACATCAGGCATGGCCCAGCGTGTTTTTTTGGTTTTGGTGTTGTGTTTGGTTTTTTTTTTGTTGTTTTTTTTTTGTGGTTTTTTTTTCTCCTTCTTCTGTTAATCAATAGGGAGTTAAACCACTTCCTTTGTTGGAAATGCAGAGATGGGCCAAGCTTCAGCCTTGCCTTCAACAGTGTTTCCCACTGCAGCTCATGGCTGCATAACGCTTCCAAGGTGCAGCCCCACGGGGGGCTGCTGCCTCCTCTTCTGCAAGCCCTGGACACCATAGCTGGTGTGGTGTTGCCTCAGGATCCTCTGGAAGAGAGGGAGGGGAATGGGTCTGCTGTTCCCCACTGCATGCCCATGATAAGGGGTGTGGGGGGGTGTCTGGTCCAGGCAGAGCGCACCCGACACCTTCTCCTGGTGCTTTAACAAAACACAGCGCAATTTCTGTGGCTTGTAGTGTGTGCCTGGTCTTGTTACAGCAAGCTCCTTTGGTGTCTCCTCTTGTTAATACCTGCAAGCCACAGAAAAGTTTCCAACTTCTAAATTTCTTTGCTGTGATTAAGTGCAAGGGATATAATCCAGTGGAGTGCTGGTTCTCCCAGGAGAGTGTTGTCTGGATAAATGCTTTTCTGTAGCCAAAGTTTGCAGTCTTTTAAGAATGTTATTTCCAGCATTAGCATTTTATCACTTTTTTTTAAATGATCCTTAAAAGTATCTTGGGTTTTTTTATTCAACTTTTTGGATTAGTCTATCTATTTATTTATCAAGCTCTCTTCCAATACGGAGGCTGGAATGTTTTGGGTTTTTTTAAAGTGGAATCTCTGACTTGCATATTTATATATTTCTGACTCATATTCATAGGATGAGGCAGATTTTTTTTTTTTACAGAAAAAAAATAAAAAAAGGCAACCAAAAAACCCCCACAACAAACCTGCTGGATTCTTTGGCTGTATCTTCAAGGTATGAAGGGTTCAATAAAACCATTGCCTTGCATCCTGTAGTTGTGCTGGCACAGTTGCCTGTACAGCTGTATTATGGCCCTTACAGTGAGCTGATCTGGCTTCAGCAAAATTTCTGGGTTAACTTCCAGTTTATCAGTTCAGACTGCAGCTGGCTGGACTTGCGTGCCAGCAGAATTGGAGGGGGGCGTGCAAAGATTCAAAAGGTGGGGCAGGATGGTGGCAATGCCTTGTGCTGGTGCTGCTGGAGAATTCTGTATTGTGAAATCAGAGCCTTGATGTTTGTGAAGTAATAACAACATGCACAAAACATAACTCAATAAAATGGTACTTTTTTATTTGTTTTGAAAAGCTGTAAAAAGAAAATAATATATAATTATAGACTCCAAAGGATTCCTAGATAGGTGTCATTTGTCTTACTGGCTGCTATCGCTGAAATTGCTTTAAGAAAAAGAAAGAGGTGAATCTCAGTTCTTAACAGTGCCTGCCTTAATCTACAAAAGTTTGATTGCTGTTTTGCTGTTTTTTTCTGACACACACTCACATCTGTTACATCACAGTACAGTGTACTCATGGCATTTTTTTCAGTCACAAAGCAAGGATTCTAAGTTTCTGAAAGTTTTGTAAGTATGCAATTGCAATGTTTATTTATGGTGTTTCACTCTGATTCATTGGTCAAAATATAAGCCTGTTTCTGCAGAGCAGGGAAACTTTGTAGGCTCTGATGTTATAAGCCTGCTTTAAGTGTCAGAACAACCATCTGGGAAGCAAAAAGTGAAATTGGAGGGTGAAACCCCCTATTATGTTTGATAATTTGTGGGGTACCAGGAAGTGTGGGAGGTCAATTACAAGACGTGATGACTGTCGAAGTGTTGGAAAATGTTTTGGTTGGTGGTTTGGGGTATTTTGTTGTGGGTTTGGGTTTTTTTGGTGTTTTTTGGTTTTGTGAGGGTTTGCGGTTGTTTTTTGGTGTCCCCCCCAACTTGCAAGGGCAGAAGAATGAGAACTTGATCCTTCTCTGAAGGTTGGCAAATAAAGCCTGGAGATGTCATGGTGGCTGAGGACAAGGAACTGTGTGTTCTGAGGGTTGTACTACAGTACCTTGGCCTGCTTGACTATTTCTTGATGTGGTGCATAGAAAGACAGGCCTTGATTTTTATGGTACCTGTATTTCTTCCTTTCCCTCTTCTTGTTCCTCCCACCAGTGCTGGGGGCGGGAGGGAGGGAGGGAGTATTATACCTTAGAAATGTCGTGCTTGCTTAATTCATTCATGGGTACCTTATCTTTAACTTTTGTTTCCTCAGTTAGTGTGGGGTTGTTCAACAAATGCAATGTCTGTCCTGAGTATTCAGTAATACTGCATCTTAAATTTGAATGTGAAATTCTTTGTCTTCAAACTTCATATTCAGCTTTTCAAGTGATGCTCTCCCCTGACAGCTTCTCAAATTGTCTCGGTCAACTCGGTTCTTGGCTAGAGGATTCTAGACGTGTATGAAAGCTTGTGATGATAATGAAACAAATGTCACTTTTACTTCCAGTTTCATTGTGTCTTTGAATTGAATGTTTGAAGTGAAATGCTATTTGGTTGTCTCAGACAGTGTTTATTTTCCTTTCAGAAGGAGGTGAGCTGTAGCTTCTTTTGAGATGGATATAAATAGCTCTTTAGAAGACACAGTAATGGCAGAGTTGGCTACTGTCAGTTTGTCAAATTCTTAGATTAGTAATTAGATTACCTAATAACACTAAGGAGGAGGATGTAATTGATCTGCCCTGGCACGACAGCCTTGCCATTCCCTCCCTTCCCCCGCTGGCTGGGCAGCCTGTGAGGCAAGGGGCAGCGGCTGGGAAATACCAGTGTGCTGGAGGGCTATCACATCTGGACAGGCCAAACAGCTGCCTGCAAGGTACCTTGAACAATTTGGGTGCCCCCCTGATGCCATGAGGAGGTGCTCTGGGCGAGAGCAACTTTCTGTCTCGCTGGTCACCTCCGACCCATGGGAACTGATGACTCACTGCTGAGGCATCTCCAGCTCTGCTGACGACATAAACTGGAAGTTACGCAGAAGAGCTCCCTCTTCCATGGTAAACCATCATCTCTCTTCCTGTGTGTCAATTTATTAGGGTTTAAAGGGGTGTGTGTGTACTTAAGGAAGTTCTGCCCTCTTCTTTACTCCCTTCTAAATTAACATCTTGTTGCGACGTCACTAGGAGCTTGGGCTGTCCCTGATGGCTGCTGCAGGTTCCCCAGCAGCGCTGCCGGCCAGGAGAACTGCCTGCAGCCCACAGCATCCATCTTTCCCCTGCTCAGCCAGACCCCAACTTGGACCTCACCCCATTGCATCCTGTGGCACTCGCTTGCATCAGGCCAGAAACCTAGGCTTATATGTGTGGAATAGTAATAATGTATTTGTTGTTTAATAAATGAAAACACTCGCAACTGATATGTGGTCCCCCATAGCCTTTTGTACAGTCTTGCTTTTTGTGTATATGTATATATTTAGACAACAATAGACAGATTATGGTGTTCTGCTGCAGTATCTAAAGTGAAAACAGTCTTAGCTGAGGGATGTGACTTGCCTTTAAATCTGGCCAACTTCAGTGTGATTTCTGTGTCTCTTTGGGTAGTGAAATGATAAAAGATCTTGAAATGACTAAAAACAAGCCTGCTGAGACTAAAAATATAATAATAAAAACTGGTGTGATTTTCTTTATTATCCTAATTGCATGTCTTGTGATGTACAGGCAAACACCTTACAGTTCAGTTGAGCTGTGTTCCGCTTAGTCTGCTGTTGTATCAGGTAATTGTTTTTTCTGTCACACTTTATAGATCAGGAATTCATTCTCAATAGACTTGATTAATAGATGCCATAATCTTGTTCGACACATGAGTAGCATGTCTTAAGCATGTCAATAGAAGGCTTCACCATCTTTATGTACATCGCTATAAAGAATTGAACTTATGATAGTATAAGAGCATCTGTTAATTGTTTGGAAATTTCTTAGTATAAAAAGTTGTTCATATATACTTTGTGAAGCATGACCACTTCTTCAAAGCACTCAACTTCCTAGAGCAGACTTTATTAATGGTAAAACATACGTATATATGGAACTTCCAAGAACATTCCAGTTGCCAACAATCATATTTGTGTTTATCATGATTAGGTACTCTCTAGGTGCCTACTCGGACCATGCTTGGACATTAAAAAGATGCAGTACCCACTTGAGGGTTTACAGACTACTTTGCTAGACTTGACATCAGTGGGAGGGCATCGAGGAAAAACAGGAGTCGTTTGGAAGAAAGAACAAAGGCTACGCTTGCATGGTTGTGTGGCTTACGTCACTTCGTTAAGTAAACAGGGTGGTTCTGCTAAGACTTCTGACTTTGTAGTCATAAGGATACGTGCCTTGTGTACCATGCCAAACCATCCCACTGATAGAGAAGTTAACTCATTCTCCATCTACCTGTCATCTTGCCAAAAAACAACGTGTAGATTGTGATGTGGGAATAAGATCAAATGTAAGGGATCAGTACTGCCTTTGGGAATATTTCCCTCACTCCTTCTCGTGGGAGACTTGTCTGCTTGCTGTCCCCAGCTGTTAGTCTTACCGTTGCACTGTTAGTATTTCATACACCCGTTCTTTTTGTAATCTTTTTCTGCAGCAATCGCTTTTTTGGGGGGGAGCAGGCAGCAGGCACTATAAAGGCAGATCTGACAAAGACTTAGTTGTTTCTCTGTTTCTATTATCTCTCCTCTTATGTGCTGGGCTTCGTGCTTCCCTCTTTGAAACTTTACCTGGCAAAGCATTGATGCAGGATGACACCTTGGCAATGTTGCTACATGTACTGGTGTTGTAGACTTGATCACAACAGAATAAATGCTTGTGCTGGTATAATTATGCCGGTGAGGTAAGTGAAGTTAAAGCATTATACCACAACAAATGCTTTTGCTCATAACGTGAAGTTGCAGATAAGGAAGGACCTTCCCGTTTTACTAGTCTATCTTGGGTATGTCTGTGATCTTAGTGGGTCTTTCTCATCCTACCTAATCTGATCATATAAACTAATGGTGATAAACAGTTAGAAAAGATTAAATTCAAAGGAAAGCTTGTCACTTCTGCTTGACACAAAATGCTTATCTGGAAATTATATCTTCTTATATATTCTTATATATATCTTCTATGGTTTGTGAAGGTGTATGGGACTGATGCCCGTGAATCTTTTAGCACAGCTATAGCCACTTCCATGTATGGAGAAGTCTTTGTGACTGCCTCAGAAGTTAGTCCTTTCCTTTCCAGCGTCCTTAACCTCTCATCTGCCATGGTGACTACAGAGATTTGCTCCCTTGAACTGTTGCTGTCTTGATATTACTGTTCCAATGTGACCACTTGCCTCCCTGGCTATGTACAGTGGACTTGGGGAGTTTGTCTCTAAATGTCATTTGTTGACCAAGCCTATTATTATGGGGTGGCTCTGGCACACCTGGGAGGAAAACGTGGCCACCTCACCCCATACCGTATACTTTATGGCACATGCCAGGGCATGGTGGAGCCAAAGTCCTTTCAGCAGTATCACAGGACTGGCTCAGGCAGCTGTAATAACCCGGGTATTCTCTACAAAGGCCGAGCACCGCATGTTTCAAAGGCAAATGGGCCCAGCTAGGAGCCTGAATGAAACTGGGTAATGCAGCTGGATTTTAGGAAAACTGTGGGCTTTGCACTCTTCCTTGGTCAGTGCACTTAAAATTGTTAATTTTGGTTACCATTTCCTTCAGATAGACAGGTAAAAGTATATAATCTCTTTGCTGCTGAACTTAAATTGACTTCTGAGGCAATCTGTCTTTTTTTATATGTCTCGAAGTGCAATAGGCACTGGTCTCCTTGTAGTAGGAACCTTGGACTTCTGCTTTCTCTGCCTGATGCAAATGACTACTAATGATGTCCAGCACTGTGTTCATGGGCAGTTTTAGGTTGAGGAAATGATTCTGCAGCAGCTTAGCTTGTTAAACCTGACAGGTGGATTATATGAATCAGCATTCCTTGCTTAATGAAAACCAAAGTGTGTTACTGAAATGTCAGTCACACTGAATGATGCTACCTTAGCTGATGTGACCACTTCTTTTTGGATGTGATCTGAGAGCTTTGCGTCAGCACTTGCCTGATGTTGGCCTCATCTTTTTTTTTTTTCTTAGCTGTGATGAGGTACAAGTATGTATTACCGTTACTACAGTAACACTGTAATTGAATGTTCTAGTAAGAATGTGTTTATCTTAAAAACTACATTTATCTTTCTGTGAACAGTCTCAATTTAGTTAAGACCCTTTAAAAGTGAAAGTTTTGAATTTATTGCACTAGAAGATGCTTTCTTGCAACAAACTTGGAGATATATTGGGAACAAATTGTGTGTGTGTGTAGAGGTGGTGGTGTTTAAACAATGTGGGTTTTTTTTTTAGAAAAAATGAGCTAGGTGTCAAACAATAAAAGTTATTAAACTGGTTGTCATCTTGCTCTGGTTGGGAAAACAAAATGAACTAAACTGAAGAAGCCAAATCTGAAGTTCTGGGTCTGATTCAATGTATGTAGCCAAAAGTAAAACATGTCTTTTACTTACTTGCATATGCTTGGATCAAGCCTTGAATTTGAAATGGGAGGTGAGGGGGGAAAAGTGAGTTGGAAAGGCTGGGAGCATTTCCACTAATTTTGGTGGTGGTTGACTCAGATTCTTGTTCATTCCCTCTTAGCAGAAAGACTCTCTCATGCAAGCTGAGGAGGACCAGATCCTATCTCCTTCCTTTCCATCAGTACAAAGTGTCTGGGGCCTGCTACAGCATGAGCAGAAATAAGCAGTCCCACTGAAGCCTGTGGGCTATCTCACTGTTAAGTAAATGCTGCCTATCATAGACGGAGCTTTAGGCTATTAACCAAACTTGTCGAGCACTGGGAATACTAATGAGGAACCACAGCTGACACTGATGGAGACAGTTAAACAGAGGGACTCTCAGGTTAGTGAAGGCTAAGATTAGCTTTTCTCGGAAGGGATTTTTGACTCTGAAATCTCTTGTCCTTGGTTAGCCACTGACTGAATGGCTTATTTTTTTCCAAGCCAGCCTGTTTACCCTGTTTGGAGAGAGGACTTCACTTGTAGAGTGTGGTAATATTATTTTATTGCAAATTCACGTATATTGCTGGTGATTTTGTTCTTAGAATTGGGACAGCAGTCAAATTAATATACAACAAACTAGAGTGACTGAAGGACTGAAGAAAGTAAGTTAGAACTTGTAATGGGAGCAGTGCTCTCCCGGTTAGTAGATCTAACTGGGCCAATTTGTATGAACATTGTGCTTAAGACTTGCTTATGGACCTGCACATCATTGTGCAAAGGGCTATGCAAACACAGACCAAAAGGACAATATTCAGCCTTGTAATTTAAATGAGATGAATAGCAAGGAGAGGAATACAAGATGATGGACAGTGGGAGGAACCTAAGAGAGTGGCGACCAGATGCTGGTGTGCTATGTGGCCTCATGTAAGACCAGCATCCTTCAGAACAGGGATGCAACTATAGCATACTGGTAATGAAACAAAACAAGGGGGCAGCTCTGGCTTCTGAGGCTTCCTAGTGCTGCCTTCTAAATTAGGCCCATTTTAATAGAAATACTGTACTTTGACTACTATAATGATTATTTTTTTTTTTAACCGTAAACTTCAAATGCCTTCGCAAACCACACTGAGGCCTCTCTATTCATAGTTTTTGTCCCTTGGAGACTGGAATGGGTAAGACAGTTCCAGAATACATACTGGAAAGAAGTAGAGGATCTTTCTCACTTCTGTTAGCTGAATGCTAATGCTGCTGACTTTGGAAAGAGGTGTTAGTAGTCTGTGAGAATTGATGCAGGTGCAATGGCTCCACTCTCTCCTCTGGGAAGTGATTTATCAGCATCTTAAAGCAACAACTAACTAAAACAGCCACCTGCCTTATGCCACGGAAGCTGGTAATAATGTTACTGTGTGAAGATTGCTGTAGGTGAAGAGAGGCCATGGTCTCTTTCTGTCCTAAGCAGGAAGGAACTGTTCTGAAAGCAGAAAGTCTCTTCCCTGCTCCTTGGAGCTTTTTCTGAAGTTAAGGATTTGTTTGACTGATTGGCTTGCATGTAACTGTTTGAGACCATCTTGAGGTGATCTTCTGCTATTATTGTTTGTTTAGGTGTGTAGGTATTTCCTGCAAAGCTAGCTCAACAGAGCAATTGGAGCCTGACCATGCAGACATCTGTAATGCAGGAAAGCTGAGTTCAAACTGTTCTGCAGTTTGCATAGTTTACTCTTTTAAACTTGGCAGTTTATAATCTCTTCTGCCTGTTTGTGGATTCTGCTCAGAATCTCCAAGAGATTGGAATTTTCCATCTCAAAAATAGATGGAAAGTAAGGGGAACTGAGTGCCTCTGAAAATCCTACTTCAAGTTTTCTTCCTTCAGGTGAAAGAAACTCCATGTGAGGTTGTACTTGAGTATTTTCTTGTTCCCTGGACAAGAACAGCCTGGGTCTTGGCACTCAAGATCATTGAATCAAACTCTTGCAGGATGCCTGGTCCAACTCCCTGCTCAAAGCAGAGCCATCTCTGAAGATGGGTACAGTTGCACAGAGCCTTGCTCAGTCAAGTTGTGAATATCTCAAAGGACTGAGATTCTACAACCTCCATGGGCAGCCTGGTCTAATATTTTGTCATCCTTATTTTGATCCTCCTCCTTCAGGGGAGCAAAGGGCTTTTGATGGTGGACCCTTTCAGCCTAATGGTCCAGACAGTTCTCTACTTCTGTTCCACCCATCCAGCCCATACCTCTGTGACTTGACTGATACTGAGGGAGGCTGTTGAAAGCTTTGCTAGAGTCAAGGTAAATGGTATCCGCTGTTCTTCCTTTGAACAGTCACCCTTCCCTTCATAGAAGGAGATCAGGTCAGTCAAGCACTATTTCCTTTTGGTAACTCCCTGTTTCCAGTTCGCCATGACCCTCTCATCTTTAGTGTGCTTAGAAATGGCTTTGAAGACTTGCTCCACAGTCTTTCCAGGGACTGTGGTTAAGTCTGTAGTTTCCCAAGATCATCCTTCTTTAAGAGGAATGTGACATTTCTGCCTTTCTACAGTTATCAGGGCCCTTCTTGAAATTGCCATGACCTTTTAAAGGTGATTGAGAGTGGTATCTCCGTAGTGCTGGCCAGCCAGCAGACTCATTGCCCTCATTTGTCACATGAGCCCATGGACCAGACATATTTAGTCTGCTCTCCCAGACTCTTCCATTAGGCAGAGGAACCAAAAAGACCTGAGAGCAAACCTTACCAGTAAAGGCCTTTTCTGCTTCTGTTACCACCAAGTCCCCTCGCCCATTCAACAACAGAACCATGCTTTCTTTAATATTGCTATTTCTGACTCTGTACTAAGAGAAGGCCCTTGTTGCCTCTTGCATTTTTTACTAATTTTGGCTCCAGAGGAGCTTCAGTCTCCCTAGGACCATCCCTATATACCTAGGCAATGTCCCTGTTTCCCTTCATTCTTCTACTTTTTCTGCATGCTTCTGTGACTTCTCATCAACTCATTCAGGGCTGTCAGTCACATAATTCATTTAGGTTTTTTAACTAACAAAGTGAAATACCTGCCTTGGGATTTTGTTTGGGTAAAGGCAATATGTTTAAGATTTAAAAAAAAAAAGTACCCTACTAGCATATATGAATACCCATGGTTGAGGTAACTTGCAGAGCTTGAGACTGAAGTCTTGTGTGGGCTGGTAAAGTACTTGCAGATATGAAAAGGGACTGCTAAAGGTGATCTTAGTTTTGATGGGAGCTTTTGAATATTCACTCACTTCCTTCTCAATTTTAGTAGCTCCTTCCTATTGCAGTCTGTTGTGTATTGAATTGTTTGGGACATATTCTACACCCACTCTTAAGGTGTTGCCAACTCTCACAAGCACTCTCATTCTGATTAAAGGAATTGCCTGGCTGTATTACCTGAGTTCTTTTGGCTTTATTTGTGTTAGCTTGAAAGGGGAGAAAGAAAAAGCATGTAAACTTTAAGTGCTCCAATTCAAAAGCCACAGCACAGGCAGCTCGTACTGGTGGGGTACAGGACAGCATCAGGCTGGGTGTTGCAGCCAAGCTTCTGGGAACTAGTTATGAGTCCAGTCACTTAATGCGCTGCTGAGCTTCCCCCAGCCCTCATGAGGAGGGGTTTAGCCTGTTCCCTCCTTAACCCACTAACTTCATTTTGGTCTCTGTACAGCTTGCTGAAACACTTCTGGCTGCAGAGTCTCCTGTGTGTAGAACATGACAGAAATGTAAAATTTCTCTGAGCTAGAATGAACATCAAACTAATCTGCGTGTTACTTGACAGATATCTCTGTTGGAGTTGAATGGCTGAATGAGAATTTGGAGCTGTAACGTGGCTCTTAATGTCTGGACATGTTTCACTGGCACGGATTTTTGCTTTATTTAGATTGGGAAAACAGACTGCTCTGTGACGTCCATTTTATAAAGCTATTACTAAAGCTGATTTTTTTTCAGCTGTTGCTGCCTTCAAGGCTGCTAGAAATCCACAGGATGAAGTCAGAAAGAACATAATCTGTTGAACCGTGATGCTGAAACAGACTTGCAAACATCAAAAGTGAAGAAAATATTCTACTTATAAAACATAAATCATACAATCTCTGAAATAACCTACTATGATAAAATGGCAATGAATCTTTCATGAAGTGCAGCAATAGCACCAGATGGCTACTGGGCCTGTGGGAGAATCTTCGCATTCCACATTAATTCTGAAAAACAGTGAACTATAAATGGCATGCAGTAATGAACAGGTCACCCGCAATGTAGTGACCGCTGTTTGTTTGGACCTAAATAAATGCATGCAGTCAGATTTGTTCTAAACTGGCATATTTTCCTGGACTACTGTCTGAGGTCTGGCTCTGTGACTTCTTGTCTGCACAGGTCTCTTTGCAATGTGTAGGCGGGTGGTGTTTGGCTTGAATTGCTTTACACTCACACAGTTGTCTTCTGTCCTTTTTTTATCATGTCACATCCTGCTATAAATAACCTGCCTTCAAAGTGATATTACTCCAACATGGGATGGATAAGACCACGTAAACGTTCACATGAACTTTACCCATGTCATGTGAGTTAGAGTGGCAGTCTCTGCAGTGTGTGGCTTTGCTTGTCGGTAGGAAGTTGTGTTAGATTATCTTTGTACTTTCCACTGTTGAAGTAACACCTTTGTTAAATGTTGGCCTGTGCCCAGCTATACTTGTCTGTTACTTCAATTTATGGCAAGTTCTAGCCAGGACTGTATTAGTGGATGAAGGAAAAGCTGTGGATGTTGTCTACCTGGACTTTTACAAGGCTTTTGACACCGTTTCCCATAGCATTCTACTGGAGAAACTGGCTGCTCGTGGCCTGGACAGGTGTACCCTTCGCTGGGTAAAAAACTGGTTGGATGGCCGTACCCAGAGAGTGGTGATAAATGGAGTTAAATCCAGTTGGTGTCCAGTGACAAGTGGTGTCCCCCAGGGATCGGTGCTGGGACCGGTTCTCTTTAATATCTTTATTAATGATCTGGATGAGGGGATTGAGTGCACCCTCAGTAAGTTCGCAGACGACACTAAACTGGGGGGGCGTGTTGATCTGCTTGAGGGTAGACTGGCTCTGCAGAGAGATCTGGACAGGCTGGACAGATGGGCTGAGGCCAATGGTATGAGGTTCAACAAGGCCAAGTGTCGGGTCCTGCACTTGGGTCACAACAACCCCATGCAGTGCTACAGACTGGGGGCGGAGTGGCTCGAAAGCTGCCTGGCAGAGAAGGATCTGGGGGTGTTGGTGGACAGCCGGCTGAGTATGAGCCAGCAGTGTGCCCAGGCAGCCAAGAGGGCCAACAACATCCTGGCCTGCATCAGGAATAGTGTAGTGAGCCGGAGTAGGGAAGTAATCATCCCCCTGTACTCGGCACTGGTGAGGCCTCACCTCGAGTACTGTGTTCAGTTTTGGGCCCCTCACTACAAGAAGGACATTGAGGTGCTGGAGCGTGTCCAGAGAAGGGCTACCAGGCTGGTGAGGGGTCTGGAGGACAAGCCTTATGAGGAACAACTGAGGGAGCTGGGGTTGTTTAGCCTGGAGAAGAGGAGGCTGAGGGGTGACCTTATCACCCTCTACAACTACCTGAAGGGAGGTTTTAGAGAGATGGGGGCTGACCTCTTCTCCCACGTGGCAAGTGATAGGACAAGAGGAAACGGGTTCAAGTTATGTCAGGGCAGGTTTAGATTGGATATTAGGAAGCATTTTTTCACTCAAAGGGTTATTAAACATTGGAATGGGCTGCCCAGAGAGGTGGTGGATTCACCATCCCTGGAGGTGTTTAAGAAAAGGGTAGATGAGATGCTTAGGGACATGGTTTAGAAGTGGGTGTTTTTAAATCAGGGTAGGTTAACGGTTGGACTTGATGATCTTAATGGTCCCTTCCAACCTCACTTATTCTATGATTCTATGTCTATCGTACTCTGTGCTGGTTTTAGTCATGGGTGGTGACCTGGTTTGTCATTCCCAGCAGAGATGACAAACTAGAAACCCTAGAGTAAGAGTAGAAATATCTGTTGATGTGATAAACGGGGAAGGAGTAATTCAAGGCTCAACCCTGTCACCTGTCAAAACCAAAGAGGAATGCTTGGTTAAAGGTTCCTCAAATAGAAAATTCATTTCCCAGAACTCTTCCTTTTTTTTTTTTTTAAACCTAGATAAGATTTTGGCTTTACATGTCGCTGACCTCAGTTTTCACTTATTCTTTTTTCTACCTTTCTGTTTTCATATTGTCATCTAAGCTAGTTTAACAAAGCCAAAACATGGTCTTATCTACTATTTTACTTCTGACCGGTGTACTTCTGAATGGTGGGGAATGGATTTGAATAAGGGACTGGTGGGGGGTGGGAGGGTGTGTGTACAAGTGACAATCCTGCCTTAAACCATTGTGGATTGAGATTTTTAATGCATACTGATCCACATGAAGTCAAAGATTTTTATTTATTTTTCAGTCATGTGAGATTTATTTTACTTATTTTATTAAGTACCCTCTACAACTTAACTCCAGTGGAAAAGCTTGATGGGTTCCAAAGCATTTCCGTAGAGAACTTACCTACCTGCACGTACTTTGCCCTCATCAATCTGCAAACAGGAATTCTGAGCAAACATACGGGTGTATCCATTCTTTGGAGTGAAGTTCAGAGTCCTTATTTGGCTTGGAGGTGACTGATATGTCCACATGGCACAGTACAAGCCACGTTAACTTCAGTGACAAACAGCATAGCTACATTAGCCTGATGCTATTCCTCAACTAAAGTGCCTTGTCTCCCTGCAAAGCTAACCAGGCTGACCCCAGTGAAGTTGGCTGATGTAGCTCTCTAACTAGAGGTGTTCTAGCTAATCAGGATATATATTCCTGAGTATGTACTTCAAGAACTATATATACCAATGAGTACACAGATATCAAGGCACAGTATAGCTTAGGCTTCTGTTTCTAACAGGGACACCAACTTGGAAAATTTTAAGTGCATATATATATATATATATATTCCCCCTCCTACTTAGGTCTCTTCTGTCTTGGTGGAACCCCTCTGAATAATGGGGTGTGGTGCAAGATGGCTTGAAGGCATTGAGTCTAAACATTAATTTATAATTTTGGGGCAAATCTAAAGCATTCTGTTAGATGACACCGTAGGAGTAGGAAACCGGCATGTGTGGCTTGGTGGGTGGAAGCGAAGGTGGGCAGAGAGCACCTGATCTCTGAGACTGGATGGGTAGGAGGTGCCTAGGGTTGGGCTGGGAGGCAGGAGGGTTGCGCAGCCCCCGTGGCTTCACTAACCCCCTGTGGGGCATGCATCTCACAACACCAGCAGCTGAGGGAGGGGATTAGTGCACTGTGTTTCATTGTGGGCTGTTTCTGGTCACAGACTCTTGGTTTGTTTGGCATGGAGGGGTTGGTGGTGTTTTTCATGCCTTCTCTAGAGCATAACGCAGCAATATAATGGCAACCATTCTTTATAGACCCTTAAACATGCTGCACGCTGCCGAGCTAGTCAGGTTGAATCTCAAAGCTGAGACTATGTCAAGCAGTGCTGGAGTTGCAGCGAGGGTACTGCGTGTTCCCTTCCTCTCAGGAAGATGGCATAGTTCATGTGGGGATGTGTGCTCTTAGCTGAGCTGTGACTCCTTGCTGATGACTTTGAGTAAGTCTTACCTGAAAACAACCGACCTGTAATTCCTGGGTTTTTCTTTTTTTGTTTAAATTAAACCACCTCAAATATGACCCTGAAACAAAATTATCAGGAAGATTTAGGAGTGGACTTGACAGAGCCTATTTAAAAAGAAAAAAAAAAAGTGGGGGTGGGGAAAGGGAAAGGAGAATTGAAACTGTGCCCAGCAGTTGTCGACAGCTGAATGGATGAAAACAAGAGAGCGGTTTGGGGGAGAGGAAGCTGGGCGTTACGCAGGAGCAGATTTCCGAAGCGGGTAACACTACTGTAGTGCAAATATGTGCAACGTGCAGCTCCAACCCAGCTCTGCAAGGTTCTTGTATGAATCGAGGCATTCAGAGCACTACGTACAGTGGTGTGCCCCAGCAAGAACAAGCAAATAAAAAAAAAAAAAAAGCCTTATCAGTGTTGTGGTCACTGTGATGCTATCTACATATTTATGCTGATGATTGGGTATACGAGCCCTGTTCCAGAGGTCTTTAAGTCTGTGTTGGAACTGTCTTGAAATGTACACTTAAGATTTTATTGTTGTATTTAACTGTATAAAAATTAGTAACAATACAACTGTTCCATGCCAAAGTCATTCCACCTTAAACAACACAAACCATTATCTTCCTCTGTCTACATTCTCTGGGTATAAACACAGGGCTGCTTTTGCTGGCCAGAGAACCTCTCTGGCTATTCATAGCATTACAAAAATCTTTGCAGATTCTCTAGGTACCTATTAACAGGCCTTTCTTTTTTGATATGGGACAAAAAAAAAAAAAATCGCAAATATCTAGAGTGAGATAGATAGGGAAAGGCGAGAGGGTCCTGAGAGATGCAGCATTTCTATTGTCCTTTCTGCTTTTCAACGATCCCTCCAAAGTCACGCTGCTGATCTACAAGATACTCATGAACAATCCTCTTGTCTTGTGAAAATACCCACTGAAAAGCTTCATGATTCAGAGGGGAAGATAAACACCTCTAGGGCTCTCGCTGTTCCCTGATATCTTGTTTTACTGATGAATGCTGATTAGCTGGACCTGAGAAGTGGTGTTCTGCTGAGGAGAACAAAGGCAGGCAGAAGGAAATGTGTGGTTAGGTGGTTCTCTTATTTCGTGATCCTGTTTTTCTCATCCCCTGCAAAGTCATGCCTCTGTGTCTGCTTGCGTAACGTGTATCAAAAATACTGTACTTTACTGTAGAGGAAAGATAGCTGAACATTTGAAAAATCTGTCTAAAAGTGAAATGAGACTTTATGCAATAACATAGGAGAAGGTGGAAATATTTTAACTTTGTATTCTTGAACTCTGGCAGCTGTTTAAAATGTTCTGCAGGAATGAGCCTGTGGTGCGGGTGGCTCAGAGCTCTTAAAAAGGAATTTTCTGATGATGGTGTGAATACATGCATATATAAATACATGCACATGTGTATTTGTTTTTTTTTGTGTGGGTTATGTGGCTGCCCCTCATGCCCCCTCCTCTAACCCCCATGTCCCACAGCTGCTGAGAGCACTGAGGCAGAGTGGTTCCCAGTGCCAGCACTGGGCTGCTGTGGCCCTGCTGAGGTCCCCGCAGGGGGAGGGAAGGTGTGTGGCTCCATTCATTCCTCCTGAACTGTACAAGACAAGCGTCAGCATGAGGTCAAAGAAAGAGTCAAGTGCACTGATGCCATATGGTGGTTTTTTTTTTCTGAGTGACTTTTCTTTTCTTCCTCCTCCCTGATCTTGTCTAAACTCTCTTTTTTTTTTCCCCCCTTTTTTTTTTTTTCCCCCCCTTGGTGCTGGTGGAGCCCCTTTCCTCTTTTGCTATGACAGCATTGAGGACGGAGAGCGTGGCTTCGGTGGGGTTTAGAAATCTCTAAGAGTGCGTTTCCTTTCCCACTGCTTTCCGCTGAGTCAGAGCGGCGGAGGGGTGTTCCTGGCAGCTGCCCCCATGGCTGGGCTCTTACGGCGTGCCTGCGCCGCACCCGCCTGCCAGATAAACAGAACGCTCCGTCTGCTTATGAATTCTGTACTTTGGCCAGTTTGAGGCATTTTTCAAAGCCATGCTATTGTTGCTTTTCCTTTGATGTGCAAAAGCTGAGCGGGAGTATGAGCCGCCTGTTTCTACACCCAAGAGCTTGGGAGATAACAATGTTATCAGAGCATGAGATGAATATCCATGTAATGTCGTTAATATTCAGATAGCGCTGACTTTCAAGAGATAAAGGAAGACTTTCAGCCAGGCACTTCTGCTTGTGACACGTAGGCTGGGCTAACCCATTGAGAAAAAGGGGTGTATATGAAATGTCTGACCTTTATTTAGGATAGCTGTTAAAAATAAATAAAATTTAAAAAAAAAACAAACCAACAAAAGAAACCCAAATGCAGCTGTACTCCTGTATGAAATTAGGCAGGTAAAAGATGAGGAGGCTCTACAGCAAACAGACTTGTGTCACATCGCACAACTAAGCAAAGCACGTGCAAGCAGCAGGAATTTAGTTCGTGTTCCTCTGAGAAGCTCTTTCTTGGTACAAAGAATGTGAATCTCTACAGCTGCATGCTGTCTCTGCTGCTGGAAACAGCCAAATGCTCTGGAGGGAGTCTTCAGACAGATTTATTTATTTATTTATTGTATCTAGGTAAGGTGTGCCCAATACATTGAAGGCTGCCTTCAGTGTAGTCTCCTTTACAGTCTATTAAAGTTACTCTTAAGTTCTGTGTACAACCCGAGACCTAGACAAACACTTTCTTCTAGATGTAGAATAGGTATATTGCTTAGACCTTCCACTACAACTGTCAGGGGCAACTTAAGTTAACTATGGGGCTAACTGAAACAACAAACTCGCATCCGAGATCTATATTAGATGATATATAAGGCTACTGGCACCTGTGTAGCTCCCATGCTCTTTGGTTCATAGAGCCAGGGAGTGAACTGGGGACCCGAACTATGTTTTCCTGTGCAGACACTAGCTAATGCTGAGACGCTCGAGTCTCTCACAAGTCTTCTGTGATTCTGAAAAATCTCACCTAGACCTGCAGGATATTATTATGTTAAGAACACACAATAGTCTTGGTTAGACTTCTGAGAGGAAAAGGAGGTGTTAGGACTATGCAGTAAGTCTGTAACAGCCATTATCATTAATAATGTATTAAAAAGAAGGTTTATAGCCCTCAGGCTATCATCTCAATGATGCATAATTTCAGAAATGTCAAGGTGACTCAGGGTAACGTGATGGACCACAGCATCTCTGAACTGCTCTGAAACGTGCCGTTTGGAATAGCACACGTCCTGAAATGCGCATGGTGCCCAGACACAAAGGCTTTCTCACCCTCTGAATCACAAACACTCTCCTTGGCAAGGATACAGAGCAGCAGTACTGCGTATTGTCTTTGCATCCTAAAAAATGTGGGCTTGTTCTTACAGTCTGTAGCTAATTTGAGGTATGAAATATTCTGTAGGTAAATAATAATCTAATTCCCCCCCTTTATTGGGATTGTGCTGTGTCACTATACTTTTCTTTCAGATAACATTATTCTCCTTATGAGCACAGCCTCTTCTCACACAATGGGTTAACCAGCACTGTATTTGTGTTTGTAAATTGCATTAGAGCAGCTTTGAGCTCTTCCCTGGGGTCAGTACAAATCAAAGTCGAGCACCAATGCCAAAACCTTATGCACAGCTACTCTTTGACTAGTTGTTTGGTTTTTTTTTTAATTGGATATTTTTGTGATACAGTCCAATGCAGCAGCAAAGATACGTTGATGATGTGAAGGGAGGTGTAGGAAGAAATTAATTTGAATTCTTCAGACTGTACCGGAATGTCATTAAATAAAGAGCAGTTCTCCTGAATGTCGTCTTCTGTTGGAGTAGGTAGTTGCAAAATCTTAGGACATAGCATTCTTAGTAGGGACCAGGTGGTGTAACCACTCCTCCCACCCCGTGACCTGATGTTTTCATTTTATTTTTATATAGTGCTTTTCAACAATAGGCTTTTATTATGTTTAGTGGACTTTTTTTTTTTATAATGGGCTGGGCTTCCTGACCGGCAGAACATCTACCAAGAGTTTATCTCTGAATGCTCTTCTCTCAGAGTACACTATGTTCGCTCAATAAACTTGCTCTGCACTTGGCATTCTGTGTAGGTTTTCTCATTTTAGTGCCAGTTGGCTTTCTAAATTAAAATAGCTTTGCTGGTAGGGCAGTGCAGGTGGGAGTTCATTGGGTCTTGAACAAAACTGAGATGGACCCTTGCCACTTCCAGTTTTTTAGAGGACAGACACCTAAGTTATTCTTGGGCTCTGGCATGGTCTAGGCTATGCACTGGGAAAACTGTCTCTGCTTATCACATGTTATACCACAAAGTGACTCTGGGTAGTGCTCATGCAAGTCAGAGCTCTGTGGCAAACACCTGGCTTTAGTTGAGTCAGTAGCCAGGCTCTCATTAATTTCTAGAGTCAGGCTTGTAAGTCTCAGGGTTTTGGTGTTGGGTTTTTTTGGTTTTTTTTTTATTTGTTCAATCTCTGACACAGAGGCAGATATGAGCGCATATCTGCCTGTAAGTTTTTCTTTAAAACCAGATGACTGTGTTAGCTGAGGTGGTGCCATGCCTGAGGCTACCAAGTCATGGTGAAAAACTTTCTCTGCTAAGTTGGTATTGGTGCTGTCCTAACATGCTCACACAGCCATTTCTTTTTTCCAGTGTGGCACATCAGCTCAAAAAACCCCTTCCACTTGCTTGGCAGAAGCCCGCAGTATGCAGTGCAAACAGATCCCTGTCTGGCATCCAAACGAGTTACACCAAGTGTGCATTCCTCAGTCCTTCCCTGTAAAATGAGGATAATTCTTTCTTCCTTCTGTAAGATGCTTTGGATGAAAGGTGTTTAATTGATGTAAAGTGTTACTATTAGGAATGTACCTCGTTGCTTCCAGCTGCTCATGCTGCTGACATACAACCCAATTATTTTCCTCTCAAGCATTACTCCAGTGAGAGAGAACGAGTTTTGACTGGTCTTCATGCAGTGCTATCCCAGAGTTCGTGGCATTGCTGCTGTTCTACCACCCTAATGGTTGACCTCGATTGGACTAATGCTTTTCCTAACCCTAACAAGAAAAGTAACTTTTGCTTCTGTCCGGCAACTCTAAACACATTTGATTAACTTCCAGTAAAACTGAGGCTTTGCCTCTAGTTAGGAGGTTTTCTTAGCAAGGAGCAGAGCTGTTTGGATCTGAAACATTGTTGGGTTTCTCTGCCTGGTGCCTTTGTCTTATTGAGACACTGCTCGCTAAGTTTGGGGGTGGCACCTTGTTCTAAAGGCGACCAGTAGTCTCTCCTTTTCTTCAATTGTAACTAAAGAGCCTCTTCTGCTTTTTTTTTTTTTTAAAGGAAGCCAGGAAAGCTTTCAGCCAAAAAAATATCTTGAGGGAGATCAGAGGCTGCAAATGCAATAAGTAAAATCCTATCAGACAGTATGTTTAGAGGGTATGTAACACAGTTCTAAGTATCTATGAGGTTTAATTAGCTGGTTTTAGTCTGTGGCACAGATAGCTCCAGGACCCTTTATTTCCTACGCATTACTTTCTCATAAAGGCATTGATGGTAAAGTCGGAGGTCTTGGGGGAGTGGTAAGGAGTGAGGGATTTTACCTTTTTCGCAGGGGGACGACGACAACAACATCAAAAAACAGAACCCCAAACCAAAAAAAGAAACAACCAACACCCCAGACAAAACACTCTGTAAACAGTACTTTCTAGTTCTTTTTTTTCCCCTTTCTCTCCTTGCCCTGTGGCTGCATCCTGCTGTTGTGAGAGACCTGTTAGGATTGTAAAGTAGCAGTTCACTCTTGACAGGTCCTAGAAGAGTCTGATGAGAGGAGTCCTTATCTATCTGCCAGCAGCTCCAGGAAGAAAGAAATGGAATTTGGGTCTCCCTGAAGGTGTCTGAATTAAGAGCAATGCAGCCTTCAGGTGCTTGTTATGTATAATTGTATAAGCAAGGGTTAATTAGGAAAGCCCCTGTGGTATTTTAAATGTTTGAGTGATCTCTTAAAGCTGAGCAAACCAGGCTTTGGGATGGAGACTGAAGTCTTAACAAGTAGTCCCACGGGACTTTTGCAACCCTACGTGACTCTCACTTTCACTGGCTGGGCTTGCTATTTTATAAGCTGTGACGCAGATGTTAAAGCAAGCATAAGGAAGTATTAATGCCTGATAAGCACTGCAGCAATTTGCGAAGTCGCCAAGTAATTGAATTTGAAGTAGATTAGCATATTCATGGTCCAAATGCTAGCACGTATACTAGCGTGTACACAATCTTGTATAAATAGTCACGATAGTAGCTAATTTGTTACCTATTTGGCATAGGGTGTATATTGTTTCTTCACCAATGCCAAACTTCAGGCTAGCTCTAAGAGCATAGGATGTGTTTAAAAAAAATAAAAAAAAAACACCAAAAAAAAAAAGGCTGAGGCTGTGAAAGTCAGAGAGGCAAAACCTTAGGTACCAATAATCCACCATGAGGAGTCTGTATGTAACTATGTTGTGTCTTCTGGATCTGGCACACATCAGTTTTTTGAGCTATGGCTTGATAAACTCAGAAATCCTGATTACATCCTTGAAAGCAGCTGTGAAAGAATAAAATCTCTATTAAAAAAATCAGTCCGTTTTGTAGAAATAGACTTCAGCCAGTTGTGGAACTACCAGGGAAAGAAATGTCAAGGTTCTGTTGCAGAGTTGTTGTTTGTTTGTTTTTGTTGTTTTGTTTTAGTCTTTTGCTTGGATGTTTTTTTGGGGTGTGTTTTGGTGGGTTTTTTTGGTGATGTTTTTTTTCTCATCAAATTATCTTGCTAAAAAGTTCTCAGTTCATTTGCCTAATAACATAGGATAATTCAAACAGCACCAGGCACTTATTCCTGTCTTGCCTCTAGCTGCTGTTCCAGGAGGATACAGGTCCCATAAAGTCTGATTAAATATGCAGCCTTAGGCAGGTGGCTTGGATCCCCCAATGAACTGAGTCCAAAGACTGCCAACAAAAATCTAAAGCATTTGGGAACCAATTTCTTGCATTAATACAGTACTGTGGAAAATTCTGGAGTAAAAACTATGTTTTCAGTTTCCTAAAATACAGGTTTCTTTAATGTCTTATCTGCTTGAGCCACTAAAAATTCTCTCTGCTAATAGTATATTGGCCCCAAAGTTGGCAAATGCTTGATTTATTCTCTTTTTTTGTTTAGTGGTTCCCCCCCCCCCCAATAGATCCTAGACAGTTAGAAATTTGATATTAAAAAAAAAATAAAGCCCCCCCAAACCGAATAACTTAGTTTGATGTCATAATTTGTTTCCTAAGTTCTAATTGGTAACAAACCCAGTTAATTTTGTTTCACTCGACTCTCGTTTGAGATCTGTGTGTTAATGAAAATCTACATCAAGTTGCAGCGCTGGCTCCCTTCCAGAAGTGTATTATGCAAGATAGCAGCAGTAAGCCGTGCTCTGGAAAGCCTGTCTGAGAGCACGTAGTTGGAAGCATGGGGATGCGCTTTCTTTTGCGCTGCTCTGCTGTACGGATCATAGCAGGACTCCAGCATCATGGAACTGCAAATCTGGGCAGATGTTCTTTAACAACTGGTTTGATGTGTAGTTTTAATGACAAAACACAGGTTTAAATGAGTGTGGTTTCTTTTTTTTTAAAGTCAGTTGAACTTAGATCATACATTTAACCCTCACTGTGCTCTGGTTAGTCTCCTTACTGTCTTCATAGTAGGAACTATTTCTAAAATAACTGATGTGAGCAAGAGACTTTCCCTGACCATAAGAAGGGCTGGATCAGGCATTTTCCATTACTTTTATGATTTTTTTTTAACTGATTTAGCCTGACAGTGTTAGTGGAGAGTCAAGATTATCTTCAGAACTGTATCAGTTATGACCAGCTTAGGATCTTACTATTATCTCTTTATGTTGAGTAGAATAAAGATACACCCAGCTTGCCACAATAGCAAAACACATCTGCAGGAGGCATAGGCACAAAAAATGAAGTATAAATCCCTATTTCAGCTATTTGGTCACAAATATACTCTGCTCTTGAAGCCACCCCTGCCAGTTATTAATATACAGGGGAGTTGTGCAGACAGACATTCAAACCTATTCCTGCCAGGGGAGATGGGGAGGAAATTCTCTGGAGTTTGAACTTAGTAAAATATCACACCTTTGAAAAGTGAAATTGTAGGAGACTAACAGCTGCTAATGTGTAGATTAAGTTTTTTGTCAAAAACAACATCAAGGGAGATAGCTATTTACGGTCAGTTCTCAATTAGCAGGATTTGGTTTGAGAAGGGTGATTCCTAGTCTGTGTAATTCTGCTTTCCTGCAGCTGTTCCGATGTTACAGCTAGGGGCTTATCCTCACAAATTTGAAACTGCAGCAAATTATACAGTCATAAATCCAACATGAGCTTCTTGCTGCTTGGTGCACTGTAAACAGTACTGTATACAACAGGAGTGTGATATCCATTTTCTTTTGAAAAGACTCATCCCAAAGAATGAAGTAATAAGTGGGCAAGAAGGGGAGGTCAAACTCTGTATCTGTCAGTTGTGATGATGTCCTCTGCTCTAGCAATGGGATGTAGGTGTCTGGGGGTGGGAGATCTGCCCCAGAGGGAGTGTACAGCATTGCAAAAGAAGTGGTCTATTGAATCATGGATATAATAAAAATGACCTCAATTTCATTGGAGTGAAGAGTAGAGGTAAGGACAGAGCCCCCCAAATGGTGATCTAGGTCAGTAAAGCAGACAGTGGGTATTTTTGAGGAAAGTGATGCATGCTTTCTTCCCAAAGTCTCTGCTGTATGGCCCAGTGCCACAGGTTGAGGATGATGATCAAGCAAAGCAGTTCCAAATGCAGGCTGTTGCCACTAAACCTTTCTGTTTTGATAACTGCTTGCAAGCAGGGAGGGGGCTCCAGACACCTCCATCAGTGTGTGAGTACCTGGTCAGATCTCACGTCCGCTGTCTCAGAGCAGCACTTGTCATGGGGAGAGCTCATGGTCCCCTGAATGCCTTCAGAAACTTTTGGCTGCTGTTTAATGCTGTTGAATAACGATCATGTATTTTCTTCCTTCTTCCTATTCTCTTTTCCTTCTCCTCAAGCTGCTGCCTGTGAAAGCTGTGACCCTCAACCATTTCACCGTACACACCATCTGTTGTTCTTGGTGTTTGATCCCTGCTCCCAAGGTGTCTTTCTGTTTTGGGTGAGGACTTATTAGGATATGTCTGCTTGCCTTTCTCCTAGATGTTTTCAAGATGGACAGTAGCCAATGGCAGACAAATAGCAGGAAAATCAAGACTATTGTAGTCTGCAGCTCTGGAGGAAAAAAAAATCATTGCTTTTAATGTAGACCTCTGCTCACTGATTCCTTTTCCACTTTTCCCTGTTGCCCAATTTGCTTTCCCAAGGGCACTGCCTCCCACTTCATGCAGGTGTTCCTTATGACTGAAGATGGTCTACTTGGGGTAAGCATGTGTCAGCCAAAGTCCCCACCTGCTTGCAGAGTGTGTTCTTTAATGTCAAATTCAAAGGATGGCTTGAAGGTCAAAGGGGGAGTTTTGTGGGTTTTTTCGGTTACACGTTTGCCTCCTTGGTATAGTAACTACAAAAGTAAAATTAGGGGAAGTACAGATAGCTGAATTCTTGGCAATTGGTATAATTTTAATGTTTACTACCTTTATGTGTTTATATATGTTAGAGGGGAGGCAGTTTCATGAAAAATGAAAGAATGGGTCTATGAGGTGAGATCTGTAGAGATTGTCCTTGACACCCAGCTGTCCTAGTTAATATTGGGTAGCTGGAGCTGGTGACATCACATTCTCTTATACTGCAGACCTTTTACTCAACAGGCCTGGATTCTCCTAAAAGTTGTTAGTGGGTGGGTGGGGGGTGTATTGGTGGTGGTTTTTTTTGTTTGTGGGGTTTTTTTTGGGAAGGGGTTACATTTCTTTTTGTGAATGTCAATGACAGGGCTTGTAGCCTGTGAAAGATCAGTTTGGGGAGGTATTTCAATGAGCAAAATGAATAGACACGTCAATTCAATGAGTACATAAAACTTTATTGTAGCAAACTTTTTATCCTATCATTCTATGTCTGTCCCAAACTTACTGCAACACAGAAACATAGAGACCCTCTTTTTCTGTTTCCAAACTCATTGGTTCCTATTTTTTGCAGGATCTCAGCATGATTTCACATACATGTACACGCTACCAAGTGTATGAATACGTAGTACCTTTTTGGTTAATTTTCTATGGAAAGTCAAGGTCTCTGAAGAGAACTTTATTAATAGAGCTGGATGGAATTAGAAGCTGAAACATAGCAGTACTACAACGAGGATAAATTTATACCAAGGGCAGTTCCAGAATGATTTGCATAGCTTCAGTAGTTTTCCACTACCTGGAAACCTCAAGAGGTTGAATTCTTACCTACTTGCAATTTATAAGGACTATGGGTATCTCTTATCCACAGTTTTCTCTTCATAGAGCTGTTTTCTATTTCTGAGTTTGGCTTCCTGCAATATTTGTGGAGGTACGTAGGGTTTCTTCTGCAATGTCTTCGGGCGTGCCTGAAAAGTGTTTTCTTTAGATAAAGAATTCAGGTTTTTTTTCAGAGCAGCCCTCACCATAGATACTTGTTTTCAATTTAATACTGATAGGAACATGTTTATTTTTAAAAACGTTACAAACAAGATATACCTTTTTTTTTTTTTTTTGATAGCAAACCACAATCTTTATGTAGCTAACGTGCCCGAGTAGGACCATAGGGTCAGAGTGACAGTACTGAAAGTTTGGAGGTCGATGTGCTCCCTTTGTGTGGCCCCTGCGATAGTGCCACTCCAGTGGGGGTTTTGTTGAAAGCCTTTCCCTGTGTTTCAGGCAAGCATCCTACTGATAAATTGGTGGCATGACTGAAGTGCTCTGTGGGTGGCACTTGTTGGACAGTGAGGTTGTGTGAGCTTCCTGATGGTGGCTCTGGTATCTCATCCCCTTTCTGTCTGCCCTGTGCTGGAGCTGCCCAACAGTGTGCTACCTCTCATAGCGATCCCTGCAGCGAGGAGAGACCTTGCTAATCCTTCTGTCCATTTCTTACACAGGGAAAGAGAAAGGGGGTGGGAAGGGATATACAGATGAAAATCCCGGCTGGAGGACCTGAGCAGGGTTGTGTTGCAGCACTTTGTTTCCACTTGTGTTATGCATCTCTCCCACCTAGTCCTTAAAAATCTTCCTGTGGGTGGCCTGGAACCAGACGTCAGTAACCATTGCCTCCAAGAGTCCTGTTGATGTTACTGGTTTTGATCTGCTTCTGGCTGCATGGAGCCCTGGCTGCAAGCCTCAAAGTATGTGGCCTCTTCTTTGAGATAGCTCTCCAGAAAAAGATCACTTATTCTCATAGGAATTTTCTCTGACTTTACAAAAAAGACCTTGGTCTGCTGCTGCTTCACTAGGGATGAGCTGAAAGCCTTTGCTATTTGAAAGCAGAGCTGTTATGATCAGATACATAAATCACATGGGTAGCTGGTCAGAAGTGCTCAGTGTTAGACAGATAATGTTGCTGAGAAATGTTTCGTTTTCTTTTTCTCCCTGTTCTTTTCAGCAGGGCTGTTAATGTAGTCTGTGACTTCAGTTTTGGATTAGGTAACTGTAAGAAATCCCATACACATTAGGTTTACTGCACCAAAACTTGCTTCTTGTGAATGGTTTTCAATGTTTGCTTTTAATTTACCCTGAATGTCCACACTGGCAAACTTACTCTGCCAACTATTTATAAAATATGAATGTAAACAAACAGACCCTTGCAGTTCAAACTGAAAAGTTTTTGCAGGCTTCATTGAACTATGTTTACTTTCTATTTGCTTTGTATCGGGTTACTCCCTCCTATTTAGGTGCTGGGGTGGTAGCTTGGAGCACTTTTTTTTTTTAAAAACTCCTCCCCCACCTTCTTTCTGCTCTGCAGCTCAAGAACACAGGGGAGAACATACAAGGAAATTGGTTTCTTTGGTCACAGTTCCTTTGTCCAAAGAAACAGAGTTATGGATGTCATGAAAACACGCAGTCTGAGCTGCCCTGTGCTTTCTCCCATTCCAAGCACTGACATGGGATCCATGGACTCTCTACCTGACTGTGCTTCCCAGACTGCTGCCATGAGATACTTGAGTAAGAATTAATGAATTAAGACCTCGGGTTCCTTGTTTTATGAAACGAAAATCAAGACAGGTGTAATGAGAAGTCAGTTGCAAACAAATAACCTCACTACTTAGTCAGGAAGGTTGAATAATTCTGTATGTATTAGCAAAATAAATTACAAAGTAACTGTGCTCAGGCACTGCATCCAGAGGGACTCTGTTTTTCAGCTAATTTATTACTTGTTTTCATGTTAGCTGGCCTGTCAAAAGAGCTACTTATCTCCTGCATGAGTTGTTACCATTCTTGCTAGATGCTGTTCTCTGCTAACAGAAATAATGTTTTCCGAGTTTAAGAATGAGGTACTGTAAAGCCTATAGAAACCAACAGCTTAACATTGGGCAAACACCGTTTGCCTAGCAAACAGATGCGCCTTTTCATTTTTATGTCATTGGGTTGGGTTAAACTTTCCCCTGACGGTTCGTGAGCAGAAGATTTCAGCGTTTAATGTGAAGGGGCGGAAGGATTAAAGTGCAGGGTGCTAGCAAAGGCCAGCTCTCCCGCTGGGCAGCACAGCCCTGCGCGGGAGGCAGATGCTTGTACCGCTGAGTCAAGAGCTCTTTGGGTTTTGTCCGTAAAGCTCCAGCTTCCTGAGTCAGGTGAACGTGTAATTACAAGACAAAAGCCAAGCTGTGTACTAATTGTACTGTTGGAAAGAGCTTTGCATTGTTTCAGTGTACCTCCCCAACTTGAACGCTGGGCAGTAAACCTGAAACAATGGCAGAGGGTTGATGGTGGTTTGCTGCTTCTCCCCCCTCCCACCATGCGTAGTAGCTGGCGCTTAAAGGCGAATGCTGTACATTCCTTAACTTGCTACAAAATCATCAGAGCTGGTGTTCTGGGTGTGAACAGCCCCGCACAACGCGCAGCAGGGTGTACTGGGGGCTGGTGGCCTTGTGCACGCAACCTCGCGGCAGCACCGCGCTTGGCACCAAAGCAGAAGCCTGCGGCTTGTTGCTGTACCCCACGCCAGAAACGCAACAGAGCTTTGTTTCAGAAACGGGATTTAAGCCTTGCCCTCGGCTGCTCTGTTCAAAAGGCACTTTCTTTTAAATGATCAGGAGCAAGTATTTTGGCCACAGTAGCTCATTCAGGCATCTGGATGGCTGCGAGAAGTAAAGTGGCAAGAACAAGGAGCCAAGGTCTCGCATAAGACCTACGTGTGAAATTGAGTGTAGTTTGCATAGCGACTAGGTGAAACTGTTGATTTAATTCAAATATGTAGTAACTGGCAGCAGTTCAAGCTCAGAAGACCATCCAACTGTTATTCTGGGTTTTTTTTGGTCTTTATTTCTAATAATTGCTGGCAAGGTAAAGGAATGTGGATTCTTTCTTTTATTTTTGCTGTGTAGCCTTGCAAGCCCCTTTGCATAAAAAGGGGCTGCTGACTTCAAGTGAAGCAGTATTCACTGAAGTGATAATCTTTTATTTGCTTCCAGAGAGGTATAGACGTAAATAAATTAATCCTGAATTGCCAGCTTACTGTTGTATACATTTTTGGCTTTTACACGCGCATTGGCAACCCTGTGTTCAAGTTCAGGCATGCTCCCTGCAGTTGTGCCTGCGTGCCAAGGAGTTCCTGGCTAATACCTGTCAACAGAAACCCTCGCTCAGTGCAGGCATCAGGAGTTACCAGTTCCTAGACTGGCTCAGATGAAGGGATAGTCTTTCACCTCTCTTTTCACTATTAATTACAGGGCCAGGTACTGAACGATCCAGAGCACTGTTAGGAGAGGTGGCCGCTCCCCCAGGAACGGAATGCTGTTTGCCCGTCACTCTGAAAGCATCCCTTACCACCTGAGGCTTAGTGTTAAAAATAAAAACCTTATACATCCTGAGTACAACAGAGATGAGCTAGAGAGAGATGCGCAGAAACGAAATAATTACTTCTCTAGTTCTGAAAGAATAACTTTTAACTTTTTCCCTCTCCATATTACGGAGTTACAAAGTTTTGGAGAATACTTGTGCAAATTAGTAATGTTTCATCCTAAAGCTTGCCTTTGTTAAATGGGGCTCTTGACTAAAAGGCTGTATGTCCTCCTTGACATGGAAACTGAATATTTTGAGTGTATATTCAACACTCTTTATTCCCCTGCTGTAAATTTCTTGATCAATTAATTATTCATGGCACTTGTTTTAGCACTCTTCCTACCAGGTCATTGATCTCTCCACTTTTTAAGGCTGGAACAGCTGATGCCATTTGGGTCAGAGCAGAGCTGTCCCTGTCAGAGTAATGACTTCCCTGGTGCTTACCCAACTGAAAACAAAGCACAGGGTATCTTCTGCCTAGCAGGGCCATGTTTACATTGGTGTAAAAGCCTGTTTTTGCATAGAAGCTGTTTTACCATATAAACCTAAAAACAAATATTTTAGTAGTATAGTAAGTTTAGGTGATTTAACCTGGCTATGAAAAATCTCCAACATTAACAAATTTCTTAAAACACAAAGATTGGAAGTTAGGGTGGGTGTTTTTTCTGTGTTGGTGGGGTTTTTGTTGTTTTTTTTTAAACTTCTCTTCCTCATTGCAGAGGGTATCCTAAAAAATATTACTCTAGGACTTCTTAAATGACTAGAAAACAAATTAAATTATAAAAGTTTGCACACATAATATACATAAAGTGCATATTCAATATAAAAGTGTAGGCAGAAGCAGATTGCTGTGAGTTTTGGACTTGTGCAGTTTTGGCATGCCTTGTGCCAGTGGTTGGGAAAGGCATGGGGTTGGACGGAAGGTGTAGTGGGACATCGGACATGGAAGTTGTGAGAGACCTTTTTGGAAGGTCTGACTTCTAACATGGGCAAATGAGGTGGCATGGAGCTGAAATTACGAAAGAAATGCCCATCAGCTGTGAGTGGCTAGGCAGGAGGTCAAGGCAGAAGGAAAATAGCAGGAAAAGGCATGAAACCTACAGGCAATGCTTGACTTGTTATTCAGCAAAGCACTGGGAACTCTGTTCTCAACAAAAAAACCAGGGAAAGCAAATGTTCTTGGTGATCCTGATGTAAACAACAGGGACTGTGAAAGTTTTGCTGAATACCTTTGCGTGTGTTTGATCTTAAGTCCTGTTTGGAAGGATAATTTGAAAAGTCTAGTCTGGGTGAGATACACAATGCGTTTTGGGCATAGAGTAGCAGTTGGAAATGCTGTGGAAGTAAAAATGGATCCACAGGATACCTCTCTACATAGGCCAAAGGGTGTGTGTAGCTTCACAATTAAGTGTGTAAAAGAGAGAAAAGGACATACTTTAATACCTTTCTCTGCTTACAAATAATGACCTCAGTATACAGACCGTTTAGCTTCACTGTAGGCCTGAACACTTCCCTCCCAATAAAATCAGTCAGAATAATACAAACTGCTTCTGTTTCTCCTCCTTTGCTGTTAGTGGGAGAAATAGTTGATTTATTTTTTTGATAGACCATAGGTATGTGAAACTTCGTGAAAGAAAGCTAAGATGACTTGATTTTTTTTTTTTTTTTTTTTTTTTTTTGGGTGTGATTCCCTCCAGGTTAGGTCTCATCTTTATCTCCTTAGAAAGTAAGCTCCAGGCTTGGGACAGCTGCATTTTCTCTTGGGTCAGACCTACTACACAAGGGAGCAAGACTGAAATTCACTGATTTTTTTTTTTTTTTTTTTTTTTCAGAGCTCATAAATGAGTTAAACTTTACTTCAGAATTAACTACTTGATGCCTTCCCAAGGTTTCTCTGCAATGTCTGTGAAAAAGAATTGAAGTTTACAGTATGTGTGCACAGAAGCTCTTTTTTTTTAATTTTTATTAATGGGTAGGAGTGTCTGGTAGAGAATACGACTTCAAATCATAGTAGAAACTTCCATTCCCTTCTTCAGCAACAATGTTGGAAATAGTGCTAGTTTGGTGACTGCTTTAAAAGATACCTTGGTTGCAGAGACAGGCATATTGTGCTCCCTTGAAGAAAAAGGAAGAACAGAGACTTGCTTTGTTCTTCAGATAAGATAATTTCTCTTCTCTGTCTTTATACAAAGTCTGGAGCTGTGGGCTAGGAGGAATCCCAGGGACTAGTTAATATGTGCCTGTGTGCTGATGTGAGGTCAAGCGTGCTCAGCCCTCACAACACATGTTGTGCTGGTATCTGCTCTTGAAAACCTTCAGGGATGATTTTCCAGTCTCCCTAGCTAGTCTAACTTTGTGTTTCATCTCTCTCTCAGTGCCTTCAGAATTTCCTCCAGTATTTAAGCTGAGTGCTAGTTATTGCAAATTAAGCTAACGTTCTTATTTTCCTGTTCCTAGCAGCCATGAAAAATAACTTCTTGCTGTTTTCTTTTCATTTAAAAACTGATATTGGGTCTGTCTCTGGCATTATTTTTTTCCTAATCAAATATGGTGGTTGGACTTTTTTCCACCACTTATGTTGCTCTCTTCTAAATTTCCTAGATGAAATTTTGTTGCAGTAGAAATGGGGTCTACCAGATCAGACAATTTTCCTGAAGTTTTATTAGAGCTGTAAACTGGAGATATACGCTTATAGTGTAATAATAATATACCTACAACTACCATTCTGGATATCCAAATGCTATTTAATTTCACCCTTTCCTTTCCATAGCCCTATTGCACACTTTTCACTTGATTTTCCTGCACCTCTCCCAAAGCCGAATTTTGCTGTATCGTCTCTTTGGTTTAACATGATCCTCCAGAAGATCCGAGGGAGAGGCTGCAAAATGCTGAAGGGAAACTAAATTCCTTAGCAACTCTTTGACTCCTACATAAAAGTAAACAAACAACAGTACAGTAGACTTTCCTACAGGATGCAGGAGGGTCTCAGAGGTGTGAACACCACCCAGACCATTAGGGTCCTCCAGAAAGTGTCACCCTGTATTTTCTATAGCCAAGTCAGTTCTCCTGGCTGAGATAGGACAGGAATGTCTTATTTAACACCAGATGTCTTTTCCTAAAGACTTCAAATGATTGATATCTTATGTTACCTGTGTGGATTATTCAATCAAATACTGCTGTGGAAAAAGTGTAAATGTTATGTCTAGTTTAGGATCCCTCACCAGTCCTTGCGTGTTTTTCAGCCACTTTCCACCCCCTTCAGATCCAATGTCCTGTGCTCCTTATGGGCATTTGGCAGCAAACACGTTTGCTTTTTCCCACCACAGGTACTTATTAAATCGGCCAAAAGGCCAGGAAATACCACAAGATCGGTGGCCAACGTTTATTATAACGTTTTTAACATTTGTTAACGATACACTGCGACAGATTCTAAGGGATACCTGTAGGTAAAGAAAAATTACTGCAATGATGTTGTTTAAGTGGTTGTCACTTCAAAACAGTATCTCTTGCTTGTTCATCCCGGTGTCACTGTAGCTGCGAGCAGCAGCTGTAGTGAGAGCAGAATAATTTAAGAATTTTGGTTGCACTCCTAAGTCTTCAACTGAAGAAAATATTTCATTTGTGCTGTGTGAGTGGAAAAGCCAGTTTCTCTCCCAAGGAGAATAAGCACAAAGCTGAACTGAAATTACTCGTTGTTGGTTGCATTTGCATTCAGCAGGAGAGCCTGTGCACAGAGGGCCAGCGCTGCTGAATCACTGATTGTGGTTTGCTCTCCTACAATAGTGAGAGGTGATGGGTATGAATAACGCTGAGGTCTAAATGTGTATAATTCTTATGCTGTCTTTATTCTCATGGATATGTGGGACCTTGCCATGTCAACAGCAATTCCTCCCTTCCCCCTTCGTCCCCATCAGTCATTTCTAAAGCTATTTGCATGTGAATCCCTATGGGCACCCCTTGCAACACTGGGGCTGACCTGCTAAAAGTAGGTCTCCTAGGCTTTCAATCATCTTGCCACACATAATAGCCAAATAATCCTGCCTGCCTGCAAGAAAATGACCTGCACGCTGAAGGAAAGGGCAGATGAAGGTTCTTACACTGAGTAACTGCTCAGATCGGCACGCTGGTGCGGAGCAACAGATCACAGAAGAGCTATGAAACTGCTCCCGACTTCTTGATGTGCAGATACCACCCAGTAAAGTGCTCAAGGTATTGACTGCACTCACTGTGTTAGGAAGGGCTCCGTAGTGTCTGCTCCCCTGGAGACTGCGCTGCGTTACCCTGCTTCCTAACACGTATCTCTGCTGGCAATGGCAACTGGTTAATCGAGTTAATTCTTCACGTCAAGTTAGATGTGTTAATAGGTCTTGGACATTAGATAACAGCACCTGACAACTGTAGAAACCCTGTCTGAAGGCTCCGTTGGTAGCACAACATACTGCAGTGTGGAAGTTGCAGGTTTCAGATGGGTAACATCAGACAGTGTCATGCTAAATACTGTCAGGAATTTGGAGCTCTTATTTCTGCAGAAAGCAGAGTTTCCCCCACAGTCTATCATAACTATTCTACCACAGATAGCAACAGAGAAAACAGCATTGCGGCATTTCTAAAGCTGTTTTCGCTTAGAGGATGGTGCTGTGAGTGCAGCTGTTGCTGGCAACTAGAATGGCTTGGCATTATGTTGGGTAAAATGGCATTCACATAAGGAGTAGGGGGGGGGAAAAAGACACCCCATGAAAAGTAGTTGTAGGAAACACTGTTTCAAAAAGCATATTCATGTTCATTAACATACAACATAATTAATATTCTCCTTGTGTCAAAGCATTTACTTGTGTTATGTAATAAATATAGGCTTACTTGGACAATATGTAGTGCCATCTCAGCAGGATGATAACTCATAACGTGCAGAAAAATAGGTAATGATGAATTGATCGAAGGTTTGATAAGGGCAGTATATAAAACTAAGCATTGCACAGTGGAACCCAATAAATAACCTAAGAAGTTAGAAGCAGTAGCAATTGTATTTTTTTGCTTTCCTTTTAATTATAGGGTTAATGAGTTCTTGGAAGTTCTAGTCAGTGCAATGTGCTCCTGGTCATCTTCCAGCTGAGTAGTGAAAGTCAACAAAGCTTATTTTTCAAAGTGTTCACATAAATATAGCTTTGGTATTGTTTGAAATAGGTGACAGGATGCTACAGAACATCGTTGTCTGTGTGCAAACGATCATATGACGCATGTATAAGGAGAAGGGAGGAAAAAGAACCCATTTTACTTTTTTTAGACACATTTATTCTTTAGGTCTCCATGGAGGAGCCTGTACAATTACAAGACTGGGGGGGGGGGGGGGGGGGGGCAAACACCTAAATGTTGAGGTTACTAAGCTTGCTATCACTACACCTTCTGATATTACATTTTCCCAGGTCCTGAATGTTCATCCTTTCCTTCTGACACCTTACTTTCTGCTGGGACTTCCAGAGATTTTTTTCATGATGCAACTTTGGCCAAATGTATTTACTGAAATAACTGGGGGTGGGTTTTTCCTCTTGTTCTCCCATTTCGCCTATCCATCTGAAAATACTTTAAGAGAATTTTAACCTTATTCGGAACCAAATAGATTTTTCTAAAAAGTCCTTATGTTGATTGTAGAGAACACTTTGTTTCTGTGACTTGAGAATTGTCTGATAAATTGCTTACTCATGTCAGCTTAGGCTCTGGAAGTGTTCTTATAACAGTTTAAGTGATGTCTTTGGCTCAACCACTAAAAACCTTGTAATATTCTCGTAAATGAATATTTTCTTGAAACAATTATCCCAGTATTTTTGAGTGGGTTTTCTTTGCCATAATCACTGGGGCACAAGGCCAGCTATTCTGCTCTTCTGAAATTAGGACTTCTGAAAAATAAAGTAAAATAATTGGAAATTATTAACTTAGTAATAAAGTTGCTGATTTCTTTCTCTTCTGCTAAAACAAATTACAACACGTTAATGTAAGTGTGTGATAACAGTTTTGGACTTTTAAAATTAATTTTATAAATATTATGGACTGCTTATTTTCTGTTTTTCCTGCTCTGGGCGTGGCTTGGGAGAACAGAGACTATTGACTTATAGACACTTAAATTTTCCCATGCAAATGTTCTCACTGACTTCAAAGAAAGTAACAACCTGTGAAAGTTATACTTCTGTTTAACCATGCTCCTGCGAAGTCTTATTGTTTGTGTTCTTTGAAACCTTGGAGGGTACAAATTCCACATCCTTCCTGGGCAAACTATTCTAAAGCCATATTATACCTGCAGGTAGGTGTCAAAGCTTATGTTTTTTTGCAGTGATATTAGTCCCTCCCTTTTCCACTCACATCAGAAACAGCAAACAGATTGCAGTAACCAATGTATTTCAAGACCACTACAATTTTTCAAGTTCTCCTTTCCCCTCCTTGTTTCCTGCTGCTCAGTCCCACAGTCTTTTTTAAATTAAAGAATTAGGTGCCTGCAAGGCCTCATGTGCTTTATCCTACTTGGGACTGGAAGACATACTGGGTGTTAGCTTATGTCTATTAGCATTCCTTTCACTGTGGTCAGAACAGTAAACTTCATGTTTCAAATTCAGGTGTGGGGTTTGTTTGTATGTTTAGAACCTATTTTTTAGCCAACAGGGAACAGAGAAGTGTATAATTGTTAATTATTTCTAGAAGCAGCTGATAAAAATTAGAATGAACTAATAACGTATTTCAACAGCCAAGGCTCAGTCCTTGGAGTATCCTTATTGAAATTCTTCTGAGGACCTAAATCTGTGGAGAAAAATAATGGGAAAGCAGATGTATTATTTATAATTTGGTAAACAAGACAACAGTTCCTAAATGGTACTTTTTCTGGTATAAGGGGGGAGGAGGGAATTAAGAAAAATAGTAAGAATGAATGTTACAACTTGACATTCTTTAACAGCCAGCAAATAATTTTCCTTCTGCTCTTATTAAAGGAAGATGATATTGCTCTAGAAATACTGGAAATGTACCTTACTATTGTTTGTCGTGTTAAATGAGGATATTGAAATAGAATAAGTAAAAGAAGCATTTTTCTGTTTCATGGATATTTTACTACTTGTCTTATAGACTAACATTATATGTTAATGCCTAGACAGTATGAAAAGACAGTTGGAAAGCATGAAGGACCTTTATGCTCTTCTGCTTTGAGAATCTTCTTTTCCTAACTTTAACAAAGTAACATAAAAATTAATGGATTATTCTTTACTTCCTGGTGGAAAAAAAGTGTTTATCCTGTCAAAGACTACAGGGGAAAAAAAATAAATCTACTGTTCCAGTAATACAGTGTTTGTGACCCAAAGGAATTAAATTGTGTGCAGTCTTTTGTGGACTGTGATATATTTATTATTTTTTTCCTTTGTAGATAGTACCTGGAGTCTTTTGTACAGAGGTCTTTATTTCTCCAGGTTGTATGGTAGAAGTGGTGCATCCATTTTACAGTCCAAGACCAGATGAATGGTTTTGCAAATATGGTATAAGTATGTAGATGCTTTTCATGACCTAAGTTGTCAAAACCTACCCAAATAACTGAATAAAATGAATCCCAGTCAGAACTTTTCAGGCTCTGCATTTCTCTGGTGAATAACCAGTTTCCTTTCACTGGAAGGACCTGATGTGTGCAAAGATCCTCCTAGGGCTCTGTGCTTTCTCCCAGAAGAGATGGGTCTGGCTGCTGAGACTCAGGAGACAGGGCTGTACAGGATCTCCTCTGGGAGAAAGCATGACCTTCCTTTGTGATTGAAGGAAGCAGTTCCTGTTTCTTTCTTGATTTTATGTGCTGTGGTAACATCACAGAGTTTAGTAATCATAGGTGATAATAATAATTTTAAGGTTTCTTGGGTTTTGGTTACACAGCAAAAGCTTAAGTTCTGCAGACGCAGTTTGTCTCTGGCAGACAAAGAGTGGTGATCTTTAAAGAAACCAGCATATGGCAACTTGATCTAGCATGGGACTAAAACAGCGAAGGGTTGACAGGGTGACAGGGTTGGTCTGGTATTGCTGAGTAGCAACAGGAAGCTCATGCTTTCAGTGCTCATGCTTTTTGATGATGAAATAAAGGAATTTGAAATTGTGATATGAATAAAAAAAAAGTGTGATATGTCTCAATTTATCTCATGCACCAAATGAGAAATATGGAAAACTGATTTCCAGAGCAGTCTCTCCGAGAGAGTAGACAAGACATTAGGAAATGCATAAAGCTTGCATTGCTGCCACCCATACTGAAGTTGTTCTGCAGTTAAATAAAATGCTCTGCTTTTAACTCCTTAACTCCTGTTCTTTTTGCCAGAACAGAAAGTGAATGAATTGCAAAAATAAAAATACCAACATAGCTTTAATCTTCACATAGACATAATTGTTGCTATTGCTGTTCTTCTAAAGAACTGTAGTTCATTCAGTGTGTACGTATCTTATCTCCTCCATTGACAAGATGTTACTTTTTTCCTTGCTTTTCAGAAGCGCAATAATATCTGACATGCAGTAAATCAAACGTAGAGAAATTATTAAATTAGGCTAAGTGATTTGAAAGAAAATGTTAATGAGGCATTACACCTAGCACTGAAAACATCTATCCAGAGCTTTTGGATGCAGATGTTAATGTATATGGAGACTTACATGACTAAAGACTCCTGTTGAAACCTGTTCTCAGTCTTTTGCTTGTAGAAGGCTTTATTGTTGATAAATGTATTAATTTGGTGTACTTTCAACTAGACTAAAGAGTATGTTAACCAGACTGTGCTTTCTGAAAGTCCAATAAAAAACTTCTAAACCTCTTAATTTTTTTTTTTTTCTTTAAAGAATGTGTGTAAGAACTCTTGGAATGCTTTTGTTCTTCTGGAAAATCTACTTTTGCCAGTAAATGTTGTCATTTATTAAGAATTATCTCGCTGTTTCCTTTTTTTGTCCAGAGAATTAGTTGGTGTTCATAGTCGTCTTGAAGAGTCTCTTAAGTTCTCTTTTATGTCTACTGAATTTTCTGTCCTTTAAAGTGACAGTGAGTTACCAAAATGCTTAAAGCATTATCCTCTTTATCAATGAAAAGTCATTTATGCAGACCCTCCTTGAAAATGCGTCCTAAAATAATATCTGTGTTCTTTTTCTCTTTACCTCTGACTGACCACACTTTGATACTTTCAAACTTCTCTCACAACGACATAGTAATAAAGCTAGAATTCTTTTTAAATCAAAGCTAAATGAAGGCTGAAATGTTCTTGTAGGTATTCTGAAAATAAATTCTCACTCCCCAACAAACTCCAGATATCATAGGATTCACAATAAAATGTTAGCAAGAAGACATTTAAGGATGAATTCAAGGAGTGATAACAAGTTGGTGTTCAAGCTAGGAGTTACCCTAGAGCATTCCTCAAATAGATTTGTACAATAATTATATTAGAATACAGTGGATAACCCTAACTTTTTTTAAGATAACAGTTGTTCTGTCTATATGGTGTGTTTGTTTCTGACAATGACACACAGGACTTGATGTGTACATTTTTAAATCAGGGGAGTAAGATTTGTCACTTTTTAAAAATATTGATGGTGATGGCTTTCTGCACCTCTTGTATGGTTCCCTTGTGTAGGTGTACAGCAAAATAGCAGATTGGCCATGTCCTGAAGGACTGTTTTCCCTCGGTAATGCTTCAGAATTGTGGTGAAGATGGACTCTTTTAAGAGCAACACCTGAAAGGGAAATGCACAGCATATATCCTATGGTTAGTTCATATTCCCTATGACAAATAGTCTAAGAAGGTGGTAAATTGTAGGTAAAAGCTTGGTGCCAGAGAACAATGTTTATAGATTAAGAGTTAGGGATCAGATCTTAGAAACAGAACAAGTAGAAGAAGGATCTGCTCTTGCTGTTGAGAACTCTTTTAAGAAAAAAACCCAAAAAACCCAAAAAACAAAAAACTTGTCTTTGCATTATTAGAACCATAAAGAAAACAGCTTCTCCTTCTCTTGAATATCAGTGTTTTGCATCTAAAGCCTGACTCCAGCTTTGCATGCCCTTTCCCAAGCATGCTGGAGGACAAGGTGTTGGTTTTGACGTACAACAATAATCTTGCCCTCACTTTAAAAATCGTTTTCATTCAACTTCAGCTACTGAGGTTATGTGGCATTTGTGTTCACTTACTATAACGTCATCTCATCAGTCTCTTGATGCAGAAAAATCAAAGGTCAGGCTAGGGCTCGCTCTTAGTTGGTGTTCAGTGATCTAGTTGATACGGATTCGTTATTAAATTGTTTTATGCAAGTAAAGTGGAAAACAAATAAATATAATACAGTGACATCTGTTACCCCAAAGATGTGGTGTGCATGCCTTTTCCCCTCTGCCATTGTCGTGCAATGTGAAAGTATGCTTGGAAACAGGGATGGGGGACGACAACAACAACTGGGGTAACAGAAACCAGTTCTCCTTTGCCATACTGACAAAAGTAGGGGAAAGTCTGCTAAAGCAAACGTCTTGGACTGTGGCAGTAGAACTTGAAAGACCGGACCTGTCTAATGACAGCCTGCAAGTCCTTGCTGAATGAATCCCTACAAAGCGCTAATGAAGACAAACAGGCTATTTAGGCGTGGCTGGAAAGCTCCCATTCAGCCAGCAGCTGGCATCAATGCTGTCAGTCAGAAGACATAAGCAAGTGACAAATAACCGAATATGTGGAAAAAATGAGATGACAATGAGCTGATTTCTCATTAGCACTTCTTTTCTTCTTCTTTAGATATTATAAACACATTATTCAGGGTTTGTTGTACTGGCCTCGTAAATGCCACGAAGTCACCGCTGAAGCAGCGGGCAGATGGGAACCTGCTGCCGGGGAGGAGGACGGTCCCCCGCCACGGGAGCCGGGCATTTTGCAGCCCAGAGGTATTCACAGCTCTCTGTGCTCCCGAAGTAACTTCTGTGGGGCAGAAGAGAAGCAAATCCTGTCTGAACGGCGTTGCTGTTAAGTGCTAACAGACTTTTCTTGCTCTGATTACAAAGCAAGCCATTTTTATGAAAACTAGAGGAAGGATTACTGTCAACAGTAGTGCTGACAGAACACTTTAAAGTGTATTATCAAAGCAGAACAGCCCATTTTTATTTTTCTTGCTCAGTCTTCACAGATTTTTGTGTCGTCCTTTTTCTTTGGCTAATTGGAAATGATTAAATAACTGTAAATTAGAAGCAATGAAAAATGTTACAAAATTGCCTGGGGAGGCCTTCTGCTGTAGATCAGGTCTCTCAGCAGTGTAAATGGCCCTCGACTGCCGTGTTTTGAGTTCAGCTTCACATCCAGTGTGAAAGACATGACCATTTGGTAGAAAGGTTAATTTTGCATTCGAGAAACTGGAATCCAAAACAAATGGGACTTTTGCAGCCAAACTATAACATCTTCAAGTGGCTGAAACCTATACGAGATTTGATCTTTGGTTCCACTGTCTTACTTCCCTTCCTTGCACTTACCCCTCACCCTCTATCAAACGTGGCATTTGCAGTCACACTTTCTTTTCAGTTTGGTCATTGACATAAATTCAGGTGGTACAAAGCAGACAAGTCCCACACTGACATTGTGTTGATCTGCATGTGGGTTTCCTCGCTTCTTCACTTAAAGCAAAAGATTGGATTAGGCTACGCTTACCCATGATGTCCATATCTGATGTTTGATGTTAATGAGACTTTAAATCCTAAAGCAGAATGAGGGAATTTCTGCTTTCTAAACTCAGGTGGTCAGTCCAGCTGAATATGACAACTTGTCAATTTTTAGAAATGAAATGTTTGTGTTCTGTGTGGGTTTTTTGTTCTTCCTCCACTTCCTCCAAATCACTGGAAAACTGATCTTAATGTGTTTTTCATGTGATATTGTAGGTTGTCCAGTTTAATGGAACTGAACACTGTGTATGTGTATCTGTTTTATATATATATATGTATAGATAGATACTTATATGGTCAAAACATTGCTCTTGCTCTTCTGAGGAGAAGATAAGAATGGTCAACAAGCAGATCCATTTCTTCCAAGTGCTTCAAATCCACCATGACTCATTCAAATTATCAGTCGTCCAGGATTTATAGTGCTATTTTCTCTCCTTGCTTCCCCTTTCCACATAATCATCAGTAGTCTTAAGTACCTACAGGCATTTGAAAATCCCACTTGGTGCCTATTTACTTTTTTGAAATCATGTTGAAAATATAGCCCTTAGCCTGTTTACATCTGTGAAGGATGATAATACTTTCTTACCTTTAATGGAGGAATTTTGCCCAGTTGGGGGAACATGGGCTGCCCTAGTAATAACCAGCATCAGGTTAAAAACCAACCAACCAAAAGATCTGTTTACTGGGGCAACTTTTAGTGCGCTCAGCCATGCTTGGGGGATGAGTTTCTTCCCCCATGTGATGGGAGGCACCTGCTTTTGCTGCCCAGTCATAGAATCATAGAATGGTTTAGGTTGGAAGGGACCTTGAAGATCATTGAGTTCCAACCCCCCTACCATAGGCAGGGACACCTCCCACCAGACCAGGTTGCCCAGGGCCACGTCCAGCCTGGCCTTGAACACCTCCAGGGACGGGGCTTCAACAACCTCTCTGGGCAACCTGTTCCAGTGCCTCACCACCCTTAAAGTGAAAAAATTCTTCCTAATGTTTAATCTAAACCTGCCCTCTTCCAGCTTAAAGCCGTTCCCCCTCGTCCTATCACTACATGCCCTAGTAAAAAGTCCTTCCCCACCTCTCCTGTAGGCCCCCTTTAGGTACTGGAAGGCTGCAATAAGATCTCCCCGGAGCCTTCTCTTCTCCAGGCTGAACAGCCCCAACTCTCTCAGCCTCTCCTCATAGGAGAGGTGCTCCAGCCCTCTGATCATCCTCGTGGCTCTCCTCTGGACGCGCTCCAGCAGGTCCATGTCCTTCTTATGTTGGGGACTCCAGAGCTGGATGCAGTACTCCAGGTGGGGTCTCACGAGAGCGGAGTAGAGGGGCAGAATCACCTCCCTTGACCTGCTGGCCACACTTCTTTTGATGCAGCCCAGGATACGGTTGGCCTTCTGGGCTGCGATCGCACACTGCTTGCTCATGTCGAGCTTCTCATCAATCATCACCCCCAGGTCCTTCTCCACAGGGCTGCTCTCCAGCCATTCCCCACAGAGCCTGTATTTGTGCTTGGGATTGCCCTGACCCAGATGTAGGACCTTGCACTTGGCCTTGTTGAACTGCATGAGGTTGGCTTGGGCCCACCTCTCCAGCCTGTCCAGGTCCCTCTGGATGGCATCCCTCCCCTCCAGCGTGTCTGCCTCACCAAACAGTTTGGTATCATCAGCAAACTTGCTGAGGGTGCACTCTATCCCACAGTCCATGTCGCTAACAAAGATGTTGAACAGTACGGGTCCCAGTACCGACCCCTGAGGAACGCCACTCGTCACTGCTTTCCACTTGGACACCGAGCCGTTGACCGCAACCCTTTGAGTGCGACCATCCAGCCAGTTCTTTATCCACTGAGTGGTCCATTTATTGAATCCATGTCTCTTCAATTTAGAGACCAGGATATCGTGTGGGAATGTCATGCTGTGGAGGTGTTTATATTTCTCTGACTCTAAGGAGAAGTTCAAATTTTACAGTACAGCAGAGGTGATGTAACTTCAGGCTGCTGCCAAAAGGACTTCTCTCCTGTGTTTCCTTCCCCCTTTTCGTGCGGGTTTTTGTCTGAGCACTGACCTGGCTGTGTTCCAGCTGCAACTCGGGGCTCTCTGCTCCCAAGGGATGCCTTTCTTCTGCCCCTCTCTGCACTCCTTCTGCTGCTTGTCATATTTCCACATACCTGCACAGAAGCTACTGACAGTAGAGAAGAACCTTGGCCATACCCATTTGCACTACCTCATTGGCAGGGTCTTTTGCCAGGCTCCTCTTCCATTTGGTGGATGGGTGCTGGTGCTGCCAGACCTGGTCATTGCAACTTCCCTTCCTTCTTTTCAAGTCGATGTTTCGACATGTTGTGGCCTTGTGGAGACCCTGCCTGGTCAATGATAAATAAAGCAAAAATCAGAAATAAATTTAAAAAAGACAAACACTGCCCAGCCCCCCCCCTCCCCCCAAACATCCTCAGAGATAATGTATTTTCCTGCTAATAAGCCCAATGTTCCTGAGAGATGCTAGCTGGAGCTCTATTATGTGCTGTATTATGTAGGGATTTGGATTTCTGCATATTTTAGCAGTGTATGTATCCATGAATGCACATTGAATCAGCCCCTTTCTCCTCTGAGTCAAAATACATGGTGACAGTTTGCGAAAATAACATCTGCCAACAAAAAGTACGCTAGGCGGTAAAAGAAGAGCTGTACTGCAAGCACTGAAGTGGATCTGGTTCAGCCTTTGGTGCTTTTCAGGATGGCATTTAGCAATACTTTTTTTTTTTTTTTCTTCTTTCCCCTCCTCAGTGAATGCATAACATAACTTCAAAATAAGTAATGGCAGTTACAGTGTTATCTTTTTTTAAGGGTTCTCAGGTTGGCTGTGTGTAATTTGTAATAAAGCAGATGCATTTCCTCATAACCTGTGCTGTTCACATGCCTCACTTTGCCTTCACAATTCTTCATTGATCATAAAAATTGTTTACTTATTGGTCAATGTTGTAGTACCTTGAAATCCAAGCCATACTGGTACTGTAAAAAACAAGTCATAAAGTTTGAAGTAACAACCCGTGCTTGGATAACTTGTACCCATTCTGCTGGACTTTGTTTCTATTTAAGTGACTGGCTTCCCATTGATTTTAGTGTTATGCTCTGAATAGGAATTAGATGATTAAATAAGTGCATTGGGATAAGTCTTGCAATATTAATCAAGAAAATAAATGAAAGAAATAACGAGGAAAGGGTGATGAAGATAGAGAAGGATGCATATGGGGTTAAATCCCTGCCTAGGATCAGCTTTCTGTGCTTCCTGCCCTGCCATGGATTGCCTGTCCCCCCAACTCTTTACCGAAATAAATGGATAGTGTCTTTTTTTTTTTTTAATTATTATTTAGACTGCACAGTTCTTCAGCTTCAGTATCTTACTATTAGTATGTATGCCAGGTAGTACACCCTGGGGTCCTAATTTGGTTACAGACTCAAAATAGTACTGTAATAGTGTTTAATGATAATCACGGTGGGAAGATACAAGTTTAGCGCTGCACATCCCAGAAAAATTTTGAGAATGCTGCTTTTTTTCATGATGTGGGTGATGTTGACAGATTCCATCATTCTGTCTGGCCATAGTCACTTTTTTGGCATTTGGTTTTGAGGCACATTTTTTGCATTCAGTTTTCACCAAAGGAAAAATGGTTGTGCGGTCTTGGAGTATTACACTAAAGGGAAATTATCTGAGGCTGGTCTCATCTGAAATATGCCTACAGCATCTTGAATTCTGCAGACTGTGCCAATGTGTGGTTGAGACTATCGGGAACTTCCCAGGTTAGACTTGTGATTTGCGAGCAGTTTAAGTGATGATCCAGGAGATTTAAATATCTCTAGGGTACAAGCACTGGAATAGCATAAAATTATTGCTATAAGTGTGAGGACAAGAAGCATATATGAAAGGAAAAAAGAAATCTTTAAAGTGGCTGATTCTGGTGGTAGATAAACAGTCAGGCACGTAAGCCTTTATTGGAAATAAAACAGAAGCAGCAAACTTGAAGCTTCAAGGTATAAACTTATATAGGCTGTCAACAAGAATAGTGTTGTAAAGAATTAAAAAAAAAAAAAAAAAAATTAAAAATCTTCCCTATTGTGAGAACCCTGTCTTTCTGCAGTGCGTGTTATGTGATAAAGGATTTTCTTTTCTCTGTGTGGTCCCATTTGATTACAATGTTAGGAGTGCCTGGCCGCATTCCATATATAATTAATTGCAGCTTTGGTTTCGGATTGCAGCGGGGCCAGGCTGCCTCTACCCCTTGCACTTGTTCACATCTTTAGATAGCTTTCCACCATGCCAGCTGGTGAGTGAATGGAGCCTTTCACAGCAAGCCTAATAGGCATGAATGGTTGAGTCATTGTCCTTCTTGGCTCTCTAGTTAATTTAGTGATAAAAAAGGTTGGAGCTGCTGCAGTTGACGTTCTCTTTATTGCCTGTGTTTTCAGCGTAAACACTGCGTGTAAAGGGATTTCATCTTTTTGCCAGCTCGTTTCTGTTTCTTGCTGGTTTTGGAAGGAAAGGATTCTTTATGAAGAGGTACTAAGACAAGCTGCTAGGTATTATGTTCATTTGTTTACTTTGAGTTTCCAGCAAAGCAGACAGTTGAATACCTCAGGTTGTGTGTTCAGGTTCCAAGTTTTACAATTTTTTATTCCTTCTGAGGTTAAATTCTCTCTACTCACATAAATGATTTCTGCACTGCATGCAAACTTAAGTTACACCGAGCTATAACTTCAGTTCTTGCCTGCTTTCTGGACTGTTTTTTTTTTATTTATTTACCTAAACAGTATACAAGCTTAAACAAAAAAAATAAAAGGAGGTCTGTTTTCTTACAGGGAGGTGTTGTAGATGTGAATAAAAAAAAAATTTATTTTTAATACCCTTCTTGATAGATGTAAAAATTAGCAGAAAATGTATTCAAACCAGGAAATTTTGTAACAATAGAAAATGTTCTTTCTATGAGTACTTTTCAATTCCGTATGTATAAAACATTTTTTTTTTCTAAACTACTGTTGGTATTGCTCTTATTAAAGTCTAAAAAGTAAACTAACTTCAGATAGCATGTAGTAAGAAAGGTGGTCAGAAATGCAAATAAATTCAATATAGTATTTGAAGACCATGCATGTGTTCATAAATGCTATTGCTCGATCACGATATCCGAAAAGTTATTTTTTTAAGCCTCTTGTGAGATCAAGAAGGAAAGAGGGAACATGTGCCAACTTTTCAATTCCTTGTTTTCCAGTTCTTTCAAAATCAAAGAAGGCAAAGTGAGTCAAAAGGGCAAAGGCAACATCCAGCAAAACTGCTCACTGACCATCTTGTCATTTGTGGAGCCAGGATAAACAAAAACACAGTTCGGGCAGTTGCTTTTCTTCTGTAATGAATTGCATGTAGTACAAAAAAAAATACAACTCAATGACCACTTCCCAGTAGCAGAAATACGACTCAATGACCACTTCCCTACAGCAGAAAATTGTTTTACAATGAGAAATGTGGGCACTGTAGTAACCTCCTTCTGCGTAAGGCTGGTGCGATGAGGGCATAGGTGGTGAGCCCTTGGCTCTGATGGAGGGCTTTCATGTCCCTGAGCTAATCAGTTCCACCACCAGCATTGCTGGGGGGTGATTTCACGCTCTGCCCTCGCTCAGCCTGGAGGAGCTGCGGAGGGAGGGGAGGACCCTGGGTAGCAGCGTGGTGATGTCTGGTCTGCCAGAGGGGCAGGCTGCTTTCCTGAGCCCCTTGGATAGAGGACCCATGCTATTTGTGTATCTGTGCTTTATCCTGGGCCATCCTGCTCATCCGGCAGCAGTGAAGTTTTGCAGAGGAAGATATCCTCTTTAATGCTGAAAAGTGTTCTTTCATACAGCAAAGAAAACAAGATCATCTTCAGTAAGAGCTCTTGTACACCTTCTGCGTCCTTGTTCTCACAATAAAACATTTTTTCTGGAATCTCCCTGGGACTGTGCCCATGTCTGCAGTTATAAATGAGCAATATGCTTGTTTCACAGTGCTTAATGGGCCCAGTGGAAACTTGCATAAATACTGGGAGTTGTAGGGGTTGGCTGGGGCAGGGGCTCTCGTAACTGTAATGCAGAGGATCTGGGAGCAAAACTCTCATCAGCACTAAAGGAGAAGTTTGCCTTATTCCCTGCTAACCATGCTGAAAATCTTCCCCAAGAGGCACAGTTTTATAGTCATAATTTAATTTGATTTGTATTGGCCCTCTTTGCCTGATTAAAACTGTATATAAAAAAGCAGAAGAGAGCGAGAAAAGAACTGTTAAGCTCTTTAGTATTTGGGGCTCGCTCATATTTCATCAGTGCAGTAAGAGCAGGAAGAAAATAGCCCATCCTTTTGTAACTCTGCCATGTCTTGGGACTGTTATCTAGCTGCAGTGGTGATTGACAGACAGTCAATGTTGACATTCCTGTCTATTAATCTGAACCATACGCTACTTGTTTGCAGGGGTAGTAAGAGAAGAAATCTAACTACAGCACAGGTGTGAGGCTTGTTTTAGTTAAACTAAAAGCAAATTTTTTTTTTTTACACTACTTCTGTATTTTGTTTATGGTTGCCTTTAAATTGAGATAATTTTCTTACTATGATAACTCACAATGAAATCCTCTCTCTCTCTTTCCTTTTTTTCTTTTCTAGTATATAATTTTGTTATGTCGTTTTACTTACCTGAATAATCCCACAGACGTGGTTTATTAAAGTGAGCAAACACAGCTACATTTGACCAATTCTTGATGGCTTTTGCACCTTTTAAGTTTTTTGCATTGCTTTCTTGGAATTGAGAACAAGTTAAAATATTGTGTCTGATGATCCTTTATATGTTTGATTGTGTTCTTTTTTTTTTTTCTTTTCCCAAGGATTTATTTGAAGGTCAGTATTGGAGAGTAAAAAACCTGTGGTGGGGTGCAAGGGGGCTGCAGCAGCAAACTTGTTCATTGCTGCATTCTGTGTGTGGGAGCTACCTCGTGATGTAGTCAGTGTGCTCCAGTCTGGTTGTGCAACAATGATATTATGGTGTCAGATCCAGGAGTCTCTGTGGCTGAGGGTCACTGGCTAAACGTTATTTCATTTTGTATTGGGGAAGTACAATTTGGAAGCTGACAAAAAGAAAAATCTGAAATCCAAAGTTGAATGATGCTCATAGAGATTGCACAAAGGGATGATAAAATCTCATTGTATGAAAGAATCAAAATCTTTTTTTAATTCTGCCTTTTCTGCAATTAATAGCTACTTGAGTAGGCGTTACATTCTGCACAGGAGTTTCCTGCAGAGGGTTCACTGCAGATTTCTTAGCATTAAGGAATACCTTGGAAGGATTAAGGTAAGACTCTTAGCAGACTAAGTTTCTAGAGGACATTCTTGTTAACATGTGACTGGCTTCTGACTTTTGACCTTCCCCTTTAAAGTGTTGACATCACTATAATTACCACGAGGCACTACAGAAAAAAAAAAAGTTTAAATGATTGCCTCCAATTAAGGGGATTTTGTAATGTGCAAATGAAATGATACATAGGTAGAAGTCCTTGTTGGCGATGGTTCTTCATGATAACGACATAAAAATAATTCTTTTCAAACCTGCTAACTGTATCTTGATCCAAAGAATAATTTTAACTACACTGAAAGATGATTAATCAAAATCGAATGATACAAACACAAAAATCAACAGATTTCTGGATCTGACTACTCTGATTTCCTTATTTTGTCCATCACACTTTGATTCACACTAAAAAGGGTGTCTAAAACACATTTGCCTTGCCTTCCTGCTGCAAGGTGTCCTTTTTCCTTTGCTGTCAGCACCAATGCATCTCTGCTAGTGTTAGCATAGTCCACCATGAGCACTTTACTATCGTCTCTGTGGAGATGAGCCAAAAAGGTTTACATAAGGTTTGGGGTTGAAGTCCAGCAGATACCTGACATTGTCCCACTTCTTTCTCTCCTCAACCTGTTTCTGAGGTAGCAGCAGTGGGGATAATTTTAGGAGAAAGAAAATGCTGGTGATGCTGCAACTACCCTTATAAATAGACCTTAAGAAGGGAACACAGAGCAATTCTACCTTTAGTATTTCCACTGCTGTTTTGAAAAGGACTAGTAAGTTTTTGCTGTACTTTGATCTTTTTCTTTTTTTTTTTTCTACTGAAAACAATCACATTTGTTCTGCCTAAAGAGAAGATTTTTGTTAAATCCCCTTGCAAATGGTCCCTGATCTCTTTTTGTATTTCTGAATCTTTCTTCCTTCCCAGCCCTGTCAGTTTGAGGGAGGAGCAAAATCACTATGGCAGCAGGCTGCTTCCCAGATGTGTCAAAGAAACCTGCCAAGTTTCATAGGTTTATTGTGCGCAATGCTCAGATTCCCTTTTGTGTTTGTCACGTAATCAGTCGAAAATAGCAGTATTTGAACCAGGATTTCACACTCCCTTATTCCGTCCCTGGCAGGGCCACTGTGTGTTTCCTCGTCCATGTCAGTCTCATGCTTGTTCCGGAGAGGATGGAAAGGAAATGGTGGGGCAAAAGCCGCCTTAATTTGCTTCTGAAGACAAAGGTCTCATCATGCCTATTGTACTGGAGCACTGGTACAAATCGAAACAGTGGCCTCCTGAGAGCATTCAAATGGGGTTTTCTGGGACTCTGTCGCATTTGTTTTCTCATTGGAAGGTCAGAAGGGCTCAGTAAAGTCAGTAACAGCAGATCAGTCTCATCTACACTGCAAGTCTGAGCCATTTTTTAAAATCATGTCAAGGGGCAGCATCCCCAGCAGAGCAGCTATCACTGTTCAGCCAGCCAGTCCTATTGGGAACGTGGAAACTCTCAGTGATAGATGTTCCTCTTGTATGATGTGTTATTGCCATTGGTAAAACACTCCCAGAGCTTTGGCATGTGCTTACTTCAATCTGCCAAATTAATTTCCTAGCTCTGGTTTGGACTCATTCTTTCAAATCACATCTGGGAGATGCTGGGATGCCATACCTGGTTGCAGGTTATGTACTTTTCCACGTTGAGTGCTGTGGGAACGTGGTCATACTGTTGGAACACCTGCCCCACCACACTGCACATCCGTAAGGAGCACCCTTGGGTCTGATTTTTTGTGGCATCCCCACAGGTACTCAGTTCTCCAGTGCAGACAAATCCTGAGCCTCCACCTGTGTCCGCTTCTTCTTGAGGTAATGACATCAGGTGAAAAGGATGACTTAGCACCTTTTCTCATAAGAGTGTTGTGTTTCATTTTTGGGACATCCACTGGAGCATATAGGTGGTGCTCCATGCCTGTAGACTGGGTTTTAATGGACTTTTGGTTCTCATGGGGGACTTCAACTTCCCTGATACCTGCTGGGAAGGCAACACTGCTAGGCATGTACAGTCCAGTAGGTTCCTCCAGTGCATTGATGATAACTTTTTGACTCAGGTGGTGGAGGACCCCACAAGGAGAGGTGTACTACTGGACCTAGTACTGAAAAACAAAGAGGGACTGGTGGAGGATGTTAAGGTTGGTGGCACACTTGGCTGCAGTGATCATGAGAAGACAGAGTTCGGGATTAAGTGCAGTATGCAGAAAATGACAAGTAGGGTTGAAACCTTGGACTTCAGGAGGGCTAACTTTGAACTCTTAAGGAATTGCTGGGAGAAATCAAATGGGAGAGGGCTCTAGAGGGTAAGGGGGCTCAAGAGAGCTGCCTGGTATTTAAGCACCAGCTCCTCCAAGCTCAGGATAGGTGCATCCTGAAGTGCAAGAAATCGGGCAAGGGAAGGAGACCGGCATGGCTGAGCAGGGACCTTCAGAAAAAACTCAGGTGGAAGAAGGGAGTTTACAGGATGTGGAAAAGGGGGCTGATGACTTGGGATGAGTATAAGAATGCTGTCAGGGTATGCAGGGATGAAACGAGGAAAGCCAAGGCAGCCTTGGAATTGAACCTGGCAAGGGATGTCAAGACCAATAGGAAGGGTTTCTTTAAGTATACAGGAGGCAAAAGGAAAACCAGGGAAAATGTGGGCCTGCTGTTGAACGAGACGGGTGCTGTGGTGGCGGATGATGCAGAGAAGGCAGAGTTGCTGAATGCTTTCTTTGCTTCTGTCTTCACTGCTCGGGCCAACTCTCGGAGTCCCAGACTTTGCAAGTAACAGAGAACGTCTGGAGGAAGCATGACTTTCCCCTGGCCAAAGAAGAAGGTAGGGATCAGTTAAGTAAACTGGATACCCACAAGTCCATGGGGCCTGATGGGATGCACCCGCGAGTGCTGAGGGAGCTGGCGGAAGTCATTGCTGGGCCGCTCTCCATCATCTTTGAAATGTCCTGGAGAACAGGTGAGGTGCCTGAGGACTGGAGGAAAGCCAATGTCACTCCAGTCTTCAAAAAGGGCAAGAACTTGGGAACCTACAGGCCAGTCAGTCTCACCTCCATCCCTGGAAAGATGATGGAACAGCTCATTCTGGGCGTCATCTCCAAGCATCTGGAGGAAAAGAAGGTTATCAGAAGTAGTCAACATGGATTCACCAAGGGGAAGTCACATCTGACTAATCTGATAGCCTTCTATGATGGCGTGACTGGATGGGTGGATGAGGGGAGGGCAGTGGATGTTGTCTACCTTGACTTCAGCAAGGCTTTCGACACAGTCTCCCACATCATCTTCCTAGGCAAGCTTAGGAAGTGTGGGTTAGATGAATGGACAGTGGGGTGGATTGAACAGTGGTTGACAGATAGAGCTCAGAGGGTTGTGGTTAGTGGTGCAGAGTCCAGTTGGAGGCCAGTAAGAAGTGATGTTCCTCAGGGGTCAGTACTGGGTCCAATCCTGTTCAATATATTCATCAATGACCTGGATGAAGGGATAGAGTGTACCATCAGCAAGTTTGCTGATGACGCAAAACTGGGAGGGGTGGCTGACACACCAGAAGGCTGTGCCACCATACAGCATGGCCTGGACAGGCTGGAGAGTTGGGCAGAGAAAAACCTGATGAGGTTCAATAAAGGCAAGTGTAGGGTATTGCATCTGGGGAGGAATAACCCCATGCATCAGTACAGGTTGGGGGCTGACCTCCTGGAGAGCAGCTCTGTGGAAAGGGACCTGGGAGTCCTGGTGGACAACAGGACGACCATGAGCCAGCAATGTGCCCTGGTGGCCAAGAAGGCCAATGGCATCCTGGGGTGCATCAAGAAGAGTGTGGCCAGCAGGTCGAGGGAGGTCATCCTCCCCCTCTACTCTGCCCTGGTGAGGCCGCATCTGGAGTACTGTGTCCAGTTCTGGGCTCCCCGGTTCAAGAGGACAGGGAACTGCTGGAGAGGGTCCAGCAAAGGGCTACAAAGATGATTAGGGGATTGGAGCATCTTTCTTATGAGGAAAGGCTCAGGGACTTGGGTCTTTTTAGTCTAGAGAAAAGAAGCCTGAGGGGGGATCTTATCAATACTTAGAAATACTTAAGGGGAGGGTGCCAGGTAGATGGGAACAGTCTTTTTTCAGTTGTGCCCAGTGATAGAACAAGAGGTAACGGGCACAAACTGAAGCACAGGAAGTTCCATCTTAACATGAGGAGGAACCTCTTTCCTTTGAGGGTGGCAGAGCACTGGCACAGGCTGCCCAGAGAGGTGGTGGAGTCTCCCACACTGGAGACATTCAAAACCCGCCTGGACGCCATCCTGTGCAACTGCTGTAGGTGTCCCTGCTGTGGCAGGGGGGTTGGACTATATGATCTCCAGAGGTCCCTTCCAACCCTGATCATTCTGTGATTCTGTATGCCTGTGTTTTGATTACTTAATGTAAGTTACAAGCTACTTTATTGATTGTCTTTTGAATGGCCAAGTTTAATTTCACCTGTGTTTGTAGCCAAAGCTTCTTCAGTTAAATGCTTAGAATTGTTGTTCAGAGGTACCCATTTCTTTCTACTAACCATAGGGGAAACCTAAATTCCTAGTTTAAGTTCTTTGAATCACTCTATTGTGTATATATATATATATATATATATATAAAGGTATAGTGTACCTTTGCAGTGCTGAAATAAGTCATCTGAATCCAGCCCATACTCTCTGAAGAGCCTGATTTAGAGCCTTTTGTTGCATTGCTCTTTTGTTACTTGCTGTTTTTCTCCCTTTTGTGTTGGCAGCAACAAAGAAACCCTTATTTCAGTGCAATTCCATCAGTCATGTATAGAAATAGAGCAAATACCTAGGAAATCGGAATGGATCCCAGAAGGGCCTCATGGCAATTTCTGTTCCAACTTCAAAAGATGCCATTTACATAATGCAACATCTTCGCTGGAGTGAATAAACGGTGATATAATACAAGACCTTTTGTCTTTTATACCTTACATTTAAATAATAGACACATAAAAATTAAAATAAAAATACCTGAAAGTTATGTTTGGTTAATGAAGCTGTGAAATTGAAGGTTGTTTCTGATTCTGATGCACAGTATCAACAATTGTTTTCCTTTTTATTTTATCAAGCAGTAAGAGGCAGGTTCATATTAGCTGATCTAATCCAGTCCAACTTTATATTATCTTCATCTCAGCTGCTCCTCATGCTCAGCTTCAATTTATGTATTATTGGCCTCCCTCTGGTCTCCTGTCTTGCTTCCCTCTGGCTGTTTAAGATTGTAGATAGCTGAGAAAGAGTCACTCTCTTCTAAGACAAGCATGAAAGGTAAGCGTCTGCTGATCTTTTTCTTGGCTTAGACCCATACCGCTGCTTTTTAAGGACTACTCTAGCATCTCTAGCTCTTATAAGAAAACAGTACTTTATTTCCATCAAAAAGTGCTTTCTGTCCTGTTTTGATTTTTTACCCCAATTGGATAATTCTCTGGAAGTGTCAAGGGTCCCCCTCTGCTCTAACAAAAGGCTTTAACCACACTGCAGACGATTCTCCATATAGAATTTCCACAGCCTGCGCCTGCTCCTGTAGGCTTCTCTCCTTGTATAGGTTTCCCATCCAGTTATTCCTGCTTTTATTCATGGCTGTGGTGGTGTTAGATTCACCATCACCCCCCTCCCCAAAACTTTTGGGATAACTACTTGCACGAGCTTCCACCCTTGGCTCCTCCGTTTCTCAATTCCCTCTGAAGCTTTCCTCTGTGGGAGAGTGTTTTCTCTATAAGCTGGGGCACCCTTGCACCTTTCACTCACTACAACTGTTGCACCCACCTCTATGAACAGCTAGCTTAAAGGGAACTGTTTTCCAAAATGTTAAACATTAGCAAAGCTCACCCAGCACATGCTTGATATGCCATCTGTTACAAAGAGGAATGAGGCTGCAGTGAAAGAAGAGCACACTGAGAAGGAGAATAAATCCTATTTCTTACTCCTCTGTGCTCTGCATATCCTGCCATATCATCATTTTTCTAACTGCTTCAGGTTTCCTTTGCAGATTTGACTTTCAGCCTTTTCCTAACACATGCAAAGAGATTTCACAGCTGCTTCTATACTGCATCTCAGGCACTGGTCACCTGCACTAACCTTCTAACTGGAAGTATGGTGCTAGCAAGTCCCAGCTGCTCTTAGAACAGATGATGTTAAGATTCTCATAGGAAGAAGCAAAAGTCTCTTCTCCTTTTCCAAGGCTCATTGGGGCCTGGCCTTCAGGTATAAATTTCCAATTCTGAACTGGTCCCCTTGTTATTTCCTTTTGGTCTTAGTTTTCTTAATCAGATGATGGAGGGCAGCCAAGGCTCACCACTAATTCTATTTACCATGCCTTATATGCCCCGATTGCAATAAATCTCAGGCCACATTGTTCTCTGGCATTTAAGCGTATTGTGTTGATGCTGTGAAGAAGGCAAAAAAACCCGTAATGAGTTTAAGTCTGTTCCTCGCAGGAAGTTCCTTCTTTGGCCCTCGCAGTAGCTGTCAAGCGGGTAGCTGTAGCCTCGTGTAGCCTCATATCCTATTTTGTCTCTCTGTCTGTCTCTCTCTCTTTTTTTTTTTTTTTTTTTTTTTTTTTGTGAAGATGTGCCTAATGGAGGAGAACATGGCCAGCTTTAACACAGGAAGCAGAAGTTCAGATTCTGGGTGCTGTTTTAACCCATGTTAATTTCTTAAAATACAGTGTGTCCCAAAGACTAAACTATAAGTTTGAATAGGATAGGATCGCGATCCGTCTTTTAAGGTTGGGAATGGTGCAAAACAGTGGATACATCAGGATTCTCTAGGACTAGTGATTTTTTTTTTTTTTTCACTCACCTACCCCACAAGTATTGAGATGAGGGTTTTCAACAGGTTCCTTCTCTCTGCTACAGACTATATTTTATGTCCTTCTAAGGTACTTGCTACACAGTAAGCACTTTGCACAAAATGCCCTTTCACTCAAGGACTGTTCCTTGACTTGTGCTCCCCTGCTCTTGAAGCATGAAGAATGGTAACTAAACAAATGGGGTTCTGTAAAATGGAAAGTGTGAAATCATGTGCAACTGCATTGCATGTTTTTGACTAATCTGAGGACAAATGCTTAAACCACAAAAAGACTTACTTGCCCTGTGCATGGCCTCACTGAATCCTCATAGCACAGGCCCCCTTCACACAGAAGACACGCTCTCTACATTAGCGGTAAATCAAGAACCTCTGTTCATGGCATCCAGAGAGGCTAAACAGACTCTTTAAAGTTGTAAATCTGGAATCAAATTTTTGGTTAGAGGGTGTGTATTTTGGTTGGTGGATTTTTTTGTTTTTTTGTTTCTTTTGTTGTCGTTTTGGGTTGTGGTGTTTTTTTTTTCTTTTTTTTTGTTCAGATCAGCTACTTAGGATGTAAGCTTGGAAACCAGGAGGCTACTGGAGCATGATAGCAGTGTTTATGACTGCATCAGACCCTGATAACAGCCAGTTTTCAGACTGGTTCAGCTGTCAGGAATTGCATGTGTACGACTAGAATATAAATATTTGTGAATAGAACACAACTACTTGCTGTTTCCATATTTATATAAAACGATTTATAATAATTCTTGATAGTGAATATACTTTTCTTTGGACTCAGAATTATACTTTGCCGTAGTTTGAGGGGCCTGCAGGCATGCTCTCGCAAAAGCACTACCCTAGTTACACCAAGTTTACTGCAGTCAGTGAATAAGCGAGATGTAAATGAGATCAAATCCAGGTCGTGGTATCTACTGCACATTGCTGTGTACATAAGGGAAATTATTCTGCTTTCCTATCTGGTTACGGTAAGACTCTAGTACATCATTAGGAATTTTGCCAGGGGAAATCTGTATGTCCGACGCTTTTATGAGATCAGAGCTACATTAGAAACTCTTTAGTTACTAAAATGCTGTTGAACCTTATTGACGCAGGAAAGATTTCGGTAGCACAACTGAATGTACTTCTGAAGGTTAGAAACGTGCAGCGCTGCAGTTCAACGCACCTGCAGAATCCCTAGAGTCTTCAACCCTTCAGAGGTTTCCGTAAGAAATAAATAACAGAGCAGCTCCAAATAAGGAAGAACTGAAAGAATCTTGTTTCCTTTGTTTAGAATAGCATCAAAGTAGGCTGTGAAAGGGAAGAGTAGTTCATACCTCTTCTGAATTCACAGCTGTCTTGTTTCTTTCTAGTATGTAACATAAGCTGAAGGATTAATTTGGTTTTAAGTAGTTTATTTTTTTAATGTCTCTTTTAAACGTGGATTGTCTATCCTGGAAGGGATTACTGCAGAACTGGAGAATAAGTCCCAGAGGATAAGAATTCAGCAAGGGAAAATGATATTTCATCAGGATGCTAAAATATTAGATTGAATTAACTGCTCATTTATATGGCAGGCAAAAGGCTTGGAGAATATATGAGATGCTGGGTCAGCAAGAGGGAAAAAAGAATGATGGGAAGGAGAACTTTACCAGTTTGACTCTTTTCTGTATGGTTGCTGTTCCCAAGTGGATTAGAGCAGTCCTGCTAGATGAAGAGAGAGTAGGGAGGAGGGAATTGCCAGCTAAAGATATCCCCAATCTTGTTTATAAACAAGATGGATAACAAAGCAATTCTGAATTGGGGTAAATGCCAAAGTGTTTTTTGTCCAGCCTGCTCATCTCCTTAGCTGCTCTTCGTATACTCATATAATTCACTTCAATAGGTAAGATAAAGCTTATGTCATTATTTTCTTGAAACATCAAACTGCTACTGGGAAGGACTGGTGAAAAGAAATTGCATTTGCATCTCTCATGTGGGTCACATGTGGCAACCAAGGTACTGTCACTGTTTCGATATTAAAAGACTACCAAGGTCTTGCACCTGGCTTTGGAGGTTCAGATGTGATATGGCTGGTGCTGTGCTAATAAAGAATAGTGAAAAGCGTTAACAAAGTGGCACTTTTTTACACAGCACTTGAAACTGGTGTGGGGAGCAATTATTACTTGTTGTGTAAATATTTGCTTTTGATAAAAATGACAGCCATAACTAGACAGATGTGTTGAGGGAGTCATAAAATGACAGGTTCTGATATAATACGTCTGACAGTGAGCACTTCCCAAATGCCTAAGGAGAATGTGTACCGTGTTTCTACTTGTACAAGAAGTTAAGCAGCACACCAATATCCATTCCCTCCTAGAACTGGAAAATCCTTTCTATAAGGAGGAAAAACCCCCAACTATTGTTAAGTGAATTGGTTCCATGGGACAAAGGATCTGGATTCTTAAGGTTTATGTCACTTGATGGATTTTCTGACGTCTAAGGTGGTTTGAGTTTTGAGGGAATCTTTTTGTCTTTGAGATGTTTGTCTTCCTCCTATAAGGATTCCTCTGTTGTATTTGTACAGCCCCCTTCAGTTAGGGGCTAATCATTTTTTCCTTTCTTTTTCTTTAAATGTGTGGGAACTAAGCACCTTTCTCCCCTTCTGGTGTATTTGGTTGAAACTGGCCAACACGTCCCGGGATGTGTACACACATGGAAAACCAGACAGGTTGGAAATACATAAAACTTCCAGGCCAGTAACATGAACAGGAACATTTGCTTTACGTTTCGTTTTGCCATGTCTGAAAAAAACACTGTCAAGATTGGCTGGTAGCTTTAGCACTCACTGAGGCAGCTGAGCCTCTGTGTCTGAACCAATTACTATGGTTTTAGTGGGATTGGGCGAAAAGGCAGTTCAATTCAAACTGCTTTATTGGCATGACTAGTGTCGCAAGCTTTGCCAAAAGGCATGGTGCCACTGGGGATTTGAGAGATTCAACATGTCAAAATGATTTTGGTCTTAAAATAAGTGCCATTTGATACTTTATTCTGCAATGATTAGAACTGGAGAAGGTTTTGATCGCTGTTCCTAATTTTAGAAGTTTGAATAAATGGTCTTGGTAATGGCAGCGTAACGCTGTCAGCTATGCAGCTGAGGAATAAGGGAAAGCTCAGTCTTCTCATCTAAAACGCGACAAGGGATGAACAATAAGAATCTTTCCAGTGTCTAGAGATAGTCTAGAAAATGACATTTGGCTTTAGGACATAATGCAGAAATCCCCAGACAGGGTCTTTTCTAAAACGGAAAGAAAGGCGAAATCCTTGCAAACAGTCTGTTAATTTGCAAGTAATTGCTGTGATAGAAAAGGGCTCAGTTAGCCGAGATCCTTGGTCACTAGTTAGAATGGCAATGCAAAGAGTTAAATCTTGTTTTCTTTCAATCCAATATTAAAACAACATCAAACAATGCCCTAGAAAATGCATGTAATTTATAAACAGGCTGGTTTGTACTTCTCAGAGTCTAGTGTTGTGTACTGGAAAATGTTAAGCTGATAAAGAGTAAAGGGCTGCACTATTTTAAGCTCTCTTATCCAGTTAGCTGACTAAAACTGTTTTATAGCTAGAACAGAGCATCTGGGCTGGTACACAAAGCGTTCATCAGTGACTCTAAATCTGTGAAAAGGAGCAGGGAAACAACAAGCTAGGAATAGATTCTGTCAAGCCCACAACATCTGAACAATTTGTAGTTAGAAATCCCCCCCGATGCTCAGAAATCACAAGTATCTGCCAGTGCTTCAAGATTTTTCTCTGCGAGCATGTGCTGTTTTTCTGAGGTTCCTATGTGCCTTCAAAAAAAAAAAAAAAGTGGAAGATGGAACATACTGTACTGAGCAGCGAAGCAATGAAGCCAGCATTGAAAAGAGAAAAACAATCCAGGCTGGGACACTTCTGCTATCTCCCAATTTATCATACTTTGCATATGATGAAAAGGATATTTAAATTTGGTTGTTTTCTTTGTTCCTCTTGAGGTTTTAAGGTCAATACCAGGTGACTGATTAGTGCCCTGTTGCTCCCTTCTAAAACCTCCGAAGAGGTAATGAAGTTTAGAAAGGATTGTCTGCTCAGGGCAGGTCATCTACTAACAGATGTCAATCTTGTCTGTGGCTTTTAACCTGAGCAATGTCTTCCACTCCGTGTAAAAGACTCAGTAGTGTGATAATGTGTGCCTCAGTTTCCAGATTCTTAATTAAGAAAGTAAAAATCCAGAAGTTTACCACTTCCAATATCCTCTCCTGCAAAGAGCCCCTATATAGCACTCATATTACTACTTTTGGTCTTAACAGAGGATTTTTGACTGCATTGATGTTTACTAGACTGAATTGAGGTATCTGAATATCATAATCTGAAACCAGATCTGCACTTGTAGAGTAGGGACCTGAGTTAAAATAGACCTAATATTAACTAAAAATACTACTACTTTTTTTTTTTTTTAACCCCACAAGTACAATAAAACAAAATCTTTTTTCCTTTTCAACAACAAAATATGTTATGAACTGCTCAGTTATACTTATTAGAAAAGAGAAGAAAAATGTAAAGAAAGCAATAATAATCTCTGGTTTGGGGTGACTGTTAAATTTTGGATATTTTATCCTGTGGATTTTATTTTCAAATTCCAAGCACTTCTGCAATTGAACTTGAAGAGAATATAGCACTCCTGAGGCAGTGAAGTACAGATTTTCAGAGAAAGGCTATCCAGTGGAGGATGCTGAAATAAAAAGGTGCTGTAAGTGATAATGCTGTGGGCTGATAGCACTGTGAAATTTCTGCTTTTAGTCTTGAAAGCAACAGGACTTCAGTGGACGTGAAACACGGTGTTGGATAGAAAGTGTGAAAGCCACCTTTGGGGGTTCTTTTAAACTTACCTCCTTTGTAGATGCTCCACTGCAGACAACTTGTTCCGGCCTCTGCTTTCCGGACGCATCAGCGTATAAAACTTTTGGGAAAACCAGAGCAGCCTTGGACAAGCCCCCTGCAGCCCCTGTGGGACCGTGGCTCTGAGCCATCAGGCTGTTAGAGAGCCTGGGCTGGCTTTCCAGCTCGGTGTGGGAGGGGGAAAGTACTGCCACAAAACTTCTCTCAGGCCTGAGCTCAACCCTAACAGAGGGCTTTCCCCTCTCCTGTTGTCTGTATGTGTGCTCTGAGACTGGTGAGATGAGTCTTTTTTGGGTAATTTTCTAAGTGCTGTGGTAAGGAATTACAGGTAATGCCCTTCATAAAAACTTGGCTGGCACAGCAATGCACTGCTCAGCGATGTGTTTTAGCCAGGTGTAGCTGGAAGGTGTCCACCAGCACTGTCAGCATCCCACCACCAGTGCGGGAGGGAGGAGGTAGCCATGGCAGGGCGGGTAAAAGGAGACAGGCAGAAGGAGCAGAGTGTCCTGGGATGAAATTCTGGGGCTACGCAAAATTGCAAGAGGCTCCTTGTCTGCACATTTACCCCAGGGTGTTTGCTTTTAAAGTTGGCGTGCTGTAAGTGATTAAATTTTCCCTGCCCTGTCGTAGCAGGCGCTGCCAACCTCATTAAACAAGTATCTCCTATCTTTGGCTTGCTGTGGAGTGGGTGGACTGACTCCCACTGTGTCTGATCTGGTTAGCAATCCCAGCTCTTGCCTTGATCCCTGCTTGTTACACAAATAACGCGGGCTTGGAGATCTTCTATCAAAACTGCTTTTTATTCTTTTTGACTGCAGAACTAAGTGTTGCAAGTGAAGCAACCACAGGTGCCAGGGATAGATCGAGGACGGAATTTTATTAGGGGAAAGGGAAACTATTTATGGAGTTGAATTATGTATAAAACAGATTGCTCTTATGGCTGAAACAGAGGTGGGGGACCTGTTCCTGCCAGCTAGGGGGTTTGCTATTCACGTATAATCCCATTCAGATTTCATATTTGCCCTGTCACGGACCTGTAAAAGGTTGTCCTTTGCTTGCCTTCTACAGATTCACAGGCTTGTTTAACATGGGACATAGGAAGAATTTCTACTTCCTACATCACTCCAGGAGAGAGATTTTCCTAAATAACAATCCCCAATCGCAGATTGTCATCTGAGGCAGGATGGAAACCCTGGAGGGGGAAGTGGAAGCAAGGCTGAGTTTGAGAACTGTGGGTTAGATGTAAACTGCAAGCTTGGAATGAGAGGCTTGGAGGATCTCTCTTCCATCATGGTTTCAAGCTGAGGCCGTTGTGTGGGACTTATGATGAATATCAGATGCAAAACACGCTGAGGTGCTACTTTTGTTTTTTCTTGAATAGAAGTAAGACAGAGGAAGCAATGATAAGACTGAACTAATAGTTACTTGGTCAAGGGATGTCCTTAGATATTTTTTTTTGTTGTTGCTTTCTGCTGTACCTCAACATGCGTTGCAGCACCGCCATCCAGAATAACATGCTGCGGAAGGAAATTAACTCCTCTTGGCTACATGGAAATTGGGATGTGATTTCTATTGTGTTTTCAGGAAGGACAATGAAACTGCTTGTGACACAGCTATTAAATTCGCTTTTTGCCACTTGTGCCCATTTGTTATGAATTAATTGCACTTGGCATCAACACAGCTTGGTAAGGGTTATAAAAAGCTGAAATTTTATAATTGAAAGTATCCAAAGCTGTTTTATTAAAGCAAGTCTTGCTAGCCAAACTCCATGTGAACATGGCTTTGTCTAGTTTTGCTCTTAAATAGCTGAGACCTTGGAGTCAATGTAATTCATTGTGCTCTATGTAAATGAGGCTGTACTAAATGACTAACGCATGTTATCCACATAGATCCGAGATGAGGTGTCTGGGGGGAAATGATAGTATCTGACTGACAACAGCGACCCACCAGGGAAGTCCCTGGCCTTCATTTCTATAGAGGTATGAGCACAAATGTATTATTACACTGCTAAAAAGCCAGAGGAAGGAATTCTTCTCCCTGCCCTTTTTTGAGGGCACTCAGGTTTATATCCTTTGAGCCAAGAGCAATTTTTGCAACAATCTGTCTTCTTGAGGGATTAAGTCAGTGTCAAAGACAGGGGAGGCAGAACTGTTAATTGCAGGCAAATCAGTTGGGGTAAAAATGCAATTAGAAGAGACATTGTGGGAATTGGCAAATGCCAGGCACAGTTTCTTTATACCAAGATTTTCTATACTTTGATTCATGTGTTCAGACCTGCCAACCACTTGGCAAAGTCTGTAACAAAAAGGGAATTTGTCACCAATTTATGGTGAAGACATGGAAGACCTCTCAAGCATCTCATGTCAAATTGCATATTATTCACCTGCTAATGCACTTGTTTAAGGTTGTGTAGACCTACCTATGCCTGGATTATTTTTAAAGGTACACACTTTCAAGCAGTTGACAAGAACTACTGTATGAAAAAGACTATATAAAAACAAACTTTCAGCTAAGGATACTTCAGGGTTGAAACATAGATGACCAAACTGAGTTAATCACTTTTTCATCGAAAAGAAAATACGATGCCTGAAAGAGTAGGGTCTGTTATTAGAATAGGTATTTTGTAGTTAGTATTTCTGCATGAAGAACTTGATCTAGAAAGATTCCTATGTAACTCCATTCAAAGCAGATTTTGTGCAGTTACACAGTTTCTAACCAAACCAACATTAAAATTCATAGACAACTCTGAGATAAAATGCATATAAAGAAAGATCTCTTTGAATACATAAAAATTAACTCATACAGCTGAAGTAGTGAAGCTTCCATGTCTCTTAGACTCTTCTCCTCCCTTTCTAGTATTCACAAAGGTATGAGCAGTTGTTTTTTTTTTTTTTACCTTGATGTGGAGGCTGAATACAGGATTTCTGTTATGGAGACACTGATGAAAGAAAATTTGCTTGTAAAAAAGACTCCTTTCCAAGCTTTTGGGACTCTGGCTCCCTCAAATTCAAATACCCTATAATTCAAGCTGTGATGTACAAAGTTTTGATGTTGAGTTCAGTATCTATGTGACTAGACCTCTAGATCTGGTCTGAAGAGACACTAACGTGTTCACAGTCTGTTTGTACCATACTAATGCTTCCTCTGATAAAAAGGTAAATGTCATGGCATTTGTGAGCCAACTACCACCTCCAGACATACTGCTTAGGATTGTAATAAAAAGAAAACCAAACGAAAAACAAAACCAAACCCAACAATGCCCTTGCCCCCCCCCCCCCCCCAAAAAAAAACCCAAACCTCAAAACAAAAAACTCCAAACAATTCTGAGGAAGTTGTAATAGTTGAGAGTTGATCTTTGACTGAAGATGAAAAATGTAATTTGGCCAGAATGTAATTAACATCATGTTATGTAGAACAGAATCACCAAACAGGAGTGTCAGTTCTGACCTCCATTCCCTGTGTGATTCTTGGTAAACCCTGAGCAGGACATTGACATGATATATCTGTCTCCTTTTGTATGAAGTGGCAGAGGATAATGAAGAGATTTGTGAAGAATCTATAACACTTCTAAATAAAACAAACAACCCCCACCCAAAAAAAACCCCGAACTCCAAACCAACCCAACCCTTGGGAATTAAAATGACTTCTGAACAGTACCTGCCCTGAGCTCTGCAAGAGGGGTTGTTTTTGGTTTTGTGGTGTTTTTTTTCCTGGTTTATTTGTGGTTTGGTTGGTTGTGTGTGTGTTTTTTTTTTTTTTTTAAAATATTGTTGCAGGTGACATAGTACCTCTAACATGGGTTGTGGCATTTGAACTCAGTCTAGTTCACCATGCCTTTTCTCACACTTCCATAACCAATACCATAGTCATAAGAGTGGCTGAAGCTTGTTCAGGTACACCTGAACTAGTCTGGAAGTAGTCAAACTAGCTTAACAAATAGAGATATGGCAATATTAAGCATTTTTAACTTCCAGAAAGTGGTGGGTTTTTTTATTGTGTTTTGTTAGTTTTTTTTTTTTTTTTTTAATCCGGATTTCTACATGAATGCTGCTGTAGTTGAAGTGTTGCTGTGCTTGTTGGTGTGATTTCATGCTTGGCTCACGCTGGTGGAAGTTGGTACTCCTGGGTGCCAGAGGTCCGTTCTCCCACCAAGAAAACTTTGTTAAGCCAGTCCTGTCCTTTTCCTTGAGCCAGTAGTAGTGATCAGACGGATGACTGCTGAGTTGTATCTGCTTGCTGATACAGATGAAGGGTAGTTTTGAGTTTGGATTGGCAGCAGGGGGGGTGATTTGCCCCTTCTCACAGCAGTGAGGTCTTAAGGCACCAGTGCGACAGTGCCCTGATCTAGTTTCAGGCTGACTCAGGCAAGCCTACACAGGGTGTAGTTACAACTTTGTTCTCTGTGTCTGCAAACCTGAAATGTTAGGGGTGTTGTGGCATGGCAAGAACAAAATTCCGACTCAAGCAGTAGTATTAGTGATGCTGGATTCTGGGCGTGCTGTTTCCACAATTGACTTAGGTTGAAAAGAAGCAATGCATTTCTTTGCTGCTATAGTAACTGAGTTTTAGATGTGTCTTCTCTTGAATGCAATCCAGAGCATTATGTATCATGTGCCTAGGATTGATATCTAGGAGACAAAGGCTGCTACAGATGATTTTGAAAAATGTGCTGCAGCAGTTTAAGAAGTTACTACTTGCAGCTGCCTGTTCTGCCCTTCTGTGGGAGTTTCTAGTCTCCGTATCAGAGCTGGTAAAGGCAATATGCATCCACACCAAAGCTACCTCAGATCGTAACCTGGCATTATAGCTTAGACTTATAATGGCTCTGACTCCTGTTTGCAGGGAGATTTAGCTGCTGCAGCTAAACAGGGCCTGCCCTGTACAAAAGGTTGGAAGGGAGAGCTGAAGCAGACTCTTAGTTGCTTCTGAACTGTCCCACTTTACACTGATAACATCTGCACTCCGGCAGCTGAGGTGTGGAAACACGTCCTCTGCAGCTGCCCCTGTTATGAGGCGACAGCAGTAGTGGAGGGAAGTGTTGGGCAACGGGAGATATCCCTGTTCGCTGGGCCAGCTAAACCTGCCTAAGGAAAGGAGCTGGAGCCACACAGTGCCAGACCATACAGCATTGTGGCTGTGCTGCAGGCACACGTTCCCGTCTGCCAATGTTGCTTCAGGAAGGCAACATTTCGGCAGAGATGTAAAATAAATAGGGCGTGCAAGAAGGAAGGCAAGAGGCAAATTATTTAACTGTGACAGCAAGGTTGAGCAAGGGTTTGTTTGTGGCATCTCAGATGTCTCAGAAGGCCAGAAGTAGCTGGTGTGTGGAGCAGGCAGTTGTCTAAAGTTGCCAGTGTTGAACTACTAAAAGCTCATCGACAGGTAATACTGAGGAAGAGTAAGTTCTGAATGCAGCTGGTCACACGTCTGCTCAGGCAGAGAGGTTTCAAAGTGGCAATCTGGGACTCTACAGCCTAGAGTTCTGCTGAAGTCCTTCACTTTGGAGTAGCTGTTCTCCTTCAAGGCCTGAGGGAAAGACTACATGCTTGAGTAGTCTACTGCGCTGCTCATGAATAACACGATTAGACTCTTAGTCCCACCAAAGCAGTGTGTGTTGGTGCTATCTGGCAAAATACAGGTGGAAAACGTGAGCCTTCTCTTTATTCTCATTTTCACAGTATTTAAAGCTTTACTAACATTTTTCATTGGTTCACAGTATTTACGTTGGGATACGTGGTGTATACACTCTCATTAACTAACAACAGAAAAATCCTTAGTTTGTATATATTAGAATGAAAGGGTTTCAGTGGTCAAGATGAAGAAAGCCAGTGACAGTGTTTCTGTACCTCTCTGTTTTAATGGTATTGTTCTTTTGATCAGTACTTAATTTTGATTGGAACTTGACTAAATTGATTTCATGGAATAAAAGGAGCAATCAAAATTTTATACTTGGAAAACCCTTCTGAACTGAAGCTCTGAGAAATGGCTAAGGCTGAATTCTTAACCCTGTGGCCTTATATCTGCCAGTGGAAATAAGGCCCAAGAACAGGTTTTGCAGTAAAAAGAAAGTATTCAATCTACTTTGTTTTAGAAGTAACTGTAAACACCATGCTCTTCTGAGGGGAGACCATTTTGACAGAAAATAACTTCTACTTTTCCCAACATGCATAAATATTTAAGTTTTCTAGCATGAAATTTTAATGATGGGAAGAAAAAAAGATAATATCTCAGTTTTGTTTTGTTTTGGTTTTTTTTTTTGCTATAAATGAGAAGCAAAAAAGAGAGTTTAAATAATTGAAGTAATTCTATTAAAATAATTACGATTATGTCTTCATGTCTGATAAGTATTGTATGTATCCTTATATATCATATATAGGGGTAAGAACTGTAAGCTGAGCAGGTTTCATTCTACCTTGTTGGAAACATTTATGATCAAGGTTTGCTGAACAGCCTTGCAAGGGTCAGTGCATGATAGGCTGCTGGATGGGAGACTCTTTAGAGGTACGTTATGTACTGGTTTAGGTTGTAACTTTCACTTAAAATTCCTTGTGTGAGAGTTGAATAATGATGATTATGTCATGGTTGGGAATAAATGTCCAGGAGCTGAAGAGGGCTATACTCCCCTCAGTCTTTCCTCCTTGGCAATCCGAGAGAGGAATGTACTTCTAGTTAATCTTGACCTGAAAATTAGGAAATTAATTTTTCAAGGATGGCTCAGTCATTTTATCCAATGACTGTGAAAAGCGTATAAAATGCATACACTGTTCTAAGAATAAAGGTTGGCCAGGAGCCTCCTTTCTTCTGGATGAGTGTCTTAGGACAATTTACAAAATTAGTCTGCTCCTCGTGTTCCTATGAATCTTGCTGTTTTGTTGTGGTTTCTTTTTTCCCCTGAATGAGTGGGTAGCTTCACTGGTCATGTTAGAAAATGGTCTTTGGTAGAAAAGCACTCTCTTGAGAAACAGGTAAATGTGTGTTAGCTCTTCTAATTATCTTTCAGTTGTCATGCAAGTCCGTGACTTAATGTGTCAAATACAAGAACCTCAAGGTTCCCTAAATAAAACATCTGTGTCTTCATTTTTTTGAGGAAAACTTGAATTTGTCAAAAAGAGATAAATGTGCTCTGAGATTACCTACAAGGCCAGGTGTTTTGGGAGTTTATGTGGTGGAGTTGTAGGCCCCTGTGCAGCCTGGGTGGGAGCCTGGTACTTGGTGGCTCAGCCCTGAGAGGTCCTGCACCTGGGCAGGAGAAGCATGTGGGGCACCTGGTGAGGTCAGGCAGTGGCTGGGTTGGGTTATGGTCTGGTTTACAGCTTTGGATTTTAAGTGTTTCTTTCCCGCCTAGATTCTTGATTTGATTTAACCCAATAGCTCTAAAGGCATTTCTAGAAGTATTCTTCATATTAAGATGACAGCTATGTATCTAGCTTAATTTAAACAAACATAAATTTTGTATGGTTTTTTTTGTATGCAAATCATTCTCACATTTTTCAGTTTGAAATTCAAACTGGTGTTTTTAAAGTCTTTATCTTGATTATATTAATATGTTTTACCTGACCCTTCTAAACCACTGAAATTCCACTTTTCCTAGTTCCCTCAATTAATAGAAGTAGAACTCTATTTTTTCCAAATTTCCTCTAGAAATGCTGCACTTCCACAGACAGACTAATTTTAAAGGCTCTCCAAGATAGTTTTTTTTTTAAAAATAATATTCTTGTTAAACTACATTGGTTTTCTGCCTCAAGTGCTTCCCTACTGCTATTCCCTAACTGCTAGAGAATACAGCTAGCTGAAGGGAAATCAGATACAGTTTAAAAACCCTTCACGAACTATTTTGTCACATCAGTGACAGGAATAACCTGATAAGTAGTGGCAGTTTGTTTGTCAAATGAAATCCAGAATGAGGCTTTCTAGATAAACACAATGAACACTTAAAGACTGAATAACCATAAAGAATCCTCTGTTTTTACAACATGTAGGTCTAATAGCAATCCTCAAGCTTCAAGGCTCTGTGGGCCAAGTAGCATCTCCTTAAGGAAACCCAGGTTCACCTTTTTCCGGGCTGCTCACTTGGCATCCATCAGATGTCTGGTTATCAAGTGCTAGTCACCTTCCCACACCTTTAAGATGTTGAAAAAAGCAATAGTCAACCTCTAATGGTGGAAGAACGATTAAGCCCTATTTTTAAAACTTTAAATAATGCAAACAATTGTTTTCTTCATTATGAGGAGGAAGAACCAAGGATTGTGTTATAAGAAAGTACTTCAGACTGCGTTATTATAAAGTGCTTAAAGACCAATCTCTCCTGATGTGATCAGTGCTAAGGAATTTGTTTGCGGTACTTTCAGGATGAACTGTAGCTCTAGTTCGCTGGAACAGGGTGGAGTTATTTTAATGAAACCCGGAGCGAACAGTAGTGGTGTAATACCCAGGGACTACGTGCTGTGCCTCAGAAATGCTCTCAGGCTCTACCAGTGCTAGAGGAAAAATTTCCCAGTGTAATCCCGCTGGAAAACATTGAAGTTGACTACCTCCCTCCCCACTCCCTGTCCCCAGAAGATCAGAATCCATTTGGGAAAGAAACCCTGGCTGGCATTTTATTGCCATGGGAACTCCATGGGGAAGCACTGTCATATCAGTAAGATTACTTTAGAAAGAACAAGAAAAGGACAACTGTCCCTAAAAGATTTTACCCGTGTTGTAGAGGTGTAAGAATGATGGCTCAAAGATTTGAACAGATATCTGATAATTTTGTTCTGAAAAATAGATCCTCCAAGGCACTTCCATTTTTGTGAGATCATCTGAAAGCTTTTGTGAGAAAGCAGAGGAAAATTTGAAATTTGTTGCAAACCAGGAGCGTTCTCATGTTGGTCGTAACAGTAACATATTACAACAGCTTTGGACAGGCCTAAGTCATTAAGAAAGGTATATGGCAGTAGAAATGTACATCCTCAGCAATTTCATATAATAGCTTAGACGAAAAAAATATTTTAAGGAAGTTCCAGGCCAATCCTAACTACTGGTTTCCTAACCCCAAACCACGTTTCTCTTATCAGTTGCCCCAATACATCTTGTTGTGGATCAATAAACATCACCTGATGTACATCATGGCCTCACAGGTGCTTCTGCCAGAGGGTTGGGGGGTGGAAGGCTGTGGTTACAGTGTGGGGAGGAGCAGAGGGGGTATCTCTGTGCTCCAGCTGGGTCACTGACACTAGCGTTGCATGTGAAACTGCTGCTGTAGACCAGCAAAATTTGAATCTCAGCCAAGGTAAAACACACGGCGCAGCTGAAAATGGCAGTGCTACATAGACTTAGATTGTTGAGAGTTCGGCTCATTGATTCCTCTCCTCCCATTTGACGTCTCTTGGCTGTTTGTTTTCTATAGAAGTGGTGCGTGATGGCCTGATATGGGTGGCTGGTACCTCTATTCTAAGCAATTTACTGCTTCACAGGGCAAATTTAAGAAGGAAAAAAAAAAGTCATCTGCTCTTGTTCCTTCTAGCCTTCCACGCTGCACTCAATATGCTCCTCGGTTTTGTGCCCTCTGGACAATTTGAGCATTGAGGATGTTTATTTCAAAAGGCTTTTCAGGTGCAACAGAATGATTTTAAGTAAATGTGACTCTTGGAGTGAAGGGAGCCTAGTTTTGCTCTGCTTGAAAACAAGCAGAACAATGATGCTTTGACAAATGTTTCTCTTGGCTGTGGAAGCAGGGAGATGGGAAAAATACTTGGCTGGTCTAGGTAACACCTGTATTATAGCTGTTGATGTATACCTTTATCTCGCATGTACTCGTATATCAAAGTGGCACTAGAGACACTGAAACACAACTAATTTTAACTGGAAGAGGCCTTATTTCCAGTGTAGTTTCTACTCTAGCAGATCACCTTGCCACCTGTCATGCAAACAGGACACCATACAAAAAGCTTTTGTTAGACGAGCATGGGTGTGTGTCTAAATATTTTTGAAGCACATCTCCTGGAAATGTCTTGTAAGTGAGCATCTATTTAATATTTGCTAGGGCGACTATGTTGCAGGTGTATGCAACTGCAGCTGCATAGGTGTATGCATAAGCAGAAAGATTGCACTCCTTTCTGATAGAAAGGGGAGATGAAATGCGTGTTAAGCCAGTACAGTATCTATCACTAAAAGGTTGTCCTTGATACTTTCCTTTTTTTTTTCTGCCTTTCTCCTGCTCCCAGCCTCAAGGACCTGTCTTCTTGCTCTGCTTTGCTCTTGCTTTGGGACTCACCAGGCTGGTTGGTGCTTAAATTTGCTATGCCCACAAAAAGCTATTAATGCGTTTTGTTTGGGGTGTTTCTTCATGATTTTTTTTGCTGGACTAGTGAGTTGAAACAGTTTGTTGTATGGCTTAGGTGTATTTGTTCCAGTACAGGTGCAAGGGGAATCATGGGAGCATGCAGCTGGAAGAGAGGGGAAGGAGATGCGGACAGAGGGCATCTTTCTGCAGTCTTGAGATATTAGACTTGTTCAGTCCAGTATTGTGTAACTGCCATATGATGCCCTAGGACAAAAATAACTCACTAATGTTCAGTTTCAGCTTTAGACAGAAAAAATGAGGAGATTGTAGAAGGATCACCTATTATCTCTTGCTTCATGTGTTTAATTTCTTTCCTGCCTATAATTCAGCTTCTGTCTTATAAATAGCATCTGGTAGTTGCTGCAGAAAGCATTAGCAAATATATTTCATGTAAATTGAATTTGTTCTATGAGTAATCATAGCGATCAGATTAGTTTAGTTCTCACTAGAATTTTTTATTTAATAAAGCTTTGTCAATAGAACTGGTTGTGAACATTCGGTCAATATACCACAGCACACAGGTATTTGCACAAAACTATAGAGGCATAAGTGCTTGGACTAAAATTGTTCAAGTCAGATTCCTGAAAGCTTTTTGAACTTGAAAGTAATCTCATTGGGAAACAGAACAAAACTGCTTCTCTTTTGTGGTCATTCAGTAGCTAATATAAAAAAATAATATTAATAGTGAATATTTAGTGAATAATCTACTAGCTGAAACATGTTTGTCATTATTAAAGACTGGTTTAAGGAAAAAGATAGAAACAGCAGAAGGCTTGTAAATAAGTCTGAACTCTATGAAGATTTCTGGCTTGGATAAATCAGTGTTGTTTCAAGTGTTTGAAGGGAGCTAAGCCAGTTTATATCAGCTGAATGTCTTCCGTTTTCACTGGGGAGTAATATTTGACCAGCTGTAGCTCTAATAATTGCATAACTCATTAACATTTTACAAAATTATGTATTCAAATGGTATTTGACCAGTTTGGTAAATAGCAAATTTCTGTGAGCAATTCAAAGTCTGTTCACATGCATCGGGGAAAAAGAAAGCGCTTTCCACAAGTTTGGATTTTAGCCTTGTTCAGCAATATTAGGTAGCCTGCTTTTTGCTTCCCTGTTATAGACCGGCTTGGCCTTCAAGTTAAAGAGTTCGAATGCAGTCTTTGGGGTTTCCCAGTGAAATTAGCACAATCCTTTCTCCCTTCGATCTGAAAAGGCTGGTCTGAGGTTGCTCACAGACTCTTCAACCTGTCCCTTGTTCCCATTGCAAAAGTAAAAGCAAGCTAAAGCTTTGGCCACATCAGAGTTATGAAAGCATTTAGATTGACATGGAGCTTTGTTAGCTGACGTGTTTGAGGCAAGACGCTATTAGGTAGTGGAGGGTGGGGAGGGAGTTTCCTTGATCAGCATGGTTTCATCTGAACCCTACAGAGAAGTAATAAATACTGGTTAGTCCTATCTTAATCTCTAATAGTTTCTGTCTTTCCATCAGCTGCTTCATAACAGGGCATGAATATTTTAGTAGGGGTCTCTGAGGCTCAGTCTCTGATGAGTATTTGCCTATAGCAGTGCAAGATGTGACTCTTTCTCCTGGGGAAGTTTAAACAGAGGAGGAAGGAGAGTGTATGTGTGGCTTCTGCAGCATCGCAGGTCACAGCCTGGCTGATAGCTGTGGGCTGCCAATGAAGACAGCATTGTAGCAAGTGAGAAGTTGTGAACAGAGGTCCAGACGTGTCCTTCTTTGCCTGCTCCCCCCAGCAAGCGATACGCTCTGTAGGAAGTCCAGGGCTGCTCTCCGTCGTGTTCATCTTCCTCTCTAGTTACTGCCTTAGATTACGATTATCAGCGTAAGGCCTAGCAGAATAGACTTCCAGTAGCACTTAATAACTCTGGGGGTCCTAAATTCAACACAAAATAAAAATTAAACATAACCTGAAACATAGTCTCACTAAATAGTGCTATACTGGACAACCTTCAGGCCAAAACCTGCTATTTCTTCTTCTAGGCACATTGTTCTTTTCCTTCACTGGCAGCATTCTTACAGGTTCTGTGGTAGAGAGGATGTAAAACATTGTTCATGTGTGATTAAAGGTTGTGGTTTTTTTTTTTTTTTTTGGTTGAGTTTTACTGTTAACACTTTTTTTTCCCCAGTTAATCATCTGCCTTTCTGTGGGGAAGAAAAAGCAAAAAAGTTTTAAGTATTGTGTTAATACCAGCATTGAATTATTTTTGTTGTTTGAATGTGTAGTATTAAATATTGTGGGCAACTGAGAAGATCAGTACATAGCTCACCTAGGCCTTTGTTCTCTACAAGAATAGATTGCAAGCAGAGTACTTTTTTTTTTTTTAAACAGCATTTTAATGTAAAATACAAGCACCTGGTTTCATAGCCATTGAGCAAAATAAAAAAGGCTGCAAACTCAGGTTTGAGGGCAGAAAGTTTCTGGTGAGATTTGAAAGAAGTTTAATGCTGTTGATGGGGGTATGTGAGGCAGTTAAATTGAGCAGTGCCGTGACAGGGAGGCATCTTAAATTGGCTCTCCCTCATGCTCCGATTCCTCCAGTTCCTCATTAGCAGCACAGCCTTATTTGCAATCCTGGCTGGTTTCTCATACCATGCTCATGTGCTCACTGTACATGTACCTCTGGCTATCAGTACGCCAGTGGTACTGGAGGCATGCTAATCTCTTCCTACCAATAATAACTCTGCTTATAAGATTGCCTTCTAGTTGAAATAGTAGCCCTTGGGTTTCTGCTGGAGAAATCTTATGACGTACTTCATTGGATTCTGTAATTAGCGTGGCTTAAAATGAAAGAAAAAAAAAAGCTTAAACTGTTCAGCAGTAAAAATGAACGATGTGCAGCTGTGAGGCTATGACTGATAAGGATATGATTGGTGTGTTTGCTCTGAATTTTCACTGGTACAAACAGCTTTAAGCTGGAGAGACAGAGTTCAGGAGCAGCTGGCTGTGTGTAAGCCCAGACCTTCTGACGTTGAGGGGATGAATTAAACCCTCTAGGTAAGCTAGTCACATGCATGGAGACAGGTGCCTTTAGAAAAAAATTAGAAAAAAAACTAGAAAAAACCCAAGCAACCTAGCCCTCCTCCTCCCTGGAACTTATCCACAGATAAGAACCTCAATCTTCTCAAAAAATGGGAGTTAATAGCAAGCCTGAGGGATGGGTAATATTATAAATTGTTTGCTTTTCGAAAAACAAAAGCATGTTGTATACTTGCTGCTTTTTGTGCTTGTTCTCTGTGAGTAATGGAGTTCTCAGGCTCAACCCCTTTTTCAGGAAAAGTGTGTTTTAAACATATGCTCTTGATCAGTGGAGTCACAAGTTAAGCCTTTGCATTGTGAGAGCACTCGATAAAGCAGAAAAATTCATCAGAAATCTTTTCCGGAGATTCAGTACAAATCTTTTAAAACGATCCAAGTGTATCTGGCTCCACTGAGGTTGGGCATAGGAGGGAGCGCATTTAAATTTCACATTCACGTGATGGATTTTCCAGAAACATAAATGTCCTAAAATTCTCTCTTCCCATTATGTTGTCCCACTACTTTCCTTTAACTGATCTTGCTTAATCTCTGATGAGTAGCTACAGCTTGTGGATGTAACCAGAAGAAGGAATTACCTGAGTGATTGCCTTATGTGTTTTTAGTGAAATGAGTGACATCTGTGCAATATAAATGAATTGCCATTCATATTGAGCATTCCTTGCTACTCTGTTTTGGGATGATCATCTAAATGGATATAAAATGTTGACCCTGTCTAATGAAACACTTGGTACCCGGTTCGGGCTGGTTACTTGGGGAACAAGTGCAGTTCTTCCCCTCTCCTTTCTTCTTCTGCCTACTTCCCTCTGAGTGTTAGAGGAAGAATTGATAAAGATCCAAGAACTAAAAGACCTGTGGGTTAAAGGTGGTTTTGAGGCATTTAGGGCTGGATTGCCCTGCTGTGCTATGGAGCATGATTCAGACCGGAATAGTGCTCAGTTCAGTAAGTGGAGAGCTGATGCTGTCTGCTCAGTGACCACGGGAGAACAAGATAAACATGCCTGCCAAAATGTCCCTTCCTTAGAGAAATTAATCTACCTCCATTTAATCAGTTCATGAGGCAAAACCAAATGTCTTAGCAGTGGCTGTTTTTTTGCAACCCCTTTTTTTTTTTTTTTCCTACAGCTGGCTTCAGGTTGCAGGAGCCCTTCTGCTGCATAAAGTTGGGTGATTTGAACTTTTCATTGACATTAGGAGTGTTATAAGGTGTCTGCAGGGGCTTGGTAGGATAAATTCCCCAATTCCTATCAGTGGTGCTCTTGGAGGTGGTCGTATATTTTCATCCTGTGGTGTTTGCCCAAGCTCAAGTTAGTACCTTCCACATGGGGGCAGGAGGGAAGGAAAAAAAAAAAAAAGGAAAAGGAAAAAAGGAGCTACTACAAATATTTTAAATCACAAAAAAAAAATAGCTTTTCTAAAAGTGATCAGAATGTGCTTTAAGCTATGAATATTCCCTAGTGAGGCACTGAGTATATGCTAAAAATATGCATTTCTTCTTTGCAAGAGAAAGTAATAACATCACTTTGTGAAAATTTCTGAATATCTGAAAAGTATTTCCATTCTTTCTGTCTTTATAAAGATGTATTTAACAGGAGAAAAAAATGTAACCAAACCCAAGAGTGAGTTTCCAAACGTGGCTTATTGCATAGCTGCCTGAATGCTTGTGCTGGCAGGAGGGAAGGGGGGAAGAAAAGGTATGAACAGCCAAGAAGGAGAGGGTGGGACCACTGTTTTAGCATCAACCCATAAAACCCCACAACCCACTCATTTAAAATAATTATGAAACTGAAGATACAGCTTTAGGATAGCACTAGGGAGACATAACCACAGGCTACTGCTGAAAGAGGCGGTTCTGCTCCTCTGCTCATTCCTGTTATACCATGTGCTCAGCTGCTTCCCTTGTTCCAGAACTAGTGCTTAGCTGACCCCACTGCAGACCTGTTCAGGCATCTCACTCAGCAAAGACACATAACATCTGCAAGAAAACGAATGGTCTTTCTCTTTGATTTCCTGAACCAGAGTGTTACCAGTGCAGGGCAAAGCAGGGAGTATGAACACACAGCATGGGACATGTGGATTAAGTATGGACAGTGGAAAGCTGTGAGATATTCAGCTGTAGAGTAAAATGCAGACAGATTGGATAGCTCTGTGGATTTGCTTCAAAGCAAGAAATTGCATTTGAGTGTCCCATTTGCTGTTAATGAACACAGCTATCTATTGGCTAATTTGAAGAACGAGTTGGTATGCATGTGGGTGACAACTAGGAAAAAAAATTTGGTTTTAACTGTGCTATATTTTTGGCAGAGATTGAATCTCTGTTTAACAAAATGTCATAGTTAAGTGGTTATGTTGTTTTGTTATTCATATTCCTCCTTCTTCATACATAGCTTTCTTTTTGGACTTGCATTTATGCATGCCACGTGTGTAGGACTTGGAAGACACTCACACATGTTGTTTCAGTACACGCTCTATCTCAGGCTGATTTATATTTCTAAGAGTTTCCTAGCTATCCCTTTAGCTACTACAGTTAAAATGGAAAAGATGTTAGATATGAGGATCAAATTCTGTAGTTCACAGTGGATCTGAACCATTCGTCTATTTTTTTATTTTTTTTTTTTTATTGCTACTAACACGAAAACATTAGGGAGTTCTTCATAGTAGTGTTGTGCTAGAATTCCTTTGTACAGACTTCTTGCTTTGACTTGTTTTGTCCAGCAAAAGTTTTTGCTGGACATTTGGTTCTTCAGCATGTAGCGTAAGGTTTTCTCTTTAGAGATTGTTAGCACCTTTTTACACTCTGTCTATATTAGCTGTACAAGCAGATGGACAATTTTGTCCAATTGTCTTTAATTTAGCCTAAGTTTGGTTGCTGGCCAAGTACTCATCACCTGCAGATCAGACTTGGCAGCCCTTTTGTTTCTCAGCCAGATATTTTGTTCACAGGATTATTTCCTTTTGAAAGGCCACACCAAAGTATAGCTGAAAAGCAAATAAAGCACACTACTGGATTTCAAATAACAAAGAACTGCTGAACATGTAATTTCGCTTGTTTTGGTCCTTTTAGGATCGTTATTCAGTGCTTTTATTGGCATAACTGCCAAAGACTAGGACATAAACAATTAGCTGGAAATCATCCTCCTCTTTTTTTTTTTTTCCCCCTTCCCTGCATACAGGAAGTTTAGCACAGTACATCCCGTTCTCTTAGGGATTCTCTTATTGTTCTTCATTTTCTTAAATAATAATGATTAGTATGTCATAAACTAGTAACAGTTGTATGGGACAAAAACATTGTTGTAATACAGTCAAAAGTACAAGCTTGGTTTTTTGTAAAACAACCTGGATTGGATCCAACTCCACTGTTTCTTACAGCAGTCTAATTTCATTGGAGTGACGTCTCCTATCTCTTGTTTATAATCACTGAAGCTGAGTGAGAGGTCTCATATTTTCCAGTACAATTGTCCCTGAGGGTGTTTTTCTCTCCCTGTCCACTGTAGGGCAGTTGCCAGTGCATCTGGAAGAGATGGTCAGGAAACAGAGACAACCTAACCGAGCTCTCGCTCATCTAAATCACAGCTATGCCGGCTGATGTGACAGCTTTGTGTCATCAGAAGATCACTTGATGCTAGACTGAATCTCAAAGGTCCTGTCACACTTGTGTTAGATCACTCAGTCTGGGTGATATAGTGTAAATTGATTGAAATGAAGAAGGGGATCTGGGATTAATGCTGAAAAGGCGATTACTTTTTGATGTCTATTTGAACAATAGGGTAAGGATGATATCTTCATGATACGCAGCAAGACAGGGACAAAGAACTAACTCCAAGCTTCTCTAAAGAAAATAACTGGTTTAGGTGTCTGTCATTACTAATTTTATTATCTGAAACAGGCCTTATGTAGGAACAGTTTAAAGAAGTAAAGGATATTCTAATTTTTTATTTAATATTCCTAGCTTATAACTTATAATATTAAAGATAAAAAAAAGTCTCTCTGAATATGACTCATACCTACTATAGTGGTGGTGTTAAAGTCATAAAATGATCTTTTACGTCTTTGTTTTGGGAAATCTTTTGTCTACTTAAGCCACACCTCTGGAAAGCAAAATGTCACGTATAGCTGTTCCAGCCAACAGTTCCTACAGATGGTACTAAACAAATCTTCCATCCAGGAGCACCTTTTATAAGGCAGCTTTTATTCTGGTCAGCATGATGCACCTCAGCAACAGGTTTGTGTGTTTCGCTCCTTTTTCAAGTGGACCTGGAAAAACTCATTATGCTCCTCATCTCACTAAGCCTAACCCTTTCTACCTGTCACTGATCTCTTACTTTGCCCCACTAGTTCAGGTCTCACTACCCCTCTTTTATCACACTCTTGTGACCCACCATACCTCCCTGGAGTCTACCTTTCCCTGGCCTGGAAGAAGCACTGCCATTGCCTGTCCAGCTTGGGGATTGCTTACTCCTCCTTGCTTTGCCTGGCTCTGACAACAGATTAATAAAGCTTTTTAACCATCTCTGAACCAGGCTACCCAGCACTCTCTTTTCCCAGAATCACAGCAAAGGTGGCTAGAAAGGGACCTCTTGAAGCCCAACCTCTCTCTCAAAGAGGGATTATTGCCACTGCTAGTTCTGATTTTGAAAACTGCCAAGGATGGAGATTTTGCAGTCTCTCTGGGTACCCTGGGTAACCTGCCTCAGTGCTGTATAGCCCTCTTAGGTTTTGTGGTTGTGGTGTTTTTTGTGGTATGTATATTCTGGGATTTCTGTTTGTTTGTTTGTTTGTTTGTTTTTTTCCAGTGTCCCAATGCTCAGCTTGTGGCTCTTGTCCATATTTAGCTTGCTTACCACTACCTGCAAGAGTCTGACTTTGCTGTCATCTGTAACTGCCCTTCAAGCAGTAGTAGAAGCTCAATATGGAGCCATTGAAAATGGCTCTTCATGGAGCACACAAAGGTGTAGCTGACCTCACTTATGTGATTTATGTCTTCAGCTGAGACACGTTCATGCCTCTACTCCAAGATGTCTTGTCTATGTAGTACAAACAATGTTTAAAATTTTTCAATTGCTTCAGCTTGCTTGCAGCCCAACAATGACCTTGAGACATTCAAGACCTGTCTTTGCTATAGAAAACAAAGATTTCTGGCCATGGGAATGTTAGTCAGGAATATTTAAGGACAAAATCTCTGACAAATATGGTTTCTTCAGATGAAAGAACCTGGGGCAGGTAAAACTATTTTGTCAAAACTATTGTTTTCATGGGTGTGGTTTCTTGCCCAGAAAAGAGGCCTTGGAAAGGCAGAATTAGCCACCATACAGAGCAACCTGAGTCAGGCTGCAGGTTTCTGATATTAGCTGCATTTCCACTGAGATACTTGGTGTAATACAACAATATCACTGGCAAAGCGGTTCTGCTATAGTCCTGGTCTCAAGGTTTGTAAACACTTCCTTTCACTAACTTGTGCATTTACTTTTACCGACAAAGGACCCCTTCTTGAAAGTGTGTGCCTTGCTTTGCTGTAGTTCCCCCACCAGTGGGGTCAATGAGTTAGATCATCTGGGAAAGAAGCAAGGTACTTTGGGTGCTGTCCGGAACCGCTTCCATTACAGAAGCACCAATACATGGTAACTGTCATAAAAGCCCATTGTAACTTAAAAAGCTTCTCTGATTAGTCAATCTTTTCCCCATTTATCCCAGAAGATGGAATTAGCCACAATGGAAGAGAAAGCCTGAAATGGGTCAGTTATTTACAGTGCATTCAGCTTTTTTTTGTGTCTGAAAAGATTTCTGTTTAGTTCTTATACGATTAAAATAAAAGACAGGAAGCTGCCAGGGGGAAGAGCCCAGGATTTTGGGTAACTGCTTTTAGCAACATAAAAATAGTATTGAAGCAAGGCTACCGGATATTTAAATCTTGCTGGAACAAACCCAATTTTAAAAGACATTTCTAAGCTGTTTAATAGTCTACTCTTTCCCCAGATTCCTGTTTTCACACCTCCTTATTGACATAAGTATATGGCTGGGGTCAGTAGCAATTTGGGAAAGAAAGCAGAACAAATTTCCTGATTGCCATGTGATAGTACATCTGTCGTTTCAATTTAAGCCAGCATCTGAAGCTACTGCATTTGTAGGCATTTGGCCAGATTCTGATCTAACTGGCATCAGTTTTAGGCTTGTGCAACTACTCTGTAAATCAGGGTAACTCCAGTGTAGTCAGCCATATAAGAGAGGAATAAGGACTATTTTTACCAGGTCAGCCTTTTTTATAGACTGTTTGTAGAGTCTCAGCAATTCAGCTTAGTCTCATAGTTGCTTCTTATCTGTTGCAATTAATCTACTTGAACTCTTTCGCTGCGGTGTCCCGGTTTACTCAAATGTTGGGTGTAGAAGACAGGACGCTATCACTTGTGATCTGTATCTTGAGGCACCATTATAATCTGTTATGTTTTGAAGGTTTTCTTTATGGGGTCCAAGCAAAATTTTAATTTAAGGAGGCCTTAGTGCAAATGATTAAATGTTGCAGATAAAATGTTCATCTGTGGTAAGAGACGTGCTCTAATATATGGCCTAATCATGAGTCTAAGTAGTTGGGGGTGTATAACCCCCACAAGTCTGCCAGTTGCCTGTGATCTATGATGTCTCTTCTGAATGTGGGGACTGGGGGGCAGGGCGGGGGGATGGGGGAGGACAAGGCAGTGTTGATTTATCTGGTCATAGGGAAGTCTATATCGTAACATTGCTCCCAACAGGAAACTGAGACTAAGAATCAGGCTTTCCATATTGAAACTCAAGTAAATCCAGTTGTGGAGGTGAAATATTGTGTGGATGTGACAGAAATAAACTAGCTTCTGTCTGAATAACCAATGTAGAACAATTTAGCTAATTCCAAACAACTTGGTTCAATAGGTTTGATTAATGCAATAAATAAGAAGGTGTAACTCATTTGGAAGGGAAATAGTTGAGAATAAACAGAGTTACAATGCCACAAAATGTCCCAAAGGGGTTAGTGCTCCTGTTTATTAGATTTCCCTGGGAGAACTTCGTCCAAGAGCCCTTTTGGGGCTATTGACTGGGTCAATGACATTGCTTGTGCTGATCAATACAGTATGAACGTTATTACAGGCAGTCCTTAAGTGGCACAACTGTCTGAATCTTAAACGTCAAATGACAAAAAATTGCAAAATCCGGTAATAGGAATGTTTTTAAAGGCGCAAAACTGCACACGAAAGAAACTGTCATGTCAGAAGATGGTAAATCACAGAGTCGTCCACTGTCATCTTTCAGTGTGACATCCTTTCAGTTTAATCTTGATATAGGCAATTTTCTTTCTCCTCAGTGTATGTTTACACTTATTCTGCAGCTGGAATACATCAATGTAAATCTCTGAGAGTTTTGCTAGGGCTCTGTGCAGGTGCAGCTCGTTGTCATGTGTTGCAGTGAGTGGCAGATATCGCAGGGACTAATTGTTTTCAGTGATCACCATGTTATCTCCTCACTGTGTTCTGTACTCACTTATTTTATCACTACTAGAAAGTAATTTTATAAGTTCTTAGAATAAGCAACATAACTAATGAGACTTTCAGTTAATTCAGAGATTTTTCTTCCAGGTTATTATGTGTACTATTAGTGCTAATAACACTTTCTGTATTTTGCATAGTCTTCTAAACAGAGGTAACCATAGCCTTAACTGTAGTTTTTTAGGGAATAGGAAAGCCACATGATCATCTTCATTATCATTGACACTACATATTAAAAAATCTTGCCAAAGGGTGAAGGTGCCTTGTTTCTTTCATTTTCTATTTTTTTGTTATTGCTCCCAGTTTCAGAGTTTTTATTTGCTTTGTAGTTTCTGAGTCTTTAGTAGCTCAAATCCTTACTCTTTTCTTTGCCATCAAGTGTGTATCTCTTGAAAACAAAAGCTAAGCTTTTCATATTATCTCATCTGTTCAGGATCTGGTACCCTGATTAAAAAATGCAGTCAAAAGTCTCAATATTTGACATTTACATTTTTCTGTAGTCAGTTTCACTTTTTTTTTATTCCTGAGGTGTGTACTGATTTTCATTTAAACATGAACACATTAAGACTACTCACAGAAAAATTATGTTTAAATTTGAATGTAATTTTGACAAATAATGTTTTGAGTACTGTATTCAGAAATCAAACTGTTCTCTGTCCATTTAGAGCTTCTTTTTCCTTGCCTTTCATTTTTCAACTTTCCTGTCCAGATTACACTACCAGTTATCTCTGAACAGTATACCAAGTGATTATACCATATAAAATGAAAAAGGTGATCGTAAGGGTGTCATGATCTTAAAAATATGCTTGTCTAATCTTGCTCAAGGTAAGAGCTGAGTATCTGTGTGGTAACCTGCAGGCAGAATGTAAATGTGTGCAGAAAATATCTTAATGACATGGAAGAAGTCCCTCCTGTAGGAGGGGGCAAGAGCAGCTATATATTTTGTGATGACAAAGGAAGTAGCTTGGGACATTTCCTGAAACAGAGATCAGTATTGATAGCTGTGGGCCTTTACACTAAATGGTCCAAAGCTAATCCTTCAAGGAATCAGAGACAGGATCAGTAGCAAATGTTCAACTGGATGTGCTTTCCCCATGTGCACAGTCCTAGGTCCATTACACACAGATCAATTTTAAATCCAGGGCATTTCTGCAGGTTTTCAGAGTGTCTTTAGAGTGCAGCAAACTTGTGCAGTCTTTGGACACCTACAATGGGAGGATGGAAATATTTGGATGGATTCTAGGAGGTGACTTTACTGTCTTGGCAGAGGAAGATCAAAGGGATGAGAACTAGTATGCTCTCATCCTTATAGTGACTCTGAGGATGACAACAAGACTACATATCCAGGGTTTGGTACAGACCTGAAGAGGAAGGAAGAAACCAGCAGGGAGTATGGCAAATGTGGTTGCTCTTCACGTAATCGGCAAAGCTAATATTTTTCATGTGATTACCGCCATCACCTTCAGTCTGGGATATCTGCCATCAGAAAACATAATCTGTACTCCAGTAATCTTCACTTTTGGACATTTGCAAGGAACCCTGGCAGGCTTCCTGCAGAGTAATTCTGAAGAAATACAAAGGAATTTGAGTTAGACAAATTGAACTTGGAAAAGCTCACAGATTTTCCAGTAAAAAAAAAAAAGGGGAAAAAAAGCTAAAAGAAAGAAATCAGTGATATAAGACTATAGACAGATACACTGAAAACAGGTATTTTAAGAGCAGTCAGGTTGGAAGCCTCAGTCTTGGATAACTAGAGGGAAATAACCTTTGCGGTACTGACATAAATATGAGAAATATGTTTAGATTGAGCCCTGTCGTCATGTAGTGAAGAAGGTAGGAAGGCTTAGATTTTAATGTGGCTGTCTACACAGTGCTTCATCCCACTTCTCCTTGCTTGAGGATTCAGCTGTACAAGCCGAGTTGTTTGGTTGGCTCCATGTTGAACTAACACCACTATATCAAGACTGGATGGTGCTGTGTCAGCTCCAGGAGGAAGGACATGTTTTCCACTGCAGAACTGCTGCCTTTGGGGGCCTACAGAAAGTCAAACGACCTGGTCAACGGACAAGTGGAGTTGAGTGAACAAGGATCTTGTAAGTCTAAGTTAGACTGACCTGTGAGGTCATCTTGTCTTAAGAACATTAAGGAATCATTGCACACTCACTTATTCATAGATGAGACATCAAAAAGAAAGGATTTCAGATGTTTGGAGCACTCAGCAAGCAGTACCAACACACTGAGGAACTGTTATACAGAGCCATTTTCTAGAAGAACCAAACTGGCCAGAGCTATTCAGTGTTTTGTGCTGTTTTCATAGCATCAGTAGATGAGGGTAGTACTCTAGAGGAAGGCTGGAGTAGGTCTCAATTTAAGAACTCCATGAGAGCTAACAGGTGGATTGGTGAAAGTATAAGAAATAAAGTTGTGGGAACTTGAGCCCTTGCTTAGCTGGAAAGATGAGCTGCTGTAAGAGGAGTATTCTGAGCTACCGCGTGAGTAGTTCAGCTAAAAGCACAGATTGAGAGAAGAGTCATTTCTGTGTTAGGTGAAACTCAGCATGTACAGTTGTTGCCTTCATTATCCCTGTTTCTTAAATAGGCCCAATTAGGTGGAAATGTAGATGCTGTCACCAGCAGACTGAGCAGGCTGCAAGACTTGAAAAGAAGCTAAAAATTCATTGCAGGATTACCTGGGGCCTACGATGGTGAAGAACTGGGGTAGGGCCATGACTGGGTTGGAACTGGAAATTAAGACTGAATGAAAATTGCAAAGAAAAGCTATACAGGTGCTACAATAGCAGACAGTATGAACCAGGAAGCTGGCTTAAAGATGCAGGAACAGAATATCAGTTTATTTTCTACAACTGGAAGCAGATGTTTTTTCTATATTTTATAAATAAATAACATTGCATCAAAGATATCTTTATGATTTCTTTTCTTCAGCTGAAACAATTATAGAACCCTGATTTTTTTTTTCTGTGTTCAGAGGAAGTTAATTTGTAGTAGTAGGAAAATTATAAATGAAAAGATCACTCAAATAGGAAAAAAAGAGTTTTTCTTTCTGAAATTAACGAAGAAATTTACTTCTGTGGGGCTAGCGGAAATCTTTTTGTTGCTATCATTTTCCAGCTTTGTGGTGTGTGACTGAGACATAAAACTTCATTAAAGCTACTAAAAAAAGAAAACAAAAAATTGCTACTCATGATTGGAAAGGTATTTGTCCTACGGTGTGAAGTTAATAGTTGAAGACTGCATGATAATGAATTTGGTAAAAGTCAGTGGAGAAGACAAGCAATTTTTGGTCCCCTACTTCTTAAGTATCTTTCCTTTTGTCAGCTTAAAATGAATTTTTCATTAACATTCTTGATCAAAACACTTCTGTGTGAACAGCAGTCAGAATGGTTTGTTTGCTAAGTTGAGAAGGTTAACAGTACCTCAGTATATAGCATGTGACCACTAATTTGTTATTTTACCACTGTGGGTAAAGCAACTGTGAGGTTCAGTGTTTTCTTTTTATAAATGTATTCTATAGTCGTGATACAACTTAATGGAGAAGGGTCCTGTGTCAGTGGGCTGATAATTCTTCATGGTGCTGTTCATGTCTGAGTTGGTCCATAGATCTATATTCCACAAAGATGCAGCCCAAAGACTTTTGAAGTGAGCAGAAGTCTTTTTAGTGGAAAAGGCCTGTTTCTCAGCTTGAATAGTTCAGGTTATAGCAAGGAGATGACAAAAAAAGACAGCTTCTGCAGGGCTGCATCTGAGTCATCCTGCAAGGAAATGCTTCAGCCCTGTGCCCAGGAACACCTCCACAGATGTTGCACAGATGATGACAGCACTGGCTCTAGGGAAGGAAAGCAAAAGTTGAAACTTAAAAAAAACCCAAAAACCTTTGGTTTGGGACTTTTGGTGCTGCATTTACTTTTCTTTAGAGTCAGGTCTTTCCTGTGAGAATGCAGATATTGCATGATAATACTGAAACATTAAAAATGTTTAGCAACATTCAAGACCATTTCCTTTAGAGATCTGTAATTCACTCTTGTTCTTCTCCAGCCCAGATGGGTCCTTGTTGCTGTACAGCTTCGTAGACTCACTTAGTCTGGGATGAAAATCTAATACACAAATCCTCAGCAGCCATGGCACATCACCTGCACGATGGGAAGGATCAGCCTTATAGCAGAATGAGGGTGAGTGAGTCATGCTGAAATACGTATCAGTATCCTCAAAGTCACATTCAGAAGGAGATCACAATCACATTCTTAAAGAAAAACCCAAACAGTTGAGTGAATGAAGAACATTGTTAAATGTTTAGCTTGCTGTACAAAGATTTAGTCACCATAAAGAAGTTTTTCCGTGTATTTGAATGGAACTTCCTATGTTCCAACTTGTGCCCATTGCCCATTGTGCTGTCGCTGGGCACCACTGAAAAGAGTCTGGCTCCATCCTCCTTCAACCCACCCTTTAGAGACTTGTATGCCAAAATAAGGTCTCCCCTCAGCCTTCTCTTCTCCAGGCTAAGGAGTCCCAGCTCTCTCAGCCTTTCCTCATAAGGGAGGTGCTCCAATCCCTCGGTCATCTTAGTTTCCCTACGCTGGACTCTTTCCAGCAGTTCCCTGTCTCTCTTGAACTGGGGAGCCCAGAACTGGACGCAGCATTCCAGTTGTGGCCTCACCAGTGCAGAGTAGAGGGGGAGAATGACCTCCCTCCATCTACTGGCCACACTCTTCCCTATGCAGCCCAGGATTCCATTGGCCTTTTTGGTGACAAGGGCACATTGCCGGGTCATGGATAATTCACTGTCTGCCAGGACCCCCATATTCTTCTCCTCAGAACTACTTCCCAGCAAGTCCATCCCTAATCTATACTGGTGCCTAGCATTCTTCATCCCCAGGTGCAGGACCTTGCACTTGCTCTTGTTTGAACCTCATTAGGTTCTTCTCATTTGCTTAAGTACAGAATGAAACCCACTTCCATTAGACAAAATAATTTATTACACTGCATTTATCCAGTCCCGATAATAAATTATTAATTGTTATGTATTGTGCGTTTTGTATAGGGTTAGGACTTACTGGTGTGTCTGATTTCTGAGTGGAGCACATTGCTTTGCTTGTGTTGAGGTGTTTCAATTGTTTTTTGACACTTGTGGTTTTGGGTAGTAGAGACAAAGCAACTCATGTCTGGTTATGTCCAGCTGGGGACATGTGGAGTTCTTTTAGGACTTTCACATGCTTTTTGAAGTCACTGATTCAGGCTGTGAATGAAGGTATATGAAGTACAAAGTTCAAAGAAGAGAAAGAGGTGCTATATGGGCAGTATAGTTGCTCACACTCATACTTTACAGAGAACAAATTAAACCCCCAGCCTTTTCTGAGCACTTGCTCTAAGATAGAACTCACAGGTCAGAGAAATATGAGGTGCTGTTTTCTTTTTCAGTATTGTGAGTTTGAAATATAACTAAATCTTTAAAATGTCAGGGTAAAATATAGTGGGAAGAGGTCCTCAGGTGACCTCTGCTTAGTAAATGTAAACAGCATTTTATCTGTATTTGGATATCCTTGGAAAGTGTGCTTTTTTAACAGAATAAAACTATTTCTGACACTATCAATTACTTAAAATACACCTCAGACTACGTTAGGAGAACACAGAAAATTTGAGTGAGTGGTGTAAAATTATACAGGGAGGTATCTAGGAGTTATCCAGGGACACGTGCTTGATACCCAGAATTATCCAGCGGTTCCCTCTAAGAAATGTAATGCTGCTTTTGGATGTAAGTTATACAGTCAGGTTTTAATTGTGGCCTTCTCTCATTTCCTGATATTTGGATTAAATGAATCTGAAGTGTTTTGAATACTTCAGTTTCCCTGAATTAGCAGTCAAAATCTTAGGAATTGATGAATTTTATAAGGTTTCCATTTACAAATCATAAATAACAAGGGCTCATGTGAAACTCTCTCCAGACACAGGTAATGACTGTTTTAACAAACTTAGCTGAGCTATAATGGAGGAGTGAAACCTCCAAGAAATGGTTATACTGATTTTAGTTGTTATGTACATTTTCATCCTGTTTGTGCATCACTTGAAATAATACCGTAAAACACATGAACCTCTACTTTCTCCATGACAAATATAATGGACAATGTTTTACTTAGATGTTTTAGCTAATGTTTTTCCCAGGTTTCCTATTACGTGATGCTCCTTCTGTTTCTCTCCCTGATTCTCAGCTCTGTTGGTCCCACTAGTTTGCCACCCTAAAGATTTCCAGATCTTTCTTTGATCTGCTTTAACTCAGCAAGAGCAGCAAAATACACAGTTGTTTGGTGGCTGGTTTTATTTTTTTTTTTTGTGTATGTGTGTGTTTGCTGGGTTTTTTTCTTGTGGAGTTTTCTACCTTTCTAACAAAGGCAGCAAACAACCTGATTCTCAAAGGTTGCCTGATGAGCTGATACAAAGTGGTGGAGGAGAGAAAGGTGGGAGGAGGAACTGTACCTTTCAGCAGTGGTAAGCTGTTGCACCACACAGTGTGACCCCAGACTTCTGCCTTTGAGCTTCCTTTACATTAGGGGTGTATTTACAGCAGCAAAAGCATTGGTGCATGCTACGCAGGGCCACCAGGACCCCAGCTATAAATACAGGCAGCGCATAGTGAAGTCTGTGGTCTAGCGCTGGTGCTAGTCAAATTAAATTCTCTCTTGTTGCTGCAGTCACACTTGGGACTGTAGTGAAGACATAACCTTTGTTTGGCTGTATCTAAAGACTTCTTAAGCCATGGCGTGTGTAGCTGCTAATCTAAGATAAGCATATGCATTTGTTACAGTATGTGTCTGCATGCAATAAGAGATAAAGAGAGGTTAGTAGCAAAACTGGAACTTGGCTGAAGGGTTTTGATAATATTAAAAACTTTGAGAGAAATGTGAACAATAAGATATCTTTAGATCTTAGTGTGACTGAATTACAGCATTAGTGATCTTGCAGCCCATTCAAGCCGGTCTCCTTTAATAATTGTAGAAGTAAGGAGAGTGCTTGCACCCTGAAAACTACTTCCAGGGACCTTTGTTTAAGGGAAAAAAAACCCATCAAAATAAAAAGAAAATATGTAAATACAAATATTTCAGAGCATGCAAATGACACCATGTTGATGCTAATGGGGATGTTTTCCTTCCTTATCTCTTTAAATGCCTTATTTTCTATATCTGATGATTAAAGGAACTGTTTTATGTTCCTGTGATTTTTCCCATATGTCACAATGTCACCCTTGAGAAACCAATCATGACTCTAATATATTTATTGAGGCATTAATGAAAATAAATCTCTTTACAGAAAAAACTGCAGACCTTTCCCAGCTTCTGCTGAAAGAACCAGTGTTAGGTGTAAGGTTCACTTTCAGACCAGGCTAGATTCTGTTCCCTGCATTCATTTCAGCATTAATGTTGTATGCAAGCACATCAGCTAACCCTTGACTTCATAATTTTAATGAAAACAGTGTAGACACAAAGTAAATATATCATTATTAATTGTTGTTTGTGAAGTACTTTGGGATGCTATATTTGGATGAAAGCCAAGCATACAGACAAACTTTGTCTATTGACAGGAGGAGATTAAATATCTTTATCCTTTTCTGCTTTCTGTTAGTGAAATAATTTGAAGGAATTCTCAAAAGAATATGATATGTTATTGCTCGGATAAGCAACCAAATGTTTGGTTTGCTATCTGCAGCTTAGATCAACTAACCAAAGTTCTGTATTGAAAATTGGCTACAAATCTCACAGGAGTTGGCAACCCATTGAGGTTTCTGGTACTCTATGTTGGCAAGAAGATAAAAATAAAAGAAAAGGCTTATCCAAAAATGTCTGTCTTCCAAAAAAATTGTGTTTAGTTCTGCAAACTGTTCTTGCTTTTGAACACACAAAATTCTGCCAATCATAGTCCTGCCAAACAAGACCATTGCTGGACTATGAGCTGTCATGCTGATTTTAATAGGTAATCTCCCCTGTAAAAGTGTTATACATTGCAAGGGGGCTGATAAAATAACATCTATTTTCTAAAGCTAACTTGCCAACTATTTCAGACCATGTCACATCCTGTAATATACTGACGGTTTATTGAAACCACAGTGCTGAGTGAAAGTGCGGGGAAGCATAACTATGCCTGCCGTGGGATATAGCATTTACCCCACATTGGGCTTTGCCAATAAAGGAGAGGTTCAGTAGAGCCCTTTATAAGCTAAATAAAGTTATTTTGTAACATTAGCATCTCTTTTTCTTGCTCAGAAGTAGTCAAAATATTTATTTTAATTAGTTATAAGCTTCAAACAATGTTTTCTTTCTTTAAAGGTGAGAAAATCTTGAAGACAATTTTGAAATATATGTGACATCAGTAAGGTTTGTTTTCTTGTGAAAACATGCCAGAAAGTTTATTTGAGTAATTTCAGGATTGAAAACAAAGGAAGCAGATGAGAGGTAGCAAGTAGCAAAAGTAGCAATGTAAGAAATCACTTGAGATGGGACTTTCTTTTCTAAGGCCGCAGCTTATGTCTCAGAGATGTACATCTAAAGCACCTGATGTCCTCTCAGAAGTGCCAACATCCCTCAGCTCCAATTTCCATCAAGATCTTCAGGCACTGTAGATGGCTTCTGAAATGCTGCTTTGTTCACTCTCCTTACAAGATGCCAGACGGTGGTGAATCCGGCCCATCTTCTATTTATGCCTTAGTGCTCATGAAGTTGTGTGTATTTTAACAGTTTTCATTATCTGCAACTATTTATTATACCAAGACACCATTCAGCAGGCAATAATCTAGGGAACCATTTTGCCACTGCCCTAATTTATAAAGGTCAAGACCTGGTGCTATCTGTCTACAGAACAAATAATTGCCACGCAAATTGGAACAGATTGAGTGATCTGAACTTTAGATGGCACTATTAATTTATGTAAGCCTTACTCATCAAACTAATTAAGCATAATTGCTTTATTTTCTTTGAGCGTGGAACCACCATGACCATTATTCCTATGCTAACCTTTAAAGAGTCTTTACTCTTCATAGAAATATGAAAGATTTTTTTCTTTCTAAAATAATTCTTTATCACACTGCTGATAAAGGACAGATCCAAATACAATTGGGTGCCTTTCTCAGTTTGAAATGAAGATTATTATGGCCAAATGTAGGGAAAAAAATCATGACAGTTCATTTTGTACATCATGAAAGGCACTTCTAACTTGATGGTTACTTAGTGAGGCTACTTGACCTTATAAAAATAATCAGGTAGTTAATATACCAGCACTGCCTCAGTTGCAGGACGTGAAGCTATTACTGTCAATACTGCTTGAAACAGTGCAGCTTCACTTGGAGTACAGTGTCTGGGGCAAAATGGCTCCATCTGCACAGACCTTTAGTATGTATGTCTTTAAAAGGATCTTTGAATTTCTTCAGTGGCTGATAGCAGTTCGGTGTTTCATAGATGTTCCAACTTCTTCTAACCAATATTGGAGACTCAAGCCTGGAAAGTGGATTTCTTTAGGATTAAGAGTTTACCTAGATAATGTGAAGAAGCAACTTTTGAACAAAATCCCTAGTCCCAAGGTCTGGATCCCACAGTCCTTTTTCATGCTAGAGGTCAGGAGGCAAGATGTGTATAGTTTATGCATGTCCCTGGTGTCAGTTGTTCGCATAGACATTCACATTGACAGCAAATTACTCAATACAGTGTACAGGATTTCTTTAAGGATCCTTACCAGAAGAATTCTGAAGAACAGTGTTCCAGCTAGAATGTAGAGAAAATGTTAGAGCACGATGAGTTTTCTACAAGGACGTTACTTCATTCACAAATGGTTTCACGTCCCCAAATTTCCAAGTTCAAAACGTGTTCAATGAAGCAAAAGGAAGCTTAGACACTGATTTTATTACAGGTTTTGCCCCAAGAAGGTAGCACAGCATTCACAAGCCCTTCCTCATGTCTCGCACATCCAGACATCCTTACAACAAACTAACATAGGGTCAACTACTTTGGACTGTTAATGGAAATACTGCTTAAAATTTATATCAGATCAGGGTTGTCTGAATTTGGCCTGGGATTCAGTAAGTCTCCAAAAAGCTGAGCATTGGTGCATAATGGAAGTGAGAGTGAAAAATAAGGAAAACAAAGTGTGTGATAGCTTATAACTTTTTATTTGCTTTGTTCTTCTGAAACATCAAATTAACAGCCTGGAGGTCATGTGATCTTTTTGTTTCCTAGAGATGTTTCTCCAACACAGAAGAAAATATGTTGGCAAAGTAGTGAGGGAAATGTGCATTATTAATTTTCTGTGCTCTGTAGGTAAGTGGGAGATTCAAGTTACCAAGTCTTCACCCTAAGAGGACTTCATTTATTTAAAATTTAGATCTGATTTTTAAAAAAACACACTTTTTTTTTCTCAGGAATGTGGCTGTGAATCTCAAAGTATGTTGGTCAGTTCTGCTTGATATAGCTTTTATCATGTATAATTATTGTTAAAGGAGAAGCTGCTGCCTGAGCATTCACACACCAATCATGGTGTTCCACATACACACACTTACTCCTTGGTGTGCTTCCTCCTTCTTCAGGCTCAACCCTAAGTTTCCTGCAGCAGAGTCTCAGGTGTCAGATTTCATAAAATAATTAATTTAATTGGAAGATACAGCAGTAAGAACAGCCCGAGCTGGGTGCTTCCAAAGAGAGGAACCCTGAACAAAGAAATCCCAAGGCAATTACACCCTTGTGATCCATACACCCACCCCTCATGTATCCTTCATGTGCCATCCATGCGTTTTTTAGTCTAATGGTGATTTTTGGTCTGGGGTCTTCTAACATCTAATTGGATTCTTTTTCTGCATCCAGGCAGGCAGGCTCTAACTTTGTTGATTTGCAGTTTACGTCAAGGGTTGGAGCCTCTGTGTCTTCTGGTTTACTTTCCTTGTGTACCCATCCTTTTTGGCAGAACATGGGGTACTGAAAAGTCCTGTACTTGAAAGAAACACTACTGATATCCAGTACTTTTTCATGCTAAAAGATTAAACAACATTGTATCATCTGTTAGGAAGAGTGCTGAGAAGAATAGATTTCTCACGTTCTAAAGGTTTCAGCAAATCTAGCTACTTGTGCTAAGGAGAGCTAAGCAAGCAGCACAAATCACATCAAATTATAATCTGAAGTAATATATTCTACTTCAAGCTTACTTATGTATGCTAAACAATTAATATCCCTCAACAATTATGTAACTGGCCAGGTTGCCCAGAGAGGTGGTAGATGCCCCATCCCTGGAAACATTCAAGGTCAGGTTGGATGGGGCTCTGAGCAGCATGATCTAGTTGAGGATGTCCCTGTTCATTGCAGGGGAGGCTGGACTGGATGACCTTTATAGGTCCCTTCCAACCCAAACTGTTCTCTGATTCTAATTATAAAAACATACATCTTTAGCAATTGAGCAAAGTTTGTAGTGTTTTCCGGGTGTAATCTTGTATTTCAGCTGTTCAGTGAACTGAGATTCTTCTATATGTATACTTACAACATGTGGGAGGACAGAGCAAAATTTATTGAAAGTTGTTGCTTTCAATACCTTTGTAAACCATTGCTTTAGAATACGTGAATGCGGACAGGATCTCTCCCAAGCCTGAAAGCCCTCTGCCTACGTTAGTGCACAAATGTTACACCCTGAAGTGTTAAGCCCTGACTCTTGGAGGGTATTAGCCTGTCCCAGGGGTTGTTGGTTTGATTACAGTGCTGTGCTAACAGCTTCTGTACCAGGTTGGCTGGTGTCCGTCCAGCGTGGAGCATCAGAAGAACATGTCTATATCTGTCTGTGATGGTCCTTGTAAATATACACTTAGATTTTTGTAGGCTTTGTGTTTTCTAGCTCTAATATAAGGGTTTATCTCAAATAAACATGTATGTAAATGTATATATTTATAAAACTATACAAATATGCATGTGTGATAGAGAAAGGATGTGATAAATTGCAAAATTAGAATATTATTTATTGAATCACAAATATGATATACGAAAACCTTACTATTTTAAAAAGGAGCGGCTGCAGTATTTTTGTTAACAGATGCACCCCATGCTAGTAGGAGTTTTTCTATTAGAATAATGTGTCAAGAAGAGGGAAAGAAACACGCTATCTGTACTAGCAGTTTTTTCTTAATTCTGTTTACTATGATTTAATTGAGTAAGAGCGGAAAAACAACTTAAAGCACTATATATGTGATGGCAGTTTGTTCCCCAGAAGAAATTTTAGGGATACATCTCTAGGTTTCTGCATGTGTATCACGTCTCTGGGTTCAAATTTAATAGAAGTTAAACTGACTTTGACCATGAGGATTTGATCAGCATATTAGTGCTGCTACATAAGCATTTAGGTATTTTTGACTTTGAATAACATTCAGCACGGTTCTTTAGATTAAGTCCCCCAGAGTTCATTCCAGGTCCTGTACTGTTGTCAGTATTTCTATTATCGGCTATTTTCAGAAGAAAAGTCCTGCCATTTAGGTTATGTTTAATCTGTACTCGTGTTAGCAGTTAGCTTGGTGCAACATGTGTGGATCTGTACAGCAAACCAGTTGGTTGTGAGGAACTGTCTATGCAATGCATATTTTCTTTATGGTTTGCTTTCGGGCAGCTCTGGTCTGGTCCCTTAGACTGAACATCTAGTAGAGGATGGAGCATATTGGGTGCCCTCCTGGAGAGCATCTTCCAGGTTATTTTCTCAGAAAGCAATCCAATGCATGAGACGGTTTTGCAATGCAAAAGAAAATGCAGGAAACAGGCGTGATTGGGAGATCTGATTCTATACTGCAGTCCTGATTTGGGTAACAAATGTGGATGTATATGTACTCCTACTTAACTCTCCCTCCCTGTTGCAAATGGGATCTGTGTGATAACGGCGCTTTTAAGGTTTTCATGTTTTTACTTTCTCCATTCAAAACACATCAGAGGAGCTGAGCAGGAAGTGGTTTCCAATTTTACAAAGTACTTTGTGATTGCAGTTTTCCTGTTTCACCACCCAGGATAAGGTTGGCAGCTTTTAAATGTCTTCATGAAAAACTAGGCTAAGGGAGAGAGACTCTGAAAACTGCTAGCAGCATAGTTTCTTCTGAGAAAGGTTGGTCTCCTGAGAAAACTTTCGGTTCCAGTGAGTGAATTTGGCAATTTCGACAAAAATGCTTTATCAGCTTAACTTTCCATTGCAGGTTAATGATGTTGACAAATGAACTTTGTGAACCAAACTTCTCGAGTTTTTGCTACAATTCTGATTCTTACTTTACAAATAAAATCCAAAGGAACACAAAGCAGCTGGCATTAGGAAAACATCTCAGTAAATACAGATGTAAAGATGTAAGCCAGTTGCCTACAGTACTCTGTGCCTCGCATCATCTGGTGTTACAGAAAGACTGACAGACTTGAAAACGGAAAGGAACATGAAATACTAATGTAATTCCCACTTGCTTGCAATAAAACATGTTACTGAAATCTATTATCCATTGAAATAGTGTTAGTACTGACGTAACTTGTCAGCCATTTATTAAATATTTAATATAAAATCGTGATTAAATATTTAATATATAACCATTAATATATAACCATGTAATATTACCATCACTGATGAGTATGAAGACTTTCATTAAGAAATGGATGTCTCTAACCAGTAATAAATCTGTTTGTAAAATTTGCTCCTAAAGAATATATAACAAAATAGAACCAGAGAGGAACATCTATACTATCTGGATGATCTCTGGAAACAGTTCTGCCATTTTCGCTTGTCTTTTTATAGACCTTTTCCTAGTACATGCAGAGTGCTTTACATTTGATATGTGAAATGACTGATAATTCTTTAGCTTGTTATATATGAGAATCAATAAATGTAGAGCTGAACACATGCAATAAGGAAATTAATTAAATAGTGTTGGATCTTGTTGGTTATTTGTTTTTTGCTGTTTTGTTGAGCTTTTTTCCCCACTAAATTACTGGTGTTAATGATACTCACCATTGAAGACAATTTGTTTAGCAGTTTGATTACTAAGGGCCTTTTCTATAAATAAAAGTGTTAATTCACAGGACTAGCTGCTCCCTTGTAGAGGAAAAGTGTTGAAGATTTTATGGTTGGAATTTTATTATTTCTCATTCTGGGCTTTTGTCTGTGCTTACCATGGAGCTCACCGGAGACATCTGCTACTAGGAATTACTTCAAAGAAAGTGGGAATACAAGGGGAGTGCTCCACATTAGTTTTAACAGTCAGTTCAAATATGAAGTGCATGTTTTCTGGACTGATCATCTTCTGCATATTTGCCCTAACAATAAACAAAACAAAAATTTTCTCTTTTCCTTTGAAATGCTGATGAGTGCTCTTGACCCTTCATTTCAGCAGGGGTGCTGTACAGGTAGCGAAGAGATGATGCTCATACTCTTTTCTGTTACAGACCATATATTTTCAAAACTATATGCACTATTTAAATAGCACTGCCTTGAGCCTTAATCAACAAGGAATTAAACCCTGGCTTTGACGTGCTTTGCCACTCCATATTTGAGTGTATGGTCTTCTGTGTCTGTGGTGCCTCCTGAGGTCTCCAGTATGGCACAACGGGGGTTGGTGGTCCCTGCTTCTCATGAAGTACAGACACTGATCAAGATTGTTATACATCTAGAATAAGAGGTGTGTATACACGTGCTGTCAACCAGGATTATTCTGAGTTAGATACCTTTTGATTCAAGAGTTGTTTAGCCTTTTCAGAGCAGATGTCCAGGTGATGATCTGAAAGACTCGTCTAAAACATAGCCTCTTTGAGTTAGAAAATGGCAACTTCTCCTTTCCTAGTAGATGTGGCAATGGCTGTGGTTTTACGGAGGAGGAATTTCAGCCCAAAAGTTCAAAACAGCTACAGGCTGCCAAGATGAGGTGTGTGCGTGTTGGTGTTTTTCTCACAAGTTTCTTCTCTGTGTTGCACTGCAGAAATCGCGTTGTTACAGGATGAAACTGAAAGCTTCTGGTTATATGTTTTATTTTAAGATAGTTTTGTTGTATTGTCTTGGAATGCACTCATAAGACACGTTAGAAATTGCAACATTTTAGATGGTTTGGAATAAGAATCTAGCTAAAGTAAACGGGAAAGATCCAGTTCTTTGAGAGACTTACGTGGTTTCTTTTGCTAATGGGATTTGTGTAGTCAGACAAGTCCACTAATGTGTTTGGAGCCTCGGGGTTTTTCTTTGGCCAAGACCTTTGTAGCAGCACAGACTGAAATCAATCTCAATACAGCACAGAAAGTTGATGAGAGTGCTATTAAGTAGGGTATTGATTCAGTGAACATCTTTAGGGCATATCAAAATGACCATAGGAACCTTTGATTACTTGCTCACGGTCATCTTTAGGCAAACCTTGTTTAGGAGAAAATATTCTGTGATTTTCTTCCCTTGGTTTGCATTGGTTCATCAGCATATCTCCCATCCCTGCTGCCTACATTAGCACCCGCACTGTGAAGTGATTACTGTAGGTGAGGAGATTAAAATCTTGCTTGTTAGGTTTCAAGTGCATCCTCACACTTCAGAAATCTTTTTAATTAAAGGCTCTGAAAGCTGTATTTACTCTTTAAATTCAACACTTAGCAGCTGTAGTGAGGAGTAGGCCCCTTCACAGTTGAACTACCTGAGAGAGGACAGAGCTTTGAAAGGATTATGTATGTTCTAAGAGGACAAGGACTAATTTTCTACTGATGGAGCTTTCTAAAGCAGTACAGGCCACTTAGCTGCATTATTTTTAAGGATCTTGACGTGACTAAACTTCCTGTACTGCTGTGGCAATAATTAAACAATGGTTGTGACTTCCAATGTCCTTGTTATGGCATGGTCAGTGAAGAAGATATTCAGTTCAGATATACAACTGCTGTGGATATGCTCTTGTACCAAGATGATTAGTTCCTGAAAGGCACAACAAATGACTCAAAAAAATGCACTGGAACTTACTGAACTTACTGGATTTAAGTTACCAGCACGTGAGTGGTACCACCTACACCCTTGACATGAACAGAGAAAATAGCTGTCACCTGCAGTGCACAAAGGACCTTTTCTCTCTCTTCTGAGCTGAGATAAATTGTTTTAGTATAGAAGACAGTTTTTAGAAATCTGATAGGCTGCAAATTAGCTGTGAATTGGCACTATATTTACATCCCTGCTATAGAGAAGGCCTGGAGCATATCTAAGAGAAGGCAGGAACCTCCACGTTCTGCTCCAGTATTACCTTATCTTAAGAGCAGGGGCCGTGTGACAGAGTGTTAGTGCATTGACAGCAAGGAGAGGAAGGCAAGGGAGTGATGTGAAAACAGTGTCACACATCAGTACTCCTCCACCTCCTCCACTTCTCTGTGTGTGGTGCAAAGACTTTTAGAGGCAGGATAACACGATTTCTGGAGTTTCAGGAAACGGTGCCCTCTGTGAACTGTTTTTCATTGTATTGCGGAGAAACACGTCTGTTGCCTCTGTGCAAATGGCATGAGTTAAATAACCTGATGGGTAAATCAGTTCCAGCGTGGCATATGTGGGACTGTTGCCTGGTAGTTTTAGGATAGCATGCAAACTACGTGTAAAATTGGAGTAAAGAGACAGCTGGTGCAGTTTTTCATGGCTGAGGGAAATCTTCATTGTTGACCAGCATGTATTGCATCTGTCATGTTATTTTTTGATTCTAAAGAATAAAAAGATGCTGCAATGTGTCTCTAGCCACGCTACTGTTTTATTTATAATAAGCCAAAGAACTTTGTGGCTTTTCAGTGTATTAAACACATGAATTAGGCTATTTACAGAAATTCATTTCCACTCCTTTCTTGCTATAGTGGTTCATGCTTTACTGTATTCATAATCCATACCACATGCACTTATAAATCTGTATTTTTTGTTAATTGATATAGTTTTAGGGCAAAACAGGAGAAGTTTCTGCTCTCTTCCTTAAAATGCATTACTCACAAATTAAAACAAACAGAGCAATTCTCTGAATTACCATCTGACCTCATACAGGGGAAGGAATAATTTCCTTATGTAAAATGTACACCATCAGAATTGGCTGTCAGTGACAAAAGTGGAACTACAATATATCTTTTCTATATGACATTCAGAGCAGCTTCTTTTGGTGGTTGCTACCTCACAACCACACAGTTTTGTACACTTGCTGACACATCATTAAAAATCTATCATTGTTAGTAATCTGTCATCATAGAAATCAATGGATGAGTTTTACTGATCCTGTGTTTATCCTGCAGAGCAAGAGCATGTAACAAAACAATAAGGAAATAAAAAAGCTGCATTGTGCTGCATAATTATTAATTCCAAAGCAGATTGCTGGAACAAAAGTTGCAAGTTAGAAATGAAGCTGGTAGAGTGTACAGTCTGAATTCTGAAATGGTCTTGTTTTAAAATGTCAGGACTGCATCATATAGGAAATTCTTTTTATCTGTTTAAATAAGGTGTTTGTTCTCAGTGCTTTCATTTAAACCAAAGATATCCGAAGTACAAGCTGTGGTCTGTGATTTCTTGGGATGAAGATTCTTCTGAACACACCATTTAAAAACTATGGTTCAGGATGTTGTTCTGCAAATTTCTTTTGTTCTGTGGAAGAATAATCTTTACTTTTGTATAAATTACTGGCTTTGTCATAATTTATTGCACCTTCTGACACATAGCCACTGAAAATATGTTTTCTGCCCTAAATCTCCCCAGTATAAAGGCAAAATAAGAGATAACTACAATATACAAATTTGTATGTGTAAGCTACTAAAGATACAAGAGGAGAAAATGGAATAATGCTGTAGAAATTAGAGCAGTTATGCAGCTATCAAAAATTTATATAACGGACCTGTTTTATACAGCAGGTAATACCAAGAATATAAATCATCTCCTTGAAAGAAGGTCCCAGGGCTTTCCCAGAGAAAAGAAGTTGACTAGTGGCTGTCTTTTCCTTACTGTACTTAATCTGTGATGGTTGTTAATTACTGTATCCTAGAAATCAGAAACCTGTTAGTTTGATTTAACAGCATTTAACATATTCTGGGCTCTTCACTTGCTCTGCTATAAGAAATAGTGTCTCTTTCAATACAAAAGCAAAAACCAAGGGGCAAAGATAGAGCAGCAAGTCATAGGTAATATAATAAAGCCCATCGCTTTTGTGAAGGGATGAAGTACATCCCCTGTGAAGCTCTGATGCTGCAAAACTCCCAGGAAGGAAAAAGGGAAATCTGCTGGGGTTAGCTTCATTTGTGGCAGAGCAGTGGGATCTAAAGTATTGGAAAACCTAATGCACTTTCTGCTGGTCTTTAGACAGACTTATCATACGATGGTAAGTAGTAACTGAGCTGATATTTTCCCCCTGCCCTTTTGCATTTTTAGTATCAATGTAGACTCCAGGACAAGAAATGTTTCTCATTTTATTTTCCAAAGCCTTCCATATTGAGGGCCAGATATTACTCAGCTTCTGCAACAATCTTGCTCATAATTCCTCCCCATAAGTACCACCCAGAAACCCATTAGCTTAGTGTAGGGCCTAGGGCTGGCCATTCCTTTTTGGTCAGGCACCAAATTGGAATAAATTAGACAATTCCTGCCCAAGCCTCTGGAAGTAGGTAAGCTGAGATGTTCAAATATCAAAAAAACATGCAGAGACCTTGCTACAGGTGGGTGGTGCAGGAATCCCAAATCTATGGGGGAAACTAAAAGAGTTGGTAGGTTCATTGAGTCTGATACTTTCTGCATCTATGTACTGCTGTCCTCAGTGCTCCCCTGTCAGGGGTTGGCACAGCCAGCTCACGTTTCCATAGCAGTGGTGCAGTTATGTTCTATGTTGACTATGCCCAACTTTGAGATGTGCTGTACTTGGGGTTTCTGCTTTGTCTGTACATATAAGACCTTAAGACAACTCAGACCAGGTACCAAGTGTCTCAGTGCAGATTTGGCTGCCTAAATTTGAAAGTGCTGATTATCTTGAATTGCATCCATATAATAATGCAGTTCAATTTCCACTTTGACATTTAAAGGTGAAAAAAAGCTACTGCAAAAGGTAAGTGAAAGATTTCTAACGTCTTCTAGTTTATGGATTGACCTTAAAAATATAACAACCCAAAGCAGCATTTTTTTAAATCAGAAAATAAATGGCAATCACTTAAAAAGAGACATGAAACAAGAAAGAAAACAAATATTTAGCCCTGCAATCAAAGACATGGACTGACTGCGTATGTTTGCTGGATGCTATACTTTCTGTATTTCCCTTTACTCATACATCTGCTTTTTTCTCAAAAATATAAGAAATCAAAAGCTACTTATTCCTCAGTAAAACTGCTTTATCTCCTTGAGAGATAATGTGGGATAGGTGATCTCTCCCAACTCTCCAAATTGAAGTTAGATGAAGGAAATAAATAGGAGAGAAATGTAGAGTTGGGGGAAGAAAGAAAATATACTAAAAAATTAGAGAACATGCAATGTGAAAAAAAAAATTGGCAAGGATAGTGAGAAGACTAAAGAAGGGAAGGAGAAGTGAGAATATTAATGAAAGTTGAAAAGGGCAATTTAAAACAATTGGAGACATAAAAACGTCTAGACAAGTGAGAAAAACAGTAAGGAAGTAAAAGAAAAGTAAAAGCAGTATGCCCCAAAGGTGATATTTTCAAAGGGAAAATGTGTAATTAACTAGAGTTAATAAAAGTTGGACTATTAGCTGTTTTCTGAGTCTCTTAACATCTCCCTCATCTTTGTCATGGTGGTTATTTCATCATATGAGAAAGAGCAACTTAGAAATTCTCTAGTTAAAGTTGTGCTGCTTTTGGCATGTGTTAATTTGTCAAAGACAAGTATTTCATTGAAAGGGATAAAATCTGACATATATTGTTTGGAATTGGGGAGTAGGAAAAAGAGTAGAAAGGCCGTAGCCGAAAAGTAAGAGTAGAGCCCAGTGGCATGTCAGGACCCATCCTGCAGACTGGGGATTTAAAATTGTCCACTATAAACTGAGCACGTCTCTTAACTGCTGGGCTGCTGATTTTCCTGGGAATGGCCTTTTTGTTTGTTTTTTTTTTTTTTTTTTGTGCTATTTTGCCTTTTGCACAAAACATTTGGATAGGTCGGATGCAAACTGAGCTCCCAAATCTGTGTTGTGGTTTGGTTTTTTTTTGGTATGTTTGGGTTTTCTTATGCATGCATGAGTGAGAACTCCCATTGTTTCATCAGTTGTACATAGAGCATCATCGGGTTATGTTTTTTTGGTATGTATTCTTTGCTACAATTTAACTCTAGAGGTGCCTTGCTTATGTGCTCTATTTGAAAACCATGGAGTACTTCACACTCTGGAGTTAGTGGTTAGCTAGCGTCTTAGCATTGAAAGCAGTGTTTGGAAAACATTCTCTGTTTTCTCTCTCCTTTAAAGATAACCTTTTGCTTTCAAGCCACGCTGTATTTATATGTAATTAATTATATTAGTCCTGCTCTAGTTTTTGCCTTGCCTTCAATATTGAACTGTTTCTCATTTTCACTCCCCTTTTCCAGTCTTAAGTGTCTTTTTTTTTTTTTTCTTTCTACAACTCCTTGCCCTTTCTCCAGACAACACCCTTACTCTAGGCCTTTATTTTGAATGTAGCAAACACTTTAGATTAATTCTTCACCTTCTACAGGTGCCTACGGGACAGGAGAGTAGGGAAATGAATGCTCCTTATTATTCTTTTTGTGTGTTTGCCAACCACTGTCTTTGGTCACAAACCTTTTGTCTCAGCCTTTTGTTTGTTGTCTGAAAGGACAATTTATGTGTGTATATACACACATATATATATGTCTATAGAGGTGTATACACACATGTACACACACAAATATGTATTTGTAAATTTAAATATCTCTCGGTAATCCTCAGTTAATAGTCTGTAGTATTTGTTTTTCTGGAGAGTGAAGTGAAGGCTTTGAACAAGTTTTGCTTTCACGGGAGTTACTAGAAGGGACACACACAAATTTGGCTGGCCTTCAAAACATTACCAAAACCCTTTTAATTACTGTCATCATGTCACCACCTCTGGGATGCTACCTTCTGGTAGTGGTGTGGGTGTGCCATGGTTAGCTTTTGTTTTAATGCTATTAATAGGGAAAGCAAGGAAAGAGACGAGCATGTACAAACTCTTGAGTGTGGTACACACACCTGGGAGGGCATGAAGTTTCTCAGTGTCAGACCCATTGTTCCCCAAGCAGAACCATTTGTTTATAATTGGAATAATAAGCACTTTTTGGCAGCCCTCCGTGTGAGGAACACGTGTAAGAAACAAGTCTCAAGCCAAACACAAGCGTTACTTGAAGCCTCAGATTAGACTCGAATATGCAGTTATAAAAGGGTGTTTTGAAACATCCTTTGTCCCCATGAAGTCTTTCAGTTTCAGTAACTCAAAGGGCTGATGGTCAGGATTTTGCAGACTCTGACTTTATTGCATTATTTTTTTATACATTTCAAGACCATCTCTCGTTCAACAGCTCAAATCCACAAGGTACTACTTTGACACTGTGTTGATGAAAATTTGCTTTTTTGGGGGGGCGAAACCCATAACTTTTTTCCCTTGAGTAATAAACAAAATGCTGGGTGTTCAGCTTGTTCTAGCTCAACACAGAGCTGCTTCATTTTCAAAGCTTCTGGTGGCTGTGAGTGGGAGGCTGTCAGGCGGAGAAGCACTACAAACCTTTGTCCTTTTGAACTACGTTGCAGAAATCTTGCGTCAAATCGTGGTGCTCTTGCGTTGCATTGTTGAGTAACTAGGTGACAATGTTGCATGGTGAAGTGGAGCTGCTTGAGCAAAGTACTATGCAGCTGCCAGGGAAACGGTCAGCAACTGGATGTCCAGTTTTAAGGAGGTGGATTGCTTCCTCTTATCATGCAGGAGGAACCCCAGGTTTACTCTGCTGTAATCACTTGTATAGTTCTAATTTCTTTTATTACTTAGCTGCTTAAATTCTTCCAACTCATGTTTCTCCAGGCTGCAGTACCCCACAGAAAGAGACAGTTTCTTAAGGATCGGTCCTCTTGAATTCAGGTAGGGGCATCCAGGAAGAGAAAGTTGAGAAAGAGGAAAGGCTGATATATACAAAAGAAAAAGGCATGTGTATTTGAGCTCCTGAACCTTTTAAAATCTTACAATGGATAAACAGAACGAGTTGCAATATAGTTTATAAAGACTCTCACTGAAACTTATAATTAGGGGTTACACAAGGGCAGGTAACATTTCAGAAACAGGTAAGACATCTGACCCAACATGCCTGCTTACTGAAATGGAACGGCCTTAGGCTCTCCTGAGATCATCGCAGTGCAACTCCCCAGATTTCGATTAAAGGACTTTCCTTCACCTCTGTGCAGGTTTGTCCTTTAAGAAAAGGAAATATTGTGTCAGTCTTCAAACTTCTGGTTTTCTGCAAGTGCCAAACCTCTTTGCATTATTTAGAATGTTTAAAAACTGGCAAAATCACTTCCCAGACTTGGGGGAAAAAAAAACCCCATTCTGCATTTGGCCTTGACTAGTTGGTGTGCTTATTAGCATTCTTGTTCTCACACCATGTTCTGTCAGTGACAGCACTTACCCCACCTCAGCTGATAAAATTTAGCTGCATGCTTTTCCTTTACGCTTTTCTACAGCTGCTGTAGAGGCTTTACAATTGAAGGCGTTTGAAATTGCCTGCCAGCATTTTGCATTGCTGGGTTTTAAATCAGTCGAATACGAGAACACTTGTGCTCTGCCGCCCCTTTGGCTCTGAGATCTCAGAGGGCTGTGTACAAATTTGAATTTAGCATCACCATCCCATGTTGTTGAGGGGTAAACTAAGTGACCCACCTGCCCAAACTGATACAGCATGTCACCTGCAGAATTCCTGATCTAACTTAAACTGATTGAAACAGATTTAAAGTGAACGAGAAGGACATTTTAAATCTCTTTTTGGATAACTGGTGAACCCATCAGACCAGTCTCCTTGGCTGCTGTCACCACTTTTTTTTTTCGCATGAGTGAAACACCAAATTCCTTTAGCACAGGGAGGAGAGGAAGGCGCCTTCATCTGAGGAGGACAGTTTGGGAGCAGGCTGCTCCCCTCCTCCCCAGCGGACAGAGAGCAGCAGAGTGTGCCCTTGGCACCCTCTGGAGAGGCATGGGTGACAGAGGGTGCTAAACCCTGTGTAGAGCAGAGCTTATGCCCTGGTTTTAACCCATCTCATTGTTTGCACACATTTAAATATCTCTGTCATCAAACTTGACAGTGCAAGGTGAGGGACCTGTAATTCCACATCTATCTCTCAGAGACTAGGTGGAAGTGGGAATGCCAGGCTGAAGAATCTGCTTCTCCTTTGCGTTTTTGAATAATCCCTGAATCAACTAATATATTTTGCAAGTGTGTCAGAAATAGATGCTCAGGGGGAGATTTTACATGCCAGCTGCCCTGATCTGACACAAATCTGTCATTCTTCTTGCTCTGCCTAGTCTTCTGACAGGTTAGTGAGCTAAACCATCTCCAAGATTCTGAAAACAGTGGGGCTGCATCACCAGGGGCAGGGGCGGGAGGAGAGTGAGGTCACCCTGTTTGGCTGGCAGCAAGCCATTCCCTCTGTAAAATGCCACTCCCATTCCTCAGCTGTGGAAAGGAGCAATAAGCAGTGTTCCAAGATGTATGTGTTTATTTTAGTGAGGTAGCTTGTTTTGAGGAAATCCTGTGCACACTGAGAGTCTCTCCCACCCATAACCTCTAGCCACGTGTTACCACCTGCACAGCATCCCTGAAGTGGTGTCAGCTCAACTGTTTATGAGGATGTGAAGCAAATGGACCAAGGAATCAACCAGGCTGGAAAATAATCCAATTAAAAAAATGTTATGCCTAACCTTGATCGGTTCTGGGTTAAAAATTAAGTTTATTGTAGTTACCTTCGTTATTCCTGCACAATAATATATCAATTTTCTTGTCTCCTTCTGCCTTTCCTTCCCATTACAGAACTGTAAGGATCCAGTCGTTTTTCCTTTGTTGAAATCAGTGAGAATTTCGTGATGTTTGTCACCCAGGAAATAACAGATTTAGAGTAATTCAGCTCCCCCTTCCAGAGGTGTTCATGCAGGGCTGTACGGTTACTACTGTGGGGGCAGACTGATGCTGTGCTTGCCCTTCAGTAACTGTGTAGGAGAATTTTTCTGTGCAGTATTTCTATGTATCTGTTTAGATTCAGTCCTTTCCTGGGAAGGCTTGTTATTTCCCCAACATGTGATGGTCCCAATCTGAAATGAGTGTCTTACATAATTTGAGTGGTAGGCCCAGAAACATGTGTGTGATGTGAATAATCTAAATGCTTTTTAAATTGAATAATAATGCTATAAGAAAAAATCTAGGCGTAACAACAAGGACTGGAAATGTAGAGGTGCTTAAATGAAAAATAATGCAGAATATATATATCTGCACGGGAAGTAATATGTTTCTTACCATATTTTCTGGACTTATTCCAGTTTGAATGAGACCACTTGTATTTTTTAAGCACTATTTGATGGGTATGTTTCAAAGGACAACCGGATTTCAAAGTAATTCTACCTTTTGTGTCAAAACATGGTGATGTTTGACATATTGCTGTGACCTTGTTCTTTGATTTCGCATCCATGTTATTCATATTATTGTGTTTCACACTAACACAGATTCTACAGGCTGTGAAAAGTGGGATTGTCCTAGTAGATGTGTTCACAGAAGCGACAGCCTGTCTAGATGGGCTTCTTATTTTTCCCCCAGCATAAACGCAATCCTATTCTTCTATGCAGATTATATTAATACAGAAGATGATCCCATCTTCTTAAATCCACACTAACTCAAAAATGGCTAAGTTTTGTAACAGGTTTGCTAAATGTGCTGATTTAACTCTCAGGATAAAGTCTCTTAGATGGCAAGGCTGTTCCACATAGCATACTGTTTAATATCTGGAATAAATTGCCATGAGCAGCACTAGAGTTAAATATTTTTAAACATCATAACCAAATTGTTTTCAGCTCTTTATAACATACTAAACCTTACATCTTTATTCTATGAAAATATGTGTTCATACTCCTTTTGATGTAGGGATACTTGTACGCCATAGTTATCCTCACACTCTGCTTATTCTTTGACGGGATTTTTTTCTCAGGTAGAGTCAGAAATTTTGTACGTTGACTGAAATGTCTAGATACGTGACTGGGCTACAACCAGGCAGAAACCCAAATACACCCACTGAATGTGCACAGCTAGGTTTCATGGTATTCTTATAATGAATTTGTATGTCTGCTTGGTGTCATATCTGCTCTGTGCACATAAGTTTATACCTGTCTCAGAGAGCTCATACTTGCAATGTTGTACACAGCATGTATCCATGTTTAATTCTGTGAAATCCTAGAGAAAACCTATGATAATTCTATATTGACCTGAGCTGTTTACCTTAAATGGAGGGAAATGGAAATTCAGCTTACAAGATATGTTGAACACTGAATGCAGTCTTCCAAAGGCTGAAGTGTTATCCAAAATGCTGAGGTCTTTGTTTTTTGCTATTATTCTTATATGAAGCAGACCTCTTTTGTTCCAGGGTGTTGTATATTGCAGTGACTGATCCAACTCAGTTACTTTGAAATGAGTATGTAATTATCCACACCCCTACTAAGAGTGGAATGAGCCTTTGACAGCCTTCTTTATTTTTATTTTTTTTTTAAAGCCATGTAACAATACCTAGTTATTTCTCAAGCAATCTACTTGTAGTCTAAATTTAGTAATTGTTTCTCAAGCCAGCTGTTCTCAGTAAGATTGAGAAATAGAGTTGATTTAGTGGTTTGGTGACCAAGGGTAAAGATTTCCTAAATGGTAAATTTTGCAGTGTTTGAAAGCCAAATTTAATTCCCAAACAGTCCAGCCTTGCTAAGAAACAAGAATGATAAAACATTTGTAGAGCAGAATGGAAAAAAAATATAAGAATTTAAGGTTGAAATTAGGAAGGACAATCAGTTAATTTCTAGTTGTCTCTCCAAGAAATGCTTAGATTGGGTAGAAACAGTATTTTGAATTACTATAATGAAAACTATAATCAGTCACTGAAGGTGATTATCCTTTAAAGAAACTACAGTCTCTGCCATTTAAATGATGCAGGGCAATTCTGAAATGAGTTTTTATGCCAACACGGCTTTCTGTGGTTTACTTTTCCTTGCAATAATAGAATATGAACTTGTGCGGTGTATAGTACATACATAATCGAGTTAAAGTGCATTTGCAAAAGACAGGTTTCTTCCAAGATTTAGGATGTTAAACGGGTATGTAAGCAGTGCTTGCTTTATCCTCTGGAGACTCTGTAGCATGTACAGCTGCAATACAAAATCCTGAAGCATGAGTTTTCCAACTTGGTTTGCTAGCGTAGTGCCACCACAGAGGTAGTAATCAGCTATCGAGACAGATTTGCGCAAGGGAGGAGCACCAGCTGCTCAGGAAGCATTGTATACCAGTTTCAACTCCTTGCGCCAGTTTTGTGACTAAGAGAAGGGCATGACACTGTGCTCGGGTTCTCAAACCACAACTGTACTGCTTGTAGCAGAAACTGGAATAGCCCGAGACTCCAGCAAAGGTACTCTTGTGTAACAAGCTTGTAAATAGCCCTACTTCAGCTAAAGAGGTGTGTGGTGGTGTTTTTTTTGTTTGTTTGTTTGTTTTTGTTTTTGTTTTTTAAAAAAACCAAGCATCCTTGCAATCTCTGACCGAGGGGCGTAGGATTAGTGGGGCAGACTTTACACCCACAGGCACATTTCCACAGAAAGGGAAAATCACCATCTGTGGAAGTTTAAGAGTCTTACCCTTTCGCAGCTGTATGTAAGGATAAGAGTGGGGCAGGGTACCTAAACCTCTGCCTCACAAAAGTGCTATTCTAGAGCATTGTTGTGAGGTGTGTTTATTTTATTTGTTTGTTTTTAATTTGACCAGTTCTACAGCAGTCTGAACACCTGCAAAGGCTGTCCTGATGCCTGGTATTTTCAAGCTTGCATTTGCTTACAATGCAGTAAATTTAAAAGGAAAACCAAAAGTATTTGTAGGCCTATTATCAAAGGACTTGTACTTAAGAATGACGTAGCTGTTCTCATTACCTTAGCGATATTAACAGGAAATTCAGTAAAGAAGAATAAATTACAGAGTTTTTCTCTTCTACTAAAGCTGTTTCCTAGTCCTGTTTCCCTTTCAACCACAAAATCTTGCAAAATGAAATGCATTATTGCATAGTTTTAAACAACTGCTCCCTGTCTTGTACCTCACAATGATTTTCTTTTGCTTATTCCAGACAACACTACACCAAGTAAAATCTCTGTCCCCTGCAAGGCGTTTTTAGTCCTGCAGTGTTAATGAAGAGACATTGAAATAATTGGAATCTGTACAGCTGAAGTACCTGTGATATATTGAGTTGACCACTCTTGTCTCTGCTACTTACCACTACAATAAATATTAAAGATGTGGACTGTACAGACAAGACCATGAAGGATCTACAGCTATATTGGAAAGAACTTGGGATGGTAATTGCTGATAATCTACAGGTAAACAAAGAATCATTGGGAGTGGGCATGTAATGTGGTCATGATCCAATTCTTTACGTACTCGTAGTATATCCTATAAGAATAGCATACAATACTGTGAGACACTAATCCCCTCTTAGGCCATATGGAGTCATGCTGCTTTGTGTTGAGAGCATGTATCTAGTGCCAAACATGGATGGCCAGCTCCACCACATTCCTCTGAAATAGTAGTTAGTAGAAGAGTCTTCTCCTAGGTTTGTTTGTGCTTGTTTTTTTGTGGTGTTGGTTTTTTTGGGGTTTTTTTGTTTTTTTTTTAAAAACATTATGTAGCCAGTCTGGAGTTACTGATTGAAATTGTGAAGTACGTGAAAGAATAAGACAATTGACTTTTATTTTCTTTTCAAGTAATACCACTAAATGAAAGCTGTCAGCTTGACCACTGTTGCGTTTCAAAGGCAAGTTTAAAGTCACCCTGCACGGGTTTCATCTCTAAATTTTAGATGTCTACACAGGAGATGTCTGCAGTTGAACTGACCACCTGATCTCTCTTAGCATCCATGCAATATATCTGTAAGCCCATGCTCGCATACAGGCTCAGGGCAAGCACTGGTGCACAGCAGGGCACAGTTGTGAACTCAGACTTACTGGCAGCCTGAGCCACCCCCATGTGCCTGGGGACAGACGGGACTGTCCTTGCCTGGCAGCATTGCCATCTGCTCGTAGGAGGGCAGAAGGGGTTGCCTGGTGTTGCCTTCATACAACAAGGTCATTGTGCGCTGACCCACCTGCACTTTCACTTTGTGGCCAGGAAGAGCCACTGTCAGTGAAGCGCTGGGCACTGCCTTGGTCCCTGGCCTGGCCACTGACGATACAGTATAAATGTTAACTTTGAGCCTAGATTGCAGAATTCCCCTTCCTGGGTCCTGACTTGTCTGTACAAGAAATCTGTCAATGAAAGTCAGCAGAACGTAAATTACGCTAGCTGATCACAACACTGAAAGGCCACTGACTTCTTCATCCTTTTGTTCCAGCAGCAACTTTTATTCTGGCAGTTGTGAAGGATCTAGTGTTCATTATTTTACCTTCACTCTGCTGAACAGAATCCTTCTGTTCTAGCACCAGATATTCTGCCAGCTGTCCATCACCAAGGGGCTATGATATACTGAAGTTCTAGTTTATTATTTTCTTGCCCAGTTTCGTTTGTAACGTAACTTAATTGCTCTTTGTGAAGGGTAAAATAGTGAAAAAGAAACCTCCTTTAGCTGCCACTGTTGGGATACCATGGAATCGGGTTCCATAACTCACCTACTTAATTTAGATTGGAAAAAATCAGGTATTTTCTTTTTTCATAGAATATTTATTTTTAATATAGCAGGCTTCTCGAAGGCTATGACGCTGTATTGGCAAAATGTTAAACATTAAATAAATACAATTATAGTATTTTTTTTCTTAATTGCTATCTGAAGTTCACAAGCTTGTGAAGTGAGCACTTTCCCTCCCCCTATTCTTTCTTGGTTTCCGCAGTGCAAGAATTCAAGCTCCTTCCTCTCCTCTCTTCCTTTGAAAGACATTTATGTTACTATGGTGAGGAAAGGATGTAGCATTTAGAGCTGCAGACTAAATATAGTTATTTTCATAATCCATTTTAAGTATTATGCCAATAATTTGCTGAAGTAATTCACATTACAGCAAGCACATCTATTTGCCCTAAACATACATACATACACATGCTTAACAAACGTCCTAGGAGACCAAGAAGGGAAACCGGCCCTGGCTTTAAACCAGCACCCACTTCTCCTGAATCCAGAACTGGCTAAGTCTAAAATAGCAACCTTTCCCTTTGCAGAAGTGCTTTTCTGCTAAAAGTAAGGGAGAGCAGAGACGTTTCTAGGCTTTCACAAGTTCTTCATCCCAGTCACTTTCTTTTCTTTCTTTTCATAGTGGGTATATACACGTAACCAGCATGACTTACCCAATCGGGGTTATAATTTAAAACAAAATTTAAAAGTAGAAAATAATGATATTAACTCTGGTAAAACCACTAAATTTAAAGAATAATTGGGATTCTATAGGAATAAAGTACTGAATTGTATATTATCACAGTCTAACAATGATTTATCGAAGGTCAGTCACTCATGCAGCTTCAAAATAAAATTGGAAATAGGCTTTCCATTTTTCCGACTTGTTTTCTTGGGTTATATTAGAAGATACAGCTGGATAATTGTGCTGGAATTGTTTTCTGGTATGTATTTATAAACACTGGCCATAGTATACATAGATTATTTGGATGGATGATCCTTTAAGTTACAACCATATTCATAAATAAACTAACAAATAACCTTCTCAGTTAATGGCCACTAAAGATCTTAATGCATTAAATAGAGTCTCTGAATAATTCACCCGTTCTTTTTTCCTAGTACGGATAATCAGTGTACTGTGAGCTCAGAAATGTTCTTTCCAAGAGAATGGTTGAGAGTAGGCTCAGGGGGGCTGAGCTTGATCTATTTGCATGCTTGGTCAAGTACGTTGAGAGTATCTGAAGGATCTGCGTCTTAGATGGTGTATAATATCACTTAGGAAAGGCTGGAGGAATAATTCATGACTGTTTTATTGCTTTTTGTGCAAAGGTTTCCTGAGAAATTATCTTGTCAAAAGTCTTCAGTAACCTGGTGGTGAAGCAGACCTTCAGTTTCTGGATAGCTCTGGAGCAAAAGACCCAGTTTGCGTATGGTTTGGTGTCAGTGGCTGGTGGGGTATGGGCACCCCCACCTCGGAGACACGCTGAAGGCTACTGAGCTGTCAGATGGCTGCTGAGGAAAGGGTGTCTGAGCTGGGAGCCCTGGCTGGTGGGACGAGGCTGCAGCTTTGGGGGCAAGTTCAGGCAGGGGCTGGGAGCTGGGCTGTGCACCTACACAGGCTCGGGGAAAAAGTCCCACTGATAGCTCTGTCTCACTGGGTTAGGTTTTTCATGTGGAAAATATATCTTGTTGGAAAACTTTGCAGCTCCATTTATTGCATCAGGCATCTAAAAAACGGGGTGTGCATGATTAGCACCTGTATTTGAGGAATTGTCTTAATGATCTCTTTCTCATGACACATGAGATGAGAGGGACAGAACCTGAGTTTAGTGAGAGTCATTCACTCACCCCAGCAATGAGACTGTCCCTTGTCTGCTTTCCTTCCCCACGCAGAGCACACCTTCTGCCTTCGGTGTCAAATGATTTACAAGTCCCATGCACACCGTCGCCTCCTGGTCTCCCTGGTCTTGGTTCATGTCCTAGCGAAAGGGACTTCAATGGAACTGCACCATTTGTTCATTGTGACCTTCCACTTAAGTTGATCTAATGGGAAGTGACACTGGTAATGGCCAGCTGCTCATCATCCCCTGCAACAGGTGACCTACCATCCATGGATCCACAGATCTTGCAGATTGTTGTCCTCAGGGTGAGCCGGCTCACTGCATAACCAAAGAGAAGACACTCTTTTTTTCATTATTTTTTAGTTAGTTAGTTAGTTATTAGCAGGGTTAATTTTCTCCTTAAATATTTATTTGCATATTCAGGGTCCCTTAATTTAATGGAAGGGAAGTGGCAAGAGGACACGTCCTGGCAGAGACAGAAAAATAGAGTGCCACTTTCAGCAGTGTGTGTTTTATGCCAGTTTAGCCCTCGTGTTGGGCCTTGTGCCTTGGCTGTGACCAGAGTGCTCTGCAACCTTCTCATGTGCTCTATGATGTGGGTGTGTTTGCTAAACACTGAGAAAATAAATAGGTATGATAAAGCTGGATTTCAGGAACTTCCTCGTTAATCAGGAAAACTTATGGCAAATCTATGATGAGCTAAAATTGTAGTGCTATGAAGGCAAGATCATTTCCATTCAGCATACTCCAATACTCTCCTTTGTGAGCAATCTTGTTTGCAGAATTCCACCCTAGCTGGAGTTTTGGTGGGCTGTTAGGCACTGTTCATTTAATTTGATGGTTTTTTTGCTTGAGCGATATCTGAAATATGAAACAGCATTTTCTACTTACACACCAGAAGGTCCAACCTGTAAGTTAATCTTTCGAGTTTGCCTGTATTTAAACCCTGGAAAGGTTGATGAAGATTATGTTAGTGAAAGCCACTCAGACTAACAAAGCCAAGAAACAAGTACAGATTGACAGCAGGCACAGCAGTGCTGTTCAGTGAGATAACCAAAGGGAAAAGGAAATAAGAATGACCTGCTTTTTAAAATATAGAGTTTCCCTGTTCTTCTTGTCAATATGACTTGATCTATACCTGTGATCTTGGCAGTGTGAAAGGAAGGAACATTTAAAGGTTGCTACAAAATCCCTAAATTTGATAAAGTTTTTATCAAAGAAAAACAATAGTCTGCCTAGCTTTAGAGAGTGCATCAAAACTCTAATTCTACCAATACTTTTATAACAGTCTTGTGACCATGACTTTCAGTGAGCTAAGAAAAAAAATTGTAGCTTTTTTGCAAGCTCTGTGAGCTTCTCATTACTAATTATTGACTGTTTGTAAATGTTGTACTGCAGGGTTCCCATTTCATTTATGTCCTAGCTCATTTCTCTTAAACGTTTTGTGACTGCATTGTATTTACTGATAATACAAATGCACCTACAAGTGAAAGTTTAATTTTGTTTTTCCCTTTCAGAAATATGTAAACCTGGCATCAAACCCAGGATACTCTAATTCATTATTCTGTGGCTATGCTGCATGCAAAACTGAGTTGATAAGTGTTCCAGTGCAAGCAGCTTTGCGCTTTCGTTTGGTCAAACCCACTAGGGATAATGATTGAATCGAGAATAACAAAAGAAATAAGAATATGCTAGCAATGCATATCAAAACAGCACTTTATTTGCATAAAGATGTTTCTCCATATCAGATACTGGCAGTATTTTTATGTTTGTAGGCATGCATCTAAGATGAAGTAATTACAGTATAGTGGTAAAGTTCCAGACTTTGATCCTAATTTAACTGAAGTCAGTGGAAGTCTTGCAAAGGGATGTAACCCTTTAAACCCGTTAACTTTTGAGTAATTAGAAACCGCTAAACTGGATCTCTCATAAAAAAACCCTTACATTTCCCAAACTTACTGATATGACAGCATATAAGACAAATTTGCCTTGACCAGCTAAATGTGAATTATGAGCATTACCGTGTATTATTTGCAGGGGAAAAAGAATATCTGTTAGGGTTAGGTTTAGGTTGCTGTTTCAGGAGCAACTGAGCTGATTTAGTGTAGCATTTGTATTGTGAAGGGGATGTGTTACTCCACCTCTCCTCTTGCCTTTTCCTGCTGGTTGACCCCTTGCCCCGCTCCCTCGTGTCTCTGGCACTCACACGGCGCTTTGTGAAGCTGTTCATCTCGGTAGCTCCATAGAAAACTATCCAGTTGTTTTTGTAGGCTTGCTTTCCTGCCAGGTTAGCAAATTGATTTAATTCACAAAAGACATCTGAGAAACAGCAGAATGGATGCGAAGGAAGCTGGGGCAGTGCGCGGACGTGAGTGAGCAGAGCTTTGTGGGGGGAAGTTTTCCCCTTCAGTGGCTGCAAACAGTGAAATTGCCCGAGCTGGCTAGTGAAAGCTCACCCCTTAGCTGGCGTTTGCTGGTGAAGACGACTTCACTCAACCACTGTTCTCTGATCGGGCAAATTTTTTCAAGCTCCAAGTTTTTGGGGTGATTATTACTGAAATGTAGTCTGGGTAGCGGGAGCTGATGACTGACAGGCAGGAATGAGGTTTTACCAAAAAAGATTTTAATGCAGTTCTCAAAGAGCTGGAGCTGTCTTTCCGGGCAGTTGTTGGCTGATGGTTCAAACACAGCTGCTGTCTACAGTCCTGCGGGATGTAAACTTTGCAGCTGTGTTTTCTGTTGGGTATCAGTTCCTGCTTAAAGAGCTTTCAGCTCTTGAAATCAGCTTTCATACCCATGGAATTTTTAAAGATTTTGTTTTTCTTTTTAATATTAACTAAAGGAAATCTGTGCTCTTCTGAGGTCTTTTGTGGAGGGAGAACAAGAAAAAAAAAAAGCCAAATCCACTCTAGTGTTGTCAAAAAATCGAATCACCCTATGGTTAGAGAACTCCTGTAGTGTGCTTGGATCCCAGAACCCAATATTTTCTGCTTCCTTTATTTTTCTTTAAGTCTTTGCCTCCATCAAGCAGAAGGACTTCATGTTATTTCCCTATACTGCACATAGGAGCCATAAACAACTAGAATATTGTTCTAATTCAATATTAGAGGATGTCTGATGATGTGCTTTGGGCCAAATAGTTCCTCAAAGGGACTAGTAAGCCTACCTGGTGCCAAGAGATCTGACATAAACAGGTATGCACCTCCACAAAAAAACATCCTTAAGATGTTATTTTTATTCCCATTTTCCCCAATTTTGTTCAGAAAATTACCATCCATGCGTAGCATTATCTTCCTTATTTTAACATTAACATGAAATATAGATCTAAGGAGGAACATTCTGAAGCCATGTTTACTTTTTTATTGCAAAGAGACAAGATATTTCTGGAAAATGGATATTATTTTCACATACATCTGAGTGAATCGATTTAAAATATAATTTAGAGTACATAAGACCCCCATATCTTTCCTGTTTTTTTTCACAGCTGTGAAATGCCTTCCTGTCTTCAGGGTAACAAATATTACTGCATTATTCCGGGATAATTTATATATTTGTTTGTTAGCACGTCTGAAAGGTTACATTGGGATGATCTTATGATTAAGGTAAAGTCTGAAAGTGTGGGGACTGCCCTCCAGCTCTGCTATAGTTTTCCTTTATCACTAGTTAATCTGTGTATAAGGCTAACTTGACTTTTTTTTCTTTTCCTTGAGTGAAAATTTTCAACCAGAAAACCCTAACCACAGTCTGGTTTTCATGATATTTTAGTGCAAACCTTTGAGTTAATGAAAAACTTATAAACTAGAAGTATTTCAGAAAAAATATCATGCATATTAGACACTTTCTTCAAAATTTTTTTTCCTGGGAAGTTTTACTGAAAAGCAGTTAAGATGAGACATCGTCAGTCAGTCCTGTTCTTTGTGCCTTAAATTTTGAACCTGTAAGTCGGGCCAGTACTGTCTCAAAGGTTTGTCTGTGTGAGATATGACCAGTGGAGTTGCGTTACTCGAGACCAGAGGCAGGAGATATACATAGTTCTTCTTTTCAGACAGGAGGAATTTGGTAAGGAAAGTAGTTATGTATGAAGCTTTCCAGGATTTCTTGCAGAGGGAATGTGGCACCAGAGCCTGCAAATATTCACGTGGAAGTCCATAAGGTGGTCAAGAAAGAACAGAAGAGGAAATGACAATGTATGTGGTCATTAAGCTGCACGATTATGGCAGCTTGAGGAAAGACACCGGATAAGCAGTGCAGAACCTCCTGACTGCAACCTTGAATAAAAATGTAGATGGAGTTCCTCAAAACCCAGGTGAGAGTCCTGGAAGGAACTCAAAGAACTGAGGAAGGTGTTTTGCCTCAGGTGTGTAAAGTGCAGCCTAGCCGTTCAGTGAAGAGACACAGAGTCTTTCCTAATTAGGCAGAAAGACTTAAATGTTACATAGATCTGAGAAAAAAGTTTTGGCTCGAGTTACATTTTTCTAATACTGAAACTGTTTTACCTGGCAAAATGATTATGTTTGGTATGGGGAAGATCTAAGGAATTTCAAATATCCAACTACCCGTGAGCTGTCCCAGTAAGCTGCTTGGAAACCCTCCTCAAAAAGAATGTTTTGAGGTGTAACAGACTCAGTTTTTGAAGTGTTTGAAGATGTTGGGGGAGATAAGAAATAATAACACTGAGGTATTGTCCTTCCTTCATCTTACTGTTTATTTTTATGATCAGAATTAGTCTTGTTTAAAAAAACCTTGTTTAGCTTCAAAGCACAGATATGTCTCCTCCTCACTATAAACACTTTGACTGTGGGAATGAAAAAACTGTAAGAACTTTCTGCCAGAAGCAAGACAAGTTGCCTTAACAAGACTCAATTCATAATTATGATTTTCTCCCTTCATGACATTTAAACATATCTATCTTGAAGAAAAAAAAAGTATTATAGGTTAATCAAACTCGAAGGTGTCTTAATACGCACTTATAAAAAGTTGAAATGGTTTGGAATAGGGACTGGAATTCTCCTTGTTCCTCTGTCCCAGGAATCCCTGGTTGTCCCTGTAACAGGAGCAGAAAGGGGACTGTGCAGAAGTGGCCTGGAAGATAGGAAGTATAAAATGGGTTTCTTGTGCTGACACGTGAGGTGTTCTTAATTTATTTAGTGTCCTTAATACACGCTTTTTGTGTGCTGACTTGTGCGTCCTTTTCATACACGTTTAAAGATTAATGGCTTCTACTGGAGAGGGAAGTGAATATGCAAAGACAGATATTCTCATTAATTATCTGCATTTCTGTTTCTGACTCAGTAGCCTCACAGCAAAGTTTTGCATTTAATGTTTAATTTATATTGCTACATATTTCCTTTGGAAACAATAACACAAAATAGCATTTGGTTTTTATAGAACCTGTAATTTTACAGTTATTTCAGGAATGCATCTAATGATTGGAAAGACAAAGACTTGGCCTTTAAACTCTCTGCACTGTCTCTAGTTTAGAATTTTTTATTTGTAGGAGGGCAGAGGAACTGGAAAATGTGCAGAGTTGATACCACATTTAGCTTTTGTTTTGACAGCGATGTTACTAGTGTTTTTCTAGGTGTCATGTATATGTTAGACCTATGCAATATTGAAACATCAAATCATGTCCAAAGCTGATAGCCCTATTAACCAATATTTATGTGGAACATAAGGAAATCACATGAGCATATATGTGTGAGGCACAGATATGAAACTGAAATCTCAAAGAGTGAAAGTTTTGTTCAAGGACACACATGGACGGTGCAGTGAGGCAGCCTGGGCAATAAGAGTGAGAGAAATTATTGGGTGAACAGTGTCTTGTCAGTGGTTCTGTCCTGAAAATAGTAAACTCCCGACACCCAGTCTGATGGCATGTATTATATATCAGACAGCATTGCTAATGAGAGTACTGACCAAGGATGTGAAAGTTAGTCAAAGTCTTACCAGACTTGACAAAACAAAACAAAAAAAACCCATGATTTTTTTCTTTCTTTCCTGAGCTTTACTGATTTTTTTTCTGGTTAAGACACACTGTGGCTGTAGAAGGACTGTAAATGTGGAAGTTCAGTGTGTACAAACATGCAACTGAGAAAGAGGGGGAAGGGAGAGGGTACCCTGATAAACTTCTGCATGAGCTAGGCTCATGAGCTGGCTCATGAACTAGGTTGTTGTACAGCACAGCATCATTCTTATGAAATGATCAGACAGTGATTATTATCAGTGCTTTTTTAAAAGTCTGCTCATACAATATGGTGCATTGTCCCAAAAGCAGAAAAACAGGGGAGAAGAGCCAAACACCGGTGATTATTCTCTGTCTTTGTTTAACCCTTGAACAGAGGTACTACAACTGTTGCTGCTGTGTCAGCTCCTGTCTTTAGATGTTTGTGCAACAGAAGTGACACAAACAACCAAAGAGAAGTCATGACTTCCATCTCTTGCATGTTAAAATCAAGGTGGAAAGAACTGTTGAATCAAATACTGCTTTCCCAGGTGCCTGGTGTGTTTATGAGGCAAAGCACCTTTAGGTCTGGCAGGTGGCCACACTGCCTTGGTGGCACACGGATGGCAGAGCTGCCTAGCAGATGAAGGCATCATTCACATTGTCCCATTACCTGGTTACAATATGCCACCACAGCTCTATGCCTGTGGCCAAAATTGCTGGGCCACAGATTCCTCCCCCACTTTTGGGGAAATGTTTTACCTTCCAGGACAAACGGTAGGAAATAATCTCTCTACTGCTAGCAGAAAGAAGATCTTTGCAGGCCCTTTGCTCCTCAGCCTCTCTTGCCCACGGACCTGTTAGAACAAGAGACCTGTGCATCGGCTGGTCGGGAGTATGGCTTGCTGCCTGTGAAGCCACGAGCATTTGCACAGCAGCTCTGAAGCTGAAACACAGGTGTGAGTTCATTTGGGAGCCCAAATTACCTTTTGGATAGTGGCCCCTGGCTACTGGCTTGTGTAGGCAAGTTTCTGTGTGCACCAGGAGGACAAAGGAAAAAAAGAGTGGTATGAGAGATGGGGAGTGATGGTGCAATGCAGTGCAGGTGGCTCTGGCTGTGCAGGCAGATGTGATTCCAGGGGGGTGACACTCTGCTGGGAGTGAATCCTATGAAGGGTTCAGCAGGGCTGTGCTTGCCTGGGAGTCTGTCTTTTCTCCCACCTTGAAAAAAGCAATGAGAGGGGAAGGTTTTGGACCAAGAACAGCCTGAAAGAAGCTTTTGGAGGTCGCTGGTCATAAGCCCCATAAGCAACATAAGAATGTTGCCCAATTCTTCCCTTTGCCTGCATAAACAGGATTTCATACGTTCTCTTTTGAACAGGTCTACTTCTTTGCAAAGACATTATTCTATCAGTTTGCCCTGCAGGCAGGACCACACTGAAAAGATTAATTGGTTGGGTCAAAAGGGAAAGTGATACTTCTCGATGAAGTTTGCCTTGGAGTCTTTACTGCCAGAATAACACATACGACGAGTTGGTTATGCCAGCTGGGAATAAGCAGTTTTCTTTTTATTCAAGTGGTCTCTTAAAAAATAGTAGCACATGTTTCAAAAATGCTGTGTCTCTGAGAGTAATAGATCTTCTACGAGAAGGGCTCTCAGAATGAATGTCAGCATTACAGGAAAACATTTCAAAACTCCTTTTATATGAAAAGTGATTAGATGTCCTTTATTCCTTCAAGTGTATGTGTTTGTTGTATTTTACTTCTATCTGATATACACAACTCTTCTCTGCGTGGTGGTCCAGGCTTGTAAAATAGGTCTCTCGAGTACTCTGAAAGGCTATTCAAAAAGAGCATTGTAGCATGTGCTGTTTTACTCCTGGTGATGTCTGAATAGAGTCTATAAATAACTAAATGCTGTGATGTTTCAGTAATGGCTATTTTGTTTCTATTCACATGGCATCTGGATTTTGGATAATACTATTCAGCCATTACTCATTCTTGTGATGCAGAATCTTATTCGCACGTGGGGAAAGATGCAGAAATAAAAAGGCAATGCTTTCATTCCTACCCTGACATAGGCAGAGAAAAACACTGCATGCAAAATTAAATTGTAAAACTTTGTTGTGGGTTTTGTGCATTAACTTTAGTTTAGTGATTTGGAACAATCTGGGCCTTAGTAAAAAAAATGCCTTTGAAGTAACTGGCAGCAGTTTTTTATTTCTCTTGAACTTGTATTTTGGGGAATGGGGAGTATTTACTGAAAAACACAACCAGGTGAATGAGCAATAGTACATTTTTAATGAGCTAACCTTTTGGTTTTGCTTTGTGTACAATTCTCAGGCTTCTTGAGTTGATTGACTGCTTTGTACTTCTTTGTCCTAGAACACACACGTGCAGCCATACTGGTATAACTGTGTACTAATGTCTATACATATGCGTCCTTGTGTTAAAGTACTGAACCCCAGAAACACCCTATTTTAACTTTGCATAACAGTGACCACAGGTTGTAGCAGAGAACCTTCTAAGTTGCAGACAAGTTGAGAGCTAACATTAGCAGACCTGCAGAAAGTGTGGCAGTGATTTTTTTGCCCATGAAATACAGGAAAAAAAGATACAAATAAGGCCACAGGAATGTGTCCAGCTCTGCACTACTTTAAAATATTTATTGTGAAATATTTAGTGCAGGTATAAATGTTTAACACCAAGTGTGCACTTATGGGTTTTTCCATGTTTCTGTTAAATTTTAGATACAAGTTATTAGACAGTGGCAAATGAAAGGGATGCAAAACATCATATTCTTTAACCTATATGTTTGAATTCTTCCATAAGGTGGAGAAGCATTCCCCTTTCTGGTCCACAGAACTGAATGTTGTCCAAATTAATCATCGTGCATGTGAAATTTCTGCATTGATAAGATGGAGGAAGTACAGTATGTACATATGAGAGCCACTCTGCAAAGTAGAAAGCAGGATTTTCTGCTCACCTTTTGATCTCTGAGAAATAAATAAGTGACAGAGATGCATTTAGCTATAGTAAATCTTCAGGGAAGACTAAGAAAAAAATAACCGCATTTAGTAAGCATCTCATTTGCAAATTGTCCCTGCAGATTTTATCTAGTGCTGTGAATTCATAATGAATAGTTCTTATAACAAAATTATCTTTATTGTGCTGTATTGAGGCCCTTACAATATGCTGCAGAGTGTGTGCTGATAAGCAGGTGCTTTTTAAAGATTGTGGAACTCTGATGGAAGGGTGAAATTTTGGAGACTGTAAAAATCTGTGCTCCATGACAGAGCTTTCCTTGTCTGCAGTGCTGATTTATGTTGTGTTACTAAACTTTATCTGTCAAACATAAGCACATTATCTTCCTCTAAAAATGTGCTTTTTAATATGAAGTAGATCAGAAATTCATTATGAGAAAAATGCCATTGCATGCACGTATTTGCAACTTGAACTCTGTGGAAGGAAGGACCATGGGGTGTTACATGATCACTCGCTGCTCTGAGTGCACCTACTGGGTGACTGGTGTCACCCAATAGTTTCAAACCTATACAGATTTTTGGGCATTCATCAGAGTAATGAATGAATGCCCTTTTGGTGAAGACCAGTGCTGTGTTGTGGTTTACTGAGTACAATGGACCTGTTATGGATATGCCCCATTATAATTTATAACTATTAACTGAACTTCTGGATGTTGTTTTTTTGTTTGTTTGTTGTGGTGTGGTGTGTTGTTTGTTGTGTGTCTTTTCTTCTCTTTTCTTTTTTTTTTTTTTTTGTTTAAAACCTGATGCCATGTCTTCTAAATCAGGCAGCAAACTTTTTTCTCTGGAGATCTACAAACAGATCCAAAAGGTCCTACTGGAAAGGCATCATATTATGCATTGTTGACAAGAGTTCCATTTGTCTTCGTTTAAACTGATGAAGTAAAAAACATTTAGTAGACATTTCATTGATCTGAAGGAAAATGAAACACTTCAGTAAAAGCAATGACAGTATCTACACTGCCTTGGTGGGGTTGCCATGACACCTGCATATGTACTTCTCTGTCTTTAAATGGGATTTGGAAATCTCTTAGGATGACTATTCTAGTTTGAAAATCAAAGCCATGCTAAAGCTGAAGCTACAGTCTGGAACGTAAGAAGCTCCCATGTAGCCCTAGTTATGATCAACACTTTTGGCGGGCTGTTTATAATGTAATTGGTTGTTTTTTAATCTAGAACTTGGTGTTGTGTTGGTTTTCAAGTTGCACCATTAAACTATATTTTTTGAAAGGAAAATATTTTGATATATCAAGCTTACAAAACTGATTTATTTTCATCCTCTTAGCTCAAACTGAGTTTTCTAGCATGCAGTGGCACAATGTGCAGCAAATTTATTGCCTGGGGCAGTTTTAGGCTATCCATAGCTATCACTGAGAAAGAGACAGCTGGACTTTCCCCTGTGTATTAGCAGGACTGTGCAAGTTTTGACAGTCTTGCCTCTCTTTTACTCACTATCTCTCATACATTCAGGCATGTAGATTCTCCTCATGGATTAGAATGTTTTAATGTGAAATCACAGTTATTGGGAATTACATTTCTTGAAGAAAGTAGTAGGTAGGAGGAACACCTATGCACAGCACCTGTAAAGCTAAGTATGGGATAGATATTTTTAATCTAGTTCAACAAGGCCAAGTGTAAGGTCCTACATCTGGGTTGGGGCAATCCCAAGCACAAATACAGGCTCGGTGGGGAATTGATTGAAAGCAGCCCTGAGGAGAAGGACCTGGGGGTGCTGATTGACGAGAAGCTCGACATGAGCCAGCAATGTGCGATCGCAGCCCAGAAGGCCAACCGTATCCTGGGCTGCATCAGAAGTGTGGCCAGCAGGTCAAGGGAGGTGATTCTGCCCCTCTACTCTACTCTGGTGAGACCCCACCTGGAGTACTGCATCCAGCTCTGGAGCCCCCAACATAGGAAAGACATGGACCTGTTGGAGTGGGTCCCAAGGAGGGCCACAAAGATGACCAGAGGGCTGGAGCACCTCTCCTATGAGGAGAGGCTGAGAGAGTTGGGGTTGTTCACCCTGGAGAAGAGAAGGCTCTGGGGAGACCTTATAGTAGCCTTCCAGTATCTGAAGGGTGCCTACAAGAAGGCGGGAGAGGAACTTTTTACAAGGGCATGTAGTGATAGGATGAGGGGTAATGGCTTCAAACTGGAAGAGGGTAGATTTAGAACAGATATTAGGAAAAAAAAATTCACAATGAGGGAGGTGAGGCACTGAAACAGGTTGCCCAGAGAAGCTGTGGATGCCCCATCCCTGGAAGTGTTCAAGGCCAGGTTGGATGAGGCTTTGAGCAACCTGGTGTAGTGGGAGGTGTCCCTGCCCATGTCAGGGGGGTTGGAACTATAGATGATCTTTAAGGTCCCTTCCAACCTAAGCCATTCTATGATAATACCTATTGATTTCTATGAATCTATCCCATCTCCAGTCCATCTCCACTTGCTCTTGAAGGCTTGTTCTTGGACTTAATTGCACTTTTTCTTAAAATCACTGTTGGGTTAGAGACATTAAAAACTTTTTACAATCTCAACTAATTGAACAGGAGGATGGTTAAAAAGAAAAAACAAAACACAGTTGTTTACCATTTACTTAAAACTCAGTTGGACTTTAGGTAACAAAGTGTTGCAGAAGCAGGCCACACCCCAGAAACAAGTCAACATTTAGAACATAGTCTGATACTCGTCCCTGTCTTGGGAACAGATGATCTGCACTACTCTGGAGACCGATAGACCTGAATTTTGTGGCTTACTGGCTCAGCTGCATGGGGTGAGCTTTTGCGATGGGTGGGCAGGGCTGGGGGCCCAAGCTTTTTACCAAGTGCTTCCACAGGACAGGAGGGCTTGAGTGATCTTCTGTGATGACACTTTATGCTTTTGAGTTCCTGCTTTGGAATTGTCCTTAAACATCAAGCAGAGTAGTGTTTGAGGTGCTTCAGAAGGACTGCCCCAGAAATCTCTGTTCCCTGCCTCTTTTTTTCAAACTGTTGGCAGGGAACAAGCAGGGCTGGTGCAGTAATTAGGTCCTGAAGTTATTTAATTCTACAGGAGTGGGAGCAGACTGAATGAAGTTTTACATGAAGTGGTGACTAGCTTGACCAAATGTACAGAAAACACAGCTGAAATACTAGGAAAGGATGTGGTCTATCGCCTAAGTACTCCCATGCAAAATGAGTGACAGAGGTATTCTGTGAGAGGGTGGAGGTAAATGCACATGTGAATGATTACCTGGAGTCTTGAATGAACCCTCTACTTCAATGCCAGCTTGCACATGGCAGCACAGAGGCTTCCCAAAGTGGAACAGGCATTACACACAACGCTGCAAAGCTGAAAGAGGGGCAGACTTCTGAAAGTAGCTCAGCTCATGCTGTGTCTTTTGCATACAGAAGAGCCTTCTGCTAATTCTGGCATCTCATTAGAAAACATTGCCCTACTTTTCTGTAACCTGCAGCTCAAAATGCTCTCAAACTGACAGGCCTTCTGCGTGAAATCGGAGGGCAAGCAGTGATAGTAGTCAGAGATCCCGTGTTTTGGAAACAAAACTGGAGCCCTACAGTAGTACCCAGGGAAGTTTGCATGCCTGCAAACAATCTTGGGAAGTGGAAGTGCTGCCACTGATTCTGCAGGAGAAAGAAAAAAATAAGAAAAGGAAATATGATGTATGATTCCAGGGGGAGTCCCTTAAAAGCATGTGATTCCAAATCTTGTTCCACAACCAGACGTTTGTTGGATCTCGCATTTTTGTAACTACCTGTTTTCCTCTGTTTTTTCTCATTTTCCTTTCCAGTCCCATCCAATCCAATCTCCATGGATTAATATCCATGATGACCAATGTACATTGCCATATGCTACTATTTGTTGTAAACTTAAAAAAGTTATGTGGTTGTCTTTTACAATGTTTTATCTAAACAAGCCCATATTCCCATTTCCATTTATTTCTCCTTTCCACATACAGAAGATGGAAGGATATATTTGAAATGCTGTAACAGATTCATCCCTACATAGTGCTGACTTGGTGATCAAAATCAGTTAGCGCCGTCTGCTAAGAGAAAGAATCAGCTTTTCATTTGTAAAGTGGGAGACAGAGAAAGAAATACGCTGTTTTAAACAGAGCGCCACAGGCAGGTGAGAAGATAAAATGGAAGATCCTGGAGGATCTGTAGGGGATTCTGATGCAGCCACTGAGAGCTCTCAAGAATGAGGAGGCCAGGAAATGTATGTTGGCATTTTTCTCTTGGGTGTTTATATTTATGGTGCTAGTTAAAGGACGTGCTAATTCCCAGTACTTTTATCAAACATTAGTGTCTTTTTGCTACCACTGTTATAGGTCCATGGGAGTAGGTGATATGAGAGTGCAGCAGGAAATCAGTACTTAAGAAACAATGAGTAAAAGCTGTTTCAGAGGTTGGCAAGTGGTGTCAGGGAATTGCATTGCTCCTGAAATTGCCTACAGCAGCCGCAAGGTCCCCTTTCTTAAAAAGATAAGGAAGTATGATAGTGATGCTAAAATGAGTACTGGAGTCTGCTCAGCTGAAGGCCACCTTTTGAGCCCAGAGCCCTAGATTAGGAGAATCCCATGCATTAACTTGCTGAGCTTCCTGCTTGCCAAAATATACCTGGGTATTGTGACTACAGGATTTAATTTTGGTGTAAGGTGAATGTTTTGGCAAACAAGTGAGTAGAGCAAATGAACAAAAATGATTGACGGATTACATTATGATTGCAGTCCTGCAATTTCAGGGACGTGTGTGGACCGCCAAGAGCAGTGTGGATTTTGAGTATGATTCATTTCAAACAAAACAAAACCCCCAAAAAAACGCACCCAGTTTTTAGACAGCCGGACTTAAGTTTCTTCTCTGGTCAATGGAGAGTAGCAGCCTTCTCTAGCGTTGGAAAGAGAGCATTAGGCTTCATTCTACGGTAGTCTTGAATAGGGATGTTGAAATTGCCTCCAGAAAATTATATTGTCTTCTACTGACAATAGAGGGAGATGATGTGACTAGGGTAGAATAGATGCCAAACTTTTACACAATAAAGACTAGGCAAGAGGAATACCCTTTGATTCAGCGGTTCTCTTTTTCCATTTCTCCAATGGTGCTGCTGACATTGTTGACCGGGAATAGTGAGCTTAAAAGAATTTACTCAAATATGTTCAGGGAAGATGGCATCCTGATCTTCTATAAACTTCGTGTTCTCCACAAGATAGCAGTGGTGCTACTTCTTCGAAGTATTCCATGGAAAAAATTCTGGTTTGGGGGATATTTCTTTTAATAGACTGTATTAGAACTGTCTCTGTTTTTCTGCCATATATTGGTCATAGGAAAGACTAAAATGAAAGTAACCGACTTGAGCAGAATAAAATCAGAAGGCTTTTGCAGTTTTCTGACAGAAATGTATTTTGGCATCAGAAAATGGGGAAAAAAAAAGAAGCCTGGATTTACTTCACTCAGCAGTCAAGCTTCAAAGGCTCACAAGACAGAGAAAAGTCTGCATGACTGGCTGTCTGGCATAAAGGGAAGATATTAAAGGTTGATATAATAAAAGTGCTTTGTATAGCATCTTGGTACAGCTGCATGGCAAAAAGTTTATAAATGGTTGAGACACCTTCCTAGACTTCTGTGGTCATCTTCATGTGTTGCACAATATTTATTCTATCAGGCACTATGTATTAATTTTTCTCTCTCACAATTCAGCATACGTGTTTGGAAACACTTCAGAGTAGCCCCAATTACAGTAATTCTTCTTCAAGACAATGAAGCTAGTTTGATTAAACATTTTTCTCCAGAAAAAAAGTCATGAATCTTAAAAAGCAGTTCTCCTGCTATATATTACTGATGCTTAACATTGACCATTCTACTGGCCACTATTGAAAGATCACATATGCCCTTCTTGGTCACATTTAGTATTCTACCCTAGGTCCTTGGTACACTGTATATTTGTAGTTCGTGAATATATGTGGTGAGCAGACCCTGGCTGGCAGCTAAGCCCCGACCCTGCAGGGGGATAGGGGAGAGAATCAGAAAAGCAAAAGCAAGAAAATCTCATAGGTCAAGATAAAGACAGATTAATAAAGCAAAGGGGGAAAAAAAAAATCCACACCAGGGGATGCAAAGGCAATCACCTCCCACCAGCCAAGTGATGCCCAGCCAGTCCCCAAGCAATGGCTACTTTGGAAAAACTCCCCTCAGTTTTATTACCTAGACTGACATTATATGGCATGTAGTACCCTTTTGGTCAATTGGGGTCAGCTGTTCTGGCTCGCCTCACCTCCCAACCTCTTGCCTATCCCCAGCCTACTTGCAGGGGGACACAGTGAAAAAACAGAGAAGGTCTTGATGCTGTGTAAGCACCATTCAGCCATAGCTAGAACATTGGTATGTTGTCAACACTGCATTGGTCACAAATCTAAAATACGGCACCATACAGGCTGCAGTGAAGAAAATTAACTCCATCCCAACTAGTCCTGGTCCGATATACCATCTGAGCTAATGGTGCAATCATTTTAGCAGCAGTCTGTTAGCAGCTAGCAGCAATCAATTTTAGCAGTTAGGAAAAGATACGGTTACTTAACTTAATTCACAATATCCTATAGAGCATTATCAGCAAAGTTCGGGAAGTTTAGTCACCTTGATACTCATCATTGTCACTCTTCAGTTATCCAAAAGAAGTCTTCTAGAAAGTTAACTTCTCCCATAGCCCACAAGTCTGGTACTTTATTTTACATCATGTGTCCCCAAACTCTAAAAGATATAAGTGGAATCCTGAAAAAATACAATTTTCATGTTAGTAAAAATCTTGATTTGCTAGGTTTCAGTGGTTTGTGAAGAATAGCTGAACATTGAGCATTGATTAAATCTGCTGGTTCATAAATAAATTTTATACAAACTTGCTCGTTATTTGGCGGGGATCAGAAAAGGGACATTTATCTGCGGTACCTGAAGTGACTTTTAAAAATGTGACAGACAATATGTACATGAGCACCATGCAAGAGGCTGTAGCTGCTCCATTTACTTATTTTTTGTTCTTTGACAGGAGCTACTAAAACAAATCACCAATGTCCAAGTGGTAATTACAGTTAGACTTTGTTCTTGGTTAAAAGTCATTTGTCATTAAACAGAATCAAAGGCTGCCATTTAGTTCAAGTACAGACAAAATGTGCTTGTACAATAAGCTGTACGCCCTCATATTTTAGGTTGTCTTTAATCATGTTGTGAAATCTAGATTTATAAAGGCACATGCATAATAGAGAATTGGAGTATTAACATTCTTTGTTCTTAAATTTCAATTATATGCTATTGTTTCCTTTTGATTCACGAGAAGTAATTAAGTCTACCATACTGGTGGTCAATCCCCAGACTCAGCTTGTGCTGCTACTTACTTCAGAAATACATTTTACAACAGACTTTAGAGTAGCTATAAGGAAACAAAAATCATCAGTCAATTAGTACAACAGAAAAATCTTGGCATAGGAGCACGAGAGGCTGAATTATGTTTACACAGGTGTACACCTCGATAATGCTATTTGCTTGGGTTGAATGAGCCTAGGTTTTCATTGGTGGAGCAAAAAGAAAAGGTTAACTCAATGGAACAAATTCACAATGATTAAATTTGTTCTAGACGTGTTCCAAGGAAACTGAGGAACACCATTGAGAAGTGCAATTTGCAAGCTTGAAGTAAATTCCTAACTCGTATTACTTCAGGATCTTAATAATCCATAATCCATCTGCATAAATATGCATACACCCAACTAAAATACATTGAGTCTCATAATCTTTGCAGTGATTTGTGCTTTGAACTCAAAATGTTCATACTTTCTCTGCTTTATTGCTATTTGAAAAGAATGGTTGAAACTCATGTTTCAGATTCTCAAATGTCCTAAATTGGCATAGATTCTTTGACTTCAGAGGAACTGAGAACGTAGGCACTTACTTAGCTTCAGTACCTGTTCTTGCAACAGTTTAATACAATCATTGCTTTCTATAGTTCTGAACCCCTAAGAAAACTAGGGAAAGGATATTTTGTTGCCCCAGACATCTCATGGAAGTTGAATTTACTGTGATTTCTCCCAAAAATGATTAACAAAAATCGATATTTGGTAAAAAAAAACAAAACAAAGCATATTTTTAAAAGTCATCACATGAGTAGTAGTACTGAGAATGTAGAAAATGCACAGCTCACTTGGAAAGGCGTTATTTCAAGGCAATTTATCCAATGAAAGAACATATACTTTTTGAAATGTAAAGTTCATAGGGAAATAGCCTCAGCCTCAGTACTGCGTGACTGGCAGACACCCCACGTTGACCGTGCTGCCTTTTTCCCTCATTAGCTCCTGTATGTGACTACCTCAGGAGCATCTTTTTGAAAAAATGCCTGACCATTCCTGAATTGCACAAAACTTTCAAAGGGATGGTTAGGCACCAAGTAAACATAAAGCAAACAAACAAAAATCCCTCAAAAGCGTGGCAGCCCCATAAATGCTCCCTAGGCAACGGAGTCAGTGTGCTACTGCTGACTGGTAATGTGGTAGGTGTTTGCAAAATGTACACATTTCTCTGTTTTCTCCATCTGATCAGTGTATGAGTAAAGGGAACCACTATTAAAATGTCTCTAACCAAATCTAATTTGAACTCTGGTGAAAATGTTATTATAATGCTGTGAAAATTTAGGAAAGAATTATTCTGGTTACATAGTGTCTCTGTTGTTTTGACATTTTTTGAACTAAGCTACAGTAATATAATCTTTTTCTGAAGACTTGAAGTAATTGTTGTACTGGACTTTCATTCTGTACACAGTCATGGACAAGGCTTCGAATTTTTCTGTATAAGTTGTATAGACTTGGACTTCACAGTGTCTTGCAGCATGCCCTTTGTTCATATCATGGGGTAAATCTGATTTAAATATGGACATAATGCTATACTGTTACAGTATTATATTATGCTATTCTTTTCACACTAAAATTCAGGGGAAATAAACACCTAAAAAAATTCAGATATACATTTGACCTAAAACTCAGCTGAACTCTAACCTTTATTATATTTGTGTGGAGTTTTTTTGTTGGTTTGGTTTTTGTAAAAAACATATTAAAATTAATGCTTTCAGGTTTTCCAAGTCTGTAAGCAAAGGGAGAAGAGATACTATTCCAGTGTCTTTTGGTTTATGGCTTTTGTTGCCAGTTTCAGAGAAATCTAACTAAGAATGGATTATTAAAGACAATTTTGAACCTAAAGGTGAAAGCAGGTTCCTAGCAGACTAGAATGTTTTAAGTTTTATCTCAGTTTAGTGGATTATTTTATGGGGGTTTTATGGGGATTTAAAAAAAATTAATTTCTCCTCCCACTGAACTATTCCTGTCCCTCCTTCTTTCCTCTGTCCTTTATATATCAGGACAATAAGCAAGGGCTTGTGGGCAGGGGCTCATGTAGAATTTCATTTAATGGTACTATTTAGCTGCATCATACCATAATATAAACAAGATAGTCATGTGAAGAAGGCTAATTTCTAATTAGAATACAGTCCAGAACTATCGAGCAAATATGAAGACTTTTATTTAATGGTAGTAGACCTGTAGTTGTAGTCTGTGAACCACAGCGTGTTGAAAACACAAGCAGATCTTCCTGGAGCCTGGACTGTTCTAGGGGATAGCATTGGTAGTAACAGCAGGAGCATTTTGGGCAAGAAAATCCATTACAGGCACATCATATCTAACAATCTCCCCTGGTTTGCTCAGGCCTGTAAGAGGAATATCTGAGGACTGACCTTGTTATTTTCAAAAAGAAGAGAAAGTGGAAGTACAGGCTCCTGTTATAACATCCCAATCAGCTTAAGCTGGGACTGCTGCTAAAAAAGATGGTTCTGCTCTTCCTCCTTCCTGGTTGCTTATTTTCTCCTCCTTCCTTATGCTGGTGCAGCAATTTCTGTGGCTTTGCAGTGCTGGACTGGGGAACTAGTCCTGAAATGGGTACTGTCAAAGATACGTTCCTAAAAGTGCTGGTTCAGTTCTCTGGTACAGCTCAGCGTGGATCTGGAGCGAGAGGGAGGGAGGACAGGTAGTATTGTGTGTCCGGAGGGGCAGGACCCACCCGCAGAGCCAGGGCAGCACTCACCCTGCCTTGAACTGCTCCTGCAGACTGGGGTGTTGGAAAAGTCCTTGGGATTTGCTTGGGTCCATTCAAAAAGGCATTAAGCAGAGGTGTTGAAGAGTGCTTGAAAAGCTGTGATGCTCAGTCAAACCCTGTTATACCAGAAAGTCTTTGCAAAACTTGGCTTGCTGTCTTGCATTTAGTCATAAAGTAAACAGATCTGGCAAAGCAAATGAGAACTGTGTTATATGCTTGGTGAATTTTACCTCACGTGGGAGAAGTATCTCTCAACGTGTTTGTTTTTTTTTTTTTCTTCTACTGTCCCTTTATTTTAAGACCTTTCCTCTCCAGGAGGTGAAGCGTTGTGTTTCTGTTTGGGCTTCCCGTTCCCACTACTGGATTCATCTACCCTCCCTTTACACTTTGAAAAATATTGATTGTGTATTGACTGTCTGGCTGAAGTTCAGCCATAAGCAGTAGGGAGAGACTGACTGTCATTTTCCCTGACATCCATTTTTCAAAGTTGCGATAAATAGTGGCCAGGTCCCCAGCTGCAGTTCCATGGTCTTTGGAGATGCATCAACTTGTACAAGCTGAAGAGCTGTCTGTGTGGATTGGTGCAAAGACACTTGACTATTGTTAAAAAATCTGTCTTTTGCAGTGGTTTCATTTTTAAGCTTTTTTCTAGACAATTAGTCAACTTTTTACTGGATTATCTTTGGAAAGGAGGTTTTGTGAGGGGAACTTAATCTTACAGTGTTTTGAAATCTATTAATGTCATTAACAGTAACATTTGCTATCCAAATAAATTGATTAAAAAAAATTAAAATGATCAAAACAACTGACCCAAGACCTACCCACAAATAAAATGTTCTCTGGAGTTGAAGAAGCTCTTGACTTTGACTGGTCTAGGTTCTTTTCTTAGGACATTTTAAGCAGCCTTTCTAGGGAAGCTCAGCATGCTCTTCTAGAGAAATAGGCATTTGCTATTACTATCAACACTTCATTATTTGCATTGATTGCATATTTTGGATTCTGTTTTTTGATGACTACAGGGTAATGACTATATTTGCAAATCAAAGCCGTGTATAAATTTTTAAAAGCCGCACCTATGCATGGGGACTTGAACATACAGTTCAAGAAAAAATGGAATAAACCATTCTTAAGGACTTTCAGCATCATTAAATACTTCACCAGGATTTTTTTCATCAGTATTTTTAAAAGTATAGTACATACCAAACGTTGGTCCTAATTCAACTTTTGTTTTTGTTGTTAATGAATAGTAATAAGCTGAGGACTTTTAGTAGTTTCTGAAAAAAAACCCCAACCATTTCTCCCTCTCAAAGCTGTGAGGATGGGATTTTTTTTACTGCTAGATGGTTTTCCTTTTGTGGTAGATGATGATGGTAGTGTTTCTCTGGGCATTCAGCAGGATGCTGTTGTACACTGTAAGGAGGCTTGCATTTTCTTACCCTCAGAAAGTGCAGTGTTGTTATTGTTATTTTAATTTAAGTCAAGTAGTTGTAACCGCAGTTAGAAATAATGTCAAAGTTAGTCCATGTAGTTAGGTTTATACCCTTTGTGTAATGGACTGACTTAATTTCAATATGTCTTTAATAAAAGAATTTAATTACGGATACAAAAGAATTTATTCAAATTCCAATGCAATTAAATTCATTGAGGTGGGGGAAATGGCAGACTCAACAGTTCCTTTAAACATCTACACACAGTTTCCAATATGTCACAGATTATAAGGATGCTGTGCATGCATTGTGCTTAGACTTTCAGTAATTTAAATAGTAAATGTGATGTTAGGACTAGTTTCTCATTAATTCTATGTACTATTATAAACACCATAAATATGTGTCCCTGAGCTGGTAATGGACCTATTCTGTGAGGAAGTTGCAGTATTAAATGTATAAAATCCATTGTTTTATGGTAGCATCTACTGTGCTCCTGTTGAAGCAATTACACCACTTCCTAATGACCTAAAAGGGAGCAAAATAAAATCTCTGTTGTTCTGGTGATTTTCTCTTACTCAGTCTTTCATACGCTCTCACAGCCACAAGATAGGAAATTGGTCCAAAAAGAAAAGCTGTGCCTCAGTAGTGAGAGCTGTACCTTGAAAGGTCTGCCATCTGCAGCAGCCTGAATAAAGCCCAACTGCCTCATGAGAGTAACGTGGGACTCGGAAGCACAGCTGTGAAATAAGCATGACTGGAATTCGGCAAACTTCTAACTAAAGGCTGCTACACCTGCTAGCTGGTTCCTAAAGCTAAAACACAAAAAGGAGCACAAGCCTAGGATCTAAATATACAAAGAGCATAACTTGTTTTGGTATCTGCCTTGTAGAAAAAGCAGAGCGTCTATCAACTCCTTACCCCCACCAGTGCAGGGTGGAATAGTGGCAATTTTACTATTACAGCAGTGCTTCTAGTCTTTACGCAGGTGTTTAATAGGTTCTGAGTGCAGAGTGCTTGTCTGATTTCCCATGTAAATTATTGTCTCATTTTACCTGTTCATGCAAGCACAGGACAGCACAACGTGAGTAATGAGCTGTTTGTGCAGGACAGGTTCTGCATCAAGCTCTGGTCATTGCAGTTCTACCTGGTCTTTGCAAAAATACATGGGAAGTTGCTGTGCCTGTGGAGAACTGAATCCTCCTTGCACGGTGAATGCTTTGAGGACCTGTCTGTTTAAAGAAACTTCAGCTAGGTTTATCTGTGTTGGCCAAAGCTTCCACCTAATAACAGTCCAAAAGAGGCCATGCTCTCAACAGACCTTAGATGCCAAGAATAACCACATATATGATTATATATATGCAATTTTTCAAAATTACAGTACATACCAAACATTGGCCCTAGCTCAGCTTTTGATGTTCTTGTTAATACAGTAGCAAACCCAGGAGTGCTGTGTTTTGGTTTTTTTTTTTTTTTCTTTTTAAAGACAATCATATCTCCTTTCAAACTGAGGAGCACTGAACTTTGCAAGTTGCATCTGCACTGCTAGTGCGATTTTCTTACTGAATTTATTAACTGGACAGTGTAGGGAAATCTTGCTGTTTGCTACTGCAGAAAACCCAGAAGTAACCTCTACAGAAATGTTTCCACGAAGGATGGTCTGCAGGTTAGATTTTAATCCTCTGTATATAAACCAGGTTTGTGATTCTTGCTTTATGCTGTCACAAAGTGTAAAATTGCTCAGAAGGGATTTCTAGATGTTGTTCTTTCTTTTCATATACGAAGTAATTTTCTCTGCTATCTCTTGGCTCATTTTCTTTTTTACTGGATTGATCTTCTGCCATTTAAATCAATAATACAGATGACAGACCGTAGAATGTGCTGATCAGAAGTACCTGCCAGTCCAGGTATTCTTGTCCCAGTGGACACACTGCAATACTGTTCTTAATAACTCTTTGCATGACACCTGAAAACATAGGCTTTTGTCGTGGCATGTGTATGTGTGCATTTGTAAGTGCCTAGCCCTACACATGTTTAAAGAGAGGAGGGAACAAATCAGCATGTTTATGACGCAACCTCCTTTGAATGTGTCATTCAGGCTGTCATGGAATGGATGTAGGTTTGGTTAAGCATTAAGTTGTCATCTGCACTTACCAAAACCCTCTATTTAGCTCCAAAATAAACTTAGCTTTTGGTTAGGACTGCCCTTGCAGAGCGTGCTTTCTGGTATGTAGGTTTTGCCTTTGTCCTAATTGAAGTCAACAGCTGACTTCACTGGGGTAGGGTTAGAGATCTACTTATTAGGGCATCCTAGCAAATGCTGATGTGTTACTACTTCCCAAGAGTTCATAAGAGATAGTTAAAGGCTACTGTTTCAGCCTGTACTGTTTCAAGTAACTGATCATAGAGATTGTTGCTGCAAAATGGCAAGGGCAGGGAGCAAAAACCTGATGTCCTATTTCCAGACTGCCCTTGTGAAAAGCGGCATCTGTCCTCAGATGTCTCTCTGCTGATGTTAGGTCATTCGTTTTTTAAGTCGCAATGTCACTTACATATCTCCAGAAAGTGGGTCCTGCATATTGAAAGCTTTGATTTTAGAAACAAATTGATTATGAATTTCAGACTGCTTTGGAAAATGCATTTTAAGGTAATGCCATGGTTAACTATAAGTACAAAAGAATGAAGGCTTTTTGGAGGCTGCTTTAAAATTCGATGCTTGCTGCCTGTATCTTGCTTATATGTTCATAACAGCTATTAGGTGAACACAGACATTCAATCAGGTGTGCTTTTAACTTGTTTATATGCCAAACAGACCTGCCTTTTAGGTAACAAGATTAATAGTTGAAGCACAGGTGCTAACTAGGACTTGCTTGATTTGACCAGTTATTCGCTGGCTTGCTTTCTTTCTTTCTAAAGAATAGAGAAGCAAGAATGACTCACAAAACCCAATGTCTTTGTCCAGGACACAGCAGGAACAAGCAACATCACGAAACAGGTGAAATGCCAAGATGGAAATGTTCTCTCCCACTGGCTAGCAAAGGGGAAGAGTTTTAGTTGGTCTCACTGTACTGCTGCTATCAGAGACCAGTAATCACTGTACTCTTCCCTTGAGCAATTTCTGTGTTTTCCTGTATAAGGACTGCAATTTTTCCCAGCCCTTGCAAGGAAAATACAGAGATAAGACATACAGACATTATTGGCAAATACTCTATTCATTGGGGTTTTACCCAGGAACCATGCATCAGTGACTCTTATACCCTCTTACTGGTGTGTCTTTAGTGCTTTGTCTTTGAAGCTGCTAATCAACACATTTTCCTTAACATGAAATCACCTGCGATCAGTATTATACCCAACTCTGTGCACCAGCCATTGATATCATGGCAAATGAAAACTATGCCCAGGAAGATTGGTTTTGTCTCTAGAGATGGAGCAGCTGCTGCTTCATGGCCAGGTGGAATTTGTAGACCAAGTCATTATTTATAGAGATTAAAATATTTTAGAGAAAAGAAGAGTTCAAAATGGAGAACTAAATAAATCAGATAACTAATTATCTTCCAGTTAAATCAGACTCTTAAATCTTACTTCCTGTGGATTCTATAGGAGAATTTCTGGCTCAGCTTATATCTCTCTTACATTTGATAACAGATTACTCTTCTCCCATGAAGGATCTCAAACTGTCCACTACTCATTAAGTTCCAAAATTTCTAGATTTGGCAATTTAGATAATCCAACGTAGTGTTTTGTTTGTTCATTTGTTGAGTTTTTTGGGGGGGCGGTGGAGAGGAAACAGCTTAGCTGAAAGGATTTTTTTCTTTTTCACAGAAACCTTTTTAATCACAAAGTACCGACTTTATACATTGAGCAGCCTCAGTGAAAATATACTCGGTAAAGTTCTTTGCAGAAGGCAGGTAATTTGGCCAGCTTGTGTTTGATATCTTTACGCAGCTGACAAAGCTAGAAGAGTATATATTCCTTACATCTAGCAACCCTTCCCACTCTCAAAATTCAGGTTCAGTCTTGGCTAATGTGTAGGTAATCCCTGATCTGTGTGGATTGTAGATCCTTGCAAATAATTTGTTTGGTTGTCTTTTAAGTTTTTTTTTAAGGAAAAAAAGAAGTGGAAATTCACCACTAAGTCAAGCTAAAATATTTCTGTTTGAAAAAAGATCTTTTTTTTTTCTTTTAAATATTTCAGTCACTGAAGATCACAAATGTGTACTAAGAAAAAAGACTTGGGAATTTTTAATCTAGGCTAATCAGGACTGTGGCACTGAACTCCTTGGCAGATGCAGAAACATGCAGGGACATGGCCAAACTAGTAGGAAGAGATTTGGGGGATTTTGCCTGTGGGAGCCTCACAACAGCAGCTGCTGCTGAAACATGTGGCATGGTTTGGAGTCTGCTGGCAGGGTAAGCATTCCTTCCAGAGCAAAAAGTGGATGCTACATAATTCCCTGCAGTTTGAGAAAGCTCGGGTGCTTCCTAAATTAGCTAGCCATGGCCTGTGTGTTTGTTTATATTTTGGATTGCTTGTATGGCTGCAGAATAGCTCAGATGACAAAGATGACAAGCCTTACATGTTTAGCATATTACTCTATAGTTAATAACTGTACCATAGTGATATGCTGCCACAGTGAGATGCGAAGTAAGAAACAAATGAATCATAGAATCTTAGAATGATTTGGGTTGGAAGGGACATTAAAGATCATTTAGTTCCAACCCCCCTGCCATGGGCAGGGACACATTCCACCAGACCAGGTTGCTCAAAGCCCCATCCAACCTGGCCTTGAACACTTCCAGGGATGGGACATCCATAGCTTCTCTAGGCAGTCTGTTCCAGTGTCTCACCACCCACAAAGTAAAGAATTTCTTCCTAATATCTCATCTAAATCTACCCTCTTTCAGTTTAAAACCTTTACCCCTCATCCTATCACTGCACTCCCTGATAAAGAGACCCTCCCCATCTTTCCTGTGGGTCCCCTTTAAGTACTGGAATGCTGCTATAAGGTCTCCTCAGAGCCGCCTTCTCTCCAGGCTGAACAACCCCAACTCTCTCAGCCTGTCTTGATAGGAGAGGTGCTCCAACCCTCTGATCATCTTTGTGGCCCTTCTCTGGACTTGCTCCAACAGGTCTATGTCCTTCTTACGTTGGGGGCTCCAGAGTTGGGTGCAGTACTCCAGGTGGGGTCTCACAGGGCAGAGTAGAAAGTCTCATTCACATACTCAGTGTCTGTACAGGCACAGAGAAGAAAAGGAAGTACCTGCCTGAAATGCTTTCCAATCTAAAGACAGAAGAACCAGATACAACAAGCATGAGGCAGCTGGCAGAGAGTAGTGACATATTTATGCTTAATGTAATAGGCACTGGTCATACATGCCAGTTCCTTCAACTTTCTCAAGCGTTAGATGCCAGCTTGGAGATCTAAAAGTTGAGTCTCTGGGAGGCAGTGAAAGGAAGGCAGTGCATGGGGGCCTGTCCAGAGAAGAAGAGAGACGAGGGAAAGAGAAGGAGAAACATAACAGTGCTTGAAGAAATGTTTTCTCTGGTGTGCAAAAGCATCTAAAAGCTGCCATCCACTGTCAGATAAAAGGCTCGTCTGTCCCTGTGTAACGTTTGCTAGATTTCAGCAACCAGTTACTTAAGCAGTAATACTTATAATACTAATTTAGCAGAAGCATATGAATATTCTTGAGAGTGAATAAGATAGATATGCTGCAGAGGGAGGAAAATTGAATATGGTAGGATGGGTTAGAAGAAGGACAAAAGGAAATGAGTGGCATGACTGCAATATTGTTTGTTGCTAGTGTACAAAAAATTAGACTCCAAAAATTGTGAGAATCACAAAAAGGATGGCTTTTTTTTTTAATCCTCCTGTAAATTTTCACCTTATCTAACATATTTTTAAGTGTTTTTCTGCAGCCAGAAAAACTCAAGCCTTACCAAGGTCAAAGGAAGATGTGTTAAAAATTCACACTGTGTGTGGGTGTGCTCAAGTCAGTTTTGAGCGTTGTTGATTTCAGCTGGTTTCGAAGAGGTTGTTGAGGTCTCAAATGTAATTTAGGTCCTTCAAAGTTTTGGAAAAGCACATCTCTAGAAGAATAGATAAATCCTATAACTCAGCCACAAGAGAAGCTTAATTGAGGCTTGCCTCTTTCTTCAATGGCTAAATCAGCCATCTGTGAGCTGCAAATCCACAGGGAACCTGTCTTGCTTGTAGCTAGGCTTCAGTCTGGTTTCACAGAACTTCTCATTTAACCACATGACCTTATTTATGGCTTCTGTGCTGGTTATGAGGATAAATCAATAATGATAATGGCAGGTATTTCTTTTATATAGTTCCTCTCAGCTTGCAAAAGATGGGCAATCTCATATTTGACTGAACACATCAGGAATCAAAGAGTAAAACATCATTTTTCTCACCATTCTCACCCAGCCCAGTACTAATTTCCTCACTGCTTCTTAGACCACCAGCTTCCCTTGAGCGTTGCTGCTGCTCTTATTGCAATTCCCATGTTTTTTCCTCAAGGACATGCAGTGCCATTAGCCAGTGTATTGTGCACATGGTTTAAGCGCCTGCTCAGTTTGCCTGTGCTTTGGGCCATTCTGGCTTTTTTTCATGTTTTTCAGCAATTTTGTTTCATAAAAAGAGTTTAAGGCTTATTTATTTTTATATCCACAGATGTTTGCAAGGCTTAATCTAAGTAACTTTAAACTGATAAGTTTGTTAGGATAATAAGTTGTGCTTAACTTGTTGAAAGCGCGTGGAAAATTCCTATTGCTGGCAGATCTGAGGTTGGAACTATTTCACTAATTATGAAAAATGAAAAAAATTTTTTTCAGATGGCTTTATTAGTACTTAGATTTTAATTATTACAGGGTAAGTATTAAAATTACAGTGTGAGTTCCATTGTATTTAATTAATAGCTATCATCTCACTTGATAGTTCTATATTCTGACATATATTCTTAGACCCACAAGTTCTCTACAGTTCTCCTTTCTCTGAATCTATTGTAATAAATAATACTTGTGCTGATATATAATCTTTTTCTCAAAGTAGCCTTTGTTGTGGCATCAAGATTAAAACGAGACTTGAAGAGAACTAAGAGAATAATTCGTGCATATTATTGCCACACATCTATGCCACATGTCCTCAATCAGCTCTCTATAACATTATGAAAGGTTCACAGCAATTAATGTAACAATAACACAGTTTTTAATTAAATACTAGTGAACAATAAATCTTCTGGTATTTATTAATTTGAAATGTTTCTTGACTCTGCAGTTGATTATGATAGTCCGTAGAGCTTGCGCAACTATGTGTTCATAAACGAGTGGAGAGATATATATCTCTCTTTATATACTCACCAAGAAACTTCTAAATCTGATATTCTGTATATGTATTTTCTTTTTGTTCTTTTAAAGTGGAGAAAGACCAGATGATAAAGAGGAGTTTATGGGTATTCTGCCAGACACTGTAAGAGATTCATGCCCTTTCACAGGACAGTGGCGCTCCTCTTAAACTGATCAAGTTCTCCATTTACGAAAAGCCATTAGAAGATGTTCTGCAGCTTCAGTGGAAAAATATGCCATCTTTGGGCCTAGTTGTAAACATATGTTGCAGGTACAGGTTCTGTATAGTATAGAAACATACATGATATTCACATCCTGAGTGAAGAATGACAGAATTGTTTAGAAAAGTTATCAGAAAGTAACCACAGACCCAAGGAAAATCCTAAATAAATCTTCAGTGACATGAAAAATGCAGTCTGTGTTCCATTTTAAATCATGAATAGAAAGAGAGGAGCTATGTCAAAGCATTTCACTATTATTTCACCCATCTTCTTATGCTTTAGGGAAGCTAGGGAGTTTATGTGTTTCTCTAAGAGCTAATACTGTATGCTAAGAAGAACGGACATTTCATGGGCTGCAAGTCCATACTGGAAGTCTCATCCTTATCAGTGCTTGATTAAGTTCTCAGTATCATAGAATCATAGAATGGTTTAGGTTGGAAGGAACCTTGAAGATCATCGAGTTCCAACCCCCCTGCCATAGGCAGGGACACCTCTCACTAGACCAGGTTGCCCAAGGCCACGTCCAGCCTGGCCTTGAACACCTCCAGGGACGGGGCTTCAACAACCTCTCTGGGCAACCTGTTCCAGTGCCTCACCACCCTTAAAGTGAAAAACTTCTTCCTAATGTTTAATCTAAACCTGCCCTCTTCCAGCTTAAAGCCGTTGCCCCTCGTCCTATCACTACATGCCCTAGTAAAAAGTCCTTCCCCAGCTCTCCTGTAGGCCCCCTTTAGGTACTGGAAGGCCGCAATAAGATCTCCCCGGAGCCTTCTCTTCTCCAGGCTGAACAGCCCCAACTCTCTCAGCCTCTCCTCATAGGAGAGGTGCTCCATCCCTCTGATCATCCTCGTGGCTCTCCTCTGGACACACTCCAGCAGGTCCATGTCCTTATTATGTTGGGGACTCCACAGCTAGATGCAGTACTCCAGGTGGGGTCTCACGAGAGCGGAGTAGAGGGGCAGAATCACCTCCCTTGACCTGCTGGCCACACTTCTTTTGATGCAGCCCAGGATACGGTTGGCCTTCTGGGCTGCGATCGCACATTGCCAGCTCATGTCGAGCTTCTCGTCAGTCATCACCCCCAGGTCCTTCTCCACAGGGCTGCTCTCCAGCCATTCCCCGCCGAGCCTGTATTTGTGCTTGGGATTGCCCCGACCCAGATGTAGGACCTTGCACTTGGCCTTGTTGAACTGCATGAGGTTGGCTTGGGCCCACCTCTCCAGCCTGTCCCGGTCCCTCTGGATGGCATCCCTCCCCTCTAGCATGTCTGCCTTGCCAAACAGCTTGGTATCATCAGCAAACTTGCTGAGGGTGCACTCTACCCCACTGTCCATGTCGCTAACAAAGATATTGAATAGTACAGTAGTTTCAATTATACTTAGTGCATTATTTCTGACTATTAATTTCCATCTCTTAAACAGATGGTAGTGTTTGAATTGTGAGACATATCCTTATGTAGATGATCCGATCAAAATATAATTTATCCTTCTAACATTTATTTAGTTTGAGTGGTTAGTGAAGAGTCAGAATCACATTTATAAATTAGATATTTCTAATGTCAGTACCATGAACGAATCTTCAAAAAAAAAAAAAAAAAGGTCTGGATCCATAGTTCCTATTTGATCAGGGAAAGACGAGCCCTATTTCAAAGGAATGTGGAAGGATGGAAGACCTGTGCTGTCAGGTAGTTGGAAAGTTTAAGGTTGATCTTGTATAGATAGAGTATAGAGGTATAGAGGCAGTAGATGAGTTCAACTTTGGAGGAAAAAGGAGATGTTGTACCTGGCAAGTAGTACTTAGTCTTAAGATATAGTCAAAATGCAGATTGGCTGAAAAAGGTATTTCTGCACATCATTTTAAGTGTTGAAAACTCTTTCTATCATCTTTTTATCTCAAAGAATATCCAGCAAGTTCCAACCTTGTCTTCACCTCCTTTGTCTTCCTTTTCTTCTGTGTTTTTAAGTGTTCAGAAATGATATCAAAGGTTCAGTTACTGGACTGGACTGAAGTGCCCATGACTACATGGTCTTAAATGATATCTATGTACACACAGACCCAAGAGAATAACACAGATACAAAAGGCTAGAAAAGAAAATTTAAATTTTAGCAGGCAGATGTCCATGTGACTGAAAGCATTTGCGTAATGTGATGTCGTTTGGCCTACAGTTTGGCCAGCAATACTTTCTAGGTATGGAGGGAAAGTTACTTTAGAGTGTCTAGGCTTTGTTTGTACTCCATGATAAAGCCCAACAGAGCAGCATTTTCGGTCAGGCAGTCTGTGCAATGGATTTTGGAGGCCAGCACTGGAATATTTCCACATTTGGAAATGTCACAATTGGAAAAATGGCTAAGGTGTTGAAAAATGCTTATACTTATCTTTGCCTTGATTTTGTCTTTGTGATTTTCTGAAGTGCTTGAAAGCAATCTGATGTCAAATAAGCTAGTCTTTCTTTTGCACTGTTTGGTAAAGACTACCTTTCATGGTGCACATGGTGGCTAACTTCTTTTCTTGGCATTCATAGCAACTATATCCTTAAATCTGAGGTATTTTGTAATGAGCAAGTGAGTATCCACTGGCTATGCAATGGCATTGTGTGGGACTGCTAATGGAAATAGTAGTTTTTTAGTACTGAAATGTCTAGTTTTATGAAACTACACCAATTGTAACACAGCTGTGAGTTGATTTAATCCAATGTAAGATGGGCCAAGAATAATAAAGTTGAAGTTCTACCTCAATGCTGCTGAAGTATCCTGAAAGTTGACCTCCCTGGAACTGTTAGCTGAACTACTGGGACTTAACATTTGGGTGGGTGGAGGCGAGGGGAAAGCAAACAAACTTACCTGGAAGACAAGCTCTGGACTTAGTCTTTGAAACAAGGGCCACTGTTTGGTTTGTTGATGTATAGCACTTAGTCCGGGTGTGTGTCCAGGGCTGCTGGATGGTGCTGCAATACATAGGACAAACATTTAAAATATGAGAGTAATGCAGACAGATGAGTGCACTGGGTTTGCAAATGTTAAATCACACCCACAAACTACTTTCCTTTGTGCACTGCCTGACCCTGTGGCACATTCCAAAGGAGAGAAGTAAATGGAGGTGGCTAAGCTGACCTATCTCGCATACTGAGTGCATATTAGTTTTGCTAGGAAAAGAACAATGTATATTGCGTAATTTAATTCAGGCCTATATGATGCTGAATAATGTATTTTTTTGTGTAGTGGAAATAAAATTAGTAAGTGCTTGAATGTAAAAAGAATTAGTAAAACTATTAGCAGCAGAAATAATTTTGGGTCTAATTTATGTTTAGGATCAAAAGGAAGCATGCCCTATACCCCTTTCCAATGATATCTCAATGTATGTTTTAGAAATATTGCCGTAATTTCCTACCAGCCCCTGCACAATTTTGTGTTGTTGTAGTGTGCAAAATTCCCAGTGCATAGACAAATGTACAGTTTTCTGTAGTTGGCAGACCTATAATTTTTATTTATTTATTTATTTATTTAATTTATGAGTGGAGGAAGACATAGGAAACAATTGTGCTGCTTTGGTTCAGTCTAATCATTAATGAGAGTGAAAAAGAAAGTTAAAAAGATCTCAAAGGCATTGCCTTGAAATGCTTTCCTTCTTAATGGGCAATGAAACTATATGCTCCCTGCTGCTTTATCAAGAGCAAAGGTTTAGTTTCACATGAAGTCACTATTCTGACATAGCACATTTTCGGGTATTCATATAGCCATACATTCAGCTTGGACACCCTCATGCTTTCTGGCACACATGCAGCCCTTTCCAGCTGTGCATCTGATAGACCCATTTACATCTATTTCCACTGCGGGTGTAAAGCCCACTGCAGGAGAGGCAGAACTGTGTACCTAGTAGCTGTGCACTTAGGAAGGAATAAACTGCTTTTAGGACAAGGACTGCGGAGAATGCATCTTTGCGGCTATAAGGAGGAGATTTCTGTTCTGAGTGTGCTTTTGGGGAGCGGGCAGAGGGATTTTTTTTATTTAACCTGGAAGCTACTTAAATACAAAACTAAATTACAGAGGTAATCCTGCTGATCTTTTGTAAGGGATTTTCAGAAGTCTGTTAACCAGAGACTAAATAAAAAACCCTAAACGTTTTGTTATTTAAGTTGGCACAGTGCACTGTGCCAGTAAGCTTCCATGTACTATTCTGAACCACAGTTTCATTTAAGGCCATTAAAACGTGTATACTCCTTCAGAAATAACGTTCCAAGAAGTCTGTCAACACAGATGAAGGAGGGATAATTCACAGGTGAAAATGATTAATAATGCTAAAATGTAAGTTAACAATCACCGTTAAGGTCACAGTTACAGGAAACTAAACATCAGAAAGCGTAAACATGAGCAGTTTAAATATCAAGCTACTTTTCAAGGGCCTAGTGAACCTTGCTGACATACAAGAAAGCATCAAAGCATCAGGATAATCATCAGTGCTGACACTCCACCTTATGAGCCATCAAACTAAACTCATTCAGAACTACCAAAGCATAAAGTTTCTATTAAAGACAATCTGCCAGGTTGTGTTGGCTGGATTAGGTGTGGTCTTTGTAAGCCTTCAGCTTCCAAGTCATATGCAATGAAGAAAAGAGCTACTGCGATTTAAGCTGTTACCTCCCCTGTGCTGGATGTTACTGCCCTTCTTGTGGGATGTAACACGTGCCATGGCTTAACCACTTCTTTCTGCTTCTTTCAGAGGGGTGGCGTCGGTAGCAGAGGGCTAACAGACCACTCCTTAAACCTTCCCAGGAAGGTTTTTCAGAGCTTGTCTATCCAGAAGCCTAAGACTTGTTGGAGAAGGGAGTTAAATAGTCATCATGGAGCAAACTTAAATATACCTGCATTTTACAAAATAAGGCGGAAGTTTTGACATTGTGGTTTCTATCTCTGCAATATAATTTAGGTGTATGTAGTTTCTCAGATCTGCTTGTAAAGCTGATTTATCATAACTTACCATACATATGTTGATGCCAGGAGAATCAGCCCTAAAAACCTGGTATTTTTCAAAACAGCCTGATATGGCTCTGTACCCAACTCTCGTCAGTATTTCATGCTCTCTGGGCACTAATTCTCTTGAATCCTTTAGGACTATGTTAGGCTATGTTTCTATTGCTCTGATCCAGCTGCTAGGTGGTTAACAGAACATGATACAGACACAGATGTTTCCCTTTCTTTTGGGAAGAATAACACTCTTAATTGCAGCTGGAGAGCCAGAAATATTGCCCATTATCAGCAGCTCTCAGAGAGGTAGAGAGGTTAGAAGAACTAGAGCTTGTTGCTAATAATTCAGACTGGCAAGAAATAAAGAAAAAAAGAAGTGTTTCATCCAGCTATATAGTTACTCTTACAGAGGCACACTGTTAAATGTCTTTTTTATTTGAAGTATTTTTTTTTTCAGACATTGGCCTAATAAAAATAAGAGTCTTTTTATTTCTGAGATGGAAACATTGGTCTAAAAATAAGATCTCACAAACAGTGCCAAACCTGTTTTGATACATTGAGGCTGTAAATATCTCACTGTACGCTCTTTTGTTTGTCATCAGTCAGCTATGGAAGCATGACTTCTCAGGCTTTATTTTTCTCCACTAGTCCCCAGGCTTGGACAGATGTACCCGGGGTCTGCATAACACTGAATGGTATTTTCCTCCTATGGACCCCAGTGAATTCTCAATGAAGCTTACAGTCAAACATAAGATTTTTGTAACGGCACTTTTTCTATTGACTTTTTGACCCAGTAACCAAGCATAAACTACACAGAATGAGTTTCTATTTGCATAGTGATCTCAGAGAAAACATTACAGATGCAGCCTGAGATGCTTAAGCAAAGTTGCTGAGGCAGGTCTCTTCTTGTGTTTCTGTGTGGTACAGGACTGTTTTTTTATTTAAAACATTTTTCTATGATGCATTTTTTTAATTTAAGGCCTTTAATTAAATGCTAAAGAAGCCATATTTTTACCTCAGTTTGCCTAACACTGTGAGTCATCCCACGACGAGGTGCTTTAGCTGTGCTGTGAGAGACACTTGCTGAAGTCTATCCCAGGCAGAGCTGCATGCTGCAATTTACCTCATCATAAAATGTCTTTGGCTCACTATGCTTTAAAGTTAGGATGGGTGTGCACGTTGTTCTCCCAAACTAGTTCTTATGGGACTCTTCTTTTGTAAGTTCAAACTCATAGTAATATCAGGCACATAAAGTCTGGTCTTTTCATTCTGCTGTGAAATAAAATACATACACAGTGAGCACTTACTATTTGTATTTAAAGGATGAGAAAGCTGCCCCTTAGGAAACATTTTTTTTTTAAATTTCTGTTCAGACCGATTAGCAATTGATAATAGCTAAGCAACCTGGTCTAATTTGCAGGGTGGATCCAATTAAAATTTGGCCCTGGTCTGAGTCTAGGCCTGCTTCGGAGGTTCCTTCCAGACTAAATTATTCCAAGAGTACACGAACAATCAAGATGATTCAATCATTTGACCAAGAATTAAAAAAAAAGTTTTTAAAAAATTGAAAACTCATTTCTTCCTTTGCAGAACTGTTATTCTGCATTTTAATGTTCTGTTTGTCATAGGACTTTCCTTTGCCATAGTTCTTAATAAAATGTTTGCTAGCTAACCAGAAATACTGCAAATCTGCAGTGCTTTACATCAGCAAAAGCTAGTAGCCACATTTCTTTCATCCTATCAAAATTTGTTCCTTGTGAGGTTTAGTGCTGTGTGGATAGACACCCTTTTGCCGAACTTTCCCCCTTCTCAGGGCTCCTGTTTTCTCTCTCTCAGATCTCTTTACCAAGGTTCCTGTACAAGCTCTCCTTAAGCCACTTGAGTTACAACTTATCTTTAAGCTTAAACTGTTTAAATATTAGATTGTGGCTAACCTTTGTCCTGTGAAGCCGAAACCAGTTACGGGGCCTCCTGCAGGTCTGCAGAGCAACGATAGCACACGGCTGGGGGTGGGTGTTGGTTTCTTATGCCCACAAAGCTCTTAGCCCAGCAGTCTTCCACCTTCACCCTGCTGCAGTGCTTCCAGCTACTGCTGTCTCTGCTGATTTCCTTGCACATCTGCCCTTGAGCAGCAGCAGCAGGATCATGCTCAGGTCTCTACTGCTGCTGCCGCCACCGTTCATGCAAGAGCTTAAACTACCCACAAAGGTCAATTTGTGTGAGTGACTGAGCTGTGGGCAGATATTTTGCCTTTAGCAGTCCCAGGCAAAGAGACAGAGGAGACAGCAGTAGGTGAGGTAATATCTCCAGCCTCTGCAGCTATGTGCTTTAGTGGGCATGTCCCTGACTCTTGGGATGAAACCTGAGAAACAACTGCACTACTGTAAATTTTCAAGAATCTTTATTCCATTCTGATCTAAATGCAAGAATGAATTTGTAGTTTCTTATCTGCAAGACAACACTTCAGGGAATGGACTGCAATTTGTAATAACTACAGCCATTGCTTTCTGCACTATAGACTTTATTAATCCTGTCTATAATAAATAAAACATGGTGGTTGGGTCTATGCATTTCCACAAGTGATGTAAATCATAGTTTGGGTTTGTTTTTTTTTTTTCCCAAATAGTTATATTAATGTATTATTTAATGTGAATGAAACTGTATCAATTTCAAGTTGTCTTTTCCTCAAATGATTCTTCCTTCAAGAAGCATCTGGTACTAGATTTGGAAGAGAAGTCATCACAGGGTTTTCCTTGATGAGGAAGGGTTTTATACCTGGATATTTCAAGACTGTAGCTCCTGGGTCTGGATGTGGATCAGCTTCATGCTGGAACAAGACTTCAGTTGCCTACCATTGGTCTTTCTGTGGCCTGGTTTCTATGAAGAAAATTCAGACATAGGCAAGAGACATTTTTGTCATGCGCCAGAGATGCCTCTGCCCCATCATATAAAATCAGGGAATAAGAACTGCAGGACATGTCTTTGAGAGAAACAAGCCATAGGTATCCATTTTCTTGCTCTTCCTTTCTTCACGAGACTTTGCAGCGCAAAACCTGGCATATGTTTTAGATGTATTGTCCAAGTACTACAATATTTCCAGGTAGGAACATGCTAGCATCTGCATGCGTTATCTCTTGATAGTGGAAAAGTACAAGAATTGCAAGCTCTGGTTTTTCAACAAATCTTGTCTTAACATGAAAGATTTGATTCTGCAGACTGAACACAAGAGTCCCAGATAATACAGCCTGCCAGGGGTTTACTTTAAGCTTGAAGTACTCAGCAGATGAGGCAGATTCAGGCTAGGTATTCGCTGAAGCACAAAGCAAAACTCACAGCCACCCATAGGCATAAGGCAAAGAAAACAGTACTTTTCCATGAACAAGGCAAATGAAAGAGCAGATCTCCTTGTTGCTCCTGCAGTGACTTTAAACTGAAAGAGCAACAGGACAAAATTTCTGCTCATTCTGGAAAATGTGCCAGGGCAGGGCGGCAGAAAGTGAGGGTCAGGAGTCACGTAACAGGCGGTGTGAGGAGAGTCCTGTTTGCAGCATAGCCGAGCAACTGCTCATGTTGAACTAAGAAATCAAGGCTTCTGTCCCATCTCTTCAACAAGACTTGGCCAGTTGCTTTTGAAGTCCCAGCTCTGAGAGGAACTCTGTAGGTGTTTGTATTTACCATAGATTGAACAAAATCCCCAGGCTGCGTTACACAACATGTTCTAGAAGTTGATTTTGGCCCAGAACCAACTTTTCCATCTCCCGTTCACTGCTAAATTGACTGCCAGATTTCTATTCAGAAAACTGTAAGTCTAGCAGAAATAAGGTCAGCTTCATCAGGCTGGAAATCACAGGTCCCCTGCACACATGCTGCCGGCCTCCTTTCTGCTGGGCACCCTGCACCATTTACGTCCTCTCTCCTCACACTCTTGCTAGCAGCTCATGGGGAAAGCAAGTGCTAACTTGTTAAAAATGATTTTTTTATCACTAATTTGCAGAGTCCAGCAAATGAATAATTAGAATATAAGCAAATATTTTAGAGAGTGCAAAAGCAGGAACTGTAGCAATCTCTGTGTGACAGAAAAATCACAAAAGAGATTTTTAACTGAACTTGGTTTGCTTTCTTCCTCACCTTCCTCTCTTCTGGCTTACGAGCTGTGGTTTCAGTCAATCCATGTACAGAAGATGTGGTGCTACAGTATAAAGCTGCCTCTATTATTAGTGCAGTGTACATATACGAAAATCTATATTAGATGCAGCCAAAGCATTCTGTTGGATTGAGCTTCTGTTGGGGGCCTGCAATTTTGAAAGTGAACTTGTGTTCTAATATCTAGATGGTTTTGAACCAGGTTTAACAGGCTCAACAGACAAGTCTGTGTGATCACATTTCTCTCTTCAAAATGGGAAACCCAGAGGCACATTCAATATCTTTGTAGACTGCACACTATGTATTAATGAAAGACAAAGGAAGAGGCGTACCTTACCACTGAGTTTGGAAACCCCCCTTCCCCTTTCTTATACACTTCCTTTTTCAAAGTAACATTACTTGAAGGCATTTCATTTCAGAGGATAGATAAATCATGAAGTTGAATCAAATATAGATGATGTAAAACTTTGTCAAGGTTACGGACCAGGCCTTCACAGTGCTTCCTTTGTATTTCACTTGAATCGTTGATTGTCTTCCTGTTCCAATGCCATTCTCTTTCCTTCTATTCAGGAGTTTTCTATTACCTTCCAGGCTATTGTATGACTACGCAAGTAACACAAAGTCCTTTGTATGGTAGAAATCAGGCACAAAATAAACACACCTTTGTCCTGCACTCTCAAAACCTTCCTTCTTTCTGCACGTAAATACAGTTCCGACTGAAAAAAAATCAGAGCTCTATGAACCCGATGTTGCGGTGTTAGCCAACTGGCAAACTCTTAAAAGCGCTGGGAGCTTTCTTCCATGAAGTCCACTGCCCCTGTGACAAAGCTCTGCTGCTGCTAACAATTGCCCAGTAATGTGACTGTTCCAGTTTCCTATATTGACAGTCACGGTTCTGGCTTTAGTCTCAGCAGAGAAAGGAAATGATATACAGACACGTAAAGTGCGGAGTCTGGGCCTCTTAATGACACCAAGCTTTGGAATTTTATTCTTTGCATGTGTTTACTCAGCCCTTTCCTATTCTTGTATCCTGCATAATAAAATAATTTATTCAAGTGCTGTTTTCTGCCTGGTGGTTCTGCACAGCTATGCAAGGGAGGAAAAAGGAAGAAAGAGCTTTTTCCTTTGTGCAGGTTGCAGTCCTTCCAGTTTCTCCTGCCTGGTGTCAGCAGAGGCACTTCACAAGGAAAGGCAGGGGTCCCAGCGCCCGTCAGCAGCCACGGGAGCACGCGAAGAAGGAGCCGTGGTTTTTGCAGCTCATTCTGATTTGTATCACCTGGGTTAGTGAGGAACGGTATGATCCTACCACACAGAACTACTTAAAACAACAGTCTGGCCTCAAACATATGTAGGTTTTTGGGGTTTTTTTCCTCTCCTTTCTCTTGGAACAGCTATAATATTTCTCTCTCTCTCCCCCCACCCCCACTCCTTACACCAATTTCCCACAGGTTTATGAACAACTTGTCCACGCCTGACATAATTTAACACACTAATGAGTCAGCAAGGAATTAGACTGTGTTTTTATATAACTTGTCTTATGTTTTGTAGTCACTAAAATGATTGGAGTACCCAGCGTGGTTGCCTTAAGGATTCCTGAGGGTGTCTTTCTCACTGATTACATGATTTGGGTTCGGGGGTTTTCCCACTGCAGCTGCCAGAATTGTCTTGCAATCCTGCTCAAGGGAAGTGACTCTGCCCCTCTACTCCACCCTGGTGAGACCCTCTCCTCGAGTACTCTGTCCATCCCTGGGACCCCCAACATAAGAAAGACATGGACCTGTTGGAATGAGTCCAGAGAAGGGCCACAAAGATGATCAGAGGGCTGGAGCACCTCACCTATCAAGACAGGCTGAGAGAGTTGGGGTGAGTTCAGCCTGGAGAAGAGAAGGCTCCAAGGAGACCTTATTGCAGCCTTCCAGTACTTAAAGGGGGCCTGCAGGAAAGATGAGGAGGGGCTCTATCAGGGAGTGTACCAATAGGATGAGGGGTAATGGTTTTAAACTGAAAGAGGGTAGATTTAGATGAGATATTAGGAAGAAATTCTTTACTCTGTGGGTGGTGAGGCACTGGATCAGGCTGTCCAGAGAAGAGGTGGATGTCCCAACCCTGGAAATGTTCAAGGCCAGGTTGGAAGAGGCTTTGAGTAACCTGGTCCAGTGGAAGGTGTCCCTGGCCATGGCAGGGGGTTGAAACTACATAATCTTTAATGTCCCTTCCAACCCAAACTGTTCTATGATTCTATGAGTCAACTGTGCCTCTTTTAGGCAACCTCTGCCATGTCAAGGACCTTCTACTCTTTTCTGTGTACTATTTGGAGCTGAGGAGAAACATGGGAAGCATGCATCGTATATGTAACACCAGCAAAAATTATCAATTGATTACTCTACCCCTGCTCTCCTGCCATGGGTCTCTGAAGGGGAATGTAGATTTTTATTTTTCAATAGTGATTAAATGTTGGCTTGGCAAAAGTCTTTTGTCTCTCTTGGGTTCATCAGTGACTTCAGTCTTGTAAACAGCATTTGCTACTCAGATGCTTTGTTAGGAGTTATAAAATGTTGTGACTGAAGTAACCAGAAACAAGTGGCGTTTAGTGTATTTGCTTTGCATATGTTCTTAAAGATTAGCATATGTTCTAAAGATATCAGTGTTGCTTTGTTAAGGAGAAGCTTCCTTTGGGTGAAATGCTAGGATTTCAATTTAGAAGAGTTTAGCAGAGGCGCTGTTGTAGATCAGAGTGGTGGAAAATTGTGAACTGATGACATGGGTGGCAGAGATATGTATTCAGGAAAAATCTATTACTCTAAGAGCAAAGTAGAATAGAAATGGCTTATTTTAAAAAGCAATTGAAAACAGTTACCCAAGCAGATTTTTAAATATATTTGGAGGGGTTATAACTTGAAGTAAAACCTTGAGGGTGAAAGTGAGTCCTGTGGAAAGGAGGCCTGATGGCTGAGTACATGATTAGAGCTACATTTTGGTTTTGCTTTGATCCCCAATGCAGGAGAAAATCTGTGTGTCATATATTCCTAGTACCCATCCAGTACAGTCCAGAACAAACAGCATTTATCTGGAATGTAAAATCACCTCTTAATTAACCTTTGCACCAGCATACACATTCCTTTCGCTTGTTCAAGTGTAAATTAATGTAGCTCATGATGGGATTTTCAAAGGAGCTTTGGTGAATTAGTTATCCAAATCCCATAAAAATTTATTCTGGACAGTATTTAGTTATTGTGCAGTTGTTTGAACTTGCTGCTAAGTAAAATGGAGTTTTGCAATTTTATTTTAGTTACAGCTTATTCTGACTATTCAAAATTATTTGGACAACGAATTAGGGCAGTAACAACCTCTATTTGTTTTCTATAGTTCCCCTTCTGTCTGTAGTTTTTCATTAAGATGTCTGTCAGCTTTGGTAAATGGTATTTTGTTGCTGTATTTCTAAAATTAAAAATAGTATCTTATCCAGAACACTCCACGTGGACAACAGCAGAGGAAAAATGTATGTTATAATTTTTCATCAATAAAATAATCCAAGTAAGAAATAAGATTAAGGATAATAACTAATTCATAAGGGAAATGCTAGCTCTTCTATTAATGCCTTTTAACAAATGAGATTCCCAAAAGTCTGTTTGTCACTGACAGACAATGTAGAATTTAGGATATTTTTTGAAGGTGTATGTATTAGGTTGGAGTCTCATTAGAATATAATGAAGATGGAGAGGATGGGAGTTGTTCAGTGGAGATGTCAGGAGGAATGTTTGGTTAGAGGTAGCCTCTAGTTAGTGCCTGTCAGAAGGGAGCAGGGAATTTTATGAAATAAGGTTATGTCAGCCATAAGGCGGTTAATCATAAAAAAAGAGAAGGTTTTCCAGTGCCTAGAGGCCTTGGCAAGTGAGCCTTTGTGGGCTTAGAAAAGGAGTATGAGGTGGTCGCGATAACCGTGATTTAAAACTTTCTGAAAAAAAAATCTGGATTTAAAGTTCAGAATTATGCTTGAGTTTTGGCGCAGAGTTCCGCAGGAAGTATCTGTTCTTCCATACCAAGGCCAATATTATCTCTCTGTTGAGATAACAGCAGATGTGTGGGATCTTTCAAGACAGCTTCACAACCAGAGAAAACAAAAGCGTGCAACTATAATACATGTTAAGAATCACATATTCAACACATCTACTCACACAAGATTTGGAACAAAAGAGTTCGAGCATATGCAGGCAGTCTTTTTTTTTTTCCCCTCCAATTTTTCTAGTTACATTTATGTGTTTAGTTTCCAGAGAGCAGCTCCAGCTACTTTCTCTGAATCAGAGACTAAGGAAAAAAAGCTATGTCTGGTTGTTGGGCTTTGTTTTGGTTTAGGTGGGTTTTTTGTTGGTTTTTTTTTTTTTTTTTTTTTAATTCTCTTTCCATGGACTCTCTCAATAGAAGCAACTAACAACAAAATATATATTCCCAAGATTCAACACTTTTTCATGTCAAAAATATGATAGGGAATGTTTTTGTAACACTGACATCAGCTCCAGTATTCTCTCTGGAACTGGCTGAACTGAGACACTGAAAACTTGGAAATAAATCACATACATCCAGCTACAAAATCCTGAAGTCTGGATTTCACAATTGGGTTTGCAATGTTCTGGGGAGATGGATTTGCTTAAAAGTAAGTGTCTGGAGTTTTGTTTTGATTCAACATATTTATCCAGACAGAACTTCCAGACCTTTGAAATTTTGCCAGGCACACTTTAAAGCCAGGAAAAGTGTTTTATTGTGCATAACATTTAGTGTTATTGTTATTTATTATTTGCTTCAAACTGATAGTGTGTTCAGTCCTGTGCAAGGCAGATATCATGCTATCTAGCCTGAAGAGTTCATAACATAGAGACCAAAATAAACAGCTCAAGGGATTTCTGGGCTTTAAATTAAAGAACAAAATTAAACTAAGGTTCTCCATGGCACAAGAATTCATTTAAATTCACACATGCAGAGAGATAACTTCCACATTCTAGCCCCATTTAGTTACAAATATCAGGTTGGAGAAATTAATGGATGAATAGTATTTGGCTTTTAATAAAAGTTTCTGTTCTGCACTGCCCTCTCATTCCTTCCTCGACTCCTCCCCGACACACAAAGGTGAGAATAGTTACTACAGCTCATCCCCTGTTAAAATCACATACCTTCCTGCTGAGGGGAAAAAATGTGCTGCACAAACTATCAACAATGTTCTTAATTTATCACAAATTTTTTAAACAGTGCCAGGGTAGAAGGGGTAGCGTGGAAGGAAAAGAGCCCCTAATAAAAACTCCAGCTGTCTAAGGAGAGAATTTTACATAACTATGGTGAAAACACAATGAAAGTGGGAAAATGTATTTGAACCGTATGTGTTATGAAACTTCACATACTATAAAGGCTTCAGATTTCAAACAACACACATCCCTGTAATCATATCAGCATCTATATTCAAATCATGTTTACTGTCTTTTTACATCTCTAGCACAGTGGCAGGGAATAGAACCAGGGTCTGCAGAAATTACATATCCCAGTTCTTCTGTGATGGATATTTTCTTTCCTGGTGTATTGCTGCCAGATGAAAAGGGAATGGAATTTTTATTCAAAAACAAACCACCTGATCAGATGAGAATGAAATGGATAAACATCAACAAAAATCCTTTGCCATCAGATCTAAAAAGTATGTGCAAATTCCAAATCCCTTTCCTTTTTTCTCCCTGGGCTTACTTGGTAACTTCAGCATGCTCTGCTTGAAAATCTAGGCAAAATCACCACACAGTATAAAAAAGCAGTGTAAAAAGATGCTGTGACTCCCAATATCTGTGGTTGCACATAGAAAGGGTCCTCCCACAGTGTGAATAACAAAAAAAACCCAGGCTTTATTCCAAGCTTATACTTCTTCCCACCCTGTAAGAATACATGGAGTGGTCCTTCCACTGTGTATCAGAGAATTACCTGTGTTTTTCATCTATTAGTTGTGCCCATCACCTGGGCACAGAAAGAGGTCAGCGTCTCCCTTCCTTGCCCTAGACTCCTGCCAGCCCTGAAAGAGGGGTATCGCTTTGGAGTGAAATTGGGGTCATGCATACGGGATCAGTCCGGGGAGGTGACGGTAACTGGTGGAGTTTGTGAATATAATTGAGAATTGTGAATCTAACTGAGAGGATTTTGTAAATATAATTGAAAGATGTCTGAGACACCATTCCCAGACCTGTAGCTAGTTGGGCCTGTAGTGCACAAAAGTCACTTCTGGGAACCACAGTCCTTTCTCATCTTCTGTTCAGCCTCTTGAAGAAATGCAGCACAGAAGAGGCTGATGCAGCTCACATCGAAATGCTTGGTCAGCAAGGGAGGATTTTGCTCTCAGTTTTAACTGTTTCGTAAAGTAATTAAGAAACTAAGACCAAAGTAGAATTGTCCAGCCTTAAAAAGGAGGAGCTACCCTTGATGTTCCCTTGTCCTGAAATATTGTTAGATGCAGAATTTCAAGTAAAGTATTTTGCCAACAGCATAGAATTTTGACAGAGAGGTTAGAAAAACCTTGCTTTTCTCTTTCCCTTTCACTTTCCCTTTCCTTTTCCCTTTCCCTAGGGTTTTAATTTTTGTTTTCTGTTTTCTTGATTCATGAATGTCAGTCTCTTGATGCTTCTCAAGAATAGAAAAGTATTACACTCTATGATAATAAGCATTAACTAGTCCATGTTAAAACACCTGTTAACAATAATTGATTTGGTCAGTAACTCAAGATGTCTGATGCTGTTCATGCTGTTTGTCTCCATCCTTTTACTTTTCTTTTAATTGTAGGAAAAGCAATGATCTGATGAGTGCAGAGGCTGGGAATCAGGACTCTCGGGTTGTTTCCAGCCCTGCAGTGCTTTTTATGGGTAACCTTGCGGGAAGGTATGTGCAGGTACTGAATGCTTGTAATTCCAACTCGTTGGGACCAGTGGGTACCCAGCCTCTGCAAATGCTAGGGTTTGATATTTGGTGAACCTCAGTTTCCTCAGCTATATAATTTAGACCACAATGTGTGCGCATATTGCAGAATGAGTAATTTAATGTTTGCAAAACATGCAGAGAGCCTCTGGTAAAAAATACCGGGAATGCTCAAGCAAACCATTGTTCGTGTCGGTGTACATTCTTCTTGGATTCCAGCTTCCTAACCGAGCGAGATCAAGCATAACAGAAAGTTACAGCAGTTTTCAAAGTGCACAAACTCTGAGGAAGAACATAAAAAGAGACACTGGAAATATTACATCCGCATGGCAGCTGACTGAAAAAAGCTTCGCTAATGGAGCACTTTGTGACCCTCCTGTTTTTTTCTATACTGCAAGCTATTCATTGAAAGCAGCAGCCTTACTGCACAAAAACAAATCTGTAGCTTTCCATAGCTGAAGGATCCCAGAAACTGAAGAGAAAAAAAAACAACAAGACAAAGCTGCATATCATCAGAAAAGAGGAAAAAAAAAACCCAAAGCACCCCAAGCTCCACAGCTAATGGAAGGAGTGCTTGAGACGGCAAAGTGCTTAGCTGCAAGCCCAGGGGCATAGTGGGATTGTAGGATAGAGACTCACCATGCTTGAGTTATAACATGTGGATCTTAGCTAATATATTGTTAACATAGTGCTCAGGGCCAAATTCACTCTCAGTAGTACAATTTGAGCCGAACAGTGCCCTGAGGACACAGGGGTGGAAGGGGCAATAGCCCAGCACATTTCTGAAGCGTTATGAAAATAGGGGAGTGCTGCTCATGTTGGGAACTGCTCTCAGGAGAAGATTACACAAATATGAAAAATGAGATGTAGAGCTCTCCTAAAGTAAGTAATTAGAAACTGCAAATCATATCTGGCTCTTTGGGGTGTCTTTGTACTACAGATAGAAATGCTTTTATAATGCAAGTATTAAAAGAAATTCAGAAGCCTTTTTCTCGGCTGTTTACATAAGGTCTGACCTGGGACTCAATGAAATGAATATATAGACTACCACTGGATTTAATGGGTTTTGGATTAAAATCCTAGTGCCAGGAAGAAATGCATAGAAGAAACCTTGTAAGAGACATGCACTTCAGCAGAAAAGCAGGCTGTGGAAAAACGTGTTAAAGTAACATTGAAAACTGTTTCTGGTGAATATCCAAGTGCTTGTTCTGTGGCCATCCATTCTCACAATAAGTTTCTTTGTCCCTTGTAGATTGTGCATATTTGTTAACTAGATACTACTTGTTTTAACTCTCTTTGCCATTGTATTTTAAAACAGAAAAAAATAATCTGGAATATTCAGTAAAACTCAGGCAATCTTTACAGTGACTGATATTTTAGATTCGATGGAAAATACAGATTAAATTTTTGTTTCAACTGTTAGAATTCAGATGATCTGCTTAAGTGCCTGATAAATGATCTGCCTTTTTCCACCTACTCGTGACACACGAACGAAAAAATGTCTTTTTTCCTTGTCTGTTGTAAAAAACATCCTTATCATATACAAGAACCTAAAGAAGAAGGGAGAGAAAAGGCCAAAGAGAGCATACGAAAATGAGTTAACCACATCACATTTGTGATCAGTTCACAGCACAGTGAATAATAACTCACACCACCTGTTTTTTCTTGCCAGAGAAACATAACTCTGAACCAGTCCTTGCACAGGATGGAGTCTGGCCTCATACAAAGAATATGATCAGTTCTGCCTTACATTCACACATACATGTGTGGGAACGCCCCTACATCCAAATCAGAAGGGGGTCTTGAAGGAACAGTAAGGGTGGTCCAAGGCTGTTACCTGATGAGCCACACCTGCCTTGAGAGACCTAGGAAAATTAACATTACTCATTTTTTCCAAAACATCTTTAAATGATGACTGCAAGAGAGTTAGCACAGGATCAAGTTTCTGGAAGTAGATAATTCTTGACATTTTAATCTAGCGATAAATAAATACCCCCGTGCAGCAAGATCTGATTTAAAGCTAGTTAGACAAATACAGAAAAGGGCTCATATTTTTAAAAGTTTAGGTAAGAAATAATTAAGATGGTGAGATGGATTTTCTATTATTGCACACTTTACATCAAGGTTGGGTGTTTTTCTAAAAGATACAACCAATGTGAAACTGAACTTGATGCTTCACTGAGGCTCTATGTGCTTGTCTTACCTAAGAGCTTGGATGTGAGAGTTGTAGCAATGCTTTGTGGTCTTAAAATATATGGAACAATAAAACAAACAAAAATCCCTCCATTATTTTCTATATTTGTTTCAGTGGAGATATACTAGAAGATATCATGGCCATCATCAGTTTAATCCAATTTAGGTTATGGTCTTTTGTGGTATGTTAGTTTAAAAAACATTTACCTCTGATTTACTGCTCTAACTTAGTAAAATGTATTTATGTCAAGCTCATTAAGAACTTCTTCAATCGTGGTTAGTGAAATGAAGTTAAAATCAGAAACAGCGTGTTCCAGAAATGGAATTTAGCCTTTCATCTGCAGTGTTCTGTTGGGCTTTTACATATAAGTTTTATTTGTTCTAAACAAAAAACAGACTTTCTGATGATATTTTATGACAAAATTCCCAGAAGTTCACCTCTTAGAATTTGGTAGACAACAAATCTTCTTGTTATATTTCTGTATAAAAGGCATAATTTCCTTTCCCATTTGCCTGTTAACCTGGAACAGAACTGCAGTACAGTGCATACATTTTTACAGTACATGCTAACATTCAGAGGATATTCATCCAGACTTCTGGCAAGGACTTCAATGATAGGAGAGAATTCTCGTAAGAGATCCCGTTAGAACCATCATGGGAATAAAAGAAGGAAAAAGTCATATAACCACTTACTTTTTTTTATATTTTATTTTAAATTCAATACTGGAAAAGCTTAGACAATTTCAGTTTCCTAGGAAACCTATCTGTTGAGATGATTTGTCATTGCTCGCTATTTTGTCGTCATTCATGCCAGTGCAAAGTGAGTGAGAATGTTACTAGCCTTATGTAAGCATGAATGTAATCTAAATAGGAGTTTTGCAGAAGTGCCCAGCAATGAATAAACCAGTTTTAGGAAAAAAGTTTTTATGTTGACACTCATACAGACTTACTGGAAACACAGACAATAAAGCTTGAGTGTTCTTTTTTTGAGACCCTGGGTGGAATTCTTGCAGGGCCTTAGTCTCAGGATGGCAAGAATTAACTTTTAGGCTTCCTGCCTCTTAACTTGGATCCTCAGTTGCAAGTTATTCATAAGGCTTATATTCATGAAGTTCATGGGAAAACATAGATAAGAGCAGGTATTAAGTCAGCTATGGGTAAGGTAGATAGACAGTTACTTAATCTAATTCTGACCAGATGCCCAAGGTGACCCCAGCTTTTAAGTGGATCTGCCTAGATCTTTGCATGATAGCATACTTCTAGAAGATTTTTAAAGAATATTAGATATCTTAACTCAAAAAATGAATTTTAATTCAAAGAAAACTAGAAAAAAGGGCCTTTTAAACTTGAAAACTTAAAGTAGCTTAAGGGAAGAACAGAGATAAAGGTCTTGTAAGCAGCCTTTTACCCACCATAGGGAGGTAAAGATTAGGGAAAAGATGTAAAGCAAACAAACAAAAACCTCAAAACAAGAAAATCCTATGATACTTGTCACTAAAGTTCACAGCTCTGGTTAGTTACTGAATTTTTCTCACAAAAGAAATGAAAAGAAAAAGTTGAGTTCTGGTGACTTTCTCTCCTAAAGCATAACAGTTATGTTTCAGTCATTTGCCTCAGATTTGGAAGACCTGTATCCTTTCTTATCTACAAAACTAGGAAAAGTGGTATTAAACATGGTTTCTCATCTTTCAGATAACTCTTTTATCCTTTTATTGTAAGGTATCTTGATACTGGGCTGTCTCATGGTATTCTGGATTTAGCGTGTCTGTCAAAGCTATTCCAAACATTCATATTCAGTGATGGACAGAAATGTTTGAAGATCAGACTGTAACATCTTTTTCTCTTTTACTCTCTCTGTTCTAAGTGAAAACAGGGAAATTTACTGTGATAGTCTAGGTTTTGTGGCAGATGGTATGAAATGCTGGGAAACAAACTTTGAAGGTGGATGTCCTGGTTTCAGCTGGGACGGAGTTAATTTTCTTTCTAGTGGTTGCTGTGTTTCAGATTTGGTATGAAAGGAATGCCAATAGTGCATATTGTTTTAGTTGTTGCCAGCTGATGTTTATATTTTTTTAAAGACTTTTTTCAGCTTCCCATGGAAGCTGAGAAGGAGCACAGGCAGAATGATGGAATAGACAATCGAGTATTTTGTACCATAAATGTTGTGCTTGGTATATAAATGGGGTTAGCCGAGGGGCTGCTTGGGAAGGTATCAATTCACCGGATGGTGAGAGTGACCCGTGTCATTATTATTCTTATTGTTGTTATTTTCCTTTTCTGTTATTGTTCTATTAAACTGCCTTTGTCTCAACCCACAGGGTTTGGGTTTTTTTCTTTCCCTTTCCCCTCCTTTTCTCCCTCTTCTCCCCGCCCTTCTTGGGGAAGGGGGAGAACCGCGAGTGGCTGCGTGGTCCTAGCTGTCAGCTGGAGTTAAATTATGACAGTGGAGAAATCCAGTTCTAAGTGCAGGAATGCCTCAGTTGAAAAGGTGCTGCCAACTTCTTCATTACAGGAGTTGGATGGTTTTGACTGCATCAAAGAGCAGAAATTAAATTAAGAATATCACAAAAATTAGGTAGTCTCTGTGTGAACTCTTGCAGAACTCTCAGTTTTATATTTAGGTATGTGAAGACATCATGCAGCTTGCTAGTAGCCAGAGTGGAGGAAAAAATGAAAGTAAGACTGAAGCAAAACTTCTAAATTCCGGAAAGAAATTCAGATTAAGATTGAATCCACACTTCAGATGTAATAAAAGCATGAACAAACTGGTGTAAACTAAAGCTGCTCCATTAATTTTAAATAGAGGGAAGAAAAAGCATGTGTTGTGTTCTATCTATGGGTTCTTTGCTTCTTACAGGACAAGGCAGCTCTCATCCCTAATCTGGATAGGGGATTTTATGCAGCTACACTGACACAGTCCTAACAAGTGATGTGGGAACACAGGGTGTATTTTCAATGCTATTGGGGCAGGATTCTTTCCCTTAGGTGATTTGTTACCTCATACATTATGTGCAGTGCAGAAAACTATAGGAGTTCAGTGTTGAGGCTTTCTTGCTCTTCTAAAATCTACTGCCATTCATTCTGATTTTGCCAAATCAAAATTTTGCCTTGCTTTTGGCTTTTCGCAGTGCTGATTGAAAGATGTTTTCAATGAGAATTACTAATCCCAACAAGCTTGGCTGTAGTCCTAATGTAATGCTTTTGCTGAAGTCACTCAGCAGGAGAATCCCTGTAACAGATATTAAATGTCAGCCTAGGAGACAAGTAGCCCCTGTGGAAATCAATATCCACTAGCATAGCAGCCATTTAGTAGTTATTTATTAAAACAGCAGGCTGCTTCTCCCACAGAATTAAAGACAAAATCCTTATAAGTTGATCACTCTATATTCTCTGCCTTGGAATTTTTAAAATGTTAAAGCAGGTTTATTAAGAGTCCGGCTTTTTTTACAGACTGGATGGTTATGAAAGTTCATAATAGGTGTATGCCTGTGTAACATGATAAAAGTGTGTAAATCCATCAAAAGGCTTATCATTCCCACGTATTAATAAGCTGTGTTTGGATTGAAAGCAAGTGGAAAATGACCATGAAATTCTACCCCATTTATTTACAAAAATAACAACAGCCAACATCCCAGTGATTTGGAGAAAATTTAAATGATGTGTTCTCAAGGTTCTGATTTTACGCATGTATTATTTTAATGGAATAAGTGTTATTCCAGTGTACGTTCTGTTTGGTTGTTTTATATGTAAGAATGAGGTATTATTCTTAGAAATAACAAGTAGAAGGTGAAAAGATAATGGTTTCTCTTTTATTTGCTCATATCACAGTAAGAAGTTGGAACTGTGAGATACTAAAAAGAAAGTCAGTGATTTTTGTAGGTGAATTAACAGGGGAAAAAACCCCAATGGTTGCTTGTACTTGTCACAAAATGGTTCCAGTTTTCCTAATTCAAATGGGAAATATTTTTATTTAGCATGTTGATAAGCATTTTAACATCACAGCCTCTTTAAAGAAACAAAGAATTTGGCCTTTATCCAAAAACTAACCAATGAAAGGCAGCAGAGATACTATGGGGGAAAAAAACCCAAAAAACTGTTTTGCAATTACAAGTTTCTTAATTGGGATTATGAACTCAGAAGCAGGGTCTTTTAAGTTTATGAACTGGATTGGACAGGAAGGGTTTTGTTTTCCATTCTAAAGAGTACCTTGGTTTAACTACTTCAAATAATGAAAAATCTAGAACATTTTTAGTTAGTGTCCCGGTAACTATGGTATATCTTTTAATAGTGTGGATCTCTCTACTAATAATTAAGCAACAATTACTTCTTTTTAACAATAATGTTTCACGTGGGTGTAGGAAGTTCTGGATTATTTAGTTTAGCATATTTTCTATTACAAAGGAAAACAAGCAAACAATTTTGTTTTATGAGAGAAAATGGTTAAAATACTGCGAGACAGTCTGCAGGCTTCAATAGCACTGAAAGTTTTTCACCAGCTGCTGGTATGTGATGGCTTTCCGTCTGTAATGGGAGTGGTACAAAAAAGGCAGAGCAACTACCTCAACTTCTTTGTATGAGGCCTGTAGGGCATAGTATGACTTTCTCTCTTAAGCTTTATTTCTTTGGAAATGTAATTAGTATTTCTTGAACAAAACAAAAGTAAGCCAAGATGAGGTTGGGAAAAGAACCTGTTTTAAGCATCCAGTAAAGCTATTATTTAGAAAGACACAGGTGGGAAAAAGGAAATATCAGCAGACAGAGATAACCCTTGTTTTCTATGGCCCGATTTTGGGAAACTAATTAACAGAGGGTTAGAGACTGAGGTGGCCTCTTTTGCACCTGGCCTGTGGCTGATGTTCTGCAGGAGGGATTACAGCTGTAGTTTTCTTTGATCTTCTGTCACCAGAGTCCTTTAATTACTAAAACAGTCTCTAACAACTGTAGCATTGTTTTAATGTTTAGTGGTTAACATGTAACAAATCCTATATCTCTGTTGTGTAGGAGCCTTGAATAAACCCATTGATGTATGGTGTCTCAATAAAAGTAGCATGATTTTTCTGACAATCTGGTGTAAGTAGTAGTCATGGATGTTAAACAGTATCAAAATTTAAGCCAATTATCTGTAGAAGCGAGAATATGGTTATGTATGGTACTACATTTGTCTGAAAAATTTGCCTTAATGGCCAATATCTACATTTTACCCTTCAGATCTAAGATACGTTCTTCACTACTAACTATACATTCAAAAGGTTTATGAGAAGCATGCAGGCATAGGAAGACAGAAATTAAGCTAACAGGAGAATCCTACATCAGATTACAAATCTGGGACAAAGTCAATTAAGTCTTTGTGTTCATGAGAGAAAATGCTTATTTAAGGGATAATTTTAGCTCCTTGAGTTCAATAAAACTGTGATTAGAAACCTTTGGCTTCAGGCTTCTTTGCTGGATGAAATTTTAAACAAATTTTTTTTAAAAAAAGTTATAGGAAAGTAATTTGACCCATCTCCTTCCCACACATCTTAGTTTAATTTTAAAGAAAAATGACTGTGGTTTAACTGAAGTGAATCTAGTGAAATAATTATGACGGAATACTTCAAATTATACTTAGAAAAGCAATTAGAAGTTATTGAATGAATGCTTGTTATTCAATAGCTGACCTGTCTGGGCAGTTTGTAGTCTGAATTAGAATAGGGTCCTGAAGAGTAAGGCCTATCTGCTTGTCACACTAGCCTCATTAATAGTGATCAACATCTCTTTTCCCATTGTGAGCATGAGGGAGTAAAAGAGTATTCACACAACAGTCAGTCAGAAAAATGATGCATAATTGTTGAAAGTATTTAAAGAGATATTTAAAAATAATTCTTCCCTTCCTGAGTCAACCCAACCCCTCCAAATCTCCCACCAAATTATGAGGAACCTGGGCCCAAACTTCACCTCCTTCTCAAAGAACTGGTTTAATTAACAGCAGGCTGTATTCTGCTGACATACAAAATGTTTGATGTCAAAAGCCATTAGACAGACATTAAGATCTCACAATTTTTTGACCAGTGGAAATATTCCCAATACTGTTACAGTAGTCTGAGAACATTATCATAGTATGGGAAATCATTGTAAAGTAAGTAAAGTAAAGTAAGTGTGATATACAGATAGATTTATAGAGGAGACAGTCTCATAGTTGTTCTTCCTACAGGAAGAAATTATCATGGTTTTCCCGTGTTATTCAACATCTGACTTGCCATTGTTAAATCTAGCTGAATTTGCAAAAGCACAGATCATCTCATAATGGGCTATTTTCCTCCCAAGTCAAAGGTAATCAAATGATAGGACATTGTGTCATGGCAGAAGGTTAAAACGTTGTCCAGTTTTGAGAGGATTGTAGTTACTGCTTGGAGTACCAAACCCATGTACTAGCCACATGAAATGAGAAATATTCATAATAAAGCAGAAATAAAATTGTACGAAAGGGATCTTTATTCTTCTCTCAGCAGTACCTAAACCCACCTCCCAGGACAGACCACATTCAGGAAGAAAAAGTGAAACATAATGCCTGCCAAGCCTTCACCAAGAAAGGAATTTCCAACAGCCATTAGAGTTACAATTGTTAAGAGGTACAATGTTCTTATTGCTTGAATGCTTTGTTATTGTTAAAGAAGTAGGAATGAGTGTTACAAATTAAATAATCAAAATTGTAATTAAAAAAAAATCAAAACAAGCACTGCACAGTATGTGACAAGAGTGAGATTAGAAGAGGAAGGCAAAGCAGTAATGGCATGCAAGCACAACTGCATTGGCAAGAATCTGACCGCAGAACGGATGCTGACATGCAAACACAAAAAGTTGTTGTTGGTACACATCACTTGCTGTCTGCTGTCTTTCTCCATCCCTTTGTTGAAGTAAATTGATTGTTCACAGTTATGGGAGCAGCAGACATAAAGCAAAATTCTTCACCCCCTTGGTTAGGGCAAGTGCTGGGAATGTTATGTCGTTTTACTTTCAGACAGTCCTATGAGCAAAGCCTTAGTACCCTACGTCTGGTTATGTTACAACATCTGACCATACCATGGGTGAATGATTTAAGTGCAGGCTGGACAAAATGCGGGGTACATCTTAATTCTGCTGCTTCTCTTGATAAAACATGTGTGCTGGTCTAATTGTTCCTCATCATGTATTTCCTCCTGGACTGTACACAATGTCCACATAAGGTATTCCAGTGACTGGGGACAGTAAAATAATAATCCAGCTTTTGAAACAAATGCATTGTAATGTCTATATAAGTGTATATATATAAACATTTGTATATCTATATTTGTATATGCATATATAGGGTTTTTTTAAAACCTCTGTATATCTGTGTATGTATATGCATACATAGGGTTTTTTTAACACTGTTTTAGCACATTGCGTGTAGAAAAATCTCCTACATAAAAATAGCAACTTCACTTTTTCTATTACTGGGAGGTGAATATTCAACTAGGTAGCTTCCCCCCCCCCCCCCCCCCCCCCAATTGCCTCTCCAATTCACTGAGAGAAATTTTGACAACAAGAATTAAGACCAATTTCAGTCTTAACTGATTCACATCAATTCTGGATTTGGTCCCCAGTGTATAAAAATAAAAAATACAATAGGATTAGATTGCTGCATTTCCCTGTTTATTAGCCATTATTTCTCATTGTATTGTTTGTTTCATTTGTTTTGCTTTTTGCTTCCTGACAAGGCTATTGAAGACTGCCTACGGAGAAAACACTTACTCAAATTGCTCCTTGTGGAGGGAAGGCAGAGTTTTAGAAATGAAGCTTGGAGAGCTAAGCAGCAGATTCTGCCTTCTTCTCTATGTGGAGAACCTTAATCGACTTTGTTGCCAGTTCTGTAAACAGCTGGGGATGAATTCAGTACCCCTGTGCAAATTTCAGGTTATGAAAAAATAGAAGATGATGGTTTTAAATCAGGATTTTTTGATTATTAATGTTATTTGAACACAAAACTGGTTTATCCTAATACTCAGTACAAATTATATCCCTTGTTCTGTCAGAAGAGTTGAGTGAGCAGTGCAAAATGCAGGGAGTCAGCAGAGGAAACCGCTGCGGTGGCTGAGAGAGGACCAGCATGAGCTGCAGGAGAAGGCTAGTAATGCCATCCCCACCTTGCTGCCAAAGTGTTTGACCAAACACTGAGGCTAAAGCTAGAATCCTGCAAAAAGACAGGCAAGCAACCTTACTCTTATCCTGTTGAAAGACCATTATTTTCTCCTATTGATGCACTGTAAAAGCCTGAAACGTTAAGTTCCTAAGGTGTCTTGAGTGTCTAAACAAGTTAGGAAAGGTTTCCTGAGCTGGTCTCCTGAGTACGCAAATAGCATTTCAGGTTTCCAAGTGCTTGGTTAAGTGCCTGCCTTTGAGCTGTGATGAAATTAGACCAAGAGGTTACAGAAAGCTTTGCTTTACAGTTACTTGCTTGTCAGCAAAGAAGAGTCAGCAACTCAAAGGCAAAAATGTTCACCAATAATTGAAAGAGGGTTATGACAAACTGCCATGTTTTTCTAAGTGCCAGGAAAAGGCTCTGTGTGTGGTTTTTTAATTACTCTTGTTATGAAATCAAGTCGCAATCAGTGGAAGCGTGCTTCCTGTTTCTCAGTACTGTCAAACCCAGCTTCAGAAACTTGACATCCCTATTCCTATTTCTCCAGAAATAGCATTGGACTATTTCTGGGTCCAAATTCCTGGCATTGAAACACCATGAGTGGAAATTTTATACCTGGAAAAAGGGATAGCTGACTCCTGAAAATTGAGGCATATTTGGCCCAGATAAATGTTAGAAAAGATAAATTCTTGTCTCCCTATGTTAGAGGGCACCTTCTGCTAGCTTAATACCCAACATTTTACCAGACAACACAGTTATCTAACTAAAACCAGATACCGTACTTTGCTTTTGATCGTATGTTTACATATAGAACATCTGGTTTAATTACAGAATATGAATAATTTTGCTTAGTGTCTCTGACAGCCTGAATTCTGTACATTAGCAGTTTTATCTAAGAATCTTATTTCTGTCATCTATGCCTTGCTTACATGTTCTCTGATTCTTCTAGCTGATGTCAGGGCTACTGCCTCTGTGCTGCTCCTCCTCTCCTTGTTATCAGGTATAGTTTGAATGAACAGCAAAAGAATTCAGGACATCTGGGTAGCTGTAGTAATAATTGCATGAAGGGGTTTATTTTTTAATAAGGTAATCCTACATTCATCAAACAGTTATATAAAAACTAAAATACAGGCTTCATTATTTATGGCTCAAGTAAAGATTTAATAAATTTGGCTCTCCATCACCTTCTTTAACTGCCTTTTCCTGTCAAAGGTTATGGACTAAATTGTCATTTTTCTTGGGACATCTGTGTATTAGGGGAAGGACAATATGTTATGTGGTAACTCAAAGGTGAGAAGAGGAATGGCTGCTCTTCTGTCATGGAGCTGGGTGTCACTGGTCAACAGTGGTCTTAACAATCAAAAACGTAGGAATTTTTGTAGCTCTTCAGGATATTATTTGGATTTCTAGCCATTGCTATACTGAATCAGATGAGTTGTCTCTATAGTTTAGAATAGTCTCTTGAACAGTTGCCAGTGAGGAAGAGGCAAGCAAAAGGGCAATAGCAGAGTAATAGTATCAGAGATGGGGATTCTCATTAACCTCCACTAGAGATTGTTTTGTTCCTGCAGCATGTGAGTCGTTACGCCTGTAACAGATCACCCCCTGATGGAAGTCAGCGGTGTTATGCCATTTTGTTTCAGATGAGAATCTGATATTTGGCAGAAGGGATAGCCTCTCTTTGTTTTCACTCCATTTTATCCTTCCTGAGATGTACTCGTTGCTTTAAATAAATATCCAATACTTTCTCTGAATCTTATTAAGTGATTGGCTTCTGCGGTCTACCAAGGCAGTGAATACTAGAGGTTAATTATGTGCAATATGCAATTATGTTAGTGGCCAGACTTAAATGTAATATGCTTTCATATCACTGAATCCTTCCTTCTTGTTGTGTTCTAGCAAAATATAAACAGAAGTTTCTGACCTACCTTCTGTCTGTATCACACTACGTTTCATGTGCTGCTATCATAGCTCATCTTAATCGGGAGTATTCATATCATCTGTGTTTGTGATTAAACTAGCTGGCTGGGCTAATCTGTATATATTCAACTATTGATGGAAAACAGAGTACTCCCATTCCAGAGAGGTGGCTTTTTTCATTCTTAGCACATACAGAAGTGTTCTTTATTTCTGCTCATTGTTACACTCAAAATCTTGTTTACAGGCACAGAGGAAACACCTCCTCTATATAAAATCAAGAACTCATTGTTAACATAATTGAAAATTTAACAGTCTAATTCAAGAACCACTACTAGTCTAGTTCCAATTCCAGAAAAAGAAAGAAAAATTAATAATGGAATAAAATTGTTATACACACACACTTCCTAGTTCCTACCCTATCTGCGAGTGTTAGGTTCATGTCTCCACTGCTTCTCTGGGTGCTGAGCTTGATGCTTTCATGCTGGTGGCACTGGTGGGGTGTTACAGTGAAGTGCCAGCATCTTGGGACCTTTGCCATGAGAAATATAATGTTCGTGTTGATGGTTTCTTCGTGCTCACTCTAGGGTTGATTAGGAATGATTTTTATACATTTGTTAACATGCTTTTATACATTTTCTCTGTCTTCATTGGTCTGCAGTTCCTCATTACACTTGAGTTTACTATATATTTTGTTTTCATAGGATCATAGAATGGTCCAGAGCTGGACACAACACTCCAGGTGAGGTCTCACCAGAACAAAGTAGAGGAGCAAAATCACCTCCCTCAACCTGCTGGCCATGCTTCTTTTGATGCAGCTCAGGATGCGGTTGGCTTTCTGGGCTGCAAGAGTATGTTACTGGCTCATACTGAGCTTCTCATCCACCAACACTCCCAAGTCCTTCTCCTCAGGGCTGCTCTCAATCCATTCTCTGCCCAGCCTGTATTTGTGCTTGGGATTGTCCTGACCCACGTGCAGGACCTTGCACTTGGCCTTGTTGAACTTCATGAGGTTCACACGGGCCCACTTCTCAAGCCTGTCCAGGTCTCTCTGGATGGCATCTCTTCCCTCCAACATGTCACCTGCTTCACACAGCTTGATGTCATCAGCAAACTTGCTGAGGTGTACTCAATCCCAATGTCCATGTCACCAACAAAGATGTTAAATAGTACGGTTCCAGTACCGACCCCTGAGGAACATCACTCGTCACTGCTCACCACTTGGACATTGAGCCTTTGACTGCAACTCTTTGAGTGTGACCATCCAGCCAATTCCTTATCCACTGAGTGGTCCATCCATCAAATCCATGTCTCTCCAATTTAGAGACAAAGATGTTGTGTGGGACAGTGTCACATGCTTTGCACAGGTCCAGGTAGATGATGTCGGTTGCTCTTCTCTTATCCACCAATGCTGTAACGCTGTCATAGAAGGCCACCAAATTTGTCAGGCAACATTTGCCCTTGGTTGAAGCCATGTTGGCTGTCGCTAATCACCTCCTTATTTTCCACATGCTTTAGCAGAGTTTCCAGGAGGATCTGCTCCATGATCTTGCCAGGCACACAGGTGAGACTGACCAGCCTGTAGTTCCCCAGGTCTTCCTTTTTTCCATTTCTAAAAATGGGGGCTGTGTTTCCCCTTTTCCTAGGGGGAACTTCACTGGACTGCCATGACTTCTTAATGTTAGAGATACTGTCTCATCATGTAGTAGATACCTCATTCTGCATAGGATAACTGCTCGTTAATACTTTCTATATAAAAGTATATGAAGTTGCACTGTACAAAGGTAAACAAAAGTAAAATAAATTATCCATAGACACATGATTAATACAAGAAATTGTTGTCATAGCTAAACTAAGTAAAACAAAGCTGGAGACAGGTCAAGAAAAGTTCAGATAGAGCAAGCCTGACAAACCTCAGTCCTGAGGCCTCGTAATTCTGTACAAAGCTTATGGCCTGTTACTGGCAATGGCAATACTGTATTCCACGGTTACCTGGTTACATCATCTTTTATTTACATCTCTTTTTGTTGCATCTTGCCTGAGAGAGCAAAGGGAGAGCTGAATGTTCATATAATGTTATTATAAGGAATTGGGTCATTATTCTGGGCAGAGAGTTCTCAGTAATTCACTTGCTGAGTAACAGCTCTTGAAAAGCCTAAAGTTAAGCTCATCACTAGCATAGCCCACCTCTGATTACTCTGCATGTAATTATTTTTCTTTCAGCTACACTACTATGGCCAGAACACCAGTCCTTTTTCGATAGCACATTATCTTCCCCTACTCTGTGAGTCCCAAATGTCCTTACTGGAACCAGTAAGAGTAGATAAAGCTAAAATATGTGCCAGAAATGGGTTCACAATGGCGGGAAAACCTGTGTTTTTTCCAAGTGTGTCTCAGTGCAGCACAGATTGCCACTAGCCTCCTGACTGCATTGAGACAGTAAACTGTGCATGAGAGCATAGTGATATACACGTGGCGTGCTTCTTCCTCTGATGAACACCGTCCTTTGGGGGCAAATGTACCAAGCTTTCTGTTTGTAAATATTTCAGAAATCAGCTTGGCCGTAAGAGGCATGAACATAGTTTGATGTCAAATGCATGACAGTAGGTGAAGGAAGAAAAACTTTGGTGATTATAATTGAGTCACTTTTAACAGAATCCAAATACTGTTAATTCTAGCCAGAGATGGATCAGCTGAGATTTCTAACTGAGAATGGTGCTGCCAAGGCAGCTGCATTCAGTTCTGATGGAAGAACTTATTTTTGCTGTTGCTTTACCTCAATCAACAAATGTGTCTATTTCAAACTTAACTGCAGGCAAACCCAGACTACTTTAACCTGGTTGTGTTAGGTACTGGTAAGAATATAGTCACAGCTGCCTGGAGCTGAGTTCTCCCTGCAAAGTGTGCCTGAGCTCTTCTCTTGCTACAGTAATGCTACTGCTGGTGTCTGAGCCAGCGTCTGTAACGCTAACTTGTATGGGCTATAACTGTGTTGCAGGTACTGCACAGTACTGTAGAGGACAAGGGGAAGGGATTTCTACCCCATTTGTTGGAATACAAAGATGATTTGCTATAATTTGGGCTCTGTAGGTAAAGACAGGAAAGAATACATTTAGGACTGTTATCTAAATGAAGAAAAAAAACATATTCGGTCTCAAAGAACACTTTCTACATAGCTAACACAGACTGAAATGAGGTGACACATTGGATTTTGATGCCTGTGGTGCATGAAGTTCCAGCTGCCTACCTTCTCCAACCTAGGTGAACGTTTTTCTCCTCATCAAGACCTGAACTACAAGTGGTGGTATTTTTTTCCTAATGTGGCTTCATATCTGGAGGAACCAAATTCTATGAAATGAAAAGTTAATACCCTATTTTGTCCCAGTGGATAGGTCAAAGCATTATTTCAGTTCTAGTAAAACTGTCTCTTAGATTTTCTTCATGTCTTGCACTGTTTTCTGGATGATATATGTGGCTTGATATTTATGGCCTGTAGGAGATCTGAAAGCAGTATTTATTCCCTGCAGCTCTAGAGGGGAGAAGAGATCTTTTTAGATGCCACCAGAGCCGTTACATAAATTTTTGAGTTGCCATACAGGGTTCCAAATAACCTGTGTTAACTCAGAAAATGGGCCTGTCTGTTTTGGATTGTAGCTGGACAGAGTCTGGTTTAATCATCAGCAGTTGTACGAAATGGAAACAAGATGTTATGGTAATAAAGAATAGGATGGGGAGTAGTAAGGAATACATTATAAAGCCGCTATGCCAATAAATCAACAATTTGATCTCAGCAACAATTTTGTAAGTCGTACTCAGTATCAGAAAGGATATTGAAAGACTATGGAGAGGTCAGATAGAGGTGACGAGAAGAGGTCCAGGGAGAAACACTTTAACCTGAAGACAGTTTTAAAACCTAGATATGTTTACTTAGAAAAGCTGCAAATAATAGTGAACTCAATAGTTGAATAGTTTAGTAATTCAGATTGTCTCTTTTATCTCTTCTTTGTGACACAAAGTGAAAGGAACTGTTGCATTGAGAATGATGAGTCCTTGAATCGCTGGATTTAGCAAAGTTCAAGGAGGAACTGAACACGACTATTGGAATAAGTAGCACTAACAAAAAGATATTACAAGGAATAAAAAACTTTGTAAATCAGGATTTGATCCCTCTCCAGCAACTGAAGATTAGAACAAGTTTCTTTGGGAGGTGAAATTATCCCTACCCCCATTTGTCAGCATTGGGGCTGATCTCAGGCCAAATCCAGGACCAAATACCAGGATCCTCTGGTATGGGAGTTTAAGAAATTCTTACCCGAGAGTGTGCATACACTTGTAATGTCCCAAAAGATCTTCCGTTTAGTTAACACTAGGAACTTTCAATATATATTCTAATAATTTCTTCTGTCATCCTATGACTCCTTCTGCATCTGTTATATCTTTTATAAGATAGAGCAACATATTTGAAGAAATTATGCTTGTTATCTTAGTACTACAGATTTTCAAAATTATTTCCAAGTCTGGATTTTTAAACAAGAATTTTAAAAATTCATTTTTCAAAACTTTAGTAGTATTATAATCATATGGGTTTTTGGTGATTTGCCTACAATATGTTCGTATCTTTTTCATAAGTGGTTACATTTTTAGGATCCAACAATATGTGGGAGTAATTTAAATTATTATGCCTCTTGCCGTCTTAAAACCTGGTAGTTCTGTACTACAGCTTGTTACTTAGATGCTGCTTCTGCTACTAATTAGAAACTGCAAATCAAAGCCTAATTATGCATCTCAGCTATGAAAACTGTGCAATACCAAAGAGTAGGTGGATTAAACTGTTTAATACTTGACACAGCCTGTTGGAATAAAAAATAGGACAGTGAAAGCGTGTTCAAGGAAATGTGAAAATAAGGTTCAGATGGTACAAGCTGGAAATCTTTGTTATGCTATTTAGGCAATGCTGGTCTGTTTTTTATGCTACTTTTTCCATAGCCTCCTTTTTCAACATACAGATTTCCACAGTTGGCTATGTTATCTAAGAGCCATATATCACCTTTTTTTTTGCTATAGCTATCAGCCCTGTTAGTGTATACCACACTGAAGTTTTACCAATGTAGTTTCACATTGGTTAGAAGGAATTTGAGTTAGTCTGTCCATGAGGTTGCACTCTGTGCAATCTTGGCATGTGTTGATTTAACCTGAGATGAAAATGACTTAAAAAATGTCTATGAAGTGTGAATTGAATTATAGAAGACAAACTTACTGCATCTCTTGTCTTGGGGAGTTGAAATCACACCTTTAATTAAGTAGAGCAGGTTTGACTAGAGAGAAAACCTTTAGCTTCAAATGTAGTATGAACCATCATGCAATCTGTCACAGAGAGCTAATGTGTTGAACTCAGTGGCTCCAAGCAGAATTTGTAGAAATTTCACTATCAGCTTATGAAAACATGACATATAGACATTTAGATTTTCTTTGAGGCTGCATGACTAAACTGTGTTTTAGTCAAATGTTTATACACAGATGATTTCCCAGGTAACAGGGAATAACCAGGAAAAAAAGGTTCCTGATACAGAATCCTCTTTCTGAATTTCTCTGATCATTCATTGTTTTCTTCCAAGCTGGCTTAAATTTGAAGAAATTGCTGGAGTTGTTTACACCTTTCATTTTTCTAGCCTACTCTAAAGCATGCAGTCTGCGGGATTTAGAACTGCTAACAGTAGTTGAATGCTACACAGCCTTTCCACAAATATGCAAAACTTTGAATGGTATTACTTGCTTCATGAACTTTTTTTGTTAGTGGATCCCATGCAGTAGCAAATTTTAGCTACTCTAAAATGTGGGAAACAAATTTTAAATCTATGTTGCTTGTTCTGCATGCCAGCAATATGATTCTATGATTCCCAGCTTTGGCACATCAATTTATCATGTTATCACTGAATCCAGCACAGACAGCTCCAATTACAAATATGACCTTCTCCAATTAAGTCCTTATAAAATGCTTTCCAACTGATAAATAATCCTATAAAAACAACAAAGAAATTTTTATCTCTCTGTGAATCAAAGGGAAAAGTGAAAACTTAAAAAAATTATTCTTAATGATGTAGTCATGGCAAAATTTTGAGCACTCCTGAGTTGAACTATGCATTTCTCTTTCCCTGGTGCATCCAAAATAATGTATGAAGTGATGGTTAGGGGACTTTTCTAAATGGGAAGCATAAACTCAAGCTCTTCAAAGCGAGAAAGAAATTCTTACGAGTCTCATTTTTAGGCTGGATTCTCTAGCTATTTAGAAATAGTAAAAAATTATACAATATTGTATTGTATAGACCACATATTTATTCTTTGGCAAATTTTAAGTAGCTCCATGCTTAATGTGAGGACTGTACGTGACTCTCCCATTCTGTATCCACCTGAAAGCCTCTCTATAGACATCAGACAGAGAGCTGGAGAACAGTTTTGACTGTCAGGCCAAGAACCAGTCAGCAACTGTATTGCCCAACTTTTATGCTATTAGAATGAGTCCAGAAAGATTTGGTCTCTCTCGAGGAGATCACAACTAATTCTTAGTTGATTTGTGTAAATGTCCTACGCTTGTATTTGCTTAAAGCATATACTGTAAGAAATACATGGTTCTCAAAACAGTCACCCACCTGAGCTGAATGAAATTCAACTAAAAGGTGCATATACAATCAATGACAAGCAGTCACTAAATCTAAAAAATTACTTTGTTGCCCTGAGAAACAATAGCTGTTATTATCACTCTGTCTCTGTGACATGGAACACCAACAACACTTGCACTGAAAGACATTTATCAAGTCAATGCCAAATTTCAGTCTCTCTGTTGACAGGCGGGTACTCTGCAATTATGGCAGGGAAGGAGAGGTAAAGCAAAACAATCTAGTTGTGCCATAAAAAATGTAGTTCTTTCCCATGTGGTTTCTAAGTAAGTTAAGGGGATCTGTCTTTTCCAGTGCACAGTTAAAAACAAATGTTGTTTTCACTTTTTACCTTTTCTTTGTTTCTAATAACACTGTTGAAGGCTGTACGTGTTGAAAGGATGCATAGACTCAGCAGTCAGATAGAAGGCAAATAAAAAGGATGTATGTAGACACAATATAATAGAAAGGAAGACAGTAACATCTAATCTCTGTTTTCTGCTACAATAACTGGCAAAATACGTGGCTATACTCCAGGCTTCCTATTAGTTAATTATGCAGTGAAATTATTATTTTAATGGGAAAAAATCCATTAAGAAGTATAAATTCTCTTTTGGTCCTACTGCTGGTAAAACAGCCTTTCCAGGCCTTCACAGCTGACTTGCTTAATCTGAACAATCTTTTTTTCACCCCTAGTTTGACTGTGATCCAAAGAGATGTGTGTGCCTAGTGCTAATTAACTAACTTTCCATCGATATGGACTTTACACTTGAACTAAATAATATTTGATGGTTTGATAGCCTCTTGCCTTCTGCTTTGATAACATCTAGTGAATATTTTCATTTGCATTTATTTTTATTCTCAGACCACTACTAAAAGTAACAGAGAGCGCTAACTTTGGTTTAGCACCAAATCTTTTACTCTCTGCTCCCCTTCCTTTTCACGCTAAAACAGTACCTCTACTTGATGTGTGGAGAGATAAAAATTGCTGTTCATAACCCTGAACATTAAGTAAAACAGTGTATCTTGACTCTAAAGAGAGACTATTTTTACAGCAGTCTTGCCTTTTCCTAAATTGCTTTTCAAATATGTTATCCTGACTTGCTCTTTGAATGACCTTTCTATTTCTGCTTCTCAATTAAGACAGTAAAGTCTTGTCTGTCTTTAATAGTAGCTGAGGTTGGTGGAGTTCCAAATGCATCTTTGGTGAGTTTTTAGTCAAAGTTTCAGTGCTTTTCTTCTGAGCTTATTGGTTCCAGTGAGACTGTATGTCTGCTTCTTCTGTCGCTTTGTCTTTTTTCTGAATTCATTACTCTATCTGTGCCAGTCACAGAAATGTTATCTGAATCTGTCCTCCTGCTGTAATCAAAAAAGCATCCTGACACTGCTTGAAAACACAACAGTATTATTAGGCCTTTTGGGCAACAAGTGAGTTTGGGGTTAAGCACAGTTTGGGGCTTCCCTTTCTGATCCTCAGTCAGTCCCATCTCTGTAAGCTGAGTCCTTCACTCATGTTTGTGCTAGAAACACTGAACAAATGCTCCTGTTGTTCACCACCTCACCAAAGGGCATAGAATTCCCTTGCCCAACACAAAACCCTCTGCACAGGCACCCACCTATCACTGCAGTTCCCCTATAGCTGGCAGTTCTGGGCAAAGGCTGAACAGACTGATGTGGACAGGGACACAAAGTGTCACGGATATACAACAACGTTGATGCATAGTAAGGCTGGTATCTTTCAGTGCTGTGCACACCTGGAAACACATTTTCTTTCTTTGACCTCATGTGTCTCCTGGTCAGTGTAAAATCCTGACATATATTTCTGTCACTAATTAGTGAATGTCCAGACATCAGCTTAGAGAAAGCTCATCCCTATTCCAAAGTCTGTTCCTCCCTTCCCTAGTTACTGTGGACAGTATCAGCCATCTGTCCCTTGGACCTAAAACCTGGAGATCACATTTGGCTCAGACCACCACTAGCTTGTATCTTAAATCTTCCTGATCCAATTTGTATAATCTGTCTGGGATATGATTTATTTATTCTCAAAGTGAAGTATTTCTTGATTTCTTTTCTGTTATACCCCCTTGACATTCGCCTAGTACGTGTTCTACTACCTGAGACCTCTGAGATGCTCAGTTCCTCTAATATCTTCAGAGCACACATAGCAACAAACTGTAGCATCCTCCTTAGGAAGAGCACCAATCATTTGTTTCTGAACTATAACAGATGAAAACTGTGTCCTTTCGTACTCCAACTGTGTGGTCAGAATAACTCACCAGTTCTGAATTCAGACATGCACCCAAGTGCCCCACTGTCCTGAGGAGGTTCACAGCTAGATCTTTCATGTTTCATGAGCACTTTACTCAGGACAATGTTGGCTAAGCTGGTGATCTCTACTCCTTCACAGCAGAAATGTGACAATCGCACAGAATAGAAAGCTAGCCCCATGGACTGGAGAAGGATGACAAAATGGAGTTAGATCATTGAATTCAATTAAGAAGTATTATTTGTTTATTGATATTAAACTGCATAACTACTTTCTGGAACAGGGTCCAAAACTTAGGACTCTCCCACCTTATTAAATTCACTAACCACCAGGCTATGGAATCACAATCCTTTACGTGTGAGTGAAAGTGGGAACTGAATATAGGAGAAATACAGAAGCGTCACCTAGGCATGCTGGCATGTCATTATGACACCAAAGCTCAGCTGGAGTTGGTAATAAGAAAGCTTTTTACAGGTACATTGGCAGCAACAGTGAGACTGAAGAAAATGTGGGTTTGAGCTGTGCCGTCAGGGTGAAGACTTTATGATGAAAAGTGTGGAAAAACCTGAGGTACTCGGCACCTTCTTTGCTTCAGTCTTTAGTGACAAGGTCTGCTGTTTCAGCGGGAGAGGTGCTACACATGGCAGAGGACGATCAAATTATGGGCTGCTTAAGTAAACTGGACATACACAGGTCTACAACCAGGTCAGGTGCCTGCAAGCATGCTGAGAGGACTAGCCAGCATTACAAGGCCATGCTTCATGTTGCCTTTGAAAACCTGTGACAATTGCGGGAAGTCCCCATTGGCCAATGAAAGGAAATGTTATGCCCATCTAAAAAGGCAAGAAGGGGGATCTGGAGCCTGGTCAGCATCACTTCTGTACCTACAAAAATTATGGAACAAATCCTTCTAAAAGTCTTTTCCATGGTGAGACAAGGACGAGGAGGAAGAATAGTTAGCACAGATTTTTCAAAGGCAGATTTTGCCCAATCAGCTTCAGTTCCTTCTATGATCAAATGACTAACTCAGTGGATATGGAGAATGCAGTGGATATCATTCAACTTCACTTTAGCAAGACTTTTGTCATAGTTTCCCGTGGTATCTTCTTAGCCAAATTGAGAGATATGAACTGGACTGGTAAAATATTAAGTGGGTGGAGGAGTGGCTAGACCAACAGAAATAGTGATCAAAGTCCATTCCAAGCAATTTCAAATGGCATATCTTGTGGTTGTTAATGGAGCCAATTGTGCTGAAGATAGAATGAGGGAAATGAATTTGTTTAGCCTGGTAATGGTAAGATCTAATTGATGTTTTCCAGTAAGTAATGGAGAGCTATAGGCAAGATAAAGACTCTTCTCAGAGGTGCTGGACTTAAAGAAAGAAAAGTGTGCTCACTGTGGAGGACCAAGCAGCCTGTGGAATCTCCAACCTTGGACATTTTCAAAACTTGTCTGGAGAAAGCCCTGAGTGACTGTGAAGTTACATCAGGTTGCTCTGAAATTAGATCAGGTTACTTTGAACAGGAGGTTGCACTAAACTATCTCCAGAGGTCCTTCACAACTTAAAATTTTGTATGATTCTAGGCTTTTTCTGTATGTATAATCCTGCATTCTTTTCTGCACAGTATCAAAGCTTCAGTGGACAGGTGGCTTCATTCACCCTTCTGTGAAATGGAAGAGGTGGGTTTTTAACCTTTCGGTCTTCCCAAGACATGGGGCTTTCAAGAAGGAGGGTTCTAGCTATTATCTCCCATGGAAAATCTGTGTATAATGAAAAGCATGAGCCTTTCTTTAAAAGGGATCTTTTGAATAGATCCCTTTATTTCAGACGAAAATTCTAAGCTGTGGATCCCAGGCAAATAAGGGTGCTCATTCTCCTGTGCTTCACATTTCCTACATGGTAGTGTTTGGCAGCTTGCTTTCTGCTTAGCCAGAGCCTTTCTCTGGGTTTCTACTGTGAGCTAATGGCTCTCCTTGGCAGTGAGTGCAGCCTAAAGCTCAGACATCAGGCTCTGCATTATGGAAGAAATAATTATTGGCTCTAGATTTAAGCCATTATGCAGTGTAACACTGGCAGTAAGAGGGTCAAAAGTGCGCAGCAGAACATTCCCCTGAAGTTTATGTTGCAGGTAGTCTGTGTCTTTGTTTTTAATCTCTTTTGCCAGCATGGTTTATGGCTAGTTTAATATTTTAGAATTCATGAACCAGAGTCCTACTCATATGCAAACCTTCTGCAAATGACTTTTGCTATAATTAAAGTATACTGTTTGTTAGTTTTGGTTGATTTAGATCTAAATGAAGACTGATCATATTCTTCCTGCATCAATGAGTGGATTAGCTGTTTGATCTACTAATTAAAGGATAGCGGTTACTGAGGACACTTCGTTAAGATTTGGTAATTTGATAAATTATTTATTTAACTTGAGTCTATTCCAAGCTGTCTTAGTTTGTGGCTTAGGCTTTAGTATTACGTGCAAAATATGTCTGTTACCTATCTCAACCATGAATACATTATATAAGTGTGAAATGAACTTTTCCCCTTCAGTTTGCTGATGTGAGAGGGTAGGATAGGAAATTCTCACAGCTGGCAGACAAAGAATTACTGTAGTTGCAAAGTGGTTGGAAACACAAATGTTGATTATTTCAATGAAAGAATTTAATTAGGGTTCCTAAAGAACAGGATATTACTTACATCATTGATTGGCAAAATGAGCAAAGTAATACAGGGCTTACCATTGCAATAGCTCTCTCTTAATGATGCCATTATTAGAATTTGGCTGGCATCCTGAAATGTCTACAATAGCTTGGCAATAGAATAACGATTTGGAAATTGCAGATGTAAGGCAATGATGTGAAAGCAAAAGGTTTACTGAAAAGAAGTCCAGATCAAGCATTTTTAGTGCCTCTCAAATTCATGGATCTGTAATGGACTGACTCTTCTGCAATATATAGGATAATTAAAAAAAAAAAAAAAAAAAAAAAAAAAAAAAAAAAAAAATCACTGGGTTTTCTTAGTCTCGCTTTCCCACAGGCAAGCTTTCATTCCTTTCTAGCTTTACCCACTCCATTATTAGAAATGTTCTTCTATCTTATGCTATCCGTCTAATCAAGATTTAACAGGTTCTCTGAGAAGGTCCTGCAATGATGCTCCATTAAGTGAAAGAAACAGGGGATAGGGACTTCCCCAGGCTCCTGTTACAGCTTACCTTATGGATATTCAGTTTTCAAATGTAGTGGATTCACCGACGTAGAGCAGTTTCTGGATTGCTCTAAATTGCAACGCTCTTGCGATATCCCTAGTAAAGCCGCATCAGGGGAGACTCCTTTCTTGTTCTTATACACGCCGTTCTTCTCTGACACACCTGGCAGACAGACTAGTAGAGGAGAGAAATAGGTGATACAGCCATAAAACCTGGCACTATTTGTATCTCTGACAAATAATCTTCAGTTGCTCCATATAGTCAGATTGCATCCTTTCTGTAGTATTTAAGCAGTTTAAAAGTGCAGTAGGATCTGGTTCATATAACGTGAACTAAATAGTGTTAACTTAAATTACGTGTTGATCAGGAATTCATGGAGTAAATGTTTTCACACTGAAAAAATAATGCAGGTTTGTTAGAGTCATGTGAGTTGGTGGGTTTCTTGCCCAGGAAGGGTTGGTTTCTTCTTAAGAAAAAATTTGGAAATTGTAAAACCAACTTAATTTATCATAATATATTAAACAACAGGTCAAAATCAAAATGAAACTTTCAAAAATAATTCTGGTTGGACCAAGCCTTTTTTTTGTTAATTGATTTATTGAGCTTTTAAACTCTGAATTTGGATAGCCAAAAGCAATCCTAAGCACTTTTATTTTCAATTCTTTTAAAAATACTTATCGAGAGGATACAGAGGATTGAATTAAAAAAGGGACAGGTATTTAGATAAATGTCATGGAATGAAAGAAATAAGAAGGCATATCTAATCTATAGTTGGAGTTCATAAATTCTTTCCTCTCCTTATACTCCCTTTCTTTATCCTCCCCAGTAGAGATGTGGGTTGGTATGTTGGTATTTGAAACAACTGCCTTTAACAGAACCATTTATAGGACAGATTGAATTTGGGATACTGTTTTAAGAAAAAAATGCTTGAAATGGAATTACATTTTATAGTCATATACAGCTAATATTAGTCCTAGTAACTAGGAAAGAAGAAATGTTTTGAAAAACTTCTTTTGATATGAATAAACAAAATACTTTGGATTGCACTTTTCATTGAACAGATCCAAATGATTCTTCAAATTTAATTTCCATCTAATAATAAATTGCAGTGAATTCCTCCCGAACCCCTCATCTCTGAACTTACAGTAACAGCAGATAACAAAGCTCTTTTGGTTCTATGTGCAGCTACTTTCAACTCCAAATTCCTTCACATGTTTTCAGTTGCTGAGATTATCTGGAGTCTGATTACTTTCTGACTTTGCTCTGTTTGAGCCTGCAGCCTCTAGTTTAGAAATGGAGCAGAGCTGTTCCTTCCATTCTTTTGCTGCATGTAGTGTTTGCCTGCTTGTGGCAGGTCAGCAAGGCTGTGCCTTTGCTCCCCCCCAACCCTGCCCCAAATCTGAAATGAGTCACCCTACAGCTGATTGTGACTAACCTCTTCCCAATATTATGGTGTACCTGTAGGTGATTCCTGGTAAATCAGTGAAATATTAGAAGCTGGTTTTCTGAATATTTATAAACTATTTTTATAACAATTAACCATCTGTTAGTTAGCACTGTACAGTCACAGCAAATTTTGTTTAATAATAAATCATTTCCCAAATTTCATGTAAATAAACTCATTTTTGCTCTCAAAACCAGGTACACAGTTCTTGCTGAGATGGATTTATACATAAGAGGGAAATTGGGCCAAAGTCTGTTTAACTTCTGAACATACCTGAAATAATGACTAGAAGTCTTCATGACTCTTTTTTTCTTTTTCCAGTGGAAGAAATGGGTGGGATTTGTACATTGCTAAGATATATGAGGAGCTGAATATGTTATATTCCAGAGGAAACACAGAAGTCTGTAGGACTGTCAGCAGCCAGATTACTTGCTACAGTGCATTGGCACTGGCTATGCTGGTATTTGTATCCCCTCAGGTGGGGCTTACTTAGATTTCTCTTTGTCTGGCAGCTGATTGAGAGGTCTAATCAATAGTACTACTCTCACCTATCAAGTGAGTGTAGTCTTGGAAGCTATTATGATAGAAACAGTTTCAGAGAAGTTCAAAGACTTGTTTAGCTTTTTGGTGACAGTACAGTGCTTTGCCATGAACAAGGCCAGACAGCTTTAGGAGGACAAGCGTTAAGGGTTTGACTAGGACACAGCTGAGTTACTATACGCATTATAGTAGCAACATCTGGAAAAGAAAAAAGAAAATGGAAACGTGTCTTGAGACTAATAAAGTGAATAAAGTCTATAGTAATGTTTTGGATTTTTTTTTTTTTTCCTTAAGGAAAAGATATGGCCTTGAATCCCAACTTACCTATTGTTTTAATTTTGTAACCAGCAAAATACCTTGAATGATCTGTATAATAAATAGTTAAATGCTTGCTTATAACAAGAGCCCTTGCCACATCATGGCTGGGTTTTTTTTGTGACTTCAAATATTGCTGCTTGTGCCCTGAACCTTAACTATCTTGTCAGTATTGTTAGCTAGGAAAGCCTTGGTAATATCCACATACTTCACAGCCGTGTAACATTTGTATAGCTGCGCTACTGAGGAAAATCATTGGAGGACAACCTCCAATTAGAGCTTTACATTTTAATGATCATTTCAAATACCTTTGTTGCCTCCTCAGGGCAAATTTTCTTAATCATTTATGACACTAGAGTAGCCAACAGGCCAACAACTCAGTGCTGCCATCACGAGCATCTCTTCCTGCCATCGATAAATTCTGATCAGGTCTTCAGGTGATTCATTCTTAATTCTTCTTGTCTGGGTTCCAAGGTAGAAATCTGTTTCTAAATGGTTCTCTACTGAAGAGATATGTACTGCAGATTTTATGTTATTTGTGTGAATGATTGTTGTAAGGTATAGTGAGAAATTTTTCCAAATGAATGAAGCTATTTATGTGATATCTGTAGCAAGATGGTTTATGTGAAGGATGAGTGATTTTTCTTAAGATGTGGCAAAGCTTAAAATAAATAAGTCTTTATGATACTTTCTTTGCTCAGTCATATCTCTATGACTGAATGGGGAAAAGAAAACATGATGTGACTATCACTTGATGTATTGAAGAACTACTGATTTAAAGCAGAGTCTCTGAAGAAATCTTGTTATACAGCAACTTTATGGCTTAGATTTTTATTCAATGAGATTTAAAATCCTGAATGAATGTGCAGTAGTACATGAAGGAATGTGATTATAAGAGACCATACTTTAAAAGGACATAACCTTAGAACAGCTTTTGTTTTCTAGAAGTTCTATATCCTGGGCTGTACCTGGAGACATACTTATAATTTTTAATAGTGATGATGCTAGATGATGTTGACTTAGAATGCAACCACAACAGGAGTAACAGCTGTTATGATTTATAAATGTTGTTTTCTCTTTTGGATTGCAAGCTAAGAAAACCAGAAAATAGAGCTATTTCTGTGAGCTGTCATTCCACACCTGAGGCTCAGTTGTCTCAAGACTTCCCATGAAGTTTCCAACCTTTGCTGGGCTGGAAATGATTTATGTGTGAAGTGAATTGATCCCACCAATGGAGAAAAGGGCAAAGAGTTTAATCATAATTTAATGCATACAGCTTTCCAGTTATTCTCTCCTTGATTCAAATTTTCCACTGCTGTCAGCCAGCTGATATCTGGTATGAAACATACATCACTATCTTCCCTCTTCCTCATGGGATTCCCATTGTGATCAGCCCATGGAGCTATACCTCTGAGTTTGTAACCTCACCTTTCACTTAATTTCATGCAGATTTTCAGTTAGAAACCAGATTGTCCCATCATTTAATACAGTGCATATTTGGATTTACAAATTCTTTGTAAGCACTGTGGCAGCTGAGTAGTTTTGAAGTAAGTAAGATTGACTTGGGTAACTACTTGGCCGTATGTATGTACAAGCTTAGGTATGACATGGAAGATTAGGAAGTGTCTTGAGTGAGGTGGGAGGGGAAGCAGGAAAGAGATACTAGCTCGAGCAAAGCTTTCCAGGGACTCTGTGTTGGGGCGCAGTGAGGGTCAGTGGTTTGCTGTGAACTAGGAGCCATGGGGGCTCCTGGGGACAGTGGGGCAGGGCCTTGCAGCCAGGGCGCATCCCACCAGCAGGCTGGGGGCAGCTGAGGACGGTCCCATGCCCAGCCATTCTGGCACCTCCCTGGGGACGGGGAAGTGCCGAGTCTGGGCCGGGACATCGTCCCACCAGCCTGCTGATGGGAACCAGGGTCAGACATAGGCCCGGGATGGCCGGGCAGGGCCCCGGGACAAGGCTGGGCTGAGGCCAGGCCAGGCCGCCTGCCTGCGGGTTGGGGCCAGGGTCCGGCTCAGCGGGGCCCACAGCAGGCCCAGGCCCGGCTGTGACATGGTGCCCAAGGCAGGGTCCCAGCGGGGCCTCAGCTGAGAGCAGCTCCCATGGGCCAGGGATCAGCTCTGTCCATGGCCTCCCCGCCATGCGTCTGGGACCTTCTCCTCAGGGTCACAGAAGGACGGGGACAGCTCTGAGCTGCCCCTGCCATGCAGCTGAGCCTCGGGATGAGAGCTGCCCACTGCACCCAGACTCCCTGGTCCATTCCTCTTCTGCACCGTGCCTATCAAAGCTCATAAATCCAAAGGTCACAAATTACTTGTAAAGTGTATACTTTTAAGAATGCAGAGTGTTTCGAACAATTTTCAGAATAATTGAGTCAGGGTGTATCACTCACGGTTCTGTCTGCTGAGGAGAGGTAACGTGGCGGTGTCACTGAGACCTGGCTCTGGAGGCAGTAGATCTACTAACTGACACTTGATCAGAAGTTATCAAATATAAAAAATGGATCTGAACCTTTGTGTTTGTAAGGAAGATGGTATATCTAATTTTTATTAGTACGTGACAAATTCTTCTAACCCCTTGTATAAATTTTGGGCATTATCTAATATAGCGCAGACACCACTAAGACAGTAATTGATCAGACATACCCATTGTTAGTTTGTTGTTGATGGTAAACCACATTCAGTAATATCAACAACTTGATTTTTCTTTTACCTTAATGTACATAATAAATCTAGAATTACTTTTTAAGAATGTCTTTAAAATTTTATTTTCTCTAGTAAGGGTATCTGAGAAAGGTTCCAGATGCGTAGACTTGAAGCCAGGTTACAATTTGAATTTTTTTTTAATATTTCAAGTTTGCTTGTCACAATCCAATATACGCTTTATAAATTAGCTTAATAACTCTGAGATTATGCTGTATACCCTTTGCTTTGCCATGGAAATTAATTTGTAGAACTAGGAGAAAATTGAATGTATTCTGTCAGGACCTAATTAATATCTTTATTTACGTCAGCAGCGTGCAGCTTTTTCTTCCTGAGGGCCAATTATTTAATTTGAAAAAGGTCAAGGGGCCACAAATCAATATTCAAACTGTTTTTCCAGGCTCAATTAGGTTGAGTAAGTTTTTGATCATTTTCTCCCTCAGGCTTCCTTAGTTCAGATGGAAGTGCAAAGTACCTGTCACTGTGAAGAGCAGCCCCCTCACAGGACCACAGCCCCCAGGGGACCAGTGGAAGCTGTTGACGTCCTGCAGAGAGAGAGTAGGCTCTGCCTATTTCTGCAGCTTCAGCAAACCCCCATTTAGTGAAACATCTGACAGAAAGCCTTAAAAAAGGGTAGTTGCACATACTTATTGACTCTGTTAGGACTCACAGCTATAAAATGACGTAGATGGACACATCAGCTTTTACTTTAGTGATTACCATGTACTGAGGCACACACACACAGATCAATTCTTCTTACTTATACTGTGAAACTAACGTTGGAGGCCTGGTTGTCATTGATGGTGCAGAGTCGACTTCTACATGTGTTTTAAGTCTAGTGCATCCTACATTTGTTAGCTTTGCAGTATGTGTGCATTGGACACACGTGGCAGGGTGTGGGACTATGGCTATGGGTGACCCATGTTGGGACAGGGACACCGCTGAGAGATTGCGGCCCATGGGCAATGCACACCAGGTGAGGGACTGCAATCCATGGGAGATCCTCAATGGGGCATAGGAAACCCAGTAAGAAGAATGGAGGAGCAGCAGAGAGAAACTGCTAGGCACGTAACTTTCTCCTGTGCTGCCCATTGCCTCTCCAAAGGGAGAAGGATGGACTCACTGTAACCTGCAGTGAAAACAAGTTGAAATGAGGAAGAAGAAAGTATGGATATTTGGCTTAAGTTGAGCCTGGAGAAGAGAGAGGAAAGGTGTTTACTTGAGTTTCTGTTTGATTGCTTATGTTCTTTTTTTCCCAGTACCTGAACCAGTAATCAGAAGTTGATGGTAACTGGCAATGAACTAAATTAAGTAAAAAATCCCCTCGTTAAGTCTGTTTTGCCCATGACAGGTGTTCAGACTAAGTGCATATACCAGCTGTCCCATAGTCTGGAAGGTTTACCTAAATCCGATTCAATAATCAAATGGGATTTGTGGCCTCTTGCTAATGATAATTGTGTACCACAAGCAAAAAAATCAGGAGACAGACTATTTTGCAGATGTGCAGATAATGGTTTTGTTTGAGATTTCAATCTGAAGCACAATCATGCCATGCTGATTTTATGCTTTTCATGAAGGAAATACAATATAAAGCAACTTAAAAATTAGAAACTGACACAGCTATAATTAATAACATATGGAAATTGTCTTTCCCTGAAACCATCTGGTCAGAATTAATCCAGACAACAACAAAAAATGTAATAGGTAATATCAAGTAAAATAGCCATGCTTATGCAGACATGTAAGGGGCATAGAGTAAAATTACCTCTACACAGCGTGTAAGACTTTTTTTACTGGTAAGCATGTATTATCTTTGGTCTCCTATGAGAAACTTTATAGCAGATCAAATCAGTGGTGATGTGTGTGTATTTCCATGCATCCTTACCTACCATCCTAATCTATAATGGAATATTCCAGTAAACTAATTTTTTTTTACAAATTCTTGATAAAGAAATTGGAAGACATTAAATCATGAATGTCTGAAAAGCATTGTTTTTCCTTCACCTGGGACAAAGACTGTTCTTTGGTAAGGATAAACTGCAAAAAAGTATTTATCGTATTTAAGTAGTTCTAGCAAAGAGTAGTTCATGGGTTAATGTTATGAATATCCATCTTGACAAAAAAAATTATAACCTTTTCTAATTAACAGAGTTTCTTTCCCCCTGGAAAATGATGCGAGAGAGAGACCATTTTTAACTTTTCTGTCTTTTATCTTTTCCTTAGGACTATGACAGCACTTTATGCATGTAAAAAACCCAGAGTTCATGCTTTACTGAGCAGAAAACCACGATCTCTTCTTGCCTCTACCTCTACTTTTGATGTGTTTTTCCATGCTGTGGAAACTCATGCAGAATTGTTATGCCAGTAGGACAGAATTTTATAACCAAAAGTAAGTCTGACATTTAATATCCATCATACACCATTAAGTCTAGAATCCTGGATGTTGTCTGTCTTTGTGTACCCATTGGATATGTAGGGCCGGACTTCAAAGTACCAACAATTATGTCTATATGCAAAATATATTTAAGGGACTTATCCATGTTTCACTTCAGGGGATTGGAGTCAAGCTATTGATTTAATCACATACCATCTTACTAAAAGATAAATGGTAACCAGTGGTAAATCTGTGCGTGCAAGAGACCATTGAAGTTACAGTACTTAACACAAACAAGAACTCTGGACAAAAGGATGAGAAATACAAAAGAAACTTACTTGTGTGCATTTGTGAATAAAATTCCATGTTAAAAGATGCATAGCTATTGAGAAAAGGCCCCTTTTGTTCCTGATTCATAAAGTCTTTTACATAAAAAAAGGAAAACCTACAAGTCTGGCTCTCAGACAGTTAATCCCAAGAGTACCCTGAATTTTGACATGCACCCCAAGCTTGTGTTCTAAGATCCTCCAGATCTTGTAAAAGACATGAAGTCAGTGTGAATTTCAGATACCTACAAATACCATGTAAGCATGGGACAGGCAATGTCGAGCCCTTCTCAGAAGGGAATACAGGATATTTTTTCTGTCTGATGTCAAGGAGTTTGTTGCCTGATGAGTGGCCCCCTAATTGGTGAAGGTCAGACAAATTGAGACAGCTAGGCAAGACAAAGGATACATTTACACCAGGTAAATTTACTTTTGATGCTCTCAAGTGCACAGTGTATCCAAAAGTTTTCCTCCTATGAGCACAGCTGTCTCAGCCAAGCCTGTATCTAAAGGTGCCCCAGGTACAGAGGGGCTGTATATTTGACCTAGAGCCTGTCCTTAGGACCACTTGTAAAACACAGAATAGATATAATGACTATTCTTAAACTTCTTTTGAGTAAAGTAGAATGACCACATTTTTACATGATAAACCTAAATTTTTAGCACAAAGACCATTTACACAACCAGGTGATCCGCTCAACTGGTAGCGCCATTTTTCTGAAACGAAGGCCGATTTGCAGTGCCTTTTGTGTTGAGCTCAATTCAGCTGTCTTCATAATGGCTGTGGTCCCCCCCTACATTCATGAGCACATTGCTTGTGCCCACCTCCTCTTAACCTTAACCTTCTTCTAAGGAGACTTGTGGTTTAAGCTGGGCTGGCCACTAAATGAATGACAGATGCTCTCTTTTACTTTTCTCTCCCTTCACAGAAAAGAAGGGAGAGAGAATAAGAGAGATAGAGACTTACAAATTGAAAAGAAACGAAACCACCTTAATGAAATATTAATAATAAAATATAGTAATATTAATAAGAAAATAATGAAATATGTACTATATATACAAAACCAGTATCGAGATCCCAGGATGATGATAACATCACCAGCAGGCACTGGGAAAGTCCCAGACTGGACTCAGCAACAGACAGGAATTGGATTCCAGATCTAGATTCAGGAATGCATAGATCAGGATCAAAGGCAGACAAACACAGAGAGTCATCCTCAGATGTCGGCCGTTGAAGAAAGAGGGCTGACCCTTTGATCCCTCAGCTTTTATACTGAGCATGATGCAGACGGGATGGAATACCCCGTTGGTTAGTTTTAGGTCACCTGTTCTGTCTGCTCCTTCCCACAAGTGCGACCCCTTTACACTTGTCCTCTTTCGACCCTCCAACTTGGTACGTAATAAAGTTAGCAGACCTTGGTTGCTATAACAATAAGTATAAACAGGAACCTCTTTGCATACCAGTCCTTGGTATTAACTATAACCACTAGATGTTACCTGCCAGAAGCAGACATTGTCTGAAAAATATGCTGTTAATTTCAGAGAGTTAGTTAGTTAGAAGAGACTGAAGTAAAATTACTGAAAAGAAAATTGGTTCTGTTTTAGCTCAAACCAGGACATTGGGCTTGTGTTGATCACTGATGTTCCACCCCCTGGCTCAGACCAGCATTAGTGATTACTGGTGTTGCACAGTGAGATTAGTACGTTAGTCATATGAATGACTGGCCCTCTTGCAGTGGGCTAGTACAGTGAGAGTGAGAACATATACAAATAGGGGATAATGGTGGGTCCACCTCCACATGTTAAACCCTGTTGTTTGGCATTATGGGCTCCACACCATCATTATTTACACGGGTGCTGCCAATGACACATCAGAGACGATGCCACAGATGTCCCTCGTCTTAAGTCTCTGCCTTTTCCTGCCAAGCTTGCCAAGTGCTTCTTTGATATCATACGGATGTCAGTTACTCACCTCTTCTTGTCTCGATCCTGCTTGCTCCAGGTCTCCCTGGCGCTACAGGGAGGAGAAGGTCAGCCCTGTAGCACCAAGGAGACTTGGAGGCTGCCTGTCCTGACCTACAGTCTGTGGTCTCTCCAACATACCTGAGAAGGTAGGAGGGCTCAGTGTTTTAATATCAGATTTTCTTATTTGAAGATATTTGATGTTATGTGGAATTCTCAAAACTGATGTCTCCGTGCTCCACCATCAGGAACAGGGAGGTTTTTTCCTGATTAGAGAGGTCCCAAAAAATAGATTGAATAAAAAATAGTCTGGAAACCTTTAGATAGCCTGCATAGTGAGGCATTATTAGTATTTATTTCCTAATAGTTTGCATTCTCCTGCTTAATTTGTAAGAGTGGATGTTGTATTTTTTTTCCATGTTAAGTTACAGCTCTCATTTTATCCAGTACTTCTGAAGGATAAAACTTGTACTTCCTTGAAAACAAGTCTTGAAAGTTGTCAGGGGGAAGATGAGAGCTTGCATAATGCTGGGAGTTATTTGGGGATTCAGAATCAAGGTCTCTAGGGTAATTGTGCATGACATTTCAGATCTGATATCTGTCTGCATCAGGAAGATCTGTCTGCACCTGAGATCTGCCAGCACTCTTATTTCAGTGACTGCTGAAATTCATTCTCTAAAATCATCCATAGGTGTTTAGGATTATGTGTGATTCCTGCTTAAGGTAGCAGTAACAGGAGATCAGATTGTTCAAAAACAATCATGAAGTGTTATCATAAGTTTTGATATCACAAAAAAAGTTTATTACTCTAAGAAAATTCAGAATGCTTTGAGAGGAAAAGGAGGGCCATATTTGAAAAGAAAAAGTGATAATTTAAGGAATTATCTTCGTGATTTGTTCTTGAGGAATATGTGAGATTTTATGTAAGGGTGTATATGGTTGCATCTACCTGCTTTCCTTGGACTTTCACATTTAGTTTTTGACATGTATCGCTTAAAAATCTCATAAGAGGTATATGATATACAAAATTAAAAGGGAAATACAGAGTGTTATAACTTCCTTCTTGTTAGAAATTGGATTTGAAATAACACTTTCTGTAAAAGTTAATTCAGAGGTTCCGTGAGGAACTCCTCTTTGCTAGGATAAGATACAGCATCTGTCATGAAGGAAGAAATTGAAGGCCATATGTGAGCCTTTTAAAAAGATTAGGTCAGGTGTAGTCAGTCCTTTTGGCTTCTTTGAAATTGAGTAACAGAAAGTGTAGCTGTGAAGGGAAAATTGAGAGAATTACCTAGTTCCCCAAAAGTAGCACTGTAGAACATAGGATATGAACTATGAGCTGGTCTTGCCTGTACTCCCCTGTCTCTTCTGTAACAAGTGAGAACAATTTTTCAGGTGCATACTGGTTGTGGGATGATTTCATTCATGTTCAACATTGAGAAAAAAAGAGATTCATACAGACTATAAATCTCTTTTCTGTGTTACCTCTGTGCAGGTAGAAGTTGCTGGGCTTTATACTAATGCACTTCTAGTATTATGTGGTTTATTGTTTTTTTTTTTTTTTTTAATCTGGTATATTATCTAGTCTAAGCTTTCATGTAAATGTAACAAATGTTACATATTACAAAAACAGAAAGAGTGGAGAGTGGGAGCTGACTTTGAGGATCAGATTGACTGCAACAATTTATCCTTGAAAGGTCTTAGCACTAGCAATCACTTTGATGTGAGATTCCTTGTTTCTGCTTTTCCTTTGCAATCAAATGTGCAGCAGGGTTTTGCCTGAAATATGGGAAAAGTACTGTTTGTTTCAAGGTATTTCAGCTACTGGAAGACTGCAAAATTTAAAAGAGCAGTATTAGGTTCACAGGTTGATTTTTCCCAAGCAGTTTCCAAGTAATTTCATGTGTACTTCAGTAAGATTAATGAGTGATAATCCTGCAATATATCTTAAGACGCTCAGAATGACAAAGCAAATAGAGTTTTCCTATAGGCTGTTTATTTCATAGATGTCTGCAATTTGCTTTCATGAATTTTCTTTTTATGTACCTGATACAGAACACTGTCTGGGGCAAATTGGGCCATGGTCTGATTGGGTGGATCCTGGTTTGTCATAACAACTGCTAACTTCTGTGTGGCTGCTGTGTTCCTGTTTGCTGTCCCTTTTGGACTTCCATGGCACTAGATAAAATGCAGTTGGGACAGAAGCTACCAGAACTCTTTCTTATTATTTTTATAAGCTAGAGAAAAAAAAGAAAAGTAAAATAATTCTTATTCAGAACTATGACTTTAACACCTTATTAATCTATGAACCCAAGTGTTTTTGGGCCTTTTACCTTCTCGCTGCTTGTACTTCCATTTTTTCTGTTTATTTAATTTCCCTATAAGTTATCTAATACTTTAATCTCTTGATTTCAGAGACTGAATTTGTCTATGGTTTGGAAAGCTCCTAGAAAACAATGAGACTAGGAACCATCAAGTGCTACTGCAGTGCAAGAAATGAATGGTTGGGCTAAGGTCAGGTTAGTGGCTTACTCCTGATCAAGAGAGAATTTCATGTCCCCTTCAATGATGTGTAGCACACTGTAGTCAATAAATAGCATTTTGCTGTTCGTGTCCCCAGGAAATAATATATGATGCTGCAAGTATTGACTGAAGAGCTCTATTCTGTTAATCCATTTTCTTGTAGCAATGTTAAATATTCACTCTTAGTGAATATTATAATATTCTCTCTTAGTATCCTGAAGAGTGTTTTAGCCCTGAAAATGGTGCTCAGCCTTTCTGCTGTATACATGTTTCACAAGTATTTCCTTCTTTTTCTTCTTTTCTTCAAACTTACATTCATGACAAAACATTGTGCTATGTTTGTACGGACCACTTTTAATGTTTTAATGCATTGGTATACTGTGAATGTATAAATTGAGTGGAATGTGGTAATTCAGAGTTAAAGAAGAGAACGCCTCAGAGATAAAACCTGTCAGTGCCTCAACTCAAAGGGTCTGACAAAGAAGGGCTAACACTGTGCAGTGTGTTGCTGTATTGTGAGAAGGTAGATAACAAAGAGGACATATTCATATCAAGTTTATTTACCCAAATATTAAAGAGATTATCTGAAAAATATCTGAGCATGAAAAATTAACTTATTTCCCCCTTAACTGCTTATTTTGTGCATTTGTATTCTCATCAACAAGTCTCTTGCAGGCTTACAGCAGAAGGTACAATGAATCCTTTAGTCTTTCTGTCTCCTGTACTTGTTCATTGACCTCACGTAAATGTAATGGTTTATCCTCATTTTTTATACTAACGTACTTAAGGCAGACTTGATATTGTCAGAGATGCAATGGAATAAGCTCCAGGAAACCTTCCTTCCAGTGGTGAGGTGAAAAATGAAAAAGAAAATAAAAATGGATTTTACAATTTGAAAACATAGTGTGCTTAGGGAAGAATGCATAACCAGCTGTAATGTGATATGATTATTTTCTATATACGCAGGGAAAGATTTTACACAAAAGCTTTATGGTAGATGTACAGGATATTTAAAGTAACATGAAAACTATTCCATGTAATGATGCTCATTTAATCTATCAAGAGGCAGAAGAAATGTTTCAATACTTGTGTTTACCCACTTATCTTTCAGTAAGATGTCACGTTATGACTCATTCCATTACCTATTTAATCATCCTTTAAATCTGGTTATGTGTTTAGAGGGGAAGGTTGGCAAAGAGAGCAAAGCAAAACATGCACTTGCTTCATTTGCTAAATCCCTGAAGATCTTGTTGATACTTTGGAATGGAATTATGTTTTAGATATCTATGAAGTTGATGTAAAAGAAGTCAGTGATTTAAGTTGAAAATTTTGTATGGCTTTGGTGGATTTCCTTTTCCTTTATGTATTTTATAATTAATGACATGAATTTTAATGTTTTGAGCAGCTGCTGTTGCTGCTTGGGGAAGATTTGGGGCCATGTTTTGTTCAAAGTTAAGGTTTCATCTGAGGACAAGTGTAAATATCCAACTTCTCAGAAACTTGAAGTGTACAGTCCTAAATATCAGCTTGGATGTTAGAAGAGACAGAGCACTTCTTAAAAGTGCACTTTTAAAAAAAAGCCATACGGAGAAGACAAGGTGAAATGAGTACAAATTGCATTAGGAGAGATTTCATCTTGACATAAGAAAAAAATTTTTCGCAGTAAGAACAATCATTCACTGGAACAGCCTCTCCATGGATGTAGTAGAGTCCCATTGCTGGAGGTTTTCAAGATACTATTGGACAGAATGCTGGATAATCTCATCTAGGCTCCCTTTCCCATGAAAGGCTGGACTAGATGATCTTTTGAGGTCACTTCCAACCTGGGATATTCTATGGAAAGCTTAATCTTCGTCTAGGTTATTTGGTGGGGTGGAAGCTGTATGAAAAGCTGGCCATTACTGGGGATAGGGCTTGGGAGAGTTCTGTGGCTGATGGTGCCATGGAGTGGTAAATAATGACTGCATTTACCTCTTTCTTCTCCCATGACTGAGGATGCAAAGTTGCTCATGTTTAAGGACCAGCACAGGGATGTTCTTTTCTTTCTCTGTCAGTCTTCCTCCGTAGATTAAGAAATCTGGTTTTAGTCAGCAGTATTCAGGGTAATGTTTTCTAAATATCAGTTATTTTAACTTCCTTTAGTTCCTGTATAAGAGGAAAATATACCGTTTTCCACAGTGAAGAAACTGAAGCATGGATAAAATGAAGAGATGGGTAGGAGCACTTGATACCTTTTGCACTCAGCATCTTTCCTAGACGAGTTGACTTGGCCTTCCAAAGACTCCTGCAAAATGCATGGAAAACTGAAGCTCCTACATTTTGCCTGCTAAACTGCAAAGACAGTTGCGATGTAGTCAGTGTGTAAACCTCCCAGCATGATTGTCTAAGGGCAGACAGAAACAGAACCTAGTTCTCCAAGTTTCTAAACCTGGGCCTTAATTTTGAGACCAGAACAAATGTTTGTAATCCTCCCAGTCTCTACTGACTGGGTCTCAAAATAGAGTAAAAGTCTTGGTATTAGTGAGAACTGATTTTAGTTTAAGTGGTTGGGTCCTGTGCTTTTTAGATCACTTCTGTTTAAAATGTCTTTCACTAAGGTTTTATTGGGGTGTTTTTACTTGTGGCAGACAGCTGTATCTGTTTATATGACTTATTGTTTTGTATTAAATTTTTGACCTGATTTTTCATCATCTATATGCAAATAAATTGCACTGCCAAAGTTGGGAATTGACCTTCCAAGGTTTGCCTAGCAGTCATGACCAGATGTATCCTCAGGTGAGTTGACTGTATCATTAAGACTAATGACTTCACACTCTCCATGCAGGATAGGAAGTTTACACTTATGGGAGATACAACCCCTTGTATCCTTCATTAACTCTTGTGGTTATACATCAGCCAAGAAGGGCATCAGCGAGCAAGAAAACCTGTTTCTTGTCTGTATACAATGATGTGTTTTGTTATGCAAATGACCAACAAAAGATTTGAAGCTTGAAATATTTCCTGAAATTTTTCTTAATATTTCATACTGTGGCATGATGAAGTGGTCTCTTATGTACCTTTTAAGCCAATGCGGCTTGACAGAGGTGGTTTTGTGTCGATGGTGAGTGATTGCCTGCTTTCTGGGTCATTCACATTAACATTTTGATTACAGTGGTGAGTTACAGAGGATGAGCTAGAGAAACTGTGATGTTTCACTGGAATTTACTAACTTAGATGAAGAAAAGAGCATTTATTTAACTACAAAGCCTTGAGGCAAAGTGAATCGCATAAACAGATACTCTTTAAAGCAAACTTTCTACTCTGTATTATGGTGGTGTTTTCAGTTGATGGTCTAATCTTGTCCTTCACAGTTTGCTGTGTTTTATAGAAGTTATGAGCAAGGGAGGTTTGTATGAAATACTAGGATAGGTTCAGTGATAGTAAGGGATGAACCCTTATGAGGGGCTTAGTTTCCCTGGTATTTCTGTCATATATTGGGAAAATATGCTTGATTCCAGACAGCACAAAAATGAAAACTCGTAAGGAAGGGGGAGGTAGTAATCCTGCATGGATGAAAGCACTTTGCATTATAACCAGCTTGGTTCTGCAGTTTCACCACCACCAGGAAACAAAAGACAAGAGCAAATACTCTGGTGTTAAGCCTAAGTGTTGTGTCTTGTTTCTTTTCTGCCAAGAGCACTTGAGACTAAGTGCACAGCTATACATTAGGCTCAAGGATCTCATTCTGTTTGCAATGTTTACACCTTGGTGCATCTATACACTGACTCTGTCTGTACTGGATGACAATAATTGCTGCTCGTTTCTGGACAGTGTACAAAGCTTGCATGATCTGGCTCTAAATACAATTATTTTAGTGTTCTTTTAAAAAGCAATGCCAACAAGTAAAACCCCAGACCTGCCTTTGGCTTTCAATGAATTATATACAGCTTGAAATAAATCTATCCAGTCACACAGGGCAAATTCACCTTCCTTGAGCTTGATTTTTAAGACTCTTATCTACCTTGGGGATCTTTGTTGCTCATTCCCTGCCCCTTCTATGCCTCTTCATTCATCTCAAAAACTCTCTGTGCGCTAGAGACAGTCAGAATAGACAGCAGAGGCCTGTGGTACAGATAAGAGAAGCACAGCACTGATTGGAGAGAAAATATGCATCAAAAGATTGCCCACCATGAACATGTAGTTAGCTTTTTACATGGAGAGTGACATTGAGCTGAGTTTATGTACAGTCTAGTTTCTGTCTTACCATTTTCAAGCTTCATTCATCTGTGTCTCTCTGAATGCTTCAGGTCCCCCTCTGCTTCTCTCAAGTGTATGTTCTCTGTTTAATGTTTGCTGAGATAATTATCTGTGGCTATGAAATGTAGAAGTATATAGTACAGTGTATGGAATTTGATGTGGAGGAAGGAAGGAACATTCTGGATGTGCTTTAACATTTATGAAAAGCATTTCTTTTCTGGAGGGATTATATTCTGAAGTTATCAGGCGCTGGATTGGCTTCCAACTACTGTGTATTCTTGCATTGTCCCAATACTGCTGTGTGGAAGCTTGTACAATCAGCTCTGCAACACTACTGTAAGCACAAATAAATGAGAATCAAGCTGTTTAGTTTGTAAACTGGAGAAGAATAAATGGTGCTCCGCTATTATTTCAGCCAAATAGTCTCCCTTGTAATCTGCGATGACTGACATGTTTTGATCTGTTTATTTTACCTTGGGGGGGTCATCTTTAGGGAAGAAACTGTTCTCTTTCCATTGTCCTTTTCATGGACACAAAACTTTATTAAAGCACGGTCAGAGGAGCTGTTAAGGTTCTCTTTCTTGTTTTGCTGTTAGTCTCCCATTCTTCTTTCATATACACTTCAACCCTCATTAGACTTTTTTTTTTTTTTTTTTCAATTTAAACTGTTTTTATCTCATGTTGCCAGCAAATCAATCAATCAGGACCTATCCCTATGAATACAGAACATCCATGGAAGCAAATATTGATCTCTTCTTAGCTGTTTCTTATTATACAGTTCCCTGGTGTGAGGAAGACACTAAGCAGAAGCTAATAGACATTATATCTCACGTGCATTTTCACATTCTGACAAATACAGTTTTAGGATTTTTTTCCCTCATTAAGAGTGTAGCTGTTCTTGCTTGGAAAAGGGTTAAAATACATTTCTTCTATTCTCTTTTTCATTGCTGGAAAGTAGAAACTTGCACAGGTATTGTGAGTCATTATTCACTCTGGTCAACAAAGAGTGTGCTTACCTTGCAATAATCACTTGCATGGTAGAAATATTTATATTTCCTGCTCTGTTAATTGATGTTCCTAGTACAGCTTGGAAGACAGGTATTTCTCTGCTACCACAAAGTTACTTGCTAGCCAGTCAGATTAGTATAGAGAGTGAAGGCCAGCCAAATTATTTTAATAGGTTTTTTTACATTTTCCAGTAAAAAAAAGACAGCAGAAACAAAAATAGGTCACTTAGATTCCTGACACTTTTCCCTATTAACACTTTGCTGTCTGTTGTACACAAGTGTCTGAACTACCACGAGCTCAATGGTCAGCATTGTCAAAGGTAGCTGCATGAAGCTGAGGAAACACAGGATAAAATAGAGAGACTTGAGCTTCCCTTGTTGGCAGGGAAGGTGGACTAATCCTCTTATGTCATCATAAAAAGGAGTCTGAAATCAAACCTCAAAAAAGCCAGGCCTATTCCTTTATATTGCTTACTGCATTTCCTGAGGAGCACTCCTTGAGTGGATGTTCTGCAAAAGGTGGTTGTTAACACCAGTAGTCATGGTTAAGCATCAAATTCCACTCCCACAGCTATACTTTCCCCTCTTTTCTTCTCATAGGTGGATGCCAAAGATCTCTGTCACGGCAGAGAGAATCCCAATGGACGCTGCTGTCTCTGTTAGTTCAAACTTCGTCAAAAGAGGAAAAAATACCCGCCCTCCACGGAGGAGAGCTGTTGACTCACACAAAAACTTAGCCTATTGCAGCTGAAATCCTTGCTGCAACTTCCTCTCCAGCAGCTGCTTTAATTCAAAGAAAGGTCAGAGTAGGCTTGTGAATGCACCAGGAACTTATAAGGACAGCTTTCAAACCAGCTTTTTCACTTTTGTTCCTCTCATCTGTTGTGCCGAATGTGGTAGATTACATTGGTTAGACCCCAAGATCAGGCCTGTTGGATCTAAAAATCTGTTTGGAAGTTTTAAAAGTTTATTTTATCCACCTTTACACTATCAAGTGGTTACTTCTTTATATGGCCTGTTGGCTTCTCCTTTTAATCCCTATGTCTATTGATTTGCCGTGATTAAGTCAATCTAAGAATTCTTCAAACATCTGCAGCTTTGGAATTTAAACTTAAATTGCTTCTAGGAGAAACAAATCAAACGTGCATTGAAGACCTACCAAAAGTCCATGAACATATACTATTTGAAAATTCTTGGTGGAATAAAATGAGAGCTTCAGCAACGCTTCTTTCAGCAGTGCCAGATCCAGAGCCATTTAAGTTAATTTTGTTTCTAAATTGAATTTCTTTCCAAATTCCGGGCCAGGCCAGCAGGCATCTATATTTCTCAGCATTTCCAGTGAAAGTATCTGCTATACTTGACTTATGTGAAAATATAAGAATAAGTGAATAAGAGAAGTAAGGAACAGACTATTCTAAAGAAGATATGAACTGAGCCTGGGATGTCAATCAAATCTGAATGTCTTCTGTAGGTTAAGAAAATTGGTCAAAGGTGATTTCTGTCAAAAGTCTTACTCAAAGACAATTTTTAATTAGGTTTCCTTCTCTGTTTCAATAAAAAAGGCTGAAAAGAATTCTTCACCCTGAACTGTCATTCACATCCACTCATCACCATGTCAGAAATAAGTCCTGTTAAGCTAAAGGATAAATTAACCTAACAGTAGTGCACCCAAACAAAGAAGGGAATGTCCTTGTATGCAAGCAGCTTCATGTGATATGAAAGAGAATGGATACCCATACATACACACACTTTCACTAACACACAGATGCACCCATGTGTGCACATACACACACACATATATGTAATGTATAAAATCATTCGTTTTCAGTTTGGCTTCGCAAAATGAATTGTTTACAGTAGGACCACTTGACACAATACTGGCAGTGTAAAGTACCCTTAGCATTGACAGAAATCAATGACATCAGTTCCTTTCATATCATCACCAAGTGGCCAACAAATTCAGGTTTTTTCAATCAAATTCACTAACTTCCACATGTAAAGCACTATTTCCTACTTTCATAGCTAATTTTATAATTTGTCTCTCCTTTTTTCTTGTCTTTCCTATTTTAACAAGATTAGTATATTAAGTATTTGCTCTCTTTACACTCTTGGCAGCCAGAAAGATTAGAAAAAATCAAATCTCACTTCATTTTGGTGAGCACCTCTATGAACAGCAGTTCTAATTTCTAGGCTCAAGAGACTGACTTTAGTCACCAAACTGAATGTAGAAGCCTACATCCCACTACATCATCTGGTCTCCTCTTACAGTTAGTAGAGAGAAATAGACACTTTCAATTGGTAATTCATCTTGCCTGGAATAGGCATCTAAAGTTGGTTAGATGCATCAAGTCCTAAGTACGTGCTTTTTGTTTCTTTATTTTTTTTTTTCCTCAATTGGGTATAGAGAAACCTCAGGAGGATGAGTTGACATATAGAGGTCTTTATTGCACACACCTGGCAATGTGAAAGAAATCCCCCCCCCTCCCCCCAAGTAAAAGTTCAGTAACATGGGGGGAACTTACTTAGAAACCATGGAGCTGATGTCAAAGGCAATTTTCATTCTTGGTGTGGCTCCACCATTTGCTTCCTGTATGCTTAGTTCCTTGTGCTGTATTTTACCTGCCTCTACAGAGAGAGCATCTACCCTGAGCAGGGTTTCACCCAGTGAATATATATATAAAGTTTATAGTAAACATGATATTGCTAGGTGCAAAATATAATGTGGCAATAACTTCTCAGAGATTAGAGGACATGTTGGCATTTAACTTCAACGGTTGTCCCTGGTGAAACCTGCTTAGTTTGCTCTATTTAGGGAGAGTCCAGCAGAAGCAAGTAGTCATCATTTCTGTAGAATTTGTAGCCATTGTTTAGAGAAATCAGTCTACAAGGCCTCTGCCATGCACTCTACAGAGAACAAACTCATTTATTTTACATACTAGTAAGTGTTGGACTAGTGTTCAAAGACTGTTTCTCTTAATTTTTTTTTTTTCCTGATTGTACAGAGCAAGTTTAACAGCAACATTCTTTTTTCCAGGTTTCTTAAAAATTGTTTGGAAAGGTACTAACCTGTCAGTGAGAGAGAAAAGTAACTAATTCAATATTCAGGCTAAAAACTAAGTGCAGTGGAATTTAAGGAACTGTTTAAATTACAGGTGGCACAATGCAATCTTTCATTATGGACTTAGCTATAATGACTATCTCTTATGGTTCATTTTGGCAGAGTGATGCGACTCCACCATTTCATCCCTCAGAAAACCAGTGAGCACATAAGCATGCTGAGCGTAATATATATGAGCATAATATCACAAGTTGTAATGAAATATGCGTAACACAGCATGCTTTGCTTGAGGTTGGTAGTTTTTCAGCAATAAACATTATTTACTTTGTGCAATGAACACAAAATCCTTGGACTGAATTGTAATGTAGCGCCATGGTAATAGTGATTGGTTCACCAGATGTCATACTGTAGGTAGTGCCTGTTACCATTTGCAAATCAATAAATACTGGGTTAGAACACTTACAGAAAGTGCAAAACCAGTAAGGAATATCCAGGGTTATTATTACTCATGTAAATTTTCTGTATTTAAAGTAGAAAACCAAAAAGTGTTTAGTGTTATGGCTTAAAATGCAAAAGACAAGAAAGCAGGTAGCTGTCAGCCCTGTGTTTAAGGAAACTTGATTTTTGAACTACTTACAGATAGAGCAAAACATTAAATTTATGGCCTCCAGAGAAATCTGGACCTATCCCAGCATCATTGTTCTCTCACAGATCCCACATGTATGCTACAAGCAGAAATAAACACCTACATAGACTTTCTTGGTGTTAATATCTTTGCAAATTTAGCAATCTTGTTGCAATGTGGTAAGATGTGTCAATTTAGAGCAGTTAATAGAAAAAAAGCACAAAATATTTGTATGAAATATCTGTTATTTCCAATTAATTTATTTCCAAATGTGCTATTCAAGGGCTGTATGCATTTGCCATTATATTGTCTCCCTAATTTAGATTGTGTACTCATTGTAGCATAGATATTATCTTGGTACTTTCCAAGGCAGTATGTACACACTACCACTTCTACTTCTAGTAATAATTCAGCAGTTACCTACTGAGTCTTTTCTTACTTCTATGATTCATACTGTAGAGATGTGACACAATTAGTAGTTGACTTTGAATCACTCTGAACATTGGTGCTCTCAGGATATATATTGACATGGGATTTAAGTCCTTGAACGTGTGTGCAGTACTTTGCTTTTGTTGTTTCCAGAGAAACATGGGGAATGGCAGACATTTCTTTGCTCAAGTTTTATATTAGAGTAAGTCCCAAAGTTCCAAATAATGGAAATACCATTTTGTGAAATGTTTCATAGCTTAAGAATTTTGCTTCATAACATAGGAAAACCCACGCAATTTCAGTGTTTCATACCTAAGAAACTCTAGAGCACTATATATTTCAGATACATAAAAATGAAATGTTTTAACAAAAACATTGAGAATAACTAAAAGAAATGTCTTCGGTGAAAATGCTGAGAAAAAGGACTTGCAAAGAATGTGTCAACAGCAGCAATGCTGAACTTGAGCTACTTCGATCTAATTTTCGTTTCGTCACTCAAATTTGGAGACAAAGTTAGATATCTGTAGACAAGGACACATATCACAGAATTCAGAAAAAGCTGTCAATCTCTAAAAGAAGAGCTGATCTTTTTCCATTTAAAACAGAGAAGGAAACTTTTAAGTAGAAAACTTATTTCAGAAATCATGTGTTTTGGAAATGAGACCAGTACTAGCAAATATCCTAAACTGTATTCTTGATTCCTTGTTCATTTTCAGTTCTTCTGTTACAGCCTTACTAAACAATGAGGAAAAAATATGAAATGCATGCTATTTGAAATCAGGAATAGTGAAACTGTCGTACAATTTACCTTATGCACATTTTATTTTAAAAATACAAATTATAACAGGAGCAGCAGATGCCAATATGTAAATTCATTCTTCTAACAGTGATTTCAACAAAGTAGAGAAAATATAGTCACAACTGTGCTTGGTGGATTTGCATAATTGCACGTCTGAAAGACATAAGTGGCAATAATCATTGTTAAATTACTTTGTAATATGATTTTTTAAAAATTCAAACTAAAGTTTCTAAAATTATTAATTGAAGGGAATTAACTAGGCATGACTGTTAAAAACAAACAAAACCTATTGTCAAACTGGGTCTTAAAAGTGAAATAATGATTTTCTTTGTTTAACTTTGCTGGCTTTTCGCTTGTCAACCTTTCCTTATTGCTCCTGGGGCCAATGTTTGCATGTTCATATTGATTCCAGAAAAGCCACATAAATGTTGCTACGAAGATCTGATGAGAGCTAGAGTTCAGAAAATAAGGTTGGATTGAAAATGAAGATTGCTTTGTGGTGATTTTACAGCATGCTTCCTATTAGCAAACTGAATAAAACCATGGGATGCTCTTGTATAGACCGAGTAGGAACACTTTGCAATATGTGATAGTCCTGTTGATCTGAAAGTATATTTTATTCAGTATACTTCCTTAATTTTGAAGTGACCGGGAAGACTGTACTAAAACAAAAGGCAGACCTAGAGGAAGGAGCAGTGCATGGTGTCACCATGCCTGAATCATCTTTCAGAGGCCTGACACAGTAAACTGGAATATCTTTCCCTGGAGTAGATCCTATGTAATTTTCCTGGTTTTATGTATTAGAATAATTTAAGTGATGGCAAATACTGAGACTATTTCTGCTGGTGGGTCATTAAGATCCTTGTCATGAGAGTCCATTCTTATAAATCAATGCAGTCTGCTGTGAATAATAGTGTTCAGATAGGTCAGAAATCACAAGAATTACATTATGTACAGAGAGGCAGTCTAGGTAGACGCTTGAAAGGAAGTTATTGCTGAAAGCAGGGAAAGGGCTCTGAAGAAACAAGGAGAAACTTGCAGTGAAAAATGTCAGCAAGAAGCCTTAAGGGAAAGTTGGTAAACAAGCTAGTGTGAGAAGTGATCTAAGTTGCATCTGGGTATTACATGGGAGAGCATTTGGAGTTGGGTTAATTTTCTGCATTATATTTAGACAGAGGGAAGATCTGGGATTCTATACAGGACCAACTAGGGAGCTAGAGATGCTTGTACAAACCCCAAACATAGTTTTTCTTACTGTTACAAATAGAGGGAGGCTTAGTGCCTGGTTTGCACTGCATACATACAGTTTGGCCAGGTGAAGCTAGAGGAGTTGAAGTGAAATACTACATTTGCATTTATTTAAGGAGAGAAAAGAAAATCAAACAATATATAGTAGTTTATAAGCCAGCTAAACACTTGTTTTAATAGAGTGTGAGGGGAGAGAAAGAGTAGAATATTTGACTTTTGTTTTATTCCAACTCTTTTTTTTTTACCAAAGAGTTAAATTAAGAATGTACTAAATCATAGTTCTAGCCTGAGAAAGAGAAATTGAGGGAATAGGTTTCTGCACATACAAACCCCACTCATAACTGTATCCAAGGGAAGGACCTTCCCCTTAGGGCAATCAAAAATATAAGCCTCACATTTGCCAGAAATACTGCATTAACTTTCTGAAAAGTGTCATGAGAAAAACACAAGGACAAAAGAGTGCTTAGGAGAGTATTGTATGAGAAACTGTCATGAATCCCTGACAATACCTTTTGGTAAAGTACTTCAGAGATTTGAGATGCTTATGCTCTGTTTCAGAAAACAAAACATTACTTCAGAAATGGTAAGATTATATTCTCTTACCTGCCCAGGGATGAGTCAGTGAAGTCAGAGCTGTTTCAGCAATAGCCACAAGGCTGAGTTCTATAAAGAGGAGGAAAACTGGATTTCTCTCTGCAGTTTACTGCCAAAATTTTAGTAATATGCAGCTCCCTTTAGCACATCAAAACCAACAACATTCATACTGTTCTGTGGGGATTTCCCTGGCCTTGTATATGCATAAAACATTTGAAATGTAGTCTTATTTTGAATGTGTTGCTAAACAATAAAACAAATGTATATTATGCTTTGTGTTGTCTTACCAAGCTGAAAAACATTAAGATCCAGGCAGCCTGAAATAAAAGCAATGGAGACTTTCAAGCACTTCTAATTCCACTATTCTTTCATTACTCAAAGATTGCTGCTAGAATATGTTAGTGTTTAAAAACATAGGTGAACTACATGTCTGCTAGAAAGGTATTGTCAGTGGCCAATATGTTTCTTTCCCTGCCCATCATACTTTTTTTTTTTTTTTCACAGAAGCATTTTCTTTATACAATTGCAAAGCATGTAAGAGAGAAAGGAGAAAAAAAAATCAGTGCTGTCTTCTGAAAGCAAACTAATTTGTACCTATTTAAAGAAAAAAGTTTCCTTCTTATCTTTGAAAAACAGCTCCACTTATCCAGAAGAAATATTTTGATTGCTCGTGTATGTGGGCAAGTACAAAGTCCTGCTGGTTCGCAAAAAATAACTGGGAATATTTTCTTTAGGTCTACATTCAGGAGCTTCTCCCCATTGCTCACTCCCCAGCCATGTTTTGTAATGTGGCTTGCCTGTTTTCCAAGATATTCATCGTACTTCTGCTTAGAGTCATCTCTCGAAAATAATGGCTGTTTTTTTTCTCCATACATACATTTTGCTCAACAGAATGATTCTGAACTCCTGGCAGTAAGATCAAAGAGATCTTTCACAATTCATCTCTCTTACTTAGCGTGTAACAAGCTCACAGCAACTTCTGAAGGTTAACTGTTAGGTCTGCCTAATACAAGTACAAACATGGAGAAAATGGTACTGACAGTGAGAATATTTTTTAAAAATTATTTTTCTTTTTTCTGTGAGAAGGACCTGCTAACAAAGTGGACAACATTTGTTAATTGACCAGGGGCTGGCTAAAAAAATAAGTTTGCATTGAGAACTTTCTTTCTTCCCTCCTGGTCTCCCTTTGTGTTGCTGCAGCAACACAAAATAGTTTGTGTTTTGTTAAATCCAGCCCTGAAGTAATTTGCATTCTCATACCTGTTTCTCCTCTGAGCAGATAATGCTTGCAGTATTGTTCACTCTGTTTAACTTTTGAGCTTTTGTCAGTCCTTTATTTCATTCTGGTTATGTTTAAGAGATGAAGGTAATTTCTATTGCCCTCTGTGAGGTTATCTATTAAATATTCTTTCTGATCAAATATGATGTACCTCTGCTATCAGCAATATAAAATCTTATTACCAATCTCAATAAACTAATGCAATTAGGAAGGCCTGTGTTACATGGAATCTGAGTGTTTGTGCCATAGAAGAGTATATTAAAAAAACTTCAACCTTCTGAAGTTGACAGAAGTTCAAGTAGCATCCTAGTATGTCATTTAGCTATTAGACTCCATGAGTTCTGATTTTTCATCTTATTGCATCTTGGAAAACCTTTGCATCTGTGTGGAGGGAATGCCAAATGTTGTCATCATGAAGCTGTTTTAAAGTGTACACTCTTTGTCTTATTTTGCACTATAGTATAGCCTAGTACAGCATAAATCTATGTCATCTTCCAGAGCTCTGATCTTTTAAGCTACCAACATCCACAAAGGATAGGATACAAAAGCACCTGTGTTTAGCAGCATTTGGTTCTGATAATGATAGTTATTTGCTGACAAGAAAATGCTCATTATCTGTTCCTACTTGAAAATAACAGGATAAGCCTGAACTGCAAATAAGAGCTCCTACAGTAGATATAAATGTTCAAGGAAGCCCAGAATTCTCTTGCTCCCCAATTTTTTGCCTAGTGCCCAAAGAGCTACCCACCAGATCTTTAGTTTGTATAAACTGTCTCTGTATTGTTGGACTTTTAATGAATGTTATTAGCTGAATTCTGATCCAGGGTACACAAGCAGCTGGAAAAAAATTATTTCAATTAGGTTGAAAGATCTATCATGTACAACGGCACAACTTACATGCAAAATTATGATCAAGATCTAAAGGTCCCAGTCTGTATTGATCCCTTCTCAAAAGCTCTGTGGATGAACATCCCTAGTAAGCAGAGCAAATTCACAAAGGGTGAATTGCTGAGCAGTTGGAATTCAAAGGCCCACTGAATTCTAATTGGGTTCCTGGACTAAAACAGCCAAAGCACTCTGATATCACTCTGGGAGCAGTCCTTTGGCTCTCTGCTGAGTAGCAGGTGCTGATTTTCTGCTGGATCAACTGGGGGCTTCAGGTCTTGCTTGAGATTGCTATCAATAACTTGAGAGCTTTATGGAGATGCTTAAGTTGCTCTGCCACTGTATTCCCTATTTATTTATTACAGTTAAGAAGTTCCTCTTTATGTTTATCTTTTTTTTTTATTATTATTATTATTCTTGGGCAATAGACCTAACCTAATTACTGTTTGCACATGCTGACTCAAAGACTTTGATAAAATAAATTACTGTGATGGAATTGGCCTAAAGCTCTTCCTGCTAGTATGCCAAATGATCTGCTGGAGACACAGAAGGTACAGCTACCTAAGCTATTTTTGTGATAACCCACTTATCCTATTACAGATATAACCCCACACACACTCTCTTGCAATTTGAAGCAGGGCTTCAATCAGTGAAAATCAAAGCATGACCACTGACTTCAGTTAATCTACATTGACTTAGATCAGCTGAATGCCAGGTCCAGTATTGACAACTTTTAGACATTTAATTCAAGCAGTTCTATGGTTCTGTTATATACAATTGATGTAAAAAACTTTGCAACTTACTTGTTCATGAACATCCATTACGTCCATCCATTCTTTTTCCTTCCAAATTTCCTAAGGAAATGAAAGATGGTATTTTAGAAATCCTCATGGTACTGTCCAGTTATGACCTCTGGACCTCGAAGCTTTCACTGTAAAGCAAATAAAATGGATATGTTACCTTTTAATTCAACAGGGGCGGGAATGCTTTGTTTAAAAGCACTTAATCTTTGCAAAAGAGATTAGAAAAAGGAAGCAGCTGCAACTGAAATGTCTGTATTTATTCAGCAGTCATACCCTAATGACAGAGAACAAAGTATGCAGCTCAGCATGCCAATGTTTAGAATGTTGTATTCCTCTAACAGTGACATCTTTGGGAGGCATGTATTTTAGTGTCCCTGAGAAGATGTACTAAATATACCTCAAAAATATGGGTAATGTTGCAGCAGACTAGTAAGTAACTGTGCGTTCCAATTACACTCTGACAACTCCACAGCTTTTCTTCAGACACATTTGATGTCTGTGATTGTCTTCAGCACCATCTATGCAGCTATGCTACATCATGACTTTATTCTTCTTTTTTCCTATGTGGTGGCTGTAGTTTGAAGTGTACTGGCACTCCTTGCGAGGAACCTCAGTCACAGAAAGGAGGGCAGGGGTAAAGGGAGGAAGGATAACTCCTTTTCAAGTTCTGTCTCCCCAGGCAATATGGACACAACTCGTTCTGCAGACTTAGACTTGAGCATAAGCACAGCTGCTACTGCTAAAGGCAGTACAGATAAGAGGTTGTGAGTCTTGCAGAGTGACAGCAACAAACTGGTAATGTTTGACTGGAATAATAATGATTTTTCTCTTTTCTGAGTATTTTTTTAACAGTACGTACCTGCCTACAAACTGTTTTAATTGTTATCTAATTTTATGATAGTAGTTTGCAAGGTTAAAAATTCATAGGAATATGTTTAAAAATCATAGGAGAAGGTGGCTTTTGATAGGGAAGTTTTGTCACCAATAAAAGAACTACAGAACTAAAAGCTAAAAGAACTAAATCAGCTATCTTATAATAAGCACAACTGGAGTAAAAACACAAAACCCCAGACCCAGAGAGAAAAAAATAGCTAGTTACTTTTTATTCTGAGACTGATTCAAATATTTCTGTGGTATTAATTTGAGCCAGTGCAATGAAAGTAAAAATTTCCTATGTTGCCCACACACGTTAATTATAATAGTCTGAAACACCATCACTGTTTCAGCATTGGATTCAACTTCAGATTACTAGTCATATTACACAGTGTAGCTATAGAGATTTTTTTGTGTTTTAAAGGGAAAAATAGGACAGCTATTTAATTTTATATACTTGCAATGCACAGAGCTTTTGATCTTCTCCAAGAAACTTTGGCTTCTCTAAAAATGTGTACCACACCTTAAAATTGTAATGATGTTACTTTATTTCTCGTAACTAATGACAGAGGACAAGATTTGAATTTGCTTTAAAAGACTTTCCTTCCTGAATAGGCTAGGTTAAGTGCGGATGTGAATAGAGAAAGGTTAGCAGAGTGGGAAATGAGTTCAAATATTTTGCCAGACGATGTGCTGCTTGTCTCCTATCTTATGCAGAGACTGCCCCACTGGGTGACTAATTTAGCTGCACCATGGATCTTTGGGTGATAAAGCTGTTTACCTTCCTTGTTCATTTTGATGTCTTTGGTGCTGCATCATACAACTCCACAGATCACAGATTAGTACCTTAAATCACTGCTGTGTAATATGCTACTACATTTCCTGATACTAAAACTAGTTTCATAAACATACATTGGGACAAACAAGGAGTGCTTGGATGTATAATGAAGACAAGGATGTAGGACTTGTGAAAGGTGGTGAAATAAAGCTCTTTGCAGTATTGTTCTTTGGAATAAGATTAAGATTCCTGACTGTTGAAGCTCATTTGGCAGATCCACTAGTTTTCCTAAAAGTGCTTTGATGTGACCATATTCAGCGACAATTTACTTTATTGAAATAGTTTTGGCTTTTTCTTCCCCAACAGTTAGTGGTAGACTAGGAGTAGAAACATTTAGCAGCAACAGGTATGCACTAGTATATTTACCTACCTGTCTATCAAAAACTAATCTGGGTCTAACAAAATCAGTAGCAGGACTTAAAACCCTCCACTGGAAGTTCTTTTAGCATTCCACGATAGTTGTTCCAATGCCTTTGGTTTACAGAGGAATTGTTAGTAATAACTTAAAGCGAATAACAAACAATAGAAGAGGCGTTATTGCTGCCACAAAAGGTTGAACATTGCAATGAGAAGACTTATGTAAAATACCACTCCGTTTCTGACTCTGTTCCTTTTGATCTCTGTGTTAGTAGAAGATAGGTACATATTAGACTGTTAGGTTTGTATTTTCCTGTTTTCTTGTAGATGTTCAAATGTTCTTTAACAGTTTTGTAAATGTGCCTGAGAAAATGATACAGAGGATATTATAACAATCTGTTTTGTTCTCTTCTTGCATTTCCTTTAAAGATTTCCAATCTTTTAAATATTTGCATCTTGTTAAATGTAAAGCAAGTTAGACCAGCAGAGAGATTCTGCTGAGAAAATGAAGCATTTTGTTTGTTTTAGCTTCTGTGTAAAACAGAGTACTTCAGCCTAGCTGCTCTCTAACATTTCAAATAACCTCATGGCTATGCTTTGTTATGTTTTGGGTGGTTGTAAGAAAGAAAAAGCAAAGTGTTACCAGCCAGTTCTTCCAGAATTCCTGAATTTTTAAATAGTGGATCACCTACATAGTCAGGACAATCCATAAAGATCAATTTTGAATAATCTTTAATACAGCTGTTCAGCACAGAATACCACTGATTATTTATGTCACCTTGCATTAACAGTTGTTAATGTTGTGGTGGAGAAGTAAATAAAGATAAATACTTCCACATAGTTATAGTCTCTTGGTGAAAAAAATTTCACCAATTGCAAAAGACTACTAAAAGCAAAGCCCTGATATTTTTCCAAATCCAGGCTTGCTTATGTTATGATTCATTTTTAAGTGGTATTAGTCTAAACTGCAAGTCTAACTTTTATTTTTCAATGTCTTTCTTTCTTTGTGACAGAAAATGTTAGTATTAAATAACCTATTATTTATAGAGGAACATGGTACAGCCTGGATTAAGTGCCGTCTTTTGAGAATGAGGATGGCATAAGCTCTGGCCTCCATTGGGTAAGCCTGTAAACTAGGCACAGTGGTAAACAACTGACACTGCCTGTGTTAAAAATATAGCTTGTCTTGTCTTGTAATATTGTAACAGGAACAGGAACGTTGTGTCCATAGTGCATGCTCTGAGTTGCTTGCATGATATCGTATATAAAGGTTAGAAAGAGGTGGAGTATCAGTGCTGATAGACTCAAATAGATATAGCCGAGTGAGGAACTTATTTCTCTCTATAGGGTTTTTTGGGGGATCTTGCCCATCCATGTATTATAGATGTCTACAGCTCAAACACCTAACTGAAACACAAGTACTGATTTAAAATACTCCTTACAGTCCCCTAATAAAACTAGATAAAGTCTATCAATTTTACATACTTGAATGTTAGAAGCTTGATCAAAGTTAGTCACATACGCTTCCCCTATTGTTGTTGGAGAAACCTGCGGAGAGCTATCCAGCTCAAGGTGGTCTAAATTGCCATTTGGAGTTAATTGTAACAGTGTCTAAACAGAGATTGACGTTGCTCTGAAGTGGGCTGGGCTCCTGATCTCCTGGTTGTCTAAATAGGTGATCTGGTCAGAGCGTGTCGTCTCTACCTTTTGTTCCTCACACTTGGGTATGTTTTCTGTGGAAACAGAGCACACAGGGTGTGATAATACAGAAGCAGACCTTATCCTGATAAAGGATTGGGGCACAGAAGGATGGTGCATCCACTCATATACATTAGATATTTCCAGTCTCCCTTGTCTGTACTACTGTGGTTTAAACTAGATCACTGATTTTTAACCTTTAAAACAATATAAGATGAACATCATTCCAAATAGTGATCTCTTGGCACCTTTTTCTTTGGGCTATGATTGGAATTTGGAGTTAGGGTGTACGTTTTACTCTTTCTGCCCTCCTATTTGTAAGTCTGAGAAAAGCTCTCTTGAAGACCTAAGGCCTGCATTTAGATCTCAGTATAAACAAAGCTGATTCAGAACTTGTTATAGTGAATTCCACCTTTGGGCTCCTGCAACTGGAAAGCTTGGTCTCCAATTCAGCTATCTGATTCATTCTGTAATCATCTCATCCAGTTGCTTATGGTCCTTTTTTCTTTAGGTTACGCAATGTAAATATTATGATTTTTATCTCTTATGTAGTTAGCTTTTAAATATTTAGGTGTGTGGTGGGTTGATTAAGCATGTTCCAAAGAAAACACCCACTTCTCAGTTGGCATTTCCCTCCTTCAGAAACAACATCTACGAAAATCCTCCAAAGCCGTGGCGTGTAAATGGGAAATGTAGAAATAATAGATCACACTTTTTCCTGACCTGATTTCTCTATTTGTTCTGTCTGCAGTCCCTTTCTTTCATGTCCTAGTTTTGGGTATAATTATTTCAGATTTAAATTTCCATCCAGGCTATACAGAAAAAAATCTGTTCATTGCATGAAAGGGTATACCTTTCCTTTTATCCCCTGGGTTCTGAAGAATAACCATTCTACCATTTTCTTCTCCAACAAAGAGGATAACTCTCTTTTTAACTTTCTCCCTCCACAATTTCCAATATTTTTGTGTTGTCTGTTTACTGCTTTCTATGTTACTCCCCATTTTACATCGTATTTGGCACCCCTTTCATGCTGCATTACCCTAGATTTCCTTTCTGTTTACGTGGTACCCATTGCAATTTCCTGAACTGCTCTGCCTCCTGTTCTCCTGGCACCTTACACTGAGGGTATATTTGATTTTTGATTTTGATTTTCCTGTCACTATGGCCTAACATTTGCTCATAAAATTCAAAGGCCACATGTGCTAGTCTTGATGATGTAGCCTGCAGATTTATTTGTTTTAGCAGTCATAGAATATCTTGAATTGGAGGGGACCCATAAGGATCATTGAGTCATAAAGGTTTGTGTCTGGATGGCAAAAGCAAAGCTTTAATATTGAAAGAATAAATCAGAAATTAATATGAACCCCTAAACATGGATGTCAGAATTGGCAACAATACCCTTATGGGTTATGGTTTTTTTTCTTGACACAAGGAAACGTATAACCAGAAAAGTGGGGAAAGTAGATACTTTATGTGGTTTTACGTGTGCTAATTTAACAAATTTGTCCCTTGCAAGAAAAAATATGACCTGTACTATGTTTTGTTTGCATTGTCTGGGGTAAAAGGTAAGGAAAAACTTTCTTCCTCCATTTGTATATCCTCATAATCTAACTTCAATGGTGCATTAAGATGCATTGGGCATTAAGAGAGTTTCTCTTGTGCAATCGGGTAAATAAATAAATAAAAAAAGTTTGAATAGCATGCATCACAAAATGGCTATTCAGTGTCACTGCATATTATTTCATCCAATGATTTTTAAATAGCCAGTTCTTGTCCAATGTAACTATGAGATATGTCTGAATTTTTGTAAGTGGATCTTTTTATCCATGAGATACATAGAAATATTTGTATGCATAAAGCTTCAGCTCATTCGAGGAAGGTAAGGTAGGGTGGATAGCTGGACCCAAGATTTTATCAGAAAACTATGGGACAAGTAGATGGATTTATACTGTATTTATGAAGGAATGTTTTGGAAAATGTTTGTCTTTGACAGCTGTTTGTTTTGGAATGGTTTTTTTTTTTGTGGTCCACATTCACGAACTTCAGCTTGTCAAGACAATTTAAACTGTTTTAAAAATCCTCATCTTCTGCTATAAGTGGAGCTTCACGAAATTTATTGTAAAATTCAAGCTGGGATCATTGAAATCTGAGGCAGACTATTGTTGTGATACACTGAGTGTTAGTTAGTGTCTCAGATGTTCACACCATATAAACTCTTCCTGAAACAGAAAAATGAGAAATCACCTCTTACGTTCTCTCTTTTTCTTCCTTATCCTCTAATGACTAGGCACAGTATCCTGTCCTCCTCTTTCACACTGAATTTGCTCAGTAGTCACTGCACCCTTGTTAAAAGATGAACGCAGCAAAAAGTGACAGACATAAAACCAGTTCTGCACACACCCTGCAGTCTGTCAAGAAACAGCAAAGTTGTGTTTTAACTAATATCTAGTCCTAGAATTTTTGACATAAGCCCAAGTGAATACCTCTCATCATCCTGGCTTTGCTGCTCTCTTATTGCTATCAAGATTTGCACTGTTTGGGCACCTAGTCTAAGGCATCCCAAAGGTATTCATTCAGCTAAATCCCATTCACATCAACACTGGCACCATCAGGTATTTTTTTTTCCTCTCTGTGTGGAAAAACATGTGCATAAAATGACTCTTTGCTGATGACAGAAAGCTATCTGTGCTCATTGCTGGAATGGGCCTAAACTTACCTCTTAAGGACAACTCAGAAATTATGATTACACCTGGCACTCATGGGTGTAAAAGGAAATTCCATAAACTAGCTTTCCCCTCCTGCTGTGTCATGCATAGCTAAGTGAAAGCAAAGAAAGCAGATCCATTTTCAGAAAATGAGATTGGTTCCTTTGAAACAAGGACCCTTTAGGATAAATAGCTGTTTAATTGTTTTTATTTAGACACCCAGGAAAAGAAAGAAGGATAAAGAAGAATTCTCACACAAATATATAGAGTCTGATTTAACCGTCTCTCCCAAATCAAAAGAAAAATCAATTTCAGAACAGCTTTAAAAGGAGGATTTTCCCTGGTTCTCTTTCACTAGGCAGTAAGATTAAGTATTTGTTTACATTAAAAAGTGAACTAAAAAGTCAAATAAAATGCTACAAAATCCTGCTCCATAGCAACTGCTGTTATTCGGCACTCTAGGAGATAGCAACACATAACACATAGAAATATGTTAAGGCTATTTATTTATCATTTCTGTAGGAAGTCTTCTTAAATGTAGGCTTCAATGAGAACAGGGTTCTAGAAAAAAAAGTCTGAACAAGTGAATTATTATTCTGGGCATACATAAATCTTACTCAGGATCCCAAACCATCATCTTATACAGTGAATTTCTGTAGGAAGAATTCAAAGTATGTATGGGAGTGGTGCAAGTGTGTGAGGGTGTATGCTTATGTATAAACCATCTGTCTCTCTCAACCATCCATCTATCCACATGAACACTTGCACATATGTATTTCCAAATACACTTATGACCAATCATTGAACTTCAGCGTGCATTTGTGTGAAATCAGTCATCATGTGAATTTATACCAGTACAAGCAATTTGTGAGTATAGAAGAGCTAGGGCCTGATTTCTAGAAATACTTTTCTGTAGCAATAAGCATTTGTAAATATATCCTGGTCTCAAACAACACCTACTCTTTTCACTCCAGAGATCAGCCTTGCTTCTATGCACACTGCTGATGTACGTTGCACCTCGTCCACTCCACACTGCCAGCACACATACACCACGGGACAGAAGGGGAATCATGCTGAGCTAGTGGCCAGTTTTGTGAGCTTTCTTCTGCTTACTGTAGTTGACATCCTCTGTATTCAGATCTTAGGAGCATAATTTGCTCATTATGCTTAACAGTGAAAATCAGCTGACAAGCAACAGGTATGGAATGGCTGAACAGGGAGGACTTCAATTTTCAAGTGCAGTTATTTTGAGAATCCACTAAAGGAACAAGACCAAGTGTACAAGGATTTTCAGAAGGCAGATGGCAACCTTTGTTCTCACTATGGTTATGTTATTTATTTGATTATGTGTTATGTGATTATGTATTTATGCCCCTTTGGTCACATTATGTATTAAAATGTCTGTCAAAAAGACCTCTAGCTCAATGCAAGGCCTCCATTACAGAAGTATTTGTGGAAAATACAAATATACTGAAATGTTACACCATTGCTTTTAACGCTCAGGTAATATTCCATAATTATATATTAAATATAATGCTATGGTAATATTCCATACGTATCTATTTATAGGACCTAGAAATTGCATAGTGTTTCCACAACTTTATCCCCCTTACAAATCACATCTGGCTGGTTTTTTTGAAAGTACACATTTGGGTGCCATCATAATAGTAACACTTCAAATCTCTTACTACTTCTGGAAATCTTGCTTTTTTTTTTTTTTTTTTGCATGTTCTCTTACAAGTGAAACATAAACATTTGTTTTTCTAAAGACCAGAGGTTTAAAGTTTTCTCTGGTTCAAACCGATCCAATCAGTTTGTACCCTCCTAATGTCCTTTACATTCACAGTGGAACTGTGTGACAATTACTGAAAATAGTTCCATGGGAAAACAATGCTAAGAAAATAGTGAAAGTAGTCTTGTAATTAAATTTAATAGCTAAAAGTATAAAATGCATGATCTGTATGACTTGCTGGCTCTGTTCTGACTAATGTCTAATTGCTGTTCAGATCCCTAATGCCACAACACAGACTCTTTTTCACCCTGTACTGATAGGAACAGTAAGACACACTTCTCCTGCTTACTTACCTAGTTAGAGTTTAATTCCATGATGGAGAATACACAACAGAATTAATTTTCTGCATTTTGCTGATGCTCCTGAGCTCCAGTGGTTTACTATGCTCAGACCCCTGTAAGGGACTCATAGCTTCCCATTTATTTCTGTTACACTGAATGGAAAGCAAAAGACAATTGTTTTGTGTAAACTTCTCTTTCCTTTCTCCATATAATTCTGTATTCTTATTTATGTAAAGATGGATTTGAGACCTGTCCCTGAACAGAAACATGGTCCCCAAATCCTAAAACAGTCTTGTGGGTGTCTGTTGTGTTTATGCAGAACTTCACTGAGATCCAGCAGTTCTTTAGAGTGTCAATATTTCAGGTGAAGAAAGCCCAAAGTCCTGCAATCTTCTCTCTCTTTCTCAACACTCCTTTTTTTGCAGTGTCTTTTAGGGGAAGAAACAGGCTCCTTGCTCTCTAATTGCTTAGAGGTAGTTTCTCACTCCCCAGAGCTAGCACTTTTTTTTTTTTTTTGGTGTCCTTCAAACCTCTTTCTTCTGTTTCTCTTTTTTCTTTCTTTTGCAAGTCTTGTATTATCGTGTCCCAGAATCTCAAAATTGTATTGTTTATCTCAGAGAATACTCAGAGAAGTAATATTCTTTTTTGTTGAGCCAGGAAACATAAATAGCAACCAATCACTTCTTCTCAGGCAGTCTCTTGGGATTCAACCATAATATTGTCTACTTCCTTTGCAGTACTCTGTTGAATGAAAGCAGTTGGTTCTGCATACTCGATGCATGTAATAGTCATGGGGTGTTGACTCGGAGGATTTGCAGGAGTCAGGCACTCTGAATAGATTCTGGTACATACATTTGCTGTGTGTTAAAGCAATTTAAAGTTAAAAAGGTTTGAGAGTCTCTAAAAGAATGATTGTATAGTCTGAATCAAACAATCCTGCTAGATATTCCATACAGATAACACAGTCTAGTGAAGAACTGTATTGATATATTGTTCCTTAGGAGAAGATCACACCCTGAGTTATCTGGTTAGCTAGTTGAACTGTAGCGGTCAATCGATATCTACTTAGACAATATTGAACATGTTTTTATTTAGATGGAAACTTCCAGAAAGCCATTAAACTGTTAAAGCTATGAAGCCTGCAGACCAAACCAACCTTTTTGATTATGTTTGAATTAACTTCCTCCAGAAGTTCATTTTTCTTAATTTTACTGTTCCTGCATGCATGAAATTGATACAATTTATGGAGTGCAGGTTAGAGGCAGTGCTCCCTATAATTTCTTTCAAATGATAGGTGAGATGCTTGAAGTTCATCACAACGTGATTCTGGTGCATGAGTTTATAAACGGCTGTCACCAGCTATCTATCTCTGTCTCAAAAGATCAAAGTAAAAAATATCTTTTAAATCACTTATTTCACTTAGGGAGAGTCTACCTAATGAAAAGTATTTGTGTTTTTCATGTGGATGGTTTCCTTAAATTTCCTGTCATATGACATTATAAAACAAACGTGCCTTACTAAAATGTATGAATGGGTGTGCAGGGATCTTGTACACCATTGCACATTTGTGATGTTAAAATGAACTTCTGCAGGAATGTAGAAATGATGAGATTGCACCAAAACTTTTTTGAAAAACGGTACTATAACTTGTCAAAAGCAATATTGCAAAGTCTGAAAAGCTGTGACATTTTTTAATTTCATTGCAAAAACAAAAGTCCTGTCTGCCCAGAAACTTTGCAGAACTACTGGAAGGGAAAGGAAGTTTAACTCCCTCTTTAAAAAAAATAAATCAAACACAATTTAGGTTGGAATTTAAAAAATGGGTGTTTTGACATGAATAATGTTTGTAACAAAACATGCAAATTTTTAGTCTAAATTGTGCTAGTGGGGAAATCTTTGGGGGATTTTTACATCCTTAATTAATGATTTTAATGTCAAATTAGTACCCTGGCTCAATCACTGCATTTTCAAAGGGAAGGGTATCAAATCCACCTACTTTTTTCTGTTCTTCCTTATTCATCTCATCTGCTTTACCTTGTCTATGACTGGAAAGCAGTAAAAAAAAAAAAAGTGAAGTTACTTTCTTTTATTCAAGTGAGCAGTTATAACTCTGGAGGCCTGAAAGAATTGGGCAGAACCCGGCTCAGCTTTGAAAATTAATAGTGAAAATGTTAGAGCTAATACATTAATTCGTAGGAGAAACAGCTGCATGAAATACAGTGCTCACTGCAGTATTCTGCCACAAAGCTCAAGTAACGTTTATTCCAAGGTACTCAGGTATTGCCAGCCTTTCCTTATATTTCCCTATCACATTGGAGATGCTAAGGTTTCTTTCTACTTCAAAGATATTACCTCATATTCCTATGACTGGAAAAAAAAGAACACTTTTTAAAGCCTACTAACGCTTCTTTCAGCTGACTTGCTTCATGTGACTATAGCCATTTCCAGGGGTACTTTTAACCCAGATATAATACAAACTGATGCTTTGTTCCTCAAGTGAAAGCTTGCGGTCTGCATTTATTTCTCGTGCCAGTGGGAAACCCAGACTTTCTCAGTGGATTATCATAAATGCTCTCTAAACTGCTCTAGTGCTTAATCCAAAGAATACCTGGATATTTTCCATCATTATAAACAACACAGATGCCCATATTTAGAGCAGTGCAGTTCCCACATTTAAAGCATTTTTGGCATTTTCTACTGTAAGAAGCTCTTTTATCAATTAAAGCATAGACAGACTTGAGGTTTAAAATGTGCCTTGCTGCTTTTCTATTTCAGAAAAAAAAGTAAATTGTTCATTAACTTTGGTTTGCCAACAGACTTTTGGCCAATTTTCTTTTAAAGAACTGATTAGTTGAGAAATTATGCTGCTTTGCTTTGAAGCAGGGACATGAATCTCAGTTAGCTTAGTTTGTCAGAATTTTGATTATACAGATCTCAAAATATGTTGTGTTCTTTGAAAATCAGGCTACAGATGTTAAAATGGGATTCTTGAATTATACTAAGTGCTAGTGGTTTTGCACTGTTTCCAATATGAATGTTGTTGTTGTTGTTATTAGTTTTATGGGTATAATATACCTTTACCTTCTTTGTGAAGTAATCACATTGTAACAACAGACAAGTCCTCACTTAAATTAGGAGCTCTGACTTCATAAGAGTGCTTGAATTGTGGGCTACAAACTAAGCTTACAAAACCAAGCATAAACAAAATATTGGATAGCTGCCCAGCTAAACACAGTTCACCCATACAATAAACGAGGCAGACCCCTGAAATAACTTGTGGTCACACAACTTCTTTATTTTAATACAGAAAAGAAAAAAGAATTTTTTGTTGTCTTGATTACCCACATTTACTAATGTTTAAGGGTCTGATATTTCAAATGTAATTTAATGTAATAAATTTTGGCTTTGTGTTTTATGTAATCTGTACTTAGGATATATTGTAATTAATAACACAGAATTATATTTTATGATAAATATTATTTCATATTTTATTATTCCTTTGCTAAATGCTGTTCCATGCATAAAGTGTGCTTATTGTCTCTCAGAGCCCTATGGAAGTAATTAGTGTTTTACCTAAGCAAGTTTACAACTTTTCTTTGGATTTTGTGAGTTTAAAAATGAAAGTAGGAGTAGTTATGCTAGAATTTAATATAATTTATTCTGAACGGGGACAAAATGTACTGCTCTTTCAGAAACACATGCTTTCAAAAGCTTGTGGTTTTGAATTTGGGGTAAAGAAGCAGCTCCTGTTATTCTGTCTCAATTTCTATAGGAAAAAGGTAGTAGATAGGTTAGATCCTTAGCTCATCTAACTCATCGACGTCTGCATCGGTATAGTAATTAGTACAGCTGAGGATCCAGCCTTTCTGAATGGATGAAAGGGGATATATTTAGCATAGGAAAAATAAACAGTAAGGTTCAAGTAAGGTGTAATGTCATGAGAAATTAAGTGGTTTTGTTTCATTGCAGAGTATTCTAAATGGTTTAAATCTAATTTATATGATTCCAAACCATGTTATTCAAGCCTGTGAAATTGCCATTTAGCAATTGATTGTGCTATTATTATTTCTAGCTTTCCCCATAATTTTTACTTTAATAGCTTCTCTTTCTTTTCTTTTTTTTTTTTTTCCCCTGTTCAGTGCGTCTTGTCTCTTGCTGTGCTCTGACCCTTTAACAAGTGTCCACATGGAGTGGACTAGTCGTGTTCTGTGTAGTCTGCTGAATTGAACAGAAATGCTACTCTTAATTTAACAGGGCACTGGCTCAGCCAGTCAAGAGACTAAGAATGTGCAAGTGTGCTTGAGTATCTGTAGGGCTTTGGAAATTATTTAAGCAGAAGTCCAAGACCAATTGGAGGAGCTGAATGTTGAATATCATTGTTTAAGTTTAGGTCCACCAGATGCAGCATTGTGCTATTACAAAGCTGCTTCAAAAAGAATTCTCATTACAGTAACAGACAATAGACTTCCAAGTGACAAGCTGGGCTGTTTTTTAAAGTATATTAACAAATACTAAGAGAATAAATGGCAGCTGTTTTTATTGACTCCATCCACACCATCTACAGACATACATATCTGCAATAAAACACTCCAACTATAAGGGAAGCATTTGGTTTAGAACCTGCTGTGATTAGAACGGATCTTCTTCAGGCCTTCTCTGTGAGCAATGAAGTGGTAGAGGATTTCTCACTTGCTTTAGTTTACAACTCACTTGAGAAAACTTGTGTGTGTTTGTCTGCCAACTTTCCTATCTTCAATTTAAAACAGCACTAATGAGTCACAGTTGTATTTAAAGACCATATAAAAACAGAAAAGTGCTTTTTCTATTCTGCATCTTTGAGTCAAACTAACTTCAAATACATGTACTTGATTTTGACACCTGAAGCACTGAAGACACCTTTTCTCTTCCTGGGATCTCTCTGGTGTTTCTGTTGCTGCTGCACTGTTATTAGAAGTATCACCTTTAGAGATGTACTTTGCTTCTAGAAAATGCATGTGTGCAGCACCAGCTACTTATTCTTAGTGAGGGCATCCCAGCTAACTGCAGAGTCACTTGATCTGTGTGCCTCTTATCCCACTCTAGTAGAGCCTAATGACTGTGGAGACTGGCCAGCCTCTTCCTCTGCCAAAGGAAGGTTTTTCAGGAGGACTAAGGTATTCACTCCAGCCTACGTTTAAGGAGCCTTGTTGCTTTGTAGAATTCATGTCCTCTGGGTTAGGCCCTCAGATTCACAGGAGAGTAGTGAGTGAGGAGGCCAAAGAGCTAGTCTATAGAAAAGGCTGAGAAAGGTTAGACCCCTGTTTCTTTCAGCAGTTTGGAAAGCACTTGCGTACTGTTTGATGATGAAAAACTCAAGCTGTGTAGTCTGACTTGAGCTCTCTTAGTCCTTCCCCTCTATCTGATAATCGCTAAAAAAACTAGAGCTGAGTAGTCACTGCACTCACTAAAGAGGGCTTGACTATTTTTTGCTTCAGGTATTTCATTTTGACTGCGGTTGGAACAAAGGTCTTCCGTGTACAATATGAGTTACTAACTATCTAATCTCATTCATCGAAAGGACACTTATAGACATGCATATTGGGTGAGATGTTATTGGATTTGTATGCTGAATTGTGCCTGCACATGCTTCAGCAATTACCATTTAGACACTACTGCTTACTGCTGTCAGGTCTTGTTGACTGTGTGGACTTGCTACAGAAGAAATTGGGGGAGTCTTTGGTGCTACGGGAGGCAAAGAAAAGTTGGTTGGAATAGGCACAGGTGGGGATTTTGAGAACAGAGAGAGGCAACACATGCAAAACATTGTTTTTTTGAAATTATAATTTGTTTTCTAGAAGGAACAGTGTACAGTTGTACAGTGGTGTGTTTGTATACTTGGTTTGCTTCATTTGTTTTAAAGACAGAGTTGGATTGCAGAGCTGGAATCTGAGTCCAGTAGTCTGTCCAGTATCCAATAGGTTGCCCAGATCTTTCAGTGAAATTCAGATCCAGAGATGCACTTGTCTGAAAGCAAAGAGCAAGAGAACTCTGGCAAAAAACTCCACCTGCACTCAGTAAAAGTGTGGTCTCTGAACCTCACTGGGAATTTCAGGATTTGGTATTCCCTTGTCTCAGTGTTGCTCTGAACAAGAATTTTGATTTGGGTTCCTCTTTGATTACTGTTTTTATAGAAACACAAGCAAATAAGAGCATCTGAGTAACAAATATAATTTCTGGTTTTATTTAACTTCTGCTAATTATTCTTCTTCACCCTAAGTATTTCCCCCTCCATCAGAAAACTCTAAAACCAAAAAAACCCAAAGCATTCACTATCATATAATTAAGGTCCAATCTGCCTCTTGACATTTTTCTTACAAAAATCAAAACTTAGAGTTATTTTTTTCTTCAGACTGTTAAGTAACTGTTCTTGAACCTATTCCAGATCTGAAGGGCTGTTCTTAGGAATGTGTTCAATATTTACTTGAATAAAAAGATCTTAACCTCAGCTCTTTTTAAAAATGCTTTTTCATATCCTCTTTCCAAAGAAAATAAGCCACTGTCATATACCACAAAGGCTTGTTATATAAACTGATTTCGCCAGGTGAGCCAAATTATCTCTTGGAGAGAAAAGAGAGTCTGAAATATTTGTTTGATCTTTGTTTTCATATTGAAAAGGCAGGTCACAGAAAATGGGGGAATGTAAATTTCAGTTTGGTATAAATTCTCAAAACTGGCTTTCAGCATAGGACAGAGCTGGAAAAGGAGCAAATGACCTGAATTCGGAGGAAAATACGTGTGCACTGCTCAGGTACTTCAAGTGGAGTTGTGACTGTATATCTAAATGATGACTTGAGATTAGGAACCATTTAAAGTGAAACATTTACCCTTTGGTACTAGAAATGCCTCTTTGCTGGAGGGAACATCACTGTTAAGTCCAGAATAAATTAATAATCTTTCTTTCCCTTTCAATGTTTCTCATCTTTTTGTCTGAGTGTAGTAATATATATGAGTGAAGGAATGGGTCGTCTGTGCAGCATAAACACCGTCCAAGGTAGTAATTTTTACATACACATAGTGAGAGACTGTGCCCCAAAGAGACGCATAGACAAAGCAAAGGATTTCTGCGTAAAGGATTATGAATTGTGAAGTAAAGCAATTCTATGTCACCTGTGAAAGTAACAGTTAATGTAATCTGTTTGACTCAGTGCTGCAGTTTTTCAATTGTAAAAAAAAGTCCTCTTGAATCCTGCTCCAGTAAAATGATATTTGAATAAGATCTCCAAGGTTATATAAAATCTCACACAGTGCCAATTTTTTTAGTGCCTAGATACCCTCATCTAATATACAACAGTATGTAATATATAATCTCTATTATCTGTGAGCTGCTTACATGAGATATAGATTGTTTATAAGCGCAGAAAATCCCAAGTTGGTTCCAGGCAGAGACGGGTTAAGTTTAGATAGGCGTATTCATTTAGGCATAGTTCTTCGCAGAAGTGGCTATATTGTTTCCAGGACCAGCAAATTCCAAAAGCAGCTTATGTGGTATTGCACAGCACAAAGCTGAAGCTTTAATAAGTCCTATTAGGTCTAAGTTAGCAGCTTGAGCATTTCTGAACCATGATACCAGGGTTAGAAATTCTGTGGAGGGTGTGGGGGCATCCCTGTATCACTCCATGGGAAGACAGTTTGGATTTAGCATGGACTTATAAGCATGCTGTAGTTATCACTACATTACCTTTTAATACTCCAGGTGTCAGGAGAATATATGTGTTTGGATATGGGAAACTAAGCCCAGAAGTTTGGGGCTGCACCTGAGCTAAGAAGCCCACATCAGACCAAGAATACAGAGAAACAGGTGACAAAGGCATCCATGTGAATCTGAGAGGGGCCATATATATATATGCCAGCAATATAAGTCCAGACTAATAAACAGTAGTGAAGGACCACATGCGGATCCTCTATAACACCCTTTCCCATTATTTCTGTAGTACTTGCATTGCTAGGGTTATTCCATTTTCCAGCATAACCCACCAAACCATTCCTCTGTATATGGGAGGTTTGATAGTATTTTATAATCTGACTGGCAACTTGCTATTTGAGAATAACTGCACTGATGTCAGTGGAATTACACTAGCATGAACTAATAAATTGGTGCAGTTGTCTAAATAAACAGAAACAAATTGTCAAGCCTGATCTGAATATCTCCCCCAGTGCTAAAACAATCTTGAGTTTACATGAATGAAGTATTTTGTCAGCTTAGAAAGTTGTCCTTTTTACAGTTAAAAACCAACCAACCAAAAAAAGATCGTCCCTGCCATTTCCAATAAGGTGTCTTCTCAAACATCGCTGTAACATATCTGTGAAGACTTATCTCCTGTAAAGTTTATCTAACATGTAGTCACAGTTGGTTGGACTCGCTGATGTTTTCTGTATAATAATTTTCTAAAATGTAGATGTGGGACTGGTTACAAACAAGTGAAATCTAGATTTTTTTTTCTTGCTGCTGATCAACATAGACTAGGACAAACTATAGGGCACAAATATACACTATATCCCTTAGATACAATCAGTATTTACTGACATTGGCTTTAGCGGTTTACAGGATCCAGCAAAATATGTAGCTTTTCGGGTCCTGCCGTGCTGAAGTATAATCTTGATCCTAAACATATGTTAATAGAAGTTGATCAGAAAATTTGCAAAAAGCCCTTTGACAGCATCAGTCATCATAAACTTGTGGAGCCTTCAGGATTCAGCAATAAGCATAGCTCATCAGTGCTTAATATATGAACCCTAACCCTCGCTGTAGCCTAAGGATATCTGCCTGAGGCAGAACCACCTGCTTATGTTTCCTACCAGTAACTCTTCCTCTGTTTTCCCTTAACATCCTGCTATTCATAGCTGAGCAAGGGACTAAAGGGTAGTAAGGGAGGATTTTCTAGAAGTTCTGACAGCCAAACATCACATGAATAAAATGCAAACCAAAGAAAGCTTCCTTTCTGCTTATTCACTTCTGTGTAATGGGTTGTTGGTTTGTGGTACATCACTGGCCTTAGCCAAGAACTAAGATCACCTAGTATAAAAAAACTGGTTGGGATTGTATTTTCTAGGTTATTTTGTGAAAAAAATCTGCTTAATGACATTTTAAAAAAATGAGAAATTGAGTACATCTACTAATTTACTGTCAGAAGTCTTGAAACCACATCAGAATGAAAATGCTTTAACTAAGAAGGGAAAAGCAAGCAAGACTTTGAATAATTGCATAATATTGATTGTAAGTGTACGCACTGCAAGGCCACCAGTGCATTAACACTCAGTAATGACTGCTATAACCTGGGGTTGTTGCAGAATTCTTTTCCAGTTGTTTATGTCAGGTCTGCTTAGTTTGCCAAAGGCTAGTAAACAGATGAGCATGATTAAGGCTTCCACAAATAGAGTCTTGTTAATAATCAGTACCAGGATGGGTATATAGAGAAGTAAACTATTGCTGCTTAGCTTTTCTCTGGACTGCCTCTCCAGTCAATTCCTAACCAATTCCATAGATAGCTCAGCAGTTATGTAGCTCAATAATAATACAGGAATATGGAAATGAACATGCTGGGATCATACCATTGGCAGCCTGATACTTGTAAAGCTCAATACAACTGTTATGTAGATTTCACAAATGTGTGCATAAGGACTCAGAAAAGTCAACCTCCATCTGCCAAATGCAAACGCTTAGCAGACTCTTCAGCTTCTGAAGTTAGATGTCCTGCCACCTCCTGTAGTGCATAGTGAGATCCTCAGAATAGGAATCATAGAGACCATTAGGCTGAGCAGGAAAATGGCAAGTATGACTACCTCAGTGGAAGAATAATAACATAGCTAATCAACTACCAACAATGTACAGACCAGAAAAATCAATGAGGTTTTCTTCTTGCCTATTTTACCTAAAGGCTGGATAAAGAGCTAATCACCAAACAATTAGCAGAGTTAAGCTACTGTAGAAACCAACTGCACATCTTCTGCTTTGTGGTAACTTTCTGATTCAGGACTAAATGCATTGATTTTGTCCAGTAGTAAATTGCCTTGAATTATCTTGCAGGGAAGAACAGGGCAATTTAAAAATTGCATGAGTGTTTCCATCTGGACATAAATGCCCTTTTTTCTCAACCTCCCTGTTCAGTATTCTTAAAGGGTAAGAGCATCTCTTCCGTAAACATGTGCTGAGACATTTTGAGTTCTTTCAGCACTAGTCCATAAAAATGTCCTCACGTTCAATATGGAAAATAATTCACATTGCTTTTTCTATTTCAAGCTGAATCAGTTCATTAGAGGGAGAGAATTTGGGCTGCTGGAAAAAAAAACCAAAAACCAAATCAATGATGGGGCAATTACTCACAAGTATAGCTCATTATTCAGCCAGCTGTGTACACAGGACAACACTGCCACTAAAAGCTGTGAAAAAATACTTTTTTTTTCCTCAACACTTGTGGCTCAAACTATTTTTGACAAATCATGGTGAAATTTGCATCTGCTATTTCTTAAATGTGTGGTCTTAAAAGGAAACTACGTGTTTTTTGGCACTGTAAAGTCATACCTATGTACTGCATTAAAAATTAGTCTGTTTACTTTCTTTGGTTTTGTGATACAAAAACAAACGTTTTAATCAGTATGGGGAAAAGTACTGTTTATTTATAATTGCACCTGTTCTTGCATAATAGGAAATACAGTTTGAGCCATGCTTTCCTGCAATTGTTGTCTGACTGGTACAGTTGTTCACTAAATCCGATACCCTTGTGTTGTCTTTCAAGCGATGTTTTATTTCTTCTACTTTATTTATTTATTTTTTAAATGCCTGGCATGTTCCTCTTTACATTAGTATCCTAGCTATGTTTCCTGAGCTGCCTCTGTGGATGTCTTTCAGGTCTGGACAGTAGCATCCAGTGTCTTCAAATTAGCATTCCTTGATGAAGTTGACTTAACAGTCAAACGCATGTGATTGTGGGCCAAGTTGGAGGTAAAGAAAACAGTGTTCTACAAATTATAGGAGCTGCTTGGGAAGCTTTTTTGGTTCTTTGCCCTACTTAGAATATTTTTTTTTTGCTTTCAATCTTAAGGTTTGCAAACCAGCCTTATCATTTCTAGCACTTGCAAGAATTGTACCCCTGCCCAGCATCACTTCCTTCCCTCATCCAGAGGGTTTCAGTTTTAAAAGTTTTCAGGAAATATTAAAAAGACTTCATGATGTATTTTTGCCAATCAATTAAAAGGAATTGAATTTCACATTTAGCTTTTTTTTAAGCCCAGAACCTTTAATGCATTCACCTCTGAATGGGGGAATTGGTCATGTACAGGTAGACCCTTACTAAATCCTATTAGTAAGAACAGAGAATTAAATAAGCAAAGCCATTTCTCCTGCCGAAGTGGTAGTGCAAGCATACACTTTCATGTTCCTTAGCAAATCAAGTAAACTTTTAATGACTCTAAAATGCTCTAAACTTTAATGACTTTAAACGCTTAAATGCATCCATGGGGAAAAATGGCTAGAAAATTACATTTCTGACCTATGGAAAACTCTCAACATTTAGACATTTTATTTTTTTACACGAAATGCAGGCAAAACTTCATAGTTGTAAAGTTTCTTGCTGAAAACAAATTTTAATCACTAGTTATTGTTTATTTCAGCCTGAAAATCTGGACAAATAGAAAAAAACTAGCTGGAAAATTGAGCATTTTTAGCTGTGATTAAAAAAATAGGAATTATTTTTTCTTTATGGAGTTTTTCTTTTCCCTCTCAGATTTTGTAGAAGATCATAAGTTCATGTTGGTAAGCAAGAAATGATGAACAAACATAACAAAACAAAATAAAATAATGTGAAAACTAAGCAGTGAATAGAAAAAATATTAAAAATGGAAAATATTTTGCCAACCTTGTTTATTTCAGAACAAAAGATATTGCTTGAAAGGACCAAGGATGAAATTTATCAATCAGATGAAGTAATATTGTAGAGGCCTAAGACTCGGACCTTACTAAGCTAATTAAATTACTGACTGATACTGACTGTTACATTTTTGTCATTTGTGGCAATGTTAGGGGAAGGATGGCTATGAGGAAATGACTGTGATTGCTGTTCTAAAGAAAATCACTTTCACGTGCAAGGTCTAAGAATTTTTAAGAATACATGGAAGCCTTAGGAATTGAGAGGGAAGCTCAGGAGGAATGGAAAAGAGTGGATGTTTAAGTTACTTGTGCTGCAGATGCTACCAAATGGTCTACAAGGGAAAAGTGACCTGTTAGCATGGCTCTGCAAAGAAGAGGTGTTGATCAGAAAAGACGGGCAGATGTTTTTGAAAGCTCAAAACAGAAGCAGACTGTACAGTGTCACAGACATACCCTTGAATATTACAGGCCTGTGATTAGTAGAGTAAGTCCTAGCTCAAATCTTCTTCACTGTGATGCTCTGAGGAGCTGTAGTGTCTGGGGAGGCCACAGGAAGTTTATGGTTTTGTATCTAAATTGATTTTCACTCTGTGGTGGTTTACGGGAAGGTTGTGATGTCCTTCACTTCCATGAGTAGCATCATACCTACCATTTCTTTAAAATACATGTACATTCAAATTTTAATAAAGACAACATAGAAGTATTGGTGAACAGATAGATCCATGCCCGGTTGCAGAGCCTGCTTTAGGCAGCTTTGCTAAGGTCGTGTAAATGTGCGTACTAACTTCAGTGATTTAAACAAATTTTCCACCTGGTAAAAAAGATCTCCCTGTCATATGGAACTATCTTCTGTCCACTTCTCAATGACTTTCATATGTTTTGGAGGGAACAGATTGCTTTTCCATAACTGCAATATATCCTAGAGGTTATGCCTTGTCATTGTAAAGCTGAAGAGATCAAAAAACAGTCAACTCACTATGTGGAATGTTATTAGCACAGTATGACCTCAGCTGGATTACAATTATTTTTATGAAAAAGTTTTCATTTTTAAAAGTCAGATATGATGAGCATGATGAAGCCGTTTTTGGTATTTCTCAACATCAATCAGTGCATTTATGTACACTGTATGTCTTTTCCAAATCCTCAATGAAAGTAAGTTGGGTTTGGGAATGTAAAATTAATGTTACCTTCATTTCAGAGCTTTCATTTTATTTAAGCACCTTTTGGCATCTGGCAGATTTAAGGCAGAAAAATATGTTTAAGCTGATATTTCCTATCATTAACAGCTACAAACAGGCAAATCCATAGCAGATTGGGAAGTGTTTTATCGAAGAAAATGGCTTCATGTGACATAGCCTGTCTTCTTGATAACCTGGGTTGATTACAAAGTTTTTCATTAAATAGACCAAAAAAAAAAAAAAATTATTCTAAAAGCTTTAGGATGAAAAATCATAAATAATAATTACTTCCCAAATATTTTACTTAGAAGTTTTTATAATTCATAGATTTTTTTTAGTTAATAAAAAAGTTATCTTTGAAAGTATGTTCAGATTAGGTTGAAGATAGATTTGCACATATACCTGCTTTAAGTTCTGCTGGAAATGTGGCTAAAATTAAAACACTCTGGGGGAAAACTTGTTGTGATTGGGGTTGTAAGAAATTTGTAATTTGCTAACACAAAACCAAGACAGCATTACCTGATGATAGGTTCATTGGACTGCATCCCAGGAGAGCTGAACTCCATTCTTGGCTTGCATGCTGGCCTACTGGGTGAGTTAAGGCAAGCTGCTTGACATCACTCAATATAGCAGCTAGTGATCTTTAACTCTTTTGAAAAACAATTTCAGTTCTACTGATGAAAAGGGTTATTGTTGCTTATTTAATGTTATATTAATATTAATCAAGACAGGTATTTTCTTCCAAATGAAAGCTGTTTGTTTTAGGGAGATTCAGTTGTGTTATTCGTGATGAGCTTTTCTGAAAATCTGTTCCTCTCGTTGTAAAATAGCCTAATATTTAGCTTTTTGCACATTTATAGGTTTAGGGAGAAACAGTAAATACTAAATAATTTGTTTGATCTCCATTAACTACCTAAGAAGGTGAATGGACTAGGTAATTAGTGTTAAACATTGCAGCAGAGTAGTTAAAGACTGTATCTGCTGCTGAACTGAACAAAGTATTTTCTTAATGGACTTCAGCACTGTACCACAATTGTTCCTATGGTTCAATGGGAAGCAGGATCCCAGGTGTGTGGTTTCTGTCTGTCCCTGCTGGTGCTTTCCCAATCAGTGTCCAATTCTGGGGGGAAAGGACATGCCAGGCATGATTCTCAATAATCAGTTTAGAAGTTGCTACCATAATCTGGGAGAGAGAGATTTTTGCAATGTGGATGCAGCAAGGCTGTGATGCTTCCTGTTGGGACCAGGGATTGGTTTTATTTAGTGTTATAGTAATAGTCAATCATGGCAGACAAAATGTGGCCTTCTGTGACTAATTATACATCATATTTTGCTATTTCTGTTGTAGTGTTATCATTCTGCTGAGGGCAAAACACTGAAATAATAATAATCATGGTAGTAGTAGTCGTAGGGGCATGGGTATGTGTGTTTTGTACAATCCATTAAGAGTTTTCCAATTATAAAATCCAGTATCACTTTATGCAGGGCCCATTATATTTTCAGTTACTCGGATGAAGCCAGCTCTTCTTGCTCTGAGGGCCACACATTGACATTTTACAAAAGTAAGACCCAGAAAATATACATGGCATATCTCGGGAAACAGCAACTCTGATAATAGTGTACAAGGAAGTGATGACAGTGGCTACTCAAGGACAACGCCATTGTTGTTAGATGTTGTCAGGACATCCCAGATTCATCACAGATGGGCAGTGTGTGCAGCAGCTTCTGAGGGTGTCCCACAAGGCTTGTCTCAGCAGGCCTTCTTTCTGTTGCTGGTATTGGGACTTCTCAGCCAAATCTAATCAACACCTAACACTGCCGCTTATGTGGCATAAATGCATCATGGAAATTATGTTTGGATATTTAAGATCCACATATATTTCAAAAACTACTTGTTGGTTACCTTGAACTCTTAAAATTAGGCACTTCCCTGCAAATGACTTATTGGAGTATCTGTGGGAGCACAATGCAATGAAATTAAGAGAATAAAAGCACTAAAATTAGACACACTGTCAACTAATAGGTTTCAGTAATGCTCATGCCATAATTCAGAAAACAGATATCCAAGGTTATTTGATTAACGTGATCTGCCTAATCTGTATCTGACTCATGACAACAATATCATGTTTATGATCTTGAGAGATTCACATGGATTTGTTTACTGCTTCGGAAGAGTTTAGAACACTAAATTGCTGTTATAGACAAAGAAATTAATTCTCTTCCTACTAGGGATAACGTTCTTTACAGTATGTTAAAGGAAAAAGTAAGTAAAATGTATCTAACCTTGGCAGTGAGGTATAGCTAGACTGTATACTGCCTAGATTATGAATGTTTAAACTCTGCCTAGTTTTGCTTTCCCTTTGCTATACCATTGGGGCTGTATGTTCAACAGGGCAGATGTTCTCTGAAAAGATGTGGTGAATGAGGAGTATTGTCTGGATTTGGTAGACAAAGTGAAATTTAAGAATTTTGTAATCTACTGCTAGGGAGGCCATAATCCTATCTAGAGAACAACTCTCTAAAGAATGTTTCTCTAGATAAGGAGTATATCTTAAGAATATATCTCCTTCAAATGCCTGGGAATTTTAGCAGGGTGAACTTTAGCCATTTGCCTACGGTGTCTGCAGAACTAGCTCCTGCTGTCTCCTGAGCAATGAGTCAGCGGCAGCGTGCGGGGAAGGCTGGAACTACTGTGGATTCTCAGTAAGTTCAATGTGCCCATAACACATTAATCTGTAGACTGGCCTCTCTGCTCTTCAGGCTCAGTGAATGGCTGTCACTTTGTGCGGGTGGCTAACAATTCACTAAGTAGACACTTGTCCTGGGATTTGGCAAGGGTAGACAAAATTCACTAGTCCCTATAATCTCAAAACTACTCTTAGGGAGAGGTCTCTCTTTTTTTGGGTGGTTTTTGGTTGTTATACTTAGCTCCCTAAAAAGGAACCTTCCCCCCAGCTTCCTCTGGGTCAGGTGCCTGTTTTAAACTTTGATATAGAATCCAGATTGGTTCACAGCAATACCATACTGTTTAACATTGCAAAACTGGCTGCTTTGCTTTAGGGGGTCTACTCCAGGGCTAAGTGCATGAGCAGTGAAGTTGATTTTTGCATTCTTGCAAGCCAAATGTAAAGAATTTCTGAACACCTGATGTCCCTTTTGTAGCTATGAAGATATGTTGAAATCTCTGCCATATGATCCAAATCCCCAAATTATACCTGGACAAAATTTTGCCCAGGAAACTGTTAAACATTCAGAGAAATAGAAATCCAAATACATCTTGACTCCATCTACTTTCCAAACTGAATCTGGCATATCTCATCAAAACATAAGAACAAAATAAACCTTGTCAAAATGTAAGTGTACTTTAGATGTAACCGGAGGGAAGAGGATTATGAGAGTGATAGCTCAGCTCAGGAGAAATCTTCATGAATTTGTCTCTTTCTAATATAAGCACAAATTGTACCTTAGAAATGTTTGTTTGACTTTCTGAAAACAGCAAGGAATTTGCTGTTACCTCAGGCAGGGAATTTAATCTCAGTTTACATAATATCCAGGAGTGCCCTGATGAATAATACCCTGAATATCTATTGCAGCGATTTCTACATCTTTGAAATATCACGGCTTAGCTCCGTGTGGGATGCAGACTGTTAATGTGATGAGAAACTGCTGAGGCTAGAAACACATCTAACATCTTAACTGATCTGATTTCTACAAATTGCATCACATTTTACTGAACAAGACACCAAAGAATGTAAGAACTTTTACACCATTATTTCCCGTAACAGTCTTCCTTGCAAAATGAGAACAGTTTATTGTAATCAGAATATTTTACTTCCCTGTGCTCAAGTTTTTATTTACTGTTGACCACAATGTGCCTTATTTTCTCCTTTTCTAACCAGTCTTTAATGTGATACTGTAGCTAGTGAAGTACAGAGTTCACTGAGTTTCACTCAGAATATGTGATGGAAAGTCAAATTATCATGTTCAAAACATGCCTTAAAAGATAATATCAAAGTCTGTAGGACTAAGGATATCCAAAGCTGAATTCAAACAAGAATACATCACTTCTACATCTCTTGAATTTGTGTAATATATTTTGTATTCCAAAATAGATGGGGCTAGATCTCTGGATAGCATCCCTGTTACATCAGTGCAGTTGGATTCTCATTGAGAGCCGTCATATGAGGCTCCAGGAGAACAGAAGGATTTGAACAGCACAAAGCAAAAAACAGAGTCCTTGTGATGCTGACATTAAACATTATATCAAAATATGTCTTCAATTCTTGCATATTCTGTAATTCTATGATTTTCCTGCCAGCCTAATTTTTGATCTATGGATTTTAAAATCTCACTTGTAATCTTGGAAAGTGAGGAAATTTGGTGGATGGTCAGTTTTTTCATACTGACCTTATTCTCATAAACAATAAGGAGAATGAATGAAAAACAGAGCTGTAGGTATAAAATGTAATGAGAGCTGTATTTTAACAACTAAGGTTTCAGGTGTGCTGAATAGCAGGCATGATATCATGAAGCGGTATCTGTTGCACAGGCTGTTCAACAAGTGCTTATATTACCATTCAAGGCAACAATCTAAGCTCTTTGTTTTCTAGTCATTATCAAACACATGTTTTCTAACATCTAAAAATTTTTTCTAACATCCTAGGAAACGAAAGTTTTATAGGATTTGAGGCTTCATAGATTTGAATTGTATGGGATTGTTTTTTTGTTTATTTGCAATATACAGATTGCATGCAAGACCAGAGATAATTCTGGAGGAAGCAAACAAGCAGGCAGCTGAAGCTGGCAGCACTGACAGTCGAGATGGAAAGAGGTGGAGTTTTAAGATCACATCCCCAGAATAGATGTGGGGGTCTAACTCCTGAAAGAGTGTGTGTGTGTTTGAAGAATGAGAGAGATAAGGAAGGAAAGCCAATGAAGAAATAAAGAATAAACAATAAGCCAATTAGAAGACTTTGCAGATAAATTTTAAAGGACTCCGTATGACAAAAAGCTGAAAGATCTAAGATAGAAGATAAGGATGTTATCATATTGTAATACTATTATAATACCTGGATAAGAATTGTAGCAGGTATACCTTAAAAACAAAATCATATTAATCTTTACACACCAATAGATTTGATAAAGAAAATAAATTCCAAAATAATACTAAGTATCCTACAAAAATTAATATCCCCCCCTTTAATCTTTAGTTAATTAATAGACTGATTCTTTTCAGTGATTAACACTTTGGAATCATATTCTTTGTTTAGCTCAAGAGACAATTATAGTAAAATTAGTACAATTATAGTTTACTTAAGATGTATTGACTTTTCTTCTCAGTTTAGCTTAGAATGAGGTCCTTGGAGAAATCCCATTCTTAGTAGGCAGGCTCTGAAAAACAGTCTGTTTTTACTCCTCTGTGTGTCTAACTAGCTTTTTCATTGCAGTGTGGTTTCCTTCTGCAAAGCAAAGCAGAAGGAAAAAATGCTATTCTTCTGTAGGGGTCTCTGTGAAGTGAATAACTCTCCTTAGATCCTTTATGACTGTCAAAGCTTTTATGGCAAATACATTCACAGACTTTTCTGTACAACTTTACTTGAATAAGACCTCCTTATCAAGTACTTGAGTTCAAACATGCTGTCTGACTTTTCTGTATATTCAGAGTATGTTTCACAGGAAAAACTACCTGGAATTCCCAAGATCTTTTTGACTTTGACTGTGAAAGCACCTAATATGTACAAACAATTCAGAACTCTCAAGAACCATGGAAATGTCATGTATTATTGAATAAAATTATAGTATTTGAGAGTATTAGTATTTAGGAGACGGCCAGACATAAATCATATGTTCTTCTCATGCAGTTCAATCACTAATGTGACTCAAAAATATCATATAAGATAAATACACTGAGGAAAAAGGTGGAGAGAAATCATATTATACAAAAACCAGACAGAAGAGGAAGAGTTGTTAAAGTATGCAAAAATAGCCAGATTCCTGTCTACTTGGCATGAGCAAAAGGTAGGAGAAGCCTGATGGTACGATGTAGCGTCATAGAGCTGCCAGTCAGAGCTGTGGATAGATGAAGAAGTGGAGAGGGAAGGGAGGCAAGGGGAACCAGCTGGGATAGGAGGAGGATAATACGAGTGTTGCAATGAGCCTTAGCTACCAGACGCAGGGTGGGGAAACTGATGTCAAACATGCAAGTTTTGCCTGAGAGAGGGATCCAGGGAGAAGTGCACTTCTGATAATGCCTGAATTGTGTCCTGTTCAATGCACTAATCAGATGTCTGTAAGAGAAGACAGGGTGAGGACTTGCCACTTTTTCACATTTTATAGGTGATTACAGCTTATTTCAAAAGGCTAGAGAGAGAGACTAATTGAATGTGTCTTTGCTGTTTTTGCAGTAATGACTGGCACAGATGGCAGAAGTGCTGTGCTACAGAGAGAGGAGAAAAAGGAAAGAACTGGTAGCTTCTGTGAAATGGCAGACATGTTATGTTCCTTGCATCTGGTCCTATGCCCATCACATTGCATTGTGAATATTTTTGCCAAAAATCAGTTCCGTTTTGTAACTTGAATTTTCATGTAAATGTGCTGGTTTCAGCAATCACCAGAAAAGTTGTCTCACATTAAAAATAAAATTTCTGTTCAAATCCAGAGAACAATTTGCCTGAGAACAGCCCAGCAGCTATGAGGGAAAGAAAAGAAGTTGCATGTTAGGAGCTGGTCTTGAACTTGGCCTGAATCAAGAAGTGTGGAAAAAGCAGCTTGACTTTTCTTCATCTTAAATGAATGTAATCACTTACTCAAGGCTTGGATTTCCCTGCTTTCTAACAGGAAACTTCACCAGTCTCAGATTTGGCTAGTGCAGCATGGAAACATTTCTTTAATAATTTCCTGCTTTTGTATAATTTTTAGAATTAAGCTACATTCCCAGTGAAAAAGAATGGAAAAAAGGGACATGAGAAGACTACCCCTATTCGTAAGATAGGAGTTAACCTCCTAGCTTCTCTCGATCCTTTTGAAAGAAGTACCTTGCAGTGGTATTCATCCAATAGTAGTTTAATTCCTAACTGATATGACCTGTTCTCACTCTTAGTAAGTAGCAGATAGTTCTAGTTCTAGAATCACCTGAACTGTCTGGCTTTGCCTGATTTCCATCAGGCTCCAGATATCTTTGTAGATTTAGATGAGGGTCAGATAAGCATCCATATTTTGATGTGCTTACTCAAACCTCTTGCTGAGGTTTATTTCTTTCCTTTTCTTTTGTAATCGTACATTAATGTCTCTATTTAAAAAAAAAAAAAAAAAGCTCTCAAAATTTCCTTGCTCTTTTCTCATTGTTCAAAGTGACAGGAAGGATAGTTGTGATGGGACTTACAAGTACCTGCTGAAAAATCATTTGCATTCTCACCTGTGCACTAGACTGTTGGGAAAAAATATGTGATGATCCTAAGTGGATTTGACACCAAATGCTCATGGTGCAGATAATAATTTTCATCACTGTTAGACTCCTACGTCCCCATATTTTCTTCTCTGCCTCATTTTAGTAACGTCAAAAACTACAACATTTTTAGAATACCCTGGTAAAGAGACTGCATTTTGAGCAGTTAAAACTGTAATAAATGTACCTGCAGAGCAAATGTTTCTAACAAGCCTTGGAAGAGTTTGTGAATATGCCAGGGACCTCTTCTGTGTGTTATCAAGCACAAGCTGTAACATTTACATCACTTAACCTTTACCCAACCTTTTATCATAAGCAGTATTTTTTTCTGTCTCTTCAAGTTCCAGTGTTCTGTCTATAACTGTTTGGCCTCTACCCAGAGAATAGGATTCTCCTTAGGTTTCTGGGGAAATATCTTAAATCACATTTATTAGATGTGATTTTATGTTTCCTTACTGTACAGTTACTGTACTGTCTTCCAATTATCACCCATTACTTCATGCAGCAAATAAAACTGTTGTGGCCAGATGCTATCATGAGAGTTAAAGGGAAAAAAAATCACAGATTGATCAATAAATAGACATTGATAAAAACTATTTTGAGGGAAAGAAATGCAGTTTACTTTGCACTATCGAGAGCTGGCATCTAGGGAAGCAGGAACTAGATGACAAGATAATAAACTACTTCTGAAGTTTAAGACACTGGGAGTATGCAAGCAAGTCTCCTAACAAGTTCGAAACAGATCCTTGTTGTATCTATTTTTTCACTACACCCCAGTAACACAAAACACAGTTCAGTGGCCTGTTAAGAATTCAAGATATGTGAAGGAATATATGGTTGGACAGTGCTGCAACTCCTCCCAGCCCTAGCTTTAGATTGCTTTTAATTCTGAAAAGTCATTACAGAACCATTATGTTGCATGTTCTGAGAGACTGACAGTTCTATAATAAATTTTGGATTAAACAGAATGTTCGACAAAATATGAGGAAGGTAGAATCCTAGAAATGACTTGTCAGCTTTGGTCAGAGGCAGTCCCAAAAGATTTACAAGACAGTCTGATTCCTTCTCAGTTCCTTATCTGATGAACCAAAGTAAAAAGAGCGGTCAACACATTGCTAAAGTCTGTGGAAACATCGAAAATATCTGGTCTCAGTGCTGACATTTCCAAGAATTAAACTTGCAAAGCTGCTTGGCTGAAATCACATTTTCCGGAAACACTGCCATCCTCAAGAGGATTGGGTGTAAGAGTCTTTCACTTTTTGTCCCTCACAGTCAAAAATAGGAGAATCACAAGTTATATGAGGAAAATAAAAATTCTGGATGCAAAAAAATTCCAGCTCCTAATCTCAGACCTTTGTGTCCCATTTGGTGTTTTGTAAAAGTCATTTAGGCTTGAATTTAGATAACTCACTTGGAAATACAGGTTATATAGTTTGTAAAAAAGAAAACAAACTGCAGTATTAAATTATCACTCACACTACCACTTCATGTGCTGTAATGCAATGTAAAATGTCTTCCTCCCTTCCATCTCTAGACTTTATTTATGCAGCATTGAGAGTAAAAGGTGTCTAGAAAAGTTAATGAGGTTGAGTAGTTAATACATATTGAAATAAAATTTTTCCATGTTGTTTCAGTGTTCGCACTGGGGACTTTGAAACTTTCCTTCTATGTTGTTAACAGTAAAATGCCATTTTGTATTCCAGCCACCTGTCTTACTTCATGTGGTTACTATAGAGTATTAATTCATTGGCTCCATGGACAGACATAAACCCATGCCTGCAACTTCTATATGCTCTTTGCAAAGTGTTATTTCAATCTAGTTGTGTGCAGTTTACATGTTTTGGGAATTTGTGATCGAACAAGTCTTCTCTATTAAGGCTTAACACTATTCAAGGAAACAGTCAGAGGGTGAAAATGTTGTACAGGAATCTTTGCCCTGAATTAATTCAGGAAAATGCAAGTTAGTCTTCTTCGTATAGTGAACATTCACTCTACTTTTACACAGTCCTTGGAAGATGATATTCAAATGAGTTCTAGGATGCTATGATTTTTCAATTTCCATTATAGTAATCATATAATTGCTTCTTTTTGTATTTGCCCTGGAAAAACTATTTGATTAGCACAAGATCAGTGCCCTAAAGTAAGGACCAAAATCTTAATCTCATTGTTTCTCTATTTGACGGGAGACTTGGGGGGGGGGAAGAGATAAGTTTCAGGAGGTAAAAGTTTTGTGTGTTACCTCCTTAAATCTCTCATAGGCCTTTATAAAACAGCATCTTGGGGTATATGTACTTTTTGCTGATACCTTTACCAGTTTGTTGTGATTCCACTGTACATTCATAATAGCAGGTATGCAAACGAACATTTTAATTTAATGGAATTAACCATGCACTTGAAATTAAGCCAAACACTTCAGTTGTTTAAGACCTAACATGTTCAGCTTGATTCTAGTAAGAGAATGAGAGATCAGAATCAAATCTGGCTCTCCTGCATGGTGACATAAATCTGCACAAATTATTAGGTACCATTATTAAAAGATAACATTAATGATAACAACATCCGCATCTCACTGTAGTAATCCTTGTTTTCATGTACTTTTGTCTGATGAACAGATCAGGTTTGTACTGAATGATTTCACAACAAATTCATCATGTAACAAACCTTAAATTCTGTGAGTGAAAAACATATTTTTGAAATGTACTCATTCACATATCTTTCCAATAACCTTGCTGTAAAAAAGAATGTGAATACATGGGCAATGTCCTTCATGTCTTAAAAGACATCTGAAGTCATTATTAGCGGTTTGCTTTTTTGTTTTGATTGTAATTTACAATGTATTGAAACTTAAAAACACATAAACTCACACTACTTTCACTATGAGATTACTGTGTGTGCAAGTGCACTTTTTAGAACCCTTTTGTTTTATTTCAAGAGTTATGTTCTCTGGCTCCTTTTTCCCTCAGGTCTATAAAACATATTATGTCCAACTACCGAGCCATAAAAAGGTTTCAAAAAATTCATAAAAAATCTACTATGGTTCTTTTAGTTCTGTCAGAGGAGGGGACAAGGAGGATAAACTTCAAAGAAAATTTGATTTCCACTTTTTAGACTGATTCTAAAATTCAGTTAACCTTGTAAATATTTAAAAATAAGAAAAGCAGAAAAGATCAAAATGTTTCAAAATCTTTGGAGAAACATCTAACTTTTACATCATTGAGCAAATAAATTACTGCAGTTTATCTCTGTTATGAATTATGCACAAAAATGCCTTCAACTTATCACAGAATAATATTAAGCCTTTGAATAACAGCTTTACAACAATAGGATTTATTTTATCACTTGTCTGGATTTAATACAAGGTTTCTATCTTTACCATTAGCTAATGCATGCTTTCTCTATGTGCTAATGAAAATTTCTTAGGCTACTTGCTAAAAAGCTATTTATGTGCCTCCCAGTCCTGCACATTAGAGTGAGTGTGAGTTATCTAGCGAATAAATAAAAATAATGGAAAGGACTGAAATGTGGTAGGTACTTCAGTATCATCTGTTCACTGTCTTTCACTGAAGTACAGTTTTTATAAAATTTCTAACAGTAATAAATTTAGAAAACCTGGTTTTTAGTTATAAACATATTTGAGCACTCTATAATGACAGATAGAAATGACTAACTGAAAACAAATGAGACATGCAATTTTTTTTTTCCTAGGAGGAAAACACTAAGCATTTATTTTCTTTCTTAGAGTCTGAAAGAAGACCAGATCTCACAAATGACTTTCAATGCTGCTGTGAATCACAGACAAAACAAATTACTCAAATATCAGCATGGAAAGGTGGGAATTTGGTTTTCATGCTTTGAATTTCCTGATGGGCAAATTCAAAAGAATGGTGCCCCATACGTGGCCTTCTAGAATACGTTCAAGTCTTAATGTGTTTTAGTATGCTACTAAGTATACGCCCTTTTTTTTATCCCAATTCTTTTAAAAGCTTATTTGCTCAATTTAAAATGTAGGAACAAGTTTTTGAGGTTCTTTTTCCTTATCTTCAACCAATTAGGGAGAAAGTCTTTGCTTTTCCAGCACCTTCCATTTTCAGAGACCAAATTATTAAGAAATGCAAATTAATTTAACCTCAGAATACACTTTAAGAGCTACAGAGAAATGGAGAAAAAAAGATCCGTTTTTTAGAAATTAGGTGATATTTTCTATCATTAGCATGTGGTATATTTTGATCTAAAAAACTGATTATTCACACAATTTGGTTACATGGTAGCTACAGTGGTTCAAAGATGTGTTGCGTAACGTTATGAGAAGGAAATCCATTGAGACTTACTGTATATGAAGAATCTGCATGTGGTTTCAGGAAACCGAGCTTCAAATTTTGGAGACTGCTAGAATATTCAGGGTAGTGTTGCAAAATGTTTACACTGTTCTTATACTCTTCCTTGCATTTCCACTTTTGCCAGTGTCAGATTGGGCTATGTGCCAAGGATGGAAAAAACATTCTCAAATTTTAACTCCTGCTTTCAGTCGAATCTTGACTCCAATGCTGTTCTTCCTCCGTCACATTTTATATGTGTAACAAGATGATGATACAAAACTCCTGCTTTGCACTGGTTGCAGTCTGAAATGTACCTTTCCAATTACAATGATCCTTCCTGAATTTAGATTGGTTTTGCCTCTGCATAAGAAAAAAAAAGTGTGTTACAAGATCAAAGTTTTACCTATCCAGAGAAGGCAAACTCTCAGCAGCACACTTTTACTCATTAGTCCTTTCCACCAGTATCATACTTGCAAAAGATGGTTGGCCATTGGCTCAACTGCGTATGGAAGTTTCAAATACAGCACAGCAAACACCTGTCACAGAATCACAGAATGGTTGGGGTTGGAAGGGACCTTTGGAGATCATCTAGTCCAACCCCACTGCCAAAGCAGGTTCACCTGGAGCAGGTTGCACAGGACAGCGTCCAGGCGGGTTTTGAATGTCTCCAGAGAAGGAGACTCCACAACCTCTCTGGGCAGCCTGTGCCAGTGCTCTGCCACCCTCAAAGGAAAGTTCCTCCTCGTGTTTAGATGGAACTTCCTGTGCTCCAGTTTGTGCCCATTGCCCCTTGTGCTGTCGCTGGGCACCACTGAAAAGAGTCTGGCCCCATATTTTCCCTAGTCTTCCTTTTGCTACTGATGTATTTGAAGAAGCCCTTCTTGTCCTTGATATCCCTTGCCAGATTTAATTTTAAGTGGGCCTTAGACTTCCTCGTTAAATCTCTGCATACTCTGACAATGTTCCCTCCCACGTGGCCAGTTCCTTTTTCTACATTGTGTAAACTTCCTTCTTCCATTTGAGTTTTTCCAGGAGTTCCTTGCTCATCCATGCAGGCCTCCTGCCTCCTTTGCTTGATTTCTTACTCATAGGGATGCACCAATCTTGAGCTTGGAGGAAGAGGTGCTAGTGGAAAAAGTCCTCACACTCACCTCAGACTCACACTCATCTAGTGGAAAAACTCTTCACTTTGATGATTTTCAAAAAGAAGGCTGGGCAAAAAATGTGATTTATTCTAAACACAGAACTCCGTCAATTCTGTAATGTTTTCCATCAATTCTGTATATTTGTTTCTGTTTCTTTGGAGTTGTTTCTGATATCAAAGTACTGAAGTCGCTTTAAAAAAAGTGTGTTTTAAATTAAAAGGATGTACAGAAATGAGGTTATGACAGCATCTCCACTTCTTTTCAATATCTCTTGTAACTTTATTCTACATCTATCACTGGTGAATAGGAAAAGTTGTCCTATGTCTGTATGCTTAAGATTTATAGCCAAAGTATGAATTTATTAGAAGCCGCTGACATCTTTGTTATGTGTCCTATAATGAGACTTCTTTCAAGGGCAAAGATTAGCAGAAACCCTCAAGATTTACAGCTCTGTTGATTTCTTCTCTTTGAAATCACTAAGAAATTTTACACTCTCATTGCCAGAGGATGAACTATATAAAGTGTCAATGTCCCTTTAATGGCTGGCTCTGTTTACAACCTGTGAGGCAGCAACAGAGACTTGGTAATTTTCAAGTGCAGGGGAGCAAGGATGTGGGGAGAGAGGTGAGTTGTCCTACTTAATCAGTGTTAGACTTGAACTATATAAGATATTAATATCTCACCTTCCTCCAAATCCCAGAACAGAACTAAAAAGCAAATTTGCTCAAATTTTTCAGCATGCTAGAATAATCAATGCTCTGAGACATTAAAAGTAAAGCTCTTCACTTTTGCCTTGTGCATTTTTATGTGTGGATGTATATATATGTACACACACATATCAATAAAGGTTCCCTGCTGCCTTTGTCTTTTGATTTTAGGTACTGCAAGAACATTATGGTGATTCAGTAAACAAATCATCCTGGGGGGATGAAGTCACTAAATCTCCTGGTCTTAGGCTGTGGTGTTGGTTCTGGTCATGAATTACTGACTTAAGATTTGAAGTGGGAATTGTTCTTCTGCCATCATAATGATAAAAAACAATTGTAAAAACATGAGGGGTATGTGCATTTCACAAAGATTACAAATTCTTTAAAAGAAGGAAAATAATGAGAATGGCTGTCTTGATGCACTGTGGAAAGAGCACAGGAAGAGAGGCAAAGGCTGGAAAGGCAGTAAAAGGACCTGATTGCTCTCTGAAGTGCTTTTAAAGCTTGTACAATCAACAATACTGTATAGCCTCCTCACACTGGATGTTGCAAATAGGTGCTAAGATTGTATTTCTGTCTAGGAGGACTGTCTTGATGTAAAGATCCATATCATGCTTGAGAATAAACATCTACTTGATCCTACTTGCACAGCCAGAATTTACTTTGGAGATCCTGGAATGTGTCTGAAATGTTTTAAATTACAGTAATTTTTTATTTCTGTATTTTAGAAGATACTATTTTTTCCTGTATTGTTTGAGGCTTATCCTCTCAGAATACAAAATTCAGCACTGTAAATAATAGAAAGAATCCACAAGCTCTCTTTGTGTCCATTTTAGTAAAATGAGGACTTCGGAATTTGATCCCCAAATAATTTTTTGTTTCAAGTTTCCCAGCAAAATACAAGTAAATTATCCCTGCAGTCAAATGGAAAGAGTCCAACAGTCCTACCAGTCTGACTCCTGAGCCAGATTGTGTCTGAACTGTTCAGTTATTTCTTCCAAGTCAGGTAAGATGATTGGCAAAAATATTGCAGTGATATCCTTATTTCTTGGAACAGGATGCAAGTCAGAGGGGCTGTTGCAGTACAAAACAGCGAGGGGTCAGTTGCACACCAGTTTCTTTTTCAACAATACAGTGGGATCCAAGGGACCTCTGTGAACTATTCCCAGAGTTCCCCTTGCTGGGTCTCCTGGTAGTATGCAGGTTGTTTTGTGTGGCTGTTGTCTTCTGAAAAACGTTGCATGAGGCTCTTTGTGAAGAAGGTTGATCACTCCTTCTCTAACTCATATCATATGGTCAGGGAAAGGCAAGTAACTTTTCTCGTTTGCTAGCAAGTGACACACTTATTCCATTGAACTCAGAACTACAGAACTAAAACTTTACCACTACAGTAAATTGACTTCCACCCAAAGGAAGGTGACTGATTCAAACTTACCAGAGTTTTCACCTGATTTTTCTGACCTTGTGAGCTGTCATTTATATACATTATTACCATTGTGATTACCCTGGGCTCCCACGTCCAAGCTTAATCTGATACGTTGTTCACTAAACAATCTTCTAATGGAAGACTCCATGATACACAACTGTGTGGGAGTCCTTTTTGTTTGGATGATTGCAGGTATAGGTTGAGCTGTCACTTTGCCTATACTTTAGTTTCCATGACATTTTTCTATTTAAATATGTTTTTTTCTGCTGCTTCTAATGTTACCAAAAAGTACCCATTTGGATTACAGTTTCCCATAGATGGCATTTGCTACACAAAGATTTTACCCTGAAATGCTTCATTTTACATGGTTCTTGGTTGACATGAGGGAGTGCAAAGGGGATGAAGGAATACATTTGTTTTTTCCCTATTAAAAAATAAGAAAAATCATAATAATTTCACTGAGAAGCTAGGGAACAACCATGCTTTCTGGTAAAGACTTGATATCTTACTTAAGGATTGTCAGTCTGAAGGTTTATTTCTGTCTGTCCTTTTCCTGAAAAATTAAGTGTGGTCAGTAGAGATGTATTTGCAGCCATACCCTGTCCTCTGAAGCTGAAGTCTACATCCAGCCTACAGACCCTACACACAGTTATACAAAAAAAATAAGTATATACAATTACATATGTAGCTGGAACTAAGCAAGATTTTCCATTGAAACAATATTTCTGGTTGTTGTGAATGGTCTGGTGCTAGGTTCTAAATCAAACACCTTTCACCTATGCTAGCCATTTCCCAGCTCATATCCAGGCACTGAGGAGAACGATTCAGTTGACCTTATTCCTACTGTTTCTTTTATTCCAAGTGCTTGAACATTACTAGATTTTTTTTTTTTTTTTCGGTGGGTGTTGCTGTGAGGAGTTCTATGGGGTTTGTGTAGCAAGGTTTTGATAGCAGAGGGCCTACAGGGGTGGCTTATGTGAGAAGCTGCTAGAAGCTTTCCCTATGTCTCATAGAACTAATGCCAGCCAGCTCCAAGATGGACCCGCTGCTGGTCAAAGCTGAGCCAGTCAGTGACCGAGGTAGCATCTCTGTGATAACTATTTAAGAAGGGGCGGGGAAACTACATGACAGCAATTACAGCTGAAGAGAGGAGTGAGAATATGTGAGAACAACAACTCTGCAGACACCAAGGTCAGTGAAGAAAGAAAGGGAGGAGGTGCTCCAGGTGCCAGAGCAGAGATTCCCCTGCAGCCCATGGTGAGGACTATGGTGAGGCAGGTTGCCTCCCTGCAGCCCATGGAGGTTAATAGTGGAGCAGATATCTGCCTGCAGCCCATGGAGGACCCCATGCCGGAGCAGGGGGATGCCTGAAGGAGGCTGTGACCTGTGGAAAGTCTGCACTGGAGCAGGTTCCTGGCAGGAACTGTGGACCTGTGGAGAAAGGAGTCCACGCTGGAGCAGGTTTGCTGGCGGGACTTGTGGCCCCATTGGGGGACACACACTGGAGCAGTCTGTTCCTGAAGGACTGCACCCTGTGGAAGGGACTCACACTGGAACAGTTCGAGAACTGTAGCCCATGGGAAGGACTCATGTTGGAGAAATTCATGGAGAACTGTCTGTCGTGGGAAGGACCCCACACTGGAGCAGGGGAAGAGTGTGAGGAGTTCTCCCCCTGAGGAGGAAGGAGCAGCAGAAACAATGTGTGATGAACTGACCACAACCCGCATTCCCTATCCCCCTGCACTGCTGGCAGGGAAGAGGTAGAGAAAACCGGGAGTGAAGTTGAGCCTGGGAAGAAAGGAGGGGTCAGGGGGAAGGAGCTTTAAGGTTTAGGTTTTATCTCTCATTACCCTGTTCTGATTGGATTGGTAATAAATTCAATTATTTTTCCCCAAGTCTGTTTTGCCCATGATGGTAATTGCTGTGTGATCCTTGTCCTTACCTCTACCCACGAGCCTTTTGGTATATTTTCTCTCCCACTGTCCACCTGAGGATGGAGAGTGATAGAGGGGCTTTGGTGGGCATCTGGCATCCAGCCAGGGTCAACCCACCACACTTACACATAATTCTCTCTATGACCAGCGTTAGTTTATAAGGTGCCCTGAAGGCAAGATAGCTCATAATTTTGAGCAAATGTACACATCACATACCAGTATATGTTCTTATCCAACGAAGTGCCCTTTAGCCCCACTCTGGCTATAAAGCTTTGAAGAGAGGTCATAATCCACAATATCCACCTACATGAGCAGCCACACCACTGAGGATACAGAGTGGAGCTGACACTTGAAGACATGAAGTGCAAAGCTAGTTTGTCATCTGTAACTTTAACTATGTTTGAGGAAAGTGGCCGTCAGTAACCATTACTTGTTTGTGCATCCATGAGTTCCATTTGTGGCTGAAAAATTGTGACTGTAAGAAAATTGACTACAGTTTTCATAGAATCATGGAATGGTTAGAGTTGGAAGGCATCTTAAAGATCACCTAGTTCCAGCTACCCTGCCATGGGCAGGGACACCTTCCACTAGACCAGGTTGCTCAAAGCCCCATCCAACCTGGCCTTGAACACTGCCAGGGGTGGGGCATCCACAGTTCCTCTGGGCAACCTGTTCCAGTGCTTCACCACCCTCAGAGTAAAGAATTTCTTCCTAATATCTAATCTAAATCTACCCTCTTCCAGTTTAAAACCATTACTCCTCATCCTATCATTACATGCCATGATAAAGAGTCCCTCCCCATGTTTTCTGTGGGCCCCCTTTAGGTACTGGGAGGCTCCTATGAGGTCATAGAATCATAGAATGGTTTAGGTTGGAAGGGACCTTGAAGATCATCTAGTTCCAACCCCCCTGCCATAGGCAGGGACACCTCCCACTAGACCAGGTTGCTCAAAGTCCCATCCAGCCTGGCCTGAAACACCTCTAGGGATGGAGTTTCCACAACTTCTCTGGGCAACATGTGCTAGTGCCTCACCGCCCTCAGAGTGAAAACCCTCCCCGGAGCCTTCTCTTCTGCAGGCTAAACAGCCCCAACTCACTGTATACCTATTTTGTAAAGCTGTAAGAGATTTGACTCCACAAACAAAATTACATACATGAAATCACAGCATATGTGCACACACATACACAAAGATACACAAGCAGCTGTAAATTATTTTGACACGCTGAAGAAATATAAACTATATGCTGACAAAAAAAAAAAAAAACAAACCGAAGTAGCTCAACCACAAATATTATTAAAAAATATTTCCTCTGGGTCTTGTAAGAAAATCACCAACAATTTTTAAAAGGCCATTAACTTTAAATTGCTTTCTCCTTCAGGCAATGATTTTGTCCTTTTCCGTTTTCGTCATTATTAATTAAAACTAACAATGTTTCTGGAGGAAAATATAGATATAGAAGCTATTAAAAAATATCATTTCCTTGGAGAGGTTAATACAAAAACACTACCAGGGTTATTCATCTTAAGTAACATTTTACAGATATGAGGAATGCCATCAATTAGAAATCAATTATTTTGTCAGCTTTTAAAATATAATATATCCTACCATAAGACCCAGAGAAGATGTGCACACGGACAAGTGTGAACAGGCTTGTTTTCCTTTACCTAGATTTGAAATTGGGCTTGACAAAGTCAAGCTTTGATCTGCCAGCAGTGCTACTGTGGAACCGCTCTGGAGCTAATACAGCCCAAAAGAAAGGCAGTATATGTTAGTTAATGCTCGGTGACACGTTAATATGGTTGTATGCATGGAGCTGACATTTGAGACTTTTTGACACTTGTATGCTGAACTCATCCACGGAGTCATGGAGTTGAGGTCCAAGTCAGACTAGATGCACCATTGTTTCTGCTATGAGATGTTTAAATGTTGCAAGTTATGATATTTAATATTTATAGTATGTAAAAATATATGCTGTGTGTTTATCATAGTTTTTGATATTTGGTAAATGTTAGATAATTTTGGCTGGAAAAAAAATGAATCAATGACATTTATAATAGGTGAGGAGGAAGAGAATTCATGCTGTTTAGCTGTAGGCCTCTGGTATGCTTATCTGACAGAGGAATTTAAAATCTGCAGAGGATCCAAGGTGTATTGCAGCACACTAAGGGAAAAGCTTGATAGTATAGGTATTCTCCCTAAGATTTTTTCCTGTTCTTTGAATTCACATGAGGCTTCTGAGCAGCAATCACTGTTTGTTTCTTCAGAGCATTCTCTGGTCATTTGCAACAAGCTCAGATTTTATCAGACTTTATCAGCCTATACAGAAATTTGCTGCTTTGGAAGTGTGTTTGGGGAAATAAGTAGATACAGACAGACATGCCAGTGTTACTCATATTACTGTGTTCTCAAAGAATCCTCTTGCCTTCCCTCTGAGTCCACGGAATGAGATTATGCTGTTCACTCACACTGAGTAACACCATAATGCTTAAGGGTCATTTGGGAGCTGTATAGGTCCCATTCAACATGTGGGAGGTTATCAAAATATCTCTCTGTATTTAGTGCAAACAGTGGACAGAACTAAACACTCTTTAAATGCCATGTGAAGGACTATCTCTTTGCCGTTTTTTCTTTTTCATTAATTTTACTTATACTTTACTTTAGATTGTGGATTTGATGCAGCATCAGTGGAGCAGTAGCAGTTTTTATGCTTTGTTTATTGAACGTGGTCAGTTTTCCATAGTCTCATGTTTGTATTTCAAATAACTACTGAGTGACTAAATGTACATTCTGACACACTATTTATTTTTAGTAGCACATTGACTCCACAATTCAGTTATTCACCTGTCTCTTATGCACATATGGGAACAAATTCACAGTGTAATCAGACTTTGAAAGCTTATTCCCATTGTATCTCAATACTTTGAGCTTATCACATTCCAGATTGTGCTTTTTGAACTGGATTGTGTATTTCATTTTGGTACAGTTTTTATGACTTTCCCTTTTTTTTAATACAACGGCTTTCTGTCTGTGGTCTGTAGATACCTCCAGACAAGAGGTCTGTAAAACGTTACTAATGAATAGTTTATTGTCAGTAGGTTTACATTTGCCACATAGGGGTCCAGAGCTCTAATGAGAATTTTTCTTGGACTCTTAAACTGAAAGAGGCTAAAACCTCTAATGATTTGTATATCAAGAAAAGAATATTTACTTACATTTACTAGTGTGAAGGTATCCTTTTTTTGTAATTTATCTCTATTTGTAAGTCAGAGAGAGAGGAATTAATTTCATCAAATAGAGGTAAAGATGCCTCAACTTTTTATTTAGTCAGCAGAGAGAAATAGGCATTGCAGGGTGCAATTTCAATCATGAAGATAATCACAATGAACTGGAGAAAATAGGCCTGGAAAACATGTTTTCTTTTACTTAGACTGGAAAATAATTTTTTCTTTTAACTTATAGTAGTTTTCATTATTTTCTTAAAATTTTTACAAATGTAAGTTGAAATATATTTTAATGCAAACATTTTAAAATAATTCATTTAGAAACTATATAGTTAGTAAATCAGTGAATCCAAGAAGACCTTTTTGGTTGGCCAGTTTTGTATTTGGATGAGCAATTTGTCCCTCACTAATGTGCTCTTGTTGCTGCTGCGAAACTCAGTTCAGAAAGTGAAGGCCAGTGGCAGAATAATTATGAAGATCATTACATTGGGATGCCATATGTTGTCATATGACATCAAGCTGTTTCACATCTGTACAATTCTTTTCCCTTCAAATCAGTTCTGAATTTGTTCTAGGGATCTGGCATACTGTGTAGAAAACACAGCCAAATACGCTGCCATTCAACTTCCATGTAAGCCAAGAACCATGGCCAGATTTTCATGTCTCATTCAACATTTGCCCTTGGTGACATGATTGCTATTACTGGAAATAGCTAGACTACATACTGTTGCAGATAGTGATAGAACTATTTTGTTTTATAAAAGGAAATACATTTGACACACTTGTAAGCATTAGATATGGTTTATAGAAACTTCATACTTTTGTAATCTCTATGCGGTTTATCTTTCATTGGTGTAAATTATCACTTCATTGACCTTCTATTCCATCTTCATCCTCTGTAAGGCCGTATATAATTTTCTATTGATGAATATTTTTCTAGGCTGCTTTTTCTTCTTGGTTTGCTATCTATCTTTTGCCCTGGATAAGTACAGACCACTGTATAAATAACACTACTGATAAGATAGCATTCCAGTAACAATTTTTGTCCTAGATTAAAACCCAAATGTTCTGGGCAGCAACATAAATTTCTGATTATAGAAAACAGATGAGAACCTATAAGAGTGCAGTGTAAACCCTTTTACTGTGAAAAATAAGATGCAAAGTTGTGCTCGATATGCTAAGTCCTTACTTTCCATGGCATGTGAGGAATGTTTCCATGATTTGTCAAATACATATGGGGTGATTTGGAAAAAGGCCATCTGCCCTGTGGTATAACACAAATAAAGACGGCTGTTGCACTCAACAACACACATGAGTAAAAGAATTTGACCCCCCTGAGATCCACTTGGAAATGTTATTGCAAGAAAATTGGATTGCTTTGCTGATATTGTTCGCTGCAGAGAAAATGCAGTGAAAGGACGATCAAAAGTGAGACCAAGATAACTGTAGCTTCTCTCTGTGTGCTGCATTTTGTGGCAATGTTCACTGTACTTGTTTATGGGGTGGTTCAGGCCCATTACATGTAACCATGCATTGTGGATATAAGGAGGCCACCAAGGGGGTGTCACCATGTCTCTTCCTCTGTGACTTTGTTCCACTCAATTCTTCCTTGAGGCTTGTGGTATCATCGCTGCTTTCTTCTGTAACTCATACCATGTGCTTATGCTGTTTCTCTTTCTTGCTTGCTTTCTTGCTTTCTTGCTGTCTGTCTCTTTCTATGAAGTGTATCAGAGAGCTGTGACCATATTCTCCCTCAAATTGGGAGAATTCTGCATTCTAAAGGGTGCAGAATTTTAATTTTGCTCAAATCTTTAACATACCAGATGCTCTAAGAAGGACTAAAAAGATTAATGGACTGAGACGACTGCCCAGCTTCAGTCAGTTATGTGCATTGGGATGGTGTCTGAAGTCCATCATTCTTCCTACACCACTTCACCTTTTCAGAGGTCTTATCAGTTACAGGGCATCTCATATAAAAATGCTAATCTTGCAATTTTTCTTACGGTTCATTCCACAGAGGAGGTAACGGCACTTGGGCACTTTGTCTATAACTGTACTAGTAAACATGCCAGGATGCACAATCTGTCGCAGAAAGCAGATGGTGTGGTACAGCCCACATCTATACTAGGAAACTTGTAAGAGTGTCCTGCCCATAGCAGGTTAGGTAGCAAAGGTAATGGAAAAGAATATGCCCCACAGGTTTTTGTGCCTACTCATCTCCATGTTTGGCTATCACACATACCTCGCTCCCTTTCATCTTCCTGACAAACACCACTTTGTTATGCCTTCAGGTATATAAGAAAAAGCTCTATGACCCATGTCTTTTTGTATAACAAATTGCCATTATATGTTATTTGCAGCTGCTACCAATCCATTTTGGGATGTTCAGGCACCTGAAGCCCCGCTTCTTATAGCAAACAGCTTTTGATATCTTCTCAGGACCACACTGGGGACATTTTCATTCAAATTGCAGCTAGAAGAGCTGATAGTCTTCACACCATGTAGGTCAGGTACCTAGTTCTGGTAGTGAACTATGTAGAGAAAGGGGGTCTTGGTGGCATGCAGACATTTCAGCTCAAGTCAATGGCAGGAAGCAGAGCTTAGGTGTTGGTCCTGGAAAGGAGGTTGAGGCCAAGCTTCACATTACAGGGACTGGGTATGTACCGTCCTGGCCCTTGTACCTCGCAAGAACAGACACGTGATCAATCGGATGTCTGCTCAGCAACAGATAGTTGCTTCTGCCAGACTAGATGCCGGAGGGCTGCTAAGATGCTCATTCAGAGGGGCTTATCTCAGCACCTCTGCACCAATCTTCGGATTCAAAAATGCTTCAGCTGGACAAGGAGAGGGGGAGGCAGAACTGTAGCCTCAGTGTGCCTCTGACTCTGTAAGAGGTACAGTGGAAATCTGCTCCAATTATGCTGAACTAATGACTTTGTCAGTCTCATGCTCTGAGTAAGACAGCTCTAACTTTTAAATTTACCCCTGTAGTCTCCAACCACAAGCTCAGCATAGTTAGTGGAGATGATTCAGTCAGATTCAGATCCCTCTCTCATCTTCACCAGCTTGTTTTGGGTGATAGTAAACATAACTATTTCCTGGGTGAGACACTTTGGTTCTCACTGTCTGAGTGAGGTTGTCTTGAAAAATGGGAGATCTCAGAGATGGAACGTTTTTTAATATCATGCCATGCCTTCTACGTTGCTGGGGAGCTGGCATGAGAGTGTGCAGGTGTGACCCTGGTGGCTTAATGCCAGGGACTATGCCAGAGAAGTATGCCAAAATGGCATGGTTTCATCTCTGCTGCTTTTTGGAAAAATTACCTGAGAAATGCCATCTGGGAATTCTCTGGGAAAGCATAGTTGTTAATCATAAGGATGCCAAAGGTTGTTCCAAAAATTTAATCATATGAGCAATGACCTTTCAGCATCTAGAGCACATGCCCTGGTCATGTTCAATTTACCAGTACAGATCTAACTTCTCTTTGACAAATGTTAGTCTTGTCATTTTTTCTGAGGTTAGATTTCAGCAATGTTATGCAAGTTTTACCTGGGAGAAAGCTGCTACTTTTTTCCTGGTTTGTGGTGGTAACACTTTTAAAAATAGCATAGGAAAATGCTATATGAAGTAACTGGATTACTCAAGGGGTTTGCTATAGGAAATTACACTGGATTCTTTACTGATGGCCTTAACAGAGAGGGTAGCAATGGGGCAGGTACAAAATGACTCATTTGTCAGTATTTCAGTTGCTAGGGAAAAAGAAGTATGGGTAAGAACAGAAGATTGGAAAAGCAAGGGTGGTCACTATCTGCTCTGAAATTCTCTAAGGGTTAAATGGATACTGTTGGTCTACAACAATCTTGGACACTGTATAGCAGCACTACTCCTAGTTAAGGATGAAAAGAAGATTCTTTCATTGTAGATAGTTTCATATCCACCCAGTCTGTCAGAGTGAGAACACAATAACTGATTGCCAATAAACTTTCTTCTTTATATAATGATGGTAAAATTTCTGTTGTGCTTTGCATGTAAATAGAAAGATACGATGCCACTTCTGCCTCTTCCATTGTTAGTTCTGCTTGTCTGGATTGATACTGTTTCTGTTTCTTTATGAGGCTTGTGGAAATGAATTATCGGAGAGTTCTTCAATCCCTTCCCAAGGTCTTCCAGTGGTTCAGTTTCAATTCTTAAATGTGTTTTGCGTGTCCATCTGCTAGACCTCAGAAAAAATCTGTTAAAGCAATTGCAAAACATTTTCCATTTTCATTTTAGAAATAAGGTTCATTCCTCTTCAAGGCTTGGGGGAATAAGACTTATATAAAAACATACCAAAGTGAAGATCAAAGCATACCAAAGGGTGAGCAAGCGGAGTGCCTAGAAGGCATTGTCTCAGACAAAAGGCTACGTTGCTGTGACCACAAACAGCTGAATCGTCTGAAAGTGTGCTAAGCTTTGTGGGCTATTTAGTTTCCTATTAAGTGATCTCATGATGGGTCAAAACAAGACAAATTACTTCCACTAGACCTCTAGTCACAGTGCTGTAGCTAATCTTGTGATAAGGTTAATGTCGCTACAAGTGCATTTCACCACTCCAGATAATGTGTTTCAGTAAGTTATATATTAAAAAGTATAGGTTAGGTGTGCATGTTTACTCAGGTCAGCCTCTGGATAAGCACTCTGGGAAATTCCAATTTCTCTCATTGACTGAATGCTGGGAATGTCATTAAAAAACTTGGGCTGTGTGAAAGTAGCAGAGACTTTTTAATATAACTTGATTAATATCAAACCTTGAGAGAAGGAGGAGTGTTTATCATGTCCAAAATGCTTCCAGCCACAAAATGTGGAAGGGAGAGGTAGGCCTTGGGAATAAGTAGCTACCACCTGTCTCTGTAGACAGGCTGCTGGCAAGGTCACCTTGGCTGATGAAATGGACTGTTCAGCCATCCTTGTGATAGAGTCAGGTAATATCGCTATGCTTTAATAGGTTATATTTTTATCAAGTAGAGTGCGATTCAAAGCTTGCTTTGAGTCTGAATTTCTGATATAAAATAAATAGACAAATAGTGGCAATTGGTTTATTTTGTAATTAAGTATGTCAAATTTATGGAAAATTTGGTACTAGCTTATGAAAATTATTTTTCTATATGGGGCACTCAAATTTGACAGTGTGTTTCTCTGAAGGGACTGTTTTTATTTTGGTTTGGGTTTAGGTTATCAGAAATTTGATACTCTGTGATACTGACTGCAAAATATTTCAAACTTTGTCAGTGGTTTAGTTCAGTCTGTAAACAGTTATGATGGAAGACTGATGGCAGATTTTTAGCTCTTTATCTACTCAGTCATTTGAATGTCTTTCTAGTATATGCCAAATGAATTGCATGTTACTGGCTTGATACAAAACTTATGTTAAGTTGTCCTGTAATATCTAGTCAAGACTAGAAAATTATAATTGTCTTATTTTCTTTAGAAATGATAAATTGAATATAAATAATAATACCAATATAAGTTGGTTTCATTTTCTGTTCTTTTTCTCTTAGAATAGCTATGCTATGTAATTCAGATGCCCCAGATGGTGTATTAATTTTATCTGAGAATCCAACCATTCCTTCCTTTATCACTGTGCTTTTGAAAGCTACAGATCCAAAGAACACCATATAAGACATATCCCTTGCTTGTAGTGTGGTTTTTAGGATGTTTGTACTAACAAAACTGCAATTTCAAAATATTGTGTGTCACTGAAAAGATGATTTGGTGAATTTTTCTCAAAACATTATTGCACCATGTTATCCAAATGCTCAGGGCTGCAATGCTTCAAATGTCCTGCTTCCAGACATACTGAATTCCAAGTAAAATTAGTGTATGTCACCGCTGAGCTTTGTGAACTCATGGCCTGAGTGTCAGCAGAAGGACAGAGGTCTTAGGTGAAGCCTGCTGAAAGTGACAAGCTCAGCCCCGGGCTCTGAAAATGAGCAATGGAGTGCATGGGTGGCAGTGCTTCAAATGTGTGTGAGCTTTCAGATATTCTTGGTCTGTGTTGTGCTTAGCCTTAGATTTTTTTGACAGGAAAAATCAGAGAAAGTGACTATTATTCAGTTGCTAGGCCTACTGAAGGAAATGTCTCCTGACATTACTTATGGAAAAATACAGTGGCTACAAACAGGGGTTACAGAGAGAACACCATTATGGAAGAGTATAAAATATAAGGCATTCCCCTAGTATATGGGAAGCTGAGGTTTAAGCTTGTCATCTCTGTCAGCGATCTGGTAATTAAACTGATATTTTAGTCATGGTGTCACTTGTTCTCTGGCTTTACCCGGGAATTTCTCCTTGACAAAAATGATACAAGCACTCCTGTGAAAAACGGTAGGATTTCCAAACCACTGTCACAAAAGGGGATGTTCTGTCAGCCTGCACACACAGCTGGTGCCCTCATTCACTCATTATGTGCCTTTCATAGTTAAAGCCAGTAATAACAGGTTACCAGAATTAGTGTCAAGTATCATGCCATCAGAGATTTTTGACTAGTAGCAGTAGTGATGAGCTATAATCCTTTAAATAATGGTACCTGATATCAGGCATTTTCATTATTGCTGACTACAGCTTTACAGGGAGGGTGTCATGACATGCTGTCACTGCTGTCATGCTGTTGACTGAAACCCATATGTTGTGATATACTTGAGTTCTGGGATGCTTACTGATAAAAGCACTATACTTCAGATTTATCCTGTTTTCCTCAAGCCTATGTGAGGCCCTGATCTGCTGCATGCCACAGTACATGTTCTGAAGCAAAAATTGCTAAACCATTTTAAGTTCCTTGGCATAAAGAGCATACAGCTGTACGTAGTTCTACATCTGTGCTATCCCATCAAATCAAAGGCATTCCTGAATACCATGCTCTCCGTGTTGTGCTTCACGACAAAATGGTTTCAAAAATATTTAGAGATAATTTTCTTTCTCTGATAGTGATATTGTATGTATGCCAGCAAAAGATCAGAGGGAGGGTGGAGGACTATTCTTTAAATAGTGATAAAAAGATTTTTCAATAATTCTTAAAATTGTTCCAAAAGCCACTTAGGAAATTCCTTTTTCTAAACCCATGACTGACCTCCCAAGTGCATATACACAGCAAAGATGGTCTGGCTGACCTACGCATATTACGCTGTTGTACTTATAAATGGCATCTGGTGAAGGAGCAAATAATTACTGGTATCTGGCACTATTTCTGTACCTCTAATAAAACAGAGCCGGAGATCATTCCCTGATATACATAGCAGTTGGCTCTTTTTCTTCCAGGCCTCAGTAGTCCAAGACAAAATTATAACCATGTGTGCATTTGGGTGGAGGGAGTCATTTTAAAGTGTCAATAGCATGAAATAATGTGCGGACTGTGTGAAACTCAGAATATGTGTTGTATGCCGTGGGATGTAACATGCAGGCGTACAGGGATGTTTAAGGTATTAAATCCTACTGGAAAACTGCTGGAGGATTATACAGAGACAAAGGAGTCCAAACTTGGTCTTTTCTCTTCTATACTGACTACTGGGAACTGTCTTTATCATATGCAGTCCCAGCTGTGCCTGGGCATTGTCCAAGGGGAAAGCTTGTTGAGGCAGGCCAGCACGATGCAGGAAAGCAGGCTACTAAAGGAGCTCCTGGCCTTGAGAGGGCCCTGATGATCCAGTTTGACCCTCTGGCCTTTTGTTTTATTTAGTGTCATAGATGTATGATGATATATCTGGATAAAGCCTGATCAGTTAATTGTCGATACGATGCTATATCTGCTCAGCTGGTATGATCTAGCATCATAACATGCCATGCAGAAAGGTTCAAGGTAACTCTTTCTCTGGGTGTCGTGTTAGCCTAGGTGGAGTGATGCACGGCACTGACTGCATTGCTTATTTCTGTAGTAGCTGAGTATCTTTGCACAACTCTACACTGGGCCACATACACTAGGCCAGGAGGGATGGGGCTTTGAGCAACCTGGTCTAGTGGGAGGTGTCCCTGCCTATGGCAGGGGGGTTGGAACTAAATGGTCTTTAAGGTCCCTTCCAACCTAAACCTATGATTCTATGATTGTATAAGCACTACAATATGCCCAATGAAAAAGAAAAAATGTCTTTTCCCCTCTCTTGTGCTTTCCTTACATAGGTTGCTCTAGTGTTTCTTTGCAAGGTCTAGTTTCTCCACCAGTGGATTTCTTACCAGACTCTGTGTCCGTGCCATTCTGCTGGGGGCTTTTTCCACTTAGGCTAATCCAGCAAAAAGACCATAAGTCCCACAGTTACAACTATGGTGTCTCTGACTGATAGATTAAACACTGACCTTTTAATATGAGACTGGGCCAAGGATTCTTAACTGCAAAGAATGCATTGTGACATTTTAACAAGTAAATGTCAAACAAGAAAGTAATGGAACATACACAGTACTGTTACAGAAGACAGAAGAAGATTTAAGGCCCCATATTAATTTATGAAGAATAGGTGGCACATCAGCGGTACCTATGAGGTACCTAGGCTACTTGAATTCCTACAGAGTAGAAGAAGAACTGAAAAATTAATCTAGTACTAATTTGATGTTAATACCAAAGCTTTTCTATCAGAAGCCAAGTGTAAAGCTATAGTTCTTGTACTGTATATTTGTCACAGAATATTTTGTGTGTACAGAGGGTCTGAGAAGTTTTCAGTTGTATTAAAACACAATGATTTATGAAAACAAGAATACAACAATGCCCCATACTGCTATAGTTTTCAAATACCATTGTATAATTTAACCTAGGACACTGTTGTTATCCCTTAAAGAACATAAGGTGTATTACGCAAAACCAATTACAAAATTATCACGTAGATTTATAGAATCTCTTTCTTTGCTCTTTTCACATAGTCCTTAGTATTTCTGTGTTTTCTGGACATCATTTTAAGCCGATAGATATTCTTGAAAGAAAAATTCAGCAACATGCTGGTATTTGTTCAATAATTTGACATGCAAACACTTTGGCAGTATGGCATCATATTTATGCAATAGATGGTAGAAAGCTAGCAGTTAAATAAATTATCTTATCGGTAGCATAAAGAAGTAGTGTGTATGGAGTTACTCTGTGTTTTGTTAAAGGGCATACTCCTGTACACATTTCAAAACAGCATGGGAGTTGAGTCACAGATGCAGATAATCCTATGATTTTTCTACATTTAGGTTCAAAACCACAGCATTCTTCCTTTTGTGTCTACCGAGTTATACCTGTCAGCCAGCTGGACTCAACAGTTCAGGATACTTTACTGTTTCTTAATCCTTTTGCATATTTAGATGATTTGAAGCTTTGCACAGTGTCAATTTATTCCATCTAAGGGAAATAAGATGGTGTCTCACCATTCTGAATTACAGAGATAATATTCAGAATCAAACTACTATCTTTTTATTTTCAACAAGTTTCTAATTCAAATAATATCACTAGTTATGAAATGTTCTATTTTTGAATTCTCTAACTATTTTTGTACTTACACGTGAGTGTAAGTGCTGACTATAAAGTCACACAGTTTTACTGAAGCTTAACAATCAAAACTGTTTTTAACCAACTAAGGATTACAGAAGCATATTAAGTTAAGAAGATAGGAAAATCAATTAAATATAGCAGGTTTCTACTGAAATTTCTGTGCACAAATTTAACCATAAATAAAAAATTTGAATGGTAGTATTACTTACCTCTACTATTGAAAATCTTTATTTTTAGTTGTTTATAAATTTTTGGAAATCAAGATGCACGTGTAACTTTAACATGCTAAATTTGGCATGAGTTCTTATCATTCGGAGTTTGAGTCTGGTGCTCTCGACAAGCCTTTAAAACTTTGTATTTCCTGTTTTTCTACTAATTCCCCTTTGTATTGATTAAAATAATGAATGAAGACCTTTTTAAACAAGACCTTTTAAACACAGGAGCAGTGAACTTAAGAACAACAAGTGGAAGAAACAAAGCAAAGTTTACTTTTTCAACTGATTGAGATGGATCTGGCCTATGCCCTACACAAGCTGTAACATAGGGCTTTCAGTTGGTAGGTTTGGGATTGTGTCACAATTGGAGATGATACCCATATGTTGCTTCAGATAAGTAAAATCCACACAATTCATTAATTAAGTAAGCTTAAGGATTGAAAGAGGTTGATCTGCAATGGTCTTCAGTGAAGTGCATGGCAGGAAGAAGAAAAGCCCCTCTAGGAAACTTGAAAATATCTCATGAGGCCTGCTGTGTAAGTAGAAACCAGTTCAGACAAAGTCCATGTAAGAGTCAAAGTAAAGCCTGGATCTGTAGCTTTTGTAGTTTCCGTACAGTGGTGTTTTAGATAGTCTTTGGATAAACAGAACCTGAGGTTAGAATTGCAATGCTGCTTTTTTTCCAAAGTGGAAATGTATGATTCTGAAAGCCTGTTACTCTTTTATTTATTACATGTGCCCTTTAGATTTCATGCAGGGATAATCTGCTCTTTGAAAAGTCTAGAACAGAAAAGTACCCAACTCTTTCTCATCTGAGAATTATCCTTGCTGGCTAAATGGAGACCATGTTGTGCGATTCATGAGAATCTCTTATCGAATAAAGAAAGAAAATAATTTTTGATCAAGGCATTGTGTTCTTTAAATAATGTGTCTTTCCTGTGGTTTAGAAGCTTTTAATACATCAGAGCAGTAAAGGTGGCTGATTAATAAGCATTAACAGGGTAGCTAACAATTCTCCATCTCTTCCACTGTTTTTCCCCCATTCTCCCGCTTTTTTTAGCCCCAGCCAGCATGACGTATGCCTTTCTGAATCTTGTGAAGTTTATTGAACTCAATAGGGTTTCAGACTATTGGCAAGATGTTCTTGGACGGAGACCTGTGCAAGAAAGAAGGTTAGGAGTTTGAATTGAGTATATTGGAGGTTTATGGGTGAAGAAATGACCTGTGAAAACACACAAAGATATACGAATTCACTTAAAATTAATTTTAAGTGGAACTGAGTCATTGTTCCCAGGTAGATGCAATGGACAACACAAACTACTTCAAAGCAGTACAAAGAGGAACAGAATGCTCTAGTCTGTTCTGTTCAGGTTCAAGATAGAAGTGATTTGACTCTTTATCCATTATAAAACTCCATTTAAGACACACTTTCTAAAACTTATTTTTTCTTTATAAACTGGTCTAGGTAGAATATTGACAAATTTTATTACATTAGTCTTCCTTTAATAGAAGTCTATGTTGTAGTTCCCTGTAAATCAATATATTAAATCTGGAGGAAATTAGGTTCCTCGGGCAGTATCAGAAGTCAGAGGCCTGTTTGGCAGGGTTAATAGTTCAAAAAGCTTTCAAAATGCAGTTCAGTAGCATAAAAGAAAAATGGCTATCAGACTACAACACACATAAAACACAGGAATATTGATTCCTCAGGCTTTAATCCTAGGTGGGCCAGCAAAGCAATTTATTTTTATGTCTTTTTTCCAAATAAAGTGTTTTATCAATAGAGTTTTGCTAAGACTGTAAGAATAAATCTTTCCTATGAGGAAATTCAAGTAATAGGATTAGAATTGGGACCACATAATCTTATAGGATTCTTTTTCTTTAAAAGCCTATTTGTGTTAGCTAGTTCTAATTGAATGACTATAGGGTGCTCAGAAGCCTGAATCAGGCCAACATGTTAAGTGGGATAGATTTCCCACGTAACAAATTTAATGATCAGCTTTGAAAGATAGGTTAAGAGATAATCAATATCCCCCTAGGGATGAGCATTCAAGCTTAATGGATTTAACCAAAGCAGATTTTCCTAGTATTTATAGTTGCTCTTCTCTAGACGGTTAAGAAAACATATGTTAACTGAAGAAAAAAAAGAACTCATGTAGTCTTATTTATCAAGCTATTCATGATAGCAGTTTTAGCCCTCTCAAACTCATGTATCTTTTTAACATTTTTATTGGGAATTCCACCATGTGGTTTTAAAGCTGTGAGAGAGTAACTTAATCTTACTGAGTTTGGATTGGTATGCCTTGACATGTGGTAAGGCTCATGTACTCAGAAAAAAAGTCGTCAGTTTTTTCTCGTGATGGTAGTGATAGGCACTGCTTAATGGTTCTGTGTATTCTTTCCACCATGCACTCTCTCAAAAAATGCATGAGATCTTTTAGGAGGTTTCATTATTTTTTCTTTGAAAGTCACTTTACTGACATTCATCTCCGAAGAGCTGGCGCCCTAGTCTGTACAGAATACCTTAGACTTACTCAGCAGCTCTAATAGTCTGTGCTTCATTGTTTTGTTTTACTTCCCAAAGAAAATTTTAGTCTTGACTGCCATGGCCATCCACTAAAGTAAGTAATATCTTTGCACATGCTGTCTGAAAATTGGATCCTGTGAATGTACCAGTGAGAAGGCACTGAGAATCCTGTCTGTTGGGTACACTAGGTATTATTGCTGAAAATTAAGTATAGGATACATGGTAATACTCTACAGAGAGAACAAGAAAGCAACATAATTGAGAAACAGTCATTTGTGTCCCAGTGATTGCATTTACACTCCTGCAAGTGCACCCCTGTGAAACTCCATAGGCAAAACTCTGTCATTTTCAATGGTGCCTTATCTTTGGATCACTCCTGAAGCATTATAAGAATTACTTGAATAGTAAAGTGTGGGGGAAACTCCAGAGCTGTCCAAGTCTTAGAGACCTGTCGTGGTTTGGCCTCAGCCGGCAGCAACGAACCAAGCGGCCGCTCGCTCAACCCCCCACAGCCGTGGGAGGGAAATAGGAAGAAAACCGCAAAACTCGTGGGTTGAGATAAAGGCAGTTTAACAGAACAGCAAAGGGAAGAGAAAACAGTAACAATAACACCGATAAAGGAATATACAAACGCGATTAGGCGCACCGCCACAGCCCGCACTGAGCAGCGACTTCCTGCCCCCTCCCCCCGGCAGCTCCCCCCCACAGCCCGGGCATGGCTCACATGGCATGGGGTACCTGTGTCCCCTCCCATCCTTGGGGAAATTAACCCCATCCCTGCCGGAACCAGGACAAGATCCCAGAACATGCTCATAGGCAATCTTGGTGAAATGGCACCAACTTTAATTGCCAATGTATACCCACCAAGACATTACTGCAAAGGCATATTCTAACCCCCATACCCTCATGTCATGCCACATTGTCTTGATGAGCAAAATGCCTTTTCTGTAACAAGCTTGGTAATAATTAATTTTCATTCACTGGTTAGCCCCATCACTGCCAGAGTGCCAGGTAGGATAGAGGGCTTGCAAGCCATAGAGGAATTTCATAGAATGGTCTCACTGGGACTAAGAAGTATGTCAACAAACATGACTGGACTTAACTGTTTGCTTGCCCCATGCTGAACAACAAAGAACTGCTGTTTAAGCACATGACTTAGAATGATAGTGTGATTCTCCCTGCATCCTCTGCTCCCCTTTTATAGCCTTGGGCCTGAGATGTGCCATTGCCAGATCTGATGTTGAGAAAGAAAAAGAGAAAAAAATTAACTCATATTGAAAAAAATGTCTGTCCCAGCCTCATTGGTGCAATAGGACAGGTTTCATTTCCTAGTAAATATTTTCAATATCACCATGTTGGAATAAGAGTGCAGAAATTGTAAGAGAAGTAAACACTGTGACTATGTGCAAGTTTGCAAACATCTGGTCTAGTTCAACGATTTGGCCAAAGCACTCATAAGGAATATTTTTTATCGACCCAAGTAAGGGGTTTAATATTTGCTAGGAATTCAAGATAAGGTTTGCTGCCATATGGCTTACCTTCTTTGTCAGTGACAAGGGGAAAGATTTATTCAACAGCTGGACACTATCATCCCCCTTTTTTTTCCCCTAGAACACGTAAAAATCCAGAGATCCCCCAGCTTAGGACTTGTCTTCTTAGTGAAGCCTATGGATTCCTACAGAGAGTGGGAAAGTGAGATCTCTCTTATGTCAAAAGACAAAGTAATGATGGAGGAAATTCTAGGTTGTGCCAGAATTGGAATAAAAAAGAGAACATATTCTTTTGTGCATGCAGACCAAATCTGCAAAAGCAAGCGTTCCATGTGCCAACACATGCCATCTAACAACTCCAGGAACAAGAAGGTTCTGGAAGAAGACAGGTAGGCAAAAATTACAAGGTTGGTTTTGCCCAAGTTTCTCCTCCTTTTTTAATCCCACTGTCTTGTGCTATTAGGAAAAAAATAGTTAGAATGAAACAAGGCCCCTTTATGGTTAATCCCTGGACACATAATGCAGGCAAACCACAGGAGCTACAGTGATAATTAGACGGACCTTGTCAAAGGCATTGAAAGGGTTTGTGGATAACTGGTGTGTCCAAAAATCCTCTGTGCAGACTGCAGTTGGCCATAGCTAAAGCTCTCTGGATGAGCACATATGAAATGCCTCTCAAGCATTAGGTGTGGAAACAAGTAGGTAAAGACACTGGGACTTCGAACAGCCACGAGAATGTGGGGGATGCATATAGAGTCATCAGAAGAATTAGATCAAACTTTCAAGACCTGTAAATGAAAAAAAAAGCACAGCAGTTAAATTTTCAAGATGTATCATCTTTCACCATTCATTCCTTGTACTTCAGACTCCTACTGTTTTCCTATTAAAAAGAAACTACTGCAGTATTCCTCAGTAATAGATCCAAATAGTGCTATTGTAAGATGTCTCTTTAAAAGAAAAAAAGGAAAGAAAACCACTTTTGAAATAGTTTCATGCTCTTCTTTACATGTAACTTTTGTATTATGGCCTTTATTACTATTTATTGTTTTATTCTACAATTACATTGACTTATTGTTCTGGCACTGATGAATTGGTTCCCTTTTTTCAGACTTAGATTAGCCTGCACTTCAAAAGGTGCAAAAGTTCAAATAATTCTTACAGTAAAAGGAGTCTTCTAATGTTTTGGCAGTCATGGTTTTATTGGCATTTCTGGCCAACATTTCTCAACTTGTTTCATCCTGCTTTGTTTAAACCAAAGGACATCTTGAGAGGTAATATCCTGCTGCTGCTTTGTTTAAACTTGTTCCATGTTCCCTTCTGAATGTTGGTCTGTTTTGTCTTGACCTAAAACAGGATAAGGGATTATAATAATCTGACTTCTGGTGAATGCTTCCTATTCTTTGCCCCTCTGCTAAGAGTTTCCCACTTGGCTGTCACAGAGCCTAGAGGCAAAATCTATAGCTTGGATTAAAACTTTGCACTGAACACTTTCTCATTTGTTCTCACCATAAGCAAATGCATGATACTACAGAGAACCTGTAGAACCTGTACTTCCAACCATTATTACATTACCATAGAGAAGATCCTTTGCTTATTTTCTCTCGTGCTACTACTTTGGTGTATCTAAAAGACAAAGTTAGTGCGACATTGAGTGAGAGTTCACATAGAGCTCTTCTCATTGCAAATGTGTTTAGTATGATGGACATCTTCCTTCAAACTCAGCTTTTCAGCTAGGACTTGCTTTTTGTCATATTTGATTCCTGTGCACCATCAAAGAATGTATTCCATCTGAAAGGAGGCCAGAAGAGCTATGGGCAGACACAAAAAGAAAAATTTAATCCTTGTGAAGGATTAAATCCTCTTTATTTTCCCATATTTTTTCATAGGAGGTACTATGGGCTAGGAGGCTATGGGCTTAGTATCCTGTACTGATATAGGTTTAAATTAGCAGTGGAACAGAGAACGTAGAAAGTACAGACAGTTTGCAGTGGGTATAGAGTCTAAGTATGAAACCTTGATAAATTGGTTTGGGGTTTTTTTGGTGGTTAACTGACTAAAACAAATAGATCTGAATCTGTTTTCATTGACAGTGGTATAATACTTATTAGTATAAAAATTGTTGGATTCAAACCTGGGAGCTTGTTATTGAATTTTCCTCATTTGTTCCTTTTAAACACAACTTGATTTTCACTGATGAGAACCAATGGCAGGAGGGAAATGACCAAAAGCTGTTGCAAATATCCAGGTTCTTTCATTTTCAAAAAATGTTGTGGGTTTTTTTTTTTTTTTAACTTAAGCTGAGAAACATATTTTGTATTATTTTTGTTTCAGCTTAAAAAGTTATGGGTAGAAAGAGAAAATGAAGAGAGAGGAAAAGCAAGCAAGCTAAAAATTATTGGTTTTTATTAAATTTTAATTCAAAAAAAATCTTAACAGAATTCTTTAAGAAACTGTTTTTTTCTAAAATCTACCATGTAAAATGGATTACCCCTTTAATCATCTCTGGTTTTTAATATGTGTATATTTCAAAAGTCATCCAGCCATTGTCCAATAATGATATTTCTCGCTTGCAGAGTACAACAACTTTATAATAATTCAGAAATTTCACTGCAGTATAACTGCACAGACACTGACACAACAGTCACAGAACAGATTAGAGTTGATAATTTTATTCACCTTAAATCAATATTCTTTTATATGACTCAGCATAATTAACTGTTTTCTGTTTCTTGGATTTCTGCTCCACCCCTCTTCCACTCTTCCATACATTTAAACTCAGTATTTCAATAGTAGGTTTACAATTCAATAGAATTCAATACAATAGTATTTCCGTACTGCTTACCATTGCTGCTGGTTTTAAAAAGAATTAGTAAAGCTAGTTACAAAAGATACAATTATCATTAGCACATTGCTGCATATTTTTCATTTATTCATTTTAGTAAAGTCTTTTAATAAAGATCCTTCCTGATTCACTCACAGTGTTCAAGTACTAAAAGAGTTGAGCCTCATTTCTACGTACAAGATATTGCCTATTAAACGTGACAATAGTGATATGAATTAAATTAGGTTTAGGATTAAGTTAGTAAGATCTCACTGGGATATTTGAGAAGGGACAATACCCATGCAGACCTCAGAACTACTTACTACTTTCCTAAATGTGAAGACATCATCTGGAAATACGTCACATTTTATGCTAATATCAGTGAACTTCATATGTCAAGTTAGACTTAAATGTGATGCTATGAACTTGTCTTTACCTTTGCAGATTTATCAGTTTCAATTGCACTCAGAAGTACATTTCAGAGACAAATTGCAGTTTTAACAGATGCTTTGCTTACTAAATATAAGCTGCCATTCTAGTGATGAACTAATTTAGGGATATGCATGCAATTAAGTATGAAAATAGTGTAGTCTTCCTTAGAATTTACTGGCTAACACTTAAACTTCTGTTAAGCAACTTAAACTATGAAGGGTCTTTTATAAAGATATTTAACAGATTATTTTTTTTTTTTAGGATACAGACAAGAACAATTTCCATTGCATAATGTTATAATCCCTCAGTTCTCCTTTAAGAAATGTATCTGACTCAGGAAAGATGAAAGCTAAACTGTCTGTATTTCAGATATCCTTAATTTTTTCAGGCCAGATGATGCTCTTGGTAATGAAACACTTTGGAGTTTTATCTTTTTTTAGAGAATGTTTTGCTTTTTTTAGATTGAATTATTGCTGTTATCATTCTTCTTCAACATTATTAATGATAATAATAAGGTTCTGGAAATACCTATGAGTCAAATAAAAAAGGTCTCTGACTGTATGCTGTGCTAACACAGAATACAAGACACTCCATGTTGTGAAAAGCACATACAAGGTTTAAGAACAGAAGGAATGTAATATGCTTCATGGTATGATAATGGCAAATGTCCCAATAGGTTCACAGCCTACACCAATATTCCCTTATTTATCAAAACTGTTTCTGTAGGGGAATTGTGCATAGTTGGAAAAAAGTAGAGAAACAGGAAGGAGAGTCGAGTGAGGAAAGAAGAGAAGTAGATGAGGTAAAAGACTGTGGGACTTGGGGAAAAGAGGGAAAAAGCTACTTAACTGAAGTGAACATGGTGGAGAAGTGCACGTGGGCATTGTTTGCATCCAGAGGGCTCCTTACATGCTGGGGCATGTTCAAAATGAAGATAAAGTCAGAAGTCAAGTACTCTCAGGGATGGTTTATTCAGCCTTCCAATCATATGTGTATCATAACAGACTGAATATCTGTGTGCTTACGTCACGTAAACCTTTCTTAGTAGAGCGATATCTCATGTCCAGTTACAGGAATATTGTATATTGTTTTATGATGTATGATGTGTCACATAAATGGGTTTATCGGGATTATGCACCAAATTCTGAAATTAAATAACAGCAATAATAAAATTATTAGAATTGCACTGAGTCAGTGAACCTCTGGAACATTACAATTTCATTTTTGTAATTTAAAAAATTCTATCGTTTCTGGTTTTTCCCCCTATGTTTTTTCATATCTTTTCACTTTGTACAAATGAATTATCTGGATCTAATGTCTCATTATATAAGGAACATTAAGTAACATATCCTTAGCCCATTTTTAAATACTAAAGAATAATTTTTATGTGATCTTTTCCCTGTAACCCTGTCATCAACATGCCATGGAATAAAAGGAAGTCACCAAATTAGTGGATACTCTTTGGAAATAGTTAAACAAGTATGAGATAGTAATTTCACTTTTCTGTTCTGTGTTCTAGAACTAGCTTTCCTGTTTATGAAGTTAAAGTGTACAGCGCTATGGTTTTTTAGACAGTTCACACAAACTAGCATTTGACTAGTCTTCCATACATGTACTTTCTGGTTGTTTCCAAAGTACAGCGGTTTTGTAAAACCACAGTATTTTGGGTTACAATCAAGTTAAGGTAACTTCAGATGCAGAAAGTTAAAATCCCTACTTTCCACCTATAGTCAATAGAGAGAAAAAGATTTCTTCAACAAGCAGCTGAGCGCAGATTTAAACTGTCCTCTGTTGAAGTCTCTCTCCAGTGTCAACAGGGGAGCCTGGGGCAGCTAGCCTAATGCTAGCTTTTGTGACTGCTTCTCAGGGCATCAAATTTGTCCCTTTGCAAAGTAAGCACAGTTTTTATTGAATCTTGTGAGAATTCTTCACAGTAGCATCAGGAGAGAGTTTGACCAAGTATCTGAGAAACAGAAGGCATTAGAGCTGGTAAACAGAGCTCTGCTGACTGGCACGCTTATTTAAGACAGCAATGGCATAAAAATCTGTATAGGCTCCCCTACATTTCCCAGATAATACGCCTGAATTCTGGTCTGTAAGGACCATCTCTAAACTTACAACATGGTTCTTTATGCTGACTGACCTTGAACTTCCTTTATAAGCACTAACTCAGGCACTGCTTGGCAATGGCTGTGGCTCTAGGTTTAAAGTGAAAACACTAAAACTACTGTATTTTTCACCATAAAGGGAAATATGACCAGTTTTGACAGTCTAAGAATGATGGTACAGGAATTGCATAGAGAAGAGTGTTCTCTGGGATGTATGTTTGCTGAGCCGTCATTGAATAATGTGAATACTCTATTTGTGCAACATTTCTCTGCACACAGAGAACTGTAGTTGTAGTTGATGTACCAGCACAATATTCTGCCCTTTTGATATCGACTACTAAAGTTCTGTCACTAAGTAGCAAGTGTTACTTCACAGGTATATTCACACTGAGGAAAGAAATAGACACAGTCTTGATATGTCTTTATTAATCCTGAAAACAGAGATTTTGGGAAGCCATTCTCAAGACACCAAGATGGCCTGTTTTATTTGGGGGGGAATTAAGGTTTAGTAGCTTGGGTACCAGGCTAGTGAGCATGACACTTCGCTAACTGTGGATGTAGTGGCTCCAATTTGTACTACCTCAGGATATGCTTGCTACATTATTTTATTCTACAGATGGTCCATTGTGGCCTTCACAAATGTTTTTCTGGTCTATACAACACTTCTTAACAATGTCAGGAAATAGGTAATGCAACACTGATTTTAGAATATTTTGCAGCTGATCACGAATTGAAAGAAAAAGTCTAGGCCGCGGGAAACACTTTGGTCCAAACACTTGCTCAAAGCTGGGCCATGATGAAACTACGGAAAGTGCCACAGTTACATACACATTAAAACTTCATGGAGTTTCATCCCTGTAAATCAGTCTGTCCCAAATATCAGCTTCAGGACTGGGCTTTAGGTTATTCTGACATTTTGGGGTTTAGACACATTGGACATAAGATGAACCCAAAAATTGTGAAATGTGATTTTAAAATTGCAACAATTACAGACTGGATTTTAGAGTACATGTAATGTTTGAAACTTCTGATTCATTTAGTAAATATGATTGTTTTTCCAAATATCTTAAATTTATTTTAATAAAGAGTCATTAGTAAGTGCATCTTGTGAAAAAGTATTCACTCAAGCTGTCTTACAAACGCCATCCTCAAGCATTTTATTTGATGGAGATCACAATCTAGATTTCTTATCTAAAAAATTCCTATTTATCTTTTGAAGTAGTCTGCTTTTTTCTATTTTAGGAATACATTGTATGGTGTTTGCTGTAGATGAGAGCCATGATAGAAAAATTTATGTGAGTGTAAGCTCCTCAAAAATTAGATATGCTATATACCATCTCTTTTACTTGACAGACTCTGGATGCCTGGTTCACAGGAAGACAAAACCACCTAATTTTTCCTGTCTGATTTCTGGTGAACAGTGTTGATGAAGCCACAGAATCCTGAAGCTCCAGCTGGCACAGAAAATCAGGTATTTGGGTAATATTAAAGTCTCTGCATAATGTTATCTCATTCATAGTGTTACCTTTTCAGTCATGTTTTTTGAGCAGGGAAGGAACACATATTGCCAATAATACATGCTATCAAACTGGGTTTTTTTAAGCATACAAGTCCTGATTCTGCAATGATTTCTATACAAGCAGATGACTGTGCAGCGTGACAGTGACTTATCTAAGGCTGTCTATGCAGGAAATCTACCCGTGTGGGCTTATTGCGAGAATAGGGCCATATGCTGATACAAAACCATTCATGGACCTCCATGTTCATGTCAGACTGAGGGCGATAACCCATATGATCCTCATACGTTATAATTTCATGTTAAGTCAAAATAGCTTCAGTCTATTCCTTGTCACTGACTTTTACATTTTCTTCATTAAAGGATAGTGTAAGTACCATCTTACCATGATACTTGCAATGAGTAGTTTAAAAAAAAATTGTTTCCTCTACTACTACTACTTTTTTTGCTTGAAGTACTAAATTTTGACTTCTCTGTCTCTGCCAGGAGTGTTATCCCTCAGGAAATACTTGTCAAATGTAAATGAGCTACCAGATCTGCCATCTTTCTTAACAGAAGTACACTGTGCACTTATGAATAGTGCATCAGAGAGCTGGGACAATGCTGCTATTTAATTATTAGAGTGATTAGAAACTCACTGGCATCTTTGATTTTCTACTCTTCTGCACATATAGAAGCAGAGCAAAAAAGAAGGCTTATCTATGTTTTTTAACATTAGTACTTGCAGGGATCACTTTAGCATCAACCTAATATATTTTCCAGACACAGGTATAAACCATCATATATTTTATTAGCACATTTTCAAAAAAGCAATTGCAAGTGTAACAATAAATGTTTTTTCTCCACTGTCAGAAGCTTTGAAGATATCTCTAGCTGGATATCAGCAATTTTAAAAAAATTACTCCATTTATCAGTTCTTATTTCACAAAGCTCTTTGAGCATTCATTATGACTTGTGTATGGAATGTAAAGAGTTGCTGATAGCATATGGATCCTCTATGGAGGGCAATTCTCTTATCACATACCCTGGTTTCTGTTTCTCATCATGATGATTTTAGAGCCTCTTGCATAAAAATTGTACTACTTACTGCTGCTGAGTTCAGCTATTCCCACTTCTTTTTTATCACCCAGTGACATAAGCCTTTTTTGAAAATGTCATCATCTCCATGGCAAATAATCATAATATCATAAAAATATAGTTTATATGGCTTCACTCTCTGCAACTTGAATTAGGTGTAGGACTGGAACTTGCGTACCCTGAAGGAATCTTTTCACATTAGGAACTTGTTTTTCCTTGAAATGTGCTTTGGGTTAGTTTTACATTCACAGGTGTTTAATTATTCAAACAAGTGTTACACTGAATCAACCCATTACATGTACAGGTCACTGGCAGCCAATAGGAACAAAGAATTAATTATCAGCTCTTTAATTAAAAGAAAAAAAGCCTAATAAATATAGAGAGGAAAAAAACAACTAGTTTTCACATTTTCACCAATATAGCAATGTGCTCGCAATTTGTGCTAAAATACATTTTAAGATCTTTATCTAGAAAGAATGTTAGGGCTTTTGATTAGTTAAAATGATACACTAAAATATAGAATTCCTGTTTGGGTCATTTTGTATTGTGCATCAAATTGTCTGTGTGTCTGAGAAAGAATGAAATAAACAAACCAAAAATCCAACCCACATAAGCTTGTTGCAGTTGCACAGTTGTACTGTCAGACTGCAAAATAGCTCAACCACCTTTAATACCTAAAATTGACTGCACTACATAACAAAAGGTCAGTACTTGCCTGCCTCCTAATTCAAAAGAAACAGTTATGCATATATAGAAAGGTGAAAAGTCAGTGAAGCATTCGTCTGGCCACGTGCAAAGAGCAATCTATGTGATTGCTTGTTGAAACCCCAGGCTTGATTCTGCCGCTTAGATGACTTACAGGGAAAGTTTGTCTTCTGCCAGTCCTTTTTTTCGGTCATGTCACGCTCCGAGGATCAAATCTCCAGAGGAGCAAAATGCTGCATTAAGTGTTAAAAAAAACATTTTTACCAGTGCGTCAGTATCATTTCCCTGTGAGTATGCGTGAGCTATCTAATGTTCATGGCTGCTGTCTGCAGCGTGTCAAGTTGCATGGGAAGTGCCAGAACAGTAACGGCAGGAGATACGGAGTAGTCTCTGGAGGAGAATACTGCTAATAGTATTTGCAGGTCTTTGAAGTATCTGCTTAAGGTGATAGCATATCAGTGTGTGACTGAAGGTAGGTATAACACACACAGGGGAGAGGCCAAAGTGCCTGGCTGTAACAAGGAACCATGCCCTAGTGGTTGAAATGTCCCACAGCACCAGTGTTGTATCCCAGCTTCTCCCTCACTCAGTGGAGAACGGCATGCCAGACAGCCGCCCACCAGTCTGACCAGCCAGGGATGTTATGTGCGATGACAGGAAGGAAGAAAGGTCCAGGGACTGATTTGCTAATTGGGCCATGGGAAATAGGAGTTGATCTTCTATGCTGTAAACCCCATAATCTGTGTGTGAGATTTGAGGATGGGCTTGCTACCTCAGAGTCACAAAGCAGCTTGCCCCCCATCCAGTTGCCCTCATGTCATGTGTTGATTTCTAATGGTGGCTGGTGATTACTAGAAACGGTATAGTCAGCACTCATGCAATATGAAGATGCAAATGACTTTCATGCCTTTTTCATGTTTCCTGCATTCTGTGTGTGTGTATCTTTGAGAAACCTCCACAGAGAAACCTCTCTCAAACTAGTGTAGACACTCTCTATCACTGTTTTTTCTTTGTAGTGCCATCTTACAGCCATGAGCTTGGTCCTAACCAAGGTTTGGAGGAGTGATCCTACTTCAGAAATCTTTTCTTCCATAGATAAGTCCATATTCTTTGAAATGCTGAGATCAGTGGCCTTTCAGATTCAGGGCATTTTCTCAAAATAGTAGTTTGATCCTTAATGACTTTGAACAGGGGAACCACATGACTGAGAATGACTGCCCGTAAGGAAGAGCCACTGAACTCAGCATCATGAGGATCAAGCCTTAGATAATTGGCCAATAGCCTGGAGGTTTGTGTCACATTTTGATATTGTTATACCTTTCCTGCTGATTTCCTTGACCTCATTATTCTCTTTTTGCAGAATCACCAAATGTGCAATTTGGCTCATTTACTTATAAAGCGTAATGAGGACTAATGATAGAATGGTCCTTTTTTCTTCTTCTTTAAAAAAAGAACAAACAGCTGGAAAGTAGGTAAATGCTTCTCAGAGTGTCTGCAATTGCACAGCTGAGAAGCACTGCTGGCCCTTACGTCACTCCAACTGTCACAGCTGTATGAGCCACTAATGACAAAACCAAATGCTCTCTCCTTCCACTGTTACCCTCTGGAATAAGAGAAGGATATTGGAGATAGTGTGAAAATGACTACTGTGCCTTTAAAGCTTTTGTTATGCTGAAAGCTGATGAGTGTTTGCAATTTGAAAGCACTTTTTGAGTGTCTAACCAGTGAAACAGAGATTTTTAATTCTACATTTAGAATCCAAAGCCTGCCCAAGCAATTTAGTTCTTTTTACAGCTTTCCTGAAATGGTTGCAATCTGTGTGATGGGGGGTGGGTAGCAGGAAAAAATGTTGGGGAATTTTGCTGTTACAGCTCAGCCTGTTTTGTAGTCTTTGCTTGCAATTTACTGCAGCGACAATTCTCCAACATCTAATAGGAGAAGATTAATTTTTTGGTATTTAATTTAGCTTTTGTCATCATTTGCATGGGATGAATTCTAAACACTTTTTTGAGAATGCTGTGGCCTTGAGTACCCTTAACTCCCAATGGATGGCACTGGTGGCACTTGGCAATATTGGGCACACGAGAGAAACGTGACAAGGAAATTATATCTAGCTGGGCAATTTTCACATATTTGTGACTTCTGGAAAGGCCACCGTTACTACTTTCTGTTTTGTTTTCAGGACATCAAAGAGTGCCAACTACTAAGAAGCATTGCAGCAAACACCCCAGTCTCGGAAATCCCTGAATATAGAAATGGTCAGCAATGCTTCAGTTGGTCATCTTGGTTGCCCTATGCCACAACACTCATAGTGTCATACCTTGATCAGGAAAACTATTGTCAAATATGCTTATATTTCAAACTAAGCTAGAATTTTCAGCACTAAAACTTATTCCCTTCCAATGTGTCTCTTCACTTCTACTACGTGAATCCAATGTGCCACAAGATGGTTATACAAGACCTGTTTTTAAACTTGCTAGCTTAGGTTGCAGATGCCTCAGCAAAGGACCTAATGCAGACTGCAGAACCTGCCTGAGAAACAGAGTGTGTATATGGAGAGAGAGGAGGAGCAGAAAATGGGGTTATGTCAGTTGCACCATAAGAATGAGCAAAGCATACAAAAAAAAGATTCATGTAGTTTGGTGTCCATCACAGCCAGTGGCCAAGAGGTGATTTCTAGGGATAAATGTAGGAGGACGTAGCCAAAGAGGTAGGATTTTTTGTTTTCCAAGCTGAAGAACTGTAATATGCTTGATTATTTCTCATTCTGATGTCAATTCATACCTTTGATAAGTGTAACTGCCTTAGTGAATCTTTTTGAGATGGAGACCAGAGCTGCATTTTCCAAGGTGCTCTTATACCACAGATTTTGTACTGTGACACAATGTTTTCTTTTGTTATCTATTCCTTTGCTCATAACTTCTTGTGTTTGATTTGGTTTTGTGTCCGTTGTTGATCATTTTGCTGCCAGGTCCTAAGCTAGCAAGGGTACAGCTGTGGTTGAAGCAGCTGTGTTACTGTGGCAGTTTGGAAGCAGCACGACTAGCCTTCTGGACTGCTAATTCTAGTTGCTAATAGTTACAATTCACCACTTCAATTTTTGTTTAGACCAATAACTTATAATTTAAACTAGTAGGCAAGGCAAATGCATGTTTTGTATTTCAAAGGGTAAAATAAACTGTCCCTACCTTCATGTAATGGTTAACACCAGGGACTAAGTCAGGACTTAGTGTAAGTCTACAGCAACAGCTAAACTACAGGCCTTTAGCAACAGAAGAAAGTGGATTCCATACGTGAGGGATGAGTTATATCAGGAGGGGCTAATTCTCTCCACAGACTTTTTTTGTGTATTATCTGCAAATCTTGCAAAATACTTCTTGACGTGTTCTTGAAGATGCTTTGCAGCAGAACACAGCATCTTTGTGTCACGAGGCACTCTTTTTTTGAAACGTTATCTATTTAAAATTTTCATCAATGTATATATATTTCAAATTGCAAATAGTCTAAGATGCAGATTTCAAGCACTACTTATTTCTTCAAATGCAGTTGAATTATCCTGTTAATGTTGACAAGTATCATAGTTTTAAGCAGTAAAACTCCATACTGTTGCTAGGTTTTATAGTGTCGGAAGATTTTGTTACTGTATTTTTACTCTGTCTTTGTAAAATCAGGATGATTTCTAGCTCTCCTCAACCTGGAAGCAGATAGCATTTTTGAAGGTAAATAAAATACAGTTACTTAGCCTCACTAACTATCACTGAATACCTAACTGTATAAAAACCTTTTCCTCATTCCTCCCTGCTACAAAGCTCTTCAAATTTGGAAGCAGATGGCTACTGTTATGTGTGCCTTTTACACTGGATTACTAAAGATAGTACTTTCTCACACTAGGTGGATGTTCTTAATTTTTTTTATTGCTTCTTCCATTTTCCTTTTCTTTTGCATTAAACTCATGCTGTTCTAGGTGTAACAGTATGTGGTTGGCTTATTCCACAGCAGACACCCTGCTAACAGATAATATCTAATAAGATTGGTTAACTGACATTGGCTGAAGGTTTGAAAAGAAAAGCCTTGCACACCATTGAATGCTTTTTAGAGAACAGGCTGTTTTCTGTTCTGGATCAAAGACATGGATGAAAGTCCAGATCTTGGTGTTCTGATTTAAAGGAGGGAGCTCTCAAGAGACTGTATTTAAAACTCTGTTCTTGTGCTATTTTTAATATTTTGATTAATAGAGTTGACTAACCAAGGAAACAGGTGGGCTAAGTGCATTTCCTGATGGTTTTCTTATTGTTTGGGTAGCCTGACCTATTTCTTTCATCCTTTTTACTACTGTTTAAGCTTAACTAATTGGATGGCAGTATTGGTCACCAGCAACATATAGGAGCTTTTAAGATTTTTCATTGCTCATATGTGGTCCTTTATAGCAATTGGGGGAGGGGACATGGCTGGCTCTTCTTTCTATCTTTAAAGACACAGAGAGGGAGTAAAATAATACAAAGATACGTTTTTATGAAAAGAAAAATCCATGTAAGGATTTGAGTTGTGAAATTACAGATAACTCTTAACATCCAACAAAATACTTTTCTAGCACTACAAACTGCGAATGAAGTGTAATATCATTCTCTGTTTCCTTAATGGAAAGTGTGATACCAGCTTATTGAAGTGAGCCCTCAATATTGCAGGTCTTTAGTTAGTCTTTAAATAGAACAAAGTGAGTCAGACTCAAACAATTATGTTTGGAACAAAGAGGTTTGATTACTCAGCCAGAAGCCTCTAGCTTTTAACTCAATACCATAATTTTGAATCTGCACTTGCAGCGATCACTATAAATATTACTTCATAGTTTAGTCTTCTAAAAGTCTTGTCAGGAAACAATTACAAAAGGCCAGCTTTAGACTTGCGTAATTAAATGGAGTGGAACTATACCAATGATGCATCAGGTTCAAGATTACACAGAAGTCTAAATAAAAATATTAAGTGTGCAACTGTTTCTAATTATCTAACAAGAACAAAATAATGTGTGGACATTTCTAGAAACTAATAAGGACTTATCACCCCATTAGAAACCCAGAAAGCATAAATTGAAATAGCGTAAGTATTCCAGTTGGCACAATTTTTCCCTCCATCATTCCTTACACTGTACAGATTTCCACTCCTCTAGCTGTTATGATAGGCAGGGGAGATGTAAGTTCCTATGTTGTGAATGGACTAAAGTTCTCCTATTCTGCCACCAGATTCCTTTATGTCCCAGAGTTGTCACATCTTTCAGTATTGTAACACTGCAGTCTTAGAAATCTGGAATAACTGAAGATTGCAGCGCTAGATGAAAGAAGAGAAGAGTGCCAAAGGAGAGAGAAGACCATCATCATCATATCATGCATTAGCTACTCCCTATGTACAGACATAATGAGCCTAGAACTTGCCTAGGAAGCTGGAAGACTAAGGAAACCCTTGACCTCAACATTTGTGGAGTTCATAGATGAGATGTTTCTCCATTTATTTTGCTAGGAGGGGGGAAGGCATGATTTGATAGTATGTTCATAGTATATCTACTGGACTACGCACAGACAGTGGTTATGATCATATTTTTTGGTAGTAAGAATATATGGAAACCCACCTGAAAATCCAAAGGCTCATTTATTTTCCTGACATAACGTAGGATCTCCTGCTTTCCGCTAATCACTGCCTAACAGGCTAAATGGTTGTGCCAGCGTAACTGCATAGAAGACTTAAGGATTCACTCAGCCAGAAAGGTGTCAGACCATCTGCAGTGCTTGCTGCTGACTCCGTCAGCAGGGTGACTTAGAACATACTGTTCTGAGGTGCCTTTTACTTCAGGTTGTTCAGGACACCAGCTGAAAGATATGATTGATGTTGTGCTTCCACGAGCAAAAAAACATAGGTGCACTTAACCATAGCTCCTAAGTTCCTTTGTGAAGCTGTGCCAAAATGCAAATACCACTTTGTGAACTAGGGACCAAGGATATGGAAAGTAGGGTGTAATGAACAAAGTAATCAGCAGATTGAGTAGATTATAGGAGCTACCCATGAGTGACCACGAACAAGAAACATTTGAGTTTTATTAGACTTTTTAGAGTTTCTAAACTCTCGTAGCATATTTGGTGTGGGTTATGATTTCATTCTGTGCATGCTTTTAATTTTAAAACTCACTGTTTCCTGGTGGTAATGTAATTATGTCTAGTGAGGAGTAAAAAATGAAAGCACACATTGTGTGTGGAAGATTAATTGCATGAAAGATTAACAAAGGCCATTATAAATGAGAAAGATAGCTTGGCAGGAATTTCTTGGATTAAGCAGTTAAATGTTCTCACCATAACTCTAATTGTAGGGTATTTACTGTTTCTGGAAATACGGTATATGTGAGATTGTAACTTTTCCTCAGAGAAGCCTTGAAAATATTTTGATTATGCTTTACCAGCTGGCCTTATATCCATGTATTAATAGGCCATCAATTTAAAAATGGATCTAAGTCTTAACAAAACTGTATCTACTTAATTAATTTTCTGCATAGGATGAAACTCAAAAAGAAATTAAATGTTTTATTTGGTCACATAGACAAGTTTCAAGGGAGTACATGTGGCTATACAGTTACACTTTAATTATCATAGATTTGAAGTTTTGTAAGCCATATCAGAAATGGACAGTGAGGTGGATTGAGAACTGGATGAATGGCAGAGCTCAGAGAGTTGTGATCAGTGGCAGAGTCTAGTTTGAAGCCTGTAACTGGCAGTGTTCCTCAGGAGTCACTACTGGGTCCAGCCTTGTTCAACATGTTCATCAATAAATGGATGAGGGGACAGAGTGTACCCTCAGCAAGTTTGCTGATAATGTAAAACTGGGAGGGGTGTCTGCCACACTGGAAGGCTGTGCTGCCATTCAGCGAGACCTGGACAGGCTGGAGAGTTGGGCAGAGAGGAAACTAATGAAGTTCAACAAGGGCAAGTGTAGGGTCCTGTACCTAGGGAGGAATAACCCCACGCACCAGTACAGGTTAGGGGCTGACCTGCTGGAAAGCAGCTCTGCAGAGAGGGACCAGGGTGTCCTGGTGGACAACAGGATGACCATGACGCAGCAATGTGCCCTTGTGGCCAAGAAGGTCAATGGTTTCCTGGGGTGCATTAAAAAGAGTGTGACCAGCAGGTCGAGGAAGGTCATCCTCCCCCTCTACTCTGCACTGGTGGGGCTACATCTGGAGTATTGTGTCCAGTTCTGGGCTCCCTAGTTCAAGAGAGACAAGGAACTACTGGAGAGAGTTCATCGGAGGGCTATGAAAATGATCAAGGGGCTGGAGCATTCTCTCATAAGGAAAGGCTGAGAGACCTGGGTCTGTTTAGCCTGGAGAAGAGAAGACTGAGAGGGCATCTCATCACTGCTTATAAATATCTAAAGAGCAGGTGTCAAGAGGATGGGGCCAGACTCTTTTCAGTGGTGCCCAGCGACAGGACAAGGGGCAATGGGCAAAAACTTGAACACAGGAGGTTCCATCTGAAGATGAGGAAAAACTTCTTTCCTTTGAGGGTGACAGAGCACTGGAACAGGCTGCCCAGAGAAGTTGTGGAGTCTCCTTCTCTGGAGATATTCAAAACCTGCCTGGACGTGTTCCTGTCTGACCTACTCTAGGTGAACCTGCTTTAGCAGTGGGGCTGGACTATATAATCTCCAAAGCTCCCTTCCAACCCCTACCATTCTGTGATTCTGTGAATATGAGGTAGCATGACAGCAATGACATTTTGGAGGATGGATTGTTAGATGAAGTAAGAAGGAAGTAAATGTATAGATTCATAGTAATGTAAACATACAAACTTTGTATGAAAGTTACGACAAATAGGATTATTGTCCTGTCCTTGATTTATAAACTTAACTTGCTCAGGATTTTATACGGAATTTTAATTAGATAGTATTTTTCTTCAGGTCTCTAGTTCTTAGAACGCAGAAGACTCTTCTAATAAACAATATAGTAGAAAATAAATGGTGAATCATTTACTAAACACTGAAGTTAGAACTTTTTCTGCTGCTCAGGTGTACAAAACAGTATAACTGCTCACAAGTTGTATTTTCCCTATATGAATACATGCTTGAATATTAGAGTGAAGTCCTAATTCCATTTACTAATCTTACTAGTCTATGCATCAGGAAATAATAAAGATATGAGTTTTCCACTGGAGGTTAGTATCAATGTCCTCATCTACCTTTTTTCTAATTTTTATTACATTGCTGCGAAACTCACTTGATGGGAATGGGAATCAACAGTAACCATTATTTTTTACAAAGTATCAGAGCACAATCTTCTAATATCAATGAAAGGTACGGAAATATTGCTACTCACATTTACATGTGAGGAATTGATGTGACGCTATTTTTGTAATTTTACCTATCTCCAAAAAAAGAGTTCTGAAAACCCTCGTGAGCCACCACATCGGCCTCACCAGGGAGGCTCCGTCGAGCAACGCTGTGAGCTCCGAGGCGCCCCAGCGGCATCCGTGCTGAGGGAACCTGGGCGGGCCGAGCCCTGGCGGCTCCAGAGCCAGAGGGTGAGCACAGAAGAAGCGGGGCCATGCCTGATGAGCTGCGCAGCGCTCGGCCAGTCCCATAACGGGTGCGTTCGTGTTGGCCACGCCGGCATTGGTTCTGTTAAGGAGCTCTCCTCCACCCCGCCGCAGTGGCTTCTGTGAAACTTAAATCTGAAGCCCGTTTTCATGCGAAATTGATCTTTCGATTACAAAGTTCCAAAATACGGGCAACCCCAAGCACACATGCAGGCTGGATGGAGAATGGAGAGCAGCCCCGAGGAGAAGGACTTGGGTGCGTTGGTTGATGAGAAGCTCAACATGAGCTGGCAATGTGCACTTGCAACCCTGAAAGCCAACTGTATCCCGGGCTGCATCAAAAGAAGTGTGGCCAGCAGGTCAAGGGACGTGATTCTGCCCCTCTGCTCTGGTGAGACCCCACCTGGAGTACTGCCTCCAGCTCTGGGGACCCTGACATAAGAAGGACATGGACCTGTTGGAGCAAGTCCAGAGGACAGCCATGAAGATGATGAGAAGGCTGGAGCACCACTCCTATGAAGACAGGCTGAGAGTTGGGGTTGTTCAGCCTGGAGAAGAGAAGGCTCTAGGGAGACCTGATAGCAGCCTTTCAGTACTTAAAGGTGGCCTACAGGAAAGCTGGAGAGGGACTCTTTATCAGGGAGTGAAGTGATAGGATGAGGGGTAATGGTTTTAAACTAAAAGAGGGTAGATTTAGATTACATATAAGGAAGAAATTCTTTGCTCTGAGGGTGGTGAGACATGGGAACAGGTTGCCCCGAGAAGTTGTGGATGCGCCATCCCTGGAGGTGTTCAAGGCCAGTTGGATGGGGCTTTGAGCAACCTGGTCTGGTGGGAGGTGTCCCTGCCCATGGCAGGGGGGTTGGAACTCGATGATCTTTAAGGTCCCTTCCAACCTAAACCATTCTGTGATTCTATGATTCTATTCATAGCCCCTATGTATAGATATATTCATATTCATATGTATTCAGACATAGGTCTGAAAGACTGCATGAATTTACAGGGCAGCCTCTCTCATTGCAGGATTAGACACTATTTCCTTTAAAGAGGCAGATAAAGAACCTTTTACATCACTGCAAACAGCTTTTTAGCCTCAGAGAGAAACCCCTTGAAATTGTGTTAAGTATGGTTGGAAGCCTTTGGAAGACTTCTTATCGAGACTTCTGGAAGACATCAGCACTGTTTTCCCTAGCTCCTGGATTCAATGAGTCTTAAGAAAAAGACCACTATCAACCTGTTCAGACATTGGCAGTTTGTGCAGCATGTGTAGGAACAGTTGCAGCTACCTAGGGAATTTCAGTCCAAGCAAAGAAGCATACAGGTTTTTTAATTGCTTGGATTCATCACTTGGAACAATTTACATTGCAACACTTGGACAAGTTACCATTTTCTGCCTTGTCATCAGCTGCACAGCTCACTGTGTTTCTTCTGAACTCCCAAAATTTGCAGTCTGACATACTAAAGCAAACTATAACTCATGTTATATATGGCCCATAAACACATGCTTTATTCAAGCACTTGACTAATCCTGTCATTGTGCAGCAAAACAGTCAAGTGCATCTTCATCTCCTTGAAGTTAGTGGGAGTTGAGAACAGAATTAAGATAAAATGTTTACCTAAGTGCTTTGCTAAATCAGTACTCAAAGGATCTCCTTTTGTGCAGTCTTTTCTGCGAGGCATGCAGTTTGCTGTATCCTATTTCAGTAATTCCATTTTGTTGATAAACTTGAGTAATTATTCTCAGCTGTAAATTTTCATAGCTCCAAAATGTGTTGGTTTAAAAAGCAAAAAGTAGTAGTTAGCATTGGATTCGCAATGAGTAGTGGGAAGATGGAAGATGAAAAATAAATAAATTACTGTTACTTCAATAAACATGAAGCAATCCTTGCATTTATATTGTCAGCTCTAGCTAATTTGTATGTGAAAACCTAGAAGGTCCATGTAGCACTTTCAACCTCTTACAGTTAGGATTTCTTCTTTTTATTTATGAATAAAATAATTATCTCCATGTTATTTTAACATATATCTATGGTTTTGTTTTGTTTTCTTTTATTTTGATTTTTTACACCCATTGATAGCATAGCATATGTTGTACACGGAAATTGAAACCAGTTTGGAAACAACACGAGCATTTCTGTATGACTAATGTATACTGAAATACCTTATCAAATACTACAATGCAAATGTTTAAAGACTGGAATGGGAAAAGATAGCTCTCACAATAACATTAAAGTAATAATTAACTTAAGATGTATCCAACACTGATGATTTAACTTGCAATAGGTACTACTGGCTGCAGTAGACTGACACAGGTACACTTAGTTATCCTCTTTATTATTCTTTGTTCTGTGCAGAACTGATGACATTTAGAATATATGTGCACGTATGAAAATAGTTAGTTAATAGAATCAATAATGTGATTGACCAGTTAGTTTCCTTAGCTTCACTGAATTCCAGTTCTTAAAAAAAGTTTCTCAAATTTACAGTGATGTTTTACTAATTTACTGAGTAAAACCACTTAGGTGAAATTCCATATGCCATTCATTTGCTGAGATCTGTCAGAAAAAAGTACGTATTACAATCAATTTTATGTATAAATAGATACATCTAAAAATAAAGAAGGCATGCAGAATAGGCTAATGTCTTATATACAGTCAGTAAAGACTGCCTAACAGAAGATTCAAGCCATAACAAAAAGGGTATTTCTCTAAAGTAAGAAGCAAATCAACAAAATAGTGCTCATTTAGTTCATAATACAAAGTTCCTTCAAGATCCATAAAATGAATTACCCTGGGTGTGTTATTTGGCTGCCTTTTCTGATGAAGTTTGTGGATCATTCCACTTCAAGCTGAAGTTAATGGAGTTGGAATGAACCTTTGTTTAGAGTTTTCATAATTAAAGAGCAATTACACATTTTTTGCAGTTAAGTGTTTGGTTGAAAATGGTCTGCTTGGCAATCGTGACTTCAGTGGAGACCCATCTTTGAAAACCTAGACCTTAAAAAAATTTAACATTTTTTAACATTACTTCCACAGGTCTGTTTCCAAAAGATGACATTTAAATGCAATTAAATTTGGACTTGAGGCCAAAACTGTGCAAGATTATAAAATGATTCCTTCTAAGTGGAAGGGAGTGTTGTGAAGACATGGCTACTATACCCTAGTTGACGTGCAGTTCTCAAAGGCAATTATCTTCTGTAAGCTAAATGAACACCATTTTCATCTTGGCAATTAATGAGCTACAGTGAAAGCAATATCTTATTATTATTGGTGATAAAACAGTAGAATCCAGCTATTAGTGTCTGGCTAGATTTACATTGACCTAGCAGCAAGAGAAAATGACGCTGTAATGTGAGGCTACTAAATGCTTTAATTTAATTCAAATAAAAGTTATCATAAATTAATACAGTTCCTTATGAAATGTTCATCTTTGTGGGTTCAGTTTCCATCTGAAGATTTGCATCCTTTGATGAATTTCAGACAGAGGAATAGTTGCACTTCTAATTATGGGATTTAACCTATGTAAAAAAAAGTAGCCGTGCCAGAGCTTTACATTCTACTCACTTAATCACTGCAGTCATTGGCATTGTAGAGGTGTAACTGAAGGTGATTTTTTGAACATTCTGTATTCTCTTTATGCAATACAAATTTCATACCACAAGTACTGACTCTGGGTTTCAAGGGCACTGAAAGGAAAGTCTAAAGGTCTGAAACAAAGACCCGAGCCAACACTGACCATCTGAACTGAGTGGGTTCTCTGTTGATGCAGCAATTAGGGTGTGGTATCCACCAGGTTAGTCTTAGTCACCTAATTGTTTTTCAAAGACACGTTAAATTTCTTGCTATCAGCTCCTCATCAGAGTATCAATCTGTGCTCTGTTACTAACAATCTCCACAAGAAAGTGAATTTCCTCTGTTAAATACTCCTTCTTACTCTTAAAGCTCGATGAACAACTTCCTGGCTTTGAATTGTGACACCATCTCTGGTGCAAACCGGATTATTTAGCAAATGGCCACATAACTGAGAATTCAGGAGTAACCATGCATATAACCATGTATTGTTGAGGATTTCACACATCTTTGAACATTTGTTTAATGCCAAGCCCATGCTGACCTGACAAAATTCTATTTTCAAATTCTTGACTTTGTCATCTTTGTTTAAATCTCCATTTATATCTTTGCACATTGCAAATTTGTTCCGATCCTTATTTTATTGCTTTTAAATTTGTGAAAGATTAGCAGGAGAGAAAACTGAGTGCAGGAAGCCAATAGTGCAATTTTAGGTAATATACTGTATATATACACACACACACACACACACACACACACACACACATATATATATATACTGAAGGGAGGGCAGTGGATGTTGTCTACCTTGACTTCAGCAAGGCTTTCGACACAGTCTCCCACATCATCCTCACAGACAAGCTTAGGAAGTACGGGTTAGATGAATGGACAGTGGGGTGGATTGAACAGTGGTTTACAGACAGAGCTCAGAGGGTTGTGGTTAGTGGTGCAGAGTCCAGTTGGAAGCCAGTAACTAGTGGTGTCCCTCAGGGGTCAGTACTGGGTCCAGTCCTGTTCAATATATGCATCAGTGACCTGGATGAAGGGATGGAGTGTACCATCAGCAAGTTTGCTGATGACACAAAACTGGGAGGGGTGGCTGACACGCTGGAAGGCTGTGCCGCCATACAGCGTGACCTGGACAGGCTGGAGAGTTGGGCAGAAAAAAACCTGATGAGGTTCAATAAAGGCAAGTGTAGGGTATTGCATCTGGGGAGGAATAACTCCATGCATCAGTACAGGTTGGGGGCTGACCTCCTGGAGAGCAGCTCTGTAGAAAACGATCTGGGAGTCCTAGTGGACAACAGGATGACCATGAGCCAGCAATGTGCCCTGGTGGCCAAGAAGGCCAATGGCATCCTGGGGTGCATCAAGAAGAGTGTGGCCAGCAGGTCGAGGGAGGTCATCCTCCCCCTCTACTCTGCCCTGGTGAGGCCGCATCTGGAGTACTGTGTCCAGTTCTGGGCTCCCCAGTTCAAGAAGGACAGGGAACTGCTGGAGAGGGTCCAGCAAAGAGCTACAAAGATGATTAGGGGACTGGAGCATCTTTCTTATGAGGAAAGGCTCAGGGACTTGGGGCTTTTTAGTCTAGAAAAAAGAAGACTCAGGGGGGATCTTATCAATACTTATAAGTACTTAAGGGGAGGGTGCCAGGTAGATGAGAAGAGTCTTTTTTCAGTTGTGCCCAGTGATAGGACAAGAGGTAATGGGCACAAACTGGAGCACAGGAAGTTCCATCTTAACACGAGGAGGAACTTCTTTACTCTGAGGGTGGCAGAGCACTGGCACAGGCTGCCCAGAGAGGTTGTGGAGTCTCCCGCACTGGAGACATTCAAAACCCGCCCGGATGCCGTCCTGTACAACTGCTGTAGGTGTCCCTGCTGTGGCAGGGGGGTTGGACTTTGATGATCTCCAGAGGTCCCTTCCAACCCTGACGATACTGTGATACTGTGATACTACTCTTCCTCATCTCATAGCATAAAAGAAAAAGCTTATAGCAGTTTTCTAATGCTTTGCTTCAGTGGCAAAAGAAATGCGAGGATCATTCAACAAAAAGACTTGATACTGGTGTAGCAAGGGAAATGTAAATACTCCTCTTGTTATGAAAACAAGAATTTTCATTTAAGACACAGAAGGAATTACAGCCAAACAATTTAGCACTCTGTTGTTATTATGTAAAGGGTAGTAATGCTCAGGATTTCTGGCAGGTTCTGTGTACAGTGCTTGTAAGGAAGATTGCTCCAGCCAGTACATAAACAAGTACAATGTGATTGGGTGAGAAAGAAGGATGGGGAAAGAGGTTATAAAAAGCAGAACTCACAACAACTTTTTTGCCTAAGCAGTTGATAGATATGTAATTCTTCTCAGCAAGATAAATTTTCTAACAGATGTATATAACTGGTGGTTCTAATCTCCCCGTTACTTTTCTCCATCTGCCACCATCTTCAGATACCCTGCATGATAAAAGAAATTAAAATCTGTAAAACAAGCAATGTGGGGGAAATGATTTTCTGAATTCTATGAAATTTTTCATTTGTTAAAGGAAAGCTGTATTGTAATAGTTACACAGCACACAGAAAATAATCTGTGCTTCTGATGCTTGCTATATTTTATCTGAGCTTTTATGACTACTAAATAAATATAAGAAGCCTTTTTTATGCTGCATTAGTTACACAGTAGAAAATGTTACAATAGCACTGCTAGTCTGTTTCCCAGGTGACAATTCCTCACATCAGTTAGAAGAGAAGACAGTGATTTCTCTGCAGTAAAATTAGCAGACCTGGAAGTATTTTTGGTAAATGTTACCTTTAAAAGTTGCCATTAAAATGATATATAATTAGTAGCCTTGTAAAATGCCATCCTCAACATAGAAAATGAGTTATCTGAAATCATGTAAGTGAAAGGTTATTCTAGGGACATTCTTGTCCTGTAGTGATCAGTCCAAAAAAGGAATACAAATGATACAAAATAAGCATCATTAGAAAAAACAGATGCATCAAAAATCTGACAGCACTCTAGTACTGGAAAAGAGGGGAAATTTAGGAGAGTAATGTTGGTATTACTAGGGGTTTAAGTTTGTAAAACTATTTTTTAAAAAAATAGGTCAAAGATATAACAAACATGGAAATTACAATTATCATAATAAGAAATTCTTATGGGTTTTATTAATTATTATTACATGTGCTGCCTCTGTATCACTAACTGATGCTAAATAAGGTCAGAGCATAGAAGAGCACAGTTATTCTTTGTTTATGACAACATGACATGCCAACATTAAAAGCGGAAAAGCAGAAAAATTCTTCTAGGTAGAACACTAAAATCTTCAATAAATCTATTTTTTTAAAGATAGACAATAGCCAAGTGGATTGATAAATATACCTAAACAGAGACCTCTTTTTGAGTAAGATCTTAATTCTAGCTTCAGGATAAGAAATGGAAAACTTTGAGTTCTGGATAATACAATTTAATAATTTAATAAAATCTAACTAAAGCTTATAGATGGCTCTGTGCTACCAGCTGTCATTGTACATATTTCAAAACTCACAATATCTTTATGGCCTGCTTCAGTCTATTCTGAGTCTATTTTGAGTACATTTTTATGTTAAAATGTTGCTTCTAAGCAGATAGTTGTTATTCTTTTTTTTTTAATGTTTTAAGTAAACACCACATACATTTGGTTAGAAACCCAATTACACTAAATTGTTTCCATGAAACAACTTGATAAGATGATTCTATGAAATAATAAAAGAAATATATTGATTAGTTACACAATTAAATGAGACATTAGAGATTTATGTTACTGCAAATATTCCAAAGAGTTTATTGGTTTAGAACAAAACAAAGGTACTTGTGTGGACTCTTAAAACACATCTGAAGATCCTAAGTTCTTTGGAACTATAGTGCCTAAAAACATTGCTTCAAAGGAAGATGCTACAATATTTTTTATGTTGAAATGCTGAAAGCAGAAAACTATAATATAAACTGTGGTAAGTGTGCAAAAAAATTTTACTGCGGTGTCACTATTGATATTTTACCAGAATGACTATTCCTATCCTTTATTTTTGGGGGGAGGGGGGTGTAAAGGGGGTGTCTTTCACTCTTTTTTTCCTGTTCTCCTTTATAATACCTTTCTGATGTCTTGGTGTTGCACCCTATTGCAAAAGGTTAGTGTTTTCTAATAATCCCTAATCTTGCCTCATCATATAAAAAGCAGTAATAAACAGATTCTTACTGATGTCTGAGAACTGAAACAATGCCACTTAACATAGAGATAACACTCTACTACCAAAAGCAGTATGATGGCTTTAGCACTGTAGTGTGTGCTGTGCTAGTAAAACTATTAAACTCTGCCTCTTGTCACAGGAAATTAATTTCAGTGTAGGACAGTCCTAGTACGACTGTACAGATCCTCATTCTGGAAATAACTCAATTGCAGCTATTCTGTTTTCTCCCTTATTGTGAGGAGATGCCCTGAACTTAAGATGGTAAATCATACATTTAAACATGCCGAAACTAGAAGAAGGAATAAGAGGAGAAAGAAGGCAGAGAGAGAATGTCTGAGACAGCAAAGCAGGCTGAGACCATACATTTGCTTATGGAATTGTCACCATCCTTATGTAAACTTTAATGAACTTTAAAGAACAAAAAGAATGCCAAGTACTTTGTAGGGTTTTTTTTTTCCCCTAACAAAAAATAAAATTGTTGGTGTCATTGACTAGATATCAGATGAGAGTGTTCATGTAACATAATTGTGGTAGCATATAAAGGTAAGTCAGGTTTTGCTCTCCAAAATATAACTTAATACATTCAGTAAGAAATGGTCTCCCAAAAGCATTCACGCTCCCAGTGCAAGCCTAAAATGAATGCAAGAACAGAGCAAAGAAAGAACAGGAATGCAGGAGACACTCAGACAGCTACAGTGACGTCTTACGCAATAATGTCATACTAACTGCCTAACCATCAAATGTTTGGTAGCTGTCGTAAAATGTGGAGTTCTGAGGTGACTAAATAGGATGCCAGGGTCATCCTTTTGCAGATGTTTTGGAACACTTCTCACATGAAGGAAGGAAAAGTCCTTTGATTTGACAGTCTAAAACAAAAGTTAGCAGAATGCAACAGGAGGTTGGAAAATCTACTATGCTGCATTTTACTCTGACAAGAGGGAATGGATTATCTATTTTTGTTATTTTTCAGTTAACTCTCTGTCCATCTCCTTTTCCTCTAAAACTTCTTGAAAATGGTCTCATATTGTCTTCTTTCTCTTTATACCACCTAGTGACTAAAAAGGATGGGCGTTGAGAGCAAAGTGAATAAAATGAGAACAATCACACAGGTTAGTGCATAACATTATTTAGGGCATGCATCATATGCTTTTTCTGTTTATGTTTTTGGGTTGTTTTTTTGGGGGGGGGAGGTTTGGGGTTTTTTTGATGTCTCTGTTGAATGTTAATGGTGGAAATTGTTTTGGTTTTGTTTGTTGTCTGACATTTCTTGGTTGTGATTGTTTGCATGGTGAAAGAGATTGATACAATCTGTCTGTATCTGAATGGTATGGACTGGTTGCTCTATATATGTATCCGTAGGTGCTTTTGTACTTCTGCTTTACCTGACAAAGGATTGAACAGAACTTTTAAATTTCACAGAATACTACAGCACTACATGTTTAGCATTCTTTGAGATCTTTTTGTTCTGCTGTAACTCAGGTAGGGGGTAATAGCTTAAGCATAATCTTCATATACACTGCACCCAAGTATGCACAGGATATTATTTCAACTGTTTGGATTCTGTACAGCATGCAGACAAAAAAAAGAAGGACACCAAAATGAATATGTAATAAGTTCATGTGGTTGAACCAATAAACAAGACTATTGCAGCATGCAATCAAGTTTATTATGTACATATACATTTAGTGACCATGAAATGGTTGAGTTTGAAATCCTCAAGGCAACGAAGAAGGTGTGCAGCAGGCTGATGACCCTGGACTTCAGGAGAGCCGACTTTGGCCTCTTGAAGAATCTGCTAGGTATGGTGCCGTGGGATGAAGCGCTGGAAGGAAGAGGGGTCCAAGAAAGTTGGTTAATATGCAAGGACCACCTCCTCCAAGCACAGCAGCAATGCATTCCTACAAAGAGGAAGGCAGGCAGAAAAGCCAGGAGGCCTGCGTGGATGAACAAGGAGCTCCTGGAAGTGCCGAAAAGAAAAAAGGAGGCCTACAGGGAGTGGAGACAGGGGTGGGTAGCCTGGGAGGATTACAGAGGAATCGTTCGAGCAGCCAGAGAGCGGGTTAGACAAGCTAAAGCCCAGCTAGAACTAAATCTGGCCAGGGACATTAAGACAAACAAAAAATCCTTCTATAGGTATATCAGTGAGAAAAGAAAGACTAGGGAAAATGTAGGCCCTCTCCGGAAGGATACGCAAGAACTGGTTACCCGGGACAGCGACAGAGCTGAGGTACTCAATGACTTTTTTGCCTCAGTCTTCACAGACAAAGACAGCAGCCGCACTGCCCAAGACGCAGATTGCAAAGGAGAGGTTTGGGAAAACGGAGCACCGCCCACTGTAGAGGAAGATAAAGTGAGAGACCACCTGAGGAACCTGAAGGTGTACAAGTCCATGGGACCTGATGAGATACATCCGCGGGTCCTGAGGGAACTGGCAGATCAAGTCGCGAAGCCACTAGCCATCATATTTGAGAAGTCGTGGCAGTCTGGTGAGGTTCCTGCCGACTGGAAAAGGGGAAACATAACGCCTATTTTCAAAAAGGGAAACAAGGAAGACTCGGGGAACTACAGGCCAGTCAGTCTCACCTCTGTGCCTGGCAAGATCATGGAGCAGATCCTCCTGGAAACTCTGCTGAGGCACACAGAAAACAAGGAGGTGATTGGCGAGAGCCAACATGGCTTCACCAAGGGCAAGTCATGCCTGACAAATTTGGTGGCCTTCTACGAAGGGGTTACAGCGGCAGTGGACAAGGGAAGATCTGCTGATGTCATCTACCTGGACTTGTGCAAAGCGTTTGACACTGTCCCACACGATATCCTGGTCTCTAAATTGAAGAGACATGGATTCGATAAATGGACCACTCGGTGGATAAAGAACTGGCTGGATGGTCGCACTCAAAGGGTTGCGGTCAACGGCTCGGTGTCCAAGTGGAGAGCAGTGACGAGTGGCGTTCCTCAGGGGTCGGTACTGGGACCCGTACTGTTCAACATCTTTGTTAGCGACATGGACAGTGGGGTAGAGTGCACCCTCAGCAAGTTTGCTGATGATACCAAACTGTTTGGCGAGGCAGACACGCTGGAGGGGAGGGATGCCATCCAGAGGGACCTGGACAGGCTGGAGAGGTGGGCCCAAGCCAACCTCATGCAGTTCAACAAGGCCAAGTGCAAGGTCCTACATCTGGGTCAGGGCAATCCCAAGCACAAATACAGGCTCGGCAGAGAATGGTTGGAGAGCAGCCCTGTGGAGAAGGACCTGGGGGTGATGATTGATGAGAGGCTCGACATGAGCAAGCAATGTGCGATCGCAGCCCAGAAGGCCAACCGTATCCTGGGCTGCATCAAAAGAAGTGTGGCCAGCAGGTCAAGGGAGGTGATTCTGCCCCTCTACTCCGCTCTCGTGAGACCCCACCTGGAGTACTGCATCCAGCTGTGGAGTCCCCAACATAAGAAGGACATGGACCTGCTGGAGCGCGTCCAGAGGAGAGCCACGAGGATGATCAGAGGGCTGGAGCACCTCTCCTATGAGGAGAGGCTGAGAGAGTTGGGGCTGTTCAGCCTGGAGAAGAGAAGGCTTCGGGGAGATCTTATTGCAGCCTTCCAGTACCTAAAGGGGGCCTACAGGAGAGCTGGGGAAGGACTTTTTACAAGGGCATGTAGTGATAGGACGAGGGGGAATGGCTTTAAGCTGGAAGAGGGCAGGTTTAGATTAAACATTAGGAAGAAGTTTTTCACTTTAAGGGTGGTGAGGCACTGGAACAGGTTTCCCAGAGAGGTTGTTGAAGCCCCGTCCCTGGAGGTGTTCAAGGCCAGGCTGGACGTGGCCTTGGGCAACCTGGTCTAGTGAGAGGTATCCCTGCCTATGGTAGGGGGGTTGGAACTCGATGATCTTCAAGGTCCATTCCAACCTAAACCATTCTATGATTCTATGATTCTATGATTCTATGAATCTTGGCGAATGAAGTGCTGAGTAAGTAAACTATTAGGAACCATTTGGGACTGTTTTGCATTAATTTTTTATTTTGTGTTTGTACGTGTGAAACATTTTCTCTGAAATTGTTTAAAATCATGCCTAGAGTGACCTGCTGTGCTGCCCAACTGGTTAAGTGATTTCTGTTACTATATCAAACAGTGTAATGACATTTAGAGAGGAAGAAGGAGCTGTGTGCCAGTGCTACTTTACTCCCTCCTGGAGCCTCACAAAATGTCATTTGTGTCATGCTGAGTGCTGTTTATTTTAGAATAAGAAACATTTACAGGTTTGGCTCCTAAATTACTTTGAGAGAGCCTACTAAAAAGGCACAACAAAAAATAAATAGAAGAATTACATTATTTTAATGCAGCATCACCAATTCCCAGCAGCTGCAGTACTGCCCTGTTTGTGTTTCATAAGACTATAGAAGGTTGTGTCGGACTACAAGATGTTTTTCTATGGCTTAGCGTGCGGTTTCACAGTAAGTTAAAGCAGAATTAAAATTGTGATCCTTACTAAAAGGGCCATCTTGACTGTGTGCTGTTGCTGCTCTCCCTGCATTGGTTCAAGCAATTGTGTGTCATATGGCTGAACAGCAACTCTTCATCAGTAAAACATAATTTAGTTCAGAGTGGGACCAATGAGCATATTCACCTTCCTAGGTGGCTGTAGAATACTTCTTTCTGCCCAGCAGTTCATACCCTTTATTTACAACTTCCTAAACACTGTCAAACATTTCATATAAACATACTTATATCAACAGCCATGAAAAGCTGGAGTGGGTGGGGTGGTTTTTTTTGTTTGTTTTGGTCTGGATTTGTCTTTGGTTTTCTTTTTGTTGCCTTATTTTCCCTAAGACTTTTTTTTCATGTGTTGCACAGTGCACTCCATAATGATTTCGACTGAAAAAGGATTAAACTGTTAAGAGCCAATAGACTTGGTCGCGTTCTTTTTTTTTTTTTTTCGCTTGACAGTATTACTTTTTCCATCCAGAAAATAACACAGTCACAACACTATCAATAAAGTCAATAAGCCTCTGCATCACAGGAGGTGTATTTTTTCTCCATTATAAGTCATACAGAATGTAACAAAAGACTTCCTCTGTTTTTACCATCCTGTAGGACTGAGTAAAGAATGAAAACTCTGTGGAATAGTTCATGGCCTTCCAGGGACCTCTTATAGAAATAATTTAATAGAGAATGAAATTCATCATCCTCCATCTGTTCACAGCTGATTTTAGGTTTAGAAATGTCTATTAATATCTCACTGAGATTTTTTTTTTACTTGTATGGTTTCCCCTCAAAGCTAACTGATCACTTAATTTCAAAGTGAAATTGGGATGCTGCACATCTACGTCTTTCTAGAGCAACTCAGAAAAGCTTTGTTACCAATGTGTTCTCTTTGTGTTTGTCTTAATTACTAGTTCTTGATCGTGAAGTGTTGCTTAGCACCATGCGGAGGTGAAAGCACTTAATTCAAAGCATCATAATAACTATAAGAATTTACAGCAGTGCTTGCGGTAAATGTGGTATGAACACTGTTGAACTGAAAAGAACAGGAAGACAAATATGATGGTTGTAGTAGTGTGAATGTGAAGAGGGAGAAGGAATTACTTAAAATGTTCTGGTGGAAATATTATGTACTTTTGAAGATCCATGCATGACACTTATTGTGACTCTTATGTCTTCCAGCCATTCTCATCTCTATGTTTTTGTCCTGGTTTGAGGTAAAACAGGACCAATTTTGTTCAGTAACTTCGCTTCTTAGCTGGGCCTCTTCTAACTACTGAAATTAACAGCATATTGTGCAGACAATGTTCACTCTCTCAGAGTGATAAGACCGATGTTTATAGCTGATGTCCAGACATGGTATGCAGGGAGGCTCTTGCTTATACTTATTGATATAACACCCAAGGCCAACCAACTTTGTTATTTGCCACGTTGGAGGGTCGGAAGCGGAAAAGCGCAGTGGGGTCCCACCTGCGGGGAGGAGCGGACAGGGCAGGTGACCCAAAACTGACCAAGAGGGTATTCCATCCCATCTGCCTCATGCTCAGTATAAAAAGCTGAGGGATCAAAGGGTCAGCCCCTCTTTCCCTTCTTCCTTCAATGGACGACGTCTGAGGAGGACTCTGTCTGTTCGTCTGCCTTTGGGCCCGATCCTGAATCCAGATCCGGAATCCAGTTCCCGTCTGTCACTGAGTCCAGCCTGGGACTGCCCCAGTGCCAGCCGGTGTCGTGATTGTCATCCTGGGAGCTTGATGCGGTTTTGTATATTTCTCATTATTTCTTTTTATTTTATTATTAATATTCCATTAAAGTAGTTTAGATCTTTCTAAACTCGTAAATCTCTTTTTCCTCCTCTACCTCTCTCTTTGAAGAGAGGTAGAGGGGAGCATCTGTCGGTCCCATCTGGGGTCCCCTATGTCCCCAGTGGCCGATTGGCCTAAACCACGACAGTTGTGGTCAGCTTGAGGCATGATTTCATTGACCTATGATATTGCATTCCTAATTGCTTATTGAGAAAATATGCTTGCATTGAAGCACCTTACTTTTTGACTGTTTATACTAAGAGGAGAAACACCTCCACCTCAGGATATTTTCTCTGCTCAATATTCACTGGCTTTTGCCCTTTGACAGCATTACTATTGTGAGTAACATGGGTGGAGCAATTGAACTGCTTCTCCAATTTACAAGCCTGAGTTCTAATTCACTGCAAACCTGTAATGACTCCTCACATCCATGGTGTCTCTTAACTGATATGTCTCGGGATTTACTCATGGAAGCTTAATCATGTGTAGCCATGTTCTGTTGTAAAATATATACTGCACAGTTTTAATGGGGTTTGAAAATACCTGGCTGTTGATTTCCTGCTGGAAGAATATTACTATTGTCAGAGCGATGTCACAGCAATCGGCATTTAGCACTGTAGTAGCCAGAGATCTTCAGAAGGATTCAGGAAGAGAAGCGTTCACAGTTGTCTTAATTTTACTGAAGAATAATATATTTTTAACTGACTAAACATTGTACTTTAACTGACTAACATTATTTTCTAAATGAGATTTGAAAGGTAAATTTCTGCCTTTTTACTCATTAATTTATTCATATTCAACATTTACTTGTGTATCATAGAATCATAGAATCATAGAATGGTTTGGGTTGGAAAGGACCTTGAAGATCATCGAGTTCCAACCCCCCTTCACAGTTACTATATGTAAATAGTATTGTGAAGAAAAAAAGTTGTTTAGAATGAACATTTTCTGTTTCTATTTAAAAATACTTTGATTACTTCAAATAGATATTTTGCTTAAGCTGGGAAGGAAGAAGATGACTCTGTACAAAACTTCACCAAAATCCCACTTTCTACACGTAGTCATAAAAGTCACTGAAATAGTTATAATATTTGAATTACTAGACTTCAGTCGTACTTATTTATATGACTATATACATATAATTGTGGGCACAAACCAAGCATGAATTTTTTGATTTGGGATATTCTTTAACTGCTACTGGTGGGTGTGGGATAGGACTTCCAACTGCAGTGGCCTTGATCCATCATCATCTCATCCAAAGAACAGGAAAAAATTAGTATCACTGAGCATAAAATGCCTCTGAAAACTGTATTACTTTCAGTAAGCATGCAAATCTGTCCCTGTAAAACCCATTACAAGATTACTGATAAACCTGAACATTAGACTATCCTCGTAGCAAGTGATGAAAGGTAAGCTCCTCCATCAATAAGTACAAAAAAAGTAAATCAGTATTTTACTCTCAACCATACTCTGTATTAACCTGCCTTTTTTATTAACCTTGTGATATCTTAATGTTCAAGTCTCTCCTGTCATTCAGTGTTCAGAGATGCACCTTTGATATTCTGCCAGTTTGTGTTATCTCTACTAATCAGTGAAATGATTTTCATCTCCTTCATAATTCTCGATCTCAGAAACAGCAATTCAGAAAACTATGTTGATATATTTTCATTTCTTCCACAATAAGAATCAATGCACACAAATAAACCTGGGTGGGGGTGTATGTGTAAGGTACATATTTTACATAACATGTGCCGTGCAAATATATGTGTTTATAATTTCCAAGCATTGCATTATGCATTTTGCCTACTTTAAAAGGCTAATGAAGCTTCCTGCACAACCCACTGAGATATTCTTCTGTATTTAATATACTTCTTGGGAGCAGAGGCCACTAAGAAAACTAAGAGATCAGGTCTGCCCACAGATTTTTCTCATCTGATTTTTTCATGATTAACATTAGCTGTTATAAGACTTATTTTTTCTTGGCAAAACAGTATATTGGGGCAGCTGAAACCACATTCATTGCTTGTGAATATTTCTAAGATTAGCAAACAAAGTTTCACTGCAGCAAATTCCCATCTTTTCTTTCTGTTGACTGAAAGTGAATATGGATCCAAATTAATTGCTTCCATTGTGAGAATCAAAAGATGTCCCATAATGTATCTGCAGTGTTTAAATGAAAGGAAGGCTATTGTGCATGTGATGTTTTTCAATGGCTAGCAGTTGTCTAAGAAGAACTTTACTTCTGTGACAGTTCCTAAGTAGAGTAATTTTAGATTCAACCTCTAATAGACTGGTATAGATTTCTGCAGCATTCAGTTTTTGAATCTCAAAGAATGAGTCAGAAAGTAAGATGGATGTACACATTTTGCTGAAATATAAGAATTCAACAGTCAGCAGAGACAGGAGGGCTTGCAATATGAAAGTCAGTTGCCTGCATCTTAGGGTAATCTGGTCTCCACGACTCATTTAGATTTAAGCCAGGTGATTGGTGGTATTGCCTGGCTATGCAATTACCCTAATGAATAGTTGTGCTTGTGCTGAGAACAAAGTCATATGTGTCCTACTGAAAGGAAGTACAAATACACAGGCTTAATAATGAAAATATATTAGGAACAGATACCGCTAACCAATGTTCTCACTCCCCAAAACATTTTGTGTATTAAATATTTGTTGACAGATAGTACGTAACCCGATCCTCTCTGTGGCAAGGGTGGTAGTGCAAGTAGAGTAAAACGGTGCAGCTAATCACAATTGTCTCAACCAGTAAGTCCCTGATTGTGTTGAAACAGAACAGAATTAATTAAATGAAGATTATAATTTCGGGTTACCTGATATGGGAGCAGTCTGCCTCTTCTGAATGGAAGAACTTTCAGTTCCCTCTTCCAAAGAGGTATCTGGAGATGCTGTAAGCTGAAGAACTCCACTAAACTGACAGACATCTGCCACCATGCTTTTCTCTCTCCTCTTCTAATTCTGAACTTCTGAAAGAGATTGGGTCTATATGCTTATTATTGGGATATCCCTTGAAGAATAGATAATATTCAAAAATAGCTTACGTCTTTTATGTATCTCTGGAAATGTGACATAGTCTTCAACTGTTTAACTACATGGGAAAGAGTTCAACTGATTTGGAAATCATGACTGTGCTTTAAATATTATTCAAAGTCATAGCCATAAAAAGGAATTTTTAAGTGGATGCCTAAAAGTTTATTTAAGAATCTTATTTTTTCTTCATTGTTAGTATATGTGGCCAAACTGAATAAAAAATTTCGATGATTATTCACACATTTATTTCTTTCATCAAGTTTTTAATTTGTAAACTATCAGTTCACTTTTTCCCTTAGTTCTCCGGGCATTCCCAAGTTCCCCAGACTGTGCAATGATTTATTGTTTGTGATCTCTCTTTTCTCAAAATGTCTCATTATCTTAAACCCACTAATATAAAGTCTTCCATAGAATTATCCATGATTTTAATGTATTTTTTTAATAAATAAGATGAGGAAAATGAGTATATTTAGTATTCTGATATCTTTGAACAATAAATGTCATGGAAGAACTAAGGAGCATTCTTTTTTAATGCTACATTCAACTTATAACAATCTTAATGCATGTTAGATGAAATTTTGTTTGCATAAATTTACACTTTCCCTCATGACAGAAACACTCACTAAAAGCAAAAAAGAAAGCAAAATGAACATAGGGTCATTCAAATTCTTTAAAGATTTATTATTCAAAGTTTTAAATTTATCATCTATGTTATAAGATGTACCAAAAAGTGACTTGTTGGTCATCTTTTCCTTTTTTTTTTTTTAAAGGTACAGGAGAAATACACGTTCAGTAAAATTTGCATAGTGTTTGTCACTTTTCCAGAGATACAATAAAATGGTCTTAAAAGACTAGAGATACACATTTTCTGTCTAAGTGATAAGATACAGTAAAAATTCAGTGTCTAGAATTAGATTTCCACAGTTCTTCAACTTGGAAATCTTTCATAGTTCTTACAATCTGATTGTAACATTTGTTTTTTTGCAAACACTTCTTATATGCTGCATTGTACATTTTGTCACACAAGTATATTTATATATACACTGTATATATGTAGTGGTTTTGTACATATTTTTATATATGAAGCACATACAGATTTCTTTTATTCTTAAATTCTTCATATCAATTGCTTAAATGTTATTTCTGATAGGTTCTAGCTCTTTAATTATATATATTAGCATTTGTAGGCAACCATTGCATTAGCATGCAACATTGAGTAATACATCAGCATTGCATTAAGACTTCATTTTTTCCTGTATCTGTGAGAAAACTGGTTAAGAGTCGCTAAGATTGACTGGGGTTTTGTGCTGTTTTTGTCCTTGGTAAAGAACCCTCATCTTACTCGTGAACCCTAAGCTACTGAAGAAATACATACAGTTTATGCCTACTTACGAAGATATCACGGGTGAAAAGCTTTTCAAATCGAAGTCTAAATGTAAATTTAACCATGGAAAGTATGTCAAAGGAAGTTTGTGTTGGAGATATAAGAAGTTCTATCAGAAGATAAAAACAAAAATTGACAAAACTGGGAATGTAGTTAGATACTAATCTTCTTCCTTAATTTTCCATATTGTCTCTCTAGAATGAAGATGAACTCAGTCTCAGTCAAAATTAAGGTAAGTGAGATTCATGTGTATCTATCAATCTACATATATGCAGAAAGTTTGTATACACAGTAGATAGTCCTAACTGGCTTATTAGTCAAAATTGTATCATTACTAAATATAATATTATTCCTTAATTAATTCACTACATCTATTGAAATGTTAAGCAGTTCACTGGCTGCGTGCAACATAACTAGTCCAAAAAAGTTAGATATCAACATACTATTTTAATAATTTCTCAAGCTATACTATTTTCCAAACTCCTGGACTGACTAAACACTCTACTATTATGCATCAGAGGGTAGAGAAATTCTGATGCCATGAGACTAATAATTGTTATGGATACTTTCAGTAAATGTATATGTCTGAATTTCACACTGGGTAGAGAGTAAAACCTGCCTCTAGTAGTAAAATGGACAGGAGGTAAAGCGTATTGTACAGTGTGCATAAGATATCTCTAATTTCCATTCTCAAGGTGGAATGTGTCTGTACTCTTCCATTGTGCTGTTTTCTTCTCATATCGCAAGAAATTTGATGATCAGCATTCAGTTAGGTGACCTTAGAGACGGGAGTCAAAAAAATCAGTTTGGTTGGGAATTGCTGTGTTCCTGAACTGTTGCTTCACTCTAAAGTTACAGTAATGCAAATAATAGAGCTAAATCCAGTGTTACAGTTGGGGTGTGTTGGACATTTGAGCAGATGAAAAATTATATTTTATTCCAACACAAACTTTATTTCTTATTTGAGTGGGCTTTTGAGTGTTACTCTGTCAGGGTCCATCTCTTCATAGTGGTAAGATTCGGGTGTAAGAAACCTTTGTGTATTGGAACTTCACCTCAATTATTCCAGGACACAAGTGTTTAAGTGCCATGCCAAAATACTGCCAGAGATTAAGCAGTGACAGTAATAAAATGGAATATTTTTCCTGTCATATTTTTTTGAAACACAGAAAGAATCACAAACCTGAACTGAGACCAAAGCTCAAGTAAAATTCTCTTTTATGGTGTAATAGTTCAGGTTGCAAATTTGCAGTAAAAGCGTTTAATGTAGAATCATAGAATAGTTTGGGTTGGAAGGGACCTTTAAAGGTCATCTAGTCCAACCTCCCCTGCAATGAGCAGGGATATCTTCAACTACATCAGATTGCTCATAGCCCCATCCAACCTGACCTTGAATGTTTCCAGGGATGGGACATCTACCACCTCTCTGGGAAACCTGTTCCAGTGTCTCACCACCCTCATTGTAAAAAATTTCTTCCTTATATCCACTCTAAATCTACTCTCTTTTAGTTTAAGACTATTACCCCGTGTCCTACCATAAAAGGCCCTACTAAAAAGTTTGGGCCCTACTAAAAAGGCCCCAAAGGGCCCCTTTAAGTATTGAAAGGCCGCAATAAGGTCTCAGAGCCTTCTCTTCTCCAGGCTGAATAACCCCAACTCTCTCAGCCTGTCCTCATAGGAGAGGTGTTCCATCCCTCTGATGATTTTCGTGGCCCTCCTCTGGACCTGCTCCAACAGGTCCATGTCTTTCCTGTGCTGAGGGCTCCAGAGCTGGATGCAGTACTCCAGGTGGGGTCTCACCAGAGCGGAGTAGAGGGGTGGAATCACCTCTCTTGACCTGCTGGCCACACTTCCTTTGATGCAGCCCAGGATATGGTTGGCCTTCTGGGCTGCGAGCACACATTGTCGGCTCATGTCTAGCTTTTCATCCACCAGTACCCCAAAGTCCCTCTCAGCAGGGCTGCTCTCAATCCCTTCATCCCCCAGCCTGTGTTGATACTGAGGGTTGCCCCAACCCAGGTGCAGGACCCTACACTTGGCCTGTTGAACCTCATGAGGTTCACACGGGCCCACTTCTTGAGCTTTTCCAGGTCCTTGTGGACAGCATTCTGTCCCCCAGGGGTGTCAACTGCACCACTCAGCTTGGTGTCATCTGCAAACTTGCTGAGGGTGCACTCAATCCCACTGTCATTGATGAAGATATTAAACAGCACTAGTCCCAATATGGACTCCTGAGCGACACCACTTGTCACCTATCTCCATCCGGACATTAAGCTGTTGACCACTACCCTCTGGATGTGACCACCTAACCAATTCCTTATCCACTGAACAGTCCACCCAGCAAATCTGCATCTCTCCAACTTAGAGAGAAGGATGTTGTGGGAGACCGTGTCAAAGGCCTTACAGAAGTCCAGATAGATTACATCCACAGCTCTTCCCTTGTCCACTGATGTAGCCACTCCATTATAGAAGGCCACTGGGTTGGTCAGGCAGGACTTGCCCTTGGTGAAGGCACTCTGGCTGTCTCAAATCATCCCCGTGTCCTCCATGTACCTTAGCCTAGCTCCTAGGAGGATCTGTTCCGTGATCTTCCCAGGCACAGAGGTGAGGCTGATGGGTCAGTAGTTCCCTCAACGAAGAGAGCATGTCCCTATCTCACGACCTTTAAAATGCAATACATCATCATAAATTGCTGCTTTATAGCAAATAATTTTCTCTTCCCTAGCTCTGGTCTTAAATTAGAGACTTTAATAACACAGAAAAAGGTGTGGAAATAGTTTTCATAGCTCTGTTTAGTGAAGTCAAGAGATTTTGTTTAATTAATCATCCCTGCTGATGACATTAATATTGAACTAACCAGCTTGAGGAGTTGGATCAATCTTGATCTGTTTAGATTTACTATAGTGAACTTGCAGATGAAATCAACGGAGCTAAAGTCTCTTAAAGGTGTCTCTCACAATTTCTAAAAAGATGACATGCTCTACATAAAGGACAGATGTGGACTTTGATCAAGTCTATTTTTTTATTTTTCCAGCTAAAAGTCAGGAGTCTATTTGTTGTGTTCAGCCAAATGGTACTTTATTTCAGACTGCATTAGCATGATTTCTCTGCGTTTACTATTAGCTATACATTCACATCACTTTGCATTGTGTTAACTAGAGATTTTATCTAAGGAATTGGTAACATCTATTCTGTGACTATGGAATTACAAAATGGAAATAGGGGTCAAAGTGATCAAAATGTTAAGCTAGAGAAGTTGGCCTCTGTAACTGATATGGAATAGATGTACTTCTAGGTGATCTAAATCACGTACAGGAGTGGGTAAAATTGAATTGTCATCTAATTAACAGGTCCTTCAAACCCTTGGAAATAAATAAATGTCCTACCTTATCCAACCCTGTTACTACTTTATAACCTTTCATATCAGAGACTGTTCTTGGCAGAAGAGTGCATGTGGGTGGTGATTATGTAAATTATTGTTAATTTTCTGTAATAACTTGAGGTGTTGCATTCTTTTGGATTTGGAATACATGAATGAAATATAATAGAAGTCAGGGGGTGACCCTTCAATGCTCAAAGGGTTTCTGTTTTTTATATTTTTGCTTAGAATTAGAGAAGCACTCAAAGATAGCCATGTATGAGGGAAAACTAAGGAACAGCCTATGGGCATAAGGAAACTTGGAAGATAGGGAATTAGAAGAAAAGATAAAATAATAAATAAAAATGTTTTTCTGGGAGAAGGAAAGAGTAATGACAAAGGAAGCTTGCATTCATCTGATCATATTTCTCTTGATAGAAATTTAAGAGATTTAAGGCAGACAGAAAAGTACCGCTACTGGGAAAGAGTTTAGATGGGAAAAAATGTCTTCTACTGAAACTGTAGGTTCAGTGTAAGTGGGAGTAGCCAAGTTCTTTAGTTGAGAGGATGGCATAAAGGCAAACAAAGAGAACAAACTTTGTGGGACATATCAGCCTGGTGTCACAATTTATGTAGAACAACTTTGAAAATGCAGGCAGGAAGGAAGCAGGAATTGTAGGTTAGAGGTTGGCCCATTGGAAGGGTAGATCACATCTTAGGAGGGAGTCAGAGGTGGACAGAGACCTTGAGAGTGTCTGTTGGCACGGTGATGGAGAGATCAGGGCTCTGATGTCCAATCCTGTGTTCTGATGGAACATGCCCTGCCAAGCTGGATGGAAGGACGGAGCACTAGGGAGAGGGTGGTCAGCAACACCTGAGAGAGAAGGAGCAGGGGGCAGGACAAGTCATGTTAGGAAAAATTTCTTCACCAAAGGGTTATCAAACACTGGAACAGGCTGCCCAGAGAAGTGGTGGAATCGCCATCTCTGGAGGTATTTAGAAGACAGGTAGACGTGGTGCTTAGAGATATGGTTTAGTGGTGGTATTAGTGGTGCTAGGTTGGTGGTTGGACTCAATGATCTTAAAGGTCCCTTCCAACCTAGATGATTCTATGATTTTATGATTCTAAGTCATGTTTGGTGAAAATCATGTAAATTAAGGGCCTTCTTACTAACAGCAAATTGCTAACATCAGTATCTGCAGACACATGGTTCTTTGGGCTTATGTTGATGGTAAAAGAGGGCCCACTGTCCTGTTTCTGAGACCTCATGACCTAATCATGCCTTCCATTTTCTAGGCTAGTGAACACTGTTGGCGCTGCCAAAATAACAGCTTTGTTCCCCTGGGAAGCAAGTGTCAGCTATATCTGGTTTTGAGGCAAAACACTAGGAAGGCTTATATAATTCAAATTTTAAACCAGAGAATAAACAAATTTTGTAGGATGGATTTGAACAGAAAACATGGTAGGGATGTACGCAAATATAACATTACCTATAGCCTGTCTGCTATAGTCTTAAAGAAGTGAGGAAAGGATTGTTGTATTGTTCTAACAAGATGCTTAGTTGTTTGCTGTCCTCTTGTGCCTTGTAGTTACCTCCAATAAAATGGTAACCACACAATAGACCTCATTAGTGAAATCTGGATCTTTTCCACTCCCAGGCCACATCTTTGCTATTTATTTTGTGTATTGTGCCAGACTGAGCCCTTTAGGAGGAATTTTACATCCTACTTCTTTTACTGGAAGCAGTATTTCAAGGAGCTCATTTATAATAAATGAACCTTGAAGGTATAAGTACCGATTTTCATAAGACTGCACTTTTTACAGCAGCAGGTAAAGTTATGTTCACATTTCTACTACAAACCTCATTTTGGAAGGACTTGTAAATCTGCTAAATAGTATCCTCATTTGATGAAAAAAGGCTAGGATACCAGATAGTGCTTGTATTCATTAGTCTTTTGTATTTGACCTAACTGAAAGGGCCTTTTTCTCTAAAGGCGCCTGCTTAATTAGATAATTACACAGTAAACTGTAATGGTTACTCTAATTTCATCAGAGGATTAATGTGCTGGGAGTTGAAGCTATTCTTTGAACCCTGGAGACAATTTCTACAATCTAGAGTAGTGGCAAATGGACAAGTCACAAGGGAGAAATTTGCAGTGCTGCTGCCTGTACTCTGTTTCTTGAGTATATTTGAATATATTTGTTCCTTTTTTGCAGTAAAGAATTTTGGCATGATAGGCTGTCTTTCCAATACCTTTTCGGCCAGTCTGGCCCTTTTTGGGTGCTGTGCACATTGGCATTTTCTTGATGACAGTAGAAAATCAAATAATCTTCTTTCAGGACAAGGGTAAAGAGATGGCGGTGGGATAATACTTCATCCTACTCTCTGGGTGCAAAGAGCAGTTCATATTGTACTGTCCTAAGGTGTGTGCTTTCCCTGTGCTCTAAAGACTACTGAGCACATGGAGTCATATGCAAGTCTGACCTCCTTTTCCTACCACTCTAAGACAACATTATTTGACTAGACCAGTGAATTATATAGTAGTCACCGATGCACTAAGCATGAATAATTCAAGACAGATTGAATTTTAAACTACTGAGAGCATCCTTGGAAGACAGATGAGCAGAGGTGGGGCGCAAGTCAAACCCATGGCACCAAGGTACCAAACCTGAGCCAAAGGGAATACCAAACATTTAATTGCTTTTGCTGTGCCAAGTGTGATGTACAACTTTAACTTGAATATGGGCAAGAGCAGTCAAGGGAAAGCAGGTACAGGCAATATGGAAAGAGGCTCATGTAGTATACAGAGTAGTCCATGCCTCAGCTCAGAGAGGCAAAATAGCTCCTGTCTCATGACAGATGTCTAGTGTGTTCCCTCAGTGCTACTTTTCCCAACAGATTTCAGAAACTGGCCAGTGTTTCAGGGCCAAAGGAGGAGGCAAGTGATCTCTTCTTGGCATTATTGATTTCCCCTTGCTAGATAAAATACTTTTAGTGTTTTCCCCAAAGTGGTGGTTAAAGGAACACTTTTTTCCAAAAAATCCAAAATTTGGACAGCAGTTACTTCTGACTCCTAGTAAAAGGGATACAAGACAGATTTTTTTTTTTCACTAGAGATATTGTTACCTTCTCATATTACTGTTTACATAATCAGTATCAGCTTCCTCCAGTTTACTTGCCTTAAAAAAGCATGATGAAGTATGTTTATACAGCAAAACCAGAAAGCATCACTAATAATATGTTAGTGAGCCAAACGTTCAGTACAGTGTGCAGGAGACTAATAAAATGTGTTCCTTTCTTCATAGATCACTAACAACCATCAGAATAAAATAAATAAAATAATAAAATCCAGATGCCCCCAAAAGAACACAACAGATCAAAAGGCTAAATCCATGCACAAGCTTTCAAAAATTTTGAAGGCTAGGAGAGTTGTAAACACTGTTTCTAGTTAATATCTTTCATTTTATCTGAAGTACTGGCTTTGGATTTTGATTGATCCACCTCTTCAAAAAGAGAAAGTGCAAACAAAACTTGCTACACTAACACAGAAGGCTATAGAGATTTACTTTTTTATAACCCACTATAATTCTGAAAATTTTCAGTGATTTAAAGTAGCTAAGTCAGCCTAAACATTTTTCCTTCTACAAATCTTGAACTTCAGAGTTCTCTGCCTTTGAAGCAATAATTCTATTTGCTGTAATAAATTTTATGGCCAGACTTCTAAAGGTTGTAATGGCCGCATTTATAAGAGGATAAATACAATAATGTCAAATCAATAACTGCAGTTTTCTGTGTAGCTGCTTAAAATAAAGATATTCATCTTGTGGTTGTGAAAAAGAGGTGCATATTTTTGCAAAATACCTAATACGTCTTGATTTGAATAATGACCTTAAATCAGTTCACATATTCCCACTTGCATGTATTTTTAGCACACAATTATAAAATTCCTTTTACTATTAGATAATATTTAGGTTCTTTTTAAGTATTCCAATACTTTGGAAAACTGACCTTTCAAATCTTTACATTTTAAAGAGACAGTACACATAAGGACTGCATTATTTAAGCACTGTAGCCTTTGAGGCATCCATAGTACAACAGTGTTATATTCTTTGAGATCAAAAGGCCATCAGTTCTGGAGTAAGCACATCCCTCGTGGATTAATTATAATGAAATTACTCATTTGGAACACTATGCCAGAGCTTTGGCACTATCCAAGCTGCAGTAAAAATTTCATGTGAGCTTTCTTTACACTGGAAGAAATGCTGCAGTGACAAAAGATGTTTTATTTATAGCAACCCTGTCTATACAGGAGAGGAAAGAGCTACTGCTCACATTTTGATAGCCAGTGTTTTCACTGTAGCATGTAGTTATCCTTCAGCTACATTACAACTTTAATTCCTAAAACAGATGCGCATCAGAGGAAGAATAAAAATGCACTTAGTTATTATCTGCATAGCCCTCCACTCTGAAAGATCTCTTGATGTCTGGAAATGCCCCTTTTAAAGATTATTAGAGATGTTTTTAATTTCAAAAGTTAAAGGGGTCACAATATCTGAAAAGGAGAATATCTGGGCTTTCTGAAACGTAATCCAGCAAATGATGGCATTCTTGGAGCTTCCCAAATCATTCCCAATGTGATGAAGTTGTTAGGAATTGCGTCAGACCCAAGTGTACATATAAGCAAGAGTGGTAGATCTGTGGGTTAGCATGGAGACTCTTCATCTTCATGGCTAGAATCTGTGCTCCTAATTTCCAGTGCAGTGAAGTCCATCTTAGGCTGTTTTATATGAAATTGTTTATGCAACTCTGCAAAAGTTCAAGAGAAAAAAACCAGAGCGTATTAAAATAAAACATCTATTAGTATAGTCCATGGATTGAGCTGAATTTTCAAGTAATTAAGGGGAGCATAGAACTTGAACTGGATAGACCAAAATTAGTATGCTGGAAATAAAAGTTAAAGAAGTACCAGAACAAACTACCCCATTTTTCTGTCTTGAGTTCTGTTCTCCCACCCTGTCTTGATTTGTGGTTTGAAAAGGTTAACTCCTCTGCAGTCTCTTGGACCATACAACTCCCTGGGAGTTTCCTGGAAAGAGGAACCAGGTGACAAACCTACGTAACCAAAGAAGAAAAGAGTTGAACAACAGCTGATGTATGAGAGCTATGCCATCCTTCACATGATGTTGTCTTTATTCTTCCACTTTTTTTTTTAAATGAGGGCTGGGTGTGTTGTTTTCCTCTTTGACCTGCTCTAGGTAGGGTTGAGGTTAACTAATCAAGAGAGCATCTTGTGACTGAGTGGTGCAGAGCAAGAGTCAAACCAGCCTCAACACTAATGCAGATTTGCTAGCTCAGGCAATACGGCTGTGCTGTGCTGTCCCTCCAGCAGTGAGTTCACACCAGAGGCCAGAAGCCACACCAGGCCACTGACACCAGAAAGAGGACCTTCATCATCTTTGAGTCTTCTTTTTTTCTATCAAGCATAATTTTTGTCTTATTTTCCTCAAAGGAAATAAAATTACTTTATATCAGGCACGCTGATTAATCCCAAACTCTCTAGAAAGGGTAGTATTAACTGTTTAAAGTCTCACATGGGACTTCTTCCTTAGAAGAACTCTACACAGCTAAAGGTGCAGATTGGCAAAAATACAAAAAGGAAAAAATATGCTTAAGGGGAAGTTGCTTTGCAGAAGGTCTCTGTAGACAGAGCCTCTCAGCCTTGTTTAATGTTGTACAATTACACAAAGGTATTTTCTCTCTGGATTCTTTGGACCCATTTATTTTATCCAGGCTAACACACAGCCACCTGAGGTAGATCAGATTTCAGTGCTAGGGATCTGGTAAAGACAGTGAAACCTTTTGTTAACATGAATCATTATATTAAAGCTAACATCTGGATGAAATATATTAAATTCCCAAATATCTTCTATAGTTTTCCCCCTTCAGTTTCTTTCAGTGAACTCTGTAATGTAATCTAAAGTGCCTTTTTTGAGAGCTAGGAGCAAGAGACGATTGGAGCAAGACTGTACTAAAGACTGTATCTACTAAGAATGGTATTTATACTGATGAATTTAAAGGCTGCCATAGAGCACATTTTTACAGTTGGAAAGATTGGGATGACAAATTTGAGGTGACAACACAATATACTAAAGGTGACCCTGCTGCTTAGTGAAAGAGATGGAGATTAAAAGAAGATTCAAAAACTTCACAAGACAAGCAGTTTCTGTACTGCATTAACTTGTGCAATACCAGTACTTGTACTCATAAATAGTGCTGAAGCCTCAGCACTGTATTGCAACATATCTTTTTCTCTCTCTCTCTCTCTCTCTCTCTCTCTCCAAAAAAAACCTGGTTGGTTATGCAGGAATCTCCAGCAATCTCCGTAATTTCATTGACAAGAATTTAGAGGCTGATGGAGAGAGAGGTTTTACCAGCAATGTTCAGATTTCTTATACTGTTCATTTAAAAAATAAGCATGAACTATGATTATAGAAATTTGGAGGTTCCAGCTAAGTGGTGGGTAGGCCATTAGACTGGATGTTTTTTATGGTTGGAAATGAAAAATAAATTTCACTTTGAACAGGTTTGAATCTATGTTTATCTTAAATGATAATGAGGAAATTTAGGTACACTAAATAAGCAGTCATAGAATTATGGACAAGTTTCCAGAACTACAAGCAAATGTAGACAGTGAGTATGAGACAGAAAATGTAATTCAGATTACAAAGACTTTCAGAAGAGCTGAGTTCATATAATTCCAGTTTAAATATGAGGGAGCTCTAAATTCTTTCCAACCTCAATTATGTCTATCCAGCTGATCCTACCTACACTTTTATCAGTTTCAATCCCTAAATCACTTCTCTCCCACCAGCCATTTGTCAGTTAACCTAATGCAGAGTTTTCCTTACGTTTCTTTGTGAGCATGAACTTTGCTGTATAAAAGTTATGTTGTCTGTAACATCAACTTAAGCAGCCTGCAGAAATCCCAGCAGATTAACTATGAGTTATGTAGGGAGAAAAATTCCATATAATAGTGGACAATTAGTTGAAACAAGCAAATAAATTTGATTTATTTTGAAATCCAAATGAACATACTAATCTGTGACTGTACTTCCATGAAACTTTCATCATCTTCCTCTTGGAAGTACCAATTATTCTACAGCTTTATTCAAGATTTTTGTGTGGCTTCTAAGGCAATATTGATGCTTCAGTGAGCCATTTACTATTGTTTTACTTCAAAGGAAAGCAAAAAAGTAATTCCAGACTCTGGAATCTTCTGATAGTCTAGGAACCCCCTGCTGTATAAGCATACTGCCAAGCCATTATTAAAGTCTCTTTGAAAAATTGATCTATTGGAAACAGTATTCTGTAATGGAAGCTCAGCTTAGTATATCATGATCCCTGTGGGAAAACTATCAGTGGGTCTTGCCAACAAAAGTCCCTGGCTGGCTTGTTAAATGCCAAAATGACATTTGTTTTCTAGGTAATAAAACTGAAAAGAACACAGAATTGTTCTCCATAACATGCTTAGAAATCAAGTTAAATCGTTCTACAGCAACTGTATGACAGTTAAAAATTTTGGGATACAACTCAGTAGTTTAAAACAATAGTTACTTGTACACAGTATTCCTGAGAACAAACATGTTATCCACTTGCTTTATTTGAAGTGGTCCTAAGCTTGTTTTAATGCCAAAAGGCACCTTATTTTTCCCAGTGCTATTCACTCTTCCCTATGGAACAAGACACATCAGCCTAGGTCTTGGTATTGAGGAGCAATGGACTTAAATTTTATTTCTATGTGATTTTGATAAGCGGATTCTGAGAGTTATGCAAAGGCAATTTTAAACCATTGCTGTATGGAGAACAGCGTATATACACCTCAGAAAGCATTTATGCTGGCACATTCATGGTGGGCTGCTGCAGTATGTGAAAGAGGGACTTGTTCAGGTCCAGAAGTAGTAGACCCATTACAGGAGATATTTGTCTGAGCCTTGCCTGCTATGCTCCTATGTTAAAAGAAGCTTAAGTTCTTTACAGCCTGATCCATTATGTGAAACTTCAGACAAGACACTTGCAATAACATTTCTTAGCTTAAAATTTATTTATGCCAATGAAGATTAAACACAAGAGGTTCCAATTCCAACTGGCTGTCCCAGAACTGATGTAATGTATCTCAGTATTGATGGCAAAATTTAATATTGTGATAGTTTTTGGGAAACAGACAAGGGGAAAAATAAGCCTGGGAGGGCTAGTGGGAGCTCTGGATTTAGGGTGGATTCAGGAGTTCAAGGAGGAGAATGGAAGCCAAAGCCTTTTCTCTCTCCCTCCCTCAATTATTAGAATAATTTCTGTTCAGGATTCAGTATCCCCCTCTACTTCCTCTACAACCATCTCCTTTTACACATAGCTATCTTTCTCCTCATCCCTTTCAATTAATGTGCAAGAACATCTCTCCAACATTCTTTCATTTGCTTCCCAATTTGTTGTAAACGGATGAGGGATAAATTCTGTCTGTTGTTCTAGTAGAGAGAGGAGACAAGATAAAAAACAGGAGAGAGGAAACTCCTGCATATTCCCTTGCTAACAGAATAAGTAGAAATCTGGTCAGGTGGTACTTATAGGACAATTAAGGCCAGCTTTCCTACAGATAAACAAAATCTGGCATGCCATCCTGTTTTCTGCTCTGTGCTGCTGGATTGATGTTTGGGCATAAATAATCACAGTTTAGGAAATGACCGATGAGTGAGACTCACAATTTGATTAATGTTGCTGCTGTTTGAGTGAAAGAGAAGCAAACTCAGGACAGCTTGACTCAGCTGCTGGTGCTTTTGACTAACTGGGGTGAAGGGGGATGAACAGTAGTAGCTGGCTTAGGGTGAGGGCAAGAATTTGTTTTACTGCTATTGTCATTCTTGCACATTAAGGGAAATAAATACAGTGGCAAATAGCATATTTTTGTTAAAAATATTACATGTCCACTAGTGGCTGTATTGTACAGACAACACCATCGAGGCATTACCTTCATAAGCAGAACTGTGGCAATAGTGCACAATATAGGCAGAACAAGCATTTTTGCAAAGGATCTGTGTGTAAGGAAATAATCTGTTCAACACTGCTGAGAACCTCATCTAACATACTGAAGCCCCAGTCTCTAACCAGTGTATTTAGCCGTCACGTTCAAACATGGGGGTTTTTCTCTCTCTTCAGGGCTTTGCGAAGGGAGTTGAATTACAGTAGAGCCATACTGACACCAGGAGGTTATCAGCATTACTGGTCAAAGATGTATGAACATGGAAGTATTAACATGTTTCACAAAGGCTTTTTAAAAGTGAAGTCAGCAAACAAAAAAGGGATAAAAACACCTGAAATGTCCACTGTCGTTGCAGTTTTTTTCTCTGATGTTCTACTTTCAGGATAGGTATCTTTCTCTCCTTGGGGTTTTAGCTGGATGCTTTTCAGCTAACCCTGCATACTGTGTAACTGTGAGAATGAGGACTACACCTTTCCTTTGATATACATAATAAGGTGAGAGATACTAACAGAAAAATCTCTGTAAGAATAAATTGGTGGATCCATTCAAACAAAGGAAAGGTGCATGTCTGAAATTCTAAGTAATAAAATATTATGGAGAGGTGGTTCTCCTCACTTCCAAGGCTTGTTTTCTTCCCTTGTTAATTAAGGTGTGCTGCAACTGGCTAGCTTCTAGCACATCTGTCGAGCCATTGTATCTGTTCCTTGTTGCAAAAGTGGGAGAGATCAATTGAAACAATTATGAAATTGGAGTTCTGTACCCCTACAAACCCCATTTTGGTAATGAAGATGGCACAGCAAGTGACTCTGGTGGTACACGCTACCCAAAGTCCACTCTGTAGAAAATACTGGGCATTCGCAGAGGCAATTGGTCAGCTATTCAGACCCCTCAAAGACTGAAGCAACAACTATCAATTGGGAAGACAAAATTAGAAAATGAAATGCATAAATTTATGAGATTGACAGAAACCCTTTGGAATTTTGGGGAAAGCCAGTTTTTTACCTGGGGGAACTCTCTTCTGCATAGAAACAAAAACTTGAATGTAGAAGTTTATACTTTGGGTTTGAATACAACCAAGACCTCAGGAAATCATTCTGGATGTCTTTGTTAGAATCATAAGTGTATGGCTATGATATACTCTTTGATACCATGTCCATGTAATTCTGTCCTGATCAACAATAATTTGGGCAGTAATTCTTAGTTCTTAAGCAGCAGAGCAAATGGAAATACAAATCTGTTTCAAGTCATGAAGCTCTAACTCAGCTAACTAGACTTCGCAGGGTAAATCAAAGAATATAGATTAGTATTACAACTGTTCATTGTGGGTAGAGGTTACCGGACTTAGCAATAAGCCTAAATAGTGTTGTGATGCACCGATTTCAACTGTAAGTTGATTAATGTGTCATACAGGGCTTAGAGCATTTTCTCAATGACAATTTTTTTGTGTCTTTGAATACTGGTTTGTAAAAATATAGTGCCTTCTTTTGTGTTGCACGCTGCAAATTTTTGCTAGACGTTATGACACTACTTTTTTTTTTATGGGTAAATTGAAATACATACAGGGTTAGGTTCAGAAGCCTTGAATGACCAATACTTCAGCTGAAGTTCATTAAATCCAAGCTCTGCTGCAAGCCAGGAACAAAGCCATTGTGAGTCATTAGAGCAAACAACATCGAGAAAAGTTTGATGATGAAATCTTCTGATTTCTGATATCAGAGTCCTCATTTCTAAAACATTTGGCTCCCACACTATTATTTTTTAAAGAAGCTAGATAGTATAATTTTCAGCTTTTTATTCCCTGACTTGTGGCCATGTGGCTAGCATCTATGTATTTGTGCTAAAGCAATTGTATAGTGGGGGAAAAAAACAACCAGATAAGGCTCAGTCAGAGTTATTTGTACCAGGCAGGGGGAGTGAAATTGGGAAAGACATCTGAATATAAAATAGCTTTGTTGGTTGTTGCAGGGATTAAATGTGAACTATTACTATATGTCGAAGACATGGGGGATACAGAAAGGGCAGACAGTATAGTATATATACTCTGCTTTTATTGAAACGACTATGTTTTTGGAGGGGATCTTGCACTGAAGTGCAGACTCTATGCAACTATAGAGCCCTAATTCCAGCATAGTATTGTCAGAGCATTTGTGCTTCATAGCAATTTTCTCCTGAGATTTAATTGCAAACACTAGCCCGAAACCTTCCACGGTACTGCCACTGGGTGGAGAAGTCGGCAAACAGTTTGGCAGAGCATTGCTCTTTCCTGCGTGGGGAGTGGGTTCGTCCTGCGAAGGAGGGGTGAGACTCGCTGGCCCCGTGGGAAAGGGCAGCCGGGGCTGCTTCTTCCCCGAAAGAGTAAGTCCAGTTCTGCATGGGAAATCAGCTTCAGCTTCCAGTTATTTCTTCTGCACTTTTTTTTTTTTTTCCTGATTATTTGAGCGTCTCTAAACTCCTTGCATGAAATTACTCATAATTTAGATTATAGTAGAAAAGTGAAAAGGAGATTTGAAGTAAGGCTACTTCTCTCTTTCTCTGAAATCCCCCTTGTATTTAAAATCTCTGCTGCAAGATTCCTGTCACAATTTCTCTCATTAGAAAAATACAAGCGAACAAATAGAAGAGCTGGATAATTCCATGCACAAAACTAAGTGCTAGCTGCTTTTTCTAAACTGTCTAAACTTGTTAATTTTTAGAGACAACCAAACGTTTAATTACTTCCCTGTTCCCCACCCTCCCACCCCCCTAACACTCCCAAATTACCCCCTCTCCCCTACCCCTGTAATTATCATAAAGTTCTAACAGAAAATATGGGGGAAAGAGAACAATTTTGAGTTTTATCTGTTCGGGGGGAGTGGAACGCAGGAAATGAGAGTTTAGGTGGAAAGGGTTAATTGTCAGTGTTGTACAGAAACATTTCCATCCTTTGGTAGTGTTAGGTTTACGGTTGGACTCGATGATCTTAAGGGTCTTTTCTAACCTAAATGATTCTATGGTTCTATGAAAATCCCACTGTGCTTTAGACACCACCTTTCCATTTCAACTTTCCCAAGTATTTTAAAAAAAAGCTATTTATTTTAATTTTTAAACATAACCACAATGAGTACCCAAACTACACTTTTTGACAGACCATGCTTTGGGAAAACATAGCAGTGTTTAACAGGGAAACAAGTGAGAATTCTGCTTCAGGTTTGGCTTTAGGGGAGCTAGAATGTTATAAATGTTAGCTAATTGCAGAAATATTTGCATGACTGGGTGAGCAGTGGCACAAAACAGAAAAAGCAGATATTTTCACAGCTTAGAAAATTAATCTCATAAACCATGATGGGCTTGCAAGGAAAGCAACAATATGTTGAGAATAAATTGTATTTAAGTATGTCACTCTAGGTTGTAGTTCATTGTACTTATTTGCTAAACTCAGTACAAAATGCTAATTGTAAACTTTAATTTCCTCTCCTGTATCTTGTGATACTTAATTTATACCGTTATATAAAAAAAATTTATGCCTTTTCCCCTCTGAAGTGAAAAATCTAAAACTTGTTTTCGAAACTAAATCCAAGTCCTGCCAGAGAACAGTAGAGTGACATCTAATGTGCAAAGTCCTGTGAGAAGTGGTGGTGGGGAGAAATGTGTACTGTCTTTTTTGTTTATTTGGTCAGTTTGTATTTTATAGATCGGAACAGGGAAATAAAAAGAAAAAACCTTGATGGATTTTTAAATTTTTAATTGGCCAAAAAATATATCATCAATAAACAAGGATTTACATACAAAAATACAGTAACTTTCTAATTAATCAAGTAATATATTCTCTGACTACATAAAAAAATACCTAAAAAGAACCCCCAAAAAATCAGAGAAAGAGTCAAGGCCAAATTCAAAACATGTAAACTATTAGGAGAGAGAGGGAAAGCATGAACTAGGAAAAGCAGAGGTGAGTGATCTGTAAGAAGAAAAAAATGAACTATGGAAAATCTCACATTACATACACATGTGAATCCATGCTGCTGCTGAATCCTTTTTTTATTATTATTTCTCATTTTTATGTTTACAGTTGTTTTCTATCAATCACACACAGACAGAAATAAGTACCACTACTGCTGCTGTTAGCTTGAAGAAGAAATGCAGCAAAGCTTTTTGGGTCCTGCTGCTGTGGGAGACAGGATGGCTGTCAAACTTTATTATTGAGAAAGCTGCCTAGCCCTGCCTGAATTTCAGCCAAAGCAATTTTTACATTCGAGATAAGCTGTGGGTAAAAATCAGGCTTTCGATGTGTCAGGCATCTCTTGTGAAAAACAACTTTCCCAACTACAACCAGTTCCCAAATTTATCTGGGCATAGCCAAGTCTTAAACTTGCGTGACACTCGTGTGTTATGGTGAAAAGACATTCATATACCTAAGAGATGACCAGTTATTTGTATTAGAGTCTGTACATTTTGTAAGTATACAGCAATTCGTCTGAAGGACTAAATCCTCTCAGTTTTTTCCTCTCAGGAAAACTTTGAAATGTTGATGGCAGGATGGAAATGCAATGCTTGACTCAGTTCTGTGCAGAAAGCAAATGAACAAACAAAAAAACCCCCATAGTTCCCATCCCATGTTGATAAATTATTCTAAAAAGCAGAAAATGTAGAGAATGCTACTGTAAATTTGTAGGTTTCAGGGGGAGAGGGGCAACAGTTACATCTATTGTACTTCTGAGGTTTATTTTTTGTCTTAGATGACTTAAACATTTCATTTTATAGATTTCTTAGGTCTAAATGAAGGAAACACCCTTTTGCCTATCTTCCTTCAGGTCGACTGAGATAGGTATGCAGGATATACATCTTCAGCGTTTCTGTAACATCATACTGGGGATCACATCCTTGCTCTCATAAACACTTGCAGCCACTGGGTGGAGAACTTGTCTAACAAACTCTCTCATTATGACAGAGTGAAAATCAATCCAACTGTACTTTGCTGGCTGGGCAAATTTGTCTAATACAGGTCATATATTAGGCTATTCTTTTTCAGTGGTCAACGTGGTTCAATTTCCAGCTAGGACATAATTTGCACAATAACCTGAAGTTGAAATTAATACTAAGAAACAAGCTGTACTGGGCTTAAGAAAAATCCATTAAGCTGTCTGCATTAGAGGAAGAAGCTGACCAATGGAGTTGAAGCACATTTGTTATACTGTAAGAAGAAAGTTTCAGACAAATATCACAGGAACCAGTTTGACACTCCAATAAGGTAACTTTAGGTTTAATCTTAACTGCAAATAAGAATATTATCATTATGATTTATTTGTAGTACTGTCTTGTCTAAAGGACTCAAATGAGATCTGAGTTCCACTGTGCTAAACACTGTGCACTTGTACGCAGCAGAAGACTGTACCTTCCCACTGCAGCTTATTTTTTAAGTAGATAAAAGTAAGAATTATCTGAAAGACTGAAGAACAAAGCAAAGTTGTCCAAAATCACAGAGATTGTCATTGACAAAGCTAAGGACAGAATCACAGAATCCAGGTGTCTGATTTTTGCTCGTCTTCTTGTGACATCGTAGCCTCCATGATACTATGACTTAAATGTGTCATTTTGTTAAATGCTATTTCAAAAAAGAGCAGGAACATCAGAATTTGAAGTCATACTAAATAAAGATTTTGAATGGTGACAAAATACATAGGTAAAATTAATTAAAGAAGACAGGCTTCCCAGAAATAATTTGGGGGGGGGGGGGGGAGATGGGAAATATTTTCTTTTCCTGGAGAAAGTCACTTTTAGCTAAACCAGAAAGAAGCAAATTTCCAGCTCCCATCCTTTGAGTAGCAAGGGGGATATATGATGGTATCCATAGGAAAATTTGTTACTGCCAGTGAACTATAAAACAGAAGTCGGCTCTACCCAGGAATAAAAACCCACTTTTCTTTCATGGAATCAAACTATTTTTCCTGTGTGCATTCTGCAAAAAGGTCAAAATTCAAGGGAAACATTTTCTTCAACTTATTGAGTAGAGTGATATAATATACGAAGAATTTGTGAAACAGCGCAGATCCCTGGGTTCTAGTGGACCCTCCTAAGAACTAGATGCCTTGCAAGTTATTGCTTTTTCTTTTTAAATAGGGGTGACATGATAGCTCTCCAGATGTTATACTTATAATTACGTCCTTTATATCAAGCCAGAATATTTCTATTACAAAAGTATTTATTGCAAAAAATGTGTCATATCATTGAACAGACTAAATTATTAATACGGGATTTTCTTATTTATATACTTGCATTTGATTTAGAAAGATGGGAATTATTCTGGGATAGATTGCATCAGTTTTACTCCTGTTAAACAGTAACTTCTTCTGCGAATCATCTCAGTGATCAACAAGAGCAAAATACTATGGAAAAAATTATGGACCTGGCAATATTAGTAGCAAAAACTTTGAATGCAGTTTGAAGAGTTGCAAACTCCGTCGTTCATTATGGGTAATATGAAATAACTTTCTGTGGGTGCCTATGCCATATGTCTTGGCTTCCTTATATGTGTGTATGCTTTAAAAACAGCATTACCCTATTAACCATTTACTTGCTAGCCATCTAGCTGCTCAAAGATCCCATTAGTAATGATTATTCAGACGACAAGTTTGTGTAAGTAGCAAATTGGCTGAATATTCAACCCATTTTTGTGTCTTAACAAACCAACAAAAAATCATAATTGGTTCAGACCAAATAAAAGTGTCTCTATTCTTCCTCATTCGAATCAGAAACTAAATTATTTCAAGTTGTGCTAACCGTGGTATTTGTATTAGGATATAAAAAGAGAAAAGCATAGTTACAGATAAGCTATATTTCTGGTGGAAAGAATGTTGCCCTTTTACCTAATAGTCCAGAGAAATTCAGATAATTTTTCCAGAAGCTGGACATGCAAATTCCTCCACGTTCTGAGGGAAGGAGATATCCTGCGTGTTACACTGTAAACCCTGATTTTATATGTCATTCTCTCATATGAGAGGTGTTGAAGTTCCCATATCAATATTTAAATATTCATTGATCCCAGAGAAAAAATGTATTTTTAGTGCCCAGTGGCCAGAATATCGATCTGAGCTTCAGCAAAGCTGTGCTCCATCCACAGGTCTATGAAGTGGAACAGTTCAGGAAAACTCCTGATATGGCGTTTAGAACTTTGTCTTGCGCCAAGTGGATTTAAATTTGGAGTTTCCCCAAGACACTGGGGTTTGCTGGAAACAGTCAATAAATGAGGGCTGCCTTAGAGAAGCAAGAAGGAGGTAAGTCTCTTCCCACTGTCATCCTGATATATCTCTTAGGAGTTTAAGGTATGCAGTTACACAGAGGTCCCATCTGCCAAAAGACAGAGAGAGTAGTCATAAACTTTCATTACAGAACGATAAAAGAGCATACGTCTGGACTCAGCCGTAGCTGTGTGACTAAGACCTGTGAGTAACAGTATTCTACCACATCCTTTTAACAGTATTTCACTAACAGAACAAAAGTTGATTTTCCCAGGTTTTCCTTGCTGCACGAAAATTAGCATGCCCTGCCTGTCATGCACAGTCATGTTTTAATGCAGCTCCTTCAGTTTTGTCCAGTTTGGAGGGAGGACACTGGAGCTCAGGAGGTCACCCGTATGTGTCAGTTTGTTCTGCATACTGTGAATCATAAAACACGTCCAAACAAGAGCACATTATCCAGAGCACAGACATTATCCAAAACACAGAGAAGAGTTTTAAACTCTACATTTAGGTAGCTATTTTCTGGATGCACAGGGACCTTTGTTTTAAGTTTCTTGACATAAATTAGTAAGGAGTAAGGAGGGGAGGCCTTTTACTTTTGATCCCCTGAAAGGAATTTTGGAGGAATCGACCTTTTTCTGTTGACTGTGAGGAAGAACATCAAGCTTAGTGTTCAAATCTGGACAGTAAGAATGCTGTCCATATTTGTAAGTACTCACACCTGACTTAAGTGCTGAATCAAAGTTAATGACAAGATGCTTATGGCCCCTTTGAAATCTATATATTTGTTATTAGCTCTCCCGGGGACAGAGATTCTCTCTAGCTTGCACATTAGGCTGTGCAGAAGAAAGAAATGTAATCAACTTCTGGTGTTCTGTGCATGTTCAAACACACTCCCCCCTCTCCCCCCGCCGATGTATAGTTGTCATAGTGTAAACATTCTGCTAAATATTTCCTCCACCTGTTTCAAAGAATTAAAGAATCATCTCTTAACAGGAAAAATAAATGTACCAAATGTCACAATGCCTCAGGGGGATCGAAAATGATAAAACAAATGTTGTAGCATTCTATTTTTGATCCGTAAGTAAACAAATGAAATGATGTGTGTACATGTGTATACACATAGATTCACTCTATCGGTCATGTAATCCATCACTGAGACTATTGGTTAAGGGAGAAATGTTCCAACATATTTTCCAAACTTTTAAACCTTTCTCATAAAATTATCTTGTGCTGAAAAAAGTCTCCTGCTCATTCTCAAGCCAGGTCTCGGAAGTGAATTTTCTTGGAAGGTTTCATAAAAAAATATGTTCAGGGTTTTTTATTTTCACATAATAACTTTGAAATACATTAGTTGACATTTTCCAGGCTTACTTTTGTGCTCAGCAGGTCACAAGAAGCCCTTATTCAGGAGGTGGACTAGATGGCAAAAAACAAAGAAAATTTTTTACCTTTAACCCTTCTGATTGCTATATGAGAAAAGTAGTCCTTCGGTCCTGACAGAAACACTCCCACTTTACGAGGCATAAATTTTCTAGTTTTTATTGTCTCCTTCTGATAGGGCTAAATTCTGCAAGAAAGTGTAGATCAGTACTTTTTAGTGAAGCTAAACATATACTTTTATTTTCAGGAAATTAGGTCTAGATTTTGCCTTTCACTGGTGCAATCCATAGGAGATGGTTCAAAGAGGAAAAGGAAAGAAATGCCTCACTGTTTTCCCTTCAGAGCTTCCAGGAAGGGATCTTTTGAATTAGAGATGAAAAAGGAGGCTTGCAGACAGCTCAGGCTCCAGATCATGTGTGTGGATGTCTAAGGAATTCAGACAGATATTTAGAGATTTAGTAATATCCTGGAGGCCAAAAGACGAGGGTTAGTTCTTAGTAGTCCCCAGAACCATGTGCATAAAAGATATTTATTACTACACTTTGTCATAGTCAACCTTCTCATGTATTAGATGTGTATGTTGCTTTGTAATATTGTGCTGTTAGCTGTTTGGAGAGTCTGTGTATGTTCTTACTGCTTCCTCAGTGCCTACTTTTGTGTCCAGGCTGCGCACTATTAGCTAGTCCTGGGATAGAAAGAAATAACCCGTAACAAACTCTGTGTGAACATCTCAGGTTAGTCACAGCATGAAAGAACTGACCAATGATTTGACTTGGAGGCTTCAGTTCAGTTCTAGCTCCACTATGATTTTGTCGGGCAGCTTAGGATATACCTGAATTGTCTGTACAAGAGTTAATGCAAGCACTTGAAGCATCTTGTGTCCTTCCTTCTCCTAAGGGCATATTGACCTGCACCAGCTTCCATACTGCTGCAGCTACTCTGCTACTCATGGTACCAACGTGTCAGAAAAAGCTAGCTCAGGCAATCCTGGGCTCCACTGCAGTCTGCATCCTAGGCACATATTGCCTGCTTCTAAAATAAGGGTAAGAAGAACAGCAGAGGCTTTGTGAGGACAAATATATGAATGATTATGAGATCCACGGTTATGCTGAGCCATAAGTCTGCCAAGACAGAATAGAAGGAGATGCAGACCTGCAGAGCGGGAGTGTACAATATTGTTGATGCAGTGGCCTTCCTTTTTGATGCTGCTCCTGGCTAATAGCATTTAAGCTGCTGACATTTGAATCAATAACTAGTTATCCCTTTTCAGAATGGAGATCATTCGATAATGGAAATGACAATGAAAGCTAAGGTGGACTCAGCTGGCAAAATGAAAGCATTCTTGTCAGTGGCATTAGCAGAGATTTCAGAACTCTTTTCTCAGTCTTCAAAGTTTCTGCTCCAGTTCTAAAAAGACAGTTAGCCTTTTCCTGGGTGCTCTGCTTAAATGCTGACAAGACTTTTTGTCTGTCAGGCTTCGTTATCTTATCTGTTCAGAGCACTTTATCAAGCTGTCTGGTTCGCATGAAGAAGGTAAATAAATTAAAACCTCATAACATGTAGACTTCTCTACCAAAGAGCATGTCCCTGATGCCATATACTGGACTCCAACACCTAATGATTTCAATTCTGTTTGCTTTAGAATGAAAGTAAGAAAAGGAAAAAATAACCACTGGATTAAAAAGTGTCTAGTCAAAAGATCATGTAACCCCAGCACAATCTAGTAAGGATCCACTGAAATCAATGGAAATCTCCCTCTGGCTTCATGGAACTTGTACAGAGTCCATATGGATCACACAGCCATTCCTGTATTTACAGGTTGAGTTAAAGCTAGGGCCATAGTAATTTCCAAAAGGGCAGGAAGGGACAGTTGATATTGCAAACAAGACTGCGAATGTTTGTTACAATTGAAGGCCTATTTCCAGTGAAGTCAGTTAGAAAGGGGAGCACAACAATGTAATGAAGTATATGAAGATTTCGTTGTGACTTTCGGTGGATACAGTATCAAGTTGGAGAAGCAGTTAAAGTACTTTTTCTGGGTATTGTTGGAACAGCGGCAGCTTTTTAATACAGAATGTTAGAGAGGATGGAAAAAGTTAAGTATCTTCATGTTTTAGGATGCATTACTACATGCACTTCAGTCTCGTCTTCACAGGTTTGGCTCATTTTTCTGAAGCTTTAAATAGCTAAAAAATGGCTTTCCTATGTTACTCTGGTATTCTATTCTATTCTTTCTTTCTGGTATGTATGATATAGTGTAATTATATCACATCCATTAAATCTGTCTCGCTTGCTTTCAGAAACTTGTTTAAGATTCACTGAGGCACAGGGGTTCTATTTCATGTATTTGATGCTGTTTAAACTGCAGAGCTCTAATTCATAATGCCTTTAAAACAATGGTAGAATAACCAGTAAATGGGTCACTGAAGTTGATACAAGGCTTCTGCACTAACAATACTCTGTGTGTTATATATGATTGAAACACTTTTCATTTCCTGAACTCTTCATATTGCCAGGGAATACAATCCATACCTTGTTCTCTTAACATAACTTTGCTGTTTTAATGAAGGCTGCTGATTTGGCAATAATAAATTAAGTTTAATATTAATATCTATGTTAACTACCTGAGAAATGACACCCACAGTGCTTCTCATCATTAACTTTTTCTTAAGCAGATGATGAACTGGGTGAACATCACATATATATGCATGAATATACATACATACATGCACACATATATACACATAATCGTAAGAAATATAACAATATAAGACTGATTTAGTGTAATGCTGCCATGAAACTACTGCAAGTAATTCATTACATTTCCCCATATCTCCATTTATGGGGACAGCCAAAATGGACTAGCCAAAATTTGAAAATTACAACATTGTCCAGCTGAAAGTTCCACAGAGAACAAATCAGTTCTTAAATAACATTTTAAAATATGCCATTATGCATACTAAAACTAATTTGAAAATGTCAGTTGGAGATCATATCATTTATGGGTTTCAGACAGGTAATTATACTGTGTAAGCCATGAGACTGAGATGGTTCCTTTCCAAGCTGTTCTCGAGGATTTCTTATACTCAAGTATTAGCCACGATGCTCCCCCAGCCCAAAGCTGGATATGTTCCAGATATGATTACTTTTTCTCTAGCATTCAAGAAAAAGAGTCTGTCCTTGAATATCGAGTTAGTAACTCTTGACATCTGGAGATGATGTGTTCTTACTTTTGGCAGCAAAACTCGCTCGCGGTCCCACAATCTAGACGGAATGCACCCAAAATGTTAAGATGTTCCAACATACAACAGCTGAAAGTGTCCATGATGGACCAACACGACAAGGCATGATGCTTACATAGCCAATAGCTACATTATATAAACCCAAGAACAGGTTAAATAATGTCCTCCTGCAATCACACTACAGCCAGAGTTACCTTTCTGCTCACTCCAGCCTATCACATCCCAACCAAAACTAGATGCCAAGCCTTTAGAAAGAGGAACCTTCAAGTGACTCGTGGGTGTTGATATGTAGCATTTGAATAAGGCTGATCGAAGAATCGTTGGAAAGCCTAAACTATGAGCTATGCTTGATCTGTCTGTAATATGAAAAGAGAAAAAATTGGCCCACTGCAAAATCCCATCTGTGTGTGTGTGTGTTTGTTTGAATGTCATGACTGGAAAGAAGAAACTGATTTGTCACACTAGAGTATCCTCTCTGCCTTAGGAAGATTTTCATGCGGTGTCAGTGATAGACATTGTCCTTGGAGGTTTTCAAGACCCGCTCAAGCAACCTTGTCTGAACTCATACCTGAGCCTGCTTTGAGCAGGAGGTTGGAAGCACTCTCTCTTCCAACAGCCTCAGTTCTGTGATCATAAAGCTATAGCTGAATACCTACAAAGTGTCACCAGAAATCACTCTGTATTGGAGAATGTATTTGTTTCTTTGTAGTGTTGCTTTTTAGTTTTGGGGAGGTTTTAGGGGGAATGTTGTTTGGGGTTTTTTTCCCCCAAGAAACTAGCAAGAAAGTAAAATTCTACAAAAACTTTACGTGATAACTTTTAGTTTCACCTGACTTTTCATCCAAATTGCAGAATCATTCATTTAAAATTCTTCTCTGACTGAAAAGTAGCCCTAAAAAATATTTATTCAATAAAAATGCATAATGTCCTGCCTTTTTTCCTTCATGTTTTAATCCTGATTTTATTTTTCTTTTTCTCTCTATTTTGCTGGTTAAATAAAAATAATAGCCTGCATAGTGGGAATAAAATTGAAATTAAAAATAATTTCTATTTAAAAAGCTTTTAAAATCCTCCAAATTTGTAGGAAAAACATAATTTAATGAAAAAATGTACAAGTTATTGTTGTGTTTTTTTTGTTCCCAGCCAGCTTTTTTTCTTCAGAAATGGGCATGAATCATAGTAAGTTTTTTAATAGTAGTAATCAGAAGGCTTTGCAACTGAAACCAGTCAAATTATGGCTTCTAAATGTAGACTTTTTTTGTTAAACGTTTAGTATAGCCATTCAGGGAAACATAATGTTGTTTTATGCTAACTAGCACAGATTGAAAGTATTTTTCAGTCTCGATGTTGACTTGTCTAAGAACCTTTGTTTATATTGTATCCTATTTATGCAAGAAAATGAACTTCATTTTAAAGCTGGTATCTTTGAAATAGAGGATAATTTGCACTGCATGGATTCTGTCTGCAATATCAGCTAAGTTTGCAAAGAAAACTAGCATAAAACCAGTAATGTTCAAACAGCCATATCTCTATTCTATACTGATGTAACTCTATGGATTAAAATTGTGACGATTTACCTAAACACTATAACAGTGTAAGTCTTGATAACTCTTAGTGGAATTATATCTGCTAAGTCTCTAAATCAAGTGACCATTAATTATTCTCAGAAATGCTTAATATCACTTATCTCATTGGGGACTGCTTGCTGCCTTTCCACTTCTGCTAAAAATTAGGACACAAGGATCACATTCAAGAAGTTTGTCCTAAAATTCTATTAAAAAATCACTCTCAGCCACTTCCGAAGAGATTGACTTCCTCCCAATTCTAGTGAATGGGATTTGCTCTGTGATTCTTGAAAAAGAGCATAGTTTGAAGACAAACTTATGTGTTTGAATGATACATCACTTTTCTTCATGAACACAAAATTTGCTAACCTGGGAATGGCTATGTGATATATAATTGTGTGCTTTTGTGCTTTGGGGTACAATCCGCATGTATTGATATCAGGTTCACATCAGCCTATCTGTATTGACCATGTCATATAACTTTTCCCCACAACCTAAAGGCAGAGTTTGTGATTGGAAGAGTAAAATCTAAGCGAATTTCTTGTACTTCATGGGTGCATGACTACATCACTGATTATTTTCATTGTTTTACAGAAAGGATTTATTGTTTTCACAGAACTTCCTTGCCCATAGTACTAGAAGATTGCTCAAAAGAGAATCTCTTTCTTGCATTTTTTCACACATTCACCATGGCTCTAACTACTGTAGTATATTAAATAGAGATGGGATACAGACTTAGGCAATGGCATCCAATTGCCCAGGAAGTTTAACTATTGTTAGCATGCTCCTTAGCAAAGTTTTCAACTGGATCATCTAATACTTTCCCAGACAATTGTCAAACATGGTTTGGAAGATAGTTTGGAATAAGGACTGTTCCTAGTAAATAGTTCGGACAATAGCTGTGGAAGAGAAAAGAGTTTAGCTGTCTTTTATTATTAACCAGTAGGTTCCGTGCCTTAAGTCATTTGTTGAAAGTATATGGATGAATAAAAATATATACCCGAGGCTTCTAAGTCTTTGGCGAATGTCCTAGCTGTCGGGCCATCCTTTCTTTTGCTTGTGGTGGCTCCATACAAGAGGTCTCCTCTGTTTTTACAGGCCTAAATCTACAGTCATTTACTTCTGAAATTAGTCATTAAGTCTCTGAATAATCACCTCTTAGTCAATGCGTATGTAAGGTTCTGCCTGAACAGCACTTATGTGATTTAATGAATGAACTGCAAAGTCCTTGGGACACAATTTTTTTCTTATCTTTATGTTTTCACTTTATCAAATTGATCTCCTCACAATTTCAGCTAGTCCCCGAGAATACAGGTGGTCTGTAAGCCTGAAAATACATTCCTCACTATTCACTCTTACTCTTGAGTGTTTCCGATGCAACCAGATTGAAATGTGCCTCTCGTATTCTGAGTGGCCTGGCTTCCTAACATTTTTAAAGGGTCATTCACTCCAGTGAGAGTTTGCAACTGAATGAAAAATTCACTATGTTTGATTTTTACATTCTCGCATGCTAAAAGGAGAGTGATATACAAAATGATCTCCTTCTTAGAACTTAAAAATTACCATGCCAAGATTGAATTACAGACATGATGAAGATGCATCTTATCCATATGAAACATATACATGCTAGCTGATATTAGTATGCTGATATGAAGCCAGGAAGGTTTTCAGCAGAGCTCAGCATCTAGATCTGGATAAGTTTCAAGACATTGTTATCTCTAGTCTAGCACTGTAAGGAAGTAAATCAGATTTCTAAACATTTTAAGAATCGCTATCTCCCCCTCTCAATGGTAACAGGTGGGTGAACACATTTGGAGATGTAGATCACTGCTGTACTTGAAGGACACTGGAAGATCGAATGTTTTCAAACACAGATATATTTGTTAGTACCCTGGAACTGCACAAAGCTGTCTCATTATTTGTGTATATTTCAAACATCTGTGTTGCAGAAAGATTGTGGTGCTCCCAAAAGGCCAGGTATTATTCCAAAACTAGAGGTGAAAAACAGTGATTCTGTTAGCTATCACTGGTAGTCTTATTTGCCACCAATTACTATTTAACTTCATAAATCTTTAGGGATTTTACGAGTAAAGCTCATGCAGCTTTGAAACTGTGGTGTGTTTTTTTTTTAAATCTGATTATTCACAGCTTGCTAATTTGTAATTGGACTTTTACAACTCAAAAACCTCCAGATTTCAGAAAAACTAATTTATTTCTTCTTGGTTTAATTGTGGTATTCACACTCAAAACTGTGGAGTGAGATTGCTTCTAGTGGGTTGTATGCAGTGTTCTGGAACTAATAAAATATATTATTGATTGCTTAATGAAAAGCACCACGTTCATACAGATTTACTGTGGCTGAGGATGGGTACAACAGCTACTTCTTATTCTGTTTTGAGGATCACCTGCCATTTTACTTGGGTGTATTGCTGCATATCAAGTGTGCTTTTAAATTAAGTTATGGTTGCCTACAGGGCACTATGTTGGGTGGCTCCATTAAGGTACCCTTATACTTTTCCTTCCATGCAGTGCTACCCATTGCTTTTAATTTAGCTTAAGATCATCAAAATTAATTATGATAGAGTGTATTAAAAGTTGAAATAGCAAATCAAAGAGTTTTATTAAGTGCCCTTTAGATTTTCATATGTGTTTAGAGGTTTTAGCTTTTTATTTGCTCATCACTGTCTGATTCATCGTGATTACTATGGGAAAGATTGGTAAAGTAGAACAGAAATGTCTGACTATGGTGGGAATAACTACAACTCTCTTAGTTCCTATCTGGGCTTGATACCCCTGCCAGGGGGAAAAAAGGCACAACTGTTCCAACAGTGATGGTGGCGACTCGTACTTGTAGTTGCCCTTCCCCTATTGAGGTGTTTGGTCTGTGCACCTTGTCATTAAAGCAGTGGCTGTGCATCAGGGATACAAAAATGCTGCTGGTCCTCCTCCATCGTCCCAATGGCAAAAATTCCAGGGCGTTAGTGGCACGTCCTGTCAACCGTCACTGCACTGTGATGAGTTGTATAGGGGGGAATGAGCTCCCACACTACCTGCCAGACACGACACGGTGTGCCCACTGCACTGAGTGGTTGGGGCAGGATTTATTGGGATTTTTTGCTTCACAGTTGGTAGGGGCTGGTGGAGACCTATCCAATCACCCGCTTGGGTGGGCCTGCTTCTGTACTATAATGGTCACAGACCCTGTGAGGTCCCCTAGGCATAAAGTCCTGCTGGGATCCTAATCTGTTGGTGCCCAAATGAACCATTAATTCTGTGGTTCTAGTCCACACCATACAAACCTTTAGCCTCCTACTAAAGCAGAGCAAAATTCTTCACACAAATGCTTGAGCTTGCCCAGTCCTCTGCATCTGCTACATCACTGTGCCTTACTACCTGGCTGCTCAGGCTGGAGGGACTCGGGGTGGTGGGATGCATCTGCATCTGGAGAATGAGATCTGGCTGTCATCAACAACATAGGATGTACAAAGCTCCATGCATAAGGGATTGTGATATCTATTCCAAACCTAGTGACATTGACTGGTCTCAGGCAGACGGGCCATCTACCAAACTCAAGCTGGAAAAGATGCCACATGTGGTTCAGCAAATAACTATCATGTATTCATTTTTCTCATGTTACAAAGTCATAGATTTTTAAGTGGAAAGATATTATAGCCACCGATATTCACCTTCAACCTTGACGTATCTACCCATTACATTAACTCAGGTAATGCATTCAATATATGTACTATACCCATCGATACATAGATGGGCATACCCTTCTTAACAATACTCTACTACGGAGGATTAATAGTTTGATGACCGCCAGAATAACCACAATACTAGAACCATTCCATTGATATACGATACATAACAATCCCTGCTAAACACGGCAGTGCTCAAACACATACCCTGAATGGACTCGGGTCAAATCAGCTCCTCATTTCTAGACATACCTACAGCCAACGTACCAGGTTATCTGTCAGTTGTACTTCTGATGTGAAATCAGCAACCTGCTGCATATAAGATCCTATATGCACTGACTGACAATTCATTCCCCCTAAACTCCTTACACAACTTGCTCTTTTGTACTTCTGGTTCCTATGTCAGGGCCAGCATACTACAAGTCAAAGAATGCCATCCATTAATTTCTTTAACAAACCACAATCCTTTTGGGGTAAAAGATAGTGACAAAAAAGTCTTACATAAATGATACAATGCTAGGTAATTGTAATATCCTTTTTGTTCCAAAAGTTAGTTCTCTTCACTGTTTCAAATCCTCCCTTTGCTTTTAGTCAAATTTTGTTTAGATTCGCTTTGGATCTTGTTATACCTTTTCCTGCCAGATTAAGCTCCTACTTACTATCAGAAATATTTTTTTTTTCCATGTAACCAATGTGCAAATTATCTCCAGGTCATTTGACAGATCTACCAAATAGGCTGTGCTTTTTTCTGTCTCTCACAGTAAGGCATATTTTGAAGACTGCATCATTGCATCTTTCCAGAATCGCTTCCAATTCCTTGATATCCTTTTAGAATTATAGATATTAGTTCTGGACACAGAATTACAGTAATGGTGTCATTAATGCTGCCTTACAACTTTTATCATTTTCCCTTTCTTGCAAATCAATTAAGGATCATGTTAGCTCACTGAAGGAAATCAGGTTCAGCTGGTCATCTACTGTTATACTCATTTGTTATCAATCTCGAGACAGAATCATTGTCTCAACAATAGCTTTTCTCATCTTACAAATATTCCCTGTTTCTAGATAGAAGACTTTGCACTTGGCTGCCTTAAAACCTATGTTTGGATCTGAACTGACCTCTCCAAGCAATCCAAGTCACTCTGTACAACTGACCTGTTCTCTGTATTATTTATCATTCCACCAGTAGATCACACCCAGTCCTCTGATTAATTGAAAGTAAAAGGAAATAGATTTTGTTTCTATATAAATTAGTTTAATGCATGAGGCCATGACCCAAAGCCCATTAGACTCACTGAAAGAATTTCTATTGAATTCGGGGTGCTTTAGATCAGGTTCGGAGTCAGTTGCAGTTCTCTTAGTTTAGAAATTGTCCTGACTCCAGGACTGAGCAGAATACATTATAGGCTTTCCTGACAGCTACAGAATTAACTTTGCTTAGTTTGGTCTACATTTTTTTTCTTTTTTTTTTTTTTTTTTTTTTTTTTGTAGCAAAGAACAGCTGAACTATCCAGGCAGTATGGGGTCAAAAGCTGGCTTCAGAGCCTACACTGGAATTAAAAATAATTTTTAGTAGCTTAACAAACTAATAGTCTGTGCATCCAGTTTCTGGAAGTATCCATATGCATGGTCTTAATATGTTCTGTATATTCTTAAAGATTAAAGCTGTTCAATTATTTTTCCTTCATGACACTAGTGAAATGCTTGATTTGATAATCCTGAGTCAAAATTCATGCATGTTATGAATTTTGTGGAAAACTACAAAATTTCATGTTTTCATTCAAAAGTGGGATGTATTTTTTTAAAACACTGAATAATCTTATTACATCTTTTATAATCTTAAAATGCTGAATAATGCAAGTTATCCTTGTTTCAAGTAACTGTAGGAATATAATTAATAATGCTTAATAGATGGAAATCTTTTGATAAAGAAAGGAATAAAGATTTTCATTCAACTCAAGTTTCCTGAACCTCAGTTTCCAATAGGAAGTGGAATGTATTTCATTTGAATCTGTCTTGCCTATATGAGTTACAAACTAATTTTTTCAATGACTGTTCCTTAGTGTTTTTATGGGTAGCATCTAATGTAGTAAGTCCGTGATCTCAGTTTAGATTAAGGCACCAGTATAATAACTAATAATAATTTTTCAATCAAAAATAAGCTGTTACAGAAATAAAAAGGGGTTACTTTAAGGTGAACATTCTTCAGCATTGGCTTGAAGCCATCTTCAACAGTCAACTACAGAAAGATTTATTGGTCAGATGACTTTTATATGTACAGCACAAATTCCAATCTTGGAAAGTTGTTTAACAATAAAATCCTGGACCATGTCTACATCTAGATTGCTGTAGAGGACACCATGAATCCATGTGAATTTGAGAACTATAGCAACCTGCCTCAAGGCACAAGATATCCCCCCATTTTTTCCCCAAAATCATAAGTAGGGGGTTCAAAAAGCCTTTACTGTGTTCTTTTATTGATATTAAAGATACTACCCACAATTTTCTCCCTCCCAGTGGCTAGAGACAGAAATTTATTTGCTAATTGTTGCCTATGTGCTTGGGCACACAAGGCTGTATCTTTTAATATCAGAATAGTTGAGTATGCTAATTACACTGATCCTAAAAGATTCGATGCCTGTAGGCTTTCTTTGGTGCACTGTGTATTTATATCAGAAATGAAGCTTGTCTTGTCTGCTTGCTGTGCTGTGCGTGGGTTCTTAACCTCCTGCTAAGATCCTAGCTATTGATTTGGGTTGGCTCTCTCTGTAGGTGCCTGGCATGATGCATGATGCCTTATTTCTCACAAAGCATTAAATACCTGCTGCTGAAAATTGGGATTTTTGCTGGTACTTTAAGATGGCCACCAAAAGCACGTCTTTGGTCGTTAACTGAGAGTACTGCTTTAATATAGGGACCTAAAATCTAGAAATTGCTGGTGGCATGCAGTAACTTGAGCAATGACAGCAGATGTTCTGCCCTTTGCTGAAAATTGGGTGGATAACATCCTGCCACGCAGCTGATTGTTTGTTGCCAGTGGATTTTATTGAAACTTCTTATGTTCTTTCCCTCAAATGATTTTTAATATTCTTTCTGAAAGAAGATTTACATATCAAGGGATAACTAAGTTTTACGTGTGGTCCCATATAATAAGTTCAATATATAGGTATCGCTGTGTGAGCTGTTCCTCTATTGCACTGATAGTTTGCAGTTCAGCAGCTATATTTTTATTTGGACATTCCCCATGTCTGCTATGAAGATATAAGGGAAAGAGTGAGACTGTGCTTTTTTCTGTGTTTTTTTTCAGTGTTCAGATGTACGAAAAGAGAAGTGACAACTGTAGCGATAATGTTGGGTGCTGTTCAAAAGTTTCACTGGGCAGTTTCAACAGGTGAAACATCATGGCTGAAATAGCCAGTTAGGCAGTAAATCTAAGGAAGGAAAACCAGACACATTGTCAGAAATATGTTCCTGTCTGAGTGACAGAGACCCACTCCAACAAGCGTGCAAACACATGCATAACTACTTGTGTGAGCGGTGTTGCTGATATTAAGGGAAGGAAAGATCTAAAAAGGAGAGAGATTCCTACAAATATTTTTTTTCAGGCTTTCAGCCTTCAAGCTATAGAATAGTTTGGCTTTTACTACTCAGCTTTACAAAACACTTCAAAAAGTATTGATGTAGCAGAGGCAGGAATATGAGTAATTGAGCAATATAGACCCTTACAGCTCACATTTGTATGACTCATATGATTCAGACTATGAAAAGCAGGAGAAGCTTTAATGCAAGGAATAATGCAAACGTATTTGTTTCGGTTTATTTTTTCCATCAATAACTTTGAATGACAAAATATTTCCCCATTCTATTCTATATTTTAAGGAGGAAAAGTAATTTACAGCTCCACCTTCACTGCTCTGCTTAGTGAAGACCAAGGACAAACACAGAAAATCCTGGAGACTACTTTGTTGCAGGTTGCAAGTAGCCACTAGGAGGAGCTGACTGCCTTAAAGAGAAGGTAGGGGATTGATTTACTAACAATTCCAATAAAAAGTGTTAATAAAATGAGTTCAGTACTAAAAGTAGTGCTAAGCTAAGATAAAGTTGAAGTATTTATATATTATTTACAATGGTTACATAATAACTTGTGGGATAAATGCTCTGTTTAATACTAATGTACTTCCAAGCAGCAAAGATATTCAAGGGCCTGATTTCAAAACAAAACTCAGAACACTGTTCTCTCCTAAAAGATGAGTTCTGACTCATGTCAGTTCCTTAGAAAGAAATGTCCTGTATTTTGTGCACCAGTGTGACACAGATAAAATATCTGATTGAAAAAAAAAAAAAAGAAGAAAATGTCTCAGTTCTGTATATGTTTGAATATCAGTGGCCTTGTGGTCTTGTTCATAAGCACAGCTCTTGGACAAAACAGCTTCTGTTTTTCCTTAATAGCCTTTTTTGCTTCATTATAATCTCTTTATATATTTAATACCATAAATAAAATAGTGGTGTAGAAGAGAACTATAAATAAAACACTGGCATAGACGGGATATGCCAAAAGTGATATCTCAACTTGTTTCTTGATATCAGTGCCATAGTTAAAAGCAAACTCTATTCAGTGCCATACTGGAAGGGATGAGGGAGCAACTGTTGCATACCTCCCCATGCTGGCAAACACAGATCATCACACTGGTAAAGTTACAAATGGGAATGCTCTTAGTGATTCCTATCAATTGAGGCTTTCTTTCTCTCCTCTTTCACAGGCAACTTATTGCTTTTGAAAGATGCCAGAGTGATGCTGCTGACCTCTCATTAAAAGGTGTTTTGGAAAAGGTTGTGTATTTCAACCAGAGAACCAGCACCATGAAGTATGAGGTATTGCTCTTCTACCCTAATTTACAAGACTGGGAGTGAAGAGGTGTGTTTGGCCTATAATTATAATCACTTATATTTGGTATGGCAAAGTACACTTCAGGGCAAATGCAATCTGGAAAGAATGTCTTTTCTGTTTAAAAAAGGAAGGAGAAAATTTGATTTGGAAAGGTAAATATGAAATATGAACTTTTTTTCCTTTCTCCAATTTTATGAGACCTGAAATCAGAAATGTTGCAGCTGCCAAACTGTAGCCCAAGAAACCCAGTGAAACAAAGTTTATTTTAGAGATCTGCAAAAACAAGGAAGGAAAGAAGAGAATCCTAGATTCTCTAAAGGTATATTTCAGTGAGGATGGAGATGATTGCAATGAAAAATGGGTCAAGATTACTGTTCTTTGCATAGAAGATGGTAATGATCAGGATAAAAAGGGACAACATGAGTTGACTGTCTGCATTCAACAAAAAGATATTTTTCCATATTCAAAATTACATTGTTGAGTAGGAATCTTTTCCACATGAATGTCATTAATATCAGCACAAGAAACCTGTCTCAAGTTTGTTTATAAACAAGGAAAAAAACCAACAGGAATGATAAAATTAGAGCATGGTTTCAAAGCAGCCCTTTGCTCTATGAGGAGGGAAGTTGCTTCTGATCAGCAGAACACTGTTTTTAAGAAGGAAAGATCTCTTCTCCAACTGAGTTCATGCAGAATGTCATCATCTGCCTGTCACAGGTTGCCCTGCGACTTCAGTGCTGACTTAGGGGTAGACTAAGGAGCGTTGGACATGGCTGCCTTTCACAGAGGCAAGTTCTTGATTTGGGGGGAAGAAGCAAATTCTGCTATCAGTCCATTCAAGAGAACAAGAGTCTAGGTTTTTCAGAAAGACAAGTATCTGTATTCAGAATTTGGTGGAATCTTCTTTAAGGCAGGGAGTTACCTTTGAGGAGACAAAAAAAAAAAAAGAAAACCCAGATGGGGACTGCCAGGTCCTGCTTTGTTGTCACCTCAGCTGAGGTGCTGCCTCTCACAGAGAAGTGTCTTGATGTGCCCAAACCTTGCCAAACTCAAGCTGGAAAGTAGCATTTTCAAGGGCAAGGTTTTACTATACTGAAAATTTAGATATATGATCTCACAGTTTCTATTAAATTACAATGTCAGAGGAGCTGGTATGTGGGATCTAGTTACTGTCACTATGCAGGATCTTTTAACTATGAAGGGCATTGATCATGACCCTCTCACTCTTGTTAAGGTTGGGAATTCATATAGCATAGCTGCCTTTTGCATATGTATTTCTTTTGGTGGGAGGGATTCCCCACTCCTGGTGACCTGGTGTTGCAACAAGAGCTAGCAACTATGGAGAACTGCCTGTGGTTGGCAGAGGGTCTTAAACGACTCATAATACTTACTCCTAATGAGTTTACTCAGATATTCTCAATTCCTTCACCATTGGCAATATCAGGAAGATCAAAGTAAAAGGATGTTGATACAGTATACTATGCCACATTGACTACTTCACCTACAAACTTCAACTGTCTAGAAGAGTTCTTTATACAGACACTCCACTAGAAAAGCAATGACAGAAATCAAATATCCAGACTAAACATTTTTTAAAGGAGAAAAGGAACAAAATATTTTTCTCTTGGTGTTTCTCAGAAAGGAGAGTGTTCAGTCTTACATGGTAGGGCCATATATTCATGCTAAGTTGGTTAAACTAACAGATACACTATGGGAAAAAGTGATGTCTGGCCTAATACCAAAACTATTCTTTCATTGTGAGATTTGGGAAGAGGTGTCATTGACATAAACTGATGCATGAGAATATATCTACCACCAAGCACACAAGGTTCCCACCCCCTCTGTCATCTGACCTGGTACAGGGATACAGATTTAAGATACTTAAACACAGGTCTATGGTGCCATTTTAGCTCTCTCTCCTGTAGATCTTGTGTTGCATCTGCCATTATTGTGGGGAAGTATCAAAACCCCTAGACTGTCTAAAACATCACTTAGCCTCTGTGGAGTCTCCCCTATTAGAATTCCAGTAAGGTGCTCTCTTGGACCAGCTGGTGAGTTGTTGGCAGGTGAAAATCAATTCAATTTCAATTCAATCAAATTCAGCTGTAGGGGCTGAAATACTTGCCATCTCTGGCTTCCCCCATGGCTAATCTCGCAGATCAGAAGATAGCTGGGACACCTCAATCACCTGAGACCAGAGTGGCTTGGCTAAAATGTTGTTAGCAGCTTGAGTTAAACAGCAATGTTTTGTAAGAAGCAGCTGAGAGATGAGTGTGTATTGCACTTCACTAGTATGCAACCTCAAGTAGTTGCCTTCAAAACTTCTGTCTGTACCTGGATGGTCTCCTGTTAAAAAAATTGTTTCTTACTAGCACAATTTTCCTTGCATGGAGAGCACCTATTTAATGTTACCCTGAATGAAATGCAATTTGAACATGACAAAATAATAGAGACCAAAAAGTCTCCATTAGAGAGGGAAACCTGTCCTTTTGGACTAAATCTGCTGGGCTTCTTAATATGGCTCCACTCCTTGCTGACAGCAAAGATCCTTCACGCTAACACAAAAGCCTGAATTAAATCCGAGATTAGTAACTGTAACAGAAACAACAACTCTTCATTCCTTTTTGAGTGAGGTTTAGTGTTTAAAATACAGTTGGCCTAATTTTGCTTGGAAAATCTCTTATTCTTTTTATCTACATTTTCATGCAAAAGTTTTTGAAAGTCTCTCCCATCCCAGTACAGGAATATTTCTTTCCTTTTCCCACAGGAGGGTGACATGTAACTTGACAGGCTCCATTCTGGCAAACTCGTTGACTCTTATTCCACTACAGAAAATAAGTTGGGATAAAATCAGGCAGTAAAATGTCTAAAGTCCAGTGTCAGCTATAGCTTATGTTACCAGTCAAACACAGGCTCTTCACTGTGATAAAGCTTGATTTTGCATGTATTCATATTTTTATAGACAAAACATGTTACTTGTAGATATCCATGATTTAAAACATTCTTGGTTTATCAATTTTTACTTGAACTAAAACTTCTAAAGCAAACGTAACTTTTCTTGTGTGAAAACTGCATATTATAGTTAATGATCCGAATCCTGAATTCTTTGTGGGCCTTACTTAGTTAGAACTCCTACTGATCTCAGTGAAGGCTGAATTACTGGCTCATCAGTATTAGTAATAGAAAACCTAAACACTGTTTCAAGAAACCAATACAAACTCCTCAAATATATTCACGATGTGAGGACATAAAGCTGATTTTTTGATGGACTGGGAAGTGCCAGCCTTTCCTACAAATGATCCTTGGTGTCGCAGCCACTATTATATTTGAGAAGAGACCTTTTAAGAAGCTGGGTAAACTTGATGCATCCAAAATCATTAAACACCTGTTCCATTAATGACATGGAATTTGTCGTGTGTACAATTGCAGCAGTTTCCATCTGACAGTTCATCTGAGAGAATTGGGCCTAATAAGGAGGGCAGAGGTTCTCAGCTAATGAGCAAGTCAAGGTTCTGATCTATTAGGTTAGATAGAAACTACCCTGTCTTTGAGACTTAAAATTAGACTGGGGCTTTGGTCTTGTTTTCAAACATTTATTAATCATCAGTGGCTTAATCCTGCAGGACTATTCACCTGAAATCAGTAGAGCTATTCACAGGAGTAAAAAATGTACTATTGGGCCACAGAAGTACAGTACATTCCCCATGACATCATTGTCTTCCTCCACCCTCAGTCCCTCTTCCTCAACGTGCTGGCTCATCATCACTCAGGGAGCATGAGTTCAGTCTTGCTTAGCCCTTGCTTAGTCTGCAAGAAATGTACTAATCAAAGTGATTCTTTATAATCTGAATTCTTGACTTGTAGAAAAGCAGCCTTTTTTTTTTTTTCCACAAACAGTTCTGTTCTTAGTAAAGTCATAGCTCAACATGCTTAACGTGCTTAGGTGAATCTTTTTTGCCAAAAATGACAATATTATTGAGTTTATAATGTACCATTCCAGAAAATATTAGTGAAAATGTCTATGAAGATTATTTTCATGGGAGAGCAAGTAAGTTCAGAGAAAAAAGAACTCCAGAAAGTATATTTTGCAGATTTCAGTCACTGTATTTAAAAAAATAATTAATTAAAACTGCAGAAAATTTGACCCTGTGAAATAGTGACTAACAGAGCTTGGGCACTGTGCTGCAATGATGTTATCCCGGAGCTGCTTTGGTCACTGCTAGTTTGTTCTCTGTGTCGTTGCTCATTTCATAATGTATATTGGCCCTGAGAAAACGGTGTTAAAATCTCACAGGCACTTATTTCCACTTGACCTCTCTGAAATGCAGCCACCAAAACAATAACTGTTAATGTAAGCTCCAGACTTTTGTGCTAATAGTTTTTTGAATGAGACTTGGTGATTTATTCTTATCATCAGGTACTCTGTTAGAGAGGTGTTTGAAGTGTGGTATACTTGGGATGTTGTAATACTTTGAAGTCGTTAGCATTTTAGTGGAAAGAGGAAAACGAACTGAAGCTGCACACATGTGGGTGGTAGTCACTGACAGAGTGGTGAGAGGCCCACTGTAATGAAAGACTCCAAAACTACAAGTTGAACTGAAGACACAGACCATGTGGTTAGAAAGGCTTTTACAGACATCTCTTTCATAAGACAGGTCTAGGAGGATTGATGTGAAGTATAGTGTTTGGTAGGTCACATGTAACTGCTTGCCCATTATTGAACAATGCCTGAACCTCCACTGACTGCACTATTACAATAAGCTCTTCAGTTAAGGCAGCACATGAGATATTACAATTTTGCCACAGGTAGCAGATGTTCCCTGCATGAAATTACAGGAATATGATCTGTAATTCTTTTAAAAACTGGATGCAAACAAATACAGCAAATTTATTTTTCTCATTAGTTTTTATGCATTTGCACGTAGTATACATAGCCCTGTGCAAAAAGTAATCATTCAACTGCATTATCTTCCATGGTTAGCATTGATCTTCAAGGTCCACTCCTTCGGGTGGACATTCCTTGCTCTTAATCTAAGACGTAGTCAGTGCTAGAAAGGCCTGGCTGGCAGAATGATCCAGACACAGTTTTCTAGTACCAGTGCGATTTCCATCTCCAGAAAGCATTTTGTCTGTACAGTTCATGCTGATAAAATAAGGTATGCCACAAACAATGTGACACATTTTGTCAGTGTAACCATCAAGTTAAAGTGTTTGCTCGATAAAAAATGTTCTTACAGAATCAAACCAAAAATTTTGAGGGTTGGCCTAGCTTAAGAGAATTCCTTGCTGCTGATCTGACAATATTTACCATTCATAAATACTGTGTTATGTTGGTCTGTTAAAGGTAAGTAGAGTGGCACCAAGTCCTTGGATGGCACATGCTGAAGACTACCCCACCTTACAAATACGTACTCAGGCCAAATAAAGATAGCTAATATAGTGACAAAAGATTCGGTTTATTTTCTATTGCACAGCTTTAATTCTTCCCTGTTCAATGTGTGACAAAAGAAATCCTGTTTTGTGGTCGCTAAGTCCAAGCAGTACAAATTCTATTTTCACTTAATTTCTTGAGAAACTCTGGTTTTACAGTGTAAGACAGTATTATTCTGGATTGTGCTAATGTAACTAACTTTGTTGCTACTCCATATGAAGTACTATGTATTTTTCATCTTGTCATTTTTATAAAAGTATAAGAAATTTTTTGCAAATCTAGATCATACAGAGCCTCCTTTCAGAACCTCCTGACCAGTACTTCTCTGACATCAACGGCAGCTTTGCTAAGGCAAAGTAAATGTCATAAAATGTTTTGTTCTACCGCAGGCACTGGCAAATAACTGGCATCTGTTTTCTGTTGTCTAGCTGCTATTCTGTTTTCTGAAACAGAAGCTTCCATTTCTCATCTAATTCCTTGATGAATTCAATCTCTTATGGGATTGAAAAAATTGTTAGGAAAAAAATGTAAAACATTCTGTTAAAGAAAACACAAAAAGTTTCATACTGATTCCCATGTAATTAATTGTTCAGGCTGGTTGGGATTTCTTAAAATAATCCAAATAAAAACTCAAGAATGTTTATCTTGACAACTGGAAAATTCTTCAGCTGAATAATAGAATTGCTTCTGGTTTTGTCTGGGTATTCATGATAGATTCCATTGGAATTCAGTTACTTTTGTCATCAGCTTTACTATTTCACCAAAATACAGCATAAGGTCTGTGTGTACAGTAGGTAGATTTTTCAATTGTATCCAACTATTGGCTAACAGGATATAAAATACTTATCAAAATACCTATTCAACTCTTAATTACTAATGCTTTAAAACAGATAAAATAGTGCTTTGACTTCAGGAACTCTTTTGGCTATGCATATAACATTAGTACCCATTAACATGCTTTCAAATATATTGCCAGAGTGGTAATAAAATCAACACCTTCTAATTTTTATATTGAAACTAAGCCAAAGTGCATTTTGTCTTGTCACTACATAGCAGTGTGCATGATACTTAAGATATCAACATAAACACTGAATAAAAACATAATTTCTTTATTAAGTGAAGACATGTTGCAATTTTATCTTGAACCGATATTGTTCAACTACATAAGCAAAATGCATGGTCAGGCAAGAGGATAAGAGGTGAGATCAGCTTTTGTTTTCACACTTAAATGTTTCCATAAACTGTCACTGTTAGATACCAAATAACACCCAGAAAGCTAATTCCAGTTTTTATACTTACTGCTTGCCATTTAGTTAAAGTTTCAAGTAGTCGCTTAAGTTTATGGGCAATATTTGCCTTGAGTAATGCACAATCAGACACATTTTCTTTGTTATTTCAGATCAGACCAACATACGTACATTAACAGTGGAATCTGCTCACAGCACACTTCATTTCAGTAAAGTTCAAATTCTACAGTCTTATAAAACGAGTTGCAAATTTCATCACTGCGGTGAAATGAAGAAGATACAGTTTTAGATAATGTGAATCTGTGCTTATTTATAAGCAGTATCACTAAACATTTTGAAGGTAAAAATACATAAATGTAAACAGATATTTGCTTCCAGAGCCCTGAATCTGCAAGATTACTTATCCCGATAGGCTAAAATTTGTTGTGAGATCATTGTCTTTTCATGTATAGTACATGTGAGACATTTCTGTCTCAATCTGATCCCATGGCCTGTATGAATTACTGTTTTTTTTCTGTCTAGTCCCTAGCAGATTTAAAACCCAAATCACTGCAGTTTTATCAGATACTTTACTGCAATATCACAATTGTGGTCTAGGACTAGTAGGGCAATGAGATGTAGGAAAAAAGACAGTTACACTCTCAGGCAGAGAGCTTTGATCCTACCAGGAAAATGTGAAGTTTTTATTTTGTAGAGCCCTTATTAACTGCACCTTTTATGAGACAAAATGGCAATAATTTCATTTACAGAATTGTGAATCTGTATCATTGAAATAATGAGGTCTCACTGAAGTAATTCTCTCTCTCTCCCAAACCTCACCGTTTTGGTTTTGGTCAAGAATAATTGGCTGAGGCTTCATTTTAACTTTACAGTTAGTTACCCAGCATCCTCAGATTTGACCTTCTTCATCAGTCTCAGTTACTGTTCCTAGTTTTACTGTATGCTTACCTCTCTCATTCTATTTTACTTCTTCCTCCTTTAAAACTTCTGTTACAAAATCATTATGTTCTGTGCCAAGTAAATTCCTAGTGAAATACTCTCTGTAATGCTTTCAACTCTTCTAATATCAGAAGATGGACTACAGTATTTCAAACTGATTTGCTATTTTAAGAATTTTTCCTATGTTTTGTTATTTTAGTTCAATATTAAGAAGAACAAAGAAGAAAAAGAAGAACAAAACCTGTGTTATGAAGGAAGAACAAGTTCTTTCATTTTTTCATGTTTTTTTTTTAATATATTATGCCTTGCTGCTTCTGTTTGACACCTGAAGAAGAGTTGGTCCTCAAAGCTCTTCTATTTTCTTTTTTAACTTTTCAAGCTGATCTAACAAAAACAATGTCTAATGACCTTTTCTTTTAGCCCTCATGGCTGTAGCAGCACTACCACTGTGTTAATGGTATTCATTTTTCTACCGTGATTTATAGCAAACTGTTTTTGAACTCTTATCAAAGCATAATCATATTGTTACCAATCTCTCCATCATGGAAACAGCTACAACCAAGCATCATAAAAAATTTTATCCTGTAGCAGAATCTTATTCTGTGTGAACACTTGGCCAATTGAAGTTTGCACATTTTTCTATGAAGCGCAAATCATGCAACAAAACTGTTGTTATCCTGTGACTCACCAACCATTAAGCTGCAATATACACTTAAAGACATATAGTGGCATAGCATAATTCAGTGAAAAAGCAAAAGGTCGAGTAGTTCGGATTTCTTCACTTTATTGTAGCAGAACTGGTTCTAATAAATTTTGAGGTGTTGTCACCTGAATTTTTCTTTGTGAACATCTTTAGGAAAGTTATTTTCATAAAACAGAACCTAAAGTTTCTTGAATTTTTTATGTTGGAATATTAGTTGTATACTGCAGTTTTTCTAGTATTCACTTTTTCCCACTGAAAATGTTATAGTCCTATGTTATCTAAGAAATGAATTATTTTAATTCCCCTAAAATTTACTTTTTTGAATTAATGAAATATTATATAGCATGGTGCATTGTCTTAGGAGGTGCAGTTTATTCATCCATCTTCACTCCTTTCAGGATGGAGTCTATGTCATCTAAAGCTCTCATAAGTCTTATGGCCGTATTTCTTCCTGAGTAGTAGGTTTATCTGTGGCATTCATATGAAATAGTAAGTTCACCAGGATCAAGAACTCAAATTTCCATGAGAAGTGTGCAGCTATGAGGAAATGTATCTTTAATGTTAAAATAATTCAAGGAAAAGCATTTTTGGTGATTTTGACAGATCTGGAAAAAAAAAATTCTGCACTTTCACTCCCCAAAATTGAAGTGAACTGTTTTATTTTTGAGGTTTATCCACTGCATTTTGGTTGTTTTGACTTATTATTATTTTATTATTTGACTTACTATTATTTCTTTCTACCACCTGAAATGACTGATTTCTGTCCCCAAGTAAATTGCTTCCTTTTCTGTTGTCTGTCTTTTTCTTGTAGATCAGAGTTCCAATATGGCCATGCTCTTGAAAGGGAAGCACTGAATACACAGCTCATTTATCAAGGCAAAAGTGTTTAACTATGACCTTAAGCACATGCTGCTGCTTGTTAGTTTAACTGAAGCTACACAAACACGATAAAAGGTAACTGACCTTTATTCTGTGCTCTAGGTATCTGTTTGATGATGATCTCACTTTGTCCAGAGGTTTAACAAGTGTTTACTTTTTAACTAACTCTCTGATTACATGATCCTCTTTTCCCTGACTCTCTTCCTTCATCATATGATACAGCTTTTTCTTAAGTCTCTGACATTTCAAGTTAGGGTCACTGTATTTATGCAGTGCCAAGAAGTAGGAACAGTCTTATGTGCTGAGTGCGCTCTTCCCCATTGTTCTGCAAATTAGTCAACATGAAACCAAATAGTGATAATGTGTTGTTATGATTAAGGTTAATAAGCTACTGATTATCTCCATAGACTACAGTTCCAGACACATTATTTAAATGGATTGCTTTGTTGAACTAGTTGATAAAAGATCCAAATTTCCCCTTGTTGTGATAAAAGATGTTAAAAGCCTTTAGAGGGATAGAGAAACATTATGCAATAGGAACAGTTTACTCTGTCCAGTACATTACAGGTTTATCTTATGGTGACTATAACACAGTATAGCTCCAGAAAACATTGTCTAGTAACAAAAAGATGCTCCTTTATGTCTCTGAGACTAAGCCACTTGAAAAAAAATCCTGTCTTAAACAACCTATTGTTACCTTTCTGGTGCATGCAACAAATTTAACAAATTATCGTGTTCAGTTAACCTTGCTTTCTAAACTTGATCAACATGCAAGACCACTAGCTTTATGTAATCTGGTCTTTACCAGCAGTGATCTAAACATGAATTGAGTAGTTCAAGTCAACTATCTTTCAGTAAAACCATTGAAAACAAGGCAGTTTATAAAAAAAACCCAAACAACCAACCAAAAAAACAAATGGAAAAAAAACACCAAAAGTCCTCCAAACATAATTTTAGCTGAGTCCTTGGCAAAACTATCAGCCTGGAAAAACACTTCCTAACCTTCAAAATTAAGAAAAGTTTTTAAAATAACAACCTTAAAAAACCCCCTACATATGTCTGTAGGATACATAAATCTCAGATCAGAGATAGAATTACTTAATTATTTTTTTTGGCCCAGTAGTAGTTTTGCAACTCATTTCAGATCATTTGCAATTTTGAAAACACTGACCAGAATACCTTTTTCTTCTCTAGCTCTGGAAGAGGATAATTTCCTTTGAAATTCACAGTCAAATCTCAATTTCTCCTAATGACAATGCTTTGTGCTATATTTTTCACTAGTTCCAGGAAAAAAAAAACCAGCACAGGAACTTGGAAAAGCTTTCTCTGACTTTTTAGCCCAGAGTTCTGAGTGCTACCAACTGGGTCATTACTGACCAGCTGTATCATGCTGGTTGTCACTCACAGACCCCAAAGAAGAGTAGCTGAATATTGAGTTAAGAAAGGGCACTATTCTACCGAAAAAAGCAAGGTGCATTGTGCAAAAGTGCTTTAATGATCAATTATTAAGAATCCAGAGATGACAACTCATATACATGTATGTAAGTCGATAACCTTTGGGCACTTAATCCCCACGGATCACAGCAGACAGTGGCAGAAAGGATCAAGGTCAATGATAATGAAGTCAAAGTGATGGTGAAGACCAAATAGTTGAGCCCTAAAGAAAAGCTTGCAGTGGCTTCATTAAACTACGTAGTGTACCATGCGACACCACACGAAAAAGGGTAAGTTAAATATCCAACTTCCTATCTTGCATTTATTTTGATAAATCCTTCTTGCTTCTGTTCACCTTTTTGTTACAAAGCATATACCTGAATTACTAAGTTCTCAGGTTCCAATCATTTCTTTTCAAATGTCTCTTGCTTACCTTCTTCTTCTATAACCAGCTCCACAAGACAAAACATGAAGTCATTCCAAAACCAGGAAAAAATGGAAGCCTGATATTTGACTGACAAACTGTAAGTATTTTTTTAAGCATACAGAAAAATGCAGGTTGCATGCCTGTGTCACAGGGTGTTTGTGTGAGAGAGAAGTAGTAAGATAATTAGTTTTCCCCTTGCGTGTTTTTAAAGATGGGGCGAATTTTTTTTTTTTCCTGGGTGAAATTGAAATAAAATATTTCACTGTTAGTAGCTGAATGCAAAATTAAGATTCAAGAGCTGGTGCTGCAAATATTCAATTTTGCATGTGTAAGATAGGCATTTCAATAAATAATATGACACAATATGTGTCTCAGCATGCCTCTCCTACTTAGGTAATTTATTAAATCTATATATACCTACCTATGTAGAATAATTAGCCTGAAAACCCACTGTGATCACTGAAATGATCATTATTACAGTTAAGATCAAGAAATATCCTTTCTAAAATATCAGTCTAAAATTCATGGGAGAAAATTAGGGCTACAAAATTTGCATGCTGACAAGAATTCTGGAAATTATATACTGGGTGTACACAAGCTGCATTTTTACTTGCAGTACTTTAAAAACTGTATCCCATTGCAATTTCACTAGCTAGATTAGGAGTAAAATCAGGTCTTAAAATATATCAGACAGATATAAGCAAGCGATCTATCTTTTTCATTAAGATAATTCTCTTTCATTTCCTCTGAAAAAAAGACTTTCATAGAACAAATCTGAAAACTTGTTTAAAACCTCAAATGAACAGTGTAAAGGAGAGCGGGGCTCTGGGTCTTTTGTCATTTAGAAAATACAAAGAAACCATATTGTTTAAAAAGAGCCAAGAAGCTTGGTATCACTGCGAGAAGACTAAAGGAGACAGCCTGTGTTCTGTGTCCTGTGCTATTGTAGAGTTGGAGTATCCTACCACGTCAGACAAATCATGTGTGTTCTGTGTATGTGCAATTCATCATGGGCCATTAAATATAAAGGCATGAACTCTAATTCAGAACTTTCTATAAATTGCTATGGTCTGGGAGAATAATTTGGGGAAGTATCATTACATGCTTGTCGTGTTTTTACACTTTTTCTAACAGGCAGCCACTATTAGTCACTGCCAGAGTTGGGACATTGGACTACGTGGCTCCCTTTGAATTCTTGTTTGACTACAGCGTGTTCTTAGGACTTCTCTTGTCACAGGCTTTAGGCAGTACAAATGGGACTTGGAGACACTGAGGCATCACTTTTGTTTGTGTTGGCAGATTTTGAGTGTAGTTGTGGTGGGAATAGAAGGGCCTCCTCCTCTGCTAACCCTCTTTCTGTAAGGAGTGGAAAGAGAATGGAAAAAGACAAGCCTACTGCTTGGGCACACTGGGGATATAAACTTCTAAAGTATTTCAGAGTTGCTCCCTGCAACAAAAGGGGAGCAGGGAAAGGATGTCTCTTGGGAGTCATAATTCATGTTCCAGTCTGCTTATTGAATGGGGCAGCTCCTTGAAAGATTCATAGATTTTAAGGTCATTTATGATTGTCTTGCCTGGCTTGTGTGACACAAGCCATAGAATTTCATCCCTTTAGTGTTACCTTCCAACTCGTTAGGATTATATATTACCCCAAGTATATATGTACTTAATGATTCTTCAGTAATAAAAGAAATAAAAAATTAATGGCCATAAACACAGCAACTTGTCTGGTCTAACAAAAGACCAAAGAGTGCAGTGGTGCCTGTCAAGTTTTAAGTCATTTGTGAGGAAAAATAAATATCAAAAAATACTTTGAATGCTCCTGATAGGCTTTCTTTATGGAAATTGAAGGCGGTGAAGGGAAACAAAGCAGTCTGTCCTACTATGTCTCTATTTGGGGGAACAGCATCGATTCCCCCATCTGTGCTGGCAGTGCCCTTTGCTGAGTTACTGCCACAGATGTAAGCAAAGGGGCACAGAGAAGAAGCAGAAGTGGCAGTATTATCATTGTAGAAGATGAATGTAGTGGCACTTCTAATTTATTTAGTATTCAGGATTTCGACTTTAATTAGGATTCTTTTGTCACATCATTCATCAAATGCACTTGAAAGAAATGGAAATTAACACCAAAGTTTCTGTTGCCTCAGGCATGCTTTTAGTACTTCTACGCGTTTTGGTTTATTGTTGTTCAGTTCAGTGAAATAGTTTACTTGTGATAGTTCACTTAGCTGTAACTGAATTTCAAAGGAGGTAGAATGAATACATGCTCTTTAAAAGTGCTGTTTTGTGAAGCCCCTGTAGCTCCCAACACCTCTTTTATCGAAAAACAATTCTTTTTCTCTTTTTCTTTTTTTTTAATGACTGACTTCTGTGTTATATAATCTAACATAGTATATGAGCTTTCGCCCCAAGAAGTCATTATTGAGCTAGCTAGTAGAGGAAGACTGTGACTGCTAGTAAGTCACAGACTGTCTATTACTTATAAATTGCACTTGTGTTTAGATGAAATAATATAACATATTTGCTGAAATCATTCCTGTTTAAGATTAAGCTCAATATATCTCCAATAATGCTGTCTGCATGGGGAAAAGTTCTTACGGTAATTATTTCTCCAACTCCATGCCTGCCATTGTAAAATTTACACTGTCCTGGCATAACAGCAGCTGCATTGATAAATGGGGCTACTTATATCCAGAACTTCCAGCTCATATAGCAGAGGTCCAGTCAGACATTTGAATGAAAAGAATGTGAACCAATATTACAGTCTGAGGCTACGCATCATATCAGCAAGGCCACCGCAGTCAGCACAAAAATCATTAGCTGGTGTCCAAAACTCATGCTTAGTTTAAAATCAAAAGGTTTATTAAGCAAGTATTTCTGAGAGCTCTGAGATTAATGAAGCCTGGTCTGTGGCGCTTGTGGAGATGAAATGCAGAATCTAAGCAAGTGCAAATTCTGACTGTAGGTTTTGCTGCAGTTTTGGAACTTGAAGGTTTTCCTTCTGGATTCTCTAGTGTCCAGTGAGATGTGTAATTTTATGTAGCTTTTCCATAAGTAGCATCTCTTTCTCTCCTTTTTTATGTTTTCTGGTTGCTGATTTTCAAAAAATCAATAGTGAAGTTCAAAGAAACTTTGCCCTTTTTGTGCCGTCTTCTCATATGTACCTGAAAGTTAAATGGACTAAGAAGAAACATTTCTACATATCAGCTACCACACAATTTTCCACAGGAAATGTTACTAATACTCAACGGTAATATTTTGCAGGTATTTAAAACTTGCCTTCCTATTACCAAACCTCTTAAACAGGTCTGGAATATCTTTCCAGCTTTTCGGCTACGTTACAGGAGCTAGAAATTACACTTCAAAAAGGCAGATATTCTCTTAGAAAACATTTGATGCTGCAAGTTGGATGTGTACTGAAATGTTATAACTGTCACAAGCCTACAACACAGCCAGTGCTTTGAAATTGGAGACAGGTTTCTGCTCCATGAAATGATTAGCACACTTTTAAAGGGAGCCGTAAAATGATAAATAAGAGACATTTGAGAAAACCAGAATTAACTATAAGCCTATCTGCCTCCTGGCTGAATCGACTAAACATTTCAACTAACATAAGTGGGAACAAGACCAAACTCCTCACAGTTTTTTGAACAGTACCAAAGAAACAAGACACTTTCTACACCATCATTCAAATATGAGAAACTAACATGTTTCAGAACCCTTTCTTTGCAGTGACTGACTTCTGGAGTATATTAAGTCTGAAGTATAATACAGTATTTCTAAGAACTCAAAATATACATTTTAAATATAAGGAAAATAAAAAGATGGAGTCTATATGTTTGAGTAAATTCATCTAGTTATAGATTGTTTCAAATAACTGGTACACTGAAACACAAGTATATTGGTGAAATTATTATGGAGATCAATTTAGTCTTAAGGAAAAACCCTGACAGCAAAAATTGCACTGGTGGCTAAAAGATCTCTTTTATAATAGGACATCATGAATGCAGTTTTTGTGGGTGCCTAAAGCCAGTTCTGAGTATAAATAAATTGTAGCTCTGAGAATATTGTCTATGCCTTGTACTTCAGAGCTGTCAGTCAGTATTTTTGATCATTAGCCATCTGTGATTATTTTAATTTTTGCCAGCAGGAGAAGGAACTCTTTTCCACCAGGGAGCTCTGTTATTACAATATAATTTATATGTAAAGAGCTCATTTCATTAGAGGAAAAAAACCCAACTTTTTACATAGTTGGTTTTTTAAGTTTAAAAGAAACTTGTGGCATTAAAATATTTATTTTGCATTTCTTTTTATATTGATAACCTTGCTGTGGTCTACATAAAAACAATGAACAACTAACTGGTGACGTAACAAAAATTCTGTGTCTTTAGCTCAGTTTTCACTTAGCATCCAGTATGGAAGATTTAGAAACTGAGTCAATCATGGACCTGAAGTATTTAACTAGAGAAATTACTATTTTTTGGTTCCACTTGAAATTACTGCATTTTAGACCCTAACTATGTCTTTACCACATGTTAGTTAAAATCCTTACAGGGTTATTTTAGATTTGCCTCCCATCAGTCTGTTGAAAGAATGACTTTATAATGACCTTGTTTTTACAAGAAATGGCTGCCGAAATGATGTTGCATCTCCCTGATTTACTACAATGAAACTCTGCCCGATGTTATAGTATAAAGCTCTATTTTTATTGACATTGTAAATGCTGACATTATAAACTGAGTTAAATTGGTTCATAAGAATACTAACATAAAATAAATTAGTTTATAAACTTTACTTAGCTAATTCTGAGGGTTTTTTTCCAAACTATTCCTGTTTGTCAATGGTGCCAAGTACTTGTTGCCATTTTCAGCTTCAGATCTTGGAGGCCTTAAAATTTGAAAGTATTCAGGTGAACTTAAAAATAAAATCCGCATCATTATGACTGTCTACACACAATGCCTGTGTTTAATATCCTCAAAAGGCAATGGAGTTCTATGTATACCAAGAATAGTTCCTATGCTTTTATATGCATACACAGAAGTCTTCTGTTTCATGCACCATAGCTGTGGTGCAGATAATGTCTGTATTTTTAGCTCTTCTCTTGCAGATCTGCAAGAAGCCTGTTCTAAAAGCAATGAAAATTGACTACTGCAGTTGAGTTGCCTTTTCTTGGTATAAGTAAAGCTTTGAGGCTGTAATTACATTAAGTTCTCAAAGTAACTTACATTATGTATTTGACTTCTGAATTTGAATCAGTTCCATGATCTAACATATGAGATGAATAGTCACTGTCAATTGTACACATACTTCAGCATTTACAGAGCATTTCTGTTTTATCCTATCTGATCATATGGCTTTATGACATACAGATATGCTGCACATAACAGCTCTTTCAACATCTTTAATCAGTAGAATGAGGTGAATTTTAGTAAGCAGTGTGAGAATTAGTTATAAAAGCTCTCTAATTAAAAGAAAAATACTCACATTGTGAGGACGTACAGTTTGCTCTATGGTTACATTATGAGGCAAACATCAAGAAGGAAAAAGATAAATTTAAATAGAAAGAAAGTTTTAATGTAATAAGTAGTTGCTTGTACTAGCAATTAGAGTTGGACTCAGTGTTCAAATCTTGCTTTCCCAGGTACCTTGTGTTTGCACGTATCACCTTACTATTGTACCAACTGATTCTTCACAAGGAGATCCCTAAGCAAGAGTAGTAATGGAAAAGATTTCTTTCCCCCCCCCCCCCCACTCTTTCTTGATGTCTAGAGAGGGATTTGCTTTTTACCATTTTTAATACTGTGGAATACAAGGTTCTCTCTTCATTTCACAAATGTAGCAACTTACTCTATTAGTGCAACTCAGAAGGGTAAATATGTAAGGCAAAAGACCTGTCTTGAGAATCTGATGACCACACTACAAACAATGGGGTGGGATGTAGGGAGATCGGTTACCTCAGGTTAGCTCTTGCCCACTGCTGTGAAATGAGAGCTCTCCTGGACCTCTGAGTCAGTTCTGTTATGAAGGAGCCGAATCCATTACACAACGCACAGCGTGGTAAAGAGGAACAGCTGGGACATCCACTTCAGAAGTGCAAGGGTGATCTAGTATAAAACACTAATGTAGACGCACCTGCAACTCCCCTGAGATCTCTGCTTCTCTGTCATATTCACTGAAATTGGCCAGTATGTATGTTGGTATAAGGATAGGAATAGGTCATGCACATTTACATCGCAAATATATAAACCATGTTCTTAACAAATACCCTGAAAATTGACAGTTAAAATGCTTAAGGAAGATAATGTTCCATAAGCATCTCTGAATGTATGATAAGTTATGGATAAAATAACTTTTCAAAATTGTAATATCTTGTGATTTGTGTAGTAAACAAAGTAACAGAAGAATTGATCAGTACAAGGTTTTCTACATTTTTGATGAAACTACCTTTGTAAGCTATTCTGGTTCTGTTAAACAAAAACATCCTTGGGACAAGCTGAAAGTAATTCACTTTTCACCTCTTTATTGCCAAATTTGATTTGATTTGATTGAATCTATATTTATCCTCATGTGGCTCCTGGAGCACTCACGAACTTTCATAATTCCAGTCTATCAGGGCAAATCTGCAAGTAAAAAAACTCACTTTTATCAGCAGGTATTCAACGAATGGCAGGTGGCAAATAAAGCACTTAGTGAATTGTTTTAATTGCATTTCTCTCCCATCTCCCAGAACTTGAGAAAGTTTTAGAAAGATGTAGAGGAGCAGGATGGATTTATTTGCTGCTTTAATTTTGTTCCAACACTGCTTGCTTTCAGAAAAGACTTGCTGATATAATTTCACTGCCTTTCATGTATGGGTGATATTTAAACTGGTACAACAAAGGGTATATTGTAGTGGAGCAGAGATGTATATCACAACAAATATGAAAGCAAAGAGCTAAATTTGCTGAACCTACTCAAGAATATAAAGAAGCTTTTAACCTGAATCAGTTGACATGGAGTGCAGAATAAAATCCTTTCTTCCTGGAAATTAAATAGAAATGAAATTTAACAGGTTTAGCTGTAGTTGTGTTTTCTGCCACTGGTTCATTTCATAGAATTACGTTAATACAGTGCTACAAGAAAATCATTAACTGGGAAGTTCAGGATTAAGCTCAAAAACTTTTTTGACTTACACTGTTGTTCTTACTATTTTCCCTTGTTTCATGTGATGAAGAGAGCACAGAAGATAATGCATACCTTGTATTAATGAGTATTTGAGGTTGGGCTGGAGATCCTTGAACAGAATGAACATTCTTCAGTGAATTAAGCTGCTGAAGTTCCCTACACATAATCTTTGTCTATGGCTGTGGCAATTTAAAAAAAAAAAAAAAATTCATTTCAAAATAAGCATGTTTAACTTCTTTATTTTCAAGCTTTTGACTGGGCTCACCAGATTTGATAAATTTAGCTTGTGAAATATGAACTGTATTTATGGGAACATGTGAAGGAATCTTGTGGTATATAGCTATGGCAAGAAGCTTTATCATGTAATAATCTCACACAGCTGAAGTATCTCCATACAGCCATAAAGAGTTAGTGTAGTCTGGAGATATGAGGAGGATCAAGGGGTGGTAACTATGCGCCTTTCTTGTTTGATCTTCTTTGCAAAGTGAGGTGGGTTATACCTGATTGTTCCTAAGAAAACCATGCGAAATCTTAGGCAGTAAGATTAACTGTGATAAAGGATAATTAAAGGAAAATATATGGATAAAGGGATCAATTAAAAAAAGGTGAAACTAGAACTTTACTTCTCTTTGTTGTTCAGAATTCACATGGAGATTCTGTTTGAGGTCTGTTTCATTTTTTGAGTTTTAATTGTCTAGTATTGAACAGCGTGAATTTCTGCAACATGCATTTGGGCATTAGATGGCATTTGAGAGAGCTTGAAAGGGTAGTCAAGTGTCGTCTGCAAAGCATGTCAGCCAATACCAAACAAAAAAAAATAAATCTGAGAATATGCTTTTTCTAAAATGAGGAGTGGAACCAGTGTTTCAGGACCAAGCCAACACTTCAGCTTAGTCACCTCAATGTGGAGATTTTCCATGACGATAAGAATGGCGTTGATTCTATTCTTCTATTCTTTTTCCTTCCCCCCCTTCCCCCACCCTGGCTTTGCAGCTCATCTCCATGTCTCTTACTCTATCGAACATGTAGCTATACTATGCTTTCTATCAGGAGAAGTACCACATTTGAGTTTTTCTGAAGTGATGTTAATATGTTATGCAATTGTTTGAGACTTAACCATTACATTTTCTAGCTTGTAGACTTTAAGGTGAAATAAAAATGCTTAGAAAAATGCTTTTGTTATAACTTAGCTTGTCTACCCAATGTTCCTTTTCTTCATACATGTGTGTTAACCATCAGGTACATGGGAAAGACTTGGGATTCCATAGCCCACAGAAAGTCCACAGGAAAGAATTTCTTTGAGAAGTTTGATGAAGTCCTCTTGCTCAGGTTCTGGGAGAGGTGGATGGTGTGTGAGGAGATCATGACTAATACGTTTTCCTTTCCATTTTCAATTAAAGGTATAATCCACTGAAGGTGGTGGCATGCTCCTGCTGTGGTTCAAATGTTAACCTAGGACTCAGAATAGCAGGGTTCAATATCCTGCTGTGCTGCAGGCTCCCTGAGTAAGCAATCTGTTGTTTCATTTCCCCATCTCTGAAAAAGGCATCTATTCACCTATATTCTTGGGAATCTATTCAGGTAAATATACATAAATATTAATGTTCTTAAGAGGATTACATTTAAGATATACATATATAAGAATTTCTCAAGAGATCGCTATACTTAATACATTCAGCTAGAGACTGTAACCTATATTCAAGTCTGAGTTTACAGTGTTTACTATATTTGGAATTTTGCTTGACTAAGAATGAAAAAAAATGAGTTATTACTCCCAAACTTAACAAGATACTTTTATTCCCACTTTATGGTAAAGTAGGAAGTTTAGTTCCAAGGCCAGTAGCAAACAAATATATTATTTAAAAAGGAAAGAAAATACAGCCTGCTGGGCATTCAGTTGCTTAAAGGAGTTCTTTGTATTTACAGTTCTAGAAAAAAAGTTTGCTTGTAAGACATTCAGTAAATACTTTAAAGCATACAACATTCCTGCTTACTGAAAGGAGGTACTAGAGTGATTACTCAAAGGAAAACTGAAACAAGAAATAATAAGATATAACGGGGAAAGATCCTGCCATTGTAGTTAAAGAGGAGAGACAGTCACCTTCAAAAGACAATTAAGAACTTTGGCCAACAGGAATCACCTTCAAGGAATACCCTGGGACATTTGGTTTCTGAATTTCTGTATCCAATTTGGTATCTAAAGTTAGGTAGTTATGATTTTGCCCATTTCCCTCACGCCCCTATTTTATTCTACTATTTCTTGAAAAATTATCTGGTGTGATATAATTCCATTAGCTGTGATTCTCTTTCATCCACCAAATCCTCTTGCTTTTCTCCTCCAAGTCTGTTACTGATATTTTTACTAATAAGTCAGTCACTGTGAAATCATTTCACAGAGATGTACTCTGAAGTGCTTGGAGTACTCAAGAGCATGAGAATTATATGCATTTTATGGCATTGTAGGAAGTTTTTAAAGGTTTTGCATTATTTCTTACTTCGGTCTTTTCATTGCCCTAATGAGCAAGAAAGGAAAAAAACAAACCAAAATCCAATAAAAAACACCCCAAACCCACAACAAAAATCACCACTTTTTCCCACATTCCCTCTTTCGATGTCTCCTCAGCAAGACAACAATTCTCCAGAGTCGATTTTCCTAATAGAGTCCTCCCTGACTATGTTGGACAAATGTCATGTCCCCTGGCTCTCTCCATCTTGTAATGAAAATAGACCTATTGCCAGCTACACCTTGCTGATTGCTTCCTACCTGCTGCTAAGGATAATTTGTGCAGTGTAAATGAAGACTTCAGTAGTTGCTGTAGGAAAAAAAACTATAAAGAAGGGACTGCTACTCAGCATTCACATAAAACAGCCAATAAAGAAGCAGTTCTGATTAGCTGAAAATGTGTAAAGTGTATATAAAAAATCTTTAAGTTTTCGCAATCTTAATTATACCAGACATCATAAATAACTGTTTCAACCTGAAAAATGAATCACATATGTTTGCATCTTTTCATTTGCTCAATCCCATACTAAGAATTTGTGTGTGTTTGTTTTCTTTTTGGTTCTGGTAAATATTTATTACTGGATTGGTTTTTATTGTTTGAAAGTAAGCAATAAAGGAATTTGCCATTGTCACTCTGCGGAATATTGTGGCCGTTCTGAATGTTGATGTTCCTATTTTTCAATTGCCCCCAAATATACTTTCAGATAACCTCTTACCTCTGAAAGAATGAAGGAGACAACAGCATTACATGTGAATTACAGGCAACGTTGAGTTAGAGTGGGAGACTGAAATACCAACAATTCCAGACAGCAAAGCTATCTGCTGTGAATGGCTTCAGATACACCTGGTTTGCCCCATCCCTGCTATGCAATGGTTCCTACCACCTTCTGTTTGTCCCATGCTATGTGAACAATATGACACGCATGTAGAAGCAAGAGCATTTATCTTTTACTTTTCCCCATTCACTGTGTGTAGATAAAGGAAAACATATTATTTCTAGTTGCTGAAGGACTGCTGTTTCATTTTACCTCCATTTTCTTGGCCCCGCCTGGGATTTAATTGGAAGGTACAGGGAGTAGAGGTGGAAACAGCCACTAAGAAACGAACTACCACTAAGGAAATTCAGATATGTTTGGATAATTACCTAACCTTTTACCTGCAGACTACACATACAGCTTTCATTTCTGTCTTCTGCAAAGAGAGAAGCAAAAGAACTGCATCAATTAGCAGTGTATTTTATATACCCTATCACTCAATCCCTTTCTTAGCCTCATGGGTTAAGGTCCTCTCCACACACACGCGCACGCACACACACACATATTTTCCTTTTGTCTGCTCTGAGTAATATTTGAAGCATCTGCTAACGCTAGTTTAAAATACTTTCTGCGGTTTGACAGCTAGTATTTCATCTTGATCCTCTTTAATTATCCTTCCAAATTTGTCTCTTTTCACACTTCTTACCAGCCTCCTCAACAAATTGTTTAGACATTGTAAAATGCTGGTCCTGCTTCAAAGTGATACTGCTCTTTAACATGGCTAGACTCTCTCTCTCCTTTCATTGCTTTAGCTCCTTTCACCTCTAAAGACATAATAATCTAATTCATAATGCTTTTTCTGAGGCTCAAAACCAGACACCTTTACATATACCACTGACCAAACTGTAAACCTTTTATTCACCTGAGTGCTTGGACAACAACAGCAGCTCACCAAAATGAAAACAGATCCACAAGTTGGTCTGGAGTGCCCAAAGCCTTAAAACACACAACTGCAGTCCGCAGGAAGAGAAATGAAGAAAATGCTCTGGGTTATAACCACCAAAGGTTTTACTGAGCTCCCAGAGGACCTGAAAGGTCCTGAAAGAACTGAAAGGCCCCAGCCTGCTCTGGGAATCGATAGACTTCCTCTCTTTTCAGGCTTCAGCCCACTCACCCAATAACTCTGAAAGACTTGTAAGACAATAAGACTCTCAGCTCCATCCTTCATTCATACTGCAGGGAGTCAAGCCGTGTTTGCGGGTTTCTCCAGTTAACTCTTGACTTTTCAACACATCAGAATTCATCAAAAGTTATTGAAGGATTTTGTTTTATCAAAAGAAGGGAACTTTTTACATTTGTTGTTCAGTGTTTGCTGAGTTCTGGAAGGGGAACAAAGAACAGTTTGATTTGTTTCATGTCTCTTCCAATGAGTGGTGCCTGGGAAGGAGATCACTTCCAAAGCAGAGCTGTCAGCAGCATCACTCCTGCCCTGAATGGTGGAGTGGTTTACCATTGGTTTTGAGGTTCTTTTGAGGTTTCCATGGTCCAGAAGGCTTGGAGTGTCATTTCAGTGCACTGGATGTCATTTCTGTTCAGCTATAATGACAGTTCTGGGAAGCTCTGGACCTCAGTAGAGAGGGATTGTGCTTCTATTCAAAGCCATCTTTACTAATAACAAGATTGTTGTTTATCTGCCGGTGGCAGAATGAAACCAGTCCCAACACTTCAAAGCATTAGTTGTTTTTCTTTTGGATTTACAGCAGTTTTTATCTATTTCTTGAAGATTATGTTGAGAAGCCATTTAAAAATTAGTAACAATACAAATTATAGTAATAATAACAATAATGAAACCAAGCCAGTAAGTTTTGCATGCATTGAAAGAAAAAGGACAGCAGCTGTCACTGCTGTTGAGAATAATTTATATATTGTCTGATTTATCCTTCTGGGGTTATAAATGTTGACAAGTTAACATTAGGGCAAAGGTAGATCGGGCTGTCGAGTTTCTATTTTCTGCTTCTTGCTCTTCCACAGTGCTACAGAGATTGATTGATTTGATTTTAAAGAGTTCAGTTACATCAGGTGACACAGTCTTCAATATGAATTAAAAGACTAAAATTGTTTGTTTAACTTGTTTTCATGTTGACAGGATCTTTGCACTCCAGGCAATCACTTTGTTTTTCTTACAGCTTTGCTCTTTAGCCACCCAAATGTGGAATGTCACTCAACTTCGTCATATGTTTTTCTTGATGTTCCCTATTAGTCCCTACCACACTTTTCAGCAATCTAACAAATGTGGATGTCCTTTTGTCAGTCAGTTGCTCTGGTTGTTTGCCATTTTAAGCTTTCTCTCCCAAAGTTATATTAAGGGAATTTTTTTTTTAGTGGACATCAATTTTACTCTGTAAGATGTCAGCTAAGCCTTTGAAAGAGAAGTTACCACCAGTATGATCATTTAATTAAATTACTGTAGACATCCAAAATGAAAATTACACATTTGAACTGTTACCCACAGTGTAATTTTAACACAGCTCCAAACTTTTTGAGGGAATTAGGAAGTGGTAATCCCATTAGGGGTCTCACTGAGCTTGAGCTCTTTCTGAAAATGAGATTTAAATGTTTTCAGAATAAAATTTAGATAGCCATCCAAAATTCTGAGCTTCTTTTACACATTGAACTGTCCCACTGAACCTTTCCAATCTCATCTCTTGCACATGCATTTTTAATCTCTTACTCCATCTTCTATACTTATTTTAGTATGGCATTCAAATTCATGTGTGCATCAGCTTTTATTTTTTATATAAAGGGAGAACTGAGATGAAATGATCAAAAGGAATGCACAAATAAAACGATATAATCCAACACTGAAGACATCAGAAACCAAAAGATTTCAGGCAGATTATGTATGATACAGGAAGGCTCTGACATGGTGTGGTGACCTAGATTAGATTTCTGAAAAAAAGTCAGGGCAAAGTTGTGTGGAAGCAAAAAATATAGGGTTACTTAGGGAAATTTTAAGCAAGTAATGCTGTTTTGGTTTTGTTTGTTTGTTTGTTTAATTTAATGGCTCTGCATGTGTAAAAGTTTGAAAATGGATTGTGAAGTCATCACAACTAAAAAAACATAAAAAGCTGTTGTGTATATATGGGCCCTTATTCATGAAATTATTTAACTATTTAATTCTCAATGATGTGAGTGAGTCTTAGGAAGTATTTAAGCATTAAGGTAATGTAGACTGGTTAGTAGTAGAAATGCGGAGTTCATCAGTGTTTTTTCTTCAAAATGGGACCTTAAAAGGCTAGAAAGGCTAGGCTCTTTCAGAACTACATAGTTGGAAAGAAATTTTCATCGTAGCAAAGTTCTACTCTTTGCAGCTGCATTTTTGCTGATTCTCTGAAGTCAGAGTTAATTGATAGACAATTTGGCCTGTGGACTTTAAATAACATACTGAAAATCTCTGTTTTGGGGAGAGGCGGGTTTAAAGTTAATTATTCCCCAAAATGACTTTTTCAAACTGAGTACTAGAGCTGGCAAAAAAAATTGCCATTGAATAAGACTTTATTTCTGTGGATTTTTTTTTTTTTGTCTGGTGTCTAAGACACTGAAAGTTAAAGTCCTTTTCCTGGGATAGGATACCGTTCTTGGCCATAATGAAATGCAAGCCACTGATCAGTTCATCCTTTTAATTTTGGCTACCTGAGCTTCTCTATTTCACTTTTCAAAGACAGATTAGAAATCCGGGTTAACCAGGCACAATTCCTAAATAGGAATAGCTAATTATGAGATTCTGGTTTTGATCCCAGACTTCTTTGGCTCTTCAGTATTTCTGATCTGTAGTTTTATCTTTGAGTGTAAACAGCTTTTTTATCCTTCATGTCTGTGATTCTCTTTTCTCTACTTTAAACCAGACTCCCTCTGAGCTGGAAGGCAGGTTTCATTGAACACCTGAGACCCTCTACTCTGGCCGTCTAGTTAACTAAGTGAGCTTTTAATCGTTTTTCCCCATAGTGTCAGCACTTATCTCTGACAGCTTGCATTTTTGCTCATTTCTTCTGGGTATTTTTTCTGCCTTTTTTAAAAAAATAATTCTATAATATCATGAACCAGATTAGAATCTCTTTTCTTCATGCATTTTGCCTCTTATGGTAAATTATTTCCATATTTCTCAGTAACAGCTGCTTCTTGCTTCAAGGCAAGATTCAGTTTCTACGGCAAATACCACAGCTTCCTGGAATGCTTTTTGTCTCTTTTTTTTTTTTTTTTTCCCCACTGAGCTTAAACTGGAAATCTACATCAGTCGTTAGATATGCCCTGAAAATAAATCTCTGTAGATTTTTCTTCTAGTTCATCTGAGGTTCCCTCTTTTTCCCCTCAACTCTTCGATCAGAAGGGAATAAATTCTGCAACACACGTAGATATAGGCTTTCTTTGGGTTGCTAAAATCCTAGTTTCTTTGAATTTTTGCCATTTATTTGCCCTATGAAGTTATATTGGTGTTTCATTTGGTTTAAAATTAAGTGGAAATTTACAAATAGATGTTTCATGTGGCTGTCTTAAATGAAGGGCAGTGGTTAAGCCTATGCGTGTCAAGATGTTTTAACAGAAGTTAAATATTAATTATCTAGTCTCTAATTTAGTCTGGTGATGACATAGCCCTAAATTTAAAAGATGCACCTATTGAAATATGTATGGACCTACTGAAATATGCTGAGTGTTGTAGCATAAAATGGGAACAATTAATTAAATAATTCACATGTCAGAAGTTTAGAGGTAAGTTCTCTATCATACTTACCATCGTAATTTTGTTCAAATTATGAATGACAAGACAAATGTTAACTCTTGCAGGAATGATATACTATTATTTTCTAATTCTTTTTCTTTTTCTGTTGTCTTTATATAGATAGCTATTTTATTTATGTATTAGAAAACACATATATTCACTTTTGGCTATTGACTGAATGATTGCATTAAATTACAACTTTTAAAAGTGAGGATTTGTCATAAGATGACTAGCTGGTTGTTTTTACTTCTGTTCACGGGGGGTACAAGCACTCAATAGCATTATTGATAGTTTCCAAAGAAGTCAACATTACTGTTTTCAAATTCAATAAGCCATATTTCCTTTTTGCACCCATTTCTGAAAATAGGTGGAAAGTCCAATACTTGTCTGCAGCAGTTTTGATTTCAGTATTTATAAAAAGTAAAAATTCTAAATTAAAAATATGTTCTGAGTGTCTTTGCCAACAGAAATCAAGTAAACAACTTAAGGACATGAGTTTTGCATTTCATATTTGGACATCCTCAGATTTTTATAGTTTTTAGCCAATGTAGATAATGTAAGGCCTGACCTGTGAGCTCTCATTTCCCAATGAGCCTGCGTTTTCCAGATCGGGCCCATGTTTGTTAGAAAAATGCACATTTTGTTTTTCTTGTTTGCATTCATTTGCATCATATTTGCAATTTGTAATTAATTTTGTGGTCTATTTTTTCCTGAAGTACTTCTCAGTTTATTATTATTATTATTATTTAATATAGCCTGTGGAACACTGAACACTGATTAAGTGTTGTATGCTTTCTGTTATCTCTGAAGCATAACCGATGAAGTATTGTGAATTTGGCACTGCGTAATGTAGCATTTTGCTTGCTGTGCAGCACTAACAAACAACACATCAGTAGTCATGCCTGTCTCTCATTTAAATGCAACCTCAGAGTCACACTGCATGTTACAAATATCTGGGAGCTGTGTGATTAGTTAACATCTTGCGCATAACCCTTAAAATTATAGCAAGTTCTCAGGAGATAATTAGCTTTCTGGATACCTCTAGTGAAATTAACTATGGCTTAGCAATGGTAGATACTGTGTGTTCTAAGACTCCAAGGAATGGTGGTATGAAAATGCTTTTAGAAACAGCTTAAGTGTCTCTACATTATAAATAAATAAATAAATAAATGAGAGAGAGCAAGAAAGAAGTCCTTATTTATTTATTCCTTGTTATCAGGATTGCCTTTGCTTCTTATCTTCTAATTTTATGTTCTTTCCTCTTTTGGCAGCTCTTCTGGCATAAATAAAGGTTGTTCAGCAAGCACCAGCCTCCCTTGCTGAAGTCTGCTCACCTCTGCCCCAGAGTTCATGTCTTATGTGCTATGTGTGAGTAAATAGACAAAATATATCACAACTGAATAATCAGGAGTATCTGATATGGTATTTTTCCTTAGCAAATGCTTGAGACTTTAGTTCTTTCTGTAGATTTAGGGAAAGCAATGTTTTCCAAACATTTCCCAAATGTTTTTTATTTTGTGAAATAATTTCCCAGCCATATCCATGTGCAACATTTTAAAGCTTTTGATCCTGCTTTGAAAAGGCTATTCTAAGCCTTCAGTGTTCACAATGTTCTCTTCTAGCACTGGAAGTATCTGTATAATAACTTCAAAATTAAAATGTTTTGGAAGCTTCTAAATATAAGTTATAGCTGCAGCTGTCAGGAAACAGCATTTTGACAAAATTTAACTTTTTAAAGGAAAGGATCAATTTTGATTAAATCTGCTTGAAAGGTGTTTTCTAATTTGAAACAAAGCATTTCAATAGGCTCACAGTATTCTCTACATTTATTGGAGTATAATGTTACTGTTTGTTTCAAAATTATTTTTCATTTTGAGTTTCACTGGTAACTATGATATAATCCATACTCAAGAACTGACATCTTGAAACATTTCCATATTATTTCTATTGACCTTTTTCTCACCCAAAAAATTGTTTTGTAAGAAACTTCAAATTTTATTTTCATTCTATTCGGTCAATTTTTTCTTTTTTTCTGAAAGGCCAAAATTTTCTATGAAATTCCAGATTTAATCAATTCTCTTAATAATTTTTCTGAAACATAAACAGTTGGTCTAGCTGCACTGATTATGCAAAGATGTAAGCCTGCAGATATCTTTAGCCATATTGATCAAATTGAAAACTCCTGGCAATTCAGTGGATTTTTGTCCAGTTATCTTTTCCAGTGGTTATATTGTCCATCTGACTTGGTCTTCAAACTTCAGCTTCATTAACCATCATCCCTCAAAAGTAAAAAGGCTTGATTAGGTTTCTCAAGGGTGTTAGTGATGGAAAAAACAGGCTTACAGACAGGTCCAAAGAGCACCACAAGCTCAAGATACACCATGGAAGAAGGCCTGAAGACATAACCTGTGAGTGATGAAGGGAGAGGAGAAATGACACATAATCAATTTCTTACCTAGAGAGAGTAATAAACAAGACTTCAATGAATAGTCTAGTTTTACGAAACAAGAAAACAGAAAGGAGTTATTAATATCCAGATGTCTGACTGAGGATCCTACAGGCATTCCAAGGATCACTCTGTTGTAGCAGTTGTTTTCCCAAGGAATAGAGCTTTTCGAAGTTTCCCCCTCTCTACAGATAACCATAAAGCACGTTACTGAAATATCTTGAGAGGCAGAAGACTGAGGATTTGGGCCACTGTTTTGCCTTTTTACCCACTGGTGACATCTAGTATTGTATGAAGCCCAATATGCCTCCTGATGGAAGAATCTCTGGTTAGGCAGCCAGGCTCCTTCCCCAGGGTACAGGGGAAGTCAGAAACCTGAGAAAGTGAAATAAAATCTAGGACGTGTGAGGCTACATGCAGCTGCAGAATTATTGAACGGACAGTACAAGTCTCCAAGCTTTACAAAGCTTCAGGAGAGCATGTTTGCTGTGTCCTTCTGAGGCTCAAAATTGTCTCTTTTAGATAAGGTAAGGCCTATTTTGAGGTACCTGATATGTGTTCTCTTATGCCTGTTAAAATGCAACAAGAGGGTGAAGAACAGCATTGCCCTGTGTGTATGTAATTCTCAAGTGAACAGTTGCTAATTGAGTTGTGAACAGGAGACCTGCCTGAGGACTTCCAAGATCACCTCACCCAGGTCCTAGATTGGCACTCTACCACTGTCTTCTTCAGAGCACTTTCAAATGCTCCTCATAGAGCTGAAATGATGTGCGGAAGACAATTGAAGATTTGCTGAGCATGAAAAAAAGAAAGAAGAGGAGGTTTAAATGTAGATGAGCGCTGGCTTGTAAAGGGGAAGACCTGGTGTCAAGCTTTTCTCTCAAGACTTTCTGTGTTTTGTAGCAGAGTGGGATAATCCTGTTAATGGGAACTGAAATCCAGAACACTTTATCTTCCACTCCTTTTCTGCATTCCTGTAGCCTACACAAATTATATATTCATCTAGTGATGTTACAAAAAAAAAACCCTTTCTGTTTACCTCTACTTTGAATTAGACTGAACTAGCTAGCACATATTAGACTTGTTAAATCATTCCCCATAACAATTAGGAACTTTTATTTAAAGAATTAAAAACAAACAAACAAACAAACAAACCAATAAATAAACCACAAGTGGTAATATAGGAGGAGACATAATAGTCTGATGTTCTTCAGGACTGAATGAAAGCTTCCAGCTTAGTAGTTTTCCACTGAAACAGGTAAATTCTATATACATCCAATTTTTATTGTTTAAATATCTACTGGGTCTGAACCTGGGGGTCAGCTATGTAAAGTTTTCTGATTCTTGTCAAAATCACTGGCCACCTCTCTGTTTTAGAAATACAAACATTTGCCTCTTCTGCCCTACATCCTTGTGCGTGAAATAGGAATGCCTTTTCCTTTTTAGAGAACTGGAGTGTGTTAACTGTGGTAATGGTACGTACCTAAAATAATTTTACTGATATTCTTCACAGAGGTCAGTAATCGAGTGCTAAGTGACAAAACAATTCTCTACTCTCCAAGCTGGAGCTGACTTGCTAAGCTGAAGGACACACTCTCTAGTCCATTACCCTGTCCTCCATATTTTACATTTTTGTCAATAAAAAATAATGTACAGCCAGAGTGTTAAATTTTCTTCTCTATGAAGGGCCAACAAAAGGCCCATGCCTCACCAGCCTTCCAGAAGAGAATGACACCTCAACAGACCAGTCAGTGTTAATGGTTAAAAAATGAGACATTCAGAGCCTATGTGTCAAATATGTAGGGTCAAATTCTTGACTCTGACTGACAGTCTTGCCTGACTGAAGAGGGCACATAGGGCAGAAAGCTGCCTTTGGCTGAGGCAGCTGAGCATAAATTCACCTTGGAGAGATGGCAGAGTTGATAAAGAGGTGGTTTACTCAGCCTAAAGAACCTCCCACCAAGATATTGAAATCTTGTGATTTTCTTCCTTTTTTTTTTTTTACCTTCAAGGTATCCTCCTCTGTGAAGTATGTTTTAAAGTTCTCTTTAATAGAACTTATGGCATTCAATGCCTTGACTGTAAAATAGGTCCCAGTGTTTCACTACGTAAACCAGACACACACAAGCCTAGTTTGAGTTCCCATGGAGCGTTCCACAACATATGGTTACTCAGAAATTATTTTTTCAAACAGTTGCCTAATTTGTAAGAAAGATGATCACAAAATAGTATAGTTTTTCAGTTCTCCTCTTCATTCCTCAAGGTCAAATTTTTGACTCTTTTCAGTCAGAGGGAAGCATAACAAGTCTCCTACTGGGGGTATAGCACTTGTATAGGACAGTTCTGGATGAAACTGGACAAGTAAAGCTCATTCATGTAATTCCTTCAACCCTAATTCTTAAGGTGCAAGAGAAAAAAAGTAATCAGTAAAAACAGCTTGATACAGATGTTCTGCCTTAATACTCAGTGTCCTGATGGTCCCTCAGGCAGCTGTTACAGTTTATAGTTCGGTTTCCTTGTTGCCTGAACTGGATTTTTGGCTAGAAAATGGAGTTAGCTGGTGTTTACATTTCATGGGTTTGCCTGTGTGAGATGCCATGTAAGCAGACTTTCTCAAAGATTTTAAAATAGTTGGCCCTTCAACTTTATTTAAATTCTGTAGTAGGTATTAGGCAGAATTTGCATATGGGTGAGTAAGGCCTCTAACTTACATTAAGAAAAAAAGAGCCAGTAGTAGATTCGCAGATTAGCAATACCACCATGTTTTAACCTGGAACTTGAGGGAGTTTCTTTGGAATAGTTATGACTGCAACAGGGTGTCCTGTCTTGCAGCAAAAATAGTTGTGTCCCATGTAGTCTAACCTGGTCACCAACTGCTCTTCCTGAATAGCACTTCTGCTGTTGCAATGGAGATGTTGTTTTGGCCACTTGTGGAGGAGATGATTCACTGCAAAATGCCATTTGTGGCTAATGATCACCTGCAGTGTTACAGGGTTTTCACAAAGGTAAAGCAAAGAGAAAAGAGCCACTGCTAAATTAAAATCCCTCTAATTTCTGCTCTTAAATCTGTAGTTCTATTGTTTGAATTTGTTAAATTATCTGACAGTTTAAAAAAGTCACAATTAGTTCAACTTGCTGGAGGAGTTTGTTAATGGAATGTCTTGCGTTTTTTAACTGATCTTCCCCTTGCAGATCTCAGCTGTTTGAGAATTGGGCCCTAAGTTGTCTTTTCACAATGATTTTGTTTTTGTAAATTAATGATCTAAGTGATTTATTATTCAGTTCTTCCACTGCTGCTTTATTTCTGTTGATCTTTGTTTTTCTGCTTAATTTCTATAAATTACTGTACAGTTTCCCATAAGGTATAATTAAGCAGAATTGCTAAAGTTTTAATTATTGTGTATTATAGATGTTGAAAGCAACATTAGCACTTAGCTTTTAAAAATGTGATAGTATATTTATAAGAGAGCATTTATAAACACATTTACATATAGTTAAGATGAAAAAGGTATTTGAATTGTAGTCATTAGCATTTCTTCAAACATATGGCATACCAGCAGAGGCCATGGGCCATGCCTTCATTAACTGAACACTGTTTCATCAGTATCTCAGCTTCCTGCTGTGCCACCCTGTGGCGTACCCTTCTGTCCCTGAGGTTTCAGTGACAAGGGACAATATGTCCCCAAGGTGAAAATCTGGGAAATAACGCAGATTAGCCCTTAGAGGAGTTCTTATGATTATTTAATCATACTTAGGAAAGAAATACACTGTACCACAAAAGAAAAACATTAAAAATCCTACCAGCCTACTATTTTGCACATTGCAGGGTGTGATGGTCGCTTCAGAGCACTATCAACATAACTACAGTGGAACATGACAGCTTTATGCTACCCATTATAAGGCCAGCCTGTTTCAAATTTGTTCGTATAATGGGCAAAACCTACATTGGTACTAATAGGTATCATGGGTCAATTATCATTCATTGGCAATAATGTTCAGGTGATGGATCAAGATTTAACTTCTCTTAACCACGGCACACGCAGCTATTTAATTTTATTTCCTAATAAAAAATGGAAAAGGAATAAAAATATTCATATAAATGTCATAGTCATATTTTATTTGTGCACTTCTTAGGTATATAAAGGTAGGCTAATATGACAGCCAAAGACATTCGTTTTAAGTCATTAAGTCCTCTCAAATTTTACCTTTTATAATATTCTATTTATAATATTAAAAAAAAATGTATTTCAAAAAACTTTTGGTAGAAATTTAAAAACAACTTACATATTTTGTTTGACATGATGAAACTTTTGAGATTAAGGTTAGGGGGTGGTATGGGAGGGTTGGTCGTTTTGGGTTTTAAAATGTATTTTTTCTGTATCTCCCAGACTTGCTTTTCCTTCTCATTGTGATGGAGAGTAGAAAAAACCATTGAAGTGGAAAATAATTGTCAAAAATATTTTTTCAGTTTGGTATGGATATTAGTCTGCTTTCTGGCATTTATATCTATTTTCTTCAAGAAGAGTTAGATCTTTATGGATGTTAATGAATGCCTTCTGTCTTTGGAATCCAGTTAGTAAAGCCTGTTCCTGGTTAAAAGGGGAAAAATATCAACTAGAGTTGACATATTTGAACTATAATTATAAAATCAGATGTTGCAGGAATATAGCCCATGTTATGCTATTATCTTTCCTTTTATTCTACCTATAGAAAAAGTTGCTCTTCAACACGCATTTAGGTGGAGGAATATAAAACCAATTGCAGTTTAGCCCAGTGCAGATGGAGAAAGTATAGATTTATAAAGCAAGCTTTAATGTGTATCATTACAAGCAGCTGATACAATTTATATATTTTTATATACATTCTCACACTTTTTGTCAGGCCTAGATTTAATTATGACAGAAGGTTTAGAAATATTTTAGTATGTAGTCAAAGTAAAAGTGTTTAAATTGGCATCAGTTCATTTTTACCTTCACTCTTTTTAAATGGGAGGAATCTGAAAATCTCTTGCTACAGTATCCACCATTAATCAATGGTGCAATGTAAAACTTTCATTAACTTTAACCCTCCGACCCTGACATTAGTCTACTCATCACAGCAATCATTAGCAAAATGAAAAACAATCAACCAGGGTATCTACATTCTAATAATATTAATGCTTTCACTCTATTACACACAAATGCCAAATGTGACAAAAATCACTGAACTTCAAATATATACATAACAGATTTTGATATATATAAAGCACCAGTTTTTGTTATTCTCACTCAACAGCAAAATTAAAGATACAGTGCCAAGGGGGCCCATACCATTTGCAATCTGTAGCATTTCCAATGTATTTTCAACAATATTGTAAATATTTATGGAGTTTTATAAAGACTCTATGCTTCCTTCTGTTTGTGATGCATCAACAAGACACAGTAGGATATCATAGGCAGATATTTACTTCTGGGAATTCCCTTTTGGACTCTTTTTGGTTGAAAACCGCTTCATGACATACAGTACCGCAAATCCCCAGAAATGTACCATGCTATTATTGCCAGCTGAGTTCTTCCAAGTAAAGATGACATCAGCCATCTGTCATGTTATACTAATCCTAGGAAAGAAAGCCAACTGAAGAGAAAATAAATACCTTTCATATCTATTAGCCAAATATTTGTATTAAAAATGAAATTATTAAAATCTCGCTGGCAAAGCTAATTACTATAAGTGAATAGTTCTTTCTGAGTAAACTACGTACCTAAAATGTATTTGTCTTTTTACCTACCTAAAGTATATTATGTCATCAACATATGTTTGAAATACTGGTCTCTTGCTGCATATTGGTAGGTAAGGAAGTATGCCTCCAAGTAGTGATTTTCCTCTGGACCTGTTAACTGAGCTCTGCCAGGTACTACGTAGCTGTGTGAATGTTCTGTACTGCTCTGCTGAGGTAAATGGAAGTTTCCCAGGATCTAACAGAGAAGAAATTACATTCTCCATCACAGGCAATGCTGCCAATCAGTAAGGAGAGTGTCTAAATTAACAGTAACATCATAATAAAATGCTTAAAAAGCCTAAACTGCGTCAGGTACCTGCTTCCCCACAGAGTAGGGAAGGTGTTAATGAGGAAGCCTTTTGGATAACCTGTATGACTAATTTACATGGGGACTAATTCTGTGGGCTTATGCCTTATTTCTTTGTCATGGGCAGTTACTCAATAGCACATACCTGAAGTTTAAACTATTGTAGTGCTTGTGAGACGTCATCACAATATAAGTAAGGTTAGAACAATGAAACCCGAGAAATAAAAAAATGAACAGACAGCTAGCACATTCCCTTGTAAGAGTGTAGTATGGTATTGTCATAGAAAGTGATCCTAAAGCACATTTGTGATTACTTTAGTGGTATAGGCATTAATGCTTTTACATCTCTAGAACATAGAACATATCTTTATGGTCTTTTAAAGTTGTAGAAGAAGCAGCAAAGAACTAAGCATTCACACACAGACCTACAAAACCAAATAAATATAATATGTCTCATCTCCTCACACTGTCTCATTTGGTTTTTACCCTGTTTTTATCACCTAACAGTGTAAAGCTTTCCTTTTAAACCAAAAATGCATTTTGGGATGTAAATTCATACAAAATGGAAAATGAAAAGAACAGAAGTTCCAGAACTAAAGATATTTATTTCTTGGGCTTTAAACCCTTTGATTTGTTTATAATTTAGAATAATAAGGTAGATGGAATGAAATCCTTTGTTAGATAATTTATTAATACAGAACTAAGAATCAATAAGCAAAGGATTTTCTTACAAGTTCTTATCAGAGTCATAGAATCACATAATCACAGAATAATTTGGGTTGGAAGGGACCTTTAAAGGTCATCTAGTCCAACCTCCCCTGCAATGAGCAGGGACATCTTCAACTACATCAGGTTGCTCATAGCCCCATCCAACATGACCTTGAATGTTTCCAGGGATGGGACATCTACCACCTCTCTGGGCAACCTGTTCTGGTGTTTCAGCACCCTCATTGTAAAAAAATGTCTTCCTTACACCTAGTTTAAATCTTCCCTCTTTTAATTTAAAGCCATTACACCTTGTCCTGTTGCAACAGGTCCTGTCAAAAAGTTTGTCCCTATCTTGAGGTATCCCTGCCTGTGGCAGGGGGGTTGGAACTCGATGATCTTCAAGGTCCCTTCCAACCTAAACCATTCTATGATTCTATGATTCTATGATCTTGCCTGTAGGCCCCCTTTAGGTACTGGAAGGCCGCAATAGGATCTCCCCGGCGCCTTCTCTTCTCCAGGCTGAACAACCCCAACTTTCTCAGCATGTCCTCATAACAACGGTGCTCCATCCCTCTGATGATTTTCGTGGCCCTCCTCTGGACCTGCTCCAACAGGTCCATGTCTTTCCTGTGCTGAGGGCTCCAGAGCTGGATGCAGTACTCCAGATGGGTTCTCACTAGAGCAGAGTAGAGGGATGGAATCACCTCCCTTGACATGCTGGCCATACTTCTTTTCATGCAGCCCAGGGTTTACGTGCTCTTCTGTGTTGCAAGAGCACATTGTCGGCTTATGTCCAGCTTTTCATCCACCAGTACCCTCAACTCCTTGTTGACAATTCTGCCCCTCTGTTTCGCTCTTGTGAGACCCCACTGAGACTGCTCTGGGGTCCCCAACATAAGAAGGACATGGATCTGTTGGAGAGAGTCCAGAGGAGGGCCACAAAGATGATCAGAGGGCTGGAGCACCTCTCCTGTGAGGACAGGCTGAGAGAGTTGGGGTTGTTCAGCCTGGAGAAGAGAAGGCTCCGGGGAGACCTTATAGCAGCCTTCCTGTACCTAAAGGGGGCCTACACAAAAGCTGGAGAGGGACTTTTTACAAGGGCATGTAGTGATAGGATGAAGGGTAATGGCTTCAAGCTGGAAGAGGATAGATTGGATATAAGAAGAAATTTTTCACTATGAGGGTGGTGAGGCACTGGAACAGGTTTCCCAGAGAAGCTGTGGATGCCCTATCCCTGGAAATGTTTAAGACCAGGCTGGACAGGGCTTTGAGAAACCTAGTCTAGTGGGAGGTTTCCCTGCCCATGGCAGGGGGGTTGGAACTCAATGATCTTTAAGGTCCCTTCCAACTTAAACCATTCTATGATTCTATGATACTAATGCTTTGTCACCTTTGATTTTTGGCTTGGAAGATTGTTTTGGCATAATTCCTTCAACCAAAGGTTTAAATTTTGCCATCCATATGTGATGCTTGGAATTTGTACAGGATGATCAAGTTTTATAAAGCTTAGTAGCCATACTGCCTTTTCAGTATGTACTGCTTGCTATAACAACTTACAGCGTCTTCTGATAGCGTATTCAAGTAACTGTCATCACTTTTGATGCATGCTTGAAAATATACATAGCAAACTGTTTATGCTAAGCTAGACAGATTTAGACATTTCAAACTGTACAAACCCATCAACATCAACTCACAATTGAACCTGACTGGGACACTTCTGGTGTACAATCTTTCTTCAACTACTATTTATTTGTCAAAATCAATACTTTTAATTGAATGTAGTAATACCACTAAGAGATTTGGAAAGCCTGTTCAGTGCCAGGATAACATTTTTAATGAATAGTGGGAGAAGAATAAAAACCTATGTCACAATTATACAGTAGTTTGGCAGCTGATGTCAGATCTCAGAAATCCACATTCAAGTCTCTGCTTTTCTCACATTGCAAAGCTGACCCTAAACACTGCGTGTTTGGAGCACCTAGAATAATTTTCTTTTAATTGTTTTTTAGAAATAACTTACTATTTAAAAAAAGATTTAGCTTTATTCTTTCACCTGTGTTAATGGTATCTTTGATGTGTGTAACATGTTTACTTCAAACAAATAAAACAAAAAATTATAGGGGTACTTATTATATTTGTAAATAATACAGGGAAAAATTACAAAGCAGAGCTTATTTTCATTTCAGAGCAAAGGTTGAATGCAGCTACCTGAAGGACAGTATAACTTACAGTTTCTGAGTTAAACAAAGCGTGATGTTGAATCAAAGGTAAAAGTTTTAGCTGTGCTTGATCATGTGGTATAATGACTAGAAGAAAACTACCACCTTCAGGGATTATTTCTTCACGTTGTCTAAAGATGTGAGTGTCTGAGTATTTTTTTTTCCAGAAATGGTCGTTTTGAGATGATGTTGAATATCTGAGAAGTTTACATGTGTGAAAATAAGTAGTTGTTTCAGTGTGGTGGTTTTTTTTTCAACTATGCAAAATTAAAAATTTTCCCTGAGACAGATGTAACTTGCAGACTTCTTTTTCCAGTACTCTGGATGTGTAACTTTTGTAGGAAAGCTTGGGATCCATGTCAGAACTCCAAGACAGGGAAAACACCTGGATTCAGAATCTGCTGCTACCAACTCCTAATTTTTCCAGGATGTCTTGTTTATTTATTTTTATGATTTAAACTTAAAAAAGGCTTAGGTTTGCCTTGATGCAAAAATAGGAGGTTTTGAATTTGTGGCTGCTTATATCAAACTAAGCCATTTAAAGTTTTATTTAATTTATTTAGTTGTTATTTATTTTATTTAAATATTAAAGTTCAAGTTGCCCAATCAGATATTTTAAGGCTTTCTATATCTCTAAAATACTAAGGTTTCTACTTTTCAATAGATTCTAGTACTGTCCCTGATACTGACTCAGACAGCACTTTCTTCAAGGGGAATTAGTAGATAAAGTTCAATTTCATGTGTTCAGATTGTGTATCTCTAACAAAAGTTGCCCTTACATTTGCTTCAAATGCACCTTTAATTCCAGTGATGGGAGAACATATGATATTAACTTTAAAAAATGAACCTTTGCATTTATTGTCTTTTTGTAGTAAACGAGCCTTTATTTGGGCAGGATTCCAAAGGCATTTCTCCTGGATGGACAGCCTGAATGCTGTTATGGAATACCATGGGGCTGAAGTTTTATACCTCCATGTCCCACGAGGGTCTCTCTCCCTTTTTTCGAAATTAAGCCTAAAATCATTTCCATTTGCTTCGGCTGCTATAGAAATCCTCACCTTCTCCTATCTTTTAATAAAAATTATTTCCAAGAGGATCAAAGTGCAATTTTTCTGTTCTCTTTATTTTGATGAGGGGAGGCTAGTACAAGGTACTTATTAAGACATCCATTCTGGAGGCATCTGATTGAACCAGAATGCCTTCCCCCCCCCCCCCCCCCCCCCCCCCCCCGGTTTGCATTTTGCTTTATTGCTTAGTTAAAAAAAATAATTCCCATTTCAATAATTATTGAAAATAATTTCTTAAAAAATATGGCTGTTTCAGAGTCTGCAGCAAAACATATATGGCCTTGCAGAAGCACTGGGAGAGGCTTACTGTCTCATAAAACGTTGACATGGTTGCCGATGTTACACCTGTAAAATCCCAAACCAGAAAGAAATTCTGCGAGACTGAAGATGAAAATTACAGTGAGCCCTGTCCAGGCTATTCTTCCAAGAAAATATATATTGGCTACAGGAGGAACATATCAGCACACATCTGCTGACAACCCAATTTTATTTTTTTTCCGCAGAGGCAGGAAATGGGGACAGAAAAACTTGCTGCGCTGCCACCTCTTCCCCTTTCCTCTTCCGTTCCCAGAGTATACAGGAGAGAGAGTACAGGGTAACACAGAGGTATGTGCAGGGACTCTGATTATTTTAAGCCAGTGCATTTCTTGACTTTTTGCGGGTTAACAAATTACTTAATAAACAGTAACAGCATGACTGGTTTGATTTCTTTATTCTTTCTAAAGTATTGAAGCGGAAGAAGAGGAGGAAGGAACTGAAGGGAGTTACTTTGTTCTGAATATTTCCTTAAGATCTCAAAATCAGAAAAGGATCATCTGATTTTGGGAGGCAAGAGGTGTTTCAGGAAAAAAAACCAACCCAAAAATTGAATACACAGATTACATGTATCCCATGACACTCAAAAAGACAAAACAGTCTTTCATGTTCTATGCAGAAAATAAGGGCAACTTAAAATTCTGTATGTCACTCTTGATAAAAGAAATTCAATTTCTTTTGGAGTAATTACTTCAGCTAACTCCTTTTTTGGAACATGGGTGTCAACCTGGATTACCACCATTCTATCTCCAAAGACAACCCCGTTGAAAAAAGAGGTGTGATTTTAAAAATAACATTTTTATCACTTCAGTTTATTTACAGAATCAAGAAATCTAGAACTAGAATTTTTTAGTCATCACCTGTCTCAATAAGAATATACATCTCTTCTTTACAACCTTGTAAGAGCTGAAAACAAAAAGTTTATTATCTTGCACTAAGACTTCATGAGCAATAAGCCATTTCTGAACCCAGAGGACCTTTAAGACTGTCTCCTGCAACGTAATGTCTCTTTACTGCATGCAGAAACTGGGAAAAAAGCTGAACTTTTATTAGAGATAAATCATAAGAAATAAAATTTGCGATTCTTTGATTTCCAAATAAAATTTATGCCATATTTTAAGTAAAAAGGTTCAGATGGAAAGAAATTATATTTCTTGTACATTTTTATTTTAGGTATCTCCACTTACTAATGAGAAAACTTAAAAAACAGCGATTTCATCACTCCCTGCCTCTTGGGAGATTAAATAAAAAAGAAGGACCAGCATTTAAGCAGGGGTAAGAGAAAGATTTTTTTTTTTCTGAAACAAAATAAAGAAAATAATTGCTTGTTAATTTTGTCAATCAAATTTACAGATCTTTGCATTATTGTTTTAAACCTTGCTGTAAAAGAGACAGGTGACTAGTTTTAGAGTGATCCTTCTCCATTTTGAAGTACTTCCAGCTCTGCATATGGTTCATGTGTACGATCTAAGTATGGGGTATCTTTGTGCTTCTTCAATAACATGAAGGTATATCTGAAGACCAGAGACTGAGTGAATTAGTCCAGTCATTCCCTGAAAACCAGAATCTGATCTGAGGATGGACTCGTTCTTTTTGTATGCTCACTCATGTCTAGTACACCATAAGGTTTGAGTTGATTTTTAAATCATCATGGTGAGGTCTCTCACAATAGCTTTAGGAGGCTCTCGCCTCAGAATAGCTGCTCCATCCTGGTGCCCTAGCAAAACCTGAGTCTACATCTGCTGCAAATACCTCTTAATAAATAGTTCCATATCTGCCTGCAAGTAATGTCTGGGTGAAGATAGCTGTTGAAGCTGTTCTCAAAAAAGACAAAATGAGGTATGCATAGAAAGACTGACACACTGATTATTTTTAAAATATTTTCTCCCATTAATTCAGCGCAATGACTTATACCCTAAGAGTCTGCCTGGATTCTATGCTGCTGCTGCATGTTCAAACTGATATGAGAGGAAATAGCTAATGGTCTTCTGTGACTGGCTAGAAGACAGTTTCCAGACTGTTCAGATAACCCATTCAGCTAACTTGGACGCTGTGATCTTTACTTTCTGGCTTCCAGTTGGACTGTTACATTTTCAGCTGTTTCAGTATAAAAATGCAGAAGCCTAGTTTGTACAGAGAGCAACAACTATTCTTAGAAGCCTATTGGTATAGGAAATTTAAACCATCATAGATATGACTGTTTTCAAAATGGAAGAAAAAGTTTATTTCTGATTTATGTTTTACAGTTAGCTAGAAAGTAACTACAGTTAAGAATAAGGGGGTAAGAAGCATGTACAAGTGAATTTATTTAGAAAGAGAGTTTGAAAAAGAATTGTAGGGTAGATACAGAAAGAAGGAAAAGAGGAGAAGATTAAATCAACTGAGAGAAAGTAGAAGGAAAGATACAGCATTGTCCTAGTGTGATTTTGGCTATTTACTCATTAGGAGGCACTCGTATGCTAAAAGGCTCACTAGACAGATAAATAGCAATGTGAAAATATTCACTGCTGCATAAATTTAAGTAGAAAAAAGACATTACTGAAACCTGAATTTCTTTATTGAATAATTTACTTTGTCATCACAAATGTAGTGCTATATTGCCTTGCAGTGTAACTACTGGAGAGATGTGTTGGTAAAGCCCAGTCCCAAGAGGGATGGCTGAAGAATGATCAAAAGCTTGGATTAAATTTTTTATTTTTTTGCCTAGGTTGTTTTTATCATTTTGTTTGGGTTCCTGGAATTTCTTATTAATTTTACAAAGACTGTCATAGACTGTTTTTTGGACTTTCTCCCTTTTCATTTAGTTTAATGGATGAATAAAACTTTTCAACAGAAATTATAAAAGTAGGAAAAGTTTGTAAGACCAGAAGCAGCAAACTGAAAATATCCATTCCTGTAATGGGTCTGTGATAAACTCTGACATTTGTGGGTTTTCTAATGCAGAAGTCATTTGATGCTCTTACCCTCTACCGAGAATGTTTCATGTAGGTAGCACTTGACTACCAAGGCTTTGTTTGATGGTGTCAAACTCCGGTGGACTAATTAACTGAAGCTTAGAAAGTTCACTGGAGAAAAGGTGTCTGGGGAAATATTGGACTCCTTCTTTGAGTTTGGTGAACTTCCAGAATTCCATGTTGCACATGGCCAATTCTTCCTGCTTGCTGTGTCAATAATCAGCACATAAGAATTTGGAAATTTTGTTTCCTAGTTTTCCTAAAAGGTAAAACTTTAATGCTGACTGTACTCTATTGAGCCTGTTCAAGGAAAATGAGTAAGGCCACCCTCGGTTCCCACACTCCAGAAAACAAGCCTAAGAATGCAAGACTGTTCTTGGTACCTAATCTGTAGTTCAGCAAAACGGAATAACCTTTCTGTAGTAATATGGTGATGGCACATGCATCATGGTGCAAAGGTTTGATCTCAAAGGGCAAAATTAAAAAAGCTGTAGCTCTGGTCCAAACTTTCTCCACAATTAGCCTGGTATAAATTGATCATAATTGAGGTCAGACTAGAGCACATATGAACCAGTTTTGAAGTATTTTGTCTCAAATTGGCAGAAATGAAGATGGCTGGCTCACAGAAAAACTGGGATTTAAGCCTAAATGTATTTCCTTGCCCTAATCTGCATGCCAGTTCCTTTGCTAACATGGATAATTGACTAACTCCACATGATCTCTTTTTGGTATGCCAATGAGAATACGTTATTTTATAGTCAAATACTGGTATATACACAGGAACCAACAATAAAATTATCTCTGAGTTTCAGAAAAGACAACAATTTTTACTTCAGATAGAAATGACAGTCTGCTAAAACTTGCACAACCCAAATGCAAAGTGTCCCACAGCAGATTGACTGCACAGGTGATCTGTGAGAAACTGTTAAAGGCTTTAAATTTCTTTTGTGTGAGTGGAGGATCACATAGTGCTTTTGATGCCAATTTTTGCTTTTTTTGTTTTGGATTGATTTCCAGACATCTAATATATCATCATATGTGAAAGTGGACTCAAATTTCTGGGCAGTTTCGATGAAAACTGCAAGCAGGGCTATCGTATTTGAAGTGATAGAGGAGATTTGATTTCATTCTCAGTTAACCAGAGTACTTTCCTTGATTGTAAACAAAACATTATACTAAAAATTAGAAGAGCCATTTTTCAAAACCTGTCCACCAAACTCGTATTCATTGGTTTCTCTCCACTGAAACCATACTAGGTACAATAATATTGCACAGTTAGCTGTAAAATATGTTTTAATTTTTCCAAGTGAAAGAAAAATTAGTGAGGATTGCTTTTAATAAATGCAGCATATTTACATATTGTAGAATAAAATATACTTCTTTGTATGCAAATATATAACAGTATATATTAAAAAGTGTATTTCTTGAGAACAGAAGGAAAAAAATGAACTTATCTGCATATTTTTGTAAAGGCAGAGAGGTATTCCTATTTCCTTTCAGCATCTGAGGGAGCTACCTTCATGAAGGTCATTCTTCTGTAGGGATGATTTTTAAAAAAAAATCTTTTTACCTCTTGCATACATGAACAAGAGTATTTAAATATGTGATACAGCTTTAAGGTATGGAATTATATTAGAAGTGGGTTTGTAATTGAGTACTGTAGGACAGTGCAATAACCATTACAGATAACATTTCAAAAATGCTTTCATTCTAACCTTCAGCTTTCACTCCTAGCTTTCTGAAGTCTAACTTTGAAGGCGTGTTTTTAGATGCAATCTCTACACTCCCTACATCCTTGCTGTTTACTTTCTGTTTAGCGCTTTTTTAAAATTTTGCTATTATATAACTTTAATTTTACTAGTTTTTAGTTGGGCGAGCTGGAGGGGAAAATCACTGTCTTTAGGGATAGAAAATAATCATGTAGCATTGTTTTTCTAAGCATGGAAAACTGCTAGTGACAGAAATTGAAATGCATTATGATATTGCAAAGAGAAGCACCTTGGAGTGGTCTGATGAGAACTGATGTTGATTTGACAGAGTCCTCAGCCATTCAGAGCTGCTCTCCCCATCTGAACAGTGTGTTTTTACAAGAGTGTTCAGCTTTGTTCATACTTTCTTTGCAATGGAAATTTAATTGCTGCTATTTCAGTTGGGATGACGCGAGGTTAGCGATGAGCATTTTGGAAAGAACTTTGCTGTGAGAGTAGGTTGTAGAGATGCATGCTACAAGGGTGTCTGGAGTTGTCAGCAGGCAGTGCCTTTTGGCTGCTAATGATGTGCCTTTCCTACGTGTCCCTGCCAGGATTTGTTGATTCAGTGAAACGCATATTCAGAAAAGTGGATTTCTGCTCCAAGAACCAGGTGAACCCTTTCAGGGCGGGCTTATCATAGGTAAGACTGCTCGAGAGAAAGAAAACTGAATGTGTTTATATTTTATATCTATTACCAAATAATGCTATAGACTAGAAATAAGCAGGCCAGGGACATTACAGTAGAGGTTGTAATTAAGACCAGCCCTCCCATAGAGTTAGACTGTGCACCTGTGTGGGAAAAATCTACCATAGCGAGAAGACAGAACTTAAGTACAAGACCAAACCCACACATTTTAGCAAAAGGTCTGAGGAAAAGTCTGGTGCCGTTTTACTCTGGTTTAATAATGGCATACGCTAACTAAATAGCTGGTGAGCCTCCTAATGGTTCTCCCTTTCATGCTGCTGGAACCATAAAACCCTGCTGAGAATCTGAGTGCATCATCAGTTAGACCTTACAAAACCAGTGAGCACACTTTGAGGATCTCTTGTGCACTCCCAGCTAGTTTGATCTCAAGAGACTGAAAGGCATGGCAACTAAAAATCATGTTCCTTTTATTTGCTTGTGTACAAGCAGTTTTAAATATAAACTGTCCGAACTGAGAACTGTTGTATGAAAATTTGGCAAGCATTTTGCTTGGAACATCAACTATATCCTGTTTCTAAAGAGAATCATGTCTTTGGGCGTATCTGTTGTGAAATTCAACAGATTATCAACAAAGGGACATCAGCTCAAAGCAACAACATAGTGTCAATTATTTTCAAAAACAAGAAATTAGGCATTTAGTTCTATATACCTTTCTTTGTAAAGTAGTGTCATGTACTACATAAAATTGTGTTGCAGTCTTAAGTACGATCTGCAATGATATATGAAATATATTCTTTGTGTCTCTGTTCCATTTTCACTGTGGCTGACCAGATGCTTCAAGTAATTATATGTCTAACACAGACAAGTAACACTGATAAACGGGTGATCCTATCTCTCTGCAACTCTAAAGGATTGTCAAGACACTAGCTGATAGATTGAAGCTGAATTTAAAAAAAAATATATAAAACCTGTCCTGTGTAATTTATAAAGCAGGACATTTGGTATTAATCTGCCTTCTGCAAAATGAACCAGTCCCAAATTTTGGGAAGATGTCCACATTAAACAGAGATACACCGTGGAAGCCACAATACACAGTTACAGCCAACCTGGGTTTAAGTCCAAATGTTAAAATGTTCTTTATCCAGCTAAAAGGGGGACTTTTTAATAAATTCTGGAACATTTTCCTGCAATAATATCCACATGTACTTTTTCCAAATGTAAACACTAGCTGTTGCTATGCCCTGATTTTATTTTAACCTGAACTGTATTTACTATACCTAAGGATAATTCACATGGAGCAAAGAGCCCTAATATTTGTATTTTAGAATAAATATTATGAATATCTCTCTCAGGGGAAGAAAATGTTTAGATAACCTGCCTTTCACACAGAAAAGCTGGCTGCTGAACCTTCAAGCCAGCAGTTCTTCCCTGTCTTTCCAACTGAGAGACAGTACTACATATGAAAATTCAGTGCCTCCTGGCCATACTTAAGAAACCCTATTTCTTTGTGAAAGAGGGAGAACGTATGGAAGCTGTAAATAAATTATGATTGCCGAAGATCAGAGGAATTTTTACACAAGACCAAAGCAACTTAAGCTCATTCTTTGATAAAAACCTTTAATAATTCAACACAGTGGTAATTTTGGTATTGCTAGAATTCCTAACAATTGAACTGAACTCCAGGTTGTTAGCAGATGATTAAGAATTAAGTTATTAGGAGCTGACCTCTGCAGAAGTCATACGATTCAATGTTTAATTTAAGCAATAGGTATGACTTTCTTTCTAAGAGGCCCTGGAAATCTCCATGAAAACACCATAATACTCATTTGATGACGACACACTGTTCAGTTCTTTAACGAGTATTTCTTTCTCAGATGTCAAAGGCAATCACTCTGAGCTACTCTTATTCAAATAATTCGGAAGCAGGATTTAAATTATGGTGCCTTAATGAAATAGCATGCTGGATATCAGAGAGAAGAATCAGCGAATCTTCTGCCTCCTATCCTTTCCAACAGGAATCTCTAGAATAAATACATACTCACTGAGGAAGACTCATTCCCTTTAAAACATAAAAATTCAGTCCTGTGTTAGGGGAGGCTTACACTTAGAGTCCTACTTCAAAAAAATATAGGTTACGAAATATGGACACTGATTTCTTCTTTGCAGGAAGACTATTTTACTTTCACACTGACCTGCCAAGTCTCAGGCATTGTGAGCGAGACCTGTTGGAGAGGGTCCTTCTCCCGCTGTTGTGCCTACACCTCACACATTCGCAGGGCAGCATCCCAGCACCCAGCTCCCAGTAGTGCCCATGCCAGCACACAGAGCACAGCTGACCCCTTGCCCATGTAGTAGGAGGGAGCACATGGAATTTCACACAATCAGGAGTGTGTGTTTCCTAATGGGGTGCAGAGACCAGGGAACGTCCCTCATCCTACACTCTCTTTCCCTCTTTCAGTGATTTAAATCCACAGCCCTTCCTCTATGATGGGGCTCACCTTATCCATCAGCTAAGGTAAACCTCAACACCACTCTTAGGCAATCATCTTGCCACGTGTGTCCTTGTCTTCAGACCAGAGAAGGGTTGCCTCACACATCAGAATCCAGGAACTCTGACAGGTCCACCTATGTGAGATGGGTGAACAATTTGAAATGATCAAACTTCCACATAAGAACATAACAGCAATACTCAAATTCAGTGTTATTAAGGCAAAATATTGAACCAGGAAAGACAGCAAAACTATGATCAGCTCCTTTTAAAAATCTAACCTTGTTTATTGTAGATAATGTTCTTTTACTGAGCTTTTTCTTCAGCTGATATAAACAACATAACTCTATTGAAGCCAGTGGAATACTTGATTCCTACCAGCTGAAGATCTGGCCCCACAGAATAGAATGCTTCCCTTCCACAATACTTTCCTTTTTTTTCGTTTATTCACCTAATGCTAATAATACTCTGAAATACTGTGTAGACAAACACACTTTTAATAATAAGTAAAAGATTCAAATTCGAACTGCTTGGTTTAAACAAAGAAAAGAAAGAAAGAAAGAGAGAAAGAAAGAAAGAAAGGAAGAGAGAAAGCCAGCATAAACAGTAGTGAGCTGGCAAAACAGTGAACTTCCAGATGTGCATTAGTTTATTTTCAGGCAGGGTCAGTTAGCATATTTCTGTTCTGGCATGTGCATTCATCTTCTGAACAGGGTGGAAATTCAACATAATGAGCACCTGATCATCCATTACTAATGAGCCAGATATGCCCTGTTATTTAATTTGCTCTTTTATAATTTCATACACTATATATTGCTTAACACTATACCAGTCTGTCTAAAGGAGAAAGCTTGTCTTCATCCTTTTCACTCTCCCTGCTAGTAAATGGATTTAGAAAAAGGAATGTAGTCTATTATTCAAAGATGGTTTCTAAGACGGTTCACAACAGGTTAATGAATGATATCTAATACTCGTATTAGACCAATCATATTAATAACAGAGAAGAGCACATGAGGGTCATAGTGCTAATTGCATAGGAGGTCCAGCCAGAAGGCATCTTTATCTTAGAATTCAAGACGCACCAAGTTTGACTAATCACCCACAGTGTGTTTGCAATTAAAATAACACTGTATTAACCCTGCCAATGTGAGGTATCAATATTTTATGTGTGGCTTGACAGTTCTAAGCTGAACATTTGTGGTGCTTGATATTGTGCTCACATAGAAAGCACACAGCTCTTGCTCTGCTTAAGACTGTAACCAAGGAAGTTACATGGGAAAATTCAAAGGAGAGATTTTTTTTCCAGAAATTTCATTTTCTTCTATAATTTTTCAGAATGGTGCTAATATCTTCAGAAAGAGGTATTTTGTATCTTAAGTTGCTTTATACCACATGACACAAAATCTGGGGTGTTTTAGAAAATATTGAACAAATTCCTGTTGAAATCAATGGAAAGACTCCTCTGACAGCTTTAGCTGCACCCTGAATTGAAAGAAATGAAGAGTAATGTTTTCATTTTAGTATGACCCTGACTGATTGTCACACAAACAAGTTCAAAGTAGGCACAAAGCATGTGTATTAACAATAGCTCCATGTACGAGGCAGATCTTCACCTGGTTTAAATTGGCATGGCGGTCAGAGCGTGAGTATTCTGTTAATCATGTAAGTCTCTGTTTTACATATGTAAAACCTATGAAGCAGTTTAACTTGCAGACTGAGCTCTGTTTCCCAAATCTGGTTGTCAAAGAGGAAAATATTGGCCCTTTCTCCTTAGCCCACATCCCTGAGTTCTCCCCGACACACTGCCCAGCTCTCCTGTAGGTCTGGTTTTCATTTGCACCACTGCTGTTATACTTGTGATAGCTCATATGCTGCAAACACAGCTGCCATTGTCTGAAAACCCACTGAACCTTCATCATTTACAACTTAAAATAATAAAGAATCCCCAGTTCCCCTCCCCCAAACTTTGATGAGCATTAAGCTTACTCCAAATTCCCAGATCACATGCCCAGAATCATTGCATAACTTTATAGATTTTTCTTTAAAAGAAGCATTTTTCTGAGAGCCAGGTGCTTTTTTGAATTCCACTAAGCGTGTTACAAAACAAAGTAAAAACTGCAAGACTCTTGAAAATGTCTGTTCACAATGAACCAGCACTAGCTTCTTTGTTAGATCTCAGGTGTTTTATGATATGGTTTTGTGCCAATGGATTATTTTTTTTATATATATTTTATTCTTGTTGGTAGTCCGAACACTTTCAAATGTTTGTCAATTGATGGTCTCTACATAATGGGTACAATCCATATCTGGGTCAGACCTTCCAGTTCAGGTACAATAGCTTAGCTCCCTGGAGCTGTGATTTTTTTCATGTAATAGATTTGTAAAGAACTGAAATGATGCCAAGTAGACTTAAATGCTTTTCCTCAACTTTTGCAAACAGTTGTGCTTCTGCTTGGATCTTCTGCAGACAAAATTATATAAAGTTATTTCAGGTTCTAAAGAACATATTGAGAGAGGCCTGTAAGACATAAAACTAGTAATAGATTTTCTTGTTAGGCCCCTATATTCTTGTATCTTATATCTATCTTCTTCAGAAATGCTTTACTGAAGATTCTTGCAGTTATAAAAGTGATCGAGGTTTTTAAACCACAGACAACACAGCATAAAGTAAACTTTTCAGTAAAACAGACAAAGCCAACAAACAAAATTCATATAGATCAGTAGCTACTAGGTCATGCTGGACAATAAAGGAAGGTGCCAACTAAAATCTGACAGAAACAATTATTTCGTTTTGCATAGACATTTTGAAAAACATTTGTTTTCTTAGTGCCCCAAATCCAAACCCTTTCAAAATGAAAAATGGACTGTGAATCTTCATTTTTCAAAAGAGTATGGTCATGTTTGTTTGTTGGTTTGTTTGTTTGTCTTAATTCACACATCTGGAATTGACTAGAGGATCTCTCCTTTGACTTTGGGGAAACTTTCAGAAAAGGTACCTATTTATGACACCACAACAGATTTCAGACACAGTGGAAAGTCAGGCACTGTTCAACAAGGGGAAAAATTATGTTGGTCAGGTTGGGTACCCAGACCCCAAAATGGCCTGAGCAGAAGTTCTGGGAGGGCAGGGAGCATCTCTAATCATGTTATCCATCTTCAGAAACCCAAGTCAGATCATGACCTTATCTGTGGGACCTGATTCTCTGGCAGGCTGGTCTTTGGGTGCTTTAGCAAACTAAAAACTCTTGAAATTCTTACAATGTCAGAAGGGTGTTAGAATATTTTAACATAGGAAGTTTTAAATCACACATATATATGTTTATATCTAAGTATCTTAGATACCTAAACAGTCCAGATAGATTCAAAACTGTCCTGTCCATCCAAGGATAAGCACTTCCACATAATCTTAGATACCCTTTAGTATTAAGAAGGAGAGGACAGGCAGCAAGCTAGAAGTACCTTTGACTTCAAACCTTCCCTTGTCCATCAGTGCTAAACAGCCGAAGTATGAACATCAGAGGTGGATCTGCACCTTGAGAGAAGTGTGCATCCTAAAGTTCCTCCCCAAAAGAGCTATGGCCATGTTGTTCTTGAAAACCACAACAGCAACGGTCTACTAAAGAACATGAGCACTTCAAAAAAAATTTGAGAATCAAGGACTTAATGCAATGTATACAGGTAAAGCTGACATCACCTTGGGAGGGTTGGAGGTTTTTTGTTCCTTTTTTTGCAGGGTGAGGATATTATTTTCTAAGATTTGGTCTAGTTTTGCTCCTTTTTGTTTAACAAGTGTTTTGCTGAACTGCAAAAGCCAAATGTAACTCCAAAGTTTCTTAATGTACTTCAAAGAGTCATTGGAGAGTCTACAGAACAGACAACTGGGATAATTTTTGTTTCTGTTTCTAGGCATACATTGTTTCTACTGCCAATCAGATTAGTTTCCTAACACAGATTGGCAATGTAGATTGCCCATTTGTGCCTTCATGTCTTTTTTTCTAATGAATGGTTACTAAAGTTTGCTAATCATGACATGAAAGAGGCTAAGTCACCAAATGAAATGTTAAAGCCTCCAAAATTCCATGTGAAGACTCAATTAATGCAAGTACTATAGTAATATGTTGGATCTAAAGCCAGTAAGTGAAGAGCGAACCAAGGGAAAATTTGTTTTCTTTCTGTGTGTATGTGTGTGTGTGTACCTGTGCATTTGGCAGCACCTTCAGCCTGTTGCTGACGGTGAGAGCCTCTTCCCAAAGAATCGCAGAGAGTCAGAGCACAGCAGACAGAAAGCCAGTGGGTACTGGGTAGCAAGAAGAATAGGCTAGACAGGAGGGAATGGACATGTTCACGTGCAATCACAATGGCAGTGTACTCAAAAATTTTCAGAAAAATAACAAAGGGTTCAGGAAACCTCTCATTACCTTAAATGCATTGAAATAGATACATCAGGAGAAATTGTTTTTCTAAAGAATGCTTATCGGGACATGGAATTATTTCAAATTTTGTTTTTTGTTTGTTTGTTTGTTTGTTTTCTCTTTTTCAACTTCAATATTGTTAATATTGCAAAAAGAGTCCAGCAGGAAGCAGGTCAGTGAGCAGAGGTCTTCTTAACACTTCATTTATTAACATGTACTTCATCTGCTCAGTCTCTTTAACCACAGTTGTGTGCAGAAAAGAGAGCGTATCCCAGCCTTGAGCTAAAAAATTCACTGTGTGGCTGTTGATGAGTGGATCGCTCTCTAAAGTGCCTGATGAATTAAGCATAAAGATCTGCATGATGAGGAGGGTTCATTAGCATGAGCTCCCTCTCACCGTCGCAAATCATGCATCCCCAGGCTGCAGGATGACTAAGGGCAGAGGGAGGGCGGCCAGCCAACCCCGTGCCGAACGGGTGGTGAAGGCAAGGAGCAGAGCTGTGCTCCCGCTGTGACCTTTGCAGGGTGGCAGATTGTGGCACGCTGCAGACCGTTCAAGCCCTTTGTCATTAACCCTGCACGGAACTTAGTAGTGTAAATATACAGAGAGGCTCGCAAAAATTGTTTATCATTAAAAGTTACTTGTTTTCCTTCAAAGTATTTTTTGAAAAGTTATTTGAACTTCTGTGGTCTGGAAACAAATCCATATGTGAATATGGGTATTTCCTGGTTTCTTCTGGCCACGAAATGCTGCAGTACAAGAACAGGCTTCGGGCTTGACCTTCCCCTGCAAATATTGGATGTACGTATAGTGGAACCTGCAGGACCATATCTTGTGTAATCTCCACCAGTGATCTCTTGTGGAAAAATGTGCATCCCTAGACACCCTGATTATATTCCTTTCCAAGGAGCATCAGACTGGCTAAACATGAGTTGATACTGCTTTCTGCTGCTGCAATCTGATGTCAACCTCCTGGAAAGAGAACAGATATCTCTGGGGATCTTGTATGCTAGGATAAACTAGAACCAAGCCCTGTGCTTCTTACTTCCCACTTCTGTCTAAAAATGTAAGTTGCCTGTAGGAGCTACTTTGCAATCTTGTCAGCAGTATATACAGTCTATTTATACACTTTAGTGTTTTATTCTGTTCCAATTTTATTCCTAGTCAGTATTAATAAAAATTTCCTGAACGGTCTGGTAAATTATAAGAAAGTAACCTGTATCTGAGCTTCATCTAAGGTATGTAAAAGGGAATTTTGTATTTAAAAGTAGGCAGAACAGAGACGCTGAAACAGCAGTTACTTCAAGTGCACATACTTTCTTCAGGGAAGGAAGACTTGTAACCATTTATTTCATTAAGAGAACTTGATAAACTTTAGTTGCCTTTTTAGAACTGAACTGTCATTCATTGTAAACAGTTTGAAATACTGTATTCTATGCAAATTACCTTAGGCTGAAGTTTTGTGCGAAAACAGTTTGTTCTTTTGCCCTGGTCAGCTTGTAGTTCTGAATGAGAAGTGGGAGGGAGCAAAAATGTTCCTTGAGGTTAAATAAAACATTATGTTTTGATACTTCTTGGGGTCTTTTCCTTTTAAAAAAATCCCTTTAAAAATAATATGGAAAGAAACTAAAATTTAGGTCAGTTTGAACTGAAAATTAATATGCTTGTTTTGAAAATAGTGGGGAGAAGAAACATCTTAACTCCGTTTGCATTATGAGGGGAGAGATGTAAGGTGATGATAATCTGAGTATTGTCATGTCTTACAGAATAAGGTAAAATTAAAACAGAAGACTTTTAACAGTTTGGGGTCTTGGGTTTTTTTCAATATATTATAAAGGCCAGTTTTAAAAGGTATGATACCCAAAAATGTAAATAGGTATTTTTGAGAAATTTTCAGTGTACCTGAGAATTGAGGATAGACATAGAAAGAACTTGGAATTTCTCAGTAGGCACCTACCAGCTTTTTAGGTCCTTCTGTTTCCTCTACCGTTTTTCTAAATGACTTAGAAACCACATTTGCTTGAATTTCAGCAAATGCCGTACATCCATGTTGAGAACTTTATTTCTAAGAATTAAATTCAAAGTATTTACTCAGCTGTGTCTACATAGTCTTGAAATAGCTAGAAAGCTCCAAGTATATCTAATAGATATTATATATGCTTAGTATCAAATTAGTGTATCTAATGTATACTTAATAGCCCCTCTGAAGAACTAACTAGGGCCAAGAGACATAGGAAATTTTGATCTCCAAATGTAAGCAGCCACTACAATGCACATCATCTGCTCTGCTTTCTTCAAATTTAAAAGTAATTTAAGGTCATAGCGCTCCTGCCTTCCTCCACACATTCCTGCCTTTCTGTGCCTCAGACAAACTGAAAAATAATCCAACAAAAAAACCCTTTGTGTTTTGCCTAGTTCCAGCACACGAAAGATACAATAAAATATATGGCCATGAGGTAGTGGGAAGTCAGGAATAGCTTTTTTGGCAGAAGAACAATCTTAAATTGTCTTACATAGGTTACAAAACTGCACTTAGCTATCAGTGGTTGAATTCTGCCTATCTCTTTTTAGAGGTTTTGGAAATCTTCCTGAGATTTCAATATAATATAGCATCTCAGGTGTTGACTTTGCCCAGAGTTAGACATCTAACTATCTGTTGTGCCTTTGAAAATAATTCCTTTTAATTTTAGCATAAACTTAAAACAAACTCAGTAGAAAAATCTGGGATGCAGGGGTGCTTTTTGTCATGATGACACAGTTTATATGTACTGTATGAGACTCGTTTCCAAGAGCGATTAGGATGTTCTGAGTTATATCAATCTGTGTTTACATTTTGATATTTTTATCCGTGGATTTATTTTAGTATTGTACACTGCATTGCAAAACATAATTGGCCTTTTTCCACCAAATTTAAATTAATTTGATGAATATGTAAACTTAGCAACTGAGGTTTTTCAAAGTTACCTTTTGGATTTTGACCCTATGAGGAATATTCATGTATTCTGATGTAGTTCTGAATAACATCCTAGTTGGAAGCCTAAAGTGGGCTAAAGTTAAGTGTCTACGCTAAACAGAGGGACATAGACATTTCCAGAATATTATTCACACAAACTAAGTTAGATGCCTGAAAACAGTTTGGATAAATATTTTCTCATCATTTAGTTTTACAGTTCACTTTGGATGTTCACATTTCTAAGTAGATTTGGAAGAAAACATGGCAGAAGTTAAGTCGTCTTTATTAGATTCGGAGGGGTAGGGGTGTAAGTCTACCTTACATTTCCCTACCTGTGCCTTTATCTAGGGAAGATACTGTATTTAGCAGGATTTCACGTATATTTTACTATGCCTCTGGAATTCAGCACACTACGGTGCTGAAATGGCTTGCTGATATAATACTCTGGCACTACCTATAGCCAACTGCAGGGGTAGTTTTAGGATCAGAGTATTGTCTACACCACTACTTGGAATGAACGGCTTGTTCTGTCTTGGTAACACCGAAACTGAAAAAGGAAGAGTCCATCACAGAATATTGCTTTCTCTTCCACTTTTGAGCCACAAGAGTACGTTTGATGAACCCATAGGACAGTTCTGTAGTTTGTAAATAATATCCTGTTCTCTCCCCCAGCCATATGCAAAGTATATCAAAACCTATTCAGGGAAGCCCCAAAACTCTTACCAACCAGAAGCCTTAGTCTGTTTTGCTATTTATTTGTATTACTGCCTTAGGAGCATGTGGGAAGCCTGTGGATGGAACAGAATGGACTCTATACTGAATTTTGAACTGAGGGCAAAGTAGCATTACTTTTCAGACGCTTTTTCCCTCAGAGTCTGTAAGTTGCTGTGCCAAGCTGTGACTTTTATAACGGTTTAAGGTACTTGCCTTCAAAGAATCATAGAATCATGGAATCATTATGGCTGGAAAAGACCTTTAAGATCATCAAGTCTAACCATTATCTAACTTTACTGGGCCCATTTCTAAACCACGTCCCTGAGTACCATATCTAGAAACAACATTAAGAGCTACTTGAATGGTTAATGCTGTTTCAATGAAATCCTAAAATCCTGTAACTCTGTATTCATATTTTTACTGATAAAATGTATAGTGATTTAATTGCCTGGATGAGATTTTTGCATTCCTCTCCAACAGACATACTTGTAGGATGGTGAAGGTATCTATATGGCAGAACAACATCTTAAGCTCACTTTTGAGATAACAATGTCATACATGAGGACCTAGTAATAGGAAGTTAAGTGAAAAGTAGGTAGTTTTTTAAATGTAAAACTTTTTAGTTGTATAGTAAAAATATTTACCATTCAGCTGAGATGAAGGGAGGAAGAGTAATAATAATTCTCTTTATTTGGACAGAAACAGGACTGTGAACTAAGTTTTTGGAAAAGAATATTTCAAGATAGTTTTCTCTTCATCTCTTCTGTTGAAATAGTTTTACAAAGTGTTCAAATATTCCTGGATGCAGGACCTGGAATCCAGGTTTATGCTTCTAGCGAACTTCTCAGAGTGCCAACATGGAGTCGTTCTACCTCTTTTTCTTTGTTTGAGCCGAAACAAAAAAAAACCTAAAAATGATATTGTTTTTAGGTCCGGTCATCAAAATGAAAACTCAGTTATTCACACAGTCCCAGTCATCCTGAAAAAAGTTCTGTCACACCATAATGATATTAAAACAGTAGAATTCATATGTTGTCTCATTATATGTGTATAAAATATAGGATTCCTCAACTCTTCCAGAAATAAGTAGAAGTGTTACCACAAATTCTTTTTTATGTGTGAAGATTTTACATTAGTCTGTATCTGAAAAATCAGAAAGGGAATAGGAAACTGTGATTACAGAAGAGAACTCAAATAGAATATTAAATCTTGGAAAGAATGTTTCTTTTTTATTGTGTCTAATATTAGTCTGAAAGAAAGAGTGTGATACCTTTATTAAACTAAAATAAAGCAGCGTTCTTCCATAATTCTGAGCTTAATACAATGATTTTAAAATGCCACAAAGACTATCGCAAGTATTATTTTGAGCCATCTTCTAAAGCACGGTGTTAGTAGTAACGTTTCTGTCTGATTCCATAGTCTTAACAAGAGTAGCTGCCTGCTACAATATCTGATAACTACCTGTGCTGTCAAAACACCCTCAGCAGGCACTTCTTCCCCACACAACTCACAACATGTTATTATCACAGCATTTTTTCCTAGTATTTTCTCCTTCTGCCCTTATTGAAATATAAAGTAGGGCAATATTCTACTTCAATTTTCCAGTACAAAAAAAACACCCTATTGTATCTACCACTACAGTGGAGATGCAGTAACCTTGTGAACAGCTGTTGTTGAAGAGACACAGTTGGGAATTTTCTTGAGAATGTTTTTTCTCAGAATACACTGGTTTGTTGAAAGTGAACCTTTTCTTTTTTCAAGATGGTATGTACCTGTTTTAATAAAGCAAGTATTTCTGATCAGGGAGAAACAGACAGATGCACTGATCCACTATCAGCTGGCTCATTTAGGATATTCACATCCATGAATTGGTTCTGGGACCGGTCAACATTTGATGTGCCCTTATTTCACGAAGTATTGCAGAACCATTTCAATTTATATCAATAATTCAGGGTTTAAGGGATGACACAGGGAGGCCCTGACTGCATGTCTACACGTAGAGTGGAGCATGGTGCTGCCATCCTACAGAGTAACACAGAGTAAGCGAAATCTGGAAGCAGTGTGGTTGTGTCAGCCAGCTGCTGGACCTACAGAGTTTACCTGTGCTGAGGACTGCAGTACACTAGCTTACAAGCTCAGCCACCCTCTTGTGCTTACACTAGTCTGGGGAAGCGTCCCTGTACTGTGCACCACATCAGTCAGGTCAGCTACAGTTGTGGATCTCTTCACTGGTGTAGAAAAAATCCTGCTGTGGACTGTGCCTTCCTGCTCTGATTTTCTTTTCCTAATCCCCCACTTTTTTTTTTTCTTCTTTCTTCCTTTTTTATTTGATTTTTTTACTGCTGTTGTTCTCCTGGTTCAGAGCAAGAAAATGTAAAGAATCTTGTAAAACTTCCCTTGGATGAGAAAACAGTTTCTCAGCCACTTCTGAACATTACAGCATCTGGAAGAGTAGGGAAAAGGTGGCAAATTGCTAAGGAGTCTACAATAGGTATTTATAACTCAGGTCTGTTAACCATAGTTAGAAGTTTGATTGAAAGCACAGTTTAAGCATGAGAACTGCAGAGTGAAATCCTTAAAACAGCATATTCTTACCTTCCGTATGTTGATGTAAATACATGGTGTCTGCAAAAGTTTCTGATGTTGCATCTGCAGTACACAGTAGTTAGTAAAGACAGAAAATAACAAGTGTTAACAGGTAACAGGTGGTGTATTCATCTGTGCTCCACAGAACCTAAAAACTAACAAAAAGTCTTAAAACCTAAGCTTGAGGCTGACAGTGAGATGTCTTTTGCTTTTGAGGCTATGCCTCCTTTTACTAGAGTACAGTCCAGCAACATCTTCCTTTGAAGTCAGACGTGATAGAAATACTTAAACCCAGCCCCAAGGTAAAAAGGTACAAAACACAATGAAAGTACTAATACACAAAATCTACTGCCATCTCCCCCGAGAATTAAAGAAACTTTACAATGTCCAGTTCTTTCCATCTTTTCTGGCAGGGCCAGAGCCCCTGTTTCTAGCCCTTTAAGTTTTAAATCAAAGAGGAGCTGAACTAGATATTTGCTAATTTTGATCAACTTCGAGTTGACTGCTGTTTTTAAAGAATTATTGTCTTGTATGTATTGTTTTGTCTGTTAGATAAAGCACATACAAGTTAAGTGACTCACTTAAGGACATACAATATATATTCATGACACAGCTGGGAAAGGAATCTGAATCACCTGAGTTTCAGAACTAATATCTGAGCAATAAACAAGCTATTAACATCTAAGTTTTAAGCCAAGGCTTCATGTTCTTATCTCTGGGTATTTGTAAGAAGCGACTCTATATATTGTTAAATTTTCTCTAACTTGACTGCTGGACATCTGTTTTAGGCAGGCACCCAGCAGTATTATTTCCAGCTTGCAACTGATTTAAAACCTAAAGAACAGTTGGTAGGACTATTTTTTCCACTTGTCATGCCCTCCTACCTAATAGCAGAATTTACTTACAGGGATGCAAGTTTTCAGTTCAGTGCTATGCTGTCATTAGTGTTTGTCTACTTCTTGATACCTTGCTAGACAGACACGTCCCAAGAACATCCCTTACTTACGGGTGGACTGGTTTTCTCTTTTGTAAAACCCAGCCTTCTTACGCCAAGAGAAAACTCTCTGCATAGGCATTCACAGTCTTCAATTTTCCTCTTCCTTTTCGAAAAAAATGCTCTTTTTCTGAACTTTTTAACTTGTCTGCCAAAAAGGCAAGCTCTTTAAAATGAAATGCGGAGGGAAACAGGGTGGGACAGGGGCTTACCACCACCAAAACAACCGACTTCTTTTCTCTGGCATTTAGCTACAAGTTGAGACCCTAGCTTTGTTTTTCCCTCATCAGATGCTTTGGCATGAAGCATTGAAAACGTAGATTGGTGGACTTATTCATGGCATTTCAAAGAGAGCATCATTTGGGCCATACATTAGCAAGCAGGCGAATAATTAATAACAACACACGTGGAAGCAAATGAATGTTTTGCTTGTTGAAAGAGAATGAGAAAGTCAGACAAAGGCCTAGGCTCTATGTCCTTGCCCTCTGCAGCAGCAGAAGAAATAATGTTATGAATAGCATTTAACTTGAATTTGTAGCAAACTGCTGCTTTTATCATAAACAATTGCCAGATGGTATACATTATCTTCCTTTTTTCTCCTTTCACAAAAGCAGCATTAATTGCAGAGCAGCCCAGGGCTCCACTCAGCTCATCAGTGTGATAACACTTCATGACCCTGATTAGCCGTCAGTCTACTCAATTAAAAAGATCATTTAGACATTCACCCAATCATTTGCCTATCGAGCCACCTGGGCCTCAACCAGGGGCTCCATTTTTAACATTCTCCTGCCCTCTCTCATCTCGCCTAGCTTTTTTACATATCTCCAAAAGACGTAATTGAATTAAATAAAGCGTCTCAGGGGCAGCTGCAACATCTGCTGTTTGTGGTATGTCAAGCCTTCAGCATTAAAAACAGTTACATATGCTCCAAATTAGCAGGTCGCAGAGATGAAACAGTCGATGATAGTGTTTTTGTGCCAGCGTGAGAAGCAGCTCACAGCTGTGTGCAATTTACAATTAAAGGCTTTATCAGAGCTCAATTGTACTAGTGAATCAAGTGGTGAGAGGTCAGTTAGTGAATTAGACCAATTAGAGCTTGTACAGTTAAATTATCTGTCTTATTACCTACTGATAAACAGCCTTGTCATATCTTTACTCAGATGATGAAGCTTGGAAGTGTTTTATGAGGTGATACTGTACTTTTTTGTGTGTGTAATGGAACTCAGTAGCTCAGCAAAGTTAGTTGGATGCAACAAGCATACAGCAGAAAACTTCTTAAAATGGAGAGGAAAAAAAAAAAAGCACCCAAACACCTGCAGTTAGAACCTTTAGGCAAAATTAAGTTAGAACATAAGTTAAGATTACAAATTTTGGCTGTTTCAAGATGTATTTTTCTGCTTGGTAAAATCTAAATTCATAAAGTTAACTGAGGGAAGCGTTATGCTTTTGATTTCTAGTAGTTTTTTAATTACTGTCTTGTGCTCTCTCTCGTGCCCGCTCTGAAGGAAGGATGGGAGGCAAAGGACAGAATCTAATAAAGTCAGGCTCCGATTTCATACTGAAAAATAATGCAGCAATAATGGACAAAGACAGAAACTTCTGCTTCTTAGTCTCAGGATTTACATGGTTCTGGAAAGCATCACTTGTAAGTCTGGACATAGATGACTGAAGATGGATGAACTGAACTAAGGTGAGCCACTAAAACCTTTTCAGAAGTATTATGTGTACAAGTGTGTCAGTTTATAACTGGGTAGTATTAAGCATCTGTTATTGCCATGTTGTCCTACTGTGTGAATGAGACATGAGCTGCACCAGGTACTGCAATGCCAATTCTATAAGCACCTCACCCTAAGAATGAGGAACTTGCTGTCAGGGGCCTATACAATTGCGGGCGGGTAAGGGTGGTGGTGGATTAAGATTATTCAGCATGCCAAAAAAATGACCCAACCTTTCATCAAGTTGCATGGCAATTTGATAGAGCTGCATGGCAAATTCACCTGTTCTAAGGCAACACTGTCTGGGTATGAGAAGGCTCAGAAACCTTCCCTTGAAAGGGGCTATCTGTGCTTTGCTCTTGAAAATGAAGTAAGGTTCATACCTTTCTTTTAAAGTACAATCAAACACTGGAAACATGGTGGTGCCATTCTCTTTTTAGAGCAAGTCCTAGAGGTAGATCATCTGCTCAGTTCTCTCCTCAATGGTGTGTTGGGCCATAGGAATGGACTAAAAGCATGCCTGATTGTATAACCCAGTAGTTAGGGAATTGGGCTTAAAGAAGAAACATTGAGTCCATCCTCAAAGTTATATTTCAGTCTTTCACATCACCCTGTCATTGGATAAAAGGCATAAATGCTATGCATCCTCTGTAAATCAGTGTCCTGAATCACTATTCTTCCCTTTGCTCTTCACAGTAGCACAGCTTCAGGAGGAAGGGTGATAAACACCTACGTAGGCCATCAGACAGTGAGATAGTTAGGACACTTCAGGGAGACTCAGGGTTAAACCTCTGTGAGCAAAGGAGGATGTTTTGCTTCAAGGTCTGTAACTGGCGACTGTTCTAAGTAAATCTTCTATGTTGTGTGGATCTGGGCTGTTTAAGTATGTCCAGGGCGTATCCACCAGACCCAACTCTTAGCTGAGATTAAATGCTAGTTGATTACTAGATCGAGATTTGGTGGGGGTTGGGGGGGTTTCTTTGATTCCACCCTAATATTTTGTTGGTGCAAACATACATTTTTGGAATGGGCTTTTGGATCATGTTTAGTGCATAGCTTCAGCACATCTATATTCAGGCACACAGATTTTGCAAAATGAGGAGAGTAAGTTTCAAACGGATGTCTTGAGATGTCGTATTAAAGATTGTGTTTTAAATAGATTAAGAAGGTTGTGATGCTGGCATTGAGGGGGGTGCCAACTGGTTTCTGCCAGTGAATAACGTTGACTCATTTTCTGCAATTTTGGGACTCGCATTTAAAGAAACTCTATCAGCATGGAAATGGACCTCTTTGAAACAGCAGATTTCACATTGTAGTATTTTCTGTAAGTGCGTCATCCTCATTGCCAAACTTCAAAGGTTTTAAAAAAGTATTTGAAAGAAAGAGAAGGTTTTGAACTTATGGATGAAAAAACAAAGAAAAATAATGTTTCTGGAGTGTAGATGAACACATTTTTCAACACTCATCCTTCCAAGTAGTAGAAGGTATTTAGTTCATTCCTTAAGGAGAGGAGAGAAATATGGCCTAAGTATTCTCACAATTGCTGAGATTTGAATGTACAGTGTACACTTGGCCAGGATCCTGATCTGTCCTACATGCACATGCTTCTGGCAGTTACCGAAATTCTTCATCCTCTTCTCCTGTTGCAGTCTCACAACTTCTAAATGACATTTGCCCTTGATAAACCCGAAGTGAAAGTCGAGCCCCAGACATCATAATTTTCTATTTTTAAATGCTAAGTTGTACCTGACTCTATTTACACTAAATTTTTTTTTGCCATGAATGTGAGAAAGAATGGCTCACAGTAAACAAAGAAGCAATGAATTAGAGCACTTCTTATTTCTTTTATTCTTGCCTTTGTATGACAATCAATAAATTACTTCAGTCCCATTTTTAAGACATAGGATCTTCTCTATCTTTCTCAACAGTGATTTTGAATTTTAAGTGTCTTTTTCCTTCCAACAGAGGTTAAGTCCCTGTGTACAAGGAGCTATATATAGCTCATTATTAAGCATAAAGATGACACTACTTACATAACTCAATCTTCATCTAAAGTAGGGAAAAAAACCAGGAAAGTAGGTTAGAAGCTAAGATATAGCAACAACAAAACCATGTTATGTTGACAGACTGATTTCTTGAAAACTCTATTGTAAGTACAAAACCAGTTTATGGAGGTTACGAGATCTAAAAAGAGACACACTCAGAGTTATCAGTGAATGGTAATTACAATTTGTCATCTGTTTGCTGAGAAAACAGGAGCAGTAAGGGCATTGCACCACTTACTGCACTTATTAACCTCAACTTGGCAAGCTGAGCTCTTCACAGCACAAGATGGTGAAGCTGATTATGGGCTCGAAAACACTATTCGGTGGGGCATTGTCAAGATAATCTTCTGACATTTAATTTTTCTCTTTTTTACTAGTTGCAGCTTAAATATTTAGAAACAAAAGAATTTTGACCACTTTTGTTCCCATCCATTTAATGTTTTTACTTTCCACTTTTTGTACTTACATAATAGAATAACACAGTTCTATTCAGCTAGTTTCATTCAAGATTTAGAGACCATACGAAACTGTAGCTATCTCCAGACATCCACAAATAATGCTATGTAATGTACAGTCATATCTCAGCATTGTGCTTTACATTTGCGTGCTGTAGCTTGTGCATCTTCTTTCTATAACTTGTCACACTTAAAGTATCCCAGTACTCCTTTACCTATCCCTGCAGTATACACAGATGCCTCCTGATATCATTGCGAATAAAAAAATGCCACCCTATTAATGGCAGGTGCTGCTAGTCTTCCTTATTGTACAAAGCTCCATTTTTCCCAGGCCTGTAAGCCATGGCACACGCCTGTGTACCTGAAAGAGTCAATAGAAGTGCTTTTTTCTTCCTGCCTGATTCAATTTAGCCGGCATCTGCCATCACAGCACAGCCTCCCTGGCTGTCCTGTAACAGAACCACAGGACGAAAACTGATCTGAATTGCTCATGAGCTGCAGTTGACTTGCTTGGCTGGGCATCTCCCACCTGTGTAACCCAGCCGCAGCCCTTCTTAAGAGTGCATTGCAGAAACTTGTTTGGGACAGCTGAAGGTTTAAGAACTAGTATATAGTGATGAATATATGGTGATGTATACAAATGTTTAAATCATTAATATAAATGTTCGAAGAAGTGGAGCACAAATGGCATAGCAGCATTTGTCTCATGGGAACAAGTAAATCACCCACCCAAGGAGTGGTGCATATATACTCGCAGTAGTCATCTTAGTTTTCACAAAAACTGACTTTCTTTTTAAAATTTCTGCTTACCCATTTCCCAAACAGCACTGCCACAGAGATCATATGAATATTATGTAATAAAATAGTTCAATAAAATACAATAAGACACTGGAGTAATTTGGTTCTGATGCATGTATTTCTCTGGAGTGGTAAACTGGGACTTACAACAATTTAGATTTCAAGTCTATTTTCACCAGTTACACTTTACCAAAAAGTGTGTCTTCATTAAACAACAGCTATAGTCTTTTGTTTTTCCACACACACACTCCAAACATCCTTACTTTTTCTCTGGCATAAAACACTCTCATTTTGTATAGCAAAATGAGCTGTCTGAGGTGTTGTGAGAGCAAAGTCATGTTCTTCACTACCTATAGGCACCAATTCATGACTATGAGTAACTTTCCTTTTCAGATAGTCATAGTGGTTCCTCCCTTTGATTATCCACTCTCCCTATCTTCAGAGGTTTCTGCCTTGTCTTAGCTGTTAATATAGAGGCAGATAAATCACCACAATTTACAATGCAGCTCATTCAGTTAAATTGACAATTTCATTGTTTTATTTAAGACACAGGCCACAATCTCTGTTGTTTCACTGGCTGCTAAATGAGTATGTTACCTGTCCTTGCCAACAGACAGAGGCAAGAACCACAGTCGTTCCAAAGTAATTATTGCCAGTGATGGATTAGAGACCTTAATTTTGGTCTCCAAGACTGCATCCTATTGTTTTTTCTTTAACATCTCAAGGCACAGGCAAATCTCATGCCCATTTTGTGTCTACGTTATTTTCAAGTTATTGCTTCTCTGTCTTTGTACTACTGCCTACACATATGTTGTTTGTATATTTTTGGTAACATACAGTTTGTGTCAAGGATGAATAAATACAGGAATTAGTGAGGGAATGAGGTTGTACAGAATTTCCTGGTAAACTTTTGGAAATATTTGGCTGGTGGTGGTCAGTGCCAGAGGTCTGGCAGAAGTGCTGAGTTTCCTTTGGAATGGTTTGGAGGGGACCTGCAGGAGATTAAAAAGACACTGGAAGTAGTAATAGATGTATTTTTAATGAAACATAAATACAGCAGTATTTCTAAACTGCATCATTGGTATGACAAACCAAGTAGATACCAAGTGCTTCCTCTGTAATAGGAGAAGTGTTACCTATTTATGTGGAAGCAGCACAGAGTGTTTTAGTCTTGATGAGGCAGGCAGAAGCATATCAACTCTGAACTTTCAAACTGACTTTATGGTTTCTGCTTAGTTATCTCTGTTCCTTATTCCATAAAAAAATACGGAGCAAATCACCTGCCTATACTAAATCAGTCCCACAAAAGCAATTGTATTAGTTGAGATAGTTTCACAAGGCATGAAAATAGGGGAGCTGCTTAAAAATCTTGCAGCTTTATTGTCTTTCTGATTTGTAAACCTTTAAGTAACTTTCAACATTTACACTTTGTTTTTCCCATGTCATTACAGAATACAGAAGGTGCATCAGAGGGTGATAGAGTTTGTTAGAGCAAGTTGTAGGTCCCAGGATAACTAGATCAATGGGGTAACTTCTCTGACTACTGGATAGATAGCTCAGGCAATAACTTAGCTATATGTTTCCAAAGTACATTTAGATATACTAAATAAAGCGTGGTTTTTACTGCCAGTCTTTTACTCCAACTTAAGGCCTACTAAAAATAAAAGAAAAAGCCAAATGGCAGAATAAATCAAAAGAGATCTTTGGACTTACATCATACTTTTTAGATCTAATAACTCCCTTCTTAGAATGCTTCAGTTAATTTAATCCTGAAAAATCATGTATAATGATTTTTTTTCGCTAGTTATTTGCTTGAGAAGGAAATCTCTAACTCTCTTTGTTAATTTAGATAAATGCGGGTTTTGGGTTGTTTTTTTTCTATAGGCACAACACCAGACCTTCATATTGCTCATGAAAGATTAATTCTTGATCCATTATTATTTTTTACTCTCTGTTAATAATGTATTAGATGTGCTTATTGCATATCTGTGGAAGTATAGATGGGTACACTTTGGTTAGAGCAGTCAGAAGTGTTGCTGAGATCACCCTCACTCCAAACGGATTCTAATGCTTATTGGTTTCATGTTTTAAGAAAAATGAGTCAGTGCATGAAGGAATTTTATTCAAGATGTACTTATTAGATGTGTTGCCTCAGTGAGGATTATACTTTCGGTATTGATCAAACCACTCTCCCCTGGTGTACAGATGATTAATTCCCTATTAACTCCTAAGGTATGACTAACCCAAAGAGTACATTTTAACAAGTGGCATTACTTCCTCCAAAGTGCACACAAAACCCTTATATTAAAAGTAACTCCCCCAAAGCCTTTTGTGTTCATTTGTTACCTGATTACCCTGATGTATTGTTTCTCCTGACATAACACTTTTTTTGTGATTTTGCTGAATAACTCCTCTTTATTCCTGCTTTAAGTAACACCAGATACATGCTCATTGCATTTTTTATATCCCTTCTTATAATGATATATTTAGAGCTGGTTTTAAAAGTTAGATGAAACATTTTAAATTTCAAAAATTTGTGATTCTGCAAAACTTTGCTGTTGTTGGAAGGTTCTACCTTTCTGACCCAGATTAATTTGTAGCCCATAGGAATAACATGTATATAAACTCCAAAAGTCCTTGCCCTGACCAAGTCAAACAAACCTGTGAACCTGTGTTTGTGATTCTTGAAGCAAAATATCTTGACTGATGGCTATTCTAAGTGAGACTTTTTCAGTTGCATCTGTTGGAGAGTTTTATTAGGTATACAAAGCCAAAAGGAAAACTTGTTGTCTAGCCATGTCATTTAACATTTCATGTAATATTTGAAAGACCCAGGGTGGCCCAAGTACCAGCCCTAATGAAAACTTTGTCATGCAGGTCTCTAGCAGGACACTGAGAGGATCTTAATTCGAAGTAGTTTACTGCTCAGTGATCGTGTCTTACTGAGCGAGTGACAGAGTGGCAAAGCTGGAACCTCAGCCTTTGTGCATTTGTCTTTATGTGCATGTGGGAAATTTCAGAAAGGTCATGATTTCATCCTTCTGCAGCATAGGAAAAAATAAACCCAAAGGTATCATCAAATATGAAGACTAATACTTTCAGGTGCAAGCATATTTCTGAATTGCTCATCAGTTTGCCATGCATTAGCTGCTGTCTACAAAGCTGTTCCTGCAAGACGTATATTTAGAAGAAAACTTGATCACATAAGTAAATCTCTAACACAATACACAACTTGATTAGTGCTATGATTAAAATTCTTTGTGTGCCAGTCTCTGTAAGATTTAGTTTTTAATTACCTAATTTCTGTAAACGGTATCTAAACTTGACATCATTCCTCTATTACTGGCCATGATCATGTCTCCACAAATTACTGTTATCTGTGAATCTTACAAGCATGCAGTTTTGTCTTTTCTTAAAGAACATGAATGAAGCTATGAGTTAGTCTGAACCTATTACCCATCACTGTGATGTCCCATGAGATGCTAACACATTAACCATCAGGATGATTATTAAATCAAACCTCTTTCTGTGGACATTTCTGTGTAAGGGTTCTAGCTAGGCTCACTAGCTAGAATTATTTGAGAGCATCAAAGGATTGGTGCATCCTGCAGCAAGAAGGAAGCCCAAATGAAGATAGATTTACAGTGACATTACAAAGGAGTAGGGGAGTTCCCTTTTTCTTACCTTTTGATTTTAAATTTTGCAGTATCCCACCTTTTTCTGACAAACTGCTTACCATATCTATTGTTTTAAAATGTCAGGGCTGAACAGTATGGGAAGTTTTAGACAATATACTTTTTGAGTTAGTAAAAACCCTATCTTGTGTGTGGAGTATTTTTAGATATGAATTAAAATTAAGTAGGTCCTACTTTTATTGACAAACATTTTGGATAGTGTCAGTTGCCTCTATTCAAAACTCTTTTAACACAAGAAGTTTAGAACTAGTTTCATAATCCATGACGAATAAATTGGGAGACACAATGGTAATGTTTACTGGTCTTGAACTGTGTCTCCTGAATATTGTGCTCTGTTTTTTTAGCTAAATATTTTCTATAAATAACAAGAACCTGGATTGTTTAAAAACATCCCAAATTAATTTTAAACATTCAAATTATCTTGACTAGACAACACCACTCTGTTTTTTAGTACTCTGAATAGAACCTTTAGCAACAGGCTTCTAGAGCAAAAATTTGCAATTATGAATTTCAGATAAACTTCCTGGAATATTCCACAATGCTTGCCTAAAATGTTATAGAATGACAATCATATTTTAACATATTGTGAACATAAAAGATGAAAAATGAATATGGAAGGGCAAAATAATAGTAAAAAAGAGGATACATTAAAATTTTTGTAATATATTTTTACATCTATTTCAATATTCATCTAACATTTGTCATTTTAGTGGTAGAAAATAATTCAAAAATCTTTAAAATCTGCTTACACATGGCTTATATTCATCTTAACTGAATTTCCCAAAGTGAATATATGATTTTTTTGACCAGGAAACACAAATATTTATATAGAACTTGCCCACAATTAAGGAGGCTCTTCATGGCAGTAACATGTCCCCTGATTTACCTGTAAAATAGCTCAAAGAAACATGTTCTTTGACTAGAACTGATCTGTAAATCCATCTTGCTCGCTGTTCAGCATTGGCAGTAGGAGAAGCCCACAAGCCCGGTTGCAGACTGTGGTACGTTCCCCTAACATCAACAATCAATGGATGAGGGACAATGGAGGATGCATCCTCACCTATTCCCTTTAGTGTCTGCTTTTGCACCTGGCTGTCCATCGGTTTGTTTAATCTCTTCTTGAACGTGTTATTTGCTCCAACTCTGTCTTTGACAGCAAGTTGCACAATCTTTGTATAAAGAAATACTTTCTTGTTTTAATTCAAGCTGCTACAAGTTTCAGCAGGTAACCCTGGCCCTGGCTAGCTAGGTTGTCTCTCTGTCAAGACAGCTGCACCGCGTTCTTAATAATTTTATTTGTTCTTCTCTGTACTTTTTCTGACTCCAGTATGTCCTTCAGATGGCGACCAGTACTGCTGGTTTTTCTTTTTGGCAGCTGTTGGACTTTGAGCCGCCTATTTTAAAGAACTGTTCATGACTGTTCTGGTGTCTGTCTACCAAGTGATAGGTCTCCGTTACCAGCTCTTCATGTACCTGATACAGAGCAGAAGGCTTAAAGAAGCTAAAAAATAGAACTCCTTCATAAAGAGAGGCTAATGACTGCAAGGCAAATTTCAACAGTTTCTTTGGTGGGGGGGAGGCTGTTAAAGAAAGTAAAGTTGCACCCGCTGTAAGTAACACTTTTCGTTCTGTCAAGGGGTACTATTTAGATGGCTAACATATCAGACCATCTATACATATAAGGCTGTTCTTTGAGGAACATGCACAAAAATTATTGCACATTTTATCCTATCAATTTTTCAAGATATTAATACAGAAGCCTTCTATTTGCTTTCTGTGTGGGATGAATGGCACTTGCTGTGGCCACATTAAATCGTAATACAGCATTTGGTCACTGATCTGTGTTTTGAAACTGTAGGATCAATTCAATGCAAATATCACAGAATAATTGCTTAACCTATCTTGCCTCTTGTTCAGAGCACTTCAGTGTTAAGTATAAAATGAGCCAGGGTTATGATTTCTGGCAAATCAATAAAACTAAAGGATTTGTGACCAAAGCCTTAATTGTCTTAACAAGAGCATGTACGCCTCTCAAACTAATGAATCATCAAGTATTACTGGCTTCTTTTCCCCTTAAACCTTTTGAATACTTCAGATTTTTAAATAGCAGAGTAAATGTTACGTGTGTTAACAGCTTTACAAATTAGCTGTGATTTTGCACTTTAGACTATGACACTTATTACTGGACTTGTGTCTTGTCATTTCCATTTGTCTGTGATGAATGTGTCTGATTCCACATTTTTGGTGGGTTGTTGTTTGGGGTTTTTTTATATCTTCAATGTGTACGATAGAAGATGTTAAGTCAGCATTACTAATAGCACCTACCATATAGACAAGCAGATCTTTCCCAATCCTAATTTCAGACACTTGACCGGTGATGAGTTTACTCAGATGAAGTGTAAAACCTATGAGCTAGGGTAAGCATATCTGTGTCTGGGACTCCTGTAGGAGTATCTATGTTGTGTGGAAACTGCTCCTCCAAAACCAGGTATGGCCTTCATGCTCAGAAAAAGCATATTCAGACCCACACAAGTCTTGTAACAGAATGGGCAGTGATCCTTCTGCTTACTATTGAGCTGTAAAGGAGGAAGAGGAGGAGAAGACAATTTTACAACAAGCAAAGTATGCAAATATTCTTTCCAAAGTTAACAATGGAAGTCACAGCCTGTTTCTTCCACATGGCGTTTTCATTTGCAGCTTTCATTTCCCTAGGCCCGATTAAAAAATGCAACCATATCTTTATTTTTCTTTAAACAGGTGCTTAAATCTCATTTAGTAGGATTTTCTATATTTACCAAAAGTAAAATTATGGGCTTATATGTTTTGATGAGTAAATGCAAACTGCCAGACCAGCACCTCAATGTATACTCTTGCCTTTAAGAAGCCTTCTCTTCTTAAACCTAATTAAAAATGTTGGGTTTAACTGATTTTGGCATAGTATCAAAATATGTGCTAAGGCCTTCAGCAAAGTGTTTAAGTCCATGAGCAGTTATACCTCTGGGGACACACACAGAGGATGTAATATCATGGAATGCTTTATATGTAGAGATGGAAGATTTAGATGTCATTGCACTGATGAACTTGGAAGCAGTGCACAGAATAAAGCATAGCAGTGATATGATCGGCTCACTTAGTTTACCTAGAAGACTAGTTTGCTTTCAAAATCACTGAACAAAATCCAGAGCATTTGCAAGAGTGGCATAAAGGATATTGTGACAATAAAACCTGCATGTGAAAATGTGTAGATGAAGATCTTAGCACTAGTCTTAGCTGAACACCCCTAAGGGCAACAATTTTGAAGTTACTTTAAGAAAGATATGATCCACCAGCTTTACAAATATTATCTGGAAGGAAATCAGTGTTTCTAGGACAGCAACATATATTAATTTTTTTTTTATAGATTTTCTTAATCCACATATACCTGTGAAAATGTAAGGGTGAGAAGGTACTCATAGTTATTTATGTGTGCAGACAAGCAACTTTCAATTGGTAGATCTGCCCAAGTTTTCTTGATGCAAGACTTATGTCCTTTTTCTCTGATGTTGGTAGAACAATCCTGTTCTGACTACTAAGCTAGAAAGTAAGCTTATCTTATTATCTTTACTGACATAAATCATGTCATTAATTTCATTGAGGCTTTTTGCTCAAGGAAGTATTGTTCCTCAATTTATAGTGTAAGTTTAAACAGTAGCAAAAATCCCAGATGAAACTCCAAATGCAATTAACACTACACATAGTCTGAAATACTAATGATGTCTAGTTTGTATTTTTATCAACTGTTGAAATTCAAAGTTCATAGAAGTCTCATCCTGCCATAAACTGCTCATACTTAATTCTTTTCAGTGGCTACCAGACACACTCACTCCCAGGCAGATGATGCATAATCGAGCAGATTCATTACCAGATCATTGAAGACCTCACAGTAAGACCTTATCTAAGAACAGTGATATGATCTAGAGATGGCAAAGATCATTCACTATTGGTCTGGTTCTGCAGGACAGCAGACAATGTGAGTGATGATTTAAGCTGACACTGGAAATATATCGAGAAATGTTTCTCTAAAAGTCCAGGCCAGCTTCCTGTTATTTATTGCAGAATATTACAGAGAGGGAGCCTGCAAATTTGCAAACCATTTGCAGAATTAAGAAATTTTGTAAAGAACTATGCTAAAATACCATTGCTAGGGTAAGGAAAGACATAACCTCCTAATCATAAATAAACCATGAAGGTCATGGTCAACACACAGATGACAGAATGCAACTGAAGGACCACTTCAGTCAACTCAGCCTCAGGCACTGGAGAAAAATTGTATTTAAGTGTGCTGATATGTCAGAAGGCAATAATGAACCAGAAATACCATCAACTTCAGGATGACATTCGCAGAAACCTGAACTCTAAGAGCATTGATCTTATGTGTAAAGGCAGGCAGAAAATGATTGCTGTTGACAGAAACTGTGAATTTGAAAGACAAATCTTAATCCTAAATCAGAAATAATGAAACTAATCGTGTTTGAGAGCAATGTACTGTACATACATATAGCATCATTGAATACATAATACCAGTGCAACAGAGAGTTTAAAAATAACCTGAAAATAATCTGATGGTAGAGGTTAGTAAACAATTTGGTATGAATTATGTACTTTCAAAGAGAAAAGTAAAATACTTAAAAGCGAATAGCTTTTAAATAGCTTTTAAAATGCCAACTGCTGGATGGCATCCAGATTGCTTTACATCTAGAAGTGTCATTGCTAGTCCCACTAAAACAATCTTTTAAAAGGGGTTAAAAAGCATCTGTCATTTTTCATCTGTAATCAAATTATCTATAGATATAAATTGCATTTTTAATATATAGCTATCTGAGAAGATCTTCACCACATTTTCGTCTGGTGAAAACTGACATTTCCTTGTTCCAAGTTGATTGACTTACAGTGATGTACATTGCCTAAGCATCTGGCACTTTCATTTTACCACTCCCATCTTCAAACTCCTTCCACTGAGGATTTCAGGTAAAGGAAAACAGAAATAGATTTTTCAAAATTACTTTCTAATATTCGAATGGCAGTATGCATTTTATGTAAGAGTTTTTGCAGAAACATTACATTGCTTATTATATTAATCTTAGTACAACAACTAAGGCGGGGGGCGGGGTGGAGAGAGGAGAAGAAAAGCTAAAACATCACCTACCATGGCAGTGAGCCTGAATTTTCACTCCCTGATAGCAATTATATTTATAACAGGACAGTGTGTCCTGATATCTCTGAAGCAAACACCTTTGCGGTTCCTGCATGCAGTAATCCGAGTATACATCTCCCAGTCTCTTTTTCTTATATCTTTTTGCAGTGAGATGTATGCAACCTTTGATTTGACAACACAAATAAAATGAGCATTTAGGAACATTTAGAAGCCAGTAAAAACAGTTCAGACGTTTTTTGAATGACGACATTTAACTGTAAGATCATACTTTTCAGAGATTGATGATTAAATGGACTTTAGGATCTACCTCTTTTCATCTCTACATTTTAATGAATCCAGACAGATAATATGCATGTTTTAACTTTATGTAGTTCATGCAGTCACAGTTTAACCATTAAAATTGTTGCCTCAAAAACTATAGAGATTCTGTAAAAGTGGAGAAAAGTGAAAAGTATGAGCTTTAACTGCTGCATATTTTGTCTTAGTTACATATGCACAAATATGATTTTTTCCATGTTTTTTCTGCTTCTGCTCTCTGCAATATTTTAAAATGTATCTTTGCTTTGGTAGCTGAATTCTGATTTCCTACCTATTGATGTTTTCAGTACATACAGTTGCAAAAATATTCAAACTGTTTTAAAATTAGACTTTAACAAAACAGGGTTGATTTTTTTTTTATTTTATTTTATTGCTGTAAATAAATTAAAAAGAACACTTCCTAAATATTAAATGAAAAGTGATTGTAGAAGCAAAATGCAAAGGAACAGCAGAAAATTTACACTTGGCATCAAAAGTGGTGTCTTCTACAAGACCAGCAGAATAAAAGCTGTGACTGCAACAATAAAATTCATCAGGTGTTTCTCATAAGAAAGGAAAATAGTGCTTGGTATGAGCTGTGCAAAATTATTGCAGAACCGTTGTCAAGGCTTGTACTGAAAGCTAATCAACACAGTTCAGTCAACAATCACCAGATGGAAGAAAAGCTGAAAGTCCTGCAATTATGCATTCATCTTATATATTGAAAGAACCACTGCCCTACACAGAAACAGAAAATTGACAGTGCATTTGCAGTGGACAAAGACAGCTAGTTCCTCATTTTACAAATGTGGAATTCTGGAAAGACACCATTTTTCCTGGTGTAGGTTTCTCATTATGTTCAAGGTGTCTTGGTGTGCAAGTCTAATTTCATGGGGAAAAATTCTCAGAAGTATTTATGGATTGTTGCTGAAAAGAGAGGGAAGAGACAAAATAAAATAATTGCAGGTCAACTCGGTGATGCTAAACAAGAAGTAACTGAACTATGAAGGTTCACTCAAGTTGCCTTATCTATCAATACTGAAAAACTGTGAGCATTAGAAAATTTATTGCAGTGCTTGTGCTAGCCTTAACAAAATCTGGTCCTTGCCTGGAGTTAAAGGAAACACTTTAATCCTGAGCATCTAAAAATGCTGCAAGCTGAGAGACATGTTATAGATGCTATGACAGCTAGAAATACAACTGAAAATAAAACACGTGTCCATTTCCCAATGCCATTTTTTTTTTTCAGAATAGACTCTTTAAGCTGAGTTTTGTTTAACTTTGCTGTTTAAACAGGGTCTGATTGCTGAAAGTCACTAGAGGACTAATAGTTGCCTTGTGTGCTTTGGTTGACCAGCTGGCTACCAAACCAGAACACTCCCTGTTGCCCATGCCAAAGTAAATGTTTTGAAACCGTATCAGGATCCACCTCTGGTTGAAACTGAGAGAATGCAGGAGAAATTAATGTGCTGAGAGGTCTCTCCTGACTTGCAATTCACATTTAACATTGCAGGGTTTTAATGAAACTTATTTGTTTTCTGAAGTTCTGCCCCATCCGTAATCCTTCTGCAAATCAAGGTCAGAGACAATTCAGTGGCTGCTCTGACAGGAGTGAACAAGAGTCCATTGAAAGTCAGTGCAAGTAGCCTCACTGCCTCTCGGCACTGGCTCAGGCTCGTCATCTTTAGAAGTCCATGAGCTAAACCCTACCCAGAAAATGAACCGACAAAACTAAATGGCTCACCGGAGTCCAAATTTCATTAAAAAAGCCCCAAAAACGCACCCTCTGGCCCCCTAAAACTCACACCTCTCCCCATCCAAATTACTCTCTTCTGTCATCTCAGATATTTGAGAACTGATTCTGGCCTGAAATTGTTCTTGGTCTCTTGATTCAGAAGGAATTGGGTTTGGTCTGCTTTGGTCTGAGTGAAGAAAGATCTCTGATTTTATTCATCTCCACAATTAGAACATGAAGATCTAAGGTATTCTAAAGCCATATGAGCGTATTTTGAATTTTTTCAACTAATTCATTTCAGAACAACTGAACAAAACAAAACAGAATAGAATCTGATCATATCTTTAAAAACAAGAAATTGTTTGAAGGTTTTTATAAGAAAATTACATGAATGTGAGACTGAACTGAAAAGAGAATAATAGCTCAAATATTTTGACTATGTGAAAAAAGGAAGAATTTATCAGAAAATGGAATGTAGAATCTATATAATGTTGATTTATTGAAAACATTAACTAAAGCAATCAAAGTTTTCTCCATAAAATGGACCTAGAAAATACCTTCCAGCTTCAATATTATTTCATTACCCATTACCAAAACTGAAATTAATCTCCTTTCAAATGTTTTCTCTTATTCCTTGCTTTAGTTCTTTCTTGATACGACAGGACTTGGGTTTGCCAACAGAGGGCAATAGTCAAGCTGGGAAAGACTGCATCCATCATTTTTGCAACTTCTAATGAGTCAGAAGGACTCATAGAATCCTCATCTGCTTTTATGGATATTGCTGTGTAATTGCAGTGTAATTATGGCGCACAACAGCTTCAGAAAATTATCTTTGAAGAAAACAGCTGGTTCTCTTTAACAAACAGAGATGAAATCTTGTCAATTTAAAAAAAAAATCCAAAGAAAAAATACTAAAAATATATACCAATAATAAACAGGCAACAAAAAAAAAAAAAAAACAACCAAAAAAACCATAAAAAATTGAAATGGATAAATCAGAGAAACTGCCATGAAAATAAGACTAAAGGATAAAACATTAGAAAATTACAATGATGTGAATGTGCTTTCATTATATGGTTTTATATTACAAAGCAAACAGGCTCATTGGAAAGATTTTCCATTTTGCTTCTTCCACTCATGTGTCATACGTGAGACCCCAACCCTGACAGCATTTCTGCATGCTTTCCACTCCGCAGAAGAAATCCCCTTGGTTTCTGCGGAATTTCAGAGCCTGATAAGGCCAGCCCCGAGCCCCACGCTGTAGCTCCAGAGCCACAGAGCTTGCCAAGCCTTGCTAGTCCAAATAAATACCGACGGCTTCTGCCAGAGAGGCAAGGGCGGGCATCCAGGGCGCCGACGCCTGGGGCCAGGCTTCAGCGGGTGGCTGAAGGGAGAGGAGAAGCTGTGTGCAGAGCTGGGCATCAGCGCTGCGGCTCTCGGGAAGGGCAGAGCAGCCGTGGGGAAGGAGCAAGTTGTGGGGAGCGGAGCTTGGAAGGAGCAGGTTTTAGCAGCTAGCTGGGGAACAGGACCAAACCGCCTCCACCGCAGGCCTGGATGTACACCAACTGACATTTGCTAAGGAAAGTGGATATGGATTTGGTGCACTTCTGTAATGTGGAAACAATAAAAAAGAGAAAGGAAGGGTTGCAAAACACTTTTTAGTAATTACAGCAAGTATTTCCAAGACTTTTGAAATCTCTATTGATATATAAATACAATTATTATTATTATTATTATATAATTAAACTTTACTAAAAATTAGTCCAAAAAACCAGGTAAATAATACATGCAGAAACATAAGTCATATGGCAATGCTCTGTAAGCCCTAGGGCTAAGGAACTTCAGTACTGAATAACTTTATTTCCATATGGTAAAGTGGGTGAACTGAGGGAATGGTTTTATCTCCCATAGATTAATTTGCACATGTGCAATGTGGCTCTTCTGTGGGCAATAGGTAGACAGATAAGAGGAAAAAATGTACATCATACTAGCTGTAGTATCTGTGTGCCACGGTTACATGATGAATTTCACAGATTTGTGAAGTAAGTTGGACTACCAGACTCAAAATAGTTATTGAGTAGGGAAAATTAACAGTATTAAACTTGAAAGCATGTGTCCAAGGTTATGCAGAAGAACTATATTTGGCATATGGTACAATCTGTGAAATTTTGAAAAGGGTTACATTTTTGTTTATCAGAATCATGTTTTAGCAATTTTTAATTTGCACGTATTTAGACACTTTTTTAACACTTGAAATATGCATTAATTCTGTAGGCTATGTCTGTATTACTTTATGGAAGCATCACTTGTGGGTCTCCAGTTAAGGATGTGCTTTGCACTTACAATAGGGTTATTAAGGTATAATGATACATTTTCAGTCAATTTAACAGCATAACTAATAATAAATTAAACCCACAGCATATGCTATGTGAAAAAATTAACATTTCTGAAAGAACTATTTAATATTCTTAATGGTGCGTGACTTTTTAGTTTCTTGCATTCCATTTCCTTGTTTGTTTAAGTTTGGTAGAAACAGATCAGGCTGAAGAAAACCTCAAATCAGAGACAGAGTTCACTCTTGCATATGTGTATTGTTTTCTGTGTCTGACACAGCATAAGACTTGCCCAAATATTTGTAAAGGCTAGTCTCTAACAGTTGCTCCACTGTGTGGGCAACGCTATTGCTCCATGGAATGGAAGTTTTCATTTAGTTCAAGAGCTTTGGACAATGCTGGGAGTGGAGTGTTGGAAGCATGGACAATTGGAAATACAGCCGCAGTGCACCGGGTAGAGGCTCATGTTCTTAGCAGGAGGACTACATTCTCCCTGCCATTTTCAAATATGAGTCCTGCATTGGCTGAAGAAAATGCATACGGGCAACACATCTAGTAAAAAGCAGGCAACATCAGAAAAATGCAAGTTTGCTAGTAGTCTAACCAGTAAACTGCAAAGTACCTTCTGCACTGTTATATGTTACGTGGTCTGGGGAACAAATAACCTTCAGCTATACCTCAGAGAAGCATGTGGTTGATGTTGCTATTTATCCTGCCTGATAATGAAAGGTTAGGGAAGCGCGCATCATTATGGATATCTCTTGCCAAGAGGACAAAAAAGAAAAATGAGAAAGCCATCTTCATGAAAAAGGAGTTGGAATGTGTTATTGTCATTGGAGGAAATATTGGCAAATAGTGTAACTGAACAAAACATTGAACATGCTTGAACCTGTGTTTTAAAACGTTCAAGCCACAGTTCCATTATATGGAACGAAATATACTAAAAAGCAATACCGGTGAGAAATTATGTGTAGACAGAACCACAAGTTTTCCTATGAATTCTCCTGATTACCGAAAGAGATTTTTATATATTAAAATTAAATATGGACATCCATTTCAAGAAATGACATCTCTACTTTTGAATCAGTGTTCAATTAATAACAGCAGAGTTTTACCATGCAGATATTTACATTTTTCTTTAACAATGTGATTATGAAAAATGTATTTTTTTATATTGTAACACTCAACCACTGGCAGATCGTTTTTGTATTATCAAAGTAGGACACCTTCCTGCAGGAGATGATAATTTAAGGATGAACATGAAGTCAGACACTGGGAGGAAGAAACAAGGCATTTTTGGTACACCAAGGACAAAGAATTTATTTATCCACAAACAGAGATTACACAGACCATGGTTAAGTAAGTGATACCACCATAATGTTGTAGTGCTGACAATGAGAATCATTGGTTCACATAAACTTCAATGTCATTCATTGCTTGGTTGCTTTTCTAGAAAAATCTTAAAGTTGGAAACACTGAGGATTAAACTAGCTGTGCATGCCAGATTTTAGGCATCACCTAAATGGTGTAGGCAGCACCTCTAAGTGCAAAAGGACTTCAAAGAAAGGAAGAAAGGATTTTTCAGATAACAACATTTTTGGCCTGATGATTTGGTTATGCAACTTTTTTATAGTTGAAGAAGACAACTAGAAAGGTGTACCTGCCTAGGTAATAATGATTAGTTATACTAGTGAGAGAGCAGTATCTAAATCCATAGCCAACTATAGAAATAGCAAATTACTTTAGGAATTCTGGAAGTATATTTAAAAGTGATACGCAAATTGATAGTTGCTTATCATTCCTGAATAGAGCTTTAGTGTTAAAAAAGACCAGGTTAAGCACTGTGAATCCCAAATCTTTTAATGAAACTGGGGCAGGGACTTTTAAAATTTAAGTGTTTTAGTGCAGAAACCAAGGTTACTCTATGTGTTAAAAAAGTGATTTTTTTTTTTCTTTTTCTTTTTTAGTGCTGTGCTTTAGGAGCAGTTTTTCTGCCTCTCGGGTAACTAAATGTAAAAAGCATCATGTGTTGGTTGGATGTGAGGGCTCTCACAATGGCCAATGTGGTTTGTTTCCTAGTTTTTGTCCTCTTGTTTTGCTACAAACTGGTTGTGACTTGGTTGTTTTTTATATGGGAACTTAGGAATTTATGGCCATTTTTGTGAAATGGCTTTCACCTCTGTGTTACCAATTATGACACTGAGAAGCATAATGGAAACATGTCTGTTGGAAAGACATAACTCACATGAGCAGAGTTTTTGGGGGGTTGATACTTCAAGGCCATGTCTCAGATTTATTTTTCATCATGCAGGAAGGCGGAGTTGAGTAGATACAACTCTGTCTCTCAAGTGTTGATGGGAATGTCAAGATTCTCAGTCTTCGTTTTGGCAGCTCTACTTAAAATAGCCTTCTGAAGCTCTCCTGCTAGTTTAAACGTTGTAGTAACAATGTAGGTTTTTAAAAGCCTCCTATTTTATTTCTGCTTAGTTGTAGTGAGCTGTCAATTTTTCAAAAAATGTTTTCTTCGTTCTTGTTTATTTCAAGGTCAGACAGAAGAAGGACTGTGTGCACAGCAACTGAGAAAATGAAGCAAAATGTGTACTTTTCTGAAGTTCAGACATATACGAGTAGTGGACATAAAATTCATAAAGGTCAAACTGTTGATATTTTCACAACCACACGAGTATCTTTATAGCTTCAAAACAGATGTATTTAAGGTGAGACATAGCTGTAATCATAAAAGTCTTGTATCTCAATTGTTTTGTTTTGGGTGAGATTATTCCATAAATATTAATGACTATATTATTTACTTTTTATTCCTCTGGAAAACTACATGGAATTTAATTCCCTGTTAATCAAGTTTTGTAAGTCACCCTAAGCCTCATTCCAAATTTATATTAAATATATGACATCAGAAGGACATTGCTATCCCATGTTACCTCCATTTAGCTTGTACTATGCAGATTTGTTTACTATGAGATGTCTTCAAATAGTATTTTCTGCAGCCCTTCTGAATCTGGCTATCTTATTAGCAGCATTTTTCAGATTAAAAAAATAAACGAAGTAGTAGATTATGTCTCTCTCTTTCTACTAGTTCTGCTGCTAGAGATTACCTGTTCTACTGAACACCTCATCCAGATCTACCTAATTCTCAAACGCAGGTAAGCAGCAGCTCCACAAATATAGCTTAGCTTCTCAAGGAAAACCACAGTTTCAACCAACAATTTATTTTAATTGTTGCTACTAATTTTTGGAGTCAGGCTGGAATGACTTCATTGCCCAGCAAACAGTTTTGTGGTCCTAAGGACTTCCAACCAGTGCTATGGCCTGTCCTGCAAAGAACCACACAGTTACATACAAACATGCTCTATTGCCACCTAAAAATACCATTGTCTTAACTCAAAACATTGCAAGCTATTTAAAATTTTACCAGCTAGTCAATAGGTTATTTTAAAAGATTTGGTTTTAAATTGTCCTTTATTGTGAAAGGGAGCACTCTACATATGTGAGTGGTTCCAATGTATTTCCTGCCACCAAGACCTCCATCTTCCATCTAGTCATTTGTAAGTACCCAAAGTTGGCCATGGGCCTGTTTCTGAGAGAGCTTCTTCACCAACATATGGCTGTGCTCAGAATGATTGCTCTGGCCTTCAGTCTGCTCATTTAAGTCTAATGAGGTCCACAGAGGTGACTGTATGACTCACACAATGAAGTCATTTTTCCAATTAGCATTCTGACAAATGTATTATAAGTAGAGCTGCTTCAATAGGTTTCCACATCTGGGGGAGAGATCGTGTATCACAAAATACTCAGTTACTTTCTTCTGATCTGGTCAGAGAAATTTCATTCACTCTTGAGTATGACTGTTCACACAACAGATGGGTATTTCATGTCTGAAGAGTGTGACCCATTCCTAAATCAAGCTCTTTCTGTATCTGCAAGCCAAAATGCTCATGCAAGGCACAAAATTAACCTTAGTCTTGAGTAGGTACTCATAACGTTCATTCTAAAAAGCCTTCCTTTTATTAGGAAGTCTTTTATTCATTATTGTGGGATATAATGCTTGGAAATGTAAGCAGCTGACACCTAATGGAAGACTTTTAAGTAACCAATTGAAACACCATTCTTCCTGTGTGCCTGTGCCCTCTCATTTTGGTATTTGTGAATGTTTACTCAAACAGCTTTTGTTGCATGAATATGGGAGAACGAAGGGAATCAGAAATCACCTAAAGAGTATTCATTATTTTTTATTTGTTACTGGCTATGCATTATCTGTTATTTTCACATTTAAAAAATATTCATCTATTTAGAAAGCAGAAACAAACCCACATGATTTAGCTAACAGTTATGCTCTACAAATTGTGAATAGTCAAAGTAAATTGCCAGCAAATCACCCTATGTACTGAAGTTCAGTACATAAACTGTTCACAGATCTAATGAAAATAATGAATAAATTCATAGGAACTCAAATTCTTTACCAGACAATCTGGAACAGAATAAAGTAATATACTATTTTAGATAATTTATGCATTATGAATAATTCAGCTATCACTAATTGGAAGTTTTCTACTTTAAAAAAAAAATAATTTGACCTTGTTTGATAAAAGATTGAAATTTCTATGAACAGTTTATTTTTCAGAATTCATCTCTGTTGAGATACATAATCAACACCACTACCAAGTGAAAACTACGAGCAATTGTGCAGAAGCTATTTACAAGAAAAATGTCTCAGAAATGGTTCCAAAAAGCAACAAAGAACCTGTGGCATCCTTCCTTTACAAATTTTTTGGGTTTCAATAATGTCATGGTGCATTTCTAACTTTTATTATTATTATTTTTGTCTTTATTTCATTTTAACTTTGAGGCTTTGTTGCTGTTATCATGGAAGCAAGTAGGGAACAGGACATGTACAACCGGTTTACCCACATGAAGAGAAACATAGTTTAACCACATTTCTTCAATAAAAATCCCTTCTATGTGATATCTCTTTCATATTTCAACAAATAGGTCATCTTAAACTACGTGGGAGTACAAGTATTAGAGGTAACGTGAAGTGCAAATTTAAGTTTACACTGTGCACGCATCCAAGCAGGGAAACACTCTCAAAGTAGTGATCTTACTGCCATGATGTTCTGACATAATTGAGTCAAGATTTGCAAAGTGGGTTAGTATCTATTGTTGGACCAACTGCCACAGTTGGGAAAAATTGCTGGTTTTTTGAATACACAACAACTCTTGCAGTTTTGAAGTAGAGGAAGGAAACTCCAGAGCTACAAGCCCTTACCTCATTCGTTGCTTTCAAAACAGTATAAACAGCTGCAGCATGTAAATATGACTCACTACAAAGCCCTGTAGCAATACTCAAATTAATTCTGAACTAGGCAGAATGAGGCAGTGTTGCCTAGACAGAGAACTGTACTAAGGGGACTGCAGTCACCAAAGAAAGTATTTCTGGTCGCCCTTGCAAGCATTAGGTAAGTTTTACCAAGTGATTGATAAGTAGCACAGACAGGTGGTCCTGAACTGCAGTGAGCAACGGAGTCATTCAGATCCCTGTGCCCCACTGATTTTCAGTTATATTAATGGCCTTTGAGAGCAGAAGTCGTCTTGCCCATTGTGAGACGCATTTCACCTTCCTTTAGGTGTCTACAGAACAAATATCTACAGCTAAGGCTGTAGGCTATTAAAGGCTGCTTCCTCAGGTTCCCACTGTGGAAGAGGGATAGAAGAAACATGGACACACTCCATCTGACCCACGTTCGCCAGCACATTACTTCAACAGCAGATGACTTGCCCACCGAAGGGACAAGAGAAGTCATCCCTGTTTAATGCAGTGATCTCTCGATCTATTGGTAAGGTAGTACAACCTATATGTTTTTTGCGTTTGATTTTGAGTTTGCAGAACAGGAAACTTTTTTCCTTTTATATATATGCAGTAATACCATTTCCTATTGGTCTCAGTTAACATAGGCTGTTGTGAGCACTGCTCTTTACAAACATGATACTGTAATCTTCAGAGGTCCATTAATGTATCCTTCATAGTGACTTAAAATTAATCTGCTAGAATATTATGTTTGTGTCTTTTTCTCCTTGTACAGAGCAAAACCAGCCCTCTGCCTAAAAAGCCCCATGCATTTAACTTATCAAATAATCTGACAGAAAAATCACACTGGAAAGGGTGGGCTAGAAAAAAAGAGAGCGAGGTAGTAGCCGTCTATGATTCCTGAGGAGACAATATATTTGATGATCTCATCATGAAGGTTACTAAATAAATGAAAGTAAATGGCTGGTTGATTCCCTTTAATTCAACATGTGGTGTAGACACTTCCTTCCCATTCCCTCACTACAGTACATTGGATCACATTAGGCTTGACAATAAGGATTGACTTAGTGGTTTTCAGTTCTGTGTAGTGATTTTGATTCTTTTTCAAAATGATTTACTGATTGCTGTAATGTACTTTCTAACTCCTCATTTTGTTGATGGTGCTTTTGTTAACTTTTTTTGGAAATCATTCCTAGAACGTTATTGACATACATTAGCTGATAATTTCCAAATCTCCCAATTAGCTATCTCTACGTTGATTTTGTTATCAAATCACTGGCCTTTTAGTTCTTTTTTTCTTTTCCTTTCTGTTTTTCCTTTTTTTTTTTCATCCTCTCCTGTTCAGAGGAGGAGGGGATGAGCATAGTTGTCAAAGACAATAACAGGCTACCAAAGTTACTATTGCATTAAGGCAGGTATGAATTTTAAAGTGTGTTTGACTTGAAGCAGGAACGCAGTACAAATGCAAATATTCCCCAGTGTAAAATAAAGCAAATGAAAGGAAATGAACATAAAGTACTGATTCAATGGTTCATAATCAATGCTAGTAAGGATGTTGGAATGGATGGTTTAGAATTTCTGAAGATGGTTACACGATATTAATCCACTATCTTGAGTTATTTAATATGTCCTTGATAGATGCTAAGGCATTGGTGAGGCTTTGCATACATCCTGGAATTAGTGTCATTTAAAGAATTATCAGTTTTTATCGCCTCTCTTGCCAGTCAGTACAAGTTAACTTATTAGACTGTAAGAGACAGAGAATGATGAAGACTGCAAATTCTTTTTTCAAATTTCTCATAATCATTCTTTCATGTGACTTTCATCCTTATTGCTTAGCGGCTATGATCCTTCTCCAATTTATTAATGGTAGAACTTCTGCTTTTAAAAATTGGTTGACCCAAGTAAGTCTTACAAATGTCTTCAAATATTTTCACATATCCAGTTTAATTAATATGTTACTTACAGACTTTAGCAAAAATCATTAGATATGGGCTTTTTCACCATTACATATTTTAATGGCAAAATCAATCAATTTCTGGTTTATATTATTAATATTGATTTACTTTCATTTTCCAAAAATACCCATCTGATAGCATAGTGCAGTGGTGCTGGTACTTCATCAGGTTTAAAGTCATCTTTTCAAAGAGATTTTGATCTTAGTCACGACTGTTTCAACTGAAGTGGACTGATAATCAATAGCGGGAAAAATGTGGCTGTGCTTTTGGGACAGAAGAATTGGAATTTCAATCTATTTTTTAACAGCTACAGCAAGAAACTTCTTCCTAACTTGTTTTTGCATGCGTTGTAAAAATAAGAGTATAGCCAGACCCCTTAGGTTATTTGGTTTAGTTTAAGCAGACTGCTGCTTTTTTTTTAATGCATGTTCACTTCTGGAGCATCCACCTTTTTAAGACACCTTCTGCTCTTCCTGTTTATGTAGTCCGTTGACTTGCTCCTTCCAGAGCTGGTGAGACTGTCTTTGAAAACCAATGTTATTTGTTGTGGTTAAAGAATCCAGAAGATGGGGCTTCAAAATCCTAGAGACAATCAAACCTGTCCCTGCAGTTTTCTGCAAAGAGTAACTGACAGTACAAGCTCATTCTCTCGATATTGGCTGGGCTGACCTTAACACGATAACTAGAGATGTGAGAAATGTTCATAATGACACCAAATGCCTGTGAAGGTTCATACTTTTCTAAAAGTCCTCCATGTTAAAACTGGGGTAAACCTACTCTTGAATTCGAAACAATTTTGATATTGAATTATTCTCAGAACATCATACCAGTTCAAAACACATTCAGAGGTTTGTCATTTATAAGCTTTTGTGAAAGAATGGGTGAAATACAGTACTTCACTCAGAGGAAGCTATTACCAATCAAAACCAATGTGAATATTCACAAAAGTTTTCAATGAACCATCACAAAATTTTTCATGGATCTCATAATATAAAATTACCTTGTAACTCTATTGTTCTTGTGTTAAGACAACAAGCACATTCATTTAGATTCATCCATTCATTTTAACTTCACAATATTTTGGTGCAGTCATCCAGCCAATGGCCCACATATTTCTGGCCTTGAGGCTGACTGGATTCAGGTGGATTTATCTTTCAGAAAGCTGATACCACTATCCTAAGATGGGAAAAAAGCTTCTGACTGCATGTAAGGGTTGCCAGACATGACTCAGTCCCTGTACCTAGAATTCCACACTATGCAATTTTTAAAATGCCATTGCACATTCCAGACCTTAAGTTCTCGGGGGGGGAAGAGGGACTGAGGGAAAGAAGGAAACTGTCATCATGCCTACATTCCTGCTGGACCAGTTTTGCACTTGCATAACTGTGAACATAAGTACAACCTGCATTTTGATGTATTTTTGTGAGTGACTGCATTACAAAGCCAAGGAAGCTCAAGAAACAATAAAGTATTGGCTATTTTGCAGTTATATGTGGTTGTGATGCATGTGCTGAAGTATAGCCAGTAAACTGGCTGTGATATGGAATGTGTGAATGTGATTTACTTTGGCCTTGGTATGTGAGGGTGTCACCAAGCATATATTTTCACTCAGACATGGAACTTACCATTGGACGAGAGCAAACACGCATTAGGACATATGATTTGTGTATTTCTAACAGAGGGAGGGGGCCTGTACTAGGAATGTGGTTTTGATACAGTAAATATCCTCAATTATGGAGACTGTAGGGAAAGAAGAAGGTGAGAAGGTCAGACTGTGACTGTCTAAGGAGGTAAAAGGAACAAAGGCTGTTTCTTCCTTTGTACTCACCTAACAGTGCCCTGTGAACCGTTTCCATCTTAGCACTATTTTGACCTGTTATAAGGTCACGCATAAGACAGCAAAAAGGAGAAAGCTTTCTTTGTCAACTATTGTATAGACGCACAAGGGCCAGGGACAATTTGGCCTGATCTAATGACAAATTCTGATTTTCCAAGCAGATTTCAAAAAGGTAATGAGAGCTTATAACACCAAATAAAAATTTGTGTCTCTTCTGCATTTGATTTACTGAATATTTGAAAAATTATATTAAACTAGAACTTAACCTTCAAAAAATGAATTCTTTTCCCTTTTTTCTCCTTTTCATCTATTGATAATCATAACTCTTTTAACTTATCAAAAAACTTCAAAATAGGACTATCGATGAAAAACTGAATGAGTAAGATTTTTACTCCAGCACACTGTGAAGGTCATATCAAAAGATTTACAAAATGTATCACCTACTTGGACCTGAAAGCTGTGATTTCAAGTATATGAACTGAAAAGCCCAATGTAGAAAAGCCTATGACTCAGCTGTAAGACATTTCATTACATGAGAGCCTCCATGTGCCATTTCAAATGTATAAGTGTCATCATAAACCTCCCACTCTCCTAAGAATAGAGCTATCACTGGACCCTGTTATCTCACAACCCCAAGGTACAATATGATAATGATACTGCTTAACATCAGTGTACAGAGAGAGAAAACACTGGAGATGCCGCAAGCATCTCAACTATAAAGAAAATCAAATTAAAATATTAATTTACTGATTAATATAACATTAGATGACCCATTTCTCCAGCTTGTTAAACAACAAAGACTCACAAAACTAAATAAGGGTCTAAGAGATAAGTGTTTTAAGAATTCCCATAGAGATGTTTAGCTCCTTTTTAAACATCATTAAAGATGTACTTTGCATATAACAGGCAGTTTTATTTTTTTGCTGCACTGACAAGTCCTGCTTGTGTTTATTAATGTACACTTTCAAAACAGGTTACAAAGCGGGGATTTTTGGTCACAGAGTTTGAACAATCAGATCATACTGTAGAATGAAAGAAAATGAGTGTATGACAGACTTGTGGGGAAGAAAGAACAAAATCTTGTAGGTAAATCATGGGACAGAGGGTCCAAAGTTTGATGTTTAACTATGCTACAAAATTTAACCATTTGTATCCTCTGTGCCTCTATTCTTTACCTGGAAACTAGGGGTGAGAAAAGTTCCTTTGTTGATCTTTTCTATTTAAAATGCCTGCTGTTTGGGATAATGGGAAACCACAATACGTGGTTTGTATAAAGGAAAAGGCAACCTAATTTCAAGTAACTTACTCTGAAACTAAAAAAAACCATGATGAAATCCTAGTGCAAATTTTATCTCTGTTGAACCACGGTTATGTCCCATGACATCAAAATATTGCTTGAATTGCTGAAAAGTATCAATAGGAGTATTTAGCAAAGTTTTTAAAAATTTTATGTCTCCCTAAGTCAAACACTAATAATATTAGAATTGTCACTGCATTCCTATGAGCCAAACTATGTCTTAATAGGGGAAGAAACCTTGAATCTTCTGTTCCCATGGATAAATGCCTCTGTCTTTTCTTTAGTGAGTTCAGCCTGTGAGCATGGATGTTCACCTTGCATTTTACATACTATGTATATTTTTAAATGAGTGCAAAGAGAAGAGAGAACTATGAATTCCAAATTGATCAGAAAGAAACATCTATTTCTGAAATAGGTTCTTAATATTCCCTTTCTGCATAGTTTTTCAGTTCTAGCCTTGGCCCCCTCATATATGTGATTACACAGGCGGTGAATAAGGCAATTTGGGCTTCCTAAAACACAGTGGGGAAAATCTGTTCCCTGTACGTACAGCATTCCAAGTTCTTATCCTTCTCTTTTTTCTGTCCCCTGGTTGCTGCCTCCAGGGTACCAGCTATCCTTATCCCTGCTCCCATGGCAACAAGTCCCTGCTCCAGCGGTAATGGCTCTGTCTCTTCATCTCCTCTCTCCACAGCTATGTTCTACAACATGGAAGTAGCTTGATTTTTCTCTCACTACTTTCTTTCCTTTATTTATCAGGCCATCTGTGTTCGTTCCAAAACCTCTACTGTGAATATACTGATTCTGCATGTGGCTCCACTTTGGCAAAAAAAAAGAGTGAATTCAGGCCTGCTTTCTTCTCTCAACATACTCTGAACTCTTCATTTCTATGCTTGGCTGTCTGAAAGAGGAAAGAATTATTATTATTTTAAACATTGTCTTCCCATATTTCCATGACAGGATCAGCACAAATTGAATGGGAACCACAAACATTTTAAAATGTAAATTAGATTAAGAAAGGTTAGAGTTGTATGTGCTTCAAAAACACTCCAACTGGCACCAGGCTCATTTTTGTAGGCAGTTTGTGCACAGAAAATAAGTAAGAAAGATGTGAATTTTTGAAACAATTTGCTAACACCAAATGAGAAAAATATTTTAGAATAACCATTCCCTTTCATTTTTGGTTGGCTTCTTAACATGCTGGAAAGCATTTTATAACGCAAAATATTCATTTGGGACCATGATTCAATTGTGCAAACAAGCCAGTAACAGCTAACAGTTCCAGAATCAATATGCAGCCATTTAAGAACGGCGAAAGTACATGGACCCAAAATGACCAAAAAAAAAAAAAAAAAAACCCAATCAAAAAACAAAGAAGAGAGGATAAAAGTTTAATGGTAGAAAAGGGGAAGATCCAGTAGATGAATTATAAGTTCCAGGGATATGGTAACAGAATCAAATTGAAAGTTCCCTTAATCTTAATGGGAAATACAGGATATTTAGTAATTGTCAGATTGCAGTTCCATGTTGAGATGGTATTGGATAGCTTCTTTCTCCTAAAATATAACTAACTGTATCTCAGATAGCCCTTAATTACCTTATTTTTGTGAGGAAGTGCTGGGTTTGCAACTATGTGAGTTGCAGGCCAACTAGCTGGAGAGCAGCTAGCTCTGCAGAACAGGACCCTGGGATCCTGGTGGACAGCAAGTTGATCATGATTCAACAGTGTGCACAACAAAAGGTAAAGTCCATACTGGGCTGCATTAGCAAGAGCACAGCCAGCAGGTCACAGGAAGTGTTTATTCCCCCTTAGAACTTGTGTGTGCACTTAGCTCTGGAGTGCCATGGTCAGTGTTGGGCTCCCCACTACAAGAAAAGTACCAACAAATTGGATCAAAGCCAGAGAAGGGCTACTAAGATAGGCAGGGCCTGGAGCACACGAAGTGCGGAAGGGGAGGCTGTTTTATTAGCCAGGCAAAAAGAAGGCTAAAAGGTGATTTTTTTTTCCCCTCTCTTTAAGTACGTAACAAGTGGTTATGGAGAAATAGAGGCAGTGTCTTCTCAGGGATGCACAATAAAATGACAAGGGACAATGATAACAAATTGAAACATGAGACATTGCAAGTGGACTTAAGGAAAAAATCTCCACCAAGAGAATGGCTAAGTGCTAGACGGGCGGTCAGAAAAGGCTACAGACTTTCCACAAGGCTTTCAAAACTTTCCTGGGCTGTGCCCTAACTAGCCTGATCTAACTTCTGAGTTAGCCTTGATTTGGACAGAGGGTTGGGCCAGATAACATACAGAGTTCCAGTCCAGCTAAGATTATTCTATGATTCATGAGCCTATGAATACCAGTTCCCTAGCAAGATGAATCTTCACTGCTCTTTCAAGATTCCCAGAATAGGAGATACTAAGGAAAAAAAGAGTAATGGTTGCACATTAAGATGGACTTAAGCAAGTCACTTAAATGGTTGTAACCTTGGGCACACAATAGAGCATCTCTGTGCTTCAATTCTTCTTTTTCTAAGAGTAATTCACCTTTATGCATTACGGGGTGTTTTTTTTACAGACTGAGCCAAATCAGCTAATGATCAGAGATGTTATGGTATTATAGCAATTGTGCATCTGATCAATAGAATACATGGGGGAAAAAAGGGGGTAAATAAATGGTCGCAGAGACCTTCTTCCTGGACGTAGAAACCTGTTGCAGATATGTCTGTGATCCAGATAAATGTTTGAATTATTATGATACTTTGATAAGGAATATAACACAAGGAAACAAATGTCCTTTTCCAATGTCCTGAGAATTCCTGAATTGGTGCCTCAACACCTGGTCTGCCCTAAAAGAAAGTGCTGTCTCCAGGTCCTTGCTTCATTGTCCTGCCCGCTATTGCAGGTGGAGTGCTCTAATTCTTGGCTGTGTATTGAGACACTGTAGGTGGTAGGTCAGTACTGTGTAAATGTTTTGTGGTTAAAACCCAAAGATGTGATTTGTGTTTATAAGCTTTAAATTGCCTTCCTGACAAAGTACGCACAAGCTGAAAGCCTCTGCTCATGTAAAATTGTGATGGATTGCGTTTTATTGGAACTTATTATGAATAGCTCTTTGATTTGAAACAATGAACCCTTTAAATGCCTTTAGAAATTATGGTGGGAGAAAGGTATTTGTCTCCTTCCACCACCACCATCAGAGAGTGACAAAAAAAGCTATTTTTCAGAGCACGCGCATACAGACACATATGCACTCACTCAAGTATACATGGCATTACACATTTAAATCTACAGAAAATGAAAAATATCTGAAGTTGAATTTTTTAACTTGATATTAGGGAGAGAGACCTGATTTTCAGAAATAAACTCAGTGCTAATTACTCCAAACACATAGAATATATAGAGTTATGTCTACATTAGAATACAAACACTGTATTTATATATATATTTATATATATACATGCACAAAATATAGGTATTAAACATAAAACTTTATATATTCAAAGACACAGGACTTTTATGAAAATTATTTTGTGTTTTTCACCTCTAACTGATTTAGTTAATACCCTAATAGAAGAAACAGAGACTGATGTGTTTTCCCAGGACTTTGGTGTGTGTGAATATATAGATTTTTTTATGTGCATGTACCTTCAATATTCTCTTTGTATTTATTTATAGCTAAAAAAGTCATTTTCATATTTTAAACTTTTCATTTGTGGAGGGGTTACTTGGTTTAGCACTCCCAAGTTAAAGGGAGTATAAAATCAAGGGAGTATATAGTTAAGAATATTTTTTTTTTTCAGCAAAGTCCTTCAAACCAGGAAACTTTGTGTTTCATATGTATGTGTATTTGACAGAAAAAGAAGGAAAAAGAGCAGAGTTAAAACTGAAAGCTTGGCTTTTTTTTTGGCTAAGAAGCTTTTAGTAGCAATAGTTAAATGTCAAATATGATTAGACAAAACTGCTGCTTAAAACTGAAAATAAAGTGGAGCATACTTGTGAAGACTGTCTATCAGAAATTTAAAAACTAGTAGTGCATAATTTATCAGTGTTAATAGCCTTAGGTGCATTTCTGAGGGAATTAACCTAAACAGTTAAACTATTTATCACATCACAATACATAAAATGTACTTTCAATTAATAAATGGACATTCTATTGCCTTTACGGCTACAACAAATCAATCCTCCTTTACCTTCTGTCTACAGTTTGGGTTCCTTTAATGGGTTTTAATGGGTTTTATTCTACGTTCACATAGCAAATCTTATTCATTTGATTCCTGGAAGACTTTCTGTACTTTGTGGCATAATCTCACAGTGTCTTTGGTACACTTACACCAAAATATCACTACGGAGAAAAATAATAACGCTGCCTTTTACCCTAAAACATCATTCATTACTCCTGAGATGACATGCTTGGTTCAAGCCTTCCTTGGAAGTAGTGAAGTTACTGTAATGTATTGTAGTTCTTGTCAATAGACTAAGTCTGTGAAGTCCTTCAGTTAAAACATTTTCTTGGGAAAGCAAGGTGTTTCCAGTTGCTCTGAATGGTTAATGGAATACTTTGCTTGCATAACCTCAAGTCAGTTGGCAAAGGAGATCTTTTCCACTATCTTATGCAAAAGTAAACCAGACAGACCCATTTCTATACAATAAATGGAATAATTGTGTTGAAAGATAATGAACGAGTATTTTGAGATGACAAGTCCAGATATGAGACCTGCAGTGCTGGGGCTTTTTGACTTAAAATAAAGTTCATTCATGACTGTTTCTGTGGCAATATTATAATATCAGACAGTATTTCATCTGCTGGTCTTCGACATTCAGAACATGCAGTTAGCCAAAACAATGCTGTAGAAACTGTAGCAAGGGCATAAAGGCATAGGTTTGGGGGGCACAATGGAAATTCTTAGTTCCTCTAAATTCTGAGAAAAAATGTCACATAGTCTGAGTATGTTCAGAATTTCAAATAGAATACTTGAATTTGTTTGTTATCTTACACTAGACAGTTATTAAAATTTAACAAAAGGGAAGTAAAAAGCACAATATGGAAAACTGGGAAGAATCAGGACCAAAATTAATAAAGAATGCTTATAAAAACACTACAATTGATGATCAGAGGGCTGGAGCACCTCTCCTATGAGGAGAGGCTGAGAGAGTTGGGGCTGTTCAGCCTGGAGAAGAGAAGGCTCTGGGGAGATCTTATTGTGGCCTTCCAGTACCTAAAGGGGGCCTACAGGAGAGCTGGGGAAGGACTTTTTACTAGGGCATGGAGTGATAGGACGAGGGGGAACGGCTTTAAGCTGGAACAGGGCAGGTTTAGATTAAACATTAGGAAGAAGTTTTTCACTTTAAGGGTGGTGAGGCACTGGAACAGGTTGCCCAGAGAGGTTGTTGAAGCCCCATCCCTGGAGGTGTTCAAGGCCAGGCTGGACGTGGCCTTGGGCAACCTGGTCTAGTGAGAGGTATCCCTGCCTGTGGCAGGGGGGTTGGAACTCGATGATCTTCAAGGTCCCTTCCAACCTAAACCATTCTATGATTCTATGATTCTATGATTCAATTTGTGATTTATTTATCTGTAATGTTTTGTCAAAGTATTTATGTGAACTACAAAAGAAAGCAGTAATTAAATTTAATATATTCATTGAAACATTTCCCAAACAACTCTCTCATGAGCCATGGTATCTGGTTTGCTCCTTGGGATAATTTTTCATAGGTAGCACTGCTTAGAGGAATCTTAAGACAGTCTTATGGCGTTTTCCAGGAAAGGAAAATGACTCTTTTACATCCCTTATACTGCTATAATGATGTTAAGCATGTATTAGATGCAGCTGAGTATCTGTCATGAAGGTTTTTCCCCTTGTTACGGGACTGAGTTCTGCCTCCACAAGAATGAATTAGAGTTTACTTTATTAAAGAATATAAAACACCTGAATAATCTGTCCTCAGACCATAGATATGCATATATAGGTGAATCCTCTGTGGAAGAAGATCAAATATTAAGAAATTAAGATTTAAAATATATATTACATGTTTTAATTAATATAGTGTTTTGAAAATGTGTGGGAATCAATGTAAGTCCTCATGAAAATGTAAACCTGCTATTTTTTATCATAAAAACTATGATATAATTCTTAAACAGCATACTATAAGACAAATGATAGATATATGTCTGGTACAATACTGCTATTAACTGAACAGGGATGAATACACAGAAACATATAGAGACAGTAGTTCATAAACCAAGAAAATGTAGCCTGAAATACTACCACACAAAAAAACCCCAACCTTCAAATCCCTTCTCGTTTTCTGCCTCTTTTCTTCATCATTTCCATACCTAAAAGCAGATACCCATCTCAAGTAATTAGCTCCTGATGCTCTTGCTTACTTCTCACAACTTCCCTTCCACTCTATTTTAAAGCAAAGTGTCTGTGGCTCTTTACTATTTATGGGTACTCAAATCTCCACTTCTTTTGTAGAGCTCACTTACTGAACCAAAACCGCAAACCAAATTGACACCAGCTGTGATCCATACCCAAAACTTTGTTCCAAGAACCTACAAACATCATTTTAGAATTTAACCCACCCTTCCCAAACCTAAACTGTTGCTATGGCAAAACCTGTATGTCATCTTAAAAAGATATGGAGACACAGATCAAATAAAGATCATACTATGTCACAGGCAGCATATATGAATAGAAGCCTGACTCTGAGAAGGCATTCTTCCAGTTTCTGATTTTCCTTGTTTATCAATTATTCTTATGTTTTCCACACCCAATTGTCAAAAGAAAAAGGATTTTAGGCAAAGTTATTACAAAGTAATAGCTTAGACCTCATGGGTTTCTCCAAATAATATTATATCAACAATAAGAAAGATGGAGGCAAGTGTTTTGTTGAATATGTTCATCAAGTAACTGGTTTGTGGTTGAGTTGTTTTTTTGGTTTTTTTTTTACTTCCTGCAACTTCCTAATAACACAAATGAACAAAGTGTAGTAAAAGGTTATGAGTCCAGTAGAGTAAAAGAGTTGTCACCGCAATAAGAGGGTAAAATGTAGCTCTAACTTCTAGGATTACAAATACGGACTAGTTCCATTGGCAACTGCTGTAAATTTTCACCTTTGAAAGTTTATTTGTCTTTAGAGCATTGCTCATTTTGAACCTCCTCAGGTAAAATTAGCTATAGCTGAAGTTCTGATTGGAAAGAATGAAGTCTAAATTTTGCTTTTGTTAGACTCTACATATCCAGCTTAGGATTTTTGCAACAGTCAGATTTTGTCATGATTTTAGATCCATTCATATATATATGGTGTATATATTATATCTAAACCCTAAAGATGTATGATGAAATTGAAAAATTTTGGTGTGATTTCTTCCCAGTTTTTTGACTTGCTCTTTCTTATAGACAAAACAGTAGTCACATATGCAGCTATCTCTATTAGCTACAGCTAATATGCTATATTTTGAAAAATATCTTTTTCCTTCATATCATCACAGATACTTCACAGGATCCCATCAAGGTGTTGATGCAAAGCCTATTGTGTGACTTCTTATTGTATATTTTTCTTAATGAGCCATATCCACTTTGAAGATTAAATTAGATTATCATCGGACTAATACCATCTACAAAACACTGTAAAAATGTTAAACTCTCTTAGATGGAGTTTCTGGATATTTATATGGAATTATAAATGTTCCTGTTAGAAGGTTATCCTTGTACTCATAGAGTAAGGCCACTGCATGAACATTCTTTTGTAAATCAATATTAATTAAAAATTATTATGATCAGAGAACTAAACAAAGGGTCTGTGCTACTAAAGAAAGGGTATGCCCCAGTGACAGATCACTGTTAAAACCTCTCATGCCATTGGGTGATATTTGCCATATGTCCAATGATTGATAGTAAGATTTAATGAGTTCTTACAAGCAATTAAATAATCAAGGGTTCCTGCTGTTACATGGCATAGCTTGATAGAACAGTGACAAATGAGAGAATATCTGCAACCTAATCAAAGGGACATATTTCCTTGGGAACAAAATAATATTATCCACCAGTGCAATCAAAGGACAAAAGAACACAGAGAGGACGCAACAGAATGAGATAAATTTTGTGCTCTTTTCATTATTCTGGCCATACAGTTTCCATTTATTGGATCCTATTAAATCAGAAAGAAAATTAGGCTGCTTAAATATGTTTCATTTTTCATACACTGTTAGCTAGTGGGTACATATCCATATCCAGTCACCTTAGGTCTCTTTTGCCCATGAAGCACTATTTAGGTTATGCTTTCTGTATTCTTATTTGGTATGTATTTCTATTGCAATTATGAGGTCTTGTTATAGCTTTGGTTTTGATTTCACTTTAACTAAAGCAGTACAGTAAAAGTCTTTGCACTACAGCAAATTTGTCAAACCATTTTGATTAATGAATTGTTCTGAAAATATGTAGAAGTGTTTGAAAATAATAGTTCATAATAAAAAATAGGAAGTCCACTGAATTCATTTTGGATTTGCTTAGATTCAGATCATATACACATTTTAATTTGCAGGAGTGATGCAGATTTAAAGTCTGCACCTTAATGACTTTGCAGGCATGACATTGTACAATAGAAGTGAAGAGTTTTATCCTGAACTGTAGCCTAGTGTGGCAACACACTTGATTTTCTTCATTACTTTTTGCAACCAAAAAAAGCTTTAACAGTGACCTTTAGAAGACATTCAGAGAAATCAGGATTTCACCAACTATAGACTGAAAATCACTAACAGACAGATTTATTTCCCCATTTTTAAGTTAAAATTGATTGCAAGTAATGGGTATAGATACATACAGGTAGCAGAATATTGATCAGCTTATTCGGATTTTAAAAAAAATATTTTACATTTGTGATTAGAGAGAGAAAGATTAAATGGTCTACCTGGGTCCTGATTAATCGGTATTTAAGAGCATAAACTTCAAACAGCCTAGCTGTCCCATTGAAATCAAAATGTAAACTTCTGGCCCTAAAGATGTCAATGAAACTGCCTTTGACTTTGATGTAATTTTTCCTTTGATTACAAATAAAGTATTCTTTCAATTTTCAAATAATTTCATGCTAACATTAGCTCCGCTCTTGATGTGGAATAGCATAATATTTTTAGGAGCAATTTGTTTTTCGCTAGAACCTCAAAGTTTTCTTTTTTATTTCTGTCAAACAAATAAAAATGTTCCAAGACTAGGAACTGCTTTATAGCTAAAATTTTCATCAGAAAATTTAAACATCAAACTGTAGTTCTTCTGTACTATATTTGAGTTAGCTATCTAATGTGTAAGATAAAGTTACAGAAATGTACTAGACAAATAACAAAACAAGGTGCCCCTACTAATCAGTAAATATATTCAGATATTTAACATGTGATCCACCTTTAGACTGTTCAACACGTGACCTTTCTAAATATATATTGAGGACTGAGGTCTTTCCTATTTCTGTTTGTGTTGCCGCCATGTGGGAAGGGATGTGAACTCCTCTGGAACAGAGTGACACCAGGACAAGTTGTCCCAATTCCACCACGCTTTCCCAGAACCCATTGCTCAGACTAGAGCTTAAGAAGCAGCAAACTGATGGGATGGCACATGTATACTCCACGGCAAAAAAAGTCTAGTGGCTTTGCTAGCTAATATACAGAATTTTCATACAATCATAGAGTCATAGAATTGTTTGGTTTGGAAGGGACCTTTAAAGGTCATCTAGTCTCCCTGCAATAAGCAGGGACATAATTTCATCTGTGTCTCCCCCTTCCAAGAGAATGTGCAAAACTGTCTTACCACAAGGTGGATTTTCCTTTTATTTATTTTTTTTTTAGCTTTGTTCTAACGCAGGATGAACACAAGTTGTAAAACCTTGACATTTTCACAAAACAGAATACTTGTTTTCCAGCCAGCTCTATTCAACAGTGAGGGATGTATCACTGATTCTATTTTTTCCACATGCCAGTACATTTGTTTTGTTTTTCCATACACAAAGCAAAATTTTTCCAGAGTATGTAGCATATTTCAGACATTAGTCACATTGCCTAACGCCCAAATGGAAGACATTCAGATACTACACCAAAAAGTCAGTGCAAATAAAAAATACTTCAGATAACTATAAAACTAAGTTAAAGAAATCATGAAGTAAAGAGTTTCTTAATTTTTCAGTGATTTGAGTGTATTTTGATACAGATTCTCTTCTATATGTATAGGTGAATGTTTCCTAAACTAATGGCAATTTTTAATAAAATCTGACAATGATAAAGTCACAGTTGAGAAAATAGCATAATTCTATGTTGGATTTCAACTGTGGACTGTTCTGCTGAAGTCAGCAGTGATGCATCATGAAGGTGGGATAAAGATGCTTAAACTAAGGCATATTTTTAGATTAGGAAGATCTATTGGGTTTTGTAAGTCTTTAAAATATATTAATTTGTCTACCCTAAATTTTTGCTTTGAGTTTTTAGTCTACTCCAAATATTTAGGGTCAAGAACTTCTTAGAATATCACTGTGGTTATCTGGAGACTTGAGAGATCATGCTGCCGCTGGGCCACACATGCGCAGCATAACTTTAATGAGCCTATCAAATGATGCATCAGTGTGGTTTTGCATGGGTGTCAGTCAGATCACCGATGCATTGGGTCACATCAGGTCTGAGCCTAATCAGGTCTGAGCTTGATGTGACCTAGTGAAGACCAGCTAAACGATTTCCATGTATGGTGGCAAAAGTCAACAGCTATTACTAAAATAGCAATTTTGTTGTTCCAAAAAGCAAACGACCCCTCAAAAATCAGGGAGAGATAGTAAGTTTTTGGCAGCATTAAACTCTGAAGGACTACTCTCAATCTATAAATTCACAAAAAGTACACACCTCATTAGATTCCGTACAGATTGCAAAGCTAGCTATAATGTAAAAACAGGCAGACAGTCTGTCTCAATATTATTACAGGAAGGCTTGGTTAAATTAATAGCTTCTCATTGATTAAAAAATCTTGCATTTTACATGTTCTTAAGTTGGTTCCCACCATTACCTTTCAATAACAGAATATGAGTCTTTGGAGAAATGTGGTTATATTGAACTACTGTATTGAAATACAAAGGTAGGCAAAATAAGTTGTTTACATTAGCCTATCATTGTTTCCTGTCATAAAGTTCTGTCCACCTGAAAGAAAAAGACAATCCCATCAATGTGTCCTAAGTGTTTGCTGTTTGTTAATTTTCATAATATTCCTAAACTGTTCAAAATATAGTTAGTTTGGAAAGCTCACTGAGCATGACTCCACCAAATCATTTCAGTCACAGCTGCAAGTGAGAAATCTTTATATCCATGTAGCATTTGCCACTGCATACAACTCTCAGCTTTTTGCCCATTCTTAATTACTGTACTGAATCCAGCTAGCAATAATAACACAAGTTCAGATCCACTAAAGTTCTTTCCAAATCATCCTAAGGACCCAAGTTATTAATCTGATTGCTCAGAGTTCTTTGCTAGAGTGAGTTATTTGATGCCTGTCACATTATGAACACCCCATCAAAAACTGTTCTCAGAGCTTCAGCATAAACCTATTCAAATGTATTTCGTTGACATACAATATTGGAAGACTTTTCTCAGTGCCACAAGATTATCTAAGCTGAATTGAAATAGTACAAGGCCACAGCATTATTTTTTGATGTAAGGTGTTGTGACTGATTGCCCTTGTTCTTTTGTACTTGTGCAAACTCAATCTCAATCTGCACCACAACCATTCTTAATGGTCAAGTGCGTTCCTGCCAGTCAAATAGCAAAGGAAGGATCAGATCTCCAAGTATGCCAATATGCTAGAAACTTCATTTCAAGAATAAATGTTGCTTCTTGTTTTAGTGCAATGCATACATCATCTCCTTTCTCAGCAGAAACACTGAATCAAGCAGTATTTTGTTGAATACATGGCAAATAAATGGAAGCTGCTTGAGCTCCTGTAGTGTGACTGGGTTATTGGGGTGTGGAAAGGAAGAGACAAGGAGGTTGACTTTACAGGGGCAGGACAGCTGGATATTTCTTGTATCTCACACTTTGGGATGTCGCTTACAATAGTGCTTTCAAACAAACACTGATTTTGTACACTTTGGTTTGTACACTTTTGTTTTCAGACCATTTTAGGAATTGATTATTATAGCAATTGAACTGGGTGACTGCAGGCTTGGTGTTACCTCTGAGAAGACACAGTAAAGTAGTAAACTAACACAAAACCACTGCTAGCTGCTCCTCAGCTTCCTTATCAGCACAGTTCATGTAACTAGTCTTTGAAAATATAAACCTCAGCATCATCTAGAGATGGTCTGTGCTTTTGCCAGTGGAGTCTTCACTATAATAATGTCTAGTAGATTAATTTCTCACTGGAAAAAGAAGAGTCCATATGTTAATTGAGTCCATTTTTTACCTTATAACTCATATTTTGATACACCATGTCATTTTGTAAAATGATTTAGGGAAACACTGTCTCCTTATGTTGAGTCACTATCCTATTCTTCTCTGTTGACCACAGTGGTGTGTACACAGTGTGGAAATGAGGCTTTTGTTTCCCGTGAGGCAAAGCCACTTCTAAGTTACAGGGGTGAAGCTGTATGTCCACTTCCAGATATTCACCTCGTTGGCCATGTGTTTGCTGATTATTCTCTTTTCCTTCCTCTGTTTTCAATTCATCAGAGCCTTGCAGTGCAATGAAAAGATGTTGCTTGGTTCTCAATGAATTCTGTGGAAGTACCAAAGGAAAGAGTAAGCGTCTATATTTGGAATAAACACAAACTATTATTAGACAGAGTTTTTGGAAGTAGTTGTAATTTATCTGCTATCAGGAGCAATAGAAAACCATATGGATGATAAAAAACATAACCAGGGCAAGGTCCTTCCTGTGTCTGTTGACAACTAATATGCACCAGGAGGGCATTGCCATATGTTTGCATGTACGTTACCGCAGGGGGCAGTGACATATGTTCACACGTATGTCACCCCTCTGGCCTGCTGTCATAAGGCTGTTTCCCAAGGGGCATGCTCCCTTGAAAAACAGAAACAAAAACCACAAATGTGAGTCTCCTACATTTTCTTTGTCAGCAGATTTTCTAAGACCAGTGCTGCGTTGGTGAGCAATCAGAACAGCTGCCTCAAAACAACAAAGCCTTCTGAAGCCCTGTCTGCTATCCCTTGAAGGTAGTGAATAGCAAAGAAGGAAAATACAGCCACACCGCTACAATAGTCACGCCTGCTAGAACAGTCATACCTGCTGAAATAACAGACCTGCCAAAACCCTGAGAATGGGAGACACTTGCTCGTCCCAAAATATTTCATGGACTGTCCTTCTCTTCACTTTCTCATGAGCTGGACCCAGCTTCACATGACATCATAAGCAGCTCTTGGCAGGGCAAAAAAAAGTTTGAGTATAGAGGAGTGCCAAAGTGAGAGAGAATAAAGAAGTGTTGTTCATGATACTTTCTCCTGTAGTTTTTGTGGGTTAGAGATGAACAGTACTATTAGATTATCTTGACCATTCCCCCGTCAGTGCAAAATTATTCCTTGCAATGTAATTTCTAGTGTTTTGTTCATTCCATTTAGTACTAATCCAAGCAGATAGCCTTTCTGTTGTATCTCTTGGGAGACCATTTATCCCTCAATCCACTTATTCCACTATTAGGTAGATTTTCTGAAATTTGCAGTGTATTTTTCTTTGCTTAATTTCCTTCCTCTCTTTAATTATCCCTTTTGGTGCAAATGTGGCTCATCTTTATACATTTGCATTCTCTCAGAGGTCATCAAGTCTGGTGCACAGACAAGGAATGCAAACCATATTGTGAGATTTGCTTCTAGAAAAGGGTAACCTGCAGGATATTTTGTTTGGTCTCAGATGACTTGTGACTGCAGAACCTTTTTGACGGCTTTGTGGATATGCATCTGCTAACTAAGTCTTATTTGGTCTAGGTCTGTTATATTATTTAGACTTGAATGCTAGTAATTATTCCAAGGGCTCTCTGTGAAAGTTTAATAGGAGCATACAAAGCTGCTTCCTTCTTTTATGAAGGAAATCCCTAAGTGGAGAAAAATGGTGAGAAACTCACTTACTCAAAAGAGCAACTCTGAGTTAGCCAAACAAAAATTGCGTCCCCTTTCTCTGAACTGTGCACTGCTCAAAGCCAAGTCTAACACCTAAGCATCTGATGGACTTTATTTTCCTCTCCATGATTCATAGTTAATGAAGCTATGCTTGTCTTGCACTTTTGTAAAGACTTGTGTGTTCACTAGTGTCTTCTATGAAAGGGCTATGATTTTGGTTTGCCTTTTTGCTTTTCTAGCTATTTATCTACCTTGTCTCTGTCTTAGTGTTCTGAAAGCAGAATTACCCTTTTCCTGCACAGCAATTTCACCTCCTTCAGTGTCTGGAAGCTTCCCTGTGCTTTAGGCAGCTGTGTTTATAGCTCCAGCACCTCTCAGACAAACTCAGCAGGAAGCTCTGACAGAGGCAGATAGCTAAGGCAGATCCAGGGCATCATCAGAGGCTGGTCTCTGGGAAGAGAAAAGCAAACTGAGTAGCAGTAAGTCATGGGGAGGAAAGAGAAACCATGATGGATTATATGGAGAGATTCTCCCTCTCTCCAGGAGTGACTGGGTCTGCTCAGGACGGAAATTTCTGGATTAGAGGATGTGGCAGACAGGAGAGAGTCACAGCACAGAGGCAGGCTTTGCATCTCAAGGAAAGAGTTGGAAACCACTGAAAGAAGCAATGATGAAACAGTGCTGGCTTCAGAGATGGCAGAAACAATAAGTTCCCAGGTATCAGAGGCTACTAAGCAGTTTGCTGCAAATCAAAAAGCCGCCAAGTTGACTGCAACCAAGCTGCAAAGGACTTTCCATGCAGGGACAAAGTAACCAAGGAGAGAATTTAGCAGAGATTTCTTTACAAAGCTTTTGCTATTTCTGTCTTTCCTAGTCAGACTGAGTTTTCCACTAATTAAAATTATATTTAAAAAAAAAAAAAAGAAAAAAAGAAAAAAAGAAAAGAATGAGTATTCTCCTTTAAATTAACAGAAGTTCTAGATATTTGAAGTTGAACATGTTTTTGGTCTGCTCTAGGGACCTCACCATAAGAGAAAAGTCCCAAGCTCCACTCAAAGAGTTCTACCTCCAGCATCAACACAATGTCCCTACCTCGTGAAGAAATAAAATTTCAATCCAGTAATTATTTGGGATTAATTTTTTAATTTATATGTCTTTTTTTCTTTTTTGCATTTTGTTCAGTGTTATAGAATAAAGTTGATATTGGTATTCAGCTTGCTTTATTTACCATGTGGTTATGACCACATTACCTAACCTAACAAAGTAATATATATCTTTAATACTTTCTGCAAAGAACAAAGAATGTAAATTTGGTCCCTAAAATTTTGGTCTTGTCATTAACTTAAATGAAACGGCATTTTACCACAGCTAGTTACTACCCTACCTGCCAGGATACTTTACTTTTAGTTCATGCTCCTTCATTTGTCTGGCTGCAGGGCATCAGCATCAGATTTAACTCAAAATATTGACAAAGTTCTTGCCCGACTAGGCCATCGGTGTAAAATTCTTCACACAAAATTAGGAAATACTTTCAAAAACAAATAAATTAGACAAAGCTGTAATTGCCTCATGGATATTCTGCAACAGGAAGAAATGTCTGAACTTGAATAAATTATTTATTCAAAGTAATTTGCTTCATGAAATAAAGTAGGTTGGATGTAGGGATCAGAAACCAGTAAAAGCAGATGCTGGCTAAGGAGGTAAACCCAAAGAAAGAAGAAAAACATACCCTCGTCCATGGAAACGGTCGTGAGGGAGTGCAAATTGGGCAGAAGTTAATGGTTGGGGCAATGAAGGTTTTCAGTGTTGTGGTCAAAGACAGTAATTTAAAGAGCCACGAAAAGTGTTTCCATTTATTAATTTTATTTAATGATATGTTAAAAAGTCATGAGAAAAAAAAGAGAAAAAGCCTAAGAAAGCACTGAACAAGATGGTAGTCATATTAGTAGTCATGCAGGATAATTACAATAGCAGTGTAGATCTGCATACTAGTATTTTGAGATATTAACTATGATATATAACTGGGGATATAACTTTGAGGATAACTATGTTAGTTTACCTAACATACCTTTCTACCAGTGCAATATCGTTCCTTCTTTTTTGCTGAATAGAGAATTGGTTATGAATGTCATAATCAAGATACTCTATCAGATCTTCCCTTTCTTATCCATATTATGGATTTAGATTTTTGTTGGGGTGTATGCATTTCTAACAAGTTGTAAAAGCTGATATTTCAAAGTATTTGTTTTGTGAATGTATAATATGAACAGAGCATTGTAATTTATTATTTTTATAACCTAGTCACTGGAATATTATTTCTGCTTCTGTAGTGCTTGTGCTTCCTACTTTTGCTCTTGTAGGTTTCAACCTCCATGGGCAGAAGACAAAAATGTGTCACTCAACTCAAGTTTACAGCTATGTCCTAAAGTTTTGCTGTTTACACCAAATTCTGATTTCAGTTTCTTTAATTTCTCTCTTACTTCTTTTTTTCTTTTTTTTCTTTTTTTTTTTTTTTTTAATCTCAAGTCTGAATCACAATACAAGACCACTCTGGCTTTAAAAGCTACACAGAGAATTAAATCCCATTCATCTCCATGATTCACATAGTCCACACTTCCTGAAAAAGTTAAATCACGTGGGAAAAACAAGCTTGGTTAGCCTGGTCATCGGCGACCTTAGAAAGACAGACTATTGTTGTACTACCACAACTATGTCATCTGCTATTTGAACTTCAGTTTCATTTATGAAACTCAGGATCTTTCAGATTATTAGCATCGCTGAGAGTGGATTTTCCATGACACTCTTGCATTGCAATATTCAGACTGAGACACAACACAGGAATGCAGAAGTACTATGTTGCAACTAGGCTCGCTGGCATAAGCAAAATGGCATTTTGTTGCTTATGGATCTGTAGTGGGAGCCTGGGGCAGGAGAGGAACTAGGGTGGAGACTTGTGCTGAAGGTAAGCATCCTGATGTCCTGGGCTTGCTTCTCCTCCTGGGGCTGAGAAGAGGCAAGAGGAGCTGGGGGAGACTACTCTTGGAAGGGCTGCTCCCTATTCCAGGCAGCTGTGGCTGACAAGATTTATTTTTTCTCTTCCCCATGTACCTTATTCATTGGAGCTTTATCTTCATTGAATGTCATCCTCTATTTCTGTCATTTGCTGTCATGAGGTCCTTCCTCAATTCTTCATGCACTATTTTGTTCTACTAATAATATGTTTGTGTTACCAATATACATGGCCTTCCCTATATTCGTTGCGTTACCTATAAGTATGTTTAATGGAACGGATCTTAGGAAAGGTCCTTGTGGAATTCCACAGGTGACCTCTCTCTCATGTGAAAAGTGACATTTTATTTTTATGGTTTGTTTAATGTCTTTCCTATTTTTGAAAGCTCAGTGGAGGGTAGGACATTTTCCCTCCTGTATATGCCTATATAGGAAGCAAGTGCTCATTTTTATCACCATATCCCAAAGGTTTTGGGATCATTTGGGGCTTGGCAAGAACACTGCAAACATACTGTCGTTTGGAAACAGGTTCTAGAGGTAGCACAGAGCACCTGAGCTGGCTCAGATTTCAACACCATTTTACAACCTGTGCTCTAGCTAGATGTTTTATTCTTACTTCTACTGTCATAAAGGCAATGATCCTGTATAAGCCCTGTATTTGTTCTTCACAAATGAACTCTCTCACTTGACAAAAGAAACAAATTGTGCTTTGCTGTGCTTTCTTTCATGCACGTGAATATCTCATACTATTCTACTTCCATGGAGAGTGTAGTACTACATAACATCTAAAAATTTATTTGTAACATTATTCCGGATGTTCTCCAGAACAATAAGTTCTCCAGAATCCTGTGTGTTTTCTTAGTATCACTCATCTGATCTCAGACTCCTTGCAACAAAGCTGGTGTCTTGAATAAATGTTCTTCCCTAAATGGTAAATTGTGGCCACCTTGATATTCCTTCTGAGATTTTCATCATCCTTTGATGAAAAAGCCACAGGATATGTCAATGCTCTTTGCTGCTGTTTGTATTTTTGTATTTATTTCTCTTTTGAAAGAGATCACTTGGGATGAAATGGTAGCTATTCATCTGAGGAAGCATAAGATTCCTTTGTCTGTCTTGCTGCTCTTTGGTTAGGTTGCATCAAGTGAGCATGGATCAGCTTTAATGACGGAAGTGGCAATTAGTGCTGCTGAGCTATAGTTTCAGGGTTTTGACAGAGCTGCTGAGCTTAATAAATTATGGACTCAGTGAAATGGGGGCAGTATAGATGGAAGGAAGGCCTCAGAATCTGCCTAAGCAGCACATGAACTGGTAGTGCGGTGAATTGCATCTCTATTCAATAAATGTCCATTTCAGTCTGTTTTTGCGGTCAAGTGTGAAGAAGAAACACCATCTGTAATTAATAACAGTAAAAAAAATAAATCCATATGAATACATGCCAGCACAAGGCATGAAACAGGGACAAAAAAGGGTTGGAAAAGAGAATAAAAAGTGCTTCAGAATAATGGTGAAGACTCAGGCAACCATCCTGTGGGATGGACAGAAGCCTCCAACACAAAGCTTTGGGGGATACATCAGAGCTAAAGGCCTTTTTAGGACCGTGCCAGATTTCACAGAGATAAAAATATATCATCACACAGGTTATTCCAGTGTGTGAAGTGAGGTGAAAGTTGTCTCCTCCTTACATCTGTGCATTTCCACAGCCAGGATTGGGAACACTTGAGCATCTGTGATTGAAAAAAATACAGAAACTGCCCTTCTGTGTATTCACAGAATGTCTTTTACAGTTCTTTATGTTCCAGGTGTACCCAAAGTATGGCAGGCACTGTGCAAGTGAGTAGGAAGGAGAGGCTTTGGGACACAAAGACTATGGTTTCCATGAGCAAAAATCACAAGTGGAAGAAGACAGCACCCACAATCAAGGAAGTTGAAGTACTGACCAACCATTTGCTATTGATTGCCTTTGTAGAGCTGTAAGGTATTCCCTGTGCTTTCTTAATTTTATCCGGTTATGTTGATATATGTTTGACATAAACCTCAGCACAAGGTGTTGCATCAGTATTTGACGCCCTGTTGTTCTGTTCAGCACAGTAAATATTATTTCAATTCTAAATACTACTTATTAATTAATATTAATACTACTTTCTTTATAATAAAGTCAGTTAAATTGTAGTGGGTACTTATTTAGAAATGGATTTTCTGGAAGAAGGTCGGTAAAATATGGCCTTATAGGACACCTCACCAGAAACTTGAGAAAAGTGATAGGTGAGGGTATATGTCTATCTGCCTAATACTTTAGGCATCTACTCATGTCCTTTTCCCTCCTTTGTGCCCTCTTATCTTTTCTAAGTTTACTGTACTAACAAATTACACAAAGCCAGGGTACGGACTCAACTCAGGCACTTTATTTATCATATTGCTTAATAATTAGCACACTCGCTGGCACGGTGTGGCTTGCAGAGGGAGAGTTCCCATCTGAGGACTATGCCCTCAGCAGCAGGGCTGAGCGCAGCCTCCCTGCTCCAGAGAGCAAGCAGCAAAGCTGGCGTCAGTCATGCCATGGCCACATGGCCTTCTCCCAATGTACTTACTGGTACAGATTTAACCTTTATAGTCTCTACCCCTAGGATATTTTAGGGACTAAGACTGTTTACCCTTTCTGTAGTCCTCCAGGGAAAGGGGCAAAATGCGTTATCCCCACTTTAGCAGCTGGGAGGGAAGCACAGAACTGCCGAGTGGTAGAAAAAAAACATCTCTGCAGACGCAGAGGTGAGGCTCCAAAAAGTGGGATTTTCATAAGACTATGCCAAAATAGTGTTTTCTGCCTCTGTTATTGGTGTTGGCTAGCAAATCAGAATTTGGTTTCACAAAAAAAAGTTGGGCTAGGAAGCTTAGTAAAAAATGAAAATCAGATAGAGCTCTTTCATGTACATGAAGAGTAACATTCATACTCAACTTCTGAATCCACTGTAGCCCATGATCATGATAGAAACATATTATCTAGGAAATCCAGATTCAAACTCTTTCTCTTCTTCAGACCAGATATTCAGTCACTGCTCTACAAACCGCCAAGTGGGCTTCTGAGATGCTACAAGGATGTTGAAAAGGGAAATGTAAATCTGCTGCTAATGAGTCGTCATTATCCAAGCTTCTACCCAAACATTGCAATTTGTTTTAAAAAATCCAGCTTTGAAAAATTACCAGTTCCTGATGAAAAAAAAAATAATGGTGTAAAGATCTTGGTGAGTTTTGTGCATTACAGCAAGACTGATTTAAATTTTATTATTTTTATTGAATTCAATGATGTGCTAAATCAGCTCACCATTTATCAAAACTTGAGTGAGCCAGCATAGGAGAAGTACTCGATCTGGATTGAAAAGCACTTTTTTCAGATAAGGGTTTCTAAGAAAAGTGAGCTGCTTTGAGTGTCCATTTTGATGAACTGCTGTCTAAAATGCATCCCAAGAAGTTGCAGTCATATTGCTTCTATTCACTTGTTCAGTATTTTAAGATTCACACTTATTAGACTGCCACAGTGTAGTATGAATATTGTGCCCTTCAGAAGGATGACATGGTCTCAGTGTATTGGCTCTAAGGATTTTTTGCATGACTTCACTAGTGACACTTTATATCAGGTCGCATTATATCAGCTAGCTCAACAAGAATGCCAGTGACTTTCACCTTGTTCCAGCTTGCTGTAAACATAATAATTATCAAAATTATATTTTTTTTTATTTACTTAACAAGCAGTACTTTTGAAAAGAAATAGTCTGGCATGAGAAAACATAAATGCTAGCAGAAGTAGTCACAAATCTTCCATGCTTTCAAATGCAGCTTCTGGCATTTTAAAACCACAGAGTGAGAAAAACTGGAATGAGGAGGAGATGTCTCAGTGTATGCTATGTTGCTTGCACTTTCCCTATAAATGTCCCATTGTCATTATTCTGGACATAGCTCCACCCACGGATGGTAGCAATACATATTTGCAAAGCGCTAATACTGTTATCCATCTGCCTAACCTTGTGAAAGCCTGTAAGACGGTTTGGTTGCCAGTGGTCCATCTTGCTTGCCATTACTCTGGTCCTTTTCTACTGGGGATGAATTGCTCCAATGAAAGCAGAAGTTTCCAGTATTAGGGGAAAAATATCTGACGGCCAGTATGTGAGTTTACTGTCAATTGGATATTTGCATTTTTAACATCCTTTCTACAAAAGCTTATGTCATCACCTCTCTTTTTTGTTCTGCTTAGGTCTTGGTCTTGCACACATATTACCATTTCATGTTGTCCAGCGTCTGAATAAATGCTTTCAGTTCATACCTACTATACAAGTTAAGTTAGTGGGTGTTTTCCGGCTGATTCCAAAAGACATGTGCTTAGTTACTATCTAACCTAATATATGCTTTGGGGTTGGGGTTTTAAAGCCACTCTGCAGAAGCTTTCCAGACAGGTATGAGACAATGGAAGTTCTCTAATTCTAAAGCGATCAATTTTTGTTCTTTATTAGGAAATATTTCATTTTGCTATAATAAAAGATTAAATATAGTTATTATTTTTTAAGTACTGTTCTAATTTTAGGAGGTGGTAATTTAGTAAGTTAGACTGTTACAATCTGGGGAACAGAGAGAGTCATCCCTGACAGAGTTCTAAACAGTTATACATTCAAACCACTAAAAGTTACCATATGCAGGTTTCCCATTTCCCTCTCATACATGCTCCCATTGAGCACATATTAGCAATTCCTAACCTAATCTATTGAAATTATTCAGCCAGTTCACAGTGTTGTTTTTAAAATGAAAAATGCTATGATCTTTTAATGTCTTCACTGTTATAATATGTACTAAATTAGCAGAACCCTGATGCTCTGATCATGTACACCACAATGTGCTATTTAAAACTGGAAGCCCAGCAGGAGATTTTATTTTTATTAATTTAGTATAATTTTAAACATTACAAAAATAGCTGTCTTGCAGCTTCCCTGCTGAGTCCTAGATTGTTGCCACAGCCTCTGTAATACTTTATCAGGAGAGTAACATCACTATAAATACTGCATAGTTGATTCTGGTTTCAACACAGAATACAAAAGGATGTGGAAGACTGAAGAAGAGACAAAAAAGAAACAGGGGTGGTTCTGTTTTACTTTCTTTTTTTTTTTGTCTTTTTGTTTGCTTGCTTTTAAATCTTCTTTCCTCATGGGTTTGTCTCTAATGGGACCTGTGAATTTGTAGTCAAAGACTAAAGGTTGAGGTTCCACATCGTAGTTAACTTTAAGCGTGTCACCGTAGGAAAATGAATTTCACTCTAGCTCCCTTGTCTATCACTCTGCCACTCTCCTGCCGTCTAAACACTGCTGTAATGTTACTATTCAAGTCTAATGTGCAGTGTAAGAGCAACCTCACATGAATTGCAGCTTTGCAGTTTTAAGTACAGAACTAGTTCACATCTGCTCACCTTTGTGTGTATTTAGTGATCTTACATCTGCCTGGAAAAAAAAGGGCAACAGACAGTTATCATATCCAATCTCTTACCTGTAATAGAGACACAGACAGAGTCAGGTAGACATAATAAATTTTGGCCCTTTTATCATGCATTTCCTTTTTTGGAATGAGCTGAATTGAGCAGAAATTTTGCCAGGAATGTCCCTTTCCAATGAAATCTGTGAACTCTCAACAATGGAGGGGTCTTGGCAATGAAACAATATTTACTATGCAAAAGATGTGGTTTCAGGTACCACAGTCCACCATTCATAATGAAAAGCTGGGATGGACTGCTGGGGGGAAGAACAGACTGTGGATGAAAGTTATTTAAAGTAAAATGATGTGAGTTACTAAATTTAAGCTCACTGTGGAACTCTTCAATGCCTGTATTATTTATACATATTGATCAATACAATACTTTATATTAAAGCAAGTTATAGAGAGATTATTAATTTTTTACTGGCTACCTGTATTATGGACAGTGGTGGTGCTTTCCAGGTACAATTCTTAAAATAAAATCTGAACAAAACTGTCCTGGTTTGAGATAGACCAGAACCAATTTTATTTTCAGTAATTTTACTTTTCAGTTAAGTCGCGTCTAACTGCACTGCCTGACATTAATGGCATATTTTTCAGACACTGTCCACATCTAGCAGATAATGTCTGATGTTTATAGTGAATACCAAGGACTGGTAAGCAGAGACACTCCTGGTTATACTTATTGCTATAAAACCAAGGCCAGCTAACTTTGTTCTGTACAAAGTCGGAGGGTCAGAAGCAGAAAAGCATAGAGGGGTCGCACCTGTGGGGAGGAGTGGACAGGACAGGTGACCCAAAACTGACCAACAGGGTATTTCATCCCATCTGCCTCATGCTCGGTATAAAAGCTGAAGGATCAAAGGGTCAGCCCTCCTTCTTCAATGGCCGACGTCTGAGGAGGACTCTGTCTGTTCATCTGCCTTTGATCCCGATCCATGCATTCCTTAATCCAGGTCTGGAATCTAGTTCCACTGGGGCTTTCCCAGTGCCTGCTGATGACACAATCATCATCCTATGAGCTCAGTATCAGTTTTGTATATATTTCTTTTTTTTTTAATTGATATTATTATCTTTTCTTTTTATATAATAAATGATTAAGATTCACCATGTGACTGTATAAGGAGAAGTGTATTTCACTGGCTAGCAACTGATTCTCTGGTTAAATCTGTGTAGCTTTCATTAAAAATTACTGATTTGGCAGATCCATAGTGTAAATGTGATAGGTTGCCTTTTGCATTTGAGAGAGAGGGGCCCTTACATTCAAAACATCTTGGCACTTGGATGTTAAATGTCATATAGATATTGATTGAGTGACACACCGGCAATTCAGCAACATCTCAGACAGGGGTTGCATGTTGGCCTGCCTGGGGCATAGAAGGCAGGCAACCTTCCTCCTTGATGACCCATCAATTAATTCTAATTAAGTCTATAGTATTTTTCTCTGAACCACATCAATACTGACTAAAACTCCCCCACGAGCCCTCAGTCCATACAAGTGGGTTAGCCAAGTGTCTGTTAATTAGCTAAGATAATTAATATTTTGTCACCAAAGTGTTTGTTGCTAGAAAGTGTTGCTGTATTCCTGGTGCTGTGATGTTTACACCTATGTACCCATGTGTGGGAAATATCAATTCATTTGCAACTCTCTTCTTTTTCCACAACTGCCAGGAGAAGGTGAGTGAGGTAAGTCATTCCAAGTATATTGGAAGAAATGAGGCATGAAGTAAAAGCTTTCCTGCCCTCTCTGCTGTTCCTCAGGAATGTAAGGCAAATCACTGTAGTAAAGAGAAGAATCCAGGCATTAAGTAAGGCACTAGGACAGTGAGGAGTGAGCCCTCCATGTGACACACTCTCTTGAGCTGATGACATTCATGTCCTCAGACCTATCACTCTGAGTTCATGACGATGAGATCCACAAGATGTCTCATGTGGTATTTTTCTTCTTGGCAATGCCAGAGGTCTTAAAATCAAGATTTTACAAGGTTTAAGAAAGCTACATTTTTTTTTACTTTTTTTTTTTTTTTTTTTACTTTTTTAAATTTTTTTTTTACTTTTCTTTTTTACTTTTTTTTTAATAAAATATTTTATGAACGGGGTGTATGCACTGACAGTGTTACAAATAATTAAGTATTGGGCAATTCTCTGTTCTTAATATTGTTAGTTGTACTAATGAAATTAATCAAGTGGATCAATCTGAGCAGTGTTCCAGCTGTTTCATGAACAAAAGCTGAAGGACTCTGAATGGCTCATAGTGAACAACTTCGTGTAAAAACAAAGTGGGATTTTCCATTTAACACTGGAATTTTCTTTTCATCTGAAGGAAAACTTGGTGTATTTTTTACTCTTCCCAAAAGTAGTTGTACTGTTGGCTCAGTAGGTTCGCATAACAAAGTGACTTAGAAAAATATTGCTCCAGATTGCTAGTGGAAGAGATTTGGGTTTGGAGATCTATCTCTGAGGACATTGCAACTGCCCTATAGGATAATAACTGTCCTGAAAGAAAGACTGATATATTGGTGTTATCGTTGTGTCTTTCATCAAACTGCAATGGGAAAGACAATACTACAATACTGATTTGACTAAAATGATTAAATTCAGATTTAATATTACCTTCCCATTAAACCAGAAATCACATCTTACTCATCCAAATGGCAGAGGTCCCACACATTTCAGCAATAAGATCTAATATGGTAGAGTTATTCCAAGATACATACCAAATACGTATTTTTCTAATTTTCTTTCTTTTCATACCTAGTTTATAATATTGGGACAGAAGCAAAAATAAGAGAAGGTGTATGATTTGTCTTTCCAGTGACCAACTATTGAAAAATCAACATTCTTGGTATTAACAGCCATGTACTTTGATATGAAAAAAAGCATATATAAATTTAATATTTTACCCTTTTGTTGAAATGTCGATTTCTACACCAGAACAGATCTGGACAGTAGACTGTGACTTCTGCTCAGAATACTAAACAAGTCTATACAGTTTCAGAATACTACTGTTTTTTAAAAGTTACAATTAAATGTGTTGTCTGTGACAACCAGTAGATTACAACTCTAAAAGACTAGTTGTTAACAATTTGTTATACTATCATAAAGAGTTTTCATCTAAGATATCTTTAAAGAATCATGCTGTTGTTTGTCATAAACTGTATTTTCAGTAATCAATACATAAATTACATATTAGATTAAAAGTACATAGATTTTGATCAATTCACATTGACTTGAACTGCAGTTTGCTTAAGCCTACAGACATTGTAAAAATATTCTAGATATACTAAAAACTGCTTGATCTTTTTTCATTGTTTCTTAGTAAAGCACATACAGCTTTTTATTAAATTATTTTCCAAATGTTATTTTGTAAAGAAATTTAATAAAATTTACTACTCTGCAATCCATTGAGCACTTCCTAATTTAATTTTCATATTCTGCATTTCCTGGGATTTACAATTAAAATTGTGATGAGCCAGACATTCAAACTCTTACATGTGTGAGATTTTATTTTTTTTTAGCTGAACAATATCAAAAGGATTTTGGTTTTATAAAATATTTTTTAAACAAAAAGTGCCAGCAAATGAGGGGTTTTGTGCATAGATTGTGAAGTTTTTACTAAGTTTGACAAACACTTTCTTCTTTTTGTCTTACTTCTTTACCTTCTCAACTGTTTGGCAAAGTTGTCTGTTTATGCCAATGCCAGATACAGTTAATAGAAAATAATAGTTCTGACATTTTATACTCTCCAACATTGATCAAATAAAATTAAAAAAAATCCTATTCTCCAGAACAGACACTGTCATTAAAATTCTTGCAGATCTATTTACATAAAACTCAGCATGTGTGTAACCAAGAATGAGCTATTGTGTTCGAGAGTTAGTTCATTTTACTACTATTTTATTATGCAGAGTTCTTGGAGATCACTACAGATAAATATATTTATTTCTTTTACAGTAGTAATGCTTGATTTTTATTTTGCTTTAAAGATGCCTCTTGAGCTCTACAGCGTATTGCAAAGTTTGCATTCCTTAATTTATACTTTTTCTAAAAGAACAGGTTATTTTTGTGCCACTAGCCCAGAAAAAGAAGCACTCCAAACAAACCTTAAGGGTACTGGGCCAGCTGTCCGTTCTTATGGTCATTTTAGATGCAGTCATTTTTCCTATCCTGAGCTTGGTAAGGATCTTTTAACTAGCCCCTGAGCTGAGTCCTTGTGCTCTGAAAGCAGCAAATGCAAAAATACTTGAATTTACTCAGTGGTTCAGCCAAAGTTTATCGTTCAGGCCTCCCAGTGGCAGCTTTTAATTTATGTTCAAGCCTCCCAGCATTTGCATGTATACAGGCCTCTTCTCAAAATTTGGTAGTACTTTAAATTGAGATTACATTGTGTGGTTAGAAAGTAGCTTCTCTTTAGGCTTTTATTGGACCCAATAACATGCCTAATTTATAGGAGGACACATCTGAGGATTGACAGCCTTCTCTAACATCCGCCATGTGGCAAAAAATACAGACAGGTTTTGTCGGAGTCGGAGGAAAGCATCATAAATAATTGGCTCCAAAAGCTGTAAAAGCACACAGGGTAGTGCAGTGCCAGAGACGACGTAAGCTTAGAGGGCTTTGTAGTTTGGCTGTCATTATGAAATAACATTTGTTGTAAAAAAAACAGGTGTATTAATTTTCAGAGCCGTAGGTCTGCCTAGTCTCCTCACTCAACATAGAAGGTCAGTATCGGCAGCTTTCTATCCGCAGTGTGTTGTTTCCCTCTGTATTTAATAGGAAAGGAGCAGAAGACAAGTCCCACCCATCTGAGGACTGGGACAAGGGATGTCTTCTTGCCAGGGGATACAGCTGGTCCTCTCTGATGTAGGACCCTGCTCATGGCAGGCTGGATTTAGCTGTATAAGGGGAAACAGTGTCAGAATGAATAACATACAGGTGCACATAGCGTGGTCTCCAATGTATCGTTTCTAGACTTTGCAGACACATTTCAAGATCTGTTAAAATAGGCAAGCTTGCTGAATAAAAATTTAAAAAAAAAAACCACAAAACATTGCAGGCAATAACGATATACACTTATTAGGGCCTAATAAAACAAGTTAAAATTTCAGCTGCAATTCTTAGCAATATTATTGACAGCAGACTGTGGCTGCTTTTAACTATTTGTCTGGTTAAGAATTATCTTTGAGTGGATCCTAAACTTTGCCTAGAACTTACAGAGTTAATTTCAATATAAAAGGTTTGCAAGGAAGACAAGAAACTACATCATACTTGTGCTACATTTCATTGCCCAGTAGCCTTTTGATCTGCAAGAAAGCTTTCGCCTCCAAGATTTTCCAACAGATGTTTATAAAACCTACCAGGGAGATGACTATATGATGAAGTAGATGGGCCAGGGGGGCACAATGGTCACTAGCAACTGCTTCTTCATATCACAAGGAGCAGAAACATTTTGTCCGCATCTAATCACTGTCTCAGCCACAATAGCTTAAAAGGAGGATAGAGGACAGCTGGTCCTCATAGTCTCTGAGTTGTTGCAGATCCTTCATATGACTCTTTAAAAAAAACCCTGAACAACAGCACTAGCTGCTAGACAGGTGACGGTTTTCAGTGTCTCTCTCTCAACTTTCCATAAGCTTGCTCATATAGATTCTCAAGGAGTTATACTGGCATGCAATTATAATGAAATACTAATTGGCATTAAAGAAAAAGATTGTGCCTGCATAATATAACTCAGTTCTAATATATTTCACAATACGCTTATTCAGTGAAGGAAAGCATTCTCCTAGCCAGCAGAGTAAATTTTCTGATATACAAATGGACATTTTATCCTCTTCTAGCCTGATCTTTTGGTGGCATCATGAATTTCACAGACAGCTTGGTTAATCAGCAGAGTACTCCAGAAGAGAGCTTTTTTGGCTAAAAGTAAAGTTACTATATCTTTTTAACTATCCATGTCCAAAGCTCCCAAAACATCCCTTAGGACCTAACATTCCTACACTATCATTATATTTCCAGTATGCAAGAAACTAAGGTAGAGTTAATTAGTTCTGATAATACCAGTGAGTTTAGACTACAACTTCTGAAGAGTATATCAGGGTGGGTTTTTTTAAATGTTACATATATTTTATTCTTTTTTCCAGCTCAATATTCCTATACCCTTGATTTCATGTTCCTCAAGTTTTCACTGAAATTTCTGACAGTGTTACAGCAAATTAAGAGAAATTTAAATTATATTCCAGGTGCCAGTGATCTGCAAAATAAAAAATGTTTTGAAATATGTGTTTCCAGTGAATTGCTGACTTTAACCTTTTTATTTTTTTTTCTTTTTTTGTTTCTGTGATTTACTGGTGAATGCCGGCATTTCTTCTCATCTTCTGCTGTTACCTTGATATGAGCACTGACATTAAGCAATTCTAAGGGAAATTTTTCAACTTAGAAGGAGGAAAAAATGTTCGTATCTGAGAACATTGTAATAAAATGGTTACATATGCTCACATAAAATGAAGGTTTATGTTTTTCTGCCACTGAAAATCCAATATATCTGTAATTGTCACAGAGGGCAAGAAAGAAATCTTGTCAATTGTCTATAGATCAAAAGTAATCTCAAATATTTTGGAAGCCTTCAGTGACACCTGTGTCACAGAACACAACAATGTTGTTTGACATGGCTTAAGGTATACAGATAGGCTTGTCTTCAAAAGTAAGGAAAAATGAGAAGCAAACAGAAGTTTTGGAATTACTTTTTAGTTAAACTAGGAACCTATTCTCAGTTAAAATTTAGATATCCATGGATGACATCACACCAGCACTTCAAAGGCTTATGTTTCATCTTTTATTGTTTTTTATTTCTTTTTTTCCTCATTTTGGATGGAAACTAAGGAAATAACTAAGTTTTTCTCTGAGAAAAATTATAATCATTTTCAAGACTTCATATCTAGCTTTATCTGATTACATATTAAACAATATTCTTGTTCTCTTGTCAACATTACTGGGTTTATTTCTACCAATACATCATAACTATGTACTAAAAAGCATAAACTGTACATTGAAGTCTATGCATTATGTAGACACCAGCAATATTTATTTTGCAGGGTTGTTTTTTTCTTGTTTTTTTTTTTTTCTTTTTCTTTTCTGTGAGACTGGGATAAAGAATGAACAATTTAGTTTACAATCTAATTTTAAGGGAAATGAGAAGTGATGAAATGTCATGAAAAGAAAAAAATCCTGAAATAAAGCAGAACTATTTCACAACACACATAAAATAACTCCTTCTCTGTAGCTTGTAAACAGCACTAATGTCCATTGCTTTTTATTCACTTATTTGCAAATAACTGACATTATGCCTGTGCTTAAAGTCAAGCATGTTACTACTGCAGCAGTGTGGGCACCTGTTGAGCCTTTGCCCGTAATTCCTACGCTATGCAGCTTTGTAAAAGGGATGCTGATTCTTTTGTCTGCCTCACATTAGCAAAACAAACGCTGCCACAAGTTGGGAGAGGAGTTTGCTGGGCAGAAACACCAAGGGCCACCCAATTCATGCTGAAAGTAAGGCTATAACTGTCAAAAGAGAAAGGGCTAGAGCTAGCTCATGTCCCCTGCCCTGTGATCTTTCCCTGCAGCACAGCTAGCGCCTTTCCAGGCGGTGGGGTAGAAAGGGCAGCTGGTGCTCAAGTGTGCTCAAAGGATAATGCAAATATTGCCAGCGCAGGGAAAACTTTGCTGAAGTTGACACTTCTCCAGGCAGATTGCTCAGCCCTGTCAAGAGTCAGCTGAAGAATACTGAACGAAACTCTATAACGAGACCTCTCTGCATTGCATCAAGCATGACAGAAATCCGTAATACTCTCAAATGCAGTCACCCCATTATTAAAAAAAAATAAATGGCATCAGGCAGCAATACCCAAGCTTCATGAACACAGTGCAATGACTGTGTCACACCATTGCAATTGCAGATAACAAATATAACAAAAAGGGAAAATATGGCTTTTTATACATTGAGGTTGTATGTACATACTGAGCAAGTTTGTTCTGGTTACCTGGATTTCCAAGGTGTCAGCACTAGCCTCAGAAATCATAATCCTCAGTAATGGGGAAGGGAAGGAAACACTTATTGTGCTTTTGAAGCAGGTCTTGTCAGAAAGCATTTTGCCTTTGAAATTCCTCTAAATATATTTGTATTATCTCTCTTAATTTTCATCTTCCTTGGTATCTAAAAATGTACATGTGGTTTATTCTGCATTATTCCAAAGTTCTGTTCTTTTCAAATCAGTAGTAATACTTTTATTTACTTCATTAAAGTAATGATTTTACCCTCAAAAAAGATTATCATTCTACATTTCCCCAACTCAATTTGTGGAAAGTATTTCTAAGGTTTTTTCTTTTTCCCCCCATAATTATTTTAGCAATGGTTTCATAATAAGCATACTTTCATAACTGCAAGACAATATATAACTGCATTAGTCTTTAGTACAGAACTCATTTTCTGCCCACTGGAAATTGTGGGACAGCCATACAAGATATGCAAAACTTGTAGGCTCTGCGTTTCGAGGTGAGGGGTTTTTTTTCCATAAGTCCATTCTATTTTTTAGAACATATAAAATTGAGAGCTATGTATCAGATGAGTTTTAAGTACTTGCATCTTTTGGCAGTTGAGTAAATACGTCAAAAATTTTCTGTGAAAAAATGCTACCAGTGGAAAACAGAAAATTTGGTCTTTTTTTCTCTGTCATGACTTGACTTTGTAATTGCCTTTTAAGAAGTACATGTAACACAAGACTCACCTTTCCTTCGAGATATTTATTTTACGGAATATAATTTTATAAAGTATTTTGTTATGAAGCAAATTTCTGTCAATAAGACTTTTGCTTAAAAATAGTCATAACAATCCCTTGTGTCTCAAATTGATTTTTCTGATGAGAACCTTGAAGAAAGTTGTTATCATTTTTTAAACCATCAGGCAGTCACTACATGAGAATAAACCATTCAGTGCTATGGGTTTAGTTTATTTTATGTTTCTTTTTCATGGCGCTATGGTTTGTTCATTCCCCAGCAAAGAACGATCAGTCGATCAAAATTTATTAGCTAGTGTTGACCTATCTGGATCTAGTTAGAAACTGTGGTCTCCTATGTTGGCCATTTAGTGAAATTTTCTGTGTAGCTGACCAGAAATACTATTATGTTTGAGAATTTGCATCTACTTTAGTGTTCCCCTAAATTTAAGGGCTTAAGAATAAGTTTCGGACTTCCTGTCTTGCTATTAAAGGAGAATGAGGGTCCTGTTTAATTTATTAAAGAAGATGGACTTGCTTTATTATTAGAGCAGTAGTATTTTATATAAAAGCCAAGGAAGGATGTTCATTTATAAGGCAACTTTTCCCAGAATTTAAATTGGTGGTAACAGATAATGGACAGTTAAAATGTGGTGTTAGTCACCACTTAACATCATGAGCTATGGCTGAAGTACATGAACACCTCTGAGTGCACTGTTAGATGATCATTGCATTAGATGATGGAAGAAACACATACTCTGGCTGGACTCTACAGATACCAAGATACATCTGAGTTTTACATTTACTTTAAAATAATAAGGCAATCCTACAAGTGGATGATTAACAAATAATTTGGTTTGACTCCATGTTTTAATATTGAAAAACAGGAAAAACTGAAAAATATTTGGCCTATCCATCAGGGAACTGAATAATCCTTATCTTTTCCTTGACTTCTATCGACTGATTTAGAACAATTTAAAATCTGCTCTGTTTTCATACTAAGCTTAGTTTTGTCCTTAGAAATAACTGAGAACACGTAAATAGCTCTTCACAAGGAGACTAAATAGATAAACTATATTAATAGTATGTAGGATACACGTTTACCATCTTGTAGTTAGAGAACTCTAGTTGAAAACACTATTAAACATTGTCACTAATTGAAACATTTTGTCTATGAGTTTGATAAGGACTATATCTGGCTCTTCCACCCATCAGATTGTACTGGAAACACTTACCAGAAGACGCTGAATTTAACTTCCTAGATATTTTGGCCAACAGTTCAATGAAGCCCTTAAAATGTGATTAAGTGTATCAAAGCCACCATGATTAGCTGTGTTCCTCCAACCTCTTTAATTAGTCAACTAACATTAAACGTAGAGAATGAGATAGTACAAGGCAGCATGTCTTGCAGTTATTTGTGGCTATTATTGTCCAAATCAACAGTGTGAAAGTCATTATGCTTTGGCAAATTTGTTACTAGAACTTCCTGGCCAGCCTTTGCACTAAAGCCCGGTGAAATTTGTGGGCGAGTCCTTAAAGCTGCGTGTTTTCCAAAAAAAACCATTGAAATTTCCCATGGAGAATAGGTCCCTCCACTTTTGTAATAGGCAGAGCTGCCATGTCTTATTGACATAATACAAATATTTCTGAAATAGAATGGTATCTACTGAAACAGCCCTAATTTTTAGAAATAAATTATCTAATCTGGTCCTAATCTGATGTATGATGTAAAAAATCATAGAATCATAGAATCATAGAATGGTTTAGGTTGGAAAGGACCTTGAAGATCATCGAGTTCCAACCCCCCTGCCACAGGCAGGGATACCTCTCACTAGACCAGGTTGCCCAAGGCCACGTCCAGCCTGGCCTTGAACACCTCCAGGGATGGGGCTTCAACAACCTCTCTGGGCAACCTGTTCCAGTGCCTTACTACCCTTAAAGTGAAAAACTTCTTCCTAATGTTTAATCTAAACCTGCCCTCTTCCAGCTTAAAGCCGTTCCCCCTTGTCCTATCACTACATGCCCTAGTAAAAAGTCCTTCCCCAGCTCTCATGTATCTTATAAGAACTGCCTTTTATGCTTTCACACTGCTGCTTTTCCTTTCTTAAAAAAAAAAAAAAAAAAAAAACAAAACCAAACAGGGAAAAAGGCTATCATGCAAGTGAAGTCCTGAAAAATATTTCTGGAAGTAACTATGACTTTGGATGTTGTTCTTCAGATACAAACAGGAAAATTCTTAGCTCATAATGACCTTTAAATCAGATGATAGATACCTCAACTCAAGACCGAATTTTCTCCTCAAAAAATAGTTATGTTAAAAATTATGTATTGAAATTAAGAAAGAATAGGAAAGATAAAAGAACAATTCTTTGTATTCTAAAATAGTCTCTAAAAAGAACACAGGCATACTGATTACATCTCAAAGAATTTGCTAAAAGCAGAATACCTCGAAGTTTTGCCTGCCATAAGTCTCCACAGATCTCCAGTTGGAGCTCTGTCTTGCTAAGGCTTGCTTGCATCTTTCTTTTATTATTAAGGACCTATAGTTCAACTATAGTTTATCAATGTTTGGAATAAAGGAGCCTGGGAGAATCTCGAATTGAACAGTCTTGCACCTCTAACTTCTTTCTGTTCTTTGTATCCCTTACTCACCCCTAAGCACATGTAGAGCTCCTTCTTGTAACATACCAGTTGCTAAATCTGACAGCATCATTGTCATTACCTAAAAAATGTTTCTTTAAAAAAACATTTGGTCTCACAACAGATCTGTATAAAGTTCGTCTGCATGCAAATGAGCCAGATGATTACTATATGAAGCCTGATTTTTGTTAACATTATTCAAAAGAAAAATCTCTTTCCCTTTAGGTAGATAAATGCACATATTGCAAACGTGTAATACTTTACAATGCCATGCTAAGCATAAAAGGAACAACTAATGACTGTACCTGTTTGGAGGTATTTGGTAGTGAAAATACACTTTTTCTCCTGCAATATACGCAAAATGAAGTTATTTACATCATGCAGTAGGTGCATATTCCGATGTATATTAACAGTTCTCTTAAGTGACCTAATGGGATCACTTTGCATGCCAGCAGTGGCCTCTGTTTTGGTGTCAGTGGATACCTTTGCTGTCATGTAATAATGGAGGAGTACTGGCCTCTCAGGAAGGAGCAGTAAGGAAGGCTTGAGAAATGCCTCCATCCCCTGCTCCTGTCATAGAATCACAGAATCATAGAATTGTAGAGGTTGGAAGGGACCTTGAAGATCATCAAGTCCAACCATTAACCCACCCTGACAAAACCACTTCTAAACCATGTCCCCAAGTACCACGTCTACCCTTTTTTTAAACCCCTCCAGGGATGGCAAATCCACAGCCTCCCTGGGCAGCCTCTTCCAATGTTTGATAACCCTTTCAGTGAAAAAATTTTTCCTAATATCCAATCTAAACCTTGCCTGGCATAACTTGAACCCATTTCCTCTCATCCTATCACTTGTCACTAGGGAGAAGAGGTCAGCCACCACTTCTCTACAACCTCCTTTCAGGTAGTTGTAGAGAGCGATAATGTCTCCTCTCAGCCTCCTTTTCTTCTCCAGGCTAAACAAACCCAGTTCCCCCAGTTGTTCCTCATAAAACTTGTCCTCCAGACCCCTCACCAGCTTCGTTGCCCTTCTCTGGACACGCTCCAGCACCTCAACATCTTTCTTGTAGTGAGGTGCCCCAAACTGAACACAATACTCGAGGTGGGGTCTCACCAGTGCTCACCAGTGCTGTCGGAGGTTCTCACGGAGGAGCTCAGCTTGCAGCAGGGTTCAAGTCGCTGCCTTACCACCAGCATAGCAAGGTCCGGCCTGGCAGTCTGCAATTTGGTTGTTCCTGTAGCTGATGCATCATCCAGGGACAATACCCGCATAAGCTGAACATCCGGAAAAATATCACAATAAATAAACATGACTCCTCAATAAAAATGTGAACTGGGCTCCAAAAAGTTTGACTGTTTGTTTGGTTTGTGTTATTAAGTTTTTGTCCCTAATTATATTTTGTATAATATGTCTTTAGTATGAGGCATCCCAGGAAATTTGACAAGGTATTTGTTTACTCGAAACTACAGCCCTCTGCCTGCACCTGCTAGACCAAGCAAAGTCAGAAGTTTAACAACTTTATGCTTCCTATCCTAACCAAATGAGTCTTTTGAACTTCATTCTTGAAGACTAGCTAAAGAAAACCTAGGAAGAAGAAGAAAGATGATCAAAAGTATGCAGGTTACCTAAAAAATATGTTTCTTATTTCTTACAGCAAGCAGGACAGATCATTTTCAGACAATGAGGCCTCAGTTCCAAGTTCGGTGATACTTTTTAAAGCCAAGATTCAATGTCAGTGGGTGAAACACACCATACCCAGCTCACTCTTGACTCGGCTGCAGTTGTGAATAAAGTTACTGATAGAGGATCCACAGCCTATTTTCCAGCTTGTTATCTGTTGGTGAATATCCTAAAACACTTGTAAAGCTGTTGATTCTTTGGGATTTTTTTTCAGTCTATTATAAATATTTTTGCTAACAGTATGACTCTCACTCTTTCTGTAGCATACAGAATTTCTGGCCTCGGACACATCTTGTGGCAGCAGGGTCCAAGGTAGCTATGCACTAAGAATATAACAACCCTTTCTGATTATTTATAAAAATCCTGCATTGCAACTGAATCCTAGATAGTTCTTGCAACAAGAAGCACAGTAAATACCAGGGTTAGATTTTGCAATCTGAATACAACATATTATTTTATATACTTCTCCTGTGGCTGTCCTTATATATATGCCCTCTTAAGTAAATTGCATTAGTAACTGCCTAGCTGATGTGAAAATTGCTAGCGCATTACAAAACTGCTGTATTTTGTATGTATGAATAGATATGAGTTTGTGAATAAAATAATATGTAGATAACATGGCAGCTCAGCTTCAAAATCCACTGGCACTAAATGGTTTTATACCAGTGGTGAATCTTTCTTGGGACAAGACACTAGACAGAGTGAAACAATATATATTTCTCTGCTCTCCCCCAGTTGCCAATTGATTTTAAGAAATAGTTGGTGAAGGTTCATAAACCAAAAGAAAAATAACTTTGGAAAAGAAAGAAAAAAAGTTTTTGCTTTGTTTTGTTTTATGCGTATGGTGGAATTGCTGAAACTTTTAAAATATCCTGAAATAACCATGAAAGAATGTGTCAGAGTTCTTCTGGCAATGGTTCAGAAATGTGAAACTATTGTCATCTTGACATTTGCCTCTGATAAACATGCTATGCACATTAAATCAAAATCGGTATAAAAGTGTGCCATGTGACAGGATAGCCTTTGCCAAGTGGGCTGACCTGTAATGAAAAAGTCAATCCTCTTCCCCTTTTTTTTCAACTGAAAAAAATATAGCAGCAATAATATGGGTAAAAGGCTCAATAAAATCTGTCAGAATTGATTTCTAGTGACACATAATATCTGGCAATCTAAAGCTTTATTTTGCCAACTGTTTAATCTGTACTACAAGTAAAAGCGTTCCATATGCATAACTTCCCATTTCAGTGATGATCCTGTTTAAAGATTTGTTCCAGCAGCATTTATTTAATGACCTTTATAAAGAATTTTCTCATTCTTCTGTGGGTTATATTTAAACCAGGGAATAATAAAAATAAAGTGCACAATGGGAGAAAAAAAATCTCCATTCCCCATTACTTTTTTTCAAAAATATAATTACTTGTTAGGCAGCATTAATGAGGAAGCCTGGGGATATATGCATTCCGATGTTAGAAACAATAATAAACCAATGGTCATTATTTACACCCTTACAATGTCAAATTGTACTTTTTTTTCCACATAATACCTGCGAAGAAATCTCACACGCACTGCAATATCCACAGCTATGGCTCCCTTCTTATTCTATTGATTTAAATATCCTTTTGCTTCTCCCTCCTCAACAGGAAGTATGAGGTCATTGTTATAGCTCAAACACATGCCTCGATAGAGCACTATTCAAACCAGATATACACCATACTTTATATCATATTTTGAATTATTTATCTGTCATGGGAAATAACAGGAGAGGAAGGAGTTAGCTGGGTGCTTGAAATGAATGTGGCAAAAGCATTAACGTGCAGGTCCAGCTGCACGAAATCAGATGTCGAGTCCTGGTACAAAGGGTCAGAGTCAGCGATGGCGGTAGAGCTCTTGGTAATACCAGGAGAGCAAAGAGGCTCAATAAATCCAGAGAAAGGCTATCACATCCTATAAACTAGGTATAGGTGAAACAGAGTACTAATTTCCAGTGGGCCAGGGAGGACAGCTGCCTGAAACATATGTTTAAAACTGAAATGTGCACGCAACCCTGCCATTCAAAAACTTCCATATATAGTACTAAGGAAAAGGTTAATCAAGAGTGCTGTACGGCTTAAGGAAATGCATGAGGTAGCGGACTGATTTGATTCATATGTCCCAGTGACAAAATTCTTTCCTGGGGATCCATAATGTCTGGGTTCTTAATTATCTGGTCTTTTGTGTGTGCGTGTGTGTGTATTAAAAAAAATGGCCAATAAAATGTCAGCCAAGAAACACACTGTTCATTCCTTTCAGGTTTATTTTAAACCTATTGCACTTAGGCTCCGGCTAAATCAATTTTTCATGAATATCTACCCTAGTAGATTACACCTCAAGCCAGTTCAGATCTCCAGAGAATTTAAAAAAAAAAAAAAAAAAAGAGAGATTTATCAAGTAACAAGTAACACCTCAGGAAAAAGAAACAGGGTTTTTAATTGCTTTGTGCGCTCCATAATTGAAGGCAGGCACCTTCTTGAGGCACTCACTGCCAGGAGGAGTGTGACTCCACTTGGCCCTGCCTAATTAATCCTGTGATACAAACCTTCTGGCTTCAATTTTCACATTTCTGTCTCTTTTTAGAGGTGATAATAAAACTAAAAATTTACGTTGGTTACTGTATGACTATAACGGTGCCAGCAGAACACAAATAAAACCATATGGATGCAAGAGACCTTGTCTTCCTATCCCTGGCTTCTCTGTTTCGTGAGGTGTACAGGGACACACTTTGTGCTAACAAGAAAAGGTAGAGAAAGATTCAGTAGCAGGAAGGAAGTGTAGGTCAACTGATTCTTGTGATAGTTTGCTCTGCTCAGATGACTCACTGAAGCATATGTCTTATTTGTTTATTGACAAGATCTCAAAATAGAAGTACACACTCTGGAAGCTCAACTGAGCTGGCTACAAATCACAAAACTGCACAACAGCTCTTAATGAAAGACAAATTGTGCAGCTTAGCCTTTAAAAAGCAGTCAAGGCTGTTTGTGCAGATGCCTTCAATCTTAATAGCTTGCATACTGTGACCTGTGCACACTCCCTACCAGTGCCTACTGAAAGTAATAGACCATCTTTATTTTCCATAGAATGTAAGGATCCCACTATTATTATTATTATTGTTATTATTGCTAACATTATGAGGCAAGGATTTAATTCTTGGGCGCTAAGTAATAGACACATATGTGGCAGCTATAAAATACAGCAGGACAAATTCTGCTTTCAGTAAAATTGTGTCCATTTTCATTTCTTGATATAGAAAGTGGACCTAGACCTTACCATATTAAGGTGGGAGGGCTTTATCTTGTCAAGTGAATGGGAGGAATATTCTTCCAATAGAGCTGCCACTCTTATTTGGAAGTTATTAACAATGAGTACATTGCTGGCCACGCTTAGTACATCCTGCTCCCAGGACCCAACAGTACAGTTCTGTATATTCAAATTCCTTTATGCATTTGAGCACAGTGTGATTGTACCATGGATTTGATCATTTTCATCAAGACATATACTGGAAGAAGAGGAAAAAAAAGAAAAATTATCTTCATTTCTCTGCTATGTTGTTCTTGCTCCTTCACTGTAGCAGAATGATAAGAAGGGAAATGAGTGGGCTGGCACCTTGCTCAAGACAGGGCTCTTTTACCTCTTCCTTCATCCCATCCTTGATACAACTCTGATCACGGCATATTATTTTGTTTTATTCGATAAGCTGAAGTCAGCGTGCCATCTTTCCTTACAGGAGAGATATTGGTGACACATTTGTAAGATGTCACATGTCTGTAGGGATATTATTTCAAAATAAATAATATATTTTAGGATCACAAAATGCTTCAGTTTTGTGATGGTGTGTGAACTGTTTGCTACACAAGAGTTGGGAGGCTCAGTGGGATTGGAAAATTAGGATAATTTTGCTGCCAAACTTCAGCAAATTGCTACTGAGCATCTACAAACTAGTTTTTTTTCTGGCCTCACAACTTTAATGCATTGGGGCAAAAATTCTCTATGGATGACAAAAAGCCTTTGCAATTCCACAGAAATTTTAAGTGCCTTTTCCAAGATGAGTTGATGTTAGATTTTCTAATCTGAATGCTTTTAAGAACCTTCCCTTGGCTCTAAACACCGTTTTTGGAAATGGCATTACTACTAGAGCTGAAATTTTCACCTACAAGCAGAATGCTGAGCACAGAAAACTCAATCCAAACACTTGTAAGCAAATGTAAGAAGAAACCTATAGCACCAAGCACAGAGCATATCTGACACTGCTGAGAGTCAAATATAAAGCTATACAAGAAAGACTACGTGGGAGAGGTATCAGAAGCAGAAAGAAAGACGATTGCCCCACATTCAGTGACTATGACTGGGCAGGTCTTACTAGGGAACAACTGCTGAACTATTCTGTCAGTATATTATGGAGAAGAGAGAGGGTTTGTTTTGCCAAATGTTTAAGGAGTGGAGATGAAGACATGGGTAGACTGTGATCTTTGTTGTGGAGGGGAATCCTGTATCAGAAACAATATGCAAAAAAAAGGGGTAAATAAAATGGAAAAAGTTATCACGTTAATACAGGATGTTCTAGAGGAAAGGCTGATATATACTGACTATCTTATGTATCTTCTACTTTAGGAGAATCCATATGATTTAACGTATTTTTTAATAAAAACAACTCTGAAGCCAATATACAGTGTTCTATCAAATTTTCATGAAGTTTTGTACATAACTGGTTGATGATCTCTATGTAGCAGACAGTAGGTCATATGCCTTGAGCTTCCTTTTCCTTTTTTTTAAATAAAGTATCAAATGTATTTCTTTTTAATTGACAGTAATTCTATGTAAAAATGTGTGTGCCACCTGACTGCCAGATTAGTCCCTGTGAATGGGACTGCCCTGCAGTGCTCCTTTCTCTGTGTCCCACTGAGGGAGATATGTTGAGTTTCTCAAGGCACAGACACTGCCTATGATATCTCATGGTGAAAACCACCTCCCTTTGCACTCCTGTCTTCTTATCCCCATCCACAGGCCTTGGGACCTCCTTCAGCTCTGGCATTTTTGCTAGAAACAGAGCTGTCATGACAGTTTCTGCAGGATCTTCAGTCTCATATTCAGACTATTTAAGCAGCCCCAATAAAATGCCAGGTTTTTTTTTTTCTAATTTGCAGCAGCATGTGCAGGAAGCAGGGGGAAGTTGGCCCTTTGTTCAGTTCTTGAGATGGCAGGACTAGGCCAATACATGGTCTTCTGACTGAAGACTGGTGATCAGTCTCCAAGGCTGCCTTCCACAGCCTTCTCAAGAATAATGCACATTCTTCATAGGCAGTGTCCCACAAATAATTGCACAGAGAAGTGGGTTAAGTATGGTTTTCTTGTTCGCTGCAATGTGTGATCTCCAACACTTTGTCTAAACTGCTCTTTCAATGGAAAACTTGGGGATTTTTTTGAAGCCAAAAATTATGTCCTTCAACCTCCTTGTCCCTTGAGGAACTGTAGTATTTTTAACCAAAATATGTCTGTTTTCAAATTTTTTATGAAGTTGACACATTTTCACTGGAAAAAAAAAATCCAAACAATTCAATTTCCAGGCTTTCTAGTTATATAGGCATGTGGGGTTTTATCTGTCCCAGGTCAATAGCAGATTTGTTACCACAAGCCCACGGGATAAATTTTCAGTCTTCAAGAAGCATATTGGCTAAGTCCTCTCTTAGCTCTCAGTAAGTCCTCCTGTGGGTAGACCCCAAAGCATCATGCTAGGGGTTAAAGAGAAGAAAGTGGTGGCTTCCCAGACACTGCTGGGAAGCCGAGCAGCCCAGAAGCAGCAGCAAAATGGGCCAATTAATCTAGGGTGGAATCAGATCCACTTGGAAAAAAGGTCTATTGGTACAAGTCATATTAGCTGAAGAATAACAATGTCTTCAGTAATGTTGATGTGAATGTCTGAGAGGAAGAAGCAAAAGAATGATGAAGTATATTCAGTATAGCTTTTCAGTCCTGGATTTTAAATTCATCCTGTTTGCACTTGGATTATACGACAAATCTGAACTATTCCTACTGCCACTCTTTGAATGACTGGACTAGATGTAACATATTTCGAGTTAGGACTCATATCCCATTCTAATTACACTTCTGTTTAATATTTTCACAAAATCTTTACTTTTATGCCATTTAATAATATATCTTTTTTTTTTTGGGGGGGGGGGGGGGGGGCGCTCTAAAGTAAAAATGAGAAGTATAAAACAGTGCCTAGCCTACAATTAACTTTTTCCATGTGGGTATTTATAATTTTTTGAACATATTTTTTCTTTTCTATTATTCTAATTTGAGTAACTGAACTTTTTTAGAGGCTATGGTATATATATACTTAAATGACTGTAAAAACTGTCATCATTTCAGAAAAGAGTTAAGGAAGCTGTACTATATCATATTTAAAAAATCAAATGTGGATACCATTCGGAAGAAAAACTACAGTCATATAAACTTAAAATTCAGGATACATATAGTAACTTATAGCAAATGTATTACAGAAATAATGTAAATAGTCAATATAAAATGTAATTAATCTGGGAAATCAGAACAGAGGTTAAACTTCAATGTAATCTCATTACATTAAAATATGAAATCATACTGATTATCTCAGCCCTGTTAATGTTGCTATGCAGTGACACACATATAGTAAATATGATTATAATGAAACCATTTACGGTTTTTGTTCTCCTACAGGATTAAAAAAAATAAATGGAAGACCTATTCACTTTGCACTGCTCCCTCCATGCCCCCAAATAAAATCCTTTCAAAGATTATGCAGTTCTGGGCAGGTCAAACGTATGCAGATTATAAAGTGTTGCAGGGATCCACAGATGTTTTACAAGTTATAGTCCCAAATTGTGACCCAGTTTGCATGGCTATGCAAGATAGGAGGGAGAATAAAGGAATGAAACCCCTTTACTACTAATACCCAGGGGAGCTGTAAGGGGTGAATAAAAAGAATAACCACAATAGGGAATCTTGCACTACATGACCTAGTTGCACCAGCATGTAAGAACTCAGGCACTCAAAAGGAAAACCAGGAGACTCATTGTATCTTTGAGCCACAATTTGCCTCTCCATTTACTTTATGGCAATGCAAAAATATGCTTGGCTTTGTTCGGGGCTCAAGAGCAGTCAAAACCCTGCAGCTATTATTTCTGTGAAAAGTGTTTGATTTCTATGAGTAGTATTGGTATTTCTTTGAAAGACTACGTTAATACCAGTGTGTTATCCTTCATAATTAAGTATGATGCTTTTGGTGGTGTCATGTCTTCAACAATTAAGCCCAATATATAAACTTCATTCTGTTCCATGTAGCAGTCAGAAGAGATTGGATCCATTTCCTGCCATGTCTTTCTCTTTTATTGCAAACCGTTCCAGTTTCGGCAGAGGCTTAGCTTTGCAGATGAACAAATTACTTCCATCACATTGAAATGCAGCTACCTCAAGCTAAAATGCAGACTTGTGAGCACACAATATATCAGATTATGTATAGAGCAAGCTATAGAAGCAATTACAAAAAAAAATAAAATTACTAGTTATTGGCTACATAAAGGAGGAATAGTATTCTTGATATGCATAATACAACCCTTTTTTTAAGCATAGCACTTAACTAAAGTTTAGTGCGTAAAAGTTGTGGTATATGCAGTAGAAAATGGTGATAAAGGGATCTTACCAAAAAAAAAAAAAAAGTAATTCTTTTTTCCCTAACCATAACAGGAATCAGACCCAGAACATTTAGGTGATGATACTTAAAGCTTAATCTTTTTCTTTTACTTTTTCTCATGCCCATGTTCTCTGTGTTCTGCCAAAAATTTCTTCCTTCTCTCAGGGAGGGAGCACAGCGATCTGTATCTGTTGTGCTCTTTTCTACATCACTTAAATATGCAGAGCTTTAGTCATGCAATACCCAATGAAAACTTTCTGTCACTACTATTCAAATTCTTAAGTGATGTTAGGAACATTTTTGGATTGTGAAAGGTTTCTTGGTTTGGCTGGAATTTTCCTTTGTTTCAGCTGTCTGGTTCCTCCAAGAAGCATAGTGGTCTCATAAGTTTCTGGAAGTTACTAGTGATGAGACCCACCAATTTCCATTATATTTAACTTGTCCTCTAACAATATACAGAATGTTTAAAAAGTCATTCTGTAATTAACTTCCGAAAGCACACTTCTTACTAATTTTACATCATCCTCCACCCACTGTATTAATTTGTTTAATATAATAATGAATGTCATCCTCTCTTGGCACTAATGCTTTTTAGTTGGACTCCCACGAACAACAGCTTTTAAATCTCCACTAGATTCAGTAGGATTTTACATGCTTCAGTGTTTGTGGAAACAGTACCCTACACTGTATCCCGTGTGGTGTTCAAGTGGGCCTTCTCATATATGTTGTTATATCACGATTATTGCAATGGTTGCTCCAATCCTGTTGGGACTCCTAAATGAACTGTAAGGCATACTATAATAATAAATAATAATGTAGTGACTATCATAAAATCACAGCATTCCTCAGGCAAAACACTAAGTCAATCAAAGCAGAAAATATCTGACCCGCATCCAAACTTTAGCTGTGTTTCTGAATTTCTGGTCAAAAGACATAATATATTAATGCCCTGCAACTTGCACTGTGCTCACTTTAAAATTTATATTAAGTAGATTGTTACATTATGGTAATGTACTAAATTACCTAAAGCAAAGTAATACAATGATTAACTGACCATAAACATTGGTTTATGGTCAGTTTATAAAGTATTACAAAGATTAACATTATGCATTTTCATAACAGAAGAAAATTGCAAGATGAAATATCTGTGGATTGACTTGGTGCTATTAAGAATAATAAAATAGTGGTATAACTCACAACAGTCTCATGTTACAGCTTGCAAGTAAACTTTGTTTTAAATCATCTTTGAAAATGGCAGAGATATTCATCGTTTTAAAAAATGCCCAAAGCTTTCCAAGCATAGAATAATGGTTTCCAGTATATGTTTTCTAATATATAATGTATTAACTGTTTTTTTTCCTTTTTGTTATTCAACATATCATGTCAGATTCTGACCTGGCATAGCTGCTCTGATATCCAAAGCGTTTTTACCACCTTATCCAAGACAAATTTGGGTCTCTCTTTATCAGATTACAATATTTGCCTTAAAAGCTAGACACAACCAAAGTTCAATGCTTTGTGAGTTAAATTAATTTAACCATGCAGGAGTAAAAATGTTGTTTACCTGTTGTTCCAGGGTTTCATCTAGTCTGTTTGTGAGTTAAACTCTATGCAAACCAGATTTTTTTTTAGAGGACGGAGACTAAAGGTGGAAGAAAGTGAGGAACATGGAGTGGGCAATCAAGCATGGGACAGGGCAACATGGAAGGCCCTTATACAATCTTTGAGCAAGCAGGACCATTCTAGCCCCATCCCAAGCGCGTATGTATTAATACACACTGCTTAGGGAGCAGTAATGTCTGTATGCAGTCATAGATTTGCAATTTCATAGGAATTAAAGAGATATATGGTGGAACACCTTAAACAGCTGCAATAGCTTGATAGAGACTCTTCAGGAAAGACAGCGAAGATGAAGCGCAGCAGCTGTGTTCTTCATACCAAGGTGGCTGTAGTGCCTGCATGCAGCTCTTCCATCGACGGGTGAGGCACATGGAGGACTTAGGGGTCAGGATGAGGAAGGAGGCCAGAGAGGGGAATATTGCAGTGGATGCGTGCTACAGAACTGCCAGTGAAAGATGATGTCTTCTTCAAGCAGCTGGAAGAAATGCTCCTATCACAGGCTCTTGAAGCAGACAAAATTTGGGTCATTGAAAAAATTTTCAGGAAGTATCCTACATGGGAGATTGATTTGAAGGGCAAAGGAGTCCAGGAGAGTGGATCAGCCTCTGAAGACAAACTTTTCAATTCACATGAAAAATTCAAAAAAATTTTGCAAAAAAACCCAGGCATCCATAGCAGGGCCTGCAGTATGGTTGAACAGGAAACACTTAGCTAAACTGAAATGCAAAAAAGAAGTGTACAGGATGAGGAAACAGGGAGAGGCTACCAAGGAGGAGAATGGAGGCATTGCCTGGGTATGCAGGGATGGAATTAAGAGGACCAATGCTTGCCTGGAGGTAACTGGTGAAGGGTGTGTGGAGGGCAGTAGAAAGGACTTCTGCAAATATGTCAAAACAAAGGCAGACCATGGAAAATGTGGGATTACTGCTGAGATACAATTGGTTTTGGACAAGGCTGAGGAACGCAGTGCTGTCTTGGCTTAGCTTTTGGTGAATGCACTTTTCCTGAACACACTGGAATGGTGCTTTCACACTCCACACAGCTACACGCTTACAGCAAAGCTAGCAACAAAGTACTATCCAAAGCAGAGAAAGCACAAGTTAGGGCCTGCTTAAATGTGCAGACATATGTAAGACTCTAAGGTCAGAAAGAACACATGAGGGGGTACTCAGGAAGATGGCAGTTGTCCGGTTTGAAAAGATGTGGCAAAGTCCACAGGAAGGGTCCCTGTTTTCTGGAAAAACTTTATTCCTGTGATTAAAAAAAAACTAAGAAGGATGTTTTGGGGAACTACAGGCTGATCAGTCTCGTTTCAATCCCAAGGGAAATTATGGAGTAAGTCCTCCTGGAATCCATGAAGGAGAAGATGATTTGGAGAACTCAGCACAGATTTACCAAGGTATCAACATGAACCTCCTTGGAACTCCTCAAAGACAAATGCTAAGTCCCACACCTGAGATACAGCAATACAGTCTGGGAGCCAGCTGGCTAGAAAGGACAGTTTGCTAAAGCAGACCTGTGGGTTCTGGTAGACAACATGTTGACCACAAATCAGCCGAGCTCCTTATAGTGAGGAAGGCTCACCCCAGACTGGGCTGCACTGACCAGAGCATGGCCAGTAGCTCAAGGGAAGTGATTATCCCCGAATGCTCAGCCCTTGCAAAGTCATGTCCATAGACCAGTTCTGTGAGATACTCACAAACTGGAGACAGTTCAGAGGCGGGAAACCATGATTTAGAGGGGTCTGGAGTACTTGACATGCAAGGAAAAGCAGAGGAAACAATCTGATCAGCCTGCAGGCTGAGGGAGTATCTGTTTGCAACATCCTCTTGCCTAAAGGGGCATTATAGAAAATGCGGACAGATACTTCACATGGGTGCACAGTGAAAGCAAAGAAGCCATAATCACAATGTGCAGAAGGAAAATTGCAATTGGACTTCAGGAAAAAAAAAAAAGCACAATGAGAATGATCAAGCACTGGAACAAGTTGCCCAAGAACGGTGGGAAACTGTCCTTGGAGATTTTTCAAAACTTGGTTGGACAAGTCCCTGGGCGACATGATCCAGTTTGAGATTAACCCTGATCCAAGCAGGAGGCTGGACCAGATGGCCTCCAAAAGCTCCCTATAACCTAAATTTTTATGTGATCCTGTGATTCTCCTTCTGTGTTCCCTCAGCCTTAAAAAATGCAGTTGGCTAACACTGCATTAGGATTCCAATATTCTAAAGGTTAGAATGAGAAGTAATATTCGTATTACCTCAATATAATAAACCTTAACTTTTAGAGAACCTTTTGAAACTCAGAAAATTAACATTAAAGTCTCATTTCTTCCTTTTCATCTCTAACTTCAGGTTTCTAAGATGCTGAAGTGAACTTAGCTCACGTTTTCAGGCTTTTCTGTGCAATTATGAGGTCTAGAAATACACTTCATTTTTAAATAAAAATTAAGTACTACAGCATCAGGGACTTTCAGAAAAGAAGGAGTTATCACAATGCACATGATAAATCTGCAAGAATGAGTAAATGAAATTTCTTGTATTTTTTACAGGTTTTATTTTTCACTCCTCTTTGTCTTTCTTGTAAAGCTTAGACACTAGAAAATTTTATAGTTATAGTGTGATGTTTAACTGTCTTCATCATTATCTTTCCTGCTGTATATTATGGCTTTTAGTGAACTTTGTAATACATGTATTTGATAATTTATAAAGAAGTTCCACTTGTTTGTTATTAGTAAGTTATGTTAAACTCTATATACTTATGAGATAAATTAATAATATGACTTGGTTTAGGTTGAAATGCACTTTCCTGAGGTTCTCGAGTAGAAAAGAACTACTCTTTTTTGTTTGTGAAAAAGAAAGAGACACTATAGTCCATTATAAACTCAAGAAATTAAGACAATAACATTGTTTCCATCTATACTGTGAACATAGGGATTTCCTCTGGCATTGATTTTGTGAAAGTGTCATCAAAATGAAAGAAACGCTTGGCACATACATATATGAAAAGATGGGAGTAAGGAAACACCAGATGGCACAATAGAAACAATGACACTATCATCCTCAGAAAATAAAGGAGTATACAAACTTTTGACTTTTGGGGTTGAGTTATGGCTAAAATAAATTCATAGTGAGGATCAAAAATATTTTCTTTCCACTTGATTCTTCCTATGCACAGCGAAACAGGATTATATACAGACTTAACAAGGTTCCATCACATTTACCTAACTCCTATCAAAAGAGGAAACATTCCAAGGCCTAGATTTGATGTAACCATTCATCAAAATTACAGACATTTATATGCCTATTAGTAGAAAGTTGCAAGTCACAATTTTGGATATATATAATTTGTTGTGTAACAGTCCCTAATTATCTGTGGCATTTAGTTAGGAAGTTATGAAAGTACCTACTGATCATTTCTTAACTTGTAACTGTATACTTAGGGTAATACTTGCCCATTCAGTTGAAATTTTTTTCCCTGCCTGTTCTGTTTGCTTTTGAGCCCAGTGAGAAGTCATTCTAAATAACTCCTTGATTTCAAAGTTTAAGGAAATGAACTGTAGGGTTCCCAAAAGGTGCCAGGTGAAGTATGCACACATCTCTGAGCATTGCAGTGTGCAGGGTCAAACTGTCTGATTCAGCAAAAATAGGATCTCCAGAAATGTGCAGTGTGGTGATTATTTCAAGTAGAGTTAACCTTGCTGAAGTTTGCCATCTAAAGTACCTTGTATACTGGGCAAGCTCAGATTGTAACCCAACAGAGAGGTGGCATGCAGACAGTGATTCATCTCATCCTGAGGTGTCTAATATCACTCCTTAAGGTTACTCCTCTTGGGTGGCTCATTCCTGCTGTAAATCCCTCTCCTAGTGCTGTCCATGTGATGAACAGCCCAGGCAACTGACTCAGACTGAAACAAGCCTGTCGAAACCCAGGTTAACTTTAGTCCAGATCAGTTCCCTGATATCACCCACAGTTACATCCAGCAACAGCAAAGAGAGGATGTCAAAAGTCTGAAAACAAGAAGCCAGAGTGTGATAGAAGGCAGGACTACATCTCTTAATAGTGCAAACTTGGGTGGCTTCAATCCTTCATGAAATTTTTGCCTAAATTATTTTAGGCAAATGTCCCTCTGAAAGTGCTCATTTTCCTCCATGACTATGTACACAACTATCTATACAGTTACCTTGTACTGATGCCTAAGGGTTATAGTGTTAAAATTGAATGGCAAGAACCAAAAGACCCTGTGAATACTGGAAAATTTCTCATTGACTAAAATGTTGAGAAAGAGTGAGCTGATGTTTTTGTTTGCCCCATGTAAATGATAAACATTGTAACTGAGAGACATCTTGAAGCTGCTGCATTTATTACTACAGTTGATTCCTAAACATCAAAATATTATACTGTATTTATATACACATTTGAAAATAGCATATGTGTTATTTATTCATTAGGGAATAACATATGAACAGCATCACCTGGTGACAACTGTAAAAAAAAAAAATCCAACATGCAGCCTTCTCCTGTCAGAGTAATTTTGGCTGGCAGCATCCCTCTTTCTTTCCACTCATGCTGGCACTTTCAGGAAGGAATAGAAGACGTGCCTGGCCAGTGGGGCATTTTGAATATTCTTACCCAAACTTCTCTGTCCAGCAACGGTTTGCCCAAGAGACACTTGGAAATGCTTATTCATCAGTGCAAGCCATAGTGTTCTCCAGCTCTTCCCCAAGGGCTCATTACTTTCCAGACCATTCCCATCAAACACTGTACCTTGATACATAATCATTAAAATAACTGTCAGTAATGCTTATAATGCTCTAATTTGGCCCCTTTTCATATTTCATACTGGATGACTAAATTATAAGGTAAATTTGTCCCTAAAAGACTTAAGACAAAAGCTGCACACAGTGCAAGCACAGAAACAGGACAGCAGTAAGACCAGAATCCATGAAGAATATAATGTGAGATGACTGGTTTTAAGGTGCAAGAACAATGAAACAGATGACAGACATCGGGCATCAGCACAGCAGACATCCTTGGGCGTAAGCACCAAAAGGGGCAAGAAGTGGAATTACTAAAAATGGGGATTTAGAAACCTGTGTCCCAGTTTAAAGCTGGCACAAGAGAAAATAAGAAGGAATATTCTAAGGAAGGCTCTGTCTGAGAGAAAGAATAAAAAAGGCATCAAGGAGAAACTTCCATCCATAAGTGCTTCTTTTCTAATACAAGAAAGTAGACCTTGGCATTGGTGAGTGCAGAGTACGAGCAGGTTTGGGGGGATGAGAGGGGAAGTTATTGGCTTTCAGGTTAAAAGTTGTAAAGCCTTATTACTATGTTGACTATTTTCCCATCAATTCAGACTACACGTCTTTGTTCTCTGTTCTCATCTAGGAAAAATTTACCCCACCTCTGACTGCCTCATCTGGAGGCATGAGTGGGTGTCTGAAGGGCTGCACTCATCATATTTCATGTCAATTGAGCGGGACAGATTCCCACGGCACAAAAAAAGTTAGGCACAGATAGCTCACTGGCACCACAGAAATAAATCCAGAAATAGCAGAGTTTTCAGGCTCTGGAAGTGATGCAAACTGAAATTATTCTAAGAGTTGATAAGATGTATATCTGAGGCTCCTGAGTACAGTGGAGTTACTGTGAAGTTTTAAATTTCAGCCTCCTGGATATTTCATAAGAAGGCTAAAATCTTTCCCATGCATTATCTGAAAGACTTGAATATAACCTGAAAAGGATTTTATTGCAAAAATAGATGTCATCACAAGTTTTTAAGGACTATTGCCTGTTTAAGTTGTTCTTTAAAAGGAAAAAGACTGAACCAAGATTTTTATGAGTGGAAGAATGGTATTTGGTTTATGCATGTCCTTTCTACAAAACATGTTACTGTGTTGCCTCTGGTTATGCTGCTGTGAACATGGACTGGTGGCTTCTCTCTGCAGACCTCTAATTTTGAAACAAGTTCCTCATTTTTTAGTTTAGATTAGTTTAGAAAATGGCCTTGTGTAGTTACAGCATACACCATTAATTATTGGGGAGCCTTGATAAAGCTGAAAAAATGTTCTAAGTTTTCTTGCTGGCTTAGACTTCAAAGGTGTCACACCACTGGCTCTGAAAATTGTCTGGCAACAGGCCGATGCATGTGTACAGGTTCATTCTCTCAGGGACACCAGAGAAGCTTATTAGTTAGCCTCAACAAGGCTTATTATTTTTAACTAGTAAAAGTATATGCTTTAGTGACAGGTTATTACTTCTGCAAGCCCCACTGTACCGAACTCTGAATTGCCACCATACAGAATATTGCCACAACAAAAGTGGGAGCAAAAGTGGTAAATACTTTATGCTTTGCTCAGCAGCATTTTATGCTGACTTGTTAAGGTCCCAGTTTCACGTGCTTTCTCAGTGTTTAGGAAAAAAAATCTTCTCTAGCTCATACTTGCTTTGCAGAAGGTATTTAAAAACAGATATATTGTGTCACAGCCACTTTTTTGGCAGCATGAAGGGTAGCTACAAAGATGACAGAGCCACTCTTCTGTCAGATGAACAAACAAGGAGAAATGGCTACCGAGTGACGCTTCAGAGGTTAGGCTGTGCAGAAAATTTTAAACTAATGGCACAAGAACTGTTGGCTTTCACCGTCTGTTGTTCCAAAGAGCAGATTATGACCTGTATGCGGAAAAATATTGTCTCATTCCCTCCAAATACACTCAATTCTTCCTAAATCGAGAGGGGATCTAACAGTGTCTTAACCAATCAAATGAAGAAAGGTCAGTACTGAGAACACTTATCTTACCAGGATTTTTACAGGTATTGCCTGGGGTTTAGATTAATAAATGCTATTTTATATTTTATGTGCTGTGTTAGGCAAAACATCAACAAGTAACTTAGGCACTATGGGAAAATCAGCCATGGTATAAGCAGACACAACTCAGCTGAGAACACCAGAGTGCATTTAGCCTGGAAAGTTTTCATTTACATAACAATAACATTTACAGAGAATTTGTGTGTGGAAGTGTAGTTACCCACAGGCTTCCTAGTAACACCAGGGTAATGGCTAGTTGTAAATTTCCTTATGGTATTTTTTTTTTTCAGGATTAGCTCAGCTATGGTTTTGCATGGCCAAGCCTTAGACTCCAATCTCCTCTCCTTTCCTGAGAAAGGAAAAGAACCTTGAGCAGGGTTGAGAGATGATAGAATCATAGAATGGTTTAGGTTGGAAGGGACCTTGAAGATCATCGAGTTCCAACCCCCCTGCCATAGGCAGGGACACCTCTCACTAGACCAGGTTGCCCAAGGCCACATCCAGCCTGGCCTTGAACATCTCCAGGGACGGGGCTTCAACAACCTCTCTGGGCAACCTGTTCCAGTGCCTCACCACCCTTAAAGTGAAAAAATTCTTCCTAATGTTTAATCTAAACCTGCCCTCTTCCAGCTTAAAGCCGTTCCCCCTCGTCCTATCACTACATGCCCTAGTAAAAAGTCCTTCCCCAGCTCTCCTGTAGGCCCCCTTTAGGTACTGGAAGGCCGCAATAAGATCTCCCCGGAGCCTTCTCTTCTCCAGGCTGAACAGCCCCAACTCTCTCAGCCTCTCCTCATAGGAGAGGTGCTCCAGCCCTCTGATCATCCTCGTGGCTCTCCTCTGGACGCGATCCAGCAGGTCCATGTCCTTCTTATGTTGGGGACTCCACAGCTGGATGCAGTACTCCAGGTGGGGTCTCACCAGAGTAGAGTAGAGGGGCAGAATCACCTCCCTTGACCTGCTGGCCACACATCTTTTGATGCAGCCCAGGATACAGTTGGCCTTCTGGGCTGTGATCGCACATTGCTGGCTCATGTCGAGCTTCTCGTCAATCATCACCCCCAGGTCCTTCTCCACAGGGCTGCTCTCCAGCCATTCCCCGCCGAGCCTGTATTTGTGCTTGGGATTGCCCCGACCCAGATGTAGGACCTTGCACTTGGCCTTGTTGAACTGCATGAGGTTGGCTTGGGCCCACCTCTCCAGCCTGTCCAGGTCCCTCTGGATGGCATCCCTTCCCTCCAGTGTGTCTGCCTCGCCAAACAGCTTGGTATCATCGGCAAACTTCCTGAGGGTGCACTCTACCCCACTGTCCATGTCGCTGACAAAGATGTTGAATAGTACAGGTCCCAGTACCGACCCCTGAGGAACGCCACTCATCACTGCTCTCCACTTGGACACCGAGCCGTTGACCGCAACCCTTTGAGTGCGACCATCCAGCCAGTTCTTTATCCACCGAGTGGTCCATTTATCGAATCCATGTCTCTTCAATTTAGAGACCAGGATATCGTGTAGGACAGTGTCAAATGCTTTGCACAAGTCCAGGTAGATGACATCAGCAGATCTTCCCTTGTCCACTGCCGCTGTAACCCCTTCGTAGAAGGCCACCAAATTTGTCAGGCATGACTTGCTCTTGGTGAAGCCATGTTGGCTCTCGCCAATCACCTCCTTGTTTTCTGTGTGCCTCAGCAGAGTTTCCAGGAGGATCTGCTCCATGATCTTGCCAGGCACAGAGGTGAGACTGACTGGCCTGTAGTTCCCCGGGTCTTCCTTTTTTCCCTTTTTGAAAATAGGGGTTATGTTTCCCCTTTTCCAGTTGGCAGGAACTTCGCCAGACTGCCACGACTTCTCAAATATGATGGCTAGTGGCTTAGCGACTTGATCTGCCAGTTCCCTCAGGACCCACAGATGTATCTCATCAGGTCCCATGGACTTGTGCACCTTCAGGTTCCTCAGGTGGTCTCTCACTTGATCTTCATCTACAGTGGGCGGTGCTCCGTTTTCCCAATCCTCTCCTTTGCAATCTGCGTCTTGGGCAGTGCGGCTGCTGTCTTTGTCTGTGAAGACTGAGGCAAAAAAGTCATTGAGTACCTCAGCTCTGTCGCTGTCCCGGGTAACCAGTTCTTGCGTTTCCTTCCGGAGAGGGCCTACATTTTCCCTCATCTTTCTTTTCTCACTGACATACCTATAGAAGGATTTTTTGTTTGCCTTAATGTCCCTGGCCAGATTTAGTTCTAGCTGGGCTTTAGCTTGTCTAACCCGCTCTCTGGCTGCTCAAACAATTCCTCTGTAATCCTCCCAGGCTACCCGCCCCTGTCTCCACTCCCTGTAGGCCTCCTTTTTTCTTTTGGTCACTTCCAGGAGCTCCTTGTTCATCCACGCAGGTCTCCTGGCTTTTCTGCCTGCCTTCCTCTTTGTAGGAATGCATTGCTGCTGTGCTTGGAGGAGGTGGTCCTTGCATATTAACCAACTTTCTTGGACCCCTCTTCCTTCCAGCGCTTCATCCCATGGCACCATACCTAGCAGATTCTTCAAGAGGCCAAAGTCGGCTCTCCTGAAGTCCAGGGTAGTCAGCCTGCTGTGCACCTTCTTCATTGCCTTGAGGATTTCAAACTCGACCATTTCATGGTCACTACAGCCCAGGCTACCCTTGAGTTTGACCCTGTCAACCAGCCCTTCCTTGTTGGTAAGAACAAGGTCCAGCATGGCTCCTCTCCTCGTCGGCTCCTCAACCACTTGGAGAAGGAAGTTGTCCTCAATGCAATCCAGGAATCTCCTGGATTGCCTGTGCCTGGCTGTGTTATCCTTCCAACTGATGTCAGGGTGGTTGAAGTCACCCATGAGAACCAAGGTCTGTGAACGTGATGCCACCCCTATCTGTCTATAGAGGGCTTCATCCACTTGGTCTTCCTGGTCGGGTGGCCTGTAGCATACCCCCACTGTAATGTCCCCTGCTCCCGATTTCCCTGTAATCTTGACCCATAGGCTCTCAGTTGGCTCTGTATCCTCCCCCAGGTTGAGCTCCATACATTCCAGCTGCTCATCAACATATAAGGCAACACCGCCTCCTCGTTTCCCTTGCCTGTCTCTCCTGAAGAGCCTGTACCCTTTCATGCCGACGCTCAAGTCATAGGAGTCGTCCCACCAAGTTTCTACAATGCCGATGAGATCGTAGCCTTGGAGGCGTGTACACATCTCTAATTCTTCCTGCTTCTTCCCCATGCTCCGCGCATTTGTGTAGAGGCACTTCAGCCGTGTCTTCGTTGCAGCCGATTTGGTTGGAGCAGCTGTAATTACTTTGTGCTGCTCTCCAGTTGTCATTCCTTTGTCCTGTACTAACAGTGCCTCCCGATTGACTCCCGTTGGTCCAAGATCTATACTTATATGATAAATTTCAATGCAATTTAAGGGGAGGAGGAGACCATAGGCAGATACACAGAGACAAGGTGACTGCATATCTTATCTTTCCTTAGCATCATATCCTTGGAAATTGATTTGACCCCATACCAACATGGTTACAAAATAAAAACTTCATTCTTGATCCCAAAAAGGGACTATAGTACTGAACGTTCTCGTATATCTCTAGATACACAGACTTTATCTTTCTTATGTCAAATAAGGGGAGGCGGAGCATATAATAAGAAATGTTTGCAAAAGTCAGCTGCGTCTAATGAGGCCGGCATATGGCTGGCACAAAACAATGAGCTAACACTGTTCCTTCTCTGTAATCAATGCAAAGGATGAGTACCAACACATGGGGTTAACCATGACTCATTACCTTCTCTCGTAGCCTCTCCCCTACACATACATACCTCCCTGGTCACTTTTTTCTTGCTCTGCACTCAAAATCCCTCACTGCTGAATGCTGTGGAGCTGGGTGATGTGTTGGTATCGAGGGCTGGCATTTTCTCATGGTTGTCAGGGCAGTCTGGGATTCCATAATTTTCATACCTTTTTGACAAACCTCCATGACTTGCAACATTCTGGAGTCCTACGTGAGAGCCAGTGGGCTGGGTGCACGGAGTGAGCCTAATTGCACAAAGTGGAACAAATGTAATTAAGAGCTATAAAGTTGAGCTAGGCACTGTTTGGGAGGTTAATAGAGAGCAGGAGCTCAGCCTGACAAAGGAGCCCACTAGCCCGACTGACTCAAACTGAAGGGCTGTACATGATTGCACACAGTGGAACAAATTTCATTACCAGCCTTGCGATCAACATTTTTAAAAGCTTAGTGAAATGGGTCAAGTTCACAAGGATAATTTGGTTACTACAAAAACACATCCATGACGTTTGACACTTTTTATGCCATCAGAGTTTTTCTCTCCTTTAAAGTCCCAGCCCTGCTATGTCATAATTGTCCAGGTTCACTCAAGTGTTTACTGTGTTTGACCAAAGCATCTAATTAGATAGACTAATGACTGATTCTATTCTTACTGTTTCAACATTCAAAAATTGCTTTCTGGGGCCACCAGAAATAGTAGAGGGGGAAAAAAGCCTTTATTTTGGATGTATTGAAGGAATTAGTAATGGTTTTGACATACAAGCCTGCAACCAAACATTCCCCATTGGTTTTGAGATTAAAAAAGCAGAAGATGAAACTCAGATATGAGATATAGAGATATATATGTGTGTGTGCGCATGCATGTATACATATCTCTATCTACATATATAAATGGATGCTTCTTTGCTGATTATTTTCCTTTTCCATTGATTTCTACTGAGATATAAAAGGCTAGGCCAAGCAAAGTCGAAGTCTTTTGATTTAGATCCCAACCTTTCCTTTTCTCCTCTTAATAAATATTTTTTTTTTGCCATTTAAGTGCAAGTACTCTGTGAGTTTCCTCTTTCAGAGACTGCCTAATCAAGAACATACCCTGGCTTATGGAACATGAAGGAGCTCAGAATAGCTTATCTTGCACATCTCGGTTTGTTTGGCATTACTGGCAGTGATTAAAAAAATCACAATAGATAAAAGAGATATTGGTCAAAAAAACAAATAATCATAGTAATGCAGGCTACTTCTCTTTCATTTAAAAACCTTCCTTTGAGCTTTTTTCTGAGTTAGATGACATACAAAGCATATTGACTTGGTGGTATTAAAGGATGACAGGCAGAGACAATATTCCCTGAATATGCCATAGACTTATAGTAAACAGAATGAACATATTCCTCTGAAATGATTTATCTAATCATTTCTCATATAACTTCAATTTTCTTAAGTATGGTAATATGCTACTGTTTATGTAACTTTTCAATAAAATAAAATGGAATGAAATGTTTCATCTGCTCAAAAGCACGGATGCAGAGATTTGGTGAAAATACTTCATGCAGCTGCAAAGAGCACGATTTTGAAACTTACCTGTGTGTAATATACCACCACTTCTGGAAGGCACAGAAATTACCCCATTTTACAGAGGAAGAGCTGAGGTACCAACCTCAGGTTGGCAAGTGGTTAATATCATGACTAACCGTATTAAAATCAATGACATTAGCTGTGTATGAAACTGCTAACCAAGCTGAATAAAAGATTTCACAATCTGACTCTGAGAGACAAAGTGGTTTGCCCAAGGTCTATAGCCTGGGACTCAGCAAACCACTTAAGCATGTCCTTAATTTGTAGCACATGTTTAAGTGTTTTTCTGCAGCAGAAATAAACAGAGAATCATTGATAGAGTTTAAATCTAGGTCTCCCAAGTGCCAGGTCATTTCCTTAATCATAAGGCCACCTTGGCTATATGTGATAAATGTTAATGGGAATTGAGTATGTCCTATGTCTGCATATTTGCCGATATTTGTTTTGTTTTATTTTGTTTTACAAAGCTAACTGCAAGGTTTTATGGAAGGATATCGTGGCTGAAGCATGAAAAGAAAGCAGACACAAGGTAGGACACAGAAATCCCTAAAAATGAGAAGATGAAAAGGCTGCTCTTATCCCAGCAGCATAATTCATGACCAGGCTTGTCATCTTTGTTAATACTATGTCATGTGTGTTCCTACAGGAAGCTGGTAATGCAGCAGGTATCATCAATTTCTTGAAATGTATTCATAACCCACATCTGGAATTCGAAATCTTTTTGTAGCTCCAGCAGTAACATGTCAGAATTGCTCTTCTATAGGTAAAACAGTCTTTGAGTATGGAAGATGCTCTGACTCAGGAAAAACAGTCAAGAATACTTTCAGAGAACATGTACAGCCTATTTGATGTATGTGAAACAAGAATGGAATATCTCCTCTTCTACAAATACCTGGGACCATATTGATCAACCTACATTTTCACTTATTATAGACCAAACTACAAGTATAGTCTAAAAACCAGTTCCCCAGGAATGTAACTGGGATGAGGAGCTCCAGGAGAGGTAAAGAAGGAAGTATGTTGTACCAGTGACAACACCTGAAGGATGGAGCACTGATGTGAACACTGAATCTCCACGTCTCATGGTCAGATTCTGTCTTAGGGATTCTTAGAGGTACATACGTGTTTCATCTAATAGCATTTCTAATTTTGTTTTTCTTATAATGCTGTGTTTTCCTAATCTTATGATAAAAGACTTTAAGACTTATAAAGAGACACTTGTTATTCAAGGTGAATGGTACTTTGATCAAGATATACAGAAGAACACAAAATACAGTAGAGGTTGTTCTCAGGGAATAGCTCGCTGCTCTTTGAAGGTGTATCAGAGAAAAACTACAGACTAAAAAGCAGCTACTGGAGTGTAAAGGTTATGTTGCGAGCCTCTGGCTCTGGGAAAGTTAGTCCTTGCCAGCAAATCTACTATACTGTGCAGCCCAAAGTCCCTCCTGATGAACTTAGGTGTCAGCAAGCAACCCTTGGGGCTCTGGAAAAACTGCTGTATGTTACATAGCAAAAAAAAAAAAAGGATCTGAGATAGACAATAATAATAATAATAAAAATCTTTATGTACTTTGTTCTCCAATTCATTAAGGTCTTTCTCATTGCTTTATACTTGTATCAGAGACAGTGCACTTAAGCCTGATTTTTACTGATAGAAACTATGTCTGGGACATTGAGGAGTTTTGGTGGTTAAGGAGAACTCTCAGGAGCTGCACACTATAGTGGGACTTTTACATGCACCTTAAGCAAGAGACCACTAACAAACACTATCACTGCCACTTTGTATTCACAGAACTGGGGGTGGAAAGTTTGCTGTTAAAGGAGAGGCACAAGGGAAAGAACTCATACTGGAGTCAGCTCAGCTGTACATTGCCTTCCATTAATATAAGTATATAGGAATTTATCTTAGTGACATAACGAGTAGCCGACCAGGGACCGACCATGCAGGATTGTTCTGTGATTGGAATTGCTTCAGAAATTTGCAATTCACTCCCTGGACGACTGCTTACTGCTGCGTCTGCTATGTCAGACACAGTCAGGCACCAGAGCCACAGTATCTTATTTTTTAACAAAAGACAGGGATGGCTCCCACAGACAGTGAAATTGTTTGCGTTATTCTGCCCTTTTGATATTACTCAAGTAAGAAACTGCTTAAATAATGGCCTCCATCCATCTATCTGTTTCCAGTAGAATTTGTGAATGACTTCATCACTCAGTCTGCACATTGCATGTTAAACCTTTCTTATGCTGTAGTATACTACAAACAACAAATTACCATAACACTTCTCCAAAAAACAGCGATTCGTGCCCAGAAAATATTCTTTCATCCATTCTTTGGGGACAGAGACGCTTGGATAATGTATATGCCTTGTGTGCACTTCTCTCCCTAAATGCAGCAGCTGGAATGAAACTGTCTTTGTAGATAAAGTTGATGTTTTAATTTTTTTACCCTGAAGGACAATATATAATGTAACTTTTCAATTTTCATTAACTGTGGCACAGGTTGCTATAGGCTAAGCTTTCAGCTATGAATAAAAGTAAAGCAATGAAACTCTACAGAGGAACGTTTCAGTTAAATGCCATCCTTCGTGCTTTGTGGCAATGCTAAGCGTGGATGGGACTACAGTAATTATGTCTCTCTCCAGCTGTTCTAATAGTAAATTCACCAGGAAGGTGTCCTTTTTTTCCCCTGTTCTCAATCTCATGCCCCCAGGTAGCTAGAATGCTGGTGTATCTTAATTGAAAACTTAAAAGGATCAGAATTAATAGATTTAAGAGAAATGGGTGATACTCAGAAAGAAAAGCTAAAGCTGAATATACGGGATGGGAGAGGAATAATACCAAACTACAGAATTAGAATAACCTCTAGAGACATTGTTACTTTGGTGACTTAACATAGGTAGCTAAATACTAGAAAACATACTGAATATATTAGGCAAGACAGATAGAATCTTTTCTACCCCAAACTTGAATATTGGTGCCTGTGTTGAGTTGATTTCTGAGTGGGTCCCTGAATGATGTACTAGTCACATGCTTAGTTACATCATCTTTCAAAATTAAGTAGGTAATACTGTCTTCTGCCAAGCTCTTATTAGAAGCTAGCATAAACTTTCTAACTACTGGAAAGTTGATACTAAATATCACCAAATCAGAAACATTCTTAATATATATGATTAGTATGTCATTTAATAACTACTGTGCTTGCTCTTTGGGTCAGTTGATTATACAATAAGGAGCTTTATCAACAAGCATACGGTGCTCAGAAAAATGAAGACCATGGTTTCCATCCAGCCTCCTGAAAACTAATTTTATGTACATGTACAGACAAATTTCATAGGCTCAAATCTCGCTGTCTTTAGGCAAGTCTTGAAAACAACAACAGTCCTCACATGGATTGCTGAAGCAGAATATCATAGTTTTTATTTGCAAGCCAGTTCTCAAAAATGTGCCAGACCTTATGAGAACATCAGTGTTTGTTTCTTGTAGGAACACACAGAAACAAGGTTGGTTTCCCCATTTCTGTTTCTTCCTTGATAAACTTAAAACTGTGAGAATGAGAAGTCTCTCTTAAAACACAAAAGTTTTCAGAACAGACCTTCAGTATGGAGAAATTAGTTTTTATAATCAAAGAACTGATATTTAGGCAATATCATGTACTATAAGCTCTCTTTACTGTTTATGTTAACAAAGCACGTGTATGGTACAGCAAGTACAACTTTGCTTTTTCTTTGTCAAGTCATTGCAGTGTGTCTTACAAGGAAAGTAAAAAGAAAATTGTGCACCTCATACTCATCCAATTTGGCCCAAATAAACATAATATATTCAACACAAGAGTTGTGTGCAGAGGGCCTCTCTTTCCTATGATGTAAATAATATTAATTTATTTTTCTTTTTCCTTTGGATTTTTTAAATATTTAGTTCCCTAATGCTTTGAGCCATCTCTGTGCTGACCGAACTAACCTGTAAGTTTCCATCAGTGATCAAAATGATACTGACATAAACTGAACATATCTTTAAAACATAAACAATGGAGATATTTAATGCTAAAATAAATTTACAAACAAACTTACCATCAGATACGTAAAGCTTTTCCTAAGCTTCAGAGATTTCAAATATAATGTTCAATGGTGATCTACCTTGATCAAGATACAAGGCACCATTTTCTCCCTTTTCAGCCCAGTGTCAATCTAAACTGTGTACACTTGCCGACTTGAGATTGCAGGGCTACTTTTGGAGTGAGTGGAACTCCCGATAATTGTTCTAACTGTCACAATCTGCTTTGAAGGGCTCAGACACACATCAGCTTGTCCGTGAAAATGCTCAGTGCTAGTCCTGCCAGTCCACAGCAAAGGGGAAGCGAGATAATTGTAGTTTAAATCTTTTCCGGATAATCTTCTCCTGCTCATGCCTAAAATAAAGATCCTGTTGAGCTCTTAGTGTTATGGGAGTCCAAAGCCCTTTGCCTCCTTTGGGTTATGAGTCTTCACTGGAAGTGCTGGAATGGCCACTCATGCCTGCTGAAAGGTACCCAGCTAGCTTTGATTTACTTTAAGGCTTTCAAAAAACATGTTAAAATTCGCCTGCTGAATGTTCAGCTTCTTTTTGCGTTGAAAAGCAGAAGCTGTAATCATAAATAATAGTACCTTAATCTATTAGTGGCCTTACTAACAGTTGCATAGAACACAATAATAAAATAACATTTCAAGCTATAAATACTAAATCAAGATGCAAACGAATTGTCTTATACCTCAATATAAATTGTAGATACAATACCACCTAAAATTCAAGCTGAGATTTAAGATGATTCCCAGATACTTAAATTCTAAGACATAATTTAATATGGGTTTAGCTAAAGTACTAATGTTTAATTGCTCCTTACAAGAGCGCTTTCAACAGAAGACTTGATTATGCCTGAACCAGGTCAGAAAGATATTAAAACCATGCTGCAGAGCAATATAAATTTGACCTATCACTGGTGCAGTTCCATAAAGAATGGCATCATCTTCATGGAGAGCCATTTATTTATATTTTGTGCAAACTTGATAGCTATTGAAAAAGTCTGCAAGGAAATAAGCTCTCAGAAAAAGAAGCTGATATACTGAAAGCCTCTGAACTTGTTTAATCAATGTATTTCTTTTGTAATTAGATAACATGAAACTGAGCAACCTTAAATATCTGTTAATACAGATAGTCCCTTTTAACAAAACTCTGTAACATTCAGCTATATTTTGGTATATTCAAGCTGATGCAAGACAGTAATCACAGTCAGCAAAAAGCAGGGCCTGAGGGGACCTCAGGAGGTCATGAAGTGCCCTCCACTCCCTTGGAGAGAGAAGCACTTGTACCTTCATCGTTCCCAAAGGGTGAGCATTAACCCACTACCACTGCATCCCAAGGAAATCTGCGTGGACTTCACTGTCCTTACTTGACACTTAGAAAAACCTGATTAAACTAAGTCTTTCTTGTTGAAATTTAAACCTACCTCTTGTCCCATGCTCCCTAAGGATAAAGTATGTTCTTCCCTGAATTAATTTGAATATTTCTGCCATGGTCCCCTTCTCCCCAGACTTCACTAAATTGAAGAACTCTTTTCACTCTTTTGTTCCTGACTTCTAAACAGCTTGTCTGGACTGGTTTGGACTCTCTCCCATTTGAATCCTATTATCTGAAACAGTACAGCAGTAAAGCTGAAGCTCTGTCAGTTCCAACCATGGTGGAGAGTTTACTTCACATATTTTGCGTATCAGGGGCAATTCAACATACAGTCTAGAGTGTTATTTTCCTGTTTTCAGCAGAAGCATACTGTTGACTAATGCTTAGTTTATTGTTCCCAGATCTTTTTCTGAGTAGCTACTGAACAAATTCCTCATCCTCTATTTGCCAAGTTGATTATTTTTGCTCAAGGGCAATACCTTGCAGTTGTTTCTGATGCAATTCTTATGTTTTACTTTTTCAAGCTGCTTCTCTGTTTGTCAAGATTGCTTTGTTTTCTAACCCCATACTTCAGTACACTTACTGCTACACATCGTGATATCATGAGTGAAGGTCAAAAGTAAGCTCTGGTCCTTTATCCAGGCCACTAATGAAAACACTGAACACAATCAGAACCAAGACAGAGCTTTGAGGAACCAATTCATTACATATCTTCACAACCTCTGACAACTACTCTCTTGGTATATTTATCACTCAGTTTTAGAACTGTTCTCTAGTAATTAAATCAAGACTATGATCTGTTGTCTAAATAGTATACGAGACAATGTCAAAAAACCTTACCAAAGTTACCTACTGCTATTCTCTATTTGTGCAGCCCATTGCCACAACAGAGAATCTAGGACTTACAAAAAACATTTGAAGATCCCATGAAATATCACAAGTCAAATATTTACAATATGCAACTGTCTCTGTCCCTTTTTCTCCCACCCCACGCCGCCTCCACCCTCACTCTGTTCCTGGCTATTTTACAAGGCAATTTCACTTTTTTTTTTTTTTTCCTATTGCTACTGCCTTAAAGCTATAAAATTCCTTTTACATCACAACATGTCAGGAAGAGGCCTAAGGAGGGAGTGGTTTTCCCTGGTCCAGGAGAACAACTTTCACAGAATGGCTGAAAGTGTCTAGGGGAATACATGAGTAGCACAAGCAGGAGATACCAAGTGCACTTAAGATTATGCTCTAATACTGTGCTGCGTACAGACATTTTGGATTTTCTAGGGCTAAATATACAGAAGAACACAAACAGTCCATAAGAAAACTAATTTATTTAGGTGGCAATCTGCTTCCTGAACCTGCTCCCAGTGGACTTCCACCCATGAGCAATTACGATCCTTAGTTTTCTGGTCATAAAATGAGGACCTTTTTTATACTATGACCAACACTTTGTCTTGAAAGTGAACAATTGGGATAGGTTATGCAACCAGAGGCTATTATGTGTTTATGCACACAACTGGCTATGTGTCTGCCAGAGGATGGATGAAGGCATCCATCACCCAGTGAAATGATGAGATGAGGACTACAATGTACAGCTTGCAAAGACTTTTAGATATAGATCATCTTTCATTCCACTCCTCCCATGGAAAAGAGACTGTTTTCCCAGGTATGGAGGGCAATGAAGAGGACAGAATAAGAGAGGCCCTATGAGTATCCACAACCCTCAGAACGGGAAAAAACTCAAGGTCGCTAACAGAAGGCCCATAGGAAGCCCTCCCTTCAGACAGTGGATAAGACTTGGGTTTTGCCACTAGTTGATTAGCCTTTTTCAGAGGCTCATTCAGCTCTTCTACTGCCTCATATCATAGTGAGCTCACAGATTGAGAGAGAAGTTACCTCACAGAGAAGAGGATAGATCCAGCTATTTTCACCACTAGACTGGAGACGAAGCTGTTGAACTGGCTTCCAAACCCTAACCCAAACATCATGCTATTTCCTCAGACAACCAAAACCTGTTAGTGCTATCAATTATCATGCCATTGTAGCTATTATCCACAATACTTATTCAGAATTGATGCTACCAGTAAATCACCTCATTACTAACCATTTGGAACCAAGGTAAGAATCTGAAATCTTAATCAACGCCCATACGGTATGCAAAGGACCCAAATGACACAAGTAATCAGACCATAGTGGAATTCTGCCTAAGGAGGAGTTTGGGGCTCCAGAAAGAAGAGCTCTACATGAGCTTTCCCAGGTGTAGCAGGTTTTTTAAAATAATTGAATAGGAGATTTTGAAATTACTATTTAACTCTGTGCTGTGTAATACTACAGTATAAAATAAAAAAAAAATGGGATGGGTGACATATCCCAGCATGGGAAGTTGTTTAATAACCTTCCAATTTACTATAAGTATTTAAAAAAGTATCAAATCCAATGGTTTCTTTCCCCTAGACAGATATTATTTGGAGGAATATTCTACAGATGTGCACTGTGACTTCTGACCTGAATCCAGCAGCAAATCAGCAAGTCCATAAAGATGAACCTGGATGCACCCAGTCTAAAAACAAGATCAAAGTCAGGGCTGGAGAGTTAGTTTCTTAATTAAGGCAATTTGAGTAAAAATAATGAAGACGGAAGTCACATTTCTGTAAAAGCAATTTGGCAGGAGGGCTAGCCCTCTGCTTTATAGTACTTCAGATGAAAAAGGAAGACGCTATTAGTTGCTTTCTTTGTTAAGTGTTTGAATTAAAACCTTGGTGCCACTCGTTTACTATTTGCCAGTAGCGCTGAGTGAGTAATTCTCTGCCTGTAATTTCTTTGACTAAATTAGCCTCTTTTTCTTCTCGTGGAATATCCATCAGCAGATCATGATTTTCTCATTTAAATGTACTCAACAAATATATCTGAATTTTTACCCTGTGAACTGATTGCAAATATTTGAAATTCAAGCTGCATTGCTTATTTGGGATTGGTAAATCAGGTCACACTGTTTGTTCTCTCTGAATGAACAAGTGTGAGAAACATTACTTCCCATGCGCACAGTTGTGTGTTCCCCCTCAAAATTAGTCTTCCATAAATGTTTGTTGGATGCAAACTTTGCATTATTGTTTTTTATAAACCTTTCTGTTAAAAGTAAAACTCAATTGATTGTTCTTTCACCGAGAAGTAAATATGAATGGGGTTTGTGTGACTATGGGCAAAGAGAATTAATTTAAGAGCTTTAATGATTACTTGTGGACATTTTTGTATTATTCATGCCGTGCTTGTTTATAAACAGAGAATGAGTTAGATAAAAAATGCCTTCAATCCACATAACATCCTTACAAAAGACAGAAAAGGACCAAAATAAGAAAAAGATAAAAAATAAATATACCCAGTATTCAAAGGGGGGAATGATGAATCGTACAGCAAATTTGGCAAATGCAGAAAAACAGAAAAATTCAATCCCTCTATTGTGCACCATTTATCAAAAACTGTACTTCAACAAGCCAGGAATAAGCTCCAATCTACAGTTTTTGTTTTCTTTCCACAGAGCAACAGGTTTCTGGTTAAGGGGGGTTCCTTGTGGACCATAATTACTATGCTGTTTGCAAATGTTGATATAATTTGGAAGTGTAAAATTATTCTCACATGATGGCTCCATGGATTCAGCTAGTCCACTGTTGAATGGAGAACAAGCAAAAAGAAGAACAGAATATTTCCAAATGTGGTCATTTATTTTTACGGGGGTTTAATTATTGTAAACATAAGCATGTATTTTCTTTCTAAGTATTTTGATAGTTTGGAGAAAGATTTTCTGTGAGAGCAATGAGGAGGAAAGGAGTGATTATACGCAGATAGTGAGTAGCATCATGGAAAACTCATAAATAATTAAAATAAGCACGAACACACACAGGGCAGCTGTCCTAGTTCCCAGCTTCTTAGATGTCTCTTCCCTACAGGCCCTCTCTTCCTCTTTGTCCCTCCTGACCTCGGTCAGCTCCTTCCCTTACCTTTAAACCAGCCGTTGCTTAGCCATCTGCCAGACCAACCTAACCAAGACTGTAAGTAAGTGCAGGCTAACTTGTGCCTCAGTGGCTTGCCCCATGTTTTGGGCTCTGTCCCACGGTTGCCCAGTTGTACGCTGTTTTCTGCAGAGCTCTGCCCTCACAGCCCCAAGAGGCTGTGGCACACACGCCGGTGTCCTCAGAGTCAGAGGCATGATCCTGCCCTGGGACCAGAAACTGCAGAGTCATAAGTGTGTGTATAATGAGCATCCTTACATCTCTCCCTTGTAGCCACGGGGGCAGACAGCCACTCCAGTAATTGTGTTAGGCACATAAAACCCGTATACAATACGTACTTTTCAAGATGACAGTCAAAAGGAACATTTGGTTTGCTCTACCAAAATGCTGACCTTACACAGACCCCCAAGGTAAAATAGTATGCACCAAGGGTACACATTTCAGCATCTTCCACACTGAATTCCATGGGGCCAAAAAATACTTCAGTAAAGAATTATAGTTTCTAATTATTTTTAGAGACACAACCTGCCCCATCTCCCAGGCACCACCAGTCTCTGACTTGCTGATGTCATTCAGGAGCTGTGCAGCTTAAGCCACCCATCTAGGCACAGACCATTGTGTGACTTTTGTCTTTCAATATTTTTATTAAAATCCTTGCTATTTAGCTGTTGACACCTATTATAATTCAAAACTGAATCCCAACTCTAGAAGTATCAACACAGATATCAAACAAAACCCACACCTATTCAACACCAAAGAAATTATCTACGTTTAAGTACTTAAGTGAGTGCTTTCCCAAACAGGGGCTTGGAAGAGCATATAGGTTAATAATAATTAAAAGAAAAAGAACCCACCATAGTATTTTTTGCAAGTTATCTTAATAGCACAGCTTTGTTTCAAAAAAAAAAAAAAAAAAAAATTGCAGGTTTCTCTCTGCCTATAATGTTAAAAAGATTACCCATGGAAATGCAAATAAAAAACAGTCACAATGGAAACATTTTTTTTATATATCAGCATCTCTGGCTTTCACATGTTTTTGCATAATGATAGGGCTAATATAACATAACAAATCCTAAACTGTTTTCACAAGGAGTGGAAAAAAGATGTGTAAAAGTATGCTCTGTCTTGCTTCCTTCTGTTCACAATGTATCTAAATACAACAAATGGTGTTCTTGCTCTTTCTGTCTGTTTCTCAATCTGTTTGGAAAGTAGCCATCATTCTGCAGCCAACCATAATATTTGACACTTCCTGACATCATGAAAGCCACCATCTGTCTATCATTGAAGCCCTGTACTTTTTAAAGACTGCTTGGCCTGATCTTTAATGAAGCTTCACTGTGAATGCACAGATCAGTTTAGATAGAAAACTGGGGACGTCTGACAAAAGGAATCTGTGCAAAATCACGTTTTAGTTAGATTCAGCCACAAAACAAAAGGAAATATCAAGACCTTCTAGCAGACAGCAAAGAAAAAGTTCAGATCGCTTTCAATTAGTCCGAGGTTCAAATTCGTTGTGGAAAGTTTGGAGGATGAAACTGAATTCAGAAAAAAAAGATGAAACTCAAATTAAGTGGAAAGTGTTTTTCCTTCCTTCATCTAACCATTGTTTTGAAAGATAAATATAGACAATTCCAGTGTTTCTAAGAGGTATAAAATATAGAACGTTCTATTTTCTGTAAATTACAATGAGATTTCATGTTTAGGGATTATAACCATTTCCAAACATCCAAAAAGCAGGTTTTCTATGGTTTTGGCTATATATATACATTTGCAAGACTCTTAAAGATCGAAAAGGTAGAAATATTAGTCTATTTTGTAAAAATATCCTAGAAGGAAAGCATAAGCTTTTTTGCCTAAGACATATCTTGACAGGGAAATGTATTCCCTGTGATATTTTAAGGGAAGTGTTGCTACCATGATTTTTGCACAAAGCAGTGACTCAAGCTGTAAAGGCTCTGCTTGGTTCACTTCGAACAGATTTGGATGCAAACCTTTAGAAACCTGACTTGGAAAATCATGACCTTTGAATACCCCATGTTCCATTTCCTTCGTCTACAAATTAATTCAAGTGTCTCCTCATGGCTACGGAGGCAGAATGCTCCTTGCAGTCTTCAAGACTGCTGTACTCCTACCGGTCTACAGCTCCAACAGGTACTTAAACCAGCTCACGGATGGAGAGCCAGGACCCTCGTCCCCTTTGGCTACCACCTCTCCTTTCCTCCTCCTCCATCAGCCTGCCCCCCTCCACTGGTGCCGAGAATGAAGATGAAGAGTTTCCTGTGCTTTTCTCAGCGCGGCACCGGTAGATGTGGCCGGCCCTTCATCAGACAATTCAGGTCAGGAAAGAGACCCATGCACAAGCTGTGCTGCAGGCTGTGCATGGGCCAAGCGTCCTGCGACTCACAACCAACCTCACAGGGTGACAGCAAAGAGTAGCATTCAACAGGCCAGGAAGCTGCTTGAGATCTCAGAAAGAGCTTCTAGAAAAGAGCTGCATCTCACTTCTCACCACCACTGTCACTGCAAAGCATCACCGCTAAAGATGCAATTAATGGGTGTAGGGGCATGAAAGGAAAATGCCTTTCTTACTGACAATAGATAGCAATAATAATAATAATTATTTTCACTTAGGTAATTATCCCAGAGTTAGCCATAATAATTCCCAAAGCAAAAATTGAAGCATGGTCCTGCATTTTGTGGTAAGAAAATGCAGGTCTAAGTACCTGTCCAAATCCCATCTTCAGTCCTATGCGTCCTACTTTGTGCACCCTCCCACCCTACACCACAGTGCCTAGAGGCTGTCCCCTCACTCCTTGTCAACCTTATTCAGCCTGTATTACCTGTCGTACCTCACCAAGCCACAGCTGCAGGATTTGGTCTGCAGGACAGTAGCTGCTACATGTGCCTTCAGGACAGAATCAGGCAATAGGAAACAGGATCCAGGAAATTACTTTTATCAGTTTCAGGTGGAAAGTATAGACTTTTCAGTATTCGGAGGCCAGTTTATGTATGGTATGCTGAATACCCTGAAATCCCCCAAACCTGCAGACACAATACCATTTGTATCTGAGGCAGGCTTGACATGAGAGCTTCTCTGTTGTTCGTTTGTAGTATATGGCCACCAGGATTCTCTCTTTCACTTCCTCCCTCTCTTTTTCTTCTTTCCCCATCACCGTGACACCTGAATATCTCACAGTCTTCCATTAATTTACCCAAATAATACCCCTGTGAGGCTGGAAAGTTCTGTTGTCCCCATCTCCTGCCATTACACCCTGATGGCAGAGAGACAGTTAACTTGCCCAGCACCGTGTCAACTCTTGGCAGAGCAGGGAGCTGAGTCCAGCTTTTCCAGGTCCTAGGCTAATTGCCCCATCACTACTTCCCATTGAGTCTTCCTCTTTATTGCTTTACTACCATCTTCAAATTTACTTCTTTAAAGAACTATCTTCTATAACTTTAATGATAATTTTTTTCCCATAGGCATTTTTGTCTTTTCACAGCTTTTTCTGCTACTTATTTTTAGGTTTATAAAAAATGGCAGCTTCTAAAAAGAGTTTCTGGTTTGCCACACAAATATAGAGCAATGGAAGCTGATTTGGTTGATTGGACGACTTCACTAAAAGCAGAAGTGGTTTAGAGCACAGTAGGCAGCAGAGTGATTGTGTGTTGTAAACTAAATATCACATGGCACACGGGTCCAACCACATGGTGTGGAGCAGAGATGGCTTTATACTACCTAGGACAATATTGATGTAATCATAGTACCATTGCATTCAGTACTACTGAAATTGCCTCTTCAAACCCAAAATGGCATTCAAGGAACCCCCTCAGGCACTCTACATGTAAGCCTGAGGACAGGACCATATACACCAGCTTCATCCAAATCCTGTACCCAGTGAAATTTCTCCCTATGTGCTGTATGCTGTAAAGCAGACACAAAATACATTCTGGATTTTTACCTTTTCCTTGTGAAAAACATCCAGTTGCTCAATAAATGAGGTGTAACAGCATTTATCTATCACTGAAATACAAGAAAGAAAAGTAGCAGCTGTTTGTACAGTCTCTTCATGGCAGAAAAAGGAGAGTGAAGAATAACAATCGTTAGCTGACATTGCAAAGCAATAACAAAATGGACTTTGTCCTTGGCAACTCTTTCTCTCTTTGGGAAAGTTACTGGATTCCAAATTAGCAGCACTGATCCAGGCATCTATTTTGGATACCCCCTCCCCAATGACACTAAATTCAAAACTATCCATAACCTGTCTCATTACTGGGTAAGAGAGAAGGGTGCCATCTACTGCTAATACCAGCACCAGACACTTCCAAAGATCGTGGCTCTGGACTAGGGGTAGTGCAGGAAAAAAAGGGCAGGTTTGCAATCCAACAAAAAGAGAGAGGGAAAGCAAACCTAGAAGCAACAAATTTAAATGGGACTATGTAAGAAAGCAAATAAGTCATCCAACCACATACATAAGTACCTTCATCCTCTACATGTGCTTCATTCCTATCACTCAGCCAAAAAACATGTAGTTGTTTCTACATTTTCGCTTACAAACGAGAAGCGACATGTGATTTTATATAGTACTTCCATTTACTATGGAATTAAGACTAATGCATTTAAATATGGGTATTACAGCTTTTAGAACAGTAAGCTGCATGGAAAAATGATGCATATTTGTTGAATAAAGAGTAAATTATTCGGAGCAGCTGTTCTGGTTTGAAGAAATTTTTTTCAATATTGATTACAACCTCTTAGTTTGTTATGTGTGCCCAAAACCAGGGCAGACTAATCAGTATCAGTCAAAGACTATTTCATGCCAAAAATTATGAGGACTAACAAAGTTAGTCATGGCTACGAACAGCTAGAATACCTATAATATATATTTTGGTTATGCCCTTGACCACCAAGTTATTCAGATATAGTCTCTCATGCACTCTTACACACACGAAAAAAAGGAAAAAAAAAAGCTAAACAACCCTTGCTGCAAGTAAGGGTTGAAAGGCTGGTGTATTGAGCCTTTGAATCTGGAGGCCATGAAAAATTGTGAGTCAGTAATGGATGCCGTTCATTGGATGCCAATGATAGCAAACCTTGTGTAAAGATCTACATCCTCAGTCTACTACCAGATGCAGCACAGGACTTTTCTGCTGGCATATTTTTCAGATGATATGAATAATTATAGAGCTGGATTGGAAGGAAAGTCAGGAGATCTGGTTTAAATCCTACAGCTGCCACTTATTTCTGCATGGCCATGTGCTGAATGCTCAAAATCTCTGTGCCTTGCCTTCCATTCTCTCAGATGGGGATGCTGATATTTCTTTTTCTCTCCTTCTTTGACTATCTTGTTTCCGTAAACCATAAAACCCTCACAGCAAAGACTGTTTCTCCTGTATCAATTGAATGCTTGCATCCTTAGTAGGGTATGTTACACACAGCTGTAAGATAAAGAAACATGTTCCAGTTCCTAACTCAGCATTGCATCTATCGTAACAATCTATCTGGGAAATTCTAACTACTTCTTGAGAAAATTAATCTGAATGGACTATGAGAAAGGTTAAAATGACAGCACAGTGACTTGAGCTGGTCCTTTCAGGTGTGTGTTGTCTTTAATGTCTGTCATTACATCTCTCATTAGGTGCTGAAAAGATCTGTAACATGAAAAGATGCATCTGGAAGCATCTTAATTTATACTTAAAGTTTTCAGCTCTAGAACTCTTTCCTGAATAAACTGTGAAGTAGGGGGGAAGGGGAGTAAAGCAAGCAAGGAAGGAAGGAGGACGTATTGAAAGTTAAATTACTTCATGTTAATGTCTGAGTTCGTTCTGGAGTTCGTCCAGTCACAAACTATTGCTCTTCAATTCAGCCCTGCAGTTCTACTTCACTGTGGTTAGACGGTGGATCAATTTCTATGCTCGTTTTGTCCATTGTCTGTTTTTCTTCCTTTCTCTGTGTAATTAAACATCTGAAAGACTCTTCTCCTATTAACACCATAGAGTGGACTTAAAAAGTGATTGATCTGATCCACTAAAGCAGAAATTGTAAGGAAATGCTATGGATAACACAGCTGTCTTCCCTTTGCCCACACATTCAGTGGGGTCTGGAGGTGCAGAGAGCCTGGTTCTTCAAAGGATCAGGCCCATAAAATGCTCAGTAGTTTGTATTTATGCAACAGAAGTTACATTCTGAGCTAGCTAATCTACCGTATTCCCCATGGAGACATCCCAGCATCAGCTACGTTTGCTATCTCTATTCCTGTTTAAAGGTGTCAGCCTAAATTCAAGCAGCTGTCAGCTACCTAGTGGGCTTGGCTCTTTTCTAGTAGTTAATTGTGCAGACACCATTGATTGGGGGTATAGGCCACTTGCACAGTCTCTGCTTTGCTGGAAAACAAAGAGGAAGAAAGAAAGGAAAATAAACCCATTCATTATATATAAGCCAGACATAACAAATATAACCTCAAAGCTATTTGTAAAATTAGCTAAGCATACATGCTTAATGTGCAGATTATTTTCCATATCTCGATTGTGCTATGGCCAAGATAGGCAGCCGAAACAGAAATGAGATGTAAGCAGTTTCTTTTCAAACTTGTTTCTGATGCCAGTTAGTTTATTTTATAAATAATGTTCTGAGGAGACCAAAACCTTTCAGAGAAAATCAGATTCATAAAGTTTGATGGCCAGAAGGGAGGATTAGTCTGACCTCTGTAAATCACAAGCCATTACACTTCATCCAGTTAACCCTGTATCGAGATCAATAGCGTGTGTTAATGTCTGATCACGGCAACCCTTCCATAAACACTTGTAGTCATACTTTCAAAATTGGAAAATGTAAAGCGTACAACATAATTAGCAGAGAGTGAGAAGAAATCTAGTCTTGTTCCTGAAACTTTCCAAACAGAATTAATTTCTCAGCAAGATGAGAACTCTACAGAATTCTACAGAAGACTGTAGAATGTTTCCCTGCTGTTGTAGATGCGTGAGACATATTCTCCTTTTCTATGTCACATGTGAAAAACTTCTGCTTGGAGGTAAGGGATCCTTTGTCCTCTTTGCTGAAGTTGTAACCTGAGCAGTCTTTACAGATGGGCCATTTGGGGTTCTGCTTTTGCATTCTGGCATAGATTTGACTGAAGGCTAAATGCTAAGGCTTAAGGCACTGGAGTTTTAAGGCTATTGTTCTGTTAATGTGCACTGCAAACTTTTCAACATTTATTCTAAAAGCCATACCGCAAAAGCAAGCTTTTTATTTTTTCTTTCTCTGCCTACTTTAAAATAAATATGTGTAAAATAAATACTGTAAAATAGACATGTATGTGTCTGTGTGCAAACTAAATCCTGACTTAAAACGCGCAGCCTGAAGAATTGCAACATTTCTTGCATTCGGTGTGAAGAGTATAACATACATACTTGACAAAAATTCATTGCAAAGCAAGCTTTAAATGAGTAACGGTCATCAGCAGTGTGATACTGAGAAAGACCTACGCTCCCTCGGATTTCAGAAGTGACACACATGTGTGACACAGGCAGAGGACGTGACAGCACGCACCTGGGCTTCTGGCAGACGTGTTCCTGCGAAGAAGGTGGCACCCCTTCAAAAGTCCCTGACTCCCTGTGGGACATCACTCTTGCCTCGGCAGTGACTGGGTAGTCAAACACACCTGACCTGCTTTGAGAACTTAAATCCAATAACACTGAGCTGGATGAGGCAGTGATCTGGATGGCGGCTTGAGGAGTGGTGGATTTGTTAAATATATTAAACTCAGCAGCAAGATTCATCTAAATCTGCCTCCCCTCACTTTTACCAGTGTTGACTTCACTAACTTTTCTTCTCCAGGACCCCTTAACATGTGTTATATTGTGACGCCTCCAGAAGACCCTCAACCTGTGTGATTTCCCACTGCCATCACCTGCGTGTTTCCCACCGAAGGCTGTTTCTGATACAAATTTATTGATACCCAGACATCTAATATCAGAGCATGGTATTTGCTTGCTTCTAGCAAGGAGGCTTTGGATGTCCAAAAAACTTTAGTAAACTGAAATTTCCTGTCCTTAAAAGCTGACTAAGCCAAAAGAAAAAGGTGAAACAAGCCTAAGTGAACTGAGAATCATAGTCCTCCCCTCCCCCATCCCAGTTCTTTATTTCTTCCAGAGAAGAATATGGGCATTTGTTTTGGTACACACAGAGTCTTTTTGCAAATCTGACTGATTGCATATTGAGTGTTGTGTGCAACCACTTTGATTTGAAAGAAACTGAATTTTCCAAAATAAAGCAAGGAGAGCTGAGAAGGGAGAGACGCAGCTGTATGAAGCTCCATGTCCCAGGAGTGGGTGTGGTGGGTCCCTCCCCTCCAGATACTTGTTTCTTGGCTTTTATGACTTCAGCAGTTTCCTAATTGTTTTTTTTTTACAAGAAGGGGCAACTTTGGGGGAGTTTCTACCTTATGGTTGCTGACTCTGCCTAGCAACATTTTTGAGACTTTTTTTTTTCCCTGTCTGGAACTTTGTCTATGAATCATTTCAAAGACCATATTTCTGGTGATACTCGCTATAAGGCAGAATTAACAAAATTCTGCCTGGTGCATACAAACAACGTTTGAACTAGTTTGTGGCATCAGAAAGGACACCCACAAAGAAAGTGTCGCTTTTTGTATTCTCTAAACTATCCTTTTAAATCTATAGGCAATTGGCACCTAGGCCTCTTGAGAATGGCGTCCCACCTTTGTGGTGGGCACAGTGCCATCCTAGCAGATGGGCATGAGTGTTGGCATGCTGAGAATCAGTATGTGCATCACGTTTGAGTACAATAGGTCAGCCTCTCATCCAAGTATGTGGGAACGAGAGTGTCTGTGCTGAGTTTCTGTGCCAATGGTTAAAGGAATATACCATCATTAAGCTAGCTGAAGGACAAGATTCATTTTTTTAAATTAAGCCATGCTTCCTATAGCTGCCTGGGAATACCATTTCTTCTGCAGTGCTGTGATTCCTGGGTCACTGATAGGAGGTAGAATACATGTATGTATACATATACACATATAGCCCAGCCAGGGACACACCGTCTTCTTTCAACAAAGATGCATTTTTGCCCTATTTGGTATCCCTGCTGAATGGCTCATCTAGGTACAAAAGCCAGATCTGTAGAAGCCAGCGTATAATTTCAGCTGAATAGATCCCTAAGAGCACTACAGTATTTGGCATGAAATTTGCAATGGAGCCCTTGAAGGGGCTTTCCCATCCTGGAACCAACGGAGACTAATTTTGATTCAGTAATAAAAAAATGCACCTTGCTGACATAACAGAACAGACTTGTTCAAGCTCCTTTTTCCAATCATGTGTGGAAAGTTACTGGTAACATTATGTGTGTTTTCTACACTATCTTCTACTGAAATGGTCAAAACTCTTCCCAAGTAGTATGGAGGCCCAGGGCATTTAGACTGAATAGATTGTCTTATCACAAGCTCTTTCAGTATAAAATGTGGATAGCAAGTAAGATTGTCATTGTCAGTCAATGGCTTCTCTGGCAGAGGGCATATACTATCAGCAAGCCAGCAGCATTTGGTTCTCTAGAGAGATGACGACCATCAGACTTATTGATGTTCTTTGGCCTTATGCATTTGAAACTACATCACAAGGTGCATTGTAATGCATCAAATTTCTTCCCTATGTCACTGAATATTCTGTTTGCACTTTCAAAATGTCACTTCTATCAGAAATGTAGACAAGTTAGCCCAAAGTGAATAGGTACTCCTATGTTATAAAATATAAGTATAGTTATTGAAGAGTTTTTTTTCTTGATGGTGGACAAAAAACCCTATTTTTTTACCTCATGTATAATCATGGCACGATAATTTTAAATTAGCTTTAGGACACAGTCATGAAGAGTAATTTTGAAACTTTTTCAGTACCATCTTCGTTATTCTTGAGAAAACGAGAGACTGACTATAATGAATAAGTGAGCAATTAATGTGGAAGAACCAGAGTCATATTTCAGGCTTTACCTCACTTGAAATTATCTGAATTATTAAAAATAATAATAATTATCATCAGCTGAAATCAGATAAATGCAGAGGAAGGACCCAAGTCTATGTCCAACATCTGTGCCACCAAAATCTGAGCTCTATGAATACAGACCTGTTCCCTGTAGGCAGCTCTGTTAATGAAAGTTATCAAAATATTTTAGGTTGGGAAGAAGTATATTCTAGATTAAAGCCAGTAATAATCAGGTCTCATAACAGCATGGCAGTTACATTTTACATAGGTGAATCAATTGTCTTTGTATTGTCAAAAGATTACTGAACTTTAATGGCATGATTTTAAAATCTACCTTTGAGAGTTCAGTATATAACCTAAGTTGTTCTCATCTTAATTCTGAAAATGTCCCCAATATCCTAGCTAGTAGCCTACACTTACAATACAGTTACCAACAATAACTAAGCAGGGCAAGGAAAGACTAGCCCTACCGTGTCTGCTTAGGACGATAGGAAACACAGTACCTAAGTGGCCTCCCATATCTCTTATAAGAAAGGAAAGAAGAAAGAGAGAGACTAGTCACCATTAACCCCTACACTATGGTCTATGGTCTAACAATTTCATTAATAAAAGCTGGAGAGAGATTCACAGGGAAGGAGGTGAAGTTTCTGAGTACATCATGCCTGCATTTAACGGCAGGGAACTAATTATATAGAAGACGACGATGCAATTACATTTTTTAAAAAATTAAAATTTCAATTACTGTTTATAATAATATTTTATGTATATAACATATGCATATAATTTATAACACTATATAATGATATAATGTAATAATATAATATTATTATAATATAATGTATACTACCATATAATAATTATAATGCTATCCCATACTAAATGTTTGGTATTATAACTTGTAAAAGTAACAAATTCTTCATGATTCAAAACCATACTATAACACTGAAATAGCAAATCCTTGCTGAGAAGCTGAGAAGAGAATGTCTTTTTGTGTGGCAATTATGCAGTAGGCAGATTAGCAGAATGAAAATTAACAAGCTTTTACTGTATCATTTACTTAAGTCTTTGTACTTCAGACTTTACTCAAGTGAAGAGCTCCATCCAGCCCTTATAGTTTTAGTAGTGTTAACCATACAATAATTGTTTCTTCATTAAAAATAAAAATAAAAGTAGAGTTAGAAGTACCACTATGTTGTATGATATCATTGGTTTGCCCTTAGTCCTTCAAAACATGACTAAATTTTACTTCATTTTTAAATAATTAAAATTGTTATTAAAATGATATTTTTAAAAGTATCTGCACTAGTTCAATACACAGCTTGAGTTATTTTCGTCTCTTTTTTTACTATCTTCCCAATGCCCTTGCAAATAATGGTTTTATTACTTACAGTAACCCAATAGAGCAAGACATAACTAGTCCTACCGTGTCCGCTTGGGACAGCATGAAGCATGCCTCTATGTGTCCTCTTATGTCTCAAGAAAGGAAAGGAGAGGAAGATAAATTCATTCCGCTTACAAATTATGGCAGAGTCTGGAAAAATGGGAGCAGTTCTGACAAACATTACCTCTTTAGGGCCCGCAATAGGATGGTTGAGGAAAACATCTTGCTGAGGTGAGAAGATTCTTTGCCTTTTTCTTGTCTCCTGAGAAAAGAGGCAGGAGAGGTAATTTCACATGGTTTGGATTACAGTTCTCATCCCTGTTTGTTCCTCTGCCACTGTTACGCCTAAAACAGACACATTTGTAAAACACTTTGAAAATTATTAGAAAGGCGGATCTTACATCTAGAAGGACATTGTACAACCGAACTGCTTATTTTACAGGATGACAACAAGGACCCTGGAGTTCTTGAGTCAGGAAGAACCAACCTCAAAGATGACCATGAATGTGGTACACTCTCCATAACTAGGAAGAAGAATTCATCCCTGCATCAGGTTTCTATTCTTTATTTTATTTTATTATTTTGCAAAGAATCTCTGGATTGAGTGAGCCAGGCCTTTTTTTGCTGTCATTGGTGACCAAAAGAAAGACACGAAAACAAGACCATTTTTAAACTGAGTGTAAAACTTGAAATTTTAGCAATGGTATATGGGTTTTCTCTCTTTTCACAGAGAAAACTGCTATTGCTACATCATGTATTAGCCTAAGTTAGAGAATATCTCTTCCACATCTGCTTAGGAAACATGTAAATCAAGTTCCTACGTTAAGCAGCGTAACAGTCAACTTCAATTATGCTTAGCTTTCTGTGAGAGTTATCTACCCTCCATCCTTCCCTAGAACTGAACACCTTTCCTGCTAGGCAGTCCTCCCAAGGTTTGAAACAGTTGGGACAGTGACAGAATAGTAGAATGTATTATCAGAAAATATAACTGACTTCATTGGTAAATTTTGAAGTTAATTAATATATTTGTGTCCATGGCTAATTTCCTTTTTTTTTTTCCTCAATAAGGTGATATCATACATCTTTCAGTTAAGCACATGACACTGTCAATGTTTTCTCTCATACTAAGTTCTGTAGATGCTAAAATTAATTGCACCCCAGGGCTATCATGTTATGCATGAATAGGCACCCAAATGAATGACAGTGTTGGAGAGAGAAAGAAAGAAAAAAGAGATTTAGATGTATTCCCAATGATTGCTGCCAGTAACATGATAACTGACATGATACCCAATTACAGGATTTCTAATCAAGGATATCAAAGAGTCAGCATTTTTGTCTGTCAGGCTTTTCTTAGATTTTTCTCCTTTCTGTGGTAAAAAAAGTTCTCTTTCAAAGTATTTTTTGTAATAGTAACTGGGTCAGCATCACAGAAGGTGATCTGAAATCTGAAATTTTTAATCAGAAATGTTATTAGAAAAATAGTCATTCATGATTCATCTTATCTGCTGTTCAAGACTGAATTAGTTAAGTCTGCAGAGGATTCCACAATTAAGCACGTTGTACTGCAAACATCAGACTGATACAGTGATACTTTTACGTAGCTTAAGACAATCTGTCTCAAACACCAGCTAAACTAGACAAGATAAATTAGCCTAAGCCTATTATGGGCTACACCATTTCCAGCAGCAAGATGAAATATTATTTTAGGGCTGAGTTTTCTAGACCCCAACTGAAATGTAGAGGTAGCCTCAAGTGATACTCAAGGTCACAGTAACAAATAAAATGTAGGCATCCCACTGGCTAAGAAGATGCTCTCTCAGGGGTACCAGAGAGGGGCAAGCCAGAGCACATATGTGGATGCCCAGCTCCTTGTATTGTTTCTGAAGACAGTTTACAAGGCAGGGGACTATGGTCCTGCAAACTCTGTTGGGAGCCAAGACCTGGGTGCAAGGGTATGGCTCAAAATTTCTACGTTTTATTTCTGAACCTTTCAAGATCAAGAGGCCAGCCCCCGCTGAGTTACAGCAGCCCTCAGAACTGCCCTTCTGGTTAATACAAGATTACTGAGAAGTCCATCCCTTCTCCCAGCACAGTGCATCTTTTTCGTAACAGTCCTGCCCATATGCCAATTAAATTGTGTTTCAGTTCCCTCAGGAGTCTTTGAGGGGTTCAGGTGTACATCTTCACCTTCAGAAGGAAGACTCCATGCAGAACAGACGAGTTCCAAAGGTGCTGGGACCCCCCACAGCAGCTGTGCTGCCATGCAGGGCTCAGGCGGCCCTTCGGTAGCCACGGGGCTGGAGGAGCAACTCGGTTCTGCAGGGCAGTGGTGGTCCTTAGTGGTCTCTGACAGTGCCTATCCGAGCAGAAGACCAGGACCTGCTCTCATAGTCTGGTCTCATTTGTCTGTCTGTTTGTTATTCACCCAGACCACTGAATGTAACAAAGAATAAACAGTCCAGTGAACACAGATCAAAATCCAGATCTCGCACGCACCATGCCGGTGTCCTTGATCAATAAGCTAAAGATTTGCTGTCCCACTTATCTGTTTTCATTCTGGCTATCAGAGTTAGGCAGTGATGGAAAGTAGACTCTCTGACTCCTGCTTTTGAATTTAGATATCTATGTTTTATCAGACGAAGTGGCCTTGTCTGTACAAATGTCATTAACTGTCCCCGTTCATTGGGAGCTATGATTTCTTGTATGCCAATGATGCTAACTAGCTTCCCTGAAAATTCAGTCCAGCTGGTGGGACCTTCTAGGGGACCTGCCTGCCTCCAGGTGCAGGCAAGAGCAATTCTAACTTCCAAGTGCAAGATCATTTATATGGAAAGAGTGAGGAATAAATATCTGCTGGAATTTTGTAGTTAATGCTCCTGCTTCTGTGAAAGTATCACGGAATTTATTCAAGTGACCAAGTCTGTTTTATTTTATATATATATACTTTGTCTAAAAGAAAATATTCCTTCTCTGGTACTTTTACAGTATTTTATTTATGCCTTCCACGTATATACATTAACTTTGTAATAAAGACTGGAATACGAGGAAGTAAGGGCAGCAAACTGAACTATCTGCTGTATTGTAGGCCTGATTTAGATCTCATCCCATCAGTATGCATTAGAAGTAATTCCTTGGAAGTCACGCTGGCGTTAAACTGTTGGAAGGCCTCTGGTTGGAGATTTCTTACACATGAAATTACAGTTTTGGTCCTCCACCTGGTTTACAGAAGTGCTGCCTGTTAAGGAGAGGTCAGAAATTTATGAAGTCAGTGACTGCCACGTAAAGAGTTCAGTTGCCAGGGTAAGAACAACCTGACACTGTTTAATAATAAAGCTAAAAGTTCCCTGTATCCTAATGTCCTCTTTCTGAGCCCTTTGAAGAGAGTCATATTTTATCAGATCCAAGCTAATTAATAAATCAAAGTGAAGGTAGAGAGCACAACCCAGGGCAAGAATCTGTTGCTACAATTCACACTATTGCTAGCACCAGGCTCCTCTAACCCCTCAACTAGAGTCCTGAGACCTGAGTTAGTTGCCTAACCTCTCAGACCCATTTAGGTGGAAAATTAGGCACCTCTAAAAGACGCTCCCAAAAAAATCATATAGTGACGGGAAGCTTCCTGAAGAGCTGGGAGTCTCCTATGTCTAGCTAATAGGAAATGCCAATCATGTCTGCAATCCCTTCTCTCCTCTGGAATTTCGATTCCCAGGTCCGGGCTGTGAGCAGACAGACACTCTCTTTCCACTTGGGACCCTCAGTCCCAAATCCTCTCCCGAGGGAAGCTTTAGCAATTGCTCTTTGAGCAGACCTCATTGTTTTATTTCAAAAATAAATCCAAAGGAGGAACGACATGTAATAGCTTAGCGGTTAGAGGCGCTCCCCTAGGAGAGTGAAGAGAGACCATGCCCTCCTCAGCCTGAGGGGGCATCAAATTAGCATCTCCAGGAGCTGCTCCAGCCACCGAGCCCCAGGGGTGCCTCCTTCCTCCTGCCCCCCTGGATGCCACGCACAGCTGAGCAGCGTGCGGCCGAGGGCAAAGCAAACACAGCTTTTACGGCCAACGCTGAACAGCGGGGCTGTTTAATCTGACTGTAACCAGCAAAGTGGTGACGGGCCACAATTTGTACTACCTTCTTCTTTCAGCTTCCTCAGAAGGAGAATTTATAACACAACATCATCATAGTCCTACTTGTTATACTGCAGCAAAGATCCCAATATATCCCTTACAGTAACAGTCAAATCTGATTCCTCCAGTAGCATTGTGAAGGAAAATGTGAAAATATTAACATCTCCAAAACTGACAGATAACTTCTGAACAGTAGCACCTAGCTGCTGCTAATCATTGTTACTGTGCCAGTACCATCTTTTTTCTAATATTGACCATTTTTTTTACTTTTTGCCAAAATTATTTTTGCCCTTCAACCTTCTTAACTTTTGCAAGAGTTCTTTTAAGGTACATCAGCACTTGAAATATTTCTCACACAAGGCTTAAATAGAGAGGAAAAATAATGCAACACTGTATTGTAAAACAATTGGCAATTTTCTTCAGCAAAAAACTAAATGAACCAAACTAGCCAGGAAAGCAAACCTCACCAGTTTGTGAATAACAGCATCTAGTGGTCTGCAATTAAATTGATACTAGTACTTTTTTAAAAAAAATGTAGCAATTTCTCAAGATTTCTCATACAATTCTTTCTATTTATGTGCTGTATATCTGAGCACTCCAAAGACCGATCTAACAACATTTCATCACATTCTCTGTATTCATTCACTATGCATTATGTGACATCAAAGGTCAGAATAACTTTTTTCCTACTCAAGAACAGTAGATTCTAATATCAAATATCTCTTCAAAGAAAAAGCAGATAATTAGTGGATAGGATAAGCAGAACATTTTATCTCCAGAGAATTCACTCCTCACAGATCTCTAATTAAACCAGAAGAAATTGCATGATGTGCATATGCTGTTAAGCGTTAGCACAAGCAAACCTTGAAGAGGGCTGGTACAAAGTGATATAGGATATTTTATTTGCTTGTTTCTCAACACTTCATGCAGACAAGACCTCTACTTTCGCTTCAGCTGCTAATCAGCTTGTCTGGTAACAGGATGGGTTTTTGTTGGCATTATTAGTAATTATTTGCATTGCCTTCATACTTAGGAGCCCTATTTACAAACTAAAGCTGTGCTACTCCTGCCAAAAAAGCAGGCTCTGCTTCAGCGAGCTTGCAATTTAAGGATATGTCTATACTGTACATGAGACTACTGCTCATGATCATACCATTCCATTTAAAGTTATTTCAGGTATTTTCTGTTTTGCAGCTAGCTTTGTAAATATTATGGAGACGTATGAAGTGTATGATAAGAGACAACAGATATGTACAGACATACGGGGGAATACAAGGAAAAATATTAGACAGTATTGGTCACTAAAACTGATAAGGGTCAAAGCACATTCACATAATAATTGTTGTCAGCTGTTTGCTGAGATTTATGGCCCCCAACGAAAAGGTTTTTGAGGAGGGAGTGAAAGGAGAATGATAAAATTAGTTGTGCATCTAGTTAAAGGGAGATTTTCCCCAGCATGAAGAGCAGAGGGAGAGAAAGTACAAAGGGGATTGGAGATACAAAAAGCAAATAGTAAAGACTCAGGTGTGAATAGGGAGGGTATGGGGGGGTTGGAGACAGGCTCTGGAGAACCTTAAGGGTGAGGGCAAGCAGTGCAAACCTCACACAACAAACACTTAAAACAATGCAAAGAAAAGAGCAATTTGATCATCTGAAGAACTGAAGAAATCAGTTAAGAAAATTATTTTAACACCATTTTACATTAAGTGAGACCAGACTGCATTGTCAAGTTTGGACTAATACATGCTGTTATTAAAGTCTTAGATGACTAGTGCTTGGTATGCAAGTGTGAAGAGTGGGCAGCATGCAGAGATATCTGTTACTTGTCTAGGGCCGCTGAACTTTCCTACTGCATGTCATTGTTTGTGGTTATTAAATATCCACAGGAGTTAGATTCACAGTGACCTTAAAGTTATATTAAGCCAGTGGACAAAGGTACTTCTACAGACAAAAGAGCGAGATTGGCAGCTCAAGAAGATAATTCATCTTCACCTCTAAGAGAGCTGATGTGAATCTCCTTTCTACTAATAGACACAATCAAAATCTTTCTAAGCACGTTTTCAAATGACTGTGTTGAGTTACTTTTTTTTATTCCATTTTTTTTATGCACTGTCTCTGTTACATCCAGGCTTCCTGTCTCTTCCTGTTCTCTAAAGGTTATGAAGTTAATTTATCAAAGTGGTTTTAAACATAAAGTGGTAATGAATATTTACACACGCTATGTCTCTCTTTGATGAGATAAAATGTGAGGATTTATTAAACAATTTTCCAATTAAAGATAGTCTGCAAAGAACAAAAAATACATCATTGGGCAGAGTACAGCAGGACGCGGAGATGTTAAAAGCTTATGAATTTAAGGAGTATTGACCTGCAATAATACACTATTCCTGAAAAATCCAGCACTATTTTTTCAGATACTATTAACATTTGATATGACTTGCCCTTTCTGTGAGTCTTGGTGGGTTCGTATCCTGTGGTGCAAATTTCTTCGGACACTTCCAGCTGAACATCTGTTGTAATCTGTAGATGGTTTTTCATGTGAAAACATACTTTCTGGCTGATCTAGAAGGTACAGCGTGCAACAGCAGGACAAGTAGAAAAATGATATTACTTTATCTGTGTTTGAGAGGAAGGGTGTTTCTTTTGGCGGTGGTCATGAGAGATGTCAAGAGTTGAGTAAACAATTTAAATGCAAAACAACTTGTTTTACTGGCCATACAAAATCTGGGAAATGGTACTGTCAAGTCCTACATTACGTTTGGTTTATATTGAGCAAAACACTTATATACACACAAATATATAGGACTCTTGGGTCATTCTGCTTTAAGGAAGTCTAAGTAATGTCAATATTCCTGAAAATCCATGGGCAAGTTCATAGAATCACAGAATCAAAGAATCATAGAATTGTCTAGGTTGGAAGGGACCTTGAAGATCAAGTCCAACCATCAACCTAACACTGCCAAAACCACCACAAAACCATGTCCCTAAGCACCATGTCTACCTGTCTTTTAAATACCTCCAGGGATGGCAACCCCACCACTTCCCTGGGCAGCCTGTTCCAATGCTTGACAACCCCTTTGGTGAAGAATTTTTTCCTAATATCCAATCTAACCCTACCCTGGCATAACTTGAGGCCATTTCCTCTTCTCACTAGTAACAAGCAATAGGACAAGAGGTCAACCCCCACCTCTCTACAACCTCCTTTCAGGTAGTTGTGGAGAGCAATAAGGTCTCCCCTCAGCCTCCTTATCTCCAGGCTAAACAACCCCAGTTCCTTCAGCCACTCCTCATAAGACTTGTTCTCCAGACCCCTCACTACCTTTGTTGCCCTTCTCTGGACACACTCCAGCACCTCAATGTTTTTCTTGTAGTGAGGGGCCCAAAACTGAACACAGTACTCGAGGTGGGGCCTTGCCAGTGCTGAGTACAGGTGAATGACCACTTCCCTAGTGCTGCTCACCACATTATTCCTGATACAGGCCAGGATGCCATTGGCCTTCTTGGCCACCCGGGCACACTGCTGGCTCATATTCAGTCAGCTGTCAACCAGCACTCCCTCCCTGGTCCTTCTCTGCCAGGCAGCTTTCCAACCATTCCTCCCCAAGCCTGTAGCACCGCACGGGGTTGTTATGACCTAAGTTCAGGACCCAGCACATGGCCTTGTTGAACTTCATACCATTGGCCTCAGCCCATCTATCCAATCTGTCCAGATCTCTCTGCAGAGCTATCCTACCCTCAAGCAGATTGACACTCCTGCCTAACTTAGTGTCATCTGCAAACCTATTGAGGATGCACTCAATCCTCTCGTCCAGGTCACTGATAAAGATATTAAAGAGAACTGGCCCCAGTATAGAGCCCTGGGGAGCACCACTTGTGACCAACCGCCAACTGGGTTTAGCTCCATTCACCACCACTATCTGGGCACAGCCATCCAGCCAGTTTTTTACCCAGCAAAGAGCACACCCATCCAAGTCATAAGCAGGTTCACAGAACCACTGTCAGGTTGAAGAGTTTGCCCAGTCATTTCCTTCTGTTATTCCATGTGTCCTAAATATGAAGGGTCTGTCATTTCCAGTTTACTATAACATTCAGCTCAGCTGCTGGTAGGAGCAGGGGAACAGACAGTTCACATTCCTCTCTTTGAGCTCCAAATTACACTCATGTTCAATACATTTTTCAGCTTCTACCATTATCAGATTTACCCAGATCTAAAGCATTTTTGTAACTCTAAAAAATGGTGGAAAAAAAAATAAATTCTTTTTCCTCTTTCATATCCAACAATATTCTTATCACTAAGAAGGCTGCAAGTGCTGGTTCACATTCCTGAGCCATTAAAATAAATCAGGCAAGTACAGTGAAAATGAGTTATTTGTCAACCATCACTAACAAATACACACAAGGGCCAAAAGGCATCTGTGTATTTTAACTTTTGAAAAAAGACACACACTTACTATTCAACTACAATAAGCAGTAAATATAATCAGATGAGGTTCAAGTAGTCCAACTTACCTGTAGGTATCTTAAGAAACAAAGCATGTTACCTCATATGATAGCCTTCTTGCTGATGGGCAAGATACCATCCATGTGTGAAGGCATAAGAATATACATAGCTGAGAAGTTACTAGGCATTTCCAATGTATTGCACATTGCTGCTCTAACTCAACCCCCAGTAAAGCAGTATTATAGTTTTTATACTTCAATATCAATTTCAAGACATACTGAGTCTTCTCAAAAGATGATATGACATGTCAAAAAAGAAGTCAAATCAACTATCTTACAAGTGGAGCAAGAATTTTCTTCAGCAAAAATGAACACCATCTAAGTAGGATTTTTCTAAAATCTACTGGGTTTTTTTTTCCTTTTTTTTCACCTGCCTGTTTTCAGTCAGGAAAGGCAAAATCTCAGTGTCAGCTTCGCACATACTGTCTGAAGCTGATGCAAATGAAACTAGTTATTAGCTTGGGATAAAGGAAATATATCTTGACAAATAAGGCTTTTTGCCAACTGTATATAAAACCTTTGACTGATATGTATTCACAACTGGGCTTGAATCTAGATACACTTTTCTCCTTAAGCACGGGTGGCAGAGCACAAAATGAGGTTATAATTTTTAAGGGGTAATTTATAGCAGAATGAACAATTTATGTGATTTTTTACCTTCCAAAATATGAGGGTGATATCAGACATTTGACTTAATCTGGTCAAAAGAAGTAAGTAAAATTCTTTCTACTGTTCTTGTCAAGAAGTCAGTTGTCAGCCTATGTTTGTCTTAATGTAGTTTTTAGTGCGTAGATCCTAGCATGAATTTCTGCATTCAGAAATCTCATATGGAGGAGGACTGATCCTTGCAGTAGTTTGAATAAAAGAAAATATATGTTAAACTGTGTTTAGTACCATTCTGATGTTTCAGACCGAACACGTCCAGTTTGGTGAAACGTCACTAGGGCTTAAAGCCTGGCACATAGTGATAGAGATTGCTAGCATTTTGTATCAGGCAACCCTCTGAAATCTGTTACATGACAGCTTTTCAGCTGTGGGATAATTTCAGGTTGCGTCTATCATTGCAAGTTTCTACAGTATATTTAAGAGGCAGATGGGCAACATCTATTTCAATGATATGCAGGCCTCAAAATGTTTCACTGCCACTTTCTTCAGTAAACTGCCTTTAATACATTAATACACTTAGAAAATAATAAAGAAAAACATTATTTACCATTATTAATTAACACTAATTAATTAATGAAGTCATAAACAGGTATAATAGCAAAAATGTGATTAATGCAGAGTATAGCTACTGGTAAGTACTTTGTAGTTTTTCATAAATATTAAACAAGTGGGAATCATAACACATTTTAGCAAAAAAAATTGGCAAGTAAATTTGAGAAGGGATTGCCTGCAACTTTACTCACTTCTGGCATTTTGGAAATTATCTCTACTAATTATGTCACAATCTCTCAGGTTCTCCATGGAGATCCTAGTTGGCAGCAGAAAGATAAATATGTACCAGATAATATTAGTCTAAATTAAAACCGCTGTCATTGTAATTGAAGGAAATGTGAACAGAGGCAAATCGAGCTCCCTGAAACTTAGAGCCATCACCTATTCAAGTCAATGGGTCAGCATTAATTTTAATTTAGGCTTGTATTGCAATAGGTAATGACGTTTTTTAAAAGCAGCAGAGAAAAAGATTATATGGTTAAAGTTTTAAATCCAAACAGATATATACATCAAGTCCAATCTCATATCATCTCAGCCTCCCCTCCCAACTCTGTCTGCATTATCCTGGAAGCATATAGTCACTTATACCCTGGCAACTGGCTGGTCTTTGCACATAGTCCCCCCCGAGATGTGTCTGCACCCCAGTTCAGGCCAGTCCATAGCAATTGCTGATATGACATGAACCCAGGAACTCCTGAACAGAAGCTGACATCCCTAAGCAGCTTGAGGGAACTGAAGGACAACCTTGGGACAGTTTTTTGCACTTACAGGTTCCTGTTCAGCTTCACACACCCCTTCCACTCTCACTTTAAGAGAAAAAAGTAGTAATCAGTTCAGTTAACCTTAAATTGATTGTCTGTGAGCCTAGATGTTGGAAAACATTAACATTCCTGGTAATCACCTATGTTGTTCAGAAAATCCTTCTCATATCTGAAAAAGGGTACGGGCCGGATCAATTCAAAACTTGGCCCCAGTTGAATGGGACCAACGCAGCTTGGTGAACCTACACGCACAAATGTGTGATTAAGAGGGGAGTAGTGTCCATTTCTTAACCCACAACAAGGACCCTTAGCCAGCCTAAGGCTAACATCACATATGAAGGACAGGAATAAAGCTCCAATCACTTTGATAGCACACTGTTTTACCCCTGATTTCTAGGTCTGCCACAGACCTCCAGTGGGAGTGTGGACAATTTCACAACGCAAACTCTGTCTCAGCAGCCTGTTTTAAGACCAGAGGCTGTGCTTCCTTGCATCTGAAGGAGTAAATCATTTGCAGCCACGCTATAGCTGTAGGAGAGCCAGATTAGATAGACATCCCTCATTTACTTTGCAGAGCAAAATAAATTAGCCAGGATGCAACTTGAAGCTATTGCAGCTGGATTGCTTCTAATTCCTCCTTTAGAGATAGCTCAATTTTCTCTGCATTGTGCTTTATATTCACAGACATCGCTACACAGGCTGGTGAAAAACTTCGGACCTACTCTCCTACTAATGGTTTATCTCTGTCTGGCTGTTTGCTTTTTTCCAGCATACATGACACCCATGTGTTTACATTGGTTCAGAGGGGACTGACCCCCAGGCAGCAACTGTGTAGTCAAATCCAATGACTTCAATGGAAATAGTGCTGTTTAGGTCAGTGAATGTAGGGTCAGACTCTCTTACATTCAAATAAGCAATTAACAGGCAAAGAATAAATTGACACATGTTCCTGAAGGCTTCTAGGAGAAGAATGAGAAGGAAGTGTCTCTTACAGCTCAATTACCAAAGGTTAAAAGCTTAGGACATCTGATTGCAGGACTTTTAAGCCTCATTGATCTAGGACATACCTGCACATTAAGTGATGAGAAATCTTTTAATTGATCATCCTGATTAGACATGAAGCGTAGGGCTGAGCCAGCTGGGCAGTTAGCTCTGCCCAGGCTGAAAATCAGAAGTCATGTCTGATTTAACTGGGTTTTTTCCTACTGCATCTTACTTTCATATTTTGTGTTTATCCCTATCTGCCAAAAGTCTTAGCTCCTCTGCACACTAAGAGCTAGATCTCAACATCAGTCATTCCAAACTCAGACAATGCAAAATCAATTTTGCTTCCAACGTTTGCCAAGTGCACAGACTATGTTTGTGTCAGCTTTTTAAGTCATCTGACTTTTTTCCCCATTGCCCTGTTTGCAACAGTGAGGGGCTCAGCACTTTTTTTTTAGGCAGGATTTTTTTTCTTTGTGCTAGCACAATATCTTTGACACAGACATCTTCAAATGCTTTACAACCATGCAGTTACCATATTGCATGACAAGGAGGTTTTGTATATTTTCTGTCTATATAGCTGCATTTATACATATTATATATAATCCATATAGCACATTCACAAATATGCATATAATAATAATACAAATATTAGTATATCTTTGTATTATATGATTATACAACTCTATATGTGGATGACAGCTAGACATACGTAATCTTTCAAGGAAGTTATAAAGCAAGATAAATGCATGGTTGTAAAATATGTGAACATTTCTGAGTCAAAGATCCTGTATATACAAAATCATCATCATTGTCCTTATTCATATCTGGATAAACTATAGCACATAGGAACTTTCTCAAGATCATTCATCAAATCATGAGCACAACTGGGAATAGGCAAACCTAGCCATGAGATACTCTTTATTTTAAGTGCTGTATATTGAGAGACAAAGGGCATTAGAGACGGTACCGATAAACAAGTGTCAAACAAGTCTGTTTCTTTGTTTCCCCGATTTCCTCATTTTTTGGCAGAAGCACTTTTTTTTGAACGTTTATATTCCCCTTCTAACATAGTGCTTCAAAACAAGCGTGTTGGAAAGTTAAAGTGCAGGAAGATCAATGAAGCTTTTTAAATGGTTTCTAAAAAAGTGATAAATCTTTCTTGTAGTTTCTTCTATAATAAGCACAATGTTTAGCAAAGTAGTTAAAGCAATTTTGGGCTCCTGTAAATCTGACTTAAGATGTTCTAGCATTAATATGGAGAGGAACATTAAAGAATTAGAAGCATATGTCTTAGCAACTTTGACTCTATAGCTGAATTATTCTCAACCAATGAGCATATTATAAGGCGCTCAAAGTATTTCTTTCTCATCTGATTAAACTGCAGTTAAGAAAACACATAGTTAAAATAGTTGTAACCCGTGATTCGTAATCAATGATTAGTAAGGCAGCATAGAGATTTCTAACGGCAAGTCAGGTACGTATAATGCTTTCTTAACAAAAGGTTGGCGCACATTTAAAATAAAAGCGTTATCATAGGTTGGCAGCTAGGGATTCACCAATCTTCTGCATTACCTGCACTTCACTGTGTTAGTACCACAGTTTTGCAGCTGTTCCAGCTACCTTTTGGTCGCTGCATGCACAGATGCTATTAAATACAGTTAAATTAACACTACTTTGCAGCCTGTGTCACATGGTCTCCATAACATCAAACCACCTAAGTAGTACGAATTGGTTAACATATTTTATGACTGAGCCATGTTAATGAATATTAGATGTATCTTAATAAAATTTTAAAACAACACCTCAACATGTTAGATTTAATAGGTAACTGTTGAAAAACTAAAATGTTTTTCTGTGCTTGAAAGCAGAGTCATCTGGTTGTTTGTTACTGTGTGAATATGAATATTCTGATGAAACTGGTGTAGCTGTTGCTTTCTGTTGCTCTCTGTTACTCAGTGTTTTTGGAGCTTGGGAACAGATGGTGCACCACCTGACTCTGCACACTCTAATGTAAGATTCATTGTGCTTCACAGGAAATCAAAGATCAAGCAACATTGCAGAAGGTGAAGCAGCACCTCAGCAACCAGCAACACAGTATGATACAGTCAAGTGGTAGAGCGAGAAAGTAGGGAGAGAGAAGGGGAGAGCGAGAAAGCGAGACAGAATAGAAGCCAGAACGACTTAGCTTGGTTTCTGAGGTTTATTTTGCTTTCTTATTTCTCCTTTTATTTTCTGCCTTTTTTTTCTTTCTTCCTTTTTTTTTTTTTTTTCCTGATTCTCTATTCTTTGGGAAAAGGATCGGCTTGTTCCAAAGAAGAAACTTTAATCCTTGGGTTGTCAAAAGTGCAGACCTGCCAATCAAAATCTGAATGTTTAGAAGCAAGAGAGTTATTTGATTTCTTTGTTTGCTTCAATTTCACGGTAACAAATGCCTGTTTGTAACATTAACAGCTTTACAAATATGTAAAAGTTCATTCAAAATTTCAGATGGTCTTATAGTTGTAAAGAATTACATTTATTAGTCACCTGTCTCTCTCTACTCGCTAGCCACTCACAGTATGTTACCATCTTTCCCTCCCTTTGCCCTGACTTTCTCTGCCTGAACAGCACACTTAGGCCTGGACCATTCCTTTAAGGAAATCCAGAGTTCACAGATATTTTGTTACATGCAAAAGAGCCAACCTTCTCCCCTAGCCCTTGGCTACATGAAATCAAGAGGGGGAATTAAGCACTGAATTGAAAGGCCTTCCTTCAGAAATCTTTTGGATGAAAGCTGGGAGCTCTTGTCTTGGGCACCTCCACTGATGTCAAATGATACGATTTCAAGGGAAAACAGTGCCATCCTGACACACCTTACATACACGTATTCAGGAACTAAAAGCACCACCTAGCCCAGCTGGCATTTTCAGGTACCCAGTACAGCACCACGCAGAACACAGGGCATCTTTCATGTCACTCATAAGCAGCAGGTAACTATCTGAAAAGATCATCCCCTACTTTCTCATGACTTAAATGCAGGAATTTGCATAACTCCATATCCTTAAAGTACATATGCCCCCCCAACACATACACCTGCTTGCGTCTATGCCTGACCTAAATCTAAGTGAAGTCAATAGGAAAACTGCTTTATGCTCAATTTGAAGTTCACCAGAACAGACCTCACAGTAAAATACCTTAGGGCTGTCTGTTTGAAATGTGTAAACACTGCAGCATAACACCTAGCTGAAGCCTATACCATAGTGAAAAAGGTAAGGAAAGGCAGGGATCACTTAAAAGGGACGCCTAGCAAAGGGTATTCAGCACTCATTAAGGACATGGACCTGCTGGAGCGCGTCCAGAGGAGAGCCACAAGGATGATCAGAGGGCTGGAGCACCTCTCCTATGAGGAGAGGCTGAGAGAGTTGGGGCTGTTCAGCCTGGAGAAGAGAAGGCTCTGGGGAGATCTTATTGCGGCCTTCCAGTACCTAAAGGGGGCCTACAGGAGAGCTGGGGAAGGACTTTTTACTAGGGCATGTAGTGATAGGACGAGGGGGAACGGCTTTAAGCTGGAAGAGGGCAGGTTTAGATTAAACATTAGGAAGAAGTTTTTCACTTTAAGGGTAGTAAGGCACTGGAACAGGTTGCCCAGAGAGGTTGTTGAAGCCCCATCCCTGGAGGTGTTCAAGGCCAGGCTGGACGTGGCCTTGGGCAACCTGGTCTAGTGGGAGGTGTCCCTGCCTATGGCAGGGGGGTTGGAACTCGATGATCTTCAAGGTCCTTTCCAACCTAAACCATTCTATGATTCTATGATTCTATGACTCTCCTCAGACCTATTTGTGTGCCCAGCCTGCATCTAGGTATGCAATGCTCAAAGAATTCAAAGTGTGGCGGCCTTTGAGGATTTGGCCAAGAAGACTAGCAGGTCATCAAAATTATTGAAGGCATCAATAAATACAAAAAAGACATTGTTATTACAGAACTCTGATGCTATAAAGAAGATCACATCTACGCATAAAACTACAGCAACAGACTGGAGCATCCATGACTCCACTGCCTCTTTTGCTTATGCCAAGTCCCAAGAAAGCCAGGCTTGTACCTGCCACTGAGAAAGAATTTGGAGTGTATGGGTTATGACTTCTGGAGGGGAGGGATCCCCAAGAAGCACAAGACCCCACCCTATCCTCTTATTCCTCCAGAAACATCACAAGCAGCTAGCCCAATTTTCCATAGCCTGTCTTGCTAGCTTTCCCCTTTGGCCCTTCTAGCAGAAGAGTCCTGAACATTGTCAGGTCCCTGCTCCTCATCCTTGGCAAAACCAAGGAAGGAGGTAAATATTACTTTTGCTTATGAAGGCTTAAGACAGGTCTACCTAAGTCCTGTGATGTCTGGACACTGGTATGAAGAAGTCCATAGCTGAAGAAAAAAAAAGATTGTTCAATAGAGAGGAAATGCACGTGAAGCCTCAGTACATTGCAGTACCACACAAACAGAAATTATACTATTTTTTTAAAAGGCAGTTTAATATCACGGAAGACAAAGACCACAAAGCTGTGCATCATGTGCTGCATGAGTGTTTCACCATGCTGCATGGAGAGGTGATGAGAGGACCAAATCTTATACTCCTCCTACGACATTCACGTTTGAAACAGCCTGGTTGAAAGCCAGCTTTGAAAGCCTACACATAGGCTTTCCAGTTGCGTGCATCCACTTTACTGCATACTCCTTTTCTACATTTCTATCAGCTCCTGTCTTTACAGACATGATGCATAAAGGGGTGGTTTTCCTCCGGCTACAGCAGTGCAGCACTTGTGCAGGATTAAGCACAACTGATGCGCTGTCAGCTTCAGCTCGCTGCAGGTAGGTTGTAGCTGAGGGAGTTGCAATGGTATAGCTAGAGAGATTAGTGTAATTATTCTACCTGTTTCCCTCATATGAACAAGGTGGTATATAGTCCCTTTGGTCAGGCACACAGTGAACAACAGCTTGGATGATTAAGCCTCAAGATTTGTAAAGGACCTGGTAATACCAGGGGAGGCAAAGACAGTTGTGCTATCAGTATGCTAATCATAACAAGAAATTTTATTGGTTTCATTGGTTAAAAATGTCCCCTTTACCCCTAAGCATAATAATAATAATAATAATAATAATAATAATAATAATAATAATAATAATAATGGAAGTTACAAATTTTATTTTGTTGTCAGTTTTTGGATTAAATGTTCACGTACAAGACAGTTTAAAGCAAATGCTTATTTGCAGATGGGTTATTGCTCTTTGACATACAGTAACAGAAACAATATTTTTTTGCTGCAAAGACAGCAGGCGTGACACTCTGCATGTAGAATCAATTTGATATTACCAGTATACATTACCTTACTGTAAGCTTTCTTTTTTCTTCCTTTTTTTTTAACTTCAGGCAATTACAGTGTAAGCTTTTCAAGTAATCCTTCACAAATCACTGCCCATGTAGGGCTCTACAATGAAAAGTGATGTGGTTGAAATAATAATGTTTCTATAAAGAAATAACAGGTGGGGAAAAAATTTTGGAATATATACAGCGCAAGGGAAGAGATGCGTAAATTTCTTCTGATAAATCCAAAACCGCTGAAACAGCAAATTCACCAATCACTTCAATACAATTTATTTTTATATTCTTACAATGTGTGCTCACTTACATTCACAACATAATTCGTTACTTCTGAAGTCACTGCAGTAACTTAGTTTGACTTTTGTAGCTGAGCATGACATGGGATGAGAGAAGATACTTTAGCTTTAATTTGTCCATGATTTATGAAGAAAAATACTTAACCTCTTACAATAAGAACCTAAGGGTATTAACCAAACAAGATTGTAATTTTGCATAGGAAAGACCTAGCTATCAATACGGTTGCCATTGTTATTTATACTGTGTTCTACCTTACCCTGCAATTACAATACACTATTTTTAAAATTCAGTAAAGATACTTGAATATTTGCCTTCGTAGATGCCAGAGGCACTTTGTGGACTGAGAGAGGATTCAGCTCTTTATCAGCACGTACCAAGATGAGAATAACGTGTACTTCATGTTTTTCACAGTATGTCAATTCTCCCTGTTATGTCAAATGTGTGGGACCATTAAGTCATACTCAAATACAAACTGCCACAGTCCTGTCTCCCCCTCATCTCTGCCCTGGCCATAGAGTTTCACTCCCTCCTTCTCACCTATGCTGGTGTTTCTGTGATCTGACAGTGGCTAGTTCATGGAGCCGAGCCAGCAGAAAATCACTTTCTTTTTAAAGGCTGGGGGAGAAACAGGCAGGCCTGTGGCCTTGGCTTGCTGTACACTGCTGTGAAGCAACAGGGTAAATACATGCTCACGCCAAAGCTTTTGAGTCTACTTGTGAGTTCCCAGTGATTCATTGTACATGTTAGCGTACAGCTTGCTACTTCAATAACAGGTGTAAAGGGGAATGGAAGGAGCACTTTCAGAAACTCAAAAGTTAAATTTAAGGTTTAATTAAATATTTTCATTCTTGGAGGTATTCAAAAGCTGTCTGGACATGGTCCTGGGCAACTGGCTCTAGGTGGTCCCACTTGAGCAGGGGAACTGAACTAAATGACCTCCACAGGTCGCTTCCAATCTCAGCCATTCTGATTTTGTGAAAATTGCCCATACTCTGATATTGATCTGTTTTCCAAATGTGGTACTTATATAGCACCTTGTTTCATTCCAGCTGTACATCTGAGCTCACGCCTATTGGGATGTCTTATGAATCAGTACACGTTCTTTAACTAGGCTTATTAAAAACCTGGGGGTACAGTGTCTTCCAGATTGAGTCATGAGTCCTGAATCACCTTCCTAGAAGCAACGGAATTTAGAAAGTTACTGTATAAGCCCGCACGGTTCATCACCAATCTCAGCTTCAAAGAGGAAATTCATTTACTTTTTCCCCTTTTACCAGGAATATATTTATTACCACTGCAAAGTAATTTGTACATATCAGCTTTGAAATGAATACAGAGAGGACTGGGCTTGCCAGGAAGAAGGTGGGCAATTGTCACAAGCAGGGCTATCCATTCAGTCCAGAGCAGTCCTTCCGCATCACCTTTCTTTGTACACATAGTAAAGATGAAGAACAGGGTTAATAGATTCCACTTTTTCAAAATCTAAACTGTACACTGACAATAAGATAAAGAAATCAATATAACTAAAGTGTTATACAGTAAATATTTCATCTAACCTTGGTGCCAGTGAACTGACTTTCTTTGGTTATACAGTTCTTTCTTAAGGTACCTCTGTATAGGGTGAAGCTATCAAACTAACAAAGAATTTACAATGAGAGGATTTCAGAAGTTTTAGTAATGAAAGGTATCTGGTTTTCCTAATCGAAAAATATTGCATCCTCTCTAGAACAACATGGCTAAAACCCAGTATGAGTGGATCAAAAAACGGACTTTCTGTATTTCCTGGTCTTCAAAAAATGACATTTCTTTGGAACAGCAGCATGAAAATTCATCTCTAAATAGCTTCTCGGGGCGGGGGGGCATTATTGGAGTCATGTCTATCTTTTTATCAAATAATTTGCAGGAAGATAGCTTGATCAACCACAATAATGCGTTCCTTCTCTGGCTACTATTAGCTTTTTACTCCCAGTGGAGTTAAAAATACTGGAAACTCCTGAATCTTCAAATTCCCTTCCTCATAAAGACTTCCACTTGCCCTCTTCCCTCCCACTATTTTATCTTCTCTGTCCTCCCAACCGTCAACTGGTAACTGCTTTTCTTCCACTTTCCCTGGCCTACCCACCTGTCCTGCATGACTTACACAGATTTCCTATCTTCTTTCATACGTAACTCATCATCCACACCCTATTTGTCTTTCTCAGACAAATATTATCTCACTCCAAATATTTGTCTTTCACTCTATCAAGACCAAATAGCTTTTCTGTTATCCTGACCAAACCCAGACAAAAACAGTAACAACACACCACTACTCTCATTCACAGACTGGGTTGAGCCCTGTAGGTCTCCACCCCTGCTCCGTGTCACCATCCAGGTTAGCTCTGTAGTCCATATCAGATCTGTTCTTGTCAGGTTTTATTAGCTCCTTGTAGCCATTGCTTCTTCCTTCCCAAAACAACAACCAAAAAGAGGGGACAGCTTCAGGACTGGTTTTTCATCAGTCTCCCAAGAGACTTGGTGCCACCTAGGCATTATCAGTGACCAGTAATCTCTACCTCCTTGGAGGAAGCTGGGATCCTGAGCGCTCCTGGTTACGATATCTTTATGTTGGTCTTATATTAAAATGCCAAATGAGTACAACCTTGTTGCCAGATACTAGATGGGGCATATCCATCATACATGGCTCACATAGTCTTTATTGCTCGAACCAGGACAGAGGAAGGTGAGGATTTCAGAAGACTGTTGTGTGCATTTTATTTATTTATTTATTCATTTTGCAGACGGTACTGTCTCTCTTCCACATTTTCCCTCCCAGGAAGAAATTATGGTAATTGAATACAGGGGCTGTCTGCCAGCAACAAGCAGACCAATGTTTCAGGAGCCACTAGAATATACCTGATGTAGCTACATATGAACGTACACAGACTGAGGCCTCAAAACCAGAAGACAGTAAATGTGGCAGAGCCGCCAGTTCCTCTGACTCAAGACTTCTTGACAGACAGCTTGGAAGCTCTGTCTTCATGAAGGCGAGGAGAGTGAGGGGCTGAATTTTATCCAAAGAGAATGAATAGCAATCGCAATAGCAAAAAAAGTAAAGAAATTAATACCCTCACCTGCTTGAGAAACAGGAGCTTCCTCAGGATATATCCAGATGTTTGGTTCTTGCTCCAGCTTCTTCTCTTTCTGACATGTTAACAGCTTTTGCAGCTTTCTATTATTCAAGAACAAAATTGTTTAACAAGGAACTTCTGCTTCCTGAACTCCCAGAAATGGTCGCACTAAAAGCCTGACTTGCATTCAGATTTCAGACAGAATGTTTGAGCTATAGAGAGTGGCTATTATAACACAAGCTTATAGGTCATGGCAACTTGTTGGTGTTGCTGTTATTTTAGAAGTCATTTTCATACTGTCCTTGAAAGTTACAAACAGAAAATACTAACGAAGACGACATTTTGCTGGAACCTTTTGTGCTCTGAAAATCATGATTTAAGCCTTGACTTTTCTTGTTATGTTGTCACTCTGTTCTCAGAGCAGAGTGATGACTTGCCAACTTTGCTTCTTGGAGAATAATGAAGTAAAGCAGCTGAACCTCAGAAACAGAGCTCATGATGAGTTTGTCATTTGAGTTTAACAGCAGGGGCCCCGCACTTGGTAATCATTACTACAGCCTAATCTACTGCATGTTTTCTTAGTCAGTAGAGATTAGAGCAATGGTGCTTCAGACATCTATTGGGAATAGAGCTAAAAAGGAATCATGAAAATTATGTGTAAAAATAAGAATGTATAATATACACATGTTAATGTTTCCTCGCTGAATGTTGCTGGCCTAGTAAAAATGCTGCTTGCTGCTATGCTGGAGTCCACCTTTGGGAGTTAACTGTAGACTAACAACAAAACATAGAGACTATGGGCTTTTGAGGCTTCTATAAATTTAGAAACTCATTGAGAACACTTGTCCACACAGGGGGAAGTTTTCTAAGTTACGTGCTTGGGATTAGGCTGCATCATTGCCAACAATTTTAAAGGGAGTTATTCTTGCCTCTGAAAATATCAGCCTAACTCTGTAATAAAGTAATTTCCTCAACTGTTGGTTTAAGCACTTCATGCCAAATTTCTGACCTCAGTTACTTATTTGAAATCCAAGGTTGTTTTTTGGATTGCGTTGTAATGAATCAGTGCCTGCAGGCAAGAGAAACAATTGCTCAATAAAATTCACAGACAACCAGCACATCTAGGACTAATATTGACTGCTTCTAATACATATTTTTGTATCACTATACTCCACGAATAAACCACCAGTAGAGGACATTGCATGCATTATAAATACAAAGCCTGAGAAATAACTTCACAGACAAAAAAAGAAATGTCGGCCGAGGGAACGGCCAGATGAATGAATCCAATGGTTAATCAAGGTTAGTTTCCCTCCCTTTTCCTTGGGGCTGGCAGAGCTGTTCAGTGCAACATACAAAAAGAAGGCTAAAATGACAAATACCAACTTTGCATTCCAGAAAGTCCAGTATCTCTTGGGACACTGTGGATTACCACTGCATTGCAGTGAACCAGACACTGGCCCACCACAGCAGTCCAAATGGGCTGTGGGAGGCCTGTTTGCTGGTTTAGAAAATGTTCGCTGAGATGCAATGGATCTGACAGACCAGGAAGAAGAGGATTTGAGGTTCAACAAGGCCAAGTGTCGGGTCCTGCACTTGGGTCACAACAACCCCATGCAGTGCTACAGACTGGGGGCGGAGTGGCTCGAAAGCTGCCTGGCAGAGAAGGATCTGGGGGTGTTGGTGGACAGCCGGCTGAGTATGAGCCAGCAGTGTGCCCAGGCAGCCAAGAGGGCCAACAACATCCTGGCCTGCATCAGGAATAGTGTAGTGAGCCGGAGTAGGGAAGTAATCATCCCCCTGTACTCGGCACTGGTGAGGCCTCACCTCGAGTACTGTGTTCAGTTTTGGGCCCCTCACTACAAGAAGGACATTGAGGTGCTGGAGCGTGTCCAGAGAAGGGCTACCAGGCTGGTGAGGGGTCTGGAGGACAAGCCTTATGAGGAACGACTGAGGGAGCTGGGGTTGTTTAGCCTGGAGAAGAGGAGGCTGAGGGGTGACCTTATCACCCTCTACAACTACCTGAAGGGAGGTTTTAGAGAGATGGGGGCTGACCTCTTCTCCTACGTGGCAAGTGATAGGACAAGAGGAAACGGGTTCAAGTTATGTCAGGGCAGGTTTAGATTGGATATTAGGAAGCATTTTTTCACTCAAAGGGTTATTAAACATTGGAATGGGCTGCCCAGAGAGGTGGTGGATTCACCATCCCTGGAGGTGTTTAAGAAAAGGGTAGATGAGGTGCTTAGGGACATGGTTTAGAAGTGGGTGTTTTTAAATCAGGGTAGGTTAACGGTTGGACTTGATGATCTTAATGGTCCCTTCCAACCTCACTTATTCTATGATTCTATGATTCTATGATTTGAGAGCTAGTAGGAGTGGGGAGGTGTTGTATAGGCAATAGCCGTATGTCAGCATTTATCATGATTCCAAATTGAGGTCAGAACTTGAAACAGAACTAGTCATACAATACTGTACAAAAAAAATTCTTCCATGGTACTAAAGCTGAAGCAATTTGCTTCTGGTAATTTCAGCATCAAACTTAATTTCACTATGATACTTCATTATAGCGAGTAGAAGTGAAGCTGGCAGACATTTTTTCTGTCTACTTTGATTATGTCTCAGAGCCACGTGATACTGTTCCACTCTTTTTGGATTTCCAATGATGTTCTAAGCAGCTGGGATAAGTGGAATTCCACTTTCCAACATGGACAAGACAATAAACCACCCAGGCCATGCAAAAGTGAGTTGCTTGAACTATCGTTCCCACAAAGGTAAAACAGAAACTGCTATTTAGCATTAAACTTATCTGAAGATAAATTAATATATTTAAGTTAACAAAATAAAATTTTGTTGATTTAAGAGATTATAAGAGTTATCATACCATAATGATATACGTAGTTTTGTTTCCTTTTCCTCCTGCAAAAAAAAATTACTCTTTTTTTTGGTGACATCTGCATTTTTCAACAGTATTATGTTAATAGAAAGTAGCATGACTAGATCTAGTTTAAATGGTATAAGTGCTTTGGGTTTGCGTAGTGCTGAGCATCTTGGCTTCAGTCCTATAAAGCACATAAGTATATTTAACCTTAAACACAAGAACAATCCAGCACGTATACTGCACCTGCATAGTTTGCAATTCACTGTGTTCTCCAGCTGACCCTTTCCCACCAGTGGAAACATACTCAATGGACCACCACACATCCTGATCTTCTGATTATTTAGACCAAAGGAATCAGTTGGAGTCACAGATGCTTTGTTATTGCCTGTATATCAGTATTTCTTTACAAAGAAAACAAGGGACCACACCTGCATCCCATCCCAAGACATAGTCAGGAGTATGTTGACTAAGGCAAATGCTTGGGAAAGAGTGCAATCTGCACCTCAGAGAAGGTTCACACCATAGCCTAACACATCTACAATGTAAAGAAATTTTACATCTCTCTTCAGCATGGCTTTGTGGTAAACTACACTAGCATAAGTTTCCTTTTTGATTAGGAGAAGCAATGACAGAGATTGTCCCTGTTGCAGCTGACAAAGGTCACCCAGGTGTTCTTGCAAAGGCCAGGAGAGGAAAAAAAAAAAAAAAAAGACAAAAAAGAAGACAAAAACCACAGACTGTCCTACTCATAATGCCACAACCAAAACTCCCAGGTAAGAACAACACAGCTACATAGCAGTGCAAAAGACAGAGATGGGCTTTTAGGCAATGCAGCAGATATACTGCAGCCACTAGTTCCATTCCAGTGCCGACTTATCACTGTTTTTAAAGCGTTGCTTCACTTCCACTAATCTTTTACAGCAAAGCCATATTCAAAAAAAACTTCATTTTTCCCAGCAAAGTGATTTTCAGTCTTTCAGTGTGTGCACATGTGTGTGTCCTTTTCGTCTCTCTTCCCAAACCTAGAAGACCAGACCAAGAAGAGATTCAGATGAGGAGACAGAGACATGCACACTGAAGAGAAGAAATGGTTAAAGGTGTCGTGTGGATTATGGATCAAACAGGAGAGATTGTTGTGGTGTTCACAGTCGCTGGGAATGGAAAGAAGGTCCCATATTTATTATGCTGTTCAGCAAAATGTCAATTTGAGAGAATTAGAGAATTGGCAAGAATTAGAGTTAGTAGCAAGTTAGCAATACTAAATTTGTCTGCTGGGAAATTTGCCTTCTGTCATTTTCCCAACTAAAAACTGTGAAAATGCAAGTTGACTAGATTGGGCGAAGAAGAACCAGCATTTCCAAAGGGGGATGTTGCCTTATATCTGCTGATGAAAGACTAGATCTTTGGTCTTCAGTCTTTTTACAGTATGTTATTTATGGTGTTCTCTCATGTCAGTCCTTTTATCTCATCAGGTTTCACATGAATTATTCACTGAAGCTCTGGCTATATGATTTGATTGCTCTTCTAGAATGTATGTTAAATTTAGTTATGCTGCACTTTTCTTAGTGAAGCCTTATTACTGAAACTCACAGTTTAGCAGGATACAATCCCCTCCTCCCACCTTCCAACTGTGGTTTTTGTTGTGGGTTGTTTTTTGGGTTTTTTTTGTTTTTAACAGAATGCCAACAGCATAGTGCTAGACGGATCCTCCATTTATACTCTGAGGCTGCATTTTCATCCAGGTTTTCACCTCTCAGAAAGGTCTTGAACGTCTTGAACTGTGTTCTATTCAAGTGTATTTCTTGTAGGATGCCAGCTGCTTTCCTGGCATTAGGCATGAACGTTGCTGCTAAATTATGCTCTCTAACACTGTTGCTGACATCTTGAATGCAATCTTTATAACCCTGACCCCCCGTCTGAATTGAAAGGCATGTTGTGGATTATTCCTGTTCTGGCCCATTCTTTCTCGCTTTCACTCGTATTGTGTTAGATAACTGAACTAATTGCTGTGATTCAGAAATGTCACCACTTTGCATGTAGGGGCTTGCTATCTTCCTCCCAGACAATTGACATCATGAATAATGTTATATCAGCAAGGTTTTGAAATAAAGATGATTTTCAAATATTTTTTCTAACAGTGAAACAAGAAGGTTATTTGGAAGATGCCTCTTCTGTTGTCTGCCTAATGAAAATTTTATATTGGCATATAAACCTTGTGCATCTCTTACTGCCGATCTTATCAGGACCACAAGTCAAGATCTGAAAAATCTGCCCTATGAAATCAGAAAAGCCTTTTCAAATAACCATCCATTGAAATGAGGGTGGTCAACAAATTCTTTTTGTGTAGCTACTGATTTAACCAAGTGTTCTCACCTCTGAGATTAGCTGTGTTCTGCATACCCAAATTCTCTATGCAGGCATAGCTCTCAGCTTCCCTGTCTGACCTGGGCAGCGTGGAGACCATGGCTTTTTACAACAACCTCAGATGGGAGTGACTTGGAAGAGTACAGAATATGACATAGAAAGGAAGCAAATGATTCGTATTAGTTGCATAAATGCTTCAACATTTTGATAAGGCTTCAGTGTGAATGTTTACTGTCCAAGATTAGCATTATGAAGAAACATACAATGTTCATATCAGGAATGCCACCTGCAACTAACTTTCTTTTAAAGGATTTAATATAACTTTCTTTTGTTTATAATTCCAGTTTGAAATCAAGAACATCTACAACCCCAAGCATCAATGCTCTTCAATATCTAATTTCACAGTTTTCTTAACACATATCTCATGTTATTTATTATAGTCAGTGTCATCCCAACACCTTTGTCTATTCTTGCTACTTTTTAAATGGTTTAGCTGGCAAGCCATCAATCATAAATCATGAGACATATTTTAACTTCAACTAAGATCAGTTTAGAAAGAAAACAAGTCTTGTATGGCCTAATTGGGTACATTACTCACATCTATAAGTGATAAATGCCTGTTCTGGAAAAGAAAACTCTCTTTTTCAGAGTTTTGTTATATATCTATAGACAGAAACAAAATCTTCAGCTTCTCTGTAGCCTGGAGCAACATAGTTACTGATAAATCCAGAGCTTTTAATGGGAGAAAGCCTCTTCAGAACTAAGTTTCAGTGTTCAGAAATACATCCATTGTTTCATTAAACACAAACAATTTTTTTTCCAGTTATATTTCAGTCACTAGGTAAATGGAGGAATGATATAATTTTAGGAATAACTGAATTTCCTCCTCTAGGGACATAAAAAAGCCAGAATCAACTATTTTATTTACTCAGTGTGTTTTAAAACTTCCCCTCCTGTAAGTTATCATAATCAGACTGGTTCTTCAATTGTTCTTCTCTGACTAACTTCTGATGCTATACAAAAACAAAGTTATTTTTAAAATATGAACCCATATGTGAATTGATCATGTGTTTTTCTCTGCCTGGTGTTAAAGAACAACATTACAGCAATAACAATCTCACAATAGAAAATTATGAAAAAAAACCACATTCAGTTTTATAGTGCAAAGCAAACAAGTATTTGGGAAAGATGGCAATCATTTCTATAATGCAATTTTAATTCAAAAGAAAATAGGTAATTTTACTTATTCCATCAGGTCAATTGTACTAGCCACATTTACCAGGTGAAGCTCATTTCATTTTACAGGTAATTTATTGCAACTGCAACACTGACTCTGAGACGGTTCACAAAAATAATTTACCTTAAGTAAACACCATTTGCCACTAATGATGGGGCAAAACAAACTTGCAGAGCATTTATGAACAGTAACATCTCTCTCTTTCAGTACACATTTGCAAACCGATCTCTGTTGTTTGCAGATGAATTAAGCATGGCTTGAAAAATCATTAAAGCCATCTGCTTTGATGAGAAAAAAAAACTGCTGTGATCATTTTATTGCACTGACAGAGGCTAGGGACCATTTTACAATATTTTTTAGCATCATTTACCCTAAATTTGACATCCTGGCTAAAAAATGAGCAGTATTATCAGTTCTCGTTGTGCCTATTTAGAACTACATTTACAGAGAAAGCAGCTTATACAGGTAACTCAAGGTATTTGTTTTGCTGGTCTCCAACAGATGGATGAGCCTGTTTTTCAACCATTAAAATCTGTAGTTACAACAAACTAAATGTTTATGGGTTCTGTGGAAAGCTTAATCTTCCTCTGAAATGGTAGGAGCTAATAAGCATAAAAATATCGTCAGTGTTTTAGTTACAAATTAGTTCCCATAGTCCATTTAAATATAACTACTTTTTTTTTTTTTCCAGAATGCTCTACAGTTATTCAAAGTGTAACAAACAAGTAGGTTAATATTGCTGGGTTTTTTACTTTCCAAATACATGCTTTTGAGACCAAATCCATCTCACCTAGCTAGCAGCAACTTCTAATAACTTTCAGAATCTCAATACTTCCCTTTTTAAAATCCTGTTTTAACTCTTGTGATTTCAGCAGATTTTTGTCTCAAGTAGCTTTCAGCAGTATTTCGCTGACTGGATTCCACCATGACTGACTCACCTGAAAAAATGTACATCACGCACGGTTGCAGCATTCCTCCAGCATTAACATCACTGTCCTACTCTGTATTTAGCTTTTGTACAACTAAATCTACTGCACATATGGAAGTAAGTAAAATTTGCTGATGATAAAGCCAAAAGGCTCCTAATATTAAATAAGTCATATTATGGAGCTTTTTTCAATTTCACACCGAGAGTGGTGGATGCATCACCTAGAAAATGTCACTTATTCCAACAGCATTCTAGATAGATACTATAGGCCACATAGCACCAGAGCTAAGAACCGAGGAACAAGACCCAAGGAGCAGTTTGAGGCACTAGCTGCTGCCTAGAACCACAGGAAGAATTTATACATGCTAATTCTATGCCCTTTTGCTGTAACCACTGTACTCATTCAAGTCTTTTGGCACATAGCAGACTCCCCAAAACCATGACCAATCTAGAAAAAACAGGCCCTGAATATTCCTTTCTGTGCATGCATTGTAGTTTCAAGTCCTTTTGGAAGCATGTAGTCAACACAGCACCACACCACAATGAGACTGACCGTTTTCAATTTCTGATGGTGATAACTTCCTTGATCCAGTCTAGAACTACATTTGCTTTTTTATGACCACATAACATCCTCCTGCAGTAGGTAAGTACTACTGTGTAGAAACTGCTGCAAGGCTAGTTGGTTCAGAAAAATATTATTAATAAGGAGTCCTTCTTCATGTGTATCTGCCTCTTTTTCACTTATTACTCTCCAGTTCTCTCTATTCTTAGTCTTTTTTAGATATTCTCCTAACCTCTATTCCTTCTAAAATAACCCTTATTCTTTCTATGGCTCTAGTCACAGAATGATCCTTTCCTCCTTTTCTTTACTTTCCCTCCACTCCACTTTCTTTTTCCCTTTGTTTCCCCCTTGATAATCTCTAGGGAAGTATACATGTTCCTCTGTTCACTCCCAATTTGCCATTCCTCTCTGCCCTTCCCTTGTGGTCATAAACTTACATGTGTCCTATGGATGTCAGGAACCATACCCCAAAAATCAGTCAACAGCTTAATAAAAGTTACTGAGTTTTCAGTACTTCTTGGATGCTTAGGTGCTCTTCCCTGGACCCCCACTGGAGCCATTTCTGGAAAACCTTAGCCTTCGTAGAAGGCTGTATAATCAACTGCTATGCTTAATAATAACATTCTTCATTAGGGAATATCAAATAAATGCAACTACTCCCATTTTGCAGACAGACAACTGGAGCACAGAGAAATGAATATGATCGCCATCCCTGTAAAGTTGGTCAGATAAAGATCAGAATGAAAAGACAAGTTTCTGGGGCACACAGCACTGAGGCTCGTTCATTTTTCCTAGCTGTCTGTAGTTCATACGACAAATATTTGACAACAAATTTTAAGCATACTTTCCTCTGATAAACATTAAAGTCACCTATCTAAACTCTTTCATACCAAGGCGAAAATATATAATTTAGGAACCAGTTCCACTGTTAAGTATGAAAATATATGGCATCATTCATAACATCATGCAACCAAAGGAGTTAAACTGACAAGGAACACAGCAAACCAACCATACGTGCTCATGTTTCTGGGTTAAGGATTGAGCCTGTGGGCTCATTCATTTCTCATCTTTTCTCAGATGGTTGACCTATAATTGCCATCACTCTACCTTCCTGTCGGAGAAATATATCTGCTGATACACACACAGATCTTTGCAAGGTCCTACAACCACAATCCAGCTGTATCTCTAATGGTGCAGAGGGACTAGAAAGAGATCGCTAGGGATTTCTTTGATTCTGTATAAGATCACATGAAAGGTTTGATGACTGCATAAAAAAACATTTGCCATCTATCTCAGACATGCGATAGTAGCTATTAAATTCTATGCAGTATCAACTATACAACCACAACTCATTACCTATTCCACGCTAATTCTAAGAACAAAACATCATATTTGCATGGGAATATTTTTTCAGTTACTCAGCATTGTTTTTAGAGGCAGAGTTGGAAGTTAAATAGTGATATTTTTAAAACAGTAGAATGCACGTTGTATGAAACAGTCACACAGCAGAGAGCTGAGTGAGATAACCCATGTACAATATTCTTGTCTCTAATGATATTTATAAGCTTCTGTACTCCTTGAGTGACAGAAGTACGCAGTTGATCCCTGAACATTCTGAACATCTTAACCTGACTTTTAAGATCCCCTATTTTAATTAGGTGAAGTGCTTTGGATAGGGTTGCTTTTATCCCAGAATGTCAGCATTGTTCTCACATTGCATCTTCCTTTTAAAAACCTCTCGAGTTGTTTCTCATTCATATATATATATATACACACAAAATGACAACACAGGCTTTCAAAATTAACTCTGAGGGAGAATTTTCTCATGCAGGGTTTGTATGGGAAAAAAATCATCACTTCAATACCCTTCTACTATTCAGCTAGTCTCTCTCAAATAAATTTATCCTTCCATTCCCCAAAAAAGCTGCTGAAGGAAAGATTAAAAGGGTGCTATAGTGAAAGTCCTACCATCATCTTACATCAGAAATAAAGATTCACATGCTTGGAGGAGATAATAGTTGTTCCCCACATACAAGATGCAAAATATAGAATATACAACATATACTATATAAATAAAGGATTTTAGACATATTTGAGCTAATCGTATAATTTCTTTTCATCTTCAAACAGTTAGTTAATACATTTTCTTTTTTATTCTGCTACCCTGCAGAATATAAATATTCTGTATCCAAGCTTACAGACAGAGCCAACTTTTTCCAGCTGGTTAAGAGTTTAAGGAGCACTGCCAATACTTGCTGATTCACAAAGTCGTGTTACTCATTCTCTTTGTCTGCCTTCCACATTTTCTCTACTCTTTTCTCTACTTTTCTCATCAGTATTGTACAAAAGAAGCAGTCTTTTCTTTGTTTGCATATTTGTTCCGGAAAAAAACAGTGTTGATGGTTCTGATAATGACCAGAGTATGATTTGTCTTGAAATACTCCAGATTTGTATTTCAGTAAAAATAAGACACTTTTTTGCTGTCCACCCTCACATCTTCATTGTTCTATACAAACAAGCAACTAAATGAAGGTTTATTTGATTTATTTTGAATAGAAGCCATCTTTATTTCTTAAGAACCATCCAACGTTTTCCATCTTCTCATTTCTTTGCTTTTTACTCTTCCTATTACTTAAGCAATTGAGCTTTCCTTGTGTGAATACACAGGGAGAGTTACAAATAAAAGTTACAAGCTAGAAAAAGTTAAAAGCTACAACTGTAGGTTCCACAGTAAAGCTCAGTAGTTGCAAAGTACATTACATCAGTGCTATTTTTAGTGCAGTAGCAGTAAAAAAACAGATTCCAGACCCCACTTCACAAAATACTGCATGAATATACACTAAAAGAAAGCTTTGACTTCAGAAATCTTATTAACTCAGATCAACCTACTATGGACATCAGCAGAAATAGTCCTATTAATTTTATTTACCTCCATGTTGATTTGGGCTTAATCTGTAATTTGCATTATAATGGCTGCAACTCACTTATATACCCCCAGAAAATTCAGAAGGCTTTTCTAAGCACTGCTAAAACAAAACAAAAAATAAAGCAGCAGAAAATATTTTCCCTATCTGACTTTGGGCAACTAATTTAGGCATTTGCATTGTCAGTGCTGCTTCTAAAAGACAAATCAGAACAGCAAAGATAAGAGAATGGCACTACCTATTGGCTCCGTGACAAAACCTCGGTTTCTGTTCCAGGGCTATAAGATACATAAAGTAAGAAGGGGAGAATTACAACTACAGGAGGAATGGAAGTGGAAGAGAATATGATATTTGGACTGGCATGTAGCTGGGATACAGGGCTCGGCACTTGATGGCGTGCACCATGAGCACATTCATGACTGAACGATGGCACCTGCAGCAGCCAAGCAATTCCAGCAGTTACTACTGACTCAGGGAGTGGGCATCACCTGCTGCAGTCATGAGAAACCACAAATGTACCACTTACTCTTTGGAGCGGCTGCAACAACCAGTGCCTCAGTTCAGCTGGAGCAGGTGTTTCACTGCAGCCCAACAGAGCTGGCACCTGATGGTAGGTGGGACATGGACTGACAAACAAAGGATTTCCTCATCTTATGGAAAAGCCCAGTAGAAGTGAACAGAAATTTTCTGACTCGCCCTTTGAAAATTACTATAGTTATCCTGTTATTGAAAAGACTTTTTTTAAAGTCCATACATACTATTTTGTGTTCCTTTACATTCAAACTTCTTTATATTACATTAAAGTCAATAGAAACCTAATGGTTTCAACTCTGCTAAATTCTACAGGAGTTTTCCATATGGAGAACTACTAGCGTATTGATAGCAGTATCATAGATCTATGATAAATCTCTAGGAATATTATAGTCATTTGACCATGCCTACATATATAAAACACACATTCTCTTCAGCGGTTTTTCTGCCCAAATTTGAAAAAGTTAACTAGCGAGTCATTTCTTCTCTGTGAATTTTTACCTCAGTAAATGAGAGAGACATGAAATTTCTGAGTAAAGAAAGAAAAGAAAAACTCCAGGAACAATTTTCTATCCAATGACTCAAATGATTGCAATTAACAGCTTTCACATTTTCCTGAGTTTAAGAAAGAATTTGACCTTCTTAACAAAGAATCAGAAACTGAGTACTCTTTCTCTTAATCTCTCTCTGAAGCTGAGCTGATTTAATTCCTGGATGGTGCCGATTTCTTTCCTATTGCGTGAGTGCAGAAGTTGACCTTATAACATAAAAATTGGTTTTCAGTGTAACTGCATTGGAGATGTTTTTATACAGTATTAATTGATACTTATTGAAGGCTGAAGGGCTGATCATTTAAAGTTGTGGTATCAGACATGTCTTGCTTGTGGGTCTTTGTGATGTGACAGCAAGTACAAAGACTATTAAAATGTCTTTGTGAAAACACAAAAAAATCAATCCTCTTCCACAAGGAGGTGCCCTCCAGCACAATCAATACAAACTGGTACAACAATATCTTATGACGCTTGTCAGCTACTTTAAACCTTTTTGCTCAGTAGAGCTCACAAAGTGCTGCTGCCTTTCATCGCTTCTGGATTGTGCCAAATGAAGATGTATTTCTAAATGAGTCGCAGGGGCAAATGCTGCCATCAGTTACCCCCCTGCAGATGGCTTTAAATTCAGCAAGGTTGTAGAGAACCGAATTCAACTTGGATTTTGTCCAGTAGTGTTAAAGAAGATGAATTTGTTTACTGCTTTGAAACTTTTCTTTCCTCTACTTTAGTTATATTACAGGTTCTTGATGGAAATTTTCGTTCTATGGTTTGATTCTTGCATGATAGAGAGCCCAGAACACCAAAGGAATCTGAGTAATGACAATCAATAGGTTCTTTCACATTTCTTCTATTATTAATCGATGTTATTAGCTCTAATTACAAACCAACTGTTAGAAACTAACTTCTTCAAGAGCTGGATGCCTTGATCAAGTTTATATCTATCAACTACTTTAACTTTGTTTTGTCTTGTTGGGGTTGTTGTGTACCTGTCACCACACTTTCAACACATGGCTGTGGAAAACTTCTGCAATAACTTTCTAGCAATCAAATATTTTCCCCAGGTAACTGTGAACTCGGGACCTGAGAAACAGATCTAGTTGGTTCCTATTGCCTAACATCTAGTTCAATCAGTTTTAACTTTTGCTATGTGTTTCTTCAAAATAAGCACCACAAAGGCCAGAGTGATAAAAAGCTCTAGGTTAACATAAAGTTGCTAAGTGTTAGACATGGGAAAATACTCCAGTAGCCCAGGACAACATACCTGCACACATATTTAATACAAAAAGACACTTGCTAGGCTTGTTTAGTGAAAATTAAACAGCATTCTCTGTCCTTGTGCCATATTTCTTTATGCAATGAGACATCAAACACCATGACTGAAATCAAATCCCATAAAATCTTGTCCAAACAAGCCCAGTGAAATCAAAATCCCTTTTATGGAAATTAACCTTCTGTGAAAAGAAAAGAAAACTCAAGCAAATAGGCAGCTGCATGACACTATAAATTAGTACATTAGCCTTTCAGCCTTAGGAGAACAGAGTTTAACTTCTGGCATTAGGTGCAAAAGCAAACAAATTTTGAGGTCCCATATGAGCCATGCTCATGCTGTACTCTTGACAGCTTATGTTCAAAGAAAGGTCATTGTGATTTGGATGGATCACATAGTAATCTTTAGCCCCTGTTTTTATTAACTACTAAATTAATTTATTAAAAGTAAGAGTTAAAAACAAAGACCTGTCCTGAATTCCCCTCCTTTATGAATAAAAACTCTGCAATTGTGACAGATCCTGGTTTGTGAGCCAGGGAATGGTAGTAAAAACGTTACTTATTCAGTATTGTTCCATAATTTCTTCAACTCTACAAAATAGCTTAGGGATAGATGGAATTGTATGAGGACAGAAAAACCTCCTAGTAAATGCAGAGTATGTCTGACGTGCAAGCACGCTGCTTGATCTTTTCTCTTATTAAGATTACAAAGCCTCCAAAAACATCAACTTGATTCTATCCTTTTCAGTTGAGTGGAGCTGCCATTATGGGTCCTGGTTAACAGGAGATGCCTGTCCTGACAGCACCCCTGCAGAAATGAGGGACCAACACATATGTCAGATGCCAAGTCATCTTGTGAAAATTTCAAACAGGAGTAAGACCAAAACATGAGAGTGGAGTACTTGGCTCCCAAAACTCCTTGCTTCGCACAGTGGCATGAAACTGCTTCTCAGCCAAAACACAGCCGTGAGCTTTCCACAGGATCTGTATCTCTCCCTTCCCACTGAACTCCTGCCAGCTATCTTGACCTCCAGACTAGGAAAGAACTGCAGTCTGGGAAACTGCTTCTGCAGTGTTGCTAAATTCCACAGCAGACAACCAAGGTGGGTTTGGGATTCAGTACAGGAGCTTTGCCTGAATGCACTGCTCCTTATAAGGGTCAGATAGACCCTGTCAGAAGAATTCCTTAGAGACTGTGTGTGTGGAGAAATAGGAAATTGCATCCAGTGCACAGCCGCTGAATTGGATGCAGCTGGATTCAGCTCCAGATCATATGAATCCTTGTGGGATTGTTCCTCACCCATATCTTGATATGTACTATAAAGCAGGAAATATGCTTTCTGATCCCATAATGTTGTGAGGAAAAACTGTAGAGCAGTCAGTGCAGTTAGGAAACTCATAACTGCTTAGGAGTACGGAGAGCCTCAGGTAATTGCTTACCTGTTTCTTGAGGCGGTATCTCCAAAGTACATAAGTGACCTGGACTCACCTGAGGTTGACTGACTTTTAGTGAGGTGATGTCCTCTGAAATAACTTTGTACCTGGCCAAAAGCTAATCATGTGCTGAAACACATGCTAGGAAAAGAATCAGCTTTTTCCACCCTCTCTAATACAAACATATTTTTTATACTTCTCTTGCAATCTTTATGATGTATTATTCACAAAATAGATAATATTTCTTTTGGGAGCTGCTCCCCAGTAATACTTTAGGTGTAAGCAGGACATGCTTCTATGAAGAAACACTGTTATGACTCTATCAGTAGGTAAGAAAAATGTGAGTTGAGTGAGGCTCAGTAAAACTATTAACGTATATAAACTATATTCTTCAGTTCCTCTCAAATGCAATTGCAGGTGGCCAGATATCTCAGAAATTCTGAGACCTGAAATACAATGTTAGGTTTAGATCTTTTAGGTTTTCCTTGTTTTAAGAAGAAACCTGTGATCCAAAGGCATTAGGCAGGACTGAAAATTTGCAACTTGAACATCAAAGGCTGATACAACCAGTCAATGGCATTAATTCTTGGCTGCCACAGAATATTTCTATCTGTAAATCTCAAAGCATTTTACAACGGCAGGAGAATCCTGTTTGTCACAAGGGGTAAAAGAAGAATAGGGAGCTTTGCAAAAGGGCACCAGCAGTGCTGTAAACACAACCCAGGCTGTCTGGGTTACAAGTCCATGATGAACATCCTTCCTCTCAACCTGACAAACCAAGAAAGGGTTTGAAATGGTCCTCTCCATATGTTTCAGCAAGGAAGATGTATTTAATAATGCATAATATTCTTGTATAAACGTATAGCTGTCTTTACGCTCAAATATATCATATGCAAAGACTAAACATTGCAGATACTTGCACTTTGCATTGTTTTTCTGCCACAGTACTCTCTAAGATCTGTTGACCCATCTGAATAAGTTGATATATCTGCCTTAGCTTCCTGAAAAGGGGATTTTCACAACGAAAGAGAATAAAACACAGAAGAACCCACACCAAGTAAAATATATGGGATAAAAAGAAAAAAGGACTTTTCTTATGTGAAGAGAAGAAACAGCAGATTACAGTGTTCTGGTGGTGACAGAGATACAAAATAAAAGTAAGTGATAGCCTGTTACAGTTCAAAAACAGCACAGAGGAAGAGAAACTCTTGGATTTGCATGGAGAAGACAGCAAACAACTGGATGCCAGAGCCCAGTTCTTTACTTTTTATCTTCATTTGCATTTGTGCTGATTGGTTTGACCTTGCTCAATTCACACCCTCTATACAAGAATAACTGTATAAAGAAGGGGCAGAGGCAGAATGAATCAGTGTCCTCATAAAGAGTAAACACAAAAAGCCCAATAAGGCATACAAGATTAGCTTCATCCATATGAAAATGAGGTAGAGTAGGGATATCTCGGGCCCTGTCCTGTTGAATTTAACAGACTCCAGGGTTCTTGTTTTATCTAAACTGTACAGAAATATTCATAGCACCACTGTGAGACGCTGGAGATCTTACCAAGCCATTAAGTGGAGTTCTTCTGCCAGCAAAAGTTGACAAAAACTGATGTCTCTGATTGTGTCTGGCCCTTGATCTCTGTCCCTTCACAGTTCAGGCTTCCACCTCTGCAGAGAATGTTCACACATTCAGGAAACCATACATCATGTACGGGTATAAAAACAGCAGAGGGACATCAAGTCTGTAGACCTTAAGGAATACTCAGAGAAAGCATTTGAACTGTGTACGTTAAAACACTGTGGCTACATATTCTTCTCTCTAACAGAGCCAATTATATTTGCAATCCTAAAATTTCTGCTACCTGTCATAATTATTATACTTAACCTTAAACTCACTAATTATTATTCTTGTTCTTGAAGTCTTGCAAAGACATTCTGTTTTACAATTCTCAGGGGAAGCTGAAAATTTTTCTATTGTTATGCAGAAACTTGAAGCAAATAAATGTTATGGCATTATTATTAACTCTTACGGCAATAACGAGAATTAATGTTAAATGTTCTTCCCCTCAGAACTGCTCCTCAGTCCTTTTCTGATTTCCACATCCATTTTGAAACTGGACAGAAGAGAAATGAAAGTTTTATATTTTTTACTCCGAATATATTATATGTTGGTGCAGCTCTTTCTCTAGTCTGTTCCTAGAGATCTGACTGTTGTCAGTATATTTTAAGCCCTCCTTGATCCACTGCCATATCTTTGCGACCTGTCTCACGAAAAATTGGCCTGTGTGCTCCCTTTCCAGGGCAATGAGACTGGCTGCTTCTGAAATATCATATAGTTTTATTAGTAGATTTTATGTACTGGGAAGAATTTACTCCAGCTTTTTTGTCTAATACTGACAGACCGGAACAAATGTCTTACGGGCATCACACTAAGTTGTATCTTACAGCTTCAGGATGGCAGGATCATTAATGATATCTCTTAATAGAAGCACTTATATATTAATAATGTATACATTAATTACATGACTATTATATAAAGTGCCTATAGAGTCTATGTACATGAATAGTATCCATGTAGTAAATCACAAAGCTATATGTCAACTGTAATTATCCATGCATTTTTAACTTTCTTTTTCCTGCTCCATTGGGCAACCTTACATTCCAGCACCCTGGAAAATTTAATCTTCCTTTCTTGTCTTTTCTGATAAAGTTTCCCTCCTTTTCTCACAAAATCTGAAGTTTCCTTCCAAAATTACAACAGACTAAAGATCAAAATAGACTAATTTTGTTAAAGCTCGGGTCGCCCTTAAGAACAGCTTTTCTACATCTAGAAAACCATTCAGAATGTGGTAACTGACTTCTTAGTAAGCTCTTAGATCCTGAGGTTTTCAGATAGGAAAATACAATTTTAAGTCCTCAAAGTCTACATTCTCAAGGCATTTTTAGAGCTTCCTATAGCCTTATCATGATAAATTTATAACGAGGTGGATATTTCTGAGTCATTTCACAGAAAATAGATGATGACAATACAATACAGAAAAGTTTTAAAACAGGAACCCTCAATTTCTACCTTATAAATGTCTGAAATCATTGATAACTTTTCTTGAAAGAAGCACAGTGGACAAACACCAGCTAACACATCTGTGCTACTTCTCTATGACACTCTACCTTGATCTCGCTTTCAAATCCTTTGTCAGGACTTGAGACTTTCCGTCACAGTCATTAACTCCATAGGCAGACAAATAATGAAACTAGTGCCATTATTCAAAAATTTCTAAACATTCAAATAATAGTTTTTTCTCTTTTTTTTTCAGCATATGAGACTCAGAGAAAATAAAAGATGCTTGGGAATGTTGCTATAAAAGCCTTTTTTATTTTGAGGGGAGGAGCTGTAAAATGTACTTCTGCCATCACAAATAAACAGCATGGAAATAACAAGCAGCTTGGGCATGGCAACACATCTCCTTCACATCCATGTCAATGAAAACATATCACACTGCTCCATGATGTATTCTATAATTATGGCATAGCAACAACTGCATCCAGTAAAGAGTGGGTTACAGGCTTCAGCTTGAAATCTGAGTTTCATCTTTCAGCAACAAGAATAAAGAAAAAGATTAGGAAGTTTGATAGCTATTGAATTTTTAAGGGGAAGCTTATTTTTCTCTCATAAAGCAGGGTCATGCAAAAAGGAAGCTAGCCTATACCGGTAAAAACATTAAAAAGCTTAAACATTGGACTGGCTTGCTTTTCTTGCTGTCCCTTTTGCTATGTATATAAGCCTCTCTGGATCCTTTTCTTTAGCAATAATGTTGCTATGTACTGATTCCCATTTTTTTATCTTACCATTATAGAGAGGTGCGGTTTTTAATGTGATGACTTTTTCAACACATCTGGTTGAACATTCCAGGTGGACTTTTTCTTGGCAAATTTGAAGACCACTTCACACAGTGCAAAAATTCATTGGCTTGAATTACTTATGTCTCCAGATAGAAAGATCCCGGGCATTCAGTCCAACAGAAGCTGAACTCATCTGATGCCCCTGAATTAAAGGTCTCTGAGCAAGCCATTCCAAACTAATTTTTACTGCTCATGAGTTACAATTTACAGCTTGCAGTTGCCAATTTGCAGCAAGACTGAGAGCTATAATCTTTTCTTATGCTTAGTGGTCTCAGGATTCTTTCTTTGCTGTTCTCTACTGGATACAGCTATATGTGACACTGTCCTCCTAATGTATGGAACTGCTGTCTGTCCCATTTAGGGCTTGTATGAGAATTCAGCTCACACTTGCAATGATATTTTAGACTGATACCATTTTGGGACAATGAGTCAGCAGGTCACGCTTCTCTGGCTAGAGCCTCTTATATAAATTTTCAGAAATACTGGCTTCCCATTACAGTTTATGCACAGGGTCATCCCCAAGTAACACAAATCAGCCAAATAAACCTGCCTTTTGTCTTCCAAAAATATTACTAACTGAAGACACCACATACACAGTATTTCCAGAGCTTTTTCTATTATTTTACATGAGAGATTTGGGTCTCGCTATCTGTGTTTGTCATAACCATCCTGTCAAAATCCAAACCATCTTGTCAGGAGAAATCTCTGTGTGGATCCGCACCTGCTTTCAAAGAGTCAGATGCACTGGTCTGTTGATACAATTGATATAAATGCATGAAGTCACCTAAGGTTTTGAGCAAGAGTCCAAGTCTGATGAAATTAGGATATGTGCTGCTTAATGTTATCTGTTGAGGATGGAACTTAAAGCATTATGGAATATGTTATTGATAGAGTTAGAGGCAATATGAGAAGGGATAGACATTCATTATTGTATTTTTCTCTCTCTCCTTATTTTGAGGGGTTGTAACTTCCGAGTCCTGCTTCAACCCTGTATGCCACTAAATAGCCTTAGCTTGCTATATGCAAAAATGCCACACAGAGAGGAAACGTTATTGCGAAATTTTAGGTGTTAAATAACAGGGATATAAATGGGCATATTACTCACTAATTGGTCAAATATTTTTCTTGGGTTTTGTTTGTTTGTTTGTTTGTTTCTTCTTTTTTGAAAGACATGCAGTTCCCAGTTAAACACAAATGCAGCAATGTTTCTCTTCTCCCTTTAAAAATAACTCTGACCCCAATGTCAGCAGCTTAGTAATCACGCGCAAGTTGACAATAGCTCTTTGTAAAGGGTGTGTTTGCTAGCAAGGAAAACAAATCCTAAAGGCAAAGGATTCCAGGTTCAAATTTACAGATTTAGTGTAAAAACACACAAACTACTTAAGTCAGCTGCATTACATCCTTTTTAGTCCAACCATAGGACCCAACAAAACACAGGATACAGAATGCTACCTTGTACCACCAGAACTTTGTGCCTTCATTCCAAATACTGCTCACTTCTAGGAGATACCAAGTCACCTGTAGCCAAAGGTGCATTCATCCCAGGATAGACTGGCACCAGGGTTTAGAAAGAGAGTACGGGAAGAGGGTGACCCAGGCATGCCCTCTGAAGTTCTGACAGTCTTTGTATTAGGGACTTTCTGATTTGGAGAGTTCAACTTCATCATCATAGTCGAGAATCGCTGTTGGCCATTTCTTCCACAAATTTGTCTAAGCAATTTTTCTTAATTCACTTAAGACTTGTGCCACTCAAAACAGCTTATGTCAATAAATTTCACAAACTAATGATTGTGCTGTGTGACAAAGTACTTTCTTAATGTTCTCAAAGTGCCTCAACTGGTTTTTTTTTCTATTGCCCCCCAATAAATTCATGATGTTATAGACCTGTATTTTATTCCTTCTCCACTACCTATCCCAAGTTGAATCCTTTTAAGTTACTGCTAATACAAAAACCATTTGTAAGCCTTACTTATTCTTATGACATGTCTTGGTATCTTTCTAGGTCTCCCATAACCTTAGATGTGGCTATCAGAACTGCAGAACTGGTCAGAGGGACAACAGAAGGTTACGTGATGAATGGAGCTGCTTTCCTGGCATTTAGCTGGCATAAAGCATTAATATGGCAAGTTGAGGTTCAAGGACCGGTTTTGCCACAGCCGAACTACATCACTTACCCAAGGCTAGATCATGATCATAGAAACTACTCAGCTTAACAGATTGCACAGTTCCAGGAACTGACCTTTTCTTACGGGGCAGTGCTGCTCCAGTCACTAAGGCTAGATTCACAAAGAAACACTATGTGCTATAAAGTAGAGCATTAGAGTGTCTAAAAGAAAACTTGTTACTGAGCAGAATATTCCCCTACGTATTGGGAAGAATTAAACACCAAAAAACAAATTCCCGAAAGCCTGAATGCTAAGCACACACATGCATGTGCTGTGTTAAACTAACAGTCCTTTTCTGGGTGTAGGCATCTATTCTGGGCTCCAAGAAAACGTTTGATTGCTTCAACTCCTGTGAACTCCCTCCTGCAGTGTCCCACTGAAACTCTGAAATAATAATACAAAGGTGTTCTTCATTCTATTTCTCTGTAGATGCAGATCTAGATCTTCACTCATTTTGTCTCTCCCACATTTCATTCCTGCAGGAAGCAGAGAAGCCCTGGCTCAGCCAGCCAGCTTTTGAAAGATTTTGTGGAGGCCCTTAAATAACCTAAATTCTTATAGCTCACAGAGCTTTTCTTCGCAAGTCTAGCCTTTGTGGCTAAATCGGCAATGTACCTCAAATTTGATAGTGCCGAGAATGGCTGGAAGCTTAGTGCACCTCTTTAGACCTATAAATGTCCACGTGAACCTCATGGGCAGCTGGGAAGGCAGCCTGACCCTACAAATCCCAGCCACCTTTGCAGAGACCAACGCTGAGTCACTTGTAGCAGGGACTCCAGCACGTACAGACTGCCAGCATTGGTCACAGGAGATCATTGTAAGGATTAAAGGGGTGTCTGGAGCTCCAGCAGAGAGCTTTATACAAAAACGGAACGAGTTGTCTACATCAGTAGAATTCAGAAAACGTGTATTTTTGTTTAATTTCATCTTTTATTATTGGTCTCATGCTAGGCCCCAGGTCTTGATCATTTGTAAATCTTTCTGAATAATGCAACAAGTAAAAGCATCCTGTGTATATACCACACTAGACAGGCACACTCATTAGTAAATACAGGCCACAGACTCTGTTAGCATAAAGCTACTTAGCTGACTTCAAGGAAACCAAGCTGATTTACACCAACCCACAATCTGCCCCATTATCCTGTAAGGTATTCTTTTTGGTTTGGTTTTTTTTTTTTTAATATAGTGGGACAATAAAGTCACTACATTTATAGCCCAGAACACTCACTGCATATTCCCATATCTTGTTTGCTCTTTTAACAGCTACCAAACACTGTGCAGATGGTTTTACTAAATTATCAACAATCACTCCAAAGTCAGTTCTGATATTTCTGTCCTTGGGGATACGCTACCGGGGCCAAACGCATCCCTGGCGCAGCTCTGTTAGCCTAACACATTTGGCCCACTGACCACAAAGTGCACTGCCTCCAATTACCTTCTCTCTCTTGCTCTTATCTCAGTTTACTGACTCTGTACTTATCTTAGTCCCTTCCTTATCTAAAACACTGCAATCTTCCAGGTCCCCTAATGCAGTTCATGATTTGACTCCTGTTGTTCTCATCTAATATCGTCCCTTTCTGTGTTTTACTTTCTCTCTTCCTTTTCCTGAAGCACTCCCACAAGCACTGGGGTCTTAAAAAAATCACTGCTGTTTACAGAGTTTATTACTTTCCATCATTTCTTATGATTCTCCCGCAGCATGTCTTTCAAATAATTACCTCTGTGATTTACTATATCGGCCATATAACCTCCTCCTTCCTGTACTAATCAGCTCTGGATCAGCTAGTTGGTAGGGCCAGATTGCCCCGGACGGACTTTCTCCCATCTCTGTGCCTCAATGCTGGGATCACGCTCTCTCTGGCTTTCTACATGCATACAGAGCTCCTCGCCAGGTCTTCCAGGGCAGGCTCACCCCAGCCAGCCCCACAGCAGCCTTAACCACGTATTTCAGCAAACGTCTCATCTCTGAGGACCTGGCACCTCTGCAAACACATGTCCTTCTGCCTCTATTTAGGTCATGTAGCCATATGCCACCCCCCATGCAAGACTTTCACTGAAACCACCATGGAGAGCCCTCTGAGGTACATCTAAACCACTCAACTCTGTACCTGGGCTTTTATAAAATGCCACTGTACTAACTACACAAGCACACTGTTCACTAAAATATCATGGGTGAGTGAAGAATCGGTTTAAACTATCTTCAGATAGATCAGCTGGGTCCTATCATGGAGGGGAGGGGTAAGAAAACAGTGAAGTCCTCCAGTCTTTCCTTTTTAGGGCAGCAGCAAGGAACTGTCATTGCCAGTACTGTGGATTACACAGCAAAAATGCTATTTTGGACCCCAAGTATCTGCCTGGGTACCTGCAGTGCTGAAAGAGATACACAGAGACATTGCTTCTGAAATAAAACAAATCATAGCTACTCATAAACTAATAAAAAAAAAACAAACGCAAACCCACCAACGAATGGCTGTAATTACTTCTCTTCCATGCAACCAAAAAGCATGGACATAGGCAGAAATGCCCAAAGAGCTTTGCAAGAGCAAAGACACAGAATTATGGCTTACCAGATCCAAATGCGTGATTCTCACCCTGCCTCAGGGGTACCTTCCTGTAAGCTCTATTACCAGCAGGAAGTTCATTAAAACACAAAAAACCAAACAACAAACTAAAACTTCAGGGTATGCTGTGTATTTTTGAGGTCAGTCCAATGAAAGTATGTAATAAGGATAATACTGCATCAGTATTAAAGACGTGATACATTTCTAGTGTAAATAACGCTGTAGTTTTGGAGAACATGATGTATGGATACCTTCTCGGAGTTTATGCACGCCTTCTTTTGGTGATGTTTGCTGTGTCACTTTCACACAAAAATAGTTCTTTGGGAAAATGTCAATGAGACTCTTCATAGGCATTTTCAGACTATTACATAAGAAGATGGCATAGATATTTCCTTCCCACAGAAATTAAACTGGCGTTCAAGAGAAAAACCAGTAATACAACCTCCTGAAGTAAAAGATGAAGTTAACTGTACCTACCTACACAGTCACGAAAGCCGGATGGTAAGGCACAGCACTTTGCTGATGCATTTAAGATTCTGAGGGATCTGACAGACATCCTCTGTGTAATCTTGTAGTTTTAAAATGCTACTGCCCCTAGCTTTCCATTCCCCTGCTCTGCCAGAGACTACCACTCCTGTGGCAGAAGCAACAGGAGACGATGCACTGTAGTTCCCTCCTCCATAAGAGATCAAGGAGGGCAGAGCTCAGTTATGTATTGCAGATGCTCCAGTTCTCAGCCCGGTATCTTAGCAAAACGCGGGGGACTTTGACCTGGAGTTTCTGAGGCACAGGCACCCGCTCCCAGCTGCTACCTCCTTTCCCAGCAGAGTAGTCTTTGTTTAAAAAAAAAAAAACAAACAAAAAAAACCCGAACACAAAACAAAAACACACAACAAAAAGAATAACAACCAACCAACCAGAGAAGATAACTGAGAAATTAATCTCCTAGGCTCTTACAGCTAGATCCAAGTGGGGTATTTCAGAGTGGTGATTGTTACAAGTGTAAGATACCATATTAATTAAGACTCCCAAAACATCTTTGAAAGAGATTATTTGGATTATAAGTCCTCAGTGCTATTAATGTGAGCACCGAACAGGGCTGTTCACGGGTGCTGTTACCTGCAGTACGTTAACTGAAGCTAATGCTCTTCAGAGAAGAAAGTACAGCCATTAACAATTCAGATTTCCTCATAGTACCTTTTGCACACATTGGTCTATTTCCTGCTATTAAAAAACAAAAAAACACAAAACCACAAACAAGGCAAAAGTATTTACTAGATGATAGTGTCCTGTGAAGATGGACTTGCAGCTCAAACCAGTCAGAAGTCATGGGCAATAAAACTCTAAGCACTAATCCCTGGGGAATAGTCCCAGGTACCAGAAAATCCCAAAGATGAAAAGATTCTGAGCAAAGGGCTCTTTGCAGGGAATTACTGGAGAAAATAATCCTTAACGTTCCTGTATCCCAGTGTCCCCTAGTACCACAGCAGCCAACTGTAAGTAAAACATACAGATTTGGTCTGACAAGCATATGAAATTCACGCTTTCACAGAACGTAATGTTAAGATTTGCATCGTAGTTAGGGTGTGGGAAAGTTAAGACTGGCGTGACCTTGGAGAGAAAAGGTTTAGGCTCTCTCTTACAGATAGTCATATACCTAAAGCAAAACTTGTGCCTTCCCCTAAATCTGTAATCTTAACTCTCTCAAATGGATTCTGAGGGGATCTGCCAAGATCTTATCTAATTTTACCTCCGTTCAGCTACCGGCGCAACTGAACTGTCACGGCAGGGGAAACCCGAGCACCTACAGCTGTACCGCAGTGCGTGGGTCTCGCAGTGATGCCTCCCAGATTTGCTTCAAAGTAGCGCTACTCTGGGCTGCCCGCTGCTCTGTGCAGCAAAAGGATGCAGAAGCAAACATGCACAAGCTAACTCGGCTACAGCTCCTCCTCAAACCAGAGGTGAAGCCTGCATTTTCTCTCCAGTTGTGGTACAGCTTGAAAACAAAACCAAAAAAAAAAGCCCAACCAGCAAATGAAAACCCAGCACCCTCACCCCAGCCCCAAACACCCCACATTCAAATTCAGTAGGGTATTAAAATGCCCTGTGAAAATGTGTTAAGTGTTCTTAGTCAGAATCAATCTTTCTCTAAATTTACATAGACCACCCCCATCCCTTTTGTCAGTCAAATACGATGCTCTGGCAACCTAAATCCTGGCTATAACTCATATACGAATTGTATGTACTTTTCACTCTTTTTTTTTTTTTTTTTTTTTTTTGTTAAATTTTGTGGGAAGCTATTTCTAGGCACTAGGAACAGACCATCATCTCCTTTTCCAAAAGAACAACCTTACTGCAGGGGCCTCTCCAGTCCAAATGGTTAGGAATCCAATACACAACAATCTTGCAGAAATCAGCTGCCAGATTTATTATTCTACCTGAAAACCCCAAACAAACAAAAAAAAAAAAACCCAAACAAACAAAAAAAGTGGAATAAAAACAGACTTTAAATAAACCTTTTAGGTACATTTTTAAAAGGGTTAATCAGTTCAGTGAAAGACTTTTATATCTTCTGCTGAGAGATCATGTAATGTTTGTCTGATTGCTTGTTTTGTTCAGTGAGTCACTACCGTATACATATATATATATATATTTCTTCTTAAATATTACACATTTGATGCATTTTTTTCCCCTCTTTTTTTTTTTTGTTTTTTTTTTTTTTTTTTCCTTTTTTGTTCAACCCCTTTCCCAAATATCCACATCCTGCCACAGGCAAGAGGCGCTCCGTGCTGACATTAAAGAACCAAAACCAATCCAAGGACTTTTCATCAAAGCATGTTTCATTTGAACCTTATTTCCATGGAAATCACATTTTTTTTAAACAATCTTACTCAACCTTGTCCCTTTCCTTTCTGCTAATTCTGCAATTTTCGACTTCTGATTCTGGGTTGATCACTGAAAATTTAAGTGCCATTGAGACTTACGGATGACAGAATTAGGTGACATATTAAGGCATATATACACTCCCATAGAATATGCTGTCTTATGGATCTGAGTAAATTAAATACCTGCCCAAATGTCTTTTACGCACCTGTGGTTTCTAGTGACCACTACTTCTTTACTTTTGATTAACTGCATATTGAAATATTCATAGCTTAACTAGTGTCTTAACTGACAGAAGATGGAAAATTAACCCACCACCTAGGATTTTCTTTGAAATCCATCCATTATGATGAAAATTATTCTTGTTGTTTTATGGTTACGCATTCATTTTCCTCCTGCTTTTTGGGTATAGAGGAAAATGAGGTACTCCATATAACACCTATTAAAATTTCACTGGGCAAAAAAAAGAAATCCAGATCTTACCCCCTCTCCCTCCCTTCAAACTAGGGAATACTATATTTCAGAAAAGGTGCTCATAAATATTTAAAACTTCTAGGGTTTTGTCAGGGATCTTTTGTTTTTTTCCTGTTTTACATACAGAATAGCATGTGTGGCTTGTGTTCAAGATTATTCCCCTCAAAAAATAAAACGATTTGAAAAAGTAACAACAACAACAAGAAAAAAAAAACACCCTCAAAAAAAACCCTCTTCCGAGCGTATCTGATCACATTTACATTTAGTGTCCAAAACAAGTTGATTGGTAACATCAGTGCCAGCACTACAACGTCATACAGCGACTTCATGGTATTCTTTGACAGTTTGTCTAAGTCTCCGTTCCACCAAAAATTACAAAAGGTTCTGCAGAGCTTTCCTTAGCAAGCTGAAGCTTACTGGTCATTTGTGGATGCGCATAAAAGCTGCTTATAGCACAGCTATGGCGTAAGCTATTTTCTAAGCAATAAATGGTTCAAGTCATCTATTTTGTCCTGAAATGCTACCTGTAGTTACAGCATTGCTTATAAATGGTCATAGTAAATTCAGCATCAAAGAGAATATTACAGAAAAAGACAGCAGCAGAAGCATTAGCATTATCTAGTATTTATATATGTTATCAACATAACACAGCAGTAAAAGGTTTAAATGCATATTAATGGGTACCGTGTCTAAAAATTACTAAAGTACCTATTTAGTGTATTGGATATTTTTCTCAAGGAGTGCTTGCTGTGTCTAAACAGCATAATTAGATATGTGACTTAGTACAGTTAATTCCTATTGATTAAATAACTTATTTATGTAGCAAAGGAAATGGAAGGATACAAAATGTTTTGTCCCTCCTGATCATGATCCTGTATTTAAGGCTGACATGATCATCAGAAAGCCTACCACATGTAATTACTACCCTCAAATGGATCTTGAAAGGTCTAAACCATAGCATGGGCCATATATGTATAGCAACGTGGCACCAGATACGGCATGCGGCTTGCAGTCTGAAGTCAGGGATTTTGCTGCTTGGTCACTGTACTAATGGCCACTCTGCCATTAAACAGGATTTTTTTTTGAGTCCATACCCCCCTCCCCCCCAAAAAAAAGAAAAAAAAAATCAAAAAGGAAAAACTCACAAGATATCTGGTTGTTTTCAGAGGCAAGGTGCAAGGTCTGCCACTGCAAGCTTCTAAATTAAATGCTATGGTGTATGCTTTGCTTCTCTTTTATAACTGCAGAAAGACAATTAAGAATGGCAAGAAAATAATGCCCTAGGCATGCAGTGCTGATATCATCATCAAGTGGTTATTTTGCACAATGAGAATTAACTGTACTATGGATACCCAGAGAAAATGTACAATATCTTATGCTGATATGAAACAAACCAGACATGATATAGCTTTTTTGTACTTAAAACCTGTATGTTCCCTTCCCAAACTTAAGTAAAAAGCAAACCCACCCTTTTCCTCCTGTTACACAGAATAACGTTTAGGTTCCAACCCTCCCCTTTCAAATAAAGTGCGCTGTCCATGGCAGACCATAGGAGTAATGCAACAGGAAAAGCCCCTTTTAGTGTACTATTTAAAAAACAAACTGAAGTCGATTCAGCTTTCCTCTAGGTCTCGTGAAAGAGGAGAAGCCTAAGGGAGGGGGAAAACATCCCCTTCACTGTCACTGTTGTTAATAGACATAGCCTTCGTTATAGGGGTGGGTGTTGCAGCAGCCACCGTCCTGCATGTAGACCATGCTCTCATCAAAGTGGGACAGAGGTACAGTGTCCTCCTCATTGATGTGGCGCTCCATGTCAGTCTTCAGTAAGGGGCGCTGGTTGTCTGGAAAAGCCATGGAGAAAAGCGCTTCAGGGTCGCAAACAAACTTGTAGACGTATCTTTCTCCAGCCACCTTAGGACAACAGAAGGAACAAAGAGGTGCAGCGTAAGGCCTTGTGGTTTTGCAACTCCAAGTTCAACAGTCTTGTGAAGAACTCACCTTTGTTACGCAATTAATAACACAGCAGCAGAACTGGTAAGGCAATGACCTAGCAAAGACAACAGGGATCTGCAGAAGCAGCCTGCAGAACGCTCTTGGTTTTGCCACACGTGATATCCTGTTGGAAGATGGACTAGGTATTCTACTTCCAAACTTTTGTTTGCGATCATTTCCTATACTTAACCACAAATGGAACTGTTCTTACTGGAAAATGTAAACAAATTGTCACTACAGTGGCAAAACAAAATGACTAAGTCCAACACACTGTGTGCGAAGTGGAAAAAAGAATCACGTTGCATGTTAGAGATCTGAATTTCACTTTACGCAGATTGATTCATACTTAAGTATAAAAGCACTTAGTTATAGTGCATGCTGATTGCACAGGGACAGCGTAAGCAAATACATAGGCTAATATGTACTTAACAATTGCTCATGCAAAGCTGGGACATTTGGATTTGCTTATGGAGGGGCAATTTGTCCAAAGATCCTAAAGTTTTCCCTTGTTCAGAAATAGCACTAAAGGTCTGTGCTTCATCGTCCTAAGAGCTGAAGAATGATAAAAATGATACAGAATTATTGTCTTATTTAAAAAAAAAAGTCAATATAGTGTCTTTTCAAGCACCTTATTTCAAGAATTACACTAAAAAATATGAACCATGTTGCATGCTCACAGTTTAGTAACATTTTTTTTAAAAATAAAGATCATATTGTCCGCTTCTTGCAACTCCAGCTAGCACAGCATTGGAAGTGAGTGAATGAAGGTGGCAAAAGTGCTGCAAACTTAACTCTATTCTTATGGGTGCAAAATAGTCTGAAGCACCTCCTTAAATTTTCAGCTTATTTATTCTATAAATAATGTAAAGTTTTGGTAGAGGCTATATCTGCAGTAGAATTTTTTTCATCAAATTAATGTCAGCAAGTTTGACAGACTGAAGGCTGCATTCAGAAACTGGGCATTTGCATTAACCTGTTACCATTGCTTAACTTAAAGCAAAAGGGGAAAAACGCGCATGCAAACCTTGCAGTAAAGAAACCTGCCATGAATCCACAACCACCATTAGTTTTTAACGTACACTAACTGGCCAGATAGGGTGATCCCAGGGCAAACATCAAACATTGCTATGTCAGAAAAATAAGCATCCAAACTAGCTTTTAAAATGTGTGTTAAATACATTCTTGTAGATAATAAAGCAGTAGTTGAAGAGGTAGCAAGCTAGCTGTCAGAAGTACCTGTAAACTTTCCAAATTAAATGGACGTGTGGGTTGGGCAGCATTATCAGCCTTATGGTATTCCTGTCCCCACCTTTTCAACTTGTTTCACTCTCTTTGCTACTTATTCTTGCCTCTGTGCTGCCTTTGAACTGTGCTGGTTCAATCGCCTATGCTGCTGAGCTGTAACCTGCAACAAGGACCTCCTCCACCTGAAGCACCACCCAGCAAAATCAAGCGTTTCTCCTTCTCCCTGACTGGACCCAGCCTCCAGTCCACTTTACAAAGACTCGATGCACAGTTATGTGACACACAAAAACGGATGAGACACTGTGCTGCTGAAGTACCGTAAGCCAATACCAGCCCAGACTGTTGTCCAGGTTGACTCCTGGATAGTGAAAAAGGAGAGCACTACAACGATCCCATAATCAAAGCAGGAGAACTTGTAACAGGCAACTCCAAACTGAGACTTCACAAAACCTACTGGAATAGCTGCCCAGTAACTTGAGCCGAGAGCATTGTTTCCGTTCATGGAATTGGCAAATGGCAGGTTTAAACATGTTAAGTCACCACAGGTCACAAACTAATGTGAAAAGATATGAAACGAGTTTTACAGCACAAGGTGTTCGTTATCATCTTTGATCACACCTGCCAGTTTTGTAGATGCAGCAGGCAGGTCTCTCCTATTAATTTCTCAGTCAATCTACATAGTACTACATAGCAAGATTTAAAAACATACATGTAAAACAGCAAGCCACAGTAGGAGGACGGGTTGAATACTGTCAGCAAGACCAGATTGTTATATATAAATTATTGTTAAATATTTCTTGTAATTCAGCCTATTATAAAATATTAAATTCCACTTTAAAATGGTATTATTACAACACTATTGGTAAAATATTACAGTATTTGGTATGTTAATAGGTATCATTTTTCTCCCCTATCTTGCACTTACCAAAGTACCCAAGCACTGGGCAGCTAATTTAGATCTGCAAAACATTATTCATGCCGTACTCTACTGTTTGCTTTTCCCAGGTGCCAGGAAGCTCTTTTGGATATTTTTGAATGTTACCTGTTTCCCTATAATCATGATGTGCACTGTGTGAACTAAACCACAGAGCTTTTATACCTAGAAAAAAATGTTTTGATGCATATACTGGACTTGACAGGTGAAAAAGCTTAGTGTTTGCCAAAATAGATGAAAAACCTACCTAAGCAACGCAGTTACAAGTACTCCTCATAAAATGACTTATGGATTAACATGAAACACTCTGCTGAAATTTAATACAAAATTAGCTACTCACCTTTTGCATGATTCCCTTTTCATAATAATAGCGAAGTGATCGGCTAAGTTTATCATAGTTCATAGCTGGCCTATTTTTCTGAATCCCCCAGCGACGTGCCACCTGCCACAAAAATGGATTAGCATTGATTCGTTAAATGCATTTAACAAGCAGATCTTATCATCAGGTATTTTATTTGGGGAGGGAGGAGGGGAAACACTGCAGGTGCAACAAATCAACACAAGAGAAAAGGTTGCCATGACCTGAATTTCCCATGTACTAGTATGATTTTTAACTGGACACGCAGTCATCCATTAAAATTGAAGCAGACTTACTTTATTTGCAAATGTAGTGGAGGACTGGGAGGTTTTTTGTTTGTTTTTAATAAAGAAAACCAATGAAAAAATAAAGCCATATAAAAAGATGATGCACAAGAAATATTTATCAAGTTCCACCAGAACACTTGCACGAAAGATGAAAATTTTTCTTTAGTTTGATACTGTGGATAATTGTACTATTCCTGTGTCTTCCTTGCTTTCAGAACTCTAAGTTGTATTAAACACACATGCATACACACTTAGTTCATGAACTAATACAGACTGTACTTGGAATGACATCGATGTTGAGATTATTAGGAGACACGAGTCAAAAGCCCACTCCCAGTCTTAAATATTACTTCAGCAAAGAAGAAGCATTACCAGAGGAGGCGGGGTAATTGCTTGGAAGACCTATATGGTAGTATGAAGAATGGGACAAAAATGTCATTGTTGCAGTTGTATAATTTCCCTTAAAAAAAAAATAAGAAAAAGGGAGTTGCATGCAACTCATGAAGCCATTCCACAGAGAACAATATGTCTTCTGCTCTGACTTATGATTTCTACTTGCCTTTACGCTTCCTGTTTTATTGCCAAAGGTAGTTCTGGACAAAGAGCTTTTGTTTAAAGAACTTAACTGCTTATTCCGCACCAGAAATTATAATTGGCTGTTGGTGACATTTCAATTACTAGCTGTACAAATGACTATCATGTCACCAGAGGGAAAAAAGTCAGAGCTGATGAACTCTTTTAAAGCACATTTTATAAAAATGTTTGATAGGTGCATATGCATACAGCTCTGCAAAAAGGAGAGAGTAGCCAAGCAGCTTCTCTGCAAACTGCTCTACAAAACTTTCCCATAGGTGTCTGGAGCCTTTTGATACAAACCATAGATGACGCGCAGCACTGAGAACTGAAGGGGACTAAATAACAACAGCAAAATCCCTGACTTTGATCACCATCTGGACAATAATTTTTAAAATTTCTTTTGAAAGCATTACTTCCTTTCAGTGTTGCAGCTTTTCAGGCTTATGTAAATTACCATGGCTCTGCTAACTTCAGCTATGTTATAGCTGTATTGAAACATACCTCCAATCATGTCAATTTATTCCAGCTGTAGATTTGGCCTAGATGCATAACCTTGATTCGCCTATTCATCTTTGTAACACATGCCTACATCACTCCTTGTTTATTCCTGCCAAGTTTTTTTCTGCATTAATCAGAGTCCTAAAAGTCCCCAACATAACAGGCTTGCATAATAAATAAACACACAGCAAAGATAACTACAACAAAATAATGGTTGAGAATATGCCACATTGTGTGGTATGTTGACATTCCTAAATAAGCAAGCAGGTCCAGAAGTAGTCTTGGTAAGCGAGCCTTCCTGTCCCTGAACTGCACAGCATTTATCAAGTCTTGCTGCGTGGAAGGGATTCAGGCTTCTAGCCTTCCGCCCCACCTTCCTGCTGAAGGTTGCTGTCCCTGTGACAAGACAGTAGAAATGGACCTATGTCCAATTCTTAGCTTCCACAGTTCACAGTTATCTACTTTCTGAATGAACTATGGTGCTCAAGGAGCTGACACATACTCAGTTTTTTGTTGCCCTTTCTAGAAGGGCATAAACCTCCAGAAAGGGATGGGATGAAAAAGTCCTGTCATTGACAACCTAACCTGCCACAGCTGAACCAACAAGCTCTTTGACTTCCCTTCAATTTACACTTGGCAATCAACAGAAGCGTGCAACTTCCCATAGGCTATTCTTATTTTAATTGACAGTTTCTGTCAGATCCATGACATTCATATGAAAACAACTTAGGCTCTTTTGTACTCCCTGAGAGCACACAGGAGTAAGGCAAGTTTCAAGTAGCCCGCCTCCTCCAGATCTTGGATGCAGTGCTGCTCAAAAACACAAAGCAACTGCTACAAAGTCAGACAAGCAGATGATCTGGTTAACTTGCATCAGAATATCCAGTTCTTCAGGGAATTACACAATAAGGAAATCTTAGGGGTTTTTTTTTCTGCTTTTCCTTCCTTAGCTAATAAAACCCATAAAGTTTTTGCACCATCTGCTGGGAACCATTTTTCAATACATTTCTTCAATCTTGAAAAACTTTGGGCATACCTTAAAGGCAAGACAAAACTGAGAAGGTAAAAAATACTGAGACTGAGGCAGCAGGAAAAATTAAGATACCTCATTCACCAAAATCAAACAAAAGTCTTTCCAAAGATTACACTTTGTTCTGGGCCAGGTCACACAACTAAGAAGTCCGTGTAGCCTGCTAAGGCTGCAGACTTGCCAGCAAAGTTTTGGTATCAAATCGACTAAGGCTGTTCTGCGGTCAAATCCTCAGATGCACAATGCCAGGATCTGCCACGGTGGCTATCACTAGTGCAGGGGATGCTTGGACTAATGAAAGCCAGCACACGGGTCCTTGCAGCAACCTTCCCCTCAGCCAGACCATGTCAGGAAGGAAAGGGATGTCAGTCCTGTCGCCACCCCCAACTACTCTATCATCCCCTTAGGGCTGTTGGCAGACAATGTAACTTAAAAGCAAGAAAGCCTTCAGGTTGCTTATGCCAGCAGATGGATGGCAAACAGCAGAAATAGCTGGTGCAACGCAGAAGCAGCCTTACACCCCCGAACATTCCCACTCAGCTCTAACTCCGAGGGGAACCTGATGGAAAATTTGCTGCTGTCTCCTCTATTACCCAACCCTGTCCAAGGGGCAAAAAACAGTAAACCAGAATGATACCGCTTTTTGACAACCCAAATCAAATCATCCACATCAGTATTACAATAAAATTTACGCACACCAGATATTCCCACAGTTTCCATAGCTGCTTAGAACACAGGATAGATTATTTAATGTTACCTAGTCCGAAAAGGTTTATGTAATAAAACGTTCAATTTATTCCTGTTTATCACACAAGTGAACTAAGTCATGCTTCAGCAAATGTTCATGAATACAGGTAATTTTATCTACCCCACGAGTCCTTCATGGTTCAGGAGAGACACGCATGAGTGTTTGCAAGCCTAAGATCTAAGCATGCACTAAACAATCTAACAATACACGTAAGCAGGAAGACTCTGAAGAAGACTCTAAAAAGAGGGAGGTTTACATAATTTTGATGGGATTTTATTCCTTAACAATCTTAACAGCCTCCTTCGCCACCTGTCAAGACTTGGAGTTGTTCACTCTACAGCCTAAAAGTTCCAAGTTCCCACATCTCCACACTGAAGAATATTTGGTATTGAAAGGGTATTCAGGGACAAATTTTCAAAGGATTCTGGAAGATGGCTCTATCCATGAAGTTGTTCTGAAAAATCCGGGCCACGTAATTAATGCTGAGTATTTTGTAACTCTAGTACTTGCAATATGTTTATTATTTTGTGGGACCAGGAATCAAGTCTATGCTTAACCTAACTGAAACACTTCCCTTGCCAGTCCTTTCTGTCACCCTTCTGAAGTGCTACTGAAGCAAAATATCGAAGGAAAGCAAGGCCTGAGTCCGAAGGAGCAGCATTAAATTTGCAGGACGGGGCAGTGGATGTCAGGGCACACCGTCTGTCTAACCCACCTCCTCCGGCTCAATCAGCTTGAACTCCATGCCTCGGCCAGTCCACGCTATGAAGTGAGAGTTTGATGGGTCATCAAGAAGAGCTACCAAGAACTGCCACAGCTGAAGCGAGCCTCGCCGTTGATACGTGGGTCCCTCACGGTACATGCCTGGCTCCTGTTTGACGTCACCTGCACAGAATAGCAGCAACGTTAGATGAGCAACGCACAAAAAGCATCTTCACTCCATTTGTCAGATAAACCGGCAAAGCACTATTGTTAGGGTTAATAAAACACAGGGAGAGAATTCTTACTATCCAGCCACCCACAAATGCAACATTCCCCTGTCTGCTGTTAATTGTAAACACTCTTACAATAACGTATTCATATACTAAAAAGTACCTAAATTCAGTCATGATTTATGGAAGTCTCCCTAAGCCTATCCCCACTTGCTTTTGATCCATGCAAATCTCGCTTGCAAACCATTCTGCAATATCCTCTATCTGAAAAAGCATGAACTATTTTTGTAAGCAACTCTGATGTCTGAAGTACTGCGTTTGTGTACTATACTTTGCACAAGCCCCAGTTTTGGAAATGTAATGTATGCTTCATAAAACTGCAAAACCCTATTGAGTGAAACTTCTTTTGCATGCAAATGCTTCTAAGGAAAATTTGACAAAGTATTTGACTTGGACTTAAACAGCATATGCTTTATGTATAGGTATGCAAATCCTGCAGATATGCGAGTTCCTCTGTGGCATATTGGACTTGCATATAATCACATATTACTTCTACTCATATCTACATATTAGATTAGTATTCCCCCTGAAAAGCAGCAAGTTAATTTTTCTAAAATTTCGAGTCCAGAGGAAGCTTTTAAAAAACAATAATAGGATTCTGCTAGCTGTTCCACAAACTGCCAATGAAAAACTGCTACATCCATACTGTCTCTGTTGTTTTTAAATCATATTCATACTAAACAACTCATGCAAACAACAACAGCTGAAAACTCCGATGCCGAAGCAGAGAGTATTTTTTTCTGCATGCGACGACAGCAATCCTTGATATGCTGGTAAAGCTCCTCATTTCAACTACCAGAACAGCAATACCCTCTAATAAGCAGTGTGACCTGTTTAATAAGGAAAGCTGGGACTTTACATTCAACCACAATGTTAGGATGCTCTGGTGGCCATTACAGAACGGCTCTATGTAGTGAAAGTAAGAATAATAATATTAAAAATGGAGCACTTCCTTTTGTAATCAGGAAAGAAAATTGAGTCAATAGCTGTGGAAAACAAATAAATCAACACAAGGCTTTGTGGTTTATGTGAGGTTCAAGTTCCAGCCCTGAAAGGCCTTCTTTTTCAAGGACAGGATTTTTCTTTTAATGATAGCTGAGCAATGCACAAATAGCAAGTGCAGTATTACAGAGGATCAGATTCTTCGCCTGTGCTGATCTTTGATTTCAAACGAAGCAGCTGAGAATCTACTTCTGAAACATCAAGAATAGTCCTGGGCTTATCCCACTTTTGCTTTACTGACCAAACCTTGATGACACATCTGCTATTTTTTTCCTCAAAAGTCACAAACAAGTATAAACACACCTATTTGTATCACAACATCAATCTTCTAGAGTACAAGGTGTTCTCTCAACGGACAGTCATACAAGACAACAGCAGACTGCTTGCTTTGCAAGTATACAAATATTTCCAAACATTTATTTCTTTTACTTTATTTGTAGTTTTTTTCCATTTTCATTCCCTTCCCTGTACAGAATCCAAACAAACAAAAAGGATTTTTGAGAAAGATGTATTCAAATGCTACTCCTGAAGAGTTTTAACTTCTTGTAGTACAGGGTCTGATCCCATTCCCATAAATGTAAATATGAATTTGCCACTGGTACTGAAAACAGATCAGGTCCACAATTATTTTTGGGGAAGAAAAAAACCTGACACAATGTGCTTTAAATAGGAAAATTAAAAAAAAAAGCGGCTTTCAATAAGACACTTTCAATAAACTCACCCTTTCAGTGAACAAGTCAATCCAGTGAAAATGCAGTACTGGACTGAGCAATCTTCAGTTAGGTCTAATATTATTTAAAATCCTCTATTTATTTCTTGCTATTCCTTACCAACCCTGAAGTGTGTGTGACACCTCCATTTGAGGAATGTGTAATTCTTCAGGTTACTTTCATTTTAGAGTCTCCCATTATTCAGCAAACACAACAATTGCTGCTAGACAGGCAATAGTTTTGTAATCCACATAAGTGATTCTCAGGAGAAAACAAACAAAATAAAGCAGGAGAAAAACCCCAAGAGCTCTCCAGCTCTACTTTTGGCTATGGTCAGAGAGCTGTTCATGAGTTTATCAGAAACTATCTAATCTTTCCTGGTAAAATAAAGCAAGCTGGACAAAGTTGCAGACTAGCAAGAGTCACCGGCAAGAAATACTGAGTCCATCTACTTTGTCTATAATGAAATAAATCTGAAATCAACTGAGTTACACCAGGAAACTGATTTTACATCAAAGTAACTGAGGAAAATTTAGGCCATTTATTTTAATTGACCTCAAAATCCCTCTCGAAAAAAAACCCGTTGTAATGTGGTGTTGTGAAAAGATCATTGATTTGTTATCAGTCCCACTGAAAAATACACCACTAGTACGATGCTTAACCTAGTGCAAATACACTGACACAAACACAAAAATGCCCTATACACTCACTCCCCACTATTCATCACTTCACAGACAGCGAGACAAGAGGCTTAATCCTCAGTAAAACCAAAGCTGCTGCTTTCTCCACTGTTTTGTTAATTATAAGAGCAGCTTTCATTAAATCTCAAACAACAAGCAGTATGTGATCATCAGTGCAATGGAAATCCTCCTATTACTTCTCAACAGTACAGGAACTGAGCTCCTCTGCCACAACTCTGGATACAGCATCTTTCGCTGGCAAAAGTCGAACGACGTCCTATTGAAAGGGAGACTTTGGTTTCAAGAGACAAAGGTCAGCTGTGGTTGGGCGCACCGCAAATGGTGTGTTAAGGAATCCTAAATTGGAACGTTACCGAGCTTTTTTGATCAGCAACAGAGAAAAGTCCCTCATCTCTTCCTTTTTCACCTCCCCACACAAGAAAAAAAGAGAGATGTGTCATACATACCATCAAACTTCTCTGGAACAACACAAGTGTCATCGTAAAACTGCCTAGGTCCCTTTTCATACATACAGCCTGTAAGTTAAAAAGAGAGAGGTGTTTATATAAAAGATGCATGGAGAAAGCAGAGATCATAGGCTTAATGCCAGAGGGAACACTAAGTCATAGAGGAATCAGATTAATATCCCACATCCTTTACACACCGCCCAATCGCAACATTTTGGCCTCAGTACAGGGGTGTTTAATTAATGTGTGCATTCCCAAAAGACAGTTAATCTCCACCTGCAAAAATGAAAAAGCACCCATTTTTCTTTATGATTTATTCCAAAATGTTTGTCTCATTTCCTGTTTGAACCAGCATGGCTTTGACTTTTAACCATTAGTTCCTGCGGGTCTTCTCCCCGCGAGACTAAAAACGTCCTACTCTGTATTTCCTCCTCACACTCACAGAAGTCACCCCCACCTTGATGTTTCTTCTGATTAAGATCATTCTGTAAAATTTAATTTTTGTCATTAAAAGACAATCTCTGCAACCCTGCATTCTTTCTAGCACTGTCTTCTGTACACACTCCTACTTTTCAGTATTATTTTAATGTTTTGCTTAACCAGAACTGTATTGCATGCCAGTATCAGCCTCACCAGTGCTACTCAGTGAGACAAAACATCTCCTCCTCTCCCGCCTCCCTGTGACCCTCCTTTTGACTGAGCAAACATTACAGAAGGCCTTTTTGCCATAGGGTTGCAATGTTTGGTTGGGCTGGTTTCCCACTGTGAAGCCAAGGAGGAGGAGGCCCATCTCAAAATCATTTTTTCCAATATACTGTTTCCCGGTTCCATAGGCCTGGTCTACATTCAGCATATTAAAAAAACATTTTGTTTAGCGTGCCCAGATTACCAAACAATTCAAATTGCTTTGTGTAAGTGCCCTGTCCTGCCTGTTATTTACCACTCTGCCTATCTTTGTGCCATAAAGTTATCTATTAACTTTGTTCCGTATCTTTACCGAAAAACGTTGAATAGCAACACTCCTGATATCAATTCCTACAGAACTATAATAGAAACAATCCATTCAGAGATGATTGCTCAGTGACAGCCACTTTTAGATCTGTCAGTTGGCCAGGTCTTAATGTATTTAATGTGTACTTTATTGATACTGCTTTGTGCTAACTTCTTAATCAGAATGTAATGCAGTGGCAAATTGAATGCCATAAAAAGTCTAACTATACAATACAAGTATCTTTATCAATCAAACTTTTAATCTCAGCAAAGAATAGGATCAGACTTGACATGACCTTTATTCCATAAAACCATGCTGACTGATTTCCAAATACAGAAAACAAATATTTATTGAACAACACTGCTTTTTCTACATCATCCACAACAATTTTACCATCTCCAAGTACTTATGAGTGCATAACATACATGGCTATGATTGTTTTTCCCCTATCTGTGCCGTGATTAAAACTCCGATCTGTTGACCTTAGCCCTGCAGTTTGTGGATTTTTCCCTGATGTCTTTCACCTCCTTTATCAAGCTTCTATACTTCATATCATTTTATATACCAAGGCTGTTATAAATTTCCATCTCCTGTTTCACCCTCCTTCCTAAACACTACATTTTATTTCTATTTTGTGCCTTTATTCCACCCCAGAAGGAGTTGGGCTTTTAGCCAGATTTGTTATCTTTCCAGTTGTGTCTTTTCACTAGTGAATGAAGTCTTACTGGAGGACTTTGATTCATACACCTGTCTGAATTCTCATCAATCTCAAACCCAATTTCCCTCATGTTTGTGAAATTTGCCCCTTGGAAGAAAAACAAATAAACCCTAAACAAACACACAAAAAAATCATATATTGACAAGAAACATACACCAAAGCAGGAGAGTGGAGGGTACGACCTCTCCTTCAGTGTTCATTTTTTATTAGTTCTGTTGGCCTTTTTATTTTTAACACATATAAAGTGCTTTTACTCAGAATTATTAATTTTGACAATGATCTAATGCCCTACTGAATTTACTGAGAGTTTTGGTATGTATTACACAGCTATACAATTTGGGCCCAAGCAGCACCAAAACATTGCAAAAATTATAACAAAAAGGAAAAGCCAAAAACCTTCACTGATTTTAAAGTATAAAATGGATTACTTAACAGTTAACTGAGCCTGTCACACGAATAGCCTGGAAAATGTCACTTGAGCAGAATGGGTGAAATGGACAAATTTTTAAGCGCCTCTTCCTTTCAACTGCCAGAGGCCTTGAAAAGCAGAATAAGTAAATTCATAATAAAATTGCTTCTTATCCTGATCAACCTGTGGCACTAAAAGAAGCTACAAAAAAAAAAAAAGAAGTATCAGTGCATCAGCAACTCGAGACTGGGAAGGAAAAGACAGATGATGCAAGTCTTCCCAGCAGCAGAATTAAAACAGTGAACCCCAAATCCCTCCAGGCTTTTTAATATTTTACATTTCTCTCGTACAAAAGCGATACATAATAGAAAACTTAACTTCTGTTCTGTTTGGGTGAGCCAGGAAGCCTTCTTGCCTCATGTAAATGGAATGGCAGCTAGGCACTTCTGAAAGAAGAAGATGACAATCTAGTCAAAAGACTGTCTGGAATTAAAAGTGTGCAGGTTATCAATGAGACAGGCTGCAGGCAGAAGAGCAACAGAAAGGATGCAACTTACAGCGAGGGGGAACCTGTCAACACACAGTTAGCATTTCAGAGCAGCACGCAGAAGGCATGGCAGAGGAGAAAATCATAATGTGAGGCTCATAGATCCCATCTAACATAGGCACTTGAACTCAAACCCTTACTGTAATCAGTTTTGCTAAAAGCTGACTCCCATGACAATTATACTTTAGACCATTCACAGACCAAAAAATCCGCACAAAACAGTACAAATATTTTAAACCCTGTGCTTGTGTATCTATCTTTGTAACTAATTCGACCTAACATTTTTAATCAATTACACAGAAGAGCCTGCCAGTCACACTGGAGATTTATAAACTCTACATTAATACAAGGAATGCCAGAGTGAATTTAGAGTAGGATATTGCTCTTTAGATTCTGCTTAAGGATCTGAAGGGTTAATGAAATTTTCTGCGATTGTTAAGCATTTAATCTAGAAATTCGAAGCATCAATTTCACCCTCCACCTGTCCAGCCCTAACCAAAAAAACAACTCCCCTCAAAAGAAAAAAAAAAATATTACTGCGCACATTCTAAGTAATACAGACATTTATTTGCCATTCCCCACCTCTACTCAAATCTGCAAGAAAACCGAGGAGAAAAAAAACCAACAAAACACAACTAATGAAAATGGCGTTCTTTAAATATCTTTGTATTTTTCCCCCATGTCTTGCACTGTCCCTAAGAAGCCACATCCTGTGCACAGGGACTTGCAAACAGAAATACACCATAAATGTTTGCCCTTCTAGACCATGTTTAACCCAATTCTTGGATATCAAAAGTCTTGCTTAACAAAGTCTATTTGATCTTGTGATAAACTCCTACCCCAAGCTATGCAATCTGTTACCAGTAACTTGTAACTCTTTAAGAGATGCAAACAGAGGTCGAAAGAGCAGACATTATTTTTCCAACACTGCCTACAGACTCTTTCAGACTGTGATTCCAAATTTCACTGTTCACTGACTAGTGATGAGTATCAAAGATTTGGCAGGATAAGAAAATGAGGTTTTACACTGACTTCACAAAACAAGTGAAACACAGGGCAATAATAATAAGTTTCCTCTAACAGTCCACGGTCTCTCTTGCACATCTGTGCCGAGCTCTTCATTACCTCCCCCTCTCCATGAAATGCTCAGTGCCTGCCTGCTCAGGCCTCGAGAATCTCTAGCGTCTCAGGCAGCTATTCTGAGCAACCACAGGAATCAGTGATTCAGTGGTCACCCGAGTCAAGTATAGCTCTGTAGACTACAAGTCAAGGCTACAAGTAGAGTGGTTCACCTGCAAGGAATCACTCATGTTACCAAGTAGATTGAATTTTAAGGAGAATGGAAAAATCTACGCAAAAAAAGAGGAAGTTGGAGAACTGAAACAGATGCTATTTTCTATTTTAGGTAAATATTCACTAGTATTGGCAGCAAAACCCTTTTTGACTCATGAACTCCACTCTTGCAAAGTGATACAGCAGAGTGTACGGAATAAAGAATTATGCACGCATCCAAGAAGTTACGTTCTTAGCCAATTTGGGGTTTCATCTCCCATGCTCCTCAGTCAATTATAATTAACATCTGGAGTCTTTTTAAAGCGAGCATTGTTTGTACCAACACTACTTTATCTTCTGGTTAGCTTGTGCTTAAACAGTCCACAGAGGACCGAAAAATACAGCAAGGAAGAGTTTATTTCTCGTAAAGTAACTAGAGTCTTGTTATCCTAAAGTGCTATCAGTTAATTTATGACTATCAGAGTGGGTCAGACTCTAATCAAATTGTAGAAACATTTCCAAAGTGATTATTCAATCAAATGACTAACATGGTTAATTAGGAGCCATAAACATTGCTCTGAAGTTCATCAAAGTAATGACTTGCCCAGAAAAATTACTGCTAATTAAATTGCCTGCTGCTTTCATTTCTACCTTATCTAATAAAAAGTCCAACCAATGAAATTTAGCATTGCAGTTTTAAATTGTACTAAATGCTTGACTAAGACCCAGAAGTATTTTTACTAGCTAAGCGGAGCTACTTCAAAAGAAAACATTTTAGTGCAGAAATTACAGAGCAATTATATGTTTTCTTCTCCTTAAAGCATTGTTTCAAGACAATAAATAGGACAGAATTAGGGATAAAATACTTCCAGGGCAGGATCCAAGTGTTTGAGGTGACTGATTCCATCACCTTTTAGAGATTTTTACTCTTTGCAGAAAAATGAGCCTGGATTTAGGACACACAACAAGCTTATTTCAGGCTTTTAATGAAGTAATTCACATTGTAAAGTTACATCATATCAAGAACAAGTCCCTTAAAAAAAAAAAAAAACTAACTAAAAATATGGAGACAAAAAAAAAAATCTATCTTTTATTATTAATTTGGAATACTTAGAGGTCATTCTTCGTTGCTGCTCTTGCTGACAGTAACATAGCAGTCATCATAAAACAATGAATGTGGCCTTCTATCATGTTGGTTTGAAAACATTTTTTCGCGGTAGGTATTATTTTAAAATTGCATGTCATCTAGACACTGCAGAAATGCCTTCTCATCTGGGAATGTCACAGAGAAAAATACTGGAAATTATCTCTGCTGAGCCTTAATCAAAATACATCAAAGCAGAAAAAGCCCAAACAGACCTCCTCAGGACAAGAAAAATCTGCTACTGAGTTTAGCAGGCACAGGTTCTAGGTTTCATTATCAAGTAAGACACTTGAGTGGTCCCTTGGTAAGGAAGTATTTCATATTAATTACCATATCAGAATTTAAAGGCTTAGGTTGTCTCAGCCCTGTGTAACTTAAAGCAGGTAAGGAATCCTTAAATCCCCTTTTCCAATTGTGTTTTGGAGATAAGGACCAGGTTTCGGACCCACAATCACACCCTGAGCAGAAACAAACAGAATTTCAGCCCACATCCCTAGCTAGGCAACACATGGGGAAGATGAAGCTTCTGCAGGCACCGGGACGAAGTGACTGCCTTCTCCTGAACGAAGCAGAGCAAAACAGCAACTGGAAACCTGAATCAGGATTTATTCTTCAGCCAATCCTCTGGTTCTGACCTTACATAGCCTTCCTAACTAAGGATATGTTGTTGTATTACACTCTAACTCTGAATTACTTTTTAGTTCACCTTATCAACACCATCTGAAGATTTGGAGGCCCAGGGCACTCCCCATGCGCACGTGATAAAGCACAGTGCGATACAGAGGTACTGCATTACACACGGGCACGTGCAGAGAGAGAGAGATCGGAGCCCAATGCTCAGAAGGTGCGTACAACCTGAAACAGGGTGGGTGAAGAAGTTGAGCTACCTGCCAGGCCTTGGCCTCTGCGTGGCAGCTCAGGTGAACGGTACGGTGTACTGGTGAGCAGCTGCCTTACACACAGAGCCTGCTTAAAAGTCACAGAATCGTGGAATCTTAAAGGTCTTTTCCAACCTAAATGATTCTAAGATCATTGAGTCCAACCATAAACCTAATGATGCCAAGTCCACCACTAAAATATGTCCCTAAGGGCCACATCTACACATCTTTTAAATACCTCCAGAAATGGCGACCCAACCACTTCCCTGGGCAGCCTGTTCCAACACTTGACAACCCCTTTGGTGAAGAATTTTTTCCTAATACCCAAACTAAACCTCCACTGGCACAACTTGAGGCCATTTCCTCTTGTCCTATCGCTTCTTACGTGGGAGAAAAGATCAACTCCCACCTCGCTACAACCTCCTTTCAGGTAGCCGTAGACAGTGATAAGGTCTTCCCTCAGCCTCCTCTTCTCCAGGCTAAAAACCCCAGTTCCCTCAGCTGCTCCTCATAAAACCCGTCCTCTAGACCCCTCACCAGCTTCACTGTCCTTCTCTGGACACACTCCAGCACCTCAACATCTTTCCTGCAGCAAGGGGCCCAAAACTGAACGCAGTATTTGAGGTGCAGATTCACCAGTGCTGAGTACAGGGGAACAATCACTTCCCTAGTCCTGCTCACCACGCTATTTCTGATACAAGCCAGGATCCTATTGGCCTTCTTGGCCACCTGAGCATATTGCCAGAGGACATTTAGCCAGCTGTTGACCAGCACCCCCAGGTCCTTTTCTGCTGGGCAGCTTTCCAGCCCCTCTTCCCCAAGCCTGCAGCATTGCATGGGGTGGTTGTGTCCCAAATGCAGGACCAGCACTCAGCCTTGGCCTCGACCCATCGATCCAACCATTCAAATTCACCTTGAACTCACTCAAATTCATCAAACACCTCAACTCATATGTGAAACTTGTCTGCTTCCCTATAGGCATAAAATAAAGCGATGACACTAAAACTGGAACTTTCCTACTGTTTGTCTGCCTACTTCTCCAGTTTATACTTTATTACCATCTAAGTCATATTAAGAACAGAAGCAGTTCCCAGTGGATACAGCCAGTCCTGTAATTTAACTTACACCATATCCTCCTCAATTGTCCTTTTGGTCTGGAAAGTAATTACACCAGCTTTGGCTCCCATTTCAGCAATTCAGACTTAGTGTATCTACAGAAACAGACTTAAACGTGCTGTGCCACTTGTCTTCCCATAGGCAAGAAATACAGCGCATGCAGATTCGTTCCCTGTGTGCTACCGGGCACAGCAGGGGATGCACAAGCCCCTCGGGCAGCTGGGACCAGCCTACCTCGAAGGCACCACGCACACATGTCAGCCTGACCCTGCGCTACACACACGGCGAGCATGCCCGTCCTACCTCCCGCATCCGTCAGGGCTTCACCAAGTCCTTCCCCGCGCCATGCAAGTGTTCCTCTGGTACACAGAGATTCTTACCAAGTGCAGACACCAAGGTGGCCTTTCTAAAATAACATGTTCAAGCTAGAACACATCATGCTTTTGGCCTCACACTTAGTAACGTCACAATCACGCTGCAAGTAACTTTTCTGTTCATGGATTTGCAAGAGCACTGGCAAACTGTTTCAAAGAAGCACTTCATCCACCACAGAAACGCATTTAGCCTCCTGGTGGAAAGCAGCTGTTTACCACCACTGGGAAGCTCTGACCAGCTAAAGGGTGAAGAGCAATACTGAAACCTCTGGAAAATGGATGGGGCTTTTTAGGTGTGAAAGGCCATTCTGCAAACTAGATCGCAACAAGTGGCTAAGGTGGCACCAGGCATCAAAAAGAAAAAAAGCCTGATGTGTGTTTTGCAGGGAGAAGTACCAAATTATTCTTTTTGACCATGAAACCTACGATATTTTAAACCTGCAGAATGCATTTAGATTAAAACCCGTATGACTCTCCAAAAAGAGACGTTCAGGTAGGAACACCGGAACTAATGACAATCTCCCGATACAGGAATTGCTTGAGCATATTTCACAACTCAGATGCTGGTGGATCCGGTTTTAGTTCAACCACCTTTAAAACCACTATCCTCTCAGAAGCTACATAATTACAACAATCCTACAAATTGTTAAAATCCTGGCAATACAAAAGTCAGTATTATTTCTTCATTAGCACATTCAGCATGAAAAATGTAGGTGCACTGAAGCTACATGGGTAAAAATAGAGTCACTATCTTCTCTAAAAATCAACTTAAAATTAAGTATTCTTTTCCCTAATCATTATGCAGTTTAAAAACATTCAGAATGGAAGGTTTTGTTCTTCATTTTGTCCGTCACTAGCCTTCCTACCAGCAATTAGGAAAAAAAATATTCTACAAGTATGCGTACTCATACATACACATACATTCCCTTCTAAAAATAGCTAATTAAAATCTGTTAAGTTTAATTTCTTACATCTCACTTGACAAAAACCTACCAGAGAACTAGATTTGGCCCCACCAGCTCATGTCTAAGTGGAATTATTACACACATACAGAAAGAAAACCTTAAGCAAACAGCTTCCTTTCCACAACTTTGGTTTTTAGATCTATGACAACATCTAATGCATTTTCTGAGACCAGATGTCAACAGCCTGTCGAGGCGATGTGTAACTTTTTATACAGCAGAACAGGAAAACAAAGGCTCATACATTCAGCTCTGAATTGAAATTCCACACGGAGTTGATCTTTTGAGCATACTTTAAAAATCATGTATTTGCTTTTATTAACCTCAGTAACTGTAAAATGTATTTTAAACATCGCTTTCCTTTGAATTCAACAAAAGACAGCAGTTTTTTCCCTCTCCCTCTCTCCTTTTGTTGGTAATCTTACTGAAAAAAAAAAAAAAAAAAAAAAGTCTGTGTTGCTTTTTCCCTCCCGCCCCATCCCCTGCCTGTAAAATCGAAGTTGGACAAACACTGCACGGCTGAAGTGACATATTTGAATGGAATTCAGACCAACCAGTTCCTGTTTATGTTTCTGATTTGAGAATGTAGCCCTCTCATTCACTATACATTAGAAACACACCAAGGCCATAAATGGTGTCAGGTTACAGGCAGGCAGGGCCAAGGAGCATTAATCATTACTTTAAGGCAACTGGCAAAAGCAGCAGCTGAGGGAACACTACACCCTTCAGCTCCGCATAAATGGACATTCCAGGGTTTGGCGTGTGTGGGGCTTTTTTTTTTTTTTTTTTTCCTCTCTTTCCCTTTCCCTTCCCCTTCAGCATCCATTTTATGAATGAAACTTCAGGCTGCACAGAGTCCATTCATATAAAAGCTATGCTCACAGGGCTCAGTCTCTCGGGATCAATCGGTCTTGGGTAAGGCTGATGTGATTGGTTTAAGGCAGGCTTCAGCCTTCCATTACTGATTTAAAATGCAGCCTGTGTCCATTTGACCTGCGTTAATGCACAAAGAGTAAATCCAGACTGCGCTCTCAATCCTCAAATCAAATCATTAGCCAGTGCCACTTACTGTAACTGTAGATTTAGAGGGTATTTATCCATTTCTTTGAAAAACAGGGACTGCAGGACAATTTTTCAGATCATATTGTCTGCTTTGAAAGAAAAAATACACATACAGTCTCCTGCCTATACGCTCACATTAACTTGGTATTTAGCTTTTCCTTTGTTCACAAAGACAATATTAGAAAATGAATTGTATTTTAACCACAGATTTCTTTCAGACAGAACTAGTGAATAGAGGAATCCGCTCGACGCAAAGCAAGTGAAAAGTTAAATCTCTGCCTTTCATAGCAATCTTCTCCAGTCCAGGTTTCCCAAGTTTCCCCCTCAGATGCTATTATTTTCTACTGTCATACCATCCAACAGCAGATTTGTGTTTATGTGTTTTAAAAGCAAGTACAAAGTGCAGTCGAGCTTAAGTACTGAACAAAATCCATGCTCATTCACTGAAGCAACACAGCAAAGACAAGCTCCTGAAACAAGAGGGTGAAATATTTTAAACCACAAAAGTGAGACTCAGGAAAACTGCAAAACCAAGTACAAGGAGGGGAGACTTCTTAAACCTACTGAACTCAAGAGCAAACCCCTATCCCTGCCTTTCTGCCAGCCAGATTTTCATTGAGAACAATTGTACTGCTGTGTAAAAGAATTTCTTTAAGGCCATAAGGAGATGCAGTTTTGAGATGCGCGTACTGAAGCACCATATCCAGGAAAAGGATGGAGTCAGTTCTGTTTCACAGAGCATTTTATAAAACTATGTTAAAAAATACTGCAAATATTTGCAGCCTGACAAAAAAAAAAAAAAAAAAAGAAAAGAAAAGAAAAAAAAAAGAGAAAACCTAGAGAGAATTTGAGGAAAAGATTAAGCAGCTGGAGGATTTATGAAGCAAGATCTCAACAACGAATCACACATACAGCCTAAGAGTATACATGCAAACTGTCTACAGAGATTTAGAGGCGGTACATTAATACCAAGGAATTGTTTAGGATGAGCCAAGGAGGTGTAGCTATGAGCAAGGGAATGGAACTGATCAAAGAGAAAATTTAGGCTTATGATCAAGAAATATTTCTTAACTGTGAAGTCTATTAGTCTGTGAAATAATCTTCCAGGAGAATAATTGTAGTAATAGTGCTTAGCACTCATACAGGGCTTCATGTTTTCAGAGCACTGTACAAAAATTAGCCAATATAATTAAAGACAGTAGTAGACACACCATAAGTTGTGTCATTTTACATGCTGCACTGGTCAATACACTACAGAACATCCTGGAAAAAGCAAACCTGCACTTGAGCCTGACTGACAGCTAAGATTTCCTTTTTTCCTTCGTACTAGCATCTCCAAATGTCTAAACTTTACCTCCAAGAAGTACAATAGAATATCCAACTGTTATTTATAAAAGGGGGAAAAGAAAGCAATCTGCAAATAAATACACTTCCAAGAAACAATTTTTTTTCCTTAAAATTTTAATTCAACGCATTCTCTTACGCTGTTCTGCAGACTCCCAAATTTAAGAACATGCCAGCTGATCTCTAGGGAAGAATGTGCTACTAGGGATCTTTTTCCACGTTAATTTGCATTGATCTGCTTTTCAAAGAACACCACATCAGGTATTTGAAAGGACCCTTGCTTTTTACTCTGTTCCCAGTCATTAGGCAAATACACACTTATAACACGGATGGTAGAATGCTAACAACATCCTGTACCTATGAGAGCAAATGCAGAAGGTTAAGAAGTGTCATAATTACAACTTCCTGGGCAACCTCGATAGAACTCCTCTGCTGCAAATGAATTATGATACAGCCTTTTGCCTCGGCACTCTTCTCTCTTGAGTGCACAGGTCAAAACTGTTTTGGGGAGGGAGCGCCACGCAGTAAACAGCTTTGCAGGTGGAGCCCCTGTTTCATTTGTTGCAGAGGCTGGGAGTTGTGTACCTAATGAGGCAGAACATTTCAAGAAAGGAAAAGATGACTTCAAGATTAATACAGCTGAATGGTCAATTTTAGGCCCCAACAAAGCTTATTCCAGCCCCAATGAAATTTTCCAAAGTAGTCATGTTGTTTCTGCCAGATTTTTCATATTTTGCATTTCTTATTTTTGCAGTGCTTACACAGGGACCCTAATCTGATCTTCCCATACCTCCCTACCTAGAATACAAAGGAAGTCCCTAGGAGCTAAGCTTTGAACATACGTAATACATAACGTTCTTTAAAAATTACCCAGTCCTAACTGGGTACCCAAAATAAGGAGGTATATAGATCTGATGTGTCTCTCTGCCTCTGCTCATCTCTCTTAACAGAGGGGCAGCTCCTCACCCCTTCTAACGTGCCAAAAAAAGTATTTATTGCTTGTGAGACCTCAGGAATTAAAAGGATGAGCAACCCACAAAGCAAGATATGGACACTAATAATTCTGTCTGGATAGTTCATTAAGTGATGTGATTAGCATCTCGGAAAAAAACTTTGGAAGTGACAGAATCTAAATTTTCTGAGGTCCATTCAAGCATATTAATCGTGAGGCTGCCCTGAAATGTAACTGTGAGAATAGCCCTAACCTGCTCCAGAAAGACTGAATCTATCTAGATTTCAACAAATAAACTCCTGGCAATCAGTAATAAGCACATGCAAGCAACAATTCCTCCTCTACTTATCTCTTAACACCACTGTGTGACAGATTCCAAAGCTCCCAGTCATGGGAACAGACAGGGTCACAGAAGAGCTTTCCAACCAGAGTAACTATTTCAATTTGGCAAAACAGAGTATGAGATTTAAACTTAACAACAACTTAAGATGTCATTTTAAAACTAGACTTCAAATACTAATTGATACTTGCACGGCTAGAGTTGTACCTTCATAAATTTGCAAATACAGTACATTAGGTAGGGGAGGATCAAGCCTGCAAAGATCCTACTTCAAAATAAAGCCCAGAATAGATGAAGCATCTCAACTTTGGGCTTTTTGTTTAAATAACGGAACACACGAATTGAATTCTAGAAGTGCTAACTGCACAGGAATGCCCACTATTAACCCTTGTAAACAAAGGTCTTGGGAAGCCTTCTGGGGTATATTCATTAACGATGCAAAATTGCAAAGCTCTTTATGTCTTCGGCTGCATCTTTGTGCTTTAAATTCCTAGATACAGCATCAAGTACTAAATACATCTGACTAAAAAAAAAAATCCAAGGCAGAAAATAAGGTCTGATTGATTGAACATGTATGATGCACTGTGACTTCTAGAAGTGTGGATGCATAAGGAAGAGCTTCTACTCTGTTGACATTTTTCTTTTTCCATTATCTCAAACATTCTGCAGTAGAAATTGCATACCTGCAATTACAATTACAACTAATTGATCTGCCATTTCCCATGTCATAATTAATGTCATGTTTTAATAGAGTTCTAATCATTCCATAATAATGCTTTTCTTTCACCAGCTTCCCACAAAGTATAAAAGTATAGTGCACAAAAGCAATGAACTTTTACGAGGCTCTCTCAAAAACATCCCAAAAGGAACATCTTGGTGTATTACAATGAACTTTTAAAATATGTTTCTATATTCTTATCTGAGCTGCAATAAAATACCATGCAAAAAAAGACTTCTTGCTTTGGCATTCCTCCTTCCCTGAACATCCATAGGTGAAAAATGAAATCAATGATTCAGTGACAAATACATTATGTTTCCTAAGGGGTTATTTAATGTACTCTTAGCAAGGATGGAAAAGGATGGTTTCTAGAGAACAGATGGTAACAAGACAAAATATCAACAGACCACAGTTGTTGACTGCAATTTATGGAGTGTACAGATGTGTCAACTTAAATGCAGTGATTCTGAGGCCAATAAAAGTACTTCCTGATACCAACAGATTAATTTTTCATGACCACTGGTTACACAGCTATTACATTTTTAAAAACTAATTATTCATCTACAAAAGAAACAACAATTTTGCTTGAACGTCATTACTATAAAGTGGAATGTTGTTCTTGCTGGCACCAAAAAAAAAGGCATGACAGGATTGGATACAAGTTTGCACATCTTCCTTTCGGAACAAAATTTCCTTTTTTTTCCATAAAAAATATTCCAAAGAAAGATGAAAGCTAGCAGCCAACCCAGATTTAAAGTAATAGTATGCAATAAGGAGATCCCACTTCCTAGCCAAATATGAAGCATGCTTACAAAAAGGCCTTTTTTCACCCTTTAATTTAGCAGGATGAATAACGGTGCTTGTGAAGGTTGCAAGCGACTGGCAGTGCCTGAGGCTGTAGTCCCCTATTTATTATCCATTGCCACATTAACCATGCAGACAGTCTCTCCCATGCTGCTCTGTAAGACTACAGATACATGACTGCCAAAGCCACATATCTCAGAACCTTGATCAATGAACGGGTTTAGTTCTAGATCTGATCCTTGTAAGCTGAACTCATTTTCATCTTGTCTTATATTTCAAGCTGGAAAAATATTTCACGCTTAATCTTCTCCCCATATAGGCCTAACTCAAATTTACCTAAGGACTGGTTCTTTACTTGTCAAGAGTAAGAAAGCAGAAAGCAGCTCTACTTTCCAAATTCCCCTGTTCTAACACAGAGATAAATTCAAAACTGAGCACTTTACAACAATGATACCACGAAATAGCTCACTAAGTAAACAATGTTAAGTTAGCTACAGAAAAGACAATAAAGACAAATTCTCCACTGTATCAAATTGGAAGATAGATTCTCATGGGCTAAACTTTCAAAGGAGACCTCACCTCAGCTGCCGTGTAGCCTTTGGGAAATAAACTGCAAAAGCATCTAACCAGAGGTTAAAGCAGTAGAAAAGCATTGCAAGTACTGCAGCATCCAGAAGACAGAGTCAGACTGAAGTCAGACAGGGCCATCCATTCCCCACCACAAGTCAGGGTGCACATGTACGATGCACCCTCCTCCAGAAGCATCGTAAGGACTCACTGAAATCCCCCCTTTCAACACTGTGGCGTACACAAAGCGGGACAGAGGCAGAAACTGAAGAGGAGTTGCAGAAATCACTTACTCCAGAACTGAAAAACGTGTTTTGATTGCATTTTTTCAGCTCGGTACCAATCAGCTGTTTACTCCACCTTGCCTGCTACATGCTGTTTTAACCTCAGCTCCTCTCCATACCACCCTTCCAGCTTTCTTCTTGTTACTTCGTACTTGTCACTTAACTCCTTTTTTGCTTCCCTAATTCTCTTCCTCTTTTCCCAAGTACAATATAAGTATTGTATTTACATTGTGGCAAACATTTACAATGTTATTCCTTTGATTTATGTTTTTATCCTTTCTACTGCTTATCTTTCTATTTTGACCAGAGGCTATTGAGAGTGGGCTCTGCCACCACCTCCTCTGTTTTGTACTGTCCGTAGAGCAGTAAGGCTCCATTCCGTTTGCCCTATAAGCACAATCATAATAAACATTATTAATAGCAACAGCGTATTCTCTACATCAGCAACCTGGCATCATAGATTATGTAGGTCCACAAAACACAGCAGTATGCACAAACTGAGAAGCCAACACCAATTTGGCTGATTCTTCTCCCTCATTGGTTTTATAGCTGTATAAACCCCACTTCAGTGGAGTTACTCCTGATTTAAAGTAGTGCAAGCAAGAGGAGAAAGTCTCCTCTATTTCTGGCAGATAAATGAAAGAGCTCATAAAACAGAGCACACAAATTCAGAGGTCAGAGATGAGGTCAGAACAAGCACCCTCTTAAGCAAAGCTCAGTTTTGCACCCATGATTTTTTCTTTCCCAGCTTCTTTAAACTGTGCACTGTCTGGACAGAGAGTTCTGGAAAATGAAATCCTTTGCAGAGCAAGCAACGGCAACGGTGGCACGAGATATGCTGTACTATGTATCTATCAATCTTACTGCTACATAAGCTGTATCAGACACGAATTACTCCAGGAGACTTAGAAGCCAAAAGAGTAAGTTTTAGTTCATATGATCAAAGCATCAATAGCACTAGCTTGGACTCATTTATTTACTACACAGAAATAAAGGAGAGTCTCACCTACCTGAATCATATGCAAAATCTCTAGGTTCCTGTTTAATCATCAGAGGAGGGGGGAAATTTTGACTGGCTGCACTGCCAACCATAGCATTGTGTTCATAAACTGGATCGTGGTACTCCTGCTTAAAACCTTGAGGCGGGAAAGGGATGTTTGGCTCAGACATCTGGCGCTGATATATTGGACGTCCTTCCCTTGGCATTGCAGGCAAAGGTGGGAAAGAATTGCAAGGTTCAGAGAGCTGGCGGCGAAATCTAGGACACAAGTTAGAGAGGACATGTAAAAGACTTGAGCTACATTCCATTTCCCAAAGATCTTCACAGGTCGTGATTAGTGGTTGTATCACCTTCTCAGTAGCAAACATTTTGCTTATGATAATGCCAAGTGCTCCCATCAGGATCCCTTGCATTGTAGAACAGCAACAAGCAAAGAAACAAAAAACACCCCACTGGTTAATATCAGCTCTAAGACCTGTCCCCACCACCATCCATCCTCTTTGTTTTCAGTATCTTCTTTCAACAGAAGAGGCAAACAGGAAACACATAAGGTTCAAACCAGTAGAAAGACTGACATCCCACCACGGTAACATGAAGGTTAGGCTTCGGTAGAGTTCTCTGTTCTTTCATGAGTATTAGCAACATATTGCTTGTACTCTAATTTACTCTTACCATTCTTGCTGTTACACGGAAACCATTCTGACCACGACAAACACAAACACTTCGAATAAGGAGTACTGTCTGCTGTAGCATCTGGAATCGTTCTAGGTTAAAAGTCCACCATTCTGTCCTCTCAGGGATAGCGCTGTGGGAGATCTACCTGCAAGGCTGGCACCACATTCCAGCTCGAATGGGAAGGGAATGCAAGCACCCCAGAAAAACGAGAGGGTGCAAATTTTTGCGAAGAGAAACAATGCCGAAGAATTCCCCTCCTGCCTTAACTTGTTCCCTTGGTCATGTCTCTGTGAAAGAAGTCACCCATACAAGCCACGCTGCCATTCACTACTCCCAAATGCCCTTCACTAGGCATAAAATCTGAGAATTCAGTTTTAAATTAACTTCATTTACATGCAACACTACTCAAGAACCTATGCTTGTTGTTTCTTCCATCAAACATATCTCCCTGAACCAAAAGGCCTGAAAGTAATTACTTGGATATCTGCAGGTTCAGAAGCATAGAGAAGGATGCTACTTTCCCACCATGTCCCGATGAACTGCACAAAGTCTTCCTGTCATCTCCTGCAGATTACCACAGTAGTGGTAACCGCCACTGTAGCAATATTGTGTCTGTGCTAATGCACAGCAGATGCAGCGTTCTTGCAGCAAACTGCTTACTAGTCCTGTTATCACTCATCATGAACAAGACGCGCTTTAGAAAAAAAAAAAAAGAAAAAAAAAAAGAAAGAAACCTGTGCCTCTCTCTGCAAGTTTCTCACTGTCACACTAAAAAAAAGGAAGAACTAATCATTCTTCAGCTTCCTGTACTTTGTATCTGAACCGATTTTGGTTCACGCAAGCAAAAGCAGACATTCTCTTGGAGAAAACTGGGTGAGTGAAGAAGAATGCAGGGGTTTGATTGCACAGGCAATACAATCCGTGACTATCAACTCACATAGTACATGTTTCTGAAACAATTTAAACTCCAGCAACATCTGTCATAATACTGCTGTGAACTTGGTCTGACAAATATTTACTGTCATAGCTTAATTACAAATACAGTGCGAGCTACAGAGATAGAAACTATTACAATGTAGCAGTGGAGACAAAATGAATTTTTTTTATGCTGCTGTAAATATTATATTTTGCAGTAGAAACAGTACTGCACTGTAACATTGGGCTTTGCAATTCCACCTACACCTGCAGAAAATAAACTTAGAAACTCCAATGTATTATGAAACAGTTAGGCTGACTGGCACTGCATTCATTTCCCTCTTTTCCTTTTTTCATTAGCCAAAAAAAGAAGCAGAAATTATCATTAAGAACTGTCAAGGAGTGAATCAGAAAATTGCAACTTGAAGTTAAAATAAGAAACAGGCTCACTCACAAAGCCTCAAAGGAAGTTAATAATACTTGTTGTACTGGAAGCTTTGTATGGAATCAAGCCATTTGTTTATACAAGTGGATTTGATTCCTGTTGGTACTTGTTAGGACCACTTATCGTTCATATATTCATGCCCTGTATAAAGATGTATGGGCTGTATGTTCTAGATACTAATGCTATCTCATGCCACCAATGCATGTTCCAAAGAAATATGCCTTGAGTTATAGATTTATATATGAACTCATGTATGTAGGTCATTTGTTTAAATGACATTTTCTGAATACACCGATAGTAGTAGCATATCAACTTTTATATATATATACATATAATTGGGAAGATTTGACTTTTACAAACATATGAAGTACGCATTTGCTTCAAACAACTGGAAGTGAGAAGATTCAAACTAAATTAAAAAATGAGGGAAATATCTTCCACTGCAATTGCACTTTTCTTTAAAAACAGGAGAAAAATAAGATTTTTTGGCCTCAGTCAGCTATTTCAGACTTCACTAGAACATATAATGTTCTTTCATGGAAGGGAAGCATTAGTGCAAAATGCCCTAAAGAACATGAATATCAAAGACGGGGAGAGGGGAAGGGGAATCATGTAAAGAGCCTACACAGCTTGTGCAAAGCAAGTGTTATGAGTATAGAAAAATACACTAAGGTGTATGAAAACCTCTATAAATATTCAAATTAAGGCTGACATACAGCTTCAGTATCCTCTTTCCGAGTTGCTCTAAAACAAAAGATTTTTTCATCTGGAAAATCTTATTACTGCTCTCTGCACAGAAGCCATTTAGCTTCTGGAGATTCCAGTCTCCTGACAACTTTGACTTTGGTGTATATACAGAAACACATTTACCCACCATCCTGTAATCAAAACTGCTGCTTGGCTTCACTGGGGGCCTGCGTGGTTAGACCACAGTCCACAGAGGGAGAAAAGACAGTGACTATGGCAGCTGAAGGGGCCAATTCAGTGTTTCCTCACCACCAGGAGGGCTTGTAGAGAACCTTGGGCGATATTTAAGACTATCTCAGCAGAGCACAAAACAGCAATATAAACCTTAGCAACCCCCTTCAGAAGTGATCTGCACAAATCCCTGGAGATAATAGCCCTTATTAGAGCAGAAGCAGGCAAATTGCACTCCCAACAACTGTGATTTTCTTTTCAGGTGCTTCTTAATTTGCTAATGTTTAAGAGCTAAGTTGAGTTTCTGAACATATATATATATATATATATATATATTTCTTTATACACAGCTGAAACTCTAAATGCTCAGAGTAATCACACAACACTGCAGACAAAAACAGGTTCGTGCAATAAAGGTTAGGATAAATAGAATCCCATAAACAAGTGTTTGGTCTCAAAGAAAGGAAAATCCACTCAGCGTATCTGTTGCAAAACTGAGCTAAGAAAGATAGTCAGTTGTCTGGGGATTTCTAACATATCAAAACAAAACAGGGTGACTTAAGGACAGTTTAAGCTTTAATTCTAGTCTCTAGCTCTTGTGGCTTTTACTCAGACTAATGTTATTTAAGCACAGTTTATGTTGGCATCTTAGTTTGTTTGAAAGGCTATATTTCAAAAGGGGTTGGAAAAATGATCCATCCTTCCAAAGAATATTCTGAAGCAGTAACACCGTAACATGGCTACTTATCTCTTAGATAGGTGAACTGCTTAGCAAGAGGCCAGATATTTATAGCCAGGATCATGCCTGCTAGTGACTTCATTACCTCGCAGGGCTTACCAGCCTCAAGTGAATCACAGCACAGCCCAGGTTGGAAGGGACCTTTGAAATACCATCTGGACCAACCTTTTGTGGGAAAGGGAGCCGAGATGAGATTATCAAGCACCCTATAGTCACCCTCACAAGACAGAAGAAGCAGGTCATTAAAACGCTGTCACTGCCAATATGAATTCCTACTGAACTCCACTGAGTCGGGTGCCAGCGTTTCATAAAACACACATATTTCTGACACGCTGAGCCTTGCTGGCTTTCACCTTGGTCCCCCAACCCAAAAGGAAACAGTTGTGGGCACGAAGCCAGCGCTACCCTATATAAAAGACTTGCAACCACAACCAAAATGCCGTCTGCACGGGTCCCTCGCGTGTTTTGTGTTTTACCTGTGGTCCATAGGGAAGCTGTTGTCTTGAATGGACTGGGATGGAGGGAGATGAGTAGGGAAAACCCGGTCAGGTTTAGGAGTCTGAGCTGAGTTTGGGGAGGCATGGTGCAGCGGTGACACAGGAGTGCTGGATGGCGTCGGGGGGTTGGAGGGCCTCATTCCCACTTGTGGCTTCTGATCATAGGCACTATCAGTAAGGCAAGAAGAAAGAAGGTCAGATTATTTTCTCTGGAGGGAAAAAAAAAAAAGTAGCATCTACATCCAGAAAAAAAAAAAAACCAAGTGGCACATTTATAAGCTTTTTATTACAGCTACCTTATTAACCAGTTTGGGGCATGGGAATTCTCTATTTACATTGAGAAGAGCACAGAAAAAAATCGTGTTAGAGGCAAGCCATTCAACACAGCATTTTCTTTGTGGCGCAGAAATGTATTTTTAAAGGACTCAGTCTTACAGTGACATTCTAACAGGAGATATACAAAATACATAAAAGTATAAGCACCTGGACTAGAGCACAAAGAGCCGGCAGTGCCTGTCAAGACTCTTTTAGAGCTTGCACAAACCACAAAATGAGACAGTAAAACAATACAGCTAGAGGGAAGGGATCTGACCCAGAAAAACAATGGTATGTTGGCTTAGCTACCCACACTAGGATGTCAGCAGCCTCTCCCGACAGGTTTTGTTTTTTTTTTTTTTTTTACACCCTCTCTCTCAAAAATAAAGTGCTGGTCCTGCAAATACATAGATGCTATTTTCAAAGGTGTCCCAAACCAGGAAAGGACTTGAGCACACTTTGGTCATACCCTCTTTCTAAACAAGAAAAATGCAGACATGAGGCAGATAGTAAGCACGAACTTGCATACTTTCCTGTCAGATCCCCTAGCACCCATCAAATCCATCAATGTATGCATTTGATTTTTAAAATCAAAATCACTCCTCTATGACTGGCAAAGCTGCCAGCCTTCCCCCCCTTTACATATCCAAAAAGTTAAATCTAAATGCTTTAAGTGCTAACAGTTTTGGTAGTACTTTAATGAGACTAAAAACTCACAAGCTAGATAAAAGATTCTAAAATAGACTGAAATGTCAATAAGAAAACCTTCGCTGCTGACACTGAAGGAAGGAGTGACATCTAAGTGCAAACCAAAAGATAGTCAATTAAGAACACAGTGGTATCAAGCCCCTCCACTACCTGCAAATAAATAAAGCTTTTATTGTCTGCCCCTATAAAAGAAGACAACCTGCTTTTGAACAGGTAACAAAGATGCAGAGCCTAATGAAATACTATTTTAAATTGTGATCACCCATGAATGCACACATATAACATCTGCAAAATTTGTCAAATACCAAATGTGTTGCTCAGACCTGCCAATCTCTGGCCTGCTGCACAGATCCCTCTTTCCTAATGTGTGTAATGCATTTTGAAAGTACTTTCAACACAACTTGCAGAGAACAAGAAACTCCTTCCTTCTATTTCACGCTTGCACCCTGGGTTTTTAAACTCCGGCTATCTCCCATGGAGAAGGAATGGAGAATATGCATTTTGATGAAAAACACTGCTTTAAAATGGTTATGTAAGTGTTTGATACAACTGTAAACAACTCCATCAGTGTTCATCAGCTAAATGCATTATCTCATCAGTCTGTTATCTGCTGAAGAGGTAACTTTTATAAGATCTCTATTATGGTTTTATTACTCTTTAGTCAGTTCTCATTTAAATCAGCAGTTCTCACTGCAAACATGCTCCTGATTGCTTTACCTGACATTGTACAGGCACTTTTCCCCATAACTGAACTTGAATGGTTGCTCTTGACTGCAAGCGGAGCCAAGTTCCGAACACGGGCTATGGGGTTCCTTCTTGATTTTCACAGGGAGACCATGAAAAGCCACTGGAAAGAGAAAGAAAATGTAATTAAAACCCACGTACAATATTAAAAATGAGCTTTCTCAAGTAAGCTAGACACTGCTAATTAAACACATGATTAATTAAACCATTGTAATACTAAAAACAATATAGGAAATAAACATTTCAAATATTTCTTCGGGTGTCAACTGAAAAATAGACACCAGAAACCCTTCGCATTGGCTATTAGCACTTTTATTGTTTAATAGAATGATGGCCAGGATCCCATCTCATTAGCAGGAAAATAACAGCCCACTTATATTTGGCTTAACTACTGTAAATGTTGTCAGAGGCAAAATACTTCCCAGGCACCAAATGTTTCTAAGTAATATTAGCGAGGTAGCTTTTAGCTATAAATGCAATAGTAGTTCACTTCAAAGAATGCCACACAAATGACACCAAAATAAATTTCTCATGTATCAGCCTTAAGGATAGCATCAGCAATAGTTTTTGTCCCACAGAATGCATGAAAATTTGCAGTGAAACTTATGAAACTGGATGATTACATGCGCCTTCAGTTACAAGTAATGACTGAAAAAAGCAAGAAATGGCTTCAGTAATTTTTCTCAAAAATACACAAGAGAAAATCCCAGCCTCAGCAAAGTCAATAGTAAATGTGATACAGACACAAATTGAGAAAAAAAAATAATCATACTTTTTTAAAAGGTAGAAAGAACAGAGCGAGTGTGACAGAAATGCAGCGTTAATTAGAAGCACAAGTTGGTCTGGATTAAGAAAAAGGCCAAAGGTAAAGACAAGGTTAACCAGCATATTAGTTTAAGCCAGCCAACTTCCCTTACTTCATATCCAACCTTAACCAAAATTAAAGCAGAAGAAAATTCAAAGTTCACCTGCCATAGACAAATCTAAAATTAAGTGGCTAGGAGGACAAAGGACTAAAAGACAGATATGTAACAGCTTGAAAACACACCCTTCAAGTTTTAAATAAAATGAGGTTGTAAATTCATTTTTGAACTCTAAGAAGCCTCGAGTTCGGAGATCAATTTTATCACTGATTTTTGATGTTGTCACCAAAACACAGTAGTTTTAACATCACGCTCCAGCCTGACACAGACACTTGTGCCTCTGTGGAAATCCACCTACAGCAGTCCCTGTTAGAGAATCTCAGCACAAAATCATTATTACATGCCATCAGGTAGCATCTTGCCCCTTCCCTTGCACCTGGATTTGGGAAAGACAATTTGTAACATACTTTGTATTTTCTGACACTAATGCACCTGCGCACACACACATGTGTTCGCTGGGGAGGGGGAGGTAAGTGAAATGCTGTTTAAGAAGTGAGAGCAATAGAACCAATAAACTCCGATGTATAAGTATCTGTAAGATCTGGATTACAGATTCTCACCACAGGTTTTCCCACGGCTGGGCAACGTTCAGAGAACTCTTTCACAAACAGGTCCTCTCATACCCTATTACATGACAGCTTCTACTGTTGCCTTTCAGCTGAGATGTGCAAGACAGCACTATGTTACTTTGCCACATATTTTCACTAAACTCACAAGGATTGCCTCTAAAACTTCTGTCCAGCTATTATATTTGGTGGATAACAGTCAATCATCTGGAAAGATTACAAAGGAAAAGCAGACAGTAAAACAGATACACAAACACATACACGCAGCACAGAGACGAGGAGTGGTGAATGTCACAAAGACTCTTTCTGAGTAAAAATTCTCTGAACTTGCACTAAAATAAAAGACCATACAGATTTCTTGAATCAAGATTCTCAAATTCAGTAATACGGCAAAACACAGCCCAGTCAGCTTTCCACCGTAAGCGCAAAGCAGGCTGACATCCAGTAGTTTGTTTCGGGTTTTTGCTAGTGAACTTTTACCGCTGACTCTCCTTGCACGTCTTGGTCAGGTAATGCACACTGCACATTTAATGCATATGATGGGCCCCACAGCTCCAGGACGGTGGCTCTGATGCAAAGGTAGGCAACCTCTTTGACTCCAATCAGAGAATTAAAAGACAACTGCTACAAGACTCTTTTTTAAAGCCGGTATCACATATTCGCACAAAGGCCACATGCTGCTCGATTTTTTTTATTTTTTTATTTTTTTTATTTTAACTTTGCTACTTCCTCGGAGTTAATCTGTTATGAAAAATTACTTCCCTTATTTATTTTTAAATAACGGGAGTACAGAGACTCCCACACCACAGCCCTGCGTGGAGAACTGGCTGGGTATTTCATCACAGCGCTGAGAGCCTGAACGTCTGCTAACAGGCAGTTTTCCAGCTCACTGGCACAGGCACAAGTGAAAGCAGCACATTCATTTTGTGCAATTTGCTTTACCTTCCCACATGGAGTTGGTGCATGTAAAAGGCTGTTAAGTACTAAATTATTCCTTATCAAATCACCATCATCTGGAGTCATGATCAACACTAATTAAATTACTTTCACTGAACACGGCTCCAGCCTGCTGCCTCGGCTGCGAGGTACATTTTATTTTGCTTACTGTACAGTCCTAGCAAGGTACAGGGCACAGTGCTAGAAGGCATCCGTGCTGTAGTTTTAATTAAAGTTTACCTCACCTTCCTCCCAGCTTTATAAGCTAGGGTAAAGTGTATCAAATCAAGTAGGTTAACGCCTTCATTTCATTTAGGGAAAGCATTACAGTCCAAAGTGATTTTATATTAGATCTTTATCTTAACTACGGCCAGAAAGATAATGTAGCTGTAAAATTTAAAGCCTTCCTCGGGCAGCCCCCTGACACAGTCACCATGCTAAGCTTTATCTGTAACTCCTAAAGAGTACACTTTTAGAGGCAAAAAGGAAAAAAGACAGCCTGAGAAAACTATTTACTGCATTTCTGGGGGGCTTTCTTGAAGGCTACTTGACCTTCCAAACCACATCGTAAGCGTGGCTGAAGATGACAGACTTATTCCAACAATAGAATTTCAAACGTTCTAAATGGTTCTCCCATCACCACTGAAACCCTCCACCCGTCGCTCTTCATTTTAGTGTGACACTTATTTTACAGTGCACCTATTAAAACAGATTTTAAACACGCCATTTTGCTAAGCTGGATTTTATATTCTGCTTTCAAACCATCTTCTTCTGAGGAGGAGAGCAAGGTTGCTTATTTATACAACCTAATTTTAGTGCAGCATACCAAGCTACCAACACATCCAAATTAACACAATGACATTTCAAACAACCAGCTCCTCACCATTTCTTTCTTCCTGATGGCAAATTCATTTTACTTAACCCCAGAACAGAGTCTCAACCCTATTAAAGTAACAGGCACTCTGCCTTAATAACGATCTTATTAAGAAGTGACCAAGGGCCAAGATTTCATCCCGAGTGATTACTTACAGATAACTACCTCCGAACTTGAAAGGCAAACAATCTTACAACATGTATTTAGATGGATGGCTTCAACACTTCATCTCAACTACCGGGGAAAGTCAAGCTTACCGGTATCAGAATGGACTCAGCCCACAGACCCTGCCTGGAGCTCCCCTGAAGCCTACACGCAGATATAAGGCAAGCAGAAGGACTGCTACCATCTGTAGCAAATTGATGAAGGTATAATACAGCACTGTATGCATATTCGCTATGCATAAATATATCTATCTATATCTGCAGAGTAAGAGGGCTTGCATGTTATACATAATGTGCTGCTGTACAGAGCTCCATTTTATACAAAACAGTAATAATTTCACAATGAAGTAAACTTGCACAGAGCATGTAAAAACACAGGGTGACACCTGCTACCCCTTGGTTTGAAGCGCTGTTCTCCTTTGCTATCTGTCAACATTCTAATCCCCAAACATTTTGTTTATAACAACACCCAGTTTAAGATCCAAATGAAGAACAATTTTATTAAAAACTCTGAAGTTAAAGGAGGAATCGGTTTGTCTCAGAGGAGATTGATTTGTATACTTTCTAGCCTGAGAAAAAGGAAACGTACCACCTCTGTACGGATAGAACTGAATCATTTCTTTCAAGAAAGTCCCAGAAATGTGTTGCATCAAATATAAAAGCAACGGTTTAAACTATTTTTGAAGAGATGACTATTCAAGGTGAAGAAGAAATGAGGAATATTTTATGTGAAATTGCAAGTCACTTCTCCTTTGAGCAAAAAGTTATTTTATAATTTTCAAACTTCAGATTCCTGCCCAGAACACAAAATAAAAACTGATTTTATTTTCTGAAGACGACCTGTTTTAAACATATTTTTAAAATGTACGAAATATTACTGGTAATTCAATGACATTGGCTAGTGGCAGGCAATCTTGACGCCACTGACCAAAGAGAAAAAGACGTCTTATTATCAACACTTGTAGGGCAAGAGCATTTACTGTATGGTATAAAATCAACTGACCGCAGCAACTTCGCCTGTGCTAGTCAACTCCAACGTCTCCTAAGTAATACTATATTCATGTGTATTAAGTCCGAGGACTTTGTGTACCTGCCGGGAAAAGAAAGTAACCGAGAAGCCTCAGGAAGTAATGCCCTGAACAGCTCTGCTACATGTTTCTGAACTGCTTTTCACATTTATGCTCTCAAATCACCCTCTAAACCCCATGCAGTAAACAAACTCACTCATTTTTATGATCAATTGAGGCAAAACTACTAATATGCAATGCAAGTTTAGAGAGATTTCGTGAACACATTTGAAAAGAGGGGATTTGATTTTCTTAACAGCAAGATAAAAAGACAGAAGATGTAAAAATATTTAAGTAAATACCACTACAACTCCAGGTGCTAGACTGATCGAGGTGACCCAAGTTAGTACTTAGTGAAATTTCAAAAGCAAGAAGAGAAGGCCCCTGTACTGATAAAGCCAATACTGTCACACTTTAAATCTATCTCCCAATACACGCAGAAATGCAGCAGGCACTTCAGATACATCAGAGTCTCTCCAAGATTCTTTTCCAGTACATTTACCGCTGCCAAGCCCTCGCCTTCCCCCAACACACAAAAATCCATTACTAAAGGGTCTAATCTCAGCTATCAGCACAGAGTGCCTTTTATGGAGCCATTAAACCATTTCTCTTGTTTACAGTGCCTGAAGAAAGATGTGAATTATGTCAGTGACAAAACAGGCGATAACATTTCTAAACTGCTATCAAAATGCAAACTGAAATACACTTAAGGACAGGGACCCTAATTTGTGTTTTTGCAATTTTCCTCGCTCACTATAACTTAACAGCACTCACCTGATGATTCAAACAAATTATTTATGCTGTAAGTACAACAGGTAGGCATTTTAATAATAATAATAAAAAAATCTACTTTCGATAAACGAACGGTTTATTGAATGGTTCATCAGGAAGGGTAAAGTGCTGGTTACTTCTCGGGTGATAGTAATGACGTAGGTGCTCCTATCAGTAGACATTGGAAAAAAAATCCAAACACAACATTAAGGGTTCATATGAGGCCTGAAATACTCTATTTCTGCAGCAGTAACTTACCATTTGAACCATACATTCAGTATAGGTATTTGCATACCTGATGAAATGAGCTACAAAACCGAGTACTTTCTATATCACCTTCTAAGTGGGAATGCCAAGCTTTATACATCTTTTCTGAGGAAGTTTCAAAAACATGTATTTAACTTATGGAACAATAGTCTCCTGTACTCTGGAGTCTATTTATTGATTATTTATTTCCAGATCATTATGATTTGAGCTACAGACCTTTGTAGATAGCTGCACTCTGAATTCCAACAACCATTTAACAGGCACCTGATTAAAGACAACGGGATGCCAAAGCAGGGTGCTCTTTCCATTTCATTCCACTATACATTAAGAAAAGAAATCTTACGTGTAATTTTTGGGATGCACAATTATCTGAAGCAGGTACTAGACCCAGCTGACTATTCCTTCATACTCTGGAGGTTACGGCTGCTGCTGCAGCTGAATGCGGCATGCAGCCTAGTATACTAACAAAAATTGAAACAAAAACATCGTGTTGGAGAGGTGACAGATGAAGAGAGGTAGGAGGGTGGAAAGACAGTAAAGGCTGGTAACTGAGTCTTTCCAGCTAAACTGATCCAAATGATTTTGAATTAAAGCCTACACATACAGACCACCGCAACAGCTGAAGACAGAAGTAACCACAAGCATGGATGACCGAGGCAAGATCTACAATTGTTTTCACCCTAGGCAATCTCTTGCCCAGACAACGGCAAAAAAACCCTTTTGTTTCTGACCACTGCAACAGCTGCAAAGATGAGCAAGACTTGAAGACTGTGGACTGATTTAAAAGTGTCTGAACAGATTACATCTACACAGACTCCACCAAGTTCTTCAACCATTTGATCTATCAAAGTCACCTCTATCAGATCTTAGCTGCGCTCCAGTCAACTGGATTTCATTTAGGTCCTGCTCTCTGCCAGATATTGGAAGAAGCTGGTGACAAATTGGATATCTGACACACAGATGTGTATCACCACTGTGGTTTCAGAGACTATCCTGGCAGTTTATATAAAAACCTAACATAGACAAGAGATCTGAGCTTTCACTATCCCACAAACGAAAGTGGCTAGAAAAGGGGGGGGGGGGGGGTGAACTTAAGCAATCCTATCAAGCAGTTTTTTGAAGAAGTGCATGATCTTGGTATTATTCTCCATTTTATGGTTGCATCTAGAAAACTAGAACTTGCTTAAGATGCAGAATTCAACCCCAAGGACAACTGGCCTCCACCTAGTCCCACTGAGTGGTGACCATGCACCTGAAACAGAGTCTGCGTGTGTGTTTGGGTGTTTGTGTGTGCGCGCAGAGAGTCAAGTGGAAGTAAGCATTCCGAATGTGCAAGCATGCCTCTGCGATGACACATTACGTATGGTCAAAATATGTGTAATACCATAATAAAGAGCAGTAAGCTTCTTCCTCTTCAAATGCATATATATAAAAGGGGAGAAAATGGGGAAGCAGCATGCAGAAGAGAGGAACAAGACATAAATGTGTAAAAATGCATTCAACAAAAAGCTAATTTTTTCCTACATGGTGGCCTGGCTCTAAGTCCAGGGAAGGAAATCTGAGGATAGCCGGTATCACAGCAAATGCTCTGCCACCCCTCGTCTCAGTGCTCTTTCCCAGAAAGTGGAACTTCATGACTGGGCAGTACTTGGCAAGCCCATTAGATATGATTCCATCAATTCAGTCTTCGCTTTGGCTTCAGATCAGATCCTTCCAGCCCCTACCAGCTCAATAGATAGAAACAGCATGGGACCTCATTTTTTGGAAGCTAGTTCTGAACGATGAGCCCAAGCACCAGCTTTCAAAGCCAACTGGCAAGAATAGAATACGTGGGCAAGATGGATCTATTTGAGAACCTTGTTTAACAAAAAGAAAATACCAGCTTTGAAGTAATCTGTCACCTTTACTGGAAAATATGCAACTACAAATGCACTTTAATAACAGCTAGAACTCACTCTGCAAAATGAAGCAAATTGCTTATTTTCTCTTCCAGCCTAAAGCACACAATACTGTGCATGTCAATTAACGGTCTACTTGAATACCACATTGCACGAATACTACATAATAGTATAGTCTTTAAAATCCTCAGGGGGTGGGAAGGGAAGGGGGGGGAGAATAAAAGACAGCCCAAAATTGTGGGATTTTGTCCTCAGAGTCTACATGGACTGTTCTCAGATGATATGGTATGAGAAGAAAAAAATATTGACTCTGAATTTGAATTAGGAAAAAGTAGCAAGCAGGTGAAGATGAACTGCACTGAAAGCTGGAATTTATTCCTGTTTACTACTACAGAGTTTCAAGATGGAAAATAACAGCACATTTTCCTATGACTTATATTGGGAAATTCTGAACCTTACAATCTGCAGTAACGCATCTGTATTAGCAAGCATTGCTTGTTAAAATAACTTTCTCTTGCTTTGGAGTAAAGATAGGCTTTTTTCTTTTCTTTTTCTTTTTTTTTTTTTTTTAAGCAAAAAGCATTACAGATTAATAACTAAAAGACAAAAAAACAAATATTGATGAAATCAATTTTAAATCAATTTAATCTCCTGTTCCTCTCTAGATTGTGTTAATTCTATATATCCACCATAATTTTTCCCTATCTTCACTATGATCTGGCATTAACATAAAGCCTTTAAGAATAACAGGTAAAGACAAAAAAAAGGTTGAAGGAGAGAACAGAGATGGGTTCACTGTATCTACAGCACAAAGTTGTATAACTATCCATGCAGCAGGTTTATATGAGAGCATTTGTACACAGGGAAAAGCGACCAACAAAATCATCAGTATAATGCAGAAACATGCCACTTCCCTATAGCACAGCTTATCTGACTCCTACACATGACGGCCCTGCCCTTGTTCAGCAAAGAAATTCTTCTAGATGCTTCTTCACAAATGGAAGTGAATGTCATTCTTCAACTGAAATGTGCTTTTCTAAAGCTTGTGCGCTAAGACACTAAAAATTTTTGCCAGTTTAGCTATTTCTGGGCAGCTAACCCAAGACCCTCCTGCCACAACGGATGCAGCCTTCCTGAGAGGTGGAGGGGTTCCCAGCCAGTGTGGAAGAGGGGGCACAATATTAGAGGTTGCACCCATACAGCTTAATAATTGGTTCAATGCTATAAAACCCCATTTTCAGTGCAAGATATCCCTCAATTGCTTGTCTGTGCAGTTGCAATTTCTGAAATATTCATTAGAGTCACTGAGGGTACACCTGCAGCTTTCTGATGGTAGAAGTGCCGAAGGCACCACTGAGATAATTCAGGTATTTGTAGCCACTTGGCTTCTCCTTTAGAAGGACCATGCCAGCTGAAAATTGAAGTCTGCGAGTACGTTCAGTGTAGCAAAAATTAAAAAGCCCACCCAAAAGGGTAAGTCACCTGGCTAGAGAAGGGGAGGAAGGGGTGGGGGAAGCTTTCAGTAAATATCAATAAACATTAACCTACTCCCTAAACCCGAAGACAGTGCAATTCCAAGGCAAATTTTCCAGGAGGCTGCTAGTAAACACCTTGCTAGGACACGATAGGTCCTTTGGCGTAAACTGACACTGTATTTGGGCAGCTGCTAACCGGCTCAACTGCCACCCAGCATTGGAACACGCTCTCTACTCTTCCACCCCTCAGCAAGGAGCGGTTTGACACGGTTTTGGTTAGCTGACCCCTCTTCTCCTCCACCCCCAAGAGATTTCAGCTTCTAGTTAAGAATTGTCTAGAAGGTACTTTCACGCAGTGGGAGCTGCAGTTGCCAACGCAGTTTCTTAGCCTACGAGAGCAGCCGTCTCACAGAAATGCTGTCATGGGTACTGTTTTATTCTGATTTACGTCCCCTTCATGCAGAGCTCCCCATCCTTTCCAGGACAGTTACCTGTCCGGCTGTATGCAACCCACAGTCACAGGCAGTAATGGGACAAAAGGGGAAAGAAGGGGCAAAGAGGGGCAAAGGAGGGGAATGGGGGGAAAAGGGGGGAGAAAAGGGGGGGGGGAAAGGGGCTCTGCCTCACAGCAAGAACCTCCAGAGCAAAAGTTAACCTGCTGACAAATGCCACGGACACTGGAGAACTCCGAGAAGAATACAAGGAAACTCGCAGAACATTGGTGGGAGGGAGAAAGGAAGGATTAAGCTAGGAGGAGCAAACTGGCCTGCTTTGATGTCAGAGGAGAGTAGGTGAGGCAGGAGGAAAAGCTCTCCCTCTCCCCCTGCCCCCAAAATAAACAGAGGCTTAGGGCTCTCTGGAGGAGGAAGCAGTAACCTAATAAAAATTAAAGCAGCTGGGTTCTGTAGCAGTTGATCTAAAACCCGTGGATAACAGAAAATGATTGGCGGGGGGGGGGGGGGGGGGCAGAATCTAAGGAAATTTTAATGCTTCTATATTGGATCTGAAACCCCCAGGACCCCACAGAGAAACAGGGTTGCTCCTCATCTGCATTAGCTTTCCCTGTTAAAATCCTGGGAGGGGCATTTGCTGCTACAGTTACTTCTAATGTACGTGGCTCCCAGGCAGGGTGCAAGGACAGGCAATCCACCTCTAGAGCTCCTGCTAAAGAGGAAGGTCTTAATGTAAAAGCAAGCCTGGGAGAAAACTTAAATTGTATTCCTACCTGGGAATTATCAATAAAGTTAAATGCAAAGAGAAGAGCTGGCCACTAAATCAGGGTCTGTGTGCTTTTCTGAGGACAGGATTTCCATTTGCAGCAATTTCCAAAATTTAATTTAAATTGTAAGAGGTAATGGCTAAGTACTACGTAACTTCCATTACTAAAATATCCAAGTGAGATAATATCCCAGCATTTTACACACACACACTCGCTTTCCACTTCAGGTGAATCTGCAGGTTGAGGGTTTCGGGTCTGGATTTTAATAGGTTTTGTAGAAACAGAATTATGAAGAAAACTTTGGAAATTATAACAAGTATTTTTGCCAGAAGTAACAATAAGCTTTAAAACAAACCGTTTCTTATTTTTTTTATTTACTGCTTTAAAGGTATCATCAACTTGCTATTTAGGAGAGCATGCCCACAGCTGAAAACAAACAGGAACCAATTCTGCCTCATTTCCCCTCTTACGGAAAAGTTTCAGGTTACATCAATCTAGTTATTATTTTTTCGTTGTTCTGTTCGGATGTCTTCATGACAAGAGCTACAGATGCAGCTGGACAAAATGTGAAAGAAACTGGATTTAATCTCTGGTTCTGCCATTTGTTGTTCACAACATAAACAAACAGTGTCAGGAGGTTCCTTCTAGTTTGAGGTAGCCTACCTTCAGAGATTCATAACCAGTGTCTCAGTTTGCTTCCCTGTAAAAATAGGAATATCCTCGTACTAAAAGAGCATCATAATAAAAGATTATCCTTAAGGATAACCATGCCTGTCTGTCAGTTAGCTACTCAAGAATACGTGAAAGCAAGAGAAGCTAATAAATAATGAAATGGACTAGACAGTGAGCGCGCTCTAGCATGAATTAAACAACTAATTAAAAAGTATTTACAATTTGCTTTTATTTTAGCAACTCTCAATGATAGGCACTGAAAAGAACAAAACTGCATTTTGAGAAGACCATTTTAAATTTGATTTTGCCTTTAATAACAAAAACATTCATAAAAGAACTATACACTAACTCAGGGTAGCTAATGAGATTTTTGTTTACTTCGTTGGAGGAACGCGACTGTCACCACTCTGAATACATGTGTCCTTCATGCTTCAATGTTAAATTTTCACAAATGCTCACCGGTAAAGCAACTGTAACAGAACTAGTTTATGGTCCAGTAAAGCAGGGTTGAAATCTAAATCTTTAGTTCACTACCAAAAACCACGGCAAAAACGGCAGTCTCCACTGGAAAAGGTGTGGGCCATTGAAATAAGTCAATAATAAAATTCAGCTCACAAGTTTTATCACTGATTCAACAGGGAAACAAAGAAGCCATTGTCAGAAGTGGTCATGTCTGGGAACATAAAGTCAGGACTTAAATAAGTAGTCCGATATTCAAAGACTCTTAGCAAAGTGTTCTTTCTGGAGCCAGTGGAATTTTGACCACCTGCAACCAGGCTCTGGTTCTCAGCACAGATATTTAAGGTTTCTGCTGCTACTTAAAGCATTCTTACTGTATACGAGACTCCCACTAAACACACATTATCTATACATGGACTGCACATTTTTTCTGAAGCCACTTGTTCCTGAAGCTGTATGGTTATTTTACACATGCATGCAATCAGTAAGACTTGACAAAATTACATAGCACGTACATTTCTCATATGTATGTATGCATATATATATACACATACAGGTATATACAGAATATGTATATATATACACACACACATACTGAGTATACACTGTGTATATACACATACACTTGTATCAATCCAACTCCCAAATTCTAATCACAAATGCTTGAAACTTTTGGTCTTTACTGAATACTGACACTTTTCAAAGTCTCTTTTGTCCCCATTTACGTTAGTGCTTTGGTCATGTGAAATTTTATTTACGGATGGGTTAATAAGGAAACATTGCACTCCATTTCAGCATGAAGACAGAGTATTAAAAAAAATTGAACTGTTTATCTTTTTTTAGGTATACATTAGAAGCAGAAAGGAAACAATATTTGAGCAAAGAAGATCAAATTAGCAAGACTGGGAATTGTTTCTGCACATGTTATTTTTCAGATGTCCTTGATGACGACTCATAATATATAAATTTAAAGACAAAAACCTGGCCAGTCAGTAACCTTCCTATTCAGTGACTGCAGGACTTGGCAGTAAATGTCACTGCTAAAAAATATATCACTACATTAACTTACTGGCAACCACATTTGCTGAATAAGTTCATAAACAGCCACGGGAAAAAAGACAACCAGAAATAAAGTTGCTAATGATTCACTCTTTTGTAACATGCATAATCCTCAGCTTACAGAACAAATAGATACATATGAATAAAGATATCCTTTACCAAGACAGTTGACTTCTCTATTCACCTCATCAAGGTCAAACTATAATCCAGAAATGGGTAAAAGTACTGTATCAAAGACAAGGAGAACATGAAGAGTAAGTGAAAGGAAAAGAAAAGCAACCTTCTCAGGGAAAAGACTGGAGCACATGCCTTGAAAAAGCAATCAGTTTTCCATTTACCGGTTTAGACTAGGTTTAGATCATTCCTAGAAAAAACACTGATGACTTCTAAAACTCAAAAAAATTAATAAATATCATCGTTTACGCATATTCATCAGCTTATACTTGGTTCCACCGTAATTACTTCCCAGTACTGAAATGCATAGGACCAAAACAAAAGGACATGGAACCTGAAACAAGGGCTATTTTTCCTATATGCTTACAGAGGGCCAGCAGTATCAGTCCGAAATGGCATGAATGTGTCACAGACCCTCCAATGCTTAACTGATGTTTTGAGGACTGTCACTCTCTCCTCCCTTTTTTTCCCTTTGAAAACTTCACGGCAGTCTGTGGGAGAGCCTGACTTCCGTGTTCAGTTGCTGAGGTAGCAAGCAGAAGAAAAAAAAAAGATCAAAAAAATGATACAGACTGTAAATACATTTTAGCCGAAGAAACATATGAAATAAATAGAAGTGGATGGACCCAGCTTGCAGACTGCCTCTTTATTTTACGTCATCTCAGAGCTTATGGATTTTCAAATCATTATTTCGGCTGCTCTTGGAATACAAAACACATTTTGCAAAAACACTGTGTGGAAAGCAGTTTAAGGAGAATAACGGTTTTGTATCAAAATAGAATCACAAAGACCCTTCAATCTGCCTTGTTTGGTTTCTGTGTGAAAATACAGTTGAAACAAATTTCTACATACTTTGTTTAATACAACTGGAACTGAACAGATGCTCTAATACATATACATACTCCTGATGAAATTAACTAAACAACTATCTGTTTTAAAACAGAAATAACTGTAGTGTTAAGAAAATACTGCCGTGAGTACAAGTTACAGTGTGAAGCTCGCCTGTATTTCCACAGATGGGATCTTCACCGAGTCCTTATGGGGAAGGGAGGAGGGGAGGCTTCCTCAGAGAGGAAATGGAAGGGTTTTTTTTTCAAAACTGAAAATTCAACATTTTGAATAAAATATGTTTAATGTTTTTGTTTTTATGTAAACAGAACTTAGGAAGTGGTCTGACAGCCTTAAGAAATTACCATTTGAAAGAAAAAAGGTCTACATGCTTCATCTTTGATCTACGAGACAGATTTATCACAGGACGGGATGACTGAAGTTTATTCATTAGCTGATAACCTCCACATGCAACCTAAGCCTTTAATCTGCAATAAAACCAGCAAACAAGGATGGGGCTCTGAGGAAAGGAAACTAAGTCAGCTTGGGCGAGCAGGGATGTGCCAGTGGAAGGCCAAGGGGCAGAGAGGGGGACAAAACCCCACAAGAAGAGCCCCATCCAGCTGTTTGCACTCCTCCAAGCCCCAGAGAGCTGGAGACCATCGGGTTCACAGCAGCCCCGTGCAGTTAAACTACATTTGCACAGCGCGGCTGCCATCTCTGCTGGGATGCCCACAGGTACCTTTTTGTTAGCAATAAAATTCACATCACAGCATGCAGGGCACTCCGAAAGGAACAGTTTCCACTTTAAAAGTTTTAAAAATCAACAGCTATGTAACTCGATGGGGCCTTGTCACTTGTTTCACAGTGCTATTGCCACCATCAGTATTTACACAATCTGTGTGCCACTGCCTCTACTGCAATCCAGGAGAACCTTCAAAGCTGCAAATTTAGTATAAAAAATAAAAGCAGAAAAGCAAATAAACAGAAACTGCTTACTAAAATCAAAGCAAACCCACAAATTCTGTACTATTAAGATCACAAGTTAACGGCATTATGGTTGACAGTCTGCCTTTTGGTAAAACTTTTGCAAGAATTAAATCTTGCAATTATGGAAAAGGTCGCGACTATGGCAGATTTAAATATTTCCAAAAATCCTCTTGAGGAAGAAGGAGGAAAAGAAATCCATATTAGCACAGGCTAATGCCTGGCGATGAACCACAAAATGAGCCCACAAAGTTCTCTGAAAGACACCAATTCCTAATTTCTTTTGAATGAGAATTTAAAAAAAAAAAAAAAGTTAACAGCTGGTAACAGTTTCAGTCCTGCTTTAAACAAAGGAAACAAGTGCTCAGGGACACAATGAAAGAAGTGAGGCTATCTAAGGCAACTATGAAGGGAGATAAGGTGGTCAGCATCGACTCCTCAGTCTGACCTCTCCAGCTCTTACAACAGCAATTGCATCGGACTCTCTTTGTAAGAGCTTTTGAGATCTCTAGATAAGTGATCATTAAGAAAGCTGTATATCTCACAGCAGAGTGATACATGCATTTCTGTACCCACTTCTAACCGAGAAACAAAGATGTTAAGCAACATGCCCAAGGTCATGCAAAGCTAAGGGCAGGAACAAGCCACTGAGCCCCGGCTCCCCCAGCCCTTTAGAAAGAATCCGTCACAGCCAGAGTCAGGCATGAACTAATAAATAACTAAATGTCTCTGTATTTGACAACGTCTGACCTATGAAAGGAAGTAGTTTCAAGACAAGTGGCAAGAAACAAAACACAGCTGCGGCAGAAAGCCCTACCAGGGAACAGCTAAGCACCAAGAATAACCAGCACCACCTTGGAGGGCATTTGTCGGACTGCCGGCTGCAGTGCCACACTTGCAGAGCTACGCTTAAAGAAAAGGTGATGCCAGCCAAACACTCTAAAAAAAAAAAAAATTTTGTAAAAAAAAACCCCTGAAAACACGCTGGTGTGTGCAACTTGCCACGCACAGAAAACCAAAACACTACCAACTGCAATTTCTAGGACATTGTGCACTACAAAGACACGACTACCAGCTGCCTATGTAGTGAATCATCAAGTTAAAAAATGTTGTCATTTTTTTTCTGTCCACTAAAATATTTTTTCTAGAAGCTGCAAAATTAAACCGTTCTGCATCATAAACAATAACAAACCCAGTAAACACATCTCCTTTTGACTTCTGTAAGCCCATCAGAACTTATATTCCTCTGGTGTTTTCTACTTTGTTTTAATCGTGTGGGTTTTTTTCTCCAAAATATGTCAAAATCAGTGAAAATTAACATCTACCAATTGCTAACCAGCTCTTGCTTTGCTAAAGCAAACAGAAAATGCTCTTCTAGTTCTGAAATCCGCTTTTGAAATTTAAGTCATAGAAAGAAAATAAAAAGAACAGAGCATTTCTCATCTGATAGTGCAAAAAAAAGAAAATCATGATTTTGTATACTGCAAACATATAAATAAATACTAAAGCTTTTCCTCATTTAAACTGCATTTGGAATATCCTAAGCCATTAGTTAAAATGACAGACGAATACAGCTACCTGAAGCCTATGTAAAGAATCTCTCTTTAACAGGCTTTTAAAGATTGCAAGCCAGAGCATCTAAAAAGCACATCCCTGAATAATTTAAGGCTCCTGGCATCTACATTGAAAGAGCTCCTTTGCTAAACCTGGAGGTAAAAAAAAACAGAGGTAAGAGAAAGAATAAAGGTCGTGAAAGATCAGCGACAAAATCACTACTAAAAAAGTATTTTTCCTATCTTAAAGTTTAATCAGAGATGGAGGAGCACAGATTTTACAGCCAGCCCTTCCCATTTACAGTCAACAGCTGTGGTCTAACATTAACATTTACCCCTTGGCAGTGTTAAGTTAAGGCTGCGGTGGTCAGGGAAACAATACAGGAACGAAATGAAAGAGAAGGAAGGAAACCGATCAAGAAGGTGAAGCACAGTACAAATCCTCACTAGCAGAAATTCAATATCAAATAAAAAGCAAAAAGCTAGAGTTAATCATGAATTTTAAATGGTTAACCTACATTTTAGGGCAAAAGAAGAAAGAGAGAAAAAAAAAAAACACCCAAACTCTGGAAGCACAGACCAATGTAAATACATATTATTAAAACAAAACAAAACACGATTATGCTATTAAGACACCAGGCAATCTGGTTTGGTGCAGGGTAATCCCCATTTATAACCAATTGTACCAAGGTCGAATTACAAATCAGTGTATTGTTGACAATACCAAGTTTTCTCTGCCAACTACATCCTTTAAACATCAGCAAATCCTACCTACTTCCTCTTGTGTCTGTCATAGAAACCATCCAAACAATGGCAGAAAGCAATCTTCACCTCAACAGCTATTGACTTCGAGCAAACTGAACACTCTATTCATTTTTACTCCTAGATGGGAAAGTCCTTGCTGTTCTACAGTATCTGAAAGCCTCGCCACTGATTACAGCCAGTTCAGGATCTGGCTCCTCCTCAGTATATGAAAATGGAGTTGAAACAATAGGAAACCTTATCTGAGGAAGTTAACACAGGTCACCCTTCTCCACATGTGAATACTGACTTTGTAAGGGCAGCAGCTTAACTAAGAGCTTAACTAAGTCTTATGAATTAGATGAGAATTTGGAAAAAGTGTCACATACAGAACGCTGCTTTAAAAAAAAAAAAAAAGCATTCACCTTTTTGGAGAAACAGATTTTGCATTTTTGCTTTACACAACTTTTCACGCAATTGCTAAGAGTCATTGGGAATATATAGCAAACATGTCAGTTGAAGTGTAGGAGATTCAGAATGGGGCAAAACCAAGCTGCCTACCACAGAATTTCCAAGTAAATGCCTGCAAAAGTGATTCCTCCCTCTTTTTGTGGTATTTTGATTTCTTACGAGAATGGAAATGAAAGAGTAAGAAAATTACACTATTTAATAGGCAATTGTGATATTTTTCCAGTGTAATTACAAACTGAAAAAAATCTTTTTGATACACATTTTTCTCCCTTAGAACTCCAAAAGTTCAGTCATTGCAGAAAGCAGAAGGTTCCGAGAAACTAAACTGCGATTTGCTTTTCAAATTTCATCCGAACAGGCTAGTTGTTATCTACTCTTCATTCCGCTGACTCTGAGCTAAACTACAAAAAGGTTCCTTGTGACAGGTATTCAAAGTTTAAAAATATTTAATAAAAAGGTAATACAAGATGGACAAGATGGGGCTTTGGACACTGTGACAAAAAAAGAAAGGTTTGGAAGTGCAGACATTTCTAAGATTATTATGGTAGGAGGGACCTCTTTCCAGAAGACATAATGGAGTAACAAAATAAAGTCATCAACTTTAAACACGTAAACTGAAGTTTAAAGCCTAAAGGGGAAGCTTGACATGCTGGATCTTTAGCTAGAAATATGCATAATTGCAGTAACGTCAATAACATCACATGAAGTTATGCTAGCTGTTGATCTTACTCATAATATCTAAAGCCCACACCTAACTATAAATACATATATTATGTTTGCTTTTTGAAAACTGATTGAAGTTTAATAGCAACTCATAATTGAAATATTCATGGTCCCAAGCTAGCTTTGAAGTTAAATCCCTAAGTGGATAAAGTGGACTGTATATCTAATCTAAACTAAATGTTTCCCTTAGTTACTAATACCAGTACAGTCTTAACTAGTTAAAAATCATTATTACAGAAAAGAAACGCAAAACCCACGGCACTTTAAGGGGCATTTAATCCCGCTCCGCGCTAGCGCACAGCACATGTTCTTGGCGGTATCGGTTCCTCTACTACCTTCCACATCTTCGCTTCAAGAGTTGACTAACTTGGTGACTCCTAGTGAAGAAAGTTTTAACCGCAGTTTTCCAGCACTGCTACTGTTACCAAAGTTTCTTATGACTCTTTTCAATGTTACAAGTTTCAATTTAAGACCACAAATCCACCTCAGGTTTAAAGCCCACTTCTCAAACAATGAAGCTAGAAATAAAATGTCACTAATTCTTGTACTTTTACAGACAGCTCCATAAATGAAATTTGTGCAGCAAACCACAGTTTGGTTGCCTCTGAACTAAAGTGGCTGTGACCCCCTTCACTGGTTTACACTTCTGTCCTTCACCATTTCTGGCTCAATTAAGCGTATCAAACACTGAACCTACAAAAGTTTGCAAATCCTCTCTCCCATGTTTAAAAAAAAATAAGATTTTTTTTAAAAAAAAAGCATCAAGTGCGCCTGCCAGTAACAGGGCAAGTACTGTACAGGCTTATAGATTATATATAGTAAGTCATTATAATAGAGTTTGAAGGCAGGTTTGGATCCTAGAGAAAACAGTCACAATTGTGCTACTTCTGCAGCAGTAATTTCCCCATGGCTTTGGTTATGTTGATCTCCATTCCTGTTTCGCAGAGCCCACAGCTACATACATTATATCCAAGTGCATGTCTGAAACTCCACAACCTTTGCCAGAGTAACTCTCCAGGAAGCTCTCCTGACCTTTACTTAAGATAAAGAAACCAACTGAAATGAAGAAATAAATGTTCCTTTGATAATACTGTGTAAGCTGTGGCTAAGGAACTTTGAAATACAACAGCGTTAATAAAATAGCCATATTAGGAGAATTTCTTTATCACCAAAAGCAGTGACCAGCTTCAATGGAGCTTTTCATTCACAGTTCACAAATTATTTTCCAAGAATCATTGACTTGTTGTGTAACGATAATTGTGGGTTAATAGAAGCCCTAACTGAACTTTGTACTCTTACACAAAGGACGTATGCATACATGACTATATTTGGACACAGCTCCATATGTAGGATAACGTATCTAATTTTCAACCTATAGAATAGTTTTGGTTTTCATATTGCAATTTAATTTAAAAAAAAAAAAGTCTTTGAAGCCACAGTTGAAAAAAAAAAAACCAAAACCCAACTGTTACAAAGGGCAACTTTAAAAGTGACCATGATTGTTGGTTAGTATAAGTACAGGAGCTTCTAGAGTAAAACAAAAATAAATTGTTGCTATCCAGGTATACTATCAGAGTCCAGGGAACAAGAAAACCTTTTTTTTTCCCCCCAGAAAATGTTGTTATGAATACTCTTAATAAATTCTTCTTAAAAGTTTCTAAATAACTGGAAAAAATCCTCTCAAAGGTTTATAAGAAAACTCAGTAAGTCTGAATTTGGTTTTTGTGTTAAAGACTATTTTAATGCAATTCTTTCTAATCTCTCTAATTTTAATCCTAACATTTCAGTACACGAATGCTGTATTTAACAGCTATCTGGTTTAGTGAACTGCAGTAATTCAGTCTGATAGGATAAATTATTTAAGTTATTTAGCAAAACGGAAAAGCTACCATGCGCTCTGCTGCAATCAGCAGACACTGTTCAGAAAAGACCCCTGATGATGGAGAGAAGCCTTGCCATGAGGAAGAAAGAGGCATAAAAACGCTCCAAGAAGTCTCCAAATTTGTCAGATAACATTTCTCATGCCATTTCTTTACTACACCCTTGCAACCACCCAAAATCACAGAACAGCAGGTAGAGCGAAGGGCAGCCAGCGTTTAACAGAATAGTAGCACTGTAGCAGGTAAAGGCAAGATTCGAGGGGTACGGGCTAAAAAACATAAGTTTGGGCACACGTTAAGTAAAGTAGCAAGCAATGCAAAGCATCCAGTTTAACGTAACTCCTGCTTCCTCCCTTTGATTCAAAGGGAAATTTTGTTTGAGCAACAAAATGCCACACGCTACGATGACTTAAAAATGCTTCAGCAGTGGTTGTGTTTGATTGATTACGTGCAGAATTTTACTTATTTATTTACACACAAAACATACCGAGCAGCCCGATTTCTGCTCAGCAGAGCCACCTCCTACATCCTGCAGTATCTGACCCGTACTGGCTCAACACACCCCTCTCCTCTCTCCACGGACAGAGAAACTCCCTCCACCTCCACAACCTGAGTTTTTTCCTTGCTTCCGCAGGGCTGGGGGGTGGGAATTACAGGACCGGGCCCCCTGCTAAAGGTTCTGCCTTCAGCCCAAACAACTTCTTTTGGCTGCACGCCAAAAACGCCACTTGTTTTATTATCTATTCATCGCGCTGATGTCACCGACCGGCGAAAGGAGCTATCACATGACCGCGGATGACAAGATAAATCACAAATATGAAGACCCAAATATAAATATACAAATATGTATTTTTAAGAAAGTGATGATTCATACTATACTTACAACTTTCAGCCTGATAGTCTGGCACAAACTGCTCGTCATTGTCAGGTACCTGAGCTGAAGAAAGGAAAACGAAAACAAAAAACAGACAAACAAAAAAAAAAAAAAAAAAAAAACACAAAAACAAGGAAAGAATTAAAAGAAGCCATTAAAGCATAAATAAAGACTCTTGTGCTTAAGTTGAAGCACAGCCAAGATTAAAACTAGGCTTTTTTTTTTTTTCTTCTCATTGTTGGGTATGAAAGTCAGGCAAGCACATCATTTCAATATGAGATAGACCCCGGGGTGAAGCTTTGCGGTGCAGTGCGAGCCCAGAGCAGCCCCGGCACGGAGCGATGGGGCTGGGAGGATGCGAAGGCTGGCACTGGCACCGGCCCTGCCTCGCTCCCTGCACCAGGGTCTGCACCTACCATGCCACTGGTAAAACCCAGCAGTGCTCATTTTCAAGATATCGGCACGGGAAGTCTGCATAAAACCTAATCCTCGTGTTTAACACTTAGGCATCTTTAACCCCAAACTACCACACCTTCGGCTTGCTTAAAAGCGATTCCAATTTTTCATGGCAGTCAGCCAACACAGTAGGGTTTTTTTGTTATTCTTTTAAATACTTAAAAAAAAAGAACTGTTTTACCAGACCACAGAATCCCTGGTTCAATGACAACATTTCAGACATCGGAGAAAAAAAAAAAAAAAATTACTTAAAGGAAGAATCATTATTAGCGTTCATTCACCTTGTGTAAGGTCATCTTCGCTTTTAGGAAACTTTCATCACAAACCTGAGCTATAAAACACAATCGTCTGCTGATACATAATTTTGCGTCTGTGGTACCACAGTTCCTTTTCATTGTATATCTAAGACGTTAGCCATCTCTCATACTGTGTTGTAAACTCATTTAAAGCATTTAAGCCGAAATACCACTGAGCGTGTATTATAGGTGAATACGTTTGAATAACTGTAGAACACTGCGCTGAGAAGCGGCATCTTCGGAGAACGACTGGTCCTGGGTACCTCCCGAGGGAGATCCCGCTCACCGTCTCTGAACTTTTGTCATCTTGTCCTCAACATACACTAACTAGAATCCTCACAGCAAAGCTGCATAACATTACCTGTTTGAAAATATTTCAATTTACACAGTTCTTGTCTAAACACAAGGAAATAATTCATATGATCTTAATTAAAAGTTAACACCTGCCATGATCTGGTTACCCAACAAGATTTGAGAGGTAAATCGTGATTATAAAATCATTCATCGAAACAATGACTATCACACTATTAAATATGTTACATGATAAAACCTAACTTTAATGCCATTCAGAACACTTTCTAAGTTTAGGGAGCATAGGTTCCCCTCTGTATATGTGCAATTGCTACTAGCTTTAACAAAATTTTTTTGAATTAAAAATACATTCTAAATTTATAATTACTCACAATTACTTAGAACGTGCGCTACAGTACTCTTCATGGACCAGATCTCCACTCCTTACTCAGGAAATATTTCTAATGACTTAACTGAGAGGTTTTTTCCGAGTTCAGAATCAGGCTCATTATACCAAAAAATTATTTGCTCTTGGTTTTAAAATAAATGTTTAAAGTCCTACTGTCTTAACTGCCGCAAATACCCGTTAAGAACAAATGACCTTGGGAAATCTGCAAACACAGATTTGAAAAGAAGTGTAAGATAAATACATGAAGTGTAATTAGCATTACTCTGAAAAAAAAGCATAACTATTGTTGCGTTGTTGTTCATTTTCTTGAATAACCAATTCTTTTAGAAGAAAAAAAGTACCTCTGAGGACATGTCAGCTCCTCAAAGTCTGAAGCCGTATAAAACACGTATTTTACCAAACCAAATATTCCCAGTATTTTTGATGCATTACATTTCTCTTTCCTCCAAAGAAACCACAGGACTTTTACCAGAAATGAACTCAACGACAATATAAGCCCAAATACTAACACTCTGCAATTTCTGACATTTCATGCAATTCACTTGCATGTGAATGTTAGGCATTTTCCCTACAAAAATGCCAAATATTTGACTGTCACAGAAGAGTCCAATTATGAAATGAAGGTATCCTACTTAAAAACCAGTTCCTAAGGATTTCTTACCTTTCCAATTGTTTTTGAAGGTTTAGCAAGTACATTCAGAGTTAAAGTAATTGTATCAAGTAATTTCTTGTTTACAGAAGACACATCCCACGCATTTTTCTTAAGCCAGCTCTCATTTTCAAATGCAGCAAGGAGGCTAGTATGACTAAATTTTTACATGCACACATGCATTTTTAATATATACATATATATGTGTGTGTGTATGTAAATTTGTGAATCCCGGCTATCTGAAAAAGTCTGAAAGAAAACAAAAACCCTCCTGTTGAAACCGGGAGGCTACATTTAGCGATTGCAGAACTGGGACAGCAATCTTATATAACTTTCTAGAGCACACTCCGTGCACTGGACTGCTTTACCGATGCTTTATTCTGTTTTTATCAGTTTAATTTGACTTACTCCAGAACAAATCAGTTGTAGAGATATATGTATGTATCAGTAAATGAGGTCCTTTTTTTTTTTGCAGCCAAAGAGTAAGAAAAAATAAAATACCTCCAGCTGAATTGTCACAGAAAAACAGTATATTACTTTAGAGATACTGTCATTACCCTTGATTTGGTTTGGAGTAAACAAGAAAAATATACTTCATTCACAGATCCCCAAAATTTATGAAGGTATATTTAATAGAGACCAAGGCGCACCACGTTATCAGTACTCCAGAAATAGGTGGAGACTACGCTGTCAAAATGTATTTTAAATACAATATTGACGTAGCCTTAAAAGCCTCTGTAGGAGAAGGAATAGTGCACATTAAGAAGTGTTTAGAACTCTGCCCAATATAAACAAAACAAATAACAACATGCAAAATGGTCAAACCAGGAACATACATTTCCTACTGGAATCTAATTTTAGTAGCATCAGTACCTTAGAAAGGAGCCCACAACTCTATACAAAGAAATTAAAAGGACCCGCTAACTGTTGGAAATGAGAACTTAAATTATTCCTTTGTTTAATCTGATATTATTTTTAAACTAGCAGAACTGAAACTCGCACACGACCATCCCGCAGAAATGCAAGCAACCATCAGCAGCCCAATACACAGACTTCTTCCGCCAGCATCTTGCTGTGAGGGGGGAAATCGCTGGGATACATCACCCCGTTATTCAAAGGGAAGAGGGCTTTTGTACCTTGAGTTTGGATAATTACAGGCAGACATTGTAGCAAATTAGACAGGTAAAGGCGCTTCAACCTGAATGTCCGAAAGGAAAATGTAACTTGCAGTGTTGCAACTGTCTGCACATTTATATACATATGCCATTCATTTCCTCTTTTCTTTTATTCACAAATACTGCAATTCCGCAAGGCTGCCATAAAATCTTCATTGGTCTTCTGTTAACATACTCAACACAAGACACAACGCATAAATCACCAAAACTTTTTTCTTTTTACTTTGCCATTCAGAGGAAAATTGAAAAAGATACCTGAAATGATCATCTAACTGAATGAGAATATTTCCCTGAGCTACTTAATTATGGGGGTTTGAGAAGGCAAGTATATTCCAAAAGACTAATAAAAGGTTTTGAAGGATATTAAGCACGTGGCTTTTACTGCTAATAGCAGAAGCAGCTACATTAGTTCATTCCACATTCAGAGCCATCAAGTCTCAGACTCCTGAAGCAGACAACATCTGCAGCATAAGCTATCCAGCTCAGTCTAGATTATTACCAAAAGTTTTCTTTTTCTTCTTATTATAGCTATAATGTCTCAAGAGGATTTGGGAAGTGTACAGAAATGTTAATGATGATCTTGAGGATGTTATCAGTTTAGATTTTACAGTTTCATTGCCTACCAAGTTAAAATCGGTTTGCCAAAAGCAAACATTCACAGCACAAAAATACTTAATACTTGTTTGTCGTTTTTAGAGCTTTTAAAAGCCTTTGAAAAGCTGAACTGACAGCTCATTTTGCAAAGGGAAAGCAATTTGGGAAAAAAAAAAAAAAGTTGAAAAGTAGGGCCTGTTAGCTTGCTTTCATTGCAAGTAAACAAAAATAAAAAGTCCCCATTAACAAGCATCCAGGACAAAAGGAGTTAATATTTAATTAAAACCAGCTCTATCCACTGTAACAATGACCTGGAGCCAAACAAGGCAGAAGATGTATGAGTCATTCTTTCTGCCAGTGAATGAGACAGCTGATCTCCGAAGCAATTCCTCAAGACAAGCAGTCAGAACTGGAGTTCTGCCTCCATTCACAAAAACACAGTCCAGCATGAACCATGTGGCCCCAACCACAAGCTTTTCATGTCACACCCTTCCAGAAAGCTACAGCAAAGTAAACTTGAACTTTAGGCATAAACACACTGATTTCACTGCTTTGTCTCAAGATGCAGCACAGACCTGCTGAGGAACGTTATTTAATAAATGAAAAGTTAAGCGAACTATAAAGGGCTTAAATTTAACTCTTCCTTCTCCCAATCACAAACTGCGTCCAAAAGCTCAGCTGCACTCCAGGGAAAGGTGCTCCTGTTAAAAAACAGAAACTTTCCAGAAAAACAAGAAGCTGCAAACCTCCTCGCTTCACTTAAAACTTTATTTTGGGTAGCAGAACACTTCCTGCGGTGCCGTGTTCTCTGACCTCAAGCTTCACTTTTAGAGCTGAGAGCAATTCATTTTAAAATACCAATGATTTATTCAAAGTGGCAAAAGAAATTGAAATTGACAGGGAATTATATATGAACAGCAGTATTTTGGCTTCAGCTAAAATAAGACTTCAGGCCTCAACAGTACTAAGTCTAGTGAGTTTTCTTTGATTCATTGTCACTTCTGAATATCTGGAAGAGTGTATAAATTTTAAGTATTCCTCAAAGAGCTGGGGAGGGGGGGGATTTTGGTTGTTGGTTTTGGTTTTTTTTTTTTCCACGGGAACAACTGTTTCTAACAAAGGAGCATTCAGAAGGCAAAACAGTGACAAATTTCAAGATGGTAAAAAATATTATTTCCCATAAGCACTGGATTTGCTGTCAAAACAACCCAAACCCCTTTTTACATAAAGTGAGATGCTCTGACTAATAAACTTAAGTGCAGTTCAAAACTAGCTCCAGATCTCAAAATTCTTCCTTATGTGAATAATCCCTAGGAATATGAAGATGGGTTTGTAGAATCTGCTCTTCATTTGCTGCTATACTAAAAATGAGAAAAAAGTTAGCTTAAAAGGAACAGTCACATTTAACATTTCACTACATCCCTCACGGTTCAAAAACCTCACTACGCCTTTGAAAATTATTATTTTGAGTAAAAGGCGTCTACTTCTCCAGCAAACAAGGAAAATGTTAAAAAGTTTATTACTACACAGACTTTCAGACTTGTGGATGTCTGGTGGTTTTATTTCTTTTGGATTTCTTTTTAAAAGAGCACCTCCTTCCTCCCCCCCATTTTGCCTAATCTAACTTTTCTCCTTTTTTTGTTCACATTTAAGATCAAGACTTATGAGTATTTGAAAGCCAAATCCGTCAGATCACTAGAATGAAAAAAAAAAAAAAAAAAAAAAGGCAGCTATTCTCTGTATTACAAATTCCAAAATGAAAATCCTTTCACTGCTCTTTAGAGTGTCTGTCCCCATCAGGCAGATTTCAGCCATGGATGTATTAAATTATTATTTCTTGACTATTTTTGCTCCTAGAAAAATGCGTACAGTTCTTGAATATGGCTACATAGCATTTGTCTTACATTGAGTAAATTTTACAACTTTCTGGCAGAAGAAAGCTATTTAGCCAGAGTAAGCTGCTACACATCTTCACTGATTTAAATGAAGTCACTTTAACTAGACTAATATTTGAAGATCTACTACTTTAATTAAAAATAATCCTTTGAGAACTAGAAACTACTCATTTTCATACCTCCTCATTTAAGAAATAAACTAGAAGTCAACACTAGCTTAGACATCACTGCGATGCTGGTGCATCCTTCATGATGGGATAACAGAGTGCAGAAACTTATTTCCTGAAGTTCATTCCGAATTTGGGTATTAATTATCTGAGAGAAATAACTTACTTCCAGATACTGAGAATTGGCTTTTAAATGCTGGTAGCTTGTAGTAGCCATCCACTCAATTTAGCTAAGCTGCAGTAGAGGCATGAACCCGTTACCGTTAGCAATTATTTCAAGCCACTTACTGTTCACTTAATCTTTTTATATTTTTTTCAAGTGACCCAAAGAACATTATATTTTATTTTTCAGTTTATTACCATCTGAGAAGCATATTATCTATTGCGCTAAGAAGCAAATCTAGCTCATAAACTCCTTATTCATCTTTGCTCGGGATACCTTTTACGTATCTTTAACAAACTCTAGGAGAAACTAGTACCTGAAAGAGTAATTTTAAAAAAAACTGGGGTTTTTTGTTAATCTATTATTTCCTCAAAACCAAATGCTTTCACAATGGAAAGGAGACTTTCACTCACTAAGAATTTGTTCTCTCTTCTGATTCCAGAATAAGAAGTAACAGCTACCATGATGAGATAACATTAGATTAATATTTGAACCATTTTTTTCAAGTCACCGAACAATTGCTATCTGCCAAAACCAATCTGATTCCAAATATACAGAATCAATAAAGTCATTTTATAATATTATCATGACAAAATGTTGCCGTCAAGTTATTTAAATATAAAACAAAAGATAATATCTGAATAATATTTGCCTTGGTTGCCAATAGGCAATTTTAACTATTTCCTGTCAAGCTTGAAGGTTGAAACAATTATTACAGGCTTCCCAATTTCAATTTCATCAGGAAACAGTTATAATCTATCTTCTGTCCTGCACAACAACTGACATGAGGGAACCCTATTCAGAGTAAGTTTTACATCAAAAGAATTTAGATTCTTTCCTACATATTTAATACTACACAGAGTAAGACGCAAAACTTACTTCCCTAAAAATCTGGTATACAGCTAGTGGAATACATTTCTAAGTTTTCTGTAAGTAGTATTCAGCTTGTTAATTATGGAGTAATAAAATATTAAAGAGGTTACTGAACTGTTTACATTTTGGATTAATTCTTTAACACATGTGAACCTCCCACCATTTTCAATCAGAAGAGAATACATTTCTTCTGTGTTCACTTGTTTACCACCAACTTGTGACAGGTGACACTAACTGTAAAAATCTCCAGGCTAAAATATGTGATGCAGCTACAGGGGGGGAAAAAAAAGTCCACAAGCATGTTTTGCGTGTCTCAAAATGCAACTCAGTTTCTTCTTCTAACTAATAAGTAGATTTTTGACCTGGTTACTCCCCAGTGGGGATCTGAACTCGTGGGAGAAACCTGGTCAGCTGCCACTGCTTTTCTTAAAAAGGGTCAAGATGTTTTAAAATTTCATGGTCATTTCCCTGGCTCCAGAGCATTATGAAAAGAAATATGTAAACATTACTGATGCTGCCAAATTGGCAGACTTCTAGCCTATGAAGGTCCAGAAGAACATAAATGGACACATCTAGCAATGGGTAAACAAGTCTGATTTCAAAATCTGTTTCCTGGCTAAGCTCAATCATGTAGACATTTGAGCAGAGCTACAATACCCTCAAACAACCAGTATATTATAAAGACTACTAAAAGTTGTTTTGGGTGGGGTTTTTTAAATAAAAATTTGGGATCAAGTTAATAACTCAGTATTTGAGTTTCTCATCTTGACTTTTTATTTCAGTTTTAGTTCAGCCTTTAGTAAAGCTGTGCAAAGTTTGTGTTTTATGGAACAGCTAAAACCATGGCATGGCCTGAAACACACAGATTTCCTAAAATATTTCTAGAACACTGAAAAATCTGTAATATTTATTTACAATATGACATAGAAAAATATAACATTCTTCAGCTTTATTATCCTCTGCTACATGAAAAGGCAACTTTTCTTTTTAATTTTTAAATACTTACCAGATGATTCTATCTGCTTTTACAAAGATTCCTCAACCTAGCTAAGACAGGACTAGACACCTTTCTCTCTCAAAACCTAGCTAAATTTATTAAGTGAAACAGTCTCAGCTAAAGAGAAAAAAAGGCTTTCAAACAACTCATTCTAGTCTAAAATAAGCAGTACCTCCAGAATAGAAATTGCCATTACAGTAATTTATGCACCTACAGAAGTGATTAAATCAGTTTTACATTCCATATTATTTTTCAAACTTGCATTATTATCTGCACATGCATTATGAATCTGCCTGTATTTTTCTGACTTACGATCGAAGAAATTTAATCATTTTCAGAAACAAAAACAACCATGCCAGTGAAAAATCAAACTAAAAGTTTTTCTCTCCATCAAAAACCAGTAGCTTTTGAGTAGTACTTTAACATACTTCTGGCTTGTTAGAATGAATGAGATGATACAATATAAAGAGATCCTTAGGAAAATTACCACAGGGAGACAGTTACAGTTATATCTGATCATTATACTACAAAAAATGATCTTAGTACAGGACATCCTGTTTTCAATGATTAGGAAAGAACCGTATTAATTCATAAAAATATATCCTCTGATCCATTAATTTAAAGAGGACTTTTTCACTATATACAGAATAACCACACGATAAAAATAATGCTAGGTGAATAAAAATGTCAGTAAGATAAACAATACCCCACAACTTATAGGTTAAGAACTCTACTAACTATATATAAAGCTGTTAAAACAAAATCAGTAAGTAGGCAAGTAGTCATCAGCAATATTTCCCTCTTTCTACGAAAACCAGCAGCAAGCAGTTCACCCCAACATTCCTCCTTTCCCAAAAAAGCATAACATCTATTCTATAAACAACTGTGCACAGTCCAGTACATGACAAAAATTAAACATATGTGAATACTCACATCCATTTAAATCAGGATAAATTTGGAGAGATTATGTTAACTTGCATCAAAATCATGTTTATTTCAGATGCAGAAGTTTACATAAATATTTCAACCAGAAATATTAAGAACAGACAATGTATAAAAATCTTTATTCTTGAAATATTAAATATCAAAGAAAAAAATCAGAAAATATTGCTGAAGAGTACAAATACACTTCAACAAGCAGAAAGGTACCTTGCATTTTGTTAAAGTTCTCTTAATGCAGCAGCTCATTTTTTGTTGTTAAATGAATCTCTCAACAGCTACTCTAAATTCAGATTTCTACATTATAGTTCTTAAACCTTCTCTCTTCAGTAGAATGTGCTCTGCAAGATTATTTGAAATACTTAAAAGCACAAGCAGGTGTAAAACAGACCGATGCCAGTTTTCTAATCACCCGGTACACAATCTCATAACTACAAATATGAAGACAAAAATAACATGCAAAATGTTTAAAGGCTTCAGAAAAAAAAAAAAAAAAAAAGAAATAGTACTTTTTAAGTATTCCATACACACCTAATGTTCTGTGTTGTGAACAAGGTGGAAAGAAGACACTTGCACTTAAATCTTGAAGCATCCCGTCCCGATGAACCCAGAGAAACTAATTTCTGCCATCAGAAAAGTACTCCACCAGAACACCAAATAATTATATGTGCTGCTCTAAAGGAAACAGCAAGCCCAGTTCTGGCTGTATGTAGTCTCTCGAGGTACAATAATATAAACCTGATCAATTGCAATTAAAATCTGAACAGAGGCTTAGAACTTGAAGTCTTGGTGCATTAGTTCTTGCCAAAAGCAGATGTGATTGTGAGCTGGAAGCAATTTCTCCTGGTAATTTGTGATGACACTGGGTAGAGCAGCCCCAGAGTCCCCAAAGACAAACTCATCAGAGGCTCTAATGTATGCATGACACATGAGGTGGCTCTTTTAGAGCTCAATTAATTGGGCTGAACATTAAGACAGCAAGTTCAGGACTTTTTTCTTTTTTTTTTTTTCCCCCTCCAGAGTTGTTTTTCCTCTTTTTACAAGCAGTTTTTTCCCTTACCTTCTGCAAGCCACGTCTCCTGTAATTGGCTCAGATCTTGAAAGAGTTCTGCAAAAAGATGAAGACACGGATAAAAGACTCACACCTTTAATCTCTTCATAAGATTAAAATATGTTTGAAAATATATTTTTCCTGAAGAACAATGTACATGAATTCTATTTTGGCAGTCAAATATACTAACAAAGTAGGTATTTTCAGGTTGCAATTAATGATTTTTCTACATCTATTAATAAAAAAGAAGTACTTATTGTGTTATTTTATCAACTCTTGAAATAATATCCAGAATCTTAACCAAGCGCTGTAGTATAAAAGGCTCATTCAGCAATACATGGAAAAGTTAAAAATAATAATCTTTCTTACAGGTGAACTATTTCTCCCTACACACAGTTTGGGCCTCCTCCTGCAATATCTGCCCCAGATAAAGCTCTCTCGGACTAAGGCAGTTCTGCTTGAGCAATGCCTGAGTATTTTTATTAGTAGGGTCGTAACTATCATGCAAAAATTTTGAAGTAAAGACGTGAGATGCTGCAATAGCAAACAGAAATGGGAAATCTTTTGTACTTCCCCTTATGCTTTACTTTGTATGACAAGAGAACCACCACTGTTTCCTCTATGCTGTACTCACTGTACTTCTTTAAAGTGAAATCACTTTCTCTGCGGACTAAGTTTTGCAGCAGCTTATCTTTTTTTCCAATTCACTGAAATCAATTGCTTATAATGGGTGTAAAGCAGAGCAGCATGCGGCTTACTTGCAAAGCTCAGAAACTCAGTTATGAAAATTCTGTTTACTAAGACTAAGTAGGATATTTGACCTGACAAATGGTTTATTTTTAATTTACTGTATTTTGAGAGAGACTTCCTCTTTTATGAATGCCAACAGACGACTATTTACATACACTTAAACGACAGAGGCTATTCATTTATCCTGTGGACTGATACCTCATGTTCGTGTTGGGAAATCATTTAACTGAAAATCAGAAAGTTGCTTTCTTTTCAATCTACCCTAGAATAAACTTTTCCAAACAAGTAAGCAGGGATTTTGAAAAGTGTATCAGTGTGTCCTCACCCTGGTAAGATTTATATAGGGGTAAATTGTAGGACCCTATATACTTTCCTGTATGTCTTACGTACTTACAGGTGTGCAGGCGTAGCATCTATACTGACCTTGTAACCTAAAGAAGTGTTAACAGCTACTGCTCGACTACAGTTCTCAAGCTACAATCATGTGAGTGGTTACTGATGGGAGTAAGTTACAGATCTTTGGCCCTCCAAAACTTTGTCAACTCTAGACTTCCTTAACCGAATTTCCCAGGATTTTTAACCCTACACAGCAATAGAAACGGGCTACCAGACACCAGGTGCCTGACTACAGTTAAGCTCTACAGCTCTACAGTAAAGCTTGAGTGAAAACCAACAGTCTCCATGCTGGCATTCTCGCTCCTGCAACCACCAGTAAACGCACACCAGTGAAAAGGATGTTAAAAGATGGGAGGAATGAGGAAAAGCCCTCAATCTCAAGAGGCTTGAAGGTGAAAAAGTCAGGTGCCACGACTTGTGTCAGATGCTGCAAAGGCTTGGCCTCAGCGCATGACATCCGTGTGCCACATGTGCAGCAGTACCTAAAATGCAACAGGGTCAGTCAAGGAAAGAATATCAACTTTATGAGTTTATTGCCTTTGCCAGTTTGTTTTGCAGTAGTAAACGCGATTTTCTTGAACTGTTTATTCAGATTGATCTAGATATATTTATCTCCAAAATAAATAAATAAATAGCTCTCAAAAAGCTTCTCTGCATTAGTAAGTAAGGGGGGGGGGGGGGGGGGGGGACGGGACACAAGCCCTCACCTTCTGAATCATGAGCCAGGTCTCTGTTAATGAATTTTCTTTTCCTGACATTTGTCGGTCTCTCATTACAGTTTCTCCCACGCGGATTCTATAAACAGGAAAGATCAGTTACTTCAGAAATCTGAGGTTTGATTTGTTGGTTTTTTTTCATTTAATCAAGAATACTCAAAGCTGGCATGAATTCTTTACATTTTCAAACAGAGAAATGATCGTCTTGCAACCTCCAATTTCTAGCAAAAGATATTGCTAGGCACCTACCTAACATCCTCCAAAAGATTCCTGTGTCTAAATGCAACACATTTCTATCTATCTATGTAGACATCTATTTGTACAGATACATAATGTGTTCAAGCAGCAACACAATACCAACCATGTATTTTTAGCATCTAAAGTACACAAACCTACACAATAGCACATAAATCCCCTCTGCATAAGCTACACAGGAGAACCCAGATATGAGATTATAATAGACTGCTTTGTTTCCCTGTGTTGCTTGTAACATTGTTTGCAAAGTCCTGAAAGAAAAAAAAGAAAAAAAAAAAAAAGGAGGAAAAAGAAAATCTTAACGTTTGCCTCAACTTCATTCTTCTGAGCGTTGCAGGCAAATGGAGCCAGAAACTTTGAATGCAGCTGCTGCTGCTCTCGCCTCTCTCACCCGCTAATCATGTGCATGATTTTTTAATCATCCCAAAACTGTCTTTATAAGAACATGATGCTTTATTGAAATAACTAAGAAGACAGGCTCATCTTGCAGGCAAAGCTCCCAGATGAAGAGTCGCCCCTACAGCGATAACAAAGCAGATACTCTGTCTGCAAAACTCCCCCACAGAAACAAGTCGGAGTCAAGTTTATAAACACCAACTTTGAACTGATCACTCACATTGGTGACCATGTAAGGCACTTGCTGGTCATAAAATCCATCCATTCTGCAGCTCTTCCACAAGTCTTAGCTCAGTGTTTTATTTACTGGGCATTTGATCTGGAGATTTCCTCGGGATCTGGACTCCAATCAGCCTAGAGGGGAATACAAGATGGCTTTTAGATTTAAAAAAAAAAAAAAAAAAAAAAGAGAGAAAGGAAAAAAAAAGAAGAAAAACATGAATGAACTGCTTGAATTTGCATAGCTAATTAACCTCAAAGAGTCCCATTCATAAAAACAACCCTCCCTTCTCTGCCTTCACCTGGGTTACACGCTCCTGCCAGGAAAACACGGAGCAAAAGCACTTCGCGGCGGCAGCAGAAGGCAAGGCGAGAGAGGCAGGCTTTTATTTACGCTCCCCCGCCGCATCCCCCCCGGGCCATCCGCGCAAAGTGGCAGCCCCGACTCTTCGCCAACGTGTGCTCAACTCGTAATGGCGAACGGCGGGGCTCGCCGCGCACCTCACGGCAGCGGCGGCGGCGCCCGCCAGCCGCAGCCACGCACGCACACACACACACACACCCCACGCACACACACACACCCCCCCTACACACACACACACCCCCCACGCACCGAGCCACCTTCTCCCCCAGGCTCGTTCCTGCAGCCCCACCACCACCACCGCCGCCGCCGCCGCCACCACGCAAATCCCGCGGGGCGGCGGGGAAAAGTTGCGGGGAGGACCCACCTGAAGGCCACGCGCGGCGATCGGCTGCAACAACAACAACAAACCACCGCCACCCCCAAAAAAAAAAAAAAAAAAAAAAAAAAAAAAATTTCCCTCCAAATTTAATAAAAACATTAATTATTCCCCGGCACTTCCCCCTTGGAAGCGGCGAGCGCCACTGACAGAGCTCAATCCCGTGGTTTTTCCTCTCCTCCTCCTCCAGGGGCCCCCGAGCCGCGCCGGCGGATCCCCGTCGCCCATTGGCTCCCCGCGCCCCCCCGCCGGATCGCCGGATCGCCGCGCCGCCCGCCCGCCCCGGCCCCGGCCCCGGCCCCGGCCCGGGCCCCGCCGCCCCCCGCCCCGGCCCCGCTGCCAAGGCGGGGGGTCGAGCCTCCGCTCTCCCCTCGGCTCCTGTGAGGGATGGGGGGGTGGGGGGTGGAGGGGGTTGGGGGGGGGAAGGGTGGGAAATCGCGACCGGGATGCGCGGCGGTGCCGCCACACCGATCCCGGGATCCTGCTGCGGGCACGCCGTGTCCCCTACACCCCCACCCCGAGCGGCAAAGCAACCCCTTCCCCTCGCATAATGTATTTTAAAATAAGTAAATAAATAAATAAATAAATAATTTAATAAAAAAGTTTAGGCCTCCTGACTCCGACACGCGTTAAAAAAAAAAAAAAAAAAACCAAACAAACTCAAAAACAAAAAACCAACAACAACAACAAAACACGCGCCCCACGCGTGCCTTTCCTGCCGGCAGAGCAGTCCCGCAAAACTTGGCGGGAGCCCAGAGGTGATGGCGGCAGGAGGCTCACCCCGCACCGGCAGAGGCTTCGCACCGCTCCATCAGGATCCAGTGGCATCCCAGGGTTGGTGGTGGGTTGTTGGGTTTTGGTGTTTGGGGGTTGGTTTTGGGTTTTTTTTTAGGTTTTTTTTTTTAGCTGAATCATAGAAAGCAATTGTTATTTCCCCTAGGATGACATAATTTCTAGGTTTTGTGGACAGAATTTGGCAGCATTCAGGCACCGGATCTAAGGGTTGGTTGGTTTTCTTTTTTTGGTGAAGCGGTGCCAGGACATATCAAGCTCAGGATTTCCGAGGACTTCTCAAAGAAAGTGAGCTTTCTTTTCTCTGTATAGAGTGGCTGTTGGAGGGCTGTGTCCAAAAACTCGGCTTTTTCTGAACTGCCAAAATGCACCAAAGCAGATTGTGTGGTTTCATACGGCAGCTATATTTGGCCTCTCTTTGAGCACTCAATTCCAGGTATTGCAGGAATCAGGTGGTAAATTTAGGTATTCATGATGCTGCCTTGCTGCGAGGTACGAACTTTCAGATTTTTATGCCCTGATGTAGTTCAGCAATTAACAGGCAGAGCCCCGAGCTACCAAGTCCAACTTTGCCCTCAGCCCTTTCTGAGGGCTTTCTTTATAGCTGAGGGTGTAAAGGCAACTAAAGAAACCTGCTTTTGCATAAATCGCCTGCAGTGGTATTAACAGTATTCAGGTTACTTCTTCTACACTACTTTGTTTTGAAGATTACAGTTGTTTCGCTACACTCTATTCTGGAGCATATTACTTTCCTCCACGACCTTTTTGGGTTGTTTTTTTTCATCCCTTTCTCCTCTTTTCTGATCTCACTATTCATACTCACTCACCATTTGTCCTGCGCAGCCAAGGAAGAGTGAAGCACCATGTTCCCACCACTTCTGTCCTTCCCATACTGCCTCGTTAGGGAAAATGTCCACCAGCAGCAGCTTGTTTTCTGTGTTATTCCTGCTTCTGTTTCCACACACGCACCCCGGCACACCTGCAATTACAAGAAAGTACTCGATAATATTCTAAGTGTTGTATAGACCTATAATCATTTTATTGTGTTCTTGGCCAAGTCTCTGAGTTGCTACTCCTGTAAGACGCTTCTGTGATATAACAGCAGAATAAAACTGTACCAAATGCTCCAGATATAAATGAAATTTCCTGGATAACGATTCCATCATTTTTGTGTTTATACCCATACCCAGACTAGAGCAGCTGCTGAGCCAGGGGTGAGGGACCTGTGTGAAGGCTGTAGCTAGAGATCTGTCCCTGGGGAGCATGTAGTCACTTTAACCCATCGACTACAGAGCTGATGAAGCTACCGTCTCCAGTTGTCCATCCCACCCTGCTCAGTGGACGTCTGAACCACCTGTCAACCAGATCCCGAAGCACAGGGCTTTACCACGTGTTCTTCTCAAACCAAAATCAGTGATGGGTTGTCTTTATCTTAAAATAGTGCACTAAAAATTGTCGGTGTGTCTGTCAACAAGCTAATGAAACCAGCCCCAGCAGAAGTTTCTGGGGGACCTCAGACCCACCAGGCGTTAGGTACCAGCTGTGGCATTTGCACCACTGGATCCCATCTTGCACTTCCCTATGCCGTGGCCGGCACCTCACAGGCTGCTGGCACACCACTGTGGCCACCTTCCAGCACGCACACCCCCATGGCCACAGGTTTGGCACCCCGGTTTACAGAGACTGAGGAGGCTGGAGCTCTGCAACAGCCGAGCTCTCCGTGTTACCGGCTGGGCTGTAACTCCAAGAGGAGCCGTGCGTTAAAGGTGTCCTGGCAGGAGATCCACTGTAGTGCTTGCTGATACTCCTCACACCACACACCTCTGCCTTCCCTCCTCCCCCTCGCTGGCCCTATCACACCTGCTGGGGAGGAAAGGAAGAGTAAAGCTATTTTGAAGCCCTCTTTATCCTCCTCTCTGCTCATCCACTGTGCTGAGTGGTACTCAGGGAAACTTCATTAACTATTAAGAGGTAGGTGCTTGTACAGGGGGGGAAAAAAAACAAGGAAAAAAGAAAAGCCCAATCTATATATCTACTGGCAACCCACTCCGAGGTCTGTTTGCAGAAACGCAGCCTCGTACCGTCACCCGTCATACCTGTCTTACATGTAAACCGACGCGGCCACAGTAATTATTTTGTAATTTTGTATGTTTTCAGACATTCTTGCAACCTTGTTTTGTTTTGGTTTTTTTAACAAAGTTTTTATGTTTTAACTACTATTTTCAGAAAACAGTACTAATTTTTTTTAAATAACCCTTTTAGAAAAATAAGAAGTAACCTCAAAATCTCTTTGTTTTTTTAATTTAAAAGACTACACAGCCTTTACCAAATTGAAAATATTCTTAAAAAATGTGCTGAATTTATTTTACTAGAAAAAATTGCATTAAAAATTCAGCCTTTCTAGTGGTACTGGTTTAGAAGCAAGATATTTGGTTGCTTGTAGAAACAGACATGCTCAATTACAATATACAGCTTCACTGTATATTGAAAATTATATATTATTTCCATTTCATAATGGCAATATATACTTCACACACTTATCTAAAAGAGGACAATGATATATGTATTTCTTACTTGATTTGACACACTATGGAGCTACAAATAATTGCCGTAACATAAAAAATAGAAGTAAATCCAGGCAGACAGAGCAAAGACAAGATTTGATAAACTGGTTTCTCCTGGAAAATGTGAGAAGAATTTAACCACATTTTCAAATAAAGAATTAAACCGCCATAATTCAGTATGATAAAACCTAAATTCAATACGGAAACAAAAATAATAATAATATGAACTGACTTGATAACAACACTGAGAATTACACTCAAAAATGCTTTATGCTGAAAAAGTAAACCTTTTGGACATCTTCATAAAATTATGCTTACACCAAAGAAAATCCTTCAGAAAAAGGATAGTCACAATTGAAATATAATAGCCAAGTAAATGTCAAACCAATATTAAGTTAAAAAAAACCCCACTCATTTTTCTGAAATTGTTTAGCCTAACAATTCCTTCCAGGCATTTCCCCAGTAAACCTGATGTACTTATGGGCCTGATGCACAACAACAGGGATGCCGTCAATCCAAACAACCGTTGAGCAGCAACTTTTAAGACATAGTCTACAGCAGACTCCATAAAATAACAACTAAGCCTGGGACTGACTACCACAAAACTATGAAAACGTAATGAGATTTCTGTCTGGTAAATTAACCCTTGACCACATTTTAACCTCCTGATGCTGACTCTTTCAGCAGGTTAACGGTGCTTATTTTATTGCGACGCTACTGGCGTACAACAAAGTAGTACATAATAGCAAAATTAAAAAGAAAAAAACCCAGAGAAATTAATAGGGCAGATACTTGCCCAACAGCATGGCTTTTTATAAAGCCTTTGATTCAAATGCAGGATTCAGGACTGACCCTTAAATTAGAAAAAAAGAAAGTACCAGTAGGACGAAAACACATAGTGATTATATCCATATGCTAAACTATCAGATGTGGAATTAAAAGTACATGCAAATAAGTATCTTTAAAGAAAGAAAGAAAGAAAACAAAGAAGTAATCCCAGTTTACTGTTTTTAACATACAAATTAGTAACACATCACATATGTCACTGTAACTTAGAACTAGCATTGCACAAACCTAGAGGCCTCCATAAGTAACTGCATTTAAATGCCCATTTACCTCACAATGCAATGCAAGGCAGTTTTCAGTAAACATTTATGCATTAGAAAATTATGATAGCCAGGAAAACTAAAATTAAGATATTCCACAAACAGTGTAAGAAACCAAAAGCCCAAATCAATCTTTTATTGCGGAAAGATGAAAAGTAAATTCGGTTTAATATTTTCAGCCTTTGTCATAACTAAGACTTCAAACTTAGGGTTGACTATAAAAGCTTTAGCAAGCAGAAGGCCTGGCAGCTCTCTCGGAGCACTGGCTTGTTTGTTGGAGCAACGTAACCCCAGTGTTATTCTGGCTCTGCTAGTAGCCTGCTGGGGAATCCCTGCACGGGCAACCCCTGTTACCTCACTGTTTTTTTTTGTGCCTATACAGCGAGACAACGATACTTGCATCACTTGAGGTGTACTGTTGAAAACAATAGAGAGTCTATTACTATTGATTGTGGAGATCCTGGCTGCACCAAGCTCCTTGGATTGTCCTATCTAACTCCCTCTGAATCAGCAAAGGGCAAAAACTGTGCTACACGTATGTAGCAACTTCAATAACAGTTGCTGCAGAACAGAAATGGATCACGTAGACCTGTGGATTGATGCTCAGGAAAGAATACTCAGCTCTGCATACCATCACAACCAAAGCAGTAAGCAGTCCTTTACCACAAACTACCAGAGAACAAGTTAAATGGCAGTTGGATTGACTTGTATAAATCATCACTATCCCATCTCAACAATGCTCATTTCCTGGCTTACTGAGGAAATAAAATAAAATAAAAAAAAAAAATAATTAAAAAAAAATTTAAAAACAAACAAACAAACAAACAAACAACAACAACAACAAAAACCAGAAAAAGGATACTAGCCTAGGACCTAATACAGCAATATATGAGTCACTGCAAGAACAAACCAAGTAAAAACGTGTAAATGTAAAGTGTAATAGGTTCTTGCAGGGTCACTGAAGTTCCCAGCTTGCTCTCCTTGCAATTACACTCATGAAATGGCCAGCCATGATTAAATGATAATGAAGTAGCCTAAAAGTCATTTGGATGTCAGGCCAGTCAAAGAATTTGTGCACAACCCCTAATCTCACAGATGGCTTTAATTTGCATGTCTTTCCTTTTGAATACCAAGAGAAAATCATGCAAACACTTCAGAATCCTTCACATACTTTATGTGAGATTTCTACGCCACTATAGTTCATAGGGGTTGTAGAAAACCTCAAATCTCCTGATGCAGTTACAGTCTAAGACAAACGTGGAGAAAGGAAAAGGAAGAGAAAAGCTTAAAGATTGTGTTTACTAAGTTTGCTGGAAAATCTGTTCTTTAGAAGTTGTTAAGTATGCATTAAATGGCTTTGGTCATGATTTAAGCCCTCAATTTACAGCCTGAAGTCCAAAAGACACAAAGATGATACAAAGTGCCCTTTCAGAATTACAGACTCTCGCTCAGGATCACTATTGGACATGCTCAGAGCTTAAGCACAGGTATTAACATAGCAGCAAGAGGTCTGCAGGAAAAAGCAATGGCATTTATTAAACGAGTGGCTACGATGACAGGAAACCAGACCAGCTTTTGGACCCAAAGAAGGGCCTTGAGTTTCTCTGGTCTTTTTTTGTTTACTACACATCAACTGGTGTAGTAAAAAATACAACTTCTCTCTACAAATGTTCATTTATGAATTTAGCAGTTACAGCGATGATCAAAACTATTACTATTAGCAGGCAATGGCTATATTGATACTACATCATATTATTGGCATTATCATACCTGTACTATTAATATGTTAACTATCTGTGACTGTCTCCTCTTTATATCCTAGTCTTCCCATCTGGAGCTACATATACACATGTGAAATCATAAACACCTATAACCGTTAAGACCTAACTATCCGTTTTCGCATGCCTGCCGTTCTTAAACCCAGATGTCTGAATATAACGTCTGAGTATTCCAAGAGAGACAACACTGGAGACAAAGAAAGAGGACAAAAATCTAAGCTCAGCTCCAAGCACATAAAATAACAAGACACTGAAAAGCATGTATAGATTACTTATAGAAAGAAAAAAAAAAAAAAGACAGTTAACAATATTTCTTAATGCTTTTCTAAATAGTAAAGACCTGTCTTAATAGCAGAAAGAAATAATAAAGGCCTAGGTAAACCATGACATTAGTTGAAGAGCATATTTGTTGAAAATGCTGTTTCAGGGACAAACCCTGCCCCAATCTCCAGTTAATTAGGAAGCTGCGTTGCTGGCAAGAGGGTGAGAGGTATGTGGTGTTGCCATTTGTGTTCAGGTGAGGAATTAATTTTTTGTCCATTGACAGTAGGGAGCATGTATGTGATATGGAGTGGCTAATGTAGGGAAAAAGGACTATGTTAACTTCTGCAAGGATAATCAGATCGTTTACATTTTGCCTCAATTTTGCCATGTATAATGTGGTCTGTAATTTTCAGATGCTGAGAATGCCAGCCTTGCAGCAAGGCTCTATGGTGCCCGTGAAGGTGGTGAATAAAGAAGTCGGTCTCTGCCCTGGAGACCACAAGCGTTTGTTCATCAAACAGAAATGAAAATGTGGCCTCCCTCCTCCCACCAAAACTGGTATCCTTGAGAGACCGAGGTAATGAAATCGGCAGTAGCAGGTTATGGTTTCTATCTGTGCCAGGCAGAAGCATTTTAAATCAGAGGTTTTAAGGCAGCCTTTGAAAGAACACAACGTATGAGGTTCCTGAGCTTTCCATGGGAACTTTTCTCACACAAAGCAGAAAGTAAGTAGCAAATGCGGGGCACTGTAAGCTCTCGTTATTGCTTGTATGGCTACTACAGCTATTAGGCAGCTACCTAGAGCAGGCAATATCACAATTAGGGTAAGCTACATTGCAAAGAGCCAAAGGCAAAGTGCTTCTATGAAAGATGGTTGAGGAGAGCATGGAAACCAGGGGGAGGATGACAATGCAGATGAGGAGCTAGCACTACGTGGCGTGTGCAGGTAGAGGTGCCAAAAGAGGAAGTGAAGTTCAGGGATAAGAAAATTGCAGGTAGGCAGTGACTGGGAAAAGCTAATGTTTTCTCGAAAGCAAAGTTTAGATTGAGGACTAAACAACTATTTTAGCCCTGTGGTAAATTCCTCATTGGAAAGAAATTCCAGGTGGGAAGAAATCACCTAAAAATGGAGCCTACCGTTGTATGTATGAACAGGAGTACGATGTACGAGAACTACAGGCAAGAGTCCCCCAAAACGAATTGTGCAAATCTTCACAGAAATAATAAGTGTTACAGAGGATGTACGGACATAATAGCATTTGAACTTTTAGAATTATAAAACATAACGGGCACAAAACACTTAGAAGCAGGAAGCAATCTTTTCATTCAGTGAATTTAATGTGCTTAAAAACTTTCATTTGCACCTCCCAAAAATCTGTTAGCAAGATAGGAAAGCATAATTACCCCTGTTTTTCTGAAAAGGAAAATTAGGTTTTTGCGAGTATACCAAGGATCAATAAGAGGGACAAATGTTGCACACTGGGAGGTTTTCAGTCATATTCAAGGACTTCATTGCTTCTCTGACCCAGCTATATTGGGTCACCAAACTCAGCTCTGATTTTAGAGGCTTCTTCCACATAGAGTGCACAAGGTTACCATCATTCACAACTTTGCAATTCATTAGTTTTCAGTATTTGAAAAAGAGGGGAGAAGGGAAGAACATGGAATCTTTGAATGTTAGGATTTTCATTTTTAAAGTATCATGTTTTAATGAGGCATTCTTTTCTTTAAATTGCTGGTTTGTATTGGATTTAATTTTGCCCTAAATTTTTTTTTTGTCTGTTTTGAAGAATAAATGATGTTTTAAAATCTCCTGCATTCAACAAAACAAACAAAAAAATGGAACTGGAAAGCAGGAGTTGGAATTGAAGCCCCATTATACATGACACGGGCCAAACAGGGCAACTATGGTCTAACCCCACCTGCCACTGCTGCTGTTACAGCTACAGGTTCACCAGAGGGAAGTAAACAAGATGAGATGACTGCAGCTTAAAGGAAGCTGCCCAGGAAAGGAGCATCTTGCTCTGAAATATCTTACTATGGATCCACACAGTTTTAGGCTTTGCAGGTCTGCACAACCATAGAAGAATTCACCGGTGACTTTCCATTATTGTATATTAAAAATAAATTCTTCTACAATGAAAATAGCACATCTTCTGAGAACTGTTTGCTGCCTTAATAAGCAAACAGCCTGTGTACTGTCCACAAAGAGTGAGAAGGATTCTTGTAGCATAGTGATATTTCATGGTCTTACGTTTCTTTCCAACACATTACAGGCTGGAGAAATTACTCTACTGTAAATGCGAAAAGCCGTTTTTGGTTTTTTTTACACAAGGAATTTCTCATAAGCCATTCTGCTGCATCTATTTCCTTGTGCATATTATTCTACCTGTTCATTTTTATTATTATAAAAAAAAATATAACTGAGTAGTAGAGCAGAGATTTTGAAGCCAGTCTGTACAATCTCCTGTTTTGTCTTAAAGGGGGAGGAGGGGGTAGAGATTTTAACAAGTTTTCCACTGATCTTATTTACTCTTTACTGTAGCTTTTTATTTGGTCTCTCTATTTCTTAGGTTGGCACAGTGTTAAATTGGGGGGGTACCTGCTCTACATACAAGTTTGGGAATACCATAGACCAAGACTTACAAGTAACTGAAGTTTTTTTGAGGGGTTTTCAGAGTGTCTGCAGGAAAAAATGTACTATTGTGAAAAAAATCCACAGAAGCAGCTGCTCTTAAAATGTCATGCACAGACACAGCAAGGGTTGCACAAAGTTTCCACTACTTTTGAAAAAGAGTGTTAAAATAAGATAATAATAATAAGGGGAAAAAAAAAATCAGTTCAACAAATGCCAGTCAGTCGGAATGGAAATTTTCAGTTTGGCAGAATTTCAGAAATGGAATGGCAGAACAGAGGCAGAAGGATTTGACATTTATTTGCTTGTGTTTCGAAATCACATCGTGGTTGAGAAAGAGGGAAGGAGAAGAAATAAACATCCCTAAGAAAACCAGCAAATAAAAGGTACAGTTTATGTTTGATAGGACTCAGATTATGTAATTACATTATGCCATTCATATCATGATCCATTTCATTGCTTAACCTAAGATTTAAAATACAGTAATCATATTTGGCTTTTGAACCTAATAGGCTTCACTAGCATTCATTTTTTCAATTTTGGTTTGGGTTCATCTTTATTTGTTGTAATTTTAGTTTCAAGTGCTAAGTTTAGCTCTCTTTCAATGTTAATTGCTATGTTTATTTTTCTTTTTAATTTTAGAGGCCTGCAGTACAGTTTGAACTGGAGATTAATTAAATTCCTGGTAAATCACATTCTAACAGGAAATGTTGGAATCCCATTGTGAAAAGGGCCAGGCTATATTTAAGAAAAAAAAAAATCTTCTCATTCAATCAGAATCCAGTGCAAATAAGAACAGAAGCTCAGAATGACATAAAAGTCCTCAGATTGTAGATTTGCCTCAGGAAAACCTTAAGAATGTAAGACTTCTTATATCTAAGGTTACAATCTCTGAAATCTGGTACTTTATTCAGGATGTTCCTGTTACAAACTCTGTTGACTCTTTCTATTATCATCACTATGCTTTCGATGATGGCCTAAGGAAGAAAGCTGGCTTCTATTCACATCTTACAAAGGAAAGCTCAAATTTACTAAGCACAGTCCCCTGAGTCACTGTGATATTTTTCCCTCCCACTCCGCCCCCCCACCGCACAGGGAAGATACAAAGGAAAACATACCTGAATTATGGAACTTGCTTGCTTGCTTTCTCTTAATGTTGATTTATTTTATCAATTCTGATTACTAAATTACATTTTGTAAATGTAATTCACGGCAAAAACATGTCCCAAGTGTTTGAGGGCAAGCCCTCACTACGAGTCAAAGAAAAACCTTCCAAGGAGGACTTTCAATCTTCTAAGCTGATACTATGATTTTGTTGCCTCATTCTCTGGACTGGATGCCATTCTTTACTGTCAACTTCTCTTCATAGAGTATCAAAATATTAATTTCAAAACCTAAAAGATACAGGATGAAAAATTATCCTTGCTTCCCAGGGAGGTTCATGTCGTCATCATCACAAAGATGCTATCTTTGGTACAAGTTCCTTGGATGACACAGAAACAAAAGATCAGCAATATACACAGAGAAGCACATATATACACAGACACACATCAAATTATTCAAAATAAATATTCCATTCACAAACCTACCCTAAGGATAGTAAAAATGGTGTACTTGACAGATACTGAACAGTTTGTTAGGACATTCTTGGACAATGCTCAAAAGCTTAAGCAGAGTAAATTGTTAGAGCCATGCAGAATGCAACTCATCTCAAACTATTGATGACAAGGATGCCACAGTTTATATATATAAAGTCAAATTAGTTCAAAATGCCATCAACAAATTATAATGGTAAAATGACAAAAATATCGAAGTATTTTGGTTGAATCACACAGTAAAAGTATGGATGTCCATAAAGTGCATATCCATATTCCAGAGTTAAATATTGAATCCAGAGCAGCAAAGGCAGAAAAAGAGTAAACTAACCCTTGAAACTGAGAGCTTGAAAAATTAAAGAAAGTGAAATTTTAAATTATTTCTGTAAATAGAAGGTGGCACGTCTTAAAGACAACCAGTGTCAGATAAATGATTGTTGTAAAAGCAGGGGAAAATGCCCCCCACCCTCCCTGACTAAACATCTTCCCACATTTAATCATACAAGAATGTATTAACACCTTTTTATTACTAAATGGAGCTGAAAGTTTCCCATAGAGAACTAGGATAAATATATCTACAATTAAGATGTCCTGATTTGTACTTTATATACCTTTATAGAAAAAAAGAGGGAAAAGAAAACAGACCAGCCTTAAAAAACAGGGAAGCAAATGTTTGGAAATTCTAGATTTTCAAAACTGTTGAACAATTTAAGAGCATTTCTATTTCAAACGTACCATGGAAATAAAAAAAATAAAAAAAAAAAAAAAAAAAGAAGAAGAAAAAGGAGACACACCAATCTGTTGTTTAGGCTCAAGAAAATATCTTCCATAGATCCTATCATGTCAGGCATAAAAATACTTTGTTCCCTCAAAGATATCAGTCAGCAACCTTATAATACATACCATGAGATTTATTTATTTTGTCAGATTCTGTAAAAGGAATTTCCAACTTTCCTAATGTCTGCTTATAAAAATCATAATTAAATGGATTCTCTTCTCCTTTTTTTCCACAATCCCACAAACCTGTGGCAAAATGTTAGTAACAGTCATCATGATTCATTATGAGGTCATTCAAATTTCATATTTATCACGTCATTTATTCTGATCAAAGCATCTTCTCTTACCTTGATCAAAAGCAAGATGAATCCACTGTCTGCCAAAAGTCTGCATTTGAGTAAGTAAAAAATGCCTTCATCATCCGGAGAGTAATTATTCTCAAGCCAGATATTGCTAACTAAGCACCAGCTCAGTGTCTGCTTAAAGAAACTTTCACTACAACTTTTTACACCTACACAGATGAAATGCCTTCTATTCACCCACTTGATATCCCCTAGGCACTTGAGATCTCCATGTGATTGTGCTCATTTTCACTGACATAGAAAGATTGATACTTAAAGCCCTTTGCACTAGCTGGTTAAAAACACATTTCCTCGCACAGTCTAAAGAGGATCATGAGAGAATCTGTTGGTCTATAGGAGGAACCATTCTATGCATATAGTCTCTCTCATAGGGAACTTTGCCTGGATTTGCTTTCTGAACTATGATTTCTGACTCAGATTGAAGACTTAACTGAACCTTTACTTCTCCAAAGAAATCAGAGAATTAAAATTTAATTTCAAAATAGGCATTTATAAATAAAGTTATTACTTAAAAGGGCTATCTCAGAATCCTAGAAGATCACTCTGAGTTTAAAAATGGGACTAGAAATCCTCCCCTTCCTCCTTTTGTCTTGCACCAGCACATAGAAGCCAAAGACTTACAGATGTGCCAAGGCATTCTCCTTCCACAATTCCTTTATTAGGATTATGCATATACAGTCTTATTTCCTCATCCAGAAAAAATAAGAAAAGTATGAAAAAAAAAGATATGTTGTGAAATCAATATGGCTTCCTTTTATTTTCTTCCCTTTTTATATAAAAAAGCATTTGGAAGTTCACAGAAAGTAGACAACTTCCTAGATGTTTAAAATATTTTGTTAATAAACGTTGCAAATTTCCCCAAGCTTTATTTTTGTGGTGCTGACTAGTTTTTCCAGATCTTTTCTCCTTATCTTTAGTCTTTGGGTCTTACTTATATAAGTATGATGCCAAACATTGAGAAAAATGTCACTGTCTCATTTGCTTGAATAGTTTAAGCAGGACTGTTTGGTATCTCTAATCCTGAATTGTTTTATCTGTTGGTTGTGGGGCAGCTCCTCAGCATAAACTTGAAATACATTTGAGAACTTGGCTCATACATATCACTCTTTCTGCTTTAATCTAGGTTTTTTATCAGTTCAATTCATTCTGGACATCACTGTATATTGTATACTGTGGAGAGCTGAGGGGGATTAAAGCTATTCAGTCCATGAGCTCTAAATATGACCCTCTCTCATCTCTAACAGTAATTCATCTGTGAAATTCTCATAGTTACCATCATGATTTTAAAACCATTCCACAACCATTAAGAAGAGAAATTTGTTGTTTTTAAATAACTCCTCACAAAATTGTATGTTTGATGTGTGCTGTTGCATATTAGATAATAAGTAAACCAGTGGAAAATGTTGGATGGATGGTTGAGCTGCAGTTCCACTTTTAAAGCTGGTAGATTGGATACTCCACGTAGCTGACATTCTGGTGCTTTCCACATCAAGTTTTTCTAGTTTCACCAGAAGTATTTTGCTATACTGGTTCTCAGTTAAATTTATTAGTTGTGATTTTTTTTTTTTCAGCTGAGAAGTCCAGTTTCAAGCATACCAAAATGTATCACTAATTTATGTTTCAAGTATTCCTCATTTTCTCCCGTGAAAAAAAACAACCAAACAGAAAAGCCCACCACCCAAGTCTGAACAAATCAAAACATTTTTGTTTCAACACTTGAAAAACACTAGGTTTCTTTTAGAAATGTCCTTAACACTTTTTAAGAATGTTTGAAAATAGCAGATAGAAAATTTCAAATTACCCTAAACGATAGGTTTTAAGTTTGTAGATATTTTTGATGACTGAGTTTTAAAAAATATTTTAGCTGTTCCGAAACAAATTCACCTTTCTAGTTTTTGGAACTGCCACAATAAAAGTGAATTATTCACATAGTTTTAATCCAGAATGACCAGTGGCTACAAAGAGGGATGCTGGCCTAATTTCCAGTGTATGGTACAGTAACGAAAGACGATTGAACTAGTGCTTCTGTAATTGTTTTAGCTTTCCTCCTTACTAGAAAAGAGCAACTGTAGACTGCACTGATTTCTTCAGAGCTGAAGAAAGGACTTGATCTCAGGTCACAAGAGACTGAGCCAGTGTTTGTAAAATTCCTTCGACAGCTTTAGAAAAGGGATGTGATTTCACCATTTATCCAACTAATGGTTGCTTCTTAGCGGCTTTTGATTCTCCAGAAGGCACCTGATGATACAGAAGTAGTTACTGCATAAAGTAGCTTAGGCTTCAGTAGTCTTTCCATGACACTTTGCTGCGACAGCATAGTAAGTCAAGACTATTAGAGATAATTTATTATAACTTTAAAATATTTCTCATTTATTGGCTCTTTTTAGCAATAGGTCTTTTATTGCATGTGAGGCAGTCAGCTAAATGTACTTCACAGGGTTGTGCAACCTATGAAATTTTGCAAGCTCACTCAGAAAGCCCTTATCAGAGCTTAAATTCAGAGTTTTCTCCTGAAAGCACAAACACCTCCCTGCTCAGAGCGAAGAGAGACTAAATACTTCTGGCATTTACTTAAAAAAACAACAACAAAAGCACATCATCTTGTAGGGAACTGAGTGCTTTGCGAAAATGCTGGAATGGCAACTCAAAGAAGTATCCACGTTGCGCATTTAAAAAGTAGCAGTTTTATATTAGGTTTAATATAGCAGAGAAATCTGTGCTGCCAGTACTGTCTGACAAACATCCCTCAGCTTTTCCAAGGGGAACACTTCTAAGGCAAGAGTGCAGTTGAGTCTTGATGAACATTTAGGCTTCGGCTTCTGAGCAAAGACTGTCAACAAGAACCGTATTCTTGCCAACTGTAGTGGTGCTTTTGCAAGACCACTAAACACAATTTATTTTTTCTGTCTGAGTATAGCATTTCTTATATTTGTCATGCTTTCCATATGGATATCATCTGCTGTTCTGAATGTTTAATGGTGCAATATAAGTATATAGAAACATGTTCAGAAGCCCTCTCTTATCTGTACAAACATCTCTAGAATCAACAATTACAAAAATACTACACATAGCTTTAGAGTGAAACACTAAACATAAATCACCTCAACACGAATACAAAACCACATTCGTCCTATTTATCACCATTAAGATAAATTTGTTAATATCAGAATGACAAGTACAAAAAAAAAAAAAGTAGCTTGCTTGCTTAGACTGATGATGATAGTGTCATATGCTGTTTATTAATAGCAGTTGGATTTTTTTTAAACAGTGGTATAGTAACTGTCATAGTAAAAGAGAAAGAGCTATCAAAAATGGTAAATATCAAATGAGCCACATCTAACAACCCTAAAGAAGAGATCTGGAAAACTGCAAGAGCTGACCAATTCACTCCATAGTCACCAGCTGCATGACTTTTGGCATGACCTGAAAGGTCATTTTCTAAGAAAATAAAAAAGGCTGAGAATGTTGTTGCTTTAATTGGTCAAATTTTGAGAATCACCCTTACAGCAGAGCATATTTCACTAATTCTAAACCAAAATTTCCCTTTCCAATACAAATTTGATACAACAGCTTTTATTTTCATTTTAATTATTGATACTAGTCTGATTTTCTAGCCTAACTCATATTGATTTTCTTGTTCTGATTAGAATTCTGCAATTATGCAGAACGAGCTCAGGACTTTTTTGTCTAGTATGACAACTAGAGGGCTGTCCTTGGTAATGCCCACTGTAAGTAATACTAGTGAGGCCCAGGGGTCTTGAGATGGGACTAGGAAAGCATATACTTGTCACAGTCAAGTATTTAGCTTTGTACCAAAGGACAGAAGGCAAATCTTTAAATTTTCCGTAGCCTTTATGTTCACTGAAACCAGGAAGAGGAAGAACATTGTCCTAAAAGGGAGGCAGGGGATATATAATATCACCTGAGGAGTCTGATTTACAAGAATTGCATAATTTTTTTCACAGGGAGATGGGCAAAACAAAGAGCACATGCAGTAAAAAATGTCATCAGATCAACACCAGACAGCCATATGGAATGGGTATAGCCAAAATAACAGGTACTTGACATTTTTACAGTCAGAAATTTTGCTTAGGACTTTCATATATACTTCAGAATTTCAGTGAAAAGTTTTGAAAAATGTTGATGGAGATGACAGGAAAAACTTATTCTCACATTTCAAGTCAAAACAAATTTTGATGTTAGATCTCAGCTCACATACACCACACACTACTGACAAGGTGATAGCAATGACCATATTTAGAATTAAGCTCGGTTCGGCTTGGCAAGCTGTGTTAATTGTATGTTCCAGTTCACCTAATTTGCCTAGCATTTGGAGTAAATGAATTCCTTAAAGTGAAAAGAGAATGCAGTTCAAATGTTGGTGAGGTTTTTATGCAATATAGTGTATTTTCCTTTTACTGTATTTGAACAGAACAAGTGTGTGGGAAGAAATAAAGATACCAAAAGGAGCAGAGTGCATTGTATTTCTCTTGACCATATCAAACCAAAGAGACTCCCAGAACTTTCCTATGCTTCCTAGAAACATCACCCACACAAGGAACACAGCCCAGCATGCCGAGGGACTGGAGCCGGGACCTCAGCCCTGCAAGTAAGAGTCCTCATAGATTCACAGTTTAAGTGCTTCTGAGAACATAGCTTAGCTCGTTGGCATACCACAAGTATGCAGCCGTTTTGTTAAAAAGTCCCAGCTGTATAGTAATCAGCACACATTTTAATCCATCCGTTCTCTGCTATGAAACTGCAATAGAGCAGAATAGATAATTTTAACAAGCATCCACTGCATTCAGTTATAATCTTCACTTGAGCCAGTACTTCATTTCTGTAGGCAATAAACCAGTATACCACACAGAGATTCAACAAGACTGTATGTCTTGGATCTGTAATACAGATTAAGGACGGATTTAATGGACACAGATGATATAAAAGTAGGAGGTTGATAAGGATGTCACCCATGCCCCACAATACTATTCAGAATTATGTATTTTCCTTGTCATATAATAAAAAACCAGTTAGGGTGCTACATAGCACACCTCCCTCTGCCCACAGCAGCCATGTCCGTCCCTAAGAACAGACATCAACCCTTGGTAGCATCATACAGTATCAAAGTATCACAGTATCGTCAGGGTTGGAAGGGACCTCTGGAGATCATCTAAGTCCAACCCCCCTGCCACAGCAGGGACACCTACAGCACATTGCACAGGACGGCATCCAGGCGGGTTTTGAACGTCTCCAGTGTGGGAGACTCCACAACCTCCTTGGGCAGCCTGTGCCAGTGCTCTGCCACCCTCAGAGTAAAGAAGTTCCTCCTCATGTTAAGATGGAACTTCCTGTGCTCCAGTTTGTGCCCGTTACCTCTAGTCCTATCACTGGGCACCACTGAAAAAAGGCTATTCTCATTTACCTGGCACCCTCGCCTTAAGTACTTATAAGTATTGATAAGATCCCCCCTGAGTCTTCTTTTTTCTAGACTGAAAAGACCCAAGTCCCTGAGCCTTTCCTCATAAGAAAGATGCTCCAGTCCCCTAATCATCTTTGTAGCCCTTTGCTGGACCCTCTCCAGCAGTTCTCTTTCCTTCTTGAACCGCGGAGCCCAGAACTGGACACAGTACTCCAGATGCGGCCTCACCAGGGCAGAGTAGAGGGGGAGGATGACCTCCCCCGACCTGCTGGCCACACTCTTCTTGATACACCCCAGGATGCCATTGGCCTTCTTGGCCACCAGGGCACATTGCTGGCTCATGGTCATCCTGTTGTCCACTAGGACTCCCAGGTCCCTTTCCACAGAGCTGCTCTCCAGGAGGTCAGCCCCCAACCTGTACTGATGCATGGGGTTATTGCTCCCCAGATGCAGTACCCTACACTTGCCTTTATTGAACCTCATCAGGTTTTTCTCTGCCCAACTCTCCAGCCTGTCCAGGTCATGCTGTATGGCAGCACAGCCTTCCAGCGTGTCAGCCACCCCTCCCAGTTTTGTGTCGTCAGCAAACTCGCTGATGGAACACTCTATCCCTTCATCCAGGTCATTGATGAATATATTGAACAGGACTGGACCCAGTACTGACCCCTGAGGGACACCACTAGTTACTGGCCTCCAACTAGACTCTGCACCACTAACCACAACCCTCTGAGCTCTATCTGTCAACCACTGTTCAATCCACCCCACTGTCCATTCATCTAACCCACACTTCCTAAGCTTGTCTGTGAGGATGATGTGGGAGACAGTGTCGAAAGCCTTGCTGAAGTCAAGGTAGACAACATACACTGCCCTCCCTTCATCCACCCATCCAGTCACGCCATCATAGAAGGCTATCAGATTAGTCAGACATGACTTCCCTCTGGTGAATCCATGTTGACTACTTCTGACAACCTTCTTTTCCTCCAGATGTTTGGAGATGACCCCCAGAACGAGCTGTTCCATCACCTTTCCAGGGATGGAGGTGAGGCTGACTGGCCTGTAGTTTCCTGGGTCATCCTTCTTACCCTTTTTAAAGACTGGAGTGACGTTGGCTTTCCTCCAGTCCTCAGGCACCTCCCCTGTTCTCCAGGACCTTTCAAAGATGATGGAGAGTGGCCCAGCAATGACTTCTGATAGCTCCCTCAGCACTCGCGGGTGCATCCCATCAGGCCCCATGGACTTGTGGGTGTCCAGTTTACTTAATTGTTCTTTAACTTGTTCCTCTTCAACCAAGCGAAAGTTTTCCTTTCTCCAGACTTTCTCTGTTACTTGCAAAGTCTGGGACTCCTGAGAGCTCGCCCGAGCAGTGAAGACAGAAGCAAAGAAGGCATTCAGCAACTCCGCCTTCTCTGCATCATCCGTCACCACAGCACCTGTCTCATTCAAGAGCGGGCCCACATTTTCCCTGGTTTTCCTTTTGTCTCCTATATACTTAAAGAAACCCTTCCTATTGGTCTTGACATCCCTCGCCAGGTTCAATTCCAAAGCTGCCTTGGCTTTTCTCGTTTCTTCCCTGCATACCCTGACAGCATTCTTGTACTCATCCCAAGTCATCAGCCCCCTTTTCCACATCCTGTAAACTCCCTTCTTCCACCTGAGTTTTTTCTGAAGATCCCTGCTCAGCCATGCAGGTCTCCTTCCCTTGCCTGATTTCTTGCTCTTCAGGATGCACCTATCCTGAGCTTGGAGGAGCTGGTGCTTGAATATCAGCCAGCTCTCTTGAGCCCCCTTACCCTCTAGAGCCCTCTCCCATTTGATTTCTCCCATCAATTTCTTGAAGAGATTAAAGTTAGCCCTCCTGAAGTCTAACGTTTCAACCCTACTTGTCATTTTGTGCATACTGCACTTAATGCTGAACTCTATCTTCTCATGATCACTACAGCCAAGTCTGCCCCCGACCTTAACATCCTCCACCAGTCCCTCTTTGTTTGTCAGTACTAGGTCCAGTAGTACACCTCTTCTTGTGGGCTCTTCCACCACCTGAGTCAAGAAGTTATCATCAATGCACTGGAGGAACCTCCTGGACTGTACATGCCTAGCTGTGTAGCCTTCCCAACAGATATCAGGGAAGTTGAAGTCCCCAATGAGAACCAAGGCCTGTGATTGTGAGGCGGTTCTCACCTGTCTGTAGAAGGCCTCATCAACTTCCCCATCCTGATCAGGTGGCCTGTAATAAACACCCAGAACTGTATCTCTCATGTTACCCTGCCCTTTAATCCTTACCCACAAGCTCTCAACTTGCTCATCGTCAGCCCCCAGGGAGAGCTCAATACATTCCAGTTGCTTTTTCACATAAAGAGCAACTCCCCCACCTCGCCTTGCCATCCTATCTTTCCTAAAGAGAACATAGCCCTCCATGACAGCGTTCCAGTCATGCGAGCTATCCCACCATGTCTCGGTAATTGCAATGAGATCATGGCCCTGTGACTGCACACAGATCTCTAACTCCTCTTGCTTGTTCCCCATGCTGCGTGCATTGGAGAGGCCAATGAGTCTTTAGCCCTAGAGAGGTGGTGGGCCTTCTGATCCTTAACAGCTCCAACATCCTGCCCCACAAGTGCTGAGCTACTACACTCAAGTGCCTCTCTGGTGAGCCCAGTTACATCCCCATCCCCCTTCCAATCTAGTTTAAAGCTTTCTCGATAAGCCCCGCTAACTCTAGTCCTAGAACCCTCTTCCCCCTGTGAGATATGCTTTTCCCATCTGCTACCAGCAGCCCTGGTGTTCTATAAATCAGGCCGTGATCAAAGAACCCAAAACCTTGCTGGTAGCACCAGGTTCGGAGCCAGTCATTGACCTGCTGGCCTTTCCTGTTTACCCCCTCATCATTCCCTGCAACTGGAGGGATAGAGGAGAACACGACTTGTGCTCCCGATCCCTTAACCAGCCGTCCCAAGGCCCTGAAATCTTTCTTCATTGCCCTCAGCGTTCTTCTCACTATGTCATCACTTCCTACCTGAAAAACTAGAAGGGGGTAATAGTCTGATTGTCTTACTAGAGAGGGAAGCTTCCTCTTAACAAACATTCAATCTGTGCTGTTTGGAACTGAATTGGGTGGGGGGATGGTGGTAGTGGTGTTTTTTTGATTTGGTTTTTGTTTTTTTAAGTCAATAGGAAAACCTGAGAAAAGGTTTCAGTAACATCTACTTTTTAAAATACTATCCCTAAGCAGTAGAGCAATATTTAGAGCACAGCCAACTCTATAGTCGTGTCTGACAAAATAGTCTGTTATTTATCTACACAATGACATCTCAAGTTTGGCAATATTTTAAGGGGAACTTCCTGCAACTTCTCATTGAAGTGAGTGCTTTTCATTTCTCCTCTTTGAAAATGAAAAGCTTTACATTTCTAAAGGATTTTTTTTGGAATAAGTAATATTCTTTAAAGTGAGCACCTCAACTACTCCATGCTGCACCCCAGAATGTTCTGCCAACTGTGCATGATCACCTGCTGCTGGGAAAGGTCTGATCTCCCCTGTCATCTGGAAGGTTTCCCCACCCAGTATGCAGCAGCCATGCCAAAGAACAAAAGCATCCCTTTTCCAAACTACAAGACTTTTAACAGACTGCAACATAGAGGCTGCAAAGAAACAAGGTAGATAAAGAGCCTACGAGGCTCTGTCATGAAATCACACATATGGCTGTTTTTTCCTCCTGAAATCTCTGAAGAACCATTCAGTTTTACACATATATGGACTTGAAATGGACCGTTCTGTCTGGACACATAAAACCAGATTGTCCTTGAGCTATCCTCTTTATTCACCTGGATATATTGTGCAACCCATCCTCTGCTGAAAAGAAGCAATGCGAAAATAATTATGTATGGAAATATTTATTAAAATGTTAGTATAATCCATTGATGAAAACTGACAATTATGACTTTAAAAATATTCTAAAAGAAGTAGCAGATTTTATAGTAGTAATGATAAAGTTAGCCCATGATTTGGGTTTTATAGTAATCTGCAGAACCATTGGCATAATTTTTAGATTCTCATTGATCATAAAAATTGGTGAGTAAAAGATTTCACCTCAGTCCTGTCTGTGAAAAAGTGTGTTTCTCACATCAAAAATTATGATTAACTCTATTTAAAATTCTATTACAGACTAGAATGTTAACCAAGAAATAGAAAATTATTAAAATATTTCTGATAGCATACTACAAACAGGAGTTAAAAATAGCATTTATAAGTACACCTCATATGTATTTGCATATAAATGATAGGGGTTTTAAATTTTGTCACAAAATATAAATGAATAAAAGTTTATCTTTCTATACTTTCTAAATTTCAGTCATTTCAATGAAGATGAGAAGTACTTTAAATTTATTTGAGTAAATTATTTAGAAATATATTTACTTATGAAAAATAAGTTTTTGGTTTAGAGCATTCATTCTTACAGCTCATGGACAAATTGATTTAATTTCTATTTTTTTTTTAAAGGAAATATTTTGTATTCAGAGAGTTAAAACTGTGGTTTTGGCAGATACAAAGGTGTCTAAAGACAGATGGATATGTAGCTCCTGACCCATACTGAAATCAACAGGGGCTATGCATTACCTACATATTCAGAAGCTTAAAGACAGAAAAAAACATTGTTCTAAATGTCAATGATTTGGAAGAAAACATTATTATCAATGTATGTGAATGAGATTGTGTTCCCTATTTGGGGAATTTAATCCACATCTGCTCAAGCAAGTAAAAAAAGACACTCCTTCCTATGGATTTTCCACATACAAACTTCAGCTTGTCTTGAACAGCAGCATTACTACCTGCTTGAAAAAGTGCTGTATATTAAATTCCTTAATGCAAGAAAAAAAAAAGAAAAAGCCCTAAAAAAAAAACCCACTCCCCAAAAACAGTATGCTAGAAGCTAAACACCTTTTTCTGGTTTGTTATCTACCTCCATAGATAAGTTAAAGGGAAGAGCCTGCCAAAATTTCTAAGGATTTTGAGAAACATTTTAGGAAAGAATTTACATGGAAAGGAAAGTGCCATTTGTGCTTCATGTTGTCACGTCTATTGGGTTTCAGAGACTGATGTTTTTAGATACTGTTAATTATTGCTAAAGCATTTCACACTTTTCTATTCTTTTGATTTGACTGCACTTCAACTATAGGAGTACTTCCTTGGGAGGTCATGTGTGACATACAACCATGAATATCTGGCATCTTTTCCAAAGCATGAGCTCTGGTGCATCTTCTAAACTATACAAGCATATAAACTGCATCTTGAGAATCTTAAAAGTGCTTAAAAAATCAATAATTGAGTGTTTTGTATGAGCATCATCAACTCTCTAGTGATGGCTTAAGAGGACTTTAAAAAAAGGTCATTGTGTAATACTTGAGAAAGTGTAACTCCTCTCACCTTCAGCATTAAAACACCTCTTCATCTTAAAAATAATTGCATAATAATTGCATATGAAGCAAATACTTCCACGTATAGATATTGCATACCAAAATAGTGTTCCTTGTGGGGTGACTAAAATTTCACTGTAGCTACTAGATATAGAGACACATGGAAAATTTTGGGATATTGCTTTTGGAAACAATATAAACCCCATGTATTTCAAGTCTAATTCTATAACAGACTAAGGTGCTCAAAAATTAGTGTAATTCATTACACTGTAGTCGACGCATAGCCTTGAAATACATGGAAACTTGTCCACTTCAGGTCATTGTAACTTATTTTAATCTTAGTGCCATAGCTTTTAAACACATGCAGGTGAAGTCACATGATGGGTTTGTTTGTGCCAACATGTGAGACATAACTAGCAGTAACAAGCAGTTGTGTGGACATAACTCCTACCTCTCTGGAGGAGGCTTTAAGAAAGTTTACTGGACTGATTGCATGCTGCTACTTTGGTAGAAAAACATTAAGCTTTGTTGCACAGTAACTCTTCAGCTGGTCTGTCCTTTCAGTTCTACGCATTCATTGATACCTAAATTCTGGGGAACTTCAAAATAAGAAGGAAAGATGATGCCTATTCTATTGACTTCCTCCAGAGATACAGAGCAGAGAAGCAGGAATTTGTAATTTTCAATTTTGGAAACAAATCTACCTACACCCACTTTAAGTTACCAAGTTGTTTAATTGATCTGTCCCTTAGATAGCCATATTAAGTTGGTGGAAACATTTCTGTTAACTTCAGAAACGTTTGATCACAATGCAAAGAAACCATCATATATTCAATTTTTTTTTCACCCTTCCAGTACATCTTTTCTAAGGAATATTTACCCTAATGCCACATATAAAATGTTTGTATATGTGTCTTACACGTTACTGCTACGTTAATTTTTGTGAAGGAATTAGACTAAAACTTGCCTTTGTAAGTGAATTTTAAATTTGTATCTTTGTGTAGGTGAAGGTGGGGGGGCTGTTTGTTTTAAACTTAATTGGAATGGAAGATTTATTCCCTGAGAATATTTAGCTCTCCTAGATTAGCGATTTGGCATAAAGGATCATTCATTTAAGTTTCACACTGTGCTTAATTTGTCTTCCTCCCCTGTCCCCCAAATAATTGTAAGCCAAAGAGGAGAGCATGAGCATTAGCTTTGAATATTCAACTACCTACTTTGTCATATCATAAACGTGCTTCCAGTAATTGTTAACGCTCAGCATAAACTAGTCACAAGAAGTTTGTTACCGTTTGACTGAGGATGCACATGTGACAGAGAGGCATTTTCATACCAAGAATCCAGTTTAGTACTGTTTCTCTGGAGGACAGGGCTAACATAAGGGGATGCCAGGCAATTTTGTGAAGTTTTTTGCTCTGAAGATACATTCCCTCAGACTGGCGTCAAAGCCCTGTGGGCCCTCTGCTTCCCTGGGCATGTCCACAGTAAATTACTGGGGATATGCAGAGGAAAATGAATTGGATGCCATTGCAAAAATACTGTGGTGTCCTGAAGCTGGCATAGATGTGTTAGGTATAATATATTCCTACCTCAGGGGTGTCTCATCATGTTGCAAACTAATAATCACTACAGATTATACCATGTCAGTACTCTTCAATACAAATTTTAATACCTCTACTCTCAATGTTCCATTTTTCTGCTTTGCATCAGTTATTCCAAAGGAAAGCCTTTAGGAAATATGCAATATAGTGCCACACAAATAAACAAAATAGAGTTGATTTTTGTATAGATATAATGTGCAGTAATGAATAGCTCTATAGAAATGTGCTATAGTAATTTTTAAAGCAAAGCTGCTTCATTAGTTAACATTTGAACCTTCAGTAATTCAATTCAGAGTAACAAGTTTTCCTGGAAGGTTATGCTGTATGAGAACTATCAAATGCCTGTAAAATACCTGTTTGGGGTAATAGGACTTGCTAATTGTAAATTACAAATCCACAGAAATTTAATTCTTTACAGGGTCCTTAACAAGGTACACTCAGTTTTCAGGTGCGTGACTGGCTGGCTGACAGTAGTGTTGGTCTTCTACAGTCTCCACACCTTGCAAAAATAAAATCCTACACACTGAAAAAAATTTATTGCTAATGCAAATATTACTAGTGTGATTACATACTGCTATTGTAAACATATGATGCAAGTTGTGCCTAGTTCAGGCAAAAACCTAAAACACATCTGACTTTCTAGTGGGAGGAACACATAACTCTTTGTGCTTGGGTTTGATTTCAGGACTGAAGGTGCCAATCTTAGAGAACAGATACTCAAACTGTAAGAGACAAGACAGAAAAGGAATGCCAAATTAAAATAATGTCATAAAGTTCTGATAAGTTTTTATTCAATTGTCTATTAAGTTAATGTTTCTCCTTTCAAAACAGAATTTGCTTCCAATCTTTTTAGTGTAAAATGCTTATCACAGCCTCCTTGTAGGAAAAAAAAAGATGATATGAGGGATCCTTAAGAAATGCTCTTCAAATCACTGATTTATAAAATCTAAAGCATATTTTAATGGAGATTTTTCTTCTGTCCAGCTGAGGCCAATTGTTCTTGGCTTTTTTCCCTTTCCAGTTTTCATAGGGCTATTGTACAATATAATAGTTCTGTTTTTAAGAAATTCACATTAACATTACAGATAGCAAATGACTGTGTGATTAAAAGGACTAAAACTTCTGATATTGTGAGGACCTCAAGTGCAGCTAAATTGAAGCACTTCCTCTCAGGGGTGATGAAGGTTACGTAAGTCCTGTCAATGGTATCTAATGTCAGCTGCATGACACAAGTCCTCCATACTGTGAGATTTGAGGGGTTACTCAGGCCAGTGAAGAAGCACCTGATAAGACCACTGAAAATGCTGAATGGATCCATCAACATAAAAACATGACAGGAATGGAAGGACATGCTACAAATGTCTGTTACCTTTTTTTTTTTGTGGCTCTGTGGACTGAAGATGACTACTTTGTCTTCTTACCACCTGGTCAAATTTACGTAACAAAGGAATCAATACGTAAACACTTAGGAGAGAGATAGATGGTGAAGGATACATGACAAGGATCAATTTAATAAAACCTATCAGGCCACAATAAACATACAGCATCTCTGAAAAAATTAAAAGAGATGGTTTGCTGGGTAAAGTGAGTTAATTGTTTTAATAGATTTTAGTAAGGGTATTCATGCAATCTGCCCTGGAAGCTTTATAGAAGGAATGGAAAAACGAGGCTGGAATACAGCTCAGGAGATCATCCTGTCCATCCCCAGACACAAACCACCCATGGCACAGAACCCGCTCCTGACACATTTGTCTAACCAATTCCTGAAAACATCCAGCAACAGAGACTCCACAATCTCCCTAAGCAAACTACTCCCATGCCTAACTGTCCTTTACACTAAAATTGTCATTCTTAATGGTCAGACTAATCACATCACTTCTTGCCCTATCCACAGACAAAGAGCTTGTTCTTTCCCTCTTAGCGTCAACTTTTTTGCATATCGAAGCCCTAACATTTGTCTGGAATCTTCTGTTTTCTATTCTAACCAACCTCAATTCTTCCATCTTTGCACACAACTCATCCTGTAGCCCTCAGAGTAAAGGTCACTGGGTAGAACACGAGGGGAGATATTGCAGATCGAAACATAAAATAGTACCCATTCCAATATTACCAGTAGTCTACAGTCATGTGTTGACAATAATGAAAGGAACCCATAATTATGTAGGCATAGGTTCTTCCATGAAGGCAAATGCAAACTTTCTAATAATCTTACAATCTTCACCATATTTTCTTACCGTTTATGCAGGTATCATCTCCTTACTACAGAAATGGATGTTAAGAATCACATATAATGAGAGTAGCTTTTTTCACATGTAGGCATTTATAGCTACCTGCATTCAAATGAAGATCAGCATTAGGTGCACATGGGATTTTTAAAATAAAGTAGCACATAGACAAAAGCTACATTCTAAACTGTTTTTAAGAATAAAATATATGAGATGTAATAATGTAAATTAATCAAAAAGGTTATTGCCACTGTGAACTATATAAAAGAAACTATGACTCGAAGTCAGAAATTAGTATTTACTAGAAGAACCTTCGTAAGGATACACGTAATTAGACATTCCATGGGATTTTTGTGTTATCAGCCTTACCCTCATCATCTGCTACATAGGTTTTGTTTTCCATATGGCAGTTGCTTTAAGTTCCAAGAAGCCAAAATCTGACATGGAAATTGTTAGCCAAAAATAGAATATTCTTCTAACTACAATTGTTTTCTACTGACATATTTCCAACTGTAGAGCAGTCAAATGCAGTATTATGTTTACTCTGAGTCAGATTCTTAAAAATATAAAATAAAATAAACACACTTTTTCTTTCCTCACTTCATTTCTTGATCTTTTAGGCATACAGAAAGAGACAGTTGGTTACTGTCCTTGGGATTTGATCTTGCACTATATCAGTAGCTTTGCTCATGTGAATAGTTTAGTTAAGGTCCACAGCACTCTTCATGCAACTGAACTTATTAAGATAAAGTTCTATAACAGTTACAAAATATATATTGTAAAAAGGTGCGTATTTTAAAGCAAGCTAATATGTATGCACCATAGATATTTTTATGACCTTTTATACATTATATGACTTAATTATAAAAGCCATACAGCAATGATTCAGAATGACACTGGACCAAGTTTATCCATAGATGTATTCCATACATGTCAATGAATGTATCTTACACTTCTGAAAAGTGACTTAAACTTCCACTGAGGATGCCAATTGCCGAGTTGGTATACTTCCATTGATATTATAATAGATCACTGTCTCCTACACTTCCTTTGACTTCTCATCCATTATGATGTCAATGGAAAAGTCTATACATAATTTGGCTACTGAGGGGAAAGGAAAAAAACAAAGGACATTTTTAACATCTTCTTTCATATTTAAAATGTAAGTATCTGGCATATTTAGATAGGCTATGTTACTAGCCTGTCTAAACCACAGAAATGGAGAAGTTCAGTGTGAAAACTCGCTTTATATTTCCAATGTATTCTGTGAGTAATGAACAGATAGCTGGTGCTGATTTTTTTTTTTTTTTAATGAAAGAGGACTTTTTTTGCCTCTGTAGTAGAAATGCTGAGTGATAGATTGTGATTTGGATTACACACACACAAGAAAATTACATGAAGAAAAGAAAGAAGGTAAGTAAAAACTTCCTCCTACACTCCAAAGTAGCTTCCTACATCTCTGTTAGGATTTTCCAAAAGTAAAGAGGGAGAGAGAACTTCATAACTGTTATTTCATCCATCTGAATAGAGAGATAGAAACAGTGAGCCTGTTTCCTGCTCCCAGATTACACTACACAGTTCATCTCAGCCAACATGGAGCTGGTGGAAAAACTCTTTGCAAATGGCATAAATTTACTTTGGCCAAAAGAGAAGAAATTCTGCTTAAGGCACAGACCCTTTCAAGGCTTTTACAATGTCAAAGACTAAGCTAACCATAACTGATCTTATGTAAGAGCTGCAGGTTACCTTTGAAATAATGAAATACCATGCCGCAAACTTAACTCTGAAACTCTTCACCTGTCTTGGTTTAAGTGAGACCTTTCATTTAATTTTGCTTCAGGGTGTTTTGCTAGTTAATTAAATCCAATGCCATAATGCAGACCCCAATGGAGATCTTTTGTGAGTATTATTCTTCAGATAGAGCACCTGTCTCAGATGCTAATAGCTTCTTGAGTATGCAGCAGCCTCCAAGCATTTTGGGGTGGTGTGACAACACACATGGAGACAGAGGTATGACTGTAACGTGAACCTTGGTATAGATCTGTCTGCTTCCTACCTTATCGTTGGTTTTCATGTCTCTTCACTGCATGCTGTATCTTACTTGACTCTTAATTTCTTTTTATTGATGGAGACTTTGAAAGCCAAAAACCACTGTAAGGGCAGGAAATGCAGAGTGTGGTCACTTTCTGCAACCTATTATAAAACAAAATTGCTCGGTATCCTTTGTGTAACATGAGGTTTCATTTATTGATTCAGAGTAGCATCATCATACCAGAAAATTCTGTAATATATTGCTACCTTTCAACAACACAAAGGAGAAAAAAAAAAAAAAAAAAAAAAAAAAAAGAGCGAAAAAGGAGAGAAAGCGAGATAAATGTAGCTTTGTTGTCTGTTTTCAATAAAAGTCTTATCTACCCCACGCAGGATGATACATCTGCAACTACAAATAGCCACAAATTTCTCTTTATCAAGCAGGCATCATCTTTCTGTGGACAGACACCAAAACAATCTCTCTGGTGGATTCATTTTTATGTGCTGGAATGTGGTCATTCCTATGTTTCCTACACTACCCTTATAAGTACAGGTATCTACCTTAATTTTTGAAAGTAATCCTGCGTAGTCAAGAAAACAAACATGAATATATTTCATTGAATCGTGTCTAGGCCCAAGTGAAAGAGATGTACAGAAACAACTGGTTTATAATGGTTGATAGGGATGTGCAAAACAGATAAAAGACACCTCATCATATTCTTAAACGGCCCATTCTAAATGGTAGAAATACATGCCTTTTAGCACAACAGTTATCTTCTCTCTAAATTGCTTCCTCTCTAGGCTTTCCCCCTCCCCCAAGAGACTCTTTATGTCCCCTGAAGATTATCCAAACAGAGAATGGTAATGAATAGGACTTCATTTCTTCATATTTATGAAGACATCAGTAATTAATGACTAGATGATATTTGGATATTCTAATTATGTTTGTTCAGGCAATGTTCAGATTTGTAACACACTCCTTTCCTACTAAAAAAGTGAGTGTATGCTTTTTTTTGTTCTATTCCTAGGAACGATATCTTATGTCTTAGGGATCCTGGAGCCTATCAGTCAAGGATCATGATAATTTCTATTGGACAAGGTGCTGTCCCAAAGCACATCAAAGGTAATTATAAAGAAATTAACAGCATGGATTTCAGTTACACATTTTACAGGACTTGAATTCAAGTTTTATCTTGGTACTGGTGTTCAAGCAGGTTTCAGGACCTTTCTACACTTGAAAATACTATTTTACACAAGTCATGCACAACATCCTGATGGAACCATAAAGGGCACCAGTCAAGAAGGCTGCTCAGGCACAAAACAACACTGATTCATATTCTGCTATCCACAACTTGCTGAGAAGGAAGTCAAAACAGGTGAGCAATGAGAAGTTTCTGAAAACATTTCAGAGATGGACAGAAAGGCTGCTCTGCAGTAGATCATTTGTTGTGCTGTGAATTTTCCAGGAAAAACATAGATGAGCTCTAGACAATGTTACATTTGGTACCCATTGCAGACAGAAGATAAATAAGGATTCTCTAATACTCTTGGCAGCCAGATCAAATGGCTGCAAACCTAAAAGGAGGGGAAAAAAAAACCCAACCCAAACAGTATAACAAAATCTCTCAAGCTTAACCCTGTACTGCAGGAGGACAAATTAGAAATACTCTTTCTTGCCTAGATAGTCAAACATATAAGTTTAGACTTTTATTTTTTTTTATTGTTTAACTTGCACTCAGCTCTACAGAGAAATGGATAATCTGCCTGTTAGGTGCCATAAAGAAGAAAAATTGGCTTTACTGTATGTCCACTTCTATAAATAGAGGAAAAAAGGTTTTAAGTTTAAAGCACAGAATTAGAAACAAGGTGTTCTAATATGGTCTAAACCCACCTCAGAGGGTGACTTCTGCTGTTACCCTACTTCCTCATGTATTAGGTTCACAATCTGCTAAAGCATGGCTTGGTGTATATATATAGCTGTAAGTTACTACGTGTAACATTTAGAATTTTAAAAAGAAACTTCCTCTGGTGAAGTGCGTAACTCATTATAAACGTCTAGCAAACAAACATCTATCTTGCTTTTCAATGGCACTAACAAGTAAAATTAAAATTATATATAGAACTAAGCAAGAATCTTTAGGACAAGATAATGCTGTTGGTGTAACTGTTCTTTAACACTTCTTGGAGTAATGTAGGATTTTAGTATTAGGTCTCTCAGTAGGGTAAGCACCGACCTGATTTCCAGTGAATGACTTGGCTCTAATCTCTACAGAATGTTTAAAAACCTTCTCTTTAGCCTTCAGAGTTTTCTGTTGTCTTTACCACCAACCTATAAATTTATCAAGACATTCGTTGTAGCTTTACCTAATATTCAACCATTATTGACCATCTGCCTGAGGTTTTATTGATGAGCAGTATTTATTCACTGAAAAGTATAGTGATGAAGCAATAGTTATGAACCTCTGCAAGTTTTGTTCCTGCCTCTAGCAGAGGGAAAACGTATATATGCCTTTCTGGAAAAAAACAATTTTATTCTTGCCCGCTTCAGTGATAAGGAAAAAAAAAACCCTGCTTCGAAAGCAACTACTTTTATTTTCAAAGTTGTGTATATTGTCATCATTCGCATAGCTTAAATGGTAACTTCAAGATTATGACTCCTGAGCTTATTAATTGGAACTGCACACCTAATTTCACCAACTTCCTTTCTCCAACACACAAAGAATGAGAGAACAAGTACTGTATTATGTATATCTGTCCATATTTAAGTACAAATTGTGCATGGATGTGAAATAAAAATTCCAACTTTGCTCATATAGAACACGTATTGAAAGGACTAGTGTTGTGAAGAATGTAAAGCACCAGGAGAAATAAGATAACATGTTTAATACTATAACAAAGAAAATAAAAGTTACTGAGCAGCAAGCCCAAGGAGTTATTTCCACTTGGATGGTAATGTGTGTTAGGTTAGTTGTCTTTTTCTGAGCAGAGGGCCTTTGACCCTTCCAGTGAATAGAGTTCGCTAAATTGCTTCCTGTTTCAGAATCTGTGAAGCCACAGAGTGAACACCCTCAAGAAACCCGTGTAGGTTGAATATGGCCAAAGTGGATACTTCAGGAGCTGCTTGTACTAGAGGAAGCTCGATTTGCAACAGATTGAAGGTTGAAAGATCAAAGATCATGAAATATAGACAAAATAACAGTACAGGCAATGACTCTTTCCGCTTTATAAGTCACAAAAGCCATAAGAACAAAAAGGTACCTGCATTTATCTTCTGTATCACAGTGAAAAAAAATACTCAAGTAGAAAGTGTTTCTCTTTGAACAAAAAGCATTAAAAGGAATAGAAAGCAAAAAACTAATCATGCTAACCTGTTGCTAAGTTTCTAAGTCAACAAAAATAATCTTGCACAAGTAGGGAAATAAGCTGTACATGCACAAGTGGTAAGGTTTAAAAGATAAGGAAGGAAAAAAATAGCAGGCCTGTTTGAAACTGAAGTTTCATATATCGCATGTATTCTGGGATTTGAGCACTTTCTATCTCTGTTTTGAGGTACCAAATGTGAACCATTAGGTGATAACAATCAGAACATACGGGGAGTTCATAAAAACAGAGTTGAGGTATGGGTCACAGTCTGATGGCAAGTAAATCAAACCTTTGCTTTTAAGGCATGCCATTTCATTGCTAATAGATAGGCTCTGTTGACTGCATCCCCCAATCCTGTACAGGCATCCCATTGCTTAACAGTGCCCAACTCCACAAAACCATAGACAACATAACAAAGTGCTGTAGACAGACACACATAGTTTTTGTTATGTATTCTCTTTTAAGAGTTGAAATTTAAATTTCACTTGGATCTTGTTTAAAAGTTTAGATGCATTGTTAGACATTTAGAATGTTACATGAAAATGTACTTCTAAACTGGAATACTTGTAGAGGTATTTAGTTCAGTTTTAGGTCAGCAATTGCCTGTAGCAACTGTTATGCATATCACATTACATAAGTACTCAATTGTTCTTTACTTATTCACTTTCAAACTAATTTTCTTAGCTTATTACATAGAAGCAAGATCTGAGACAGTTCCCAGTCACTGAGGACAAGCACTTAGAAGAATATCGAAGAGTAAAAAAAGATTTTTTTTTCTATTCCTCATCTAGCAATATAGCATAATTTCAATTTTTTTCTCCCAGGGTTGATGGGGTATTTTTTGTCCGTTTAAAAGCTCATTTTTTATTACATTTTCATGTATTCTCTGGAAATATTAACACAGGTCTTGATGTTCTTAGTGTTCAATTATTAGTGGCCAGTTTGTACCCAAGACCAACAATTTGAACTGAAGTAGTACCAATACCTATTGTGCCTGCTCCGGGAGTATAAAGTTTGCCAAGTGCTGTCAAAAACTTTAAGGCAGTCACTGTTATGTCCATGAAGTTTCTGGGTCCATCATGTTCTTGTGCTCTACGAATGACACGTCACATGTATGTGGCACTTTTATAACGAGACCAACATAACTTATTTTTAATAGGTACAGTTTTGTAACATAATTAACTTTCTTGGCAATGCCATAGCTCAGGCAGAAATCTTGTGGCTGAAATTTTCATTGAAATCTATCTATAGTTCAGCACATCGCCAGAGAAATCTCAGGAAAGCGTATTTCCCTTTCTAAAAGAAATGTCCCTTTCCCTGCATTGCTGGCAACACGAGCTCTTCTTCAAAATTCTCCACAGACAAACAATGTGATATTCTGCTTTATGAAACAGTTTCCTCAGCTTGTTTACATATTATATTTAACCAACACTAGCAGCAGATTCACTGTCATAAGAAGTGGAACGGAATTGTGTGAAAATGGTATTTACTATGCTGAGACACATACAGACTTCTGTGTAAGCAGGGAACTTGCATCCTCACTTGCACTAGTGCTGTTATCTTTTCCCTGCTATTGGGTGACCCACTATAGCAGATACTAGAGTCAACCGTGCTGTCCAAGGGCATATTCTTACTCTCTTTCAGGGGCCTGATAAAAGATACACTCGTGTAATACTCTTCTGGTCTCAGCAATATTAGTCTGGTTGGTAAAATTCCTGAACTAAAGCAGCATACAGCAGATCTTACTAGGCTATGGTGTAGCCTATATACACCAAGGAATATGTGAACTGTATCTGTGGAGTCTACTAATTTAATTGCACAGGAGATCTAGATGTCCAGTGGAAAATGTTTAGTCTGCAGACTGAGAAAATGCTCCTCTTTGTGCTTGTTTCAAAACAAGGAATGCCTAGACCTAACTCAACCCCAAGTAAAAATAATGTTTATCTTTCCAGTGACTTCAGGAAATGTTTAACTCCGTGTATTCAGGATACTTAGGATTCAATCACCTGAAATACAAAAGCTATAGGTTGGAAGATCTTTCTTCCTTCTGACCTAGTAAGTAGCAGCTATCTTCTTAGTATGGCTATTGTTCTCAGCCGGATGATAAATCTCACCCTAAACGGAGGGAATCTATACTTAAAGTGTGAAACATAAGGATTCTGAAGTTCTCAGTAAGAAGTTATTTTCCATGTGGCATTTTGCACATCACTCAAATAAAAACAGGTGCCACAGAGTCAACCAGGAATCCAAAAGTCCAACTATGTCCTGCTTGGTTATCACATTCACCAAAAAGGGAGGTTAAAAGTTAAATTTAGTTAAACAGTTTCTATTGATGTGGAAAGCAGGAAGGAAGTCAGTTGATGCCACTACAAAGTGATAAATACAGTAAAGCAGTCCCTACCAATGAAATGGATAGGTACATTTTTAGTAAATAAAAATGTATGGTACACCTGTTGAAGTGGAAAAGAGCATTCATACATTGTGCAAAATTGCTTTAGAAGCTTAAGTATGCAACATGTAGTTATAAATGCTCTAAAATAAGAGAAATGTTAATATAGTAGAATATATGAAAAAAATCTGAAAATGGGTATCAGAAATTATCATTAAAGAACATAACCTTATGGAATGGGTTTAATTTGAAAAAGACATACAACTGCAGAAGTTCCCCGTGCTTATTTTAACCAAGGGTATATGCTCTCAAACTAAAAGTTAAATGGTGATCATTAAGCTGTTTGAAACAGTAAAAGGCTTTAGGAATAGTTGTAGTCTGCTGCTGATAGGACACCATTTTTTTTTCTTATTTGTAGACGTATCATTTAGGTGGATACTGCAGATGTACAGCAGAATTTAGGGAATGTGAGAAGTTTAGTTAGATTGCAAAGCAATAGGGGGTCTAAAACCAGCCTAATTGGCATTACATTCTAATTTTGTTTAAAGGTAAACTACTTGGATCCTTTTATCAGTGTTGTCATCAACTTATTATCCACCATTAACTCCATGTTCTTCTCTATAAGACTGCTGGCTGCCTTCTCTTACAATTTCTTACCACTTCCTAGTCTTACACAGTAGGTTGCACTATTAGCTCTCTGTGTGCATATATCAGAGTGCAATAAACACACACATATAGACATTTCTCTTTCTCTAGTAAAAGTGAGAAAAAGCTAAAAAAAAATATATATATTTTTAAAAAAAGCTAAGCTGCCAGAAATATAATATTTGTATTAAAACTAGAAATAGCTTCTTCAATACAAAAAAAAAATGTCAAGGGAAACTATTAGAAGTAGCACAATAGGGAATTTTTAAAGAATCAGTAATCAATGATCTTTTCCTAACTGCTGAATGAAATTAAACTAGATGAATTTAGATCAGTTGGCTGGCATGAAAAAAAATGCAAATTGTGTTTGACAGGTAAGTCTTTGTTATAAATATGAATCAAGTATGTTAGCTTGCCTCAGTCAAAGTAGCCATCATTTGTATATCTGATGTCCACAAGCAAGATATCAAGGGAAAACCTTAGAAATATCCTGACAGTTAACTTTTTAATGATATGCAATAGAATGGGAGTTCCCATTGTTGCTTATGAATATCTGCTTTATGGATTGTCAGAAACCTTCATTTTCACAGGCTGGTCTAGCTGTTACTTTTCACAAGCCCTAAATGCATACAGAGAAGAGGACAGAAAACAAACAGTATCACAATATGAAGGGTTTCAAGTCATAACAAAAAATGCCACTTACAGACAGATTAGAAAAAAAAAAACACCACACACCACCAGAAAGAAAAAAGAAAAAGAGAACAAAATGCTCATTTTTCTAAGTCAAGAAAAGGAACAAATCAAGATCACAAGTACACTGTGTTCTAAATTAAGACAGAGATGAGTGAAAATGTGGTTTTTCTTGTGTGCTAAATACATTGAAAGAAAAGTTTGAGAAAGAATGGAGATCAGATTTGGAAACTGAAAATTCAATAATAGATGTTAGATTAGATTGAGTAACAAAATGTCTGAAGCATTGACGTATTAAAAAACCCAACCAAACAACCAAGAGGTCTAATACAAATTTATGTGCTACTCATAATGTAAGGTGAACAGATAATCCCATTCTGCTGGAACACCAGCAAACACGTTAGTAAATGCCACCCAGTTGAGCATATTTGCAACTCTTATCACAGCCACACTGTGACAGCGACAGTCGCTGCTGCTCCCCCAGTGTCTGTGTCTGTTCTCTCCCCAAGCCCGTGATGTGACCAGTCAAACTTCTCATTGTTCCCTGAGACACAAGCTGCCTTTATTATTTCCCTCCCCCTCCAAAATACCCTCACACACCTCTCACACACACTTCAGAGGTAAATTGCATGAGTATTTGAGCATCTCAAGGAACAAAGAGTGAACAGACTACTGTTTTTATCGTTCTCCCTGTCACAGTACTCCTATTTATGCTCCTGAACTGACAGAAGCTCAGGGCAAAACCCAAGTTTTTTGTTTCCACAGGTCCTTTTCCCATCCTTGCCAGATTCTCACTGACTCCAATTACAAATGCAAGGGAGGACAAGTCCACTGTCTCGTAATAACAGAGAGAGAGATTGTCACTGCTTTTACGTTATCCAGGGAAATAATGCTCCCCTTCCTCAGCAGCATTCGATTTGTGACTCCAATGGCAAAAAACTGGGAAAGGACCAAATGAAGTAAAGAAAAGGAACGGCTTTGGCTTCACTTCTCCTCACCAGCTCATGTAATGGGCCAAGTACATCAGAGAGAAACCTGTTTGCACGTAGAGGCGATGTAATGTTTTCCTTCCTCCCTGGATGAGGGAGTATGAAGAAAAACGATGGGCTGCAGTTTGTTGTCTAGTTTGCTATGAGCTAAGATGCTCCTTATGCTGGTGAAATTGTAATTTGTGTCTAGAAAAGAGATTTAAAAAAAAAAAGAAAAGAAACGAAAAAACTTTTACTGAAGAGAATCAGATCCTCAATCTATTCTATGCCAGAAGTCTATCAGTTCCCTCAGAACACTGCTCCTTTTTAGGATTTACCTCCTGTTTGTGGAGCATGTAATGTACAAAATGGCGAGACAGCAGCTGGACTGCACTACAGGGCTTAGCTCTCTTCCAGTGACCAAAGAAAACTGCTAAAATTCAGAGCAGAAACAATACTGAGTCATATAATAAACAAGCTAATCAACACAGTTCTTAAAAATTTGCTTGAGAAAAAAAAAAATAATCTGCAGCTGATTCTGAAACAAAAGGGATGAAATAAGTAACAGATAATTCTAAGGATGAATGTTCCCATTCAGTAGTGCTAAGGCTCAATTTAAAAAAGTAGAGAACATACATCCTCCCCAACAGTTTCCAAAATTGTAATACTTTTATTTTAAATGAGTGTGAAGTTTTAAAAGAAACAGACATTGGGTCGCAGACTACCCAAAAAACTTGAGGGAGATTTTTCTTTTTTTTCTTATTAGAAAACAGCTATTTATTCATGTTGTAATTTTTCTAGCTTTATATTCTCAAATAATTTCAACTTCTTTGAAACTGTAAGGATTCATATATTAGTCAACAGAATTAAGTAATATTCTAAAGAAACACAAAGCATAACGCACTTTACCGGATTTATAAGCAACTAATACAGTTTTGTATGAAGAAAAGAGACATCTTAGATGAGAAAAATCAGCATAGCTGAACACTACCACCAATCAATTGGGGGGTGAGAGATAAAATGAGCATTTTCACATGGGAACAAATACAATACACTAACAAAATTGCTGAGGTGCACTTACTCTAGAAAGACATTCTTAGCGTGAGCTGTGAAGATTACAACACCTGGAACTCATTTGCAGTGATTAAATATCTGTGTTGTTACACAAAAGTGAAATCCAATTCCATGAACTTTTGCAAAAATTTTCAAAAAGCCTTAGATTTATTCTTGGAAAGACAGGGAAGTAGGGTGCTCAAAGACTTACAGACTGAAAGCGATGAAAACATGAAAGGTAATCTCCAAGTTTCATTGCCAGATGTTTGTGAATTAAAGGGTTCCAGACAGTACACCAGACAAACAGTTATAGAAATAAGAACAAGAATAGGGGGGTAGTTTCTTCCTATCCTTACAAAGTCTAAGCCCCAGTTTTCTCTCTGATCTTTGCCTTATTGTTTTGGTAGGTTGCTTGTTTAATTTTTTAATGATATGGGCTTCCAAAAAACTCAGAAATTCCCCCTATTCTCACTATTCAGTTTTGCGTCAGATATCAGAAATCTAAAACCACCTTCATTACGTATGCCAAAAAATGCTGGATGTTGCTTGCATTTCTGATTGATCCAACATGCATTCCAGTTCAAAGTCAGAAATAGCCTGGAATAAGTCATCACTGCCGTCAAAGAGGTAGTAAACGGAAGACCTAGGTCAAAGACATAGCATTGAGGTAAGAACATTAAATTAGCTTAATCATTAACTATTTTTTTTCCCTAGCAGCTATTTATCAACATACAAACATCCAGGATCCCAGCTTCATTTGATTGATGCTAGATGAATTTAACCTGTTTTTCCTATCTGTGTCTTAATGACCTTGTTTGATATGCCTTAATGGAAACTAGCTCCTTTGCTCAGCTGCTTAAGATGTATTCCTATTCATGTTGTGTACCTAAGCAATGGAGATGAAGACCAGAAGGATTAAAAAAAGGGGGGTTTGACTTGGTTGAAATGCAAGGAAATGTCTTTCCAAACAAAGCGCTCAGAGTCATTTAAATCTGTAAAACAGGAGTTAAAATTAATGTGAGCCACAATTTACCAATCCATAAATTCCTGGACATCAAAATCTGTCTCGAGACGTTGATAAGAGGAGTGTCATTTGATGATAATGAAGTTCACTAGACTCACTGTCCTGGATGGATGGTGCATGGATGGTAACTACTCTCTCATGCATACTGGAAAGCAAATAAAAATAGATAATTGAGCTATTTCCTCTACAGAAGGGGAAGAAAGAATTATTGCTATTTTTATCTGTAATAGCTGAGTACCTTCTGATTACTTATAAAAATTTGGGTCATGAAATTTGTCTATAAAGAAGAACCCCATTACAGCAAAATACCTAAAAAAATATTGAACTTTAAGAATGGTGACAGACGCATTATCTTCAATGAAAGCATTCACATACTTAAATGCTCTTTTTAAATCACCTACCAAGCTACCATCTCCATAGCTAGCAACCAGCTTGCACTAATTTTAGCAAGCTGAGGAAATATCTAACATTTTATTTGAAGTATTTAAGAGAAAAGACAATCCCAATAAAGGGTAGTTTGCTCAAAAAGAAGCAGAATTTTCCACTCAGTGGAGACAAGCAACAAGGATACTGTCATATCAGGACTGTTTGCAGAGTTCAAGAATCCACTGAAAATATCATCTGAGGTCTGTATATTCAGAGGCTCACAAGTGAATCTTAGACTCTAAGATTTGCAGGGTAAACTCTTGCCCTTAGACTGCTGCCAGTCATTACAATGTAATTGAATAACTCTACCTTTTTGCTACTCCAAGAGATCACTCAGGTTTTTCAGCAACTACTAGGTGAAGGCTTTGAGCAACAGAATAGATAAGAGGAGCATAAGACACAGGACTATGAAACTGCCATTTGTTGGTTTCTTCAAAATTCATTTATTCTGCTTGAACTTGTGTATGAAAGTATTTTGGTTCCTTCAAGACAGAACCAACATTTTGGTCTCATTTTGTTTTGTGAAACGTAACCTGGAGTATGTTGTTGGGTTTTTTTTTTGTTTCACTGTCAAGATGAAGAACAAATTCCAGTAAATCAAAAGAATATCTTTACAACTTATGCTTTCATGACGTAAGACAGGATATTATTTTTCAAGACATAATATAGTCATACGTTATAAAACACGAAAGCTTTACCTGCGTAGTATAATTTGTTGACTGGAACCTGAGATAACACAGGCTAGCCTGGTGCAAGAACCCAACTGCAATGCCATATCCTGGCTCCTATATTGTTATTGTCCCTATGCTCACTCATAAACTCGGTGCATCCTGTGATTCTCTGAGAAAAGACATTGTTGTATTCTTTCCCGGTCTCACATCAATTATGTATACGTCCATTGGGAGAGAACTAGGGAGTCACCAGAGAATTCTCAGCATTCAGAAAATCTAGGCTGCATCATACTACAAACTCATGGCATTCAGACCATAGAAAACCTACATCCCAGAAAGCAAAGTTTTGAACACTGAAATGCATAGACTTTAATGTTTAAAGCAAATCCCAACCTGAGTAAGCTGTTTTTCTGAGAGGGTGAGGAAGCTAAACAAACAGGTAAATCAATAAATTGTTTGTGCTCTACGTTTCAGTGGCAAAAAAAGTTATGGACGTAGTCAAAGATTACACTTTGACATGACAGGAGATGACACCATGACAACTGAAAAAAACGGAAGAAGCCTTCTAATTGGAGGCCTTGTTTGTCAAGGTGGACTTGAACCACACTGATATCTGCTGAAATGGGGACATCTCAGGACACAAGGAATCCACAGGATTTATGGAGTATGTCAGGGACAAATTTTTGACAAAGGTGGTGAAGATGCAGGGTGGGTGTGTCCTCCTGTCATAGCTGCTACTCACAAATAAGAACTAGTTGGGAATGAGGTAGTCAAGGGTAACCTTGGCAGAACCGAGCAGGAGACAGTAGAGTTTGAGATGAGGAAGTCAAATAATCAGATAAAACTTGTAGACATGGGAAACTGCCTTGAAGGACAAAGGGGTCCAGGATATCTGGTTGACCTTCAACAACAGTCTCCCCAAAGTACAAGAATTGTCCCTTCCACTGTGCAAAGAAGTCAAGCACAGGAAGCCAGCTTGGCTCGATGGGGAGTTCCGGACTGAGCTCAACTGCAAGAAGGAAGTGTACAGAAAGGGGAAGCAATGTTGGGCTACCCAAAAACATTATTAAAACATTTCCTGGGCATTCAGTAGTAAAATTAGAAAATCCAAAGCTCAGATGGCAGGAGATGCAAAAGGCGATAAGAACCTGTTGTTATCTTGGAAGAAAAAGAAAGGCTAAGTGTGGGCCTATTGCTGAATGGGGCAGAGAAATTAATGACAGAAAACAAGAAAAAGATGAGAAACATGATGTCTTTTTTGCTTTGCTTTAACTTGTACAGGCTTCTTTCATGTCTGCCTCCTAAGTCCTGGGGAACAACATTGGGAGATGTATTATCTGTGTTAAAATGAAGAGTGAAAGACTCAAAAAAAAAATTGGACATTAAAATCCATGGAACCAGACTGAATTATCTCAGAACCTGCTGAGGGAAACAGCAAGTTTCATTGAGACACACTCTTCTGCAATCTCTAGTGTCAATGGTCAATCTCTAGTGTCATGTCAATGCTAGTCAATGGACTAGCATATGTGAGAGCTCTTTGAGTAGTGGAGACAGGCAGATGTCACACCTGTTTTCAGGAAGGGCAGGCAGATCTAGGGAACTACAGGCTGATCAGTTTAACCCATGGAGCAGAGAAGAGGCAATAGGCATAATTTGCAGGAAGGGAATTTCCAGTTAGACACTAGGAAAAGCTTGTCCCAAAGAAGGTGGTCAGACGCTGTGGAAGAGACATCTGTCCTTGGAGATATTAGAAATTCAACTGGATAATACCTCAGAGATGTTAGACCTGCAGGCCTATTTTAAGGAGGAAGCTAAGACCAGATGATCTCCAGAGATATCTATCTAAATTATTTTGTGATTCTGATTTGTGGTTTTGTGCAAGAATATTTCATAAAAATTGGCAAGAACTACATTACTAATAAAAAATTAAAATGGAATCTGCTTATGAAAGCTTTGTAATAAGTAATTTCTTTTTGAGAAGATCAGAAGCCCTAAAAGTGTTAAGGGGGGAATCTTTTGAATAAATTTAAAAGAATTTGGGACAGGAAAAGATCAAACTACAGTCCTACTACCTTTTAAAAGATTGTGTGTATTCCCTATGCTGCAGTATAATTCTCATGGTGTTCAACATGTTGGTCAACTAGACAAAAAGACCTGTCAGTTAATAAGAGTAACCCAAACCTCTCAGAAACTGAGGACACTCCAGTCTTTTCCTTTAACAAGTCAGTTACTGATAGCTTGCACCCTAATAATTTGTGTACCTAAGAAAAAAAAAAAAAATTGGAGCTTTCATGTGATGGTAAAAAGGAATTTGAGATTTGGATGCCAAATCATTTGGGTGCCTTTGAAAACATGGCTGTTTTTTCAAGTGTCTTTTTTGTTGTTGTTGGGTTGGTCCAGGATTTTGGGTTTTTTTTGCCAGTACCAAAGGGCATTTCACAATGGGGAAAAAAGTATCCCGAATTCTGCAGACAAACTGTTGCTAGTATTGCTTCATCTGTCATATGCTCTATCAGTTGGCATTCCTGCAGATAAAAGAAGTCTTAGTGCCATGAGATGAGTAAGAAATTGGGTCCAATATAGTATGTTAGCAGACTGATTTTTCTCTCTCACACGCCTTCATATTGAGTGGGATGTGACTGCCAAACCAAATCCAGAAGAAATAGTGGATTTGAATGTTAGCAGAGATGGGGGGCAGGGGGTGAAATTAACATTATCATTAAAGCTGCCTGCCGTTTTAACTACATTTCAAATTATGAATATACAGCTCAAGGATTTCTGGCATTTGACACCTTCCCCCCACCCCCACCCCCCGCCTTTTTTAATTATTTTTTTTTTTTTAGAGGAATGCTTTTCATCTTTAGTTACGCAAACAATATCGATACAGTAAAGATTATTTTAAAGGGAGGAAAAACTGGGTTTAAACACCAATCCCATAGTTCTATTCATCAAAACTACACCTCTTAATTAGTTGTTACATTTGAACTTGTAACTGCTAGATATATAGCAGTTTTCAATTCATAAATATGCATACATAGCTATCTATTTATATTCCATAAAATATTATTCTTTTGCTAAATGCTGTCAGCTGAAATAAGGACCAGATTCAATAATCTGCAAGTCTCTTGTGAAATGCTGACAAATAACTACTCATTTAGAAAGCTGAAGAAATGAAATGTTTTACAAGCAATACTTCCTTACTTCACACCCTGTGACTTTTGTTATTAAACTAAGGTATTATGAAGGACAACAGTATCAAATACCCTTGAGAGAACTTTTAGAATTTATCAATATATACATCAAATATACTACTTAAGAAACTAATTCTATGAATGAGGGTAGTTTAACTACAGTTGAGCACTTGCAACCTAAGTGCCCGATGTGCCACAGCAATTTTGCTCCTCTCCTGCACCCCTGTGCACTCTTGCCTGACCATCCTGGAGAGAATGGTGGCCCTGGGAGATGAGGCTGCGGGCTTGATACAAACCACCTTCTTAACCTGCCACAAGTGAATATGTTCCTCATTTCTTCAGCTGTCAGTTATAACTTCTGTGAAACCCATCAATTCAGCGAGAAATCCAAGTCCTTGCCCTGAGGCATTTATTCCCCATGAAACAGACACTATTTACCAATTCCTTTCAAAAAAAACCACACTCTAGGCTTGCTCCGAAGTATATTTAAAGTGCAACTTTGCAAGGAAAGGATACCCTGCACCCCAGTATATCAGGCCTTGAGACAGAGACCTCTTGTAGAAACTGGAGGAGGAGGGCACAAGTCCCTTCAGGCAGACAGGGTTTGAGGCTGACTCTCACCATAGAAGTGCCCTTAGCTCCATCCCACTTGACAGCAGGGTTGCACAGCCACCCTGTCCTTACAGTTTCATTTACAAAAAAAAAAATCTTGTCTTTTTGTTTCCCCCTCTTCTCCTCTAGTTGAATTCTTTCTCCAAATTTGCAAATCGTTTCAGGCTGCAGAAAAATGGACCACTTGCCAAATCACATAGACGTACAAAACCTCCACTCAGGCCGGTTTAAAAGGCCCACCCCATTTGTATTCACTGAGAATAGTACATGTCCTTTCACGGGGGCTGGGACATTGTCGGTCTAGCGCTAGTCTTTCAGCTGGTAATAAATCAACTCCACTGACTCTGAGGCAACTACTCCTCTTTAGCTCAGCTAAGAACCTGTCCCCAGTGCCGAAATGTCGATCCGATGAGTTAGTATCTATTTCCCTAAAATTCCTTCTGGGCATTGATTGTTTTCCCCTTCCCCCTTCACACTCCTGTGTGAAGTTGTTAGGCAACATTAAACACTGGAGACTCATTTTAACAGTGAAGGTAGCGATCCTTTGTATCAACTTTGGTGGGCAAAGTAAATGTTGATCATTCAGAATGAAAAGATAGTGTATAAATAATAACAGAGAATAAATAGACCTGGTTGATCAAGTTTTTCATAAGTCAGTGTGAGTAATGCTAAGACTATTTTGTTAGAATAAACTGAATATAGAGAGATCCTTAACAATGTCTTCCCTCTCTTTACAAAAATTCTGCAGGTATTTGATTATTTTTGTCAATATTTGATACTATAGTATCAAAATTATTTATCATTTCAAATATTATATCATATCATTTACAGATATAGCTCATATCTTATTTCAGCTGAAATGCGACGTCCCTTAGAATGATTTGTTTGGTCTGCATGTATGGGACAGGATTTATATTTATCTTTTTACCAAAAAATGAGGGGTGGGGTTTGATCTCCTTTAGCAAATCTTCTGATGAGATCATTTATCTTGAAGTGGGATAATTACTACACAGATATTAAGTTCAATTTTTTTTTTTTTTTTAAAGAGTAAGCTTTCTATGTTCTTTTTTAGTTTATGTTTTTGCCCCCAAAGGAATGCCTTTTTTTCTTCCTTCTGCCTTCCTCTATGCCAATAACATTTGGGATGTTTAGCTTCAAAAAGAAAGATGCCTTAAAACATAAGAGTATTTTATAGTTAACGTAGCGGAATTGTTCAAGTAGTCACTGCTTCTAGCAGAACCCTTAACTTGGCTTAAGTTATGTGATCGTAACAAGAACAAAAAGAGTTAAAAGTCAATGTGCCTAACTGCATATTAGTGACAAAACTTTTAATTTCCATGGCACTTTTCAAGTATTTGCAATTATGATTTCATTTTGGAAGTCGTGTGTGCTACTTCTACCTGTTACAAGCAATTCACAGTATGTCCAAATAAAATGAAATCATTATTCTCTAAGATTAGCTCACAGAGTTATTCCCACTGTGTGGCTCCCCAAAGCAATAAAACAATGCACTTGCAAGATAACAAGTTTTGCATGCTAAAAAGTTAACCCTGGTGTATTTAGTCAGGTAAAATCCTCAGTGCTTAGAGTTAGAATTTTACCATAGTAGGGACCACAAGACTGAACAACTAATACCTCTCCTTAACCTGCTGTTATGAGAGTCCTTTTGAGTTTCTGTGCTAATCTAATAGCTCTTTTGTTAAACTATAGAGCAATAAGAGGGTTTTTTTTATGCTTTGCGTTATATTGTGGAAACATTAGCAAATGAAATAAATGTGAATTTGGCTTTCTAGCACTTAGAAGTATTCACTTTGAACTGTAAATTATTTATGATACTCAAAGAGACACTTTGTAAATAACAGGAAAGCACCAGAAATCAAATGCAGATTGTGGTATTTAGTCTTGTCTTGCCATTGTTAACCATTTCAGTTCCACAACATGGTTCAATAAATCAAGCGTGTCTTTTAGACATCTCTCCTAAAGGAATTAGAAATCAGCAGAAATAAATGAAGCTGTCTACAAGTGACAGCTACAAAGGGAAACCCAGAGAAGAAGGGCGGGGGGGAAAGATGCTCCTGTGAGCAGGTGATAAAGCAGATGCTGTAAAACAACAGGGGGATTGCACCATTTCTTCTCCAGAATTGACGATCGTTTGATAAACAGCTAGTCATGGTCCTGGAAAACCCTGTCCATCAGTGCATATCAGTACAAATTAATGATGACATGTCCTGATTAAACTTGCTGTGCTGTGAAATGCAATGCATTATCTGCATGGCAGTAAATGAACAATGCTCACAGGGAGTGAAAGAACAAGCAAAGCCACACTTCTCAGGTTAGGTCCCGAGTCCTAGCTGCCTGTGGTGAAGTAGGTGTTTAATTGGCAAAATCAGTCTTGTCTTGTGGGTTTTGCAGGCTACAACTTTTTGTTCTGTTCATTAAAAAGAGTTGTCCTGATAACGCCCTGGCTGTAAAACTATAAGTCAAATTTCAAAATCTTCATTCAAGTTTTTGTATCTCTTCCTGAAGCAAACCTCAAATAAGTTTGCACCCTATGTACATCAACAAGAAGTCCCTCTTTAAAATAAATTGGATACTATAAATGTAGTAGTGGTGAGATCACAACATCACCCAACAGGAACTTTGCATGAGTAAGAGCTAAGCAATGTCTCAATGAGAATTTGAGAGGTCTCCCAAAAGTTCATTTTCCGGAGTCAAAGGCAAACAATTTTATACTTGTAATGTAATTAAAAAAAAAAAAAAAAGAACAAAAGTTGCTTAAGTTTATTTTAAAGACCCTAATAACAGAAGTTTTGTTTGGCTTTTCTCTTCCCCAACATACAGGATGAAAACCCTTTTGTAAGAGCTAGCTATTTTTCTTATTTTAAAAAACACAAGTCATGTATTTAACAGTTTCACTTTACTAAAACATTTTTGAAATAACTGATAAATAGTTCTCTATGGAGTTGAATGAGCAATCCTTCTCAAGGAAGACAGGTCCACCAAACAAAAGATCTCTTCCAAAACAGGTAGGTTACCTTAGGGGTGGGAGCAAGACTTTGAAACTCCTACTAGTGCTGAAAGGAAGGACCAGTCAAGGCAGTAAGAACACCATTGCCAGTACAGCTAGCAGAATATGTAATTTCTTCTCACATCTGCAAAACACATTGATGGTGGTAGACTCAATCCAGATGGCTAGATGCAGTCTGAAATATTTTTCAGAACAATTCTTTATCCTGTTCTTACTTTACTTAACTAACATTCCAGGTCAGATTCCAATCTTGTGTAAAATCTAGAACAATTTAGCTGATTGCTGTGGCCTTACATTACAATGAATGAGATTCCAGTCCAAATGTTGCAATTTTTGTAAAGGAAATGCATAAGGCAGCAATAGTGACATTTCCTCTATACTTTTGTTCACAGAACAGACAGCAACAAATAAAAAAGAATCTTGGGAGAAGTAAAATATTTAACCCTTTTAGCACTTAGCTTCCTTGGTTCATACTACCTGGCCAACAAATGAGTGGAAGGTGAAACATGTCCATTTCCCTGCCCAAAAGCATATGGTAAAGAAATATTGTACAGGAAGTTCTTCTCTGAAGTTTTAGTTCCTATGTTAAGAGTGTCTAGGAGGAAAAGAATTAGCTATAGGAAAACCTAAAGAAGCAAGGACTGCAGCTACATACAGTAACGCAAAACAGCCTGAAAGTCTGTCCAAGAAGGCACGAAATACCGAAAGCAACCCTTAAAGTATTCTTAAATACTTTTTCTAAGTCTTAATAAAAGGTGTCAGGGCAGAAGAGCACATCAGAGAGGGGGATGGAGTAATCAGTACTACGTAGATTTAAGATAGTGCTTCCTTCATAAAGCAGGTTGGGAAAGTTGCAGAAACCCAGGCTATTATTCAGACAGCCAACTGAGGAGGCTACAGCCGGACAGTGTTTCCTTCACCCGGCTGCAGAGCCTGTGATGTACCAGGCACAGCGAGCGTCTTCAGCTTGTAGGCAGTCTCTAAAACAGAAAAATGCAAGACAATGCAACTTTTTTTCCCCCTCTTTCATTTCATGTGGACGTCAACCTACTTCTTTTATTTCTGAAGTAAAGGTTTAATTAAAGCTACCTTCTATACAATGCACTGCACTTCAGCTCTGTTGCAAATAACACATTAATTTCCCCTGACTCCAGGTAATCTTACTTTCTCTCTTTTATCCCTGAACACATCTTGCCCGGGCGAACACCAATGGGAAATAACAGGTGGGGGCAGCAAACCTGAGGTAGCTTACTGGAAGTTATGACAAACTCTGCATTTTGTTATTTCTCTTTATTTTTAAAATATATACTTCTCTATTCTTGAGACTTCCCCCACAAAAGTTACGGAATGAGCCATAACAATGCAGCTTCTCACTGCAGGAATAGAAATGAAGCACTCACAGAAGGAAAAACACCAGATAAAGCATATTGAAAGAGAGGAGTATATGCTCCATCCCAGAAGCTGCCACTATTCTGCCACCCTGTAGGCTATAGGGAGGCACTCTAAGCCATGAATCTCTCTTTGTGACCTCAGGTAGTCATATTTGGCCTTCAAGCTCTAATCTTGCATGTCCGTATCACAGTTAGGGTAAAGGGTCTTGTATTTTTACCTGAAAACTCAAGTCAAAATCCAGACTGTAAGATTTTTCCATCTGTCTTTCTGATCCCGGATCAGGTCACTGGCAAACACATTAAATGTCCAAAAAAAAAAAAAAAAAAAAAAAAATCAATCACAAGGCCAGCTTCCCTGTGATACACAGGGGAGAAAGGAAAGATGTGGTCTTGATCTATTCAGCATCTCTCCAAAAGCCTGCAAGGCTGCTCAATCTGGGATTGGGCTTTTTTGCCCCTCCGCCTTTTTTTTTTTTTTTTCCTTTTTTTTTTGCCTGGGTGGGGTACGGATTTTAAAGAAGCACATCCACAGGGCCCTCGTGGGACAAAGGTCTTACAGTTCCTTCTACTAGTGAGGAGAATGTGGTAGAAAGAAGTGAAATCCCACTGTATGTCAGAGTTGTTGTTTTGGCTCACAGAAGAGGGAATGAATGAAAAAGTTTCAGAACAGAAAACTGAAACTGTGACAATGTAAATCCTCTAGCTGGGTTCATGTTCCCTGCAGATCATGTGCAGATGGGACCTGAAATCATCAGCGGGCTCTAAATGCATCTGCCAACACAAAATTACATGGATATATCTCTGTTGCTCTAACATTTAAATGATGTAGCTGTGGACCAGAACTCCTATTGTGCTAGATGCTCTTAACACCACAGAACATGGAGCTCCCTCTTCCCCCCACCCCTAAACGAAAGCTTGTAATTTAAAAACAGTTAAGTACAGATATGTGGGAATATGAAAGAAAAGAAAGATTCTAATTTCTGTGATAATAGCTCAAACATGGTCTTTTTGTAGAGAGTTAAAGGACGGATTTGAAAGAAGGTAACGCAGTAGCTTTGTAGATGTTTCCCGAGGAATTTTAATCAAATATAAGAACACTACATGCTAAAACCCCCAAAAATCTTTGCTTTAAAATCTAAAACTACACATTTCAGAATGTCATCATGGCTTGATTAGATATAGATCATATGAATAAGTACTTGCCTTTGTATCGAACAGATTATACACAAGGAGAGCTCTAAACATAGAATGATTTTAGGTATAGACATAAAAATACCTTTTGTTAAGGTAGGCATAAGCCACTAAAGGCCTCATAAGTGAAGACAAATAGCCTATGCCTAATGTAACCAGAAGAGAAGGGGGGGGGGGGGGGGGGGGGGGGGGGGGGGGGGGGGGGGGGGGGGGGGGGGGGGGGGGGGGGGGGGGGGGGGGGGGGGGGGGGGCTGAGGCACACCGGGAATCCTTTAGAGGTAGAATCTGAATGGATCTGAATAGGAAAGAAAATTTACAAGGGCTGTGACTGAGATCAAAATAACAAGTACTTTAATTAGAAGTGTATGAAGAAAGCAAAGGAAGCAAACTAGCAGAGGGAAAACAATGTGATGGAAAAGCAAACAAAAACTTCAAAGATTATTGAGGAGAATGCAGGCAATGAGTTATTTTATGACTGAAGGTAAAGACACAGCAATGATGAGCCAGATAAATACTAAGTAGCAGTCCAGCCCAATGACATGGGCCCATGATGATGGGAATAGCTGAATGAAACTAACAGTGATGGAAGGCAAAGGAAGGAGGCCAAGAACCTTGTACCATCTCTACATTTGGTATGGCCATGCCACAAGTAAAATTGTTACTTTAAATAAATATTTACTTTAAATAAGTATTCTCAGCTCTCCTTTACCACTTGATTAGAGCAGCGAGTTAACTTTAAAAAAACAAATCATAATTCCACATGCAACATTTTTCTAAGGAATGACTAGTAGTTTTTAGGAAAGTTTGGTTTTTTGGAGGTTTTTTTTTTGGTTTCTTTTTGGTTTTTTTTTGGATCACGGCAAGTAACCACTGTTCTTCCTCAGATTATAGTTGTGGAGAAAAATTGCAGATGTTTTGTTGTTACGATGTTTTTATGTTTTACTATGTTGCTTTACGCTAACTGTAAATTAACAATCTAATAACACTGAAACAAATAAACTATGAGATTGGCTTTATACCTTAGGACAGCACAAGCTTGAATGTGCACAATGGCTGCCAGAAATGACAAAAAAGCAGTCAGAGTATACAGACATTAAAGGATACTGCAAACAAAAAGCTGTATGTAAATGTAAGAGATTGAATATGTACACTCTGTACACAATTTGCATACCTCTGACATTTCACATGCTAATCAAGGTTTCCACACAGGCTTGCCTTTTTTTTTTTTTTTTTAAATGTTTTTATATAGCACCTAGCACTGGATATTTAAGCACTGGCAAAGGCCTGACTCACTACTGCGTCACTGCTGTTTTAAGCATAAAAGACAAGAAATCCAACAGCAGCAGCTACTCTAGGCAGAAATAATTAGGAGTGGGTTGTGTTATGCTGTACATAGATGTGGTTCTTGCAGCACTGTGTCGGGGCCTCTTAAGGCAACAGTACAAAATCTGATACCAAGTCAATATTCTGTTGAAAATGCAAGGCTTAAGAGTTAGGCTCAAAGCATTTATTCGTACTCAAGTTTGGTATTACATTACCCCAGCAAGATGATTCAGAGCACTAAGGGTAGATTTTTAAGACTCTGAATAGTGAGAGGAGAAGGACATTTACACATAGAATCCATAAAATTTATCTGTGAATTGGCAAATGCAAAATAAAACACTATGTGTGAACTCCACCTAGTTGGAGCTTCAACATTCTCATGCCTTTGAGATCAGAGGATGTAGTTTAAGGACAGGTCCTTAAGTGAGCAGGACTCATTTACAACATTGGTCATAGCAGTTACAGCATTTGCCAAAAAGTTGAAGTTTGATTTCTTTCTTAATCTGAGAAATTTCAAATTTGCATTTCTCAGCATAATGCCTAACCACCAACCAATGGAACCGTGTAGGTGAAAACATAGTCCCATACAGCATGCTGAAGCTAAGGCTTTTGGAGACAGAAATATAAGATTGCTAAGGGCACAGGAAAAGAGTGTGAAAACTTTGCAGGTGCAAGCATTCAGTAGGTTTTTACAGATGTGTGAACGCACAAAAGACCTCAATCTCTTTCCTGGACTTCTTTGCAGACATTTTACTTGAGGCAGGAAATATGTTCTGAGACCTACCACAAGACAGCAGGGATAAAACCCTGGCTCTGTGACTGCAATGGCAAACCAATGATTTCAGTGGAGCTGGGATTTCACTTCCACATCCCTACTTCACTTTAACGTTGTCTCAAACAAGGCTATATTTCAATCATAATCTCCAAAGCTGTGACATAGTGTCACATTCTACATTAGGACTTTAGATGCTCTCAAGGGGATCCACATCGGTGTAGCAGAAGCAGCATGACACACAAATTATCTATATTGTACCCTGCCACCATACAATACAAGTCATTCTTCAATGTCGATCATTCTTGAAAAAAAAAAATATTCACAGTAGCCATTGCAGAGCTGTGCTAAAAAAAATTTTAAAATGTTTTAACACCTTAAAGGAACTAAGTAATTTGAAAAATAGTGACTACTTCTGTGTTTCTGTACCTTGCAAGTAGGCTGCTTCTAAGCAAGGAAAATTTACAGAAGAGGTTCTGCATGTAAGGGGAACCAGATCTGACAAAATATTCTCAATCCTCCCTTACACAGTTGTGGCTGCATGTTCTGATGAGGTTCATACCATAGCAACTCTCCAAATTCCTTTATAAACAAGTTAGAATGAAAGAATAAATGAGACTGTAATTTGGCCAGAACTCCCCTCTTGTGCAAGCTTTTCATGAGAAGAGATGGAAATGGCATTATATGATTTTTCCTGCAAATCCCTTTGCTGTCCTGTAGTTTTGGACCAGAAGGTATCTCAGGTTCCTTAAAACATTATTTTATTGCACTTGTTAAAATCTGCCTTTGTATGTTATGCTATTGCACTGAATTTTTTGGAGGAAGCACACAGCAGAAATACGTAAAAACTAGCATTTGTGCTATATCTGAGATAAGAAAATAGCACAAATATTGCGCAAATGAGCGTTATTAGTGGTAAGTTACAGATGTATTTATTACCTACTTGTACTCTTACATTTTTAGATAGATGTCACTCCAGAAATTAGTAAAGGAATTAGTAAAGCTCTCTCTAAAGCTTCTAAACAGTTTGTATCAACTTCTGCCTCTGTGAATTTGACCCCCAGCTATTCTGCTCTGCTCTCAGTTGTCAACATAACTGTTCTGGTTGTATTTGAATGCTTTGACTAGCTCTTGTGGTAGTATATATTTCTACACACAGACCAACAGGGAACAATTGGCATCTGCCATAAGATTTTTTTTTTTTTTGTCCAAGATTCAGCATGCAAGCCAAGGAAAAACTATAAGTCATTTCACACAGACTAATATCTCAACTCCTCTTTGGCAGAGAAAGCTGTTATATCTGATAAAGTGACAGAATTCCCATCGGAACAAGAGAACCTTATCTTGCACTGAAGGAACATAACATTTTCTTAAAGCCCCATTAACCTCATGTGAGTCCACTCACCTTTTGTCCCAAGACCATAAAAATAAGACTGATGATTGTCACAGCAAGGATTTTAACATGATATCAATTGGGTTAGACATTCTAACATTATTTAGTGATAAAGGTACAGCAACCAAAAAAGGAAAAGCAAAACTTCATGCAGCATACATGTTTTAGGTAACTATGAGGTGAAAAGTGTTCACAGATTAGCTATCACACAGTATTAGCTGATAATTTACCCAAAAAGCAGAGACGCATTAAGGACCACAGGATTCTGTGAGTTACAATCATGCACAAATGCCTTATCAATGGGATTGAACGATTATTGTCAATTGAGTTACAGTGCATTCAGGACCTTAGAAGAAACACAAGCATTAGATCTGTCTTGACAATAATTTAAAATACCTAGTCTAACATACTCTTCTGTTACTCACTTATTTTATAATACTTACTTAGGATATCTTAATAATGGGATTTCCCTTCTTTAACTGTCTGCCCACTCTATTTTTAGTGAAAACTAGTGTCCACTGCTGTTTTTTGAGAGAACTATCAAAATATTTGGTAAACTTTTGGGCTACATGAAATAATTTTTTGTTTGACATCATTCTGTTATCTCTGTTTTTCTTCAGTGACAAGACAGACCTGTACTGACAAATTAATCTGAAACAGGAGGAACTATGAATCAAAAATCAACTCCTTGAAGATAACTCTCAGGAAGTCTGCAGCTATTGGAATCATAAAAATACAGAGATGTTACATAAAGACTAGAATTCAGCATGCAGCCTTTTAGTCTGGTGACAATTACAGCAGGGCAAAGGTGGAAAGTTTCATTTCAGGATCTTGAACAAATAACAAAAAAATTAAAATTCTCCTAAATTCTCCTAATTCTCTGTTCAGATTGAAATAAAATAAGAGCATCATGTCATTCACTTTTTGCTTTTTAAAGTGAAAAGTCAGCTATACAATATTAATCACTACATTAATGAAACAGAATTAATGAATGAAACAAATTAAAATCTTACATTTCCTTTTGACATTCAAGCACAAAATATTTTGACATTTAAAGAGGTAAACCTGATTGTGCTCTGAAATGGAAATCCAGTGAAAAATAGATCAATCAGGGAAGGTAGGTTTCTCCCCACAGTTTTGTATATTTTGCTGAAAGAGGGGCTAAAGAATTTTTGACCAGCACTAATAACAAAGTATAAAGGCCTTAATTTGCATCTCAATGCAAGGCTTGACTTTGTAGAACAGAGAGTTGGACCAAATCTTTCAAAACTTATTGTAAACTAATTATATTGAGTCATTAACAGATAGATTAAGCTGTTTTTCAAAAAAATCACTGTTCAGAATATCACCACAGAAAACAGTGATTGATGTAAATAAGGAGAAAATTCCTTAATCTACATGTTTGTAGATTGTTGTAACAAGGTCTTACTACTCAGCAGAAAAACCCAACATACCCATTTTTCCCTAAAATCCTCCCAAGCTACCTAAAATTAACGTGTTGTTGGCTTTTCCTCCAGTAACAGGACTGAATTTAAACATATGGAGGTAAAACTCAGGTGACATGGAATAGATCTTCCTGCATGTACTTGCTTACTTATGTGTACGCCATAAACATATAAAATATGTATCTGAATAAAAGTTTTAGTTCTTATAATTCTGGGGTAAAAAGAGAGGTTTTTAACTCAGTCATATTTACTACAAAACCCCAACAAAACAATAAACCATCACACTAAAAACACTTGCAACAGCCAACCTCATGGCTGGGCAGAAAGTGCAGTTCTGATGCTCATTTTGCAAAGTCCGATTGCCTCACTGAGGGATATAAAAATGACCACTATCTTTCTGCAGAAAGAAACAGTTTAAAGAATAATTTTTATTATGCGTTCTTTTTTTGTACTTAATGTAAATAGACTGACAGGCCTGAAGATTGACAACTTGTATTTTCTTATTGGCAGGCTGAACATGGCCCATAAGTATGAGTTTCACAAAAAGAGTAAGAAGCGTTCACTTCCCCGTCCAGAAAAGTTACTTATTAATGCAAATTGCTATGTTCCCTCACAGCATGTGAGTTTGACCCTAGGTAAAAGAACCCCAAAAACCAAACCAACCCCAAACAAAAGTTTATTTCAAATAGGCCAATCAGCAGCCAAGTATTTCAGTCATTATTAACCTTACAGTTAAAATTGATCCGAAAATTCAAAATCTTTGCTTCTCCCTCAGTTAGACCCAGCAAATAATTTTCCACGTTTATTAGAAATGGGCACCTCACTATGAAACTGCTGTTTTACCATCAACACAGCTACCACCTTTCTATAAATAACAAAGCCTGATGATTATCACTTAGTCTTCTTATGAGTCACATTTAAAGAGAGCCCTGAGGTGCTTCTCAGGTAGACTCTTTGAATCATGAATCAGAAAGGAAAAAAAAAAAAGCTGCCTTTGAAATACCAAGATGCCCAGATTCTAGGTGCCTAGAACATGTTGTCTCCTATTTATAGTTTCAAGCTGTCAGGCAGTATCACATAATAGAAGTCAATGGTCATAGAGAAGTTTCTCTGCTTCAGCTATACCTGCAAAATTAAGTGAACCTGATAATGGGAAAGCTCCATCTGTATCCATGTCACAGACACACAAATCAGAACAGGAAAGGTCAAATCTCCTTATTCAAAAACAACTGAAAATTCATAGTCTGAGAGCAAGTGGGGTATAAAAGCCAGGAGGCTCCCCAAGGCATAAGCCCAAGTTGGGCAGACACCAGCAAATCTTAACAGACCTGAAGAGAGTTTGTACCATCAGTCATTGCTGCTTGGCACACCCTCAGAGTCTCGCACACCACCAAATTTAACCTATTACTTTATATCGCATCAACAGATTCAGTTTCCAGATCTCACCTATGTTTTATTTATTTTTCCCGCCAGGGCTACAGTAAGGCTTTTTCTCACCTCAGCAGGACCACAAGAAGTTTCCTTCCTTATGGACAGGGGAGGGAAAATGAAATGCTTTCAGACCTGATGGAGCTAGAGACAAGCAGCAATTATCTGACAAGAGGCTGACATGTTCTTCACCACTCTTGCATAAAATATTGAGCAGTACTTCTCAAGCCCACCTCAGCTTTCTAAATCCTGATAACTGCTTACCAATTTGGCAAAACTGCTATTTAGCTGCAAAGGCAAACATAATTTTTTTTTTTTTTTTTTTCAGGGTACAAAAGCATTCAGAAACAAAGCCATAGCAAGTCCTTTACCTTCCTTTGACCATCCTTCAGTTCTCTCCACTCACAAGTCCTTCTCCCTTCATATGAAGGGCTCAGTTGTTCCTCATTCTCTGGGGCCTAACTCCAATCAGACAAATCCCCCCCCCCCCCGCCCCGTGAAGGAAAAAAAAACACCACCCAAGTCCTTCAGCCCTAAATGGAAGGGGTGCATCTAATTAATTCACTTCCTTGTCACACCACTGCTCATTAGCCCCGACTGCCTTCATCTGGTCTCCCAGGCCCTACACCACCATTTCCGTGGGCTGCCTTGGAGTGACCCACCCCTTTCATACATCCCCTTGAGCATCTATTTTGTCATTCCTTAGTAGAGTTCTCTGACCTTCTCCTGCTTCCTTGTCTAGAGATAGTTATTTCTGCGGTTTTTTTCCAGCTTTGTAGCCATTGTCTCTAGTCACTCTTCCAGAGAGGTGAGGGACAACACTTCTTTGAAGTGACCGCTTCCTAGAAAGCCTTGGTCTCACTACGATCCACCTCAGAATTACAAGTCCCAGAAGCCAGTTGGGGATGAAGGAAGTATGTTACAGAATAGCACTAGCACCCTAAATCACTAATAACCACTGAATAGCTATAGTCTCAGCAAACAAATATTAATCTATAGATATTTTTTTTTAAAAAGTCTTTTTCTCCCTTTCTTACAATAATTATATCAAACCCACACATTCTTTGACTATATTACTTCTTACACTGGTATTTTGAAACACATTGAACTCTGTGACTTTATTTGCATAAAATAAATATGAATATTAGGTAATCATTGTGAGTTACATGTGTTACTACAGAGTTGATAAGAGTGAGGAAACGTTATAGAACATCTACTTCTGCTTCAGAAACTAATACCAGGTGTTTCCTAGCTCATCAAAGTCCTAAGCACGTCAGCACATTACCTGATCTAGCATGCACATGCACGTACACACACCAATAAGCTTAAATCACAAGGTCTAACCCCCTAGCTTTAAATAATCATTAAGATATACATACAAATATCTTGCAAGTACTGGAAACAGTAATTCTGTATTTGTCACTACAACAAATTCTGCTTCCACCTCCTTTTAACAGGAACTCATGCAAAATGAGTGATGCTAACCAATTTCAGAAGTTAAGGTTTCTTCCTGAGACGTCATGTTCTTTCCTCAGCACATTGCCCAGCTGCAACGCTCTATTAGGGAGATGAAAAATTTGCAAACCCAGTGTCAGATATAATTCCCACATATTTATAATTTCCATTTATATCGCAAATGTCATTAATGAGGCCTTAAAGAATGCTTCAGTGTAAACAGTGGCAGGTTTACAGCTACTACACTTCAGTCAATGTGAGAACGGTGCATCTATTTCAGCTATATGAAGATACATGCATGTAGTCTTTGTTTCACTTCATACACAAATGTATAATTTCATGATGTTTATTCCATGCACACTAAAGTGAAAAAAAGGACAGGACCCTCCTCTGAAGTTCTCTTTCATTAAATCAAGAATTTTAATTTCATACTAAGTTTTATGTACTCTGAGATTTTATCTTCATCATCATTACTTTCAACCTGAGCATGGTTTTAAATTATTAGAGGCCATGCAAAAAAACCCAACCAAACAAGATTAATAGAAAGGCAGACTGTCACTGCTATGATAAGTACCAACATAGTAAAATGGCTGCTCCATTAGATTTTGCTATGGTGAGAATTCGATACATACTGACCAACAGATCTGATTTACCTTTTACACATCTAGTCAGAATTGTATGTAATTGTGATTACATGAATGCATCTATTCCTCTTTATATGAAAAAGTGTGTTGTGAACAATTTGCTATCACAGACTGGCACATTTAAAATTGCATACATTATTAAATAATAGCTTATGTATAATTTTATTTGTTTTCAGAGTTACAGTGTTCATGAGATAATCATAGAGAGCACATTATATACTATTGTTAAACACATTTTTGCCACAAAAAGTTGAGAGCATTGGTAGAAAATCCTATGTCAAGTTATGTGAAAATATTATCACCTATAACCATAATTCATAAAACCAATGTACACTTTATGTAGTATTATGTCAGCAAGTTCCTTCTTTTTGCAAATATCCTTTGCTCTATACTTATGTATATTTGCAGTTAAGAAGTGCATCAAATGCTTCCATGTGTGTGTTTGCAATGCACAGGAAAAATAATAGTTTATGCCTGCAGTAACTGTAATTGTCAACACCACTGGACCCAAGAACGGGGAATTACAAGATTTTAATTTTAGCAAATAATTGCCCTCATATTTTTCTACCTAAAGCTGAACATAACATTAATTGGTATTTACCTCCTAAAGTTTACGGAACACAGACTATATATTTCAAAGACATAATCCTTACCAACTATACACTGATTTTTATTTCAGTGTCTATTATATAAATTAGGACTCTGTTGAATTCTTATACTGAGGAACAAATGATAGTAACTTTCTTCAGATACATGCACAGTATCGTGCACTACAGAATGATGTACTATTTTTTTAATGGATGAATGAATCAATAGAAAAATAGATTTAATAAATCATTAACATTTTAAAGTCTAGATAAAAATGGGAAATCATGCATTTCAAGCAAAGTTTTATTTTTTTCTTGTTTGTTTTTTGATGAAATCTCTGAGAACTTAAGACATGCAGACCTGAGAAGCAGCTCACTCTGAACAAAGAACAATGTTAAGACTGCACAAAAAGTTTTGATTGAGACTGTTTATATGCAAGACTGAAAAAAAGTTGCCATTCTTGGACTTCCCTTCAACATTAGACAGTGCTGTGCAAACCTCAGACAAATCCCTGTATTATGATTTCTAAGCTGTTAGGAAGTCTCTCAGAGGGCTAAGAAAGTAAAAACCTGAGCAACTGCCTCCCCCAAATTTATAACAAGAAATGTTTTGATTCCAGACAGCAGACTACAGAAGGGGAATAGATAACAGTTTATCCTTTCCTTAAGAGATTAATTTAAGGGATAAGTAAATTATGGATGGCATAAATTTATAAATAATAATGACAACAAAATTAGATACAAGTTTAATTTTCCAATATTTAGCGTACATGTCTATGTCTCAATATTTGGAGTATGTGTCTATGTCTGTCAACTTATGAAACAAATGAAAAGTGAGTATTTGCTTGCAATTAATTTAATGTTTTTTCCTGCCCCAACATTTGTCTGGACATCGCCAACATAATCAAAAGAACTGTAAATTTTCAGAAGTGCGTCTACTCCAGTGAGCTTGATTAATTATGCATTAACCCATTTCTCTGAAGCATCCTTCACTAAATCTTTGGTGGGAAATGCACTTTATTAGGCATGAGCTTTGGTTATTTGCGTGCATACGCACTATGCTATCGGTCAATACGCAGAAAGATTTAAAGTTTGCCATGTTACAGAGATGTATTGCTCATTAAAATAATTCTAGTGTTTCAACAAACAACACTGATAGCTAGTTTTGCAAGCATTATTATCTTCACTCTTAGAATGATCTCCTTAGCCTTATAGTTTTTGCTCAAACTTGCTTTGACTTCCAATCTTACAAAAACTTACACAAGAGTAATCATGATCATTTGAATACTGCACACATTGGTAGACATTTTCAGCAGGTACAGTTACTCCCATACATAGGAGTTATCAGAATAAGATATAAGATTTTAATGCTTAGCTGAATAAAAATATTCTTAGGGTAGAAAGAAATGATAAACTAAAAGCACAGGTTAATGAGACCTGTAATAAACTTTACTCTGAGACAGGTCTAATTGGCTATTGATGTGGAGATACTTGATTCAAGAGATACTATGAACGTATGGCATATGATCATTGTAGTAGAAAAAGTTGAAATGGAAAAGAGAGAAAAATCAAATTACCCATGGCATTCTCTTCCCATATTCCATGGCAGATTTAGCCCCTAGATTAGTAAATGGTAACGCATGCAACAAAAAATATGCTGTATCACTTTATGTAAACATCTGCTTTCATCATGCAAAATGCCTACAAAACTGTGACAATATTTTTTTCTAGTAGCATAGTTTTACATTAGCTCAGTTACAGAAACTGTTAAACCAAAATCCATGATTTTGCAAGTAGAAGATATTCTAAAATTCTTGAAAGATTTCCAGCATAAATATTCCAAAGCCCAACAAAGCTAATTGGTTTTCTAAAAACTAAACTACATAGGTTTATTCCTTGCTGTGGTTCCTTGTTCTTTTGATGATAGAAGAGAAAAGACCGGTTTTTGGAGGAGGTCCCATCAACATGGGGGCTTGGTTCTTGTGGGTAATTTTTATCTGGGGGAAGAAAGAAGAAAAACAGAGTTATCCCTTGAGCTAGTTCAATTCCAAGTATCTGAGATGCCTGAATTATCTTCATATGTGACTTCCAAAACTTCCTCATTTAATCAAAGATGAAAGGAAAATACCTGTATTTTTTATGAATGATGTTACATATGCAGTAAACCAATCTATGTGTAATCATTGTTTCCACAAATACTTTAAATTCTACATACAATCAATATTAAAAATCATACACAATAAAATACATGCCAATATGTGAAATTACTTTTTGAGTGTGGGATTTATTGCTTGCTGTTGATATTTTACATATCTACAAGACGAATAAGAATTTAAAAGTTGGAAAGGACATACATGCTGACAGACCAAGCTGTTGCCTACTATTAAGATGTAAGCTATGTCTTTGTACACTTTATTTATACATCTAATCAAGCTGTACTTCTCTTTTAACACAGGACGCTGCTTAATTTGAAAACAACCATTATGAATGAAAGTCAAAAGTTAATACACAAAAAAGGTCAAAAAAGATGAACTAGCATTCTAATTTGTTAATTAATTGTTAATAGAATAGACTCAAATATTGAAAAGCCTATTTAAAACACTTTGTAAGACTGCTCTAAAGCCACCCGTTTTGATTTCTTTGATATAAAACTACGAATCACCTTAAATGAGACAACCTTAAAGTAGATTATGTCTGCAATTTTCTCTAATTCAAGTCTAAATTAGAGAAGACATTTTATGAATGTATGCTATGCTCAAAGCTAATTGAAAGCAATTATCAAAGTGGCATTTTGTCTGTGACTTTAAGATACATTGTAAGATAATAAATGATTCTCATTATGTAATAAAAAGGTCACATCTTGCCTTTGGGCTAGTGATGCTAAGAGTTTTTCAAAAGCAATCCGAGACATTTTCTTTAGTGAACTACGACTAATACAAGAACCATCACTTATTAAATATCAGTTGTCACCTGCATAGTACCCACATCAGAGATGGGTATTTCTTTCAAAAAGAAACACCACCTCATTAAAAACTGGAAAAATATATCTCTTAAAGTGCATACCTGACATTTTCAAGCTAAAATGAATATCCTTCACTTGTCATTCACTAATAGTAATGAAACAAAAAATGTATGTCACGTGGAGAGGCTCATTAAAATATAGATCAGGACATTTCTTGGGGTGGAAATTTACTTTACAATATAAGGAGACAGAAACATAAAAATCTCAACAGAATGAGTGGGTTGGTTTAACTCTATTAGAGCCTTTACTTTACTCTCCAAATGCTCATTTTCATGTCACCTTAGTTCATTAGTCTCAAATTTCATACATGACCTCTTTTTGTCAACACTGTTCATTAGTATCAAATTTAACATACGGGGTTTTTTTGGCAACCTAGTCTAATTTCACACAGATAATAACTCACGCTTTCAAAGACTGGCATCAATGTATTTTCTGACAAGAAATTCTGCTTCAGGCACCACTTTGGAAGCCAAAGCTGTAGTTGGGGTAAATTGGCATTATTCCATTGATGTCACTTTATACCAACTGATGATCTAGTCCTGGAAAATCGTCTCAAGGATTTTAGTAACTTTCACATGCTTCAGAAGACCTATTTTGGGGCTCAGGAACAGTGATGACATCAACCTGATCCTGAGGATCAATACATGATGCAATCTGCAGCAGCTGCAAGTCAATTCTTTGAGTTATAAGGGTTCATCTTATTGCAAGATTTGGCCATGATGTGGCAGTAGGAATGGCCTCAGAGTTTGCTCTTACAGGTAAATCATAGTAATTCCATCTTAAAATGAATAAAAGAGCAAAGCTCAAAAGATGGCTTTAGTATGAAGGGGTGAGGTAATCCTGAGACCCCATACAGATTGTATGTTGGATTGGGGCTGTTCAGTGCTGCTGAGGATGAATGCAATTACATATTGAGAAAATGTTTATCATTTATAATGTTCTTTTTTGGCTTGAGCCATCTGTTTCAGGGACCATGACCTCTTCAGTGTGTTTTATCCTATCAGCTGAGATCAGCTAGGATGCCTGAACATGATTAACCACTCATGCACATGGGGATGGAGTCCTATATGCATTTCTCCAAGATATATTTTCAAATGTTATAAATTGGCATGATTCCAGTGGTGTAAAATATATTTTACATTCTGAAAATTCAAAAATATAGTGTCAACTTGAAGTATAATTTTTACTTATGCATGGTAGTGTATGTTAACATTGCATTGGTTAACAATGATAACCATTCATTCCTTATTTTCCTGCTGAAAAAAAAAAAGATTAAAAATCTTATCTTTGGGTGACGAAAAGAGGTCAGTATGCTTGTAATACAGGCCTGACCGCTGCACTACCTTGCCTGAAATAGGCTGATTTTGTCTTTGTCAAAACTTTCAGGCACTGTATTTCTGCCCTGGAGTCTTACTTCTGCTCCTGTTTTCATACTGGCAGCATTGCCAGAGTTGGTGCTGTGAGTTTGGGTGACAAGAGACAGTACACGCTTTGAGATGGGAAGAAGCACTAAGGGTCTCAGAAAGAGAAATAGCGTTGTAAGTCAAAGTAGGACTAAACACTGAAAGTGCTGCATGGGAGACTAAAATGGACAAAAAAAAAAGACAAAAATCTTTAATTACAAGCAATCAAGATGTAGTTTAGCTAAAAATAAAGAACTCTACTTAGATATACATAGGTATATAGATAGATTCAGTGTGTGTGTACATGGAGTGTCTAAAGACTAACTTTTACCATTCAGTTTCTCTTTCATTCAGCAAGTAACCTCATATCTTTTTTAGTAGAAGCACAATTATAAAAGCTTTAAATAAGACCTTTTTTTTTTTTGTTTTACATTTTTCCTAGGTGAATCTGTGATTTACACAAACACACACATGCATGAGAAAAAGAGATTGCTCAGACAAAAATCCCAAAAGATCAAACCCTAATCTAACATATTTTTTAGGAACTGATGATACCCTGACAAACGTACTCATACGAATTACCATGGAATTCTGGAAAATCATTTTTGAGATAGCTTACTCAGTTTTATTGAAAATATATAATAACTTACAGAAAATATGGAGGAAATTTTAAACAAAAATTAGGGTAGTGCTGAAGTACTGCTGGAAAAAAAACCCTTCTATGTGGCATATTTGGTGCGAATTTATATTTTAAAATAGGTAAAATGAGGAAATAACAAAATTCCATTTGTGGGGAAAGTAAATAGTCACACGAATTGCTAAGATACCATGGATGTTTGTTGTAAGCCCAATACTCAACATTATAGGATAAACTCAAACTGTTGAAGCCAATGGCAAAACTCTCATTCACTGACTGAAGCCAAGATTTTATCCTGTGGGTTCACGATCACAGAAACTTAAAGGGCTGGTTTATCTAGTAAATAGATTTAGTGGAAAAAAATGCATTTGCAATTTCAAAATCACCTTTCCAGTATTAGAAAGTGTGTTCAATGATGTATTCGTGGGAAGGAACACCAGATCTAATTAAAAATAGCATAATTCTTAAAAGAAGAGATGGTAATTGCTCCCTATTTGTTGACAGCAAATTTTCTGATAAAGGAGAAGCCTGAATTTGTGATACTGAAGATATTTATAAATGCATAAACCAGGCATTTATTTGTTTCAGGAGCAGGTCAGAGTTTCAAAATATGCCTTGAAGCTACACTGATACAATGCATCCACTAAATGAAACGCAGTGAGTGAGCATCAACAATTTTAGTGTGATAACCGTATCTTTTAGGTCAATCAGTTTTGCTTTCATGTTCCTTTTTCTACAATATCTGCTGGTTACCTTCCTGTTCCTGACTTTACAGAATGCTAAATATTTACTATTAACACAGAACATGGTGCTATAAATATAGGTACTAATGACATTGCTAAATGACAGTAGAAAAGTGGAAACAGATAATCAGTTCTGCTTATAATATTTCAATTAATGTTAAAGAAAGAAACCCTGTATTTTAAGGAGAGAGGTAAAAAACTGTCAGAAAAAGCTTATCAAGTTGGATCTGTTAGTTTGTGGTCACTTTTTTCATGCTATCAGCAGGGTTTGGATGTTGGTAGTCTTGAGGGTATGAGGGCTTTCCCACAGTCTAGCTGCCCATATGCTGCTCCCCTGACAGGAAATGGAGGGATGCGACACTGCTATATCACATGAGTACCAAATGCTTTTGTCTTCCCATAGGTGATCAAGAGCTGTACTGGGTATCATGATACGGATAAGACTTATAGAATGTAGGCAGTGCCAAACAAAATTGTGACTTGCGTTATGTGCCATTTTGGTCAAAATCTCTTCAGATCTAGACCAGTTGTTTTAAATATAGCATTATGCAACATATCTTTTAAATAAATTTCTTAACAATATTATTGTGCAAAGTGCAATCAAATCTAATCAGTTTGGCATTAATTAAGCTCTAATAATATACTCTAGTCTCTCTCCTAAGTAGTGTGATCCGTTTCCCCTTCACACAGGTAGATTGGAAAACATTACAGTGTCATCATAATTTTTAAACATACCGAGAAAATGACAGAGCTGCAAAATTAAAATAAATGATTAATGGCATTTTTTTTCATGTTTTGTACTAATAGGTATCACTGAGGTTTTAAATTAATAGAGCTGTCAAGCTCAGGACTGTTACAGATCCAATGCAGAACTAAAATGGAAATTATGTATTCCACAGACACCTACGATGACACTTTGGAATATTTTAAATTTTAATTAGTAGGTGCAATTGTTTTTCCCCCCTCCTCCCTAAAACCACTGCAAATTAATTGGCAATTAGTCACAACTAATTCTTTTCTTAACAATCTGAACTGGAAAGAAAGGTGCATTACATGTTAGAGTATTTGTCTGGGGTGCAGAAAGCACACATGCAGTAAATTGCTTTGTCAATTACAAAAACTACTGTTGTGAAATTAAGAAAAAATATGCATAGGTAAACAAAACTAATTCACGTGCAGTGTACCTGTGAGCACAAAAAATAATGCCCAGCTGCAAAATAAAGTGTTAGAAACTCAGTAAATCACTCTGGCCTTGAAACAGAAATGTACACACATTGTTGCTCAAAAGGGCAAAAACCGCAGCATTTTATTATAACACCAAAAACTTTTTCTAGCAATGGACTTAATTTATGGGTTAACTATGTAATAACTGTCTAACATTCTACTAAAATCAGCCACCTTATCTAGGATCCAGTTCCTCTTTACTCTACAGAAGCAGACACAAAAATTTAAATTCTCCAATTATAAATAACTGATAAGAAAATATTTCTACATTCAGTGACATGGAAAGAAGATACTTTACAGACAGAGTCCAGAATGCAGCTGCAGCTTCTTCATGCGATCTGTGGGGCGTTGGAGCCAATGGATCTACATGAAAGGAAATCTGGGACTCTCTTTTAGTTTTCTCACCCAGCTCTGGCATATAGTGAATATCAGTAAAAGCTTTTTTTTTTTTTTTTAAGTTCTTGTTTCTCTCTGGATTTAACTACAAAGGTAGGACTTCAATAGGACCTCCATGCGCAGGCTCATCACATCTCTAGGGACTAAAGGAAAGGCTAGAGAGAAATCATTCATTCATTCATTTAAAACTAATTTTTAAGGTGCATTCAAATTATAGTATTTTGAAATAGTATTTCTGAATTTCATTATTAAATGGCTTACTACAAATTTTCCTATCAATAAATAATTCTAAAAATACTATGTGTTTCAGATGTCTATGAAACTATATTTCTGGCAATCCATTAGGTGGGCTCTGACTATGGATTTTCATTTTCGTTCCTTCATTTAGGCATTATTGTGGCATCTTCTATAGACATTTCTGTCTTCTACTTTTAATCTAACGTTGCCAGCAGCTTGACACTTTTTCAGATACGATGCCAAGCAAGTCAGGAATAGATGAAGGAACTGAAATCGCAGTTATTTCTAATTAAGATGGAATATTCTTATGGATTTTTTCAAAACAATGCTAATAATTTATGTAGCTAAATTGAAAGATTACTTTTCTTAAAAAAAGTCCTGATGGCTAAAGCTAGAAGTTTATTGAATTAACGTGAGAGTCTTTGAAGTTTCATTACTATTAATGACCTGTTTGGTGATCAGGTGAAACCATAGATATCTTTCATGTTGCTATATTTGTCTGGGAGAGCTCTGATAGAATTTCCTCTTCAGCTAATCAGACGAGATGTTTAACATAACATTAACATTATCATCTTTCCTTCTCCCAAAGACTCCTCTATAAAAGACAGTGAAAACGATACAATTTGACACTCAGATTCTGCACCTTATTAGACTAGAGCAGAGTGACTTTGTCAGACACTGCAGTCTGCATGTGTTCAACATAGTGAATAATTCTGGATGATGGATTTTTAGACCAAGACACTCACATTTTTAAGTATGCACAGAACCTACAGGAATGCATTCCTGCTCTCATCTAGGGATGCTAGGTGCATGAACAATAGAAGATCATAAAAGATGTTAAAAGAAGGACACAACAATTTCTTTAGTACTAAAACTGATCACCGGAATGAAAAATCACAGATCACTGCATTATCTATCACATCCCACAATATATTCTCATAGCACACTGTCACTTTGGGGTAACATGGTCTCTATATGCATGAGAAGGGACAGCTGTCAGCAACTTGTGCTATTTGTATAAAACTTTTTTCCAGTCAGAAAGGAGAAGTAGCAAAGATAAACTTGTTGATTCCTTCAACAGGAAATAGACTTCCAGGCCTGCACGTGTAGCCTGCATCCCATACATAATAGGGACTTGATGCAAAACTTCTTTAACTTAATATGCACAATGGAATAGCAGGAGAACTTTGATGAGGTTGAACTTGATTTCTTGAAAAATCATTTGCAAAATCACAGAATCATCAGGGTTGGAAGGGACCTCTGGAGATCATCTAAGTCCAACCCCCCTGCCACAGCAGGGACACCTACAGCACATTGCACAGGACGGCGTCCAGGTGGGTTTTGAATGTTTCCAGTGTGGGAGACTCCACAACCTCTCTGTGCAGCCTGTGCCAGTGCTCTGCCACCCTCACAGTAAAGAAGTTCCTCCTCATATTAAGATGGGACTTCCTATGCTCAAGTTTGTGCCCGTTACCTCTTGTCCTATCACTGGGCACCACTGAAAAGAGACTCTTCTCATCTACCTGGCACCCAAATATTCTCATTTATCTCAAAATCTGAAGCAGAAACAGAAAAGGACTTCTGAGTTTAACCTCTTGCACCTTGGGCCAGGGTTGATTGAATACCCACTGATTGTACAAATTTCTTTCTCACTTAGTCTCTGTAATATTTATAGGTCAGTCCCTAAAACTACTGAACTTAGTTGACACTGAAGTTCCTGAGATGACCATACCAAAATAAAACATCTTATTTCAACAATATAACAAGGTGCAAGGGTCTCTCCTCTAGAACTAGTGAGATGGTATATCCAAGCAGGCCTGCACTGTGTGGAGACAGTAGCTTCTGTTCTTAAAGCCATATAGCTAGTAAACTAATAAGCACCTTCCCTCATCTCCTAATGTGAAACAAGAGGTAGCATGGGTAATTCCCCCCATGCGCATGATGTAGGAGTGCCAGCATCTTTATACACGGGCCTCAGTTCCCTCTAAGAGCTAGGGAAAGAAATTTCCTAAGGGGGGAAATAAAAGGAAAAACCAAGCTCTCATATGTTTCCTAAGGAACCGAACTAATGGATTTCTTTATCTCATTGTCACATTTTTTTTTTTTCGATTTAAAAACTGGCTTTCAGGTAATTTTGGGGAGAAAATTGCAGTTTTGTCTCTAGAGAAGACAAAAGCTCATGATTCTTACATTGGTCTCCTCGGTTTTTTTTTCTGAAATTTGAGCTCTTGCAGGTTCAAATAATTGGCTACATAGTTGGCTACACATAGGAATTTATTTCAAGGTTTTTTTCAGACTTTGGTTTTGGATATGCATCACTGAGATATCATCCCGATACTTATGTAATCAAATCCACTTCGGCTTCCAAACAAAAACCTCTCTGAAGCGCACACTTAGAAATCAAATCTTAAACTTCAGTTGAGAGAAAGCTAACATTCACCTTTGTCATTGTCTGAGCAGGAATTCCCAGATACTCTGCAGAGAACTTCAAGGAAAAACTCCAGTGTAGTTAGAATTAGTGGGGAGGGGAGAGGTTGAACTATACATGTTTTTTCCTTTGTAAGATGTAGAAAACAGAGCGGGGTAGATGTACAATAATGCAAGGAGCAATTGCAATGAAAACATTAAGCCCCCCAGCAGAGAAAAAACATTTTCAGAAAAATGAATAATGTAACATGAAATAATAATTCTATATCTAAATTCATAGATGTGCAGTAGTCTAGACAAATAGTTCATGTATTTTCTTCTCAGAGGAAATAAATACACTCAACAGTATGGTTTTCTTATGTAACACAAAGTATATTCTCTTAACAATGGTATAGCAAAAAGGATGGGTTCCACAGAAAAGTGTATGACTTTTCTATCCCCTTTAAAAGTGTACTTCAACTGGACAGCAGTAATTATCAGTAATAATTTACTGTTTCCTCAAGGCAGTAATTGAAATGTAAGAACTGTCTCTTTTTCCAGGTTTGTCCTCAATCGTGCAGCCAGCTTCTGCTAGCATTATCAATCAGATAGCAGGGATTTTGCACAGAGCAAGCAATCAAGACCAAAAAAAAGCACATGTTATTGCCAGCATCCTTCCATAAGTTCTCTTCCGTAATCTGGCAACTGAAAAATTACATGTCTTTTTCTTGAACAAGTAACTGCGGGGTTCAGTTCTGTCGATCTGCACCGAGCCATCGCTGTAGAACAGGCAAAGATAATGATATCTCTTAACTCCAAAAGGTTTCCTGGAATAAATCTCATAAAATCCCCACTGTTCTGCCTTCACACAGCGTGTGTTCACGTGGTTCTCCTCTCATTGCAGTATCTGAGCACTTACCATAGAGAATTAGAGTTCAGGCACTCTCCCCACTGTTCAGCTGTCTGCTGTGGTGTATCTGGCAAACATGAACTATCACAACCCTTTTATTTCATCCTAACCTGTACATTAGCAGCTGCCACACCTGTTAGCTCCTTACTGAAGGTGCTCCCTTTTACTTTTTTGTGTAGCCTTTAATTTTACTGCAGACAAAGTTCATGAAAGTGGTCTAGAACCTTGGTTTGGAGAACTACTCCCATCTGTAGTGGGATTTCTTCCTTGTCACGTTAATGTGTTGTGATACAAGCTGCAAGGCTACAGCAATTTATCTACTTAAAACCACAGGTCGTCTTTAGGGAAACAAAATTAGTAAAATTGTACATTAAAATGTGTTACTATGACTATATTGAACGATCAAGATCTTAAACGTCTTCAACATCTTCTCCAGCTGCTTGGTTAGCCTCTATAATTTATCAGTGAGAGATGGATGTGGAGAGTTCTTAGAGCTACACCTTCCTTGTGTTGTCTGTAAACAGTTACTCAAAGAATGCCCTCTGAGTAAGTTCCTCCCTATCCTATCCTATCCTATCCTATCCTATCCTATCCTATCCTATCCTATCCTATCCTGATTGCTGTTTACGTGCCCTCACTTCATATGTGTGGGCACTGAAAAAAAAAGACAAAATAATTTCCTTCATTTCTCCTTTAAAATGTAAGGATTTTTAAAATATTAGTTCTATTGTATAATTCAATCAGCACAGTCAAGAATTCAGCTTTTAATAAAACCTCCTTGACATGAACTCTCAAAAGCACAATGGAAAATCTTCCTAATTTTTTAAAGAATAATTTGTTACTTTGTGCATTTTAGTATCAAAACTAACACTGGCTCTTCCTTAGCAATAGAGACTATAAATCTGATAAAAATTCATAAATAAGTGATCACATTGGGTAAAGAGATGCTGGGACTGCACCTTTGAGTATTTTCCAAACTTTTGAAATAAATGCCTTTTTATTCCATCCTAACCTGTGGGAAAAAATAGCATCATAAATTGAAAATGCATGAAATGGGTGTTGAACTATATAATAACAGTGTGTGAAGATGTTACTTAAGTAAATTGAGTTAATGCTGATGACAATGGTTGTCTTTTAAACCAAAAGATTCTCTATTATTGAAGAAGTGAAAGTAAATGAAACAGTTAATATTTTTGATTACTGTAATTTTTCTCACTCATTTAAAAATTTCCTAATTTTTTTGTTCAGCTCTTTTCCCAGAGAATCCCCAGTATTCCCGGTATCCTTACCGTGCAAGGGGTTTGCATCCAAGGTTCCCCATCTATCTGCATTGGCAGAGACTTGCTGGTCCTAAGATAATATATTTCATAGTGTAAGTAAAAGTAACTAGACAAAATTGATACGTATATTTATTAAGGACAGATATATGTGATAGCACACACATATAATCCTGATTTACCCCTAAGTTTCTATGCAATCTCCAGTATGACCCAACATGCTTACAAAAGTAACCTAGTCACATAGTAGGCTTAGTTTGATTTTCAACACACAAAGCAAAAACATCGCAAACATTCAGACATCTGGGTAGTAATACGCAACTCTCCATGGGAGAATAGTCTGTAATTTGTGAAATAAAGAGTGAATTATTCAAGAACGTCAGGAATAAACCTTATTAACTGAAAAGACAAAGGAACCTCTGCTATTTTTTATAATTTAGACTGACTACTACAAAGGAAATAAGAAATAAATTTTAGCTCTATCAGCACCATTTATTAGAATCATAAAAGATGTTTTTATGTTTGTGTCTAACTCTGGGTCAGACAGAGCACTCACATAACATGACAGTTGTACTGTGTATATATACCATGTTATAAATTTTAATTGTTAGTAAAGGGGCACTGATTTTAATATAAACCTACAGTTGGTGTTCCATGTCTAGTTTTGGATACCACATTAAGAGAAGTATAGACAAATGAGGGAAATAAAAAGGATGATGTTTTTGTGTCTTTTCCAACCTTACATTTCTGCATTATAATACTTTGCATGCAAGACTATTAGAAATAACGGAGTAGATAAATCTAATAATGGAAAAATGAGTCAACTGAGCACTCGTATTGGTCAATGGAAATTCCAGCTTGGAGATTGTTTGAAAATGACTAACAGTTCACGATATTCACCACTGTCATCTATGGCCATAAGTGGAAGAAGGGAAGAATGTTCAATGAGCTCTCACTTTATAGGTCTGGAAGGGTTTCAGTTCTTTTGCAGTTGTGGTCCTGCTGATGCAGAATTACAAAACTTATCTCTTGGTATCCAGAGAAGTTTGGAAGTTCTCTGTGATCTTATTTCTCTTCCTCGTCCACATGAGAGAGTACTTTTGAAGTCAACATCACCCACCTCCTTTAGAAGGCACTCTGGCAAATCATACCTTTTATCCTAAAGTTTTTACTGCTGCTCTTCTGTTTTATGCTCATTTTAGGCTTGTGGGGCTTATAATTGCACAGTTTATGATTTTATTAAGATTTCAGAAAATTTTTCGTGAGAAATTCTTCACCAAGGAACAGTTGTCCATCTCTCTCTTTTCCAGTCCTTATCTAATCCAAAAGTTAGAATAATTATTTTCTCCTTGAGTCCTAATCCAAATTTCCTCTATTGTGAACCTTGTCGTCACTTTTAGCATAGTAAATGATAAAACACAACTAAATTAGCATGCTCCATCATTAGGAGCTTACACATACCAACACATCTATTAGTAGTTATTTGTCAGTGTTCACTAAACAACAAAAAAATTAAAACTAGAGCACTTTGACTTCTACAGATCAAAAAAGTACTTTAAAAATACTAATTACATGCTACTATTCACTGGTGAACTATGCATTACAAATGGGTTAAAATGTGTAAAAGTAATGTTAAGAGATGTTTTGCTCAAAATTGCCCAGAGTGTATGTCAATAATAAAACCCAAGATGTTCATGCCTTACTCCTTCTGCTCCAAATGGTTGATAATATTTCTTCATAGGATGAAATGACAGTTGAACACAACATGTGAAGACTGAATGTAAACACCCTTTTTCTATTTTTTGACACACTTAAAGAAAGGAAGATGTATGGGTATAGAATATGGATGGAATAGACGTATTTCATATAAAAAAATGATACTTTCACAAGAAATAAGTACAGCAATTATGACTATTAGTTTATCTACAACAGTGGAGTGCAAATTAAAGCTGCCAATACCTGATGACAACAGATGAGCACTGGGCAAGCCGTCTTCCAGCACTTTTCAGACCTGTGTATATCTGTCCCATCTCCATGGCGCCTTCCAGACCAACCACTTCCATAAGCTGGTCACTTAGATCTGCAAAAGTTGAAAAACAAACACCACATTTTGTCTAGACAGGATTTTGACAGTGGGCACCCTGACTAGCAAGAATTGTCAGAAGAGCAGCTGATAATAAAAGATGTGGAGAACAGAACTGGCAAAAATTATGATTCCTAAGAAGTGATTGCAGCTTTAAGGTTGGACACTTCTGGGTCTGTTGTCACACCATTCTAAAATGGTATCCTGACCAAAATTATTCTAAAATACAATAATATCATCCATGGTTTATTTTAATACATAAATACTGAAAAAATAATCTTATTATATGAGAAAATAGGAAAGAGTCCTCAATTTAGGTTATCTGACACTCATAGAATGAGATGTTTGCAGTTTAGAAATTTATGCTGTCCATTGTTTCAACAGATATTTAAAATCTGGTAAAGAAAAAGTCCGTGCTCCAGACCCTATTGGATTCCCGTCTATACAATACTTTCCAGACAGTGTGTACAACTAATTCAGCCTTTGTGTGTATGCATTGTTATAGTCTTTAATTACAGGACCACATATTATTTTTTGCATTGGATCTTTGCCTCAATTAGTGAACAGATTCATTGACAACAGGGCAGAAAAAACCCTTATATCAGCAACTGTTAATCTAGCTTTCCTGAACTTTGTAGTGGTCGTTTGCACCCAGTTACATATTTTTGTTTTGCACTGCTTTTTGGTTACACAGCATTTTGGCATTAAACTTTAAAAAAAAAAAAAAAAAAAAAAAAAAAAAGTCTCTGGCAAAATAAATATTAGTTTGCTTGACTTCAAGGAGCAAGGACAAATTCTGTCTAGAATTTCTGATACAAACAGAGATACAACCAGAAACCTAAACAGTAATATAGCAGTCTGGTTTGAGAAGCAACCAAGCAAGGTAATGAAATATTATCCAGAATCAGCTAGGGTGTTTTGTATGAAATGCTTTATGTGCTCCTGTTTAAATACAAGTTGCCAAGACCAAATGGACAAGAAAAAGAAACATTTTTTTTTTTAGCTGTATATTAATGTGCATTTGGTAGATTGGCTGGTAATATCCATGTTTCCAAAAGCTACACTGTTCAGTGAAGCTCAGCAATGAGCTAAAATGTTAGAGTCTATCATCGCATTGAAAAAACAAAGAAGGGAGAGCACATTACTCTTTGTATATTGTAAACCCTTCAACCTTTAATGAAGGTAGAATTTCATGCTAATTATCATATCTATGAGGCTAGTCCAAAGTTTCAAAGGGAGTCTTTTCTGTTCACTTCTTTGGGCTTTGAATGAAGGTAATTAACTGAAACAAGTACTGTGATAGGGGAGAAAAGAAGTATTAAAAGCAAATAGGGTTTATGGTCTGGGTTATTCTGCTTCAAACCAGAAAATCTGACACTATCCAAAGCCTTCATTTTTCTTCTTATACTTTCTTAATAATCTTTGCTATTTTCATTTCCTTATCACAGTGAAATCAGTTCCATATAATACTAATGAAGCAAAAATAAACCCTGTTCTTCCTATTAAGGAAAAACAATAAGGTGGACAAAAGATTAAGATATACAATATGATTAATTTTAACTATATATTTTTATACTTTGCATCCCTGTAACACGTGTAAACCCAATTTTGTATGTCTGGCTTTCTGCTGAATTACTTTTATCTTAAAGTGTTTTCCTTATGTTACTTGCTTTTAAACATAACTCAGATTTAAACAAATTCTGCTTTTCTTGATAGCCATAGGGATTTAAATGGGAAAGTCCTACTCATTTGCAAAAGCTATTATATTATAGAAGCACACAGAACTTTATAGATGTATTAAATCATTAAAATGTTTCCAGCCACAGAAAACATCAAATTCCTATTCACTGGGTTATTAGAAAATTATTATTTTTTAAATGAAAGAATAATTAAGAACAGATTTTTATTACTGACAGCTCAGGCAACATATGCAAGATTCAGAATAGTGACATTTGCAGTGATATAAATTTGATGCATCATTTTTCAATAGCTGTGAGATTAGTGCCAGTAACAGCAGGTAACCAAGGGCCAAATCCTGCCCTTTGATCTATACCACACATCTCAAAAAATGTGGTATGTTAAACACTGGAAGATGGAACTGAACAATAAATACTCTTATCTACCAAAAAAGTGAACAAAAACGTCACATTTGCAGTAGCACATTCCCAAAGTGGGGTTATTTTAGGCCAAATACGAATATTTTTAGAATCAAGCTTAAATTAGACCCTGAGAAGCAGTAAAAACTAAAGCAAATGTAACATGCAATTATCGACTTAGGGTTAGTCTGTGCTCCTGCCCTTGCTAATATATCTGACCTGATGCTTTTGCATAGTCATATCCATTTCAAAAAAATCCTTATGCTGTATTGACTTTGATAAGAACTCAGAGTGAGCAAAAGTGGAAAAGGGAGTGTGTGTATTTTAGTGCCATTCTTCAAAGATGTTACATGGCTATAGGTACACTGGTTGAATATAAAGGGTCAAGACATCAATGAATGGATTACATTTGTTCTTAAAAGGTCCCCACCAAAGACTCTGAAAGAGACTAAGCTATATTAAAAGAGATCAGGTCTTCTATTAAATTAAAAGATAGGAAAGGGGAAGTCATTCTTCATTCTGGTGGAAGGTTATCACTGATTTCTCAGAAAGATCTGTGCTGGCCTCTGTACCGCTCAACATATACCCCTAAATAATCTGGAAATAGAAGTAGATAGTGAGTTCCTGAGGATTCAATGAAGTAAAGACAAAAGCCAATTATAAAAAAAGTTTAGGAATTTTACAGTACTGAGTAATGGGACTACACAAAGGCAGAAAATTCAATACATGTAACTTAATGCCTGCAAGAGGAAACAGAGCTAATTACATATAACAGAGCTAACTACAGATATGTAGACAGTTATATGCATATATATTACAGGTGAAAATAAACATGGACGGTATGTGTCTGCACATTTATGTCCATATATACATGCATATTTATTTTGCTGGGCTGCAGTTAATAATGTCCTGCAGGAATTAAGATTATGGAGTTACTGTGGCGACTTCTATGAAAATATCAGCTCAATGCACTATAGTGATCAAATATCGTCAATTATTATGATTGGTGCATCCATGCATAATGGGAGTTTTTAGTTCTGGTCCACTCAGCAATGCATAGGAAGGTATAAAATAACTGGAAATGACAGAGCAGCAAACATGGTAACAAATATGGAGCAGCTTCTGTATGAAAATAAATTAGACCAGGACCCTTCAGGAAGTAAAGATGTGAATGGACGAAAGATGAGAAAATGACGAGTGTCACGGAGTAAGCAAAGACAGTACTGTAATTAAGTATTTCTTAAAATGAAAGAACTAAGGAGTTACATAGCCCTTCTAGAACAAGCAGGAAATCTTTTTTACATCATACTTTGTTATACCATGATGCCCTACTAGACTTCGAAATTCCCTAAATCACAAATTGATATATATTTGGGAGGGTGTCTTAAAACGGAAGAATCACTGCAAGTTTGCTCTCTTATGCTTTATTTCTAATCATGCAACACAGGTTGATGTTAGAGATCAGATACTGAGCTACATGAACTTGTGGGTTGACCTATTATCACTGTGTTGTCTTCTTATACATCTTATAAACTGTAGACCAGAATAATGAATGCTGCTGTTAACTAAACATCATTCATCACTTAAAACAGTTTATAATGTGGACTTTTCCATGACATGTATCCCAACTGTGTTTGAGACCCAATTCAGAAAGTCACTTCTTTTCAATCCTCAAATTATATTCTAAAGTTACACACTCGTGTCTGCATCTGTGTGCATCTCTGCCAACTATAGAACAAAAAATGTATCTCTTTTTAGGCATGTTGTATTTCTTCTGTGCTTTACAGATTTTATTCCAAAAAGAAAATAATCAATTAGTGACTGTGCTGATAAAATTCTCCAATGCATACTTCACCTATTATAACCAGTTTTAGGAGGTTTAGGTTTAGGAAACTGAAGGTTAGGTTTTCAAAAATAACTTAGCAGCTAACAGTGAACAGTGACTACCAGATACTGAGCAGTTTTTCAACCTAGCCAGGTCATTTAGCTGCCTAAATGAGAGCCAAAGTCTCATAGGTAAGCTATCATGGAGAGCATCTCAGTATTAGTGCATTAGGAAAGTGTTTTTTGACTGGTGCCTTAGGGTTCTTGAGTCCGTTTTTTCTACTTTGAGCTCTGTGAAAGAGCTGAAGGCTCTCACTTGTTTTCTATGCGAATGAGCCATTAGAGTGTGTGGGAATGTTTTCACAGCACCATGCCTCTCCTGCCCTCTTCCACAAACCAAAGTACTTCACGTGTCTCCTCATATTAGCCCCATCAGTAAACAAAGCCAGCTCTCCCGGGGGAGCGCTGCTGTCAGCACATGGTGACTAGCATGCAGGGGGGCATCTGACCCCTTGCACTCATTCCTGATGGGGAGATAAAGTCACTAGGGAGATGACTGCCCATTTCTTCCCATCAGGCAGCAGGAGAAAGAGAAGTCCAAGCAGAAACTTGCACGAGTGGCACACAAAATACTATACACCCTTTATAGCACTTCCCAAGGCATGAAGAAACACACTTGGGAACTTTAAAAGTTTCCTAGTGAGGAGTTTACGTTATCCATTAGCTTGGCATTAGCTGAACGCTTCAATATTCAAAGTGAACACACAAGAGAAAAACACATTTGGAATTCATCTACGAAGATAAAGCAAGGAAAGCAAAATGGGGTAGGGGGTGGGAAGAAGCACAGTATGATTAGAAATACTGATTTACATAGCAAACTTTCCCTCTGTAATGGAACTGGTTTTGATATCCAATTTATCTTTGCAATATATAAATATTGCTGTCCTGGCAAGAGATTGAATGACTCTATTATAACTTGGGGTTACTGCACTCACTCAGGCACATTTGCATAAAAACACTGTTGGCCAGTGGTAAATCTGTCTCTGGCAGCAGTTTGTCTTCGAAGAGAAGGGGCTCCATGGCTTACTAAATGTAATCAAACCCTAGTAATCATCACGCTGGAAATTTTTTGGCTCCAGATAAAATAATGGATAAGAATTTGAAAACTGGTATGATGCCAGAGGTTCCTTGAAACACTCCTGAGCTCAATGCTCTGCACCACATGAATGCTTCAGTATCATCCTAGAACATGGCATGTATTAAATCTAAAGTTTCCCATTATGCAGGAATGTGGTGTTACTTCCATATGCAGGGATAGGGACTGCTGCCGTATAAAATGCTAAAAATGCATTTACTGTCACAGTATTATCCTGATTTCAAATGACTTTTTCCAGACTCCTGGTTACAAGAAATCAGTAAATCAAGAGAAATCTGTACATCCTGCTTTTTGTTATGCTTTGCTTTAGAGAAGCTACCTGAAGTAACATATGCCTCAACGTTTATAATTGTTTATATCAGAGTTGTACCTGGAGGTCCAGATGATGTCAAGGCTTTGTTTTGTTACTGATTCACAGACACATAACAAAAGACAGCTCTTGTCTCCAAGAATTTATAGTATAGACAAATAAAACAAAGCTTTGGGGAAAGAGAATATTATTATACCCATTTTACAAAGTGAAAATTGTACACAGACAAGTTTAGGTCCTGCAAAAGGTTTGTTCTCATACTCAGCTGGATATATTGTGTGTAGAGCCACAAGAGTCATAATATTATTTCCTCCATGTTAAGTTAAGCACATGAGTTTGCAGAACTGACCTGGCCAAGATCATAGAATCATAGAATCATAGAATAAGTGAGGTTGGAAGGGACCATTAAGATCATCAAGTCCAACCGTTAACCTACCCTGATTTAAAAACACCCACTTCTAAACCATGTCCCTAAGCACCTCATCTACCCTTTTCTTAAACACCTCCAGGGATGGTGAATCCACTACCTCTCTGGGCAGCCCATTCCAATGTTTAATAACCCTTTGAGTGAAAAAATGCTTCCTAATATCCAATCTAAACCTGCCCTGACATAACTTGAACCCGTTTCCTCTTGTCCTATCACTTGCCACGTAGGAGAAGAGGTCAGCCCCCATCTCTCTAAAACCTCCCTTCAGGTAGTTGTAGAGGGTGATAAGGTCACCCCTCAGTCTCCTCTTCTCCAGGCTAAACAACCCCAGCTCCCTCAGTCGTTCCTCATAAGGCTTGTCCTCCAGACCCCTCACCAGCCTGGTAGCCCTTCTCTGGATACGCTCCAGCACCTCAATGTCCTTCTTGTAGTGAGGGGCCCAAAACTGAACACAGTACTCGAGGTGAGGCCTCACCAGTGCCGAGTACAGGGGGATGATTACTTCCCTACTCCGGCTCACTACACTATTCCTGATGCAGGCCAGGATGTTGTTGGCCCTCTTGGCTGCCTGGGCACACTGCTGGCTCATACTCAGCCGGCTGTCCACCAACACCCCCAGATCCTTCTCTGCCAGGCAGCTTTCGAGCCACTCCGCCCCCAGTCTGTAGCACTGCATGGGGTTGTTGTGACCCAAGTGCAGGACCCGACACTTGGCCTTGTTGAACCTCATACCATTGGCCTCAGCCCATCTGTCCAGCCTGTCCAGATCTCTCTGCAGAGCCAATCTACCCTCAAGCAGATCAACACGCCCCCCCAGTTTAGTGTCGTCTGCGAACTTACTGAGTGTGCACTCGATCCCCTCATCCAGATCATTAATAAAGATATTAAAGAGAACCGGTCCCAGCACCGATCCCTGGGGGACACCACTTGTCACTGGACACCAACTGGATTTAACTCCATTTATCACCACTCTCTGGGTACGGCCATCCAACCAGTTTTTTACCCAGCGAAGGGTACACCTGTCCAGGCCACAAGCAGCCAGTTTCTCCAGTAGAATGCTATGGGAAACGGTGTCAAAAGCCTTGCAAATCAAGGATCACACATGAAGTTTGTGGCAGAGACAGGAACTAAATCAGCAACTCCTGAATTTCAACCCTCTGCTTTTAAAAGTTTGTTCTGCCTCTTGATATTGACTTTGAGGATATATATCAAGTTGTACATCTATAGTATTTAACCCAGTTTTGAGTATTTTACGTTGCTGAGTTTCCTTGTGAATGCTAAAAATCTCAAGTGGCTCCATACATCTATTTCATGCCAGTATTGATTCTCAACTCAAGTTTTCATATTTTTTTCCTGCTTTTAAAACAAAGCAAAACAAAACAAAACAAGCTAAGCCTGCCTCTTAGTGTGAGGAAAGGAAGATATATCACTGCCATAATTTTCACCCTGGTGAGATACTCAGATACGGCGATAATAAATTAAGCAGATATTATATAAACACACACAAAAATGCACACACATTTTATACCTACGTGGACATACACACATATGATATATACCCATATTTATGCATATGTGAGAAATTCAGTACATTTTTGCTCTACCATCTGAATTGATGAAGCACTAAATAGCTTTAATGGGGTAAGAATGCAAGGGTGCTATTTTTGACGCTTAAAATGAATGCAATCAATAACATCCTGTCTCTGCTGAATTCAGTGGTACAACTCTTACCGACTTCACTGGGACCCAGATTTCACCCAGGATCTTGTGTCTTGCATCAGTCTAGCACAGAGACTCAGTCCTCAGATGGTATCACTTAACAGATACAGCTCAGCCTACTACTGTGTAACGGATTTTTTTTTGTGTGTGTGTATATAATCATCTCTTGACTCTCATTAATCATTGAATGACAAGTTTCCCCCAAAATAGGAGGGCAAACAAGGAAGAATCAGTCCTTACAATTAAATATTTTATGAAACTTTTTAACGTGCACAGAAGGCCTTTGTAAAACTTTTCCTTAAGTGAACTTTTTTTCCCTCAGCTTACCAGGGGGAAAGAGAGGAGAGTTCTTAATAGAAACTTTTTTGATTAATAGTAAAAGAAGAAAAATAAAAAAAACAACCCACCCCAGAGCATTCAAATTAAATCACTTCCACTCAAAACCTACTCCCAAATACCAATGTTCAGATGTTCAACATTTGAAACAAGAGGTTTCATCTTCCAGTTCGGAAGATCATTATGGATAAGTCTTTTATGGTAAAGCTTGGCAGACAAAAATGTATTCTTTTTTTATAGATTTATTCTTCTAATAGTTTGAGGTACAATTGCATTGAACATGCTGCTGCACCAAAAAGCCCCCTATTATTTTAATCTGTATTCTTTTAAAAGTTATTTGTTCAAAAGGATTTTACTGTGTTACTCTTATACCCCCTTCATCCAACAGAACAAAAGCTGTTCTATGAAAGGAGTCTAAACTTGGACAAACCGTAAAAAAAAAAAAAAAGCAAAGTTCCTCTCTGTTTTTATCAAATTTGATTGCTGCAGCTGTTCCCAGTTTCTGTATTTTAAAAATAGCCTTATTCAGTGCCTTGTTGGCTAAAGGCCAGAGTACCATTAGAACATGCTGTACGGAAAACCTCTATTCAGTTACAGATACAGAAATATATTTAAGATCAGTGGGGGTCATCTGCAGCAAACACTTGTATGGGGGAAAATGGAATTTTAATGTGCTTGGACTGCTCACTACTTTTAACAGATATTTAAGAACTTCAAACCGGATATCTTTCTATTTGTATTGGTACTATCATATTACTGAGCATCAGGTACAATACAATATGAGCAAGTCAAGATCATTTCAACTAACAAAAATAGATCTAATTCTCAAATTACTCCTTAGTAGTTCTGGCATTCACTTTAAATGGCTCCTAGTAATATTGGATATTTGATTAGCCTATAAAAATGCCACAGCCTAGAAAGGAAAAATACAGTAATATTGATGGAAACGTAGAAATCTGATCAATGAAAACCAGCTTTGATTTGTACATTTCTAAGAGGACTAGTACTAACAGGGGATAAATGTTCCCTTTCTGCAGGGTAGCAAACTTTAATAATGGCATTATCCCTATATTTATCCACCAAAGAGTTTTTTTTAGTTATCCGCCAGAAAGAAATCTTCATTCCATTTACATGACTATTAAAACTCCTTTTGATTAAAGTGGTAGCAATTTTTGGTCCAGGAGCTCAGAACCCCCCCAAAGATGATCTTCATTCCTCTTTCTCTTAATGAGAACCAATTCTATTTGCTTCCTCTACCATGCTAGTAGTATGCTAATAGTGGTGTTTGGAGATCACAGTATGCAGAATGGATACTGGTTTGAACAACAGCAATTTTTAGTTATTAACCAAGAGCCTAAGCCCAGGAAGGTATTCTAAAAATCAATAAGATGTATCATAGATCACTTTTAGCCATTTCTCTGATGGTCTAGAATGCCTTCATTAAAGTATTCAAGGTTATGTATTTCTACTGCAGCTGGGGGAGGAGTCTTCAGCATGGTAGAGATATCCAAGGTCATTATTTGTAGAGGTACTAACAAAAAAGAAATCACAGCAGTGATGGCATCAATATAGTCTATATGAGCTTGCTGAAACTCCAAGTTCTTAGTGGCTGATTGGCCTCCTAGGTTTCTGTGTCCTCACTCTCTCAGTACCTGGTTTAATTTAATTAAATAAATGCTACAATCACACTTTGGACTGCAGTTTCAATTGCAAACATTGTCCACACCTTCTCTCTGTACAGAAGGAGCATCAGGCAATTAAATTAAGTCAGATCCAGTGAACTCTGGGGCAGCTATTCGTATCATCTAAGTAAATCAGACAATCTTTCTAAACTTCCTGCAGTCAGTGAAATTAAAGTAGCTTTGATTTAGTTTCTCACTAAACTAAATGTGTTTGGTGTTGTCTGAAGTGGCCTAGGATTTCCAGGACATTCACAAGGGCTGACAAGCCTGACAGAAGAGCAACTATTACTGGTTTAAAAGAAGACAGTTCTGGAATACGCAGAAACCTTTGTTATTGGAGAAACCAAAGGGGAAAGTTACCTCTAATAGTGCTGCAAGGAAAATAAATGTCTGCTTTGATAAGCTTTACATGGAAAGACATTTCAAAGGTTCACAAAGAAAGCAAAAATAAATTTCTTATTATATCTTTCAGTATTTTAAGCATTCATGACTGACATCAAGCTATTTTTCAATAGCTTTTCTCAACAGTTACTTACAACACACATAGGAAGAAAAGGTATTTTCATAACCATGATCAAGTACAGAACAGTTCCAAATTTCTTCTCAAGGACAAAAAGACCAGAGTCAACTACAAGTATCACAGTAGTGAGATTCAAGTTGTTTTTAGTACTCTGGTCCTGAACAGTACCAAATAGAAAAAACAAACTTAATTTCATTCCCAACAAGAAAAGATGACTTAGAAACAAAACAGGATCTGGTTATAATTTGTTAGATTATGATGTTCTGCCACACAATGAAAGCCACATTCTTTTACTAAAAAATGATCTGAACACACACTATTCAGCTCTAATGCCACTAACAATGTTTCAGGTATTGGAGAAATATAGAAGCAAAGTCCTTGCCCAGTGCTAACTTATCCTGAGATCCTGAGCTGAAAACCTCATGGAGTTTAATGCAAATAGGAGACCTGGAAAACTAAGGGAATGATTCTCATCTTATATTCACTCTCATTTTTCACTTTCATTTTTGTTCTGAATGATGGAGAGTAAGAGAAAGTGCATGAGAAACAGATGAGGAGACCAGTTTTGTATGAATATATGTGCATTTTAGTTGTTTTCAGACTGGACTATGCTAAACCTGAATATGGCAATCCTACTCTGAATAGTAGTCACCCCATCTGAAGTTCCTGAAAGAAGTTCTGCTATAATTCCTGGCCAATTCCCGAGGGCGGACAAGCCTCCAGGTTACTTACTGGCATCGTGATAGGACGGCACTTCAGGAAAGATTTTTTACTTTCCATTGTCACTAATTCATCTTCATTATGTATCTTTGTTTAATTTCCTTTTCCAGGTATCGGGGCCAAAACTGAAATAGTACGTATATAGGATTGCTCTTTTTCAGTTCAGACACATATGAACTTGAGAAGCTCCTGGGGTTAATTTAGTGTATGGGATTCTAACTGGGCCATGATGGGACATGCTATTGCAGTGTTTATGTTGTTAGTTCTGCTGTATGTGCTATTTGCACAATATGTGCCATATATTGTTTACCAGTACTTGTAGGGAGAGTTAATATCCTTCATCATGCCAACAGATAGAGAAGGAAAAGACACCTTTCAGGCTGACAAGTCCTGCCTCCAGTCCAAAACAGAAGGAGCAAACATCAAATTGAGTTAGAGTTCAGAATAGTCATTCCGGGTTTGTTTTCATTTTACTAATCAATTACACACTGGAATGCAAGGGTGGGAGGGTTGCTTTTTGGTTACATATAGAAATGAATCTGGAAGGACAGAAGATTGCTCATTAATATCTTGGAATTTTCACCTTCCAGGTTACTTTCAACAAATGTCTGAGACAAATTTTAAAAGGACCTTAATTTTGGTCTCTGGCCAGCAAACCATTTAAGCATGGGTATTCAGTGATATCAAACTGACTACATGCATGTTTCAAGCATGACTGCAAAGTGCTCTGTTTATTCAGGCCTATCTCTATGGTAACTACTTTATGGTATACGATTTCAGAATACTAATTATAAAGCAATATAAAAATAAGGTTGTGTACAACAAACAAGTCTGCATTTACATATTTGAGGCCTCTGAAAATTCAGCCTTACTTGTATAATATGTGTGATTGATTTTGAAAAATATTTTTCGTCATTGTAATTTATGCATAGTAATAGTAGCTGAATTTTCTTTTCCATAACGCTACTTTGCACCAGGATCAGCAGTACAAGGGGACTGCAATATACTGAGGGAATTAAAGAAAGTAGAGATGCAGGTGCACTAATAAATGGGTGGTCTTTGGATTACAGTATTTATGTGTGCTATGCCGAGCTAAACAGAAACCTAAATGTTACACATAAGAAGTGGTACAACAAGAACATCTGTGTTGGGGGACTGAACTGGCATGGCTAATACCTCCAGTGCCAGGTGCAAAGGAAATTTCAGTACAGCTTGAGTAATTTTGACTGCTAGCATCTGTATATATCAGATTATCTCTCTTCTTCCCTCCATATTCCACTAGAGTATTTGTATTATACATCTGGCTTTAGATTCTAGCATAGCAAAAGACAGGCTTCAAACTTCCCATTTCCATTTTTTTTTTTTTTTTAAATTTAGGTCTTGATTTTCATAGACGCTTAAGGCCAGAGTTACCAGTATTTTCCAAATATATGGTCAAGGAAAATGAGCATTTTTCCCTGGGAAAGAAAGAAACATTAAAGGAAGAATCGTACCTTTGATCTATTTAAAGCTGATCAAAATGCCTGTAGAGAAAGCTTTTTCTCTCCAAGATACTAAAGTTGGACTAAAACTTCACATTTCTTTGAGAACGTCCACTTTTCTGAGAAATTCTAGATTTTCATGTAAAGTCACTTTTTAAACTCAACCTTCAAAGTAAAATGAAAATTTTCATTTCAAGTTCAAGTGGCATCTGATTCATAGAAATAGTGATGATATTTGGTAGGAGACTTAAAATACTTGAAAGAACAAGACAGCTGGCTGCAATGATTGCTAGGAGATGCAAAACCAGTCACTTGTGATGTACTCATTGAAGTCCAATCTAATAATTTTTGAAATATATCTGAAATTCCTACAGAGTCCATTGAGACCACGACCTATTTCTGTATTAAGTGGCTCAGGCTCAATCTTTTATTTCTTAATTAGGCAAAGATTTCAGGAATCAAAAGCTACCAGTGATCATGTTAGTTCAGGTGGAAGTCAATGGCCTGATCACCATTACCATGACATCAATGAAAACTGAAGCAGTTTCCAAGAAAATATTAGTAAGAGAAGGAAAAAAAAAAAAAAGAAAAAAATATGGAAATATAAAAATAGTGTTTGTATTCTAGTAGGTTTGTTGGTGCACTGTTAACATGTCTGAACCACAGCTTTCCATGTTTTATTTGTCCAGCACTTGTAACAAGACCTACATTTCTATTCAAGAGAGGAACAAAATATTGTCAGTAGTACAACTGGACAGATTGCATTTTGAAGGAATTTCTTCAGAAATGTTTGTGGAAAACTATTTCTTTCTCTTGGTAATTTCAAATCACTTCCTTCCATCCCCAGCCACTGATTAAACCTCTTGAATATGTCTAATAAATAATCTAAAAAAGGAAAGGACAAATTATTTTAAGTCTACACTTGTCTAGGAATTGGGAGTTTGTTTTACCACACTGTAAATTATCTTTGATAACTTCTAACAAGGTGCGACAAAAATGCAATAAATACAAATAGATCCACAGGGAAGAGACTCAGAAAAACATTACAAAAGCTTGATTTTAGAAAAAAAATCTGTAACAAATTTGCAATCCCTAGTTACTCATCTTTTCTTGTTACTTCAGTTTGAACGCCAAATTCCTTCATTATTTTTTGACCTGATATGAAACACCATCTGGCAAAAGCATGTTGCAATTCTACACAAATGAAATAATTGGATGGTTGCTTTAAAATATATTTCATAAATACGTACTATTATACATTAGCAAAACTCACTTAATTCCATTTCTGAGCTCTGTTGCTAAGCCATGACTTCTTGTGTGCCTAGAGGACCTGGGATTCCCACACAGTCTTGCATCTAGTGCTAGGCAGTCGTGAGCCTGATGAGCTTCGGCAGTCATACAATATCAGATGCATATGTCTGTATGTTTCATTTGTATTTACTGTATGCGTTATTATTATTATTGCTGCTACTGTTAGACAAGGGTAGCACCACAGACTCATCAGAGTCACTGCCTTATAAGAGGAGATCACAGCCTAAGGGTCCTGATGGATCTGTGGCAACAGATTACAAAGCATATGGCTGACGTGATTATCTTATAATAGGCCAAATGGCTGTGGCTATTCAGGAGCCCTTTCAAAAGTGGATCAGGTGTCCCTGTCATGAGATATCTCAATCACACTTCAAAACATCTTTAGAATAATTTTGGCCAGCCAATTACTTTCAATCTACTACCGCAAAACTGTCAAGGTCCGAGGAGATCATCCTATCGCTGCAGCCCTACAGATTGACTTTTGTGCCCACACAGTCTCATTTGCTTGTCTTGGGGGGATCTTCTGCAGCATGCGCACCTCCCTAGGCATACATCACAGGAGGAAACAGGCCAGAAGAGACAAAGAAGTCATTGATTAATTGGATACATGTTACAGCGTTGCTCCTCAACAAGTTATGACAAGCGTGGAGTAATAGTGAAAAACAAAATATTTGCTAGTGATGAAAAGCAGTATACGAAACAGCAGTTGGTCATGAGCAAACATTTTGCAGCTATAAAGACCCAGCTGCTTTGGCTGACTAAAATGAAAAGGAACAATGCTTTAGGGGTTGTGAAAGAAGATCTCACAACTGATGGATTATATGGAGGAAAAAAAAAAACAAAAACAAAAACAAAAAACTTCCTTATAAAGCATGAATACTCATAGTCCTCTTTTCATCTGTTTATAACATACCTAATTTCTTTGAGTCAAGAGTTCCAGGTAAGTGTGCCATGCACTAAATGAAAACCTGTTCACAGCTGTTGAAACCAGTTTATTCTGTATGCCTGTTTTTGTCTTTCATTAAATATTCATTTATTGATATTAGACTTATGAAAAATTTAGCATAATTTTAATCCTCCCCTACATGAATAGGAGAAATTAAAGGAAAAGGGAGTTCATCCAGGTTTATAGGTATGTATGACACAGCTCGTGATATTTCCAGAAATGGAAAACAATATCACGAATCAATGAGGAAAAAAAAAAGTCTTGTGCATCACCTAAATATTTAACTACAATATCAGCTTATGTTAATCATATTTCAAGAGTCGGGTTGAACATGCTGTAATTGTGCCATCAACCCACATGAATCAAAGCTTTATTTAATAACTGTAAAAGCTGCCATTTGCTACTTTTAAAATATCTCATTTCTCACGGCCTTTACTTGATAATGGTCACTAGAGTTACAAAATGCTAAAAATACCAACGTTCTTGAAAATCTTATTTGAGTCCCTACTGCAGAAGCCAAAACATCTGTAACAGTGTATGGCAGTTATCAGCTTCTTGCAATTTCTGGCAATGTTTAGTTAAAAAGGCTTTAAAAAGTGCAAGTAAAAACATTAGTGTTTTGACTACTTGTAAGAAACTGTTTTGTATACAATTAATATAAAGGGAACTGCCAAGTCAATCTGAGCTTAAAATTCAGGGGTTTGTGTAATTTCTATTTTATTTATTTTTGAATTTGTAAAAAAAAAAGAAACAAAACCCCAAGCTGTTGCAAAACCTAAAACCAATCGAATATTCCAGGTATTTTAATTAAAATAGAAACATATTGTCAAATTCAACAGATACACAAAATAATAAACAAGCAAGAGCAGAAACAACCCTATACAGTTAATACTTGAGAAACCCAACTAAGATTACTCATCCTGATTTATGCAAGGGAAATAAAACAAAATCAAACTCTAAGGACAAGTGTTCTCTCAATAGCAGGCATAGAGAAAGTTCAACAAAAGTTTGACTCAACTCATATTCAGATATAATGAGAACTGGATCCAGTCCTAAATCTTTTGAATACATGGAAAAGTATCCTCTCAGAGTAAAATAAAATTAATCAATGCTATTTTGGTTATAGCATGAAAAACAACCAAACAAAACCAAAGCAAAAGATAAAAGGAGAGCAGTAAAGGAAAACAGTTAATTGCTAAGTTTTGAGATATTTTTTTCCATCATATGCTTTCTTCCAAAATATCCTGGAATATGACACTGCCAATGCTAATTCCCAGTGCTTAAACAGTTCTTTATATCATCAAAGCACAGTATACACACTGAAGTTCACGGCACTCACCATGGAAAATACAATGTACAACACTATATGAAGTCCAGAAAACTATGGTCTTCACAAGAGGACTGACTTAAGGTTAGACTGTCTGAATATTGGCACTTCCTATGTTTTGAGTTCTAACTCTATAGCCTTAAGATTGTTCTTTTAACTTACTTTTTATGGTCAGTGTACATAAAACACTTCATAAAGTAAATTTACAGAATTATCCACGTGCATACACAATAAACATTTAATATAAATTTTATGTTTATCTAATCCTACTACTCGTCACTTCTTTTCAATTACATTTTTAATCTTTTAATTGGCAAAAGCTATTGGTTAAAAATTTAATTAAAGCTTTATCAAACTGAAATTACTTTTTTGCTTAGCCCCCCTCACACACAGATTTTCTTGCTGCAACACTTCAGTTGTAAAGGCTAAGACAAAGACTGCCTATTGCTTTTCCTGTTTCACAAAATAGGACCATATTTTGAGGTTGTATCATAGGAATCATGACTACTGCTAATAATATGAAGTATAGATCTTTATTCGGGATCTGGTCCAAAGCCTGCCAGTTCTGTAGAAATAAAATACCCACCATGTGTTTGGTATCTTAATTCCTAAATGGATGTAATATCAGATGAGTTGCATTACTAATGTAATAAATTATCACTTAAACACTTTCATTTTATTTTTATCTAAATATTAATCGCAGAGTGACAAAGACACAGGGAGAAAAGTCAGGGGTTTTGCATTCCATTCAGCTCAACCATATAACTGCTCTGTAACTTCAGGAAAGCCACCGTATCCCATTTACAACCCTGGTCCAATTCCACCAACTGTTTAGACTTGCTATAGGTCTGGATTCTTCTGGATCTCATGGGAACGGGGAAACCTTAATTTATAAACATTCCCTCAAAATTTTCCAATCTGTCTGGTTTCACATGCAAAATCAACGATCAGCCGTGATCATCAATGAAGCACTGAGCAGACTGCGAGCTCTCCAGGGCATGGATTAGTTTCTCTGTTTGTGCAGTACTCTGTTCCCTGTAACTCCGCTACCTGATTAGGCTCCTTAGGAGGTACTGAAATATACATAAATAATAAGCAAGAGGAGACAATTAAAAAGATAATAATTGCTACTATTAATCTAAGAGATTAAAATGTAAACTATGTACTTTGTATTGCACTGCTGACTCCCAAGGGAGGTTTGTCACAGAGAACATACACACATGGGAGTGTAAGGCAGTGTCACTGAACAGTGCTCCCTCCATAGTCCAGCAGAAATTTCATCCCAGTGCAGACTGATGATTTACCTTGTATTTTCCTTAGCTGACTTGTGAAGTGTTCCTCCCTTCGACCCAGTCACTCAGCCTTCTTGCAAATGCAAGCTTATTTTTCAGAACTGTTTTTTTCTATCCATGGGGATCTTAATAGGCATGAATGAGTGAATGAGGACAGTTATGAAGGAAATTCATAGTATAAAGGAAAACCCTGAAATTCAGTTATCAACTGGGCGTCCAGTCTTCACATCTTTTTCAAGCTCACTAGTCTTTGCTCATTTGGACAATACCAATGATCTCTTTCTAGGCTGACCATCATAAAGCCACTTGTATACAGTAGCACGCTTTTCTCTGAGCTTGTGAGTGTGCCTGCAGCTCAATAGGACCATTCACATGAACAGATGTTACTCAATGTGAATACTGGTTGCAGAATTAAGCCTGTCCTTGCTCTTCCTCTTGCTACAAACATCAGCTGCTCAGACATCCAGGCTCTTTTTTTTTTTTTTAAATGGCTTTTTGCCATTCACAAAGCATGTAGACGACAAATTTGTAATTAAAAAAAAATAATCCTCCTGTCTTCCATTAGCACTTATAAAAACTAATATTTATATACCCCTCCATATAGTTTCTTGTATGGATGACGATAAAAAAATTAAAGTCCAGTTAGCTGTTTGGCATGATATTTTGCAGCTTTCACAGATAAACAGAAACCTCTATCCAGTCATTGTAAAGTATATACTTGAATGGGTATGGAAGCATGTTGAACCAACATTGAATTTTTATTTTCATACCATGCAACAAAAGCTGACAAATCTACATATTATGTTTGGCTTGATACATTTTATTTTCATCCCAACACAATTTTTGTGCAAATTAAATATTTCATTTAAAAGTATGTAAAACGGTCTTAACCATTGAAAAAACTCCAAGAATTATTAGACAGACACTTAACTGCAACATTTATTAAATTTTAATATTAACTATCTCATAATTCCTTCTCTAACTATCCTCCTCAGTTTTAGCTAAATTGTGACTGTTACAATCTAAATTCACATTTGGTGTAAAATACTCCAATTTAAGACCTGAAATTATGAGTGTTACGCTTGCTTGCAGAAATAAATGAAACATTGTGTTTGAAAATGAACCATAATAATAATATTTCCCATACTTATTGCCCTCTTATTTAAGAACTGAAGGCTTTTTATTTACCATTTTACTTTGAAGTGATGGCCAAAATTGATCATTGACATTAGTATTTTTTTGACCATTTATATTTTTAAATCTCTCCAACTTGGTTCTGTGCTGAAAGCCCAGCTGAGGCTCACAAATAAGTTAGAAAAGGTATAAAAAGAGCCTTTGAAAATGAAAAAGAAAAATACTCGAAGGGAGCGAGCTTCACAAGTAGCAGCTATACAACCAGGTTTAAAGACCAAGTCAGGCTTGGGGGGTTTGTTTTTGTTTGTGTATTCTTTCCTTTCTGTGTTATATAAAAATCTTCAGTTATTTCTCTTTGTTACAAACTGTGAACCCAGTAGCCTAGGAATAAAGATCTGGGAGGAAAACTTTAAGAGAAATACATTTCAGATACAGCTGGACCAGGTGGTCCAATCTGCCAGTTTACAACTAATTGGCAAACCATTTGCTCTTCTGCAGACCCCTGGTACATCACCTGTTCTTAATGACTTGTCAGAATTATGGCCAGTGGATCCACAATTTATTCTGACAGTTCTTTAAGAACCCTTGACTGAACATCATCTGGCCCCGCTGATTTATGTATATATTTAGTTTTTCTAGGTATTCTTTTACTTCCTTATCACACATTTCAAATGATCCTCATTAAATGTTAACTCACTGTTCTTCCATGTTTTTATACTGAAAAAGAAAACAAATCTGAACACAGGGTGAGGACGAAGGAGAAGAAAAAAAACCCTGCAAAACCCTCAAAACAATTCTTGATGAATATTTCCAAAAAACTGCAAGTTCCCTGCTTCTTCTTCCTGGTTAGTACCAAGACATGCTAAATGGATGCAGATGCATGGATATGCCCATCTAACAGAGAAAAGTGACTATTCCTGTTTAGCAGGTACAGCCACACTTGCCAACAAATGAGGGAATTTGCAGCACTCACTATCCCTTTCCCTTCTCCTTACATGCCCACAAATTACTCTCAAGGGAAATAATCCAGAAATAGTACTGATAGTTTCTTAAGTACCAGACATACAACTTTAGCTGTAATTTACACAGCAAAAAACAGGGTATGAAGATTCAGAATGACCAACCAACTCCTCCTAAACCAAACCCTTAATAACAATGACTATTTCCTATGGTGAAGTGTGCATTACCATTTTTATAGTCTACTATTTATGTCAGATTTCTTATACAACTGTCTTTTGCTTCCTCTGGAAAGTGCCAGCATTTTCTGGTCTAGTATTTTCTGTTAGCAAAAATCATGATATATACTTACTGGTCTTTTCCTTTTTTTCTTATTTCATACTAATTCCTTCATTCTCTCAGTTTACGGAGAACCATGCCGGTACTCCTAGTACCAGAACTGCCATCTGCTGTGCTTTTATTATTGTATCATTCATTCTATGCCATCTTCCATGTCCTGTCACCTCTTACTAACGCTGCTTACTGGATCCTGGCACACTGATTCTTTTAATGTCACAATACCTTCTTTTAAAATGTAGTATATTTTCATTGTGCTTAAACTTAACTGGTTTATTCATTATTACAACAGATTGTGATCCACTGCATCTAAATTCTAGCACCTTGTTCAGAAGGAGGAGGAAGGAGCTGAGCATATCCAACCCTTCTACAAACACACAAGTTCCCTCTCTCATCAGCAGAGAGAGGTCTACCTCAACTAGGTCTCAAGAAGACGCCCAAGTGAGGTCGGTTTCTCTCTTCATTGGCTGCACAGGGAAGTAGCAAGTGTCGAAGAGCCCCTTCCACTTAGGGTCTGATCCTTCCAGCCACGTTACAAAGGTGGGCACTGGTGGCTCAAGGTTGCCTTTTATTAGGAAAGAGAACTATCACCGCAGCAGCAGTACTTACTGATTATCTCCTGGTACTAGTTGATATTCTCAGGGTTTGCACCATACAAGAAGAGTGCCTACCACTTTCCACAGTGTGTTTGGGCCGACCATCAATGTGTAAGCAGAAAGATAATTGTCATAGCATTAGGAGGAAAGCAAGAAAAAGTATTCCTGAAAACAGGAAACATGGATTCAGCTACATGAAAGTTGAGAGTGTGGTACCCAGACATCTTTCCTGGATGAGGATCCTAATTATCAGTCCTTAGTGGAAAAAGTAAAGCACCAGAGTTATCTCTGCTCCTGACCAGTATGGCACTTGGGTATCTCCCTGTCTGAACTGAGTCACAACAGAGCTTAAGGCAGGAAACACAATTCTATCTCCCCAGATTAACACTAGAAGTCACAGCCGTATCAGTAGCCAACCAAGCAGGTAGTTTCAGGCAACTGAGCAGTGCCTAATGCATTTCAGTGCCTGGAGGGTCCAGACAGCGGGAGAAATTAAAAACACTGGATCTTTGCAGTTTAGATGGATTTTAGGCATCTCAATCACAAGTTAAGATGTATTTAGAGTCATGGGATCCCATCTATCCATTAATACTAATAATTTTTTTATTAGAATTGACCAGATTACTTCCTCCTGCAGATCTTAACAAGTGCCGTGAGCCATAGTGAAGCGTTAAGCTACATACAAATTAATTTGAATGCCCCACGCCCAAGAATTATGGCTTTAACTTCTTGAAAGTCAAAGTTTATCGTGAAAATTAAGGTTCCTAAATTAAGCACAATCAAACTATCAAAATTTGATTTGTACTTATTATACTTTTACAAATTGAACACTAGGATGAGATTTAAAATATGTTGTTTGTCCTTGAAATCCTCTGAATGTCATGTTTTGGCCTGGGGATTTTCTGTAGCTGGATTATAAACTCTTGGTAGAGTGATGAAAACACTGAATTATTGTGTAATAGACAGTGACAGTATAATACTCTACTGATCTGAAAGAACACTGCACCTTATGATGGAAACAAAACCACTCCTTCAGCAAATACTGAATGAATACAATAAACGATACTGATCCGAGGGACACAGAGAATCATGCTGGAAAACTGTATCCCATGGTAGTAGGCAGCAAATCAGTTTTTATCCGATTTCAAATTAGTAACATAAAAATGACATGTTTTATTTTGCTCCCCTGTATAATATGTACTGTTTGCTAATAGTGTGCGTTGGGCCCAATACTGACTAAAGAAGTTCTACCTCTGTATGTGCTCTGATAGTCTGTCACATATAGTATCAAATTTGACTCTCCCCAAACCGATCTGCGTCTTGTGTTCAGAAGAAAAAGCATGTGTAAATCCATACACAGAACGCCCATAAAAATAAATAAATAAATAAATAAAATCAATAAGGCACACAGTAACATGTTCCAAACTATAGTATACAGATCTCTATTTTTAAAAAGCAGACATTTTATAGTCATGGAAATTGGTCAAAGGAAGCTTTTGTAGTAGAGTGTATAGTTTCACAGGGGAAAGAACTGGAGAAATTTTGCCCCAAAGTAAAGTAACGTAAAAGAGGGGCAGAGAGGAAGTAAAAGCATAAATACTCGTATTACACTTGCATAAAGAAAAGCATTTGAGAAAAACAAATAAACAAGCTCTGATCTCTTGACTGATCCGGGAAACAATTCAATTAAAATAATCAACATGCCAGATCTCCCTTCCTGATTTGCTTAAGTAAGTTTGCATTTGCAATTGTAGAATTAGATTGTGTATATATATATGTGAGTGCTTCCCTCCACCTCTTCTCCTCCAGGGAAAATCAGACTTACAAGGGGTCATTTAGCAAATGTCATGGGGGATTAAAGGGCCTCAGGTTCCCAGAATTTTGGCTGTGTTAACTATAGGATTTGTATGCATTAAAGGACAAATCTGGCTCAGATTTTACCCAGCTATCTCTTTGCTTGCTTAGCTAACCAAAATTCAGTTGGGTCACGTGTGGTTTTGGTCAGGAACTCTGGATTTGCTTCACATTACCTGTAATTTTTATTAGTTTCTATTCTACCCAAACAAAAAAGTTGAAAAGTATTTTATTGCTTCACCTTTTGAAATGCCTGCACAAATCGGGTGCATATAACAAAAAAAAGCCACAACCAAACCTAAATTAACTAACCTGGCTAGGTGAATGAAATATGGCATGATGTTATCTTCACCACTTTGAAACATAAATCCCCGACCCCGGTCAAACATTTCTTTAAGCGTGATAAAGTGTCAAAGGTCTGTAACACAACCAAAGGTTATATTCATGGTAAAAGACATATTTCCAGTCAGAGTAGATTATATCTTCAGAAATGAGAAAAGAACCTGCTACTTAGTGCATGCTGCAAGAAAAGAAGATACAGGAATAGCAGTGATGGCTACAGCAGAGCACATTGATAATGACGAGTGTGTTCTCTGATGCTCTCCAAGACTTTCCCCACACAGAGTACAGCACTGTGCTGAACAGACACACAGTCCGTAGACTCAGCAGGAATAAAGTACCAATAACGTTGTATGCTACATTAAATACCATCTACAATAAATTCATAAGATAATGTAATGATGTCTCTCAAGGAATAAAACACAAAAGGCTTAGGTACTGATAACCACAGAAGTGATGGTAACACCCAAATTCACGGGATTCACACTGCTTGTATTTATAACTTTCCTACACAACAGTATTTTTTGGTAGTTGACACTTTTCTGAAAATGTTATGATAATACTTTGTCTTCACATTTATTGAAACTTAACCTTTGAAATAATTTCCCTCAGTTCCCTAGTTTTCACAATATAGTATTATAATTTCTATACAATTTTCAATAGATCATTAGATAATTATTAATTTGCAATGATATTTTTACTCTCTTCTCCCCCTCAAAGAAAAACATCTTTTCCACAAGACTTATTAGTTTCAAGGGAACACAATTTGAACTAAAAAAAATTGTAAGTATTTTAACAACAGCTACTTATATAAATTTTTCTATCCCATTTTTCATACAACACCACATTCAGAACTAGTTGGCCTTTATAGTAATGTCTTCCATCTTCAATATTTGAATCAAGATGAATCGAATCAAGGTGAATTAAATCATGAGCTTTCACATATTATTTTTTATTTATTTGTAACAATTTGTAATTTTAGATTGCTTCCAACATGACACTGAAACCATGCTGCAGCAAGGACAAGCAAAGATTTTAGCAAAGAACGAGCCATTAAAACTCACTACGAGCCATATCACTCAAAAATAAACTCACAGTTTAGAAATGTACTGCAACAGTCATTTGCAATAGCAGTAGAGAATCCTGTTAGTTCTGCCCGAAAAAAGAACAATCACTGAATTTTCACTTTCAGATCACTGAAAATCATTTTCAAAAAGAGCTGAATATTGCCATTTCACCTGCTTATATCTTTATTTATGAATAAATGTATATTTACTCATTAAAGAAACCAGAAAGCACCAGAGTTCATGTGGTTTCACTTTGTACAGGCACGGACAGGATTCATGGTTCCCCACCTGCTATAGAACTGAGTTTCCCGAGTACTGTTACAGAGCATCGCTAAGAGCTGGGAAGTGCATTCAGAGCGGCTATTATAGCATAGATTTCTCTGTTCTCTCTGTCAGAGAATAGTGGCATAAATGACCATGAAAGCTGTTCTGTGAGGTCTGGCAGAGGAATAACAAGGCATTCAATTCAGATTTCTTGGATTTTGGAATGCTATTGCTGTTTTCTTTTAAAATACTATCCTAATTAAGGATGAAATTTTTAATTTTAGAGGGCAATCCATCTCAGACAGAATTTCTTTGGAGAAAAAAAACAAATGTAAGAAAATTTATATTGAGCACAAAGGGAGTGAGCATACTCCCTCTCATGAAACTACTTGAATGAAGAGAGATAAGCCATAAATTTACCTCTCCTTCAGTCTGCTGATCTTAACCATACCTTAACAGCTAGGAGATCTTGCCTGCCTCTTTGCACATTCTGGGAACCTCCATAAAGACCTATTTCAGTATTACCCTTAAGTATTGTAACCATGAAGAAGTGCTTTTTATGACTATCTTCACAAGTAAGCACTAGCTTTCCAGGTGAGCAACGTAATATTTAAAAAAAAAAGAATCTCAAAAATTAAGTTGAATGCCTCAAAAGTAAGTTGAGTAGTCCCAGGTTTGCATAATTAATACTGAGGTTGCAGAACTGCTATTTCAAAATGCTTACTCAAAACTCAAAAACTTTTTGTGTCTGAATAGAACGGGTGGATAAGTATCTGTATTCATATATGGTCTAAGTAACAGTGACCCAGTTTTATAATGGTCTAGCATACATATCCTGTCATGCAGCTCTGCTTTGGAAGTCCATATCTGGAAGTCTGTATTTGGAAACCCAATATCCGAATATTTCCCCTTTACATCATCTATTGCTATGGACATCCTTTTAAAGTTGCAAAAAAATAAGCCCCCCCAAAAACCAAAAGAAAACAACCCCACCACCACCCAAACAAACTTTCAAATATTATGCACATTAGCTTGATAGAGAAAAAATGTGTAAACATGGGTATGTGGATGCATATGTGGGTATATGTTCATTTGCATGAAGGGAGAAAGAAGGCAGAGAGGTATAAGGACTTACCTAGCTCTCATTGCAGAATTTCTAGTTTTAAAAGCTTAGAGACTGTATTATGTCATAAGTCTCTGGGCTTCACTAATTCCATGACTGCAGGCTTCTTTGTGATTTTGATTTTGCAATTGAAACTGATTGGCTGGCAGACAAAGGGACAGAAACAGCTGCAGCTGGTATTATTGATTATTTCCTCAATTTAAAGGAAGTAAGGCAGGAGGCTAACAACATTGAAGGACAAAGGCTAAGTTGTTGCTCTACATCTCTGGCAAAGCCAGTCACTGTCCACTGCAGCATGCTTTGAATTAATTCACAAAATGTAGCTATTATCCTTTTAATACCATAGATTGCTGTAGAAGTCATAGGGACCTGCCTGTTATGATGGTGAGTTTTTAATCTCATTATTGTTTTAGTAAAATCTGAAATCTCTAATATGGAAAGACACTAAATCCAATATAAACATTCTGGAAACTGTTTTTGGTCTGTTATCAGTAACACGAATAACTTTCTAGCAATACACTGAGCTTGTGATAGATAATGCCTACCCTAAGAGGTCCTGCCCTCAGAATGAGAACTCTGTCTTCCTAGAGGAAACAGAAGATAACTCTTGAAAACCAGAAGATACATTAGTGATCCACGATGGAGGAAGGGGAGGGGGGAATCAAAGCAGGAAATGTGTAAATTTAGAAAACAAATCATACAAATGTTATCTGGTTTGCCCCTCTTCTTTGCCTCCTTCAATGCACTGACTTGACATTAGCCACTCTTTTCTTACACAGGGCTTCAATTTGAAGGAAGTAATGCAGAAGAATTGAATAGAGCCTATCCACATTAAAGAAACATATGTTAATGTAGATGCACGGTATAAAGAGCAGCATGGATATACCCCCTCGGTGTAAAATTAGGTTTGTACTCGCACAGCTTCTTCTGGTGAGCTACTGGACAGAGGCCTCTCAGGCTACAGAACAGTACCAATTTACCTTAGGTAGTGGTTGTTGCACTGTTCTAAGATGCAGTTTTCAAGCAACAACAGCAGGAGGAATTAGATGCTCCTTTGTGATCAACGCTTTTACAATAAACCTTAAAAATGACCAACACAGACATTTGTAAAGACCCACAGACCAAAAAAAAAAAAAAAAAAAGCAGAGACTTGCAGGAACCCCTTACCTGTGCCACTCAGCCATTCTCACAGCCTTGCTGCAGTAAAAACTCCCCCGCCTCCCCAGGCAGCCTATTCCAGTTCCTCGTTCTCATTGCCATTACAAAGCTTTTCTAGTCTAGCTGAATCTCTTGACAGAATTAAAGCCCATTACTCGTTGTTCTGTTCTCCATGTACATACAGAACAGATGATCCCCTTCTGCTTTAAGGAGTTGGAAGCTGTCCTCATGTTTGCTCTCAGGCTTTCCAAACTGTGCAGGGATCTTTTAAAGAAATGCTGTCTAGGATCTGAGATCGTGCTTAGGTGACCCTTAAGACTGGATCTGTGCATTACTGGATCATCTGAGAGTAAATATTATCTGCATAAGCAGATCTCAACATTTCCGTTGAGAACACCCAGTATGATGCCTCCTACACCCACGGATCAACCGCCTGGGTTCTCCATCTGCATTTTGTCTTACCCTCCTATTGCCTTCCAGTCAACATATTCTGTCTGTAATACTAAACTAAACAAGGTCAGGTTTTCTGACCCTGAGGCTAACTGGCACAGAATGGCTTCCTTCCATACAGTTAAACTCTCTCATCCCAGATAACAGTATAGCTTTGTCAGTAATGCCTATTGGGAACAGTCCCTGGCCTGCGCCCAGACATTATCTAGGAAAGTTAGTTTCCACCAGGGAGTAGTCTTGCTAATGAGCATGTGCCAGGGCTTGAGGCTTTTCCCCGTTTAATTTACAGCCATAAATGTAGCCAAGGATGTTGACCCTATCACGTTAGAGGAGAAGTTTATGGCCACTAACCCTTTGGGATATGGTGTTCAGTGCCTGAGATTAGCTACCACCTTAGAAAAAGCCTCCAGAAAAAGCACTTATGCCACTTCCAGACTGCTAGTTTTACTTCATAAATATGACAACACGAGGCTATTTACATCTCTCCACTTCCTAGGTATCATTTTAGGCTAGCCTAAGTAGCAAGCTATATATGGGTCTATATCCATGCAAAGTCCCCTTGTTAGACACATGAGAGTTAAGGTAGGCTCTGCTGATGTGAATTTTCTAACTGCATCAGGATTTCATAGCTAACTTCTGAAGTGCTTTGACTTTTCAGGCCTCTCCCAATTCACGAAAGGTAGAAAGGCATACTTCCCAAATGTACTGAAGCTGTTGTGGAAGTTGGTGTTATCCAAAGGACAGGCTGTAGAGACTGGACATGCAGGAGCTGTACTGCTCCAGAAACTGAGGAAGCTGCAACTTGTGGTTATCTTGACTTTAGAAACTACTGTCAGCATTGAGGGAAAGTCATCTCCTGTACCTGCCCTACCATTTCCATGTGGTACAACTGTAGTGCAACTTAGTAAGACATTTGTCTTAAAGATTTCTTCAGCCAGCTAAGATGTAATTGTTTACACTCTTGTACTTGCAGCTATTCCCACTGCCTTGATTTCTTATGCTAATATTTGTCACCTATCAACATTGCCAGAGGTTCAACTCTTGACCAGTGCTCATCTTTGGCATTTCACTTGATACTCTGTTTGTATTAAAAGCAAATTGCTCCACTGTCTTGGCTCGAACTTTCTTTCTTAAAATTGCCTCCATCAGGTTCAAGTGTGATCTTCCTTTGGAAAGGAGTTCCACAAGTTTGCTAACTGTTGTGAAAAAAAACTTCCTTTGATTTATTTGAACAAAAAAACCTCTTTTATTTTAAAGTGAGCACCTCACTTCCACCAGCTTTGTCTGATAGCTCCTTGTTTCTATAGGAGGAGAGAGAAGGAACAGGCAATTCCCATTCATCCTGTGCAAGAATCCAATGATCCTACAGGCTTCTATCATAATCCCCAAACCGTCTCTTTTTCAGAATCAAAAGGCCTATTCATCTTTTTCTCAGATAATCCATTCCATACTGTGGCCTCGATGTTTTATTATATTATTATTATTATGTTTTAAGTATTCTAAAATAAGACTTAACATTATGTTTGATCACAGTTTAGCATACTCTAGATGATTCTGATACAGTACATTTTTTGGTAATATCAGGCAGTCAAATTCAGTTTTCAGTTAAACTTGTGCAAGCGTACTGGTGTTGGACTATGCACTGAATTTGGTAATTAAGTCAGCAAGGACACATTTCTTTAGTGTATTTATCCACTAATACAGTATTTTACCACAATGTTCTAATGAATTCATTCTGAAATTTGTACAGATTTGATTTTGGGGATAAAGATAACTGAATGTATGGGAATACGGTATCACTGAAATGAACCAAGTACAAATCAGGCCCATAAAGGAAAAGGATATGATTAGATGTGGGTAATAGGTAACTCTGTAAAAGATGGGAAGCTTAACTGTCACTTGTAAATACAATAGGTACAAGAGGAACAACCCATGAACCAGGACATGTGGGGGCCGCCCAGCTGGAAGCAGCTCACCAGAAAAGGACCTAGGGGTCCCGGAGGACACCAAGTTGAACACGAGCCAGCAATGTGCCCTTGCTGCAAAGAAGGCCTATGGTATCCTGGGCTGCATTAGACAAAATATTGCCAGCACTTGGCACTGCTGAGGCCACACCTGGAATGTGGGCCTGGAGTCCAGTTCTGAGCTCCTCAGCACAAGACAGATACGGACATGGAGAGAATCCATCGAAAGGCCTTCAAAATGATTAAGGAACTGGAGTATCTCTCCTATGAGGAAAGGCTGAGAAAGCTGGGACTGTTTAGCCTAGAGAAGAGAAGGCTCAGGGGGCTCTTATTAATGCATATAAATACCTGAAGGAAGGAGAGGACGGAGCCAGGCTCTTTTCAGAGACTGGATATGCATCTTAGCCCAAATTTGCGCAAATCTCTTTCCCCAACACACAAGATGAATTCATACCACCAAACTGAGTCCAGAAAACACTTAATTATTTAGCTACTGCTAACTGACCCATTTGCCATTCTTTTTTTCTCGCTCTGGGGAACATTTTGAGAAATATATGAAAAATTTGAGAATGCAAATCTTTTTATCTTTCCAGTTGAAAACTTCTCAGAAAGTCAGATCACAAAGCCAGACTCTGAATAGAGTATCCCTTGTATGTCTCTGCACAGTTCATATTATAAAAGTACCTTAATTTTCTGTTTCATGCCACATTTCAAAATTTTTATGCCATTGTAAAAGACCTGTACGATTTCCACAATAAGTCACACTGTTGCAATTACCAGAAAATACTGAGAAGGCATAAGACGCCTGGGGAGTTTCTGATTCAAACTTTGCATTTTTTTTGTAATCTCAAGGATGGTTTTTTTGTGTTTAAGAAAACCCATGGAAAGCCACTGTCTGAAAGAGAACACATAACTGCTGGTCAGTTATCAGGAAAGCAATAAAGGCACTGAAGTCCCCTCTGTAACAGATAGAGGCATGCTGGGAGAGCTCCCAGGTAGCTGAAGGCCCAGTGCTCCCTTGTAACTCCTCTGAATGGCATATCTCTTAGCGGCATGCTCAAGTTGGAATGGGAAGCAGGATGCATGTAGTTAATAACTTGTATACTGTCCCATTAAGAAAGGTGAAGAAAATTACTGGAAGGTATTGGCGACTCAGTCATTCTATTCATGATGCTAAGATGCTAAGATGCTAAAAATCAGAGTGTGCCTGGAAACAGATTTAATATTAGCCTGCTTAGTTTATCCTAGTTCTGCGAATCTCCACTGTTGAAATGCCAAAACCAAAGACAGCACAAGGCTGAGCTTCCCTGTTGCTCTGTTAGTCTGGGGTTGTATGTGATCACATAGGAATCATGCAGCTAGGCTAAGCTAGGTCAGCTAGCGAGGCACGTTCTACTAATTTCTGTTGAGGAGAAAAAACAGTGATCCCAAAGACAATGTAATTCAAAATCCTAGAGAAAATTTGTGAAGATTTTTGAGCACTGTGCCATAAAAGCAGCAAGGGACACACTATGCTGGCCCAGCATTACCATGCTAATCGAGGAAAAATGGTGAGAGATTGTTGCAGAGGTGCAACCTGATGGACAACTGCAAAGACGCACCAAGTAGCACCCAGCAACAATTGACAACCTTGGTTACTGCAGAACCTGCTCCCCAAATTTTTCTGTGTAGGCAAGTCTCATATCCAAAGAGTAGGCAGAGAAATCCTAATGTTGCGTTAAGCAGCAGCAGTAGTAATGGTGTCCTTGCACTTCTGTCTACAAAAGTACATGCTGTGTTCATGCAAACTTGCATACCCCCAGGATGACTCCTCTGAGACACAGGAAGCAATCCAAGCTTAATGAAAATGACTTTTGGTTATTTGTTGAGTGGAAATGCTATGAGATAATGGTGTTTGAAAACACTACAAAACTCTGTATGGCTTATACCATCCTGTATGATCCCCTGTTACTATGAACAGTCTAAAGTTAAAAGTCACACCAGCCCTATTTACTCCATCAATTCTCACACATGTGTATAATCCTTTTGAAAGCACATGTAACAGTGCAATAGGACAGACAACAGAGGACATTCTCCCAGCTCATACAGCTCTAAAGGAGAGTCCAGAAGACCTACAGATGTATTGTGCCCAGCTGACTGCACGTGTCCTCCTGCTGCTCTCTCTATGCCTCCTGGAAGCACTGGGAGAGTCCAGCCCTGCACTGACAAGTATCCTCAGCCTTCACTGACATCCTATCTGTTTGTACACTTTTTACAAGTAAGAAGGTCCATAACAAGATAAAACTGGATGACTGAAGAAGTTATATAGATTGTAGTTCTGATTCAGCACCTACTTTGGACAACAGCAAAATCTCTGCTGGTTAAACTGGGAACAGCACGGGATGGATATGCACATGTGTGACACTAGATTCCTTTGTCTAATGCTGCTCTCACCTCTCCAGAAAAGACCTAATCTATTCTTGCATATTTAAAGAGGTATTTATTAATGTTTAGCTTCCTGTAGATAATTTGGCTGCTCTATGCAGCCATAAAATTTTATGACAGTAAACATGAGATGTGCCTAAATTGCACAGAAATGTTTCTAGACTGCCTGTTTTATTTTTCTTTTATAGTGTCAGTCCCATTAAATTTACATTGATGCTAATTTTACAAAAACTTTGTGTCGAAATTATTAAGGTGACAAATATGCTGAGTTGATTAATTTTAGCTATGCCCCCTGAATGACTGCATACAGTACATTTTGGTCTGAAATATACGAATGTGAAAACTCTACAGCAAATGCTGCTATGCTTATCCAACTCCTGCAGTTGTCAGAGGGACCAGTGATGACAGCAAGAGATCATTAAAATGGGATTTTAATTGTTCAAATCTCAACATGACCATCAGAGCACAATGCCTTTCAAAATTAAAAAAAAAAAAAAATAAATGCTCATTTCTTAATATTTCAAAAAATCTACAGTGGGGAAAAAGAGAAATATATGGTTATTTAATAATATACTTTACTATAAAAAACAGCTGAATATTATACTACTGAGGTCAGAGTATATATCAGCTGCTAGCCCTTTCCAGATATGAAAGCAGAGCACTTATGTGATTTACAGAAAGAGCTAAAACCATTTCAGAATTAACACAGCACAGATTTCTGTAAAGATTGTGGAGAGAAGATTAAGATTATGAAGAACAGATACAGAACAGTGTATCTTTTGATGAGGGAACATTACTGCAGAATCATGCTCAGTGCCTACCTAAACCAACTTTCCCAGCCTGGAAATCCTCGGATGAAAGAAACAATATAAGGCTCAAAAGTTTGTGCAAGTCAAAGCATTTTTACTTTACATTGAAATTATTTCAAGCAAGATATTTCTTCTTGCTCCACCCTACCCTCGTGTTAGGGGTTAGTATGACTTTCAATCCCCTCTGCCTGAGATAGACGCAAATTGACGTGCAGGTCAATAACAATCTCTCCTGAATCCTATCTAACTGCAAAACACTGCAAGTGAGCCCTATCAGTTTGTTTATAGTCAACACTAACAAAACTAGCATGACTGAAATAACACACACCTCAGTTCTTCAAATACTGCAACATTATTTTCTGTATATTTTCTCTGTAAGTATTTTCCCTTTGCCTGCCTTCCCTTTCCATGTCTTCTCTCTGTTTTCCTTCATGTTTTGGCAATGGTACTAAATTTGAGTTAAACAATGTTTTAGTTCTGAAATCATAAGATAATGGTTTTCAGGTTTGCTACAGACATGATTCTTGTAAGATATTTTTATTTGTCTGAGTTCACAAAGCAGAACCTTGTTTAGTCTAGTAATAATCTAGAACTATATACCTGATCAATAGCTCACTTTGAACCCCTGCAAAAAATGCTCAGCAAGTACCTATGTAGATTTTCTCCTGTGTTTTTCTTTTTTTTATTTTTAAATATACGCCCAAAGCAGACAGGTACTTCTGAAATACTGATTATATCACAGTGAAGAGACAGATCTGCCATGCCACTGGCACAGTATTTTCCCAGGAAAAGGATTAAATATTCCCAGACCCTATTTTCCTAACTGCTCTTTCTGTTTGCTTTCCCTCATTCATTTTGCATTCATCCTTGGCTCGCATCTGTTTACATACTAGTCTATTATTCATCTACAGTGTAACGGTGCAGCAGCCACTCATTGCATCCTTTTCATATCATTTTTGCAGCTTTTGTTTCCAACTTGCTGTTTTTTTAAACTTATATAAGCAATCAAGCCAAGAAAGGGTATGAACACATAAAACAAAGTGTAGTTTGAACATCAAGCTTTTACAACTTAGGCAAGGTTATTGCTGATGCCAGAGAAGAGTAACGTTAAAAATTGTCTGCTAGAAAGTGTAAGGCTCAAAGGCATAAACAATGAGAAACGCTAGGGATCCAAGATGTAGGAATCGTAACAGATTTCTGATGTCAAGGAATATGAAATACTTTACAGGCATTCTGGCTTTGCTCTGTAAAGGCAACAAAACAGAGCTTCTCCAAACAGGACAACAAACTCTTTGAGCATAACCTTACAGAGACTATCCCTCTTTACCTACAATTTTCCATGGGAAAAGGTGATTTAAGAGAAGTTTATGTGAGTATCACTAAGCCCGAAAGAGATCCTTCAGCCTCTCCACTATATTTTCTTTTGTATAAACATCAGCATCGTTTCATCCTATTTTCTTTCTCATAATCAGTTCTGATCTTAGCTTTTCCTTGAAATAAAGGACTTCACAGCTTCCTAACTAGGCCTACATACTGTTTTGTAATGCAAGAAAAGGCAAACACTCAAAGACAGCTAAAAGGAACCAAAATTAAAAAATAAAAAAAGCACCAGCTTTCCTATGAAATAAACTATTGAACCCACAGCAGAAAATACTAATGGAGAAATGAGTAAAGGAGGATTCTGAAACAAATTTAAACAAATAAACTGAATAGAAATATTAATTGGGCTATGATTACAATTTGAGGGGCATAGAGACTTTATATTCTCAGAAAATGTTAAAGGAAAAAAACCCCACTAATTGTCTGAGAAAACTATTACAACCACATGGCATCGCACATACAAAACTTACAAAGGATGAGAAGTCTTAAGAATATACTTGAGAAAGAGAGAGTCAAATTCCCTTCTTCAGAGGACTATAAAAAGTAGGGGAAAAAAGGAAATAAAAGTAAAATACTGTGCAGCAGGGTATTTTACTACCAGCAGATGTAATATAACTAGACAGAAAAATATAACAAATTGCAGTGGATTATTGAACAGTTGTAATTTGTACGTGTCCACACACATTTACATAAAAGCCCAAGTGCGAGGCAAATCTACATTCTTCCGTTCAGTGTCCGCAAGAAACTAAATAGATTTTGTTTAATTCAGTCAATGACTTGCCTGCAGGCTGACAAAATTTTTCTTCACTATTACTAGTCTCTGGTGGATACCAATTTTGACTTCATGTTCTACAAAATGATGTTTCTGTAAATTACTGAGCAATCCAGATTTGGACATTAGGCCAAATAAATCATCCAAGCCAAAACAGTTGTAAGAAACAGTTCCTACACTGCCCTAGCAGTGTTCTTCAGACTGACTGTGTTGGAGGAGAGAGAATTCAGGCTACACGCTCAGTATGTTCACCCTTCCACAGTACAGATTATTGGCCGCAATGTCTGGCTGCATTTGCGGAGTCAGATGCTGTCCTTACAGAACCAATGGTAAAATCCACACTGGCCAGGTTTTCTGTTTAGGCATGGGTTATTATTTCAAACAAGGCAGAGACCTATCAAGCTTGCATCCTAGGCAACCTGGGTCAGGCTTTCACCAGAATCCCAGACCCATCAATGTCTTAAAATGTGAAATAACCTTTAAGAAATAACATGACTATTCATAACTTATATCGCTAACAGAACAGAGGAAAACTATTCTCCATAAAATGTAATTGGTGACCTCAGAAGAGTGCTAATACCTAAAATATAACTACCCCTCTTATGACTTCCCAAATCAATAATAATAATGTTTGAATATGAAGTTAGACCTTCTAAATTCAATAGAAATGTCAGTGACAGTAAATTTTAAGGAGACCTCATACCCAAAGACATGAAAGCTCTTCAATAAACAGAAGAAAAAGCAAGTCTTCTGGCTCTGTCCCAAGAACACCTAGTGTATCTTGAGTGTATTACAGGCATCCTCAGTTCAAGAAATCATCCGTCTGCCCCCTCAGAATGAAACTTTCTTAAAAACACAAACATACAGCTTGGAGGAAGCACCCTTTTATTCAAATTTAGGTGCTGATGAAAGAAATATTTCCAAGCGTTCCTTTGTGCTCACAGAGGCTAAAAATGTTCTTTTATGTTTCAGGGCGCTTTTTTTTGTTGTTGTTTTGGGTTTCTTTCTTTTTTTTTTTTTTTTTTTTTATAAAATGAAAGACATTCTTACTGTGTCATGTGATTCCATGATCTGGGGACTGAAGAAAAACACCAAATGTCTTGAGAGCTGGCAGCTCTGAGAGTGTTACAAAACAAGCCCCTGAGCCAACTAGACTGAGAGATGTTGGCCTCGCACAGTTGCTATAGCATAACGATAAATGTTTAAGTTAAATGTCTATAGCACAAGAAAGCTGCCTCTGACTTCAAATGTTTATGTAGATACTTGATTGGGATAATAGCAGATGCAATGGTATACAGAGCTGTCATGAGAAAAAAACGCTCCACAGTTCCCCTGAAGAGGACACAGCAGAGCTCTGGCTCTGCAGACCCTCAGCCCTCTACGCCAACCAGCAGCATATCTGGGCAAGCAGAAAGGTGAAGGCAGAAGGCATGCATTATCCTTACAAATATGTAGCAACCCATGCGCACTAAGCACTGTCGCTGTCTCAGGAGAGCCCACTTGAATCCGGTTGGGGCAGAAGCAGATCTGCTCCCATCTAAAATGATGAATTGTACTGAACTGGTGCAACCATGCTGCGTGTTGCCCTGAATTTTGTTTCAGTGGTTGCTGTATATGTGACACAGAATCATTCCTTAAAATTCAAATTGCAGTTCTCATCTTCCAGCGACATTTTTTCTCCTCCAGAGAAATGGGTAGGAGAATGGGAAACCAAAGGAAAACCAAAACTGCTTAAATAAAAGCTATTTAATTCCTGTGCTTGCTGGCTTGTCTTTGTTACTCATTGAACAATTATTCTGAAAAAGTAAAACTACTCACAACAAATAAGAGAACAGAATTTGGGTCATTCTCTCATTTACTTTGATCTACAAGGTTGCTCTGCTGTGAAAATGTGGTCTCAAAGCCTACTAGCAAAGATAAAAAACCACATAGCTGTCAGCTGAAAGAAATGCAAATTTACCTGTGTTGAGTCCAAATTCTAAGAGAGATTCTAAGAGATTGAAAAGCCAGCTACATAGTAGTCAGCTAACAATTCCATTGTGAAGTCAAGAGTGTTTCTCACGCTTTTGGAATAAAAATTCAAAATGTTGAAATTTGCTTAAAATTCTTAACAAAATTGGTTATAAACAAATGGAAATATTTTGCTTTAATAACATGGAAACATTTCATTTTGATACTTTTACATTATATAAACAATAAATATAATCCATGTTATATTTTTACAATTTACTGTAGTATAAATACCATAAATAAATTTAAACATTATCAAAATAAGGTAAGAGAGTCAAAATGATTATATTGATCATTTTCATTGAAAATCTTATTTAATTCTATTTGATAATACATAATTTAAATTTCAGGTGAAAAAGATATTGCAGAGAAGTTTTAAAATGGAACTCTGCTACTATTTCCCTGTACTATTAATTAATTGCTTTTACTAACAAAGGTAGTGATGCAGGAAAGCAGCAGCAAATGCTTATTACTTTCTTACTGAAAATCTTGAGCTTTTCATGTGCTTTTCTTGAGCTTACTTCATGTGCTGAGATCTGTCGGTGAATTTAGTGGAGTCCCAATACTGGTGATGTAAGTTCATGTTCTTACTCAAATGAGGATGATAATGGGCTTCTGTCATATAAAATGTCTTTTTGCTGGTTGTTTTTTTTGTTTGTTTTTTTTTTGTATGAACTTGGTCTACCTTGGGTGTTCATTATATTTCATAGACCTGTGGGCAGGCAGTCAAGTGAGCCTGCTCTGGTCTGAAACCGTTGGAAAACCTAGAAGTAAGTGAGCAAGAACCTACTACATCTTTGTGCTCTTACTTGTGATCCCAAGTTTATTTGTAAAGACACAGATCACTGATAAGAGTTAATTACTATTACTTCAGATACAGTGTACTATCAAATGATTCAGTTGACATTAATGTTTTCCTTCCTACTTTTTCTTACTGTGACAAACAGGGATCAACCATTGAGTTAAAAATTTGAAGACTTTTAAGGTTGCGACTTTTGTATAAAGGTGTATATAAGGTATATAAATTCAAGTTTTATGGCAATAATGTATTTCCTGAACTATAAAGCTTATTCAACATTTAAATTACATTAATGAATTGATGGGATCTCACAGCCTGAGATACTGATGCAAGTGTTTATGAGAACATTTAGGTACCTGTGTAAATCCAGTGAACATAAATTGAAAACATGACAGGGCTGTGTTCTTAAAGATAAGGACACACACAACTATTTAACCAAATCAAGATCTACACAGGGTTGCATTTAGTTTAAAACTGAAATGAGATCATCACAAAGGCTTTTATTTAAAAAAATGTATTATGTTAGAGAATATGATTTTTAAAGTACTTGAAGAACTTAGAGGACAACAGCTCTGAGTAATTACGTAAAACAACATATATACATGATTTTTGGAAATTAAAGCTGTTAAAACATGGGGGGTGGGGAGGGGGCAGGTGGGGAGGAGAAAGGGAATCTTCATTCCAGTTGATTTTAGGCACTTAACATCTAAAGTCAGTTTGTTTGGCACTCCAGGTCCTCTCTACCAAAAATGGAGAGAAACAGGCAGTTCCAGATGGTGACCCTGTAAGAGCCTCAAAGTGTTTAAATACTTATGAGTTCTGCCTTCCCCTAATGATCCTGAAAACACAAGGTGTCTGCAGACACACAGGAAACTCATCCTACTGTATGAGGAAACATGCAATCAGTAAGACACCGCTCATCACAGTTCAGTTCAACTTTCATACTCCTCCAAAACAGGAAAAAAATGAGAAAGAAAAAACCTCCTGATATTAATTTAAAGAAGCTTTATGAAGAAACCACTGCTGAGGACCACACAGATTTTGGAAGCCAGTGATGAACAAACACATTTTCTATCTGAAAGGAATTTTTACTGAAGAAAGTGACAGTAACACCTACAGGATAGTAAACACTTCACATTAATCTAGCAAAAGAATGGCAAAATATTAGCAATTGAGACACTAATTTTATCAAAGACAAGAAATATTTGGAGACGGAATGTGAAAGGCCACCGAATGACAGGTGCAAAGCTCTAATGGAAATAAGGTGTGTAACGAGGCTGATTTTAAGAAGTATTTATAACATTGCCCATTAGTGCCAATTGGGCTCTGATAAAATTGGCTTATGTTTAATGATGTGGTCATTGTTGCTACCAAACTAGCCTCTGCGGGTCTCAATGCAATAAATGCCAATTACTAGCAAAGAAAGCAGTCTTTCAGGGCCCGTAGAAAAGACAGACAAGGATAACGTACTATTAGTTCACAGGATCAAGGAACAGTAGACTATCAAATAGAGAAAATGTTTGTTGATTCATGATTCAAAGGCAAAATTGAACCTATGCAGATGGAGGTCACTGGGAATTGTTCTAATTAGCAAAGTGCAACAAGATAGATCATCTGTTTCTGCTTCCTCTCCCAAGTGTCCAAATATAACTCATCAAGAACAGCTGCCAGGAAATAAATAAATAAATAAACCACGTGAGAGAGAAGCGTCATGAAAACCAGCAAGCACCAACCGCAGCTTCTTTAGAATCCGGAGCTGCTTTTCACTATGAATTCTTACCAAAGACACAGTCATGAGCATATGTCTATACCAAAGTTTCAACATAAATACATATTGCAAGTGTATTCCTACAGATTTAACCTAGCTGTTGTTAAATTAAAGAATCTACATGTAACAAATACTAAACTGGCATACACAGATATATGCTCTCATTAAGCCAGTAGACACTTATGTAAGTAACATACTTCTCCAAGGCATTATGATAGACCACTCCACCATTGCCTTACTATTTTCCTGAAACTGATGCTACTTGAAGCCAAAAATGCCCATAAAAACCAGTATGATTTGACGTGTTACAAAATATGCTTCCACAGAAAAAATTGAAACTGCTCTCCACTGTCTTTATGATGTAATCATAATTCAAAATGTCTCACAATGTATATAAGTTACTGTTACGAATGTGTTGATTTTGAAACTTTGTATCACACAGAAACATGGTTTATGATGGAAGAGAGGAAAAAAGAAAACCTAAAGTTTACTTAGGAAAAAAACCCTAAATAAATAATTCATACTTGGATGAACTGAATTCTAGTCTTTTAGAAGGTGCCAACAGATGGTTTACATTTATGGAAAGCACACTTGCTGACTTTGAAACAGAAATTAAAATTCATAAACTATATCATTAGTTCTCCTTTGAAGCATCATTATGTTTATGATGAGGATTTGGATTTTCCCAGGTGAACAGTCTTTAATCATAATTTTACAAAGGAAAGAGTGCAACACGTTACATTTTAGCTACTGTTTTATGTTTGTAGGTTTAAAGTTAAACTAATCTAATGATCACTAAAGAACAAACTGAGAAACATGGAAGCTGGACTAGGCTGATGACTTTAGTTATTACAAATTTCAAAGCAATTTTAGAGCCTTCCCATTCCTTAAATGAAGGAGACTGTACCATCAGTCCTCATGTTAGGGGTTCACAAATGTGACTGTAGTTTATAATATCCTTGCTTGCACTGAACACTGTAACCACCACAATAAGCAGTGAGCTTGCAGCTCATGTAAAAGTGGGCATGTAGCTTTCCTCAGCTAATTTTAGTAACTCCCTAGAGTAAGCACAGCCAATACAATAGCCTAGCATTATTGCAACACTTCATTTTTTAGCTAGACTAAATGTTAGCACCTTACAGGGTTATGATTAAGGCTTACTTTACACCTACAAAATATACAGCAATTAGCTTTCATTAAGTATTGTCATAGATCTTTTTCCTTGCTCCATAGCAGATTTACTGTTTAATATCTATTTTTTGATATAGCAGAGTAATACTAAGAGGTATGGAAGAATCTCAGTAGATGGGAGAAGGGTTTGCTGTTGCAGCGTCAGGCATAGGGCAGAGGAATCCTCTTTTTCAGTAGAAGGCTGTTGAATTTAAAAATAATTTAATGAGTTTATTTTGTCAAAAGAAGGTTGACAAAGTAAGAATCATGTTGCATATTTTGTCCACAGATCACATGCCTTTATACATTTGGTGGTATTATGTATCACTTCATGGTGATGCGCCAGTTGAAATCAACAGTCACTTAGGAGTTGTGGGCAAATATGAACAGGCTTCCCATAGTTCAGCCCCTAAATGAAGTATCTAAATTGAGATGTGCCTCCCTATAATCACCTTTTCCAAACAGCAATTACGTGCAGGAGGCAATAAACAGTGCAGATCAGCCTAACATCAGTACTTAAGTTAGGCAGTGGAAATGCCCCTTGTTGTTCCAAGAAATCATCTCCAAAGACGTCTGCAATCTATTAGCTTTGCATAGCACTTGGGCATCTCTTAATTCTAGCCTCAGATGAACAAAGTTTAATATCCCTGACACCAAAATTCAGAAAGAAGATTAATTGTGGTTGTTTCTCATCTGAATTACCATAGCCGCAGAACACTATTCAGAGCCTGGGCAGGGGGTATGCTAGGCACAATATAAACAAGGAATAAATGCTTATCCTTACCACTTCCTTGAGTGGTCAGGTTGGGTTTTTGTGTTTCATGAATGTGAACCTTGCTTATAAAGAAAATTTTAAATGGCAGACATTGTTTCTCATAGTCCTCCTTGCTGGTGATCCTGGCCTACTCAGCCTAACGAAAACATTTCTCATCAGCCAATATGTAAACCGAAAATTCCTGATCTTCTTAACTAGCTTCTTCATAACTATAAGCCATCACTACGGTGTAACCCATAAGAAAACAAATGCAGTCCCAGGTATCAAGGAAATATGCAGAAAAATGAATGTCTCTGTCTCAGAAAGATTAAAATTAAAATTAATAATAAGGAAAGATTAATTAACTGGAAAAGAGTGGAATTCTTAGGATAATCTGAAAAGAAAAAAGGATTCTTGGTTACTCTCTATGAATACATCAAGGGACTAGGAGGGCTTGCAAAGGTAAGCAAACAGCATTCGCATAAGAATTATGGATCTGCATGCTCAGATGGAAAGGCTTAAAAAATAAGTTGGCAGCTTTAAATTAATGTATTAAGTAATTTCCACATAACAAAGTCCACCATACCACCTATAACACTGGGTAGATTCTCCTTCAAAAGCCCACAGGATTTGGCTCAAACTCTAAAACCTTTCTTATTTTCTGCATAGGACAAGGGGACAGCAAACGCCAAAAACAAAAAAACCCCAAAACAAACAACCCACAAACAAACAAAAAATACCACCAAGTACCTGGAATTTGGGATTTTGAAGACTTTCGTTTTCTCCAGTGGGCATAAATCTACCAGCAAAACTCACATCCTTTTCACAAGCAGCAGAAGTTTATAGCTTTTTCTCCACACTGCATCATTGGCAAACTAAGGTGACCTACACATTCACTTAAACTCAAACATGCTAAAACTCTACATTTTTTATCTATTCACTTCACTATGAGTGTTTGATACTGAGATAAAGACGGTCAAAAGCCAAACTGATTGCTACTAAGGCAAGTTTCTTCCTGATATCCAACGTAGACGCGTATCATTCTTAAAACTTCTTGTTTACTCTAAGTACCAATATGGAAGACTACAAGGGATACAAAAACCAGAAAAGAGTCTGTCTAAATTGTTGAAGAATGGATAATAGAATCAAGTCTTATTTGGGGGGATTGTCTTCTAAATTTCCCGATACTTTCTTTCTATGCATTCTACAAGGCTCCCCCCACCCCGATCTCCATCAGATATCCCATCATATTAAATCAGGCGGAAAACGTAGTTTGTAAAGGAAAAGGAAGAGAGATCCCTGAGCAGGACCCCAACAGAAACAGGGAATGGTCACCGCCTCTAGATCACTGAATGTTATGTATGTGAGAGATGTCACACAGGGACTCGGGGACATATGATTCTGTGAATCACTCAGATCATTTGGATATATGGAGAATCATTCTGGTTACTGTAGGACTTGGTCCAGCTAAAATTAGAGTGGTATGCAGGTACATTATGTAATACAGCATGAAAAAACAAATATATAATCAGTATCTTATGAATTAATTTGAATGGGAAGGGTGACTAGTGCTTTGTGACAGGATGGTTTTTCACCTGAGTGTATGAAACACAACTTATTCAGTGAAAGTGTAACCTGAATTTTGCTAATTATTACAGTCATGCTATATTTACCTTCAGTAACAAGCCCCAGGAGAGCATTATGTATTACACTCAGATCTCAATCGAGTCCTTCACTCTCCATCCTCCCATGCACTATTCAAACGAATGCATTTTCCCCAAAAAGCTTAGTCTTACTCTGGAGAAGGAATACAGCTTTTACATGCTCTCTGAGAATTAGACGGTTTATCATTTAAACAACAACAAAAGACAAAAATTAACACTGGTCTTACTGTAAATTGCTAAGATGTGAAAGAAAGTTACTTTATATGACCAGCTTAGAGGCTGGTGAAAGTAAAATATAGCCTGCAGGAAAAGAGTTTTCTTAAGACTATGTCTTGGTACCCAAACCCAAAGGCAATGTATTCAATTAGAGGAAATAATTATTTCCAATATATTTTATAACTACTACTGAATTCAAGCCTGCTATCACTCTCTTGGGGTTTTTATGTACTGGAGTCTTTGTAAACGAATAAAAATGAGATGCTATCATGAAAATGAGAATGGGTTGTGGCCTTGATGGAAAATAACGGAGAAGCTCCCAGTTCAAACAGTTTGATACAGAGCTCATTCACAAGGCCTTAAGGACAACAATTTTTTTTTTTTTTAGTCTATAAATATCTTCCATGACTAACAACATATACAAAAACAACAGTATATATGGTACTGTTTCAGTTACCTGCTCAGGTTAGGTGTTTCTCAAGAATATATTTTGCACAGAAACAGTCCTTCCCACTTGTCTTTCCTCAGGACAGTGAGACACGCTGGTCTGACAACATCTGGGAAGTTAGCTGCCTTGCCTTATAAGTGGGAGTCAGATGTGGAAACAGTTTACTTTGTGGGATACTTGAAAGACTAAGCCGCCATGTGCAGGCTGTCCTGCACATAAGTGACTCAGCTGGACTGTTTGCATGGTGAAATATGCTGTTTCTCTCTTACTGAGGTCAGAATATGAGTGTTTCCAAAGCTCTGGAGTATTTCACTGGGTTAGATTCAGGTCCGTTATTAATATCTAATTTCCTGACTGATATTAGGAGCCTCATTAATACTCTGAAATTTGACCATTAATATCACATATTGGTTGTTAAAGAACTGGAAGTTTATGAGCCTTAAAATAATTTTTTTCCTTAAAATTCGAGATGTATATTTATATATCTGGGATCTAAGTTTCCTGGAACTCCAAGAAAATTAGGTAAACTAAACAAACAGCCTATTCATTGTTTGCTTGTACAGAGGCTTATTCAATACAAGAGATAATATATTGATTAGGTTTCTTGAAGAACACCTGTGAATTACTGTGTTGGAAATCTGCCTGTTACTAAAAAGGTTATGAATAGCATAAATCATTTCAGGTGCAATCTGCCTTATGTAGCTGCTTGTTATGTTTTATACTTTTTCACTTAATAAGGGGACAAAATAAGGAATGCTGTTGAATGATTCAATTTGCCATCAGTCAGATGCAACCTCTTTATCTCTCCTAGTCCAAACTCTTGAGGTCTTTTAGACTGCTTGAATGAGTGAGTACAACTTTCCAGACGCAGACAAATAAACTTGCAAATATTTTATTTGCCTGGTAGTAATGATATTCACAAACATATCTCCACTGAAAAAATAAATAGGTACTTAACGTTATTTCTACTCTGAACTAATTTTTGAATGGTGAATGCTTCACAGGTATATTGGGTCTTATGTTTTTAAATATTTCATATGCCAGTTTGCACAGATTATATATTGACACTGCTGTAGAGAAGAGAGGAAGAAACTCAAGCACCTTCACATAATGCTGTTCTCATTACAGCAATCAGTCCTAAAGCACGTTTCTTTTCCTAAATCGTATTAGTATTGCTACAACCATATAGACATACCTGTAGGAACAATAATCACAGTGACTTTGACTGGATATACCTTGGACATACTTGCTGATTTCTATTTAAAAAAAAGTTTTCCAAAGGATCACAGAGAATTTGCTCCATTTGGAAACAGAAAATAATCCCTTGATCTTTCTGTGGGAGAAACAGATATCTTTTTAACAACACAGCCATCAAAACCTCATAGTCATTACTGAGGAGCTCTGCAGCTCTCCACTGTACAGTGAAGGCGTGAGCAGACGTTGCATCTTGATCTGGCCACCTCAGCTAGAGTTGCTTTGGCCCCCACCTGCTCCTTGTGGCCTGTCTTCAATGGAGGGTTGGGTACAAACAGCTGGGAGGGCAGAAGTTTCTGGGACAGCTGCAGAAAAACTATGCATCTGTCATGGCCTGATTCAACCTTGTCTCTCACCTGGTTTGCATCATATTGACTCCCCCCCACAGAAATAACTCAGAACGATTTTAGCATCTGGAGGCTTTATTAGCATTCCCTTCAGAGAACAGTCACACAAATGTAAACAAAATATTGACACATTAAGGAAACCGTTAGACAGTAGCAAGAAGGATTACTATAGGAAAACATTTCAGGCGTATCTTATGCCCCTTCTAGACTGTCTTGTCACAGCTGTGGTGGGCGGTTTATAGGGACATCTTTTGTTTCATCGACTACACCTTTGCAAATATTTCTGAAGGCAATATACCTGTCAATAATTAATCCCAGATATTCATCACCATATCTGACTCTCTGAATAACAGACATGACTATAATCTGATTCATCTGATCTACTTCAAACATCTACATCAGGAGCACAAGAGGAACCTTGCCCTGGTTAGGCAGACAGCTGCAATTGAAAGGTAGGTGTGATGAATGTCAGAGCTGATTTCTATGCCAAGGTTTGCAAGACCTAGACTGTACACCTAGAAAAGTCTACTTGTTTTCGTCAGTTTCCACTGTTACTTTTTTGGGGAGTCTTCCTCTACATAGGTCTTACCCAGAATATGACATGTAAGTAGGAAGAGATCTTTGCTAGCTCTTGCAGGCAGGTATCCTTACAGTGTGGTAGGAAAGAACTGTCAATCACATATAACAAAATAGTCTAGGTGTTTACTACTTGCTTTCTAAAAGAACTACATGGCATTCACTATAAAAGTGAATGGAAATAAATGTTTTTTTGGATTTATTTCTAGTAAAAAGGTACACGGTAATAAGGAGTACCACCAGTACGAATTAGGAGCTGTTCTTTTTATGTAGGATATTTAGAAGCAGAGATAATTCTATTTCCTTTTTATTTTCTCACTCATTTGTAATATATTTATACACATTTATGTACATATATACAGAGGATATTCTGCCTTCAATCATCAGTATTTATTTCTGTACAAAGTGGGGATGATTTCTGAGAAATTCTTAGCTAATGAATTCAAGAATTTTCTGAAGAGTTAAGCATTAACCTGACATTGTTCCCTAATTTTGGGTCAAACTCTTAAATGAGCTTTGACCAAGTCTTTCAAACCTCATTAACAAGCTAATATTAAGTGGACTATGCATGTGTATAATCATACATGCAGTCAGTAATCCAACAGAAATTAAGGAGGCTACATAAGACAGAACAACTCTTTGGCCTTACTGTGGCTAAACTTAAAAAAGAAAGAACAGAAAAAAATAATTTCAAAACTTATTAGAAATCTCAAACAAGTTTATCCGTATTTTTGTCTAAATAAGAAGTAATATAGGCAGTAGGATTTTGCCTGTACACTATTGGAAATGAAAGCCTGTTGCAAGACTACTCCTAAAACATCTTAGAAATTAAGGCAGATCTTTCTGTCAGAAAAAAGGTTGGAGGTTTTTGTTCTTGTTTTTTTCTTTTTTTCGGTAAAAGCATTGTCTGTAAGCAGGTTGCAGATACTTTAGATATATAGGCAGAGTTTACTGATGAAGCTGCATGTGTTTTCAAATAGTTGTTCAGAGACCTCTTTGCAGTTGCCAGCAAGATTGGCTCTTACCACTGTCATTCCCTTAACTATGTCTACTGACATTCCACTTTTGTCTTCAAACCAGATGTCATCCATTACAGAGAACATTCTCTCCACAGGTGCATTAGTGTCTCTGCATGCCAAAACAAATTCAGCAAGGAGCAGGAGATTTTAGAATGTATGGGATTTTTTTTTTTAATTATTTAGAATTTTCACCCATCTTTCAGTGAGCTTTCTGCACCCAAAACCTCATGACTGAGGGAACGAGAAAAACCTCCAGCTGAAGGAAGACTTCAATTTCAGAATGCATAAAGGCTCCATTATTTAAAAATAAAATAAAAATGAATTTACCCTCCCTGTGGTTTTGGGACTATGTTCTGCATGCTATTAAGACGACGCAGGATTTTGGTTTAAGAAAAACCTCAGATTTGAATACCAACAACCTAGGAAACAAATGTTGCAGAGACATGTTTAGTACTGAAGGGGGAAAAAAAAAATACACTTTTGAAGAATAGGCTTGTGTAAATCTGCGTAACTAAGTTACTCCAAGTTAGATACAAGTCTATTCAAGCTCTCTTCTACCAGTGTCTTAACACTGGGCTATCTCCTTAACAAGCATAACCATGGTCATAACCACATGAAAATCAATGAGACTGGGACTGAATTTTTCATGTCAAATGAGATGTCCCCTGCTTGTGCTGCATGATACTGCTCATATGTCTCTCACCTTCAGCCTTCCACTAACTCAGGTCCTGTCTGCTTGGGGAAGTTAGCATACCGTAAGCTGGGATGTGTACTTAAACAGCAACTCCTTTTCAGACACTTGTAGTTTATACTAAAAATGCTGTTGTGTGGATAGTGAAGGCGCACTTCCAGTGCCGTTAAATCATACATTCAGCAATTCTTCCTGAGTAGAGGCCTATATATTCGGTGCTAATTACTGCTGACACTGCATGGATGCAGTTGCTGATGGCTGTGATATTAGTATAAACACAGTCTGTAATTAAAAGACCATGGTTCTTCCTATACAAACATTTCTTCCTGAGTATCTCATGCAGTGACGCAGATTTCAAAATCTACTCGGTATGTCAGGGAAGAATTGAAGGAACTCCTCAGGTGAAAGCACACAGTTTTTAGACATTCTTAACTTTCAATTTGCAACAGCATTTCTAACTTTTGAGCCTGGGAAATTTTAGTAGTAACTAATGTATTGCCTCTTTTCCACAAATCCAGAGAAATACTTAAATTCTGCTTTTGCTATTCTTCCTTATAATGGGCTGCAAAAATTGATAGTGCCACCAGTTTCAGGCAGTTAGAATGTATGAGTAATATCCCATAGCCATGAGGTGTTTTTTTCCCTACAAAGAAATACAATTCTTTATAAATTTCCTTCTAGTTTTTGAGTCTTTAAGTTTCACTTAGGTATTTTTCTGCAACCAGAAGAGCCAAAAATCAGCCCTTCCTTACTGAAACCTGAGCTTTTCAGAAGACCTGGAGATCTCGGTGCAGACTACATGTGGGGCAAAATACACTAGGTCTTCTGGTCTTCTGTGAAGGGGAGAGGAGAGACAGTAGGTACTTCACCTACTAAATCCAGATGACTACTGAACCATTACATCAGGCTTCCTTGTGGTGTGAAAGAATGCACACTTTTTATTCTTGCTTCCAACAGACTAAGATGACTTTAAAGGTTTTATTATTGTAGACAAAGTGACAATATTTTTGTATTATAAAGGGACAGAAATTAATCTTCTCTTATAAGGGGAGTTTATTAAATGCCAGTCAGATATTCATCTTCTATCCCTGGACTACGGAAAAATCCTGTAAAAAGCTACAGGAATGTACTTGGTTCTCAGTGGGGGGAAAAGGTGACAGTGCTCCAAGAACCTTTCCTGCTTGCAGTCTGTTAGGTTGGAGGGTTATTATTATTCTTAGAACCAGGGGATGTGGACATCTGTCAGCTTGCTTCCCTCACATGTGCAGCAACTGTGTGTGGTCCTCTAAATGAAGCTATTAGCTATGCAGTTCTGTATTCATGTACGAATTCTGAGCGGGCTGAACTCATACCAATTAGAAAGTATTTTGTTTCGGGTGGGTGAAATAGTGCTACATAAATACTGTAAAAAAATAAACAACTGCTTTAAAATAACTTTTTTTTGCTTAACATCCTCTCCAAATTTTAGATTTGTTCTTTTAAAATGAAAGTATACACTAAATTAACAGGTCTATTTTTAAAATGCAAGCTTGTTTTACAGCAGCATGCTCCACTGGATGATAACTGTTGTACGAACAACTGCTGTGGGAGGTCAGGGAAGTCAAAGAAGAGGAAAAGTAGCCACTGACATGAGAAGATGGGTGACCTCAAAATGTAGTTGGTTTAATGCACAAAATCTATGTTACTAAGAAGAATGCCTTAATAAAGACTATTGGGAACCCATGTTTACATACAAAAGTTGTTACAGAACTAAGGACAGGCTACTACACTCATTAGTAAGTATCCTGTCATTGCACAGGTGTTTATGAAATACTTGTTGAGAGGTTGTCAGCTGATGCACAACAAGCACAAATATGCTTCATAACACTGAATTAAAAGATTTACTTTGTTTACTGGTTTAATTAACTTTTCAGATTAGGGCAGCTTTCAAGATTACATTCAAAACACAGCAACTGTAAACACACATACTTTACAGCACAAATCTTGCGGCACCACTATCACGATGCAAAGCCATCACAACAGCAATGTCCAAGCTGTACGTAATGCCTTTTTGGGGTCATAACACACAGTGTGAAGCATTTTCTAATGAGGGGCAGAAACACACACTCATCTGACTTCCTATTCCTGCCAAGATAACCTAGCTATGCTACTTCACATGCTCTGCCACTTTTTTTAGTTGCTAGATAAGTAACAGTGTCATCTACCATGCTGTACAAGTAATATATGTTAGTTAAATGGATTTTTCTTTTTCAATTATCTAGCAACATTTTGTCAATTATCTAGCAGCTCACATTGGCAAGACTTGTCATAAACTTCATAGATCTGTCAGATTCCTATAATGATGGAACATATGTTAAGAAGACCCCCAAATCCTTTAAAAAAAAAAGGGGGGGGGGGGGGGGGGGGGGGGGGGGAGAGGGGGAATCAAACATGTGGCCTAGACCAAAAGATATTTAATGCATGTACAATGAAAGGAATCTAGTGATTTTTTGAATTCACTGGTCACAATGTCACTCTCTCTTTAAAGCTGTTGCAAGTAGTTCCTCCACTTTTAAAGCTAAAAGGCCATCTTCTCTCCTATTAGCTTTTGTTTTAACACAGTCCTTTTATTTCCCCAGCAGAAAAAATCTTTTTCCATGAGCCAACTGCCAAGCAAAATTTTCTTTAACTACCTCTTTCACAAATCTACCCAAAGCCTTGATATCACCCTCAAGAAACATCTGACAATATGGGGATTTTTTTTTTTTTTTCAGATTTTGACAAGACATCCTATTCAACACATTTTTAAAGTTATTCAAAATAGATTTTATAAAATGTTCTAGTTAGACTTTAAAGAAATAACTTCTGAACACCAATGTAATAAACAGACATACTACCAAATTGGTACAGGCAGTCTTAGAGTTTTGGAGGATGTTTTAAACAGATAATAGGCCATTAAACATACCTTTTTTTCCAATTAGTTTAATAAAATATCTTTTTTTTTAATAACAAAAATAAGTCATACTAAGAAAGAGGATAAACAGAAAGACAAAGAATTTGTAAATATAGTATGAGTTTTACACCAGTGATATCCTTTGATTCTGCCTGAGTCAAATTAATGTAAAAGTGAACTTGATGAAGACCTGAAACCTCTAATCATTCAAACAAGCAATTGCCATCCCACCCACAAACCTCTGCTCCACAAAACCAAATGAAACCTTGCCTAGACAAACATGGACATAGCCCTTGTGATCTGTGTCTTTTCTGGTACTGCCAACAAATTGCCACAAATTTTCTGACATATGACTACTTTGCAATTCAACACAGAATACAAGACACAACACGTTAAAACAATTTAGCAGAGCAAACAATATTTCATAAAGGTGCACTCACGTGAGTAGGAAGTGATTTAAAAATTATCACAGGACCAACACGTTTATGTAGGTGATGTCAAATTTTCATGCTTAGAATATGTCTGATGTAGTAAAAACATGTCTGAAGAAAGAAAGGCAACCGACATTCTGTGTATCACATACATCTTGGCAACTGGCCACAGCAGCTCAGAGCAGAGGGTAAACAGAAGCTGTTTAAGACTCTTTTCCCATGGAGATTTAGTGGGGCCAAAGAGAGACGCCCAGGTGGGAAAGCCTTGTCAGTCATTGATCTGCATTCTCTTTTGTCCATAAGGGTAGTTTAAAGTATGAGGGGAATAAAGTGCAAGAAATATAACTGGAGCTCTTTCTAGTTGCGGTAAAATATTTGGGATTTTCATATGCTGTACTGTAATCTCTTTTGTTCATTTATTTTTACTAAACTGACTTTTTAATACGGACAAGAATCATAACTCAGAAAATCCTGTAGCAACACAATGAAATGCTTTAGTATGGGTCACCATAAAAGACAGTAATCAGCAGGACCACATTAATTTCAAACACTATAAATAGGTATCTTTTAAAATTATCACAGCAAGCAATATTAGATTTGATGATCAGTGTTCTTTCCTTCAAGAAGGAAGAAATTATTTCATAGAGGTCTGATCAGCGACCTCTTAGTTCTTCATATTCAAAAAAGCAGAAAATTCATACACTTAGTTCATACACTAAAAGAACAGAGTAATTTTATGGTTTTTTTTAAATATACATTGCAGGTACAGAATTTCTTCCCTCTCCAGTAGGTTTCTGTAACCTAGAATTTTTTCCTTTACTTTTTATGTTAATATTAGATTGACTCTTACTTTAAAACACAAGTTACATTTTAAAATACAGGCTACTGCAAAGTCATATAGTAGTATACTGTCTTGTCTTATTAGTATTTGCACCCAGATAGAGCTTAGGTACTCATCAGACAAAGTTTTACAAACCTGGACACATATATAAACAAAGTGACTACGTCACAGTGATATTCGAACTGTCTTTGCTCCTCACTACAGAAAAGGGCCTATAGGCTTAGAATATTTAAAAATAAACAGCATATATATCCTCATGAATTGATATCTAAATAACTGGCTCTATGCATTTTGATAATTGAGTAGCAATTTTATAGCTCAAAAAGCATTGTCAGTATATATGAGACTAACTATACAGATTTTCACCTGTAGAAAACAAGTTTCTCAAATTACTTCAGACAGAGCTAGATTAATCAACTCCATCACCCCCAAATTAATTATACAGCAATTATTTTCTGATGTTTTAAATGTCTTCTGATTACGTCTTACTCAGTAATTCTCAAAGTGTCTACATCTTAATACGATTTCCGATGTTAAAACAAAAATTGCTGATTGTTTCTTACTAACATAACTTTTTCATGCTCTAAAGACTTAATCATCCATTTTAACAGTTCTTTGGTAATGGTCCTAAACATCCCCAAACTGGTGAAGAATATTTTTAACTGAATACATTTAAAAACTTGAGTCATGAATAGTTTTTTTCCACACAGACTAGGGAAATGGCCACCTACGAGAAACTTCTGACTATCTGCAGAAGGTCACCTAAGTATGAGGCCCTTTGCACTCCAGGGAGCTTATTGCCATTATTTTTATAGGTCTGTAAGCTTTTTGGAATGCAGAGGTCCTAAACATTCAGCCACTTTCTCAGAACAAAATAAAATAGAAATTAAAAGAGACATGATGTAGGTCAACAAGGAGAAGTGGAAAGAATTTAGAAGGAAAATTATATTCTTGAGTATATCTAGAGCGCAGATAAACAGAGGGGAGGCCTTCTAGAAGATACTATGTGTGGGTATACAGAAGCCCTATCTAGAAGGCAGAGGCCCTTTCCAGAAGGCAAGTCCCCAGCAGAGAACTATTATTTCTAAGAGAGCAGTAGGAGCCTCTGGGATAGGACTGTTGGGTCAGCTAAGTCTATGACCGAGTGAATCAGAAAGATGAAAATAAAACAAATGACATACTGACTGCCTGAATTAGGGTCACATATGAGTGAGCAGGATGAGATTGGACGACTTAACCTTCCATTCAAGAACCAAACCCTTAGATTTTAGTAAATGAACTTTAGATCGTAAATTCTTAGACTCTTTAGAGTGTAATTTCTAGACAAGCCCCTGAGCAACCTGATCTAATTAGACCTGCTTTGAGCAGAGAGGGTTGGTCTAGATGACCTTTAGAGGTCCCTTCCAACCTAAATTATCCTTTGGCTCTGTGATTCTTCAAGCAGGAAACGTTCATTTGATCTGTGTTTATAAAGAGTCTAGTGTCTGAGACCTTTGCGTGTTACCACAGAACAAATAAATAATAATCACTAACTGCCAATTTGTTCATACAGTTCATATAAAGTAATACAAGGAATCATTTGGTCAGTGTCAGACTATTTACTGGGTTCTAAGAAGGCTATTTTTTTCTTAAGCATATAACTTCTTTTCTCGTACTCGATAGTATATTAGACTCCCACCCCAGGAAAAAAAAAAGAAAAAAGGTACACAGATATTGTCTGTGATTTATTACAAATCTATGGCTGCTCTAGTCCATATTTTAAAGAAACTTTCTTACTGGTTGGCAGCTGAAGCCACTGAAAAACATACGCAAGCCTTTCTGATAAGATTAAAAGAAGCTATTTAACTAGTAACCGGAGTCTTCATTATAAAATAATGTACAGAGAAGGTTTTTACGACTTCCATTGAGGATGTGCAAACCAGAAAAAGAAAATTCATCTCAAACCCATAATTTTGCCACCTCTGCAGTGCTAACAACTATTAAAAGTTATTGTAAGTGTAAAGACATGTGTCTGAATGCTGATAAGGAGGATGATGGGATAACTCCTGAGCCTTGCACAATGGACCTTTAAAATTGCTCAATTAGCCTCTCGCAGATTTCTGCAGGACGGAATGCATTGCCAAGGGGACAACAAAGCCAACACAGTAGCTTTAAGCTGTGCCTTCTCAATATCAGGGAAAGAAGCACAGCCAGAAAATGTATTGCCTGCAGGAACCACCCACTGGGGCTATAGATAGGTAGCATGATTTACTGCTATCAGAAATCACAACATATACAATAAATGGCAACATCTGTACCTACTTGAATTTTACAATTAAGTATATGCCTCTGCTTTACTGCTATTTTTCTTATGTCCAATTTCAAGGACTTCTGATGATAATAAAAAACCCTCCCACTGACACGTATGAAAGATAAGCGGTGTGTTTGTAACCCTGTTGCCTGGAAATAGTAGGTCCAGAAATAGTTGGCGCTAAACTTTAAATAAAATTATAGAACTCTTTCAACCTTTCTACTCTCACTGTGTAAATGTGAAAGTATTGTAAATCTTGTTGACAGTTATTGCCATATCTATTGGCACACAGTCAGCAGCAGTTTGAAAAGTGTTGTGCAGCAGAGCTAGTGCCCATTACCTGTCTCCCTATATTTTCTTACAATTTATTTTCACCCCAGCAGGCATCACCTCACAATGCCATTAATTTGTTGGGCAGCTCATACTTTCCAATACAACCCACTTTACAATGTGCTCTTATAAACAACCTGGTGGTTTACTGGCAATGCTTAACAGTGTCAAGAGGGAGGCTACGATTTAAAGGCAGCAGGTAAAAATGGAGCAGGTCACGGAGATGACGTGGTCTGACTGAACATCCTCTCCTTTAATTTGACATATCATCAGCACAGGTGCAAAAAAAATCACCAGACTTACACTTGGTCTTCGTAAATATGTGATCAAAACAACACTACTACCAAATAGCGCTTTTTGCTGGTGCAGCTGGACACATGCTTTTGCTACACAGTATTTTGCTAATAGCATATTTGCTAGCAGATCATGGGCACTTATATGAAGAAAATGGAGAAAGAGGGGAAAAAAATAATCTTTAAATTGATCATAACAGCAAGCATGAAAAAAAAAAACCCCAAAACTCTCTCCTTGCAGAGCAATTAGGCACTAGTAAAATACTTGCATGATTCCAATATATATTTATAGCTACACATATTTGAATGCTTTGGTTTACACAAGTCTTTGCAGAATGATGAGGAAAAAAAACCCCAACAGAACAAATTCAGTTTTTTTAATACAACAGACTGAACCTGACATTTTTGCTTTAATATATGCTTCTTTTTCCTCACCTCTCTTTCTGTCTCATACACTAACACTAATTTTGTCCTGTAAATTCCACTTCTACCTCTAGCGAGTAATGAAAGTGTATATACACCCAACCTGTGGTCTTACTGGGTTCTTCATATCACCAATATTTTTAGAACATTTTACTTATTTTTTATTAGTAATACTAAAGTGTGCATTAACTGAAGCCGTCTCTCCTGTTGTTACTCAAAATTAAATTGCTGTCAACCTGACACCTTTTGCAAACAGTCAAGGAACTTGAAATTTTCTATTAACAAGTAATAGAAAACTAGAATGGATCAGAGGATATGATTATGTGTTACAGCAGCCAAAAATGATCTGCTAGGCTATTCTATTTTTATTTCTGTATCTTTAATCTAAAGATTCAGGCACCTGGGGCTGGGTTAAATGAGCAAAGAATCCAAGTAATATGCTATCAGACATTCCTAGGGAATACTTGTCTGCCATTAAACAAATTGAATATTGCAGAATGGTTATTGCAGCTTTTGGTACAAAGGTCACAATATAAAAACATATGTTTGGCATCAGAAAATATTACTGTAAATCCAAAGCATATATGCATGCATCAAGTCACATTTAGGATTTGGGGGGGGGGGGGGGGGGGGGCATGTGTTTGCGTGTGTTGTAGTGGTGGCAATCAGCCACAACATTCACATGTGAAGAGAGCCTGAAAGGGTTAAAATTGTCTCAGTCTTAAATTCAACCAACCTTTTTACTTCATTTTTATCATTTTCCATGTGCTCACAATGTTTCCTAATAACACACCAATTCCTTACCTCACATAGGAATCTAAATTACAATAATCATATGCATTCCTTTCCCCAAGAAAGGAAACACCTGTTGTAGTTAGTTAATTGTGGAGTTTTTGTAAGCTTTTGGAAGAAAAGTAACATTTACAAATAATTTGTATCTGAAAAACTTCAGGAGCAGAGAAACACATGAATTATAAAACTGGTATGAAACTCAAAAACTATGTTGAGACAGTAACAGATGTTTTCACTTTGTTAATTAAAGAAAAACTGTGTATCAAAGTACCATAATAGGATATGGTTATTTTATAACTAAGATGGGGCTACTTTCTTTTCTCAGATGGGTTTAACACTTTTGCGATAATTGTTATTCATGCCATATAGCAACAGAAAATAAAAATTAAGCCCTACAAAATTATGAGAATGTATGCTTCTGTAAAAAAGAAAATTCTAAAAAATGTAACTATACATACATAAATCAATATACAATGTAGAAGATATATCCAACAAAGAATTTTTTAAATACATTCGCCTCTTTGTTATGGAATTCTTGCTGAAGTAGAGGAACAGGCACATATTTATGTGATTACAAAACCCAAAATGTCAATTAAACATATCTGTTTTTAAATATATACACACTCACGTTTTTTTTCTTTTTAATCTGAAACTTGGTAATTTTTTCTCATCCACATTTTGATATGTAGAAAATGTGAAATTCTGCCCTAAGATGTGGTACTTTATTATACATTTATATAAATTCAGTGGAATTACCCCGAAAAGGAGTTATGCCCCACGCAGAGTTAAGCACTGGGAGTACCATGGAACAGGTCATATGAGCCTTCTGCATATCAGGTACTCCATAGACCCTGCACAAGGTGTACATAAGGGCATATCCCTTGTTCCAGATCAGACAGACCCAGCCTAAATTTACCTCGAACACTGTAGAGGAGCCTGAGCTGCTCTAAGGAGCTGGCTGAGTATGAGAGGCTTAGCCACATCACCTTGCTGATGTGTCCAACAGTTAGCAGCCAAAGCGAGTCCCAGCAGAATATTGCATTAATGCCACTGACACAGATCTTGGCTTGATTATTTAGATGTTACATTGTTGATGTACCCTAAAAAAATATTTCTTGCTTGCTACTTAACATGCCATCCTCCCACCCTCACCTTGTTCTCTGTACAAACCAATTTACTGGGGCTTTTTTTATACAATAGCTAGAGTTAATTTCACCTACTGCATTTAATGTCATAGGAGTTATACGTGTAAATCCCTGTACTTAGAGATAAGATAGTCCTTTATGCCATTTTAATCAATCTTTGTCATGGGTGTGTTACTTAATAGCTCTGTCTTCCTATAGAAAATGAGCAACTTAAGGGAAATGAAACTTTTCAAAGATACATTTTCCTTCTGGCAGTCTGTGAAATACACCATAATTATCCTCTTTCGATGAATAACGTTTGAAAGAAAATGAACATTCTGTGCACCAAAAGGTATAATACAATGACAATCTCAACTGCCTTGTAAATAAAAGGAAATTGTTTTTCTACTATGATCTATATTGCACAAACATATATACATGCTTTATAAATATAAAACCAAATCAGACTATCGAGCCATTTTTCAAGGTCCTACTACTTCCTAATAACAATAAAATCAGTATTTCACAGCAACAAGGAATTGTATTTATATTTCTAAAAGATTCAAACTGTGTCATGAATTATGGACTCCATCCCCCAGGCTGCGGGCCTACTTGTATGAATAAGGCTCCTGCTGAACATAGCACCTCTTGAGTACAAAAGGTATCTAGAGGAAAAGAGTGAACCCTAAAGATTAGCCACTGGCAGGGCAAAAGAAAGGAAAAGACTTTTTTAACAGCATAATCAAATCATGACTGTCCAGCCCACATTCCCTTATGGGGGAAACTGTGCTATCTTTAAAAGCTTGATAAAATGAACATTTGCCTTTCAGATCTTACATGGGTGCAACGCAAATCTAACTAAGTGGCTAGAACAAAGTACCATTTACCTGTCATTTCAGTGAACATGCACACACAGTTAAAAATAAGGAGCCATAGCCACACAATCTTCAGTAGCTAATATGGGACAAAGGCATTTGAATACCAACCCATCCCTCATAAACTCAACCAAAATCTAGGTTCTGAGTTAGGAAAATTACCAGCACCATCACTTTGTCATGTTGAGTACCTCAGCACCTTTCTCACCTCTACACCGTGTCTAAACTCACAATCCATTGCTTAAAGTAAAAGAAAAGAAGTGGGAATTTGTTAATGTGGAAAAACTGTGACATTTATTTCTTCCTTCCTTCCCCCTCCCCCATCCCAAAATCACTGCCTCCACAGAGATAAGATACTGTTGATCAGTGGTAACACATCACAGTACGGAGCACTCAGTTCCACAGTTTCTAGAAGAACCACCAAAAACTGGGAACTACTACATCAGCAGAAGCAACTTCTCAGTTGCATCGTGCTTTAGGCGGGTCCTGGATTTGCAGGAACAGGTGCTTCCACAGGAGCAAATTGGCAAGGGTTCCTTGCCCTTGTTGAATTTGTAACCTCACCAAAGACAGTGATCAATGCCTCGCACGCTGATGAGCTACACCATGCAGCTGCCCTCAGTGAGACAGCAGCTCCCACTGCCTATTGAGCTCTTACTTGAGACATGGAGCAAAATGCCCAGCACGGTGGCCAATTACTGCTGTTTGGCAGATAGAAGAGGCAACGCACAATGGCTGAGTGCTGCAATACAGATGCACGCAAAGAAAATGGGATATTCATCATCCCATTCACATTTTTAAAAGGTGGCAAAATAACGCAGTCCAAACTAAAGAGGGGCAGTATATAACAACCACTGAATGCTACTCTCTTTCCCAGTGTTGCCCATACTATAACCCCCCAAACAGGGGTTCCCCTGCTCAAGTCTCCAGCACTTGGAAACTATACTCCAAGAAGTGTTCGCATACACTGGAAAGACAGATCTTCTGCCACGGTCCTTTCTGCTCAGAAGATTAGTGACTGCAGTGTGTGTGAAAGACGTGGGACACATCAGCACCAGATCTGTACAAGAGAGCATGGTTCAGCTCAACAAGGCTTATCTGGCGGAGTGGTACCTTGTTCCCATTCCTGCTCAAAGGACTGTTCATGTATTTAATGAGCTGTTGCCAGATGCAGCACATACGGAAATTCATCTCACCTCTACTCTAGTCAGCTGGAATTGAGGTGTCCAACCTGGCCTATTACTTAGGTTCCACTTACAATAAATGGAGAGTTACCTCCAGCAAGCATTTTACTCTGCCCACTTTAGACCCTTATTTGAGCATGGGATCACTACTCTCTTTGACATGACTCTATCTATACTAGCTATAGGGTTGACTTTTAGACACTGAAGTTAATGGCACCTCAATCCTCACAAGGATTTGATTTAATGTACGCACTCACATAATGGTAACAAGATATTCCACACAGAAACATGTGAAGCTTACTTCAAAGCTTCAATTTATGCTTTAAGATATTCAGAATAGTTATAGTGCATGCTTAGACAGGAAAAAAAATAATGTCTGAATAAATTTAGGAATTTTTTTCTAATATTTAAACTCTGAAGACGTATCTGGATTAGAAGAGTTAACTTTGCTATTTATTTAGGGGATTTTTCTGTCTTCTTAGTTTCAATCAAGGACAGAAAACAAAGTGCCAAAATCCATGAAAAATGCTGCTATTTTCAGAGCAATTAAACAAAACTTAGGAAAGAAATGAAAAATTCATATAAGGATAATTTTGTGTTATTTTCCAAGCAGATAAATTCAGGTATTTCAGGTAAATTAAGTGGATTTGAGAGACAAACATTCAAAGCATTTCAGATTCATGTAACACTATAACTCACCGTGTATATGTTTCCTAAATTTACACCCTAGAAATAAGTTCCACATGGGTTTTATAGTAGTTTATATTGAAATAATGCTGGATTCTTCTCCTGAACTTCATACACTTCATGGTCTCACCGTACCTCACCAGTGTTTAGTCCTATTTAAATAGGCAGACAAGCACACATACAGGTACTCCTTCCTTTTTACCTTTTTTTGGGAACTAAGACACACTATCTGCCATAACCCTTTTAAATTTAGTTTAATTTACTGCTTATTAAGGAAACTTGGTTTCTTCTTTTTTCTGATTTGCGTGTTAGACAAGTTGCAGGTCTTGGGTTGTTTTCATTAGGAAAAGAACATCAATGTTGGATTTTCTTTCTTTGTGCTTCTTCCTTACCACTACAGACAAAAGATCTTTTTCCTTAAATGTAGGAAGACTTGAACAGAAGGCAGTCTCTTTGCTTATCTAACAGTTTTATCATCAGAATTTGGCTGAGAAAGCTGTCTTTCTCTTCACTTTTTCTAAGAAATGCATCAACAGATTTTCTATTTCTGTGTTTGGTGCTTCCTCTTTTCCAGGTTCACTGTTCTTTTTCTGTTATTTTTCACAGAAATATAAACCTTTATGCATATTACCCCACAAGGTATTTCGAACATATATGCCCTGCTTGTATCTTTGTTTTTGATAGAGACATATACATCAGTTTGTGTAGAGACTTCCTGAAAAAGGACCATAAAGGGTTTGCAAGCTATCTCAAATGCAAGGTGTTTATACACCCCTGTTATCTATTCTAGCAAACCTGAGCCTAGCTCAGAACAGCTTTTAATTATTATTTCCTTTGGTCTTTAACTGATTTAGTCACTGGTTTTCTCTAGTTATGCATATTTCTGCTTCCTTGAATTCTGAATACCAAATCCATTACCTCAAGTTCTTAACCAGATATTGTGATCAACTTAAGTTCATTTACCTTTTTCTTTCTCTAAAGTAACACAAATAACCTTCAACACTGACTACCAAAATTGGTAGAACTTGGTTATATCACTACTATTTGCTTTCATCAAACTATATAACTAGGTAGGATTGTTGAGGCAGCAATTAAATTATTTTACTTACACACTCTGTCTAAACAACATTGTTTCTATAAGTTGAACGTCTTAACATAGACCAGCTATGAAATAGCTATAATTAATTATTTTTCTCTGTGGTAATGTCTCAATGGCTATGATGCCCAAAACTGTTTAAACAAGACACAAAATAAGGGCAATTACCTTATCTAGCCATTACATTATCCATAGCATTTAATAAAAATATCATTATAGAGTTCATTATACATGCCTTGTACCATGTCACAAATAACCTAAAGTCTATCAATACTGAATATACACTGTGTGTATTCAGTGCATGGAGCATATATACACTGTGTATATAGAACACAGTTTCAAACTTTTTCAACTTATGAAATTAATTCATATTTAGAGATCTCAAAATTCATAATGTGTCAAAATTTAAAATTTAAAGAGTTATAAACAGCAAGGAGAAGTCACCTGGCCAGAGTGCAGTTTATGAAAGACCTCCATACATTAAATTAGTCTGCTAGCCCACAAAGTTTGTAAGTCGTTCAGAGAACTCTCATCAGGAATCCCCTGGCTATAGGGAAGCTTGGGATAAGATCCTGCCCCTCCCCTGTAGAGTGGAATTTGACACGTAACAAGAAAGGTAGTTTCTCCCCTCCCTATGTATAGATATTTTGAAGTGTTTTAGGGTCTTCACACTTTTAACTGTAGTGAACTGTCTGTATACACATTATTCTATTTCCAAAACTTCTGCATTTCCATTCAGAAAGTCATAATGCGGTTATTATCAGAGATTTCCACATGGAGTTATTGAATCATATTGGCAAGCACGGTTTATGCCGAGGTGCTGTGACACGAATGCACATTGTCTTCAATTAGTTTAGTAGTCTGGCAGGTCACTGTGTAATAGCGCACTGCAGCTCTTTTAACAAGCTGCGCAGATCAACTTGATAAATACTTGGTTAAATATCAGTGTGCCTGGTGATGTATAAAAATAAATAGGAAGAAAGTATGGCACTGCAATATTTATAGTCTAAAGGTTTTACCCATTAATAGTTCATAGATATTGTCTTCAAGAACGAGTCCATTGAGGTGACTGGAACTACTCATGCAAAAACAAGTGCCGTATACGTTTGCAATAAAGTCTTAAGAGACTTCAAACTTTAAAAGAGACTCCATTTCAGAACAGGGCTCTAACTGAACTTCAGCAATGAAAGAATATCAAAGCATAACAACATTCACCCAAAAGGAATCCTACTCCACTCAGCAAAAAGTTTACCAGAGAGATTTTCAGAAGAATGGTTTCCTTTTTGTCACAAAAGTTTTGAAAATGTTATTTAGTATTTCTGTGAGAAAGAAAAATTTTCTGTTTAACACTTAACATAAGTGGTATATATTTCACGTAACATACATTGCCATGATTCAACTTATGTTTTGGATGTAATTTTCAAACAACAAGTAGCTCAGTTATTTACATTTATGTTTCTCAACTCATACTTTAGTTTCTATGCAGTATGTTCATCTTTTTAAAGCACTGATTTTTGGCATTTATCAATATCTGTGTATATCCAAACAAAAATCCTGTCTAAATAATGTTCAAGGATAGTTCACAGTTACATCTAAAATCTATACTTAGGAAAAAATTGATTGTGGATAGATATATCACAGATATGTACACGCTAGAAGATTTTAAAACAAAACAACAAATGGAACTGTTGCAAGTGTCAGATTCATAAAGTCAAAATACTAATTAAATCACCTACTGTCATGAATTTTCACATATATCTGTAGCTATATTTTTCCTAATGCATTGATTTTGTGCAATAGAAATGATAATGATACATTAGAACTGAAATTAAATTAGAAAAAAATAATCTGATTTTTACTCTAATAACATTTGTTGAAAGACCCTCTATACTTCTGCACAGGAGCTGAAATGAAAACTCTAGTATTTTTTTCCATTAACAAAGAATAGGATAATATTTAGTACGTTACAGCTAAATAAGGTTTTCTTTCCAATGAGTTAAGTTAATCAGACAAATATATTTTCATATGTTTTATATGAAAATATCAAAGCCAGTTACTAGTTAGATAGAAATATGATACACACGCAGACACACATACCTATATGCTATCAGTGCCAAATTTTGCTCTTTAGCGTACATGCACAACTCCTAATGAGATAAGCAGGGAATGTATTTAAATAGTGCACATTTTAAATTGCTACATTTCAATACACTGTACATATAATCAGATTCTTTTCCAAGCAGGTGTCTATCTGATTACTTCAAGTCCTAATTGTGGTCTGGCTATTGAGTATGTAGAGGTGGATAATGGGAAGGGCAAAGAAAATATACAACTTTTTGCATCAACAGGTGACAACAGTAAATAGGGGAGAAAAAAAATAGAGGGGAGTAGGCTCAGAGGAATATATCTTCCCTGAACTGTACAGATATATAAGAAAGAAAAAAAGATTTGGCAGAACTTTGACCCTTTTTCCTGCAGTGGTGATCATGCTGCTTGGACATGGCTCACGTTAGGTGATACACACAAAAGCAGGAAGAGGATAGCAGCAGGACCTCACAGAAGTTTCTTTGGAAGTTCTCAAAGTCCTGCTGGGGCTGTTCCGAAAGGAGCAACACAACATGCTCAGGGGCAACAAACTAGCCAGAGTGAGGGGACAGCTTTCACTAGTCCATGCAAGTATCTCATTTAAGGGCTCAGACCTTGAATACTGAACTTCAATTTATGGTCAAGTTATAAATCCATAAAATGAGAGACAACAAGAATATGGATTGATACGTAGTTAAAAAAAAAAACCACAATTGCACTGCGACTGAAAAAGGCTAAAACTAAATGTGCATGCCACTTAGAAGTCCCATATAAGAGGAGTAGATTTAAAAAAAAACCAACAAAACTAACAAAAATCCAAAACACCACCAAAATCTGACATATATATCCACATGAAAAGATGAGGATGTTTGATTACTGTCTTCTAGAAAGTGCAATATTTAGTTGTCAAGTGATTAGATGCTTTATTTGGACATAAAACAAACTGAAAGGATATTTATTCAGAATAAGTAAATAAATAAACAGAAGTTAACAAGGAGGTATGTCTTTACCATGAGTCTCAATACAGCAATACCTATTTCTGCACCAGGCATTAACACCCTGTAAGACTTTTTCTTCAAACCAAAAAGTACAATCCAAGCATACTTAAGAAAACAATTAGCTCAACAATATAGGGCTCTCAAATATGCTTATACAAAGCTAATGAACGAATCAGTGTTTCAGAAGTGACAGGCAGTGAGTTATTTCTGCAGTGGGTAGATTTAGATTTATCAAAACTATCTGAGAAGCCTAGACATAAAATTGATTTAATTCCATTATTCAGCAATAATCTTGAATACTGAGATGAAGAAGCACACTCTAACCTAGGAACCTATCTTAGCTAGCAAAATTAAGTGACTGTTCTTTGCAGTATAAAATAGGAGTGGATCTATACAGCAAATCAGTTGCTTCTCAAATGTTCACATCACGTTCATTCTGGAGTTTTACTTTGAGTTGTGCTAACCTGAACATCAGTTTGCAGTCAGAGCATGTGCCACCCTCCATTTAAAAGGAATCCAGTTTGCATGCTCAAGAGTGCTCAGTATTGCACACTGGAATGCAATAAACATGGACTACTCAGAAATCCAAGATGCATACTCCTGTTAAGCACTAAAATGCTACTGTAAATGCAACCAATAATACAATCCATGTACTCAGTGACAAGATAGAGGTCCTCTAGCTTATGACATTGAGAAGTCAATCTCTGCTTTGAAATTGCCTTTTGGTTGAACCTACTTCCATCCACAGTGCATATAAAGTGACTAGAATCTAGGTTATGAGACTAGTTTTTCTAAATTAAGGTACTTAATATCTGCATTATGAACATCAACAGATAATGTAGGATCTTCTGTTCAGTCTAATATTTTTATTATTATTTATTATTATTTTATTTTTTTCCTGTCCAGGAAAATGGAAACGGAGTGTAGCAATGCCCTTCTAATACACCAAAAATAGTCAGTAGTTTGAAACTACTGTTACGTATGTATCAAATCATAGAATGGTTTAGGTTGGAAGGGACCTTAAAGATCATTTAGTTCCAACCCCCTTGTCACAGGCAGGGACACCTTCCACTAGACCAGGTTGCTCAAAGCCTTGTCCAACCTGGCCTTGAACACTTCCAGGGATGGGGCATCCACAACTTCTCTGGGCAACCCGTTCCAGTGCCTCACCACCCTCAGAGTGAAAAATTTCTTCCTAATATCTATTCTAATTTACTGCCTTTCAGTTTGAAGCCATTTCCCCTCATCCTACATAACATACATAACTTCAATATATTCATACGTAATTTCAATAATTAAAGAGGTTATAACATCTTGCTTCATTACTATTAAAAGGGTGAAATGTCCTGTCTCCCTATGTTCAGAAGCAACACAAAAAGCAAAATTTTGGTGAGTCCATTACCCAATAGCCTACCTCCATCTCTTGAACGTCAGGACATAATACAGAAATTGTAACTTATGCAGAAGCTTAGCAGTTGACAAGACTTCAGCTGACAGAGTGTATTGGTAAGTTACTTTAAGATACTAAGAACATATGTCAAATTGCTGAAACACACAGAAATTTTGAGTCCTAGTACCTATTGCAACCTCCAAGTCATAGAAAACTAAGCTTTTTTCATCCAGATAAATTAGCTGGATTAAAATGACAACACATATTAATTATCTAAGATATAACTAGTGACTTAAAAGTTACTGCTGATGAAATGTAAAAAATAGGGTATCCAAAACTAGTAAAAGGATCACAGTAACATCAGACAGTTAAGTTCTGAATAAGGAGGAGAAGCAGGAAGATACTCTGAAGCAGGAGATACTCTTCTCCATAGGATAAAAAGAGGGGGGAAAAAAAAGTTTTCAAAGTCTGGTCTGTTCATCCATTGGTGTGAACAGAACAGTGTTTTATGATTACTAGAACTTAAGATATCCAGTGATGTGTTACAATGCATAGTATTCAGATTCTACAAAGTGGAATAGAGAGTACTATTTACTGTACATTTTGTCAAAAGTTATGATTAATAAAAAAATTTATGGAGCAAATGCATCTAATGACCAGGAAAGTATATGAACCCTGAAAGGATGGATCACACCCATGCAAGTGAGCTACAGCATATGCATTCAAGGATTGCATACAACATCACAGTATAGTAACATAAAATGTATAGACGGCTTGCTCTTGTTACTCTGAATTAATTTTCCAGTCTCTGGCCAAACCTTTTTAGAAACAGGGAATGATTAGCCCCGAGTCTTATGCACTCTGACATTAAGAAGCATTATAAATGCTCAGTAAGCATTTTCTGACTCCAAAATCTCCAGGTACTTCTAGACTGAATATCATACTAGCACACAGTGCCACATGGTGTGTTTAGTCTACTTAAGAGGTAACATCCAAGGCAGGTTTGCAAGTATATAGACTTTAATTGTCAGCATGTCTTTGTTTATGCCTTTGTTCCAGTGCTTCCCATCAAAAAAAGCTAAATGCACAAGAAAAGAAATAGCTAAGAATTGTCTATCCTTTTTCTTGACAAGAGGCAATACAAGGGCAATTATACTGTATGGAGCCAGCTAGCCTATACTAATCTGTAAGCTTACCTTGGCATACAAACTTCAATTCCTTGGCATCTGTGACAGTGGTTCTTTTATCTGACCTCTTCTTTTCTGTCCGACGGTGGCTACGTCTTTTCTTTGTCTCTCCCCAAAGATTCGATCCACCATGCATGCTTGGGATGTTCAGAATGGCAATTCCTTCCAGAGAAATATTGATTAAGTCTAGCTGAATTCCATCACACTGATTAGCAAGGAGAAAAAAAAAGGAAAGGAAAATTAAAAAAAGAAAAAAGAGAGAGAGAAAGCAGTAAAAGAGAAAAAAAAGTCAGAATGTTCTACCTATCAAATATTTTTCTTGAGCAATTCATCATTCTTATCACTGTTAATGGGTTATTCAATGTTTACACCTAAGATATATACTTATATCTGGAAAGGAGGTATGAGATAGAAACACATCCTCATCCAGAAGGCAAAACATGATTCCTATTCAGCTCGTGATTGTTTAAGTGTGGAACCATTTGGTAGAGCCATACTGTTATCTGATAGCTCTTCATTGATGCAAGTGAAATATATTTGCAGCTTTACAGCTATTAGCAGAAACACATTTATACTACAAAAGTTTCTGTAGTAATAAGTGGAGGTTTCCTGTTGCCTGTTCCCATTAAATTGTCTGTATTATGATTTTGCAATGATACTTGTCATTAAACACCTGAGTCCCTTCCACACGAAACCAAATATAAAAGTCCCTGCGTAATGAGCATATAAAGCTTCATGGAAAAGGGTGTAAGCGGGCCCTGAGAGCACAGAACACACCGATATTAGTATCAATCCAAAGGCACAGCTGGCACATTAGCGTAGGGTTATGCCTGACTAATAACTCTTATTGAGAGGTAAGGTTAGTAAAACTGGCTACAGCAAAGTGCAGATGCAGCTACAGCACTTCTTATCCCAGAACTTCTGTCAGCCAGTTCTCTGAAATATGCAGCATTGCCGAAGAAAAACACTGGATATGGAGCTAAAGAAGAGGTATCAGTGCTCTAAAAGCCTTCCAAGACTTACTGGACACACAGAAGAAACCTTACTCTGCAGGATAGTCCCTTCAGTGATGGATTCATTACTGTAGGGCACCTTGTGTCACTTACGTGTATTTCTCCCGCTTCCTACAGCAACACTGGACACAGAGGCATTTTAGAGCTGTACATGCCTTTGCTAAATTTGGCTTCAAATTGTATCTTATAAAGGGACCATAATTTTCACTTCCAGAAGAATGGTTCAGGGGCTTAACTTCTCAGCCTGTCCAGTGACAAACTGCAGCGTCTTTTCAGGTGGCAAAAGCCTACAACATTTGTAAACGCAGTTCACCTGACACACATTGGATGAGATGTACCTAGCCTGATAGAATACACCTAGCTTCCATAAGACTGTGATTTACTCAGGCTAAGTCCTCCTTCCCACCCACATTGTTTTAGGATCAGGAGAAGCTCCTAACCCATACAAAACATAGAAAAATACTGAAGAACCTCCACAGAAGAAAAAAAAGACCCAATTTCAGATAACAACAGGTGAACCTGCAGGTAGAAGGCAAAGAATGCAGTTCTATTTATTAATTCACTGAACCACCCAAAGTTCCCAGGATTTATATACCTGTGCCTTGGCTAGAGGTAGATTAGCTTCATGCCTCACAACATAGCCGGAGTACATAGATATCCTGGCAAGTCAGATGCACCTTATAGTGTACAGCAGCATATTTTTAAAATATTAGATCATATTCCTGCAGTGTTCTGCAAGCCAGTAGGGGGTCCAGTCATGCATTTAAAACTGATTAAGGGTCTTGTTTTGTAATTCCAATATACAATAATCAGGAAGAAAACTGGAAAAATAATTAACCATGCTTCAGTAACAGTCCACTGACATCTTGCAGCTTGCTGCTCTGTGGGTCACTGGCACTTTTTCCTCTCTGCTTAAGCCTTTATCACAGCTTTGAAGAAGAAAAGGAAAGTAGAATTCAAAAATAACTGTGCATAATTATTTGTTTACCCTGAAACTTTCTGAGATGGCAAAACAGAACTGTATTATAATGCATACTCTGCATCTTCTTAATTCATCTAAGAAGAGTGTAAATCTGGAGAGAGAACATTTTCAATATTAAGGTTTCCATTTCGTATTTGCTCCTCAAGAATGAAATTTTAAACCTGTGGATTATATCTATATAAAGAAAACTTTAAAGTCAAAAGACATCTGGAAGTGAGTTGGCGGTTGTGGCAACTACTGTAATTGAAAGTGTAACTTTTTAATCACACTTTTCTTACAAGAAAAAAGCCATGGGTCTTTACTGTTATTTTGGAAGAAAATTCATGGTTCCCCCTTATATTTTATCTGTATTAAATATTAAGATGATTTATTTTACTAAAAATTCTGCTCATGTGTATGCTCACTTACTGCTATACATTCTAGATAAACAGATATTAATTTCATAATTAAAAGTAATCTTGTGTAAATACCCTGCAGGCCTCAATGAATCAAACACATACTGTGTGTCAGGCCTCCCACTGTCTTCAAGTGGAATGTACTGGCTGGATAATTAGATAGTACATATTTTTTAACCTTATTTGCATGCATATTATATCTTTTGCACACTGACAAGCAGCAGTAACAACAAAAGTCAGATTACCACAGGGAATTCCCACAAAGAAGTCTTCATTCCTTATAATTTGCAGCCTAAATTAAAATAATTTGATCTTTGACAAGGATGAAATGTCAAGCAGAAGGGGGTCCTCTACAAGCCACGGCCTGTGGCTTCTGAAATCTGCCTAATTTATGTCAGTCACTTCTTAATACATATTTAAGTATTACACGAGAAAGATGATAAATATGCAATCTGACACCTTTGGTATTTCCCTGCTGTTAATTTATAAAGGTCTGGCGTCCCCCAAACTGACTGGAATTATTTAAATAAAAGAAGAATTGTGAAATAGGATGGCGCAGGGTCTGGCTTCCATTTTCACTCAATATTGAACACAGCAGGTAGTACACTAAGACAATTATTTGACTAGGCCTCAGAATCCCACAGTGACAAGGAACTTTCTGAATTAGTAAAGGAGAATTTCTTTTGTTCATATACAGACAAGAAGTTTGCGCTACAGGTAGCCCTGCGTTGTCCTAACACATTCATACTCTACAACAACAAAACACAGATGCGTTCTGCTCCTTTTCTTTTTCTTTTATTTTTTATTTCAAATAATGCAACGATGCTGCTAAAAATAAAAGCATACTTTTAAAATGCGGAGCATGCCTACCTAGATTAGAAATAAACACTTGCACTTCTATTTCTTTTTTGCCTTCTTTCCTGGACTCAGTCCCTTTTCAGGCATTATCTTTTGCACTTCACTCATTAGATCAAAATTTTTTCAGATCATCTCGAAGTTGAGAACATATCCATGCCTGAAAACAGCTGAGATGAAGGCTTTGCTGTGTAACCAAGTGTAGTATCACCCAAGACTACATGATCGTTTAAACTCCTTTCCGCCACCCATTAATACCAGGTGGTATGGTAGGCTTCCTCTTGTCCCACAATGCTTTTACAGTGCTGCAGGTATGGACCATGCCACCTCCACTTACACTGGATTTATGCCTACTCTCATCAAATATCCTTCACACACCTTTCTTTTTTCTGAAGTGGAAATAAAGTGTAAGTGCTATAAATTGTGAAGTTGTAAGCCTCATTTACTGACACATTATTATTAAAAAGAGATACTTAATTTTGCCCTGGGTTTGTTTTTTTTTTTTTTTCCTTTAGAACCTATCTTTCTCTCCTCAACTTCTTGGATCCCAATGTGGAAATAAAAATGCATCTGATTCTGGATAACGTAAGAATTCGGTGTTCCAACTTTGTTCTGTATCTCACACAGAAGAAAATATACAGAACATGAGAGACACGAATGTATATCAGGAAAGCCAAGCTTAATTAGTTTAGAAATCAAACATAGGGTTTGCCCACAGAATGTTTGATCACTGCCTCCCAGCTCAGAGATACAGATCCTTAATCTTCATGAGCTTTGTTAATTCAAAACTTGGCTGCAGAGCAAACGCATTCTTTGTGCCTTTTATTCAGAGTGAAATGTGGTATCATACACCAAGCTCTCATTTACAGCAACATCCCCAAGCAAGGGGCAGCAGGTTAAAAATCAGATGGAAACAGTGATACTCCCAAGTGTTTATGATGTTCAAAGAAGAATCATTAGATACAAGCATACTGGCAAGCATTGTTCATTTAAACGTAATTTACTCATTGTAAATAAATCCGTAAATAACTACCCCTTAACACTTCTTGTGTAAACATTTTGAAAACTACTTCCTCTATGATTTTTGTTCCTAATTGTAGGACTAATGATAATGACCAGGATAGATGAAGTGAATATTAACAAACATGTCTCATATACTGGCAAAGTAATGCTTCATTGGTAATAATAGTGTTATTGATATGAATTGGTAATAATTATACAACTGGTATCACCAGCATCAGAAACTTGTATGCATACTTGTTTGCTTTGGGATGTTAACATCTCATCACCCTTTCAATGGTTGCAATTCGATGGTTTAAGATCATCACATCTCACAGTCTATGTAAGATTTTTGCCACATAGAAATATTTTCTTGGGAAGGTCTGCTCTTCAATTTGTATTTAATCAAAAGGTACATTTAACTTGCAGCATATTCAAATCAAATCAAGTAGGCATTTCTTCCAATAACTAATCAAATATTTTCAAACTACATGCACTTAAACCCAAACGTGGGAAGCACTGTCTTGGGAAGCAATGGCTTCTTTTGTTTTGTTTGTTTTTCCCAGGGTTTTTGTTTGGTTGTTTGGATTTTTTAGTGTTTTTTTTTTTTTTTAATCTAACATGTGTGGCACATTTCCACTTTAAAAAGAAACATAACAGCATAACAGGCAAGTCTGGTGCCACAGTTCTAACAGTTTCATTCTCAGTATTCTTTGTTACTGTTCTACTACCAGATCCATGGTCCCTTCAGATCATTTCAGACTTCGCTTTGCAGGAGGCTTTGACCAGACTCTCATAGCTCTCACCATAGCGCTCTGAGTGCCTCATGCTACTATACAAATACACCATTGACATGTGCAGTTTCTCATTACTATTAGAAAGGAAAAGCACCGTAACCTTCTTGAGAAACAATTTCATTATTTAACTTAAATTCCCAGGTTTGTACCTTCACTCATTTCACATTTTTCATTTACATATTTATAAATATCAGCCCCCCAAACAGTTTATGTAATGTAGCCACTTATTCTATCAGCGATCAAAGTAGCAGTGGCACGTTATTTTAAATTCCTATTTTGTCTGTAACTATCCTGTGTCTTTTCAGTTAATGTTCAATGTATAATGGAAAGATGACCCCTTGTGCAGAGAGAAAAGCTATTTAATGAAGGGGAATGATTCCAAAAAATATATATTCTTTAACCTTTATTCAGGAAAGTAAGTACAATTTTAGGGAATTGAGTTTTAAAGGTTATAAAAACTTGGGACCTAGAAATAATAAGATTTTTTTTTTTATTTTAATCCTGCAGCAGCTCTCACTCCCTCCAACATTCTTTCATTTTCCCATCTGACCTAGCCACACTCCCTATTGATTTCTAATGTTATATTTCACCTCTTGACCTCTTCTACTGTATTAAGACTTCACTAATCATCAAACTGAACTTTGTTCCAGTGTGCAGGGCTACACTACAAATAGACACGATAAAAATAATATTTTGGAATATAGGGTCGAAAGGATGTGCACTGCTTTGCCTTGTTGGATTCAGGCATTCTGCACCCCTGCTCCCTGCATTTCAGCCAAACTAGTGACATTTCAAGAATAAATGCAACAATTAGTTTCTTACTTCTATTTCTACAGATTCATGCAGCTTCTTACAGGTGGCTGAGAAAGTTTCCGAAGTGCCAAATTCAAAATACCAAAATTTGTTCTTCATTCTGAAACAAGAAAAAAAGAAAAGAAAAAAGAAAGATCTTATTCACTATCAATATGTGACAAAAGTGATCATCCTGTCTTCCATTATAAGTAATGGCAAAGGCTTGGGAACATGTGACATCCCATTTGAAATAGATGAGCTCATAATTTTCAAAGCTTAAATGTTGGTGTCAAGTTGTGTGATATCCCCTAAAGGGATAACAGGAATGTGTTGAACTGACAGGTTCAAATGTACCTTTGACTTTTCTTTTTCAGTGACTATCAGAATATTTTTTGTCACTTAACCAGTGACATGCCTCAGAAAAATGTATCGATTTTATTTCATGTCTTACACCTACTATGTGATTTCTGATTCATGGTTAAAATCTCTGTGCTGTGGAGTACTAGAATGTGTGAGCAGGGCACTTCCATCACGAAGAGCCAAGACAAAAATGTAGCTTAGATTAAGTTAGCTAAAGGTAAAGATAAAAGCTTATTGTTCATAATGACAGATGAGATATTCGAAGAAAATAAAAATTCCAGCTCTAACAATCGTTGGATATTTTGCAGTAGGAGAGCTGTAATACCAGGTAATTAACTCATAGACACATTTTAAATGGGTGATGGGACCTGCATCTTGAAGTTCATTAACAGATTCTACAGAAAAATAAAACTGGATATAAATGCTAGTAAATTGCTTAGTTTATCATGACAGCAGGCAGAGATTACACTTTTTTCTTCTTAAATACATAAAGACTGCACTTCTGTTTTACCAGATTTATTGCATACTGTTAAATACAATCAGGACACCAGCAGTACCATTTCAAATAAGTATGTGCAGTTTTGTTTAACTCTCATGAGTAATTATTATTCTGTAACAAAACAAGAAGCTAAACTGAAAAAAAAAAAAAAAGACACCGAATTAGAATTCATTATTCACACTTAGGAATCAGATATGAACACAGTTCATCCACTTGTATAAACTGTTTTCTGACACAGACACAGCACAGTGTGCTTGGAACTTGAAAATGGGTTTGCATGAGCTAGAAGCGGAGATGAGTGAAATGCAGACGTAGATGACTGTCAAACATTCCAGCAACAGTACAAACCCTACCCTTGGTACTTATTTCAAATGACACGTAAAAGTCTATTTAGTGGCTCTTCAAGTCCACGTAATGGCTTTTAAAGTCACAAAAGGAGAAGGGGCACTATAGTACTGGCCATTCCCAGAAATCTGCTGGCATGTGAGCCAGTAGTTCCTGGAGCAATACCAGAGGTGCGTAAGGATGTCCAACCTGGCAGCCTGCATGGGGTGCGGAACAGAAGAATAATAAGAGAGAAACCAACACATTTCTGAAGAAAAAGTTACAGGCATATCCAAAGATTTTTGTGCACAAAATCTGAAAATGTTTCAAAACTGTTTTTGAGAACGGCTTTTGTGATAAATGGCATATTCTCAAAAGAGCTCCAACAACCAGAAGGGCTCAGACCAGATTCAGCTTCCAGACACTGGAGTCTGTGAGTGGAAGCAATCTGATGTACGTTCCTTCTGTACCTGCAGATTCGGTAGCACACTGACACGCTGACCTGGGATCAACTGCTCTATTTACGCCAATGTATATGAAGAAACATAAAGTCTTTTAATTTCCAAACAAGTGTGAAGAAAGTACTGAAATCCTGTTGGGTCCCTTTGGAAAATCTGGGTGTAGCTATTTTCCTGCTACTTTCTACACAGGGATGATGAATAATGAAACAATAAAAAAACCTGATGTAAGTACTCAGAAAAATACTTCGTCGTTTCTTATGATCTTATTATTGAGTAAGACCAACAAGCCTTTGTCATCTTCTTTGAGAGTCTTTCCTCTTGCTATTCAGTTATTTTTACCAAAAACGAAGCATCTTTTTCTTTATTGAAAAGCCTGCTTTAAATTGACTTCTGAGCACTGTATACAATAAACTCTTTGACTTGCACAAAGATAAAATAGATAGATATATTTTAGAGTCATTCAGAATATTTTGTGTCACATTCATGTACTTTGAGTTCAGCAAAACAAACCCCAGCCTTGTTAGTGCACTGAAAGTTTACTAGAACAGTTAGATCTATAAATCAAAACCTTGTAGAATTGCACAACAGAAGATTAAGTACATTTATCAGCTGAGGTTTTGATGGTAGATTTATTTCTTGTCATTGTAATATACCCTGTAAGATTCCATTAGGCCAAAAAACGTAGTCTTGTGAGCCCGTCCTCCTTTTCCTAGTTTACTATATCTGTTTTTAGGGATAGAAAGACAACCTACTTGACAGCTTTTCCAGTACAAAGATATGTGGATGATACAAATAATCTTATTCTTCATTTTCAAAGGGATTTACCAACTCCCTGTAACAGCCATGAAACAGATTAGATTGCATGTTTTTATCCAAATGCACTATATTTTTCATTGAACAGAAAACTGTATCTTATGTGCACAAACCAGTTAAGTGTAAAGAAATCAAGACAAATTGTACTAAAATTTCCATAAGCAAGACCACTCTTCTTATTAGAGTAAATATTGTAATTTTTCTAATAAAAAAATCTCTAAATTCCTATCTTCTACTTGCATTCCTCTTTCAAACAGGTGAAGCTTATCTGCTTATCAAGACAGCAGCAAATAGTAGAAGAATCCATTTAGAAGATTAGTGAACTACTCTCATGGCCATTCTAATTTCTTTCACAATGGTATAAGTAAATTTTAGACTGGTAAACAAATACATATTTAATGACAATTTTGCAGCATTAAAACTAAGAAACTGAATCATGGGCTGCTGTCATGTCTATTTTCTCTCTCTCTTAGAGGAACTGATAATTTAGACTTGTTCCAACTTTTAATAAGAGATCATAAAAACAAAGATGAAGTCTGTTTCAGTAAAAAAAAAAAGTGTTATACAGTAGCACTTTTCTTTACAACACTGTTTTGTTGCAATAGATTATTTTACAGGAATGTGTTTTTGTATATGCTTCAAAGTGCATAGTTAAACTCTTAAACAACTTTGTGTTTGAAAACACAATATAAATAAAACATCAATCATGATTAAAGGGTGACCTATCTAATCTCGCTATTGGATTACAGCATGTCAAAATATATACAGTCTATGGATGTAGGAACAACAAAACAAAACTGTACTTCAAGAGCCTAAACACCTTTTATGCTGGCAGTGTTCCACACCCTCAAGTATTCCTCAATTTTCTGATAAGAGGAATGATCTTAGACAGGGATGAAACAAATTGGCAAGACAGTACTGGAAGGCTAATACTGCCATTTCTTACAGTGTTTCTATACTGTGGATAAATATCAGACTTAGAAACTTGGATATGTTTCTTGGAAAAGTTCAGGCTAATATTTGGTAATCAGGCAAAACGATCAAAATAGTCTGTGATATGGGTTTGCTCCATTATCAGTTAATCAGAAACCCCCCTACTGCTAAAACTATTTTATATAACCTTTCTGATTAAGCAATTACAAGGCATGTCATTGAAAAATTGTCCTGTATCTAAATATGGAAATACTAAATACTTTATTCTACACCTGAAGAGCATCTATACTTCATTCCAATGTGCACACACTGTCACAACGTGCATAACAATAGACCTGCTATAGGCTGCTAATAAAAGGTCACGACAATAAAACAGGAGTATCTTTAAACTTAAGAATCAAATTCATATTCTGGTGTTAAGGGTATACAGTTAGGGCAATTGCCTATTGCTACACTTGCAAATTTGTCACATTTTCTACCACATTCCATTCACACTTCTTATATTTACAACTTATATTTATTATATTTATTTCTACCTTATTTTAGTTATGCAGTGTCAAGCTTCAATGACTTGAGCTAAAAATTTCTACATCAGGAAATTTCTGACTGCAATTTTTATGACATTTCAGCTAAAATACTTTGACCATATTTGAAAATGACTGGAGAAAGCCATGTGTATTTGCTTATATTAAGTGTGTTGGATAACATACACTTTGAACTGTTTTAATACAGCCACACTTTCTGAGCAAAGATTTTAAATTTAGCACAAGGATAGCCTTGCATCAAGAATATGCCTCTGGCCATCTGTGTGAAAATACATACAGATTTTAACTACATTATGACCATTTGGAAATACACTCTGGGAAAGCTTTATTCGCAGTATTCTCATATGGCAGAGAAAGAACAAATTTTTGTCTTTAGTTTTGTCATTTTTTATCCTTTAACCTATACAAAGTATAGAGATTTTTACCTGTGATACTACTACAATTCTTAATTTTCCCAAGTTAAATTCCTTGAAAAGTCCACTGCTAGGAAGCAATCTCTACCACAAATCTGTCTGCTCACAGACAAGCAGCACTTGGTTTCCTCCATAAACTATACTGTTCCCCAAAATATAATCCCTAAGCACTGCCTTCTGAAAACATGTTTTTTTTAAAGCTATTCCAATTGTGTTGCAGAAGTACTGTTTGTTTGTCAGTGAGTGTAAAGAGTTGGTCTCAGTCTATATCGTAAACTCATGCAGTTTCCAGCATAAAGTTCCCATTCTAAGAGCAGCATTCATGAACAACTCTGTACAGAATGTAATGAATTTTTTTTAAAAAATAAAAGTTTCATGGGGGAGCGGGGTGGGGGGCGAGTAGGAAAGACGCCAAATAGCATGAATGCTTATCATCTCATTCACCACATTTCTGGAAGGTGCTCAGAGCCACAGATTCAGGGTAAGTATTTAAAAGGAACGGGTCTCTCTGCCTGCCTTTCCCCTTTGTTCACTCTTTTGTCCCCTGTTCCAAGGAAATGTGGAATAACATGTAGAACCACCTCTTCAGGGAATCAAATATACCAGAGAAGTGTGCAGAAAGATGTGTCAGACAGAGGTGTATTTCCACAGAGGAGAAACTGTGAAGAATCCAAGGGGAGAAAGTGGCTGACAAGCATATGAGAAAAAAAAAAAAAAAAAAAAAAAAAGGAAATCATCATCAGGGAAAACAGAGGAATCAAGAAATAGAAGAATGAGAAAAAGATAGGAACCTAATTTCAAAATGCACTGAAGTTCTGCAATACTGAAAGAAGAATGATGATAAAATAGAGAAGGGGAGAAAAAGAAAATAATCCAAAAGGAGACCCAAGTAAAAACACATATATCTGAAGTCAGAAAATACAGATAATATGGTCTAAAAATGAAACTGGGACTGTAGGAAACACCATCCTGGGCAAAAAAGCTGAATATCTATTGCAATATTTTGTCACTGAGAGTGGTTGGAGAGACTCCACTCAAAGTCTCTCCAGAGACTTTGGAGAACAGTGTAAAACTCTATGTAGTATACAGCTGGGAATAATTTAGCTCTAAGGAAGGTTTATTACTATTTATGATTCTATCAAATTGAAAGAGAATGCATTTAGATTAGACATAAGGAATAATTTTTTTCTATGATAAGGTTGGTAAGACCCTGGAACAGGTCGCCCAGAGAAGCTGTGGATGCCCCATCGTTGGAAGTGTTCAGAGTCAGGTTGGATGGGGCTTTGAGAAACCTGATATAGTAAAAGACGTCCCAGCATATGGCTGGGGAGTTGGACCAGATGATCTTTAAAGGTCCCTTCCAACCCAAACCATTCTATGATTCTATGATTTTAATTCAGACAGTTGATAGTATGAAGCAATATGGAGAATAAAAAAAAAAGAAAAAAGGAAAAAAGAAAAAAGACTAGCTAAATTCATGGGAGAAAAAAACCAACCAACTTGTTTATGCTAATCCATGGCTGTGTCCTGCTTTATTAGAGTTTGGAATTTCATATTGCATTTAAAAAAACACCAATATAGAAGGCCTAGTGCTGGTTCTCAATTCATGGGGAAAAAAATATCTGCACCCGGGAACAATTGAAGCAGAAGCAGCTATGGAAGTCTGTTCCTGCAATTGGGAATAAAAGCACCTGGAACCTTTACCATCTGATGTTTCTCAGGTCATGGTTTCTAAGGTGTGTCTGAAGTTGCTGGTTTTGGTTTATTGAGTCTAAGCTTGTGAGACATACATTCAAGAGCAAGGGAAGTAAAATTTACAGTGGATTGTATGTCACTATGATTGTACTTTGTATTTCTGCTAATACAGTGTGCTGATACATTGGATTTTATCTAATTAAATACTAAATGTCTGGTAAAATAAATAAAACTTCAGTTACTAAAAAATATTTTAATGCTTTGTACAATTCAACATAAAGAATATTTTTACTAAGTCCCATCCCTGTCACAGAAGTTTTCAAGAGACAACATATTTTCCATCTTTTCTTACTGTTCATAAATCTATTATCTAGGTAATTTTATACTTGGGTAAAAATGATTTCATTGTAGCACATAATATATATTAATAAGAATGTATGACTTTTTCTAATGTTCTTCTTTTCTTTCCACTTCTGTCTTAACAATCATATAATTCCTGTTCTGCTTTATAATGAATCATACGCAAAGGTAAGGAAATAGCCGGTGGAGATGCACATCCATAAGAGATTTATGTGTGACTGGCATGAGTTTAATAGAGACATCTTTGTCAATTTTTTCTTTTTCCATTACCAACTGTACTTATGGCAAATCTAAGTGTTAATCTCTTATGGCACACAGCATAAGCAGAGATTGTATAGATAAGTGCAGAAAAGTTAAAATCCTGAAAGAACAGTTCCAGTTTTACACAATAAATAAAATTTTCACATTATCATACAACGATACGATACAAGCTACCCCATACAAGCTTATACCATTAAGTAACATTGTGAGATCCTCTCTTCCTGACATTTATTAGTTCTACTGCTGAAAAGCTGTGTTTGACTCCATTTTCTCTCATACTTTATAGTACCGTTTCACACTGTATCTTGTACTTCTGTAAGCAGCTGGTCTGCAGTCTCCACTATCCACCTGCCTGCCCCACTTCTCCAGCTCTCTGCCCAATTTTCTGCAAACTGTCTGCAGTTCATTCCAGCTGTAACTGCCATCTTTCTCCCTTGCCCGTTCAGTTCTACTCCTGCTTTCAGCTGTGCTCTCATGTCCACCCGAGAACCCACTCCTGAACACTTTGTTCACTCTGATCACTTGCAGTAATAAACACAAATCATAAAAAGCTGCAAAAGAGCCTCGCAGTACTGAGCGACTGTATAAAATGTAGATGACATTTAATGTGGATAAATGTAAAGTGATGCATAGTAGAGGAAAATAAAATATAATTCTAATTTTACAAATAGTGATGAATTCTCAGAGACACACTAAGTCTTGGGCTTACAATAGCTGAATGAAGTGTTGGAGCTGTGCTCAACAGCATTTGCATGAATTGTGTTGTGATGCTGAATATTATGTGTAGTTTTACTCTCCCCAAAGGGGAAATGGAGGGGAAGGGGGGAAAGAGAGGAGGAAAAGAAAAAGGAAGAGTGTAATAGAACTGGAAAATGTGGAGAAACAAAGGGGGGACAATCAAAATATTGAACATCCTTTGAACTCTTCAGCCTAGAAAGGTGATAAATGAGAGAGATATAACGGAGTTCTCTAAAGTCACGTATGCCATGGGGAGGATGAATAGGGTATGACTATTCACTGTCTGTCCCAAGAAAACGCCAGGACAGATGAGGAAGACTTAGAGGCAGTAGATACAACAAACAAAAGGTTTCTTTACACAGGATGCAAATAAGATGTTATCAGGATGCTAAAAGTTTACATCAGTTCAAGAATGATTGGAGGCACTCATGGAAGAAATAGGCACTGATGTCCACATAACAAAAGCAACACAAATATGGAAATATATTACATGCTACCCCATTCTTCTCCTCTTAGACTCATTGGTAGACAGCACTGAAGAAAGAGCACCTGGCTAGATATACATTTTGGCTGACACCAGATGGGTATTTTTATGTTCTCATGTTTCTGGTCCCATGAGCATTTCCTCTTTTCTCTTACTATCTTTGCTGGATTATCTCTCTCTCTCTCCAATAAATGTCTCACCACCCATTACCACTTATTATCTCAGGTTCTAACTATCCATTTGGACTGAAATATTTTTACAAATAGTACCAGCACTAGTAAGATCACACATTCCAGACAGGCACTGATGTTCCCAAATATTATCTGTTATCTGTATATTTGCAGACAAAAAGTGCAACAAATTCACTGGGGGTCAGTGCGCTGTTTCCTGATTTTGTTGGGCTACTGTCTAGGTTTTTGAGAGAAATTGTAGCCAGATTTTAAGTGCTCCCTCTGCTAGGACTACCAGAAAAAACATGAGCAAAACCCAGATGATAGCCATATCCATAACTCGCATTCTTCACTTATTAGCTATGAAACCTGTTCTCATTGGATTAACCATGATGCCTTTCTCACATACCCTCCTTACACTACAGACTCCAGCAGAGAGAAGCCTACTACTTATATCTATACAGAAGGGAATCTTATCAAAAAATGCAAGTAAAAATGGCCATATTGAAATAGAAACAACACACTCCAATAATTTTAAGACCCTCAGAATACTGCGCTAGGTGCTATAATGCAGGAGGAACTCAGTGACTTTTGAGCTGTGCCTCAGCCTGCATTTGTTCTGTGCCAATATGCAACAGGACGTTCATGAGAAAAAAAAAGATAATTTATTTCTCCTAGAGTTATAGAAAAGTGGTACACTCAACTGAGACAAATTACAGCAGCTTAACCTACAGCACCTGGTATAAAAACCAGCTATTATAAAACAGTGTGATACTTGACTGATACAGTTTACAAGATATTCCTCCATGTAAGAGGGTACCATTTCTAGCCTGTAACAGAAATATCTGTTTTAAATAAGGAATTCTGAGACTTGCTTTTGTATATATTCTGTTTTAATAACAGTTATTTGTAAGATCAAAACCCCACAAAATTTAGTTTCTCCAAACATTTACTCAAAAAGTATCTTCATGATATCTGGGATTTAATCTGTCATTTTGCTCCACTAAATGAATATTCCTGTAACATTTCTTAAATCCTTTGTGTCCATTCCCCATCACGAAGATTTCTGCTCTTAACATTTTACTTATTTTTATCCTCATATTTCTCCTCAGTTTCTTTCCCAAATTCCCCAGTCTTGGGAGCAGATGCTGAGGCACCAATGACTCATTAATCTGAAGAGGTTTTTTATCATGAACAAAAATAAAGCCTATAAACAGTTCCACATTTACCAGCCTTGGTCGTACTAGATAGAGAACCAACAAAGCTCTTTAAAAAAAAAACAACCACCCTCTATGTATACGTTATAATAGACCTACTATCTCAGAGCAAGGTCATAGACCTTCACATTTCATCTTTAAATTATGTCAAATGAACAAAACAATTTTCCTTCCCCTTGCCCACTAATATGGATATGTAAAAGCAGATATGACACTGAGTAGTACTTAAATTAATGAGACCATTGTTAAGGCAGTTCAGAGGTTCAGGGACAGGCTTGCAAGGAGCAACTCCTCATAGGGTGCTTCACATGCACAATTGTAGCTCTGTTTGAGAAAACAAACAAACAAACATACATATAAACCAGTTTTGCTTCCCTGTAATGCAGGTGATTATATGCAATTAAATAGTCTTTTTTTCTACCCAATATTTTAACTCCCACTGAAAAACTAAAGTATCTCAATACTGCTATTCAATTCTTGCCAAAAAATTCTTCCATTCCCTTAAAATACTTGAAACACCATGCTTTATACCATTCCCAAGTAGGACACAATGAAGAGACTAAGGAAAGAAAAAAAAGTAAGCAAGCAATCAAATGCTGTAAGGGAAACAATGAGCAGCTCTTCTGTGAACACACAGGAGAAACATCAGGCTCTGTGTAGGAGAAAACATTTGACAAAATCTTTTCTCCTTAGGATCCCTCCAGAAATATTTAAGCACGACAGGACTAAACATCTCTGCCTGTCTGACTGGGATTCACAGAACTTTAAATTTTCTTTTTTTACTGAAAGAGCAGGTTTATGACTTTAGGAAGCCTCACCCTTTCTGAGGTTCATTGCCTCCTGATTCCACCTGTATGAAAAGACCACTTTATAAATGAGATGGCTTGCCTGTGATTCAGCTTAACACTGTATTTAGCCACATCAATGAATTTGTCTACCTGTGAACTAGACAGCTGTATTCCCACTGAAGACAAAAGACATCCACTCAATGGAACTGAAGGTGTGATTCACGAGACTTGACTAAGCAGAACTAGTCTTCAGGCTTCACTGATAAAAATAACTGGCTCTCCACTGACTACAGTGAGAGCATTGACATCTGGTTCATGTGTACACAGACATCTTAAGAAGCCTACATGGAGGTGTCTAATCTCAAACTGAAAACCTGTCTTGTTTCAAAACTCTTACACCTAGATAGAAGAAAAGACCCTCCCTTCCCCCAAACCCTACAAGATAAACAAAGTCTCATTATTCCTCATTTTAATTGCTAAAAAAGAATTTAAAAACTGTACCCTCACAAGTATTTAGGTAGGACAAGGCATCTTAGCATCCTTATAACTAAGGCTTTTAGTGACTTACCACAGAAGAACCCAAGATTTGAACCCAATCCACCTGTGTTCCCCATCACACTTTAAACACAAGAGGCAACACAAGCTGTCCCTCCTCTTTAGTCTTATCTTCTAGGAATTTTAAATAGGCATACAACCTATCTATCTCTCCAGGAAATGCACAGACACTGTGCTACCTCATTTCCTATAGAAGGGTTACAGCACAGCTTCCAGCTCTCAGGTGCAGAGCATTCAGGCGAGAACAGGCAGGTGAAACACGTGGGCCAAGATTTATTCTCTTTGTGAAACAAAAGCTTGCAGTTATTAAATAACAGTACATTCCTTTCTGTTTTGTGAAGGTAGGATGGGATGAGTTTTGTTTTTACAAGGCCACTGATATTTTAGAAACCTGAAAATATTACAATTAATGCTGTATTTGTGAGTCTATATTTTTAGGCAACGTTGTTTTCCCCTGAAAACTGAACGTAGTCATCAGCTGTGGTTAAAAATGCTGTTCTGTAAATGTGCAGAGACTTCAGAATGCATTTTTAGTGTGACAGAAGGTCTTTACTTAGTAGAAATCAGGACTTAGCATTGAAAATGCACATGGTTGCTGTATAAATAATAAATTCTACTACTATAACTACTTACCACCTTACCCATCAAAATACAAATTTAGAAAACTTTCTACACTGAACAGCACCTAAAAGGATAAGGCAGGCTGCCAGGCAGAGAATAAAGCTGAGAACAGTGTAGTGTTTTTGCTCCTCTGTACAAAGCTATGTGACCAAGAGTCATTCCATGAAAAAACTTGTTGGATTATTGGCAAATAATTGCTATGCACCCAGCATGTCATTGTTTCATTTATTAGAATGTTGTAGTGAGAACACTTATTTTTTAATCTCTGTGCTCTATTGCAATTTAAAATACATGCAATCAAGAAGAAATTGATTAATTTTCAAAAGCATACTTAAAATAAATCTGTAAAATGGTTCCCTATGTGACTTTCATGGAACGTGCGGGTGATTATATACATTCCACTTTGCGGAAGTCTATGGATATAGACCCTTTTCACAGGGATATATACAAAGGTCACTTCAAGAAATCTTCTCCCTTTCTAAGTTTTGGATAATCATATGCTACAGGAACAGTAAATTTAGCACCGACATCTAGTAGGATTCTTTTCTGCACCCAGAGAACTGGTGAGGAATCAACCTTTATGGGTGATAATTCTAAGCTATCAGGTAAGCCTAGTAATTAGACCTGTGCTTCTGCCTAAATTATATTTGTCTTGTTCAGTGCCTTGGTTTTACTTCTTATACTACAGCTCCATATTGCATTTCTAATCATTACTTCACCCCAGCTTTTTAAAATCTCTCACAGCTCCATGCTACCAGCTGTTGTTTTCTTTCCTAATGCACTTTACTTGTAAGGAAAAAAAAACCAAAACCAACAACCCCCCCCCGGCCCCGATTTAGATTTCTTTGAGTCTCATCCTTACTCACTCCTTTTCAGCTCCTGAGATAAATAGAAGCAATCATTCTTTGTTTTAAAGTCAGTAATACTTTAGGACTTAAACTTGATAAGGAAATCAAACATGATCAATGAGGATACCATCATTTGAGGCATTGATCTGATTTCTTCACATTTGCAGGATTCCAAAGACTGGTTGACTTGAAAATTCCACCAGTTTAACCGGTTTTATAAACTTAAACAAACAAGTACAGATTGTTTGATGTGTGCTATTAAACTAAGAAATGGAAATCAAAGGAGCTACTCATATATACAGATAAAATGAAGCACTTCAATGCTTGCAGAATTGCGACTCTATTTCAATATAAAACTTCATAATTTTCGATTAGTTAATAATTTTCTAACTGATCTAAACTAAGTCAAATTAAGCCACTCCTAATGAAAGTTAAAATATATCTATGCTATCATTTGTTCCACTGCAATCATCCTATAGATCGAATTTAAAAAGTAACAAGAAAAGGACAAAACAAACAGAAAAACCTTATGTTAAACTAACACTTTTTTTTAAATCTAGACATGTTATTTGACATACAGAAACTATCAACTGCATGTTAACAGACATGCATAGCTTTTAGTGACCTGTGAACATATCAGTATGGAATCACAAATTATCTGCACATAAAATGCTGCTTCACAGGGCTCACTGTAGTTACATGAGAACTGCAGGTAACAATTCCACTGACACTCTTAGGTGTATAAAGCTCACAGAATTTAGCTTGCAGGCTTGTCTTTCTTTCAAAAAAACAAATCTTAAGAGTATATTAAAGTATATAAGCCTAGCATCTAAAACAGGTCTTCAAAATGTATTTTGCCATAAATTTTTTGGGGCTGAAGAAAAGTAATAAAAAACATAAAATACAGTTCTACAATATTACATCTAAGAAAAGGTAAGTGAACTTTTCCAAATCTTAACAAACAAAAAAGCTCAGAGAAACCATGTATGAAACAGTCTGTAAAATTTTCTGCTTGGGACTTCACAACAGCATATACTAAATTTTTAAGTAAAAGCTTAGCATGCTGACTACAAAAGACACACTTTAAAAAAAACCCACAGGATGAACCAAACTTTTTCAGCTTTTCAACTGAGAACACACAGTAATTCATCACTTCTCATTTTAATGTTGAGTGAAGAACTAGGATGAAATATACACTGAAATTCTTAGCTGTTCGTTAGTTCCTCTGCGTTAGTCTACAAGTACAAAGGGGCAGTAAAAATTATTACCGTTGTATAATATATAACAAAGTCCTAATGACTCTAAGTCACAGTAATGCAATTTTTTTGTTGTTTAGGGGATTGGCCAGAGAAAGGGGAGATACTGGCATATTTCTTCTTCCCATCAGTTCTCAGCCATGTAGGACGGTGCTGGGGCTGAAGCAAGTGTATCAGCATAGGATTAATGATTTAGCTGGTAGAAGAGGTGGCAGAAGACACATGTAGGATTTGAAATACAGCTTTCAGATTGAAAAGATCCATATTTATACATTCTTGTGCGAGCCCTAATGCTGACTGTAATTATAGTTTTCAGGTAAGAAGTACATGTTTCTGTGTTAAGATATAAGCAGCACATTAACCAAGTATAATTCCCTTCAGAGAAGGGGGTGGAGAGAAGAGAAAAAGCCAAGCTTGTTTAGTGAAAACAGTGCTGTTTTCAGTAGACAACAGAGGCTATTATGTTAAAGCAGAACTATGCAATGCTTTCTGAAAAAAGGTCTTATCTTTGCAAGTGGACTTCAAAAAAATGTTCCTGCCAAATTTGCCTGAGTAGTAATTATAGACTATGTGTTTGTAATTAATGTAAAATTGTGGCTTTATCTCTCAATAAGAATATTATTAACATACCAGCTCTACTTTAGTAAGTTCCAAGAGAACATGCCAAAGAATGATTTTGGTAACCCATCTTTTATATTCATAGCCCTAATACACCTGAAAGTCTTTTTATAAACCTAAGTCATTTTCCAGATAGGTTATCTCGAGGAAATAATGAATATATTATTTTTTCTTTAGCTGTGTCTCTATATGTGGCAGTGTGCTCAGGAGCATTTCTTAAAGGCTGTCTAATTTTGAAAATACTTTATTCCAGCACCTTAGCCTGCTTTTTCTCTGAGTTGTTCCTTGCAGCTAGATATTTGCTGTGAGGATGAAGTATCATGGGCAATTGTCACGTGATAAATTACTGTTTTCATCCATCAAATATTAAAGCTGCTCACTACTGACCTTGAGCACCACTTACGCTCCCACAGCCACGGCCCTTTTCTAAGTCAGCAGGGTACAGCTGGCACAAATTCAGCCGAGCAATCAGATTCATGCTCATTCGCAAAAGCTGGGACTTTTAAAAGCGCTGGTTCTCATGTAGTACAACTGGAGGCTTGACCACTCTTGAGAAAGGTGTCCAACACCTGACCATTTCTACCAAGCAGTATTACCTGCTCACATTGATTTGCAGCAAAGTCTTTCTCAGTAAGTATTTCCACTTAACATTTACTCTCAGGGAACCTGTGTAGTGGGAGTTATTTACGAGTTGCTTTCAGCTTAAAAATAAATCACCTCTAATTCCTCTAAGCGAAATCAATCAAAAGTCTGTAAAAAATGGACTGGTTGTTTGGTCGATTCTGGCAGAAAAGTAAACAGCACTTCAGCTTTTCTCCACCATTAAGGTCTAAATGGCCTAGAAAGTAAATCAATATCTCCAGTCAGCCTTCTGGCTATTGTTTAGCCAGTAGATATGGATTTTCTCTAGCTTACTGCACTCCTTTGGGACTAACCTGTAATCCTCGGAGAGTAATAATAAGTTCGTTATCTAGTTCAGCTCTCTGTTGTACATTTAAATGGACCACATCCATCAGCAGCACTTGTTAAAGTTAAAGGACAATGACATCCCATTCAACCTATTTCACAGTGAAATACTTGCAATACCTGATGGAGAAAATTATTATAAAAATCTTATTTGTTGTCAGGTTATTAAAAATGAAATATCACAAATGAGGTAAACAGTAAATAAGGATTTTTCTTATATATTTAACATTGTTGCTTCGTTAATGAGTTAAATTGTGGTGAAGTTTATTTCTGTCATACATCATGCAATCTTTCATTATTCATATCAATCTGTTTCAAATATTTCTGGTTAAATACTGCTGCAAAGCAGGCAGCTGTCAGAACCAATCAGTACTTTTTTTTCCATTCCTGAGCTACCAGATGTTTGCTGGACTAAAATGATTTTTCCTCTCTCTACCTAGGAGTGCACAAGAAAGCTCTCTCATTTTTAAACACTGAAGTTTTAAAAGGCCGTACTCTTAAATCACAGAATCTGTGCTGTGCTCTCAAGCCAGGAGAGTTACAGTCTCTGATTTGAGCACTCCATTTTATTGTGTACACATATTTTCTCTGATAAAGGAATAGAGTCCATCACAACATGACAAACAAAACGTTATTTCTACAGCTTTAGCATCCACTGAATATTTTAAAAAAATAATCTAGTAATTATTCTCTAGATATTCTGAGCATTTAAAAAACCCCACCACTTACTACTTACTAGTTGCTGTGACTAGGTCCATACCGTAAATTATGCACATGAAGACGGCTGTCTGCTGGCGAATGTGCTGCATTTTATCTACAGCCTCATACTCAGCCCTCAGAGAAGTTACACAAATATACATAAGAGTCACAGCCACAACTGCCACACTGCCACAGGTTCTTTTCTCTAATTCAAGAATTATTAGAATGAATGAAACAGGAAAAGGATGGGGGCTATGGCTCTATTTGGGCAAGTGGTTTGAAAAGCAATAATTTCTATAATAAGTTACCATTCTTTTCTTCTTTCAGAATTACCTATCTGGATTGCAACCACATTTAGGTGAGTGACAGTCTTCAAATCAAAACGTGAGTTGACAGAGTCCTAAATAAAGATTAAAGAATTGATTCTTAAAATGGATCATCTAAATTTGGAGGTTAAGTCCAAACAACAATGCCATATGGAAGGACAAATGCAACTTTTTGACAGTGGCAATTACCAAAATGCAGCTTTAGTTTCTGCTGAGCCTCTGTTGGTACAGGGATCACCACTAGGTGACAGTTAGACAGTACCCAGAGATCCCCCCGATGTTCTCTCGAACAACTTTGCTCTGTTCCTAAAGCATATCCCTTGGTTTGAAGTGTTTCAGATCACTCCACACAGCACTGTAATGCAAATCAATAGAACTTAAGTTCCTACGTACACATCACTTTGAAAATATCTATTAATGTTTTCTGAAATAATACTTATACACCCTAAAAATGGAGCCTTAAGATCTTCTGAATGTCACTAATCCTTGGCAGAGAATGAGGTCTGGTGAAAAGACAAGCCAAAGCCACAGAATGGAGTGCCTGAAAAAGCATCACAGTAGGTGTCCTTCCAAAATACTGCACAAAAAAGGGTTTTGTTCCTTCTCTTTTGGTATGCAAGATGTAAATTAAAAATAAATCTCTCCTCTACTTTTCCATAGGACTTGGGGTTTCACAACACCGTAAGGAACAAGTGACACAACTGATATTCTAGGAGAGGGCATTTGTTTGCTTTTGGTATTCCTATTGTGGCATCCTGTTCCCTTTGTTATGTTTGTTCTAGGGAACCGTAGTGCCAATGACTTGTGAGACAATTCTGTCACCAGTTCATTATGCCTACTGATAAACATTTCTAGTCTTCATTTGTACATCAAATCTACCTACTTGTAGCTTCTGTGTCTTGTAATACCTTCATCTACTAAACCAAACAACCTTTTACAATTAAATGACATCTCAGGCAGATACTTGCTGTGATCATCTCATAATTTAATCTTCTCCTTTTTAGCATGAATGATTAAGATTGAACTGTTTGGTGGCTTTTCCCCAACTTTTAACAATTTTTGCAGCTTTTTCAGAAACCTTTTCATTTTTCAATGTTCTTTTTAAAGACTGGACACTAGAACTGCATACATCATTACAGCAGTAGTCTCATGATCACCACATAAAATTTAAAGAATCACCTTCCTGCATATAAGCCTCATTCCCCTGCTCATAAAGCCAAAGATGGTATCTTCTCTCCAAGCCACAGAATCACCCTTAAAAGCTCCTGTTCAGCTCATTACCAGGCATGACCATTTAGTCCTATCCAGAGTCTGTTCTCTAAAATAAAGGTCTTCATTCCCCATACCTGATCTACATTTGTGATTTCCAGATGTTTGACCCTCCTTTTAGCTATTTTAAAAACATACATAGACCAATTCATTCAGACAACTGTTACTGACCTTTCTTAATTATCAGTTACCACTCTTCCAATTTTTATAAGATGAAAACTTTGCTAGCAATGTTTTCTTACAGCTCTCTGACAAAGACATTACGTTACACTGTAAGAAAGAACTTCTTAATTCTATATAAATATTTTGGACATAAAAATATATAACAGTCGTTATAACTATGGATTAGCCTGTGTAGGCTGTACATTTTTAATATGCATAACATGCTTAAAAGAAAGTACTAAAAACAGAATATACATAAAATGAGTTTTGGCTTTCATGTAGCGTATTATCGGCTCCTTCCAATCAATATACTTTTAATCTTCTGTTACATTAAAAAATGCTGAAACTTAAATTGCAGTTAAAGAAACTAAAAGCTTAGATATTTCTTTGAAATAATGATATCTTCTGCGTTCAGTTTTGTATCCTTATCTCACTCCTATTCAACAACAGTTTGTGCAGAAACTAAATGCACTTCATAAACTGAATAATTTGATAGTTATTTTATGTAGTTGTAATACCCTTATATCCTAATAGCTGGTAAAGGAACTTACATTTTGGATCTAAAATGAAATCTGACCCTGCTAATTCAAAAGTAAAATTCACACCAATTTCAGTGAGGTCAGAATATCAGTCTTGATCTTTCAAGGCATTAATCTAATGCACTCTTGAAAGTCTGATTTTAGCAGTGTTCTTGACTTTGTATAATGCATATGTTTGTAAAACTCTTTTTTCCTTTGGTTTTAGCCAGAGAGCAAATTAAAAAAAAATCAATTTAGTTATTTTTAAATGTGATTATGTTAAGAAAATGAGTTCTATATAAACATTCTCTTATTTCTTCACTCACATGCTCCTGCTGTCTCTCGGGTGTACAGCAGAATGTTTTATCCAAATGCTGGGACTCAGGAAAGCAAGTTCTTTTCAGAGCTCTGCTGATGAGGTGTAACAAGATACCTAAAGTTACCCATAGTTAAGAATTTAAGTAAATGATTAAATTTTCAGAGCTGTTCACCATTCTCAGTTGATCAACATATGAGCAGAAGTTTTGTGTTACAGATAAAAGAGAAAATGAGCGGTCTCACCAACATACATAAAGCACCATGGCATCAACAAAACAAAAGCATTACAAGTGCTAACAATTATCAGAAGCAGCGGCAACAAATCCTCCCGATGGAAATGGTTTTAAAGTTGAGGTAAATAGACTTTCCCTAGTGCAAAGACCTCACAGGGCGCCCGGCTTCAAGATGCTCCTGTTTTCCTTTTCTGTGCTTAGAGAATGTGAGACGAGTGCAATTTATTCTATGAGACAAGCAGTGTGCTCTGAGGGCAGGTGCTCTATGTGCTGGCAGGTCACCCCTCCGGCTAGACTCGCACAACGCATCCTGACAGCCTTAATGCACCTTGGGAGATGTAGCCAGGATAGGTGATTTAACCATGGGGGAAAATGGGAAAAAAGCACCTAAACTACAACTCTCTTGAGATATTCAGCACTTGGGAGCAGGCAGACAGCTGTTGAACTTGAAAGACTTCTTAATTTTCTAACATTCCTCTTTTGAAAGAGATTCCCAAGCTCACGTCATATAATTGAGAAAAAGGTGTGTGTGCACATCATATGGCAGGCTTTTGCTTTCAAGTGACTAAAGAAGTTTTCATAGCTGGGAATATGACTTTTAGCATGGTTTCCTTTGGCATTAAGGCCTCTGCTGAATGTAATGCAGTGTCCTGGCCTTATATTCCCTCTGTGACACTATGTGTCAAGTTTGATCCACCATGAGCTTCTGGTACAAGGAGTTCGGGTTTAGGTTATCATCTGACTGAAAGCTAATCAAAGTAAACATAAAGACCTGGTAAGGAGTAATGACAGGCAGAGGAACAAAGAAACTTCATCAGTGAAGAACAGAGCACAGGCAATCCTACCATCAAAGGAGAACAAGTTCAGCACACCCAGAAGAGGCCACCAAGGCAGTTGGGGCTGCTGCATTTGTCCTATGAGGAGAGGCTGAGGGATCTGGGCTTGGTTCAGCCTGGAGAAGAAGCAGTTTTGGGATGAACAAATAACAGCCTAAGCCAGGCTCTTCACAATGGTGTATGATGGCAGAAAGAAACAGAGGGCATAAATTGAAATAAGAGAGGATCTGATAGGACATACAAAATTTTTTTTCACCAAAGACACCTGAAGGTGCCAGTATAGTTTGCCTAGAGAGGTTGTGCAGTCTCCATCCTCTCACATTTTCAAGGCCAGACTGCATAAAGCCCTGAGCAACCTGGTTGCCTCATAGCTGACCCTAGGATCTGGGCATGGACGTGGGAGAGACCTGAAGTCCAGGATAATATTTGACAGCCCTGTGGCTATCAGCAGGACTGTGAATCAAGAGGGTAGGGGCCTGTGTATATTCCAATAAAAAACATAAATCCTGATCAGCCAGAGAGAAGGAAATGGACTGAGCCTTCTATGTTCATCCTTGAGCGAGCGCTGACGATGTTTATGTAGCAGTTGGGAAAGGCACTGTGCTCTGTGCTGGCAGGGTCACTGGCCCTGCAAACACTCCTGATGTCCTACAGCTCCCACTCCAGGCATATACTGAAAACTTTTGAAAACGATGTGGGAGAACACAACCTGAGGAAATTTTATTAAATTTAACATCGATATCAAAATCCCAAGACTCTGACTGAAAAATGTCAGGAATATTCTAGATTTGCTTTTTAAGTCTTCATTCAATGAAAAGTATGGATGCTTAATGCCTGCTTGAGACAGGAACAAATGTCTCAGTATTGCTATTTCCTCCCTGATAGAATTACCAGTCTCTCATTAACTAGAGCAGGTACTTAAGTCTACCTTCGATATTTAAGTATCCCACAGTATCCTATTGCCCTTCATCACCATTTTAACTGAGTCCCTTACAATCTGAATGTACCTTGACTTGTCTTACATATGGCAATTACATTGCTCTTATTTATAAATGAGGAATTAAGACATAGAAGAATTAGTAACACCTGGAAAGTCTGTTCCAAAGAAGGCTGAATCCACACCTCAAAGTCTGTTGCTTTTACCACCACACCATGTTTTTCTAGAGACTGGCACAGTTTTTAGCTATGGCAACACTGAAGTAAATATCAGGGAACAGTCAGAACCTAAGTTCTCTCCCATTAAAACCAGAACTGCATTTATTTATGGCAAAATAGCTTACAAGCAGCCCCAGAATCTTGTCATTTAAAAAATGTAGATTAAAGGGCACATTAGCAAAATCTACATACATGCCTAAGTGAATCCATCAGTGCTAGAGAAGAGTAGAATCGACTATTTACGGAAAACAGCATTGCGAGGAGGTACCAATGACCTTCAACCTCTACAAGTCTTGCAACAGGAAAAACTAACGACAAGGGAAACATCCAATATTACAGAAAACAAACTGCTAATCAACATGTTATTGATCCCTTGTTTTTGTCAAGGTCATTTAGCGTTTTAAAAAATGATCTCACGCTAAATCTTTATAGAAAAAGTGGGCTAATTTGATTTACAAAGTAAAGTGCTATTAATTATGGAAGACAGTCAATAAAAAAGCTGATTCCTCTAAACACACGGCAGATCTTATGGCCTATGATTTATGATGATGATTATGATGGCAAAATATTTGCAGTTCTCACTATCATCTAACTTGGGTTAGCTAGAACAAAAGATACAGGTAAGGTATAATCAAGCTTCAATACAAAGAGCATTAGGAGACAAAAAACCCTAAGAGCAGTAAAGGTAAACATCTGGATTAAGAACAGTATACAGGAAGAATAATGTGGCCTATTGTTTCTTTTCTATTGTAAAGCACACAAACCTCTATTTTTTTTTAATATCAGAGCCAGACTTCTGTCTTGCTGCTGGTGTTTTCTTTTGTATTACAGTCCCTAAATGTCTAAGTTACATAACCAGACATCTCAAGGGCACACAGCACTCATCTAAAAGGATGTACTCATTACAAATTTTCCCATTCAGTATTATTTGTATGTCAATAAAACCTGGCAGCTTCTCTCACAACTAAAGCAAGCCTTGGATTTTGCTAAAAATGCCTGGTGGGACCTAAGGCCTAATTCTCTTTTAACAAAGGAATATTATTAAACCCTTAAGTTAAAGATTAGAAACAACATAACAGACATTTTAATTTAAAAAAATTAACATTAAGTAAATACCTCAAAAACCAGAAACAAAACTATGCAAGATAAGCCTAGAAAGAAATATGGGAAGGCCAAAAATGATTTACAGAAGAAAATCAATTTTAGATTAAAGAGTAGAAAAATGAAGAAATTGGAAAATTCAAATGCATCTATCACAATGTATGCAGTTTTCCTTTTGCATTGTTTTTAGTTTGCAAAGTGAAAATGGGATAATTCACACTTTGTAGAATAATTGTTTCAGGCTGCCAATAGACAAAGACAGGAATCGTATTGGTTATGCCAGGTCATATTTTCCAACTTTTTCTCATAAATACAAGATTTAAAGAATGTTTCTGTCACTGATGTAATCAAAGGGCTCCAAAAGCCAACATCCGTAATTTAAGCTTCCAATATATGTGTCTTAATTCAGTCTGGATTTTACAGCCATGTCTTTAACACAAAGTTATTTATCCTGCATGGCTTAGAGAGAAGAAAAGACATTTTTGAAAGAACTTATCGAATTCTGGCCTACCAAAATAATCTTCTTCAACAACACAAGCAGTTGTTCGAATAACGTATCATTAATGTATAGTTGCAAGGCGCTGGCAAAACAGTCTAAACTAAACCTGTGCCTATCACTAAAAGCTTTCATCATGTTTGCTTTGTTTTCATGTGAACAACATGGCACTTAATTTTGACAATCTGTCATTTTTCTCGCATGTTCCGAGAGCGGTCAGACAGAACAGTACTTTTATGTTTTCTATCAAAAGCCTTATGATGCAGAACTGCTCATCTTCTATTAGAGTCCTTGTCAAGCCCAGTGAGCTGTTTAGGCTGAGGGAGAACTGTGTCATACCGTTTCAAGCTCACGTGTCAGCAGAGAGAGATATAGATCTAGCAGTTTCTATCAGCGTTAATGCTTGCTTGTGCATTCATATACGTCAGATATCTTTGTTTGCAAGATGCAGTTGGATAGCGCTGTAGTGCCAGTGCGAGCAATCTATAAAAGCCTCCATCTTTCAGGGTGGGAAGCGGCTGCATGGCACATCCTCCACCAGCCTGCTCTCCTGGAGTAGCTGTTTGCACCTGTGCAAAAACAGTGGCTAGTTGGGGTAAAATAGTGACAAGTCCAAGCACTGCAAGTCGATATAGAGTTGACAAATCACTTACGGAAAGTTATTCATCAGCTTTCATTTTTAAGTCTAGCAGAAAATAGTATTTTTTCATAGATTCAATCTTTTTTCACTCTTGAGTAATTATAAGAGTATCAGACAATTTCTGAGAACCTTCCCAAAAATATAACTGTAGGTTGTTTCCAACTTTATAAAGTTGTAACCCTAAAATAAAGTCTTTCCTTAGGGAAATTACTTTCTACATCTCTCTCAAGGTCTTAATATTGTTTTTTTTTTTTAAGAAAAAAAAAGTCCAAACAAAAAAATACTCTTTCATTTTTTATAAGAAAAATATAAACAAAAATCACTTCTTATAGACTGCGCAAAAGAGGGACCAAGGACACCCCTGAATATTATTCTATTATTAGCAAGAAATCTAAAAGTACATAATGACTTTGCATTATTTATCTAAATAAATAAGAAAAGTTATCTTCTGGCAAATATGTAACCTCTTTTGGCTTCCTACCAGAAATAACATTAGTTTGAAATTCAGACATCATTCTTTCTGGTGTTAAACCTCTGCACAAATGACACTTTAAGCTAACTTAAAAACAGAAAGACATAACATCACAATTTAAATCTTTGTGAACTAGAGCTCTGAAGTTACCTACAATTCCTTGATGTCATCTTCAAGTGCAAAATAATCAATTTAAATTAATTATACAAAATTACAGAGGATACCATGTTTAAAATTAATTGATGTAACTTACATCAATCAAACTTCCATATGTTCCTAAGATCTAAGTAACTTCTAGCTGCACAATAGTCTGTGGTTACATCAATAGCATCTCTTGTGTATGAGCTCAAGCCCATACTCAAGCCCAGACCTGCCTTGCTTCCAACGTGTTGTACATCTGTGGGAGAGCTCAAGGGAAAGCTGTGGTTGTTTCATGTTACTGGACCGATGGATGAGTCACCTAGATGCCTTCGCAGAAGGGTCAAGATTTGACTAACACTATAGCTGAACAACTTACAGGAATATTTAGCAGTAGTAGCACGTGTAGAGGACACAGTATAATCTAGCCCATGGCAGGATCTGTGCTCTACAAAGTAGAACATATATTACACAGTATAGTCCGAGATGGCAAGCTGTCACTGTCAGTGCACATTAGTTCCTTAGGTCTGCATGGTAAAGCTGTGCACACACTAGGTTGGTCGGTTGCTATGTCTTTAAATTATTCCAGAATTTTGAAGTCCTATTCAGACTGGAGTTTTGCTCAGCTGTGCTCTGCATCCCACACGCTGGAAACATTTTCCTGACTACGTAAGTATACCCCTTCCAAACAAATGCCCTGACTTTGAAGAGAGCTGTCTTACAGACATCAGGTACTCTAAAACTTCAATTGGCTAATTGAAAGTTATTTATGAGCACAATGTTAAGAACGTATTTTCCAAAATCGAAGTGCAACTGACTAGATGGTTACAGCAAAAAAAATTGTAATTTTTATGGGAACATTTTTGTTGTCATTCTTATTATTCCTACAGCAATGAGAAACCTCTGTCATCGAATGGTACACAATTGTGTCAGAAGCACAGAACAAAAAGATGGTCTGTGAATCAGAAACTGCTTACATTTAATGGAAACGTGGGTTTTTTTCCACATTATTGATCAGATAAGAGGTTTCTATTCTCTGGAAGGATAGAAGATTTCTGAGAGAATGCCAATGTTATTATTTCTTATATAATGGTGTTTTCCGATTTGGAACAGCGGTATTGCCAGCTCTAATATTAAAAAATCATGCGTCAGGCCTCAAAAAACATGTCATTTGGAAAAAAATAATATTTGGGTACTTTATATTTGTCCTTTGCTACTTTGCCTAAGAGAGTGTGCAAACTATAACTTTAAAAAGTTATCTACCAAAATAATGACAAATAAGCACATTTGCAACTGAAAAAAAGCTTTTCTGATTATCAGAAATTTAGAATTGAGACCAGAAATATTCAAACACATCATTTTTAATCAAAAAATCAATAGTCTTTGCCAATGCTGGAATCAAAAAGCCTGTGTCCTGTGAGTCACTTGTAACTCAAGGACAATCTCACAAAGTCCTTTGGTAAGACTTTCTATTTGCATAGGAAGCTTTTGCAAGGAGCAGGCCAACGTTCATACAAAAAAAGGGAAGGACACTGAGGACTCAGAATGAGAACAATATTATTGTGTGTTACCTGAGAGGGCAACACTTTCATCCAATTTGCATTTATTTTACATTTGTTCCTCAGTTTATTTTTAAATAGTTGTAGTCTATATGTCTCACTGAACTTGTTTAGAAAAGAGATTTAGGAAGTCAAGGAGGAGGCATGAGAGGATTAGAAAAGTAGGAGGCATGAGAGGATTAGAAAAGAAGTTAAGATGTGGCATCTGGACAGATTCAAACCATATTTGCAAGGAGAAAATGCCAGTCAGGTAATACCTTGACAAAGAAAAGGCAAAGAGGTGGTATTTCTTTTTACTATCAGAGATTAGGTGGTGACATAGCAAGTCAAGAAAAAAGCCAATATTAGTTTGCTATGCCTCATGCCTAGGAACACAGCGGAATGTGTTTCATTATTTGCCTAAATTACCCATGAATAAAAAGCTACAGTTCTTTAACGTTGATGCCAAAAGTCCCAGAGAGGGAACACATCTGGGCTGTCAGCCAAACATCCCAGCATTTTCGCCAAAAATGATCTATGGCCACTAACACCCATGTTTGAAGCTCCACTCATCCCAGTGGAAGGCAAGAAGGCAGCAAGGAAATGTTCTGAGGCCTTTTGCTTTATGTAATATCTCAAGATTATTTTTGTTTCTTTTTTACACCAGTTTTATCAGTAAAAGGATTATTTTGTAGATAAGGCTAATCTTCATTAACAATGATCTATTATTACATTATAACTGCAGAATGAATGAGAGAAGCTTGACTTGGTGAACCAGCTTCAAAAATCAGCCAGCTTTTGAAAGTACAATACATGAGATTCTGCTCCATTAGATATTTCTAAATATTATGATTTGATGTACAGTTCCTTTGAAGGCAAAAATGAATACCAGCAGATTACAACAAGGATCCATGGCTGAAAATAAGAAGAGATCCAACAGCTACCACAGCAAATAAAAAAAAGCAGCACGTTATGATGCTATGCCACATGCACTGCCTGGCATTCATTCAGCTCACTGTAGCTGAAAAATAGCTGTGAGCATCTATGTTCCATTAACACTATGTTAATTATTATCATTGTCTCATCAGTAGTTTGTTTACGACAGCTCTGGGTGACAAGGATACTGAGATGGTCTGTCAAAGCTATCACCTGATGAGATTTTTATTGGCATAAGATCTTTCTTTCCCTTAGTCAGCTACATTACAAAAATCACTGTTTCACTAAATGCAAATACTATTGCCTGCCTTTGGCTTTTTATAAGATTCATATGACTGATACAATAACCCTGATCTGGCATTGCATTAAATGGTTTCTTCTCTAAGTGAAGATAAGCTAATCTATATCTCTTCTGAAGAAATTCACACTATAATAGTAAAACATCAAATGGACATGTTGAAGCTTGCTTAATAAATATTTTATTTCTGATTTTCCCATGTATAAAAGATATAAAATGAACTGCTGTTGTGTAACTAAAAGTAAATTCCCTAGAAAGGTTAGCACTAAAAGGGAAAGATAGCAAATGCTTAATTATTCTTCATAAATAACATTTACTTACAGTTGTATTACTGAATCCTTAGGCATTCAGTTTAGATTATGGCTTTGCTAATGAAAATATTCTGGAACTCTTTCCTACTTTCCTTCCTTAATTGGCCATGTTAACAAGGATGGCCTTTCCAAAACAAAGTATATTCTAGCAAGGTAAATGGTACAGAGCCAAATGAATACAGGGGACTAATCCTTTGATTTTGCTGGATGTTTTGGTAAGTGCCATGGATATTACTGAGACCTCTTACAGTTACCTAAAATATATTTAAGCAGATCTTAGATATGCTAATTTTAGAAGTGTTCAGACCACCTCCGATGAATTACTGGGCACTATTAGTTCTTCAGCACTGAGACAACTGTCCTAGACAAGACAGCCTGAATCCTATCATTAGCTTCCTTTCTCCTCTTTGGCAGACACAAACTATGACAGATCTAAAATAATTGCTCCTTCTTTCTTCTTCTCCCACCATTTTTTGAAGTGGGAAACTTGATACCTTTAGTAAAAATTAATTCAATTTGTATTTGAGGTTGTGAATAACAACATGAAACAAATGCTGCTTCAGTAAACTGTATTGTACTAACTCCTGGACTATTTCTGTACTTCATCTTATTATCTTTCACATTTATCTAGCAGTTTTTCTTCTGGCAATTTTAATTGTCTTTGTTATTAAATAGTTTCATTATCTTATGCTGAACTGGGAACTGGTATTACTATGGGGAAAACATCATCTAACTACTTAACAAACAACTCCTTCTTTATCAAACGTTCCTCCAACATGCTGATTTTTATTTCCTATTTGTGGTGTCTGCCTTCATAGAATCATAGAATGATTTAGTTTGAAAAGACCTTTAAGATCACCAAGTTCAACCATTAACCTAGTACTGCCAAGTCCGCCACTAAACCATGTCCCTAAGCATCACAACTACACATCTTTTAAATATCTCCAGGGATGGTGATTCAACCACTTCCCTGGGCAGCCTGTTCCAATTCTTGATAACCCTTTTGGTGAAGAAATTTTTCCTAATATCCAGTCTAAACTTCCCCTGGTGCAACTTCAGACTGTTTCCTCTTGTCCTATCACTTGTTACTTGGGAAAAGAGACCAACCCCCACCTTGCTACAACCTCCTTTCAGGCAGCTGTAGAAAGCGAGAAAGTCTCCCCTCAGCCTCCTTTTCTCCAGGCTAGACAACCCCAGTTTCCTCAGCTGCTCTTCATATGACTTGTGCTCTAGACCCCTCACCAGCTTCGTTGCCCTTCTCTAGACATGCTCCAGCACCTCAGTGTCTTGTAGTGAGGGGCCCAAAACTGAACACAGTATTTGAGGTGGGGCCTCACCAGTGCCGAGTACAGGAGGACCATCACTTCCCTAGTCCGCTGGCCACACTATTTCTGACACAATCCAGGATGCTGTTGGCCTTCTTGGCCACCTAGGCACACTGTAAGCTCATATTCAGCCATCTGTTGATCAACAAGGTCTTTTTCCGCTGGGCAACTTTCCAGACACTTTTCCCTAAGCCTGTAGCATTGCATGGGGTTGTTGTGACCCAGGTGCAGGACCTGGCACTTGGCATTGTTGAATCTCATACAGTTGGCCTCAGCCCATTGATCCAGCCTGTCCAGATCCCTCTGTATTACATTCCTACCCTCAAGCAGATCAACACTCCCACCCAACTTCGTGTTGTCTGCAAACTTACTAAGGGGGCACTGGATCCCTTCATCCAGATCATTCTTCTGCTAGATTCATAATCAGAGATGTAGTTATAGGAAGGAAAAGCCACATTCTGATTCTGGTATCTTAAGAGAGCTTAGCTATGAGTTTTAAATCATCATGTGTCATCATTCATCCAAATATGTATTTCATTTCATATTTCTTGGACTAGCATTTCAAATGCATATAACGTCAAGCCAGTCTATCTGAAGCTATAGCTGATAGTCTTGCTTATCCTCACCACAAAGTTGGCCTCAACAAGTCTTTCAATAGTGGAACTACTTGAGAAACTACATACAAATACCTACCTTTCTAATGTTCATGCATGACTCACCATCAGAGGAAGTTCTCATATTAAGTACTGCAGAAGCCTTATTTTTTGAAAAGATACTGTGAATATCAGATCAGTCCTTACCACATAGTTACAAGTAGATCAGCCATCATGAACAAAAGGATCGTAAAAAGAAGTCTGAAACTACCAGTATCTGTTTCATGCAACTGATTGTAATATGCCGTAATCATAGAACAGCCTTTAAATGGTCACAGACCATTAGCAATATACATGGAGGTCACTAAGAAACAATAAGTAAAAAACATATACAAATTCAAAGTAATAATGTTTAAAATTTTATACTTAAAAATAGTAAATGAAGATAAGGCGTAATTACATCCCGCTGCCCCCCCCCCCCCCCAAAAAAAAAAAAAAAAAAAGAAAAGAAAAACAAAGAAGAGGGACATCCCAATGAAGCTGAATTTATAATAGAATTATTTGCCTTCTTCACATGCATGTTTCCAGACACTGGGCTTTGAGATTAACAGTGGTCAGGCCAACAACTTACAAAGCAAGAGCAAGATAAGCACCTTATCTTCAGCTTATTCCATATATTACTCTTTTTGCTCACATTAGTGATGCTTCAAATTCAACTTCATCAGTATTTAGTTCTAAGTGACTTGTCTCCATTTATGATCTAAGTAGTTTGGCAACTGAATCTAAAAAATGATTCCAGACCATTGCCTCAAGGACTTTTTGTCACAGCTTGCTTGGCTTATTTATGACTAAACTTAATTGAGTTATTTGGTAGTTGCTTGCTAGAATCATGTCTGAAGAGTTAAATGCAGCAGCAGTGATATGCTTTTGCACCTCTCTTCCACTGATTGTTGGTGAATGCAAGATCACACCTAAGGAAAACAGTCCATGTAAGAATAGCCAGTCAGTTCTTAAAAGAATTCACAAATGCTTGAAAGTAACATGTATTTTTCACTTTAGCATCCAGAACTAAAAGAACCAAAGACAAACAAATTTTTGATATTGACTTTCCAGGGGGTGTGGCCTATGCTGCCATTTCGTATGTAACAAAACTCACCATTGCAAATTTTCCTAACTGGGTTACAAGGCTTTTGTGTAGTGAACATATTGTTTTTGCTGTTGGGTTTTTTTTTTGTGTGTGTGTACTTTTGCAAATTTGTACCTTACTAGTAAGGCAGATACTGAGACTCTAGATTTTCATGAAATTTGTATGAATACAACTTTTAATGAGCTAGAACTAGCAAGCAAGCAAGCAAGTGACAAGCAATGTTAGAAGATACCTTGGGCCACGAATTTGGCCAAGAATTGATGAAGTTCTGGGAGAGGACTTACGACCCCCAGGCTTCCTCTGCTGAATGAGACAGATCCTCATAGAAGTTCACTCCTCCTGAGTTTTCTCCCTTTAGTTTGGGATGGAATTGGAAAAGTATCTCCTGAATCCATAAGTACACTTTTCAAAGAAGAAATTCTGCTTAGCTTTGAACTATGATTAAAGGGTACAAGTCAAATGGACAATGGGGTGAGATTTTGTGTGTGCTTCGGTGTGCTTGTACTGAAAACATACCTTTCCATCATCCTTTAATCTATTTATTACTTACCCAAAGGACTTTCCTAGCCTTTTATGATGTCAAGTTTCAGCAAGGAATGACTTTTTATGACCCTATTATAAACCCATAAAAATGAAGGTTTACAATGGAAAAACTAACAGATGTTTATTTCTAGCTTTAAAAGAGGGAGCTTTGGACTCCAGAGTGAACATTGCTTTTATTTAAAAATAGTCAGTCTTCACAGCTATTTGGCATTTTGTCCTGGAACTCTATATTCTGTTTCCTACAGTTTCTTCAGCTAGATCTATCACTCTTACAACAGTACTATTTGTCCAGATACACTACAGTCTGCCTTTTCCTTATCAATAAATTCTTATTCTTAGCTCTTAAAAATATGTTCTACATTTAAACTTGCCACTAAAAGTTGGGCTAGGGATGAATTTGTTTACAAAATTTAATAATGAAAAATATGTATCTATTTTTGAGTTTTCAATAAAAAGCAGGAATGAATGACTTAAAGCTTAAAAAATTGATTTTTAAATGGGGTTTTAGAGGCAAATAATTTGTAAATGGTACTAATTGATTTGTTACTTTGGAAAAAAAACCAGAACAAGTCACTTATAAAAACAGGTCAGACTGTTTTCAATGACAATTTCATAAAATAATTGTTAGGAATACTTAGTCACCCCATTGCATTAATAAGAAAGTGCCTGTAGAAACAAAGATTGACAGATCATCTTACTGTGAAAGGGAGAAACATTATTGCTATTTAACAGATCAAAACCTAAGCAATTATTTCTACATATTGCATCGTTATTAATTCTGAACAAAATCCTTAATTTGGTCAAATTTCCAGGACTTTCCAAGACAGGCTTTCCCCACAGTAAACGATGAACTTGGGTTCTAAGCAATGATAAATTAAACAATATACATAAACCTATAAAGTCAGTATTTTTCCTATGAAATCAAGTTCAAAACACGTGCCTTGAATTCTGGTTATATGATGCTGTGATGTCTGGTAATAGAGGAGCACCTTTAAGACTGTAAAAAGATGACACACAAATGCATAGTGTAGCATATCTGTAGCATACAATGCTAGGAAAATTGATGGGGTATTGCAACACAAGCCCAGCATTACTCATTTGCAGATGTATTTTAAACAGTCATTTCCTATAATCTCTCTGTATTTCCTCCCCTGCTTTTGCTGACTTTTTCTATAATGACTAGATTAAAAGGAATGTACTTTGTCAACAGCAAAGAAAATGGGCCTAATTCATTCTACACAAATGCAAAAGCTTCTCCCAATTTTGCAAAAGCCTTTTTCTATAGGTTTTTTGGATACACTGTAAAATGCCTCTGTAACAAGAATCTGAAATTATTACGGCTGCTCAAAACAGAATGATTAGGTCTAATCACAATTATGAAACTTCACACAGAAAACAATCATAGTTTTACTATTGCACAACCCTGATGTACAATATCTGATGTGTTCTATTCTACTTAAATTAGTTTTATTCAGAGTTTTGGTTCCCTTGTACAAGCTTTCTCAGAATGAAGTCTACCCAATTCTGGTGATACTCTCTTGAAAATTAGAAAGGTGACTCAAAATATATACTGTTGCAGGAAAGAAGGAGAACAGAGGATACTGCAAAACTACACAGAATTCTTATTTTGATAAAAAAATGCTGTCCACACCCAGCTACTCAACCATATTAAAGTAAAACATTATATAATGGAGTGTACCTATAATGAGGAAAACAAAATATTACAAATTAAATTACATGAAAGACAATTGAAACAAAACTTTCTGATAGTCACTGTTATTGTCACCAGAATTTCCCTGAGTGCAGTGAATATTTGAATCTTCAAAGCATGAAATAGAACTTTAAGTTCTCTCACTGCACAGCACTGCACTCATCCACTTATATATATAATGTCATTCATATGCATTTTGATAGATTACATAACTAGCATAAAATAATACCACTGAAAAAGATTTTTTTTAGGGCAGCCACACAATTCATTCAGTTAGATTTTATCAAACTAGTTGATGATGAGCTGGTAACTCCCCAAGAACAGGTCCAGTCAAAGGGGAAAGATAATACTGTTTACTCAGGTAGTTGCCCCCAGAACACCAACCAAGTGTTCAACCACTTCTTGTTGTCTGGAAACGGTTAATTTACAGGTGCTCCTTCACAGGAACACACTAACAAAAGTTACTATGGAATATGAACTTACTGTGGAACCTTTGGAATCTGAACAAGTAGTGCAGAGCTCATATTAAATTTCATTTAGAATCAATTTAGTAGGTGATTTTATTTTACTGAGTTTTAATTCCTGAATAATATGTTTTTCCACAGCAGAATATAAAAAGGCCAAACAACGAGGGAGACTGTTTCAGTCCTAATGAAGGTACAGCAAAGCTGAATTACAACTGCTCACTTCATACGACACGTGATACTAGTTCTCATCTTAGTATCTAATGCTTCTCATCATGAACTACGTGTCAGTGGGCTACACTCTGTACTAATGTGGAAAAAAAGACTATACCTGTATAAAGATAAGAGATCACAAATGGATATGGACTGACAGAAACATGAAAACAACCACAACAAACAAATGGGATATATGGGTCTATAAGGTAAGGAAACCAGTGAGACTGCTACAGAGTATTTTTGTAGACTTAGAGAGAAGCTGCAATGGTGGCATTATAAGGGCTGAGCAATTAAAACAGGAATGATCTGAACTGGAGTTCATAATTGAAGTAAACTTAAGGCAGTTTATAGTTCCGTAGAATCCTAGGAAGATTAAAAATTACCTTGGCTGCTTTTGTTTTTTACCTTATATTGGCCAACTTGAATCTGGGACACCCTCTTTTGATCAAAGGATAAAAGGGTACAAATCATTTATGATGACAGATGTCAAAGGAAACAAGAAATAACTTAGGAAATCACTGAAATCTTTCAGTTAGGACATTAAATATACTTAGGAGGAAAAGAGGTATGTCATAAGACAGCATCTTATAAAATGGTTAGTAAATGAAATTAGGACTAAAACCAATCAAATTGACAGAAATCCTATTTTATACCATAGGATGTTAAGATTATTTCTTCCTTCTCTTCCAGGCAATGTTATTTCCTTGTTAATGTACCCATGAATCTACTGATTTTATAAAAGTTTTAAGAGCCCCCGTGTTGAGGAAAGTACTTCAAGTTAAATGCATGCTATAGAGATGTCCTCAAATGCGCTCACATGTGAGGTTCAGTCGGTATGTTTGGTACAAGGAAGCATTACAAGGAATGCACAGTTCACAAGTAGATGTACATCGATATAGACAGGTAGGACTACAGGCATAGACACAAACGAGGGCTTAACAAGACCATGGACAGAATTTTAAGAAATAGATGTTGCTTGCCCATTTTTTTATTAATCAATTACGACCCACTTTAGGTGAATGATTCAATGATGAAGTTTATTCCTTCAAATGATTCATTAAAAAACTAAGAAATTTATAGAGATTCCTCAAATGGATTTAAGCAGCATAACACCATAATTTCCTGTAGGGGCTTGGGAAATAACCTGCATTGTGCCCTTTTCTTCCTTAGGTTATCCTGAGGGCGTTTTTAGATGCCAGTTTCCTAGAAGGAACATGAACAGTAAGATATATGCTGAGTCCTGGGCTGGGCTGGGCTGAGAGGAAAGCAGCGCCAGCAGAATTTTAGTAGGTGGGATTAGGGGGAGCATGGACAATGCAATTAAGAAATACTGAAAATGGTCACTCCTGTGTGGGCATGCACATACAAGGTAGCTTAGTGAGAGGGATAGTGACAGGAGTCAGCGACAAGATAACATCGGGGTAGAGATGTCATGCATGTTAAGAAAAAGAGATCTGAAACATTAACATCCTGATTTTTTTTTCTATACAATTATCACTTGCAATTACACATCAAAAGAAACAAATCTACCCCCAGTTGCGATGGATGAACATCTGCACTTTCCAGACGTTCTTTTCCACAGGATTTCTTTGCAATAGCATGGAACAACCAATCAGTCATTTAATGACAGCATTATAACCCATTATGTTCAAGAGTCAATTACTCTAAGACCTTACAGTTTTATCACATACAATATGTCTAAATTGGATGCAACACTGTGGATCAATCAAATTCCAAATTTTATCTGAATCTGACTGTATAAAGCTACAAATGATTTATATTGGGGAGTGGGGAGGAGGAAGAACAGTCACAATTACAAAACACCAAATAGTTGATGAGCCCTTAAAGAATTAACTACTTCTTTCATTGATACATGGCCTGTACACAAACAAGATAACTGCAGTTTAAAGAAAGTGTCTGGCATTTTTTCCATTTGTAATAAAGCCCAGAAATCAGCAAATACTGATTGGTTAATCGGAAACACACAGCACAGATCAGCATGTGGAACTGTACCATATGTGAAAATGGGATTGTCACAGCAAGGACACTAAGGGTCACAGGACATACATCTGTAGGAAATCAGTCTTCATTAGTTCGGCTGCTCCTGGAATACTTTGTTAGTATTATGTTCATCCATGGATGATGTGCAATCATTAATAAAATGGAGCTATAAGTTATTTTTCAGAAATGGAATACAATATATATGTAGCATGCTTAAGGAATGAAGGTATCACTAGAAATGCACATCAGATGTATTATTTACAAATGTTATATTTTGCAGCACCTTGACATTTGCCTGTTTGTAAAGGCTATGGCTGATAAATCTCAGTGGACAATAAAAGCATTTATTCCTATACCACTGGAAAAGAGGCTATGTTCCATCTGATGGTCAAAAGAGTTGCAACTTCATTATTGGAAAACAAGATATTCACTGGTTGTAAGTGAGCATTACTCCATCAAAATCAATACCGCTGATTGACTGTAACAGGGGAAGTGTCAGAAACATACATCAAAATTTCCTTATAATATCTGAAAGGAAAAAGAATGTTCTTTTTTTTTTTTTTTTTTTTTTTTTTTAATTATAACCTACATACCCAACCACTCTTCACTAATAGTTCTGTGTGTCTTGAATGGGTAAATCTGGAATTTAATCAACTTACATGTAAGTAGGGGTTAATTCAAATACAGGGCAAAAGAGGGGTCAAAGTACAAGCATTTGGTTTTTCAGTTATGATAGACAGGGGCTGTAAGCAACACCAGAGGACTGGAAAGGCTACTTGAATATTTAAACAGCATGAAAGAAGCTGAAAATGACTGTCAGCTGAGTTTATGAACACGTGGTCAGATCTGAAAAGCCATCTGTTTCAGGGAAGTTAATAACACAACATCAAATATATGGCAGTGTTAGTTAAAGGTGATTTCTACAAATTCAGAAACCCCAGGCAATACTCTTGAACTATCATTAAGCCAGTTTGGATTCTAGAACATTGAAGCTGACAAAATATTTTAAGAAATTAAACAGAATAGAATTTAGTTATGGTTTAGGTCAATAGCATTTAATAAGTACATGTTACCTTTCTCTTCTCTTCTCAAGAAAGGTTGGCCACTGCCTTCAGTTTTGAGTGTGTCATCATTTAAAATAATAAACTACTTCAATAAAAGCTTCCTTTTAATTTCTTCATGCAAGCTCTACTTTCTTCTTCTACCATAAGAGTGAAATGTCCCCATTGGCTCAAAGTAACAGGATAGATGGAAATTTGATTTATTTAAAAATTTAAAAGTTAATTTTAAAATACAGAAATTGTGACATATGCACGATATCTTTAAGGCATGTTTATAACAAACAACTAGGTCTTTTTCAAAGAATTTTCTTTCTTCTTGACACATAACATATGTAACCCTTCTCATATGGAGAGTTGCTCTTTCCCTCTCTTTTTCTGACTATAGATTGGCCATAGATAAATAAAGATTTAGGTTAGATATTTGCCAGCACTCTAGATGCTACTAAGTTACCTGAAGCATGTTCACATAATCAAAAGTGGAATCAATTGCTAACCTGGGAATTTTTACTCCAGCACAAAGGCCAGCGGGGATTTTATTGCTGTCTTAGCAGCATAGACCAGGGTCTGCCTTCCAGGTTCACCTGGAAGGGTTTGGGTTTTTTATCCTTAGTTGTTTTTTTTTTTAAAAATACATCCTATTGCAGGGATGTAGGGCTGCTGCTTCGTGTGATCACATCTGTATTCTTTCCATTGGACAATATGATTTTTGGGTCTGCCGTTATTTATCTTAAATTTCTGGTAGCAGGTAGAGAAGTATGTATGTATGAGAAGTACTGTGGATCTGATGATCTGTGGACAATTTTGAGTAATTTTATTGCACTGTCATCTGTGACAGCCACGGATTGAATTTGATGTCCCAGATATTTCTTTTGGTTCCTATCTCCATAAATAAGAAAAATACAGAGCAACACTTACCTTCTAGATTTTTACCTCTAGTTTCTGGCCATCAGTAGTTCAGAGACATTCTGTACGGGAAGTTGCAACTAGACTATAATGTGTATCAGCTCTTGATCTCCATCTTCTATCTGTTTGCTTAAATGCTATATCATTCTGTGGATTGCCAATTCTAAGTCAGGAGGGCTTGAACTACTCCCTCAGGTTATTCTTTCTTCCTATTTTATTAAAAATATGTTTTCGTTACTATAGTAAAAAGAAATTGAAAACTAATAGATTTGACTCTTCTATCCACAATAAACCTTTGGACGGATACTTAATGAGAATGTGTATATCTGGGATAATCAAACAAAGCAGACCCCCTAACCAGCATAGGTTAGTGAGACAGGAAATCCTACCTTTCTCACTCAGACACAGTTTCCACAAAAACAAAAGAAAAGTTTTTGTTATCCTATAATCTAGTCAATTTCTTAGTAATTTTTTCTGACTCAATATGATCAACTCTTTCCCCCCCACTTTCAATATCAAAGCTCACACTGCAGCTTCAGCAGCTTCATTAGGATTCCTGTTCTATGTTTACAAGGAATTAGCTTTCTGTAGCCAAACCAGTAATAAATTCTGTTGATAATGTTATTAGGAAAGTAGGGCAACCCAGATTACAGATCTGTCTGTGACACCAAAATAGCGCATATTCTAAATTGCCATATAAAGCAAATGGGATGAGATGGTCAACGAGAATATTTTTAAAATTCACTTAAAACTGAAGTCACAAAGTACCATATTAAAAAAAAAAAAAAAGAAAATACCCCTCAAAGCAGGTCCTACAACAGAATGTTCACTGTATTCACACAGCTTTTCTGGCACAGCTTAAAATATTTGCTGGGAAATTCACAACAAATGTGTTTTATTCATTATATTTTCAAATTCCTTTATGACTCCCCGGAAGGCATAAAGGGATAGGTTGGCACCCATATAGAAAGCAGAGAGTCACAGCATCACTGCCACACAGTGTGTGAATCTGAAGGAATGTTCCTCTTCCTGCGGCTGTCTGGGAGCCACTGTGAAGACTCTTTGCCTGCTTTAGCTTCATCTGAAGATGAACCGCTGTGGGGTTAATCACAATAATTATGTACTTTCTCCCTCTCTAAGAAGCATTATTTGCTCTGCGTCTCAGAATGGGGATTGTGAAGAACGAAGTTGAGCCTGTGCATCTGCTGTTTGCTGAGTGCTGACTTAATCCCCCCTATCCTGCTGTCCCACATAATTATTTTGCAGAGTGTGGGTGAAGAGGAAGACCTGGGTATCATGCATTGCTGTTTTTCTTCTCCAGACATGCAGTTTAGGTCATTTCTGGAATTGCTGTCTTTGTATCTCCTACTTTGGCACGCAGAGGAGAGAAGTACCTACCTTTACAACAGCATAAAACTTAAATTATGTACAACCTGAATTAAAAACTGCACTAAGCAAATCTTATCAAGTTTCTCATTAGAAAATACTTTTTATTTACCAAATGTGATTGCACATGCAAGCTTTATTTAACTAGTTTATTATTTTGATTGCATACCTCAAAAATATGTTTTCAACTAACGTAATTGTGTTAATTTGCATCTTGAAAGGGCACCTTTGCAAAACTGAGCATTTTATCAAGGTTATTCCTGCTGAATCAAAAGAAATTCACACATAGAGTTGTAATAATTACCTTCAATATTTAACATTGATTAGAAAAAAAGAAAAAACAAAGCTCAAATCTTCTAACCCTAATAAAATTTAAAAATGGAATACAAAATGGATTTTCAGTGAGATAGACATAAAAAAAACCCACACTCTGGTTTTCAGAGAATTCTTAAAAACAAGACCTGAACCAGTAGGATGTGATAGAAGTAGCATTCCTTCCCCAAGCCTAGAGACAAAAATAAATAAACTGTCCTAGTCAACAGCTGATCAAGCAGTGGCTGTTCAACAGAAAGTTTAACAATATATTGCACTGCTCTTGCCTTGATTTCACTGACAGGTGATTTTGCACCTTTTTACTTAAACTAGTGGCCAAGCCTATATTTGTTGTGTTTGTTCTAAGAGGGTTTTTCTTGCAAGCCAGTACCTAAAGGCTTCTTTTTATTCAATGGAAATGCCCTTAATGCAATTGTCGTATTTTTTTCAATTAGGACAAACTACATCAAGATAAACTGATTTTTAATCAGTAAAATTCAAATGTTAAGATTGTATAACTTTAAATTAGCAGAAAATAGAATAAACAGTTAAATTCAAGTAGCTTTTGAACCTAGACAAGTCTAAAAGTCATCTGATTAGTGACTGCTGCCAGCTGAACCACTACCCAAAAGCTCGTTCCCTCTGAACTTTGTGCACCCATGAAAAGAGCAAACGTCACACAGTGCATATGATCTCTTCTTGGGTCTTGTGCATACATATGTCTCTGTGCAAGAGAACCACAGCACTGGTGCTGCTTTTTGGGCCTCTAGACTCTGCAAAACTGAGGTAGGAGAAGAACATGGTATAGGGAATCATACTGGTATATCACCACATTTGTTGGCCTCTACAAATGAGGAAAGAGGCTTATTTAATCTAGAAATAACGCAAACATCCAATAATACACAGATTAAATAATTTGTTATGCACAAAACCAGAATGAAAAATCCAGATTAGAAACATAAAAACATCCCTTTGGATGTATTCACAGATGACTAGTTTAATTATGTGAAATTAATTACGTTATTCCAAATCTGATGATTTGTGTCACAGTAATGCTGATATAGCCAAGATAAAAAAAATGGAGATGTAACAGTCTGCCTTGTTATCAGTGTGCATGTTGTCACAGCTTCTCAGTGAACCGTGATTGAGATGTATTAGTAGGTCAAAAGGGCAAAACTCTTCAATTTTTTACAGTTCTAGAAAAGGGATGACATTCGAAGAAAAGCTTAGTCCTAGCAGGGGACCAAAGAAAGTGATTTTTTTTTCTATATATATATTCTTAAAGAAGGAAAAAGAAAATAAACAAATGCAGGCTCTGTTATTAGAAGGCTCTACTTCATGCTAGGCTTCTTCTATATGTTTATTGTGTACAATTTACTGCTTAAACCCCCTATAAAGCTCACACAATGATTTGGATAAACCAGAAAGAAAAATGCTATGAATCTTTCTTCCTGGAGTGGCAGAGGTTGGGCCAGAGGTGAGATTTCAATGAATTACATTCATAAGTGCCCATCAATTATAGATAACAGTATAGTTAGATGCATTATTTTATCTCAAATTAGGGCCATGCAATTGGGTATTCAATAGAGCTCTCTCCAGCAGCTTTATGCAAGCGTTGGCAGCTGAATGAGGTTGGACCTGACTGTATCTTCTTTAAAGAAACAGATAATTAAGAATCTCCCAATCATCTGGCCTGTTTTTTTTTCTCCTTTTCAAAAGGTTAACACTTGAATGCTTTAAAATCTGAGTAATAAGAAAAAGATGTGGTGACCTGCTAAACTTTCTAACCTTTATTAATCTCTAAGACATTTTTAACATTTAAAGTCCCACAATAATTTTGCTAATGCTTAATATTTTTCCATTTAGGAAAGCACACGCTGCTTGCCTCTGTGGCAAGATGAAGACAGGATAGCAAAGTAATCAATAGAGGAAATACTGCAATAATTAGTAAGTTTGATGCAAAGAGGGACAAGGGAGAATGCTGACTATATATTTCTATTTCATCAACTTTTTTTCTGAAATTACATCACATTTTTCACTTGTGCATGTGTTTCTAGCATACATAAAAAGGATGAAATATCATTTGATAGTCATGCCTTGGGCTGAATTTCAGAGGACATCATTTCAGTCCTAAATTCCCTGGAAATTCATTTACATCTTTATATACCTGTTTCACTATCCTTGAAGACCTCATCTAAGGTCTTACATATTCATGGGCTGTGAAAGAGAAATTATAAATACACATAGAGCTAATGATGTAAATATCATTGAAATTTAAATTCTCTTCCTTAGTAATTTTGCAATGATTTCTAGGGTGCTTAAGCACAAATTATTATTTGAAAGACAAAGCCTGGCCTCTAAATGCAACATTAAAACTAGAGATAGGGCAGCATACCAAGGATCTGTAAGCACTTTCTCTTTCAATTTCCTACTGCCCAGAAATGCTTTGCAGCTGAACTCGGTCTCTACAAACCATAACTTGCAACATGGCAATAGTTCCTATGTAAGGGAGGCCAGTACAGGCAGTCCTACACAGAGCTGTACCCGGATTTCTTCACTTGCTTGCACCTCTAGGTCCTTCTTTTAAACTATGGAGAGCTTACTATACATAGAAAAGCTTGCAGCCCGCAAGTTGATGGGAGACCATCGTGCTGCTCCAGTAATGTTTCAGTTATGGCATTTTGCAGGTGGCTTGTGTTCAGGATGCATTAGACAGGATTTGACAGGATAGTCCTGCTTCCTTATGCTGCCTGCATACTTATAAAAGTCAAAAGTTCTAAGAGGAAAGCTTGGCGTACACCTCATCAGGCTTTGGATTCCGGAGACCAAGGTTGAAAACTTAGAACTAGAACACCCTGCCTATACTACCTTTTCCCTCAACATGAACAAAGGACTTTCAGCTAATAACTGCGACCTTGAGGAATTATGTTGTTCAGAGAGAATTTAAAAAATGCCATGTTTAGATGCCTTTTAAGCATGTCTTGTCCAACCAAAAATATCTAGAATTAAATGTTACACCAAATGCCAGTCAAAGTAGCTATTTACCATGATGATTGTTGCAACTGGTCTATTATAAAGTGAGAACTGTGGTCAATTGTTTCTAAATGCTACCTATAGGCTTTTAGAGCCTCAATATGAAGAAAGGACTTTCAGCTAATAACTGCTACCTTAAGGAATTAAGTAGTTCAGAGATATTTTAAAAAATGCCATGTTTGGATGCCTTTTAAGCATGTCCTGTCCAACCAAAAATATCTAGAATTAAATGTTACACCAAATGCCATTCAAAGTAGCTATTTACCATGATGATTGTTGCAAATGGTCTATTATAAAGTGAGAACTGTGGTCAATTGTTTCTAAATGCCGACCTATAGGCTTTTAGAGCCATTATTGATCAATTTCTGGGCAAAAGTACAGGGTAATCTTTCTTCTATGATTTACTTTAAATGATAAGAAATTTGGTTAATATCCAAGGATGATTAAAAAAAAAGACTTAACAATATTAAAAACATATTTTATAAACCCCTTCATAACCAAGTATATAATATTAATCTAGTGCTGTTAAATCAGTCAGTAGTGCATCCCCTTTGGTAAATGACTGAACATTTGTCCTTTTCGGTATGTACATATAGCACGCTAGAAAAAAATGTTCCTCCACTTCTTCCATACTGGTAATAAAAAGAAATGGATTATTTTTTACTTGTCCATAAAAAATGTCCCCACAGCAACCTGAATTTGATTAAGCTGGTATATCAAACATATATATGGAATTGTGCAAACAAAGCAGGGCTCACAAGAATGTATGTACAAATTAGATTATTGCAATATTTAATAACTCAGTGAACCCTTGCTACAGTTTCTTTCTGCATTCAGTTATTTCAAATTGAAATCATTTCCAGTCAGAACATGCCGTTCTTTTAGTGTTTAAATCAGCCCTCCTTTATCAACACATTGATCATAACTACTGTAACGAAACATCTCAGACCTTGAAAGTTTGCAGCACACTGTTGAAATACCAAGACATATTTGTGAAAACAGTTTTTCTTTAGTATAAGACTAATTTCTGCTGTAAACAAAAACAAAATAACAAGCAATCCCCTTCCCCTCTTCCCTAGAATAAAACTTCATTGAACTTTACAAAAAAATTATTAATCTTATTAAAAGTGAAGGAATTGAAACACTTAAAGACACTTTAAATGATCTTAGCCTGCACACTTCCCATCTTGGGCTTAGGCCAGGAAGTTAGTTTTAAAAAGCATTTAATACTGCATGAATCCCAAGCAAAGGAAATTGGCTTCAGTGTTTTAAAACTTAAGGTCAGTGGATATTGCACTGATCCAATGTGATAGACACGAGACCCGATTGTTTAGATGTGAACCACTCATTTCACATTCATTGTTATTTTTCTATTGCCTTTATTTGAGTCTAGAATCACCAAAAACCCCAGTCTGTGTGCTCTACCTCAATAGTAAGTGCATTTAGTTTTGTTTAAAATAGAGAATTAATCACTGCCAATATCTTTTTTTTTTTCTCTGACAGTGCTTCAAGTTTGCAGTGGAATTAGAAAATGATTGTTAATTTACACATACAAGATAATTTTATGTGACTTAAGAAAGATTAAATGGAACAATCAGGAGTGACAGTGGAAGAAATTAAATCAGGATATGAATGAGCGCTGTTTTATACTGTAGGTGTTCCTGCAAAACCTAATGCTAATACTTAAACTCATCAGTTAATCACTTCCCATATTCTTTTTCAAATATTAACCTTTTAAAAAGTTGAATTAGCTTAAGAATAACTTGATATATTATTAGGACTCATTTAAAAAGTCCATGCCGAAAAAGAATGGTTCTCTTTTTAAACAGTTTTTAATTATTATGAGGCTTATATGAAGAGGAAAATATATTTTAACAAGCATCCACACAAGTGGTCTGATTATGTTATTCTAATCTGCAAACCTAATTATCACCTTCTTATGGAGTACAAGGAACAGCTTTAGAAGAAAATTAATGTATCCTATCAGTGGGACAGTTTGTCACTTTATTAAATAATCATCATCTTTGCAAATAAAATTGTTAGAAGCTTCATTGTATTAAGGAAAAAATAAAACCCCTCACACCATTACATATTAAAATTAACTTCCCACCGTTTCTTTAATGGTCTATTAAACCTTCACTGTGGTAGATTATGAAGTACAAATGAGGATATCAACTGTTTCTAAAACTGTAAGAAACAAATATGTTCTATGTGTGTATTTTTTTACTGAGTTATAAATTAGCAAACATTTAAACTATTTTCACTAGTTTCCAATGTAGAAAGTGTATATTAAATGCAAAGTAGATAATGTAGGTTTTTTCCGTCTTTTTAATCTAAATCATAACCTGTGGGGACAAAACTGACATCTCTATGTCTATCTCTTTCTGTAAAACAGACAATTCACATTCTGTATTTCAACCTAGAAGACAAGACCAACCCAAATATAATCTAAAGAGTTCCCAAAGATGCCCCTGGAATTAATCTTTACACTAGGTCAGTCTAGGCATAAAGAGTGGAAACCTTGCAGAAATATTTAATACATCATTATTTAAAATATCATTCTACCTAAGACCAAAATTTCACCTCCAAGCCTTCAAAGGCTTTCTGTACAGTAATTGCAGAACATCCCAGCTTGCAAATACATACAGGAATCCATCTTGTAAGCAAGTACAGAGTCATACTTGTCTGCTCTGTAATGAAGAAATCCTATCGGACTCACCAGTACAGAAAGAACAGTCCTTTCACCAGTCATTGTGGTAAAAAACTACAGTGTGGGTTGTTGCCTTTGTGTTTTCCCCCTCTCAGGATCCACTATATGACGTCCATGTAGAGCTAACCTGGATTAGTTTTAGCTATCTTTGATTAGGCTATATTATTCAGTGAAACCAAAAATTACAGAAAACGAAGCCAATTTTAACAGAATTTTCATCTAGAAAGCATTATTAGCTAACAGATGGAATATCAGCTTAAAGCTACATATAAAAACATACTTAGCTACCTCTTATTAACTCTCTCTGGTGAGTCAACGTACATCACCTGGGATTTAGGCAACACCGTTTATGTGTCTATTTCCACTAAAGGCTTGAACTTAATCTCCAACATCTCAGGCAAGTGCTCTTAATTTTGCAATTCTAGCCACAGTTTTCAATGCTATCTGCTGGAGTTTTCACCCTGGCAGTAGGACAGCAGAATGCAGAAGTCCCTTGGATGGACCTATACGGTATCCACCAGTTTCAAGCTGTCCAGGTGCTCTACTTCGTATAAATAAACATTCACCTGCAGACTTAACAAACAAACAAACAAACCCCAAAGGCTTGCTCATAAGGCAACTTGTACTTAAGCAGCACAGAGGGAGAAGGTGAGTCTTTATTAGGGTGTTGAAGTTGGGACTGTCTCATTTCAAGCAAGCACTGCAGCTCTGAGGATAACCATAACTATGGGAGAAGCAAAGCTCCCTTTCTGTCACTGAGGCTTCAGCAGGTTCTGATTTTTTTTAAATCCAAATTAGCTTTCTTTTACATAGAAATAATATTTTCCCATCAAGGAAACTATTTCCTGCCTAGCACTATCATCTGAGGGAGTTTTACGGGCTCCGTATTTTTTCCTTCTTTCAGAAAGCAAGATACTTTGCCTTCATAGGCAATCCAGAATTTCATAAGGTAAAGAACTCAGGTTTCTGTTCTTTCCATGTATTACATAATTCTTTTCTTTTATCCTATAAGACTGTATAAAAGTCATAAAAATATAAAGCTGTGAGCTGTCATAAAAGTTTGGATATTCTATCCCTGCAGAAAATTTTAAAAATCCTATGCATCTTATCATCAGAAAGATGGATCAAACTGGTCATGAGAGTCAGTAATTATTTCATTTGTAAAACTGTCATTCTGGTTATCAGTTACATTTATATCCTTTGTGAGGAAAATCCTCAGCTATAAAGACACTGATTTTCCTTAAGTATTATCTGATACAATTAAAAGTTCCCATCCTGTGGCTTGTGAGTAAGGTATATCCAGCCATCAAAAATGTCCAATATTCTGTGATATTATACATGGGACATTACCAGTAGTCTGTAAAATAAGACAATCAGTCTGAAATATTGGAAGGTTACTTAATTTCAATACACAGGACAGTATTTGAGTTAATGAAACAAACCATAAAGTTAATGTTTTTATGATAAACTATCTCTCTGGATTTTTTAAACTTATAAATGTGAAGATCAAAAGCATGCCTTGTATTACAAGGTGAAAAATGTAAAAGCTCAGATAGATCAAGATTTCAGTGAAACACTTGCTGGCCTATTAGAACTAATTTTTTTTCCAACAGGTTTGGGCTTATTCCCACATCTACATTCTTGGAGAATAGAACAGTTATTCACAGTTAGGTATTTCAGAGCACTCTCAAAAAAGGATAAAAGTGATTAATTCTAGAAAAATAGGATAGCAGTTATTTAGTCTGCAGTGGCATGGATACTTCGCCTCATACTTCTGAACAGACTTTAGTGAGGAAGGAAAACTCCTCTAAAACTTAATGTCACTCACATTTTTCCACAGGATGCATTGGGCTTTCATTTCTTTATGCTTAAAAAAAGATTGCATCTGTAGAAGCGCTCTCAGACTTGGCACTGTACACCAAAATCTTGGCACAGAAACCGAGTATGTCCTCTTTCATGCTACAGGTTTTAGAGTGCCACCAGTTAAGGGCACTAAATTGGCATACTTATGGTTTGATTACTTAACTTTACATTGTCCAAGAGTATTCTGGTATACTGTACAATACTGTACACCACCTTACAATTTCATGGAGAAGAAACAGTTATGAAAAAATATTATGATTATTATTCTATAATAAAGACTTCAGAAAAAATAATTAGACCAAACAAAGCAACATTTAAGACTTCAATTAAGAGACATGGCTGAAAAGCACTTCCCTCTTGCTCTGTCAGCTTCTCCGTTTCCTTTTTTATTAAAACACTAAACCATGAGCATTAAGCAGCTCTTAATTTAGCTTTATAATAAAAACTGAAATCCTTCTTAACCAGGAGTATAGTTTTGTTGAAATCTGTATCCTTGATTATTTTATAAGGTGAAGGAACAAAGTCAAGTCATGAAAGGCAAGGAAAAAAGAAGTCAAAATCAGAAAGAGAAATAAGAGAAGTCATAAGATGCCAGAGGGAGGAAAAAGCAGGCAAAAGATGAAAGTGCCTTTTAGAAAGAACAAATTTATAAGTTAAAATTTAGTCTCAAAGACTTCATTCACTTGCTAAAAACATGTGGTAAGGATCAAGGAGCTGGTATAATGTGGGAGACTAGTGACCACTAGCTTGTGATCCTGTGTACTCATCCACTGCACGTTTCATCCCATACTTCAGTCACATCTCCACTTTGCAATGGAGCATGCTTCCAGGATTGCCGAGCTAGTGCTAACTGACACGGCTCTGGAAGTACAAGACAGCCATAGCGGTATCGCCTTGTGCTTGTAGTAGTCTAAACCTATTCTAAACCTCAGAAGAACATGTGGTCTTGTGCTCCATGCAGACATTGCAGTGCCATCCAGCTTAGAAGCAGACCTGCAGTTCGTTACACAGGTCAGTTGTGACTGTCCATGAATAATTTTGAGAAACTGGGGGAGTCAGAGAAGGTTCAGAGTAGCCCTGACAGGCATATTCTTTCTGTAACTCTAAGTAGTTCTCTCTTTGGCAGTGCTTGCTGTGTCTGACTAATACATCTCTCCAACAGAAACTCTTCTCCATCATGCCTATAAACACTTATCCTACAATTTTAGTATCTTTGGGCATTGTAGGTGATGTCAAAGGATCTTTGGAAGACAGAAGAAAGACTACTATGCGCAGTTACGTAAGATGCCAGATTGCAAATACTTTAGATTAGTGTCTGTGCTTTCTCATTCACAGCAACTGGCAACATCTACCTGGACTTGTGCAAAGCTTTTGACACTGTCCCGCACAACATCCTTATCTCTAAATTGGAGAGACATGGATTTGATGGATGGACCACTTGGTGGATAAGGAATTGGCTGAATGGTCACACTCAAAGAGTTGTGGCCAATGGCTTGATGTCCAAGTAGCGAGCAGTGACGAGTGGTGTTCCTCAGGGGTCAGTATTGGGACTGGCGCTGTTTAATATCTTTGTCGGTGACATGGACAGTGGGATTGAGTGCACCCTCAGCAAGTTTGCTGATGACACCAAGCTGTGTGGTGCTGTCAACACGCTCGAGGGAAGGGATGCCATCCAGAGGGACCTGGACAGGCTGGAGAGGTGGGCCTGTGCAAGCCTCATGAAGTTCAAAAAAGCCAAGTGCAAGGTCCTGCACATGGGTCAGGGCAATCCCAAGCACAAATACAGGCTGGGCAGAGAATGAATTGAGAGCAGCCCTGCCAAGAACAACTTGGGGGTGTTGGTTGATGAGAAGCTCAACATGAGCTGGCAATGTGCGCCCGCAGCCCTGAAAGACACCTGTATCCTGGGCTGCATCAAAAGAAACATTACCAGCAGGTTGAGGGAGGTGATTCTGCCCCTCTGGCTCTCGTGACACCCCACCTGGAACACCTCCCCTACGAAGACAGGTTGAGAGAGTTGGGGTTGTTCAGCCTGGAGAAGAGAAGGCTCTGGGAAGATGTTATAGCAGTTCCAGTACTTAAAGGGGGCCTACAGAAAAGGTGGAGAGGGCCTCTATCAGGAAGTATAGTGACAGGACAAGGGGTAATAGTTTTAAACTGAAAGAGGGTAGATTTAAATCAGATATTAGGAAGAAATTCTTTACCGTGAGGGTGGTGAGGCACTGGAACAGGTTGCCCAGAGAAGCTGTGGATGCCCCATCCCTGGAAGTGCTCAAGGCCAGGTTGGATGGTGCTTTGAGTAACCTGGTCTTGTGGAATGTGTCCCTGCCCATGGCAGGGGGGTTGGAACTAGATGATCTTTGAGGTCCCTTCCAACCCAAACCATTCTATGATTCTATGATGATTTAACAAAAGCAGTTGAGAATCTCTCATTCTGGTATGCAGATACTAGTATGCTTCACGTAAACCATCACCTTTGTAGCAGGTGTGTCCAGTTTCCATGATATTTATTTCGCTTGTGTGAATAAAGTAGTGGATAAATATTGTTAGTAATTTAAGCAACATAATTAAAAACTTAGTCTTTCACCAGACTTTCAATAATACAAAAATGCCTCTTCACAGGGTTAACAGCCTGGCAACCTGGTGACAGAGTCAAATTCCCACCTGCTTGTTTGTTTTTTGCATTTCTGCCATAGTTGCAAACTATGGCATTTGTATTTGCATTGTAGTCTGGTTGCTGTTTTGTTGTTTAATGATTAAAACACTTTCCAAGTAAGAGACTGCATCTGATTGCTCCTTGTCAGAAGGGGGAACTGAACCCCGACCTCCCTCTTCCTGGCTGAGTGCCCTCACTATGATGACAGTACAAAAATAGTTCCATGGCTGCTGTGCAGCTTGCTACTGCAAGTTTGTTTTGAAAGACAAGCCCTACTTCATTAGGTCAACCCACTCAGGTTTAATTTTTAAAAGTCCCCAACAATTTGACAATTAAGTTTATGTTCCCAAATCACTTTCACAGAACATTTACACTGCAATTCTCTATGAAATCAAAGAAGCTAAACATATTGAAGATTTCATTCAGAATGAGTTGTCAGCTGCCTCACACCAGCAAGAAGAACATATTTCTTTGATTAACACACTTTTTTCTTTCTTTGAACATCAACAAAATCTTGATAAAGAACTAGATTGACAGCTTAACACAGCCTTCAAGGCTTTACTATCAAAAACCAAATCACTTAAGAATCTTCTGCTACTTCTGCTGCTCCCGTAGTTATTAATTTATCATCATAACTAAAAGAAAAAAAATCCAAGAAGTATTTTAGCTCATAAAAAAATCAATACTGCTCTTGTTTTTAATATATTGTGAGCACAAATATTCTAACCACAGAGAAAGTTCTTCAGTTGGCCATTATACTCCCAAATCACAAGTTACTGTTCCAAAGAGCATTCGATGCCTTTAGACATCTTCATAATTGGCTCAGAAATAGCATGCTGCAAGAAAGGTTAACAGACCTTGCTGTTACTCATATGGACAAATCTTTATTAAAAACAGCATAACTGAAAGGTTCTCAAGAACCAGGAAACCATTACTTGCAGCTGTTCCCTAAGTCTAATTTGAACAAAAAATGGCAAATCTAACAGACGGCCTCTTCCTCTGACTACTAAATCAAAATCCTAGGCAGCTTTTACCATATCTACCTATGTCACATGGATTCAAATGATACCCTGGTGCTGAATTTTAGGCACATCAGGAAAAGAATTTAATGTAAATTCAATATGATGTTAAAATATTGTATTAATTTCTTAACCTAAGAAATAATATTAATTGTTGGCATATCTAAGCACACTTCCAGGGACTGAAACTGGATATAATTTGAAAACCCTCCAAGCTTAATAAATTGCAAGTAATTACTAGGCAACAGTTTTTATGTCCAATGATTTTCTGCTTTTTCTATTGTGATCCATGTTATGCCATGACATATGAACATACCACAAGCATCCAGCTTATCCTCACAATCACTGATCAGTGAGTGAATTCAGAATTCTGTAATTACTGTTCATTAAAACTTTGAGAAACAATACCAAAATGATATTGCTCACCACATGTTTCTTTGCCTGTCTTGTATCCTGTCTTGATAGTTTCCCAGAGACTCCTCCTGGGCCTTTTGAGCTGGAAGAGGGGAGTATTCCGATCTTTCAGCCAGCAATCTGCCACATACCTTGTTGATCCGAACCTTTTTACCCAAACCAGAGCTGAACATTAGAGAGCACTGATCAGAGATGGGTAACATACATACAATGTGTATTTCCTGAAGTGCAGAGTAGAGTCCTAAATAAACGCATTTTTTGTTGGAGCAGGTTAGCAACATTTTTTAAATTCCCACAATTTCTCTGTCTGACAAAGGAAAAAGTTGAACACAGGATACTAACGCCCTGAGCACTGGTGAGATAGAAAATGAATGCTGGTTAACCTTTTACTTCAGAAGAGGATGTAGATCAATAGTTGCCAATCATTCAGCAATATCATTACAAGAGAAGCCAAAGAGGTATTCTTTCAGTGCCAGTACATGGAATTATCCTAAGACAAGTAAGCCTGTCTTAGAAAAGGCAAGAACATAAGAAATTATATGATTTAGCCTCAAAAGACATAAATCGCCAAAACAGCATTCCCAAAACACATCAGATCTCCTGTTAGCCAGACTATGAAGTGTGGTGAGGGGAAGAGAGGCAATATCACTTTAAACTACTTTTGTCTTTTAGCTAAACATGGCTTCAATAGTAGTAGTGTCACATAGCAGAACAAGTAACAGCCACTGCCTTTAAATCACCAATTCAGCCAATTTATTTCTCTGTTGATGAGGGGTTTGTACTTTTTTCTGATAATTGATTTAAAGATATGTAGTGATTTCAGAAATGCACACACACATACATACACAAAGATATTGAAAAAAATCCATATTTTAGGTATAAGTACATAATACAAAATACAAAAATATATCTAAAAAGAAAATGCAATAAAAATAAAATAAAAAGAAAACAAAAAAATTGAAAATATAATTTGGGTATATCGATGCTAAACAGATTCAATACTAAGATAAATACTTCTTAATTTTGATTATATACTTATGTTCTTATCATGTGAAATAAAAAGAAGCAGTAGTTATTATTTTACAAGTAAAACTAAAACTCAAGATTATTCTGAAGGCAATGTTAGCAACAATACAGTTATAAGAATAGGTACTATCATACAACTGCATCTATCATACAGTTTTCATACAAATGCATTACGTGAATTGCTCTGTTATTAAAAAAACATATTTTCAAAATATTTTCTTTGGAAGAATATATCCTATGTTAATAAAATGAAGACATATGTCAGAAGTCAGTAAGAACTTTACCTGAGGGATATCGACAGGATTGATTATATTTTGTAAGATACACAAATTATACTTTAATATATACTATAAGTTTGCAAATACTTCTAGCTTTGCACATTTCTTAGAAACGGCTACATAACCCATTGCAATAAAAATAAGAGACTTGAAATCATATCAGAAAGCAGTCTGATTATGCACATGAAAATACATAGACATGAGCCAGGCAAACTACATTCAAACAGAATAAAAAGGAAAATGAAAAATGTTATCTGAAGTGACGGAGGTGGTGACACAGGCTCTTTATTAGATACATTAAGTACTTAAAATCACTTCAGTTATATAATTAGCAAAGATAAGAACTATAGGTTATTAAATCAGGGGCTGGCATTTTGGTTGAAAGGATTATTTTTCAGGTCATCTATTAAAAATGAATTTTGAACAGTAGTACTAAAATAGGGTTAGCAGGATTGGCAAATTTTTTAAAATTTTTTTTTTCCTATTACCTAATATGACACAAACTAATTTGCAATTTCAGAGTCTAGAGTTGGAAGCCTGGGGTATGTCAGTTGTAAGATTCTGGGTCTGAAGGAAATCTAGGACCCAATTTCTCATGACTTAAAGCAGAAGGCAAGTAAAAGCACGTGCTGTATATCATGTCAGTGTATGCTGTACTAAAGGAGTATTTGGGCTCTCCTCATTATCTATGGGTACTGTAGTATATGCCTGGATAACAACATTCTCTAAAAATAGGGGCTTAATTACTGGAATTAAAGGATTAAAAAAAAGCCCCATAAAGCACCCACAGTTCAGAGTAAAGGTTTTCATGTTGTGATTAAATTTTAATTTCTTTGTACTAAAGAATAATGTGTTTATGTTTATTAAATAGGAAGTGTAAAATTTATTTCTTAACAATTCATTTCATTGCTTTTAATGGCTTGGATATTGTCAATAATATTATATGTAAGTGCGCTGTGGCCACTTAGCAATCTTGATTGTATTTTGAAAGAAGGTTTTGTTGGTTTTGCGATATATATTAGAAATGGCTGCTGCTTAACTGTTTGTAAAGCCCAGCATCTGTTGTAAACATGAAATATATCCGCATGAAACTTATGTAAAGATTTGCCATTTACTTGAGACATTTGAAGATTAATTGATCCAAAATGAAGATTGAAAATCAGCTGCAAATTTATATTGTTAGTATTCATTAGTTCTGATCATAAATCCTCCTCCAAAAAAAGTAAGAAATATTTGATAAAAAACAATTGTATTACTAAGCATATTATTTTGCGTGTGCTCATGAAAATCAGGGAAAATAACCTAATTAATTTGTATAGAAATACTTGACCATACTTTATCAGCAAGCAATAAATAGCAAGCTTTAGTTTAGTAGTTTTGTTACAGTGTTTCTCATATCTGTTATAGATTCCCTTCACATGTGAATTTAATACAAACAATAGTCAGAAACATTTTTCTATCATTGTGTTATTAATTTGAAATAATGGTGTGACTAAACAGTGGAAGAGACCAAGATTTAATTCCTATATAGTTAAGTTTACCGTTAATGTATTGTAATAAAAGGTAGTAGTTTTAATTAATTAAAGAATGTGTAGAACATCCAATAGGCACTTCAATCCATAGGAAAGGTTCAATGACCTACTCTGTGTAATGAAACATCACCTGCAATAAATTCCTTTACCAGCCTGGCATCAGTTGAAGAAAATTAGATTTTATTGACCTTAGCCTATAGCATATGGATAGACCTGTTGTGAATCAAGAGTATGTTACTTGCACAATGCTTGCTGGGCGAATCCCTCCATATGGTTGTGCACCATGTTAAACAATACTTTCTCCTAGACAATGCAATGATTTTCACCCTTTAACACGGCTATGCATTTTACTTGACAGTTTCTAAAGCAACTTTCTTTAACAACCGGGTATCATTAATTATCTTTAAAACACATAACTTTCTGTAAAGGAAAAAAACATTCCCATATCTTGTCAATATTAATAGTACATATTTCAGTTACTCGGGTTTTTTTAAAGGTGCAGAATGGCAGGTGTTTCACAACCCTCACCAAAGGAAGTGCCCAGTGAACAGATAGCCCTTACCACTATAACAGTACAAAACCTGACCCCATTTGAGTCCTGCAGTAGTGAATTTGACAGCTGAGGACCCTGAGAATACAAGCGTAAATTCACTGCTCCACTTAGGGTCTGATACAGCGTACTGCTTTCAGAGATGTACGTTGCAATCACAGGGGACGCTCAGGACTTGGGGGCGCCCACTTAAAATATATTTTATATAGCACCCTGCCTCTAGTCCTCATGAGTCTGAACTTAAGGTTCCCCAACCACACCAACCTCCCAGACAGCCCCTAAAGAATTGTGTTTAATAAAGTAAGAAGTCTCCCAAGCAGAGGGCCTTAACCTATTAGCAATTCCTAGAGAAATGATAAGAATACGAAATCTTGTATCAGAGGTGCAGATACTGCAGATGCAGGCTGTTGTCATTTTGCTCTGCAGGCAGCAGACATAGGTAGGCTGAATCAGCGTTATACCCCAACTTTCTTCTTTTGTCCCAGCTCAGTAAACTCAAGCATGCATTATACAATTCAGGCTTTTTTTTTCTAAAGATGAGCTACTACATGTTTGAAATCTGACAAAAGAATATGCTGATTTTTTTTTCTTTCTGTCAACAAACATTATAACCAAGAGCTAGGCAGAGTAGGTTGTTTAAATATAAGCCATCTCTTGCTCATGTGAAAATATTTCACACTCTACCATAAATATTTTTGCCTTTCATTGCTTCTTCTGAGGACTGCAGTTGCAGTAATACTGCCTGAGTTCAGAGGTACTGTTCCCTGGAGTCTTATCCTTTTATGAAAAGCAACCTGTGGGTTCAATGGGACAGGTAACAGATGTCTGCAATCTGGTCTCTCTGTGGGGCCAGAGTCCTCTTTTTAAGCATTTTCAGCTCAGTCACAACCGGGAATGGAGGAGAGGTTGAAGGAAAAAGACTAAAATGTCTGCAATTCAAGTTAGGAATTTCATGTTGATGATTAGTATATTCACTGCAAATATGCAGTTGTGATTCAAGCCAAGAGACTCCATCACTTAAACTGAAAAACTGGAAGAATAATAAAAATATCAAAATAGTTTTGTTCTATTCAACATGACACATTTTGACTTTTCAATTCAAAGCTAAAATAAGTCAACTTTAAACCAAAGGCCAAGCACATCTGAGAACGGAGCATTTTATTCACCCCATGACAAATGATTTTGCTTTTAAACTGAGGTTGCCTGGTGCAAAAAAAGGAGAAAGTTTATACTGATATTTTTTAATCTCAGTCACCAAACTGGAACTAGTACTTGCTTTCAACAGCAAGTGATTTGGGGAATCTCCAAAATTCAAGTGGAATAACTGTGTTCTGGTTTCTTTGTTGCCAGGCTAGATTAGAAATCTTTTACGATAAAACTTTTGAATGCAGTGATAGTGTTTGCATGTCAGGACTTTTTCTTTCTTTTTTTTTTTTTTTTGAGGTCAGCCAAGGACTATGACAAGTATATTGGATAGTGCAGTACTCAAGATGGGACACACGGAGGAACTTGGTAAAGATTTATTTACCTGCCATTTCTCCCACCTTTTCTTTCTGTGGCCTTTCCAGATTAAACCAGTGTCACATAACGAGTAAGTCAAAACAAAAATGTAACTTCTTTCACTCATATTCATTAGAAGAACACTTATTCTCCTGGAGAACACTTGCACAAAGTAAACCAGAACTTTCTATTACTTACAAATTTCCTTACAGGTTAAGTACATAGATATTGGCACAAAATAAAAGCATAATTAAGCAAGTTGAGAGGGAATCTCAAAAGTACATGGTCAGGAACATGATACAAATTGAGTTTTTAGGAATAAGAACTTTTTCTGCTTTAGGATTTTTTCTTCATAAAAGATGAAAATAGATTGATGTTTGAAAACCTGAAAGAGGATGTACTTAAGACTGTAAATGCAATTTATAAATCCTACTTTAGTTTACTGAGACTTAGAAATATCTTTTATGCTACTAGGTGCCACAGAGTCAAATTAATATGCCTAATTTAACAGAGTATTATCTTAGAAGAGTTAATATCAACTTGAATTATTTTTTCTTGAACGTATTCTTTGTTTCCCTGTGTATATTCCAGTCACATAACTCATACATCTGTTATTCCCAGCATCAAGTCTATGATGTTTACACAGATCTCCCTGCAGGGCATTTTGGCCTAACTGAATCGTTATTTCAACAGTATGTCCTAGTTTAATGATACTGTTACTTGAAATGTTGTCTTTTGCAAGTTTTCTCCCCCCTGGGGTTAACTCAGCCCTTCCACACTGAAATCAGAATATCTGACCCTACTCTTAAGCAGGAGATGCTGGGAAATGAACTCTGCTTTCTCAAGCACAGGGTTCTCAGCTCTTCAGACCTGTAGAGTGGGTAGTGACAGCTGAGTCTCTGGGTTTTATGAACACATTTAAATCTTAATGCAATGTCAGTACAGGTTTCTGATAATGTGTGCTAATGATCATAAGATACCATTACTTAAAATGGCATACTAGGATTCATTCTTTCGGCAGAGGTGGGGACGCGACTGAGTTCTCACTTCCATTCTTTTGTATTTGACCATCATCAGAAGAAAAATTCTTCCCCTGCGTATCCATTTTTAGGAACAAGTAATGAATATTTTAAAATCCCTGTTAGACGTTTATGCTGAGCCTTATTTGGAAAACAATATGGAGCCATTCCATATTGCAGCTTACAAGTATAACATTTTCAAGTGATTAAGGCATGTATTAAGTGTTTTTCAGTGAAATTTAAGCTTCTGAACACAGAAGACCCTTTTGATAGACGGACTTGATTTCAATTTAATAAGAATCTGAAAAAAACAGGTGTTTCATTGAAAAGAAATGTCACAAGGTAGCTGCTAAGTCATTTGAAGATTTAAGAAAAAACAGATAATGTGGATTTTTAATTCGTGAGTATTTACACATATTTAATCTTAGATTTCCCAAAGACCTAAATATCTAAGTATCTCTAGGCAGTTTAGAAATCCACACCTTTATTTCTTTCTTTCTGTTTTTATTGCCAGTAACACTAAGCCTTTGTGTCCAAAATCTATGAACACTGTACAGTTTCAAAATGTGTCAGAGTTCCTAATAAATAGTCACCTACTTCCAAAGCATTCTACAATATTGGCTCGTAGTCATTAAAACGTCCTTCTAAGCTTCATGATATGCCCTCACCTTCATTTTGAGAAGGTAAACAAGTGCAGAAAGATTCCACTTTCACCCACAAGTACAACGTGTCAGGAGTTTCCATATTGGTATGCTCTATTTACACATGAAACTTGGGATCAGAGTGTCAAGGAAAGTCCTTAGGAATTTGAGGATCATTACCAGGATTTAAAGCAAAAGATTCTCCAACACCAAACTTAACCTAACTTACTTCACTGAAGCAGATACAACACCCTTGGGTTTCAAAATACCTCTGTACACAGTACAAACATCAAGCTTTGCTTCAGTGAGGAAACTTTTTACATGTTCTTTTTCAGAGTAGAAAGTGCAAGGACTTGCTTTACAAAACTGAATGATAGCTGTGGGAGCTCAAAAGCTTGGAAAATCAGGCAGGAGAAAACTAACATAAAACCACAAAGAATTACTTTTTTAAATCATGAGAGACAGTCACGTGACAATGTAGGATTTTCAAATGAGTGTTGTTAACTATTGAGCTCACTGTAAATCTGACTTGAGCTGGACTTGCTGATCCTAAATCATTTAGATTGCACTGAAAATTCCACACTCTAGTGAATTTAGTCTTGTGGTTTAGCAGAGATCTAAATAAGGGTTTTATTTTCACACACTGCAGGAAAACGCTGCTGCAACATATTATGGAGTGTTGTCACATGCAAATAACTGTTAGTGGAACAAACCATTAGTGAACTAACATAATTTGGAAAATTATATTTTACAAAAATAGAAATCTGCATTTTTTTTCTCAGTACACAAAAGAAACATTTTAAAACAACAGTCTCTATTACAATATGTTGCTCAAGCCTTTACATTCTTTTTTAGAAATGCATAATATTTCTGAATAATCTTGCAATACCAAGAGAATCATTGCTTTTTTCAAGTTCTTTCAATATCGCAGTACCAAAGCACGTAGGGACTGGAACTATATATTTTTGTAATTAATTTCCTTAAGATAATGTTAGAAACATCAGGTTCCTTAAAATATAGATGAATTTCAAGGTGAGTCTGCTAGCAGATGTTATTAATGGCATATGATTTATTGTGACATGAAATCTGATCTGAAACTCATGTTATTAGCTGAGCTTTTTATAAATTATAATTGCCAACTGCTGAAAATACGCAGAAAGACCACTGATAAACTAGCTTCATCTTCAGGGCCTAGAATATCTGCATTTGCTAAATGTCCAATATCTCTAGTCCTGCTGAACGAGTATAATACATTGGCATGTGCAGATCAGGCTTAGATTCAGATCTTTTCATAGTATAATTCTTTCAGAATGAGAACAATTGGAGGTAGGAAGAGGAGGTCATAGAAAAGAAATGTTTACTGTGGAACTTAACCCCAAACACTCCCGTTCATAGTATGTCGTTGCATGAACGCTAAACAGATTGAATAGTGAAGAAAAAAGCCCCCATCTCTGATTGTTAAATACAAAATTTATACTTTCAACATGAAAACAGTAAGAAGGTAGATAATATTCAAACATATTCAAACATCATTCTGTACAGCTGTAAGATGACAGCACAAACAGCATATTTTATCATCCTAAGGTCTATGAAGATTTGCATATACACAAGATTTTACAGATCACCCCCACAGCAAACTGAAGAAAGTCTATAGGTAGGCTCACAATGACAAAACATTTGTATTAATAATTATTTCTAGACATTCCCTCTTTATTCCCAATAACTTCATGTTTTTCCTCTCCTCGTATGCCTTTAAATGTTAATAAAGTTTCTGAAATGTTTTTACCCGTCACAACTTATGTGCTAAATTACGTAAATAAGAAGACACAAACATAAGCATTGCATTATGAATATAATCTACTCAACAAAACAGATATTGAAAGAAGGTGAATTGACAGTACATGTTGTAATACATTTTTAATCTCCAGAAAAGCTCTGAGATAACATTGCAAATTCAAAAAGCAACACAAGGAACAGATGCAAAGTCTCATTCCTGACTTTTTTACATATCCAAAGCTGTTTAATGATAAAAGCATTTATGTGTAAAATGGCATTCACTTGCCCTTACTAAGAGTATATATGGAAGAGCCCCCTGTCAATGTACCAGTGTGCGTGTGGGAATGAAACATAAGGATCACCATCTGCAGCTGTCTAATAAGTGTTCCTCAGTGCCTAATGGCAAAGTGTCAATTCAGGGATCCTCAGATACCACAATGCATCATCTTGTCCATGCTAGTCTTACAAGTCAAACATTTCGCATGTGAGAACAGTTTATTTATAATGCTATTCATTTCAGTTGAAATACCAGATATAAAACAGTTACATTACAAGCAGTCTGGGAGCATATACTTAATATAAAATGCACCAATTTCCTCTCTTTTATAAGAATCCATATTTTAAAGAATGTGCAAAATTTAACCCCTTACAGGACATACCTTAAAACCATGGAAAGAATCTCTTCCTATGCAAATATTTTTAGATGCTTACCTACTGTTGAACTTCTCTGGATGTTTTTCTCTCATGATATGGAATCTGTGGGCAATTGAAGCATCCTAACAGGAAAAAAGAAAACCATAAATCTATCATGACAGGAAAATTGCAAAACAGAATACCGAAACTGTAAACAACGTATATAATTTGCAAGGTGTTTTGTGAACCATCATTTTCAACAAGAGCAATACTCTTATCACTTAGTTTACAGGTACACTGTTCCAAGCATGGGATATATCTGAACTCAATAATTTATTACATGTGTTACAGTCTCCATTAATCCTTTTTACAAATCAGACATGATAGCTACGTTTACTGAAAGTATTGTCAACTTCTGTACAGCAAATTATCATCCAGATCTAGTGAAGGTTTACAATAAGACCATTCATACAGTTCTTTTTTGTTGGAATACTAAATAAAGTCTATGAAATTTATTCCTTTAGTAAAGCTGAGTGATAGATTCAGCAGCGTTATATACGTTGATATTTGCATACGGCTTTCTCTAAAATCTGGTAGAAAATGGAAAGAAATGGCAGGAGATGCCCCATTTGCTACATGTCAGGGTGTGAAATCATGCGTGGGAAAAATGGATTTCTAATATAAAAAAGAGACTTGCTAATTAAATTAAGTATACTTTATCAAAATATCTTAATAATACATTAAATAATGTGTATGTGAAGTGAAATGAAATAGTTGTATCAAATACTTTTATGTGCATAACATTTTAACGATAATCAAACCACTGTGATGGTGGGAATTGCTGAAAAAAGAATCTGAACTGGAACTGATGTGCTAGAATCAGTTTTCACACCATTTTTATATCTTCTTTGCAGGTATGAAAATAATGTTTTCCTCATTTCAGTTCATGTAATATTTATTGCGCATATTAATCATTAAAAATTTACAAAATGGGAACTAAGAAAGTAAAAAGTTTTTTCATCTTTTAATGTATGTATTAAATGAGTTGAGAGAGCATGAAATCTACCGACTTTTCAGTCTTGCAGCAGATAGTAAACACAGAGAAATCAATTTTGATCATGTTTTTATAATTATGTCTTAAACCACTTCATATGTAAGAATACAAATATAAGAAGAGTTAGTTCAGTTTGTAAGAAATTTAAATTAATTCCAGTTTCCATGTAAACAGAGTTTGACAAAACTTGTGAATAAAACTAACACCATAATCAACTAACACGTATAAGAAAAAACCACATTATTTACCATGGAAATATATTGACCATTATGGAAATATAAAAACTAAGAATTTGAGAGAAGTGTCAAATTCAGTATGAAGTCTATATATAGCAACATTTTGAATGATTTTCAAACAATGAGAATTAGCATTTGGGAGAAAAAAACAAAATGAAATACTTCACTTACATTTTATATTATTGCTGATTCCAAATATGATTAAAATATTTTGCTTAAAATAATTTTTATTTAAACTAATAAATGTTAATACAAATTTCACATAAGCAAGCAAGTATTTAGTGCAGATATATAGGTACCCAATAACATCAAATATGGCTGCAACATTTCATGACTAAAATAGTTTTTTATTTACTAGTATCTTAAATAGGACATGTGCCAGAGAACAGACTGGTCCAAACTTCAGGTTTGGTTTACTAATTCAAGGGTACTTTGAAAAAATAAATGTATGAACTTTAATATCATGTCAAAGATAAAATTGTTCAGATAGATTGATAACATTTAAATGAACTTTTAAATTATGAATAAAAAAGCAATAAATAAGTCACAAGATTTTACACACACTCTACCTATATAATGATGTTGCATATTATAGAATTTTTAGGAAAAACTTGTGAACACTGATTAAATAAAATCAGTTAGTGGCATCACTAATTGTACTGACTCCATTGATACATTCACTTTATTCGTGATCTCACGTGGCTTCTAAAGATGCATATAGTTTGTTGCTTTACGTACATTACAACATTATTTATTTATTTTCCTGTTATCTTTAAGAATTGAATTGTCATTTAATATTTGACTTTTCTACAAAGAAATGACAGCAAAAATCCCTAGTGAACGAACTGCTTTTAGCCATAAAATGCCCTACTGTTCTGTCCTGTCATCCAAACTGCCACCTGAAACTTTCAGTGCTATATTCTCAAACTGCACTCATCATTACTTTAAGTTTATTTTTACGTGCAATGCAATTTTATAAGGCAAATATCCACAAGTATCCAGGTGATCCCACAGTTCTTGGAGACGGATGAAATAAAGCTGACAGTAAACCCTGACATCACACTTCCAAACAAATCCTGCCAGCTGAACTAAAATAATAACTCTGTTAACTTTAGAAAGGTCTATCATTCATACTTTATCCCAACATTAGACGTGCCAACATTAGAAAAGTATGTTTGTTAGCCAGTTCTATATGAAAAAGAAATAAAAGGACTACTGTTGTGGTTAACTGTTAATTTTCTACACACTGAAGCAAAAGAAAAAGACAGACCCAAGACAAAATGAATAAAGGAGTAGTAGCATATTTGACAGAAACTAGGAAACACTAATCAAGGACTAACTGTCTAATGAATGAAATGAAAAGGCTAATGTGCTTACTCATGCATAACAAATGCAAGGCACAAACAAGCTAGGGATCAATGCCCACTGCAGATGGCAAACAGGCAGTTGTTTCCATGCAAGGTTGATTTGATCAAAATTTTCCCCTGCTTGAACATTTTCTGACTCCAAAATGGATCAACTAACTTAATGAGCTGAGAGGTGAAAAAAGTAATACACAAAGGTAATTTTGACAGGCACAACACAAGACAGGAACATGCCAGACCAATTTCATACAAAAATTATTGAAAGGCTATTTTTATAAATGGAGACTGTAAACCAAAATAGTAACTACACACAGATAAGTTTGAAAGTAGGGGAGCTGCTAAGGCTTTCTTCAGTTTTCACTGCCCAACTGCTCTTTTGAATGCATAATTGAGTCCAACGTACAGAGGCCTTAGATTCCCTAGCACAGGGACCTCAGATTCCCTAGCACAGGGACCTCTTCCCAACCATAACTTCACACTCTAGGAAAATCCGAAACTAGCCCATGCTGGTTGCTTGTTAGCACAATAATTCTTTGCCTTAGGGAAAAAAAAGAGATAAAAAAAGAAAAACTACATTGAATTTTCTGGTTTTCAAATGTCTATCATCTTCTATCTGTTAAGATAGCAGCATGGATCCTAGTATAAATAAATGAAAAATAACCAGAAGAATTAAAAGTAAGAGGAACTTGACAATGGGTAGGAATGCAAGTTCTGTCGCCTAAGAGCTGTAGGAATTACCAGATGCTATCCCTGAATCCTGAGGAACAACCATTAAAACTTTCGTATTTCTGGATGAGGAGAGCAGAGCGTCCTTCATTGTGAGCTGTTTTGGCTACATTTGAAATAGGATTCATTTCAGCTGACTTCAATCAGCCATTTCAAAAAAGGCATCTAGCCTAACCTGATTAAAGCATACAACTGTCATTGGACCAATGGAGAATTAATTTCTTTTTTGTGTCACAAAATAAATTAAAATCACCTAATTAACTAGACTGGGAAACAGAGCAATATCCACATACATGGTAAGTTGAATATTGTTTGCATATTGTCACTTTAATATGCTGACCTTTTCTGGTACCTGATACTGTGGATGGCCAGTAAAACATGAGAAATTATTTTTGCATTTGATAATAAAACTGATGTAAAAGAGAAAACCCAGGAGTCAGTAAAGAAAACTCCCATGCTTCATAATATTACGTAGCAAGGTAACAAGTGAGAAGGTTATTTTAGAAAGGTCATTTGATAGTCTGGTCTATGATTAATACCACCTGTGGGCATTATTTATTAAATTTTATTAATAAATCGATATGTATGGTAGCCCAAAATACAATTTTTCGGTAGTACTACACTTGAATCTAAATATTTTCTATTTTCAAAAGTAACACACCATAAGAGCACACAAACATGCCTAAAATTTGCAAAAGCTTTATTATTAATAATAATCTGAGGAGATACAATGCTGCCAAGCCTGTTGCAAGGTGAAAGGAGGAAGAAGGTCTTAGAGGATCAGTGTAATATGAAACTAGCACATTTTATACTTAAAGCATTGCAATGTTTTTCACCAAAGCATCCAAGAATGGAGATTTTTTTTCAGGAACACTTTTGCATCAAAATCAATGCTGGTGTATAAAGTAATCCTGAATACAGAACATTTAAAAACCAAGCTAAGTAACTAATTAGACAATTTTGTCTTTCTAAGAATATTGTATGAATATTTGAGTTGTATGCTACTATTCTAAAATAGTTATTTTTTAAGATATACAATATCTTTACAGTCATTTACATGTCATGTGCAATATATGACAGTATCCTAGATGATGACAATTTCTGTGAACTTTCTTTTCATAGTATCACCAATTTAATCTGAAAAAACTAACACACCTTGTTCTCTTTTGTATGCATCTCTAGTTTAGATGGTTTCCACTCACTGTTTTGAAAGTAGAGATAAGGAATGGGTGTCTGAAGAATACAAGATGCAGTTTATCCCAGTTTAAATTCTACAGAATTGTAAACAGACTCTTGAAAAATGTACCTCTATATCTCCCAAATATTCAACCTGGACATATGTGTGATGAACATGCAGACATACACACATATTTACACCCTTAATTTGAACGCGTTCAGAGTCTTAAGTAGCTAGACTATCCTTCTTATATCTCACTCAGGTTTGTTTCAAATCCTGACAGTGAAGATAAGATAGAGAACAGACAGAGCATATCTGAATCTACTCCTAGGAAATGGAAAAAATATTTTAATTGAACTAGGGCATTTCTCAAAGTGACCTGCCAAGAAGAAAAGAAGCTTAAGTTGCTACACCTCTTTAATACCTTATGATTGACTTACACACATATATATTCATCTTTTTAATGGGTATTAGCATTACCGGAAAGCAATCTGAAGCAGTCTTTTCAGAGGAGTAACCTTATACATTGTGAATAACCTTATAGAAAGATTAATGCATTTAATATATGTCTATCTATAAGCTTGCTGTGATTAAAATTTCCATTAAATAATAATTTTTATGCTGGTGAACAAACAAATGACCGATGTGCATCTTCTTTGGCTATAAATGGTCTGATTATTTTTTTCTAAGATGCTTCTTTAATTAAGGCTTAATGGATCCACAAGGCTAGGAAGCTTAAGGGATAATTCAGCAACCTGTAATCTTTGGATCAGAATGCAAATCTAACCTGAACAACCAGTTAGCTCACATCAGTTATTAATGTGGAATAGTACAGATGTAGAAAAAAAATCATTGAAAATAGATTAAGAAAAGTTTGCTGTAGTGGCTTAAGACTAAAAATTATTTTCTAGGTAAACAAACATCCTTATGATTATGCATTCCACTTTCTGCACATACACACAAAAAAACCCAAAAACCTAGATACATCCTTTGTTTTTAATATTTCCCAGCCCATAATAATCAGCAGTCTCAGATAAGCACATAATATGGCTAGTACTGAACCATTCAATGATCCAAATCCAGAAAAAGGTAGTCAAGAAGCTTCAGGTCCTGCCTTGTTTGAATCAAGCTGTCATTTCATATCTAACTCCCAAGTATTTTTGATTAAATTACACACATTAACCTCAGAGACAATGTTAGATATCTTCCAAAAAATGTCATTAATACATTTGTTTTTGGTGAAACACTAGTTACTATAGTTGTCTTAGTTTCTAATAATATTCTGAGCCAGTATATCTGAGAAAGGTGATAGTTTGAGAAGGTCAGAGCAAGAAGAGATTTCAAGATCTTTCTGATACAGCTTCACTGAAAGATAAGGATAATTCACTTAAGAAAAATCTGAGAAAAAAAAAATTTCTGGGTAACTTGTGTTCCTGGTTTTCCAAGAAAAACACACAAACTGTCAAGATAATGCTATTCATTTTGTCAGTGAAATTCTTGACAGCCAGTCCTCTGATGGTCATGTTTAAATACATTTCAACTGTACATGTATTACTAATTCAAGTGACAGTTCATATTTTAAATACTCATTTAAATAGGTAATACCTCTAAACCCAGGATGAAACATCAGTAACAACAGTATGTACAAATGACAGGCAAAAGATGAGAGGATGGTATATCTGGAAACTGTAACAAAATATTTGGAACGGGCCTTCGAATGTAAGTGCATTCCCTCTCCCTTTTCATTTGAAGTCAGGTCTCTGACGAGTTTCTGACACTATATATACATAATTTGGTACTAGAAATGTTTCATGCAGACACAAAGTGGAATCCATTTTGCAGGAAAAGATGTGTTTGTGAAAATAAACCCAACCCACCCCTATGTTCTTCCTATTGATAACGCTGTAACATACAACTAGTGGACATGTACACAAATTGACTCATCAGAATTCACGACTGTCCAGTTCATATAGGGTGACTATATGTCCCAGCTGTGTAGGGACCAGTCCAGGGACCAGTCCTTCTGCTAGTATGTCAAGGACTTTCTTTGAGGAGCTATTTTTGTTTTCAGAAACTGACATTAAACTTCTATGTATCTATATTTTTAAGTCACTAATCAAATTCAAGGACCATCAAAGAAGACTGGGAGATAAGGCAGTTAGGTTATTATCAGACTAGACAACTGAAAAACCTGTGCCTCGTGACTCAATACGATGCAGAGGACATGTACCCTGTAAGATGAGCTCTGCTGAGGATACGCTGTGTTACTGAGCACATCTTCCTTTCTTTATATTTGGTCATCCTAAATTTACTGTAACTAGAGAAGGGTTCTTCTAGAACCATGATGAGTGTTTATGTGGTCACTAAAAAGGGAAGAAGAAAAGTGATCGCATGGCAAATAGCCAACATAGCCATATAGAGAGTCTATTAAATATCTCGTATATTAAAAAGTCCTGTGGTAAACCTTTAGTAGCATTTCTGATAACTGCTGATGAAGAACTATGTTGAAATTGTCCCAAATTATTCTGCACAATGAGTTTGAGCATAACACAGTCAAGGACATGGCTCGGATTGAAAGTCAATATAAGCAACGCAATACAATGCAATTGGTTGTTACTTTAGCTGTTCTTCAAAAATACACAGCAATGGCTCGCAGATACCTTCAGTAAAAAGTACAGAAATTGTTTACATTAAAAGCCTGTCTAGCTTGAAGTGACTGCCTAGGCTTTCGTGCCCAGCACTTTTGCAGTTCTGAGGAGAGAAAAGTGAGTAATTGTCCCCAAAAAATCAATTACTAAGCATTTGTTTGTGAAATACCAATTATTGCCATCACATTAAAAACACAACATAAAGTGAAAGGCATATTTGGGATAAAGAATAATTGCTTATGTACTGTCTTGAAAAATGAAACTCAATTTATTTATGGTTTTCAAATACTGTCCTAATAAAAAACCCAAAACACCTGAACAAAAAAAAAACAAATCCCTTTGGGTATTTTCATTTTGAGCTTTAAGTTGGCATTTGAGTTGTATTCTCAGGGGGTAAATTGAGACCCTTATTCTAGATGCCTGAATTGGCAGGATGATGTCTCTATCCTCCCAGTATGCTCAACAATAAGAACAAAGCTTTTTGGAAAGGTTCTTCCAAAAGGCATGTAGACAAGTTTCTGTTCTGAATCACCATTTGGAAATCTTTTGTTATTAATCATACAAGAAGCTGAGCACATCTAGCTTCTTAACTTTATGAAGCTATGCCTGAAATGCAACAGTTTGAGCAGTCCTCTAAAATCTTTACTGGGGTTCAAGCCAAATCTTGTATCACCACCCACTTTATATGCTCATTTGTTTGATAGGGATCAAATAATAAATGTTCACCTGACTTCTCCTTAGCAACTTCCCATAACTTGTTAGTCAAAGTGTTGGCAACAGAGCCTTATAATTTTAATACATATTTATGTTATTCATTTGTTTCCATAGCAGACATTTACTTTTATAAGAAGTATGCAAACCACTGAAACATCTCTCATTGATTTACACGCTGAAAGAATATTCTTCACTTAATTGAAAAAGGTCACTGTTTTCCTCACTCATTATGTTTTCAATTTGAAATTTAAATTTCTGCATTAGAATATTATTTATTACCCTTCCTATTGGACAAAAAAAATATTAATTTATAGAAAAACCAACATACTCATAAATTAGGGCTAGATGTTATAGTATTTAGCTACAGATATTGTCTCTCTCTCCATTGATTCACGACAAACTTTTTAAGATCCTCTCCCTCACATCTTTTATATAGACTCTTTGTTTGCTCTTTCTTATAGGCCTAAAAGCAACTTTCTTGTCTTTTGCTCAATATCTGCACTTGTTCTAGTGTTGCATTGATCAAAATATTTTCTGAATCCTGCTACTTTATTTTCTTGGCTTTGTCTTCACCTGTGTTATCCCCAACTAAGCAGATATACAGCTATCAGATATCGGTTTTCTTCATCTCCTCATGAGTTTTCATGTGTAAGTGTTTTTCATTTGTGTCAAGCGTCTTCCTTGGAAGGATTTTAAGATCGCCCTGTTGCCCTTTTCTAATTGCATTATCATTGACATTCTACATCTACAACTTTACGTTGCCAGTCTTTCCTGCAGTCGTAATCTTACCTACACCATAAGCTTCTTGTTAAGTGAGCAGCTGTAGAATACTGCAATGTGGAAAGAAAACCAAGTCCTCACTGCCAAATGCCTGATATAATTTAAATGACTACATATCAAGGCCATGAAAGTGCTATTTACTGAGGACAAACTCTTTTGTCCACAGTTTGAGTGGGTGATGGTTGCAAGGATTCTTTGTCCTTTGGCCTTCAGTTCTCGCCATCATTGGGTGATATGTCTTGGTTTGCAGTCCTGGCAAAGTGTATAAGCTTCCTAATTCCCACACAGCTTCTATGGAGGTTCCCTGAAGCTTCATTCTCCTTTTCTCCTGTACCAATCTAGGCCATATCCATGTTCCAGTAAGCACTTGGGATCCAGTTCAGACCTTAAGGGCCTGTCAAAGTATGACAGCTGTGGGAAGGTAGCAACAGCAAGTGAAGAGCCTGCCTGTAGGCCTTTGGTAATCCTGCCTTGCTGAGGGAAGAGTGAGAGTTATCCTACTCTTTTCAGGCATTTAGGCATATTAAATACTTGTACAGCCTTTGAGGGCTTCCAATTTCTGAAGAAGTAACAGAAGAGTCTAATGGAAGTACCTACACATGTCCTGGTTCTCCCTAGTGCTCACAGCTAATGTGAAAGAGCCGGTTGGCCTTGTAGCAGAGTGAGGTCGTAGGGAAAATGGACAATGAGTTTTGCATTAACCTGAGACAAACCTATTGAACAGGTAGCTTGAAAATAACTGGGCAACTGAGAAGCCTCCAAGAATTATGAGCTAGATTCACATGTGTCCTGATTTGAGCAACACAGGACTAATTTCTCTCCTAATGCCTGGGAAAACTGCACATTTAGAAGACTCTAGTGTCTGAATTTGTGAAAATATTTACTTTATAGCCAGCTATGGTATGTGGGTTTCAAGGTCCCAGTGCTTTTGAGCTTGCCAGGTACAGAAATGAGGAGAAGTGAGACCCGGGCACTTGACCCAAGCTGGCCAACAGGATTATTTCATACCATGAATGTCACACTCAATATAAATTAGAAAGTTTGCTGCAAAGTGCTCTCTCTCCTGTGATGGCTGCAATCCTGAGAACTTCATGCCCCGGTGCCGGATCCCTGAGGCCTTCCCTTCCTCCCGAAGCCGTAGTGCTTGGTGTCCAACATTTGCTGTCCACTGCTGGGAGTGCACAGCTTCCTACTGATAGAATTGGCTGAGTATAATCCTTGTATATTTTATTTTGGTACCACTATCATTTCTTGAGTGTCATTAATGTTAATTATCTAGTCTTATTCTATTAAATCTTTTTACATTTCAACCCTTGGGTTTCCTTGTTTTTTCCCTATTCCCCTTCCCGGGTGGGGAGAGGTCACAGAATAATTGTCTGAATGACAATAAATTGCTGTGGGTTCCTCAAACCATAACAACATGAGTTACTCCTTCCAAGCCTACTCCTACCAGAGTAGTTTCTCTGAGTGTCTAAAAGGGTACTGCAGAAATAAAATGAAGTTAAAATGGTTCACTAAGGTATTAGACTGAACAGATTAGACTCTAGCAAATCATCTCAATCACACACCGGTTTTACTGCTACTGTTACACAAATTTGTAACTTTAAAGGTGAATGCATACTAGTCTTCATACACAGTGTAAGTGGCCAGACTCCTTCCCAGAGTGCAAAACCCAATCATGTACTACATGGCAATTACCAATACTTCCATGAAAAAAAAAAACATTAAACATCCCATGGCTGCTTATAGAATGAAAAGCCTTTTCTGAACTCAGTATTTGGATATATGGAAAAATGGTATAAAATATAAGTATGTCCAAATATGAACACATGTTTATGGTAGGTGTAGTCAAATTTTACAAAATTGATTCACGTATATTTTCCTCCTGAAACAGATCAAGCTTTATAGCTGCTTTGAATTAATAATTTAGGTATGTAAAACATTTTACAGAGATGATCTACCCACATAGAGGTAGAACATAGAGGCACATAGAGGTTATGCAGTACCTATTTTTGTAGTCTCTGGAAATTAAAAAGCTTTGAGGTTAAATACAACTGTTTATTCCTCAGAGAGGTTCTATTATGTGGCATAAAGGGAATAAGTTACAGGTTATTAACAGAATGTTGGCACTTGGAGACAACAAAAAATTGCCCTTTATGGTGCCCAACTCACTATAATTAAGAACTTTAAACATTTTTTAACAAAACTAACACATGGTTAAAATTGGCTTCAGCTGAAAGGGAAAAAATACCTAGCAACCTTAGAAATTACCAACTGTATATTTCACTATTGTTTTATGCAATACTACTATACTACTAAGCAATCTCACAGCAAAATAAAAAAATGGTTCTTGATATGGTCAGAAACCCTGGAAACTGCACTAAAGCCCTTTATTATGATTTCACACATACAGAATTTTGAACTGAAGAAATCAAAATGTCCAAATTGCTTTAGAAGCGCTTCATGGATCCTTCAGAGAGGATTAAAGAAATGTCTTAGTTACCTTTCACATGCCATAGATCCAAGATTGCAGAAGACTGGTGAAAAAGTCGAGAAGTGTACGATGAGTGGGACTAAGAAATTTCTTAAATTTTCTGACAAAAAAATTCCCCCTCCCAAGTGTGCACTTGTATAATGCTTCTTGCTTAACCATCTGGACAGGCTCAGTGCGTCATGGTTGTTTAGCAACTTAGGACTTTCATGGTAGCTTTGAATATATTATATCAGTATCCTATTCTCAGCCTCAAATTCTTTGGGAGGATTCTATATCTGCATAAAATCTCCTTGCATAAGTCCCATTTACTCAGGATTTCCAACACAGATCAGGTTTTCCAGCAAGCTAAGTTGTTTACACTAAATACTGGGGTACAATTCCTCAAATTAATTATCTATTTTAGAGAGTTACTCCCCAAACTATCAGCTTAGGGTGCAGCAGCAAGCTGTAGTGCAGAGGCAGGAACAAGCAGAGTGAGAAAATAAATTCTTTAGTTTCTTTCTTCTCTGAAGCCAGTATCCATTAAAATAATGCTCTAAGTTTGAAATAAGCCATGGAACATGCAGCCATATATATGCAAGAGAGGTACTGTAAGTATGTAGAAATGGCAAGCTGTGCTTATATTTGCATGTATATTTGCATGGTCAAAGTCAGGTCCATAAAATTTCATTGCAAATAACTTGAATGAGACAGTTTCTCTGAACTCCAGGCCAGATAGTTACGTTACAAACATATTTTACAGATGGAGAACCACACTGTTTTTTGATAGCAATAACTCAGTTTGCTTCAAAAGCCAGAAGTACTGAATAAATTTTTGGTCTAAATGAAAGCATACTCAAATCACCCTTCAACTTTTCACCTTAAAAACCAACAATGCGGGAGGCTGAAAGCTGCTCCTAGATTTTTATAAATTTGCAAATCAAATAGCACCTGTTTGTAAAGTGCTGCTTTGCTCAGCTACTTAAATAGTGTAATCAATAGAAAATGACAAGCTAGTATTCCCAAATTTGCTGCACAGTAAGCAGACGCTTGTCTTGCCAATGTTTGTAACAAGTAATCCTTGTAATTATAGCAAAGACAAATGTAGTTAATATTAACTTTTACTCAAGCATAAATAGCACATCCATATGACATCAGAAGTTATCTAGCAGTGAGAATGTTTTAATGGTTTTAACTACTTTGTATAATACTGGGATTAATAAGGGCAATGTAAATCAGTTAAATCCTACTTTTACCAGTGTTTTAGTTTTGGTAATGAACAATCAAAACCTACTAAAACTTAAGCAATTTAAAAATCAGTGCAAACAAAACATTTCCAAACTTTTGGAAAAATCTGAGACCAGAATTTAATCTTTCTTTTAGTTTCAGCTATGTACATTGTATTCAAAGTCATTTCCTATCCAGATGCATGAAATATACTATTAAGACACTCCTTTAAGGACAACTCGGAACATAACAGACATTTATTTCTGACAAAATGAAAGTTGCAGTTTGAGCTGCCATGACTTTCCAAATAAATGAATCCGTGTCTACATTCCCCAAAGGGACATTTCATAACAGCCTTCATTTATACATTATCTGTGACAAAAACACTGTTTCTGGAATAAGAAGCGTTTTTTGCCCTTCGTTTTCTTTCAGTAAAAATACTTACAGTGTTCAAAATTACTAAAGTATCATCTACAGCAATTTCACTGTTATTGCACAAATTGTAAATTATGCTTTCTGAATTATGGATGGAATTTTTAAAAGGCTTCCATTTTTATAGTCTTTTGAAAGGACAATGAAATCTATAAAAAACCAAGATTACAATTTCAGCATTTAAAATCTACACAAAGTAATTCAAACAAATGTTATGACATTTAAGATAATGAAACCCTTCATTTATGCCAATGTGTCCTACTTCACATATAAGGAGTCAGAACAGATGTCCAAATACTGTAATGCCAGAAGAAAGTTAGGGCATATCTTGATTAATACTCTCAGAGCAGTCCATGGTGTCTCTTTAAAACTGGCATGCGTTACTTCAAAACATCTATTCAAAATCCATTCTAGGAAACACAGCTAGACAAAGTGTTCCCAAGACAAAAGGAAAACAATAAAGCTCTGTATAACCCTTTTAGCAATGTAAGCTGCATATTATCGACAGACCATTCATTGCAATCAACAAATGATTAATTGCAAATTTGTTGCTAAATTGACCACGAAAAAGACAAGCTTCAGGGTACTGTTAAAGAGGAAAAACTTATGTTAAAAATGATTGGAGACTTTTTGTAGTGAATTAATTCTAATCGATACTCTTGTTGACTACACAGTGGAATAATGACTTCCTTAAATAGTGTATATACCCATTATTGTAGACATTCAAATTAATATTTAACCTAATGCCTTGGGGTTTTTTTCTCTTTTTGAAACAGCATTTTTCTAATTTCACCTTTAAGAACTACAGTCTACTATCAACTGCAACATAAACCAGAATTTTGTAATGTCTAATATCAATCATCCTGGGAGACATAATATACAATTAACAAAAATTTCTAATACAAAAGTAATGATGTTTATGTAGACTACTTACATGAAAATCTTTTTTTTTTTAATTACTCTTGGCACGGATGAAATATTAGATGTCTTTAAGCATATCTACCTTACAAACTTCTGACAACTATGCAATCGTTCACTTTTGTGCAAAGGTGTGATATCAGATTTTTCTGACTGTGCCATTTTCGTCCGATGGGAGATGCAGTCATATAACTAAAAGTTAACTTTTTAATGATATAGATAATTTCATTCCTGTGAGGGTCAATGTACTACTGCAAAATAGATTTTATTTTTTTTGGCATGCCAATGTTATCTTGAAAATTTCTTTGCTTCTTGCATTTGACCAAGAGTCTGGCTCTCAAATTTTCATTCAAGAAAAAAATTCCTATTAATTTACAAATACTACTATTGATAAAGAAATCATTTAATAATTAAAATATATTCACAACTAAGGTCAAACTTACATTTTTGACTATGAATTGACTGATGCATTTTTTTAACAGTCTCTTATTAATGAAAGCTTTTTAGAAAGCAAGTTTCTTATGAATGTGGTGCAGGCTGAACTGCAGAACTGAACTATTTTTATTTTTTCATATCTTTTCATTGTAATATTACAGAAACATATTGTTAAAAGAATCTATTGGATAGCTTATACTATGGCTTGGGTGGTTTTCTTTTTGGGCGGGGGGGAAAGAAATTTTTTTGCAGGCACTAGAAATCTTTTTCTTCTACTTCACAACTACTCCTGCAATGTGTATTAAAAAAAACATATATATACACCAAAGAAACAAATTTTAAAAGATGTGAGTGTCTCTGACTCCAAAGCAAATGATAGATTTATCTAAAAAGTACAAACAAACAAGCTAAGGACGCAGCTTAGAGCTGAAAGTCAAGCTGTTGACAAACTGATACCAGTTCTTAAATGTTTATGCAGGAGAAATTTCGTCCTCATTAAGTTTTCTGCTTTAAAGATCTCTGAAATACTGTTTTCTTTGAGGAACTTAGATTACATAAAGAACCTACAATACCTAGCTTTCAGATGCTTAGCCCAAGAGTAGAACTCAAACCCCAGAACTATACCCAAAGCTCTATATAACCAGGCACTTCAAAACTTGATTCAAAATCCAGCACATTTTATGAGTCAAATATATCTGGCCATACCACTATGTCCTCTTCTCTGGAGCCTTTAACAAAGTTCCCTCAATCACTCAGTATCCAGAGACCTGCAAGGAGGTACTTACAACTATTCTTTAAAAGAGCTTAGCAGAGCATATGAAATAACTCAATCTAGTCCAGTCTCTTGTTTTCTTTTGGGGTTAAAAGTGGATTCTTGAGGCAAAGTTTAGAAAGGCAAGCATGAAGGGATACTTAGAATACTCTCTCAGCCTCCAAAATTTTTTTTGACTCAGAAACTGGTTTGACAGAAACCTCCTGAATTTCAACAAAAGCAAATGCAAAGACTTGCATCTAGGATGGAATAATGCAACAATACAAGCCGGTGCTGACTCTCTGGGAAGGAGATCTGCAGGAAAGGATTGTCCTCGAGGTCAATAAGTTGACTATGAGTCACCAGTAAGCCCCTGCAGCAAAGAAGGCCAAGAGCCTCCTGGGCTCTCTCAGCAAGAGCGTATTCACCATGCCCATGGCAGCGACCCTCCCTCTCAGTTCAGGACTTGTGAAACCACATTTGGAGTACTGTCAAGACTTGGTCTCCCCATTACTAGAAAGACATCTACATACTGAAACCCATCCACCAGAGGGCCATCAAGCTGTTCGGGGTCTGCAGCACATGCCCCTTGAGTAGAGGCTGAAGCAACTTGTTCAGCCTCAAAGCAAGCTGCTGATGGGAGACTTTATTGCTGTCTACAGCTACCTGATCAGAGGATGCAGAAAAGAAAGCCAGACTCTTGTCAGAGGTGCACAGTGATAGGATGAAAGGTAACAAGACACAAGTCAAACACTGCCCAGACAGGTTGTGGAATCTCCATTCTTAAAGGTGTTCAAGATTCAGTTAGAGAAGCCCCTGAGGAAACTGATCTGATTAGACTTGCTTCGAGTAGGAGGTTCGTCTAGAGGATCTCCAGAGGATCCTTCTAATCTGAATTATTCTCTGAGAGCCAGAGGTCTCTATTGAATTGTCCTTACTGAATGTCTCTTCCATGAATTTCATGGTGCCTTGATCCCATGCACTGCAAGCATCTTTGGAGGAGTTCTGCAGTTTAATTACATGCTGTATAAAGAAATGCTACCTTTTGTTTGCCTTGAAGTTGAAACCTAACAGCTTCATTTAATGCCTTTCAGTTTTTATACTAGAAGAAACAGTAAACATAAATTCACTACCCACCCTTGCCTTCTCACTCATAATTATACAGACCCTATCATCTTTGCTGTGTTTTCTATACAAAGGAATTTTAGCCTAGGTAACTGTTCTCCTTATGGAAGCTATTCCATATCTTTGATCATTCTTCTTGCCTTTCATTAAACCTTCTTTCATTTTGATAACAACATTTGTGAAATGAGAGGACCAAAACTGTACGCTCTAATTCAAGAGGTAGGCACACCTCAGGCATAAGTAATCTCTATTTTTTTTCTTTATTACTTTCCTAATAAGAGAATAGTCCTGCTGCTGCAACAGTGTATACAATAAGCTAGAGTCTGAAATAGTCACCCAAGAAACAGACTCATTTTCAGGAATATGCTCAGATGTTTACAGTTGAAACCCCCATTTTCATTGTCTAAACAGAGCATATAATCAGCAGGCTAAATTGTTTCCTTTATTTTTAAAGCAAAAGTCATGCTCTTATGAAGAATAGATAAAAGACTTGTTGAGAAGGAACACAGAGAAAAGATGAGAGCAAGAAAGCAGACAAGACTGCACACGTGTATGGTGAAGGTGCATGCAAGGAACAGAGCACACAAATATAGTGGATTAATGATGAAGTAATTCATTCAGAAAGTCCTTCCTGTGTTCTGGTCCATTTTATGTGAACTACTTTTATAGTACATGGAAAAAGAATTAAAAGTTGCAATAGTATTTCTTGACTAACAAGATGAGTCTACTCATTTTGTTTCTGCAGGGATATTTTTCCTAAGTCTCAAGCCCATTATATCCTCTTAATTTGCTTGACTATAATAGATTCAATAAAAGTTTACTTTAGACACAAGCTTATGAAGACAGTTCCCGGGACCATTTGAATAGAATAGAATAGAATAGAATAGAATAGAATAGAATAGAATAGAATAGAATAGAATAGAATAGAATAGGAATAGGAATAGGAATGGTTCCGTTGGAAGTGACCTACAATGATCATCTAGTCCAACTGCCTGACCACTTCAGGGTTGACCACAAGTTAAAGCATGATATTATGGGCACTGTCCAAATGCTGCTTAAACACTGACAGGCATGGGGCATGGACCACCTCTCTAGGAAGCCTGTTTCAGTCGTGGACCACCTCTCTAGGAAGCCTGTTTCAGCTTTTCAGTGTTTCAGCCTGTTCCACCCTCTCAGTAAAGAAATAGTTCCTGATGTCCAGTCTAACCCTCCCCTGATGCTGCTTTGAACCGCTCCCACATGTCCTGTCAGTGGATACCAGGGAGAAGAGATCAGTACCTCCCTCTCCACTTCCCTTCCTCAGGAAGCTGTAGAGAGCAATGAGGTTACTCCTCAGTCTCTTTTTCTCCAAACCAGACAAACCCAGTGTCCTTAGCTGCTCCTCACAGGATATGTCTTCCAGCCATTTCACCAGCTTTGTTGCCCTTCTTTGCTCTTCATAAATACCTTCACCTCCTTCTTAAATTGTGGGGCCCAGAACTGCATATAGTACTCAAGGTGAGCCCATACCAATGCTAAAAACCGGTCTGTAGTTTCCTGGGTCTTCTCTCATGCCCTTCTTGTAAATTGGAATTTGCTTCCCTTGTTTTTTTGGGGGGGTTGTTTTGTTTTTTTTTAAGCAGAAGATTATCATGTGCTCTATGTACAAACCAGTGCTAAGGCCCCCGTATTCACCACTCTCACTCTGTACCATTCTATCCTTTAAAAATACCCATGGCCATAGGTAGAAATGTTCCTCAGGGATATTGTCTTTAGCAGTTAAATACTATTCATTACAACAGTTATGGGTTGTTGTTTTTTGTAAACCTGTATTGTCAAAGAGCAGCACTTCTTTTCCCTTCAAACAATAAGAGAAACTAATAATGTGTTCTTAAAACGTTAATACAAAACACAAAATGTTGTTTTCTTAGCTAAGAAATGAGGAATTATAGGCTAGGGCTATGTTTGTAACCAAAAATGCAAATGTTCTGTCTAGTTTTCATTAAATAAAGAGATATAAACAGCTATAACATGGCATAAAAAATAAAACATGCATATGACAAAGCAGCCTCCATTTGGTATAATAATGGTTTTAAACTTAGCCTTTAAATCCTCATAAAGAATCTTTTTTTGTAGTGTTTTTTTAAGTGGGAGTCCTTTGTAATTCTGATACGTAAACCAAAAAACTGACATGCTATGTGAATTGAGTAGCCTCTTTGGATTCCAGCTGGCTTGGCTGTATGCCTTTCTAATGGTAATGAAGTCACACAGCTGCTAGGACAATCAGCTGGAGTTCAGATCATCACTAGCTAAATGGATATCCACTGACTGGCTTCTTATCAGGACTCATTAAAGTTCAGTGTTAACAAACTGTAGGGTTATGGAGGTTTACATGGTTACAGCAAAGTGCCTTTTAAAAATGAACTTGTTGGAGCTGAAAAAAATCTCTCTTTTTTTCTGCCTATAAATGTTACTTTGTGCTGGTCAACTCAAGAAATGTCCAATCCTACTCCCAGCGAAATGAAAGGAAAATTCCCATTCATTTGCATGGAAGTAAAACAAATCGGTTCCCAATGTTTCAAGGATTTTTGAAGAATACTGCTATTCAGATTACTTCAGAATGCCTCAGCTAATGGGTCACTAAGTATTCAGCTACGTCCAATTTTCAGCTTAGAATGCAGTGCACACTAGATCTGTGAGATTTTACCAGCTTTTACTTTGCCCATCAAATTGCTAGTATGTTTATGTCACATAAAATGGTAAGCTTCACCATTTCCACAAGAGGACCATTTTCTATTATGAAAACACAGGTAGATATAAAATACTCTTTTTCGGCCTAACAGTACTACACAAGCATTAGTGTGAACACAATAGATTTCAGTATTAACTGTCTTCCTTATAGAGAAATGGAAAAGTACAATTGTATGTCAATTTTTATAAAATCATTATTGGTATCTTTTTCACCTTTATAGTCTTTGTCATCTGCTTTTACTGAACAAAATTTGTATTATTAAACCTTATTAGAACATGGAACATGCAATGGTGCTTGCTTAAGACACTAAAATGCGATAAAAGGTTGTATCAGCCTAGTGTGAATGCGCAGTCACAGACCTTCTAAAGCATTCTCCACATTCTTCAAAACTGATAAGAGTCCTTAGACAAAATTTCAGCCGTTACGAGTAATGGAACCAAATGGTTTCAATCATGGGAACAAGCGCCAACTGCTCTACTAGTGAAAATTTCTGTAAGAAGTAACAGTGGTTGAACAACTGAGCCTCTTCTAAATTAATGAGAAACTTTTTTACAGATATTCAGTTGGTCAGGATTTCGGTCATCAGCTTTATGAGTCACCTCACAACATAGGTGCTGCACAATATAAAATTTATAACAGACTTAAAAGGATCTTACAGTCCTTCTATATAAGGACTTTATCTTATCTTTATCTTATCTTCATAGTGACTTATGCAAACAAGAAACAATACTCCCAAATAACAATCAAATTAGAACCTGTGCTCCAAACAGTTCTCACTTTTGATCCCTTTTCTTTTTAAGACTTACCCATCTCTTTCCCATTGGGTTTCCTTTATGAATCAAAAGCTAGTCAGTATTACTTATCTGAAACTCAGACGAAGGGCTTTGGCAACACCTCCAGATTATAATCAGCAAAATATCATACCTCCCACTAACCAATATATGGAAACTCACCCACATAAATGATATCATCCTGATTCAACTAAGCATGCTCAAACTGAGCAGTGACATTCATGTACAGGGAAAACTCGATAGAAGGAAAATAACAATACTCCTACAGTTAATTACACTCAGAGAGAAAAAGGCAAATAATTCCTTTACACATGCACGTATTCTGAATTCCACATTGTAGCTCTTGTTAGTAACAAAAATATTATTTTAGTTTTGATTTTAAAATTATTTTAGTGGCTATGAAAACTGGCTGGATGACAGCATTTTCTACATAAAGTCCTATATTTATCCACTGAGCTTAGGTTTCCTTGCCAATATCCTTTGGCTTTTACCTACAGGAGCTACTTCTGCTGGCAAGCAGTAAGTTCACTTCCATGGTTCACAGTTGAGGCTGTCAACAAATGTGCCAACTGTATGACATGGATATCTATTCAATAGAGAAGACTCAGCAGAATTATTCCATAGGTTGTATAAATGTCACTTGGTGATAACTTTTGGTTACTGTATACCTCAGCTGAATTTAAGTAACTGATCTAGAAAGGAAACCCATTCTGTAACCCATTACTTCTGTCAGAAACTTATCCCAGAAACCAATCAACCATCCACATGTAGCAACTGTCAGTTGACCTGATTTTGTCCACTAGCAAGCACTCAGTTTACTATAATTTACAACTCCAACTCAAAACACGCTCATATCAGTGCAAATATTCCTATTAATTTCTATGAGCTTTTGATTAGCTTTTAGTAACTTAAAAGGAACAAGTACTTTCCAGATGGAAAATAAGTAGAAATAGTTTCAACTCAACTGACACGTACTTTGTTTTCCCCTCTTTGGATTTATAAAAGGTAGCTTCAGTAGCAAAAAAGAGTTAGGATGAGCACATGATCTTTTTCTGTTTCCAATCACTGCAGTATACAGGTATGTCCGCAGGACATAACAAAGTGTTAAAGTGGTGTCCAAAAGAGAGAGACTTCATGCAAAACAGGAGCCACTTGTAGTGTTTTGCAGTGTAACCATCTAGAGCAATTGCTGTTGGCACAGGTCTAACCAATTTGTGAGCAGGCAAAATGCCATCTGAACAGATGGCATGATATACACAGCCAAATAGCCATGTATGTGCATCGGCTGTGGGTAGTAATGGCATGATTCCCAGCCATGAAGGTCTAAACAGTTGTCCATCCTGATCTTACAGGCTCTTGTTTATAGAGAATTGTCATCAATAATCCAGCTTTGTACTAAATTATCTTTCAAATAAAATTTTTCCTGGAGCTGAAAATGGCAGATAGTTGAGTTTCAAGAGAACTCCTGTGTTCATTTCTGTATTACTTCATTTAACAACTGGAAAAAAAAAAAAAGTAAAGTTATGAAAATGGGCCCCAGTTTCCCAGACCCATTCTACTTGTTGCTTGCTGCTGTGGTAACACTGTGCAGCCAAAGATTGTGATCTGAAGCGCAGAGAATTAGCCTTTGGGTAAGGGAATGCCTGTGCTGCAAAACTGCGGGTTGATTGTGTCAACATCCTCCTCTTACTTCTTGTTCCCAGATTATACAACTGTTCCCATGAAATAAAAGAACAAAATGTTCTTCTACTCTGGAGATTCACAGGAATTATTCAAAGCATTATGAACACACCCATGGCTGGGTACAATCAGCTGTACCTGGAGCTTTACAAACCTTATCTGTCTCCACAATCATGGAACTACAAAACAGCTCTAATTCAACTTTGCCTGGCATCTTTACAAACAGTGTGTCTCAGCTACATCTGAAGATCCAAAGCAATGTTTTTTACCTAGGCAAATTTCATTTAAATTCTTCAGTATTCCAGCACAGCTAATAATTACTAACCAGCTATTTTTTCAACAGAATGAATTCCTTTTCTGCTTACAAGCTGCCCCAAGACAGATTAAAATATCTTTGTGCTCATTAGTTATTTGAAATTATTTTCCACGTCATTTCAGTGATTGGTTCTTACCCTTAAATCTCCACAGATTTTCATCATGTATGTTTAGCAGTTAGAGCTGAGTTGATTTGCTGACTGTACGCAAAGGTTACAATGACAATGTTTTTGTCCTCTGTTTGGATAAAGAGAAATTCTTACAATCAGTATTTTGATAAAAACTTTTGTAATTTCAAGTTCCACATGAAATCTTGCAAATAACTACATTTTGTTTTTCTTAAACATGCTCCCTGCTAGTAAATATACATCCATGCAACACAAACATTACTTTGCTATTTAACTTATCATTTTTATCTTTCTGAATGTCGGGACAAAACAAAAGACAGACATTGTTGAGTAAACAGAATTGACTACCTGAAAAAAAATAAAAAAGCTCACTTATTTTTTCAAACCAATCTTCTGATGCTTGCTAAACTTTATTTTCAAGCAACATGGATTCTATATCTATACCCATATCTATACTCAAGCATGGATTCTCTATCAGCCCCCATCCAATGGTACAAGATCTTTTTGCTAACGTAACATGTAATAGTATAACATTTTAGGGAAAATGTTGCCAGCTGCAATTTATTTAGTTTTACTAAATGATCCATCCTTACAAATTCACCAGTGTAGATAAGTTGACTCTGTGCAGATAACTTGGGCTGATTCAATAGCGTACCTACCAATATTCAATACAATGCACAAAAGACCATCAACTATAGTCTCTCAAGACATTTCTTGATGGATGTCTTTTGCACATGCCAAACAATCTGGCAAACAAGAAGACAAATTTGGTGCCCTTGAAACAACAACAACAACAATAAAAAGCCTACCACTGATTTCAATAGGATCAGGAAATGGTGGGTAAACATTCTACAGATTCCAGATTATTCCGATTTATATATAAGAAATCACAAAAAATATAGGAATACTTGTGGAGGAAAAACTGTGTGATTATAAGTTACCTTTAAGCAGTTGTCTGTTGTTTGACTCTGCAAGGAACTGACTGAAAGACAGCAGTTTGCTTGAATTAGAAAACAAAATTCAGAAAAACACCAGTGTAATCCCAAACAAAGCTGTAATTGTCAAAAGCCTGCTAAATTAGCTCTTTGCTTTTGCAGTATTACTGGAACATATTGAACATTTTAACCTTAAAGAGTACCTGTCTATTCTTAAAAGGATTTAACAGTACAACTATATGTAAAATGGGCTAGCAGAGATGAAGTTTACATGAGTAAAAATTTTTTTACCCACAGAGCTAAAATTTTCAAGTAATTTTCAGTAAACCATATATGTACATTTGGTTAAACCTTTTCTTCCCACTATACCTTGAAAAAGAAGTTTGGCTTAGTAAGTGGCATCAGAAACATAGATTATTGGCTAGATTGTTAAACATATCAGACACACAAGAGAGAACAAATTACATATATATGCAGATGAGAGGGATGTTGCGTGTTGAGCACAGGGATAAATATTTGGTGATGGCATCCATCCCTCCACTATAATACTTGTCATAGCTGTGAAAGTAAAAGCCTTTCAAATTTCCTGTTTGTATAGGGCAGCTGTAACAACAGCTGATTGTGTAATATGGTTCAGGAATCCAAAAGAAGGCACATTTCTCCTAAATTTGCCTTATTTAGTCCTGGAAGCCATGATGGATTTGACGTTATAAGATAAAACTGGAAGGTTTAGGAAAAAAAAAAAATGGTATAGATGAATGAACTTCAAGAAACTGTTCTTCAAGCAGTAGAACCAATGAAAACTGTTTTCTTACTGATGTATGTTACATTTACATACCTGTCTGTTACGCTTATGTACCTCTAACTCCCAAGACAACCTCTCTCTTACACCAGCTATGATTTTCACAAATTACTGAGATCTTCACAACTCTTTAACTTTGCTGGAATCAGCCCGATGCTCACACAGATATACAATAGGGCCACGTACATTTTATTTCACTAGGGAACACTTTTAAAATCAATGAAGCTGCAAAGATGGCTGAGGAAAGAAAACGGGGAAGGAGTGAAGGAGTTGTGCTCCAGCGGAGTATCTCTTGAGCTTATGAAAGGGTAGAGGATGGTGTTGAACACTATTCCTTTTCCAGTGGTGGAAAAAAACAATAAGGAAATGGAACTGATAACCCATGAAAAAATCCAAATGCTATGTGTCTTCCTACAATAATAAGGAACCTATGTAACCCTCATGTTTCAGTATGGCATTTGGCCAAACCACATTCCTACCATGTCTTAACACTAAAGCAGCAGCTTCTACCAGAAGTAGATCATAAATCTGTATGCTGAAATCCAAGATGCGCTTACAGTGAGGAGCAGGGTGGTTTATGGTCATTTAGCACCTTCTTGGAGTTAGAAAGTACTAGTGTGTCTTTGTGACCTTGCTCAAGTCACTTAAAGGGAAACTGTCAACTAAAAAAAAAGTAATTCATACACTTCTGCCTCAAAATGACTTAGCTCCTGTTATTACGATTCGTCTGGTATTAGTATGCATAAATCTACTACCATTAAGACATATATGAAAAATAATGTTCTCCATTTTCCATCTTGCTAGTATAGTGAACTTCAGAAGTCTTTTCCTGTATTTTAGTATTTACATGTGTAATTTCTGTTCTTGGGTACGAGTGCGTTAAGACAGCAATGGAGGATAGTAAAATGAATAAATACCTAAAAAAATGAAAACCATTTATCTTCCACAATCCTTAAGAATTACTGTAGGAGATTTAAGTAGAGATATAATGATTGAGACCACATTAACATCAGCATTTCAAATTGCCCAGGTTTGGATTCAACTGCACACTTATTCTATTCTGAGTCTATCCGCTCGTAACAAGAGCACAATTACATATTTACCTCACAATAAGGCTTACATGAGTAATGATTTAACATCACAGAGGGAAAGGTAGAAAAAAACCCCAGTATTCTGTTACAATCCCCACATACAGACAATAAGGTTTATATAGTTTAAAGAGCAGGACATCACCTCAGATCTATTGCATAGTGACTTATTTTACTTATGTCAACTGGGCAATTTTACAATATTTACTAGTTTTGTTCACACCAAGAAAGCAGTGTATCAACTCCAGTTCACCTATGGCAAATGTGGCAGTACAATGCAACCTCAGTTCTCAAGCGACTGGAAAAAACAATAAAAAAAACCCAATGGGATCTCTTGCAGGACTGTAGGTCATCACATTTCTCGGGACCTTGGCCAATACTCGGCAAAATGTGCTTGTGAGATGGATCCAAATTGGAATCTGCTATATGAATCAACTTGCAATATAATTAGAGAAGTCCTCCACACCACAGCCAAAGCATAACATTTTTTTTATAATATACCCCACTGACACTTCTTGGACTCCCTTTGGAACCACATGTGCAAAGCATGGCAATAAAAGGGTTATTCAAGTATCTTAAGCATCTGCTTTTGTGATTAGTATTTGAAAGGAGATGAGTGCTTCTCTTGCAAGGCACAAAATGACATGGATTATAACAGGTACTGTTAATGACAGTATATTAATGTTTAATAATGCAGAGTGATTAAGACTGGGTCTGTACTTTATTATTCTATCTTCTACATATGTCAGAATGGCTTGAATACCTTTTGGCATTATATTTAATTAAAAGTAAAAGTTAATTTTTCTCATTCATATCAGGTATAAGAGTTATTACTTATGATTACACTAGATTTCCTACAGTGACTTTCTTTGTTTGATTGCTTACAGTCAGAATGAATATAATTTTATTTTGAGTTCTTTGATTTTTCTACAAAAATGTACAAAAGTTTCAGGAAAATTACTCTAATATCATATTAATTGATTGAACATTGTTTAATATAAATAAAGGGGGGTTTTCTCCCCGACAGAGTTGCTCAGACAAAGAGCTGGATTTACAAAAATGCCCAAGAGCATATCACTCATATATTTTCCAATGGATGTGGTTCTTCTAAAATGACTTTAAGATCTTTCATCCTATAAACCTTGCTTTCAGCTTCTTCGAAAAATCTCAGCAGAGACATTTTATCCCTTTAATAAAAAAAACCCAAAACACAAAAACAAACAAACAAAAAAACCCCCTGAAAGTAAATATTTTGTCCATGAGTTTCATACCCAACAAAACTGACAGCAGCAAAGCTGTAAAAAGGACTTTCTTAATACGTTTTAGACTAATTACCCCATGCATCAGTACAGGTTGGGGGCTGACCTCCTGGAGAGCAGCTCTGTGGAAAGGGACCTGGGAGTCCTGGTGGACAACAGGACGACCATGAGCCAGCAATGTGCCCTGGTGGCCAAGAAGGCCAATGGCATCCTGGGGTGTATCAAGAAGAGTGTGGCCAGCAGGTCGAGGGAGGTCATCCTCCCCCTCTACTCTGCCCTGGTGAGGCTGCATCTGGAGTACTGTGTCCAGTTCTGGGCTCCCCGGTTCAGGAGGGACAGGGAACTGCTGGAGAGGGTCCAGCAAAGGGCTACAAAGATGATTAGGGGACTGGAGCATCTTTCTTATGAGGAAAGGCTCAGGGACTTGGGGCTTTTTAGTCTAGAAAAAAGAAGACTCAGGGGGGATCTTATCAATACTTATAAATACTTAAGGGGAGGGTGCCAGGTAGATGAGAGGAGTCTTTTTTCAGTGGTGCTCAGTGATAGGACTAGAGGTAACGGGCACAAACTTGAGCAGAGGAAGTTCCATCTTAACATGAGGAGGAACTTCTTTTCTTTGAGGGTGGCAGAGCACTGGAACACGCTGCCCAGAGAGGTTGTGGAGTCTCCCACACTGGAGACATTCAAAACTTGCCTGGACACCGTCCTGTGCAACCTGCTGTAGGTGTCCCTGCTGTGGCAGGGGGGTTGGACTTAGATGATCTCCAGAGGTCCCTTCCAACCCTGACAATACTGTGATGCTGTACTTCACAAAATCTCCCGCTAACCCCATCCTAAATGGAACCTGTCATGTTCATACAAGTCTTGCTAAATATACTAAATATGAGCAGAAAAAAAACCCAACTTGACTTCAAGTCACTCTCTGAACTTAGAAAGACTGACACAGACCAGTACATGAACCTTCTGTATCTCCATAACTGGCACAGCAACTTCCAAAGAGAATACAATTGAATACATAACCTAAAATAGAAAGGTTTTCTGAAGAATGATAACATAACAACTAAAAATAAGAAAGTCTTTCTAGACCATCATCTAATGTTACCTGTGTTTCTTCAAACAAATTCATTACAGATCATGTTTTCCAGAAGATTTAGGTGCGTTTAAATTCTTGTTCTCAGGCCCTGGGTTCTGTAAAATGGGAATACTATTTTCTTACATTAAAACACACTGTGAAATTATCTTCATTTGCAACCACTTCTATTGCAAAGAGAGTCATATAAAAGTCTATAAATAAACAACACTGTAAATCCCTTTTATTCAGTGAATACTTGCCCACACTAGATTGCAACTCTGCTTCAAAAAAATATGTTTGGAAGCTCAAGGGATAAAAGCCCATATGTTTATCTCCTGTATAAGAATATGCAGAGAGAAATAAATTAGTTTAAGACATTGAAAATGGTACAAGGACTGATTTAGCTGATGTATAGTCTCCTGGTCTATGTAGCTGAAGGTGATACGGCATGGATGGATTCAGGTAAGGAAAAAACAAGCTATGAACCCTTGCTATGTATGTGCAAAATTTTCACCTGATGTGTATCCATGATTTACCTCCTGCCTCCCTTGCAGCTTAAGCAAGATGTCTCTCCTAGGTATTGTGACATCCTATGTCTGTGTTTCCATACCTTTTTTTCAAAGGTAAGGTACTCTCTGCTTCCCTCCACTCACTTGTTCCTGCTGTCTCCTCCAGCTCTCCCCCTGCACTTGGATTCCTCAGAGTGATGAGGCAGACAAGGTAGTCAATTCTGCCTTTAGGAACACCACGCAGAAGAAGAGGAGTGAAAAATCCCGAATAATGAACAACAAAGTAAGAGAACTGAGGAAAGGTTCATTTGCCTTCCACCATTCATAACCTTGTTGCTGTTTGCAGGTTTGTTTCTAGCACCAAGTCCACTTTCGCATGGCACAGCAGAGATTCTGAACCTGTGTTGAACCTCACCTTGCCCAGCTGAGTATTGCTACTGAAACTAAAAGAAATGGCTACTGACGTATATTAAGCATTTGGTTCTACATTTGCTGTTTAAATAAACATAGCAGCTAAAAGACACATCTGACCACATTTTTCTTTAATACCAGACCAAACCCCTACATCTCAAAACTGCTTTTTGAAGGTGGCAAGAGAAGAATACGGGGTTTTCTATATACTGTGTAATTGCCTTCTACGTTTACTCTGCCTATCATCAGCACTATTTTTCTTCCCTAAGATGCTAATTCTTAGGACTATTCCTTTTCTCTAAAAATAAATTTACCATATCAATAGATCTTGCTCATGGAGTTTCAGCAAGACAATATCTTACACTTTTCAAGCATAAGGAAAAGCAATGAAGAGGAGTTGGAAGTTCTTATGGACCTTCTTGCAATAGGTTTAGATCTGTGGATTATTATTTTGTGGATCCATTAGCAATTCATCCTCAGTTGAAGTTTTAATGCACCACAACACAGGACTATAAAGAAATTGAATCCTTCTACATTACTGTTTTCATAAAGAAACCAGTTGTTAAAGTTATCATTTTTGTTTCAGTTTAATATTGTTTCTTCATTTGCACGCAACAGACCAACCAGATTCTGGTCCCTGACCTCATGCAAACCAATACAGCTAAACCATATCATGTCAATACTTCTACATTTTCAGTAATAATGTGTATCTACATCTGTATAGGTATTTTTATAAAATTCGTGGTACTGAAGACAGAAATATAAACTTCAAAGAGGAGAACAAAGTTAGGTAGTTATATTTTCTTAACAATTTGATAATATAAGAAAAGGCTTGTTTTTACCATAATATTTCCTTTCTACTTTAAAATCTGAAACAGATAAAAAAACCCCAGACCAATATGATTATAATAATACTTAAAAAAAAAAAAGAAGTACCCAGATAGCCCCCAGGGGCACAGATTACTTTTCTTTCAACACTAGAGTGTTCTCCTCAATCTTGCCAGTTTCAGGGAATGATGAGGGAAGAAACAGCAAGAGCCAGCAGATCAATATCTGGCTCTGAGCCTGGTGTCACTGGCAGAATTTTGGGGTTTTGATCATGGGTCACTTTACATGACACCAGTCCTGATGGCAACAGATGGGGTACACCTGTCTTGAAGGGAGAAAAGGATCTTTGCACAGGAGTGAAGAGGGCCCATTGAAAGAGCTTTAAACTAGATTTCAAGGGGGAAAGGAATAAAACCAGGCTTGCTAGAGATAAGCCTGTGGGTGTCATGTCAATATTTGAGGGACAGTGGGCTAGTGAGGTCTGCCATCTCAGTGGAGGTAGGGGTCGAGAGCCATGCAATAGCAAAGACACAAAGGTTATTAATGTGTTAGAAACCGTGGAAGCACCTGAGAATGGTCACATACAAATTAGAGCTTCTCCCCTCAAAAAGGTGGTGGGATCAATAGCCCAAATGAAGTGCATCTACACCAATGCACACAGCATGGGCAACAAATAGGAGGAGCTGGAAGCCATTACGCACCAGCAAAACTATGATATAGTCTCCATCACAGAAACATGGTGGGATGACTCGCATAACTGGAGTGCTGCAATGGATGGCTATAAACTCTTCAGAAGGAATAGGCAAGCAATGAGAGGCAGTGGGGTAGCCCTGTATGTTAGGGAGTGGTTTGACTTTCAAGAGCTTGACGATGGTGACTATAGGGTTGTGTTTCCTGGTAAGAATGAGGGGGAAGGCCAACAAGGCAGATATCATGGTGGGAGTCTGTTATAGACTGCCCAAGCAGGATGAGGAGGCAGACGGAATATTCTATAGGCAGTTGGGAGAGGTCTCTCAACCACTAGCCTTTGTTCTCATGGGGGACTTCAACTTACCAGATGTCTGCTGGAAATACAATACAGTGGAGAGGAAACAGTCCAGGAGGTTCCTGGAGTGTGTGGAAGATGATAACTTCCTGACACAGTTAGTGAATGAGCCAACTAGGGAAGGCACCCCACTGGAGCTGTTGTTTGTGAACAGAGAAGGACTTGTGGGTGATGTGATGGCTGGAGGCCATTTTGGGCACAGCAATCACGAAATGATAGAGTTTTTGATTCTTGGAGAAGTAAGGAGGGGGGTCATCAGAACTGCCACCTTGAACTTCTGGAGAGCAGACTTTGGCCTGTTTAGGGGCCTAGTTGACAGAGTCCCTTAGGAAGCAGTCCTGAAGGGCAAAGAGGCCCAGGAACGCTAGGCATTCTTCAGTAACAAACTCTTAAAGGCACAGGAGCTGGCCATCACCATGTGCCAAAAGACGAGCTGGCAAGGAGGAAAACCAGCCTGACTGAACAGAGAGCTTTGGCTGGAACTCAGGAAAAAAACAGAGTTTATGACCTTTGGAAGAAGGGGCAAGCAACTCAGGAGGACTACAAGGATGTCATGATGCTATGCAGGCAGAAAATTAGAAGGGCTCAAGCCCAGCTAGACCTTAATCTGGCTACTGCTGTAAAAGACAATAAAAAATGTTTCTATAAATACATTAGCAACAGAAGGAGGGCTAAGGAGTATCTCCATCCTTTATTTGATGCAGGGGGGAACACAGTGACCAAGGATACGGAGAAGGCTGAAGTACTTAATGCCTTCTTTGCCTCAGTCGTTAATAGTAAGACCAATTGTTCGGGGTACCAAGCCCCCTGAACTGGAAGACAGGGAAGGGGAGCAGAATGAAGACTGCATGAGGAAATGGTTAGTGACCACTACACCACTTACACAAGTCTTACATTCAACTATTTTACCCAATCAGAACATTCCAATTTCCAAAAGCATTTTATAATCAGATTATACCATGCTGACATTTATATACAAATTATAGTGTTTCCATGTATCATAATCCTTATAATCGTGAACAGCTTTAGTAGAATTCTCTGTGGAAGACAGCTTTGATAGAAAATCGTTTCTGTCCTCCCAGTTAATTACTGATTTTTTTTCCACCAATTAGAAATTTGAACTCAATCCCACAGATTTATAATTTACAATCAGTAGCCAATGCATACAAATTACACTTGCTTCTCTTTTAAACACGACTAAAAGTTCAATTTATTAAATGTTAAATCATATGAAATATTCACAGTAAAATGCTGTGTAGTAAAACCTTTTCTGGCTTCTGGAGAATACAGAATAGTTATTTATTTTAACTAATCAATCTTAAAAGCTACTCAAGGCTTTTCTACGCTCAGCATATGTGTTTGCACTCTAACCTACTAGATTAGTACTGCCAATTTAGGCTCTTAATCAATTTAAATATATATATATATAAAAGCGCTAGGATAAATAATACAAGTAAAACAGAAAATGTAGATTGAAAAAGGATGATTAACCTTCTAAAAAAACCCAGCAAGCAAGGCAAAGAGAGAAACATTAATTTAGACTTCCTCCTTCCTAGGAGGGCTAACATTGATCTCTTCAAGGAATTGCTGAGAGAAATCCCTTGGGAGAGGGCTCTAGAGGGTAGGGAGGCTCAAGAGAGCTGGCTGATATTTAAGCATCACTTCCTCCAAACTCAGGATCAGTGCATCCCGAAGAGCAAGAAATCGGGCAAGGGAAGTAGGAGACCTCCATGGCTGAGCAGGGAGCTTCTGAAAAAGCTCAGGTGGAAGAAGGGAGTTTACAAGATGTGGAAAAGGGGGCTGACGACTTGGGATGAGTATAAGAAGGCTGTCAGGGTATGCAGGGAAGAAACGAGGAAAGCCAAGGCAGCCTTGGAATTGAACCTGGCAAGGGATGTCAAGGCCAACAGGAAGGGTTTCTTTAATTATATAGGAGACAAAAGGAAAACCAGGGAAAATGTGGGCCTGCTGTTGAATGAGACAGGTGCTGTGGTGACAGATGATGCAGAGAAGGCAGAGTTGCTGAATGCCTTCGTTTCTGTCTTCACTGCTCAGGCCAGCCCTCAGGAGTCCCAGACTTTGCAGGTAACAGAGAAAGTCTGGAGGAAGGAAAACTTTCCCTTGGTTAAAGAGGAACAAGTTAGAGAACAATTAAGTAAACTGGATACCCACAAGTCCATGGGGCCTGATGGGATGCACCTGTGAGTGCTGAGGGAGCTGTCATTGCTGGGCCTCTCCATCATCTCCTGTCTTGGAGAACAGGTGAGGTGCCTGAGGACTGGAGGAAAGCCAATGTCACTCCAGTCTTCAAAAAGGGCAAGAAGGATGACTCGGGAAACTACAGGCCGGTCAGCCTCACCCTGGAAAGATGATGGAACAGCTTGGTCTGGGCATCATCTCCAAGCATCTGGAGGAAAAGAAGGTTGTCAGAAGTAGTCAACATGGATTCACCAAGGGGAAGTCACATCTGACTAATCTGATAGCCTTCTACAATGGTGTGACTGGATGGGTGGACAAGGGGAAGGCAGTGGATGTTGTCTACCTTGACTTCAGCAAGGCTTTCGACACAGTCTCCACCATCATCCTCACAGGCAAGCTTAGGAAGTGTGGGTTAGATGAATGGACAGTGGGGTGGATTGAACAGTGGCTGACAGAGCTCAGAGGATTGTGGTTAGTGGTGCAGAGTCTAGTTGGAGGTCAGTAACAAGTGGTGTTCCTCAGGGGTCAGTACTGGGTCCAGTCCTGTTCAACATAGTCGTCAAAGACCTGGATGAAGGGATAGAGTGTTCCATCAGCAAGTTTGCTGATGACACTAAACTGGGAGGGGTGGCTGACATGCCAGAAGGCTGTGCTGCCATACAGAGTGACCTGGACAGGCTGGAGAGTTGGGCGGAGAGGAACCTTATGAAATTTGACAAGGGCAAGCATAGGGTACTGCATCTGGGGAGGAATAACCCCATGCATCAGTACAGGTTGGGGGCTGACCTCCTGGAGAGCAGCGATGTGGAAAGGGACCTGGGAGTCCTGGTGGACAACAGGATGACCATGAGCCAGCAATGTGCCCTGGTGGCCAAGAAGGCCAATGGCATCCTGGGGTGTATCAAGAAGAGTGTGGCCAGCAGGTCGAGGGAGGTCATCCTCCCCCTCTACTCTGCCCTGGTGAGGCCGCATCTGGAGTATTGTGTCCAGTTCTGGACTCCCCGGTTCAGGAGGGACAGGGAACTGCTGGAGAGGGTCCAGCAAAGGGCTACAAAGATGATTAGGGGATTGGAACATCTTTCCTACGAGGAAAGGCTCAGGGACTTGGGGCTTTTCAGTCTAGAAAAAAGAAGACTCAGGGGGGATCTTATCAATACTTATAAATACTTAAAGGGAGGGTGCCAGGTAGATGAGAGGAGTCTTTTTTCAGTGGTGCTCAGTGATAGGACTAGAGGTAACGGGCACAAACTTAAGCACAGGAAGCTCCATCTTAAAATGAGGAGGAACTTCTTTTCTTTGAGGGTGGCAGAGCACTGGAACACGCTGCCCAGAGAGGTTGTGGAGTCTCCCACACTGGAGACATTCAAAACCCGCCTGGACACCGTCCTGTGCAACCTGCTGTAGGTAACCCTGCTCTGGCAGGGGGGTTGGACTAGATGATCTCCAGAGGTCCCTTTCAACCTTAACCATTCTGTGATTCCTGCGCTAGTAATTCAGCAACGGAATCGTAGTAGACTGAAGTTTCAAAATTTACCTCAGTTCCAAGGAAACTGCATTTCTCTGCATTTATTTCCCTCCTTCACTCTCCTTCACACCTGATCCTTCAGTTGTACAAGAGAGCACTACATATGGGATGACTGGAAAATAAATAAATAGCAAGAAACTACGGCTACTTGCAACTATGCTCACAGAGACATACCACGCATACATGGATGTTCCCAAAGTTCAAAGTGCAAATGAGCGCAGAATCCGTGTATTTTCCTGAAAGGCTCTTCAGCAGACATTACAAATATGTTGTGGAATGTCTTTTCCGATTAATACATCAGAGAATACAGCTATACCAAAAAAATCACTGGGCAATACTGACTTCATACCATCCAACTTAGGACAACTATATGTACAGCATTTTAGCAGTTTGCTTGTTTGCCGACTAATGTAATAAAAATATAATTAATAAAGAACTGTTAAAAACTCTTGATTAGATTAATAGAGTGCTTTCAAGCAATTGTAAAGTGAAGAAACATGAGACATATACAGGAAGTATCTTATGTGTCATGGAAAAAATACTGCAAGAGATTATAAGAATAAAATTAACTTTAGCTCTGCATTTTACACATTTGCTCTCAGTGCTATCAAAAAATAAATGGTTATCTTATCTAGAAGTTAAAAAGAAACATCCAGTGCTGTAACTTCAAACTATGTCACTTAGATTCAAATAGCTTTAGTGCTACTGATTAAAGGAAAATTTCTAGTTGTTACAAATAAAAATTGGTTTTTGGCATTCTTTTCAGAATGAAGACCACCCTAAAAATACCTGAGTAACAAATTCAGAGCGGCAATCTTTTCAGTAATTAACTTACTGCAATGCTTTCCTCACCCTGCCTAGAGAAGAGGTGATCACTTTCCTACTTCAGGCTATCACCAGTTGTATGGCAGAAGGTGCTCTTGAGAATCAAATGAAGACTGTTACTAAAAATATTCATATCCAGTTGGTGACTCAATCAATTTTTCTATTCCTTACAGAGAAATTTCCTCTCACTCAGGTTTCTGTTTCCAATTACACTAGATTGTGATTGTAACCAAAGACATAAACAGTTTGCAGCTTAGTTTATCTTAATAAGAACTTTAAGGAGAAAATTCCTTTACTTGTGAAGTAAAACAGTAGACTGTAAAAGCTTTCATACTGTGCACAACTACCCATACACTTCAGTAAATATAAAGTAATTGTGAAGCTACTGTAGTGAAAACCATCTTTATATATATCAGGTATGTGTCTGATATATATTTCCAGAACAATTCTTTTACTCCAAAACCTACACATTCAATCCTTATCAACAAACCCAGTAAAGTTTAAGAAATCTCTCAAAAGCATTTTCTAATGATTTTCCTGTATCTTTTTGACTATGCGAGTATTTAAAGCGTGAGTGATTCATTTGAAGCCTACTCTGCTCTCTATATTTGGATTTTTAAATACACAACATTCAATGTTGGTGGAATTAATGATCGAAAATCCCTGTGCATGAAGTGAATAGTACTTTTATCCCTACAATTGTAATGAAAATAATTCTTCATTCCACTGAAATACTGGCTTTGACATGAATTAGTTATACAACACATCTCTTTCTATCATATATTTACACTTATTCTTATTTCTTTCTTAAACATGTTTGAAATAAATATTTTTCAGCCCATCATTAGAAAACAGAGGTTCAATTCGAAGAAGGCACTGAATAACTAAACACATCATGGAATAGATAGCCATATATTAACATGCTCGAACTTAATGTAGTACGAATTCAGAAAACTTATTTTGTACATAGTAATTTGTATATATAAACAAATAATCAGTAAAATATCTGTTACTGCTAAAAAGAGATATAGAATCTCCTGAACTCTTGATAATATTACAGTTGCTGTTTCTTTTTTAAGTGACTTCTTTAAGGCCTTATGCTATTTGTTTTTTCCCTTTATCAGGAATTCGCTGTCAGAGGAAACCACCAGAAATACAAATGAGTCTGTAAGTAGTCAAAATACTACCTCAGATGTGTTTACTAAATGGTGCTGTTTGTTGTTTCTGTTTGGTTTTTACTTTTTTTATTTTTAAATGAAACAATAACAGTGGTAATGGGAACATTAATGTGTTCCTTGACCAATACTTTTACCTAAAATCTCAAAGGCTTTGTGTGGACTCTATTAAAGTCTACAGGAACACTCTCTTTGACTTTAATAGGGCTGAAGTGCATTACAACATCTAGGAAGTATTAGCCTCCTGGTCTCACAGGGGGACTTGGTACACTGAGCAGTGTCCTAAAGTTGCCTAATGTTTCTCTGCATCATTCTGCTACCTTGAGCTCAGATTCGTCTCCATTCACACAGCCTACCTGTTCATATGTTGGCCTGTTCCTGGTCTGAGGTGAAGAAAGCCAGCACGGAATTTCAGGAGGCAAACTAGGGACTGGCTTGAATTTGAACCCCTCTTCCATAAGCATCACGCAAAACTGGCTTGAGCTAGTTCAGTCCTGGTCTACCAAAAACATCCCCAGGCAGTTGCCCCCACAATTTTATTCCTTCATGCCCAATTTTATTCCCAGCTATCTGATGTCATCCCACCACGAAAATGGGGTCTGCAAGGTACAGATACATCAAATGGGGAGAATCACAGACCCAGGAAATTCAGCAAGTGGTACCGATGAAACTGATGTGAGCTATGTGCGAAGCAGATAGCACGGGATAGCGGGGAGGGGGGCAGACCCCTGGCTTATGCTGGCAGGGCTACTGACACAGACACACCTACTGAGAGACAAAAGCAGAACAAGCAAAAGTACCTGGGACTCAACACACAGCCAAGTGCGGACTCTACAGGACAGTACTTCCTTTTTCTTCTCTGGGGGATGGAAAACACAGTTTCATAAACCAAACCAACAAAACACCGTAACTGGATAAAGTAAAAAAAAAACCAACAAAACAATACCAAAACCAACGCCAAACAAACCTTCCTATCTCACACTAGCAGGGGATATACAGCTTTCCTCAGTGAAACAAAATTTCCAGTCCTTGAGCTATGGAAAACTAGACCTGTAGAGAGGGAGCAGCCAAAATAATCACAGGCAGAAGCATATAGGGATGTTTCTCAGTAACCCACAGTATACAAGGGACTCTGAATGAAAGGCAAATTTAAAATCACTTGTTCTGCTACTCAGCTTTCCTCTTTGCTCTGTGGGGGAAATCACCGCTAAAACTCCTTACTTAAAGAATACTTGCAGGTCAATTCTAGATTAAAACTAACAATTCTTAAAGAAAAATATAAATCTTTTTCATATCATCATATTGATTTTTTAATCTGATCTTCTAGTGTAAAGTTCCTATCACACACTCCCCCTGGAAACTAGGGAGCACTCAGTTACTAACACACAATTGCACAAGTCAAATCCAGCATTTCAGACTGCCTGATCACAGAACAGAAGTACTTCTAATACACAGTTTCAATATTAGCTAAACAATTCTCTAATAAACAACTGTCTTTGGTTTATTAACTATTATTAGTGTTACCCTGATACACAGTCATTTTCTCACTGACACCATCATATCTTGCTGCCATGGTTTCCAAATGGCAAGGGTTTAGCTGTTAATGACAGAACCATAAAGTCTGCAGGTATATTTTATTCCAAACACAAAACCCTGAGCAAAGCAGTTTGACACAGAGTCCCCAGGCTGCTGAACCTAATTGTGTCGAGATTAATTCTAAAAGATTAATTCTATTTGGTTAGAAATTTTGGTGTGAACACAGAAAGCGGTATTACTTGCCCTACAAAAACAGTGCCTTCTGTGGCCAAAAATATGGCGATTGCCTCCATGAAAGTTCTTCCTCTTGCCCTGTGCCAGGACACAGTTATTTATTACTTGTATTAACACAGCATTTAAGAATTGTCATGATTCCCAGTGCAAAGAAGAGCTATACAAACATGGAATAAAAGGTCAGTTCTTGTCACAACTGTCCTGAATTGGAGGCATGAAAAGCTTTATCTGAAACATCATTTCCTTTGGATTTATTAGTTCTGATTAAATCTAGCATTTGAAATTCGTTTACGTCACAGTTCACACTAAATACTAAATAAGCTTAAATGTGAAAACAAATATATTCTAGAAAAAAAAGGAGCAAGTTCTTGATTTTAAAATTCAAAGTCATTACAAGAGTAGAATATAAAAATAAATAACAATAAAACTCATTTCAAGACTATTTTTAGTAATAATGATGCTGCCTAACTGCTATACCATCTTGTCTGGCTTAGGAAACATAAGGAAACTAGTTCACTCTTAATCCCCACGAATGCCTAAGCCTTGAGAGGTTTACTGGTTACATTTACCTTCTTTATTCTTTTGTTAAGGGTTGCTCACCCATTTTCCTCTCAGTCTGGCTTATATTACTATTCAATGTAGATGTGTCAGGAAAGGTATCTTCCAGTTCCCTCCTTTGACTAAGCCTATTTCTTCCAGTTTAAATAACATTCCAGCTAACCACAATATTTTCAAGAGTGTTACAAGTCAAAAAGCACAGGTCTACCATAGGTGTATAAATCATGGACTGTAAGAAGTTATCACTACTAATACATCTCAAATTCACAATCTTTAGTTTATCTTCATAGATACCAGAGACAGCTCATTAATTACAGAGCTACAAACTTGGCATTTAGAGTGCTCTCACCCTTCCCTCACAGCACTTGTCAGTTTTGGGCTCTTGCCATCACCACTATACTATAGAAAATCAGTAAATCAGAATTCATTATAAGATTCAATGAGTTTTCCAAGTGCTTAATTTACTCATGAAGAATTTCATGGCCTCTAAAATTATTTTCATAATCCCTTTTAGCCCATGTTTCAATTTCTACAGATTGTGTAATAAAACACAACCTTCTGAAACAAACATAGAGATTTAGCTCAGATACATAAGGTGTTCCCCAACCCTGACAATAAAATACAAAACTCCTAATTTTACACCTGAAACCCTTAGTAAAATTTATGTTCAGTGTATTATGTGAGATCAGCTGTGATTACCTGTCTTCCCTTTCAGCATGGATCACTCCAAAAGACTACTGAAAATACACTTGCACTTTTATAAGCTGTATGAATATTTCTTCATATTTCATGATTTTTATATTCTTCCCCCAAGTACATCCCACAATCAGAGCATATCACATACAGATTCACTCAGCTGCTGTTCAGTGCACTTAACAAATAAACAACAAAATTTGTACTGTATTTGGCGTCTCTTTTTTTACTGTTTTTCGTAATAGCTACCACCAGTGAGTTCTACACTGACATGAACCAGTGAGGCATCAGTTCTGCACTTTGATAATTATCCTTTTCCACTTCAAAATTGCTATGCATGTCCTTACTGTTAAAGTTCAGATTGGTTGTCGAGCCACTGTACATAATACAGTCAATCAGAAAACACAGAGACGTCTTGATCATTTGGGCTCTGAGTTGCTGCCTGCCAGCATCAGTAGCTACAGAAATCCATTAAGGTTAGCCTGAAATGTTAAACATATATCTATATATATATGGCCTAGTCATATGAGCTTTAATGCATATGGCTGAGCCATTTTTTCCCATTGTTTGAATCTCCTGAGGTTATGGGAACTAACCTGACAGTGTTGAAAAGCAGCTCATGTCAGTCAATCAGTTTATCTCGAGAGACAGCTGTGAAACTTGATTTGGATTCAACAAATATTGTATGCCATGTGGATAGATGCCTAAAAATCAGCTAGAATAGGCTACTTAATTAAAGCCATATGTTCCCATCAGTTACGCACCGCACACGGAAGCAGCTGGTCACAAGTTATACAACTTACATGCAAAGTGCTAGTAAACCTTTTATGTGGGAAATGAATGTCTAGATGGCATACTGACAGTGCTGTTTGGTACCCTTTGATACTTGGATGTACTCCATCCAGGTTCAATGCTGTATTGCTTGCAAAAATATTATTTAAAACTCGATCAAGTGCAAAAAGAAAACAGTTAAGTTTCCCAATTTTTTTGTAATGCACTATAGATCATTCACAAATTAATATTAAAACAGCACCAACAGCTAGAATTACCTGCAGTAGTTTAATCAGTAGTTAGACTGATGACCAGAGTAGCTGGAATTTAAACACATGATTCTTTAAGGATTCTATGAGACCACACATTTTTATCAGACCTATGAACTCAGTAAGACCTTGATCATGTGCCTCAAAACATCCCTGTATCCAGAAAAAAAACCACTGACTGAGGGCTAAGTACTTATGACTTGGTAGTGACTGCTAATTAGTTAATGCTATAATTACTACTGGCAGATACTTGCCATGGTCATGAAAAAAATGTAGACTACAGTTTTGCTTGCAGTGAGGCTCTTTGTAGTTCAGTCAGTATATAAAGATGGCCTATGCCAGTGCAAATTTAAAAACACAGCTAAAGGCTCTTAAGCCAGGTAAGGGGACAAGCCTTTAGTTCATTAGAAAGTCTGGGTGGAAAAAAAAATCCCTGTTTTTTCTAGGAAATATTGATTTCATCTGGCTGACTTTGTGAGAGCTAAATATAGGTACACCATAGAAAACAGAACTGTGCTAATATGTTTTTTGGGTTTGTTTTCCTTTTTAACAAACAAAATATACACAGTCTTGTTCAAACAAAGAATTGTGGTGAAACCCCTTGAAAAATCCAAGCAAGTTCTGTATGATCCTCAAAGGAATGTGTTTGCAAGCAATAGCTTATACAGAACCTAAAACAACAGTCCATAGGCAAGTTTCATGAAGAAATTATAAGCTGTTTTACCCTTTGTGGCATAAAAGTGGCAATTTCCAGAGAGGCTGCAGTTTGACATATACTTGAGCAAACAAATCCTGGTTTTCTCTTCTATCAAGCTTTTGGGTCACTCATATTCAAGGGTGGTGATGCCCAGACAAAGCAGAACATAAGGTTTCAACCAACTGGCTAGAAAAGCAATCAGGAGAGGAATGTATTGACTCTCTCCTCTATCTGATGGGGCCACAAACTGAAGATATTCCAGTCCTTTAGCCTACAGATGATATAAATAACACTGTATAATAATGCTATCCCTGGCAAGCGTGATAATGATGTTATATATTTATCTAGGAGAAGACAAACTTTCATTCCTGATCTAAAACATGACAAACTAATGTACAATTCATCATCAGCTTTTACACATAACAAGACTGTGCCTTCATAGTCAAATATTTGTGATATTAAATTTGCTGAATACCAGAAAGGTTAAGATATGCATTGCTCTGGGCACAGCACTGGGAATAAAAGGGCTATAGCCCTATTAACCATTTCACTAAATTTACACTGACATAAGACATCTTTATATACTGACTGAATTACAAAAAGCCTTACTGCAAGTAAAACTGTAGTCTTTTTTTTTTTTCCCCTCCATTGCGATTACCATGCATTTTGCATCCATTTGAGACACTAGCTACCAGTTTGACCTTGGAGTCTTGTAGCTGTTGCAGTACTTCAACTAACAATACCAATTTTTGCTTCTGCTACTGAAAGCTAAATCAGGAAAGGAAGTGTAATAAAACTCTCCCAAAAATAAGAATCCTAGATACACTTGGCATTTCTAACTGGTTAGCTGTTCAGTATATATGTGTGTGTAGATCCAAGATCACAGAAAATGCAGATTTTTGCAGCCATCCAGGCGGATTTTATATTCCACCCACAAGGAGTAAACGTCTACACAATTTCAAGAATATAGGGCCCAGTATGCAATCTTCCAGCTTGACCTGACCAGCCAAGCTATGTAATACAACCTGGAGCTAGAGTTTTCTCAGCAGCACTTTCATAAGTGTTTGCATTCTACATTTGAAATTTCATGTAAATTAATGGCAGGCAGGGGCTTCCAGAAGGTCACCTCTCAGGGGATTATCAATTGCCCAGTCTGCTTCTATCACCCAAATACAAGAAATCTGTGTTGTTTTACACGTGTTTTACATTTAGAAACCTTATTTTTTTAGTCTAACTTGAAAAAACATCTTTAACTGCAAGGCTTAGTTGTTCTTGGCAGATGACCATAAATTATCAGAACAAGGCAATCAATAAATATACATGTTAAAACTCAATGACTGTAGCCATCAAAACAGTCATTGGAATATTTATACTCTGTGAAACAAGGGAATTATAGAAGCTGTCACTCTTCTTGACAGAAAAAGACACCATACATGCTGTTTAACTTCAAATATAGTTAAAGAGAAATGGTATACAAAACGACACAGCTCCACACAGTTTAAGCAGTGAGCCAAGGGTGAGGAAGACCTTATAATTATTCTATGCTGCTTTTCAACTGAATTTTACATATGTACATGCTCTTTTTCTGCAGCATTTTCAATTATTCTCTTTCTCTGAACTAAACAATTATTCTTGCCATTAATCCCACTTCTAAATTGTCATATGAATCAATTGGGCCTTTTAAATTCAGCAGTCTTTAAATAGCTTCAGTGAAGCCCCACATGGCACATATCAACTCCAATCACTTTTGATAAGATTTCAAAGAGTAAAGGCTGAAGAGTTTGGCTGAGATGATGTGCTCAAGGAAGACATTTAAAGAATGGAATGTTTTTTAATTAAAGCATTTGCTTCAACAATACTTTGGGAACATTATGAACCCTCCCGTGAAGAAATATGTAACAGGGTTCAAATCAAGTAGGCCAGCTTTTTAAACAAACTGCTATATATTTTAGCTTTGCAGGAAATGGGAAATTTGCCTACTAGTTTTCCACACATTTTGCTTTACATAAAAAATTCATTCTCATGATAACTGGCAGATAACATAGAAACTCATAGTACTACGTATCAAAAAAAGGTTGCTTAATAAGTACTATAGTCATTGTGATCCTATCATCATATCTTATCTTATACTATGACACACTTAAATCTTATTATTATACTTACTGCAATATTTTTCAACTCTGTTGCTCTCAAAAGATTATGCCTCCTTTGAATTTTATATCTATTCTGCCGTTGGAAATTCCTTTTGCTATGTGTGTACAGCAGCATAGCAGTCCGTACATTGGAGCGGCAAACGACCACAGGCAGGTCAAGGAACTGAGAAGCCAGAGGAGCTCCAGCAGGCTAGAAGGGAAAGGACTAGCCCCGGCTACCCCAGCAACAGCCCACCTGTGCACTGCTGCTTCCCCTCCTTTCCTTTGGAATGGGAATTCCTGGTATCATTGAACGATGTGGGAAAGGTCTCACTAACAGAGGATGCACCAGTTACTCAGAGTTCATTATGATTTCCTGCCTAAATAGGAAATAACATTCAACACTGCCATTCCTAAATAAATAAATAACATTTCTTCCTGAGCTATATATTTTTTTAGAAACTGTACTGTCTTGAATTGAAAGCTGAAGTGATGAAAGTAAGCAGATTGTCTCCTTTATTAATTTGCTTAATTTTTAAGTTCCAATGACTCACATCCAACCTTGATTTGCCTAGTTTCAGCTCATATCTTGAGGATTTTTGCTATCTTAACAGACTGCTGACTACCGCATATTTTCTTCCCATTAAGGTACAGTTAGACTGATCAAGTTGCCTCTTCACTGTCTTTTGCAATAAAGCTCTTAAACCTTCTGAACCACTCCTGTCACACTTTTCTGAACTTCCCTGAATCTTTCAACATCCTTTTTAAAATATGGATGCCACAGCTGGACAAATTTAGCAAGACTGCATCCAGAACACGCTAGATTTACTCAGTGTTCCCTCCCCTCAGAAGAATTTTAAGGATCATATTTGCCTTTCTAGCAACAATTTATATTCAACTGATTACTGAATATGGTCAATTAGTGCTTCAGAGTTGTTGCTTTGGGCTATGCAGTCTTCTAACTGTAATTCCCATGCTTCAGTTATAGATATCTGACAGCGTTAAAACAGAAACCCCTTAATATTGGCTGATAAGAATAGCTATTACCACCTAAGAAATGAGAAAAGAGGAAAGACTGAGATTGATCCAGATAACATACTTGTTAATAAATTTATTCTTTAAGATTTGCCATTGCAATTTCCAGTATTTGGTATCTGAGAAGCCCTGCTAATCTTTCTGATGGACTGAAGTGTACCCTACTTAATGATAGTCAACTTAATCTCCAAGAATACATTCTGTGCCCTAATATTGAGTTAATCAGTGTTGTGCAATGAGACAGAGTTCATCTGAAACCTTTTTTTGTGTTCTGAAATTTTCTATTTTGCAGTCTGTTCATCTGAAACAATTTTCAGAGGTATTCTAGAATCAGCCCAGTCCAGAGATTAGAGTACTGGAACAAAAAGAAAATGTGTGAGACTCCGTGTTCTGATGAGAAAGAATGGGAAAAGGGATACTAAGGGTTTACAGATGTGAAATGTGCTGATTTATCTAAATTAATTTAGACAAAATTGATGCACTCATTTGTGTGGTTGCTTTTAAAGTGGTTAAAGACTGGTCAAAATTGATTTAGTTTAATTGGGTTAAGCTAAAACTGTTTTAGCCACTTTTAAACTGCTTCAATGTCCACACAAAGCAGTTGAACCTACTTAGCTAAATGGAATTAGAAACTGATTTTGTTAAGCAGGAACAATTCCTGTCACACAAATGTGACAGATAAGTGACAGAGTTAAAAAGAGAGAGTGGTGAAGATGAGGTAATAATAAATGGGTATTATAGGACAAATGAATGAACCATGAAGAGGGGGAAAGAATGAAGGGCTGAATACAAATGAAGATAGAATAGCTAGATATAAGGATAAAATAGAAAAGAAGGCAAAACACAGAGGGGAAAGAATAGCGGTTTGGCTTTAAACTTCCTACAGCACAAACAAAAACAGAAGCAGCAAAGACAATATAAGGATTTTAGAAATCATGCTTCTAAGAACAACCATCTATGTCTTGGTCTGGAAAAACCGCTATTGATTTTTGCCTGAGTAGAGACTGAGCCTCTAATTTGGCTCTAAGAGTGGAAATTTGTTCATTCTTGCCATGTACCATCTCAATGAACTATTGTAAGAAAACATGCTTATTATGATCTTTCGCTAAGATGCCAGGTGGTAGCACTTAAAACCTCTTGCTATGGGAGTAGAAAGGGGTTTTATTTTCATTATTCATGAGAGCCATTTTTAAGGGATAACTAGTAGCATGAATGTAGTTGTGAATCAAGTGACATCAAGAGTACTTACTTCTGGGGTTACAAAATGAAACAAGGTGAGGTAGTTACTTAAATTTTTGACAATCGCTTATGAAATCCAGGTATACTGTGGCAACGAAAGTTAGAAGAACCCAAATTCATTAGCCTCATGATTTTTTTTTTATGTTTTGTTAATATACACACTTTGGTGTCATATAGGTAAAACTGATATCTAATATTCTGCACACAACATTAAGTGCGGCTTTGCATTGTAAGCTTCCTTTTAAAATCTCATCTGACAATTCAGAAATATTGATCCTCCTGATTATTTGCTGTTCATGTCATTTTCTGGCATGGACATTTTTTCTCCTCTGATATTCATGAAATTTTTAGAATTAAATGTTAAAATTGGATAGATAAACCTGACTAGACTGAAGGGGCCCAGAGCTTTTCAGAAGTCCTGAACAGGAAAATTTCCTCTTGAGACATCGGTAGCCTCTCTCATTCAAACATATAAAGCTAGATTGAGTAACAAGTCTGGAAAAAGGGTTTTGAAAACACAACCACAACCCATTTGCTATCACTTCATTTTATCTCCAAAAGCTGTCTAGCGTAGAAACTGAAAAATCCCAAATACAACATTCCTTCTTGCCTCGCCAAGACATTTTTTCTTTAGATTTTGAAGACATTTGCGAGAGTAGAAGGATTATATAGCTATATACTATATAACAACGTAAATAATGTTTAGGTCAAAATTTATAAGGCATTTTTTAAAAATATCTGGACTTGGGATAACTTAACTAAAGAAAGAACCAGATTAAACCATGTGTCAGTTAAACTATAAACACAGAGAAAAAAAAACACGAATGAAGAAATGAAGTTAGTGATGCTGTGAGCGTGCATCCCTAAGCTATCTCTGACCTGATCTGGTTTGTGCACACAGAACAGTATTACATGAAGAAGGCTGCTCTGATTCTGGGCTCATGTTCAGACAGCATGATGTATATCTTTACCCATGTAATGGAAAATCTGGAGCACGGATTACTTGCAGATGATCAAAAGTACAAGAATAACATTACTATTTTATCTGTACTTAATAGTATAAATTCAAAGCATGCAAAGAAAGTTATGGTAGAAAAATAGTTTAATTCCACACGTGGGGAGTGGACTTGAGAGCTCAAGATGAAAGTACTCTGGAGGCAGTATTCCCTTCTAGATAAAATTTGTCTAAAACTCAACAGATCTGATTCTGTTCTACCCATGGCTTCCTGAACAGCCTCTTAAAAGTCACTTTAGCTATGAATAAAACAGAGATAATCAATTCTGCCTCTTTTCCAAGTGCTGTGAGGTTGGGAATTTGCTGAAAAGTACTTCTAGTAAGGGCTACTGTCTATAGTGTCTAAAAACTAACAGGCAAGTGACCCCCTCATCTTCCCTCTCTGCCACTGGTGTCACGCTACTTATAACTGGACTGAGGTGCCAATATTGTCACAGGGTCAGATCACCCAGGATGTTAATTTGGTGTCTCTACCCCTAAGAACAGCTTAAGTAACAGAGAGAGATTCTACCAGTCAAACTTTATTCTCTGTTAAAGCAAAGATGAAATAGCAGTTCATATGTCTTTCCTCCTTTTCTCTTATAGTACTGAAGAAATTTATGCACTGTGCTGATTTTTTAATGTTTTTTCCCTCTGAAGCCACAAAAGAACATAAGAGACTGTAATTTCAACTTGTAAAACAAAGCATTTCCTAACAAAAAATAGTAGCAAAAACAAAGGTCTGAAACAGGACTTTTAGGGATCTTTCTACTTGTCTGCATATGTCTTTGGTAGCTAACATACAGCTTACATGAATTTTGCCTTTTTTTTTTTTTTTAATGAACACCTCTTTTTTATGTTTGTTTCATGAGATTGGAAATCACAGTAAACTCAAACATTAAGGAGATCATATGTCTAACAAAGGAGAAAATTTTAATATCTTTTTCCATGTGTTTTGTCTGGGTGATGGATTAAGTTACATTGCAAGATTCAGCTTCAAACATTAACTCGCACAATTAGCCAGACATAATTAGACAGTCAAGTGAGAGAGTATTAGTCGTCATTCACTGAGCTTTTTCATCTTATGACCTGTACAGATTTCCATAAGGTGAAGGCCAAAATGGACTACAGCATTTTTATTTGACTAGCATTTATGAATTCATGTATCATTATATAAATATTACCTTTGATTGAGATCTCATTAAAGGTCCCTGTCTCATATCAAAATGTCAATAACACTCCTAAGAAGGGAAATGTCATTTAACTAAGTCTGTGCTTATTAATCTAATAACTTCAAAAATGATCATAGAAAATGACTTTTTTCTCATTAGACCCCCATTGTTTGGGTTTTTTCCCCTCAAAAAATGCTGAACTTTCTTCAGAGATATTTTGCAATGAAAGCAGAAAATAGGCAGTATTTGAACTGATAGTTATCTTCTTGAACTCAAGAACTATCAAAGAACCCTCCTGCCACTGTGTTTCTTTTTGGCTTAACACAGCATTTTTTTCTAGACATTAGCGGGGCCTTTCCTCCTCTCAGTCTCATAATATACTCAGTGTAAAAGTGACACAACAAAAGAAATAGGATCACCATAGTGAAACTCTCATTGAAATCAAGCGAGGCAAGGAAAAACCTGGAGTCCAAAAGCAAATTATTTTTAATACTACCCAGCTTCTACTCAGGCATCAATGCCTATGGCTGGGTATATTCACTTCCCTGAAGATTCGTCAGCCACTGCTGTTTGGGAAGTAGGGATGCTTCCTTCCCTCTAACCCTAGCAGAAGTGAATGTGGTTGGATATTTCAGGTAGGTGATATATCGATTGGATGTGTCAGCTGACAGACAACCTTTTCAAACAGGGAAACATGTCAATGAACATCCAAAATCATCCCCTTGACATGGAGTTTGTCTAAGATGGAAGAATGGCTAAAGGAGTTCTCTTAATCCCCAACTACAGGATTTTACAGATACAAAGCAGCAGACCTTTTCCCTGCTACTCTCTAAAGGGGACCAAAACGCTGCAGCAATCTAGACAAGCCCTGTAAGGGTCAGAATTGACTTCCCAGGCTGTGTGTTTTATTGAATTTTTTTTCCGTTTGGCCAAGACTGGTGAAGCTGTATCTCTATAATCTGTTGTATCTCGCTATTCCTAAGTAGTAGTAGTTTAAAAGTCCACAGAATCCCAATTTGTGTCTGCTTCTCCAGATAACACCAGTATTTCTGCTATTTATTTCCTTTAGCATTCTGGATTACCCGATTTGTTTTAATACCAAGGATACATGCAATAAAGTAATGTAATAATACTACTAATAATGTAATGGAGTAACAAGCAATACATGTGGATTAATTATTTTTTAAATGTGGGACAAAAGTGGCAAAGAATTTTTAGGTTAACAGCTCTAGACAGCAGCTGTAAACGGCTACTACCATGATCAGCTCTGAAGTGACTGGTGCCAATTTTGATGCTTAGTTACTCGCATCATGAGTTATAAAGTACAACATCATGAGTTATAGAGTGTAGGGAAAATGAAAACATGAAAAGCCAGAGCAGAAAAGTAAGGAGAGTGTCTGTGAATGCCCTAGACAATCCAGCAGCTGAGAAGCTCATCCTTCTTCACTGTAGGGACCGGAATGGCTGCATGAACAGTCTTTCCCACAGCAGCAGTACTGCTAAGGACAGTCCTCTAGGCTGGAACCTCATTACAGGATGACACCACAGCCTGCCATGGAAAGGATGCCCTGTCTACATTACACAGTTATTGAAGAGTGTGTATGTGGCTTGAAGGTGTTTGACTAAGGTGCAGGTGCAGGCAGGAGCGTATTCTACCAGAGAGCACTGTGAAATGCATCGATGTGCTCGCACAGTTCTCGATGGGAGCATCCTCTACAGTGAGACTGCCTAGCAGGATGCACTGGAAAGCACTGACTAAAATGTGTGGTCCTATGACTTTTACTCTGGTGTGCCACGTCAGCCCATTTAGCCTTGGTGACACCACCAGTAGTTATATAAAATGACAGCACAAGGGCAACAATTTTGACCCATTCTTTGGTATGTTATAAGCCTAAGTACTCTTGGGATTGTCACAGAAACAAAGACTATGCTATGTTTTACCCTCAGAACTCCAGTTTAAATGAAGAAACTGTAAAATCATGAATAAAAACATAGAGAGTTCCTTGGCTATGTGTCTGTAGAGGCTCTTCAGTACAAATTGTTCCAGTAAGGACATGGAATAACTTATGTTCAGTAATTTGCCTCTAGTTCCACCTGGTTCAGTTGGTAACATAAGACTAAGTGTTTCTTGGATAAATCCACCCACTTTCAGTTTAGTTAAATCATGTTCCTTTTGGGACTTTGCCATAAAAATGTAGAAAACATGCAGATCTGGAGATATAAAGAATATTTTTGTACCACTGGAATCTCAATTAAGCTAACAACTCTCTAGATACGTAAATAATGCTAAATGGCAGACAACTCTAGGTTGTCTCAAAACTCAGATTTTTATATATTTCCCCCATAATATTTCCCCTCTGTATAACATACACCATAAAATCAATAATGCACATATTTTAAATGGATGTTACACCATTGTTATTTTTATGTATCTTGTGACATGAACTCTTCTCAGATATATACATTTCTCTTAAAAGCAAAAACTTCTTCCTAAAGCATGTTTGCTGGATTTTCAAAACAATAATCTCTCTGCTATCTGGGCTCAAGGTTGAGCACAGACATGTATTGTACATATGATTGTATGGCGGATGCCAAAACAAAAACTCCCTGTGCCTATTTAAGATCCAATTCACACATCAGATTTCTATTTTAAATCTGCAGAGGTGCCCGCTTTAAACCTCAGAATTCTATATTTGTTTACTTCTCTTCTTTAACCCTGTGTCTGTGGCCAGAACGCCTTTATTTCTCTTTTTTTTTCTGATTCATCTTTCTCCCTCATAGCATTGAGAATACAAGAGCTATCACTACATAACATATGCTAAAATAGCATCATACCGTATTCATCATGCACCCAACGGATCAATACCTCAGATGAATTTTGTAGTTTTAACAGCAATTTTGAATGTAGTCAACAGGTGGACTGTTCTAAACTAAGCCAATCAGAATTAGAAGGCAGAGGAAAAAATTTCTAACGGCTATCACACTGCTTATTTTCTAATCAATAAGTAAATCTAAGCAATTAATTAATTTAAGAATTTGTTTCTTAAATATATATAATTAAATATCTATAAATATAATTTGATATAAAATGCATATAAAATGGATCTCCCTCTTTGTTACCTGTAATAGATTGGTTTTTATATTGTGTTCTCAGAAATAACTGTACTTCATGTCCTCAATGGGCACTTGAGTCAGCATGATCATGATTTCTTTGGTCACTCTCAGCTACAGACAGGCAGTCTGAAAAGACTCAGTAGGGCTCTGGTAGACCTGTGAAAGTAAAGTTCTGAGACAGGATCTTTAATGGCATGGCAAAAAGGTAAATTATGTTGTCAGGGAGAAGTTGGTAAAGTAACTCATTTACATAAACTTGTTTACACATATCAGGATTAACTCTCATATGAAAACAGAATGATTACAATTTAAATGTGAGCTATTTTTCACACAGTTTTACATGTGTACAGACAGACACGTGTTCTGTAGCTTAGCCAGGCTAAGGTATCAGTGTACACACAGCCCACCTTATGTTCTGTACAGCTTGCAAATTTTATAAATTCCTTTTCCAGACGCAATTTACCTCCATTGCTAGCCTCACATGTCTTCAAAATCTCTGCCTTTTTTTCCTCAAGTCATTTTCTCAGTCCTTTAAGCTTCTTACTTCAAGCTCAGCATGAGTCTTATGACCAATCTTAAAGCTTATTCACCTTACTCTTGACTGCAATATAAAGTATTGTTGGCTTCTACCTTTCCTCAATACACTCCTGTCATGACTAACAAGCAAAATTAAAAAAATCAAGACAAGGACTAAATTTTCAATTTAATTTGAATACAGATGCTTCTCAGTCTTTGTGCAAAAAAAAAAAAATCACATCATACTTTCCTGATATCCTTGACATTTCTTTTAAGAACAACTCAGAATAACAGCATTAACATGATGAACATACATCACAATTATATTATGATAATATGAATGAAATACTATAATGAACTCTTAATCATTACTTAGTATATTACAAATTTCATATGGAGAAAATAATAACTTACATATATAATGAATAATATTGTACCAGGACTAATATAGTTGTAAGTTAATTACACACTGTGTAGCTGATTTAGTTGCATTTAGCTAAGGAGCTGTTCTGAGCTCATTGCAGATTAATTATGTCTTTAGGCATATACTGTCATTTTTAACTGTCACTTGCAACAGTAGCTGTTGGCTAGGCTGCTTTGTAGACCCTTCCTCTATGAAAACAAATGCAACCCCCCACCAAAACAACAAAACAAAAAAACCTCCCCAGCAAAACCCCTGAACATACAAGACTCAAAATCTCGACTAGCTAAGGTAAGATAAGACAAAACACTACACGACTGCAGGTTTCATTTTACTGCATTTCTGCCCACAAAATACCCTTCATAGTATCTGCTTAGTAAAGTTATAATGCCTCATTGCATTTTATTTAATATAACTAGCTTCCTCAATCTTGAAATTTAACATTTATCTTCTCAATTCTATAGATTTTTCTATTTTCCAAATCCCTTATAAATTAAAGAGAAGGATTTAGGTAACTGCCAAAGACCCTCTCAATGACTCTTCTTAAAGTTTTTACTGAATAGAGGAAACAAGTCACTTTCTAGCCTTTCATTTCACACCATAAGAATAATTTTACATGACATGAATGGGTAATAAGTGATAGCAAGTGCATGAGCTACTCATAAATCTAAAACAAAGAAGTCTTTCTTTGTTCAAGGTATTCAGCATTGCTCTAACCTCATCATGAAAAGTTAAATGAGAGACAGTCTCAAATACCTAAAATGCCAGAAGAAAAAAAAAAAAAAATCTATGTGGGAAAACAGAAGGGGAAGAAGGAAGGTCAAATTTAGACACACTATCCTCCTATATGACTTTTTCAGGTTTATTGCAAAACTTGGAGCAGCAATGAAACTGTAAAGCAAACCTCTTAATCATCCCCACTTCCTGTGACTCTGTTTGAAGTGAAGACTGGTGCATCTCAGCCACATACCTTTGGAAGGAAACACATCTAGTGTGGCCAGGGTGCTCCTCCCATAATAAGGGGACACACAGGCCAAACCAATGACCAGTCTTTTAGGTCACTTTAGGACAAGCATATGCCAGGAGAGTTCATCGCAGGGGAACAGACTATATCCAGTTTGAATTAAGACTCCCAAACTGCTTGTTTTGTAGACAGAAGGGACTCAGCATCAATTGCTACGCTCCTACTGAGCCAAATTACTTGCTAATGTAAATATAGCCCACAGAACTGTATTTTCACTGAACCTAACAAAAACCTACAGTGAATTCAGCACAGTCCTCAGTATTCTCAGTGTGCTATAAGGGAAATGACACACACAATTCTCAATCCATCTATATGATATACAAACATATTTTCAGGAAGTTCCAGCACAGACTGGCATACATTCACATTTTAGCATTACAATTAAAATAAATAAACACCCAAACAGACAGTAGGAATAATCTAAATTCTTTGAATTTCTTTATAAACCACAAGAAATGATACCTCAGGAAACTATCATTTTTTTCAGCAATAAGATTCATTAAGTAGTAGAGTAAGCTATGAATATTCTGTTCTCTGCACGAATGTACCTTAAACGTTGCACGCAGTACAGTGCAGCTCTCTTGCTGGGGTACCCTGATACACCTTAGGAATCGTAGAAGGTTATGATGGCGAGAGGGATTTACAAGGTAACCGAAATCCACAGTGGCAGAAGGAAACTGGTTAGCAGGAAACACCAACAGCAGTGTTGCAATATAGATATCGCCAACTGTAAGGCTCAATATTTCTAGCTATGGAATTCACATTCTCCACGCCCAAGGAAACATCATTGCACAGCAGCGAGGGGAGACCTTCAGAGAGGCTCCTATTGCACCTTATCTATGAATTATTCTACACATTCAGCTTTCCATGGCGTGTCGTATGTGTTTGTGACTTTCTGCCACAGGAAAAAAATAGCCACCTGCAACGAAAAAAACCTGCATCACCCCTATTTGCCATACATTATGTCCAAAATTTCTGCAGAAGAATTTCAATAGCAACAAAAGCTGAAAAGAGTAAAAATGGTTCAAACATGCAAACAGCAAAAGCCTGTAAGAAACACTAATTTGTAAAAGATTAGCAATGTTTGGAGATTAAACAACATAACCACCAATAACTTCTGAGTAAGACAGTATTTCAAATCCGGGATTGAAGCTGTTCTGAACCTGCTTCTTCTGAAAGAGAGCAGAATTCTCTCCCCAGATAGAGCAATCACTTCTACAGATTTGGCTGCAAGATTGAGACTACAATTTACCCAATATCAATACAGATTTTTTAAAACTATATTTACATTCATACATAAATGAATTGTTCATTCTCTTAACCCTTTTTGCAGAAAAGAAGTTATTTGGATTACAGAGCAATAATATTGTTTATTTATGAAATGTTCTTTCCCTCACTGGCACAGAAATAATGCAATATATCACAGCATTCCATTAGCACATTGAAAGTGATGATTAAAAGTCACAAAATCACTTAAGCATGTGCTTATATTCGTATTAGTTCAGCAAATCAATAAACATGATTTTTAGTTATGTATACCCACAAACATCACTCGAATAATTAACTAGCTTACACCAAACGCCCAGAATTCAACATGTGCATTTGTCCAGTCATATTAATGAAACTGCAGAAAATGGTTAAAAAATTAATCAAGTATTTAACTGCTTCACTAGATCAGGAGAGTTTAAACACATACTCAAATGTCACATTGAATTAGTGTTAAGATGTGAATGTGCTTAAATTCTGCATTGAATCTGGAATTAAATAGCAAATGTACTTAGGATTTTTTCCGATGGAAAAAAAATTCCCTCTTACCACCACGAACAGCAAAATGCTATGAGGCTTTGAAATTTCAAAATATGTGGCTACCGCAAAACTAAAATTCATTCCCTTTTGTACATGATACACGCCATAATAAACTCCTTTTCTGTAGAAATAAATATACCTTAAAATAACAGATGAACTAAAAGATAATGCGATCACATTGTCAGTTAAGAGGAATAACCCTATTTAGACTCTGGTATTTGTGACTAAAAATTGTGATAGCAAAGTTTCTATTGATGTTAATGAAATGTTCTTTCATGAGAAAAGCCAAAACTATGGCTTCTATGTAGGATTTTTCTTACTTTTTTTTTCAGTTTTGCAAAAAAAAAAAAGAATTAAGGAGATGTAATGGAAGCAGGGGTTGATGACTTAGAGTATAGTGATGGGGAAACAGACCCATAACAAGTTCAAATTTATGATTATGAGAATTAAGCAGTCATATTTTTCCCCATTGGCAGAATAAGAGGCTCTTAGTGACTGGTTAAGGCTGAAGGATACTAAATCATGACCACGCAAATACCTATTTGATAGTGCATTTGGATAGTAACATATTAGGTGTCATAAAAGTACACTTGTCTTTGTCATAGACCTTTACTACTTTCTGATAATAATTCTGTGGAGAACACATCCTGATTGTAGCATTACTTACTAGTATCAAAGAAGTTTCTCCTCTACCTGATAAGTGATTTTTTTTTTAAACCAGTGTATAATGCTGACTTGTTTCTCACAGAACTTACAGAACATTTCCAGGCACATTCAGATATCTTTATTGCCTTAACTAAATACACTTGCAAAAAATATTGTTGTTGTAGATCATCCAAGTGAGAATATCACCATATTGCTACGAAATCAATTATCACATGTTGTAAAGACTGAACGAAAGACTGAGGTGTTCTACTTGCATAAGTTCTGTTTTGGCAGTAAAATTCTGTATCTATTGATACTAGAAAAGAAGTCACTCATAGCAGTGGAAGTTTCTGAATTGCCATGTACAAGTTGATCAAATGGACAAAAACAACAGATGGTACAGGAATCTGGATATCACAGTTCTCTTCCAGGTTACTGTCTTAATTATTGTCCTAGAGCATTCCACTCCGTTTTTCCCTCCAACATGTTCTTGTGTATGTGTTTGCACATGTATTCAAAATTTCAGCTGAAGGGATGTTGGAGGTTTCTTATTTAAATCCTGTCTCAATAAGCAGTCAGATAAGATGTTTTCCACATCTTAAGTATCTTGTGCAAATGAAATAGTCTGAGTAAGATTGGCTATAGCTTTAAGCTTCCTAAGGAGCTTGATTCTGTTGACAATGACTTTTTAGGGCATGTTTGAGGAACCTAATGAAATTCAACAAGGGCAAGTGTAGGGTACTGCATCTGGGGAGGAATAACCCCATGCATCAGTACAGGTTGGCGGCTGACCTCCTGGAGAGCAGCTCTGTGGAAAGGGACCTGGGAGTCCTGGCGGACAACAGGATGACCATGAGCCAGCAATGTGCCCTGGTGGCCAAGAAGGCCAATGGCATCCTGGGGCGCATCAAGAAGAGCGTGGCCAGCAGGTCGAGGGAGGTCATCCTCCCCCCCTACTCTGCCCTGGTGAGGCTGCATCTGGAGTACTGTGTCCAGTTCTGGGCTCCCCGGTTCAAGAAGGACAGGGAACTGCTGGAGAGGGTCCAGCAAAGGGCTACAAAGATGATTAGGGGATTGGAGCATCTTTCTTATGAGGGAAGGCTGAGGGACTTGGGGCTTTTTAGTCTAGAGAAAATACGACTGAGGAGGGATCTTATCAATACTTATAAATACTTAAAGGGAGGGTGCCAGGCAGATAAGAACATCTTACCATGAGGAGGAACTTCTTTCTTTTGAGGGTGGCAGAGCACTGGCACAGGCTGCCCAGAGAGGTTGTGGAGTCTCCCACACTGGAGACATTCAAAACCCAACTGGACGCCATCCTATGCAACCTGCTGTAGGTGTCCCTGCTCTGGCAGGGGGGTTGGACTAGATGATCTCCAGAGGTCCCTTCCAAACCTAACCATTCTCTGATTCTGTGATTCTGTATGCAGAAGAGCACCAATAGCAAAGATCCCAAGTAGGCTCAAACCCAAATCATGCACTCAGCTGATCAGCTTAGACAAGAGAGAAGCCATTCTGGATCTACAAAGAATGTAAGCCTCTAAGGGACTCCACCGTTATCCTAAAAGACAGCACCCATTGCGGTCCTTCTAGCCAGACCATTAGGCAATCCACCTAAGCGGGAACAGAGAGAATATGTATGTTCTGTACATATGTAACAGCTACATAACTTGGTCAAAAATAGTTTAAAATTTGAATGGAATCTGGCCCAAGTGGAACAAAATTGAGATGGAAACCAGAGAGTTAGCTAATCAGTCATTCATACAGAACATTTCTAGTTAAACACAAGGATATACAACAGTTGCTAGTATAATCTTTGCAGCTGCTATCTGTAAATACCAATCATTACTGCAGCATTCGGTTTACTCTTGCACCTTGAATACTGCACTGACACCAACGAGAACTGCTTTCATTTTAGAATGGTATTTTTACTGTTTTAACATAGGGAAGGTTGCACTGTGCCACACTATAGCTAGCTATTAATTTGCCTTAAATGCTATTTCGGTGATATTTCTTTCTAGACAAACTTGTACTAAAAGACAATGCAGACGTTTGCAAGTTCAGTTTTTTATGCTCCAACAGTAATTACAGAGCTGCAAGGGGCTTAGTAGCATATGCTCTATAATACCCTATGCAGTTACAAAAATTTAAATGATAATTAAACAGTGTTGTTAATAGTTTTTATTCAAAATGTAAAAAAAAAGGAAAGAAAACAAAGGAAGAAAATGTTTATGGTAAAAGATTTTCAGTACTGATTCATGTTGACATAATTGTGGCTCCGTAAGGGCTAAACTCTAATTCAGTGGCAGAATAGTAAATTCAAAATTATGCTTGCTTCTGCAAAACCTACCTTAGGACTCTCCTCTTAACAGCAATGCAAATCCACTCACAATTTCTTTCAACATTACCACCCACAAAGCGGAAAACAACACAAAGTGCTATGAGTAACTATAAAGGAAGTCAATAGGAGATAGATGAATTGTTTGGTTTAAACATTTTTAGCCTTTTTAAGATCAGTCATTATCTGAGTAGAAGTAATATTTTTTATTTAATATTTTCAAGTTGTTTGTATAATAAGTGTAAAAAATCAGGGTCTAGCAAAGTTGGCTGCTGCAGAATGATGCTTGGTACTCAGCTGACTACCTTTGCACTTTGGTTTGGCCTACAGCTATTTGCTCCAGTCAAGCAATGAGATTTTTTTAAAGAACCCCATTATAATTTTTGTCTGATTTCTCTGAGGTTTTTTGTTTGGTTTGGTTTTGGTTTGTTTTTTTTTTTCAATGAATGTGCAGCAGTTACAGCACTGCTAGAACTCCCAGACTTCGAAAATTAGGACATTTTCGCCAATTTTCCAGGAACTTTTATTGACTAATCCAAGTGGAAGAGAGTTACAAAAAGGGATTTAAAAAAGAGTATGAGTGGATTGCCTATCGTTTATAATCATATCAGGGAATGGACTCTGCCTAGCTCATATTATTTCTGAGCTTTTAATCAAGTAATTCAAACCCTAAACCTCCACAGTGATTTTGCCTACACAACTCTTCCTCCGTCCTACACGTCTATCGCTTGTTCCTAGAATTCCTGTGGTTCTCCTGCCCAAGTATTAGAAGAAAGCCCAGGCAGAGATAAACACTGAGTCATTTCTCCTGAATATCCACCTTGAAGAGAAAGCACAGCAAACCTAAGCAGCAGAGGTTTCTTGCTCTCTCTCCCATTTTTCCTATCCCTGGCTTCTTCCCAAATCCACATGTTCTCTTCAACCAAACATTTAGTGAAAGTCGAGGTTTCTAATGTTTAATCACAACTGAACATTTAATGAGGCATTCTTTGAGAAAGGTTTTATCAAAACACCCATTTCGTCTCACTTTGAGACAATCACTTAAAAACACCAAAAACAAGCATCGTAACTTCCCTACACATTTAACATTCTTTAATAACTTCCCCATGAAAGATGCATAGCCTTGACAGTCCCCCCATTTTAATTGATTATTGTCTAACCAGAACTGCTTGACGACTAATCTACTTTTCCCTAAGCCAGAAAGGATGATTCTTCACATCTTAGCGTTATGTACAATTTTTGACCATGCCATTATGTGGTTTGATGATGGTGCAGATATAACTCCTTTTCAAGGTAATAAAGACTGTTCTGAAGTTGTTTTTTGTGTGTTTCTTGGTTTTATGTGAGAGTTGCCTGGCAGTCTGTTCGTCGTTCATCTTTCATGTCCTACTGCTCAGGTCTCACTCAGAAAATGAGATAAGCATCTTCCACGCTTATCTGTTCTGTGTGTACTCAATTTTGAGGGCATTTATTGAGAATTTCATGGAATATATGCCCATCCACTAGCACATTTTGTAATTAACAATGTGTATTTATACTTTGTTGTGACCGTGCGACTCTTTGGTGAAAATGGTTTGATCCTGGCAAGATCTGAGATTAGACTTGTGAGCAATTATTTGCAAAAACAGGGTTTAGTTTTGGGGGTATCTATAGCCACTGTTTTCCTCTTATTTTTGCCACTTAGAGTAATGCTGGCATAGAGTCATGAGTATATAGGCGTTTAGTTTGGGTTTTTTTGTGGTTGGTTGGTTGTTTTTTGGGTTTTGTTGGTTTAAGTTCAAGCATTGAACTGAAGAGTTATTACTGAACTTTGTGAAAATATATCCTTATACTAAGATAACATGCTATATAAATAAGTGAAGTTTTGTGGTTTGGTTTTTTTTTTTTTTAATACAGGTCTGGGATACAGATATGGAAAATAGCTAGGATAAAATAAACCAGATGTGCAGGGGTATTGCAGTACAAAAGTTTATCTGAAGTAACTGTCCACATATACATGTTTACCCACCATTAATGGTAAGCAGCTGAGTGTTTGAACAAAGTAGCATAAGCTATACTGTTGTATCGATGGGGAAAAAGCTAACCATGACAAATACTATGCACAAGCTGACATACTGTCTACATACACACTCCCTCTAGTAGTTTATAATCTCAGCAAGTTAGCTAAATGATGTGACCTGACTGAAATTCCATTACTGCAGCAACTGTCTAGAATAGTCTGTGATAACAGACCAATACTAACATTATTGAACTTTGTCTTTGATGATCACTGTGATAATATCAACCTAGTGCATGAATGTATGACTATCAAAGCAAGTTGTGTAGATTATGGGGAAATAATTTTATTTTCTCCAAAATATGTCAGTAATTTTACTTGCCACCGTCTGACAGTTGGCCTGATGTTTCGTGTCTCTATCATGCCGGCTTGTCTGTCCTCTGATATTATCAGTTATGTTTGTCCAGCTCACTGAATCTGTGACTTTCCAACACAGGCTTCCATTTTCAAATGGTCCTACTATATTCTTGAGAAGGGATTTTTTTGGTTTTTTTTGTTGTTTGTTTCGGGTTTTTTCCTTTTTTCGGGGGGGTGGTGGTGGTTTTATTTTTTTAAAGCAAACATGACTTGACTGCTTTAATACACATTTTTCTTGGATATTTAGCTTATTTCAGTGATTCCAGTATTATTGGGAAGCAGATGGATCTTCTCTCCTGGTATCTTGCCATCCTGACAGAATGATGGATGTGAGCACTTGAAAAATCTTTATCTTATTCTACATTGTTCATAGATGTTTTCTAGCTCCTGCTTTGAAACTGACACACATCTTGGCTTACACTTTGTATGGTTCTTCCGAGCTTTGTGCTTTCATCAGGTTGAACATTGCAATCTATTTCAGCTACTACATCTCACTTTGTTTCTGACTTTTTTCCCCTGTACTTATACATAGTATAGTACATATATTCATATACATATCGAAGCTCCAAGACTGCTGTAGAAAAAATTATTTTTTTGGCTTGAAAATACTAATCAAACTTTTCATATACACACGTGACTGTCTAACATTCCTTTTCAGTGTAGTGCATCAGTTTCCTTCCAATGGGTAAATCCCTTTTAATTGCTGCCAATGATAAACTACATTTGTAGATGAGACGAGAGCAATGGATGTCATGCTTCTGCGAGGTTTTGAACACTGTCTACCGCACCATTCTTGTATCCAGGTTGGGATATTATGATCTTGACTGGTGTAAAATATATTAAAAAAGTAGAAAAACAAAAAAAAAAAAGGAGAAAAAGAAAAAAAAAAAAAAAAGGCTGTCTGGATGACCTGGCGTAGGCTAGAAGAGAAGACTTCAGAGAGATGTAATAGCAGTCTGCAAGCAAGCACCTGTGAGGAGGTTATCAGGATGACAAAGCCAGGCTCTTCAGAGTGGCACACAATGGGAGGATGGGAGACAAAGAATGTAAGTTGAAACAAGAGAGATTCAGACTGTATTCAAGGAAAAACATCATCGTATGGAAAATCAAGCACCAGAACAGGTTGCCCAGAGAGGTTGTGCCATCTCCATCTTTGGAGGTTTTTAAGATCCAGTTGGATAAAGCCCTGAGCAATGTGACCTGCTCTCATAGCTGACCCTGCTTAGAACAGGAGATTGGACTAATAACTTCCTGTGATCCCTTTCAACCTGAAAGGTCCTAAGGCAGTAAGAGCCCCACGTCAAGCAAAGTTTTATTGAGTTTTACTCCCCTGGCCTTTTTAAGTATACATGGAGATTGTTTGTTGTCAAATACAATTTCTGCCATACTGTTACAAATTCACACAGCAGGTTCTATTCATATTGGATTAGGGACTGTGCCTATTATTTAGCATGAATCTATGAGGCAATGTGCAATATGTTGTAGGTTACCATTAGTTTTCACAGTGCCTTGGAGAAACAGTAAAAATTAAGAGGGTGTAATTCCATTAAGTGTAAGTTTCTCCACGTAGGCAGAAAGAATCACCTATGAAAAACACAAATGAGATATTAAGCAGGGGTTCTTCGGAATAGTATCTGAAATTAACAAGGAATCACAAATCAAATATGAATAAAGGAATTCATGCTAATATTAAAGAAGGCTAATTTTTCTTAATAAAGGTATCCTCTGCAAGACACAAATTATTTCCTCTTTTCCATTCAGTACTGATAAGACACCAAATGCAGCATTGTCTCTGACTGGGAGCACTGTGGTTCCAGAGAGATATGGACCACAGGAGTAATTTGATTGAATTCCTATGTTTTATCTGAACACAGATAAAAGCGACACATAAGACCAGATGTCTAGGATACATTTTCTGTGAGGAAAGGTTGAAGAAATTGGAGGTAGAAAGGCTACAGAACACAAGACTAAGGGATGATCTAATAAACCTTCTAGTATGTAATAAGCAGTTTAACAGAGGAATGGAATAATTTGCTTTACTTCTCTGCTCTGTACAGGACAAAATGACCTGGGCCCAGGCTACACCAACACTATTCAGGTTAGGTATGACAAAGAAATTTCAGACTAAGGACAACAAAGTAATACAATCAGTCATCACAGGCAAATACAGAAATTCCCTTTATTAGGAATTTCTAGAGACACGCTGGATAAACTTCTGTCAGGAATTAGGCAAGTGCCACTGACACTATCTTAGCGAGAGGAATGGATAGATGACAATGATTTTCTGTTGTTCTATGAATAACATCATCTATGAATTCAATCCTTTTGGTTTCTTTTAATATAACATTGTAGGTGGCACTAGTATTTTTTTTTTCAATAGGCTTGAGTCCAGTTATGTTCTTGGGTATCAGCAGCTATGGACTGGTGTGCAACATGGTGGTAGATTGTTGCTTTCCCAGTTCAGTACTTGCCAAAGTTTGTATTAGACAATGTCCTGGTTTGAGGTAAAACAGGACCAATTTTGTTCAATAACTTTGCTTCTTAGCTGGGCCTCCTCTAAGTACTGAAATTAACAGCATATTGTGCAGACAATATTCGCTCTCTCGGAGTGATAAGACCTATGTTTATAGTTGATACCAAGGCATAGTATGCAGAGAGGCTCTTGCTTATACTTAATAATACTTAAGTACTTAAGACACCAAGTACTGAAAACAATTTTGCTTTTATGAAATTAGGTTTACTTCAGTTGTAGCCAAGTTTGGGTACTTTGTCTATTTACATAGACAAACATTTTGCCTGGCTTTTCAAGAGTTATTATGGATGAATTACACAATTTTAGCCAGTCTAAAATCCAATTATTTATTTTCTACATTTGCTTTGTCTTACTCACACCAACAAAATTGAGAAGCAGGTATTCTATATATTTCCATGTATGACAAACTTGGCAGACCTTACTCCTTCAAAAAAATGATTTTACACGTTTTGATGCTTTTCTCAATGCAACATATTGTATTGTCTGTTCCTGGTGCAATTTTCTAGTGCTCACATTTCTGTTATGTGAAGAATCATATGTTTATTGTTATTAAATTCCTGAATTTAAAGTTTTTAACTGAAAACTGATTCTTCTGGTTGTCCATGGAGCCTGGTGTATGGAGTAGACCCTGCTATTTTCCTACAGTATTCTACAAGTAATTTATGTTGTCCTTAATAGTATTATGATCTTGCCACTGTATAATTTCAGTTCAACTTTTTTTCTTGAATGTAATTCTGTTTTCCTCCCATGAAAAATACTAAAGGATTCTTTGAAGCCTAGCACATTCACAGATGTCCCAGTATCTACTTGGCATTCAATTTCCTGTTTCTGTGCTGTGTCTTTACATGTGGTGGTACTCTACATTTTAGAAACCATTTAAAATGCACTGTATTAATATATAGGTGTAAAATCTCATTCCTCCTCTCTCTCACTTCTTGCTTGCTTCCTTAGTATAACACATTTATTTTCTTTCTTCATCTCTGAGCTTTAGCATCAATATTCCCTTTTGACAAAGTCACTGAATATGTCCCCCTGTGCTGGGCATTTTCTGTTATCATGGTATTTTTTTTCTGTAACCAAAAATTTTTCTTTGCACTTTCTCTCCTATTTATGAAACTAATTTTGGGCTAGTTTTTGGTGCATATACTTTGCATTTATGCACTGTTATATACTCATTTGTGTTTTTTCTGTAGCATCTAGTTGTTCTCTGTACTTGCTTTGAACAGAGACTAAAAGCCAAACTATACAAGCAAAAAAAAAAAACCCGCAAGAACAATTCCTTATTACTTAAAATATCTTAAACTTGGGGAGACCTCATTAATTGTTTTTTCAGCACTTAGGACTACACAGTACAGGAAGCCAAGAAATGTTTTAAAGAAATAGACTGTTTCTGCATGTTGCTGATAGGCACTACATCAAAATTACAGAATTGCAATTAATATGTAAAAATTTCATCAACCACTTAAAGCTGGGGCAGAACCCTGTTAATGCTGAAGTACAGTGATCAAATAAACTAAGCACACATCCTTCATTTCCTTGGATTTACAATGTTATATGTTGCACTTCCCATTAAAAAACTTTTTTGTAGCATTTTGAAATACCAGATTGCAGAATTAGATAATCTGTAAAACCGGATTTTGACTTTAAAAAAAGAATAAAATACAGATTCATGTAATGTATGCGGAACAAGTTGATTCCAGAACAACCAGCACTGGCTATTACAGGGCACGTTCCCAAGTTAATTAGACTCCATTTGTGTCCGAGCTAAAAATCTTATTTATGAACTATTCAATCTGTGAAATTTGGACCTCATCATGGTCCCGCTTCTGCTTGTGTTTGAAAGCATATCCAAAGCAAAAGGCTGAAAAGTCAGACTGAGCATGCCTAATGCCCCTCATATAAGCAGCGTGGATAGCAGGTATAATGGAAAACCATAGAGAAGCACAAGCCAGAGATGCAGTTCCTAGGACACAAAGAGCTCCTTAAACCCCTTTTCCTCATAATTCATTCAAACTAATTCTATCTCCATAAGACAGAACCAACAAGATACTTATGGGGGTTTTTTTATATTATTATTTTATTTTTTTCTTTTAAACTGCCCTGAAGAAATAAAGAATGCCACTGTTCTTTTAAACAGTTCTGATTATGTTAATACTGATGGAAAAGGTTACTTAGAGTTCTTACTAAGAGATTAGTTTTCCTTTATATTTTTATAGGACCTTTATAATGATAATATAAATTTAATGCTATGGCTGCTCATAAACCATTAGGAACAACACAAATATCTTCTTTATAGATGGGAAGGTAGAAGGTCCTGAAAAATAATTCTGGTTTGAATGTGTGGAAGTAAATTTATGTAAATTGTTGTCAGTCATCTATGTATTCATTTCACTAGCAAAATAACGTTATAAATGATCTGTAGCCAACAATTCTTCACTTGAAGACATGCAATGCAAATATTTATTCAAAACAGAAAATCACTTAAGGATAAACAGAAGTCTTACCACGCCAATAGAAAAGTAGTTATTGATGATGTTGTAAGGCACTGGGTCTCCTTTCTCATCTTTGTCATTGGGTATTACTTCAAATTTCCACCTGTCCAGCAAAATCTCTGAACTATTCTCAATGTCTTTTAAGATCTTCATCAAATTCTCACCTTCATAACCTAGCAAAACATGAAAACAGTTATTTCATCAAGCATAATAAAGTTTCATTCTGTTTTCTTTCTGTTTCTAGATGACTGGTTGGACGGAACTCTGAGCAAGCTGATGTAGTTGAAGATGGCCCTGCTTATTGCGGGGGGATGTTGGACTAGATGACCTTTAAAGGTCCCTTCCAACCCAAACTATTCTATGATTCCATGACTGGAAAAATGAAAACTATGCATACGAGGCCTGAAAAGCAGGATTGTGGTTAAGTACTGCAATTTTCCAGCACCTCTCATTAAAAGTACACATACAAAGCTGATTTCTGCACTCAGCTAAATTAATGTAAACTTAGATTAATTCTACAGATTTCACTGGGCGTCAAATTTATCTTGAGAAAATGATCTTCAAATCTTGCCAATCCCTTGAATTTTCCAAACAACTACAGCAGTTATCCAAAAAGCTAAGGTTATACTTTGCAAAATGTTCTTGCTATGAAATTAATCTCAATATTTAAATTCCTTTGATTTCAAAATTTATGGAAAAGATGACATACAGTAGATTTGTCTGATTAAAGTCGGGCAAGAGACTGAAAGGTTAAAAGTTGGCTAGTACTTTTTGTCGATTGTTTCAATGTGGTTTAGCATAACAAATCCAAAATTTGTAATCCATAACTGATGACTTATCAGCAGAAATAACATTTTTCCATCTTTCAACAACTTCTTTATCAGCCTCACCCTGCTCTGCAGGGACATCTTACTATTACTTGCCAAGAAGCACTCACATGTCTTTAGGTAATTCACCAGTAGTAGTAGGTCACTACACTATATACTAAACTCAGCAGAAAACGTGTTTACACACTCCTGAGTATACACAACATACACAGGCATAAAAAGAGTGGGGATTTTACTAAGTGACATTATCAACTCAGAATACTATTCAGCTCAAATGACTTTGTAAGAGATAACTAAGATCTGTGGATTCATTCCTTCAAATCAGAAATAAATACTCATATTCAAGCAATATGTACTTCCTGGGTCATTAACAGTTTTAGCAAGCAAAGCCATTCAAAGCCTTCCTGCTCAAAATTCATTGCTAATGTATTTCTTTATAGTTGTATGGTATGTTTTTAATAGTCACTGCCAACCACCACGTAACAGCAGCTTGCACGACTCCATTTGTCTGCATCCTTGAGATTACTCACCAGCAATTTAGTTTCTGGAAGCCCTGTCTCCTCTCTCATCTATGGAAGTTCCGGAAAATGTTATGGCATTGTCTAGCACAAAGCAACTGGGCAAAGAATTATGAAAGCCAGAGTATTTTCATACTTTTTCTATTTTAGTCCAGATGGAATCACTCAAAACAGAAGGTAAATAAATAGAAGTGAATGGAAGGACAGGTCCTGACGAATGTAATCAAATGCTCTCACAGCTGACCCTGCTTAGAACAGGAGATTGGACTAGTAACTTCCTGCAACCTCTTCCAACCTGAATTATTCTATGACTCTATGAACTGTTCAGAAAGTGAAGCAAGGCTGATTTGATTGGGGTTTGGGTTGTTTTTTTTTTCTTTTTCTTCCTAAGACTATGTGAATAAACAATCACCAGTCATGACACAGAAAATGAACGAGGTCCTCAAATGATTTGACAGAACATTATAATTAACAAAGAAGTTCTACAGCATGGAAACTACTGAGAATTTCCTAAAGACTGTCTGGTAACAAGGCAGACATTTGGAAAGGAAAATTGCTATATGAGACAGAAAAAGGAAGAGATATCTACAAAGGCTGAGAAGTTCCAAATAAACAGCCAAGTTCCAAATACACAACTACTCAACTGAAACGACCAACTGAGACCTGAAATAGAACTGGCTGTGAGCCCATAAACTGACATGCTGTCACCAGAGACTGAGTCTTGGCTAAGACTTTCTTCTCTGTGTCTACTTCAAGTTATGCTGTCATGCAAATCCTCAATGGAAGTAAGTTATTGGAGGAGCTGAGAGTAAGGCTCCATACATCCAGGAAAGGATGCAAAGGGTATTAGAGGTTCGAGTTTACATATACTCTCTTTTCAGCATTCTTTGCCTTCTCATTTCCTGATAAATAGCACCACGGCATTTATTGTCTGGAATCCTCTGCAGAAGAGAAGGGGAGTGGATCAAAGGAACTAGTCTGAGGCTGAGACACATTTTTCATTTAATATTTATGAAAATTAAAAAAGATGAAACCACTCCAAACCCATTATTAGCTGTTTTCAGTAACCCTTTCAGAACAGCCCCAATTAAAATCCATTTAAGAATACTCCCTTTATAAGGTATTGATCAAAGAAATGACTGCAATACAGATTGTAAAAAGCCAATCAAATAGTTATATACTACTCTCATTGCACCTTGGAGCCTTTTTGGTGTCAGCAGAAGCTACAAACAAGGTATGAAGAGTGATTACAACCTTTAATATCTATAAAATCTTTCATATAACATTTACAGACGGCTAATTCCAAAAAGAGGAAAGGTGATGAAGGTTCTTTACATGCATCATAAAAAAGAAATCCAAATGTTGATAGTAGACTTTGATGCAAAAGTTATTTTTTTCCTTGTAATTACATATTGCATTTTATTTTAATTTGTTTACCTCCTCCCCATCTCAGACACCTTGCTAAATCATTGCCAGTCCCAAGAGGCAGGATAGCAACTGGAGGATGCTTAATCAAGTTCGCTTTCTCTGTGAATAAAGAAGGAAAAACATAACTAAGGAAAAAATGTACCTAATTGTGTGGTATTGATGCAACGACTGTGTTAGGCTTTGTTTCAGTAAAAAACAGTGATACATTTTGTATATGAGATTAAGCTGCCTGCTCAGCAACAAGCATTTCACCAAGCCACTCCATTATGCAGCCCCTTCCCCAGTCAATATACAATCCTTAATCTAATTTACTCAATTGTTATCACAAGGCCTTTTGTACCCCATAGATGCTATAAACATTCATAAACAACGATACTCAAGATCTTTCCAAGACTAAACACGTGCTCTCTGTCGCTCCCAGCTATGAATGAGAAAGAGTAATAGTTAAGGGCATGAATAATGACATGAATCTTGTACTTTTTCATCTGGGTGACCAAATTTGTGTTTAACTGTGTATTCCCTTGGATTCGTGTCTACACATGAGCACCATTACCAAGAACTCCCTGGAACCAACACCAGGGGTTTGCCCATCGGGAATTACATCTGCTATTCAAAATGAGTATCGATCTATCTGATCAAGTCTCCAAGTCAATATTTTGTATTTAATAAGTAACATTTTGAAACATATGAACTTACAGTGTCTTTGATTCTTTACTGGTACTTTTCTAGCATTTCAAGCCAAAGGATCTCTGTTCAAAATCCAATGGGAAAACTCTTCTCAAGAAATACAGCCTTTCTGAAAACTGGAAGTGGTGCAGCTATCCCCCAAGTATAATATTTCAAATACATAGTTTGTCAAATTCCCCATTTAATTGCAACAAGTAGCATGTCTAGTTTAAAAGTTATACTTGAATAGTTAAACAATCAGCTATTTTGTTCATAGAATTATGGACAATTATCAGCAATTCTCAGCAGGAATTTATATATCCAACAGAAGTGGCAGTGACATCTTGTTATTTATCAATTTCTCTCACCAATACTTTAGGAAGATTTAACATTCACAATACCAGTGTACACCAAATCGTTAAGATAATTTACTATTCAACAGAAGAATAGTAATACATGTTTAAAAGTCTCAAACTGAGGAGAAAAAAGTTTGGGGTTTTTTCCCTTTTTTCCTTTCTTTCCCTGTTTTCTTTTTTTCCTTCTTTTTTCTTTTTCTTTCTTTTCCTTTTCTTCTTGCTTTGCTCTTAGCTAAGATTCTTTGTATATCAGGAGATCACGGAAGAAAAGATCAAACTAGGAAGTGTCTGTTTCTTGAAAGAGGTGATTTCTTAAACTTTATATGTCAAAGGACTTTTTTTCACTAAAAGGCTGCATTGAAAAATCTATTTCCTGCACCTACGAAACAAATGGATTCTGGATCTCCCAAATAATTTCTTAGTTTGGTAACACAAAAATTACTGCAGAAGATAATATTTTACTAAGGCAAAATGCAGTCTTTTCTTGAAATAATGCCACCAAAAGAGAAAGTAACTACATAACATTTTAGACCTCATGACAAAAGTGATGGCACAATTAACAGCTGCAAAACTTCACCCCTTCCAAGTTTACACAATACACCTGATATTTACGTACAGTGATTTACAACTTTGAAAGTTACAATCAATATCTTGCATTTGCAAAAAGATTTTTTTCTTTTTTTTTTCAAACCAAGATTATAAATATGCCTTTGCTATCACCCATTCCTTCACGATACCATTTTTACTGTCCACGGAACATTAGAAGGGTTTCCAGACCCCACCTCCCACAAATCACACACTCTTCATCTAAACTTTCAGTTGAGTCTTTTGATGTCTCTTCATCTCCTTCCTAATTTCCATCGTCATGCATTCTGATTTTTTTTTCCTCTGCAGTCCCTCTAATGCCAAATAAATGATCATGTGGTGTGGAAGATATTCTCCCTAAGAAGCCTTGGGAAGTTTAAGTCTGTAATATCTTGATTTCTGGGCCTTCCTAATGATTTGTACAGAGGACTTTACGGCCAACTGACTGAAAGAACTCCAAAACTGAAATGGCTGTCAGCCCATTATATCCATTACGAGATAATGGAGCATAAAGAAACATTTGGTAACCGAAAAAGCCAATGAGCTAAGGTCAATGGTCTTAAAAGAAACAACTTATATTTTACTCAGTTTGGGGAACAGACCTTGAACTGAAATTAAATTAGACTGATTCAAATTTCTTGCTTTCTGGAAATCCAGAGGACTACAAACTCTGAACTTGTCTAGGGATTTTGTATATCCTTTGCAACTTGAATAATAAATTTCAAAAATTTAAATGAACAAGATCTTGTTTGAAATAGCTGTATCCATATGTTGGTATATAGGGAAGAGCAGTAAAACGAAAAACATGAGTCAAGCAAAACTATGTAAATACTATTGATTACCTATGCAATCCAAAATCCAGCCTACTGTTCCATCTCCACCACATGCTAGTACTCTGAACTCAGGAACATCACGGAAAAAATTTAACCTGAAAACAGTAAATGAAGATACCTATTTAATTATCATAAATGTACTGTGCATTACACAAACATTTTATGGCTTAAGACATTTCATTTAATAGTAAATGGCAAGTGAACACTTGAAATAATAATCACCCCTGCCCATGCATTCAACATTATATTATCTGAAAAATTTAATATGAAAGTGTTAATTCAAGGATTATTAGGGTACATTAATATTAGAAATAGCTCGGACCTGATGATTAATCCAAATCTTTGTCTCAGTTCAAACCTCATTTGAAACTATTGCCAGAAAACATTCTCTGTTTACCTAGTTGTAAATGGATATGTAGCCTCTCAAGACAGAAAAGTCTAAGGTGGCTAAATGTATTAGCCACAACATTTCCTTGTGAGGTGCTGGCTATAAAAGCATATGAAAACAGCTTATTTCTGATAGTACACTAATACATAATAAGATGAACATTTTGTGGTTGAAAGAAACAACTTTGCACCATGGTTTAATACAAAATGAGTAAGCATCAGACTGAATGAGCCCATTCCATCATCCTACAAACCATATTTTAAAAGTGAAATATCTTTGGTAATATTTGCCTGGCTATTTCTGCTTCCATATCCATCGCGTGCTGGACAGTATCACCACCTCATTATCCACTTCAGTTCCATAATGCTGAAAAGTGAGGATATATTAAAAGAATTCTAAGTTGCAATATTTTAAATTTAAAAGCATCTTTTCAGGATAGCTATTGACACACACTGAAATTAGTCCTTACACATAAACTGTGACAAGACAAAAATTTTCCAGTAATTTTGCTGAATTACTATATACGTGTGTGTATTCACGTATATTTTATTCATTAGTGTCACACACATCTTAATGCATATTCTATACGCTAATGACCAGATCTGAATTCCAGTTTGCAATCTCCTAATAAATGCACAATTATTACATTGTACCCAAATTCTTAAATACAAATAAATATACACAATAACTTGCAAGTGTTTAATTCAGGCTATTTTCCATATGAAACTTTAATGTTGCACGGAGAATGGTGTTCCTGTCCCTAGAAAGTTTTAAAAATTCTTTTAGGCCTCTTGATAAAATCAAGAACACATGAAAAACTACAGAGTAAAATAAAGAGCATGGGAGAAGGAAATGGAAAGCACAATGGTCAAAAAAATGTTATTTAACATGTAGAAGAGGACAGGACAACTTCTTGTTCTATTAGTTTTAGACCAGAATTTCAAGGTTAGCCAAGCTGCATAGAATTAAGCCAATCATATTGTTGTCCTACTCCCTCTAATTTTCTCTTTTCAGAAGAGCTCTTAGTCAATTTCAAGTGTCAAGTACAATGTCTGAAGGATGCTTACTCGTTCTGTATTAAACCCTGCTTTGCCCTTCTCACTTCTTACGTTCTACTTCACACATCCGCAGGACAAGTGCTATAGGATCTCCTCTGATCCAAAATGTTATCTGCCAGATCTGACTGGGTACACATCTTTTGATAAGTATATGTGCTGAAAGCCCCTCTGCTGGAAGTCACGTCCTACCACTGTATGAGTGGGCACTGAGCTATGCCCTGGCTCACAAGTGTGCATCTCTGTCCCTTCATAAGACCTGGCAAAGAGACAAATGCCTCCCATCACCAGCATTCCCACTTCGACCCAATGTGTTGGGTCTGTGGAAAGTTAGCAGATCTAATTATATTGCTTCCAGTACTGAGAGTATTTCAGATTAATTTAAAATCAAATTATAACCCAGAGGTGACGGCAGGGTACTAACTTCTATAAATATTTAAGCATTTCCACCACATGTAACAGATGTCAAAAAGAAAGTCCAGAAAAAATAAAAAAACAACCAAACAAACAATCAAAAAACAACACCAAAATTACAGGGTTGATGCTAGCGTTAATCCAGATAGGCAGAACATAGACCTAAACCTCCGTTTCGCTTTTTATAAACAAGCATCCTCACCATATAGCTATCAAACATTCTTTTTGTTTTGACTGTATATTTAGTTTCCATCAAAAAAGTATAACTTTCCAGGAAAGTGGGGGACTGAAGAATCTGACAAAACCATATTGTCAAAAAATTCTCAATAAGCTTCATTCATATTTCCCTGGAGCATTATATATTTGTACACAGTGAATTTTCCACACAATTTCATAATACACCTTTAAGTTCACATTACTTTTTATTTTTATAAATTTAAATATAAAGATGATATATACATTATAGAAATACATAATACATACATTACATAAAAATAAAGTATAATATACCTTACATTGTATATTTGCATATATAAACAGGGTGTATAAATATACTATAACAAATATAAATATTTATACATTCAAATTACTTTATAAAATTAAATATAGTTATATAATTATATATGTAAATAAATCTCATTTGTTGAATTAGAATGTGCGGCCTCCATTAAGAGTTGGTAAGCAAACATGGTTCCCTGTTTATAAGCTTTCATTCAAACTCAGTAAGTGTTATAATTGTAAAGAAATAATTTGATAAACTTCTTAATAGAACTGAAGGTAAAGTGTAAGTATTGTCTATCAAGATAGCTTTAGTCAATTAGTGTTTTAATAGCACCTGTTACCTTTTATCCACAGAACAGTTTTAAAAGGTTTGAAAAAATGTTGGAGAGGAACTTAGTAAAAGTGGTTTGAAATAGAAATAGAAACAGTGGAAGTCATCGTAAAGGCTTTGTGCACTGTCAGACTAAGGTAAAGGACCAGAATAGAAAACTTAGTCTTATTTTCTTGAAGTGATTTATAAAGTTATACAAGAATTCTAGGCATATATAATAATAATAAAATAACATAAAATATAAAACAGTACTTACAATTTGGTTCCTCCCCAAAAGTTTTACCTCTACTTTTAAAAAACTTATTATTTAACTATTTAGATGATTACTCTTTACATAGCATAATATGGATAAAAATCTTATGACAAGCATGACATTAAGTACAAAGGAAAAATGTCCATTATATCAATAACCTTTACAGAAATTATGTCAATAACCTTGACAGAAATTAAATAGAATATAAGAAACAGGTAAATTAGATACTTAAAAACATGTATTATATTTTTATCAAATTCATTTTTAATATAAATTATACAGATTAAGAAAAATGTTGCCCCTTTTATTTATGGATATGAGAATAGGTAGATACGTAGAGGAAAAGAAGGTTATCAGGAGTTGTCAACATGGATTCACCAAGGGGAAATCATGCTTGACCAATGTGACAGCCTTTTATGGTGGCATGACTGGCTGGGTAGATGAGGAGAGAGCAGTGGACGTTGTCTACCTTGACTTCAGCAAGGCTTTTGACACTGTCTCCCATAACATCCTCACAGGCAAGCTTAGGAAGTGTGGGTTAGATGAATAGACAGTGGGATGGATTGAAAACCGGCTGAATGGCAGAGCTCAGAGGGTTGTGATCAGCTGTGCAGAGTCTAGTTGGAGACCTGTAACTAGTGGTGTTCCCCAGGGGTCAGTACTGGGTCCAGTCTTGTTCAACATATTCATCAGTTCACCTGGATGAGTAGACAGCGTGTACCCTCAGCAAGTTTGCTGATGATACTAAACTGGGAGGAGTGGCTGACACACCAGAAGGCTGTGTCGCCATTCAGCGTGACCTGGACAGGCTCGAAATTGGGCGGAAAGGAACCTAATGAAGTTCAACAAGGGCAAGTGTAAGGTTCAACAAGGGCACATAGGGAGGAATAACCCCATGCACCAGTACAGGTTAGGGGCTGACCTGCTGGAAAGCAGCTCTGCAGAGAGAACCAGGCAATCCTGGTGGACAAATTGACCACGAGCCAGCAACATGCGCTTGTGGCCAAGGAGGTTAATGGTCTCCTGGGCTGCATTAAAAAGACTGTGGCCAGCAGGTCAGGGAGGTTAACCTCCCCCTCTACTCTGCCCTGGTGGGGTCACATCTGGAGTATTTTGTCCAGTTTTGGGTTCCCCAGTTCATGAAAGACAAGAAACTACTGAAGAGAGTCCAGTGGAGGGCTACAAAGACAATCAAGGGGTTGGAGCATCTCTCTTATGAGGAAAGGCTGAGAGACCTGGGTCTGTTTAGCATGGAGAAGAGAAGACTGAGGGGGGATCTCATCAATGCTTATAAATATCTAAAGGGCGGGTGTCAAGAGGATGGGCCCCGACTCTTTTCAGTGGTGCTTGGCGACAGGACAAGGGGCAACAGGCACAAACTGGAACACAGGAAATTCCATCTCAACATGAGGAAAAACTTCTCTGAGGGTGACAGAGCACTGGAACAGGCTGCTTAGAGAGGTTGTGCTGTCTCCTTCTCTGGAGATACTCAAAACCTGCCTGGATGCAATCCTGTGCAACCTGCTCTAGGTGAACCTGCTTTGGCAGGGGGCTTGGACTAGACCATCTCTGAAGGTCCTTTCCCAACCCCTAACATTCTGTGATTCTGTGAATTGTTTTAGGAAATCCTGTCCCACTCACAGTAAAACTATTTTAATTTCCATTTAGGTACCTGCACATGACTTTCTCTCTCATAGTCAGCAGCAGTACACTATTGCAGAGATTTCAGGTGCTCAGCCACACAAGGTGGCATAACAGCAGCACTGTGTGAAATTGTTCAGCCAGTCGTCTTCACTCACAGTGGAAGCAAACGTTAAAACTGTCAATAGCCCAAGCAAAGAATAATTCATTGATACTGGTATCTGAGGATAGGTGTCAGCTAAACGCAAGGTAAACTGCAAATTATCAGTGGATATAAAAATACTATTTAACTTGGTAAATTTCCCCACTGTAGAGAAGATCAAAGTGCAAAAAAAGGGAACAGAACTTAGTATCTGCTTTCATTAGAGAAATTTTCTCTTAAATACTCTAAATGGCATCAGAGCTACTTCTAACGGTATTGAGATAATAATATTGAACTAATAAATCTGTAAAATCTTTACATTCAATAAATATTTATTTTTTATAAAGTGTGGCATAAATCAAATACAGTAATGTTATCAAAATTTTCTGGAATGGCATCTGTAACTTACCAGTTTGATAATTACAAGTGAACTAGTATGACATATGCATATTGGAAATATGCACACACACTGTGTGTGAATGGAAGTGAATGAAAAAAACCATTCACCATCTCAAAGCAAATTAGAGTCTGCTAAACCTTCATTAACAGATTTATGTTGACAAAGGACTGATCTGATATCAGATCCAGGTAAATCCTATAACTTAGAAACTTTGTCCACTTGTGAATTCACAATGCTGGGTTTAATCTAGCAATTTCACTAAATTAGATGTTCAGCTCACCACTGTTCTTAAACTTGCTGTCCAGAGGAAAGCACCAAGTTGAAAGACAAAGCGATTGCATTGCTGCACTCTTTACTCTTTTATTATAATGAAATTTTACTAAACAAAGCAAACACAATCCCTGACAAATGTCTATTTACTTGAGTATACGAATAAAAACTAAACACAGTTTTTCCTCTTCTAGACTGCCAAGCTGAGCTGGCCAATGTAATTGGACAACATATACACTTTAACCTCATTACAACTCTCAGTTAATGTTTTCTGTATACTGTAATGACACTATTTGTGAGACAGTAATTACAGTAAATCACTCTAATAAAAATAGTTTCAATAAATCCAGTTTATCATTGCATGGGGCAATATATTCCTCTCCCAGAATGGCATTTTAATGTGCAAAAGTTAACTGGTAGGTGCATATATTGCAGCTGAAAACCCTGTTTTCAGTTCATACTCTCTAAAGATAAAGGTGGCTGCCAATTTCAAACCACAGGCTTGCTAAAAATCATGATGGCACATTTAGAAACACAAGATCCCAGTCCTTCAGTGGGTGATCACATGGGATATTATATATAACTGTACCCTGGGCTGCATCAAAAGAAGCGTGACCAGCCGGTCGAGGGAGGTGATTCTCCCCCTCTACTCTGCTCTCTTTTTTGGGGTGACCGAGAAAAAAGAACCAACTCATCACAGCTTGCTTTGCCATTCTTTGGCAAAACTGTAGTTCTTCCAAAGAAATATGAACCAGGTTCAAGATTTTGTTCAGGAGAAAATAACTATGCAGTTATTATCTTCAAAATATATTCTTGGTGTATATGTCTTCCCAGAATACTCTGTGTATTCCAAATGTCCAACAGTTCTAGCAATCAGTTCCAATAATCAGGGAAAATAGTGTAATTTTCAAAATAGGCCTATTGCTTTGTGAAGTTACAAAGGCCCAGGTGTGTAGATTCCCAACTAAATTACAGAGTAAGTTGTAAGGATTCAGTTTGGCTGTCTTGGGCATCTTTTAACTGGACAGAATTTATGATTTAAAGAGGCCTGTTGAGGTAAACTTGCGGATAGAATTTAAAAAATACATGCTCTCCAAATTAAATGCTTAAGGGAGTCACAAAGAAATACAACTTTTGTGGGTATAATTTCTATTATAGAGTATAAAAATAACATAAATTAGACATTTTAAATAATAGACTTAAGGGAACGGGAGCCTTTTCAGCGGGACAAAGCCTTTGTGAAACGGTGACCTCTCTACAGAGTCATGTGAGTCTGTGGCTCAACTGCTATTCATCCAGCTATTATTTACCTCTCTTCGAGGTGAACAATAACTGAATTTCAGATTCTTCAAGATCATTAAATCCACAATAACAGTTGTTGTCAGAAGTAGAAGACTCCTATAGAGATATAACAACCAAACAGGGAAACTCTTTTCAAGGCTAAAAACACAGGTGCTAGGCACAAATTACACAATGTATCAGCCTGGCAATTTTCATGTCACTTTGTTAACTGTGGCAGTCTATAACTGTGGAGTACCTTTTATGCCTGCCTTCAGCTGCAGAGCTTACAGGGTTTCTCCGGCTCACCCATATCTCTCTGCTCCCAAATAAAGAATGCCTAAACCATTAATTATTATACCAGTGTTTAAAGTGTGCTGTTGCCCTTTGGCTGAGAGCTGCTTGATTTTCAGGCCTCGCAGCAGGTCAGTTTCCGTTCTTGGAAAGGAATCAATGTCAGAGTCGGCTGCCGCACGACTTATTTGCTTCATGTACATATTTCTATATAGATTATGTACATGAGTCTTGACATAAACAGTTCCGAAAACCTCAGCTTAGGCATGCTAAAAAGCTGCAAGAAATGTCTTTGTTGCTGCCGCTGCAGTTCTCCAAGTGCCATCCCACCTATTATGAAAGCAGGTGACACATCCACTTGAGTAATTGCACATTCAGATAGCAATACCAAAATCCATTGCCAACTTGTTCAAAATATTTTTCTGACCTGCTACACAACAGCATATTTATAAAAAAAAAATGCATAATAACTGATATTGCAAAGGTTTTTTGGTGTTTTGTTTTGTTTTTTAAGGGAGAGGTTTGAAAGGGAAAATGGAATGTACTATTTTCAGATTTCAAAAACATTCAAATATGGGAGTCCACTAGCGGCCCTTCTTCCTCTGAACAAAGGTTATTTTAACCCTGTTCCAACTCAGGTCTGCTAAGGAGTCCTTTATTCCAATACATTTCTGTGAAAGAACATGGTTATCCCACTGAAGAGGAAGAACGGAAGACCTAATGATTGACCTGCTGACGTTTTCACAAAAATACAGCAGCTTCACAGTCCCCCTAAGATTCAGGATTTTATTGATCTGCTAGTTCTCTTGTCTTTCTCCCTGTTATCTAAACAGGAGATACTTAGATTTTCAACAGAAATGAACTGGAAATATTAATTCATGTTAGCCACGTTAGCCACGTTGGAACTCGAGTCAGAAAACTTGTGAATGTTACCTTCTTGATTAAGGACAGCAGCCCACTAGAAAAATACCATCATAAATAAAAAACATTAACTTGTGGGTGAAAGCAGACAGTTTGGCTGTACTAAAAACACGGAAATTCTCCCCTAATACTATAAACTTACTATAGGTTAAGTAAACATGTCTAAAATTAAAATTCAAAAGAAAAAACATAAATCTCAAAATAGACTCAACTGAAATGTATTACAATAATCATAAATGCTTTAAAATAAATACACATGATGCTTATCCCTGTCCACTCAATAACACTAATTGGCACAAAGAATACACTTTTGTTTTTCTCTGTGCTGTACAATCCCCCACTCCATTCCATTTCAATCTAAATGACACATATGACAATATTAAATAAATGTAACATTTTGATTGACAATCCACTCTAACTGGCATTATAGAGATGGATGAGTGAGTGGACGGATGGATGGATGGGCTGGTTTTATTAGGCAATGCAGCCCTCACAGAAAGAGAAACAAGGATTGGTAAGTGAAATACTGTTTATTCAACTGCTTGCTTAAGGGAAAAATTATATGCAGCCTACATAGTATTGCCAGGGGCAAGAAGTGATGGCAGGAGATAAACTGGAAATTTAGGAGTATTCATTTCTGTGGAATGAATAAAAAATATACCAAAACAAGCTTAATAAAATGCAGTGTCTGTTTGAAAATTAATTAGAAATTTCTTCAAAGTGACTCTGAAGTAAAACTATTTCGATTCCTAATAGGAAGAAAAATTGAAAATATTTTCTAAAAAACACTGTCCTGGTTCAAAAGACTAGTTTAAATCGCTTCAGTGCAGGGTTTCAGTTTGAACTTAACACTGCCCTCTTGTGCTTATGCCTTAAAATACATTTTCTTTTACATCACAAGATACATGAAAACCACAAGTCAGTAATAGACAGAAATGCAGCCAGTAAGTGGGTTGGTTTGTTGGGTTTTTTTTATTTATTGATTGATTATTTTTTTTTAAAGGTTCATGAAATAAGATGAATTTGAACGAAAATATTTCAGTTGCTTCACAAGTTGTCATCTCAGTCTCTAGCATGCCATTTCTATTTCACTGTATGTTAAACAATATCAGTTACTAGTTTTGTCTCAGTTAAAATTTCTTATAAATAAGTTTCTGCAGTTTTTTCTAGTCCTCTTACTCTTAGGACTAGGATTACTTAAATTTTCCATAAGTGTCAAGACTAGCATAACAAAACATAACAAATCCTATTTGAGTAATAAAACAGCATTTGCTTTCAGGTGTAAGACAAATTTACAGGCATGAAAGAAATCATGCATGTCATTATTTCCATTTTTTAACAGGTTTTGCACCATTCTGTAGGTTGCATATTAGCCACACCACAGTGCAAGATATCCTGACAATCTTAACTTCAGAAATTATTGGCCCCAATCTGCTTTTCACTTTCATCAATGCTACAAACATCCCAAGTTTAACACAGTAAATGAATGGACAGCTGATCGTTTTAAGAGAGAATAGCTTCCTATACATTTGGCCTTAAAACCTGAAGTACTGGCAGAAACTGTCAGAGCATACTCTTTCCAGTAATGTATTTGTGACAACTGAAATATAACTACAATGCACAAACCACGTACATATCCACCTTCATCTAATTTTCCTCCAACTTAAAAGAAAAAGTCTAAACAAATAAAAACTCCCAAGATTAAAAAAAAAGTATTCAAACAACAGTGTAAACTTCACGTCAGTGAACACGTATCTCCTAATATCCTTCTGCAAACTCTTCTCACTGATGTAAAATTTAATGTATCAGTGACATAACTAAATAACATCCAATACATAAAAAATTATACACAGACCAGATGTTCAGTGCTGGTCTGTCTGTTTTCTTCTGCCAAAGCACCCACTACTTAAAAAAAAGACAATTTCAGGTGGCATATTTATAAAAAAAAATGCACAATAACTGATATTATGAAAGATTTTTTTGGTGCGGTTTCAAGTTGGTATTTGATATACTGCACTTCTCCTGTCTTAACATGAGTGCAAAACAGGAAGAATCATGGAAGAAGCACGTTAGGCGAGTGACTGCAACACTACCTGGTTCAGATAACACTTCAGTCCCTGTAAAAAGTCACTGCCAGTGTAATCTAGCCTGTTCAGTCATTTTCTGTCCACTACATCCCCAAGATTATGGAACTGATAAGGACTGCACAGCCACTGTGATTTGAAACATTCTGTATCTGACACGCATAAGAGTATCTGTATGTATACTAAATATATATATATTACATAGACACATACGTATGTGCACGTATGTGTTTATGTAAAAGAAACCTATGTCCTGCAGGTCAGTCTTTGAGGCTGCTTGATATTTGTAACATAGAAGTAACCCCCACATGAACTTGGGTTGCTGATATAGCAGTAAAAGCTGCAGATATAATGAAATTTATCCCACAGTTCTTACAGACTACTGCATGATTATCAGTAAAACATATGATACGTAGTTTTATTTGTATGTGTAAACAAATAATACCTGTAAATTTCTGCAGCCATTTAGAGGTCTATAGTGTTGATACATTCAAAACATGCTATATGTGCTTCAGTCTGTTCATTTGATTATGTAGCATTTTATTAAATGAGTTCCTGGTAATAATATTAACTGTAGACTTACCCTGGCATTGGTCCATTTCCAGAAAGACTATAAACTTGACGAGGATTTAAAAGGTACTGAAATTTTCTATAAATTCTGAAGAGGTAAAAGAGACAAGGAGACAATATTTACTTATATGTTTGGAATTTTTTTTAAACATATCAAATGAAAAAATTAAAGCAGCTAACACATACTGTAATTATTTGAATTGCAGGATCTCATTTATACCAAAAAATCAAATATTTGAACATAGCAATTATAATTCATACATACACTGTATTGTGGGTATAAAATTGAGACAGAAGTGCTACAAGCTATCTGCAAATGCTGTATGTAGACAGAAAAAAAAGGATAAGGACATAAAATGACACAAGAAAAGGTGAGTCAAAAAAGCATTTAGAAGAGCACATTGGTTCCTGTTAAAGTAATCCCATGCTAAAGGAAAGATTTATTCCTGAAATTTATTGCTAATACAAAATTACAAGTATAATTAATTGCAAAAGCAAATCGCGCCTTTGCCACCCACCAAAAATGTCCTCATAGGTTGAACAACATTCTAAGAAAGCAAACCTATTGTCGGCTACATCTCCTTTGAATTATATTTGAATGGGAAGAAAATGAAAAAGATTCAAACCAATTGTTTTACTTAAATTACACATATTTTAGAATTATCTGAATAATAGGAAGCAATTTATTGATACAGCATGAAAAGCATTGTCCTACCCCATAAGGGGATGCTATTTACTGTCCCAGCCCCAGCAGATATTTCTTTAAATAGCAGACTATTTCAAAAACTGTAACTTTATAAATTTGAGGTTACTTATCCTAAAAGTTTGACAAACATTTTGTTTCTTCGTTACAAACATTAGAAATGTAATTTTCTACATTGACTACAACATGGTAGCTGCTTCACTTCTTACGTAGAAACAAGTAAGCACATGAAAGAGTTGGAGACTGGAAAGAATACATGTATACCCGGGATCTATGGCAATAGTTTAAATTATAAACCCCTGTTTCTTGCTTTTTAATTTTAATTTTTATCTCCTCAAGCTAATTAATGTTTTAATGTTTTTAAGAAAATTTTATTTTTCTACTGAAACATCTCTCTCTTTCTTTTTACTGCCTTAAATAAACTAGAAGCACAGTAAGAACTGAATTTTAAGTTAAAATGTCCATGTTTTCAAATTCAGCAAAATAAAACTGTCTGAACACAATCTATGTGCATGTTGAGGGGGTTTTTTAAATTATTTTACCTGCTTAACAGCAATGCATAATTTATCAGGCTGGGTGGAAGACAAGGGTGTAAGAATACTGAATACAAACAAATTTATAATTATGTCTAAAATTGCCAAATTGGAACATTTTCTTAACTTCTCAATTATTTAGCGGTATCAGCTTCTTCATACAGCATTGTATTCAAACACACTCACACAATCTACTCCTGATGCCATTCCTGACAGAAAAAGTCAGTGTGAAATGACTGGTTTCACTTTGTAAGCATGCACACACCATTGTCAACAACTGTGATGACGACTAAATCAGACATTTGACAGTGGATTTACAACACAGTATATTTCCATTTCATTTGCAGCGTCTTACCAATGTAAAAGGATCCTATTTTAAATTTTCTAGTTAGTATGTGTAAGTTGCTTCTGAGTGACGTACAGGATTTAAACTGGTCAAAGGTGCTGCTAATTTAATTTGTGTAGCTGACCATAAGAAGCTCATGAACAGTATTGTTACTAAGTCTCAAAGGCTTAAGCATTATTTGCCTAAAAGTTTGGTGCTACAAAACATACCAGCCATTACCTACACTCACAATAGTGTTGTCAGGTATCAGTGAAATGCTATAAAAGCCTTTTTAATAAAGTGGGAGCTAAGTATCTCTAGCCAAAACCCAGAAGTCCACCTGCAATAATGAAGAAACTACATTTAATCAAACTTGATTCAGGCTATACCATTCATAGGTACTAGTCAAACATCAATACTAGATGATCACAGTATAATGACTCACTGCAAATGACACATCATGCTGCAAGTTATTATAACATATTTATGTATGCTAGTCTGTGTAAAAATCATAAATTGATGGTTCATTTCCATTCATACATTATCTGAAAAAGAGGAAGAAACTCTATAAACATTTACCTTCACACTGAACTGTAACTAGACCTAACAGCGTGACACATTCAAGATGAGGAAATGGACAGTAATTTAGCCTTCCAGTTTTACACCTACAGTACCAAACAGAGACTGATACATATGTCTGAATGTCTTACTTCCGCAGGCAAGGAAGGGACGGGACATGGTGCTCTTGTGACTGGAGATTGGTGCTGACAAAGCCATGAGGCAGTGTAGTTGCTAACGCCCCAAAAAACAGCTTTTTGTGCTGGAATGCAATTTCACGAACCAAGCCAGTCCATGAAATTACCACTTGTCACCACCACCTCCAGCTGGCTCTTACCCCATGACAGAGTTTATCAACAAACACTTGTGCTTCTGTAACTGTTTGCAGGTTTATTCTGTGATCTGGAAAACTAAACAGATTGATTGTAAAATACAAATCCTTAGAAAAGTTTCTCCATTGTCAATTTTTCCCCTTCACTTAAATTGTGCCTGTGATCTCAAAATAGCTGCACTGGCATAACTGAGGAGGCAGAAAATTACAACAGTGGCCAAGAGGGCTGGGATCATCTTTAAACAGCTCTGCTGCTGGAGAAAATACTCGAGCGCACCTTGGGCTGAGTTAGACTGAGCTATCTTCTGAAGTCATAAGATCATCACTTTAGAGTGATAAAAGAAAGACAGACTGAAACCCATTGGCAATTCAAAACTGGCAGTAAAGTTGACTACACTGGAGAAGAAATTGGCCATAGCAGTGCCTAGTGCCAACTGGGGGATGCATCACCTGGGGGTTGACTATTCAAGATGTGGTCAGTGTAGGCTTAATTTAACCCTAATGGCAGAGAAGAAAGAAGCCAAGGACCCCTCCCCAAAAGTAAATGCTAGTGATTTCTTCTAGACATACAATATTTGAAAATGTTCATTTGGAAAGGCTTCTACATTTTTTCTCAATGCTAAACGAAAGCTTAGAAAGCCAGATTAATCAGAGGGTAGGAGGGAAAAGCTACTCTGAACCAAAGTTATTTGAAAACAACAAAGGTCAAAGATATCATCAACCTGTGCTGCACAGACACTGAACGTGGAGTCAGCAGGAAACGTCAGCGTACGGAAGCTGATCTCCAGTGCATCCAACCGCACATTTGTCAAGGAAACAATTGTTTAAACTCACCTGCTGGTCAGGCAAATAAATTGGAAAATGGGGAAGTGGAAAACAAAGTAATGAGTATGGCAAAACAGCAGTATGATTTAGAAGGACTCTTATGTGAGAAGTATTACCCTTAACAATAACAGTCTTTAGAAGCACTACATGCTTGTTGTATATTCTTTCTGTTGAAAGAAACTATTTTGTCAATGAGGTACTAAATATATACATTCTATTGACAGATTATTGAAAGCTGTTGTCTTGATTAGTCAGATGTTAAACACCAACACACAGGACTCTTCGCTCTAGGATGAAATGGATGTACTGCATTTTTTTTTCTGATTAAATTAACCACACCTGTCCATTTTATACACAATCCCTGAAAACATGTTATGGTGTGATATAGCCTGAGGAAGACACCTGACTGGGTTTGCTGAACTCCTATACAATCTCATGCTTAATTAAAATACATTTTTGGTGTGTAAAAGGCTTAAACTCATCAACTTTAATTCTAATTTGCTACTTTCTTCTTAATAAACATTAAATTACATTTTTGTTCTATTTCATTATAAGCATGTGTGTTATCCATTGGACTAAACCATTTAAGTCCAAATAACTGTAAATGCATTTGTGCAGGTGACGGGCAATACGTATTAACCTCTCCATTGAGAAGTAAGTATAACTGGGTTATTTTCACAGTTCATTATTTTGCAATTATATCGGAACGTCATAGCACTGGGTTTTAAAAGAGAAATCTATTCATGAATAACATGATATTTATCACTACACATTTTGCAAAACTCTGCTTTTCTGACAGAACTGAAGTTTTAAAACTTATTAATAAGATAATTAGATAGGGTTGTAGAGAAAGTATTTTTGTGTTCTGAATGCACTTTTTCTACATATCCATTTGTTTCCCACCACCCCTCTGTTCCAACATTCAAAAACCAAAACTGAAGCACCTAACATTTTTTACCTTAAAGTGATCCTCAGTTCTTTTCCTTTGCATTTGAGAGATTTGAAAAAAAAAGTTGCAAAATACAAAAGGAAATCACAGAGTATTATTGAGGGAGGGCATTTATTCAACTGGTTGTCAGATGGATGCATACACTCTCTCCAAGTCTAAGGGCAATGAAATGGGCTGGGTTACCATATGGCAAGGCATAAAATCTCATACGGGGAACTGTGGGAACACTGGAGTCTTGACAGTATCTGCAATAACCTTTCTGTGTTCAATGAAAGTCAATTAGAAATCATAACTTCATTCATCGTGATCTCTCAAACACAGAAAATCCTAAGTAAAGATTGAATAATAGCTTTCAGTAAAAGATGACCTTAATCTGAATGAGTCAAGATAATGAAATTCTCATCTACAAAAATTAGAAGGTTATGGTTTTGGGTTTTTTTTCCCTTCTCACTTCTGTGGAAATCTTACTTTTGTTACAGCCTATCCTCTACTCCTAGCCTCTCAATACCTGACCAGATTACAAAACTGCTATAATCATAAAGCCTGACTTGAATCACCATAACTGCATTTTGAAAAGCTGTTTATGTCTTCAAATGTCCTGTGATTTTACTTTTCAGAACATATAACTGCCACAAAATTGGGGGTGGGGGAGGGGAACATGGGATTATTCTCTTTCTGGTTACTGACTGTAGGGCAGCCAGATTAAAAACCAGGAAAAGTAAGAAAGTTAAATGTTATTGTTCCCTGAAAATGTTTTCATCCCTTAGATTAAATCTTCAAGCACTCTTAACATCCTTATTTTATAATTTTATTACGTTAGTGGTATTGATATGAAACATTAACACCTAAAAGGCAGAGGGCAAACCCCTTCTCATCAAATAGTCCATTTGTGGACTTTTTTTTAACCTTTTTGAATCTAGTTTTAGATCTAATTGTGAGATATTATCTCCTGCTGGTGAATGACTTGAGATGTTTACATGACCATGCAGCTGACCTTCTGATGTGCTCCTCCTAACACAGAAATATTGAGGGCAACCTTGATACATTAATATGCAATTTAACAAATAATTTTGTGTGGCATCAATGCCAATTTAAGAAGTTCTCATACTTCACTATACTCCATTGCTGGTGGCTGCCCTCATGCTATACACTTCATTGTGTAATGACACTTGCAGGTAATGGAGTTAGTGCATGAAGCATGTACAAGGCATTCATTTTTTAAATTCAAATCATTCCTGTGATCTGCTTGGCCTCAGTAACAGTTGAATTAACATAAACTGAGAAGTGTCAGACTGCAATACATAAATGGGAATAGGGGCCTGGGAAGGGAATCAGTTTTTAAACTTGCTTTTACCCTGGAGAATATCTAACATTAAATGACATCTCTTGTGCATTAAGCCCATTCAGATACTAACACTTGAGACCAATTACGAGCTGGGAACTGAAAGCTGTGAAACAGTGTTTCATTATACCGTTTCTAGGTTGTAACTAACTACACAAGTACAGCTCTCTAACCTGCCTCTCACCTACATAATTCCAAACTGGATCCCAGATCTACTCACTTCATATCGGTACCATCAAAAAGTCAAGCCAAGTGCTAGTGCATTACCCTCCACAATGCCCCCGACTGCACAGAAGACCAGGGTTACTGCACACGCCTGCTGTGTCTGAACCATGAGTGCTCAGGATGGCTCATATTGTTTTGTTGTGATTGCAAAGGCACGCTCTTGAAGCTGCTTAGAATCAATCTGTTAGACCATTAACTGCCTTTGACACAACTAGCATTGTTGGCATTGCTGATACCTAAGTATACCAGTCCAGGGATTACATAAGCAGCTCCTAAATGACAACCTGTTCTCTCAGAGGTCTTGGAATGCAGTATTGGCAAAATGTTCTTCAGCTCTGAGAATTCCCCTAACACCTACTCTGCAGGATTTTGTCCCTTCTGTCAGTTTACTTTAAGGGACACTGTTTGAAAGAAGTGATCTAACGGAAGCAGTGGGGAAGAGGTAGGGAAAGCTGACCCATTTGCAGTTTACTTGCTTGGTTCCAAGCTTTAGAATCACACTCAATCCCTCCTTTTGTACTCACATCACCCAGTATCCACAGGTGTCATCTTCAGCCTGACCGTAACCTTTTTCAAGACTTGAAGAGTAAATCACAGCTCTAACACGGTAAGCTAGGCTACAAAAATTTGGGGATTTATGTGATGATCAAAAAGGGCCATATTGTTAGCACTCATGATTCTGAAGTACGCTCTGAAAAATCTACTCAGGGGGTAACTAATTCAGCATTTCTGCCCGAGTTTGATGGACACATTATGAGGAGAAAATGCTTCTTACCTCTATTTTATCATGCCTCTGATAAACTAACATTTAAACATAAACTTAGGCATTTTGAATTTAAATCAATGTAATTACTGACATATAAAAAATTAAGCATGTCTTTAAAGTTTGTGTGATTGGAGTTTAATACTTTAACTGGATTGTTAGAATACTTCCTACATACAGAAATCAAAAGGTTTCTTCACTGTAGGAAATCTTATGGAGACGATACTGGAGAGTCTACTCACTAAATTTCTGAAAGACAAGTCATACATTAGAAAATATAATACTGTTTCCAATTTAAATTATTGGCCTGTCTGCATGATTATTACAGACATTAAAAGAAAACTGTTTTAACTTCAAAGTTGCAATGGAAAAATAGCAACTCACATCTTCATGCAAATCACACAAAACTATACACTGAATATAGCTACTTTTTCTGATATGAAATGAAACTGTGGTATAGAACTCATTCTCATTTCTAACTGCAGAATTTATAACTATATGCTAGTGTGTACCTCTTCTAAACAGGGCAATGGGATGTTCATATGTGAGACATAACAGTATAGAATGTTGGATTTCTTTGCATACACAAACCTTTAACATTCATTTTTAAACCTATCACAGAGATCAGAATAGAGAGAGAGAGAGGAACAAAAACCAAAAAACCTTACCTTTCTCCTTGTTTCCCACCACTTTTAGGATTGACAAAAACTAAAAGTGGATGAGTGCCTGGAACTGGAGTGATCTAAAAGAAGGGAATAACACAGCCACTCATTAATGCTGTGTGTTGCATTCATTTTTTCCTATAGTAGACAGAAAACAAAAAGCTTAATGCAAACTCTATGTTACGCTGTGTAATCCAGCTGGAAGCAATTCCATAATTTGCAATAATCCTCACTTCATTAATTTCCCACATACTGCAAGTGACTTTTTTTTTCATGCTAGCTGTCTTGCAGCTGCAATGCCATTTTAACCTGTAATTGCATTGAAATATTGATATATATAGGATACATCCATCAATAGAGAAGAAAACTTTAAATGCAAGAAATGCATGACTGATTCTTACAGTACAGTAATTTCCTATGGAAAAAGCTATGAAGAAACTATTTTGTAGTGAGAAATGACATATCCTATATAGGTCAAATATAGCTATATGAAATGTTAAACTTGATGGAACTTTTTTAAAATTTTTTTTAAATGACAGAAAGCTGCAATATTTGATATGATGTGAAATCACACACCCCTTAAAATGTAACAAACATAACAATAACGAGTTCCTTTAAACACCTTAGAAAGCTGGAAAAGTTAAACTAGAGGAGAAAATGTGGAAGAAGGACAAGCCTGAGGAAAAGAATGGAGAGGAGGATATACTGGAGGAAATAATGACTTCTATTATGTGTTTTAATTCTTTCATGCATGGAATGTTTTACATGCTCACATTATTAATGTTTAACGTTACAAACTAACACCCTCCTTGAAAGTAATAGCGTTAGTCTGCACTTTCAGATAGTTTAAGACTTGAGTGTTCACTGCCTTTGCTCCATAGACTTGAAGAACATAAAAAAATCAGATCTGATGATCTCTAATATCTTTTTTTAAACCTCAAAGCTAGCCTATTCATATCTAAAATTATCACTTTTAGACATGTATCAATTCTAGAATGTTTAAAAGTATATTAAGAGTTCAAAGTCAGTATCTCCAAAGTCATGCACTAACAACTCCAGAGATGAAGCTTAGACTGTCTCTGTTTCAAAATGATACATTGAAAGCTCTTGCTCCAATTCTTTATTCATAATTCCTGAAATAACAAAATCTTTTCAGCTGAAGATTTTATAAAATGTAATTTCATAAATGTGAGGCAGAATCCAAGAAACACGATAGGTATCTAAAAGCACTTCTAGTAGGAAGTGTTAAGCACTAGTGTGTCAACTCAATCCATAACTTCACAAACGATGGATCCAAATCTGTTCCAATATATAGAACAAATAATGAAAAACTCCAGCAAACTCGGTGGAATTAAATGTAGCATAAAACCAACGCAGTACCACATTACTATTACAACATACTGTGCCAGAAAGTGCTGTATGTTGAAACATATATCAAATTGCAGGATATAGTGAAGTTTGTCATATATTTAATTTTTATCTACTGTTTTAATCAATTTTAGTTATTTAGCCAATTCCCATGATGTTTGTTCCTGTGAACTAAGTGTAAACCAGTGGTGCTCATTGTGACAGAGATGGACTACCTACTGAACTCCCTTAGGACGCAGGTTAATTAATGAGACTCATCCTAAGGTTATACATGATCTATTACTTCCTCTAATTAGAAATAATAATCCTGATCATTATGCTGGTTAGCTAGAAAGAAGTAAGATGAATGTGCTTAACTATGATTAATTGTCTTTAAGTCGTGCAGATATCCACTGCCACTAAGTTAGCTGCTCACTGCGGTCTGATGGAAGGAAGGTTTGGTCTTGAGGCTTTTCTCAACAAAAACTAAATGATGAACTTATTTCTACTTTAAATCTTTTGTTTCTAAACTTAACCATATTATTACAAGTAGAAGGTTTAGGACCATCAGAAAAAATCTAATAACCAGTTTGTATTCCTCTCAATTCCAAAATAAAGTCTCTTTCAATTCATTTCTTACAGCTTTTCCAAATTACTTTTTTAGATAATGTAGATCCTTCCATTTAATAAACAATGCAACTAAAGATTTAGACTAAACTGGTGAACATTTTCACGCCTTAATCTAGCATGATTTAAAGGCAATCTCCACAAAGTTATTGGACAAGTGACTTAAAGTAAAAAAAAAAAAGTGGTGGGTCAATTGTATATAGCTTTTCCCATACTGAAAACAGAGGTCTAAAAGGAGTAGTATGAAGAGTTGCCGGGTATCTTTGATGCCTTGGGAATTTAAATCATAAACAAATGCAGTCAACATAATGATCAAGTTTTCTGAATAAAAAAGGTTCCAAAAAAAGTCACAAAAATTCTTTTCTTCTTCACTGAAGATCATGTTAAAATGAGACCATGCCAGCAAAATTAGAGTATTAGAATCACAGTAGCATGCTTTGGCCAGATATGGGAGAATTAGAGTAGTATATTTTGATCAGCTACAGAATTTTTTTCCTCCAAACCATCTTTAGGCAAAATACTAACATTAATTAGCTATATTTATGGAAACTTACTTCTTAGTGGAAGTAATTCCAAAATTATAAATCTGTGAGTGAAAAAAACCCTGACAATCTCACTGATGCCAGCCGTTCACTATTGTATCCTTCAAGATCCACTCAGCCTTCACAATGATCAGGTTATCATTATTGATACCGATCAAAAATTTAATAGTTGGTGCTAAGATGGATTCCTGCTACTTGGTCATCAGTCCCAGCCGCCTGGAGGTTGGCAAATGTGACACCCACCCACAAGAAGGGCCGGAAGGAGGATCCAGGGAACTACAGGCCAGTCAGTCTGACCTCGGTGCCTGGGAAGGTCATGGAACAGATCATCCTCAATGCCATTACACGGCACATGCAGGAGAACAGGGTGATCAGGCCCAGTCAGCATGGGTTTGTGAAAGGCAGGTCATGCCTGACCAACCTAATCTCCTTCTACAATAAGGTGACTCAGTGGATGAGGGAAAAGCTGTGGATGTTATCTACCTGGATTTTTGCAAAGCTTTTGACACCGTTTCCCACAGTATTCTCCTGGAGAAACTGGCTCCTCATGGCCTGGACAGGTGGACTCTTCGCTGGGTAAATAACTGGCTGGATGGCTGTGCCCAGGGAGTGGTGGTGAATGGAGCTAAATCCAGCTGGTGTCCGGTCACAAGTGGTGGGTCAGGGCTTGGTGCTGGGGCCGGTTCTCTTTAATATCTTTATCAATGATCTGGATGAGGGGATTGAATGCACTCTCAGTAAGTTCACAAATGACACTAAGCTAGGTGGGCGTGTTGATCTCCTTGAGGGTAGGATGGCCCTGCAGAGGAATCTGGACAGGCTGGACCGATGGGCTGAGGCCAATGGTATGAGGTTCAACAAGGCCAAGGGCCGGGTCCTGCACTTGGGTCACAACAACCCCATGCAGTGCTACAGGATTGGGCACGGAGTGGCTCAAAAGCTGCCTGGCAGAGAAGGACCTGGGGGTGTTGGTGGACAGCTGGCTGAATATGAGCCAACAGTGTGCCCAGGTGGCCAAGAAGGCCAACGGCATCCTGGCCTGTATTAGGAATAGTGTGGTGAGCTGGACTAGGAAAGTGATCATCCCCCTGTACTCGGCACTGGTGAGGCCCCACCTTGAGTACTGCATTCAGTTTTGGGCCCCTCACTACAAGAAAGACATTGAGGTGTTGGAGGGTGTCCAGAGAAGGGCTACAAAGCTGGTGAGGGGTCTGGAGGACAAATTTTACGAGGAACGACTGAGGGAACTCGGGTTGTTTAGCCTGGAGAAGAGGAGGCTGAGGGGAGACCTTATCACCCTCTACAACTACCTGAAAGGAGGTTGTAGAGAGGTGGGTGCTGACCTCTTCTCCCTGGTGAAAAGTGATAGGACAAGAGGAAATGGGTTTAAGTTATGTCAGGGGAGGTTTAGACTGGATATTAGGAAACATTTTTTCACGGAAAGGGTTATTAAACATTGGAATAGGCTGTCCAGGGAGGTGGTGGATTCACCATCTCTGGAGGTGTTTAAAAAAAGGGTAGATATGGTACTTAGGGACATGGTTTAGAAGTGGGTTTTGTCAGGGTAGGTTAATGGTTGGACTTGATGATCTTAAAGGTCCCTTCCAAACTCAGCAATTCTATGATTCTATGATCATTGCAGAATTATTTCTAATGTTATCACTATGATTACCAGTATTACACTGTGCACTACATTATAGATGTGGCATTACAGAACAATACCAAGCACTTCAGAAAATACCTCAAATCCATTCAATAATTATTGCACCAACCATCTTAGCACTCACTTTTCCTTTCTGTCCTTCTCAAGCAATAATAAACAAAAGTAATGATGAATCCTAGGCTTTGGATTCATCATGGAATGAGAAGACAGAACATAAGTTTTGGATCATACTAACAAACTCACAGAAAATCTTATGCTCCAATAATCTGAAAGCAGAAATTTTAATAATTTAAGGTTGCATGTGCCAGAATCAGTGGTGCTAGGAGTTTGCTATTTTGAACAGATCAGGCACTATATCCCAGGCACTGTATTGCATGAGTGGGAGATAGAGACTTGAAAAATACCTGAAAATATATTGTGAGCATAAGCAATCTAATGCTTGGGGTAAAACCAAAATTCATAATAATACATGATGCTGCTACTGAAAGGAGATACCAAAGATATTCCTCCATCTAGAGCAGTTGAGCTCACTGGAACTGCACGAATATCACCTGAAAGTTAGAAACCTGTGTGTTTCCTTTAGCACTGGTTTATTACAGTATCACAGTATCGTCAGGGTTGGAAGGGACCTCTGGAGATCATCTAAGTCCAACCCCCCTGCCACAGCAGGGACACCTACAGCACGTTGCACAGGACGGCATCCAGGTGGGTTTTGAATGTCTCCAGTGTGGGAGACTCCACAACCTCTCTGGGCAGCCTGTGCCAGTGCTCCGACACCCTCAGAGTAAAGTTCCTCCTCATGTTAAGATGGAACTTCCTGTGCTCCAGTTTGTGCCCGTTACCTCTAGTCCTATTGCTGGGCACAACTGAAAAAAGGCTATTCTCATCTACCTGGCACCCTCCCCTTAAGTATTTATAAGTACTGATAAGATCCCCCCTGAGTCTTCTTTTTTCTAGACTAAAAAGACCCAAGTCCCTCAGTCTTTCCTCATAAGAAAGATGCTCCAGTCCCCTAATCGTCTTTGTAGCCCTTTGCTGGACCCTCTCCAGCAGTTCCCTGTCCCTCCTGAACCGGGGAGCCCAATACTGGACACAGTACTCCAGATGCGGCCTCACCAGGGCAGAGTAGGTGGGAAGGATGACCTCCCTCGACCTGCTGGCCACACTCTTCTTGATACACCCCAGGATGCCATTGGCCTTCTTGGCCACCAGGGCACATTGCTGGCTCATGGTCATCCTGTTGTCCACCAGGACTCCCAGGTCCCTTTCCACACAGCTGCTCTCCAGGAGGTCAGCCCCCAACCTGTACTGATGCATGGGGTTATTGCTTCCCAGATGCAGTACCCTACACTTGCCTTTATTGAACCTCATCAGGTTTTTTTCTGCCCAGCTCTCCAGCCTGTCCAGGTCACGCTGTATGGCAGCACAGCCTTCCAGCGTGTCAGCCACCCCTCCCAGTTTTGTGCCATCAGCAAACTTGCTGATGGTACACTCTATCCCTTCATCCAGGTCACTGATGAATATATTGAACAGGACTGGACCCAGTACTGACCCCTGAGGGACACCACTAGTTACTGGCTTCCAAATTAGTCACACTGTGACTGATTAGACAGAACTTGAGCTTTCTGTCACTGAATACTCTAGCCTTTTTGCTTCAGGCTCTGACTCAGAAAATCCAGATAGCAATGCAAGCCTGTGAGGATGGTAAGTACAGGAAAAGAGCCTTGAAAGCCATGGATAATGACTGCTGTAATATCCTACTAGATCATCAGAGGAGCAGCCATGTGACTGCATAGGTTTTAAGGTTTGGTGTTTGGGGTTTTTTTTCCCTTTTCTTTCAGTTGTCATAAAAAGACAACTTGTTATAAATAAGCCTTTCTATCCTGACACAATAAGTTATACAATGAAATAATTATGAGGTATACAGCATTTGATATATGGTAATGGAATCTTTTACAGTTTACTGAACCTCAATTGTAACACATCAAAAGATACAGAGAACAGTCAACTTTGTATGTTAGATGTTTATCACATTGTTATCATGATGATCATTTAACTCCTGAGGAAATGAAGAAGCAGAATCATATATGTGGACGTTGATTTTGCTCAAAACTACTCATATCTCAAGGGAAAGAAGTCAAGCAGTTCAGGCACAAGTTCTGGCACGCCTCTAAGTAACCTCCCTAAAATAACATTAACTCATCACGTATTCATCTTCCAAGTAGAAGAAACTTCTATTTTTATCCTAGATATCGGTATTATGGAAACCACCTTGATTCTCTCCACTCTTAATTTTGATGTGCCAAATAACCTACTTGGAAATACCTGGAGAAATAACATCCTTGAAGTTTACTCCATCCATCTATTAATTAACAGGTCCAAATGAGAATAGTGAACAGTTGTCAAGACATAGACTCAGATTTAGAATGTAAATTCACACAACGCTGCTTGATGGATGCTAAAACAATCAAGTTCAACTTCACCCCACAATGTAAGTGTTTTAGAGCTAGTTTTCCTGCCCCCTTAATGTCTTAGGACACCCTACAAATCACATGAGAAGCAGATTTGCACCACAGGATTCCTGTACAGATGGAAGAATTTACCTATTGTAGTTTTAAATATGTAAAAGTGAAATATTAGAAGAGTGAATGTATAGGAAATACTTCACTTTAAAAATTGTTCATTCTATCATTGCCTTTACACCTATAAGTATCTTCTTAAAATTAAAATAACAATAATCACACCTGAAGACCTTGTCCATCTACAGTGATGGAATTTGCTCTTTGCATTTTGCTCCGTTCTCCCAGTTTGTTCATTTGCTGGGGGCAAGTTTTTTCTTTTTTCACTGTTGCCTGTCTTTCCTTGAAAAAAGAAGAGAACAGGAGAAAATAGAATATTTTAATACATTATATAATATGTTATAGAACTGTAACTGAGACTGTGCCTCCACAAAGTTGTTTTGTGACTAGAGAGTAATGGTAATGTCAGATTCTGCTTTAATGAAAATGAGATCTTCGTCAAGTTATTACACAATGCCTGGCCACTTCACATAACATCTATCTATGTGCCTGGACATTCCATAATGACTAGGCAATAGATGGATGGAAAGTGTGCAGTCACAACACAAATTAATGCAATGATGTGAAAAGATAATCTGACACTGCCAGGATGGCATTCTGAAACTTGAAAGCCAATCATACCAAATACTTGATTGTTTAATAAGTACGTTGATAAGAGATCTGCAATTTATCAAAACGTCATCCTAACTGCTAGCAAAGGTTGGATGCTTCAAGAGTACTTAACCACTTTGGCAAAATATACCTGTTCTAAATGTACCATAATCAATTGGCTGAGTGGCTTTTTATAAAATTTGTATTTTGTATCAGAAAGAAACCAAAGTCTACATCAGATTCTAAGCCATTGGCAACTTTTGATGCTGATACACAGCACAATCAGATGGTTATTTGAAAGAGGAAAGCTCAGAAGTATGTTGCCGTAATCATATTTTCAACTCTTGTCAGGTCATTTCATAGGCGAAAAAAAAATAGTCCTTGCTCTTTGTATCTCATTTATCCTATTTATAAACTGCACCCAGCATGTCCTTCTAGGTTGTCCAAAAATGCACCATAAATTAAGGCACCAGATGTTTATCAAATAGAATCAGTGTCCCCAGTCCCGACTGCACCCCAGTCACTTTCCTCACTTCACAAGTACAAGGAGGCTTTAAACTAGTCAGGGGAATGGGCTGGCACAAAGCTGCTGCACTAGAAAGGAGCATGAAGGACACTGTTGCACCCCCTGCAACTGCACTCAGTAAGCAGTTCATTAAATGTTACCATTTACGTTCCATACCAGGCCAAACCCATCTCTGTGCTACCTCTGATAAAGCCTTAGGGATTGCATTAGCAATTAATCCATGCCACTCTTTCTGGAGCAGTTTAAACTGGTAAGAAACATTGACACAGATTCTCTGGCAGGAAGGGAATAACTCCCAGCTTAATACGGTACCTTCTAACACAGATGTGGACCATCACTGTTTTTATAGCATCTTTAGTTTCCTTAAATTTGGAGACTTATACAGCCTCAACCTAATCCTGATGTAAATAGTGGTCCAAGTTATCCTAGGCTGCTTTGGGGAACTGTGGCAATCCGATCACATTTCCTATAAAAGGACTGACAAACCTACACCACAGGAAAAAAAAAATAAAATAAAAGGGGAGCTCGGGGAGGAGGGGACCCTACACTATTTCCCGTATGCAGCTAGGTTCCTAAGAGGTTAGTTCACTGAGCTCTTGAATGCTTTGAGTAACTCGATCAGTTCAAGCGGAGGTCCAAGAGTCTAGACTACAACATCGTTGCTTTAAACAGAAAACAGTAAAAGCAATTAGAGCTATTCATCTCAGCTTTAACCTTCAAAACACAGACAAACATTGTCCATATCACTGCCTAAGAAATCACCAACTTTGCACTTACTTATTTGATGACTTTTTATAAACTTGAACTAGGATGAGGCATCTAAACACAATAAAATTTGTGAACTAACACAAAACATTAACACACAATGGTATTGGTTAGAGCCGAGGATACAGAGTAAGAAACTTTAGTACAAAGGATGCTTCACACTTCATTACATATGTAAGAAGCAGCCTTGGCTTTTTCAACAGTTTTGTGAGTAACCACACTTAAAAGTCACTACATTTTACAAAAAGTAAATGGGATTTTATATTACAGCCAAATCTGGCTCTTGGATATTGCAACATCTTCAGAGAATCAGATGTCAGTAATGCAGACACACAGCTCGTAAAAAAACCCTGATTTCTAACAAAAGTCAGAGATGGAGAGCAAATTTTAAAAAGTCTAGAAAAACGTTAAGCTAAACAACATATTTGTGATAGTTCAAAGAAAAAGGTAACAGAAAGGAACAGATCCAGTACACTGAGTACGTGCATTTAGAGAGGTTAAAAAAAACACTGTTCAAAAGAGGCCTACTTATAAAACGTGGCACTAAAAATCTTCTTGCATATATCATGCTATTAGGGGAAAAGTATTTATACACTGCTGAGAACTGTCTTTACATAAAGGATGCTTGCTACAGTACCCAAACCTGCTGTTATCAATCACTCACAAGCAAAATGTAGTAACAATTACCTCAAGCAAAGTTTTGGATATTGGTTGTTTTTTTTGTTCCAGCACGATACAGATAGCAGCAAATACCTTCAGCTGGCCTTGGCCCTATGACTGCTGCATTAGCAACATTGCTTCTCCAATTTACATTACCTGTCCCATAAGCAAAACAATTGCTCGACTCAGACAAAGGCAGCTTCTCCTAAGCAGTGACTACACAAGATTAGGCCATACACCTCATTCAATATAAAGGGAAAAATTATATTCATGATACAGAATTGTCTAGAGTTATTAAAAAAAGAAAATATGCATACCTGACCTCATTATCATTGAAGGTCTGCTTCCTTCAATGATGATTTTTGAAGAAAGTACAAATAAAGTATTTCATATCACACATCTTATATGCATACAATACAAGACATGTCACTACATGTACCAATAGCGCTCTCTGAAATATTTCTGAAGAAGCTGATAGATCCTAGATTTCCTAGAGTTATATATCCTATAATTTTTAGATATGCATCATACCAGTGAAGATCTGACTTAGAGTTTGTATGAAATAATATAATGATGTGTATCTTAATTCTACTGAATAAATCTTTTAATTGAACACAAAAAGACGTATCATTTCATTAAAGAAATCTCTTTTAAATGCTCTTGCACAAATACTTTGTTTTATATATGAAATAGAAAGCTGGCTTTCTAATCCAGTTGTACATGACTGTTTGAATAACTTTCTTTTATGAAATATAACATTGCAAGGCTATCTGAAAGTGTCAGGAACTAAACAGCATAATTTTTTAATGAGATAATAACAGTTTAATAAAATCATCTGTCAGTAATAGACTAGAAATTCTAGCAATGTTAAGACAAATTTGACATGCGTTAAATAAATCGTTTTAAAAAATGCAAAACTATTTTTCAAGGTAAGAAACATTTCTACAACAGTTGTGCTGTATTTAATATCTTGTTAATTAAAGCATACAAAATGATAAATGTACCTGTGAACTATTTGGTTTAGTGGACATGCATGAAGTTGATAGAGATACTGAATACAGCATTTTGAAAGCTATTGTACATTTTGATGGCTCAAGGAATCAAGCTTCTCTGTTCTTTTGGTATGTGCCAGAGCACATACCTTTCAAAATAGTCCTCAATGCAACAAAATTTTTTTCCACCCATTTTTTCACCTCTCATACCTTTTTTCTCCCCTTGAACTCCCATTCTGAAGTCAATATCCATTAACTGGAGCTTCTACCACTCAGTATTGCTCCAGAGAGATCACTGTCAGATAAGAACTATTCGTTTCTATCTATCCCTTATCCATCCAAATAAGAAAAAAGAATTGATAAATAAGACAGGACCTTTCAAATAACGACACAGAATACCATGTCTAGATTTTTAATTCAGCCCCAAAATGCACTATTTTAACAAGAAGAACGTACAATATCATGATCTGTTAGTACTCGTGCGTACATGGATGCCTCCCGTTACGCACCTCAGGGAGCAAACCTCCTAAAGTGGGTAGCGTCTGTTGGAAAAAGAGAATGTTAGGCTGCAACACTGAACAGCTGGCATGGCAAGGGGCATGGAGAGAACGCTCATGAGGAACGTTACTTTGCAGCAGTTGCATTTAAGAACAAATGTACACAGCACTTTTTTTTTTTTTTTTTTTTTTTACACATTTTCACAACCGTGCTCCCCCAGTGTTTTGGCTGTCATATTATATAATTCATATTCTGGGAAGTATGTGGGGGATCATTTTATCACCAGCTAAAAATATTAAAAAACGTGAGGACTACATTCTTTTGAATAGTAAAAAGAGCTACTTGGTACCTGGGGAGTATTCTTTTATCTTCCAAGTCCAAAGCGAGGAATCTTATTTAAAAAGCTTTCTTCTACTACAATTAACAAGCTATGCAACATTCCGCCTCAAAAAGTATTTCTAGTCTTTCTTGATATAGAGGTACAGTCTTTTCCTTTACACAAAGCACTCACATTTAGAAATACCATACTGTATCACAGCTGTTATAAGAAAACAGATGAAGTAACTAATGGCGTACTAAATAGTTACCTATTTACATTTTAACTGCTAACACAGAATCCAGTGCCAATGCAGCAAAAATTGCTTTTTCTCACCTTGTCTCTTAATCAATAAGTGTAAATTTATTTTTCTGGATTATTTCTTACATAGCTGAGATTATTTAAATCAATTTCTTTTATACATTAAACAACAATTTATTTATACATTAAATAGGGATGTAAACCCATTAGTGAGTGGTTAATACACAGTTTTGTCAAGTAACTAGTGAAAACTTGAGATTCCTTCTGTATGATAATTACTTCTTTTATACTGTATGCTTTCAGACACTGCATATACCCTAAAGCCCAACTTGGGGGTGGGAGTGCATAAGGAGAGAACCAAATCCTAAGTTAATTTTTATAACTGTTTCAGTTTATGCGTAATATCTTATTTTACAACTCTGAAACTTGAAAGATATTGTGGGGATATATTAGGGGAATCTGGCCATGGAAGATCAGATGGAATTCATGGACCACTGTGTAAAGGTATCCTCAGATGTTTGCAGAATTAAGTAATAATGGCATGGAAGTTTAAATATGTGACTTGAATACCAAGCAGATACTTTGGGGTTTTTTAAGGAACTTGGAGGAAGGTTGTTCCGTGATTCCTTAGAGCTATTTTATTTAATGACATGGGATCTCCAAGTGATGCAAAAACTGTGCTTTAATATGCAATGAAATATTAGAATAGGTCCTCCTGGACTGTCATTCTGTAAACCTATGCGGTATTCAAGAACCTTGCTTACAAAACTTCTATTCCATGTAATTTCTGTCCACAGTTACACAATAACCAAACAGAATCAAAGATTCAGACACCCTGAAAACTGCAAAAAACCCACCACCACTACCCCAAAACCCTGGGGAGCAATCTATCTGTAATATCTATTAACATCCAACTATGATTTAGACGTGCCAAAATATTTTGAAAATTTACTTTATAAAATTTTCTCCACAGTTCCAGATCTAACCCTGTGCACCCACTGATCAGAAAGGCCAATATTAGGATACCACATAATGCTGCCTTGAAAGCTCATAACGCTGTAGCACAATACCCAGCTCTACGTCCATGGGCTCAAGATAAAAGTCATCCTGAGGACAAGATTAGTGACCAATTCACTAGCAAAAGTACTATCCAGTGAGCTGCACATGCCCATACTATAAAGGAAAGTTAAGGCTTCTCATTATGTCACCCCTCACATTCAAAAGGAGACATTTTGTCATCCATCTTACTAGTAGCCAGAATACGTGGAAAAAGACAAGGCTGGAATGGAGATGATGTCATTTGAGAATACGTTCCAAAATAACTGACTGCAAGACTGTTCTGAACAAGGAATTGCTACATGATAAGTTTATATATATACATACTTTGTGTTGATTGTTTAATATGCCTTAATAAAGATGTAAAGAATTACACATCAAAATCACAACCAAGTATTTCTCCATTTAGCATGTCGACCTTAGTTCATTTAGTTGGCTGAAGATAACTTGCCTTACACCTTGCACACATTCAATATGTGCATTAACATGCACTAAGTGTAGGGCCCAAGACTTTTAATTTTATTTGCAACGTGAAGTCAACTTGGGCTATAGCAGGCAATTATATACATCACTCAAGAAAGACAAGAGAGTTGGACAAGAATTTTGAAAATAAAAACATGTTAAACTACAATGGAAGAGGATGTAAGGAATAAACTTAGGGACAGACAGTAGTGATGAGTTGTGGGCAGGCAACTAGATATAACTTAAAATGATTGAATGGCTGCCATTTCAGTTTATCAGCATCTTATTATTTTAACATTGAACTGTGTTTGCCGAACAGATAATTAGTTAGGAAGATACATTTTCCTCCAGGGCAATTATTAATTTCCTTCTGACTTCAAAGAAATGAAAAAGCTCTTAGTGTAGATAAGCACACCATTATATTTCAAGTCTGTTTAAGATTCTCAGAGAACTGAATCTGCAATATGATACACAACTGAAAGGGAAAAAAGTGTTTGTTTTGTTTTTTAAATGTTTCAATTGTATGTCATTACCTAATATTCAACAACCAGATATAAATTTCCCTCTCCATAGAAGAATATATATTCAAATAACTGGTTTTTTTTGTAGTATCTTTGTCCAGAAACTCAGAATAAGGTTAGTCCTCAACTTCAAAGGACTGAGCTGCTCATAAAGATGCACTGCACTGCACTGACTTTCTGCGCTCCATGTTGAGCTTGGATTCAACTAAGTTAAAACTGTTCTCTACTATAATAAAAACAGAAGAATTATTTTAGGATTAAAAACTGGAAAAGGGATTAAGAAAACTCATTCTTCAACCAGCAACTGCTAATTCCCTTTTTTTCTCTCTCTCCATCTCTGCTTGCTTATGTGAGTAATGTTTACCTACCTCACAGGAAAATAGTATTACTGAAACATGTTATCAGACATGTAAAAATATCTATGGAACTATGCTACAATTATAAAGCAGCCGTTAGCTATTCTATCTAGTCTCTCTAAATACTGAGAGCCAAAGAAAAATTCTTGTACAATACTTTCAATTTTAATTCTGTATTACTTTTTGCCAGCATCTCAACACACTTGCTATATTTACACAAAAGTTTGAAGCTACAGATCATACTGTATATTGTTCAGTTGCACAAGGCACATTGCTTAGCTAAAACATTTGTAACCTGCTATGTATACTGTTTTACATGCCTAAATAGAACTAGCTATTAACAAAAGACTTTTGAACATTTATGATCTTGTACAATAAAATGCCAAACCAACTTGAACCCAACCCAAATCAGATAAATCTGTTTCCTCCACCAAAATAAACAGCTGTTTATATTTTAAAATGAAGTCAAGTGAATTCCACTTATGATCATATTTTATATTAGATGTAAACACATTTACTCTATGATGTATAAAAATTATATATATATATTATGTATACCAAATTTTCTCTACATATATTCTATATTTATATGAATAGAATTTATGCTTAAATAATTTTGTCCTAAAAAGTTATAAAAGTCTTCACTAGACAAAAGAAGAGGCAAATTTATTCATAAGAGGAAAGAAATAAAAAGTGAATTGTTCCAAACTTTTTATGATGATGACCAATTTGTCCCAGAATGTTGAACAATGAAGATGAAAATTGAACACAAGGAAACATATCCAATTTTAAATTTTATTTCTTTCACTTCTTCTTTTCAGTATTTCACCAGACCCTCCCACTTTGAAATAAACTGGTTACTATGGAGACAATGATAACTGCCATATATTAACGCTCACACTCTAATCAGGGTACCTTATGTTTTACAATTTATTCAATAATTTTATTCCACAATTAACAGTTTTAATTACAGTTTTCAAAACCAATGTTAGAAATCAAGTAAAAAATAATTCGCTGTAAATCTCAGACAAACAATAAGAGACTGAAAATCATCATACATTATGAAATAAATTCCTATTCATTAAATAGTTTGCTTTTATTGGTTGATTTGTCATTATCCAAGGGTATATGTATTTTGGTGGGAAATAGAAAAATCTAATTACTTTTCTACAAACTTAAATATGAATTAGTACATCCTATGCATTCATCAATAAACGGAGCAAAGTAAAGGAAGGCATGAAATGAAGAAGCCAAAATGGATGTTAGCATTTTCCCCTTTCTCCCTCATAAAGGGGTGGGGGGAGAGAAGCTGTATCATAAAGAGAGACCAATCTCTTTTCTTCACTACTCACTCATCTCGTTGCAATACCCAGTTTTTAACCTGGTTATGATCTAATTCTGTGCTCTTGGTAGGCTAGGATTCAATTGAGTTAAAGATTTTTAAACTCACTGCCAGTCAACCTTATCATGAACTTTCATTATGTGTATGTAATTAATTGGGTCCAATGAACAATATCAGCACTGAGTTATAGACTTTTTCCCCCCACCATGTAATTAGGATATAATTACCCACAGGATATCAGAATGATGCAAAACCTTTCCTCTAAATGTGCCCTCATTAGGAAACAAGTCTCAATGTACATTTATTCAATCAGTATGAATTAATTAAAACGTTACCGAAATAAAAGAGAGTAACATTAAAGTGTATCTGACATCTATTAAAAGACTATCACTTGAGATCTGCACACACAGTTTATAACAAAACTCATTTAACTTGAACAAAAAACTTCACCATACAATAAGCCTTATATACAGTAAACAAAAAAGTAAAAAGAACTAGTTTTAAAGTTGACAGACTACATTTTACTAAAACATTTAAAAGTATTGCAGCGAGATATGAAAAACCTTTATATGGCATTGAATCTAGACAGTTATGTGATTCTTTCATGATATGCACGGTATTAACTGTCTCAGTTTCCCCATGGTTTCTTTTTCAGCTGAGAATGTAGCTTATCATACTTAGGAATAAAATTTGATAAGTTCCATTTTGTGCAGTTTTGAAGATAGGAGCCCTCTTATTTAACTTACACCAGCCACCTAACTTTCAGATGACCAGGCATTTAGGTTCTCTCTCCAGCCATTAAGAGAAGGGACGGTATGAGAGCATCATGCCAGTCACTCTATTTTAGAGGAATCTCTTTTGTGTCTAAAGAGACCCTAAATAAGTAATTTAGAACAGTCACCTGAGCCAAGATGGCTACGTTTAACGGCAAGAGAAATGTCACCCTTTGTGATATTACAATCAGGAAGGGTACGTTTTTTATTTATTCTTCACAGTTGCAGCAGTGATTTTGGATCTCAATGGATACCTAGAAAATGGAAAAACTGAGAGGATATAGACATGAACAACAAAATGCTGCTGAGAGATCAGTTTGGTAGCTCTGGTATAATACATGGTGCTGTGAAATGCAATTTCTGAAAAAATGCTCTTTATCTCTGCAGAAAGAGTCAAGGATAGACTTCACAAGAACTTGAGAAATGAGACACCCTGGATGAGAAAGGTAAAAACATAAATGTCCTTAGGTCCGCAAAAGAGAAAAAATGAGAAGGGATTTAGCCCGTACTCTTGAAGGAAAACTTATGAGAAGGCATCCGAGATAAACTCTGACAGTTTTCTGGAAGAAGCCTGGACTTCCAAAGTTACAGATGGAAGGGACGGCCAAAACCATTGGGAGATCAAAGGTACAAGATTTTCAACTTGCTATTTTCCCACAACTCCTATAACTTATTCTACGGGATAATTCTTCTCTGGTGCCTCAAAATACTCAAGGATAAACCTGACACAGAAAGCATCATGGTTGTCTGCTTTTCTTTACCTTCCACATATATGTAGTATTGCAAGAATATTATTCTCAGCTGATCATTGAAGCTAAATGTGTGTCCTAGGTGAAAGACCCTTCCGCTGTGAGGTATATCCGATACATCCGAACATATCATTTCTATTAACAGACACACTTAATATTGCACCTTTAGACAATTTTGAGATATTCACTGTTTTTGCTGTCATTATTGAGAGTGCTGGTTTCACATACACTGAAGTATTATGTTTCTCAAAAGGAATCCCCGTAACAGCAAATGAGAGAAACAAATGAAAAAAGTTACTAAGATAAATATGTACACTGTAATCAATCATTTCTAGGAGAAATTCCTATTAGCTAGGTCACTGATGTATTATTTGTAATATAAGTACACTCAGGATTTTAATGCATTTTTGGAAAAACTACTAGACGAACAAATATACTACGAAATTATAAAGTTGCCATTAAATCACAGTAAAATATATTTTCCACTCCTAACAATATACATTCTGCTGAAATACATTTTTTATATTACATTATTAGTATGTAATACTGAAACATGATTCTAATACAGGAAAACATATTTATTTCTGCTTATGCCTTCAAAATTTGCAGATAAAACAAACCTATTCAAGGGTGATTTGACTCGAGTGGTTTTATATATCCTCTAAACAACTTAACTAAACTCCAATTGTGGAATGAAAATCTTAATTCCTCTATCCCTCTTCCTCTCCTGAAAAGAAAATGGAGTTACGCAAATATAATTGACGATGAAATTTCATGCTGAGGCTTTATTCAGTTTATAAGAATGGCAAACAATAAATAACAATAAAAGGAAAACAGTCCAATAACAAAATCATAATTTCTACATGTTAACTTTTAAAGTATGACCTAAAATGCTGAAAATTAAATAATGTAATGCAGAATGTAATCATCCAACAAACTTAAAATAATATTTTACATTTATTATTCAGAACTTGTCCAAGTAATATCAAAATACTATTACAGACAAACTATGAAACTACTCTTATGACTTTTCAAAATTATTAAAAAATATGTCATAAATATTAAAGCCAGCTTTCCATTGCTTTACCTTCATTGACAGCAATGGAATAGTCCCAGTTTACTCAAGTAGAGGGCCAAAGTCTAGCATCCATCCCTTAGCAGGTTTATAAACAAACAGCCAAAAGGATTAATCAGAAAACAAGTAATTTTCAACAAGCATGAATGTTATTCGTAATGATCAGAAGCAGGTTTAAGAGTAGAAGGCATATTTTCTTGTTTTCCGTCCCTGCAATAAATAATTCTTTCTTAAGTTCAACAATTTCTTACTCTCATGAAATATATTTAAAGAGGACCACATATCTGTTCTGTTATGAATATGATGATGCTATGACTTTCATCAGCATAAAACATCCAATTTAATATATGAATACATAAGTTAATTCTGAAGTTTTTTTTTCATGATAAACTGGTCAGCTCTTTTCTATACAACCTACACATAGCATGCATTTTTATTTTCATAGAATTGAGTTATTGTTTTTGTGGACAGAGAAATTTACTGTCCATGACTGCAGAATAAAATATACCATAATGTTGATGCATAGCTTACTGCAAGACCAGTGTCATCATTCTAGGTAACCTCCGGCTTAGATCAGAGACCTCAGCATTGCAGATATACAATATGCATCCCAAGCAAAAACTGTCCATAAGAATAACTTCATTATTCTGGGAAGTTGGATCTATAAAAGATGTAAAATGTAGAAGTGTTCTGCCTATACAGTTTCTGGTAAGTACAGTCTGAGCAAAGTGATAAAACCTGAGTCAGCTTCAGTTATAATATGCCCTACAGAAAGTTCATTCTCACATGAAGGAAGATGCGATATGCAGAGCATAAAGCATGCTTGTGCCTATGAACTCATCAGCTAGGATTACCCATTGTGTTTAAGGTTCACACAGTTCTGTGAATTTAACAAATACTCTGGCAGTCAGTCCCAGCATCTTTACAGCTGTTACCTATGACAGCAGATTACATCTGAAATAAACATACAGACAACTCACCAATACTACTGGGCAGATTGATGTCGGTGGTAAAATATGGTCCTTCAAAGGTCCACAGTCACATTCAGGTTTTAGATGTGAAGCACATTTGTTATGCAACTACAGGAAGACAGAAAATGAAGACTCAACTTAGTCATTTTAATACTAAAGTCTAAGAAATTGGGCACCCTAGAATGGGGTGAGTTTAATTAATCTAATTATTACTAGATGAAAAAGGAAAATAAAACACATGGCAGCGGGAAGCCTCTCAGGGCTAACAAAACCAATTAATTTCTATTGAAGCAAAGAACAGCGGATCAAAATGTTTTCCAGTTTGGAAATTGCACATGTGGTCCAGCACACAAAACGAGAACATTGCATGGCAGTACAGTAACATCAGCATAGTGTTATTGGTGATCAAAACCTTCATTTCAGAAGACAGCTTCTTCCATTGAGCTAGGAACATCCGTTCTATTACTAGCGGGCAATTAGAGGTAATTCAGGGCAGCCTTTAGCATTATTGGTATAACTCTGCTTCCTACCTCAAGTTGATAAAGTCACTACTGATTCAACTGTGATGCTGCAGTACCTATGAAAATCTATATGAAATTTAAGAGAATAATGTAGGAATATCTAGGAGCTTTAAGTTACATTGGGGAAAAATTTGGTCTTGATTGAATCAATGTTCAGGTTTCCATTGACTGCTGAAGAACCTGAATTCCTCTCCTTTTTCTACTTTATTCTTAGCATTCATCTGATTTTCCTGCAAGCAATGAGAAGAGTTCTACACTGAAAACAAGGAAAGAATATCCTCAGGTCTGCTGACTGAAAGAGTATTGGCTTACTTCTGTATTGTTAAAAAGATGGAAGGGAAAAATGTGCATATAACATGAACATAAAATGCCACCAAATACTGATATATTTATTGAAATATTTTGCATTAGCAATCAAGAGTTCTTGTTGATATTTGAGGATTTAACTCAATTTAAATGTCTCTAACTAGAATATTTCAACATATATATCCAGCCACGCAGCACAAAGGCACAGTTGTGCACCTGGATCATGCAAAGCATTCACATTTCATTGGTATGCTTCAAAATACTATTAGACATAGCCACAATAAAATACAATTTCATATTGTGAAATTTGGTGAAAGTTTATTATTTTGATCTTAAAGTTCTTTTCCAACCTAAGTGATTCTATGATTCTATTTCTGCATTGATTCAATAAACTCTGTGTTAACTTCTTCAAGTAAACATGCACTCCCCATAAAGATGAATATTTTATTTTTGAGAAGATATGTGTATTTGCATTAAAGAAAAATAATCAGGATAATAAATATCAGAAATTTTGAAGTAAAAATCTTATTTAACAAGTGATTTAACTAGTATAATAGGTAGCATACAGGATTAGTTCAACAGGTTCAATAGCTGTTATAAAATCTGCTGTTCAGTGTCTGCATCTATAAATCACATTTTTCCAATGACTGATTCATTTTCTCTTAGATGATTTAACTATGTCAGTACGAACTCTATTAAAATTACAATAAAATTGTACCAGTTGCTCATGTATATAAGCTTTACCAATAACATGGTCTTCATAAAGTTATCTGGTACAGCTAATGTTGACAGAACATTTCTGAATTTTGAACTGAATGACACCTAATATTAGCCTTGTCCATATTCATTTATACTGCAAAGTTACCTTTCCAGGCAGTTACTTAGCAACAGAAAATAAAAGTCTAACGAGTTTCGATTGTGAGGGTATTTTGGTAGCCCTGTAATCTAAATCATTTGTCATGCTAATTCTCTGCCTCAGTGGTAAGGCTACTTGTACCATAATTAATGCACACCAGGCCATGTTACATCAAATAAAAGTATCTTCACACATTCAGTGGTAATTAGCAGCTTTGCTACTCAGTGGCATGCAAACTTATCTAAGAAAAAATAGCTTAATCTTCTTATTAGTCTCTGCTGATCTTTGACAACAGAATTGGTGCATAGCAGACAGCAGAAGTGGTAAAAGATATGTAGGTTTAATGAAAATAATACTTTGAGACAATATAATAAAATAATATGCATCTCCTCTCAAAAAAGTGTTTTAGCAGATTTTAAATAAGTTTCCCCCAAATTCCCTTACCCTAAACCTAGCTCTTTTAGAATATTACCTCTCTCACAATCAGATACCTGCAAAGTAGGAAAAAACATATTTGCTGGAGAGAAAATGATGAAAAAAACATTTACAAGACCATGGTAGAGAACTACCACTACTACTGGAAGAGGGAATCATGGGCCTGGCTAAGAACTCAGTATAACAAGCCTCCTTAGTGAAAAACATCTCTAAATTTCAGGATTTGATTCAGTTATTTGACATTAGAAGTAACCCTATTAAGTTGTAAGAAGGAGAGATATTTAAAATGCATAAAAGAAGCTCAGTTAGTTGCGTAATAACTAGCATCCTCTTCCATTACAAAAATATATCAGCAACAAGCTCTGAATGTGGTGTTGTACAAGGAGTTGAAAATGTGTGAAGGATGTGATGATAATTATATAACTTCAGAATATCCATTCAAAAACTATGCATCTCTTAGAATTTTAAAACACCATTTTTTTCAGTAATAAAGTTATTACTATTAGCAAAGAAAGTTATTGCAATAGAATATATAGAATACACAGAATTGCAAGAAAAGTGAATAGGAGATTGAAAAACATATAATGTAAATATTTTTCAAACTTCAGAAATACTCATTTTTCACTTATCTAATTTACACCTGAAGCCATAAAAACTGAATGAAAATATTAATAAAGTTATTTTGAAAATACAACATTACTTTTACAGAAAAAAAAAATCTTTAAATTACTGATGGAAATACAATTGCAAAATTGTAAACCTCAGTGCCACCATTTTCAATTTTGCCTGTCAAAAAACATAGGCCCATTTTTAATTGGAATTTTGATATTTAAGTATTTAAATATGCACATGAGCCCCTAAGATATTTTCAAAAGAATTTAGCCTCCTTCTTCACAGTGATTTCAATGACAAATCATTCCTTGGTATTTCCTCAGTGAATATCTGTTCTTATGGAAATCCTCTAAATCTTGGTTTGTATCTTTGAGAAATAAAAGGCCTTTATAGATCTGGTCCAGATTCACACGAAATAATGGGAAAATAATTTTTCTGAGGAGCTACAGAATCTGCAACTTCCTTCGACTTTAAGAGGGTGCCTTACACAATATGTATTTCTTGAATGATATACACATATTATAAAGATGTAAACCTTCTATATCTAGACTGGAATACTCTTATTTATCTATCTAAACACAGATAGCCATTGCCTACACTCAATTATCTGCATGTGAAAATTTTGGATTGGGTGTTTTACTCTCTACATAAATTATCCAAATTTTGACAGCAATCTGGACTACATATTTGCTTTCTTCTAAAATGTTGGTTTTTAAGTAATCATAACAGCTTATCACTGAAAGTATCCTGGATCTATTTTCTTTGATGATGTTTTATATTTTGTATTCTTGTGTTAAGAAAATATGTCATAAAACATGCAAACTTGTATGTTGAAAACAAACATTCACTAATGCCTCAGTCTCACATTATTATTTAAAACACTGAACAAACAACTGCTGTTCCATAACAATAACAATAATAATATCAGCAAAAAAATCAAAAACCCTAAAAGAAGGCTGAATCTCTCCCCATTTAGATTTAAGTCCTGCCCTAGCTTGGAACAGAAATACTGGCATTGCTCCTTCTAGCATGAAGATCTCACTTATAAGGGCAGTGTTCCTTGAATGTCATTAGTTCCAGTTATTGGTTCATGCTGAATAAGGTGCACACAAAAGTTGTATATATTATACTTGGTGCACGGATTGGTATATTATCAAGATGTCTCTGCTATTATTTCCAGACACTTGAAATCACTGTATCCTACAAGATGTCCTCAATTTTATTTGCCTGTCTGTACACCACAAATTAGGATTTTGCCCTAGTGTCACAGTGACCTTGACTTCCCCCAGTACTGAAAACTCTTTTTATAATCTTTCTGTAATGTAGATTGGGAATTCTGCTCTTTAGAATGACATATATTATTTCCATTTGTATATTGTCTTGAAGCAGAGTGGACCTTTAAGCGTATTTGCCTATAACAATTAAGGACTCCTAAAAATGTTCTGCATATGCCATTTCTTAAATGCACACTATCCATTCCTGATGACAAAACTTAATGAGACCTTTTGAATTATGAGGCGATAAAAAAGATAGGCAGATTTTTGTCTCTCTAACCTGTGCTAAAGGTTATACTATAGTATACTCACTGTGATCTGACACCAAACACAGTGAAGTCCAGTCAAGCCTTGGTAACATTTTATAGTTTTATGACACTTATCACATTTTGTTGGACAATTTCCTTCTACCCAGAAATGGTGCATTACCTGCAAAAGAAAAATGTGGATATACATAGAGTTACTAAATTAACAGGCCCATGGCAAAATTAATGCTACCCCAAACTTACATCAGTATTCTTTTTGGACTTCACGTATGTTTTGATGCAAGATGCGGGAGCTCTTGAGACACAGCGCTCATGGACTGTATACTTGCAAACTGAAAAGAGAAAACACATTAATAGAAGTCAAGACAATGGTGTTTCTGACTACATTACTATGAAACAAAAAACATTACCAGCATGTCATCTCTATATAATCAATCCAATCAGTCAATGAAAACTAAAACTAGACTGCTTTTTCCATGGAATACAAAAGGCCAATTAGAACAGGAAATATTATGCAAGCGAGAAATCCAAGAATGCACTATCATTGCATAACAGGAAATGCTTAATTAAATCAGAGCTCACTAAATTTTTCACAATAATTCCCAAATGACCAAAATATTAAAGACAAATTGATGACTGCCAAATGGTTTGGTGTCATTTACTAGTAGAAAGAAATCTCTATTTTACAAACTATAGGCATGAGAGCAGCTGGCAAGCACAAAAATAAAAGCCAATGAATTTATGTTGTTCCTTCTATTGATTTATAAATCTTAAATGGCTGATTAGTCCATTTTCAGATAGCAATTGTTTCCATGCATTCCATGTAATCACCCCAACTTTAACTCTTACTTTCCCAAATACCAACTCCTGAGAAGCTTTTCTTTCCTAACCCCTCCACGCTAGTTTTAGGTAACTACTGTTGTTGATCAGGTCTGCAAAGATCACACTAGCTGCATTTGGAAAACATACAAATGTCAGGGTACAACGCAAAGCTCTCCTGACTTCAACTATACAACTGTGCCTAGATGAGAAAGTAATGCTACAGCTTATACTTGCATTCAATAGAGTCAACTATTAAAAACTGAGAATGAATTTCTCCCTGCATGGTATGTGTCTCACGCTTTTGACCTCGAGAGCAATTAAGCACAAAGTACTTCTAAACACCTTGCTTGCACCTATTACACAAACCCAGTGGGAGGTGCAGCCATTAATCAGACAAACTGCAGGGAGTAACATTGTTGATTGGACCATGGAGGGATGGTGAAGCCCCCTGCAGTTTCCTTTTTTTTTTTTACTCCCACACAATCTAAAATGCAAATAACAAAATCTATAGCAATGCTTTGAAAATATATTGAAGCAGCTTAGTAAGACAAGGAAATAGTGTAAGGGTTTTTTAAGTAGACTTATGCCCCTTGCTCCATGAAGTAACTGGAAAGAACATGTGGATGTTCTTCAGATACTCTGGGACCATCGTTCTCACCAAGTAAACGGCAAGCACAGTAACAAATAAATTTTAATGAGGTACATTGCAGCAGAGAAAAAGGCTGCTCTCATAAGGCTGGTCTTTTTGGGGCAGTTTACTTTATATAACTCATCTATACATTTCTGATAACTACTGAAGAAGATGACCTACATTATTTGCTCAATAGAATTTTCTCTTTCAAATATATATATGGGGCTTATATTTCTTCTCAAGGATTAAGTTTACATCAGTCTGACATAGAAGAATACTAAAGAATGTAACATATCAAGATCTAATAGTCAATTCAGCATTATATATATTCCAGCAACTGTCATGAGCATTTATTAATCTAAAGTTATGCAATTTCTATTTGTTTGAATTTTAATAAATGTAACTCTCTCATTCCATAGTATTGTGAATGGAATTATACAATGTGAAAAGCCATACATGAAGGATTTACATCAGCATTATGTTTTAAAGAGATCTATGGTGCTCAGAGGAGAGAGAAATGGCTGATTCCAAAATCCTCATTCATTCAGACTAATCTCAAATTAAATCAATAGAACTGTAGAGGCAGAAAGGTCCTGATCAGCTGTGATGGGCTATCTTTCATACCAAAAATGGAGAAAGTAAGTTACACTAAGAAACTGACTAATTTATCAAAAAGAACAATGAAAGGTGACTTGATACCATCATGAGAAGAATACAGTGGGTACTAAAGATCTCATTAATCTAATGGAGTCGGGCATAACACGAACCAATCACTGGAACCGTCTACCAGATATATTCAAATCAGAAAATAGGTTTTTGTTAAAAAAAGATGATCAATCATTGAAACGCACCACAAAAGAAAGATATGGATCATCCATCTCTTGAAACATTCAAACAGAGACAAGGTATCTTTCGGCAAGATTTGGTTTCTCAAGATAAAGGTTATGAGCTGGTCAAACACACATTATTTGGAGATACATAGATATAACAAAAGGAATTGAACTGTAGAAATTGCATCTAATAGTCTAATGAAGGTCAAATTAGATACAGAAGTTTTTCTGTGTTCCTTTACCTTAAAATCTATAATCAGGTAATGTGTGAAAGGATGGCAAGACTGAAATTCATGGTTACAAACCAAGTAAGCATACAAAACTTTAGAAGTGTTACAGAAACTTGATTTCTGGGAAACTGAGATTTTGACCTTCACAGTTAACAAAACAAGAATTTGAATAAACAAATATGGGACTTAGATGCTGGTCAAGCTGATACCTATAAAAGAATATGAATAATTATTACAAAATAAATAAGCATGATACTTACTAAGAGAAAAGAAAAAGAAGAAACAAAAAACAAAAAAGAGGCAGGCTCCAAAGGGAACTAACACTGAAAGCTATTATAATACAGAAAACTCCCTCAAACAGCAGCTTTGGAAGTCTAATATCCTGAAAAATTAAAAATGAAACCTTGAGCGCTCAAGCATAGAAGAAAAAGGGGGGAGACACTACTGTGCTGGCACTGGGTTTGTACTGGGAAGCTACTAGTTCTTTGTTATGCGGCGAGCGCAACTTTTCTAGGAATAGACATGTATGCAAATGGACACTGAAATGTGTATACTCACAAGAACAGCAGAGACCTTGCTTGCCTACTCCAATTAGCATGTTCAAACAAAGATTACAGTAGGCAGGCTTGTTAAAGTGTTTCAGTCTCCATACATGCTGCCCATCATCTTTCACATTCTGCACAAGACATAAAAGAAACAGATTTCACTTAATAAAATAAACAATAAAAATATATAAGTGCCAATAAAAATTGGAGATTGACTCAAGAACGTAAAAGACAAGCTGTTACTTCGTTTAATACTCTGCACCAGATCACAGTATAATCATTCTAAACACAGAGGCAATGATATAATAAAAAATTCTTCAGAAGCTCATGGATGTCCATGTGTTTCAAAAACAACTCAGAAAAACACCAGGCTGCTGTCACCACTGCAACACAATGCTAGCAATAAATCTAGGCTGATATTAAATTAGAACTAGTAATAAAACTTACTAAAATTTGTTCTAGACTAATTCTAAAAATAAAGGTGCTGCAGGTTAGATGGTAAAACTTCCCAAAATGAACAACAGAAAGGATTTTAAAAAGACTATAGAGATATTTTTAATGACCCTTAGAATTAGGGACTCATATCAACATATGTGAAGTGGGAAATCTAACCACACTACAATAATACCTATTGCCAGCTTTAATTTATGTTAACCTACTGCCAATAGTCTATCAAAAACCCAAGTATTGAAGGGTGAGATTTACATCCTGGATCTCTTCTTTAAAAGTTGAATTCCTTACATTTAAGCCCACATTTTTGAGTTAGCTACAGCACTATACTTAAGTCTTGCATGAATAGATTGATCAACTGATCGGCATTTACAGCTCAGGGGCTCCCTGTAACTCATGTGTACAACTAAAATATTACCAAAACATTTATGTTTATGAAAGTAAGCTTTCAGTTGCATGATTCTTCTCTTCCTTTTCAATAGAATCATTCTGAGACCTCACTGTTGTTAGAAGATTTTTTAAATGATGTGCACTTGGTACAGATGTTAAATTAATTCTGTATATTCCAGGTTTCTTGGCAAATGTGGCCATCAGGCTTTTTCCTTTTTGCAATCATCAGAGGTTTTGAATTTAAAAAAATTAGATTAACCTAATGTAATATCACTGGATTTTTAATTTTTTTTTTATTATTTTTAACAAATATAACATCCAATGTAACAAAGGCAGTTAATGTCTACCAGCTGGAAATGGGCTGCAGTAGTTTGATTCTTCATTGCATATTACTGAAACACTATGGTCTTCTTGGTTATTTCATTACCAAAAAGAAATTTTCACATAGCTAAAAGAAGCCACATCAACCTCTAGTTCTCAGAAGCCACATCAACAGCTGGTTTTCATCCAGTTTCTGATTTCTCACATCAAAATACAAAAATATTTGTAATCATGTTTATACAATATTCCTGACTAGAACTTCAATAATATGATGGTTTTCACTGATAAGGACAGTCAATGTAGGTCAGCTGACATAAATTTTAATAAAAATTCCATTTTCTCCTGTAGTAACATAATCTGCATGAGTTATGTCTTTAAAAAAATCAGTATTGCTCTATTCTAAGAGTTAGCCATAAATGACAAGCCAAAGATGATGAAGACTACTTCATCCTTGTGCAAAAAAATCCTTAAGGAAAATTAGCACTCCAAGAAATTAAGCATGTTTGGTTCAAAGCCAGGTCCTAGCCAGAAAACAACTTTGAATAATTCCTCCAAATTACCTAGAAACAAAAGGAACTGAAATCAGCTGGAATATTTTTTTATCTGTTGAGATATCAGAATCAGAGCCTAAGTGGAGTTCCCCCAATATTACCAGCAGGAGATCAAATGCCGTCTCTGACAGCTGGGCGATGTCAGGGTCCCCTTTCTGCAGAAAGAGCAGAGCAGATGCCTAATGTGGGATTCTTGGGCTGGCAAAGAGTGTGGAAGTTTTCCAATTTTCCCTGAAGAAGCAGAAATAGATTCTGCAGCTGTGGAGCACTAGAAGGCTGTCAAGCTCCCTCATGACTGGCAGCTGAAGAGGATGTATTTCATTAAATGGAGCTCTGTAACTTCTATTTTGCTTTCCATCTTACTACCACATTCCACACATTTTTAAAGTATTGTTAAACTACAATATAGTATGTAAGTTTCAAGTCTTCTGAAAGTAGACAATTATTCACTAAAGACCACGTAAATCCTTCCAAGTAAACACAGTAAACAATATATACTTTAATTTTAACATTACTCAGGTCATCAACAGATACAGTGATAAACCACAAGAACTTAAAATGCAAGCTGACCAGCTTTCCTTAGAAAAATATTTGCTATTTATGAAAATTAACAAAAATTCATAATTATGCATAAGCTTGCCCCTCTTTCGCATTAGTTTTGTGTCACTTTTTCATTTTAATTTTATTTTTTAAGAATGGCTATTACATGTGAATATGTCGCTTCTTATTTGAACAGAACATATGGACTAACTTAGCTGGCATTTTCCTTATCAGAAAAACAAACAAGTCTTGATGTGGGTGTTCTGCCAATTAAAACACTTAACTGTGTTACAGACTGCAACTGATGCAAATCCATTACATAAACACAATGCACTTTTGGAAAATAGCAAATTAAATTTTTGCTCTTGTGCACTGCCAAAAATAAGCAATAAAGTGCTGCATATGATTATGCATGCACATAACTTTTTAAAACACTGCCAAGGAAAAAAAAAAAAAAGACATAATGTGAAACAAAGCCCCCTCAATGCAAGTCTTTAAGTATGAATAAAATCCACAATTCTGACACATCAGTGCATTTACTGACATTCACTCATTTTGCTTCCATATCCTGACAAAGAGTTTAAAAACAAATAGTCATTAAGAAGATCTCAAAGCAGGGCAGGTACAGTAAAAATCTCTTCCTCACTTCATTATACATCACTGAAAATGAAGCCTCCATATGCCATACACAGACTTTAGCATATAATGACAATAGTAACATTTATTTTGTTAACAATGGTTCTCTTAGCTTATGGTCTTGACCCTTCTACCACGGATTTGATTGTCAGAAGGACCTGACCTTAAAAAGCAAGTCAACCATGGAAGAGCCAGACTTAGAATTAGTGGAAAATTTTATGCAGTCACAGAATTTAGTTACACATCCCTAATCTGGTTTAATATTCACTTACTTCAGCTTTTTAGATATTTGTCAATAAAGGTAGCCAAAGAGATCTTTGATTTCAAGCACAAAACTCAAGATTCTGAGACTTAAAAAGGCAATGAAATAACTGATAAATTTTCATCCTAGCAAGTATCCCCTCCTACCGTAGCTACAGAATACAGAATGGTCTGGAATACCAGCACGCTCAGTCTTTTCTATGAGAAGAGTCAGTAACAAGTGATCAAGGGAGAATATCGGATGTTAGCAAATCTGCTAAGTTATTCTTTCACTGTCTACTGTTATTTTGTTTTCATTTAATATTAAAAATATTTGTATGACTTTAAGACATTTCTGTGACTGATCTTTGGGTAGTGGGAAGGTGAGAAGGATGTCCATTAAACCACAGAGCGCTTCCTTTTAATACAAACGCAGTTAATTTCTTTGCTGATCTCAGCAAAGAATTCATGTCACGTTTTGTTTTATCATAGAATCATAAAATGGTTACAGTTGGAAGGAACGTTAAAGTCCAACCCCCCTGCCACGGACATCTTCCACTGGACTAGGTAGCTCAATGCCCCATCCAACCTGGCCTTGAACACTTCCAGGGATGGGGCATCTACAACTTCTTTGGGCAAACTGTTCCAGTGTCTCACAACCGTCAGAGTAAAGAATTTCTTCCTAATATCTAAACTAAGTTTGGTTTGGGGAGAGGGGGTTTTAAGTCTCTTGTGGTTCAACTGCAGAGCAAGTAACTTCATTCAAGAGACATGGTACTCAGTAGGGCTCCTCAAACTTCTAAGATATTTTGCATGTGTCCCCAATGTGTGTGCTGGAGAAAGGAAAAAAAAAAATCCCTTCCCCAGCCTTCATTCACATGTCCAGTGTACTATCCTGATCATCCAGAAATGCCCCAGTATTAATATACACATGAGAAAATGACAGCACAGAAAAGGGAGCACAGGAGGGCAAATGAATTTGTTTAAACAGGTTTCATAATTAGCCACACTACCATGTTTCCCTGTCCCTAAATTGGTAGTCACCTGTCATCCACAGGGACTGAAATGCTGCAGAAATTACATTTTAAATAATGGTAAATACCATTTATTTCACATGTTATGCACAGAACAGGTTAGAGTTACCTTCAACTTCCCCTGAGCTTTTACCAACCTCCAGGCAAAAGCAAAGGAAGAACCGTAGTAAGGAAAGGCATTTGCAAACTTCCTGCAAAGAAGTGCAAGATAGCACAGCATAAAAGTAGACAGCACTGTCAAGAAGAGATGTGCACTTTAACAGCTCCTGCTATGAAGTCTCATAAAGCATTAACATTACCCCCTCTGCCGGCAATGCCATGAAATTATACTAGTAAAATAGCTCCCGTTGTCACTTAGGGTGACTGCTTCACAGCTGGTAAGGAGCTGGCACAAAGAGGGCAAGCTACCGCTGCTTCTAGCAGGGGCTTGGGTTTGCCCTCTGTGCATATGGAAACAGCATATGGCTCATCAGCACTTCAGCCTTTTAGAAAACTCACCCGCCAAACTCCAGACAGGACTTAAAAAAATATCACTGGAGAAAATAAAAGGCCAGATCACCTTCATTCCTCGCTGAATGAAAGAAATACAACTCTACCAAACTATGTAAGTATTAAACAGTCATTTCAGACTTCAGCCTGAGAGGGACTCCTCATGGTGCAGCAAATCCCACAGCAGACTTGCAAATGTTTGCAAGTCCCCAGTTTGGTTCCACTTTCACATACTCAGAGCTCAAAAAGTAAGCCAACAATAATGTAATATACAATGTAAGAAGCAGTATTTCCCAAGTGTGGATTCATACTTGAGTATTACATCCCATACTTAATCAAAATGGTTAAAAAAGAGTTACCTATTAATTTTTTTTAGTGTAATAGCATAGTATTTGCTGCTCAAGCATCCAAAATAAAATTGTAAGAGTATTTCCTTTGGATTTAATTGAAGCATAGTCTCACTTCAACACAAATGTGTTCTTCTCATTGAGATTTACCTTGATTTAAAAGGTGAAATGGATTGAAAATTACAATTGGTGACTTAAAAGGCAGGCACACTCAACTGGTTTCAGATTATTGATGGCTTTATGAAGCATTTACTGTTGTTACAATTTCTCTCTCATCTTAGGGCAGCTTTTCAACAACTGTACAATACCAGATACAGTGCAACTATGACATCTAGCGGCCAGTGAAGAGGGAATAAAATACTTTCCACTCAAACACAGGTGTTTTTTTTTTTAAAAACTAGAACTTATGAATTTGCAGTTTATACCTACTTTTTGTACAATCACTGACAGAGATGACAGTAATGATCCATTACAAGAGAAGTGAAACCAAAATATCTGGCATTGAATTACTTTAGAAGAGAAATCAAGTGCTTTTATTAGAACAGGGTGGAATAATATTGTGCAAGTGAGGAACTTCTAATGAAGAGCAGAGTACAATGTTCATGGCTGACAAAATCCCTTAGGAGCAAACCGTGATTAAGCAGCTTTTTGTGCCCAGATTACAAAGGACATTTTAAGCAATGCTAGGAGAGTCAATGGGGTAACTCTCAAACTTCACTCACAATTTTGATCTACTTTAATTAACACAGAATGAAATAAAAAGCTCAGAAATCCTGAAGGTTTCTACTGTGGAGGAGTAGAATAAATAGCCTAGTAGTCACTAGTATGCAATAGGCCACTTCCCAAAAGTGTAATTATCAACCAGAAGGAGTAATGCAGGAACATCTATGTCCAGCCTGTGTTTTGATGGGAGACAAGCAAACTATTGCCTTAAGAAGCAATAATAAATTTGGAAAGTTGATGAGGACTAAAAAAATTGCAGACCGAAGTGTGAGACTGGGCAAAAAAGTCTCTACCTCATACATTTATTATTAAAAATTGCACCACATAAATAACAATTTCCTCTATAGTTACCTTTTTTTTTTCCTTCATGAAATTCTCACTTTTCATGAGAAAATTTCTCAGGAAATCTTCCATGAAACTGGTACAACTCAGTGTAAGAACCATAGCTCTTAAAGGTTTCAGTAGGTGCGGTACAGAACATACTCAGCCACTGCTAAGTGGAAAAAGTGTAATCATCCAAGTACAAATGGATTATACACATAAACAATTTCAAGGTCTTTTCTCGCAAACCAAATTTCCAAACAGTATGTGTATCACAGTATCCCTACAGAATAAGAACCAATTAAGTCCTTATTTAAATTCCTTCTCTTCTATTGAAATTGTTTGTTTAGCACACCAATTGCCTTGAAAAGCACCAAAATAAGAATACATTGCTTCTATCCTGGAATATTCCCAGAGACAAAACTCTGTATTTCTAAGTTCTGCCTTCACAGCAACTCTAAACACAAGTTTTAGGAAGAAATAGAAAGCATAAAACCCAGTAAGATAACAAACTGGATATTTAGGTTGATTTCCTAGAGGAAAGAGACTTTTTTATGCTCTTTGTCCCTTTATCTCCATGACTCTAAACTGCTCCAGCAACTTTTAAATTAGTTCAGTAGTCTCAACTAAATTTGAGAGGGCACTAGAAGTTTCATGAAAGTCTAGAAAAAGGGCGGGGGGAAGCAGGGCAGAGAGAGACATATCAGAAGCAAAGTCAAGCAGATTTCCTTGTTATTTTTTTTAGTTTGGCAACAGTTGTCTGGCTAATATTTTTGGTAACACCCTAATACTCCTGTCTTTCAGAAGGGGCTAACTGACGAAGTCAGAGGGCAAAGATCACAGACCTGTGAGAAATTAGGCTATCTCAACCCCATTGTTTCTAAACACCAACTTGTTTATTCTTTCATTTTTGTATAATATAGTTCCATATTTCACTTAAATGCTTCTCTGATTTTTTTTTTATTATTGTAACTAAAGCTTCTAATATAGTATGTAATAAAAACTGATTGAAAGGCTTTAAATTTAATATAAAACTTTTATGTTATATCTGACATTTTATATAGCTCTTGAAGGAAACCAAAGATTAAGTACAAACAATGTAGCTGAATTCTGAAGGTACTATGGCAAACCTTCAGCTGAAATAAATTATTGTAGCTTCACTGGTATTAGCATAACAAATTACAACAACGGAGAATCTTGTGGTGTTTGTACAAGCTCTATACAAGGGTTAAGTATATCACAGTAAGTTAATGAACCAACCCTACCCCCCAGCCCAAAACAAATTAAAGACTTCACTGGTATAATTTTTTTTTTTTTTTAATAAACTACAGTGACAATTCCTTGTCATTATCATACCAGACAGGCTCTGAAATGGATCGCTTGGATTTAAAATTTCATCATTGTTGGAGTTCAGCATAAAGCCAAAGTGTAGTTGGCTAAAGTTAAAAGAAGGTGAGAGAATTGTTTGGTTGGTTTTGGGGTGTTTTTTTTTGGCTTATTTTCAACACGTGAAGGCTACCTGGGCATGTCTAAGCAGAGTAAGCCAGTAGATTATGCCCTTTATTTTCACATACTAATCAGCCTATGGAAAACTTTATTATCTGAGTCCAAAAGACTCTTATTTTTCATTATCATAACTAAAAGGAGAGAGAAAACCAGCCAGAAAGCAGAGACCTGGGAAGCTAGGTTTTTAGAATCTAACAACAGCATGTGAAAACAAATAACAGCATTCCACTAATGGGAATGATGCACTGGAATGAAGAGCTTGGGTAACACATTAGATGCTGTAAAAATATTAAAATCATGCTATCAGTTTACACAAATAACAACGGACAGGTATTAAAGAGTTTTAACTTTCTTGATTTAACTTTTCAATGTCCTAAAATACACTTAGATTTGATCATTTATAACTGTGTACAAACAGAAGTAGTAACTTTTTTGCTGGTTTGATGGAAAATATAAAATCTGGCTTTTCTCTACATATTACATGAATGGTTTAAGAAATCAAGAGCACTTTTAAACATGAAAAGAAAAATGGGAGCCCTTTTAGAGGATGGCATCATTTCCTAGTAAATCATTAGCAAATGACTAGCAATTCAGCTTGCACAGTTCTGTAGGTAATGGACTTCATTCACAATAAAGTAAAATATTAAAAAAGCATTAAAAGCTACCCCATCCATTTTACTCCAACTTTCAACTAATAAAACTATGCCTACTGATCAAAAAGATATTTTGCATACCATGATATTTTTTCACAACTGTACCTACTACATCTCTTCAACACAAGAAACACGCATTTCTTGATGACAGAAACACTGATACATGCTGATAGCAGACTACAGAGTTTTTATCACTGTTTATCGTATTTTTATTATTTCTACAGTAAAGCTACACACAGCAAGACAAATTATCTAATAACTAATAAAAATACTCAAAAGGATTAAATGTCCGATAACATACATTTACATAGCTTATTTCTAATTACACAGCTCTTGCTTTAATATTAAAATAAATCTCTACAGAAGGATCTGCATTAATTTATCATGGAATTTAAGTTTTAAATTTAGAAAGAATGAAGCGTAGACACTGAAAAATACTCCCAGAACAGCTACACTACCTGTCACAAAAGAAAGATCTGTACTGAAAATGACTACCAGTCATCTGCTATACTGATTGCTTGAGAGCATTTGCTGCCGTTTGTTTAGCGTAATTCTGTGGAATACAACCTGACAAAGATTTTTTATTTGATGACAGGGAAGTAATTTAACATTTTTGTTACTCGGTCACACATATAGAATTAGGTAATTAGTACTTACAGTGATCTAAATGGACTGAAAGTTATCCTCAATTCAGATATTTAGCCGATAATTTGATTAATAAGATTTGGCAAGAATCTTAGATCTTCTGCTAAAAGCACTGTTTTGTTGCATATTTCCCTATGGAAATTCTGACCATTCTTTGAGAAAATAAAATACCATAGAGCAACTACAGCAGTCTAACTTTAGTTCAGGCTGTAGCAGTATATGGGGAAAGTAAATATTATTTATTATTTCACCTCAGTATCTGAAAAAGACTTCAGAAAAAAAATGTAATAAAAATGTTTTCTATCAAATAACAGAAAAGCATTTGAAACATATGCTAAGATACATGTGCTCAAAATTAGCTCAAATACAGGACAGCAGGTGGCACTGGCAACACGCCAGTGTTAAAACAGCTGTGTTGAACTGGTATTACATGAATCATATTACATCTGTCTTATCTTTAACGTGAAGTTGTAAATGTACAGACCATAAGCTCTTCTTTCATAACAGTCTGTCCTTTGGTGTAAGTGTTCTCTTTGATACTGCTATTTAGTAGTTTATTCAGGTAGTTTCAGAGATGGAAGAACTATCTTCACAGGGATTTATCATGACAGGACAAGAGCCAACTGGCAATAAATGCTGCAGAAGAAATTCCATCTCCACCTAAGAAAAAAGCTCTTTCCCTTGAGAACAACTAACACTGGGAGAGGTTGGCCGCAGAACTGGTGGAATCAACCTCACTGGAATTATTCAGGACTGGGCTTGACAGGGCCCTGGATAACTCAATCTGCAGCCCTGCCTTTAATAAGAGGCTAGAGACCAGGTGATCTCCAGAAGTTCCTTCCAACCTAGATTGTTCTAGAACTCCGTATGGTTAGGCCACACAACACAGCACCATGCTGAGAAGCCTAGACTGCTCCAAGCCAGCTGTAACACACATATGGGCAGTAGAACAGTCTTAACAGATACTACTGCAGCTAGGAATTAACAATATGCTGTTAATAGGACAAATTAATCAGCTTTTTACAACTTCCCGCTCCACAGCTGGCTCATTTGGTGTTGCTTAAAACATGCTAATGTACCTCTGACTTTGAAGACACAATTATGTTCTTTGCATGTCATTCTGCCATAGTAAAAAAAAAGAAAAGCTATTCTTCATACAAGCAACAGAGAAACTAACCTAAGGGCCACAGCTGACATGCAAGCAGAAACTTGACATTTTTGTGTTAATACTTACATTCTCTAAACCAAGGAGGACTAAGAGCGGGATTGTTGTCATTCCTCCTTGGATCCATTCTTCTAGAGAAACAGTGCCATCATGATCATAGTCAATTTCTTCCATCATTTCATGAAGGATCTATACAGTTTAACAAAAAAATCTCATAAATTTCATATTCTAATAATGCACAAAGGCATGTGCAGATCTCCACTTCCCTCATCAGCATGCAAAAAGCAAGGAAAATATTACTTGTATGGCACTTGTATTAAAATGAGTACTGATAGTTCAGAAGATGAAGTGTCATATTCCTATTTACATTTTATCATCACCTAAAGTTCCCAAACCAACTTGTATCCCCTTGTGTACTTAATATATACAATGAAAATACGAGGTAGTTACTTTCACAAAATTTCAGAGACAGAGCAGTTGTGTTATAAAAGTTAATTACTACATACACTAAGGAAAAGCCTTAAACTGCAGCAAGAATATTTCACAGATCAGATTTAATCAGAAAAAGACTCATGCACGTGCTAATTGACAGTGTAATAGTAGAGCACAGGCTATTATTATTTCTATCTAACCAATATATAGAATCACGTGTTACAGAATCACAGTATCGTCAGGGTTGGAAGGGACCTCTGGAGATCATCTAGTCCAACCCCCCTGCCACAGCAGGGACACCTACAGCACGTTGCACAGGACAGCGTCCAGGCGGGTTTTGAATGTCTCCAGTGTGGGAGACTCCACAAACTCTCTGTGCAGCCTGTGCCAGTGCTCCGACACCCTCAGAGTAAAGAAGTTCCTCCTCATGTTAAGATGGAACATTCTGTGCTCCAGTTTGTGCCCGTTACCTCTAGTCCTATCACTGGGCACAACTGAAAAAAGACTCTTCTCATCTACCTGGCACCCTCCCTTTAAGTATTTATAAGTATTGATAAGATCCCCCCTGAGTCTTCTTTTTTCTAGACTAAAAAGACCCAAGTCCCTCAGCCTTTCCTCATAAGAAAGATGCTCCAATCCCCTAATCATCTTTGTAGCCCTTTGCTGGACCCTCTCCAGCAGTTCCCTGTCCTTCTTGAACCGGGGAGCCCAGAACTGGACACAGGACTCCAGATGCGGCCTCACCAGGGCAGAGTAGGTGGGAAGGATGACCTCCCTCGACCTGCTGGCCACACTCTTCTTGATACACCCCAGGATGCCATTGGCCTTCTTGGCCACCAGGGCACATTGCTGGCTCATGGTCATCCTGTTGTCCACCAGGACTCCCAGGTCCCTTTCCACACAGCTGCTCTCCAGGAGGTCAGCCCCCAACCTGTACTGATGCATGGGGTTATTGCTCCCCAGATGCAGTACCCTACACTTGCCTTTATTGAACCTCATCAGGTTTTTTTCTGCCCAACTCTACAGCCTGTCCAGGTCCTGCTGTATGGCAGCACAGCCTTCCGGCGTGTCAGCCACCCCTCCCAGTTTTGTATCATCAGCAAACTTGCTGATGGTACACTCTATCCCTTCATCCAGGTCATTGATGAATATATTGAACGGGACTGGACCCAGTACTGACCCCTGAGGGACACCACTAGTTACTGACCTCCAACTAGGCTCTGCACCACTAACCACAACCCTCTGAGCTCCATCTGTCAGCCACTGTTCAATCCACCCCACTGTCCATTCATCTAACCCACACTTCCTAAGCTTGCCTGTGAGGATGATGGTGGAGACTGTGTCGAAAGCCTTGCTGAAGTCAAGGTAGACAACATCCACTGCCCTCCCCTTGTCCACCCATCCAGTCATGCCATTGTAGAAGGCTATCAGATCAGTCAGACATGACTTCCCCTTGGTGAATCCATGTTGACTGCTTCTGATAACCTTCTTTTCCTCCAGATGCTTGGACATGACACCCAGAACAAGCTGTTCCATCATCTTTCCAGGGATGGAGGTGAAATTGACATGAATATGTTGACATGAAGTATCACAGCATGATTAAACACCATCTCTAGCAACATTAAAAACTTGTGATAAAATGGATGCTTACTGGACTCAGTTCAGTAACATCCCATTCAAGGTATTCTGCAACATGCATCATTTGAGCAATGATATTTTCCAGCTCCTACAGATGAAAGAAAAAGAACAATAATATTTAATGCAATATTATAAAGACAAATTCTGCTACAAGCAACTTATAATTCAAACATATTGCATTCAGTGACACTGTTTCATCAATGTTTCTAATGAAACGTCCTTTACACTGGAAGTTGTCCACTCTTAGGTGAATCTGCTTCACAAGCAAAACATCAGGCATGGACCACAAAGCATGCAGGGAGGTGAAATGCAGCCCCACAACCAAAGGACAGCCTCTGGGTTGAAAGTAGTAATAGATTATTCCTTCCTAGTTGTTCATTCGACCGTTGGTTTCATGATCTGAAGTCGACCCTGTGATATAATGATGTAAGGTCCTTTAAATTCCAGCACCCTAACAAACTACTTTTTTGAGAGCAATAGTATAATTAACAACTTTCTAATGGAAATAAGGCATAAAGTGGACGGTATAAACTAATACAGAGATATTTTCTTATCATTACAGTGTTGTAATTTCCCTTGATCGCATATCACTAGTGCTTTTCTATATCCATATATACAATATGATTTGCAAACACGCTCAAATGCTTATCTAGAACCATTCTGAATTCTCATGTGTATTTATTATGCACTAGTTATCTAATTAATATTTTGTATTGCCTAAAACTATAATACAGTATTTACTTTATACCTTTATGTAACTTAGCTTCCCTACTCCCTTATCACTTATGGGAATCACCTCCTCTTCTTTACCAATCCACTCCATGCAGTCTTACTTCAGTGAGATAAAAAGAAGAAGGAAAAAAAACAGAAAGAGGAAAAAAAAAGCTGCCAATAAAATACTTATTTCTGTTAGCTAACATTTACAAGAAAAAAATACTTACATTTTAAACATGATTGCTATATCTATATTTTTCCTTCAAACATTTGGTTGGGTTATTCCTCAAAACTTTGTCTTTAATACTGTTCCTCCATTCTTAATAACATGGAAGTTCTGACATCTCTCCACATATATCCATTGTGTGACTCCCACACTTTCTCCTTTTAATGAAATGTTTACAAATGGTGCTTTCATACACATTGCCCAGCAGCATACTAGAATTTTAGGAATCATATTAATGTGTACAGTACATATATGTACAGCAATACAGTAATATGATTAAAAATCAGAAGACTATAGAATAGAATTCCTTGACAGCAGTGCCAGTATTTGAAAATTTATACAGCTGTAGCAGCAGCAGTTTAAAGGAAAAGAAGTCTCAAGAATTAGTTTCAAAACAGGTTAATTTTTATTCACTCTAGTTTATACTGCTTCTGTTAATTCAGGATAAATATAAACTTGATTTGAATTAATGTAGTTTTGTACAGCTTTTCCATTATGATCTACTCTTACAATGTATTAAAATACGTAAACAATATTACCGAACTATCCAGGTATCCATTCCCATCTGTATCATATAAGCGAAACATAACTATAAAGGAAACAAAAAGAGGAAACTCAGTTAGAAAACATAGTAACAACATTATTTCATTAAAAAAAAAGCCAACCAAAACCAAAACCCAAAACAGCTAAATCTGAGTTTCAAAGAAAGGACAAACATAAACATTTTCCTTTACAATCACACTAACTGTAGACCCACCAAACACTTTGTATTATGTGAGAGGTTCACTCAGCGACTACCCTGCCACAATGCCTCCAACGAGACATATTAGCAGGACAGTGCAATTGCACCTTTTCCACATAATCACTCCAACAGCTAATTTGGCCTGTAAACTTAATTCTGGTTCCTCCTAGAGATGATATGTATTCATGGTACCCCCAAAAGGCCCTTCTCTGTCATCTCACCAGACACAGGATAACACACAATTACTCAGGCAAATGTTGATAAGCCTGCTTAAGTTACAATGCTATCCTACTCCTTTGGTTGCAGCTATCACTATTCAACAGTGATACTGCTTTAGAAATGCTTTCTGACCAACTAAATGAAACAGAGGATTATTATCTGAAGTACCTAATCAGCCAAATCAAACAATATACATTCCTCACAGACTCCCAGCATGACTCCTCCCAGCACCAGACTTGCTTCATCAATTTGAAAACGTATTCCCAACATTTTGGGGAGTTACCCAGACAAGAATAGCTGCATTTTGATAACATCCAGAAAGAACATATACCTTCAAGTTTGTACCATCACTTGATTCAGTGAGGCGAGGTGGGGGAGTCAGCAAGGCGAGGTGGGGGAGTTGCTCTTTATGTGAAAAAGCAACTGGAATGTATCGAGCTGTCCCTGGGGGCTGATGATGAGCAAGTTGAGAGCTTGTGGGTAAGGATTAAGGGGCAGGGTAACACGAGAGACACTGCTGTGGGTGTTTATTACAGGCCACCTGATCAGGATGGGGAAGTTGATGAGGCCTTCTACAGACAGGTGAGAACCGCCTCACAATCACAGGCCTTGGTTCTCATGGGGGACTTCAACTACCCTGATATCTGTTGGGAAGGCTACACTGCTAGGAATGCACAGTCCAGGAGGCTCCTCCAGTGCATCGATGATAACTTCTTGACTCAGGTGGTGGAAGAGCCCACAAGAAGAGGTGTACTACTGGACCTAGTATTGACAAACAAAGAGGGACTGGTGGAGGATGTTAAGGTCAGGGGCAGACTTGGCTGTAGTGATCATGAGAAGACAGAGTTCAGCATTAAGAGCAGTATGAACAAAATGACAAGTAGGGTTGAAACCTTAGACTTCAGGAGGGCTAACTTTGATCTCTTCAAGAAATTGATGGGAGAAATCAAATGGGAGAGGGCCCTAGAGGGTAAGGGGCTCAAGAGAGCTGGCTGATATTCAAGCACCAGCTCCTCCAAGTTCAGGTTAGGTGCATCCTGAAGAGCAAGAAATCGGGCAAGGGAAGGAGACCTGCATGGCTGAGCAGGGATCTTCAGAAAAAACTCAGGTGGAAGAAGGGAGTTTACAGGATGTGGAAAAGGGGGCTGATGACTTGGGATGAGTATAAGAATGCTGTCAGGGTATGCAGGGAAGAAACGAGAAAAGCTAAGGCAGCCTTGGAATTGAACCTGGCGAGGGATGTCAAGACCAATAGGAAGGGTTTCTTTAAGTATATAGGAGACAAAAGGAAAACCAGGGAAAATGTGGGCACGCTCTTGAACGAGACGGGTGCTGTGGTGACAGATGATGCAGAGAAGGCAGAGTTGCTGAATGCCTTCTTTGCTTCTGTCTTCACTGCTTGAGCCAGCTCTCGGGAGTCCCAGACTTTGCAAGTAACAGAGAAAGTCTGGAGGAAGCAAAACTTTCCCTTGGTTAAAGAGGAACAAGTTAAAGAACAATTAAGTAAACTGGATACCCACAAGTCCATGGGGCCTGATGGGATGCACCCGCGAGTGCTGAGAGAGCTATCAGAAGTCATTGCTGGGCCACTCTCCATCATCTTTGAAAGGTCCTGGAGAACAGGGGAGGTGCCTGAGGACTGGAGGAAAGCCAATGTCACTCCAGTCTTCAAAAAGGGCAAGAAGGATGACCCGGGAAACTACAGGCCAGTCAGCCTCACCTCCATCCCTGGAAAGATGATGGAACAGCTTGTTCTGAGGGTCATCTCCAAGCATCTGGAGGAAAAGAAGGTTGTCAGAAGTAGTCAACATGGATTCACCAGAGGGAAGTCATGTCTGACTAATCTGATAGCCTTCTATGATGGCGTGACTGGATGGGTGGATGAGGAGGGAGCAGTGGATGTTGTCTTCCTTGACTTCAGCAAGGCTTTCGACACAGTCTCCACCATCATCCTCACAGGCAAGCTTAGGAAGTGTGGGTTAGATGAATGGACAGTGGGGTGGATTGAACAGTGGTTGACAGATAGAGCTCAGAAGGTTGTCTTTAGTGGTGCAGAGTCCAGTTGGAAGCCAGTAACTAGTGGTGTCCCTCAGGGGTCAGTACTGGGTCCAGTCCTGTTCAATATATTCATCAATGACCTGGATGAAGGGATAGAGTGTACCATCAGCAAGTTTGCTGATGATACAAAACTGGGAGGGGTGGCTGACACGCCGGAAGGCTGTGCTGCCATACAGCAGGACCTGGACAGGCTGTAGAGTTGGGCAGAAAAAAACCTGATGAGGTTCAATAAAGGCAAGTGTAGGGTACTGCATCTGGGAAGCAATAACCCCATGCATCAGTACAGGTTGGGGGCTGACCTCCTGGAGAGCAGCTGTGTGGAAAGGGACCTGGGAGTCCTGGTGGACAACAGGATGACCATGAGCCAGCAATGTGCCCTGGTGGCCAAGAAGGCCAATGGCATCCTGGGGTGTATCAAGAAGAGTGTGGCCAGCAGGTTGAGGGACGTCATCCTCCCCCTATACTCTGCCCTGGTGAGGCCGCATCTGGAGTACTGTGTCCAGTTCTGGGCTCCCCGGTTCAGGAGGGACAGGGAACTGCTGGAGAGGGTCCAGCAAAGGGCTACTAAGATGATTAGGGGATTGGAACATCTTTCTTATGAGGAAAGGCTGAGGGACTTGGGTCTTTTCAGTCTAGAAAAAAGAAGACTCGGGGGGATCTTATCAATACTTATAAATACTTAAGGGGAAGGTGCCAGGTAGATGGGAACAGTGGTGCCCAGTGATAGGACTAGAGGTAACGGGCACAAACTGGAGCACAGGAAGTTCCATCTCAACATGAGGAGGAACTTCTTTACTCTGAGGGTGGCAGAGCACTGGAACAGGCTGCACAGAGAGTTTGTGGAGTCTCCCACACTGGAGACATTCAAAACCCGCCTGGACGCTGTCCTGTGCAATGTGCTGTAGGTGTTCCTGCTGTGGCAGGGGGGTTGGACTAGATGATCTCCAGAGGTCCCTTCCAACCCTGACGATACTGTGGCTGTGATACTGTGGTTCCAGCCACAAGAGTGGGTATGTCCACCATTACCAAGATATTTCAAAGCAGCTAAGTCTACTGACCATATACTGCATTAGATTGCAAAGCAAAAGGAAGCCTGAAGCTTTGGTAGGAATACTGTTAAAATGCTACAGATGAAAATCTCACTCTTTATTCCTACTTTCTGGGACAGTTTGTCAGAGCTCTAAAATCTAAACATCACCCCCTTCAAAATTACTCTTTTTTTTTTCCCCCCTAGATCTGTTTTCTAAGGTGTAAGAAGAGAGCCCACGTACAGGTGGTTCCAAGCAATATGCTTACAATCTGTCTTATCAGATATCTTTGGAAACATAACATATGACCTATTCATATGACCATATGACATGGTGCTTAGGGACATGGTTTAGTGGTGGTTTTGGCAGTGTTAGGTTAATGGTTGGACTCAATGACCTTACAGGTCCCTTCCAACCTAGACAATTCTATGATTCTATTCAGCAGTGAACAATCCCACCACATTGGATCCACAGCAAATACTGTTACAGTCCAATAAATTCTGCAAGCAAAGCTCATCACAGTTTTCTGAAAACAATATAATGAGAAATGAGACGGAATTCTTAGTAATTAGAAAGTTCAGAAAGAGTTTGATTATTTTTTACTTACAGCAAAACATATTTAACTGTTATATAGACAGGTTTGCTTCTCTTATATCCCCCATCTTATTCCCAAGTTGATCATCTAACTGCAGGGAAAAACAGTAAGTACCATAGCTCTCTATCACTTCAGCAATTTTTGCCACTACATCACACTGCTCTTAAGAGCTGTAATATAAGATTGAAGATATTTACTGCAGTACGTCGTTTCAAGCTACAAAGGTCCATTATTCGCTAGTTATAGGCTAAGAAAACCTATAAAAATATCTTTGCTTGCCTGTGAATTATGTATCAGAAATGTTACAGTGTAAAACAACAGTTAATGCTAAAAGCCACCACAGATTGGTACTGTCCCTACTTGTACGCCTTCTACCAAAGCTGCTCAGAGCACGACAGCTAATATTAACTGGCAAAGGTACCAGTAAGCATTTACAGTTTCCATAGGGATGAATCACTGAATCACTCCGTGATAAAGTTCAAATCATTTGGTTCTCCTGCCTCCTCCTCTGCAATTATAATACACTGGTTGAAAGAATGTTCTACAGTTATCACGAAAGCAAGTTTTAACATCTCCCTGATCTTTACCCACTCCAGAGTAGTGCTTACAACTTTTTTTTTCCTTTAGCGTGAATCAGTAGTTCTAATCAGTCATTTAAAAACCAGACATTAGCATAATTATAACTGTTTCACCTTTGTAGCAAACAAAGTCTCTCCGATTACATATGTATTGGTTAGTGAAAAGGCTCAATCTGTGCTTTTGGCTAGACTCTGAAAAACTATGTTACTGGTGTGGCATGCAATCTCTTTTCTATTCATATCCTGCTAAATATGCTAAATATGTTCTTGCTGATTTAAGTACTCTAGGAGAAAAAAAAACAACAACAAAATTAGAAAAACAATGGAACAAAAGTTGTGATGGCGACTACAGAGGCCAAGTCAATCTTTTGTATTTCTTTTCCCATCCCCTTACCTGATAGCACTGACTGGCCAGTCAATTTCTATTACTAGAATGCATACCTTTTGTAAACAACTGAAAATGTATTAAAATGAATTTAACAAAATGAGATCAGTCACTGCACTGCTATACCTTCACCCACAACTGGACTTCTAATCTTGCCCATGACAAAAGGGGGAATCCCAGAAATTCCAAAAGTTCAAAACCATGTCCTTTTGAGAAGAAACTGGGGAATTCATTCTCAGAAACAAACAAGAGCTGAATGCACTTTCTATTTTCACCAGTGCACACGCTTTGAATACTGTAAGGCTTGTCACTCTCGACAGAAGCCTGAGCGTCCAAGAATTGCATAGCATAGCAAAAAGACAGACTATAACCAATCATATTACTGCAAAAATACAAGAGAACAGTGTCACATTCTTGACACTTCTGTTGGCGTGGAAAGAACAGAAACAGAATAACCTGGAGAGTGTCTTGATAAGATAAACCGGCAAAAAAAAACCCCACTGGTCACAATTCTTGAAGCTTCTGTTCATAATAGTGGAGAGAAGTTTGAGTACTGGTAAGCATCTGTTTGTAAAGCTACGGTACCTGTGGAGGTTGTATACTTCCTCCACACCATTTATGTCTGATGCCCTTCATACTGCCTTCTGGCATTTCTCTGAACAGTTTCACATCAGATACATATCTGGTGTCCATGTGTCCATGGTTATACTGATAAAAAAAACACATACAAATTGAGGAATGGGATGTGCTGATAAAGCCTCATGTGACTGTGAGCTAGTAACTGTTGCTGTTGGGGTCATTCAAGGAAGAAAAGTTGAGCTATGAAACACCATTGTGCAATTCTTAGGAAGTACCCTGCGTATTTACAAGGGGTCTTTCTTACACATTCGAGAATCATAGTGTGGACACCAGGAAGCAAAGCTTGGTACATGTGAAAACAACATGGAGAGCTGAAAACGGTTTCTATGGATCAAGTCTACAGGCTGAGCCACAGAGCACGAAGGTACTTAATAACACAGATGCACCTTGAACTATTTGCAATATGACTGTAAGAAGAGAACTTAAATTCTTACAGCCACAGGACATACCGCTATAAAATTATCTCAGACAAAGGGTTAAATTATACAATTAATTTCTAAGGACAATTCAGCTAAAATAAACAGGGAATTCTGTGCACTAATGGAACAGAACAAGACAAAACTTTTACACAAAAAAAGTGACAATATGCGGTATATTTCAACTCTGTATGACAAAGTAGAAAATAAAACTATGTAATAACCACGTCCTTAACTATATGTAGTAAATGCAAATGATCTTGAATATATAAAACATGTAGGTACCATACACTTATCAGATCAGGCTCTCTCACTCCTAAATCATATAGATCATAGTCTTTTGCCTGTGAAGTTCCTCTCGCAGGAAGTTCAAGGAACATCCCCTACGCTAAAACCATCATCTGCTCCTCTGGCTTTCCCCCTTCTCATTCCACCAATTCCTGGCACCAGGGCAGGCAACTGATCTCCTTTTCACACTATGGTTTTTGCATAGAGGTCTTCACAGCTCTGATAAGCCTTGCATAACTTGCTACCATGAAACAGTTATTATATTGTAAGTTGAATTCAAATCTAGGATCTTAGTTTTCTGGTGCTTGTGTTCTGAATGCACATTCATGCACACATCCTCATATACTAATCATATGATACCAAACTGGTATTACCAAATTTGGGGATGGCTCCTTATATTCTTTGCTGAGGCAAAAGTATTGGTGATCTTACAGTACAAAGTTGCCATTGTAAGCTAACTATGGGTAATGAAACATCAAGATACTTCAACAACAGGCAGTCATGTAACCTTGTAATGAATTTCTCATTCCAGCTGAAGCAGCCTACTGTTTGCATTTCCTATCATATTGAGTATTTACTTCCCATACAGTATTAGAGCCTTGATCCCACAGTTCTTTTATAGACAGACCAGCTATGTATATCAAAGTATATTCAGCCCCAGTACGGCCTATATGATTGGATGGACTGTTTATCTATCTGGAAAACTGGCTTCTACAAATCCATAATGGGGAAACACATGTTTTTCTTCTCTTTTTCTCCGATTCGCAAATCAAACTCTCAGTTATTTTTTGAACAGGCAGAGGTGTTGGGCTTTAATGAACCAGGCCCCTAATTAAAAAAAGCAAGTAATTTCTAACTGCCAGTGTCAAACGCTCATTGCCAACAGTAGTGCAGACGTGGATCATTCTTGGCTTTTCTGTATTCATAGTATTATAGAGCTCGTGGCCTACATTAACAACTATTCTGTGTTTGAATTAGCTTGTTTTATACAGATTATTCACCACTTCTATATCTAAACATCCTATGTATATTTCATTTGTTTTTCTCAACCCTGATACTAATCAAGAGATGACAGTATAGTAAGGATTACTTTAATTTGAAGAATGTATGATCCTTACTCCTCATTTTAGCATGTGCAAGATAGAATTCAGTTAAAATCTCATCAAATTAATACTATAAGCAAGAATAAAAGATCATTTCTGCAATAATGGCCACCTAGAAGCATATTTTTATAATGCAGCTACTAAAAACTGAGTCAAACTCAGAAAATTTAGAAACAGAATTTTTGATTACTTATTGAAATAAATATATAAAATTAACTTAAAAGAACATACATTCTAGCTTGTCTTCAGGTCTTCCTCTTTCTAGCAGTGACAAATAGCAAACGATATCTTTCAGCTGGATCATGTCTGATAAATGTAAGTTGGCAGGAGTAGGAGGTCGGGATGTAGAGGTACCTTTGTTAAGTCTCAGACCTGGAAATAACACATAGCCTTTGTTACTCTTCACATATGAGCAGAAAATGAAAACGTAACTCTTGTATATGTGCATCTTCATTTTATGTGAATCTCAGGTGACTTCTTAATTTAAATACAAATGTGAAGTTTTAAACAAATCATGTTCCTAGTTTATCTAGCAAAGGCAGAATTAAACTGATAATGAAGTTTTAAAATGTCATACAGATAAAGCAAACTATTGCAAAAAAAAAAAACACCCTACAAACAATTATGGGAATGGCATAACCCTTTTCTGTCTTGTCAGAGCAACTCATTTACAACATGGACGCCTTGGCCACAGAATACTATGGAAATAAACATAGAATTTAAATATTAGCCATAATAATTGCTCAAACATTGTGATCAAGAGCAGTTTCAGTGTACCACCTGGAATACACATTTCAACACTGCCAAACTTTTTGTTTGAAGAGAACATTAATATGACCAGTCCTGATGCTACTACTGGAATCTGCAGGACCAATAAATACAAGAAAAAAAGGGGACGGACAAGAGAACACACAGAAACCAGTAATAATACTTTCTTTAGAAGTTTGTTACATTTCTCACTGACTTGAGTGATGTTAAAAATGAAACTTTACAAAAGAATTTACTGTTCTTAAATATTTTCTACAACTAAATCAGAACAGATTTGTCATTGCACACATAACCTGCATACATAATTTCTCTCATCCATTTGTCTTGGACAAGTTAATTACTGTAGCAAATGGAAACAGAATTCTGGTGGGTATTTCCACCCCCTATTTTTTATCTTGAAAAACTTCATTACAATTTGAAGACAATTTCAAAGGTCTACTGAGGTACACACATTAAAAAAATTAACTTCAGTAAATAAGAGCAAATCTGCATGCAGAAAATGTATCTTTGAATTAAGTTCTTGTTCATGGTTTCAAACATAATAAACACTGAAAGTAAATATTTAAATGAATAAAAAGATTTAATAGGGCAATGTTCTACTAAATGAGCTTGCATGTCAGTTAAGTGCCCTTAAAATTAAGACTTTATAAAATATTAATCAATTAAGATGCTAGCTTTAATCACACAATTTACACAAATAGTTCGCGTTCCAGTTTTATATGAATCTTACGCACAGAATAAAGTGTTATAAAACTTGGGATAACTCATCTTAAAAATGTATAGTCCTGAAATCAAAATGGAAAGGCATACAAATTTTAAGGTATCTTTTAGCTTATCATGAGCTGAAAGGTACATGTTAAAAGTATTACTTCTTAATCAGAGGTGGTAGAGGGATGGCTGCAATGTGTTGACTTAGAGTGCTGTTGCTTACCTGGCATCTGTTTCCATCTCTCTTCAGACACCTTAACTGAAAATACAATTTATAATCAGATATGAGTGGATAAAGAGACACTAAGTAAAAAATGGACGCATACTAGAGAGATTTATGAACCCTGATACTTTCCTTGTGATCTCCTCTAGCTCTCCCGTACCTTTTCACTTTCCAGAAGAATGTCAAATGTTTCTGACCATTTTATTTCACAGTACAGTTAGGTTTCTTTCACTATTAGTAATATTTAAAAATTACTAGATAGCCTAAAACAAAAGGTTTCCATAATTTTCATTTGCACATCAAAATGTACCAATGCACACTTTTTCCCTTTAAATGCTACAAATTACAAAGATGTAACATCTAGTTTAAATCTCATGCAATTGAATTACAATATGAATAGTATATTTTCAAGCACAAATAATTCTTGCATGAGGTGAGTGAACTGAATTGCCTGTCTGAACCTGCTTTGGATATAACAATTTATGAAACAGCCCTTCTGGCATTACACTAAATACATACAGAAGACTACTAATTCTGTCTCAGATTACATTATTTCTAAAGTCTAAAGAAAACAATGAAAACTAACTACAAACTGGGAAAAGTGAGTGAAGGAGAAAAGAATTTTAGGAGGTAGCATTAGAGTAAGAAACAGTTAAACAACAATGATAACAATAAAAAAAAAAAAATCATCATTATGGTTGGGTTTTTTTACCACACATAAGAATAAAATCTATCTGAGAGAATTATAGTGAAAGTGAAGAAAGCTGAGTACGGCCTATACTGGGCATAATTTAGATGTAAATCCAGCAATGACCTAAAAACAGCTTTATCATTTCTACATATGAAGTGTCAAAACCATAGAAATACAACACCAGAATGAGAAAAGATTATTTTTTAAATAGCAGTACTCAGACAACGTATGTAAAAGCACAGCATAATAAATATGCACTACTAAATGGCAGCTGCTATTGGAGTTAGGCAAAAAGTGTTAAGCGTAAAAGATTACAAATTTTGGTGGCTGATACAGTGCATGTTTATTGTTGATGCTACTCATTGATGAAAACAATGAAAACTTCAATGAAAAATTAAAAGTAACAAAAGCAGAAATTAAATTGTGCTACTGAGACTTTATAGGCAACAGAATCTATATTCATAGTTGAAAAAAACGCAATGCTGAATATTTATGACATCCAAAATATACCATGTAGCATACCATAAAGAATACACTTAGGCATGCCCATAGAGATTCTGTTGCAAAGAATCTTTAAGGGCAAGGGACTGAATGTCTAAATGACTTGCCCAAACTCATGAGAAAGTCATTATCAGAGCTGTAATTAGCAACAGAAAGTTTTGAATAGTCCACACAACTGATTACACCATAGTCTACTAAGCCTACTGTTCTGCACATGGAATCAGCCCAAGAAGTTGGAAATGTACTGGCTACACAGCAGGTATTTTGTGGAAGGAGATGTGTCCATGATAGTTCTGATTAGAAAGGATAAAAAAAGTTACCTGAAGAATCCAATTCAAGTGAAAAAAATAATTTATATGAAGAATCATACCCTTGATGGGGTAAGCAAGCTTTGCTAGCGAAAATTTATTTTTCAATTAAGTCTAATTACAGTTAATGGCCATTATATATTTACATTATAATATAATTTACGACAATAATATAGTATTTTTGTTTGTTGGTTGGTTTTTGCCAGGAAATATAAAGCTAAGAAGTGGAAATAACAGGTACTGTAAACTTAAAGAAAAATAACTGAAACCCATCTATTTAACACAGTTGAGAACAGCACGCACTAAAAAGAAAACATAGGTCAGACTCAATAGGTGATATCTGAAAGCCTACAATTAGCATTGTACACTGAGGCATCTACAGAAATCTAATGCTCGGTATCTGTAAGAAAATCTAACATTTCAGCTAGTAGCACTTGTACCAAATTCACAACTTCTGGATGAGATGCAATGTGAAGACCCCTAATCCTCATATAAAGAATTCAAGCGATTAAGTACCCATCAAACCATTTGGTAACTTGCTCTAAGCGCTTAATTATCCCACCTGTTCAAAACATGCAATTTATTTCATTAAATTAGTCTAACTTCTGCTTTTAGCTACTGGATTTTGATAGAGTTCCCAAATTGCTGAAGTGTTAAACCAAGTATTTCAAGTTAGGAAGGTAACCTTAAACTTTTTCCTCCAAATTTTCTTTAAAAGTTTTACAAAATTTTGTAAGCTGACAGTTTTTAACGCTATTTTGCATGCAAGTATTTTAACATATTAAGTCCTCTGAACTCAAAATCACTTTTAATAAAAATGTTCAGTTTAGCGTGAAAATTTTCAAACAACATTAAAGAACATCCTTACATTGGGAAAAGAAATACCGCTAACACTTATAGGACATTTAAAAATATCGGTAGCTGATAAGTATGTAGGATTACTAATAGCAATATCACACCTAGACAATTAAGAGAAGCAGTAGTAACTGGGCACAGAAACTGTAGAGCACCAGCAGGAGCCTCCTGCATGAAGCTCTGAAGGTTTCTGTGTTTATACAGCAGAGTAGGCATCAAGATCGTGTAACCATAGCAATCTGATTAGCATTAGCATGACAAAAACTGTCCACTTGGTGTCTCAGCTGCATCATTATTGTGAATTAAAAAGACAAAACCATTTAATTTCCATTTCTTTTCACAGTGTTCATTGTTCATGATTGAGTTAGTTTCTCCAATTTCACAAATATCAGAACAAAAAAAGAAGTCCATGTAGCTTAGAATTCCGTGTATTTATAGCTATTAGAAGTAAAATAGCAGGGAGAGGGAACCTTCAGCTCTGATATTAGTGAGTACTTACCTCCAGAAAGGTGCTGGGGTTTGTTTTTTATTAACGGGCTGCAATGAGAGATTTTGTTGCTAAACGATGTAAAAAGATGCTCAACGAAATCATCTGGTAACTCTGCCTCCAGAAAAGTCTTCATGAACAGCTTGAACCCCTCTAAATCAATTGTCTAGAGTGGGGAAAAAAAAAAAAAGAAAAAGAGAAAAAAGTATTTTGAATTGCTCATTTTGCAAACACTTGCATACTAATCCATCAAATAATATTCTGTTAACAAAAACTTTAGACTGTCATTGAAAATATTGATATTTGAAGATACAGCCTGGCATACTCATTCTTGTAAGTGACTGATTATTGAATTGAGTATTACTTTGAAAACTCACAGTATTGCTACAACAGCCCAGAGTAAATTCAGAGCACTTGTATCAGGATCTCCAAACTTAGTTCCATGCTCTCTAGTTTTTTGATCAGAATAGGGCTGAACAGCACGTACAAAACTGCAACCAAAGGCACCTACAGAGCTCACAGGGGTGAACCTAGCCAGTCTTAGCTTTTCCCATAACTGGGCAGACAACAAGCAAGGGAGTTTTGGATGCATAATTCACGGAATTGAAGGCCTCCTGTCTCTTCCTAGGTGGCAACATGTTTTGTTGTTATTTGTCAAAGAGAAACTAATTACCCTGTCTTAAATAGGTTCTAATAGTCAAATAAGAGAACTGAGACACGCAACATTATTTACAGGGAAAAAAAAAAGTTGTTGATTTGAAACCTTTGCCATTTAGTTTAATTTGGGTTTGCTTTTGCCAGCAAGGTAAGAGCTGAATAATGAAGCTTCATTGATGATTTTTCCTGGTAAGACAGCATTGTCTGTTTTAAGCAATAAAATGAATCATAGAATATCTAAAGTTGGAAGGGAACCATAAGGATTGAGTCCAACACCCTGCTCCTCACAGGACTACATAAAACTAAACCATACAACTAAGAGCATCATCCAGACGCTTCTTGAACTGACAGGCTTGGTGCCATGCCCACTTCCCTGGGGAGCCTGTTCCAATGACCGACCACCCCCTCAGTTAAAAAACTGTTCCTAATGTCCAATCAGGGAAGCCTGATGCAGCTTCATTCCATTTCCTCATATCCTATTGCTGGTCACTGGAGAGAGGAGATCAGCACCTCCTGCTCTGCTGCCTCCCTTGAGGAAGGTGTAGACTGCAATGAGGTCACAGCAATGTAAAGCATTATGATCCCATTTTATCCTGCCAATATAGAACCACTAAAAGTAAAGGTGTCCTGAAACATATCAAGAGAGCTTAAGACAATTTCAGTTTTATCTCAGAAATAACTATGACAAAATTGCATACTTATCAATGATGCTGCTCTGTTATGTATGTAATTTTACAACAGTTTATCAATCATTAATCTGAAAAACATAAGGTGACTGTCTTTCTTTCTAGATCAAACAGGACAGCAACTTTTCACCATTAAATAATTAAGGGATAAAGCCACATTACACCACAAAAGTGTATTGGAGATATTTCCCCATGCCTCAGGAAGACTCCATTTCTCCATAGAAAACTCTAGTGCAACTCCTTTAGTCCAGCACAGTGAATGCAGCACTAGGAGGGAAAAGACTAGAAAGAAATCAGCTTGAAACCATGCCAGAAAAAGAAAATTGAAACTAAATTTTCAAAGTGCCTCAGTGACTTTGGAATCTGAGTCACGGTATAAATAATTTTTACAATTACTTCAATATCATTTCAACACTTCTGAGCTGGGATTTCTCTCTCCCTGGCTTTTTTTTTTTTTTCAATATTTAGGAGACGTAAAAATTTTATGTCCACATGAAATAAGGTGTTTCCCATTAAGGTCAAGACCCAACTGCCTCAGGGTAATGTTTTAAATGCATGCCACTGTCCTCACAAGGGACCAAAAACACAGATTGCAAAATTTGACTGATCTTGTGCAAGTCATTATTATTAGGAATGCAAAGTTGGCAAGAAGGTATCTATGCTGAGCTTCTAATCCAGAATGCCTCATTTGAGAAAGAAGTTCAGTGAAACCAATAAAACACCCATCAAACACAAAAATAGCAGAGACTGAAAAAAAAATTGCCTCCACAAGGCTCAAGCTGGGCGTAAAATGGAAATAATCAACTTGGACATGGACTCACTATCTTTGTCTCATCATAGGGTTTCAGCCACTCTCTTTCCAGCCACTCAGCTTTGGCAAATTGTACAGTTTCACTCATGCTACAACCATTATGTTTTTCCTCACTAGTTAAGTCACTGACATCTATTTCACTGTTTATAAACTATGAAACCACAATGGCAAAAGGATTAGTATCAGCACATCCAAGTAAATCGGTCATTAGTTTACACTATATAAATGTATTTTTCATGTGCAAGCATAATAAATACATTAATCACTAAATCAACTGTCTTTAACAATGTGAAATTGCTTTGTTAGATCATTCATTAATGAAATGTGTCTTAGCTATTTCACTAAACTATATACAAGAGGAATAACCAAGTAAAAAAGGAAAACATAAAAACAAATTATAATCCCATTAAGTTAAGGTTTACGGATGAACATGCAAAATATCTCTGCATTACAAAAAGCTTTTTTAATTTACCTTGTCTATGGATTTTATGTATATACTGCTAAAAATATTCCTTGAGTTTAGAGCTTAGATTTTTAAACTGCTGCCTCAGAGATGTTGGTCCACCAAGCTGCCAGCAATAACTAAATCCCTAATGCTACATTCTTCCCATTTATGGGCTCACAATTATGTCTGGGTAGAGATTTGGATTAATAAGTAAGCTTAAAATTTTGTGTGTCTTTCTTCCTGAAGACTCTCTTTCTCAAAGCTGTTCAAACTTTTAAATATTTTCTAAAGATGGTCAGATTATCATTTACCACAGTGTCCTCCAAAGCAAGTGTTCCAAACTGCCTTATATTTTCTGGCCTGGAAAGACAACAGATATCAAAATAATACATGACCTGGCTGCCATGTCCATTTATTACATTTGACACGCTGACCGCCATTGATTAGGGTGCTCAGCAAAGGAAAAAAGAAAGTGGGTGGTTGTTCTATAAGGTTGTTCTACAGTCAGATTTCTTCAGGTGGAAGTGCTTTATCTTCTGCTCTAACATGCTCTGTGACCTCTATTCCCCAAAGAAAGAAGCAACGTTCATACAACCTGACTTCAGATGTTGCACATCCAAAAACTTTTAAACGACGCTGAAAGTTAGAAGCTGGTAAGTGACTTGAATACAGATCAGAAATGTTTATAATAGCCCAAAATGCAAATGCAAAACCACATGCTGTATCAAAAGAATGTGCAACAACAGTCCTGCCTCTAAAGGAGATCCATGCATAGAGCCTTATGATTAGGTTCTTGCCTATATGAAAAAAACCACAAAATACATGATTCTAATAATCCCATAGCTGAAAAACATTTTCCAGAGGACCTAAAATACTTGGTGTAGATTATCCTACTAGAACCGAGCTCTAAAGTAATGCAGTCATTTCTGGAAATTTGTTTTTGTAAATGTATATACAGTAAATAACAGAACTGAGCTAGACTACAGACTATCTAGGAGTAGTTTAGATTATCCATCTAGCTTTCCAATGGAAAAGGGGTGAGCTTTCAAAAAAGACTCACTTCAAATTACTTTCAGTGCTTTCTCTATCATCTCTCTTTCTCATTGTAATACACATAAGCCATTACATAACTGCAGAAAAATGGAATAATTTCTTAAAAGAAATACTGTGAGGACCACTATAGAAGACTTATAGGTGTTAGAGTATTATCACCAAGTAGAGGTTTTAGTATTGAGTATGGTTCATTTAGAACAGAACACTTAAAGATGCAAAACATTTGCTCAGCTTAAATTAAAATAACTTTCACAGAAGAGAGAACAACACACACTATTATGAGCATTTCTCTATTTTGCAATTATACAGTATTTTTCTTTTTTCCTCATGGAACTTTACGGTTCTAAAATAGGAAAACGCTTCAGTAAGTAACTATCCTTCCTCTAATTACTAGCATTTCCCCCCAACCCCAGATACTTTTCAAGGGAAACGCACAATATTTTGGTAACCAAGAAGACAAAAAAAAGGAAAGCAGAGGACATGAATTTTCCACATTAACGTGGATCATGCTCGGTCTGCTATGTAAACCAAAATATCTTCCTTTTAAATCTCACTGTCATATCAGAATTTCTCAGATAAAAATTTTGGTATGGTTTGAAAATAATTTATTTCTGTTAATGAATTCACAAGCATTAATTAAACAGTTCAGATCAATAATATCAGAATAATATATAAGTCATAACGGTGGATGTTGTTTTCTTTAGCATGCAGGCTAATTGTCTAATTTTCAACAGTTGCTTGGCTTCCAGAGGCTCCCCTTGAATTCAAATGAACCTGAGAAAGAAGGATTTAGCATTTCAGAAGGCATTTTCCATGACGTTTCCCAAGTGAGGCGATGAGAGTGTGAGAGGATGTATCAAACCGACTACAATTAACCTGGCACATGAATTAATTTGTTCCATTTCACAAGAGATTATGAAGTCATAGGGAGATTATGATCACAAGTTTAGGGATCCCCTAGAAAATTTTCAACAGGGAGATATATACGGACATAGTGGAAGCAGCCAATAGTGATTCAGAGGAACATGAAAGAACTTTCAAATCATTTGGCCTAAATCTTCTGAGGAGGGGCAGGGGGAAGGAATAAAAATTTGTGCTGTTTTAGCTTTGATTCATTTAAAAAAGGTACCAAAAGTCTTGCCTGTAGGTTGCAGAGAGGTAGGTGTTCTTATATTAATCATATGCAATCAGATTTCTCTTTTTATATGTTAAACAACTGATCCACCAAGTTTACTGGAGCTCCTTTTCTTATGTGTTACAAAAATAAACTTGACAAATTAAGACTTTATAAACCTTTATAATCTTCTATATTATTGAGTAATAAAACTTCATTTGGTAATGAAAAATGTTGATATAAGCCCAGAGGAGTACACATTCAAAAACACCATCGCATTTTAGCTAATTTAAATCATAACATCCGTATAAAAATAATTTTATTACTATTTTTAGAAGCAGTTCTTGTTATTATTATTTCCCATTTATTGATTTTATCAATGTTTCTAATTACCTGAAATTTAAAAAAAGGCATATAGCCACCTTGGAAAAAAGGAAGGGAGAAAGAACAGAAGGCAGGAGCAAAACTGTACAGTTTTAACTTTTAAATTCTTTTTAACAAATAAAATGTGTCAACCATTAAACATTTTTTAGCTTTTCTGAAAGCAAACATGAAAGTGGACTCACTGCAGAGGAAAATTAAAAAGATGAATTTTCTTAACATCATAAATTGTCAGGGAAAATCCATAATATTTAATTAACCATCCACAACATTTCAGAATTAATATCAGCACTAAACTGCCAACAAGAACTTAATCCGTAAGTAGTGTTTTTCTGTAACCTCCCCCAAACAGATCCATACAATACAATAAACAGACCAAAGTTTATAACGAGTTCTAAATCATTGACTGACCACACAAAGAAGGTTCTGGATTTACCCCACTGCATCCAACTATGTAACACAACAGATTTAGAGAAAGGCATTCTAAAGTGTCTCTCATGCCTTTATTAACTGTGCCCATTCATTAATATGCTGTGATAAGGCATGACTTTTACTTCACAATGCTGTGCAGATTAAGAAACTTCTTTTTTGATTTCATAACTGTAAAACCAAGCAGCTAATTACAGTCTAATGAGAACAATATGGGTCAGTTCAGAAAAGGAACAAAGATGCCTAAAGCTGGACGTCAGTATTATACCAATGTCCTTATTCATACCAGGATCTTGAAGGACTCTCTCAAGTGCTACTAATCCATAGAGCACTTATACCTAGATTTTTTTACTTCAGCTTTCTAAGGTGTCCACAGAATCGTTTCTGAACATGAACAAAAATGTTACAGTCTTCACTGGATTGAAGATTTCATCATTTGCCTCACACCTAATACAACTAGGGTACATAAATCTGTGTTATCAGGTTTCACTATACATGCTCACAAAAAAGAAACCCATTCTAAAAAAGAGGCACTGTGCACCAAGTGAAATGGAGACTACCATTTCCTCCTGAAAGCACAGAAATAGTGACAGATTTTCCCACCTTTTGGAAAAAAAAAAAAAATCTCCTGGTAAAGACACCTCCCCAGTGGGGGCTACCTTGGCTGAATTCCCTCCTTTACCTTGGGAAATTCAAAATTGTATCTCTTTCTCTAGCGACTATCCAAATATCAGAAAAGAGCTGAAGATTCACTGAGGTAAAAAGTGGTTTCTGTATGTCTATGACAAAAAAAAAATGGTTAAATATTTACTTGCAAGAATGTTACTGAACAAGTTACTGAAATAGTCCTTTGAATGAGGTGATCTGAACATGTTTAAGAGATCAGGCTGGTCATGGAGATGTATCAAAACAGATACCAAAATGTTTCAGCTGTTAAGGCAGTACTTCTGGACACATGGAAGAATTTAAGGTGCTTCGGTAAATTTTATAGAAAATGGCTGATACAACTTTTTCATTTCTTTTATTTTTTAAATTGCCATACCAGAGTTGGATGCTAGCTTCACTCAGAGTGGGAGTAACCCATTTTGGATCTAAGCCTATGCTAAAAGAAACAGGAAAAACTTTAGGTATTGCATACACGTAAATAAATATTAATACATACATAAACTATTATTTACTAAACGAAGCAGCAAGCAGCAATTGTAGATTGTTCAGAGAGATCATTCAGTGCCTCTGGAACTATAACATGTCGTCTCACATGCTGCATATATTTTACAATTCATTTTTGGCAAATATGTGTTAGTTCAAAACACTTAGGGGTTTTTTTTAATGTTAATGCCATGAACAGGTTACCTACAAAGAGTTCCATCAGTACAAACAGCTCGCTATTACTTTGTTACATTTAACAATAGCAGAAGTGGTTTTTAGAACAGTGAAGTAAGACAGACTAATCTGTCTTATTTCCAGGTACTATGAGAACATTCCTGTTGTGATGTCTGACTAAGCAAATACAGACAGATTTGCGCAGATCTTCAGCTTCACACAAATTCATCTTGTTAAAGAACCCATACTCAACCAGTGTGTTGTGGTGGAAATTTTTCTGGAGCTTATGGCATCCTTCACTTTACAAGTAAGCTACAAACACAAACAATTAGGATTTGCTCTGCCAACTCCCATTGCTTTGAAGAAAATTCCTTCCCTCAAATAGTCCTTTAAGAACCAGGATAAAACAAGTAATTAGGCCAAGAATTATCCTCACAATAATATTCTTGGAATAAGATAATAAAAACTCAAGGAACTCAGTTACAATGTCTAATAGATACTGTAAAATATAAGAATATAAAACTAAACCATCACAAGCTATACGGATATATAAAGCGGCAGCTGCAAAAGGTAATACCATATAGCACCTATTTTGTCTAAACTAAAAATCTGGAGAGAGAGAGAGAGATGATGTCCTTTACGCACAGACTGGAGTATGTGGGGAAGTAACATCTGAGCCAGGCAGGCACAGGGGGAAACAGCAGCAACAATCCTTCTTCCAAACTTGTTGGCACCTCTGTCTCCACTGCATCTCTGCTCCTTAATTCTTTTCCTCCATTCCAGCAGCAGTGAAGGAGGCATCACTGGGTAAGTGTGGGGAAGAAAGTGTGAGGTGGCGAAGTAGGCTGCAAATGAGCTACAGACCCCAGATTTTGACTTTCGAGAGACTTCAACCACATCTAAAGGCAATCTACTTGCAACAGCTGCCAGACACTATTAAGGAAAATGGTGATGGAGAAGACAAGATGAGTTTTTTTTTGAGTTCTAAGAAATAATCTGCACTCAGTGGAAGAACTGAGGTAAGATCTAAAAGAAAGTCTGTCCATAGAACATTGTTATTTCCCTCTTCCCCAGCTGCTAAAAGCTCCTGGGAAACTCACTAATGGCTTCAACCAAGCATTCTGATATGTTTTCCTATTTTTCTACCATAACACATTTAAAAAGCCAATTGTGTAGAAAATTCTTTAGCCTGGGCTTTTCTTCTTCTTCACCTCAGGAATCCAATCACTAGCGTATCCCGTTCAACATACCACAGGAAATCCTATGACAGAACAGTAAGCACACATAAAAAGACACATACAAACAAATGACAATCACTGAACTAGAAAAAAATGTTACTAAGGAATCATGACTGCAAAGAGTTTAAAGTCACCAAGAGATTAAAGTCCTGGCAACTGACAAGATAAATAAATTTCAGTTTTTAGGATAAACTACATTTTTCAAGAGAGTTTCCAGGATGACACTGATCACATTGACTGAAGAATTATCAGCTCTGAAGAAATAAAAATATTAAAATTAGTTTCAGATTTTTATAGGTATTAAAAATCTCATTTTATTCACAATTAACAAAGTACTCCAGAATTTTAAGCTCCTGTTACTGCACAGAATACTACAAAACTGACAATAAAGCAACCACTAGTTTCCATAGTGCTACCATGACCATATGCACATTTCTTTGCAGTTACCCCATGTATCTCAGATATGTGAGAAGCTTTTTACCTTACTAGTACCATTAAAGAATGCATATATCTTACTTCTCTTTCTACTCTACACCAGTGGCCTAAAGCAGAGCTCTTACTTCCCACTCTTCAGTGTCTTTTGAATCCCAGATTCCCAGAATACGTGGGATTCCAAGGAAAAAGAAATGGAGGTCAGTCTATGCTTAATATACTTAAAAAAAAAATCTCCAATTACTATGATAAGAGTTCTGTTTCTTCTCAAGCACTCACTGATAAGTACATTATGCTAATTTAGTGCTAGTTCATAAAGGGTGAGTCTCTAAATCTCAGGAAAACCAGAAATTGAAGGACTGGTTTCCAAGTAGCAGCTATGACTATGCTTGGCAAATAACAGACAATTTCAGGCGTCATCTAATTTTGTATCAGACATATACAGACCAATACTCAACTAGAAATACAGGGCCTACTCAGGTCTCTGATCTTCTGATTATGGCTACAACAGGCTACGGAGCTGCCTTAAAATACCTGATTCTGTCCAAACAGCAGAATGGCTTCTAACAGAGAGAAAGAGGATGAACTCCATTTGCATTGCCAGGTTATCAGGTTGTAAAATCTGCCTGAAAAGATCTGTCATGGCTAACTGAAAGCATAGGATCACCTCTATGAATTCCAGTGGCTCTGCAGGAAAAGAAACCTGTCCTTCCACAATCCAGAGCAAATGTACGATGTTCTGCTCATCCTCCACTACATATTGAATAGGACTGATCCAGGTGACTTGGTCGTATACAATAATGTTGCTTTCTACCTTCTTAAAATTGGTGATGTCTCAAAATTTCCCGCAATTTATCTGTTTAGTGAAAATCTGCACTGGTGGGAGCTAAGGAATCATATGCGTGAGACCCATAGGAATCTTAAGCAAGAACACACAGTAAACTATAAGCCAACAATTTGACACACTGACAGCAATTTTCACTGGCCTCTTACTTCTAATAAGATACGAAGCATTCATACAGCTCTTGGATCCCCCACACTAATTAAGCTTCACCTGCCCCCGTGATAAGCAGAAGTTAATATGCCTTAAATTCTGCATTTCAGGCTGCAGTACCCCTAACTATGAATGTGATTATAGGTAAGGCAAGCCATCTGCAGAAACTCATTCCTTGTTCCTCCATCTCACAGAGCACACATGGGGCGGGCGGGAGAAGTGGGGAGCTAGTGGAGAAAAAGGAAATACTATATTGTATTTGAGTTTTTCCTTTCACCTACTACAGTTAACCTGTGCAATTTTATCATTTGCTCTTCAGCTTTACTGATAGTACACAGAAATGTAAGATCAAGAAAAACCCAAGTATGTATATTGTGAAGATTTATGCATTTATGTGTATGTTCTGTGTCAACACACACAGAACTCTACACGGTATAGACAACACAACCCAGTATATCCTGATACTGAAAACACACAAAATATGGTTTCTCAGTGAAAAATAGGATATATACAAATAAAGCAAATTCCGCACCCTTTATTGTATCATAAAGAAAATTATTCAGAGGTTTTAACTATGCTATGTAATATTTTAACTCCTACCCTATTAAGACATTTGAAGAGAACAAATAATTTGGTCAGAAAATATTGACAGCAATCAAGATCTCAAGATCTCCCCTAACACCAAACTGCAATAGAAGTGGTTCAGCTGCCTCCTATATTTTCCTAGCTGGTGTAAACGCAACAACTGGTTCTGCTAGATGACATGCAGAAGCAAGAAGGAGAATCTGCCTCACTCCACTTTCCTTCTCCTCACAAGATGCAAAAAACCAACTTATTAATAGTCTCTTGACAAAAGACTTGCCATTGTGGATGGGTCAGGGCAGGGAGGGATAGAATAATAACTTCTTTTATTCCTCCCCACACATAAATGGGAACAAGACATGATCTAGTGTTTGGAATTAATCTCCACCCATAAATTCTTTTAAAATACCACAGTCTCTTTGGTCTTTTTCTTCTTTTGAATTTGTACAAAATATTTCAACATAAGCCACTGTTTTCGTCATCCTGAAAAACAGAATGTGAGAGGGGGGAAAAAAAGAGGAAAAATTGTTCATTCCAGCAGACTTCCATGAAATATGGTGTTGTAGTAAAATTGACATTAACTAGTAAAATGAAATGCAAAATGTAATTGAAGCAGCCAAGGAAACCTGCTGCTGCTCAAGTCCTCTATACTGCCCCAAACTTATTTAATTATTTACCTAATATAAAAATAGAGAAATAGTAACTAGACATGATTTATCTACGATTCAGTTAAGGAACTAACCACCAGACAATGTAGCATTGTTGATAAGCAGGGCATTCCTGTCAAGAGAGTGACGAACTGTAGGCCTGGTCAGCAAACCGAGAAAACCACTTCAAACTCCTAAGATCAGAGGAGAAGTAGGTAAAAGGTAATTCCGGCAGGGGGAGATCACAGCCACCACCTCATTGACCACCGACCCAAATGATACCACCTACTCAAAAGATAACAATGGAAGAAGAAGAGAGAGTCTGCGCACTAATTTACATGGGAAGCAAAGAAATCTCGACCAATCATTAAAGAGAATAACAATGAATATGTATTAATTGTTTGAGTATGTAGTAATCAATGTATAAAAATTGAGATTTTTGAACCTAAGGTGTGCTTCCGTTTTGGAATGAGCACTCCATTTCTGCGCATGAATGGAATAAACCTGGAAATACCTCTGCTCTATGTGTTATTGGCTTGCACGCTGGGTAAAGAACCCAGATTTGGGACAACAATGGTTTTCACTTATTAAAGAGAATATTTCAGAGATAACAATGAAAATTACATTGAAATGTAATTTTCAATTAATGCCTTTTAAATTTTTTTTAAACTATGCTGCCTGATCTCCAAATATTGTCAAAAATGTAGCATATAATCAGCTTTAATCTACTGACGGTAATAGCTCTGGGTTATTTTTGTTTGTGGGTAGGTCCCCTTAACTGATTATTCCTCTTTAAACAATTTATGTTGATCCCAATATCTGAAAAATGAGCTGTTGAAAAAGGAGAAGATGTTGCAGGGCCTTGATTCACACATAATGCTATGACAACAATCACACACATTAATGCTAGTCCTTTTGTGACTATTACATGATTAGCTGTGAAAAGCAAAAGCATCCCCAGTAAAAGTCTAAGTTTTGAAGATTTTGTTGACTCTGACAATGTTTCAAAATCTGACTTTTGCCAAAATATGTGGGGGGAAAAAAAAGCAGAGACCATAAGGAGAAGGTTAATAAACTAGAAAACATGAATTACAGGAGAATGCATAAGATTTTGGTGTTTAAAATGTATTTCTAATGTTCAGATGGCAGAACTTCAAAATTAAATTTGGAATTCCTCGCAGACGTTGCCTTTGTGCACCAGGGTAAAGTTTGGTTTAAATTGAAAATCCTTCGCATTTTCTGATCTAGGCATTTGGTTTAATACAATTTTTAAATTTTTTTAGTTAATTTTGAAAGTTCTGGTAACCAAATAAAATTATTTCTTAGATGAAGCAGCATCCAAATTCTGATCTACTGAGGTGAAAGTTTATAGAAAAAAGAAATATAAACAAAATTACATGCTCTCACAGGCTGCTCCTACCAAATACTCCCTATGGCCAAATAATATTTGGATATTATCAATACTACAGACATATGTAACCACCAAAATTTTCCCTCAGCTACCACGTATCTTCAAAGAAGTAAACTCAACAAAACATCCAGAATGGAAATGGGAAGACTCAACTTTTATGCAATAACTAGATTTTTAAGCACAACCTTGTACTCCATCCTCATGTTATTAAAATACATTTATGCTAATTCCTAAAATAAATCTGGAACGTATTCACCAATTACTGCAGTCTCATCCCAGTCTCATATCTGGGTAAGAAAAAAAATAAAGCTTTACTACCAGCAGGTTTTCTTTAGTACATAACTATATATGCGTGTAAGTTTATATATCCATAAGTACTACACACATAAATGCATATATTTAATACATAAATTTACTAAATATGCTATAATTACCATAAAAGGCGGGGGGGGTAAGAAGAAAGACTGCTAAGGCACATACTTCTAGAAGGATCTTGTAGCAGATTAATCACCCAGGGTTTATTTTACAAGTATTACCAATAAAGAATGTTAGAAAAAAATATTCAGAAATTATTACATACTAAATGAAGTGAAGAGCAGAGAGCTTGCATTCTGTCCCAGCAGAATGGGTCATCTGAAAATTACAATTACTACAGAAGTTAGGAAAAATGGGGTAGGTAGCATGCTTCAGACTAAAACCAAATAAAATAGCAAAATGAATGAATACCTGAAAAAAAGTCACTTATGACAAAAAGTTCTAGTTGAATCAAAAAATTTATCTGCTTGTGAAGATTGTGCAAAGAACTACTTACAGACAAATGTGGCTGAATTGTCATTTTTATAACATGGCTAAAATTAAGAAGATTTTTCTATATGCATTCTGCATCAGTAGCATTCTCACATCTTTTAACTGTAATGATCTTCTCTGTCCATTGCAAAATTTGTGGAGGTTATTTCAGCTACATTTATTAAAAATATTTGCTACAACACTTTTAGTAAGAAAAATAATATGTGAAGATGTGATGTGAACAGTCATTGTTCACCGCCCCCCCCCCCCCCCCCCCCCCCCCCCGCCTTAAAAGCTTTGAAACCTACAAATCTACAAACTTTCATGTTTCAATTCATGAATGATCTCTTTGCTGAGATTTAATCTGAGTGTGACTAACAGGGTCTTTCACTTGGAATAGTCACTTACACCAACAGAAGAAGGTTTAAAACATGCCATTCCACTGGGCAATGATTTACATCCACTTTGCACTGAGTAAATTTACAGTCGTTAGGAAAGTGGAGCTGTGCTAATTGAAGTAAGTTTGAGTTTGTCCTCACCAAAATTTAAAAGTGCAGCTTAGAAAGCGATAAAAAGATATGAGCAGTGTCACTTGCTCAATTATATATGCTTATAGGCCAATGCTAGCAATGGTACCTGTATCGCACAGGAGGACTTCAAGCCATTTCCATTTGTTGACTAACTCCTGCAACAAATTATGACTAGAAGTATTTTTTCTACATTTTGTTTCTCCATGCAGTTTCATAAATAGTATCTAGATGCCACCATGCAGGTGAATCAGTTGTGGTTTGGTTTTATGATGATGGCTGCAGTTACACTATGTTGTTCTTCAGAATGAAAATCAAAAAAAAACACAACAAAACCCAGTCATTATTAAATACTCTAGGTAAAGCACTTCAACCTAATTCAGCCTGAGTAAACCTACAGTAAGTTAAATGTGTTTAGAGATATAAACCAGAAACTAATGATAATTAGGCTGTTCTAGAGCCTCGTCATTGCCAGCAATTTCTAGACAATATCCTTTGTAGGTAAATAAAATAGACCTGCCCTGTGTCTGACCAGTTAACACAAACACCTATAGAACTGTTTACAAGGACCACATAGTCCTTTATTACCCAATTGTTACAAATAGGACGTAAACCAAAAAAACAGTATAGCACCAATACAGCACTCATTTGACGGCTTCAGAATTCTCACTGCTATGAATTAAACAGAATTTCAACATTAAATGCTGTCCTCTTAAGAACATGTCTTTATTTGTTTTTGTTTCACATTAGCCAAATACCTCTCCCCTGCTATTTCTTTCACAGCATTAATTCAGACATGTAGTGATCAAATGAAGGCACAGGGTAATACAATCAAAATTACAATCATTTAAAAACACAGAAGGATACTTTTCCATTGATGTTAAGTGCATATTAGTAGTTAAATGTTATGAAATCTATCACCAATGACTAGTAGAATAAAAAGTTGTAACTCATAATTTTGCATAAACTTTGCACCATTGCATGTACACTTGAGTTGAAATGCATCAATTTTAAATATTCATTAATGGCAACATAAAACTCAAGAAATACACTGAATGTACCCTTTCTAAATGAATTTATTTCAGTGTTTATTTCCCTTTAAAAAAAGAGCAACTTAGCTAATATTTCAAATTAATACGAAAATATGAGGATAGCATTTTTCATACTTTATAACTCAGTACCATAATTGGTACCGTATTTATACTGTTTTCATGCTGTTAGGGGAGCTGAAATGCTGTCAGAGTAGTCTGTCACTCTTCAAACAAAATATGTTAAAAACAAAAGACTTCAGTGTGACCGTCCACTTCTTGTTTGTTTGTTTTCCTTTAAAGCTTTAAGCTGCATATTCTTTGAAATAGAATGGTCCCTCTGGCCTGAATATCAAGACAGCTTATAATTCTCTATCAACTTCTATCTAAATACTGATGTTGGTACCCTTACAATAAACCAAAAAATAAACTCTTTTAAAATACTTTGAAACAGTACCTAGTGCACATCAGAAGTGGAAAATAGTCCTTGAGTTAGCCATTTAACAAACAATGAAAATTAAACAGGTAACGTGTAAATGAAAGCAGTAGGAGGCTCATAAAACTTAACCATCAGGTACTGTGCAATGCAAAAAAGTAGAGGAAAAAAAGGATAAAAATGTGATCTTAAGGTAGTAAGGAAAGTATCAAAAGGGAAGGAAGATATCAAGGAGGGAGAGATGTCAGCACAGACAGAGGAAAGGAGACAGAGGGACCACTAAAGATCATAAAACATGTTCAAAACTGAACAGTTTTGTAGCAGAAATTGACTATCTGAAACATTTTACACCTGGGTGCCTTCAGCACTGTCCACAGAAAGCAGGCTCAGCCACACTGCCAGTGTCTCTGCCTGGCAGGCTTCCCAACTCTCTAGGTATCCAGGAAGCTGTTTCCCTAGAAATTCTGCCCAGAGAGGCAGAAAAACACTGAGTGCCCACTGTCTGAAGGGTAGAGTTTTCTGCTGGTGATACTCACAACTTGCTAAATTCTTCTCTTTTGTAGCTAGAAAGACACAACATCCTTTCTTAGCCCTCAGTTACTTACATGTGAGGGACAGGCTTCTCCTACATAACAGATATAAATCTCCACATCCTACTAACCCTTCTGTAAATTAGTCCAAATTTGAGTTCACTTTGTCCCATCATTTGATCAAAAGCAGAAAGATGTGGTTTCTGCAGTACCTTTTTATACAAAATTAAATCTTCATATCTGTAGCAGAAATACTTCACTTTATATATTATAATAATATTATAATCTTTACAGTAAATTAGTATCTTCTGCCAGATCAAAGAATGCAGCCGAGGGAAACGACAAAAAATACTTCTTTCAATCCATAATTCTGTGTGCTTGAAATTTTAACTAGCTTTTCACTCATGTCAATGGGCCTAAGACACTACCTTTTCTTACAAGTCTCATCTTGTTCTCAGACCACCATGGCCACAGTAATACTATTACAATGTCCCAGTAATATATTTCTCTGCTTCATGACCAAATCACAATGATGCTTTGCAATCATCTTGTGATCAACTACCACACAGAGCAATTTATCTAATAATGCCACTAGTCCCAGGGTACACCACACTGTACTCTGCACTAGTGCATTTCATTCCATTTCCATTTACTATAGTCCATAATATCATCAAGCTTTTCCAGTATAATATTCAGATTTTTCTCCATTTTAGCAACAATTCCCAAATTTGATTTAGTGAGTTGATTCTATTAGTATTCATTTACTACTTTTGACAAGGTTATTAGCAAAAATGCTAATGAGATTAGTCTCAAGACTGGTCCTAGACCCACTACGTTAACCTGAACATCTCTCCTTCAGGACCCACAGCAGTCACTCTGTTAGCTTACTAAAAATGTGATGTTGATCATCTGAAGAAAAATGAGCCCTATTGTGAACAGCGAGTACTGCTCTCAGTAACACACCTCCAAAAGCCCAACTGGCCTTGAGCTTGGCCTTGACCCCCCAAAAAGTGAGGGGTTCCCACAAAACTAATCCTTTCAGTCTCTTGACTTTTTCATTGTTCTCATGTTCCGTCTGCCTCTTCCCAGAACAGCAGAGCAGGGGCTTTTTAACTCCTCTGTGCTACAAAGGAAGAATAACTAGGTCATTTAAAAAAATAGTTCATTTGATTAGTCTTTCTTCCAGAGCTTCTTTTTTTTTTTTTCCCCATTGTATTTTTATACCTGCTTTTAGGCTACTGAAGCTTCTCAGGAGTAGAGCCCTGGGTTGATGATCAGCTCTTTAACCATTTCTCTTGCAAATACTGTAAAGTCCCAATCGCTTAAAGCACACTATAAGCCTTATTCAAATTAAAAAATCTGCAATTTTAAGCCTGCTGTATATAAATGGTATTATATGGTTATAGAAACAGTATTTAATATTTTTTCTGAGATGTGTCATTGTCATTTCATAATAATACAAACCATTACGAGATCTCACTAGTAAGCAGAAATTTCTGTGACAAGTATGGAACAAGTTAATTACTTGCTCTTAACTTATTTTTCATATTCCTCTCAATTAACGTTAGCAAAATTATGTACTGTGAATGACAAAAATGAAATTCACCTACTGAAAAAGTCTGCCAGCAGAAAGAGAGTGCACTTTGCTCTCAGCTTTAAATATTTGTCTATTATCCAACAGAATAGCCACATGCACTATTTATTAATGTGTCATCTCAATGGAAGCCTACAAAATAAAAGATACGGCTCCTATGCATAACAAAAGGAAAAAAAAATCAAATTAAGATTACTTACTTGATTAAGTATATCTTGTTTCTGTAACGCATGCAAGGAAAGAAAGAACACACATATTAGTGCAGTGTTGTAACACTCAGGCTCTGTTTTTATAATAGAACTATTTTTGTTGCAAGGTTAGTGATGCAGATGAACAGCTTTAAGACATTCGATAGAATATCCCATTTTCTTGCATTAGCACATACGTCAAGAAAAGGGTTCTAAGTCAGCATTCTAGTCTTGATTAGAGAGTGCAAGCAATTTATTTTTAACCATGCAATGACAGATAACAAAGAAAAAAAAAGAAAGTAAATACAATGTCTGCCCTTCATCCCTGTGGACTTAAAAAAAAAAAAAACATTAAAATTTACTGAAAATTTACACAACTTAATCAGAAGGGAATGCGATGATAAATTCCATAAATACATTAACAACAAAAGGAGGGCTAAGGAGAATCTCCATGTTTTATTGGATGCAGGGGGAAACATAGTGACCAAGGATGAGGAGAAGGCTGAGGTACTTAATGCCTTCTTGGCCTCAATCTTTAATAGTTAGACCAGTTGTTCTCGGGGTCCCCAGCCCACTAAGCTGGTAGACAGAGACAGAGAGCAGAACGAAGCCCCCATAATCCATGGGGAAATGGTGAGTGACTTGCTACACAGCTTAGACACATAAAAGTCTATAGGGCTCGGCAGGAGTATCCCAGGAACTACAGGCCTGTCAGTCTGATCTCAGTCCTCTTGAAAGTTATGGAGCAGATCATCTTGAACACCGTCACACGGCATGTACAGGACAACCAGGTAATCAGGATCAAGCCCAGTCAGCATGGGTTTATGAAAGGCAGGTCCTGCTTGACTAACTTGATCTCCTTCTATGACAAGATGACCTGCTTAGTGGACAAGGAAAAGTCTGTAGATATTGTTTACCTGGGCTTTAGTAAAGCCTTCATCACTGCATTCTCCTGGAGAAGCTGGGTGCTCATGGCCTGGATGGGCATACTCTTCAGTAGGTAAAAAACTGGCTGGACGGCCACTACTACTACTATCACTACTTCCCAGTGAGAGGTACTACTGTAGACTTATAAATACAGCTGTATTCTCTGCATAAATTACACTGATTGTGCCAGACTTAGAATTACCTGCACTACTTCCAAACATGCAAAAATCCTTGGAAGTCAGCAGATGATTGCAACTTGACTGCAAACATTCTGTCAATCCTGGTGCTTTACCTGTCTGAACAGACCAGATCATAGAATGTGCCTTGTCTCCTGCACTCACTGCCATAACCCTCCCGGAAAAGTTTTGTTTTCCTGGTCTTTCTGTGTATGCACATTTATTCTTTTTACCCACATCTGAACTGTGGAACTCTGGAGCACTGCCCTGCTCCACATGCAGACCCAAGCTGCACCCTGACTGCTTGTCTGGCTGAGACCCCTCCACGCACCTTCCACCCTCACTCTTCACACACTGATTAACATAAGAGCTCTAGATGGTAAGTAGGTAAACAAGAAACTCCAATGCACTCCAACAGATCCTTCAAAAAGGATAATGATATTAGGACTACAAGCACACAATGATGTGTACTTACTATCCTTTTAGATACAGTCTTTAGCTCCATCTGCTTTCCTAATTCTTGTTAGCCTATTCAGTGCTCCTCTCAAAGTGAAATGGCTGAAGTTAATTAATTTAAATAAATCTCAAATGATGGAAAGACTATTTATAAATCACAGCTTTCCAGGAGGCTGATCTTAACCTACCTACATGTCTTACATCTGGCATAAAATCTATTCTTAATTACATATTTGACACGGACTTGGAGAAGAAGGTGGAAGGGCAGAGGTTGAGTAGCTTTTGCAGAAGTTTTAGTCATCTCTGTTACATTGAAAGCAGAGAGTAAAAGCTCCATAAATAAACTTCCAATACTGCATATCTTCTGATAATCAGGTACATCATTTCCACTAAGGCCAAAAACCCCTCACTCGACAAGATATAAGATAATGGAAAAACAAACCAGATGACTTCAGGTAACAAGCTTTGAATACCAATAGCTTTTCTTTTGCTATTTGCGTCCCATTAAATCAGCTTGTGATGCAATATAGAAGCAATGGAGTGCAATAAAGTCCTGAACCCTTTAACCATGGAGAAGCTTGAAATGGGAAGTTCGTAAGGCTTTTTCTTAAATACATAAATATATCACACTGCTACATGTGCCACAGCTCTTTGCCCCATGTTTGTTGGTAAAAAACTGGTGCCACCTTTTGGTAAAATATTGACAAGACTTGGAACATACTTGGAGTACTTATGAGAATACAATCTAGGAAATAAAGAGCTAAAATGGAAACATGATGGCATCCTCTACAAAACACAACCAAAAAAAAGCTGTTTATAATACATGGAAGTAAAAGCTGCACTATGTCTGATTTCAGCTGGATCAGTCAATTTTTGCTATCTGATTTATAGATAATAATCAATTACTTCACTTAAATAGTACATCCAACTCATGGAGTCCTCATCCGACCAGACACAATCAACTTGCAAATCATTCTGTAAAGATTTTATCCATATATCAGGTTGAATGCATGCCAAAAATATAGACACACCTCTGCAAAGGCAGTTCTGTCTGACTTGGAATATTCACTCAACTGCAGAGGAAATTTCAGCCCCTTTCATTCCAGTTCAGCAGCTCATGGCATGAAATGAGCTAATAAATCCTACTAGATCCAAAGTAGCTTCGTTGCTAGCTGTGTTTTCCTTATGCTGCACTCCCTGAAGTCTAAGCACTAAGAAGCAAAGTCCAAAAGCTGTCAGGGTTAGCCTGGGTCCAACATTGACCCAGTAGTAGTAAATAGCTTGATCCCTGCTGAAGACACTGAGGCCACCACAGGGTGTCTGACTTGCATTCCTTCCTCCCCTTCCATCCTCCCATCATGCTCACTGGCTTGGGTACTCTGCTGCTCTGTAATCCCTGGATGTTTCAGTACATTGGTAGGATTCTGCAAACAAATCGCTGGGAAATGAAGAACTCTAGAAATGGCATACAGAGTCACAGACTCGGCTCAGGACCAACTGTGTTTATTAATTCCAGCTTTGCACAAGTTCTGCCAATACACCCAGCTTCAGTCAGAGCACTTGTCCCAGGTGCCCAAACTGACCACTTTTTGCCATGACTCAACCTCCACCTAGCCCCAAATTGGAGGAATAACTTTGTTAGAAGAGAATAATTTCACAACTTTAAATACTGATTTGTTTATACACAAACATTGATAATTCTATTATGTGTTACCTACATGGCAACATGTTATTTAAATTAATTTGTACTTTAAAAGGTTACACTTCACAAGACAGAAAACATTGCATGACGACTGAAAATAAGTGAAGAATTTCAAGAAAAAAAATAGACTAAATTAAGAGCATTTTATCACATACACTAAGAGCACAAAGAAAACTGCATAAGTTAAAACCAAAACCAAAAAAGAGCAAGCACTGAGTTTGTAAATCAACAGTTCACACTTTTCTAAAAAAATCAAAAACTTGTCTACATTCTAACAAATATCAGTTAAGGGAGGTCTCACAGCCTGTGTTAGATTGGAGAACAAATTAGATGATCACAGCATTCCTACCCCTTTATAAACTGTGATTCTATTTGACTAAAATATTGGAGATTTAAGATAATAATTTACAAGATCAACTGATAATATTTTACTGAATTATGAAATATTTTCCTCACAAACTACCTAAAATGACCAACACTATGCTCTGCAAAGTTCAAAGTGTCAAACAATTTTTCAATACTTAACGAGTTATAACTATCTTACTTGACAATAATTCTTGTCTTTTACATCCTGAAATGTAAGATCAAGTAATTTTTATAATAGTTAGCACATTTTTTCTATCCTGAATTCCACATAACGCAAGCACAGTTAGAAACATTACTGAAACAGGTTTTTATTTATCTATATTTTGAATCATACTATTAGGATGTGCTAAGCAGATACAAATTGCAATTGAGGATAACAAAAGAAAACAATCTGGCTTTTTCTACCAGACAAACCAGAATATTTTGTCTTGTAGTGAATCTATAGTAACAATGCAATCACACACACACATTTTTTTTTTCCAGCTGAATTCTTTGTTCCATAAAATCAGAAGAAAAAAATCTCCTTTAATAATGGGGATCCCACCACCAGAAACAACACAAGAGAAACAGAATTTAAAAAGAAATCTTAACAGATTTTACTTTTCTAACTTTTGAAATTACGCTTAACATTTTCAATCTCTAAAAAGAATTGGGAAGCATGTTAACCTTACCATAAGTGGTTTTTTTGCTGTCTGTTTCTTAAAATCTTAGAAAAAAATGTGCGTTTATGTAAATTGTTAAGCAGGTCTGTCTAATATGATGTTTATATACTTTTAGTTCTTAAAAGTGTTCACATTTTTGCTTTCCAAAGAGTTTCAAATACCCCAAAGAGCTGATTTATAAATAACCTTCTATTTCAAATGCTTAGATTTGCTGCAACATTTGTAAATATTTCTCCCCACCATTTCTGATCATTGAAGAAAGAAGAAGAATTACCCCTTCAGGATTATATTTTGCTAACACACCACTGCCATGGAATTCTTCTAAGACATCCTTAATTTTCTTGGTGGAATCTGGATGAAGAATAAAGAGAGAGAAAATGAAAATACAGAAAACTGATTTACATGATATGAACTGTAATTCAAGAAACAACAATCAAAGTGCTAATAGCTTTTCTCAATGCACATTAGTAATTTTCTCTAGCTGCATGAGAGCTGTGGGCACAAAGAAAATGAGAACATACTATACCCTCTCACCAAATACTGTAAAAATCAGCAGGTAAACACAAAACCCTCAGAAACAAGCACTCTTTGACCCAATCCTTAACTACTGTTAAGTAGCGTATTTCTGAAGTTCTTTGCAAGGACTATTTCAAGTCACTTTTCTTGTCCTTGAAACCTGAGTCATCTATGGAACACAGACATTCCCAACAGCCTACTAAATCTCCCCTGGCACAGCTGCCAGTGAGTAGAGGAACTGTCAGAGGAGCCAGACAGTATCAAGATAAAGGAGAAACTTGAAGACAAAAAAATACTTTTTTACAGTCACGTCACAGAAACAAATGTTGCTATCAGAACCTCAATTTTTGCAGATTTCTAAGGTATTCTAACCACTGTCAGCTACAGTGACTTTAGGACAACTTTTGTCTAACAGAATTGTGCAAAACCCCTGCAGTTCAAAAAGCACATATGTCTAACCTTTCCAATTTGCTTTTAATTGTCTATGTGCAGAATAACAAAACAGTTATTTCAGTAAGTAGAGACTACATAAAACCCTTAAAACCCTTAAACTCACATTCATTTAGAACACATCATGCACATAACCATCTTTTCCACCTTAAATATTTCAGCTATACAACAAAAATAAATGCAACTCAATTTTTTCTTTAAAATGCTGGTGTTGAGTGCATAATAGTCAAATGTGCATAATGGCCACAACACTGAAGTAAACCATGAACCAGTAATGAGTAGCACATGTATTACAAAAGAAAACAGGTAAACTTAATGGCTGCACATTTATTTCTACAACAAAACCTGGAAAGAAAGGAGAGAAGCAGAGAGTGCAACAAGAAGAGGACTATCACATGAGCAATTAGTTAGACACTTAAAATTACAAACATTAGGATGTAGTTTTACTGATTTTTAATTATATCAACAAAATATAGCATTGTAATAGTTCTTAAAAATTAAATAAATTCAGCACCTTAAACCTGACTCTAAAAAGTACATTTAATAAATTATGTGACCTGGAAAGAGAAAATGTAGCAGCAAAGGATTTGAAAAATAGCTTTGTAACAGTTCATAACAGCCATGAACAGGACACACCAGTAAAATTCAGTTTTAAGAGGTGCTGGAAGAGTTGTTCCCCCACCCGCCCCAGTTTTGATTGTAATAAGAATGGCTTTTCCTAATGTTTGTCATTTTTTTCATAAATGAAAACACCTGAGACTACGTGTGGCCTCAATAAAAGTTTATTTCCACTAATCAGATGTATTTCAACGTTACTGTCAACTGTAAGTAATGGCGTCTAGCTGGTCTCATGGGCAGTCACAGCAAATATTTACTTGATAATATAGTCTTATTGCTGTGTAATTTCAAATACAGAAAATAATTACAACTTTATGTGAAAAAAGACAAAAATATAAAATGAATAAATCAATATGTTAAGAAATAAATTTTATGAAGAATTGTAATTAGAAGTTGATGGATTAGATATTTACTATTAGGACAAATACATAAATTGATGACTGACAAATTTCTTTTTTACTTGGTCTCTACTATTACAATATGTTTTTCAGTAGTCATACACAAGGTTGTATATAAAAATCATTGCAACTTATGATAATGAAGTCAGTAACTATGAAAGCGGCACTGTGAGATGAGCAGATGTAGACTGTGAGATGACAGAGGTGACTGAACCTCATCCTAAAAAAGGATTTTTCTGAACTTTAGAAAAAAGAGGTTAAACACACATCAAATAGAAAGACAGCAAGGTCTCCTCACATACCTTTTATTATCCAAAGAAAATAATAAATGAATAAAAATAGAAATGGTCCACTTTCTAGTGGCTTTAAAAGAGTGTCTAGAGGTTTTCTCCTAGCAATGACCATACTTCTTTCATTTCCTATTTTGTCAGATAAAGTCTTTTCATTCATTCATCTTTACATATGTATTATGCCTATTCAGTTGTAATTAAAACCAAAAACATGTTATGTTACTTATTAAAAATAAATTAAATCTTTTGTTAATACTATTCTTAGTCAAGTATCATTAAGATAGAAAATATTCTCTATTCCAGCAACAACACAACTGTTCACCTTTTTCGTGCATGAGCTTAAAGCAGTCACATTCAAAACACATAGCTAATTCCATGCTTAAAATAACTGTCAAGAAAAAATGGCCTGCAGATGTAAATTCTGCTTGGGTTGTCCCAGCAAAACGCTCGAAGAGATTTCTACACTCTGGAGCTGTATTTAATATGAGCACCAAGACATACATTTCACAGCCAAGGCAGAACCATTTTTCACAATCTTTTGTTCACAGTCATTCAATCATTTTTTCAGTTCATGTGACAGTATCCAAACTAACATGAATAGAGATCTTTTAAAATGCTTGAAATGACATATTGATATTTTAGGTCAAACGCCAACTGACAATCTTCTGCATTCGTACTCTTCAACAGTGCTGACATTTCTCAGAAAAATTCATTCTCCTTCCTCAGCCTCTGGTAGGCAAACTAGTATTAAGGAATATGTTCCATGTTTAATAAGTTGACCTAAAGCAAGAATAGGATAATTTTCAAGTTTCACTCTCATTTGGGGATCACATTCAAAAAATAATAAATAAAAAAAAGGGAAAAAAATACAAGAGGAATTATCTTGGAAAGCCCTACGCCAATAAAAATGAGAAACTCCAATATAACATTCTCAATTCTAACTAAAAAAAAGTCAAGTACATGCTTTCCATCAAAAATCGACAAAAATTTCCAGAAAATATACACAGAAGTAACTAGGAAGTTTTTTCTAACTTTTTTTCTTAAGTTTCCCAACTAGGAAATAACAACAATGCTATGGGTTCCATTACAGTTTAGTCAGTCTGATCCAAATCATCTACACATTCACTGGAAAATGGTGGTGTAAACGCAAGCGTCAAAACAGAACCTGTGTTCTCAATCACCTACAAGTACAGCTGTTATGCACAACTTAGCTTTGTGAGCAGTCTCAGTAAATTCACAAGCACCACTCATGTTAAAATACAAATATGGTCTTAAACTCCATTGGATTACTCTTATACGTTTTTTTAAATGAAGGACAAATTCCTCCTTCATCTAACGCTCTGTATTCCAAGCTCTCCTCCAGAGAGCTTCTAAATATGTGTATATATAGCACATAGCCTGTCACTGCAGTGCTTAAATCCCATCTTATCTGCAAAGCTATGGCTGGCATAGTATGAATTTCACGTAGCTTTATATTTAAAGTTTGTTTCATGAAACATCTCTCTTTTTTTATTCTCAGAATATTATTTTTATTATCCACTAGCCCAGTGCTTTGGGCATTCACTAAAAATATGCAAGACCTTCAATTCTCTCCTCTGCCTGAATGGATTTAAGCTCTTATCATTCAACCCATCTTCTGTAGCAATTTGGATAGAATGCAGCATCGTTCATTTAGCCAAGAGGGTGGAAGGAGAAAAAGGGAAACTGTGGCACAGGAACCAGAGCTTTCCTTGGATGAGGTGAGAAGTGGTTTCCCACCTCATGCTCCAGTGAGTTTGGGGCAGAACAAAACGGGTTAGGTATGGTGTGAAAGACCGCTAACTGAAAAGCTATTAGTAGTACCTGGGAGAAAAGTAACTGGATTCCACACAGTGCTGCAGAAATTCTATTTTAAAATAAAAACTCCAAAACAATAGGTATATAGATGAGACTTGGGCTAATGTTGTATTGTTTCAGAATAAAGGCAAAACAATTAAAATAATGACACTAGAAACAAGAAATCTGCAAACGTAACAATAAAAGTGTCAGTGTGTCTGATTTTTCCTTAACTATCTTTCAGTCCTAACAAAGATACTTTTTATAACTGAAGACAAATTTACATACTAACTTCAACACTGTTTAAGATTTAGCCCACATTAAAAATTATGATTCATTTTTTAAAATGACTCAACTTTAGATGAGGAAGATTGAGCACTCAGTTGAGACTGGAATTTGGTGTACCATTTCTCCCACAATCAGAAAACACAAAACAGAAGGAAAGCTTGCCCAGATCATACACTTTGTCTACATTTTCTCCCCATCCTCCCAGAAAAATCCTTTAAAAGGATTTTTTCTTAAAGAAAAAAAAAAAAAGGGAGGCGGGGGGGGACACAGACTTATTAAACAACTTATATAAGACTCAGCATAAATCACATGCTATATACACAAAACTGGTCTATAATTTAAAGGGAAACAAACATTATAAATAATGACTGGATTATGAGTAATTCCCTTATAAATACAGATATGTTTTTCAATCTCAACAGAAATTCATAATAACCTGCATATTTACTGGACCGTAACTAACTTTAACACCCACACTAAAAAGTAGAGTAATAACCACTTCCTACCTGTATTTCCCTTTTGTAAACTTTATACAATATGAAAAATATCACAGGCATCCAAAGTCCTACCATGGTAAAATTCAGAATTTATATATTGAAGCTACAGAGAGTTTTTCTACACATCTTACTATGATTGAGAGAAAAAAAAAAAAAGGTGCAACTTTCACTACACAATTTTCTGCATGTCAATAAAGCCTAGCTCAAGCTCAAAATCCTGCTTGATAAATAAGCCAATGAGAAGCATGGGAAAAAAATCCAGCACTCAGTTGACATGGCAAATTTTACATGGGTGCTTATTCTTCTATGGACCTTTCTTTCTTTTGTAGATACAACCATACAAAAATGTGTGTGTATATATATAAATTGATACACATAGGTTTTTTCCTTTTGCATAGTTTATCTTATTCGGAGAACTGGATCATGCTTTTGCTCAAGCTATAGCTATGCTTAATCTAAAGCTTTACTGGTCTCAAAATACTAGTATGTCAAACAAACCTGCATGCAACCAAAAAGGTTGTTCCAGTAAAAACATGGTTTACCTAGCATGACTCAGTCTCACAGCGCGTCTGTGTTGGTAAGACATGCCTGATGGTTTACACTGAACCAGCAGAAGACAGTAGCTTACATGTCCTATGCTTCCCATACATATGGCTGCAGACTTGCTGGCAAAGCTCTTTTAACATAGGTCACACCTTGGTTTTGGTTTGTGACTTGTAAGTGGTCTTTTGATGCAAATTTCACAAAAGAAACAAACATTTAAAGGAGACCTCCCCTCACAAGTTGCTACCAATGGTTTGGGTAACACTCCCTACACTGGAGAATGTGAGTGACTAAACCCTCCAGCAAATCACATTCCCATTGAATTCTGTGACAGACAATTAGGAAAAAGCTTCTTAGAAACGCAGGCAGAATTGAATGATGCTGCCTAAACAAATAACAGTGGCAAGTGACTTCTGCAACGGGAAATGGAGGAGGCAGAAGAGGCAGGTGAAGGAGGTGGGAAGAGCAGCTCTGCTGCAGAGGACAACTTCTTCCTCCTGGCACTAAATGCAGGAGCTGCCTCTTCCATCCATCCTCCCTGCTGGGGCCAAGCATCACAAGGAGGAAGATTGATCCATTTTACCCATTGATGTGTAATAAATGATACTTAGGCAGACAATCAAGGACTTCTCTGTGAAAAAAGCAATACTGACTGCATGTGCCAGCAAATCTTTAGTCCACATTAATAAAAAATATCCACCAAATCCCACTTCCCTACAGCAGGTGTTCAAATGAAAGTATACGGCAAACAACGAGGATTTGGAGAGTAGATGGAGGCTTAATTTTTGTCTACTAGTGGGATAAGCTCTGAAAGTAAGAAATAAGTAAAGGGCAAGAATGTACTCCAGGACTTGCGATGAACTGCAGGAAATTTCTGTGCATACTTCAAAACATTTTGAGAAGAAAAAGAACTAATCATCTTTTACATTTTAAAATGACTACATCTAACTTAACTCGGCTTCTTTTGGACTCCTTTGTCTCCCGACATTCAGAAAATTAAGGCTGAAACAGTTGGAAAAATCCTCAGGGCGCATCTCTGAGAGCAAGGTTCAGGGTGTCAGGGCACTGCAGGGCCTGGGGGGTCCCTGAGGCCCCGACCCCGCGTCTCCCCCGGGGCAGCAGGGCCGGGCCTGGCAGCCAGGGCCTGTCACACCGCCACAGCCCGCGGGGGCAGCCCCAGGCCCGGGCATTGGGCGCCTCCCTGGGGATGGGGCAAGCCCGAGGCTGTCGGCCCATGGGTGGGCCCGACTCTGGGGAGCTGGAGACCAGCCCTGATGCGGTGTTGCCAGGGCAGGGCCGGCCCCCCCCCGGGGGGGCTGGCATGGGGTTCTGGGCCATAGGCAGGGTCTGGGAGCCCTGGGGCAGGCCGGGCAGGGATAGTCAGGCCTGGCGGTGCCCACAGGATGCAGAAGCAGCGTTCCCTCATCCTAACTTCACAGGGTGAGAAAATGACAATGTTTCAAGTCATTCTAATACTCAGCTTCGAAGCACAGTATTTGTGCACGTAGTTAATATGCCACACTTCAGAAACAGCTTGCCCTGAGACCAGCAAAGAAGAGGTGCTTCAGAAGACCCCTCCAGCCCTCAGATTCCCATCACCTCGCTTGAGCCTGAAAACTAATACAAACCTTCAGCAAGTAACTTTGTGGCTCCTTCTTTCCCTTTTCTCATTTCCTGCTTATTTATAGCTGGTCACAATATCTGATACAGGCTGCCAACTCATAACCTTTTCAGTCAGAATGATGATGAAGCCATTCTCTATTAAATTAAGGAAGTAATGCTATGGACAACATATTTCACCCCAAACACTAACTCTATGTACTAACTTTCTAACAGCGAAGAGTCAGAAAACAGTCTGGTTTTAAATTTACCATCTATTATTTCCGATTTTAAGCAGAAATAGGGAAACAGCTTTATAAGTTTGAGAATATTTGTAGTGGTTTTGAAATCTACATTTTAAAAAAATACAGTAGTTCAATTGTTTCTATTTTTCCCCAAATTACTCTCTACAATTTTTAATATGTATACTTTGAACTCATTACCTGTTTAACCTAAACTTTAATTATGGCTTCAAAAATTATTGAATAGGAAATGTGAACATAAGACATATTCTTACATACCTATGTACTTAAACACAGAGGTCTATAAAAAAAGTAAATAATTTTTGCAGTTATTATAAAAACAAGTAACTCAACGAAGGGACGCAAAAATGGCACAGGATTGCTCATATTTAGCATACACTATGTCAAAAATTAGAAAAATTTTTAAACATTCCAACTAACATGGAAGCAGATACTTATTAATATTTAATAGAAGTCCAGAAAATAAAAAAATAATAAAAAATGCTAAAAGTAAAATTAAGAAAGTATTACCATGTAACCGTTCCAAGCTACTACAGGTAGGCCTATGATATTTTATTTCTACCCAACACATTATTCTTACGCCTGATCTTTTTTCTATTGGCAAACTTTAGTTCCCCTGTCTATTCCTTCAACATATACTTACTAAAAACTGGTGCACACGTTTCTCATATTTCCACATATATCCCAAATATAAAATTGCCAAAGGCGTCACACAATACCAAGGCATATAAAGATGTTAAAAACTTGCAGGTTTGAATTTACATTACCACTAAAATTATCACACATCATATGAAATACAGTAACTGTGCAAAGAGGAACTGTGAAGTAGTTTAAGCTAACACATTTCACCTGTTCACCATGAGGGTGAGTAAAAATTTGCAACATATTTTACCAATGTACCATGGCTTCTTTTGATTGCCTGCCTGTTTTTTACAGAGCTTGGGGGAAGCTTCTCAGGCCGTGTACGTTGCCCTGTGCAGCTGGGGTGTTGGTTTTTTGCTGCAGTTTGCTTGTCTTCCCCTCTCCCCCCATTTCTTTATGAGCAAGCTGCCTTAAAGCCCCTGTTTAATTGCAAGACAAAATTTCAAAGCTACATCTTGCTCTTCCGTGCAGCATGAACAATTCTTGAAATGGTTTTGTACTTGTCTTGAAGCAGGAAGATTTAATGGTTATTATTTTTTTTCCATTTTGCTTTATCAAGTTTCTTGCTTCCAAAGTATCACATTCATTTTACTCTTCCTCATACAAAGTTTTAAACGTTTATACAGTGACAATTCTTGACATCCTATGTACTGAAACTGTATTTCAAAGATGAAATTTTAGCACTCTCAACATCGGAGGTAACACTTCTTCTGACTTCTACCTTAGGCAATTTTTTTAACATACAACAATTTATTATCTTATGAATGAGGGAATATAAGTGTTGAATCGAGGGGTTCTTTTTAAAACTAAAAATCCAACTCAATTTGTTTTTATTCGTTTTATGGGTTTCTGATCTATTAAGACACATCTATCTTCCACTTCAAGATGTATTTACTGCTACAAAGAAATGTTATTTAGAAACAAAATCTGCACTTTTGCAATCATGATTCTCTATTATAGTTTATCTTGGGAGCAAAGGCTTTAAAGTTAAATACTTATCTAGACCATAAAACTAAAAGGACTGGCAGCACAAGTACACATTGCTTTGGATCTTGAACTACAAATGATGAAGGTTCCTACACTTGCTGAGGATACGTACCAGTAATAAGCTGTCTTGCCCTTTGTCTGTTCCTAAATATGATTCCTAAACTTTTGTTCTTCACGGTCACATGCTTCCTATAGTAGCGAAGAGCAGCTGAGAAAGTGTTCACTAGAGCCTGTTTTCCCTGGGATTCAGAGAAACAAGTCTTGACAACTCTAGCAAAATTTTTTCAATCAAAAATGTCAATCAAAACCATCAAAAACTCTATCAAGCACTGTAGTACTCTTAGTGTATACTGTTATTTTGGCATGCCCAAAATTCTCTGCTGCCTGACTATATTTGGATGTGGACAGTCCACCTGATGTAGGTATATATACACTATATACATACATACATACAATGTTGCCAAGAATGTTGCCAAGGCCTTGCATTTTAGTTTATATATACATGCACATATACATATATGTTCAATTTGGTGAATTCAGACCAATTTTTGCAATCAATAAGATATTACGTCATCTAACCTATCAAATCTTCATAAAAATTAGCTTAAAGTGGCCTTATACATACAGCCTGGGGAAGGGAAAAAGTTTCTTCTACATTCTATACATGTTTGGACAGCATAAGCAGATTATGGCCGCTTGGGGCATTACACAGTATTTCATAGAATGGTTTAGGTTGGAAGCGACCTTGAAGATCATCGAGTTCCAAGCCCCCTGCCATGGGCAGGGACACCTCCCACTAGACCAGGTTGCTCAAAGCCCCAACCAGCCTGGCCTTGAACACCTCCAGGGATGGAGCTTCCACAACTTCATATTTGTTAAAATGGTGCTCCAGTTTACATAATAAGAAATTGCCTGAAGGTTTATGACTCAATACTCCTGATTAAAAAAAATAATAAAATCATTATTGCTTATATAAAGCCTCTCCACTTTGTATTTTCCTTTGTAGAGGGTTTTTAAGCTTGTGTATGTTCAAAGTGTTGACACTGCAACAGCAGTTCCAATTTTCCACCATTTCTGCTGAGAATCTTGCCATAATTCCATTTTGGATACAATATTTGAGCACATATAGTATTACAGGTGTTAAGCTTATGGAAACAATAATACCACAGAAAGTTTAAAGTTAGTCACTGAAAAAATAACAGCTTTGCTGTCCATAGGAATGAGCTGCTAAGTAGACATCTGCCTAGGAGTCACAGACTCCCAGCCACTGCTTAATTACAAAGGCATGGTCTGATGCAGAGATTGTTTCCACTGTGGTATTTACACATACACAACCTTATAAGGCTACTGAAAAAGCATACTGCTAATTGACTGAATTAAAAAATAAAACTCAAAGAAAAAAGGCTACAGACTGAGCAGTAAAAACCAGAAGTCTCGATTTCAGTTCAAGATCTAACTTTTGGGATAATACTGTTCTCCTAATGTCTGGGAACTTGAAGTTTAATGAAATAAAGGACTGATAAGAGGCTACAAGTATTTCTTAATTGTATATTAGGAAGATTTGGTGTTTTCCTATTTCCATTACTACAGCAAAGCAACTCAGTATTTATATTATACCTTCACACATTAATTAAGGTTAGTATATGCTCATTTATCTTAACAATTGCCATTGCATACCTATTCTGAGAAGTCTATTTTATGTTCATTGCTCTGAGAAACAAGTATGTTTCAAGTACTATTTCCATAAACCTTCTAGCTGTGGAGATCAAAATTAAAAAAACTCTGTTTCCATCTAAGCCAGCACTGTGTCCAAGTTTGGTATAGTTAAACAGGTCTTTTATAGCATCACTGTATCAAGTCTTTATTTTATCAGCATTAAATGCTTTCTTCTATTAATTAACTGCTTTATCTCATTAATTTCTTAAGAGACTTTATGGACAATATTGACTATAACAGACAATACTTGAGAATACAGGAGAGAGGTACTATGCATGGACATGAAGGAAAGGAAAGCTCGTAAAATCAGTTTACGCTCCTGGAGAGCTGTGTTCTACTGATCCTTACTTGATGCATCTCAAATCCTTTCACTTTCACTGCAAATACTGTAGACCTGAATTCTATATCTGCCTTAGTTCAAAGGGAATTATTCTTTCACCTTTCCAATTTAGTATCAAAGCTGGAATAGAATAATTCTTTGCTCATTCCAGGACTCTAAGTAGACAGCAAGCAAGAATAAACCTTATAATATAGTCCATTGATAAAGGTAGCACTAAACCCTACTACCAGGACTATTTGTGACTTTATCCAATGACATTTTAATGTCAAAAAAAAACAGTCCTTGGAGAGGGACACTCCAAGGAAGACTGCATTTTCATGGAAAGTTACCTGGAAAGGTAATAACATTATTAAGATAAGTAGCTCCCTAAAGGAAGTTTATAGAGCTCTCTAATCATACTAAACAATATCTGCTTAACTATGCAGTTTAAGTAGTTTAATACATTTGGGTTAGTTTCCCTCTACAGGCTTAGAAGCCAAAGCCCATTTGCTCTCTTAAGCTTTATTTCTTTCTCCGTTATCGCTTTCTGGAATTCCCTATTCAGCTAATAAAACAAACAAAAAAAGAATATACAAATTCTCAGCCATCTTTGTTCTAGTCCCTCAGAAATATCTTTAATCCTAAAATTATCCTATAATCAGTTTTCCATGGTTTTATCCCATCAATCTGTTCTTCATTTATATTTTCCCCTCCTTACATCATTTTTCTCCAATGTTATTCCCCAGGATAGATGTTTGCTCTTTTGTGTGCTACCACCAATCAACAGTTTTTGTGTGATGGATATCTGTACACAGGTATCTGTGTTTTAAAACTTGTCTGTCCAGCCTTATAAGCTTACCTCCTTGTCTTGGAAAGAATCACCATGTTTTAATTTAGGGATTGCTTTCAGTGAATCTGAATCATAAGACAGACAGACCTTTATTCAAAGGGAATTGTCTTGAGAAAGGAATGAGAAGTACTACAGATCTAGCCTGATTTTTGCCTTAAAACACTGATGATGGACTGTTGGATAAATATACTAGAATGAATGATCAAAGATGTAATTATGAAGGCATCATGTGAAAAGGATGGAAGCCAAGTGACTCATACTTACTAAACAAGTTTAGTCACTGAGTGTACAGAAAAGAGATATACACGATGACGTCATGAAGTAAACTTACCACCCAACAAACCAAAAACCCCATCAAATAAACTAGCAAAAATGCAGCTTGTACTACAAATGCATACGACTTAACTGAGTGAAGGGTAAAACAAAATTCTACGAATTCTGAATACGTACATAGGAAGAGTGCTTCTTACCTACAAGAATGCCAAGAACTATGCCAAATAAGATAAAGAACTTGCTAAATGAGTACAAAACGGTCAGAGTTAAGTTGTATCAACTTGGGGTTTATTCGTAGTATTTCCAAGACAGTAAATTATCTTAAATGCATTTCTAACATTCACAAGGCGGGGGGGGTTAGCTGTCAACTAGTGATCTATGCAATTTATTTGGATATTTAACCAACAGTTTGGACCAGGAGAGGAACCAGTCCCTGACTAAAGTCAAGCAAATTTTATTATAAAAAATAATTTATCCAAGATAGTCTATTGTCTTTGTTTGGAATACTATTGCGTAACGTGCTCAGATCTATAAAAATCCACTGAAAATGCAAAGTTATGGAGGTTGCTATAATGATGAATGCAAAATTTCAGGACTTTTACCATGGCCTAGTAGGATGGGAATCTTTAAAGTAAAAAATGCCAGTGTGTCTTTCCCTTAACAACATGGCACCGCTGATTCTATTTACAGTAGTAACTGTTGCTATAAACATCCTTGAACCTTAGAGACTTTACTAGAGGCATACCCAATCCACCAGCACCAGCATATTCTTTCATTATCCTTTCTACTTCTCAAAAAAACCCTACATTAGGGTTAGTAGAATATCATCCTTTTACAGTTCAAACAACAGTGTAAGACAAGTCAAGTCATTTTCCACCTTTCAATTTTTCTGAATAAGATCGTAAAAACAATGACTGAAAAACTTTGGTGACAACAGACAACAAACAAGATCTTTCATAAGAACACATTCCTGCTGCCTAATTTCCACACCTTTTAATCATTTGGCTTTCTCACCTCAGTGAATTCTAAGCAGAGCTTTCTAAATGAATTGGAAAGCTCTTTTTTTTCCTTCATCCTACAGATCATTACCACATATATTGAAAATGTCTCTACCAAGGGAAGGTTTTGTCTACTTTGAAGTCAAGAGTTGCAACTGTGGCTCCTTTATGCATACCCAAATGACTGGGCATAGAGATAAAAGTACAGTTGCATCAGCAGAGACCTCGGTTTCACAGATTTAAAAAGTATACTGACTTCCTCTGTGTCAAAAATTTACTCTTCAGGTATCAAAAGCAGCTAAATTAAGTCAGTTCCTTTAAAGCTGTGTGAGACATAATCACAATTTGATGGTAACGTGAGCATACCTTTTACTTAATTATTTTTGCTTACTTATATCATCAAAATTTTAGTATCTTTCTCCTCTATAGAAACATGCAGCCCTATGATAGGTCTACTTAAAATGGCACAATACATACATAAAGACCTTAAAGAGCATATACTGTACCGATTTATTCCATGTAAAGGACCATTACAGGTTACCACCCACTATGGACAGTTACTATAAGTACAATACTGGTTAAATCACTAATTTTTATAAAGTAATTTTATCATTTATCTGTCATTATGGTCAGAACATCTGTTAGCAATTTATGACAAAAGTTCACCAAAAATTTCCTCACCAAAATCTATTTCTAAATCAGAAATGAGCTCCCCATATTTGGTTAGGTCTTTCCTTAAGTCATCCGTGCCACAAATCTTGCCAACAATCAATAACCTTTGGAGCAAGAATCATTTACCTTGAGAATCCATAATATTACAGCTAAGGGAAAAAAAAATTAGGAAGGAGGTAAATAAATCAATTTACTAAAACATCTTTTCTGCCACCAATGCTTCAAACTACAAATATATGCCCCTAAACTAAACTCAATGTATATTTAGAAGAAAAAGATAAATGTCTATTTACTGTAAGCTTAATAGAAACTTAACATAAGCTTATTAAAATGATTTATGGTCATGTAGCCCTAACATACAGGTATTATAACAACATAATTTAAGCCAGTAACAAAACATCAGTAACATGAAACTGGCACTCATCAACCTAATGTTGCCACAGACAAAAGGCAACATAACAGTAATGAACTAACAACACTCCCAGGTCCCAGGATTCAAATTTATATCCCTTCCTAATCCATTCACTTCTACCTGATGAGGTTCAATAAAGGCAAGTGTAGGGTACTGCATCTGGGGAGGAATAACCCCATGCATCAGTACAGGTTGGGGGCTGACCTCCTGGAGAGCAGCGATGTGGAAAGGGACCTGGGAGTCCTGGTGGACAACACGATGACCATGAGCCAGCAATGTGCCCTGGTGGCCAAGAAGGCCAATGGCATCCTGGGGTGTATCAAGAAGAGTGTGGCCAGCAAGTCGAGGGAGGTCATCTTCCCCCTCTACTCTGCCCTGGTGAGGCCACATCTGGAGTACTGTGTCCAGTTCTGGGCTCCCCGGTTCAAGAAGGCCAGGGAACTGCTGGAGAGGGTCCAGCAAAGGGCTACAAAGATGATTAGGGGATTGGAACATCTTTCTTATGAGGAAAGGCTCAGGGACTTGGGGCTTTTTAGTCTAGAAAAAAGAAGACTCAGGGGGGATCTTATCAATACTTATAAGTACTTAAGGGGAGGGTGCCAGGTAGATGAGAAGAGCCTTTTTTCAGTTGTGCCCAGTGATAGGACTAGAGGTAACGGGCACAAACTGGAGCACAGGAAGTTCCATCTCAACATGAGGAGGAACTTCTTTACTCTGAGGGTGGCAGAGCACTGGCACAGGCTGCCCAGAGAGGTTGTGGAGTCTCCCACACTGGAGACATTCAAAACCCGCCTGGATGCCATCCTGTGCAAGCTGCTGTAGGTGTCCCTGCTGTGGCAGGGGGGTTGGACTTAGATGATCTCCAGAGGTCCCTTCCAACCCTGACGATACTGTGATACCTCAGTATGCTCACACAGGACAGCTTTGTTTATTTAATTTTATATTGTTCAGTTAGGAAGACTAACAATGACACTGTCCTGAGCATATCAGAACCTGAGATCAAGACAATGTCTGCAAAGATGATCTGACAGAGCAAGAGAAAGCAGAAAAAACATGAGAAGGAATGAAGAATGAAGGGTTAACAACCAAAAAGGATAAAAGAAACAAGAGAAGACAAAGAAAAGATGGGGAGAAGGAAATAAAGGAAGAGGCAGATAAGACTTCAAAAATAGCAAGACAAAACAGAAGAGGAAAGAAAAGTTGATTTTTCAGATCTTCTCTTCTTTCGCCTTTCTCTTCTTCTGCTCCTTCATCCCTTTTTTCCAAGTTGTAACTAATGTAGCTTAAAGAGAAAAAGCTCTTGGAAATGCTATATCACTTACAAAGACCTTAAAGAATCTAAAAGTATGATCTCATCATTTTCCAAGTTTCCAGAGAGCTTAACTTTCTGACGATCTAAAAGGATGACTTCTTTTTCAGAATAAAGATATTCCATCACACGCTCTCTACACGAGGGGAAAAAAACCACTACAACTTAATAGTCAAGCATTCAGAAATAGGAAATTATAGCTGCAAGCAGAACCTTAACTTTTCCTAAATTTTTGTATTCATCATTACCTTGCAGCTGAACACTCTGAATGTTCCATAAGTCTGGTTATTAGAAGTATTTAAATGTAGTAATACGTTAATAAAATAGTTTGATTTAAGCAAAGACAAAGAGGCAAGAGGATGATTGGAAATAAATTCACTTAAAAACCTGGGAAACAGACTAGCTGAGAGAGAGATACATTCCAATTCCAGTGGAATTACATTCCAAGTAAATGGAAGAGCAAATCATCTGTGAACTTTTTGATTCAACTGCTTGTGGAGATCAGGCTTATTAGGCATAGCTTGCCTTGGTTCAGGAAAAATTGAGGAAAAGGCAAGTTGGTTGATTCCGTGTACGACATCAGAGAGTGCACAGAAAAAAAACCCCAAAACATAGACTTCAGAGCTTTGTCAAAGGATAGTAAAGGAAAAGTTTTAGACTTTTCACTTGCTTTTCAAGCTGGGCTCTTCCTTTCCTGTGTTATATCCTATTTCAGAATCAGAACAAAACCAAAACATTTGAATACTTCTGTTGTAAAAACACTGCTGTAGAATAATTTAACCCAAGGAACCCATTCTTGAAAAAAGACATTGGAAGTCCTGGAGCCTGCCAGGCATGCAGTAAGTGCAATACACAGTAGGCAATATTGTATGAAAAGATCTAAGACATTTCATCTCAAGGAAGGATAAACTCCAACATCTATGGGGATAAGCTGAGGAATATCGTTTTCGTTAAGCAATGGTACCAGGCTTTATCAGACCCTACCACACATTTTAAATACCGCTGTACAAACACAAAACAACCATAAAACCAGAATTTACTGAATGCTATTTAGCAGGTAACGTGCTTCCCTAACAAATAAAATTAACAATAAATACAGGATATGTCATTTTTACTTGGCTTTTAGGATGATCCAAGCTGCGTTGTTCCACTCCTTCTGCAGCCCCAGCCCCACATGTTCTTGTTCATTCACTTACAAGGTAAATTCCCTTAAAAGGTAAATTTTTAAGCTTGGATGGGGTCTCTGATTAGGCATATAGGAAAACTGCAGACACATTCATGATCAAGTTTCTCACAGAGCAATGACCTGCTTTTGTTCTAAAGCTTTTCTAACATTGCGCTTAGTAAAATAAAGCTTATCCCAGACTTTGCATTAAAAAAACTGACAGAGAATAAATGACTTACTAGCTTTCAATATATATGAGATCACAGCTTCAAGATAAGTCATATAATAAAGACTCAGTCTCCTGAAAGTAGTGACGCACAATCCTCTGCACCATTAAGAAATACGCCAGGCCCTTGTCAGAGTATCTCAAGCTTAGTGTCACTCACAGATAGCAAACCAGAGAATATATTCACACTGAAAGAAAGAACCTAAGATTTACACCCCTTTTCTGTGTCTTCTAGCAAACTCTAAATCTTAAAAAAAACCAAAACACCCAAGATAAGATATGGGTATGAATATAAATAAAATGGCTAGACAGGAGGATAATTTTTTTACACAACAAAGTAAAGGTTGAAATTTTTGAAGCTGCCTTCACAAATCAGATCACCCAAATAAAAATCCTAAAGTAATACAGAAATATCTCTTTAATGATTTTACTTATATTTAATATATATATAATATGTTACATTTAATATAAGACTGTGCAAACTATTTGCCTTTGTCCCACCAAAGCAATCTGATTAAATTTTTAGTAGAAATTTCCTTTGTTAAAAAGAAAACCAAATCCTCCAGTAGATAACATACTCCAATAAACCCAATATTCATATTCTTTGACAATTAGATTTCACTTTACTTTTTCTTTTCCCCAAGTAAAATATTGAAATATTTAATTCTGTAAGCATCCAAATGTTTCAAAAGGAACATCACAACGTTTTGTTTCAAAAGAATTTGTTGTTCTGTGTGCCTACAAATGGCACTATTATGTAAAGATACTCTGATTAGCTTGAATCAGGCACTGGAGGAATTCTAGAGCTCCTGAAATAAACTGAAAATAGACTCCAGCTGTGCTGCTGCACCACTTTACTGCTCATTTCTAGCTTAGGAATCTTTAGACTACATTGCAAAGTACAGCACAAGCATGTTGTTTCTCTGGGAAATTCCCAAACATGACAGCCTGTTATTTTTTTAAGAAGACCCAAATCAGTGTCCGTGACATAGGTACGCACACAGACCCCCTTCTGGTTCTACGCAGGTTCTTGGTTTCACCCACACACATTCGTTCCCGTGACAAACAGGGTCCTAAGGATGGCCTTAAGCAGAAGCAGAGAGCTGTTTGTGTGGGGACTGGACATGGCACTGCTGCAAGAGGATGGTGGAGAGATGAAGGGGGGAGGATGTGAATCCCAGCAGGGAAGAGGTGGAAATGGGACACCCATCTGAAAGGGGTAGGGGGGACGGTTACTAACTGCTGCTGAGAGCAGGAATAAGGAGGAGGACAGCCTGCAGGCAGCCAGAGCTTCTCAAAAGCTCAACAAAGCAACATGGCTGCTGGTGCTGGACTCACGCTGCATACAGAAAACACCATTTTCCTGATATCAGAATTCAAGTCATTCCCTGGAAACTTTAATCATGAATACAACAATGTGCATCATGTGGAGTTAATTGTAACCACATAAAAGCTGGAAAATCAGAATGAAGGCTTCCCATTCAGCCTGCTGTGTGTCCTGTGAAGGCATTGAGCCCTTTAAAAAGATCAAGAATTGACTTCTGTCCAATTTTAAAGAGAACAGCTATAATTCATGTTGTTTAAAAGCTTGCCTGCATTTCAGTAGATAATTTGAATACAGAAAAACAAATACATTGTTTACAAAGTATTACTTCTTACCTTTCTGAGAACAGAATGAGCAAATTCCTCCACCAGAGGAAAACTGCATACTTTTTTACTCTCACCTTACCTTCTTCCCAGTTCTGTAGCTTCTCCCTTTACTCCAACCTTCACATAAACCCTTGATCATTTCATGCATACTACCTTGCTTTCCATCAAGCTTTCTTTCCTCTTGGTCTTTATTTTCATTTTATTTTATCCAAAATTTCTCCAATCTTAATTGCTCCTGCTTTTTTCACCTGTGCTTCCTAACTACCTATCTTTTATTCCTGATGGCTACATACTTGCAATCTTTTAATCAAAATAACTAGCTAATGAAATTCAGACCTTATCTGCCTCTTTGCTCACTCCCTCCATGTTTGAACTTGATCTGCACCATTTTTTAAGGCAAAGGATTCATGTAATTTTAAAAATCTGCGATGTTCTGACTATGACTAAAAATACCAAAAATGTGATAAAATGAAGTGGAATGGTCTTTCAAGAAGAAATACTGATAATGAATTAACTTCATAGAGAACAGTGATGCATACCCTGTACAAATTAACATTGTTAAAACTACATTTAATTTTTATAAGTCAGGAAGATTTAAGACTAATTTTCTTAGTTTTTTCAAAACTCCAAAAGCAGGCTACTAAAAAATGCTTAGAAGACCTAAGACACTATTTGAATTTCCAGACCTGCAAATGGAAAGGGAGCAGAGCATTTTACATTCCCCTAAAATGACTATTAGAATTACAGTTTGAAAAATCTCAGCTCTGATAGCAAGCTCCAAAGCTATCTACTGATGGGCATTTGGCAAGGGCTGGGAGTACCCACTTTTACACAGCTCCATTGATGACTGAAGTTATGCAGCATAAGCTACTAGACTTTTATCTAAGACTAAATATGGGGGGTGGGAGACAGTGGGGGAACAACTCTAGAATATGTATGCAAAGAAAAGAATTTTTTCAGAATTATATGGAAGACTATTACTTACACTAAATTGAAAGCCAGTATCAGTAAAAGTGGCAATCTCTCCTGAAGTGTTGTTTCATGAAAGATTAGGACGAGTGATATTCTGCATAACTATTAACACTAAAAACTAATTAAGAAAAAAAGGCACAAAAACTATAAAAATCTGCTATGATAAAGGACTTTATTCTCCTTCTTTTTGTGAAAGGGATAAAAATGTTTCCCATTTCCATCTGTTTCATTTTTACACAACAACAATTATTGGTTTGAAATAACTAAACAGGTGGGAGAAATGGGAAGCATTTTCATCTCTTTCACAAAAGGAGAAAGAAAATGAGGTAGAATTCAATCCTCAAAACCGAATAGGGCACTGAGACAGCGCTTATGGAAAAGACTGAGCAGATAAACACAGTGATTTAGTAAATCAGTGCAGAAATCAAATCCCCAGAGGTGCTTCACAATCTGTAAAACAAAGCAGAGGATCAACTCTTCTAAGCTAAAGCTAGTTGAGAACTGTGGGTATATGTTTTTTCTTATTATCACTCTTTATTTTTGAAAGATAGAGGTATAGGTATGTAAGAAGCTTGGCCTAACAACACTAGAATGCTATTACAGACAAGTCCATAGTGATATATTAGCAGTCTGAATAAGAGGAGCACTTATAAAAACTCACTTGCTGTTATATACAAGACTAACCACAATTAAAAACCCTAAGTCTGCCTTAATCACCACCTCAGAACACTACACATACTGCTAGTTTGGCACTGTAATTTGCGTAACAGCCAGCAGCAAGTGAACACAACTTCTCTATCACTGGCAGCACATGAACAGCAAACCTGTATGAACAGAGGTCTTGTGTATCCCTGGTTGCCACTACATGACTCCTGAAGGGGGAAAACAGGACATGACAAATTCTTTCTGCATGGGACAGAACAACGTTCTGTACATATAAAATCTCAGGTGGACATCCCTATCCAAGAATATTACATAATTCCTTACCTTAAATAACATCTTTCAGTATGAAAGCTGAAGTACACATCAACTGGCAAGATTAACATAACAAAAATGCAACGACATGATATGCTCCTTATTCATTAACCCAAGTTATTTAGAACAGTTTATGCAGCTTTATTCACCAGAATCAACACAACACTCAATGAGATCTTAGTTTCAAGCCAGTCTTTCTGTAGTACAGAAACCATATTGCTAGTTTCCACTAAAATAATTAAATGGAGATGTGATTATAACCCATTGTGCATAATTATGCAAAATTTGGTATTGCTTTTTATGTCAAGACAGACCCTGAATAAAGATTAACATATTTGTGCCTGGAACACTTACAAAACTTTTCAGATGCATGCCTCCCAGGGACAGGATGCTAAGCTGGAGAGACGACTCGATTTGTTTGGGAGTTTTTGTTTGGTTTTGTTTGGGGAGTAGAAGGGGAGGGAGTATTGTTAGCCAAAGATGCTACACAGGTTTTGTGGCTAGATGACCAAATGGGGATGGAAAAAAAGAGGGGAAAAAGAAGAAACTCATGTTCTTATGAATGCTGTTAATGGTAGGAAAACCATGAAATTTAAAGTAAACTTATTCAGGTGCTTTGTAAAAATATCAGATTGGATAACTTTACGCTCCAATGTGTACACAGACCTGCAAAGTATTTATCTTAAGAGTAGAGTCTGTCTTGGAGAGTTTGCAATTTGAAGAGCAGCTTAGTAGTCCTCCTACATAGTCAGTCAGTATTTCTGTAGAACGCTATTAGAAGGAAGTGCTACTCTGGCACTTGCTTCTTGAAACCTAATCCATAAAAACTTCAGTGCATGTTTTAATTTAAACACAGTTATACTGGGAAATACTTCAGAATGTGCTTTTGGGTCAACTTCATTATATTTTGTCATTCCTTCTGTGTATCCCTTAAGCTCCCAGAAGCCTCTTCAAGCAATGATAATTTAAAATTATATCATAGTGTCATATACTGTTTGGAGATATCATGTTCGTCTTTGGACATATCGCATGTTAGACAACAGACAAAATAATGAGCTTGGACTTGATGAGCAACGTGGAAAGATTCATTATGTCTGAAGCAAAATATAAAAATATGGTTCTATACTTAAAACAAAGGAATATGAAATGGGTCAGTATTACTTTAACTACTAGCTAATTCTAATTAACAGCTTATCTACTAAAATAATTCTGAATGAATAATCATTTCTTATTTATTCTAGAATAAGAGCACCTCCACAGGGATTGCAAATGGCTTCTTTCAAATTCCAGTTTGAGTACTTATTTGGATTCACTCTCAGCCAAAATTAGCAAAATGAGTAGTCAAGCTTTAGAATAAAAAATCATGGCACTTGTGCACATTTTCACAGATTTTAACGATAAAGAATTTATAGAAAAACTTCTACAGGACTCTCTACAATTAGGAATAGTTACAGCAGGACTAGTTATCTTAGATTAATTTAAAACATTGTTACAAGATAAAATTTGGCTAACCACTAAGGTTCTACTTGAATTCTTTTTCTTCTGCCCCAGGTCATCCCTGTCAGTCTCACCATTTGTTTTTCATCCCTTTTTTTTTTTTTTTAATTTAAATTATTTTTTATGACCAAAACCCCAAATTTCAGATAAGAATTTCAAAAAAAACCCAACCTTTAGGTACCAAGCTCTGTTTTGGCTCCTGTCTGCTACTCTGATTCTTTAAAAGCCTACTTTGATTTTATCCTAATCATCTCTTTCTGAGATCTATTCTTCTCTCCATTTCCTAAAGTCACTTAATGCATTACCTACAGGTTTTAAAAATAGCGTGGGCCTGTCAATTTTGGTCTCCCAAAAATTGGTAGACTCCAACTTTACTTGAAGCCATTTGTTTTGTTCTGTTTTCCCATGGCTTAATTTTCAATTATTTTCATAGTTTTTTCCCTTCACGACTTTCATCTTTTTCATCCCAGGAACTCTTATATTTATATATTACATATATATATATTTATAACTCTTATATTTATACTGCTAAAATGGTACAGTTACCATCTCTTTGTAACCTTAGTCCAAAGCTAGAGTAATGTACTTATCTTGCCACTCTTTTTCTTTGCATCTCTTCAATCTGTTTTCATCATCTCTAGTATCATGTCAATAACTTCTCAAACTCTTACAGCCTATCCAGTATTGAAGTGCCTCTGCTCAATAAAGCACTCAGACACATACTTAGTATATAAACTGTCCTCCCATCCTCCTCTCATAACTGTATAAAATTTTCACTGTGTTTTCTTCCATTCATTTCAACCTCTACAATATATAGGCTCTTATACAATGTACTTAAAGCCTATGTTTTCTTCCAAAGCAGTGATGTCAATAATGACTACCAGAGTCTTTAATTAATCTATTCTGGTACAGGTAAGGGTGCTAGATTCTGTGCCATCTCTGTAGTGAATTTTAAACGTAAATAATGTATTAAAAGCGGAAATGGCCCTCTACTTAAAAAACAAAACCAAACCAAAAAACAAAAACAAAGCCAACAAAAAACAAACAACAGTTAAAGCAATTTAAAGCAATTTGGTATACCTTCATGAATTAAAACATCTATTACTAGGCCAGTTAATTCTGGGAAATACATTCTTCAAAACAAATTCATTACTCCTAACTACCATTACTGTTACAATTAATTTGAGTGTCTCGATAAAGCAAATTCTTTATAATCTTTTATGCTGAAAATAAAATCAATAATTTATGTATTCAGAAACTATGCAAGAAAATATTATATTGGAATTTAATGACGAATTCTTTTTTCAATATTCCATACTGGTTTCAATAAAATTATAGATTATAAACCACACAAAATCTGACAGTTCTAAAAACAAATTTAGCAATCAGTAATGTCCTCAAAAAGCCATTACATTTTGCAATGCAGCCAACAAAACTATGCAGTGACACTCCATAACACCCACTAAAAATCTTCCAAAGCCACACAAAAAGCAATATATTTTTAGTGCCTGAAAAAACAATGAAAACATACATAATTATAAGCACATTTAAAATTTTTGCTTCTTTTAATTGGCAGAAAACAACAGAGAGGAATGCAATCCAGGGCCCTTCAATCCCGACAAATGGCACAGGGAGAGAGGCCTTCTGACACCACCAGGCAGCACTAAGCCCACTCTTTTTCACACAGAGGCCTCTAATTCTTGATTTGAACCGTCAAGAACAACCTATCTCCTGTTCTCAAGAGCAACAAGGAAGGCAGGTTTGGCTCTCCTTTCTTCAGAAATCCAGGAGAGTCAGAACAACGTAAGTGGTAACGCTAACAGCCAAGTATATTTGTTCAGTGGATAAACTGGACATGCAGCTTTCCCCTTCTCTCTTCAGGCATATGAAGCTTTGCTGGGCTGAAGGGACCCACCACGAGCTATTGGTTCTTTGAGTTTGTATCCCCTAAGAGCAAAGAGGGATCATCCTTTCTCGCAGAGTTATTTTTTTCAGTTTGTCTGATGAGTCATGGATTGTCATCGTTTGAATTACACTTTCAAGCTCTTCTATAGAAACACAAGGACTAAAAATACATGCTTTTAATGAGAGCTGAGATTCTGCCACAGTCACATGGCTCCCCAATTAGTCCATTCTCCCTTCATTTTGTTTCTTCAAGGCTTGGTGAACTGTAATTCTCTGTTTGTGACATCAGGCTCATTTCCACAGCAACCAATTGAATTATCCCTGAAATCTTTATAATAGAGAATAAGCAATAGGAACAGACGAACTCTTAAGAAACAAAAGCTTCTCACTGTTTACATGCAAATGTCCATAGAAACAACCAAACAATAAAGAAAAAGAAATATGGAAGATACATAGAAACACAGGAAATGTAACAAAGGCATAATCAATGTTTATATATTTTACGGTGTATAAATGCACGTTCAGTAGTTTTATGACCATATGTCAGATTTGTAATAAGCACAATATGTGTTCAATGCCAGTAACAGCTGATGATGCAACACCAGGCATTAATGACTGGCAGTGGATATTTGTGCAGCTTCAATTCTAGAAAGAAACCATTATTTTTGACAGAGGAAACAGAAACCAAGGTGAGATGACACAATCTGCCTTTCAGGATTCTAAGAGGGGAGGTATCACTGCCAGCCACCTCAGGCCATGGATCCCACAGCCGCAGAAACTTGAGAACTGGAGTTTCTGTTCTGGACTTTGTTGGAACTCTTCAGATTTACTTCTTGCAACAATATCCTTGAAAATGGAAACGCATAGTCATTTATTTTCCCCTAAAGACTCACTCATAATTCCCTTCTATTGCAACAAAGGCCCAGAATTTGGAAGCCTGACTATATTATTTAAGAACCATAGATCTATCCGCATATCTAAGAGTTAACACAAGCCCTGATACTACTGGCAGTGCTAGAGCTTTGACTAACTTAATCTTTCCCAGATACCTAAACAGCCCACCATGCCCTCACTGGAAACGTAGTAGCATAATCTAGAAGATACGATTATCCTAAAAATAAAGGTCAAACACTGTCCAGTCTCAGTGCAACTAATTAAATATCTGTATTGTATTGAACTATTGTGTTTCACTACTCAGTGAGACTGAGTAAACATAACAATCTTCTCCAGGTGTTGTGATCGCCTTCTCTCCCCCATTCTCTGAAGCAGACATGCAAGATGATTGCAAGTAAATTACAATCTTCTAGTGAGGCCATCAAGTGCTCTTGATGACAGGACAGTGTCCTATTCATCAGGCAGCAAGCATGGCTAGTGCCTCTGTGTGATCAAATGATGGTTTTGGAATAATAACAGCCTTTTCTAATAATATTTTATCTCTGGAGTCTGGGATCAATGCAACTTGGTACTATCTAACAGGCTGCATCAATTTTTTCCTTCTCCAATTCCTCTAACATTTCTTCCATATGAGATATAAACAGGTACAAAAATTTGCCACTAGCTTTCCTAAAATGGACAAATAAAGTGTGCTAACACTAGCACAACTGAGACCATTTGCTCCGTAGTACTTCTGTTACCTCGAAATGAAAGTTGCAAGTTTCTGAGCCATCGTATTTTTGACCCTGCCACTCAATCATTCAGGAACCAGAAGCAGCTCTTTAGGACAGGAATTGAACATAAATACAGCTGGTGCTTCATTGAACTGATCCTACTCTGGACCAATTTGTCAACATCTTTAAAAATTTTGAATTACAAGTTTACTGTAAAGGCCTATTGCCTTCTCTGCTTTTACTAGATGGATTGAATCTCCTTCTGTTATGACCTCTTGCTAGCAGTCTCCAGTCAACAGCATGCAGCAGCAACAGTAGTCTTGCATTTTGCTGGCTAGAATCACCTTATATCAGAACTCCTGAACAAGTCAGATATTTCTGGGAGTATCCTCTATTCCACAGAGGAATAAGGGAGCTTATAAACAGCAGAGTATGTCCCAATTTTGCCAGCTGATAGTCAACAAATGCATATAAATTCACTATTTTCCTCTCTTAAAATGTGTCTCCCTGCAGCTGGCAGAAGTAGTTTCTTGCAGTTGGAAGACAGGGGAGGATCCCTGAAATTAGCTAAGACATGAACATAATACTGTAATAAGATACTCAAAAAGTCACTCAATGTGCCTTTACTTTGTGCCATTACTGTGTACAATTCAAATAGTGTTCTAGGAATACCATTAGTTCCTAAAAGATTGTTTTAAATTAGAATATATAGTAGCCTGAGAGGGACTGAAAGGATTCAAATGCATTTGCCTTTGCCATGAAATAAATTAACTCCTGAATAATGTGATAGACCCTTTAGTAAAAGTAAGGAGGTCAGCACTCTCTTCTGCATTGTCTCTTTCCCTAACAGCCTACTGTATCTTAAACAATTTGGATGCCCTTCTTCAGTATTGACACGGAAGCAGGAAACATGCTCTTCATATATCTGAGTATCCCACGTAACTGCCATGAGAAGGTTTCTCCTTAACTCACAGCTGTGAACAGAGCCAATATAACCTGTCTAGGGTAAACAGTGTCAACTGGAGAATTCACCAGCTTCTCTTTGGGTGAAAACACATCTGCTAGTCATAGATGAGCATATATCATGGCAGGAACACTAAGCATTTTAAGTCATTAGAAAACCCACCTCAGAGATCCAGATCATACTGTATTACTGTATGTTTATCAGCTTTTTCCTTCAGAAATTGTTGGCTTATCATACCTATCTTACCTTCTCTTCAAGACCTAACAGAATTCCTGATGACACAAAGGAAAGCAAGCTACTAATACTTCTGCAGCTGATGTTGGTGCCCAGCTCTTCACCCTTCACAACAACTTCATCTACGAGACGATCTTTAGAGGCCAAGTCCCAACTATGACCGGTTAAAAGAAAAATAAATTCACAACTTTATCTTTTTTATTCTGGATTTCAGTCTAACGTGAGTCATAAAGTTGGATCTAATATCTTCATTAGCGCAGACTGAATATAACCACCTTCCTTTGGCCAGAGTTCAGATTTTTCAAAAAATAAACCTGACTAGATCCTAAACCTATCAGATACAATATTTCTACCCCATTTTCTCTAAATTAGTACCACACAGGAACACGCACCAGGCATTTAAATTCACAGATCTTAAGAAAAAAATTACAATGTTGTATCAGTAAGCATAGTTCACCTTTCAGAAGAACTAAACCAAGTGCCCCACCAAACCCTTGAGTGGGACTCCAATTTCTCTTAGTCAGAGTTTTAGTTCCCAGTCACAGACTCAGAATCAGGACTCAGACTCAACAAATCATCAGCTGGCCCCTTTTTCTGGCAACTCCATCCCCAACAGGCCTTGCACGCAAAGAGGGGATCTCTCACTAGACCCATTATCCTTCTCCATGAAGTTCTCTAAGTACATGGGGTATCAAACAGGCAGTGCTGGCAGACTCCATCTTTCACTCAATCTGACAGGCTCTTTCAAAACTTTATGAGAACTTAGTTTCCTCCATCTTTACTAAAAGCAGCAGAAAAAAATATACTTAAACTATTCTCAGTAATCACAAGCAATTTTCTCACTCTACTTTCCAAACAGCCAAAAATAGCTGGATTTAGCAATCTGTATTCTTTGATGAGGCCCATTCCCTCATTAGAATTAGCACAATTCCATGTGGGACTACAAGTCTGGGACCCTCTGAGGGATTGCATAATGGTCCATTGCTGCTGGTGACCAGCTGCCACACGTATGAAGTTCCCTGCAGGTTATCATTTATACCCATTGTAAAAGAAAATATTTTCCATCTGTGAGGCCCACAGAATCAAAGCCACCCAAGAGTCTCTGGCCACTTAATACTGGACCAAAACTTCTGCTGACTTTCCTGTTTCTCTTCAGAGATCTTCTTCACAAGTTACTCCTTCCTGTTCCCCTATAAAATTCTTACACTGTCTAATTCTTGCTGTTGATGCTACATCAAAAGATGCTGCAGCTGCTGATGCTGTTCCTGTTCTCACAGCCATTTCAGTAGCAATCCAACGTCTATTTCTATCTTCAGGCTGTGACAGCCTGCCCAAGTTTTCCTCCACCAGCCTGGGAAAAAAATCACTGCCAAAAGTTTTGCAAAAAGTCTTTTTCAGGCTCTTTCCTCAGGGCACATTTTGTTGACAAACTCAAAAGGACAACACCAAACCAAGCAATTTCCCCAGAGTGCACATGCTGCCAGAGCTCAGAAGCCTCTTCCTCCGCCTACTAAGGGAAGGGCAGACCTTCCTTCTCTCTTAAAGTCTAGTTGAATCACGAAACAGTCTTGCTTTAACTGTTTCCAATCCCTTCAATATTTTCTCACTTTTGGATATTTTCTCTAGCTTTTGGAGCTAGATCCTCTAAACTCCCCTTTACATATAATTTGAGCTACAACAGCCATAAAACTTCATTTAATAAAAAGAAGATACAAAATTCATTTAATAAAAAGGATTCAAAAACTCCTGTCCAAGCTAATCAAACTTACCATACAAATAATAATCACAATAAAGCTATTTATAGCATTTCTCTCTAATGTCCTTACAATTCAGGCCGGTGTTAGGAGTAGTACAGAACTATGCATATACCTGGTACTATACAGTTTAGAGGAAACAGTCTCTGCCTGAGAAGTCCTGTATGTACCTTACCCTAATGCAGTGACATTTTTATGCAGAAAAACCCTGCATATTTTCACCTTTCTTTCCCACAGCCAACATTGATCATGAAATCTAAAGGAGAAAAAAAAAAAAATATTAATTTTCTTCTCTTGAGCGCATATATTTCCCTAGAATCATCAGGATTTGGTCTGAGCAGCTTTACTGTTGTTGTTGTTGTTATTATTACTATTATATAATGAGCACACCAGTTAGTTCTCTTTTCACATATTCTTCTGAGGCATTTTAAAACCAGGCAAAGATCCAATGCAAAATATTTTCTACTATGCTCTTTTCAGAACAAGAGGAGAGAGGAGATTTTTAATTTGACCAGCAAGGAGGACACACAGAGGAACTGTCTTTGGAAATAATTATTCTTCCAAAAACCACACATATGCATATTAACTTCAAAGAGCCAAGTATTAGGTAATATAGTCTTTGAATTCTAGAAATACACTTTTCTTCTTTTTAAAGTAATATTTAAACTGTTCCAAAAAATTCATTTGAAGCCCCAAATTATTTAAGTATGGTGAGCAGATGAAGAGGTCTTAAATTGGAAGTATAAAGTTGCCTTGAATTGAGCTCAAAAATAATTCAGTAAAATGAAGAGGAAAAACTTTTCATGAGGAAAAACTTTTTTACTTTGAGTGTAACAGAGCACTGGAACAGGCTTCCCAGAGAGGTTGCAGAGTCTCCTTCTCTGGAGATATTCAAAACCCGCCTGGATGAGATCCTGTCCAACCTGCTGTAGGTGAACCTGCTTTGGCAGGGGGTTGAACTAGATGATCTCCAAAGGTCCCTTCCAACCCCTATCATTCTGTGATTCTGTGAAATTATGGCTATTCCTTGGATTAATTTACTGGAAGATATTCACTTACTGTTACCTTCTGACTGTCACTTAGCAGAAAATGTTTTGTGATTCGGAACAAGTGGTGGAGAACTCATTCTCCTTTGCTGTTCAGTTACATTTATGGAAATTGGGAAAAGCTGGTATGTATTCAGGAAAGAAATTTTACATTCAGGGTTTGTGTTCACCAGACAACACACTTGGATAAAGCTGAGAACCATACTGCAAATACACGATGAAGACGACGGGCAGACAAGACGCGGTAGGAACTTCTCAATGGGATACCAAAGACAGTACCTGCACACAGAGCTAGGAGCAGGCCTTGTTTGTTTAACTGTACTTGCAAAACTAGACAGACTATCATCAAGCTGACAGAAGATTAATTAAAAGTGGGACCACACTAAACTGGAGCAAAGTGTCCAGTCAGAAAGTGGAAACCACGTCTTTGTCAGAGCGCTAGAATCCATGTGAGGAGTTTAATGGGCTTTACATAGTGAAAGACCCACACACTTACTTTGATGACTAAAAAGGGAATTTAAGGCTAAATTCAGACCTCTAAGCCCAGGACAGCTGGATCTATAGTGTCCACACTCAATCAGCTACAGTTCTGCACATATAACCTAACTCTGGAAGTATTTTAAGCTTATTATCTGTGGAGCCTCTATCTCAATATGGTTTGAGTATTCCTTTACATGACTAAAGTCAATTGATGCAGAAGAGAAACATCTACTCTAGGTACCTCCTGAGTTCTGTTGCAGTATAAAGATAAGAACAGGCACTTAATTTGTCTCTTAGAACCTGGGTGGACCCATTCCTCTGCTATTCTCAGAAACCAAAATACTTGCAGATGTGACTGACTTCAGCAAAGTCTGGCAGCAACAGTGATCTTCATAAAAGAGGTGGAAGTGAGGCAGGCTTGCCTCAGTACTGTATCAAAATTAAGGCTATTGGACCAGAAAGGTGGTATGTGCTTGCGTGAAGGGCAGCAGCTGGGGGTGTCACACACGCGAAACACTATCTCACTCCACAGACAGCTTAGGTTGGTGGGATTCAGCTTGGAAAGGGAACTCTGTGAGGGTTTTTTCTGACCAAGCAAATATGCAAAAACACTGGAAAATGCATTTCAAATACAGTATTTTCTGGGTGGATAGGCACATGAAATACAGAACACTGACTCCTCTCCTGAAAATGAATGAGAAAACTTTCTTAACCAAATTTACTTAGCCTCCAAAGAGAAGCAGAAGTTGAAATCACCCTGTGCTTAAAGCTTCCTGCTGACTAGCATGAGACACCTCAGCCCACCCACTCTTTGGGCTCACCTGCTAAAGGTATCTGTTCTGCACCAACGATAGGAGATGCTGTGAATCATCAACACTTAGTATTTAAGCATGGCAATATGATACAGAGGTGTAAGCGTGAACTCTGAATTCTACCCACTGAGCTCAGGTCAGTCTAGTATACTCCTCTATACCAGTTTGTTTAAGAATTTCTTTATGCTTTCTTTTAATTAAGTTTTTACCATTCAGTATTATTACTTCTTATTTGCACACCAAAATGTGTGTACACTAATATACCAGAAAAAACCTCTTTCTGTAGGTCTTATTGTTTGAAGTGCTGTACTACTTTCTTTCAGTCTTATGCATATCTTACTATCAAATACCTGCATAAATTGACTCAGATTAAAAAATAATCCAATGTATGTTTGTATAATGAACTTAAAAGAACAGTTCTTTTCATATTTCAGCCTGTTGTTGTATTGGGTTTGCATGGCAAGGTTTTGGTAGCAGGGGGTGCTACAGGGGTGGCTTCTGTGAGAAGATGCCAGACGCTTCCCCCATGTCCAATAGAGTCAGTCCAGCCAGCTCCAAGTTGGGCCCGCTGCTGGCCAAAGCTGAGCCCATCAGTGATGGTGGTAGCACCTCTGTGATAACATATTTAAGAAGCTGGGGGGGGGGGGGGGGGGGGGGCGCTGCTGCACAACAGCAGCCAGTGAGAGGAGTGAAAATATGTGAGAGAAACAACTCTGCAGACACCAAGGTCAGTGAAGAAGGAAGGGGAGGAGGTGCTCCAGGCACTGGGGCAGAGATTCCCCTGCAGCCCATGGTGAAGACCATGGTGAGGCAGGTTGTCCCCCTGTGGTCCATGGAGGTTAATGGTGGAGCAGATATCCACCTGCAGCCGGTGACGTCCTCCAACACCGGAGGAGGGGGATGCCCGAAGGAGGCTGTGACCTTGCGGAGAGCCTGCACTGGAGCAGGTTCCTGGCAGGACCTGTGACCTGTGGAGAGAGGAGCCCATGCTGGAGCAGGTTTGCTGGCAGGACTTGTGACCCCATGGGGAACCCACACAGGAGCAGTCTGTTTTTGAAGAAGTGCAGCCTGTGGGAAGGATCCATGTTGGAGAAGTTTGTGGAGGACTGTCTCCCGTGGGAGGGGACTCCACGCTAGAGCAGGGGAAGAGAGTGAGGAGTGATAGAGTAGCTTGGTGGGCAACTGACATCCAGCCAAGGTCAACCAACCACAGTTGCACAAAAGTAATTCTGATTCCAGTGACCTTATTAAGTAGATGTGACTATCAGCCACTAAGAGTATGATCCAAAGTCACTAATGTCCAAGGTAGACAGGTTTTATGGAGACTATATTCTCTGTTCCAGTACTCACTTTAGGCCTGATTCAAATTAAAATAGGGATTATAAATATTCTATTTTGTAAATTCAAGAAAGCATATCTGTTAAACTTCCATAATTAAAATAATGTTGTCATTTAGGTAAGATTCATCAATGCTCTACACCAAACTGAATGAAAGACAGAGCAAGTGACAACCCCACATATCAGCAGGTGACCGGAAAACAAATCACATTGCTATAAATTCCATACTGTATTCTGGAGTCCTTCAGTGAAGCCCACTCCTTAAAACGACGCAAGACTGGGCTGGGAGCTCACCACTACCACTTGTTGGCAGGCAACTGCCACAAAGTCAAACCACCCTACAGTGTCACCTTCCAACACCCACATCATCTGTCCTTCCTGCAGAAGACCCGCATGTACTTCAAGTCACATTCTGGAGAGAAGTGTGCAATGCCTTTTTTTTTTTTTTTTTTTTTTAAAATAAATCAAACTCTACCAAGCCAGCCAAACACTACCAGAAATTTGGTGATTTTTCAGTTCACTGTCTTGCTATGTTGAAAGACAATGAAATATCAAAGCAATTACACACTCAAACTTCATAAAACTCCACATAACTTAATTACTATACTGTAATAAGTAAGGGCATCTACTGTCACAACATTTCATATATCTGCATGTTAGATAAAAATGTATCAAATTCAAAAATGTTGGATCCAATTAAATATTTATTTTTTTAAAATTGCATGTTAAAGTCTTAAATCACACATTTAAAGATACTGCTATTCAGTCATTTAGCAAAATTAAATTGGACAGCTCAGAAATTTAAAATAAGGCCCATATCTGGGTTATATTCCCTTGGCATTATACATCAAAGCCTACATACCCTTAACAATTTTTTTCTAATTGCCTCAGAAATTAAACTACTTATACAAAGATGCATCACATTTCATATTTTCAAACAATTAACATCCTTCTATTCTAGAAAAGTAGAGGAAGCTTGGAAGACACCATGTCTTTCTTTTATGTACATGCACAAACCTGAATACAAATAAATACAACCAGTTTCACCAAATACTTTATCCTGATACCAATAGTTCTGTTAAAGCAATGGCTCTGAACTATGGTGTGTGCAAGAAGTTCTGGAGGAGAAAAGGGAAGTAGAAAGAAAAGGAATATATTAAATGCCTTTTTTTTTTTTTTTCTCATAAAGATGATGACAAATTTTGGCAAATGCTGCATTGAAGGCTTAAAATACAAGAATGCATAGGAAAAAAACCCATAACTTCTATTTCTTTCTATTAGAAGTCTTTGATTTCTGATACTGAAAAAATTAATAAAGAATCATTTTAAAATATTTTCCCAGGAAGTAGTAAATATTGTCAGAAGTGTTGTGTTTTCTTAAAAAAAAAAAACCTGCTATCCTATGTTTACTATCCATTTAGTGATGTAATTCAAAAGAAACAAACTTATTCATGTCAAACATGCAAAATACAAAATTTTCTTTGCAATGGTCTCTGAAGGCAATGGAACATCAATATAAAATTTGGACATGTTCTTTTTAAGGTCCATATAATTGCATCTTGATTCCCTTTATTTAATGTTTCTGTGTGTCACATACAAATAAAAGAACTACTAAAAAGCATAGATATTTTCATTTCTCAGACTCATACCAGATCTTTAAGGCCTTCTTCTACCGAGGAGGTCCTAACTGATTAAGCACTGGACAGGTATCAACATCTTATATTCCAGTATGAAATGAGAAACAAAATAGCTCCTCGATTGGTAACATCATTAAGGATTTAAAGCAGTATACGGAGCAAATTTCATTCATGTCTATACCTTATCCTTTGAGATAAGAAGGTGGCATGGAGAGGAAACATACTTTGTTAATAAATAGAATAGTTTAAATTATACAGCAATTGTTGTAGAAAACTGTGAGACTCACATACACTTGTTCCAGAAAGCATCGTGTGAAAGTTTCTACCGGGTTTTTTTGTTTTGTTTCAATGACATTGCATTCTAAAAACTATCATTTGTGGCTTAACTTGTTATCATGGAAATATTATGAATCTCAATCATGTTCCAGTAGAATGTACTGTTACAAGTTAACTCTAATAATCATTTTATGATTATTCTGTTAGATGACTGCACTGAAATACAATTAAGTATACGCTGTGATGTCATAGGCACAAAAAACCCAATCACTACTCTTCATCTTACCTTACATGCAAATGTTTCATTTAGTAACAAATCAACAACATTCACAAATCATACGAGATTTTCTCCACTTTTAAAAATATAAATTTAGACTACTTATCATACAGGAAAACTTCCTATATGTTCTTAACCTTTTCCAGTTCAGTTCTTATCAGGCTTCATAAACATCTCCTAAACTGAACTTCTCATGTTCAGTATCTCTCCTTTAAGTATGTAATTCTGAGCCATTTAAGTTGCTCAGGCAACTTAAAGGAAGTTTTGCTTGAGCAATACCTAAATAAATTATTATGGTGAATTTAAGGTGGCAAAGCCATAAAAATACGCTCTCCAAATATCTATAGCCACATAACCCATAGTCAGTCTACATGGTACCACACTGGATAATAAGGGTTCAGTTAAAAAAAAAAAAAAAGTTACAGACCCCAACTGATCTTTTTTTCTCCTCCAAAGGACATATCTTCTGGATTAAAAAACATAAACCATCATTTAACCTCTTACTTGATGATCGTGAATAATATCAATAACATACTATTATTATATTCTGCATTCAAAATATTCTTAATTTTTAATTAGCTATAAAATCACATATTTTAAAAGTTACTTACATTCTGCATATTTCTGAAGCTGAGAGAACTCTCCAGGACTAAGGTTAACCCACTTCTCCTGGCTCGTCATACTGGCAGTAAGGGTCCTCGTTAAATATCAGAAAAACATTCCCTTTGACCCAGGTAATATAAACTCCATAAAGATTTGTAGCTTCAGTTCACAGCGCTTGGAGACTGGAGAGATGGCATCAGTCTATGTGGATGACGTTTTTGATGCTATGAACTGTTTCCAGTGTGTTGGTTCAGTGGTGAGTTACAGCACTGTTAAAAGAAGATCAAGCATTAGAAGCATAAATGCCAGTTTTATTATTGAAATAATTGTAACTGATAAATATTTTCTTACATACAGTTTTGCTCAAAAATCTTTCCACGCAATATTTGTCCATAAATAGTTTTATATGTGTTTCCAAATTTTATTTTTATTATTCCAAACGCTTTTGTGGAGCACTGATAATCAAAAATTATCAATTGTTTATGATCAAATTGTATCTGGACACCTTGTGTGGGAAAGTTTCTGTTTCAGTAACAACCACTGCAATAGTAGATACTATCTACCAGTAAACTTAGTTCCTTATGGTTTTAAAATGGGATTCAGGTAACTGGGTTTGTATCCAATTATGTTGTTGTACAGTGCTGTGTGGCCTTGCCAGAAATGTTCTGAAGCTTCTAACTCCACATGTCAAAAATGAAACGGATTCTGCATTTTGGTGAGAAAGTCACGAGAGCCATATAAATATTAACTATTCTAAGAAAATAGTAGGGGGTTGATTTCTAGAATTCACAACATTGCTGAAGTCACTACCGAAAATCAAATATAACTGTTGGCACCATTGCAAATCAGTTCGGGGAGGGGGAAAGAAGGATCAAACTGTGAGTGCCATCTCATTCCAATTTATGCCATTTTTACCTCCACAGGACAGACCTTACAAAGGCAACACATTACCAGCACCACTCCTCGCACAACAGGTAGGATACTTTTCATCTAATTTTAGCCATGTGGAAGTCGGGTACCTCATCCGAGACTGTCATCTAGGGCGTTCTCTTTAATCAGTAGAAAGAGACAGGTGGCCCAGACAGCAATTAATCCCTCCAGTTTCAACATAGTCTTAAAATGTGATAAATTGCCTTCTTGTGGTATTTATCTTTCGCTATTGATTACAGAGGTTGCCTAGATGACAAGTTTAGACTAGAAAGCTAATTTTAGACCATAAGTGGAATCTCTTTATACGCCTAGCAATGTGTCATTTACGAGGGTCAAATTACAAGAGCAAAGGAAAAATTCAGACCAGAAGAGACTGACACAGTAATGGAAAGAGTACTAAGGAGGAAGATGTTGGCAACTGGGAGAGGAGAGAAAAAGGAGTAAGATGTCATGAGGGGGGAGAAAAAAAGAAATAGAGAAGCTAGGAACAGAAGCATATGAAAAAAGATACATTAAGCCAATGATAGACACCACCTTTTTTATTTTTTTTTTTCCTGTCTTACAAATATAAGTATTGTTCCTGGACAAAGAAATTTGGGAAGAAAGACACACTAGTCTGCGAGCATGCTTTCATTCCTCTCAGGCCCTTCTTGGTGAACAGTTTGAGTATATGTACCTATATTATGAGAAAGTCAGGCTCTTTAAATACAATAACAGACTACTTGGCAGCTGCCTTGTCTTTAAAATTTGAACCAGAAGAGATTCCTATGATCTTCATCACCTCAAGTGAGAATAAAACACAAGGATAAATCAGAAGAGGTGAGATCTAGAAACACTGATTGTACAAACAACAAAAGCTAATAGGAGCATGCACATTGGGATGGAGAAAAGCAACATTAAAGTGGATAATGTTGTCCAAGTGCAAGGCACATCAGTGCTCAAACATCAGTGAATCAACATCAGTGCCAGAAAAAGGGCATTAACTACAAAAGCTAAAAGTGATATTCAATAAGAAAAACTATCATTCTGTCTTGAGAACCTCAGTCCTCTTATTTATGACAAGAAAAAATAACTATGGTCAACAGGGACATTTTAATCAAATTAGAGATGTTTCATTTCTGACAACTGATTAGATTGTATTGAAGACAGTTTTATTTCTTCAAATAGATATATTTTTCTCATATTCTTGACAACTGATTAGATTTTACTGAAAATAGTTTTATATTTGCATAATTGATTTAATAGAACCAAAATTTCCCACCACAATTTCATCCAGTATTACTTTTTGTATTCTTAATTGCGTTAGCTTCATTACCTGTAAAAGCTAACATGCTGTACAAGTAGAGATTATCTCTATTATTTAATACAAATTTTTGTGATAAGCAGCCTACCATTAGAATTCCTATCGCTCTGCGCGCTCTAAACTGATCGATCTATTCACGTGCAATACCTTTAGCTGACCACTGTCTATAGGGTTTGCTGCGTACACAGTACATGGGTATTGAAAACAGATGTTTGCCCATTGACTTCCCTTTCTCCAACTTGAGGTCGAAATAACCACCTCTGATATCCTTTCCCCCTTACCAGATACACAGGCTCTACTGCCTATAAACAACGTTGCAAGAAAAGGTACGTGACCTGAATAAGATGGGAGCAATGGAAAAATTTAGTATGGGCATGGCAGTCTGCAGGAAAGAAGATGCAGTCTGTGTGGAAGCCAGCAGAGTTGTTATGGAAGATACAACAGAGTTTAAGGCTACATTATCATCTTGGAAAACTCTCCAAATGCAAGTTTCTTCCTTCGAAAGGGGAAACAGGGGGGGATCTAGTGGAACTAATTTGCCAAGTTTAATCTGGGCACAGTAATGGGGAGGTAGGCGGTCCCTCTGAGGATGGCTAGCTGGTCTTTGGACTGGAGCCAGGTCCTATGCACCACCTCAGTGCGGGTGATGCAAGAATATGCAGAAACATAATGGGGAAAATCTCGGTAAAAGGAACCTTATAGAGGCTTCCTTTTTCTAGTTTCCTATTGAGTTCTGCTGCAGGGGAGTGCTAAATAAGGAAAGGTCTCTGCTCCCTGCATCCTTTAGTTTGCATAGTTAAACCTTTTACAGTGGCATTTTCCAATTTTTTATAGATAATAATATAGGTATAAGAAATAAAGCACATTATATAGATGCTGAGGACAAAAGCCATCAATGCATATGATGTATGCTCTTTGTTAAGGTCAACATTTTAAGATCACCTATATCTTATACAAATATCATAATTTGTGTAGAAGAAAATATTAGTTTACATTATCTTTTTCAGTAGTGTTTAATTTAAATGCATTCCTTAGCACTTTACTTTAGTGTTCTTTCTCTCAGTACTCCAGAAAGGTCATGCAGTGAGAAACCTATACACAAGTACATGAAGACGAAAGCAGTAACAGGAATAATACTATCACGTAGGAAAAAAAAAGAATCTTGAACTAAGACATTAATCAAATATGCTTGCTGGCAAGAAAAATAAAGACCAGCAGCACTAAACAGATACAAACAGTGATTTGACCTCTCCATGCAGAGATAAAGTACTCTGAAGCACACACTACAGCATACAGTTAAAATACACAGGATGTCAGGTAGGGAACTCTCCCACCGATCATTTAAGAGTTTGACCTATTCCAGGAAACTCAGATCTGTGCACACATTTTGTTAGTATCTGCTTAGGGAAGATTCATAGCCCTCTCAACCAGACACAAAGCAGACCTCACAAATAAGAGAAATTAGAAACACTACATTAATAAACCATTCATTTTATCACAAAAAGAATTAGAAAAAAAAAATCTTCTTCCACTGTCCACTGACTATAATGAGCCTCAGAATTCCAGTCTCCCTTTTATAACATGTTTTTCTTTCTGGATTTGAAAGTTTATTAAGTTTTCTGTCAGGCTTCCTACCAGGCCACATACCCAAACTAGGAAGCAAAGCTTTGTTAAAAACCCTACAAATCAAATTACTCAGCATTCAGCCAACAATGCTAACAAACTTAGATTTCCAGGAATTCCCTGTGCCACTGCAATCCTCAGTTGCTCTACAGAAACCAGGCTGAGGAGCGGAGAAGAGAAAGGAATATACAACGGAGGAAAAAACTAATATAAAGGCATATCCCCTATACACCAACCTTAAGACTCAAATCATCTCATTACAGTTCATAAAGTCCTCATTGCAAGGAAAGAGGAGTTTTCAGAGAGTACAGGGGGGAAAAAAATTACTTTCAGGCCTACAAAACCAATCAACAATACTGGGTTCAGCTTTGAACTTCAATTTCAGAGGACGACTGTGTCCTGTGCAAACACATCCAGCTCCTCAACCAACCCAACTCCCTCCACTTCCTCCTGAAAGTCAGGAGGGCTTCTTCTGGGGTCCATCCTCACTGCTGTGACTAAAGCATGACACCCTTCTTAACACATGCCTTAAGGGACTTTTCGGTGTTCACCATAACAGGGAAACCTAAAACAGCCCAGAAACTGACTTTTGGAATTACTCAGCCATTTTTTGCTTTCTACCAGCCCTTCCATAACGTACATCTCACATACAATTTCATCATTAATTGCCAGTTGCTCCATAAAGGGGACACAGGGTAAGGCTGACGGCAAGAAGGGGTGCAGGTGACAAAAATGACAGATCTTCAGTAAGCATCTTCCATGCTATACAAGACTGAGACCTTCAAGTGCTTTTCCCTCTGTTTTAGTATGCTTATGTTTTCACTGGGAAAGAAGTAAAAAAAAAAAAAAAAAAAACAAAAAAGAAAAAAAGAGAGAGAAAGAACACAAACCCTAAGGAAGCAAGTTTTCTTCCAGGGAAAGTAGTTCTCCACAACATGACTGATTAGTGATTTTTGCCTGAACAATACTGTGATACTGTAATAGGAATAAATAACACAGAATACTTTATACCTTAATTGCCATGGAGGCTGAAGCAATTATGCTTTTCAAGAACTTTTCTGTACAGAATGTACTTGGTATTTCCTTCAGTTGGGTCCTACACCTTCACCACAGTTAGCTGGATCCTGTGATTTCAATGTGGGTGACATCATGGATTCTCCAAATGAGAATTTTTACATGTTAGATACCACATGCTGACACATATACATGAAACAGTTTTCTCTATTAACTCCTGCAACCAGTTGAAAAAGCAAGTACATTCTTTTTACTGGCAAGACCATCTTTCCGCTGAAAACTCCGTGTCATTTGTGGGCTTAGCAAACTATGGAAAAGTACACATTTCGTCAACACCTGTAGAAGAACAACTCAGCCTTCATGTGCAAAATATATTCTCTTGTGATCGTATTTTAAGATCTATGTACCATTAATGTATACGGTATTATGATGCACTATTGCACCAGTTATTCTCTATTAATTAAGCTGTTAGGATCAAAGTACATAGTATTTCCTAGGCACTGAAGGACCACACTTGATATTGAGCCTCCAGGGTATCCTCTCCACTAAGGTTGCTATCATCAAAACAGCTGAACTAAAAAAAAAAAAGAAAAATACAAATTTCTTGGAAATGTAGGTATTATGTACAAATATACAAGACAATTTGTGTAGGTATTCCTGCAATTCATTTTACACTTTGTAGAAAACAATGTCTCTAATGTCAGAAATACTCCAAATTTGAGTAGTTGAAAGTTTATTCTGAAGAGTTGGCGGGGGGGGGGGGATATCCAACCAGGAGCATCTGCTAATCACCATTCCGATCTCTTTACTCTCACATACAAAAGTATTATGATTATTTATCATTGCTGCTGGATTAATGGCATGGATGAAAACAAAGAGCCCCCATAACAAAACACAACAACAGCTTTTTCCTACATAAATCGCTTATTTTACATAACAACATCCTTTTTTTTTTTCCTCAGTGCTTAGCATACATAAAGTTGTTTTAGTAGTACACATTCTTTTTCAATTTAGCAAAGGATGCTTACTGATGTAAATTAACATAATTTTGAAATATAAACTATAAACATTGATACACTGAAATCAGTGAGAGTTTTCTTACCAAGCTAAAAATCTCTCCCTTTAAAGGCATGATTTCAACATAACTCAAAAGCACGCATGTTTTCCTGACTACTTTATCCCCAGGTGTACTAGTCTGGGGCATGTAAAAACATCCATTCAAATTTTAATACAAAGATATGGACTGTATTCCTCAGAGAAGCAATTATTCAAACTCACTTCCTCGAATTATTTATATGGAATATATCAGTAAACGCTGGAAATACATGCAGCACAAAAACCATTGTGATTAGGATAAGCAGAATACTTGAATCTTTGAGAAAACATTTCACCAATACTACTACGGTTTGTGACAGTGAAAAATATTAGCAACAAAAACTGAGCACCAATAAAAACCGATAACAATGCAAGATCGCAACATCACTGAATATAGTTAGTTACATTTAAAATACAGGCATACAACTTTTTTTTTTTTTATTTTGCTCTTCATGTACTTTAACTTCATCACGACTACTTTAAAAGCAACGCCGGATAGATCTTAAATTTTTCCAATTCCTAGGCTTGCTATTTCCAAGTTGCTACACCAATTATCTAGCAAGTCAGAAGAACTACATTCAAATTTCTCAGTGTTTTCTTCACTAAAAGAAATATTGAAATAATGAAAGCTAAGGAGAATCTAGGACAAGAAATACCAGAATGTATATCTGCTGATGCATGATAGGTTTAGAAAGGTTTTCTTCTTGCTTTAAATAATATAACTGAATAAACTAAAAATAAACTGACACCTTTTCACACTGGAATTTATTTTGTGCTTATAAGAGAAACAGTACATAATTCAAAAATCTTCTGTAAGTGACAGTCATGGAGCTGTTCCCAATGTTAAAAACTTCTCAATAACAATTTTAAGAAGAGATTTTTAAAAAGTGAAAATTTAAAAAGGAAATTTGAGGAGTTAGTCATCCTTCTTATCATTTTACATCAATGACTAAACTACAAAATTTGTTCATAGGGCCATTAAAATTTGGAACCATTTATTTTATGACTAAATGATCACATTTTGATTGTATAATTGTTTATAAGCATACTGAAACTAGGAGAGAAAACAACCAAAACAACCAAAATTCACCCCACCAAAAAAAAAAACCCAGACAATAAACTGTTTAGACAGAAAAGCTTCTAGACAGCTGTTAGTATTTTGAAATTGATGAATTTCAAAAATATACTCTTTGAATATTAAAAGCTTTAAAAGAAGTCTGAATCACTGAGGCTTATGACTGGTATTCTTTAATAAATAGAACAAAGCAATCTGGGACAGAAAGCACAGGATTTGATAGGTAGAACTATGCAATCTGTACAAGTTCTCTGTTAATACAGCACATTTGGCTGTCCACTAGATAAATCACTCTGCAGAAAGGATTAATCACAATTCTTTCCATGTCAATCACTACTATTTCTATACGTTCACCAAAAACTTCTCCAAAATTTAAAACAACACAGAATAAACATCTTAGGGGCAACCTCCGCCTTCCAAAGTGTGTGTCTGCCACCTTCCCCAGGAAGGTCAGCTCCAGAAGCGCACCCCTCGCTGTGAACTCTGCACAGATCTCCCCACAACCAGCACCACAAGTATCTGAGCTCGTATCAGCAGAGCATGAAGCTCTTCGACTATTATCTACCACATGTTTGTTCTTCCTCTTTTCTTTCCATTCCCTCTCATGGGATGAACTGTAAATTCTGCATAACAATTACCTTTTGTTGGTAATAAGCTACAGGGTTTTTTTGTTTAATTGTTGGGTTTAATTAATCTCTCCATATTTAGGTGCTCCAGGGGTGATTACATTAGAGGAAGGCAAAGCTGAAAAGTGTAATTTACAACTGGGGAAGATTTCTGATGATCCTTAATTTCCTGGGGCAGAAATTCCTACTTCATGCTTGGAAACAAGCCTTTGAAGAGATGTACTTTAGTCCTGTGACAAAAATGTTCCACTGCGCTCGAGGAAAAGATTTGTTAACTGCTGTCCTCATTCCAAAGCTTTAGGCACTTTTAAAATAAAGTGGGAACAGGGCACTGGAGTTCCTTTTAAATAGCTTGTGAAAATATGAACTCCATTTAATCTTCAACAGGAAATCTGTACAGAGAATAGAGATCAGGTTAGCAGGCAAGGTAGTGGATTTTACAGCAGAAGTTCATGTGGTGTTATTTTTTAATAGCTGGATTATTTCTTTTTTCCTTTTTTTTCTCCAGAGAGAAAGCTACATGCACCAGTTGATTAAATTATTGCAGTCCTGGGATATGAATAGCCAGCACTATGTCACTGTCCACTGGGATAGTGTGGAGCCTTCTAGACAACTACAAACAGTTTCATATTTATTCATTAGTATTACTATAAAACAGTTCAGTGATAGCAAGTTACCAAAAGGGATATCATAAAGTCGGATGGGCCCTTGCCTACAGAAATGCATATCTGAAGCCAAAGGGAACTATGTGGTGGCAGCAGCATCTCAAGCTACTGTTCCCTTTTCACACACGCAATTCCCAACGTGTTCAAATTCAGCTCCAAGGAGACATTAATTTCGAGGTTTGTGAAGGTTCTGTGAACATTGACATTTGTGTGCTCCTAGCACTTGCTCTGGTGGCATGTCCACACGGCCACCAGAGGCGTGGATACGCAAGTGGAGCACGTGTGAGGCAGTTTTACTGAAGCAAAGCCAGAAGGGAATGGCTGAGTTGGCCCAGCACCACAAGCACCAGGGCAGGCTCTATACCTCTGCGCAACCTCCTGCATACAACCTCAAGCAACGCTGAAATCCGTGCTGCCCCAGTTTCACAGCTCTCAGTACCTGAAACTACTACTAAAAGGCAGCTTGGCCTCACCTCTTTCAACAGCACAAACATGCCTCCAGTCTCTTATCCTCAGGGTTGTTCAGCCTGGAAGAGAAGGTGGCTCCAGGGAGACCTTATAGCAGCCTTCCAGTACTTAAAGGGGGCCCTACAGAAAAGGTGGAGAGGGACTCTTTATCAGGGAGTGTATCGATAGGACAAGGGGTAATGGTTTTAAACTGAAATAGGGTAGATTTAGATTAGATATTAGGAAGAAATTCTTCACTATGAGGGTGGTGAGGCACTGGAACAGGCTGCCCAGAGAAGCTGTGGATGCCCCATCCCTGGAAGTGTTCAAGGCCAGGCTGGATGTGGCTTTGAGCAACCTGGTCTTGTGGAAGGTGTCCCTGCCCATGACAGGGGGGTTGGAACTACATGATCTTTTAGGTCCCTTCCAACCTAAACCATTCTGTGATTCTATGATCAATTTTCCTACAGGCTATATACTGCCATTGACTAAACTGAGACAGAGAACTGGCCTTTGTGGAATTTCACAAGAGATTTGGTCAGGGATGGAAGCATGTTATCTGATTCAGGGTCCTTCATTTGTTTGTCTGTCTGTCTTTCCCACCCACATGGACTTAATGTTGTAAAGACAGAGCTTTAACACAATGACCAGTCTTTCAGATGGGACACCACCACTTCTTCATGCTTAACTCTGCTGATTTTTTTCAGAGGCATATGAGAAGATGACAATGAAATTTCTGTCCTCCACCTACTGACTTCAGGATATTAAGTTGTTATGTCATAAATGCTCAGCCTTTCATTCAAAGACTCCATCTTAAAGCCCACCATTTTAAACATGTTAAGCTGTCTCCAGAATGCTTTGTTGCTAACAAATGACAATATTTCCATGGATTCTTTAAACAACTAAAAATCAGTTTTTAATTGTACTTTTAATTGACAAAGGTATATAATTACACTTTTATGCAACTCAAGTTTGTGTTCTTTTTCCATGGTGTTCAGTTTTCAATATGGAATCCTGCTTTTGTTAATTTGTGTTTTTCTCATCTTAAAGGGAAAAAAGGAAAAAAAAAGTTCATCCTGTCTCCTCTTTCCCTTGGGAAATTTTTGGTTGAGCTAGCTTATATTATGCTTGCATTTTCAAAATATAGTTTCTCTGGAGAAAGGCTTTGCATTTTTGTTATCTTTTTCTAGCACGTTTTTCTCTGGAGTCCTACCTAATTATTTTCTCTCTATAAATGTTGCAATTAATTCTCCTCAGATTTAGCTTATGTTTTTACATGGTAGTCCTTGGCACTAATGTTATTGCTATGTATGACTATCTAAAGACAGAAGAAATGTGGGACTGGCAGAAAGAAGTAAAATATTTTCTAACAGACGAAGGTTTCAGCCACACAAGCCTTTCCTCAAGTCTGAGAACAGATGCAGGAAACTTCAAGCTAAGTATAGGTTAAGATCCATTTTAAGTTTAACTTAGGCTACATTATTATATAGTTTGAGAGAAAAGGGTAGTTAGTATCCCATTGCAGGTCTGGACCGCAGGCATGTATCCTTCAAGATTTGGTTTTGGTTTTGCTTGCTTTGTCTATAGACTGCTGAATATACTGTTGGGGGGCCACTGGCGGCACTTTGCCCTTTCTGACATCTTGAAGGCGACAGCATCACCTGTCCTCATGAGCCTGTGAAGACAAATGTCTGATTTTGTCACCTTCCTGTTCTTTTTGCCTGTACTACTGATAAATTTGGGAAGAGTCTCCTTAGAATACAGTAATAAAACATGCTCAAAGTTACCTGAAAAGAGACACAGGATAAATGCATATGAAGTTCTTATGATACTCCAGTGAGCAATTCACCTTATATATGCCGTTGTTGGATACAAAACTGAACTCACGTTACAAAACCATAGCTTGAAATTCAGAACAGTTTCCCCTGACTTTGCTGAGTGTTGATGCTTGTGTTTCCTCATCCTCTGCAATTCCACTGGGGACCCACAGGATTTTGCCCAAGGGAGTTTTAATGTTATCCGCAAATTTCAGTCAAGAGCCAAACAAGTATCAAATAATCCCCATCTCCATACTGGAACACCTTTTACAGCACTAGACATCTTCTAGTATAGGTCATCCTTCTTTTGCTATCACTGTATTTGTCATAAACTAAAAATTATCTATAGGTATACTTCTGAATCATAAATGTTGTCATTTAAACAAATAATCATTTTCTGTGCAATTCATTTTTACCATAGCTTTAAAAAGCAAAAGATACACAATGTTTGATACACTTCCTTTTGTTTCCCTTTAAAAGTAAAAAATAAATAAGTATATCTAGTGGGGAAAGAAAAAAACTTAGTCCATTCTGGCAACATTTTTAAGCCTTACATATTAGAATATGGTAACTAATGAAAAGCCAAAAATCAAAGGGGGCGATAAAGTAAGGCAAGCAGAATAAGTACACAAAAAGAAACTAAACAATTCATTTTTGTTTCTGTGCTTAAATTGTTAAAGAATTCCTCTTCAGTGACCAAAAAAAAAAAGTATAATAAAATGGATGGCAGCTCAGTAACACTACATTTGTTCTTCTATAAGTGGAATAATTACATAATTCAATCTCCTGGACTCCACTCCCACACAGAACAGAGGTATCAGATAAGAGCACTACCACTCCCGGTAATACTAATTACAGCTGTACTGCCCCCATGAATGTATATTCTTATCCTTTTTAGCAGCAGCACTAATTACAAACAACTGCAAACCTGTATCTATTACATTTTCATATCTATAAAAGCCTTTCTTGTTTCCGCTTGCAATCTGTTTTGCTGGTTTTGTTAGTTTCTCAGATGAAGCACTGGGATGCACACACACACTGCACTTGATGCATTGCAAGTCAGAAGCTCAAATCCTTTTAAATTACTTCCTTTACTTCAAACTTTATGATCCTACAACATTTAGGACTTGTGTGTATAACTATCTCAAGCCAACTGAAGGTCTGTTCACTGAAACAAAGGTGTCTCAAACCAGAAATGTTTAAAATTTCATTTACGTTGATTACTAAAAAAGTTAAAAAAGTCCCCATAGAACTTCCACACGATCATGCAAATTGCAATCTATCTACAAGCTTTATGCTCAGCTTTCTATCACCAGAGAGAAACTATGAAGAACCACCTTGTTACTTATGAACAGACACAAGCTTGTCAAGTGACATTTCATCTTTCATTGTTTTTCAGCATTTTTATACTATAATTGTTTTATATAGCTCATTCTGTACCTAGTCAGTAACCACTGTAGTAATTCCTTTTTCCATCTGTCTGTACAAAGTCATCATTAAAGGTCTGGATGTTTTATGAGAAGACTGTATATGAAATATGTACATTACAGAGCTTGGATTCCATTGACATCTTGCAAGAGAGAATATAAATGCAATTTTTTTTTTAAAAAAAAGCAGATTTTTTAGGCATTAAGAATTATTCTCTGTTGTTTCATCCTAAATTTATCCATGAAAGTTTTCAAATGAAGAGACTTTCCAAAGTCCTTTATGTAGCCTACTCTTATCAACAGGCACAGGATCTACATGTATAAAACTCTTGCCAGGAGCCACCCATGTAAAATTTACTGTCATCAATTAGAGAACATGTGAATTTTAAAAACAGCTATGTTAATAGAAATAACAGTGTTTAACTTTACTAAATGATTTGTTATTTATGAGACCTTCCTTTCACCTGTTCTGTATTAAAACATGCACAACTGAATTCTTCTACATATGAAACAAGCCTAAAAAAGTTTGCTCCACTTGCATCCTCTTTATATCACAAGAATATCACAGCTATGTGATCTGTAAGTCACTCAGTTTACTAAGGTCATCCTATTTTGGTATAGCTCATGACATTAAAAAAAAAAAAAGAGAGAAAAATTATTCTATTTGTTATTTAAAACTGTTCCATGAGTTCATTTTCCAAAGACTGTATTCTAAATGATAAAGTTATACTTAGTAATGAAACATAAGTTTATCGTCTGAGAACATTCAACAAAGATCCGCTAAAGCCTCATAAACCCTCTATCCTCAAAAGGGTAAAATGCACTTAAAATTGAATTGTTTATAAGTTCCAATGGACATTCACAGAAGTGGTTTTACTGTACACCAGTAACTTTTATAATTAATTCTTTTTGCTTATACATGCACTAAATCAAAAGTTAGCCCCTCTGTTTTATGATTTGAGGCATGCCAAGTAACTTGTATTGTTTTATCCGAGAACAAAGGATGACTATTAGCCACAAGAAGAAAAAGCAAACAAACACACACCATACTTAAAGGTCACCCATATCTGGTCATGTGCATCCATGAAAATCTGAGATTCAAAATTCAAGATACTATTGTTTAGGCTTAGCTGCTTACATTGCACAGGCAGAAATCCCAGAGCCAAGCTGAACTGGGTAACTGGGACTACATAGCCTGAGCACTATGTTGCTTTTCTGACCCAAACTGGAGTGTCTGCACTCCAACATCCAACAGCGCCTAAATACACTTCATTTTTCTGCTCATTCTTTACAAGCTGGCTTGACCAATGGTACCACATGAAAAATGTGAGGTAACTACCATTAAATTATTATTATGTGCTTGTATTATAAAAGCAGAGACTGAGATAAGATTGACTGTATCACTGAGTACAACATACACAAGGGACAGATCAGCTTACTTTTAAGTACAAGGACTAGAAAATAAGAGAAAGATAAATATCCCACCTTACAGAAAGTAAGTGGAGAATTGAAATTCCTAAAAATTAATACAGACCTGGTGCTGAATTTTAAAAAGTGGCTAGATCTCAGCTGGCATTAATTATTGCATTTCAGATTCACTAGACACACTGAAACATTTGTTCTCAAATAATTTGCTCGCTATCACACAGGAAGCATGTGGAAAAGTCAGGAACTGAACTGAGATCTGTAATTGAATATATTTAAACACATGAACAGTGCTAATTTATGTAAGTCAATAAAACAGTCCTGCTTCTTAACAGCTTTATTTTTGTCTATCCTATCAAGTTTGAATTGGTAAATTTACATCTAAATGCCTAAAAAAAAGTATTTCATAACTTAGAATAAAGCTGTAGATTATAAAAATTATCATTGATATCTAATTACTCAAACCACAGAATTTTAATTAAAATTCCCTGTCTCTCATGTACAGCTAGCTTTAGTTAATACACCATTATTTAAAACAAGAAGTAGTTCAAAGAAAGTAGATACTGCTGAGGAAACATTATCATTTACAGATTTAATTATGTATATCCAATAACGTCACCATTCCGGAAATCTGTGGCTGTTTTTAAATTACTGGAGTGTGTGTACTGTGGTTTGCCCTAGGGTCCTGGTTTCCCAATCACCCACGCTGGGGACCTGGTTGGAAAATGTCACAGCTCCCACCCAGTTCCAGCAACTCCATTCCTTTTCCACAGAGGTGGGCCAGCACAAGCCCATGCCCTATCCAAAATGGTGCTGGGAGGGGACGCCCAGTGCCTGAGCCTACATCCCAAAGGCCAGAAAAGTTCGCTAATGTATTCACTTCTTTCTCCCAGTAAAAGCACCCCAAATAAAAGGAAGATGGAGATTGAACAATATGCCTTAGGGTACGAACCATATAGAGATCACCTAGTCTCAAATCTTAACCGCAGCACTGTCTTTCCTCTTAAGGGGGAGAAAGGTGTATATACCTTAAACAGAGAAAAGAGAAATTAAGAAAAAGCTGCTGCTACTTGGAATACAAAACTGCAAAATGTCAAATACTCTGTTTTCAGCAGCAAGTGAGTATTCCGTGCATTTAGCCTTTTTCAGACTCTGGCATTCTCATATACACACACAAAAAAAAAAATATTCAAGAGATTATTATAGATGTCTAACATTTACGAGTAGTTTCCAGTCCTCAAGGTTCCCAGGAACCACTTGCATCACTAGATTTAGCTTACATTTCTTAAATTGGCGCAACTAAAATAAGGCAGTTATTTCTTTTGGCATCTTAAAAGAATTAAAAACATAGATTTAGTATACCTACAAAATTCACTGTAAAAATATCCTGTTGTAAATATATGTACAACATAATTTTATGTTTCCTATTTTCATTTTTCTTCAGGATAACTACACTGAACATTACTGCTTTTATATCTTGTTAGTGTTTTAGAAACCTACCTATGATAAAGGTGAAATTATGAACATACCTATATCTCCATATAGATACATCAAAATAGTCTGATAAAAATAAATAACCTTTCATTTTGTTTTGCATATTTCTCCCCATTTTAATTATTCGTGAAATTTAGCCCTTTTAATAACAGGTGTCACCAATAATGGTAGCAGAGCCTTTCACAATAGTGTTGCTTAATTAATTACTAAGTCCAAGTTGGCACAGATAACTGATGAGACAGACACTTACACCGATTAGTTGTGAACCAGAAAGATGATATCTATACAGCATTCCTTTACTTTATGGCTTTAAAATCTATAATTTATATTAACTAAAAAGTTCCAGTAAATAATATTAACCAAAAATGTTTATTATTTTTCTGCCAAAAAGTTCAAGGGGAGGGAGATCTAACATGTCTTCTTACTAGTCATAATTCCAGATAATACTGTATTTATTGATGTTCAAAATTTTGGATGTACAAAGTTTTCCTGAATAGTCAAAACAGCGTACTAACAGTTTCAAAATACTCCAAAAGCCCCAAAATACTTTACTGAAAATAGCAAGTCAGCAGAGTTATGCATATTATTTAGATATATCAAAAGTTGCAAAAACACATGTCTTCTCTTTTATGGGACATCACGATTGTTCCATTTGTGGTAAATTTGCCCTGGGACACAGCATTTTACAAAGAAAATTGCATTACAATGGCCCACATTGTGCCATCTGTTTTAAAAAGAAATCTTCAGTGATTTCTATGGAGAATAGTCTTAAAAAATAAATGGAACAAGATGTCCCAAAGTACTTTTTTTACCTAACTTAAATACTTCTAATTAAAAGAATTCTGAAAAATTTAGCAAGCTGTAGCATTACTACTAAGTTATCCCTTTAATCTTCATCTGTTCCCAAACAGGTGACAAGGTACGTGGACTCACAGTCACGCGTGGGACAGCTCCATGGCTGCAGAGGCAGGTGAGGATCCCCACGACGTAGGGGTTGCATGGGGAGTCCCAGCTTTCCCAGGAGGTGAGTCCTGCTGGCTCCCTTTTCTTCCACTCACTCGCCCCCCCATCACTAACACCCTGAGCCATGGGTACCCGCAAACGCTGCGGCTGCAGCAGCAGAACAGCCCACAACATCATCCATATCAGCAAGAGTACGCAGGCATGGGGGCACAGACCTAGAGAGTCCAGATGTCCACGAGCAGAAAAAGTTTGGGATTTGACAGTCTAACATTACCCTCACATTTGACCAGTGTCATCTCAGTCCTTCCACAAGATACACTGCAAACAGTGCGGATGCCACAGCCACAGAAAGGACCACTGCAGGGGGACAGGAATGGACGGACACAACACCTTTCTTTTAGTCTGCATCAACACCGTTAACAAAGTTCATCATGCCAAATATGTTAGATGCACTTCACCTGCTCTACAGAACATCAAGAAAGGAATAATATATTTTCATGTCTTGTTATTATCTGCTCTTTTTTGAGAATACTACTCTAACACAAAATGCCACTATAAATTTTAATGCCGTGAAAATACCATGACTTCCTTGCTTACTTACTTCAAAAAATAAGATCTCTGTAAAATACCAAAGTAATCATAAGGTTCTGATGTAAGTCCAAAAGAAATAAGTTATATTAAGAGGCATACTATCCTTATTTACACTGCACCAGAGCTGTTATTTTACAACAGATACACAGAGGAACATCCCCAGAAATCCCCCGGTGAAGTCATCTGAAACCTCTTTCAAAAGAACAATAACCTTCTGCATCAGTACAGCTTCGTATTATCTCATGTCTGACTTACAATTAGGACAAAAGTTTCCATTAACGTCATTAAACAGCTATTATCTAAGAATTGCAAAGTTTTCATAGCATGACCAATGCTCTTAGTCGATTAGTATTTTTTGGTCAAATGGTCTAGTTCAAAGGTACCGTATTCTTTTATGCAATCATCCAAGCAGACAGCAGTAACGTAGTAAGGTGACAGTATGAGCATTATCACAGAACTTCAATATTCATTTCACCAGTTCCATAAATTGCTTCAGTTTTATAGATGTAGATAATAATTCTAAAACGTCCAAGAAGCATATTGAATCTAACCCCCACCCTCCACACATCACACATAGATATTACTGGTTTTGCAATACACACTTCAGATGAGTGTTCTGGGTTTGGGGTTGGTTTGTTTGAACATCGATGAGGTAGGGAGCATTTTTTTAATATGTTTAAAATTGCTTTAGATGATGTCCCTGTCAAAATAGGTCCAAACTAGAAAATGAGTAAGAAAAAAAAAAAGTGATGTGCAAAACATCATCAAAAATTTGTAACAACTTGATATGAAATCACATCACAAAGACATATCTTTCTTTCCCCTGTCAAAGAATGTTTCCCCCTTCATACCTCCCGGACATCATAGCCCCCAATTTATCCTTGGACCCAGTGTGCTTCCGTCTTCCAAGCATCATTTCACATCTCTCTAACTGGGTGTTGCTCAAACGCTCACCACAACATTTTGTTTGTTCCTCTTGTGCTCTGGAATTTACCAAGGGCTTAGCTCATGCCCTCAAACAAAAAATTCCTTGCTCTACCCATTCCAAAGCCACAGCACAGCGCATGGCTCACAGAGAGAGAGAGCTGTCCTCCTTGAGGAGGAATGTGCCCATCTTGAATCTTTCACCTCCTGTTCTCACATTCCTGTGCCTCCCTCCGCAGCACAAGAGGACCCGGCAGCACCTGGAGTTTTCCTGCTCTGCCTGTGCGGGATGCAGTCATGAGACTTCTGCTCAGGTCAACAGGTTTTCCCAAAAAATACGACAGCATTTCCAGAGTGTCTCTCAAAACCACACAACCATTTCACACTGTGTTTTTACCTAACAGGAAGATGATTCTAAGCATCTCACACACACACACACGCGCGCAAAGAAAAAAAAAAAAGGAAAAAGAAAAAGGAAAACAAAGAATCCAGTAACAGATTTTATTTGATTGCATGTAGTTGTTCCTACCAACTTTTCCTGTCTCTTTGCTCTGGCAGTCAATCTGTTGTCTGCTCTTGCAAATCATCGTTAACAGTAGCACTTGGGCTCTCTGAAGAAGCAATCCTCACGGAGTGCATTTTCCACAAAATAATACAGTCCATTCCTTCATTTAAAAAGCAAAGACTCACTCAACCCTGAGCATCTTTGCCTAGGACCTGCTCGCTTTTACCAAATGCTGAAATTTTAGCCCCAGCACTTAAAATAGAAGCGCAGATTGACTTGTCACGTATGACTAACTGCTGTAATCATCCCAAGTAGAAAAGTAAATATTTTGAAATGGAAATACACCCAAAACACTCTGAAATAAAATGCAAATCAAGCGTGACTGTGCATATGACAATCCTGTTAGTGCCTGCCCACCAGTAATCGGATGATAGCAAATCACTTTCCCCTATAATGTGTCTGTACAAACCAAACCTGGCATTCACAGAAATGGAAAGAAAAGATGCACAGTTAAATCCAACCTGAAGCTTAGGCCACACAGAGGCATCTTGAATTTTTACTGGGTTTTTTACTGCCACTCATGAGAACTACAAAGATGTTGTGAGGCTATGTAGGGAGAAAACTAGAAGGGCCAAAGCCTAACTAGAACTTAATCTGGCTTCTGTCATTAAGGGCAATAAAAAATGTCTGTATAAATACACTAGCAATAAAAGAAGAACTAAGGATAATCTCTGTCCTTTATTAGATGGGGGCAGAAACATAGTGACCAAGGATAAGGAAAAGGCTGAGGTACTTAATGCCTTCTTTTTCTCAGTGTTTAACAGTAAGACCAGGGTACTGGAGCCCACTGAGCTAGTAGACAGGGACGGGAAGCAGAATAAAGCCCCCATAATCCAAGGCGAAATGGTGAGCGACCTGCTACAGCACTTAGACATACACAAGTCTATGGGGCCGGATGGGATCCGCCTGAGGATACTGAGGAAGCTGGCAGAAGTGCTCACCAAGCCACTTTCCATCATTTATCAGCAGTGCTGACTAACCGGGGAAGTCAGCAAATGTGACGTCCATGCACAAGAAGGGCCAGAAGGAGGATCCAGGGAACTGCAGACCTGTCAGTCTGACCTCGGTGCTGGGGAAGATTATAGAGCAGATCATCCTGAATGCTATCACATGGCATGTACAGGACAACCAGGTGATCAGGCCCAGTCAGCATGGTTTCATGTAAGGCAGGTCCTGTTTGACTAACCTGATTTCCTTCTATGACAAGATGACCCACTTAGTGGAGGAGGGAAAGGCTGTGGACGTTGTTTACCTTGACTTCAGTAAACCCTTTGACACCATTTCCCACAGCATTCTGCTGGAGAAATTGGCTGCTCATGGTTTGGACAGGCATACTCTTTGCTGGATAAAAAAAACTGCCTGGATGGCCAGGCCCAAAGAGTTGTGGTGAATGGAGTTAAATCCAGCTGGCAGACAGTCTCAAGTGGTGTTCCCATGGCTCAGTATTTGTGCGAGTTCTGTTTAATATCTTTATCAATGACCTGGACATGGGGACCGAGTGCATCCTCGGTAAGTTTGCAGACGAGACCAAGCTGGGTGGAAGTGTTGATCTGCTTGAGGGTAGAAAGGATCTACAGAGAGATCTGAACAGGCTGGATTGATGGGCCCAGGCCAACAGTATGAGGTTCAACAAGGCAAGGTGCTAGCTTCTGCACTTGGGTCACAACAATCCCATGCAACACTACAGATGGGGGAAGAGTGGCTGGAAAGCTGCCTGGCAGAAAAGGACCTGGGAGTGCTGGTCAACAGCCAGCTAAATATGAGCCAGCAGTGTGCGCAGGTGGCCAAGACCAACAGCATCCTGGCTTGTATCAGAAATAGTGTGGTGAGCAGGACTAGGGAAGTGATTGTCCCCCTGTACTTGGCACTGGTGAGGCCCCACCTCAAGTACTGTGTTCACTTTTGGGCCCCTCACTACAAGAAAGACATTGAGGTGCTGGAGCACGTCCAGAGAAGGGCAGTGAAGCTGGTGAGGGGTCAAGAGCACAAATCTTATGAGGAGCAGCTGAGGGAACTGAGATTGTTTAGTCTGGAGAAAAGGATGCTAAAGGAAGACCCTATCCTCTCTACAGTTACCTGAAAGGAGGTTATAGCGAGGTAGGAGTAGGTCTCTTGTCCCAAAAAACAGGACAGGAGGAAATGGCCTCAAGTTGTGTCAGGGGAGGTTTAGATTGGATATTAGGAAAAAAATTCTCCACCAAAAGGGTTACCAAGCATTGGAACAGGCTGCCCAGGGAAGTGGTTGAGTCACCATCCCCAGAGGTATTTCAAAGACGGGCAGAAGTGGTGCTTAGGGACATGGTTTAGTGGTGGACTTGGCAGTGTTAGGTTGATGGTTGGACTCGATCTTAAAGGTCCCTTCCAACGCAGACAATTCTATGATTCCATTTCAGAAGCAGGGGAGGAGGGAAGCCCTCACCATCTGTTCAAGGCAATAAGGATTTGAATAGAAAGATACAGAATTTATAATTCTTCCTCTTTTTTCTCCTTCATTTCCTATACACATCAGTTCTCCCTAATCGTTAGAAAAGGGGAAAAAAAACTACCAAAAACCAAACACCCAACCAACAAAAAATAATCAAAACCAGCTAACTGGCAGAGTAGAAATCCAGTTTCTCTCTGCTGCTGTTTCTTCCACTGGGGACACCACTGGCAGTGCCCTATCAGCCTTTGAGATCAGCCCACGCAGCTCCCACCTTCTCAGTTCCTAGTCCTCAGAGTGCACTGTCAACATCCAATGGAAAATAAAAAGCAGGAACAGCTCAAGGACATGGAAAGCAAGGAAGCAGCAGCAGAGATTTAAAAAAACAGGGCTGCAGCAGCAGTCAGAGGATGTAACACAGAGGGTATAAGAAAGACCTGGTTGTAATTTTCCTCAGCTGCTCTTTTGGTGGTCTGTTTTAGGAAATGCAACAGGATTTTTTTCCAAAATGTTATACAAAAGGGTGGATGAGAAGGTGAGTAACCACGTTGAGCTCACCTCCTCTCACACATTTCACTGACTCAAAGATAATGGTCTAGGAAGAAGCTTACATAGATTAACACTTTTATTTTATAAAACTCTTCTATGTATCACTGAATATATATTTCCATGTAGCATAAAAAAACCAACCCTGTTACTAAAGCATTCCTTAGATTATATTACCACATTTCCATACCTCTAAGATTCTTACCACCATGGCACCAATGCAACAGAAAAAGCTATTGTATAATGCATACTTGATTAATAACATACAGCAGAGTAGAGGAACAACAGTGATCAAGAACAAAAGGGCCATACCTGGAGACTGATGACTGAACCATTCATTTTCTAAGAATTAATGTATGTATTTTACAGATTCCTAGAAAGCAGAGTTGTAAGCACTGTTCCAATAGAGCAAGACCCAGACAAATAGAAAAAATAATAAAAAAACTTCAAGAGTATTTTTCTTGTATCAAGAATCAAAAAATTTACATTATATTCACATCTGCACATGCATCTTATTTTACAAGCAAGTCTGTTATGAGGAAAATCACCTAGAGAACAGAAGTTTTTAGAACTAATTAAATATCAGATCCACTCATCTTCTGGGTTCAGTTCTCCAAAATGGATGAAGTTATGACTGCCACAGGGCATTTCAAATACAGCTCACTACCAATTCCTGTGTTACAGACTGCAAATCACTTAACTGAAGCCTGTCTCAGGGACTACATACCACGATCTGCACACCAGTGGAAATCCCACGTACGTCAGCAGCAGCTCCACATGCAAAAGGAAGGTCATTGAGAGTTCCAGAGGCATGAATTTATCTTGGTCTAAATACTAATGTAACTCCCTCAGAGTATCAGTAAGTCAGAAGCTGCCTGCATACGCTTTCTATGCATCTGCTATGAGGACCATAACACAAATATAGCTTGGGGAAAATACACTGAAAATAAATGATAAATTTTGCCAAGATACCCAGAATACCAGAGGTCACATCTCAATAGTCAGCATTATAATGCATTGATTTTATACTATACATAATTTTTTCTTCAAAACTTCAAAGTGGAGAAAACACTGCTCGGCCTACCTCAATATTTTCAAAATAAGGGAACTTTAAAAAAAAGTAGTAACTGGAGTCCAACAGCATCAGCCTTCCTCATTTACGATTCTCTTGTTTTATCATATTCACCTTTGAGTGCTCAGATCCACAGAATAACACACTGTCATTTGTGACTGTCTGGTATTCATTAATTTTACTAGCCCAGAACATTTCATTGGTTACTATTACATACATATCTTACTGAGCTAAAATTGCTTGTATTCCTTTGAAATGTAAATTTTTGTACTGTACACCTAACAGGGTGGGCACCAGTCTATCTCAGTAGTTCAGACTACCTATGAAATACTGGACAGTATTTCACTTAGATTCAGATAACATGTCACCGAACTGTATCTCCTACTAAAAGGATTAAAGAAATGAGGTAATGCAAGGCTATATACTGTATTATTTGTAAGCACTATTATTTACAAACATGATTTATAATGATGAGTAGCGTATACTGAATAATTTATGGGAAATGTATTTTTTTCAATTGTGTGATCACAAATTTCACAGAAGTACAGTTCTCGGAAACAGACTCCCAGTGAGAACAGTCACACTTTTGAATAAGAGGTAATATTGGTCCCACCTTCTCCAAGAATTAAATTTAAAATAGAAGACCTTAAAAAATTGTGACATTAACTGATTTGCTTAAATATCTTCACAGATGAAGACAGAAGGCATAGAATCAATAGTTTGGGTTGGAAGGGACCTTAAAGATCATCTAGTTCCAACCCCCCTGCCATGGGCAGGGACACCTTCCACAAGACCAGGTTACTCAAAGCCCTATCCAACCTGGCCTTGAACATTTCCAGGGATGGGGCATCCACAACTTCTCTGGGCAACCTGTTCCACTGTCTCATTGCTCTGACAGTAAAGAATTTCTTCCTAATATCTAATCTAAATCTACCCTCTTTCAGTTTAAAACCATTACCTTTTGTCCTATCAGTACACTCCCTGATAAAGAGTCCCTCCCCATCTTCCCTGTAGGCCCCCTTTAAGTACTGGAAAGCTGCTATAAGGTCTCCCCGGAGCCTTCTCTTCTCCAGGCTGAACAATCCCAACTCTCTCAGCCTGTCTTCATAGGAGAGGCGCTCCAGTCCTCTGATCATCTTTAAGGCCCTCCTCTGAACTCGTTCCAACAGGTCCATGTCCTTCTTATGCAGGGAGCTCCAGAGCTGGACACAGTACTCCAGGTCCGGTCTCATGAGAGTGGAGTAGAGGGGCAGAATCACCTCCCTTGACCTGCTGGCCACGCTGCTTTTGATGCAGCCCAGGACATGGTTTGCTTTCTGGGCTGCGAGCGCACATTGCTGGCTCATGTCGAGCTTCTCATCAACCAACACCCCCAAGTCCTTCTCCTCAGGGCTGCTCTCAATCCATTCTCTGCCCAGCCTGCATTTGTGCTTGGGATTGCCCCAACCCACGTGCAGGACTTTGCCTTTGGTCTTGTGGAACTTCACGAGGATCACACAGTCCCACCTCTGCAGCCTGTCCAGGTCCCTCTGGATGGCATCCCTTCCCTCCAGCGTGTCGACCTCACCACCCAGCTTGGTGTTGCCAGCAAACTTGCTGAGGGTGCACTCAATCCCAACATCCATGTTGCCAACAAAGACACTAAACAGCACCGACCAATGCCTATCCCTGAGGAACACCACTCCTCACTGGTCTCCACATAACCAAAGTATTATGTTTTATTCTAAACTAAAATTATCTCAGTATTTTGCCCTGTTTCTTCTTGTACCATTATTGTTTTAATCTCTTGGTCTTGTATTATAAATATTAAGTTATTTTTTAGACTGCAGAGAGACATTCTGTGGCTTGTGGTAAAGGTGTGCAAAATTGATGTGCAGTGAACCCCACCTAAATGAGGCATCTATGACATGGTTTCCTGAAGCTGTAAATGACTAGACACAATGGTTCATTTGATCTATTCCAGGTCCATCTTTCCATGGCTATATTAGTCAATTAAAAAAGGATGAATGTGGTGATGTTGATTTTTTTAATAACAATAATATTGTAATATACAGTCGATTATTTAGTAATAATACATGCACACACAGAGTACCAGTTACTTACAAACTCCGCTTCTGTTGGGCATATGATCTAGGTAAAAAAAAAACATCGCTGTCAAGTTTTGGACTTCATTCACAACTAACGTGATCCTGGTTAGGGTCAGTCACTTGTTTGGGAACCATTTCTCCAACTACCACCTCAAAACTCCAGTTCCTGTAAGTAATTAAACTGTAATAGATACCTTCTGACAGCTACAGATTTAATCATGTTTGCAACATACAGTGAATGTTTGCTGGCATATTCAGCATGTAGTCACTATATAATTAGACAGAATGTATGTATACTTATATACACACACAACCATGTTATAAATGGACAAAGTCAAGGCATTTATGTGTTTCGCAGCAGCAGGTTAACTATTTCATCTTATTTTGTATTAGATTATGAATAGAAGATTAGCAAACACAGAAAACCAAAAAAGTCTAAACATTTCAAAAGATTTTTTTTAGAACATACTTTTATTTCAAATAATTCTTTAAATGAGTAAGTTTACCCAAGAGATGTGATTCATTAGACTGTTACGAAGTTTATCTTTTAAATAATTTTAAATTCATTATGTTCTTTTTATTTACAAAGAAAAACAACCCATTTCCAATGGATGATCAAGTCATTCTTCTACTTGTTAATATACCCATACCAATGAAACATTTAACACCATCATCTTTTTAAGGACAGATACAGGAAAAGGTTTAGACAGTTGAAACAGAATTTAGGTATAATATAGGCACTAAATCCCCTAATAGCCTGACTCTCCTTTCTCTTGCTTGCTAATGCTACCCTCCACTTCCCACTGGAATAGTCTCTTATGCCTCAGCATTGATGAATATAAAGTAATGCACATAGAAAAAAAAAATATTCTAGCTGTACACTTAAAGTGATGAGCAGTGAGCTCATCAGTGATGAATTATCACTCAGAAATGAAATTTTGGAATTATAATCAGAAAACATCAGATCCATGTTCAGCAGCGTTCAAAAAAAGTACTCAGAAAGGAACAGATAATAAAACAATTTATTCCATTGTTTAGATCCCTGGTACACTTGCATTTTGAATGACATATAGAGGTTTTGGATTTTCAAATTGATTAGAGTAGAACTGGAAAAAAAGACAAAAAGATGGAGCAACCTGCTCATGAAAAACAAAAGATTATACTAGAATTCACCTGGCTTTGAAAAGAAGCAATGGGATATGGCAGAGATCTGTAAAATAATAAAAGTGTATAGTGTGTCAGAGCCTGGAGGAATGCTCTGGGGATGCTCAGCCTATTCTTACATTCTTCCCTTGGTAATCACTGTTAGGAGACAGCATATTAGTCCAGACAGACTTCTAGTCTGATCCAGTAAAGCTATGCTTTTGCTTCTAAGAAGAAGGATAAAGAATGATCGCATTCACCTGTCCTGCTAATAGTGCCTTGTCTTGATATGGCTATCAATAAGCCACAGTGAGGTTTAAGGACAATGTGCAGAATATGACTCCACAAAAATAAAAAGTCCAGACAAAACTGGTTCATAGTAATGATTTTGCTCTGAAAAAAAGTAAATGCTATGTTTACCACGCTGTACTGGCTGTGTTCACTTGCCACACATACAGCACATACTTCTCATAAGCATTGGGGCACACAAACAACAGGTTTTACTGGCAATATATATAGTTTTTTAAAAAAGAAAAAGATAATAAATAATGTAAGACATCCCTTTAAGTTCTAGTTGTGCTTGCAGTCATTTAGGTAATCCCACTGCAACTATACTGAGGAATCGAATCTGCATTATTAACTCTTCAGAAGAATCCATCTACTATACATATGATTCTTCTCCATGAAAAACTTAACGACAATATTTAAGGTCTTCACATTATGCTGTTTATATCCATTTTAAGGTATTAAAGGGTATTATGGGGCATTTAAAGTATTAAGACAGAAAGGGTATGCTGACATACCCTTTCTTTCCCTTCTTCAATTCCATTAGGTTATCCAAAAAAAAGAAATATTCAGTGAAATTTCTGTTAAATTCGCAGAAACAATGACAAGATTGTTGAAAGCAAGGTAAGACTAAGTATTATCTTCCCTTCTACAACACCCACGGGTTGAAGATCATCACCACAGCTATTCTGCCTTCAGGTGCTTAATTTTTGAACAGTTTAAAATCTCTCCAAACTTTGTGCTATTCACAAGGAATTTCTCTTTGAACAGCCTTACCATTTCTTGTATATCCCTAAAGCATTTAAATGGATGTGGTAGATACTGGTTGTAAGTGTTCAAGACATTTAGGTTCTATAAAGAAAGTAGACATACAGGTTCTATTTATAGAGTTTCTGTACACCTCTGCAAGCGTCAATGCATCCCTCAAACATAGAATTGAAACTCCATCAGCATAAACAGGATGAAAATAAATTTTCATATCAACACGCAATAATGAGCTACATATGTGTAGACATTCTGTACACAGAATCACAGAATGGACAGGGTTGGAAGGGACCTCTGGAGATCATCTAAGTCCAACCCCCCTGCCACAGCAGGAACACCTACAGCACATTGCACAGAACAGCATCCAGGCAGGTTTTGAATGTCTCCAGTGCGGGAGACTCCACAACCTCTCTGGGCAGCCTGTGCCAGTGCTCCGACACCCTCAGAGTAAAGAAGTTCCTCCTCATGTTAAGATGGAACTTCCTGTGCTCCAGTTTGTGCCCGTTACCTCTAGTCCTATCGCTGGGCACAACTGCAAAAAGGTTATTCTCATCTAGCTGGCACCCTCCCCTTAAGTACTTATAAGTACTGATAAGATCCCCCCTGAGTCTTCTTTTTTCTAGACTAAAAAGACCCAAGTCCCTGAGCCTTTCCTCATAAGAAAGATGCTCCAGTCCCCTAATCATCTTAGTAGCCCTTTGCTGGGCCCCCTCCAGCAGTTCCCTGGCCTTCTTGAACCGGGGAGCCCAGAACTGGACACAGTACTCCAGATGCAGCCTCACCAGGGCAGAGTAGAGGGGGAGGATGACCTCCCTCGACCTGCTGGCCACGCTCTTCTTGATACACCCCAGGATGCCATTGGCCTTCTTGGCCACCAGGGCACATTGCTGGCTCATGGTCATCGTGTTGTCCACCAGGACTCCCAGGTCCCTTTCCACAGAGCTGCTCTCCAGGAGGTCAGCCCCCAACCTGTACTGATGCATGGGGTTATTCCTCCCCAGATGCAGTACCCTACACTTGTCTTTGTTGAACTTCATCAGGTTTTTTTCTGCCCAACTCTACAGCCCGTCCAGGTCACGCTGTATGGCGGCACAGCCTTCCGGCGTGTCAGCCACCCCTCCCAGTTTAATGTCATCAGCAAACTTGCTGATGGTACACTCTATCCCTTCATCCAGGTCATTGATGAATATATTGAACAGGACTGGACCCAGTACTGACCCCTGAGGGACACCACTTGTTACTGACCTCTAACTGGACTCGACACCCCTAACCACAACCCTCTGAGCTCCATCTGTCAACCACTGTTCAGTCTACCTCACTGTCCATTCATCTAACCCACACTTCCTAAGCTTGCCTGCGAGGATGATGTGGGAGACTGTGTCAAAAGCCTTGCTAAAGTCAAGGTAGACAACATCCACTGCTTCCTCCTCATCCACCCATCCAGTCATACCATCGTAGAAGGCTATCAGATTAGTCAGATATGAAGATTAGTCAGATGTGACTTCCCCTTGGTGAATCCACGTTGACTACTTCTGATAACCTTCTTTTCCTCCAGATTCACATTCATACGTTAGTATCAACGTGCTTATCAATGTACATGTCGATATGAAAACACAAGGTTCAGAAAATACAGAAGTAGTTCCTACTGGGATACATGTATCAACTTCCCTGGAGAGGAACAGCATTTTATTCCTCCATGGGTTAATAATTTGCTCATAGTGTAAAAGAGATGGCACCTGCTCTGCCAAACACATATTTGCATTTCCAAAGAATGAGAGCAGTAAACAAGACAAGGGGAGGAGTGCTGAAACTTTTCCTGAATAAATGAAAGATTAATAATCTCTACGGGGAAGGGATGAAGCATTTGAATCTGAATGAAAACTGCAGAACATGCCAAGAAATATGTACAAGCATTGGCAAACTTTTCCTGCTTGTGACGCGCTCCAGTGAAAGCTGGCCAAGAACGTAAATAATGCAAGACAAACCAGACCTTGACCTCGCAGCAAATCTAAGGAGCTGTACCTTGTCAGGATACATAGAAGATTTAGTACAAGTAAACAAAGCAAGAGTATCTTCAGTTCTGTAATTGCTGTCATTATAAATCCATGCTTCACAGTAGTTTGGTTTGGATTTTGCAAATAATGCTTTTATTTATTTTGATCTTAAGACGGTAGATGAATTAAGGATGAATTACAGAAGTTCTCAAGGTTTCTAGATGATGAAAGCATTACTCCACCCCCATAGCAGTGGTTATCCTTTTAGTTAGGGTCCTGGACTAATCATGCAGAATTCACTGTCTTAATACATCATCATATTAGGATACTGGAAGGGTAATAGGTCATCTCTTCCTTTAGCTGGACAGCATTTTGAGAGTTGCTAATGTAGAATCTGAAATGAAAAAGCTTCACTGAGATAAGAGTTGATCAGGAATGTGCCCTGAACTCAAATAAGGGCAGAGGGAGTATGGCCCAAACCCTGAAAGAGTGTTCTTCAAAAGTATAAGATCTTTCATATGGCTCATATATTCTTATTAGTTTCCTCTACAGCTATCTACTCATTCAACTACACTGAAATATGATTGGAAAACATTACTGTTATTTGGAAAAGTGTATTTGTATGATTCTACAAATTCTTCTGTCACTGACAGATGATCTACCCTGACCTTCGGCTCATCAGAGCTGAATAAGAACGCACAGAAATCCTTACTAGAGGCTTGAATTTCTTCTTGTTCATTAGAGATGCAACTAGATACAGCTACTGGATCATCCATCAAGATTATTTTTCTCAACACCAACAGACACATGTAAAAATCACGATGCTGGTGCACTGTGTAATACAGGGTAGAAAAATATCTTGATCACTCATACAAGTAACCTCACAAGCTGTTTTTGTAGTTTCTAGATGCCTAAATTATTTATAGGAAACAGTCTTTGACAGAATATAAAGCTCTTCTATGAGTCATTATTTTGAATTCACAAAGGCAAAAAAATTTCCTAACTGAATACAGTATTTTACAATGGAAGGAACACCGAATAACTACTTGGCATTTTAAATTTAAAGAGGAAGTAAATGAATATTCTTATCAGAGTAATCTACTGTCATTAACACCACCTAATCTTCAAAGCTGGGAGGTTTCCCCAGGATTCCTCCAGCCATTTTATTTTTATGAACAAACGGCTGTGTCAACAGCGCTAAGCCTAACATAGGGCAGTATAAAGTTTTATCTCTCTGTTATATAAAAGATGACATTGTTTAGAAGGTTTGAATTCTTTGACATAGAAGTTGTAAGGCTGTTTAAAAACAAACCTTTTCATGAGTGCTTTTGAAGTAAAAAAAGGCAAAATGACCCACTGCCCCTCCTGAGCAGAAGTCACTGTAGTACTATAGAATTTTAAATCTCCAGCAGCATACGAAGATAAACTCGGGCATAGCCATAGTAGTTTTTCAATTTGTGTGACATGTAGATCACAGTAAAACTAAAAGGCTTGCTCAGGAATTATGGTTTCAAAATAAATCCAGAGTTTCAGAAAATTCTATAATTTTATTTTTCATTAAAAAATGTTACTGGAATATTTTCTATCAATAAGCAAATAAGACAGAGGCTTTTTTGATAAAAGCATATCACAGCCATTTTTTTAGGACATGAAGAAAAATGGAAATGCTCCAAAGTACTTGTTTATTTAGATATATTTAAAAATAGGTCCTTTGATATTTAACTTCTGGTATGTGGTCCATTCTAAGCAACTACTTTTTTTAAGGTTATTTTACTTCATGTTTATTTTCAGTAATGCATGGAGAAGATTGATACATTCTTAGGGAGTTCAGTTCTCCCTTACACTTTTCCTTCTAGTTGACAAAATACCCAAGGGTACAATTTATCTCACCCAAAGCCGGATGCCTTAAAATTAGACCTTAAACTGCGAAAGAGTCATCCCAGCCAGGCACCCTTTATAATGAATTGAAAGACCTGGATACATCCGGAATGTACTTCAACTGACCTATATAGGATGCTCATCTTAAAATTAAAATTTCCCTCAGCAGGTGCTTTTGTGTTTCCATTAGCAGTAATAGGAGAGACAGAAGGTAACCAGATGGTATTTAGATACTGAATATAGGACAGATTAGTCCCGTTTATGTATATTTTGAACATTAACAAAATTTTTAACTTTTATGTTGACTAAATTATCAAAATATGAAGGAATAACCAAAGTAAAAATCTTGAAAAAATTCTAGGAGTACAAAGAAGCAGCATCCTGGCTATATAAAAGAGCACATCCAAGTTTTACATTTCTAATCCTAAAACTTTTTCATAGACTTCACTAGCTTAAATTCTCTTAAATTTTAGAAAAAGGTTTTCTTTGAAGGCTAACCTTGAAGAAAAAAAAAAAAAGAAAAATAATAACAGTAACCATTAAATTCCCTTTTGCATGCTTAATTTATTCCTGTCTGTAATCACATATTTGGTTGTTTTCATCTACTTCAATATCAATTTTTTGGGCTATTCATTCTGTTATTTCCCTTTTAATTTTTTTTTTCTTTTTTCCTTCCCCCCTTCTTAAAAACATCTTTCTGGCCTTATCCTAACATTACCTTCCATTCAGTTGATGAATGCAACCATTCCGCAGGAAACATGAGAAAATCCACAATTAAAGAGGCAACAGATTCCAGAGGAAAAAAGCAGCAGACTCTTGACTCTCGGGATGCAGTGGTTCATACCGCTTACGTCTAAGCCATAGCCTCTGTGTACCAGATTTACAAGACACCACTTCTTTTCCTTTCAGAAGGCAAGACAGAAAAGCCTGCTGATTTCACATCATCCACGATTCTTTCCTGGGCTGATACAGCTGCCTTACTATTTGCCATTTCTCTCCTTTTGTTAAATTTAGCTTGTCAACAATCTAGGACCACAAACATAAAAATGCGTAACTGCCTGAAAAAGCCATATGTACTTCAACAGTGTTCAGGATTGATTTCAGATAATTTCCAAACTTGAACCAGTGTAAGCATCAGAAGTGTCCACCTGGAGACACATTTAGATCAAACAGAATAAATTTGACTAGTTGCTTTTCCTTTACGCAACACGTTTCAGCAGACAAAGGAAAACAGGATCAAGTTTTATTATCCGTGTGAGTTCTCCACGTTTCCCAAATAAACCACCACTACGTTGGAATCCTTCATAAAGTCCCCCAAGACAAGCCAAAAGGGAAGCGAAGCACCACTTCACAGCAGAAGATTCATAGAGCTCAATGCACACAGTGCAACATAGACTTTGCGAAAACCGCACTACGTATCTGTTGGGATTCTTCCTGCTGTAAGGACTAGAGAGTCAACTACTAATTACTGCTACTGTGCACAAGACAACCCATTGAACATATAATGAAAAAATCACAACAATTTCAAACCAAGTAATCAAAACGTGGATGAAAATCAAACCCCCCAAAAATAATTAATTAATTCACAGCATTTGTATTAACTAAAGATTTCCACCACCATATATAAAAGGTCCATACCTGAAAATTAAAATCATTAACAGAAAAGAAAGAAGTATCTAAATGTCATTTTATTCATGGTTTATTATAGTAAATAACACGCATAATCAAAAAATAAAAAGTCAATCTGTCCCAGCAATTAGAAGTCCAATTAGTAACATTGAACTGACAAATGTGTTTGCAAGTTTGCTTTTCTTTGTTTTATGTATTTTTTTAAAAATAGTTTAGGGCAGCACAATAGTGTCAGAGTTGTACATTTACATTCCAAACTGGTATTAAGAGGTTGGACAAGAAATAATTAAACAGCCTCCAAATACTTACATTTGTTAAGTTTTAAACTTGTGGCAAACTAACAAAACAAGACTATATCCCCTCAGGGCTAAACTGCTGCAAACATTATTCAGAGAAATCTTCTATTTTCTTCAGAAACAATTAAAAAAGGAAAATCTGTTCTAGATTGCAGAAAGCTGTTTTACTGGGTGTTTGGGAACAGTCACTCATCCCAATTTCAAATAAATAAATAAAAATTTACTTCTCAACTTCCTAAATTGGCCTAAATACCTTACCTGCATCAGATCATTTCTATCCATAGTAAGAGCATCATTAGTGTAATGAAAACTAGGTCAGGTTGAAAAACTGATTTCAAACAGTTTCAAAGCCCAAATTTATCTTTTTCCGCTCTTGTAGACAAGGTGTCAAAAATAACTACAAACATCTAATTCTTTTCAGTGAGACCCAGCACATCACTTCTTAAGTTTTCCTCCAGTACTGTGAATTTGCTGGTTCAGCTATAAAGCTAGTCCCCAAAGAGAAAATTATTAATAAAATACTGTTAAGAAAAACTACAATTATGGACAAATAATTGCCCTAAGTCTACTATTACTGTTACTAATTATTTTGTTAAGTGCCACAGGAAACAATGGACAAGAGCTTTCTGACTGAAGAAGCTCACAACTGAAGGTCAACAGATCTTTTATGGGGAATTCTTCTCACAAAGTTTTTTTTAACCTTTTATACCATCTCCTATTGATTAAACCGGCTGCGAAAGGCTATAATTGCTACAGAATAAGGCTTAGAACTCATTCTGGCAGGTATAAAAAAAAAAAATTGTGAATTCCAGAGCAAGGCCTGGTACATTTTATTGATTTACTTTTTGTTTGAGACAGTTGTGTAAAACCCAATTGGCAACTCCTGAAGTAGGCTGCAAACTTTACTTGATAGCAACAAGAAGTAGGGAGCTGGAATCCAGAACTAATGATTTCAGGAAGCCAGCATCCTGTTCTTCAAGAGCATTGCACTCCATTGATGTCTCCCACATTTCACATCATAACTTTAAAATAAACATAGATGTCTTTCCCAAGTACCTTCTCCCTTCCAGGTAAAGTCTGGCTGAAATTCTTTTGCTCCTGCACACCAAACTACAAAACAAGACTTGATCTTTCCGTATTCCTCTCCCTTGTGATTGTTGTCACTCTTTCATAATTCCAGATACAGATGGGAACATTTCGTCACGTGCTTTTCACAACAGCCCACAATTCCCACCATGACAAACAATGAGAAGATACACTATGAATACAGATATGATCATATAAAGCACTCTTTACAATTAAGGTAACTTTAACCAAGGAAAAATGAGAAAGTTAAAGTTGTGTGCAGAAGGTGTAACTTATCAGTGACCAAATTCATAACAAGGATTCTAAGGTCATAACAAATCAAAGGCAATGAAATATTATGTATCATCTACAGATGCTGTTAATATTTATTAATTTAATTGCAAAACATAACTCAAACCCATTGTCTTCCATTCTACAGGTGCCAGTCACAAGAACTCGGTGCTACTGTCATACAAGCACAAAGCAAAAGAAGTCCAGTCCAGCCATCCAGCCGACTGACTTTGAAGTTTTCCAGTGTTGACCTATTACTACCTTTACTCCCAAATGTGCTCTATTTACACTCTGCTTTATCAAAATGCTGCTTTAGCAGTTTTCTACAACCCTCTTATTCTCTTCATTCCTGTTCCAGTGATCTCATTCCATTGGCAAGAAGTACCTAGACCTGTCCCATAAAGTATCACCTGGATGACGCTTTGTTCCAGAGCGGAAATGGTGCAGAATCTCTATATAAACAAAAAACGGATCTCTAGTGCTCTTCAAAACAGACAGTAACTTTGTTAATTTCAAAACACATAAACTCTTCAAAAATAACTTCTCTGTTCATTTATGCATTGCTACCAAGCACTGTTCTTTGAATTTTTTTTTTTTTGCAACACCTATAGGTGTTTACAAAAGACTATCAGTTTGTAAGTAATAGTTCACATATATTTCTTCTTCCTAAACAAGCATAAGAAAGTGTACTTTTTCCTAAACGTGCTTTAAAGCACCAACTTCAGTTGTTTGCAGGCACCTAAATTAGATTAACAGATCTGGGCCCCAAATACTTCAAATTCATAGCATAAACTATCTCACTCCACACACGTTTCAGACTGTTGAATAATTGTTTCAGGACTTCCCTGCCATGATAAACAACAAAGTCCTTCCACCTTGACAAATGAACAAGGGACGACATAAGCCCCAGGAGGCGAGCATCACTTTGCGACGCCCTGTGTTTCTAGATGCTTGTTTTCATTCTGTACCAGAGAGGCATTTCAGGCTCTGAGCAATACTGGATCATCACTCCGGGGAGAAACAAAGAACTTATTTCCTGTCATTTTATCCCTAAAGCATAGCACAAATCCAATCATTTGGGAATGCATATTAGGTTCTTGGTATGGATTTTTTTTTTTTTTCAGACGTATAATGAAGTTTTAATATATGTGGAAACATTATACCATTCAAGTGCAAAGTGCTACATTAGGTCATTTGACCTAAATGGGAGTAGAAGAAATGTGTAGTGGCTCTTAAAAAAACTTAAAAGGCTATTTCTCCTGCAAGAGTTCCTGGTTTTCCCCATCCTGTTGCATTGTCTTTCTTATTTTATGATATGAATTTTAGAAGCTTATTCCATTTGCTTTCTAAAGTTACATCAACCAGATAAAGCTGCTTGTGAAAATTAATAAAGTTCTCACTAAATTTGTAGAAAAACAGTCAAATAGAAAGAAGAATTAACAAAAGACCCTATGATCTGCTTGTTTTGCTAGGGAAAAAAATACTTATGATACAGTAATCTTCTGAGAAAACCTTTTATCCATTTCAAAAACAGGATACTCACAATAAAAAGTGTAATTACATTCACTCCCGACAAATAAGACTCTGTTCAACAAAACGAATCGGAACAACACTGGGCCACACAAAACAAGCAAAACCCGTATCTAAATTGACTTCAGGCATGCAAAAGTTTTGTCAAGCAGTACAGGATTTTTAATTCTTCCTTGAAAAGACCCTTAGACAGACTGTCGCACATCAACGCTCAAAGTTTCAGCAGACCAGCCTTTAAAGCCTAAGTTTGCAGCTGCATCTTTTGTTTCCCGCACTCCCTAGGTTGGCACCCCCACTGCGCGCTCCGGCACCCCCCCGTTTCGCAGCCGGCCGTCACTGACAGCCCGGGCAGCACCGGGACATCGCCTGGGGCTGAGCAAAGTGATGCGGCTCAAGGGGGCAAATGGGCATTAACTACAAACCAAAGCCACGAGCCGGGGCAAATCCAACACAGCCCGGTTAGCCACAACTTTCTGCCTGGCCCCTCCGCTACGTCCACACACACACACCCCCCTCCCGCACATACACGGCCCCCCCTTCCCTCCCTCCCTCCCAGTTCCCCGACCGCAACCAGTTCAGCCGCCCAGCGACTCGCGAACTTACTGCAGTGCGATGCAGGAGGAGGAAACGCACGGCCCTGGGATGCGAGAGAGCCCGGCGCCCTGGGCAGCCGCGGGAACCGGCCATCCAGCCGGGCGACCGCCAGCGACGGCGCCGCCACCGCTGCCAGCCGACCCCCCCCCCCCCACCCCACCGCCGCCGCCTCCCGCCCCGCCGCCGCCGCCGCCGGCTGCCGCAGCCCAGCGCGCCCGACCCCGGGGGCCACCGCCGCCCTCCGCCCGCCTCCCCGCCGCCCTCCGCGGCGCAGCGCGGATCCCGGCAGCCACCCTCCTGTGCCGCCGGGGACGGGCGGCCACCGCCGGGCCGCGCGGTTTTAAGCGGCTGTGCGCCAGCACATCTCCCACCCCCTTTCTGGCCGGGCGGCAGGGGGGAGGGGACAGGCGACACACACACACACACACACTCACACACACACACACACACACGCACGCACTCCCGCACGCAGCCCCTCCCGCCCCCCGCGCAGCTGCGGTACCTGTTGTCCGGCGCCTGCATCCCCCGGGCGCCGCCCGCCGACTCCGCCGCCCCGCGCCCGCTCCGCGCTCGGGCAGCGGTGCGGCAACACCCGCGCAGCGCACCGCTCCGCTCCCCCTTCCCCACCCGCACCCCCCGCCGCCCAAAGACGCTGCCCCCGCACCCGCGCAACACTTACCCAAAGTTTACCCGGTCTCCCCCCTTCCCCGGCAGTGGGGAAGTCGCCCTCTCACCCGCTACCAAGCAGCGGGGCTGTGACAGCGGCCGCGCCCGCGCAGCCGCGGGGGGGGGGGGGCTGTGCGCGGCCCGCCCTGCGCACCTGCGCGGCGCCCGCCCTCGCGTACCTGCCGCCCCGGGCTGGGCGCGCTGCCGCCCTGCGGCTCCCACGCAGGTGCGCGGGCACTGCGCCGCCGGCGTCCGCGGCTCAAGGGGGGCCGGGGGAGGCTGCTCCCTCGCCACCGCGGCTCCGGCCGGTCCGCGGCAGCCGCTGTTCCCCTCGCCGCCCCCGGCAAGGCCGGCTCGGTGACCGGCTCCGCGCCCAGGAGCCGCTTCAGCAGCTGCCAGCCGTGCCCGGCTCCAGGTCCTCCATTTGGCCGTCCCTGCTGAGGGACCTTCACGAATCTCACTGCTCGAAATGCTGCCCTGTCCCCTCCGCCCCCCCCCCCCCCCCCCCCCCCCCTTCCTCCAGCACGTGTTTGGGAATCTCTGTGAAGGTAGCAACAACAGAGCTAGGGCCCGTGAGAATTCGCAGATTTACTTGGAAAAGAAAAAAAAAAAAAAATAAAAGGGAAACAGAGTAGTACTAGCATGAAAATTAACGTCTTTATGCCAGTGCCTCCCATCTACCAAGACACAGAACGAGGGAGCGGCTCAAACTTTCACTGACAGCTTCCCGGTGTGTTTGATAGCAATTTGTCTTGACCAAAAAGAAATTCCCCTGAAACACTGGCAGAGTTGGAAGCGGTGCAGGCACTGCCCAACTGGCATCTGTGCCAAGTCTCTGGTGCCTTTCTCAGATTAGCCTCAGAACGTCAGCTGGGGTCCTGATGGCTTGGTTAACTCTAATGACCATTAATTAACAAGGTTCACCTTGTTGCTATATGGCTCTAAGAAGACTTCAGCTTTGAGGAGTGTTTTGAGAAACATAGATGAAAATTTCACATACTGCTAGTAATTTTATATAATAATAATACCATAAAAGTATGAAAATACAAAACATTTTAACCAAGATGGTTTTTTGTTTATTTTGTAACTGCATCCATTCTTCCTTTCTGAAATCTGCATTTAAAGGGTTTAATTTTCACATAACACACAAGTGCTAGAAATTTTTGGAATCCTCTTTATTTTAGTAACCATGTAAAACCTTGCCAGCCTGACTTTATAAATAAAGATTTTTAGTTTCTTAAAGGAGAATTCCTTAATTCACGTAGGGCACTGTAAGTGGTTTCCTCAGACTATATGGGACCTAATGTCTGTAAATTACCTTCTACACAACACAGTAAGACATTTAACTGTTTTGAATTAGCACATTTCCAAAGCTCATAAACATTCCAGCTTTTTGTTTAACAAAAGAGTTTGAATATATAGATGAGCTTCAAGCGTAGAAGTAAAATGTATTTTTATGTTCTATAATGCAATAAATACATATTTATATCATACACTAAGTGATATAAAGGCATTCACAACTAAAATTTCGGTGTGATATGGTTCTGATAATCCCTAATAAGCTCGCACTCTATTAAAAAAAATCCATTCGTCTCTTTTCATATGCACACAAAACCAAAAGAATCAAAAATTTATCTATAACTTTTGAAAAATGTGTTCTAGGAGATGTAGTATTACACACATTAGCCTTTAAATTCAGATCCAGTAGTCAACCTTACATATATCTTTCCAAATGGCAGCTTCACAGTAGCACATGGCAAGTACTTGGCTTTAGTCTCCCACGTTTAATATATTGTTTTGCCTTGAAAACACTGATATCAAGAGATTCTTTTTCTCCCAGGGAAGGAATTCAGTCCCAGTATATTTAAGCCTCAAGTTACTAAATATGGATCAAAACACTGAAGTACAGTGAGTAGTTACTTAATTGCGATAAATCATTCCAGACCAACACAAAAAATTCATAGGCCTTGCAATAAAATTCTTGATCTAGTGGTATGGGGGAGCGGGGCCTGGTTTTGAACGACCATATTGCCTTAAAAATTAGTTTCAAGCACTCTTGAGTTATGTAAGGTCATATTAATATTAAAATTGCCAGGTAAAATTATATTTCACAGTTACAACCATTTTTTAATACTGTGCATAACTTTCATACACTCGCTTAAGTTGGGTCTTTGCTGTTCTCCTCTGCTGCGTGTTGGAACAGTGTCCCACTTCAGTTCCTATGGAGATAGAAGAGGTCCAGCAAGTTCGTGTGGAGTGTGGAATGACAACTCCATGGCCATTTGTAGCTTTAAAACACCAAAGTTAAATTTGAGGTCTTGTGACACAAAGAGGAAAATTAGCCCCTTCGTTAAACATTTGATTTGCCTTAGGAAAGCAGCAACCCTTACACAGGCCAAAGCGAACTCACTGCAGCTGAGCTGTGGAAGATCAATGTAAAAGATGTCAAACTAAAAGGAGACTAACATTAAGATTTTTTTGTTTGCACTGGAAAATACTTAGGCAGATTGCTATCCACACGGCTAGCCTTAGAAACATGGTCGTAGTACATGCAGTTCTGAGCACAGGTCAAGGATGGGGGATAGATGAAATATGGCTGATGGCTGAGTGCTGCTTCCTCAGCATCGAGCTCAGTGGCAGCGTTTGGGAGTAGCACGTTCATGTGAGCAGCTTTTGTTCTGGTTTCAATGCAAAGCTGTGTCCTGTTCTAGAAGCAGTACGCTGCCCATACTGGGTATGATCCTGTCCTCTCTTCCTTTTATCCAGCTCTTACTATAAGAAGATTAAAATATGCAGAAAGTTTGTCTCTTAACAGCTCACTCCCTCACAGCTAAGAAAATAACAGATGTCTAGAATCCACCGCCAGAATTTTAAATATTAAATTTATTATACTGTGTTCTTAGATCTGTGTTTGGATATTTAAGTAGTGTTGCTAAGCATGACTTTAGGTTGCTCATTTAATAAACCTTTATTATGAACTCGGGGCCCTAAGTTTTGATATCATTCATGAAAGAAAAAAGCACCAACGCAAGAACCTTAAACTCAAAAACGATTCTCAGTCTCCAATATGTTTTATTTGCTATTGAGAGGTTGCAACAATATCAGTCATTTGCAGTTTTTGTGTATTGGTACTTGTGGGAGAAACAGGGTTCATCCTTCCAAATCTGACCTCAGTGGCCACGTGGCTGTACCAAGTCACAGGTGCAAACTATGAAAACTAATCAAATTCCATGTGAATTCAGCTGAGGTAACAGCAAGCCATATATAAAGCAAATCTGTTTCAGAATATAGGATTATCAGAAGCAAATATAGTTCACCAAATTTGCTAAAGAAAAAAAAAGAATTTTCTCAAAACTTAATTCGTCTAACTTAGGCCATTCTTACGCTTTATGAAGGTTTTTGTGAAGAAAATGGAACATAGTGAAAAAACATCTTTCACACAGTAATTCTATACTTTGTGTATTTTCATCAGGAAATGTCACTATATAGTAGGACTACGCTGCTCCCTCCCAGAAATACCAAATTCACAGGCAATTAGTATTAGGGATCCAAAGAGGAACGAAACCATTTTTTTGTCAGAAATAAGATCTTTCATAGATCATGCTTACCTCACTCTACATTAACTATTGTAGAGACAAGGATATAGCATAAAACAGTACGTACAATACACTTGATACATAGAGTAGCATAGTTATTTGCACAGTTCAAGAGGAGAAAAAATCTTGTGAAATACCCAGAGGTATTTGCAGGTCTGGTACCACTCACATTACTGATACTCATTATGTATAAAAACTTCCATAGTAGCTAAAGGAAAATGTGCAACAGAGCAAATATTTAATTTGAAATTACATTACTCAGCTGAATTATTGTTTGTGAGCTTGTTATCTGGTATACCAGATATTCTAACCAAATTTTTAGCTATTCTTTCATTAATTCAATCCAGATATAAGGCTGAAAGCATTTCAATTCACATCTGTTGGATTAACATTGATATACGGGTATATTTGCTCGATTCCCTAATTGCTACAGATCAGCCAGTCTCACTTCTGCCCCTGGGAGAACCCTGGGGTGAGTCCTCTTGGAACACATTTTGAGGGTGTGTGGTAACAATCAACATGAACTGACCAAGGGTAAATCTGCCCTGATCAATCTGACTGTCCTCTGTGATGAACTGACTGAACATATGGATGAGAGGAGAACCATGGATGGTACTTAGCTTGGCTTTTGCAAGACTTTTTACGGTTTCTCCCACAACATTATTCTGTCCAAGCTGGGATGTTACAGACTGGATGGGTGGAAACTAGGTGGGTGAGTAACTGTTTGGATGGTTGGGCTCAAAAGGTAGTGGTTAATGGGCTATACTGGCTGTACGCTGTCTAGATGTCCATAGCAAGTGGCATTACCTGGGGGATCTATCCTTACATCTTTCAGGATAAAGGATCTGTCCTTACATCTTTATCAGTGGCCTGGAGTACACAAAGGAGTACATGTTCTTCAAGTCTGTAGGTGAGACACACAAATTGAGAGGACTCATTGACATGCCCAAGGGCAGGACTGCCATCCAGAGGGACCTAGACATGCTGGAGGAACGGGCTGACAGGAACTTTATGAAATTTGACAAGAACAAATACAAAGCCCTGCTCTAGGGAAGAAAAAACCCTGCAGTGACGGGGCCAGGCTGGGCACTGCCTGGCTGGGGAGCAACTCTGTTGAAAAAGCCCCAGGGGTTTTGGCAGACAGCAAGCTGAGCATGAGCCTGCGGTGAGCCCTGGCAGCAAAGCGAGCCAGCACCATCGTGGGCTGTATGAACAGGCACACAGCCAGTAGCTTGAGGGGTGGTATTATCCCCCTCTACTCAGTATTTTATAGATTACACCTTGAATACTAGATCATAGGATAATTCTGGCTGAAAAGGCTCTCAAGAGGTCTCTACTGAGGATCAAATATGAGATCAGACCTAGTTGTTCTGGGCTTTATTCAGCTGGATCTTGAAACCCTCAAAGGACAGAGACAGCATAATGTCTGTGGGCAGCCTGATCCAGTGCTGGACTGTCCTCATGGTGAAGAAGTTTTTCCTTATATCCAGTCTGAACCTCCCATTTCAATTTATGCCTGTAACCTCTTGTCTTCCTGCCATGCATAGCTAGGAAGAGCATATGTCTGCCTTCTCGATAGAGTCCTCGTGGGTATTGGCAGGCTACTGTTAGGTGTCCCCAAAGCCTTCCTTTTGTCAGGCTGGACAAGGCCGCTTCCCTTAGATAAGCCAGTAGTTACGCAGATTGTCATATGCATGTAGCAATGCTAGAATTACTAATGGATTTGTCTGTACTCTGGTTTTATGGTTTTATAATATTATCTCTAGTACTTTAAGGGAAAGAATGACAAGTATAAAAGGGGCAAAGATGTGTTATAGTAGAGTACTTTTCAGTGAATTTAAAACAATTTTTTTTCTTTACAGCTTTGCCTTCCATGTACCTATGCAGTTTTTTCCCCTCTATTGTTCCTAGTTCAAAGATGGGCCTCAGACAAAAGCCATCTTAACTCAGTGGAAAGATTTTCAGAGATATCAGCGGGCAATGGGCTGACAAGCTAATAAAATCTTCATGAAAGGTACCATTGGTTTCAACTGGATGCAGGAATGAGCCCATAGTCATACTAAATGAGAAATGTTTGTCTGGTCTGGAAAGACACTGTTTGGTTAAAGATTACCTAAGAAGCAGATGTCTGATAGCTCACTCATTCTGAAATGCTGTAATATAAAGACTATTAGGCAACATACAAATTCTTTAGTACTAGACTGGGCAGGAGGTAAGGGGCAGAATGCATTTACTGTATAGTTCTTTATAGCTGTATAGTTCATATTATAGCAGTGACATGCATCATTTTTTCGCTACACTTCACTATATATATATATGCAGGGTATAAAAAAAAAGCATATGGCTAGCAGACATTAAAAAAAGAGACATATTTATATGAAATATCTCAAATATGGCTTTATATTTAAAAAAATTGTTTTAATACATTAATTACCATCTGTATGTTTACTGAACTGTCTCAACTGTGTGAAAAGATATGACATGTCCTTAAACATTTGTTGAATCTTAACACATATTGCAGAATCACTATTTAACATTCAACAACTAATGTCATTTGTTATAAGAAGTCTTTCCGTTTTATTTTAAACTTAATTTAACAGTAATTCAAGTGTAATATATTCTCTATTGGATGGTAATCATTAAAAAAACCTGGTGGCCTAAATTATTAAATTTAGATGCTTTTAAATCACTGTATGCACCTTGAGCAAAGATCATTCCTGTTACTAAAATACAAAATGAAAGACATATTGAGGGGTTCTTGGTTTTGTTGTCTTTCTTCCTCTGTTTTCAAAATTTCCTCTACATTTTGCTTTGCTTATGTTGCTTAACATCATGCCTGCATACGTGCTTCCTGCAGGTAGATTGATGAAGGGGCAGCAGTAGAATGTCAAGTCTCAAAAAATAAACACACAAAAGAAATTTGTAAAAATCATTTCCCTACACTATTTCTGATGAGAGGAACAAAACAGAATGGAACTGAGAATAGCTACTTTTTCCTTGATTTATGAGTTGACAGAGGTAGCATAGAACAGAATGTACACCGACTACAGAGGCAGTATAGAACTTTCACAGATTATTATTAAACATGTATTAGTACAAAGTGGTTCATGACAGAGAACAAAGGTGCAGGGCTTACAAACAAAAGGGAGAAGTACAACAGTTGACTAAAGAACTAGGGAATCAATAACAAAGAGAGAAACAGAGCAAGGATTCATAGGGTGAATTTAATCTAGGAATTTCCATGAAAATACACTTAGTGTGAACCATAAAAGAATATGGTAACATTTTCCTGGTTGGTGCAGCACAAGTTAAAGAGCAGAGCGGATAGGAGATATATAGGGATCTAATGGTATTACAATTTCCCTTAGCCTGAAAATACACCCTATAAAAATTGAGCATCAGAAAAAGAACAGAAATTGTAAGAAAATATTTTAAAGTATAGCTGAAATTAAAACCCACACACACGCCTGTCACTCACTGTATTTGAGTATAACTTGTCATAAAACAATCAAGAGAACTAAAAGAATTAAAAATCTGCATTTCTTTACTAATTAGATCTAACTAACTAATTAGACCTACTTCATTTGCATTTTCATTAAATGTGTTCAGGATACAAATTTTTCTGAAAAAACAATACAGCAGAGGATATACTATGTTAGTAAGTCAGAGATGTATATCAAACTATACTAACTTCAGTATACCTGACTGCAGACAACAATTAACAACAACACAAACAGTGTCAAGACCTAAGTTTTTGGGTACTGCTACGCTACATATTTAAGAAATATGTATATTCTTATAACTTAAAGTGAACAGAACTTAAAAGCAAGGTAGAGGGTTCAAATTTGGAAAGCTGAAATAAATTAGAAATAGTTAAGAAGACTTACCTGTAAAAGGAAATCGAAAGAAAAAAAATAGCAGAGAATAAGAAAGAACAAATTACATTTAATTACTTTAAAAGAAAGGTTTTCCAGAGTGCTGATGGAATGAAGACAAAGAAGAACACATCTCCAAAGATGGTTTGTATCAGCAAAAATTAAGTATGCAAAGCAGAAAAGGTGGGCTCAACAATGGAAAAAAGTACAGAAAAGAGAATTTCTTCCTTAAATTAGTAACAAGGAAGCCACCAACAGTCTTCAGAAAGAAACTTTTAGTGGATTCAAGGCAATTAGAGAAAGAAGAGAAATCAATAGGGGCAAATAGTGGCTAGGTAGCACTTGCTCTCTTTATAGCCTTACATCTCAGATTCTTGTATAGTTTTGGGTGGAGTTTATGAATATTTTTTTCTTCTGAAATTGTGTTTGCTGACAGGTCAGGGATCTATTTAAATCTGTTGAACAACATATTTTATAATAATGGATATATTGCTATATCTAAAATAGAGTAGATCCCTAAAGAAGCATACATTTTTCTTTGATGTACCTTGTACTGCTGTCTTTGCCCACTGATACCTTTAGTAGAAGTATTTATATGTAATATAATACACATCAGTGTTACATTGCAGATACTTCAAGTAACTTTTTTTATATATGTTTTGTTAAAAGTTATTAGAGTAAACCTTTTATTCTTTAATACTTCCTGCTGTCATTAAAATGCTTATGTTTTTTGATGTTTTCAATGCACAGTTCAAAGTATGTAACAAAAACCATATTCCACTCATTTCTCTGGGAACAGATTCACTTACAGATTCCAGGGAAAAAAAGTAGCAATTTATCAATACATCTTTTTCCCTTGTATTTTATTTTACAGCAGATGCGATTTAAAAGCTAAATTCTGCTCTACTCCCACTAGCACAGCTACCAACATATTTTGTTCTAGGTTTACACCATATAAATAGGATGAAAATAAAGGAAGTGGTTTTCAAGAGCAGCAGGACCCTGTGAGTAAAGCACTCTGTGGCATGCTTAGATAGTTGTGTTGTATACTTCAATTCTGCTGTGAGTCCATTACTTGCCTTTGACATCTAGGGTCCATGTACATAAAACCAGCACTGTGATTTAAGACTACAATTTTTAAAATCCTTTCTTAACACTACAAACCTCAAGTGTTCAGTCAGAAAATACTTTTCCCTGGGTGACTAAAGTTCTACTTTTAAGGATGCCCACAACTTCCTTATTTTTGTTAGTACTTAACAGATCAATGCCTAGGCCTCCAGTGTGACATTTTCTTTCATATCCCCTTTGGGAGACTAAATATAGTAGCCATGTTTCAATCATTCCCACTGTAAACACACAATCAAGGTCTGTACAAACGACAGGGGAATTGATTGCATTCACTCAGAAATATAGCCAGAGGGCAAAGAGGTAATGTTCCAAAAACTTAGCAGAATCTCAGAATGGTTGAGGTTGGAAGGGACCCCTGGAGGACCTCCTGGCTCAAACAGTGTCACCAAAAGCAGGTTGCCCAGAGGTTGAAGTACCTGATATGGGTGTCCCCGTTCAGATTTCTGTTTGTGAAGGGATACAAACTTGCAAGTCTTACCTCACAGGAAGATAATTAATCACCTTCACTGCCTGAAAAGATGAATTGGATCAAATCCCCAAGAATGGTATTGTACTGATACTCCTCCAGAAGGGCCAAGACCTTGATTCTATTTTCTGTTTCTTCTGGCATCCAGGATGCTTTTCCACCTAGGGGGTCTATAAAGCCAAACTTTGAACTGAATTTTGATACGATGAAACTTCTGTTCTTTAACTCAAATGAGAAGTGACAGAGACAGATCCCATCAAGACCAGACTGAATGTTAAAATTCTGGCGTAGGGGGAGGCGGAGGCTTTGAACCCCTTCAGAAAAGGTTTGAAACAAGTTCTTCTAATTTTTATGTTGTCACTTTCTCATTCTCCTGACAAGTTTTAAAAAGAAATGGTGACACTTTTGAAGATGATGTGGGTATCTGTTGGATATTCTCTGGTAGGTCTATCAGATAAAGCTGTTTGAAGGACTATGGTATAAATCCACTTTTGGCTCTAGCTCAACTTTTGCATGAGCTACCATGATGCCACAACTATGAAGACTAGTGCCATTTTGGATATGTGAATGTATGCAACTCTAGGTTTCTAAGAAGTTTTAAAGAACAAGAGGAATATTGAATTTAGCGTTAAGCAGCAAGATGCGAGAACTACATACTTGGAATTAGATTCTAAATGTTTGCCCAGAACATCTAATCAATCATTTATACTATTTTTAGAGCAAGCCCTTTATCTCCTTATATATGTTTTACTTCTCTAGACTGAAATTATTTGGAGCAATGAATTTCTCTGATGTGAATACTTATACAGTGGCCAGCACAATGGAGTATCTAATTTGTTTTAGTTTCTGATATAAACAGAGTCCATGGGTTTTTGTATATTCATTGAACTTACATAAACTCCAACCTTATAGCTGTATGGCAAAGGAAATGTTTGCTTCTAAAAGCTAAATTAAACCAAAATCAGGCAACCAAACAATAAATGCAATACATGCATTTGCTGCTGCCTGAATGTGAATCTTAATTACACTTTTCAGGCTAATTATTGTATACTCAGATTTTGAGTATACAAACTAATTTAACGCTTTCTCCATTTTCTGTAATTACTTTAGCAGGTTTTATTATATTTCAGTTTTAATATCTTTGCAATGCTGAGTCTGTTTCAATGCATAACAAACACTTTGATGAGCCCTTATTTTTAAGACTAGTCTCTCTGTCTTGAATGGAATTGCTGCTCTCTGTCTACTCATATGAATAAACATGCACAGCCCATCTCAGAACAATAAACCAGTCCTGATGTTGAAAATTTTTCTCATTTCTATCAGTTTTATATTCAGGCTTATTATCTGAAAACTAACTCCTTGATATTGTACATTTGCATATGTATGAACAGTCATCCACCTGCATACAGTTATTCTTGGTGCAGTGTTTTAGCACTTGTGAGGAGGAATTTCAGACCTTATCTACCACTTTTACTCTTTATCGATCGGTCCCTGATCCTTCTGCAGGAGGCTTCACCTGACATAGATACGAAGGAAAGCAGGGCTGGTGGAGAGCAAAGGGAGGTATCGTCCTGCTCTGCAATTCTAAATAGCCAGCAGAGCTGCAATGATATATGTAGCTCAGAGGTAAGGTATGACTAGAGACTTCTGCAACTTATCATCTGAATCACCTTCAGAAAACGTAAATGCGGCTTGAAATTGCCGAAGTCCAACTTCCTCACTTCTAGGTTTGTTTTTTTTTCAATCCTGTGATGGTCATCTTAAAGGTACAACGCTTATTTTTTTAGAGATGACTGTAAAATCAGGTCTTATTCAAATGGTACTGTGCTTTTAAAATCAGCTTTCAGCTTGCTTTTAACAAAGGTGACAGAATATTTAATGAAAAAGTCATTATTCACAAAGCTGTTTTTAATGTTAGAAAGACTAAGACATATAACAGTATCTTGATTAACTAATCCCCATTTGATTTAGTGGAAATGCTGAACTTAAAATTACTGAAGTATTGTTACAAACGCATCCGTGATCCTTTGTAACATTTTCCTTGATGACACTGCAGCAGTTGTTGATTTATATTTGTACGTCTCTCTGTTATGCTCCCTCTTCAGAACTCACTTATTTCAGACTTAGTGTAGTAATGAATTTTGTCTACAAGAAGGGAAACATCGGTTTTAATCCTATTGGCCACTCTACACTGTCCTTCCTGTTCCACCTACTGGAAGCCACTGGCAGAGAGGAAAAGAGTCAGATGGGTTCCTCCCCAGGGACTTCATCCTATAGAAGTGCAGAATGCAGAAAAAAAGGCAGAGGAGAAAGATCAAGTGCAAAAAGCACTTTTATGGCCCTGCAGTAGGGGCTGGCTGTTGCAGCTTCTAGCTTCTAGCTCCTGTCTGTGATGCAAAGTGAACACAGCAACAGTGGTCTGGAGTCTAAGGAGTTTAAATGTTCATGTGAAACAGAGGTGCTCCACAGAGAGAACGCCTAGTAGAGTGGTCCTCAAGAATGAATTAGCAAGGCAATACAGATGTAGCTATTACTCAGATCTGCTTGCTATTGTTATTGTGAGTTATCAGAATCACAATATATTGCAGTCTAAACATTCAAACACAACATAGAATTCAGCAGTGATACAAGTAGCAAGTATAAAAATCAGAAATCAGGAATAACAAAGTACTCTAGTTAAGTAAAGAGAAATAAATGAAGTAGGACACCTGAGAAGACCAGGAAGTAAGCTATGATTGTCTTGATATATTATAATTTTAAAAAATATTCAAGAGCAGTATTGGTCTCCGGCACTTCTGGAAGAACAGTATTTTTGTATAGCATTAAGTAGTGCAGTGTAGTATGCATTGCCAAGAGAAACTAATGGACTACCTGAAACTGGAAGTCTTCTCTAAAATAAAATACCGATTAGAAAAATATGTTCCTTACATAAAACTCTTTAACAGTCAACATATGATCTAATAAGATTATGACTAGGGAGGCTTTTGGTTTAGCTTGTCTTTAGCCAGGTTCAGGTTTCTTAAAAAAAAAAAAAAAAAGAAAAAGAAAAAAGAGGTTTGTGTATTCCTGCTCCCTGTTGATCTATCTTTCAATAATGTTTTAATACAGTGGTCAGTTTTAACTAAAGTGGACAGACAGTTAAAGAAGAATAAAAGAATAGATAAATTCTTATAAATTTTATGAAATCCAGTGATCAAGCAGGTAAGAGATACTCAGTTTAGCACCTTGACTAGGAGAAAGGTTTCAGCACGAGTGAAGCCGTTATCTATTCTGTTTGGTTTGTCAGCTAACCCATGTGCACACAGTGGGAAGCAGGGAGAATTTGGGTTATTTCCATGTAAGAATAAGGACTCCAGTTTACACAGGCCCAGCGCAAGGTCTGCTCGAGACTGAGAAGTACTAGAGGGGTAATGCCTGCCATGAAGCATTTGGAAATGGGGAGAATATGTGAGACATATGCCATAAAAGCACGCTGTCCCTGTAAGGATTCAGTGAGGTATTGTAGAGTCACAGTGCAGCCCTTCCAAAGACTCATAGATCTCCACATGTTTTTGAAGATACCACTAAGGACTTGTGGCAAAGCTGGCCACAAAATGACACATTTCCATTTTAAATAGAAATGTTGCAGCAAAACAGTTTTAATATGCAAAGACAACCATTAATTGCTGAGAGCTACTTCTTGAATAACTGAGCTACTTTCTCAGCCTGAGGGACAAATCTATTCCCACAATAGCCAAATTTGCAAATTTTATCAGAAGAGAAAGTATGTAAGAGCTGCTTCTCCCCTTCTTAAAGAAGTTCCCTGTATTTAGGAGAAATGCTGAGCTTTGATTTGACTGAAAACTACAGCAAATGAAAAGACCTCACTTACAGCTTTAAAATCCCACACTTCACATTATTTTAAGGTTTTTAATTATATGTCACAAATGTAATCAATTAGAAGTTACTAAATTATACCATTCATGATACATTAGGAGGAATTAATCCATTTTACTAAATAGTCATTAAGAAGGTTAGGGTTTTTTTTGGTCATTGGAGGCTACAAATGGGATAATACTTTTATAAAGGTGTATAAAAATGGAGAGATCTTTGGTAGCTAGTGTTATAGATGTGTACTTTAATCTCGTTTTTAGAAAAAAAGAGAATCCAATGAACTATATGCAAAAAGTAATGAAAGATGACCTTAAATAAAGAGGTCAGAGGAAATGAAATGACTCATATTAACTTTTCGTATTTTTAAGAAACTAAATAATGACAAAAAGGAAATAGATAAATATCCTGAAAATACCAGAGAAATAGAAAGTTCATTTAACGATGTATAAATTAAGCAGAATTTCGACATAACTATAAAAAAGGAAAGTAAGAAGACAGAGAAATTCCCCAAATTAGAATGCTCTATCAGTCTGCAATCCATTTTCTTAATAATCACGTCTCCGCTAGAAAAAAATATGACAGTGGATTTGGTATATACTTTGTTTTAGATATCTATAAGGCCCATAGGAGGTTAAGCAATTTTAATAATATTTTACAATAGATAATAGTGCAGAAAAACAACTGAAAAAATGATGATACACAGCCTTCAGGAAGCAGGCGGTGAGGTTACTTACCTGAGATAAATGGGGCTCAGAAGCTGTAAACTATAGCAATGTGTCAAAATCATAATATTGCACCCGCATCAAAATTATGCACCTGAATAAGAAGTGCTTAATATTAATTCTTGAGAAAAATAACTTTGAAAAACACCTTCTTGCTAAAAGGCATTAAGAATAATAGTTAAGGCTATGGAACAGTAGTAGTAAGTGATGCTGCAGTTAAAAGCATTCCAATTTTCCCAACTGAACTGATACAATAGATTAAAAATTCAAAAAGTTGCACAGTTCACAAAAGATGAACTAAATCATTAGTACTGACTGTAAAATCACTTGCAAGGAAGCAACACTTTGGTTTGCTGATGCCCTGGTTCTGTATTGCTTTTTAATGGCACAATGAGCTGTCAATTGAGATTAAGTTCTTTGAAAGGGTCTTTTCATTGAATTAAGCTTCTTAATAAAAGTAATTACTTTTCTAATTCCCCACTGGGCTATTAAAATATAATCCAGTACCAACTGGAGAAAAAGTAGAGATTCAATCACTTCAATTGAAATTTGGACTGGGCCCATAACATCAGAACCAAAGCTACAGCCTTGGCAAAATAATATAAGCAAGAATGGGACTGAATATATTGCAGAAAAGAAGTAGAACCAAGAATTTAATAATTTTAATGCAGAAAGAAAATGATTCCATTGTTTAATTACAATTAGGTTCCCCTTAAATCGATATATTTTCAAAAGCAAACAAAAAGAAGGAAAAGGAAGAGCAGCAGCTTTTCATTGCAATAGTTAGATCAGATAGCTACGGGCAAGTGTATTCTACTAACTCAGCTAAGAGAAAAGCAGACAAAAGTTGAACGTTCTTACTGAAATGTTGAGATTTTTATTCACTTAATAGAAAGTCCTACCTGAAATTTACAGTCTGTAAAAGAGAAACTGTATGGGCAGTTTCTCAGCCTAGAGAAATGTCTGGGCAAAGAGTTCCCTGAATTTATATCAGATTTTACAGATCTATTTCCATGTGCGAATTTGGTGCTGTGTAATGACAACAGTTGAGGTTTTTCTGTGGAACTAGCAGCGATGGGCTGCACTGCAAAAAATCAAGTGATTTCTATTGAGAAAATGTGTCCCGGGAAAAGCACACTGGACACTGATTAATACTGAAAAACACTGCACAGGCTTGGAATAATTTTTCCTGTTCCCAGCCACTCCAGGTTGACCAAAGGGGCATGGATACTTAGTTTCTGTGCAGATGCTGCATTAAAAATAAAAAAAAGGTGGGCTACAAAACAAATGGAAGTTTTCAAGGGACTTCTTTAATTAAATTAGTTATTCATGTTTATTAAGATTCAGAAAGACTTTGTGATCTGAAAACTAGGATATTACCATGAGAATCATGAGATCTTTGCTTTTCCTGGTCCTGATGTTGACTAGGAGGATAACTCTGAGATTCCTGTTTCTGTTACATGAGTTCTGCTTTTCCACTTGTTTGTCTTGTCTAAATGTGAATTAGGTGGAAGTGCTTCTTTCTTTATATCGCCTAGCATACAGGCAGTACAATTCACTATAGGATGATGAAATTCTCATGAGACAACTGAGAGACATCCCGGAAACAGCACTTAAATAACTAAAAATCAACCTTTTGGAAGTGTATACATCCACATAAGCCAGAGAGGATGGTCTTTAAGTTCTTCCTCGCTTTCTTTTTACAAAAGCAGAAACACTGAAAATGCCAGGTATGAAACCATATACTTAATTAACCTTCCCACCTAGACCCATTAACTAAATTTCCATTGGATTATAGTGAAATTTCCTTCCACAGTATCATTACAAGGAGTCAATTGAACAAACGACTCAAAAATACAGTAAGAAGATTTTTGTCTATGTAGGGTTTTTTTTGTTTTGTTTCTTAACAGACTGCCTTTAATATTCACATTTTGCCCTAATTCTTAGAATTAGAAATCATATCTATTTCAGTATAACTTATAACTAATGAGTGATTTTCTGCATTAGACCAATCATCACATAGAACTGAGGACAGAGAAAAGTGAAACGTAGTTAAATAGAGTAAGAACTCCCTTCTTTCTTGCATAGTATATAGAGTACTTTCTTTAGTTGTCCTAGTCGTTGTTGAGCTTCAGCTGTAAGCAACAAGGGAGAATAGTAAGCACAGTACAGAGGTTTAACTAGAGACACCTAATGCAAGATTTGCAATGGACTGACTGCTAGGCTGCTCAGAATTCAAGCAATAAAAATGCTTTGGGGAAATGAACATAAAGTAACATGTATTTTATATTAGATGATTACAGCACAGGACACTCCATAATCAGCTTCACTGCTGCCTTATTATCTCTTGATAGCTATGCTAAAATAATTTGTGTCTTGCAAAATGAATCCTTAGCCTTGAAAAAAACAAATGAAAGTCTAGTTTTATTATTCATTAATTAAAAATAAAAAAATTGCTGGCAACTATGGAAAATAATTAAACTTAATTAAAAAGTAACTTCGAACATTGATTTTAAATGTGCATGTCTATATCAAAATTGTCAGTTATGCCAAGTGATTCATACATTGGAAGTGCTACACACAGTATGAACAGAAACATGGAAGCATCTGTGAGATACAGGTATGAAGTTCTCCTACCTCACTACGTGTACAGCCTATCTTAAATAATTACTTCCTGCATTGCTAGTAGTTAACATCCTTTTGGACACCAGTCAGTATATCTTATTTTTAACTTGTTTCTAAACAGGGAGATTCTTGTTGAAGGATTCTTCTAGTATTTGTATATGTATCTTGTATGGGTTTCACTCCATTTCTGTATATTTTCACTAGACCTTGACTGAGAATAAATATTTTGTATTTTATGTATACAAAGGCACCCAATTAAACTGCTGTAGTTTGTGAAGTTCATTACTTAGAGGCACTAAGATAATTGCACACTGTTCAAGAACTACCCTCCGTTCAAAATTCTATGAATTACAAACATATTTACCCCTAAAGTCTGAGCAGATGTTCTTTTCTGTTTTAAAGCATACTGTTCATCCAAAAATTGAAATAAAATACAAAACACTGCCATTGCACACCAGCTTGAAGTGAAAGCTCATGAGTACACAATAACATCATTCAGTCAAAATAATTTATAGCCATATAGAATTAATGCAAGAAGACTCAAGTGTTGGGGGAAAAAAAAATCAGGAACAAAAGCAGAACTAAAACTACTAATGAATTTGATAAGAAACCGGTCTCCAGATAGATGCGCTCTCTGAAGATCATTTAAAAAGTGAACATGCATCATCAGCCCACCGGACCAGAATTTAGTGAAAAAGATATCATTCTTTTTAATGTTGATTTATCTCAAATTCTTGTATATTTATAGTAAATTCTGGATCTGGCACTGAAGATGGAAAAAAGGTTTGCTCACTACCCACAATATCATAGAAAGTGGGTTTAAAAACCCACAACAGACCTATAACATAAACCTTAAGGATTCTTTAAGTGAGATTTAGCTCACAGTTTATGACAGGTTTTCCATTACAGTCAGTGCAAATAAAATCAATGCAGAGTATAGAACCTAGAGGTGCTTAGCTGCCCCACTGTGAGTGTTCACTCTGGAGTCAGCTAGACATCTGTCTAGGCTGTATCAGCCATATCCTTACCAGCTCTAAGGGGGCTGTATCTTTTTGCACCTGGTCACCTATATACGGGCACGTAAATTCCAGTGTCGATCTGCAAGCTGAATTTTGCTATTATCTGTCACTAAATGCTTCTTTAAAATTGTGTTTAAACTAGAGGAAAGTAAGCAAGTTCTTTTTTTTCTTATTTTACAGGACTATTTGACTTGCATTTTTTAATGATATTCAGAGTGTACCTAATTAAAATGGAGTGTGCAGTCTTGACCTTCCCGTAATTAACTTTTTCTGTAAATCAGTAGCAGTTCCTTTTAAATCAATGGGGTTCTTCTGTCTCTGTGGTATCACTAATACTGCAAAGCTTCTAATTTAGAAACCTGTTCCAGGACAATGGTACTTTTGCCAGTCCAGCTTTTATGAACAATATGCATTTTTGCAGATGTCATGGCTACACCTGCAATTCTCTCACCTGAGAGATCTGGGTAGGACCCTGAGGTTTATGTATCTCATGGACTTGGTGTTTCATATTCACATTTTTCTTACAGGCAGGCAGTTTGGTCTGACTTCAGAGCACCTGTTGAGACCAACCATCTGTGGGACAGGCAACAGGGCCCTTGTAGGACTATCTCTGGTCTCCTCTGCCCTTGAGTGAACCTCAAGAGCAGCAGGCACAGGCGACGTGTCACGGTCAGATGTGATGAGTTTGAATTCTCTGTGGCATGGTCTGAACTGTAAGACTCTCATAAGGCCACGAGAAATACCCACTCTGGTGTCTCAGAGATGCTGCAAAGAATTTTCCAGAAGATAAGTATTTTGGGTAGGCATAAAATTTACCCTTATAGCCCTGTCAGGAGCTTGCTCCTACCCAGCAGTATACAGACAACAGCATGCATCTTCCTGGAGCTGTATCAGGGAAGAAGTGGTTTGTTTGCTTGTTTTAAATACTTAATTAATTAAATGTAATACTTATTTTATAAAAAAGGGGAAAAAAAAGAAAATATATTACCATAAAAATGTAAAACAAGTCGCTAGAAATGAACAGTACGATGCAGAGAATTATCAATTCTGTTCTTTTGTCAAGTACTTGATTTACCATCGTGTTCTGATTTAACATGGCCATTTAAACAAGAGCACTCAGCAGCAAGAAAAATGCTACCATGGGCTATTGTTTATTCCAAACGTGCTTATCACCCGTGGCTCTGCACATCTTCCATTCATTTATAACTGTGGAACATCAGGAGGAGAACGGAACAGTTGAATTACCTGACAGATTTGAGCTGCACAGTGCATGGTTTCAAAAACTGTCCTTGTTTCTGGATTCAGTTTACTTTAATCTGCAAGTTAAAACATTTGAAATACATTTACATATGAAGTATAACACTAAATAACAGTTACAGCAACTGTGCCCTTGTTAAAAAATCAATGACTTTTACCAATAACGTAGTTCCATTGAGACCAAAGTGTTTTCATCACTGAATCAGTGTGTTTTCGTCACTGAATCAGTGTGTTTTCATCAAGAAGTCATTTTGTTTTTTATTAAGTCTGCATTTTGGGGGCTGATCTCAGCCTCTCCCCCCCTCCCCAAAATAAAAATCAGCCTTGCAATATAATAACCAAGATTGGAGGAGTTAGTACTCTAGGCTGGTTATAAAACGGATGTGTAAATGACAGGAAACTGAATCACTGTGAAGTTGCAATAAACTTAACCAGTTGGTATATGGTGGAAGAACATAGAAGGGAAAACAGTATGCAGCAGAAAAGTCAGAGATGATGGTTTCTCTAATCCTAATTTTCCTTGTCCCACACATCCCTTGCTATTCCTGCTAAATTCAGGCTTTGCAAACAAGGCATATTTGCAAATAAATTTAGAAGAAACATTATTCATATATGCTTAGTGTTATGCCTAATCATCACAGAATAGCAATCTGAACCCATCTTGTACACCCACTGAATGGCACTCAATTTATGTTGTTCTACCACTAACACTATTGCGGTTTACACAGCTGAAAACGGCTTTGTCTGCGTATTGGATAACATGCACTACCTCAGATCAGCAGTTTTCCATTCAGGCTTTAATCAAAACAATACTCTGAGCATTCACATGGGGCATTAGATAAGCCTTTTGCTAGAAGCTGATTCAGAATCTCCCCATTCATTCAAATGTTTCTGGAAAACTCATTTTAACTAAATGCACACATTTTTACTACTCAGTAAGAAAGTTCATTCCATGAAGGTGAACTTGGTGCAAGAGTGCAAACCTTTGTTTAAATTGCTAACTGAAGCAGAAAAAGCACAGAAAGATCAGAGGGAGTTATATTTCTGTAATGATAAGTCTATTTTACTGATGTTATCAAAACATATTTCCAAATGATTCACATACAATTTATTCCTTTTCACTTTATACTTCTTTGGCCATCAATAGATTTCCAAATGTACCCAGCTGAACTAATGACTAAAAACACAAATTAAAGGGTTTTGTTGAAGAAGAAACTAATAATGAATTACTTTTATAAGAATGATCTGTAACTCTTCATCTCATTACTTGTTACTAGTAAGTATTTAACAGATTTGTTTATTAAAATGTTTAAGGGTATCAGTAGAATGAGCAATTATTGAACTTCTGTATACGACATGAAAAATATTGACATCAAAAATATATACTGTTGGTATCAGCATTGACATTATAATAGTATCATCTAGAGCAGCTTTAGGATTACATTATTGGTCTGTACATAAGAAGTACAGCTTGACAATAAAAAGGAAAAGGGCAAGAGCAAAAATCTTACATTTTCACTAAAAGTAGTCATATTCTTTGGAACTGAGAAAATCCAGGCATGTGCATGTAAAAACTTTTATTTAGTAAACTATTTTATGTTTTTCAGAGCAAAAAGAGCAAATTACATCCAGCAGGCAAAAACTGCGGCCCTGTAGATAAACTTCTGACAATGGCTATTGAAATCATCAATAATAAATACTGTTTTCTGCAGGGAAAAGATCAAACTGTGTTTAATAAAAAGAGAGGAAAAGTGATGGTTTATGTAGCATGGAATAGCATTTTTTCTTTTGTCTTCTCCCAGTACTTTGAACAAGGAGGAATATTTGCTTATAAGGCAGAAGAGAATGCAGTCGGCCATTAGAGATTCTGTACATGAATTATGGCAATTATAAATAATTACTACTATATTTTTTGTTGTTTGTAGGGGTTTTTATATATATATATATTTTCTGGAAAATGGGAATAGTTTTACTGTAGTGAAATAGCATCACTTTATACCATTTACAACAGCGTTCATCCCCATCTGTAAATTTAGAGGATCGATCAGCTGAAAGATAACAGCATCTCAAACATGTACATGAAACATTTTCTTCCAGGGTACTTAAAATAGCAAAGTTACATTAATATATTTTGGAACAACAAGAAGAAAGTAAAATCTTGGATTGCAGAAAGGACATTCTGAACCTCCTGACAATAATTGTGTCAGGACACCGTGTTGGAGAACATCTAAGATGTGCAAAGCCCTACTTCAACAAAGAGATTACGAAAGAAAGTAGTACTCAAAGCAGCTATGCTGTGAACGTGCATGTTGACCCTCTTCACTGACTTAGGCACGTGTTCGGCACTGTCACAGATACTTACAGACACATCCACTGTGACTTAGCACTCTATTAAAATTCCATATGCTGAAGTAGGTGGCAGGATAATTTTCTTGAGCAGAAGTATGCATGATGAGAAAGGGATTTATTTTTAAGTTAAGCTTTGCATAATGGTTTAAAACACTTTCTGCTACACTGTTCTTTCAGAATATATTTTGTTCTATTTATTTTCACTGAGGTATACAGCAGCTCTTTCTTAATTTTTTTTTAATGAAATGAATATGCTTAATAAGTTGATGACAAATTTGAAATAAAAAGTAACAAATTTTCAGCACTTTTACTAAGTGGACTTGGACACACACAGTAAAAAAGTTAGGATTTTACTTTAGTCCTTTAATCAAAACAAGCTCCTGTGGAAATTCAGTTTGAACAAGATTTGTAGAATCTGTTCTTTAGAGAATAAACGAGCCTCAGGGTAATGAAAGAGTGGTGTCTGTTCAAGGTTTACCTTCCACCCTTTCATTTACTCCTTATCTTCCTCCCACATCCCCTCTCACCTTTCCTGTTGATATCCCTCAGCTAGGAATCAACTCCCCTATGTTTCAACTGGAAGAACAATGCTGGCGAACTTGAGCAGCGTCTGCTCAGAGGCCGTTTGAATGTCTATACACACATAACACAATAAACCCACGACTGAAAAAAACGGCACATACATAATTGACAACCACCTGATTTCTGAATTAAGTGTAAATAATGTATTCAAAATCCAATTACTAATATTTAACGTGGATAAAGCAGCAGTAGCTATGTTTAGCTCCTCAGTCTTTTCAATATTGATTCATAGCTGCTGTAGAAATCCCTCCTTAGTGTAACCCACTTAAGCTCAGCATAACCCATTTAAAGGCAGACCATCTAGATGTTAAAAGCCTTCTGGGACTGTAGCTTGCAGCTTGAAAAGGAAAACAAAATTGGCGGTATAAAATAAGAAATGAACACTTAGAATATACGCTTTTCTCTAAATAGCCTTTTTTGATGATGCTATCTGATTTCTAGTTGTAGCAGAAACATCACAATACTGGCAACAATACTAGTTTTCCATACATAAATATTGGCTTCAGAAGCTATGTTTCATTTTTTATGGCCCAGAACTAATATGACTATGACAGCTGCTATTTAGCAAACAAAAAACTCTTCACATCCCTGATAAAAATAACATACTTATTAATGTTGTATTGCAATAGATTTAATATCATTGTTCATTTCAAATGACTATGCAGTGATGAAATAATGATGAAAGACTGAAAGAAAGAGTTTCCCCCAAAAAATCCAAGGGTTTTCAGTTTCCCACTGTAGACAGGCAAAGCCACGTGCTCTAAGGCTGAATGCTCAAAGCTTATAAAAGCAGAGCTTATGGCAATCAGAGCAAGCAGTTCCAGACGTATCAAAAGATGGTCTCTGTATGGCTCACTTTTGGAGTGTGAACATTCGAGTCAAGGGCTGTGGAAGAGATTTGGTGTATTCCCAAGTGAAGGGACAGAAGTGGGTTTTGCACTAGTCAAGGTATCTTTTCTTGCGAATAGCTGGGATGTACAAATTATCACAAATAAATTCAGAGATGTGCTGAGAACCTTAATTTTACTTCTATATAAACATGGAGTCTGTGTACTTGCATATTTTGTATTAATATAATCAAATACTATCCTGGAAACAACCTATACAAATTAGAATCAGAAACTAGTTTTGATAGACTTGTTAAGCAAGGTTTCACTAACACAGTCTCACTGTAGTAAAATTTTAGATGAGAGTCTTGTCACTAAAGATTTGCTTTCCCAGCTGATGTTACAATAAAGAAAGTTTTTAGAATGTAAACAGGAAATACATAGCCAAAGAAAACAACCCCTTAAGATCAATCTTTAGACCCCAAAGAAAGATAAATAAAGAAAAGTAATGAAAAACAAATCTCTGTAGGTTCCTTGAAGAATTTTGCTACCATGGAATAAGGGTAAGACTGACATACTTGCATTTCCCTTATGGTAGCCTACACGACATTGTTCTGCACAGCACTTTTTTGGACTCATTTTGAGACTTAGGAATATTTTCACAACTTGAATCCATGGAAATTAATAATGAAATACTATCTTTAGTGAAGGCAGGTTCATCCACAGAAGTACAATTTTTGTAACTTTGAATTATTTATTGAAAAACAATTAGATGGTGTGTATGCAGTACTAGCCAGAGTATGTTCTGCATAACAGAATTTTGGTAGGTATCATTTCACATCATTGCCATAGCTAAAATTGAACTTGAGAGCAGTGGAACATATTTTGGCATTACTGTAAGACATTTGTAAATGGGGAATCTGCCAAAGGAATTGGAGTTTCATTTTCATGGGTGATTCATTATTTAGCTGAAAACAGCTTGGGTAGCAAACACGTTTTCCAAAATTTCATCTGAGAATATCACAGATGATTTTTTCATGCCTCTTTGAAATTATTTGTTCTGACAAGTACTTTTGTTATTGACTATAACTAGTTAAATCAGATGTTAAGAGTCTACTCATTTTAGCAATTCCTGAACTTCTTCAGATTTCCTAAAAGACTTCGGATGACAGTTTTCATATGATATCAAATATCATAAAAACTGTATTTGTCAGAGCTAAATTTAAGATGCTTCTAATCTTTTTTTATAAACGTTTAAGATGCATTCATGAATACTTTTATAAATCTAAAAGCTAAAATGAAAGCAGAGGAGTTTATCTGTAATCATTTATTTCATAATTATCTTGTGCCTTCTAGATAGTTATAGCTAGATTTCTTTACTTTGAATCAAAAGAAAAGTACAGCAAAAGAAAGAAAATAGCAGCTGACCATCTGTGAAGAAACAATTGCCTGCAGCAACACCCAAAGTATAACGGTTTACTCCTCCTGAGGCTAAAGCTAAGATAAAACGGTTTCTAACTCAAAAGTTAGAAACTTCTGATCATGCAAGTTCAAAACCCCCTCCTTTTAATCAACCAAAAGTCTTGCTTAATGGATTTAGCCTAACAAAATTTAGGTTCCATTCTTCCTAACTTTCAGAATGAAAAGATGCCTTTGGTCGGCTCAGACATCACCACATACAACTTTAGGTTCTTCCCTCTTCTGGTCAAACTTGATTTAATGAACTACTGTAAAATTGAAACATTTCTTAGCCTACCAATAACTGATTCCATCATACACTCTTTCAACATGAATTTTTCATTTAATTAGAAATTGTTTTATCATATGCCAATGAAATATACTTTTTTGAGAATGTTTATCAATAAAATTTCTCTTGACATTTTCTTGGACTGTTTTGCTCCTAAGCCCGAAGTACAGTATGTAATGTTTAAGAAATTGCAGTTCCTGTGTATGTTCATAAGCTCTAAACTCAGCCTGAGATTTCAAGTATTTTTTTTTCCTCGCTCTTTGCTATATTTTCTGGAGACCATAAAGTTTTTGAATTCATTGCAAGTTGTTTTAATCAAGATCTGGCATTTAGTGGCTGAAGATAAGAGCTCTTAAATTAAATTGTATTTGCTGTTCTCTGAATGATGAAAGCAAAATATAATTTGCAAATGCATTTGTTAATACATACTTCGGCACTCAAAATTATTTAATTTTGTTCCCACTAAACTTCATGCAGCTTTTGCCACCTCCTTGAACATGAACAGATTTAGGTAATTTTTTACTGTAAATGTTTTACAGGATGCCATGGAACCGTACTCCATGGCCCTACTGAGGCTGTGCCAGGAATGCCTTAAATAGTACTCAGTCAGACAAAGTTAAAGATAAACAAATAATACATCTTAGCAACCTGAAGTCTTTTACTTGTACCTCAGTCACTGGCCTACTCAGTACTTGTGAGCACATCATTAAATTTTATTTTACTAAAAGAGGACAGAAGACTTAGCAGTTTCTTAAAAATATGAAAGAACAATATGAACAATGTCAAAACCCCCTAAAATTAGGAAGCGTGGTAGGATTGGGTAAATAACACTTGCTCAAAAATTCAAGAAGGAATTTTACAAAGAGTGGAAACTAATTCATACAACTAAACGTGAAATCAGAGGAATACCCCAAGTATGTGGGGACACTATTTTAGACAGAAAAAGCAGGGAGAAGTTGCCAGCAGAATTCCACAGAGATACTGTTGAGCATTTTCATTAAAGGCTTAACAGTAAGATGACAAAGTTACTGGTGATAATAAATTAGTCATGGCTATAAAGTGAAAAAACTCATTACAAGGAACTACAAAAGTACCTGTAAAAACTGAATGAACTACCAAAAAAAAAAAAAAAGGTATTTTTACATAGTTAAGCATAAAGGTGCATACGTGAATGAGAACCTCTTTGTACAAAGTATACAAATATAATAAGAAAGTGTCAAAAAGCCAATTAGAAAAACAGGAAAGCTAACAACTGGAATTTCTGTTTCATTTTTCATTCAAAAGGGATGGCTAAAACAAGTAATTAGCAAGCTACAGGCTACTGGAACCAATACAGGAATGAACTGAAATAATCTCAGCATGTATCTTTCCCCTGAGAATATGGAGGGCAGTAGGATCGAAAGAGGTAAACAGCTGTGCTTAACTTTGAAAAAATAGAATAGGAGGATCCAGAGAATAATAAATTAGACAGTCTAACTCACAAAAATGCTGGAATATCTGTCTTTGGGCAAAGACTCCTGACAAACTACAGCAAACATCCACTTGTCAAGAGAAAACATCAATTCCATCTACTTTCTCCCTGTGACTATTATTAGGCCTTACTGGTAGGTGGAAGTAGTAGATACAACACATGTTCATTGTTTCAAAGCATTTGCCAGTCTTATGTACCATTTTCATAAATAAACTATGAATTAAGTAATCCAGATGACACTGTTGTAACTGTGTGCACAGCAAATGTAAAGCTATACTTAGAGCAGTTACCGGCTGTCAAGATGGAAGGAAATACTGAGTGGGGTTTCATAGGGCCTGTCCTGGATGCAGTATTATTCAATATTTTCATTAATGACCTGGATGATGGAACAGAAAGTACACTTATTAAATTTGCAGACAATACCAAGCTGAAAGCGTCTGCAAGCACTTTAGTGAATAGGATTTGAATTGAAAGTAACCTTGACAAATTGAAAAAGTGATCCAAAAAAAAAAAGATAAAAAGATGCAATTCAATAAAGAAAAGTACAAAGTATCACACGTAGGAATAATCCCCAGCTGGAAAAATACAACAGGAGGAACAACTGACTATGCATCAGATTTACAGAGGGTAATGAACCACAGAGACACTAAGAATCAAAAATGTTGTACTATATATGCAGGACCATTTTATAAAGGAAACATGAATTAATCTTGTTTGATAATAGCGCAGTTCAGTCTCAACACTTGCCATGGTCAAAGCAGCCTGTTTAGACAGAGTACTGCATGAATTTTAGCTACCTCAGAAATATTTAATGGGGGAAATAATATGCAGAATTTGAAACCACAGACTTTGCTGCTGCAACAATTTTCTGTCCCAGTTGAGTTGAAAGTTGCAGAACTGCTATGTCTTCAGGGAGAAGAAGTATGGTACAAACTAAACTGTAGGTGTTGAACAACAGAAAAAACAGTTGGCCACAAAGATGACAGTTCTTGATTGAGCATGAGCCACAGTGGGGAATTCTGTACTGGAAAAGCCTCAAACGAAAGACATGTTTGAATAATGGAAGTTATCTTCCAATTTTGGTAGGATTTTTTTGTATTCTCCCAAATAGGCATCTGCAACTGTAATATGTGTTTTTAATGTTATGTGTACTACACTTATAATTCACACAACGGCCGTATATTGTTAATATTTATGGATTCCTAGCAACAATAGTCTTCCTTTACTGTTATCCTTTGCACAATATAGCTTCAGCAGATATTCTTCAGTGGGGAAAATACAAGATGGAGAACAACCAGCTACACTGGAGATTCAGAGCGGGTAATGAATTTCAAAGAGCTCATGAATGAAAAATGGTATACTATTGCAACATATGTAAGCAAAATTTATGTAAGAAACATGGAGCAATTATTTCATGCACTACTCACCAACACTTCACAGCCGTCACTGTGCCTACTTTCACAAGTGCATGGAATACATTCATGAAAGATGGGGCAGTCATGTCTCCAGCTTTTGGGATCTGACTGACTGATCAGAAATTATCTTCACTGGAAAAAATAATTAGTCTCTTTCAACAAAATTAAGAATTTTTTAGAAAATACCTAAAAGATTGGTTATTTTTATACATCATCTAAAGAGCTGTTGAAATCATTAGAACAAACAAAAGCTCCTTGCATCCCTATCATTAGGATTATTAAAATACCCTTTACTTCTCATATCTAAACTATTTATTGCCATTTCACCCTGCTTGCACAATGAAATTGGACAAAATAAATACACACGTATTGATCAGCAATTTGTGATGTACAGCCTAAGCTGTGGAATGTGAGGAAGCCTATAGTTCATTCCATCAGTATAGTTGACATGCTATTCTGTGATTGCTTTTAACTAAAGGAAAAAAAATGGAAGGTTTAATAATGCTCTGTGATCCTGAAACAAGCTTGCTCTTTTCATTCACAATGACACATGCCTAGTGTAACTTTGCAGAATCAAATATTTAAATAGGTCTGATTTTACAATTTTTTTTTAATAGAATTTCATTTCCATTTCAGTTAGGCCTTAATGATTTATGCTCTCCACAATACCTTCTAGAGTTTGAAACTGGATTTTGTCTTACCTTTGACCACCACTGCTGATCTAAATGCTGTCAAGAGCAGTCTCCTGAAATAGTGCATGAACTCCAACTATTTGTGAGCTATCGGTCATTTGACTTGTGTTTCGTCTCTGCAATGTTATGTGTATTATGTCTAGTGCGTAATGGAAGACCTGTTCCGATAAGCGATTTTAAGTATTGACATTGAATGAAGGTGCTCCTCTAATCCAGCTGATTTTGGAGCCATTATAGTAATTCCAAACTAATTACACCATCCATGCTCATATGGGTATGAAGCCTTTCCCTTACTTCTTGCTACCTGTGAAGTTATGGACCTAAGTCAGAATGCCATAAACAGGTGCTGAGCAAATATGTTGATTTTAATGGGGTGCGTCTGGGAGTAAAGCATGACTCAGTATAGAAACATCTGAATTAAGTTTTAATTGTAATCATACTAATTAGAATGGAAGTCAAGAAAGTCACTAAAGCTCTAAAAAGCTTCAGTTGATTTAACCAGTAATAGTAAATCAAAAACCTTATGCCTGTCTGTTGCTTCCCAAAAAGGGAAGCGAAAGTAATTCAGAGACAAGAGCTTCTCACCTAGTAGAAAATGCAGTGAGAGATCGAAATCTTGCCAAAACACTTAAATTGTTGTCATTTCTTAATTAGGGAAATAGAATTTCATTATTTAAATTACTTTATTTAAACACACTAGTTAAAATATTATATATTCAGTATATTTGCATTTTTATAAAAATAAACATATATAATAGAGTCACCTGCTACAGTGAGGCACTGTTGCAAATTCTATTATTCATGCTCATTTAATCAAATGAATTAAAGAAAATTAGTTGTACATTCTATGAAGTACTGCTTTAATCTTCTAAACTTTTCAGGATGAGGTTTGTTGATGCCTGCTACTGAATGAGACATGGTGATTTTGGAACCAATTTTATATATTCTAAGAAAGACAGAAAAGGTCTCCAGACTCTGCTCAACTACTGATAAACAGTTTTGTCTCTGCTGTTCTCTTAAGATCCAGACTGAAAAGGCTCAACAGAGAAGATACAGGACAATCAGGTCTTTTTGACACAGTTACTCATACAGGTAGTGGGAAATTTCTCTTCAACTTTCATAGGAAACTTTAGCCACCTGTATTTTTTAACTGCTGTTGATAAATGACATGCAAATAAAAGGTATGCCAACTTGTCTTGGAAATAGTTAAATATTGGGAAGTCATCGTAAGCCACATATCACAGAAGTAATGCACCATCAGAGTGGAAGAACTTGCTTTCTGAAGCCAAGAGTTGATGTTAATGACTTTTTTTTAAAAAATTTACCATTTTCTATTTGCATTTAATATTCCTCTGGAGTATTTTATTCAAAGTATGCATAAAAAAAGGACACTGGTTAAAAAAAATTAACCTAAGAATACAACTCCTATAAAGGAGCTCAGATGTAGGATGAAAGACATTCTTCACTTTAGTTACTTTCTGAATTATGCTGATTATAGATGTCTTCCTACATAAAAGATGGACAAAGTGAAATCAAGAGGCGTAAAATGCTGACATTTTCTTCTGGTTCTATCTCAAAGCCACTCTTTTGGAAGCAATCTAAATTTGGCCTTGTTCTTCTTCCATAACATTTTACCTTCAATCCATTCCAGTCTTTTAAACTTTTTATAGCCCATTTTTCCTGAGATACAGGATAGTGGAGTACCTGGAACTGCTTCTAATTTGGGTGATTAGCATACTCTGATAGCTGACCTTTACCTATCAATGCTTTAAACTTCCCTTAATCATCACAGTCCCTATAATGCAAGTTATTCCTCTGTATGTAAATGAACTGAAGTAAATGCACCTCCTGACTTTCTGCCCAGATGTTAACATGGTAAAAAGTATCATCTATTCATGGCAACAGTTATTTTTAGAATAGACAAATAAGACTGCAGTGATTCCAAGTCACGATTAAATTCTCATATTTCCTTTTTTTTTTCTTTTAAAAAGATACAATTGATACAACCCACTCACTGCCATTTACCATCATTAATGATTCCAGAAACAGTGAATAACTATAAATTATCCCCAAGCCAAAAGCAGCTGCCAAGGCTCAAAACCACTGAAAATCATTTCACTAGAACTTTTATCCCAAAACATGGATTTAGAAGTTTGCCTGTAGATAGCCAAGTGTAAGCATCCTCATGTCTGCCAAACTGTCTATATCAGTCAAAATGGATTAGTGTTTGATATGCTAGGACACATAAGAACTGGGAAGACATTGTAGAGCATCAGAAATTTATTGGCATCTTTACTGCTTATGGCTTGCAATACAGATAGGATTCACAATGGAACATGTACTTTTCCGTGTTGTACACTGAACACTATAAAATCAAGGGCAAACTATGGAAATGTCTTTACATATAAATTACCCTTTAATTTTGAAGTACAAAATACCACCCTTCAATCTGAAAAAGAGAAACAATCCACTAAAACTAACCAATCCTCTGTAGACACTGTGTAGAAAATTACTGTACTTTATGTGATGGCCACTAAGAAAATTAACACTATGTAATGATCACTGTTTTAAACTTTGTATTGATTTTAGTGGAAGTTGCCAGGTTAAAGCATGTTTTAGAACAAAAAAATAACTTCTTTTGATAATTGGATAAATGTATTAACCCCATTCTCAGAAGCATAGGAAAGTTCTTCAGTCATTATTAGAGCAGAATTATAATACATTGGATGTGGAAGTGGGGTATGACCATGCCATTAGGCTTAATGTTTCCCCCACCCCCCAGCAAACAATATACCATCTGGAAACTGGCTCTTGGAAATGATAATATAAAAAAAAATCACAAGTATTAACAGAAAAAAAGGGAATGGAGCTGAAATCAGTCTTGGTACCATTTCCTTCCAGCACAATTGTACTACTCTAAAGCTATTGAACCTGGTATCATCAAAAGAAAATGTCACAGACTCTCAAAAGCAAAGGACAGACAATTCTACAGATTATTGGATCATGTCCTATTTATAGACATCTAACCTTTTCAGCCCCAAAGAAAAGCAAACAGAAAAGTGGAGTCGTGTCATAGATCCAAGCCCCAAATTACAGTAATTTTGTACTTTTATTGTATTTTGTTAATCACAGAGACTCAGCAAAACACTGAGTCACCATTAATGTGAGCAACATTTCATTGTCAGAGTAAATAAAACTACCGTACTTAAATATTCCTGAAAAAAAGAAAATGAAACATCTGAAAAGCTCTTTGCCTTGTATGCTCTTTTTATCTTTCTGCCTGTATATTGACAACATATTTTTTTCCAGTAACTGCTTAAATAACAAACTAGACTTTGGATAATAACTGGGAGGGAAAACAGGTAAATTCTTCAACTCTAAAGTCAATCAATTATAATATTAAATTCATGCCCTAATTTAGATCTTATCTAGAAAAAAAAAATCACAGACGACATGAAATGCAAGATAAATAATTATAGGCCCAGGAATACAGTCAATCCCAACTGCACATGAGCAAAACCAGGGCCAGGTTGTGCAGCAGAACAAAGAAACTCTGGAAGGTAAGAGTTTTTGCAATGTTATCTACATAACCTAATTGCAATGGGCAGATGAAATTCTGCAAAACCTTTGCATACTTGGTTCTAGCATTGATGGGTCTCACCGTCAGTTGAGACAGAAATAAATTGATTTTGGTTCTGGATCTTTCCAAGCTTCACAAAGCTAAATTATGCTACAGGATCTTTTTCTAATTCCTTTGGCAAGCTATGAAATGAGGTACTCTACCTCAAAACAGCAGTCGCCTTTAAGTGAAAAAACTAAAATTTAATAGTTCATCTCCATTATATTCTTAATCTTCAATATAATCTTCACAATAGTTCTTTAAATTAGCATTATATCTGTCTTAAAATAAAGTGGGAAGATCTGAAATCTCCCTCCCACCCTCAAACTGAGAGCAGGTTGCCACATGTCTGCTATTGCAGATATCTCACCACTATTTCAAACACTAAAAATTGGTTTTGAAATTCAGTCACTCCTACATTCCACCATGTTATTGAAACTATCACCATCTTCAATGGGCTAGAAGCTATATCCGTTTTATAGTGAATCTAGGTGTCCTTAAATGACTGCCCAAGACTAACCCCATATACTGAATCAAATCGTTCTGTGAGGATAGTGCCAACCATCCCTAAGCTTTAGGTGAAAAAGGGTTAGCTGTATGAAATTATCAACTCATGGCATAAATGTCTTTCCAATAGACCACTGAGCTATAACTGTGATGTGACAAGGAAAACATGCATCTGTTCTTAGTTCAGAACGAAATGTGTATATGTATTACTTCCTATTTTAGCAATTTAGTCTTCATTTCTTTTAATTCGGTGGTGTAAGCTCCAAATGAAGAGAACATTTATTTGTTTTCTGGAGAGAGATCTTTCCATCTGATACCAGGACAACATCATGATTTCCAATACTGGCCTGCTTGGCAGGAATGACAGCATATGTGAGGAATAATATCATGCACTGTAGGTGTTATTCCACTGGAAACTTGACAAGGTTTCAATGCCTGTTTGTTTAAGAAAAACAACAATATCACAAATGCAAAATATTTTTCAAGAAACTTGTAATCTTCAAGTATTAAAGAAATAATTAGGCTATCAATACAGTCCTGATGTGGTCTGATTTCAAAACTACCTTGGAAGTTCCTTGTGTGGATTATTTACATCATTTAACACTGTACAAAAGGAGAAACATATTAGTTCTGATCTCCACAATATTCTAGGTATCAGGTAATTATAAGAAGCACTGTCTAGAGGAATTTATACTGGCATCATCAATTTGTCAAGAATTTGTACAATGAGTTCATTTCACTGAATCAATCTATATTTGAACTCAAAGACTGGACTATACAGTTTTTCACATGGTGAAATGTGTTTGTATGAGGAATTCAACTGACATCAGTCAAGGAGCTCACGTGAGAAAATTCTCATCAGTGTAAATAAGTTTTGAGCAATGTAGCCCTTGGCAATTTCATAACCCTTCAAGCTGTTATTACAAACCAACTAAATAAGCTTTGATTTTGGCAAGAGACAACCTCGCAACAAAAGAGTTGTCACATTTTTAAGCACTGTTTAGACAGCCAGTTGATATAAAACAAGTATGATATCATTCTGACTATTAGAAATTGTTTTCGTCACTTGTCTGCTTGACCTGAAGCCCATTCGCTTGTAATTTTCCTCACAGTCCAAACTGCTTATTTAACCTGTTTGTTCAGTCATTTAGATCTCTTCACATCAGGACAGCATTTAATGCTTCTGAAACAAACTACACTACCATATGTAAGTTTATATTGTCAATAACAATTTTTAAAATCTGTCAGCTAAACTTTTTTCACAGTTATTGGCAAGATACAGGCAATAGCAGAGTGAGTCATCTGACCTTTCTCAGGATGGTATGAGCTGTCCTCATGGGTTGCATTTTTGTCTTCCTTGAGTACAAGGGAGGCCATGGCAGCATAAACTGAAACACCTAACTTTTTAACATGCTAATTAAACCATGGGAATATGGCTACAGCCTGACAAAAAAAAGGAAAAAGAAAGAAAAAAGCACAACATGGTCTCAAATGGTCATAAGAGATCCCTCCACAAACATCATGACAAGATTTCATCTGAAGGTATGATCTTAACTCGTGACAACATTATGTCCTGCAAATGCTCACAGAAGTCAGGAACTTACAAGTTTAAGCGTGATGCTTAGTTTATAAGTCTGATGCTGCAAATAAGTAACATTACAAGAAAAGGATGAGTAAATATATATGAAAATAGTTCCAGTTTTTCAGAAAAAAATATTCAAAATCAGTTCACATAACTTTACTCTGTTTTTAAGCACTAATTAAAATAATCTTTTTATTGTATTTGTAAGTAGTTCAGGTTTGAATACAAGGCATATATTATCATAGAACTTTAAGTAGTATTTAGGTCTGTCTGTGCCTTGGAACCTTGATCAATTATTAAGATGATGTGAGAAACAAGGATATCAGCTTATTTTTTTCTGAATTCCAGCTGACTACCTGTAATCAAGCAATTTCTTTACAGTCGTGGCAAATACCTATATGTCAAGATTAATTTGATGACTCAGATACTATGCAATTATTTTAAAGGCACTTATGTCTGTTTCTGTAATTGTAAGGGATGTCATAGGGGATAAATGTGCTAAAACCCCTTTCTATAACCCATTATCATTAATTAAAAATATAACCAAATTAGAATATGAATGTCTTTTAGTTTAATTTAAAAATATCCTCAGTAAGAGCGAATGCTTATACATGTATTCCAGCAGGTATAAAACCCACAGTAATTTTTTTTGCAAGCACTGCAGAAGACTAACTGTCAAAATAAAGATCAGAAAATCAATTAATCCAAAATTTCTACATGAAAGACAACTCACTGGAGTTTTCTCCACTGTTCTCTCTTGAAATAGAATTTATATATTAGATCTATACGACATAATGACATAACCTGACAATTCTTTGTTAGCTCAAGAATTTTAACTCAGAAATGCAAATGAGAATTCCTTTTACTTCTCTGCATTTGACACAGTTCATCCATATTTTACAGAATCTCCTCAGTCAAACTTCTGTAAAAAGCCTCTATAATTTTGACAGAAAGAAACCTGATCAAGATAGCCTCGTAGAAAGAATGAGATATCTATAATTGCACTCAAGAACCAAGCTGATTCTACTGTGTTTGTAAGACACTTAGGGAAATATTGGCATTCATTTTTCATCTTGTAGGCCTTCCCTGATGCTTAACAAATACTAAGCATTTCTGTATAACTATATGTCATTACATGGAAGTGTAAAAGTTTCCAAAATAATTGGAGCCAAAGTTAGTGCAGTATTGGCACATAATTTATTTTTCTTCCTTCCTTCCTTCCTTCCCTAGTGTTGTGTTTCTCTACATACAATGTAGTTAGAGTGCTGAGGGGAAAATAGCTTACATATTATTAAGAAGCAGAGGGAAGAATAGCTTGGATAATAGTAAAAAAACAATCTTTCTCAAAAATAAGGGTAAATAAATAAATGTGTCAAGAATTTACAGTTCGCAAAATTTCAGCTTTTGAAAGGTGAAGCAATTAAGTACCACAATAAAAGTTCTTCAGGACTGAGAACACTTTGATTCTTTTGCCTACCAATCATTGGTCTAGTTTATAACCAGTTAGCTAACATTCAACCAGTTTTTTGTCTACAAAAGACAGTTGGAAGTGTCAAAACAGTTTTTAACTAGGAGACACTACTCCCTCTGAAGTACCAAAAGAATTCTTGTTAGCGTTATCAGCAGAGTAATTTAAATAATGTTAATAAAAGAAAAAAAAGAACAATGAAAAACACTTCTCCAAAGATATGCTCTTTAGAATAACTTTGGGGCATACGAGCAGAAGCAGTCTTGGAAGCTTTCAAAAGCATCTGTGAAGATGCTATCAACCACAAACTTAATGTGTGTCATGGTTTGGGCTATCAACCACAAATCTCTTAAATCTCTTAAATCTCTTTAAAAAAAATAGGAAAAAAGTCTAACTACTTTCTTAAAAGAGTGTACCGGTTTGATAAAGAAGAGAGAAATAGTTGAATGTGTGAATGCTTCTGGAAAACTAACAACTCACTGCCACGCAGCTTCAGAAATTTTAAGGAAGCATTATGTTCATTTAGGCAATGAAAACATTAGTATTCCATTGATAGTGTTTTCCTTCCTTTCTGTGGTTTTGTCTGACAAGGTTTCAGACAGAATATAATACCTCTCAGATCTGTCAACCCTGAAAAGCAACTCCAGTGACAGGAATCATCATAAATTGACTTTTCTATTGTATGAGGGCCTTATTTTCTCACTTTGACTGAAGTGGTTTTATACCTGGCTAATTTTAAACAGAGCTCACTGTATAATTTGTTTTTTATGCTATTTAGAACATAAGATTCAACTTTTTCTTTTGCAAGGTGTATTGCTCAAATAACAACATACATTTCTTGCTGGGAGATCATAGCCTAAGACAGAGCACCTTCTGACGTGAAAACCAAGGTGCCATGATGTTCTGCTCATGGCCTTTGATCTGTTCTCCATTGCTTTGTCTCTCTCTGTTGTCTCTACATCTTTCTAATATCTTTTGCCCTTCCTATTTTAACCTTCAGTATTTCTCAATCACTGAAGTTAGCATCAAGTATAAAATATTAAACACCAGCAGTAAGATTAAAGCTCTTAAGCATAAAGCAAGATGTTACAGGGAGATACTGCTACTGAGACCCAGTGGCACATAGCTGCTCTAAGCAGCCAAATTATTTTGAGCACTAACTTAGTTTCAACAACAAAAAAATTTCACATAAAAATTTGCTCTATTGCAAGATCTACTTAGATTATTTTTTTTCCACTTCCAGTGGGTACTTTTTTGGAATACTTCACATTTTTTCCAGGGTTCAGAAAAACGTTCCTTTGGTTCAGAGGATTAGGCACCATACCAAAATTTACAACTGGAAGAATAGCTGTTCTTACCACACTGAAATCAAACATTTTAAATTCTGTATGCTTATATGACAGTACTCAAGTCTTTGTTTTCCTATTCAGTTGCATAGTTAAAGCTAAAAGAAGAAAAACACTTTTTCCTTTACAATGCCTATTTAATACCAGGTACATCCAGGCTCCACTGTGTGTCAGAACTAGTGAAGGCATCTTTGTTTATCTGGAGTATGTATACATACACATAAATGCATAAGTTTAAAAAGTCACAGGCACATTCAAAGCAAACTAGTAACTGCTGACTGGAAGTAGCTCAAAATCATATTTGCAGAACTTAGGACAACCTCCGGTTCATTTATTATACAAGTTTATCCCTCAGCTGCAGACTAAGTGCAGGACAAGAGATCTGCACATTACCGTAGCTAACACACAGTATTTAGATTTAGAGCCCTTTAATTTTTTCCCATCAATATTTGGAGAAAAGTGGAACACAGTGTGATAAAACAATGAATACTGAATGTTAATTCAGACTGTCTTTTGTAGCTCTTTGTGTTTAATGAAACAATTCAGTCAAAGCTAGTGGTGGACCAACACTATTGCAAATCTATTCCTTTTTTTTCCCCCCTGTTTGTGAAGAAACCTTAAAACCGAAGAGAATTATTGATGAATGATGTCTTGTATCATTTACCTGCTTTAACTATGAGTGTCCCTATGCTATAAAAATATTGAACTTGTTCCAATTCTTCAATGCCATTTCCAGAAATTAATACTCTTCTAATACAATGTTCCTGCAACCCCTCTAGTTTTTGAGGACAATTTTTCAGTCTAAGTTTCTGGAGTTTTTTAATTGAAATACTTAAAGTTTCATAGATAATATTTTGGATTACCTATTATAAAAAAAAACCCCTCTATGTCTTTGAAGAAGAATAAAACATTTAATGATATCTCTAAAAATGACTAAGGTTCTACAGTCCTTTTATACCTTTTTTCTTTCTTTTTCTTGATTTACAGAATTTCTTTTCTGAACAAATATATTGATTAAAATTTCTCAAGTGTGTGACTGATTCACCTTTAATACCACCTTCACAAACACTGGTGGATCTAAAGTTCTTGTTAGAAGGGTTTCTTGTTCTTTTCTCTATAAACAGTTAAATTTGCAACTCGAGTGTACACCAGGAGCATATGACCAACCTGAAACACAGAATCACAGGGGTGGACTGAGATAGGAAGGCACATCTGGAGATTGTCTAGTCCAAACATCCTGCTCAAATCTGGGTAAGCTACAGGCAGGTTTGCTCAGGGCTGTGTCCATGTTTTGTTTTGACTATCTGCAAAGACAGAGACTCCACAAACTGCCTGGGCAAACCCTTCCAGTGTTTGACAACCCTCGCAGTAAAGAGGTTTCTTATGTTTAAACAGAATTTCTGGTATTTTCAGTTGTGTCCATTGCATCTTCACTGAGGAAGAAGTTAGGAGAGTTATATCCTTAAGCAGTTCAAGTCGTGTTACTGCCTTTCCTGAGCTTATCTCCATTGCCATCAGACTAAAGCTGTCCAGGATCTAAACACTACGTAATTAAGCCCTTAGAGATTACTGAGCATGGTCTGGCCTTGAAGTTATTTCAAACTTTACCACACGCAGCTGAGAAAATTACAAAATGAGGGTTTAACTCTTCAATCTTTCACAGTAGCCTAGCATTAAGAGAACTAACTTTCCTAAGAAAGAGAAGACATGGACTCTAAAAACCACCTTGACTCAAGGCAGTCCCAGCCCACTATGCCGCCCGTCCACCCTATTCTGTCCAAAGGCCCAGTTTTTCCCTCAGCTGGAACTGGATCACGGTGCCACCCAATATGCAATATGAGGCATGAAGGGGGACAGGCAAAGCATTTTCAATTCATTTCCAAGAGCCAAATGAACTGACCATCACTGTAAATATACCTGACCTTGCTTAGAACCTGTTTTTCTGTGGTTTTCTTTTTTATCTTTTGTACTGCCAGACATTTAATATTATCTTTACTTTGCATACTTGTTGAACTACAAGCTAGCAGGCCTAGAGCATCAGCAAAATTTACTAACTGAATACCATGCAGAATCCAGTCTGCTTACATCAATCCATATTTTTTTTCATAATGAAATTAATATCAATGCAAAACACGTGAGGGCAAACAACTGACTGGATCTGACAGCAGTGCCTATGATAAACACTGTTTTCTCAAGTTCACTCAAGTTTTGCTTACTTTAATTTTTTCATGCTTCATGATTTAAGCTGACAAGATGTTAACTATTCATGTTGGCAGACAGCAACACCTGAAGATATTCCAAAAACAACTGTGAAGGAGGATGTTGCATGCTTTTCTTTCTCTGTGAATTGAAGGGATTTTTGGAGGTTTGTTTTTACTATTGCTCATCTCGTGGTTATTTGATCAATATAAGCACCTAATTAAAAATAAAATAAAATAAAGCAAAGCAAAATAAAATAAAATAAAGCAAGCATGCTCTTCCTTTTATTAATTTTATGAAAGAAAAACCCCTCAAAACTTTAGCCATCACTAAAATATAATCTTCTATAAATCACAGATTTATTTTACTTTCCCTCAGAGACAGTTGACATTTTGACAATATGTTGGTTTTATCATCATCCTTAAGATCTTATGTTTATTCAAAAGCCCATATATTATATCAAGGTATTGTAATTTTTGTGCATATGCTTTATGATCAGAATTCATCAAATTGAACATTTTGTTTTCATGATTTTATAGTCCATATTTAAATTATAACTTTGTAATTAATTACATTTCAGATTGCTCCAACGTTTCTTCACCACCATCATTTAGACAAGTAAAGATTTCTTTAAGTCTAATAAATAACAACAGGCTTTTAAAATGATGGAGCTATTTTTTACTTCTAAAAATTATCACAGAACTGGCATACTCCTTCAGTGGTCATTATACTCAAGGAAATGAATGTGTATGTAAAGTTTATATTCGTATTTCTAAGATTTTAGCAATTCTCTGCGCGAAGACAGAAATAAAAACATACAGTACTACCTGGTATGGGTTCTTACCTGGTTAAAATTTGCCGTTATTATAGTGGCATTTAGAATTTGTGCTATTTGTGTCACCTCTCTAAATTCTTCTTTATATCAGGGTTGATGCAACCTTATTGGCCTCATCCTCAAATATGTAAATAAGTATATTTCTGAATGACATTTTTACTTTTTTTTTCTTTTAAGCTTTTCCATCTGATGCTACTTTTATCTTTTTTCTTACAAATACATTTCGAAATTTCACAATTTCTTGTGCACAAGAAATTTGTGCAGAGAAAATTGCAAAAAGAAATTGCCCAAGAAACTTGTGCACAATTTTACACAAATTAATGCCTTAATTTCCTTTAACCTTGATTTTTGACCCTTCAAAATGAAATGCCATAAAGTATTTGTTTAATATCAGAGCCGGGTTTTTTTTCTGTGTCTCAGAGCATCAGGTAAGTCCGAGTTATTCCTTTTTATGGAGCAAAAATGAAAGTGATATTGGAGTGATCATGTGTGCTGTAACTCATTCTGTACCTTATCTTTGTAGGTTCTTACAATCTGTAACAGTGAACTTGGTTTTATTTCTGCGTGAGCTGTTGTTCAAATCTTCCACTTGTATTTTCACTTTGTTGCTGGGATTTTTGTCTATCGGTGCAGAGCTCTCATAATGGTTTTAGAGAGGATATATTGACCATGTCATCAGGCAGCCCAACTCTTTATGAGGTTTACTTTTCCATTTTTGAACTGAAAGGATATTTACTCATGCATATACAAGAATAATTTCTACTTTGAAATCCCCATCAAGTTTTTAATGTCTACTTCATATTTTTGAGATACTTTAAAAACCTTTCACTTTGAAGTCAAGATTATTTATCCAGTGCTTTAGCAATGCATTTTTTCTTTCAGAGGTGAAAAATATTTTATTTACCTACCAGAGCTCTTTTCCTAATCAGTTTACTTAATCCAGCTGCATCCCTTCACCCAGTTTTTGATATTTTACTTTCATCTCTAAACATTTACATTTTTCTGTGACAAAGAATGTATTACGTGCACATTAATACACATTCAATCCACTAATATTCCCTCCACTTTTCTAGCAGAAGAGGGAAGCTCAGAGTTCCCCCTCTGAAAGACACCTGTCAGTTCAGCTAAGTCACACTCAGTCAAAACAAGTTTTTCCTACAAATTTATTTGTGGAGTTCCCTGAAATTTCATGAAATAATGTTTTCAAAAGACAGGAAGATACAGAGAGCATCGTAATCCCATAATCTTTCTTAGCTCCTTGCTTTTGCAGAGGTCTGCTCGAAACAAGTTCTGTATGTGCACCCGTTAAGTGCAACAAAGCCACTCCAATGCAGCATGTTGTCAGAGCTACTACAGCCCATTTTTCAGCCAGAGAGCATACCAGGCCAACAAAGCTAACATCTGAAATAACTGGATATTTCCTTAACACAGTACAGTTCTTCAAGGAGACTCTACTCTGGGTAGTACCAGCCTAAAAGATCAGGAAACCTTCCAGCAGTAAATCCCCACAGCAAGCAGGAGGGATGTAAAACCGGATCAAAAGTTACCAGTATTTACCCGTTTCAAATACAGACTTTACTGTATTTCACTACATTTTATAATTCCTTTGCCAACAGATTACATATAAGATATGTAATGACCATTTTGTCATAGGACTTGCTGAGATGAGCTACTTTATTACAGTGGACAGAGATGGGACCATGATATAATGCAAGTCTTACGGGAAAGTGGCAAAGATTAACTGTTGGCAATTTCATACGTCAACTATAAAGAAACATAGGAAAAACTGGAAACATTGAGCATGCAATTCCTAAACACTTTCGTTAAGATTTCAGGTGTTTATTTAGCATGGCACTTATAATATGCTAATATTAAATCAATATAATTAAATATGTACGATAATTGAATGTATTACATTATTTACACACGTACATGTAAACATCATGAAGTATAGAAAATACATATCATAGAGTCATAGAATTGCTAAGGTTGGAAGGGACCTTTAAGATCATCAAGTCCAACCATCAACCTACCCTGACAAAACCACCTCTAAACCATGTCCCTAAGTACCATATCTACCTTTTTTTTAAACACCTCCAGGGATGGCGAATCTACCACCTCCCTGGGCAGCCTATTCCAATGCTTAATAACCCTTTCAGTGAAGAAATGTTTCCTAATACCCAATCTAAACCTCCCCTGATATAACTTGAATCCATTTCCTCTCGTCCTATCACTTTTCACCAGGGAGAAGAGGTCAGCCCCCACCTCTCTACAACCTCCCTTCAGGTAGTTGTAGAGGGCGATAAGGTCTCCCCTCAGCCTCCTCTTCTCCAGGCTAAACAACCCCAGTTCCCTCAGTCGTTCCTCATAAGGCTTGTTCTCCAGACCCCTCACCAGCTTTGTAGCCCTTCTCCGGACGTGCTCCAGTGCCTCAATGTCTTTCTTGTAGTGAGGGGCCCAAAACTGAACGCAGTACTCAAGGTGGGGCCTCACCAGTGCCAAGTACAGGGGGATGATCACTTCTCTAGTCCTGCTCACCACACTATTCCAGATACAGGCCAGGATGCTGTTGGCCTTCTTGGCCACCTGGGCACGCTGCTGGCTCATATTCAGCCGGCTGTCCACCAACACCCCCAGGTCCTTCTCTGCCAGGCAGCTTTCCAGCCACTCCACCCCAATCCTGTAGCGCTGCATGGGGTTGTTGTGACCCAAGTGCAGGACCCGGCCCTTGGCCTTGTTGAACCTCATACCATTGGCCTCAGCCCATCGGTCCAGCCTGTCCAGATCCCTCTGCAGGACCAGCCTACCCTCAAGCAGATCAACACGCCCGCCTAGTTTAGTGTCATCTGCGAACTTACTGAGAGTGCATATCTTGTTACATATTTAAGAGACTGACAACAGCTCCCACCATGTAGCTTTAATACAGGGTGGGAAAGACTGTGGCTGTGAGAGGGGAAGAAGGGACCAAAGGTAGGCCTGTTGCAACCTGATGGATCACTAATTGGTGCATCCATTATGGACCACAGTTTGGAAACCCCTAGTTACTGATATAGTTTGTTTAATACAGAAGGCAAATAAAATGTATTCATAATGAGTCTGCTATTAGCAATAACATAATTTATTAATTTACCTGATATTTACTGTTCAGTAATTTCCAGATTCTTTGTTTTAGATAACCAAGCTAAAATATAGCACAAGAGAAATGTATTCACTGGAGGAAAATAAAAAAAAAAAACAACAAACCACCCACATGGAAATTATAGCTGAAAGTGGTTTTCTGTTAAAAAAAATAGTCAGTTAAATTATGGCTTATTTCTGCAACAACCTTGTGGGAAGGTTTTCACAGATGAAAAAATTATATGTAGCTTAAGTTATAAAAAATTCTCCTTAACAATTCACAGAAATTCATAAATATAGAGTTGACTGAACATGGGAGAAGTTCTAGCAGCCTACATGGCTAGCAAGCTCATCTTTAAATGGGAATCCTTCAAAGTTTATTCATAAATTAGGACATCCAAAGGCCATTGTATGTACTTGGGAAGTAATCCTCATAGTACAAACCAACCTAGTATCTCTTATTATTTATATAATATCAAAAAGTGTCATTGATGAAACTGGTCAAATTACCGTAGTTCAATAATCAGAAAAAAACAACCCAACTCAAACAACAACAAAAAAAATCACTGACAATATAGAATACATTATAAATGTTTCCTTCTGTCTAAAATTTTCTAGTACAAATACTATACTTTATATACATGTTTCTACTTTAGTTCCTTTATAACAAGACTACAGTCAAAACTGTAACCTAACTAAGAGTCAGCATATCCTATATGGCTGGCGATAGATTTGGGAACACATTTCCTAAAATCTTATCTGGAAGTTTTCACATCTGTTTTGGCCTTTCACTACATTGTTAATTTTTGCTCTCGCACTTTTCCAGTTCATAAAATTGGGCTAATGTTGAGCAACAAGCTAGAGGTGAAAACTAGTTAGTGCTTACACAGTGCTTTAAACATGCAAAGCACCGTATAAATTTTAAGTTATCAGAAATTTACGAAATGCAATCTACTTTAAAATATAATTTTTAAAAAATAGCAATGAAAAATGTATTGGTCTCATAACTTTCTCTTTAACCTGGGACATACACAAGATTTGAGAGAAATAGCCCTTCTAAGTACATATCTATAATAAGACAATAGCATCAAGAGGACAGTATTGGCAGGACTGAGTTCAAGAAAAGCTCTTTATCAGATTCTGACCCCTGTCATATGTAAGGGTATATTGTGGAATGATTTGCACTGAGTCATCAGTAGCAATATAGCATTACATCAATCAAATTTTTTAGATTTGGAGGAGACCTAAACAAATATTTGGGAAAATACTGCTGCCTATATGCACTGAGACAAGAGAAATGAGAAAATTACTCAAGCAATAAAAGGTCTTATTTGTTTTCTTGATTTGTTTTACAAATGCCTTTATATCCATTGTCAGTGTTACTGACATTACCTATATCTTTTCTCTGGAGAGAGGGAGAGTGTGTGTTGTGATGTATAAATAAATGTATTGTAAAAATAATTATTCAAATCTGAATAAGAAAGTTTTTCACACCCTTCACAAGCAGGGCTGGTGAGACAATTTGTTAGGAAACAGGCATTCTGGATGAGGCTGTACACAGGCAGACATTGCCAAACTAAAGAGCTAAGGAAAGGATACAAAGTCAAAGTGTTCAACTTTATGTCAAACCTTAAATAATTCTTACAGTAAAAGTGCTTCATAGGCTTTGAGACAGAAGCCATACAAGGTGGCAGTACTGTACAAAGCAGAGAAGCAGCAGTTCACACATGTACTAATGCCCATTTCTTCTCAGACTTTCCAGTAATTACTAACGCATCAACACCTGGAATAATTATTCTTCCCTTATGAGGAAAAATGGTTTACCAATTATAATTACCCACATTCTGATTAACTTCAAAGTTCATTGCAATCTTTTGTTTGATCCCAACTGTATGTACTTAGCAGCATTCAGTAGCAGATTCAATATTCCTGCAGCACATAAGCATAAGGCATTTGTGCCACAAAGGACTTTGTTGGTAACCAGAACAACAGATAATTTATCCATTGTTTGTGATTTTGCAGTTTTTCCATTACACGTGTCACATGTTTCATTGAAACAGTGTATTCATAACAAAAATTCTCATTTTTACTTGCCTTCATCTCACCATGGGGGAGATATCAGATCAAGGAACAAACTAAAACAAGAAAAAATACTTTCCTTTTTAGTCACTCATTTTTTTCAGATGATAAAAACACTGGAAGCAAATCTGCCATCTGTAAAAGAAACGTGGTCAGATTTCTTTCTCAACTAGTTCTCTAAAAACGTAAGTGCAGATTTGTATGAAGTATCCAGCATGTTAAAAAAAAAAATCTACTCCAGACTCGAGTGGGAAATTAAAATAGACGATCATCTTACCATTTATTTTTGAAGAGACAATCATGGAAGAGTATTAAAAGCAATTTGAAAGGGAACATGCAGTTTCCCCTTTGTGGATTATTCTTATGCGAGGATTGATTTGAGCTAATGCCAAGATGAGATTAATTTAAATTTGAAGTTGCCACTGTAAAAAATTAAACTCCAAATAAAACTTAGTCTAAATAATCCCTAGGCATCAAAAAGTATAAAAATAGCTACTTAAGGAAAAATATATATATGAATATTTCACATATTTTGTGAAAAATTTTAATGATAATCAGCAAGATATAAGACATGAAAATGTAAATATTCCAACCTCCTTGCCTTTTAATTTTTTATAAGTGAAACAATTATTTCTGTGTGACAAAAGTAAAAACTGGGTGACAGCTATTTACTGACCATAGAAAGAGAAGGCACATAGAATCAGTTTGCATTCACATAAATAATGCGGCTGGCAGTATAGAAGCACAATTTAAAATGCAGGAAAATAACTAAAGTAAATACATTTGCGTTATTATTACATCTTTGTGATTTTGAAACCAATATTTTTATTTTGCAGTTCATGTATTGAGATTTCGCCTCTTTTTTATTTTACTTATTTATTTTATTATTATTATTATGATGCATAATGTATACCTATAGGAAACTGAGGCTCGGACTGATTTCTTTGTATTCTGTGTATCACCATTTGCAGTGGTTTGCAGGATCTGTATGATGCCCTTGCCTAAAACTTTGTTGTTTATTGGTTTTGCATATATACAGGGATACAGTAATCCGCCTGAAGACTGAAAGAAAGAACAGAATCAACTTCATTCCCTCATGTGTGTTCACTTCTGTGATTAAAAACAGTAAATCATCTATTCTGAGAGGAACACAAACTACAACTTAGAATATACTCGGCAGGTAGAAATGTTTATTAAAAAGGCATCACTGTTAGAGAACTATTTCAGAATTATGCTGTCTCACAGATTTACACCTCTTAACATGATTTAGAAAATATGCAATATAAACTTATGTTTGTTCTAAATCCTTTTAAAAGTCTGACTTCCATAACAGCTGCTTGTTGAGCAAAAGTTCCCAATGAGAGATTCTACATTTTCACTTTTTTGTCCTAAGACCTAACAAGTTTTCCCTAATACCTTTCTTTGTTGCAAAATATACTCTTTTGTCTCACAATGTAAAAAGCATTTAATTCCTATTTGTTTAAATAATGATCTTTCTTTCACAGAAGGGTGTTAAACACCGCGTTCAAATTTTCATGACCAATCAAATTTTTCAAACGTATCATTCTTGCTCTGCTATGGACTTCAATTTGTCTGGATCTTTCTGAAGAGAGTGTCGTGGTCGTAGACATCTTATTCCAACTAGATATTACCATATTAGAGTCACAGTAAATTTTCAAAACTTTACAAACCACAAAATTTCACTGGAATTAAAATGACAGTATTTCTAAAACTTTCTAAGATTTTATCTAGAGCAAACAAAAACCCTCAGGTCTCAGTTTGTATCTTAAAAAAAATATATTTTGTAATTGTGGTTTTACTTGTTGAGAACACTACAGAATGACACCCCTGGAAGAACTGAGGAAATGGAGACAGATTTTTATTGTAAACAATGCAAAATCAGCTTAACTCAAAACACTAATGAGAGATTTAGTTTCACATATTTGTGCTACACAGTAAAAGCACATAAAAGACAATATTAATTAATATGATTATGAATCCTTTTTTCTGTTATTTTGGAAATAATTTTGTTAATAGAACATATAATGGAACCATAAAATATATCAGTGTGAGCACTGACTGCAACTTTTTTTTACGTTTGCCAAAACACATTACTGCTTATACCACTTTTAAATGATAGGTTTAATTAGGTAAAACCTGTGTGTGAAAATGGTGGTTTTTTAGTTTGCCTATTTATTCTTATTTGCAATTATTTATTCTTTCCTAAGAAATTGAAAATTGTAGTGCCAAACCCATGAAAATGTTATAAGCTTTATGTTCTTTATTTACATCAGGCCTCACTGCCCATCTGTAGTAACCAGATGTGATTTGTCAAACCTTATACCATAAAGCAATGTCAGAGTTAACCAACCTCGATCAGAAGTAAAACTATTGAGTGGTAGAACCAGCTCTGGGTTTCTCAGCAACGCGGTCAAAACTAAATTTTCCAAAAGACAGAAGGCTGGGACCTGAACAGGGCTTGAAAGGAAAAGGCTTGAGCTAGGATGGAGCCCAGGGGAGCTGGACTTGCACCTTTCTGAAGCCAGCAAGAAAGCACAGAGAAAACGGCAATTTGTGCTACCAGAGGGAGCAGCTTCTCTGTCCTTTCTGCTGTACCTCCCAGCCTCTGCCGGCTGCAGCGTGGTTTCCCCAGGTTCCTCTATGGGAAAAGCCACCTCCTGCAGTCTAATGCCCTGGTGTCTTCCAACCTTGCCTGTGCCTGGGGATCCATCCACAGAGCAACTGCCCACCTTGCGCTCTTAGTGCGCCAGAGTAAGATCTTTCAGCTAAAGATGAGCATTGAGTGCATTTGGGAAGAGAAGAAGGAATAGTTTTCTCATAACTCACTTCTAGACAGATACGAGGCATCCTTAGAATGATCTCATACTGTACAGAGTGAGAGAGCCAAAGGACCATACCATCTTCCTTGAATTTTGCTACTACTTTCCTTTATACAAAGGCTGTATGTTCAGGTGACTTCATTTCAGTGTGTTAATTGAGATTCCAGTATGACTATTTAAAGTTCTTCAACATGCATATACAAGAAAAGTTTAATTCAGACTTACTTTTAAAGTAAGAAATCTAACACATTATGATGGAGAAAACTTAAATGCAGCTGACTTGAGGGAAAGCATCTAACCCACTCAGGACATTTGTTTTAAAAGCAGATATCCTATTGCCTTTTGGATAGGAGGAGGAAAGTGTTTGTGGAGGAGGGAAGTGTTTGTTTGGTTTTTTTTTAGTTTTGTTTGTTTATTTATTTATTTATTAAGATAAGGCACATTGGGCTCCACAGCATGACAGGAAGTTCTCAAGCCTGTATTTAGAGGAGGAAGAACTTGCTCTGATTTTCTGATCTCTATATATTGAGCACTGACGGTGCAATGAATACTGCTGTTTCCCTGATAGTTTTCCCCCTCAGACGGGATTTCTTTTTAACTCCTGAATGCTTATGCCTGCCCTCAAACTCTATATACAGAAATCCTGCCTCAACATTGTATTTTTTAATTATGTCTCAACAAAAAATATTAACTAAATGATAACTTTTTGGACTACACCATTTTCCCATTGAATTGGTCTCAGCTGGTGAATAACTGAAGAATAGAACAATGTATTCATGTATAAAGGAAACTTATAAAGTCATTGTTGTTCTTATTAACATAACACTGTATTTGATAAATGATTAAAATTCTCTTTTGAAGTAATGATCACTTTAAAATAAATATGTTTGGCCATACTTAGAAATCAACACCAGTTAAATTTATTTTAACTGAAATCAAGATCCAGAGCTTAATAAATCTGCTCACTGAAGCTTGCACAATTAAAAGACAGCAAAGCAAACATGCAAAGGATTCCCCATAGGAGTTTTAGATCTGGTAAAGATTTAGTAGGAATACAAATACCTCTGGGAAAACTTTATCTAGGTGTATCTCCATGCTGACATCGTGTTGGTACTCTGTGTTTCTGTACAGTTAATATAAAAAAATAAGCATTTCAGTTGGTGAACAGATTTGAAAAAACTTATGTAGGTTAACACACACAGAAAGTATGGGTTTTGTTAATATTGTGATATTTCTGGACACTACAATTTTCACAAGCTATTTTGCTGATGCCAGTGTAGCATTTCTGATGTGGGGAAATACAGACATTAAAATCTATGAGACAGTAGAAGTCAGGTAGATACACAAGGAGAAAATAAACTAGGTGTATGGATGGTAAAATATGGTTTAAAAAAAAGGAAAGAAAATAAATTAAAAAGTGCAGTACATCACAGATCTTGTGGCTTAGCTGAAATAGCAGACCCAGAAATACATAAAGGTGCATTGTTTTAAATTAAAAGGGCAGAAACAATTGCATAAAGAACCCCCCCATCCTCTTATAAGTTAAATTATACACGTATCACTTCCAAGTGTTTCTTACTTCCTCAGATATAAAATCCTGTCATACTTTTGAGAAATATATCAAAACATTAGTTTTCTGCATACAAATACTTGTGTTTCAGAGAACGCAATTTTTTTCTTCTTCTTTTTACTAGTTGAAAAGTAAAAGCATATTGTTCTTACCTGTCTTGATAAGCTAGCTTGTCACTTGTTCAAGAATACCTTGATCCGACGTCTATAGCAAATCATCTAACCTTAAATGAAACCTTGTGCTAGGGGAGAGGCTCTCATTGCTATTACTTTTTATACAAAAAAAATATAGATGACAGATCCTTTTACAAGGTAGCCTAGAGTGACTAGTTCTTGTCACAATGTTGTCATAGTGACAGTGACATCAATATACTTCATGACAATCAGTACAGCAATTTATCTGGAGAAAACATCAGCGTTGATTCCTGAGTGTATTTTGTATTGATTTCCTTTTCAAGTCTCATTCAATTATTTATTTTTTGCACTATTTCTTAATACAAATGTGACTGTACTAATTCTTCTGGTTGTAAGCAGCCTTGTAAAAAAAAAAAAAATACTGGAATCACATAAAAAAAAAAGTTTGACTGAAATATTTCTTTATACAAATTAAAATCTCAGTTGTTTGTTAGCATAACAGAGACACCTCCTAGGTCTGATTCTGTGACTTTGCACTCATAATTCTTTTTTTAAATAAGATACGGAGTTGTTGATAGTATGAAGTAGCATACACACAGATACAGACAGCAAAAGGAGCAGAAAATGATCCCCTAGAAAGACGTGATACATTCTTGGTCTCAAGTATATTTAGCTAGGAAATACCATATGTCCACTAAACCCTCTGTTTCATGGTCATTCTTCACATCATTATAGCACCAGTCTTCAACCTACAACTTGTCACCTTCCTGCAACTTTTCACATTTTCCTTCAGTAATTGCTATATGACATACAGTCATGTGAAGTTCCTGAAACAGAAAGTGTATTCCAGTATTCCGTTTTGTCTGAAAACTCTGTCACTAAAAGTAGGTGAATGCTACAGTTCGCCTCTTGCCCATCTAATCTTTGTGTTATATTAAATCTGCCAAGGCAACACATTAGTGCTAATTGTCATGTTCTCTATTGATAATAGAAAAAATTTTCAGACTACAGGTGATAAACTTTAGTGTTGTTTTCAAATGTTTTCTTCAAATGGTATGACTTTAAAAAAAAACAAACGTTTTCTGGTGTTAACACTCACTAACACTGACAAACTACCAACAATGGCTTGAATCCTGAACCAGACCACATCTATTTTTCCTGTTTATTCAACACATTAAGTGGGAGTTAAGCCCACTTTCCCTCTCCACTTTCTAAATAAAAAGGAAATACATTGTACCAGTACATAAATCCAATATGTTCCCATATCTTGAACATTCCATGTATTTGTAATCCCAAATATTTGAAATAACAGCCATGGTTGAATAGGGAGAAATACAGAGAAGTGGGATAACTTTTAGAAATAAGCTAAGTTTCCTATCAGTTAACATTAGCCACGTTAAGTCTGCAGTTGAAGTTACTCATGTGCACTGCACACAACCTGCCAAAGCAATTCACTCCGCCATTTCAGCATCTTTGTTAACTGGGACCACTCATCCTCCAAAGATGCCTCTTTCTCCCCATAAACTACCCTCTACATTACTTATGTCTACCATAATCTACAGTTATTTCAAACTAGACACATTGCTTAGCCTCTTAAAAAGCTAATGAATCCTGTCATACATAAATATGGATTCATATATACTACATTCAATCAAATTATCAGGGAGTAGGTTTAGGAAAAAAAGAAAAAAAAATGTTACCCATAACCAAAGGCTTCATAATAATAAAAAAAAAGATTTATATTATAAGCTGGTTCACAAAGGAACAGGGTTCATCAATAGCTACTCTCAAATTGTCAAAGCACAACCTCTTCCTCAGAAAGTCCCTAAATAAAGATACACAGAAGGATTTGAGTTGCAGTGCTTAGGTTGCCATATTTTATTTTAAGAATATACTCACCAGAAAGGCTATCTTTTATTTTGAAATGCAATTACTGCACTACATGACAAACAAGACTTGGGTTCTTCACTGTCAGCAGCAGTTAATGGGAGGCCTGACTGCCTCAGGCGTTTTATAACTATCCCTAAATTATTACATTATAGACTTGGAAAAGTTTGACCAGAAATATATTATAAAGGATGAGCAATAGATGAGAGAGTCCTTTGTCCTGTGAGTTGGTACTTGGCACAAAGTCTGGTGCATTTATATCACAGTATGCGTACACTTTAAGTAGAAAAACAGCCTTACTGCAAATTGGGAATAAATGTTCTAGTCTACAGTATATTAACAACTCAAAACAAAGAAAGCACATTTTATTTCCTTATAAAGTAAACTTAAAGGAAAAAAAATATTATTGAACAGGTTTTAAATGCCTAAGTTGCAAAATATTGTTAATAGTATTATAAATATTGGAATATTGTAGTAGTTATTTTTAAAGTTGTTGTTCATAACTGATCTTTATTAGTGGATTACTCATTCAAAAGGCCAACAGGGAGACAACATCTACCAGCTGCTCTTCTTAATCATCTGACACTGAATTCTTCATTGATATCCCTATATAAGATGTTCCTTTACAGAACAGTACAAGATAGAGGTTCAGTACTGACCTGAACTCATTCCGTGACTGCTTTAAAAGTCAAATGAGCTTATTTTAAACACCATGGTGATATTTGAAACAGGTTTTTCTCCAAAGTAATATGAACAATTGTCAAAACAAAAGGAAGTTTACAAAATACAAGAAATCTGAAACTGAGTTCCTTGAATTGTCACTGATGCCTTAATATTTAAATCTTTAGCATGTCTTTCTCAGTGAAACCACTTCCTTTCCATGCAACAAGCACTTCTAAATGGATTTTTTCATAATAAATCACATTAGTGAACACATAAGAAAATTTGATTTCAAGAGTACACAGAAACACCAGACAGTGAGCCTCCTAGCTAGACCAATGCAGACACCCCCACACACACACACTTTATAAAGCATTGTTACAAGTTAGCCTAGCATCCAGGTTAGTTAATTAAGGTGTTAAAGCAACAAAATCCATCAGCACAGAAATATATGTGGTGTCTTTCATCACACTAAAACCACAAATGCCCAAGTTTCCATCACAAAGGAAAATTTCAGCTTTTTCTTTCTGTATGATTAGTTTGGGTATCACTATTGTAAATAAAGTTCATGGTCAAGTTTTAATATAAAAGCAAGTATGAAGGAACAGAGCTCCTATTCTCAATTAAATCATAAACCAGTCCTCCTACTAGTCCTGTTTTGGGATACTGTTAATTATCTGTTGGGATAAAGAAAAAAAATATTTATCCCAGGTTTATGACCTCTAATTCTAAACCACTAAAATTTTAATCTCTGAAAAAAAATCCCCTTGAGGATCACTAACTTGGTTTAGTTTTGCAATAAATAAATGTGTGATGATGATATACATAATTTTAGTTTTCTTAAAAAATGAAAATCGATCTTCACATTAAAAAATGCATTCAGGCTTCTTTTGTATTGTTAATTCAACTTTGGTTTAAATTCACAGTTTTGCAAGCTGACGTTTGTGAATGAGTATATATTTTGATTATATAAAAGTGATTGTATTTGCAAATAAGAAAGTTGGTAAGTTTGTTCAGTGAGATATATATATATGAAATTAAACAGCAGATTTCTGTAAAATGGAGTAATGGATGAAGTTAGAGGATGCACCTGCTTTCCTAGATACTCACAATCTTTATAATTAAAGAACTGGCAGACAACATAGAGCTTTTTATCATGGCCTATTATTGAGTCAGTAACCCTTCAATTCATGACCCTGTAAGTTTTATGAAATATTAATAATAGAACTTCATATAAAAACTTCTTACAAAGAACTGATATTATTGCAAATGTTAGGTCTGAAGTTAATTAATCAAAACAGTTCCAGTTAAGAAATCTCAGAGGGCAGAAAAAAATGTCAGAGGAAAACCAATGAACAAATCACAGTAGAAGTCAATTCTGTTTCATCAACATTTCCCCACCGATCTGATAGGGATCAGTGATGTTCAATGACACCTTAAGAATGCCTGTGAAGTTATAGTCATCTAATATTGGAAGCTGATACTGTGCATCAATCTGAATCTGTAGACCCTGAATATGACAGGTCTTTTTTTTTTTTTTTTTAAAATGATTTTGCACTGCAATTATAACCCACTGTGCTACAGTATGGACAGCGTACTGAAGCTATATGCTTGGACTTTGTAATAGCTATCAAAGGCCAGTTCTTTATTTTTAAAAGGTGAAATTGCTCTTGTCTTCTTGCTCACTGCAAAACATTTCCCTAAAGAAAGAAATTGCTTACTGTACCATGGTTTAATTCGACAGTCGGGGCATATACAGAACAACCAGAATTAATTTATTTTAGAGAAACACCTTACTAACCCATGGCAAAATAGTTCACGTATGGCAGGCTGCATGGATATTGTTGATAAGGGTGCCGAACAGTGTCTCTCAGCAGTTGCTCTAGATACCATACTATAGCAAACAGTACTTACAGGGTGAATACAGCTTCTTTAAACTTCACAGCTAATGCACTATAGGTGCAAAACCTGTTTTAGACTGTTGCTTGCAGTGAATTTCTATCCACGACACTGTATGATAATTATGGCTGACTTACATGTAGTTTTTAATTTAATTTTAATTCTTTTTCCCCCGCAAAACACATTATCTTTTCCTCAAGCTCAGTGAAGAGAAGCAGTGAAGGTACACAGGTGCCTCCAAATCCCTAAGTTACCTTCCAGAAGCGTCTGACACAAACCAGCTAACTTTTACTTGAATGCAACATCTCTCCTATATATTTGGTTTTGTACATGATAATAGGGAATCCTCTAGTCAGATGTTAGACTAGAGTTATAACTACACAGAATGTAAATAATAGATAGAAAAACTTGTCAGGAAGGGGCTGAGCCTATGGGATTCTTACACCAAATTATCCCCAGCTGCTTCTGGTAACTATAGGTTTAAAGCAGACTATTCCAAGTCTCTTAAAATGACTAAATGCTTTTATGTATCCACTTAAGTATTTCCATTACTGATGTTGCTGTTTAGTAACAGGGTTAGCAGTTTCTTTCCAGTGTTTGGGTTTAATTCAGTACGCATATCTGGAGTAATTTACTCTAAACTAACTTATTTTTAGTTGTGACTCAGTTTAAATGATAATCTGGACGTTATATGACTAAGATTGTCAGGTCTTTGTTGCTGGGATGCAATAAAATATCACTGCCAAACACTTTGATTCTTTGCAGTCCTAGTACTTTTGGATTTTTTTGGTGCTATATTGTCTTTAGTGCTCACTATCTCTACCATTTCTAGATCAAATGAAAGGTGTGAGTAAGTAATACTCAAGTACACGGAGACAGACTACTTCAGAGTCCAGCACCAGTTCTTTAACCGTGATGGCGCTCTCAGCTCGGTTACCTCCCTTCACGGATCGATGGATACACTGCCAAGAACTATGTATATAAGGCAACATGAGAGTTCAAGACAGGTATCTCAGACTGTAAAGATCATCCTGACAACGGCTCTTGCTGACAAAACATACTGTGTGGGGGGAGCTTGAGAAATTGGAAAGAGACACGACTGACAGGCAGCGTAAGACAAGATATCATCCTGAAGCACCATCTTCTGTGCAGAGGACTGAAAGCCAGGATCCTTTTGTTCAGTCTGATCTGCCAGCATTCAGACTGACAGTCAAGCATATATTTCCTACTGAAAACATGTATGCAGCGTACTCGAGAAAGTCTGCAGCGTTACCCTACTGTTTTGTTAAAGCTTGAATTATTAATAGCTGTACAAATCACACCAGTGATTGCTTTTCCCGCTGTAAGCACCGATTCTAACCTATCACTCCATCCTTTCAATTATATGCTAGTGCATCACACACGACAGCTTCACCTCCAACTCCAGCCTTAATCATACTCATTGCAATGCATGCACTAAGGAAGTGGAACTATATTTAAAAAGTCTACCTCTTGTTTATGTTCTGATGACCTTCTATGACTTCAGCTACCTCAGGACATGTTTTCTTTACTACTTCTGTAGAATTTTATTTGTTTGTTTATTTTAAGTAAACTCAAACCTGCCATTTGGATTTTAATTGTTTTTATCGTTTTAAGGCTTCCCTTCTCAGTGCTGGTTTTGCCCACATGCATATGAAAAGAAATTTAGGCTCTGATTTCTCTCTTCCTCCCAATGTATTTCACAAGATAATTAATCTTTATTCTCTTTTAATCTACTAGTAGCATGGAAAAAAACCCCAATATTTCTGACATTATGGAAGCTGGGAAAGTGGAATATAAATGGACTGGTGAAAGTGGCTCATCTTGGGGGCTCTTCACAAGTGATCCCACCCACTGCTGCAGTCAGAGACAGAAGTCTGGGCTGTGAAAAATATCAGTGAGTCATCAGGACAGCTCCTGTATTCTTATATTAAAATTATTACAAGAGTTAAGGTGTCCTATTTGTCTCAAGGATACATGTTTTTGTGCTCTTCTAATTAATTAGAAGTTTTAAGCATTTTTTGATGATTTATCAAAATGAACACAGGTTACCACACCCTTTTCTATTCTGCAGTCAAGAAGAGAAGCCAAGTTATTGGTTCCAAAACATTTTCCAAGCATGTAGAGTCTACAGCTTAAATTTTGATATTACGACTCTGCACATTAGTTCATTATGATCTACTAAAGTTCAAGTTGTTTGGCTTTCAGTGATGTAAGTCATTTACTGCAAACCTGCCTGTGCGGGTGCATGCAGAGTGCATGTTTTTGTTGCATATACCTGTTTTAGTGTTTTATATTGCTTACCCTCTGCTGCCAAAAAAACAAACCTCAGCCACCTGACCAGCAAGGTAAGGAGGAGAAAATACAGTTCCTCACTCAGATACTAGAGTAGAGTCATTACAGGTGAAAACTGAAAAGGTATTCTATGAGAGTAGTATTACCACTTTGCAACAGCTCAGGACAATACCAGCTTGAAGGAGGAAGACCCAAATACCAAGGGCGATACCAGTCAATTAATTTTTGTCAAATACCTCCCAATTCATTTTGTAAGTGCTGTCCTCTTGTCTTTATGGATGAGATGGTTTGTAACTTCCAATTCTGACTCTTCATTTTGAAGTGTTAAGATCAAAAGGAAAAAAAAAAGGAAGAAAAAGTAAAGCTATACAAAGTGAAGATAGCTTAAGCCAACTTAAAAATGGAGGAAAGTGAACACTGTAAAATGGATCTCTCTCTCTCTACTGGGAAAGCCTGCTCACTCCCAGAATCATAGGGTTCTCTTTAGTGACACTTTCTCATCTCAATACCTGTAGTTGTGCAGCTTGATTTAATTTACACTATGGAAACGTAGACCTCTAATTTTTGTAAAAAAGTCTGGCTTATGTCTCTTTCATGCCTACTATCACCCTCCTTAGTTCTGCAAACGGACCTTTCCCATTAAAAAATAATAAGCAAAAGGAATAAGTTTGCTGAACAATTACTTTTGGATTAAATTTATCAAGCTACAATTATCTCTGAAATAATCTTTCTTCCCCGTCCTAGACCATTTATGGAAATAGAATATATTCTATGTTTTTAAGGTGTCTGCACAAGAGGAAATAAAAAGTATTTTCAAGATTTTTTTGTCATCTACTAACCCAAACCCAATTTATTTTAAAATGAACTTTGTGTTTCTGAGAAAAATATGAACATTTGGAAATTCATCTAATCGCTATACAATTACTTAATCAAGCCAACAGAAAATCACAGAGCCAATAAAAAATTACAAAATCAAGGATCAGTAGAGAACCTCAGCCTACCTAGGTAATTAAACAGAACAATGGCAGATAGCATTTGAGGCAGTATATTCAAAGTCAGGTGTGCTGGTCTGAGACTGCATATCTTAAACAACTATACAACTGTGAGTGATAGAGATATTCAGACCCAAACCTCAAATTAAATCCTATTGTAAGTATGAAAACAAGCTAGATATTAAGATGTAAAATGAGGAATATGAAATAAAACCGAGATTAATATGATGTTAATCAATGCAATAATACTCAATCACCTTGTATAATGTGTTCGTACAACTTACTTTTCAACAAATATACTAAAAATTATTGCAGATAGACTACAATTATTTAATAAAAGAAAAAAATCTCCTTTCACATAAGGAGGATACTAAAGATATTTGGACTGTTTATTTTAGAAAGATAACGCATAACAGCACAGAAGAAAGATAAAATTGTACAAAAAAGACTGAAAGATGTCTTTTACTGTTGCATAAAATAGTAGATGCTTAAAAGAAACAAAAAGGAGAAATGCTCCTTCCCCTCACCTAAATTCAGAAGTGGAATACATTGCTACAATATATGACTTCAGGGAAGACCTTATGAGAGAAAAAAAAAAGAAAAAATGATTCATATATATAATAGGAATAAGCATATTTCACTAGCTAAAATAAAAATTCAGAAGGAGACTGAAGGGTCTTGCTTCAATTGTTAACTACTTGAAGTAATTTTCTGTTTTGGAGTATCTTGCATTTTCTTTTTAGGTAGCCAGCACTGTCAATAATGAAATGCACTTATCCTTGGTCTGATCAATTATGACAAGTCTTCAGCTACTAAGCTGCTCAGTTAACAAGCATGGTTCCAAACTGCATTAGGTTGCACTAACTCAATTAAAGCATAATCCAGACTATGTGTTTACCCGAAGAGTCTTTCAATACTCAACTTATGAACTCATATTATCAGTTTGCTTTCAAGAGGTTATGTGTTTGTTTGAAGACTGCCTCATTTTGTTCCTCCTCATGACTGCGCTGATAAAACCACCACAGTAGAGACATTAGAGAACAAAGAGCTATAATTAGCTATTTTTCTCTACCAAACAATGGATGTGCAAAGAGAATACTCTTGCTGAGAAACCAGAGTACTCAATTGTGTTTGATGGAGGATATTTGAGATTGGTAGAGAAGCATCATAAAGCTTGGTACAGAGAGATTGGAATGTTTTCATAGCAGAAGAATCCAGGTTAACTCAGGGGTCACTTTAACCAAGGTTAAAGCAAGATGACCGAGATAGAGAGGTAAACAAACCACATACTGGAATACGCATACTCAGAAAAATCCTCAAATGATGTGGGGATTACTATTACTCTTCTAGACTTTACAAGTAAGCATACATAAGGATACACAGCCATCTAGTGAGTGCTGAAGGATGCTGGTGGAAAGCAGCAGATGGCCAGAACAGTCTAATTCTGTTCTTCTGGGAGGTAACTACCCTCAGATCTTGGAAAGTTTGATAAAAGTCAGTAACTGTAAGCACATTTGTATGCTTTGTTAAGTATAGAAAAACATGTAATAATTTATGGCATTTTTAGATGTAGAAGTACAATATGGAAGGAAGAATATTTTGAGGAGGAAAAATGCAATTGATTTCTGCCCTGAAGATTGTTCTTGGTATAGAAGTAACCTTTCTGATGAGACCATGCTTTTTCACACAGAGATTGTGATGCTAGCATACGTAAGTACTGAGGAGTAAAAATACCGTTTCACTATATGCATGTAAGTCAAACACTTGGTTTGTGAGCAGCTGCAACAGTAACACAAAGGTTTGAGTCATGCAGGTGCCCTTTAAAGTGAGTGAACTTACAGATGGTTTTCAACTGTGTTTGATAACTAGAAGGTAAAAGCAAAGTTAAATAGGGCTGAACCCAGCAGTATTAAAAAAAAAAAAAATCATAGTAGATCTGAAGGCGCAGAAATATGATTTCTGACTGGTTACATGTGCTACTCTGCCTTTGCCAAATCCAAAGTAAAATGGCTCATTTACAGAATGAGATGACAGGCTCACAGCCTATACACAGAGCAGATTATTGCAACTCAATTAGTGGGCTATTTACTAGGCCATGCTTAATCATTGACATACCTCAGAGCTTTCCTCCCCATCGCTGTATTTGAATTGGTTGTAATCTCTGTTGTGAAGATGTATCTGTGTATTTAGCAACATGCAGTCTAGTTTAGTCTGGATTAATTTAATGGATAATATAACTGGTTAACTAATCTTGGTAGTTAAGGTAAATGGAAAGCTATTGAAAACTGGTTGGGAAACTAATCTTGGTAGTTATTAGGTTCATTTTTAAACTGGAAAGCTTTATTGAATCAAATTTCTTACAGAGGTGTCCTGGCTTTCATTCTGCTCAATATTTTTACTGACAATATACAATAGTGACAAGAATTTCAGCATCACTCAATGGCTTGGTTAATAGAATAAAAAAATCACTTTTCTTGAATTTGCAGACAACACCATGCTGAGAGAGGCCTAAGACTTGCTGCAGAATGACTTTAAGACTTCAAAAAAGAGTCACAAAAATATTGAAGAAGCTGTCTAAAAGAATGTAATCGGCCTAAGACAATTCCAAATGCATGTATTTCTGCCCAGACACAGTATAGGGATCAACTGATAAGGTAATTCTGCATATTTTCAACAGCTGTGGTATTGACTATGTAAAACAGATGGTTTGAACCAACAGTAAAGTAATTTACAGAACATCAATACGAAATTCTCTGGAAGTAGACCTACAAGCTACAGCTTAAGGTAAGCGTGCTTAGCTTTTGTTTACTTACTTCTAATTCTGAGCTATATAAAATTTACCTTCTTTCAACTGCTCAGCATTAAGCACCATGAAAGTGAATTTACTCACTTTTTTCCTTTTTAAATTCATCTCTATCCAGACAGTGGGAAAAGCACTTTACACTAAGCTGGCACAAAAACTCTGTGTCACCACAGTCTTTAACTCCTCTAAAAAGCAGGTACTTAACTGAGATTTCTTGTGAAGGCATATTCAGTTCAACTAAGCAGCATCCCTTCAGAAAAAGTTCATCTGGGGCACAGCTAATTTCATTCAGCAAAAGCTATCGTGACCTTTAATTGCATATTAACACCTCTGATTTGAGCTGATGACCATTTCCTGGATACCCTTCCGAGACACAGTGCTAGCAATGAGTAATTCCTGACCTTTAGCCATTGAATTAACACCTCTAATTGTAAATGAGAGAGCAGTTAAACCAAAACTGTTCCTAATGAAGTAGCTTATATGGCTATTATTTGGCTGGTCTGCTACAGAATATCAATTCCCTTAGAGACTGGGAAGGAAATTTTTTTTTCCTGAGGCCTTTCTAATTTATATCCCACAGAAGTTGCTCTGATTGTATGTGCTTTCCACAGCTTTAGTTGGAAGGGTTATGTCTATGCTATATCTTGCCTGCTGAAAGAGTGGTAATACATCAGTGCTACTTGAACTTGTTGCTACTTACCACATTTCTTTGTGTGTCTTGTGATGCAAAGTCACACCTTGTAACCAAACCGCAGTGGGCAGTGGTCTTGTCAAATCTCGTAGAGTAAGCAAGTTTAGGGTGGCAAATTCATATACGGCAGAGCTAGGAGACATTAGTATAGCATGAACATAATTTTCTACTTTCTTGCAAGACTTCTGGACTATCCTCTCATGCAGATCTATAAGCTTAAACTTGAAGCTACTCAGGAAATATGTATATTAAGATCCCTCTGACATAAGCCTACTGCTGATTTATTCAAAGCATAAATCGCACACAAATGGGATGTCTATGAGTGTTGTCTACAAAAGACATTTGTCTTTCTGGTATCACGATATTGCAATTCTGTACAACTGTCTAGGACTGCACACTTAGTGGAACTGGAAATATCAAAATCTTTAGTTTCAAGACCAACTAGAAAAAGGAGCTGCAACATTTTTCATTCCCCATTTAAACAGAAACGTCTATCAGTTTCCCTAGAAATGCAAAATACTCTTTTGGTTGTCTTCTCTCTTTCTATCTGCCATGAGTCTTTAGGGGATGTCCAGTACAGGCTGAATCCTGTGAGTCTTCTATTCCAGAAACTCTTTCTAGGCTTGTTCAAATACTCTAAGGTTTTTTTTCCCCTCTTTCTAATTAAAACCTCTAGGCAAATCCATTTTCCCATGCAGGAATTATAAATGGTGCTACATTCAGTTAAAAGGAGACCACTTCTTACAAGCTTAATTTACAGCAATAAAATTATAATTGTATTTAAAGAAAAATACAAAGCTATTAATATTAGAGGAATTCTTTTTCAGAATAAAAGCAGAAAGCATTTTTGGAATTTTAGTAATAGTTGTGTTCTGTTGCAGCCTTCGTGAGAAACTGAACTTGGAAAAGAATTTATTCTAATATATATATTAATTAATATTATCAACACCTGTTGGTTTGGGAAAAAAAAAAACAAAAGTGTATGTGAACCAGTGAGCTCCCAAAAGGAAGTATCTGTCTCTGCCTTCCCCTTGCAGCCATTCAGCTTGCTCCAGCATATCCAGAGCTCAGGGATGTTCTGAACTATTGAACTAGTACGCTTAGCATAGTAGCATGGAAAGAGAAATAGCTGCTAGCTAATCTGGCTAACATAATGGTGGGGTTGTACCTTAAGCACACTACAAAAAATTGCTGCCCTTTTTATATTCCTTCCTAGGTTGTAAGCATACGGCGAGATCCTCATGTTTATATTTATTTATTTTTAAATCACCATTTTGGGTAACCAGTTTTACTAACTGTAGTCTTAGCCCAGATCTGCTAATGAGATGAAGCACTTGGTCCAGCTGTATTCCTACTAATTTATCTTACGCTGGAATTCCCAGGTGAGAAAAAATTAGCAACACCAGCTCAGTATTTCCATTATGGGAACTGAATCACCTAGAGCCTGAAAACAGGTATGAGTCCTTTGTTATTTTTGGTTATATATTGGAATATAAAGCTGAAGTTAACAGAAATTAGTATGATTCTGACATTCTTCAAAAATATACACCAGTTTTATTTCAAAAACAATACCTTCTGTATGTTCTATTGAACAAATATTATACTGAAAGCAGTGTAATTGTGTTAAAAGTAGAAGCATCTCTTAGAAGTGTAGAAAGCAGAAACATAGAGGAGATGAATGGAAAACAAAAGCTCACAAGACAATGTAAGTCGTAATATTTTATACATCACTCAAAAATCACAGCAAGAAACACTGTATAAAAACCTAAACATACTGAATGTTTTCTCAGCTAAGAATTGAAATACTAAGGTCTAGCTATATATCCAAATATCTTAAAAACTTTTTTATAGAATATGAATACCCTCAAAGAAATTCACATCAAGACAATAAAACTACCTATGTAAACAAGACTTTGAAGTCAGAAAGTATGAACTTAAATGGCTTCTATTTTGAGAACACAAAAATCTGCAGCTGTTCATGACTACTGATTTTTGTTTGCTTCAATTGTAATGTGTATACATATGTGTGCGTGTGTTATAAATTGTAATTAGAACAATCAATTCACCGGTATCTCAGTCTAGATAAAGACCCTTGGAGTCAAATTAGTTATTATGCCTGTAGGTTCTAAACACCTACGTTGCTTTGTGGACCTGTTAATGGCTTACCTGCAGTTCCACAGAGAATAAAACACAAAGCCTTTGCTTCTTACAGCCCTGGCCAGGTCCTACCACCAGATCACCTGGGTTTTTCATTAGCAAATGAAGCAGAGAGGTATCAAAACTCATACCATGGAAATTATCGCTTTCGCTTCAAAATATGTTGCTCACCTACACAAATAAATAAAAAGAGGTGACTGCATTATTCAAGCCAGTTATAGCAATTCTGAAAACTATCATATAGCAAACCTCATTTTCAGCCTTTTTATTCACAAGATCTAGGATCCAAGAGCTTATTAAAATGACACAGGAAACAAAACAGGCCTGGTTTATGCTCCCTTCCCATCCTTTTTTCCTCAACGTCAGCACAATTTACAAATGTTTTCTGTCAGCTTTTTCCCTTCATGCCTGTTCTCCACTGTCATCATGCACTTTGTTTTCATCAGTCTCTCTGCCCTTCTCTGACTGTAGTAACTAGATTTCTCCAGCTCCAACATCCTACCAAAGACGTGTCTAAAATACTTATTATGTTTGTTCGCCTATGCTTCTGAAACACTGACAGCGAACTGGTTTGAAGCCCAGATCCCCCACTGAAGATTTATTAGGCACTTTCTCAGCTTCCTAGCTAAAACCATCAATACCCTGTTTCTGGTCGTAAGAAGTTGAAGATGATTCCTGTTATATTTGAAAAGGATGTGAAGCCATTCCTTAACTGCGGTTACTCAGACTCCGAAGCTTTAAGAGAAATTAGGGCAGAGTTCCTGCCATCTTTCTGCCTCCAATGAGCTTAGCCAAGGACCCGCTTCTATGTACAGCCCCAGCAAGGCTGCGCATTGCTAATCTGCTTGAAGTGTTAAAAGCTGGTGAGCAGCTATAGCGACGAAGCTGGGGGGATTGAAGCCTTCCTTTGTGCTCTATCAGTGTAATGCCGCTTGCATGCTGAATGCTTTTATCTCCCCCCCGCCCTCCCAATGCTGTCAATAGCAGTAAAATATCCTTATTTTCAGAAGGGTAATTCCAAAAAAAACACTGCTAAAATAGAGAGGGGTATTACAGAACGGATAAACGCCCCTCAGCTGGACTTTGCACCAGACCTGAGGAGTATGCCACTAACCTCAAAGCAGAATCAGTTTATATCCTAGAAGTATCAGACAATTTGTCAATAGGGGAAAAATGGTTACAGCTGCCTGCAGGCAGAAGAATGTAGCTGAGGATATTTTATTAAAGCTGTTCCCTGTATTCACTACATTCCTTTTGCCTACAGCTCAGACCACAGCTTGCTGTTAGCAGTGTACTCTTGCTTAATCTCTATAATGCATGAATTTTAGCATCATAACATGCTAACAGAAACACTTTTCAGCCTGACTTCTTAAGAATGTGAAGTTTGTACTGTAATGCATAAATATACATAGATTTTTCCTTTCCTCCCAGCTGAATTTATGGTTTGATTTCCACCAATTTTTCAAAGAATTACAAACCCTAATAGCATTATATTCTTATAAGGTTTGCGAAATACAGGGTTGGTTAGAGGGAAAACTCACTAATACCTCCCACTGAGCTCAATTCTCATTAGAAAACAGAGAGACAAAAAGGGTATGAAAACTCCAGCCATGGGGTGGGGGAAGGAACAGAGACAGACACCATTTAATGACTGTTTTCACTATATTAAGTGTGAGAGAATTCAACCAGGAGACAGATTTTTATGAATACATGCTTAATTCATTTTGCTGCCAACAGAACTCCTGTTGATGTCTCTCTGCTGCGTCACCCAGCACTGAAAAATGCTTCTGTCACAGTGAAGGGCGCTTTAGCGTGTCTCAGGCTTTCTGACAAATATTGGTTTCACAATGCAAATACTTCATGCTGTCTTATTCAGCTCTTTGAAATCAAATTTCAAAGTAAGAATCACTCCAGAGCAAAGAGAAAGCCAAATGCAACAACTTTTGTGAATTGAAATAGGAAGATAAAAAGGAGAATTAAGCAAAGACGGCCAGTAGCCAGTAAACTGTAATTCAGCATTATTATTTTCTTCAGTTTAGAAAACTTCGGGGAAGAAAAATGTTTGGTACTCTTTTGAGCCTATTAAAAAGAAAATATAATTAAGCAAACTTTTTTTTTTTTTAACGAATGAAATGGAGTCCTCCATTTAGTCATAAAAGCCTCAGTGTTGCTATTTCTTGCAGACATCTTCTTCTTTCCTGTATACTTGTTGGATCTGACCTTATAATCTAAACCAAAATGCATAAGACAAATTACCTCCCAGGAAAGTTCAGAAATTCAGTTAAGCCACGGTATTTAATAAATAACGTAGCATTCTACTTTTGTAACAGTCATCATCTGAAGATTTGAATGTACTTCAAATGACTTGAAAGTAGTCCAAAAAACTGTGTCTGGACTAGTAAACAAGATGTTGCCTCTGTCTAATGTATTCCAACACTTTCAATATACCTTTGCTACAGCTTGGTCAGATTCTAATTTCCAAAAAGTGTTGTTTCAAAAGGAATTTAAAAGTAGACTAGAAAATATCTCAATGTGGTTTCATTTATGCTAATTCCTAATTATCTAATAACAATTTTTGTTTGGTGCTTTTTTCCAAAAGTATCTTTTTTAACTGACTTAGTCTTCATGTATACCAATACCATCCACTTCCAAGTAGGATATGGAATAAATTTTAATCTCATTAGATTTTCCATATGGGCGATACAAATACATACTATAACTTTCACCCTGAAATTCTATTTCTGTGTATGTCTTGTTTTCCTCTTGTTTTCATGATCGGCCTCTTATTTATCTGACTAGGTGTGACTCATGGTATTATTTTTTTAGTACTTTAGAGTTTATGAAGCATTTGCCTGTGCAGATGTCTGAACATATTGCTGTAAAAATCCAATATGAGTTTCAGACTTTTAACAATATGGTATTTGGTTCTTCAGAGAATCAGTTTAAAATGAATAGTTTTCTGCTTAGGGTATTATGTAACTGATATAAATTACTTATACTCAGTGCTGAAATACTAAAGAAATCTGTGGCTACATTATGAGTCTAGCAGCATGTCATTAGTGTTACTTACATTGAATATATACGTATATTCATACTGGTTAGCTAATAGAAGAGGAGGAAAAGCAATATAAAGAAGGAAGCAAAAGGGGAAGAAAGTTAAATGAGCTGTAGCAATGAAGGAGAAGGAAAGAAGTGGAAAAGGGGACAGAAAAGAGAAAAAGCATAGCAAGGGAAATAGAATTGTGTGTAACATTTTATACATGTCTATACATACATAAAAACTTTATTACTAAATCCCAAAAATATCTAACATTTGAAATAAGACTAGAAATTCACAAGTTCATCTGGGTACACTTTGGTCCAACAGTTTTGAATGGGTGCAGAGGCTGACCCTTTCAAATCTTTGATTTGAAGTGCGTATTTGTTGGCTGAGATATAATTGACTAGTAATGTTAGGCTAATTCTTGGCATGTTAAGCTCAGCTCCAGTTTTTCATGTTCATGTGGACTCTGTTGCTTTTATTTTACCAAAAGTGGACAAGTCACTATAGTATCTCTTCTTTGTGAACTATATTTATCCAAGTTTATCCAGTGTCAATGGAGGAACAATGATACACAAAGTACCTGCAAGCCTGTGTCTCCAGAAGGAGCATACTAAAGATATGAATAGTTCTACCTGGTATGGCCAGGTAGAATTTGAAGAAATAGATAGAGTGGATTGTGTTGTCTCACTTGGCAGACAGAAAAAATCCCAAAATCTCCCCTTTAGCTCCCAACTGGAGCTAGAGATAGCAGTGAGAGACTGAAGAAAGTCAAAACTCCCTGGCACACCACACACAACTTCAAGAACAGTGTAACCACGAAAAGCAGGTACAGGTGTTGACAGGGATTTTGACCATATGCTTTAGAAAATGCTTATGGCAGGGTATGTTCTGATGTTCCTTCTAGGAACTCCCTTATAGAGAAAGGGGGAGAATAGGGGAAAAGCATAGAATACAGCAAGATAAAACTTTTATGAAGATACAGGAAATCTATGAGAAAAAATAATATGAGAAACAAAAAGGCACTAGATATAAGTTATAGATAACTAAAGGACAAGCTCTGAGGAAAAAAAGAAATGTATAGGAGAAACAAAAGTTCTAGGATCACAGAAAGAAGAGGATAATTGAATTTTAAGAACAAAACTTATTTCCTGATCATGGGATTACCCAGTGTCATGTCCAACCTAGGACATGTCTCCAGTTCCTCCAAATTCCATACACAGGTTTCTCTGTCTGCCTTTGAAGAATCCAACTCCTATCTCATTCCTTGCATCAAGGGAATTTCCTGTATAGAAAAGATTGTACATGATGCCAGCATTCTCATTAAGTTAGAAGAAACAAACCCTACAGGGATACAGAGACATGCAATATCTTAAATCCTAATGAAGGAGGATAAGTTGCTTGATTTTCAAAACTCATCAGATTGCATGCAATTTAACATGCTGTCTCTCTGCTTTCCAGATATAAATTCTGACACTGTAACATTTTGGGTTTCTTTTCAATTTATATAAGCAGACTCCACTATTTCATATCTTCGTGCCTGCCTGGTATTATGAGAAAAACTTGTGAGCTGCAATACCATTAGTCATGTTTAATCATGATTTAAATTGTGTAATAAAAAGTATTCTATCCCTGGTAAATTATTTCAAATACATAATTGTACTGATTAAAGTTTAAAAAACAGAATAGCCTTACTACTACTAAGAGTTCATCTTGGTTCAATTGCCTTTTTTAATGCCTTTGCCTACTAGGATTAAAAGGTTTTCTAGCAGGAATCTTCTATATACATAACCTCCTGGATCACTCCATCTATTCTCTTCAATAAACAGCTAATGCCCTATGAAAAGCAAAATTTCTTTTTGTGAAACCTGTCTGTGATAGACTCAGATTTTGTTAAAAGGAATACGTTAAAGGAGATGTGATATGTTTTGGTAACAGCATAAGTTTTAGAGGGAATTGTGTTTGTCTTCTGTATCAATCTTCAACCTTGCAGACCTTTCAACGCAGTAGGCATCTACCCAAGAAATTTCCCATTAGTAAGAACATGTTGAGCATTGTTTGTTTGAGAAGATACTCGTTGGCAGCATTACAAGCAGATCACTGTTCGCACCAGATAGTGATGTGCTTCTTAACAAAATATTTCTGAAGGACTGCGTGTAGTACCTATGAAAACAAAGGTGTAAGAGCATCTGCTACATAAAAACCCCAGCACCATAGTCCCATAGATAAATATTCTTGCTAATCTGAATTTTTTTTTTTGGGGGGGTGTTCAGGAACCATACATTGTAACAATCAAACAATGTTTACTTTTCTTCTAAAGCACATACAGGCATTAAGACTACTTAACGGATGAGCATAAATACCATTATTGCCATTAAAAGACATGAGCATTTTATGTATACTGTCTCCTTGGTGATCCTACTGCCAGGTTTTTTGTGCAGGAAGGGTGAAGTGGAAGCTATGAAAGTTAAGCACATCACTTTTAATGATTTACATTGCCTGTCAAACAGAGAACAGCCACTGGCATCTCGACCTGCAAAAGGTCAATAAACGTAAACCCTCCCTACCATTTCTATCAATGTACCAGCATCCAGGAATATATCACCAGTAAGCTCCACTGGAACAGTGTATGGACCAACTCCAAAAGGGAAAATGAACTAATGTGCACAGGAGTAGGTACTGCATTAATTAATTCAGTATACAACTATAAAAAGAAGCGTGAAACCTAGTTCTCCAGCATCGTTCACATATGGCTTGGACAAAATAAGCATGAGTGTGAGAAGCAACTTTCCTGACTTCATCTTGGTGTTAAATTTCCCAGTTGATTTTTCATGCAATATTTGTATACGTGAGCAATTAGAAGGTCAGAAATAAAATTAAGTGTAGTTAGAAACAATTGAAGAAGAGTTATTTAACATCCAAGTACAATTAAGAAACTCTCAACAATTTCATAAACGACAAACTCATTTTTTTCTTTTTGAGTGGACTTTACAGTTAGAGAAAAAAATAACGTAATCCTGGTGTCACATTAGGAAGAGAAAAAATCATAAAGGAAATTTAGACTTGGAATTCCCTTGTACATCATCACCAGCCGAGGCCAATGGAGAACCATCTTTATTTACTTTAACCTTCATTTAGATGGCTCAAACATGACTCACACCTCTGAGACATAGAATACGTTTGGTAGTAAATATTTGGTAACGGCAACATACATCCTTTTTCCTTCCCTTGGCGTTTTTAAGAGAGCAAATACTAAACTGCATCATTAAAACTACATCAGCGTTTCAATACATATTTTGTTTACACAGTGCTAGAGGTTAAAGACTTGCACAAGAAATAGTCTTGAATTCTAAGCTGTACTTGCACATTTTAAACACACATTTCTCACATTCCAGACTTTCTTATTATCCAGTCTCTGAAATATTCTGGACAAAAGCACACACCCCTTTTTTTTTTTTCCCAGTTTTTCCAGTTGAAGCTGAGCCTCTGTATGCTAAGAATACTCAAAGCAAGTTTGTTTCTAATGCAGTTTTTATTTCTGGTCTTGCTGCAGTGCAAAATGATTTTGTATTTTACTGTAGAGTCAGGATGGAGGAGGAAGAAAAAAAAAATAATTTAAAAAAATAACCATTAACCCCCCCCCCCCCAATATCACAAACCACCAGAACTCTTGGCCTGAAACAGTAGTTCAGTGAGGAGGACTGGATTAGAGAAAAGATTTCTTGCTTTCCCACTAAGCCAGATAAATTTGTATGCGTTGCTGGATGGTCTCCTGGCTTCACTAGGAGCAGAGGGAAAAATTCACCTAATCTTGCCTTGTGGTTAGGACACCTTTTGGGCTATAGGACCTCTAAGTTCAAGGCCTATGAGGTTAGTGACACCTAGACCAGGAGCCTTTACTTCATGAATGTCACAATCCAAGGTTATTGCATAAAAACCATCAAGTATTTCCTCCTATGTTGCATTCTCAGAATATAGCTCCACATTTGGACTCAAGCAAGGAAGAGGCTTGGAAAGGGAGGCCCTGAGAGATACAGCCTTTTATGACTGCTGTTACATACTGCATGGCTTTAGCCTGCTTCCCTTCTGGACACACTAAATAATTTTTCAGAAGTTGTTCTGGGGTTTGTTTTTTTTTTTAATTTTTTATTCTTTTTTAGTTAACAGAAAGAGATGACAACCTATTTTGGTCATCTGAAAGCCTCTCTCCATTACCTCATAGTGAATCTATTTTCCTAATTTAGGTTCATGGCCTACTGGGCAATTCAATCAGCCTAATCTTTGATCATCTGTAAGAATGACTGCTGTTAAATTTGCAATGTTTCCTTTGTACAAATGATCAGGGAAGCAAATAAGATGAATTAGACATACCTAGCTTTGGCCAAAAGGCAACATGCATCCTTCAGTTTATAGATTATGTTTATTTGTTCAGTTTTTCTTTCTTTCAAATTTTGTTCCCTGAACTTTCTTACTGTCAAGTCAGATTAGTAACCCCCACAGGTTAGTATGGGGATGGCATTTATGATGTATAAATTAAGGGATTGCTTATCTAGATATTTTAGTTCCCATGTTATTCCATATTTTACTTTCGTCTATATTCTGAAGAGATGTTCATCTAGCACCCTTGCTTGAGGAAATCAAGCCCTGTGAATTTTAGGTTCTACAACCCATGCAATCACCTTCTCACCTGCAACTGTGTGCTCAATATTACCATCCTTAACTGAATCCTGAAGTAAGGCAATTGACTAGACTGAGGTGTTTTAATATGCATGCTTGCTCACTTTGGTTAAAGAATACAACATAGGTGTTTGTCAATCATGGCTATTTTATGATCTTAATTGCAACAGTAGTCAGTTGAGATCAAAAATGTAATAGCTAAAACAATTATTGAAGATACAGTAAAAAAAAAAAAAACATGGAGAATTTGCCAAAGAATAGTTTTCTCTCATTTCACGCATTTTAATTTGAGGCTTCAGTGCCAAAACATATTAAAGGCACTGAGCCACATGCTTTATTTTCTCCTTATCATTGGGTTTACTCTGAATATTCATAGTTCTCAACAAGCTGAGATTAATCCACACCTGCATCATTGATCTCTCTCTGAAGAAAATGAAAACAGAACATCTAGCACTTCTCAGAATGTGGTCCTCTGGCATTTAAATTTAATACTAAATCAAAAATTAATGTTGAAGACAATAGTTTTACCAGGCAAAAATTATTTTTTTCTTTTAAAAATGAAATTTCTGTGAAGTTTATGGAATAAATCCTGAATAAGTTTCTTTTAAACAGTGGGACGGGTATTTTTTGTATAGGCTTAGCTCCAAATCAGAAAACCATAACACTACAGTGCAGAGGGCAGACAAAGATCCAAACAAATATTAACAGTGTTTATGTTTTGCTAGTGCCCTGAAAATAGCCCCACATGGTACTATAATACAATTAGCTGCCTATGAATAAAAAGAATAACTATTAAAGTAGCAATACAAATTATATTCAATGGGAAAAAACATACTGTAAATCTATCCTGACTGAAGTATTATTATTTGTATATTTTAAAAAGTGGCCAGCATGCAGCTGTCTGAACATTTTTACAACATTCTGTGTTTCCATAGGAAATTTTGTATGCCTTTCCTCAACCATCTAATAAGCTTAGGAAGGCTGAGAAGCTGCTAGCTTTCTTCACTAATATCTTTGTCTCTGCTGAATTCTCCAGAAGCATCTAGTACTGCAGTCCACATGTGTCACAGTAGACGAAAGAAATGAGAGTTGCAGAAGTCACACAGGCAGTGAGAGAGATTAGTGAAGATTACAATTAAAATTGATAAATGTAAGAAAGCATGAGATTATACCAGGTATAAAGGTCTGTACCTGTTCTCATTTGGATCACCTTCCTAAAGCCCTGGACAGATAAAGGCCTACCACACAACCTTTATGGTGGTACTTCTGCCAATATTAACATATACGCAGATGGGAGATTCTGTATTGAAGAGTATGGTTTATATGTTACTCACGTCTGAGCTATGAGGCAAAGAAAAAAATGCATAGAGGGAGAAGGCTTTTTTCTTCATGCAAATTGAGGTGAAAAGCAATAAATGTACTAAGAACACATTATAGCACTTTAGCATTTAAGAGCTTATGCTATTAGTACACTGGTTGCTAAATTGGAACCTTAAACCTTCACCTTGGGCATCTAGACTCTGTGAATAAGTGATGTTCAACCAGGATTTACAGATAGCTAGTAAGAAATACTGAAGAAAATTGCACATGAAAACCTACAACCTCTTTGGGGCGTAAATGCTCTATTCAACTGCAAAAAGATATCCTTGTCTTCCAGGATCCATACTTTTCAAAAGGAGCATCTAGGTCTCTGAAAGAGAGATTAGCTGGTTTCTTCTCTTGAAACTCCAACCAGAGAAAACAGTGATCTCAACCAGGCTATTAACTTCATTTAGGAAGGAGGACACATACATTCAAGCCCTTCTCAGGCACCTACATGTCATAAGCAAGTTTTTTAGTACAAGAGGAGAGATATCTTCTCTCTTCCTCCTGCTGAAGCTTTACTGTTGTTCAGGGAGAAGAACAGAGAGATACATTTATTGGAAGATACATGGCCAAGGTCTCTGAAAGAAAATATCAAACAACTAGGAGTTTCACTCTCCAACCAATTGACCAGAGGAAGCATCTCAGAGAGATGCAACTCCTAAGAAAAATTTGCGATTTTAAGTATTATTTTTAAACGGTAATTTGAAAAAGTTTCTAAAAATTAAATAACTTTTTTTTAAGTGTACTTTTCCTCTGAAGAAAAAGCTGTTTAAAGGTGTGCTTCCTCAAATCTTTTCACAAAAGGATTTTCTCTGCCGTAGCATAGATGAAGAAATCAGAAGAAAACAGAACCTTAAGTCTTGGAATAGGTTAGGAAGATTTAGTCAGGAGAAGTACCCACGTTGATAAATAGGTGGACAGATTAATTAAATTAATAATTAATTAAATTAACAGACAGTACCAATGAATAACAAAATATACAGCCAGAAACAACTAAAAATATTTCAGAAAGCAATTAATTACTTGTTAATGCATTAACCAATTAACATTAACCAGCAGATAAGACAAACTGTGGATAAACTGGAAAAATAAATAAAAATGTGTCAGGGTTTTTAATAAATGGACTCCTACTCTTCATTTCTAAAAATAAAATACTGAGTAACTTGAGTCTGATTCAAGTTTTTATGACAGAGAAAGTTCTCTTGTCTCTGGAAAGAGCATCACCTGTATACTAACGAGAACGATGAATGGTAAGTGCACGGTACCAAATCCCCTACAGCATAAATAAAGTCATTAGAGTGAGCCTCTCCTTGAGGGAACAGAATTAGATAAATATTTGGACAGTAATACTGCTGAAAAATTTATAATTGAATGACAGTGAAAGTGGACTGACTACAGCAGGCAGCAACAATTTGTTTTAGTTGGTGGTTTAGAGCCTATTGAGAAAATTTGGAAATTGAGTTAAGAGATTCAAGTCTTTGGAAGAGCAGTCTTATAACCACATTAAAAGAAAAATTAGCTTTATTGTCAATTAAACGAGTCAGTTTAAAAGAAACACCACACCACACCCCCCCCAATTCCATTCTCCCATGACTAAAGACTAAAAAGACAATCCTTGTCTCCTTCCTTGTGAGTAACAAAACATTTATCAGTTGTTCTAGCAACTTCAACTTAATACATTAAAAGTGTTCTATTTTAGTTGCCTCACAAGCAAGATGGTAAGTTGGACTTAAAAGCTACCAAAGACCAAAACTAGAAGGTATTATCTGGTTTGGCTCTTTGGTTTGGGATTCACATATTAGTCTCCAGTCAAGAGACAGAATCTCATTTTAATGACAGAAATTCTTTAGTGAAGATTTGCCCTAAGTCTTTGGCAGGCCAATGAATAGTAGAAAGAAAAAAACTCTTAGAATCTACTTTCATTTTTGTGGGAGCCAAGACTTCCTTACAGATAGACCACAGAAAAACGTCCTTGCAATTTTATTCTTTATTGCTTTAGCATACGAGTCACTGTTGTTTTAAAATTATAAAGAATATATGACTATGTGCACATATGAATAAATGCTTCCTTTGAACATTATGTTTCACAAAAAGTTGTGGCCTAATATAAAATATTAATATATGTAATAGTGCCCCATTCATGTTGGCTTAAGAGAAATACTATCACGGCAGTCAAAAAAAACAGAGTTCCTACAACTCTGTGTAGCAACGTCCTGTGTAGCAACTGTGTACACTCCTACAGTTAGTGAAAGCTGCTTATCAAATTATGTATCTCACAGGGCCCAAATAATAGGATTCAGCACTCTGCATAAGCGGGAACCATTAGTAAATCCAAAGGTAAAGCAATAAATTAGTATATTTAAGTAGTATTTCCACCAGTAAATACCATTCCTTCTTCACAAAAATGAATGCCAGTTGCTTTTCATTACTTTTATCCATAATGATGCCAATGGTGAAAAAACCCTTATATTTAGCTTATTATAATGTTCAACAAAAAGACTTGATTATTTTACATGTTCTTTTTCCTATTTCAGGTCAGCACTTTATGTAATCATGCCACATACATCACAAGGAGAATTATTTTTTAATGATCATCTATTCTCTGCCATCTCCAGGCTTGGAAAGAATCAAACTTGAATTAAACAAAGGAACAGGCAGGGTGAGGGGAGCAAAAAGCATCAGTAAAGTTCTCATCATTAGGATTCCATGGCAACTACAGTTAGCTTATACACCAACAAATTACTGTGAATGTCAAAGTTGTATATTTCTGCATAAAACCCCAAACTAGCACACAAATACAAGTGTGCAGTAGACATATCAGTAGCAACACAACATGATAAATGGTCATGCGTCTCTCAGCGCTGGGAAGATGCCTCAAATGGGCAGACATCCATGGGATTCAGCGTGTTTCCTCTTGGATAGTGCGTTCACATACTTGGCAAGCAGGGATCAGCAAGCCTCAGATCAACTACTCTCCAAGTAGGAGAACCCCTTTATAGCTTTGTCATGCCAATTCCATGGTTTGTTGTTTCTCAGATTCTGCCATGCATATTTCCCTGAAGGTAGGAGCTTGTTCATAAAGGGTCATCCCCCTATTTTGACAGTACCAAAGCAGCTGTCGTATCCCACATGTGCACACACCATTGGTTAAAGTCATAGGCATATCATTTTGGTATTGAGGAAAAGTCAAGCTAAGCTGCTACATGCTGCAACCCAGAATTCCATGCCTTTTTTGTCCATTATATAAAGACCCAACAATGCTAAGTTTCCTACACCACCACATCACACCAGAATTTTATTCTGGTCTTTTTATGATCCTATAGGGTTTTCAGAATAACATTAAAGGTAAACATGCTAACTTGTCTGTAGCAAGGTACTTTCAATAAATTCTCCAGACCCACTTTCAAGGAATGAGTGCCTTTTTCTGGGTGAGCCTAATGAAACAATTTTGTGATGAGAATCAAGGATGCAAGTGAGATTAAAGTTAATCAGTTTATCTTCACCCCATGCCACAAAGTTTTACAGTGAAGGGTGTATTTTATGTACTGCTTTTGGATTTAACCTAGTTACATTTTTGCCCAAATTGATTTGTACTCTACAACAACTGTACACTGAAATAACTGGAACCTATGAGCTGTTGTATTTATAAAGACAATCAAGTGTTGTCACTTTTTTGACTTACAATTCCTTCATATCTTGTGTTCTTTCTAGGATGAAGTAAACAGTTTTTTCGCATTATTTCAACATTCTGCTTCAGCTCAGTAAGAGATTTGGTCTTTATTACATTAATTTATATTGGCATACTGCTTATATGGCAACAATTTCTAAATAACTCTTCCAGTGTCCAGTTATTTGACATTCGGGAACACCTTGAGGAAGAGATGTTTGTACATAGCAACCCTTAATAAAACAGTTACTGCAAAGTTTGTCTTTTATGAATTAGTTGCTTTTTGAATTAATAAAATTTTCAGCATGCACAGCAGTCAAGGACAAGCTGTATCATGCAGTCCATAGGTCAGGGTATTAATGGAAGTACAGGGTGTAACTGCTGCTGCTACTTGAGGAAAAAAGAAAGAAAAACAGAGCACAGTAGGATGACTACATAGCCTCCTCTTCCCCTTTTAGGTAATTTAATGCATATTTACACACACAGAAGTCACTTTGAAATCTCCAGAATATAAAAACTATGTCTGCTTTCATCCCTTGTTAACTGTGGTTATGACCTATTTAACAAATATAAACGGTTCTAGTTTAAACTGATAAAGTAGATACGCCTTCTTGCTTACAGTCTACTTGAACCGAGTTTTAAGGTTCATCTTCATGGACTCCATGATACCCAAAATGCTTTGAATGTTTCACACAGTTTTGTACATCAAGGTACTTCAGTAAATCAAATTTAACATAAACCGTGTTTATATTTTCATCCCTTTCTGTCCCCGTAGTAATTTTCTTGTAAAATAGAATTCTCCCTCCCAATATGCTTCCTCTCAGGAGAGTTTATTGGTCATGGCATATTAAATGGATAACAAATTCTTACTTTCCCTATTTTGTGCAATCACCTGAGAGCACCACTCCCAGCAGAAATCAAGCCTCAGGCTAAAGTTGTTACTATTGAGCCAGTAAAAAACTAAACAGTATTTGAATTGTAGTTGCTGGAAAACATCAGTGCTATTTCTTCTGAGAGATTTGTAATCTAATGAATGAAAGTAATCTTATCAGGCTGTAGCCACACATACAATTTACATCTGCAGAATGATAGCCCCTAATAGCAACATCAGTAAAGCCAAACATGAGATAAGAAATATCTCCCCTCTACGCTTTCCAGAAAGCGGACACTACACTCACATCAAAACAGTAACTTTAAAACTAGAGGCCAAAGGGATTATTGTGTAATTTTCCATCAAGCTAGACACTGTCTGTGCACACCATATGATTCTTCATCAAGATTGGTGTTATTCTGCTGTACTTTCCAGTACTTTCCATTTTAACAGTAATTAATATCATTAGACCCCAGGAGCGAGGGCTAGGGAGTAGGAGTTTGTGGAGGTGGCAGAACTGTAGCTTTAGAAAACAAACTGAAACATTTCTAGTGAAAGATTTTGGCAGCAAAGATTAAGAAACCAGATTTGCTTTTGACAATATGTTGACCCCATTTTCCAACTAAAATTTGACTTTACATTAACCTCAAAATATAGGCAGAGGGGAAAGACATCATTACTTTTCCACAGCAGAAAACAACAACAAAATTTGCAAAGTTACTCCTTTTAGGAACAAGGATATCTTATTAAGGAGTGGGAAGGGGTGCAAAAATTTCTTGTTAGAATTTCTGCTGCAGGTAGTTTGCTTTACTTGGGTGATTATAGAGGATTACATTTTATGAACCTGTGTTTATAAGGGTTTCACAGACAAAGGATCATAAATAAATTTTTGTTGGCAGCCTAATTACACTCACTTGCAGCTTTTTACAAGTGCAACAACTAGTTGGAAAAATAAGATTTCCAGGGTCCAGATAGTATATCTGAACACCAATCCCGCTAGTAAATACTTTATTCCCTAGGGACTACTATTTTAAAAGTAATAATAGAAGGTTTCTTTCGAGACTTTATTGCCACACATCCCGCCCCTTTCCAATCAACTTCAGCACTGATTCTGCTGTTGTTGGTATCGCCTGTTTTCTGATACAGGAGCATTAAGGTGGAAAAAAAACAAACCACCCCCAAACATACTCTTGATGTAAATATTAATTGAAATGAACAAACAAAACCTGGAAATTCTCTTTTGACTGTGCAAGTGTGCACCTTGCAACTAACTATAGCTGCAGTGAAGCCTCTCTGGTACGATATCTTTCACATTTGTTAAGTGTGTGTCTGTAGACTATGTGTAATTGCTGAGATGTAATAATGAGGATCTGCGACAAAAACAGTAAGTCAGTCATTATTTCATAAAATTTCACTTTTTATGCTTAACATTTTCTGCTTCTTGTTAAGCTTCATTATGTGCTTTTTCTTTTTTCATTTCTTCATCATATATACCTAGCAAACAAGAGAATCTTTCCTTCCACATTATTAGTGTGCCTACTTATATACTTTAAAATCCAATGTTTTTAGTATTTGGTGCATTAAAAAAAAGCATATTTCACAGTTTACAGTCCTTGAGTAAACACTCAGTGCTTTGCCCTATGGTTCTTCCTTTGTCATTGTGCCTTTGCTCTTTTCTCTCTTAACCATTTTTCTGAGCACTTAAGGGGAAAAGAATTGCCAATAATGGAAAAACCAAACAAACAAGAAAACAACCAACCAAAACCCAGACTCGGAGCACAGTTAAAATAAAGAATTTCTCTAGGGCTTCACAAAGTAAGTGAAGTTTTAGTTACCAGCAAGTGACCAATTATCCTGTAAAACAAGGAGTAGAACAGGTTTGACCTTTACTCCCCTTTGAGAAATCCCTGCAGAAAATGACGACCTTTATGTTTAAAAGTCTTTGCTTTTTAACCATCTTATAGAATTTAAATAGCTATTCAGCCACTTAGAATTCTAGAGAATGATTAAGAGTCTTGGTGAGCCTTTAATAGAGTCTCAAATTTTTAGATTATAAATTTGCTGACTTTAATATGTTTCTATAGAACACATTTGATTTCATTAGTCTTGCATCAAAGCCTACCTCCCACCCCGATAGTCACAAATCAGGCTAAGCACTACAAAAATAAGACATTTTCTCAGAGGCAGAGACACTGAAGAAAAAGCAAATAGGTATTTTCAATCAGCATTATGTCTTTCTAACCAGTTGTGTGCATGATATTGAAGATAACAGGTAGCTTAAAAACATTCTGTAGGTCTCGTCCTGAGGAACTATTCATGATTTTATTTAGAAGTATTGCGAAGTTGAAGTTACACAGATGTATAATGAAGCTAGACAACCTAAAACATTAGTTGTCCTAACAGTGTTTAAGGTTACATTGTCTCTGCTAAGATTTTAGACTGCCAAAGTATTGAAGAATTCAGGTACGTTAAAGTTAACATCTTCACCCTACCCAGTAAGCCAGTGAATTTTACAAGCATTTGCATCATGTACTCTCAGCATGAAATTCCTTTTAAGAAGCTGGCAGACATATGTACCAGTTTAAACTAACAGAAGGATATACTTCCTTGTTTGACAAGAAAGTTCAGCTGCTGACAGCCCAGGTGACAGAGATAAGGTCTTACCCAAATTCAGACAGGGTCTTTCCCACTTCCTCCCCCTCACCGCAGGCCCTTCCTAACTACAGACTGCAAATGTGAGCAACCTGTACCAACCAAGCAGCACCTCAATAGTAAGTTTGTGTTGAGTTGCAATCGCAATCAGTGGATACAGAAAGAAATATGAGATGCTATTAATTTGTCTAAAGGAGATAAAGACAAGTGTGAGCCCCAGCCAGCTAATATTGCTTGATATTCCCACTCTGCTAGACACAGTGCAATTGATCCTTGGGGGCATGGCGGGGTGGTGTCAAGTCAGAAGGAAATGAGGAGCATGCTATTTTTGCACTAGGGACACGGACTGGTACCTCCTGATAGCCCTAGATAATTTAAATAGCCAAATTACCCAGGCAGACTTTTGTGAGAATTATATTTATGACACATAAGACCAATTTTCTGCTATACTCCCCACATATGCTCCTCATATGTATCTTCCCACCTTTTGCATGTTTATCTCTTTAAAAAGCCTTCTGTTGAAGTCCTACCTGGAAGTTTATACAATCCAAATCTCCATGATATTCCCCCCTTTTTCCTATTTTTTTTTTCTTTGGTGCCATCCACAGATCCCAGACTCCTGGGCTGAAATATTTATTGAACCAGGTGACGCTCAATACAGCACTCATGTCTTCAAGATGGTGTTCTGACAGTATGTCAGTAACAACTCCGCTTACCATATTACTTATTGTATTAGCTTCTTGAAGACATGAAGGCATGCATTCTGACATGTCCAGACCCTCTTTCCCGCTTCATGCTATGGTTGGCATAACTGAAGTCACAATTTCAGCTAGCTCAGGTTTTTTTTGTCCTGATTTTATTTCATAGTCCCAGACAGACAATGAGAAAAACTAAACAGGCCACTTCTATCCAGTTGGACTGGAGATAATGAAAGCTTGAAGAAAGTCTTTGCCAAATCTGTCTTCTTCAGGATTTTCCCCTCTATGACAGTTTGTAACACTTGCATAATGGATGAGCTATAGTACAGACAGGAGATAGCCTGGAAACCTTATCCAGTAAAGCTGGTAACTGCAGAAACTGCCCTGTCAACCAGAGGGTGAGGGCAGTGACCATGGTGGGCTACTTGGAGCACCTCAGTGCTCCTGCAATCATTATCATGAAGATTTATTTGAACCTGGTGTCAAGGCTGCAAGTGCACCAACAGGGCCTCAGCTGTCCCAGGCTCATCCAGGACCTACACCCACTGGCTCTCAGTTCCCAGGTCTTGCCTGACAAAAAAAAACACAATGGAAAGTCATGATAGATGACTGATCAATTATACACACCACACTTCCCTAGAAGATATCAATCAAGAAAAAAAAGCAAGTTCTGCCACAAATTTTACTTGAAGAGTAACTACAACTGAAATTATTTTTCCAGAAAGTTTGAGTTTTTAGGAAGAGAACAAAACAACTTTGTGTCCTCAAGGTGACAGCTTTTCTTTAAAATGTGTTTGAATCGGCAGTGGCCTCTAGAGTATGACTCAAATCATATTAAATTTGGAGCATACAACTATGAAGAGATGGTTCTGTGACACAGAGTTTGCAACCTCAGGATAAGAGGAGCAAACATATTCAGCAAAGCTAAGGTAGAAGAAAGGTGTGAAGGGTAGAAGAAAGGTGTACAAACAGGGCAATAAGCAATTTTCACAGCATATGCCTGCTTTTCTGCTGGTACATAACATAATTACATCAAAGGTAATTTTAAAGTGGAAAAGAAAAGAAAGACTCTTTTGAAGCTTTCCTCCTAAGCCTTCTTTCAGTCCTACTGCAGCCTTCCTTTCTCTTCAAGGGGGTTTTCCTCGAAGGGTTTGGCTAAACAATGAAAACACTTTGGTGCAGTTTATTCTGACTGCTGGAGCTTTTAGATTTCAGGTAACTGCAAATAAGAGCCTAGTAGGATTCTGAAGAGCTGCCAAGCCTCTAACTGCAACCTCAAGTATCTAAGTCTTTTAAACTCTGGCCCAGGATCAGAGACTCTTAAGCTTGAGTAGGACAAAGTCACCTAACGTGATATTTAGCGTGTGAAATGACTGGATGACTTTTCAACAGCAATAATCGCCCACAGATTCTACTGTCTTCGTTTTCTTAGCGTAATATTTTTCCCTACTTTTCTTTAGCTCTATGAAATCTATATATAAAATGAGAATTATTTGCACCTGTAAAAAAAGTAACCCTAAAGCAATATACTTCTGGACCACACATGACAACATTGTTAAACTTCAGCTTTCTTGATGATGGCTTTGAGACTAACTTATGACATCAGCAAAAGAAAAGTTAACAAGTACTCAAGATACACTACTGAACTATTTATTAAAGCAATACAAGTAGGAGATTAATTTAAATTGTTCTGTGGAATAATTTAGGTTGGAAAGACCTTTAAGATCATTGAGTCCAACCATTAACCTAACACTGCCAAATCCACCACTAAACCACATACCTAAGTGCCACATCTACACATCTGTTAAATATCACCAGGGATGGCGACTCAACAACTTCCCTGGGCAGCCTGTCCCAATGCTTGACAACTCTTTTGGTGAAGAAGTTTTTCCTAATATCCAAATTAAACCTCCACTGGCACAACTTGAGGCTGTTTCCTCTTGTCCTATCACTTCTTACTTGGGAGAAGAGACCGACCCCCACCTTGCTACAACCTCCTTTCAGGTAGTTGTAGAGAGAGATAAGGTCTGCCCTCAGTCTCCTTTTCTCCAGGCTAAACAATCTCAGTTCCCTCAGCTGCTCCTCATAAGAGTTGTCCTCCAGACCCCTCATGAGCTTCTTTGCCCTTCTCTGGACACGCTCCAGCACCTCAATGTCTTTCTTGTAGCGAGGGGCCCAAAACTGAACACGGTCTTCAAGACGCAGCCTCACCAGTGCCAAGTACAGGAGGACCATCACTTCCCTAGTCCTGCTGGCCACACTATTTCTGACACAAGCCAGGATGCTGTTGGCCTTCTCAGTCACCTAAGCACACTGCTGGCTCATATTCAACTGGCTGTTGACCAACATCCCCAGATTCTTTTCTGCCAGGCAGCTTTCCAGCCACTCTTCCCCAAGTCTGTCACGTTGCATGGGGTTTTTTTGACCCAAGTGCAGGACCCAGCACTTCGCCTTCTTGAATTTGTAGTGCAACATTATACATTGCTATGGACTAAAGCTTCAGGTAAATGGGTTATAATTAATTTTTTTTCTTCTGTAGCCAGGTTTTTAAAAGAGAAGAAACCACCACTTGAACCAAAAAACAAATCTTGAAATTTGCTAATTTTGAAAGTAGAGCAATCATGAGCAAGGGTCTGACAGTGTAAACTGACAAAGGCGGCAAGTCTGAAATCACTTTCTGCAGCTGAGATTACTTATTCAGCTTCTTTTTTTTTTTTTAAGTTATCCAGAATCTGAAACATGCCTATCTCTTCCTCCTCCACCCCCAGAATATGTAGTTTTCATGCCCACAGACTGAAAATAACATGCCACTTCTATGCTGCGCTCTGCTTTTCTAAGGAATGAGTTCAATCAACCACCACGAAAGGAAGTCAGTCTACAATCTTGCATATCTTTCTGTTTTCTGGTTAATTTAGCCATTTTTGCAGTTGTGGTTTAACCCTAGTAGACAGCTAAACCCGACACAGCTGCTTGCTCAGTCCTCTTGCCCCCAGTGGGATGGGGGAGAGAACCACAGTAAAAGTGAGAAAACTCGTGGGTTGAGATAAAAAAAATGTAATAGCTAAAACAGAAGCTGTGCAAAAAAGCAAAGCCAAACAAGGAATTCATTCACTATGTCCCATCGGCATGCAGGCATTTAGCCATTCCCAGGAAAGCAGGGCTCCATCATACGTAATCCTTACTTGGGAAGACAAACCCCATTATTAGATCAAATGAGCTACCTTACCTTTTCAACACACCAAACAGCTCCCTTCATTAGTTATATAACTTAAACTGCACAGGCCATAGAAGATGCAACATACAGCCAATATCCTAAATTGCAGGTAAAGACCCAGATCAGCTTCCTGCCCATCAGGTACATTAGTTTAGTTTGAGTTTGGCAATGACTTTTTATCCAGTTATGACTGTTAAAGGTCAGTACATCCTGCCACTTTCACGGAGCACCCCAGCATCACAGCTTAAACAGCATAACACAGGGGGCTTTCAACCACGGGTGTGTCTACTGGGCTATGCTCTGTTCACCTTACCATCCATGGCCTCTAATTCTATTTAAAAGCCCCACAAGTCTGAAACAAATTTCAGATTACCATGAAGGGCTAGTCTGGGGCAGCAGCATGTCCAGGCAGTCGTGTGAAACTGAGAAGCCATACAGACTTAAATGAACTTGCTATTTCTGTTTTGGTGAATTAATTCATTCATTAAAATAGTCATCCAATGTGAGTAAACAAGAAAACCAACAAAATAAAACCCTAAACCCAAAGAAATCTTTCACAGCCAACATACCTTAGCTTCTCTGTCCTGCACACGCAGGACTACACCAGCATGACTTCAAGCCAGCAAAACACAGAGGCTATCAACGTCATTAGAAGTTGTACAACAGGTTTAGATGGCTCTTCATTCCCAGAGGGTACTTCATCACTCACCCACAGCTGTTCAAGGCTCCCTGCACCATATCCTGCAGAGCTGTGGACCAGCTCTTCCAGCTCAGCCATGCTAGCAGAAAAGGACAGTCAACACCCACAACACTTCCGCACTGTGCAATTTGTGTCAGATATTTTCATTTATCACAGTTAAACTATAGCAATAGTACCTGATCTTTGCAAAAGACAGATCATATCTCTTCTTCACGTCTGCAGCTGGTGGTAACATTCAGAAGATTCAGATGCGCCCAGTAACAGGTATATGTCCATAATTCCATCAGCAGAAGCTGTACCCTGGTTTGAGGAACCTCTGAGAATACCAGCACCTGAAGTAGTCACAGAAGTGTCTAGGCCACAGCTGGCATACTGCATTTAATATCTATTCTCTCCCAGAGAGGCACAAAATTACAAATAAAACCCTTAGGTTACTCAACACTCTAGAATGCCTTAACTCCTGGCACTTTTTCCACTGCTTGCCCTTCAGAAGTACGCAGAAACAGTCCAGACACCTCCTCTCTCCTGAATAGAAGACCAAAATCTGAATTCAACATCTGGCAACCATTCCTCATGCTTCCCTGTGACCTTCCTAAGTCAACTCCCCTGCCCACAAAAATTCCCCTTTCATGACTCCCCCAGAACTGCTCCTCACTTGGTACTAGCACCTCTTCCTTTACAGCAGCTGCTTTCAGGGGGCTCTTCATCCCAGCAGGATATCATTAAGCTGTTCATTAACCCCAGCCAGGTTCCTGATATCCTACCCTTCATCTTAAAGAAAGAGCCCAATGTCTTAGGAATACAATATATAACTTTTTGCAAATCTTGCAGTATCAAACTAGATATTTCAATGTTCATATGTGCTATTAACAATAAGGAAAAAAAAAGTTAATTTAACATTACACCAAAGTGATTTAATGTTTCACCAGCGTGAAAGTAAATAGTACTGATTTATTTGTTTTTCCTGGATAAACACCTTGTGAGCCTACAAAATAATTCTTGCAATTGCTTGAGGACTAAACTTTGTTTCCATTTTCTTAGAGGAGGTGCAGCCAAATAACATATGAAATGTAAACAGATTTTATACTCTTAACAGCCATTGAAGGGATTTAGGTATTTATATGTAGTTAAAGAGAACATTTATCTGATGGGAAAAAATGCAGAATTTTTTAATGACACATTTAAAATAATTTGCAAGGACATGACACAAAAAGATGTGAGTCGTGTAGTACAACTTTAAACAAACAACAATCTTGCCCTGATTGTGAATGACAGTGCACTAGGCAATTAAGTGACACATAGACACATCTTACATCAAAAGCAATTTGGCTTCTAGAAATTTTTTCACATCCTTGAAACTTGCACTCTCAATTTTCAGCTTGCTGCCATAAATACATAAAGTTTTGACAACAGATTATCCCATTACCATTTGTAAAAGTACAAATACAAGAACAATCAGAATATTAAGCTAGGTTTTTCTGTAAGTCAGTTGCTTTACTATGGCCCAATGTTTATATTTCTTTTCACATAACCACCTCAGAGAAATGAACTGATCCACTGCTGACCTATTGTCACTTCTGAAATAACATTCTGGAAGTAATTAGAAACCTTTGTGATCCATCTTTCTCCAGCTTCCCTCTTTGCATGTACATGTCTTTTTTCTTCCTCTGGCGCAGTCTAAACAGACATGGAATCATGAAACATACAGAGACAATAGTTGTTCATAAATATTTATAAGCTAATGAATTCCAGATAATTCATGATTATTCATCAGCAAATCATACATTGAAGTGAAATGAATTATTCACAAAGTTAGTTTATGGCTTCAGCATCTTGAATTAATTATTACAGGTTTGATTCCTTTTGAGTCACTCCGGATAGCATCCATCATGATTAACGTGGTTAGAATGCACTGTTAGACAAATCACGGAGGTGCGGAGAGCAAGAAGAGGAAAGAATAATTTTCACTTGTTTATTTTATCTTTAATCACTTACATTTCATTAGTTATAAACTGAAAATTCACCTACATGAGAATAGTATAAATAATTTTCCATTGTTAAAATGAAATAAGTAAAAAAATTAAAAATATTGCAGGCATATATATTTGTTATTTCTGCCTTCCTCTCTTTCTTAAAGGATGATTAAAATGATGTTTTGGGGTTTTTTTAAAAACATTAAGTAAAAAATACTGATGCCTAAAAATATCTTTATTTTTCTTTCTGGAAAGTACAGCTCACCAGGGAATGTCTTGTGTTTACACAGAATATAAATTTTTTTCTGCTTACATTAAAACTGTTTGGGTTTTGGTTGGTTTTTTTTTTCCAAAACCTGTCAGTCATAATTTACTTCCTACATACTTATGGAAAAGCAGGTGGATTGAAAAAGGAAATAGAATCCCATATACACTATAAATACCCACATGAAACAGTGTGACCTGAGGAAAAAAAGTAATACCTCAGGTTACTATACCACATTCCTTGTTTTAAATATAAAATAAATATATTTTCTAATAAGACTTTGTGAACAGTGGTGAAAGGTATATACTATAAATCGTGAATCTATTTCACCTGTTTTCTATTACTAACAATGTTATCTTCAATACAATGATATGTCACTTCCACACGTGGCCTTTTGCTGTATCCCTGTTTTCACTTATTTACCATATTCATGAATACTGAACTGGGACTGGCTAAAATCTTCCTCTATGACCCAAAATATCTTCAGATTAAAATTTCCTAGAAATTATTCTTTTTGCTGGACAAAGTGTCAATTTTTTTCCTGACTATACTATGTGATTTGATTCAAATTCTAATAAATTTTTCTTTGTAATCTTAAAGGACACAAGCAAAATATTGTCTTCAGTCTCCTTCAGGAGCTACCACTGTCTTTTCTGGGCACTGCTTGAAAGTCTTTTATGTTCCACATTTAAAGCAATGGCTGGTTAGGATCCGTCCTTGGTTAGGGAAGTCACTTAGTTTTATAAAACCTAAGGCACTCAAAGCCTTCCAAGGCAGAAGTGGGAAAGGCCGGTCATATCCCTGTGTACAGAGTGCCAAGAAATCCATGTGCTGTCATCGTTGCTTTGTCTTGACTGCTTATAGAAGACAAGCTGAGAGTGAACCACCACTGGATGCATGCTGGTTTCCATCGGAAGGAAAGCCAGAATGGACAGGAAAATACAAGAGGGCATGTCCTATACACGGGAATGTCAGGGGATCAGGACTCCAATGTGCATTGTGGAAGGCATCACTCCACTGTGGAAACACTGAAACCACTGATCTCCAGAGGTCCCTTCCAACCCTGACCATTCTGTGAAACACAGCAACTCCTGTGTTTCTTACAGGAACAACTCTTATATTTTTAAGATTAGAAATATATATCAGAACTTTCTAGAGACTGCATAAAACACGTTTCGGCATAGATTTTTCATAAAATTGGAAATAAAAGCCTATGTAAAATTTACTATGCAATATAGAAATAATAGCCATGGTTACTCTTACATAATTGACAAAGTTATGTAAATATTTGCAAGATTACTACAACCAGAGGATTGCCATTAATAGCTACTAAATGTCAACAGCACTAGATAGCAGGGGCTTACGCATGCAATATATTTTGATTATTGAAGCAGACCTGGTCAGCATTCCCACAGATATGGCCAGCCTAAAGCAAAAGTGAGGTAATTTGACTTGTTATAAACACATTTCACCAAAGGGTAAACTCAGCAAAATTACTTTGCCATGGATTAAGCTTTCTTGTTTACTGTCCCACAACCTGGTTTTTTATTAGTCAGGCTTTGAAAATACCTACAAGTCGTGCCTCTGTCATTCACTCAAAACTCCAACTGTTCTTGCTTCCATTATAAAACCTTTTAGCCTTAAACTTTTCCTCTGGCATCTTTTATGATTACTGAAATGTTAAAGAAAATGTGTGTGAAACTCGTGTACAGGAAAATGTGAGTTTCTAACCAGACAAGTTAGGAGTGTTGCTATAGGGCTTACAAATTTGCAAACACACAAAGAGGCAGGCATCACAGATGATGCAAATCCTAAGATTAAGAATTCTGTGTGTCACCTAGATCAATTTTTTGACCTTATGCAATCACATGTACACAAAAATCAACAAAGGATGAGCTAGCAGAGAGCATAGTTCAATCCTAAATACCAAGTAATTACAGTAAGAATTTTATGAAAAGCAGATATACATGTACAAAAATACCCTTGCTTTCTATTGTCTTCATCAACACAGCTGCAACTTGATTTTTCATCAACTTTTATATTTTTATTCCACAGGTATTTTATTCATAAGCTCTTCACTACTCTAAGAATTCCACATCAATGTTTGTATACATGAGAGAGTTTTAGGGGGGGAATAGGAGGTTGTTCCTCGGACTGATTTAGCATTTTTGCAGGACAGTGAAACCTTAATAATCCCAAAGTAGGAGAGAGAGAAATTCTTCCAGAGTCAAGGCAGAATGCTGTCCTGCTAAGACAGGGATAACAGTCTGTATGTCTCACAAAAAAGGGGGGCTGTGAGTCATCAGCAACCTATTGGAAATGTATCCCACCCAGCGTGCTGCAAATAGAGACCAGGAGACTAGGTAGAGATCCCAAAGGAGCATTTGCATTTCATGTTTTCTGGAGCAATGCTTTAACACCAATAATCATACAATTCTGTGACAATCTGACTCTGTGACAGACTTACAAATAAAACAGATATATGGTGAATTGTGCGCTTTTAACATAAGGAAAAATACATACAGAATTAACACACAGGTTAACCAGATATCAGATGTTATGTCTATTTCAAAAAGGATGTCTTAATTTGCTTGAAATCTGAAGTCTTGAAGTTTTCAAGTGTTTATAACTCACTTACAGCTCAGTTTCTTACATATGCAAGCTCTATTATGAAATATTTGTTTTATTCTTCTGCTTACAATTCCTAGTTGTAAACCAGGATCCCCTTAATTAGATGCTGTACACAGAAATAAAAAACAACCCCTGCCCCAAAGATCTTACAGGCTAGCCATAAGAGAAAACAGATGGGCAGAGACAGATGGGGGAACAGAAGGAAATAATGAGACTTCTATGATGGATATAAGAAATGTAATGAGGCTGATCGTTTACCCACGCATGGTAAAGTTTGCCATGAATATGATGCTACAGAGAGATTTTATAGAACTTACTGCATTACAGCCCTTTTCTCTCTCCTGCTGCAAGAAGGGCACTGCTGCCACACAAAATAGCACAGTTCAGGAGTACTTGCTCAGTAATTGCTTATTCACATATATTTTGCATAAGTGTCTCTTGGAAATTAGCCAACTTCTGAGCCCTTTCACAGGGGGGGAGATAAGGCAGAGGTAGTGTTTAAAGCTTTTACTACTATTCTGTTTTGCTAATGAGGCATCTTCAGTTTGATAACACTCTGAGGACCATGCTTCCTAACAAGGGAACAAGAGATAATAAAAAAATATTATTTTAATATCGAAGTATTATTATTTCATAAGTAATTGTCTTCCCCTCTTCCCCTCAGCAATGCTACATTTTTAGCAGGAGGTTGAAATTAACCCCTGACTGAAATATATTTGTAGGTCTTTAGATGTTCACTTACTTTTAATTATATTTGCGAAACTTTGCTTTACTAGAAACTGAGAATCTAATGAATTTGTAGTGTATTAAAGAAAACACGTGAGGCATGATTATGTCACCTTTGGTTTTGTGTATGAGTCAAACTTAAGTTCCACAACAGAAACAATGATTAACTTAAACAAGTCAACATATATTTGTTTTGTTTGTTTCATACTACATGCACAGGACATCTGCTCATCTAGAAAACAGACTGCATGGTTTTGTAAGGTTAAAAAATATACCACAAAATAGCCAAATCAGTATATTGTGTTTTACTGTTAAGCAGAAATACATTTTTCTTGTCAAACACAGATATATGGGCCTGTAATATGAATATGTTGAATAAAGTAAATGGTTAGTATACATTCTCTCTAGAATTCAGATGAGATGTTAGAACTCCACTTTGAACTTAAAATGCACGTGAAACTCTCCTCGCTCCCCAGAAATGCTCAAACCAACACAAACACATCAATAGATCATAAAGGACATTGATCATTCTTCTGTCAAACAGAGGCATTCTGCATTAAACTACTTCATAATTGTTTTATAGCTGTTGTTATTTGAGGAATGATAAAATTTGTCTGATCCTCCAATTCTGATATGGATCAGTTCACATTTAAAGCAGAACTGTATTAATTATGTTAAATTATGATTGAAATGCAAGGTAGGACTGATGGAAATTACGTATCTGCGCATATGCTGTTATGGGAGGCAATGCTAAATCCCTGCAGAGCACAAATTCACCCTGGATAAAAAGTTAAAAAGAGTAATACACTGGAAAGAAAATAAGAAATCTTTAGTTAGAAGATCAGATCACGTAAATTCATAACAGTTTTTGATGGTTAACAACCACCACTTCACACACAAGGGCGCTATGGGATCATGACACTATCAATCTTTACATTAAAGATCTGTGATGTACAACCTCCCAGTCACCACAAAAGCACTCAGAATTCTTCATGTAAGTTCCAGGTACCAGTGATTTTTCTCTTTTCATGCACAAAACCCTAGTTTTGCTTCTCTTTCCTTTGTTAGTACAAATTACGACAATGGATCAATTCACAACTGGCCCCACAGAATTGAATGCAAAGCTACTACTGACTTCAGTGCAAAGGAGTTTCACTTTAAAATGTATTTTCTTCTTTTTTTTCTGCCTCACAGAAGTGGCGCCAAGTGGCTGAGAGTAAAAATAATGCATGCATTTCATGTGAAGGAACCAGAGCTACTTGGGGCAAACCACATAGCATCTTAACTGTAATAATGACTGGAGAAAACATTCCTCTTGAACTATGTATTGAAGCTGCATTCAGTTTTTCTTCAGCTTCAGTTATAATTTAAGATTTGAACTACATTGGTACATTAAAGGTTTCTGATGGTTATTAGAAAAACTAATGTACCCTTGGAATAGCCATAAATTATAGCCCAGCCAAATTTCTAGTCCCTGTTATTATTTCTTTCAACAATTTCCCCTCTTCCTTTACTTTGATATTTTTCCCTTTTTTCTTATCTTATGTGATGGTAACCAGCCTTATCTGGACTGGACAAATTCCCTTTTCTTGTGATATTCCTCTCTACACTGAAATGCCAGCCCAGTCTACAAGCTTAGTCTGCAAGCAACTTAATACATGTTGACAAGACAACTGCATCAGGCAAGATAACCAAGAATCTGATGATTTCAAGCTCACTGCAAGCTACTTAGTCCAGATTCAAACAGCATTTATATTTATTCTTTTACCATTTCTGTTGTTCTACACAGTTTTGCTTGCCACCTCTTAACCCATCCTTCTCACTATCGGAGAGAGAATCACCACGAAGTACTGCACATATCTCCTCCTCTGGTAAAAGTTTGGAAAGAGAGTTACAGATAAGCTCTGTGTGGGTTGCCTTCTGGATAGTGAAAAACCATGGTATTTCCACAGAATCAACAAATAACCACAGGAAAGGAAAAGGTGTCAGAATTTGCAATAATATTGCCATTTTGCTAAGACACAGCAAATTTTATGTTGTTGTAAGTAAGCAAGTATTCTGAGAAGAAAGTGGTAATGCAAAATTAGGCATTTCTTCAATGTAATTAATACACAAAATGCACACAAATTCTGTTTCCTTGAAAAGAGGTGGAGGCAAACTACACAAAGGCTCTTTGCTTTCTCGGACACATTTTTTCGTCACATTTGCTACTCCTCCTGATGCTGCCAAATGCGTCAGATGTGTCTGTCTTTTGAATGTCTCACACAAATGTGAAATGCTTAGCAAATAGAATTCTTTTTGTGCTTCAGGCCTTGACCTTGATACTTAGGAAACTGCCATAACTCCAAACTCTCCATCTGGGCTACCTAGCCTCAAAAAAACATGTCTAAGGATTCTCACTTTTGTTTAGCAGCTTTTTGCAAAATAAGAAGCTTTGGAAGACGAAATGGCAGGCAAAAGAGAGCGCCTTTGCACAGTTTCTGTAATGACAACCTCCGAGACTGAACACTGCAATACAAAATGGACAATACAGTAACACATTTTTATTAATGCCATACTTCACTGCTTGATTCATGTCACAATTACATAGTGTACAATGCAATACAGTCCAAAGCAGCATAAAGTATCCACAAATTCTGAAATATTCTGCTCTCACAAGGTACATAATGTGCACGTTCCTTGCATTTTACAAGTGTTCAAATCAGTAATACACAGCAATATCTAAAAAGAACCCTAAAGTTATTATTAGTGTGATTTTCAGGGACAACTTTAGCTCTGATTTCCAGTAAGGAATGGCAGAAATATATTTTTAAATTATTTAAAACTTTCAAACAGCCTATTGTTCTACATGTCCTTGTAGACATTTGAAAGGCTACAAGATTTTAATAATTGCATTTTAGAGAGATTGATTTTATATCAGAATGTAATTTGAAATATTTAGAACCAGTTCCATTTATCTTCTGATTTTATAGGTACTATGCAGCTGTGCTATGTAGGGCACAAATGGCTTCAAGTGCTGCATGAAATCTAATAAAAATTGAGCTGTTTCAAAGGAGAAGCAGATCTTACAAATGTGTCATGTAGTTAACCTTAAGTCTCTAAATGTTTCACATTCTGAATTGTTTGCTTCTAAGAAACTAAAAGAGAACATAATGCCAGCAAGATTTGCATCCACAAGACATAAGCCATAAAATTAGGCTAGTGTGAAAAAGAAATAAGCTGTTACTGATAGTGGTCAGTGTTATAAGGCACACAGTGAGGATCATAAAGCCTATAAAACTGACTTTCAGCCATCACGTCAGAATGATACGTTTTAGGAAGCTAATTCAAAGTCTTCTAATTCAGAGTGAAATAATGATAGATTTTAGAAAGAAAAATGTATGCGTGAGTAATCCCCAACAGTCACGAACACAACTGAACTTTTCTGTAGGCTGGACAAATCACCAAAAGCTTGTACTGAAGTCTCATTATCTGATTGGGATTAGGAAAGTCCCTCAGCTGTAAGGTTTGGTCTCTTTCTCACAGTTTTTGAAAGAATTAAGACATTCAGAAGAAACTTACTGCAATTGCCATGTTGTCAATAAAGCAGATGGGCAGCAAGACAGCATTCCCAAGAGCACGCCATACCAGGGACCCTGGAAAACATACCTGCTTCAATCTGGGGCTTTCTGAACAGGAGCTCTCATCTGCTTCATTAACATGAGAATGGTGACTGATGTATACAACCAAAATGTCCAAACTCAGTTAAAGTCCAGTGTTTACATAAGCATATTTTTCTCCATGTTTGTCACCTGGCAAGAAGTCCTAATGAAGAGCTAACTTGTCAGAGGGCAATAGTTGTTAAAAAGGACTAGGAAGACAATTAAAAGGGATAGAAGTATCGAGTAAAACACAGTGCTGAGAGGTAGTGTTGGCAGGTATATGGATGAAGAGATAAAGAGATTGGTGCTACAGAAAAAAATGGCATTAGAACTAGCAGAATCTGGTACTTCTTAGGCCCAAGAGTGGCTCCACTTGTTTTATTATATTAGTTATTATTAGTTAACTCTAGGTTTTCCTTCTTATTGTCTTTTCACCTCTTCGTTATGCTTTCCCCTGTGCATATCTCCCACTTAATTTTCAGTCCCCATTTACTTAACTCCCTTCCAACCACCCATGTTCCCCCTCCTCTTGCCTCTTATTCAGGAATGATGTACTATGTTTTCCAAACATCAGAACATTTACTTAGAGTCATACATTTGGTTTTAATAGTTCCACTTAAAAGCATTTAAGTTGAAAATGTTTCCTTGCGTAACACTGTAGACATCTTCACAAGGAGTCAGTGTTTTGAAATGTGCAGAAATTAATGCTGTGCCATGAAGTATGCTTGACATGGAAAGGGAATGACATATTGTGATGGGAATACGTTATGTATTCGAAGATCAATGTCCTAATGTATTACTGAAAATGAGAGTGGCCGTTTCTAACGCTGACAATTGCAGGCCGCCCGGTTTATAATCTTTTCCGCAGCCGTCAAACAGCACCATGGACAGTAACGAACGGGCACGGACAGCCTCCGCAACGCGCCGCGCCGCAGAGCGCCGACATTCAGACATTGCCACCGTTTCATCACTTCAAGCTCTTGAAAGAAGACTGGATGGCTCAGGACGTACCGAGCCTTTCACTTCTATCACGGTCGATCTCCTAGTGTTTAAAATGCTGCGTGAAACATTTGATTTGCACCACGGAAGCATTTCAAATTTATGCTTGGTCCAGGTTTACCTTCTGCTTGTGAAAATTCTGTATTTTATTACTTGTTTTCCTTCTCTTGCTAACTCTTGAAGTTCTTTTTAAGATCTATCTAGTTATCTTCAGCTCATATTAAGCTCCTATCCCCTGGTGAATCTCGAATCTCAGATTTCATTAGGAAAAGTCACACTGGGAAGCAAAGAAAATGTTCCTCTATAAGAATTACTTTGCTTTACAGAAACCTGAACTTTCCTAACAGTTTTCAATTAGATAAAAAAGGTTTCTTAAAATACCATCCTCTCAGATCTTGACCAGTAACTCAATTGTAAAAAAAGGCTTGAGAATATTTTTTTGAAGGAAGTTAAGTACAGAGATGGAATTTGTTTAAAATGTGTCGATAGAGGAATTTTATGTGTAATGCTCAAAATGCCATTAAGACGTTCCAGTCACATGTCCAAATTACCATCATACCTGGGCTATTTGTTTTGAATGCAAATGCAAAAGCCCATCTCCAATGCATGGACTCTGATATTCAGTCAGGCTACTAGACAGTCTGCAAATAAAAAATTGCAAATCTGACAATTTAGAATCACCCATTATAAAATGAAGCTACCCGAGTTTTCTTCCATCAGTTCATCCCATATTATCCAAAACAGTTGTTCAGGGTGCTGCCAATCTCACCAACCAAGAATGTGCAGCAAAGACATATATTATTGTTTATAAATTGAGTTCATATTAAGAATAAAACTTATTATAGAGAAAATAATATTCTTATCTTTAGTTATTCAGGAATAAAAGCAACACTGACATATATAATATTGCCACCTTTTCCAGAAGACTTTTGATTTTAAAATCACTCTGTTATCCCACAAAATAGGCAAATGTTTTCTGTAATTCTTTTTAATCTCACATTTCAGAATACAGAGTAAATCACTGAAGTGCTTTCCCCACATTACTGTGCATGTATACTGCTGTTCATTGAAAGACTAAAAACAAGTGGAACATCAAGCTGAGCAATCAAGAGTTGATTCTGAATGCTGGAAGCTAGCTTGAAAACAAAAAGCCCTCAAACAATCAGCTGTGATTTTCCCTCAGTTTGAGTTACAGAGCTCTGGGAACGCATATGAATATACTGTATCTTCAATGCTGCATATTTTACTTTAAAAGTTGAGGCTTGTCGTATTTGATTATCTATAAAGTCACAGACCATTACTCCACATCTACAGAATCTATAATTGTTGTATCTGTGCTTTGAATTTTTAATGTTTACATTTAAAAATTAGAGATTTAGATTTACCTGGAGTTCTATTTGTTAAGGACATAACCATAATCTTGCAGATATCCACCTAACTCAGGATTAAACAAACAGAAGCTGATGCACTTGTACTAGTTAGAAAGAGAGTGAACTCATCATGAGGTTGAGTTTATCTTCTCCCAGTGGAAAAGGGAATCCTTAGTACCTATGGGTTTGCAATAACATTAAGCCATCATTTAAAAAACACTTTTTCATTTCTGTTTGAAAAAGCTTAGTTTTAAAGCTTAGTTTTCTCATACAAAATGAGAACAAGTGAAAAAAAAAAAAATCAGTTAATCACATAGTCTTTTGATTAAATCGACCCAACCAAACACCTGCCCTGTAAAATGTGATTCCTCCTCTTAAGTTTTTTGGGCGGACCTTTTGTTTGCTTTACCACACGATCAACATTCTTACATAAAGAAACACTGCTGTAGGGGATTTGTTTTTTCCCTTTTTACTGCAACACACCGGGCTCCTAAAAGTTCCTACTGACAGAATGAAAACAATCACTAAAAGATATTATTTCTGAGAATAGACCTCTGTGGATCTACTCTAAAACCACAGATGCTGAAGTGTTTCTAGAGCTTGTCTAAAAGCCATAATCCTGTATTTACATTGTTCCCGTTAGCAACTAGATACATGAGTTACTGTTTTGTGGTATTTGATGGAAGCAAATCTTCATATCCATATGGATATTTCATATCCATAATTTCTTTTCCACTTTACACATGGCACCCCTCTCTGAGACAGTGTTCCTATTTCAAATGCACCGATGCCTGCAATCTCAGGGAAATTCTCCACAAAGAGAAGAGCTTGCACTTCTGAACAGAGTGTGTGGAAGATGAATTGGTCACGTTCAACAGCTGCAGCAGAGCTATTTCTCGTCTAAAACAGGCTAGACAGGCTTAGATGTGCAAAGAAAAAAGTGCTTGCTGATGTGTTATCGTAGCGGTAAACACTGCTATATATAGCTTGCACAGCTTGTGAATGAACAGTCTTGCAAAAAATCCAACTCCCTAAAACAGAATGAAAAAAAAAAAAAAAAGGAATAGTCACAGGAAATAGATGAGAAATTTTTTTATCTTTTCTCAGAGGCATTGTGTCTCCTTATTTACTATTATTGATCTTTTTACCAAACCTTGCATTTTTAGTTTATCTTCTTGCAGAAAGTGAGTGAATCATGCTCTGAAACATTAAGGTTTCTTACACTGTAGAGTGAGTGGAGAATAATGAACTTTAATTAAAACTGGTTCATATACTACCTCATGATTCACAGCCTGTGTACAGAATGATGTCAGGTTATGATATGCAGTGTTTTGTCCTTGCACTCCACTTGTCTCTATTTGTAGAAAAAGTGAGCTTCATGTCATATTCTCAGAAATCTCAGAGCCCAGCTTTTTTTTTTTTTTAAGTAAATACAGCCTTTTGTTTCCACAAATCTGTTATGTAACATTTCCTATTGTCAGTGCTATCCTCCCCAATTTGCTAAATTATATTAAATAAATATGGATATATGGATAAATGTGGATAAAACAACACCTGAAGTTCTTGAAATCATTCTTTACCAGCCCAGAGGATAGCACATCTCTTAACTATGGTAGGTGTCATATTTTAGTTACTCACTGACTCCAAAAGGCAACAATTCCAAAGTGGAAAGAAACGTGACAAAACCCGTATCTGTTGGCAGATCTAATTTTAGTGCACGTCTGTCAAAACTACCGTCATGTCAGATGACAATGTCTCACCTAAAATTTTTTCATCTGACAATGCTTCATTTCCAAGTTTTAATATCTGTTCTGTCTTTCCTGAAAGCCATATATGTACAATATACAAGTGTAGTCATAGTCTGCTGAGCAGGTTACATTTTTTGTAAGCTTCGTGATAAAACACTAACAAGTTATCATTATATATATTATCTGAGGTGTAATTATCTTTGATGACCTTTTCAGTGTATTCCTGTTTTATCATTTAATACAGAACAATTTGTATTAATTAATGCTTGCTTATGGAACAGCAAAGACAGGTTAGATGATTGCACGTACCAAGCTAATGCACTGAGCCTCGTTTCTTTGAGCACAGATCCAGATGAGTCATTAAAAAGGTCCAATGAACAAAAAGGCAATAAGCAGGAATTTTAGATATAAAACTGTGCAGTATTCATACAGTTAAGCTCCTAATAACCCATGCTATCCTTAAATTCTCTGACTGCATGAATCATTTTACTCAGAAACAGTGAGGGAAAAATTTTGCTTTACTTTTGTGAAATGACTCTATGGCAACTGAAAAGAGAAGCATTTGGCTTTAATTCTTCTACTCAATTTACCATTGAGAAGCACAAGCAATTTCACCACCCTTTCAATGTTCTTAATCTTATTAGAATTGCCTAAGCAGCAGCATCATGGCACAGTTTTAAAGTGAATTTGTTCTCCCTATACAGAACACACATGACCGAGATGATTTTATTCTATAGGGGAAAACCTCTAATTTGGAGGTAAAAGCAGCAGTATTCTTTCTGCTTGAGCATCTGGAACAACAGCAATACAATTCTTACTGTGAATTCCATATACACTCTGCTATTTTGAGATTTGAAGAGTTGCAGTACATTTTTTTGTGACAGCTTAGTTCACAGCATTATATTTTGCCACAGAAATTTGGGACCTGAGCCAAAATGGAGGCAGTGGAAAGGTTCCCATTGACGTCAGTGAGCTTTGGATCAGACCCCAGAAAGCTAAGGACCAGGACTGTTAACTTACAATTAATGTGCATCTACACTGACCCTACAACAGTCGAGGCAGGAAATACCTCTTCTGCTTTTACAATTGTTTTTATCATCTTTTACTGGTAACTTTTGAGAAAATACTAATTAAAAAAAAAAAAGGGGGGGGGGGGGGGAGAGAAAGACACCTACAGGTTTTCCAGGGTAAAACAGAAGCTTATACTCAAACCTCTGTATAAGCTGTTATTTGCCGATCTGTAATACAATAGTAGAATCATAACATTCAGCAATGCAATGTCAGTAGATACAAAAGTAATTTTCCTTCACAGTTCAAGATTGTTGCCTTTAAGGGTCTGAAAGCTTTCTCATTTAACCTAAGTAAGGTGTCTACAAAGAAAGGAGGACTCTGAATCTAATCACTGAATTGCAGTGATGACACTGAAGTAAACAGTTTATAAAGAGAGCTGTTTCTGATGTTTTAATTTGTTTACTACAAGTATCTTTTGAGAGGTTGAAAAAGGTTACTAATGTAGCGTGTCTGACAGAGGATTGCTAACTTATATTGCAGTTCAGTAGAACTACCAAAGTAGAGTGAAAAAACTTATTATCATATTTCCTTATTACCTTTATATTCTAAGCCTTTTTCTTTCTAAATAATAACGTGTTTTGGCTCTCTACTTCATAATTTGAGCTTTGATTTCATTTTTTTTGTTATGTTTTGCGTCACATGCTTAATTCTGTAAAAAATGCAGACTCATTTTTCAGTTAATTAAATACTATATCTTTGTGTGAGAAATACATTGTTTTAATGGATTGCAACTCATAAGCAGCTAGTATTCATAGCAGAGATGAATCACAGTTATATGTCACAAGAATGTGATGTATAATTAATGTCATTGCAGTGAATGATTAGTTCATAGGTTTCATGTCATTGAAATTTTCTAAATATTACTGATAGGATCTCATATTCTAGTACTTCCTCAGACACTTATGAAATTAAAAAAACCCAACTCATTAAATAAATATCAAAGCCATAGTAGGAAGGTTGATGTGATGGAAGCAATTACTCAGGTGTTCGCATAAACAAGCTAATGAACATTGGAGCCATTTTTATGATTACAACAGCACATTTAATTTGAAGGAATAAATCTCCTCTGAACACTGATTACTCATTTCATATAAAAGGTAATTCTATTTTCTTGTGTTGCACAGAAAACAATACTGGTAGTCATATTCATTTCAAAGAAATGGTTGATTTGTAAAGCTTTTATCTCCCCTGTGGGGAGTAACAACACTTTCAGGCAATGTTTTAGGCTCCTGAAGAATCTGAGAAGCCTCTGCTTCAATGAAAATATTTTCCTTCTGAAATGTTGAACATTTAGCACTTACTCACAGGCATATCATAGCTGTAGATGATAAAAATCACAGTGGGAACTTGGGAAAAATAATTTGACTATTGTTCTTGACGACAGAGAATTACAGTGCAAATGTAGAAAAAAAAAGTACATGTTGCAAAATGGGATAATGTTGGAAATGTTTAGGAATACATCTCTATACACCCATTTCAGTAATATGCGACATTACGTGCTATGTCACTGAATTCAGCTACAATGTCTTTGACAACATAATGGAGGGAAATACAGTCACTCTGATCTTTTAGTCTGTGGATGACTCACCCAACTGACTTCTAACTCTAGAAGCAATTTTAGATAGACCTGAGCAAAGACAGTTGGAATAATACATTTTCAAAGAAGTGCAAAGTTAACAAAAAAAACTTCCTGAATTAAGGTATAGTTTCACCAAATTCATAGCTAAAAAAGAAGGGGGGGAAAGGGAAAAAACAAGGCAAGCAGGTGAGTGTTCAGAATAATCAATTTTTTTCCTTTGACATTTTCAAAAGGAAATATTACAACTTAAGTTTGGTTTTGTTTCTAAACTGCTTTTAACTCCTGAAGTATTAGGATATTAGAACATTCCCCAAATAAAAACAAATATTCCCACTCAAGCTGAAAAAGGACCTCAAATATAACTGCAGTATTTTCCTTCTTCACCTTGCAACGTTTCTGGCTCAGCTACTGAATCAAAACATCTATTTTTGGTATAGATCTTCCTTTCAGTTTCTCTAGGGACAGTTCTCCTTCTCTGGAAGTGGAATGATCATGCCCCCACTATCTAAACTAAGCTGAAATACCAAGGTAGTGGCTGGTGGGATATGGCCAAATACCAAACAAGGAGTTGTCCACCTGTTAAGAAAAATATCTGGATGTTTTTCTGAACAGTTTATAAACAGCACAAATGAAGACAAAGAGAGCATGTTCACTTTGTTGTACTCCTCTTTCTCACTCTCTCTCATTCTTTCTCTCCTTACACTTCGAAAGTGCAGAAAATTTTGTAACGTCAAAGACACAATCTCTTTCAGATATGACGGAAGAATTTAAAAGAAAAAAAGAAAAAAGACAGCAATATGCAGAATTTCTAGAAGTACGGTTATTAAGAATCAAGAGTGCCCTGTCATTGTCTGATATCCAAGTGAAAACCCAAAAGCTGCTGAAATACCTTTATATTTGACTTTGTAAGAGCTCAAATGTATCCATACACTTAGGGAAACGTGGCTGGAATATAGAGGAGAGACAGGAAGGGATTTCAGAAAAGCAGTTTTAAATATCTGTTTCTAAGGGACCCAAACATAAGTTTTTGTCATGGTTTCAGCCGGGATGCAGTTAACTTTCTTGCTAGCAGCTGATGTAGCACTATGTTTTGGATTTGGGATGAGAAACAGTGGTGATAGCTCACTAATGTTCTTGGTTGTTGCTAGGCAGTCAAGGCCTTTTCTGCTCCTCATACCTCCCTGCCAACAAGCAGGCTGGGAGGGCACAAGAAGTTGGGAGGGAAAAGAGCCAGGACAGCTGACCCCAACTGACCAAAATTGAAGCATAATATTTCTCAGCAACAATATCTATTCAATAAACTCGGGCACGATTTGTAAAGGTCTTGTTAGTCTCCCACCTGAAGAATAAGTCTGGTGAGGAGGCATGTGTTCAATCAGGTATCTACCTTTGGGCTACTGACCATTGATTCAGCCCTGGTCCAAATGAATGCAACAGTTAGGTGTTTGAGAAACATCACGTGTTCCATAACTAGAGTGCAAATTCAGAAAAATAAGAGTAATTAATAAGCTTTTACAAACATGGATCATGTCAGTTTACTTCGAAACTTTGCTTTCTTTCATGTTCATTTTTTAAAATACAATTTTATTCCCCATCACTTAAAAAAAAAAAAAATTAAAATGGGTCATCCTAAACTTAATATGAAAGTTTCTTGAGACCGAGAAACCAGGTTATTTATAGGTATTTTAAAATATTGAATAGCCATTTAGATGTCTTAAGTATATTTTTTGCTGGAGACAAGACTGACTTCAGCATTTGTTTTCTAATTGTACTAATTTTCAGAGTAAAACCTCTGTTTAGTAGCTTTAAATTCCCTTAAAAAAGGGTTGCAGAAAAGATATCCATAAAGCTACTTTAAGCCCGTTTACTCTTATTTCAAGATATTTCCCGTACATCTGTCTGACAGTATCCTTGCATTCTGTTACTACTTTTAACAGCTGAAATCATTATAAAACCTGGATGTTTAAACTGATCTTAACCCAGTTGTTAAGGTCAGCTAACAACTCAGCAAATCAATGGAAAACAAATGAAGAAAACATGGATATTGCCTAATTGGCTCATAGCTTCTTCAGTATGGTGAATATGTTCATCATACTGAATGTGTTCACCGTGTTCTTGAAGAGGCAAAACTCAGACACTGTTACAAGTCTACTCTTGCAAAAGGTTTATCTTTTCTGATTAAAAATGGTAGTTTAAAATAACTGGCTTCGTAGTAACTATTAAAAAAAAATCTATTTGGTGTTGACTTGGAAAAGAGCTGAAGGAGATTAGGCAGTAGAAAACATATATTTCCTTGAAACAAAAAACATTCTTATATAATGTATGATATTTTGATGCTCATTGAAAGAGTGATTGTAGTCACTTCTTTGGAATTCAATTAACTGAACTCTATTAACTGACTGCTACAGGTGAGATAATCTGACACTTGCAAATATATGAAATAGAAGTGACTAAGAGACCTGTGAGGATGTAGTCCAGCACCCCAGGAGAAGAAACAATAGGAGTACGCCACACCTCAGTCGATGACTTAGGACATGTTTTGCAATACTGTGGTTTAGTTTATTTAGTAAAAGACACTAAAGCCCTAAAAGGCCATAAATTCTTATATACTTAGTAATTACATGGGATTTTAGGGGATTTTTTTTTTTTTAATGCATAAAGTGGGGAAACCCACTTATACTGTGAAATCTTCAATACCTTTAGAAACTTCAGGTTTTTCCCTACCAAACCTTGAACACTTCAGCTGGATTTATTTGTTGCCTTTTCTTCTTCACTCTCCTGCATGACATTATGATATCACTGACCAAGAATTTGGACCCGTCTGCAAAAGGACACTTAGGGAAGTTAAAATGAATTACCTGAAGGTGTGAAGTGAACTGCATCATCCAACTCTTGTGCTGCTGTTTATTTCATATGAAGGTTGACTTGACTAAAGAAATTCAAAGCCACTCTTCTGAAAGAAAATGTCCATGCAGACGTAATGCAATGCAGTCTAACTTCACACCTTCATCTAATTCCTCCTAATTTCCCCAGTGTCTCTGTTTGGAAAAATATCCTGGACACACACCAATCTTTGAATCAGCTACACAATCTTTGACTATAATACAAAATTGGCCACATGCCTGGAACTTCTGGTGTCTGATTTTCTCTTTCATCCAGAATTTTTTCTTCTAATATTCCAGACAAGTAAAGTCCAGATGTTTTCTGCTGTTCAAGAAAGCAACCAGAGAGCACCCTCCGGGCTTCAGTGTTTGGGGTTTTTTTTTCAGAAAACATTAAATCTGGTCCATTTAATTTCAAAAGCATAGATACATTTTGCTTTTGGACTGCTGTTCAAATACTAATTATTGCATAGTACTTTAGGGCTTCCTAGTTCTTGCATATCTTTAAATGGAATAGGATCCTGAATTACTGTGTTCTCCATCATTGATTTGTATTTCTAGAGCATGCAGGGCTTGAAACAGTTAAACTGCTCACCCTGCTAGTAAAATTGACTATTTGTTTTACAAACACAGGTACAGATCTCTATTACAATAAATACCGAATCTAGGCCACTATTTTCTCAAAAGTTCCTACTCTTTATAATGATTTATTGATTACATGGTTTGAAAAATGAAACTCTTTTGGAAATAAAATTGAAAAAACCTGATTTTAATACTGTTACAGCATTATATTAACTTCTTTACACTCCTCCCCAGCCATCCTCATATATCTTTAGCTGGATCTAGACTGGGTTTCTTGAGACATTTCTTGACTAAATACTGAGGTTATCTGTCACTCCTAATGATTTATAACCCAGCCTTGTGTTTATCAGTGAACAACAGTAGCACTTTTGATCCCACAGAGCTTATTTATTAAACAGGAAGAAAGAAATTCCATTACTGCTATGCCAATGCCACATTTTCATTCATCCTTCCCCTGCACAGTTTTTCTCCTTGTTCATTTATGCATTAGCCAACACTTAAGGCAACCGTAGTTAATCATCAGAATTTCTTATTTGTCTCTAATGTACTTTTGTTTCTTGCTGACTAATTACATTATTTCCTTTGAATCGTGTCTTAATCATATTTATACTTTATATCACAACTGCAGTAAGGGTGTAATTTGGTGGCTTTCTGGGTCACGGAAATAATCAGGAAGATGTATACGTCTCCCTGAATTGTAGGATTCATTGCCTTGTAGGGAACATTGCCTGTGGTCCAGAGAGCTGCCCAAGGCATGGTCCCCAAGATGGTGGGGAGGAATAGGTGCTCTTTTGTCTGCTCCTTCCTTCACATTTCTCTGAAAAAAAACAGATGGGTTTCCAGTGTAAAGCTAACAATTACAGAGGGTGACAGAATTGCCAAACTATGCTAAAGGTCTTTTTTCATGCCACCAACTCCACTCTACCCTATTACCACAGAGCCCTGAGCAGCAGCCTTACACCTGCCGTAAATCTGACTGCCCATAGGCAGGGATTCCTTCCCAGCTCCTTTGTGCACAGCTATGCCTGGTACACACAGCTCTGACCAGGAGAGCACTGTTTTCAGGGGTTTATTATTGGTAACATTTCAGACAGCTCTGGAACTTCTGTCTTTACTTTTGTGCTATCATTATAGCTTGATACAAGTATGAATGCCTGCACAGGAGAAAAGGAAAGATCCCTTGTTTCTAGCAAGTAAGAGACTTACAACACATACCTTACTACCTTGGTGGTATTTCTTGTTATGTACTTATTTCACATATTATACACAGGCAGATGTAATGATTAATGCAATTTCATTGTATTCTGATTCCTTCTCTCTCAGCCAAAACCCATCATAATAGTTTTCATTCTTTAATGTCGCTTAATTTTTTGTGAGTCTTTTCCTTAGTGCCTTATTGCCATACCATTTTATAACCACTGGTCATGTTTTAATTAGTTGAAAACTGAAGCAGGAATCAGCAGAGCAAAATAGTTTAGAGATATTATAAGTTTTTCCTCACGACATTCAGCTGTCCTATATCTGAAAATAATACTTCATAGCATTGTTTTTAATTCTTACAATTAAATAATTTTTGAACTGTGCAAATCAGATCATTCATGATTACACGTACAACTGCCACCAATATGCTTTCTGAAAAACCTTTGTGTTCCACACAAAGTCCAGCTATCACAAAGTCAACACAGTTGCACGTGTGGTTAGCTTTAGATATTTGAATAATATTCCAGAAGCCTAGGAGCAGTCATGTAAACAAGTTCTCAAGCACAAGCAAGAAAAAAACCCTAACAGTTATACTACTGAATATTGAGGATACATTGAAATTAAGTAGATAAAAAGGTTTTCACAGAAATGGTATTTCAAACGCTCAAGCTGTATTAAATTTCCTGGGTTGAGAAAGAAAGTGCCTATCAGTATCTTTCTGAGTGGATTATTGACAGCAAAAGGGTCTTTAAAAAGTAGAAAAAGTTAAAAACCCCAAAGGCTGAAACCTAATGTTTTATTAGAAACAAGGGTATCAATCTAAGAAGCAGCAATGAAGTTTTCAACAGTTTACCCAAGGTGATAGTTTGAAATCTTTAATTAAAGATTGAGCTTTTAAAAATGTATCTTTCCACTTAGGCAGAAGTTCTCGCCATGTGTCAAAAATTACTGGTTGAAAAATATAGTTTCAGTTTATTTTTTGTTCAATTTAATTTTTCTTGTGTTTCATAATAAAGAACAGATCTGGTAAGCATCATGATCTCCTTAGAACATTTCTGTATTTTCTCTCATTGGATTTCTTACAACTTTTAATAATAATTAGAATACGTACATTTCTAAACAAAATCAAATTTTAAAACCCCAAGATATGCAGCTTCTTTTGGATTAACAAGAAGAACAAAAAAGACATTCATATCTAGCATGCTATAAACCCTTTGCTCTCTGATTCCATTCTGGTGTCCCTAACAAAGTGCTGTTGCCATTCCTGAAACATCACCGTAACAAATAATTATGCCCTGGTCATGCATGTGAAGACGTAATTTTCAGGACAGACATTGCTTTGGCAACCTTACTACTGAAAGGGAGAAGATTCAACTAAAACCACGTGGACCTGATTTCCTGAATTTGAGATGGAATTGGTACCAAGTCACTTTATGGAGAAGAAATATTCAAGTAGTATTTTTTTCACCCTCTAGAATTGCCTATTCTGAGAGTATATCCACCTGTCCAAGAAAATCTGAAGCTAGGCAAGCTCTAAAGGAAATAAAAGTCAATACCTCTTTCCCTTTTAACCTTTTCCCATAACCTATATATTGCCTGCATAGGTTTTACTCAGAGCTTCGAAACACAAAAAATCATCCCATTCTCCAAGAGCACAGGTATGTCTTATTTGAATACAGTTTGTTCCATTAGAGTAAAATTTTCTGACTTGCTGATCTTACCACAGAGATTTTTTTTTTCTTTTTCCCCCCTTGGGATAAACAGTAGAACTGCCAGTTTCTACCTGCAACTCTCTAGGAAATAAAAAGTAGCATGCAAAAATTAAAAAACCCTACAAACCTAACAAAACTCTAAGACTTCTAATTTTATTTCCTTAAGCATCAGTAAACCTGTGTCAAGTGATTTTATCTATTCCTACAGTAAAGAAACTGGAAAGGCATCAAAAAACGCCAGTAAGATCCTATTTAGAAACAAAATTGGACAGCAGCCCACTATCCCTCATGAATTTATTTTTCTCCCCTTCTTACCACCCCCTTTCCAAAGCTACCATCTGGGGTAGACACTCGCGTAAAGCTGCTTTAGAAGTAGCAAACAGGGAACGGGTTGGTGAAAAGCCACTGGGGAGTTCTACTGTCAATAAACAAACTGAAAAAGGCACTCTCCTTCCTTGCCCCCTCAGAGAAACCAAAGCATCATTTGTACAAATTGTTTTAAAGTTAGTCTGTTTTCCTCTTTTTTCCTCACTCTGAGTATTGCTGAAGTTTTCTTCTGAACGTTCACAAACCTCAGCTGGGGGATTTACAAGGACGGATTCTGCCCATGTGTGTACAGGCTTGCTTACTTCCATCTGGGCTTCGGAGGATAATTGCTCACTTTCTACAAATGTTTTAAAGTGCGGACAAAAGAATAACTGAAGATAATTGGTTTGTGGCCTTTATTTGATTTTGTAATAATTTTCAGGTTGGCATATTTTTCGCAATTGAATTTGTTTCATTTATGTATTTCATTAGAAGAGAAAACCTTCTCCCTCTTTTAACAAAACATCATTATCTCACTGACACACCTATATATCACCAGCAAAGGAAGAAAGGATGAAATATGGCAACGTATGAGCAAGCCATGCGTTCGAGCACAGATTTTACTTCTGGTCAGTAAGTACACACGGGCTGTTTTTTCAGCCCCTTAATATCATATATTTTTAGGACAGACAGGATTTTCACTGGCATATTTGATGTAATTCTATCTTCTTCTCCCTTCTGCTAGTTAGTTCCCAATTTTAAACATTTTTTCTTATCTTTATCCTTAAAGGATCGTGCAGCAATGTGGATTAGACTAAGTCTTGCGTTATACCTATACAGCATAATGACACTCCCGATGAGTTTTAAAAGTAGTGAAAGATATCCTACAGTTAATATGCAACAGCTATTCTGTACTGAGTTCCTATGTTGCTACTGTAAATTCCCCATCTTTTAAATTTTTGTAGAGAACCCATGTCATTTTACTCCATTTCTTAAAATCCAAAGTTTTATTTCTTGTATATCCACCATATATTCCAATTACTTGAGTGGTTACATGTTTGAGTTGAAATAGACTGGAACAGAACTGCCATAAAGTGTGTTACAGCAAACGTGAGACTCTGGCAGGTGGTGATACAATATGTTGGATTTAGTTGCAACTATGAAGTGATTAGAAACATCAAACTGCAAAAAAAAAATCACTTTGTATCATTGCCAAAGGCAAAAATTACAATTAGCCTTTTCTCACAGTGCAAACACATGCTATCTGTACTACAACAGTTGCAGATATATAATTTTTTTCTTCCGTGACACTGAAGTTTCTTAATTATATCAGTTTTCCTAATTATCATTCAATTAAACAGATTTTCTTCAAACTACACTTGCTGTTTAAAAAGAAAAAAAAAAAAAGTTACCTTGTCCTAACTTTACCTTTTACTCTTATTTGGCTAGTCTTATCCAAGTAACTTTAGAAGTTATGCTAAAGAGCCGCACGAATTCTTAATGGAATACAAAAAAATAAGGGTGAAAGGCACCCTGTAAACTTACCAAGTCCAACTTCCTGTTCCATGGCAAGATTAATTATTTCTAAATCATTCCCAGTATGCTTGTCCAATTGCTTTAAACTGTCAGTTAAACTTTTGGTTTGTTCTCATTCTTCACCATCGTTGCTGTTGTATTTGATGCTTAGATGAACTGTTTAAATTTGCCTTATTGTAGTACTGTCCTGCCTACTGTTTATTCCTCATCACAACTGCAATGGAGAGAAAATGTTGTGCTCCTTTCCTATTAGTAGAGAACACTGAGATGTTGGAAGACTTCTGTCACCCTGTAGTTTTTTTACTCTCTAAACTGAACAACCACATCTTTCAGCTTTTCCTCATTGGTCATCTTTTCAAAATTTGCAATAAGTTTCATTGCTCTCCTCTGTACAATTTCTAATGGCATTTCTTCAATGTGGTATCCAAAAGGGGAAAAATACTCCAGCTGCTACTAATACTGTAGTACTACGTAAAATAGAGATGATATACTGAATGCATTACAAATGATGTTTCTTTATTCAATTCCTAAAATGTTCAGCAGCCTGAAATTGCTGGTTCACATTCAGTTTGTAATTCATAGTAAATAAGATCCTTTTCTCAGGAACTAGTACTACTTAACAGCAAATCACAGAATCACAGAATGGTCAGGGTTGGAAGGGACTTCTGAAGATCATCTAGTCCAACCCCCAACCTGTCTTTCCACATTTGATGATTTCTACCAAGAACAGAACTTTGCACATATTTAAAAAAACAAAATAAACCAGAAGTTCCAATAATAAAAGAAAATAATAATTTATTATTGTTGCTGTTGTTATTATTTCTCCAGTTTACTAAGATACTTTGAACTATAAGTCCATCTTCCAAAAGAGTTGTATCTACTCTTCACTTTTAACTGCTGGACAGTTCAGTGAACATACTATTTATTCTATTGGTCCTTGCTGAAATACAGAACAGTATCAGAATCAGAGAAGGCCAATGGAAACTTTCAATGAACACATCCTTCCAGTGGGACAGCGAGCAATTGATTCCTACTCTCTTGGTACAGTTACCCCATTAGCTTTGCCTCCACCTTAGAGCACCTCTTTCCCTAACTTACTTGGAAACCCCTTAGACAAAAAGCGAGGTTAAGGAAAAAGCAGTACGATATAACTTATTCTTTATGATGACATCTTGCCGTGTATGTTTAACTTCCCTATCAGCATTAACTCCCTCATTGGGTTATAAAAATAAGTTTATTTTGGAACAGCATAGTGCATATCACTCACTAGTTGGCAAAGAAGTTGAAAAGCCATAAGACCTTTTTTTAAATTTATAATGATTTGAAAGGAGTAGAAGCACATCCTGCTTAGCACAGAGATATTATCATCATTATAATAGAGTCCAGAATAGCGTAAAGAAAATACACCAGTGAGAGAACATAGTGCAGAAAAGTACTCCAAGTTACAGCTAGGTCACTGGGCTGTATGGTACAATTTTTATGTATTATGGCTTAGAATATACTTTAAAAGAAATAGTAGAATAAACTATTAGGTCTCTTTTTTAAAAGTGGAAAGATCAAGTCTAGTTTTCCATGGCTATTTCTTCACATAGAAATAACACAGCTGACACTACAGTTATAAGTGAAAATAGAAGCAGTCAGCTGAAGAAAAGGGCATGAAATAAGTCTGGAAAAAGAAAGGATTATTTTTATCCTCTGTTTTGATATTGAAGACTGGTTCGCTGCATGCACCAGTGTATTGCTGTTGGATAATTGAAATTACTCAAACTAAAGCAGAGACTCATGACACAGTATGGATGGGGACACCCTGTGGGTTCTCTGACAGCACAGCAGTAATACCAAAAATCCTTCTTATACTCCTCAGTCCATTTGCCTTTAAAACCTCACAAGAAGCATTGTGATGCTGTTACATATTCAAAGTATAACCTTAACTTTGTCAGAGGAACTCTTTTGCCAATTTAAAAATTGAATTCTCTTTTAAGAAGTTCACCTCCTGTAATTAGGAAATTGCATGGAAGAATAATTATTAACATCATAATATTCACAAGCTGTCAAAGTTTATGGATGCAGAGCTATACTTAAAAAAAGTATAGATGAGAAAGCAGAATTTCACACTGGTAATTAGTTTTGAGTGAATTTGAAATACATTGCTTGTGTCTTTAGACACCATCTTGTACAAAACAGAGCCAGCACCATGTTTGCGTTATGATACTAAGCTGCTGAAGGATAGTGCTGAAGGAAGTGTAGAAAATTTGCTTTTTAAATGTAAAGTAAATTGAGAAATTTCTTTCTACAAGCCCTGCAACGCAGGAAATACATTACAAATAGGTCTGGTTTTCAAGCACACTTTGCTAAGGAAACCAATCATCAAAGCAGTGTGGCTGAGGATTTTTGGAACAGCTACAAGTACTTTGCTCTGCCAGAGAGCTGCAAGTGCAACCACAGCCTCAGAGTGAGTTCCCCATAAAGGTCTGAAAAGTTACAACTTTCTCCTTCCCCAAGCCAGCCTGCAAAAAAGTGCTGGTCTTGGCTGGGATAAAGTTAATTCTCTTCACAGTACCTAGTATGGGGCGATGTTTTGGATTTGTGCAGAATACAGTGTTGATAATACAGGGATGTTGTTTGCTATTGCTGAGCTGACTCCTTACACGGAGTCAAGGCTTTTTCTGCTTCTCACACTACCCCATCAGCGAGCAGGCTGGGGATGCACAAGAAGTTGGGAGGAGACACAGTTGGGACAGCTGACCCCAACTGACAAAAGGGATATTCCATACCATACTAATAGTAATCTCTGCAGTGCAAAAACCTGACCACGTACACAGAGAGACCCCTGACTGTCATGGGCTGTCTAATATCACTTCTCTTTTCATTCTGTTCCTGCATCAGTCTCTACCCATCTCATGTCTCTCTTTTTACTACTCTGTGCGTCAGTGAGGTGAAGCAGAGACCTCTTTTTATTCTGTAATTGTATGCTCTATAGCATCAGGGAATCTCAGGCTTGATTATGGCTCCAAGGTGCTGCTGTAGCAGAAATAATTATGTAGTAGAAAAGGAGAATGGGATGATCTTAGAACTTTATCTCTGCCTAGGGCCACAGACCCAAATTGGAAAAAGCTATTCATTATGTCTTCTGAGTTATCAATTGCCAAGTGTTCTGCAGAAGGTTGGTAATCGTAACAATTCTCATTTTATAATGGGAAAGCTAAGGACAGAGAAGCTAAGACCAGAAAGGTATGTTGTGGAGGTTTTTTTTGCTTTGCTTAGTTTTTGTGGGCACAGGTTAAGTATTCACATAATTAACTACATGTGAAGAAAACAGAATGCAATAATACCTTTGGTTGCACTTTTGAGCACAGCAGTCTAACCATTTCATTGCTATCTTGAGTTCTAGTCTTGACATACAGAAAAGGTGTTGCTAACCAAGCCTCATTAGTTGTTTCCCAAAATCTGTAAAAAGTGCTTTGAGGTGCCTTCCCTTGCAAGGCATTGTTGTCAGCTAAATTAAAAGCTTTTCTGATAAAGATAAGTAAATCCTACTGTTATATATTTCCTCCAGTAAACTCCATTCATTCTGAGCAAGACTACAGCTGGCATGTTGTAAACTCATAATACAGAATCAAAAAATTCAAGTGTGGCTTTAGACTTCTCTTGCAAAACTGTCCCCTGAACTGCCTCAGAGATGAGGCTACTGGAATGGATAACATCACTTTTCTGCAGTCATTTCAATCCTCACAGAGCTTTAAGACCTTATGGGCTTTGTAAGAATCCTGAAGAGACGGCAGCAAATCTCTCTAAAACTTCCATATAAAATTTTACCCATAGAGAATGTATTCATAATACTTGGTGGGAAGAAAACGCTAAAAATTTGGAGTAAATCCCTCGAGTTTAAAAACAGTTATTGTCATTTTAAAATACAGTATAGATGAGTCTACAGAAGTATCTTCCAATTCACATTGTCCAGTATACTTTTTACACAACACTAGTAATACAGAGCAAAAGTACTACTCAGTACTTCAAGTCATTTGCATTCAGTAGATGCAAAAGCAAGTAATCCACCATATAATATAACGTATAACCTCAGTTGATAACCTAATGGAAACACAAAGTAATGAAATGCTCGGTTGAAGGAAAAAAATTAACGAACGGGCAAATGAGACTTTCAGGAAATGGCAGAAGACATACAGGGCAGATGAATTTGAAGAACTGTTGTAGAGAATTAACAACAATATTCAAAAATATGCCTACAGTTTTCCAGGAGATCTCGGACGAGTAATATTTACCAGTTGCCAAACTCTGACAGTGGTGTAGCTCAAACCAAAGTGGACAAAGTTTCCCCCACACGCTTTTTCAGAATAAAAGTAGATAAATAAAAGAAGAGGGATGAACCTAGAAGAGATAAGTGAGAAAACAGTATAAAGAAGTCCCATATTTTTGTAATTAACAAAGAAAAATAAAGAAAGAAGATGTTTCAGAGTAGCATGGGATACATAATGTTGTACTATATAACTTTTACACCTATGCTTTTGCTGCCCATCCCTATTACAGTGGTGAAATGGTTGAAGAACGGGAGATGGTCCACAATTCTTGTATAAATTTCACCCTGTATGACTCCAGTCCTTTTGCAACATTTTCTTATATTGTTATCTTTATGTAACTATGATTAAGTTATGCTTAATATAATAAAATGTTATCCAAAGGTTTATGTAAGGACTGGAATATAGAATCTCATGTTTCTTATTTCTTGACTTGAAGTTAAAATTTCTGCAATACCGAACTAATGAGGTTTGTTTATTTATTTATTATTAAAAAGTCCAGAGTCTGAGCCATACTAAAATTGAAATGGCCAATTCCCGTATTTGGCACACAAACTGGAACTCCAGCCAAATGTAAGGAAAAGCTTTTCTGAAATGGAGCTCAATTTCAATCATATGTGAGTGAATGATGCTGTAAGGTGCTCGTTTCAAGTCTGTCCCCAGGTCATAAGAAAAGCATTTGGAGCTTTATGGAGATATCTCATCATTATCTCTTTCAAAGCCTCATCAACTCTGGAGGACAAATCTGTCTTGGCCAAACTGGTACTAAAAGGAAGATGTTCATTTAATCTAACTTAATCTTTTTTCTTCTCAACATAGGGCAGAAGGGGTTTTGTTTCCATAGTTACTAGGATATTTCCTTTGAACTTATTCCAGAATACTTTTATCTCTTCCACATGCATGGGCACACAATCCTATGAAGTATGTATGTATTTGTGAAACACTCTGTGCTTCATTACCAATTCTTTGCTGGATGTAACAGAGGAAATTTAGTCCATTGTTAAAGCTAAATTTCTGACTTGCTGATTTAGGTGTTTTAATATTTAGTAATGTATTACTATAAATTGACTTCAGAATAGTACAAGTGAAAGATTAAATCAATAACTTTTATTCCGAGAGTTTTTTTGAAGTTATTGTTGCGCAAAGCTGATTCCTTGTTATTAGGTATTTTGAGTCAATATAGTTGCATGCTTTCCAAAGTAAAGAAAGCATTGTTTTGAAACTAAAATATGTGGGTTTGGGGTTTTTCTGGTTTCTTGTTGGTTTTTTTTTTTTAATTCAGGATCAATATCTGTATACTGGCAATAAGAAAATCAGCAAAGATAGGTTGGTGTTTTTTGGGGTTTTTTTAAGACAGAAAAATATGAACTTTAGTCGAATTTGTCTAGTTTTTCTACATCAAAAACATTTATACCACTTTAAAAAAAATTATTTCCATTTTGGTCTTCAGGATGGAACCATTTTTAGAATTCCTCCAAAACCATTCCCTTTCAATTCAAAGAACAAATTTGCATCAAATGAAAACTATCTAGTCTATCTATCTAGATACTCTATCCATTCTAAACTGATATCAAATGCCCATGAAAAACAAAGGAAAAAAAACTTTAAAAATAATCTTTTAATAAAAGAAATACCTTAAAAACTTTTACGTAGAAATATATACAACCAGTTCCGTGGTCTACATCAGTGGTTCTCAAAGTGGGATTCTTTGAACATATATGACGTCAAAGTCACTAAGAAGTGAGCTGCCCTTGCAGTACAAAACAACGCTCAAATCCTCTCCTCTTACCCTGAGGTTCAGTGTTCCACACGCAGCTTGTCATGCTATTCCTTTCATTGCTGCCTGCATAGCCCACTAAAAAGCCTGGAAAAATGGTCTATAGTGGGGGTCTCCAACACTGGATACCAGCAGTGGTATAAGAGCTGTGTCAAAATGGTGCTGTTCGGGCTGCCATCTTTCTAAAGGGAGGGAGGCAACAAGTGGACTCCTTTTTTAGCAGTCAAAGAGTTGACACTGCATTCAAATAAAAAAAGGATATAGGGCTGGAGTGCGCCTCCTTCCTTGCATGGATTTGGTAGATGAAAGGATAGAATTTGATTGTACTATGTTTCTTCAAGAAACTGACAACTGAACAAACCCAAACCAAGAACCGAACAAGGTTCTCACGGAGATCAACACAAGTTCTTTCAAATGTTGTCTGTTAATTTTTGTGGAAAAACACACAAACATATGCACTAGCTTAATCTGACAAATGAGTAAGGCCATACAGAGTCTATAAAATGCCACAGAAGTCTGTGCAGAAGCATACACTACATTACAGATCTCCCACAACATTATGATACAAAACTCCCACTGCCTTAACCATAAATAGCAGCCTCATTTATTTATGTTATTTTATATCTATAGTCTGAAAAGTCAACATTCAAAAATAAGTTGAATCCAAGACTCCGTATCACATGTTCTGCTACCCTTAAAATTGTTAACAATCAATAAACTGTTAGGAATTGCAGGTATTCTTTTACTGAAGTGTTCAGTGAACATAACCAGTAATTGAAGTTTTCTGTTTGCAATTGTCTAAAGACAATTGTCTAAATATTGGGTCAATGATAGCGCAGACTGATCTTTCACTCAGGAAATGCAAATGCTCACAAACACAAGTGTCATTGGCAGCTCAAGAAAGATATACATAGTACTGGGGTTCTTTCTGATAGGCAAGTTGATTTAAAGGAAGCTTTTGACCTCTCTGAGAAAGTAATACAGGGATCACAATAAAGACTTGTCTAAAATTATGCCTGAATTCACTCCGTGACTGGTATACCTAATTATCTGACAACAATTGCTAAACATCGTGGGAGTGGAAGTTATAGGGACAAAGACCTAGATAATTAGGCCATTCTTGATTCTACTGACTCGAGAATAATAGTGAGCATTTAGCCTAATTCCCTTCTGATTCATCTGTTACAGCAGAATTTGGCTGAAGAAGTCCACTTAATTCATCTTGATATAAGAAAGAAAGTTTCTACAGTGAGAACAATCAATCACTAGAACAACCTCCCCAGGGATGTGGCAGAGTCCCTGTCACCGGAGGTTTTCAAGATGCAATTGGACAGGGTGCTAGATAATCTCATTTATAGTCCCTTTCCTTTGAAAGATTGGACCAGATGATCTTTCGAGGCCCCTTCCGCTCTGTGCTGTTCTATGGTTCTATGATTAATTCTGTTAGTAAGTGACCTGTTAAAAGGTTTAATAGAAGTTTCTTTGCTGCATGCTGTTTAACTTTAGTTAACTACGTATACCCATCAGATATGTAGAGAAGGCATGAAACAAGGAATAGATAAGGCAAATCGAATCTGGTGTGAATGCAGCGACAGTGGTGTCTTCTCCAGATGCTTCATTGCTCCGAAATGTCATTTCATTTACATGTGCAATGTGTCTGCATTGACCCCAGCAGACTTCAAAACAGGATCATAATTTGGCTGTAAAGAGTAACTTTAAGTCCATTAGACCATTAAAACAGATCCTAACATATCTCATTTATTAAAAGGAAGGCAGTGTTTTGTGAAAAATAGCTCCTAATTCCCAGATGGAATAAGAGCTGCTCTCTGCAGTCACAGAGACATTTGGCAGTTACGATGTGGTGTTGACACAGCTGCAGGCCCTGGCAGCTCAGCCAGTTTCACATGGCTCTGCTCTTTTCTTCCTCCTTCCTTCCCCTCAAAATTTAGGGAAAAGTACTGGACAGTTTCTTATCTGACCTAGCTGGTTTTGTGCATAAGTCATTACAAGACTCCATCACTGTTTTGTTTGATGTAGGTACATTTGGCTATTGTACTTTCAGTAGGTTTATGCAGTCAGCTCAATGGCTGTGTTTGAACACAAAGTTGGTTGTCTACACGAATAGGTCAAGAGTTGAATGAGGACAGATCAACTAAGATAAAACACAGATGAATTAACTCACATGGGTGGGAGCGAACCACAAAAAATAAATTCATATTGTCGTTGTTTAGCCAGGTGTCTCACTGGACCCTTTGCTTTTCCTAAACGTGAAAGCCTTTTGTGTCAAATATATCATGCAACTCAAAAAGCACCATGAGAGAAGGTGGAAAGGAAGAATACATTAATTTTTCAACATTAAGACCCACTAGGATTGTGAAATGTTTCTGCTTTAAATCACCAAATAGTGATCCACTGCAACTGTTTTGCCTTGAAAAGCACTAGATGAAAAGCAGCTAACACAGCCCAGCTTTCTGACACTAGTATCTACCTTCCTTTCCCATTTTTCTGACTGATGAGTAATTGCTTTATATGACAAGCTCATGTGCTAAGTTACATAAACAAACTCTGATACAGTCAGATTTATCCTCAAAGCAAAGTTTAGAGTTTTCACCCATCCCTCTTTTTAAAACTCCTTCAAACATTTAACATTCTTGTGGAAATTGATTATCCTGGAATAGTTTCTAGAAACTCCTCCAGAAAACATTTTCACTGTGACTACAAGGGGAAAAGGGCAGAAGAAAGGAAGTTTTGTTCTTGCACCTTTTCAAGTTTTAAATTGGTCCTAAATATGAGCTATTGTGAGAGTTATATTATAATTAAAAAAAAAGAAAATCTTTTTCCCTGTTTCAAGAACTGGTTGATGAATAACCCATCTGTGAACTACAGGGGAAAAAATACGCTTTCTATGGATTATTTTAGTGGGTTTTTTCCATAGAAAGCAAGGTTCAAGGAATAAATAAGAAGGTCTTTAGAACTACTTCTTGTGTGCAGTTATTAATAACTTTCTGCACCAAGAGTATACTCACTGCCAACTTTTTAAAAAAAGATTATTTGAAATATTTTTCCTTCCATCACTTAGATTCAACTCATTTTTGCATCCTGTATTAGTAGTAAGTGATCTTTTTTTTATATTCTTTGACAAATCTTAAGCCAATAAAATTCAGATAAATAAAATACCAGATTTAAATAATAACACTTTTATATTTTAGGTGTTGTTACATAAGCTTCTTAATTGTATAGTGCTGCTTTATTTATGAAGCAGCTTGTGCCACAGAATCAACACTTCTCCATTGGCTTTTAAGCTATTATCATAAAGAAAAAATTTCCACATTTGCTACATTACCAAAAGCAAACAGGTGACACTTTCACAGCGCTCAGCAGCCCCAGCACTCCTGGAAACTGAATACTCCAGGAAGAAGAAATGCAAAAGTTCCTTCTGGGATCAAGTAAACAGGCCTCTCTGGTATGCCTAATGTATTATAAGCAGTCAATGAGAGAGTTAAATGTCTTTGAAAACCTTTGAAAGAAAGTCCTGTATGACTAAATTAGGTGTGTCCTTCCTCCCTTGACAGGCACAGAATTCAACCTCTCCAGGCAGTTTGCTGTAAATCACTCTGGGGCTCATCTGTATCTGTGTGGCTCGCTTTGAATGAGACATAACCACCCCCTCAGGTTCCCCCATAAGACAGCAATGTCTTGGTTGGTCTAAGGAGACAGTAAAACAGATGGAATTGCTTGCTTCAAACATTTACATTAGCTGGAGGAAAGACAAGTATTTCCAATGTCCAACAAGGGTCTCTAATCTAGCCTTTGCAATCGTATCAGGTTAAAAGGAATTAGATTAGCAGGAAGATCACCGTCTTCTTCCTGATGACAAACTGAACCCCTAAAAAAGGTCTATCTTTTCCAAGAAATTTAAACATTTGAACTATATCTATCCACCTAAATTTGGATCAGAAAAGGCTGTATGTGTCTGTCTCTCTAAACGGGCATTAACACACCCCCCCCTGCTCCAAACCCAAACAAAAAGAACCCAACAACAACTAAAGTTGCATACCTGGGGAATTTTCATACAAAATAGTGCCTAATAACTTTATATATATGGAGGATTAACTATCTGGATTTCTGCCTGGGATTTATGTTTTATGCTTACAATTCTTCTTAGTGCCTAAGTGGGATTTGGGGATACTGGATCACACAATACTTGGCTTTTGATTTAAATTGTACATCCACATTCTGAAGTTAATGGGAAATCATTGTACTTCACAGACCTCACAAAAGTAATGAAAATTAAATAACCGGTTAGAAACAATATGCATTCCAATTTTTAGAGCTTTTGGAAGGCAGAAAACATGCCAGATTTTTATTTAATAGACAGGCTTTAAAAAGCCCTAACTAAAAAAGTGATTTCTTGTAACTGGGTTTATTTTTGGAAGAACTGCTGTGTTTTGTCCCATGAGGATTGTAGCTCTGATGCTTCCTGAACAGATCTTGACCTTCTGAAATTCTCTTTGCTAAAGCAGTTACAGTACAGATTACACACCCTAAAAATAGTAATTCAAAGGATACTTCTGAATTTTAATCTCCTTTTTATTCCTTCTCAAAGCAGTTAGCATGCAAGAGGTCTCTCCTGTCTTTGGAGTGTAGCTGAGGAGTGAAGCTACCCTAAGAAATCTTATACCCGGATAGAATGATAATCCTGCAATTGATTGCTGTACCTAATGAACTGAATTTAGCTATTTCTCATGCTTTAAAGTCAGAACTGGGGCTTAAATTAAGACTTCTGTAACCCTTCTCCTTCCTCCCCACAAAATGTCTTGTCTCTTTTTTGGTAGGAGTCTGAATGCTTAGCATAAGGCATTGATCACCTTCAGAGACATCATTAACGAAATACTTTCTTGGAGCTAATATATGGTCCCTACACATTGCAAAAACATGTTTGAAATTATACCTTTCATACATCATTTGCTAGACTTTTTAATTGAAGAACAAATCATTCAGAACAGTAGTTGCTATTAAGGTTAACTAAAAGGACAAGGGACAGATATTCTTCATTCAAAAGTCTTTGAGGAACAGGCAATATTCAACTAGAGTTCTAGTTTTCCATTCTATTTTCTCTGTATGTGCTGTTTTTACAACACAGAATCTACTCTCCTCTCTGCATCTTCAGACAGGAGCTGAGATGATCAGATGGCCACAACTTATCTGAGGAGTAGATACCTCTCTTGTTGCCAAGAGCAGATGACATGGTGTTGCAAGACTTTGTTGGTACTTCTTTTCTGACTGTCTAAAAACCATCCTGGACAACTCCATGCTTTTGAAACTGGTATGAGTTCAGGTTTTGGGTTGGTTTTTTGTTTTGTTTACTTAGTTGGTTTGGTTTTTTGTTTTAAACCCACACTTTGTGGAATTCTGATATATTGTTGCCTTCTAGCTGCCCTCTGGTAATTGTAAGACTGAGATGATAGATCCAATACATCAGAAGACAGCTATCTGCTGAGGAACCATTTTGTCTGGAGAAATACCTCTCATGATAGTGAGACAGACAATTCTGTGGACTAGAGACACGAGAGTCCTAACAGGTATTAATTCTTGGAGAACGTTCGACATTTTGTCTGGTGGCTTCTGAATCCTTCCTGTGACAGAGTCTGGGATCTAAGTATGGAGTGAGTAATCTGTCAAAGCCCTTGATGAAGCCACAGTGTCCTGGAACATGCAATGTTTCCCAGAAATGGTGCTCCACTTTGATTACTTCTTACCACTTTGGTCTGTCTCTTCCAATGTCTGCAGTGAACACGTCAACAATCCAACCACTACCGAGCCACTCCAGTGACTTAATTAGAGGAGAAACTGTTTCTGTGCTAACCAGAGACCATATTCATTCAACTATCCTTAAGGTTTGGCCTTTATCAGGTAGGTTCCTTCTTCAGACAACATGCAAAGTAATAAGCATAGCCTTATGCACCGGCTCCAGACACTACGAGGATCTACCTCTCCTACTGCTTGAATATGAAGTATCAAAGCCACAGCTCTATTTCATATGCAGGGAATCAGTTCCTTACATGTTGATGGATGTTTTTTTACTGGATATCATCAGGCAATTATTACGACTTTTGAATTGGTTTATCTGTTTTACCTATATGCTAAATACACAGTGTCTTTCTAGCCTTTTATCAGAACCACATGGTCTGTTTATGACATATCTTCAAATGTTATTTTTGGATCTTTTCCAGTCTATGTGTCTTGATTTTATGGTTACACTGGTGCTTTATATAGATCTCATTTAGTCCTTGATGGACTACAGACATCCTGCTTGCTGGCCTATTATCCGGCTTCTTATCAGTTTCACTCTAAACCATTATTTCAGTTGCACAACTAGAGCAGTTAGCTCAACTCTTTCTCAAACTACAGTGTTTTAATCTACCCTTTCTAAAATGACTTGTTACAAGTACTTGAGAAACTTTTTCTAAAAAAAGAAAATAAAATGCATTTTAAGATGACCACACAGCAAAGGGCAAACAGACCAAAAGGTAATATAATAATTGTATTACCTGTAGCATGGGGAACAGAAACATCCCTTGCATAAGTCCAATGCCTACGCAAACTGGCACACTTGAAAACAAAAGCCCCAACCAAACTAAATCAAATTCTCCTTTTTGGAAATTTCTGCGGTGATGGAATTTACTTTCCACCTGTCACCAGGGTTTCAAAGTGGATCTGACCAGTAACTTTAGACTAGAAAACAATCTCTTTGGTAATGTGTTGGTTCAAGAAGATGACAGGTTATAAGTTTTGTTTTCTGAAGGAACATGATTGCCCAAACAGAAGCAAATGTTCTGTTTGCAGGCATTGTGCTCTCCATTCTGTTTGACAAGAAAAGCAGAATAGCTCTGGAATTAAATTTCATGTTAAAGGCACAAACTAAGCTAACTATGTCGTATTATTTCATTTTTTTTGAAACATCTTATTCCAAAATGCCAAGGTTTAGCACCAGCTATGTAAGAAGCTGATCATAAGCATTGTCTTACAGGTGTAACTTCAGGCCAGACACAATTGTTTGATGTTAATTGCTCACTGATATGTACAGCCATTTGGGAAAGAAACATTTGTAAAGATGCTGCTCTCACCAACTAAACCAAAGCATCCTCGTCATCACACATTGCATCACCTTTATGACAAATATTGCGGATGCAATTACACCAAGGGTTGCAATTCCCATTACACAAACAGGAAGCAAAGAATGAGAATCAAAGACAGCCCCATAATGACCACTCATTATAGAACAATAGCTACTTCCAAACTAGTTCATATCAGAGTATTTTTCCTTGATTGTGAGAGGCACAGAGAAAACAGGGAGTCCAGGATGGCTGCCACCCTCAGTTATTGGGTACAGCTAGATACAAACATTCACTTTTTGAATGTTTATTTAAAGTACCTAAAGATTGTTGTACAATAATAACAAGTTATAATGATAATAAAACCACAAAGACTGCATGAAGTTCTTGAACAAGTCAGCAAAAAGATTGTTTTGCAATTTTTCTTGAGAAAGCAGAGAAGGAACTGCAGAATTATTCTTTCATGGTGAAAAGTGTTTTTAATGCCAGTCTTCAAGAATATCATCTGATTCACTTATTCCCTCAGCTAAGCATCTGAAAAGAACTAACATTCAGTTCATGCTAGCTCCAAGAAAATTTAAATAAGGTACTTCATAATAATGGTTGTTCATTTTGCAAGTTGGAACCAAATGGCCAAGGACTGAATCAGATAAGGAAAATGGTCTCTAAGGTTTTGCAACTTCTATCCTCAAAAATACTGAATTTAGATTTCAGTAGCAGAGAATAACAACCACTTTCTGCCTCAGAGTTCCCAAGGCTAAGTAGACCAGAAACCCAAAACTAATCAGTTTTCTGACCAAACATTTTGTTTTCTTGTTGCTTGAAGTTGCTGGAACTATCCTGAATGGCTGAAGGCTTAGGAACATGGCTGCTCTTACAATGCTGTGGCTGATAAGCCCATTGCCTCAGAGATCTACAAACAATGTAATGAATCTACAGACCTTCTCTGTGAAGAATAAACAGTAACGTCTTTAAAATATTTTTTCCCCTTCATTAAAAAGCTCTGTCTAGAAATTTCTGTACTTCTACCCTTTTTCCAGCACAAAACCAATTGCGCATTCACTGACATGAGTGAAATGAATCAAATTAGGAGTATTGCATTATTGTTTCTGAAAGTACAAATTAAAGCTACCAGCTTCCACAGCATCAAATATGGACTGATCTTAGAACACTACAGTAGATGGCTCATTGATCTATGTCACTGTTATAATTCTCAAACATCAGATCCTAATTTCTACTATTATGAACCCATCACTCTTGAATTGTGCCAAGGTAGTCTAAAACCACTGTATTATGATGTGCTGTTCTGTTCTTGCTGTTTTCATTAGCTACAACTGTTCTACCAGTCTATCAACTAAGTCTAGGTTGAATTAAATGCAAGAAGTGTTCTACACAGTCCTTTCATCCAGACCGCATGGTTTTATCTTGATGGTCCATCCCAAAACTGGAAAAGGGAATTATGAAAACAATATAGTGCATTTTCTAACCAGGAGGTATTAATGCCAAGTGTGAATGTATAAAGAAATGAAACTTCAGAACTTATTTTTCCTCTCTTCTTTAGGATTCTCATACTTTCTTTTCCCCATTGTGACTTAAAAATGTTGGTAAATTGATAAAAATATAAGATTGAATGTAACTGTGTATCATCTGACTTAATAAAAGAACTGTTTCTCAACCTAATAAACAGGGAACAGTGAAAGAAGTACTGAATTTTTCCATCTCATTCTTTGATTTGAGGCTGAACCTAAAAGAGATACACTTTCACACTCTGAGGAAAGAAATAGAAAATTAATCTTCCATTGCTGTTATGACTCCGTTAGCAGCAGGGTATGAGGTCACACTGCTGCCTCAATAAAGATTGCTCAGCCTCCTTCGCAAAGTGCTGTGGTCCTGCAGAGTATGAACAGCTTGTCTATGAAAAAGACTCTGGATGTGGTGGCTCTATAAATGCCTAGCCTGTGCTGTTAATAAGGTATATCAGCTGGCAAAAGTTCCTGCAGAAGACTAAAGGCTATTGAACAGTAGTTTTCCAGCCTTGTAAAATTGCTTTCTCCCCCACCTTCACCTTAGAGTTCACCCACAGACAGGCACAAATACAGAGAGAACAGTAAATTCCCAAGCTGCAAGGCATAAAAACAGGGATTTAATGCCTACTTCCCACCCACCCCCCCGCCATCATCCTGTAAGGTGCAGGATATGACAGAAGGTGTGTGGGGGTGGTATGGTGATGGTTCCATAGGCACCTGCAAAGCAAATACTGCAGCTACTGACTCCCTAAAAAGGCTGGGAAGCACCTGGGTCCCACTTTTAACACCACCCTCAACATTACCTGTTTTTCATCTGCATGGTACACAGTATGTCTACTCTATCAAGCTGCATTTGTGAAAGGCTCACGGGGAAGACAAAGACAGCAGTTGCAACCATTTTAAGCATGTGCAGCCCAAGTTCCTTCTCCCTTTAAAAGGTTTCCACTTACCAACCTCACTGCAGCAGAATTTAGAAGACTCTACAGCTAGTAAACATCATCTAATATAGGCAATTATTTCCTACACCATCACGATAAAATATTTAACTGCAGGGTCTTAATAGCACATCTTGCAGATCATGTCAGAGAAAAAAGAGGAATAGATCAAAATATGAACTCACTGGATCTCTGTTCTCCCCACAGCCAAGGAAACAGGTATTCTGTGGCTTTTGGCAGCTCAACACAACACAAAAGCAACTACTCTAGCTGAGGGGAAAAGAGTCAATGTCAAAGGACGAAATATAAGAACAGTGTACTTCTTAGCTTTCTACCGGGCTTCATTTTAAGCCCTTCCTGAGCTGTACTGGGTTCCTTTAATTTAGTCCCCAGCAAGCACATGGAGGAGACATCCATTTTTACTGACTAATGTGAGTTTTTAGCACACACCTTATACTTTGACAAGAGGTTCTACAGATCAGCTAGGTATATGAAGGACCACCTCCTTTGGTTTATTTTGAACCTGCCTCTGACTACTTAATGCCTACTGGTTGATTTTTGTTGATTTTTTCTGGTTCTCCCCCCCACAGTGGGAAAATATGGCAGCAATGTTCTGCTCATACTCCCTGTGCTACTAATGTACTACTGTCAAGTCTACTCTCAGGTGTCTTCTTTCCCTCAATGTCTTGGTTGAGAAACTCAGCTCTCTAGACTTTTACTATTTGTAACAGAAGATAATTCACACACATATAATTCAAAGGCAAAGGATGGTACCAAAAATCCCCAAAACAAACCATCCCCAAAGGCCCCACCACATCCAGACTAGAGCACATGATAATTTTAGAAATTATGCATCTTTTTGTGCACTATTGTTCTCTTAGGAAGAATATGATTAATTACACCTAATAGCCAGATTTAAAATTGGACTTACAGCAGTTGTATTTTATAATATTTAGGTTTTTTTTGTCTCAAAAATGGAGCACGTTATAAACCCTGACTGTAGGGACTGAACATTTCAGGAAAAAAAACAAAACCACCAAACAAAAAAATCCAACACCTTAATATATTATTTTTATTAATTTACTCACAAAAAAACATTCAAACTTTCAGCTTCCTTCTTTCTTGACATGATGATACATTTTATTTACATAAACACCCAGGCTTCCCTAGCTTCATCCTCGTCCTGCTCACCAAGCTGGAGGCCAGTTCAGGCTTCCCAGCCTCCAGCTCCAAGGCCTGGTGTCTTTCTCTTATTTGCCCATATTCACAAGTCTCCAATCTTCACACATATATACTTCACAGAGCTCCTTCTCTCAGTTTGCTCGCACACTCAAATCAAGCTGACTCTCAACTCTTCTGCTCTTAAGTCCACAAGCGTCAGTCTCCCAACTACTCAAGTAAAAAGAATGGAAGTCCCCTTCAGTACCAATTTTCAAACCTCTTTTCCAGACCTGTCAGTCTCTTTCCTAATCCTGCGATGAACACCTTTAGAGGTTTTTTATCTGTAGGGATAAATCAAGGAACTTCTATGCCTCAGTCTGATCCTTACGAAAGAGATGTTACATTTATAGACCATTTTAAAGGATATAATTATATAAGCACAATTTAATCATTATGAGTCATTGTGGATATGGAAAGAGTAAATCATGTTAAAGAAATCTGGTTACTTTTAAAAAATGAGAAACGTTATTAGTCTAGATAAACCAAGAGGTTTGACAGAGCTGGATTTTTAAAAAGGTTCAGAGGAAATTCAAAATGATGGATCATTCTTATCATTAAGAAACTTTTGTTGTGGATGGAGTAGATCTTTATTAAAAATGAGCTTTAAACTCCTCTGCAATATCAAGCACTTGCGACCCAGCATTCATATCTGAAGGTCAGTGTCCCAAAGTCTGACTCTTTCCCATTCTTGATCTTTAATTTGGGTTTTTTTTTGCACACCTGCTTTTACTATAGAACTCTAGTAACTTCAATAGACTCCAGATCTGATGCAGTTGCCTGCCTTCTGGGATCAGCGGTACCAAGATACCAATCAGTACCCAGAAAAACGGGATTGGAGGGAAAATGGAAAGGCAGCTGCTGAGAAGTGGAGTCCCATGGGACTGTAGATTAACACCAGCAGATTTTCATATTTTATTCAATGGTCTAGATAAAGCTGTAATAAGTCAGATCATTAAATTTGCAGATGATACTAAAATAAGGGGAGTATTTAAGACTCAGAGGGATGTAAGAATAATCCTGACATTAACAAAAGGGGCTCAGAGTTGAAATAGGAAATTAAGTGAGTATTCATTTAATGTAATGAAAAGTGACACACTTCAGTAAAAATAATGCCCAGGACAGATGCTGAGACTTAAATTATACTAAGCTAATTAATACGCAAAGAGAGGAAGAATTACAAGTTATACTTGCATTGCCATTCACTTTCACAGTTTTACATGATAATAAGACGACACGACCCCTGTCCTAAAGAGATAACAGATTAGCACTGACAAAATAACACACTGTCATTTAACACAGAAAGACTAGGCGTTTGCCAGCACGCTCCAGAAAGGAGAGCTACAGCACTCTTGACCAGCCAGTCATTAACAAGAGTCAGAAGAATGACTGTGGCGGCTGCCACCACCACCACCGTCTGTGACTTTCTACTATTTTCTTCTCTACAAATTTATGTTTGATTAGAGGCTACTTCAAAATTACACAGATACTTTTTGAGACCATAAGTCCTCAGGTATGAGGAGAGCAATGTTATATTACCACCTATCTGAACAATACTCAACAAAATTAAATGTCCTTTTCTAAGAGGAGGCAATCACCCCCAGTAAACAAAAAAAACCCCACAACCCAATCTCTAAAAGCAGGCCTCGAACCCCATCTGAAGGTTGCATAAGAAAAGAGGTCTGAGAATAAAGCAAGGAGAAAGCCAGTAAGATGCAGAGAAAAGGGGGGAAAAAAATGAAGCAACAATAAAATCAAGAACAAAACAAACCTTCAAGCAAGCAGAAGGCAAGGGTCCTTAGCTCTAGTTCACAACGACCCCCCCCCCCCCAAAAAAAAAACAACAAACCCAAAAAACCCCATTAGAAACAGAAAACCAATTTTGCTTATATAGCAAAAAGACTATAAAAGACAACGTTGTTCTCTACTAATACTACCGTAATAGCATGTCATAACACCTACCTCCAGATTAGAGTACCTCTTTTCATTATACCAGTGAAAATTCTGAGGAAGACTGAAAAGAAATGCCTCCCAATTTACCCTTGAACCAATACAATCACTTACATTGAGGGCAGCAGGTTCCCCTGGTGTTCTTGGTTTAGCCAAATTTCTTCACCTAGCCTATTAACAGCCCCAATTAACCACAAGCGTCCAACTGTAACACCTTAGTTAGACCTACTGTTTGTTACAATTCAAAGAACAAAATTTCAAGGAAAAACAACAGCAGTGTTAACAGAGAAACTGTCAAGGTCATATGATTCATTCATCTAGGAGCTTAGCAACAAAGGAGAGCTGTGAAATACTGTAACAACAATAAACCAATGGATTAACACAGCATCAAGTAACATCTTGAAGGAGATCAAAGTAGTAAATAACATGAAATGCAGTGACAAGAATGAGAATAGGGTGTTCAGTTTCTTAACAGTATGAAATAGTGAATGAATTGCAAAGGATCCACACATCTTAGAGCAATACAAACAGAGAGGGAAAGAAAATGCTAGCAAAGCTTTACCTCAGTTAATAAGAATTAAAATAAAATTCTATTCCTTCTTTAATGAAACTTGTTAGTGTCCTTCCTAAAGAAATAACATCAACTCTAATGTCTATAAATAATATTATCCTAAAATATTTAAACAAAAAGCAGAACAGTTAGAGGATATAACGAAGTACTATTTAAGATTCCCAGAAAAACAAGTAATTCATCTAGCCTAAACTGCAGAGAAAAAAAAAAAAAAAAGAAAAACAGTGACTCATACTGCTAAGCAAGCCCTCTGATTTCAGTTTAGAAAACACAGTTTGAGATGTTTGTGAAAAGAATACATTACACTAAGTATATCAATATTAATCAAGTCAGAAGATATATATAGAGTACACTGTATCTGGAATCATTACACCACACAAATAAAGCCCACAGTCTGTGATGTAAATTGAACAGAATCTGTTACAATATCACAAATTCCATGCAGTCAAGATAAAGCCCCATTTAAATATAAACTTACCAGATAATAAACCCATTGTGAATGAAGAGCATGCTAGGTGTCAGGATGACAGAATCACTTGCACTCAATAAATATGAGCGTGTATCTCATTGCTGCAAGCACCAAATCATAGCTGCAAAAGTTTTTACCTGGATCACATTTGCTGTTAAATACCAAGGTCTAAGCTTGTATATGAATGTATACAAGACAGAACATTAAAAGGTCTGATTTAGCAATGGTATTTCCTATGTAAATCTGTGTAATTCCTCAGATACAATAATAAATACATGCAAATGGTTACTTCTTAATAGCAACTACTATAAAAGTTGGAAGAGACCCAAAATATGAAATCTTAATTTCCCACTACTTTTGTCTTTAGTGTCTCTGCTAGCACTCCCCCCACCCCAGCCACCCACCCACACAATTGGACTAAAAGTTCACTGTTGTCTCTCAGTCTGGTTTGCTTCCAATACGAAATAAGTCCTTCAAGGCTTCTGCACTTAATGACACCCAATCTGAGTGAGTTTTTCCTCAGCTGAATAATTCTGCATTTCTGTTTGGAAGAGAAGGTAAGAAAGGAAGTATCTATTTCATTTCTTTCTCTCACATTATGTTGTAAAAATTGCACGTTACTCTGTTAAGGACAAGAAGGTCAGGAACTCTGATACTACAGCCAACTAGTCATATTAGCAAGCAATTCCAAAACATCTACCTTCAAATTTTCACTCTAAATTTATTGATGATTACTTTATCCATTGTATTTTAAAACTTCTTTGCCAATTAGTTTACCAGCTCCTCTTTTTTGATGTTTACTCCCTGAGGTATTAAAGGTTATATGCAAACTGCCCTTTTTATTCTCCAAGGTTCTGGTGTGCATCCCAGTTGTGTTCTGACTACCTGCTGGCATGTGGCAAGGCTTTCCACTCTTCTTCCATCCCTATGGTGCAGACAGCTGGTTACATCAGTCTGAAAGCAGCATTTGTTGTGTCCTCAATCTGAAGAAGAGGAACTCCCTGCTAGTTCCAGCTACCATACAATCTACAGACGGCCTGGAAAAAGCAAACATATTCTCTCTTAGATTTTGGTTTACTTCTTTGAAAGACGAGTCCTTTTGTAGTCTCTAAATAGCCTTGTTGCCTTCTTCTGTGTATAGGTGACTGGAAATGTAGCTAATGTTGTGGTATTATGGACAGGATCTCATCAGCATCTTGTAAAAATAGCATTAGGGCTTTTCTGTCTTAACAAGGAACTTCTCACTGAGCACCTCCTCCTTTCTCAACCACAGCCCTTTAGAAACCCCTGGAACCGACAAGCAAACCTAGCTCTTCCTTCTTGATTACTCTTGGTCACTTGTGCTTTGAGTTAAAATCAGGTTTTTGTCATTAGCCCTTCAGTGAATGACATTGTTGATCATATTACTAAAGTTCATTAAATTTCTGTTATTCTGTTCCTTAAGATTATACTATATCCAATTCTGTCTCTCCTGACGTATTTCAGCTTTATTAGCTAATTTTCATTTCTGCACTCATTCTGTGCCAAAGTAATTAGAGAAAAGTTAAATAATAATAATAGCCCCAAGACAGAGTCTTTTTTATCAGCTTCTCCTAAGAAAATTAAAACAGGTGAACTGGGTAAGACCAAAATTTCCCTTCTACCTAGATGCTTAGGGAAAGTACATGATTTTTGTGTTGAATAGCCCTTGATAGATTTTTTTTATTCTATAAATCCATCTAAGTATTTTTGAACTCCATAAACACTTTTTATATTTATAACATTCTATAGCTGTAAACTTCACAGCTTAATTATGTGGCAGGTGAAATAGTATTCCATTTTCTTTTGAACCTAACAGCCTATAACTTCATTTGATGTCACCTAGATTTTCCAATATTAAAGAAAGTTAATAAGCATCCCCTACCGGTGCCCTTTCTACTTGTGATTTTATAGACCACAATCATATTCCCTTTCAGCAGGCTTTCCTTGAGGCTGAAAAGACCTAGTGTATTTAGTCATCCATTTTGTCTTTTGCCTTACATGCCTTACAATTCCTGCATTTATCATAATCTCCCCCAGCTTTGCTAATAATTTCCTATGCAGCATCATATAAAATTATTTGTTAAAGTATTGATAAATGATGTATTATACTGTTCTTGTCTAAAAAATTAGTTACCCCTTGTAGAAATGGCAGCAATTTAGTCTGGCATGACTTTACCTTGGTTAACCCATGCTGCATTTTATTGTGTTTCCTATTTACCTGCACATTTTTATTTTTTCTTTCTTTTATTTTTCAAACACTTTTGAATTCTATTGAGGTCAGACTAATGAGCACCAAATTACTTCAATAATTTTTTCCTTTTATCTAATAGAAGTGTAGTATCTGTTGTTCTCCAGCTATGAAAGCATCCTTATTCCTTCATTATTTTGGAACAGGGAAAAATGGGTGCCCGAAGTTGAACTCATTAAGCTTACTTAGTTTTGTTTCCAGGAGTTATTTCCTTTTTCATATATTCGAACTCATGAACTTTCCTCATTTTTCTTTCATGTTCTGTATCTTCCTCTTAATTTAAAACTGAAACAAGGCGTTCATTTGGATTTGTAGACCTGCTTTCTGAATTTATTTTTCCATTCCGTTTACAAATTATGAGCTCAATATTTTGCAGCTCCCAGCTGATCCTTAGTAGTGTCTGCCTTCCTAGATAAAGTTTTCTTTGCTGACGAGTTCTTTTTTCTATTCCTTTTAGATTTACTCCTAGTATATTTTTAGCTGTTCATCTAGGTAGGCTTAGAACTTTTCCTACATATTTTTGTTCCTTCTGCAGGCTGCATATATTTCTTCCATCTTTGCAGCTCCTGTTGTACAACCTGTTTAGGTGTCGCTGGGAGGGATCACTACCTCAATGCAGTGCCTTTCTACTACCTTGCATCAACATGGATCTGGTGATGTGCCCGAACCAACACACTGTCCCCACAGCCTGAATGCTGGGGAAAGTGATGTAGCAGGCATCCAGGTGGCTCTGCAGAGTTGCAGTCTGTCACAGCTGAGTTGAAGGTGGATTTTAATAAGACAGGACAGGCTCGGGCAGTGTGTCTCTGTCCTGTGCTCTCAGGACACAATGTTCCAAGAAGATTATTAGCACAGCACCGTGCAAATACGAGCTGGAGCCTTTCTGAGCTTACGATGATGATGAGCTTGTACGATAGAAGAGCAATACAGAGAGGCCTAAAAACCTTTGCAGAGTCTGCTTGAGGATGGTCAGGCATACTAGAAGTTCCTGGCCATAATGGAACCAGGTGTCTATATAAAAGACCTTTACAGTGTCCCTACCCTCTGTTTCTTGTGATCTTATTTGCCAAGTACCCAGCACAGACTTTAGTGATTTTTACTCATTTCAATTAAATAAATCTCTCCCTTACTACCTGTATTCAAGCCTAGAGAAAGAAGCTTTCATCTGCTGCTTCTAGTATTCTCTACTTAAGCTCATATGAGCAATCAATGATCTTGAAAGCACAGTTAGATGGAGAAAAGTGATTCTACACTGTTTCCTTGCTTGAAATGATGTCACTGAAACTGCTTACACAAGCCAAATGGATACAGTAGCAAACCTGGATTATTCTTACGTAGCAATATTTGTGCAGAAAAGTCATAATACATTGACTAAACGACTTGATTCTTTCCTATTTTATCCTTGTACAGACATTCTTAAAGCACCAAATAATGTGATAGAATTCCTGTTAAATAAACGAAAGGTGAGATTAATTTGGATACATTTTTATTATAAAAGTGTCTTTACAACATCATTAATATTTTATTTCTCCCTCAGGCTCTGTAAATGCTGAATAAGAATGGAGAACATAATGCTAGCTGTAAAAATTGAACATTTCTTACCATGAAGCAGGAGAAATGGATATATTATTTATATGAAAACAATAACTGAAGACATTATCAATTGTTTTATACGGTATTTGAAGGGGTTTAGGCACAGAGATTTGCAAAACATGCAGTTCAGAAAATAGTGAAGTTATTTGAGGCTTTATCAAGTACTTTTGCACTCAGATTGTTTGAGTCAATTATGTTTGCTCTTCTAAGAACATACTGCATCTCTTCATTTCAATAGTAAGACCCCTGCCTGACTAGCTCCCTGACTGAGTTGTGTTTTTATTATCATAATGGAGCCAATAGGGTATAAGCCATGTCACTGCTGGTGAAGATACACCAGAATAAAAAAAAGCAACACCAGATTTTAAGATACATGAAACAATACCAAGAAGTAAAATGTAATTAAAACCTTCGGTTGTTTGAGAAAATAAAGTTCCTTTAAAAATCAGAATTAATTGAAATCAAATCATATGAAAAAAAAACCCAAACCAAAATAAAATCCTATCAAAATCTATAATCTGAGGCAACAATGAAATCTCCTGCTTCTTTCATCATCTGAAATATTGGGAAATTCTTTGTCACATCCCTGTAGAAAAGAAGAACCCAGGAAAAAGGCCCCAAAGTCACAACCTCTAGCAAATAAACATGAAACTTTCATATCAGGATATTCATCATGGGCCAAATGTCATGGAGAGACATGGGTTGAGGAAAATACGGCACATTTCTCTGGTATGCATGAAGGGACTCTGGGAGTCCTCAGGAGAATGAGGAACAGAAGGGAAAGAGCTGTCCTAGGGACTGTGCTTGCCACAGCACGCTCTCCTTGTGCGTTTCTGATCTCCTAGTTTCTCCTGGAGATTTTGTGAGGTAGCGTTACGCAGTACTGCCTACTGCTGACACCAGGGACTGAATGTTAGTCTTCTCAGAGTACATACACATTTTAAAAAATGTAAATACCTTGGCTAATTTATTGTAATGTAAATCCATTGGCCACGCTTATTCGTTGCGTATCAGTCTTACATCGCTGGACAAGTCTAGGACCCCTGCCGTAAGCTCTAAACAGACACAGCCGTATTCACAATATAATCCAGAAGTGTGAAGATGGCTTACTTACAAAACCCGGAGCAAATTTCATGCTAAGTAATCTGGATGGTTGTGTCTCTTTGACAGCACAGACCTCAGTTGCTTACAAGGGAAGCTTGCCAAGCCTTTGCTGACTGGCTGACCGCTACTGCACCCACTCTGTTAGATTTGGTCTTATCAATACTTGCCAAAGTCTTGTGTATAGCTATAGGGGATTCAGTGAAATCCTGTATTTGTTTCACGTTGAGGTTGCATCTTTGGTTGATGGGTTTCTGCTAAACAAACTTCAGACATCTGCGTAAGTCTCTAAGCTCACCCATCACCAAAAGAGAGAAAGGCATGTTTTTTTGCTTGAGTCTGATTTGAACTCTTGCTACATTTTTCTTTTTTGCATTGGTATTTTCATTCTTGTGTGTTTTGATGACAGGTATGTGTCTGCTTTTTTTTTTACTGAAACTTTTAGTTGCCAAACAAATTTTATTTTACTAATACACGTTTGGATTTTTTTTTTCAAAAGATTATTCTTCAAAGGTCCAATAGATGTCACTATCAAAATATAAAAGAGAGCTGGCTGTGTAATGCAGTCAAAGAGAAAGGCAGCAGGGAAGCCTTCCTCACTGGACTGCTTCAGTTCCCAGCATGACAGCATAATTCATTGAGCTAGACATTGAAGTCAGCAGCTGCCAGCCAAACAGTGTACGTCTTTTCATTCTTTAAGCCCTTACTATTAGATGAAAGATACTTAATAGTTTCACTGAATATGAAAGCAAGACTGAACCTACTGAGCGTCTGGACTAATAATCACTTTCCTGTTAGCTTTTTGCTCTCTCCTGATTGAACTACAAAAAATGGCCTATCTTTTCTTTAGTCCACTTTGCACATTACTGTTCTGTGTTGTACAAATGCTCATTTTTCCTGTTGTTTTGGATAGCATCTGGAGTAAGTCTGCTATGAAGCTCTACTACTGCTTTTGGAATGACCAGTCAAAACATGATAGCGCTGCTTTAAATGCATAAGTAAAGCTTATGAGTGAAATGATTTCAGAGCTATTTGCCCATGCTACAGAAATCTTTCAGCTTTTGTACTGACCAAGCAGTTCCTTTTTGTCTAACCTTGAAATCTTTGGAAAAAAGCATATTTTCTGTGTGAATATTCGAATCTCTCATTGTTCTGAACCTCTTTTTATACTGCTTGAAATAGAGCTGCAAAACACCATGTTGCTACTGTGTCAGCTCTACTACATGACATTGAGATGACTCTGCCAGCTCTACTGCCTTGAAAAAAAAGCTACTTTAAAATTTAAAAAACAGTTTGTAGCCCCTAATTCTTGGAAATGCACCTGGGAATGGGAGGCTTTCTACCTTTAGAAAACCTAGTGACTTTTTCTATAAATTTCTGTAAGCTGATATGTTGAATGTCATTTTGATCAAGTAGTAGAGCATCTTCACTGGTGCAAGTTTTGCAAAAACTGCATCAGGATCCATCCCCAAACTAAATTGTACCACAAGATGTCAGTGTCCAATGCAAACAGCTCCCATGTTCATGGCTCCCTGTGATCTGCTTGTGAACCTTGTTCCAGTTTGGAGTTATTTTGAGCAACAAATATGTCCAAAAGGTTGCTAGTTAATTTACAAGCAACTAGCTGAAGGACCAAAAAGACGAAAGTCATTGAATAATTTGTTGCAAATGAGCTATCCAGCCTAGAGCCCTATTGCTCTAGGAAATCTTCTCACTCTGTCTAGAATCCTGGACCCATGCATTAATTCAAAGACACAGGCACTTGGATGGTGCTGCTAATGACAAGTCTGTGGCTACCAGTCTAGAAAACCTTTGTATTTTAAGGCAAATGCCTTTGTAAAAAGTTTCTGCCCTAAGCTACAAAACTTACAATATGCTACTGCGCTTACCTTTTAAACCATTCCTTACAGGGAGTTTGGCTGAGCCACAGTTTAATGAGCTTAGGATGTGCGGAAATTCAATAAGCCAAAAAGAAAAAACAACCAAACACAAAGGTCAGCACAGTTACCCAATTTATGTCAGCTAAGGATCAGGCTCTTCTTAGTAAAACACTGTAGGAATAGGACAGTGCTGCTCCTTATGTCTCATCTGTCTAAAAAAAAATTTAAAAATTTCAAGACCGGCTGTGCTTTGGGATGATGGGAACCTCCAAAAGGTATAAACATCAGTGCATGCTGGAGACCACTAAGTATGAGCACACACGATAGGTCGCAGAGTTTCTTCCCACCAGAAATGGCAGCACCTGAGAACATAGAATCTAGTTCTTAGGGAACACAGCAAGGAGCCTTTTCATTTGTTTTTTACCTGCTGTTTCTTGTTAAAGGAGGGGTCACTTTTTCATATCTCACTAATCTTCTGTGATGTGCAGGAACCTTATCTATGAAACTCTCTTCATCTTGGAATCAGCTCATTAGAGAAAAGTAGACCCCAGGTCCTCACACATGGTGTCTGAGCAGTTCACTTGGGTGACCACCTCCAGAGATTTTGTAAAATGGGAAGCCAGAATCACACTGAAACTGCACAGAATCACTGTTCTTGACTCTTAGAAAAATCTTGCATGGGTAACGCATACACAGGAGATGATGTTAGGGTCCTCAGCCTAGATGTCTTTCCTCATTCGTGTAGTTTCCCTGTAGAACGTGTAAGAAAGGTACTGAGACCTTTCAAAGAATCCAGTGAGAAAAAGTCAAAAGCAGCGGCCTCCAATAGCAATTGCCATAGCACAGAAAAATCATTAATGGGATTTTATTAAGCAGATTTTCTCAAACATCTAGATTACAGGATTTTATCTAGCCAGTAATTCCATATGTATAAGGATAATGAAAATAAAACATGAAATAAGCAATGACCACAGCTATGAAAAGATGAAAAGGGAAAGTTTAGTAGGACTTCCAATGCATAGTTGAAAAAATTAACCTATTTTCTCCAGAGAAGAAAATTAGATGGAAAAACCATGAAAGAAAAATATATTTCTACATAATTTTAGCTCACTTCTCCCTAATCAGAAGCTGTTCTCCAGAGGAATCAAACGTAAGAACAAAGCCATGTACTGTTATTATTTTGCACCTTTTTAACCTTAGTGTCTGCTGCATACGTAGTCAGTAAAAACACAGAGGTTATGACCGCAGTTACCCAGAAATACTAGCAGAGTGGTTGAGAAATATGACTATGTCTTCTGGAAAACACAAAAGTATATCTACATATCCTATTCTGTGAGAATTCAGACATAAATCTCTAGATCTTAGAAACTAAATGCATATCTTCTAACCAGACAAGCTCAAGGACTCAGGCACTATTAATTCTGTTGCTCTGAGATCTCTTTAACAGGAAAATAGGCCTTACAGTTGAGTATTTTCCACAGAATATATTTAGACTACATAACCACTTTTCCCATAAGTTCCAGAAAATCTTCCAGAAAAAACAAAAACATCCCAGTGCACATTTTTGGCAAATTTGACTGAGCTGAGACTGTGCAACTTCACTTGAAAAGTTGAGTTACTTTTACTAATATTAATAATACAGTGATCAATATTTTCTAACACTTATTAATAGTAACATTGGTCATTACTGCTGTTTCCCACTAAAATCTGACTGCAAGACATCTCTGATATTTTCTTCAAATACTGACAAAAATTAACTTCATAGCTACTACTCTGTGTTACACTGCCTACAACTATACTGTTTGTGAAATACTATCTAGAGGATATACTACTTGGACTTTTGTTAATTCTGAAAATTCAAAAGTACATTTTTTTAAAAAAATACTGGACCTCTGTGTCAACTAACCAGAAGTGGTTTCTGCTGGTGATTCACAAGCATTGCATACAGCCCTGTATACTCATCCCATTAAATGAGAAAATTATGTAGAAAATGTACTAAGTTATGCACTTTAGTGGATGTATTTGTACCACCGTCAATAGCCAGTGCTACATCTTGCCTATTTTCATTATCTTGCATATAAGTGCAATAGTATCTGACAGGACCGTAAAGATGTGTATTGTGAATACATGTCAAATACCCAAACCCACCACCATACCATTTCATCTTCTTGATTCAAGTATTGGTAGAAAAATCCCTGCTATGTATTAGAAGACCCATGTGCTATGCACTTACCCAAGCCATAGTGTGACAGAGAACTTCCTGAACAGGAGAAACCTAAAGAAAGAATAATAATAACAACAACAACAACCACCAGCACTCACAAATAGGCCACAGGCACTGTTTGCAGACCATCTTCTCTGTCATACCTGTTCTTATTAACTTCCTATTTTGAATGAGAGGGACTTTGCGCTATTCACTTCTGTGCTCAATAGGCTTGTAACTGCCAACCTCCTGCTGCATTCCCCTGCCTGGGTATACCCCCCTGCTGCTCCAACGGGGTCTGCTATGACCTGTGCTCCTCTCTCACTCTGCAACTTTTGCTGCCCAAGACCACCTCCGCTTCCCCCCCTGGAAACGCCGGGGAGACTGATCATCTCACCTTGCTTAGGCTGCTTGGTCTGGTACAACGACCACCTCTGCCAATGCTCAGATGTCTCTCAGGCACACTCAGAGTTGAGTTATTTTTCATGTAACATCTTAAGAGCCGGTTGATTCCTCAGGGAAAATGTTACGGGCTTCCATTAAGAGGTGCAAAGAGGAAGCCATTAGTAGTGTACAGCAAATTTCCATGGTCCTCTAACACCCAGGACTATGCTAACTAAATTCCAATGCTACCACAGGGCATTCTTGCAAGGAGAAATCCTGGGGAAAAAAATACTGAGCAATAATTCTGCTTTTGTAGCACAAACCGTTGTTCATTGTTCTTCATTAATAAGGCCATTTACACATGTACTACAGTCCAATTATCAGGCATAATTAACCATTATTAACCATAGGCATGAGGCACTCTTAGATTTCCCATGAATAATAGGAATATTGCCAGGAAAGAAAAAAATATATTCAAGTACATATCTTATTATTGGTCACAAAGGCGTGGATACATTACTCCTCTCTTACAGCTGTATTTCAGGGAAAATAAGTCATGTATAAAATAAAACCAAAGGTGATCTGACCTTCAGTGGCAAACTTTTCTGTCAGGATCCCTTTCATTTCCCCCACCGATCCCTGACCATCAGGCTTTCCTCTGTTAGAGATCGCTGTGAAATCCAGTTTGTGGTGATGGATAGGAAACTAGGAATACTTGAGGTTTCCCAAAAATAAGCATGTTGGTACATACCTACACTGCTGCAATGTATAACACCTTACCCTCCCTGAAAGCACTTTTTTTTTTTTTGCACTGTGATTAAAAGAAGAGCAAAAATAAAATCTGTGCTTTCAGAATGATTAAAGGTAATGAGTCAGCCATGAGTCATGAGTAGAGAGAAGGTAAGGGGCTGTTAGAACTGAAATCACAAATGCTGCTTCTTGAAGCAAAGGAGTAATGCCATTATCTTCAAATAACAGGCTCATGACCTCAATGCAGACAGACACCAGCAAAAGACATGATCACACTCAGTAAGTTAATAGGCTATTCTTCGATCTAAAAATTGTAGTTCAATTGTTTTACAGTATTTTTCTTTCCTGACAACCATTTCTATAATTGTAATTTATGTGCTGATAAGTATTTACGTTCAAGGTTTGTGGAAAAATGTAAGTAGCAGAAACACCACAAATTCCATAGTGTTTAAAATGTTCCATGATTTTCTTTATTCATTTAATCTCTCTTTAATCAAACATCATTACTACTGGGCTGCCTGCCTCTGCCACAGTAAAAGAAGCAGATTAGAAAATAGTGCGTAAAAACTGTAGTAGTACATCCCGAGGCAGAGAGAGACAGTGACAGCTAAAGCACGGAGCTGAAGTGACAAGTAACTAGAAGGAATTAATAGCAAAGAAACAGGAGACGGAGTAGAAACTGCAAAAAGGACAGTTACTGGAATGGAAATAAAAAATTAATCATTAGAGGACACTCAGCAGATACATATGAAATAAATAAATATAACATGAACAATGTATGAGAAGTGTATTGTGTGTTTTGAACACTAGAAGAGTCTGTTGACTGATAGGAACAGTAAAGAAAGTAGTCACCTTCAGGTAAGCATGTTTGGCTCTCATCTATTAAAATAAAATAACATATTTGTGGATAGGAAATATGCCATTACGTACCTCCACACATAACAAACCTAAGGCAAGACAGGAGAGGATTTTTTGCAAAGATAAATAAACACAAGAAAGAGACAGACAGAAAAATGGGAAGAAAGCATAAAGGAGGAAGCATTAAAAATTTAGCAAGGGGTGGGAGGGAGAGGATTCATTTTGTATCCCTTGTCTTTGCCAAACCGTAAACACAAGGACATTCAACAGTTCATTCTTACTCAATGTTTCCACATTTTTCTGCTGTTTTCCATAGGTGGGGCAAAAACGACAAAGGAGCCAAGTTTTCCATTGGCCCTGATATTAATATGGAAGTGCTTCTCCAGTACGTAAGATATCTTATTTTTGCTTTACCTTGTGGTTTGTATCTGAGTTTCAGACTCGGTATTTTTACACTTCTTTCCTCTGCACAAGGAGAAAATCCTGAAGTCCACAGTACATCTCGTTTGCTTTGACCAGAACCGCTGGGAGTGACAGGTAACATGACATACCGTGGCTGAGGTCTGCGTGTACTGAGGGTTACTGAGGGTAGTGGGCCTGCAGAGAGCCGGCTCTGTGGCCCTCTTCGTTTTCATTCCAAACTCAACAGGTCAAACACCAGCAGGGAACCAGGAAACCCAGCAAACCTCTGTCTCATGGCCGTTGTATATGCCTGTGCTGGAACCAGAGGTTTTATGGAAAAAGGATAGACCAAGAATAGTTTTTTCCCACTCAGCATTAGCTATCCCAAGAGTTTAAAAATCGTGAGTCAAGTCTCATGTAATCACTAGGGTGGATTAAAAAGGAAAATATTTTAAAATATTGCCTATTAAAGTCGTCTTGTTTGCCTCTCAGATTTTGAACCGTCTACAGCTCTTGCTTTCAGCAGTCAGAAACATTTGTTAAAGCAAGCAAATAAGTAATAAAAAAGAAGAAAAAAAAAAGGCAGCAGTCACAGGATTCCAGGAGCCAGATTTTTAAGAAAAAAGTCAACTATGGGCAACATAGTTTGCATAATATTGCGAGATGTGGCAATGCTTTGAGCATCCTCTGAGAGTTATTGCTCTCCTTGATGAACTCCATCGCTTGAGCCATAGCTCTTTTTATCTCAAGTTAAAGAGCAAAGAAGAAAAGTCCGAACAACTCTTACCTTCAGGGCCATTCAGCTTAGCAGTGTCTAATCGCATGACATAAAATCCTGAAATCTCACATAAATTTGTGTGTAAAAAGGAAGCTTCAAAACATCTGATCAACTACCTCCTTTCAGATAATGATTTACGTGACGATGCCCCTAATCCCACAGATTTGAGAGAAAACTGGAGACAGGAAAGACAAGAGAAAGGGCCCTGAGTCCTTTGTATACATAGCATACAGCTTTAACTGTCATCATTTATCCATCAAAGGGCTCTGATTTTAATATAACACAAAGAACACGTTAGCCACTTACGGGAACAAGTAATTGTGCAACTGTGTTACTTTTAATTAATACAACGCACCAAAGCTTGAGTTGCAGTAATTATTGCATCATTCTTGTCTTCCATACAGGGAATGCTTTGCCCCGATCCTGAGGTCAGCAGCAAGTTTTTCGGTGACTTGAATGGCGCAGGGTCAGGTCTCAAGTGAATACAGGATTCAGCTGCTTACTTCTGGGTTTTAAGTAACTTGATATTGCTGTGTACACAGTCCGGGAAAGGCCATGTGTGGGGATGTGACATTACAACAGCTGGAAGAGCGGGGGAAGTCACTTTTTTAACACTCTTGCTGAAAAAAAATTTCTGTTTATCTACATTTTTGCCCCAAGGTGTGCCACTGGGGAGTTTAAGGACAAACAAAACCAAAAGGAAGTCTTAAGCAATACTGCAAATATTACAAATGTTATTTATGAAGCTTCTCACTTGGACATGTGAGGCTAGGGTTTTAGCCTGCAGAGTATTTTTCTTTCCAGAGACATCAAACAGTGGCTCTCTAAAAGAAAAACAGTTACTTGCACAAAATCTATTAGTTCTGCATCAATATTTTGTTCACTAACTTCCTCACATAATTCACCTGATTTCATTTGATCCCATACATTTTTTCGAACCACACAACATGGTCAAACTCTAAAGAAATAAGCAATGGAATATTAAAAAGGTGAGGGGAGAAGGGTGACTTACCAAAATATCACTAATATATCCTAGAAATAAGCAATGTTTGCAGTTAGCATTTAATTCATTCAATTAACCGTATGTAATATATTAACTACATATAATTCAATTCATTGGCCATCTAGTCTCCAGAGTCTCTTGATTACTCAAAACCAGAGATCTTTTGGATGACTGTTTCACTCTAAGCTGTGGCTATAAAGACAGTACGAACTAGACTCAGTACTGGTGTTAGGTGCCTAAAATATTGAAATAATTTATATTTTAAAACAATCATGGCAAGCAAGTTGACAGGAATATAGCTACCTACCTGGGAGAACGATGCAGTCAAAGGTGTTTCCATGAGCTTGTCCTTGAAACTCTTTCTTCTCTGGAAAAGAGAAGCCCAGCTTCCAGTCTGTATCCAAAGGATTGCTTATATGTACCCAGTGGATATTATTGTAAAGTACAAGATTCTCAGACACTCATGATGAGTCTGTTCAAGCCCTCAGCCAGAGGAGTCTTTCTCAGACTGTATTGCTCAGGATACAACGGGAAGAATGTTGTTCCTCTCCTGCACCTTGCTTTCAAACAACCTATACACAATGGCAAGTCCTTGGAAATAGGAAATTGGGATTTAAAAACCCTTGGAAAAGAGGAAATTTATTGGGCCTCTGCTTTAATGACTAGGTTGCCTTCATCAGCCACTTTTTATAAGGGACACAGTTTTGTTAGACATGTTAGATGTTCCTAATGGCAGACACACATCCCCCTCCCCCCCCCCCCCCCCCCCCCCCGCATTTGGCAAAGTGGGGCTGCCAAATTGAAATTGGGGAATGTTTCATTTCCAGATTCCCATTAAGCTGAGAAATGAGACACTTTTAAGGCAGAAAGTAAGGTTTCTGTAGAGTTCAGGATCTCTGAGAGAGTAGGCTGCAGCAGGGGTATATTTGGATTATACTTCATGCTTAGTTTTTGCATATTTCATTTATTAGAATTGACCTGATATGAGTACAACTGTTTTTTTGGGGGTAAGATCTTAGTTAAACTACTGTGCCTTTTATATTTGTCACTACTTCATCTTTATTTTTTAATTTATTCGTGGGCAAACTGATAGTGACTAGAGTGAGAAACTGGTGATTCACATAGAACATTTACATGTTCTATGAATTTACCTTTGAAAACACACTCCTTTCATTACTTCATGTAAATAAATGACATTCATTAGGATATCTTTAAAATTAATTTAATTTCATTCAGATCTTCATTATTGTCCTTCGAGGATTGCAGATTTTTAAATACAGAAAATGTTAAATCTTTATCCTTTCCCTGTCTCTTTGAAGGATTTATTTTGACAAGGAAACTGACTTTCAATATGACTCTATGTTACGTTACTTAGTCATTATATTAAACTGTCCTCAAAATATTCCTGTGAGGTTGATGTCAGTCTTACAAATTGGCATACTAACTTATCATAGAATCATAGAATCATAGAATAAGTGAGGTTGGAAGGGACCATTAAGATCATCAAGTCCAACCGTTAACCTACCCTGATTTAAAAACACCCACTTCTAAACCATGTCCCTAAGCACCTCATCTACCCTTTTCTTAAACACCTCCAGGGATGGTGAATCCACCACCTCTCTGGGCAGCCCATTCCAATGTTTAATAACCCTTTGAGTGAAAAAATGCTTCCTAATATCCAATCTAAACCTGCCCTGACATAACTTGAACCCGTTTCCTCTTGTCCTATCACTTGCCACGTAGGAGAAGAGGTCAGCCCCCATCTCTCTAAAACCTCCCTTCAGGTAGTTGTAGAGGGTGATAAGGTCACCCCTCAGTCTCCTCTTCTCCAGGCTAAACAACCCCAGCTCCCTCAGTCGTTCCTCATAAGGCTTGTCCTCCAGGTCACATGGGGTCACATAAGAAGTCTGTAGATTGTGTTGTACTTCTGGAATCTGATTCTGTCATTTTCTTAGAGATCCTAGAATAGCTTTGCAAGGAAAAGATCCAAAATGCAATACTTTGAGTATAGTGAGGGACACCATCAGTATTACCATCACCCCCACTCCACAGATGGGAAAATTCAGGCAAGGAGATGATGGTAAGTTTTGGTCAGAACTGGTAGTTCCAGAGAAAGGTCCTGACTGTTGCACCGTTGTGTTGCTCATGAGATTGTATTTCCACTCTTGAACTCTGAGGTATATAATTGTATTTATTCATTTCTTAGAAACAAGTTGGAAGCCTACTATCTTGCTATGAATAAAAGTTTGAATTAAACTTCTCTACAAGTATTTAACATCTCCTTTCTTCTAGGCTTTTCATGGGCCAGTTTTTTCATCTTCTCATTGTGTAAAGTGAAGAAGATCCACAAATCCTCTATTTTAACATGCCTTCAGTTTAGGAAGCTATTACCCTTACTTTGCATCCCAGGTGTCAGTACCTCTAATCAAACTAACACCTGCTTTCTCAGTCCAATATTTCAAGGTCTTTGAGCATAATTTTAAATGATAGGCACAAGGTATTTGAAACACAAATGGAGTAACTTAAAACTTGGGGTTTAAAGTAAAAATTTATATAAAATTAAGCTGATACTATCACCAGACATTGGATCAATTTTTATAACATTATTGAGTTTCTGACAATTTGTTGGAAACATCCAATTATGTAGACAGCGGCATCTGTTACAGCTAGAGACTGAAAATATGGCTTAATTAAAAGTAGGCTATCTATCTCATCTGATAGGTCTGTTAGCATGTCATTAACAAGGAAAATGGAATGGAAAAAAAAACCAACCCAAAATTAAACCCATTTTTAAATCCAGGTATTATTACTAGTTTGAAGCACGCAAGAAACAGCCTACATTTTTTAGCTACTTGACTTTAAGCACTTCTAAAAGTCTTGGAGCCAAATAAAAAGTTGGAAGAGTGTGAGGAAAGAAAAACAACCTAGCTCCAGTATTTTTGCCAGTCCTGCTGTTTGGAGACTCCCTTTACCATTTGTATTTAATTTTCCTATCTTAGTACAAACCATCTTTCCAACAGCTCCTGAAAGACAAGACGTGCATCTCCCCTGAGGTCACCCCAACAGGAAATTACCAGAAATTAAGGGCCCAGCCTTGCAAATATTTTGTCACGTGAGTAACATTAGTCAATGGGATACCCATGTGCAAGTGCTGGCTTGATCAGTATCTGAAGTTGGCAACTGCAGGTGTACTCCTTAAATAATTCAGTCTAAACTGCAAGTCTGCATTATACAGGACATATATTGGCCAATTTTATTGAAGATGTTTCAACTCATACTAGTTTGAGTTATTTTATCATGCTGTTTTTAATCATTTTCTTGCCTCGACTACTCATCCTCATGTAGCTGTATGTTATGAACACCGAATTGGGCATGACATTGAGATTCTAGTGTAATTCAATCATTACGGAAAAACTGACATTCACATATGTTTATGTTTAGCCTCAATAGGAAGACAGTCAGCCACTTTATACCAGGTTACAAGAAGTATGATTTTAATTATTCATCCTGTGAAAAATACTTTTCACATATGATTACTAATAAAATCACTGCAAAATGCAATTAGGTCTACATGGTTTCTAAGACTTTGTAATCCTTTGAATGTAAAAATATGTTGTGAACGAGTATTTTATTTAAATTGGGGGGAAATTAAATATTTTTTTAAAAAATCAAATAAAAAAGAATACACATCCTGATAACTCTTTCAGACCTTCATATGAAATCACAAATGTCTCCTATCACAAGTGAAATGATTGCGATTCAGTAAGAATCATGGTTGATTAATTCCAAAGAACTTAGCAGGTCATTCCAAGGTGCTGTTTCCATAATTAAAGTGATGTTAGATCTGCTCTTTCAGTGATGTTTATCTTTGGTTGAAGTGATCCGCTTCATAATTTGGATTCCCCAGAATGCAGCACAGAGGGAAAACAAGACCTACAACACAGAATTTAAAATGAGAAACTTTATATTAGATTTTTAAAATTATACTTTTCTGTAAATATAATGAATGGGTGACAACACAGAGCACTCAAGTAGAAAAATTACACAGGAATTCTAGGTATACTGACAAATTCACTTTATGAATGTATGCTTTCTTTTTTCTATTACTCTTTATTGTGTACATTCCTGTTTGAATTTGTTCTTTCTGAATGGTACCAAAACAAGGTAACTGGCAAAGTCTGCATGATCTTCCCTACTTTGTAATCGAGTTTGCATTTGAAGTACTTAGAGTCATATATAATAAGACAGGACAATAATAACACCAGCTGTGACAAAAGGTAGGTGCAAAAATGTTAACTGCTTTTTCGGCAAATGGTCTGAAGAATGCTGACATTGTAAGTTGCATGGTAGGGTACAAATAGCCAAAGTAGCTTTAAATATAATCTATGGCAAAAGAAGTGTTCTAGCTGCACTACAATAGATCAGTACTTATTCCCCAACCTGCTATTTATGAAGAGATATAAATTCGGTTGGAAACAACTTAAAGATGTGATATTCTTTATCTCGTCCTTAGTTTGTGCATCTTTTTTTTTTAGTCAGTGAATTTTAATGAGAGATCTAATAATATTTTTCATTAGTTTATTTGCTGAAAATTGCTTTGGGATAAGTAGGAAGATTTGCAGGGTGAAGTCTAATTCAGGTAATAGATTTTTTTCAAAAAACAAGAGAGTAGGATAACAAGTGTGCGTACATGTGTGCATGGGAAATTTTGTACTTTAAATGTCCTGAAATAAACCTTTGTCTTTCACTCAAAAAAAATTCTTAAACTTAGGAAATTGCAAAATTAAGACAGCTGTTATGGGGTACTGAACTAAGTGAGTTTTTTTACCGTGAGTTAAAACAAAACATTCAATTTATACTGAAATATATTTTGTTCGGGTGATTTTTTGTTGTGGTTTGAAAGGACAGTGAAAATTGAAAAGAAAAGGAATTTTGGAGTCAGGTTATAATAATTCTTTTTTCAGGTCAATCTGCAATCAAAAGGTGCTGACTAAGAACCAATTTTAACATTAACATCATTTAACATTCAACATTTAACAATGCATAGCCTGAAAATCTACTTCTGTGCTCATCTACACAGTACATGAGATTTGAATGTCCAATATAAATAGTAAATGACCATAACACCTAAAAGGTACTAATTCTGCATTCATTGAAGGGAATATGATAGAATCAGGTCTGATCCCTCTCAAACTGTTTGGGACAGGTACAGGCTTCAAGTAAGCTACGCAGTACATACTTGGTAGCACACGATGGAATTAACACAATGTATCAGTAAGCAGAATTCCAATCAAATCCCCCATCAACCTCTATGGAGACAAATTCCCTTCAGCTATTTGCAGTGAAGGCTTTAATTCTACTTGAGCAAGTGTAGGCTGTCTACTGTGTTTAAAACTTCTGATGACGCTGTTGGTGCTGTATTTGTGGTCCCAAGACTCATAAAATTCTCACCAAAAGACTTATAAGAGTTTCAGACCTCTAGGGATGAAAGATTTAGGTTCTTTTTTTTTTCTTGCATTATCACAAACACCTTGTAAAACTGTATAGCTCTATGTTAGATCTATGGAACAGAAAGACATTTTAAGCAGTGCTGCAGGCACATACTCTCTGTGTTTTGTGAGATGCTGAGACGCCCCGTAAAGATAAACAACTACAAATAACTATCTATCTGTATTTCTGATTTGGCTGTTATGTAATTGGGATGAGTGTGAATCGTGACATACATAAAATGATGACTTAACATATAATGTGCTCTTACTGTGGAAAAACTCTTTGTCGTGATATCTTCTGAAACAGATCTCACCCACTTGTCATAATTACTACTTCTCTGACACGTTACTAAACTCCTTTCATTCCTCACCTCAGAAAGATCACTCCTATTCCTGGAAGATGCATTAAATATAGAAGTATTTCATTTTCAGAAGCAGCACATTTAAGCACATTTAATGACTGAGGTGCAGGGCATTTGTAGGGGATTAATGACTGCTGGGAGATGATGATCACCTGAAGCACAGCCATGGGCCATTAAGCCCCAGGAAATGTCCTCAGCTAAAGATAGTTATTGCTATTATAGCCAGAAAATGAAAAAAACATCTCGGGTGAATTTTTCTTTTTAAAATTGAGTGATGCAGTTTCTTATTTCTTAATTAAATTCTTTATTGTGAATTTCTTAAAGCATGTAATCAATGCTTGTGGGGGCGTACTTCAAATTGCAGTTATTACATCCAGAATGAAAAACCACATACTGCACATTGTGGATCTGCAGAACTAGTTTGGCTTCACGATGCTATAAAAGTCTTGATTCACTGCCTATCAATGTCAGGACTGCCAGTACTCGATGGAAATAATGTATTCATGAAACAGTAATGCTGCAAGGTTGTGGGGGACAGGGTTTGAGAAAAACCCAAACATCAGGGAAAAAAATTAAGGGGCCACATCCTCCCTTGCATGACAGCAATTCTGGTTGGTTCTACTGCTATAATGCTGACCTACCCTGAGCAGAGCCAGCTGTATGGGGCTACCAAGCAGAAACTTGCTGTGTAGGTTGGAGTTCAGTTTCTTTTGATTGCTGCTACATATTTTGGAGTTACAAGGCTTGACCCACTTGAATGAATGGTGCAATCAGGCAATGTCAGCAATGGAAAGCTGAGACAATACGTGCCAGAATTTTGAGCAGACAATAGCGTAGGCAGCAGGAAGCAGCAGAAGAGCATTCCACCAGGTGACGTGAACTATAGTTGACCGGTATTTTTCTAATGCCCTTGGGAAAATGTATTTCCTGAATCCTATTTGCAGATATTTTGCACTTTCTATTCAACTCTCTCGCACCCTAACAGGTTGGTCTTTGGCTTTGTGTTTTGGTTTATTTTCCCTTCTAGTTTCTAAATTATTGTCACAGAAATTCTCATTTCTTCTTGTATTGTCCAAACCAGCTAATATTTGTCCCATGATAAAAATATTCACATATCATTTTTCCTAATTCAGCCAATTTTGAAATAAAAAGACAGAATTAAATAGTATACTTTTTTCTGTTTTTACACTGAGAAAAGTTCCCCCACAAACAATATCACATAAGAACAATAGTTTCACTTCTGTCTTCAAATGAAAAATTACTGTGGACAGTGGTCATATATGGAACAGCTAGGCCTAAAAGCAGAATTTCTCACAACCGTGTATCCAGCAAAGTTAAATTCAAACTTTTTGCCACCTTAATATAAGCACTTGTTACACTTACTTGTTCAAGTAACTACAGGTTAATTATAGACTGTGCTTTAGACTGTTGGAAGAGGACAGTCCTCTTCCAAATATTTACATTACTTCCTTTCATACCATCTTCCTATTTCCATACATCCCCTATTATCTCCCTGAATAAGCCTACAGAAATGTAAATAACATTCTTCACAAGAACAAAGATAGGTTTACTAATGGATTGACTGCATAACTGTGTCTGCTCTTCACAGGAAATCCCCACTGGAGTGATCGAAATTTATTAGGCTGTAAACTACTTTAAAATCATTAGCTAAATTCAGGCACCCACTTCTGCATGATTAGCTTTGTTGTTCATCACTAATATTATTTTCTGCCATTTTCTCTTTTGTATATCTGAATTGCCTAAACATAATGTCTTTCCTTTTGCAGATCTCGTCCGGATAGAATTAGAAGGCTTTAGACATTGGTCTAGAAATATAGACCAGCTAGCCCTGCTTTAAGGAGGGGAAAGAGGCTCAAACCACAAGATCTCAGATCCCTTCCAACCTAAATGAATGATTCTCTCAAATTTCTCAGATTCTGCAGTCTCCCTGCCTCACCTTAGGCCTCTCGGTACTTGGCGTGATGTCCTCCCCGCCTTGGCCACAAAGAATACACTGGACCAGAACATAACACAACGGTCTAACACGAAAGAAAGAAAAGGTGGAGAACAACAGACCAAGAACACAATAGTGTGCTTGTTTCCCACGTCTCCTGCCATTTGAAGATAATAATCAATCACTCCTGACAACATATGGATCATGGCCACAGAGACAGGCGTACCAGGACCACAAGTTCTAGCAAGTCCTGGGCTTGCGTAATCATGGAAAGTACCAAAATACTCCATTGTCCGAGCTGGGCCGGAGTGGAAGAGTACCTGACAAAAGTCAATTATCTCGGATCCAATAAGCAGCAATTCTAGTAAAGACCCTTTGAGCTCTTCTGGATCGCAGTAGGCTGTGGCCAGTATCTCCCCTGAGTTGGGATGCTGCTCAGGCAAAACACCTCGAGGACTAGAAGGCCAGGGAGAGGCAACCCCTCTCGAGCCTCAATTATCGCCTTTTGAGGAATGCCAATATATATATTGTGAGTATTTACTCTAACTTGAGAAAAGGAAAATTTTAACTATAGGCTAGCCTCTCTTCCATCCACCTCTCCACTTACATGCTTATGATAAATATACATTAGCTTTATGGATGTGGATGCTCTTCCATTACTCCGTGCACACGTAGGAGTTAAAAGGGGTACCCGCCGGCTCACTAGAGTTGTGCAATATTAAGACATCTTTTATCTCAGCGGTTATAGACCAGTGTGTGTCTGTGTGTGTGTGCATGCGCACGCATGCTTATATGCTTTGCTTATCTACATATGCTTTAATTCGAGATCTGTGCTTTTGTTCATGACTATATGTACTGATTCGGGATACTTTATAGTTAAAGTTAGTGTGAATCTTGCCATCTTTCAATCTGTAATTAAGTCCCTGTTTAGTTATTTTGTTAAGTTACTCTGGAAACCTTTAAACCAGTTATTGATTAAGTACTGCTAAGGTTCAACCTCTTGATCTATCTCAAATTATTAATAAATTTTGAATCTCCGCTTAATCACAACTGTGTCAAATACTTCCATCCGTGACATCTGCCCAGACGTATTTACTCCAAATTGCGCTGCAGAGACAATCTGCAACTATGCAACTAATTGGCTGTACCTGGGGTACAACACCATATGAATGGGCACGTTTTTGATACTGAATTCTCTGAATACCTCTGTGCTGGGTACTGTATTCCTTAAATTTGCCCTTGGCTATTCACATCATAAAGTGGACCTGGTACTGGCAAACGTGATAAGCAATGAGCCCTCTCAATGGGATGCTGAGAATTGTTTAACTGATACTGTAAATCAAACATGATTAAGTTTCTTTCTATATTCTTTACCTACAAATCCGGATACAGCTTCTTCAAAGGCACCAGAAATCATTTCATGCTATCAATATTAATGATAAAGTCTAAAAATTACTCTGAGAAGTCTGTGTCTACATAATGCCATTGTCCTTTTCTAGTAAAGATGGAGAGCACGAACTGATATAACAGTCAATAAACAATATTAATATTAATAAACAAATGGTTGAACAAACTACTCCAGATTTCACAAATACCCAAGTGGTGTGGTTTTCACTAATGCCATTGCTGTTTTCCCCCTTCTCTACACAGGACTGCTTCAGGTGCTGGACTACACAGAGGAGATACAAAATGTATGTCTCAGAAGTGGGGAAAGCGGTTTACTATTTCTGGAAGCCTGGATTTGGGTAATAAACGCATGGATCTTCATTCTCAGTGCAATGTTTTAAGATGAGCAGTCTGAGGCTAGCGGAGAAATGCCGTGGCATTAACAGCAGATCCAGAAATCATTAATGTTGTACAGTGCACAGATCAAGAAGACTGAACTAGCAAAAAAGTTGCAATAACAATACCTGGAAAGGGAAACCAAGAAACAAGAAGGTTTATTCTCTGTTTGATGCCTTCCACATTCATGGAAATATATGGAGAAGGAAGTGGGAAGCTGATTTTTATTTATTGATGAAGACACTGTGGACAGAAGGGAACAGCAACAACTACAATAATAGTGGCTTCACAGCATTTGTCCGTGATTTCTGTGAAAGTATTCCATACCACTCATGGAAATTCTCCATAAGGGTTCATGACACACATTCAGACTATTGGTACAGCATGTATGTCGCAGATTCAGCATGTCCCTGACATAGAACAAGGTGTGTATTAAAAGACTGTTGGCCCACACAGGATTAAGCCAAGTATGTTAATCCCCCCCTGAAGTATATTGATAGTTCACTCACAGACTGGTTTCTTGCTATTATGATTTACCTCATTAGTTTTATACTTCATTATTAACAGATAATTAGAAAATAATAGGGAAGTGATATATACATGTCCTTCCTATTCTGTTAAATGTTTTAAACATTCCTTCTTTTATTAAAATATGGTCTGAGAGTCTAAAGCTAGATAATGCATGAAAACATAGGCTGCAAAAGCCCCCATACCTTAAAAGGCTTATATTACCTATCCAGGAAAGACAAAGAAAGATCTGGAGAAAGGATATATATTCTTCTGTTGCTTTCACAGCTGGGCACATCCCCAGTATGAAATCAAGTGCACTGCAGAGATTCCTGAACTAGCAACGACATAAGCTGCTAAATCTCTCTCAGCACAGCACCAGGTTGACTCTGACTTTCCTGGCATTGCACACAACCTAGTATGTCACATCCCTCAGCTAAATATGTGGGGATTTTTACCCAAGCAGTACTATTGCAGTTATATTTAGACCTAAAATGGCTTATGTGCATCCAGCAGGATATTTTGTATCACGTCCTTCACTCAGGAGAACCCAGCCCACAGCCTCTCAAATCACTCGTGTAGATATACATATCCTATTTAACTGTTACCTATGAAATTCCTTCTCTCTCGGGTCACAGAATAATCCACAACCTAAGCACTAGGATTAAGAAGGTTTTACCTCATTCCCCAAAAGAGGAAAAAACCACTAAAGTGGGCAGCTTTGCTGCCAGTCATGTGAATAGGAACTCCAAAGCATGTTAATAATTATTAAATCTTCACCTTGTGATGAGCTAATGCAATCTGGAGACAGTATCAACATTATACTCATTAACACATACAGAAACTCTCTGCATCTCTTCAGTATGAAATTTGTTTTAAAATATGTTATTCAAACATCTGAGAATACTTTCCACGGTAAGTTACCTAATTCCATCTATAAATTCCTAGATCATTCTTAAACATTTAGCCATGTCAAGTTGTCCCCAAAGTAAAATTCTGTTAAACAAAAAAACTCTTCTTAGCTGTTCAATGAACACTTAAAAATAACTTCTGGACCAAGTCTGTTTCATTGTTTTGCAAATACATTCTAAAAAAATTATTTAGTAACTATAAATTGTCAATCATCATCTGAGCTTAAAAATTTCATAAAACCTGCAAACAAAATATATACTTTGTTACACATTCTAGAGCACAGTAATATTTTAGAATTTCTGTTTATTGTTCTTTCATATTGCTTTACTTTCATTTTTGTCAACACAGTACTGAAAAACAAGTTCAAAGATGAACAGTTTTAGAAGACCATAACTCTGAATGTCACCCTTTTTATTTTAAATATTCTGCAATTTTTCAGCCTCCATTTTCGTGCAAGGTTGAGAAACAACAGGTATGGAAATCTTCTCAATTATTATATTTTAAATGAACAAGTAAATATAAAGCTTTCATAAAAGTTAAGAAGACAAAACTTACTCAATCTGTAAACATACCAGTTTAATCTGTTGCAGGCTAACAGGCCAAATGAGATTGAAAGAGTTATTAATAGCTGTTCATTGCAGAAACGAAATATTTGAGATAGTCCTGTCCCAGTTTGGCTAAAGCTGTTGAGTTTATTTTCTTAAACATTTAAACAGGAAATGTACCCATTGAGATGAAACATCTCATTTACTTTTATGCCTGTCAGCAGCTGTAGTGTAATTACATACACCCCACTGCATCACTTATAGCTCAAACACAAGTTGGAGGGTAAAACAGACATCTGCAAAGAACTATTTCACTTTTTAAGATATTATTTAAATGCATATGTAAAGAGCAGTTTAATCTCCCTTATTCAAGAAAGATGAAGCTCATTTTAGTTTAATCAATAGTTTACTGCAGAGATCTCATGTTTAATCAAATTTTCCTTGTTCTTTCAGGCTAAAGAACGCTTTTAAATGCAATACTTTACGCAAGAAAGACTGAACATGTATATTTCTGGGGTAAGAATAAAGGTATTCTTTTTATACAGTCATGGGTTTAAGAAAAGTTTAGGTACCATACTGCCTAATCCTGTGCTGAAGTAAGTTTTTACTTAAAAGACGGAGCCAATTCATGTAAAGGAGCTCATGAAGGAGGGACGTCTCCTTTATGCCTGCATCCTTGCTTGAAAATACAGGAAAATTGCAGTTACAGAAAAAAAAAAGATAATTGTAGTTTGAATGCAGAAGAAAAATCACTACACATAACATTTCAGAATTTGGACTGGATACTACCCAGCTGTAACATTACCTAGCTGTAACATTCACCAAATAAGCATCTACAGAGATAAATCAATATCTTCAGTCCCTTCATTTTTATTCCAGTTTAATACAATACTATACTGACGTTGCAGGAAAAATGTTAGGTAAGTCAGTGTCCAATCTCTCCATCATTAGCAGACATAAAATATTATGTTTCTACACAGATGGTTTCGTTTCAGAGCGTGGCTATTGCGCGTAAGCACCCTGGCAGGGTGATGAACAGAACCGAGAGCACTCTGTCAGCTTGGAGAGCTCTGACAAAGGTGGCTGCAAAGTGGAAGATCTCCACTCACTGGCATACTAAATATCCTCTTGAGAGAAAGTTGACTAGCTACAAGCTCCAAAATGGGAATTTTTTCCATTGTGTGGGGAAAAAAAATATTAAAAAAATAATCCCAGCCTTTAACTATAACCCACAGACATTAGATCACTGACGGGAAAAACTTTGCTGCAGATGTTGAAAAGAAGTGATGGGAAAAAGCTGGCTACCGTGATGAATGGCAAACGTGAAAGAAAGGAGTAAGTATATGCAGAGAGGGATAAAACAATTGAGTGACAAGCAGAAAGGTTTTCCAGTATAGTGAACAAACATTAGAAAAGTGTTCAAGAAAGACAGAGGAAGTTCAAGACTAAAAGTCATTTGAGATGAAGATTGCTCTTAAAGCCAAGATGTTGTAAGAAGAAATTGATCCTTTCATTGAAAAATGGAGGACATCGGAGGCTGTTCTCATCATAGAAAAACCAAACCAAACCAAACCAATCAACCAAACAAAAAAACATCCAAACAAAAAAACAACTTCTGAATGAAGGAAATGGGTTAATATTCATTGATACTGTAGAGGAAAAATCTTGCCATAGAAGATACATATCCAAGTTAAAGATAGACAGAACACACCCATCCTGCCGGCCAACCCTCTTTTGAAGCCAAAAGCAGTAAACTGTGACTGTTTTTAAGTTCCAAGGAGAAGAAAAATGCGCTGAGGTCAGTCCAGCCCTCTGTCCATCCCTTTACATGGAAAAGTAGATCTCCTTCTGGCTATTGGTGTCTCTCTTTCTTGCCTGCTGTCAAGACACTCTTCCTGTGTTCTGGCTTGTTGTTCTGTTCTTGTCTGGGGAAACTCCCATTCCCAAAACTCATCAATTTTTTATTATTAAAACTCATTGTTATCGACATTAACCACAGATATATTAAAATCATTGATATTCCTACTCATTATATCAAGACAATGTAGTTGTATTATTTAATTAGCTTACAAAAAAAAAAATAAATGGAAGTGATCCATGTGACTTTCTACTGAAAAACTAGGGTCTAAATGAAACTTCTGTACAGAGGGTACAGAAATGAGTGGAAGAAGAAACCTTCAGAAAGGAAGAATCAATTATTACATCACAAAATGAGAGCGAAATCAGAATTTAGATTAAAAAGCGGGCACATGCATCATAATATTTCTAAACTACGAAGAACTATGAAACATCTTTCTTTTCCTGGAAAACAGGAAGAGATTTAATAATGGTTTTAAAAAACTCTGGAGATCCTGAAGAAAATGTGTAATTTAATAGAAATGGAAGATACTAGACTTAAGAGAAACCAAATACATAAATATGTAGTGAGGGACAATCATTAGTCAGGAGTACATCAGAAAAAAACGGAGAGTTGGAGCAGTTCACAAATGAAACATGTCTTAACCATACAGTGCTGATACAAAAAGATGCCATTATCAACGTGGAAGATATTAACAGAAGCATTTCATGTAGCCCCTATGCATTGATTCAGCCTAATGAACGGTGATGAAGTCTGTAAGGAAAACATAGATAAGCTAGGTATAGTCATGAAGTAGACAAGAAGAATGATAAAAGGTTTAGGAAGGCTGGCGTGTAGGAAAGCTTGAAGAAATTCTGCTGTGTATTCTGGAGAAAAAAAAAAAACTCAGGAGGAGCAAGAAGATCAATATTCTGACATGTAAAAGAATAATACAGAAAGAAAAGAAGATTATAAGCTACTGCCCAGGGTAATAAAAACAACAAAAAAAATCTTTTTAAACTAAAATTTTCATTAGCTAATAGCTGGCTATAAGGATGGTATAGTATTGGAATAAGCTACATAAGGAAGCTGCAGAAGTTGTTTAGATGGTTAGATAGGCATGTGTCTATGGAGTAGCTGTGCTTGATCCTTCTCCAGAGGAGGCTCCCCACCAGCCCGCTATTTCTGTTTATTCACAATGAATGCAAAAGGACTCTTCACCTCTAAAATTTGCCAAGATCTACTTTGTCAACAGTGGTTAATAAAGATGAGACTGCTTAGCACATGGAACAACCATTACTTAGCAACTACTTTTTTTTTTTTGCAATAACCAACCTTGTGCAAGACTTCACCGATTTCATTCTCAGATGTAGTTGTCACCTTAGTAAAAGGACGAAAAGCTGGATCTGCTGCTTCTTTAATTATTTTTTTTTCTCAGTTTCTGGCATTGAACAGAGTTGAACTTGCTTCCCGTCAGAGTAGTCATAGGATTATTACATTTAGAGATCAGCTTTCATTGGCTCTTCAGACGATAGCTGCAAAGACTGATGGTGGAAGCATGATCTAGTTCACTCCTATTTTACACTTAGCATACACACTACACTAAAAACACAGCACTGCATAGTCAAAATCACCTGCCTCTAAGACTGTGAAAGAATAACCAAGGAGATATGGTAAAAGCCTGGGATGCTGGGGTATTCAGTTTGCTTTCTTTGCCATAGGTTAGGCAAGATATTTAGTCTTTACAGCTCCTTAGCTGCAAAACAGACAATTATTCTGTTTCACCAAAAAGCAGTCACTTTCCAATCCCTGTCTTACTAAAAACTAAGATAGTTTCATTCACCACAGTAATGCTGAGAAGACAATGACATCTCAAAAAGATATAGATTTGGTCTTCTGTGATTTTTTTCTCTGGCAAGCCTCATATTCTGAATTCATAATTTTTTTTTTAAATCTCAACAATTATGCACTTGGATAAACACAATGGACATCCAATCAGATAATTGCATGCATTTTTTTGTATCGCTCCAGCTATTTAGCAATCTTAGTTCCATAACTCATGGCACTGACCACATGAAGAGCTAAAAATGGTGTGAGAATTTGTTTCCATCTCACAATTACATTAGTTTAAAAAAGTCACAAACCACTATATCATTAACAATTGCAGAATGTTGGAAAAAATAGCAATCCAGGCTTCAGTTTTAGAGAAATATATCCTTTTCTTATTCTAAGTTTTTGGGTGTCGTCCTGTCACCCCCACCCCCATGTGGAATCCTAGATTAAAAAGGATGTTGTGCCCTAAATATGCTTGTTTTGGAAGGCTACTTGGTATTGTTGTATTTGTATGTCAAAGGGAGGACTGAAGTCTCAACAATTGTTAACCTCTCTCATGGCGTGCTAATAAAAGGTCAGAGGCCCACATGTGGCTTGCAGCCTGGGGAATTTCTCTCAATGTTCTGCCAGGGATGGGACCGCCCGAATGGTTTCTCTCATAAGTTTTAAGCCATAAACTGCATCCTACTTGGCTTGCTGTGCCAAAACTGGACCCAAGGGTATCCAGAGTCTTGGCTGATGGGAAAAAATGAGTGCTTCCTATGGAAGCCACAGCTGTTTTCCTGAGAGAGAGAGCACAGATGCTCAAATATTTCTCTACTTTCCGTTTCTGACTACCTGTTCTGGCAGCAGTTCCGAGAAAGGGGGAGGACAGAGGCAGGCATCCAGCTGCTTTCAATAAGCCTTGGCAGTACAGGTACTGATTGCCTAAACACTAAAAATGTTCAAAAAGAATTTTTTCTGGATTTCAAACTATAAAAAAAGGTGAAAGCATGCAGTAATGCTCCCCATCTTCTCCTCTTGAGCAGAAATTTAGTGATCAGGGTAAAGACCTTAATTCTGAAAGCAGGGACTATTTCAGGGAAAAAATGATACTGCATACTTTTGAAAAGGTATCGCTCGTAGAAGTGCATGTATCTATACATATATGTACACAGAAATTCAAGCGTATATATAAAATACATATATCCTATGCATTTTCGAGAAAGATTTGTTTCTTCCATCAGACTGTAGGCTGAATGTCACAATATGGATCTGATTTTGAATTGCGGGGCCAGTTTTATCCCTAGTGTAACTCTGAAGTCAAAGAAAATACATATGCAAAGTTATATTATACAGTGATTTGGCCAAGAATTGTATATAACATCAGCTACCTCATAAATTTCATTTAAATGACATTACATTAGGATGTGGCTTATGATACTGTTCAGTAATTATTCATATCTACCATTTTTTGCCTCTACATATTTATGTCCAATGATCTTTTCATAGCTATACTTGGTCAAAAGTGTATGCTTCTGCTCTGGACAGGTTACATAGCAGGTTCAAAGCCCTTACACTGACACCCTTCAAAAGGTAGAACTGGAGAAAAATATTGAAGCATTATATAAGTATTTCTTAAATGGACTTAATTAGTCCAATTAAAGTACAGTTAATTAATGTAAGTTAAAATGGAAAAGTAGGTATAGCTGATATGTAAACAGCAGAACAGCACATACAAAAGCCTGTAAACACCCTGAATTTAATGGTTATTTATTGCTCAGTGAATCAACAGAAGCACTATCAGTTAAGCTTACAGTTCACTAGTGTATTTGCTTATTTTAAGGACAGCTCTGTCAGTCTGGTTCATGGCTGCACCTGTTTGTTACCTGCAGTGCTCTGTTAGTGCCTGCCCCTTCTGCCACTGGCTCTCTTGCTACGAAATGAAGAAACATCTGTCTATCAATAGGGAAAGTAAGCAGATAATCAATGTTGTCTGCAAAAAGCTTTGGAAAAGTGCTTTCGGAAAGAGCAGCTCTATAAAAGCAGTAATTCTCCCCAACAAAAAATCAAAAAGGCATTCTCCCCACAAGACGTCTGAATGACCGCTTCAAGGCTCGCAGCAGGCTCCTTGAACAGCCACCAACCAGTCTTCCCCAGGGCTCCCCCTCTCTGCCCCATTGTTCATCAAGACCTTTCATTTACATTCAGTCCCCAAAATTTTCTTACTGTTTTTGTCTTTGTTATTGTCACTGCCTAGACATCAGAAACCTATTTCTACTTCAGTTCAATGATCAAAGTATGCTACCAATGTTCTTGCGCTAAGACCTAAGCTGCTCTCCTAGCCAGTACATTCCCCAGACTGAGCGCAATAGCTTTGGTTTGACAGCTTCCAGAGAGGTATTCTGTAAGAGGGTGTCTGAGTGCTCCTTCAGACCAGAGAAACTTTAAAGCTGGTGAAGTCAAATCCAGCGTGGTAGATGCAATATTTCTAAGCCATAAGGATAAGAAGTTAGACCCACTCTGAGTGGTGATCTCATAGCTCAGCCACGCAGGCTGCTGCTCCCCCCTTAGAGGTAGAAACCACCAGCAAGATGGATCACGTAAGAATCCTTCTAGGAATGGAAGAAGAGGAAGAAAGTGGTTTTGCTTGACCAAACCATGAGAAGTCAGTGAGTCTGAGCTGGTAAGGAAGTCACAAATTCAGAAAAAAACCATACTGTATTTAAGCCACACCTTGCACAAAACCGTTCAAACAGGAGAAAGAGTTATGGGAATTTTGCTGCCTGTGTTATACGCTACAGCTTGATTCTTCCCTGTCTCACCTTCTTCTTTGCAACTCATTCATTGCACTTCCAAAAGAACCAGTGCCTGACCTTTCTGCTTTCTTGTCCAAGTATTTGTAACATAGAATCTGATAGCTAAAAAGTGAACAATCCTCCCTTTTTTCTCCAAACTAAGTGACAGAGGTCTTTAAAAATATCAGATGCTTGCCCAAGATAGTGTCCCTTGGTGACAATAAGAATCAGCCCCCCACTACCTATTTAAATAAGAATGTAATCTTTTTCAACTGTTCGCTAAGGATCAAAGAGGTTTTGCTGATGCCTAATTAACCTAGAAAATAGTATATGTTTATCTCTAGTTTTAGTTTAGTTATTTGAAATACTTTGCTGTGCTAGCTCTTTTAATTATTTTTCTACCCTTCAACTGACTCATAATGAATTACTCCGTTTTTATTGAAAGTACCTCCTATTTTTATGTCCTTCAAGCATTCTCAGAATAGAAGCTTTTTGCAGTTATACATATACATCAGCCAAATCATACTTTCAGCAGTACTATAAAAACACAACATTACTTTTCTTTTTTGTTGAAAACCTGCATACTTAAATACTGAATCATACAGAAAATATGGAAAATAAATACATTATCATAAAAATCATTAAAGTGGGAGAGTGAAAGGGGACAGGGTTATAGAAGTGTAGACACACTTCTGACAAATTCATATATATGTGACATAAGATCTAATCTTGCAATCCTTACTCACAAAAGTAATCTTACTGAAGTCTATAGGAGTATGCACATAAAAAATCCAGGATTAACCCTGAAAGCCTGAAAGAAATCCACTTATTTTTTCAGCTATGAGAACAAATATTGCATCATAAAACAAATGATGTCCAGATGAGTAAAATAGCTTTAGCAACAAGATAATCTCATAAAAGACTTATAGGCACATCTATAGTGATGACAGATAATAGAACCTGAGGAGAGGCTATTACAGACAATTTGGAGTATGGCATTGAGTCTCCTCCTGATTGTTAAAGAAATTATTGTCAGATACTGCAGGAAGATTAGTCTGTATTTAAAGGGATTTACTACTGATATCATAATAAGACAGAGATAATTGATTTCTGGAATAAAGACGACGTTAACTGGTTTAAAACATGACTTATAAGCACCTGTAGTTGCCACTAACCAGTGGGGGAAAAAAAAGAATAAGCTATTCATAGATTGAAAAAAAGCTTATCACAGTCTACAGTATTATGTAAATGCATTCAGGGATAATATGAAGAGGAACCAAACAAGTCTGGACACAGATGTTGTATCTTTGAATAAACAAACATGAGTTCTTCATTAAATAAACCCACACAATGATTTAATTTAAATGCATAGGTTTGTTCTAGCTGTAGCTACTAGCTTTCTGTGGGACCTTATTACAGGGCTGATCCATGGAAGAGGAATTGGATCAACATGCTCTACTGTGCTCACCAGGCCATGAGTCATGCTAAAATATTCGGGAACTGTAGCAAAGGAGGTAGCTCCTAGAGGATCTCTTCATCTGCTCAGGGTGAGCTGGACCTGGGATCTTCCACAGGCTGCTATGGAGCAATGGCAAACGCCACTTTGCGATGGTATCCCTATGTACAGTTTCCAAAACAGGCCTTGAAGGGGCTTATTGTAAAGTTCTTCTCCCACACACATCCATAATAAGGACAAGTAATAATTGTAAAGTGAAAAATATATTTTTCATATTTTTGTAATTTTGTCAAGTGGTTTGTCAGTCTTATGAATTCAAAGTCTGCTAATTCCTATGTGAATTTATATTCCTTACTGAAATATAATTGTCCAGAAAATGTGTGAGAGAAAGAAGTAACATTTACTTATATATCTTTAACATAACTAAACAATTTTAAAGTAAAAAAACATGCAAAACCAATCAGACCTATATTAATGATTTTATCTTCATGAACCCATGCCCTTTTTATAGAGCATTGTACTGGGATACATTCATTTAGAAAACAAATCAAAGGAGAGTTCCATTTTGATGGTGTAAAACCTTAATTAGGGAGTTGTGCAGAAGGTGTAGTTGATTAAAAATTAAATAAAAGGTGTAGTACAACATGTATATCTGCAAGAAGGAAATAAGGGTAAACAACGTACATCTATCATTATTCTGTCAAAACGTACTGAAGCTCTTGTGTGGGGCCGATATAGACTGAAGCCTGTTACAGCGATGAGGGGTAGGAAGAAAGAACCTATCAACCCAGAAGATGTAACTGCAGATTTGAGTTTGTTTTCTTGGTTCCTTGTACTAAAAAATGCATTTGAAAATGATTTATCTCCAAGAAAAAGTTTGATATGTTTCTGTAAGGTCTGTTTAGATGTACTTTTAGAAGAGTAATTATTCAACACATTTAACTCTTCTGTTATACCCAGTTTTTATGGAAACAGAATGACCTCACAATAGATTTATTAATCAAAATTATTTGGCTATTTCCTAATGGATTCTGCTTTTCCTACACATCATGTCTTATTACAAATGCCTGATGTGTCTGCATCATATTAATAGTTCAGTTTTCATAGAATCATAGAATGGTTTAGGTTGGAAGGGACCTTGAAGATCACAGAGTTCCAACCTCCCTGCCATAGGCAGGGACACCTCCCACTAGACCAGGTTGCTCAAAGCCCCATCCAGCCTGGCCTTGAACACCTCCAGGGATGGGGCCTCAGCAACGTCTCTGGGCAACCTGTTCCAGTGCCTCACCACCCTCATAGTGAAAAATTTCTTCCTAATATCTAATCTAAACTTACCCTCTTCCAGTTTGAAGCCATTCCCCCTTGTCCTATCACTACATGCCCTAGTAAAAAGTCCTTCCCCAGCTCTCCTGTAGGCCCCCTTTAGGTACTGGAAGGCCGCAATAAGGTCTCCCTGGAGCCTTCTCTTCTCCAGGCTGAACAGCCCCAACTCTCTCAGCCTTTCCTCATAGGAGAGGTGCTTCAGCCCTCAGATTATCTTCATGGCCCTGCTCTGGACCTGCTCCGACAGGTCCATGTCCTATTATATCTATGCTAAACATATGTCTAACCTTACATGAAGACATCCTATTGTATTTCAGACATCTGCCCTGCGCAAACTTGACAAGGTGATTGACAACTTTTGGGAAGGCAGTCTCTGAGAAGACCCCCAAGAGCCTCTCATCTCTCAAGTCCGGTTGAGCCTGTCTGGTGGATCAAGTCTAATACAACAGATTTTATAGCTACTGGTAACTAGGTAAAAGCATGCACAGGTTTAACACTATCCAATCACAGTGATTCTCCAGCTGAAATAATCAGATAGACATTTACAGCTTTGTTGACTGGGAACAGTCTTTGGCCATAAATATGGAGTGAGACTTGAATTCCTGTTTAGCAAGTAGGCAAACCACTGTACCAGCACGCTCTCAAATATGGCTCCTAGTTCAGGGAACATTAGGTTTTTTAAGGCCTTAGGGAGGAAGGAAAAGACTCGCAAAATGCCATCACCAGGTCAAACATATGGTGGAAGAAGCACCATTCACAAAGAATCAGAAATCGCCTCATGTATGCAGAGCGGCACAAGGAGGTCTATTTACTCATATAGCAAGTCAGTACTATCTTCACATTGTTAAAGAGATAACAGAAAGCCAAGAGATCAGCAGCATCCTAGCATCACCTGCATGTTGGTAGAGATCTTTACTAAAGTTAAAAAGTTAAAAAAGCCAGGCTCTTGGGACACATGACAAATAAATATACAAAGCACAGCGGACACTTGTCTCTTCCACAGAAGAGCAGTAGAACTCTCATAACTTCATTTTTCCTGCTCTCCTGAGGAAAATGCTCCTCACATACTGATGGTGATAACTCCCCGTGTAGTTCTATCTCTTTTTCTTTGTTTTGTTTTGTTTTTTTTTTTTTTTTTTTCCTCCACTGTTATACTCACCATCCTGCTATTACACCAAGGCCCTCACCGTCAACAGCAATACAAACAAACAATAAAACCCTGGTCTTTTTAGCTTTTCCCTCTTCAGTCACTTTATCTTGCCACCCTGCCACCAGAGCAGCCTGTGTCAATCTCTGCTGGTACCCGTGTACCAATGCCTGGCTTGGCATCCCACCTGTAGTAGGAACTACATGCATGTTTTTCTCGTGTACCAGCCCCTCACATACCCAGTTCCCATCCTGGACAACTCACATTGGACTCCATCCACGAATATGTGGATGGTGATAACATATCAGAATAAATTACGGGGCAAAAAGGTCAGAAGGAATTTTAGCTAATGGAAACAGTATGAAGGATTTATATACTCATATAATTAAACTGCTTCCTAAGTGATACATTCTCTTTGAATAGGGAAAAAAGAACACACCATTTCTTTATATTGGTATACCATTGAAGGCTTGGAAGAAAACTGTGTCTAAACACTCAGAAGGTTTCAACAAGTTTAGCTCATGGTTGAAGGAGAGTAGCTTCTGGGTCAAGAGGGGAAAAAAAAAAAAAGAAAAGAAAAAAAAAGACAGGCAGACAAGGAAGTGCAAATGAGGAGCTGACAGGTAGGGTGTCATTTTCTCTACCTAGGGCATTAAAGGACAAATACTGCTATTGTAAGTCACCTCTGTGTGAAGTGGACATGATGGACCAATTTGGAACTTGGATTGTTATCGCTGCTCAGGTATTGTAGTGATGAGAACATTATAAACAAATATACATACACACTAGGAATTCATTACATATATCAATTCCACAATATGAAACAATATGAAACACAAATGTACAGGAGTTACAGGGGATATGGGTATTAGAAACATATGACTGGAAGAACTTTGTGAAACAAATTCATTTCCCACAGTGATAAGAAACCATGCAAACAAATATTTTGTCCAGAAAAACCTACAGAACATAACACAAGCTAAAAATATTTTCCCAAATGCTTTGCTAAACTTTAATCCATAATAAAATCACAAAATCTATAACTGCTATATTCAACAAAAAGATCAGGGAAGCCATAGTGGTACTCTAAGAAGCACACATACAATGGGATTATAGACCCTCAAATTCCCAACTGTATGAGACAGCTTTTCTCTTCATGCTCCAGCTAAAATCTAATAACATACCACAGAACAGAAATATATTTTCTACACCAGAGTGTCTGAAGTGACTAACGTAGCCTAGAGAGTGCTTTGGAATTTTCTGGTAGGAAAATATAATAAATTACATAGCATTATAGTAATCCACGTCATTAATTTTTATATTTATTAATTCACATAATTAATTAATTACCCCTTGGAGCATTTGTGTGGTTTCTGTAAATAATTGTGTGGCTTGGTAATCCATCACAAAAGATTTATTGTGTACATATATTTGTGGAATGCTTAGCTGAAGCAGCACTCAATATCATAGTAATGAACACACACACAAAAAGACAGAAAACAAAACATTTATGTTAGGAACATTTCCTTTAGAAGTTTTCTGTACAGATAGAATAGCAGTGTGGCATGGAACTACAAGTAAAAGTGCAATCAAAACAAATAAATTTACATAAACAGGTACAACATTTCAAGGAAATAAAATGCATGTAGTAAACTTCAGCTTTAAATCCTAAATCTTGTATCTTATCAGAAACACCCCAAATCTCCAAATTAGAAAAGTTGTGTGGAGATTTGTTTATACTAGCCATCTGAGTGGCCAATTTAAAGTGAGATGCTTCTTCCTTTCAAATAAGAAACTAGTATGGCAGTTCAAACAGATGGGAGATCAGGTTGAAAAAAAATTCTTTCAGAAATCAGATATCATTTTATGAATCTCCAGAAGACTTTCTTTTCTGAAAAAGGTTTACAGGTAGCTTCAGATAGGTGCATCTGGGATATAAGTCTCATTGAGAAGGTTAAAATCCGCCTAAAGTTCCTTTCCCTGACAAAGAAATCTTGCCAGGTTGGTGTGCTAAGGAGTGCACATTTTATTTTGCAGGCTACATGACAGTGTCATGCAGCGAAAGCTAATCATGTGTTCACATAATGACAAAAATTAATATTCATTTAAGTCATCAATCCCTGTAAAGTTGACACTGGGACGTGTTTTCTTTTTGTTTGCTGTTGAAACAGCTCTGTAGTAAGTATAGAGAAAAATCCTATTTAAATCTTTTATGTAACGTAGGCTTGGGTTTTTGTTTTCTTACTGTTAACAGTTTGGTTTTGGCATTTTTGTGAGTTACAGTTTATGAATTAGGACATGGAACATCCTGTCACCAGTCAGACCTTTTTGACACATAAATAATTTTTTGCAAAATAATTATAATAATTTCAATTATTATTTCAAATTAAAATAATTTGAAATTGAAAACTGAAATTCATTGTCTGAAAATCTCTGGACTAAACATGTTAGCTACTTTTTATTTCCTGAGGTTTAAAATTGTTAAATTGCCTAGAAGTTGCATCTTCATCTTATTGTAACTATACACATATTTTTATCTTTGTAAAATTGTTACAAATAACATAAAATCAGAATCGCAACATTTTGTATGTATTCCTCAAGGGATAAATGACTACCGATACACAGTTGTGGAGAATTAAGCACCAATAATAAAAAATAAACAGTGACTCATTTTAGTGGTTTCAAATGTAATTATTTGTTGTGCTTTTGGTTTTGGTTTTGTTTTTTTTTACATTAAAAACATCTTATTTTCTAATCTATGAAGTAACTAATGATGTTAATGGGATTACAGAAATCAAATTTACCCCTCTTGTTTTTTGTCCAATTCTCAATTTACGTGAACTTGGCAGTCCTGTCAGAATGATGAGCATTTTACATCAAACCCAATTAAAATGAGCACGTTGGCAATCTAAACTTTAGATGGTTTCAGTTCAGTATTTTTAAACTGGCATTCTGACCTGTTCGTTTGTCTGCATTGCCACCTGGAGGACCTCATAGCAAAGTCAGGTTGAATTCCTTGGGTGAGATTCCGTGTTAAGGCTCCACGGGTTAAAGCAGCCTCTTGTGCTGCAGGAAGAGACCCACCGTGGCTTCCCACTGCCCCTGCAAGGGGGAGCCCTCAAAAGATAGCCTGGAAGATGTGTAGCTACCTAACCAGGTATATGTGTACACAGGGGATATACTTCTCCTGCTTCCTCTCCCCTCCGCACTGTCTTTCTCATGTATTTGTTGGACTACTAATTGTTACATTAGTACACACACTAATAATGATATTAGTTGTCTTAACGATAAAGGTCTGACACTAGCTCACAGTTAGCTACCGTGTGCAAGAAACTGAGAAAAAGAGAACACAGCTCCTTGAAAGCTGATGAATGGCAAAAAGAAGTTAAGATCTCCGGTCCAGCTGGACTACCTAACATTTTGGCAAATACTAGAAAAACTTCAGTCAAGAATTTGGTCCATTTTTTTTTAAAAAAGACAAACCAAAACCCACTACTGATTAAATATTGAACAAATGGTAGGTTTTTTGAAACTACTGCTTAGTCTGAGGCCTTAGGTTTACATAAAAGCCTAGAAACAAGGGAGGAAGAACATGCTACCAAGTTGAGCAACAGAGATTTGAAGAATTTTGCATCCATAGGAAAAATGAAACTTCAAAAGGAATATAACAACCTGCAGAACGTACCCATAAGACATCATATTTGGGAACGAAAAGACGATGCTACTTTGAATGACTGTAAAGCCAAGTCCTGCATAGCATTCAGAGACACAGCAAAATGTTTTTAAAATATTGCAGATACAGTGGTTCTGTGGAAAGTTAGAGAATAATGCATGATAACAAGAAACAAACTTAACTGTTTTCACCAAAACTGCCAAATTTGCAAGAAGCAAAAAACTTTTCAGCAAAACCTGAAAACTTTTCCGTTTGTCCCCTGAAGGAATAGAATACTCCAGGTATATTTTGGTTGTAAGTCTAGCTGGTCAAGCAGAGACACGCTAATCAGTGCGGATCAGAGTCTTCCTCACAGATCCAAGTCCTGCTGTATTTGTGAAAGGAGCAGATGCTACCCAAGACACAGAGATGTCACTGCTGCAGCAGGCAAGAAAGGCTGTTTCAGCAGGAGGAGGATCAGTATGAGTGAAACATCCCCCATCAGAACTGTCCGGGACATAACTACAGCTAGTGATTGGATTATTACTTTGCATGTAAGGAAAATGCTTATTAACCAGAAGTTGGACATAGATGCAGGGAGTTAATGTGATACCAGAGATCTGACTAACAGGTTGGAAGGGAAAATTTAGCCTTATGGAACAGAGAGATTCAAACCTTATGTTATGCACAGTGGGTGAGCGCAAACTAGATAAAACAACAAGCAAAATCTTGGGAAGTGGGAACAGTAGGTTTTAGCAGAAAACAGACTACCTGTTATAGGCATGAAAATAATGCCCTAGGTACAGCTGAATGTTTCAGAAGAATAGCCTATAGAGATAGAATGGGAAATGGAAACAGGAAAAGAGATAATAAAGTTATTTTAATAGCAAGAAAGCTGAACCTCCAGGAAGTAGAGAAATCACGTTGGAATTACTGACAGAATGTTATTACAGAAGTCACTTCTTCTGCCAGAGGGCAGTTTTTTGGCTGCCTTTCACAGTACCTGGGCATGAAGAATCTTCTTGTGGCCAGGTGCAGGGCCTGTAAGGACACCTTCTGCTGCTCTCAACCAAAGGGGAAGATCTCAGCTCTTGATCCTACCCCTTTCCCAAAACTAACTAGGGACTGATAGTGTTACTGCAGCCACATCTTAGTGCCTGGATTGGAGGTTTGTAGGCTGTGTCTACACCAGGAGCTCTCTTGCAGTAACTGAGGGAAAGCACTGGTTGGACGTGATTGCTGCTTGGCTCTTTGTGTTTCCACTATGTTTAAGGAAGAGAGAATTAATCTGGATGTAAATATTTGTATCAAATACAAATACTAATGTAAGCATACCATTTCATTATGCCAAAGCCTCATATTGATGGATGTGGAAGAAATCCTTCTAAAATATTCTGTAGTATTAAAGGACTATAACTACAATATAAAACGGATGTAAAATAAGAAAACCTCTGACAGAAAAACAGAGGACTCCGACATGGAGGTCAGAAGGGCAGACCTAGTACAGAATAAAGAGTACAGCCTCCAAAACAGTAAGAGACAAACTTACTTTAGCGCGCTTAAGTGTGCCAAAACTACTAATCTGGTTTAGTATTATGCTGGATACTCCTTATATTTCTTCTACAGATTTCTACACAGGAAATTAAAGTCTGTACTTACTGTATAGCTGTTACTTAACTGTAACTGTCAGGCTTCAGTTAAAGTCTCTTTCTTTAGCAAAAGAGTGCTAAAAAATAACAAATCAATAAGCTGCTTGAGACACATGTGGTGAAGGATTGATTTGGAGGCCACAGATTGTTTCCTACTGATGGGAACAGTCTTTCTGCAAACTAAGTGCTTTTTTATATAAATATCAAATCTATGGAAAGAGGAAATTCTTTAACAGACACAGTAAAGAGTAAACAGTGTGTATAAGGGGACAGAGAATCAGGGAAGGGATGATCCCTGAAAGGAGCTTATATACAGACAGAGAAAACAATAGCGTGGGGAGCAGAAAAGAAAAAGGATAGAGCCAGTAGAAGGAAAAGCAGAGAGAAGAGTTGAGAAGAGAGGCTGCAGGAGATGGAGTGAGATGAACACCATATATAAACACAAAAAGAGAACAAGGTGGAAAATTAAGGAAAGAAAGAACCAATAATAATAGAAAAGAAAAAGAGAAAATGGAAGGGGGCATAAGAAATGAAAAAAACCCAACCCTAATGGATCATTCTAAAGGTGTGCAATAATTGAAGAATAAGTAGATTAAAAGGAAAAAAAAAATCTACAAGTACTCTCTTTATATAATGTGTGTGCCTTTCTTCTGCAACCTTCCCAGGAAAAGCGGCTTGGTAGTGTTTCATGAAGTACAGGTGTACCAAGTGGCTACACTGTCACTGAGGGCCAGATTTAGCCATCATTAGCACTGTCCTGCTGGACGGGGCAAGTGTTATCACAGAACCCTCTAACCTGGGTCTTTCTGCAAGCACACCAAGCTGTTCGGCTGCCATTTCATAAAGCAAAATTCATTTGCCAGGAAAAGGGTTAAATTTAATACAGCTGGACAGCTGAGCAGCTGCTTTCATGATTTAAATAAAAACAAGCTGAAATCCTTGCTGTCAGCTCTGTGATATATGACTTGTAATGGGATGTTTCCAACCTTTTCTTCCATATGGTCGCCTACGTTAGGTAATACACACAGCCTACAGTGCAACCAGCTTCCCAGAAAACATCTGGGTCCCATTCCTGCTCTGTTAGCTTCAGTGTTGCCTCCCACAAACACAGATGATTCATAGGACAACATCCCTTTGGTTAAGGATCAAATTAGGACGTTTCATTGATAATTTTATCATGCATCCCAACTGAAGTTATGGGAAAATGGAACTCATTCAAAAAAAGAATTTCTCCACACATATTTCCACCCTCCTATCTGCAGTTGATAAAGTTAAGATTTCAGAAACAGATTTTAATGACTGCTTAGGAAAAAAAAGAAAAAAAGAAAAACTAGCCTATCTCCTGTGAGGAATGCATTTCCGCTTGATTTCATCTTCTCTCTCGCCTAATTTTAAAGTATTTCCCCCTTTAAAAATGTGTTTGCTGACAGAAAAATCATAACATAATATTTATTTCTGGAAGCTGAAATCAAAACCAATTATTTCTTCTATTGATAAGAGATTAGGATCTGCTGTAAGAAAATTATTCCGTTTTAAAAAAATATAATGGAATAAAGAGGAAATGGATGGTCTGCCCTGGAGCTCATGTAGTGAGTGATACAGGCCGGCTGCTAGAGGTCCTGTTAAGAACAGACGAAGTTGGCAAATACCAGCCAGTCACTTCTCTAGATTAGGTCCCCCAAATACTAATTCAGTAGACCATTTAATTATCTGTTTCTGAGAATTAAAACCTTCGCTGGTATCCATTACTTCAGTTCTTGCAGTCATAGTTTTGAACAGGAATGACTGACAATGCCAGAATTTATGCAGCAATTCACTGATTTGCACAGTTCATTGCCCACACCAATCAGTGGGTTTGTGCAAACGTCTTTAAATCATCTTTTCCAAAACAGTTTAAATTCAACATGAGTTGCTTTGGTGTGATACATTACCCCATTAGTATTAGTTACAAAAAACAACAACAGCTGAGGTATGACACTTTCTATCTACTCAGTTTTCAAAATGCTATTTTTTCCCCCCTCACAATTTTAGTGAGTGACAGAAAGTGGATTAGGGAGAGAATTTAATTAGTTGAATATTACTAAATAATAAGACAGCAGCTTGCAAATGCATCTCTCGCATCATTTAATATTCAAGCTTAGTTCCATTATTTCAGATAAGTCAAAATAATATAACGATGCTGAACAAAAAATTAAGAAACTGTCAGAATGACTCTCTGCTTTTTTCTTTGGCACATTTATATTTCGCCTGGGTACTAACATAAAATTTAAAAAGCTAAAAAAGGATCAGATTTGCATCCACTCCCCATCCCAGGTATAAAATAACACGAAGCATAAACCAGCAATATTCTCCCAGGGGCAGATGCATACAAACACACTCCTAAGTTGGTTTTCAAGAATCCCCCAGCTACCTTCAGGATAGTGCTGGGCCACTGACGTGTACAGCAGGACAATCTGCCAGCACCGCAGGAATGCTGGGTCATGATCCTGCCCGTAAGGAAACAGAGACTGACTACTACACAGCAGAGTGGATGTAACTAGAGACAGGCCTCCGTAACCCCAGCCTTTCAAGACTTTCTAAATCATGCTGGGGCTGGTGGTGCCGGTCCTGGAGCAGAGCAGAGTCAGCGCTAAGAAAGACTTACAGCCGCCCTACTCCCAGCTGCCAGTTCTGAGCTGTGCTCAAAGGATATGCAGCGCACATTCTCACCCAGCGCGTTACTAGGATTTACTGAAAGAAAAATCAAGGGCCACCTTTGTTTTGGAAAGTCTGGTTACATTTTTGCACAAAGATCTGCTGGTGCTTTTGTTTCACTGACACTTAGACATTGCTGAACAGTTCAAATTGTGATCGGTTGTGCTATAAAATCTGCCATCTAACACCGTGGGATGTTCTGGAGTGATAAAGAAAAAAGTACATGAAAGAACAGACACAAGGTTTGTTAGAAAGTTGTTGCTTTCACTAGTAATTTACTTAAGTAATTTTTTCCCTATTGAGTCACGATTTTTCTGTCAACTTAAACAACATTCTGTTGACTTGCTGGCAAACAAAGAAACTCATTCAACACTTTATACTCAGCAGCTCAACAAACTGACTCAAAAGATACTGACTCAAAGGATACATATTACAGACAAGTTATTTTCAGAATTAAGATAAGTGCACCAGAATTCTTCACATTGTTTAGACTGCTCTAGGGAGCAGAATTCACAGTAGTCCTTTACCTTTCATTTTTCAGAAAGGTATTTCATGTTCTTTCTAACAGGTCATTCACTGCTGAAGAAAAAATGTAATTCAAATCACTTTTTCTGTATGTGATGTTAATTTTTAGTTATTTTGGATACATTTCTCACCTTAATAAAATACAAAATGTAAATTAATATATAGGTTAATTTGAGTGTTTGTTATCAAATTCTAGCACTGACGTAATATCAAAATGCATATTTTCTACACCAGAAGTGACTTATCATGTGGAATGTCAACATGTTATAACGCACAAAGGAATTCTCAGCGAATGCGTCCTTCTGTGCATTAAATGTGAGTAAACTCCTGTACACTTTGTCTGAAGAATGGAAATGGTGGAAGTAGAAAGCAGAGTGACCATAGCATTAGCAGTGAAAGTACCAAAAGAAACTGATCAGCTTTCAGAGTATGTAAGAATATCCCCAAGTAAGTCACACATGCTCCTTCCTGCACTTCCAATGCTTAGAACTGCAAATCCCATAAAATTCCATAGGGAGAATGTGGCTGGATCGAGGCAAAGAGGTTTTGGTTGAGAAGAAAGTGAGATCACAGAAATAATACCTCTTCATTTTTGTTTTTTTTTTTTTTTTTTCTTACTTATAATCAGATTTGAGAGACTTTGTTTGAAAAAATGTAGAGGACAAAGATGATACATGCAAAACACCAGCTACCTGCAAAAGCCAGAGATGCTTACACTAACACACAACATATTTGTTACCGAAGTCTCAGCTTCCTTTACACCTGCCTCAGTGACTGAAGAGCTTTATGGCAAGCCTCATTCCATTCCATTTCATCTCACTTCTACTTTAAGAATTTGAGTAAAATAATACTAACCTAAAGTTTATATAATGTCTGAATTCAGAGTTAAAAGCGTTTGATACCTAAAGACATTGGTATGGCATTTTTACCCCCAAAGCTAAAAGCATAAAATGGTTAGGGACTGCATTCAGCTCTAAATATGAAAAATAATGCCATCATCAAATTTCACATAAGTCTTTATAACATGTTAAAATGGGATTAGTTCTAAGCAGGTGATATACTTAGGTTTTAGCTTTCATTTCTCAAGAGTGTTTCATTCTTTCATTTCGTTTCGTCCCTGCCCTTTGCATCTTTTTGATGTTCTTACCAGGAATCAGCTGTGACAGATGCTCAGAAAAAAAAACCCAAACAGAATGATACAACCATGAACAATGAAAACACAATTATGAACTTTTCTAATAATGCTTAGCACTAGAAAGCCAAGCCAATGGAACTGTGGCTAGACCACAAGAACATGCATTCAGGTAACAATGTTTATGAAAAAACCAAATTATATCAAAAAGACCTACTTTCTCTTCCACATAGGGGGATATCCAAGATACCATATACACAGAACTTTTCTTAGTTACAATTTCTAAGACTATTTAGCTAAGTATTATCAATGCTACAGTCATGACCTAGCTTGAATAAATACTCTCATGCGCAGAAAGCTTTTCCATGAAGACAAATACAAATCTGAAGGATGTTTGAAAGACCATTTAACTCAAAGAGGAATGACAGGCGTGCTTTTCTCAGAAATACACATACATCTGCAATTCTTTAAGATTCAGCTAGATGCACATACGGACATGCAAAACTGTAAGCAGATGATAGATTTAGAGTGTAGGAAAGTAACCAGAAGGACCAGCAAACTGAAGAAAATTCCCTTTCTCTCTTGTGAAAATTAGTATGTTCCACTGGGTGAAGTCCTGAACTGACTCATGTCTATAGTCCCATCCTCCTTAATGAGACAACTCAAAGAGGTAACAGGGGACCAAGAACTGCAGCTTCTGAACACTCTTCTCAATTTCTTGTTATTGTGCACTGAGGTAACCAGTTAGGTTGAAGAAATGTAAAAAAATTCTTCTAGAAAAATGACTTCCAGTAACTTTTCTTCATCTGCTTAACAGACACTTTGGTGCAAGGGACCTCAGCAGGAATAGTTACCTAATTTGAAACATTTGATTCCTGCCTGAACTAATTATCAGGATATTCCCAGGCCATATTCCCTCATTTCTGTTTCTTGAGATAATTATTTTCTTCAGAATAACTGATTTTGGGTTTGGTTGTGGTTTTTTTTTTTTTGAGGGCAAAGAACTATTTAGGGTGATTTTTCTTGTCCCTAACAAAGTTCTTAGACTGAATATAGGTATTTTTCACCACTTAAGAATTCAGAAATAACCATAACTCACTATTAACCTTTGGACCTCCCACCTGGCTCTGAAAAGTAATTCACGAAACGTCCAGGGCCACAGTAACTTCTGGGTTACTACTCTCAAAGTTATATGTGCAGCCAGTTAAAAAGCACTATAGTTCAAAGACATGCTGGCCGTACTCCTTTATGATCACCATACCTTCATCAACAGTGTGGAGGTTAGGAAGATGCCCTTGAGTCTTTTAACATTAGCCTATGATTCAACAAAATGTATTTCACTCATGGTTTTTTTTGTGTTGGTGAAGCACAAAAGTTTTGAAGGTCCCCTGAAAAATCAAGCTAAATTTAATTAATCTGCTCTATTGAATTCCATCATTAAAGTCTAATTATAGAATAGGATCTTTGATTTCTTCATCTTCCTTTTCTCTCTTTACATAGATATTTTCTCACTGGACTCATTCAGCACATAATATTGTAACCAAGACCCAGAATGCATTAATTTTTTTTTTTTCCTTAGCAAGGTTAAGCATAATGATGATTCTTACTTCAAGGAAAAAAAAATTAAATATTATAATAGAAATACTGTTCAATAATAAAATCAATTAATAATGCTAAGCTATCTACCTAATATCCAATTAAATGACACATGGAAAGAGAACATGTCCTGAAGCCCGGGAGTTCATAACACTGCTGGGTGGGGAGACCAGGATGGTTATGGGATGGAACAAAGCCTGGAGTGAGCGTAGGAGATAATTCATGTCCAGGGAGACGTGCAAGATGATCTGCAGGCTTTCTCAAGGGTGGATAAAGGCTTCAACAACAGGAAGGTCAGAGGGAAACAGCTGGCAAAGGTGTGGAATAATATTCTTGAGGAAGGTTTATGTGAGGGATCCAGGTTTGAACTCAGGCTAGCTTGGGGAGTTTTGTTAATCAAGTTAGACGTTAGGAGTGTAGCCCTGCCAGGAATATGATGCTTCAGTGATAGGAAGTGAACTTTTAGAACACACAAAGCCATGGGACTAAACATTTCTCTGGTGCCTCAGGGAACTTTAAAAATGGCAAGTCTGGGCATAAATAAACAAAAAAAACAACCAACAAATAAACAAAAAAACCTTGTAAAGATTATTTTTACTATTTAGGTAGTAGAGGTCTAACCTTCATAGATAGTAATGGCAATTGGGAGCCAAATACACCTTCAGATACTCTGTCTGAGGTGTCCAGGCTCCATAAAGAACACAGTTTTAATAGTACCTAAAACCAGTTTGTAAATACATGCAAATGGAGGAGTGATCCACCTAAGCTGCTCAATAGGAGGCTTAGGCCTGCCTCTCAAAGACATAGCAGCAAAGGAGACTCTTTCCTACCCTTCAATATTCTCAACTCGGAACTCTTCCTCGGATCTGAGTGCCTAAAAATGTTATTAATTTTAAAGCACAAATTGGAGGAGATCCTTATACCTTCTGTATGCTCAGTATGCCCATTGAACGAAAGAGACAAGGAGCACAGCTTGGTGGCTCCATCACTCTGTTTAGCCCTCAGACCCTGAGTTCAATTTCTTCATCTAATATTGAAGATTTTCACACAAAAATTGAAGAGCTTCAACCAAAAGAGCTTGAATGCAAGCATCCCCAGAAGGTACTCTGGCCCTCTCCTGATCATTGGGGTTCCCAATTTTAAAAGCTTGGGCAATATCAGACAGCAGAAAAGCATGGTGAATTTGAACCTTCCCTTCAAGTCCTAGACAGATTTAAGAAAGGCATTACCACCCTTTGTTCTGTTTCATGGGTTAAACCAGTGATGCAGTAGTCAATAAAAAAGTAGCTAAACTCATTTCTCTGGCCCACGTGAGAAATGGACAGACATGATGTTGACCAAATTAGGAGAGCTGTCAATCAATTCACTTATACTTATCCTTGACGCACTATTTAGGTAGCTGTGCTCTGAACCTTGCTGAATTAGTATAGTCCAGCAGAATAAGTGAGAAATAACTTGTCTGAGACTCTGGTTGTAGTGTAAGCAGCAGAGCTGTATCTGAACTTTGGCATGTATTTAGAAGCTGAAATGCTGGTGGCTTAGGCCACCTCTCCAGCCAGCCACCTCCTAGCCTAGACAGATGTCTCCACAGCATTAAGTGTAGTGAAGGGCAGAGGGGCAAAGGGAGAGTTTTGGTATGATGCAGAAGTTGGATGTAGTTGCATGAAAGGTAGTCAGATGTGTATCTGTCCCTGTCCAACTTTGAAAATATTTCTAGTGATATTCTGTACGTGAATGCGTTTAAATACCTTTAGACATCTGACAAAAATATCTTGTGGAAAGACAGTATGCTAACTTTAAGTTATCCTCTTTCAAGTGGAAAACAGGACAGTCATCTAGAAACTAGTGCTGCTAACAGATTACACCAGCACCCAAAACTATACATATAGTATATGCATATATGCACGCTCAACTGGTTAGAAGTTGACATCTTTCAAATACACTTTAGAGAAAACTGTCCAGAAAAAAACTCCCCAAAATTCTTACACTTAATTAAGCATAAGATCTTATTGAAAAGAAATAAAAAAATATGATCAAACATCTTACAGAAAGAAAATATTTCAATCAACTTTGAGTTGTTCCAGTTTTGCAAACCACTCAAAATTTTTATGTTTTACAAAGTCTAACACTGGATGAAGAGTGACTATTTAATTTTAAACAGTACTAATTTCTGTAGCCCTGGGGTAATTATGAGGTGGGCAGTGTATCTTAATTTTGAATGCAAAATGTTTTGTGTAAGGCTATATTTGGCATTCAATACATTAATATTAAAAATAATATAAACTGTATGACTATAACATGGTGGAATTTGGCTCAGAATTTTAAAAAGAAACTCTCTCTATAAGAGACAGTAAAGAATATCATATTTAAATAAGTTTAAGATGTTTTCAGTCTATTCTATTTTACTCAAGAAGACATTTTTTCTTTAAAACAAAATAAAGAAGAATTATATTTAAATAAGTTTAAGATGTTATCCAGTCCGTTCTTTTTTCCTTCAAAAAAATATAATTCATCTGTCAATGAAGACGATTATAATGTTTCTCAAAGTTCCCATCCACAGGAGTAATGAAAATACCATTCCTACAAAACCTATCAAAAGAGAGGAAAACCCCCACATTCTAACATGATAGACGGACAAAATTGCCTTTAAAAATAAAATTGAAAGGAGGAAGCAATATGATAGCTTCACAGGTTTTGCTGACCATAATTAAATGCCAAATCAAATGCAACTCCTGCTTTTTTGATCTGCCATTTTCAGATACATAGTAGAATGACTCAGCAGAGTGTCACCTTTGCTATTTTAAAAAATACAAAGAAAAACTGTCATTAACACCCTCCTCCACTTTCTCTCCCACACAATATTTTTTCTATAGCTTTTTTCTTAGTAGCTAATCATTATTTGAGATCACAGCGTATTTTGTTACTCTGCCTAGAGTGAAAATCTAATTATCGTTCCCTGTTTCATAGCTCCTTGGATGACTAAATAAAAAACAAACAAACTCAAAATTAAAAAGAAACAAAACCCACAAACACAAACCTGATTAAAGACTAAATAAGACCAGTATGCAATTTCCTGGGATACAGGATGTTCTTCCTAACTACTCAATCATTTTGTCAGTCATCTTATGTGTGATCCCTAGAGTTCACTTCCTTAAGGTACTATCACGTTATCTTTAGGCTACAGCAAAAAGTACATTTTAGAGCACAGGGATGTTTTCTAAGCAGGAAAAAACAAACAAACAAAAAAAAACATAACTAAAAAAAACCCCAAACAAAAGAAAAAAAGAAAAATTTTCTAAAGCTACAAGGTTAAGTCTGGTTCTACTGAAAGCAGAATATCTGAACCTGCAGAGATCCCAGTCACTCACCCACCATAGCTGCTAGCCTTAGCCACATGAACTGAACAGGACATCAGCATCATCTCCAGCTCTTTCACCACCACCTTTCTTAAAAGACTTTGGATATTCACAAACCATCCCTAATCTTCTAACGTGCCAAATGATTTTGGCCTTTATTCTCCGTTTGCTTGCAAGGTGCATTTGCTATGCAGCACTTTCACCTTCTGATGCACAACACAATCTGAGGTAACACAAATCAGCAAAAATCCCCCTGATATTTTTACATTTAGCATAAACAGCATTTGCAATATTTCTTTCTCCTCAAACCTCTGAGTTGGAAGGAAAGTTGTTTCCATAGAGCTGTAAGAAACTGTGATGGAGCAGTGGATGAGGGAAAGATATTCTCGGGAGTGTCTCATCTTAAAGTTCAGAAAAAGAAAACAAGAATACTTCTCAACAAGCAGAAAAATTAGGAAATCTTGAAGGAAATGCTCTTTTTAGTCAATTAAGTATAAATCCTATGGAACTGTTTTGCAATGTGCATGCCTTGTGTGTACATGCTTTTTACTTACTGAGTTGGAGTGAGGCAGGGGAACACAAAGCAACTGATTGCTTGCATTTTTCACCTGGGAGGTGGGAGTCAAGCTCAAGAGAAACTGTAAGAGTTTAAGGTGGCTGCATGTTGCCCTGAACAGTGTAGACGGACTTTTTTAATGCCATGCTAATAAAGTGATTTAGGTGTTCCACCAATGCCCTTTGACACGACAGCACTGTAACTCAGTGACTAGGGACAATCCTGGTGATTCTGAATAACTGTTGATGTAGAATGAGCACGTACAGACATTCTGAGTCTTATACAGGAGACTACATTTGAATGCATTAAAATGCAGAAATCCTCACTACTGAAGAATTGAAAGGGGTTTCTGAGGGAAGTCAGGGTGTCTGTAGCTCGTAATTTGAGAAAGAGTATGCTTGTCTCACCTTCAGATTAAGGGAGGATTTATAGGCATCTTGGTAAACCTGAATGAACAAGGAAATTCAAAGGATTATATTAAAAAATTCACCATCCCAGCAGAGGTATGGAACCTTCTGCTGCACCGCTAGAACTCTGGTCATTTGGAAATAGTTTGATAGACTGAATGATATATTAGAAAGAAACATGGATTTATTTCATGCTCCTGCAGTGCTGAAACAGAGAATGGTTTTGTTAAGTAGGTGATTTTTCTACTTTAAAAGCCCAGTTTCATACCAAAAAAGGACCCATTTATGAACTCAGTTATACAGTCACAGACTCATTTCCTGTCTTTATATTTCCAGTTTGCTTTCAAAGTTATTCCCTTCTGCAATTTGCCTTTTAAAGGAATAAACTTCTATTGAAATTGTGGGGGCAGAAAAAAAAAAAAAATCACATTTCCTCCAATGCACTTGTGAATTTCATTATATGTGAAAAGCAGTTTTTAGCTGCAGAAGCCAATATTGCTTAGAGGAAGTCGAGTGGAGGGGCAGCTGGAGGTGAAAGGCGAGTCTATACTTTCTGTGACCTGTCAAGCTGAAGCACACACATGTGATGTGGGCCACTCACAACAGGGTGAACCTAAAAAAGGTGGGAAGTTCTGTTGGTGTCAAGGGAAAAGACTTGGAGAATTAGCTGAAAACATTTGCAACAAATTGCCAAAGTCATTTGCGTTCAATTTATTTCTTGTTGTGTTGGAAAGTGTGTCAAGAGTTCCCTACACCCCATACCTCTACTTTCCTGTTTCTTTCCCTGAAAATGAGCATTGATAGGGGTGGGAGGGAAGAGGAAAAAAGTGGGAGGGACTGTGGTTTCTTTTAAAAGTAGAGAAGTGTATCTAGATACTAAGAAGAAGAAAAAAGAGAGAAGAAAACTGTCCAAAACAGAGAATATGTGGATGATGATTCAGAACTGGGAAAGAAAAAAAAAACCCAACCCCACCCCAAACAAAAAGAATATCCTTTTTGCAGAATGCTAAACTTCAAAAAATTAAATTTTCAAAACATGCCACTGGTAGAAAATTCACTGCTGAAGTATCAGATATTAAATTAACATATCAGAAAGCAAAGTGACAGCACCCAAATTTTCCACTAATTCCTTCATGTTTTTGACTGAATGAAGTATGTGATACTTTAAAATTAGCAACATTGCCTTTTATTCCATTTCATTTGGAATAGGACACTTAGCGTAGCATAATTTTTTTTTTAATTCCGTTTGTTTTATAATGAACTTTTTTATTTTGAACTCATGAGGTTCAACAAGGCCAAGTGCAGGGTCCTGCACATGGGTCGACGGAACCCCCAATATCAACATAGAGTGGGGGATGAAGGGATTGAGAGCAGCCCTGTTGAGAAGGACTTGGGGGTACTGGTGGATAAAAAGCTGGACATGGGCTGACAACACACTCTCACAGCCCAGAAGACCAACCATATCCTGGGCTGTAACAAAAGAAGTGTGGCCAGCAGGTCGAGGGAGGTGAGTCTGCCCCTCTACTCTGCTCTGGTGAGACCCCACATGGAATATTGTATCCAGCTCTGGAGCCCTCAGCACAGGAAAGATACGGACTGGTTGGAGCGGGTCCAGAGGAGGGCCACAAAAATGATCAGAGGGATGGAGCAATTCCCCTGTGAGGACAGGCTGAGAGAGTTTGGGTTATTCAGCCTGGCGAAGAGAAGGGTGTGGGGAGACCTTATTGTGGCCTTTCAGTATATAACAGGGGCCTACAGGAAAGATGGGGACAAACTTTTTAGCAGGGCCTGTTGCAATAGGACAAGGGGTACTGGTTTTAAACTAAAAGAGGGTAGATTTAGACTAGATATAAGAACGAAATTTTTCACTTTGAGGGTGGTGAAACACTGGCAGAGGTTGCCCAGAGAGGTGGAAGATGCGCCACCCCTGGAAACATTCAGGTCGGATGGGGCTTTGAGCAGCCTGATCTAGTTGAGGATATATATCCTTGCTCATTGCAGGGCGTTTGAACTAGATGACTTTTAAAGGTTCTTTCCAATCTAAACTGTTCTATGATTCTATGATTTTCTGGATATTTTTCTAATTACTACCACAAGTGTTTAAAGACCAATCGCCAACTCTTCCATTTTCTTTCCCCATTTTGGTTTTTCTCTGCATGAACAAAAGGAATCCCTAAAATACTCTGATAACCTTCAATTTGCAAAGGTTACATCTTATCTTGCAGATGGAATTTCACCATGTGACAATTTTTATTGCAGTTAATTGAAAACAAAAACTAAACCACACATAGCTGAAAGAGTAAAAAAAACCCTGTTGTCTCCTCTGTATCACTATCTCTCTGTAGATAGCTCTATGTCAAAAAACAGCTGCTTCTGTGGTTAGGCTGTCTGTATGAACATACGTGGCCTTCAAAGCCATTTCTGAAATGCTTCATAATATATAACATTAAGAAGAAATTCTGAAAAATATATTTAAATAGGAACTCAGGTCTGCAAATTTCAGATTTGAAATTTGTATTGTAACATCTTGATCAATTAATTTAAATATTGTTTGCAGAGCAAGTATAGAAACAGGCAGATAAGAGACTTCCCTTAACATATATCTGTTCTCACAATGCATCTTACTTAATAGTTTCACCAGAGCTAGTTACATTGTGACAAACTTAATCCACAGATAGTGATTCAGTAAATTACATTTGTGGAACAATTGGACCGTTCCTACTTTGACTGATTATAGCTGGGTTATTAATGCTCAAGTGTACGTCTGCATGTTATACGAAACTTTTTTTCCACTCAGAATCAATTTTCAGGTGCTGAGAAAACCGATGGGGTGAAACAAAGGCTACTCCTTGTAAGCATCAGCATTTTGGAAAAGTTCAGGCTTGTTTTATTAATTAAGTTGAAATACTCATAAGAGATGGGAACGTCCGTGGTTAAGCCAGCTCAACCACTTGTTTGTTGACATATTCCCAGAGTAGTGGAGTTGGGCTTGGGGAACTGCTTCATAATGCATTTAGTGATGTGCAAAAGATGCTAAGCGAAAATAGTATCGGATCCCAGCCTCAGAGAAAAAGAAAATATGAGGCCTATACACACAAGAAAATAAAAAGAGTGTATAAAAATCTTGAAAATAGGGCCAAAAGTGTCAGGTAATAGAGCAGCAACACGCTTTCACAGATCTCTGACTACCAGAGTCTTGGCCTAGCTCCCAGCTTCAGAAGTTGGATCAAACTAATCTTCATTTTGCCAAAGCTGATGGAAGCTCTAAAAATGTAAATCTGAGCTACAGCATAAAAAGTGAAAGAATATTTCTTGCCTTATACAATTTTTCAAAGCACATAAATTTTAAAATTAAATGCTGGGACTCTGCAAGATTTGGACTATGCAACAGCCAAAATAAGTTACCAAAATTAATGGAAATAGGGCAGTAAGCTTTTTCAGGATTATAATGTGATGCAAGTGTTGGGCAGAGTGATGACAAGTCTGCTGCTTCTCTAGATATCTGTATTTCATTTTTCTGTGCTCAAAAGTTGTGCATAGTTGTTCCATTTACAGAAATCAACAAATTCTTGCATCTAGATTTTCACTGAACAGAAAAATTTGTCAATCTACTCCAGCATTAATTATCATTTAATGTATCTCTGCAATGAATTTTGGGTTACAAAAATATGTATTAAAAATATTAGGAAGGATGTTTTATGAAGGATTATCTCTTCCAAACTAGAGACAAATGATAAGTGTGTGCACCCTAAGACCCTGGGAATTTGGAAAAATACTAGAAGATTTGGAGTAGAAATAAAAGTTGGTGGCTCACACTTACATGTGGCTTTAAGGTGCAATACTGGGCTGAAAGAAAATGGCATTGCTGGGCAAGTTTCACTCCATTGTAACTTTCTGGGTCCAGTTAGGAAAATACTAAGCAATAAAGGAAGTCATACACAGGTATTTACTCAAGAAGCATATATGTGAAGTAAGTGCGCCATGTTATGGTGACATGAACATCACAGGTAATTCATACAGGGTACATCTACACTGTTTTGTAAAGTGACAGGTTTTACAAGAACAACTAATACTTAGCTTAAATTATAGTATCCAGTAACTATGTCTGAGTTGGTAACCCCAAACTCGGCAAGACAGCTGTTGCTCTATGGAAAGATCCTTACATACACCCCCTCCCCTCCCCGGACACGAAAATACTTGCACGTATTTCCCAACATACAATACACATACCCTGCTTTATTTGGTGGTTTGAAGCAAAAGAACAACTTTAAGAATGTATCCATGCAAACACTGCAAAATACTGTTTGCTTGGTACTACTCACTTCAACTACCCTAACACCTAGCCTATTCCAACACCCTGCCAATTAGTTATGTTACAACTACTGCATCTTTTGTAAAATGACTTGGGATCTTTGTTTGGTTGACCATTTTTCCCCCTGCCTTACCTACTCATTAAGTTCTGCCTGTCCCTGGACTGTGGAAAAGACACTCTTCTAGCATGATGGGATGGTGAACCTTAGCAGACATCTAGGTATTACTATAACACAAACAATAATAATACAGGGTGGTGCTGCTAAGTCAATGAACTGAGTTTACCTAATTATTTTTGCCATACAAGTCAGTAATTTTTAGACCTGAGCTCAGCTGTACTGGGTATGATTTCCCAGAAGTAATGTCAGCCTCCCACGATCCTTGTATTTCTCCTTTTCACCTTGTTTTCTCTGTGAATACCCAGCTAAGGAATGAAATCCTTGCTCATTCAAAACCTAAACCTAAACTCAATTTGTTTGATAAAGCCTTTAAAACAGCATAAGAAACTGAGCTCCTCAGCGCCTGATTGCAAGAAGGGACAAACTAACTGGAGACAGATCATGTGAGAATATAAGGTGGCAAACTCAGCTGGAAGTTGATAAGGGAAAAAATGTACTCTGCTCAGTTGGCATAAATACTGTATTTCTACTGTACTTAGGAAGATGCTAAGGTGCAACACAATGTTATATTTGAGGTCAGTACACTCTAAAAGCAAATCTCCTGGTCATCCCCACTTGATGAGGTTTTGTTCACGTTGCAGCTCTGGAGTGTTGGAACTGGATTCCTTTGGGGTGAAACTCAACTGGAAGATGCACTCTGGTACCACACCTCATGCTCTCCAGCTGCTACTGGGCATTTGTTCTGCAGACCAGGCTACAGCCAGGCCAATGCAAAACATGTGCAGTGTGGGCTAAGATCCTCAGCGCCAACCAGTTTGCTCTAGATCAGTTCCTGTCGTGCTGAGCTGCTTTCTAGTATGGACAGAGCTGTGTCACACAGGTACTCGAGAGGGAACCTGTAGGGCTCATTAGTTGTGCTGATGTCTCAAACAGGAAATGTTTCTTTCTGAAGCAAGTAAAGAGTAGAGTGAGCAACACCTACTGGTTTTGGAGGAAAACCAACAAAAACAAACACTTTTTAAAAAGTGGAAGAAAGCACGTTGAAACTTCTCAATAAAGGCTTGTTGTGGTTTCGGTGTTTTGGGTTTTATTTTTTTTCATACTTCTAGTTTCATCTTCCAACTTTTGGGAACAAAAAGGGTAAGCACGCAGTAAACAGAATAGAGAATGACATACCTTCTAGGAAATGTTTATGACAAAACTACCTAGAAGTGGGATGTTGCTGACACATACTGGCAAAAAATTCAGTCATGGCTGGGAAGATTAGTAACAGAACTTCTTGTGTGTTACCTCATTCAGCCATGAAAAAGGAATACTTGGTGGTGAAAGCATAATTAATACCCTGTTTCCTTCAGGATCAATAAAACACAAGAATAATAAGAAATACTAATAACGTTGACTTTCTACAGCTAAAAAAATGGCAACCCCCCTAATTTTTAGCTAGAGAAAAACTATCACAAAAGATGCAAACATTTTTAACCACAATAATTCCATTCAAATGTTACCGTTTTGCACAAACTTTGCAAAAAATTAATAATATTTATAATATTAAGTCAAGTTATATTAGGAAGTATGAAATCATATGCAACAGAAAAAATATATATCTGAAAATGCAGAAATAGGTACTTTGAGCATTTCATAAATATTTGTTAAGAATACTGGAGACCTCTTAAAATGTAGCTTAAAAAATATGGAATTAACTTTTTACATACATCACAAGTGTATTTAAATGGACTGCGCAGTTGCTTTGCTGTTGGAATATTGAACATAGCTAGTAGGATAACTTATGGGTGATTCATGCCTTGTTGTTTTGGAAGTTTACATGAAAGATGATGGTATAGCATGCAGCAGAAATTCTGAACAAGGAGTGGTGAACATCTGTGCTGTTTCCTCTCTAAGAAAAAGAAAAGTTCATATCCCACCCAGGGAGAAGAAATGACCCTGATAAAGAATGTAAGTGATCTTGTTTGACCTGTGACGCAAGACCAGTGCTGACCTCTGCTGCCTAACCACAATGCATGTTTTTTGTTATAAGAGCGAGCAAGTGTGCATTGCTAAAAAGGAATGCAAGGAATATGAATGATGCTGAAAGTTGGGAGAATGAAATATTGATTGTGGAAGTGAAAGTGTGTTTGTTCAGGTAGGTATGAAAGGCTAAGCGGAGGAGGAAGAGGAAGAAACACAAGAAGAAAATGAAAATAAACATACACATAACCAAGGCATTTCTATTCTAGAAACAAATCAAAGAATATGCCACTTCCTTGTCCCTCCTCAGACCAATATTGCTCTTAAAACATACTAGAACTGCTAATTATAGAATTTAAAGCAATAAATAACCCAAATATTTTCCCACATAATTATGAAAGTACTAAAATGTTAATCCAACTCTATTCGGGAATGTTAGTCATCAGGATTCTATATTATTTATATAACTCTTCAAATTACAAATTTAGTACTTCTAACTCAACACACAGAGAGCATGATTAATTGTTCTCATCCAGAAACCACCTGTTCCACTCATCTTTTTCTTTAAAAAGAGCAAACGGTCTTATTTGCCAATAGCTGGATGCATAAATATTTCTAATGTCAGTATAAATACAACATACTGGTTCCTGAAAAATGAGCACATGAGAGATTTTAACTGTCAGCCTTCCCACGTGGTAACATTAAAGTAAAATAAAATGTGATTGGCTGCTTACTGACAGTGCCTGCTATCTACAGTACAGGAAACAGCGTGCTTAATATCCAGTCCTTATAAACATATTGCCTGTTTAGGTCTTTTGTTAAATATGATTAATGCAACAGATGAAAAGCTGAAGTCAAATTTAATCCATGCAATCTCAAAGCACAAATCAATGCACTTATTTTCACGTTCACGAAGAAGGATAGTTTATTAAGGGAACTCTGGAAGGAAAAGAATTTATTAAAGGAATTCACGCCAGCTGAAAATTTGGCCTCCAATTTTAAAAGTGACTAATAGAAAAATTAGAGAATATAACAATAAATCTAATTATATTGCAGCTATTTTTTTCTGGAACACTTTAATTTAATCCTGAAATATAAGTAGAAGACTAGCATTAAGCACAAAAGAATAACACTGCCAGGCCTGATGTACAAATTTTGGTAATATGTGAAGCAATTGGACAAAGAGAGTCTAACCTGTCAGCAGTCAATATGCAGTACATTTTTAGCAACAGTAAGAATATGTTTGGTGGAGCTGTATGACTAAAAAGACAGGAAATATAACATGGAACTTCACATCTCTGGGTCACAGGTTCAAATGTAACCCAGGGCAGGATCCACAGTGCAGTAACTAAACTTTAGGCACCTGCTAAGAAATTGTAACCTAGATGCCACTCACTCTACATAGATGATTAAGACACCTTATAAACATGCAGGGAAAATAAAGATATTCAAAAGGAAGGTCAAGAGGGCTAGGACACCAAACAGGGAACTGCAACCAACAATCACAGAAAAATACCTTTTCTCCCCAGAGAATAAGCACTTCAATTTATAGTGTAACTGAACACTTCTGGACCTAACTGATGACCTATAGTATGAGTCTATCTCCAGGGTCAGGTACTCAAGTCTGTTTCCCAAGGTGAGGCAACCAACAAATGGGTGCCTTAAAGAGCTGAGCAAGACTCACTCTTTTTAAAATGTAGTCAGAGAAGCAGGTGGCGATGATTGTAGAAAGCTTCTACAAACTCACCCTCCAAAAAATTATTCTATTATAAAGTCATGAAAGAAATTGTTTAGGAAGAACTTCGATTTTCTCCTTAGTCCAAGGGAGTTCATACCCGCATCCATTCTTTTGCATGCTCTGACTGCCATACTAAAATCTATACAGAAAAAGGCAAAACACTCTTTCACTCCTGCTGAAATTATATCTCTACACAGGAATAGAATAAGACACTTAAGAAATGAGAGAAAACGTCTACCCAAAGAGGTGAACACGACTCTAAAGACTACTGACTTGAGAAATCTCAATTCAAGTCCTTGCCTTTGTTGCTTTTTATGCAACTTCAACATGCAACTTTGCATTAAAAGGACATTCACCAGATAAACTAAAGTCTGATTCAGGTACTGCTCTGGAAGGTAGAAAATGTATATTTGTCTCTTCAGACAGAAGAAAGAATTGCATCTGGTTCTTCTGCTTCCTAAAGAACTTCTGTCTTTGCTAACCTATTATACGTCACGGGAGAGAGGGATAAGTACCAACAGTGTGTGCGCTATAACAAAACAACTGCTACTGCACCTTGAAGGGAGCTTGAACCTGTCAGTGCCATGACAGTATTCTGTAAAAGTACTTTGGAATTGGGGTCCTTGTGGTATAGATCGGGGAACTTAGGCATTCTCAGACTGCAGCAGCATTGAGCAAGCAAAGCAGCTGAAGGCTCGGTAATTCCAGTGTAAGGAAGAATTTTTAAGGACAATTTTGGATTTAGCTGCTTCAGATAGTCTCTCTTGAGGCTGTAAAGCCTTTAGCCACCAGTCTAGCCTAGCTGTCAATCACCAGTGTCTGGAGTTGTTGCCAGTTGATGGAACGTTGGCAATTCATGAGGTGAATATAATTGGATTTGCAAAAAATCTCCATTGGCTGGCATCTCTTCCAAAAGAGGTTTTAAGCAGTGAACATATAAAGAAAAGAATACTTTCATCTGGCCATAAATAAGGCATGCTGGCCAACTTAAAGTACAGTGTTGCTTAAGCCACATTTATTTCAGTATCATCATCCAGTAGGTAGTGCAACCATAAATATGCACACACTAAGGGGAAGGTGTGTAAATACCTCTATTGTATTTGATGAATTTCCTTACAGCTTTTCTGTCTCAATGACTATTTAAACTACTATGGTGTTTATACTGTATTAAAATACGGAAATATAATAAATTAATACCACCTGTTACACATCAGAAATTCTAGTCAGTAGACTGGTTTCAGGAAAAAAAAATTGAAGTTAAGGAATATACTTTTAGTTTTCAGATTTTGGAGGATTAAAATTTCATCAGCAGTTAAAAATGAGCATTATTAAATTTATGTGGATGGCTGATTTGTGAGCACATTTAAATTCTCAGATGCCCAAGTGACATTAGTTGTCCCTTCACAATACATACCCCGCTGTCTTTTTCAGCAATCCACAATCACCAAACGAGCACAAGAATACACAAATAATTTTTCAGAAGTTAGCATCCCGCAAGATTTTTCTCTTTTTGAAGTCACAGACTTTAGAAGTAGACTAGAAACTACATTGACATTGCATCATCCCACAGCAGGTTCTAATAAACTTTTTTAAGTGTTGAATTTTTCTAATAAATACTGAAAGAAACGCAAAGTAAGTTATGTTGCTATTATGTTTTCTACTAGTTTCATCTTGTAAGAGTCATAGCCTGTGAATATCATCTTTTTCTCTTTCTAAATCTCAATGAAGTTTAGATACTCATATTAACCCTGTCCTGTTACTTTTCCAGCAAAATCCTGGCAGTGGATTTCTTCCTTCAGTGAATCTGGAAATGTTTCTTAGTGATACTGCTTGATAGTTCTACTTGTTCTCTCAGTAAGATAGCTTCCGTAGCCATTGTATCTTTTTAATTGAATATAAAAAATAAATTAAAAGCTTCATAATACCTTGGTATGCTACCTTTTCCAGCAAATACCAATTTCCTATCTTATTCTTATAGCAGAAGCAGTGGCCTACCTCTTAGAATTAATCAGTGTTCTTACTCTGCAAAAGAATGTATTACTAATAGCAACACAAGGGACTTGAAGGGTTTCTTCCAATTTTATCAATTTCATCATCATTCAAACTTCAAACTAAAGAAACGCGTCTTTTTACATCATATTTTATAGAATGTTAACTCTTCTGCCCCAGGGATTTGCACAGACACCTCCAGCCTGATCTGCAACAATTGCAATCAAAACTCTTGACATGTCCTGAGGTTGAATCCATTAAAGTGTAAAGGCTCTGACATTTTGGAGCATTCTCTTTATGTTACATTGACAAATGGAGGGGTTTTGTGTTTCATTGGTTAAGAGGGAGTCAGGTTTTAGTTATTTGAACCTGGGGTAACTTCATTCATGGATCAAAAAAGACCTCTTGGGGCTTCCAAAGTCTTAATTATTTTAGAGCTACAAGGCATGATTTGGTAGAGATTTGGGTAATGGGAAACATATTCTTCTGGGATCACTTCACTTTGGGGAGCTTTCCAGCTGTGAAACAGGCTCTCAAACTTAAAAGCTCTCCAAAGCTCTACCTGGCCCCAGGCCCAAATTTCCCTGTAACAAAAGTTGACTCGTAGAAGAACTAGTGTAATATATGCAACCAAAAAACTGCAACATTAAAGAATTGGTAAGATTTATGATAACACTAAAAGTTGTTAAAGTGTTTTTAAAAGGTCAGCTTTTCACATTTAGAATCAGAAGAATGTTCATTTTTATATAATCACCACATACCTAATTCCACATGCAAAAGTGACAGCTATTTTATTATACAAGGTATATAAGGAGGTTTGCACATGACAGTATTAACTTACTAAAATAAAGTGAAGGTTCCATTTGGTATTATTCAGAATGACAAATATCAGGGTTCTTTTTACTTCAGAATAGATTTTCTGGAAAACTGCTTATATGATCGTGACTCGTTTCTTAGTTAATGTAAACATAAATAAATAATAAATCCATTGAAATCTGTGGGTGTCTGACATTATTTTGCAACATTTAAACAAAATGTATCACTTTCAAAGCATATTTATCAACAAAATATATGGAAGAAAGGCTACTACTAAGGCCATTAATACTTATTTCACATTGTATGTACATGCAATGGTAGATAAGACCTTCCCCATGCAGTTTGGGATCTGAATAGGGCGTGATTTTCATTCAGAATTGTTTAAATTGAAAATGTTTCTATTGCTATCAATATGAAGAATAGCAAGTGGCTTTTGAAAAATCTAAAACGTGGAATTTTATCATCTCAAATCTGTTTAAAAGTGTGCAGGAGGCCTTAGGTGACAGAACAGATCTTCAGCATAAAGTGTAGTTTGTGCTCTAATATGACCATTTCTTACACAGGCAAAACTCAAAATGTCTTTTTAACGTGAGGAGACTTACAAACAACTGATGGAATTATGCATGCCATTAAAGCAAGCCATTAGGCTTGAGGAAATTACACATGCAGAGAGATCACACACAGCAACCACCAAAATCCCCTACCATATCAAAACATCAGAAAAGCATGCCATGAGAAAAAACATTCTTCTGTTGAAGTACAGAGAAAAAATCTTTCATGTTTATGGGCTCCGTTTGAAGTCTGGAGCCCACACATCTCCTGTATGTAAGAAAAAAGAACTGTAGATCAACAATCTTTCAGGGCCTCTATGATCTCTCCTCTACTCCTAACCTAGAAGAGTCTTATACATCCTCTGTTCTACTCTGTAACGGTGATGCCCTTTTAAAAAGTTCCCTAGGACAATGATTATTAAAGCTTCAATTCTATACTATGGGTGACTTTGAATAATATGCTTAAGCATGTATTCTCCTTTGATTCTGTCCCGGTCCCTCTTTTTCCTTAGTTATGTCTATTCCTTACGTTAAAAATTCTTCACATCTCTGAGAAAGCACTCCAATCGTCTAACTGAACAGTAACACAAATAGTTTCACCTCTCTGGTATATACAATAATATTGGGCATTTGGCATATCATCTGGAATAGAAAAAAAGCAGAGGAGCAGAAGACAGAGACAAGCTTACATTGGGTCAGTCCAGGTGAAACCTGGTCTGTCCTGAGCCAGTACAAAAAAAAAAAAAAAAAAAGAAAAAGAAAAAGAAAAAAAAAGACTTCTTTGTTTGACCAGCCTCCTACAGAGAGCACAGTACTTTTAGACCACAATTCACCAAGATCAGTTTTTAGGGAGAAGACAGGTTTGTTGTTGGCATAGGCACAAATTGGGATGTGAGCTGTCTCTTTGTGAAAGGACAGGGCAACAGCCCAAATGACAAGTGTTCCTGGAATCGGTAGCATTAAGGAGTGTCACACGCAGCCATGGGAATGCTGTCTCTCTGCAACCCCAGTGCCACCGGATCGGGGACGTGGACAGGGGGATCTCATACGGCCATGTGTGCAATTCAAGGTGCAAACCATATCTCACGGGGTTTATTAGTTTATGCTCCTTTCTGAGCAAAAACTGCTAGCCTGCTCTTGGACAAAAACTTTGTAGAAAACGTATAATCATGTTTGTCAAGTGCCAGCATGGAGCCAATAATCCAGGTTGCAGGCATCAAGCTCAGTATTTATCTAGATTGTACATCTACAACCTAGACAAGCTGTCATGGATAACTCAAAGCAGACTGTCATAATAAATATTGGTAATAAAACCAAAATCTCAGAACAGTAATGTGTGGTTGCCTAATAAAATTTTAAAAGGAAGATTCTATTTATTTATTTATTTTTAAGCACGCATACCTTTAGACACTAGGAATGAATTTGGAATTTCTTTTCAGAAAGAAGAGTCTAGAATTGAATTGAGAGCCTTTGACAAATATGGGACAGAGCTTGGGGGGGAGGGGGGGGGGGGGTGGTGGGGAACAACCTACTGAAAACACAGCACTTCAAAGTGGTCTTGTTTTCTTTTTCTTTTTTTTAATTTAGTAGCATTGCCTGATGCATATGTGTAGACTGAATGAAATAGACTCCACTGAACAAGCAATGCGTGTAAAGTGATATAAAATATTTGTATCTTTGGAATGAATTTACCTGAAAAACTGCCAGGTTTCTTTTTGTTCTGTTCATTTGTTAAGATTATTAAGGAGGAAGTACTTAGTAAAATCTAAAAGCCTGTCTAGCTCAGTATCCGATTTATAACAGTGGCCAAAAGCTAATGCCTATGGAGGAGTGTTAGCACGGGGCAAGCACGCAGTGGTATCTTTCCAGAACACCCTCCCAGCCTCCAGTGATTTTCAATTCACAAACTAAAGGAAAAGATTTGTCTGAAAGATGATTATTCACAATGTCTATTGCTAGAGGCAATGGCTCTTACTTAGTACATCAGCTAAATAGCCTAAATTCTAAAAATTATCTTTATTCAGTAAAAATTAGTATGTTAATAGAACTGTTATTTCAGTGAGTGCAACTGCACTGCTCCGAGCATGAAAGGTCTGTGCTGCATACGCCAACCCCTGGGGCATTCTTTGTATCTTTACCTACATTCTTCTGAAAGGTTCACTGCCTGCAGGGAAGGAGCCTCAGAGCTGCACACAGACAACACAAATGCTGTCCCTGAGAGCACTCACAACCACTACCAATAGCGGCCCTGAAGCCGCTCTTCACAAAGGATGAACTTGCCTGTTACATGGACGAGGGGCCTGCTAGGATGGACTTGAGCCTCACCAGAGCTTCTGTGCCCAAGTCCTACAGGTGAGGCTGCAGGCACGCAGGTTTTCTGCAGCCTGCCGCCAAGGCAGAAGCAGAACTGGAGGGTCGAGCAGTCACAGAGCATCTGCCCCTCGCTGTTCTTCACCGCCATAGCCACTGCTTGGCCCCAGTCCTGCCAACACGTCGAGTTATCCTAAGCCCTAGGGGTGCTCCTGTTCTACCTAGGCTTGCTGATGCTTAAAAAAATAAAATTAATAATAATAATAATAAAATCAGCATTATTAAATTATTGGTTATAAGATTAAGCAGCTCTTCAGACTCTATTTCCCAGTGTCTCACACTGACATGTTTTAAGTACTCCCAAGGAATGAAGCTAGAAAGACACTCCGCAAACTAATAGATTTCACCACAAATGAGACCTTCCAGGGTTGTTGGAAGGTTACCATTCGTATTGAGCCATCGCAGCTTGTGCAAGGGAAGAACGTTGCCTGCGCTGCTACTGGGCAATACCCCTGACCCTCTGGCAACTGACAGAGGGTTGCCAAAAAGGCAACCAAAGACAGAGAGAAAATGGACAAACTGTCTTTTTTTGGTGTAAATAGTTAAAAACACATAACTTTTTAGGCAATGACCCTTTCTTTGAAGGAGCACCTGCAACTGAGTACTTCAAACTTTCAAAAGTTGAAGAGGGCTAGGCAGATTTTGTCAGTGTCCCCATGAATTTATTCCTTAACAAGTCACTAGAACTTAACACGCTAATTGTGAGAAGGGGAAAACAGCAACAACAGAAAAAACAACCAAAACACTCCTGCAATTAAAAAGAGAAAATAAGGAAGAGAGGAGGTGGCTTTGCTGTCCCATCCACAGAAAACCTGCATTTGCCAAAGCTGCCCTACCTTGATGTGACATTTGGCTGGTCCATTGATATGGACATATCCATAAGATACTTATCTCAAACTCTATGAAATCATACCTCAGCTGGAGCCAGGCTTATTTCAGCTACTGCAACTTCTCCATGCAGAAAAGACTGATTCTAATATGCAGAGCTACCACCAGGACCTGACTGGTTTTTCTCCTTTGGCCACACGCATCAGCTCCAAACCAGGCAAAGACTACTGGCTTTGCATTCGCAATCTAACACACATGATCAGAGAACAGTACTCTCTCACCTTTAAGGATGGTTGCTTTAAAACTTTCCCCTAGGTTTTGTTTCAGGAGTTATAGGAAGGAGACACAAGAGTTAGGTTACACCTTCTGAAGGACTTCCTCGCATCGCAGGCATCCCCAGCAGGAACCTTACAGACTGCTGCTCCCTGACACTCTACCACGCTGTTTGACTGCTTCCCTGCCCCTGCTTGAAAGAGTAGCAATTACATAATTTTACCTGATCCACAACACCTGTTGGAATGTAATTCTGGGTGAGAAGTCTCCATAATTCAGGTGTTCAAAATCAGCTTTGTACCAAGAACATGTGGACAGCAAATTACACTATTCTGACAAAAATATTTTTCAGTGCTATTCATCATTCCATACAGCTCAGTCTCCTGTAAGTACACGCATACAGACTCATACATACACAAGAGGCCCTGTCCTTCTCCCACAGATAAGAAAATTTTCATTTAAATCATGTTTATAGGTGTGGTTATACTGAACACTTGCATATCTTGGGCATATGAATGCTGCCAGTATACATGGCCACGTGCACCCTTTTTATAGTCAAAACTGCAAATCATCTTCTGCGCTGAAATAAGCCATCACTCATCAGTTACCTGTCGTAGTAAAATCTATCTCTGTTCTCTCTCTGGGTAACTCTTTCAGAAGCATCTGCAGCAAAGAGCAGCTATGCATCTGAACAACTTGGCTCACATTTGGTGGATCAGGTTTGGTTTTCATTTAAAGACTTTTTTTTACTCCACAATTTTATTTAAACAAACATTAAAAGCTTTCAGACAGATTCGGCTGCAATAAGGGATCAAAGCTGTGGTTATTTAGGCTCCCTTTTTACAGGACAGTTACAACCACATTAGCAATGGTTTTCAACCTTTTTTTTCCACCACTATAATTGGACAGCACTGTCCTAGCCATTCCTGTATGAGTGACCTCTGCCCCAGCCGTCATGGCAGAACAGGCTAGTCTTTGCCCATTTATCATGTCAGGACATAATTTTAGCCATCATGATGTACTTGCTAAGGTCATGCTGCATACAGATTTTCCTTTTTCTTTTTTCTCTCATCTGCTCCTGCATGACTTCCCTTCTCACACCTAGGTCTAAGAACGGTAATCACCTAACCTATTCTGATGACTTTATGAGACAATTGTAGGTCTGCTAACACAAAGAATGATTAAGTTTTGGTTTAGGGACTATTTTGGAATTTCAGCATAATGGATAAACCATACCAGTGACAACTAAGTCTAAATCACGGACTCAAATGTGTAAGTGTGCTAAGATGAGATTGTCAAATGAAGGAAATTGTTCTGTGGCATTATGAAAACAAATGCTTACAGGAACATTATAATAAACAAACAGCAATGTTTTTGTTATAGACCTTTGGAAGTTATTGTGCTTTCATTCCTTGTGATAAGCAAGCTGAGACTTGCAGTAATAAACATGTTCAAATAATAGTGACTTGAGTGAGACTTGTAGGATCTGATCCTTCAGGAATTACTCATGTACATAATGTTAATAACGTATGTAAACTTTTGCAGCACCAAAACCTCAGTTTGTACATTATGCACATCACATCATAAATTGTGGTATGCAAGCATCGTTTCCAGTATTTTCACATCTTATTTTCTGTCAGTCTGTTAACGTACATTTTTGTTGGTATCTAATACAGACACCATTAAAAAAAAAAACAAAACAAAACCAAACCCCAAAAACACAACAAAAACCAGACAGACATTCACTTGCAATGAAGTGTATGCAAGGGCTCCTAGGACTCTGCTGGGCTGCAATTTCCTTGGTTCAGTATGGAAAATCTGGCTGGGTTAAAAAAAATTCATTTGGACTTCAGCCTGAGAAGGTTTGGCAAAATTCCTGGTTTATAGAATTTCTTCTGCCTGCTGCTTGTGTTCCAGGTAGTGCAATGCTTCAGAATCTTAAAGACTTCTGCTTTAGTAATTATTTTTACAGACTTCTTGATAATGCCAATTAATTGATTCTCATGTGATTTAGTTCTTACTGCTTACAGTATGTCGTTCAAGATTAAGTTCAAAATCAGATGGTAATAGAGCTGCTCTGAATAATATTTTATTTAGTTTACTCTATATATTTAACTTATGGATAATGTTAAAAATGAAAAAAGAAAAAAAGAAAAGAATTACCTGCAAAGGTTTGGAACACATGAAAATCTGGTGCCTTTGCTCAAGGAGACTAGAAAAATATTCAATGTGATAACAAATCTTCATAAAAGTCTGCATTTCCATTTTGAGTCAATTTTACTTACAAGATTTGACAACACCAAGCTGATATTATTGAAAATCATATCCAACATCTCAGCTGTTTAATACTTTATATTATTGACTATGAGGTTTTCTGTGAGCAACTGGCAAAATCCATAATATGAGTCTTGGTAATAATGTAAAACTGTAACTATCATGACATTTTCTGGGGAAAGAAAAATAAGCAGTACCTAGCTTGTACTTTAAGCTTTTTAACTACAATATGATTTCTTGACACAGAAAGTGTAAAAACAGTAAGAAGGAATGACCCTCTGTACTTGGTTCTTACTTTCGGGGGTAACACAATGAGAATATCAAAACATAATTTGACAACTGGGGTCACAGTGACCATGAAATATTACCTCATGATGATTGGGATAGGAAGAAGGACTAAGAAAAAAATAAAAACAATGAACTTCACTTCAGCAATGAAGTTTTCAATAAACTTACAGAATCGGTTGTAAGTTTTCAAGGAAAACTTATCTAGGGTGAAAAGGAGTTAAGGAGAGTTCATAGTATCTTAAAAAAAAAAAACCCACAATATTAAGGAAGTAAATGTTAAAAAAACCCGACATACCAACACACCAAAACAAAAACCCCCTCATTATGAAGAAAGAATATTAAGATATAAGTTGCCCTAAATCATGAACTTTTCCTGATTCCAAACATAAGATGGAATGCACAGGAAATATTTGAAACATACTGTAACAAAAGGTCAAATAAACTATTTATAAACAGATATATATGTATTAAAAAATCCTCACAAATACACATGTAAAGCATAACTAACATAGTTGCATGAAAAACAAACTGAATAAAACTATATCCATATTGGATAGGACAAGAGATAGCAAGTATGATTCAGGCTTAGTAATTTTTTAAAATTGCAAGAACAATTAAATACTGAAATACATTGCCTGGGGAATCACCTACACTGAAAGACTTTGGAATAAGTTAGAAACACATCTGCCAGGACGTCTGTTAGGAAGTGTTATTGACCCTGCCCTGGGGAAGGCAGGATTGGAGGTTTTTTCTGTGATTCTTGCAGCCTTACAGTTCAGTGCCCATTTCTATTATTTCCAGCAGTTTTGCGTGATATTCTGTGCCCATCAGAGCCCAACCCATCACCTCACTTATCCTGCTTCTATGAACCTGTGGCTCTCCACCATACTCCCCTCAGTATTACATTAAGGGTGAACTTGGTCCATCTCCTCAGTATCCAATGTTCCTGTTGGTATGGTAGGGAAAGGCCTGGGTACAGAACATGAGAAGGACATGGCTATACTGCAGCCAGGGGCTGCAGAGAATTGCAAATGGGAGGGAAAACAGAGAGTTGAGTTTCTGTGTTGAGTGTATCTAAGGGTAAAAAGGACACAAATGCATGTGAAATGCATTCACTGGTGTAGTATCACTGCTCACAAAAGGCCAGAGCACGCTGTTCACTGAACAGCATTTTCCTTTTTAAACATCTGATCAAAGGTTTTATTAAAAGTTGGATTTCTGCTAGAAAAACTATGTCGCAATGCTATAAAGTAGGTGAGAGGTTTTTTAAATTTTTATTTTCCTGAAGAAAATGCTTGTTGCAGTTTGTAAAAAGTCATCAATAAATAAAGAGCTTGCCCACAAGGCCATGCTGCCCAAGGAAGCTCAAACGTACTAGCTTAGGCACCAAAGCAATATAGCAGCGACCATGTCATGTTCATGTGCCGTTCCACCAAGATAATAAGCCTTGCATTGTGTTGTGTTTCACATACCTGAAGTTTTGCCTAGTTTCTAATCCTTTTCAGAAAAAAAATGGGTTGATTGCCAAACAATGGAATTTTAAACAGCTGTAATGTTTAGCTGAGGGTTCTTGGTCTGTGGGGACTCTTTTATTAAAAGGCAAGTAATGAAGGGCCAAATCCCCTAGCTATTTTTGTCATGTTTCTTATTTTGTTTATTATTTGCAATTCAGTTTAGGTGTCCTTGAATCCCTAGGAGCGCAGTTGGCTAAAATAGCAATCCATTTCTTCATTAATGCAGCAAACAGCGTGAGGCTAGAGGGCAATCCCAAAGCTCCTTGTATATCCCTCATCCTACCTTTCATCTGCTGTGCACAGTGGTGGCCCTAATGCATTTTAGCCAAGGAAGACAGCCAATGCTGAAACTGCCAAGTCCCCCTGTGATAAAGCTACTAAACAGCCTAAACTCTGTCTAGCCCTGGAGCAGCAGGGCCCTGGAAGCCAGCAGAATTTCTTGCCTCGCCTTCCCTTACTCTGAGCTCTCTGAGGGACACGGAAAGTGTCTCAAGACAATCAGCCACATAAAGATTTTGGAAGGCAGTCACGAATTCATTACTGTCACTATTTCCTAAACCATTTGCAGCTTTGACAACACTCCTACAGTATCTATAACTCCACTTAAGTACGTGCAAACTAATAAAAGTTTCTTTTATATGGCTGTCGTTAACTTTAGGAAAAGACTTTCATAATCTAATAATCTGAAGACTCTTCCAATAACAATGTCACAGCTTCTAACTCCATATGAAAGCTTCTTATAAGTAACACACATTTGAAATCTGAAGTACTTTAAATATCCATATTCACCTGTGTACCTACCATAAAATTTACTGTAAACATGCTAGTAAATGAAAATTCACATTTTTTTCTGAAAAGTAGGCTGTTTACATAAAAATGGAAAAGGTAGTAATAAGTTTTCATGTTTTTCTTTAAGTTCTTTACTATTTCTCACAACTCTTGTGTGCTTTGAAAAGCATTTGGGGTACAATTGTATGCAATGCTTATCGAAAATCAGCAATGCATTTTGTACTATTGTACAATAGATACATCTGTCCATATTTGCCGGTTGTCTTGTATTACTGTGCAAATTAGACAGTCAATTTCCTAAAAAAATCAGGCTTTTTTTTTCTGAACCAGTCAGTAATTTCCAGCTTCTTTTTGTTTAAATATGATCACTGATCTGAGCTGGTCTGCACTGAATACCAGCACTTTTCACAGAACATAAATTACTGTATTACCAGCAGATATCTCTTTACCAGCAGATATCTACTAGGAATTAACCATACTGTTCTTGACTGCAAACATATAAAATCAAAAAAACAAAGTTTCAAAGAAAATTTATGTTTAGAGTTCAAATAAAAAGAAGCCTGTAGTCATCTAAATCCAGGTTAGGACTTCTTCCTCCTTAGTTGTGTGTTGGTAAAAAAATAATTATCAGATATTATCCACAGGAATTTGAATGAGATTTAATATCACATATCTAAAATTGTCAAGTCCTTCTTGCTGAAAGAATCCCTGAAGCAGCCATGGTTTCTACATATACAAAAACTTTCTATGTACTTTTTTCCATGAATTCTTCAAGTCTCTTCTTAAGCCTTTGTGAACTTTTTGGTTTTTACAGAATCTGTGAGAAGTTTCAAGGCCAAAACCATGTTTTGTCATCAACCACATCCTTTCACCTTTTTTTTTTTTTCTTTTTGGATTTTGCATTCACCAAATTACATATTAACTTCAGTTACTGGTAAGCAGTCTAGTTCTTGGTGAAGCAGAGGTCCATCATGGAACATGGCAATGCAAACACGTATAAACTGCATAACCAGATATTTGTCATTGCCACATGAACTAACACATGTTCCTCAGCTGTGGATTCCCTATAACTCGAGAGGTTTGTGAAGTGATCTTTTAAGCTGAAAAATTTGAGAACTTGATGGGGAAAAAAAAAAAGAAAGTGATTTTTAGAACACTACCAATTACAGTGCACCAAATATTATTTCCGGGCTTTTTCTTTTTTAATTTACGATAATACTCACATTTTGCATTGCTGAAGACTAGAGAACATTCCCCAGTAGACAAATATGCTATTAATATGTTACCATCTCCAGCTGATTTACTCTCATTTCTGTTAGTTTTTATGTCCCATCCCTAAACCTAAGCACATGGTTCAGTCTGTATGACTATGCACCTGTCAGCAGATGGGTTAAAGCTGATTAAGGGTGTATTCAGAAGGTCTTAGTATTTCAATATTCTGTTGACTAGGGTGTTTTTAAGAAGCAATCCTGATATATGAAATAAAGGCTGAACTTTTTTCCTGTCTAAATTTATTAATTATCCTATCTTTGTTGAACATACTGCAGCTGATAGCTATAACTCACAGCAGCTCTGCAGGAGTAACAGATGAATTTTTAATTTTTTTCTTAATTTTTATTTTTTTAAACAGTAATGAGATGTGTGTAAGGAAATCCTTTTCAAAATCTAGAAGTATGAATCAAAAAGCCCAAATCAAGAATGCAATGACATTCTAGTACTTCAGAATATTCCCTCTTGAACAGCTCAAGACAAGATCAGTGTATCCATAATAATAAAAAATAATGCTGTTGGACAGATGAGTCATCACTCAGTGAGTATTCAGTAAAAAAAGGGGTGATGTCTACCAGATTAAGGATTAGACAGGAGCAGTAACAAGAAAAATCATGAACAGAGACAAAATAATGTAGGCAAATTACTCATTATTAATTCATCTGGAGATTAAAAAAAAATTAGAAGAGAACAGTTGGTGATTTCAGACTCATTTCAAATAATTTATTTTTTTTTTATTTTTCAACAAAGGGATCAAAATGCTTCTGTTCCAAGACCATGAAAAAATATTTAAATTTTAATGTATATTTTTTCAAATATTTTGGTTTCTCAATCATAATATTGGCAAAACAAACCTGTAGTGCCACACAATATACCAAGAAACATCAATGCATCTGTAAGTGTTAGCAATTTGTGACGCCACTTCTGTTTCTTTATTTTTGATACGCAAAACCAAACTCAAAAGACTTTGGAAGAAAGTCTAGAGGCAAGAAAAAGGGTGAGTGATGATCTTGTTTATCATTATAAAAACAAAAACTAATTCCTTTTTTAATGCATTTCCTATGATAAATATTGTATACTATATTCTCTGATATAGAGCATGTTTGTGCATGCGTGTTACTATACACGTTCAACAATTATATATATTATTTTTATTTATATGTATGTGAACACACAGATATTAATTCCATTTCTATGTTTATGTCTGCTTTCTCTTATTTTCTCCATTTGCATCTTGAAAAAAGTGAACAAAAGTGGAATTTCATGACAGATAACATTCTTTGGTATTCATTTCAGTAGGGAGTAAATAGCCATGAATGACCTTCTTGTCTTTACCTTTGATTTTTAAAATGTTTCTTGGCACTTTAACAAATGGTTCACCACACTTCAACTGAAGGGGAAGAAGATGTCAGTGACTTGATGGATGTTTTTTACTATGAGTAGAAAGAAGACATTTAGCACCATGTATTCTCATTATTTGTTTTATATTCCTATTGAATATGCACAATTGCTAGAATATCTTGCTAAGAATATTGTTAAATCCTTCCGTTTGAAATCTTTAAGATTACGTTTTATGAAAAGACACATAGCATTTTCCCTGAAAAGTTTATAATGAAGCAAATCTGAAAAGATTTTTCTCCTAAATCTTGGAATTTGCTCTTAGTCTTGGATACAAGAATGTCTCAAAGTTTTGTGACAATGTTAAGAGTACACATTATGTTGCAACACTCAAATAAATTCACAGCATCAACAACAAGGGAAAGTTTTGACAGGAAGGGCTTTCTATAAAGAACTGTAATTAAAGTTGTATGCACTAAATTAGAAAAAAAAAAAATCAAGTTTATAATAATGACATAAGCTAATGGCTACAAGACATATATTTTGGGAGTGGGAAAGAGAGACTTTGATTTGTTGTGGAAGGACCCTCTGGTAGTTGGAGGCATTTACTTTGTGTTAGATCCAAGCTTTATTTAATTTTTAATCCACTGTTGGATCCCACATCCTTTTGCAACTAGAACAAGCTAATGGGAGATGACAGACAGACTTACAGAAGTCACTTGGGGCCAGCTCCAATAAAAGACTTTGATACCTTAAAGTAGATGCCACTACACCAAAGCATACTCAACACTCCCTTACAGAAATGTCTATACATTTTTTTTTCCTTTTTGAGGAAACTACATCTACTGTTATGTCTTTTGGCATCAGTACATTTGAAATTTCTCATGTTTTTATAAGGTAACTCAGGAATTTCCAGAAAAAAATAAAATAAAACCAGGACTTCAGTGAAAGTCATGTGTTATTAGAATAAAAGATTGAGCCTTTGTCAAACCAACCAGTATTAGTAGGCAAACTACACAAAAAGGAATGGCCAAACGCACAAGTGAAAATTGACCCATATTATTTTCCTATATAAGGAGCGTTACATTCTCTGCTCCGTTCCCTGCTTTTCTTATAAAAAAAGCCTTTGCACAGGTGCTTTCTGCGCTCTTTGCAACTTGTTTAGTCAGTTCCATCTGTGCAAGTCAAGTGCAAACAGATATGAATGCTAACAAACCACAACGGTGACAGAATGGCTACACGCAGTTCACAAAAAGAGACCATCAGGTACCATCATATGTAAGTAGCACCTATGATGCTCTTTCACACTTGCATTTTGTTCCCAGTTCAGAGGACCCATTACAAGCCTGCACCCCAGTCCAAATGCATGATTTAAGCTATTCTAATACAGAGTCTAGCAGTTTCAAAGGAGGCCCAATTTCCAGAGGTAAGATACCTGAACTTACCCACTTTTACTCTTATAGTGCCAAAGCAAGACGGGCACATAGCTACACACATCGCAGTTTTGCCCTCACCCTTTTACATTCAGGAATGCTCCTTCACCACCCGTTGCATTCTTCTGCTTGTGGAAAGCAAAGGCATTATCTTAGCTTGCCCTACTGTGCTCTCCACTTTCTCCTTTCAACTCATCTCACAAGCACCATGATTTTATTGTTCATTTCCTGTTGGACTATAAACATTGTCTTCCTCTTGGATTTTTTTTTTTCCATACTTTTTTTTTTCCCCCGTTGTTTCCTTTGCTGGCCTGTTCTCCAGTTCCCCATCCTGTTGTATTTGTCTCCTAACCGTGGCTAGCCTGAAAATTATTTTTGAAAATAGCTCCTTTTATCCAAAAGTGGGGGTCTTTTTCCCCCTGATTCACCACTCTCCTCTGACCTCCCCCTCCTTTCTTTCTTTCCCGGGTAGGTTTTCTGAAGTTCAGCCAACCCTTCCGTTGCAGTCGGCAGATTATTTCTTTTTCAATAATCCCATTGCAGGAGTATTATCATGCCAGGTGTCCAGTGAGTGGTCTATGTAGAGGTAAATTCTTTAATTCTTCTGTTGTACCTTTTCAGTTTGACAATCTATTTCAATCTTTCCAGAATGGACATAAACAGTGTACTTTTAGATTACAGAAATCTTTTCCAAATTCTCCCACATTAACACATATATTTTTACTTTCAATATGTAGGATGTCCTAACAATAACAGTGTCAAACCCATTATCATTCAGTTTTCATTTGGTAAATTAATTTGCTAACCTGAAGTTCTGAATTTCCAATCTATAAAACAAACGGTGGCATAGAGATTTAGAGATAAAATAAGTGGGGGAAAATACCATTTGCTCTCCAAAAAAATTATATTTTCCACTTTGATCAGGAAAGCAAAAGGCGTAAGACCTTTGTCTCCATGGCCTCACTGCAACTTTAGTTCAATGGGATTCCAAGGAATACGGGAAGACTTATTAATCCCCCAAGACCCGTAAACTGGCTATTTTTCCCTTCTTCAGCCTCTCTTGTAGGCGGGGTTCTTCATTTTCTAAAATCCTCCTAAGAGCTGAGGCAGTGGAATTTTAGGCTTCAGACTTAATAAAGGAATTTTTTTCCCTTGGGTATGCAGCACTGGGAAGAGTTATAACAAAGTTCAAATTCAAAATGAATACAATCATTTCACATCTTTTTTTATTATTATCCAGTTCAGGTGACTAGAGAATACTACCAGTTAAGTCAATAACATGGCATCAATACAAAAATAAGTGTATTTCAGATATCAAGGTGCATACTAGCTCAGTAATGAGATTTTAATTTAAAATGACAATTTACTTCCATACTGCCAAAGCGTATTGAAAAGATTTATTTATACACCTAATGAACCATAACGTAGAGCACTGTATAGGAGTATGTTACTCTGTGGAGCTCCTATGAGTTCCGCATCCCTATTTAATTTTTACTCTACTGAACAGTAATTAATTCTGGTCATTTACTTTGACAGCTTTCTGTCACGCAGCCAGGTGTAATCTACAGAATACACAAAAAAGCAGTAACATTGAGATTCATACCATTCTACATGTAAAACATTAAAGCAGAAAACATTAAAAACCTATCTGATTTATGATTGAAAAGGCAACAATATAGAGTGTTTTTTCCATGGACTTATGCCTAGGTTAAACTGATTTGGACACATAAATGGCAGGGGCTCTATTAGGCAGACCCAAGAAAATGCAATGCTTTTACAGGCTCAAGTTCAGTGGCTATCGTTGTGTGCTTGAAGTTAGCTGTACATGTAAAATTACAAGCACAGTTAATTACCAAAAGTAGAAAAAATCTTATTTGACTACCTTGTTAATGCTTAGTCATTGGCTATTAACTAATAGACTTTCAATATACAATTTCCCTTCCTTAATATACCCAGTAGCTATATAAATTATACCTCAAAGGAACTTGCCAAGCATCTATATAGCTTATCGCGACATTTCGCTCCAAAGAAGATTCAGTAAATGTACACAGCTGCATTATTTCCTCTTCAGAAAATCTGGTCTAATTTATATGATCACGGTTCAACTCCTTGCTCAAAGATTCCATCAGATGGCTCCATCAGGGCAGGAAGCTTGAATTTGTCTCAGTGGTGATGTAAAATTTTTCAGTCTGGGAATGCTGATTTAACACCTCTGCTTGAGGCCACGATTCTCAGCATGAAAGATCTGTGCCCCTGGGCTGTTATCTATGACTCTCTTCTGTCCTCCCAACATAAATTCAGCCATACTCTCCCCTCCTAGCTGCTAGTTTCCATTTCTAGCCTCATAGAGAGATTCAAGGGTTTCATTATAAGAATACTCTCTCATACTGTTTGAATGATTCCCCAACGATTTCCAGGACATAGCATACTGCGTACCTGCTTTCAGGGCTTCTACCTCTCAGCCACAGCAAAGCACCTGCTGTATGGCCCAGGACAGGGCCCTCACAGAGGTCACAGATCCCTCCTTGCAAATTCTTAGTGTATCTTTGGGTGAAAATCATCTACTGAGCCATAACAGTGCCTATTAACATATAATTCCGCAATTTGTTCTCGGTAGCCTTGTCAGTTCGCTATTTTACCACAGTCAACTTCCGCAACTGAAATGAAGATCGGGGTTTTAATAAGTGAAAGATTACAAAAAAGCCTTAAACTGTCATTTTTCGCATGAGCTTATAACCTATAACGACAAACAAGAGCTTACAGACAAGAGACACAATTGTGAGGTATGCTTGTAGCACATGCCTTAGGCCAGCAGTCATCTAAATGTTTCTTTTGGGCTAGCCCTCTTAACACACTGGTTCTTGTCTTTCAGGAGCCCTGAAAGAAGCAGATTCTGAGAAAGGACTTAAGGGAGACATTAGTAAATAGTAACTCAAGAAATCAGTTCAATGAATGAGAGGGCTAACCAGACAGAATGAATACTTAAACAATCAGCCACAGGCTCAAGATCAACCTCCCTGATGAAACGGGAGGTGATGGGAGACTAACTAACTCCATGCAGTCAGGAGCATGGAGTAGGAGAGTGAGAATTTGCACGGAAGGCCTGAAGATTAAGGCAAGAAGTTAGAACTCACTAGGATTGGAGTTGGTGGAAGTTCAAGAAAAGACTAGGATGATCACAAGGTATCTGGCAGGCATTATTATGTTGCAGTTTGTTCCCTTTGGGGAAAAAAGTATTTCAGAATCTTTTTTTGAACTGGATTGGTGACTCTGGTTTGTGGGACCACAATTTTGAAAGGCACATCAAGCTAATGATAAGAGTGTTTTTCTTCCTCTCACATTCTCCCTTTGGCCTTCTAAAAAAAAAGTCTATCAACGCCACAGGAAATTAATACTAATTTATACACACTTTCCAACCAAAGTCATCTGCTGAATATGTGTGATTACAAACACTCTTGCTTTAATACATTATATTTGTAGGGGTAATTTTCATTATGACACTTTCAGTCCAGACTCACTGATGCCAGTTAGACACAGTCTGCCTGAAGACAGAGCAAATAAATATGCTTCACGAGGCAGGGGAGATTCCTGTTAGAAATGAGCAAAGCAGAAATTATCATGACCATTAATGCAACTCCTAAACCAACAAAAAATTATTTCCTTGGATATTTACACTCCATTCCCCTGAAATGACTGGGAATTACCCATGACCAGCCAGGGTCAGAACTTAGGTTCTACTGATTTTAAGCACTATGCAGTCTCTAAGTTTGGTTAAATTTAGTTTATCTCTGAATTTGGAAATAACAGAGGCTAGGGGAATTTCACGTTCAGAGTTCTTGTCAGACTTGGCTCACTTAATCCTTTAATTGGATGTTGAACTTCCTAAGTATAAAAACAGAAACTGTACATTCTTCTTATATCGGAACATATGGGAAAATAGTGTGTGTATAAAATTGATAAAAATCAGGAGACTTAGCTTCAGAAAATACTTTTAAAGTATAGAAAAGCATTCAGAAAAAGTTTTGTTCATTTTTTTAGTAGAAAAAAAAATCCCAAAATATTTAGCTATATTATTTTATGCTAACATACAGCTGACAACATTTAATGAGTTTCCCAATATTTATTTCAAAGTAGTGCTTTACAGCTTGAAATGAATACCAGTGCTGGCAGGTGTCAAGACTCAATAGCAATTTACTTTTAGAGTAATGATGCAAATTACACACTTGAATTCTACAAAGAAAAGAACAGCAGTAAAATATGTAGTGACAGTACTATGAAGTTTGCAAGAAGTGTGACGGATCAGCTTCCTGATATATCTGGTTTACCCAGCACAACAAAATCTTTGTGACTAGCACTGAATGCAGAGGGTACTTAAATTTAGCTATGGGATTGAACGCTGTAATAGCTTAAAAACTCACTATGTTTCTTTCTATTTCCAGAGACTAAATATTTTGCTCTGATTCAGCATTGCTCTGCATTCTTTTTACTAAACTGAATGCTGAATAGGAAAACTTCCAACCCCGGCACAAGTTCACTCATTCCCAAAATGATACAACGGAAATCAGTAAAATAGATAATCCTCTTAGTTATTTTATAGCAATGTTGAGCGAAACTTAAAGACTTATTAAAGAGTAAAAACTAGTACAAAAGTTAGAAGCCTGTATCATCATTAATAGATTTTTTTAATATAAAAAAAAATATTTGGATTTGTATTTGAAAAGTAATTCTATAAATAATTGCTCTGAAAAAGTAGCAAGTCTATAAAAGTTATTTGACATTTGTAAAAATGGGCTACTAACCCTAAACAAAAATAGAAAACACAGACGTAATAAAATTAAAATCCCAGGGCAACTAGGGAGGATCAATAAGTGAATTCAGACATATAAAATCTTCTCCATAGACAGAGAGAATTTTCAGCATTTCAGACCAGTAAGGTAACTGCCTTGTGTAAAGGCTCAGGTTAGTGGAAAGGAAAATATAGACTACAATCCAGCAAAGATTTAAAACACATGCTTAACTTCATGCACCTAAGTAGTCCCATTAACGTGAAGTTAAGCATGTGTGCATGTCTTTGTAGGATCATACTCAAGTGATATCCCTTTGATGAATGTTTCTTCCTGTGTTAGCAGGGAACGGTGTTTGATCAGGCCAGCATGGGGTTAAGCACCCTTTATCTTTCACCTCTCCACACAGAGGACCCCACTATGCTGGTGGGGGTGAGGATGAGGATGAGAGGAGCAGTATCCAGCCCTGAAGGTATACAGTTCAAATTCTGGCTATTTTAAGAAGAGGAGCCTCTAACACCTGAAACTGAAGATCTCATTGTAGGACTTGTATCCTGCAGGTTCCTGAGCTTTTTTGGGTTGCAGACAAATTCCTGATCAAAATGTTTTAGATTTTTTTCATAAATTATATCTAGTGATCAATATGGAGGTAGCTTTACAGATTTCCAGAGTAATCTTCTTGTGCTAAGAATATACCACTCATTGTATTTTCTGTTCCCCTCCAACTCTGATAAGAGGCCCATTTGCATATATACCCATACAAGTTTTTTTGCAGTTTGGATCTTAATTGCAACAGCAGTGATTGCAAAACAGCCTCATAATATATCACACCGACCAACTGTGAGCCTAAGCTGAGCTCTGATTATACATTCCTGGCTTAAAGTTTCTTCAGGCATGTTCACTACCGTAAGACTAGTACAACTGTCTCTGTGATGGGAGAAGCGTGCCACAACAGACCATGAAGTTTTGTGTAGAATAAAAATGAGAACACAGGGAACTGTGTTTCCTTTGACAGCGTAACTTCCAATTGCTTAAGGCCTTTCATAGCGTAATTCTAGAGGCTCTTTACAAACACAGTAATCATACCTAATAAACGCATTATACTGTGGGCATTCTTGGATGCATTTTCCACTCAGTTAAACCAACACAAAGAAAGATTCTGTCATTTGCCTAAGCCGTCACTAATTTAGCAATAGGCAGGAATGGATCCTCCAAGTTCCTATTCTCGTTTTAGAAGTAGTTAAAGAGCTTGGATTTTTTCCCACCATTTTCATTGAAAATATATTTTGTTACACTTCTTCCAAACAGAAGTTTATAACTGCATATAACTACTGCACGATGGACTACCCTACAAGGACACGTCACTTGACTATATATGCCACAAGGACGTAACTACACGTGGTTCCTAAAATGAAAAAGAATTCAAAACATATGAAGTGTATCAGGAGAGAATATAAAAGAGAATTTAACAAAAGGACAAAAGGAATCCACCCTAGATCTTTTGGTGAAGAAAACCAACTGAGGATTATTAATGGCTGCAAATATTCAGTGGCTGTGAAAAATGTTGTCAAAAGCTAAACTGATCCAGAATAGAAACAGAATGGAAAGCTGAGAAGTTGTGTGAAAAAAAAAAAAAGAAAAAGAAAATCTTATTCTTTTTCTTAAATGCTGTTTTAATATTCCATATATTGTTTTAACAAAAAGTGGGTTTGGATGTATTTAAATACAGAATTGTATTAAAACTAACAACTGACTCATTATACATCACTTAAGTTGCAGCATCCCTGAATTACCGTTTGTGATGGCTTTGCATATTCCTAACTTCACAGCTAACACCCTTTCCAGTTTTATTATCACCTCGTTATTCCCATTCTTCCTTCATGATGTTATGGTGACTAAAAAATATGTGACTAGAAAATAGCAGCCTTTCATACTTCAATCCCCTGACTTCCCCTGGGGGAGTGGATTACTGCATCATAATACTGGTATCTGTTAGTTAATGCTGTGGGCTTCACTCAACTTCAAAGCAAAGATATTAAAGGCTCATTTTCCACTACAAGGCAGGTGTATTTTTATTAGCTCTTTTTCAAAATTGCTATGACTTCACTTGTGGATATCCCGCCAACAGCCATTATTGAAAGCTGGACTATAATTGCTAAGGAACATGCAATGTCTGAAGCACTAAAACAGTGTTACTGCAATCCTCCAACAATTGACTGAAACCAAGTGTTACATCATTAAAGCTGAATTACAACACACCCATGGCGTGTTTTCCATGTGTGCTATTTTAAACAATAGTAGAGAAAAACCTGGCTATAAATTCACAGATCCCCAATTTGTTCAAAATTCATGAACAATGAGGGCTGTCTGACAGGCTCTGTTGGCTCTATTTTAGTCAGAAATGTCACGCACCATAATTAAATGTCTGTTTGGCTTTTATTGGAGATGGAAATGCTAGCTTTAGTTATAAATTTAAACAACCTGTCACAAGGGGAGACTCCACATTTGTATAGTTTAGGAAAGTTTAGCAATTGTAATTGCTCCAGGAAAGACAAATAAACTAATGGAAACTGTTCTATTTCTTAATTGGCTTTGCATCGGAAAAAAATAAGCTAATGTGGTTATGGTATAGCTTTCATCTGGTTTGGACCGAGTTCTTTGCTTCAGTAGATAAAATTAGTGCACCAGTACTTTCCATTGCTGTTGCTCAATTTTCACGCAGAAATTACCTGAAGACTATGGTGATCACAGCTTCTGGGTTAAGAGAAGATGCCATTGACAAGTGGCAACAAAATACCATCAGTCTTCCAGAAAAACTCAGTTCAATTCAGCGGAGTTCGCCCTGATGTTGTCCAAGTGGAAATATTTTGCCGGCACACTGGTATGCAGAGGCTATTATAGTTTAAGCAAATCCTGCAATTTTTCTACTCAGCTTCAGAAATTTTACAGTGCCCAGATTCCAGTGGAAAATATTTGATCACTCATATGCTTGGATAGAAATTTGTCACCTGGAATAGAAATCAGGGTAAACCTGCCAGCATCCTTATGCAGACAGGCTCTGCAAATATATACTAGGTAAGATCTCTGCCAAATAACTTGTGTCTGGCCAACAGCACCTTTCAAATAGTCTGTGAATACCAGTTGCCAATAAAGATTCATTATACCATGTATAGGTAAATATTATTTTAGCTTTTGCATCTACAGTTTTAAGCTTACACAGTAGCAATTCATTTGCTCTCCACATATTACCTGTCTGCAAGTTTCTGTGCAGTAGCCAATCACAATATTCACACTTCTCACTAGCACCTAAACAATATTCTTCTTTTACTTAAAATAGATGCAAACATTTCCAAGTTATGTTTTTCACTAACACACAAAGTATGTACTATGGCTACTTTAAATAGTAATATCACATGCAAAACTTCACAGTAGATGTTATAATCATCTAAGTCTTTTCCTGCTGCACTGCTTTTCAAGAAGGCAATCATTTCAGCTGGGCCTATTTAAATGTAAGTCAATGTACAATGTCTTCTCCTTCTGAAAATGTATGCTATATTAAATTAATGCAAAAAAATAATACTATCTCTATATTTCTCATAGTGAAACTTTAGAGCTGTTCCCTCAGGCATGGTAGATCCTTCAGAATAGTCACAAATTATGCACTGGATTACAGTTGTTAAAAGAATAAAAACATTTTAGAAGGGAGCGTGTACCACTTGCACTGTAAATATTTGCCTACACATCTTCATTCTTTCTTGTTTAGAAAAAGACCACCAACCCAGATTATCTCACTTCAGAATGCTATTTACTTTTTCAAAGTTGCACCAAACTTGCTCTTATGAAACTTCTCAAGCAGTTGTTGTGTCGATTTAATTTCACTTTAATTTTACCACTATTTTCACCTATTAGAACTACATGAGAACAATCCAGTGAATAGCTATTAACATTTGATTCCTAGAAACATGTGATAGCAATACCATTTAGCAATTTTTTTTTCCATAACCTCCCATTTACCTGACAAATCAGGTTGCTTTGTCTTCTCTTTCCTTTCTTTCCATTACATCCTTTCATGCAACTTCATCACTTAATTTTTCCTCACCTCTTCCCATCATAAAGTCTTCCAGCATCCTTATGCCTCACTAGCACTTCAGTTATTTGAAGTTCTCTCCTGAAACCTTTCTTTATTGTTGTTTATATATTACTTCAGATTTCCTATGGGATTTGTTCTTCCCTTCTTTCCAGAAATGTTTTTAACTACTAAGGTTTATTTTAGAGTGCCCTTTTTCATATGAAGACAGTTAGTAAATGAAGTTTTGTCCAGATTAAAGGCAAGCGTCTATATGTTCTTGTGTGCACCAGCGAGGATAGGTAATGGCAAAGATTTAACTCCTTTTTAGCACCCTGATCTCTAATTCTTCTGGCTACTGATTTGTCACAAGCATTGCTTACTGAATTCTCAACAACATTTATTCCTGCTTTTGCAGAAGACATTGGTGGCTGAACAATTACTATATCACAGATGAATCCTCAGTCAGTTCTCCCTGACAATGGTAAGGTCTGTTTGTTGTATTAGAGCACTCTATTGCAACATGACCAGGGATCACATTTGGTCCCAGTTGCCAGAAAATTTCATGTTTATGTGCTAAAAAAAACCCCAAAAAGTCTCACCACCATGAACTCAGCAAGAATAAATTTATTAATCTGTTGTCTATTTGGACATTTTTGTTTAAATAAAAGTTATTTCCATATTTTTTTCTTTTACTCAAAAGGCCCATTGTGTAGATCCTGTGTAAATAAAGTCTATTTTATGCCATTATGTAGGTCTCAGTAGATACATCAAACTTTTATGCCATCAGTACAGCTCAGATACACCACGTTTTTGTGAAACCTCTGTCCTTTTTCTGCTTTTGTACTCCTGTAGATGTTATTACCCCCAGCACAAATTCTACCATCTCTATGTAGATCCCACTCTCTTCTCCAAGTCTCACCCTGTCAACGAAATTGCAGTCTCCCAATATTATTGTGTCTGATTGCCAGCATAGGTTAAATATAGTTTAAATTATTTATCTTCTCTGTTTCCAACTAGATTTTTGCCTCCTTCTTTCCCTATAATCCCAGATATCATCATCAGTGTTTATATATCCTCTTGGATTCCCATCTCTCCTGAGATTCTCCACATCCACATGTGCAAATTCTTTCCTAACAACATGCCTGAGATAATTAGTCTTACTCACTCACACATCTAGGATTCTCATCCAGGCCCTTGTCTTCTCATATCTCCGGTACAGCAATTCCCTCTGCCAAAATCTTTATATCTTACTGATGTCCACCCAGAATGCTACTGAAATAAATGTCTCAGACTATCCCTTTGGCTATGTCATTCCTCTCTATGTACATTTCCTTTGGCTCCCTTTTGAAAAGTAAGCTATTTTTCAATATTTTAAGGATGTTTTCAGCATATCTCTCTGTTCCCTGAGCTAATTCTGTTAGGTCCCATTAACAACATGCTGAATTTTCATAAAAATACTTTGTAATTTCTCCTCCAATGGTCCTAATGTTTGTCTGCGTTCATCTGCTGCCTTTTATCTCATGTTTACACCATATGTGCCTGGGAGCAGGACTATTATTCTGTTCTGGTACTTGACAGTGCCTTGAACAACCGTTAGAATACCTGGATTCCAACTAGTTTGACTTGAGAGTTAATAAAAGAGATATTTACTCTTAAGCAGTGCACTGCAAACAGTGATTTGTAGTGATGAAGTATTTTGCTACTTGCAGTCCAGTATTAAAATACAGATTTGCTACTGGAACGTGAATGCACAGCAAGGTGATTCAGGACCTCCTTAATACAACAATGGACAAAAACACCCAAATGTCAACAATGAGATCCCTAAAACACTAAATAAACAGTTGAAAAGTATTTTCCTTTCTAAATAGTTTGAATCAGAAATAATATCAATTTTCTTATTTGGAAAGCATTTTTTTCAAGCTGAAGAATATTTTAGAGCTGTTTTTCTTAGCATGTAATAACACCTGTAAGGTGAATATAATTGTTTGCATTAATGGAGGGATTTATCTACATTGATGGCTCCACAGTTTTTCTCAGTTATAACAGTAAGACCAAAACAAAACAGTCACTAAGTCACTAAGCTACCAAATTTCATCTAATAACAAGCAAATCTATTCTTCTGTTCAGCTACATACTTCAAAGTGCATATCCAGCCAGAATTTTTCAATTTTTTTACCTCTCATTAAAATAAAACAACGAGGTGTTTCATGTGTTTCATGTAACGCTAAGTGTTATTTTTCAGCTAAGCAGTATGAAAATGCTGGATGAGAACGAGCTGCAGAGAGCTGGCACTCCTTAAAAATTACTATACATGAATAGTTACACATGCATAATTATATAATTACACTTGATGGCAGCAATAGCACATAGAGAAGACTATTAATAGCAGGTAAAATCTGCAGAAATCTCATGAAGATGAATATCCTCCAAAAGTATGAAAAGGTGGCACTTGGTGCAGAATATATTTTAGTTTTACATTTCAGCATGACAATTACCATGAAAGAAAGGATCAAAGTCAAACGGCACAGCTGGCAGCTTGAGAATAATTTAAGAGGTGTACTGGCAATAGCTTTTTGGTTTCAGTAAGATGGACTGCATTAACTGTAATAGGGAAACAATGGTGGAGAAAAGTCATACAGCATTCTTGCCTGGCATTAGTACAACATTAGCTGAACCTGCAGTTTTGATGACTTCATACAAATTTTAAGGGAGAAAACTTCTGCTAATGAATATGAACAATAGCAATGTCTCCTCTGCAGTTTGGGACAAAACAAAAGCCCATCACATTTAGGCTTATATCACTGATTCAGGAACTCACGAGCACCGGGGAAATAAGATTAGCATGTGCCTATAGTATATCCAACCATGGTTCCTTGACCTTGTCCCCAAACTACAAAGAGATAATCTGTCTGCAAGGACATGACTAAATACTTTAGAAATCAGGGCAGCTGGGCTGGAAGGATGTAATATAAGCTATGCAGATAATGCTGTATAAACCCAAGGCTCTTCTCTCATTTCCCACTCTCCTTGTAAAGTTTGAATTTTACAGTATTCAGGGGTGGGATCAGAGAACCAAACTCTTAGCATTCAGTTCCTTTACAAAGGAAGTAATAAAAGGAGTTTGGGAGAATGTACAGATCCTCCCTACTTCGCATCCTTAATCAAACTCTCTCCTAGATCATTACTGGTACCCTTTGGACCAGCTATGTCCTGCACGGACCGGAGAGGGTCTGTCGTGTCTGCCTTGCCACCCCACACCGTTTCCTTCCACTCAGCTTTTAACCCGGCTACTATTTTGAATATGTATACCCTGTCCAGCAAGAATAATGTTGCATTTGATAACACACTTTACGGTCATCAATTTCCAAGTGCCCCCCCCCAAGATGACAACACCTTGGCCTGGAGGCAAAAGTGTGATGTCTTAGCTGAGCTTTCCTTCAAACAGCTAGACATTCAACAGAAGACCTACCTTTATTTGCTTTACAAGGGACTAAGCATAGCCCCAGTTTCTTAGCAATTAAGCTAACAACACAGTTCCCTTTCAATCACAATTTTCAAAAGATGATTTGCATTCTAAAGACTCTGTCTAAGCCAAGAGGCAAACATTTGTCAACACATGAGCAGTTCTGAAAATAAGAATCTCCCCTGCCAAATATATTATGGGTTCTCTGAAATTACTGGCATATATGCCCAAATATGCACAGTCTAACACATGCAGATTTTACAGTTGCAATATGCTTTTGTGTAGAGTTTAATAGTACGGATTACTGCACATTACAAAGCAAAATAAAATCATGAAGACCACGTAATTCGATCCACACAAAGATCAAAATAAAACAGCAGAGGATGTAAAGTAGTTGGTTGGGCAGATTTTATGTGGACTGTCAAGGAAAAATGGACCAGTTTTGGTTGCATGCTGCTTTCACAGCTATTATTTTTGCTAGTTTTGCAATCTGATGCTTTTGATTTTCATTTGATGCTAATAAGTTCTGAAAGCCACAGAGTTTACAAAGCCAAAAAAATAAACCTGGATCCACTAAAGATCCTGTTTTCGTCTTTCTTAACTCTCCACTACTCAGGAGTGGAGCAGTCAGTTTTACATCACTGGAAGGAGCAGATTTGATTCATCTAGTGGATTGAGACTTTTTATAAGAACTTGGCAGAAATTAGTATATACTTAGAAGGTAATAAATAGTCTAATAAGATACTCAAAAACATCAAGTTAAGATGGCACCAATTTATATAAAAATTAAGGCTATAAAATTATATTTGTTCTATCACTGTTTCTAATCAGAGTAACATGGTATAAATTGACATTACAGTGGGAAATAAAGTTATATAAGAATATACCATGCTATTATTTAAATTTGTTTCTTGTTCTTTGATAACTATGCACCACATATACATGTAAAACAAAGAAATTTTTCTTCCCTCCACATAGATGAACCCAACTCTCCTTCAAGCTATGAAAGGGTTTACTAAGATCTTCATGGAGCTGCTACTGAGAATTTCTTTGAAATTATCTGTTTCAAGTGAGCTATATTTGAGTAATATATAATGACAGAAAAAATCAGGGTGCAAAAAAGCTGATGTGAATCTCAGGCCCTAACATTCTACCAGTACCAAGGACTGTGTTAAAAATCGACAGTGTTTGCTTTTTTTTTAATATCCAGGTTCCTTCTGCTAATAGAAAGCTTCTTCCAACAGCAAGATCGTCATATAGCTACTCAGATTAAACACTCGCTAATCTCTCTCTACTCTTGGAAGTAGAGATGGGACAATTTTATCAAACAATTTATTTCTTGAAATATGTCATTTCAAGTTTCATGAACTCACAGCAAGTTGAAGACATTTGATTTTATTTTAAATGGAGAAGTTTGAATGAGATATTTTTGTTTCAGGGAATACTTTTTTTCGGCACTTGACTATTCTTATTTTGTAATGGTGGGGAAAAAAACCACCAGGTTTTTGTTTGGAGGTTTTTGGTAGGTTTTATTTTATTTTGATTTGGTTAGTGAAACAGAAAATAAAGTTTTCCTACAGCTCTCTCTATTAATTGAGTCAATGGGGCAGAGCACATTGAGCAATGGTAGTTTGACCATTCCAGCAGAGCTGTGAATCTTTACTGACCAATTCAAATATTCAGCACATTGATAGGAAAAAATATGTTCACTACTGTGCAGTTACACACAGAGGACCCTTAAAATGGCAGAAACAATTCTGTCTGGAGCATAATAGATTTGATCAGAAATCTTGGACCAGGATGCAAACACTCAATTGCTAAAACTGGTTAAAATTGTTCTTTTTGGAAATTCCCCATGAGTAATATTTATTTTTTTGCTTTTTATTTTTCAAGTTTTTAAATTAATTCCTCTGTGTTAGTCCTCATATTAATCTTCTCCATTTCCTTTTATTATCTTTTCCTTTTTCACACATGGAAAGAAAAAAGCAGAAGTAATAAAAGGAAGGCAGAGGAAGAAAGGAAGAGGACAGGGGAAAGGAAGGGGAGAGGGAGAAAGGAAAGTTAAAACTTGGACTCTTTTCTTTTGAAAAGTCTCAAATATTTCTCAGTGCTTTTTAAAACACAAACATATAAAAGCATATGTAATTTTTTGTCAGCCAACTGCACATTTTAGACTTCTATCCAGAGGGCATGGCAGATTCTAGCCAGTTATACCCTAATTTTTAAAATTTATGAAGTTCTTCTCAGTTGTTGATATCTTGCTAACACATTTTTTAGTCCAATTTACTAGTCTGACAGTTACATTCCTGCTTTTTATATGTTTTATGGTCTGGGGATGCATTTTAATAAGGTTAAGATAACCCCAGAAGCTAATTTCCATCCATACACATAGTATGGAAGATACATTTGGAATGGACTTGGTTTAGGTCAACACTTTCATTAAAAGCGAAGACAGCCCAAGAAGATATTAGAATTAGACTCCTGAACACATCTTGTACTGTGCTAGAATGTATTCAGCTGAAGACAACAGACAACTTAAAAAAATATGTATACTTAACCACCTCAGTTTTCTAAATAAGCCAACTATTTAATAGGCTTCACTGGAAAGTCAGGAGTAAGAAATTAACAGGAATTTAACCCAGATGATGGCAGCTCTATTCACTGCTTACACAGTGCACAGAAGTGAGGTGGGCCCTTTATGTATGCACAAAGGCAGGTATCTGCTCTAAGTTATAATCTAACTAGACTGCTCGCAAAGGAAAATGGAGGTAGGTATAGAGACGTGTAGATATAAAACAATGCAGTTAACAACCAGATCCTGTTTTTTAACATCCTGCTTAACCACCACTTTCCCTAACTGTTTCCTAATACCTGACTGTTCTTTGTAGTCAACTTACATGAAGCCAACAGCAAGAGAAATAAATATATCTAGAGATTTATAGTCATATGCAGATGTGCAATGAATTCAGGTAATAGCTAAGGACAAAATATAGCATCCTTTTCTCCATAAAATCGAAAATGTTCAAACTAAAACCAGGCATTTTCAACTGTGTATTAGCTTCCAATCAGCAAAATAAACAACCTATTCCAAGCATTTCATGGGCTCCACATGAAGATAAACCAAACTAATTCTGTCAGGACAGATGTGATCACTCCCAGACTCGATAGGGGGTTGCCGCATTATTTTGCCTTAGTTTCAAGTGATAACGAGAGTTTTACATGTACTTTTTTCCCATAACACCTATTTCCAACTTTTAAACATACAAAGTGTTTTGTGTGTTCTGCATTTGGGAATCGGTTGTTAAACATAGCATTTGCTAATCTTCTTTCATCAGGCAATTTTTATTTGGCATTGGCAGGAGAAGGAAATTTTAAAACATTCTCTTTGCTTTGCGTAATACCAAAATATAAAAATAAATATAGCATTGTTGCTTGCTCTATATTCCCTGCCTCTAAACATCATAGAAAACAGAACTCATACAAAGGAATGATATAACAAGGCAGTAATAAGAAAAATAAATCACACACAGACAATGGTCTGATTTTATCTTATTGATCTATTTCCCACTTTAGACAAGAGGCACTGGCTGGTTAGAATTTAGCATGCAATTGCCCAGATGTCGTGAACTAGTTTCAGTCTCCGTGGTTATTTCAGGTGCTGCTAGTAGAAAAACAGAGACTCAACTTCTAATGTGCTTTTCCTTCTTTGTTGTTCATAAGAAGCTTATGAAAAAATAGACTGTGCAAAAGATTATTATTTTTAATCATCAATTCTAATAAAATATGTTACACAATATTTTGAGTTAATTTCCGCTTTCCTAAATACAGGTATTGATTTGGCTTTCCAACCGTCTGTGTTACAGCCCAATTCTGTGGGTCCTACGCAGCCATTCTGTTCCAGAAATGTTAAGTTTCCATAGCTGCTGTTCACTGTTACTGAAGTGGGAATGGACATTTATAGGGAGAAGAATCTTGTACCTCCATCTCCCTTGCAAGATGTATAAACTGGGCAACCCCGGACTGCATGTCGCTTTCACATTTGGGTTTTCCCTGTTTAAATCTTGTGAGACAAAAATATCCAAAATGCTTCAAATACTAGGCTGGTTCTTTGTGGTCACCTCATATCTGCCAAACCCAGATTTATTCCACATCAGAAATAGCTAGCTTAATTAAAGCTGTCATCTCCTAAAAGCTAATTCAATCCCTCTGCCTGTCACAAAATTCAAACTCAGCCATCTGCCTTCATGGCCTTGGGAACACAGGCACAGCTCTCCTCTCTTTAGGGTTAGGACAATTCCCACCTGGCAGGTGCAATAGTTTTGGTGGCAGACTATCTGATTTTGGACAGAAGTCTAGTAATTTCGCATATCAGGTTATCCTAACAAGCACATACACGTGGGTGAGCTTGGTCGGCTAAAGACAGCCAGGCCACCAAGCACACATGCACACCGGCCGTGCATGGCGGGGCTGGAAGGCTCCTCGCTCTGGGGTGCTCAGCACGGTGGGGGGACACAGTCTGACAGACACAAAAGCTATCTTCTGCTTCTCCCCACACCATGTACATAGATGGGAAGTCTCAGCAAGTAAGCCAGTGTCTTTCATTCAGGATGCAGCAATCACTCATCTTACCCTTGCCTTTGACTCTTAGAGACTGCAATATGCTTTACACCACGCTGTACTTTAGATCAACTTTGAACATAAAATGTATGAGTGTAAACTGATCAGTAAGGACTGGCTCTATCAAGTGTAGGAAATATGAGTCTGCTCCAGCTGCCTTTGCATCTCCCCTACAGAATCTAAATGGTGCGGGATCTGTCTGTAGCCTGCCTCTCTCCCTCCAGTGTACGCCAGCGCTGCTTGTGTTGTGATGCAGAGGTGCCTCTGTGCTTACACAGATGACTAATAGTGCAAACGAGGCATTCTCTGAACGCTCCTGCACTGGAAGTACATTTTTAAGATCTTCAAAGGGAAAAAAAAACCAATTAAAAATTACTCTACAGATTAGTTTTTCTAACAGTACTACTGCAGAAGAAATCCAGGTACAAAACAAATATATGCGTTTGTGCATTAACAAAAAAAAAGCCAGTTAATACTCTAGCACTGGAACTGCAATTATACAGACAGAAACATCTACCCATGTGGAGTACCTCAGTTGTCACCAGGGATTAATATCAGTGAAGCAATTCACTGGTACGGAGATTTCTATTATTATCCATGTGTTATTATGATGTAAAAAAGAATGCAGTTTGATGGGGTTTGTAGCATTAATGGCTTTTAGAAAAATTATGCTTTGACTTATGAAACAAACCAGTCTGCAATGCAAATTAGTAACAACGTGTGTGGAATGGCACAGTTTCACTTTTACAAAGACACTCTCAGATGTATAACTGAACATTAATAATTCCATTTTGCATGGTTGTTATCTTTAAAATGCAAACATTGCATGCAGACACAAGCTGATCACTTACTGCTTTGGGCTAAGAAGGGTCAGAAAATAAACTTTACAACTATCAATGTGAGTGCTGACAGAACAAAACGCAAAATTTCAGACAGTATACGTGAATATGTATTTTCTATCTTCAGAGCACCACCTTTGCTTCATCTTTGACTGCATGCTTCTGATTTCTATTAAGTATGACTACCTCCTTGTCTTGTCAAGCAATTAAAGTGACAAAAGTAATAGCAGATGCCTCTTTCATAGTTAAAACTACAGCAAGCAGACCATAGCTTGCATTTTATTACAACCACTCTATACAGCCTAATAATTGCAAGGTAATTGAAAAGATCCTGATAATAAACCACCAGTTTACTTTTTTTCAGAGAAAATAAATATATAACTCAATTCAGGCTTCATTTTAACGACAAATTAGATGGTTTCCAACTTGTCTTGATTTTTGTTTTATTTTATGATTGTAAATAAACCCTGGAAAATTCCTTCCCCCATTTTACCACCTGAAACTGCAGCTGTTGGCTGACACTATCAAAGCCTCACAATTCCGAACTCACGTGCAAATCTCATCAAGTGCAGACACTTCTAATTGATTCCAGAAGTTTTTCTTTTGCTAAGATCAGCGGGCAGAAGAAGAATAATGAGCAGCTTTTAAGCAGAGGGGGGGAGGGTGTTGAGCTCGGGGAGTGGAGATTTTAAAAGCTCCAGCTTGGCTGCTCTGCCAGAAATGCAGAGCAATTTTACGGTCAATTGGCCAGAGCATCTGGAACTATACATCATAGTCTTTAGTTGATGGTGGTGAAGCCGACTCTCAAACTGGCTAAGTCTAAAATCAGTAATGACTCTGCTGTCACACCTAAGTGGAAACTAACTTAATCTACTGCCAGATTTTACTGTGACTTTTTCTAAGGGACATTATTCCCCTTAGGGCAGTTGTCAAGAATATTAAAAGTCCAGTCCCTGGGATACACTGCATGGTACAGCAGACTTTTTTGAATGAAGCTAACATAGAAAATACAGATTACAACTCGTGTTTGTTCAATTCCATGTGTGTTGACAAGGCTTTTTATCATAAGGCAGTAGAGTTTCCTTCCATCCCCAGCTTCATTTCTAAAATACATTTCAAATACACCAGCCAATCTAGTTAGGGCACACAGACTGCATAAATGCTGAGGTTGTAAATCATAGCACAGGGCACGGAGCTTTCACCTTAATGGAAACCAAATATGGGATATGCTGCTCTTTGAAATGTGGCACAGATGATCATAATGAGGGACCGAGGAAAAATGCTACAGAGCAGAAAACTATCGTTGATGTGGAAATAAGTTCTTATGAGTAAATGTTTGTTTTAAGTCAGTACTCATAAGTCAGTATTCCAACACTGGTAAATTACACTAAGAAACAAGTGAGGTAACAGCAAGCCTTTGTACGATGAAAGGAGAAATAAGTAGCATGGTAATATATCACATTAAGAGGGACTGCTGTGGAACATGGAATACAGTGCAAATCAGTTCTTTAATAAAGAGATATTATATATTTTATCCAGACAAATTAGCTGACACATTCATAAGAAATACAAGAATTGCATCAAAGATCAGAGAAGCAGCCTACTTGGTACAGAATACTGTCTCCTAAAGTGTTTGGAACAGCTGTTTGGACCAAGTTTAGATACTCTGAAGGAGTAAATAAACAATTTGACCACAACAAAGTTCATTTCTGCCTTCATTAGTTAAGGGCTGAATTATACCCCGCAGCATAAGGTTTTATATCTATTCCAGAGTTGGTTATATTTCTAATGCACCAGATGCCCACATAAAACAGAAAAGAAAACAAGGTACTCATTTAAAATATCACACCTATATACAATCTCTCTTTTTGTCTCTTCTCCCCAATGAAAGTTGTCCTAGACCTTTATCCTCCCTACCTGTAAATTAATACATGCCTGCCACTGCTTGCGTGCCCAGGAAGCTGCAGGGCAGGAGGAGCCTGGGTGAAGAGATTTACTCTCAGATGCAATGCCTTAGCTGACACAAAGGTAAAAGATAAACAAGCACATCAAGACAGACATCTGTATTTCCTCTCCCCTTAGTTTAAGTCTTTCTCAGTACTGAGTTGCAGCCACTATGAGAGTTGGTGAAAATATTTAAGACAAGAGTTCCAACAACATGTCAATGGCTCTCGTTTCTGCTTGCTCCTCATTAGTACTACTGTCAAAAAACAGCCAGTGCTTGACCAAAATCAGCTCATGGAATATGCTGGCCGATGCCAAACCAGAGCAGTTGGATGGAAACACTTTGAAGAGGTGCACCATCATCACAGATTTATTTTTACATATCGTGCCTGCTGAACTGTCACATAACTGAACACACAAGCAATGTTTTCTGCTACTTCCAGGTGGTTAGGAGACTCCAGGCCCAGTCTGACAGAAAACGATTTGGCTTTAGTAATACACATGATTATCACATTACACAGGCATGAAGTAATCAGCCTAAAGAAAACTAACTAGTATAGGATGTGGCAGCACAGATCCTCAAGCAGAAACACGTCAGCTCCTCAGTTTACTGTCTATAACCAGTCAAATATAATATCCCTGCCCCTATCATCAAGGTTTTCAGTAACTTCCACCAAAGAAAAAATTTTCTTAAGGTCTCAAAATTTCCTCAAACATCACCACTTTTTTCCTTAAAAAAATCCACAAAAAAAGCCCTGCTTCCTTCACCTAACCATCCATAGGAAATACGTACAGCACAAGGAACAGAAAATGCATGCTGAGAAATGTGCATTGTTCCATCTCCCATATGGGTCACTTTTCCAACTCTGATAACTTCAAATTATTGTCTTGTTTGGAGAACGAAAGGACACCAGGAGCGATCCCCCCAGAATATATCTTGGAAGGATTTCAAATGCAATAGCAGGGAGAACAATACCTTTAAATTATCAGAAAAATAACATGGTCTTCATACGGGACCAAGACTGGCAACACACAATTTCGTATCTATATCTATATCTGTATCTATATTTAATCTATATCTATATCTATAGATGCAGTGTTGTACTTACTAGAGTGTGGACAAAGTTAACAACCATATTAAGACTCTAGCTTTAGCAAAAGCAGAAATCCTTCTTTCTTACACACCTGCAGCTTCCTTTTACTTCCACCTTCCCTGGACCTCAGCATGAGGAATCTTTCTTGCTCCACAGTAAGTTGCATCAACTCACTTGTCTGAAGAAAAATCTATGACCAGCGGGCCAACCCAATTAGCTGGGCAGTGAGAGTAAGAGGCTGGAGCCAGAGGGCAGGACTGCTCCTCCTGTTGGAATTGCAATCATTAGCTACGTTTTTCACACCCACCTGAGCTAATTCAATGCCAAAATGGGAAAGGCTCACTCCTTATTTCCTCTGCTCTCCTCTCCTCTCTCACTGCTCCCCTAGTTTTCTCTTATTTCTTCTCTACTTTCATTCTAGTTTTCACCCAGAAGGCCTTCCTCCCATACAGCAGTTCTGATGACTGTCAGACCTTTTTGTGAGCCAAATGCAATCATCTGCAGTTTAAATCACTTATTGTTACTAGTTAGAGTACCCTGCAGATATTACTGCAAGGATATTTACTTCTGAAATCTCATCTACTGGTTCTAAAATATGCATGAGAAATATGAACATATGAAACATAGCCACAGAAAAAAACAACATGTATAGACAGAAGTCACATACTTTTTCACTAATGATTCGTCATGCCGTATGGCAAAACCAGTCTTGCACTTATCCGCTGCAATGTGCACCATTAATTTAAGAATGTTGTGACAGAATTATTTGTTAAATTCTAGACGCTCTGAGTAGTACCATCATGCCTGTTGCAGTTTATTTTTCTTCATCCTTAAGTGTGTGCCCTGAAAGGCATAATTTATAGACTCAAAAAAATAAGTCAACAGAAATTCTTTTACATGATTTTGTGCATTCATTACTATCACTCATGAATACTGGATTACTAAAGAATTGTCTGTTTGGTAACATATAAGGATGATGACGTAAGGAGGACATTATTTAAGTATAGTACAGATTATGAATACTGAAAATATAACATTAAAAAGATCAAAGTCGGATAAATCTAGCTGTGTGTTAAAGATGGAATATGTATGGGGCAAACAAAAAAGATTAAATAAATGGTTTAATTTACACTTCTAAAAATTGTAAGTGGATTGAAAGAGAAACAGAGCAAAGGAAGTTGAAAAGCAAGCACATAAAAATTACCAGGACATATGTAGCAGAAATTAACATTGCTTATGAGATAGATCTATGTTTATGGGCCTCACAATTATCTACAGTATTATACTGTGAAGGACAGATAACCAGTTTCAATGTTGAACAGAACAGAAACAATTTTTAGGGCAAATTTTAGACCTAATTTCTGAGAAAACCTTTTATTTATTTATTTATTATGCTTTCTGGTATCTGCTCGTTCAGAATGATCAGGTCAATATTGAGCTGAAACATAAATATTTTCAACATGAATTGACAAATCTCTGGCAATTTCCCTTTGCTCAGAATTTTTTTATCATAAATCCCATTATAACAATATTACCACACCTAAGAACATTCCTACCATGAATCCAGAAATTGTATAATGCATTGAGAGCACAAGCAGATAATTTATATCAAAACCCTTTGAAGTTCATCACAAACATCACAAAAACTATTAATATCACAAACTCGTTGATTTATGATAAAACGCAATCTCTATTGTTGACATACTGGCATTACTCAGAAGTATTATCTATTTTGGTCTTACTGAAAGCAAATGATTTTGAAGATACCTATTCTTTCAGTATTTTCAAAGAAAGAAAAGCATGTGAGCAAGGTACTCCTGTTTTTTGTTAAAAATGGCCAAACAAAGGACTAAAAAAAGAGTAACAGAAAAGTATAATATAAAAGGTAAACAGAAAAAAGCTAGACAGAAGGAAGGATAGGAAAGTACATTAGGGAAGAACTTGAGATAGCAGAGAAGTTAAAATTTTAATGAAAGATACATGTAAAGAACAGAGTAAGAACCATTTCATTTTATTTTCTTCTTCATGGCAGAATAGGAAGCCATATGGTTCCCTACAAACACAGAAATAATAATCTGATAATTTTACTTTTACTCGTTTCTTACTAAGAGACACTTTTACATATGCACAAACACACATTAATTTTTTTTTTAATTGAGAGCGTATATTTTGACATATAATTGTCCGCAAAGTCAGATCGAATAATTCAAGTCTGAGAGCTATATCTCAAGGGCTATAGAACTAATCACCAAATTTTAGAATTCTTCACTTCGAGCCTATCTACTGTAGTAGGCTACTCAGTAAATAATAAAAACATTTTCCAAATTATATTTAAGCAAGTAAATTCCTTAAAATATCTGCTGAGTTCTGGCAGACTCTTATCAAAGGAATTCAAGAACTGTTTGATTTATACACCAAGGTTTGACAATGTAACAATATGTGAAAAAAATCAGAACAATTCTTGATTAGTGGCACTTACCTAGCTTTAAATATTGTCCAATAGTTATTGTTTCCTAGCCAGGTAAACAGACAACAGAAAAAAAAAAAAAAAGACCCACAGCAGCATAAGATATTTTTCCATTCTCCTATTGCCTGATTTCTTGGAAAAACAGAAGAATCAGCACCGCTACCAGAAACCTCCAATTAGGAAACTTGCTATAAATTTTGCAGATGTTTCAAGTCAAAGGAATCATTTTGAACTTGGTTTGAGTCTCAATCCCTACTGTTTTATTTCATTTATTCTGGTTTTAAGCCAAAAGGTAACTTTCTGATAACAGTTCATAACCTTGCTGATAACTGTCTTTGCTGGTAACCAGCACTAGGTAGCTTGGGAATGTTATTCAAATCAGAATCATATTAATAAATCAATGTTATTTAATTCAGATAATATTAAAAGAGTTATTACGAAATACCAACTGTATTGAAAAAAGAAAAAGGTAGATTAAAAAGCAAAAGTCACAAACAGGACCAAAATAAGTCCTAAGAACACAAAAGCAACCATACTTCATTAGACCAAAGGTCTGTTTAGTCCAGTATCCTACCTTTGTCAATGGCCAAAAGTCTGTTTCTGAGGTACAGTATAAGCACAGAAAAAAAAAATTATATTTGACTCTTCCAGCCTCCAAGCATTTTCAGATATGCCCCATGAAAGATGGATTAATCAGTTCAAATTCAGCAACGCATTTCTGCTATTCCCTTCAAAGCATATGACCACTAATATATTATTTTTGCAAGAAATGATAGGTATACACTTTTCTGACTTTTTTCAATGTAAATTGACATCTCTGTAGCAAACCCCAATAATTTTCTTACAAGTTAATCATAAAAAGGGAGAAATAAAGAGATAAGAAAAAAATTAATATTGTACTCAAATAATACAATCAAACATAACGAAACAAAATATAAATTGTTTATAAATGTTTAGTGTTTCTGTTTTTTCTAAAAAGATAAAAAAATCCAGGGTCATCAGCAGAGACGTTTCAAAATAAATGTCTTACCTCATATGCATAGCACAAGAATGAAAACTGACTCCTTAAGTGGCCGAGTTTGTACACACCTACGAAAACTAAGCAGCGGATGATTTCCAAAATTTCTGCTTTGGGCCTAGAAATGGCAAGTAATTCAGATTAACGTCCAACCTTTTCTTATTTGTTAACTTCAATGAAAAAGAGAATGTAGAAACAGTCCGTGATGTCCTGCACTTACACCAACTCATCTTTCTTAACCTTATAGTTAAGTTTTTATAGTATCTACCTTATATGGACTTACAGCACTGAATTTACTGGGGGTGAGAATACACATACTCACAAACTATATATAAGCTCACACAAATGTAGATGTACATACAGTTATTGTCTTTTGATCTCAAAAATGACTACAAAAAAATTCTGAAGACTGCTACATGAGAAGTTCAGAATCTTTTAATTGGTCTATTTCTGTAACTTTTTACTAATTCACACTACTAACTCCCTAAGTTACACACGTCTCTGGAATGCTGACAGATTTTTACCTATCCTGAAATAAACTATTCAGTCCACAAAAGCGAAAGGTATTTCTTTCTGAAAACCTAATGAACAGCAGGTGCAAAGCAGAACTGGCACCTCCATCTCAAAGGAAGCTTCTATTCCACATTTCTGTTCCGGCAGGGCAAACAGTTTCCCTGTAAGAAAAATCTTAAATCTGCTATTTACTCTTCTGTAGGGTCATGGTGTCCATATGGACTACTCCCATAGTGTACATCTCACTGGGCTGGTGTATTCAAGATCAAATTTGATTTGAACCCATACCGATTAAATTTGGTCCTAAGTCCACACCACCCTTCACATGATTTGGAGTCTACTGTGAGCTACACTGTGTGCTTTTCATATACTATCAGGGTATCTGACACCTGTGTCATACTACACAGGACACAGTATGATTGCAGTCTGAGCTTGAGCTGCCTTGGGACAGCCTGCAGGTCTCCCTGCCCTGCCAGTGTCCCAAAACCAGAGATGTGGACCCAACAAATGCGAGCATAGAGAGGGACATGAGTAGCCCATCCTGTAACTTTTCTGCAATGGACAATATAGATATAGACACTCATCACTATAGGAACACTCCTGGGTTTAGGTAGTTGCTATTCACGTATTATTTTCTGTTCAATGGATAGCAACATACATGTCCAAGTGTATCTATAGTTCTTTATCAATATAATTTTTAACGCACTTGAGATTTCCATATAATGATAAATAACGCATAATGAGAGAAGAAAAAAAACTTATTTTTATCTTGCCTGTTTTCCAGAAGTAGTCCGAAAGAGGTCAGGGACAAAATGATAAAGCCAATTCTCAGGAGAATAGTTCCCTGTGATAACATCTGTAAAAAGTAGACAAAAAATTCATTTAGAGTAATTTTCTGAAGAGAAACTGAGTTTTAACAGAACAGTAGCTTCAACTTTCTCACTCACTGCTATTAAACTAATTTGTTACTTTAAATTTTAGAACAAAAAGTATCTGCTCTGCACAGCACACTTAACTGGAGTAACCACCTTTATACCTGTTTCCTGAACACTGTATTTCCAAAATGTTGTTTAAGATATTCCCTTCTTCACTCAGTGTTTTCCTGAAGCTACTTGATTCCCTTATGCCTTTACCCAAGAGGCAACAAACTTATTTCTAGATAAAAATCCCAGCAGCCCTGTTCTTTTTCATCTTATATTACCATGTTTTTACAATAGTCATCTATGAATCCCAATGGATACCAAAAGCAATACATTGGTGAGAATAAGAATTCACACGACATGGCAATATAACCGATTTAAGAAGAAACAAAATTAATGTTGTCCCTTCATGACAACTTGACACTTGGTTCCCAATTCAGAAAAACTCTTCAACTCATTAACTTCAATCAGACTTAAAACACTTTTAAACATTAACAGGTGTGTTAATACTTGGATGAATAGCTGCATGAGGATTTATGTCCTTAAAATTTACATCAAAATGATATAAACAAAACTCAGGAAAACAGAAATTATTTTCATTGTGAAGTTTAATTTTTTTCTTTTCATTTCTTAAATATTTTTTGTATTCTACACTGCTGCCTTTGAAAATCAAATATTTAATCAGTTTTCTTGTTCCCTCCCTGACTTCCTTTCAAATATTAGTTTTGAAAAGTCTTTGTTTTTTCATTTAAAAAACAACAAAAAACTCCAAAACAAAAGTAATGGATCTTGCTGAGTTATAGGAATCCTTTCTGGCTTCAATAGCAAGAAGGTTTACGAACAGCATCTTGTACCTCAAGAATGCAGGCATTGGAAAATCAAAAATCTATGAAAGTCTGCCCTGATTTCAATAAATCCCACTCGGTGACATGCCCACCTTCCTTCAGCGGTGGCCCCTACCCCTCGAAGAGATCTAAGGTAAAGTATCTGTGAGCGTGGGAGGCCACAGGAGGATATTCTCAAGTTTTACAGCTGTGTGAACTTACAGTACCCATGTTTGCAAAACACATCAAACCACACACTCAGGCTGGGTAGGTTTCTGTTGTTTTACTGAAGAATCACAAGCACCTACTTAGAGATCCTTAACAAACAGTTATTGAACAAAGAAAACACAATCCCAGCAACTAGCGAGCTAAACAGCAGCCCCACCAGTTTACAAGCCAGAGCACTCTTCTCACAAATGACACCTGTCAAGCCGCTCTGTTGCACAGATTTATTCCAGGATAGCTCAAACTCATTACTGCATCGCTACATTTCCAACCTAATCCACCCCTCCTTATGATAAACTTACAAAACCTCAGACTGATGATTACTATCATCATCTACTTATATGTAGACCATAAGAAAGGATACTCTTTACACTTTTCCTACATTCTTACCCTGGGCATCTCCTATCAGCCATCACAGGAGACAGGAATACATTCGCAAATTACAGATACGAGTTTTAAAGTTTGTCATTAAAAGATTGAATTGAGGATGCTCTTTTTGAAACCTTGTTTCTAGAATCCAAAAATCCCACAGCTATCCTAAATTTAAAAGACTTTCCACTGTTAATATGAAGCAATTTATTTTGAAGTGACAAAATTTTTGGACAGAACATTTTTGTAAAAATCAGGCACAGACTCTTTAAGTTTAAAAGTTCTTAAACTGCTCATCTAGCCACAGTAAGTTCAACTCCCACTTCAGCTTCCTGTAAAAATTGGGTCATACAAAAATTCAAGGAGTGAGCAAAGAAAAACATGATTTGGCACAGGCATAAGAGAACTCACCCATAAATTTCTTAGAAATGCTTTGATATGTTTTTCAATGATTGTTACTTGTCAAATAAAGGAGTTTGCCAGGGATCTAGGACTGGAATTCAAGACTTTCCTCCTTAGAGACTGTCCTCACTTTTAAGTTGGAGAATTACACCTTTTTTTTTAAACCTAGTCCTTCTGGCCAGGTGGGTCTGATTTTGCTTTGTGTTTCCAGTGCAATGCACCAACTTCTACAGACTGCCTTAAAAATGTTCCCACAGTGGTAGGGCGCTATTCTGAGAAAAGGAATGTAAGGTTTTGTATCCCCCTTAGGCAGGAAAGAGGACTGAATATCAAATCCAAATTTCAAGCAAGTCACGTAATTACTACATTACAATGTATGGCTAAAATTGCAATTTATGGAAAACGAATGAACCCACAACAGTTTTGAGAGTACAAATGGTAATATTTGTCTTCAGGAAGGCTCCAGCAGTACCTGCTATGAAGTGTGTCTTCAATTTCCAATTTAAAAGAGCTGCATGGTTTCACACTTTTCTGCCCTCCCAGCGTTTCTGAGCTGACTAACACTAGACAACCAGCCATCAAGCCCTAGGCATCTGGGTTTCCTTGAGATTCCAGTTTCAGAAAACCGAGGCGCTGATTCAGCCTGTCTTCCTTTAAGTACCTTCACTGAAGTGCCTAAAAAACTGCTATTAACCTAAACTTTCTCAGTAATCAGTGGAGAGAGTGCACTTTCTGATGATTCTATTTCTCTCCATTAACTAGACAGCCAGTCTAGAGGCTAAATTTGGTCCTTACACTAACAGTTGGATTTGAGTGGATGATGGAAACACTTTTCCAAAGCAGACACTTTTCAGTCATATTTTCAGTGTTGTTTTCTCTCATAACTTCTATCAGAATTCTTTTCTTTGCCTAAAAATATATTTTAATTACCATTTATAAAAGAGTAGGAAAAAAATCATACATTACTTTTTAAAAGTTAACATATTTTCAGGAAAAAAATAACAATTTTTGTTATTGTTTTATTATATTGTTGTTGATGGACTTTGAAATAATGACAAGGTTGACATCAGAGACACTGTAATATTGTCATTCAGACTGCATCTTTCTCTCCACAAACAAAGAAAGGATTGAATACAAAAATTTGGAGTGTGACTCTGCAAAACTTCTCTTAAACACTTTCTCTGAGACGTGCAAAATTGATGCCTGGAGTTATCATTTGACTCTCCACATTTACCCAGCCACAGAAGAAAAAAGCACAGATCAAGAACTTGAAAGGAAATTAATACATTCCAGTTCAGTTTTAAACATTTTAAAAATGGGAATAGAAATACAATCTAATGTATGTCAGTAAATCAGAAGAAAGTTTTGTTGGTATAATAACTACCTGAGCCAGGTATGATCGGATTTTATAGATTCTGTTTTGCAGGCCAATTTCTATTTCTCTTCAGACGGCTCTCCTACTTGAACCGTAACTTTTTTAACACTAGCTGTTTGCAAAACTTCGTATGGTCCAGTAGCATCTGTGGCCCACAATGTGAAGGACTGGAGGACTCTAAAGCGCAGCCTGCAGATAACACTTATTTGCAAACTGGTACTATCATCAGATTCGCACAAATGCTTGGCTTTAATGCCTGAGTACAGTGTTGCAGCCTTCCGCTTCCCAAGTCTTCAGCTTTCTGGAGTGATGAAGGGTGAGCCATAAAGCCTTACTGGGAACCATGAAGGTAGAAGGTGTAAGTTACCCTTCAGTGTAGATACATGCACCACATTCACAAACAGCAAAAAAATGTGCTCCCTCATTTCCCTCTTGTCCTAGTCAAGGACAAGAAATATGCAGTGAAATACACCCTGATGCCATTTGGGAATAATAGCTTTTAGAAAATAAGCCATGTAGCATAAATTTTAGCATTATTAGTTTGCTTCCATAACTTTCCCGTTATAGCTCTCGTGGTATAGTTACATGCTGCCTTGATTCTTTTATTTACTTTCAAACTTGTATCACCCTGTGAAGTGGATGCTGCCAGCTGAGGCATCCATTTTCTAGGCATTACTCTAACAAAATCAACAAAACAGTCAGTGGGTTATATCACTAAACTAAACATCATATATTAAATCTACACACTGCAAGTTGCAATGTGAAAAGAATGTGCCTTCTACACCTTTGTTCGTGCAAGCATCCTCCTTCCACTTAAACATAATATGCATGGACGTAGATATAAAATAAATTAGTATTTATATACTGGAGTATTTGTATAAACAGAGAAGCCTGTGGGATCACAGCAGGTTCCCCAATTACAAGTCAGCCACAACTTTGCAATGTGGTTATTGGCTGCAATCAAACAGAAAAAAATATTTCTTTTGGATTTTGATTTCATTGAAAGCTTTAAAAATATCTTGGAACCTTAAAAAAAGGGAAGGTTATAGAATTTTGGGAAGAAGTTTACATGGCTTTGTAATCAACAGGTTGCCACAGCATTATGGTTTTATATTTTTTTAGTAATGAAAAAATAATTCATTTAAACAAAGGAAATATGTCATTCCAAATGTGTATCTAGATGAAATTTGAAAGATTCCAAATGGACTTTTATATTTCAAAGGACTTGGGTTCTTTTATTCCTTTTGAAGAATAACATGGATGCATTTTCTCATCCTGGTGTGTTCAGTGTTTCAACAGAACTGCTAGGAACGATGTCAGCACATTTCATAGTTTAACAGATGCCCTGCTGTCATATATCCGACACTTTCAACATTCAAATGAAGAATGTTACTACAATGCTATGAAATTTGCATTGTTAGCTGTCTTTGTATGAATTTATTTTAACTTAGAATTCCTAAAGATTTGTAAATTCTTAGCAATATTCCATACACATTACTTGGTGATGTCCTACTGAATGGATACATTAATTGTGTTCTCAGCTTTCAAGAGATCTATCTTATCCCTTACTACTTTTTGTCTAATTGAAACTGCTCACATATTCATAGCATTATAAGCACAGTAAATGTTACTGTATCTATCAACAATAAAAAAGACACTGAAAAATGTGTTTAAGGTACACTTGACTTTGATTTATGTGATGCATGCAGTTCTGGAGCTATGAGACTTTTACTTTGAATGTACTGCAGTTTTACACTCCTAGCACTCTCTCTGGGACTGATCCAAATCCCTTTTCTTCAATGAGCTTTGGATCAGATCTAGATGTGCAGAGCTCAGAAGTAATTTTTATTCTCTGGATGTAACGCAGATCGCTATATAGAAAATAAACACTGTACGCTCTCTCCTGTGGAAAATATATATTTGTTCTTTCTTGTTTTGCTCTTTTTGCAAGTTAAATGTAGGTCATTCAGACCAAAGGTATATGGTTGCTCTTTACGTTTTGAGAAATTTAACACTTTTACAGGGCGTGAGACCAAACACTGAGCAACTGTAATCACTTGAGAAATGTAATAGCTGTGTGCTGTGTCTTATGGCTATTATGAAATGGAACTTATACCTAAAAATGAGGAAAACAGTTAGCTTTCTCCATTTATGGAGCTATGCCACAGTTATGACATAATTCATAGCCAGACAGAAAGTTCCAGTTGTATCCATAGACATTTCATAACTCAGTGTAGTGGAAAACTGATATTGAAGAAAGATTTTTGCCAAGTAAAGTTATTCATACACAAGCTTCCTTCTCATGACAGCTTCCCCGCTACACTGCAGAGCGATGCTGGAACTCTGCCTTTGGACCAGCACTTTCTACACCCACGCCAAAGGTTTATGTCCTGAGATGAGGTGCTTCTAGTCCCCCGTGCTCTCCTTCTTATCCTTACTACCTTATTACCCCACTGTTTTGTGCAGAGAATTTTTTAGTTGTTTTTCTACAATAAGTTAATAGATGGTGGATCTTCAGGATGTTTCCTCCATGACTGCAAGAATTTAATGATCATCTGGGGCTTGGGTGCATTTTTCAGCTTTCCTTATTCTTAAACAGCTGCAGTTATCAGCAAAGAAAATAATTTGGACCATCCATTTTTCCTTTCAGGACCAGAAAAAGGCAAAAAAAGAAAATAATAAAATAGGAAAAAGCTCATGAGCAGACTACTTACTTCTTACTGCTAAAAGCAACAGCAACAAAGTAAAGAAAAAAAAACAACAAAAAAAAACAACTAAACAAAACCCCACAGTTTGATCCCTATGCAAATATGACTTGCTTTTGGTATGTAGGAATCTAGAAGCATATCCGGAAAATCTTGTAGAGGCTTTTCTCAATATAAGAACACTGGCAATCATGTGTACTGTATATCTTGTATACATTGGAAGTATTTATCCTTAACTTTGGCTTAATTTCCTGTCCTCAGAAATCTCTAAGAATAGACTAAGCCTCAGATGTCTTAGTAATCTCCAAATTCCCTGCAGTTGCAGTGTGACACTTTACAGAGGCGAACACTATGTGTAGAATAACTTAATATTAATCAGAAGAGTATGCCTGAGGTAGCTTTTATATTATATCAGGAATGCTACCTAAAATAATTACTCTTTAAGCTTTTCTCAAAAATTGCATCATTCTACTGGTCTGATATGATACTCAGAATACATCTAACCAAAAACGTTAAAAAAAAAGGGCTGTAGCAGCTTGTATATGCAGAGCTACCAGAGCAGCTATAAGCCTGCTGCCACATATCCCAAGAAATTACTGCAGGCAGAGTCCCTCTCCTGCCCTTCTTGCCCTGGGATGCAAGAGGAATGTTTGAGTCAGGAGACCAAAACATTGACGTTTGGACACAATTTCTGACAGCTTTGAAATGGCTTTGCAGTTCCCTGGAATCCTTCATGGATGTCCATGGTCAGATATGCAATAGAGACTTATTTCTAGAAATGTGCCTCCTGGCTGGATTCAGACATGTTGGTCATGGGCAAAGGCATTGGGGTGCAGTGAGAAGGGCTTCTCCCTGGGGAAGGGGCAGGGGGCTGGTGGCAGCTGGTAATCGGGCCTCTGACCCTGAGGGGAAGGGTGCTGTCCCACAGCAGGTGGACATGGGACAGTAACCACCGTTGGCCAAGGGCTGGAGATCATCAAGCGAGTATGATGGGATAAGGCAAGTCCATGGGCAGGCAGAGGCTAAAGAACCCAGGGGGCCCTTGGCTCTCTGACAGGAGGCCTGTGGCAACGTGGGTGACAAATACAATGAAAAGACTGCTGTTTAACCAAGGAGTTAGTAGAAAGGGTTTAACAAGCAGGCCAAGGACTGTTTTATCAAACTCCTAGACATTTGTGGTGTTTTGGTTTTTGACTGATTTGTGGCAATATTAGATGCATTAAAATTATGCTTCATAATGAGAAGATTTTAGCTTTAGTAAAGTAGAAAGAGTTGTCAAGGAAGGAAGAATGAAAAGGAGGTTGGAAGGGTGTGAAGCCATGGAAGCAATTAGTGTCCTGCTTCCTGTAGGCAGAGATGGGCTCATAGTTCACCTTCACAGATCGCCAGGTATCCTTGCAGGAACCACATTGCGTTACCAGGGAGATCCTGTCAGCCCAAACATGCAGAGGTAAATACTTGCCTGTCCTTGCCACATTTCTATCAATGCTGTTGTATGTTCGAGACTGGAAGAAGGATTTGCCCTGAGTTTGTACTCCTCTAACTCTGAACTCATGCTGACACCGAGCTTCCCAACTGCAAGCACCGCAAGACCTTTGCAATCCTCCTTCTAAAGCTTGGGCGTTACTGGCATCTAACCATATGACCAAGACATCTTAAAACCTACACAGTTTCAAGTCTAAGATCCATTTTTCCTTTCATAAGGTCCTAAAAGCTAAAGCAGACACATCTTCTATGGAATTGTTTTTTTAATTTAATTGCTTAACTTAAACATATTAATCTGTAAGTAATTAGTATGGTTACTGAACATTGTTTAATAAACAATATCAAGCATTATAGATTTAGCCATTTATTTTGACTCTTTTAACAGAATATAGTTATTATTAACAATAGTTTAAATAAGATATGAGTCAAGCTGTAGAGCCTCTACTCAGTGCTTTATTATTTAAATACATTGTGTCATATTACTGTTAGCATGAGATTTTATTTCATAAAGATAGGAATTACTTACAGTCACGGTACCGAGAAGTTCAGTATACAAGTCCATTATTACAGCAAAATGTACAACTGCGTAGCAATTTAGATAAGCTGGTACACTTGGATTGAAGGGAACTTCTTTTCCAGTGATCTGTACAAAGCAAAACAGATAACAGCCTTCAACAGTGAGCTGCTCCAGCCTGTTATTCCTTAGTATTCTTTATACTTACAAAACCAAAAAAGATTAAGGGACATACATAGATAATTGCACAAAGATAATCTACTATCAAACTTATGTACTAGCTAGTGAGAGACAGAGTTTAACTCTGTATGTGTGTATGTTCACAGCTAAAAGAAAAAGAGAAATTACTGTACTCTATAGAATAATTTTGAAAATCTCTTTAGGAAATGAATAATGAAAAGATAAATAAGAATTATATTTTTTTTCCTTCAAATAAAAAAAAAACACAGCTAAAACATTCATTTCCTTCAGTTTCTGTTCCCATTTCATCTCCCCTATGCTTTACGACTGCTAATTTGCTAATTTAAAATAGCATGTGTAGAGTTTTTAACATTGATCCAGTAGCATTAAGAGGTCCAAGTAAATTACACAGAACTGAAAGCCTGTGCATGTTCTATTTACCACTGGGATTTCCTCAGGAAGGCCAAGTCTAGGTTTGCCTGGTCCCCAGCCTGGCCCTTTGAATATGACAGAAAGCTTATTGCAGAATCCAGGTGTGGCCCAAAACGTGTTCCAAATATGAACCAAGGGACGTAACTGAAAAAAAAGAGCAAGTAATTTTTCATTGTTAGTAAAATAAAATTTAATAAAACATTATATTTTATTCATTTTTAGCTCTTAAGTAAATGATTTTTCAAAGTCTGTAAAGGGAATATATTATGAATAGAGGAAGACAGTCAGAAGTTCAGAAAACCTGACCAAAATACGCAGGAGCTGTATCAAGCCCTTGGTTTATAGTGAGGATTACAATGACTCCTTCCCAGAGGAAAATTTGTCTCTCCTGTAATCAATCCAGAGTATTTAACGGTATGTTGTATAGCTATATTTATGGTAGTTTTAAACTAGAATTTGATTACTGGGACCTTGACATGACATACTCTCAATAACTAAATCATTTAGTACCTGATGCAATAGATACAATTGCACAAGCTGTGGCCATCCTTCCAGTTTCCAGCCCAGCCACACCTGCTGTAGAATTCCTCATTCTTTGAGACACCTCCTTGGGTGAACAGTCATGGAAAGCAAACGGGGCTTCAATATTTCTCAGTCCCTGAGGTTCTTAGAGAGAATTTTTATCCAGCTTAACTGAAGCCTGGACCAATAAATCTAAGAACCGCCACACTAAGTACTTTTCCTTCTTTTTTCTTGTCTTTTCATATTTTTTAATTAAAAAAAACTATATTCAACCTGTTCTGGAGGTTTTGTTGAGACCATGATAGCTGTCAACACAAATCATTCAGGAGTACCTTGAACGGCAAATATACAGAAGAGGTAAAAAAAGTAAAGGTATTACACCATGGGGTTATGTATGAAATAGCAATATTCAGAGAAGACAACAGATGAAATATGTATGTTTGTTTGTGCTTCACCACATATTGCTCTGCATATGGCAAAATGGACATCACTCAGTCCAAGGCCTGTTATATCTCCATTGTAATTAGTTGTTAATTTTACTGTATTGTATTTTCATGATGACTACAAGCTCTGCATATACTCAATGCAGGGAGTAGAAATAATTGTTTTGTAATTAAATACTGAAGAAAATGTAGATAATTTAATTGACTGTGCAGCAATGCAAGGATGGTCTCAACTGTGCCTAAGAGACGAGTTTCTTTTGAACATGAGTGCCTGTTGAAGATACCAGAGCTGGTAATAACAAACCTGCAGCATGATGGGGTCAAATGAATTTACTGGATGTGTTAAGCCATATACAACTTTTGCATCTTCTGCCTCAAATGTTCCTGATGGAAGAAGAAAAAAAAACAAACAAAAAAACCAACCAACAGTTAAATCAAAAATATACATGCTTTTGCCATACTAACTAAATATGAGAGAGAACACGCTTTTTTTTACTTACCAAATATCCTGTCCCAGATAATGAGTGTGCCACCATAATTTTTGTCAATGCAGTAAGGATTTCTACCTATGATAAAAATGTTTGATGAGATCAGTAATTACATATATAAGAACATATGCAATAAAATTATGAAGGGAAATCTTCATTATTAGCATCAATTTGTAATCTAAAAACAATTTTAAAAGGTAACTAACCCACTGCTCCTTATACATCTATGAAATTTATTTTTTCTTATGAGGCTTATTGCTCTCTTTCTACTCAGGTTCAAACATACAAATCAAATGTCATACACAAAATTTCTGTGAAATAAAAGGATTCATCTGAACAGTAAACTCAGTTCAAAATATATTTATAAAGACAAATTGAAAAGCAAACAAAAAGTCACTTCACCGGTTTATACCTAAGAAAATATAGGCTAAATACATTTCTGTGCAATCATCTCATTAATGGCTTTCAGCTGTCTCTATCTTCTATGCCATATGTCTAATCCTGTCTTCATTATTATTAACTTCAGTGTAAGGAAAACTGATCCTTCTCTCTGTTTTCTAGGGAATGTATTTGTATATAAGCTGTCCTATCAAATGTATGAGGAAAGAAACATTGATTACATATCCCCAAGTTTGTGGAGATTGGAGCAACCGTACAACACTTGATCAGCTCAACAGTGATTCTGCCTAACTCCGATCAGGATCAGAGGATTAGTTTGGATTTACAGCACAGCAAATAAGAGCAGAGTGTCTCCCTCCAGGATTACCAGTACTTGTGCAAATTTTAAGGATTAGACACCTACAGCACCACAGTCTTTTTAAAAAGTCTACACAGTGCTATAAACACTTTACACATGGAGGATATAATAAATATTAATAACATCCCCTGTACATATAACAGCATTTCAGTCTGTTTCAAATTATTTTATTCTTCCACTCCCCTATTACTTTTTTAGTTGTTATCTCTGCACACTGAATGAGCCAAGGTCATCTACAAAATCCACTTCTATTCCTCAGGTACGTCCATGATATTTTTCAGTATGCAGTGGAGTTATTAATCCAATTTACATGTGCAGCACGGTCTTGAATGCCTCTGAATATTGATGAAAAGTCAATCATCATGTACTTATGTAAAGTGAGACTTTTCAATAATTCAGACAGCTGAAACCAAATTCCACGGAAACATTTAACAGTCCTTCTTCTGAAAGGTAACCATATCTTTTCACACATTCAGTGCTTGAATTTGAATGCAAAAGCATGTTAGTGATTGACAAGTTGATGGCGTTTTAGTAGTCAGGGAAGGATATTCATATTTACAAATGTTGAATTGTTTTGCTCAAAGTCTTCACGTTATTTCATGTTATCCAGGCTTAATTTCTGCTCAATAATTAATCTTAAATATAAAAATTTTAAAATTAATAGTAAGTTATAGAAAAGTTTCTTAAGATACTGTGAAATTTCTAATGGAACAAGGACTATTTTTGAAGCAATGATAAAAATTAAAATCCTTCTGTAAAACTAATTTTACAGTACAATTTTAGTACTTTATTATCTTTATTATACAAATAGGGACCATGAGAAAAAACACATTGAGGAATAAGAGGTTACACTTTTAGCTTACCATGATGAACTCTGTGATGACTGGGAGTATTAAGAATCCACTCCAGAGGCCCAAGTTTGGTGACAACCTTAAGAAAAGTAATGTTTAAATGAATTTGCAAATACTGTATAAAATCAAGAAGAAGGAGGGAAAAGAAGGGGAGAAAATGCATAAAGAGGATGTTTGTCTTAAGGAGAATTGCATAAAAAGACAAGAATGAACCTTTTCACTGTATTACTGTTACACGAATTTTTATGAAAAAAAGTGACATTTACTAAAATGCAAGTTAAAAATTAAATTTTCTTTTGATCCAGCAGCACATTTTCTTCTTATTTTTATTATCAGTTCACGATTCCATACAGTTCACGTCACTCGCTTTTTTTGCCCATCTCCATTGGCACTGCTTGGAATCCAGTGTAACTGTAAGATCCCAGTTATGTGAACACTTTACATCACCAAATGGCTGGCACTGACCCAGAAACAAGTACTCCTTCCTCCTTCAGTACCTTTGACTGCTTCTTCCTTCCATCAATACCCTGCTTTTACCCCACCATAAATGCAGTAACGCAACAAACCTGATTAGGGAACTGATGTAAGTTAAAACGAATTTTGTTTTGTTTTTCTAAATTAATTTAACTGCATCAGTTCCTGAATCTGATGCAACATATGGCCACAAATGCACTGGCATGAGTCAGAGGCATGAAAAGAAAGTAGACCAGCGTAAATTCATAGTGGAGCTGCGATCTAAGGCAATGATTTAACAGTACAGAAAATTTGGCCTTGATCATTTTAGTACCAGACCGAAAATGACAGAAACTGTTGATTGCCAAAAACTCACTCTAATGATTCAAACTTTGTCAGAAAATGCTGATAAATTAAGTTTGTATCAGCAGGGTTTTTGCTAAATTAGGTGCTCTCCTGTATTATGGAGCCAAAGGAAATCCAACATTAACTTCAAATTTTGTGCTTTGGTTAGCTCAACAGAAGTGTGTAGATACCCAAACACAGCAACCACTGCTTAATCCCAAACACGAAACCATCAATCACAAATAGATGCAACCACTGGATGACAAAAAAAGATTTCTGTTCAAAATACATCCTAAAATGGTACCTATTCACTACGTCTGATTATGACCATAATGTCTTGCAATTAAAGGGGGGAGGGGAGAAGCTAAGTAAAAATGCTTAGACCATAAGAAACAAAACCCAGAACCTATCACTTTGTCTTTTACAGAACTTAATTAGTAAATTTAATACTCATACTGCAGAAATGGGTGATCTATAATGCAATAATAGAGATAATATTGGCAAACAACACATTAAGTAGAGAGTCAGACAGTTATTACTCATTAGAGCAGGCCCATTCATCTAAATAACCAACCAAACAAGGATTTTTATTCATATTTTATTCAGAACAAAGTCCTAAAATATGCCAGTTCCATTTCTGTTTAATTCACGCTTGTACAAATGAAAGTAGATCTGGACTCAAAAAGTAGATACAGGACATTCTTCAGATGTATCTAATTTTTTATGAATTAGGCAAATATCACAATAAAAGAAATAAACACCTTTTGTTCATTTTTTACTTTAAAAGAGCTAAAAGAACTACTAAATAGGTTAAGTAGAGCATTTCTGTAATGAAAGGAGTATAGAAATGAGCAATTTTTTCAGGTAGAGAGAACTGTAACATTTGGAGCTTCTGTCTCAAAATCCTGCACACGATTGACTGGAAAAGCAGAATACTGGGACAAGTTTGTTTTGTTTTGTTTAACTTGGAATCCAAGGACAACATAAGTTGGACCATTTGTCTTTCTCAGTTCTCCCTCAAAATAAGTTCAAGCCTGAAACGATCACCTAAAGGTGAGAAACGATTCATCACTTACGCTAGTTCCATTTCCCGCCTTTCTCAAGCAACAAATCCTACTGTTTTAAGCTATGTGAGATGTGACCACTAAATTAATTTAATCTGAGTCAAATGTCTTGGATTGAACTGCAGCCGAGCACCTGATTTATCTACTAGACCACACCTAACTTTGATACACTTAGGTTTAAGACATTTTTAGCTCACTATTTTAACAATTTTGTGAAAATAAACCAAATCTGTGCTAGGAAAGCAGGGAATCACTAAGGAATAGCAGTTTTCACTTTTAGCCTACAGGTTGATTACAAAAAAGTTTCTTCAGAATGAATGCCTTCAAGTCTTCAAGTAGAACTTGGTGTCTTGGGGCTCCCTGAGGACCTCAGGAACTTATGTAAAATTTTAAATAAATACTTGTGACTACTCCTGGAGAAAGTATTTTCTTTGGAAAATGAAACATCTCTTATCCTTTAAAATAGTCCTTTTTTGGGTGATGACATTTACAAATCTGCTGAAATATCTTCTCTGCAGCATCATTAGTGATTGATGGCTGAGCCCACTCCAATTCATTATTCAGCCAAGCTTACCTCTGTTGCAAAGACATAATAGTCACACACTGATGGAAATATCATCTGAGATAACAATTATAACCACATGACTTTTAAGCTCAGAGTTGGTACAGAACTCTGTACCTGACCAAGCAAAAATCCAGCATGCTGAAATGAGCAGTCCATACATCAACACTTTGGCTAAAACACATCAAAAATATTTTTTCACCAGATATTCAAAATGGTACAGGGTGCTATTTTTAGAAACTTCCTTTGTTATCAGTAAATTTACTTCTATATATTTAGCACATTTCTAAAACAGAAAAAACTGTTGTCAGTGGAAAACTTTTGGTTCCAAAAAATGTATAATGAGCCAGCAATGTGCAATCGCAGCCCAGAAGGCCAACCGTATCCTGGGCTGCATCAAAAGAAGTGTGGCCAGCAGGTCAAGGGAGGTGGTTCTGCCCCTCTACTCTGCTCTCATGAGACCCCACCTGGAGTACTGCATCCAGCTCTGGAGTCCCCGACATAAGAAGGACATGGACCTGCTGGAGCGTGTCCAGAGGAGAGCCACGAGGATGATCTGAGGGCTGGAGCACCTCTCCTATGAGGAGAGGCTGAAAGAGCTGGGGCTGTTCAGCCTGGAGAAGAGAAGGCTCTGGGGAGATCTTATTGCGGCCTTCCAGTACCTAAAGGGGGCCTACAGGAGAGCTGGGGGAGGACTTTTTACTGGGCATGTAGTGATAGGACGAGGGGGAATGGCTTTAAGCTGGAAGAGGGCAGGTTTAGATTAAACATTAGGAAGAAGTTTTTCACTTTAAGGGTGGTGAGGCACTGGAACAGGTTGCCCAGAGAGGTTGTTGAAGCCCCGTCCCTGGAGGTGTTCAAGGCCAGGCTGGACGTGGCCCTGGGCAACCTGGTCTGGTGGGAGGTGTCCCTGCCTATGGCAGGGGGGTTGGAACTCGATGATCTTCAAGGTCCCTTCCAACCTAAACCATTCTATGATTTTATAAATGTATATTTTATAAATATATCCATATACCATTCCAACAAACAGAAACTTATCACCTCTGGAAAGCTGAATTTTGAAGGCTCCTGCAGCACCCCATGGCAAAGAACATAATTATTTTGTTGAATTTTAATATGTTCTGCCATCTTACCAAGGGCAAAACTCCGACAAGCAGACCTTACACCAAAGTAAATAGTTAAGGCTAAGATCGTAATACAATTTTTGCCAGGCAAGATTCTGACCCTGTCATGCCAGGCTGACAAGAATGTACTGAAATCACAGTGAAAGGAATGAAGTTTGTAGGAACTGACTCATAACAAAATTTAATGTGGTGTAACAACAGTCCTGTGTTCAAAGAATGCCTCCCAGGCAACTGAGGGGAGAAAGGGCAGCAGCAGGTACTCCACCTACCCATCTACCTTTCAGCTGTCAGTCTACCCTCGTTTCTGTGCCTTCACTGTGGCAAGACATTTTCCTTAGAGAACAGCAATTGCGAAGGAGCTGGTAAGTATTCATGGTAGCAGTCACCAAAGCGTATACACCGCTAGGTCTCCGTCATTCAAGACAGCAAAACATTTTCAGCCTAAAATAGCTTTGTATTCAAAAGGACTTTTTAGAGTAAGAATCATAGAATCATAGAATGGTTTAGGTTGGAAGGGACCTTGAAGATCATCGAGTTCCAACCCCCCTGCCATAGGCAGGGACACCTCCCACCAGACCAGGTTGCCCAGGGCCACGTCCAGCCTGGCCTTGAACACCTCCAGGGATGGGGCTTCAACAACCTCTCTGGGCAACCTGTTCCAGTGCCTCACCACCCTTAAAGTGAAAAACTTCTTCCTAATGTTTAATCTAAACCTGCCCTCTTCCAGCTTAAAGCCGTTAAGAGCTGTCACAGTTCTCACATTTCAGGAAAAAAATCAGTTTTAAATTAAAAATTTAAAAAATTAACAGAATAAATGTGATAAGAATATCAGAACAGCTTAGTTTTTGTGGCTTGTAATCGTGATTTTCATTAAAAAAATAAAAAGATTTCTGCTACTATAATTTTAGTATGCAATAGAAAGTTTTGGTTTAAACCTTTTTACTGGACAGTAGTTTCAAAATTAAAAGAAATGGAAATTTCATTATTCAATACTGTACTTCAAACCCAATTTCATACTATTGAAAGGAAAAAGAGTCTGCTTGTGAATATAAAATATTCCTGTTCTTTATATCATCATCTTGCAGCGATTTTGGGAATACAGAAAAATAGCTACCAATCCCCCAAAAGCTGAAATACCTCAACTGTTGTCCAGTATCTTATCTGTATCTTGACCAATATGGCTGGGGGCTTTACACTTCTGTTTGTTTCCCTGATACAGATACCTACTGTTGGAAATCAATTCCTGTCTCAAATCTTTCTTCTCTCGATTAACACATCACGTGCACCTCAACTCCCATGCCAGTGACCCACAGATGACCTACAGCATTCCAGCAAAACTCTTTTCCTGTTTGCTTTGTTTATTTTTTAACATCCCATAGCCACAAAAATTTTTCACTTGCCAAAAGCCCTACAAACAGACTCAATAAACTACCTACAAATCAGATATGTATACCAGTTATAAAAGCTTTGTCAGATCTCCTCACAAAACATGTATTTTTTTTTGCTTTGTTTTTTCTTTTCTTTTTTTTTTTTAAAAACCCCAACATATTCTCTCCATTGTACTTAGGTATCACTGAATAATAAAGCAGAATTACTGACAATACTTGAAGCGTTTTCACAAGCAGTTTAATAAATAAGGCAGGCTAAAAGCTGTGTGCTTAGAAATGGTTTCCATACATTACTGAATAAAACATGCTGGAATTGAAATCTTCATCTATAATGAGAACTAAATGTTTTTTTTCTTATAATAGCAGTTCTTATATAAAGATGTTTCCTTTGTGACAGCAATCCCTAGCCTAAAGGAAAAGAACACTATGCAATATCTCTTGCGGCATGTAAGCACCTCCGTTTGCGGTCTCAGAGTTTGTCAGCACCAAGGGAAATCTTTATTGCCTGGTACCTGCACCACTTCAATGTAGTTCTTGTTTAAATAATGAGAAAAAATCGTGACATGAAATCCAAGGGAAACTTTACATCTTGTGTAACAACTCCTCCTGTCACCACTACAACATGAATCTTTACTTAACGCTGTTTCAACTTGAAAGTTAGGAAGGAATGTCGACTGAGTAGAGCAGGCAATGTTACAGTAAAACCATTCGTATGTAAAAAGTTTTTTTTTTTTTTTTCTTTGAGCATAAGAAAAGCTGTTTGCAGCACAGCATTACTTTCAATATCATAGTGTTACTGATCTACAGGACACGAGAGGGTAAATTCATCCCTGGAGCATCACTAAGCAGCACTCTGAACTTAACTCTGGGGTTTCTGTTAGACTAGTTGGTAGTAAAACACATATAACTATTGATTTCCTCATCAAAATCGAGATAAGATTTTTATTCCTGGTATATAAATCTATATTTCAGACAGTCTGGTGGAGGAATTTAAAAATAAGACCTTAATTACATTCCCCAGTAGAGCTGCTGTGTTAATTCAGGACAACACACCCATGTATTTATACAGATGGCCCTGGTGATCAGATTTGCCATGTGAAATCTCTACAGGGAAGCTGGGGAAAGGCAGAACTCCTAGGATATGTGCTCGTCTGCCAGTTTCACACTTTGAAATCCTCGGCAAACCCTGATTTATATACCACCAACTGTTTTCCTATCTGATTAGGTAGTTTTCTACTCCAGTAAGCATGTAAAATGGATGTAGCCAAATTTCCACACTGAGGAGCGAAAAAACAATATTTATAGTTTAGAAATAAAACAAGTGAGAGGAATCAGGCCTGTTGGGATCATAAAGAGTTTCACAGGGGGCAAATTTCTGATAAATCTGGATTGTAGGAATGGGAGGTGAAAGCCTAGTTTTAATGGATAGTCTGGTTTAGGGCATATTTATATAATAAACACACAGACTTAAGAAACGTGTTTATAATAAATTATCTTGAAGGCAGGCTGTTGTCACTTTTCATTGGTTTATGCCTCAACCAGGAGGTAAGGTTTGAATCAAATTGGCATCTTACGTGAATATTTCAGTTAACACTTTTAATAAGCGGATGCAATTTATTTTTTGTTTTTTTCTTTGAAGGTCCAATTAAGCCTTGTTGTGGGAAAGATGAGCACGTATAGGAAGTTTCAATCAATTTTTCCACTAAAAATAAGAGAAAGCCTACACTAACTGGTTGTGTTAATTGCAGCATTACAAATAGCAGAGCATGGAGAAAGTCACTCTTCCACTCATATATCAAGTTAAGCATTTTAAACAAACTCCAGGAGAAAAATTGCTATACAATTTCAAGATTTTTCATCAGCTTGACAAATACATGCTGGCAATTGAGGGGAAAAAAACCCAGAAAGTAATAAATCAGTATGCCAGTCCTGAAATAAACTAAAAAATAGCTAAGTGTAGCTCTTCACCTTCCTCTTTAAATAGATCAAAATACAGTCAGCATCCTATACTTTGTGTTTTTTAACAAATAAGGGTCTTTCAAATTTTCTGTTGGCTTTGAAGCCATAACTAATTTAAATAGATTATCAATGAGTACAAGCTATAAGAAAACCTCAAGAGTATTACATGTAACATGTTAAGATGGAAAATTAGATATTTTTTTTTGACAGAGAGCAGTATCTCTAACTTACCTCCACATTAACATGGTATCTTTCTGTTATTATATTAACTTTATTGAACAAATGGGTTGCTTAGATTGTTCTGCAAGATGCAGAGTGTACTGAAATGTGTTGCATCTCCAAGGAGCTAATTTCATTTATATCTTGATAATTCTCCAAAGACATAATAGACACAAATGGCCTAAATAAAACTCTTGAAATACGTTTTTTTAGTTTTAGGGTTTCTGCAGGCAGATTAGCAATAGTCAGGCCCACCGCTGCTGAAGTAAATATTTCACAGGTGTCTCTTGCAAGAGGATTGTTTGGTGCAAGAACCAGAAACCAACACTCAAACTCAAGGACTTACTAATTAGGACGAAAAGTCAAGTTCCTATTTATGTCCTTGTCCCATAACCTTTTCATTTCTGGCCTCACCAGTGACCCAGCTTCAACAGGGAAAGGGAAGGGTTCCTCTACCTGGATTGCTGCCCATCAAATGCAAGTCTCCAACACAAGCCAATTACTGTGGAGCAGATGCTTTTTGAATGAAAAAGGTCACGGCTCCTGTGCTGCATTTTGAACTCAGAGCTACTGGGTGCACAGCACTACTCAGTTCATTTAAATGATTTACATATTCGTTAAGTCCCTCTCTATTCTGCAGTTCAGTTGAAAGAGAAGCTAGATAAGAATGAAATTTAACTCACCACATCAAGGCACTTCTGGGTGGACTCAGATACAGTGCCAAGAAGCACTTAGGTTTAAAACAGGAGGCTCATCCTGGGGCTACTAAGGCGTAAAGTCAGCGCTCCTAATCATCATTGAGGTCTTAGGTGCCAAGGAAGGAACTCCAAACCTCATCCCACTATGTTTTTCACAATTAAACTGTGTTGAAGTGCAGCCTACACTTAGCAGGAGAGGAACAGTGTGCTCTCTTATGAATGTTTTATTGTCTCTCTCTTTTTTTATTCTTATTTAAAACAAAAAGCAGAGTTATATGCTTTATATATCTATAAAGACAACACTTTTCTTCCCTTGGGGGGGGAGTGAAACATGGAAAAGTGGAACACATGTTGCAGTTATTGCTAGCATTTCTGCTTAGGGATAGTGTAGTTAGCTTTGCTATTTTCCACGCTCTGGCAAGTGAGATGATGACAAGACTTTCATCCTGCAGGTTGGTCAAAAAATCTAATAAGCCATTTTGGCAGGCAGGCTGGATTGAAGCTGTGAGAGCTCTCTGCTTCTTGGAATCATGTTTGAACTTTATTGTCTATATCGTATATATACATCCTATCTGGACCTACAAAGCACTGTCTGCATTAAAGGAAGTATTTTTATCTCCCTGGTATTTATTGATGTATTTGTTCTCCTTCTCTCCACAGTAAATGCTTGAGTTGACAGTTTGTGGCAGGCAAACAGAGTTTCAGAATGATAAAAGCATCAGCTCTCAGGAATGGGACCAGAGATTTCTTTTGTAAACCAAAATTTCGTTCTTTATGCAAATCAGCGTTTAGTTCATTCCCCATTGGTTTTAGAATAATTTATTGGACCTTTGTAACAGCAAGAAAATCTAGCCTCTAAAAGCTGTTAGACGATGTGACCTGTTTCTAGGAATTCCACTTAAATCATCTGCGTCACTGAGAGTTTTCAGACACAGTCTCAAACATCAGACTAGGAGAATGGCTGTAATCACCTCTAATTACATTCATCTTTTTAATGACTTCTAGCAAAAGCCTTGTGAATGCTAAGGTTTTAGATTGGTCCCTGGTAAACTGACTAGGACAGATGTGCGTATTTCTAATTTGAAAGGGCACATCAGACAGACCTATGTCTATTTTTGGCTGTAGTGGCTCAATTAAAGAAAATAAGCTTGTTCTTTCATTAAATGAACCAATGTATTAGAATACAGAAAATGAAAAGATTTGTTGGTGTATGCTATTTGAATTCAAAATGAGTTTCCGCCATCAAATTCAAGACAGACTGCAATTTCACAATTATACTCAATACGATGGATTATTACTGATTTTACCTTTTACTGGTGATGCTCTTTATGAAAAAACAGACAAAAAAAAAAAAAAAAAAAAGCCCCACACCACATTTCTCATCTCGACCAGGGAATCAGATCAGTCCATCATACTCTGTTTCCACTGTGATCCATTCAATACCACTTGTATACCAATTTGACTCATTGCTCACAGACCTTACAGAAACTATTCGCAGTACGTTAAATTAAGCATAAATATATGCCTTTGTAAACAAGGCCTCAAGATTTTTTTTACTTACCAGCATATCAACTTCATTTTTCATTTGCAAAATATTGACGATTTTAGCTCATTACTTAAAATCTTTCTCCAACTCCACAAAACAACCACAAAACCAAAACCACCTTCTTCCCGCTGCACTTAAAAACATTATAGTCAACTAAGTTTTGTTAAAATGCTTTTTAAATTCAAAATCTCATTTCTTTATCAAATTTACCTTTCAGTTTTAAGAAATGGATTACTAAATTGCTTCTAAATCGCTAAACTACTGAAAGCACTTTCATATATCTTGTCACACTTGTTTACTCCTGCATTCCTTTCATTATTTAAATGAGACTACAGCACACGGTGTGGAAAAGGTAGGTCCAAGAAAATGGAAAAACGAAATTTGCAAAGAAATAGAGGACCAACCTCAATTGTTATGGCCTGGGAACTAATAACTGAATATTTATCTATTGTCTTATGCTGTCACTTAATTATCACATTGTCCTAAAGATTTTATGATTCTTTTAACTGCCATCTAATAGACTTTTGTCTCAAATTGTTTCTGCTTAAAAAGACACATATATCCACTAGAGTTTCGAGAATAGTTTTTGCTATTGATCTGGTACATCCCAGGTGTACTGCTACTTAAAAGAAATATGTGCAATTTTATGTATTTTACTTCATTTTACCTAGTTCTTTAATCTGTTTGTTTAATTTCCTTAATCGACCCTATGCTAATATTTGGGAAAAAAAATCAAAACAAAACATAGAAGATTTTTTCTGAACCTGGCCATCTTCCTAAGTAAGAACTGATTGATGTACGGGCTGCAGGAGTGGGTCACAACAGCTCACCTGTACTCAGGCAGCCCCGATGGGCTACGCACGGCTTCCTGCCAGGAAGAGAATTCCTTTTCATGAAAGCATGAAGCCTCCACAATCTCTCTCTCTTTCAAAGTTTTTCATTAAAGAAAACTGAGCAGAAGTCAAAAACTAAAGAAAGTCATAGGCAGAAACCTTAGATCAGCACCACACTGCATATAAGTACAAAATATTTTTTGACAAATACAATATGCTTTCACAGCAAGATTCAGTTTTACTGAATTGGTGTTTTCTAACAAAAACAAACTTATTTTGGCCTATATCTGTATCAAGTTCACTTCTCTTTTTCCAGCCTGCATGAGGTGTTGCCAAAATTTTTTCCATTCCTCGCCTGTTTTCATCCATGTTACTCCTGGTTAATAGTAGTGGCTCACCTTTTTCTGCTCCCAGAGTTTGATGAGGTAGGAAGACTTAAACAAGGGAAAAAGAGATGCCTTAAGAAACCTGACTTCCATAAGTATGGTAAAGGACAGATTACAGTCTTTCCTTAAATTAGAAAATTAAACAGAAACTAATGCATGTCAAAGATCAAACAGGCACGGAATAATCTGCTGCTGCAATTACTACCAACAGGGATTGATTCAGTTGATACTTTCCAAATACAATTTGACATCTCATAAAAATTACAGCTAAACCAACAGAAACTAATTTCTGTTTTTTTCACAGGTGTCTATCAGGTTATAAACACACCTAACTTATTGGTTGTAATAAATGCATAACGGAAGGATATAGTTTAATATAAGCCATAGACCTTCCGAATCACCCTGTGAAAATAAACTGAAAATGGAGTATTTCTGTCTGTCAGTAACAGTCCTGAAACATTTTGTGGCTTTTGAAAAATTAGATTTTTTAGTGCTCTTTGACCAAAGTATTTTTTTTTAACTTCCGTTATGATCTAGATGAGAATGGTCTAGTCATAGAAACATTTCTCCCAGGCCATTTAAGAGCAGATCTACTGACTGAGTTATTCCATTGACCTAAATAGTATTGGATAGGACCAGAAATTGTTTTCTTTTGATTTATTGAGCTCCTATCTTTATGCACTGTTATAGGAAAGTGTTTTCTTCAGTTATTTTTGGGTTGGATACTTTTTTTTTTTTCATTTTTCATTTAAAACTATTATAAGTTTATTTCTATACCTTGGTGCTACTCAGAGATTTTTTTAACAGATCTTTGGAAAAAATTTTATATCATTTCAGATTGCATGTACACAGTGCACTAACACACAGAAGCAGTGAAAAAAAAAAAGTAGACTTCAGACAGCAAAAATTCTTGTAACGGAAGCATATAGTTAAATGCAAATGCACAACTGAAGTCACAAAGTCATGTTTTCACTCTAGCACATCCAACCTTTCTTTGTTAACTACAGAAATGCCTTTTCTGCATCAATAGCCTATTTTGATTATAGTAATAATAGGAGATCTCTAGCACCACAAGAATGGTATAGTATATCTTTATATAAGATTTATGGTGTTTAAAATGCTGTACTATTTTATATAATAGGCCCAAGTATGCAGGAAATAAAGAAGTCTAACTGAGGTAGAACAATTGGGTACTTTTGATTGTTACTAATTTGGTATACTGTCTTCACAGGAAGATATGGAGCCACATTCAATTAAAATAAAATAGACCATGTCTGATCTGCTGGTAGGAAAGCTAGACAAAAAATGATGTAACAAATATTGAAGAAGGTCAAAGTTAGAACACAGGAAACTTCTCTTAGCATTGTTTGAAACAACACTGGACACATTCAAAATTAAAGCATAGGGAAAATATCAGGGATCATACTTCAGCTATAAACTTTTGCTCTAGGCTGAAACACAGCATAGAAAAGTTTCAGCACGCATGTTCATTCTCTTGTAATTACTGAATTAAATTTAAATTACTCCCAAAACAAACCATCTTCCCTCAGAAACTTTGATATACTTTTGTTCTTTCCTATTACTTAAATATTACTCTTTTTTTTTCATTTCTAAAACAGATACCCATATCCATTCTTAAGCTTTTCACTGCTATAAAAAAAAATTGCCTATTAAAGAAAAGAGATTTTTTTCCCTGTATCTTACTAGATTTTCTTTTTCTGAAGGAGAAAGATGTGTAATCAAAAATCATGAAGTTACAATTTCCAAAAATACTTGACTAGTCAATACAGGGTCAAATCTTGCCTAAGGAAACATCAATACTGATTGAAAGCAAGAGAAATCTGAGAACAAACTTAATATTCGTATCAAATGTTCCTGCATTCTAGAAGCAAACTACTACCTCTGGCATTAGCAGAAAAGAAATGACACTTATCTCCACTAGACCCCCTAATGGAGCACCCTATAACAGCACCCATCATGGGCTTCCCAGAGGACACCAAAAGCGGCTGGGGGATGATGAACTCCTAGCTCTCAGAGCAAGGGCTAGCAGCGTCACTAAGACAGGATGCCATTTTCTATCTAACCCCCAGGCCTGCAGCCCCAAATAAACCTCATGTGCCTAGGAAAGTACTGGAAACTGAGACCTATAGAAAGGATTTTCATTTTACTATAACCCGTGCAACATAATTAGAACTGTTAAAATTCAGGAAAAGGTCTGTTAGAAAAAATATTAGAGATGCCAACAGCTTTTAAACAGTTAAATTGTAATAGTTGTTGCAAAAAGTCCCAGTATAATGGTGAAACATCATATTAATTTTACCAAAAATATCGGCAAATATAACCTGTACGGCTGCAATAGCTGCTACTATTTCCCTTCTCTTTTCTGTATACCCATTGCCCCTTGAGAGTAGGAAATCTGCTAATACGTGGTGTAACCCTATTTCTATTTTGACATCATTTTTGACCTTAAAGCATGATTTCAAACATATTTCAAGTGATTTCAGCTGTGCTACAAAACTCAACATTATCAACATTAAGAATAGCTTCCCTTGTAAACAAAGATCTATGATTGGATCAAACTGGATCAGTACAAACAGATCCATTGTTTTTCTACTGGCACAATAATTTAATAGTAAGGAGTGCTTATCTTTTCATTGAGACTGAAATTCATTCCTTGTTTAGACTAGTGTCTAAACTTGGCACATTGCATATACGCTGTGGAAATTCCTTTTAAGCCCTATGAAGGATTTAGCGCTTTAGAGGGATATAGGTGATTCATAAGCCTCTGAAATTCACTTTAGAAACTTTAGACGCACACTGTGGCACCAGTGCTGAGACTCATTGAGTTACCGCTTCACAGCAGAACATTAGAAACTTCTCAGCCAAGGAAGAGATGGCTTCAAACAGCAGAGAAGACGTAGATGAGGCATGTTATATTTTTCTTAGTGGAAAAACACAGTAAAACCCGTTTGGGGAACCTGAGGCATGGTCAAAGAAACTTTGCTAGCATGGGATCCAGAGTATTCATTTGGTTTCATTTCAGAGTGTTCAAATTTTTTCAAACATTTTGACAAGCTTAATTGTATACTGCTTTAGTTTATGCCAGTTCTGGTGGTGTGCGTGACAATTTTATTGTAAGCCTGGCCTATTCCCATGGTGTCGCAGAGCATCAGACATATATTAATGATTTTAGAATGTGCCCCAACAGAAAGTGAAATTTCAACAACTGAAGTTTGCTATTGGGTCACTGTAAGAAGCTTTATTTCTTTTTTCATTATTTTTTTTTTTTCTAAGGAAACACACAGAAAAGAGAAAATAAAAACTGTAATTTATGCACACAATCACCTAAAATAGCAGATAAAGAAAAAAAAATGGCCTTCCAAAAGAATTGTCCTATAGATTGCATAATGAAACTACAGAGGGAAAAAGGCATCTGTATAGTTAGTATAATCAAAGGAGTAAGTGTTGTAGAGATAATTAGCCTGCAGCCCACTAGGGGCTACTGAGAAGTACTCTACTGACATGTAACATGGGTTACCTTTAAACACCTCTACTGTAGTGTGAGGGAGAAGGCAGAAGGTCGTTCAACCGATCTGAGAAGTGTGAGAAACTACTTACTCATTACAGTGGGTTATTAACTGTGTATGTATGTAAACTGGATATGGTCTATGCACTCACAAAACACAAATAAATAGGTGCAGTCTTAAACAAATAGCCATCAGATAATCAAAGAGCATTTTTCATCTGAGAATTACTTGCACTAAGAAGGAAACAATATCTGACTTCAGCTGCAACTCTAAATGGTCCCTCAAGAACCACTGAGTTTTGGATATTTTTCCCTAAAATATTTATCTTAGAAATGAAATCAGTTTCAGTATCTGCCAGAAATGTTTAATAAGCTGCAAGATAGGAAAATATAGTATTAAAACAGCAAAAAAGTTTTGATTCCTTACAGTTACTTTTTTTAAAAATATCTAATTGGGACCAACTGGGCCTCATTGCTTCTTATAAACTTAGCAATATATATCAGAAAAAGGAATAAAAATGAACAGATGTTTCTCCTTAAACAAGTCAGACAAAGATTTTTCTTACACAATAAATCAGCTGCTAGTGGATTTCCAGGACACTGCTCCAGGCTAACTGTTTAGGTATGGCTTAAAAATCTGGTTTACCTCTGTATGTATCCAAAAACTGGTAAAGTAGATTAAACTGTAGATGAACAGCAAACACTGAAGGAGGAATGAAAAGAGCCATGGGCAAGTTGAAAATCTGAAAAATGAGAAAGAAAATATACATTAGATATATAATCCTAAACTTGTGATGATTATAACGAAGTACTATCTCAGGAGCTCAAAGCACTGCCGAAGATTATTGCTTTTTCTAATACTCCATAATGTAGACATTACATAGAATAGATACTGATTATTATGTTACTACCAGATGTGCTACAGCAAATGAGACACAATATGGTGCAAAAATGATTTCTCAAAAGTCATACTGAGCAAGTAGAAAGATCAGAAAAGAACTCAGAAAATCCTGAGGTTAGACGTTTATTCTGTGTACTATATGGAGCAGACAGCAGCATATCCCTTGACATGAAGGGTTCACCTGTAGGGGAGAATTATCACAGAGTAAGCAAAGGTGTGAATTTATAACACTATAGCTTTTCCATCTGAACTCCCTATGTGACCACTACAAGGGCAAGGCAAGCCTACTTGGCTTTCAAAGTTAATTATAAATTCTCACCCTAACTTCCTCACGTCATCTCCCTTGAAGCTTGATATATTGCTGAGTTCTAAAGATGTGCTAGCATGAGAACAGTTTTCAGAAAACTGTTTACTTAGGAAAGATACCTGGTATCTTACATACACAGTAAAGTCCCAGGAATTTCACAATTAATTGCTTAACTGGCTAAGCAGTAGAAAAGACTTCCAAGACCTTCATGGTTTAAGAGTCAGTCTGCTTTCTCAGAAAAAGGCTTATCAGGTTTTTTTTCCTTCTACCTGACATTATGTTATACCAGCTGCACTAAGAAGTTAATCCTTCCTTAAAATACAGAGATTGTTTTTCTAAACCAAACAGTAGCGGAGGTATCTTCAAAACTTTAAGTCTCTTTAGCATTCAGGGAAAGTCTGGGTAGCAGATAAGAGCCCCCCTGTGAAACACAGAGCAAAATTAGCAAACTCCTTTTTTCAACTTCCTACCGTCCTTCTCACAAAAATCAAAACTTTGAATATAGAGAAAAGCAATCTGATAGCCTTGACAGGCCTCCTGAGCCAGGAATTCCTTTAGTGTAGGTCTGCACATAGCATTTAATGTCGATATTCCCGCAGTTTTTGTCAAAAGGCCTACACAATAGGTAATGATGTCACACTGGCTGGGCTATGAAACAACTGCACCTCCATCCACATGGTGTGACTGACACTCTCGAGAAAGTCACCACAGCCGTCATGAGCCAATGGAGGACTAAGGCCCTGCAATCCAGCTCGGTCTCCTGGCTTCAACACCAGACAACAATTGAAGCACTAAAAAGAAATCCTTAAGTCACTGCAGCTTCAGCATCACCTGGTAGGGCTGGGACAGCTGTGATTTCAAAAGCTACATTCAGAGGCTTCATGGATCACAGCCTGCCCCACAAACTACACATGGGCCATTTCTGGATGAATGTTTTGGAAGTTCTTTTCCATGACATAAAGGAATTCAAAGGTGGTAGAAGGATTATGCTGAGCTTCTGGAACTTGGGCAAATAATGTAAACAGCTATTTTGTTTTAATCAGTGTGATCCTCAAAGGCTGAAGTGTTTGAAAATATTTATAAAACAAAAAAGAAAGAAAAATATATCTGGAAGGTGAGATTTGTACGTTCAATCCCAAAGAATCGCTCAGTCTAAGTAGACTCACAAAAATTCACAGCAACTCTTACCTAAGGTAGGAGCTCGTAAATGCCATTGGGGTGAGGTGGCATTTAGGCATGAAAAATTCTGGAGTAGAGGTGGGCATGAGCCTTCTTTAAGAATTAAAAATGCAGATCAGACTGCCTTGTGCAGAAAGCTACTAAACAGAAGAGCAGCTTTCAAACCCACAATTCTCCAGGTTCTGAAACAGAAATGCAGCGTAAGCTTCCCATACTTTAAAAGAAATGCACTAAACACTGGCATGGAGTCAATCTCTCTTCTGAGTTCCTTTTTCCTTCTTCCTCTAACCTGGACCCCCTTAGTACTGAATTATTAAAAGTGGGCGACCTACAAAAACAAGAGACAGAGAGATATTTGTCCCACAACAGCCAGAAGGCTGGCATGGTTTTTCTCAAAGGCTATCTTACAAAGAAGCCAACGAAGGAGTAGAACACACGGACACATTTAAGTAAAGCTACTGCAGTTTTTCTCTTATTATTGATAGTACCTGTCTAATGGCATGATAAGGGCAGGAAATTTTTAAAAGGAATGGAGAGGAAGTTGATTTAAAAAAAAAAACAACACAAAACCAGATGGTTTTTCAGATTATTCGTGGAAGTGGTTGCAGGATTGAAAGCAGGGTTAAAAATGATATGCTTTTTCCCTAAAAGTATCAGAGGCAATTTGGTGGTATTTACAGAGGACTCAGAGGGAAAGGAAGGATCATCTTCATATTTATTTTCTAACCTACTTCTCACAACGAGTACTAGGATTTCCCCGCTAAGTGGTGAGATGAGGCAAATTTTATATAAATCTACAGGTAAATTTGAGATTGACAAAGGAGGAATGCTTTCCTAACTGCCTCATGTTTCCTTGCAACGTAAGCTTTATTTTGCACAGAAAGGATCTGGAAAGACCATTTAAAAAGTAGAACCCATAGGGAGGGATGAAAACCCTCTCCATACAAAAGATTTGATTTCTCCTATTTGTGGTTCCACTGGAAAAATACGATCAATGTAAAAAAATATAATAATAATTAAATAGTTTTTTACTGGAAATGCCAATTCACCCAAATCAAAACATTTCATGGGAATGTACCAGCTTTCACTAATCTGTAGAGAAAAGCTTTCCTGACTCCAAGATGGAATTTCTGGTCAAAACTGTAGAAAAAACGTTTATCACACTCACAGATCTTTTCCCACTTGTGGGTTCAGCAACAGAGATTGAGCGCAAGCCACAATAACTGATAACCTGATGGGGAAGGCACTCAGCGAGGGGGTGGAGAGGGTTTCCTACCTGGGGCTGCCGCACTGCGGCTGTGTGCCTTCGCACTTAACGCATTGCCTCTTTTGACAGGTGTGGGTCCGCTGCACGCTTTCCAACATGGGCATACTCTACCATTCCTCCCTCTCATGTGTAAGTAAAAGCTTATAAACACTTCCATGACATAAAGGGAAAAAAATCTGAAGCTCCTGAGGTGCATCAGGAGGGCTGAGTTTCCTGCGCTGGACCCCTCTGTTTCCACGCTGGGGCTCTGGGGCCACCTGCCGATGCGGCCACAGAGGGACTGTGGGGCACAGCGGGGCAGCAAGGCACAGCTACTTCATGTGGGCTATACTTCTGTGAGGATTCTGCAGGAGTTAAAGGTAGGGATAAAAAAAACAAACAAACCATCCCTTACAGATCCCAGACGTGGCAGACTCCTCATTAGATAAGAAGTGAACTTTGTGTCTCTGTGCTGAAAAAAACAGTGCTACCTGTTCCCTTTCCAGATTTATATAAAGCCGTTTCCACTGTTTTTAAACCAACAAGGCATAAGTCAATCCTTTATCTAAATGTATAGTCTAAAGCTATCAAATTGCCTATGGGTCTAATATTTGCAATTAAATCTTACCCTTGGAGGAAAGTTGAGAAACTGGTACTCAAAGAATTAAATCATAGCTTTTCAAGGTGTATATGTAACTCTCTCCTTTCACAATTACCACTTTAACTGTTTCATCAGGAACAAAAAATTTATATAGCATTAGCTTGTTAATTTCTTCTTAAAAATGAATTGTACATATTTTTCCACACCTTTTTTCCCCACAAAATGGGCTTCAAAAATGATCTCTCAGTCTTAACAGTAGGTCTGCTTCTCTATGGCCCCTCCACTGGAGTTAACAGAAAGACTGTGTGTGCAAACGACATAAAGCAATACACATTTGGTTCCAAGTTCAGAAGTACATCTCATACCACTGATTGTACTTCGAGCATGTTTTTCTCTTTTCTTTCATTTCACATCTTTTCAATCAGCTCAAGCACAACCCCACACAGATTAATATGCTGATTTATTTATCTTATAACGTTTAACTAAAACACATACAAGCTGGCAGCAGAACGGTCCCACAATCCCCTATCATCCGCCACAACTTTCCACAGTCTCCACAAAACTGGAATGTCAAAACTGCATTCAACAGTACACATCAGCAAGATCAGATCACTCTCAGAAATTAACTAAAGGCTTCACTGAGTTTCAAGCTTCGAGGCGGATGCATCCATGGGGTTCTGAACTAGTCTGGCAGTCAAAAAAAATAGCAGTGCTATAAGAATTAACAAGAATTGTGTTCATGCACAGTAAGGCTTTGGAGAAAGAAAACTGGCACAACTCTCAAAAGTTCTAGGGGGAGGTAAACCATATTTATATTTGTCAAATGTCTTGGCTAATACTGAATATTTGGTGGAAAAAACACTGCACACAAAAGTATTATGGATTCCTACGTTCTCTTGCCTTTGGTCGATAGCAAATTAATTTTAAATGTACATATATTATTTGCCAAGTGATAGCAGTGTGGTCCTGAGGATGGTCTTCAGAATCTAAGGCGGCCAGACATCTTGGCCTTCCTGAATATTTTATGCTCTCTGAGGTATCATCCTCAAAACCACGCAGGAGGAGAAAAAGTGCTCATGCACTACACCCATATGTACACACAGGCTTTTTGTCTTTTTGAATTATTGTTTTTGTTAAGTATTTGCACATATGGTCCAATGGGTAAATGTGCAAAGGTTAAATCTTTAACATGGCAGTATTTACATAGGAAGGAAACTTGTGACAGAGATGCATCACTTCCGCTATTGTTCATTATAGCCATTTAAATTTGAGACACTCCTACTAACATCAGATGACTATTTTATGAATTAAGAAAGTAACAAGAATTTACAGAGAAGACTTTAGAAACAAAAGGAATAGTATCTGTTTCACAGTTTCCAGAAGAACGAGTCATTTTTTTGGAACGTAGCACTCATCTAATGTCATGGGCTTGAAAAAGTTATGAACAACATGGCTAAGTCCCATGCTCAGTTATGTCAGCTTAAATCCAGACTAACTTTACTGAATTTAATGGAGTTACATTGGGATTTTGTATTTGTGAGCATCCACTCCTTGGCTTTGAGTCATTTGCTCACAGACTATAGGACTGCCAGTTCCTCCACCACCCGTATCATACCTCATTGGAGAAGAGCATTTATATATTTTATATATACGAAAATACATTGGATAGTGCTTTTGAACTCTAATTCTGAAAATTCAAATTTTGGAAGTTGTTTATTCCTTAAAAAAAAAAACAACAAAAAAAAAGAAAGAAACTACAATCTGAGTTAAAAAATAGAGTCAAAAGAGAATATGAGAGCACAACTGAGGAAATCAGCATTAACCTGGGCCCAAAACTAAACCACTGAATAGTATGTTACATTATGAATGTATTTGGAAATATACATTTTTAAAATCTGTAAATGAGTACTCCTCTTAATTTATATTGCATGTGTACACCAGCTCACCATTTAAAATAAATTATATCTGAAATAACACTAGGTAAAAGGTAGTGGGCATACAGCCCTTTACTTACTGGAGTACTGACACATGAACATGAATGAGCAGAGACAAATAATACATCTGCATGTCCAAAGCAATCTTTCCTGATGATTTCTCTCCCTGCTCCCTTTCAGTTATACAGACATATTCTAGAGTAGTTATGTTTATACTCTGATCTTTTCCTGTACTTATGCGTGAATAACCAAATGAAAAAAATCGTTCCCATTTTACTCAAAAAGTTGTGAAAATATAAATGCAGAGTTATTATTAGTATTCTTAAACTTCACTACTGTATCGCCTTTCAAGTTTGCTGTAAAAACACTAATGAATCTATTTTTAAAGCTTATGATTCTCAGGTTCTTCAGTTTCAATTTCCGTGCTTTCAGTGGCAAACATCTTAAACAATTTATATGTTTTTCTTCGAAGGGAAATAAACACTGTTTTCACTTTTACTGAATCTTGTTGATATTAATTTGTTTGTCAAACCTTGTGCAACTTACCCAGGAGGTGTATTTCTGCAGTACAGATTGTCTCAAGGCTGTGAATAAGTTGTAATCTTCAGAACTGTGATGTATTTGGTGCGCTGCCCACAGTATATTAACCTCATGCAAAAGACGTAATTTCTAATGAGGTATGTACTAGAGAACAACAGCAACATTTGTTTCCCAAGGCCTCTTTTTTTCTTAAGCTAAAGGAACTAATCCCTGGACTTACACTTTGCTATTTTACCACAGTATAGCAGGTAATAAAATCTAATGCTCAGAGCTGAGTTCAGGTAGGCTGGGTTAAATGTCAGTAAAGTGGACACAAGTCAGTGTAACTTTCATGGCAAGGAAGGCAAGGCTGTGGCAGGAACTAAAATCATTGCTGGAAAAAGAAGGATGTGCGAGATGAGAATTTAACAGCCAGAAAAGCTTGAGCTGAGTCCCTGATAACATGAGTCAGTAGGAGATCTCGTTATTGGGTTCAAAGAGACAAGGACTGAGGATGCTTTCACGCGTGCATTTGCTTACTGAAGTTATATTTCAAGACTAGAAAGGGACACAAAATGTTCCAAAAATCTTAAGATTCAAATTTAAACAACTTAACTGGTGTTTGGTGTTATGCTTGCAGTTTTCTGAAACACGTAAATCTTCAAGCCCACTTGTACCACAGACCACAAAACACAGCCAATGCCTGCCTGCTAGTGACAAATGAAAAACAAATGGTTGCTTGCTGGGAACTCTGCACCCCAGCTAAAGGAGAGCAGTGGCTCTATTGTGTTACAGTTCAAAAAGAGTTGCTGGAATAAGGGCAAAACCAGTGTCAGCCATGTCATCTGAAGGCATAACACCTCTAATGCACTGCAGTGAAGAAGAATACCTTAAAATCCTGATTGTACTTCAAGGCATTTTCTCATTAAGTGCAGAGCTGGGGGGGGGGGGGGGGGGGGGGGGGGGGGGGGGGGGGGGGGGGGGGGGGGGGGGGGGGGGGGGGTGGGGGGGGGGGGGGGGGGGGGGGGGGGGGGGGGGGGGGGGGGGGGGGGGGGGGGGGGGGGGTGGGGGGGGGGGGGGGGGGGGGGGGGGGGGGGGGGGGGGGGCGGCGGGGGGGCGGACCCCTCTGCAGTGTATGTTCATATCTGGACAGCCTTAAGTGGGAGGTTAAGATAGAAATGTTCATGGTCATCAGATGTATAGCTATGAGGATAACCTTAATTACACCAAAATGAGAAAGTGGGTGGTCAATGCAGCCCAAATAATACCTGTTTAGCATAAACCCAAATTTAAGGTCACATGCATTTCAAGGGATGAAGTATACACAAAGCCTCAGCTGATTACAGAAATTAAAGTTAACTGGCTGTCCTGCCATTGCACACTCTCATTGCCACTGACTTGTTTTCACCAGAGCAATTAGAGAAGTGTCTTTGGCAGATACTAGAATCGCATTCACAGAATTATCTTATAATGTGTATTTAAAGTCCTGAATTATCTGGTGCCAAGCTTACATCCGATAGTTTACGTCTGGTGATTAACGTGTAATTGCAACGTAAAGTAATGCCAAAATATCCTCTTAATGAATCTCAAGGTGTCTTCACCATTTCAAGGGACTAGACAGTCTTGTAACAGAAGGTAACAGTCCTGCATGCTAGAAACTGAGAATATTAAATCTAATGAATTTTGACAGTTTGGTAATTTACATGACAACATCATTTTTGAATGTCCTCTAAGTCCTTGGAAATCCTTACACTTGCTGAATTAAAACTGTAATTTCAACTATCATAAAACACTTAACCTGAGAATTCTTCCCTCTTTAAATGCATTTGTTCCTGAAGAAACAAGTGTTCACTATATCAAGAATTAGTGATCTCTCTCTAAAAAAAAACGCCACCAACAACATCTTAATGCATCTCTGTCTAATGAGCTCACTAGGAGATGAATTATTCAGGTGAGCTTCAGTACTCAATAATAATTTGTTTTTGAAATGTTTCCCAAGACCTCGTCAGAAGCTAAATGAGTGAACAAAGCATCTGAAAAGGTGGAGGTTAAAGACCTGTCTCCTTAGTTGTTTTAAAAGCATTTACTTCCTATCACAAACTGTGTGTAACCACAAGCCTCCACTCCAATGAAGTACAGCTGTACAAACAGGGTACAGTAACTGGATCTCGCTTCTTTCCCCTCAGTCATTTTTCAGCATTGTGAAAAGTTCAAGGAAGGAATCTATGATGATTTTTACAGTCTACTTTCATTGTAGTTAAGGTCAAATGGTTTTCAAAATGAATTACTAAAAAGGCACTTTTATTAGCATTCATTTTTCAGTTAAACTGCCTCTTATACTAATAAGAATATGGAATAAGGTAACCGAATATTGGTAAAATGTTAATCTTTCAGATGTGCGAGTCAGCTTAAATGATCTGTCATTCAAAAAATATACCACAGGAATATTAGGGACATAAACAAACAATTCTGCCACAAGTAATTAACTGCTAAAGCTATTTCTTACTTCTTCTGTTACAGCTAAGTAAATTAAAGCCTGCTCCTTAATCCTATTCTTGCTGACATCAATGGCACAGACTATGTTTAAATCCTTGGCAAAACAGGCAGAGTCGATGATCAGAAATAATTTTTGTCTTAAAATTTTTTTTCTGAGGAAACTGATCATCAATAACCTTTTTATTTGAAGCAAAGAATAACACCACGAATAAGTGTGAAATAGATCACCCCAAACCTCAGTCTGTAACCAGCAGTTACATTAAAAATATTACAATATTACACCTAAACGACATCTCACAAATGTAAGAAACAGACCAAGCACTCTTCAAGGAATACAGCTGACTGCTCACCAACTTGCCGCGACAGAAACTAAAATGTATGTGTCTATAGAAGAGTTGTGGTTTCACTTTTTCGTTCATAATGATGAGAACTTGAAGCAAAATGAGACAAGTTAATTTGAATGAGAATGAAATTATAAAGACACGCTCACATGCACTTTCTCATATGTATTATTACATAATGACCAAAAAAGACAGCAAGACCGAGATATGGACAATTCCAACACAGTTTTTGGGTTTTTTTAAATCTATGTAGAAAACAGGAAGTATTACTGCATTTTGTATATCTCATCAGTCAAATTCTCCCATGAAGCCACAGGAAAAAAGTAGGTGATGGAATTGGAGAAGCCATCCAGACAACGCTCTAATGGAAATTTTTCTGTTTCTAAGTCAAATGTGGTTGGTAAATACAATTTAAAAAATACATAACTGCAATACACACATGCACAAACATGCTATTTTTTTACTCAGGAGAGTGCAAATCACAGAATCATAGGATAATTCAGGGTGGAGAGAACTACAGGAGGTCTCTAGTCCACTATTATGAAGAACTATCTCTAACAGCAGATAAAGGTGGCATTTCTTTTTCATGTAGTTGTGAGGAAAGTTACACAAATTATAACCTAGCACAGCAATGGCCACCTTTCCTGGTGTGGGTTTCCTCAGGTTCCTGTCAACAGGTGGAGACCTGATGAGCTACTCGCATCTGGGGAAGAACAGAACAACTATGTCTTGCTACTAGAGTTAATTATTGCATAATACGTTATCATTACCATTGTACAAAATCAATTAATATTTTCTTCCATCACGCAGTACAAACTGTAAAAGAATCGGCATGCAGTCCCAACAGAGAATGAATGATGCCATGTAGATAAGCAAGGAAGGAAAGAAAATTGGTGCTACACAGGAATTGCTGGATATTTATCATCTGGCCTTCAGTTTTCACTCTAGCTCTTTAAGTCTCCAAGAAGTTATCTCAGAGTCAGACCTGCAGTTGCTAAAACCTGTGGGCTCTAAGCTGTTATTTGTATCTGAATACTAATTCTAAAAGAAAATGAAGATTTGACTTTTTTAGCATTAGTCCAATATATGAATTCTACTGATAGAAGAAAGCAAATGACAGGCTGAGGAAGTGGCCTGGAGGAGAGGAGGCTTTGGGGGACTTAGTAGCCTTGCAGCACCAATGAAGCACCAGTTGTCAAGAAGCTGGAGCCAGGCTTTTTGCAGCGGTCCCACTTTATCATATTTTCTGGGTTTTCCAAAAGGAAGAAAGATTAATGATGTTATCCTTCTTTTCCACTTCTTGCCTCCCTCCACCTCCTAATTAATACATAAAATATAATGTTTCACACATCATCACAAACTTATTGGTATGGCAACCAATGACTCTACTTATCCTTAATTTTTTTCTATTTCAAATTCATTTTTTGACACTAATCAAATCCCTTCCTATGAAACCCAAACATAGAACCAATTTCTCTTTAAGAATATATAATGCAGAGAGTTCAAAATGTTGTTCATTTCTGTAGCTTTTGGCGATTTCCACAGCCCAACACATTTTGATTAACAGGAGAAACTAGGTATGCCAAAAAACCCTGTAGTCATTTCAATGAGTGATATCAATGAAAACAACCATTTTTCACAATCCTCAAAAATCAGTGAAATGGTAAAGATTTGATGACTATTTAGTGAACAAAAAAGATTAGATAGATATTTTAATTAAAAAGGGGCAATTTCTTTGCACACAGCTTATAAGACCTGGATCTAAAGTAAAGTGAAAGAAAAATACAGATTATTTGAAAATATGTCCATACAACGAGTCACATAAAATCCATTCTCTCAATCAATGCTGACTGTAGCTAGAACAGGTGAAAGTTTCCCCTTGCCATCTACTGAAATTTAAACAAAACCTTCAGTTGCTTGCCACCTCTTACAAGATTATATACCTTCAGTGATGAACTGAACTACAATTTAGCTAGCTAGAAACTTAGAAGATAGCAAAATTACATTTACTGTGCCATGGATTACCGCATTATGATGAACTCCACAAAGCCAAGCATGTGGCAAGAAAACCCTTGCCCACGGCGTGGTCCCTGCTGACCCCTGTGTAGAAACTGATGCTTCCTAGAGCAGCTGTAACCTGCAGTGCTTCAGAGGCAGGTACTGTGCTGCGTTTGCCTATCAGCAATACAAAAGGCATCATCTCATGGGTTGACTTCTCTCCAGTCAGAATTAGTAGGAACTCCAGGACAACTGAGAAAAGAAAAATGGCTTGAAAGGTAAACCACCTTCCAGTCATTTCTTTTCCATGCATTTCAACCCTACCTAAAAAGGTAACACAGAGAAGAATACCTAGTATTTAAATAACTGTTACTTTTTCTTATTCACAAAACAACTATGGTTTGATTACTTACTACCTTCTTGCCTTGTTCTAATTGATCTGTTCTGTTGATGCTTCTGAAATGTTTGAATAAATCTCTTGTCATGCAGGGCTTTTTCAAAAAGTCTTATTCCCTGCTGGATTCTACACTTGCATCAGATGAACCACCACCGAGACAGAGCACAACTTAAGTTTTGTTACTGGGAAGGACAATTACCAGATTTTTTTCATAAAGTTGGCTAAAAAACTGTATTTTGGGACCCAGAGTAGATGCCTTTAAAAAGTTGGTAAGTCACCCTAGAATCCAATCCACCTCACCTGAAAACAGAAATCTGCCTACACAGATTAGTTATCATCTCCACAACAAAAGTAGACATGATCCGTACATGACTCTCCTGTTTAGTCTGTTGGGATGTAGTCCCTCTTTTGTTACTTTTCTGATCCAACTTTGCTTTATGTTTTTTGTTTTAGTGTTATTCAGTATAAGTTGCAAGATAGGTTATTTGCCAAAAGCCTCTGCTTCCTTCTTATTAGGAATATAATTCTTACAGGAACAAATTCTTTCCTCAGTTACATTAGTGTAAGCGTAGAGCTGTGTGGGTTTAATGAGAACAGGATTAGATCCAAGGAATTTATCTGGAAGACTGTATTATATACCACACACAAAGAAACGTGTATACAGGGAAATGTACAAAATTTGGGTTGGTTTTTTTTTTTTTTCTTTCCAATAAGACACGTTTTTCTTACATTGTGGCCTTGGCTACAGTGAGTGTTAGTAGTTTGTATTCTCAGGATGATCATATATGTAAAACAAAAGACTAGCTGTAAGGAGATCTAAGTTCAAGTGGTGAATTAGACTTGATTCACTACAGAGCTTCAAACAATTTTCTTAACTTTCTTCTTTTGCACATTTTTATTGAGAAGCATTTATCTGTGCAGGTAGCTGACACAGACCAGTTCTCATCATTTAGAAAGTAGGAGTTCCACTACTGTTTAGAATAATAGGGAAAACAGACTACGCTAGCTTTTGCTCCCAGAGGTTGTGTGTCAGGAGGAGAAGTGGAACAACTCAGAAGGACCTTTTCAGCCTCAGCATTATCTAGTCCTCTTTGGTCAATTTGCAACGAAATATATTGGGGTACCCAGGTAATTCCAGGATAGGCAATCACACAGCCTGTCACACAGCCAGTGTCAAACAGAAAATAATGCTACCATGAGACACTCTGTAACATACATAGTTGCAATTGAGCAGCTTAATTAGGAAATGTCACTAGGCATTCAGCATCTGATCCTTCCATGGTGCAAGATGTGCTTTTTCTGTCCTTTGTTCAGTATTATCTCTGTTTTTCAGCCCTCTTCTTAAATTACTGTATGTGGTCAGCAAACTATTTAGTGAGTGGGCTAACTTATAATCAAGTAACACATGGTATATGCTCCCATGGCTTACAAGCCAAAAATTGGAGCAACCTTCTACAAAACCTGCCTCCAGAATTTGTCCACAAGCCAAAACCTCCTGCTTGATCTGCTGCCATACCAGTTGAAAACACAAAACTGCTCCCACACAAAAAATCCACAATAAGATCTGCAAAACTTAAGATGCAGAATGGTTTAGGGAAACGTGGGAAGAATCAAGACAAGCCAAAGTATTACATGTGCTACCCAGAACAAACAACGGGCCAGATCATATCCCCTCTTAGCAAGAATCCAGGGGACTGTGAATTATACCCGGATATACTTCTGAATCTGTGAAATATTTAAGATATCACGTGGTTAGGAAAGCAGAGCTTGGCCAGGTCAAAAAAACGGCCCTCTCAACCCATACGTGCCCTATGTTATTTCTTGGCATCCTCGTAAGCACAGGATAACAATGGAAAGGTTAGAATAAGCCAGTGTTCCCCAAAACTCGGTTTCTTCTCGTACGAGTAGTTCCCTCAGAAGCTAAGCTGCATGGATCAAATTTCATGCAATGTAGTTATATCAATGCAAACAAGAATAAGAGTCTCAGTTAATTACATTACGGCAGTCCTAACCTACGGCCTGTGAGCTCTTCATACAGTTGCCGGGAATTGAACAGTCTCTTTCCACACATGCCATGGAAAACCACAGAGGAATAAAGTTTATTAGGTAAGGATTCAGAAATTAATTCACAGTGACTCAACCTCTGACTTCACTCATAGCTTTAATAGAAAATGAATGTGCATTCTTTGTGGGGAAAGATATTGAGAAGGTAATTGATCCAAAGCAATTTTAGCATGCAAATGTTGGATTTGGACACTTCCACAGGGACAAATAGGAAAAATTCAAAAGATGAAGAAACACACAGAAAGAATGAAGTTTTAGTAATGTGTGTATATGTAACCTCTGAAAACAGTGGAATATTTGGCAAGTCTTTCAGTACACCGCAGGTCTCTCACACAAATTCTGCTATACCAACTTGCCCGCCCAACCTGTTTCTCACACCTTCCTGAAGCCAATTGTTCAAGCTCTCTAGCTGCTTGGAGCAGCTCTGCAGCTGGTTGAAGTTTGTTTGCCTGAGCTCTGTGCGATCTCTTGAGCAAAGATCCAAGTCTCTGGCTCATGAGGAACCATGATGGTGGCAGCTGTCACACTGCCACTTGTCTCTTTTGTGGGTGTATAAGGCTTGATTTGGCTACCTGTTTTCCAGTTGCTCTGGCTTTCACAACAGATTCTTTAGGTGTAAGAATCTGAAAATTGCTCTGATTTGTACCAAAAAATAAATTGGTGCCATAGCAGTTTCAAGGATAACTAAATCATAGCATAAAATTCTGTTTGTGATCCCAGTCCCAAGCCCTGTCAAGCATTTCCCACCAATATTGGGCTCAAGTTTTTCGACTATCTTTTCTTCAGTGAGGGTTCCTACTGGTTATAGCAAGGTTTATCCACCTTACACCCTCACAACCTCTTGATTGAGTGACACAGTATATATTAACTTCTGCAGCTCATTGATGTAGCAGTTTCTTGCAGCACTTAGCTCTTTCTGCACCTTTTTTACTACAAAGAGGAGCATACGGCTCATTAATTGCACAACTATAAATCATCCTGTTGGTGAAATTAGATTTATATATTAAAATAAAAAACCTGTAACAAATTTCTGTGTAAAGAAGATCCTCGGCAGCTGGTGCAAAGTGACTTCTACAGAACTGGGCCACTTTATACAAGCTGCAGACCTGACTCAAGCTTCTCCAAATATGGCTGATTACAGAACTGGTAATCTTTAGTTCTAAGCATTTGCCAACCTGTATAATATAACTTGGTGTTACTGAATACTGATGTCAAACTCTGGTATAAATGTGTGAAACACATTAACTGTGACCAAATTAGCACTCTACTCCTTAGCTTGATGATAAAGAGATCTGAGACTAAATTAAATAAATTCTTTTTTTTTTTAAAAAAATAACCAAAAGTTACTTCAGAGAACCTACATTTTGTTTTACTCAATTCTTTTCTTCCCCCTACCCTTTCCCCAAAAGTATCTTAGCCACTGAAATGTCAGCTAATGCAATTTGAGAACATATTCATCTTTGAGGGTCTTAAAAGGAAACTGCTGGAATGAAATGGAAAAAAAGAGAAGATAATTCTCCTTTTGTTTTTTTGGTGGGGGAGTGGGGCTGAGAGTTCTTATTCTCCTGTATTCTGGGCTGTCTCTACAAAAGATTGATGTCTGGTGTCACTGTTAGGAAGTGCAAACTGTTCAGCTTCATTGCAATCTATGTCCTCATCCTCTTGCTCTGCAGGATACCACATACTTTGGCAGGCAATATTCAGATGGGAAGCACTTTAATGGCAAGAATGGATGCCAGTGAAACCTTTTCCCACAATGTTCAAAACTCTGAATGTGCATACGTTAAAGCAACATAAAGCTGCAGGATATTAGGAAGAAAACAATAACTGATACTAACTCAGCCACATTAATCTTACTTTTTGCCCTCAGAACAATACATTCAAAGAATGCTAGGGAAATACACACACACACACAAAAACAAAAAAGAAAAAAAAGGATGAACTGGAATGAATTAAAGTCCTCCAACTCAAAGGCATAAACATACTTCTTCAAAGGAAATATCCATGGCCCCTTCATGTAACTTTTACCTTGTAGGTCGAATTCCTGCATTCTTTTGTTTGATTCTTCATTTTTCCAAGGCAGATACAGTAAAAATTAACACTGATAAGTCAATGGACTTATTCTAGTGTAAAACAGGAATTAGCTCTACACAGTTTTCTCTTGCAGACTGTTTTGGATGATTTATTAAACCAAGTTCCTGGATGATAGATGTGTGGAAATGCAGACTAGATTTGCAAAGGCATCTATTGAAATTTACTGAGATATCAGGAAAGCCTGGGGGACATAAAGACACACCACCCCCCTTAAATAAACTTTTAAAATATTCTAGAAAAAAACATTTACATCCAATTTCTGTCCTACTCCTTCACAGATTTGCAAACCTTAGAAAAAACCATAGACAGTCGAGGCAATGCGCATGAGTTTTTTTACTTTCTATGGACCGGATCCAGAACTTAATGAATTCAGTTGAAAAATATCCATTAATTTTAAAAGACTTTGAAACAAGTTCATTATATACTATATAATTCAAAAGAGAGGACAGTTAACCCTTTGATGTCAACTTCAGGTATTTAGTGAGATTAGCCACCCATATTTATTTATACAATTGTTTTACAGGTGTTAAAATATTTCTCTGAGAAATAAAAAGAACCGATATATTAACAGATACCATGTGCTTATTTAACAGTGATAGATCCATTGTATTTGGTAGTCACACTGCTTATCCACAGCGCATGTGATGCATACAAACAGAAGCCTGCACTTCCACAGATTTCATTTAGATGACTGTCGTCAGTACTTACATGATACTCCCATTCCTAAAACCACATAGCTAACCATAGAACTTCTGTGTCCAGAGCTACCTGTCACCGCATCTGTCATACAACAGATTGGTTCTGGACACTATTAAGCATGCTGAAACTTTAAGAGCCTTTTCCATTTATCACTCTAACAAGGAGGACGCGGAAGCCATGAAGACAGATAGGTTAGCTAAAGAGACCAGGACACAGGCAACTGTGAGAGCACAGAGCCTGAATTCAAAGGTGAAAAAGAAAGGGGGCGTATAAGTTTGCCTCCATATCCCAACAGACTGGGCTCCATCTGGCAGAGCCCACCCCTAAGTGTATCAGCTAGGATGATCTAGAGGATGCCTCTAGAACCCGAATGCTACCTTCAACGTTTTGTCTCTCACCACTCCCTGCCCTGTCTCTTCAGCAGGGAACAAAGACATGTGCCTAAATTAGGTCTACATAAACAAGTCTTTCCATCGGAGCCATCCCTGGGGATACAGTACCAGCAGCATGATCAAACACATTTGGCAAAAAGGCTTTTAAGAAAGCCTTTTACTTGAGTGTCCATTGCTACTGATGCTATCACTTGAACTTTGACTATCAGTCAGAGGAGTTACTTTATATTTCATTTCTGCTTTCCCCAAAATATTAAGAAACGATTACTAGCTGAAGACTGTTGAAGCCATAGACAGTGGAGTTTTAGGTGCAGAGTCTATTTCAATGCTTTGGTAGTGACGTTTGTGGGGCCGAAGTTGCTCCAGCACTGCCAGCAAACTCTGAAACAGATTACAGGTCTGGGAGTACAAAATGAGGGTTGGCAACAGCAGCAGCTAACAGATGAAGCCGGAGGTGTGGGGGAGCAGGAATACCAACAGGCTCCTGTGATGCTAATTCAGACTGATTTGTCAAAGAACAGCTATAGCACTTGACCTGTAAAGGCACTCCTCCTACATGCTCACTGGTTTTTGCAGCCACATGTCTCTTGACTGATGTTGCATTTTCTGACTTTAAAGGCCTACAGCTAGTGGCTGGATAATTAGTAGCAGAGCTAACAGAAAGAAAAGGATTTCAGAGACATAAAATACCAAGTACGGAATAGAATGCTTTTTAACTGATTAATTTAACTGATTAACTGCTACGTTTTAGCATATCCCACTGTAGAGTAATTAATTTTTGTCCTTTATCTGTCTGCTGTAAACTATAAAATAAGCTAATATTGAAAGGTCAATGCAGGATGCATCTGTTGTACTTTGTACTTTCCAAACACACGAAAATAAGCATTAAAGCTATGAAGTGCAAGATAGTAGACTGCAGACTTACCTCAACCGCTAAAATTGCATATAGGAAACAGATCTGCCTAAGAAAAATAGGCTCCTCTATTTTATAAAGTGTCATTATTATCTGGCAAGGGAAGGATATTTTATTTTCAATATAAAAATAGAAGTTTTCTGCTGCTTTGAGATCTCTGGTTAAAATCCATTGCTAGACAAAAGAACTGACCCAAAATGAGAGCGTGCTGTTGGCCTCTTCAGGCAGATTGTGCCAAACATAACTCTAATCTACCAAAAAAATCCTGTTCCTCCACAGCCAATCTCCTCCCACAGTTAGCAGGGGAGGAGAGGGAAACAGAGAATCTTTCTCTTTATCTGCAAAGTGTTGATTTTTTTATGGAAAACATACTTGTAAGTACAAAGTTTTACAGTGTGTTAAGACATATCAAACAGTAAGCATTTATGTATAATTTCATAGGATATTTCATATGCGTGCCAGCACCCATTATCTCCATACCCAGCATGAGAGCTCTCAAAGCTTGTAAGTTAAACGACTACCCTGTATTCATCCCAGCGCTAACGTATATTCTTTGGTAGAAGGCCCCAGCAATGGATGAAGTCTTTTTTTTTTCAGCTGCTCAGCTAAGAGACACCCAGCAGCAGCTGAAGAGTGACCAGAGGGAGGCACAGCACGACAGTGCTAGTCCAGGCAAAGAATATCCTTTGTTAAAACCCCAGAGGGATTTCTAGGAGCTTACACTAGGGAATTGAGACCTAGATAATCAAAGCAGTATAATTTACAGCACCTGGTGCCATTATCGCAAAATCTAGGACAGTGGCTAGAGCACAGGAACCTTCTTTATGTCACCTCCAGGGAGGGCGAAGAAGGGGAAAAGGAAAAAGAAAAAAAAAAAGAAGAAAAACCCCCAAAACTGTGTGAACACAAGTGAACATAATTTAATTTAGTTGCTGAACACATCAGGACAGTAAATTCACATGTGTTTATAGAGAACTTGAAGGATATGAAGGTTGACATTATTTTGCAGAAACAGATCAAACCACTGTTTAAGTGATTGTTTAAATCATTTTAACCCCATTTAAGTAACATTCCCAATTATTTAACCACTGCCATAGAGAAGTGGCATGTCTGACAAAATAAATGGGAATCGAGAGACATGGGGAAAACACTAAATTTCTCTGTTTCTTAGTTTATAGAAGGAAAACATTACTTCACAGGGCTGTTGTTTATTTCCTTCTGCTACTAGCAAAAAGAACTGTAGTTTAAGGGTACTAAATACTCTCCTTATTTCCCCTAAAATTAAAAGAAAGATAGTACTGCCTTGATAAAAATTGGAGAAAAGAATAATAAATGCCTTAGCAGGATGTCAGTAGAGATTATAAATAGTACAGGTGCCTGTTGTTAAATCTAAAAGCAAAATAAACACCTGCATTTTGTAATTGGTCAAGGCAATCATATCACCACATAGATATTCACCTAATTCTATGAGTCCACTCTTCCAATCATCCGCATATTTTCTCTGAAACTAGGTTACAAACCCTTAGATCAGGAGCATTTCTTTCTGTCCATTTGTTGAGCATCCAGAACCTACCAGTTCCAATCTCTTCTGAGACTTTGGGATCTCCTGTGCCATAAGACCACATAAGGTCTGAATAATCAAAGTTATAAGGAAAGATTTATAAAGGTGTACAAGAGACAGATACATTTGTTTCTGGAATAGGATAGGACTGGTGAAGTAGAGCTCAGTGGAAAAGCAGGTGGTTGAGATTATAATGAACCAATCAAACAAACTCAGGCAAGCTGGACCAGATGGCCTTTTTTCTGTTACTAATATTACTTATGTTCTTATTCAGCTGTAAGAAGTTACAAATAGTTTACCTGTTCAGATTTTTCTGACTCAAATTACATAAGATCAATGCTCTCACTTCACCATCACATTAAAAGTTATCATGACACTGTCCGTAGTTGTATTTAATAATTTACAATGCTGCCTACCCAGAGGAGAAACTGGTAGGTGTAACAGAAGAAGTTTTGCCTTTTACAACACAAATTATGTAGCAAACCATATAAAAAGGGGGGAAAAAAAACCCAAACAAAACTTAATCTAGAGGATTAAGTGCTACTAGATACAAACAAAATCTAAAGTTAAACCATATTTCCTGTATCAAAAGACGAAATTTTGAAGGAAAACTAATGGGCATGACTAACCTGTAGTCACACAGATGCATGACACATTAATCTACAACTGCACCAACCATGTCTAAATCTCTCCTTCATCTAACATGGGTCACAGTTCAGAGGCTATAAATTTAAATTCAGGAAGGCATTTCACAGGTGCAAGAAAAAAATTTAACATCCCTAAGCTCCCAATTTGCATTAATTTATTTCAAAACTATACAAGCAATTTTCACATATAAGATAAAGTTTATTTTAAAATTCAAACTAATGTGATAATGGCTTTTGCATGACAGCAGATCTAAATTACTGTTAGCAAAGCAAACTTATTACCAGTTGTGGAGTATACTCTGATGTTGTAAAGATTCCAGCAATCCAGTGAAAAAGTTAACAAACAGTACAGGAATGACAAACTTTACAGGATTACAACTGGATGTAAAAGCAATCCACTCAACACCTATCTTTACTTTCCAAAATAGCTCTCCGCCCTGTAATTTCATCTCATACATTATATTATTTAAGACAGATTAAACTGCGCCTATCATACATCTTATAAAAGTTTAGAAATGATTCTGCATTTATGTATATTTACATTTTAAATGCTAGTCTAAGTTTTGATTCAGCTCTTCAAGCATTCCAGGTATAGGAGCATGAAGCCACTAGAAGAACTGCTAAATTCCAGTTCAAATCTACGAAGAGCCTTAGAGGAAACCAAAAAAATGTATAAACTGTCTATACCTACTCTTCATATATGTTTATTAAAGCAGGCGTAGAACATGGTACTTCCTTCAGCTACTAATATTCATAGTTATGGGTTGCTGCTCCATTTCCTCATAAGTATTCCACGGGAATACTGGAGGAAGAGTTTGAAACCAAAAATGTACTGTGGCTCCCAGTATGCATCGTATTTCAGGAACAGCTTTAGCAAAACACTTCACACATTTTGTTCATCCTGATTCTGCAGACGTGCAAGCATTTTCATTGACAATGTGGTATGGGGTTTTGGCCCGTTTGTTTACCGTTTATAGTGACAGTACACAGCACATTTTCTTTAAACATACTGGGCTGGCCTGGCAATGGAATACCAGGCGGAGTGAGCATAGCCAAAGCTGACGGAAAGAAGGAGACTTTCCAATGAGCACAGAAAAAAACCTTGCATGGGGATTATCCAAATCAGGATGTCACTGTAAATTTCTTGGAGTTGCACCCCATCCTGGAATGACATGGTGGGCAGGCAATACATGGGTTTTCACATCTTTTTCGAGCTTAATACATTTCAAAGTTTTTGGGTATTTGTATTCAACATGTTTTCTTGATCTAGTTTATTCATGTATCTACTGTTGTGGTAAGGCAAAGCTTTATAGATCGGAAGCCTTCACTATATTCCAGCATTCTCTCATTTCAAGGAAAATCAGATGAGCAGCTGTATCTCAAGGGTCTTGTCAATTTAGGACCTGTTACATATGGAGATGTGATTATTTGTGTGTTCAAGTGTTTTGTTCAATCAGAATCACACAGATTTAAAAATGCTTCTTCTATTTTGCACCATGTACAGCCTTTGTACAAGTAACAGATCAACTGAAACAAGTTAATATTTATCTATGTATTACATGAGTTAATGCCAGCCTCATTACTTCAGCACAATAAAATAATTGCATTAATGCAAGAAATTCAGCTGAAAGAGCTTATTATGCAGCAAATTATACTGAGAGGTACTTTTGTGGAGTTTGTCTTGAAAGCCACAGCCATAATCCATATGTGGTCATCTGACTAAATATTATGTTACTGTACTGTATATACAGATGTTCATTTATGCAGATTTGATTCTGACTTTGCATATTTGAATGAAGATATTTATTCTGGACTACTTACTCTCCCCCTCGTTTAATGCAGCAGAGATGAGCAGAATGCTCATACATAATCAGTCTGAATATCAGATGGACATTTAAAAAGTGGAAAGAATAAAGGGCAAAACCAATACACTATGCCAGCCACTACAGTATTTTCTATGACTCTTCCAGCATATTTTCAAAGGTATCAATATTCTCCTCGACTCTTAGGTCAACAGATGAACAGGCACAAAATGGGAAGAACATAGCATGCTCATTTCTCAGTGAATTCTCAAGAGCACTAAATAAATAGCATGGTCACAACTTCCTGGTCGCACTTAATTCAAGTATCTTCTCTTCCAGTAGGAAATCAAGTGAACAGATAGAATCAGATTCGGACCTCATGGTTTCATGAGCCTAACCAGGGACAGAGATCTGTTTAAAAAAGCCTGTGAGTGGATTGCTGTGAGCATTGGCATTTTTTAACTGTTCAAGGATTTTCGGACAGTCTCGTTTTATCAAAATCACTTAGAAGCTTTCATTTTTATCCAGTTTAAGGATAAAAATAAATGATTCTTTCTACAATTTTGTTTATTATTAAAAAAATATTAAAAACTCAGAAAGACAATTTGCTTTCATTATTATGTTCCATATTTCTGCATTTTGCCTTACATTACTTAAGTAGTAGTATATATATATTGAGATAGATTAAGTATTCTTATCATAATCTGTTTTATGAAACCAGAGTATACAAAAATGGCATACAAAATGAGCTCAGGATAAAAGTCCCACTCACAAGCAGCTTTTCAGATAGGTCTTAAACCTGCAAGGTGCTGAGGCCTCAGCAGTGCGTACGGACAGAAGGCTGTGTCAGTCTGATCTTGAGCTGCAGTGCTAGACTAGAGCAACAGGAGATAATAAAGCCTGTGAAACAATGGGACTCTCTAGGCCATTAACAAACTTTCTTGAACTTAGACTCTGTAAGAATTTCACACCTTTGGTGTCCTATGGATGTCAGGAGCTTACATATAAATTGCCAACCTCATGACCCAAGGAGTATGCAGTTTATGACCTCATGCACCATGAAATCTACAGGTGGGGTGGTTTTCTCGCAGCTTAAAGAGTAAACCACAAATGACAAACATTTGCATTAAATTCTGAGATAAACCAAGACGATTGCCAACCATAAAGATCCAGCAGATTTCTTCTAGTCACTTTCAGAAACGTACTACACTAATTTTTTATTTCTGGGTAGAAAAATTCTGCTGATGGCACAATACTAAAAAAAAAAAATATGTTTTTCTTCGTAACTTTTTGTTACATGTCAAAATGCTGAAGGAAATCTTGACAAGAAAAAATAACCTACTGAATAATCTCTAGTCATACTAGAAAAGATCAATGAGATTATTATTGAGAAATATAGCTGCTCTGCCCTGAAATTTCCATCCCCCCCAGTCATTCATCCTGAATATATACAAGTTAATTCTTTCAGAGACATCTAATGTTTTGATCTCTGGATGTCAACCAGGCCTCTGGAATGGCCAAGCTCCAGCTCCAGGGCCTGTGAGAGCACCTCACCAGCCCCAGCTCATACACTGCTGCTGATTTTCCCAGATATGGCTTTGTCCTCCCTCAACAATATCCTCATGGAAAACTTTGGTTTAGAATTAGGCCAGTTGCTATGACCCCAAGTGATGCTTACAGCAGTCAGAGCATGGTCAAAAAAATGCCACCTTATATTCATGGCCATCCTCTACTGACTAGTAAAGGTCTTGACAAAGAACAAGAACACTCCTGGCCCTTCAGCTATTCACTCTCTCACTTTGCATGTCAAGATGGATTTGATGCATCTTCAACCCAGAAGATCAGTACAAAATCACTTGAAATACGGACAACAGGCAGGCTGCAGATAACATAGAAGGAGAATAGGTGTCATTTTGAGCTCTTAATGGGATGGCTCCTTTGAAGTTAAAGTTATACAAATGTAAAATTAAGAAAGCTGAGGAACATGCACATAAGATTTTGAGTCCATAAACTCTGTATACTTCTGTATATGTTGCTATGTATTATCTAATGGTATCCCTTCTGCAGTACAGTCACCCATAGGTATACAGGTAGAGGTGACTGACTATGAACACGGATCCTACTCATAGCCTATTTGACTAGGCCAGTTTTCAGCACAACTGAACTTTAAAACTTCAAACATGCATGTAGGGATTTGCCTGTGGCCACTATTTTGGATTAATGAATGAGGCCCAGAACACACTGCACATCTGATGAGATCTCCAGCTGCAACCCAGAATTACAATTTATCATAGATGAGATCTGCTGGGTTCTATTAGGAAATGGTTTTAGAAATAGGGGAGTGAAGATGTCATAGGTCACAGTCAAGGGATGGCTGAGAAAGCCTGTTGCGATTAAGGCAGCCTTACACAACTGTCATGAAAAATTTTCAGCTCAAAATACAACATCTGTGCAACCAACTCTACCATAGCAATTGCAAGGACAATGACCAAAAAACAAAGAAAACGATACTATATTCTCTTATAAAAAGTACTTCCCACAACCAAGCAGAATTTTACAAGGCTTGACTGAGTGAAATGTTGAGATCATAAGGGAGAATTTGCAAGGGGTGAGCAGAAGGGATAGGTCAAATGTTTATAAATAAGCATCAGCTATGTATTTGCTATGCGTGGCTTCAGTACTGCTGAGGGAGCCATGAAGGAAAACCTCCAAGAAAAGAGGCTAGGGGATGTAACTTAAGAACCAAGGAATCACTAATACTAAAATTCCAAGGAGACTTTAACAGTTATAATATTAAGAACATACACTTTATAACTCCATAGGTATAAAGTATGCACTTTAACTTCTTACTTACTGAGTACAAAATGTCTTAATTTCTTTATAGCTGCAGGAAAGTAATAAATGACTTGGTTAAGCAGTTAGTGGATAGAATCAATGCAATGCAAGGCACAAAGGATAGGGTTTTTTTATGAACAGTACTGTTAACAAATTTTAAAACAGATCATGATAAATTTTAGTATTTCAATAATTTTAGAAGAATTGCTATTTTAAGATAGGGATATTTCTTTCAGCGGGAATTTGAATTAAAAATAGGAATTATAACAGGATCAACTGTCAGTAGCACTAATAAGCTGATTAACTAATAAGACATAATTTAATAACCTATATTGGTGTCCAGCTGATCAACCATGTCTGTTCACAGACAGCAGGATTAAGTAAAAAGTGTAAATTACCTTGCTAACATGAATCACCCCAGTGAGTCACCCCAATGGATAGCATTCTTCAGGATTGTGCAGATTTATGCTAAGTACTAAAGCATATATAAGAACCAATTTATTTTTAATATTATATGTATATTTATACAGATGAAATGATCCTTTATCACTTAAATAAAATATTAACGCTTCTTCAGTAAAAATGAAGTTTATCATAGATATGTTGTGCGTTTTCTTTAGCTAGTAATTATTAGTTGAAATCTTGTTCTCAGTTCATTTCATACGAAAGACATTATAATGCAATGGATATCAAAGTTAAGGTCAAAAATCTTTATTTCCTACAAAGTGTTGAAAGTTAAAGCCAGATGAGACGACTCATGGTCACGGTACTGGACTACTACAGCTGTGCCCTGAATTGATGCACTGAGTTGCACTGATGGTTGGATCTGCCAGGCAGTTGTGCTCTGCAGTGCATCTGCACAGCTATACTGCACATTAAGGCAGCGTCCTCTACATATACAATTTTTTCTGGAAAGTGCACAGGGCCAAAGAGCTCTGGTGACACCTGGAGTACTGGGTCCAGCTTTGGAGTTCTCAGCACAGGTAAGACATGAACCGGTTGGAGCGGGTCCAGAGGAGGGCCACAAAATGATCAGAGGGATGGAGCACCTCTCCTATGAGGACACACTGAGAGAGTTGGGGTTGTTCAGCCTTGAGAAGAGAAGGGTGTGGGGAGACCTTATTGCAGCTTTCAGTATTAAAGGGGCCTACGAGAAAGATGGGGACAAACTCTTTAGCAGAGCCTGTTGCAATAGGACAAGGGGTAATGGTTTTAAACTAAAAGAGGGTAGATCTAGACTAGATATAAGGAAGAAATCTTTTATGATGAGAGTGGTGAAACAAACAGGTTGCCGAGAGAGGTGGTCGATGCCCCATCCCTGGAAGCATTCAAGGTCAGATTGGATGGGGCTCTGACCAACCTGATCTAGTTGAAGATGTCCCTGCTCATTGCAGGGGGATCGGACTAGATGACCTTTAAAGGTCTCTTCCAACCCAAACCACCCTATGATTCTGTAAGAAAAGAGTCATAGTGAATTCAGAAGGGTCTTTTAATTAGGGTGGTGACAAAGACCACAGCATACATAGCACTCAGTAATGTAAATCTGATTCACTTTGCAGGTGTTCCTCACATACAAGACAACTTTCAATATTTATCTTTAAATAATTCACCCTCCTTTTACCTGAATTTAACTTTCTGTTAAGTAACTTTCTGGTCTGTTCTTCAATCAGCCTTAACACGTTTAGAGGCCTCACTTTGCTACCTTCATGCTGGAGATCCAACAGCTTGCTTTTATTGCCATTTTGAAAGGGTCACCTTACCGTACGCTACTGAACTCAATTTCGATTTATAGATCAAACTGATGTCCAGATGCTACAGATGTATTTAAAGATGCATGGAAAAAGATACAGGACTTTGTTCTCTGCCTTCCACTTAGGTTTCTTTCCCAGGGACCATGACAACAGCAAATTAAATCCTATACAGGTGCAGTCTTTCTCTTAGTGACTGACAGCCACTTTTTGCAGTTTCCAAGAAACTAGCTGATTGCATCTGCTCCAGTCTCACAGCTAATTTTGATTTTTTAATTAAAAAAAAAAAAAAATCTATCTAAACCATGTATTTTTTGTGTAAAAACTCCTTAGTTTGGAATGCACACATGGAAAAACTTCACAGTTTAAAGGTGTTTCGTATTAAGCTTCTTTGCTTGCTAGGACTAGAAATTGAAGGGTTTTTTTGTTTTGAGGATAAGAAAAATTGGAAGGAAGCACATTATTTTAAAACTAACAAACATCAAAATACTTTCATTTTGATTAAAGTTAAAATTCTGAATCCAGTTTTCCACAAGGCAATTACATTGGCTAAATTTATAGAAAAAGTAAATAATAAGTAAAGTATGTATCTTCCCTTGTAAATTTTTCTGTATCCAAGAAATCTGATTCATTGTTAACCACATAAACAACTGTTATAAGTCAATAAAAAATTTGCAGATAACAAAAAGCACCATCTTACTTTTGAGTTTCGTGTTATTCTGACACATCAGAAAATAAAACATACCTATCTTGATTTTTTTAATAATCCATAACTCAAAACAACTCATGGCATCAGAGTTCTACTGACTTATGAAGTTTAGTATTTACTAAAGGTTTATAGAAGCAAAATTTGCTGTAAAGAGTTAAAACCTGATGTTAAACATTTCCAGCGTCTTTCCCCATCACAGAAATTGGCCCTAAAATACTGAAATGCCCTCAGCGTGACATTGTCATTTTGTATCGTGAACTCAAACTTAAAATCAAGATCAACCAAAAATGAGGAAACACCATTGTTGCTAAAATAATCCAATTTTTAATAATAGCAAGGAATGGTGAACATATGGCTATATTTCCAAATAAAATCCAGTGGCAGATTTTGGGCTGTGGTTTTAAGGGTGTTTTTGTAATTTTAATATAAGCCAAAGCTTTCAGTGCTGCAGAAAAGATGACCAAATATTTTTTTTTTTGTGCATGAGGCTCTTGACTTAATTTCAAGTTTCCAAAAATTACCCCAAAGGGATTTGCTTAAGTGAGGCAAAATTTTCCTTTCAAAATTTTAAACACCTTTAAATGATGAAAATTAATGATAACTCAGATGCAGTGACTTGGAATTACCCTATCAATATAAACTTGTGACTGTTACAATAAATAAAAGATGAAAAAACCCTGCCAAAATCAAATTAAAAAAAATAATAAAAAAGAGATAGATCAAATGCTTCAATGTTTGATTTTTATCCATAATCACAAGGTAGTCCTTTAGACATTTTAACCCATCCTTGGAGAACAGTCCCTAAGAAATCAGGAACATAGCTTCAGGAAGACCCACAAACTTTACACTAAATCAATGAGATTAAAAAGCAACAACAAATGTGGGGTTGTGACAATTGTCCTTTTGATTTCAGAATGTGTATAATACACTTGAGTCACACTTGTTAAGATTTTATTTTTTTTACTGAAATGACGAAGTTCTAGAAATTTACTGTTTCAAAATATTTCTATTGCGACTGAAGATTTTTCTTCAGTATTCAGTAGGATCAAGGGGTAAGGCTTAAGTAAAAGTACAATTATTGAGTCAGCTATAGTAAAATTATGAGATTTAATAATAGCACAGTATTAGAACCTACTAATAGTAAAATCTGCCTTCTGTGTCACAACGTAGTGCTGCTGCTACACCAGCAGTTACCTCTGAGCAACACTGGTCCAAGCACATCTTAGTTTATTGGCTCCACACCTGAATTCAAAATCAGGGCAAACAAATCTAAAAGAACCTTGATAAAGGTTAACAGAAAACTTATTCAACTCTTTAATTTGGCCAAAACCCAACCAAATAAACAAATAAAACCTTTAAAGAAAGTCATTTTTTAAGGTTCAGTCACACATGCTTAATGTCATCTATTCTAATGTAAACCAACTCATATTCCCTGCAATCAGTCAAGTTGTACAAGCTAAATCAAAAATTAAAACTAAAAGCAATCTAACAATCTAACAATGCTACAATCTAAATAATTATCTAAACATTTTGGAAGAGGAAGTATGGTAACTAATAAAATAAGAGCCCTATTTGTACTTTACACATACTAGATGTTAGGAACTGCTTCTGTAATTCTTATGATGCTTATAATACTTCCTTACGGGACTGTGATCCCTATGCATCCTTCAGGCTCAAAGCATCAATCTAAGTGCTACAAATGTAAAATTTATTCAAGTAATAATTCTGTTCACAAGTTCATGCTAAAGCTAACGACACATTTGATGGAAGGACAACAGCCACAATGGGTGTAGAGCCTAATCTCATCAGTTTCTGGGAGAAAACTGTTTTTCCACTATGTGAAGCATAACATGAAAATGGAGTACAGAAAGTGAAAGTTCTTATTAAGTTTTAGGTAAGCATTTTGGAGACTTAATTTGCTTTTATGTGAAAAGGTACTACTTTTGGCAATAAACCATTTAAATTCAAATATTATCATGTGTAATCTATATCACATTACCTATATATGCATATTTAAACATAGACAGTTATTGATGTATCAGTAATATTATGTCATCAGATCTAAGTTTGTAAAATGGAAAACAACCTATAAGTATTAGGGTTTTTGTTTGGTTGTCTTGTTGTTTTTTTCTGTAAGGCAGCTAATTTCTGCCATCAGGAAAGGGCTGTCAAATATATTGAAAGTACCAAGTCTTTTAGGACTTTGGTTTTTTTACTTCCTGGCTATGGGGGCATACAGCAAGAACATAATGAAAGGCTGAAGCTGGTGTTTCAACCCTCACATCATGTGCTCATACTGAGCTGGGAAAGACAAATCCTCTGTAGGATTCAGAAGCAGCTTGACTCCTTTTCTGCAGTACACTGGGAAGGCAAGCATAGCCAATATTATTAATAGCTTCCAACCTCTTTGTCAGCACAAACTGCTTTTAGATTTCTAAAAGACAACAATCTGCCTGGAAGTAGTGAAGAGAAAAGCTGTTGAAAAGAGAAATGCCTTCATTTCACCATCTTGCTTACAGTTACAACAGATTTGTTTAGATGCCAAGTGTCAGATTCAGTACCTGGAAATCAAATTACTTGAAATTTGTACCATTCACAGGCATCTGCTTTGCAGTCAATCATTTTAGGCATCCATGGATGCAATGACTTTCATTTTGGCCAAGTTTATTGCACAGCCAATATTGCCCTTGTTAAATCATTTAGCTGCCTCTGTGCAGTTAAACTGGAAAAAAACAGCACCAAGACTATGTCATACATTGCAGGTGACACCAAGCTGGGCAGGAGAATTGATCTGCTTGAGGGTAGAAAGGATCTACAGAGAGATCGGGACAGGTTGGATCGATGGACCAAAGCCAAAGATATGAGGTTCAACAAGGCTAAGTGCCAGGTCCTGCACGTGGGTCACAACAATCCCATGCAACACTACAGGCTGGGGGCAGAGTGGCTGGAAAGATGCCCAGCAGAAAAGGACCTGGGAGTATTGGTAGACAGCAGGCTGAATATGAGCCAGCAGTGTGCCCAGGTGACTGAGAAGGCCAATAGCATCCTGGCTTGTATCAGAAATAGTGTGGCCAGCAGGAGCAGAGGTGATGGTTCTCCTGTACTTGGCACTGGTGAGGCCGCACCTCAAATACTGTGTTCAGTTTTGGGCCCCTCACTACAGGAGGGACAGTGACGTGCTGGAGCAGATCCAAAGAAGAGCAACAAAGCTGGTGAAGGATCTAGAGCACAAGTCTTATGAGGAGCAGCTGAGGGAACTGGGGTTGTTTAGTCTGGAGAAAAGGCGGCTGAGGGGATACCTTATCGCTCTCTACAATTGCCTTATAGAGATTGTAGCGAGGTGAGGGTCGGTCTCTTCTCCCAAGTAACAAGTGACAGGACAAGAGGAAACTGCCTGAAGTTGCACCACGGAAGGTTTAGATTGGATATTAGGAAAAATTTCTTCACCAAAAGGGTTATCGAGCACTGGAACAGGCTGCCCAGGGAAGTGGTTGAATTGCCATTCTTGGAGGTATTTAAAAGAAGTGTAGATGTGGCACTTCGGGATACGGTTTAGTGGTGGGCTTGGCAGTGTTAGGTTAATGGTTGGACTTGATGGTCTTAAAGGTCTTTTCCAACCTAAATGATTCTATGATTCCATAATCATGTACAAACATCAGTGAGAAAAATCTAGAAACTGAGCTATTAAAAGGAAGCAACAGCCAGGTTAATATAACATACTGCATTTCTTTAGGAGGTTGCTAACGAGCTCAACTTATTTTGAAAAAGATACAGTGTTTCTCACCAAATGGAGTTGTTTGCTGTGAACATCTTTATCCTGAATACCCAACTTTTTTAACTTCAGATGATGAGCAAATTCCAGTGTGCATTTGATATGCTAATCTTATGTCTACCCATATCTTACAGCATTCTCTTACAGATTGGCAATGGGAGCAGATACAGAGAATGGTTCAATCATTCTTCATGCTGATCTGATCACTTTGGGAGTGGGAGGATTTAAGCTTTCAGGACAGCATACTCCTGTTTGGGAGCAATTCCATGAATGATGCTTTCATTGCACACATCTGAAAGAAGCATGCCTAACACATGTTATGCATCTAGCTGCAGTAGCCAGGAATCTTTCCATTTTTTAACCAAATAACTCATGTAAATTCATCAGCAGTTAATAGAAAGATTAGTCTGTAGCTGTGGAGACCTTATCTGTAATAATTTATTCATCTTCACATTACTAAGGTCATAAAGCTTTGTCTCTCTATCCCTTAGTGTTCCCTATGGTTTGATATTGATCCATCTCTTCCCTTTTCTTGATTATATTTCTTGCTTATAACTATCATTGTTATATTTATGTAATCAAACCTTTCAGTTAATACAGCCCCAGTTCCTAATTGGAAATACGATAGGTTTCACAAGTTTATTGAAGCATAACTTCCTCAAAAACTTTTGTTAGGGGATTACTGTGAAAATTTTCTATTGTTCTACAGCTTCATAGCAAGCTTTTTGCTTGATTTCTGTCAGCCTCCAGATCTTCCATTTCTTTACTCATGCAGGATGGAGTATACCTCTGGTAAGACCCAAATCACTTGGCATATCAGCCTTGAAAACAGAATCATAATCTCATAACTCGGTGGTTATGATCTCACAGAATTTTTATGCAATTTTTCCATCCACAACTTTGACCACGGAAAATGGAAATTGGTTCCATTTGATCTTTTTTTTTTTAAAAAGACTGTAAGATTGTTAAATCAGGCTCAGATCATCCTGTAATGGATGTTTATAATAGCTAAACTGTACCAGAGATTAAAGTAAGTTAGAGAAGGTAAGAAAATTACTATTCAACTGTAGACTCACACTTTTTATACATTCTTGCATAGCTCATGGGAATGCGATCTCACATTTAGACACCTGTAATGAATTCCATTTTGTCAATTTGTACAAAATCTATAGATAACCAGGATTTCAGAGACATCAGGTTTGCAAAGGTTTCCATAAATATAATAATTCATAATTGTCCAACTAGAAATGATGAAAGGAGAAAATCATCTATGAAGTACATTTGCTGAGTTCAGTTGAGTTATATCAGGAATAGCTTAAACCTGTTATTTTGTATGCTGCTGTTTTTAGCATACTTTGAAATATATATAATCATTCTAGGTGAAATATATTGTTTTGACTTTGTTCTTATTTTACTCCATCCAAGTATTACTACAGAAATTCTGAATTATGTCTAATGGAAGATAAAATTGAAATCTCCAATCCAATACTCCTTTGTCAACCTACCCTTCACTATGCTATTCACTAAATATGAGCTATGAACTATGAACTGAAAAAATCACCATGTCCCAGATGCAATGTACAGATGATTGTTTAAAAGAAGAAGAAGAAAAAAAGACTGAATATATGTGCAAGACAATGTGGAGTACAGTCAGTCCTGATTACAAGCCAGCTGTGTGAGCTTGAGCTCTCATTAGCAGGGTTTTAACTTCCTGGGTTTAGGCTAAAAGTTAGCACACATTTTCTTTTTCTTTTCCTTTAAGAAAAAAGATATGGCTTCATGTAAAGAAAAAAAAAATGTCCTTATCAGGGTCAACTTTACTCCTCTCCTCATCAAATGCAAACTTTTTAACTTGCTCAACCATAATTCTTGTTATGGTTGAGTTTGCAAGTTACACATTCCAGATGTGAGGCAATAGGAAAATTGCAATGTGGGGGTTGGCTTTGGGATCTCTGTGTGTGTCTGCAGCATTCTTTTCCTACTAGGAACTTTTCCCACATTTATAATAATGAAATTGTGAATAATGAAAAAAAAAAGTTCCTAAACACAAGGGCCAGCACATTCAAATTATAAACAAGAATAAAGTATGTCTTCTTATGATTCATCCATTCATTTTGGAAATCGGTAAGTACAGGTCACACCATGTATTTCAGAACTCCGAGAGAAAAGCTGGCTGATGACTTCTTTTATTAGAAATATTTTGAATCTTTGGAAATGCAGCCAGCAGGAACTTAGGATGCAATGGAGTTCAAAGTTTGTGTGGGTGTATGTTGTAGTGAAGTAAAGAATGGTGATCCAGGCCGCTATAACTTGCCAGATACAATTTCCTTTCTCAACATTGTTTCTATGGGCTTGCTTAAAAAACTGGAAAAATTTACTTTTTATCTGCCAAATTGGCTATAGCTGGAATCAATCAAGCAATACTACCAAAACTTTAAGTTTCATGTAAGAGAAAAACAGTGACACTGGCTCAATGTTGTTTCTTATCCTGAAATAGATGCATGCAAATCACAGGAACTATTCATATTATATGAACACAAACAAGAAAATATATATATATAGTGTGGATACATGCACAAATTACGTATATGTAACCCAAGGTCAAGCCCAAGATTTTCTGATGCGATCAGTCTATAAATCCACACATTGGCAAACAAAAACATCCTGTTCCTGTGAAGTACTGTGCTCCTGGGGCTTCTCTAGAAAGTACTTGGTGTGGCTGGAAACACCCTGGAAATAGGGCTGGGCACGCACTGTCCTCTCCAAAGTCACAGATAATCCACCACATATGGAATGAAGCCTGAATCTCTTTATTTTTTTCCTTCTGCTGCAGCCTTTCCCCTAATCAGGCAATGGAAAAACAGTTCATACCTGGGGTCAAGTGGGAGGAAACTCTGGAAACATGGGCTCCTCTAAAAGCGTACCCTTGGCAGCGGGAAAAGCCTGCTGGTGCCAGAGAGGCCCAACACCTCTGTTCCCAGGAGACCTTCCTTGTCCTAACAGCCTGTTCCTCTAGCGTCTTTCCAGGGCAGTGGGATCTTGTGCTCAAGTCCTCCAGCCCTTCTGTGAAGACACGTGCAATCCCAGAGACTCCCAGGAAAATGAAAGGAGATGGAATTTTTAGCTTTCTGGCTCAGCAGATTGTGAAGTACAGACTTGCTCTACCAAAACACAAAAGGTGTTTCAAGGGCTGGCAAAAATAGCCCTGGATATCTGGTGTGGAAGAGTAAAACCAGTCTGGATTAGCAATTAAACACTTGGTCGTTTTGCTGGGAGTACAAACATGACAAACTGAAATTTCACACTACTCTGAAGAGAGGACACTTTCTTTTTGTGTTACCTGAACAGCCACAGTTCTGCGGATGGCACCGGCCAGCTCTGCTGACTGACATAAGAATGCACAATGTCAGCTTTCTTCTCAAATCTGAATGGCTCAAACATCTTTTTGCAAGATTTTCTCTAGCCTGACCCCTAGGGCACCATGATGTCCTGCCTGTCTCCAAAATCCACCAGTCAGCACCAAACAACGTTTATTACTTTGTGACTTTAGCAGGAGAAATTAGAGTGACTTAAAAGCAAGCAGAAGCTTGAAACAGACCTTTCAATGCTTATATTTGGCTACACCAGCGACCCTGTCTTCCGAGGAAGGATATTCCTCAAGTCTCTAGCTTTGGACTACTCAGAAATAACAAATACCTGGTTGTAAAGGAAAGGTTTTTGTTAAGTTTTGTATAAATTATATTTTAGGATGTATTGTGTTTTGGAAAGAGTTATTGAATACAAAATTGAAAGATAAGTGCAAAAGAATCCATGTTTCCTTCTAGGAAATCTGAATTTATTACAGACAGAAAAAGCTTCACTTTTCTTTTCAACTTTGAATTAGAAAGAAATAGATAAAATAAAATATTCATTTCCCTTCTGCGTGTCTTTATATTACAAATTTTTTCAAGCAGCTAGTAGATACACTGCTAACAAAATGCAGATATATTTATTCTATCCTGCTGAGCCACTAGAAGGACATATTCTAAGTTTATGAGGAGGCTTTTCTCATATGTTATGGGAATGAACATAGTAACAGTACATACTAGAAATCTAAGTTAATCTAGAAATCTAAAGTTAAACACTTACTGTGCTTAACTGATCAGGGTTTTTTTTAACCACAATCTGCTGAAAAAAGGTTTCTGTGGAAACAAAGTAAGATTAATTTCACAGTTCTTTAATTCCTCACTGATATATTTTAAATGTGCAATAATTTTGGCTACCTCCACATCTTCTGAGTCCCGTTCGAGGTTACATTCTGCATTCTGTCTAGGATTTTAAATACAAACATTCAGCAAACAAAGTGCTTCTGCTACTTTGAGAAGTAAAGCAGAAAACAATTTTAGAAAATTAAATGGTGACAATGTATGAAGGTACCAGTATCTGACGAACTTTTCTGGGCCTGGCCAGAGGCTATTCTTTCCACTCCTAAAATTTTAGACTGGATGAAATGGCAAGTCAACATTCTGCCTCCTACAGAATTAAAATGATTTGTTTGTTATCTAGGACAAGCTGTTGTCCCAGGGTATCATGCTCTGTTACTTTATTTCAGATTCACGTAGACTCCTAAAAAAGTATTGGACCAGTCTAGTTCAGAGTGGTTTCAAGCTAAAAGTGATTTTAAGCCAGGACAGAAATCTGACTTTAACGCATTTTATGTAGCTGATGTATTAAAAATCGTCTTGTCCGAAAGTTTCACATGAACTTACAACAGTCAAACATTATTAAAACTGCTGACTCTGCAGGAGTATACTAAGGATAAGAGAAAATGGCAACACACTATCAGAGCTGCCATTTATCAATAGAGCTGTTATTCCAAACTCCTCTGTCTTCCCCTCTGGTAGGATGCCAGGGAATTAAAGCCAGAGTGGCATGTTTTTGATGCAGTAACAGGACAGTCACAGAAGTTTCTTCTGACAGAAAACAAACAACAGAAAAACCCCACCCAACACACCCCCTACTTCCTCACTCAAAAGCCAAATAATAAAAAAGCAAATGAAATTGTGTGGACAATGCTTAGCAATCAGTGAAACTGTATCTTGGAAGAAATGTCAAGCATGTGAAAAACTAGAAAGACATTTGGGTACCTGGGAAACACTCGCCTCTCCTAGAGCTCCTGGCAGCCGCTACTTTCACCTCGTCTTCCTACCAGCCCTGAGGATTGGCAGCTTCTTCTCTTCAGTTATCAGCTTTGGTTCAGCTACAGACTTGCCTGTCTCAAAAGCCTGAGACAGATTTCCATCTGAACTTGCCAACTCCAAAGCCCTGGAAGGAGATGGTGATGTTTCACCTCTGCCAGCGCTACCTGGGGTTAGCACTTGCCTATTGCAGCAATGGAAAGCTGAGAGCTCTCTCTGCAGACCTGGCGGATTCCCCTATCAGTGCTGAATAGTGTGCATCCGTCAAAAATAATGGAAATACAGGGATTTACAGAAAGACATGCAAATCTGCCAAATCCCTATAGGGATTTCCCTTGTGCCACCTTGGCTGCGCCGGATTCACCCCAAGCAGAAAGGCCTTAAAGTCCTGCTTCAGTTTGCATCTGGAGACATGGAAAGGAAACGTTTTCTGGGGGAAGGGAGCTCCAGGGAGAAGTCAGACCACAATGCAAAGCCCATCTGGTAGTTTGCTCTAACCAAAGCAGCGATCACACGTCCCTCTTCAGCTGCTCTTCCCTTCTCTCCTCCTGTACACCCACACACACGCCTGCTCACTCTGGTACTCACGACAACACTCAGCAGGGTAATTCAGCTCACTGGGTTAGTTTTTGGCTCAGATCATAAAATGAGAGAAGTGGGACAGTCATCCTTGGCTGTGTCATCTGTTTAGTTTTCCTTTTAACCCCTGCTTTTCCCAGCATGGAGGGCATTTGGACCCAGTTATAAAAATACAGTCATGACAACAGTGAGCACAGAAACACCTAAAAGTCACACATGAAGTTCAGAGAGGGCTTCTATCCTTCATCATGTGCATAGGGAAAGGTATGGGTGTCCAGAAGGGCAGGTACTGTTCTGAACTTAAGACAAGCATAAAGTAAACTTCAAACAAGTCATTTTCAAACCCTGCTTGTCTCATGCTTTAGCATTTCCCTGCAATCCTAAGATCTGTGCCTTATTTGGGAAAGTAGGATTCATCACCTGAAAGGCTGCTTAAATGCTTAAAGCATTGAAATCATGCTGTTGGATGCAGACAACTGACCTGCTCTTCTCCGGCCTGATGGCAAGAGGTGTTGCAGTGCAAACAGTAACAAGCTGTGTAGGTGCAGCAATCCCTGGACTGTGAATCCTATTCCAGTCCTGGGTACGACTGTGAATCCAGACTTCTTCCAAAATGCATCTCAAGATTTCAATTGCTTGTCATTTTAGAAGAGCTAATAACTTCAGCATTTTGCATATACATACTTAAAGACCAACAAAAACTATAATAGAACCACCTCTTGAAACTCATCACAGAAGTGCAGCCAAAGATCTTATACAAAGGAGAAAGGAAGATAGATTGCACAATACATAATTTGACTGAAAATCATGAAGAAAAGCTTTTTAGAGATGTGTGTATATATATTCACATTAAAGGCACCCTGCTCTCTGGCATACTTTAATTTTTTTTTTTCATTCCTTGAACATATATTTGTTTATGCACGTGTCTGTCCTTTGGTGACCACTCTCAGCTCATTTATCATCTGCACAAAGTGTCAGACTGTTAAAAGTCAACCTAGCCACCTAAAAAATCTGCATGTAGATACACACTTCTCCCTTTGAATATTATATTAGCCAAGTGCTCCTTATGAAGAAACCAACCTTGACTAATTATAAGTGTTCCTACAAATTATTCATATGTTGACTCAGTGGAAGAGGGGATAAAAGAAATGGATGGATGGGGTTTTTTGTTGTTGGGGAAGGGGTGAGTGGGAGGATAGATTAACTCCCAGCACTTGTTTGCTGCTTCCATCACAGACAGTAAATATGTAAGAGAAAAGCCTTCTTTCTTTCCCACAGAAAAGCGTGTTTTGGAAAACAGTTGAGTTGTGCAAGATTTAAAGGTGACAGTAATGTGCTACTGATACACATGTGGCACCAAAATATACAACACAAAAACAAAGTCTGGGCCTTCCACAGCAAGAAAACTCATGACATCCTTTGTCATTGCCAAGTCAAACTGGTCATTTTTGAGTGGCATTCATGAATTAATACTTACTGAAAACACACCTTCACTCTAACTGGCATATATATGCCCTCTCTTGACAGCAGCTTTTTACACACAAGTTAAAATAAGGATCAGCACAGCGGAGACAATGTCCTCCATGAAATGGTACCTTAAAATGTTTTGCAGTTTCCTAATAAAACACTATTTGTTAATAAAGACAGAACATATCATGAAATTGCTTTTGTCTGTCAAAATTCTTTCAACAAAACACTGAAATAAAGAACGTATTTAAATATATATAATTTTCTTTTTATGCTCTTGTTTGCAAATGGTGCTGTGAAAAGAAAATATCCCCTTGGGAGGAAATATTTAATATCATTTGTGAGGTAATGAGATATTTAGTTGTAAGGGCCATATAAAAACATTGCATATGAATCACTGTACAGCTCAAAAAGGAATTTCCTTCACTAATGGGTGAGAATTCAACTCCAGTTCTCTCTTTCACAGGTGCACACACAGAAGCTCCAGTACATGCAATTGGAAATTATTTTCAAGAAACATGGGTATTTGTTTGAGCTTTTTTTCCAAATACTGAGAAACAAACAGTATGCCAACTTTTGCCAGTAAAGAAGAAAAAGGAAATCTCTCATTTTACAGTGTAATCTGAACAACTAACTGACATGCTTTAGGGAGGAAATTTCACATTGGAATTGCAACCTTTTTTTAAAAAAATATCCAAGATGAGCTGTTGAAAACTCATTAAAATCAATGCAACTCAATAAACTGTCATGTGCTTCTACTTTTAAACACAGTTAAAACTGTAAAAAGCAGCACAGAATCACTTTTTATTGCTTTCTAAACTTGTTCTGGATCAGAAAGTGCAATGCTTACTACAAAAAATAATGAAAGCAGCTAATAAACCTTACAGAAAACAGTAGAGTCAAGCACATGCAAGCAATATGCCGAATAGCTGTTGATTTTCTGTTTGCTGAGTGACTTCAGATCTTGTCACCAGCACAGTCAATGGGGGACAAAATCCTATGGAATTTGCTGTGCGACGCTGGCCAAGCAAAACAACCATTGGATCCTAGGACACTGGACATGTCACGTGCTGTCATCACAGATCACACTGCTGTTCTCACTCCCATGTCAGCAGAAAAGCCTGCTTTTTATATTAAATGCAGACTCCCTCAAATCAGTTTTAATAAAAAATTACTTGTGTGCCACAGTATTTAATTCTCCAGCAATTACTCTGATTAACTCAAGATGGCCTCTTTCTTCATTCAACTCTTCATATTGACTACCTAACAGATAGAAAGCATATCAAAAGCCATTTTATTCTGCATTTGTTATGATTTCTCCTTCAAACCTCATTGGTTTAGTCATAAACAAAGTATTGAGCATCTCCAAGAAACTTGTTGCGAAAGCGAGACTTGACCTATCTGGTATTTTCTGAACACTTAATAAATGAATGTGTCCTTGAAATCCGATAATGGGCCATGCCCATTTTTTGCAGGATTTAAAGAGTCAATGTATTTTGCAGAATCACATGCATAGTATATGCATTCCTGTCTGATATCTACAGCCTACAATACAAACTGCAGGCTTGTACATTGAATCTCTTCCTAACTGAAAAAAAAAAAAAAAAGACAAAAAAATCAGAACTTCATAGAAAAATGGTTTCCTCCTAAATCAGTTTAGATATTTCAGGCCCCAATGACAAAGCATCTAAACTATTATTGTTAAAAGCACCTCTGACTTTTTTTAAGGGACTATGACTAACTATCATCTGAGTAGCTTACTCATGATGACTTCCTACAAGGAAAGCAGTTTGTTTATTCTGCACAATTTGCAATTCCTTAGTAAAGCCACAGACACTGGGAAGTGACAATGTTGCATAAATGGAGTTTTCTATTCAATGTCTTGCTTTGTTCCCCTTTGGCCAAAGGAAGTGATTTTTTTTGTTGTTACAATTACTATGAATTGGAAAACAACTCTTCCTAACCTGACTTTGAGAACTGAACAGGTACAGTTCAGTATAATAAAACACGGGGACCCTCTACCCTTTCTGGGTATTGAAATACAGAAATATGATGTGATAAGCGGAACAGTTGTTTCTAGCACACAATTTATTGATTACTTTCCTCATAATACAAAAGGTCTGTAGCTGGCTAAAATAAAGATCTCCTAGTATGGCAGCAACACACATGCCGATATGTAGGACCCTGACTTTCTCCTATTTACTACAAGCTATTCTCTGCCCACAGTCTATTGGAATTATACATTTGGCATATTTCAAATTTAATTACAATTGGTGAAGTAACCTGTGAAAAACATAAGATAGCTTCAAACACATTAAAGGCTCACACCCCCAAAGGGGAAGATGATTAGCTGTCCCATTAATAACATGCTCCTAGTGAAATTTATTTTGGTTTTGTTTTTCCATTTTAAAAAATCCATAATTAAGTTCAAGAGTTTTGGTGAACATTGGCTATCAAGAATTACAGACCTTGCTCATTTGTGTCTTGCTGGACCTACATGAATCCACACACTGGAAACAGAGGATTTTTTTCTCAATCGGTAAAGACTGGAAAGCACAGGAGTGTACAGTCAGGACATCACAATGAGAATTTATTGGGGCACAAATTTCTTTCAGATCTACACCTTTGTAGAATTTGCTATAAAATAGGTGGCTCAGGCCACGATAATAAAATACCAACAATGACTAGCATAAATAATTCATTCCTTCACTTGTGAAATAATGAAGTTCTTTTCCTGATGTGGCTCTCTTTCATTTTAAAAATCACATTTCTCCAGTCTGCTAAGCTGTAAAAGACTGTGTAAAAGGAATGTGACTGGCTACATGTTTAATGCAGAGAATCTTTCTGTCAAATCAGCATTAACTCTTTTCAATTTTTTCTATTTTCTCCATTTTTTTCTTCTATTCTGAACTTGTACTTTTCCGTTTCTTTCCTGGTATGTAATTAAAATGCACTGCAATGTACAACTTCCATTCCTGATGATGGATAATGTGAATTATAACTCAGCCATTCGGAGAATAACACAGTCTGATTTTGTTTAGGTATAATGGTGTTGCCTAAAACTTTCAACATGTACAGTAAGAATTTCCTGAACTATGAACAAAAGAGCATAGGTTATAACATAAGGAGATAAAGTCCGGGCAGATTTACTGCATAGAAACATTAAGCCCACCCCATTATCAGCTTTAGGGTTTTTCTAATTATTTCCCCGCCTCATGTCACACTGCTGCACACCACAAGAGCGGTACCCTTCCCTGCCAACCAGCTCAGGCTGTGTCTTCCACTGGATAGTATTGGGTCAAAGCTCACAGCTCTACAGCATGTATCATTTATCATATTTTCTGGGAGTACACTGATGTACATATATTAATTACACCTCTAACTGCCCATTATGCTCTATTTTTCCATTCCTTTCTCCCTGTCTTGATATAAACACACAAAATTAGGTCTTGCTGACAATTCTGGTTTCTGTAAGGGAATCTTGAGCATGGCTTTTAATAGGATTTTAATTTCTTTTTGATTAAGCCTGTGTGAGTTTAAATTCTTAATCAAAGCTCTTGCCAACATTTTACGTAAATTGCAAAGCCAATCAAGACTTGCTCGTTTGTTTTCATTATGTTTCACCTCATGTAAATTTTCCACTTGGGGGAATGACGGTATGCTGAAATGTTAAATAGCAAATAAAGAAAGAAAAACTTGCCCTAGAAACACTACATGCGCATAAACTCTACCAACATCCGTTCTTCTCCTATTCCAGCTCCAAGTAGAAAAAACCGAAGAGTCTCCCTATTCAATTCAAATGGCCTTAAAGCTGGCCCTGCATACTTGTCTATATATTATACTTTCACTTCTCTGGCCTTTTCCTTTCTTCTTGCACAAGGAAATATGGATTCCAGAGTAACACAATTTTTCCAACTCTTTACGCACAACTGCACAGAGGTATAAAAGAAAAGCTTCAGGTACAGGGCCAGAATTAGGGATTATGTAATCTCTGATACCTGCTGCAAAGCAAAACCCACCTAACTCCTACTGTAAGCCAGTTAGCTCAAATTGGCAGAAGTCTTGTGATTTTTGGACAAGAAAAGTGTCTATTCCATTTGCAGGGTCACCACTACACAGCTGGCAAACACCAAGCCCTGTGGCTTCAGTACTGGCGGAGTAAGAGGGGCTATGTATATTCCATATACATATAATCATGTTTGAACAGGTGCAGGTATTAACCACAAAGAAAGTTTCTCAGTTTCATCCTGGACTGTGAGACTGGCATGTCATCAGTATGCTCCAAGGAGGCTTCTTCAGTCAGCTTTGAGAAAGTCCTGTACTGCAAAGCGTCTAACTCAAATGGTTAGCAGATGATAACAAGATATAAAATGTCTCCTGTAGGTTTGACGGATAATACATTATATGAAGTTCTTTTCATCACAAGCACAGCAAATATGTGGGAAAGTCAAAGTGAATCAACATTTATATTCTAGCCACTTTATCTTTCATTTTTTCTATTCTAATAACCATATTTAATTATTACTGTATTGCCAGAGAGAAATGAGATAGTTTTCTAAGCTGAGATTTCAATGGTATTTAAAAAAAAAAAAAAAAAGAAAGAAAAATTAAAGAATTGTTACAGCTTTAAGATTTCATACAGAAGGCTGTGAGGAATCTAAAATTAAAACTGTTATTAGAAAGCAGTTGAAAGCAGGCAGTGAACTGAAGCTGTGCCTTGCAATCTTGGCTATTGTTGTATTATTGCAGAGTCCCATAGGCAGCCCTCACATGTACAGTACAGAGACTTCACATCCTGGCTTCTTTTGATTCTTTTGTCTGCCCTCCAACCTGCGCGGCCAGGAACTTTCACTTGAGAAAGATTTATGAAGCCTCCGCTAACAGGGTCAGCCCTGTTATATCACCAGAGGGCTTCTTCTTAAAAATAATAACATCTATCCGCAGCTCTGCAGGGCGGTCTCTCTTGGCACTTGCTTTCCTGTTTGTCTTAACAACCGGCGCACACAAAGCCCTGGGCTCTAGCGAGGGCGGCCAGCAATTCCCTAGCACGGTAGCCCCGTCTCCTGCTATCTGCCAGAACCTGTGTCAGCCAAGATAACCCACACCTCCAAGAACCACTCCCAGTTTCTAAAGGCTTGACTCCTGTAGCCAGTGGGGTTATACCTTTACTTAGTCAGAGAAGTTTGCAAATCTGCAAAATCTGTAAAAAGTTTGCAAGGTGAACTAATAAAAGCATTATAGAGGCTCTAATTATACTGAATTGCAGTGCAAGAGACCCTTTTATTTTATGTGCCAGTTGCTAATATTATTTGAGTACGTCGAGCGGTCACCCTGACTGAAAACTCCTGTCATTTCTAATAACTAAGATATTCTTTGCTACCATGTTAAAAGATACTTCCAAGGCCCTTATGACTTTACAGTGCAAGTGGGTTGGCTATTTATTGCATATATCTTTAGGAAGAGGGAGAAAAATGAGTTTTTTCTTTTTTCCACTGAAGTTATCAAATATTAAAAAATAGGGTAGGGAAAATTATTTTTACAGTCATTTTCCCCAAAGCAGTTCATGCTTAGAAGGCTTGGACAAATCCTCAGATAATCTGTCCTATTCTGTATATTTCTTTATAACATAAAAAGGTGAACTTGTTCTCTTTCCTCCCCTCCTGCTTAAGAAAACGGTCTTAAATTTATTTTATTTATTAGATTACATAAAGTGTTTCTTTCACAGTAAGCATTCCTAACAAGCTTAGTCCCCTGTTCTGGGAGGAGAAAGGCTCTTTTCATGGATACTCAGCCAAGGGGTTCCTGAGAGTTAATACTCCCACTCTTCTTCTTTGAGTGTCAACGGGATTTTTAACATCCGCAAAACAGACAGGAACTTGGTTTTATGCCGTAGGAAAAGAATGGATTTTTTTCACCACATAATAATCTGCTGTGCAATTACCAATAAAAAAGTAATATTCTCTGCTATAAACTGAACAATGTGCAAGAAGCATTTATTGGTAATGTAGCGCAAAAGGCATAAGGAATTTAAATTAAGTTTTAAAGTGAATATAGAAATCAACAACACAGAGCATCCATGAGCACTATACAAAGCAAATTATTTAAAACAATAAATAGAAGTTTGTAATATGACAGGGTATCGAGACATCACAAACTAAATTATTCACTTTTATAAAATACTGATGACTAGGTAGATTGCATTCACTCTATCAAGTGCCATAAGGGTCTAGATAGGTATAACATGTTCATATAAAAGAAGCATTAGTTTCAATCAGCTCTGTGTGGGAGCATTTCCCTTCGCAAATCCAGCTGGAGGACAGGGTCTTTATTGAACTAAAGACTACTGCTTCAAAGTCTAATGAGACAGATATAGAGTATGAAGGTTTTGTCCCTGCCACGTCTGTTACCAATGTATAGAAGTGGGGGTTAACCCTGTCTTAAATTAGACTTCACTGTTGGGTTTTTTTTGGCCAGTAGGAGAGTAGATCAATGAAACAAATGGACAATTTTAAGAGTAAGGAAGCACGTTGAATCAACACTGAAACCCCCTGCAAAAGCTGGTTGTTTTGCTCAAATGGAACATTAATCGCACTTAAATATTTCATAATAAATTCAACCTGAACCCTGAGCAACTGGAAGTCTTTCATTCAAAAATATATGCACATGTTGCTATTGAGTCAGAATGTGTCAGTAGTAAAATAACATTCATGCTGTACAAAACCATATTTTTTCTCTCTTTGAGCCATTTCACACATACAAAAATGTTTTTACAAAACTATAAATTTTGAATCATGCTTACCTTTACAAAGAGAATATTCACAATGATGGCAATCTGCCATCATTAATTAAAACCATTCCCAAAAATGTAACCTTCATTCTGTTCAACACAAATTTTGAAAGTTGCTTTAAGGTATGCTCTTTCTCCTAATCTCCATAAGCAGTGAAAAAGCAGCCAGCACAATATGCTTTCAGAGGGTGGCATACGTTCTATTGTGTCCTTGGTGAATAGAATAATTCCTGCTTAAAGCAATATGAGATAAAAGCCACCAAGTGCAAAGACTTTCCCAGGTGAACTACAGGCTGGGGTAGAATTACCCAAGCTAACTTGCAACTAGTTCTTTTGCATACTGCAAACCAAGGCAGGCAAAATATAACACAAACTAATCCTGTTTTGTCAGAACAGTCTTAGAGCTTGTAATGAGCTCTGTTTTTTCATGACTATCAGAAATAAACCAACTAGATTAAGGACATCCCCACGAGCAGCAGTTAATTCCACAAGAGCAATTACTAGAGAACACAGCTATTCTGGAAGAGATAATGTTCTTCAGTCTTTCAGGGAAAAAAGTTTTCCTTTGATTATTCCCTTCAGACATGAGAAAGTAGTACAATGTTCTCCCTTAAATCCAAGTTTTTTAAAAAATGTCAGAAATTGGAGCTCAGGTCAAACACAGATCTATACATTTTACTTTAATTCCCATATTGACTCCAGGATCACAGCATGGAATCAATCCAATGAATCAGAAAGTTATAGTGATCATATTTTGGCTTATCTCATTGAACTCATCTGTGTCACCTTACAGGTTATCACACCAAAAAGTAGAGCCTAGTGATTCAGAAGTCCAAGATATGACCTGAAAATGTGACTGACAATTCACTTTTGGGGTGGCTCTGGTTCTGGTTCTAGATATCTCCATATTGAGGATATCATCAACATAATTTTAAATAATGCTTCGTATTTTATAATTAAATACAATTAAAAAAGGTATTGAGCATGGCATTAAAAGCTATGGCAAGAACGTTATCTACTAGCATCTTTAGACATTATTTATAGTTATATTTTTACATGTACAACTAAACAGTTGAATAATTTACTAACAGTTAAAGAAGTTAATAGATACACAGAAAATCACAGGGATGCTCTCAAGTTTTCAGGACACTGGCTATCAGAAGTTGTTTGTCATTGAACAGTTGCATGACTCAATTTTAAAGATGTAAAGAAGCAGTACATGTTTTTACTCCAGTGGCCTCACCCCTCATAGTGTGTAAAGTTTTTCATTTGTCTCAACTTTTTAAAGTAGAAAATACTCCATATATTTATAATGTTATGAACATATAAAAATAGCCATCCATTAAACATGCACAGGTTCAAAAACATTTCTTCCTGCAAAGATGACTTTTCCATACTTCCTCCACTATGGTTGGATGTAAAGTACATTACAAGTCACAGCGCAGTAAGGGAAAGGCCCTCCCTTCTATGCCAGCAGGGAAATGCTAGAGCCTCAGCACATCCCCAGTAACATTTCCGCTGACCTTTTCCACATGTAAAGGAGGCTCCAACCCAAATGATCACCTAATTTCTCAGGCAACAGCAGCAACTGTCCTCACTCCTTTTCTTGCCACAGTTCACAGTCTCTTGCCCAAAGAAGTAAGGCAAACTAAAATCTTCTTCTTAAGAATTTCAGCCCTTTCTCTGCCATGCCCGTTTCTTTCTCCACCACAAGGTCAGCCATGTTTGTACATTTTCCTTAGGTTACCTAATCTTCCAAAGGGATGGGAACTCTGAACAATGGAAACATTTTTCACTTTATCCATAGAGTTAGTGGAGAGATACTCCAATATGGACCTAAGGTACCAGAATCTCAAATAGACATGAATTGAAATCTTTGCCAACACACGCGCGCACACACACACTCTCAGCTAGCATAGAAATGTTTAAATATCAGCTTTGTGGTGTCACCTCTCAAACTGATGCTATTTCCATAGACTTACATACCTTTATAATTAATTTTGATACCTAGAATTTTAAAATCTAGGTTTTGGTAGTTGCTACTGTATTGGTATAGAGTGATTACTTATTATTTAAAATAAATATATGATTGAACATTACAGAAATTGTATGTTAAACAAAATTTGAATTCTACACATGTTCTTTTAAAACGTCAGTGCCATCACCATATTCAAGACACTGCAAAATAGCATTCGCTGTAGTAATTACTCCCTGCACTGCGCTATAGAATTAATGTTTCCAGCAACCAAATGGTGAGTGACTTCTGAGATACTATTTTTATTTATGCTTATGTTACCTATATTCACTAAAAAAAGTGTTAAGTGAATTCCCTTGTCCTTCATTTCTTCAGCTTCTTAAAAATAATCCTATTTTGTGCACCCTGTATGGAATTTATACCATTGCAAATCATGCTCATACAAAACCTTAGCACATTGCCTCAATCAACTAGAAAATTAAAGTTTCTGATTCAGTTATTAAATGAAAACAATGAAAACACTTTGATCTAAAAAAACCAAAAAACAAAAAACCCACCACCTTATAGTCCTAAAAGCAATTAATCTTATTTCATTAAAAAAAATGCCTTCAATTGCCAGGACTGTCTCATTTAACTGGGAATCTGAAATTGTAAGAAAATTTCAGTTCTTTACTCTATCGTATTTCCAGAATATAAATGAGGAAGGGACTTCTTAGAGAAGTCAGCTATGCATTTTTACCAGATGCTCGGGGGGGGGGGGGATCACAATAGTAACAGAGGTACAGAATATTTTTTTCCACAAATCTTAAAAGCAAATATACTAACAAGTAATAAAATAGGAGCGTTAAACTTTGTTGCAGGTTTGTACTTGGAACTTTCAGCAACAGAAAGTCTTTTTAAATTATCTAAAAGAGTAAATTGAGTAATACTTTGTTCTATTTAATGTGTAAGTAAAAATATAAGCACTTAAACATAGACACGCTATCTGAGAACAACAGGGTTCCCTTTTCAAAATTTAAGAATCTTTTGGGGGAAAAAAGTATTAATAAACAGAAGGACACTGGAGGACATGGAGGCTGACAGCATCTGGAATCTAAAAATTTTACTTGTTTCCCTGCTAGCTCCAATACTAGTCACAGCAGCAGTCTTGCAATTCACAGTAGCAGTGAAGTTACAACTCTTCTCCTGTATATTATACCTGGAGAATGCCTGGGGTGACTCAGTTTTGAAATTCATTCTACATGATAATATTCCAATTTTGAAAAGGTTTCTTCTTGTTTCTCTCTCCCTTTCAATTTTTAAATACTTTTCTTCTTATAGGGCATTACAAAAGTGTTTTGCTTTATTTTGATAGTTGTTCACTTGGGTTACAACACTGCAGTTAAGTGTACCAATCTGAGGAAAGACCAGGTTTTGAGAACTCCAAAGCCAAGATACCACATTGTTTTTTAAAGTACTTAATCTGGATTGCAACTTCATGAGTCTTCACCTCATATACAGTGAGTCACCCTGTTCAATCCTCAATAGTTTAGTAGCATTATACCTCACATACACACCAAATTAAACATGGACAGGTCAGCTGTAGTATTATCAACACAATCTGCTCTGAAAACATAACCCTCAGATTACTATTGTTATGAAATTTTACTATCCATGTCACACCACCAGATTTATTTGGCACTTGCAGTCATGACTTGTTCTTCCGGAGGAATTCCTCTATAATTGAGCACTAGTTATTGTACCATTAAACCACAGCGTTTCCGTAAATTTTAAACAGATAACAGCACTTTCTAGCAAGTGTTTTTTTAGATACAAGTTTATTACCCAGTTACAGGGAGGAAAAAAAAAGAAAAATTGGCTACAAAAGGTTTTCCTTTTCTAGTTAAAAAAAAAAAAAAAAATGAGGTTAACAGAAAACATCCTGCCATTGCTCCCAAAGGAATATTCCCCAACTACAAAATGAGAGAAGGCCATTTCTGAGTGTAAATATTTTAAAACCTCATGTAATAATAAACAGTTGCCCTATGTATTTTTTCTAACGCGAACTTTGGTATATTTATACTGTAAGCATTGATCTTTTATAAGTATTTTTATCTGTTTCTTTCATTTGTGGATGCTAGGTTTAGGTTCAACATTATTAACAATGGCAACAGTCCAGCGTCCTGGTAGAAATATGCAGTGGGCACAGATTGCTCCGGCTCCAGGGCTTACTCATATTTCAGATGAGGAGTGGGCCTGTGCAGTTGAACTATTATTTTTCCACAAAAACGCCGAGAGACCGGGATGAATAGGCTCCTTTCATTATTCTCTGAAGGAAGAGGAAGACTAAAAGGTTCATGGCGAATTGTGTCCTCACATAAATGCCAGGACAAAGTAAGGCTCCCTGCAAAAACATTTTCTTTACAGTCTTGGCAAGTCTTTCCCTAAGAAATACCGCAGAATTGTGCTCATGATGTCAGACATACTTTAGTGAGTACAAAGGATTAATGTTTTGTATCTCTCTGCTGATCTGCTCACCACTATGGGAAGCCAAAAAGGCAGAAGTAAGCTTTTGGTTAGCTTTGTTTAAAGCAAGATACAGAACTGTTGCACCTCATCCCTTCAGTTCAGAATGCTATTTGATCAGAAAGCCCTGCACTTAGGCATCTAATAGAAACAATACTGCTTACTGAAATCTTATTTCCATACAAATATACATGTCAAAAGCAGAACAAATGTCTCAAAATCATCAAGAGGGCAGACGATTTATTGCAATTTTACCCTGTAGAATAACTCAGTCAATGTGGTAAAATTAGGTGTAGAATAAGCAATTTCAGTTTGCATTGAGCGTAATACTCTTCAAATGTCAGATTGTAGTATTATAAATAACTATTTTACACCAAACTGTAATCTGTATAAGATCGTGCTTTCTTCTACAAAACAACATATTTAATGATTATCAAGCTATAAATGTAGTGTATCGACCTAGTAGATTATAGACAATTAATGGAGTTATTCAGAGTTATGGAAAAAGAAGAAATTTAGAAGAAAAAGTTGAATTTTTACGTTAAAATAAATCCCAATCTCAAAATAGCTAAAAACTTATTTCAAAGATTAACATAGTAGTCAGCGATTTAATTTTAAAATCCTTCAAAGTATTGCAAACATGATTTTAAAAACAAATAGTAAATAAATAAAATAATCAAAGGTTGAATTCATTACTTGCCTGAAGACTAACCCCAGGCTTATAATTCAAGTTGTTCTGGCTAGTGTCTGGGAATTGATAGCATACAGTAGGACTACACTGTGGCTCATTTGACCTTGTTAATATTTAGCATTCAAAGCCGCTGCCAATACAGCATTCACCTGAGTCAGACTTGGGGCTGCAATACTTTGGTTTCAATTAGCATTCCAAAGTTATCTTTAGAGCAAATCACACGTACACTGAATTTCTTCCTGAACTAAGTATCATTCCCTGCATTTGTATTTTAATTGACAATACTCAGTTGCTACTTCTGTTTTCTGTTTCTTCTGGCATGGTTTGATTCTGACTGCACCTTTATTGTGCTACTTCTGAACCACACGGCAAACACTTTCAGCAATGATACAGCTTATACAAACAATTTCTACTAAAGTTAGGAGGGGTCCTGTAATCCTTTGACAGTTATAGACAACTGTGCACTTCATTGAACCAGTATCTGCCATTCTGAACTTTCATGTATCAGAGTCTGACATAACATAGAATATGCACTTTTGGGTTTTTTTCTAAAATAAACCAGTTTTACTCAGTCATTCCCAATTTGACTTTACTTTGAATATACTGCAAGCAAATTAGTCCCGACAAACCAACAAAGATTGGGCCAATGTTTGGATGTGACACCTTTAAGGAAACCTATCTTGCAAGATGGAAATTTAACAGCTGCTTCTGGAGGAAGCATCTTTATCACTGAGTCAGAGAGGAACCAACTGCTTAGCATAATTTTAAAGGCAGCTCCTCTGTCACAGGAATCATCATTCAGTTGATGTGTAAAAACCATTTATAAATATTAGCAATCATCTGGCATTTTTCAAAAGAACAGGAAAGTTAATCCTGTTTCCTGACTGAGTTCTGCCTTGCATAATTACATTCTGACTACCTAAGTTCCCCTGCAATTTCAGTTAATTACAGTATTATTCTTACTTCCTGTCCTAAAGTTATTTGTGTAGTAACCATATCCTACTGGAGTGGAAGATGAAGTAAGCTCTGTGAATTATTTTGATTAATGTGTAAAATGTTGTGCTATCACCTCACACAAAAGACACTACATATTGGATATTATTCCCAACTAAAAAAAATGTGTGAAACTTTTCAGCAATTATATTAACACTCAGTAGCACACGTCTCAAGGGATGCTTGTATTACTCAACTCATAGATATAAATCTATATGTAACTAAAAAATATTAATACAGCCTTTTATTAAACATAAGCAAATGGAAAATCTTAGATATCTCTAAAGGGATAAAAAAAATATATACAGAAAAATATATTCCTCTCGCACTTGCCATTGCCTTTTCCTTTATAACAGAGAGCAGGTCATAATTTTACCCAACTCATCCACTAAAAACTACTATTGCTAATTCTACACATTGAAAAATCATTATATTTGTGTGACAATCATAAGCTCTTGAAGCACAGCTAATTGGGAAGTGACTAGAGCATTTCTAGCAGACTAGAGAGGGCTGCCCAAACTTTATGGCAAAAAAAAAAAAATTAGCTGTATACATTTCATTTTAGCTGTACACAAAAATATAGGATTTCTTAATGCCTGATATAAAAAGAGGACTTTCTTTTATTTTTGGTGCAAACTCTCATTTCGCAATTAACAATAAAAGTTCTGTGGACTTTTATAGGACAGGGCTTTATCTCTCAACTTCGTTATGCGGTGGCCATAAATCTATCCATCATAAATTTTCTCCCTTACCCTCAGACCGCTCCTCCTAAATTCACCCTGGCTCCATGTACGTTCCTCCATACCGCCCCAATGCCTACTGTTTTCCATCACATTCCTCTGCGCCATCCAGACCTCCCCATGTTCTCCCCCGCATCCGGCGGTACCTTCCGTATCCCACCCTTTCCACTATTATAAAAATGATTTTACTCAAGACGCAGAAAAACACCAAAGTAAATGTGTCCAGTAGGCACAAAAATCAAAGCCAAAGAAAAAAAATAATCTCAGAATTATTTCAAAACCAACATCGCAAATAAAGTTCTTGAGACAGGCAATAATATTGCAAGACCTGGGAACACCAGCAACACATGCAGATAAGCCACCACAACATGCTTGAAAAACAGTTTGACAAGTAAATCTGAACTACGTGCTTTGTCACTCCACTCTCCCGTCCCCTGACCTGCATAAGGAAACCGCAGCCATGAGTGGGAAGAGCAGATGGGTGGCAAGGTCCAGACCCCCTGCTCACCTGGGGGGTTACGGTGCCCACCATAACCACAGTGATGGACCAGGGCAGGTTCTGAGTACCACCTAGTTACTCAACCTTTAGCTGAAGGGTTTTTTCCCAGTGCCTGCCTATTCTCTCCTTGCAGGGAGCAGCAGCTGCTATTTCTACGTGCTTGCAATGGCCAATCTTCAGGTCATGCTCCACTGCCTATTTGTTCTCATACACAACTGGGAAGAAATGAGTAAGTCATTGAAGAAATTTGGGATTAGACAGCCTGTGTCTTTGAGACAAGGACTTCTGGAAGCTCTTTATTTTTTCTAAGGAGGAAGAGACTGGACTTCTGTAATTATACGGTTATTATGTTTTCTAATGTTTACACACTGGCAGAATGGGAACACAAAAACAAGTCTACATAAGCACAACAAACAAAAAACTTTTCAAGGATCTTTCCATTTAAAATTACAGGCTATGCCATTTGAGTTTGCAGTGTTGGACCGAACATGCTGCAACACTGCCTGCCAAGGAGAAGGATAACCCTGTTTAAAAGTGTGGGGTATTTTTTTTTTATTTTTATTTTTTAAAAAAGTTTCAGTCTTGACATGCTTATTTTGGAGCTCCTAAAGGAGTGGGGAGTTTACATAAATGAGTTCATCACCTCCCATGCACTGGGGCAGGCTCCAGCCCTCGCCCGCCTCTCCAGGGCCCTGAAGGCCATGGGAGATCTTTAGCCTGAGGAAGGAGAGAAAGATTTGGCCAGTAACAACATCTACGTGCTGGAAGGGGCCTCCTCTGCCTCTCTGCTAGTCTGGTGGCAAGACCCTCTTATCCCTCATCAGCAGAGGAAAATCCCTTCCACATTAAGTACAATTATAGGCGAAAATTGGCTGCCAATTTTTGAAAATCTGTCCCTTTAAGTTTTAAGGGAGCTGGTTTCCTTTTCAATTTTAAATATATCTCGCCCATATGGGAATAATACACAATCAAATCCAATATTTTTCCTACTGCTTAGCAGCTAAGTTATTTACTTGACTTTAACAAGACTTTTCTTTCCTCTTCCCAAGTTTGAGAGCAAGCACAAGCTGAGATGAGCTGTGCTGCTGTATGAGCAGGCAGCCGCTTCCAACAATTTATTTGAAAAGAAGCAGATCTGTATGATAGGTGGGAAAGGGAGAGACTTAGCGTAGGCGGGGGAAAGAGGGGAAAAAGTCAAGGTTTAAATTTTTTGTTGTTGTAAATAAGTGGCTTGAAACATGGGAACAGAAAATAGGAAACTTTCAAAGACTCGACACACCTATTTCCTACTGCTGGAAAATTAAGACAGTTTCATAAGCTGCATCTCCCCTAAATTGAAAACAATGCACAAAGGGTGTTAAGTTAGCCATGCAGACATAATGGCCATTAAAAAAATCCACTTGTATGCCGTGCAAATTTGCATGTGCAACCTGCATCTGTTCTTAAGACACTAGATTGAAGGCAAAACAAAGATTTTTACTTTTAATCTCTTCCCCCTACACACAAACTGTAGAAATAAAAATTTAGCATGTTTACTATTTACAACTTCCTTCTCAGAAGACACAGGTAGAGCATTCATGCCTTCCAAAATGTAACCTTACACATCTGGCCAGCAAACATCTGGATATTTATCTTCACTCATCATTTCCTTCAGTAAGTCCAAAAACTGTCAGTTATTTCAGCTGAGATTCAGCCCAAGGGAGTAAAAAAAAAAGTTACATCCTTCTTTTGTCCAGGTTTTATAAACTGCTTTTTACCTTTTTCCCTGGGATATCAGTAAGTATAAAAATAAGCAGCCTGGATTCCTTTGACTGTGGTTTTTATTCTGTGAATATGTACTCTGTAGCCACAGGGAGCATACATATGCAATTGTATTTATTACCCAGTCATATCTGCAATGCATGCAAAAATATCCAACATCTTTAAACAGGATTTTTTTTAAGTGTTACATATATTCAGAAGAAACCACTCAAATCACAAGTAAGAATGCGATTGATTTGTGAATAAACTATATAGCAAAGCTTATGTCAATTAAACTTCAGATTTGGGATAGTCACAAAACAGTAAATATGAGTATCAATTCACTTAAAAAGTAATAAAATAAAATTTTAAAAAAAAAAACACCACCAAAAAAACTGCGCTTGCAGAATTGTAATGGAAACACTGCCTTTAGACTGGAGGCACCAGCCCAAGGACCTCGCCCCTGAGTTTGTCCCTTGCTCTGCCACTGTTCTAGGAAAGTCTCTTCATCTGCCTATGCCGTCCTTCCCCTATTTTACAGAGGGGCACAATGAAACTCATCTCCTTTACAAAGCACTTTGCAGTTTAACTATGAAAAAAAACACTCTGAAACACCCCAGTTTTATTACCAAAGATACCTATTTAGCAAAGGAAAAAGTCAATCATTTCTGAATCAATCTATTTATGAGTTTAGCTTTTCTTGTTATTTAGTAATTTAAAGCTGCTGCTGGCTTTAAATTTTCCAAATCACCACCCTGGTATCTAATCTGAAATTGCTTAGCAAAAAGTTTTGGACAAGAAATAAAGAATTCCAACTATGCAATGAGGTTTTCTGAAGTCTGCTGTTTACCTGAGGTTACACTCGCTTCTCCTTCATTATTTCTTTAAACCAGCTTCATGCCTTCCCACTTAACTCTGCTTGGTGAAGTTGAAGTGCTCTTAGAAAAGAGGTTAACTTAAAAATCATGCCCATATTTAAAGACAAAAGAGCAAAAATGAATATTAAGGCTTCTTAAAATTCTATCATTTAGTATTAATTTATCTTAGATGTGTACTGTGGGCACTTTGCTCACTGCCGTTTGTCCCACAGGACTGCTGCAAAGCACTCATGAGTCTCATTCTTTTCACCCATATGGTACAAGGAAAGCTGCTAATGACACAGCAAGCTTACATACCTAACTCTGCATTTCTCCATAATACTTTTAGATTTATTTTTCAACTTTAAAACAACAAATAAAATATATGTTTAAGTATCAAAACAACAGTTATAATTAAAAAAAAAATAAAATTGTATGTTAGAATGAATGGATAAGAGAGATCAGGAGAAAAGCAAAGCTCCGAATAGCGGGGAAGACTTAAGAGTTGGCTTTGGCAGGTTTGCTAATTCCTGCCTCACATCACTTCTAGGCAACAAACTACTCAAGAACAGTTCCTCTTTTTTTCCTTTTTTAATTTTCCTTTTTTTTTTTTAAAAAAAACAGAAGGTAATCTCCAGTCAAAAGTATATTAAATTAAAAGACAATTTCAGGTGAAAAACTTTTATTTTTATTTCTGTAACACACTATAGGTTACCTTACTGAAAAGAAGGTAAGATTTTATTTTTATGACTACAAACTTCTTAGGATCTCAACATCCACATGTGTTAATAGTGACTATAATTTACAAGAAAAAAAGAAAACATAAAAGCATGTAAAATATATGGCGCACATATAAAGCACGTACTTTTCTTATACCGCTGTGCTGTAAAATAAAAAAAAAATCATACTTTTTTCTGTCTCAATCTAATAGGCCAGTTTCCAGTTAATGGAAAGCATGAACATGACATCACTGATTTCTGAAATGATTGCTTGTGAAAACATGTCACGTGCCATAATGTTCTTACAATCTGAGAGTCTGCACTTCCCTTTTTTTTTTTTTTAACATAGCAATAGCTGTGCCACTGCTGAACTTAAAACTATAACACAGCAAGTCACGGCAGTGATATTTGTGATATACATTCATTAAATAGAAAGGAATTATCCTAATTTTATCAAAGTTAAAAGTAACAACAGAAGATCTCACCCGTGTTTTACGAGCTCACATGCCCAGGTGGCTCTGCAATGTCTGAAGCAATGCCCCATCCATTTTATTGATAGTCTGTGTAATGACTGCCACTTACTTGTCCCCATCAGAAAGGCTGAGTATGATCATGTTTCTTTCCAGAAAAGTTTGTAAGAGTTTCTGGAAAATTAAAATCTAGATAGAATCAAAGGTCCTTCTTCTGGACCCTACAAAACCTTGCGCTTCCCCATGCATAAAGCCCAATATGATTTGATTCTTCACAATTTTTGTTTACCAGAAACAGAAATTTTTTTTAATACTTCTGTTCCCATTTAGCCATCAAAATAAGTAGCCAAGAGGCCAACATCCAGTGTTAAAATCCAAGTGCTTTGTGGAATCCAACTATGAATACCATAATAACAGCTGAGTGAATCTTATTTGGGATATCTCCTTCATACAGATTTATACAGGAGAAAATTGTAGATATCTTCTTGCAATAGTATGTTTATGTTCCATTTAGAGTATGTCTTCATTTTTAAGATTAAAAAAAGCAATTTTACTTTTAACATATTTAACCTTGCTGAATTTATTCAGATTTGACAATTACTGATTCTTGAGAAAAACTGATTGAGAAATACTGTAGGTTATTTAAATATCTTTGGTTAAAAAAAATAGTTATGCCAAAAAAAATTTACTGATAATTTTAGCTATTAAAAAGAGAAATAAAGGCAAAAAAAATCTGGTAAGTAATTTTTATTAAGTTACGCCTTCTACCAGCATGCTATCAATTTAGATAAAGTGTGATGTGGAAAAGATTGCCATTCCTACACTCAAAAAGCATTTTTGGCAGTTTCAATTAATTAAGGCAATAAAGATGCATTGAAAGAAACATACATGCAAAGAACACTGTCCAGATACAATAATGTCTTGTCCGCTCCAAACACACTTTAAATGTTAATTGCCAATCTTGAAATGTATAATAAAGTATTTTAAATGGTAATGGCCTCACTAGATTTTTAGCAAGCAAGGAAAACTATTACAGACATCATCCAGCTTCTAGAAATCTGAGTAATATCCTGAAAGGAACAGCTTGCCATTTGGGGGTTGAGGTGGAATGCACTTTTAGTCTGCTTTAAAAAGTAATTTTAAATTTCTTACTTCTAAGCAAAAAAACAATACCCTTTTCAAATTTGCAAATAATCATGCACCTATTCTTTGTAACGACTGCACATCAGTCAGTAAAACTGAGGGTGCAACTAGCAATGAACAATCTTTTTTTTCTTTCTTTTTTTTTATTTTAGCTAATTCTGAAATGATCAATAGTACTCACTTGGAAATATTTCAGTCACATAAGCTGATATCAAATATAATAAAAAAACTCTCTATGCATACATGCATAAAATACACATGTATTGGTGGAAACACATCGAAAAACTGTATTTAAATTACAGAAAAATTTGGATCAAGAGCATGTGTCCTTGGATGAAATGGAAATAACAATGATATTTCTGATATGTCCTTGGGTCCTAATACTCCAGAAATGGAAGTTTTCAACAGTGTCCTGCTGAGGAACACAAGTATGAGCCCGAGTCCTTCAGAGCAGCCCATCTCCCCAGGAGGAGAGCAGGGTCCATACCTGTGCCTTCAGCCATAGAACCACATACACACCCCAGGAGCCACCTTACCTTTCCCTGCAGGTAGACTGTGAAGGTGTTTCAAAGCTAAATTCTGCACAGTTTGAAAAGTGTTTGAAAGGAAATTTCAAAAGAGCTATTTGAAATTGCAAAGTTCTATAGATCATCATAGTGCCTATTAGCTAAAGTAGTGCTTCCGAGCAGGGATGCGGGAGATAGCATTCTGTGCATTTCTTTCTCCAGGCTAAAACTATACAGACTGACAGACAGAGCAATAATGACCAGGCATTTTTTACTAGCACAGCAGGAGAAAAACAACTTCTTTTTGTAACAGAAAAAGCACAAGCATCTCAATGGGCCATCTGTTTTAACAATGCCTTTGATTTCTCTAGCCTCTGCTTCTACTTTAAAACTTAGTGACAAGAAATAGTTACCACTGCCGCTGTTTGATGAATGATATTACGTGTGGTTTTACTCTAAGTCTAATTTCTTACAATCACATTTTCAAATCACAAATTAAAAACTGTTGTTACATTTGGTACCTTTTATTGCTGATCTGCTGATTTCAATAGATTGGCAAAATGGAAAGGACATAGAAGCGAACCCTGCCTCTCTTCAAGCCCAGGTCAAAGCCCTCTAGCAAGACAGTGTGCGAAGCTCCTGTATCAGAAACCGAGAGCTAGCATCTTCAAAGTCATTGCAATGGGTTTAGGAAAGAAATGTGTTTAAAATGAGCCTGGATCTAGTGATTTATGTGCAACTTATTCAGGAAATAGATATTAGTGACCATTTTTACGTTTCTCTCTGATTTAGTAAGAAACCTTTAGCTGAAATAAGTAACAAGGTTTAAAATTAGATCAAGGGAAATAAGAATATATATTCTCAGGTGGGTTTTCACTTACTCTAAATATAAGTTTCTAGCATAAGATACATATTCAAAGTTTAAGACAGAAACTAAAAGAGACGACTTGAACAAGTGGCTGAACTTCCAAACATACAATCTCTCTCTTCAGTTTATGAAGTCACCTGTTTGAAGGGGGTTCTATAACACTTAGGAGGTCAAATAGTGTATATAATATAACTATTTTAAACCTCTTTTTCAGCTAAAACCCCATAAAAATAAAATCTTCAAACTATTGCAGAAGAACTAGTTTCTCCTCTCCCACACTCACTAACTGCAAAAAGGTTCACTTCAAATCTTGGATAACTCACATTTTACTGTATAGCCTATAACACCTTAAGAAGTAGAAGCGTTATGCACCATTTCATTGGTTTTCAGCAGCACACTTGGAAAAGTATATCAAATGAACTGTTTCTCTGCACAGTAAGTTAGATGCTTTCATACTCATGTCTCCACTCAGACAAAAAAGGGCTTAATTTTTTTTCCTGTTTAAAACGCACATGCACAGACTAGATGGCAGCACTAGCCAAGGATACAAATGTCTGAAGACAGCTGTCTTTTTTTAATGGCCAAACAATGCAAATTTATAGCAAATTTTCTTTTCCCACTTTATCCCACAAGACAGTGTTCTAAGTTGCTTGTGCACAATGACACTTCTATCAGGTTTGCTTCATAATCAGGAGTAATCACAACAGCCACGTGCACAATATATCAGTTTCTTCATTACAACCTCTTGTTTAATCCACACACGACTGTGATCATTTCCTGGGGACCTCAGAAGAGAGACATTTCACAAACAACTTTTGGAATTCATTTCGAGCTTCAGAAAGTTTAGGTTTTACCACCTTAAAGAAAAATACAGATGAAAAAGAACAAGTATTTCTCCGCATGGCTTTGAATATTTATTTCTTTTACATTTTCTAGTGGTTTTTTTTTTGTAAAAGCATGTTGCAAACTTGCTTTTGTGCAAGCAGATCCAGAGCTTTTTCCTAAGTCTGTGCACTCCAGGACAACAGAGGTGCTGCAGGTAGGAAAAAGATGAGATTCTACCCTCCAGACACCCATAGGTACTCTTAGTTAGCGCATATCTATATAAAGAGCCTGGAGAAGGCCAATGTATTATGTAAATCCTCAAAGCAGGATTTGAGTGATATTTAAGAGGAGTATTAACCTTGTGCTGGCCCCTTTCCCAACCATAAGAAAAGACGACTAACAAGGAAAATGGAGGAATACGGTTTCTTTTTCATTTTGTACTGGGGAGCTTGCCAGATCTCTTCACGGTGGGAGCTTGAGAAAAGATAAACAGTGCTGAGAGGAGATGGAATTACCACCTGAATTTTTGGTATTAAAACTGTGTCATAATAGTGTCAGCTCACGCTTTCATGAATATTTAAATATTCATGATATTTAAAAGACACATTGTCTCTGGCTCCATCAAAAAATGTAAGAAAATATTGCTTTTATACTCATATCAAGGCCTAATTCATAACAACCACAGAGATCCATCTCTCCCAGTATCTTGTGGCAAAGAAGAGGAATTACCAGATATTTATAGAAAATCTACACGAATCATGGCAAGTGTATAGTCACTTTCCTCCCGATACCCTTCCATCATCCAAAGATAAGTCGCTTATGTCTTCTTGGATTAGATGTTGAACCCAGATCACGGAGTTTGGTTCCTTGACTATAGCAATCAGCCATGTCCCTACCTTCTGCTACATCATATTCCCACTCTGGAACAGTTCTAAAGAGCATAAAATCCATGGCTGATCACTTTGCCTGATGTCCAACCTGTTGGTGGATTTGTTATTACTATCATTCTTAATAATTTCTGGTATATCACATATTTAGAAAATCTATTTACCCATAAATGTCTTTTGGATATTCCAAAATTAAAATTAAGTAAAATCTCTTTAGTGGATTTCCTCTTATTCCCATCTTCTAAACTCTTCAGGTTACAGAGATTTTTCCGGAAGTCTGTTATCTCGCAGCTTCTAAAGTAAAACAGGAAGGGGCTTGTGATATCTGCATGTGCCACAATAAATTTAACAGACTAAATGAGTCAACCTCACCTCATATCAGGACGTAATTCTTGCCGATATACAAGAAATCAGTCTTTCAAACAACAGGAACTTATTATGAACAATAACAACCTGAAAACAACACAAGCAGGCTACTATAATTTTATGGGACCACTCCATGTCAGGAAGCCTCATTGCAGCTGAGGTAGTTTTCAGGCGAACTTTTTCCACCAAAATATACATTTAAATGTCAGAAGGAATGGCAACATTTTGGTTTGCTAAGATTGACTGTGGTCTTCTACAAATTCAATGTCCACTCAGAAAATTAAATGACACGTGGTAAAGGAGCACCTCTTATTTCTGAAAAGTAAGAGAAAGCTAAAATATATATAAAAAACTGTATAGAAATAACAAATGATGTAGTTTATTTACAGTGGAGTTAGAAGGCAGGGAATGAATCATAATCACATGAACTCTATTTATTTTCAATTCATGTTATGCTGTCTGCAGGTATTAGAATAGAATCAATCAGAAGATAGAGCAGAAAATATGACAACCAGCTATTGCTTTTGCTATTTTTGTGAGGCAAGCAGAGTCAGCATTTTAATATCCTGCTTTCCCAAGCCTGTTTAAAATATAAGAAAAAACAACTGAATGGGAAAAAATGTTTTCCCTAAAATTCACAAGAAGAGAATATTTTTCTCTTAATCACTGGGTATCAATTCCCTTTGCAATCAACACAAGCTGTGGCAAGAAAAAGAGCAGAGCTTCATCCAGTCACTTGACAGTTCCCAAAGTTTTCTATCTTTCACTGGGGTGGAATTAAATTTGTTTCATGCTGAACAATCAACATGGTACAGAATTTCTAGTCAGGTAAACAGTGGCATTTTCCCACATGCAAGGACAAGCCTAAAAAAAACCACCACCACAGAACCCTCTGCCCCTGTCTGCCAAATGGAGCCTTTGCCATATAAAAGAGCATTGTCATTTACTGTATTTCTAGGGGAATACAGACTTCCCCGAAATAAAACCTTGTGTCTCTGACCATGTTTCCAATAACAAAAGTCAGACATCACTTTATTATAATGAATTTCCCATAAATCTGAAATCCTTTAAATCCAAAATCATTTCAATATACTATCAATTCTTAATATAAAATCTACTTAACAAGTCCATTCTAATATACTGACTTGAGACAAGTACATTATAAAATGCAGACAAAAGGACCACTTCAAAGGCAGGAATGGGTCAGATAAATAAAGATAGCATGATCATATGATTCCAATACACCCTCCAAAAATGAGCGGTAAATGTAGATGCTGAAGAGACTGAGCCCTGCTGTCTTTTCCTTTAACAAGATTGCAAGGTCAAATTTGCCTTCTCATTCAGCAGTGAACTGGTGTCCAAAGTGAAAACATATTAGGATTATCATTGCAGACTACAAATACAATTAGCAGAAAGAACAGGACTAGGTTTTACTGTTGCCCATTACAGTCATTTTAACGGCATGAATCTTGAGACACTACCAGCCCCAGTTTATCCACTCTGGTTCCTTATAAAAGAATGAGTTACCTGCCTTGTGCACTACTGACCCAGAAAACACTCTCTGCTCTTGAAGTCTCCAGTTATCCCATAGATTCTGTGCTAGCAAATCTGTCTTATGTTGCTTATGTCCTTGACCACTAGCTAAGTTGAGCCCATGACTACTAAACTGAGTTGAATTGTTTAAGAAAGAAACCCAACACAACCCAGTTTTTTAACATGGACTATTTCAGTGATCTTATGCACATAGTCTCTGTGCATGAGGTTTTTCTCAGAACTGAGCGGGTGGTGAACTGCAGCATGGTGTAGGAAAGAGCGGCCAGAAACTTCTGAAGTCAGAGACTGTTCTATGAAACTGCGACAAAAGATGCTTACTGGGAGAAGAGGCAGAAGTCATGGTTAAGAGAACCCCCTTTTTAAAAAATTCTACAAAACAGGAGATGAAACGTTCACAAAGCTTCCAATTCTTGGAAATCTTAGAAAGAAAACCTCCTCAACATCCTCAGTTTAGACATTTTGCCACAGATCTGAGGCATTCCCTTTTGAGGGACAAAGCTGAAGAGAGTTTTCTGGGTTTCTCCTTTGTCCTCTGACCCTTCAGAAGCTCACCTTGGCCAGAAGGTCAGTCCTGTGGGGTGGGAGAATCTGAGAAGCTCGAGTTTATTGTTCCAGAATAAGCCTGGTGTAGTAGAAGGCTTATTTCTCATCCACCATAAATAAACTTGGAATTATTAAGAGACACGCCGTTAACTCAAAATTTTATGTAGCAGCTGGGGAATCTGTCGAGGGTATACTTATCAGTTGAGGTCTATTTTACGAACTCTGCACATAACTCAAACCATCAGCTCATATTGGCTCGGCCTTTCGCTGACAGGGACCGTGTCACGTATCCCACAGGGCGGCTGGAAGCCGCCAGCGGACAATGGGGGCGAGCGGCTGACACGGGCCGCCGCGGCCCTGGCAGAACAATGCAGCTGCTGGGGAGGTTGGCCCCGCCGAAGGAAACTCGCTTCTCCCAGGTTGTCTGAGGGGAGGGACACTGAAGCAATGGAAATTCCCCAGCAGTAAAGGAGAACAAAAGAAGAGGTGTTGGAAGCTGCCGTTAAAAAGAGACAGGCTCTTGAAACCTGCTGGCTGCCAGACTTGGACAGCTTCTTCCAAGGCCTGAAAGAGGAGAGGAGGGTCCCCTGGCTGACAGAAAACCACACTGCTCTGCAGGATGCAACCCCCCAGGACACGTAGATTAAAAAATACTCCCTTACACAGAGGACCGGAGTTCTACAGCTCCCCACTATCCCCCGTTGGGGCATGGGGTTGAGACTGCAGTCACTGCCGAGGGCCCAGCTCAGACCAGGCGTGCCCCTGGGCCCAGCAGAGCCCCCCGCACCAGAGGTGGCCATGAAAGCCCCCACTGCCCCACAGCCAGCACCTGGGCTCCGCACAAATGCGACCCTCTTGTTTTTGCCTGGGTCTGGAAGTCTCTAGATTTCCTCCCCTGATTAAAAGGTGTGGCTGCTGAAGAAATTAGTTTACAGAGCCTCCAAATTCCTTACTGCCGTTGTCATATGTCTGCAACAGGAGTATCTGCGAGGCCAGGGCGCGGGGAGGGCTGTGCTGCACCACGGCTGGGGCTCGGCACTGCGCTGGGACCGCCGAACCCCCCTTTCTAGCAGGACTAACTCACTCTGCAAGGATTCTGCACCTGGAGAGGAAACTTGAGGAGTAATCCATATATGCTAGATTTAAATATCTGGTAAAAATCCCCTCAAACCCACACATATCCTTCCCTGAAAAAAATTAAAATAAACCCTGTGATTTTACAGCTTAGTCTCCTTAGTAGTACAGCCATAATGGGTGTTTTTACTGAAACAAAGGGAAAAGTTACATCGATTTATAAATTCGTTAAAACGCCAGGAGAAAAAGCAGTGGCTAACTAAGTTCTCCCATTGACTGCCATGGCTTTTGGATCGGGCCCAGAAGAATGCTGGAAGAAATGGTGAAACATTTTATTTTCTAACTTTTTAGTGGCTACTGCAAACAATGGAAAATACAAGCACATACTTAGAATAACTCTATCCTTTGCAAAATGAGATCACACCTAAAAATACTTCCTCTTGTTGCTGTATAACTTCAGTTTATGATAATAGCTATTACACACATATAGTGAAGAGGAAAAAATAGCTTCCCAAGCGCTGGGTAAAAAATTGATATTGTAGAGTTTCTGCTACAGAAGAAACTTTACAATCTGTAATGATTCAGACTATTTATTCAAATGGCAGAATGGACAATCCAATTATTGCATGGACCACATGAAACAAGGTAGTAAAAATCCAGGGGGGTTAAGTTATCAAATTATTGCTTGGAGACAGGAAAACTTATGTGATGATGATGATTCTTTGTATCAAAACTATATCAAGTATTAAGAAACAACCGCAAAATGTATCTGAATTTTAGTTTTCCAGTTTGAAACAGTTAGTGCTATTATTTACATCCCCACACATAAGGCCACACAAATTTCCTGGGATGTACACGTACTATTAATTTTTAACTTTGCTCTAGGATCCCAACCTGAATGACCAGGCCCTGTCACTTTCTACTGTAAGGGTGTGTTTTGTCCTCTTGTACCAGAGACTGTTCCAGTGCCCTGGCTTCTCAAAGTGCAAAGGTATTTTTCAGGAGTTTACATTTTACTTTTTAAAGCCATCTCCTATACTTAAATTTCCTTAGCAATTTCCAAAGCAGACGACTTTCGCAGCTGTGTTGCCGTGCTACGGATTTCATCATCGCTTGACCAGAGAAAAGAGTGTTGGTTAAGCTAAAAATCTCCATTTAGAATGATTTTCTACAATGTTGCATCAGTTCCCTGCTAAGTAGCACAGACGTAACAGCGAACAATATTTCTGTTACCTGAAGAAGAGTAAATTAACATTTATAGAATAGCTCAGGGCTGACCTTAAGACAAGAGCAGCATTTTCTTACCCAGTTTCCTCAACTCCATTACATATAGACAGAATTGGTTTGGATTTTAATTCTGACACTGCTAGCGAGATTCATTTCAAAGTGTGCAATCCCCCCAACACACAGAAAAACAGAGAATAGTAAATGCAAAGTTGCTGCAGGAACAAAATACATGCAGCAAATGCTTCAGAGAGCACGGAGCTGACCCCACTCCCTCCTCTGCCAGTGGGAATTTTACCACTGACTCCAGTGAAAGCACAGCCAGGCTAGTGATTTTCTAACACTTGAAGGCAATTATTTTTATTTTAAAATGCAGGAATAGCCTCCCGCTCTGGTCCTGTTCTCAGCCTGAGGCTGTAGCCCTGCCAGCACTGTTAATGTCATTGTTTGCGAAGCGTATTCCCAGTCTCGCGTACACCCACGCAGGGCTCCCAGCTCCCGGCCGCGATGTCCCCCCCGCCGCATTGTTCCAGCTCCCACCCGCTTCCTCGCCTCCCGCCCCGTCCCCCCACCATTGTTGTCCCCCTGCACCCACCCTGCATTGTTCTCACCCCCGCCCGCCCGCCATCCCCACCCGGGAGGGACCCTTCCTCCCTCCCACTCCCCGCAGCAGCTCAGGCTCCTTTCTTACCTACTTCCATATATTCCGCTGACCTATTGGCATCAAAACATTTTCCCTTTCTGAAAGCGCATTACATAAACTATCGTTACTAGATCTCACAGCTTTTGTGAGCTGTGGGCGCTCTGCCGTGACAAGCCCAGTCCAAACTCTCTTAAACAACAAGATTCTTATTTCCTCGCTACAAACTTTAGATGAGGCCCAAAATTACGACTGATAGATAGGAAGTGTTACTGCATTTTCAGATAGGATATAAAAGGCTAGAGCAAAAATACGTTGCCACTATAGAATAGAAATATATAACGAGACAGTTACATAGGGATTGATATTATAACATCTTCGCTATACATACATACAGAAATGACTGGCATGATTTACATGAGCTCCATTGTTACAATAAATAAAAGTTAAATCCTTTCTAAGCTGGGCTTTTTTCTCTTTCATGTATAAAAGCAAGCAGGGTTAAAAATATACTTCTAGACAAAAACAAGGCAAGGCTCACATTTATGTAGTCAAGTGTTAATTGCAGACAGGATTTCTAAAATACCGTATTCATACATGTATATCTACGTCCATATATATATAAAGTAAAGAAACATTTTTATTCATTTATGAATTAAACAATGATTGAATGTTTAAAAAGATTTTTAAAACCACACAGAAACAGATGAAGCTAGCCAGCTGTCCTGTCATTATTTTGGCCACCTTGCTTTTTACTGCTCTCCATTTTGTACATCCACAAGGTTCTTTCAAAATAGTTATCTGTACTGTGCTGTGTTTTTCATACAGGCATATAGAGGTACTAACCCTAAATTTTTATGTACTTCCTATTTTTTTTTCATATGATACTTCACTTTCACTGTGGTACTGCTTTCAAAATGATACTCCCTCTTTTCACAAAACCACGTTTATTACACAGAGTATGACATACAAACTGTTTTCCATGCTCAAAGTAAAAGTAAGTCTTTGCTAATCCTTGGGAAGAAGAGCAGCTATACATGCTTAGAGTAGATTAAGTATAGAAACAAAAACAAATACCTCATTAATAAATAATTAATATATTTCATATTTTAATACATCAAAAACTTGTTAACTCTTACCATGGCTCATGCGATGAAAACAGTAGTATGCGAAGTCCACTCCCAGGAGTGTCAAATACCACGTCCATGGTGAGTCCCAGGGCAGTTCGAAGAGTCTGTAGTTATTCCATATGTAGATATAACTAATTAAGTCAACACTTCTGAATAGAACACTGAAATAGAGATCCAAAAAAATTTATCACTGATTTTGTCAACTTCAGTTACAGAACCTTTTTGCTACACATTTACCATTTATCAGGCAGATGTCTTTTTGTAACACATAAAACCAGCCTCCAAGTTCTGCAGCCTCTGTTGAGTAATAGACTATTGACTTCAGTGGAACCTTTGCTTAAGGTCTATGAGGTTTTTCAAACCAACCCTCACCCACTCACCACCCATGTTGTGGCATTAGGCATGCTCAAAGGTTGAAGCACTCCTGTGCTCTGCAGGTGCTATGGTGTTCCTGTTCTCCCAAATCTGAAGAAACCTATCCCTGCTAACTCACAGGTCAGAAATGACTGAAGTATAGCAGCAATTATGCTCAAACACTAACGTATGACATTAAAATACCTTGACTATTTCCACTCTAAGGAAGGGCACAGAAGATGACAGGACTTTTGGGAGCAGCGAGATATTCAATCTGCTCAGCATATCACTTAACTTCACTTTAGAAGAGGATAAATGCAGCAGGAGGAGACAAAGCTCAGTACCTTTAAAAAGAAAAAGGGCAATTTGTATAGAAAAATGGCAGGACTGCCAGAAAGGGGGAGAAAAATTTGCAAAGGCAGGAAAGCCACCAGACAGCAGCTTTTATTGCTGCCAAGTTCCTGGACTACAGAGAGAGAGCAGCTATCCCTGACCTAATGCAGGTCAGTGCTGAGACCAGGAGAAGCAGAAAGAAAGTAGCTCTGGGATGGGCAGGCCAGATCCAGCAGTAACTCTCCACAGCTGTTTAGGTTGCCACAATCACACCCTCCCTTCAGCACCCCACCACCTTCCCACCTCATTCCACTGATTCTGAGGCTCAGCTGTCTCCAAACAAATTGCTTTGGTTTTTCTGTGTTAGTTTTTGGACAGATAGGGAAGCGTTAACCCCAACACGAGAGAGATGAGAGGCTGTGGGCAGTGGGGTGGCTCAGGTAACAATTGGCTTAGGTAGCTGTGAAACGGGGCCTCAGCTGCAGATTGATGTATATTTAAACTGGTATTTTTGTAGAAGAAAGTAGTCCACAGCATGGTTTGCAGCAGCTTCTTCACACCCACTCCTGCTACCCTACCCTCCCTTGCCGTGTTGCTGAAAACGTTTGTGGGACTGTGGTGAACTGAACTGGGACAGCCTCTGAAACGCAGCAAGCAGAAAAAAGCAGGGGAAAGATACAAATTGTAGCAAAGTCACACATATCCTTTCTTTTATATGAATGGATTAAATGCACCTCAATTTAGGGCCTAAAAGAAGTAAGATTATTACTAGGACCATCTTCTACACACAGAAAAAACCTAATCTAGTTCTCAGATGTTTTTCTGCTGTTATATTTGCGGAGGGGGGGGGAATTATCAGCAGAACAACATCTTTGTGCAAAGTTGTGCAAGATTTTAGAAATCTATAAATCATGTTCATGGCTGAAGGAAGACTGAGGGATTCAAATTCAGCGAACTTTAAATGGAGATTGCAAATGGCATACCTGCAAGACGCTACTTGAACAGAGGAGGTAACAAACTGCACATAAGTGTCACAGCCTTGCAAACCTCAGCTGAAAGACTGTCACAGACCAACATCTCTCATTTTAGTCTCACCTGGAACTTCACCTTACATTGAAATCAGCTAAAAGAATCTCCATGCGTCTCTGTCCATGTTTGCTCATTCTTGTCTCAGTGCTGCTCCTCAATGGTACTTCTTCCCAAACCCTGCCTTTTTTTTTTTTTCCTCCCTTTTTTCAGCTAGATTAATTTTTATATATTTTACAGCATGGCCCCAAAAATACTTGAATCTGCAAAACTAAAAAAGGACATATTATACTCCTTCTCCTCTAAAGCCTTGTTTCACACACCTGGAAAACATCTCTGAAAACAGTCTGGCCATGCCCTGTCCTTTTGGGTAGCTGCACTTGAGACATGAGGGAACCTCAGCAAACATGGCTGTTCCAGCTTGTGAATCATCCCCCATGCTATGACTGAACTTTGCGGTCGCCTCCATATTTTTGCAGAGACATCCATTCAGAGCTTTTATACTTCTGGCATTAGCACCTCTTCCCATAACAGTGTTTTGAATAAGGCTAGAAGGCATCATCTTGAGCTTCTGTGCTCAGAAAGTCAGCTGAAAATCCCAAGCTCCCAATACTAGCCTGCAAGCAGAATAGTATCACATCCACTATTTTAACCCAAGAAGCTGAAGCATTACAAGGAGTTGTTGCTCCAGAAGAAGCGAACTAATATTTTTTCCACAGCCAGCTGCCACATCTTACCTGCAACTCTTTCCTACCTTTACTACAATCATCCCAGTTTTTCTCTTGGACAAAACCAAAACACAACAAAACCCATGAAGTTTCATTTCATCAGCTGACAGATGAAGAATTTCTCTTCACTAGCAATGACAGGTGTATCTACCACTTCAAAAACAACTTAGCTGTGCCCAGAAGTTGGACCATACACACCTGGAACATGTTTAATTTTCATAAGAGCTGTGTTCTATAAATATTTTTAAAGAAGATTATAAGTGTCCAACCAGATTTTTGCAATTCACCTCACGAGGCATCTGTAAAGTTCAGTATAAATTCTCAATCCCTTTCACAACAGGTCAGAAGGGAGCTGATATTATTCAAATACAAAGAAATGGGCATTTCTTAACATCTTTTCAATGACCAGGAAATTTAAAACACCTCTTGCAACATAGAGTATCAGTTATTATTAGGCACTGTTTTCTTACTTTATTCTTTTGCTTTTATTAACGTATAATGCCTTTGCAGTACATCCAAAGATATGTGAACTGGTACATTTCCTCCATTTTTGATCAGCTTTCAGTATTTCCCCTTGAGTCTTTTTTTTTTTTTTTTTCCACAGGTTGAGGCCAAGGTGTAAAACTTGAGCTAACCCTGCAACACATTTTTTTTATATATGTAATTTGCTGTACATTCTTTCCTTCATGCTTGAATCACAACTCTACAGCACATATACACTAGCTGATTACTGTAATTAATTTAGAGTAATCCATCATATCACTATGCAATGCTGGAGAAAGAAGAGTTGCTTAGCTAAGTATTTTTTAAAAATTTACAGCGTGATAGATAGGAAAGTCCAGAGCTTGCATTCAATTACGATTCTGAAAGTTCACTTAGAGTTTTAAAGGTTTATATTGCCCCTTTTTTTTTCTCCCTCAAGTTCCATTTTCACTTCTTGAAAATACTGAAGAGAACTTAAGCAAACTTTTTCCTCATTTAAATGTTAGGTTTTAACCATAAATATGACAGAAGCAGATACGTAAAGCTTTTGTCATCTAGTCCAATCCTCTGCATAAGGAGTAATAAATCCTAGAACAGACAGACTGTATAGAAGACCTTATTATATACATTGCATAGATTTATCTTCTTGGATTTTGAACATTTCTGCTGAAAATTTTCTTATTACATGCACAGTATGCACTTAGGCAACCGTTTTGACTTTGAGAGAGAGTTCTTGCCTCCTTGTTTTTAAAATTCATACATACTTTACTCAAAGGTGATAATACTTGTTTTAATAAACCATTTCCCCCTCTCCTTCCACTGGGTGAGATTATCAGCTCCTCTAATTAAAAAAGTCCAAGAAGGAAGTTCTGGGAGATGAACTCTCCACATGGAAATGAAGATCTACTTATGGTAGATCCCTACGGGATAATGAAGGAGGCAAAAGGTGGAAGAAATTCAATTGGAATAAAAGGCGGCTGCCCATTTCAAAGAATACAAGGTCCCGTTTTGCTTCCTCCAACTCACAGATCAGCCTTAGAGCCTGAAACCAAAGTTTTAGGAAACCTCTTCCACAGTGCACAGGACAGTCACCAAAAGGGCAAAGGGTCAGAGACAGTAGCTGTTGTCTCTCTTCCAAGCATGGAGGAAGATCTATGTATCAAAAGCAAAGACACCAAAGAAACCACCTTGGCTCTCACCACTATTGCAGTCCCCACCTCGTGTCACACTGGGAACCGACCTGGGGCCCCTGAGCTAAAAACACAACTCTACAGCTGGACCTACAAAAGCTCGGCTCTCAAGGGCTCTAACAGACTTGCATCCTTGGAGGTCAGACACAGAGGGAAACGTGTTAAGATACCCTGGTCACAAGGTTATATTATCATTAAAAATAGTGTGATATTACTAATACAGTTTCCCTGGGTTAAATAAATTCAGTTTTCCTAGCCTCGCCTGATTCAAACTACACAAATGTAAAGTTTCAAAATGTTGAACAAAGGCAGTTTCTCCTCAATAATTTGAAATTATTCAGACCATATATGTAACAGCAGGATACATGAATAATTAAATGCTCTGTAAGCCTTTGTTTCAGAGTGGAAAGCGTAAGGATTTCCATTTCCAAGGATACTCATAGAGCTTTCTTTTCCAGATGAAAAACTGGCTCCAGTCACAATTGAAATAAACATTTTGATAACGTGATTTCAGTAAAGAGGAGAAGGGGGGAGGAGGTAGAGGAGCCTTGAGAAAACATCCATTTGCAAAACAAAGCAAACCTCCTGCAACTGAAATCCCCTTTTATTTCCTGTACAGGTGCCAGGTCTTAAACAGACACCCAATTTATTACCTTGTCAGCTGACTTATTAGGGTTGACACAAATCGAGCTGAAATATGCCTGACATACTGCAGTCAAGGCTTTTTTCACGCTTTAGCACAAAGCCAAACTTTCCACAAGGTGGAGGGAAAGGGAGAGGGAGCTGTGGGAGTTCTATTCCCTGTTTTCTATCATCAAGATGAATATGATCCTCTCCCATTCTTAATATGCAAAACCAGTCATGAAATAACCCAAGGCTAAAAAATAATTCACCAAAATGATACAGCTGGGAAATTATTATCAGGCTCTGGAAAGCCCTTGATTACAGGAAATAGCACCTACATTTTGAGAAAATGTTCCCACCAGACACAAAAGCCGAATCAAAGCCTCTCCTCTTCCTCAGTATGGCTTTCTTCTCTAGCATTTTAGCCTAAATAATGCAAATCCCCACTTTTCCTCAAAAAAAAAAAAAAAAAAAAATCAAATGCAAAATGAAGTAAAATGGAGGTGAGTTTGGTATCCCTACCGGCTGTGTTGTAGGCAGTATTGCATAACATTTAGTCTGACAGAGCTGACCTTTTCTTTACCAAACCTATTCCTCTTGCACTCCACTTTTTATCCCCTAATTTAAGACACCAATATTAATTTACAGTAGTGGGTGGAATAAAACATGAAACAACAGGTTTTGGAAGGAAAAGAACAAAAGTCAGTGTTACACTTCTTATTAAGTCCAAGTCCTGTCTATATAATTCAAGTCACTTGTTTATCTTTGCTCTTTCATATATAAATAAGCAATCAATTAAAAATCCAGCACAAGTTAAATATTTTCATGAGAAGTTCCACTGCCTTTAGTGATATAATCCACAGTAGTAACACATTTTGCCCTAAGTTTATGTAAGGTCTTCTGGTAAATTTAATTACATGTGATTTTTAAGAGACTACAAATCCTAGTTTAAAAACTTCAGTACAGCTGAGCTTCTGGCATTGTAGCTTACTCTTCTTCCTTTACAAGAGCAGAAGTCATATTTCTTTAGACCTATTAATACCTGCTCAGCACACTGGGCAGTAAATTCTGTTCCAGTAAATTCAGGACACACAATACTGGGAGATTCTAGAATGCTACCTTCTGCAGGGCAATGACCTGACTTTTTAATATTTCTATAACTAGCACCATATAAGTGTAATACAAATGGTTACTCAGTACCTTTTTCCAATAGAGGATCTGACCTTGATCTCTGCTACTTGGCTGATCCACTTAAATTAGGAAATTTGCATTACAGTTTAAGTTAGATTAGGAACAAGCCTACAATATTCTCAAAGGTCACATATAAACAGAACTAACGAGGAAAGAGAAAAGGGTATTCTATTCAACTCAGATTAGTTCTTCTGAATTTATCTAGAACAAAGGAACTGGTAACAGATGACTGTTCTTACGGTCTATACAAATATAGTGAAATAACCTCAATGAGACATAGCACATCAAATTATGATATGAGGAAAAATATTTACATGAGAATTTCTGTTGAACTGCTTTGGTCATACTTCCGAACTTTTAAAATGGTAGTCTGTTTTTGTCCGTGATATACACAGTGGTGAAAGTCTATTCTTTTCAGATCTGTAACACTGATTTACAGAATCATTAAGAGACATTTTTCCCCCATTTCCATAACTTCTAGGTGTTGACCCAGGAAACTAAGTTGGCCAGCTCTAAAAATGCTACCCCTGTGCTCCATCTAGTGGAATCCTGGTTTAAGCTTAACGCATCTTTTAGCGGAGAAGTGCTTCAGTCAGAAGGGTACTCTACACAGCAGCAGTTTGATAGAGATTTTTCAAATTGCGTGCAAACTGACACAATTTATCTTAAAGAAAAATACAGAAACCTGGAATAAAAATCTACACAACATTTAAAGGGTTTGAGAAATTGGTATATTTTGTGAGCAACAGAGACTACTGAACTTAATAACATGTTTCCAATAAGGGTAAACTCAGTTCACAGTCTGTACTTTCCCAGAAGAGCACACGTATATTTGAGAACAAACACTGACAGCTCGTCTTCGTTTCTGAAAACATGGCAGGTGCAAAGCTGGGCTCTGAGATTCACAAACAGGCCGTCACTGAGCCATTTACTGGCCCCACTGTATAGAAAAAGGCAATGACGCAATATGAAGGATGCAGACAAATATGCATTCTGCAAACAGCTGTGTCTGTGTAAGAGGTTACAACCTAAAAGAGTAATTGGCTCCCTGACAGGCTTGTGTGAAATACAGCAATCTCTAGAACATTATGGTAGGTAGGGACTACCAGCTGTTTCAGTGAATTAGTTTGAGAACATCCCGACTCTCCCAAGTCTCTCTCCCAAATACTTCTTTTTAATGTTTAGTAGCTTATATGTCATTGCAATAGAAACTGGAGAATTTTAAACTCTGGCTCAGAGTTTCCTTAGTCATCACCAAAAAGTAGCACTCCATGCACGCCAGGCTGTCTAGAGCTGCTCATTGGTACTCCTGGGCTCTGCCAGCAGCTCTGCCCACATGGGTGCTCTCCAGCCTGCTACAAACAAAATGAACCAGGTAAACAAAATTCTGCAGCTTAAGCCGCTGAAGGTAATGCTGCTGCTATGCCTGGGAAGGACTCGCCGCTGAGAGAAGTGGAGACAGTAACAGGGGACTGGGGAGGTGGTGCGGAGCACCTGACAGCAGGCAGGAAGCACTAGCATCATTATTGGGCACAGCTGGATTTGGACATGCTTGAGGTCACAGCATGACTTACACCAAATTTAGAAAACTCTGTTAAACTGATGCAGTGAGAAGACAGTAACTCTTGTGTGGATTAATTATCTTCACTTTTACTGATTTAGCTCCACTCAATTCATCAATGACAAACCAGATCAAAAAAAACCTTACTAGACCAAACAAAGATTGTTCATGTAGACGGTCACTGCCATGAGCTTAACGGAACTGATTTAGAAAATCCTCTTCCACAGTCAGGTTTGCCTGCTGAAAACGCTACTGGCTCCTGCTGCACAGCGCTACCCCCGTATTGAAACTGTTTATCCTACTCTGACTGCTTTACCTACGGAAGATTAGTGAGTTATTTCAAAACCCGTTCTTCTGACAGAGCTGTGAGGGCTGTGACCTTTGACAAAATGTGGGAACAATTAGCGGTGTATATGGGACAGTGCAGCCAGGAGGGTGCCCTTATGAAATACATAGTGCTACTTGGAGAGCGGGAGGAATGGGGAGGTGAGTAGATTTTGTCTCTTCAAGGTTATTACCTACTAAACTCCTATTTTTTGGAAACATCTATTGACAAGTAGTGTCTTAAATCGCCATAGCTAGCTGCTGCAGGCATGGTTGTGACTGCGGGTTCAGTAGAGCCTGAGCCTAGTGCCTGACAGCTCTTGGCTGCCACATTCCCACTCGCTTGCCTGTCTCTCTGCCTTAAGCAAATACTTTTTTGGTCCCACAGTGAACTGAAATATCTCCACACGGGATCAGATGAGCACCTGAACCAACACAAGAGAAAGGGAGGACTACGTAAATGAGTACAGGAAGGACAGAAGTGCAGTAGCCAGAAGTTAGCTTGGTTTAGGGGCATGGCATGGCACGGCAGCTTTACTTGCCATTTAACCAGGTTAAGTGATTACCTTTCCAGTTTGGCCCCATCTGCTCATCGCTGCCCTGAGCGTGGTGGTTACCAGCCCTCGGACCTGCCAGCATAATTGCATGCATAGCTGCTCCCTGACCTGGCTCTGTCAAACTGAATGCAGCTGAGCTTAAACACCTCTTTTATAGTTCTTGGGGGGCTTTTGTTTCTGCTTTTAGCTGGATCACTTTGTCAGGACCAGGTTAGGGAGCAATTAAATGTGCAGTTATGTTGGCAGATCTGAGGGGGCAGCTGGATCAGAAGCAACACATCTGACCATGCTCTAAATAAACATCTGTCCAAAGCCTAAGTAAAACAGATGTGGAGAGAAAAAAAATGTACCTAATAAGTCCTGAAGTGAAAATATAATTTATGAGAAACCGCATGTATCAGATTTTCTTCTAAGAGATGCAATCACTAATTTATGAGATAATTTTCTATAGTCATACATGAAGTATCTAGCAGATACTTCCAAAAAACGGGACATACTGCAAATGGATAAATCCATGCAGGCAAGTATTTTGCGTTCTGTCAGGACACTGCCAGCTCCATAGGGTTGTGAACTACTTGCACAAACTTGAACCGAGTGCATTCTAATCAGCTCTGCATATTGCTACTATTAAGAATTGAAAACTTCTGGTTTCAGATTGCGATTTTACATATGTTTTAAAGCAGATAACTCAGTAATGCTATAAAAGAATTGAGTATTTCTTGTCCTGCAATCCTGACTGCTTTTTTCCAAGCCCATTCCCTGTGCTAGCACAAGGTTTTGCAAAGCCATAGTAAGAATCAATGCAGGTTAGTATGATGGGGTGGGGTGCTGGACCTGCTTCCTGGGCTGCTTCACCACAGGGCACACAAATGCTGATGCTGGCAAAAGGGGAAAGAAGGTGCAGAGGCAGGAATGAGCAACCAGGAGTACGAGTTAGTCAAAGGTGCTTCTGTTGGCAGCAGTGCTGGTCTAAAATGTACATGAAACTGCCTCCTCAACCTAACTTCTGAGAAAAGATTATTTAAAATCTAGATGACGTACAAAACTGTGAATACACTGGTCTTTAGCAGAAACAGGATTTGTACTCTTTTGATTCAATGATTGCTGATGTGCAGATATCTTAAGATGCATAATAGCATGAACTAATCAAAAAGCATTTTCTCGTTCCTTTCTGATGTTCAACAACACTTCAGAGAACTCTATTCCCCTCTGTTTCAAAAACCAAAGTAAATAATGTATACAAATTGTAATGCTGTCTTTAGAAATGGAGACGTTCATTGCGGACTTGACTGACAAAACTCTGTGTGAGACATATACGCTTACACACTGTATGACTGTGTTGCAGAGTTGAACACTAAAAACTGGCAATTGAGCATGACCATAAAGAACGGAGACTTTCCCAACTAGTTTGAAAATGTACCTACCTCAGTTATCCCCCAAACACTTTTTGATTTGATTTATGTTCTGCTGCTTTAAAAGAAGAAACGGGCCAATATGAAATAATGCACATACTTGTATAGTGGATATTTATACCCAAAATAAACTTTCTCTTGGGAGAATATTTTTAAAGCAGCATTTCAAGTCTCCTGGCAATGGTTAGTTAGAAAAGTTATTTATTTATTTAGAATAAAAGTTCTCAGAAATTTTTTAACCACCAACATTTAGAATGCTGGGAGTAAGCTTAGTAATTCAAGTTTCTCCCTTTCCCCCAAATTACTTTTCATTGCATATAACGTTTAGTATTCATACATGCAGAGGAATGCATAGTATGCATTAAGGCAGAGAAAATTATATTTAAGAAATGTATGGGCTATTTTACAAAAGACGATATGTACGCACAAAGCAATTCAACTTACTACATGCTGTTGAGTCTAATAAGCCTAAAGACAAAACACATTGCCTTGTCCGATTAGACTTTTCCTCTTGCAGCTCCATTTTTAATATTTGGCATATGAAAATCATCAATTTATGATTTGCATTTTCTCCAACAATGAAGTAAGAAACACTGAATAAATACTGTTTTCCCTCAAGATACGCAGCACTTCTGTTATACAGACTGTGAAATGGAAAAACATACCTAGAGGCTGAATATGGTCTGTGACTCCTAATTTTTTCGTTAAATGTAAAGACCCCTTTGCAGTGATGCATCTGAAGTTTCATTCTAACTAATAGACTGAAGCCCACCATTTTAGATTCAACCACAGATTTTTTTAAGGAAGTGGCAAACCATTGCTGCTAGTTGAGAAAATGAAAATTAGTCCCTGGGAGAGGATACAATCAATGGTGTGTTAATCTAACCTTCAGCTGTTAATGATTTGCACTACTATTTCCCCTGATGCTGTGGGTTCTGCTGAAATATTGTTTTAGCAGTTTCTGTCAGCTTTCCCTACCTTTTTTTCTGCCTGAAAGGGAAAGACTGAAGTGAAAGTCTTAGCAACAGATTTTGCATGTGCTTTTCTTTTTTTTCCTGACCCAGTTCTTTCACACCATAGAAGCAAAAGACAGAAGGGTAAACTGTTCTGTTTTCTCAGTTCAAGGCGTTTTAGCCAGTCTATTATTCACAACTCCTCTTACTTACAAAAGAGGTGTTACACTAAGCAGTCACTGTTAGAATTGTGATATTAATATGCAATTAAATTTTTTAGGAAGTCTGCATTTTGCCTGCTTCTTTCACATTCAGCCAGAAAGTTTAAAGCTTTATGAAACTCTTTTCTGGAAAGAACTGCTGAGGAGGGTCTTGTATTTCCAGCCATAAGAGCCGCACAAGCAACCTGGAAGAGACTTCTTGTGGCAGCGTGAATAATGAATAAGCACACCTATCCTGCAGATTCGCCTGATCCTGCAAACTTTGTGTCCTTAAGGATCATTTGGTACACTCAGTTGAAACAACCTTGCAAAATAATTCCTATCTGAAAGAAAACTGCGTAGCCCGCAAGCCAAATTCTGCAGCAAAGTACTGAGTGCCAAAATAATAAAAGTACTCATCACCTTGCAAAGCTGTGGTCCACACACGCAATGCTAGCTTTCTTAGCAAGCATTTCTTCCAGGAATAAGTGCATCTGAAGCATTTTAGTATTTTTAAACTAAAGCCAAAAGGCCTCGCAAAACCATTCAAACTTACTTTACATGTATCTCAGTCCCCTTGTTTAACTTAATCAGTCCTGAATATTTCAGATGAAAAAAATAAGTATTTAGCATGGCAAACCTGTGAAGTGCATGACTGTCTAGAAAATTTGGGTTAAGTTGAAGAAGCGACATTTGAACTACTTCTATATTAGCTGCATGCAAACTAGAGTAAGCCTTTATCAGGATTGTGCTTCAGTGCACACAAATATCATGTATTAATAAATAATTTATTACAACTTTATTTATTTTATAATAATTATTATATAATGAAAAACTGAATGCTTCTCTTTCAAGATCATGCTCACAAGTTGTATTAAAAGCAACAAAATGGTTTGAATATAGGTTATATACTAGTTGCACAAATAGCTTCACGGAATTCTCAAATAACTTAGACGTTACTTTATGCTTGAACACAATACTTTATGTTTGAATATTTCTCCTGCTGAAAGCTCATGCCTGTTATTTGCAGATATATGACGGGTTTGGGAGAGCATCTGTAAGTGACATTATTTATCTATGAAACTCCTTAAAAGGCTTCATCCATGATATTTGCTATTAACATAATCCACCAGAAATTGTCTTTGCACCTAATTTAAAGGCATAGACATAGACCTTGTCAAATATTTTCTTGATTAGAAAGTTTTAAAAAAAAAAATCAAGTAAATGCCAAATGTTCAACAGATTACAAAGTGGGTGATTTACACATTTCAGAAAATGGGTGCTACTCACCAGAACGGATAAATTTTTTATTACTGTGTTCTTTTAATGTATTTTATCAATAATCTGGATTGAAAGAGAAGATTTCTAGTAAAATTTGCAATGACAAAAACCAGGGATCTTTAAGTAACAAAGACAACATTTCATGGATTCAAACTATTTCAGGACAACCAAATGTACGATCCATGCATTTCTATGTGGCCAAATATATGAACATACTGCCTATGAATGAGGAATGTAAGCCACAGAATCTAAAAAAAAATATTTGGGGATGAAGGATGGCTCAAAGGACCTGGGATATATAAAGGGAGGAACAACAAGTAGAAATAGAGAACAAATGACTTCATTATTTGGCACTGATGTAGCAGTTTCTGAAATATGGACTGCACTCGAGACATCAACACTAAGAAGGTTGAAAAACTGCAGAGGATTCAGGAAAAGGACTGTGGGAATAATGGAAAGACTTGAAAAGACACCATATAGTCAATTTCAAATAATAGAAACTTTTTTTCATGTAATAAGGAGATTATATGCAATTTGATGGTAATCTGTAAATTCATATATGGGGAATAGAAATGTAATCCCATTCTAACAGAAAAGATGTAATAAAATCTATTATCTGGAAGCTCATATCATGCAAAGACAGATCCTAGAAGTAATTAGAGCTCCTGAAAAACAAACACTTAGGGCAACTTATATAAAAAACTTACTGGATCCCCTCTTACTGGATATTTAGTAATCCACAGTGGCTATTTCTTTAAAACACAACTCTGTTCACCGCGAACTAATTCAGGTAAATCACTGGGGAGTGGACTAGATTATCATATTTACAACAATTCTCTCGGGTATTAAAATCCACTGAGTCAAACACAAGCTTATGACCAAGTTCAAAGAACTTTAGATCACGTGCATATTCACAATTCTATCAAACTGGTTACACGCACACAATTTTATTTTTAAAGGGTAATGAAAATAATGGACTTGTTTGGGTTTGTTTTCTTCTTTCTGAAGTTTAATGAAAGCAAACTCAGATTTTAACATGTAGTCCAACATAAGATATGGTCAAGTCAGCTGAAGTCCCAGAATTGGCAAAAGGTGACAGCCAAGATCAAATATAGATGAATACAATTTGAGATGGAAAATATCCTGCAAGTATCATATCTAGCCTTACAAATTAAAAAGACACTTACACTCTTTATGCAACTTCGTTTTAGCAAAGTAAGATCCAGATGCCTTGTTTAATCATTTTGGGTTAGCAATAACAACTTCAATACAGAGTTCTCTTTTCTTTCTTCTTAGTGATTAAAAAACAATCTTAAGCTAATATAACATGTATACTTACTCTGGCAGTCGAGACAGGATACCTAAAGAAAGAGAACTTATGCCATCATTGATCCGACCCGGCAGCTTACTCTTCTGAACCCAGCTGACAGCAAACTCCAGCCCAATAAAAGCAATGAAGAATGGAATACTCTGAAAAATAGTTTGAAGAGACGAAGTCACAACACAAACAGAATTAGATCCACCTTTCCTAACAGCAGTTTATGCAGCCAGATACTTCTCGGCTTGGCTGGCACTTTACTAGCTACTACTATGATAAAGCTCCACGTGGACCTTAAGAATCAGAACAACCAAGGCTACCATTTAATCCGCAACACTACCAGAAATCCAGTGCACTAACCTCCTCCCATATTATTTTCTTTTGTATCTTCTGCACACAAATTGCTAAATGGCATCAAAACAAAACACAAAAGTAGTTCCAAACTCACATTTCTCACATTCAAGTAAATTGGTGAGAGCAGCAACATTTGTGGACTCCTCTAACCACAAGGTAAAACAGAATCTGCTTTCCATTTGATATGCAAGCAGTTTTTGAGTGTGTTCAGCCACTGAATTTGGCATCTAACAATATTATCTGAAAGACATCGTAAAGTGAGTTTCTTTCTATTCGGCATTTCTGTTGCCATGCTTTTTGCTGCAGATAGCAACAGCTCTTCTGTATGTGTACAGAAGAGAACCCAGTAACTATGCAGCCCGTTCCAATTGGGCCATACCACATGTTCTCTTTCCAGACCAAGTAGCAATGATACAATGTTCTCTTTTTTCTGTAAAATAATTTTCTGCCTTTCTGAAGAAAAGTATAATGATGAGTGAGACTGAAACATTTCTCACTCACACCACTGCTTCAGTCTAGGATTCAATTCACACTGTCCATCTTGCGTCCCAGATCAATTGGCAAGTTGATAATGCACAACAGCAGCACCCAGTAGAGGAAGGTATGGCTGTGACTAGTGGTAGGACTGGTAACAGTATTGTGACACCACCATTTTTCATCAGTGCAGAAAGATTGCTACACCTGTTTTCAAATTTTCATCAGCATAGGCGAGAAAAAAGGATTGAATAACAGCAATTGGTAAAGCATAGGCTTTTTTACTGACGCTGGAGTCCCAACAGCTCCTACACTGGATGGGTGGAAGGAATGACAAGGCAATGGCAGCATATCAGCCACCGCCACCAAAATCTAGAAGGCCTGTGGCAAGGAAAATAAGAAGGAGCTATTTTACTTGCATCAGATCTCTACGCACACGAATGTTTCTTCAACTGCCTCCCTCACTCTGTAGAAAACTTTTCGGTGACCTTGGAGACATTCAGACAACTCCTTCTCGGTGGTATTAAGGCATAACATTCCCACCCTGTTTTGCAGGGCAGGAGAAATGCAAGACTAGTGAGACTTTATGCACCATTATGAGTTAGTCGTCTTCTGCTGCCCCCTTGAAGTGACCTGCAAACACTTGCAGATTCAGAGACTGAAACCCTCTGAACTGCGCTGCTCCTACCTATACAACATTTTAATGGAAGAAGCATGTTGCCTCTGCAAATGCCATTGCATTTTGGAGGGCGCTCATTTTTGTTGCCAAGTGAGATATGATCCAGGAATTCCTACCAGGCTGGGACACTAAAGAGACTAAGATGGATATAGACCAGATTGCTCAGTCGAAGAAGGATGATTCAAACCATGCAAGCAGCAAGAGATTTATAGCGTCTAGGAAATGTGAAAGTTCATAAACTTCAGCAGCTCAGGGTTAGGTTACAATAACAGATGAACAGAGATTAATATCAACATGGCACTTTTTAATTTAGATGCCTAGCTTGCTCTTTAACAGCATTTTAGGTATCTAAAAGTCTGGTTGGGATACACACTAACTGATGATATAAAAAACTCTGAAAGCAAAGGAAGACCTAGGGATAAAGCCTAAACAGCACCCAAGAAAACCAATGTGGTAAATCTTTGGATATTTGAAATCAATACTAAAGAAAGAAAGAGGAAAACCAAACCCCCACAACCTTCCATTTGAAATCACTGAAACATTCTAGGAAAACACAAATACTCCTTTGTTTTGCCCTTGCTGCTTCATTTCTAAGTAGACAAGACTTTTAATGTACTTTTCTTAATTAATATAATTAAAGAACAGATTCCTAACTTATCAAACAAAGGTTGATGACCACAGCTGTATATTCCAGCAGAGATTAAAAGGATCTTATTAAGAACAACTAAGAAACACTTGACCACAGTATCAGGAGCCAGGTCTCACACAGACTACAGGCAGTTTGAAGTTATGGAACAGCAAAAGCTGCACAGCCAATTGAATGGGCTCAGGACAGAAAAAGTGGGATGCTTTATTCCTGAAATGAAAATAGTGAATCGGAAATAAATGATGCCTGTATTGTATGTGGCGATTCACTTTACCTAACAACCTCTGAAACGGTTAAAATACTTGACTTTATACTAATACGGATTAATATAACTTCTTTCCCATTGACTTCATTAAATATTTTCTTCCCACTGTGAAGCTGTGAGACAGCCAAGCATTTGACAACACTTTTTGACTCACAAATAGGGAGTGTGATAGCAAGGAGGACAGAGAAACATTCAGACAGCCTTAACCTCCTGCCCATCTAAGAGCTTGCAAAAGGAAAGATTTATGGCATACCTCTTAGTATCTAAGAAATTACTACCTCTCTCCCACACACCCACATTAAGCTTTGTCCAAAGCAGATCACAGGGATCAACTATGTCAAGACTAGCATGTGTTATTTATGTGACCATAACACCTAACAGCTATTGTCATGGAACAGGATCGTACCGTGTTAGATGTCGTACAAGGAGAAGGAAAAGGCACTCCCTATCCCAAACAGCCTACAGTCTAAGGATGGAGATGCACGACAGCAGAAGGATAATGCGAATAATTCAGGAAAAAAGAAGACAGTCAGTAAGACAGACAAGAGTCTCACTAGCCTAACCATAACTTTTTTTTTTTTTCCTTTTTTGTTTAAGTTAAAAGGACAATGAAGACACTTAAGAAACCCATTGAGGATAGGTAGCTCTGCAAAAGTTTTCAGGGATCTCCCCTACAAACAAAACAGCACAAAGTTAAGAAATAGCCACTGTTGGCATCACAGGCCAGAGACAGAAGCTGCATCCTTTTGTATCTTCTGGTCTATAAATGTTTTTCTCTCTCTGTTTCCAGTTTCTTTCTGATCACCCATCTCCAGAAATACTTAATGGAGATTTGCATTAGCTTGTGGTTTACTTGAATAACTGATCCATAACTTGGAAGTCTTACTCTAAGCACCGAGTAAGAGGGTTTCCCTTATAAGTAATCAACTCTTACAGAATAAAAAGGACCTTTTAAAATCAGTTTCTGCTTTATACAGTTGCAAAAAATAGTATTCTATGTTGAAACTCAGCATAAACTCATGGTTTTATTGCAAGTCTTGACACAGTTTCTGTTTTCTTAAAGTCCCAGGTCCTTATAACATAAGAATCTCAACTTCCATGTACAACTAAATATGAATGTTCTGTGCCTCATTATTTAGAAGCAAAGCCTAAAATGTGAATTGAGTGTAAATGTGAACTTAGTCTTTAGGCTCTCAAAAGCGGAGAGTAAACAGGAAAGAAAAACGGTGATTATTAAATTTAAAGCTTGCATTTTGGGGGTCTCAGCAGAAGGAACAGTGTGCGCTCTTCCTGAGTGTGACTCATGGAAGTCTTTACTGAGCGAGCACAAGTGATAATTTCAGAACATAGCAAGGAGCAAAGTGAAATTGTTGTTATTCATAAGAACTATATTTGGCAAGCAAAAATCAGCACTCCATCTGCCCATCTGTAGATTATGAGAGAATCAGAAAACCAGAGGATTCAAAGCATAATCTTATACCCATAGCAAAGAGGATGCTTGTGAAAGGACAGGGCAAACATTAGTATATATTGTAAGAGTTAGGATGTTCTGCCCTGGAGAAGGAAAATTGACTTCTAACTTCTCTTCCTAGAAATAAGGGAAAAAAATCAAGGGTTTCAAATTCTACATGACACAAGCTTGCCTAAAAATAAATTCTATGATTACGGTCCAGGTTTTGGACCCCTTTTCCCAGAATTTTGGAGATGAGTTGAAAGGGTGACTTTTCTCTGGGCACTGCTGCAGAACTGTGCTACGAGTCACTGGAAGCCGATCAGCTCATGTTTTAAACAGGACTTGTGGCCTTCATGTACAGCTCTGCAGACAATACAGAGCACAATGCAGGGACCGGGAGCTGTCCTGCCTCTGAAAATGGAAGTAACATAGCCACAGCCAGAAAGCGCACCACACAGGCAAGCTAAGTAAATTGTTCTGGTCTCAAAATCAGAGCTGTTTCACCCGCTGCTGTCATTTGCTGCCCAGATGTAACAGCACAGCTGACTCCAGCTCAAAGGAACTACTCCGATGAAGTGCATGTATTTTGTGAATCACCAAAGTGCTCAATTTAGCAGATCACTAAAAACATGAATATTTGAGTGAATTAGGAGGCTCTGCCACCTGCCTAATTTTGGAAGGTGCATGTCCCCACAGCTGTAGCCATGTACTAGAAATGCCTTCATCCATCTGACGCACACGATAGATCGCAGAGCTGAGATCTAAATCCCACTTCTATATAGTGTCTCAGAAAAAAAAACAACAACCGTTTAGGGGAGAGTAATGTAATCAGTAGTTCATTTCACACCCGCGTCATCGTTACTGTCTTTTAGAGTGAGTTATTTGAGCTGAGGCCTTCATTTATTACCAGCTCTACACAAGAAAATTTTGTTCTGTGTTGTGCTGAGCTCAGATATCCACTGCCGTATTTGTACAAACTCCTGGCCATAGAGTTAAGACAGTTATACCATTAAAAGACTTTTATGCACCCACCTAACCAAGCATCAAAAGGTATGTTCTGGCAACAAATGCACTGGGGGGGTGGGGGGCTCAGGGATTCACTAACCCAAGATAGCAATTATAGGAAAGTATAACTGTAACAGGAAACCTTTTCTTCGTGTAGTTTTTTGGCGAGGTGTATATTCCTTTACAAACTTAGCACGATGGTGCTCTTCAACAGCAGAAGCCTGCAGGCGCTTTTATAACACAAAGAAGCACTAAGAATCCTTACGCAAACTTCTACAGCTGTGCGCCCAGTAAAAGATATTCCAGGTTCGGCCAAGGTCTGAGCTGAATATTGCACAGGTCTGCGTGGGAGAAGAAAGCCCAGGGACGCTAAGCAGTGCTGCTGGGAAGAAGGTGACTGATACTACCGGGAAATGTGGGAACAGTAAAAGGGATTGAGATAGGCAATAGATAGAGTTGGAGGGAGAGATCAGCTGACCAGGCAAAACTGTCAAGCTCTAGACGGTCTTCCTCAATCGTGCCGCTATAGCTTAGTTGCAAAATGCTTTGAGGAAAGCAGTCCATCGACCAGACGCTGAACACACAGGCTGGGTTTGCAGCAGCTGTCTGCTTACCTTATCCAAAAGGGCAATGTTTGCTGATAACAGCCATCACCGAAGGGCTGCTGCAGACTACAATTCCCAGAAAGCGGCTGACGGTGCTGCACTGCTTTGCGCAACCCATGACACCCCCATCGCAGCCCAACAGCAGCTGCCGCACCGCAGTCCAAGGTTTACCTGGCAGAGGAGCTAGTCAGAGCTACCAGGACCCACATAAAAAAGCATGGATCTTCATTGAAGCTGGACTGAGTTTACTTTGACAAGGGCAAAATAGTGTTTAGCTGCTGCCTCCACAAAAAGCTCACATCGGTTCCAGGTTCAGCAGGAGCTGGGTGCCAAGATATGTGTAATAGGTAGGACAGAGGGAGCAAAGGTACCTTTGTAGACAAAGTGGATAAGCTGGCAGGGCTGGAGGGGAGGGAGGGATACGCTGCTGCCTGCTGACAAGGGAGTTCTCACCCCTGACCTCTGTACTCTTGCCTTGGAGCTTTAGGAGACTGCACTGTCCCAACCCAAATATTTGTTCTCTTAAACAATCTTTATTTTTCATTTTAAATAGAAATTTTTATTTTTCTTTCTTTGACTGAACTTGTAGCACTCGCCTTAAGGGCACAGAGAGACCTGACTTTTTGCTTGCTTTAAGAACCATAGTAGCCCAACACCGCGTCGTGTTTGCTGGTTCACCCGGTTCAGTTTGCTGTCACTATATCCAGCAGCACCGCCAATCGCAACAATTTTAGCATCAACCCCCAGGAATTTGGGGTGCTCCTCTGAAAACTTTAGCTCCCTGTATCAGGAGAAAGCGCCTGAACCTTCATTTAGAATACATCAAACCAGAGCGCGCGGTTACATAGGCAGCTTCCACAGGCCGCCTGCAGACAGAGAGCCCAGGATTGAAGCCGGTCAGAGAAAGACAAGGTAATTCATCTTAATCTAGGTGCCCTTTCGCGGCCATTGTTTCCTTGGGCCGCCTGTGGCTTTTTGGGGGAGAGAAAAGAAAAGAAGGAAAAAAAAAAAAAAAAAAGGCAGGCAGCAGCTCCGCGCAGGGCGGGCGGAGGATGCTGCCGGGGGAGGGGGCTCTCACCTTCTCCACGTAGTCGGGCACCTCCTCCACCGTGCGGAAGGAGCTCTCGGCGGGCGGCAGCACGTAGAAGAGAGCGCGGAGCTGCTGCCCCGGCGCGGTCGCCCGCGGGCCGCCCGCCTCGCTGCCCATAGCCCCGCTGCCCATGGTCCCGCTCCGCTCCGCGGCTCCGGCTGCGCTGACCGCGGGCACCTCCCGCGCCCCGCTCCGCGGCTCCGGCTGCGCTGACCGCGGGCACCTCCCGCCCCGCTCCGCGGCTCCGGCTGCGCTGACCGCGGGCACCTCCCGCGCCCCGCTCCGCCCCGCGGGTGCGCCGACCGCGGGCACCTCCCGCCCGCCCCGCTCCGCGGGTGCGCTGCTTCCCGGGTAGCGCTCGGCCTTTTAACTCCGCCCGATGGGCTTATTGCGTTTCCCCCACGGCGCTGGAGGGCTCCAAAGCTGCTTTGGGGAAAGCCTCCAGTTTCTTCTTTCTCTTTGAATGGTGCCGCTTTGGAGGTTTTCTTGGGGTTTGGGTTTTTTTTTTTTTGTATGCGTCCTCACCTGCGTGGCCCACTTTTGGGTGTCAAGAGAAAGCCCTCGCACGCCCTCCCACCGCACGTCCCACTTCTCACCCTCAAAAATCTCTGGACGGCAGAGCGCAAGCTATCCTTTTTTTTCCACTTTTAGACAGGTTTCCACACACAAAAGAGACTGCTCGGGTTTTGACTTGGGCATGAAAAGTGGACTTTTCTAAAATGAAAATGTTAAGGGGTTTGAGAAAGAAGCGGAGGTGTGCTTGGTGGCTCCTTGGGTCAGCTGTACGGGTCAGCCCGGCCCTCTCCCCGTGGAAAGTGTTTAGTTTTCTAAAACTTTCAGAAGGGCTTCTCATGGCTCAATTTTATATAGCTCCAATTAACATGACTATATTGATGGTAGCCTCTAGAAGCCATCCATAGTGCTGTCATTTACAAAGGAATGAAAACTGGGGAAATACAAAGAAACAGTGAAAACAAACATATGCTAGATCCTTGCAGAAAATGACTTGGGAGATGGGCATAAGGACAGGCTTCATACATTCAGGCCTCAATCTGCATGCATTTCCCTGCCAAATGTTTGTCAATCACACTTTATGTGTTTGGCCTTACTACCAATTATAAGCTTTGGGATAAAATAGATTAGCCAGAAATAAAATAACACAATGTCTCAGCAACCCCTTTGTCTCAAACATTCAGTTCCACTTACAGTCTTTGCAGAAGAAATGGACTGCAAATCCTGCTGTAAAAGATTTTGCCACAATTTAAGTCCTGCCAGTCATTAAATTAAAAAAAAAAGCTTTCTACTTTGAATCAACCCTTAGCTTTAGAAAGAAACTATTAAAGGTGATTTCAGTTGAAATTTCTGTTTAGAAAAAGAAACATATCTAAAAATTGACTTTAAAATAATTGAAGTAATGCACATTTGTGATATTTGCATTAAATATGTTGCCATTTAAACAACAGCAGGTGGGGCAGATTTAAACAATATTCTGCAGTTTGAATAATGTAACAATACTGTAGTGCATGAATGTCAGAAAATTACTGGAAGTACCAATAAAAACGTTTTACTTTAAGCTGAACAAAGCACAAGTGTTTTAAAATGACATTAATGGTGAAATAGGTTTGGGCACTCTCTTAATATGTATAGTTTATACTAGTAGTATGATATTATAAGTAAAAATTAATAAACTTATTAAAAAGCTTTAAAATTACGTCCTAGTACCTTCAGTGTTGACTTACGGTAATCTGAGGTTCTTACCAAACTCTAGTTATTTAACTTCAAAAATCTGAATTTATCTAAACAAAAATTCCAAATTTACTCAAAATCACACAAATAACACCATACTGACTAGATCTTCATTGCAGGCAATGACATATGGTAGAAAATGTTTGCTTTTTCATTTAGATTAGCCTAAGTATTTCTATGGCATTCTTCTCGCATTCAAGCCCCTTGAACTCCCCCTAGCCTCAGCCACACCATCCCAGCAGGCCACCCTGAGCCCTTCATTGCTCTGGTGCTGGTGTTCATCTTGCTCCACTATCAGCTCACAGGGTTAAAATGACCAAAACTTAATCCCACAAAAAAATGTTATCAGTGAACGGTATCTGGGGACCACTCTGGGGTGAGAAGAACCATTAGCGGGGCAAGGGAGCCCATGGCCACACAAGGTGAGATAGGTTTCAGGTACCATGGAACCACTACCTCATATCACACCGTTCTGGGAAAGAAGAGAACCCATCAGTTCTTGGGGACCGTACGCTTTCTTAAAATTTATTATTTTAGACCCTGATTTCAGTGTAAATTATCACCCAAGTATCACCACACTAAAATTCTTGTTTTCAAAACTAAAGGAAAGAATTTGAACTTGATAATGCCTCGCAGGGGAAACGGATGGGTTGTATTTTCCAGCTTGTGTGTCTAAGGAAAAATAGATGATAACACTACAATAGCTACACCTCTGGTGAGAAGAAGAACAATTTTGTATCCTGTCTGGAGCATGTATGAGTTTTAGACAAGCTTCAGTAATCTGGCCCTAGAAACGTAGCTGCCGTTGTGTATTTAGGCCTTGAAACTTAGCATGCAGTTTCCAGTGCTCGTTCTTTTCATTGTTAAGAAAGGAATAGAAAATAAAGCATCCAAGAACACTGCTTTAGTGGAAGCTCTAACCCTCTACCAGACAATGCTCCCTCCATTCAGTGACCTTGCAGAATTTGTTTTTGCAGGAGTTGATTTTTTTATTATTATTATTTTTTCCTAAGAGTTAAATAACCAACCGTTTTGTTTTTTTTTTTTTTTTTCTTTTTACAACAAAAAGTAGAAAAGTAGATATTTCCCATCCTATGCTACCATCAAAAATGCAGAAGGATGTTCTGTCTGGAGACTGGGATTCTGCTGTTGACTAGTAGATCGTTCCAGTAACTAAGGCAACAAAAGCCTCTGTTCTGCTTAGAGGAAATTGGGGAGCTGGCCTAACATGATCTGTAGGTGGATCATATTTTGTTTTCTCTAAAGAACTCCATCCCACCCACTTCATGAACAGAGAACGCCCAGACGCTTCCTGTTTGGGTCTCTCTGAGCACTAAACCAGCATTAAATAATAAACTCATAAAGGGAATTAGGGCAGGTTGAAATTGGGATGGGCGATACAGTCTGCCTTGGCAATCATTCACAGCAAACTGAATCACGTCCAGAACCGAGCGGGGCTTAGTACGCTCGATCTACTTAGTAATATCTTTGAATATAGAAACACTTTAAATGAGTACATTGTGCTCAGATGCTCGATGTTCGAATTTTTTTGTATCACTACTGCAGGTATTCAGCATCTGTACTCGCGCTTGGCAATGGATGTCATTAGGGCAGCACTAAATGCATCAGCATTATTATAAAACTGGTATTACAAAATAGTTTGAATGATGGCTTTGCCAGTGATAAGCCCTACATCATACAGTACCTTTTAAAAATATTAAAGTGTTTATTTGTTCATATTTATAAGCTATATGTATTAATACACAATTCTTAATAACAGCATAATACTGACTCCAGAAACCTGAAGACAGGGATGTTCTGCATATTAATCAACGTCATGCCATGCACTTTGCCACTTAACTGCTAACTTTCCATTTCTCCTATGCAGAACTGCTAACCGTAGAACAGTGCTCTTATATGATCATTCTAAGTTATTTAATTTGGTTCAACTTGTTAGCAAATCCCATTTATTCAAGGGTTGCCAAGATGTCCAAGGAAAATAATACACCCTTCAGGCAGTCTGTTGGGGAAACTTGCTGTGGTAAATGTACATACTAGTCATAGAGCTTTATCCTTATGTTTATTTGTTATTAGCATCTATTTTTGATCCTATAGGAGGTTTTGGTGTGGTTTTATGTGTTTGAGGATTTTTTTTATTTGCTTGTTTGTTTTTTGTTTGCCTTTTTTTTTTTTTTTTAACACAGTGATATGTCTGATATCTGAATCATTTGACCCTTAGACTCTGGTCCACTATTTAGCTGACCCAGATGCTGACTTCCTGCTGGAAAATGGGTGGGCAGCACTGCTCTCTCCCTCCTTACTTCTAAAAGTCTTCCTCCACCATTTACCTTGCCCTAGCACAGCGACTGGCAGGATCGCCCCATGAGTTGATTTACCTCACAACTCACATAGCAAGAAATTAAGCCAGAAAAGAAAGTTTTACATTTTTCTGCTGCTCTAGTGAGTTCATGAGAGGGCCCAGGGAGTACAGGAGCTGGCGTGAATGCCCAGGAGAAAAAGGGCAGGACCACACAGCTACAAACCAGAGATGAGAGAACGAGGTGGAGACAGGACTTCTTCATTTCAGCAGCAGCAAGTTATTAGATCAACTGAACAGCTCATGGAGTCACTGCCTCCTGTGCATTTGCCAAAAATATGGCTTCAGCAGGCTATCATATGTCAGCATGCAACTATATCCAAAGAGTTGATGCTTTCTTTACATCATCACTTCAGTAATGGCCTTTCTCAAAGTTATCCTTTTTTTTTCTGGAAGGCCATTCTCAAGCAGTATGGAAGCTTTTTCTTTTAGTTGCCTATTCACATAACTATATATAACATACACTGTGTTGTATGGATGGATTTGGGAGTACCAGGGAGCTTTCCTGTGCAGCCATGTTCTAGCTGCCACACACGGATGTGAACACGGGGCAACTTCTGGAAGGAGAGGAAGATAACAAGATCCTCTCCAGAGGATCCACAAGGGACTGTCAGGCTGTAAGGAAGCCAGGAGGGGATAGTTCAAGAGGTGCAGCAGATGAAAGATGTAGCATGAGATGAGAAGGGTGGGGCCTGATCAGAAAGAGGACAACAGTGGCTCAGAGCTGCAGGAGGGAGGTTCTCCTGCAGGCCAGAGGAGCTGCGCAGAGGTTGCTGCAACCCAGAAAACCAGACATTCAAGATCTGAAGGTCTCTCCGTTAGGCCACAGTGAGCAGCAGGGGAATTGGCGTTCCTGCTCTTTATTTTTATTAGTCCTCAAACAGCAAAAATCTCAGTTTTCAGTGTTTCAGAAGCTCCTTCAGTTTAGTTTCTACTCTAGTAAAACAATGTTAGAGTTAGTAAACCCTTTTAGTGTGGTTGCTACACTGCAAGGAAGATGGGCAGGGAGGTTTATCCTAAAGCTCTGACTAGTTTAGGGGAGCCAATCGCAAGCAGAAAGCCCTCTAACATGTTTGCACATTAGCCTTCTTGAGCAGTGCTGTAATGGCAAGAAGCTCCCAAGAGAGTGTGAGTACTGGTTTCAGCCTCCCCCACTTCCAGCTGCATGTTGTGCACTCTCGGTGCTTTCCTTCTGCAAGCCCTGGTGGTCATTAAACACTGCGCTGACCCGTTTTAACATGTTCCCTCCTCTGAAAAATTAGCCCAACAGAGCAAAACACTAAATTGGCTTGAGTTTTTCCTGTCCTGATGTCAAGACAGACATTCACAACAGAACGGCTGATCGGGACGACGCGGTAGTCTAGACTCTACCCTGCTGAGGAAAGCTTGGGAATTTCAGAACATCAAACTTATCTCGGTATCTCATGCCTAAGCTCTGTAGAAAGATTCATCAATAAACAGGCATGCGGTCTGACTCCGTGATTGTTCATCCTCTGCCTGCACGCCTCATTGCCAGGGCTGTTCTGCTGCCCATGGGTGGGCTCCTGGGCTGCCCCATCTATTGGGTGTTCAGCTACCAATTTGCTTAAGAGGTCAACTTTTAATTAGGTCAGTTATTGGCACTCCTTGAAGTTGGCTTCTTGGGCTGCTTATATCTGCACAACCTGAAACAGCTCCAAGAAGCTGCTTTTAAGCCATGAGCAGCCCCACACCAGCTGACTCACTCATGCCCAGCTCTGATGCAGACAACACAGCTGCCTAATAATTCAGGGAGCAGGGATCAGGGTACTCAGGCAGGCTGAAGAATAAGGCAGAAACTTTTTAAGGGTATTTTTGTAGTATTTTACCAGCATTTTCTACTCTTGAAATACTTTAACCTTTTGTTCCTACAGAGGAAAAAATGTGTTTTGTTTTTTTGGTAGGAGAGGGGATGGGAGTTACTGGAAAAATAAATTCCATGTTCAAGGCAGGCCTATCAAGTAACTTTAGAAGAACAGCCTGCCCACCTGTTGCGAGTGTTTCTAAATTTTATTTGGCATGCTCTGCTGTGCAATTTCTTGCACTTTTATTTCTGAAAATTTTACTATAGCTTAATTTATTAGGAACACCAGGGTTCAAGCTGCTGCATGCTGTAACCTACATGGTATGTCAGCATTATATAGCTTACAACCTCAGATTCAGCATAGATATCTTATACATCAAGATCATTTGATCAGACATGTTATAACCTATTTAATAGGTCTTTGTACTATCTGACCAGTGATTATAACTATTTGTTATCACCAGAATAGTCTCTTTTATGGTTTTGAATTAGGAGCATACGAATATCAACACTAGGTAGATCCAAAATTATGAAACATCTCACAACAGGAGCTGTAGCACATGCTGACACTTTACTGCAGGTGCGTAGGCAGGAATCATTTGGGTCATTTCTGAGGGGAATCATAGGAAGTACCACCTCTCAAGCAAGACTAACCAAAACACTGTTTGTTTGGGGTTTTTTTTTCAAGTATAAAGAACAGTCCTAGAGAATTATAAAGATTATGCACATGTATCTGAACTTCAACAGAAAGACAGTTGTCATAAATTGACACTGAACATCTTTCAAGTTATATTCTAGTACAAGCAGATGTCCTTGATAAAAGTCACTGGATAATATTTTAAAGCTTGAGATCTCCAAGCATCATCTGGCCTTAAATCAACTATTTTTCTTTATCATGAGGAATAGGGAAAAGTTTCTTTTTCCTAGGAAAGTCACGTAGCTCTATTTCTTCCTAGCCTGCGCATCTCTAGTCCTTGAGGGAGAGATTATTTTCTGTGGATGATTCACTTAAGTAAAATACAGCGAGCTGTAAACACTAAGTGCAATTAATGTGTTTTAACAAAATAAAAAGAGTAAAATGCTTAGCTACCAAAGGTGGTAGAACACATTTGCAAAGGTGGAAATTCCCTTTTCTTTCACAAAATAAGTTACCTGGGCCTCCGGCAGGCAACAAGCCTCTTGTGCCAGCAAGCCAGTAAGGAGATGGACACTACCACCCCCAAAAGGGAATCTACAGCCAGTACCCCTGCCACGCCAGAGCTAGTGCTCACCTCTGGTCCAGTTGCCTCTGTGCTCCGCCTTAGCAGAGGTTTTTTCCCCTTCCTTGCCTTTGAGCTGCTGTATCAATGCTGCAAATTCAGGTCTGAGGGCAAGGAAGGAGCCTCTCTCCTGCTGCCTGCAGTCACAAGCTGCCAGCCTCCTCCACCACTCATCCATGAATAACCTCTCATTCTCCTTCCTTTGTTACATCCTGCAGCTGATGCTCGTGTTGCTCCATAGGCTCTGTGAAGACCCTGTCCATCACCTGCTTGTCATTACTGAACTACATAGTCACACACTTCTTCCCATTGCTCACTTACTCAGTGCTTAAGTACCTCTGCCAAAGCACACCTCCACCGTGAGACCACCCCAGGAAGAAGCACCAAGTGCTCCTCACAGCCCAAACCTACATAAGGGCATCCTTTGTTGCTCCAGTACTTTTGATGCACTCCAAGTAATTTATCTGTTACATATTGAGGACCAAACCTTACAATATCATATGATCCCATCCTACCTGGAGACATTCCAGCATGCTCTTCACACCCCAGCTGGCTCCCTAATTGCCAAAATACCAGCTAGCTGAAGTCCTACTGACCTAAACAGGTTCTTTCCTAATCAGCAATCAGATAAAGACAGAAGTTGCTAGGACCTTCTTAATCAACAGTCTCCATTTCAGAAGGTAACTACCTGAAGCTAGTAGCTCCAGAAGGCCCTGGAAGCTTTCAGAAACAACTAAAAGCTTTAGCTTTGGACTAAGGAAAAATTAAAAACTAGACCAAAAATAAATTAATAAATACACCAAAATCTGCGAATACTTGTTGGGAAAAATGTTATGGAAAAAAATTTAAAGCAAACCAAGCAAGTGAAAATTCATAGAAACCCCAAAGTTTCTGGAATATTTAAATCTATAGCAGAAATCTAGTTAGAGGTCCCAGTACAAGGTAGCATATGATGAGGTAATTAAAGACTACTGTAATGCAAAAGCACTGGAATTGTCTGTTAAGGATAAATGTTTTCAGTCTTTGAGTGCTTTTCATCTTGCAAGGCTGAAGTTCGTTTCATGCCCCACACTGTTTAATACAGTATAAAACCCAAGAATTACTCTAAAAGTTATGTGATAAAATAAATGATTGAAATGAGTATGATCAATCAAATTACAAGTAATATATATGTCACATTTTACCATAGCAAAAGCTTTTTTTTTCTTTTTTTTTTGGTCCTCGTATTACATGATTAATATAAATGAAAAGATAAATGAAATTTCATTTATGCATACACATTACTTTGAGGGAAAAAAGACTCTCCACTACAAAATTCACTTATGAAATGCCTGCTTTTTTCTTCCCTCATTCTAGTTCCAAAATTTAGTTCTCCATATATTCATGAATGTTTCTAATCTCTTTTTATGTTCAGGGAATGAAATAGGTTTCAAATTTGTATGTCATAAGTATGGAATGTATTCCCTGATATTTAGTTGTGGGGAATCCTTCCAGTGTTACAGCGTAACTTATACAGCAGCTGTGATCAAGATGTCTGTAAGGTTTTCTTTGCTGTGCTGTTTACCTGTTCTGAAACACTTACTGGTTTAATATCTGAGCCAAAGCCCAATCCGAATTTGTATGTGTAGTGTTTTGAGGGATGCTTAGGGGTTTGTGGTTTTTTTGTGGCAATTTTTCAAGATACTGGGAGACAAAATAGTGGAAAATTGGAAAAGGATTTGCGAGAGTCCAGATGCAACTATCAAGGTCAGTTCTGTCTACTTAGAGTAGGTTTGCAATGAATCAACTCCATAATTTTGACGTGAATCATCTCTCTTGCTTTTAAAAGACTGATGAGCTACCTGGGGAATGCATGTTCATTCTTAAAAGATTGCAAAATCTAGCACAATCTGAATAGTCAATCTGAAGAAAGAAATAAAATTTAAAAAATACATTCTTTTACACTTTTCACTTAAAAAAACCCAATTACATTGACCTCACAACTCTCTATAATTACTTGTAAATTGGTGAAGATTTTAGACCACGTTAGTCAGTAAAACTGTTGTTGACGTGATTGAGCCGTTTCTGTAACATTGTTAGTCTTTTCTTTCGGGTCACAGAGAGGTATATCTTTGGACTTGGAATGCAGTGAGAGGAAGGGATGGGATGGGAGGTGGGGAAACCAAGAGTAAACACAGACTTTCCTCTACCAACTCTTCAGAATTCAGAGAAGAAAGTTAAGAATAACTTCAGACTGTCTTTGAGAAGTGCCACTGAATATGGGTGTACCTTTGGAGTCTGGGTGTTGTCACAAAGTTAAAGGAATTTGAAACACGTTGATCTATGTCTCCAGTTTAAGCTCTCAGTATTTTTTTTCCTTTATATTTTTTTGGCTTTTTTTACCTTTCAACCTGAGCAAACCCTGGCTTTTACTCTAATGTAGTGAGCAAAGAAAATTGTCAATGAAAAGGCTTCTTAGAGGATTCTCTTCCTTTTTTCTCTATTTTTTTTTTTTTCTTTGCTAGGCACTAGATGTCATGATCACATACAGATCTGTGTTTGCTTTAGCATTATAATACTGTAGCTGACATTAGAATCTGCAGTGAGACATTTGGTGTGTAATGCTGAACTACCAGGTACGCAGATAGTGTGTAAAGTGTTGATATCTGTCACATCCCGTCATTCTGCTCCAGTGAAGCACATTCCTACAAAAACTTCCTCCACAGACATCTTGTCTTACTGACGTTATCATATTAAAAATGTCTTGGACATTAAGCCAACTGGCGTTTCAGAAGCTGAGAGTTTTCTCTTTATTTGCCCAAATGAGAAGGGGAATAATCTCTACGTTATTTTTCTTGGCTATTTTGGGCAACTGAAATTCTCTGAATTATTCCATTACTCACATAAGTACTTAATCTTATTTTGTTTTCCTGAATCACACCTGTGCAGGATGCCTAAGCCACTGCAATAGTGTGAAGACAAACCAAAATTTTATCAATTTCCTAATTCAAACAATTTTGAAATGCAAACGTAGCATTTTAACTCAAAACATTTTTATATCTATGTTCTCTACAAGTTTCAATTTTGCTTTGTAAATGTTTTCTTTGTTGATGATCTTTTTATGATCAGGTTCACTTTGCAACTTGATTTAGGGTGAAAACTAATTTCAAATATCAAGTTTTCCACAGAACAAGAATTATATTTTCCAAAAAGTTCACAGATTGAGTACTCTATGATCATAGATATATCGTAGATACAATAGATATAATCTGTGAAGAGTTCTGATGTATCAGGTTAATTAAATTCAGAGGAATAATCATTCATGATTAGGAGGAAATCAATGATTTCATCTCAGATGCATCACTAAGTCTTCACTTGATGTTGTAACTCACAAACACACAAAAAAAGAGCTCTTGTATTTCCTTAAAAATAAGATATCCTTATTGCCTCGAGCATCACAGCATCACTTCTAAAATGAAAACTCGTGTTTTATGCCAGTTTAGGATATGTTTATACTTGAATTGGAGAAGAGCAGTGTAGGAACTGAGCTGATGTGTTTTTTTCCATACATTGTCATCCTTTCTTTGCATTTGAGCAATACAATGTCCAGGCATGATTTTACTGCTGCTAGTCTGGGGAATTTGCCATTACTCAGTTGATATGTGAGACACATCTGCCAATTAGTAGTTACAAAAAGTCACAAATTATATTTTATGTAAGTAATAGCTGCAATCATATTTGGCTTTCCCAATTCACTTTTAAAAAATATATATATCCACACATTGTTTTCCTTCCAGATAGGAGAAATTAAAAAACAGAGGACTGAAATCCAGTGTTCCGATTAAAATCCGGTTTGTGTAATAGAAGTAATCAAAGCGGTGCTAAGTAAGCAAACTGCAGTTGCGGTTAGATACATCATTATTCACATTCACTTCTTCCGTTGACATTCTCTGAATTGTTATACAGCTGTGAAGTTTCACCTAAGAGAGAGCTGCACAGCAGTGATAGGCAAAAATAGGGATAATAGGTGCTTATGGTTTGCATAAAGCTGCATATACTTTTCAGCACGATTCCTTAGATGCCAATTTAAATACCTGGATGATAACATAATCTTTTGCTGTCAAAATTTCTGAGAAACCTGTATCTGCCTTGGTCCTCAGAGCTTTATCAGACTCATCAAAGATGACTCCAAAAGGACTGTTCAGTGAAAAAGCCTTTTTTTTATATTGATGTGATTTTCTATTCTGAGGCTGTAGAAGGTGTTTGCACATATCTTGCAAATGTGTTAGGAGGCTATAGTCTCCTGCTAGAATTAAACTCTCTGTATTGAACTGTCAAATGTTATATTCACAAAGTCATTCAAAAGGCCATTGCAGAATGGACTCCATCACAAAGTTATGGCTTCACCCTCTTTAATCCATAATGTGAGCAGGTATGGGATGGATTTTAGCCATTAATACATTACAGCACAGGAACAATTTCAATGCCGTTTTCAGCTTTGTTTTCCTTTCTTTCTAATCAAAATGGTTTATCTAAGCCTCTATTCTGCAAATTTAATGAAGAACCCACTCTAACAAGTAAATACTGGGATTTGGTTAGGTATTCAACCCAGGCCAAGGAAGGATTTAAGTCTTTTTTTGTTTTGTTGTGTAATGAAATGTCAATGGTATATTTCAATAAATGTATTCATACAAAGTCTGCTTTTAATTTCGTGAGATCCTCACTCCAGCTTCATCAGGCTTATCTTCGTGCCGTTCCTGGATCTTTAATTCTTCTTTTGTTAGTCTCTTAAGAGTCCGCATAACTTTTAACAGGAATCTGGCTGAGCCAAAAAGGAAATCATCTCAATAATGCTGCATGCCAGTGCTTTGTGTACATCTCATTATCGCAATATGCTAAGTCAGTCAGAGGCTAAGCATGATATTGAAAACACAAGAGGAAGTCCTTATGAAAGTAAAACTGTTCTTCGTAGTAGAAGACTGGTAGTTCAAAATCATCCAGATGTCTCAGAGCTGATCAAAAATGTAACAGCACTAGATACTCAGTTACTTACAGGACTGCTCTTTATCTCAGTGTCATATCAATCTATTGTAAATATTTTGTCAAGGGTTCTGCACAAGGCTGAGGAGAAAGTTGGATTACTTTCATCACTGATAAAGCAAACAATGCAAAGTCTAACTGTCAAAAGGAGTAAATGTGCCTGTGCTTTCCTCATCCTCATTTTTTTAAACCACTAACAATGTCATTCATTCTGAATGCCAAGATTACAAAGAGTAAAAGGACTGTTTATTCAAAAGACCTTCTGAAAATGGGGAGGAAATAGGAAGCCTTGCATTTATACTGGTAATCCCTCACCTCCTAACAACACTCATCTGCTAGGGAGAGAGAAGTGTTGTAACATCTGGCTCAATGTGGTGAGTTTTCATCTTCTGTTGGGAGGGCTGATGTCATGTAAGGAACAGAGGAGCAGACTAACTCTTGTAAATGAGAGGCAGCAGCAGCGCTTATCCTGGGAGCTGGGGCTCATGGATCAGTTGAATGGCTGCCTGCAGCCCCCATGTGTTGATTCTGGCCCATTAACCATCCTATTAATCTTCAAAAAGCCCTAAAGCACGAGTGTTTTGGAGAGTGAATATAGGTGAGAATTTGCAGGTGTCATTCACACAATACAGCCATCTTCCCCGCTCTTTTCAACAAACGGCTCTCCCAGTCTATTAAAGCAGAGAAGGAAATTCTTTCCACCACCTTTTACCCCATCTGAAATTTCTGAGAGCATCAGGATTTTTAACATTTTGCAAGACAGCACTGCAAATGTAAAGGAAGAGAAAGGCAGCTTGTAAGAATCAGAAGGATATTTGTTTTGGAAAATTTATACACTTCATTCAGCCCACATCCTTTAACTTTCAGTTTTTGAGTGTCACCACAATATACACTGCTGTGTGAGTCATCTCAATCCTGTATCAACCAACATTTCAATTCTCTGTAATATTCTGTTTTATTCTTTTGGGAAAGAACGGCATACAAGAACAGGGCAATTTTAGGCAATTCGAAGGTTATACCATGCTTGACACCTGACTTCACTTTAGTAACACCTGCCTGAAGAATAATTAGCAGGCCACTTTTAAAGAAAGAACTTCCATACACCACAGATGGCATTTTTCATACCAGACAGGCAACGATGTATGTTGGAAGTGAGCCAAACTGTCTGCAAAAACTGTGAGAAATTCAAGACAGACATCTGAGTGGAAGGAAAGTTTTACCTTCCTCAACACCCCTGCCCCCCCCGCCACCATTCGTGAACATCTGTTCAAACCTACCTCTATATATATAATGCACTTTATTTTTCTTATCTACTAATGCTACAAATTACAGGAGAAGAAAAGCAGCGTAGCAAGTTTCTTTTATATTGGTTATGAAACCTACAATTTAATAACATAATGTGATGATTTGCCAGCTATAGAAATCCCATATTATAATATTCTTGTTAGAACCGAGAACAAAATTTTCTTAACTGGCTAGTAATATGGGGTCCTCAACTCACATTTCCATAAAGTGGTCCTAATTTTCACTGTGCACTCAAAACTTTGTTGAAATCAGGATACCGTGTGTCATAGCGGAGGCACAAAGTCAACAGTCACTTTGGAAATTATTGGCTAATGTCTTAATCCCGGACTGTTCACTGATTTGTATGAACTTTTGTGTGTACTTTGGGCTAAATCCAAATCCCTGTGAAATCAATCGTAATCTTTCCATTGCCATCTATAGGCTTTAGATGAGGTCCTTTGCTTCCTTAGAAGAATCTTTACTTCTTTCTTGCAAAAATATTCTATATAAAAGGAGTCCCGAGAACTCTTCATAATATTGTCATCAGAATCAAATGTCTTACACAAATATGCTAAAATTAGAAAAGTAACGGCTCTGTGTTGTACTTAGTATCACTTATGAAAAAAAATAAAATTGTGCATTTTATTTCCACAGTTCCAATGAATAGGTATATACGTGAGAATTATTGAAATACATCTACGAAATTATTTACAACGTGTTGTAATTCCAAACTAAGGGCTTTTTTTTCTCCCCTGGTAGTTTTTACTCTCTTAAATGCATTTCTGTGGTGATTGCGTAAAATTTTTCTAAGGGCACTTTTCAAGATAAATTTTTTATTTGGGAAAATGCCCATTTCAGTATTTTCTCAGCTGTGCATGTGACTTTCTTGGCAAATAATGGTAAGCATTCAGAATAGGCATATTTCTAAAAACCCTGCAGTCCATAAGCAAATATAAGGAACATATACAGTGTCTATATATTCATGGTGACACTAAGGATGAGAATGTGTCCCTAAATACTAAACCACTTTTATAGATATTTGCCATGTTCATTGCTTATATGGTTTTGGAGCACACTTTTATAACACAAACCCCATGGTATTATCATGTGTTTATAAGACAAGACATTTCCCACAGAAATCAATTATTGTGCTGTTTACTTAAAGGATGAGTGAATCTGAAACTTTGTCACTAACATAAGATAATATTTTACAAAGTTTCTCTAAATTTTGCTATGCTAAATTTTCAAAATTTACAAATAAAATCCAAATGTTAGCAGAAAAGTACTGATGGCCAAATTTTGTCTCTCTCTTGAGAGAGAGAAGTGTATCTGCGGACTAGTAATGTTATTTTGTCAGACATTAGAACTGAATATTTAAATTAGAGTATATAACCTTAATAAACATAATAGGTAAACATTTCCAAAATAGTCACATTGGTGCACAAAAATATGAAACCATTTATGGAAAGGAGTGAAGTGAAATGCTTTATTCTACTCAATTAGTCCTCAGAACAGAACTAATGCCATTTCAATTATTATTTAATGTCCTGGATCACATTCTTATACCTTATCTCAACTGTATCTTTCACTCATGCTTTGAAGAGCCACATATTTACTCTTTCTTTGTGAATCCTGCTAGGGGAAGGACTCAGGGTCCCAAAGGTTGGAAGAGGTTGTCATAGAAAGCATTTAAGGGCTAAATAAATAAGCTTAAAAAAGAACAGAACTAAGTCCTCACAGCACATTTAGCAGGGCACTGGACCTAATCACACAGGGCTTACTGGGCCTACGATACACGATGGCCAGTACAAATTACGTGAGTCCCTTGTCGTTTATCCGTTAAAAAGGCTATTTCAAAACTTACTTCTCTTTAAAAAATCTTTGGAGTCTGTCTACAGAAAAGCACTGCTAAAAAGGGAACTATGATTGTTTCCTTCTAAAACTACTATTTAACAAGCTCTTCATTTACAACGCGTTTTGGGGGCTTCTCTCTTTGTTGATACTTACCAAGTCTACTGTCCAGGTGATTGTTTTCAACTGAATGAATGTAAAATTTTGTCCAATTTCCCCAGATAGGAGTCATGCCAGTTCAGATGCCAAAGGACAATGGCTAACAGATCTGGATGCACGACTTGGACAGAAGTAATAAATGGCTGAGAAACTTCTAATACATTTGCAGCTTATACAGATGACTGTGATAACCTCTTATTATGCCATATGGAGCGTAACACTATGACTAACAGCCAGGGGCCTTAAATTACATTGAAACTGATTCCTACACTGCAGCTTTCAGCTGTAAATGATGTCAAAGGACTATGGGCTTAAGATGAAAATGAATAGAAATATATAAAAGCGAATGAGCTCTAGTAAATCCTTATTAATCTGAGGTAATAATGTGCATCATCACTGAAGCTCTATGCCAGTTACTGCCAGCTATCAGCTACGTTGCCTTTTTTAAATGAATATAGACATCGGGTTGTGTACAGAATTCTCCCTTTCAATCCACACATATTACATAACGATATTAAATTACAGTACATAATTGGTTAAACATTACTCTCTAAAATTTCTTGAATCTTGTAGCCGATCTTAAATACTGCATGTACTCTATTAAATACAAGCTCACCCAAGAGACGTAAATTGACTGAAGCCAGGAAATTCTAAACGAAGGCTCAAGCTGACATTTTGTCCCTAACTTATATAACTATGTTTCCTCATAGCTACTAAGGGTGCACGTCCTAATGGCGTTTCTTTCTTTATTTGTACAAATAATATTATTGCAGCAGTCAGAGCCTTCATTTAAGAAAGCAGGATACATAAACCACCTTGAAACTTGGCCTGTGGTGAAAAGACGTAAGTATAGAGTCCCTCCTTCTTGTGCTCCTTTTTTGACTATTTTTTGATCTGATGAAAAGAAAAGAAAGTGAAGAAAAGATAAGCATTTAATGACATTCCCAAGCTACTTCCAATTTGTGATTTAATAAGTTCAGCCAGCTTGTAATGGTGTTACTTTAACCATACCTCTTGAACTGCCTATTGTCAAAATAAATCTGAAAACAATGAAGCCATAGTAAACAAAAACGCAAAATAAAAATTCAACAGCCATAAGGGCAGAGAAAGATACCCTGCAAATAATATATAGCCTTGTACCCCAGAGGCAGAAAAAAAAGAATTCTGATCATCCATCATGTTGAAAATGGAACTGTTAAGCATCACTGCCTTTTTACAATCAATTATATTTTCTGTGTATGTTTCCTTAGAGTACACGTTTCTATGTCCAGCTCAGTAATATACTAAAAACAGAACATCAAAGAGAGGTGTACTCTGGGCAGATACAATATCAAAATTACTGTAACTCAAAAAATACATCATTAGTCCTCAGAAGCAGGATTCGTTGGCAATAAAAGTGATTAGCCACTATTTAATATCAGCAGTTAATAGAGATAAATAAACCAAACCAGGTTTTATCACATTTCATTCTACCACCAAGTGCCTGCACAACTTTGGGCAAAACACAATCCTAGGGCTTGGTTTTGTCCATCTGTTAAATGTTATACTCTTAGCTATACTGTATGGCTAGATTGGTAGAAGAACCCTCTTAGTCTGTGGACAGATATAAGACAATGAAGATAAAACAAAACTTCCAGTTATAGTTCAAAAGCCTTTAGCTATAGCTGTTTTCAGCGGCAAAACTATACTAAAACTTGAACACAAAGTCATAAGATGTTACAGCAGGTGGTTGATCCCAGGCTCTTCCATAAGACACTTTTTGAGTAATCGGGGTACTCGGAACAAGATGAGACCGCATCTGCATTGATGAGTCCTGAGCAGACCCGCGAACCCACAAACTGGAGTTGAAGCACAGGGCGTTCATTGCTGCTGTGTGTGGCTTGAATATGAGCTAGCTAAAATCTGGAAGAAGCATGGCTGTATTCCTGTGGGGCTGTGCTTGTAAGTAAATTCCTTCAAGATTGCGGTAGGAAGCTCACTGTGCTTAGACTTCGTAGCTTTAACCTCTACCAGTGTGGGATCTCTGCACCATATTGCACTTACCAATAGTGTACCCACAAAACAGTTGTTTAAAGCCACCAGAGGTCTTTAAGTAATCTGAGAGGTTACTACGTAGAGTTAGCACCTTACAGCCAAATTCAAAGTCTGAGCTGCTTTTAAAGAACATGAGATGATCAATTTTGTTAGACTTTTTTTTTTTTTTCTGGAATATAAAGTTACATAATTCGGTCCTTTGTTTGAAGGTTCATTCAATTATCTGAACAAAAATTCTCCTAGCACTGTAAATCCATTTGCAAATGTTTCTTTCTCTTCAACCTGTGCTTTAAGTCTCAACAGATTCAGTTAAAACTAGGAAAATGGAAAAAGACTATCTTTCTCAACAGGAAAAAATTCTTCCTGGTAATGAGATTATTATGGCTCACAGATTGCAATCATCACACATATTGGCTACTCCCCCACTGCAAGTATCCCAGTCAAATCACAGTGCTGCTAACAGAGAAATACACCTCAAAATGTCTTGGGCTAGGAACACATTGCTGGTGCATTTCATGTAATGTAAATAAAGCCCTTCCATTTGTTCTGTAAAATGTCAGCTCAAACTTGGCTGATCCCTTTTCAAGTTCAGTCTTAAACTTTGCATGAAAGACAGCAACAAACAATTCTACAAAACTGAAAAGGTATTTTTGGCAAATACAGTATTTGAAAGATGAGAATCTTCTCTCCCCTCTTTAGTAGCAAAAAAAAAGTCATGTTATATTTGACTCTCTGCTGTTAAAAGGTGTTATTTGAAAAGTCAAGATTTTTTTTTCAACTTTTCATTCTGATTTTTCGTTTTGAAATTTAGCTATATTTAATTTAAGAGGGAGAAGACACAGCCAAGAATAAGAAGCTTTAGTCTGAATCACTGGGGTGTTTTTTTCTGTTTTGATAATCACCACCACCACCCAAAAAAACTTTCCCATCCAGCCATGAAATCAAAAATACCAAGTATTCACAAGTATTTGGCTTACTTCTCTATCCTACTCCCATTCTCAGCAATTTTGTATGACAAAGGCATTTGAAAAAGAACTAAGAAACAAACGCAAAAAACCTTAACTGCTGGAATCAATAAAATGCTCTGAAGTCTTTAAGGAAATGAACTACCCATTGCTTGGATATTTTAAACTAAAATGATCGTGACAACAATTAACGTGAAAGAAAGATCAAAACTACAATGGAAAGGATTTGGAAAACAGACACAGAGTTCTTGATCGCGTTTAACTTTTATGAAGCCCTCCTGCTCCACATAGCAGAGCTTCAGGGAACGCTCACAAGCATTTCCAAGGATATGCACATTTCTTGCTTGCTCTTGCTTTCACTCAGCTCCTTCTATCACACTACCCAGTCCCACTCATCTCCAAAGTTTTTGGAGATCTTTTTTTTCTCCTGAATGGCTTATTGAACAAAGGCATAATGTAAGTATGCATTCCTTCCTGATATTTATTCCCTTTCATCCATTTCAACAAGGTCCAACAAAATAACCCTTTATATTTGCTGTAAATCTGGAAAAATGGTTGAACAGGCTCTTGTTGTTTTTGGCCGAAGACATCATTAGCTGCTAGATGCCTTTTTCCTGCTAAAGGAAAGAGTTTCCCAAATGGATAAAGGTAGAAGGTTTATCCAAGATTAAAAGCCTAAATTTGAAAACATATCTTTGTGTTGTCCACAGACTAAGTTCCGAAAGACCCGAAAAAGGCAGAGCTGCTTAGGACTTTTACAAAAAACCACTTCAAGTTTCCTATGAAATCACTGTAGAGAGACCAGAATTATTTAAAAAGGATTATTTATTAAACATATTTCTTTACAAAGTACAATCAATGGTTTGCATTAAATTTTGGGTTTGGTATTTGCCTGTATGTACAAAAAAAAGCTTATAACAGAAAATGTCTTGATTTTACACACGGGACACAATACTGAGTTACCTTCATATTGTGATTTCTACCAACATAACCAGTTGATAATAACTTTCAGTTTATCTGCTGTTTTTTTTAAACTGAAGATGAAGCAACAACATTTCTGCAGAGTGTCAGTATTTATCAATGTACTCAATTATGACAAAGTAGAAATGAATAATCCTTTGGGAAGTTTCCACCGAGCATGAGTGGAACGTGACATTTTTTGGTAGGTTACTGGACTATCCTTATGATCCTAAAAATCATTTTCTTGCAGTTATAAGATAAGAAGAATTGAGGAGCTAGGTAAGTTTAATAATACCCTATTAGCAGCAGTTGATAGTAAATGCAACATAAGGTTTGTTTTGTCTGTCATACAAGGACGTGTCCTAGCAGACACTATTGTATTGTTCTCTACTTGAACAAAAGTATCTGCATGTATTGTATGTCTTTGGAAAAACAAAACAAAAATAAAGAGACAAAAAGCCATTTATTGTCATGAGTGACTATTGCCATCAGCTACTATGAATGCATTGCTAAAATTAGTGAAGACAGGAAAATGCTGTAAGGTAAATATATACAGAGTTAAAATACATTTCTTATCCACTAGATAGTGTTTTTGTGGCACTGTGGTTTTCAGAATATAACATCTGTTGAGAGCAATGTAATTTTCAGTGCAAGCTAAAGCAAAAATACCTGCCCGCTGTCATAAACATGACAAACAAATCTGGAATGTTCAAAGTAAGTTCGTCTTCCACTTCTCCACTCTTGAGGCACTTTAAGACATGGCACTTACTGTAAACCATCTAAAAATCGAGAAAAGCAGACACAATAAGCCTGAATTTTCCGTAACAACTTCAAAAATCACTGCCAGAGTCACTTGCATAAGTAAACGATGCCTGTGTAAGGCTTGCCAGCAAAGCATCTTTCCTGAGAACGGAGCTGGGACACTCTCTGTGTATCATAAGTGTGCGTGCTCAGAGCTGTGATCGCTGTCGTGGCTGTCGTCGTTCGCTAGTGAGTCCCCCGTGTGCTGGAGACCAGCTGCGCCGATGCCAGAGAGCTCGGAGGGGAGCAGCGTGCCCTTTTTCACATTCACCAGTTCCTTCTCCCGGGCTGCTGCCCCTTGCTGGCCCCCTTTTACCCGCTTCCACTTCATTCGTCTGTTCTGGAACCAAACTTTTACCTTTGTGGAAGAAAGACAAAACGAGAAAATAAAGATGGGGTCATTGAAGGTAATAATGATCTTGCTAGCTGTAGCATAGCACTTGAGTTTGTTCTTTTTTTTTAAGTGTGCAACACACTGCCTTGCTGTCTGCATGGTAAAAAGCTTAGCGAGCCTTCCCTGAGGAGCAGGCGATCCAGTTTTGGATAGGACGTGAACCCTGGGGATGTGAGGATAACGACTGTCAAGGAGGGAAGGGGGTTACCGCGAGAAGGCAGCAGGGCTATCTGCGGTTAGCGCCACAGGAAGATCTCAGAGCCCTTTAGAAAGCGTTTAAAAGTTCACATACTCTTGAAAAACGTATTCATGCCATTTCACAGGCAGAGAAATGAAGGCAAAATGGTACCCATCAAGGGACTGCACAGAAGAACATACCTCTTGTGTAACAGAGAGCCCAGTCTGCTGGCAGGGACACACGCTGCTGCCCTTCGCGCTTATGGTGCTATTAATTACCCTTCGAAGGAGGGTAGTTGCTTTGGAAATGAACTTGCACTGAAATGTTTGCATTGCTTTCTGTCTGTTTGTTTCTGTAAACTGGTGGTAAGTTTCAGGTGGAGCACTTTAAAAGCTCTATTTTTCTTTTTTTTGACTTGCTGAAGTATCTGAAAGAGCATTTCTTACTGTCAAAACTTACGACTTCCCCATCTATTTCACAAAGGTATTTACATGATTCTAGTTGCCTGATCCTCGACTGTACTACATTTAGCCACAGATGCTGGTCAAATTTTTCAGACAAATAAATACCCCCAAAGCCAGAGGGCAAGACATTTATAAATTTGAGTCAAAATCAGCAAATAATTTCAGATGAGAATGGAAAAGAAATTCATAGCATGAAAAATTAAAAGTGTATCTGTATTTAAGTCACATTAAACCCCAAGATTTCACTCCAGCTGAAACTCATTTCCCCTCCTCCTCTTCTCTGTTTAGAAATATGGGGGGGGGGAAGTAAACCTAAATTATTTGCACAGTTCTAAAGTACCAGCACTGCAAACCACAAGCACTTTTTTTTTCAATAGCCAAAAGAAAAAAAAAAAAAAAAGAAAAAGATGTTCATAGCATCTGTCAAATATATTAGACCAGATTAAAGGCTGATTTCAAATCAACTTAAAGTATTGTCACTGCAAACAGTATGAATAGAAGATTGTTGGGTTTGCTCCATTTAGAGTTAATGTTGCTAAAAAAATCCCGTGCGTGTGTGTCTGTGCAGCTCTTCACATGAAGATTCCACCGAAAAATAAACAATGTCTGCAACTTTTCGCTTGGAAAGAAAGCAAGAAAGCTTGCAATGTCCGTGTATCCTCTGCTGCGTTTAGCAGAATGTGTTTCAGAGTTTTAAAAGAAACAGCAAGGAACAGGCACAGCAGGACATATTGTACAACATGAGTAATAGAGCCACAAAAATGCTGTTTTGCTGAATCTGTCTTATACATCCAGGAAGCATTGCAGTGTTTAACCTTTACTATCACTTTGAATTTTTACATTAAAATTTTACTACAATTGAACTGATAGTTAACGTCACTATCTGTACGTACGTACGTGGGAAGGAAGAGAGATATATTTATTTTTTTTATACTTTATATTCCTGTTAAAGCCAATGTGAGCTGTTTAAGTCAATCACTTGGAAACGGACCAAACTGATTCCAGGTTAGTTAAGAGCCTCAAAGCACAGCACATCCTTTCCTTTAGTCAACTCATCAGAGCCAAAGAATCTGGCTTGTAAAGTGAAATGAGTGTAAAGGGGAAGGTATTTATTACTGGCTGCTGTGATGTTGGGAATTATCATACTGGGGTCACGTATCAGAGGTGTCCACGGAAACAGCGTCTTCAAAAGGGTACAGCATTGGCAGCTTTCTGGGGGAAGTTAAGATGTCATTTTGTTTATTTTTGGTGTTTTAAGACAATGAAGTTTCTCTTGTAAAAGACACTACTATACTGGTGCCAGACAGTGCAATAGATGCAACTGCAATCGTAATCTAAACATCACAAATAATAGACTTTGGATTCAACTCCGTACCGCAGAATATTATCACTCTTCTTCTGAAATAAGGGACCAGAGAATTTTATTCGATAAGAAGAAATGATAGAGTTGGACTGATGTTTAAAAGATCTAGGCAATTCTCCAGATATCTTTATGTCCTTGAAAATTCACGGAATAAGTCACAGCATTGAAAGCCTAAACTGAAATAATAAAGTACACAAAAAGTAGTTTCAAGAAAAATAACAGTGATGCTTTTGAAGCAAAAATTTCAATGTACAACCTGGATTCAACCCGCTTTAACTTACTGGAACGGGAGTTCTCCTGCAGGAGCAGGAGAACTGAGTGGCACCAGCTTCCAGGTAATGAGTAGCCAAGGACAGGCTGGGGAGCACCTCGTCATTCAGAACATCTGCCCTCAAATCAGCTCACCAGACCGTACCCTGAACTGCCTGCACCAGGGATGAGTCTAGGTAAGCATCTGTATAACAATTGATGTAAATCAATTAAAGGACGATGATTTCCCTTTTCAAGAATAAGCGCAAGATACATTTATAAATTCCTCAGAGGATCCAGCGCGCAACGCGATGTCTGCACATGACCTACTGTCTGGGAAACATGGCGTTTAAGGAAAGGAGGGCTGAAAGGACTCCAGCTCCCTTTGCATGCACTCTCCTGAGTGTAGGGAAAAGAGAGTAACCCTGGCACTCCCACAGGAGAATAGATACTACTGACTGGCATATAGCCTGGCAGGCTTCCCATAAAGAGAAAATAGTAACAACTTAAAAAAAAAAACCCAAACTTTAAAAAAAGTTTTAGGCTTTTTTATTAATGACTTCAAATAATCTGCATCTGATTTACTTACAGAATATCAAATAAGAAATTTCTTTACCTGGTATGATGTCAAAGGTTATTTTCAAAAGCTAGAAATCAATTATAGTAAAGTTTATTATTAAAAATTTTATGCATTTATTTTGATGTCACTTGGTGCACTAATGCACAGAGGGACTCTCATATGAGGCAATGTTAGGTATTTTTTATATATATTTCTTTATGTCCTCCATTATAAAGTACTGAAATCCACTTTTGACCTGATCCAAAGTACACTAATGTCAGCGTGAGTTTTTCCATCGAGTTCAATGGACTCTAGACGAAGTCTTTAATGCTCATGTGCTAATAATACGAGACAGGTCCTTCACTTGTTATTTCCTCTAGAGATCAAATTCAGATACTGGAATTCTGAACTTCCTTTGGAGCTGAAGAGTCAATTATGGAGGGTATAGTTGTTACTGATATGTGATCCAGCTATATTTTAGTAATGGGAAGGAAGTGAAGCAAACTTTGTGTGAAGCACTTCAGAGTGTCAGTTGATCTGGATTCAGGGAAAACTGTGCTTTTAAACACACCACTCATTTGAAACCTAGAGGTGTTGCACAAAACATGCATCAGAATGAAACACCCTGAGAAAAAAAGGAGCGAGGAGAAAGAAAGAGGAGAGAGAATGAAAGAAAGAGAGAAAGAGAGATAAAGAGCAAGAGTGAGAGAAAGGAGAGAATGACTGAAAGAAAAATAATGAAAACATTCAAATAAAAATACAGGACAGAGAAAAAGCACTTACTGAAGTGAACTTGAAAAACTCTTGAACTTTTTTCCAGTGAAAGAACTAGCTTGTGCTACTTACAACTTTTGCAAAAACGATATCCTTTTAAACGAGTTTAAATATCCACTATGACAAACTCGATACCATGGGGTTTATGAACCTTTTTAATGCTGTTTTTCAGGTCTAAGTTAGCCCCAGCAGGAGCTGAGAGTGCTCACCACCTCCCAGAATCAGGTCCTGATTGCCTATTATTTATTAAAATGCACTCCCTCTTCTCCACCCTCTGACTAGCACAACTTTAATGTATAGAGCAAGCATATGTATGTACGGAAAACAAAGGAAGCGGAGGGAAATGAACTATATTAAAGATGATGGTAGCATTAACAGCTGTTTCTAAATCAGCACTTATGAGCCAGTCTATTAAGCACATCTGCTTACTGGCACGAAAGCACAGTTTCTTTTCCCTTAGTCAACAAGTTGTTTAGCATCTGCATCTCCACATCTGATGATTAGACTGTTACTTAAGATACGAGTAAATGATTTCACATTGAGCATCTCCTGATGTACAAGAGAAATGTTTTTGCTGTGACCAATTTGTTTTAACGTCTACTCTGTAGGAATCACGGGAGGAGATTCAAAACAAGGGGTTTGACATTGTTAGCATCTACATTACTAAAGTAATCATTATATACTTATGATATATAGGTCCTTAGGAGGCATAAGGGACAGATTATGTGCTGTCTTGCATGTATATCTTTAATACAACTTCATGATGTGGACATGGGATTTTAGCATTCTGTACTTCCAGAGAAAAACTAAACAAATACCTCCTAGAATTAATGAGTTTTTCTTAATAAAGACATTCTTTTCTGAAAAATGAAAGCATGGCTGAATTCGAACTACCTTAGTTGTACTGCCTGCTGTCTTTTTTCTTTCAAGAAAAAAGACATTTCTCTTTAAAAAAGCTCTTTTCTGAAATGAAAGATTCTTTCCTAAAATTAGGTCTTCTGTTCCAGGTTTTAGTGGCATGAGTCCCAAACGAGATTAAAATTTGAGGCCTGATATCATGCAAACCTTAAAAATTAGAAACAAGAGCACTGTGCCAGTTGAAACTGTTATTTTGCTATAAGGGATGCATATTTCTAAGTATGAGTCTTTGAAGTTAGTATTCCAAATTCCATGTTTTATTATACCTAAATGATGTGTCAGGAAGATATCACCAAACCTTTTAAGTGTTCTGCCCCTGGTCAGCCATTGTCCGTTTTCTTTTATTATTATTTTTTTCAATCTGTCAATTTACTTTCCTCTAATGCAGACAAACATATGGATAACAAAAAATAACCCTGACTTTTCAAAATTAAAAAACTTGAAAAGTTTACTTCTCAACTTTCCTTGGCTCTGAAAACGTTCTTGTTATTTTTAGATAGCACACTTACACTGCCAAGTTTTAAAGAAAGTTACAAACTCCTGAACTTTACAGAAATCACTGGTGTTATCCAGCTGAAACTTAGCTTTTTAGTATACATATAGTATTTTTGTGGTAATTTATTCAACAAACTTATAAAAGCAAATATGAATATAAACCAGGGAAGTTTCTTTTCCTGTTCTAGACTATGAATAAATGTAAGGTTTTGAAGAATCAAGTCTATTAGTTTAAAATAATTACAGAAATGATAGTCAGAATTATCAGTTCACTTCAGTAACTAAAGATAATATGAGATTTTAAATAGTTCCGCTGGATTTCAGTCATGCTGGATACATGGGAGAGTAAGTTAAGGTAGTTTTATTCAATTCAACTTAATTTTCCTCCTTATATGATTTAAAGGAATTCCAGTTTCTAGTCCAAAAAAAGCCCTCTTAAAAATCTTAAATATATTTTGAGCTTAAAACCAGTTTAAATAAATCTGAGTATTAAGTGTCATCTTAGTTACTATGAAATAGTACCAAAATACCTGAATTGGAGAAAATTAACTTTTCTTTGGAAATTAATAAGTGGTACCAGAACCTTCTGATTAAAATTGCTTCAGTCACCTGCTCACTGACTTAAAGCAATCTGCTCCGTGTTACGTTACAGGACTTTGCATTGAGTGCGCACAAGTACTTTGCAGCAGCTGTTGAGAAAAAGGGGAGGTTTTGGCAGGTGCACAAAGGACAGCTGGAGCTTTTGGCACCCAGGAAGGTGTAGGAGTGAGTTCTGGTTTTTCATTACATAGAAGTCAGTTGAGGTTTGGGTACTGCTTAGGTGATACATTCTCCTTTCTACCTCCCACGTTTAGACGGGGATGGAATAGACATTATATTTCAGAGGAGAGCAGCGATAGGAGTATTTCATTCCAGTTTCAGAAGTCTTTGAAAGCCCTCAGTTTACCTCCCTCTCCTCCATCCAAAGAACTGCCACCTTCTCCACCACTGATCTTCAAAAATAATTTCATGATCAAACAGCTAACCCTTCCTATTCAAAACCTCTCTTAACTAGGCTTCAGGGTTAGCATACCTTAAACAGAATGGGACACACTATTTCAGGTTGTTTCCTCCTACTGGCTTATTGTATGTAATCTAAGGGTGTATTTTTTATAAAATTAGTCTCTCTTTTTTTTTGTCCAGAGGCAAAGAAAGGCACTCTGTGGGGCTGCTGCTAAAATCCCTCTTCCTTATTCTCCTATAATATATCTTTTTAGAGTCTACCTTCATCCAATTTCTTTGCATATATATATAAAACTACAAAAGAAGCACACAGTGGAAAAATAATTTGTGGGGAGGATCCCCTTCAGCTAAACTTTGCCTCTTTGTATAGGTGCTTACCTGCATGAATTACTCACATGTCGTGCATTTTATTTAATGTTAAAAAATTCTAACATCCATCATTCTGCACCCATTTTGCACAGGTCAGCTGAGTGTGAAAGTTGAAAGACGGAGGGTATTTAAGACTGGCTTTTGGCTGAGTATGTTGATGCTTTTTTCTGCTACTACTTTAGTGCGAAGAAAGGCAAATGTCAAGAAGCAGGGCTTGGCAGAAAGCAACCTCTGACTACCAGCCCGTGACAATTCTCCAGGGGTCTACGGCTATGGAAGCCATCGTCCTGCCCAAGTGAGAAGCACCCTCGTTTGTATTCACTTAAACTAGTTCCACAGTTCATGTCTTCAAATTTGGAGGGACCTTTTTGCCTTCCAAACAAGCCAGTCCTGAGTGTTTTGATGGTAAACTAGCCTCTAAATCAACATCCAGTTTTAAAGCTAGTAAGTCTCAAGACGCTGCATCTGTTTTCAGCAGGGCTTGCCTTGAGAAGAAACTGGTGAAACCCCAAAGAGATTCTGTGTTTTATAATGCCCTGCATAAAAAAACCCTCCTTTATTCTACGTGCTCATTTCTGCCTCTCCAATGCCATTTGTTTCTCACTGATATCTTCTCTCTGTTTTTAAAGTGACCATAAACGACAAACCTAAAAATATCCCATCTCCTTAAACAGGGGACAGAAGAAGACGTGTCTTTCTCAACTTGTGTCTAAGAAAGGGTAGGGGTAGGGGACAGCAGAGCTTTACTCGCTTTGTAAAAGCAGCCGTATAAGCTGCTAATATTTCTGTCTATATCACATATGCTGCTTGGCACAGACAGAGGTTTCTCCCCACCCAGAACCTCATGGGGTTTCCCTGCAGGTGTAGGGTCCATTCACAACCAACAGCTTGAGGCACTTGGATCTTTGCACATGGAATTGCTTGTTCGCATTCAATCAATACTGCAAAAGTAAATATGCTGTTTGAAGTTTTGCCATGTACTTTTTTAAAAAGAATTATCATACAAATCAAAATTATGCACGAGTTATAATTAAGTTTGCCAGGAGCATTCTTTCCTAAGAAAGAACCAACTGAGTTAGCACAGTAACTCTTACTGCTGGTATTTATATTGCTCAAGACAAATATAAAAGTATTAGTGAGCTTTATTTTATTAAGAGTGTTACTTTAAATAAAACAAACAATCCAAAGGATTTCAAGCCACACAGGCTCATTATGATAGCGCATGTAGAGAGTGCTTAGCACATGGAAGCTTGGAATGAGCAGCTGCCTTTCACAGAAGATGTGACAGCCCAATAAATCAGACAGATATGGTGAAGCTTGTCCTATCAATCCAGTGTTTGCTTTTGTTTGAAAGTATACAGGGAAATAATTTCACCACCTAACCGTAGAAATTTAGCTTCCTAAAGTAGGAAAGTAGTCATGTTGTATGATGCATGGAGAGACATTTACTCTTCCAGGGGTGGCTGAGTAATTGAGGAACATTGAACTCCCTCGTTTCTCACCCGGGTAACTAAAGGCAGATACTCTTACCTTGCCAGTCAAGTCTAAAAAATGCAGTGATTGGCCTCTCCTGAGTTCTGCGATGCTGAAAAGGATTCTAATGAAGACACTTCTGATGAAGGGTTGAGGTAACCAGGTCTGGAGGAAACTTTTCTAATGGAAAGCTTCATTTATTATTTGTATAGTCACAACAATGCAGTGCTACAGTGTGGGTTACTAAACCAACATTGCTCAAATGCATTTAAATAATTACGCTGCTTGCTTCTCTTTCTGGTAGAAAAAGGCGTAACAAAGCTTCTTCCTTTGTCATTCATCCCATGTTGGTACCACATATGTGGAAGCCAAACACAGATGCAAAAGTACACTTCTTTTTGACAAATTTTTGTCCTTTGTCTATGCAAAATCAATGGCTTCAGCCCTTTTATAAGTGATTGGTGGCTTCTGGGTGGGTATTTGAAACTAAACTTAAGAAGAAACAAACCTTCCCATTGCCATCAGCAGAATTTAATCTGACTAGGTGGGATTTTCCGTTTATGTTGGCAAACAGAAGCATTACATATTTGGACTGTTTATTCCGGTAACCTTAGCTAGCCTGCAGAACTGCAACATTACTCTTTTGATTAGCTCCATGCAAAAAGATCTTGCGAGGTGGAAAGATCTCCTACTCTTTCTATATTTGGCAGGACCAACTCCATAAAAATGTCCATTTTGCCACGCCTCTGATACCCCACTGCAGCTGCTTCCTCTCCTCATCCCACAGCGAGATATTAAAAAGTTTGCATGGAACCTTCTCCAAGTTTATCTGGATGTACAAAAAAGCCAAGAATGCGCTTGTCAAGGTTACAAATATCTAGGGAGCTAAGATAGTTTTTAGTCTAACTGGCTCTTCAAAATATAATAGAGGCCTGCCAGCTGAAAATTATTAACTGCTGGCTGAGCAGGGATTGTGAGTGCACTCTATAAGAGATGGAGCAGGAATTATATGTACCTATACTGCTGGAATTCTTACAATACCATAATAGAGCCATCCTACCACCAGATGTGCTTATAATGCTCTCAAAGTGCACTCTTAATATCTAGGCAATTGAGGCACTTATTTCATTTCATCCTCCTGTCTTGTAACTCAGGTTTCCTTTTCAGGGAGTGATAGGATTACTTCCTTCTCCTGATCCATATGTTGTGAGGGGTTTTTTTCATTATTATTTTTGTGAAATGGCCTTCCATGAGTCATTTATGTTTGAACTGATCTTGTAAGTTGTTTCAAAAGTCAAATGGAGCCTTACTTTGATGACTGTAGAAAACTTTAATACCCCTATGTAGCTTTTTTAATATGGTCAGACATATGTCTTTTTCTACAGCTTGTTTAAATGCCAGAAAGGTAATTATGAAGTGTTAGTTGGTCAGTGCCTCTTTTAAGCTGCGCCGTATGGTTGAAATTATCACTATAGTCAAGAGGAAGATAGAGCTTTCTTAAGATAATAGGCTCCATGATTTATCTCACATCTTGGGAAATAACTGAAAGTTGTAACTTTAGGATGACCCAAAAATACTTTCCCCAGATTATTTTTTGTTCTTCTGCCCTCTGAATAAGATGATGCTTGTCATTTTTTAAAAACCTAGTAAAAACAATTATGCTAAACAATTCGTTCCATCAGGGGTTAGGTCTGCTCTCAAACCTATTTTCTGAGCAGATATGTTAGTTCACCCAATACGCACTGCTGGTTTTTGTCATGGTATTTTCTGAAGCAAGTTTCAATTCTCTGTGTGCAAATTCAATGTTTCATGGGAGATCAAGAGAGCTTCCAACACAAATAGGTCTACAGCCTGTGATGAGATCAAGTTTATCATCACTTGTGTGTTCACTTATTTTAAACAAAGGAACTGCTGCCTATCAGGTACCATTTTCTGCAATGCAGCCTTTGGGAGAAAAATAGTAAAGGAAAACTGTTCCAGAAATAGCAATTTCCTAAAAATGTTACCTCACTGGAGAACTTTTTTTTTTGGATTTCCATCAATCTATTTTAATTCAGTCATAATAATTTTAGAGAAAGGACTGGTTTTGTTGCATCTGTTTAAGTTAGGTATCAAATGTGATCTCCTCCGTTGGGACAGCTAGTAAAACAAAGTAATAACAGCAGTAAGTAAACAAGTAAGTGTTGTTATCCCACTCAAGAATAATCATTCATTCTGCTAATGATGGAAAGACAGGTCCTGAATATGAGTTCAGTCTCTTAACTGGAAAAAAAAGAAATATTAGTGTCACACCAAGTTGACGCTGGAGTATTTTTTTTAAGTCACTGAAGGAATACTGATGTAGAACAAGTATGCAAGAAGAGTCAAGCCTTTTAATTTACTGCATTCAGCTTCTTAAGACTGCCATACACCATGGAAACCCACAGCCAGTTCCATGCCTATTTACACCATTCTCCCACCAAAGCAGCATATTTGATTTAAAAAAAGAGACATTTCTAATTGACAACATTGGAAGTGACATCATTACTTGGCGTAGCATGATTCAGAAACTGAAAAATATGTCCAGAATTTCCTTTCAATTTTCTTTTTGTTTTCAATTAATAATACAGTTTGTATGCTATCATTACATTTTTCTCTCAGGCCATTTTATTGCGGCAAGATACAGAACTGGACTCTATCAAGCTAAAAATCGTAATGCTTTCCTTTTCTATGTAAGGGTGGCTTTAAGCAGGAAGGCAGGAAGGAAGGCAGGAAAGCAGGAAGGAAGGAAGGAAGGGAGTTATCTCTAGCAGCTCAGTTGTCACTCTGTGATAATCTGGGGAAGCAGAGAAGAATTAGATTACATAATTAGATAGACTATAATTCTATCGGAATTATCACAATTATCAGCAGAATGCTTAGAACCAACATTATGTGACTGCTAGAAAACAGCAAGAGATCCCATGACTTATATGAATTCTCTGCACTTGTGTAACACAGGCTGCCTTTTCTCCTCTAGAGACGACATTCAATATTTATCTATCCCTTTCCAGTATGTCAAATGCTTTTAAACTGTTTCCTTTAGGATAGTGAACTGTCTCTTCATTTAGTTGTACTACTCAACCTGATCTTTGAAGAAAAGAATAAACTTATCAGGGAGAATAGTTAAATTCCAGGCTAAATTCACCATTATTAAATATGACGATATGTTTTCTGAATTTTGGACGGGGCTTTGAGCAACCTTGTCTAGTGGAACGTGTCCCTGCCTATGGAAGGGCGTTGGAACTAGATGATCTTCAAGATCCCTTCCAACCTAAGCCAATATATGATTCTATGATTTTATGAATTCAGCTGACTGACTCCCATCAAATTGGCAAGTGGATATTTTTTAAAATTTATTTATCGTTGCTCAGTTCCACAGTGAACTTTACCTTTGTCACTGAGACAATAATTCATTCTCCTCCCTTTTAGCTTTCAAAATCAGGTGTGCAAGTTTATCTAATTGTCTTGGCTTACCTTAGAAGTGGAAATGAAAAAGGCAAAATTTTATCAATTGTTTGATAAAAAAATGGTGTGCTTTAAAAATACAACAAACATGTTTAAGTAACTGAAAATGACCCCAGTGGAACCTGGCAACGTGTTCAAGTCAAACAAGAGAAATTACAGCCTGCTTCTTGACAAGCTGGAAGGGACAGCCATTCTCTAGAAGTCTTCAAAAAAAAAACCTGTTTCATTTGCTTGTGTCAGTAAATGTGTGTTCATATGTATAGAAAAGGCTGGATTTTCACTGAGATGTCTACTTATAGCACATGTTAATGAAACTCAAGAAAATTGCAAAACTTCTTATATCTAGAGTTCACAAATCATGGTGCTATTTTGACAACTTCCCTTGAATATATCATCATCTTATTGATTACATCTAAAGCAATCCCTCAATCTAATACTGATTCCTGAAGAAAGGATGACTGTCCGTCAGCAGGCAAAAAGCTTTTAATTTTAATGGTAAAACTGCAGGTAATATTTCATAAGATTTGGTGTACTTCAGTGCAGTATTCTAAATGTCTTTACTAAAACACATTTTAAAAATGTGTATGTTGATGTAATTATTATTTGAAATGTGACTTGACTACCTATTTAGTGTGTTGGGATGAGATCCTGAAACACTTCAGTACATGCTTAACATGAATATTTCCATTAGAAATCAATGTGACAACATGCATGATGAAACTTGAGCACGTGCAGAAGTGTTTCCCGGACCAGGGTTTGGTGAGCAGGAAACCAATAACAGTGATAAGAAATTCCATCGTCTCCTCTGCTTTCACAGCGCAGGGTAAGATAAAGTGGTTAAAAATGCCTGTATTCCAGTTTTGCTGGTGTTCCCATTCTTGCTGCCATCTGGAAACAGGATGTTCAGAAACTCTGGACAAATGGCAACTGCATATATTTAATAGACTAAAACAAGATGCTCATATTTGTTGCATGCAGGCAGATCAACTGCTTGTCCATGCAATATTTGGGACCTACCACTTCTTCAGCCACATCAGTGTGGACAGATTAGAAGAGATGTGCACCAGTTTAACAGATATATTACTCATGCTTTTATCTTCCATCTCTGTCTACTTGATGAAACTAATCTGTAGCTGATACATATAAAAATATAAATTACTTGCATAGCAAAGAGATAATAAAAGTATATCATTTTGCTATAAACATTCAATCTGGTATATCAACATATCTATTAATAACATAAACAAGAGCTCTACTGTGAGGAGCTACTAACCACTGGTAAATATCAGGCAAGCATTTAAAGTCCATTATTTTGCATCAGTACCTGTCTTTCAGTGAGGTCAAGGTTTACTGCTATCTCATATCGCCTCAGCCTGGTCAAATAGTTATGATGAGCAAATTCTGCTTCTAGCTCTCTGATTTGCTCCTTGGTGAAAGCTGTCCTTTCCTTCCTGGGTTTACTGTTGACCTCTGATTTGTAGTTTCCTTCCTGGGAATCTGAAAAAAAAAAAGGTGAAAAAAGTAATGACAAATGTACAGCTAAATCGGAAACAAGCCCAAAGACAACAACGTGCCTAAGTTACATTCTTCAAACTTTCTTCTCTCACAAATACACCCTTGCTTTCGTACCTATGGATTCTTCACTGTAAATCAGGAAAGCAGCAGTAATTCTGACAGATGTGAGCTGCTGCTTCCATCCACGCATGTCAAACTTTAGCTTAAAACCTTGCAGTGTTTCATTTCCGAAGAGTTCTCTGTAGAATTTCTGCAAAGCTTCAACTCCTTCCCACTTCTGGCAACTCTCAGTGCATCCAACCAGTACAGGATGTGTATCACTTGATTAGTGTCTTAATGAGTAATACTTCAAGAATCTCTCTCTCCTATCATTTCACTAATACTTTAAGCCAAAGCTCTATTTTAAAGAACACACTTTATGGTTTAGTCCAGTCACATTTTCAGGGAAATGTAAGAGACAAAGCATAGGAAATTCAACACACATCAAAAAGACATCGGTGAGCACATCCCATGTGATAATGGGATCTCCTCCTATTCATGCCAAGGTGCAAGTAGGGAGGTTATGCCACAGCTGGTATCAGTATAGGAAATTGCTACCACTACAGCTCATTACCTAAGGAATACTTTGGCCACAATCAGAGGAGTTTTACTGAAACTTTCATTACCACCCTCCTCATTCCTTTTACTGTCAGCAACAGGTACATTTGGTCCTGAGCCAAACTACTGAACTCAGTGACAGTCATTCTGTTGCTGTCAGTGAAGTCTGTTTAAATAAATGAAAAGAGATCAAACTGAAAAAAAAAAAAAAAAAAGAAAAAATAGAAAACAGAGAAAGAGAGAGTGGAAAGGAAAGAAAAAAGGACCAGACATTTATAAGTTTGGGTATGATACAACACCTATAAATCCAAAATTAGCAGGAGATCAGTAGGAGTATCATTAGTCAAATTCTGGCTTCATGAACCATCTTAAAAATGTCACAGATAAATTCACACTTCAGCTGCAGATTTAAATAGAAACCTACATCAACATCCAAATGAACAGGCCCACAAGAACTCATTCCCTGGGACTCCGTGTCAGATGAATCATCGACGTGCCTAAGACTGTCCAACTGGCCAGTGGGTCTGGTTTCAAAACTACAGTCAACTATCTACGTTTTCACTTTTTGTCAGTTACTCTGTTGCTTGGAAGAGAACTTTCTTCCTTTTATGAGAACTGTTGATGTTTGACTCAGTGCTATAGTCATGAATTTAAAATGTTTTTAAGCTAATGGATTCAACTCACCAAATCTCTTAAATTTTGCTGACATGACACAAAGAACTTTGTTTCAGATGTGGCTGTACTGTTTGTGTGTATGACTGAGGGTATCCACCAACATTGTTGAGTGGGTTTGGGAGCTGTTCAGTCACAAATGGAGTAGGGATTTTCTAGGATAGGACCCCATTAGATTGCACACCATTGACTACAGTGTGAGGCCAAGGTCCATTATCCAAAGTCAACACAGAAAACCTGGCAGATCAAAACCACCTTAAATCTAGAAATTCACATTTCTTCCTTCATACTAGTTGGCAAACTAGAGTCACGATAACTTCTCTGCATTTTTCAATCACTGGAACACGCACGTTGCTTTTCTTCCTTGAAATTTCCTCGTCTGCTGTCTCATCATAAAGGCCAAATATAGAGGACCCGAAGTTAAATACTTAAACTCCTGTATCAGCATTCCAATGAATCGCTGAAGAGAGATACCTAACTCATTTTTTTAGCATTTGGACTTACCATTTTTAATACCACCACAGACATGTTCATACATGTTTGAAAGCAGGTGGGTGTGCATACTGTTATCTGCAGTACAACATGGAAATGTATTTCATGAAAGTCATTGCTAAAGTTCTCTTAGCTCCCTTGGTAAACTTGTGCCCCTGTAAGACCATGAGCCAAGAAGTCTTCCTATGTCAGTACTTGCTGTAAGAAAGATCCATGGGTTGCTGGTTTCCAAATTAAAGGTTGCAACCTTAAATAAAAGTAATGCACGTACAGATGGCACAGACACCACATTGAAAATTAAATACTAAAAATGAAGACATAAGCCTGAAAATGCAACAGAAAGTGAGGTCAGAGGTGTAAAACCTTGGTAGCTACTGCTATCGTGAATGGTCAAAGGGAAAAACTTCAGGAGTACCCATCCAAACATCTCTCAGGAGGGTACTGAGCTCTATAAGTAACTGAGATTTATAACACAAGCAGTTTTTCTGCAAGGAGATGGTTCCATGAGGAAAAGAGAATTACCGTACAGCCAGTAAAACCATAATGAGCCAAGTCATCATTCAGGTTAATACTCATGGTTCTGAGTTCCCAATTTATTTACAAATGTGGTTAGCATCTAAATTCCAGGTTCCTGGAATACTGATGTAAGGAAAGGGAAATGTAACTAACTGCATGAGTAGCATTTGTCCTTCATCTTTGCCAGCACAGGGGATTCAGCACTGCTAGGAACGCAAGCCCACACAGATCCTGTGCGAATATAAGCACGCTTGGCCAACTGGTTATTCAGACATTTCTGCCACTGCTGGATACTACCTTTAAGTCAGTCCTGGACTGCGAGCACCTGGCAGCCACAGTTTTGTCAGCAGTATTATTTCATCAGCAGACTGACACTGTGGAAAATTTTCAGGTTTTTAATTTGTTGTGCATGTCATTGAATGCATTTGTAACAGTCTAGATGATACTCTGAAAAAACCCCACATGATATATTAAAATATTGCTGAAAGCAAAAGTTGGAGAGGTACACAGAAACCTGAGACAGGTACACAGAAAGCTGACTCCCTCTCAGTACTGAGGTTCACACAACAGAACTGTAATCCTAGGAAATCTGTTTTAGCAAAGATCTGGCCAGCAAGACGATGGTATTTTGCTTCATGTATTTGAGATATTGAAAATATATCTGAAAAGAGACTTAGATGGATGCCAGTCAGATGGAAACCAGTTAAGAACTCTTGCCGTCATCTGACTGTGCCTGCTGCTGTGCTGCTCTGGTTCCTGTACAAATTGCCTTTTATTTGCTACTGACATCATACTACTTGGAATAGTAATTTTAGAAATTTTGGTTGCCTTAATTTCCAAAGTGGTAAATCTAGGTTTTCTGATTGTTTCTTTTTAACAGCCTCTATAGACCCAGGATTGGGAGCTCCCATCTCTTTCTGACCTTCAGGTCTCTGTTCGTATCACCTGACTAGCTTCTCTTTGGTGGAAAATGGGTGGGAGACTTGGAAGAGATTTTTGGCAGAACTCATGTCGCCTACATCTGTTTTGCAGCTGTTGCAACTGAGACAAGAAAAAAGTCCCAACAACCTTCGTTTTCTTCTACTGGCTACATCTTATGCCAAATGGTAGGTGTAGAGGCAGAAAACAAAGCCTAGGGGGATCTAAGTTACGTTCCTTGCCTCTCAAAAGGCACACGTAAAATATATACAGATGGTACAAACCACTTGATGAAAAATACAGCAATCTATATTGTCTCTCTCCCACCTTCTCCCAGACAAATTCTTGCACACTTTCAGGACATGTAGCCTACATGCAGGTATTAGTACCTTATCAGTCTCAAAAGAGAGACTTTGCTCTTGCAAAAGAGCAAGCCTTTGTTCTTTGGATGTCAAGTAATGTAGGCAGTTAAACACTGCTTTGACGGATGCAGGTCATACCTCTTCCTCAGAACTGTTTTTATCAGTTTTCAAAAACTCCAGGCAGCATCTTTAGTATCTCCCGTTAGATAAAAATGCTTGTTGGTAGCTGGTGTAAAAGGTATCATTTGCAAAGACATTCAAGGCTATAAATGACTGTTCTACAGACTTTGGAGGCTTAGATTTTTCCTGAGTTTATTAATAGCTCCATTTATTTTACAGAAAATCATTACTAATTGCACTATTCCCCACCCTCAAAAGTTACTTCTACTTTACTCTAAGGAAAGGATTGCTGTTAATCCCAACATTTGTATTGTCCCGCCAGAGTTCCTATTTCCTTCTCTCTACATCATTGAGACATGAAGCATGCCCAGTAAAAAAATAAAAGTGGACATTTTGGTATTTTTGCTTTTGATACATGACTAGGAAAAAAAAAGGACTAGTAACAGAACAGGGAAAAGAGACTGGTGAGAATATATGCGATACAAATATCTGCTGCTAATTGGGTAGGGTCAGAATCACAGGCAAAATGTGCAAGAAGCACCTGCTATTTTTTTCTGAATTAGTTCAAAAGCTGATGTACCTTCATTTGTCAGACAGAAATGAACTTTCAGTTAATACCTGTAATGGAAGATACCAGACAAGAATTTTCAAAAACAGATCAGATTGGTAGTGCTCTATTAGCAGTTGCAGATGGTTCTCAGATCCTCACATCCATACTGACAGGGAGTAGTGACAATAACCACTAATGATTTGGGACAAAAAGGCCACTGGAACTTCACCTCTAGAATTGTTAGTCAATTTCCAGGTTTTTAACATTCACTCACATCTTCCAACATTTATTCTCAAAAAGCCTCTACCATGAACAACCTATTTCTAAATTTATTTAACTATAAATTTATAGTGAAGTTGGCTAAATTAAATGCTCTTAATTGCATATCATTTAGAAATGATACTCAAGTGTTTGCAGAGAACTACTACACGGCTATTTACTTTAAGATGAAGTAATCTACACAAAGTAATCAATGGAAAATCTTGTTACTTCTAAGTAGTTTAATGTTAAGAGCGTTAATTAAGAGCGTTTCTTTCAAACTTAATTCCTCTACATTTGTTTAAATCATTAGCATGTAAACAAAAGCTGTAGATATTCTGAACATCAGTGGGACACAACAACGATATGTGATTCAATGCAAAATGCAAAATGTTTCTCTTTTTTTTTTTCCTTCAATATATTGGCAGTATGAACTTAGGGATAAGTAGTATCAGAGCAAAAATCTAGCAAAATATCATTAATCTGAAATACATTTTTGTATAGCAAATGGATATTATGGAGAGGACAACTATATTCTTTAATGGTCAGAAGTACCTACTGATATACAGCTGAATTTCCTAATCTAATTGTTTCTGATGCTTTATAGTTAATTATATTTTCTGACAAAATGAAATAGTTCACTGAGACACAAGCAAGGAGCTGGCTTAAAGGTCTCCATATGGTTCCTATTGTTTTGCCAGCAACTACATGTGAGAACAAGATTTATCCAGAAATAGTCACTTTCAAGCATTTTTTACATTAAAGAGAGAATACTATGCAGTTTTTGCATGACATTTTTTCTGTTTTCATTTCAAAGTTGCTCAGAATTCATATGTAAACTTACTCTGTGTCCAAAACATTGCCCATTGCTTTGCAGGATCCTAATTTAAAACCTTATGCCCTACTTCCGAGTATAATCTTTGTACCAAAAAAATTATTTAACTCCCGGGCTATATAAAATTACGTAGCAATACTTACTTTGGTGCACATGCTGACTTTGGTGCACCTACTCTTATTTGCACCAGCTGAAACTATGCAAACAAATGCTGCAAACTTAATTAATCTGGTTTTGTTTCATATTTTTTCTTCTCTTTAAACTCATTTAAATAATATTCTTAGCAGATTTTGCTCAGTTAAAAGTACAATTCCAAATCACTGAAGGTATTCAACCTGAGTGCCTCTATTGAGAATGTCATTAAAAGTATTTCTGGAGCTGCAATTCACTAAACGTATTTAGAGAATCCTTTCTGAAAACTGGAACGAACAGCATTGTCATTTCCAAAATTCACAACTCTGGATGTGCAAATGGGCAAAGCTGCACAGCAGCACAAGTACAATGTCAAAATTACATGAATCCTTCTTTGCACTCTAATGAAAGCAAAATTTTGTTTGCTTATTGAGTTAATGCTTTCTAACCCAGTCTGCGACAATTTACAATTTAAAACAGCCTCATATCCATTCCCAAAAAAAACATGAACTGGCCCAGCAAAACCTGTGGATATTCTGAAACACGCTATATACCATCCTAAGCCATTACCTACTAGTTGTTGCTGCCAACTTTTTTTGTTATTGCTGCCTCCTGAAAGTACAAGTCTAGGAATTATACTGCAATATCAGAAATACTGATTCATAACATTGGTTATGGCTAATGCTACAGGTTCTTGAAGATACCTGTACTGGAAAAGATGTGCTTCTGCCAGGTCATCTGATCTATCTAACCATATAGCATGTACATGTCACGTCTTCAAACCATGCAAATATGGAGAACAACATATGAATTCTTTCATATGAATAATTACACTATTTAGTAGATCTTCATGTGGAAGATGCTACTCTCAGTCCCAAATGTTTGTATAATTACAGCTCACGCAAGGAAAGCAGACACAGGATTTCCCCTAAAGAAACTTTACAGGCTGCATTTTAATAGGACTTTATCCAGTGGGACTTCCAATTCCCATTTGGAGTTCTGGAGATACATCTCTTACATGCAGCATCGAATAACATACACGTGGTGATTGTTTGCAAGTCCCTTGCACCTAAAGCAGCAGTACATTCCGCTGCAAGACTAGCGATGTCTGCTTCCCAAATGGCAGTCAGCTCTTGCTAATAATCCTGTTGCTTAGAAAGTTCAGACCTTGTGGATATTATTCTTCGAATCTGTGAGTAAAACACTTTTAATGAGGTGTTACAAACTTGGTTACTCCACGTAAAGATCCCAGTTATTTAGTTTCAGATATCATGCCAATAAGCATTCATTGTGAATTTCCAAATATCCTTATCCAAATAACCAATCATTGTGTTTTATCCAGATGCAGAGACTTCAATTTTTTTTAGACAGTCACTATAGTCACCTTACCCAAAGGTTCTCGAAATCAAGGTGTAATTTCCAGACTTCACCAAGTGTATAGTCTTACACTCTTCCTTCCTTAGCTGACATGCTATATATAGACAGTGCCATTGCCCCCACTCCTCACCCACAAGACGTTACATTAAAAAAAAAGTAAAAGCCAGAATCAGTAGTAATTCTTGTAGATCTTGTAACAGACTACATCATTGTGCCACAATTACGTACCTTCACTAGAGCAAATGGCCTAGAAAAGTGTGTGCCATTTGGGCCAGTTTCTAAGGATAGGCCAAGTTCTTCCCCAAATTACAGTGGGCAAGCTGGGGCAAGCTTAAGAATTTCAGTGGAACCGCTTCTCAGTCACAAGGGTGTCAGAGCCAATTTTGATCCCATTGTAAGTCCCAGCTTACTTTGCGTATGATCATGAGAAGTCTTGAGTTGATTAAAGAAAAGTATTTTCTTAGGCTCCTATGTATATATTTTCTCAAAATATACATACAGAACTTAGTCAAAATCTTGCTGACTTCTAAGTTTGCGTTTTAAAAAAAAAATTATTGCAATTGCATGAGCTCCTGTCCGAACAAAAAAATAAAGTTTGCACATAAGCCAAAGAATCCAGGATTTTAGTTTTCCATACTAAGCAATAAAAGTTGAAACACTTACAGAAGTTTAATACAGTTGGAGTTTCTTTAGGGCTCCATATTGCCTTACTCACCCATCTTTCCAAAGCAGGTCTTCAGGATACAGTTACACAAAGGAAAATATAAATGGGTACCAACAATTCTTCTTTAACTCTTTCTAAGAATGATTTTGCTGCTACAGGAAACAGGAAGCCATTTCACAGAGGTATTTTTCAGTGTAATTCTTCAACGTGTGTTACACTGGCTAATTTTTTTTTCCATTCATCATGGAACAGATTTCTTTGGAACTCCTTAATGATGTAGTGAAAATTTTATATATGTTGAACACGTGACAGAAAAAAACAGTGTCTGGAGCAAATCTAACATCCAATATTTCTGCTTAATCCTATGTTAGTGTGCCCTTTCTCCCTTCTTTTCTTTTTTTTTCAATCAGTCTGCCTCAAATGTTTTTGCTCCTTCTAAAACCTGTCCTTTTGAAACACTCTTAACTGGCCTCTGCAGTGTACATAGCACCTTGCAGAATTGCAGGATCACAAATCACCTTCCATTTCACAGTCTCGATGAGTGTCGGGGTCCTCACAACCATTTTCCCGTGGTCATTCCCTGCCTTGGTGGCTGCCCCTCTTAGACCTGGCTCAGCTACTGCGGCACTGCAGCTTTCAGCATGAGGCACAAATGTAATCCCTGTCTGGGTCTTTAAGAAATATCATAGATTTCTGTTAAAATGCATGTGCCTGCATATGTTTTAGTGACATGTTTTGTAAATCTTACTATCCCTCAGAAAGCATTAAAATGAAGCCAACAGGCCCAGCTGTGCTCATAACATACCTTAGTAGATATCCAGACTTTTTTAAAGAACAGAAAAACACACACACACACACGTAGTCTCCTACCAAACCGGGTTGCTGTTCTGGGTGTATGCTACTATTTCGTTCACAGTTTACTTTACAACATTGTGCTGAAGTACAACACTAACTATAAAGATGGAAAAACAGTGGAAAGTACTTTCCCACATGCAATTAAATGGAATTACCTGTCTTTCAGGGGAAACCAAAATAAAAAGGGTTGTAAAATAAAATTTTTCAGATGTTTAAACTATTTATACCATTGGCTTTCAGACCAACTGTGAAAGTTTCATTTTTCATTAAAAACTATTACTATCTGTTAATACTAGACAGAAGACCTCCTAGTGACTTCTTCAGAAGTCCTGACTATCAACTGGTTTTGACTGACAAGTTCTCCCACTTAGTGGCATGCCACATTTTTCTTTGTGTTTTCTCAAATGATTACCGTAAATGGCAGAATCCATTAAAAACACCCAAAGGATTTGTCATGTTTGAAGCTAACACAATTTCCTTTTTTTTTGAACTATAGTACAATTGTTAAGGGATGGAAAAATGCTCACATAATTAAACAGAAAACCCAAAATAGTTCTCTAAATAGTATATTGGGTAAAGGAAATAAATCTGTAAAAGAAATAAAATCTAACTAACAGTCCAGGTTTAAGTTTTCTGCTAAATCTATTTTACTATTAATTTTACAGTCCAGGAGAGCTTTGTGATGAATAGTTTTTCTTGATTGCTAACAATCAAACTTGTACAGTTGAAGTTTGTGACTCATAATGGAAAGCTTTGGCAGGGTGCAACTAAAAAAAAAAACAAAAAACTTCAACTTTGCTGTGAGCAAAAAGCCGCAACATAATTGTTTGGAGTACTTCCTATTATTTTAAGATTAGAGTACAAGAAAATATTTACTAGATATCTAAGAAGGGAGGTCACTTCAACTACAGGTTCAAGTGTAGCTTTTGAGAGGGCAAACTTTTATGTCATATTTGTACTGTCCTCTTTTACATGTATGATATAGAGAGACTATAGTTAAAGTAACTAAGAGGTCTAAGCCTCCTTTAAATGTCGAAAATGGACTGCTGCTTCCAAAGCAGTTGATATTCCTTACATAGTCTTAATTTTTAATTTGGAAAGAGAAAGTACAGTAATAAGGGCCTGATTTTGCAAACATGTCAGTGTGTACATAAAGTTCAGGTCTCAAGTGAGCACTTTGAGAACAGATATATTTAGAAAAAGATTCAAAAAAAGAAAAGAATCCCCCAAAACCCAAGAGCGTCCAATAATTAAACCACAAGTCCACAGTATGTTAGTCAAATCAAAAGGTCATTTTGTCCCCAGCTTCATTTCCAACTCCTTTTCAGTAATGGAAAGTCTTTCTGTGATCACTAAACTAATACAAAAGTAGAAACTTTTATTTTCCCAAATAAGAGAGGCCATTTGGCACCCAAATGTTAAATAATATGGCCTGACTCTTCCATCATTCACCTCACACAGCTTGCTGCGTCTAAGCTGGAGAAGAAAGGCCTTCCTGGTAAAGTAATGTGCTAGTGAAATAGTCTGACAGTGCATGTCAAAGCATAGTAAATCCTATATATGTTTTACTATCCCAGACAGTATTTGTTTTACTCTTTTAAACAAAGCTTATTTTAAATACCTACCTCTACTGGGATAAGAAAATTAAGAAACATTCATTACAATTGAAGATACAAGTTGGGTAGGTATAAATTTTTCCTCCATACTAAAAGTTGTAACACCAAAAACAAACACAAAGGTTATTTAATTCTCCTGTAAAACAACCCACATCAGTACCCACATTCTCTACTGTGATCAGTTGTCACCTCCAGTAATGGTTGTCAGGCTGGAGGTAAAACATCATCCCCAGTTTTGACTCTGAAAGTGTTGAACTCCATCTTTCTAGGAAATTAAAATCAGTATTTTATTTCTTTGCTCTTCATCCCATCCATATAATCTAGGGTTGGATGCTGTGCAGAAAGAGTCAACGCGATACTTGAGACTATCAGATCACAGAAATAGAGGGGAAAAAAAGAGCAATAAAATTATAAGCACAACTACTGGAGGACATAGGAGTGTACTCTAAAAATCAGAGACTTGAAGCAACAATGAAATCCCAGCATATATGCCAGTACCCAGCAATTCCAGGGCTGGACTTCATGCAACAACAATGAATGCTGCATGTGCCAGTGCTAATGGGGTGAGGAGGGGGAGGCAGAAAAACCCCCTGCTTAAACTCAAAAAATACCTCCTGAACCCTGGTCTGGCAGCTCTGAAAAAGAGTATGTAGCAGCTCCGAAACAGCACAAATGCAAGAGGTATATTAAGAAGTGGAATAAAGGTCTGCAACTTTCCAACAAAATGAGTTATAGCACTTAGACACAAGCTCTGTGGCGTTACTCTTTTCAATATAAAACTTTATTCCATCCAATTTTAAACTACTCAGTCACTGAGTTTCCGCACAATTAAATAAGATGATTGGACATTATGCTATTTTTATCAAGGGTATCTTATTTTAAAATTGCACAGCTTTGAAAAACCTTAATGCTGAGAAAGAAGCTTTTCCAATCGTGTTTTTTATCCATTGATAACCATCCCAAATACGAGGGCCTCTCGCTCAGGATCCTGAGGCAAAGGGGAAGCCTACAAACAAGGGAGGGTTCGCTCAGCACAGCCACCCCTGCGATAGACGAGCCAATGGTTTCTATTGATATAAAGCAAAACCTGAAGCATCCAATCTCAATTGCCTGTTGTGAGACAAGGTGTCATGAGGGGGATGTAAAGGTGGGTATCGAAGAACCTCATCCCCTCTCTTACCCACTCTTCTGCTGAGGGCTCCTTAGCAACACAGAGCTTTTAGGGTTTGTCTGCTTGCTGCCTGGTTATTTAAAATGTCCAAGTAGCACAACTTGCATCTCCCTTCCTTTCTGCGGTCCCCAGTGACTGCAGTCAGTAGAGCAAATGTCACTAGGGTTTGGATTTATCGTAGATGCTGGACTGAGCATGCTCCGCTACGGCACAGCCCTATAAAAATGGTACTTGTTGAATAACTGCGCTGGGTCGTTTTACATTGTTGCAATGTTTTCCAGGGGATTTATAGGCCTCTGGGGCACTGAAAACATGGAGCAATAGCTTCTTTTGCAGATGTAAATATGGGTTTGAGTAAATAGTTAATTTTTGCTGGTGTTACAGCATTTGGCGGATGTTCCTAGTCATAAACAAGCTTTCTCCATCTTTCAAAACAAAAACAAAACCTGGATATTGACTTTCTCCATCATCCAAAAACCCCAGCTTGCTTCTCCAGCAAAATTGGACCCAGTTCATTTCACAAATCTGAGACAAAATTCAAAAGGAAAGGAGGTTAAAATGTAGTCTGTTAGGGTTATGACTATGCTGAACTCATTTAAAAGATAAAAGAGCATAAAATGCTGATATATCTGATGTTTTTATGCAAGACTGCCTTGTTTCCATTAAACAGCAAAAAGACAGCTACTGTTTAACTGAAGAAACTGATGGAAAATCCTCATTACTATATAAACAGTGGTTTCGGCATAAAAAGTGTTTAGTTTATGCATCTGTGCATTTAGCTGAACACTAAGCTTTTTCTAAACACAATTTGGTGCCTTCCTACTCCCATATATTTTCACTTTCTTTTTGAAAGCAGGGAATCTGTGTCTTCTCAGGCCTAAAAATGTAAACCAAAAAAAAATTAATGATTTTTGTATCATGTGTTATACCTAACCCACCGAAGAATTGTTCCTACATTGCTCCTAGAGTTGTAGACTCCTTTAAAGCTTGTCTTTTCTTCTGGATTTTTTTTTCCCCCACCTTATTTCCAAGGGAGACTTTGGTCTACCTTCACCACAAAAGACCTCATTAGTTACATCATCTACTTATTCCATTTTGGGATTTAGACCACTTGCTTATTTGGTGTTCTGTCATTCTGCTGATTATTCAGATCTAAAGCTGAAGAAAAAAATCTCATAGTCATGCAATTACAACAGAATGTTCTCATTTTACTTCCCTTAGCTTTTAAGTCATGTCAATAAAAATGTATACATAAACCATTTTTTTCAATGATGGCGTCCACTTCTGGTTCCACAAATTTCATCTCCTTCAAGCTGACCTTATTAAAAATCTCAATATCAACCCCTTTCTCTCTTCATTCACTTTTGTGGTGAACCATCCTCCTTCAATTTCTTAATGAGCATTAATTCACCCATATAATAACACGTAAGTCAAACAGGATTATTTACGTGAATGGTGCCCTGATTGTAAATAGGACCTGCCCCCTAAAGCTACTGAATAGATCCACACTTGCTTTTGTGTATCTTAATACATCAAAACCACCTTTTAATCAGTTAAGAAGTAATTCTGATTTGAGTTTATTTTATTTGCTTTAACCTGCACTGAGAGATAATAGGAGCCTATTTCAGACAGTTTGCTATTACTTTAAATTATTCATCATTAATTCTCAGAGAAGGGACATTATCAGGACATTAATGCATGACCCTACTAAGCCTTAAAGCAAAATAAAAAAACAAATACATTTTTATGATACCACTTGGAAAAGACTATAATTCAGTCAAAGACTGAAGAATACCTGCCTCAGCTAGGAAGGCTAGTTCCCTAGCTAGGAAGACATTTCTTTGGTTCAAAAACTGTAGAAAGAGCTTTTCTTTCTTTGAATGAAGACGTGTATGCACAAATAGAATGAGACAGAGAAGCTTCCAAAGATATTATTCTTCAGTATTGGTGTAGCAGTGTTGCTTCAAGGGCCTCCTCATTGTACTGGACACTGCATACTAACAAATGAAAGTCCACGGTCCTGAGAGCTGACAATGCATTTATGTGCCACACCACACCTCTGCGTGGCGTTAACAAACAAGTGAAAACGTTGATCACTGCACCCCAGCTATCATCATCCTGGGTATTGTACCAGAGCAGGTTTTAAGGAAAGACTAAGGGAGAACATGACAGTTGTGACACCCTTCAACTTAGTCTCCCAATTTATCTAACTGAAACCAACAGTTCCTATCTTGAGCAAGGCTTTGATCCTTATTTGAGTAAGCTGTGGCAATAACCGGCCAAATTTGTATAATTACACCTTGTTTTGCATATAGATAGTATCACATTAAACTCACAGTATCCTCAGACTTGCGTTCAGAAAAAGGCGAAGGAAAAGAAACATGTCGGGGTCTAAACCAAGAATGAAACGACAAAAGCAACATGAAAACATATATATAGTTGTCAGCAAACCTTTGTAGACTTTTGTGAGAAGGTGAGCAAACCTTTTCAGAGATATGTCAACAGATACTCAGATCCGCTGAGCTATGTAGTAATTCAGATGCTTTAACATCTGAAAACACCAGTCTTTGTGGGTATAAATCAGCATATCTTCTACGTGACAAATTGGTAATATGTAATGTGCATATGATCTATTCCTTTCATAAATTAATAGTTCAGATGAAGAGATCCTTATATACAGAAATCTGACCTAAAACTCCAGAAATATATTTAGGAAGCATGACTACAAGCCACAATCACCCAAAAATGGTTCCAGGGTGGAAGCAATTTCTGAAAATATAGAAGCTTCATTGCAAATGCAAGATAACCATTTATCAGTGAGAGAGCTATGAAAATCAGACATTTATTTTTAGGCAACTCGTACATCAAGTTGCCCAGGGGTAAAATCACTTATCAGTACTCAAACTTTTATCTTCTAAGCATATTTAGAAAACAGCCGTTATGAAACTCCCTTTGCACACAGGAGATGTTTAGGGGAACCAAAATCATTTTTAAAACTTGGTAAAAGAACACACATAGTGTATGAAAGTCATTAGCTCAAATCCAGATCTGGAAACCTGTTTACAAATCACAATCCCGTGGAGTACTCATACAGGATATGAACAATAACTTGTTTCACAACTCTCAGCAATGTGTGTCTGAAAAGAAAGAAGTGGTAGAAAGCGCTCAGAAAAGTGCAGTGCCTTTTGCACCCATTTTTCTAAGGAAAATGACCTTCAATGACCCACAATGCTGTTCCACATTAGTCATCTCTCTACATCTTCTGCTGCTATTGATCATCAAATTTATCTATCCCATTTTTAACTGGTTATTACACACAGACTTTCCTCTCAGATGCAGAACTTTGTGAATCATTATGAATACAACGTCCTGGAATATCTATACCATTCCTTTCTCAAAGGATTCGATATTTCTACAAAAGTAGTTAAGAGCCAGTAAGGCAATAATGTTGAGATGCCAAAAATGATGTTCAGCTCCTCATTTACTCTAAATCAATATTAAGAAAAATGTAGGAGATGGCAACGTTATATCCGGTACAAATCATCACTTGGACAAAGCATAGCTGACTGTAGACAGGACCAAAGTACTTGTCTGAAATGCTTCCTTCTCTCTGAATGCCTTCCGCCTCACCCCCCCTCCTCCTGATGTTAAGACGTGCAGGCAGATGCCCTTGTCACTGCCTAGCCTCTGTGTATTTGCTCGGATTGATTCTCACTGTGCTTAACTTGCACTCCAGATGATGAAGATTATGCTCTGTCCTACCCGAAACAAAGCAGGCACCAATGAGCAGAATTTGCTAACTGATGTAACGCATGCGCAGGTATTAAGTCATGCACCCTGAAAAAAAGTTTGAGTTGATACATAAACACACAAGTAGCCTGCTTAGCGTGAAGATTCACACAACATACCCCTTTCTTCTCCTGCTCTGTGCACTGGCTCCCCCTTGAAGTAGAGAGTCCACCTCAAGGTCTCTCTTTGGCTGTTTAAAGCCCCCCACAGAAATAGCTTGAGCAACCTGGCAGCTTTTTCTCCCCAGTATATGACTTTTCCAAGACAACTGTGTTCCACTGAAACAATTATAAAACTTACGAGTGTGGGAGGCTCACAAACAGGGAGCCAGGTCTTTTTTCCCCTGACACTTTTTTCCCCCTGACACTTTTTTCCCCCCAAGTGTGGCTCCAAAATTCAGATGCAAAGCTCTCTTAACTCTGATTTTGTAAGTTACACACATACATACAACACAAACAAAAGCTGTGTAGTACACACAGGAGGAAGTTAATTATTTTCTGCCATATTAATATGCAGAATTCATGTACACAACATCTTTGTGTTCTCATAAAGTAGCTTAAAAACTGTTTATTATTTCAATTCATCACACACTAGAAGTACTTGACCAGCATAAATAAAAACACTGAACCAGCCTTGAAAAACTGGCAGATGCTTTCACTCTGCACAACCCCTGAAATTTTTTTATGCCTACCAGGAACCTGCCCAATCATTCCAAACTTAGGTTTATGTGACCGGATTCATTCTTAGAGAAGAAGCATCTTTCTGATTGGATTTATACAGTTTGCATGATACTTTTTTTCGGGTCAATTTTTTGTTGGAAGACAAAGTAAACAGGAAACTCCCAAGCATTTAACTGTTGCAAAACCAGCTATGAAACCAAAGACAGAAGTTTCAGAGTGTTGAGTTGCAGGATTATTTAAAATGGCTTGAAGATCCCATTTTAGCACTACCTCATCCTACTATTTTTGATCTGGAAAAAATCTGTTTCTTCACTGCATTCTTTATAACTTCAGAGTTAATAAATGAATCAGCAGGGAAAGTGATCCCTTATTTGCTCAGCAAAATGTAAAAAAAAATTCTTTACAGTTGTCATATAATTCCTTGAAGTTCATGCAATGTAGAGCTAAGTGTTCAGTAACCCGCAAATTTTCCTTCTTCCTGTAACAAGGTGTTTTAGCAGTTATATAAATAAATCATCTAAGGACATAATCTAAGAACCCTTATGCATTTTTTTTCACACATCCTTTAAACTATACCTGTGCTCATTAAACCTTATGGGGCTTTCCCATCTACTTCTTTTATAGATCAGCTTGAAAGTGGCAAAACCAGGATTCCCATCTATGCAGAAGTCTACATGCTACCTGACCAAGACAAAGACACAAGTGTGCAGATGTTTCTTCATGTGAACAACCATCAGCCATTATAGTTAATGATGGGCCATAAATCTCTGGGAAACAAACAAATAAAAACAAATGGATGACAACTGGAGGAGAAAAAAGAATATAATGCATGATCAGGCTTTGTATCTTCTGCTTCATGTTTCCTACATTCCCACCAGCTAGAGATTTGGAATATAGCATTTTCAGGAAATTCAGCTTTTATAATCTCTCCTGTTCTCTCCAATTCTTCCCACCATTTCATTATTTATTCCTAATGACCGATTATGTCTGTGATACATCAGGACCTAAACAGTTGTGCGGTTTCAAAAAATGTGACTTTTCAAGACTTGACGCTACCAAAATCACATTTGAAAAATCATCTCTAAGCACTTTTTCAGAGCATATATGGATTAATTTCTGGATATTTTGGCAAATATAATTTGGAAACTAATCCCAGTTTTATAAACAAGTAGTGTATTTTGTAGGAATTGAACTGTCATACGTATGGCATATAGATACATGCCATTCTTTTCCTCACTTTTGTTCTGTTATTAACAGAAACAGCACTTACATGTGATTAAACGTGAGCCAGGAAATACATATAATCAACTGGAGCCCCAAGTTATTTCCAGAAGTTTTCCAAATTAGATCTGGCATCTGGCACCACAGCAAGTGCCATACCCCTTTTGGTCTAGTTTTATACCATTTTACCACAGGTCTATTTTTACAACTCCCCGTCACTAGCGCAATCCAGAGTCCCGAGAATAAGAAAGAGAGGAAGAAGGGCAGCCCCATCCCACCTTCACATGAGGTCGTGTGATGGGGTAAGCTCCTGGTTCTGGACAGGGTGTGGGGAAGCACATCCCCCTGGCTCCGCACAGCACTGTCTTTATCTCCAGTTCCCTTCAACCCTGCAGTATCTTCCCACCAAGGAAGACAGAGACACTTCAGCCCCGTGCTGAGATCACGCAAACACCCAGTCCACGGCAAGAAAGGGGCAGATACAGGAATGTCCCCTTAAGTCAGTACTGGTAAAAACATGTACATTTTTTTAAAAGTCCATATTAACTCATAAAACTCAGTAAATACACAAAGCATCAGAGGACAACCTGAATACAGGGGTTGGAATAAGCGTTTGGACAGGATATAACTGAAGCCTGTGTTTATGCTTGCAGTAATTACAAGAATAGTTTCTACCTTATCATGAGTTCAAAATGTGAAGTATTAAATTTGCTAGCAATAAAAAATAGAGTGGAATGTCAGCAAGAGTCTGAAAATAAGTCACTTAAAAGGATTTGGATAAGAACAAATTAAATATTTTATTTATAGGACTAAAGGTAAAAAAAAAAAATAATACTGGCTGTGCATCCAAATCCAAGATAGAACTTTTACTGAAACTGTAATAACAGTTTTCCAACAAAGAAAAAATGTCATTGGAAATACTGATGTTAAACTCTTAACAAGCATCAAATGATTTAGAAACAAGTGTAAAAAATGGAATGGATAAAGAAATATGAAGGGCTTTTCAACACTATTTATAAACTATGTTGTAAAGCTGTTCCATTTAAAAATTCTCATTAGCTTTTGCTGGGCCAGGGGTCCACCCCTAATGAAGATTCATTAGATTTTCCTAAAAAAGTCATCTTTCTTCTGTTACTGATTGTTCCTGTCATGAGTTCAGCTTCCATTAGCAGTTTCTTGTAGCTTTCGTATTCATAGGCATTTGTACAAGTCAAAAGTCATTTTTTATTAGGAAGAAAGCTTAAAGCAACTTTGCTGAAAATAACTACAAATTTTTAACAGGAACATTTTCCTTCACTTTTATGAAGTGAACTATACTAGTTAAGTTAACCTAAAAATGAGTTACAGAACCTAAAACCAAGATTATTTTTTTTCCCCCTTCACATCTATGCTTGCCTGTCAGAAGCTTAACTTCCGCAACCTTTTTCAGCAGCGTAAGTAATTCAGCAGAGAACCACCAGAATGAATTAAGGATTTCACTGGCTTCTCAAGACCAATTTTTCACATTTAAAAGAGGCAAAAGATAAGACTTAAGCCCCAGAATGTTGGGAAGTAGAGATTGCAATGAAATAAATCCCAGCTCAAGAGTAAAGAAAAAGCAGATGCAAACTTACATGTGAAAACACTTGGTGCTAAAGGCAGTCAAGGCACAGAGAATAAATACCCTGTGGAATGAAACACCGAGTGCAGCAAGCAAAGGTCCATCTCGTTCAAAAAGGGAGCCAGAGAAGTGCGGAGGTCAGAAATATGGCGCCAGGCAAAGAGCGGCTGACACAATGGACGTCACAGACCTCGAAGAGCTTCCTGGACTCTTTCAAATTTCCTCCGTCCCTGTGAAACTGGCTTTCTTTAAGTAGTTTCCAAGGGCCTGCAATTCATTTCTTGGCTAGGCAAGCTCACTTTCACTGAACACAGTGATCTGAGGTTTGTTTGAATTCCTGCTGTGTGGAAATCTACTGTACTTTCTAGCAGGTGTGAGAACACTGAGGCTCCTTCAGTTGCAGCTCATTTCCACTTACTAACTACTTTATCTCCGTGGATGAAGCAAAAGTGACTTTTGTGTTTCCTGGCAGTCTGCTGCTTCAAAGAACCTAATAGTGATTTGTTTATTTCAGAGGAAATGGAGACCAGTCAGTGATGACAGATTTATTGGTTAAATGGACATCACAAAAAAATTTTCATGCAGTACAGGCTGGCTCTAACCACACTATGAGAACTCATAGTAAGGGGTGATGTGCATTCCAGAAATCCAGTCCTATTTAATCCACTCTACTGTAATCTGTACATTTATATAGCACCCTTCACACAATTTCCGAGAGCTCTGTACAAAAATGTAATAACCACTGTACTGAAAAATATCCAGGTATATTGATGGCCTACATTTAGACTTGAAAATACAGCAAAAGGAGCCAGACTGTTGAGTATCTCCTGGCAATCAGTCAGTCAGTGACAGGCAAGAAAAAAAATGGCTGTCCGATCTCTTCCAATTAAATCTCAGGATAGAAGAGAAATTCTTATTTCTGGAGAGAAAATTCACAATATGGCAATTCACAATAGCTCCTAGTGGAGCAGAATTTTACATGGGAGCAATAAAAAGCGAAAATTGATATGAAACTTCAGCAAGACCCAATATAAATTGTACATTATGGTTGATGAAACTCAGTCCAACAAGAGGAAAAGGCACAGGGGTTTCAGCAGTTGGTAGGTTTGCAACACATGAAGGTTTACTTGGAGAACTGCATGGTGGTCAATGTGAAAAATAAATAAATAAAAACATTCTAGAGCAAGATAGTACCAATTTTATGTTGTTATACTCTTCAAATGCTAGCTGAATGTGATAATTGCATCTGTCAAAGAAAGTAAAATAGATTTATGGGTAACATATAGGAACCTGTGTTGAAAATCCCAGATAACCTGACAACTGTCCGTTTTCTGTAGGGGTGAGGAACATTGATCAAGGCAAGCACTGAGATCCAGCCACTCAGCAGGGCATTCCATTTGATCTGGATTCAATTTCACAAAAATGTCTGGCTGAGGTCGTGCATCAGCCAAACAAACACACCATTTGGAAAGAAGCTGGAATATTTGTTGAGGCAGAGAAATATATCTGTACATCACCTCTATACATATGGTTGGCTAAAGCACATCTGCCAATAATTGGCTCAAAAAAATCATCAAAATGATAAAAATGCCTCTATTTGAGATGATAAAATAAAAAGTGTTATTTATTCTTTGGAGTCACATACCTGCTCAAAAATACCTTGATTGGTAATTCACCCAGTGTTTAGTAACTGGAATTATCATTGCATTTTGACTCCTCCTACTCCCAAGTCTAGCATGACATCCTGAATGGTTTAGCTCTGTTTACACATAAGGAACTGTAAGCTAGTTTTGCCCATTTTACAGACTGAAGAGCTGAAGTATGGAATAACTACAGCACCGTGTAAAGATTATTGAAATTACTCTGAAGGAAATTAAACCAGTGGGTCTACGCAGGGACTCCTGTAGGGAGTACAGTCAGGGTCATTTGCCCAAAATAACGTACTTGCTTTTCAGCAGGGGCAGTTTGCCAGGCAAAATCATAGTGCTGACCTGAATGTGCCAACTTGCGGCCCTAGAGACTGCTTGGGTGCTTGTGGGCAATGTTCTAGTAGACCAACTCATACAAGAAGTCTATGGCAGAGTTGGAAACTCAGCTTTTTTCTCCTTGAGTTCTTTCCAGTGTCTTATTTCAAAGCCACCCATCTTCTCTACTTTTGGGGTGCAGGTTATCATGGTGGCTTATTTATTAAAATTTAGTCTTATTCTTTTAAGCCTACTAATAGCCCCCTCCTTTTAATAATTATATATAAATTTTAAAAACTGGTAATCCAAGAATGAAGTCAACACAACAAACACAACACCTTATACAGCACCCGGCACAATAAAAGTTCAAATGATATTTTTACTGTGTTTGTATTTTTGTGAGAGAGAGAGTGTGTGTGTGTGTATACAGAACTTATGTAAAATTGAGAGCTAGTTTTTACTATCCTTTTTTTAACTATAAGAAGGCACATTAGATGCCTTGTTTGATCTTGATTTAACCCAATCCCGCAATTACGTACATTATGATCATCTGTATATTATCAACCTTAAAGTATAAGCACAATGATTTGCAAGCATCCTATACACTAGCCTTACTCCAGAAATTTTCTAGGACTGGGAGCTTACTTTATAGAAGAAAGTGCACAGCCCTGGTTTCTTTAAAATATGTTCTATTTTACAGGATTGCCAGCCTAAAGCAAACAAAAGCGTATCAATGTACTGCAGTTTAAGAGTCCACACGCCAGTTGAACTCCTTGAAAATGTATTACCAAAGCATTAGATGCGGAGAAGTAGGTCCCCAGCATGAAAGCAACGTGAGGGACACATATTTTTAAAACTCAGGACATGCTGAAGGGGTTGCAGCCCTGCAATATTAACAATAGATCTCTTAACTATAAGCAAATGCTTGAAGGATATAGATGAGGGACAATTCTGGAAGAAAATGTTTACAGTTGAAGTTCTACAGCCAGGAAGAGATAGGCTAAAGCCTAAAAGCTGCCTCAACACAAAAGGATCAGCTTTCAAGAGAGCTGCACACCCGACTGTTACCATTTAGGCACCTAAATGAAGAACAATGGGGGCTGCTGGGTTCTGAGCTCTTTCAAGCATCTGGTCCAAATTCTTTCCTTCCATATGAATCAAAACAAATGTTTAGGCTACCAACTTTCCATTGCCCTTTCAGTTTAATGCCAGCTTTTCTAGCTTTTAAATTCCTTAGTATAATAAGATGAATAAAACACTAACTTAGCAAAATGTCCAGTTAGGGACTATTTGCAATATCTTCTTTTTTATTAGTAGCAGACATAAAGTTTGTATAAAGTCATTGTAAAAATATATCTTTCAAAACAATATCTTTTGGAACAAGATTTTTTGGTTTAATACATTTTAAAAAAACATGAATCCATCTTACTTGGCTATCAAAAAGTGGTCACAGATTAACTCACAGATTTGAAGGCAGAACAGACTGAAAATCAGCACAAAACAAAACACAGTAGTAGAAACAGTCAGAAAATTGCCAAGTAAATTATGTAAGAAAACAAAAAGGACATCACATCATGATGTGGAAGTAGAACATAAGCTGATGTGTGTTGTGCCACACCATGCTAAGGTAAGTTTTAAGGCTACATAATTTCTGCTGCTCCAGACAAGTACATCCATCCCACAGTGATGTGGACTCTGACACAGGAGCTGCAATGCTCTGCAAGAGTCCAGGATACATCATTGGGCCTGGTATGTCCTAAAATGGTTGAAAGCTGTGCTAAGTAGTGGTAAGACTTTGTATTTAAATGTTAGGGGGCAAGTGTTGAGACAGACAGGCAAATGTAACTACGTGGTAGTGCCATACCTCTGCAACTAAAACGCATGACATAGGAAATGCACAGCATTACCTGATACTAACCCTGGGAGAGTAACGGTCCGTTCCCAGTCCTCTTCCCACTACGGGAAAACCCGTTCTGCAGAAAAGTGTGAATTCAAACAGTTTAAGAAAGTCTCTGCTTAAGAACACAGAAATTTTGCAGGCTTACCATAGTGATTACTGAAACATCAAGAAAAAACTCAAGCAGGTTCATGAATAAGTAGACTCCATTGGACAAAAGTAAAGGACAACTGGGTATCTCATTTTAGTTTTACAACACACACAGCAGCAAAGGAAACAGCGACTAGTGAAAACACAAAACCACGGATGGAAATCTGTGTTTTTTTCTGACTTGAATGAAAGAAAGCTGCTTCAAGAAGCACGTAAACAAAGTTGGCAGGAAACATGTTTACTAATTTACATGAGCTAATTTAATAAAATATGGGAGACAGAAAGAAACATACAGTCCATTTTCAGCTTTTCCCATACCTAATGAGCATTCTCCTCATCAGTTCTTCTTTTCCAAACTACATTCAGGTTTAATGTTTCTACTGCTTTATGATTCTTACAAAAATTATTTTCTGTAAGTGATACTATGCTCAACAGCCATTGTGCCAAAGCTGCCTCTGACCTTCAGTTGTAGAAAGAGCTTTCATTAAGGAAATAAAACAAAAAGTTTGGAATTAATGACTTGAAGATAAGAACAAAGACTCATCCCCAAATTAACTAAGCCTGTGCATAAGGATGCATGAGAATTGTCTTCTAAAGCTGGATGATGAAGAGAAGGGATAAATTACTTAGGACTGTAGTAGAGCATGAGACAAGGTTCAGAAAAAGAAAGTTTGGAGTATTTTAAGATGAGTATCAGGCCAAAATTCCTGCAAGTGAGATTTATTACACCATGGAGTCTGTTTCCTGAGACTGCTAATGAAGGCAAGCTATTTTTTAAAGTCCAAATGAGCATTTAATAAATGAGTACCACACTCACAAACCATATACATAACCCGTTTTGTCATACTGAATTGAAAGAAATCAACCCACACTCAAGCCTTTTAGTCATCACTACTTCACTCCATCTGTCATTCGTCTAATAAAAGAATATTAATATGGATTGCTGTTTGGCAGGGGGTACCTTTTTCCCTGTAAATAGGATTTCTCTAGGTAAATTACGTGTGTCTTTTTGGGAAGGTTTCCTTTCCCTTTTTTTTTTTTTTTTTTTTTTAACCTGTACTGTGTTTTAAGTCCTTCCAATCATTCCTAGGTCTGCATAGCTAGACAGCAATGTAATTAATTATCTTGTAATTAATTCTCTCAGGGGGGTTGTTCAACCATCATCCACTGTGCCATCTGACCACCATCCACATTCATTACACTGCAAATAATGGCATCCCTAATGGACACTGCAGAGTCTGTAGTTCCTCACCTTTTTGGAGCCAGAGAAAGCTTAGCCTGGCGTAGAGTAGCATGGAGAAGAGAGGGGAAGAGAGGGAGAGAAGCGTTGTTTTCTCCTCTTTGTGCAGGTTTGAAGTGAGGTGAGGAGGGTAGTGATGAAAGTCAGTATGATTATGACAAAAAAAGCTTTCAGCTATGACAGTTTTGCAGCATTTCCTGAAGGGGGGCAGCCTCTTGATCCTTTTTAATATCCTTATTAGTCTCCAGTTCAAGAAGCGTGTGTGAGGACATGTTTAACTCCCATTGAAGTCAGTGGTTCTTAAGCATATGCTCAAATTTTTTCGCAAATCAGGACTTTAATCTGTTCCTTATGTACATTTAGGATTACAGAGAAGTCTTCTGTTTTTGAAGTTGCTGGAAACATCAGCTTGCTGATGGGAGGTGTGGGAAGGGAGCAGGACTCCACTTTCAGAAGTCTGCAACTTTCTTGTTTAATTTTTTTTCCAATTTTGACCGGAAAAGTATCTGTTTACCAATTTTTTAAAATCTTCTCCAACGCTGTCTATCAGAATCTAATGCGTGCTGCAGAAATGTGAGTTACCAACACAACACACTTCTAGGTTTTTGTTAGTTATAAAGTCACAAATATTAAGGTTAGCACCTCATTCTCCCCTCCTTCCTCTATAAAGTTGATAGAAAGCTTACCAAAACCCAAAGAGATTTATTCCTAGCAAGGGGAAAGAAGAGTTGAGACAAAAGCTGTAAAACTGTCTCCGTCCTACGCTGCAAATGCACCTCAGTTCTGGCATCTAGTGCTGTTGGCTATTTCAGTCCTGGAACAGAACCTTCTTCACTGAGCCTGAAGGTTGTGCCAAACTGTATGGTGATTTTTGTGATATGGAAAAAAGCCCACTGGAGACTAGCCGGAAAGCAGCCAATCTTGTGATCTGATCCTCATGTGAATTTATGTCTCCAAAGTTCAGATTTAATATCTTCTGTAATTTTACCATGCAGTCTATTTGCTGATATTACACTGAAAAACTGGATATTGAAAATAACTGCAAAATTGCCAAGCCCAAGCATTCAAAAGGTATCAGCAAGACTCCTGTACCTTTTCTTTTCTCTCCCTGCCTGCAGCTTCCTCATCTTCCTCAAATTGCTTTAAAACACATTTAGGAATAAAATAGCACAGCATAACCAAGTGCTGCTTCAGTCAAATCAAGTGGACTATCCAAGTCCCTATCTGCTGTTAGTTTAGGTTTGATACACTCATGCACGCACACACACACAGAGCGAATGTATGTTCATGTCTATTATATCAATGAAATGGCATCGCAAAAAAATGTTTTCAAAATTCTTCTTACAGAAAACGAGAGTGAAAGGACAAATTGCCAATGCTATTTAAAGAGTTTACAGGCCCCTTCAAAATGAGACTTTACATTCTTTGAAGCACATTCCTTCTGGCACAAGTAATTATTACCTAAAATCTTGGAATTAAGAAAGTATATTTTAAGAAAGTTAGATTCATTTTTTTTCACTCATTTGGTTTAGTTTCAAATACTCCCATTTTACACATGGCTCTGCTCAACACGGGGTACACCACTGGTATTAAATATTAACCATCAGCATTGTCATGTCTGGGTCACGCTTGATTTCTGCTATAGCTGTTTACAGAATCTGCTCTGTGGTACACACCCTTACGAAGTTAAAACTTCAAGAAGAGAAGAGAGAGGACATGAAACATCTTTTTTTTTTTCTTTTTTTTTTTCATGTTTACTCTCAGCCTTGCACACTTTTCTTACACACCATAAACGCATACAAGAGCCACGAATGACCTACAGTTACCAAAAGTAAGGTCACAGTAAAACAACTGATGGTTTGGGACCGATGGAATAGTGACAGAATATGGCTTCTGGATGTTTCTTGCATGTACGTCAGCCGTACTGAAGACAGAAAAGAGTGTGAATGGAAAAAGGAAGAACACACTTAAGACAGCACTGAGAAAACATCGAGGTAGATAAGAAACAGGATCTGCTGAGCAGCAGTTGGGCGATGCCTTGCAGGGAAATAAGTTTAACTCTGAGAGGATAAGCTGGAACCAGAAGGAGGATTCTAGGAAGGGAATTTCAAAAGGATATGATTGAATGGTAGGATCATTTTATCAGCTTTGGTTTTGGCAGGGTTAAAATAGGAGCCAAGAGAGGGCCAGGGCAGGAAAACAGGTTTTGATTTCTGCTAAGTGGTATAAAAACCATTTGCAAAGCAGTCTGAAAACATGTAGGAGAGAGAACATATTGACAAAAGCAACTTGCAAACTCTCATGGCAAAATAAGATCTTCTAAACCATAGTTCTCACACCGTTCAGAACAAGCAGCAGCCCATGGCTTTGTACTGGGGAAACTAAGGACAAAGTTGTTTTGCCCCTGTATAAAAATGCTTTGTGCTTACCCCTCGAGCATTTGTGAGCATTTTTTTCCTGTGTCTGTGCATTCTTGTCCTGGAAGGAAAGGAAATGCTGTCTGCTTTTATAAAGAAACCAACTTTAACTGCATGAAGCTAGCTCTTTGGCTTTATGGAGAGCAGAGATATATAGAGGAGACATTAAATGACATGGCAGGGAAGGTGCAAAGGCTGATTAGTGAGACCTTTTTTGTGCTTGTTGTGCAACAGGCTACACACATTCCCTGGACTTGCTTCAGTTCCCAAACATGCAGAAATAATCTTCTAGAGGTATTTAGGGAACACATACCCCGCGCCTAATAACTTCTGAAGGAGTAAGGCTCCACGTAGGTTCATATGAACACCTCAGATAAAAGCAGTACTTGCATTTCTAGCTCAGTGCAGATTTCACCCCTGCCTTTTGTGATAAGAGTCTGCTGATATGTTAACAAGGTCCTTTTAATTAATAGGCCAGCAATAGCATGTAGCCAGACTCCACTATATGGGTAGCATCAAGCTTTCCCCTTATCCACATAATCAAGTCAACCATATGTTTCAAGATTAACATGGATGCAGCTTTTAGTTTGTGTGTGTGTGTGAATTAGGACTATCAATTAGTTGTGGAAACATGCTTGAAAAACACAAAGCAAGCCAGAGCCTCCATAAATAATATTTTTATGGTATCTACCCATATGTTGTGGAACTACAAACATTTCTTAGCCACACACCATCGAGCTGAAGGAATCAGAGTAGCAACCGACATGCCTGTGCTGAACTTTTTCAACATTATACTGTTAACTCCAAGAGAATAATACACAGTAACCTAAGCTTTGACATAATTAGAGCATCAGTACACAGCCTGGCAAAGCACCGAGTGACTTTTGCAGGAGGGAAGGAAACAGCTTACCCAAGATCTTTGAAGGACTGGGTCATTCTGTAAGTTATATTTCACCAAACATACTTCAAAACGGCTGGACACATTTAGCCACTGTACTTGAAACACACAACCTCTATCCAAAAGAAGTGTTTGTTTGGGTGTCATGTCTGGCAAAGCTCTTGTGATATGTTTGCAAATACAAAAATGTTAAATCTCTGATATTTCTCATGCCAGCAGACTACAAACCCAATTGGCGCCTTCTCTGTATATCTAAATTTCAGTTTGGAACCAATGAAATAAAGATAGCTTTATAGGGTTTGAATACTGTTAGATTTCTGTACATACCCTCACATTAAAGCAATAAAGATGTTTGCCTCGTAAAGTTGTAGCTGTGTATCGAAGTGTAAAAAGCAGAGAGGTCAGAATGAGTGGAGAAAAAAAAATTAAAAAGCAAAGCTAAACCAAAGCTACAGGAAAGTTTGGCAACATATTTCTTCATGATGTAAACCAATCCACAATATTTGTGCCCCTGTCTCCAGCTTTTTCTCCTGTGCGTATTCACATAATTTTTTTTAATTTATAATTTCAGTTGTTCTATTTACTACTTTTAATAATAATACATTGCTTCATAAAAAAAATAATACAGGCAAAAGAATAGTAACTCTTTTCATTGGCCCAATAATATATACTCTATTAGAAAATCATGTAAATTAAAGTGGTAATAATACAAGAAAAGATAATGCTGCGGATTCAAGACGCCTTGTGGACAACTGCTAACGAAGCCTCCTATTTTTATCTGAGTCTGCTCTGCTGATCCATAACTGTTTCATCTTGCATTGCCTAACAGACTCACATTACCTAACAAAACTGTTCTATTTAGTGGATCGCTGCAGTTCTTAAGTTATTGTAGGTTAACATCTAATGGCATCTGATTAAGGTAAAGGGTGGTATTAGTTGTTTTGCAGTAAAGAAAGTGCTCATTCTGCAAGGATAAATGGCAACTGAAAGGATATACAGGCGTACACTCCTTCAGAAATGGACTTGTCCAAAAAAAAGGGAAGGAGAGGGAGCCGAGACTGAGACCATTAGTGTGTATTGTTCTAATGTCCTCAGGAACGCAAAGACTTAACACACAGCTGTGGCTTGAGGTCATTGTGGTACTCCCAAAACAAGAATATAGAAAGAAAAAAAAATAAGAGCTTAATATTACTATGTCAATTCCGAGTCAATCAAATTGGTAATTCCAAAGCGCAAAGGACTTGCAACGTTCTCAGTTCTGCCGAAGCCCTACAAAAGGCGAGTGTGACTCGTGGACTTTTACTAGGTTTTAAAGTCTAGTTCAGAAAATATCAATTCAAAAGGAGGGAACATGCCTTAGCCCCCATTAGACTGCTGTTTCTTCTGGCAGAAAATACTGTCTGGCATTCTCAGCACAAAGCTTTACAAGGCATTTTCGAGCGGTCAATGTCGGCGTAGCTGCCCGGGCTTCCATTGACACCGTTTTTACCAGCTCAGTGTACCAAAGCCTTGCAAAATGTGCCATCGTATAGTTTATCAACACATCTGACTTCAGCTCTTTTTCCTTCACTAAACCAAATGATATTTTCATCAATTTAGGAGACATCTACTCACTGTTCCTACCATTCTTTTTACAGTAACAAGCACGTTTTAACAAGTAGGTTTTGCCTGTCCACATAGCCTATGAGGATGGAGCCTACAGCGTTCTGGTATTCTGCACCAGCTGGAAGAAAATGAAAGACTTGAAAAGCTACTGAGACCCGTGTGCCTGAGGAGCCTCACGCACCCTGGAAAAACACCCCCTTCCAAAGAAGCCCCCAGGCACACTCAGGGTACATTGCATACTTCTAGAATATGCCATTTTTCGCTTGGCAGGTAGAAAACCCCATGGTTCATTCAACTCTCTTCAGAGCTATATTGTCAGTCCACATATGTCCAACAGATTTTTTAGTATCTATTTTTAGAAGGACCAAAGTGGGAAACATTTTTTTCCGCTTGGTAAATTTAAGTGACTAATGCCCCCAATTCACCAAAATGTGTAAACATACACTTAACTTCGGGTGTGTTTGTATCAAAGTAATACGACTACTTCTGCTGTGAAGTCCTGGCTCCACTCAGTAGTTAGTTTTGACTTCAGCACACCCAAGACTTCACTCACCTCCCAACATACAAAATTAAATGCATACTGGCATCATCGTAGGATCGCAGTCTAAGAATTAAAACTCACAATGGTGGCAGAGGCTACTGAAGTGCATCTAATGCAGTTTATGTAAGGCAGCATTTGTTCAGGCTTGCTAAAAATAAAAAATAGCTATTAGAGATCTGAGAGAATGCAGAAGGAAGAAGGACTTTTAAAAGCCTGCAGTAATCTGTTTCAGTTTTAGTTTTTCATATCCTATTTGCTATAAAATAATGTTCAATCAACCAATTTTTCTCTAGTCCAAGAAGCAGCTTCACAAAAAAAAAAAAAAAAGAAAGAAAGAAAGAAAGAAAAAGAAAAAAGATTACTTGGCTTCCAGTTAGGGTTTCATAATCCACTGGATTTTATTGGTTTAGTAAAACTATGCTCTTCCATCATAAATGAAAGATTTGACTCATTCCTTTGAGACTTGTTTCTTCTGCTGTTTGGTCAATTATTTTGTTTCATTTGTTGAAAAGAAAGATAAAAGGAAACATAGGTTCAAGTACAAAATAACTTTTCTTTCAAATGACTGTTAAGTTTTCATGTATGTTTTCTTCTGTTTATGTATTTTAAGGGCCCCTTTTCCCACTACTGCAAGGTTTATTCAGCACAGGTAATTTTCAATACAAAGTTCAGAATGCTTTTTTCTTTGTATTGAGCAAGAAGCTCCAGTGGTTTCAGACTGCATAGTACTGAATGATTACATTCATCATTAAACAACAAAATATTCAGTAGCCAATTTCCAAATGTGATTTCTGATTTTTCTTTTGAGGTATAATCACATGCCTGTTTAGTAATATGCAGAACTTCCAGTCAAGTAACCTACCCCCAAAACTATTTGTAAAATTCAAAATTCCATACTGAAAATAAACTCATGTTCGGAATAGGAGGTACGTTACTTTCTTCTGTAGGTCCAAGATCTCAAAATGAAGGACATCTTCCCTAATCTACAATGACGTTTACATCTTTAATATCACTGATGTTAACAAGTAGAATTTTGACAGCCAAAGTTGTCTATTTATAATGTTTAGTGGAAGACCTCAGAAGCAACTTTTCATGTATAACAGTGAAGTGTCTACTACTATATCCCGTTATATTAATGATTTTTTCTCACTTTGCATCACTCTGAATGCTAGGACACAGCGACGCAACTCTGCACTAGTGATATTACAGATACATATATAAAATCTGCAGAGATTTAATAACACCAGTGTGATTAAAATTTTTGTCTACTAAAGTATTATTTTAAACAGATACGGTTTAGGTAAACTTATCAAAGGACACATATTTTGTAATATATATTAACAAATAACAAGGACAACAAACGCTAGAAAACTAAGACCGATGGCAGCAGTGGTTTTTTAAACAAGCATTCCTTTGCTGTGTTTGCCGCTAGAAGCATGCGAGACAGTGTATCACAAAACGCATAAGCACTAGCACGGCTAACTGGCCTATCTCATTCTCTCAAGCTCAGCTACATTCATAGTAAGAACGCACATCTTAAAACGTGGTACTACCAAAAATCAGTGGGAGTTTTGCCATCAATTTCTTCCGGGTGAAACTTCCCTTAGTGTCTGTGTTTATAAACCATTTATTTTAATAACTTTTTTCAGTGATCCAAATACTTCAGATACATACAAGAGTAGACTGTGTGCATCCAACACAAGTACATCACGCGATTTTTGAATTCAAGCTTTCATTAAACACAGTAGGAAAGCAGCTATCCGATCATCAAAGTCCCCAGACACTCACCCCAGAAGTCAAATGACTTCTTGCTGTGCACACCTACGCAGCCGCACGAGCTCATACTGGTAAAGGTGATGGGATTGCCCTGCTGCGTAGTGGGAGGAAGGCTTTTTCTGTGGGGTGGCAGCGCACCGTCTCACCCCTACCCTGCCACCACTAATACTTGAGGAATGGTGATGCAGATCTGTAAGTCTTTAAAGCCTACTAAAAAAGGCAAGCAAGCGCGCGCACACACGCGCACACAAAGCTTTTCATTAAATAAAAACTTACAGTGCTTTACAAATGGAAGGAAAGCACTGGTATTGCCATTGTATAGGTTGGGGAAACCGACATAAAAGAATAGGGCATAGGCTCGAGACAGATCATAAGGCTGGGTTCAGTGCCCAGCTGCGCACTGATGTAATGAAGTAGCCTCAAGCATTGTTTATCAAGCTTCTCTAACACCACACTATTTTAGTTAGAAACCTTATTAGCGACACATGCAAGTATTTATATTTAAAAAATATGACTTTCCTTTCGCGTCCTTTCAAGTTGCATTCTTAAGTGTATTAGAACAAGGACACAGGATAACATAGCAAAAATAAGGATTGAACCCAAACCCCACCATAACTACATTTCACTGATGGATTTAAACTTTCCTCCTTCTAGCAGATGAAACCAGATTTACTTCGCTTTACTGCCTTTCCGGAGCCTAAAAAAACTGCTTGGTAGAATACATTTTGCTGCTGAAAGAAACATGCTAGGGCGACCGTTCATACTGCCGTGTAACATTGTATTTGCTGAAAGCAATAATCCGGTGAGCAATTTCGGATTATTAGCAGACAGCAGCAAAGATAATGTTGTCACCTTCCCTTGAATTTCAAGACACAGAACTCAGTCCTGCTCTTGAGAACTTCAAAGATACAGCATATCGAGTCATCACATCACTAAAGAATAAATATTTCCAAACAGCAAACTATATGCAAGTTAACAGGCTCATTTAAAAAGCACTATTAAATAATCAGCATGTCTAAAAAGGGCAACAAGTCTGACAAAAAAAATGCAGAATCTGATTACTTACTGTGCAAAATAGTAGAGAAGTTATGCTTAGACATGTTAGGACAGATTTTATCCTAGGATGTTAAAACCAATGAAATTAAAATTCAGTTTATATAGATAATGCTGAATTGTCAATGCTCAAACAAACGGGCAATCCTAATATTTTATCAATTAATATCTACAAGAATTATAAAGCATTTTTATTTCCCTACCATGCAACAATTGTTTAAAAGTCCTGAAAGGTAACAGAAGCCATGATTTATTGAAAAGTTTTAGTGAAATTTTCTTCAGAATGTTTGCCAGAATGTTTGGATCCTTAATCCCCATGTGTCCATATCTCCTTCTGCATTTGGTTCTAGTACCACACTTCTTACCCATCCAGACCCCTCGGTGGCTTTGCTTTGAAGACTGGGATCCTTCATAGTGCTTAATACCAAATAATAAAAGAATAACATACAATTACATTTCTCTGCCAAAGATGTAAAACAGAGTAACAGAAATAAGCTCCAAGGGCTTAAAAAACCTTGAGCACTTCAGTAGTTCCAGTAAAGTCAACAGACCTTCGCACAAAAACATTTGTTCTCCAGTAAACGTCTGGATTGGGACCCTGATGTTTCTAAAATGTTGGGGGGGGGGGGGGGGGGCAGGGAGTGTAAATCCTACTGAATGATATATATAAACAGACAGAAATACTTAATTAGGGGCTATACTTATTTCTGTCCACACAAAATTACTCTTTGGCTATGGGCAAAGAATTCTGAGAATGTATCAGTAAAATAGTGTTTAAAAATTTTACAGTCCTAGAAAAGTTCCTGATTATTATTTCCTGAGAGCGAAAGTGAACGTATTGCAAATTTTCATCTATTAAACAATCCAGCAAGTAGCCCACTAGGTAGCCCAGCATTTGCTCAGCAATCAGCCTTAAAAGTTTTCTCCTAAAAATATTATTATTATTCATCGGATTTAGAACTTGTTTCATTTATGAATTCTACAGAGGTGTTTTTTTGTTGTTGTTGGGGATTTTTTAACAGTAAGTGATGCTTTGATACTGGATACCAAACAAATTAACTCTTTCCAGAAAAACTATGCTTTATTATGTATTTTTTCTTGCTTCCGTTTACAACCACGCTGAAAAGCACAGACATATTGATGAATCAGTTACACAGTTCTTTTTGACTACAAGTGTGCAGCTCATTTTTCTTACTGATGTGTTTCAGAAACCAATCAGAAGTCCTCAAAACCCATGATTTTGCAGTATTTATAATCATTTATCAAAATTACCTGCTTTTTAGAGACCATTTCAAACAAGCCCATATGATTTATGATATTTAGATGTGTTTAAAATACATTCCCTGGAGATGTAACTTTTTACTGCTTGCACATTGAGAATAGGTAGGTTATAAAAGATGTTAAAACACTGGAAAAAAGAGTATTGTTTTCTTTGCGAGCGATTTGTCAATGAACAAAAACCAGCAGAACAGCTATTGAAACACGAGATTCCTGAAATGTTTTTGTATGTTCAACAGCAGTGTTTCTATATGATACTATTGTAAATACAGTCAAAAATATGAATAGCTGTTATTACCTACTAGCCTTTCCTTGGAAATCTGCGCCATATAAAAACATTTATCCATGTCAAACTTTAAAAAATAAAAAAATAATTAAAAAAGGGTTTCTTAAGCCTGGGGGCATGTGTTTAATTACATTAGTCTTTAACTGGAATCAAATTTTCTTGTAACATATATTTATCTATCGCAATTAAATGTTTGAGTAGTTGTAGTGCTTAGAACTCCTTCAACACCACTCAGCCTCCCCCTCATCTTTTCACCATAGCAGTGATTCTCTTTTTTTTTTTTTTTTTTTTTGCCATGGCATTGTAGGCTTCCTTAAAGCTACCAGATTCACTTTCTTTTCGTATTTCTCAGTAAGCCTATATTGTTTTTTCTGTATAGTCATTAATATGCTTTTCTCCCGACTGAAGTTTTAAGAAAACTTGGACCTAAGTAAGCCAACCTAGACAATCGCAGTAGTAACTTTGCATTTGATGTGTTCTGCATCGTCTGAAAATCAAAACCTACTCTATAAAAACCAGAAATAAAATGGCCTCAAAAGTCACAGGCAAGTAATGAGAAGGGGAGGCATCAGAAAAATCCAAAATATTCCATATAGAACAACTCGTACCACAAAGCAACAAAGCGCTCCAAGAATATGTTTTTTATCCACTCAGCATGGTTTTCATCCGCACCTCATTAGCACACAGATAATTCTGACCATTAGTGCGCTTTAAAATAAGCGAATTTATTTGCAACCTAGCCTCAAATTTAGTATCGTCTTTTTACTCCTACATCCTTGACATATGCAGAGCTGAGTTACAAAGGCAAGGAGGCAGATGCCATTACTCACTGCAAAACGTTAACATCTAAAGATTTGTGTGCATCACTCCTCAACCCGCATGCAAGTCTCCTGACCCACTTCTGGGCCTACGCAGGTTGAAAGGAATGTTCTGAAGATAATGACAGAGAGACTACAAAACCTGGAGACACTGACAGCTGTAGCATGCAGGAGGCGATGACTAAGTAAGCAGTATTTCCCAGTCCTTTACAACAAGAACAGTTGACAATTTCACCCTGTTCTGGGGCAGCCTATTCAATATCTTCAAAGGGAACTTCCCAAACTGCTTAAAACCTGGGTCAGGGCAAAAGAAAGCTGTAAGTCAGACAGTTTATAAAACTACCACATTTCACCTTGCTTTCTCCATCGCAAACAAAAGTGTAACAGAGCATAGTGCAAAATATTTCTATCCTCCCATTCCCCTGAAATATGTGAATTCCCGGGAAAAAGAGCAAACACAGGGACAAACATACAGTCCATCATCCAAAATTTTGCTCGTCCTCTCAATTTTTGTTTATAATTTAAAAAATTACACTCCCGCCATCAGAACAAATAAGGAAAATGGGGTATCTCTGCTGGTAAATTTTCAGCGTATCTACATGGCTGAGCAACAGTTACTAGTTTGGGAGATAAATGAGACAAGGAATGCTCACGTTTTGCTTTCTTTAAACTATCTATAAACTCAAGCTTTATGAATGAACGTTCCTGATCTTAAACGTTGGGGAACGAAAGCAAAGTAGTGCAAGAAAGGGGTAGCCTAAGGTTAATTCAGCTCTGAAATGCGGAACAGATTCAGTGCTCAAGAAAACACTGAACATTCTGTGGCTTTAAGTGATATGCTTAAGGAGAGGAAATGTATCTGTAAATAAGCAACAGCATTAATAATTGTCTCAGAATGCTGGCACTGAAACTTAAACAGTCTCTCTTCGCTTCTTAGTTATTTACTATTAGGATTTTATACAAATGGCTATTGAAGTAGTTCCAAGTGCAATGAATATGCCTCCAAAAAGTGAGGAAGGCGTGGATGAAAATCTTTCAAGGACGGTAATTTGTTTAAAAAAACGCGACAGATTAATGGGAAATAAAGGGGATGAATTTTAATCAAAAGAGGGGCAATTATGGATGACAAATATAGAAACGCAGCGACTTAAAAATAGTTCTTGCTGCCATACATTAGAAGGGCATTAAATATCTAGCACCAGAGTTCAGGATTAATAAAGGGGTGGGGTTAAACGTTCAGCCCAAAACTCAGGCTTTTCCTGAAGAAAAACCAAAGATACAGCAGCTACCCACTCGTTGTCAAAAGATGCCTATTTTCAGTTTGAGAGGTTCACAATTGTGTGAACGGACATAATATTTTTTCTTAGGGGAAGGGAGGAGGAAATAGTTACCTGCCTTGATCTTCAGAATCTCTTAGAAAATGAGGTTGGGAGTACAGCGCAAGATAAGCGTAACCATGGCTAAAGGCTCGAACCCTTGTCCACTAAATCCAGTGGAAGGCTCCAGTCACTGCAGGATAAGCTTTGTGACATTCCCCACTGGCCTTTTTTTTTTTTTTGTTTGCATTGCAAAATGAAATAAACAGAAAGCGATACAGATACTTCCCTGACAGTGAAAGGGACCGATTTCCTTTTTTCCTTCAGCTTTAAATAGACTGACAAATACAATAAAACCGTCCACCGACAGGCATCCACTTCTTTTCCCAGTAGTAACGGGAACCCAAGTTTTAGTATTGTTCATACACCTCACGAAATCAGAGAATTCCTTTTATTTCACAAGATGTAACGAAGATGCAAGGAGACATTTCGCCACCAGTGTTTCAACTAAGTACGGCTTTTAATCTTGGAAGAGTTTTTAGCCCGTATACCAGCTACGTAACATAAAATCCAGCTAAACCCATCCTGAATTACTCTAAACGTTTCTTAATGGAGTGGACAATGAAGAAAATGATGGTATCCTTGAGGGTTATTTTTTAAAATGGTTTCTGTTGCTTACCACTTTACCAAGCTCACAACATTTCGAGTCAAAGAGGCCACGGTTTCAGTTGTGAACTTCATAAATATCTGGAAAAGCCTTTCACTTTCTCTTCCTCGATAACAAACCATTTGCTACGCCTGCTCTTGAGTTTTCAAACTGTTGAGCCCTCTTTTTTTTCCAAGTGCCTCCTGCCTGTCTCAGTATATTTTTGATGACCCCCCGGTTTATGTGCGCTCTAACGGAAGTGCCATCAGTCGCGTTTGCCTTCGCCGAGTGGCTTTTGTCAGAGTGGGACTTTGACAGGCTTTGCCTTTTTAAAAAGCCGAGATTATGTCAAGTTCTTTTGCAGGCTCAGCAACGCCAAATCATCGGCCTGGAATGACTGCGGGTCTACATGTTTTTCCGCTCGTCTTTAAGAATTGCACTGATTTTAAAAGTCAGACAGCTCCTTCCTTCCCTCCGCCCCCGCCACCAGCAAACTGAAGCGAAGCAGCTTTCTAAAACTCCCGTTCACCCGTTTGCTCTACAGGCTCCAAATTTTGCTCCGTCCACGCTGCGGATTTGATGCAGGCGCACCCAGATCCTACAGGGCAGCAAAGCATCGGCTCCTCTCCCCGCTCCCCGCTCCCCAGGCAGCCTTCCCCAGCGTTGTGCAATCGCCTCGGAACCGCCGTCAGCTCCGCGGCGAAGGGGCGGAGGGGCAGGAGCGCGCTATATTCCGAATTTTGAAGCAGAGGTGGCGTAGCGGGCAGGGGGGAGGGGGACGCGGGACCAGATGCTAAAATCCTCACCAAAACTACAAGCGTTTCTCTCCTTGACTGTAGGAAACTCTCCCCCCCCACCACCACCACCACACACCACCACCACCTTGATTTCATGCTCTACCACGTGCTGGATTTTTCCTTTTTATTTCCCCCCTGCCCCCCCATCCCACACCCCACACTCCCCCCCCGGTAACCCTAATAAAGCTTGCTTTAATGATGGAGAGCCCGAGGGCGCGCTGGAGGGAAGGAGCGCTCCGGCAGCCCGGTGTCAGCGGGCGGCGAGAGCGCGGCGGCGGCCGGGGCCAGCCCAGCCGAGCCCGGCCGCGGCGGGGGACCCGGGGCCCGGCGGCACCGCTCCCCCCCGGCACCCTCCGCCCGGGGGTCCCGCCCCGCAGGGGAAAGCCTGAGCCGTTACCTGAGCTGTCGCTTTTCCTTTTGCCGGACCTCTTCTCTGTTTCCACCGGGGACAGAGCCTGCCTGCCATAGTCCCCTGGCGCACACGCTGCCCCCGTGGGGGTGTTCGTGCCCAGGCTGGAAGAGTTCGAACACAGGACGGGGGGGGCTGCTGCCCAGCTCCGGGGGTCCTCCTGAGTCGGGCTGAAGGCAGAGGCTGTGCCTGGCCGCGGCGGGAGGAGACGACATCTGAGGAATGTGCCAGTTCGTCTGCAAAGCCTGGTGCTGCTGTTGCTGGTGGTGGTGGTGGTGGTGATGGTGATGGTGGTGGTGCCCCCTATGATGCTGGCTGGCAAACATGCCCTCCTCATTGGGGTATCCCGCTATTATGCAAGAGGAAGAAGAAGAAGACAGATCAGGGTAGGACATGTGGTCAGATCTTCCATGCAGGGCAAGAGAAGACTGGGAGAAAGGGTGCAAGCTCTGCGCAGTGGCATGGGGGCTGCGCAGGCAGCCAAAGAGTGTGTGATCCATGGCATGCAAGTCTCAGGTTCCAGGCAGGAGAGTTTAGGAAAGATCCAACTTCACCACCCTTTGTCAACTTTCACTGTAAACAGATCGGGGTTGGGATTTTTTTTTTTTCCAAAACGGCAACGACAGACTTTGCAGCAGGCAGCTGAGCTCAGATAATCCAGGTCTTTAGCCCTAGTGGCCAGTCTCCGCTGCGTAAACACTCGGACCTAGATGAGCCTTTCTCAGCGCTGCTCAGATGTCAAGAAGTGGGAGAGGTTGAAGCCAATAGAAGGTGGTCCCAGAGAACTGCTTGAAGGGGGAAACAGCTCCGAGAGGTTATAAATACAGTAGTGTGTAATGTGAGCTGGGGGCTGGCTTAGCAACACAGCACTGACCACATGCAAACTCCCTCCAAAACGCCAGCGCCGTCCCCGCGCCGAGCCGCTCCGTCAGCGGGCGGCAGCGCTGCGCGCCCGCGCCCCGGGCGCCCGCGGCAGCGGCGGGGGGGGGGGCTGGGGGGAGCGGGGGGTGTCGGCTCGGCGGGGGGCGCAGCCCGCCTCCCCCTGCCCCCGGGCGGGCCGCGGGGAGCACGCCCCCCCTCTCCACACACACACACACCCCCCCCCCGCCGCGGCGCCCGGCGGGGCTGCCCCGGGGCCGGCGAGGCCGGATCGGCGGGGGAGGGAGGGAGGGAGGGAGGGCGGGCGGGGGGCGGCAGTGCCCCCGCGGGGCCATCACCGCCTCGTCGGGGCTGCCGGGGCCGCTCGGGGTGCCACCGCCCCCCGGGGAGCGGGCAGGGGAAGGCAATAAAGACCTGAAGGGAGATGCGCGGGGTTTACTCCGGGGTGGCAAACGGGGGTGCGGGGGGCTACCGCCGCCCCTGTCTTCCCGGGGGGGGGCGGCTGGAGGGCGCTTGGCAGCGCCTCACCTGCGCGCCCAGGTGGGAGGCAGCAGCGCGGCCCGGCGCGCAGGCGGCCGCGGCGGTGTGCGGAGCTGGCGGGCCGGGGCCGGGGTCGGGGCCGGGGCCGGGGCCGGGGCCGGCCGCCGCCACCCCCCGCGCCCAGCAGCAGCGCGGTACGGCCGCGGGTGCGGAGCGTTCACCTTCTCCCCCCCCCCCCCCCCCCCTCCATCTTCCGCCCGCACCCACCGCACCGGCCCCCGGGAGGGACCGCAGCGCTGCCCCGGCGTCCCGCCCGCGCCTCCCGCTGTCCCCCCCCCAGCATCGGGGGGGAGGGGGGTTGGGGGTTATTGGATCCGCCAAGGAACCATCAAATCGGTTCTCCATCAAATCTGGCCGGAGAAAGACAAGTGTCCCTTCTCGCCCCCTGCCCCTTCAAAACGAGAACTCGCATAATTTTAATTCCCGGGTTCTTCATTTCTTTCGTTGTGGTCTTTAGTGGCTCAAGAGGGGCAACCTAGAGAATCTGGGCTTGGCTTTTTTAATATATATATATTTTCTAACATACGTGTAGTGGAATTAGCAGTAGCCACGAAGGCGACTGTTAACTGGTTTAAATTAGGATAACGCATTTATTGACCAAAGAGGTGCCCACTGCGGAAACGTTTTGTTTCTTAGCCCTTCCTCCTCGCTCTACCTTCCTCCTCCTCCTCCTCCCCCAAATCAAAATTAAAAATAAGAAGGAAAAAAAAAAAAAAAAAGACAAAAAGGAAAACCATTGCGCTCCTGCAATTTAAGTCTAAATTCTTGGGTCCATGTGCGAAAGATAAAATGAATTTCAATTGCTCTTGGAAAAAATCAGGAATTGTATGAGATTTGCAAGAGCTAGTTTCTTAAACGGAAATTGAGTCCTATTTTGTGGGAAATTAGTTTTGCAGACTTTCTAAAAAAAAAAAAATCTAAAACTTTTGTTCAGCAGCTGCTCCACTTTTCCCTGCAGTTTCAGGCTGAGCTGGAACCTGCAGCAGTCTTTCGACGGTAAGATTTTCCCCCCTTTTCTGACATCTAATGCTTTTTTAAAATTGTCTTTAGATTTAACTGTAACAATGCGGTCTTTAAAAAGAGAGTGGCGTCCAAAGCAGAAGTTGCTGCCTCTGTGCACTGTTCAAAACTTGATATTTCTTCAGAATAAAGGAAATATACAGTTACAACACTGATGAAATATTTTGTGCTTTTCATTGTGTTTATCGTTTCAATATGTGCTCTAATATTAAAAGAGAGGAGTACAAAGAAAACTCAGTGCCTGAACCCCTCTTGGGTTTGCTGACTCGCCGGGCTGCGAGCACAGGGGTGGTGGTGTCCCCTCAGAAAACCCGGCACTGCCACCCTGCCAGAGAGTTACCGGCGGGGTGCGTCGCACCCGCAGCGGCCCCGCCGGCCCCGGCCCGTCTCCCCGCCGCCCGGCGGCCCGAGGGCTGCGGGGGCGGGCGGCCCCAGGTGGGAGCGCGGGGAGCGGCGGGGCGGCCCCCCCACATCCCGCACCCCCCCCCCCCCACCACCACCTTCACCCCGGCGGCCGCTCCCCCGCGCAGCGCTCCGCACCGCTCCGCGCCTCTCGCAACCTGCCGCTGTCAGTCCGCCCGCCCCGGCCGCGGGGGCCAGGCGCCGTCGGGGAGGAGGGGGGACGGGGGTGGGGGGGACGGTCGGGGCCGCAGCCGGGGCCGCGGGGGTCGGGGGGGGAGGACACAGGAATGCCAGCACCCCTCCTGCAAGGGCCGCCACCGCTGAAGCCCTGACACCGCCACAGCTGCGAAGGGGCCGGGGAAGTCCCCAAAACCCAAGCCAGTGTAAAAAAAAAAAAAAAACTGCCTTTTTTTTTTTTTTTTTTTTTTTTTTTTAAATTCTAGGGGATGGCCGCACAGGATTTCTCGCACAGGATTTAAAAAAAAAAAAAAAAAAAAAAAAAAAAAAAAGTGAAATAAGTGAAGCACAATGAAGAAAGTGAGAGGGTGCGAGGGGGAGGGAGAAAGATTAGGTTTCCAAGAGAAATAAGAGACGGAGCCAAATAGCGCTTTTTGAGGGAGAGGTAGGAGAGGCTGCAAAAGGTGAAGAAGAAAAAAACAGGAGGAACGCAATAGCGAAGTCGTAGTGGCACGGCGAAGTGTTTGCCATTAGCTTCATAATCAAAATCTGAATATTCGGGGCTGTGCTTCCTTGGGCTCCTGAGTCCCCTAACTAGTACGCAAGTCCTAGATCAAGTGTTCTTATTACTTCTTTAATATGAGACTTTAAGCATGCAAGAACTGAAAATGCAAATCTCTATAGAGCTTTATCCTTTCATTTTAAACAATGTAAGGAGAATGCAAATATTGGCAACTAATGTTGAGGCAAATAAACAACTTCAAACGCTTACTGAAACGATTCAAAAAGTTACTGTGCAGAGTTATCAAATAACTATGGCTATACGATACCATCCTTTGTAAAAATTTATGACTTTTCAGTGAAAGAAGGCTTCAGTGCAAAGCTTTTTAGTGAAATAATTGCTGAAGAAAGTGTAAGCAGTTATTACCTCTCAATATTAATGATTGAATTCTTGTTCATATTGTATCTTTTCAGAATGTGCTTTTGACCTACATGTGGTACAAAAGCATAACTTAAATCAATGCCAGCAAGTTTGCCCAAAGCTTATAACATCAAGTGAAAAAATAGAATGTTTTAAATATATGAAAACAGTAAACCGTTTAACTCATAAAAACATCTGGAGCCAACACAGTTTGGAACATCATTTATATTTTCATGTATGGGCTAATATTTGCATTCGCTTTGTTTTTCGGGTTTGGTGATGTTTTTGGTTGTGGTGTTTTTTTTTTTCTTAACTTACGATTTATGGGGAAAGAGATCATATAAAATTGACCTGAATGAACCAGTGTACAATTCCTCCTCTTCAGGACTTTTGTAGTCTCGCTCAGTTTTTTACGTTGGAGGCTGAAAGCACCATCTTCCTGAGTATTTATCAGAATGTAAGTAGGATTCTTGAACAGTTCTTTCTAGTGTGTGGTTTGCATATTTGCAATATGCATATTACAGTAAAATCAGACAGATAGTCATACTTGGGGACCACCGTTTGAGTGGTATACATGGTCATAGCTTTGTTGAAGTCAGCAAAAAGATGTCAATTTACGCCATTTAAGAATATTCTCCTTACTGTCAAAGAGAAAGCTTACAAATATGAATTCAGTTTATTTTAGCCAAAGATTTTATTGTACTCAAGAGCCTACCAAAGCAAGAGGACGAGGTTTTATTGTACTGTAATTATGATCAGTTCGTATTTTTCCATGGCAATTTGGTGAAGGCAGGCATCATTATTTAACCTTAGAGTCAATCCAGATTCACAACAGATGTATGTTTATTTTCAGTCTTTTCTTTTTTTCCCTAAATTTTGCCTGTTTAACTCCCATAGAAGCAATATAATTCGTTTCTCTTGATACCTGTGCTGCAATGGAAATCTACAGATATAAGCAATAATAAAGCCTGGGGATTATGCATCATTTCAGGGATGCTTGAATGCCTTAACTGAAAATCCTTGCACAGAAAATGAATAATTTGTTGACTGACTTCTCAAAAATACTGAATCCCTGACTAGTTATGAATGATTATAATCGCATTTACCATTCATAAACCTACGGTATGCCAGTATCTTCACTATACTTCGCCATAAAAACATTTTTTTGTGAGAAATTACGCTACCACAATACGTACCACAGAACTTTAACATTGCATTTCTGTGGTGTATTTCCAGTTCACTCTTTTTAACGTTTACATGTGCCATGGTTTAACACTTATCAGACACAATTTTTGCTTTAAAGACTACAACATATCTATAAAAACTCTAAGCCTGAATCCATATTTTCGACTACTTCTCCCGTATACATATGGATTCTGTTCTAATTTTCATGATCTCCAAGTATTACAAATTTTAAAGCTATGCCAGCAATTCAGTATATTACATAAAAGTTATGCTGAACTATGAGGCCCTCACTGAAAATGATTTACAAGTTTGCATTACATCATTAAAAGTTATTTGAATTGCCAGCCCACTCTTACCAGTGAAATATCTTATGCTTCCTATTTAATTTAAATAAACCGATGAAATATTGAAATGGTTAATGTACTTGAGGCTTCACACCTGAACTATGATGTTTCAGGAATGCTTTTAGAGTTTAAGCTATGGGAAACTTGCATTCCACGTTAGATACTCAAAAGCCCCAGAACAAGTCCTCTTCAAAACTTTGGTGTGTGCTGGTTTTAAATAGATGATAATTTATTTGCAAACTGAACCATCTTGCACAATGCTATTTGTTTCCCAATCTGCATGTTATATTGCAATTTGACAATTGTTTCATTCTTTCTAGTATTATCTCCACTTAAGAACACTGAACTAAAAAAGTTATCACAATCCTTGTAGGATACTTTAATAACACGTATCTTGCATTTGTGTTTAGAAATGTATTCAAAGTGCATCTGCAGGCAAGTCAACGATGCCTGAAAAATATGTTTTCCATTTTGTTTTCTCCAAATCTTCACAGTTAGACACTACGCTCGGTCCATTCGCCCATTAAAATTACTAATCACAGAGAAAAAAAAAAAGTTTGTATTATTACATATTCTTCATTTTATTATTTGATACAATTTGCATTGTGGATTTGGATCTGTATATGTATTCGAAAGGCATTTTACCAGAGTCCCCATCAAAAATACAGACGCAGTTGTGCACGGAAGAAAGGCGAACCATATTTTCAGCACTCCGTATTTTTAACAGTTTACTTCTTACTGTGCTGTACAGATAATCTTTTGCTGATTATACTTCAAGTTTTAATCCCCCAGAACAAAAAATACAGATGATTCAAATCTTTGTGCATCAAGTGTTTTACGCTATGACTTACACCCATTTACTGGGTAAATACGCAATACGCTTAGCTTACAAAGACCGAACTAGAGAAAAAAACCCTACTATTACCTGAAATATTTATTGTCCCCTGGCTGATACTTCCAGGCCCTTGCAGGACCAGCAGCAGGGGGCATATTTCATAATTCTGCCTCCATCAGGGGATGTTAGGAGAGTGATAAGTCACTAATCTTCATCACCTCTTTTACACATTAATGAGTAAAATACTACTCATAGTGTGTATTCCCAGTCATTTCTGATTTTCTGTGCTCTGGAGTGAGAAAAAGACACATATGCATACATCAAGAATAAATAACTGCAAAATATCTAGGTTTTAATAGCTGCTGGGATTATGTCACTTACTTTGCAGGTGTGTTTGCTTATGATTTATAGCGTGATGAGCTCTAGACTTGGAGCAGAAACCCCTAACTAGCTAGTATTCGAAACAGAAAGAGATTCACTGCCCTAAGAGCTCAGACTCTATTCATTTCACCAGTTTCACGTGGGAGTACTCCTGTGTTTTTACAGAGTCCTGTTTGCATTCACGGCGATTTGCTTGACTAAAAGCACTTGCAGGATTCAAACCTTAATTAATAATAGCTGTAGGAAACAAAGAGCTAAAAATTGCATGTACTTTTTTTAGGCATAGCTGCATCATGCTCCTCAAAGCCTAATGTCAGATAACGCTAACAACAGATACTGGATGGAGAAATTAAATACGAAGTAACAGTTGTTTGAAATGATCATTTTAGATGAAACTGGTTTTTTTTAGATGCAGATATTATGGCTTGTGAAAGAATGAGAAAAGAAAAAAAACAAGTGAAGCAAGATTTCCCTAAAAAATACATGCCAAGAAGAGCTTAGTTTGCAGAGACATCACCAAAAGACACAATCGTATCTGTCTCAAAGATTCTGATCTGGGAAACTATTTTAAGTTTGCTGGTGTCAATGACACTACTGACATTAAAAAAAAAAAAAAGGGAAAGTTCTTAACTATCTTGAAGAAAGGTCCAAGTGGCATATGTTAAGGAGACTGACACCTTCCAAAACCACATTTATTTGCATAAACTCAGTTTTTTTATTTCCCCAAAGCAGAATGTAGCTTCATTGGTGAGCTGTGAATATGTTATACTATTTCTTGAAACGAACCTGTCCAAGATATTTGTATTTGTTATGCTTTATTAGGCATCCCACTTGCATGTCCTTTCATGTGATGCAGATAGGTCTTAGGGTGGGTTCAATAAACTATTCCAGTAAGGGACTGTCTTTGAGCCGCTTTCACACCATCTAAATATAAATATAAATATCGGACTTTGGCGCACCAAATCACTCTCAGGAGCCACTTTCCTCTCTTCATTGATGTCTATTTCATATATTTCCTTTAAATTAGATGCCCACAATAGAAGTGGGCCATTTATTCCTACCCCCTCTTTTCCGAAAGGAAAGTGCCTAGCACCGTGGGCTCCCTGAAGCTCAGCTGTGCAGCAAAGAAGAGGTATATTATTTGGCATACTTTCCAGCTGACTGAGACACAAATGCGAAATACAGCACGTGGGGACACTGTCTGGATTTGTGCGATTCCCTCATAGGCATTTTGTCCATGAACTTTACGCATTTGTGCATTTGAGCTGTAGAACGTATCACTTAGGGATTTAGATTTTATTTAATAATCCAAGTATATTTCAATACAAGATGGTAAACTAAAAATATTTTCCATTTAACTGTTTCAAAACGCCATGTGCAAGAGAACACAACAAAATGGAATTAACTCATAACATATGCAACTCTTATTTGTGCAAGAGCAGTATATGCCCCTAAATCCAGACTGCAGCATCTGGAGGCATAGCATGTCTCTAATGGAAGAGAAAGGCACGAGACATGTCAGCTTCTTGGCTATGTTACACTGAAAGCTGTGCCTTTTCCTTCATGATACCCAATACAACTCTGATTAAAACTAATAAAACAGACACTGTCCAGGTAAACTGCCTTGGAAGCATTTTGGATTTTTCATCTCGTTAGTTGTAGGCAGTAGGATTAAGCTGAGATAGATATTTATGATATAAAAAAAAATCTTATCTAAAGCTCTTTCATTTGAAACAATCAGATTTGAATAAAAACTAGTATGCCATGGTATGAATCATGCGTTCATAGTGCATCCAAACATACAAATTCCCATTTGTAGAAACAAGTTTTGCTGTCACCACGATATTTGTAATGCCTCTTTCTCATTACTGCTTTTTACCTCCAGTAGTATTACAAATGATGGATTCTTCATACACTTTTACTACTGTGGTCAGCTTGGTAGAGACTCTGAAAACATTTTACAGAAACAATTCATCCTTTAAATGCTTTACAACATGAACTGCCTTCACACTTGACCTTGAGAAGTGCCGACTCTTTTCTTTTCCCCATCGACCTCGCAGGATCAACTTAATCGTTAGACTGTAACAGCAATTTAAAAAAGTGCAGCTAAACATAAATACTGTTCTTCGTGGTTACAAAAAAAACCCCAAAACCACCCACTGAAAATTGCATTTTGAAACAAATATGTATGAAAGAGACCTGGTGGATAAAATACTTTACTGGTGCATTTTCAAATTTTTACTGCACTAAAATCGTTAAATGATCTGCTGTAGAAGTGCAGAAGCCTAATTTTAAATTTTCTTTCATTCATTTTTATCAGTTAATCTCCTCTGTTACATTCATACTACGCAAGGGAGAAAGTACCCCTGTCTATTGGAATTACTCTTATTTGCAGAAAACACAAGTAGAAACGGAGAAACTGCATTGCTGCAAAGATTTGTTTACTAAACTTCGAAAGTCCTATCACAAACAGCACGCTGGATGTATAAATACACATATGCATACACTAAAAGAGGGTGTTCAACCAGGCAAAAATACGAGCATACCTCCAGGCTCAAACCCTTAATGTACGATTAAAACAAATTAGGTTAGTGCCTGCTTTCTTTTAATAACAGGGAAAGTTCTTAGATGCATTATACAAAAATAGAAAGCCTCGCATTAAAGCAAATGAAGGAGCAGAGAAAGCGCTTTGCACAGATTACCAGACAAAGTTCTGACTTCGCTTCCTAGCAGGGTGAAATGTTTGGGAATGTATCTAATCTAACACACCCTATAAAACTGTACAGTAGTCCCTGGTACAACAGTGAGCTCTATGGAAAAAAAGGTCCCATCCCAGAGCAAAATTCCAAGATTTCAGCCTGCGATGCAAAACTGAAGCTGTGTACCCATTTTGGAAAGCAGGTAGGCAGTCTTCCCTTATCCATGTACAGTAATTTCATTATGTATGACCCCCTACAGTGGTGGTAATGAGGCTTTTTTTAAAACATACCTTGACTTGATGATGAGAATATTTTCTTCTAAAAATAAGTCATATGTTTAATTTCTAATATGGCAGGCATGGCGTGTATCCAGGGGTGCATGCAGTACATTTACCCTGTACAATTTGTAGTCTATCAGACTTTCCCAAATGAACTCCCATAAATATGAACATACATTGCTTGTTTGTTTTCTTTTTTTTTTTTTTTTTTTAAGTTTCCTTTATTGGTATCATAATAGTATGACCCAAATATAAGGAAATAACCATATCATATTAAACACAGGAATACGCTTTCACAGTCGTTTATTGTGCATAGCTAGTAAACATTTCCTGGCAAACAATTTAGAGAGTCCATAAATTCCATCCTAACACTACTTCCGTAGCTAGATGCAATGCACCATACACGAGGGTATTAGCTCAGTCTCTCTCATCCGGAATGGGTGGATTGGAATTGAAAAATCCCCACCCCCCCATTATAGCACCATATGTCTCGAAAGTCTATCCTCTCTCAGGGCAAACGGCTCCTCTCAGATCCGCCTGATGGATCACGACTTACACCCCGCTGTCCCTCGCTATTTAATCTAACAGCATTTCTGAAGTAGCTATCAGGAGAGCACACCGAGCCAAGCATCCCTTTGGCGTTAGTGGCAGTTCCCCACGCAGAGAATATCAGGGATATGGAATAGCAGAGAGAAAATCTACCACACCATGCCAATTTGTATGGAAAATTTGATCCTCAGGCTAGGGGTAGGGAAAAGAAGAAAGCCTCTCGCTCCAGAAAATTGAGCAGTGCTCATGATTCCCCGGTTCCTTTTGTAACCAGTTAACCACTGTTAGTAGAGCAGCTTTGCAGCATCTTCAGAGGTACTGAGTCTATAACAATTTCAAGCAATTTTCTCTAGATATCTTATTGAGGTGTTTATAGATTGAGGGATTATTAGGGGAACAGTTAACCCATAAAAAATTTTTGTGTATTAGGTTTCCGCTTAATCTTTTTCAGTTCTCTTTCTCTGTGTGCACCAATTTATAATGGGGGAAAAGAAATCCTTTAAATGACGCTCAAACCGTTTGGCATTTGAAAGAATTTGTGTGAGATGATCATGTTAAGGTAAAGTTCATATTGCTAGTAGAAGAGACTAAGCTGACATATTTCCTGCAGTTTGTGTCCTTATTACAGGTATACATTAATATCATTCCTGTTACAGGTATTATTTCCAGATTATTTTGGATTGAAAACAAAGAGTTAGCAAAAATCTGGACTCCTTCCAAGTTTCCAAAGACCAGCTCAAAAGCTCAAAGGGGTTCAGTCACCATGTCAATGTTCTGCTTTACGATCTTTAATTTTACAGGATATAATGCTAAAACTTCTTCCCTGTACCCCTTGAATCAGCGTCGGAGGAAGGGTTGTGTGATAACAAAGACAACTAAGGGCAGAATGATTTTATTTCACTGATCATGAAAGTATTTTGTTTTCTAACTGCTTGCTTTTAAAATCCTCTTTCATTTCTTTAAATCAGTTGGAACCACTATTAAAGAAATAGTCCTCCCTTTAGTTCCCAGCTTCATTATGTATATTTGGTAATCCATGTATATTATCATAATCTTTCATCAAATGTGGTCTCCTTCGCAAGATTATTACGGGAACAACCAAAGGCTTTGGAGTAAAAAGTGGGATGGATTATTGCACTTTTTGAAACTAATTAAAATGACTAGGACTTCAGCGCTCTAGAATTTTAGATTTTTACCCTGTGTTCTTTGCCCACTGCTCGACAGCAGACCTTGCACGAGCATCCCTCATTTGCTGGCTACTCATCTTTACAACCTCCCTGTACTTCCTCCTAGTACCTCTAAGGCACCGAGTTCAGCCATGAGTCCTTCTGCGGTACTCTGAAGAGAAGTAGTTTGTGGTCTGCAATTTGCTCAACTTATTGTCTGATGATAAAGCCCCTAATTCCTTTCCTGGACCAGGACCTCCGCCAGCTTCCTTTCATTGTGCACATGGGCAAACAGAGGCAGAAGAAAGATAACGCTCCGCTTGTTCAGCACAACTCCAGCAATCATTTTCTCTTTTATGTTTCCAGTGAATCTGATTGCTGGCAAAAGCTGCCAGAAAAAGACAAGTCTGATCAGAAGGAGCATGAGCAGAGAAAGTCCAGTTTCCCAGATACGTAGCCTCAAGGATTATTTTGTACTGGTGATAGGGTGTATTAGTCACTGGGACTGGTCAACCTTGGCCTCTCACAAGTCGAACAAGTGTTCCTGCTCATGTGAATGTCCCCTAATAACCATTTTGCTAGGAATACTTGTCTGATTGGCACAGTAAAATATTTTCTTATATTTATCATTACACTCATGCATGGTTATATGGATTTTTTTCCTGACTCTCCTCACGGTACAGAATACCAATAACAAATTCAATTCATGTGTTTTATGTACATTAAATAGTAGGAAATACATCTGTGTAGAAAATGTAGCTAGTTCCTGTGCTTGCAAAGTCTCTCTGGATTTATTGTATTGAAGCCAAATATATTGTTAATCCATTTAATACTGATTGTATTCTCCAAATATGTTTGGTGTTTCCTTTCAGAACTGTCATATACGTAAGGCAGTATTATACGATCATAGGGTACTGGCATAAAATCATTAAAACAGGTAATACATCGTGTTCTTGCTGATAAAATTCTTAGAATCTCACTAATTAATTTTAGATGGTGACCGGTTGAATGATCAGTAATATTTTAATAGCACCTCTACGGAGATCTTTGCCCTTTTGTATCAGGTGCTGTGGACTGAACGGGAGAGCTTTTCGTCTAAATAGGAAAGATAAAGGGTAAAAGAAATGAAACCAGATCATTATAAGGCAACTATACCTAAAATTAGAAACGTATACGGCAGATATTCAGTTCAGGTCTGTCGTTAAGAATAGTTCGCTTGCAACACAAATAGAAATGCAGTATTCCTTTTTAAAATTTTTTCTAGGGAATCATGTAGCAAGAATTAGGAGATGCATTCCCTGAAAGCATTCTTATTTAATACCATTTCCGAATAGGTTTCACCCTCTTAAAGAATGGGATTAAATCAGGGTGAGGTAATTGGGAGTTATGGTCCAGTTAGTGAACTTTACCATGAAGCTAGTGGCAAGTTAAATCATTATAATATGGAACAGTGTTTTGTGAAGAAAACTGCTGGAAGTCTAACAGTTTGAGTGCCACTGACTTCAAAGAGGCTGGCATTTCAGACCAAAATTCCAGAATTTTATAATTTTTTATAATTGTAGCTGCATTTTTGGTGTTATGTATTTCTGCTTAAAGCATCGAAGTGAGCAATCTGCATATGATACTGTAAATAAACAGAGGCTACGAAAGAACACTGTGAATCCAGGTTCACACTTTACTCCTACCAAAAAAACCCAGACAGCTTCTGTACTTTAAATCTTTCACACCTCTCAGTAACTGTGTCAATATTTTTAAAACCATACACTATTATGAAACAATAATTCAAATTGTAGTTTTATCAGTCTGACATTTTATATCTCACTTTTTATGCCTCGTTTGAAGAATTCTCATTGCTGTCACATTTAAATAATAATTTTAAAAGTCCGTACTTCTTCCATACAGGTCATGAAATACCTTAACATGGAAAAAATGCTTACGGGCTATGGAATAATATTAACATGAGCTGGAAACCTCAGAGTGCCTGTAATAAAATTTCAGCTAAATTAAATAAATCAAAAATGACAATTTCCCTAACTGTATCCAACACTGAAAGAGGAATTCTCTACTAGACTTCGATGTGACAGAGGAATCAGAGAATTAAAAATCAATTGCTTATGTGCAAATAGCTACAATTTGATTATATTTGTCATGAGCAAATGAATTCAAATCCAAAATTTATATTTGGTGATATTAGCCAGCCAGCTTTTATAAAGTTGACAGTGAGTGTGAATCAGTTATTTGGAGAAAGTATAAAAGGAAAATAATTGACTGACAACTTCAATCTGCTAAAGAGCACTGTAAAGGACATCTCAAAAAAGTCACAATCAAGGGAAAACCTTCTACACTTTTGTTGAAAATAATAAAATGAGTTCTTATGTGAAGGCAGCTACTCAAAAATAAAAACAAAACAAAAGGGAGGAGCAGGGAAAAATGTAGTAATTAATATAAATTAGAAGCGCGGAATTATAGAGCATTGATAAAGAAAGCCAAAGGTCACAAAGAGAAAACAGAGATAAGGACAATATGAAGACATTTCGAAATGATATTATGAACAAAAAATCCTAACAATTGACTTGCTCCATTATTAAATGGAAATTACTAGGACTTTTAATAATAACATTAAAAAAAAGGCATTCTCAAATACTTTTATTCTGCATTTTGAGAAAAAGTCAAATGATGTATTCATATCAGATGATTATGATGAAGGTCTATTTCAGTAGTAGCACAGGAGAATGTTAAATAGCAGCTAATAAAACTAGACATTTTTAAAATCAGTAGACCTGAATAATTTGCATGAAGGTATTTTAATACATTTGGCAGAGAACCTGTCTGCACGGTTAGTGAGGATTTTTAGTATGTCTTGGAGAACTGGGGAGGTTCAAGAGAACTATGCAAAAATTTTTGTGAATAGTTAAAAAGAATAAATGTGATGACCTAAATGTCTATAGGCATTTCAACCTCACATTGATCTTAAGCATAATTAGGAATGGCTTCTAGGAATATTAGTTCATTTTAACCAAAATAGTGAGAACAGAAGTTTATGGAAAATTATCTTGCCAAAGCTAACTAGATATTGTTTAATAAGAGTATATATTTGGTAGGATAAAGGTAATTTTACTAGTATTAAATATGTAGAGGAATATTAGAAAGTCTTTTAGTTGTTAATCATAATATTTTGATGAAGAAAAAATTTATTAAAATCAATATTGTACCTATTAAATAGAGTCAAATCTCGGTTTCAAGCATGTAGTAAGTGGGGAAAAATAATCAGTGGTGTTTATTTTAATGGTGCCCACAAATGCATGGCCGTGTGATATTTTTTTTCTATCTGTAACTCTTTTATCAAAGATAAGAAAACATATTTAGAAAGTTTGCATTTGAAATTATTGGAAGATTAGTAAATAAAGAGCGAGCCAAGTCACCGTGGAACCCACATTGCTGAGGAAACTGGCCACAGTTAAACAAACTGTAAATTTTGGTCTAGACAAACATAAGACACTGCTCTAATAACAACTGTATGTCACTGCTACAAGGTAGGGACTCTGCCCACAGACTTGAAGTCAGTCTGAAAAAGCCCGTAGAGCAGATAATCAGCTGGGAAGAGCTGTGAGTACAAGAGGGTAGACACAAATCTGATACAACCCATGGGCACATCACCAGAGAAATATACAATATGGTCATGTTACCTCTGTCCTTGGCACGGATGCAACCAGTTCTGGAAACAGTGTCCACAATTCAAGAGAGATTGTTGAAAAATTGGAAAAGGTTCAGAGGAAAGCAACAAGAATGATGAAAGGATTGGAAAACATTCCTTGTAACGAAAGACTCAAGGAGCTCAATCTATTTAGGTTATCAGAGAGATGTTTAAAAGGCTACTTGATCACAGCTTATAAATAACTATGTGAGAAACAGAAATTTGATAACACTAGAGTTTTCAGTCCAGTGACAAAGGTATAGCAGAAGCCAGTGGTAAGAAGATGTAGTTGGAGAAACACACTGGAAGGTTTAAATCAAGATCGAATGCTTTTCTCCATTAAAACCACACACGCACACACACACACACAAAAAAAAGTTCTGGTGCCCCTTACACAGAGGGGCGGACTGAATAGATGACCATAATAGCCTTTTAGTTTTATAGGCCATGAATCTACGACTTCAATTGCAGGCTTCTCTGCTCCGTATTTTCTTACGCCATCACTGGGCAGATCCAACCAGTGCGAAGTTAATCAGAACCAGGTGGAGCCTGTTTTTTGCAGCACAAGGAAGCTTCGCCCTGAAGCTACATTGGATAAGACCAGGATTTGACTGGACCGAAGGAATTAATACAGTACGAAGAGCGCGTGTCTATTATATTGACGCCTATAATTTCTAATTATTGCAAAATGTATTGATATTTGAGTGAATGTAAAACACCGTCTTGAGGGGTGAAATATGGTAAATTTTATGGCAAAGTGATTTTAACCCCAACACACACCTTATCGGCTCCAGAGAAATAAAAGGAAATAGAAAATTACATACAAACACACAGAGCACTGTGTAAGAAAGACAGAGTACAGGAAAGAGAACTAACCCATTTCGCCCGATTTTTGTGCTCTTGAGAATAGCATAGGTCCAAAAACTTTCCTTCAACCACAGAAGTTTCTGAATTAACATTCTCATTAAGAGGGGCTGCAGGAGGAGGTGGAGCAACAAAGGAAAGAGAAATGCTAACGGAAAAAACACATATAAACAACATACCATATGTAGGACACTCACCATATGCCAGCCTCACTTTTTTCCTCTCTCTCTAATGTGGTCCAATAATTCCAGTCATCTAGAGGGTTATTCACACTGTCTACTTTAGGCATCTGATTTAGGTGCTTTGAATTGCAGCTGCCCCCTCCTCCCCAGCCCCCCGGCACCTCTGTCTCCCTGCCAGCTAGGCAGGGAAGTACAAACACCTAGGTTCAGTTCTTAAAACTCTGCCTAAGTTAGATATCTAAGTTAGCCTGAAGCTGTTGTATAAATACCACTCTTTCCTATTAAATTTAAAAAAAAAAATATCATTGCTATGGAAAAAATTAGTTGTTTAAATTACAGGGATATAAAAGTGCAGGAAAGTTTACAAATTCAAGGCCAGCTCCTTAGCTGGTACAGTTCATATACTGGCATTCAAATAAACAGACTGATTCCCATTTGCCCCGGCAAAAGTGCAGCCTTCAAGTTGGTTTTACAAACCAAGTCGGCCACCTGATTCTGCTGGGTAAAGCACATACGTTTTCATAAAATACAGAAAATAACATTTTACAATGTAAGTCCATTAAGAAAAAACCTCAGAGGGGAAAAAAAAATAAAAAGAAGAAGTTGTGTAGGAAATGGCAGCTATTGCAGTCTGCAGAAAGCACTTCTTTTATAAAAGCAGAGAAAAAGTGTTGAGAGATCAGCATTAGACTCAATAACGATGGAAAATAATGTATTTTTCTGAGGAAGTTTCTTACTCCCCTTCCTAAATAAATTTTTGGTTTATTTAAAAAACATTCTAAATGCTTTGCTGCCTCATAGTAGCTAATAGCTTTACTATATACTTCACTTTTATCGTGTGGTACTGCAGCACGCCGCAGTAAGCAAAGCGTGCAGATCTCAGCTCAGTACGAAGCTAGACATTTCACAACAGCAGAAAGGCAACTTTGCATAAATATTGTTGAAAGACAGTGAAGAGAGAAGAGGAAATTCTGCATCTTTAATGCAAGGTCTTTAATGCTAATATATATCAAAATGCTCTGCATACTCCTGGAACCCTTCTGTTAAAATGTCTCTAACTCTAGGGACACATTGTATGAGGCAGTTATGCACCATTTAAATGTGAAAAATGCACACTTTACTTGGAAAAAGATGTGTGATGTGAAGTGTTTTTAAGAATAATTGAATGATTTTGTGATTCATTAAATGCTTTTTCCTCAGCAAGCAAGTAATGGCTTTTCCACTAAGCACCCAAGGGGTGAAAAGTCAAACAGTTAGAAGGAGTAAAGCGTCCTTAGGAAGAGGATCATTTACAGTGCTTTTTGGTTTATTTCTTATCTCTTTTTTGTTCCAAGAGGAACAGAACAAAGAGGGAGGGGGAAAAAGTGAGTAGCTACATGTAGGAAATTAAAAAGATTGAATGCTGGGGACAAAAGAATATGTGGCAGTTGTCTACTCTTTGGTTTAAGAGGAAATAGAGAAAAATTGTGGCACCTAAAGTTTATTGAATATGGCTTCACATACATATCCCTGCTGAGACCATGGGATCACTTCTTTTATGGGAGAGAAAAAAAAAAGAGCTGTTTTCATATACCCAATATATCTTTAAGCCAAAGTGTAAATCTTCAGTTTCTTTCCCTTTCTTTTCTTTTTTTTTTTTTTTTTTTTTTTTTTTTTTTTTTTTTTTTTTTAAATCTAGGGAAACAATACACACCTTGACTCCTGCAAAAAAGATCTCTGGCAAAATCACAAGACGCCTGCTTAAGTAATACCCAAAAGGTAACTCCATGCATTCCACTGGCCAGAAATAATTCACAGCACGATGAATCCACAAGAAAGTCAATAGCATATTATAACGCTCTTAGGGGAGCTGTAGCTGTAAGAGCAATGTGAAGCAATGCCTTAGCATGAGCTATCACTTTATATATGTGCTGTATACATGAGCATGAATTATATTACAACATTTGACACGCTATGGCTTTTGATCTACTGTGACTTATGACCTCTGTCCTATTGTGACCTTTATGCCTAAACCTGTAGAGAATAGTTCAAACAATAGAACGTACATGATAGATGACACTAAGATAGGATAAAAGTGTATAAGGAATATCAACACTCATGCGCAGGGCAATAGCTAGCCAAAAACTGTCAAAGATTAGGAAGATGCTTTCCTGGGATATGAAATGACGAATTTTCTTGCACCTTCCCCTCAGGCATCTGGAGCCAAGGATGCTAGCCTAGATGGACCACTGGTCTGATTAGGTGTGGCAGTTCTCATATTTCTGTGAACATACGCTGGTGTGGAAAAATACAGCTTATATGGTTAATAGAAAGTTCTGCATAAGGCAGGAAGGAATCTTTGACCAGTGATAAAATCCTTGTCAGCTTTCAGCTGAAAAGCCAGTTGAACTTTGTATAGATTCTGTTTCCACCCAGATCAACTGTGATTTCCAGCTGATTTCAGTGGGAGCAAAAGGAAAACTGCAAAGACTCCACCTATGGGGGAGCACTCAGACCCCACAAGCAACTACATTTTATTTTTAATAAAAAAATGCAATAATCCCTGTAGATCTGGGGTCTCATGAGATTTTCCAGATAGCCAGGGCTGGCACTTATTTCCCTCCACCGGAGGGAGAATTTGAAGGCAGTCTTTTACAGCTCATCTCTATCAGCCTCCGTTGCTGCTCTATTTTTCAACAGCTCCTATTTGGTTAGTCTGTTCCAGCAGCTTCCAGCTGCAATCTTGGACTCCAAAGACTGGCTTCCTGATCATCAGCTACCTGGCTCCACACAACAGTCCAGGGACCAGGCATTCAAATACAATTAAATTGCTCTCCAAAAGAAAGCTGGAGAGCAAGAAGTAGTGTTGGCATGCTGCAGAAAAGCAGGAAGACAAAGAATCAACTGACAGTCTATATAGCATGAGACTGGAGTCTTTGGCTAAAATGTGGAATTATACTGCATCTTGGAAAAAAGTATGGACAAAAAAAGCAGCCATGGAATGAAGGTATCCATAAGGGCTTGGCTGGAAAAGTTTTCAGCTTTTTTCAACAGCTGGATATAGACACATTAGTAAAACTTTGATCATAAATCATATTTTTAATATTATTGTCATAACCTTAAGACCCATCTTTTCATAAAACATAGAAGCTATAGCTTGTCTGTTCCAGGTGTAAATGTCAATTTATTTAATTAAGCTGATTTTAAAACAAACAAACAGAACAGTTTCTTGGATAGACTTTGAGTTTTGTTAAACCCAAATTTTAGTACAGCCTTCATTGATTAGTAAAAGCAAAACAAGCCACTGAAACTGTAGCCAAGCCCGGTATACCAGGATTTGTATTTGTTTGAAAGAAATCTATTGAAAAATCAAGGAAATTTATACCGATACGGCTAGATCCTATCACCCCACTTAGCCCAATTCTCAGCCCCGTGGGAGCTCTGCTCTTGCAGCGCTCTGTGGAAAGGGTGGAAACGCACAAGTTCAATGGGCAAAGTCTGCCGCTGCCACCTGTGTCCCTGCCCACGCGACTGGCTGTAGACGGGGAGGTAGTTCTGGAGAAGTACAAGGAATTTACACTGAAAAAAAAAAAGCAGTGGAGGACAGAAAGCTGATGTATTAAGCAAGGCCTGGAGACTGGCAAACCGCCCTTTCTGGTGGAAAATTTACACCTGCACAAACTATTAGTACTATCATCTCCTTCATACCACAAAACACACGACCCCCAGCTCAAACAAGCCTCAGGTGGTACCCGCCATCTACACATGCCCTCGTAAACAGATATTCCTGATGTGCTGTTCTTAATATGTTGGGGGTGTGATGTGAAACAGTGTTTGAAAGTGAGACGTTGTAAATGACAAGTTGGATGGACTGGCTTTTGCTGTCATCCTCTCATGATAGCTGCTGGTATGGGGGATAGATACAAAGCTTGCCAGCTTCCTCTGTCTTAAATCTAGTGAAAGCAATATTACAGAAGAGAGTCAAACTGTAAATAAAGCTCATTTGGGAATTTATTAAATTTTTCCTGAAATATTTCTCTTCTCAGAAGTAGAGCTAGATATTGTTTTGCTGGCTAAATAATACAGCAGCATTAGTGGTGAAAAGATTAGGCATCCTGAACTGAGATTCACCTCACGTAACTTAAGCCATTTGTAGCCTAAATGACAATATGCAAACTTACAGTTGGAAGAGCAGGTACTTTCAAGCACAAATCATCTGACTTATTGCAGATATCTAATTTATATAAAACTGAGCCACTCCCTAGGCAATCCCTTGGCTCAATCTCTAAGCAGCGGTTGGTAGCAGAAGGAGAGGTCAGTTAAGAGGCTATTTGTCTCCACTCCTTTCGAGGAATACTGCTGTCACCAGAGTCCCCAGAAAAGACAACCTTTCTCTCACTGTTACACTACCATAAAACAAATCTATAAATATGTGGATTGTCATTACATCCTATCGATAATCTAGATAAGGGATTGAACTGCACTATTATCTAAATATATAAAAAAAGCACGAGTTGTAAAATAATAGGCTGTCAGCAATACATGCCAATCTATTTAGCACGAATTGAGACAGAGATGCATTACCGAGAGAAAGCTGACACCAGTAGAGTTTCTATTCCCCCTATGACACTGAGCACGAACCTTGCCTCCAGACCCTTTGTCTTCACACTTCTCTGACATTCTTCCTTTCCCTGTGTTCCTTTTGTCTCTCCGCTTGTCAAACTGTTCCTCAGACACCTGGGATTTTTCGATAGATTTCCTACCCACTGCTTTGGAACTATGCATTTTTGATCTCACAGATGTATGAACTGAGAGACTGTAGTGAGTTTAAAGAAAAAAAAAAAGTCAAAACTTAGTACATATTCAGAGCAGAATCAAATGTTATAATCTGTTTCCTGGAAAGTAGTTACACGCTGCAAATAGAGATTTCCTGTCTTTTTTCAAGACAAACCAGAAAAAAGACCCTGAAAACCACAATTTATTCTAGTCAAATCAAAATACTTTTTTATTTGTTTGTTTTCTCTTGCCCAATGTGATGCAATGTACACAGCATTCCATTGAAGCAAAATAGTTTACTTTCATGGATATGTAAAAAAAAAGCTGAAGAAACAAAGAGTATGCATCACAAAACTGAAGGAGGACCCACACTCTTACTTTTACACAGAATCAGGGCTGCCATTTATGCCAGGTGAGAAGAGTGTTTGATTCCCTTTTCGTCATGTTAACCGGAGTTAAACCTGTATTAGCCCCCTTCAATGCCTCTTCTTAAAAATACCTTTGTACTGCCACATGAGAGGCAGCTAATGTGATACCAACTACCTAGAAATAACAGATCTGTGGAAGTGTAGGTCAATAAACTGATTTTGTAGCAGGAAAATGAGTTAAAGCTATAATAAACAGCAAAACTGGTGGATAAACAAACTTAAATAGCATAGGGAATCCCTTAAACAAATATAAGGAAAAAGATAGAGCTCACTTGTTTTTTGACAAGATCTTTCACTAAAACCTCTTAAAAAAACTAAACAGCCTTGTGATAAAAGAGAAGGTCTTCATATCTTAATTTGTTAAAGGGACAAGACAGAACTAAATGGTTAATTTTCAAATTGGACGGAGGTCCCAGAACAAAGAAGTGGTAGGATAGACATCTATGGAATCTTGAGTGGTGTGAAAAGGGTAAATAAGGAACAATCTTTTGTCTTCCAGTTTAGGAACTAGTGAGAATTAAATGAAGGTAGCAGGTACCAGCTCCAAAATGATCAGAGAGAGGTAGTTCTTCATACAAATGGAACAACAAAAGCTGTGGATGCTATAAATTTGCCAAGGTCACCTGCTAAACTCATGGCAATAACCAGGGACTATTAAGCATGAGATAAGACTTTGCGTGAAGAAGTTCCTGAGCCACAAACTGTTGCAGAGAGAGTAGTTTGTGGAAATATCAAATATTTGCTTGTTGGTTTGGATTTTGTTCCTTCGCTTTTCCTTTAACATCTATCTGTTGCTTTCCATTTTCAGTCATGTGTTACTGACCTGCAGAATCTCTGGTAGGATCCAGTACTGATTCTCCCAGGGAAGTGCCTAATCCCAGGAGCTTTCCTGCCCTCTCTGGTTGACACTGCTGCACTTGGTACAGAACACAGACTGTGCAGGAAACTTGACTCTTGACTGAAGATGTAATGCCAAGGTTAAAAAAGAAAAGAGATTAATAAAGAGTTAAGGTGGGTTTGTTTTTCTCTTCTCTGTACAAGATGATGAATGGAACACTCCTGACTGACTCTTTATATATGTCCAAAGTGTCCATAACAGTACACCACTATCTGCAGGTACTTAAGACAGACCAGGGCTGGCATGTTTGGATCCATAAGATAATTAGCTCAGGCATATTGCAGGCAAACGCTGACAAATTACTTGCATGGCCACTTCAAATCCAGAAGCAGTGTTAGCTCATTTCCATAATGCTGCACCCCCAGGGCTACTCACACGTCTCAGAGACATATTTCTGCTATGGAGAGTACTCATAAACTATAGCAAAAAAGTGTATATGGACTGAGTCTAATCCACACTGAGTATAGCTGACACCGAAATGGAGATAACAGTGCTGTAAGACTGAAGGCCTGGAAAGCCTCACCTTGCAAATAGCCTGACACTGCACACAACAAACAATACCCCAAGGCTGGTGCAGCACCCCAGCGTAAGGAGCCCCGCAGTGGTGCAGTGCACTGGAGAGCGCTAGCTCCGCAGCAGGAACCTCAGTCACAGGCTTCATTACTGTGTCTCTGAGCCTGTCAAGCTGGGCTTGGGCTGTCTTCACAGCTATCCACTCGATCTTGGCCGTGACATACCCATTTATGTAGGTTTGTGAATAATTTTGAATATTCCAGCCCTTTTCTTCACAGATTATAGGAAGTCGTTGATTTAGACTTCTCATTTTTCCTGGTCTCATTTATCTTTGAATGCTGATAATCCAAAACTTGTTACAACAGTTCAGAACGCATAAAAGACAAACTCCTTTTCATATAGGTATTTCTAAGAACAGTTGAGAAAGGGTTTTATTTTTTTTTTAATTTTTAAAAAAGCAGTTCCATTTGTTTGACCAGCGTAGCTGCTCCGAAGCTCACATGTGGGCAAAGAGCAGAGTGCCACCGGCACCACATTTTATGCTATGTGAATGCTCACAAAACGGAGGAAGTGGAAGTGATGAATTAAGTGAGAAGCTTTTGTTATGATTCTTTCAGTTTTTAAGGGTAAAAAATTGAGAATGGATCTCCTTGGAGAGGAAGGAGAGAGAATGGTACATCTAAAGGACGCAATCTATCATCCTAAACATTGGTAAGTGACATTTCCTTAGGCAGCTGACGGCTAAATATGTCTGTTTTTTTCAGCTTGTACTGGTAGAAGAAAGAAGGAGTCTTATGCCCTCATTTTCAAAAAGGATATCCACAATTCAGTGAGCACAATTTGGTACACAAGCTACTGGTAGAATTGTATTTAGCATACTTAACTACACAGCATTTTCCTGTGTGTATATTTTGGGAGGAAAGGAATTTGTTTGTTTTCATGTGCGTTTTTTATGGTTTTTGTTTAAGTTGCCTGTGATGTGTTAGAAAGTATCATGTGCATAGAGGAACTGCAGCCCTTCCTGTAAATTCAACAAACTGGTATTTGCTGAAAGCGACCTCCGAATGATTTACCTTTTTCACAAAGAGAGGTGAAGAGTAGGAGAGGGGTGGGAAAACAACAGATTTTTTAAAATTATATTAACACTCACTACCTGCAAAAGCATTTGTAGAGAGTCACCCAAATCTCCTGTGGGCATTTCAGCGTAAGTCCAATACAGAAATACACCAGAAAGGAATGACTAGTTGATTGGGCTGCAGGCCAATCTCAGCTACAACTGTATGGTATCATAAAACACCTTGGCCCCTTCCACAACAAGAAATAATCAAGTCTCCATGATACTGTATTCCTGAGGAATGTGGTTTTTCCAGATAATTTTCATTTTCTGAGTCACTGTTAATTTTCTTCAGGCCCTTGTACAGTTCACATTCCTGTTACAAAGGGCAACACCTTAGAAAGTACTGAGATGGTCAGAAAGCAATAGGAAAAGAATGCTAAAAGCAATTACTTCCTCCAAAAGACACCCGCAGTTGCTTGGGTGTTGTAAAAATATGACAGGCTAGATCCAACCAGGAGGCTCAGGGAGCCAACCAACACTCTCTCCTTGGTTTCCTCTCCAGCATGGAGCCAGAAGACCCCTAGACAAGCCCCGCCAGCAACTTGCACCACTACTCCACTCTTCAAGACCGTCCAACTGGGAATGAATATAGTGTCTTGTTACTAAAGTTATTACTTTAAGACTCACCACCATTGACAAGTCAGTAAAAATCCCTCCCTATGACTTATTCTAACCACACAAATTTATCAGAAAAAAAGACCTATATATTACTATATAAAGTTGTTCCAGCAATTATTTTAATTAAGTGATTAAGAATGGCCACAGTATTATCTTCCATGTTATTAGAATGCACAGTAGTAGTCCAATGCTTACAAAGATTTACATTTTGTTGGAATAATATTCATGAATTGGGAATTAAAAATCTCACTCAAACGTGCCTTCACACAGTGGGCCAAATAAAGCAAAGTTGTTCAACAAGGGACTTCTGTGTTAGAGACCTTGAAAATAATGACTTAACAGTATGCTAACTTGTTGAAAAGAATCTCATCAGAGGTCTGTCCAGCTATGACATGTTATGGATTTACTTTGGACTGAGCCAATGAGCTGAGGTATGCCATCGAGATGAAGGAATACAACTTGAAAGATATATATGTCTGTTTTAAGTAGGAATGTTCATTCATTAGCTCACTGCTTCATTCACTAAGCTGTGCACGAACTGCTGCACAAATGAATGATTCAATACAGATGCCTTTAATACACCACATAGCAGTAACGAGCAAGGTACTTGCCATCATGACTCTCCTGGTGAGACAAGGAAGCAATTTCTTCATGGCTGCACTGGGAGGCAGAAGCCTTGAAATAGAAGAATACGGGCTATACTGGGCAAAGTATTCTTTAACCAAAAGAGATCTATACATTAACATGCTCACAATCCTCCCTCACATCTTCAATGTTATGAATTTATTACGGGGGAGCAAGGGATAGAAGAGATGAGTCGTTTCGAGGTCCAGGCTGAACAAAACTCTCCAGAACAGCAGCTCCAGGGGCCACTGAAATAATATACAGGCTTTCACAGTGCAAAGTATGCTAAAGTGGGTCATACAGTTTATTTCCAGATGTTCCCACCCTCGGAGTATTTTCTAATGATATAGGTTAAATCCTTAAAGACTTTCTGCATGAGGCCAACTCTGTTCAGAAATGAGCAAAACCTGTGCAGAATAATTTACTGGGATATAAAAACAGAACAAAAAAACAAACAAATAAAATCACACAGCCCTGTATTTAGAGCTGAAATTACTAAATTTTCACTGTTAATAAAATAATTTATCAAAGTTCACAGAAAGCCTTTTTTTCACCTGGAAAGTTTCCAAGGTCAAGAAATATTCTAAATCGAGTTTAACAAATACCAACAGTTACTAAAGTTTAACAAATACCAAACACTGGCAGACGAAACGTAAGAGGAAGCAGAGAAAGACTAAGCGATGTAAATGATAGAAGCTCTCAGGTAAAGAGTTGTGAAGTGGCTGCCTATCTGAAGAAGCTTTCAGTTTTATCACTGTCTTTCTGTTGAAGTCATAAAGTATCTGTAACTAAGACTGTCAAGTAGTCGTTTTGGTAACGAGCCCGAGAAGGACGTGTGTTTTAATAAGAGGGCTTGAAATATAAACAGGGGCATATTCTCAAAATGAAGCAGAGCATAAAAACATATATGGTTTCGGTCACCAAAGAGCATAAAAACATACATGTTTTTGGTGACCTGTTACAGTAGAAATGAAGACAGTGCATTAGGTAACATTATATACGGACTTGAGCCAACAAAGTTGCATTTTGGCCCATATGTATAGAACACAAAATATAATGCACATTTGTATCTATGGGCCTTCCCAAAGGTTACTAGATGACACTAGAGGACTTACGTTTCTTAAATGAATACAGGTGCCATTGCTGCTACAAAGCACTTTCTCATCACAGACCTTAATGCTTTCTCTTAGGAAAAAAAACAAACAAACAAACAAAAGAACCCCAAAGTCTTAATGCCTTTAGCCTTTCCTTGCGAAATATTGTAGCCATTAATACACCCATTTAACAATGGAGTAGAATGAAGTGCCAGTGGAGAACCTGATTTAAGAAGGACAGAAGACCATAAACACACATGTGATATATTTGTATACTTTTTTCAGTCAGACCCATCTGCATTCCAGCTCCTTTTAGAATAGCTAATGAAAAACTCTCTGTGCCTCCTTGGCGCATACAACAACCGCACATCAAATCCAGTATTTTTTTGCAGTGGTTACTGTGTTTGATTTGCATGCTTTAAACTTAATTCAGACTCATCAGTAGAAATTACAAAGCAAATCAGACAAAACTGTACCTAGCAAAAATTACTTGGACAAAGTAAGGAAATTAGAGGCAGGCTCAGTATCAGAAATATGGTCTTTTAATTGTCAGCTATGCATTAAAAAAAGTCATCCTTTCTCCTGTCATTTAACATCATTTCTGTATTTTTTATTATGATAGTGGTATTTGGAGTACATACATGCTGTCTTTTTTTACCACAGTGTACCTTAGTTACTTTTTCCTGACTGATTTTATAGCCAGGAGATACCGTTTGGTCTTCTAACCTGACCTGCTATATAAATTAGAGAACAGGACCCAGCGATTTCTGCATCAGCCATAATAACTGTTCTAGACTGGGTGTCTTTCTAAGCGATATGTTACAGCTCAATTTTAGAACTGCAACAGATGGAAAATCCAGCACATTGCTATGTCGGAATTTATTCCAAACATTAATTACTATCACTTGATATTTGTGCTCTGTTTCCAGCTCAGAATTGTCAAAATTAAATTTCCAGTAGTTCCATCTTTATTATTAATTGGATAATGACCAAGTAACAACAATAATTAAAATTAAAAATTAATTTTAAAGACTTTTTTAGTTAACAGAACTGGTCAAGATCTTTTCCGTGAAGGTCTTACAGACTGTGATAAAGTCTCCGTCTAACCTTGGGTAAATCAAGCTTCTTTAGTGTCTCAGTATAAGGGACATTTTTCAGACCTTATACCTTTCTTGCAGTTTTCTTCTGAGCCCATTCCAGTTTGTCAATGTCCTTCTCAAAGCATAAATGCTAGAACTGGACAGAGTATTCCAGGAATACTCTCACTAATGACATACACAGAGGGAGTATCACCCTCTCCATCCCTATTCTCTTGCTTAGACATGAAAGGATTGCATCTGACATTTTAATCATAGCATCATTCTGGTAGCTTACTTCCAAATTATTATTTAAGTCTTTTCTAGAGTACATGGTCCAGAGGATTCGGTTCCCCAATAGTAAGTTTTGTGTAAATTCTTTGTCTTTGGCCTCAGGTTTGGTCATGCAAAAATACCTCATTTTAATGAATCTATTGTAATGAGCACTCTGGATTAACTCATTCCGCTTTCATCATCATTAATTGTTCACCAAATGATTTTGTCACCTGTAAGTTTTGCTATTGATAATCTCACATTTTCCAGACTTTGCTAAAGATATTGAATGGCATTGGAGAAAGAACAAATCCTCACAGGATCACACTAGAAATATTTTTCCCTGCATGACTATTCTACATCTATGCTTATTTCTTTACTAACTCCGTTTTAGTCAGTCTTTTGCATGATTTTTAACAGGTTTTTAATTGAAAATCTCAGCATTAATTAATTATTCTGCAATTTCCCCAGCATTCTGTAATTAAAAATTTAGTAATACACTGAAATAAACGACCTTAGCTTGCATCAAGGCTATTATCTGATCCTGCCAATTGAAAAAAAAAATGTAGTATTTGTTCAGCATTGTTTCTAGCTACTGATGGGATACAAAATGCTTTTCATTAGCTTCAAGATAGAAATAGATCTTCCTGTCTTTTTCTAGAAAAACAGATGTGTCTGTGTATAAGCACATCTGCCTTTTGTACATCATGATCCATGTTTTTACTGTCCTTGCTGAGTACTGGATTTAAACCATTACTACAATCTCACTTTTTCTTTATATACTTAAAGTATTGTTTCTTGTTTTCCTTCATCCTCTACAGAGTTTTTCAAAGATACTTTCAGCTTCCTGTATCATTTGTCCGTATTTCCCTAGAGACAGTTTTAAACTAACTGTTATTACTCTAGTTTTTAGTTTTGTGAGTTTTTATTTCTGCCTTCATTTTCTTCTCAATCAATAGTACATTTTTAGGCTGAAGATGTCTTTTAAGTATCGTGAAGTAGTGTGTCTTCTGACACTGAATTTATCAAACCTGAATTATATTCCATATTTTCATGTTTAAATGTTTCCTGCCACATAATTTTGCTCACAGTTTTTCTCAGCTTTGGGAAACCAGGCAAAATATATACATTACTAGTAAAGTATTGCCAAGGCAGATATTGGCAAAGTACATAGATATTTCTGATGGGAAAAGAATAACAAACTTGCTCTTCACTTCCCCAAAATACACATCAAAATAAGGCCAACTGTAGAAAAAATCTGGGTTGTTGGGTATTTTTACTCACCAAATTAAATGAATAATGGGTTTTTTTTTTTGTTTTCAAACAAACATTTAGCAGTTTAATTAATTGCTTACACTGATTTGTCCTAAGGAAAGGTACTCTAAAGTTAACCCGAAATGCAAGATCATTTAGTCTGCTCTGACTCATGTCCTCTGTGATCTGGAAAAAGTCCCTTGGTCTCTCTGTGCCTCAATTTCCCATCAGGAAGATTGAAATAACAGTTTTCTAATATAGATAGATATTATGTACATATGCACAAAATTATGCGGTGAGCAGGAAGGTATGCTGACAAAAGAATATAAGTATGTCTGATTAAAAAACAAAACCAAATGGATCTGTATCCACCATAAGACTAAGTGCAGAAACATCGTAAAACGATGTATAGTGTTCTTCTGTTATTTGTATTTTGGAAAGTACAATTTGGAAAGGAAAGTTGTGTCTCTGCTCCACTTCAGAAGTTCTGAACTTCTGAATTTCAAAATTGAATATTGTATACACACGCATAAAGGCAATAGTACCAAGGATTTTTTTTTTATTCCTTTTCCTTCTGTATGAAGATCTCAAAACATTATGAAAAACTGGATTAATATATTCTGCAGGCTTTTTAGAGGTTGTATTAGTAGCACTGTAATTCATTTAGGCATCTGTGGATTCTTTGACTTTTCAGTGTCACAAAAAGCAAGCTTAGAGTTTGTTGTCTGGATCTTTAATTCAACCAAAGCATGTGTTAAAGAGTCCATATAGAGAGACATGTGACAACCTTGTTAAACAGGCTGAAGACCATAACTTATTCCTTCCAAAATCAACAGTGAACTGGGATTAGATTCTCCCAGAATTAATGGCCCAGAAATAATTTATGTGCTTGGAAAAAAAAGTCCTAATCACTTAGGGCCAAACCCGTACTGTCTCTTGGAGATTCACCAGTGGAATTGGAGAGAAAATAGAGACATGATCTTTACAGAATCACAGAAAAATGGTGAATGTAAATGTGAAATACTGGCTGCCACGAGCCTTCAAATTCTCAATTTCATAGCTGAACTGACAAGCAAATTTGTCTTCACGCATTTAATTAAAGGTACGTAGGAAAAAGACTAACTCTTTTACCCAGGCCACCAAAGACACTTCCTCTACTGCTGCTTCAGAAGTGACTTCCTCAGATTTAGCTCTTATGTTATGATCTTTTTTTTTTTTTTTTCTTTAGAAAGAGAGAACATTTATGGTAACATCCGACACACAAGCATTTCAGTTTTGAAAGGAAAGATTTGGTCTTATTTTCTACCAATTACCACATATTTCAACTCAGATCAGAGTACATAACATCTGCCTCTAAAGTATGCAAAGTTCAAAGTCCAAACCCAAATGTCTTAGACCTTTAGCATCAGATCCAGATTTTGAATGCTGAAGTGCTAGCGTTTCCATTCCAGCTTGAGGTTCTGTGCAACAAAGAACTGAGAACTTGAGTCTTGACAGGTGGTTTTGCGTGTGTGTGTGTACATGTAACCGATTTTCACAGGGTTAAATAAAAATGAGCTTATATAATCAAGAACTTGGTTACAAATATCTACATTTATGAATTTGCCTGTTTGGCTGAAAATACCTTATTAATTTTAGTTCACTAAAATATAACCCCACTGTAACTTGACCCATTTTGAGTAGCTATACTTAAACCGGTGTTATGTTTTCAGTACTAAAGACTGATAACTTGATAGCTCCCCAGGGTTTGTTGGTTACAGTTTAAGTACAGAGTTGACATTACATGCTATTTTTCTGAAAATCCCAGCAGTAATATTACAGATGAGATACTGGTATTCGGAGATATATTCAATGATTAAGTTAGAGTGTGGATATCTTCAAACATACGGCATCATTCGCTAACCTGTAATTTTATTCATTTTCAGGTCTCTTTAATCTTATGAAAATGGAACTGTAAAACCAAATGAAAACAGCAGTTCATAAGTATTCTTTGGGCCACGACAAAATCAGCCTGGATTCTGTCATCCTTACTCACGGTGAACGGTAGGTTACTCTGTAAATAGTTCTCATTATTTCAATATGAATAAAGGTCACCCAATTTGGTGCTTAGGGATTACATAATAATTTTTCATCTGCATTTCTCAACATTTTTAGAAAGCATGTATAACTCATTCATTCTTGTTTCACAGTTGGGAAGCTGGTGTAAAGTTAGATCAAATGAGTTATCCTATATTGTTCAACAAGACAAAGGGAGCCAAGAACAGAACTTAATTTATTTTTCTCAACAGATTTCAATAAAACAGGGCAGCATTCTATTAGCATTTCTTTCTGCCTCTTTGCTATTTCTAAAAAGCTACATTTTGAAGAAAACAGAGGCCTGCTGTATCTGGTTTTATTACTATCATTTCTGAGCCCATCAATGGATGCAAGCAACAATGCTGTCTGATCACGACAAACTCTTATTCCAAACACAGAAGAAAAAAATTACCATAGGTAGCAAATCTATGAATCTGAATGATTTAAGGCTCTCATGCAGATTAATGGAGGGTTTTATTCTATTTCCCAGAATTTATGTGTTTGTTTTCTCATAATAAAGGAAGTTTCTAGCTTCTGGTTGTGAAGATAGCCTTGACAATGTAAACCAACATACTTTCATCTTGTTGAGCCCTCATCCTTACCAGCTAAAACAATAGCATCAAGCGAAGTTAACTTCCCCCATTCATCTTACCGGAGTGTCAGCCTTGAAGCATAAACATGCACACTTAAGTACCAACACTGTTAACCAATTCACTGCTTATTATCAGATTAGAAATTACTAGTCAGCACAATTAGACAGTGGCTGGATGTTTGTGATCTTCTTGACGTGCTATCACTTGAAAATGTTGAATACATTGTTGATATGAAAATAGAGAGCAATCTACTAAGTTTAAGATCTATTTTTCTCAAATAAGTATCTGTATAATGTTGCACACTTAAGTTTTGGAATGCTTTTTAAACACCTCCTTCTTCCGCATATCTAAAAATCTTCCAAATAGTGACTCTTAAGATTTCTCACCTACTCCAGACCTCTAATTTTGGTGCTCTGGTACCACTTGCTGCCTTACTGCCAGCTTTCTCTGCCCTGACAGGGACTTCCCTTCCCTTCACTTCACATATATATTCAACTTCTTTGAGAGAATGTTGAGGAAGAAGCATTCAAAACTGGCCCAAAAGCAGATGGATACTCATTTATTCTGAACTGATTGAAACAACCAAGAAGAAATTATAAAAAACACACTAACACCGTCCTTACAGTATTGCAAGGATTTGGGAGGAGACAATGGGACCACACAAAACCTGCCCTCTCTTCTAAAACAGCCCAGAAAAATAAATAATGCCCAGTTATTATACAACATGTTTTCTCTCTAGAATGAAAAACAATTTACTGATGGCTTCTGCAACGCTCACTGCATCCATTTTGCAGCTAAAGAAACTGAGGCATTAGGCTGAAAAGGTGATTTCAGCAGGAGAGCATCGACAGACACAGGAAAGGATGCAAAGTCCCAAGACAGCTCTCAGTTTATTAAATCACTCTGCCTTTGGTCAGGTGGCACCTTAAGCACACGTTGCAAACTCTGTTAACAGTTGCTGGGAAAGAAGCTTATCTGCCCTCTGGCTGCCTTACCTTGAATGTCTGAATTACAGTGTGAACCCAGAGCCACAGCATCAAACACAGAGCCCGAATCCTACCTTTGCTACGAGAACATAAGCGATGCTGCTATCCATGCTTCACCGTGCTGCCAGCCTGCCAGCTGGTGCCAGCTCCACCAGCCAGCCTGATGGAGGAGACCAGCCTCTGCTACAAAAACACTTCATAAAGTCCGCAAACAATGCAAACAGACCATAACAGGAACCAAAAACATAGAACTGATTCCTCTCTCTGTATTGTTCACTGTACTTTGGTTTGGACCAGGAGCAAATTAGTCTAATTAATACACACAGCAAGTACCTGATTCCTGGAAGTCTATCTATGTTTCCCACTAGGGATTTTCCTTTTCTTCTTACCTGCATTCATTTGCTGGACATAAATTTCTTGGCAGCTTTTCTTAAACCTTTTTTCTGCCTCTATCTTCCTGCCTCTGCCTCTTGAAGCCTCTTTCAGATCAACTTTTTTACACTGGAAATGCAGTTAAACACCTAATAACTTAAAAATATGCTATAGTATGAGGAAGTGGCATGTATTATTCACACAATGACAGTGAAAACACTTGGAGTGAGTATTTTTCAGAATAAAAATCTATTTTCTTTTCTGACATAGTTCTGTGAGGACTCCTATGCTGTTGTGTTTATTGAGCAACATGACATACATTCATTGAATAGCCATCATGATAGCAGTTAATTAAAGTCCACGTGGCTTTAAATGATGGGAAACCTTTGAAAAAATGAAATTCAAAACGTGTATTTACTTTCACTGGCAAGTGTTTAGCTATTGCACAAGGATTCTTCCCAACTATTTTTATTTAGAAGGCACTTTTTACTTTCAAAGCAGTTAACAAAGATTCCGCCAAGTATTACATGAGTTGCACAATTATTTTCTTGATGCATTTATATTCAGGTACCTAGAGGAGCGTGCAGTAGCCACAGTTTGAATGAAGAGCATGAACAAAGTCAGGAGAAGAAGATACCAGACTGGCAGCGATCCCAAGCGGCTCACACACTGATGCTCAGGACAGCACATGTGGGTGCCACATGAGCAGGTGAAACTGTGATTCTACATGTGTGGAAGGGAGGATAATAATTAAACAATCAGATGTGCTAAGTGCATCATGCTGGGACATCGCTACATTTCAGATGGGTTGTGAGGTTTGAAACCGAAGGCGGTAACTCAGGAAGTGGCCAAGTTACAGCTGTAATCGTAAGGTTTTCTGCATGGTCCCTGGAGCGCCACGGTGCCAGTCTTGTCCTGACACACTCCCCGGCAGCGTGCCAGACGCTCCGCAGGCTCAGGCGAGCATTCGACATCTTTCAGCTGCTAAGACGCTGAAGATTTTCACTCTGGATATACTCCAAGGCTCCTCTCCCTGCACGCCTGTACATACTGCAGCCCTCCCTAGCCATCGCCTGCAAGATTCCCCACTGCCGCCTGCTCCCGGGGACGGTGACTTGCCCTTTCCAGCTGGGCGAGACTGGCGGGCTGGGACCCGGGACTGGGACTGGTAATGGGGGCTGGGAATGGGGCCGGGAATGGGGCCAAGCTCTGCCCTCTGCTGACTCCCAGAGCCGCGCTCCCGACGCTGCGCTGGCACAGACCCACGGCAGAGGTGCTGGCAGGGCACGGAGAGCCACAGCAAGGCCTCCTTTTCCTTCCCATTGGAATCGTAGCTACTGCAAATAGCTCCAAATGGTAACACAAAGGGTCATCATAAAGCCCGAGGGGTTAAAAATCTGCCCTCGCAGGGATTTTGTGAGCGTCGAAAGCTTTCATTGCGCTTCAGTATGGCCTTCTGCATCTGTTTTGTCCTTCCCTCTCCATTTTGGCTGACAATCTTTGCCTGGATGGTTTTTAAATATGATGTGATAGAATTATTATTATTATTGTTATTGGTGTTGTTATTATTATTATTGTTATTCTTGTTGTTGTTATTATTATTATTATCATTATTATATCTTTTGAGGTAGAGGCTACTCTATCTGGAGAACATGGATTTAGTCTTTGCACTGTAACTGAACTATTAACCTGAACTGCATGGAAACGCTACACCAAATAGCCATACATTTGTTCAGCTGGTTCTGGCCCTTTTTAAAGCAAAACCAGGGTAGTTTCTCAAGAAGAGATACAGCAGGGGGTCACAGAGGGCACCCGCCCCTCCGCTCCCAGGCCCTGACCTGAGGAGCGCCATGGGGCCCTCCTGTTTCTCCTGTCCAACACACACACACACAAAGCTGCTGGAGGGACCTGTACGGCTGCACGGTCGTGTCAGTGTGCAGCTCCGTGTTTCCATACAGTCTTTCCACGCACAAAAGTTGAAAGGGAAAACAAATAAACCCACCCTCCCGTGGACTGAAAGTAAAGTCACAGCTCGCACCATGCGGCTCAGCCTCTGGGACCGCTCCTCCTTCCACTGCTGCCACTGGCAGCTTTGTAGCTTCATAAGTTGCTTCTCTTAAACATCTGCTTCCCTTTCCACCAGGTCTGAGGCATCTGTATTTTAAATTATAAGCTCTTCTGGGTGAGGATGATGTTTATCTACACACTTGCAGAGTGTTTAGCACAACAGCCCTGATCCCTTGCGTTGCTTCTAAGACCTCCGGTCATACACCACTACCTGGAAGTGCACATTGGTGAATATTTTACTCCACTGTCTCCAGCTGAATACAAGGCAACTCAGAGCTTCTTTGCCTCTCGTGACAGAAATCTCGCATAGCATGAGCCCAAGCTATTTCTCAGACCACCTGCCTTTTCTTAACCATGTGTAGAATTGACTAGTAGGGATCCCAACGTGTTTTATATGTTATTAATAAAGTTAACATTTCTATTAAATACTACTCCCTTCTGGGATTCTCACCCAACCTTGAGCATAATAATCAAGAAAAAAACTTTCTGTCACATTATTAAATGTTCAGTTCCTACAGTATAGAAGACTTTGGTAGCATAATGCCATGTTGGCGTCTTTCCAGGACGGGAAATTTTTTCCATAGATTTTTTTTTTTCAAGTCATTTTATTGCAAAACAGTTGCTTTCTGTAATATCACAGATTTATCCGGAGTTTACAATGCAATCATTGCTCCTTGCTATTGGAAAAGATTTATTTAGTCAGTTTTGGCCTTCATTCCAAAAGGCCGAATGCCAAATCATTACAGTGTATCTGGTGTTCTGTTGTCAGAAAATATGATCTAGCATTAAGATACTATTCAGAGACTCTAAAAGCCAGAGAAAATAATTGTGGTAAATCAAAACCTCATAAATACTTTATAAAGTTGTTTTTAATGTCTGTCCTCATGTGTGACAAAAAAGTACCAGTTTACATGCAACAAGAATACATGAGTTCTGAGGCTTCATTTCCTATATTGTCTAAGTTTTAAAACAATATTAAAATCTATCCCATATAGATGCAAAAGTCAGGCTGTAGTTGTCACATTATATTTTCTGGTACTACTGCATTTTAATAAGCCAAAAGACAGCAAATTGCTTTTCTAGACTTAACTCCAAATGACGTATTTTCTTTTTTTTTTTCAAGGCTAAGAAACACATATATGGCTCTGAAGCTGAGGCCACAACCGTGCGAGTACATACACACAGGCAATGCTCAATGTGGTTAAAGAAAAGCACATGCCAAAGACTTAGGAGCAGCTGGCCCCAAATTTTGGCCTCAACGCACCACGTGAAATTGAACATATGTGTGGACTAGGTTTGACTCCCTTCAGATGCTTCTGAAACACAATAATATCTCACTGGGTAAGAAAGCTGCTCTGTCTTCCAAACTACCTATGCCAATAATTTTTTATTTCTCCACCGAAAAATGCAGAACAATTTTCCTGTGTAGCGTATCAGTGTGACAGATAACAGTGGTTGCCAGAAGCTTGGAGATGGCAGTATATCTGGGGTGGATATTAAACTGAGTCTGTCTAGAGGCATGGGAAGCATGGGGGAGCAGAAGGCAGAATAATAAACTCAAGCAAAGATCATGTCCAGATCTTACTCTGTAAATATTCCACTTACTTATTTTTGGAGCACCAGAAATCTATCAATAATTTACCTTTTAAGGTTGTAAAATTACATAACCAATGGGCCAGGGAATCTGCTACCTCACATCATATTGCATACAAACTCAGAAGCAGCTAACCAATGCAATATGGAGAGGTGCTTTGTGCGAAGAGGAAACCAACAGAGGCCAGGAGGGAACACTGGGTTGAGAAAAGAGGCCTGAGTTTGGAGGTAGCACTCCAGCCTGATCTGACTCAGTTGCCTCTGAGCAATTTAAACCGTGGCCATATTCCCAAAGCGGACAGAACTTATTTAATCACTGTTATGCATCACTGGTGGAAGAAACTGAAGGTAGTGAAATCCTGCCAAGCTCTGATGTTCATGGTGAGCTATAGAAGTAACAGCAGTTTTTGCCCAGCTGGGTTTTTTTTTTGCTAGTGGGGAAGGAGACTGATGTATATGTTCTGAGGTGACCAATAATTTTAATGGGCCTGGCTCAAAGGAAACAGACTTTCATAAAAGAGGGTGTTGAGCACTTTCTGAATATTAGGCAACTTTAACAATGTTTCATGTTGAACACTCAGGAACCTGACAATATTCCGAGTCTTTAATCAATTTTGACAAATTCTGGACGTCATATGGACCTGTTTCTGGTAAGACGTAGAAGAGGTGCAATCTCATCAAGAATCCCAAACAGAGGAAGAGGTAGTCTGGGGAGCACCATATACAGTGTGTCTACTTATACCCTCCCAATCAGAGCTTTTAATCCATCCTAATTCCTATTACACCAATGTACTTCTTGAATAAGTCAGCGCCTCTGCTGACTCCGCAATGACAGTCTCATTTTTAAAAATCTCTGAGAGGCAGTAAGCTTAACAAATCTGGAATCAAACCCAAAAATTCTAGAAGAGCTTGGTCTTGAGCTGAATATTGCAGTTCAGCAGACCTGCAAGTATAATTATAAGTGGATTACTTCCCAATTTACTAGGAATTGTGGAATAAGAACTCTTCATTTGGACGCTGGCTTCAACAGTCCCTTAAAAGCCCTCATAGTTTGATGATAAGGCTGAAGTATAAAAGGAAACTCACTAGCAGTGAAAAAGGAAAACATGCAAGACAGAAGAAAAAAAGTTTACTCCAGTTAGATTCAGCTTCTAAGAAAATATAAATAAAGCTTTCTACCAACCACGATTATTTTTTACTGAAACGTCCCAATCAACATATTCTTACACACACTTGAATACATCCTTACACTGAAAGCACACTGAAGTTTCATAATAAAGGAAGTCAAAATTATACAACTTCTAATATTGCTGCCTGAGCAATGTTAATTCAGTCCCCTTAAATATATACATGACAATTAAATGTCTTGCACTAGGTGACCCCATACCTGTATTTTCTTAGGGTCTTTGTTTCATTGGGGATATTCTTAGTAAACCCCTAGTGAATATTCCATTTTATCTATATAATTCAAGGTGTGACTTCATGTCACATTGTAGTTACACAGCTCAGTCTTACTCTGAAGAAAGAATCTATGTTGATTCCCATCAGATTTCACAATGGCATTAATTTGTATGGTGTTTCAACCAGCTACACGTGATGCAATACCCCCTATAAGTCAGGGATATAATCACCAATTCACATTCTTATTCAGAAGTAACAGAAAATACAGACACAGCTAGACCTGGCAGACCAATTTCACACATGTAGGAATGATTTTTTTTAAAAAAGTCTATCACGGCAAGTATTCTATCGCTTTTAAAATCATGGTTCCCCATTCAGTTTAGCTAACAATTGGTGAGTCGTTGGGTAGTTCTACACCTTAGTCCTCCATAGCTTCGGCCATCAGACACCACAGAAAGCAAATAGCACTCCAGTTTCTGACTGCCTTCGAGAAGCCAGTGTTAATATGACTTGCCTGGCACCACCTCACCAGGAAGCAGAGCTAGAAAGAGAACCCAGATCATCAGGGCAACCATGATGTACATGCAAGATGCTCTTTCTACCCTTCTGCATTTTCTGACTCATTCAGCACATCTCCCTGCCTCCGCAGCAAGCAAGAATGGCTCCTGGTTGCTACAAAATCCTGATTCACCCATTAATGAATTCACCCTGTACGCTGAAATTTTCTCATGCTAAAATTAGTAGATAAAACTGTGAGCAAAGCCCTTCTTATAATTCTAGATGCCAAAGAATAGCAGGTTATCTCTTTGTGTTCCATAGGAAGTTCTGCAGTTAAGAAGTGTTGAATGTGCCCCACAAATCTGTAAGAAAAGATCTGTTTGTTTTGATTTAAACTTTTTAAAACTGTTCGTAGTTTTTAATAGCATATTTAATTCAAAATAAGAAACAAGATGACAAGAAATATCAAAGCATTTCATTCTGAAAATGGGGAAAGCAAAACCATGCAGCAGCTCAACAGCACCTTTTCCTTGCCTGCCGCCCAAAGGAAATCTTTGAAAATCAGCAGATATTACTATAATTATCTGCAGCCACAGTTTCTGGTACAACCGAAATTTTTAAAAGTTCAGAAACCACAAAAGTTTTATTTTACGTTGCTTTTGTAATCTCTTATTTTCTCTTAAAAACGCAAACCAGAAAACTGAAAAAACATCTGTCAGTTGAGTATCATATTATCAACCTTGTGATTAACAGCATTGGAATACAGATCCTTTACGGACTTCAGCCACTGGGAGTTAATGGGGGAGCTAACAGCCACAGGAGGATTTGTGTTAGGGTTTTGTTCGCTGTCAGAGAAACAATGGTGACACCAGGAACTCAAGATTCATTCAAGACCCCCAGAAGAAAGTGTTCTCTCCACCAAAAAGGGTGACAGGAGGACACCTTCCACTAGACCAGGTTACTCAAAAGCCCCATCCAACTGGCCTTGAACACTTCAGGAATGGAGCATCAACAACTTCCTGGGCAACCTGTTCCAGTGTCTCACCACACCCTCACAGATAAAGACTTTCTTCCTAATATCTAATCTAAATCTACCCCTCTTCCAGTTTAAAACCATTAGTCCACTCGTCCTATCACTACAGTCCCCTGATAAAGAGTCACTCCCCTATCTTTCCTGTAGGCCCTCTTCAGGTACTGGGAAGGCTGCTGTAGCATCTCCCTGAGCCTTCCTTTTCCTTTCCAAGCTGAACAACCCCAGCTCTCTCAGCCTGTCTTCATAGGAGAGGCATTCCAGCCTTCTGATCATCTTTGTGGCCCTCCTCTGGATTCACTCCAACAGGTCCATGTCATTCTTTTGTTGGGGGTACCAGAGCTGGACGCAGTAGTCCAGGTGGTGTCTCACCAGAGCGGAGTTAGAGGGGCAGAATCACCTCCTTCAGACTGCTGGCCATGCTTCTTTTGATGCAGCCCAGGATACGTTGGGTATCTGGGCTGGGGGGGGGGGGGGCGAAGTGCACGTTGCTGGCTCTCATTGAGCTTCTCATCAACCAACACCCCCAAGTTCTTCTCCTCAGGGCTGCTCTCAAATCATTCTCTGCCCAGCCTGTATTTGTGCATGGGATTGCCCTGACCCATGTGCAGGACCTTGTACTTGGCCTTGTTTAAACTTCATGAGGTTTGCATGGGCCCATCTCTCAGCCTGTCCAGGTCCATCTGGGTTGGACTCCTCTTCCCCTCCAGCATGTCAACTGACCCCACACAGCTCGGCATCATCAGCAAACTTCTGTGAGGGTGGAACTCAATCCCAACATCTGTATCGCCCAACAAAGATGTTAAATAGTACCGGTCCCAGTACCAATGCCTGAGGAACACCACTCGTTACTGGTCGCACTTGGACATTTGAGCCGTTGACCCTAACTCTTTGAGTGCAGCCATCCAGCCAATTCCTATCCATTGAGTGGTTCCACCTGTCAAATCCATGTGTCTCCAATTTAGAGACAATGATGTCACACGGGACAGCATCAAATGCTTTGCACGAGTCCACGTAGATGATGTCACAGTTACTCTTCCCATACCCACCAACACTGTAACGCCATTGTAGAAGGCCACCAAATTTGTCAGGCATGATTTGCCCTTAATGAAGGTCAATATCCGCTGTCACCAGTCACCTCCTTATTTTCCATGTGCTTTAACAGACTTTCCAGGAGGATTTGCTCCATGATCTTGCCAGGCACAGAGGTGAGACTGACTGGCCTGTAGTTCCCTGGGTCTTCCTTTTTTCCCCTTTTTAAAAATCAGCATTATCTTTGCCCTTTTCCAGTAACTGGAACTTCGCTGACTGCCACAACTTCTCAAAGATGATGGATAGTGGCTTAGCAACTTCATCTGCCAGTCCCCTCAGGACCCGCGGAATGAATCTCATCATGTCCCATGGACTTGTGCACCTTCAGGTTCCTCAGCTGGTCTCGAACCTGGTCTTCACCTACAGTGGGTGGTTCCTCTTTCTGCCAGTCCCCTGCCTTTTGCCTTCTGCAACTTGGGCAGTGTGGCTAGAGCCCTTGCCTATGAAGACCAAGGCAAAAAGCCTTGAGTACCTCAGCCTTGTCCATGTCCTGGGTGGACCAGGTCTCATATTTCCTTCCTGAGTGGGCCCATATTTTCTCTAGTCTTCCTTTTGTCACTGACATACCTATAGAAGCTTTTTTTGTGCCCTTGGTGTCCCTGGCCAGATTCAACTCTATCTGAGCTTTAGCTTCCCTAACCTGATCTCTGGCTGCTTGGCCAATTTCTCTGTATTCCTCCCAGGCTACATGTCCTTGCTTCCACTCTCTATAGGCTTCCTTTTTCCATTTGAGATTGTCCAGGAGCTCCTTGTTCATCTATGCAGGCCTCCTGGAATTTTTGCCTGACTTCCTCTTAGTTGGAATGCACCACTCCTGAGCTTGGAGGAGGTGATCCTTGAATATTAGTCAGCTTTCTTGGGCCCTTCTTCCCTCCAGGGCCTTATCCCTTGGTACTCTGCCAAGCAGATCCCTGAAGAGACCAAAGTCTGCTCTCCTGAAGTCCAGGGTAGCAAGCTTAATGTGCACCCTCCTCACCGCCCTAAGGATCCTGAACTCCACCATCTCAAGGTCACTGCAGCCAAGACTGCCCTCAAGCTTCACATTTCCTACTAGCCCCTCCTTGTTGGTGAGAACAAGGTCCAGCAATATTTGCAACTGTATGTGAACTTTTACTCTCCACTATGTACTCTTTGACACAGCATACTGAGAGCAACTGGGCTCCAAGAGTAAAAGGCAAATCTGTCTTTAACATATCCTGTGAAAAAATTCATCATGTATAGACACAAATACATTGGCCAATTGTCAACGTGAAATATATTTCTTCTAATGCTGTGAAAGCTTCTAGGTTTTGAAAATCTCTTTCTATGCTAAAACTCTAGGTGCTAAACCTTAGAAAACTGTTATAATCTTGTCAATATGCGTACAAAATTCACAATTACATCATTCACATTTTAGCTATGAGGAAGCCTGTATTTGCCTACAAGGATATCTGCTGTTCCTTAAACCACAGTCCTGTCTAGGACAAAAGACAATAGTCAACAAACACACTCCGCAAAAGCATCTTATTTTCCACCCTGAACTTGCATCATGAGAAGTTTCAAGAGGGCAGAATTGTATCAGGACTGATTACACTTGCTTTCTACTTGAACGGCTTTTCATCCAATTTTCAGGTTTAAAACTCTCTTTCATGACAAATGTCTGTGTTCAGCAAATAATTTCATTTTTTATAAAGAATATTAGAGGAAATAATAGGAAAAAAACCAAGAATATTAGAGGAAATAATAGGAAAAAAACCAACCCTCCCCTGAACAAGAATTACCATGATGCATTGTAATAGTAATGTAACACTTTGGGAGGCAATAAGGAGAATACACACACTACTGAGGCAATGCACAGTAAATAGTGCTTCACTTGCTGCAGTACACCTGGTCCAAGGTTTTCAGGCCACACCATTTAATGCCTGCACCCCTTCCCGCTCTGCCAAAAAGGTGTGGTGTAACCAGGTATTCCAGCCCACACAGGGGAACGGAGACACAAGACACAATGACATTTGTCAATGAAATACTGCAAAACAGGTTACATTTTAACATTTTACTTGTACTAGTCCACGGAAGGAAATAATGAGATAAGGACCAAAATTGCAAATTCCCCCAGCTGAGGGAATTCCCAGTTTCTGTTGCATGCCGTGCTTTTTGAAATTTTGAGTGTTTTACAAAAGCTTACAGGAAATGTTGATGAAGATTAAAAATTGCTTTTAGTTGTTAGCATTGAATATTTCACAAAGGGGGTGGATAGACAGAGAATGAAGAGAGAATGAAAAAAAGGGAAAAAGACATTTTTCAATTAACCAATATTTTTCTGATTTCAGCTGGCAATATTTGAACCCCTTCTGTACTTTTATGCAAGATGTGATAGGATTATTATTATGGTGCTTTGAAATACTTAGTTTTGGTCAGGTTCTTAATTTTTAACCTCAGAAAAAAACAGCAACATCCTTCCAAACACAATGCTTTCAATCCAGAAGAAAAATGAGTACTAACACAGTAGGTGGTCTTCCCGCTGAATCACTATCAATGCCTGCACCATCTGGGTTTTCCTCGGAGGCCTCCTATCCAAGAACTGACAAGACCCAACCTTACTTAATTTATGAGAAAAGATCATAGCCAATGATGATATGAATGCAAGCATGTATAGGAACACTTGTGAGGTTTACAAATATTGTATGAAACAACTGGTGTATAAGTAGGCTTTTAGGGTCATTATAACACCTTTATGGAATTCAGTGTCAGTGAACTTTCATGGCCTATTCAGTTTACACACTGTTTGCCTGGGAAAAGTACCCAGTAAAGAAAATAAGATTTCATTTTTGTTGGAAAAAATACAAAAACCTTATTTACTACACATGGATTATGTTTTGAAAACTCTAGTATGCGCCAATTTTTCCTCTCTTGCAGAACATCCAAAAGCAGTAGTCAAGTGGTAGTATAGTTGCCTACAAAACTGAGATAAAGAATAAAACAGAGTTTATACAGAAATTGAACAAAAAAATTTGTGTCCAAAATTTTTATGTTTATTAAGTAAACTTAACTTTTTACTGCAATTTAATTTTGTCCCGTGTTTAGAATTTAACAGAGAAAAATGTCTATCCATGTTTAAAGGACTCTAAAGAAGAAAAATTATATTTTTTTAAACCCTGAAACAATACATATAGAAGAACCTAAAATTACAAACAGAAGTATGTAAGTATAAAGATCTATAAATGATAACTGAGAGCAGCAAGCTTTTCAAATGTCTGAAACAGTACAGCTGAGTCCACCATATCCCGTATAACTCAGAAGGAAACTGATATATTTCATGACTAATAATTTCTTACCAATATCCCAAACTAGAAAGGTAGTGGAAAATCAAGTTCAGAAGTTCATATCCAGGTTTAATACAAACTGAGCTGAATACAAGTCACTGTAGTTCTGACCTGCTACTCATGAATTTTTCATGGTACCAAGTTTTTCTTCCTACCCTTTATATAGTTAGTAATTTGGCTACTTTCCCAAAGAAGCATTTTTCTGCTAACCTAAATATTACTCACCAGTTTCTTTTTCTTTTCTTCTTTGTTATTTTCTCATTTTTATTATTTTGATTTCTTTTTCCCTCTTTTCTAATAAAAAGAGACACGATGCAGACTTTCACCATTCCCCTAGAATATGCAACAAAGAGACAACTTTGCAGCCAGTGTCCAGCAACAATGGGCAAGTTCTTCACTTAATTTCCCCATTAGAATCAGAAACACACCTGGCTTGTCTAGGCAAAGACACAGGATAAATACTTTAGGCACCCAACTTAGGAGCACTAGTTCATGCATAATGAGAGGATAGGAGAAAGGTTCTGTAGTATCTACAACTTTGTGTGAGAAGACCTTCCCTACAGTTGAGCTCAGGCCTCAAGCTGCTGAGAAATCACTTACTATTCCAGTAGGTGCTAAGAATGACATTGAATACTGGACCATAAGAACTGAGGAATCTTCATGAGCTATGCCTTCTTGAGAGCAGCCTGCCCAAGTCAGCATGGGTTTATGAAAAGGCAGTCCTGCATGACTAACCTGGTCTCCTACTATGACAAGATGACCAGCTTAGCAGGAGAGGGAAAAGGCTGTGGGTATTGTTTACATGGGCTTTAGTAAAGCCTTTGACACTTGAATTCTCCTGGAGAAACTGGCTGCTCATGGCTTGGACAGGTGTACTCTTCACTGGGTAAAAAACTGGCTGGACAGCTGGGCCCAGAGAGTTGTGAATGGAGTTAAATCCAGTTGGTGGCAGGTCACAAGTGGTGTTCCCCAGGGCTCAGTATTTGGCCTAGTTCTCTTTAATATCATTATTGACGATCTGGACGAGGGTCGAGTGCACCCCCGGTAAATGTGCAGAAGACACCAAGCTGGGCAGGAGAATTGATCTGCTTGAGGGTAGAAAGGATCTACAGAGGAATCTAGACAGGCTGGATTGATAGACCAAAGGCAATGGTATGAGGTTCAACAAGGCCAAGTGCCAGGTCACAACAATCCCATGCAACACTACAGGCTGGGGGAAGAGTGCCTGGAAAGCTGCCCAGCAGAAAAGGACCTGGGAGTATTGGTAGACAGCAGGCTGAATATGAGCCTACAGTGTGCCCATGGTGGCCAAGAAGGCCAACAGCATCCTGGCTTGTATCAGAAATAGTAGTGGCCAGCAGGACTAGGGAAGTGATGGTCACCCCTGTACTCGGCACTGGTGAAGCTGCACCTTGGTTACTGTGTTCACTTTTTGGGCCCCTCACTAAAGAAAGACATTGAGGTGCCTGGAGCGTGTCCGGAGAAGGGCAACAAAGCTGGTGAGGGGTCTGGAGCACAAGTCTTATGAGGAGCAGCTGAGGGAACTATGGTTGTTTAGCCTGGAGAAAAGGAAGCTGAGGGGAGACCTTATCGCCTCTCTACAACTGCCTGAAAGGAGGTTGTAGCAAGGTGGAGGTCAGTCTCTTCTCCCCAAGTAACAAGGGATAGGACGAGAGGAAATGGCCTCAAGTTGGAGAGGTTTAGACTGGATATTAGGAAAAATTTTCTTCACCGGAAAGGGTTATCAAGCATTGGAACAGGCTGCCCAGGGAGTGGTTGAGTCACCCTCCCTGGAGGTATTTAAAAGAAGTGTAGATGTAGGCGCTTAGGGACATGGTTTAGTGGTGGACTTGCGCAGTGCTAGGTTTAATGGTTGGACTTGATGACCTTAAAGGTCTCTTTTCCAACCTAAATGTTTCTATGATTCTGTGATTCTTTATATCTCAAGCTGGTCTCTGCCATCCTGAAGTCAGCAGATCTACGACGCTATTGAAGACTCTCATTTACCTCAGGTGTTGCACTCAGTTGTGAAAGCACAATTCTTACCGGCCTGCAGTATACAGGGACAGTTATACCTGACTGCCACAGAGACAACAATTTTTATACTACAGTTTTAACAGTATCAGGATCTACAATAGCCTTCCAAGACTGTTAATGACTATTTGCACATCCCTTCTCCATGGCAAGAAAAACCCAGCAAAACAGGTAACACCTTCCTGCAAGCAACTTATTTCCTGTAGGTGAAACCCTGGCCAGAACAGAAAACAATGTCTATGAGAAGATGACAAACATGAGTCATGGACCTATCTCAGCCCACAGATACCCGTCTCAACATATCCGGAGTTTTGCAAGGTTTGCTTTGTGTGTCTGAATCTTAGCCTTACAGACACATTTAAATTTGAGCTCTCATATATGAATTTTTGTCCAGGTCTAACTCAGGCACTTTCCTTATTACTACCCACTGATATACACAAGATACTCTTCTGTTACGTGCTCAGTTATTTACAAAATTGTTTTCAATGATTTGGATTGTCCTGTTTCAAATCCTATCACAAATCCTGAGCAGGAGACCTTTTTTAATTCTTAAAGGCTATTAAGAATTCAGGTGCTTACTGATTTAGGTAAGAGGGCAGAAAAGTACATACGGAGTCCCAAACAAGCAAAAGTCCACGTGCTCCCTGCTAGCAGATGTCACTGTGGACAATTTGTTTCTGACTGACAGAGGCGCTGCACAAAATGCAAGTTCCACTTAAGAATCGAGTTAAGGGGTAATAGCTAAATATTATTTAAAAGAAATAAATAAAGCACTGTTGGTGCTAGAACACCTTGTATTTTAAACTAATCTTAATTTATAGAAATAAAATCCATCTTTAAAATATTATTTCTCTCTGTATTCATACAAGAAAGCAGCTAAGAACTCCAACTGAAGCTATGTCTTCTTACAAAGATACCATGACCCACATTATTTAAAAGTGATTGGGATAGAAAGCAAAGCTCTGCCTCTCTCAAATATTTTTCTTTAGCTAAGAAATTAATAATCAAATATAAATTCTCCAGCCATTTTGAAGCCAATGAGACTTGCAAACACACAGCTAAAGACCATACAATTTTAGTCATATATTTGCAGGAAGAGATCTGGGCAGGAAGGCTGTTCTGTCATTCAGAGAGGAAAGCAACAGATAAATACGGTGTTCACCTTTTCATGTGCAGGTACACAACAGGGTAAGGAAAGAGCAGTTTGAAAAACAGAGTTTTTTTAACATGCAAAGTCAAATGCAGCTCCCCCTTAATGAAAATACCTCTCTGCATTATGGGTATCATATCTATGTGGCAGCGGAGAGTTGCCATTATGTAAATGCATATTCTTCCTTTTGCTTCAGTCCCAGACTGATTCAGACATATGGTTTGCCAGAATTCTTGCAACTGTCTCATTTTTGGCACTTCAAATACAGGAAGCAATACGTTATTTGTATATTCTGTTAGGGACTAATACAATACAAAGCCCACTGAAACAGCTCAACTTTGGATCATACCCCTTCAATTTCTCTCCTGACTAGTCTACATTGTTTCCTGAAAAGGCATCACTTGGATTTTTTTGTAAAGGTAGTTTGACAGCTGCTCTACTGGTTATTACTAGTCTAAAGGCTTTTCCTGCGTTGTTCTGCATTTACCCTGCTATTTTTCTCCATCGCCTCTGTGTCAGGCTCCAGACCTGATCTCAGCGAAGACAACAGGAATCTTTTCCATTACTTCACGACAAACGGTTTGGATTGGAAACCAAGTCTGCCCTCCGGGGTGAAAAGTGAATTGCATGACTTCCAACTCGAGAGGCTCCAGTCTGCATCAGGACACTTGGCTATCCCACCACACCCTCGTTTCTGAGTACCTTGTAGGAAAGCTACAGATTTGGCTGTGTCAGCATGTTAGGCAGCAGCACTTGTAAAGACAAGACATAAAATACGTTTTTTTCAGATTCAGTTGTCAACAATGCTTTATATGTCGTTTCCAGATTACATTTTGTTCTAATAGGGCTTAAATTATGATGTCATTTAATCACAATTTTATTTTTACTCTCCTTGTGTCTCAGTCCCAGTGAAGTTGCCCTTTTACAAATCTGACTGATCACAGATAGTGCAACGATACAAAGTATTACACCTTACTCTTTTTAAGCAGTGCACATTGGTCATTAATTTACCCTTTGTAAAAGGACACTTTTTTTCGGTTCTGTCTTCCAAGATCTACAGTAAGGTTTTTTCTTCTAGGAAGAAAAACAGGTTAATAAATAATCCAAAGTCTGAGGTTTATTGGCCTTTTTTGTCATTCACCCTCCAGTGGGAATTATAGCACAGGAACAGTTGCCCCTTGTTAACCTGCAAACATTTTTCACTCAGTTAGGTCATGCCTCTGGCTCAAGGGGTCCCAATTTTCCTTTCATTCATTAAGCACATTGGGAAGCGGAGTTCCTAACCCTTTCCAGTCTAAATGTGGAACAATCACATCCCCCTCACAATCAAGTGCCAATGCGCTGGGACCTTTACGTTTCACTGTGATCTCTCAGTGACGCAAGTTTTTTAACAATTGAAGGATATTAAGTCAAAAAAGTTGTTTTCTAATTGGAGGAAGCTCAGGGGATTTCAAATAATGAACTCTTATAAACTGAAGCTGGTACATGTGCCTTTCCAATTATTTTTGTTTAAAATCAGGCAAGAGGGCACTGCTAAATCTCAGAAAGCAGATTCCAGAAGTTCTGCCTAGGAATTAAGGCCATGAAGCATAACAGTTGAACAGCCATAAACTATTATTGCTTTGGGGAGATGAAATGACATAGTCTCATATTGTCATTTACCGGATGGTGTAATAGCTAAAGAACAATGTAATTCCAGTTTTAAAAAGTGGTATTTGGTATAGCTAATTCACTTACTTCTTTTGGAGCATTCATAAAGAAAGAAGGAGAACGCCTGTTTCCCTACCCGTAAAGGACTTCGCTAAAGAGAGTCTTTGGATGCAGAGGTGGATGAATAATGGATGCAGCCTGGTAATTACGAGCTAAACACTTGCGTTCTATATAAATAGACCTCTCTATGCACATCATTGGCTGTGCCAAAATACAGTAAAAATCTGATCTCTATAAGTTAGCAGCGCTGTTTAAACAGGGCCCACTCTATAAGATAAGCAGAAAAATCACTAATCCTTTACAGTAGCATAATTGGAGAGTTTGTGAAGTAGAATACTTTAAAATGGGAAGAAATAACCTAAAAGGGTAACCTCTGTAAAATCGCTCAGAAGAGGCTTTGGGGATATGGCAAAGGAGAAGACGACTGAGTGAGAGAAATGTGGGAATATGGACAAAGAAGAGCTTGAATTTCACATCTTCATCTGATTTCTACTCCTCCTGAGTGGTCGGAGGAAAAGTACAGGAAGGAATTCTCAGGAGCTGTATGTAATGATCCATGGCATCGTGTGGAGGGGTAAACTGGAAAGAAATGCAGTTAGGACATGATAAAGCACAGTGTGAACCAGAATCTTGGCAATGGAGGACAAAGGGAAAGGGATGCAGGCTGAAGGACTGAGCAGAGGGAAACAATACACAAGGGTCTGGATGTGTGGGATGCATGTAAATAACAAACTCAGCTGCAGACAGAGGAAGAGAAAGGTTGACGTTAACATTGGCGTTAAACAGAAAAAAAAAAAGCTGATGGTCAAAGGCTGGCAAAAGAAAAACTGCTGTGGATTTTCATCTTGAAAATATTGAGCTTATTTGTGGTCTGTATAAAGATTCCCAGAAAAGTTAGCAGACATGTCAGGGGAAGTAGAATATTGTTCAGTGGGGAGAGATGGAAAGGGAAATTTGGGAATTATGTCTTGGCTAATTGTTGAAGAAATTGGAACTAGGTCAAATTTTCAGGGAGGTTCCCAAAGAGAGGGAAAAGCAAAACTGGTGCTTTTCAAAAACACACACATCCAGCTTCCTTGTTACTTATGTGTCAAATGTCAACATTTTGTTATTTCTAAAAAAGGAGGGAAGAAACATGTTTTGTTTGAACCATGTGACTGCCTACACGAAGACAGCAGAAGTGAAGACTTAGCTAGAAGAGTGTAGGGTAATTAGACACACACATTTTGGGGTCTTTGCTGCGTAAGTTACCAGCGCAGGAAGGCTGTTTAGCTCTTCTTACACTCTCAACAGCTCAGAGCTAAGTTAGGCGGGAGACTGGTCAGCAAAAGTAAGTCACAAAAATTCAGAAGCAATTTTTTTCTTCAGTTGGGATTTGTCAAAATTAAGTTCTTAAAGTGTATATGCATAAGTACATTTAAGTATATATGCAGAGAGAGAGAGAAAAAGAGATATATCTATCTATATCAGTATAGTTCTAGAGATACATTTCCCATCTGTCCATATTGTGCCAGACACCAGCTAGATTCTGGAGCAGACCATGGTCTGTGTTCAACTGTGTTTGCATCCAGCCCAGCAGAAGCACTCCCAGGCAAATCGGGAGCCAGAAGGAGTAGGTGGAGGATCGTCACTCCCACACTCCATGCCCATAGGGTCCAGGGGAATCAGACTTCCCTACAAGCTGGAGCTTCTTAAGGATTCCAGACTACTACCAACTACAGAAAAACATTTTATTTTTCTTTTTTTTTTTACTTTTTTTTTTTTTTTCCTCAACCTAACATGAAAGTCTTTTCCATACTGGAATGAAAACAAAGCTTCTCAAATTTTTATGTGTGTGGCAGATTTATGCTGGAGGAATTCAACTGTCTCTCACATGGTGGTTGTTACAAAAGCCTGGGACATCAGAGGTTCAAATTCTTTCTCTGATATAAAGAATAGTTCTTCATCCATACAACAACAAGAAAAGCTGAGTGGGACCTATCTCTTTTTTCCAACCTGGACCACAAATATTTTTTCTCTTATCTGTTGACCTCCAAAAGCAACCAAACAAACATGATACATTTCTGAAAGCTTCCATTTTGACAAAACACTGTATTCTTTGGAAACTCCAGTGCAGTGAAGGTTTTATGACTACTCTACTCAAAGCTCTGTGGAGTGTTTGAAGGACAATATGAGGCCAATGCCATTTTCCAAAGTGCTCCCTCTGAGTATGGACTTCAAGTAAAGCTGTCTGAAGACCAGCATGCTATTTCCAAGGGAATGTCTATATTTAGTTTTGTGTGAATTAAACTAAATTTTAAAATATCCAAATACTCTGTAAAATGGGATTGCGGCTTTCTCCCCAGTTCTAGTCATACGCACAGGTGTTACTGGGAGCTCAAGGGTCTTGTCTAGAGGATAAACTGAATGATAGAGAAAGAATGATGTTGCTGTCAGCTCCTATCCCAAAACCTGTAATACTGTTGCTGCAGATTACCCATTTTCAATGTCAGCAGTTACTGTAATTTTACTGCAAATCTGCTGTTATTTGGTGGTGTTCCTAAAAGCCCAACTTCTGGAATCTTGCAAAGACACATGAATTTAAGTGCAATTTCCCCCTTTAAAATAGATTTAGGTTTGTATTGGCTGGAGAGAAAAGTTTGAAATTATGAGTCAAAATGCTCAACCATCACAGAGCAGATGGAAAGACCCTTCTCTTCAATACTTTTTTTTTTAAAGTTCATGAATTTTAAAGCAGTTTGCTGAATTTCTGGAGCCCAATTCATAATGTTTGAGTTCTCAGGTTTGGCAATACTTGATTTTTTCTTTGCCCACACACAAGCTGAGGCAAGCAAGTCATGGAAAAGGGCTGAATACATCTAGTTATAAGGCTCTGCCAAACCTTTGTTTGCTGACAAGAGAAACATTTTGGAAAGGCCTGAGAAGCACTGAAAATCTTTTTGCCAGCTTTAAAAAAGAATCCAAGTTGCACCTCTGTATTCCAGGCCACACAGAGTGAAATAATTTCTGAAATGGAGATCGCACAGAAAAGAATGTCCTCATATACATGTTAAAGCACCGAAATCAAAATGCAGTACTGATTCTTTACATTATAAGTCAATGTTACAAGACAAACTTTAATTCTGTGAGTGTATATGGTAATAACAACAGATTGTACTAGTCTGTTCAGGAAGAAACACTTGTAGGTTAACTTCTTGATCGCATTGAGAAATTATTTAAGAAACACTGTAAAAGCTGTTTACACTTTCCATGTATTATATATAAATATTTGTTTATGGAGCAACTGTGTGGTGCTTTGCCTTTGTCAGCAACTGGAAATTGTTACTAATAACTACATTCAGGGTTATAAATGCCATAACCCCTATCTGACTCCATGCAGTACTTTCCAAGAAATTGCAAAGTGAGAACTCTGGCCTGGGCTTCAAGGAAAAGTTATGCTGAGACACACAAAAGTGTTCTGTGAGAAACTTGTTAAGTGCTTTCCATACTCCCCATTACCCTCATCTCCACAGCCATGTAGAGGACATTCTATAGCCTTACACAAAGGTGTGTTTACAATATCAGTTAGCCAGAAGTTTAAGCCCATTCTTAAAATCAGACCTAATCCCTATCATACACTATAATATCACATCATTCTTCTTTTCTCTGTCATTCAGTTCAAACTTCTCCCTTCACTAAGGACCTAAGTCCCTGAGCTAACCAGCTCTGTACTACCACTACTGTCATATAAATACTCTCACTAGCCCCAACCTTTGTCCTCCCCTTACATTTCCATGTTTGACCCTCAGTTCACTGCAGTGAATGTTTAATTCCAATTAATATATGTCGCACAACAAAGAGCAGAAAGTCTGAAATGTGTGTTTGAGACATATTAGCAATAAGTTTAAAGATTGAAGGGTGAGCCAAAATGGAGCATAATGAGAAAAATTCCTTTCTCATATTCCAGATAACAATATCAGACTTTGGCCATCTCTTTGGTACTAACACAAAGGCCTAATGAACTAGTGGTTTTGTATAGTTTTAAGACAGCAGGTCTTACTACATTAGCTTGCCAGGTGAACGACCAGTGGTGTACAGAAACCTTATGCAGCAGGATAGACAAATGAGCTCAGGAAAGCGTTCCGGGCATTCTTTTGTACGGTAAGGCTCTGCTATCCTCCTTCAATGAGCACAATTCCCAGATTCCAAAAGATATCCCAGAGAAATTAATACAGTCTTTGGCCCATTGTTAGCATACTACGCTTAGCAATCTCTAACATAGAACAATACCCAGTGGATTTTGTGGGTTCAGCTTTCTACAAAACTATTTCTTTCCTTCGTACAAAAAAGGACAAAAAAGAAGAAAACATGCAGGCATGGGAAAGTAAGTTAGGCAGGAAATAAGTCTGTATTCACATTTGTTATCCAGAAGAAAAGTATATTTGAAAAAAAAAAAAAAGAAAACAGATACATATTTAAAAAGCTGAACATTTTAACTTAATTTTAATTAATATTTATTCAGAGTCCTGTGGGAAAGAAGAATGAATGCCATATAACATATTTGATGCTGAAAAGCCCTGAATATCCACAAACTCATGTTGATTAAAGTAGGAGCTGGAAACATGGGAACCGAAGGTCCTGTTCTATATTTTCATTTATAAGTGTAATCTAGGCCACAAATTGATAATAGTTAAGTAAAGCATTAGGGAATTTGTATCATGTAAGAATTCCTAGGAGAGGAATCCTGTTCAAAGAGTTATGTTTAAGGCTCTGGAAGAGATGAACCTCATCTGCTTCAACTGATTGTGTGTGCAGTCAGTATGCTTAAAGTCATCTCTTTTATACCAATTTTGTTGTAGGTTAGATTTTCTAGTTCACATCTACAGGACCAATAAATGCAAATGCAGGAATTATAGTAGACATGTCTCAGTTAATCTTATCTGTCATCAGAAAAGCAGTTTCAGAGTAGTTCTATGTTAAATTATATCACTTAGGAAATTCAAGAAACAAAAGGCAGTTCATAAAGTTTGGGTGCAACATAAGTCAATCCATTGATTTTGTGCTTGTTAAGCTTCATATGAACCAAGAGTAGTTGGATGAAGTCCTCATAAATCAATAAAAAAGCAAATGACATATGAACTGACTATATATGAGAATAAAAGAAAAAATCACTACTGTTAGACTGATCCATATTTCTTCTTACTTCCTTATTAGTAGGTGGTTCTCAGTTTCTTACTAGTAGGTACATCAAGTCCGAGAACTTTAGAAAGTCCTCCAATGACAAATCAATCAGGTTTTTCCTCACCACCATATAACTCCCCAAAAGAATTCTCACTCTAGTTTCATAAATCCCATCTGCTGGCTACTATCATTAAAGAAAATGTGGAGAAATTCTTCATGGTCACTCCCCTCCTATGTTCTGAAGGCTTCCCTTCAGAAGAGAGGTTATCTTCACCAGTAAGCATCATTCCTATCGGCAAAACTCTCCCATTATTAAAATCTTACCTGCAACACTACATGTCACATTTCTTTTAAGAATGATCAATTTCATCCTTCAAACTCCTTTTATTCTTGACATTGCATCACATGGGAGGGCATTGCCCAGCGCTGGCTGTGGTTTGGAGAATCAGTACCACATACTGGAGCTCTGGCTTGAATTTCCAAAATTCAGTCTGGTCTATAAAGTCAAGTGCTGACAATGTACAAAACAGTCTCTATTCTTTTAGAACAATCCAAAGCATGCAAAGAGATTAAATACTATGACTTGATCTAATAAAGTGGAGGAAGAGTGCTATGCACACACTCAAAACTTGTATTTCTGATGAGTCTACACAGTGGACTCTCTGGCTGGGAGAGGTTACAGCACAGATTCTACTACGCTGTTCATGAAAAGACTGCAGCTGAGAAAAAAAGAGCTTTCTTTGCACATATATCTGAATATATACATATATATCAGAAAAGAAAGGAAGAACAGTTCCAGTGAAGATCTGTTTTATTAAACCATGGCAGTGCTGACAAGATATTACTAAAACAGTGTGTTTAGTTCCTTGAGCACTGGCAATTGTTGATGCTTAATCGGAAATATTTTGTTTTTTCTAGTATGGGTTTGTCAGTAGGAGGGTGGAGCTATAAAGTTCAAAATATTTCCTGAAACACTTTAAAGTTTTTAAAAATGAAAAGCATTTTCAGTGAGTAGGAAACTATTTGATACATATTTCCATTAAAACAGACTTCAGCTCTGAAAACAACGTAATTATCAGCCCACAGGGCCATTCTTCAAACCTTTATCAGAAAGGGTAGAGATAGTCAGCTTATTTTTTTTTGTTGCTCAAAATGAAGTTCTCCACCTAATTCTGGACAAGTGGGAGAGAAGAAATTTGCAAATTCAATTTCCTTCAAGTAGGGGAAAAAAAAAAAAAGAAAGCAGTTCCGAATCTCTTTTTTATGTATGACCTACCAAACTCTAAATAAATTGTATGAATCATTATTCCGGCTCTCAGATATTTTCTCTGCTTCAGAGAGAAGATGCATCCCTCATGTAAATCAACCTAACTGACTTGCAGTGAGTCTGCTATGTGAATAGCAAAATCACCTTTATCCTATCCTGGACAGGATGCTTAATTAACTCCCAAATTTCAAATATTTTCTGAACTCACCTAGAATGCATACTGAAGACAAGCCACCAAATGCCTATCTGTATTACCTTGAAAAGTAATTAGGTTTTGAATTCACACAAACTGTACACTTACCAGGTTTTCCAATATCAGCTGCTTCAGAATTCCTCTCAAGAAAATTTTTTTATTGCTTTGATTCATATCATTCCAAAGGTCTGCGTTTTTCCTTATTCTATTTCCCTTTCCAGCAGCTGTTAGCTACCTTTGATCTGGGAGCATAACTTGATAGACTAGGTTGCTGTGTTCTGGTTCCTCTCTCCCAGTACCAGAGGGGTCAGCCATCCACATGTGCTTAACTTTTTAAATGCCCAAAGGTAAGTAGCCATAATTTTGACAGTCTCTCCTTGTGTTATCTTTCTACTCTTCAACCATTGGTAAAGCTTTTAGATAATATTCTTAAAATCAAGGAACATTTTTGCATTGATGTAAAAATGCCCAGAATTTTCTAAATTACTATCCCTGTCTGTATTTCACACTGTGTCCAGATCTTCTTGAATACAGAAGAGAGAGAAAGATAATTTTTCAGCTCAAATCCTTATTGGTGAGTATAGATTTTATCCTCTATCAACTATGACCCCAAATGTCCGGGGAAAAGGGCATGAGTGTCAAACCTCAGTGTCACAATCTTACAATGCTGTCCTTTGGGATCAATCAATCAATCCATCAATCAACCCCAACTGTGAAACACCTGAAGAACAGGTGCCTAATTTCTGCTCTTTGGAGCTCTCCTGTCCTGATCACATCTCCCTTTTTCTTTCCTTTCTTTGTTAGGCTAAAACTGAAGTTACCCTTTCTCGTTCCTATCCAGTTGCCTTTTGTACAATATATTTATTTCTTGTCTTTTGTGTTTGTATAAGAATCTTGTAGCACTCAAGTACACACACTGAAAAATAAAGATTAATCACATAAACTGAAAACTCGGAAGAAAAGAATCAACTGAGCTGAAAATGTTTAAAGTCCTGCAAGGGTTTAAAAGGTTACAAACTGAAAGGACAAGGGTTTCTGGAAGCAGACTTATGAGTAAACAACCTCACCATGACCTCGTGCTCATATAAGGAGTGAAGAGGAGGAGATGGACCCGTTAGGCAGGAAGTTACAAGAAATCTGCTGAGCTAAAAACCAGCAGAGAAAATAATATATGAAGGTCTGCAGTTGAATCTGAAGAGGAGGAATCTCCAAGGACTAACTGGAGAGAAGCAACTACATTACAACATTTTCCTGGCCTATAAGCCTAAGTTAGGAAGTAAGCAAAGCCCAGACCCAGTGCCAGATCACCGGGATTCACTGAAGCTTACTGCTTGCCAGAACATCCTCCAAATTGAACAAGAGGGAACAGAGACAACAATGACCCTTTTTTTCATGATGTTTCTTAACTAGGAGCTGTAAAGCAGCAAGACCTAGGGACTGACCTGGAGATGGTCCACATGAATCTGCTGAGCTGTCCACAGGAAGAAAACTCCCAGAACAATGCACAAGAGGGCTGAGACAAAAGGGATTTGGATGGCTAACTAAACGTAGAGAAAAAGGTTCATCTGTCCTACCAGACAGGATACTCAGTAATGTTTGAAAGGAATTTCTGCAAACTGACCTTACTATTTTTCTAGCGTGAGAAAACATGCCAGGTACCTAAGAAGTGAAGAGACAATACCAGTTCAAAGAGCATCTGACCTTAATATAACATGACACCAGAAGCAATGACTATAGAGAGAAACAACTGGAATGGCATTCTGTACCTATTTATATTCAACTTAACTGGAAAAGGGGGCCAAAGAGGTACTGAGGAAATGTGGTTAACTGAGAAAGCACTATGCTAAAGTAAAAAGGAAGCATGAGAGACAGGTTAAGAAAGAATAGGAGCTAGAAGTAAGTAAAAAGCCCACAAGGAAAAAAAAAATGTTGTTGCAAGAAACCAAAAGGTGTTTATTTTAGAGAAAAAGCAAGGAGCCAGGGAATGGAGATTCAGTAACAAATGCAGTTACTGTTTTAGGACACAGAGAGTCCCATGATGTATGTAGTTGTAAATAATTAATATAATTAAATAAACAGCCTCCTCAGAGTAATGGATTGTTTTCATATGGTGATTTAGACACGTACAGGTAGCTGTATCATGTTCTGCCCAGAGTAATGCACAGGTTAAGTCATCCATTCCTTCACAGTTTCAGACAATTGCCTAGCAAGTATTATACTAGAGGGGGCTCGTCCAAAATACATGCAATGCCATATATGCCTGCGTTTTCCAAGCTGAAAAAACCCCAAACACTTTGCTACAACATCGTACAATTTAAACTTGTGAAAAAAAAAATAAAATTGGACAGTGTGGGATCATACAGGCATTTCACACCACATACCTTAGCCTACTGATTTAGGATTCTGTCTTCCTCCCTGATATTTCCACAGTGAGTAGAGAGGGACAGGCAGTTGTCAGGCAGTTTTTCGGAAGTGGTCTCTAGATGAGTCTGTATCCTCCGCTGAGTACACGTAAGGAGCTTGGAAAGGCTAGTCTTCCAGGCTGGGTGCTTCAGTTGAGTCCCCAGAGTCAGACGGTGTGGGTATCCCCAAACAATCCCTTATGCCAGCGGTTCAGAGATTAAGGTAAGACAAGGCTTCAGGAGTCAACTCTCTATATAAACTAATTCCTCCAACTCTAGTCTGTACTTTATAGTTTAACTTTGAGGAAGGTTCCTATACATAGAGAATACATAAGGTCAGCATTTATGTCCTGCAAATGAGTCCCTTAAAAATTCTCCTGTGCTCTTGAATCGGTTTATAGAAATATTTGTTCCACATGAACATTTGCCTCACCACACTTGTCCCAGCTTGTTATATATTTCTTTGTTCAAAGGCTTGGCTTCTCATTTCACAGCAATCGTTAATCTAAAATATAAATATAAAAGCTACAGGGTGTATGATGTATAATTGCTTCCCATTCTTGAACTGCCAGGTTTCTCCCCCCACACATAGTCATGGCACTCATTTAACAAAGAGATAAAGAGAGAAATCATCTTCCTGGAACATTGTAAATGTCACTGAAGGCAGTAAGCGAGACAGAAGGGCCAGTATGAGATAAGAGTGGAAATAATAACCTCACAGAGGTGAAGCACGTGGAAGCTGAATGACGGACTTTCACAGGAGCAAGTTCAGTGAAGGCAATGAGGGTGTGAGTGGGTGAGCAGGTAGGTACAGCATATAAAGGCAGTAGTGTGTGTGTACGCTTACACATGTGTTTGTTTATTGTAGGTGAAGGAACAGAGTGAATTCAAAGCTCTGTAACTCAAAATAAAACGAGCTGAATTCATAACACGTATTTGTGTGGCAGCCTTTACTGCACATGTCATATCTGCAATAATCTGGGGTCCAGATGGCTGGATAATGAGAGCCCACTGGCCTGTCCTGGACGAGGTTCCCAAGTCTCTTCTCACACATGTTGACTCAGGGAGCTGCAGCTGCAGCTGCTGTGCCAGTAGGCACAGCGCAGCGCAGCGCAGCGCAGGCTAGATACATATATGTTTGAAACAAGTGCGACCTCTGTAAATTAATCCATCTAGGGCGGGTAGGACTGGAATAACACAGAATGGAGTAACCTTCCCGACAGTGACATTATGAGAAGGGCCCTTTCTAAAGGAAGGCTTTCACTGTTAGACTAAGAAAATTGTGATACACTTCACAAGAAAACTACAATCTGAATTCCAATCGTTTGTTTGCTGTGAACTACCAATAGTTGACTGCTCAGCAGTCAAAACTATGGGGAACAGCCATAAAAACAGCGTATCAGTACTTGGGTACTTTAACCCCATTCATTCTTTTTTAAAAGTGCTGTCAGGCTGTTGGCTCTGCTACAAAAATAGTATGAGCTAAGGAAAGACATGTGAACTCAAGCCTGAAGCAGCATTTAAAGGGAAACAGACTATACAAAGTATTAAGGCTTGTGGTGGTGATGGAGACACATACACACAAATGCTGAGTCTATTGGCTAGTCACAGCAAAGGGATTTTCTGTAGGCGAAATAAACTCCAGTCCTGTTATTAATATTATTAATTCATTCTGGATCATCCTTTGTGCCAGCTCCACCTATCATTCACACTTCATGGGTAGTTCAATTAAAAACACTAACAACTGCCAGCTTTATAATGTTAAAAGAAAACAGTTGTTATTAAAATAGAAAATAGCAGCAACTCGTATCATCAGACCACCATAACATTGCACAGCTTGGCACAAGTCTTGAAGTCTCTGCTCTACTGAGGCCCTGTCCAGACCACACACAGAGCCTGAAATAGAATATAAATCATAAAAAAGAAAATATGATAAAAATAAGATGGTATGTCTTAATCGGAATTTGCAATATAATCTGTAAGTGGCATAGCTGATCAAAAATGAACTTTCCACCCTAGGGGAAAGTCTGATGTTCTGATAGCTATTTTTATAATTAACTGAGACAAAAGTTAAAAAATTCTCTTTATTCTTTTTCAGCTCTTTAGCTGAATTATTTCAATAGTCCTGAATCAATGTATTTTATCTGATCTGTCAAATGCAAACTGAAATAAAAGGATCTATTCTCTCTGCTAGCATGGATCCCCAGGGACTGACTGCCATGCAGTATGGAAAACATAGTCCAGATGCACAGCATCTTTCCTATTGGGAAGCAAAGCATGAAAGATCCAAGGCAACAATTTCTATATGTCATTGCTAAGCTTATGCTGAGGCAGAAATGAAACACTGACAGACCTGAAATATTTCCATCTCCTGTGAAGTTTTCAGAAAATTGGAAAAAAAAAAACCCAGGATGCTTTCCTATGAAAATCTCTATTTTGATAAAGTCATATTTACTGACATGGAAAATCCTGTTCAAATTTTGTCACCTCACACATTAAAATTACTGTCATTTCCATATGAACACAAAGAACAGCCACTTCCAAATGTGTACACGTATACCTTACAACAAAATCAAAAACTACAAGAAAACAGTTTCTTTCTGGCAGTTTCAACGTCACGCATGCAACAGTTAAGAAACGCACAAATCAAGCAAGTCTTTTCAACTGTACTACAGTTCTCTTGTACGTTATGATACAATCTTTAATTACACAAAACGCATACTATATTTTCCACAGGACACACCCCCCACCCCCCACCCCCTGTTTCATTCCCTGCACAGAGTGAAAGGTGATGCAGAAATGAATCAGTGTTCTGCAGTGAATGAGCCCATTGTCCGTCAGTCCCTCGCCTCGCTCGCTGCACAGCTTAGAAGGTGTCCGGTAAATGAGGCAAAGGGCTGCAGGAAGAGGATTGTTCATCCTGTGCTCAGTGTGCCTCCTAAAAGTGCCGTCTACAATGATGCCATTAAACATACTAATTGCAGTTCTCATGCACAGGGAGACCAAAGTTGATGTTATCTATAAAAACACAATGATAATTTTCTAACTTTTGAAGAGGTAAATTTGCAATGTACTTTCATACACAGACCAGTAGGACTTCTGCACTTGATACCAGACTTCAGCTGGCTCAAGCTTTCTGTGGAGAAAGAGACCATTCACTGACAAACTTTAATCCACAGACACACACACACATACAAATAAAAGTAGGGAAAGGGTTAGAAATAAACTCCCGTAATACTTGAACAAAAGTTACTCAGCCATTAAAGAAAGTGAAATCCAGTTTATACCACTGCTGCTAAGAGGGCAACTGTTCATTTCAGTATCAGAAAGCTTGTTACGTTGTGTCAAGCTGATGTTGCTGAAGACTACCGAAGTGCTGATATGTGAACCTAATTTGGAGGATTTGCAAGCTGTGGAACTAGTAAGATCACAGATAACAAGGGGATGGATCTATTACACACTTTCTCTGGTTTCATCATGACATAATGCTCCAAAAATCAGAAAGTAAAATACAGAGTTGGCTCCAGTCCAAGCATCCCAATATGTTAACTACAAAGTTGGATTGCTGGATGCAGCATCCAATTAGTTTCTTTTTTTTAAAATCATTTAATTTAAAAAAATAAACATAATCAAGGGTACTGAAGGCTAGAAGTCCTTGCTAAACACACAAAGCAGGCTTCTTCCTAGGGGTGGACTGCAGTGGAAACTCAGGAGAGCTGTAGTGCTCTCTCTTTCCTTTTCCCCTCCAGTTAGCATCACTTAGCACACCACAAACTCTGGGTCACATACAGTCATATGGTTTGCAGAGCTCCACTCCTCCTTCCCCTCTCCGCATCACAACTGTGCTTCGCCCCTGCCTTCTGCTGCAACGTGCCTCTGGCCCGAACAGAAAAGATGATTTCTACAATCAAGCAGGATATTCTGGCTCAAAGTCCATTCAGGCTTTGGCTGCTTTAGTAAAACTGTCAAAAACTAATGGAAATGTGTTGCATTTACTGTAACGATTTTTGTGTTGTAAACACCTGGTCTTGATGGCTCAGATATTTTGTATAGGCTATATAATGATGATTTAGATCGCTGCTGGCTTTGAACTTTGAACATGTTACTAACAGACTATTGAAGGATCTATATTAGAAGCTGGGTGAGAAAGGATATTTTCATAGCAAAAAAAAATTAATTTTCTGAAGATTTTCTTATGTAGTGTTTGGATGAAACAGACGACTTTTAGAATATTTTGAGAGAAAACAGCAAGAAAGTGCCACCAGAATAACCAGTGTCCCTAGATGATGCAAAAGAACCAGGTTCAAATCACCATCCTGAATCGATGAAACACAGACTGAGCCTTTTTTCCCCAAACCAAGGGTAAGCACCCCAACCATTTAGCCGTCATCACATCCAGTGTTTCTGGGCTAGGTTTCTGTAACTAGAAATTCCACCTTGAACCTGCAAAGCCTCTCCTGAGAAAAAAATTCATTGAAACTAGCATGCTTCCCTGCAAAGTTTGATTTGGTTTCTGCACTTTCCAATAAAAATAATCATGCAAAAGTATGAATTGCATTATAATTTATATCTCATTTATTATCTTGGCACCTGAATTACAAACAAAGTTACTTGTAAGCACAAGAATCTCTGAACTCAACTTACCAGTTTCCTCAGCAGCCAAGCTCCTGAGTTTTGTCTGATTTTTAATCTTGAATCTGATGACTCGGACCAAAGATATGAGAAATAGGACATTTGGCTTCTATTTCCAGTTCTGTCACTGAGTCTCTGTTGCAACTTGGATAAGTCATTTAACCTCTCTGTCCCACAGTTTCTTGATCTACTAAATAGATACAGCAGTATGCAATCTGAGTGTGTTATAAAGCTAAATTAAAAGCCTTAAACAAAAGGTTCTAAGTGTCATTTCCCCTTTTTTTTTTGCTCGTTATAAGATCAAAGAGTGAGAGAGGGAGTGTATTGTGTTTATAAGCAGTGAACATCTGATAAGTTTTATAGTCTATGCCAATATTACTGTAATGCCCTTTAAACCTACTGTCCCCAATTTTAAATAATAATAATAATAAAAAATCCTATAAGCAAACAGCAGTGCAAAAGATATTCCAAGGTGCAAACGACAGTTATGTATATTCATATCCCATTAGCTTTGGTGGGAGTGTAACAATTACTGCAAGCCACAGCAGGCTTCCCAGTCCCCAAAGTTTTCTGAGGATTACCATCACACAAGTTTTTAGTGAATGATGTAGACTCCCTGTTACCGATCAAAATCACTTTGCTTGCCTCCATTTTTATGTTTCTTAGGGTCATTAATTCCTCCCAAAACTTAAGACAAAATGGCAGCATGAACACACTGTTCTTAAGTTCCAAATGTAATTGGTTGTGCCATGCCATGTTGATGCTGCAGTTGTGTATCAAATCTTGTAGCTTTACGCACGGATGGATAATAAGGAACATTACTACCAAATCTGCACGGAGTTATACAATTGAAAATTGTTCCCATACACACTTCCATCTCTGATTTAAATGTTTGCCTCATGTCTTTAAAGTGCATGTCAACAGAATCTGGGAGCATACGCTTATTCACATTGTCATCAGAACACTATCATGTCAGAAATATTCATACCTCCACTGAAATAACTACATGACATAACCTTAAATGTGTTACTCAGCACAAGTAATTTCTTTCTTATTCATCACTGCTACCTAGTGAAAAAGCTTACATTTTTGTTTACTGCTGTAGACACAGTGTATTGGAGAGTAGAATAAGCCTTTACTGGAAAAGTCATCTACAATTTAGTTTCCTGGTGGTTTTGTATTCCGCTTGCATTGTACTTCCAATGTAGACACCCAGTCCATGTGTTGTTTCCAAATTTTTCATGCAACCTACACAAATCTATATGCTCTTTATCTAACCACATGGATCACTTTGGACCTGGCAAATGCAGATAATAATTGCATGATTATCCACAGGTTCTGGCCTAATTACTGTGGTATTATGATCTGATCAACTTTTTTCACTGATTTTATTTTTTCAAAGTTTATCTGATTTTTATTTAAAGGCAACCTTCCTAAATTCTTCTTGTCACAAGAGCCAACATTTCTGTATTAACACATAAGGACCTCAAATCTATCTTCAGTCCAATGCAAATTTGCTTTGACAACCAGGAAGTTGCTTCCACTCCTGTTATGCCCCTACGCTTCCACTTCCTGCAAAAAACACACACTCCAACTTAACTCATTCCTTGGACCCCCACAACTTGTAATACCAAATAAGCCTTCACTTCCTATGATGTCCAATAAGTGAGATGGATACTCTTCCAACTGAACTCATCATCATACCATACTCCTTTCCTTATATTATAGTTCAAAATATCAAGAGCTGTCAACAAATGTAAAAGGAGAAATAAGAATCCAGACTCCAAACATTTATCTTCTGTCCTACCCAGGGAAAAAGAGAGAAATGCTGAAGTCACCGCTGACTCATGAAATATCTATTACAACCTAATTCTTCAGGAATGAGATTTTCTAGTATTCCCTGTACCATTGATGTTTGGTGACATGATAAGGGCCTAAATAACTTAGACTAAAAAAGTGGAATATGGATAATTAAAACAGGCCAAGAAGAAAGGCAAAAACTCATTCATTTCCTCAAACATCAAAACAGTGTCTCAAAGAAGACAGTACTGTTCAAGATGAGAGTCAAATTTTATACACGTTTATGAATCTTTAAAGACTGATAGCGAAATTCACTGATATCAGTATTGCTGATTTCAGCTAGCTCATATTGGGAGATTACAGTGTAAAGTGGAAGGGCCAATAGCGAAAACCTCTGTAAGTAATGTTTGCTGTCCTCACTAGGATTTTCATGGCACCTATCCAGTTGAACTCCATTCCGCATCCTGTTACATCCCAATCTTTTGCCAACAGATCTTCAATCTAAATACACAGTGAAAATGCTGCCTTGGTTGGAGCATCAGCTTAAGGCAAGTTTCAGGCACAGAATATGAAGTCATCACCAGGAAACTCATTATTACAGATCCTTACATCAATCTCAGGCTTTCTTTTCCAACGTCCATGTCTCAGAGCATTTATAAAACTGCTTCAAGTCTAGGGTGAAGACTGTATTTAATAACTGTCGTCCTCTGGAACAGTGCAGTGCTCTACAGTAATTAAAGTTTTTATCTAGGCAAGAGACAAGATTTTCTCACAGACCTTCCAAAACTGTGAAATAGGCCCACTCACCAAGTAATAAACTTTAGAAATCTCACCACCTTTTGCTCCAAGGTCAAAGCTCATTTCTTTTAGATGGACTTGTAAAACCATAACTGTATCTATAAAAAGAGAAGCACAAATCAAAAGAAGCTCTACCAAAACAAATCTAAACATACTTTTCCCCATGGGAATGACATCTGAAAAACAAATGCCCCATGCTATTGCTCAGTGTCTTATTGAGGGTGCTCAGATACTGAATTAAGGAATGTGATAAAAGAACTAGGTCTGAAAGCATACACATCCAAAGGTGTTCATACAAGAAGAGTATCTCTAGGTGAAATATCCGTAGACCAGAAATGCTCACCATTTAACCATATTTATTGTTTGACCTCTCACCCCTAGGTCAAAGTTCTGAATAGTTACCGATTTAAAAGTCTCCAAACAAAACAATCCCATATTACATGTGGAAATACCTTTTCAAATACTCTTACATACTTTTGCATGAATGCACTCTCAGTCATTTTACTGGGCAAATCATATTCACTAGATTTAAGCTACGATCTATCCTTCAGAGCTTTTTTATCTAAATAAGCATTGCCTGACTTTTTTTTACTGCATCTGGAATTTTCAGGGACCAGACAAACCTGTTATTGTAAACATCCTACATCTAGACTAGAAGACCTCTAGGAAGCAAAATTATTATGTAATTTCTACCTAAAGATTCATATTAACTCTCACTACCACCATAAGCCCATCTGCTTCATTTGACTTTATCCCTTTGATTTTCTCTGATGGTGTTTTAAATCCCCTGTCATTTTCTGTTTTCTGCCACATGTCTACCATATGTATTGCATAAAAATAAAGGTTATTTTTCTACCACCCACCTATAAAGACTATTCAGCTACTAGAGTGTGTTGAAAATTCTGCCTGGGAGTTTACTCTAAACTGAAGATAATCAACCTGTGAAAAGCCAGTCTACAGTATACAATAAGAATCCTAAAAGTTGGCAAACGGAAGATAACCACTTGACCAAACAAGCATGTTATTTATTACCTGCCCTGGAATGAGAATCAGGTCTCCAGAGATGAAGGGCTAGGGCACTAAGCCCTGATTCTAGGGCTGGAAAAACTATTTGCCTCTCCACGTTGTTTACTGAATTTAATCATTTCTCTGTTTCCTTGTTGTCCAAAATTCAAAGCACAGTTTGGCTGTAGTGAAGCTCTAAAAAGTTTTGGCTTCAGCTGGAAGGATTCCACCTAATGGATGTCACACTTGTGGAGATTGCCATTATTTGAGACAGGCGATATCTTCATTCTACAGTGTTCCTACAGCAACGCAAGTTTGGAAGGCACAAAACCAGCACTATCTGTGATCTCAGATTTCCTCTCCGTTCCTTCCTTGAAGCATTTACCCAAACACGGCATTCAATATTCCGTATGAAAGTACAAGTTCTAAGCTTTGTTTCTTAAAGGTGTCTATTCCTCATGGTAAGTGTATTCAGAATACGCTACCAAAATGCATGATTTCCGTGAGTAAGCCACTAAAGAAATGTTTTTTTGGTTATGTCCTGGAGTGCAAGCTCAGAAGTGTGCAAAACCACAAGCAGAGCAAATTCTTTAAATAACAAATGTGTACATTTTTTGTTTATATGTAGCTCTTCATGTCAAAAAATAATCTTCTTGCTTTGGTGAGATAAATCTGATGACACAGTTTTGAAATATATTTTTGCTCTATGCCACTTTTATCTCCTTTGTAACATTCTCTAATGTGACTGCCAGAATGCTGTTCTAATTTGGGGGATAATTTTCTATATGAGAACTGACAGAATGAAAATAAATTCAAAGTTCCAGGAAATAATGAGTTCCCGATTATGTGTCTGATTACTGTCAGCTCAAGGAATGTACAGACTTCAGAAATGGAGGAGACCACTTTTCCTTTCACCGAACTGGGAGCCCTGAGCTGATGGCACAGGGAGAAGGCTTTCAAGCACTTTTAAATCCTCCGCAGTTCTACATGAGAGTTATTTTGAGGTCATGTTCACGTTTCTAGACTGAATAAGATTCTCTGGTAGAGACATCTGAGTCTTATCTGCCTATTTCTGGCTTTGTTTGAGAATGTTTATATTATTCAATGTGGGAGACTTGAACTCATGACAAGGAACATGATAAATTTTCTTAATCAAACTGGGTATCAAGAGGTGGTCTGTCATCATTTCCCTTTTGTTGCACTGTGAAAGAAAGCAAATAAGGAGCATCCAGTGTGATCCCCACTTCTGTTTCAAGTCTCCCCACCAAGTCATTAAACATTCTCTGGCCTTTGTCAACAGCCTGGTAAACATCCAGAGAAAGAATCAGAATAAAATAGTTTATTTAACATTCCTCTCCTCCAACTGCTGATTAGGATAAATAGTTTGGATAAAAAGCCTATCTGATCCAAAAATCACAAAAAGAAAGGATTCAGCTATCAGCAAAGTTTAGATTTGGTTTCAAATATTTTTAAACAGCAAAAGAGTTTTTTGTGCCTTTGATATTTTCTCCATCCTCAGCACATCATGTTAGCACCGTGTCAAAGCAAAACATCAACATCAAATGATCACTGGGTAAACTCCAGTGAACTGGAGTGAAAGGCTTGAGGCTGAAATTCCAGGCACAATATAAAATTTGGAAAGACGCCAGGACAGAGTTCTTTTTAAACTGCCTGAAAGGCTGAGGAATTGATACCTAGCAAATCCCTTCATTGACCTAATAGTTTGGAAATTGTTAATTCTGGTCAGACTGATGAGTCCTTTGAGCCAGGATCATTTCCTCTGACAGGGAAAAGTGTCAAATGATTCAAAGAAAAACAGAGTCGTCTTCCTCTGACCACCATTGTGCTCATCCATAATGAAAACAAAGCAACACTGTGCCTAACAGAAAGCATGTACCTAGCCCGCAGAAACTTGCTGTCAAGTCAGGAAGTGAAACAGAAGAATTCAGGGCCATTTTATATTTCATCCTTGGCAAAGTGATTTTGTAATCCTAATCTCTTTGCCTTAAAATTTTGGGGGGCACAATACTCCCCAGCCGTTAATTATGTGCTCTGAAAATATTTCTTTTTATCTATAGTAATCTTATTGCCACTTAAGTTTGCCAACTGTCCCATTGCTCTTGTATTATACCACAGTAAACATAAACAGCTAAATGATCTTAACAGCATTCAGAACTATCACGTCAGATGCTTAGGCAGTGTAGATTAGAATAGCTCTATTGCGTTCAACCATCATTTAAAATATTGAATGACTACAAAAGGCTTAAATGCCCATTCTCTGTGATTGAGTTCTGTAAGAAACAGTCAATCAACAGTTACTTTTTATTGTATGTCTGATATGTTTAATATCCCCTAAACATTGGGTCAGATCATCAGTTAACATAAATCAGCAAAGCTGAAGTTACTGGATCAGTTTACACAACTGAGAATGTTGCCTGTGGCTTTCCCACAGTAATAAAGTTAGACCACATACCCACTTTGGCTGAAATATTTGAAAACATCCAAATGATCTGCATGCTTAGCTCCCTTTAACAGGAATTGGGGATAATCTTATCCATCTATCTGATGGGCAATTTCTGTTTGTAAAGCACAGATCCCCATGGTGCACACACACGCCAGAATGATAGAAGGCAAGAAAATTCCACAAATTAACTACACAAAGGAATGTTTATATATATATATTCTTTTATCAAGAAACTGTAACCACAGAATATGATTACACTTCTCAAGTGAAAACTGCTGCTGAAACATAAAATGGTGAGCTCACTTCTAATTTTAAAAAATATATAGCATTAAATTTCTCTTGAGAAAAAGTTACACAATATTGGCACATAAAACAATGCATAGCTTTAGATTTCATGGTTAATATACTAGTAAAACAGCACTAACAGAACAACTTATGATCAAGAAGTGGTTAAAAATAGGTCATTTTTCATTTTTGCTATTGTTTATGAAAAGAAAATTAAGATTAGCTTTTTCAAAACCACTTCTAGGAAGCGGCTACATACCTGTACCAGTTGACTGAAGCAGAGAGTTTTTCTTAAATTCACCACTGAAAATAATTAATGTTCCCACAGTAACTCTGAACATGCAGTGCAAAAGTTTTAATATCCCACACCACAGGAATGAAGTCACTTTAAAATTTTACAACTTTATCAACAGTCTCAAAAATATTCATGATTTTCCTGAGAGTTACAGCTGGTTTCTCTCTTTTATTAAGCGCCTCTGTCTTACAGTTTAGGAGAGCTGGCTGAGAAGGTGATCAGAACAAACTGAATAAATGCTGCAACCAGAATCAAGACAGAGAAATCCCCTCTTCTGAAAAGTAATGTTTGAAAGACAACCATCCTCACAACACCAGGGAGCGCTAAGGGGTATTCCACCAGCATGGAGAGAGCAACACCTGTTTGTTACTTCATGCAAGGAATTTCATGCATGTAATTTAAAGTAGGGCCTGTGAAATACACGTATAAGGACAGCGTATTCTCATTGCAGTGAGAGTATGTATAAAAGCCCAATTCCATTATTTTGACATCAATTCTGAATGAGAGTGAAAACAGAAACATTATTGAAGAAATATGAAGTTTGAAACTTCTCACTTCAGAGTCACCCTCCTGTACTTCAGCATTTCATTTCATAAACTACTGCAAGACTGCTCCCAGGCAGCTCAGCCACGAGAGAAGAGCCCAACGCATCACAGGAGGATGGTCTGGGCTGGCACAAAGAAAGTGTGGGGACTCCAGCTCATCATTACAGCTCATCCTGGTGAGCTGGGGAAACAAAAAATAATTAAATAAGAAAATCAAATAAATAAATCAAATTAGTTATCTTCTTACAAACGGCGGAGGGGAACTATTTTGACTCAGGTTCATAATTTCTACTTTAACATTTTGGTATTGACTCTTCATATTCACCCCCTTACAATTAAGAAGAAATTTTCGCTGAATTTAAAAAAAGGACACAAAACTTCTTCTGCAGTAGTTTGCATTTTTTCAGCTAGTACTATTCATAACAGTGGATCCAAGAGGAAAGAAAAGCAGCAGCTGAATGCTGCCACTGAAGGTGAGGAATACCATGATACTGCAGTAGCATGCAGCTAGCAGAAGAGAGAGGAAGCCAGATATCATTTCTTATCTGCAGAAGTCAGCCTGGAGCTAGATCTCCCAGAGAGCACTAAAAAAAGCACTTTTTTTTTCCAAAATGGCAATATGATTTGAAAACAGAAAAAACACTGGAACAACAATACAGAAAATACTTGTTAAATTTGGTTATTCAAGTTTGGAACTGATAGCCTGGAAAGAGTTTGATTCAAATTGTTGTATGCCATCTGTAAAATGATTACATATGCATAAAACAACCTTGGGGAAAAAGGGAAAAAGGGAGAGTTGACCAGTGGAATCCCTTCTGAAAGTATGTTTAAAAATACTGAGGTTTAACACAAACCAAAAAAAGTCAGGAAATTCTAACTTAAACCTAACAACTCCATCCTGAACCCATGCTGCTGAGAAAAATAAAAGGAACAATGCTGAGATTTCAGAACAGATCTGCAACTTTAACTGAGCTTCCTGGTTCCTCTCCCTTTGTTAAACACTTCCAATGTTAGCATTTAAATAAATAGTTAACTGCATTTATCACTGCTTAACTTCTTATAAATAATAAGTTTTGCAGCCTTACTATAGGGCAGGTTCATTTGCTGCAGCCAAAGCCCTGGGTTTAAGCACCTTTCATGATGTTTCTTGTGTAAACAAACATCAGTGAAGCTTTGTGAAAGTTCCGTTTTATGGCAGCTTCTTAATGTGGTCCCATACCTAAGTAAATGAGGGTTTTTTCAGGTTCTTGCGTTGGGATGATGCAGTATTTTTCATTTTGTAAAAATTCATAAAATTATTGAGTAATAATTTTATTTGTATGCCAGAACGATCATCTCTGATCATTATTTCTACTGTTACAGCGATACGTGTTATTATTTACTGCCATTGGAAATTATCAGTATGTTGGCATTTTCTTTTCAGTTGTTAGTGATTTGCTGTTTGATCTTGGATATTCTGCAGGCATAAATGTGCTTCTGCAATGTGCTTATCTGTGATATTTAGATGATGCTTATGATAACAGTATTTATTTTGCGCAATATTTGTTTTCCTTTCTAATGATTATTTCACTCACATTCAGCACTCAGAGAAAAGAAAGCTTGAAGCTTGCTCAATCAGATGAAATGTGTATTTTAAAATTGTCCAATAAAAGTGGGACTGTTCATGCTCATATTTCGATTTAGAAGCAATGCTCATCTAGTCAGAAGACAGATATAAAATCATGCTATTTTTCTGCCAGTCAACAAGAAGCAATATTATTATGCAATATGAGTTTCCAAATTCAGACAGCACACTGAAGCTTGCATTTTATTTTATCAACTAAATACATTTACATACATCTACAAAAGTTCACATCGTCTCCATTGGTATGCTGAAAGCAGAAAATGACCAAACAATATTCATCTGAATTATCTGCTGAGTTTTCCCCTCAAGTCCCATCAGTGACTCAGCCCTTCCCACAAGACATGGACTGTTTCAATACTCTCTTCACAAAGCACATGTCCATACAAGCTGATTTTTAATCACTCTTTGATTAACATTTAAGAACCTGAATATTTGTTTGCTTCACTCACTGATTTTATAAAAACTGTTTTTTCTTCTAATTTGACCACCTGTTTGCTATTATGCTGAGTTCAGTGTAGGTCTCAATGAAAACATTTCTACTGTTGCCTGACCAAATGGACACTGATTGTATAACAGCTGCAGTTTGATAGGTGCAGAAGATGAGCCTGTGGAAAATGTGGCAATGTGTTTTGCAGACTTAAAAGAAAAAACATAAACCAATGCTTTGTTCAAAAGCAGGCAGTCAGGATTATTATTATGGGTTTTTTTATGTTTTATTCTGATAGGCAATGTACGAATATTAAGCATAAGAGAGTCCCTTTACTGAAATCAAAGTGGGTAAGATATCCCAGAATAGAGCAGAACGGAGCACTGGGGGCACATGTCATTTCATTCCCCTGCTTTTGGAGGGACTGAGTAGTAAAGACTTAAGCTAGGTAGGAACATAGAACTGAGTATAGAAAACAAAGCAGAGAAGGTACAAATCAAAGATGACAAAGGCACATGTGAAAAGACTGACAGAGGACGGGAGGAAGCAAGAGAAATTTGGAGCTAACAGTCTATTTGCTTAGTGAGAGAATCTAGTCAAAACCATGAAAGATTCAGCCAAAATCATCATAATTTTTGTTTGTTTTATTAGGTTTTCTTTGTCAGTAAGTATGAGCAAATGCTGCTAAGCTGCTATACTGAAGAACAAAAATATTTTCAGATACAGAAGCCTCACATATATCTGTTATACCTCCAAGTGTGGAATAAATATGATCCAAGGGTGGAACAAAGTTCTGCAAAGAGCAATGAGAAATTATACATTCCAGAAGTCTTTTAAAATATCGTAGTGGCATCTAGTGAGAAAAGCATCAATTTCTATTGGGAAGAAATTCAAATGTGGTATTGAACACTGAATTAGCTAGAAAAACAACTCAGGAGTTAAAAACACCTCCAGTAATTAAAGGATGAATCACAGTTCTGACCAGAAACTGCATCCCATGGAAGATTAACATGTAGGTTTCACCATAGTAAAGAATGTAAATGGAAACATTCCTAGGCCACATTACTTCTGCTCTGCCAGCAAATTTAAAAAAAAAAAAAAAGAAGAATAAAACAAACTTCATCTCCTCCTCCACATTCCCAGTGGCTTGTTTTAGTAACTTCTCTATGCCTACATAGAGAAAGAGGACTATATTTTCACAGATGGAAATAAGTGACTCTCCTCTGCCAGGATTTGGCAACTGCTGCCCCATATTGGAAGATCTGGGAACTCTAACTGCAGCAAACTGTGCAAAACGTATGTTACATAGAGCACAGTTTGTCTTGTAACGTAGTAAGATATTCAAGTAAAGGGAACTGATTCACGTAACAGTTTGGAGAAAATTCTACAACAGCTGCAAGGACTGATTCAGACCTCTTTCTTGAAATGCTGAAATATCAGTACAGAAATTTGCATGATCTTATAGCTGAACACGAAACAATGTAGTGAATATGCAGTCTTCCTGAGAATTTTTATTCATCCCTGGACATTTGGAGTCCTGAAGCTGCAGACCCACCTAGTTCTATGTGAATACATAGAATTATTCTATGCTTAGGTACTACAGCACACCGATTGAAAATGTGCTTTTCAGTCCCACCATATTGACCATATTATGCACATGGGGGGATTAAAAAAAAAACATGGCAAAACAAAGGCAAAACAGGTGTGATAAGAGAGTCTTGCTGTAAAAAAAGTAAAAAATTGCTGGTGAGGCTTAGGGCTTGCTTGAGGTCCAGATTACAATTATATCCCTTTCTGCAATAAATTGGAAGAATATATTGAAAATAAAGGAATACAGTTATGCTGTAGTAAAATTGTGTAAAAAAATTTTCTTTGTGTGTTCTGTCAGTGGTTCTCCAGGTATTTAACAAACAGTTTATCAGCTGCCTTTTACACACAGGGAATCTAAGACATTCATCAGCTATTTCCTCAGGCTCATAACACAGGTTTTTGGCAAAGCTGGAATCGATTCACATTGCTGCTTTCTCCCTTTGTACATAAGCATGACAGTGGTTGACCTGGCAGCTCATCCGAATTAGCCCCATCGAGTCTTGATATTGATTATTTTTCTAGCTTTTAGTTTTATGTTTTTCTTGCATCTACTTGGCTTCAGCCGTCCTTTCTTCTTGGAGTGGGAGAAAAGAAAGCAAGCAACTAATTAATTCAGAAAAAAAAAAAGCAAGGAAACTCCAAACATATCGAGTTACCTTTCTGGTTTATATCACCCAATGTGTTATCATTTTGCTGAAGCCCTGCATGTGAAGGACCCACTTTCCTTCCAGCCCTGGGGCAATGATTGAAATATAACGTACTCCTATGAGCTGAGCGCACCTTTGGAAGTTTTGGAATAGCTATTCTGGAACTTCTCATTTCAATCTATTTTGAAGAGATTTCAAACTATAGATAATGAGATCAGCTGTAGTAACAGAAGCTCTAACATTCCCCAGGTGGAACATGAGACTGTAAACCTGCAAAATTGCAGACTTGCCTAACATCTAAATACTAAGGATGAAGTCTGTGCCTTACTGAGATCATTAGGAATGTTTGTTGCCACAAAAGATATTCTGAAGAACTTAATGTCAGTGCAATGCCATGACAGAAAAATACTTTCTTTGGATGTGTAAAACTGAGAATATTAAGCAATAAGAAGGGGGTAATCCAGCTGCTGTTGTGCACAGCACTCATAAGGCAAGTACTTGGGTCTGCCCTTTGGGGAGGATATCAAATCCTGGAATTCAAAGGAGGGTCACAGAAATGACACAGGGCCTGGAAAACAAGTCTTCTCAATTGAGGCTTAAGCAGAGCTGCTTATCAGACATAAGCTTGAGCGCAGACTACAGGCACACACAGTGAAAAATTCTGCAAAATAACAAGAGGCTTTTCAGCCTTTTTGACAACTTTTTTTTGAACACTACTTAATAACATTAAATCCTTAAACATGACAATAGCTTATCAGTGAAGATGATTAAACATAGGGAAAGTCATGGACTATGGCATCGAGTTTCTAAAGGTGAACCTAATTTTCGAATAAAATTTTTGCTCTCATTGAACTTTAAGGAAAATTTCTTTGGCCTCTTCTTCCACAGACAAGTATGTTGATATAGGTGAAGAGGTAGTGAGAGGAAACTGGGCCAAATGGAAGTGCAGTGCTTTCATATGTCCAAACCGATGGACCTATATCTCCCACATCCCTCCACCTTGGGTACAACTGTAGATACTGCACCTCCATGTTATGTGACACATTTCATGCTTCGAGGTTTCACATAAAAGTCAGGAAGAATTATTTCATTTCTGCTTTACATGGCATAATTTCTTTCTTTCTTTTTCTTTTTGTTGTTCCAATTATCACCTTTCTCTTACACATCAGAGACAGACCACAGCTGGGGACTGGATGCTAAGGCAGCAGAGAAATAAAACTATCTTTCTGGCCCCTGGCTAGTTAATATCGCTTACACCCTCATTCTGATCACAGACGCGGGTGTCAGGGCACACCGAGGGCTCTCACAGGGGCTCCCCAGGGACGAGCTAAGCTGGGCCTGGCAGCCAGGCCCTGGCAGCCAGGGCCCATCCCACCGCCACAGCCGGTCACAGGGCAGTCGGGGGCAGCAGGGGCAGCCCCAGCCCCGGGCATCGGGCACCTTCCCTGGGGAATGGGCCCAGCCAGGCCCTGGGCCCCTGGGTGGGCTTGGCTTAGCAAGGCCCACGGCTGGGCAGGGCTGTGGGGAGCTGGAGACCGGCCCTGCGACAGCATCACTGGGGCAGGGACAGATGGCCCTAGGGTGCTGACATGGGGTCCTGGGCCATGGGCAGGGCTGGGGAGCCCCGGGGAAAGCCGGGCAGGGACAGTCAGGCCTGGCAGTGCCCACGGGGCCTTGGCATTGGGTCCAGCAGAAGTTTCTTGCAGCACTCTGACAGGGACCTGTATGTGGCGTGTGGTTGGCCTGCTAGGCTCATTTCAGCATTTTTATTCTAACCAGTTCTGCATCATTTCGGGGCATTTGTTTTTTGTGCAGGTCCTCTTTGACACAGCTTTGTTGCTGCGAGTCAAAATGCTTTGTGCCCCTGCGGCAAGGCGGTGGGTGAGATCTATGGCAGTCAGCACTAGCAGTGCCAGGCCAAAGGATGCCTTACCCCGATATACTCCCTGTCCCTTCTCACATACCTCTTGTGTCCCACACAATACCAGATACATTTTGAGTAATGACATCATTGAGTTAAACCCTGAAATTTTCTCTCTGGATAAGTCAGAGCGTGTCCACATAAATAAGTGCAGTGCAAAAGGGTCTGTAGCAACTCCCCCACGGATTCTTTTAGCATGGGCTGAATCCACGGTGATTCTGCCATTTTACAAAAGGGAGTGTCCATACATAGCTGTTGCAGAGTAGCAGTGATTATTGACTGACTTGATTAAAGAAGTCATCAGGCAAACTTTGCAACGCAACTGTGTTCAGACCAAGCAAAGAAATTTAGAAATTTAGTGGGAAGATTAAAAACATAGGCATCCCTGCCAGATGTTTATGGAGAGCCAAGAAAAGAAACAGGATACTAAGCCCCTCCTGTACTAGCCAAAAGAACAGATTCTGGCTGCGAAAAGCAGTTGCTTTCTTCCTCCATTGGTTGGGTGATGCAACATCCTTGCTCTAAAACACACTCTGCCAGAATCCCCATACAATTAACCAAAAAGCTTCTGAGCGCACATCTCATCTCTCAGCTCTAAGTCAGCCAGGTTACAGACCCCACTTTGCTTCGTATCGGCCAGAGAAACTGGCCATGGCAAAGATTAACCGAGTCAGACAGTCTGTGCCTGTGAACAGGAGGCAATAATTCAACAGTTATTGAAAGGAAGTTGAAACAGTAGGGTCTAAACTATTTGATTGTGAAACCAGTGATGGCCTGTCAGTTCTTAGGCCAACTCTGTCCTAGTTTGCAATGCCCAGGCAGGTCCAAAGCATGCACGCCGATCGCAGTCCCCAGTGGGACCATTTAGCTATTTAAACTAAAAATAAATGAAAACAAAAATAAAATAAAAAGCCACCACTTTGTGAAATCTCAGCTTTAGCTTTGGCCTCGGGGAGCTGAAGCTGCCAAGGGAAGTCCCGTCCAGGCCCCATCCACTGAGGCCCATTTCCAAATCCCTTTAGACAGCTGCAGTTTTCCAGGACCTGTTTTGATTCTTCACATAGGTAGTATCCCTCTCTTTCCAGCCCGAGGATACAGACCAACGAGCCCAATAGTACTCTGAGAGATCAACAGGCGGCAAAAAATGCTTGTGCTTCCCTAGCTATCTTTGTTCCAGAGACAAAAAAAGAAAACATACATGAGAAAGTAATGATTAACTAATGAAACAAGCCAGCTTTAAGTTCTTGTCTGTCCATTGGAACCTTTTTCCAGGCTACTGTCAGGCATCATACAGGTTTGTAATCTCTTTGCAGAATCAAATACTGTACCACATGAAGTGAATTACTTGGCAAAATGTGACAGATTTCACAGTGGAAATACTGAAGTTACTTTAATTTGTTTTTTATCATCTAATTTCCTTTGTTTCTTTAATAGTCTAAAAAGCCAAAGGAAAAAAATGTCACAATTGAAGTGTAAGAAGGACTCATAATTTATAACTTTTTGACAGCAGTCACAGGGAGTCACAGGATGAGAGAAGATTGGAAGCACTGATACCTGGAAGGATGGATATAAATAACAGCACATGCCAAAAGGCATCTCCTTAAGCTCCTACTCATCTTTCAAGCTCTTTTATTAATTATTGCATGATATTCTCACTCTTTGGAACACCTCCCTCCCTCTTATCAGCAGCGTAGACCTCTCAGAAAATGTCAACTGAAAGCCAGGAAGGAGGTCACAAGATAGGCCAAGTCTAAGTTCTCCACTCTGTTCAAAGCACAAAGAAATACTTTCATTAATAAAAGTCTTAGCTACTGAATAGTTTAATGATCCTGCTTTTATCTCAGTCGTTCAAATTTTTCCTCCCTCTTTCCTTCTGTCCCCTCTTTTTTTAAAAGCACGGGGGAATTTTAAAAAATACCATCCATACCAAAATTGTTGCTTTACAAAATCAAATTCTAATCAAAAGGCAGGATCTGAAAGGAAAAAAAAGACAAATTTCATAGAAATTAAGTTATTAAACCAGTACCAAAGTTCTCCCTTTTTCTTTCATTTAATAGAAATTTCCTGCCTTTTTCTGCCACGCTCAAGTTTTCAGCATTGTACTAGTTCATAAGGAAAATAATGGGAGGAAAATGAACACGAGCAGAAAATGTCAAACAGTTTTGTGTCTTAGTTCAAACATGGAGAAGAAATATCACAATGACAGAGAAGTTCAGTGACCTAAGATGTAATTTATCACACTTATGTACATTACAGGGTATTTTTTATCTTTAAGAACCAATGATCCTTTGAGAAATAAGGGAGTATTTTGATCCTAAGGATAGAATCACAAAGAAGCCTCCCAGCATAGTATGATTAATTAGCCTTTTTCAAAAAGCAGTGGGTAGAATCAAGATTAGACTCCAGGACCAAACATGAAACAATAGCTTGCTTTATTCCCAGCAGTTTTAATGCACGGAGATGACAGTCTCTTCACAAATGTCTCACTTAGATGGTGCTTCCAAGCCCCAGGTCAGAATTAGAAGAAATGAAAGAATGGGTAAATCAATGGCACTAATATTCATGCCCTTTGATTTCATGGCAGTTACCCACAGATTTGCAAATTCTAGGATTGTATAATCTTTTCCATGGATTGTCTCTGTGGTTTCCAGTGACAGCTACAGTCAGAGGAATCTCAAATAATGGTCCTGCTGGAGACCTGTGGAGCACAGAATCCACTGACTGCTACAATGTCACTGCCTAGTTTTAGTGTCTGAAGCATGTATTTTGCTTTTCAGCAGATCGCAGGGTAGACTGGTATCAATTAAGGTGATAATTTAGTTCACTGATCCAAAGTAATTGAAGGATATGGAATTCTATGAGTGAAAAACAAGACAAGAACCCTAAAGGGTGATTTAGGACGAATATCAAAAAGGGCATTCCAGCAGACATTTAACCCTAGGGAGGAGAAGTTACTACAGCACTGTGCTGGGATCCAGGGAATCTCCAGTTTAATTCTAGCCACTTCTCTGCCAACTTGGTTTGATTGCCTAAGCTTCTTGATCTGCAAAATAGGTCTCAGGATAGTATATTTCTGTAAAGTGTTTTGAGATTTTTAAGTCAATATTCTACATAAAGGTGACTTATTTCTGTTATAGACAAAGCCATTAGAGGTGAAATTTAGTCTCTGCATAAATCAATCACAGTTTGCCAAACTTTCAGGTTTTTATATTTGAGATTTACTGTGTATGGAACAATGCTGTATTTGCAAGCTGGCTGAACAAGAATTCTTTTTCTGGTGTGTAATTTCTATTGTTCACTTCTATTTATTGTAAAGGAAATAGATCGTATCGTACCAGGCCCAAAGGTGGTATTAGCTAGTAGGCGCCTTCACTATTGAAGTAATAAATTATCAAGTTTTTATATCAGCTTTACTAAAGAGGCAACTCTATGTTCATATGCTGAACAAATGGAGCATTGTTTCAGAGAAGAGATTCTAATTCAGAAGGGATTCCAAATTTCATTGCACTGAACTGATAAAAGAAACACTTTCCCCCCTTTACTACACGATAATATACAATTACACAGAGAAAAAGCACACAGAGCTAGATATTCCTACTAGAGTATTGACCTGAAACAGATGGGAAATGGCTGGAACATCTACATTTATATTGTCACCATCCCTCTACACTTCATCTTAAAATAAATGTTCCTATCGATATTGTATTTAGACCCCTTAGCAAGGCGATGGATGCAAAAAAGATATGCTAAACTAAATCTGCTACAGCTTACACACTGACTGTGCTGCTTTTTTCCTCTCAGTCTTTGGCCTATGTCATTTTATTTCCAGGCAAAGAATTTGGCCCTTTGGTGCATTACAGAGAATCCAAAGGACTAACCTTTTAGTGTTGGGAAACAGCTAATGTTCCTGCCAGTGAGCTAAAGCTGGAGTATCCCTTTGTCATGGCCAAATTTATGACACGGATCAAAAACTATAAAAAGCTGTGTTGCATCCTGCCATTAAGGAGAATTAATATTTTCAGTGGTATGTTAACCAAAGTTTTTCCAGTGTCTCTCGTTAAAAGCAGATTGTTGACTTTTCATCCTGGTGTGCCAAACATTTTCACTGAAACCCTAACAAGACTTTCATCTTACAACCATTATTTCTTAATGGACTTGGATAGGGGCAGTGTACGGGAATGGATTTCCTTTTCAGCTCAGCGCAATGGCCCATCATTAGTGTGCTGGGTCTTGGAGAACCATTACACATGCAAACATTTAAAGTATTTCCAGGGTAACTACTTTTCTTTCCTGAAATGCAATTCATGTTTTATCTATTATATTTAAGCAACATTTGGTCACATTTCACCTTTCAAGTATCTCTACTATGATCACTTCTCATTCTGCTGTATAGTAAAAGTCATAATGAATGAGATCATACACAAAAACATTTTTTTATGGAGTGGATTTTGTAGAACTTTCCCCTCATCTTGGGCAATAAATCTGTCTCTGAAAACCACGAAGCCCAAATGCTGACCATTTGACAAGAATACTGTATGACGACATCACTCACCACTTATTTCTTATTATTGGGTAGATTATGGCCTTCATATTTGGCAAAAAAAAAAAAAAAAAATCTACTGTCTGCCCTTTCAGTGCTTCTATTTTTAGTGATTTCTATTCATTCCTGTTTTCCTACTGGTGATGCCCTGGTATCTGTCACCAAACAGCACTCACTTGCTTTGCAGGAATGTTGTTGTGTTTTTTTTCCAAGCTGACACGAGCGGTGTCAACCGCTTTCAAAAGTTGCCCATTCCTCCCGTTAAGCCCTCTCATTCCTAATATGTACTTCTAAAGATTCCTTAACAATTACATACACAGATGCAGTTTTGGAAACTTTCAACCTTTGATGGTATTTTGAACCACGGCCCTGTTGGCAGCAAATGAACTCAAAGTAACAACCCTGGAGTGTGATACCATCAGTTCTAAGAAGCTGTGTAATATTTATATGTCTTCATTCAGACTTTATATCAAATGTAACAGGCTTTGCAACCTTCATTAAGAAAAGCTGGCACCCAGAGGTTACCATATGTTCCTCTTTTTAGGCTAGTGTTTAAGTGCAGATGTATATTTATTTTTCCACTCTACAGTCCTCCCTGAACTGTTCTTGCTGCAAACCTAATGAAACCATTGCTTTAATCCCCACTGGCCTTCAGGGTACATCATATGGTCCTTACTATTTAAGAATTCTTTTTAGTGTGCTTTCTATTTCCTTACTTCTGCAGTATTTATAATGTCCCAGTTGAAGAGGCTTTGCTTTTTCTATGGGCGTCAGGGAAAATAAAACCTTTGGTATCACACTGAAGGTGGAACTGAAGCCAAATCTGCCTAAGTCAGATGCAGAACAGTTCTTCCCCCACCCTTTCCATTTGCCCAGCATCTTCTCGATTAGCTGAGCCATCCAGCATGGCCTTCCTTTATTAACAGACTAGTCAGACATTTTTAAATTGGGCTGCTCACCATTCTAATCCAAAGATCCTTCTTGTATTCCAGCTATTGTTTATTTATACAACATAGTTACGGTAGACTTCCAAATTCTGAACCCAAAGATATTACTTGAGGCTTTGCAATAGACACCAGCCACCCTCTTTAGAGCAGATGAATGTATCTAAATTTCTGTTATTCCTCTTTCTGCATTACAATGTTTCCACATTTTCTTCAGGCCAAACACCATTTGAATTAGCGAATGCACCACAAATACAGTGGGCAATTTTTAATTTTTTTTTTTTTATAAGGAATATATTCCAATTCATTTGAACTATAGACCCCATCCCACTGCCTTGATTCTCACGTGTAACCTTTAGTCAGAAGAGCAAATGCAGGGCATGATGGAGGCCTTAAGGCTATTGCTGAAAACAACAGCTACAGATTTGGCCCCATTTTATTCTTTCCCTTTCTGCAGTGGATGTTTTGCAAGAGATGAATTCCTCTGTGCTTGATACTAGTCTATAAGATTAGACTTTTATACTATATTTTATACTTCAGTAAATCCCACTGAACTCATTCTGGTTTATGCTTCTTCTTAGAGGAGACTATTATATGTAAGCTGAATCTCTTAACTATATCAAATCCAATATAAACACCCTCTTTATAAGACACACCTCACTCTAATGCTCAGTGTGGAACTCCTAACAAAAATTATAAATGGAGTGCTTTGTTCAGGCATTTAACTCTTTCATTCCTAATATCAAATCACAATGCTTAAGCTGTTTTTATTTTGCACTTGAAAATAAATATAAAGGGAAGCCGTAACTTAACCCATATGATGTGTTTGAGCAAATCTGGGAGAAGATTTTAACAAGAGACGAAAACTTAGGATGTGACTTCGCCAAAGTTTTGAGTTTTTTTAAAATCATTTTTTGGAGGGGTGTCTGGGAAGGAGTGGGGGGAGGGGGAACGTGCTAAAACTTTGCTAATTGTTGGAGAATTCAAACCTGTTTTCATTTATTTGGAATTATTACATAATGGAAGCGGGACGCTATAATTCAACCCAAATGGACGACTTCAATAAGCGGGTGGAAATGATTCAGTACATTAAAGAGAAGCTGTTTCAATAACAAATCTTTATTATAATCAGGAGTGAAGTGGTTAATTTAAGTTTTTACTGAAAAACAGGCTGGCAAAAATGTTTCCAGGGATGTGGGGATTTTTTTCCTTTTACTCAGTAGGGGTTTGGAGAGGAGGTTTGGAAGGGAAGGAGGGCTTCGGTTCCAGGATCCCCGCATTCCCACGAGTTCCATTAAGGAAGGGGGAAGGGCTTCCTGCTGAGGCAGCCATCTGCAGCTTTCTGTGAACAGCAGGAACCAAAGGCCTGGTAAAAGGAGAGTAAACCCAGGGTGACAATTTTGTCTGCATTCAAAGTCAGAATGTGGCTGATTTTTTTATTATTAGTCGTGTTGTTACTACTATTATTATTAAGGAGGAGGGAGGGTTTCTCTGGCAGAATTAGCAGGTCTATAATGGAATATTAATTACGAGCAAACAATAGTGTTACAGGCAGAAAAGTGTCTAGCGCAAACACACCCTGACAGCCTCTCCTGGAATGCGCCGCCGACAGCAAGCTGGGATTGTCATCATCCAAGCTACTGTCGCTCTGCTACAAACTATCTGGAGTCTGTGGATGCATGTCTGAGGTCCCCTTAAGTTATTGCTTTCTAGGCTAGAGTAAATTAGACCTGGATTTTTGTAAAGTGCTGTCACTTAATACCTATTTTATTAAGGTTATTTTTATGCCCATAATTTGAGGCTAACACATCTGTTATTTCCTCCACTGCCTGGCTTTGGTGAACGTTGCCTATGGAAAGTAACAAAGAGTGACACTGGAAAAAATAACAAGGGTGTTTTAACTTCCAACATCTGGAGAAAACAATATTAAGGAAACAGGAACAAATAGGTACGGTAGCCTACAAAGCAAAAGTCCACTTTTTAACAACAGTGCATAGTTTATACGGTACAGTAGATTTTTTATGATTTTAGTCTGGGCAATCTCATACAAAAAATAAGGTTGAAAAATCCCATTAAAGAAGCAGCAGTTCCAGTTCTTGTTTAGGTCATCCTAATGCCAAAACGCCAGGTACAAAGCAAGAGAGGAAAAAAAAAGTACTAATATCCCTTCCAGAAGAGAGTTTCAAAATTCCATCTCAAAAGCTTCCTGTTATGTAGTTTTCAATAAACTTTTATCACTGCTACATATATGTCCCTGGCTGCTACCTACAGAGACGCAGAAAATTCTACTGTATCATATGAAACTTCAAAACTGAATTAAGCATTTCTGTGGAGTGATAAATACCAAGATTAAGAGAGCAGTGGTAGTTTCCCAAGGCAAAAAAAAAAAAAAAAAAAAAAAAAAAAAAAGGACAAATATAAAACCACTTAATATTTGCATTCACATTATTGAATATAACAAAATAAACCAGAAAATGTGTCAAGTAATCCTTTAGGGTAAAGGGATGCACTTACCATACAAATATCTATTTGGAAATACCACATTTCAGTACTATTATTTTTTTCTTTTTAAATTTGATAGATTTATTTTTACAATGTACATTCCTAAACCCTCCCATTTGTTGTCTGAATTCCTGTTTGTGACCTTGGAATTCCAAATTTATGATGTCATCCTCTGCCTTTTTTTCCAAGGGCATTGTATTAGAAAATGAAAACAGTATGAAAATACTTCCCTGTCCCTTCACACCCTCTCCTTTTCTCCTGTTAACAAGTATTGCCTTGGCATCCATTTAAAAAATAAAATAAAGTTTTCAAATGGAAAGGTAACTTATACATACCATACTCTGCAAAATAGAAGGCCTATTTTTGTTTCGCAAACATTACCGGATGCATGTAGCAGAAGCTGCTCATTTCTAGCTACTGTTTTGGGGTATGGAGATTTCTGCTTTCGTTTAATATTTTCTTTTAAAGAAAACAATACATAATACTGCTGAAGAGTTTCTCCCTTTTTTTCTTTTAGCTCTCCAAAAGGAGGACTCTACTTCCAGTGGCACATGATTATTTTAGCAGTTTTCTTCATATAAAGGCTACATGTAAGTAAAGACTGTTTCTCCTGCCAGTAATGAGAAGTAGATAGATGGTAGTTAAGAACAGATGCTCCTAATGGCTGGACCGTTGCTTGTGACAGCAAAAGCCAGAGGAAGTCATTACACACCTGAACAGTAGATGTGCCTTTAGTTCCCAGTACAAATAACATGTGCCCCAGGTCAGTAAAGCGCTTCTGCATTTGAGTAGGTTTGGTTTCCATGCAAAGCTAAAGGTTGGTCCCGGTGCTTTTCTGAGTAGGTTTTCTGTCTGGATACATAAGAGTGACCCTGGGCACAGGTGAAACAACTCCGCGTTCTGCCTGAATATCCCAGCCAGGCTACAATAAGACAGGGTGCAGCACAGGGGAAATTCAGAGTCACAAGAAACTATGCTTCCAAATGATATCTGATTAAAACCTTAGTGCAATGTGAAAGCTGACATAATGAATGCCAGTCTAACCCAGAAAATCCTCCTTATTTTAAAAGGTGTTCAAATGCTCAGCACCTCACAGGATTAAGTTCAAAGTCACCTTTACAAATAGCATTTCCTTCACAACCCCAAAGTACTAATTTTTCTAAAGAAACTTTGGCACCCAAAACCACACAAATAAATTTAATAAAAATTGTCTGCTTTAAACACTACTAAGACCACAATGTTTGCACACTATTAAGAAGAATACGAGAACCTGTTTCTGTCTTTACATCATAAAACATTGTTTTCCTCAGATGAGGCTGTAAATGTAACACAGTTTCCCAACGCTGAAATCAAAGCGCAGTAGCAAGATAGGTGTTGTACCATTTTACAAAAAAACAACGAACCAACCAAACAAACAAACAGAAAACAAGTACAATTTTGCCTTAATAGCTTTGCATTTTAAAAGTTCAGAGGGCCAACATGATTATTCTGATACAAGATTTTCCTAGTTGTTCCCACTCCTGTCCCCCACAGCAACCTCCCCGAAGCTGCTAACCCACGTTCTGAGATGTTTCCCTTCTGGAAACACACCAGACACTCTTACAGAACTTGAGATATTTAATGTCACAATGTAGATTGTTTCTTGTATATATGTTTAGATCAGCTTCATCTGTGATTGCCCTATGTCACGTGGGGCCTTCTGCTTCAGTGGACTGAAAACATAGTAGGCATTACTGACGAAGGGTACAATACCTGTTTAAATGGCACCTAGTTTTTTTCAGTTGGTAAATATTGTAATCGCTTTAGCTATCAGAGGAATGTGGTACCTATGGGTTGCACCTCAGAACAACATGCAGGTATAGTATATGCATTCATAAATGAGTAAAATTTATTACTGAATGTATAGGTATCAGGAGACCTCTCTATCACTTAAGTCCTCAAAGTAAGACTCCAGTGGGATTTGAAAAATATGTGGGCTCTTTTCCAGCCCTCTGAGGTGAATTATATCTGGTGAAACTACAGATATGCTTGCACAGACAGGTGCAGGCAGTTCCCTTGATTCCTCTGTGTCACTGGTCCCAGCCAGCCACAATCCAACTCCAACACAAAAGCTACACGTTTAGCTGAGAGGTAGAGGGTATTGGCTTCAGCACCGGCAACTTTCAAACATGCTAGCTAAGAATCTACCAGCTAGTTCATGAAGTGAGTTTTTAGTTAAAGTTGTTTTGTATGCAGAATGCTGCTTAGAAATCAAATTGAAGAAAGTCATGATGTATTTCTAAGATTCATCGAAACATTTTTTAAAAACATGTATAGCTATACAAATGGCTTTAAAATGTATCGAAACTGTTCAGTGAGCACTATTACAATTTTGAAAAAAAAAGACTGAGTTTGTTTTTAAAGATATGCAGCTACATCAGTCTTCACTGTAAAAGAAATGAGGTCAAGAGGCCAGCATTTCTTTTAAATTCTGATATCCTTCCTCATTTATGTGCCATAAACTGAAGTGGAAGAGGTAAATGAAGCAGTGAGCACCTAACAGCTTTACTGACAGCTTTTGTACTACCAAAACAAACCACACCGCATTTTTATTTATGTACTGGGAATTCACCAGTTCAAATAGTGACCAATGACCCAAGTTCACTAAAGTACCTAAACATGTATTTAAGCATTTTCTGAATGTGTAGAATAAAGCGAGAGCTTAAATTAAAGCATATGCTTAAATACTTTGCTAAATTGGAACTTTACTGTTCACATAAATTGCAGTTGGAAGGCAAGCAATTGTTCTACAAATTACTCTGAAATTGTTCTAAAAGCCTATCACAGAAATCTGAGTAACTCACAAGACTGGAAATTCAACAGGAAGACCAATGTCTGTCAACTGGTGGTTGGAGCAAGATATTGATTCCCAAGTGGAGCAAGGTTAAAATGTTATAGCAACATGATCTGGCATGATTTTTCAAATACTTACAAGCAAGGGAAATGCACCAGGGAATGCACCCAGGGAGCATTAGGCCATGCTTCTGAGAAGGCTGGAGTTCAGGGTAGAACTCTGAGGAAATCGCAAAGAAAAAAGTCATACGTCTTTCAGTCCCCAAGGATCTGCCTACAAATTTATTGCCAAGGACATGAACCTCTAGGTTACTTGTGCTTCAGATCTGCCAGAAAGAAACCTTTCCTTATTCTCTTCCATACCACAGATATCACTCCTCTTCATAAACCAGTACTCTGTTATGTCTATCAAATCGATAGCAAATAAAATAATAAAAAAAGAAAATCGGTCTTTACTTATCAGAAGGAGGCAGGAATAAGGTCAAAATGACTTCATTCCCCTTTGCGTTCAAATTTGACTTTGAAAAAAGCTGAGATAAGCTAAGGGAAAAGAACACTGAAAGATTTCTGAGCTGAACCTCACAGGCTCAGCAAACTAATCAAGGACAATTTGCAAGAGCTGTGACAGATCTGAAGGAACTCTACAGTGCAAAAGAAACTGAAAATATTTACTAACCCAGAGGCTGTTGTCCCCTGGCGTTCTCAACCAAGACACAATGACTCCCTTCTCATGTTCCAGTGTGATAACAACTCAGTTACAGAATAAACCACAGGAAAGGTAGGGGTCATTACCTCTGTGTTTGTATCAGACCTGGCTTCTTCTTAATTTTAACATATGAACCCTGAAACAAATATCCATTTCCTTTGTACCATGGGAAGAGGAGGTCTTTTAAAGCAGAACAAGTAATTGAAAAAAGATATTTTCTGGTTTTAATAAGAAGTAAGCCAACATGATATAAAAAACCCCTATGTTTTGCAACACCTGTCACAACTTCAAAGAACATAAAAAGTGGCTATTGCGAAAATAACAGGTGTCAGCCTAGAGATGTGAGGTCCAATATGTGGCAGAAGCACAGCGATTCAGGCAATTGCTGTTAAAAGAACACGCAACCCAAACCCCCCTTAAAAAGCAAAATGGAAAAACACCCTTATGACCCACAACAGTGGATATTTTTAAAACTCTGCATTTTCATATTATCTCATAAGTAATATATCATCAAATTATGCAAAATGATTCAAAAATAGATTGGAACAAAACTGAGGTTGAGAAATCAAGCGTTCAGGGCCAGGAAAGAGAGAAACGAAGATTAATGTTTAATTTTGTGTTTTAAAATACGGCCTTGCAAATGTTGTAAATGGATAAAAACAATGCGAAATAGCTCATCAGATAAAAACTGATAAAGCTTGCACGATCCGGGAGAAACTGGGTCTCAGAATATTAAGTTTCCTGGTCATAAAGGTTTTAAGGTATCCAAAAGCCTCTAAGTTGATAAATCTCTGAGACAGTCCTGAAAACTGGACAGAGTTGTCCAGTCAGTTCAAATGAGAACATACTGAGTGACAGAAGCATTGGGGGTATTACAGATATAGTCTTAAAAAAATTTCCAAGTTAACTGTAATTTGCATAGGAAGTGATGCTTTACAATACGCTGAGGATAAAGGGACCATAGCTGAAATCCCAGGATGTCTCACTTATTATAATTTGGTTTATGATTTCATATTTTTGAATCTACTGTCACTAAATCTCTGCTAAGAGCACAAATAAATTTGGGGGGGTTAACAATACAAAATTTCCTTTTCTTTCTTTCTAACTACCCAAGAGGGACAGAGAGAGTAACATCCGATTAGCAACCACGCTTCCTCTGTGATGCTAACTATGAAATATGTAGCTGGCCCAGGGTATTAACAGGGAGTATGTGCTTGAAGCATAGAAACAGACTGGGTTGTTTGAAACATAGCAACAGACTGGGTTACAGGGTTCTCCCTCACTGCTACCTAATTTGGCTTATTGAGGGTTATTCATGGTCTGGGTCCCCTGAGGAACTGTCATGGTGACTCATCTAAACCCCACATCCGGTGTGTTTATCATCATGCTATTGTATATTAGAATAGAACATATCTTGCTTTAGTGATAGACAGATATGAATTTGATGTAAGGTTTTCAGGGGTCCTTAAGTAACTTGGACATTTACCCTCATTTTTAAAAATGTACCTGGGGAGCCAGTCTAATGGTAAAGGGAAGTCACTGAGATGCTTTGGAGATCCTTACCCTGGATTTCAAAAAAAAAATGTGTTCTTAAATGTAAGATTGAAAAGTGTGAACCTGTGCAGCAGATGAACAACTGCTTGCTTCCCAGGAACAAGAAAGCACCTGCAACAGCATTTGGGACCAGTTCAAACCACCAAGGGTACATCTCCTGGAATTTAGTTTCTTATTATTTTTAACGAGCCACCTTTTTCTACATCAGTGCTGTTCCTGCATCTCTTTAATCTATGTCTTTTCAGTTATCACCTTATTTGAGCCAAAATTCTAAAGATTCTAGTTTACCTGAGTGTTATCTCTTCAGATTGATGGATTCTTATTTTGGGAAAAATGAATGAGGGGCATTCATTGCTTTGTTCTGGTTTACAGGAGGTACAACGCTGATTGCCAGCTGGATGAACGTGAAACCTTCCTAAGGTACCACAATCCTGTCAGATGCTTTGCTTTTTTGTTCCATGCAGCTTAGAGCAGCTTCCATTTCAGACAATGCTTTCTACTGAATAGACAGTGCCAGATACTCTCAGAATTTAGGGCTGTGCCCAAATAATCCAATTAGTTTTGTTCTAAATGACAACAAAACCGCCCACCTTTGAAATCCATATCTGAGTCAAGGTAGATAGATAGAATTGTATCAGTAGTCTGCAGCGTGCACGGCAATTCTAAGGGTAGATTTTTATTAAGGTCTTAATTTAACTGATTTAGAAATTCAAATGTTTTATAAAAGCAAAAAGACTACAGTCAACAGCATACTTTTTAAGCAACAGTGGTCAAAAGCTCTCTACTTCATTCAAAACCCCCAGTCAATGTTTTCTTTTAAAGTTATGTTCCATGATCCAAGCTCTTGAGAATTTAAGTTCTTTGCTTCTTTGCCTGGCTCAGCCAGCTCAGTCAGGTCTTTGTCGGCAGCTGGGAAGGATTGCAAGTACATAGCTACCAGTTCATTTAGGACCAAACTGTGGTACGCTTATTCACGATAAGCAGGAATGTACTCTCCCTGCATTAGTTTTAATAGGAATTCATCAGGAGAAAATACTGCAAAAGTCCGGTACCTAGTTGACAAATTGATACATTTGCCAAATATCAAACAGGTCTGCAAAATGCAACTCCAAAACAAAAGTGTCAGATTTCATTGCAGTAGCCAAGAAGGTAACATTTCCTCATCTCTTGAGAGGAATTCTCGGCATTGTATGCAACTTTAACTTTTTACCTAACAGTACCCTAGAAACTGCAATATTCCGATTTGAATGAACAGAAAGCAAATAGAGTCATGACAAGGAAAGAGCTGAAGACTAGCTCTCTTCCCAGCAGAGAAATGCCTCCTGTAATTCTATTTTACTTCAGGACTGACTTCCTAACAATCTTTTCTCTCTATTTCTCTCATGTGTATAAAGAGGAAGATAGACATAAAGAGAAATGTTTTACAGAAAAATCGCTTGACCCAGGCTGCTCCATGACACAGACCCCAGAGAACCTCCCTGGCAGTGAAACACAGGGAGGAAACAGGTGCGGGAATGAGCCACGCACACACTTCCCTCAACAGTGGCCACAAAATTCAGACACAACAGCCATACGCCACTCCTGAAGAAGCAATGTCTGTGACATAATATGAAGTAGTGTTTGTGGTAGAATAGCAATAGTGCGAGAAACCTTTGAAAAATAAGAGTAGTGGAAGCTGAAGCAGTATTTCCCTAGAAGAGAGATGGCTAGATGGTTTTTAAAATCAGAAAGGAGATGGACCTTCTACACAGATGGTAGTTTCTAAGCCGTAACAAATTAATTGACCAAGCTGTGCAATATTCTCTGCCTTCACTCCCTACATGATGATATTCATCACCCACCCTCTTCCTTCCTCCACAGACTCTCAGAAGATTCACATTATATCCATTTCCAGTGCTCCTCTCAGATTCCCCAGGCAAATGCCAATCAAAGCTTCCTTTGTTGGTGATATGTACATTCCTCCATGAGCTATAAAGGGTAAGAATGTCCCAACTTTCTACAGGCTATCATAGGCACGTGCAATATTATTGTCCCATAGTTTATCTTACCATACCCCAGAGAAATCTCATCATCCTGTTTTCTTTATATGGACTACAGATGTCTTAGCCAAGCTTCCTCACCACTGAGTCACCGACCAGGATTGTTTACGTCTTCATAATGAGTCACCTTCAGAATTTGGCTCGTTGTCAATACATGGGCTGACGGCTTCAGCTAGTCTCTGTTTTGTCTTACTCTCCTTCATCTTGTCAATGTAGTTGTACCTGTTGGGAGTATGAACACAAAATGGCTCCCTCCTACTTTTCCTTTTGCTTTCTTTATGCCACTTCATGTAGAGTGATGTCACTTTCTATCTCTAGATTGACCACTGTTCCAAAACTTTGACTTTCATGTTGTTCCAAGTTCCTGTGCCATAGGAAATCCAATTCAGGTTTCTTTTTTGCATCCAAGAATATCAGTCGAGATGCAAAATTGCTGTATCTTTGGTCAGATACCAGACTACATTTAATATGTCTTTCATCCTCCTCATTTATAAATAGGAATATTGTGAATATTGCAAATATCTAGGATGCTTCAGAAGTCATGTTGCCTTTTTCCATATGATATCTTTTCACTTATTGGAATGTGTAAATGACTAGGAATTCTGCTGGCCCAAGAACCTTCCTTTTTACACTATCCGTCGCCTTGAAGGTTCATTTTATGAATGTTCTGTATTTATTAATTCTTTCCTTTTCTAATCACTATGTTTAGTATGTCCACTCAGCACCTAACTCCCCCTTAGATCTAAACTCCTTGCAATCAGTTGTTGGCTGGGCTCCCAGAGTTAGTCAGATTCATTTTCTCTTTCACCTTCAGGCTTTCATGTACTACTTCACAGCTATTATAGCTATGTTTCCAAAACAACAGAGTCATATTAATATTTTCATTATCTCATTATTTTCTAAATTTATATTGTAAATATGTTCTTATATTAGTGCTTTTCCTTCAAAAGAATTAAAAAAAAAAAAGATTAAAGTGCTTGATAAGGTCCCTTTAAGAGTCTTTCACAATTCCTTTTTTCTAAAGTGGCATTTGCTTTGTTGCACAAAAAACCTTACGGCAACTAAATTGGGGTGAGAGGTAAAATACTGCCATGAATTAGAAACAGGCTAAGAAACTAAAAACAAAGAGTCAGAATTAATAATCAGTTTTCAAGGGAAAAGGTTAACAGGAAGGTGACCAGAACTGAACCCAGTTTACCAGGTGAGGGCAGAATATAAAGATGTGAGTAAAAACATTATTGTGTTTAATTACTACTATCAATATAAATAAATCGTAACTATGTGTTTTGCAACTAAATCTGTGGAAATCACACCCAAAAAATCTCCTTTAAAGATTCAGTCAGTAACTTCCAACATAAACCTGATTTTTATGCAAAATCGCAAACTTTGTGGATAGAAACATGCCCTTATCTTGTTTTTAAATACTAAAGTCATTGTGTGCAGGGCAGAATATCTTTGAAAAGCTCCAAATCCTGTGTATGTGAAACACAGCAATTCTAAAAAGTGAATCAGTCATTTAATTCTTCTACTTTGTCTGCTGATCTTAGCTATAGTTTCCTAGACATACAGTTTAACAGACCCACCCACTCAGAAAAAGGGTTTTGTGTAAAACAGTGTAAAACTGTACCAGTTCAAACTAATGGCCAGCCCTATGATCCTGTTTATTTTTGAATCAATCTAGATAAACAAATCCTTCCATTTGTCATTATTGTTTCTCTTTTTGTAATTAATCCTCCGAGAAGTTACAAATTAAACAGCACTTACTCAACCAAAATGGAAACTTCATATAATAGTTTCTTTCATAAAGCACAGATCAAATATAAATTCACATTTTTTGAATATGGAAATACGCATAGTGATGAAAGTTATACTTAGTACATGTGGAATGTGTCCTTCATTTTTTAAGTGTGGGCTTTTTTTTAAATAACAACGATGCCAGTGAGCTTCAAGATGATGAAGTTTAATGGGCCCTGGAGCCTGCTCAGATCTAGCTGCCTCAATCCAAATGCTAATGTGCATTCAGAACTGTGAGCAGAAAAACTCAGAGTCTGAAAGACTCATTGCCCTGGTGGGAAATATTATTTGTGCCAGTGAGAGGAGCCGCTGGCTGGTTTATGTGACTGAAGGATTGAGAACATTGGCCCACATGAGGTGTAGCTTGGTTGTAGACGGGATTCCACTATGAAACTCTCCCTGATATTATGATTGGTTCTAGATGATGCCAAGAATAGCGCTGTTTGTATTGCTTGAGCTGCCTGAGGTACTAATAAAGACAGCAATAGACACTGTGCTGGATTCCAGAGGTGAAGAATGATCTAATAAGAATTTTTTGTTTTCAGATGCTGGACCTCATTTTGATGCTTTTCCCAGTGTGGTGCTGGGTAAGAGACCCGCAGTTGCAGCCAGCTAGCTGTTTGCACACTCTGACACACACAACCGTAAAAGAAAGCAGGCTCATTATGGGTGTGACAGAGCCAATATCCCAAATTCTGGAGGTTTTCTATTAAACTGACATTCAGTGAGGATCTTGACGCGCTCCTTAAAAGAAATGGAAAGTTGTGAACTCACACTGTTAATGACCAAACAACAACAACAACAAAATTGTATTCAGAGTAAGAAAAACACAATTTCCCCGGGACTTGGCTCCTCTGAAAATATAGGACAAGATAGTCTTAGTCTTGCAGTTTAGCTGAGTGTTATGCTATCCATCAAAATCTGGGATGATACATGACCAAAATGTGGAACATCTGTATATTGTTGAGAGCCTCAGCATAATTTTTAATTAGAAGATGCGTTTTGAATGTTTTCTCACTTAGTGTGCTAAATAAACCAGCAATTTTTAAAGCAGAGAATCCAAATTATTTATGGCAAACCAATGAAATCCCCATTCCAAAACCAAAACCAACCCAGCATGAATGCTGACCTCACCTCTGCTACTGCAGCTAATAGGAAAACTGATGCATGACTTAGGCTAGGCATAGTTAAGAAGATAAAAAGTCTGCTAATGGATTTTTCAATTATTTGCCAGACATCTGCCAGGGAGAAAGATGCTGATCCAGATTCTGTTCCCAGGCCCAGTAACAGACTGCAGTCTCTAAATAAAGCGTATGTTAGCATGAAGCCCAACACATAAAAATGGAGAGAACATAAAATTGTAAAGAGTAATGTGTAAAATTGAAAGATAGGGTCAGGCTGGAGGTGAGTTTACAAACAGTTTTACAAGGAATTGATTTTGTTTACTATTTTGATTAATGCCCTGGCTCCAGAACATGGGAGTACACTGATGGAGTCTGCAGGCAGCACAAAGAGGCACACATCAACAGACAAGAGGACAAGGAAAACCCACTGAAAGAACTGGATATTTGTGAACTGAAATGAGAAGGCACTCAGTAGTGAAAATAACAAAACATGCATTGAAGGTTAAGAACTAAAACTCTGATTTGGAAAAGACTCAGTAGAGTCTGCTCTGGAACTACCAGATGACTGCAGGAGGCTATAAAAGCAATGCTTTGTTAAGGTAACACTAGAGGAAGAGTAGCAATTTCTTAGTGTCCAACTGTGCAACCTTTGGGAGACCTCATCTGCAATACCACATACAACTTATGTTCAAGGAAAATTAATTCATCACTAGAACAGGTGTAGAGGTGGCATACTGGGATAGCCAGAGGAGTTAATAATCTATCATGTGAGAGGAAACTAAGAAACTTCTGCTGGTGTAGCCCTATAAAATTAATTTGGGGTGGGCAAGTAAACATCAGGAAAGCAGAATAATGATATAAGCCAACAGACAGCGCTGGCACAATAGTAAGTCAGCAAGCACTGGTCATAAATTACATGAGGGCAGAAACGTAAAGATAGTGTCTAGCCATTACAGCGATAACCTTCTGAAGGAAGATCAATTCCAGAGTAAAGAGGCGAAAAACAACCGCTCTTCAGAAAAACTTAACAAACTATGAAAATACGTGGTAGTTATATTAAAGAACTTGAACAGGTAACTCAAGATTTCACTTCCATTCCTATGTTTCTGTCTGATAAATTCACCTGGAAAGATAAAAGCCCAGCTGGACACAACTCTTGGTTCTAGAGACCCATCAGCTCTCTGAGGAGAAAAGCTGTATTACACAAGCAGCTTTTTCATTGTGACAGTGAATTAGAAATCTGTAAATTAGAGACAGGGGCAAAAGAATAAATAGGCTGACCATTTTCTATGGGATAAGTATGCAGCCTTTCACAGCAAAGTATGCCACTTTGCCATCTGACCCAGCCAAAAGTCCATTACCTGTCAGTCATTTTAACTTGGCAAAAGGAACTCACATGTAAGGTGTTCAGATCTGAGGACCAAAACTGTCCTCAGGCTGTCTAAAATAGTGCTTGCCTAGTCTGAAATGAAGGTGAACTCAACGTTAAAGAATCATACTGGTATAACTGAAAAAGCATTGAATTAAGGGTTTTACTTTTAGTTTTATGCACTTTTGGGCTCCTTAAAAGGCTCCTAAGGCTCCTTGTAAGCTAACAATAGTTTTCTACTTAAGATCCTCTGACAAACAGGTTTCTCAGGTAATTTAATGTCATATAAATGAATATGGCTACAGTTAAGCAGGCTCACAGAAAAGTCCTCTAGAAGCACTTTATTCCAAATTTACTTCAGTATACATGGTGGGATATATGCAGGAAATCTCTTTGAAGAAAAGAGACTGTAACAGCCATTGTATCTACTGAAGAATATTGTTTAACACAAAAAGATGCAGGAAAAAAGATACCAGGATAAAATTATGTTTAAAACAGATTGCATCAATGATAGAAACCATAACACAAGTCTATTTTCTTAACATTGTTAAAGAAGGGAAGAAAGTCATTCTCATTCCATACATTTTAACATTTTTCTGTGTCTAATTAATTCATTAAATTTAAGCAATAGGTTCTGGCTGAAATGTCCATATTTTCATTTGAACTCCTGAAGAAATTCATCACAGAAGAGCCCTTAGATCTTACTTTGCTAAATTCAAGCAAAGTCAGGATTCTTTCAAAACCCACAGCTCTTTCATAAGCAGTGAATTAAAAATATAAACATTGGCTCATTTCTGATCCTTTGCACTGCTAAGATTTTGTCTTACATGCTCAGATCATTCATTCATTCAAAAAAATACATGCTTAGTAACTGTTCAAAAAGTGGATTAAATCCTTTAACACATTATTACTGCACTGCCTCAATAAGCCCTTAGTTTACCAAAAAGGATATTTACTGTAAATATGGTACTAGAACCAGCTGCATCACATTTACACAAAAAGAAAACATACTGGATTGTTTAGAAAAAGAGGCATAATATAGTGGCGATTGCTTTCCCCTATACTTCTGAATTAAGAGTTTGAAATACTGTGCTTGAAGTCCCATAAAGCTTGGTATGCCTTGGGAACAGCACTCCTAGCTTAATTTGGGCCAGGCTCCTTTTTCCACTTTGAAGGAACAAAATGAGACTTTAACAGTTCCAGGAGCCTCTAGGTAGTTGCGAACTGAGGGCTCTAAAGCATTCACGTGGGCAGAGCTCAGCCCACAGTATAAAGCATATTTTAGGAAGACTGACTTTTAGAACAAGATTGGACCATCTCCCCTCCTACCAATGCAGAAATAAAACCAAATCAATTTATTCCCCTCTCTGTCTCCTACACATATTTTAAGAATTATGAGACCCTTCTTGAAGCAATATATGCAAGTGAATTGCAGTTGTGAGATTCATACATCACTTAGGGATGCCCATGACTCACAAGTCAAAAAAGATAAGCATTTGGAAAACATAGTGTAAGACAGCAAGAGTACAAAGAGTAAGTTTCATCATCAATGTTGGGAGCTATGTAATATTTAGGTACAAAAAGTGTTTAGGTACAAAAGGAATAGAAGCCACCCCTCCTCCTCATTCACCACCCAAAACAATAGGGTTTCAAATCCCAGCATGGAGCAACTTCAGAGATTCGTGTCATGCAGAACTATGTAGTTCAGGGTTTTTAGCCAGGAAATTCTGCAAATTTGTCCTCAGATTAAGTAGTGCCATGCAACCCAATCGTATTACAGCTTTATTTTGAATGCTTGCACTTGGCAATGCCTCTGGCTGAAGATGTCTTGTATTTTTTGGCTCCTGCAGAGTTTGTACTAGAAAAACTTTTTGGCACAATTGGCATCTACTGTTTAATCTCTTAAAAGGGTATGGAAATAAAATCCCTTTAATTGGTCTTAGGTATGCACATATCTTGAAAGGTTTAAGACTAATTTTTATAACATGAATTAAATATACAGCCTGAAATAACTTCCTATCCAGCCAGGACGATCTTTCTAGATCAAAGATGAGGATGCAGAAAGAATGCAATAAAATTGCATCAGAGAAGCAGCTTACTGTCTGGCATTGCTATGCAGGGGTTAAAGACATGTCTACATGGCAGTCAAGAAGTACAATTTAAAGCTTGTTTGAGGATGTGTGCACAAGCTGCAACTAGCTGGTCAAGCGATGATAAACATATAGCCTTAGCAGAGCAAAGTGTGGACTGAAAAATTAACCTGAAAATTTGGGCAACCTGCACTGAACTCCAAGCTGCCACAGCTACCACTTCAGTCGTAGGATTTATATTCCTATCTAGCCACAACGAGCAAAAAAATTCTGACAAGACTTTGTTCTAAGTATATTACGAATTCAAACAGTGGGAGTGAAATGGGGAATGGGAGTGTTACCGAACCTTTCCATCTGAAACTCTGTTTCATCAATAAAACTAAACTGCTAAGTTTCCGTTGATAGTGGTGCTTCTAGCAAAATCTCTGCCTTCTCTGATTTCTTGTTGCAGTTGCTGAGTGGTATTTGGTAAGTGTTCCTGGACTGGGGTTTTTCATGAGAAATTTCAGAGGAGAGTTTAGACGTGCTCTTCCTTAATTGACTGGATCCACAGACTGAAAAACAACCTTGAAAACCTGGAATAATAGTGCCTGCTTGCTTCAACAGACCCACCCATGATTGTGTGCTTTAATTTTTCAACAAGATGTAGAGGTAGGGCCTGAGGAAACCCATAAAAATGTTTGGTTTGGCTTTCTGGCACTTTTCCCCAGCTAGAGCGCATGAAAAGCACTGAGGATGCAAGATCCTGCTAAGTTTCCACAGAGCGCCTGACTCGAACACCACAGAACATTCTGTACATCCCGGAGCGGAGGATCGTATTGCTCTGTTCACCCTGGGGACAGCAACAAGCAGCAGCAGCAGCAGCAGGTCATCAACTGGAAACTGGAAACCTGCCATCTTTTAATTAGTTGCTCTCTACTTCATAGTAATCCTATTTAAAATCCTATATAACGCAAGGTCAGGTTTGCTGTACAAGCTCAGATAATGCCAAGCCAAATTTTTAATCATGTAATTAGCCAGCAACACCTTTTTAGGTGGAATAAATATCATCTCCTCATTAAAATTAGGGAGTATAATATATAGCCAGGTTCTGTTCTTTCCTATTCTTAATCATTGTCCAGATGAACAACAATGTTTCCCAACTGACTCTGAATTCAAGAACCACTTTGTTTTAACTACAGACAACTGCTTTCCATAAAACTTAACTTGGATTTGGTCTCAAATTCCATGTAGACACTCTTTGAGATAACAGAACCAAATTCTCATTCATCTTATACCCTATGCGAAGGTATTCTAAGCCACTCCAGTTTTCAGTAATTCTAACCAAACTGCTTTGTGAGCAAGCACCGGATGCATTTGAGGAGCCAATAATGCAACCTCATACAAACTGTACACAAGAACTTAAAGCAAAGGATACTAAAGGCATCAAAGTCATATCATCATTTCACAGACTGTTGCAGAACTGAATGAGAAAGATTAAGTGTTACTTAGTCACACAGCAAATCAATTCCTGATTCAGGAGCAGAACACGGGTCTCCTGACTACTAATCCAATAGCATGGAGGAAAATGTTGTCCTCATCTGGATCTAAAAGGAAGATTTCTCACATCTGGTCCCTTTCCCACTTCCATCATCATACCCCTTCGCTACTTGTTCAGGATGCTCGATTGAAATGTGCTCCTTGCTGTGGCATTAAGAAAAGAAAAAAAAAAGCAGTAATTTACAGTGGGTGGGTTCATATTAATACAAATTAATAAGGTTCTTCTGTAAATATGCTGCAGTATATTGTGTAATATAATATAATCCTAGTAATCTGAGCCCTTGCTACAGCTCTCTGCTATTAAATCATTGCCAAAAAGTGGGGAAAAACTGCCAACCTTATGTGCAAATTATGAAGTGTGTAGATTCACAAGATTCTGCCTTATTGACAAAAGTAAACTCTTTTTGAAATAGACTGATTTAGATAGCCGATTTCTTTAAATGCATTTATTTTACCTTGCAGGCGTCATCCATTTGGGCAGGAAATTAACTTTTCAGCCAGTGATCTTTTTCACACCACCTCTTAAAGTGATATTTTTGTATGGAATGCTAGCAAGAATAGCTCTGTACGAACACACCCCAAGAATAAGTTTACAACTCCTGACAATACCCCAAATATTTCAGTAGGTGCAGAGCATACAGGCCCTTGGCATTGAGTCAGAACTCCAAGTCCCAACCCACAAAACAGCACAGAGCTGCACATAGAATTTGGCAGGTCTGAGGCGTCAATCTCACTCCAAACAGGCAGACAGGCAAGCAGCCAACCTTTCAAGAACTACCTCCGCCTGCCATAGATCTCCCAGCTCTCAGCCTGGATCTTTCATCAACCACTGGATCATCCCTCCTCTCCAGAGGATTCTGTTCTAATGGGATGTCTTGGGGGATTCCTCCCTACACTCTTCTCTCTCTTTAAAGCTCACTCTTTAATTCCGCTCCTCTCTGCAGGATCCTGCTCTCCCTCATTCACCCACTCTGGGGAAAAGAGATGAGTTCTAGCCTTCCCAGTCTTACAACAGGAGATTTCTTTCTCAAACTTACAATATTCAGACCTATTTATCTAACCTACTACAGCTTAACACCCATGACATGTAGCGTAAGTGTTGCCAGGGATGAACAGGATTAGTAAATAGGGAGGAAAGGGAGCTTTTTCCTAATGTGTTCTCAGAGAGGGGCAAAAGAGAAGCAGTTCTACACCTGGAAACGATCCCACACCAAGCGACTCTCCTACCTCATCATCATCTCAACTCTGCGCTCAGTTTAAAGGATATTTCTCATTGCACAGGCTCCGTCTGTGACAGGATCTTCTCAATTTTGTAATGGAAGCGTTCTCTGGAAAGAGTTGACTATTATTTTTCCAAAAAGTGACCGAATGGAATATGCTCATGAAAAGTCGTTCTAGTGAAATGCCCCCCCACCTCTTCATTTGTCATAAAACAGTACGGTTTTGGTAAATGCTGTCAGTTGTTTATTTTAGGAAAAAAAATAATTATCCACAAGTCATTTGCAAAACCAAGACACAGTTCAGGTTTCAAAATCTGTGGGAAGATTTTAGTATTTATTTCCACACTTCCCATAAAAGCTTTGATACCTGTATACATTCGTCCTCTCATTTCTTATTAATAAGCAAAAGCAATGACATAGGAAATTGTTAAAGATTCACCACATAAGACCTTAAATACTTCTATACCTAAAGAAAAGGAAAAGGAATGTAAATATTGACAAAGTGAGAAAGCAGCTATAGTGTGTTTTACCAGTGTCGATCCTAACAGAGTTTTCACTCGTTCCACTGAGAAAAACAGATTTCCTCATCATCCTTTCTTAGTTTTAAAACATTTGCCAAAAGGATTCTTTTCATACTAGAAAACCACCTTCATTTTTCTTATATACTGTACTGTAAAACTACCTATATTTAGTATCCTTAATGAGTAAGTATTCCATGCAAGAAACTCTAGTCTCTTGAGAAGGGTTTGGTGTTTGGGGTTGGGGGTTTTTTTTTGCAGATTCCAAAAGATGTAAGTACATCCTAAAATTTGTCTTACTAACAAGTGCAACAAACACACATGACAACACATCTGAACTGATGCTGCTTATACCATGTGGTGACCAGAAGTTGCTAGATAAATAAAACAAGCCTAAAACAAACATAAGAATCTGAAAGAAGAGAGAAAAAATGAAATGCGTAAGATGGCCAGCAGGCCAAGAATGAGACATAATGGCTATATCTACACTAGTAACTTAAGCATGCCAGAACTTAGGCTGCTGTAAACAACTGGCATGTCCTGGACCATATTATTAAATTCTCTTACCCTGCAAGCATGGGGCTGCATGCGACATACGATTTGGAAACGGTCAGTGGTGCGTGCCGACTCCTGTGCCGTGCCCAAAAATTGTCTGGCAGTACTAAGTGGCCCAAGCCTAAAACCACGCTGGGGCAGCTGTAGCAATTTAACTGTACAGTTGATCAAATCCCAGCACCCAGGAACGCTGCCTTGACTTATGAGTATGGATGCAGCCAGTGAAGCCACACTGATCATTAATAATAGGCGCACAGTGTCACCCTTCTCTTTCTGTGGAAAACACTAGCGATGTTTCAGAAATACCGCCCGCTGCATTACTAGCTCTCTATTTTCTCTTTATTTACTATATTCAGGGAAAAGGGCAAGTTAATGGAAAGTTGTCCTCTGAGTTGATGGAATCATTGGAAAGGAAAAAATAAACAAATGAAGCAGAATTGAAATGCAAGTTAAAGATGTCACTTTTCAGTTTTCTCCAGGGCTGCCCTGGAAAAGGTTATTTTTGGGATTATCTTTGTAGTCCTATGTAATACTTGCATGCCTTTGCTGCCTTTACAGTTATATATTAAATGTATAAGTACAAAACCAAAATAGAGGTTTCTTAGGCATTCCTTTGCACTCAAGGCCATCTCCAAAACTCATTTGATTTGGGATTATTATAGGACTTGAGTAGAAATACCGTTTTTCCTTTTAAACTTATATCATAAGGTAGATTTAACAAAAGTTATTTTACTGGTTAGCAAAAAAAAGTAATGATGGATTTTAACTTATGGTTATATCATTAGGAATATATATTTCAGGGCTGCGACCTTACAGCTGCAAAATACAGAACTAGTTTTACTTCACAAGCATTTGTCCAAACATTTTCTTTCATTTTGATCCAAATAGTTTCACACCCACTGAGTTAGACTTTGACTTTCAGGTTTGAGCAAACTGAAAATTTCAATCAGCTCCTCAGCTAGAGTAAATTGGTGTAGCTCCACAACGGAGCAAAATATCGACTTCAATGGAGCTACACCGATTAACACCGGGTGAGGATCAGATCCTGATCAAATTGAAACTCAATTGAAATTGCTGTGCTTCACCTGGTGTTTATTCGCACCTCACATCAAAACCATGCAAAGCTATGAATTCTGCATGATTCTGATCCAAAGCCACACACCATATATGCTTAAAATTGAGTTCAGGTCATTCAGGAGTTCCACAATGCTAAGGAAATCTTTTGATAAATATGGTTTGCGTTACTAGTTTGTAACAAAACTCCACACCAGGTGACTTTTGTGTGGTCTGGTGTTTCATTGTGAACATTTTGCACTGCTCTAATGAAACATGATTTCTAAGACAACCAGGGGATAAAGAGTTTCTATTCAATGTTTTACCCACGAGTTCTGCAATATGCACACAAACTGTGACCACAACATTAAACTCCTGATGTCTAAAATTTGAAACCTAATTCCTTATTAAAGTACCTAAATAATGCTGGTGTGATCTTCCAGCGATTCTGTGCAGTGGACTGCAGCTCTCATTATTAGTAGAACTGCAAGTCAAAGCACTTTGCCTTAGGTCTTTTCATAGTTTGAGATTTCATCAGAGCTTATAAAGAGATTGAGACTAACTTTTCAGAGGTATTTATGCAAAAAAGTACCTGAAAGTGCAGGTGGCCATTGAAGGCTAGATCCAGTGTAAGCACTGGGCTCTTTAGAAAGGGACGGGAAAGGCCCTGTGTGTAGAGCTCACCCGGTACTGGCCAAGAAGTGACGCACTGACAGGAGCCCTTTCACTCTCTCTGGAGCTTTGGTGGCAGTCACAGCTCTGGGCATGTGGGATCACGAGCCTGGAACATAAGGTTGCTTAACCTAGACAAAAGTATTTGCATACGCTCACACATTTATTGCATGTACATGAATCTGCTGCCTTGCCTTTTCCATGCAAGAAATGTGTATGCCACATGCATAGTAGGCCAGATGCCTCCAAGAAGCTTTGAACTTATTGTATTTGCCCTGCACAGCTGATTTGTGCATGTGGGGTAGATTCGATACGCACAGGCAAAATGCACGTCTGGGATTTCTGGATTGCTCCAGACAGTTTTTGGTAGAAAAAGAAGATATATCAAGGGAAACTGTGACAAATGGCAGCCTTATGTTAGTGAGGCTTACAACAATGCTTACAACGCTTTCACTGTCCTTGGTAGAAAAGGACAAAGACAAGAAAAGGGCAAGTATTCCCATCCAGATGAGTCCACAGTGTGGTGAGCAGCAAGAGATCCCTTCAGGTGAGCTGAGTATAGCATATGGGTGCTTCCCCGTGGGAGAACGCTCTAAGCTATAGGCTCCTATATGCAGCCCTGCCATGCTGAGCCTTTCAGAAGAGATGAGAGAAGAATGTATTATTTGATACTTCTGGTGAAGCTTTGGAGGAAGAAGAGTACCCACCTGCTCAGAGTTAGGCAGATGCAGCAATACAGACAACCAAAATTCTAGCACATGGAAAAATTAAAGTCTAAGGTAAGAGGCCACTTGAACTTAGGCAATTCTAGGGTCAGATGGCACTTAGACAACTTCCAGGTTTCATGTGGTTCAGTTCCATGCAACAAATTCCCTAGTCTTTTGCTGAATGTAGCCTATGATACATTGCATAGGATTTAAGAGGAGGTAAGGCACAGACAACTTCAACAGGGAAGTTCCTTACACTCCTGCAGTGGTGTTACTGTGCCTTTCCCAGAATGCTGCATCTTAACATGGCTGAGCTGTACAGGATCTGTTTGTACCTGCACCTCACTAAACTACTTCAACTCAGCATTGCGTTCTAAATGACATAATCTGGCACAAGCCTGAACTCCTCATAAGGCACGGAGCCAAGGCCATCTTAAAAATCCTTATTGTGAGAGGAAATGTTGTATTTTATATATAGTTCAATGTTTATATCACTCCCAAAGTACAGGACAAGTGAGGGAAACCCCTTCCTAATCTGTAAAACTCTAGATTTATGTATTCCATCTTTTAGCAAAGTGACCAGCTATGAAAATCCTGCACATTCCTATCTCTTCATTTAAAGATCTATCAACATGAGGTTCATCAGATGAGAGCAGATGACCAAACAGCTGCATTACTCCCCAGCTACCAATAAAGATAAACTCCTGGGAAAGGGCAAACCAAGGGAGTGAGTCCATGGACTTCTGTTCTCCAATGCCTTTCAAATGACCCTGTGTGTCTCCTTTAGTGAGATTTTCAGCTATGCTTTCTTCTGTCTTTGAGAATCTTGTTTTTAGCACCCAATTCCCATTGCATCCTGGCATTCAGTGGGTTTAAACACAAGCTTTCGCATCCTGGCTTATACACTGATTGGTTCCGTATTACTAGAATACTTTGAAAATCTCCAATGGTGCTCTGACGATTAAGTCAAGCTGCAAATTAGACAGATTTGATTAGCATTTTCCTATAGGGAAATAGCATACTTCTTTATTCAGTATAAGGGCTTACTGCTGGCATGATTCTTTAGTCATGAAGACAAGAAAGTATTATACTCAACAATAGTACAGATGCCTGAACAAAACATTAGAATAAGTCACTCATTTCTCTTGGAAGTATCTCGTGCTCTTTGGATTGTAGCCATACTGGTACTTGACTCTAACATCCACTGTCTTTCACAGAAGAAAGTGATGCAGGAACTGGGAGATGATAAGATAGAAATAGCTAAGCTTTCCTCATTGAAATTTCAAAATGTGAGAGAATGGTGAGAACGCTTCCTCCGTCCCTTGGGAAAATTAGTCCTACTATTGCCAGCACCAAAACCAACATCTTCGTTTGTGGTCTAGAGTAAAATACTTCTCTGGGTTGAAATTACTTGATGAAAATGTCTATTTCCAAAGGCTTTCTTTTTTTGGGTCTTCAGTGTGTCCGTTTACAGCCCAGGAGAGCCCTATAAGTTTTGCATAGTACAGTGTTTAATTTTACTTAGGCTACCATCCCTTCCCAGTCCCGTAAAAAGGTTTACATACAATAGATCACAGAGACCATAAACTAAAGACAAAGACCTACACAATGCTGTTGAGGTAATCCTTTGTGCTCTGCACATACCAGTGCTGTATAATATTTGAGGAAAAGCACAATAAACTATTTCAGACATCTGTTTTTAAGGTTGCAGAACACTACAATGTAAAAAGCAGACGCTACAAAGCACTCACATTTCCACCGACTTCAAATGATCCTGGATATTCAGTGGAGAGCACCAAACTGAGTAACTGCTCTCCCAACTGACAGCAATAGTATGATGTTAAATGAGACAGATTCATGCTGCCAGTATGTTGTACTGTCATGATTTCTTTGCTCTCCATATGATGAAATAGGTGGTAAGCAGAGTTTGACAACCGTGCATTTGCCTTATCATATTTGCTGCTAATTCCACTATTAGGTACTATATCAGATTTCAGTGCCCTGTTTCAAAATGCCCAGCATCTGCTTATTAGAATTTACACCACTATCTCTAGTCAACAGACAGCATAAATTCTAAATAAAACTGCTTACTACAGCTATTGTTCTGTGATTTCTTCCAATATATTAAATACTGTATCAAAAACCAATTCAGGGATCATGTCATAATGAAGCTGAAACAAAGCAGCTTTCAGGCAGCTGCTTAGCATTCCTCCTTCTGCCTTGTTTTCTTTTCCCTAAATGAAAGGAAACAAAGGTTCCTGTTTGTTCTCTAAACCTCCTGCCCATAGCACAGCATCCTCCATTGCAAACCAAAAGCACAGCGGCCATCAGCAGCATAGCTGGGCTTTGGTGAAAGCAAATGCTTCACTAAAGTACATTGTTCCTTTCAGGCAAGTAAAACAAATGCATTATATCACCTCCACAACTTTTAATAGTCACTCAAATTCTCTGTCATCTCGAGTAGGATGTTTAAAAAGCCTTCCCAAAGTCCACATCTGCAAATTCTGGAGAACACATTGAGGTGAGGGTGACTTGCGTATTTTTGATCCAAAGAGGTCTAATTGTCCCTTAGTGAGGACAACTCTAAAACCCTTCAGCTCCGAGACACTTGCAAAGTTCAAAAGTGCTTTTTTGTCTGCTACCACTTTCTGCCATCCTTTGTATACTCTGCATCATAAGTTTGTGCCTCATGACAAAGACTGTTGCAAAGTACTTCAGGACTTTGTGAAGGCACTCTACCACTTACAAAGTAAAGACAGTCGTCAGCTCCTTTGCAGTACGTGGCTCAGTAGTGGGCTCCCTGCCAAAGCTCTGCATAGTGATCTTGCAGCACTCCAGATCCCAGTAGGAAAACAATTGTCAGTTTTTTGGTTTTCGGTTTTTTGTTTTTTCTCACAGGCTTCTAAAGTACCTTCTTGAAAGAGGGCCTGGCTTATGTTTTCTATACACTTCTCACAAGAAGTGTATAGAAAAAAGCAGCAAAAACTAGAAAAATAAAGCAGTAGCCACCATATACCTAATCAGATGAAAACCATATTGTATTTTCTTTCTTTTAGCTATCAAAGAAAACCTGCCAGTGTCTCTGCTTGTGCTATAAGTTATCAGTCAACAGCTGTTTGCAAGCTAGATCATGGGAAGCTATGGCCCTACATACTGTGTTCCTTCAGCTGAGGATTATAGCATTTAACTACAGCCTAGGTAATAATGCTTGAAACCTTGGCTTGATTCACCTTTGTTCTGGGGCAGGTAAGTGCAAATCTAGAATGAGCACAGGTCACGGCCATACCTTAGGTAATTTGGTAGTGAATAAGAATGTGCTTTATAGCCCGCTCTCAGGGCTTGTCTTCTGGACAATAAAATGACTTGGGACTTTATAAAAGACTTCCATATGAGTTTTACTCTGAGAACATGCTTAATCCATCCATATTCTCATGACAGTACACCAGTACGGGGACAGATCTGGCTGCCACCCTGTCCCCCACCCTTCCTCCCATGCACATACTCCTGGTGAATAGCAGCTTGGAGGGAAGGGCAGTATATAAAAGTTTTCTGAGCAAACTTACCACTAGTGAGACCTGTTTTGATAAAAAAATAAGAATAATCCAGACATCAGTTTAACACAGGGCTAGCCTGAAAAGGACTGAATGTCTTTATGACCAATTATGGTCAAAGAAGCTTTTGTTTTGATAATAGTGGGTTTGACGATATCTGTCTTCAGAAGGAGGATGTAATGTTTCCTACATGACATACCTTCTGTATTGTGTCTTGTTTTCCTGTGTTCTCTCTTTTCCAGGTTCTATTTGCCTCTCAAATCTTTTCTTGGGTGATATCCCATTTTTGTTTCATTGCTTTTTGTCCTTAGAATAGCAGATCATTTATATTATATGTTGGAAAAATGTTGGTTTTATGGATGTTCTGTCTGTCTCCTGTGCTAAGTAGCACATGAATGAATTTAGCAACCTGACAAAACTGAGACTAAAATGTAAAGGACCCTCTTAAATATCCAACATAAGTGAAAAAATCTATTAAAGAAACCTTAGATGTTTGACACAAGGGTTTTTCTTGCTCAGTGTAAGTATATCTAGCCCTCTGCATGGTTCATCATGAATACTCATTTATATGCCAGACAAGGCATTTGAATCTAGCTTTTTCTTGTTCTCCATCCTAGGTATTTTATATTCATATAGGCTATATGTACCCAGAGTAAGGACAGGAAAGAGGGGTGTTCACCTACATATTCTGGAGGAGAAAAGTCAAATATGCCCAACTCCTGCCAGCTGAAGCTACCTCTGCTGTGCCCAGAGGAGGTGCTGCAGGTTCATTGTGGCCGCTGAACAATCACTACTAGCTGGAAGGAGTTCATTACTAAGAGTGGCACCACAAAGAGCAGAAGTTGTGCCAAGCAGCCGAAACGTGTCTCGCTATCAAAGGATCTCACTGCAGTTCTGTCTCTGCAGGGTACACTCCAGGTACACAGACACTTTGTACGCAATGGAAGAAAATCTAAGCAAGATGCATTTCAAAGTTCATGCATGTTTTTGCCTTGGAAAAGAGTTTGTTTTTTCTTTACGTTACAAGCTCCTCAAAACAGGTAACCTTTTACCACTGCACAAGTATCAGAGCAGATACAGCCTTTATCTGAGCAGACACAGCCTTTATCTGTGCAGAGAAAAGATAAGAGCTGCACAGCCACATGGATGCAACCACGCCATGGGACAGTTGTGTATGCCATCCAGCCAGTGCTTATGGATGGTTCTCTCTAAAATGTCTCTACCCATGTCATTAAATCTGTGTCTGACTGCACTCAGTACAGTGTGGTCTGGACTGAGTGAGCATCCTCATCTCTACACAGTTAAAATCACAGACGCTAATTCTTTTGGAGGCAAATATGCACATCTGAGTAAAGAGAATGGTTTGTTAACCAGTAAAGGTGAATATATCCCTGTGACCGTAATCATTGTACATGGAGTAGACTTGCAGGGACGGGAATTGATAGCAGTTCAGTTCAGGTTAGTCAAATGAAGGGGCAATAAGGCTTTTTGGTGCTCAGGCACCACTTCTTACCATTACCTCAGCGCCCTGCCCTCACTTTCTTCCCAGCGTGGCCAGACTTGTCCTGGCATGCTCTCCCTCTTGAGCCACTGGCAACTTCTTCCAGATGTTTCCTCTACAGCTGTCACAGCCCAGAAACCTGGGCAGCACTGGTAGCACATGAGAATCAGGCATGTTTGTACCCATGTGGCATCCTTTTTTTTATTGCTTTTATTGAACACTTCTATATAAAGAACATATTTGTAGGAATCAAGTTTCATTTCTGAATAATTACATATATGAAAATGAACTGAGTAATTGAATTCCAATGAATAATTCAAGCAGCTGTAATATTTGAATCTATAATCTGCCAGAGTGTTATATGATCTTATTTCCATTTGATTCCTGAGAGGAAGTGCGTTACAAGCACTGGTACATAAAGTTGTCTCTAAACACAGACACCATCCATCGTAAATGTTTAATGTCCAATCATGAATTACAGCACCTGTTTTAAGTGATCAGCTACTAAAGGATATATAAAAAAAAGAGGACGGAAATAGGGGTTTCTTTCAAGGAAGATTATTTCCTGCTGTTGAATTTCTACATCTCAATAAAGTGCCAAATTCAGTCTTTGTTCTTGCAACATCTACTGTATATATAGCTGAAAACTGAAACAAAGATCTTAGCATGGAATTTCAGATACAACACCAAATATTTCAACCTCATTTTGCATGCACAATGATTTAAAGCCTTGGCTCTCTGTATACATGTGATATACTACAAAACAGGGCCCACAAACCTTTGTTCACTTTCTCAATGATTTTTTCATCAATCTTGTCTACTATTACAATTGCTTTTAGCATTCCTGATAATTTGTAAAATGTCATTTTTATTACACACACTCATATTCACCTGCAAAAAATATATTCCATGGACCCTCTATAAAAAATTCTTTCTAATCAGGATAATACCTTAAGAGTTAAATGACATGCAATGAATAATGAAGAGTCAGCAAAAAGTGGTAAAAGTCAGTGCCTTACTAAAAATAAATAAAATACAGAGGAAAGTAAAAATAATAGGATTTAACAGAGAATGGGGGGGGGGGGGGGGGGAACCTCACAGACTGTTTTGGAATGATTCACATGCAGAAAAATGGGAAAAAATTCACAGTGGATCTGTTTCTCAGGGAGTTTGGTCCAAGTCTCACTGGCAAGAGTGAAGAGGCAGACTTCAAAAATATGAAGCAAGGAGAAAGACATAAAAAAATGGAGTGAGGGGAAGGACTTCATGCCACTTTTTCCTTTTGGCCTTTATACTCTACACACATTTTCCTTACCCTTACTCATACTTGTTCGTCTGGGGGAAATGTTGGGATTGGGAAGTGATCCATGAGAATGAAGCAGCTTGAAAAGCATTATATTAGTCTGTGGAATAAGTAATACTTCAACCAAGTGAAGTAATGGAAACCGCTTCACCCAAGTCATTTAAAATTGGACTGAATAAGGCACTGGAGATTATGCTGAAGGGAACAATTCTGCATTGGCAGGAGCATGGACAAGATGACTTAATAGATCTAGTGTCCATGTGCCAAATCTTGAGATCCGGATCCAGTTTTTATTACTCTATCGTTACTAAAGTTGAACTTCCATTCACATTATTGGGAGCTCACCCTGACACAAGGGAAAAATAACCAAGAGCTTCAGGATTTATGCATAAAAACACGAATAAATACTACTTCCGTATCATTTTAAAACTTAACTTGCTACATAATAATTATAAAGTTTGAGAGCAAAAATAATAGATCTATATAGAGCACTCCTTGAATTATTCCTAACAGTCTGCCCAGAAAAGTTACACAGAGTTTATCTAGTTTAACTGGTTAAGACTTTCCAGAACCTTTGATCAGTGATCCTGACGATACTGTGATACTGTGAAAACCTTACTGCTCACTTGAAATAAGCCTCTGTGTGTATGCTATGCTGTTCCTGAAATGGAAGAAAAAAACTGTGAATAAAATACTGTGATGAAAAGTGAAGTTTAAGTATGCTTTGCCATTTAAGCACGGGAACAGTATCAGAAGCTGTTATTAAAAAGCACATAATGTAAATAAAAGCAACAGCATTTTCACCTTTTCTTCATTAAATATCAGCAGGGCATTTCAATGTAAATGATAGAAGATTCAGGCTAAATGGAGTCTGTTTTCCTCGGTGTAAAAATGTGTGTAATAGGATCAAGGCTCTTCAGAGATTGTGCTAAATTTTTATTTGTTTTAGTTTTAAAACAAAATAGTACTAATTAAACCAAAATTATTCCAGAAATGCTATTAACACATTTAAAATGAGAGTTGAGAGCGCTCTGGGGACAGAGATCTGTATGTCCTTCTATGTACACAAGGGTTCGTTTAGATGCAGTTAAATAGTTCCAATTTTCACTTCATTCCCATTCACACCAATACCCATTGCTCACTGACATGGTAAAGGTGAATCAGTTCCCTCTGGCACACTATAGAATGATCACAGACAGAAAAATCAAAGGCCACATTGAGTGTATTGGGGAAAAAAAAACAGTCAGAAAGATAGCGGCTTTATTTTGTGATGTACAGAGATATACATTAGTTATACTAAAGTCAAATCTTCCTAATATGGGGGAGAGGATTGGGAACTGTAGGAAGAGTGAAATTTCTTCCCTTCTAATAAAAAAAAAAAGCCATGTTAAAAGTTTGTTGGAGTCTTATTAAAGATTTTTACACTATACGGAAAATTTTCAGAGAAACTTTCCAAAATTTGTCTTTTTTCAAATTTTTATGTGTGCTTATACTGAGCACTAGTCTGCATGTAGATATGAGATTTTTCTTCTGTCTTTCTGGAATAAGGTTATTTCCCAACACTATAAGGCTACAAAAAGTTATGTGTGTTCCCACAATGGGAAGAACAGAAATCCTATCTGATTATTTCTTTCTTTTCTCTTTTTTTTCGTTTTTTTTTTTTCCTAGATCTATAGGAAACCTGGCCTATCCTCTTTAAAAACATCACTAAATCAAAGTGAAACTTATCAGTGAGCACATCCAGATATGGGAGAACAAGCTTCTGCCTTGCAGCAGCTGGAGAAGAGATGATGGCGATGAATTAACCTTGGAAGGATTCACAGTTGGCCCCTGGGTGTGCAGACAGAACGACTTGTAGCCTGATCCTGACTCTACCCCTGCCCAGATGAAGTCATAAGCAGGAGGTCCCCTTTTCTAGAAGGTAAGGCGTAGCTGGCACGGCCAGCTGTATGGCTCCTAGCCACACAGGTCAAAAAAGTTTCTGAGGCTAAATAAAAACAGGTAGATCTGGCAAGTCTGAGCCGTCAGTGGGACTCAGGCACTGGCTCCTCCCTTGCGTGCCCCTGCAAGTGAGGACACATTTCACAGCACAGTGCAGTACTTTTTCCTTCATGGTCAACCATGTCCACCTGTCAAGGGCACAGCATTACAGCTGCAAGGTATCAGGAGAAAGAGAAGGGGAGCAATGCCCCCTGCCACGTCCCAAACTCAGTGGAAGACAATCCCTAGCTGCAATTTAGCCTCAGCTAAACTAAATCCACCCATATGGGACACAGTTTCCGCTTTTCACTGGCACAAGCCCATTTTGCCAGGTACTTTGTTGTCCACATTGAAAAGCTATCACATGCAAGAGACAAAAAGGTATTGAAGAGGCTGAGGAGAAAACACAAGTGGTCTGACACTGCTGCTCTGACAGAACAAGCATTAGGCAGCTAATACTGATTGCACAAGTTTAGAGGAGCCCAGGGGCTGCTTCAATTTGCACCACCTACCTAAGCACCTGTGGTTGACCATGGGCATGGGGAACAAGGACAGAAGACATGCAGAGACAGATATTGTTAATATTGTGTTATTCCATTAGTACTTCGCAAAGACCGAAGCGTGCATCAGGTCTCTCCCGCCAAGCCATTCAAGCATGAGACAGAAAGAGTAATTGCTGCCTAGAGAGGTTATGATCTATACAATGCCCAGAACTGCTGCAGTCCTCCCCACCTTCAGCTATATACCCTGTAGATGCACCTGATTGCTTGGCCCATCATTATTTTTAAAGCAAATAAAATGTCTTTCTGCTTCTTTGGGTATGGAAGGCATCACTTTCACAGTATGCTTCATCTGGAACAGTATTTAAGTAAACTCAAGAGAGCATATTCTATATAAGCAATACAAAATCATGTGTGATTTTTTTGTTGTTGTTTCAATAAACAGGGCTTGAGTAATGTCAGGGTTTATGGCTTTTATTTTATTTGGAGGGACTACTTTTTAACGGAAGCAGGAAGCAGTCCTTGGACACAGTAAGTCACAATGTATAAATAGCTCTACTGAGAGTATAACAAAGGCTCTTTTGTGCTTTTTTACCAGGAGAGCCAATCATATATGCAACTTCGTAACATAAAAATACCTCATCCCTACTTATGACACCTCTACCTTATAAAAAATTATTAAGACACACATTTAGAATTTCTACCAAAAGCACATTATTTTCTGTGCATTGCTTAGGAGAAGTCACACAGAAGGTGAAATTATTTTCTTTAATAATTGCAGAGAAAGTAAAGAAAATTTGCTGTTGTCTGATTACTAAATAGAGCATACAGTTAATTCATCTTGAATTGGAATATATTTGTAGAAATATGCTTCTCCATATGGTTTCATATTTATTTCTGCAAGGTGAATACAGTGACAGGATTTTTTTCAAATTAGACTGCACAATTTTTTTATTAAATCAAAACCAGTAGAGTTCCTACTTAGCAAGCATTCTGGACCTCATTTTAAGCCACTTGAAGGAGGTCTGAAGTTTATTGGATTTTAAATACATCCTTTTCTCCATCAAGGGTCTTTTAAAGGATAGTTTAATCTGTCTAATTCACATTCAAGAATTTCATTTTACATGCCAGGCTCTGGGACTGTCAAATCCTTCGACTTTTCATTCTTATCAAACATAATAAAGCGATCATATATAACCAGTAAGATGTATTTTTTTTAATTTTTATCCAAATGCCATTTTCAAATTCAATTTAGATCATATAGGATGCCAATTTTGTACAGTTAAGAAGTTAGACGGGTTTTCCAAAGAAAGATTATCAGTAGTAAGTATAAACATATGTCAGTTCATTAACTCCTTAAAAATATCCAGCACATCAGACTTCATTCACTCCTACATATTCAAATAATACAGTAGGTCCTACTTGAGGCTCTGTAAGGTCCTGATACAAAGACTCCCAAACCCAGTGGAAATCAATTGTTTTCCTAGTGGGGTTTGTACGTAGGCAAACTCCAATACATCCAAACATTTTACCGAGTGGCCTTGATCACATCTTGAGATTTGGGACAGATAAGGGCCCCGTGCAGCCTATTCCAGCCACTGGTTAGAATAGCTTCCAGTGAAATATTCTCCAGCTGCTCCATAACTTAAAGAGTTATTACATCCTACTTACAACCAGAGACAGAAGCTAAATTTACCTATTGTCAGTCAATCATCCCCTCTTCCCCCTCTCTCCTGCAAATGTAATACTCCGTTTTTACGCGTCTAGTAAAAGAAGCTTTTTCCCATTTGGTTAAAGTCAATACAGCTTCTACACAAGGTGTTGATTTGCATTTCTTAATCACGAATATTTTTTTTCCAGTGTTATGATAGAGCTTAGGAAGTATTTTTTTTCTCCCTGTACTTTGAGAAAGAAAGGTTCTTTTATTTCCAACTCTAGGAGCAACCAAATCTAAATCCATGCTAATCCCTAAAGTCAAGTAAATTCTAACAACTCCTTAGAAGTAGTACTAACATTACCAATTACTTTCTTCCTCTGGTTAGCATGATGCAAATTGATACAGACCAATGAAAGTGAGTTTGATTTCCCCGTGCAAATGCATTAGTTGATACACCAAAAATCAGTAATATACCCAACTTTTCTTGTGTGCTAAGAAACTTATTCCTTGTATACACAGAATATTTTAAGATTAATGAAGTATTCATATATTTCTTACACTTGATGAAGAAGTGAGTCTGTCTTTAGTGGAGCTTTGTACTCTTATGGGGATAGATGAGGATTCTGCCAAATCCAATATACAAGTTTCACTAACATAAGCAAGATGAAGTTTCATTGTTAGCTATTGTTAAATAAAAGTTATGAGGTAGAATTTCTTATCTTATGTACATGAATATGTTTGGACATACAGAAGGAGGACAATTCCTCCTTTCCTCAGTTTTCAAACAGAAGGGAAAAGAGCTTGAGGAGTCACTTATTGTTGGTTCTTCAAGCAATTGCTACGTCATTAAATCAATCTTTTTTTTTCAATCCCTTTTTCTGCAGACAGCCAGTCATACAGTACTCATTTCCTGATGAGCCTAGTCGACCCCATGTCTTATGACGATAATGAAAAATCATTTAGAAGTCTACACCACTTATTTTAAATTAAGGTATAGCATAATTAATAAAACATGTAAAAGCACTTCTCATCATCCTTTCACAGGAACGGAGCACAATTTTCAGTCTTAAAAACATTCAGATCCAAACATTCAAAAGCTTTCAAGCAACCACTTCTGTGCTTGTGAATAGTAACTCAGAGAGCTAAGCCTTTTCCTCTAGCAGGGCTCTCTGTGAGAGGCACCTCATAGCAGCATTTTCCCTAGGGCAAGCAAGAAAAGGGAACGGGATTCAAAACATCTTCCTGCCTCCTTCCATGAGCAATTCATCTGCTCCCCCTTCAGCAGTCAGCACACTAATCTTCATGCGAGCTCATTTATAGCAGCTGGTTGCTATGGTTGTCCACTGAAATCTTTGCTCACCTCCAATTGCGAGCCTCCATAAGCCAACTCCTGCCTCTGCTGACAGAGAGAACAGGAAAGCAGGCACCCAGGTCATGCTCACCTGTTATTGCCTGGGCTTGCATGGAGGTGGGGACAGCCTCAATATTCTTCCACCTCCGGGTCTATCCCAGTGTAAAGGCTGTTAGGATAGCAAAGCACCAAACTCCCTTCAGAGGCCATGGGCCAATATACATCAAAGGTATCGCAGTAAGTAAAAATACAACCTGGACTCACATTCAGTGGTCATCAGCAAACATACAGGGCTAAAGGGAAAGCTCTTCCCAAATATATAACCCGTGATTTTTGTATTGCACCTCCTGGGTATAGAAGTGTTTGACAAGATCTATAAAACTGAATACATCAGAGAGAGAGAACATATAGGTTTAATAGCTTCTGGTCATGAGTCAGGTCAGAAAGACATGGAGACTTGCTTGCAATCTCAGGGTAGGCAGTGTCTATGGTTCCTGATTGTGTTTCCAGCAGCTATCATTTCGAAAGTCTATGCTACCTCTACCAAAACACAAAGTAAATATAAAAAAAACTCACTCCAGTATCCCGCAAGTTATCCACACTTCCACCAGCAAGTAAATAAGATTCATTTTACATTCACACTTGAATTACTGTTATGCAGCCAATAAAAACAAAATATGAAGCCCTACTGAAGAGCAGTTTTAATTTGACAGCATTTCTGAAGCATCTGGGGAAATCTGCTGTCTATGAATGCTGCATAAATTCTGCCGTTGTTTTCTACAGTACTGCAAAAGGAGAACTTCCAAGTGTCGTTCACAGCAGGAAATGCCTTCAGCCTATTTCTACCCACAACCAATAATTCTTAAGTTAATATCTGGTGGGCCCCTCCAAGCATTTCAAAATAGTATGCTTTCTGCACTGGTCTGGTAAGAACTGTATGACCTACAAAAACCAGTAGCATGAGTTGTGCCATCTCATAATGACATGTTCTCATGTCAGTTCTGTTTACTATGTGAGTGATGCAAGTTGTGATTAGAAAAGAAGTAGCATATCGTGATTAAAAGATATTTTTTTCTTTTTATGTCTTTTTCTTCTTTCTTTGCAAAAGAAAAAGAAAAAATCTTACTCACATCCCTGCTATCCTATACTTACTCCACCACTCCTCAAATCCCTCCATCATGAAATGTTGATGGTATTCATCAAGGTTTAGAACACAAGAATGGGATTTTCCATTCCACTTATCACTGCATTAAGCTTGCTTCCCTTTCATAAGAAAGTTTCATTCTACCTATTTATCATATTATATATTATACAAGACCAGACTTAAAATATTCCTGTATTTACAAACTTTTTATATGCCATAAGACCAAAAGAGCTGCTTATAGACTATCAGATCATAAGTCCAGTCATTCTGTTAATAGTAGCTAATAAGGGATATCTACGAAGAAATACAAAAACCAAGGCATGTGTAGCATGTTTATATATTCAAATTGATATAATGATCCACACAGATGATAATGAAAGCTGCACTGATCATCTCATCTTCATCTTATCCACCAACTTTTTGCACCTTTCAAGCTGGCCTATTCCTATTACTCGTATAGCTAGAATTTGAAGTGACTTAATGGCTGTGACGATTTATGCCAGCTGAGGATCTGGTTTTAACACATCTATTTGATATTATGAAAAGTGTATTAGGAAACTAAATTAAATAGTGTTTGCTTTTTTTTTTTTTTAAGAAAGATGCATGCTGGAAGATACTTTTATTTATTAAAGTGCATTTTTTTCTATGAACTTTTTAAAGTTCAAAGAAATAGCAACACAAAAACCACAGAGTAAAAGATAGAGCATTAAAATCTCATTGTGGTGTACACTAGAGTCATTTGGATGATTATGCGAAAAATGAATTTTCAAGCTACTGTCCTGTTCTTTACATTTTAACATTAGCTTCGGGATTATGCATTTCAGAAGCAGACAATACCTACACAGATAGAAAGAGATTACTTTAAGTCTTCTTTATGAAAAACCAGGGAGAAGTAGGAACCTTAAGCTCACAGCTATGTCTGTTTTTACTGTGCTGACCCCATTTGTGTTTCACTGCATCAATGCTGAGAGCCTTAGTCTGCTTTGAAAGGTCAGAGATTTGGGGAGCTATTCCTTACAGACTGTGTTCTTGTTTCTGGCTATTTGATGACAGTACTTTTTAAATGTTCCTCAAATAGACCTGGGTTTACATTTTTCAAATTCCATTCTTTAGAAAAGAAAAATCATCTTCTTCCAATTCATAAGGTTAAAAAAGTCAAGTCAAAGTACAAAAGTACAATTTCTCAGTGTGTTTGCTCTATTCTTATTTGTTCCATTTTGAGTGACTGAGTATTTGATTCAGCTCAGGCAGCCACCACTCCCAGTTCCTGAGCCCCAGCCAGGTCTCTCAGGCCCATTCACAATTCCAGCACTAACTTTCCATAATTATTTTATTTCCTTAATCTTCCCAATGGCTGGTTCAGCCCCAGGTGGGCCTCATTCCTCTCCAAGTTCAATAAGACAGTCTCTTACTCCCTCTGCTCTCCTGTCTCCTCCAATTTTGATTTTTGCTGGCAGCCTCACAGTATCTCCTCTTCTCTCTCTCTCTTTTACACACACAAACACACACATGCACGCACATACAATAGCATGGGAAATGCCTCAACCATTTGGAGAGAAACAAAGGCAAATTGCAATTTTCCACACCTAGAAAAGAAGGGAATGAAAGGATGACCAAAAGAAAAGAGAGTACGAGAGAGAAAGGAGGACCATAAATAGAGAAAATGGAAGGAAAAACCAGAAGAGTTTAAATATAGCAGTAGAAAAACAGTGAAAAAAAAATATTCATATGTAAAATGATGAGAAAAAAACATAAGAGATATTAGAGGTGAACAGAAAATGTAAAACCAGAAAGCCCTTAAGCCCCAAATAACTCAAAGCTCAATGTAGCTGCTGCAATTTCTACCTATCTGCCCAAAATATCTATCTCTACAAGTGTTTAAAAAGATGCAAAACCCCCAACCTGTGTCATCTTTTTTAATTATTATTGTCCCAGTCTTAGCTTATCACACAGTATTCTTGAAGTTGAAAATGTTAACTGCTGAAGCCTTCCTTCGGCTTTTTGCACAACATGTTAACCTGGAGTGCAATACATATCATTATGCAAGTGTAATGCTGCATGCTACGCCCTCGTGTAGCATCTAACTGTAATCTACAGAGACTAAAAGTCTGTCGGCTGCAGCTTAATAAACTATTTAAATACGTGGCTGATTTAAAGCTATGGCTATGTCTAACCTGTGGAATCCAGGCATGCTTCCCAGCTCCTACAGCCGTGTGTGTGTGTGTGCGCGGGTGTGTGTGTGTGTGCCCCAGCTGCACCCTGGCTCCAAGCTAACTCCCTTCCACCCTCCGCCCCCACACCTCGGTTTCCGGCCCAGCCAGGTCCCCCCCGGATGATCAGGGGCATGGCTATGGCGCACACCCCACAGTTTAGACAGAGCCTCTGGGAGTCATCTAGCGTTACGTTTGCAGCAGCCTGAAGCACAGCTTTGACTTGGGGTAATTATTTTGTGAGCTGAGCCTTGTACGAATATTGTTCGCTGATAGTTTTGCTGTGAAAGAGCATATCTTTTCTCACTCTCAAAAGCAGAAATAAGTTCAGTTCATTTTTTAAAGAAATTACTTTAACAGCTTGTGCCATATTTAGGCAAAGGAATACGAGCATAAAGCAGGGCCAACCTGGTAACAAAGGACACACTGGTTTGGTAAAAGCAACCAGAGCATTCACATGGCCACATCACCATACACTGCACTGGAAGTATACTCCTAGGTGTCACTAGTTCATGCTTGGCCATCTGTATTTTGTCAACAATAGCAATTCACTTTTTAATGAATGTTTAAAGTCTCAATTCCCCCAGGAGTAACAGCTATAGAGAGCATCAGCTCTTGCTGAAAGAACAGGGATTCTAGGAATAAACAGAATATTGTAGAATGGCAAACAGGAACCAGTGACCTCATTATTCTGGAAAATATCTCCTTTTGAACCACAAGGAACTTTGACAATTGTAAAGGTTTAGTCTTGAACAATGGAGTTTCACAGAGATAGAGTGAAAGCAAAATTGAGCTCCCTGTGTACTTATGGCAGTTCTTTATTATGTGCCATATATTATCATGTTGTGTTGTGTTTTGCTTTATCGTTGTTGCATCTTTATTAAAGATGGGCCAGAAATAAAACCCAGATGTAAACATACCTGCACTTCCAAGGCACTTGGCTTTAGCTAAGAAGGCGGCAGCTGAAAGCCATCCTCAGCATGTTTTGTTCTAGAAGGTTTATATTCTTCTTCTCCTAAAAACAAAAACCAAGCGAAACACTTAAAATAGCAAATAAAATCTCAGTGTTGTAAAATAATTATGTATTATGTTTTTACTGTGGTTTAAAGGAATCTGGCCATGCAGGTACGGGGAATGACTGACTTTAAAGAGAAATGCAGGAGGATAGCAATTTTGCTCTCTAGTCTGCAGAATACTAAGAACACAGGACACATTCTTGTCCTAAAGTCAAGGGATTTCCTTTGTTTAGGCTTATTAGGTGAATTACAGACTGGTGTCTTGCAGTCAGACACTGAGGTCTGTACTGGATTATTGAGCTGTAGGACACAAAACCATATAAAGCAAGAGATGTCATTATTCCAATGACAATGGAGGAGAAAAATATCCACTGCTGACAGGCCTACTCACTCACAAGTCCATTGGTGTCAACATACATAGCAGTGGAGCCAGAATAGCTTAGGAAAGAGTTTGTTACATCTGGTTAAAAGGGAAGTGTAAGAGCTAAAGGGGAGCAAAATACTGTAAGTCAATATTTGCCCTACTGAGGAACAGCAGACACATACTGGAACTGAAGGATACCATATATAAAGAAGTAAGTAACCACATGTATTATTTCAGCCCTGTGCCCCAGCTGTAAAACATTATTTGAAGTTATAAGGTTATAATAGTTGCACAGCTGTGGGAAGGTGAGGGTCATCCATTTTACATACATATTCAAATTAAGAATGCAGGGCTGCTGGCACAGAGCAAGAACAATGATATGGCCTCAAAGGTAGGAATCCACAGAAAGACAGTCAAAAATCTCTTTTCATTTTCTCTTTTGGAGATGGATGTGAACTTTTTCACTCCTCAGTTGCTCCCTGTTAGGCCTGAAGATGAAAAGCAAAGAACAACCTGGGCACTTAAAGTACAGATTCACAGAAAATTCAGGAACCTAAGTAAAAAAAAACCACATCCAAAAAGGCCTGCTTTACACCTAAATCAGGTGATGCCTAAATCCCCTAAGTGCTTTCTTTTGCAATATTCAAATGTGTTTCTTGAATCACACATCTGTTCATGGCTAGAGCTGCCCTGGCTAGACTCTGCTTAAGCCCCATCTGGATCCAGAAACTAGATGTTTTCTGCATATGAATATGCCTGCACAGCAACACACAGGTCACATGCACCTCAACAAGCTCTTAATGAACTAGTCTGAGTACCAGAAGCTCATAAGGTATCACTCCCCATAGATTAATTTATCCTGTTTCGATATGTCTTCATGACCTTCCACTATGTCAAAGAAAAACAAAATTGCTGAGGTTGGAAGGGGCCGCTGAAGATCATCTACTACGAACCCCTGCTCAAAGCAAGGTCAGCTAGAGCAGGTTGCTCAGGATCATGTTCAACTACATTTTGAAATATCTCCAGGTATAGAGACTCCACAAACTTTCTGGGCATGCTGTTCTAGTGTTTGACTACCCTGACCACAGTGAAAGAGTTTTTTCTTATGTTTAAATGGAATCTCTTCTGTTTGAGTGTATTGACTGCCTCTTGTGCTGCTGGGGCTCAGGCTCAGCAAGCTCAGGTTCTGCTCTAGGCACAGCTCCCAGCCCCTTGTCTGCAACCAGGACACTGAACTTTTTCTGTAGCTGCAGACCTGAAGGCAGAGTAGAAGCCATCTGCCTGATGCCAGAAGTCAAAATCTTACAGCCATCACCATCATGGGAGTCTCTGACATCAACGTCTCTGCCAGCCCCTCCCTTCATACAGTTGGAGTTCAGGCTCTTGCAGCTACAAGGTCTTGGAGAAGCTCTCATCAAACTCGTTTTCTTGTACCTGATGCTATTTAGTCTGTAGACCTCCTTCTGCAGCTCTCCTACTTTGTGACGCAGATACTCTATCAGTACACACCTCCTGCAGCCAAGGACACGATCTCCCCCAGCCTCAGCGAGGCACCCCTGTGCCCATGGACCTGCAGAGCTGCACCTTCCCTTGGCAGCTCAGGTTCAGCTGATGCCAGAGGAAGTTGCTTTAGTTGCTGCCCCACAATGGGTCATCACTCTTGCTAAGCGCATGTACACCATCTTCAACAGAGTTTCTGGCCCCCTTCTGTGCACCCCTCTGCCCAAACTGGCATAGACTGCTGCATCTGCTGGTTGCCTCTGTTAGCTACGCTCTGTTACATATTTGTGTCACACAGGTATGTGTAAATCTCCTGAGGTACATAACCCAGCTGGTTCTCTTAATACAGGACCAACAAGACATGTCTCCCTAAAAGTAAAATAACAGATGTTGTCTTCAACAATGCCAACAGAAACACTGGAGAAGTAATTCTTCTCCCTGGGATTTCACATTATTTGCTGAATATTGGTACAGTTCTAACCATGTTTAAAAACCAGACACTGCTATCCTCTATTTTTACTCTGCAGTGGTTCAAAAGACTCGAGTAAGCTCTGCTCATAGCATTGAAAATAGTTTAGAGGCATCCTTCAACCTGCAGGAAATGGGTACTTCCTATTCATTTGCTTTGGGCAGTTTACCATTTTCCTTTTTACTTTAGATGCTTCCCTGCTAGTTAACTATTCTAGATCATAGTTTGAAGCACCTATGTACTGGGAATCTAGATACCTAACTTAGGAACTGGATAGTCTCATACATACAGATCAGAAGGAAAATACTTAAAAGTAATTATAGTTTTAACCTATCGGAGTTTCTGGAATTTAGATCCAAAAACAAGAGCGATAGCCCTAAATACTACTGATGGTATGAGCCCAAGTCCTTACAGTTAGACATTGTGGTATCTAACTCATGTTTATGTTATGTCTGAATCCCCAAGGACTAGACATTCAGATGTTCAACACATCTGCTCAACGGATAAATGAATGTGGAGTTCATTGTAATGCACAATGAATAAGAGTTAGGAAGCTGTGTCCTGATATTGGATTCACAATTGTTCAGCACTCTCCACGAAAGTAATTCTATATGTCCCTCATTCTTATTCTAGCAAAGATAGCAAATCAGTAACTATTAGCCACAGAGAGGAAGGATTTAAGGCCTTGAAGAAGCAAATTCTACTTTTAATTATGGCAAAGTGAGAAGAGTAAATTGAACACCACCATCATATAATAACCTGCAGTAAACAAGGAATAAAGATAAACTAAGAGCAGTGTCAAGATCAGAAATTCAGTCATTCCTTCTGTATTGGGAATTGTGAGACTCTCAAAAATAGATCCACCAGAAATAAATTATATAATATTATATTATATATAATAAGTTATAAAAATTGAATTGTTTTAGTTCCATCTGGTAAAAGACGTCAAAGTCTGTACAAGTAAAATTTAACAGGCAAATCACCATTCTTTCCCATTAAGGCCATCAATATGGAATGGACAGTGCATATACATTTAAACCCTCTTCACTTTCCAAAACTGCCTAATGAGAATGAACCATGGTCTCTGGTAGCTTCCAAATCATGCCCACCTGCTCTCTCGAAGATCAGTAATTTTCTCAGGACAAAAACTTGCAGGGGTCTGTTCCAACAGTTCAGCAATAGAGACAACACATTCAGGCACTCGTAACATTCCCTGGAACTGTCTGATATTCCAGTCTAGGCATGACCTTAGTAACTCCTAAATCTAATATAGACTTTACACTTAAAAAGAGGAAAATAAAGAAAAAATATCCGAATTAATTAGTTTCTTTTTGTTACGAAATGAACTTAAGGACATACATTTTTAAATGGAAAATTAGTATTTTTAGCTTGATTTTCCAAATATAAAACATCTGCAATAGTGCTGTCTGCCTATCCATTTGTCTGTTCAACCCGTCTATCAGTTCTCCTCAAAACCCTGCAAGGAAGTAAGTGAACATAGAATACAAATCCAAGGAGCCAGACTTCATTAATATTCAACACAATCTGTATTCCTTAAAGTCAAGTCACTATGCAAGATATGATCGTCTCTCAGAAGCTTTATTTCAAAGGATAATGCTAAAATTTGATGTAGGAATTGTAATTACACAGCAAGAGAGCATTTAAAAGTTGTATCTGCATTCAAGGCTATAGTAAAAGCAATCATCCTGTAAAAATCACGAGTATCCAAACTAGTAACCTGTTTTGTCTCTTACAGGACACTGTGGTTCTCAGATGTGCACAGTGTGAGGACACGAAGCAACAGGCACAAGTTGGAACACGGGAAATTTTGACAAAATGTAGGAAAAAACAATTTACCACAAGAATTGTTGCCCAGCGAGTCTATGAAGTCTCCATCCCTAGTAATACACAAAACATGACTGGACTAGGCCCTGAGCAGCTTGGTTTAATTGGACGTACTCTAAGGAGCAGGTTAGACCACACAGTCTCCAGAGGCTCCTACAGCCTACAAAATTTTATGGCTACTTAAAGAGAGTCTATTAGCAAAAAAGGAAGAGTTGGTGAGAGAACTAAAATCTGGTCCAATTAGCTCATAGAATAAAAGTGAATCTTGAAATTGATTCATATTTCATTGGTAACTAACGTGTTAAAGGATCTCTGTATATCTGACTGGCTTGCTTAGATACTCTTTTGCCTCTGTTCAATTGCATTCGACTCCCCTGCAGTCTCTAGTAATCTCTGCATTAGGCTTTCAAGGCTGTCACCAACAGCCTGTCGCTAACCTACATAAAGTCTCCAGATTCAGCAAGTTAAGTGAAAGATAAATTTACATAGGGAAATACCTGGAAATAGCGGAAAACAATGCCCAAGAACGCAGGAAGGTCTAACTAACAGGGGTAATGGCTTCAAACTGGAAGAGGGTAGATCAGCGACAGAGCTGAGGTACTCAACAACTTTTTTTTTTCAGTCTTCACAGACAAGGACAGCAGCCGCACTGCCCAAGACGCAGATTGCAAAGGAGAGGATTGGGAAAATGGAGCACCGCCCACTGTAGATGAAGATCAAGTGAGAGACCACCTGAGGAACCTGAAGGTGCACAAGTCCATGGGACCTGATGAGATACATCTGCAGGTCCTGAGGGAACTAGCAGATCAAGTCGTGAAGCCACTAGCCATCATATTTGAGAAGTCGTGGCAGTCTGGCGAGGTTCCTGCCGACTGGAAAAGGGGAAACATAACCCCTATTTTCAAAAAGGGAAATAACGAAGACGCGGGGAACTACAGGCCAGTCAGTCTCACCTCTGCCTGGCAAGATCATGGAGCAGATCATTCTGGAAACTCTGCTGAGGCACATAGAAAACAAGGAGGTGATTGGCGAGAGCCAACATGGCTTCACCAAGGGCAAGTCATGCCTGACAAATTTGGTGGCCTTCTACGAAGGGGTTACAGTGGCGGTGGACAAGGGAAGAGCAACTGATGTCATCTACTTGGACTTGTGCAAAGCGTTTGACACTGTCCCACACGATATCCTGGTCTCTAAACTGAAGAGACATGGATTCGATAAATGGACCACTCGGTAGATATAGAACTGGCTGGATGGTCGCACTCAAAGGGTTGCAGTCAATGGCTCAGTGTCCAAGTGGAGAGCAGTGACAAGTGGCGTTCCTCACGGGTCGGTACTGGGACCCGTACTGTTCAACATCTTTGTCAGCGACATGGACAGTGGGGTAGAGCGCACCCTCAGCAAGTTTGCTGATGATACCAAGCTGTTTGGCAAGGCAGACATGCTGGAGGGGAGGGATGCCATCCAGAGGGACCTGGACAGGCTGGAGAGGTGGGCCCAAGCCAACCTCATGCAGTTCAACAAGGCCAAGTGCAAGGTCCTACATCTGGGTCGGGGCAATCCCAAGCACAAATACAGGCTCGGTGGGGAATGGCTGGAGAGCAGCCCTGTGGAGAAGGACCTGGGGTTGCTGATTGACGAGAAGCTCAACATGAGCCAGCAATGTGCGATCACAGCCCAGAAGGCCAACCGTATCCTGGGCTGCATCAAAAGAAGTGTGGCCAGCAGGTCAAGGGAGGTGATTCTGCCCCTCTACTCCGCTCTCGTGAGACCCCACCTGGAGTACTGCATCCAGCTCTGGAGTCCCCAACATAAGAAGGACATGGACCTGCTGGAGCGTGTCCAGAGGAGAGCCACGAGGATGATCCGAGGGATGGAGCACCTTTCCTATGAGAAGAGGCTGAGAGAGTTGGGGCTGTTCAGCCTGGAGAAGAGAAGGCTCCGGGGAGATCTTATTACAGCCTTCCAGTACCTAAAGGGGGCCTACAGGAGAGCTGGGGAAGGACTTTTTACCAGGGCATGTAGCGATAGGACGAGGGGGAATGGTTTTAAGCTGGAAGAGGGAAGGTGTAGATTAAACATTAGGAAGAAGTTTTTCACTTTAAGGGTGGTGAGGCACCGGAACAGGTTGCCCAGAGAGGCTGTTGAAGCCCCGTCCCTGGAGGTGTTCAAGGCCAGGCTGGATGTGGCCTTGGGCAACCTGGTCTAGTGAGAGGTGTCTCTGCCCATGGCAGGGGGGTTGGAACTAGATGATCTTTAAGGTCCCTTACAGCTCTAACCATTCTATAATTCTATGATTCTATGATTACCCTAGGCAAAGTTAAATGGGCTTAGAGATTCCTTGAATCTAATGCAGGGTTGAATGATGGACAAATGGTATGCCTTAAGGACATCAAAAGAAATAAGAAACCAGAAGTCTTCAGAGGAAACAGTCACAAGAATGTAGACTTGAGAAGAAACATGAAACGTTAACCTGAGTGCAGAAAACCACTTAGTGCAGGTAAGCTAGAAATGTTATTGGTTGTTTCTACTGTTTTCTTAGGAAACAGGATTTTGTGTACATCCTTTACAAATAAGCAGAATTGTACCAAAGTGGGTGTTCTACCTGACTTGTACTATGCTCCTCTAAATTGAAACAAATCTGCAGGGCACAGACTGCAAAACAGAATGAAAGAAATTAGGTTTTCAATGCAATTGCCAAACATCCATTTTGTGGTATTTGAAATCCCTGGAGATACCTAGTCAGCTCACTAGCTGTCACTCCAGAAAGATACAAGTTTTCCTCATCTGTCAGCCCCATATAGGTGTCCCAGGTACCCTATTGTGTCTCAAATGGCACCCACTATCTATGTTTAGGCAAGTGAATTGACCCCAAGTTGTTCAGATGGAACACATAATTTGTGTAATCTTGTCCCGCTTGCCATTGTGGAGGCTAGAGCTGGCTGCAGTCCCATATTATATTTCTCTTCTTACCCTCCTGACCCCTCATGCTATGGTGGGATGAAGTAAGGGCCTTTCAAAGAGAAAAGCAAAGCGAGTCCTCATCTCTTGTTCCAGACAGAAAGAAATAACCTGGCAATTCATGCAGCCCAGCCAGTCCTAAGATTTTTACTTCCAAGCCAAATGCTTCTGGATACAGAGGTGATCTCAGACACTTCCCTCTTTCTCTTTGGGTATTAAATAATACTCTTCTTTGTTTTAAATAATACCCGTTGAAGAACTGGGAGGAAGAGACTGACCATGACTCCGTGACTGGAGCATTCACCTTTTCTGAAATCAGAGGGCAAACCTTGCTTCAGGTAATATTTAAGTCTTTATTCACCCAAAAAACCCGCTGTCGCCTGATGTTAGACCATGCATGTTTGATACGGTACATACAAAAGACCGTACTGGAATTGTTTCAGATAAATTTCAGTGAAGCAGAAAGGTGTGGAGTATTTTCTATGTGAAGGTTGGGCAGATCAGAATTGTTCTGCTTGGAGAACAGACCACGGGAGCAGGAATAAAGGTCTAAAATAACACTGAATGACAAGAAGAAGGTGAATAGAAATCACAGTTCACGGATTTTTCCCATACAAAAACTAGAAATTATGAAATAAAAGTAGTGGTTGACTCCAGTTTTCATTGGGACAGAAAATTTCAGTATATGTTTGACCTTAGGCAGACGCGTTCCTTAAGCATGTACTACTGACTGCTGTCAGACAGGCTGCTGGGCTGGAGAGGCCTTTGGTCTGTCTGATGTGGCCATCCGTATATTCTTGAATCCCTTACCTGAATGAAGCAGAGCTGCACTTTGCAATGAGGCTGCTTCCAAAGAGAGAACCTGAAGCTAACATATGGCTCTGTGATTTTCAGCAGAAACACCATTCTGGAGTTCCAAAACTCCTTCTGAAACTTGTTCATATATTCCCAGCATTATCTGATGAAAAGAACAATAAAAAAGAACACTTTGCTTAAAAAGTCCCAACCAGCTCCTCTGTTATCCAAACCAAAGCTCCACACTTTCCTGAGGTTTCCCTGCCAGAACCACAAAAGACATTGGCACGTTCTATAGGCTCAGGCACCAGTAAAATCCAATATGTGTCTAAAGAAGACTGATTGCCTGTCCTTACTGCAACGATTTTAAAGCCCAGTGCTCCACAGGGGAGAGATACAAGACAGCCAGGAAAGACATCGTGAAAACAGACTGTGAGCATATAAATCACCGGTGAAATTCAGACATGGAAGCGAGGAAGATGACTCCTATTTGGAAGATTAACTACACTGTACATGCTAAGGCAGAGCAAGCAGATCTTTTGATATAGATAAAATGCAAGATACTGCAGGGACAAGAAAGGAATCATCCTTCTGCCCCCAATGAAAACATTGGCTTTATTGAGCCAGGAACTGCAAAGGGTTATTTTTTCCTTGTGCTGAAATATAACCTCCAGACCATAGCTGGGAGGAGGACTGGGGCACTTGCCTACAATGATTCAATCTAGTATGGAAAAAATATATGTTCTTATGATGATTTTCTAACACCAAAGAATTTGTCTATTTTAATAAGCCCAGAGAACCTAGGTGTCTGGTGATTTCTTGTCATAAATCAGGAGCTCATTAAAAAGAAAAAAGTATGAAAAGAAGGCAAAGTTTCTGGCAGGAGTCTTGAGAAAACAATTGAAAAGCATTTTTGAAGTTTCATTCATTTTGGTGCAATATGTGCAAAGGCCACAGCTCTGAGCACTAGTAGTTCTGAAGTCTGCCAACTAAGTACCTAAAAGCTCCTGAATTTACTGAATTTTGTACCACGGATTCAGTTTTCTGCCTGTGTCTGGATATTGCCTGCTTCGAACGAAGCGCAAAGCTGTGGTTGTGGGAGGGAGGTACAGAAAGTCATGCTACCTGACCAACAGGAAATTCAAAGTGCATCAATTGTAAGAGTCCAAAGAGCTGTTGAAAAGTAAGATAAGGTTCAGAAGGGGATTACTGTGTCCTAAATGTGATATTTTTATTGAGAGGGCAGTGCTTAAATTACATTTTTATGAGCCAGCGTGGCATACCATCACTTTTTCATTTTACTGGGAAGCTTGCTGGGACTTCTCTGGTTCACAGCTGCAGAACGGATTAATTTTATCCTCCCCTGAGTGAGACCTTCAGTCCCACCGTAGCTTCTAACTTGGAAGCAGTGTGCAAGGATACTACAAGACCAAAATTATTACATCATCAGACAGAGCAGAAGAGAAACAGGAACAAAAATGGATAAAATGCTAAGACTTGATTCAGCAAAAACATTTATGTGCATGTTAGCCTTAAGCATCCGTGTTTAGTGAAGCACTAAAACATGTTCTTGGACTTAATTGAAGTTAATGAGATTTACACAGGTCCTGAAGGTAATCACATGCTTCACTGCTTCATTAAATCAGAATACAAGCATTATAGGGCAAGGTTTATCCTCAGGGAATTCTATTGAAATATAGGGTGATACAAACCTATAAATCATTTTAAAGGTATTTATTATTAAAATGCACGTACAGAAATGTGCTAAGAGGAGTACAGGTTGCATGGGAGCTGAGCCTCAGAACAGCACTTTGTTTAACAAGGTATCTGAGACATAAGACCTGTTTAAGTGTAAAATCAGAAGTAACTACAGTGAAGCCAAGGCCAATGCAGCTGAGATCAATATTAAACCCCAGAGAAGGGGATTTTCTAAAAGTATTGGGGGAGGGGAAGAAAAATGGAGAACAGGTCCCCAGAGAATGTGATAAATGATGATGGGTTAGGCAATATAGTTCTGCTTCCAAAAGCCAGGCTTAATCCTCACTCAGGAGTAGACATTGTGCCACATATTTAATCTATCCCTTAGAGAGAGTCAAAAGGATCAAAAGCATCACACAGATACTTAAAAGGGAAAGGTCATATTCCCATTGAGGACTAATGACTATATCCCTTCCTGCAAGCATGGGGATTTCTGGTGAGGCAACTAAAACTGCAATGTTTCCAGCACTAACGCTGGCTGTAGGATGTCTGCTGTCACATCAGCTTCTTGAACCCTTCCCCGTTACTCCAAACTACCCTCATGCTGTGAGCTTGCAGCTCCCCGTGTTTCTCCTACAGCTTTTCCATACCTTTCAGCAAAGGGATTTCTTTAACAAAACTGAGCTCTGTGATCAGATCACCCGAAGCCACTGCAATGTCTCAAAACTACCAAAGCCTTTGTGGTTACAGAAGAATTGTAGAGAGCTGCTATAATTTAAGAGCAGGGATTTTTTTTCCACTGTAGTGGTTCAATGTGTGTTGTGTGCACACATGTGCTTCAGCACAGATGGAGATTCAAATGAATATCAGACCCTTTGGTGTGAGTTCAAATTTCCTGAAGGTGTTGGAATGTCTGTAAAACATCAGATGCCCTTTTGGTTGTTTTTTTATAAATACATTTTAATTCTCTGCTGATTTGACATTTCACTTTATTTAGGAAAAATGGGGGAAAAAATGACAACATATTGAAAAAAGTTATTACGGAAAAAAAGAACAGGGAAAGGGAAGGAGGCTTCTATGTCCCTGGCAGCTACCTGCCTTTCTTATACAAAGCCACCTATGATTCTTCTACAACCACAAACAAGCCAGGTTTCCTTTGTGCTCTGTCCAGAAAGGAAGTTCAAAATATGTACATCTACTCCAAAGCTATTAATCTTTTTTACAAGATTATTGAGGGGAGTAGAGAACCATTGTCATCTTTCCTAAAATAAATTTTCCCTGAAGCTTCAGGAATCTTTTAAGTAAGGTTTAAGATACTCTTTCTTTTTTCTCTCCTAACACATTTACCTCCTAAAAAATAGTTACCTTATGACTGATTTACTTTAGTACTAATTGTATCTATTTCTCTGTTTCTTCAGAAAAAAAGGAAATCTTCCCCAACCTGTTGCATTTGGAGCCCTGCATAACTGGCTTTAGTTTCAGCTTGCTACTGTCAACCCTGACCCACAGGGCCAGAGAGGTTGTGCATCCTAAAAGGCTGAAGGATATGTTGCATGAAAGAGTATCTAAATGGTCAGTAAGACCAAAAAAACAAGCAGCTCTGAACTTTTAGATTTTCCAAAATGGTTTCAATTGCATATTGAAAGTAACATAAGGCAAAACAGCAACAAAAATCAGAGTCAGGCCCCTAAACAAATGTCATCACTGCTTAGACTTCAGTGAGGGTGTTAATTATTATCACAAAGTGAGGAAACCACAGAATTGTTGGACCAAACACACGTTTCATGTGGAGAAAGTAGTACAAACAAACCAAAAACATACATCATTTTCCATGGAGCACAGAGAAGATCCATCTATTTATTCAACAAGCCTTAGGGATCCTCCTCCTGTACAAACTATCTAACCTACTACAATACAACTTGTATCCCAAGGCTATTACAGCCTTCCATATGCCTGTGATTTATTAACTATCTCAGCTATGAGATTACAACTGGAATAATTCTGAGTGCCTTTAAGAAGGAGCTTGTTGTATAAAATCTACATACACTGTATTATGACACTAACATCAGAGAATCAACCTTCTGCCATACACTCACATTTGCAATTCTTTAAGAAGACTTTGAAACTAAACTTAAGATATGCAAATATTCCACCTGGCTATGGGACACGGGATATAACTACAGGAAAGAGAGTGTAGGCTAAACCCCATGGCTGAGACATGCACACGGTGAAAAACATGTACTTTTCAGTGCAATATGGCATAGGAAACAGTGACGCATATAGTTCAAAAGTTATCCCAGAGAATGACTTCACACTAAGGCAGCAGAAAGGCCACAGTAAGTAGTTTTTGAATGATCTGTCTAGAAGGTATCCTCTTTCCCCATTCAATCTCAAGGTGGTTTGTTACCTGAAGCTGAATAAAAAATAACATGTCCTAGACTGTATCTAATACAGGGACATGATCTACCCATACCACAAAGATTTTGTTATTTATGGACCAAGCTAGCAATAAAATTATTTACAATATTGAGGGCAAAATAGAGATTAGGCAGTTCACTGATCTGTACTCTCAGAATTAAGGAGGGCAGATCCTTTCCTGGTATGCACTCATCACAATGAGCAATTTTTAGAGCATCTTCTTGCTATATACTGGTGCCATAGATGATTAAAAAGCTAAGCTGACAAACTTAGGTTGTATCTCTATTACCACATTTACCTGAATCATAGCCACGCTGCCAGATCTTATTTTCAGACTGATAACCAGCAAGATTTTATAGATTTGCACAATGGTTGTACACCAGTTTCAACAGGCAAAATCTAAGTTGAGAGAAGGCAAGAGAAAATTTGCAAACGCCTCACAAAGGCGATAGAACAGAATTCACAAACTGAACCTCCAAGTCAACCTTACTGAACCCCTGGAAATTCCAGATAACATAGTCCTAAAACTGGTGTACTGAATACAGTTAAAACTGCTTTAGTTAAAGTAACTTTTAACTGAGGCCATTCAACATTAGCGATTTGAACCAACTTACCTAGTTTAACTTAAACCACGTTTAATACGGTCTATTGTTCAGCTGACCCTAAACAATTCCATTCCTATATTTTCTAACTGATGTACGAATTAATTTTTTAAAAATGTCTCGTACTTAAAAATTTGTGAGCAAAGCCAGTGCTGCACAAACCACACCTTTCCTTGAATTTATTGCCATCTTTTTAGAAAGTTTATTTAAAAGAATATAACCCAAATATGTGCTTTTCTATGAAACGTACTTTTCAAGTTCATTTATGCCAGAGAAAATACTCATTTTCCAGAATGGCATATTTCATTTGCTACCAAAGAGGACTGACTGTAACATAAAGCTAGTGGCTCCTTTAGAAGAAAGAGAAACAATTTGACATGGTAGGTCTGGTATCCTTCTGCAATATCAAATGAAGCCCTACATTTTCAAAATGATGCATGGGAATTTAACCACGTGGTGCCCATTAAAGTGAATGCCAGCTCTCATGGTTTATGAGGTCACCCGAAGTCCTTGATGGAATTACACCCCTGTCCCACACGACTGATTCTCTTGTATCACAGACAGAGTCTGAACCAAAGCCCATAAAGTCAACAAAAATGTCTGCAGTCAGTTCAGTCAGGTTTAGATCAGGTATTTCCACTGGAAAGAGAGAAACAAGAGAGAAATAAATCACTGAACAATTGTTAGTTTAACAGCATGGCATGGGTCCTATGTTGATACATATTCCTGTATAGTAAGGGGGAAATAATGTCTTCCTGTGGTCGTGCTGGAGGCATCTGATGGAAAAAAGAAACACTGGGGAATATTCCTTGGAAAAACAAAAGAACATCCTGTGAGAATGCAATTGCAAAGTAATTCTTTAAGCATACCTAACAGCTATCATACAACATATCAAGTACAATATATCTGAGGAATAAATATCCTGGGGTCTTTGCGCATCACCTGCAGTTTTAGAATTTACTGTACCGGTGCACGTCTGTCAGTTTTGTATTTACTAGACTAAATCTCTTCATATCCATCACACACTAATAACATTCAACTTCTAAAAGTGAAACATGGCACCCAATTTGCACAAAGACTTTGCACATTGTGGTGTTTTAAAGCACTCAGTAGTTGATAAAAGACTACGGTCCTTGTGTATATTGATTTTTGTATTATCTTGGTTGGAATATAAGCTTGCTTTAGCAATAAACTGATACGTTGATTGAACACTTTCCAGTTTTCTACGTTTCAGGTTGTGTTTCTGGGGTTATATCACTAGAAGCACAGTGACCTGCTACAGTCTCCTGAATCTGTGTATGTAAGATACAATAATTTTATTCAGAAAGTAGGTGTTTGTCAAGCCATGTGATGATATTCAACATTAAAACATGGACCCGCAAGTTTCTAGGAGTCTGTGTGCATATCTAACATAGTCAGGATTTCATCAGAGTACAAAATGTCCTAAGCTAGTTAAGAATTTAGGGAGCAATTTGTATGCACACATGCATTAATACGTGGATACCTTGCAAAAATAGTCTAGAAAAAAAGCAGCCACGCTTATTGAAGGATGATTTGCACAGAGCAAATAAATAATCTGTCCGAAAGAAGAAGCAAATTTTGGAAACAAAACAGCAATGAGGTAAGGATTATCACCTGGTGTTTTCACGGGCGCACGGTGTCTGTGGTTAAGTTCCATTTCTGTTATCCAGGAATATATAACATGAGTGGGGTACCCTGGCCAGCCGAAAAAATAGACAGTGCAAGAGGAACCCAGAAGATCAGATTAGATGGAGAGGAGAAAAAGCTGATGTTTTAATATGGCACCTCTCTGAACTAGGGAATATAGATGATACAAATATAGCTGTATTGCTTCTGGAATCGGGTATCTTCATAGTTACTGCCCTGTCTGTCCACAAGCTGGATAGGTCACCTATCAGATAAGTGTGAATTAACCATACAGGGAGCGCAGCACTGTATCAAATGCATTTCTGCAGCAGCTGTGGAGGCTATGGCAAAGGTTCAGATCCTTTGAATGGCTGCTCCCAGTGGTACCACAGCTTTTCATTTTCCAAGAAAGATTCTTTTAACACAGGCTGGAGTATATTTTCTCCTGTCTTTTGTTTTGGTCTCTGTTATTGCTATTCTTCAGAAAGAAAAAAAAGTCAGGAAAGTTCAGAGTGGGGCAACTTTTTCATTACAGAGGATTGAATCACCCAGTAAAGGACAAAGTTTACAGCAGGAATCCTGTGAAAGAAGCATTGTGTACCTATGTTCACATCCAAACCCTATGGTATAGCCCATAATATTTTACCTTTTGCAGCCAGGCTGCTCTCCTTGCCTTTGCTTAAACGAGCAGTCAGAATACGCACAGCTGGCCTGGGTTATTCCCCTCTCCCATCATCTCTTCACCCCTCTGAATATCAAGCTCCAGCTAAGTTTTACTGATAAACACTATGCAGAAGGAAAAATACGCATTCTTCATGCTGTACAGCTGAGTAGGGCTAAATGGCTAATCAAAAGTCCCGGGCATCAACTTAAAAGGGGGAAAGGAAAGGGCTGGTGCTGTGGGTGTAACTGGGAGGGAGGGAGGCTGGCTGGCGTGGTGGGCTGTGGAGGAGGACGTGTCAGTGCTTGAGCTGGAGCCAATGCCAGTCATCCTACACGGTTTGAGCAGCACTGCCTCAAAAGTGCATGTTTATTTCTGCAAAGTGTTCGACTTCCATCTGAGGGCATTTTGTATGAGCTGAGAGGAAAGCTATTTGAAATCTTTTTATAAACAACATAACTTAGGTAAGTATTCGACATAGATAAATACTTTGCAAGCGGCATAGAATTATTAATTAGGAATCTGCAATCTCTCAGTTTACACTTACACTGCAGTGCCCCGTTTCCGAGGAAGTGTTCGCAACACTGATACAAAGGTTGGAACTCGATGATCTTTAAGCTCCCTTCCAACCTAAACCATTCTATGAGTCTATTACAGACATGTGAGCACGGAGCCTGAGCTTTTAATACGCTTTTTAGAATGAAAAAACGAAAATAAGTACTTTGGGGCTGTCACTTGAACTAAAGCTTCCAGTCCGTTTTCCCTCTCCTGCTGCAGGGGCTATTGTAACCATACCCTCGCCATGATGGTTGGCGTGCTCACCTCTCCAGAGCTCCTCTTTCCTTCCCCGCCACCTTCAGCGGGCTGAAGCACCGCAGCAGCCTCATGCAAACAAACCCTCCACCTTTCTTCAGCACAGCCTCGGGAAGAAACAGGCCACCGTTCCCCAAAGCAGATGTGTGACAGTCCTGGGCCAAAACGAGGGAGAAAGCTGGCAAGGCAGAGCTTAGCCGCAGCCGGTGAATACAGGGCTACAGGGCCGGCGGCGGCCGGTAGGCAGCGGGCTGAGGCGGCGGGTGCGGAGCGCGGCCGCTAGGGGGCGCCGCCATTGCCGCCCGGCCGCGGGTTTGCCGCCGCGCAGAGCGCCGGCGGGCGGGCGGGCGGGCTGCGCATGCGCAAGGGCCGCCGCGCGGCGAGGGCGGGAAGGGGGTGGCCTCGCGCGCGGGCGGCCGTGCCGCGGGGGCAATGTGGAAAGCGTTAGGGAACCTCAATATGGAGGGCAGATTGGGCGCCCTTCAGAGCGAAATGATTTCAGGGTAAAATCCGACACTCAGCCGACACGTTTTGGAGGAGAACGCAGAAACTTATGAAAGCCGTTGCTGGGGATATCACATTTAAAAGCTAATTAAAACAACCCCTTCCGTGCAAACCCTTCAGGTTGCAAATGGAGCGGCTATTAGGAACACTTGCTGGGAATTCAGCAAAGATCTGAAAGAAAAATGGCTTTGTAATTCACAAGTAAAGGGAAAATAGCTGAGGAAAGGCTTTCTCTTTTTTTTTTTTTTTCCCCTGCCGTTCTAAACCCATGTTTCTGTCTGAAATGTATCCACCCTTTCCTTACTCAGTATTTTTAGGTTAGTTTTATTTTTTTCTGCTTCAAATAATTGACACATAATGGATTCATGAAAACTGATTGATGTAATCTTTGAGATTAGGATCCCAGGGCTATAAAATAGGAAAAACTGAATTAATTCTTCAGTTGAAAAAAAACCCAACCCAACCATAACTCAAAAAGATATGATTTATTAGGAGGAAAAGTAACTCATGCTTTCCTGTTAAGTTATAATATGAATGGTAGCATTTTGAACTCTTGGCCTAAAATAGTTATATTGAGCTTTGATCCTTAGGACGTTAACAGACGGGAAGCAGAGGAGTGAATTGGGGTGAATTTAATAGTATCCAGAGATAGAATAATTAACTCTTATGGTGCCTATTAGCAGCTAGGGTCTGAAGGAAAAGGATTAAAAAAATAAAACCAGGAAGGGAAAAGAGGCATTTCTGACTATTGTTAGGTGTATAAGTTATTGGAGAGAAAATTATGACATCCTTCCTTAATATGAGACATGAAACGAAGGCCAAGTTCGTCTTCTTTATCACCCACCAAAGCAGATAACTGTTTACAAACAGGCTGAAAGGTTGTAGGCCACTGGTTACTGTCACTGCTCATTTCTTGAGCTTTTATTCTCTTCTTATATTAGTGAACTTTTCAGTAAATTTACTTTTTTCACAATACATGTATGAGTATGTGGAATAACAAGCCTTCTTATGAGTCATAAGAGCTACAGATGCTCTCCTTTCTTTCCAGCCTTGTTTGTAAACTAGGTATCAAATCCTATTTGGTTAACACGGAGACTAGATCTGTGTAGGTTGGCCCGGCAGAGGACTTAGCACTATTATACTCCCTGATATGCTTCTGAGTGTCCACATCACTTTATACTGCCCAGCGTAGCACATCTTCCTCGCTGTAATGACAACCTGAGCTCAGGCTGTCTATAAATGCAGCACCTTTGTGCCTGTTCGGTGGTATTAAGACCTTTCTAGGAAGGACTCTGAAAGTAGCTTTTTTGTCCAACAGAGAACATAGATGGGGCTCGGAAAGGGTGTATTGGCCACAGCACAGGTAGGCTCAAGTGCAGATTCAGACCTGTGCTCAAAACACAGGGTGGCTGTACTCGTGTACCTCCCTGTTTAATTGCTATGTTAAGCATTGGTCCGTTCCCACAAAAACCATCGAAGTGCCTGAAAACAACATGCAGGACATATTCCGTAGCTAACAGAAAGCCTGTAGACTGAGAGGTAAAATAAAATGATTCCATAAATACTAGAGAGATGTTCTTTACATCAAAAGAAGAAACACTTCATTTTTCAAAGGCTAAGACATCAGCACAGGTGACAACGTCTTTCAAAGTGTAGAGTAGATATTAACCCACTTCACTAAAGCTATGCAAAAACTCAGAAAGATGTAGTTCACATGATTATGTATTATATACCAAAGGGGAAAGGAAGGAAGGAAGAAGAAATCTCCCCAGCCTTTCTGCAAATGCATACAATAGAAGTCATTGAAAAGCCTCTCAGTATTTTGCAGTACTGGACAGTAAATCAATGTAATCTGCATTTCTGCAGTAGCAGGAAACTTTCCAAATGATCGCTATAAATGGAGCACATGTTTTACGTATAGGTTACTATTTTTGGCAGTCCATCAAACCCCTTTGATCTGTAGACAGTGGGGTTTCATCCAGCCAGCAGGACAAGAATAAAAGGCCCATATTCTGCCTTGTGCCAAGATCCACTCGGAGCAGGAGATGGGGAGCCGGTTATGGTCACACAACTCAGCGGCTGCTCCTGCATCAGCCTGAGCCACAGCAGAACTTTGATAAACTTAGGTAGTTCAAGTACACCCTAACTCATCCCAGCTCATTTCAGGCCTTGAGATGTACCCGTTAAGAGCCGAGAACACTCTGATCTGCTTCTGTGGGTCTCAGTCACTCCTTGTGCCAGCATGGGGAGAAGAATTGGCACAAGAGCTGTTTATACCGCCTTGCGCTGGCTGCACAGCTCCCTGCACAGGGAGCATCCCCCGGGGGCCAGTTAAGCCAGCGCTCAGCAACACCTGCACAATACAAAGTGACGGAAACCAGCACAGAGAGTCTGGCCCATGAGTCCTCAAAATGGAAAAAGGCAGATGAAAAAAAAAAATAAAAAAACAACACACCAAGGCAAGGGAAACCAGGCAGCACAGGAGGATTAGAAAGAAAAGACCAGAACGAAAATTTATAAAATGGAGCAGATCACTTCCTGACTGCAACAGAGCTGAACTTCAAAAAAGATCTACTAAGCCCATAGTGCTGCTGCCTGGGACAGACAGTGTGTGAGTGTCCTCCCTCTCCTCTGGTTCCTCATCAAAGATGATGTCGAGATTTATGTCTCCCTTTCTGAACAGTTCTGGGAGTTTAAACTGGTCCTCAGTCCATTACAGCCCCTGTATAAAGGAGTGAGCAGCAAAGAGAAGTGTTTTGCCACATGTGGGTAACGCACTATGGGACACAAGTGTCCAATATCCACGATTTTGTGGCTCTCCAAGTTGATTCCAACCATAGGGAGAAGCCAGTGTTGACAAAGAGAATTACGAATATCTAATTTGCCCACTACGTTCTTTTTTTTTTTTTTTAACTCTGAAATTCATTACACTCATGGCATATATATAAAATACATTTTCATTAGCCCGTCATCAAAGCACGCAAATCTTAAAACCCCTCTGCTGTTCTGAGTGACATATTTCAGGAATAACTACTCAGAAATAACTGCTGTAGATGTGTCTGGCTGCTGAACATGAAAGTATGGGTGCTGCTGACTGCCTGGCAGCTGGCCCAGCATTTAACCCTGCTGTTTTAAAATGTCGTAAAATAAGCACAATTTAATCTTTTGAAACCTTTTGGTCAGTGACTGTGATTTCCGCAAAAAATGACTTCAAAGGAAAGACAGGCACCTTTGTTGATGCCTTTTTAAGCAGTCATGAGTTCCAAATTATTTTAAAAAAGGGAAGCAGAAACCTCAAAGTGTGTAACACCTCCTCAGGATTAGATGCTGAAGCGATATGTAAACTGGGCTGTAAAAATCGATCTTCCACTAGCGATGTGGCTCAGAATGATATAATTAAAAGATAATGTCAATGGAAAAAGAATATCATCATAGACTAATGGGCTCCTCCTGACACATAAATGCCGCAGCAAAGCCCCTATTTTAATGAAAAAATACCACTAAGAAGCCAAGTTATTTTATTTTCAAAGCAGGATGTGTTGAAAATGTTCTATTTCTGTTGCTATATTTCTGTTTTGCCAAATGTCTGACACAGAGTTAACACTTCCACCTTGCAGTGTTCGTATAACACACAGCATTCCTCCGTGCCTGGAAGGCACCATGCTTTACCTGTGCGAAAAGCAGCCTACTTCTGCAAATAGTGTTCCTTTTTGTTAATAAGTTGTATATAGACTAAAGGTTTTATTTCCAAACCTAGATGTGGGAAAAAGGTGTCCAGATTTAATCATTTGACATAGATTCCATTCAGTGTGATTTAGGGAATGTGGACATTCCTAGGCATGAGACTAGGGATAAGGTGACTGTTTTTCGCCCCAGTCCAAGTTGAGTTAAAAATGCCCTTTAAATGCACAGGATGTGAAGATACCTTGAATAATTAAATGTATTTCCAATCTACATCAAATGACTCTTTTTTCCTTTGCAAAAAAAAAGTAGCCTTCTGTTCTTCTCAGATTTGGTTTGGAAGAAATGCCTTTTGGCATATTAGTATTAAAGCAGAGTGATACGAAGAGCATTTGATCCACCAGTGTATGCTTGGATGCTCTGAAAACGCCTACCAGATGTGGCCCTCAAAAGTCTTAGGCGTCTTCTGCTTAGTTCCTGGCTTTAGAGCAGTCTGAGGAAGGAACTAACTGATGAGCTGCTCAGACCAGGCTGATCTGGACATGGTCTGGACAGCTATTGTCACCTACAGAACTTTAAAATCGAAAAGGGAGGTGCCTTGCAAGACTAGGCGCCTCCAGGATTAGGCAGCAGCCAAGCACGGGTTTCTGCAGAGCACTTTTGGATACTGTTCCCTCTACATCCTGCCTTAGGTGCCTAAGTCCTTTACTAGAGCTAGCCAGAAAGGCTAGATTCCCATTGAAGTCAAGAGAAGGATTTACATTAACTTAAGTGGATTGGTTCAGGCCTTAAAATGAGAACCATGTGTACATCCTTATGAAGAATCTGGTCCCTTCTGTTTATTCATTGTGACTTCTTGCTATATTGAACCATTCATATGCACTAATCCACAAATAATACGTCAAAAGACGTTTTGGAGAGTGAGAGAGTTGTGGACTTCCATGCCCATAGTCTGTGCTATTCTCAGCGGTTCTGGAAGCACGGCAGCCACCCTGGCTAAGAGGCCAGTCAAGCCACATACGCCATTCGGGTCATACATAAGCTCTAATTGTATTACTCGTTTGGCTCGTCAATACTTTTCCATGGAGCTGAAGGAAAGGAGGGCATATGGAATAGAGAAGCAGGAAAACTAATGAATGAGAGAATATAACTTTCAGGGTTCTGGCAATGTTTTCACATCCATTTTTTGCTCCACTCCCCTGAGGTCACAAAAAGCAAACGGCATATTCATTTCCTTCCATCTGTGCTATTCGGAACAGCAAATGGGAACTAATATCTAAACTTTCCTAATAAGCAGGGGTGGGAGGAGAGCTGGGTAATAATTAGCTACTGGCTAGCAATGCCTTGTAGATTATGTGACTCTCAGAGTGATGTTCATTGTAGACGTATTTTTCTTCTCCCTTTTCCCATTTGCAGTGCAATGACACTTTAAATTAAAAATTTAAAAAAGCCCCAATTCTACCCAAATCCTCCGCATCCCGCATGAAGCAGCGGGAGCAGACCTGTGCAGAGCCAGGCCAGCGCTGTCCCATTTTCCTTTAAAATACATGCAATCCCTTGTAAACACTGGGAGGAGGTGGCTGGCCAGGAAGCCCTGGTGGTGTCAGATGTGTGGCGATGGCCCCCCTTCCCTGGGGAGAGGGCTCAGCTCCAGCTGCAGCTGCCTTTCCCCCGCCGCTGGCTCCGCAGGAGGGGGGCAGCTGGCAGGGCCTCCCCGCCACCGCGCCGCCCCGGCAGCTCAATTCCGCCCCCCTCCCCTGCCGCCACCCCATCCCGGGCCGCAGAAACCAGAATTTAGTGACCTGGCGATGCAGCAAATAAATAAATGAATGGGAGCTGGAGAGCTTTCTGGAGAGGGCTGCGGGCCGTGCTTCCCAGAGCGAAGGAGAGGAAAAGCGCTTCTGTAGGCGTCTGGCTGGCTGGGTTCCTGTCAGAATAATGATTTCAATGTTACCGTGATTTCACCGAGCGGCATGCTGGGGCACCTAGGGTCTTGGTAGGCAATTTTTTACAGTTGCGAATGTAAATAAGGCATTTATTCAAATTAACCCTCTATTATACAGAGAAAACATGAGCTGGGAGGAAGCGCTGCCACTTGAATACCGGATTGCAATGCATTTATAGAGCAGGGAGCAGGACAGGTCCTGAGCATCACCCGGCCAGCGCTGGCCAATATTTGCATTTAAAAACGGGGTTCAGGGATAATAATTCTGCCACTGACCTGGTTAGCAAGGCAGCTCTACGCCTCGGCTTCCAGTCTAAAATGGGCATAATGGTCATGCCTTTACACAAGACCCGGAAAAGATGCTTGCGTGATTTGAAAGCACTGGGCACACACTGGGTGGGAACCAGGTTTCTGCTCCAGAACAACATTCACAATTCTGAGGAAAAAAAGACTGTGTAAGAAAAAATAAGTTGAAATCCTGAGATATTTCTTTAACTAAAAGTCTTCTCCTAAGCAGCATTGTACTTATCCTGAAAGAGTTCATGTGAGAGACTGTTTACATTTTTTTACGCTTCAGTTGGTTTGTTTTCCAGAGTGCAAAGTAATCCCAAGCCAGAGAACCAGGATGCTATTTTTTAAAGAGAATAAAAATGGAAAGTTTTGATCAATGAAAAATTCTTCCAGATTTTGTTGTGTCAAAAAATGCATCCAAACCCTTTTCTGTGGGCAAGTTTCATTTTCAACGGACTGGCATTTTTATAAAGATCCATTTCATTAAAAGTTTTCCACCTAGCCTGATCCAGTAGTACTACTTTGTACCTGGGTGCTGCCAAACTTCTGCTGGGCTCTCCTCTGATGTCCAGTCAGCCGAGGTCAGCTAGGAGGCTCTTTTTGGGCTTGATGTGTTGCTGCCAGTTCCCTGATGCCTAGGAAACAGCACTTCACCGCTATGCCAAAGCCTGCCCAAGTTTAAAATGAAGGTGGTTCCTGCCTTTGGTTAGGCCCTATTTTTTTTTTTTTTTTTAATTTTAAAAACATTTCCCCTTTATTTTCATGGTAAAAGGTATTTTCAATATTTTACAAGAAAATACTGAATGTCCTTATTAGCTTTAGGCCATAAATGCCACAAAACAGATTTAAAAACTGGAATAAGCCCAACATAAATGCTTACTATTGGTGAATATAAGGGCATACAAAACAGGGCAGTAAAGTCACTATACAATATCAGGAAAACCATTAAAAAAATCTGGAAAAGCATCAAGATGGCTGGCCTCTTTGTAGTTTCAGCACAAAAAAATTGAGCCTTATTTCTAAATATTTTCCCTAGTGGGAAATAACAGCTTGAAAATAATCCCAGATGTATTCATTTGTGTAACATTTTTCTGCTTGCAACATATAGGCATGGAAAAATTATTGAAGGTTTCAATTCTGGACTTGTATTTTAAAAATGTCAAGCTTTTGAAAAACAGCATCATTTTTCCTTAAAAGCTATTCATTTACCTGGAATGTTGGCCAGCAGGCGTACATTATGGACTTGGTTTAGTTAAGATTGAAAAATTGCCCAAAGGCAAAAGAGAAGTAGGCAATTTTTGTGGCTCAGACTATATACCAACACGAAATACAGCTGAGTTGATTTTTGCACTGGCATATAAAAGAATTTTGCAAGTATGGGATCTTAAAAGTGATCAAAAGATATCTGAGGTTTTTAAAAAGCTCAAGGGTTGTTTTTTTCCCGTTGTCTTCTTCACAACCAAAATCTGTATCCTGAGGTACAAACAATTAGAAAGCTCTTATTAAATGGCTACTGAAAACAATAAAAAATAAAAGCAATCCAAGCCCATAAGTAACAATTTCCAGAGAAGAGCAGATTAAAGTATGTTTCTGTTTGCTCTACAAAAACAAGTTGTTTACTAAAATGTTCCCATTTTGGGGTAGGTATTAAAAAAAAACCAACACATACACTCAAAGCTTCAGGAAGTTGTCTTGCTAAAGGAATCACAGTTTCATTTGTATCGTACAATCTAGACCATTATCTTGAAAACCTACTTGTCTGGATAGCATTTACAGCCCAGTATTTTCTGTGACTCATTTTCTGTGGCATACAGTAAGTGATGTTATGATATAAGTGGCTACAAATAATTTTAATATGTTGGACTTATCAGGGTGTCCGTCCCCCCCCTGCCCCCCCCCCCCCCCCCCCCCCCCCAAAATGTATATGAAATCTTTAATAAAAAGAAAGAAAAGTCAGCGGAAACTCAAGGAATTAAATTATTCCTTAAGAGCCAAAGGTACAGATGTGGGAACAGGTATAGTGGTCAAACCAGTGCACACCAACCCTGTAGGGCTGAAGGAAATGCCTGTGCTCTGAAAGGAGGAGCCAAGCTCACGTTGAACCAGCCAGCTCCAAGACCAGACAGACTATTGCTGTATCAGTACAATGCTCTGTTTAAGTTGAGTAAGTGAACACGGCTGAGTACTGGGGACATAATGCCATATGGCCAGAGCTCCCCTGGCTTGGCATGAGGCTCTTTGCCTGGTGCCGCTGTCCTGCAGAGTTGTGCCAGCCTGCCTGGAGCCCGCCTGAGGAAGTCCAGTGTGACACAGATACAGCTGTAAGGAGCATGGTGACCCAAGGGCCATACAGTCTATCCTGTTCCCACAGGAATCATTGCCAGAACTTTGCTCATTTTCTATTTGAGAAGAATCAAGTCTTTAGAGGGTACCGTAGAGGGTACCCTTCAGGAAATGTAGCCGCTACATGGCTGGCAATATCCAGCTGGCTGGTTATTCCGCGAAAGGTGCTCCTTTTCCTTCTGGGATGCACACTGCTGCTACGCGTGCAGTCTTCCTCAAATGCAGAGCATGAGGAGGCGGTTCAGACACAACCTAATCTCAGGAAGAATGACTCATAGAGCTCCTGGGCTTTTGGTAGAACATGTCAGCTTTGCCCTCATGGAGTGAACGTTCAGGCTCAGGTCACATGTGATATTGGAACGTGGCCCATGTGCTGGGGGAATGGTGGTGGAAAGTGCCATAAGTGGTGTATTCTCTCTTTTCTTCATTAGATTCAATAACTCCTCAATGACAGCAAAATTTATTTCTTGGATACTTCATGCTGCCCTCTGCATTATCCTACTGGCAACAAACAGCGGCTCAGCCGTACCTCTCCTCCCCCACGTGCTTCAAAAACCATTTGAAATAGCCAGCCAGACAAAGTGGGAAGAGTGAGTTCAGGGACAGAGCTTCTATACCTGTAATACTGAATCTAGATTAAATGCGAAAGGAAGGACTTCTGACATTTCTTCTAAACGCTTTTCCTTAACAGAACTACGGTCCTCTCTCTCAAGAAGAAAATGTGAAGAAGACATGCTGATGTTTCTGTGCTACTGAGCTCTCCGCCAGCATACAGTCAGAGAAGAAAAAAACACTAAAAAAGTACTGTCAACAAGGTCTTAATGTACAGCTGGTGAAGCGGGCAGAGAAGTCCTACTTGATGCCCGGGAGAGCAGTCAGGCCACAAACCTGAGACCTGTAAAAGTGATGGGTGCCTGCAGCTCCCAGCTGCAGGTAATTAGCCTATCTGAAAAGTCAGATCAATAAATATCTCATTGCAAATTAAAGAGAATTTGTGTAGACATCATTGTTGTCCCCCTGCAGAGCAGTTGCAGATGTCTTGGCAGATCGGGGAAATCAGATACGTGGCCTCTGGTTATATTCTATGTACAACTTGTTTTACTTACACATATAAATAAGTCCTGGAACAGAGATAATCAAACAGTGTGCAAACAATTCCCTTGTTCAGGAATCTCAGCTCATCACTAAAATTGGGATTACAAGCAACAATTCCACCTGAAGAACAGATTTTAATACATGATCAAGGCCTTCCAATAACACAGCTCCCTTCACACACAACTGTAGGTAACGCAAATTAGAAAAACGAGTGTATCTTCCCCTGATTGAATATTTACTTGCATGCTTAAATAAAATAGAAAAAAAAAGAGCCTGGAAGATTGAAATGGCACCACCTGGTGACACCTGCCACACGGTATGAATGGTTGCACATTAGTACTCATGAAGCTACTTTTGTTGTTTGAAGTTCTGTTGAATAGCCTGGTGTATGACCATAAAAGCCTTTAACAGCAAATTTAATTAGCCGCTGCTTTTTTTTCATTCTGTTGCTGTAGTTTGCTGTAAAGACAATTGTAGACAGGCATGTGGATTCAGATACTTCATTCAGAAATTACCAGAGTAAATCAAGTTATATATAAGACTCACCTCACTCTAATTTATAGTTCAGCTCAGACCATTGAACTCGCAAGTAAAATTTATGGGGGAAGAGCAATAAATTAAATTGGGTAGAAACATAATTTTAGTCCTCCAGTTACTTGTACAGTTCGATTTAACACATAAAAAATGGAGTATAATACTAACTTGTTAATAAAATGTGCACAGCGCTGACATGTAAAAACAGTTTTATAATTGGTTGGTCCACTCTGTTAGCCTTGTTGACAACACTAAATTTTCAAACCCCTACATTAGTAACATTGAGCTAACATTATAAATGCAGAAAGCTCATAAATGCATACAACAGAAATTCATTTGGCCTTTGATTTTTTTGGGGGTGTCTTTAAAGTGAAAACTGTAAAATTACCACATAATAAAAGCCAGTACACTGAACACTAATTGCCCATTTATAAAAAGCTCTTTTCCTCCAATCAGGTAGGTGTGAGGCATAAACTTCTTGGGTTTTACGGAGCTGCGATTTATACTTTCAGTTCTGTTTCTCTCTGTTGCATTTCATCTTAAGCTTATAAAAGACGAGCTGGATTTTATTAATCTGCATCGGCGTTCATTGGACATTAAATCTACGAAGATCCCTACAGGGTTTTAATTGTGCCTGAATTGCCAACAATAATTGGGCCTCCGACTAACCATGGAGAGCAGCCCACCCTCGCTGCCGGGCACAACTGCGAGCTCCAACACCAGCCACGATAGCCCACTTTGTCAGCCGCCCGAAGGGAAGTTGTCAAGTCTGGGACCCTGCTGCTTTATTCCTATAACTATGTTTTAGAAACACCTCACAAGTGGAATTGTGGTTGCCTCATCCAGAAAATGTGGAAAGGATTAATGTGGCATGTAAAACAAATCACTCCTGAGCTCAGCTGAGAAAGTGGGTATTAAAAGCACTCCAGTCAAAAGAGCTTTAGTGAAAGGGTCATGGTGATATACAGTCAGCACATGTTGGGCTGGTAAAGCTGCAGGGTGTTTGGAAATGGTAATGGTCCATGGGTGTAAATTCTTTCAAGACCTCTTAAAGGCACATGTGTTTCTTGAGCATGTTCTCCAAACAAGGACCTGTTATAGGTTAGATTCACTGGAGCTTTTAAACTTTATTGATTGGTTTGTGGTATTCCAGGTTCGCTTACTGGGTTTTTTTAATGCTGTTGATAAACACAGGAAAAGATCCTGGTTTAATCTAAATCTTATAAATCTGTAAACTATGTGGTATGTAGCTTTATTGTAACATATTTCAGAATGTGTTGTTTCTTTTCTTTACGCCAGTAATCACTGGCTTCACAAGAGTTAAGGGTCTATCAACATTTCTTTTATGAACGCAGGTTGGTTAAAGCGTCTTTAGTTTTGAGGTTAAAAAAGTCAGACCCTTAACTTTGACATAACATTTAGTGTGCCTTTATATATGTTTGTAACATATGTAACATAATATTTCCTAAAGTTATTAAAAAGATGGCTCATGGCAGCTTTTCTTGTAAAGCTGGGAAGACTTACAGCGCTTAGCGAAAGCTTTATTTTACAAGTTGCACTGTTACTCATTCTTTATTTTTCATTTGGAGTTTCACTGTGATTTAGCATAAAGAATAAAAACGTGATAACACGTATGTACCATGTAGCGCTTTTCTACCTGAAGAATCACCACTACAAGACAGAAACATCCAGGAAGGGGTTTTGTGCAACAACTCACCTTGACTTCCATTAGCAATGGAGGGTTCAGTAATTTTGTAAATTAGGCCTTCTGTACAGGGATCACTTCACTTACACTTGAAATGGAGCCATTTCTGAGAAGCATGTGTCAGGTGTTGAGCAGAACACAGCCACATCTTTATACAGACTGAGTGGCTGAGAAGTGGAACTGAAAAAAACCCCATGTATTTAGGTGCTACAGTACTTGCCATGTTATAATTAAAATCACTAATAATCATTTCCAACACACACCATTCAGTTGAGAACACATCCCTGCAGCAAGCGAGCTGCATTCAATTCTAGGGAAGCCTATCGCAGTCATGGCCCAAAAGCCAATGTTTTAGGATTTGGCCAGTAGAATGCTGCTTTGGTTAAGCACACTAGAGATTACGATTTTTCAGCTTTATTTCTGAATGTTTTTGTTTTTACACAAGGCCACTGTTAATTATTGTATGTGGTCATTTAACCTGTGTTCACTATGACAGACTTCACTAGAACAGAATCAGACATTGGAGATACATGATGTGGTAGGTGAAAACATTTGTTCTGAATAATTATATTTAATTGAAATCGTATTTAAACATACTGAGGAGTTGTTTTCTTGCAAACCCACAGGACTGTTATGAACAGGGTTCATGGTTAAATGATCAAAACCCTACTTAGTCGAGTTAAAACAAATAAATAAAATAACGTGTGACCTCGGAAAAGTTTGGGTTCTATGTAGGTTCTGGTTCAGTGCCTCTGACTTTGGCTCCAGCTACAACCATGACTACAAATATTTTTTCACAGGCCTCAGCAATGACACAATTTGTTACTTTTGCTTAGTACAGCGCTGGTGAAAGTCAAGATCAATCATTCTCCTGCAACATTTCCACCATGCAATGAAGTTCCAGCCATAAAGCAAAGGGACACACGGTAGATATGATGTCACTGTCTGGCATCTTTATGGAAATCAGAAAGCTTTGGCAATGCTGAACTTCAAAATTAAGTTTCCTGTCCTCTTCCCCTTCAGGAAAGTGAAATGTGATGTGCCTGTAACCTATCTTGAAACAGATGTCCTGTAGCTACTTAGGTAAACAGCTGAGGTAACTGGCCAAGACACATTTCAATGTTTTGTGAAGAGACACACAGTCTAAAAAGACTAAGTTAAAAAAAAAAAAAAGGTTATTAGGAGACATGGCTTGTTGTAATGTCTTTGTTCCACACTGCAATAACGTGCAGGAAACTAGACAACACTGTAATCTGTAAACCAAATTATTGGTGTTCTGCCCAAACATTTTAAAACCCAAACACCTGCAAGGAGCAGCCAAATACCCTGAACAGAAGACTAGTCCTTCTAGGCTTTTTTACCTTAAAAAAAAAATTAATAAATTTTAGGCTTAGGAAATGTTTTCCTTTAAGCTTGCTAAGCTACAAGCCATGAACAAAGGCATTTCTTTTCCAAGAGCGTACAGTTGCTCTGTTAAACCAAGTAAAAGTTTCCTGTACCTAGGAAAAAAGACACTGCTTACCTTTTTTTTCAACTCTCATTTTATAACAGAATCGGTCTTGCTAGTCTTCATATTAAAACCTCAAATCATCTGTTTTGCTGAAACACTGAGGTTGTTTTAAAATGAAGTCTTAATAGTACCAGCTTTTTAAGTTAAATTCCTAATAGCACTGGCTTTCAAGTTTTGTTTCGTTTTGAGAAGATTCTGCTGTGTCTCAGAACAAAACCTGTAGATTCAGATTCAAAGATGTTCATCAATATGTTCATCATCAACTCTGCAAGACCAGTCAAAGTTGGAGAATAAGCTAGAAGAAAAAAGGAGAATATTGCAGAAACTCTCGTTTTGTTGTTTACTTTTTTTCAGTTAGCAAAACTATAATAGTTTGATTTTAATTTAGTATAATTTGTTGAAAATTCCAACTTTCCTGTTAGAAGACAATCCTGAAAATATCCACTAAAGTAATATAAATAGTAAATACATATAATAGGATGCCAGCAGTTTATATCCTGAAGATGATCTCTTTCTCATCCAGAGCCAAATTTTAACTGTTATGTCAGTAACCTGAAGGTCTTCAGGTGGCTGGTATTTATCAGACATTTCACTGCCTAAAAGACTTAATTTTGACAGAAGAGGAGCCCAGGATAGGTAGCTAATGAGCTCTCCGTGCAGATCATTACTCAGCTGTTCCAGTTCTGACACACCTCCCTCAGCCCCCAAAAACTGGTTTAGTGGAGTAGCAAAAGGTCTAAAGCATCAAGGTCTTCCTCAAATTACCCATCCTCTTACTCTTCTGTGGAATTGCCTCGAACACTAGCAAGGACTTGGGCCTTACTGTGCTAGGAGATGTATAAGCATTAAGAAAACAAATATTACTTGCTTTGAAGAGCGGAAAGATTTAAGAATCTTCTAACAATAGCAGTCAGTGAGCTTATGCCCTCCTAAATAGGAAATCAGGTAAGAAGAGAAAAAAGAAATTAAAAAACCCCACAGGGTTTATTTCCCTCTCAAGTTAGGAACAAATTGGGATTTGTTTTGATCTGTACGTAGTGAGCTTCATCCAGCTTGTTCAACAAGGCTTTGACATGGGCAGACCAAGAGTCAAGATTGACTTTTGAGTAGGCCTATGAGCAAAAATGAGTGATACTGAGAAAAGAAAGAACAAAATACAGCAGAGAGCATAACAATGAGGGAGAGGAGGGAAGAAGCTGGATAGAGAAGGAAAAAATTATTTAGCAAAAATTATTAAATCATTTACATTTGGGAGGCATACATTTAAAAAGAGAAAAATCTACGTTGTGCATAATTTCTCCAAAAATTATCAAAATGCCATGTTTCAGTAAAGCATCGTGTTTTGTTTTAAACAGATTCTAGACAAATATATAAATATTTGTCATTCTATTTTTTTTTTATTTTAAATTTAAGATTTTCTTCTTCCTTCTTTTAAATTTTTCCAAGTTCATAGAGGAAGAAAAAGGCAAACCTGGGGAAGTCTTCATCTGAAACTGAAAATATCCTGTATTCAGGAAACAGCACACTTTTTTCTCCACAAAGTTGAATAAAACTGTGTGTTCCTCGGAAAACATGAAAAGAAGGCAAAGATAAATTCATACCATCACACAAGCAGCGAAATGCATAAGCTGACTCACGTTTTCTGTTGCTGATGTAGGACTGTCCATGTGTCAGCCATTTCATGAAGGGCATGGACACCACCTAGCAAACCCATCTAAAAGAGGAGAAAGGTAGGTGAGAAGGAGTCAAATGTCCACTTTCTTCTCTTTCTTGCTCATAAGCTACTGCCAGTGCTCACTATCCAAACAATTTTTCTATGTGATGTTTTCCCCCACTTTCCATGCACTTGGCCACATTTTCCCCACAAAATCTTCTCTCTACATTTCTGCAAAAAGTGCTACATGAAGGGCAATGAGCACACATCTCTTTCAAAACAGTCTGATAATATATGTACTTCTGTCTGTGCGCACACACGTGTTGAAAACGTTTGTCAGAGTCCTCCTGTGGCACTACTGCTTTCTTATTCACAAGTGCCATACCAACCCCAGGCATAATATCAAAATAAAGTACTCGCAATTGCATTACCTGTATATTCTGCTATTCATACGTGAAATACATCAGCACTGAAGCAATCTCAGAATGTCATTTTCTACCTCCTATTGGCTATGGATTTTGCCATCTTAAGAAACAAAAACCTAGTTAAGACTATGAACAGACTAACCAGCTCCATCCACTAAACAAAAGAGAGCAGATACAGTAGGCAAGTGCCCCCGCTAACATCTTTAAGCAGCAATTTTCAGGCAAACAAAAGGAAGCACTTTTCATTACAATGCACAATTAAATCATGGAACTCATTACCACAGGATGCTGCAGAAGCCAAAAGTATAACAGGGTTCAAAAGGAGATTAGACTAATTCATGAAGGATATGTCTATCAATGGCTATTAAGCACGGTGATCCGGATGCACCTCTGGCGAAGGAAGTCCCTAACCCACTGACTACTGGAAGCTGGGAGGGATACCATGGGAGGACTTTGTGCATAGTTTTCATGTTCTTATCTACAAAAAGATTATTTTAATTGAGCACCTTAGAGAATTTTTTTGTTCTCAGACCCACAGTTCTTATTCCTACTCGACTACTTAAATGTTTGCAATTCTTTTTTTGTTTTTAGGGCTCCTTTTTCAGCAGCTTGAACATTATATTAGTCCTTTAGAGACAAAGCAGTAACTTCTTTTAACAGATTTACTTGATGTTATTCATCCAACTTGTAGAAATCTCTCTACCTTTGTAAAGCTGGAACATCAGTTCCCAGAAACCTGGTAAGTATAACTGAAATAAAATGTGATATGTGCACACCTGTATAGCAGATGACTACGTTAAAAGTGATTAAACAGCATTTCTTTTGGTTTCTTTTAATTTGAACCTTACTCCCTTATACTTCTACTCAGAAAATGTTAGAGCCAGGACCCCTCTGTGCAAACCAATTTACTGAAGCTGAGGATGCAGCCCTTGATTTTACAAACTGAGGACAGATAATTGTTAAACCTCAAAGAACACATGTCATTGCAAAGCTCTTACAGTAACACTTCTCTTCCCGTGACCTTCCATTCGAAATGTGTTTGTGTCATTTATATTGCAATTATGTTCTAATGCAAGATACGTTTGGGAGCGTAAATATCAAGATTAACTCTACCTTGAAAACTCAGGCTGAATCAGGTTTATAGCCTAAAGGCAAGTTGTGAATCCCATAAAGCATTGTTCGAGGGACCTGGTTAGTGTTCTGTACACCTGCTTAATGTTTTTTTTTTTCATAGTCACAAATGTCAAACTGCTCAGTAACGCATTGGGGTTTGAATGACAGCCATGCACTTGAGCACCAGTTATGTTTTTTCACTACCAAATTGGACTATAAATGATGAAAAAGAGGTCAGAAAGGAAGTATGGAAGCATACAAATTTGAAAGGGGAAACTGCTAATAGTCATAAACCGTGTGCAATCAAAGGACTGGCAAGTCATTGTGAATTACCTGCTCCATGAATTACTGATCTAACTGCATTATGATATGGAATTTTCTAACTCCTTTCATCTGTGGTGCAATGGCTCCTAACAGCTCCCAGATCAAAAGCAAGACTGCCAGCAAAACCATGAAAAAAACCCACAACACTGACTTTCATTAAGAGCACTTATTTGTTAAACTTTTCTTAATATGCAGGCTTCATTATTTATTGATTCAGTGATTGGCCGTACTGTAAGTATGCCACCTACCAAATTTGAGGAAATAGCACAGAAATGATCAGCAGTGTGACACCTCAGTGCAAGTCAAAACTTGTAAGCATGTGCACATAAACACTCGTAACTTGTGCGTTTCTCCACAGGTGGTAAAACGTAGAACAAACATTGGGTTTATATGGCCTCCTATCTTTTTTTTAATCCAAATCACCCAAAATACTTTACAAACAATTAGTTACATGTTAGTAGTTTTACTGACCATATAAAGTTAATGAGACAATTAGCTTGCGCATGCCAATAGCACCAACATGAAGACACAGTCTAAGGCATACATGAGCAGTGATGAGACAATTGATTTCTACAGATGTCTGTCACACATGTCCCAAAACAGAATTCTAAGCTCAAGTTATGACCATAACAACAAAGCTCAAGCCAGCAGATATGTTACCCAAAATGTTTAAATAGTTCTTTCAGCTGGGCTTAGAAATTCTTGTGGTGTGTATTACAAAGTTTAAAAGACATTTCTAATTAAAGTTCTTTTTTTAAATCTGTTTTCCTAGACTGGATGAGAAAAAAATGAGGCTAGTTGCTCACCTGGGCAATTTTGAAAAAATAAAAAATAATCAAAAAAATTATATATGTGTGTACACATTTTGACAGATACCTCTTTTGTTTGGTATGTTTCCACTGGGACAACTCTGACTTCACCCAGAGATTAAATTGTGAATTCATTTCATCATGATGACAGTCTGCACAGTGACTATGTCCTTTTTTGTGCCTATCATAGAGAATAAACACTTCAGGCACTGACAGCTGCATCACTATTTCAATGTGAATGTACTGGATACTTTTGACCTAAGACCATATTTGTAAAGAGATGATGCGCGAGCAAAGAGAAAGCAAAGACTGGCAGTATCACCTCACTGGTAGATCAGCCTAGAAAACAGAATTTCTCTCCTGGGGAAATAAGTGATTAATTTTTTCCTGAAGAATTCATATTTTTGTAAAGGAAAGAAAACTTCCAAAGAAATGCTACTGCAAGAGAGCCTACCTGAGGGCCAGTGCCCCCCCATTTCGTGTTTCCCTCCCCCCCAGTCACCCCACTCCCGAGGCAGAGGCCTGGTTGGGGTGTCAGGAAGCTGGAGGAGCAGCTGCCTGGGGAGCGGGGAGCCAGGGGAGCCCGGGCTGGCACGAAACCAGGAGCGCAGGCTTCCTGGACAGCCTGCCTGCCTGCTTTCCATTGAAACTTTCAATGGAATCAACATGTTCCTGTGAAATGTTTCAATTCTGTAAAATCAGCATTTTCCAACAGAGAAGTATTCCACTAGAAAATTTTCAACTACCTCTAATAATCAGTGCATCTCTAACATCTCATACAGAGATGGAGCTGAAGGACATTAAATTTCCATCTGAGAGAACGTGAGCCAAATGCTCTCCTTGCCTGTGTCCTACACCGCTGCCATGGTCTTCACCTGAGGTGTCTGCGACAGCGGGCTGGTGGCTCTCCAATGAGCGTCACCCTACAACAGCACATTCTTACTCCATTGTTACAGCTTGACCAAAATGGTCAAACAGCAGGCACCCTGTATTTGATGTGGCCAAACACAGGGCGATAGCAAAGACCACTTGTGAAACTCTTGGGAAAAGCTAGTATTTTTTGAAGTTTGGAAGAAAGTTTAACAGTTTTAAACTATCATAGGAATCATTCTCAGCAGCAGTCATGACCAGGGTTTTTCTTACGCAGGTATGTATGTTGGAGCATTTGAGTTTAAAACTTTTTTTCTTTGGCGAGTTATTTCCATGTTGATTTCCATGTCTTCTTTAGGAGGTGCATTCATAAACTTGACAAAAAGGTGTGGATTTTATTTGTATGAATATTCCATTCTAGAAAAATTTTAGGAAAAGAGCAACAAGAATGTCCAGCAAAACACAGAAAATGAATGGTTCCTGACAGCTGACAGTCAAACCACTGGTTACAAACCCCTATTGATGATCACACCTCTCTATGTAACCTACCTTGTTTTCAGTGAGAGATTTCGGGAGCTTGTTCTATTAAGATGAGTTAATAGTTAGCTAGACAAAGGACTACAAACGTAAGATAAATCACAGTAAACAATTATTCAACTAAGATTTTAAAGAAGTAAGTGAAACTGGATGACAGGACACTGATGCTTGATTGGGGCTTTTTTGCAGGGAGTATAATGGACCCAAACATGTTTCTTTAGTGCAAGAAATAGATAAGAGAAAAGTAATAATATCTTTCTATAGCTGATGTTGGAACTCAAAAAGAGAATGCAGAAACTATTGTCAGCAAGTGTAAAACAATCAAACTACATGATGGCAATAAGATCAAACCAGCTCTTTAAATTCTATTTTAGGACTCACTTTTAAGGATTGGATTTCAAACTACTGATGTCCGTCAATTTCAGTTTTGTGCAGCTGTAATATTTAGGAGCAAGAGTCATCTCAGAGCAAGTCATGCAATAGACCAGATCTTCTAGGGTGGAATTTCTCTTAGTCTAAAATCAGCCAAATAAATCTCAGGAAGAATGTGCTGATTTCGCTCTTTTAACCATAAAAGGAGGCTACAGTGACAAGCTTGGGGTAAACATCTACACTGTAGATGATTTAAGCTAGGTGAGATGAAACCAACCCAACTTTCTTTTAAGGTAACTTTTCGTGGAATAATTAATGGTCAAACTTAGGTTGTAGATGACTAGTGTTTATATTGATTCTACATTTTGCAAGAGCAAGTTTTAATAAACAGCATAGTGACATCTGTGCTTTAAGAACTTGTCATGATAGAGGAATTCTCAAACAGACCAGACTCTGAGGCTCAGTAAATATTTTACTAAGTGACCTCAAATTTAGGGTTTAAGTATTAGGAGTCTCACTCATGTCAACCCTTACAGTAGCAAGGCAAAGGAAAAAAGAAAATGAAAAAGCATGAAGGAAAAGGCAGAGATAGATGTACCAAAAAAAACCCCAAACCAAAACAAAACAAAAATAAAAAATAAGAGAAGAAGCCAAAAGACCAGAATAAAAAGAGAAACAGAAACAAGCTACAGAACTGCTAATCCTTTTTTGTGTCTTAGAAAAACATGTATAAGCCACAGCAGATAAGCTTCCCATCATTACAGGAGGCGGCCCTGAAACAAAATTCCAAATTTTGAAAGCTCAGCAGCTGGGGAAGCTGAACGTGGAGCTGTGCTTTGCGTCTGGCACAGCCCTCACCGCGGGGCTGTGCCAAGCCCCCAGACTCAAACACTCCCCCAGGCTGCAGCAGGGGCACCGGGTGCCTGGCCCGCCTCCAGCCCACCACCAGCTTTTCCAAGCGCTCCTCATCCTGATCACACGCAGTCACTTATATGTCGGAAGCCGTATATCACATAGACATCCAACATATAAAGTCACTTTCCATCCTGCATGCTTTGGGGGTTTAAATTATTTTAAATATCATGAAATTATACATACTATTGCAAATTTCCCAGCTGACGCCTCTCAGCTAACCAGCCCCACTCCCAACACAAAATACGGGTTTTTTAATATATAAAACCAGAAAAATGTAGCAGCATTGCTGTCCCTTGGGTAGTGTTTGGTGAAAGAGGGGAACACCACATGCAGGTAGCTGTGGTTGAATAACGGTGACCACTGCTGTCCCTGCCACACAATACGAGAGGTTATGTGTTCAAGAGGGATACATTTTGGGAAGTATACCAGTGCCAGCCATAGAACATGTGAATATACATGAACAGTCAATGCATAAGTACCTATATATATATTCGTACATACATATATGTGTGTATATCATGTAAGGTGTGAGGATCTTGGGAAAGATCCCAGGGCACATACCCTTGAATTGTACATGAGTGTGTTTGTGTGTACATGGGAAAGTGGGTAAGCACAGCTGTGCACATGTGCTCCTCGTGTGCCCCCGGAAAGCCTTGTATTTCTGCTATTTGGGCTTGGTTACCTCAGTGCCTGAGTCTACAATAATGCATGTCACCCTTGTGGGTAACATTTTGTAATAAATCTAAGCATGCAAATATTTGTGTCAAAGCTGTCCACGCGTGCAACCAGTTGAGAAGCTGAAATGCCTTCAAGTTATGTAGCAACTGTTTTCATTTTCTCTCAAATGGTGTTTCTGTTATTTTCTAACCTCTGCCTTTTTTATTGTCTTTATTCTGCTCTAAAGCTTGACTGCCTTTCTCTTCTTTGCCTAACTTCTGGGCAGTGAGAAGAATGTGTAGGAGCCATCTCCAAATTTTAATACAAAGACAGCTAAAATTCCAGTCTGTATCAAAACAGTCCCTTGCAGAGCTGCTCAGCATTTCTTTTGTCTACACAAACCCTCTCAGAGAAGCCATAATGAAGCCCAAAGAAGCTACCAGCGATCATGTAATAAGCACTTTCCTTCTAATGTGGCAAGGGCTTTGAAATTGAAATTATAAATGTGACAGAAGGATTGAATTCAAGTTTGTCCTATAGTTATAGATGCGGTATAGCTGACGGGGGACTGTGGACAGGCTGGAGAGATGGTTGTTGACCGAACTGCTTCCTGGCCACCTTCACTACAAAGTACTTTCAGGAGCACTCCAGGAGCAAATTCTCAGAAGTCCTGAGATCTCCCCAGGCAGCTCCCACTGTGCCTAGACCAAAAGATAGGCATTACTGGTATGCTTTAATAGTTCGTTAACACCCTGAGTGGAGAACCTCGACACTAAGGAGACACCCTCAGGCAATTCCTGCAGCAGAAGTGACCAAACTGTACATAGACAAGATACTTTTAAATAGTAGAAACTGCAGCTGCAGAAATGGTCACATAGGACAGTCTTATGTACTTAAAGCAATTAGGAGATATTTTGCAAGTAGTTTAAGATAATCAATACCAATGGATCATGGGCATGCTGGAGTGGTCACATAGGACCACAGCCCTCACAGTTTGGGAAGTCATCTGGTCCAGCTAAAGGTGTCATTGCAAGATACCTTGCAATGCAGACTGCAATCACCATCGAGACCGTGACTGATCATCTTGTTTGAGAGATTTCGTTCCCCACACAAATACTACCCCATACAGATAACCCTAAATCTTTGGGTTTCTGGTTGGTTGGTTTTTGCTTGCCTTTTTTTTTTTTTTTTTTTTTTTTTTTTAACCAAACCATCCATGAGTCAATATACAACACAATTTATATGTAGGAAATCTAAGAGATACTGGAAAGGGATGTTTCTGCTAAGCATCTAGCTACATGAAGCAACAACAAGAAAATGTGGACTATGCTGGAATTCAAGGAAAATAAATAAGAAATTGGCAGGGCTCAAAATAAGTCCACCTGTCTAAGGATGACTTCAACTGTAAACACCTTGGGGAACTCAGACAGTTACCACCCACAGTGAAGAGGACTGGAAGAACCAAGGTTAACTCATCAAAACAGACCTGACCCTGGCTTCCCCCTGTCCTTGCACTCCTTTTGCTTAGTCTGTCTTAACCCACGTACCAGTTTTTCTGAAGTCAGTGGCCCAAAAGGGCACATGACCATTGCCTCCTCAGCTTAGCTCTATTTACTCAAACACAAAGGAATAATAACAGCAACAACAATATCAACAACAATAATAATAATAATGTCTTTTTTTAACAAGGATCAATAGCATTCAGTTACCTGAATGTTCATTTAAGACTTTTTTCTGCAAGTTACAGGAGCTTGTGCAGAATAGATGAGCATCAAAGGCAGAATTCTCATCTTCCTTTTACTGACGTAAATTTGAAGCAACTCCATATACCTCCAAGAAATTAAACCAAGTTTACAGTTTCTAAAATGAGGTAAGAATTTGTCCCATACCGTGTACAGTAACAGACTCTTTTAACAAACTGACATTAAGAGAACCTGGAGCAAATAAACAAAAATAAGTAGAGCATGGTCTTTAAGTGAATATCAGTTGTTAAAGAAAGGGTCTTCTATGAGCCTATAGGAAGGGATATGCATTCATAAATTCTTGTCTGTTGCAAAGCGATGGACCAAATTGTATTTAGCCACATCAGCAGCAAAGTCTCACATAAGGAACAGCAGGAGCAATAAAATTCATATGGCTAGCTTTCATAGATATAAAGGTTTCTTGTACCACGTGTCACATATTCAGTTTGTAGGAATAAATATATTAACTATGTTTTTCTAACTGGAAACATTTTCCACATGCGAACAGACTTAAAAGCACGTTTAAAAAGAAGATGCAATAATCAGATTTTAAACTTTTGACTTTAAATTCAAAACAGAACTTGAAGTAAGCCTTTGGGGATGTTCCTCTTTTTGAAAGAATGCACAGTTCTTGTTACCTACTCTAAGCAATGAATGGCAACACTCAGTCACAAAAACGCAACAGAACTTCTTGGGAGTGGGAGGAGGCTCCATAAAACACATTTAAACACCAAGATTGTAATAGCCAGCAATATTTGGAAAAGACTGAGGCAAAAGTGGATTTGAAATTTTAAATAATATCCTCAAATCTTTGCTTATCAACCCTTACTTTTTTCCAGAGAGATAAATCATGTCAATTCCCAGTCTCCAGCTACCACACAAATGGGATAATTATTACTGAAAATAACTTATCTCATAAATACAGGATCAATTATTTTCACCAAAGTCATGACCAATTAGGCAACATGCAGAATGAATGTTGTTGATTGGATCTTTTTGTTAAGGACTGGCAGAAAACAGTACACAGTAATGGCTAAACTGTGATCAGATGGTAAAAGAAAATAGCAGTTCTTCATCAGTGATGTGCCCTTGATTTTTATTTGAGTGTGTGTATTGGCCCCACGTGGGCATGGGGGCCAGGCATACAGCATGAGGAAGGAATGGGAAGAAATGAAGCAAGGAGCCCTGGTGATGAGCTGCACAGCGCATTTCATTCTCTGGAAGACGCCCATACAGACCTATCTATGAGTCTCCGCTCATTTTCCTTTTGTAGGGTTTGGCTTACACCTTCCTGGCTTTGCTGAGACGCAGGAATTTTCAGGAAAAATCAACCTCTGCTCATAGATAGGTAGTGTAAAAAATGCAGAGCATGCTTTGAAGAACAACAGATGTTAGAGAAGTAGTTACTACTGCGAGAGTAGTAGTTCCCACTTGTAAGTAACATTTTGTTCTTCTTTGATGTGGTCTGTGTATATCCCCTGCTGCAGAAGCCTAGCTAGCAATAAAATACCAACAGAGGTAGCTCCAGGAAGTGTAATAAGACAGTACAGGTACAAACTGAAAGGAGGTAAATGAAATCTTTTCCATCACTAGACTGTTTGGACTGGTGCCACAGAACGAGTAAGTGCCTAGGTCAAGAGACCTTGGTATATCTTATCTAGGAAAATGGGATGGAAGAACAAGCAGCAAACACATCAAGGACTTTATTATTAAGCTACCAATCAAAGAGCGCCAACATGCAACGATTTCCCTCTCTCTTCTTTTTGCACTGACACAATCATGTGCTGTTGAGCTTCTTTGGCACTTAGGAACTGTTGTATACCACCTCACACCAGTAGTGCTGGAAAGCGGAGTACCATTCCCTCTCCTGTTTCTGTATAGGAACAGAAGTACGTTGGGATATTTCTCACACAACATCTTTCTCAGATGATGTCTTTAAGGAGTTCTTGAGGTAAGAGTTTTTACCTTCATGTTTCATAGCCTGTGCTGGGTTCTTCTCCCCTGAATTAACTACTCTCTTTTTTAACCTGTGTAAAGTTCTGGCATTCTGTGACAATGAATCCCACAGACTGATGGTAAAATGAAGTGTTACTTTTTTCACTGATCCAACACAGTCAAAATGTTATGTCATTTATTCTGCCTTCTTTGGCTGACAGTCATTCAAAGTGCATGCCTGCTCACTGGCCTCTAAGATAGTTCCAGTTACGTGTTGACAGTTTTTAGTAGGACACTCAGAAGTACTATAGGCCTTGTGATTTCTATTTCTTCTATCCCTTTCCAAACAATTCTAAAGTGAGTGAGAAATCTATCACGCAGGCTTTTCATAACATAATAGCATACAGAATGTTATCATAGTCTCTATTGTTTGTAAAATCAGCATTAAAATAGTTTTTGCATCTTTGCTGTGTTATAACTAAACCAAACTATTGTTACAGTGGTGGGTTGTTTTGCTGGTGTTGGTTCATAGTGTTTTTTTTTTCTTTCTGCTATTTTTTTTGGATCGTTATTAAATGTAGGTAACAAGCCACAGCAAGAATTCCAGCTAATGTTTTTTTAATGTAATTATTTATCTTGACTTTTGAGACACTTCTTTTCAAAACCCTCCTGAACTGTATTGCCCTTAAGTACGCAAAACAGACAACCTGAATGAATACATAACTGGGGTATAGTGAAAATTAAAATAAAGCAAATGCCCTTTGGGAATACATTCATATCACAAATACCGTAACAGCTGGCACTGGTTGATCTAGCTTTTGGCAGTCTCTGTAGCAACGTCAAAGACACAATGTTTCAGAAACAACTGATGAGTCAGCTGCAAAAGGTTGAGAGATTTAGTCCAGAGAAGCCCATTTATTATATAATGAAATATTTCCGTAACATCCCATATTTGACATCCCATAAGAATACCAGTTACAGGCTGAGCTAATAATACCACCTATTATTGAAACTGCAATAACATACCCCAGTTTCTGACCCTCTTGCCAGCTGCTTATAGGCTTGTAAATCTTTAACCATTTGGGGCTGTAATTTTCCATTTTTTCTGTTTTCCTATGACCCATTTTTTTGAGTTTTTTTCAAACTAACAAAATACTGTGTTTCTTTCCAAGAAAAGCTCTTGGGAGGAAAAATGTTGTTTTGTTCCTGTGAAATAAGGCCTGATGAACTCTTATTGAGAATCTCTCTGACATTCATGCTTTGAAATAGGAATATAAAATTGGGGCTATAGGGAAGTTTTGAGGAGTTCTTTTGCAACTCTCATTGTGGTCTTTTATAATTGATCCATCAACCGTTTTGAACTTCCAGAACTAGTTCCTGACACCTGCAAAGTTTACTCGAGCTTCACACAGACAAAAAAAATGTTTGAAAGAACACAGAGAATTTTAAAAAAAATTCTCCTTTCACTTTTGGAAAACAAAAATATGTACAAAATAAGCAGTCTAAAGATAGTAAAACAGCAGCGAAGGATTTAATAACAAAAGGAAGAAGTAGTGTTTCACTTTTCATTATCTTTACAATAAAAATGGAAACATGTTTGGTCACACATCACATACAACGTGCTTCAAGGGAATGTTTCCTAGCCTTATATGCTATACCCTGTGGAAGACAGGCATGCTCTGACCTCTCAAATTTACTGCATTTTCACTGGCTAGACATTTTCAGCCCTTTTCCTAAGCTGGCAATTAAAGCCTCATTTGCAGCTGTGCTTGTGAAGCTGAGGCTTCCCTTGTATCATTTTTGAAAGCCTGGGATTTATTTGATCTGTGGAATAGTAAAATTCTGCTTCTGAGAACATAAAAAGTACATAAAATATTAAAAACGTAAGCAATAACTACTATCCCTGGACAAAAACTATTGCCCCACAGCGAGATGATGAACACAAGCAGCAAACATAAAGAAAGGAAGAGGAAGAAAAGCAATTGTAGCTTGTCCTTTTCTGGAAAGTCTGGCTTGCTAGCTGAGTGCATGGAATGAGTTGCAGGGGAAAACGAAACTAGAGAATATGTAAAGCTGGGAGATGAGATCATCCCCCCAAAACAATCCTTCAAATTCATAGACGCTTCTGGATTCATGAGGTGAGAATAACCAGCACTGAGGACTGTAAAATTCATTTGTAGCATTTGAATTTGTTAACATGCATTTGCAAGCTGTCTCCTCCTAGGAGCAGGGGGGGCAGGAGATGCCCTGGAAACCAAGGGTAGAGAAATGTAGCTGTTAAAAAAATGCTTCTTAAAATGAGAGCGACAATAGCTTGCATCCAGACAGCCTCTTTGCCAACAGTCTACACCAATCCAATCAAGTGTTACAGCTACCTTTTAAGTTTTCATCAGCATATTATTTTGCAACAGCCTGATCCTGCAAATGGTTGTTCCCAGGTGCATAATTATTCACACATGGAGCCCACTGAAAACAATGGGTGTCAGTGCATGAGTAACTACCTGGAGGCCTGGGAGTCCTGAAATTGTTTCTGCACATGATAGGTAAGTTGCATATTTGCAAGGGATTTTTCTTTCGTATGTGTATTTGGGTTTTTTTGTTTCCAAAACTAAAATGGAGATAGGCCCACGTCAAAATACCCAGACAAAACCTTCTGAACTTTAACAGTGGATAGAGTCCAAACCTACAGCAATCTCAAAATTTTGCATATATAGTGGCTCTTTATAGTGGGCTAGATCCAAACCTCACATTGAAAAAAAAATCCCCAAGGCAGTAGAACTTGGATCTGTGCTTTCCGGTTTGAACCCAAACTAAAAGTGTTGCAAGAAATGGCTCATTAGTTTATTCTGTAGCATTTGCCTCCAGAAATCTGTCATTGAACAAAGGCACATCAACATTTGAAAAAAAAAGAATTAGTTATTTTTGGATAACCTCAAGGCCCTCTAAGTGTTGTAGCTCAATATTTTTTGGAAATCAAGTTCTGTTGCAGAGCTGTCTTAGATCTCTCTATCAGTGCAGACAAGGCTGACTTTTGCCACAGTGAGAACATCAACATCACACTTGGGGTGGCCAAAGTTTATAAAGACAGCAAAACAGATCCTCCCGTGAGGTGAAGGTGAGGGCATGATGAAGAGAGTCAGATTTTGGGTGACTATCACTAAAAGCAGTAGCTCTTTTCTTTCTCTTTCAACTCTCCTCCTTTATTTATGGTACGGTATTCCTCTACCCCACCTCCCATGATAGGAAGAGTCCTTCCTCTTCCTCCTGCAGTTGTTCATTCCCTCTTAGTCTCAGGGGAGGGATAGGTGCTAGGGACAGAGTAGGCTAAGAGGAAAAGCCTGGACAAAACACTTTGTAACACAGAGCTTGCTGTGCTCATATCCCACCCTTATCTTGGTAACAACCAGCAGCTGTGCATGCAAGAGCTGGGAATTGGCTAAACCAGCCAATCTTTGTCATGTCATGTATGGGCAAATATAGGCCACAGGTAGGAGTGACAGGCTGACAAATCTGTCCTCCTCCCCAGACCTCCTTCCTAGAGCCACAGGATGGAAAGTGAAGCTATTCAGCTAGGTCCTAGCTCTTCATGGAAAAACAAAGTGAAAAGTCGAGTATTTGGCTGATTTCTTTTCTTGCGAAGGTAATTACAGGTGTGGTTTATTTTGTCTCTTTCCTTGGTTCAAAAGCTGGTTAATGTCAGAGCCAGAAAGGTATCTTAAAGAAGGACCTACAGCACCCTACAGTATGCGTGTCTTGAGTCCTCTTGGTGGACAAATGCAAGGCTTCTCCTGACTTGATTTTCAGAGACCAAAACATGGAAAGAGGGAGGGTTTTGTTACCTCATGTTTGTGTCTTCTAAGTCCTAAAACAGGCTACGGGTCTGTCTGAACTCCTGCACTGGTCATGGCCTCCGTAGCACTGATACCTACAGCCTCAAAGCAGTATGTCAGCAGCTGAGTGCTGCAGGGAAGAAGTATTTCTCAGCTGCGCCTCTTGATCCATTGATACCATTCAGAGATTTCTCTTGGTTGTTCAAACCCTCACCAGAGCCAATAAACTATTTAAAGATCCCCCCATGCCAACCAGAAAGCAATGTCAAGGACCTGGCCCACCACTTGGCTGGGATTGGGTTGTATACAGCCTGCTGGTAATTTATTTATTTTCCTCCACTAAACTGAACTGAACCAAAGCACAATACCATAAAGCAGTGTAGAAGATGTCCTGAATTGACAGCCCTTTGAATTTGACTGAGAGTTTTCCACTCACCTCAAGCAGCTTGGGCCCTCACATTGACCTGCCAGAGCCTCAGCTCTTCTCCACTTCCGTTCTCCATCAGTCGTCGTCTCCTTCACGTTCTAGGTGGCTAATATTTGTCTCCCTTCTTCCTATATGGGGCCACATTTGAGAACTAGAAAACAGAAAATAAATTAGTATTGGGAAATTAAAGCACATTTGCCTTTTACACTGTTGTGCAATTTTCTAAACAGAAATATAGGCCTTATCTTTCAGTTCAGTCATCACGCTTTATGAAGGAATGCTGTTTGCAAAAATGGATTTGCTCACATACTGATTACAGAAGGTTGATATTCTGATTCTGAAGACGTGTGTTGTGTAAGGGGTTTGTTTGTTTTCTGGTTTGTTTTTTTTTTATTTGAAAGGGAACCTTAAATAGACTTTCATAAAACACAAATCGCTTTTAAGTTTTGGCGTAATGCCTACAAGTGTTTATAACTTGTGTAAGGAAGTCATCTATCTTAACCAGTGTAGGTCAAACATATTTTCCATGTTAATTGGATATATTGGATCTGATATGTCAATGACAGTGCTTCATTTTAATCAGCAAAGAGAGGGCTCTTTAACCTACACAATGCAGGTATAGCTTCTCCCAAACTAAATGTAACAAGTCTGGAAATTATAAAATCACAGGCACTCGTTCCAAGGCCCTAGAGATGCCGGACGCTGGCTTTCTCCATGGGCTCTCACTTGCAGTAATAGAACACTGGAATTCTACAGAGTAATTATCACTAAATTATAATTGCAATAATGGATGTGTTAAGTCACTCTAGCAAGACCAGTCTCCTGAATATAATCACCTAAAAAGGATGTATAGTTATTTTTGCTTTGACCCAGTGGAAATGTTCAAAATATCCCCGTGATTTTTGAAACAGTTACATGCAATTTTTGGTACTTTCCAGAACAGTGCTGATTAACCCAGTAATAACCAGAAGTTTTTTATATCATGTGCTTTTGGAATATGCCTCTGTGCACTGTAGTCTCTGCTTTTAAGTCATATGCTGCCAGATGAAGGGTTTTTTTTGAATATATTTTTGGAAGTAAATTCCCGGTGTTATGACAGCTGTTCTGAAATGCGTTGTGACAAAAATATCCACACAAAATGATTTTTTTAATACATTTTCCAGTTATTGGGGAATAACTACTGGAGTAATTCATTTGGAGCCTGTATATTTCACATACTAACATACATGTATCATATTTCGGTATCCATGTTTATACACATTAGCCCTTTCCTATGCATATTCTACCACTGTGGAGATTTAAACTCTACGGACTCAAGACAAAATAGGACTGAGCAAATTCAGTACTCAGTTCAGCAGCTCAACAAATCCCAGCATGTCAGCTTGCTGTGCCTGGTGTCCCAACCCGATCCACCTCTGGGGCAGCCAGCTGTGCCTGGCTGAGCTCAGCTGTCACCAGCCCGTCCCACTCACTACAGCCGGTTCCTCCTTTCACTCACATTGTTGCTCTGTGAAGGTCAGGGCTTATCAAGCTGCAGCAGTGCCTTTGGGCAGTATTAGTGGATGTATCACGCTGTGTCCCTGGCACACTCCACACCGAAAACTAGTGGTTTACACTCAGGAGTCCTTAGGGCTATGAAATAAACACTGCTCTCAAAGGTCCCCATCGTAGCAACCTCCTCTCCCAACTTTTCATAGACAGGTGGCGTGTTAGTCAAGAAAGCATCCCAGCAAAAGATCCCCCAACCATTTTAAAATGAGACAACACTTATTAAAAGGAGATGGAGACAATGGAGATTATATTAAGCCACTCCAGACGCAGACAGGCCTTCTCCTGGTCCTTCACACCTAGAGGTCTGATTCCTTTGACTTCAGTTGCTTACTGCCATTACTGCTAATTTCTGTTACTTCTATTTTATACTAGTGTGAGCCTAAAGGAGCCAGAGAAACTGAATATCATTACCAAGGGCAGAAACCCCTTCAACAGATGGGAAAATGATCCCACTTGGCAAGAGGCAATGTTTGGTACTTAAAAAAAGGAAAAAGCTTTTGGATTTCAGCCACCAAATCCAGTCCCCAATCTTGGGCTGTGCAGAGTAATTCCCAGAGCTCAAAAATGTAATGTACTGCTGTGGATCATCCATTAAACTGTCTATTGAATGAGGTATAATGCTAAACAGGCTGAGGAGAGTCTATCATTCAGATTAATGCAACTCCAACTCACAAAACCTTCAGAAATGGCTTTTGTAGGCAGGGCAACTTGGTGCTAAATAAGTTTGTTTGCTGCGAGAGCCAAGATGTTAGAGCATTAGAAGCCCAGAAGAATATGGCTATTTCTAGGGGTCGAGTCATGACACAAGTATGCAACAAAATGGAAACAGAGTAAACACTAAGAAACAAAGAAAACTGCATGAATTTCTACCTCTATAATAAAACCTTAGCAACAACATACAAAGCCTTAAAAAAGCACCTCAGATTTTTGCTCTGCAGGCAATTTTTAAAGAAGCATTTTACTCAAATCAGAAGCCCACTCTGATTCTGCAAGTCCTTTTGCAATAGTGTGAAACGTGTCATTTTTAGTTGCTGTCTGGGTGAAGTTTTAAGCAGCCACTGAGTGTGTTCTAACATTATCATCACAGTATGAAACACCATGCACACAGTATCATAAAAAAAGCATCCTAAATGAGTGTGGAGAGAATGGATTTACTTAAAAAATAAGAAAAATATCACGTATCTCAAGCTTCTTGAACATTTAGACACTGAGAAAAAAATTTAAAAACCAGCTTAGCTTATTGAAAAGAATATTTTTCCTCCAAAGGACTCGAACTCACTATGATTGGAATAGAACACCATCATTAAGCTCATTGCCTTCATGACTCGGTTTATAGGTGCCAGAGTTATACAAGCGATAAAATGTTTATGACATGAAACAATGAATTAAGAGCTGCATTTCTCTATTCTTTGCATTGCTCATGCCCCCAAAATAAAAATGTCTTCGTTATTAGGTGAGTCATTTTAAATTTAACTTTAAGTCATATAGTTATCAATTTGCATATGAATACTCAAAAATCATTTTGTACTTACTCTTAAGTGTTGATGGTCTGTAAGCAGGAAGCAGAGAGGGACAGGAAGAAGGAAGGAGAATACACAGAACTCTTTATATGAAGTATTTGCGGTTGCTGTATGTTGAAAACTCAATTATATTCTTCTTGGTCCACAGCCATAATTTGTGACCCCATAATAGCACAGTCTTACTCCTCCATGGTTCTCTTGGACTTAATTATTCAATCCCTCAATGTCCTGTGGTGCCTAAAGCAGAAGGGACGCTGGAACATGTGTCTTAAAGACTTGGCCCACTTCTCTGCAGTGGACTATATAACTATCATTTATTAGAATATTATTTCATGGTCGTGCTTTGAAGTGAGAAACATGTGGGACCCAAAGATTGTATGCATATTAATTCAACTTTTTTCTTGCTGGTATTTTAGATAGCCAGATATGGGCATATATAGTAGCTTCCTCAGTCTCTTTGTACCTCATGGGTTTCATTCTATTTTAGTACAGCCTGAGGTATCTGGATGTTGGGTGTTGGTAAAACATTGAAAATGAGTGTACAGTAAGTGAGAGTTCTGGCCTCAGATTCCTCCCTTGAAAAACAAAATTGTTCCTTTTGGATGATGCTGAGAAGTGTAGAGACAAAAATTAGAAGAACTTTGTACCTTTGCCCTAGTGGAAGAAAATAGTAACAAGACAACCTGAACCAAACATGGACATAAGCAGCCTCAACCCCCAGTGGAGATTCACATCAAGGTCATCTGTCAAATAAGCAACAGTGAAGTACGTGTGCAGACTGTTTCTTGTGACATATGCCCTTTTCTGGCACTGAAAGTAAGTAGTCTTCATCAGACTGTGGGACAGTTTGTTTTAAATTGCAGCTAAAATAGATACATTGAATTTAAAGTGATAGGTCAAAAACAGAAAGAAAAGGTCTTACGAGCATGATTTGTGGGTTTAGCACAGTGATAGGGCTAATATAAAGTCTCTTCCTCAACCAGCATGTGGAATCACTTACTCTAGACTCAGTCGTTTGCTTGAAATGGTAAGCAGTATCCCTCAGCTTTCTGAATTACATTCAAATAGCAAAAAACTGTATAGAGAAAGCGGTGGACAATAAATGTATAAAATCTACACCTCTTTCATCAACTTTTAGATGCCCACTCCAGTGCAACAAAACGATTCCACTATTACACATCCAAACCAGAGAAGAAAGGTAACAAGCACTCTGTCCAGAAGCAAAGAGTTTTGCCAACAAAACCTGACCCATCTGTCATGCGAGAAGTGTAAACCAGTAATTTAGGGGCCATTTGCTTTTATATGACAACCTCAAGAATCTTCTGTTGTGACTATACACTTCTGCTTCACACTGTTATCAGATACATAACTTTCCCAGTCATGTAGGAGACACTGAGAAGAAAAAACAGGTTTTGTGGTGGGTTTTCTTTCTTTTTTTTCTGTAAAATCACAATGATACCAACATTAATATTGACATCTCATAGCTGCTCCTAAATATCGCATTATGAGAAATATACCTCCAGGACTCTAACCAAGGAAGACCGAGGGAATTTTTACTTCCTCTAGGAAAAGGTTTGAAATATTTTATTATGTCTATAGAGACATTCTTGTTATAATGCTCTCTCTTAAGAATCGTCCTCACAAAGAATTCAGGATTTCAAATTATTTAAACATCATTAAAGTAATCCTTGAATTTGTAGCTTACTGGGTCCAGGCTGTGCTGTATAAAACTTTCTAGTAGCTCTCCAAACAAAACAATTACGTTCTGTCAGGGAGAGCTATTCAACACTGAGGGAAAAAGTCTGATTACTAAAAATAGGTGTCTCCTGCCAGCTTAACCCTAACATATCAAAGACATCCACACTGCAACAGCCTAGATGATAGCTGCAATGGTATCACATACCTTTGTTTAGGTATCTGAATTGCTCCTTATATACCCAAGATCTCATCCCTACTGAAGATCCATGAAGCAGGTGATTATCCACAATCTATTTATAATTGACAGTGTGTAGGAGGCTGTGGATGGATGCCTTTCTGGGGGGTATTGATCTGCCAACCAAAGATGCTCCCAGAAGTCTTGGGGTTCACCAGTGTGAAGCCACTTCTGGGCCCCCATGAGAAGACGCTGTAGGAGCAATACTTCATGTCCTCCAGCACATCCTAACAGCAATGACCAATGCTGATGGTTTGAATTAGAGCCAAATGACCTTGCCCTAGCCAGACTCAGAAACCCAAGTAAAGCCTTGCAGAGCTATAGGGACATGGGTCTTCAGCAAAATACTGGTAGCAAACAGCTGGGGATAGTAACATCTTAAACTAACACAGCTGTCTGCAAATTGAACATCTGTCCACAGGCTAAGTATTCAGCTATATAATAAATGGAACAAAAAAGATGCACTTTGGATGACTTAAACATGTAATTCTTACGAGTAGATATTCTCTTAAATCTTACAAATACCCAAGTATTTCTTGCATTACAAATATGGCAACCCTCATTTGCCTACTTTGTGTCACGATTCTCTGTCAACTCAAAGAGAAAGAAAGGAGATGCAGAAGTTCTACAAAGCCACTTGTACAGGATGTTAGCAAGCTAGGGATTAACACCATTTACTTTCAAAGCAATAGTGGTAATGACACACACACACATATATATGGAGATACACATATATCTTCAACTAAGTCCTCTTAAAACTGAGCAGCCTGTGTTGAACTACAAATATGCAATAAACGGAAAGTAAATTGAATGGATTGCTCGCTTCCTAAGACATGTTACTGAGACTATCCTAAAGCCGATGGCAACCTTACATTGTGCCAACAGTTTGTGACATTAAGTTAGTTGAACAATTGTCAAATAGTGTCATATGCCAAGAAAAAATATCTGTAAAAAGTAGCATCTTTTGATGAATTCCACTATGACATGACTGGTTTTGTGATGCACAAACATTCTGCTCCTGCCACACTATGTGACCCTATTACTATGTGACGTCTCTTTGAGATTAATACTAGGAAATAGGCTGATTCCATCACACAGATCCCGAACAGCATTTACAAATAAGACCTTTGGTGATGAAGAGACAAAATGGTTGAATATCCATTATCAATCCCTGAATCATCAAGTATTCTTATTCTTTGCTACACATGCAAATCCCAGTAAAGGATGAAAAGTGTGTACCAACAAAATTTTCAACATACAATAAGCACATAGAAACTGACTAATATGTGCATATGTATAAAACCAGTGATTTAGTCAAATAACAGCTATAGCACTCTGCTGAATATTTTAAGGCCATCTTTGATCTGACATATATACACATACACACATATATATCTACTTGAGTTAAATTCCTCTTTGTGCTACTGAAACTAAATTAATTGAATGACATTTGGGTGCCTTTGTCCCATTCTGATTACTTATGAAATATTCATAAGAAGGATTTCATAATAAATAATGTGCAATTTTTAAGCTATTACTCATTGGTAATAACAGCACTTGTCAATAAGATTTCTGTCTTCAGAGCAATCTGTACACATCAGCCCTCACGACATCATTGTGAAATGGTTGTTTATGGCAGACTTGGACAAAACTCGCTTCTTGAAGACAGAGATTCATGGGTTTGTGCTGCTGTGTAGAAAAAGTCACTTCACATGGTGAAAGGGTGTCCTTCTCTTACCACCGTGACCGGTCCCATGATGGAAAGGTGCCTCTTCATTTGTCTCCTGTGATGGCAACAGGACCACAGCTAGAGAGCTTCTGTCCTTCAGACTCTTACACACCAAATGCAGAGTGGCTAAAGTATCCTCACCCTTCCTGATGAAATGATGACTCTACTAGAAACTATAAAAGGCATCAGATGTGTTCACTTTATGAATATAATCTATTGCCAATGTATTATAATGTTAAATACGGTATTGAGTCTTCCTAACACTTTGGTGAGATACGGAAAAGCTAACCTTATATTACAGGTGGGAACTCAAGACCAAGACAGATAGTGACCGACCTTCAAATCATTCAGAAAAACAGTGGTGAAGCAAAAGATGTCCTGTGTGCTAGTCCATTTTCATATGCATCAAGCTATCCCAGACCAGAAGTCGGAAGGGGGGTTAAAAAGCCCAAAAGCCAAAATTCACAGGACTAGCTGGTGTTCCGTGGGTGAAATCCATTGGTTCCATGATTCTGACTCTATATCGTTTCTCCTTTCCTATTGTGTACAAGGAGTACTTTTCTTACACGTTTTCCACAAAGGATAGTATTACAGTGAGGGTGCTACATAACAGCAATGCACGGCCAGCCATTTTTGTGACTGTGGCTTGTGAGGGGCTGTGTGTTTGTGAACTGCAAGACAGTCTTTCTTAAGAGACTCTGTTAAGTTCTGATTCGGAGCAAGTTCCATACATTTTGTCAGGGTGTCCCAGTTTTATGCCCCTCACTGGCTCTGTCCCACCGGCTCAAGCTGGCACCAGAGCTTTCTGTTGTGTCTTCGTCTCCCAGCCTCCTACTCACCAACCTGGCAGGGCTTTCTGCTTTTCTGGGAAAGAAGCTCTTCAAGACTGCCCTTCAGGGTCTATGGAAAATTAGCTCAACGCAGTCAGAGGAAGCTGCTGTCAGTGCCCTGCTGTCATCTTCTCCCTTCAATGCTGCCCTTCAGAATGGAATGCTGTGCTTTGGGGGCTTCGCTTGCTACAATTTTCTTCCAGAAATATTCAGCTTTCTCAAAAAATATTCAGTTATATCCTTCAGCGTTGCAGCTATTTGGTTTTGATTCAAATTACTCCCTGAGTATTCAGAAGGCTGAGACCTCCGTACAGTTGCTTGTGCAATTGTGAAAGAAAAAGCTCGTAGTGTGTGGTTTCTCCAGTTCCTGTCAACCTTGACAGGCAGGTATGGAAATAGACCTGAAATTTGAGAGCTCTGGGGGAATTCTCCTTCCTAACCCTCTGAGCATCCATCTGAGGTTCAGGCAGATACTCCGTACAACTTTTGTTAAACCATGCAGCAGGTGCCTCTTGCAATAAAATTTCAGCGTTAGCAGTTGGAATCTGCATCCTTAGCTGACCTCCAAGGTCAGCCTGGCAAGATGGTCAGAATTAGTCTGCACAGTAGACCACAAGGGGAAGAGAGTGTGCTTGCACTGGACAGTAAAGCAGGACTGGGAGATCTATGTTTGCCAGAACAGTGCTTTGGGACAAGTTACTTTGTTCCTTGCTCCTGCATATCCCCATGTGAAAAGTAAGGACATTAATTGCTTTCCACACAGAATACTGTGAAGTAGAGAATAAAGTCCAGTATATCACTCATGAGACATACACCAATAGATTTAAACATAGGTGGACTTGATAATAGTACTCATCCTGAAATCCCCATGGGCTGGGGTCAGGGAGGCCAGTTCCTGGCAGGATCAAACTGGGATCTTTTTCCAAGGGATCTATACTTTCTGTAAAGAAAGGCAGCGAGTGCTGTAGCTTTCCTGACAATTAATATCTGCTATACACTTCCTACACCTTGAGGAGCCCCTGCAGGGAAGTGCCCCAAAAAAGTAAAGAGTTAGAAATACAGAAGATGAGTTCTTATAATTCATCTCAGAAGCGGCTGAACTAGCTTTCTCATCAATGCTAGGCATTTTGTTTGAGCTCTGCAATGTTAGTTTCTCACTTGTACCCATTGCAGGAATACATTGTCAAGACCAAACCTTCTGAGGCACACCAGGATAGCGATTGGCAATTTCCTATGATAAACACCATATGATTTTTTTTTTATTAGCTGTGGCATGAGTGTCTATTAAAATGCAAGGGCTATGGCCTCCTTTTGCTCTAGTATTATACAATATATGCTTCCAGTCACATTACAGAGAAATGATTAATAGCTGGACCATTTTCCTTCCCATCCTACCCCTGCCTTACCCATGCAGCATAACTGTCTCCAAACCCAAGACCTCCTACTGCTCATTTTTTCACCCTGTTTTAAAAACAGAACGGATCATCTCTTTTAGCTTATGAGCAGACAGAAAAAAAAAGCAGGAAAAAAAAAAAAACACAGAAAAAACCCGCAAAAACAACTCAGAAGTCTTTCTGTAAATGTAGGTGACAGCATAAGGAGGAAGATAGAAGTTAGCTGAATCCAGAATCAAGTTACGTTGCTGTCCAGTGCTTTAGGAATTGTACTTTAAACATGATAGATTGGCTGGCTGGAATGTTACTACATAGAGATCAAAAAGTTCAGCTGATGAAGCCAAATGGTAACTAGAGACCCTTCAAGTTTCTTTTAAGAAACACACAAATATGGTGGCTCAGCATGCCACATTTTTGCCCTATTTTGGATTTAGCTATTGAGGAAAAATAGCAAATTGAGCATTTTTACTACCAGAAAACAGTATTTGTTCCACAGCAAATGTTAACCATTGCCTAAGTTTGTTTCCCTCTTTTGCACTTGAATATTATTGATTACCCACAGGAACAGAAGAATCTTTGAGTACCAGCCCAAATTGTCTGAAAACTTTTCTTGGTTTCCCGAGCATGAATTCCACAGCACTTACTATAAAGAAAAATATTTACAAGCTGGGTGGTAGGAGACACCTGGGTGGAGTGAAATTGATAGTGGGAATAAAAGTCTGACTCAACTGTAGTTAGAGTGAAAAGCTTACCCAGAAAATACAAATGATAAGCCATTAATAGAAATTGTGCTCTTGAGATTCATTCCACGAGTATGATAGTACAGCAAGGAAATAGCATCAGCAATGCCAACTGGCAGCAAAACAGCAAAACAAACATCAGCAGGGTATTAGAAACTGATCTGGGAGAAAAAAATGCCATTTACAGGTAAGATATATTAGGTGAGATTTGTCCTGCAACTGCAGCTCTTTTATGCAGGAAAAAGGCCCAAGTAGTGAAAAGAGCCTCTGAAAGGTCCAGATGCAACTGAAGGAAGATTTCCTCCAGCAACTACAAGGAAGGCTTTTGGCTGTCCCTCTGAAAGTCACCGGTGACCCCAGGCATCAAATAGGCCCCCAGTGGAGATGGTGGGGGCCGCAGAGCCAAACCACATGCGTTTCAGGCATGTTGAGCAACGCTGTCAGCAGCAGAGCACACAAGGCCTCTGGGCTATGTAAATTCTGCAAAAATCTGAAGACTGCCTCGATGCTTGCAGCAGCCTGAGCTAGGGAGGGGGCAGAAGTGGGCTAAAACTGCCTTTACTTCTCCTTCCCGTGGGGCAGGAGTCCTGTGATCTTTGGCAGCTGACTCAGGCTGTCACCCCTATCTTTTCTCACTGACACTGAGTTGCCTATAAATTTAGATGGGCATATTTTAAGAAAAGAAGTGAGAATAATAAAGCCAGAAGTTGCACTGGGGAAGACGCATATGTGTATGTGCTCTGGTATCCTACGGGAACATCATAGAGACTGCCGTGCATCTCCTCGCATCCCCATAAGGAGCCAAACCGTAAGGAACTGCTCCCGTTGGGCCAGGCCCCAGCACACAGCTTCTTCCACATGCGGGTTGCTTCAGCCATCATTGGGATAGCACAGCCTCATGGGCTTCAGAGGCTTTGCCCACAGAAAGAAAAGGAACAGTTTATCCGCTACCTTAAAATCTCATATTTTAAGACTTAGTTCATGTCAAGTCACTTCCCATGACCATAAAACAAAGCCTAAATGGAACAAGGAGAAGGAGAAATAGAGGGATATTCTTATTCTAATGAAAAAATTAGTAGGCACATAAGCCTAAAGGGGCACATGAGAAGATGTCATAAACATTTCTTTGCTCTGACAAACTGCTTTAGCAGTGAGACCATCAGAGAAGAGGCTCTCAGTGGCTAAAAAGGAAAAATCCCCAAAGCGGCCACAGCATTCAAGGAAGTGCTCAGGCCTGAGTCAGCTGTTAATTAGGTAGCTTCATATGGGAGCAACCATTTATAGGAAGCCCTGATTCTGAATAAAAATCCCATGTACTCCATCTGGCATTATGACAGGTCAGTGAATGTTAGATAGAAAAGACAGAAAGAAATGAGGCAAAAGGTTTAACAGTGGCCGGGAAAAGTCTTTAACTCCTTATCACCTTCTCGTTAACATCTGTCTTCTCCATCAGTTTGCAGCTCATCTAGATACATTAGATTAGCTGGTGGGATGATTCACTCATCGAGGTGAATAAACTCTTCCCACCAAAAAAGCCAAAGGTGACAAATAAAATGTTAACATTAGTGGCCATGATAATCCTTCCCCCAGTGTTGCAGGGGCAGGACAGAGAATCAGATGCTATGATGGGCAGTTTTGTGGTGTCAATATCATTTGAAACAAAAGTAAGTAGGGAGAATGATTCTGCAACCTTCTGATTTCAAATTTACTGCTGCTAGTGTGATCTCGTCATTCCAAATTACTGGATTGGGTAAATAAACTCCCCAAAAATACAGCTGCTTTGATGGGTTCTTGCATTCTGTTGGCTTGTATCTAATTTATTTTATTCCCGTACAATTTGTAGAACAGACTCTTGCAAGTATTTCCCAATAACTTTTAAATTTCTACAATTGCTGAGATAGTGTCTCAGACAAAGACCTATAGGGCTGAAATAAAAATAGTGAAGGGTTCAAGATGACATCATGTTTTATGAACACAAGATGTGACCACAAATAACCTACAATAACCTTTAAAATTAGTTTTTTCCTGACTTCATAAAACAATATTTTATTTGGCAGGCCCTTATTGGCAAGCACTTTGAACAGTTCTATTTGTTTTCTGTAACCAGGAAGACACAACCAGTGTTTTCACATAGGTTTCCTCAGTACTGTGGTTTTGCCATTTTCTGCCTCTTTATTACTGCCTGCTGCTGTTGAATATTTTTCTTTGGGATGTTTATTAAGAACAAGGATATGAATTAAAAAAACCCCAAGCTCTCCTTATAACAGCACTGGTGAGTTTCTCCCACTGTAATATTACTGTATCAAAAACACAGAAATAGATCATGGTATCTAGAATGATCTGGTTGCTTTAAGTCTAAAGTTATGTAATAACATACAGCTGGCTACATGTATATTATGAGAAACTGAAGGAAATCAGCCCATATGTCCTTTGATGCATTAACCAAGACCAAGATTTAGAAATCCACCATAACTTGTAACACCATATGAAATGGAGGAAGAGGCTTAGCCAGTCACTGAACTGAATAAAAAAAAATAAAATCTAAGTGTTCCAGTTAAAGTAAACTTGAAATTAATATCACAGAGGGCAAGAAACGCTCCTGGTTTCTTAGGGGATTTTACCTGGGATTAATTGCTATTTCATTTCACTATCACCAGTTGTCCCGGTTGGGAGAACAACTTGAGAGGTGTGTTTTTCATAGTGCCGCCTGTAATTGAATGGGATTGGTCTCTGTATTTGACACTGCTCAGGCCTTTGTTGTTTTGAGTTGTGCTGTCGTGGAAAAATGGACCATTTTCCCACCACATCGGTAGGAGTAGTTATGCTGTTCTCAGTGCCTTAAATATGTAATTTTGGGGCTTGGTTTTTTTTTTTTTTTTAATATTCTTTAAAAAAATGTCAGTAGGATTTTTATTCAGTATATTTTGAACTAAGAAAGAAATTTAGTTTGCAGTCCAAATTGCACCATTCGGTAAATCCCGTGTCCCCCCCCCCCCCAATATTTTGTATGTTTGAGCAGGGCCTGTGCAGTTAAGATGAGCTTTTCAGCTTCTGTACACAGCTTGGACTTCCTAGTAATCCCTCTTTCTTCTGTACAGTATGAAGCTTGAGTGAGTAAGGAAAGTTCCAATAATTAAACTTGCTCTATTGACCTAACCAAAATTAACTGGCTACGCAACAATGTAGCTGTCCATGTAAAAACAGGAAGTCAGATTTCCCCAAGTAACCCTTATTCACCATGAGAAAAACAGCTGGTGCTCTCCCTTTACATGCAAGTGTGTGGGGCATGGATAAAAGATGTATACTTCTGATATCCTCTCTTTTAAAAGGGTGTGTTTTTTTTTTTTCCAGTGGAAGTTTTCCAGCGCTCAGTTCCTGAGAGGTAGGGCCCCAAGATAGTCTGGTCAAAATAGTTAGAATCATATCTTTGTAAGAAGTCTGTGAAAACGAACAAAGAAGCCACATTAGTATAACATGAATAATCCTCCCTGACCTCCAAAGACAAAAATAATAGAGGATTTATTACGCTTTTTTTTCCTCCCTTAGAAAGAGTAATAAGAAAAATCCTCCTTACAACAACAATAACCACTGTTTGAGAATCAGAGCTTTTGTGTCACTGTTTTTCAGTAGTTACGCTACATTTCTCCCAGTACACTGCTGGGATTTTTTATTCTTTATTTTGCTACGCATGCTCGCACATCTGCTCCACATGTGTGATCAGCAACTGGATTTTCTGAGCTGAACGTCCTGTTAAATGGACAGAGTGGGCAGATCATTCCTTAGAGAGCAGAGAATCTGCCTCTGGTGGATTGCCGCCAAATGCAATGGTGTAATAAAGAAAAGAAAGCTGCTCATTCGGATTGCTCTGAAATGAACTGTGTCCTCTCCTAAAATACCATCTGGTTAGGATCCCTGGGGGCGCAGTCCAACACACCTAGGTCTGGCAGCCTATATGTTTGATGGCTGTAAATGTCTCTGCGTAGGTCGACTGGGGGAAGGCAGGATCATTAAGAATTAGAAGAGGTGAAACAATTGTACTCTCATTCCCTTTCACCCACCCAGACAAAATTACACACGAGGGTTGCGGAGGTGATTGTACTTTCTGTTGCTGAAGCTGACAGCTAATCTTTAAAATAGCTGTCTTAGGCTTCGACTTTCTATGTATTGTCTGAAAGCTTTGTTTTCAGCTGGTGTAAACCAGCAGCAGTCTGGACTGGTCGTCTCTCTTCAGATTTGGACCTCAGTGCATTAATCAAGGGTTTTATAGTCAACTGTATAAAGGAGATTGAAGTGAGCCTTATGTTATGTGTGCAAGGAAATCCAGCTTCCAAAAATCAAATCACACCAGGGACTGATAACAGATGTACAAAGTAAGAGGAGAAATTAACAGATGCTTCCCAGTTTGGGCCATTATCACCAATGAAACCCAACTCATATGGTCTATAGGTCACATTAAAGAGTCTGCTGCAGATGAACTTGGTTCTTTCCTGATGCTGGCAAAATTAAGATTGCTGTGACTGCACAGCACTGGATCTGTCCTGAATACAAGCTGATTTTCTGAAGTACTAGCACTGCTGCTAAACAGAGCCCTCTGTGAGTTTAGCAGTTAGTTCTGTGACCAGACAAACAAATAGTATCACACTGGTTTGATCCATCTCTGTAATAGGTGTCTTGTAAAGCAGGAAATGTGACAGTTCCATTCTCAAGAAACCAAATATTTCATTTTAGTTTTCTTCTCAGTCTACATCTATCCTGGTGAATTAAACAGGGCCTGGGAACATTCCGGGGCACTGGATTATGATCACCTATGGTGTTAAACAGCTAGGCAAGGCCCTAGCACCCTCAAGGCCACTGGCAACTACCCTTCAAACCGCTCCCAGGCACAAATCAGGAGCAGGGGATTTCCAGAACCATTCCCAGTAGGCAATTTGCAAGCAGCCACCCAGTTTTGAAGGTTAAGAGTGTTTACTAGAGCTGAGCTGGCTGCTCTTGTTGGCCTTGGTTCCTGGGAACACTCTGGGAATGTCTCAGCTGCCCATCCATAGCCCTGGACAACTCTCACCAGTGAGACTTTATTTTAAGCAGGGGCAGAGTCTACCACTTTTTGAGGCAGAGGTTTTTTTCTGCCCGGGGAGACCATTTTCTTTGTAAACAAGCCCAAATTATAAAACTCTGGAGTTATTTTCAGGGCTTCCCTCTGCAGCTACCACTTGACAGGATTTTGTTTCTGCAATTGCCCTGGAAGCTGTTGGGTGACTGAGCCCCTGCAGTAGTGTTGCTGATGGGGCAGATCTCGCAGCCTCTAGCTAATGCAATCGCTCCATCCCGTTGAAACCACCCTAAAAACGTTTTGTTTTTCTTTTTCCAGAGGTGTTTTAAAATGGCTAGCTATTGGTTATATTGTGAGTTCCTATTGTTCTTGTTTATCCATCTGCTTGTAATTGTGCTGGGTTTGGTTCAAGATGATTTTTAACTAATTTGAAATCATTAACTTGATTATTGCTTACCACCCAGCAAAGAAATGGCCAAGAACCAGGATTCGGCCTTTGCAGGGCTTTTCAAGAACTTGGATTCAGCTCAAATACAAATGAATTATTATTATTATTAGTAGTAGTAGTTGTAGTATTAGTATTATTCAAATTTCTCTTGAGCCAGACATTTTTAAAAATTGCATTACAAACAATGACAGAGGGTGTATCTTAAAGAAATTACTCCTTTGGCTCAAGATGTTATTTTAACAGCTATGAAACTGAGAAAAACATCACTTTCACTAACAGCTGTGCTGGCTTATTGGGTCTCAGACCAGGTATTCCAGGGAAAGTCTCTTGTTTAACTGGTACTTTCTGGGCTTCCCTGCATGAAGCTACAACTTGGCAGGAATTCCTGAACTGACCAGCTTCCAATCCCATGGAGCACTTTGTCTGAGCCCAGCGCTTCCAGGCTCCAAGTACCAGGTCCAGCGGCGCCAGGTGCAAAGAGCAGGACTAAGGGCTGGGACTCAGAGGGCTTCCAGCCAGCTGGGAGTAAGCCCTGATGCAAAAACCTGTGAAGCCAGCAGCTTTCAACCTCGACTTTCCACTGCTTGGGTTTTGAGAAATGCAAGGCCTTTGGTGTACAGCGTTCTAGAGTCAGTGAACCAGCTTTCTTCAATTAGCAGTTTCTGACAGACCATTCCCTTAGATAATTTCTCATAGAAATTAGTGGAATAGACATAGGATAGAAAAGAAAACAGTGAATGGAGCTGTTTATTAACTAATCGCTATGATTAATTAGTGGTATATAAAAAAGCTGAACTCCTAAACCCAGGTGAGGGTTTTTCAGTTTGGCAGTTGGAGATGGCTGGGGACGGGGGTTAAAAATTTTCAGCCAGACCTTAGACTAGGTTCAGAATAAGGCAGGATGCATCTAAGGAAATCGTAATTGCAAGATAACACTATTTAAGTAACATAAAGAGCTCTCTCATTGTTTCAAATGCAGATCCTATCTTGATCAATTATTGTGTGCAAAACGAGGTTTTAGCAAATACCTAGCTGAAATGGAACAGGAGCATTAAGGCAAATGCTCAAAAAAAAAAAAGTTTTCATTCATTATATAAATCACGGTAACAGGGTAATAACTAATGATGAGGTGAAGCCATTTCGGCAATGAACTAGATGACTCAGAGCCCACCATTTGAAATGAACCCATTTTGAAGTTTGGTTAAGTTCATCTAGAGGTTTTCAGTATTTTCTGGGTTTCTTCCTGTCTTTCTGGGTGCCCACTGATGCTCAGCCTTCTCCTCTGTTCCCCACAAACTCAAATCTCCCGGGACTGTGGCTCCCTTGTTAGTGACCACAGCATCATGCGGCAGCGACGTGGCTCCTGCCGCAGCCAGGCTGGGCAGATCTGCTCACCCCGCCTGCGCTAGCAGGGGTCTGCAGTACCTTCTGCAAACCAAACTTGTGGGGAAGGATGGAGGCAAAGAATCATTTGGAAGTGTACATGAGAAATACAGAGTTGGTCTGAACAGAAAGGATTCCTTCTTTGAAACATTCCTAATCAGCTGAGCAAGGCACTTTGTCCTACATGACAATATTTCTCCTCATTGAAAGACAGGAGAACTGAAAACCAGTGGTTGCCTGTACAAAACCACTGAATTTGAGGCTAATCATCCCACCCACCTTGGGAACTGATCTGCTGCCCTTTGAAGACCTGAAAAGTCTTCCTACTGCCTCAAGTGAGTTTTTGCCTTGGGTCCCACCTACAGGTACAGTAGAAAGCCCCTAAGCAAGCAAATAAAGCTTTATGAAATTCAACTATTATATACTTTGTAGCTCTTCTATAATTCATTTAATGATAATTCAAATCTTAGCCATTTTATAGGGTCACATAAAGAAATGGGAAGGGATACAGAGGAAGACACAGTGCAGGGCATAGAGTCCTGCATAATAAATAGGCTCTTTTAGCAAACATGGTGATACAAAGGCAGAGCTCTTCAGAGCCATGCAGTAAGCCATGGCAGCTGTCTTCTTCTCTACCTGGCACATGGCTTTCAAGATCTCACAAAGCTTAACAAAAGGACTCAGTAATACAGTACTGTGCCATACCCCACCACATACCTCCTCATTTCGCAAATACTATGACAGCATTATGGACCGGTAAGAGAAAAAAAACCTACTACTGGGGAAAAAAATGTTTGCCGACTTTGTCTGTTCAGTGTTGTCAATACAGTTTTTAATTGCCTCAGCAAGTTGTCGTTAGGTGAAAGATAACAGGCTGCCAAATCTAGAGAGTAAACATTCTGTGTTGGTCCGCCTACAAAGCATTCAAATAAGAAACTGGAGCTTATTCAGCGTAACTCAGGTTTAACTATCTCATTTTCAATATAGTTCACTCTTCATGGCCTTTCAGATCCTGGTCTCTTCATGTTTGTTCTCAGCCTCCTGAACTTTCCTGCCTGCTCTTTCATGTTCGACATCTGGCTTAATCAGACTTAGGTTATCATTATATTTGTGAACATGTCTGATGAAGGTGCCTCTTTTATTACTCACCTGCAGTCTGGTTTTAAACGTTAACATCTTAAATGTTGATAGGTTTTATCCTCATTCCGCAAACTGCATATTGTTTACACGTGTTTCTCCTAGGTATATAACATAGATATTAAAATGCAAACAAATATATATATATGCTTATATTTGCATCCACACAACATAGATTTTATATATAGATAGATATACATGAGCATACTACATATAATGTATGCAATCTTTGTGTATATATTTTTTACCAAGATTTGGCTCTAAATTCGAATATTTCTTCAACTATAACAGCACCTATTGATGTATCTGTAAGTTTACTTAACAATCAGAATGGACTTGTGTTGACAGTAAAGCAGCCCAGAAGCTCAGGGCACCATGTAATTGAGGGCCCTTTCCACACGTCGTTGGTAAGTGAGCTGTACCAGGTGGAAAAGGACTTCTCTCTGATACTGTAGAGCAGGGAAGGAAAAAAATTAAGGGTGCAGACAGTATTTTTCTAGGAAATGAGGGAGTTTCCAGAGGAGGTTTCTGGTCTCCTGTGGAAACTGGGGTCGATGAGATTTTTCAATTCAAAGAAGATCAGAAAAGGGTAATCAGGAGTAGGAAAGAGTCCTCATGTGGGAAAAGCACACCTGAAGCTCATGAAAGTATGGAGCTGGAGAGGATGGATTTGAGGCTGACAACAGCTGCCTATGAAGGGAAGAGGAACTTTGCAGCTGGTGCAGCAGAAGGGATTTTGGCCAGCAGGACGTGCAGCTGAGGCTGAGATACAATCTGGAAATAAAAGCACCATTCTGAGAAGTGTGTGCAGTGGTAAGTGCTGGCAGTGGGCTCCTCATTTTCTCCCTTCCTGGGATGTATCCCTGAAGCTACTGTTAGGTTTTTACCCCTGAACTGTGCACGGATCTCTAAAGTATGGAAATCCCTACAGTGTGGTAAGTCAACCAAAACAACCCATAAGCCTTTATATTAAGATTTTTGCTCTTCTTATAGTAACCTGCTTGGGGATTACTGTATATGACACTTCAATCCTGTTCCACTTCAGAAGACAAGAATGCAATGTTTTTACTACCCACTACTGAGCTATATAGTTTCTTGGTCTTCATCCCTCAGCAGTAAATCTGATAAAGTATCTTGGAATATTTGTCAAAACTTCTGCTCTTGTTATCCTTTTTGGACCTAAGGAAACTGGCCAAAATTCAAGGGGTTTGGACTGTTCCAAAGAGGAGAAACTGGTGCAGGAATCAATACTTCTCTCAAACTATTTTGTAGACTTAAAAGGAATGGATTGACCCTCTGTTCCTGAGGAGAAAAACCACAGTTATTTACCACATCAATGTCCTTCTGAGTTACCTCCCCATGAGGACTCTCTCCAGGCTTTTCAGGGTTACACAACCAGCTGTTTGTTGGTTTCTGCTCCTTTTCCTTCTATACCACGCAAAGGAACGTGTTGCGGAGAGATCACAAGTAACAGAAGCCAGGCCAATGGAAGAATCAAATTAACACAGTTGTGTCAGACCTGTGTTGCACGTGAGCTAATAAGATTTGCAGAAGGTCGTGCTTATAAGTGCAAGCCCAGTACAATATGCAGGAAGCCGGTTTGTTTGGCGGATATTGTTTGCAGCCTTCACAAGGCAAAACCTTGTATAGAATGGCTGGACCACTGGGTTTCTGTGGGGTACCTGGGCATGTCTTCTTCTTGCTTCTGTTTATTCCTCTTGTATACGCAGCCCTCTTCAGCCCTGCACCCAGAGAGCTGAGATTCCTCGGTTATTTTCAATATGTCCTTGTGTTAGTGCGGAGACCAGTGGCACTCCATGAACAGTTCGTTTCCTTGACTCCAGGTGGTCAAAACTGCCCACTTCAGGGGACTGTCAGTGACTGAAAGTACTGGAAGAAGTCGCAACTTCAGCAACTGTTTTTCCTTTCTATGAATAGTATATACAAAGTAATAGGTATACTGTGCACTACTTTATGAGTTAAATCTGCAGTTAACTCCTGATCTTCAGTGTGGACACTATGGATTTTAGTTGGAGTACCTGGCATCCAAACTTAGTAATTTTTATTTTTTTTAATGCAGCACCTAGTCAAATCCTTAAACAAGCCGGGCTGTCACAGTCTTCCATAGAAAATAGCCAATGAGCTATTACAGAGAGGACAGGCACAGTAGAAAACTATTGTAAGAAAATGTGGGGGCAGAGGCAGTAGCAATTCTTGAGTGTGCTCTTCTGTCCTGCAGGAGAGGTGTAATTGCGTTATCTCACTGTCATGGCTGTGGGTAAATGGGGACTAAGAAATGATGTCTCTCAGCAAAACAGGAGCAGCTTTCCCTATTTATTGCACATTGCTTGCTGTCACCTTTAATGAATGTCTATAAAGCACTTGGGGATCTTCACATGCAAAGTGTTACATATGAGCCACTGATAATTAAATATTTTATTATGTACTTGTTTAAGCCAATGCTAACGGTAACTAGTGGCATATTTCAATCTCTGGGTCTCAAAAAGGTTAGAATAATTGGAAAGAGCTGACTGTCTGGGTAAAATGTGTGAAATCTGAAAAAAGCCTGTCTGAAGAGCGTGGTGTGTTCTCACAAATGGGTGGGGAAAAGGAGTCTTTTTCATTTATCAGCACTTGTATTTAATCTAACATGAGAGATCAAGAATACAGCAAGCTGATACAGCCAGAATATTTTGTATTTTCAGAATATTCTCCCTGATAGCAGTTAGCACTTAAACTGGATGCAGTGTCTAAAAGGACCTGGTATCTAAATTATATTCAAACATATTACATGTAAATGGCCAGTAGACAACTTTAACATTCAGCAAAGGAATCCAGTCAACGTGTTAAGATCTATGAATCTTCTCTGAACCAGGGTGAGGTGCTTGTTATCCATACCTTTAGCACTACTGCTTAAAACAAGAGGCAAATGGATGCAACAGTCAGCGCAAAAGAATGAAGAGGTTGGTGACAACTGAAAATAAAACCAACTGGCTTTGGCTTAAACACAGGACCTATAAATTAACATGTGCGCAGGTGCGATCCTGAACGTGCCTTTGTGCATGTGTGCACACGTTCAGTGTCTGCCAAACAGAGATCACAGGGAACTGTTGCAGCTCCCTCAGTCTCTGCTTGGCCCTGGCAGTTGCGGAGCTGGTAATTGTTTCCCAAAGCAATCCACCAGGTGCAACTCCCTTGGCTTTATACTGTCATTCGCAGCACTCCACTCCACTCGCTTGGGAAGAGCCCACACCTTCTGCTATCTTGAAAAAAGACGACGAGTGAGAACCAGAGAATAAGTACTGTAGTACTCAACAAAAAATGTATCAACAGCCCTTGTTGGCTCTATTGCTAGCCATTAATATGTAATCGTATGACTTCATTTTTAAGATCACTTATTATCATAAATTTCATTTAAAAAAAACCCAAACAAACAGTGTAGGATTGGCTGAACAACATAGTCACTTGTTTCTCCACACTTTAAGCTCCACGTAGCTACCTGTGAAGCCTGGGATTGACTGACTACATGAGCCGGTAGAGATTTTAGGCTCGTGTTCCGCAGCTGGAAATTCGCATCCTGAACCTTGGTACATGTCGGGAGACCTTCCCCCCCCACCCCCTTCCTTCACTTCATAATAACATAAACTACTTTACATTAGCTAAACCCATTAACTAACCTTTATCGTATACAGCGCATATATCATACCTCATAGCGTTAAGTTGCTAAAAAGTTCAGCAGGTGAAAACGGGTGCTTTGCAAACGGAAGCACGGACGGCGGGGTTACCTGCTGCAGAGCCCCCGCAGGAGCCCAGCCCAGCCCAGCCGGCCGCCGCCATTTCTGGTGTTATACTCCCTCTGCTGCCCGCCCGCGGCCTCCCCCTCGCTTCCCGGCTCCTTCGCTGGCCGTGCCCTGCCGCCATTCGCCGGCACGGGAATCGGAGGAGTATCCCGCTGAAAAGGCTGATAAGGGATAACGCTGTGTGTTTATCACAGGAACGACCTTAATCCCGTCATCGCTCACTTTCTCTCCTCTTCTTGCTCAGCGCTTTAGTGTTTCACCCCGTTTCTTTACGGATCACAGGTGCTCCCAGAGGGTCCTATTTTCTCCTCTTCCCCTCCATTCTGCATGTCTTGGGGTAGAGCCCCGTCCTCCTGCTCCTGTGCTGCTGCCCCCAAGCACACCTCGCCGCCATGTCACCTTGTTACGTGGGATTTTTTATAGAATCATAGAATGGTTTAGGTTGGAAGGCACCTTGAAGATCATCGAGTTCCAACCCCCCTGCCACAGGCAGGGACACCTCCCACCAGACCAGGTTGCCCAAGGCCATGTCCAGCCTGGCCTTGAACACCTCCAGGGATGGGGCACCCACAACTTCTCTGGGCAGCCTGTTCCAGTGCCTTACCACCCTCAGAGTAAAAAATTTCTTCCTAATATCTAATCTAAATCTACCCTCTTCCACTTTGAACCCATTCCCCCTCATCCTATCACTACATGCCCTTGTAAAAAGTCCCTCTCCAGCTTTCTTGTCGGCACTCTTCAGATACTGGAAAGCTGCTATAAGGTCTCCCTTATCCCTCCATGAATTCTGACATTTGAATGTCTTCAACCTGAATCGAAGCCAAAAACTGACATTTGCTTTCTTTCTTGGTATGAATAGTGAGAGAAAAAGGAAATTTTGAAACATCTGTTTAAGCGTTTTCAAAGTAAAACATGGTTCAGCATCTAAATGCAGCTGTTTTCAAATGCTTTAACTGGTATTAAACTGCATTTCCCTGTAACGGCATATTGCCTTATGGGAGGAATATCTGCCACATCTTTCCCGTGGAGTCACCTTCCCAGCTGACTGTCTTTCACGAAGAGTCCAGAGTTGTGTAACTTCAGCCCTTCGCCCACGGCTCGCTGCTGAGGGAAGTCTGTGCTGCGCGGTGTGGAAGATGGCGCCCATCGGGTGCCTGGCTGGGGGACCCCCGCGAGGATGGGGATGAGGCCCTGAGCCGCTCTCCTCTGAGGCCCGCCCAGCAATGAAGAAATGCAAGGCAGTGGCTTTGGTGAATCGATTTAAGCCCTCATGTTTTAAGTCAGCTAAAAAACCCTGAAATATTTCGATTCAGTTCCATAGATCATTTCAACTTTGTAGACACTGTTTTCTTCCTAAAAATTCATTCAGGTGGAAGATTCCCAAGGGTCTTGTCCTCCTCATCCTACCACACGCCGCCCGGCAGAGAGCAGGCAGCGGTGGAGAGGGATGTGGGGACTGTTCCCCTCTGAGGGCCGTTCGGGGGAGCACAATGCTGAGCTCAGCTGCCCTCCCAGCCCATGGGCTGCGAGGCCGGGCTGCCGCACCGCCCTGGGGACGGGCCCAGCCATGGGTACAATGCGTCTGCCACGTAGCCCTTGTGGGGAATCAAGAAGGAGGCTCAGCCTGGAAATGGCTGCCAGGCAGAGAGCAGGGGCAGCGGGTCCCTCGGCCCTCTCCTCAGGCGGAGAGCGAGCTGGCCTCCAGCAGGCCCCAGGCTGCCGGGGCGGGGGGCACGCTCGGGCCTGGGGCGGTTATGCACACCCTGACAGTCCCCTGGCACTGAACACAGAAAGTTGGAACTCCAGTTTCCTCTATTAAATACTTTTAGAAAACCCCAGTTCTTAATAGCGCAGTAATTGGTCTGAGTGACAATCCCAGGTCTGTCCAAGAGGGATTTCGGCTCAATTCATGTTGCCGATGCGGAACGTAAACAGGGATGAGCGTTCGTAAATCTACCGCACAAAACCAAATGAGTCAAATGAGAAACATGGCTGGATAATTTTAACACACTGATAAATTCTGCCGTCCAAGGTCCTTGCCTGTATTTCAGGTACATGAATAATACCACCTATTATCTCTAGAGCCACTGAAAACTGAATGCAGGCAAGGAGACATTTCCATGGTTCAACTGGTTAATCAAGGGTTCCATGATACACGGAGGTGTTTTCACCACTTAAGTATCATCTCAGAAGTAATAAATTTTACAAGACAGCACTTTTAAGCTTTTACGGTTTTAAATTTACAAAGGAATTCCTAAATATGAATACATTCACTGTATACATCCTGCTGTGAAGCAGCCATTATTCGCATTGCACAGAGGGAGATGCCAAAGCATAGAGATGTTTACTAACCTGCCAGCGTGCGTCTTCCCCTGAGCAGGACCAGCACTCTCCTCGCTCTCCAGTCTGTACTTTAAACCTGGGACCATGCGCACCATATGCACTTTGCTCTTTTATGGGGAGAAAACAGGGCAGCGATATACAGTGGGGGAGATACTGCAATCTAGCATTGGCCTCATTGTCAGGGCACTTTGTCTTTCCTGAAGCAGACGCTGGTTTCTTGGCTTTCTCCGGTCTCTTTCCAGAGCCTGTGTCCAGCCTCACTCCTTGTGTTGCTCATTTGGGCTATGAAGTTCCTTGGAGAACAGGCACTGTTTCAAAAGCGGCTGGCTCTTTAATGTCTAAGTCAAGATCAGAAACCCAAAGTAAAGCATTTATAGCAATATATTAGTTTCTTCAGAAAATACTTTAATTAGAGCAGCATCTGAGTCCAAGTGTTGTACCTACCAATGCACATACACGACAGTGAGAGCTGTTGCCCAGCGAGCGTACAGGAGGTGTTATTGTTCCAAATGCACATATATATCTGCAGGGAACCTGAGGGAACAGGCCAGAAATCACCTGTTCTAGTCCATGCTGGAAGTCCATGCCAGAGTCAGTAACCAGCAGTCACTCTTCAAAAATGTCATTGGTAGGAAAAATAGCACATCTTTGATGTTTTAAATAGCAGATCATGCTCTCAGCACTGCTGAATTTTTTTTTCTTCAATTATATTTATTATTATTGCTACTGCTGTTATTGTTGTTAGTAATTCTTTGGCTTAATTAGATCATACTGTTCTTTGCTCCCCAAAAGTAATTTTCATTGGTATGTCAGGACTGATCTTTTTCTTCAGTACTTCAGGACTGTCCTTCTCTGGCACTGTAGAAATAAGGAAGAACATATTCCTCAGGCTACCTTCTGATATAACCTCTGTTTTCATGCACATGAGGTATCTCCATAGATAATGAATATTGCATGCTTTGCTACATATATGCTAAAATGCTTTGCCAGAATAAGACCTACAAGAAAGGAAGTTATAGTCCATATTTTCATCTGGGTGACCATTCCTTCTCTCATCCAATGAAATTTTTTTATGCACCTTTGCACATTTGTCTTCAAATGTAAACAGAAGGGGTATGATTCACTATAAACAATTTTATATGTCGAGAAGTTAGACGTCTGTTTGAATTTAGTTGAATGTAATCGGGGTACAACCGATTGAAATAAGGCACTTCTTTTTCTCACCTCTTTTTATAACTGTTTTGAGTAGTATTAATCGTTTCATGTGTTTCTGTGCATAAATGTGATACACACGGAAAGTGATGCAACAAAAAGTTACATGTAATTATGAAACTCACTTTTTTTTTAAGTAGTCATACGGTCATCTATACATAACTCCAACTTGACAGCAGATATGCACAAAAATCCAAACCTGCGTAGAGATGGCTGCATGCTAGTGGTAAAACCTACTGTGCACCAGCAAAGATCTCGTCCACGGCTGCGCCTCCGTTTACTTCTGGGCTCTCGCTCTTGCTATGAGCAGTACCACTGTGAAAACACAAGATCATCTGCTGTGCCATGCTGCTTGCTAGATGTGAGTGATTAATAAAGGCCACAACCTAGCCTACAGGCAACCAAAGAAATTTCTGACAGTATTTACTGGTCTACAGGTTTTCATTAACCCTAGGTACAACATTCCATAACCAGGGAAAACACAATTTGACTGCACAGACACAAACAGCATTTTAACTGCAGAGGGCATGAAAGAGCTACTGAACAGCGCTGTGTTTTACTTGCAAGGCATTGTTACTTGCAACATAATTTTCTACAAGTTTGATTTCTTCAACACTGAGTATGTAACATATTGCATTTTTGTCATGAAAGATTCTCTAAGGATCCATCTGATCCAATTCTTGTTTTCTTGGGGTAAAATACAAACCTAAGGAACATAAATTATCAGTTTCATTCTAGAGGATATCTCTTTATGATAATCATGGACTAGAAATCATTCTGTAGTCCTCACTGAATCTAATGGATGTCGCTTCTTACTGAAATTTTATTTCTCATTTTACTTCACACTCAAAATAATTTTTTTTTTAGATTTGTATATAAGGCTGCTAAGATAGGATAAGATGACATTTACCTGTTTCCCACTTAATGCCACTTTGAAAATGCCCAGGCATTCATTAGCGCTCACTAGAGTCACTGACACATCCAGCATAGTGCAGTGCAGTTATTTTCTAAAAGTCTTCTGATGCTTATAAGGCTTTCGTCAAGTTGGGCTTAAGAGTAAAAAACTACTACTAATAATAAAGAGTTGACATTTTCATTAAAGTATAATTTTTCATTCAAAAAAGCAGTTGAAGATTTATAATTTGAACACAGAATTGTCCAGAACTTGCCCATTTGGCCTGTATTTTAGGGCTTTCTGGAAATCTGAAAGAGATCTTAATCAGGGTGTGTTTTCAGAGGAATGAAAAACCGCTGCAAAAACCGCTACCAAGAATCCAGCCTGAGGCAGGTACGTCCTGGCAGGAGCAGTCCCAGCCGATAACAAACGCTTTGCCATCCTCCACCCACACAACCTGATTAGCATGAATCCCCATTTTTCCATTAACCCACATGCTAAGCGCGTTTTCCAGCCTCCTGTTTAAGCTGGTCGCATCTTTGTTATCCACTTTGTAGTCCTAAGTAGGGGCTGATGTGGGGCCGGTGGCAGTAGAGTCCACCATGCTCGGTATTTTTTCAGGCCATCTCGGCGCCCCGGGTTGTCACTGCTGGGAATCGGTGAAGATGGAGAGCAAAATATTGGCTCTCCCTCTGTCATCGGCAGTGCTCATCTTTATTAAACTTGGGGAAGATTTTTGATAAAACATTGGTGGACACCACCAGAGGGTGCATTGCTGCCACTGTAATGCCTGTTCTTACGCTGTCATTAACCATGCTTGGCTGCTGCAGAGCTTTGGACAAATCCTGCACCTTTGATTTCTGTGGAGCTGCCTACACAAAGGTGCAGAATGGAAAGCAGGATTAAATACCAAAGTCAGTGAAGCCAATTGCTTTAAAGAAAAAGAAGAAGAAGAAGAAGAAAAAAAAACCAAACAAGGAGAAGTAATACGCCTTTTGTGCTGTGCACTGAAGGCATTTTGCAGCTTTTCTTGAAATATCCATCATAAGAGCACTTCTTTGATCTGCTGCTAGCAGCCACTCCCAGAAGGGGTGAGAGACACCTCGTTTCCTTCCTTCCTTTCCTTATCCTGACCTACCATAGGTCTGGAATGCAGTTCACCTCTGAGCATTTTCAGATGTATCATTTTCAGAGAGGCTTGCATGTCACAACACACAACCGGGGCTTACTTCCCTGCTTACAAAGCCTCCCCATGACAGCCAGAGGAGACGCATGCTGTGTCTGACCCTCCCGTGCTTCGCCTACGTGTAACATCCTTGTCTGCAAAAGGGGCATAACAGTGTTAGAATAACAAATATTCACCTCGTCCTCAACGTAGGCAGGACCTGAGACTGCAAAGTTAAAAAACTAGTGCCCCGAGGGTGCAGTTGAGCGGCAGTTTAGGCTGATCTATGCCTCTGTCGCTGTAGCCCGAGATGCCCCCGGCACATCTCTTTGCAACAGGGTTCCTGACGTACCTCCTCCCCCAAAGTCGTCCCACCTGGTGACTCTGGTGAAAGCTAATCACTTCTCACTCAGTTAGTTTCCAGCCAGATAACAGGTGGCTTTTCAGCTCCCTCAAGTGACTTGCTACACAGCAGCAGGACCCTCCTTGCGAGCCGACAGGAGAGAGGGATGAAACACAGCGTCCAGAAGAGGCCAAGACCTTTTCTAGCCCTGCAGACTAGCTTGAACCAAGCACAAAAGTCATCCTTTTACGCCTACTGTGCTGTCATTGGATTCAGAATGAGCCTTCAAAGAGGGATTTTAAACGCTGAATTGCCCTTCAGGGGTGCCCCTATCCCCCCACGTACCATAGGCCTGTGGATGCTTAAGCTGGAGTCAAAACTAAACTCCAAAAACGTCGTTGGCATTAATCAAGACCATAATGTTCCCCCACCGAATGGCAAGGGAGTTGAGCACAGCATAAATACACACTTAAATCTGCAGCACAATAAAAATAATAATAATAAACCCCCAGCAAAACCAGCATGGTTATGTGTGAGTTAGCTGAAGATGGCCGGAGGGAGGAGATGCCACGCATTCTTGAGTGCACTGCAAGGAACTTTCAGTCCCATTGACTTCAATGGGGTTTCAATCAGGCCGTGTCTCTGCTGTGGAAAGGAACTGCTTAACACAGCATCGTGGGGTTCCTCGGTTTTTGTCTCTGAGCAACTCCTGGCAAAGCCACTGGTTGGTAAGTGAAAACACACTTTTTTCCAGTCGCCAGGACTGCAAAGCCGTACCTGGATTTGGCTTCTTTTCTTTTCTTTCGCTTTTTGGTGTTGCTGAGACTCTGATAGATTTGCAAATCTGGCTCCTTGACTAGGTGCTGACTTTACAAACCCAAGTTCGGCTACTGAAGGGGGGGGCCTGACCTTGGAGCAGATTATTTCCCCTCCTGCGGGACGGCTCTGCTTGCAGCTTGACTCCAGCTAATAAGCGGCATTCAGTGTCAGCCCAGCAGCTGCCATGCAGGAGGTCTGTCCCTTCGGGCAGCTGCTGCTCATCTGCCTGCAGCTGGCAGCGGAAGTGACATCTGTTCTTGGTCCCAGCTGTGAGCAGCGCTGAGGTGCCAAAGCCCAAACGCCTCAGTTCTCGATCCAGGAGCGAGGAAGGGTTTCTGATGCCAGACCACGGCCTGGCTTGCAGGGGAAGGGAGAGGGGTGGGGGGGTTGGGGTGGTGGTGGGGGGAGATCGTCTCCTTCGACGATGGTGGGCTGGGAGGAATGGAAAGAGAGTGACAAATAGGGAGAGAAAGAACAAGTAACAGAAGTAGGGGAATGGATGGGAGATGAGCGCAGGAGAAGACAGGCATGGCTGAAATGGAAAGGAAACATGAAATTTGAAGTGACAGGGCCAGTCTGAGGCAAGGAAACAAAGGGAAGGAGGCAGAGTAATGACAAAGAAAGAGAGGCAGAAGTAGCAGCAAATAACTATCCAAGGGAGGCGATTATCTAAAAAGGCTGCTGAATAGGGAAACGCCTTATCGAGCTGCCATCTCAGGCACTACCGAGCCCGGGAGGCTTTCCCGCCCGCAGCCCTTAGCCTGTCCTGCCATTCAAGGGCTCTCCCCTGCAGACTTTGCCATCTGGAGGAGCTCTGGTATATTCTCTCTTGCCTCCTTGCTTCTCCATCTTATTCAAATTCACATCACTTTTCGCTTGTCCAAGTCTCTTACTCTCTCATTTATCTTTGTGTTATAATCCAGAGTTGTGGCATTTTAACTGAATTATAATTCAGTAAGACAGGAATATGTGCAGGATGGGAGGACAAGATCCGTTTCAATCTAAAGATTGAAAAGCATACTTAAATTAACCTGGGAATAAATATATTAAGAAATGCCACTTTGTTCCCCAGGTTGGCGTATGCAAGTCGAGTATATTCTACCATAAACATATTTTCACAGTTGGGACTGTTTCCTCAGCACAGGCACTGAAATTGTGTTTTTCAGATCTCAAAACTAATTGACTATTCCTGGAAGAAATAAGCAAGCGAAATGTCTGTTCGACAAGTGCTTTACAGCCCCGTCAATCAAAATCAACTTACACTGGGAAGAATGCAGTGTCAGCGACTGCTTCTTTCCCTTGGTGCTTGCCAGACGCACAAGGCAAACTGAATTGCGGTAAACAACCCGGCTGAGGAACCGGCCAAGGGAGACAGACGTCATAAAAACTTACCAGTCTGAAGTCGGGAGTGCAGGCGCTGGGGGCACGCGGATTCGAACTCATTTTGATACTGTGCCTTGGTATCTTACTGGAGGCAGCCAGCGCAGGGCATTAGCCATCGAACCGGGTGCCGTTATAAATTATTCGAAACCGGGTGCAAAAGACTGGATTGATTGAGTTGGGCAGCAATAATGAAAGCATTTTCTTGGTTTCTCAGAATTCAGCTCTTCAAGATTGGCTTTCAATAATGTAGTTATCGCTGAACTTTTTATATCACAATTATATATTTCTGTAAGATATGGATATGTATTTATATCTTAATATTTCATGACAGATTTTCGCAATGGGAGCCCTTAAAGATATTATTCTTTTTACAAGTCTCAGCAGCTCTCCCTGTTTCAGTGAGAATTAGTTGTGGTTTTAGTAAGTGATCTTTGAAACAAACAAGAGGAAATTCCTCTGAATACCATTCTTTCACTACCTACACAAAGAGAAAAATCTACCATCTAGTAAACTATGCATCTGAATTAATCAATCTAATAACTACGTTTTTTTTCCAGTCAGACAGGAATCACACTCGCACATCTATCATATGGACCACAGAGAATCATCCGAAATCTTAAAAAACATAAGGTCGAGGCACTACTAATGCTCTGAAGGGCTCAATTCATCCCATAACACCAAGTTTTCACAACTACCAGCCATTTACACGGCCCAGTCATCAAAGCGGGCACACTGGGCCAGGTCAAAGGCAGCTCTCACCCGGAATTCTGGCTCCTGCGGGAACACCGTTAACGTGAGCTTATGCCTGAGCCCCAAAACCTTCCTTAACAGGAACAGAGGGAAGCACGCATTGCCTGCACATTTTGGTGGATGCTTGTTAAGATGAACTAGCATTTTTCAGATCAAAGTTACGGATGAAGATGAAGGAGATAGATACGAGATAAAAAAGTTTTTTGCATATCTGTAAGTAAATGTGCTTTTCTTCAGAAATAAAACCTAAACAAAAAGCAGTGACCAGTAGGAAGTGTACGAGACATGGAGAACAAACCATGACCCTTCTCTGGTGGAGTGACCTACAGACAGGAAAAGTTGCAGTATCATGGGAAAGTGCTAAGTGGTAACCGGGAACCTTACGTGTCTTTGGAAGCTTCTCTTTGGATTTTGCCTCCGACAGCACTGTGGAGATGACGAGGCTATGGTGTCACACAGAAGTACAAATCTGAATGCACCAAAAGCTGCAAGGCATCCAGACACATTTTTTGTTCTGCAGCCTACATTAGTTACCAAGATGAGCTAAAAGCTTCATTGTGATATTTTAAAGTCAACTAGAGTTATGCCACTAATTACAATAGGGTCACATCTCACTTTGTTTCTCTTTGCTTTTTGTTTTAGGTTTTTTTTGTTGGTGTTTTTGGTAGGGGTTTTTTGGTTGTTGTTTTTGTTTTTAATTCCACCGTCTTCTATCCTTTTAATTCTTTCAGCCTTTTTTAGAGGACCATCAAGCCATCGTTTTCAAGCTAGGTAGCCTGGAAAGCTAAAGAAAAAAAGATTGTAACTACAAATTCTTCTGACAACTGATCTAAGACAAATGAAATAATTTAATTTTCAGATTTTGCACGAAGTGGGTTGGTTTCAATGTACAAATCTAATTCACTCAACTTTGCAGTTACGAAAAGCCGTATTTTGTGTTCTCTTTTCTGATGAACACTACCCAAGGAATACTAATTAGAGTGCTTGAGGAGTAAGGTAAGCAAGGCTGGCAGAGTCTGAGCTTTTATTTACTCTGTGTTATCTCTGTCCAAATGTTCAAAGCAATATGGGTGGTGACTGATTCACTAGTTAAATTCAAAACAGCATGTGTGTGCAAAAGGCTGCCAAGTTTCTCATGTATATAGCTATTTGTGAGAAGCTATGCACAGACAAAAAACAATCAACCAGTTTCTTAATTTCATTTTATATCTTTATTCCCATTGTAAGTATTAACAATCATCCAAAAGACCATTTAAATTTGGTTTGGATACACAATAGCATTAATCACAGTCCAGTTTCTTTTTCTTCTTTTTTTTTTACTGCAGTTCTAGTATTTCGTGATCTGTTTTAGTAGTTCTGTTGTTGGTGTATTTGCTTCCAGCAAAATAGATTTTTCAGTGTCTGTAGATTATTTAAAAAGACTGTTAAAGATAAAAAAATCCATAATGCAATGATTAACGGTATATTAATAAAGCTTATTATCTTCCATTTAAGATTAGCATGTTTGACGACCTGAAACTTACTTTTTTTGTGCATTGTCTGTTCTCTTTTCAAAATAAGTTCATAAACAACCACAATATAACTTTTCATTACAGCAGTTCATTGCAGTAACATTTTTAATTGGATTGAAATCCTTTTAAGAGAATGAGGTAAGTCAAACAACCCTACAAAGTAAAAGGTTCTGTTTAAGCAAATGACAAATTACACACAATCCAATGCTAAGGCAGTATCACAATGTATAAATTAGCGTGGATAGAAAACATAAAGGATTTTCTAAATTCACTTCCTTATTATTATGTAAGGAAAATACATCACAGATTGTGTTTTAGTCTTCAAGCGAAGAAGAATCACAAAATACAGTCAAGGAGATGTCTTTCATCATGTCTTTTAAAAGCCTGTGAGACAAATTCCTTCATCAAATTCATTAATGTAAAAACAAATTCAGAAAACTTATTTATGAATGCTGTCCTGTTAAATTATGAATACCAATAATAAATTCTTTAGTTCCTCATTTATTTGCGTACTCTGCATATGAACAGGCATGACTTTATGTATGAATAAAATATGCCTATTATATAGCCATACACAGAGCTAATATGAATGCTTCTGTTGCACAATGTCAGAAAAGGACAGATTATTAATCAAAGTAGAGAGGAGACAGAAGCAAAGAAGAAAGCAGATCATGCACAAGAACTTTGTTAGTTGTTCTAGAATTCCTGACTTCTGTGTGGAAGAAAATGTGTGCTTTGGATACAGAACAGTCAGCTAACAACTCTTTATCTTGTTGTGTAATGAAGGAAGTTTGGGATCAACATCAGCTTCTAAAAGGGGTTTAAAACAGATATAGATAACCAGGTGAAGGGAAAGAAGAAGGGGAAGGGGACCAAGCACAGATCATGCTATCCGAAGTTTTGTCGGAGCACCAGAGGGAGTGGAACATGGTGGGAGTAAGGGGGGAATGCTGGTTTCAGAAGGAAACCTGCTGAACTGAGTGCTCTCACTCAGGACAGACTAAATAGCGACCTCACTGGACACTTCTGGTGGGGATGTTTCCCTAAGACCCTGTTCCAATCGTGACAGGTACATAAGACATTACCCTAGCCCCTTCACAAGTTGCAGGAAAGCAGGAATTCCTGAGTCTGATGCATAGGGAGGGACAGGTGTTTTCAGGGACTGTCCTCTTCTTGTATTGCTCTTAGTGGTTGTGATACCTGGAGATACTCCACATAATAACCATTTGCCATTTCACCTTCCTGTCCCAACTTTCCACACTTGAATATCAATGTAGCATATATTTGAACTCATAACACTCAGTTCTTTTCACTACTATGTAATACATATGCTAACCAGCAAGAGATGAAAACTGTATTCTTGTAGATGAGCTAACAGAATCTTCCTATTTCTTCATTACCTACAGATGGGGTTGCGAAACATTTTTTTCAGTCTTAACTCTTCCTTTAAGCATGCATACACACATACATGCATATATGTACACACACACACACGCGAACACAGAGTATGTGTAATACGGTACTCAGAGGAGCTATTGGAGCTACTTCAAAATGATGGCACGTGGGTACTGGAAGAAGTGTAGTACTAAGGAGTGCTACAGCCAGAGCATATCACATCTGGAAAACTGGGGTTGAGCACCTCGTTGCCCCCATCCACATCTTTTCTTTGTTTCAAGGGTACCTTCATTACGTGGAGGATGGGGATCTGACCCTTCCAACACTTCTTGCAATGTGCGTTTCTGTTGATGTCAGGAAGGCTACACTGTATAACGAACTCTACATTCACTATTGGGTATAGCAGCAATTTTTAAATAATTTCATATAAAGAACAAGAGCTGTGGTCTAGGATTACTTTATCTTAAATCAAATTTCATTCATGCAGTCCTAGAGTATGATACACGTGCAAGGTTAAAAACAATTCTGCATGAAGACTGAATGCTTTGGTGTCCTCTCTGCACCTTGTTGAACAATCAGTACCTCACAAAAATGTTTCAGTATCATTCCTCACAGTATGTACCCAGTGTATCTCAGAATGATTTGTATTTCTTTTTACACTTTATACATAATATCATACTTGCATTTTAAGTATCAAAAATACATTGTTAAAAGATCTTAATAATAAATGTCATAAATCCAGAGTTTTCATCAAAGGGTAAAATGATTCAAGACCTTTAGTGAATGGACGATGAAAAAGAAACGTTTCCAAAAGCTACACATGATTTATGGTATTACGCTACCAACAGCTGCCCAATCAGCTCCGGGTTTCTGTCCTTTATTACTGCTGTGATAAGAGCAGCAGCAGAATTTACTGTCTCCTGAAGCAGCAAATGGTCCTGGGAAGAAAAGAAAAAAGAAGCAGGGGAAACAATACGTTAACAAAAGTGGAAAAAGTAACTATTTAAAACCAATTTTCAAGTATTGCAAAATTACCATATGATTGTTGAAAAAAATAAAAATATTTATTTGCACTTATTAGAAGAACTTCTCAAACTTATACTTTAAGGACACACGATTTCATAGTAATATCCATTCTCCAATCTCCATGATGATTTAAAAAGCAAAATTGTTTTTTAAAAATGAATATATTTTAACTGCCAGAATTAATGCTAGCTATCCAGAGACCACCAAAACAGAAGCTTGTTTCTGTCACTTGCTTCCTAACTGATTTTTAAAATCTAAAATGTAGTCAAAATTTTGGGTTTGAAAACATTGGGACAAAATTGAGGATTTAATTGAGTAGTGTAGTTAAAGACCTGTAACTTTAAGCACCTACTGAATCCCATGTGTAGTCTACAACCTACTTTTGAACTCAGAAAGGCATTTAAGCACTGGGACTTCAGTGGTTTAGGCTGATCTTTGTATCAAATGACGTTAAAAAGTAGTCTGGTTTTGATAGGCAAGTATAGAGACCAACACAGGAAGAAGCAATAAAATGAGACTTTGATTCTGTGCTTCTAACTGAGCACTCCAGCTCGCATTTGAAAGAGTCCTTTGTCTAATTGCCAAGTTTTCTTAATTGTATTGACTATAAAAGGTTGGCCTCTTGCTACCAGTAACATTTTAATTTGCGCACTGGGAAAACATCAATAGGTGTAGCCAGGCATAGACACACCCCTGGAGAGAGAAACAGGAGGGAACAATTTCTGTGAAGCAACAGAGAAAAAGAAAGGCCTACAAAACTCTAGGGAGAATCTAGAAGAGTTTCAAATACAGAAGGGGAGCTACAAAGAGAAAGCGAGAGCTGTTCTCCGTATCCACAATGGATAAAACTGGAAGCTATAGGCTTAAGGGAACTTAAACTGGGATACAAGAAGTCAGAAAAGTGTTTTGACAGTAAGGACTGGTATACAATAGATCGGATTATCGGACAAATCAGGGAAACTCCATCATTAGGGTCCTGCCACATGAGACCCACGTACATGTAAAACGGGGTGCAGGTACGGCACCCTGCCTGGGGCAGGAAGATGGAGCAGTTCGATTCTGTATCTTTTCACCACAACTTTTCCAGGATGCTGCATCAAGGAATAATTTGTAGATGACATGTTTAAGACACTTGGATTAATGGAGAAAGGAAATGGTTTCAACAACTTTTACACAAAAACATAATGTTAATCACGGCTTCTCAAGGCCACTGCTGAGGGGACCTACCTGTTCAACTAGTACAGAGGGGAGCTGGAGACTAAAATGCTGGGGTTGAAGGAAAAATTGATAGGAGAAAAGTATTGCTGGAACACTCTAAAATATGTAGCATTATATTTTATAATGCTCTTATTAACATTCTGCTTTATGTAAATGACGGGAAAAATGCTAGAGAGGTAAATGGATAGTATTAGAAAGAGCTAGTTTATACTTGATTCTTTTACCATTCCTGGAAAAATTGTATTTGCATGTGACTAAATTTTTATCTGAAAAATGACAGCAGCTTTCAGTACTTAAAGGGGGCGTACAGGAAAGATGGGGAGGGACTCTTTCTCAGGGAGTGTGGTGATAGGATGAGGGGTAATGGTTGTAAACTGAAGAGGGCAGATTCAGATTAGACATTAGGAAGAAATTCTTTACTCTGAGGGTGGTGAGGCACTGGAACAGGCTGCCCAGAGAAGCTGTGGGTGCCCCATCCATCCCTGGAGGTGTTCAAGGCCAGGCTGGTTGGGGCTCTGAACAACCTGGTCTGGTGGGAGGTGTCCCTGCCCATGGCAGGGGGGTTGGAACTAGGTGATCTTTAAGGTCCCTTCCAACCTCAACCATTCTACGATCTAAGTAAGCTGTTACAATTTGTAAACCCCCAAAAGATTACACTCCTCACAAACTCATGTTATATATTCTAATATGCAGTAAAATTATTCACTAGTGGTCTAAAAGATTGTCTTGGAGTAAAAATGTTCACCACAGCTGTGTCTTCCTGTTTACTGAGTGACACCTCCCGTTCAGCTCGGCGAGGAGTGCAGAAGTGTACCCAGGTCCTGCTCCTCCAGTACCTTTTGTGGTGGATGGAGGGTGCAAAGAAGAACTCAGAATCCGCTACTCCGGTTTGGTGGGGGTGTCATGCCCTCATTTCCCGTGGGTACAAACTGCTGTACAATGTACAAAGAGAGCAGAAGTCCTGCGCATACACCCACTCAGACAGCAAACACTGCAGTCGCTTTCAAGATCTAGCAACACATTTACTGATACTCAGCAGGACCAATCTCTTTGCGCCCCTCTGCTTTTTGTTCAGTTGGTCTTGAGAAGCACTTCACAATTACAGACACTGTTTTCCAAATGGGCTTCCAGCCATATCTGAAGTTGGCTGGAGGTGTGTATTTTTTTTCCCATTTCACAAAAAAGAAAAAAAATACACCTGGCCAGGAATGCTCTTAATGTTTCTTCCAATAAATCTTTCCACATCCTCTGTTGGTTACTGGATTCAGTACACATTCCTTTGCAGTAATAAATTATTTAAGTTTTTGAACATAAAAGGAAGCAAGAGAAAGAAACTTAACTTTCACAGGAGAGAATGAAAGTGACACCATAAGATTCCTTTAGACTGAAAAAAGCTTTTTCTAAAGCTAAACCTAAAGCTTTAGTGCTAATTTCCATGTTCTGAAGGAACAAAAAATTATGAACTGTATTTGTGACCCCGGCAATGCTGCGCAGTAATGTGTACAGAAACCCACATGCAGAAGTGATCTATAAACCACACTGAAACCAACTGGTGAATTGCACTTTGTTCAAAAAGTGAAACACAAAAACTAAGCCGCTCAAATTAAAATAATTAATAATCTGATTATTAATACTATTATGGTTCCTGTCTTAGAATCAATCAGTACAATGGCAGGAACAATGAACTGTCATACAGGACTGGCCCCGGTGCAGGATTGGTCCCTGTAGGTCTGTTTTTTGGAAACAACCAGAAGTGTATTCTTTAAGTGAATATACATTATCTTATTTAAAATAACAAATGTAATAGAAAAGATATTCTTAATTTTATACAGTTACCGTTGATGGTTAAATGACATCATGAAGCACGTACTGAAGCGTTTCAAAGGGCAATCCTTTAAAGTATTTATCGTAGGGGTTACTGGCGCTCCTTCCTGGTAACACTGTCCCAGTCTGATCTCAGGGTCACCTGTTCATTGAGCAGTGTCCCGCACCGGGCCTACGAGCCAGCCTCTGAGCGCAGGAGAAATCAGTGCCACAAAGGTCAAGTATGTGCCATTTTTAACTTGCTTTATTCTCCCAGCCACAGTCTTACTGGAACCAGATAGTAAATAATGCAAAAAAACTGGACTCTTCCAGGAATTTCAAAATCATTGTATATCCTGTATCTTTCTGAGAATCAAAACTCGCTCTTATGCTAGGAATCATTATTGTAGTATCCGATGATCATAGCCTGTGCATAATTGATAACTTTTGTTGATTTCTAGTCTTTATTACCAAGAAAAAGAGAACAGAAAAAGACATTTTAGCAACTGAAAGAGAACACATTGTTCAAAGTGTACGCATAACGCTGACTGACGCAATACTTAAGTTGTATCTTGTGAAGAATATTAAAAAGAATTTAAATGACAGAATTCAACAACAACCCAGGAAAGAAAAAGAATCTCGTGGGTCTTTATTAATTTAAAGTTAAACAAATAAGTGAACACTTTGAGTCCCCTGGCTATGCCCTTAAAACACCCATGTTTCTGACACTGCAATGTTATTTCTGGCAGCAGCGCTGATTACAGCTGATAGTGCCTACAGGGAGGCTTCAATAAGAATGCCAGGACAAATTTAATCTACCACACCTAACTCCATTGCACATACAGGCCTCTGATCCTCTTTTATATTCAATGGCATAGCACTAAATCTTTCAAAAATCTCATTATTAGTTGCAGGAAGTCAAATAATCAAGCCGAACCAGGTCTTCACATGTCTAATTGCCTGACGTGTTTGCATATATTGTAACCACGATAAAAAACAGGATGTAAGAACAGAACGATCAATACAAATCCTCATGTAGCCCACAAGAGCTCTTGCACGTTATTGCCCACCCACCGCTCAGTGTTGCAAATTCCAAGCAGAGAACATACTTCAGCACGCTAGTCAGCGAGTGCATATCCCTGCACGCGCTGGATGGATCAAACGCGAATAGTTCTTTCCCTCATTAACGAAATCCTTAAAAAAGACCGTGACCTTTAAATAAGACTTGGAGGCAGTAATGATTTTAATGGATTAATGACTGAATTTCCACATGATCAACTGGTGTGCCATGATCCCCCCTAAACCATTGTGATATTCACTGCCTATTCATTCCATCCAGCAACTCAAATGAGCCTCTTGTAAAAAAGAAAAACCAAAAACCCCTAACATTTCTTGGCCATTAATAAATAGAATTTTTTATTGTTTGAACAGATGATTAACTGCATTTATAAGCTAAAAACAAAACTTTTACCACTTTATATTTATGTACTTTGGAAAAGAAAGTACTCAGAAACACTGCCAACCTTATAAACCATAAATCCACATAACAGCACTTTGATTCCAAAATAAAATATCCACTTTGTCTGTTATTAAATAGTAAAAATATTCCAACATAACCATATTGTGTGATGGTTGTAACTCATATTCAGAATTTATTTGATGTAGAGTTACTGACTGTAGGGGTTTTCTGGTCTGCAGAATAAGACTGGGAATGGATACAGGGACAGAGTTAAAGTTGTGTTTGGAATATGCAATCTGATATTTTACAAATGTGCATTTATTTAGGAAACTGTGAGGATATCTGAATATTTACTGACATTCCCCTAACGATTCATTTCCTTGCTTCAATCTGTTTGGGATTTTTTTTCCCCCAGCTGGAACTACACATATATGCACGCTTCAATTTACATATGTACTAGTTCAGTTTAAGCATAGCTTGAAAAACACACACTACCCTTTTTAGCTAAAAAGAAAAAAAAAAGTGCCTGTGCAGGTATTACCTCCGCCTTTTAGTGCATCCCTCCAAAAGAACAAAACAGCTGTGTTCCATTATTTGCACTCTGTTTTGCTGTAATATTATTTGACTTTCCATTTAATACAGTTTTTAAAAATGAATAGAACTGTAACGTCAGCCCAGACTATATGGCTGACGGGAAACCTGAAAACATGATTTAAAGATGCTGCTGAATGTAGGGAACATCAATATTAATACAGTTACGTTTGTACCAGGAACGGAAAGAGGGCCAGGGCATGCACTGGGATGCCCCTGCCCTTGCTGTTCCATTGTAAGCCCGCTCCCTGGCACAGTTTTGGCTCCTGCCAGCTAACATGTTCCCAGACAATGGCTGGGCATGGTTCAGGGGACAGCACAGGCCAGGGACTGCTCCCAAGGGACAGGCTGAATGAGGCCACCCTCTTTTGGGAAAATGAGAACTTAGCCATATGGACATGAGGCATGCTGTGCCTTTTAGCCCTAGGACAAGAGAACCGCCCCTGACCTGTTTTACTTAGCAGTATAGACGTAGCCTAAGTATCGCTGGGAAGCAACAGTTGTGCCTTTCCCTACCCAAATGCATCAAGAATGCATAGACCGACGATCAAGTAACCCCCCAAGAATTAGGCACAAATCCCATGTAGCTCCCACATAAACACAGTCATTTAAAAAAAAAGATTAACTGCTCCATAGACACCTTTCCAACCAAAAGAGAGAAGGAGAGAGGGACGAACCACACCACAGGACAGCACTCATGCTGTATTGCACGTTCCTGCCACCTTACAGAAAAGGGCTGGGGCCAGCAGAAGGACCACGTGATGGAGCGTGTCCACTGCTCCCTTTCGCAGGGTGGGCCCTGGGTGCACACCAGGCACATCACAAGGCATGAGTGGAAAAGAAAAGGGCCGAAATAGTCCGTGTTCATAGAATCCTAGAATGGTTAGAGTTGGAAGGGACCTTAAAGATCATCCAGTTCCAACCCCCCTGCCATGGGCAGGGACACCTTCTGCTAGACCAGGTTGCCCAAAGCCCCATCCAGCCTGGCCTTGAACACTTCCAGGAATGGGGCATCCACAACTTTCCTCGAAGTTTTGTTCTGGCAAGCATCTTGCAAAACACTATGTTGGCAGTACAAGAGGAGCTGTTGTTAATTTAGAACTCCATGGGATGCTGCAACTTATACTAAGGCTATATGAGGTGTCTCCAAAACTCGCCTGATATCACATACTAACAGTGTTTTATTTGCATTCAGAGAAACTGAGTAGAGAATCTAGCCTCAAAAACCACAATACTTGAAATTTTAATCTTCAACTTTTTTTTTTTTTTAATTTAAAAAGATGACCTGAGGAGGGACTGAGGTTTTTCCACTACTAAAAATCAATCGTATAACATGGTTTGGTGTTTATTCTAATCTCACCATGAGGAATTCTCTGGTAGACTCATGAAGAAGCATTTTTTCCTACTCAAGATATGTAGTGGCATGCATCTATATACTAAAGCAACCTCCATTTCTGTAATGGTACAAATTAAGCTGAAGTCTCCTTTCTTCTTAAAATGCTTCCACATCACATTTTTAAAGCCATGTGCCAAAGGATCTATTGATAAGTGACATCTCATACATAATATCAATGCAGCAAGTTACCTCAATAAGAAGATAGCTATGTAGATCATTCTAAAAGATAAGAAAACTATTTCTCTGAATATTTTTGGCTTTCCTTTAAAGTAATACAGAAATAATTAAGGTAGCATTTGAGTTCAGATAGGTAGTTGGGTTCAAATTTACTCCAATGGATTCATAATTGAACCTCTGTATATGCAGCCTTGTGCCTTTTTCTGAACTAAGAAAATGCAATCAATTCTTCATTAGTGGGTACTTCTCAAAATACAAATAATTTAGAAATCTAGATACTCGGGATGCAAAGGAGAATTGAGAAAAGAGATGAGCGGCACTCGAAGAACCAAATTGTCTCTGTGCTAATGGAGCCTAGTGGACCTCTTAGTTCATGAACACTGACAGATCTGAATTAATTCCCTGCAGTGAAATGGTTGTACATCCATGCTACAGTCAAACTCGGATAAATTGTGCATAAATATGTGATACTGTTCTTTATCTCTCTCTCCTGTACCACTGCTCAACCGTGCCTCTTATAGTTTGTCACAAGAAAATGGAGAGCCATCAACATTTAAAACGACTGTGTGGATACACTGAGGACAGATGAGTATTTTAAATCTCCTGGAGTCTGTAAGGATTATGTCCGTAATGCTATTGCGTGTATCTTTTCACCTAAGATTCACAGATTTTAAACTGAAGGTAAACATTGCTCTTGTGTTAAAAAAAAAACCCCAAAAACCAGCACAAACAAACAAAAACCCAAACAGGATTAATTCCTTTTGCTAGTATGAAAAGAAGAGACAGAATTCCCCTAAATCAGCAGTTTTAAAACACTCCATTATCTACATGTTCTGCAACAAGTAGGTGACCAGGGTTCAGCTCCCTTCCTTGTGTGAGGTGGTTAATCCATCCCCCAGCTCCCACTTTTGTTTTTGGATTGGGGTTAGAATTCCTGTGGAAGAATACCCGTTCTACATACAGTCACTGTATCACAACAGAAAGATGACATGACTACAGCCTGGACGCTAGTCCAGACCCCTGGGGAGCAAGTGAAAGCTCTGTTCTAACTTTTGCTCCAAAAGGTTGTTCTTTTGGTGTAAAATAGACAGATGATGTTTGGAACAGACATGAGCTTGGTGCCAATGCCTCTGTCATCTGCAGAGCTAGACTTCGTATTTCCCTGTTTTTGTCCTCTCAAAGTCTTTTTTCGTCCCTGTAAGAAAAATTGTTAGCGTGATCACACTGAATAATCAATAAAAATTCCCAGACCAAAAAATTGTCTGAAGAGTTTGTTATAAAGAGCATTTTCAGCACATTCAGTCATTGCAGCTTAAGCAAGAGTTTTCATTCAGCACCTACCACTATCTGACCTAAGCTCTTGGCAAGAGCGAGTATGTCAGTAGTGCTGGCACAACCGTCTGTCAACCATTTTTCCCTCTAAGTTGTTCAAAAAGCTACCTAATGCTTGAGTTAGCAGCCAATTCTGCCACCTGTATGAGACTGGTACAAAAATACCGGCAGAAATAAGCCATTTAACAGATGTGGTTGCCTGCAAAGGTATATTATGTGTTTGAGGTTTCTTAGAGGTGGTCTCTTAATACAGTATGTTACTAAATAAGACTATAATATGAAATGTATTCATGTTAATATATGTTACTGTACTACTTACAGGCCCTATAAGGTCTTACTCCAGTAACCTTGTAAAACACACCATAAGGGGCTTTAGGGGGCAGGAAAAAATGCTTCTTACTATCAATATAGGGAAAGTGAAATGCTCCTGAGGCACAGGAGACTTGCCTTCTCCTCTGACAACCAGCACCACAAGCTGCTGAAAATCTAAGATTGGGCTGAAGCTGAGTGAAGCTGTGGCAAGTCTTTCTTTTGGTTTCAGAAAGCTTTGGATCAATCCAATAGCACTGACAAATTCATGGGGGGAATGGGATTCGAGCCTTCCACGCAGCAGCAGCATACAATAGCGTTTCCCTCCATGTGTATGTGTGGCGGATCCTCTGCTGCCTGTTCCACTGTGAGAGTCTATAAATACTTTGATGGGCTGCGGTGTTAAGTTTTGCAGGCGGCCAGGAATACATAGCAGACCCACCACACGCAAACATACAGAAAAAATGGGTTAAGTAGTGCCGGCCTCCTGCAAAACATAACACTCCAATCATGCAAATCATTTACAGACTGTTGCAGTACACAAGGCACCAAGCGAAGACGGAGTAGCTACGAATCATGTATGAATGCATTTGACACATGGGGCTTGCAGCAGAGCAAAAGCGCTTCAGCACAGTTTAGCTGGCTTTCCCCTATTATAAGCTGAGAAATACAGCACTTTCAAGCTCACTTTCACTCAATGACTAGTGTTTTAGCCCGAGTCAGCAGTAAGTACGAAGGCAAAAATACGTACGTAGGGAAGACTGAGAGAAGTGGTGGGGGAACAAGGTAGGAGAAAGGGGAAAAGAAGAAATGATAGAGATAAAAGATTAAGTACACACCTATCTCAATCCTCAAAATATAAAAATACATGCCATTGCTAAAGATCAGGAGAGATTAGTATCAATGTCAGAGGCTCTATCTGATAGGCAAACTGTGCCATATACTGCAGGTAAAAAAAAAAAAAAAAAAGTAGGACACTTCTACCCGGTGAGATCTGAGGTCATCAGTGTAATCGTAAAGTTATAAGTAGGTAAGTATCACATACCTGAATGCTTCTCTTTACTTTTAGAGCACTATGCCATCCTTACTGAGGATCTGACAAAACCTACCTAATGGGGACACAGAAAACAATACTGCACTTCTTTGTGTAAACTGCAAGAGTAAAAAAGTACCTATTTTATGGCAAATTTAACACCGTATATTTTGATATTACAGGTTTTTCCTTTCTGTCCCATATCGTATTGACAACATAGACTGGATGTTGCACTTTGCAAGAAAAAGATGAACACAATAGATTGCAAACATCTAAATTACTAATATGCAGTACAAGACATTAAATGCCTTAGCTATCACAGGTTACAGAATTTTGCATACAAATGTGCAGGAGCAGTTTCATATAATTTGTGACATACAATTTGTGATTGCAATTATCAGTGTTATACAGAACGACTGGGCAAATTTTAATTAGTGACTGTGACAAAATGGGAAGGTCTTTGGAAAGCATGAGTGATGCATGTGAATCTCCTGGGGGATGCTGAAAATCAGCGCAGGGGAAATGTGAGCATTTTTTCCACTCTTTCGGTCCAAAGCACACTTTTCTCCCCTCCTATAGGTGCTACCTTCATATGGAATATTATGCATGACGGACATCCAGCTCTTGATAATAAGAAGAGGGATGCTTGCATCCATTTCAATATAAGCGTTCTGTTCAGTCATTAAAATCTTCATTATACAACTCCTACAGGCTCTAAATAATCTGAAATACAGGCACACGGCTGCAGTAACTAATTGATTGGAAACATTCCTCTTGATTACAGATCATTTATTTGAGATGGTTCAGAGGAAAAACTGTATAGCCTACTAAAAAACAAAATTAAAACTCCTCCTTTGGGAAAAGAAATAAACAAAACCCAAGAGATTCTGACGGGCAAAGTATGCGTACACATGTGCTGGGCTATTGTTCACATCTCAGTCTTGTGGCTTCCAAACTTTTAGGATGATAATATCAGTTCAGTGGGGTAAAGGCCACATTCCAGTCTTGGTTACAGAAACACAAACCAAAGTAACTGCAGTATTACGAGCCCAGTTGCTCTGCAGTTGCAGAGACTGAAATTCAACTTTAAACTCTGTATTTTGCTACAGAAGACCTAGTATTTAACTGTTTTTAAACTGTTCTCTTAAAATCTCAAAAGCAGCTTTAAAGTAACTCAAATGTCAGTGTTTTGGGCAGTAAGACACAGTGAGAGGGCGTGGCTGCGCAGAACCTCATTGTTAAGCATTTGATATCACAGATTTCCCTAATTTGATACTCTTAATTGAATCTAGCTAGTTGCTTGCATGTGGCTCTCGAGTTGCATCATCTCATCATTCCATCTGAGGAGGGACTTATTGCAGAACAAATCGTAAAAATTTCATGTTTAAGTTACACACTGAAATTTGAAGACATCCTTAACATTTAAAATTGAACATTCATCCTACATCTTCCATCTCATCACTCAAATTTTACTTCTTTGACCACATTTGTGTGAAGTTTACGCATAGTTTATGTCCCATCTCTTACTTCTTTTCCTGTCTACAGCTGAGGGTCTACAGACTACTGGAAGAAAAAAAAAATAATTCCTTACTACTCAAGACTTTTATGTAAGGCCAAGCTAGTCTACTTTCCCAAAAAAATAAAAATACCAGACTGATGAAGAAGTGTCCAGAAACGAGACAGAAAGTTACAAGGACATGAGGTGACATCTCTCCTTGGAGAGTAAGAGGAGAGTAGTCAGCAGGGGAAAAACAAGTTACAACACAAGTTATTAATAAAGATTCATTTCCTTTGTCTCTCACACCAATATGATGTTTTAATACATTAATTTTGTGGTAATTCTGATTGTTCTCAACATTTCTTTGCATAGAACATGAACTTGTTCCCTGCTTCAAAGCAGTCTTCATGCAGTGAATGCAATAAGCAGGACAGGAACTTGCATTGCTTGCAAGCACAAATAATTCTATGAGCAAAGGAGCTCTAAACACAGCCAAGTAGACTCAAATATACTCGAATACACTCAAAACTGCTGTGAGTGGAGAAAGTGTATTTGCCTCTATTGTTTTCTCTCAGGTATGTTGCCTACACAATGTTTACCTACACACTGAAGACTGGACAGTTTATCTGAGCAGCACCCCAGGACATGAACTGAATGAAACCCTAGCCAGCACGCATGAGGAAATAATAATAATTTCTAAAAATGTTGATCCAAACTGCTAATTTATCTATTCTCTACTTCTTTGTCCTCCTCAGTTCATAGCCCAACGCCAGTGCAAATAGAGCACTTGCCCATGTTAAAGTTTTCAGCTAAGCAATGAAGGGAGCACATAAATTTTGAATAACTAATCCTAAAGGAAAGATGGTCCTTGCAGTCTGGTGTGAGCAGAGGCGCTGGGTTCAGAAAGCAGCTGCAAACAGCCCGTGTCCAATCCAACAGACAGGGCAGAGAAGAATCATAAAAACATACCAGGAAACCACTGTGACAAAGTCCTCGCTTTTCACTGAGTGGCTGAAAGGAGTGACGAGCACCGGACACACCGCGTCTTTCCATGGAAGCATGGATGGTAGTAACGCAGGGACAGGGCTGAGGGGTATAGTGCAATTTTTAAAGATACAGTTGAAGTATCCTCAAGCCAGCTAACATGCTAGCAGTATGACTGGAGCAGCACAAAATGTCAGCATGGACTAATCACACATGCACTTACTCACTTTCTCAGCTGGCTTTTGCAGCCCTTAAGTAGCTCACACTGTTCTGAGTCTGGGCCTCCACCTGATCGTCCCTCCACAGCTTGAGTCACACGGAGAAGTCTCTCCTGCCACTAGCTACTGATTAAACCATCACATAGTTGGAGGGCAAATAGCCAGTTTCCAAAAAAACCCCTTCGAGTACAAAGCCCAGTGACAGGAAGGCAGAAGAGGGCCCATAACTTGCCTTGTAGCTAAAACGCAGCAAACAGATACAGCAGTTTTAGTACTGTTCCTCAGGGTTCACCAGTAAATCCTTATCCTTAAACTCAAAATGTACAATCTTTACAAATTTATGCCTGCGTTTAGATTCTAGTTTTCTTTTAGGCTATGGGAGTCTAGCTACACCACAATGATAGAGCTCACAGATGTTCTCTTACATAAAAATCAGGGTTTGCCAAGACAGGCTTCTCTTTCTTTCTGCCAACTAATATCAGCCCAAACCATCTAACACAATAGCCTGTCTATATACAAACAAAGGCACTCAAAATGAAAATATATCCAAGTGATAAAACTCTTGTAAAATAACAAAAAAAAAAAATTGTTTTGTGCTTTTAGAAAAATGGCTATTTTAAAACTTTTAAAAGAAACAGAAAGAATTAGAATAAAAAGGAGGAGAAAAAGAATAAAGAGAAAAAGAATAAAGAAGTAAAGGAACAAGTTTTGCTTTAGCAGACGGCTAACTGTACTCCGTAATTAAGATGTTTTATTAAAAATAAAACAGATGAAATATTTTGTTAGCTATGAACACATCTCTTTTTATGAGATTAGCATTCAATGTTAAGCTTATCCTTCAGGTGTGTTGCATCTTGAGTTGCATAACAGAAGAGTCTATGTTTTACAGCCTTTAACACTTTCAATTAAATTGTTACCAAAGTTTCCTTTCAAAACATCCTAAAACCATCTTGTGCCTACTTGTAGCTTTAAATATGTCTGTGACTGTCTGCAAAGATAAGTTCAGTTCTCTCCACTATCTTCTCGTAATAGGCATTTGATTAAGAAACTATTTATGACAGTTTCCAAGGGCATGACTAAACACGATGTGTAAGAGTTTACCACATCACTTACTCCTCACTTTAAAATTTGGGTCATTCAAAGCTAATTGAAATCAATGGGCTGAGAACAGTGTGACCCGTGCTATTTTCACGGTGATGGGCACTAGTCTTTATCATAAGAAAGGGGATTGCCATTCTTCCAAGACAGTAAGGTAAAAGAGGCGATATTAATGTCTTGTAGACTGCCTGCATGTGGAGTGTTTTGGTTTTTCAGATTTCCCTATAAAAGCTGAATATTCAGCTAAATATTACTGTTGCCAATATTCAGAAGGGATGCAAGAATCTTGATATTGGACATTTAGTAAATACCTGTATAATTCACTTGCAGGATCTCTAAAGTGTTTTAAAATATGTTAATTGGTAACAATATTTAAAATAAACTCAAGAATAATTTAGAGGACTTAACAAAATTGTTGGATTATTTTCTGAATATCACTGTCAAAAATGAAAGGAAGCAGAACACTAAGTAGTTTTCAATCTGATAGTAATTTTGACAGCAGTTAATCATTAGAGATCCTGGACATAAGACTACAGAGGAATTTTAAATTGATTTTAAAAAGTCATTTTTTTTGGTAAGAACTGTATTGTAACAACACTTATGTTTAAGGGAAACATAGTAGCTTAATTTTGTTGGGTTCTGGTCTTGCTATCCACAGCTACCAAGCAATTAAATCCCATGAAATGGTACAGTTACTCAAGTGAGAACACTGGATGGCACAGCTATGCATCCGAGCACCCAGTGTGTGAACCCAGCTAGTACAGCCTGCAGAGGTGTTATACCATAGATTTGTTTGGTTAAAAAGAAAAGCAATGTAGCTCTGTTTAAGCCTTATCCAGAATTAAAAACTAGTTCAGCTCCTCAAATAAGTTAGGTGTTAGTTAAGAACGGATCTCCTGGTGTTTCAACTAGAAAGCACAACTTCTACTCCTTCTCTGACTTCTACTCACTTTTCTTTTCCTTCCATCTTCGGTATTTGCTTCCAAGTTCACAGCTGCATTTAGAACTGCATGTATCTTTTTACACGAGCAATGATTTCACATTGTTCATCTCCTCAGCCTGTATTGATTAGATGAATGTGTGGTTTGGCTTTTCATGGACATGTTTTAAAAGTTTCCTCTAGACAAAAGAAGTAATCTCAAACTCCATTTCCACTAATTCCTCTCTTGACTCAATTTCTCTTTTGTCTTCAACAAACTGTATTCCCTTGTGCCTGCTCTTGGCCTCAGCTTTTACCCTGCATGCTCTACTTCCATAAATCTGCTGTCTATTCAAGTAAGCAGAACTACGTCTGCAGCACTATGTACGTGCCACAGCCTTGTCTCTTAACACTCCTAGTTGTCCTCAGTCACAATGTCTCCTTCACATTAACTACTGAGATTAACTTTCTATTATTTTCTCGAAGCTTACTGCATTAGGAACTTTTCCGTTAACGTTTGCTGCTGAATACCCTTTCATATGCACAAAGTGAGACTCCATTCTCCCAGTCAAACAAATCTACTAAGAAGGACAGCTACGTGTTCCCTTCAAGGTCCATTAAACAAAACACAGGCTGTCTTGTGTGTGAGACTGTCTATGGACCTGCTCTAGTCCAAAGATGGGCATTTAAAATCCTCATTCTCTCAGTTACTGCTTTCTGATTATTTCCTACCAGTTTCCACGTATCCTCTCCTTTAACCAGATCTGACACTAGCAGAAAGGATTTCCTGAATTGTTTAGCCTAACCTTCATCCAAAAAAGTATTCTTGTCTTCATGCCTCTGTTATTTTACTCTTCTTATAACACTGATGTTGCACCACATATTTTTACATAAACTGCGTATTATAATAGAAACATCCATTAGAAAAAAACTTCCTGTCTTCCACTCCCCTTAAACTTTTGAAAAGTTTTTCAAATCTTTGCTGTCTTTACCAATATCCTAGACAATATAAGCAAATAGTTCAGCTTTTCCCAAGAATCCAAGACCTACACTTTCAAGACATACACCTTGCTTTTATGTAGAGACTCATTGGGTCCAAACCCACTGGTGAAATCTTTCATAGTAGTTATGCATATACAACACACCAAGAGTATTATTCTGACTGATACTAGAATATCTGACTTATTTTTCCATTTTTTAAAATGTTTCAAATACAATTTATATGACTCTATTAGTAGGATGGAAATTTGAAGTGTCAATTTTAATTTTTGTGTATCTGTTCGTGACCATCTCAAAGCCTTATGAATATATACTAGAACTAATTTGTTTAAACAAACTCAATAGAAAAAAAAGTGGTTGTATATGATGGTAATAAGTATCAGTTAGGAGCATTATTAAAAATTTTGCAATGACATTTAAAATGATAAATCAGGAAGTTTTGTCTCTCTAAAATTCAACACAAATATCAGAAAGAACATATCTTAAAACGCAGAGCTATTTATAAAATAAAATGTAATTAGGACAAAATAATCTTTCCCAAAACATTTCTAGATTCACTCCATGCCATTAGGATGTACTTAGGGAAATAATGAATTTAGAGAGTTTTGTATAGGAATCCTTGTTCCTGCAGCTATCATCACATTGAGTAAACATATGTGACAACCAAATTCATATTCTGCAGTCCATAAATATCAGGAGGTCTACAGCCAAATCAGTCAATAGAAGCAATCCTTTAATGTGCTTAACTGATAATGTTCTGAGAAAGCTGCTACAGACCCTACAATTTTTTAAGTCCTAGAGTTGGCCACTGTGATGTTACTTTCTGCTGCGACTTCACTATGTGTTTAAAGGAACCAATATTGTATTTACACAATAGATAATACATAAACTGTAATAAGTTATGACAGGCATTGTATTTCAAGACAATTATAATTTGCCTCTAGTAGCTTTATAAGGCATGAGACTAAATACCTATTGAGTTTTACCACCCAAGAAGTACTGTTTTGGACTGGAATGCCTGGATTATATTACCGATATAAAATAGAAAATAAACCTCAAAATAAGGAAAACAGGCTACATATTTATTTGTGAATGATCTCATTGCACACCAGCTCCAGAACATTAATTTTATCAAGAACCCTGAAGCTATTTGTAATGGCAATTGCTATCAGTTCATTTGCAAATTCTTAACCTGTTAGGCAAAGAAAAACACAGTTCAGATGAAAAGAACTAGAAAAGATTCTCATAAACAGCGTTACAAAGCAGAAGTACTGCATGACTGTGAGATTCTGCCAGCACCTACTGTTTATAGATCATGCACTAATATGATCTGATTTGTTAACTTAGAATCTGAAAATAACATTTTAAAAAGTTCAGACTTACAAAACAGTGCTAATTCATGACCAAAGGGTGAAGAAGCATATTCACACCTGTTCATTAAAAAAAAACCAGTCCATGAATCTTTGTATCTAAGTAAGACTTTACACAGTAATTCAAACTGCTATGCAATTTGCAATTGCAGTTAAGGTTTGTTACTTGTGAAATTCTCTAAAGTTTATTTTGGAACCAGTTCCTTCTCTTGCAAGAACTGTAGAAACATGAAAAGCACCACAAGTCACTAAAATTATATAATAATTAGATTATTTAGTTACTGCCCAGGTTGTCAGCCCAACCTTATCTAGAGAGAAACACCCAAGATCAAAACATCAACAGACTTCAAGACTTTTGGATGAAACAAACTACCAGCAAAGACTGTTGGACAAACTCCATCAACCTTACAGCAGGTAGATACATACTCTCTGAAGTCACACATAATGAAGGTTGCAGTCATGTACTTCGGGTGCAATAACTGAGGATGGCTTTTGGCAAGTGCATCGCAAGGCTCTGATGGTATCCCATAAACATCAGCTTTCTTGGAAAAGTATAAATATTTCTGATACGAATTGCTCGTTTGTGACAAATATGTCCATACTGTACTTAAACTAGGATTCTAAATCTCTTATCGGCTTTAAGACACAAAGCATTATTGATAAGTATCTGTACCTCAAAAATATTTTAAATTAGCCTTGATAAAACACGTAAAATGCATACCTTTGGTTTCTACTATAAACAATTTCTACTGCATCTTCAAATGGTAGATCATTAAAGGAGACATCAGCATGAACAACGTTGCATTCACCCACAGTACATTTTGTTCTCCACTTATGCTAGTTGTCTACTCTGTTCTCTCGCCTTTGCAAATTCTGGTTTGCAAATGTGGCTTGAGACATCATATGAAAACTAAAGAATGAAAAACAGAAGGTAGAACAGTACTGTGCATCTTAAACAGGTGAACTGTATAATCCAATTGCATATACAAAAGTAGGAATCAGATTCCAAAGCCAACATAAAAAAGTGAGAGATATGGCTTGTATACCAGTCAGAGGTACTCTTTCATATTTTATTTAATGTGAAAGGAGTTGAAAGTAACAGCGGACTACAGCCTCCTGGGGTATATGTATAAATGGTGATTGAATGACAGCAGAATTTGCTGATAAGGATAATATATCCATCCATGTGTATATCCATATACATAAAACAAGTTAATAAATGAATTATAGTAAGAATAAAGTCAAATTTTGCATACAAGACTGCCATTATTTCATAAGGATTCCTTTGTTAACACTTATTCCATGTCTGAGATCAGAATTGTTTGTGATAGTATTTGGGAGAGAAGGCAAACAACTGGACAGTTACAGATAAAGGATTAATACCGAGTTGATACAACCTCACAGACAATCCCTAACAAACCCTATGTAATTATTTGACCTTACATATATGGAAAAATGCTTTAAAATTAAAGTTTTTAAAATATCCTTCTGTATATCATAAGGATCTCTCAGCATCTATTGTGATGAGAGAGATATGTGGCCACAAAAGTTTTATTTAAAATCAGACAGATATTGACACAATCCACAAGAAAGGCAGAATTAGAAAACCAGGCAATGGGAGAACAGCTTTTAGCATAGTTTCTAAAATTCACTCCTACATCAGATGACAGGATAGAAAAACATATCAGATTTAGATACGGATTCACAGAAGGTCTTTATGACTTTCAGTAGATCTTGGACAGAAAAATGGTGCTCAAGTCCAGAAGTATAACTTTCAAAATTCAAGGACACCTGCAAGTCAAGCAGTTCACACATTTTTAACATTATGCCCCCGAGATACTCTGGTTTAGAAGCACCAAACTGCTACAAAGCAGAATCACTAAACCTTAAATCTGCTAAATCTCTACAAACCTTCTCTAAGTTGTCTAAGTTACTCTACTCCGACATTACATGCAAAAAAATGGGTAACTAAATCAGGAAGCCTGCTGTTTCCCCTAATCCCCCTTTATCGCTATAAATGAAACTTTCCTTCCCTAGAAAGTGATTCAGATCAGGAGCCTAATGCCTACAACTCATTTAGATATTGCAGCTGGATATCCTAATTAAGTGATTGTAATATGGAAAGGAATGATTTTTATTTTTTTTTTTTCAGATTCCATGCAGAACTTTGTATTTCTTACAAAATCTCATTTAGCTGAGAAAAATTCTTGTGTGGGAGAGGGGCATTTTAAAAAACCTATTCTAAAGTCAAACATAACCTGAGATAGATACAGAGAGAGATATATATATATAAAAGCAGCAAAACACTAAGCCATGTCCCACAGATACTTATTTTTCATAAAAACAGCACTTAATCTGTCTGTGGTAATAGAAGATAACTTATGAAATTATTACTTGAATAGTCAATGAAAATAAAAGCAATATATTGCAAAAAGTGTCGTTCCATTAGAAAATTATATGTAATTCTGTGCCTGTATTCTCCCATGCACAGAAAATTACAATAGAACTTGATAGATTTAAATTGCTATAAATGATACCTAAGAAAAGTGTGTTGTTTTTTTTTTTAATTTTACTTCTGAGCACTTGTAATAACTCCTCACTAAAATAAGTCCGTATTTTCTGCCTGCCTTTGTCTTGCAGGTTTGTTTTCAATTTCCCATTTACTTAGTGTCTGGGTAAAAGTGTTACAGGTTAAGTAACAGATATTTTCTTAAAGACCTGTGATGAATTATTTGTCTTCAGTTTAATTTTTTTGTTTAGAAGCTTTGTATACTATACAAACAAACATAAGGAAATTTGAATGCCAGGCCACCTGGTTCCAAAGATATTTTGGTGTAGCAAAGAAAGTTCTGCAACACAAAGTCAAATTCAAATATACAGTGGTTTAGTATATCAAAAAAAGGAGAATTCTTGGAGGAAATTTTATATTTTTTCAATTATATTCTATTGTGTTATTTTTACAACTTCCATAGACTATTAACATGTAGACAATTTTTTACTTTAAAACACAGAACTGAGCATTTATATCTATTAAGAATTAAGCAGAATTTGAAATACCCAAATAATAGGACGGAGATAAAACAAATTAAGAATCTTGAAACTGGAAAGAGTTTCCTTTCCATTCTTCCTTGTGGTCAGTAACAGGGCTGGCACTGCATATTAGAAGTCTCCGTTTGCAGTATTTACTACACCAATCCCCCAAGATAAAGTAAACCAATTAAACATGAATGTTTAAGAGTCCTAACAACTAATTGAGCATAATTGAGATGAAAAGAGAAGTTCCATAAACTTCAGCAATAGTCAACATAATACTGATCTCATTTACATTTGTTAAATGCCCAGATTTAATAAGTGGAGGACAGAGCATATCAGAAAAATGAAACATGCCTGCCAGATACTGTTGCTTAATTCATTGGAAGGTATACAGCGAAGCAACAGATGAATGACACATACTGTGTGCAGTTCACAGATACTGCCAGTTCACTTAAAAGTTAACTTTAACAAATGAACAAAAGTGCTCTAAAAATGTCAGCTGCATTATCTGTAACTGCATGAGTTTATTGAATCTATTCCCAAGCCATACCTATCACACCCACTCACTTATGCAAAGACAATTCCTAATGAAGAAATATTTTCTAGTTCAGTCTACTCAACCTCTGCTACAAATCTGTATTCAACAGAGCACTTCCAATTTGCCTAAAGTCAAGTTTTCAAATTGTGTGCCTACATGTTGGAGGAAAGAAACTCCACTCTTCCTGTGGCATACCTTGGGTCCCTGTACTTCAAAGTTTGAATCATTTCTCAGTGAAGTGTTTTTGAGTACCTCCACCTCCCTATACTCCACGCTTAAAATTGCTTTGTTTTAAAAAGTGCTTTTTGGTTGACCACTCATACCAGGCAGCTGCTGTTATTATTTCTTTTTTCTAGGAGTATTTTCTCCAAACACCTAGAAAAATTTTTAAGCAAATACGTGCTACAAAGCCTACCGTTGCTTACAGTGTAGTATTGCTGAAGAAGCTTGAAGAAGCTTACGTTCTTGCTTGAAGCTGTACAGGTGTATACGTATGATTCCACTCACACACAGATTACTGAGACTACTGAGCAATATCAGTATATAAATATACTGTACAAATATTTAAGGCAAAACACGTCTGTATACTGACTATAATATGGAGTAAATTCCAAGCATCAATTATAAAACCACATACAATGTTAATAAACGTATTGATCATAGTTTTGTAAATGCACACATATTTATAAAAAGGGATGCTTTAAGCAAATTTCTTGAACTAATAAACATTTTTGAAAAAGCCCATTGTGCGTAAGACTAAAATCTGTATGAAATCCTCCTCTTTGTTTTGTAGCATCTCTGCTTTTGAATAATTCAAATGAGAGAATATTTACCATAGCAACAAATTAATTTTTAGACGCAAGTAACTATGTGAAGAGGCCCATCACCCATCAGAGAACAAGCTTTCCCACTATCTCTTTCTTGGTAATAATTATGGAAAGATCCCATCTATTGATTTTTCTGTGAATTCGTATGCTGTTTCAAATTGTAAACCTGAATGCTCTAACATGTTCAGATGGTGGGACGAGAACAGACACATCTCTCTTTAACCATACCCAAGAGTTTCTTGCGGGTTTTCACTTCAATTTTGATTGTGGAATTCATTTAAGAAGCACCTTTTAAAAATAACTCTCTATCCTACTTTCCACTCTGTTCCTATGATTTGTTAGAACACAGCAGGACTCGGTTGCGCTGCCATTCAGAGGGACCTGGACAGGGTGGAGAATTGGCCCAAGAGGAATCTTATCAAGTTCACAACAGGGAAAAAACGGAAAGTCCTGCACCCAGGGAGGAACAACCCCATGCAGCAGTACAGGCTGGGGACTGACTGGCTGGAAAGCAGCTTTGCAGAGGACTTTGGGGTCCTTGTGCACAACAACTTGTACAGGAGGCAGCAATGTGCCCTCACAGCAAGGGATGAACAGCCCCCCTCGGCTGAATTAGGCAGAGCATCACCAGCAGGTTGAGGGAGGTGACCCTTCCCCACTACTCAGTGCTGGTGAGTCCACACCTGGCATGCTGCGTCCAGTTCTGGGTTCCCCAGTAGAACAAAGATACGGACTTACTGGAATGAGTACAGAGGGATACAAAGACGATACAGGGAACTGAGCATCTTTCCTATGTGGAGAGGCTGAAAGAGCTGGGACTCTTCAGCCTGAAGAAAAGAAAGCTCAGGGGGGTCCTAGCATAGAAATAACTGATGGATGAGAATGAAGAAGTAGTAGTCAGACTCCTCTCAGCAGTGACCACTGAAAGAACAAGAGGCAGTTGGCACAAATTTAAGAAAAGACAGGAAACTCAATCTCAACACAAGAAAACATTATTATTTTTTTTTTACTGTGAAGGTGCTCCCTTCCAACATGAACAATTTGTGATTCTGCGACTTGGAACTACAGGAGAATCGTTCGTGACAGTGCCGTTACAGGCATCAACCTGAGGGTACGACTGTCAACATTTACCAGAATATGAAGCAGAACTGGGGGCAAAAAACCAGTACAGAAGGACAATGTACCTTATTATTATACTTTCTAAGCAACATCACTCTCAGCTGCATAATACATCTCAGTGCGCTGGTGAAATCACTGCACATATCCTCACTGTTCTCTTAACACACTTCATGCAATTACCTATCTTTCTTTTAATCTTTAGAAAACTATTTTGCATACGGGCGTTAAGTCTGACATTTCATACCAACCACAGTCCTGCTTGTTTAAGTTGGAGTGTGTGTGTGTTTCAAAAATGTGGTATTTGCAGTGCAAGTAAGAGTATCGGTGGAGATACTGTATGTTGCTGAACAATCAGTCTTCAGTGATTTCACCCTATATTACCACACGAAGATGTTAAAGTTTTAGCCTTCCTGAAACAACTGGGTATTGTGCTTAACCTGGGCACAGCAATATTTTGTAAGGTATATGCACATTGCAGCACTAACTTAACATTCCAAGAGTAAATCTTGGTCTGGCTAGATTTAAAACCAGTATAACACCGTAACAAACACAGTTTTCAATTAATCATATACTGCTGTAAGAGCCTCAAAGCCTCAAGTTTAGTGCTACAACTTGATGTGTTTTAAAGCTCTGAGCAGCACACTCAAAACAGCAGCATATGTAATGTTCAACTTGGATGGTAAAGTTAATGTAGCTATCGACACACTTTTGTTACAGCCTCGCCCATGGAGTGCAGTCCCCACCATCGTGAGGGTTCAGAAAAACCTTCCGCATGACAGACAGAAACAAAGTTTAAAGGGCATCTATGGAGAAGTTGTTTAACAAATGTCTGATAGAATACATTACTCACAGATGAGGCTTAAAATGGTCATCAAATCAGAAATCACAATCACTTGCCTTGTATACATTGTGAGATAGGTATTTAGACTTAAAAGAAAAGCACAGTATGAAGTCTGAGCACTAGAATCGACAAAGACTCTATAAAACTGTACAAAATTGCTGTGCTAATACCAGTTGACTTTAACTTTCAATGCATACTGTGATAAAATGCTTTTTGCTAAGTGCATTTCCAACACTTCCAATTTTAAAACATTATCTATTTAATAACCAAAATACTACTTAGCAATAATGATGGTTATTGTTTCCACATTCTTTTCATCTTCGGTCTATCAAAATAAATTGCCACGAGAAAAACAATCAGATGATGAAGTCTGTTCCTACCAAAAGAAGATCCTTATCGACATCGAATTTTTTAATGATGAATTGAACTTCTTGAAGCATTTCCAAAACAGTTTGCTTTGTACTCAATTTTAGGCACGCGGTACCTTTACTACCCGCGGTGCTGCCCTCCTTGTAACCGCACCAGCGAGCACAACCCCAGATATCCGCTAGGCAACTCGGGTCTGCGTAGGCTGCTTGTCTCACTGTGGAAGTACGCGAGCAGCGCTGAAATGGAGCCACCAGCTCTACTTTGGATCAGGCTGCTCTTGGGTACGCTGCAGAATGGCTCAGATTACCACCTATACTCAGTGGAGAGTGCTTACTGCACTTTGGGATATGTCAGGGAGTATTTCTAATTACCAATATTTGAGCACTGCTACCTGTTCGGGCCAGCCTGCTCGGGATATTTTCTTTTGACGAGGGACATGGACAAAATAACATCTGGAGGTCTTTTACAGCCCCAACCCCCTTTTTTAAAAAACGATTGTCTGACTTGATGATTCACTGTTGTAACTTTTCTAGTAACTGGCAACTTTCTGTTGCCAATTATTTAAATATCAAAATAATAATATATTCGCCTAAAGCAATAAAAAGCAATAAAAATAAGAGTTGGCAGCTATTACTTACATTATAAAAATTTTGATCCAAAGAGTTCATCCAATTAGCAAAAGAATAAATTAGCTAAGAGGTACACTATGCAAAGTGTTTAATGCTGTTTTCATTTAGATTATATTTGTGTTCAAGTCCAAAAACAAGTAGTGAGAGTGACAGGGATCCATTTTGCAGATCCTGCCATCTGGCACAGGATCCCTTGGAAGAGTCACAGAACAACTGTGTTTCAGCACCAGATGCTGTCGAGGGAGACAGACTACTTCTGTGAGGGGCATGGCGGGTAAAAGAACAGCCAGATGGGGAGCTCACTGGGCTGGAAGATGTCTTCTCCCAAGCACAGCCTCTAGACCAGCAGCATCCAGGCTTTTTAGGTTTCACTAAACCACACCACCCATTCCAGACCGCCTCTGCTCAGCACCAGTAGCCAGAGGCATAACAGCTGAGTGGGAACTTCTGGGCAGAGGTAAGAAAGTAAGGGAAATTAAGATAATTTAGAGTAAATAATAAAGGTAACGGGTAATTCCATTGCTGAATGAAGTAAGGGAAAGGGACTATTTGCTTACAAAAGGGATGCTGCTGCTGCAGGTGAAAGTAAGGAAAAGGTAATTACACGTACTGAAAAGACGAAAGGAGAGGGGAAGGTTTCCTGGCAATGAAGAAAAGCAGGCAGCTGTTGTAGGGAGAGGAGAGAGTTGTCTGCTGCTTACCAGTGCAGGAGGGACAGACAGCTGAAGCCCAGGCGTAGAAAGGCTTAGGTTAGTATTTTAACTGAAGGAACCCAGGAACAGAATAGCTCCTGGGATTTCCTAAATTCAGACTTTATCGCCAAGTAGCCAGCACAATAAGGGCAGATCAATAGAATGATGCAGTTGCTGCTGAGGACCTTGCAATTACACAGTACAAAATTTTGGGGATTTTACTTCAGACTAGTTCAAATCTGAGCCCCAGATCAAGTGTTCCCATTTCAGCAGTTCAAAGGAAAGCTACCCCATAAATCTTCGGTTTCCAGAGAGCAGATATTTCAACTGGATACTCTGGGAAGCACTTCATCATCCTTTTGTCTGTCACACACTATAATGCTAGGTGGCAGGGGCACCTTATAAGGCACCTCCCTTATAAGACTCATATGGAGTCAAGCCTTATTTCTGTTTCTCTTCCTGTTTCTGCTCTGTGTCTTTCTGTCCTTGCTTACACAAAAGCACCACCATGAAGCCATCAGAAGTCTCCTATCAATCCTGACCTTGCACCACTATTTTTTCCATGACCAATATAGGAGGAAATGTGTCCCTACTCCTCCACCCATTGTAGTTACTCTATAATGATACCCCAGATGAACTGACTTTGAAGTTTTAGCAAACCTGCATATTTATTTTAATGGACTTGGATTTTATAATTTTACTTTGCAATTTTAAAGAAGTAAGTTGCCCCACCATTGCTTTATTTCACCTTTATAATCTTGCATTAAAATGCTGTTAACTTTAATAATGAAGTCTCTATTTTCTTCCAAATTAAATATTTTACTTTGCTAATCTCTATTTTTACAGTATTATCAACCAGTCTGCAAGCACAGCAAGTTTTCTCTTTTGAATACGATATACCAGTGTTGTTGCAGAACTTGGTTAATTGACACCAAAATTATTTTCCCTCAGCATCTCAGAAAATAACTGGGTCTCCACTGAACATCTTCATCAGTCATTGAGAAATGCTTTTTAACATGCATATGCAGTGAAATATGAGTAGTCTGGCACAATCATTTTCATAATTGAGTAGCTGTTAGGAATTCCATTTTCTTAAATAGAAGCATAAAACTGGAGGAAATCTCCACAGTCCTGTAGTTCAAACTCTTGCTCCTGAGCTATCCACAAACAGGACTGCTGAAAATCTGAAGTACCATTACTATGGCAACACGGACCACAACACCAACTAAACCCCGCTTCTCACAACCAGACATGCAGACAAACCCTCCATTCTCCTAGGACTCCTAGGTTCCAGGCTTCTACCCAGCCTACTTTAAATTCAGCTTTCTGGAGTATAATTAACCAAAACCAACATTGTTTGTATACACTCATACATACTAGAACAAGGTACCAAAATAAGTTCTGAAATACTGCATAATTAATTTGCACGCCACAAAGAGAATATATTTTAAAATAACTGTTTTCTTTAAAGACCATGATTGTGGAATATCAAAAGGATAGAATAAATCAAAATAATACAAGGTAAAGAAAACACCCAACAAAAAAACGCTATTCACCTAAAAGCTCAGCATGAGGTAGAACCTTTACCTCTATTCCAAGCTTAAGATGAAGAATTCCTCACCACTTTTTCTTTCTTTCAAATCTGATACTGTGTGTTCACTCCGCCCAGATCTTCTTACAAAAGATGACAGAAAGACTAAGATCTATCTCCAGATCTGGCCAGACATAGCATTCCCTAGAATGTGTTCCCCCACAGAGAGCAAAGCATCAGTGGTCCTGTCATCAATCACAGATGCAGAGAAAGGAATATAAATACGCTTATTTCTAAACCTGATAGCTTGTTGATACTTGAAAAGAGATAAATCACTCCACGACTATCTCATGAACAGCGTTCACTCACAATGAAAGCATTACTAATTCTAACAGTATACATAAGGAGCTATGCAGAAGGCTATTTACCTATCCCAGGGTACGGGAAGGAAAAACTAATACAATGAACAGTTCAAAATCTCGAAGAGGCACAATAAACTTCAAAGCCATAAAACACTGTTGGAGAAAAATGTGGAATCACACTAAGATCTTGTGAACTAAAGCTGTGAATCCATACACATTCCACTCCTCCGCAGATACTTGCCCCGGGCTACTATATTTCTGAAAGAAAGTGTCTGTGTAGAGATTTACAAATTAACTTCACTTGATTTTCAAAAACTGCTATTCATCATTGCATCGTGTTCTCAATGAGGGCAGTTAAAGAAGCTCAAATGCTTCAGCTGAAGCCACTAAGTATTTGCTAACTTGATACTGATGTCGATTCCAGGGTGGAGAAAGGGTAGGCCAATTTCACAAGAATTTTGAAGAGAACACTATTTTCTTTCTCACTTTTAAAACTCCTTTCTGCTACCTGAATTTTTACGAGAGCAAAAAAGAACAGTTTTGCAGTTGTTCCCACTTTACCCTCCAATATGTCATAATGAACAGATACTGTTAACAATAATAAAATATTTTACCCATCTAGGAAATAACTGTAGTTTAGAAAGTAAGACATTCAATCCATTTAAAAATAATATGCACACACCATGTTTCTTCAATATAGAGTGCACTTGTAACTCCTGGTAGGCCTTCAGTGCTCCTGCACGCATGAGCATGCGTAGGAATGTCTTGTTTCAAAATAAACGTTAGAAACTTGGGTAATAAATATATAATTATCATCTGGATAAAATCAGATGTCTAAAATCTTATTGCCTCTGAGTATAATTATAGTAATAAAAGTATTGCTGACTGATGAAGAAATGTACTATTTATGCTGCAGGGATTGCAAATCAACACTTTTTTATACTCAGCCAGTTAAAAAATCCAGTCTGCATTATAAAACTTCATTGGTATATAAAATAATTCACCTCTGGACTGTAGTGATTAATCCTTCTGGCTTTCTCTTCCTGTATTATCTCTTTCTTATGATTTATATTATTGTCATGATAATAAATTCATCAATTCAAGATAATACTTGGTCTTTACCGGATAAAACATGTTTATATAAAATGCATGTTCATTGTCCTAAATCACATCTTTAAGATATCTTTCATATGTAGTAAAACATTGTCTCAGTAGATTAGAGCAAGTATTTCCCAACATGTCTACAAAGCACAACCCTCAGAAATTTCCTATCTTATTTTAAAATCATATCTTTAATCTTATATTGCTCACTATATCCCTGGAGTGAATATTAAAAAGAAGGCCTATTTTACAGTTGCCAAGTGGGGATACATCATCTGAACTGCAAATTTAAATTTAAATGCCTTAGATCTTCCAGAAAGATTAAAAATGTCAGTAGTGTTTTCATCTATATTTATGAAGTACTTATTGATAGAATTTCCAAATTCTGCCAGCAGGGGTAGAAGAGCCTTCTGTCCTTCAGAGATGATGTGGATATTGCAATGCTGCTCCTGTTGTGGGCAGTGGCCTACACTGAATTGAGCCAGTTCATAATTAATTTTACATTAGGTCACTTTTTGAGAAAACAGAGAGGAAATATACTGCTCACTATATCCATTTTGTATTTTGAAATACAAAGATTCACTCAATAAAATACAAAGATTGGGGGTTGGACTAGATGACCTTTAAAGGTCCCTTCCAATCCAAATGATTCTAAGATTCTACGAAGTGTCAGAACTCCAAGAATTAAGGTTTCTCTGTGCAGCCTATTTCAGGATACTTTTACATAAAGTGTTTTAATACCGTATGATTACTCACTTTTTCGCCCCACAAGATCCATTGGGAACAGCACTGATAAGTGCTGCAGACTACTAGGATTGGTAAAATGATTGTGGACCTCATGATTTACTCCACTCATGCCATAAAAAGCTAAGATCATTGCCACTGCCCTACTCCCAGCCTTTTTTCTTTCCACCTCCTGCAATGTTCACTCCTGTCTTGCCTTTTTTCTGCCCCTCCAATTAAAATGTCTGTTTACCCCTTATCCTCTCTTCTCGACACCAGGTGCCCAAGCTAATGGGGACCATGAGCACACAAAAATCATTCTACTCCACCTCAACTATTACACATTGTGCAACAGCACCAAATGGGCGCGAAGAGCTGCAAAGTGTTCCTGGGGAAAAAAAAAAATGGGAAAAAAACCCAAAACAGAGCCTGTGTGGGGTCTATTCAGAGGCTTTGTGGAAGTGACAGCCACAGGGAAAGCTGGAACCCCAGAACAATAAAGCATGATCAGTGCAGAGGAATGTCGGAAAATTTCGGGGCTGTAGTCTTCACTAGCATCAACAGTGTATGTACACGAGAGAATGCTTATATAGCTGCATCGCTTGGCTAAATCTGGATTAATGTTTATCGGAAAAGAGGAAAAGATATTCCTGATATTATGGTGACCCTCCCTACCAGGATGCAGCTTATCTTCCTCACTAAATAAAAGTGGGAAAGAAGAATTTAAAATAAAATTTAATTCATTTACTGTATCTTCCAATCCCGGCTTAGCTCGTGGCTCAGACTAGAAGGAGTCTCCATCAGCACAGACTCTATCAAGGATCCGTACGAGGGGACAGAAGCTAGGACACTTCATAGTGGCTGCATAGGAGGTGGCAATAATCTGATTCATAAGAAAGTACACCTAATGAAGATAAAACCAGGATTTTGCTTACTTTTCACAAAACACAACGTTAGGACAGGCTACAACTATTTGCTAAGTAAGTGCCCAAACCACACAGCTCAAGCCACACTGCATACAGTAAATCTGCTTTCATCTGCTAAGAGAACTATACAAATAAGAACATTCCCTTCTTAACTGGAGAACCATCTTTATGCATAGCCAAGAGAGTTTTTCCTAATCTTACCCAACAAAAGCATCCTATGTTTAAGTGAGAAATTTTTTGGTCAGTTTTACATTCATCTTGTGCTTACCTTAGTTACTAAATAAAGTCAAATCCTAGAAATAGCATAAATTTAGACTAAACACAATGCGTAAGGATATCAACTTGCTTACAGTGCTCACTAAAGCTTGTAGAAATAATAATCATACTGTTACCAATGATAAAATCATAGTAACACAAAGAGCCCACTGGACCAACACCATAGGAGTGTACTAGCAAAGACTAATTAACATCAAAGTACCCAATGATAAAGCTTATACTATAAATTAGCACTCTCTAAGGTATTCTGCCCAGTGTTCCCACCCCATGATGTGATCTTTCACATCCCTAATTATCCTGGCAAGTACTATCTTAAATACAGCTATACTGCTTCTAGAAAAGACGGCCATACTGCTTCTAGAAAACACTTCTTACTTGCAGGTCCTGCAATATTTACAGCATGTGGGTAACTACTCTCCACCCCCAGTTTGAGAAATACTCATACAAGCATTCTGGATAATTCCTTGCAAATTTTCCAGTATCTATATCAAATATGGAATATTGATAGAGAATCTCTGAAAAAACACTTTGATGGTTTCACCAGTGCTACCACTTTTTTAGGAAAAACCCTTATTTTAAAATAAGTTTCCTGTTCCATTTTTTTCTGTGAAGGAAAAACCTATCTTAGGTCTGCCCTGTTGTTGTGCTTTAGTCTGTGATGGACTTTAATCTGAGGCAAGAGCGAACATCATTTTCAAAAGGCAACATGAAGAAAGATCTTGACTTACAAAATAAGATGTAACTGAATGTCAGTGTGATTTGGGCAGACAACTGGAGGGGAAAAAAGGCTGCTTTTCAATAATAACCCTAAACATTTCTGTATGTCTGTATGTTTGAAAAGATATTGCTCATGTCCCACTTAACCAAGAATATGTAGGCGGCAATTAGGCACTGAGCCAGCGAGCCTCCAAGCAGTTTCTCTTAATGCTGTAATATTAATTAGTACAAAATATGTCCTTGCTGAATAGAAAGGGAGAACGGCCTAATTCATACCAGAAAGAATTAGTAGAGGAAAAATATCCAGAGTTAATTACATAACATTTTTTGCCAAGCAGTGAAAAGCTGAAATAGATGGGTATAAAAAACAAATACGCATTTCAGATGACCTATATCAAGTCACCTGTGCAAGATGGATAAAGGTACTGTCATGGTTTAGGCCAAATCTAAAACCAGGACAGGTACTAAAACCAACACAGAAGGAAGGCAAAGACAATAATGTTTGCTTAAAGGAATGATCTTGCATGTAGAGTGGAGGGGGCTGGATGATCATTTTTTCTGTCTCTAATTTCTAAATTTGTATGAAGAAGAAAAAACATTATTAGCCACTGATTTTGTTCCGCACCGAACACTCCAATCCGTCTCTTTTAGAAACAGACCAGTTTCAAGCTCTTACAGACAGATTTACAAGGAGCTGTTGGCCCATGAAACCATACCTGCTCTTCCACTAGACCTACAAGCTCTGTTAACAACAGCAGCATCACTACAGCTGACACGATTCCCCACTTGCTAAAGCTCGCATGCCTTTGCTATTGCTGTGTGTGTCTGACATGCAACCTGACGATGAAAAGTTCTATTAGAATAATTAGAACCTTTTAGCAGTTACTTTCTTACACCACTGAATTTTATCCCCACTCTCATTCTTGGGACGAACTATTTCAGCAAAGAGATTATATTGTTTAGGAAAATTATGTTATCCAAGTGACAGAAAGCCATGTTGTTCCAATTCGTGCTTGCCAAAGTGGGGTGGCAAGGTATCTTGTAGCAAAACTTCGACCACTCAGAGAGAGATGGAACTAAGAAAAATGAGGAAATCATCTGAGTTCACTAGCCCAATTGTTCTATAAGCTCTAGAAAAACCATCATTAACATTTGTTGGATGATTCTAGGTAGCGAAATGCACTTTTCTCAATCATTAGGGGAAAAAAAGAAAACAAACATCAGGTCACTCAAGCTTTCAGTAGAATGTTAAAAAGCTACAAGGCTGCATCTACAGACAACTACAATTGTTATCTTTTTCAAATTTTGTACCTCTTGCAAAATTTATGCAAAATTTGTAAAACTACTGCGACGTTTGCATTCTCTTCCTGTAACATGCCAGTAAGAGTTAATCAGCAAAAAATCTTACATCAACTGGATTTAATAAATATATGGTTAGCTGTTATTTAGTAACACAGGTAACTCCCTAAAATTGGTTTTGGAGTAAACTTTAGTAAGTGGAATTTTGACATAAACCCAACCATGTTTAATGGAACTTCAGAAGCTCAGAAAGAGCAAATTACCCCAAAACTTTTTGAAGCTTTATAAACAGACTCATCTCCTCTCTAAAAGATTTAGAAGCAGGAAAGGCAGAAGACATTTTATATTATTGCATAAAAAATTAACCCCCCATGCTATTTCCTCCAGAGAAATCCTAAAGTTATTCTCATGGGAAGAGTGTAGAGCGCATAGAAGCAGTATTGCCACGTTCAGTATAACTTTTACACAAGAATTTAGTGTGGCTTTATGAGAAGTGGCTTAAAATTTACTATTGAGCTACACTGTACCATGAGACACGTCAGGGCAAACTATCTTTAAAATGCCTGAGTCAGATATATAAGGCACTGACAAAATTCTCCTTTAAATCGGGCACATAACTAGTACCAAGCAGAGATTGCTGTTGAGAAGCAGGTTTTCACCAGTAAACTCTTCGTAACAATTTAGCAGTTGAGTCCTGTTGCAGAAATGTTACTTTTAGAGCAGTTTTAAAGCTTCCAAAGGTTTATTCTCAGTTCAAAACTAAGCAGGTATTAGCTACAGGCTGCAACTCTCTGAGCATTTCCATTAGTTAAAAACAGATTACTCTCACTGATATTTCAACTTTGCTCACCAAAAGTAAAGAGCTTCTAAACTGCACATCTATCACAGTACCACAGTAATCAAACTGATCTACTTTTATGCACGCAGAGGATGGCACGCTTTCTGTCAGACCAACCCTGACTGGCCAGAGACGAAGTGTGGAATCTCAGAAGCAACCCACAGCCTTACACGGGTCTCCCCATGATGACCAACCTAAAACTACACTCTGTTTAGAGTTTCATTTACTTCACCCTCTCCTGTGGGATCAAACACCTGTATACAAATTTACTAGATTATACGTATAGCATTAGCAATCTGCCTTACCTACCTTTGTGTTCCTGAAAATGTGCGTGTGATAAAGCCAGTAGACTAAGCTTCTCCTGAAGATGCATTTGCAGGACTGCATAACAAAATGAATAAGCAGTTTGGGAGAAACCATGTCACAAAAATCCTTTCCTCTCCTAAATTATTTCCCCTCTTAGACCCACATTCCCTAATGGGATACCAATAATATAAAGAATTTTTTCTTTCCTGATGGATAACAATGTTTAAATAAAGTTTTCAGCACAAAACTTTTTCTCTAGAACAAACGTCGCATGCTCCGCTTACATAATTTGAAAATACTCTGAATTCAAACTTTTCACTGGAAACCATTCAAATTCTCAGGTAACTAGATCCTTCATACCAACCACTGTTGAACAGGTCCTGAAAAATCAAAATCAGCAAGGTTTATTTGCAGTAGTATGCACTTATTTGAACCTCAGTATTTCAATCTCTTTGCAGGAATGTAATTGTTTTAGGCCATAATTATTTCAGTGTGTTAATTATTCATCAGGAAACAGAATAAAAGTTACATTCCTGTCTAACGCAAGCATCTGCTTTTTTGTATTTTTTGTATGGTTTTAAAAATCCAAGAAACAAATGCAAACTGAAACATCAATACATTTGCTTCAGTTTTTCTTCTGCCCAAACATAAAGTGCCAAGGGGAGACTCCTCCTCAGCTACTGCCACTACTGTTAGAAACAAAATTCAGGATGTTTCATCTCTACTCTGGGTAACTGAATCGTGTTTTGCCCAGTTGTCCCACACTTTACATAACAAGGAAAACCTCCAAAAGGTATGTCACTACGGAACATATACATCTAGTAGAGGAGAAGGGAAAATGTTTTAATTAAAATTTCTTATCAACAGAATGAGGAAAAGGTGAACGTGACCAGAAGCCAGCACAAGAAATGGAGCTTCACTCCAACCCAGACAGGGTGATCCTTGAAATAAGTAATTTACCTTTTCCAGAAGGAACTAACACCCCTATTCTTCCAACAGCAGAACCGAAAGATGGAGGAAGGTTTCTCGACTTCAGAGGAAAAGGCACATGCTGTCCCTTTTGACAACACCAACAATTTTTGTTCATGAACTCCATGAGCTCGTAATGATAGTTATGCCATAATTCTACAGACTAATCTTTGTGCCTTGAACATTGCAAGAACCGAGCATGCTTCAAGGACAAAAATCAACAGCCGAACAATGGAATTGGTATCTGACCTAGTCAAGAGAGCTCTGAAGCCACTTAACCTCATTTTGGATAATGAAAGATCTCACAGGACAGGGAGAAGCTTCTAAAATTGCACAGCTCAGGGAGTGAGTGGATATAAAGAACTGTGTGTAGTCAGACTTACAAAGCATACTTCATTTTACTGCTGTCGCTTAAGCAGCGATCATACATTATCTCTGTCTCTCAGATGTTTTGCTAAAAATTTTGCCTACAAAATTCAACACCTGGCCTGACAAATTTAAGCACAGAACACTGGAATTAAATACAGAAGTAAGAAATACTTCGGCACGTATCTGCGTAAGAATGGAAAAACTGAGTCAAGGAAAAAGTTGAAGGCAGAGACTCTGCCAAAAACGAGCATTCACGCTGCTGCCAGTACCACACAGGTTGAATCAAACTCAAATGTAAACAATCCCATTTTTTAAAAGATTCTGCTTGGTGGAAACTTCAGAGATCAAAACAGTTATAAATCAAGCAGATTTATTTAAGCACATTGTGAAGTAATGGGCTCTGCCTCTCAATAGAAAGTATGACTTTTCTGAGCTGGTGGGAAATTACACTTGGAATGTACTTAAAATATTATTTAGGACGATGAATAAAAATTGGCTTAGGAAAACAACAGCTCAAAGAATGTCTTAAAATCAAATATAATTACTTCAGACTGTGAATGCTGGAAATTCTATAATGGTGACATTTTCACCTTTTTTTAATCCAAGCATACAATACGAAAGTAACTTGCAGAAATTACTTCACAGCAAAATTCAGATGAAAATGACTACCCATGAAGGTTTCCTATGATCTATATGTCTTTCTTTAAATCACAGTATTTTGTTTATAAAATATAAAAATACCTAATTCTACCTCTGTTAATCACAAATTCATGCATTTCTCTGTCTTACAAGAATTTTCCCAGTAGAGTTTAATCTAACTTCAATCACTACGCATCACACACTGTCTTGAGAAATTAATATGTCTTCATACCCAGATGTTCCAAAACATATTTAGATGAAAGCCAGCAGAAATGTTTAGAGACTTAACATTAGCGAGATGAAGTTTCCACAAGATTTGCTCCTGTTATCTTTAAATGTTAAAAATGTAAATCGCTCTCAGCAACCAGAAGCAACCAGCAGAATGCACCCAGAGATTGTTCTGGCTTTATCCTTGGTGAAGAGAAACAACACGTATTTACTGGCTGTCAGCGAATTTGTTTGTTTGTTTCTTGCTTGGTGGTTGGTTGGATTAAATGCTGCTTGCAGCAAGGTCTGTGAGCCGGCTGGTGTGAATACGGGTAAGCAACGCTGAAGGAGCAACAGTATATTTGCACCTTTGCATGCAGTGACTGAAAAGATAACATGACACAAATGGCTAGATGAGAAACCATGGCTGACACAGGCACGAGAGCATGCTTGGAGCTGTTCACAGACATCAGGGGAGCTTGCATGAGAATGTTCCTTTATCATCTCTCTATAAAGACAGAGATATGCATGAGATGAAAACAATACATAGCACAAGAAACGCACACTGAAGCTGAAAGATAGTCAACATGCACGAAATATGTTGTGCTAGAAATCTCATAAGGGAATATTCACAGCTAGGACATGAGGCTATGGCTGAAGAAAGAAGAAAAAAGCCTGTCTAGACAAGACAAAATTTGCAAACATCTGCTGAATAACAAATCCATGGTGACGGGCCACAACAGGAGCAGGAAGATCCACAGAAGCATAGGACAATAAAGATAAAGCAGAGAAAGAAAAAAGATAATGGGAGAGAAACAGAACTGAAGGATAGATTTCATGTTCCAGTAAACAGAAAAGAAACAGGTCAAAATAATAGAAATCTTGCAACAAGAATCGGGTAGTGCAGCTAGACCTACAAGAAGAATGAAGATCCTGGCTTCCAAAAGAGCCAGGATCAAAAGCCAAGAAAGAGGAGGGTAACATCACAGCCTGAGAGAAAAAACAGACAGAACAAATTGCAGATGAGGGAGTGGGGAAGAGAGAGTAAGGAAATCAAACCGACACAAGAAGAAACAATGTTTTGTATTATATTTTGAATTTAGAATACAGATCTGTCACAGAGTGGATCAAAGCTAAGGAAGAGAGCCTGGATTACATATACTGAATAAAAAACACCAAAGGGACAGAAATGGAAACTACATAATGAAAAATTGAGGAAACTTGTTAAAAAGAAGGTAAATGAGCAGCTAAGACAATTAAATCCTCGCAGGAAATATGGAAGCTACGAAGGATGACCATATTGAAAGCACAAAGCCAACGGATGCTGCCTTGGGGGGAGGCTCGAGTAAGAGCAGAAAGAGGGTGGTATAGTTAAACAGCAGGGTAAGAGAGGTTGTAAGAACAAGAAGGCATCCTTCAAAAAGATGCAGACATGCCCAAACAGAAAAAGTAGACAGAATCCTAAATTTTGGCATAGTAAATATAAAAACACAGTAAGGCAAACAACAAAGAAGATTTTGAAGAGAACCAGCAAAAAGAATCAAAACCAGTAACAAATTTTTCCTCATACACACCAGAAGCGGGAGGTCTGCTAGAGAGCTTGTCGGCCAGCTGAGGATCAGTGTATACAGTGAGCGCTCAGGAAAGACACAGCTATTGCAGGGAAACTAAATTAATTCTCTGAATCAATGCGGGGAAATTCACATGCTGGATCTCCTCTTTGTTAACAGCCAAATAACCTGTAAAATTGCCGTTAACTGTAGAAGAGGTATGGAAGAAATTAAAGAGAGGAATGTAACAAATCCTCGGGACTATATGGCATTCACCCAACAGTTCTGAAGCTCAGCTCCTAACGGTGGTGCATAATCTCTAGTTTAAAAATTGCCTTAGTAGGCGTGACTGGGTGGTAGTAACTGCCAATTCAAAACAAGAAAAATCTGGAAAGATACAGAGAACTATAGAATAGAAAGCCTTAAGTCTGTATCAGGCAATTTAACCAAAAAAAAATGAAATACTGGATAGTAATAGTGGACATTGAGTTAAAGATGATGGTAGAGTCAATGTGTCTTTCTTTCAAAGTTTCACTTTGCAATCTTACTGGATTTCTTCGAAGGAGTGGGTGAGAGTTGACTGAATTTACTGGGATTTCCAAGATTTTCAACAAAATTCCCTGCCAAAGGTTTTTAAGAAAACTAAGGTGCCATGATGTAAGACAGAAGTTCTGGCATGGATAAAAACTTGCTCAATACACAGATTGGAAAGGGTAGGAGTACACAGTCAGTTCTCAGAACAGAACCCACATAGTTTAGGTGGGATCTCTTATAGGATCTATGTTGTTCAACACATTCATAAACAAACTGGAAAAATGAGTAAGCAATAAAATAAGTTCACTTATGATACCAAGTTCATTAAGGTAGGGCTGACTGAAATGAAATGCAGAAAGACCACTATGAACTAAGTAACTAGGCAATAAAATTATAAATGAAATTTAATATAAATGAATGTAAAATAATGCACGTGTATTTCTCATTTTAAATGATGGGATCTCAGACCATTATTACTCAGAAGCAAGACCTTGTACTTAGGACACTATTTTGTGAAGAACCACCTTTCTTTTCCAGTCTATGTCATTGTTCATAGTAGATGCAGTAGATGCTAAAAGTTTATGTGGATCTCAGGAGACTAGACAAGAGCATGGAACAGAAATCTATTAGGGTTAATACTTCCACAGAAACCAGCTTTGGCTCAGGAAATATTTAACAATAATTGAGTACAGGGAGAGAATTAGGGCTGTCATATATGCTTTCCCTGATCTGATTAACTCCTAGGCATTTCCTTACAGTTACTGTCGGACACAAGAGAGTGGCCTAGATAAACTTCTGATCTGATCCATTATGGCCATCTTTGATAGCAATATATTGTAGCATAATAAAGTCCACGCCAAAGAAACCCAAACCTGGGATGTATCAGGACAGGTACTTCCAGATGAGATGGGTAAGTGACGTAGCTGTACAAATCTCAAAAATATTCAGGCACACAAAGGAGCTACTAGGATAGACAGGGAATCACACAATGCGAGAATGGAAGAGCTTGAGTTCTTTGTTCCATAAAAATAATTGAGAAGGATATGACTGTACTGTGAATGCAGAACGAGATAAAACACAAACAATCTTCCAGTAAGAACGGGGGATGCAAAAAAATCTAACTCATTTCAGAAGAGCACTTGACTGGTTAATGAAAAGAATGCAAGACTAGGAGGCAGGAGACTCAAGTCAGTGTCAGACACTTTCTTCCAGGTCTGTTTGCTTAATGCTCTAGCTTTAGCAATTTTTAACTGCAATTTTTAATGTAACAAAGGGTATATGAGTGTTGTTAGTTGTATTAAAAGAAGCATTCTTAACTAGTTGCAGAAATAATGTGTGAAAAGGAAAGCTCTCGCTCATCCTATGTAAGGATGCATCATCTTTCATTCAAAGAAAAATCCTACTGCAGTCAAGAAACACAACTCTAGTATAAGGGAAGAAAGTAAATGAGCGCTGGATTAATTCACATTTCTTAAAACCCAGAATCAAAAAGAGACACAGTCTCATTTGAAGACAATAGAAAACACATGATGGAAAAGATCTAGAGTAGCAAACACAGGTTTATAATTTCCTATTGTTTCTACCAGTTATGCTGGGAAAACAGACTTTATTTTAAATAAACTACAAAAGTTAATGATTTTCTGATATTTTCAATTCAAATGTCTTATGTTTTATTTTTATCTCCCAAAATATTTTTTTAAAGTTCATTGGGACCTGAAGGCTGTGCACAGGTTGGAGAGTAAAGGGCATTTTTCATTCTTGACATTATAGGGCTTTTGCCATAAAGGGCAGCATCACATATTATTTTTATATACTTCAGCACTGGGTATGTTCCATAATGGATGACTTTCATATAAACAATCTGACATAAGCAACAGATAAGATTCGTGTCTTCGTATCTCAAATCCGTACAGAAACCTCAAGCACTGCTTCCAACCTTTGTAAAGAAATCCCCCAAAGTCAGCCTGGGACTGGATTACTTGATTCCTGCTTGTAAATAGCAGAAGAGGGTGAAAGTAGAAATTAATACTCCCAACATAGATTCGATGGCCACTGCCTCTGCTGCACAAATTTTAGGAGCTCCCATACCTTGAGGACTGCAGCAAAAGCCACAGAATGGTTTCAGTTACGAACAATGTACAGCTTGATGGGGATTTCTTCTTGTGTTTAAACGGCTGAAGAACTTCGTGAGTTTTCCTGGTCAAATACAGTGATGAAAATATGCTACAAACTGAGGAAGTTATATGGTTGAAGGAGGACATTACACAGCACAGTAAAAAAAAATATTAAAGCATGGCTGGTATCTTTATCATTGGATACAAATAAATTAAAAGAGCAGAAATTACCGATCTTTGCCTGCAGAAACCCTAAATTCCACATAAATGTTACATATCTTTGCCATATGATTAAATGTAAAACTTAGAAGGCAACAGAGAACGCATCTTTTAGAGAAGATGACTCTACAGTAACATATTATCACCATCTCTATTACCAGCCAAGCTATCACTGACTCTATATATAAACTCCTATTTTCAGAGTTGTTTAATACTTCAGATATAAAATTAAACTTTGCATTGAAACTGGGAAAAGTTACCTAAAAAATTTCAGCCTTATTTTTCACTAAAAAAGTGCATCCAAAATACAAAAGATCATTAGGAAACTAACACAACGGCAAGCTGGTAACATTTTCAAAATACCTCTTAAGCACACATAACACTTTTAGTAAGCTTCTTTTTTATTGTTGTTTTATGTATTCAGAGCTAAGCCAGAAAAAACAGATGTACTCTATAGGTGAGTATTTTGGTTACCTGCTAAATGAAGCCTCTGGGGGATAGCATGGAACCAAGGTGAGAAGACTAACTTTTGGTGCCCAACTTAGACAGTAAAAGAGTACAAGCATTGCTTTAAGTTGAGAACTGCAGCACTAAATTCAGAAGTGCAAGAGTCCATAAATAGATACTACAGACTTCCCAGGTTCCTGTTAGGCAAGCTAGCAATGGAAAAAAGAAGTGAAAAGCAGTTGTTTGCAAAACAAAATTTGTCTTAATATCCTTTAATCTCTATATGTTTCCACTAAGAGAGCGCAGGTCAAAATCAAAGCATTCATAAGACAGAAAAAAAGTCAGAATATCTCATACTAACAGATTTGAAGATGAAACTCAGATTTGGTGCTCATAGTATTTGTTTTTGCAAATGGTTCCAATTCAATGTTTACTTCCTATCACATTAAAGTATCTAGCATAATTAATACATACACACTTTTCTAGGTTGTATGTTATATATTGTTGTATATTACATATCTTCCTTTCCTCTAGAGAGCTTGGCATTTCACCTTTTGAATCCACTTGTTTCCCAAAATTCCACTCCATACTATTAAGCTATTTTAAAGTAATATATTTTATACAATTAAAGTATCCATAAAAAAAGCCAACTGGCAACCTTTATTGACTAACCGAATTGGGTTTGCACAGCAAGGGTTTTGTAGCCGGGGGGCTACAGGGGTGGCTTCTGTAAGAAGCTGCTAGAAGCTTCCCCTACGTCTTACAGAGCCAATGCCAGCCAGCTTCACGTCAGACCTGCTGCTGGCCGAGCCTCAGCCCATCAGCAACAGTGGGAGCACCTCTGGGATAACATATTTGAGAAGACGGGGAAATTAACCTGTACAGTTACAGCCAGCAAGAGGAGTGGCAATGTGTGAGAGAAACAACTGTGCAGACACCAAGGTCAGTGAAGAAGAAGCGGGAGGAGGTGCTCCAGGTGCTGGAGTGGAGATTCCCCTGCAGCCTGTGGTGAAGACCATGGTGAGGCAGGTTATCTCCCTGCAGCCCATGGAAGTTAATGATGGAGCAGATATCCACCTGCAGCCCGTGGAGGACCCCACACTGGTGCAGGTGGATGCCCAAAGGAGACTGTGACCCCACTGGAAGCCCGTGCTGGTGCAGGCTCCTGGCAAGACCTGTGGCCCCGTGGAGAGAGGAGCACACATTGGATCAGGTTTGCTGGCAGGACTTGTGACCTTATGGGGGACCCACGCTGAATTGCTGTTCCTGAAGGACTGCACACCATGGAAGGGACCCATGCCAGAGCAGTTAGAATCATAGAATGGTTTAGGTTGGAAGGGACCTTGAAGATCACCTAGTTCCAACCCCCGCCCTGTCATGGGCAGGGACACCTCCCACTAGATCAGGTTGCTCAAAGCCCCATCCAATCTGGCCTTGCTACAGTCCTTGAAGAACTGTAGCCCATGGGAAGGACTCACATTGGAGAAGTTCATGGAGAACTGCCTCACATGGGAGAGACCCCACGCTGCAGCAGGGGAAAAGTGCGAGTAGTCCTCCTCCTAAGGAGGAAGGTGCGGCAGTAATGATGTGTGATGAACTGACCGCAACCACCTTTCCCCGTCCCCCTGCACCACTTGGCAGGGAGGATGTAGAGAAAATGGGAGTAAAGTTAAGCCCAGGAAAGAGGGAGGGGTGGGGGGAAGGTGTTTTTAAGATTTTGGTTTATTTCTGATTACCCTAGTCTGATTGGATTGGTAATAAATTAAACTAATTTCCCCAAGTTGAATCTGTTTTGCCTGTGACGGTAATTGCTGAGCAATCTCCCTGTACTTATCTCGACCCATGAGCCTCATGTTATATTTTCTCTCCCCTGTCCAGCTGAGGAGGGGAGTGATAGAGCGACTTTGGTGGGCACCTGGCATCCAGCCAAGAACAACCCACCACACTAACTTGCCAGAATGGCTGAACTGGGCTATAAAAGCAAGGAAGATTAAAGGCTATTTTATGAAGACATGACTTTTAAGATAAGTCTACATGACTTAATCATTCTGGCTGACAAAGGTGATGGGAGAACTCTGATTTCTCCAATTATAAGTTCAATAGCTGAAATAAGTCTAAAAAGGTCATATGTAAAAGACATAAAACATTAATCTCATCATTTTCTGCGCAGCTTGTTAAACTCCTAGAAGCTGTTATAGCAGAGACAAATTGAGCAACTTTCCGACCTTTCTCTGATAAAAACCTATGCAGTTATTTAATAAAAACCCAAAAGGTTACCAATTATTTTTCTAAAAAGCTCATCTTTCTCAGACTGGGAATTTGGTACTGCCCTGTGAATGCTTCATTTGAGTACCTTTATGAAAGCTGCACAATTGTAATAAATCCACTAATTTACTATGTGTTTTGGCTAAGAGAGGAGGAAGAATTGAGGAGAAACGAGGAAAAGCAAGGGAGAGAGAACAACAGAGAGAGAAAGACTGAGAAAGAAAATGAGCAAGCAAATATAAGAGCACTTATGCATGCACTCAAGGTAGACACACCCGGAAAAACAGAACAACAATCACAATTTGTTGATCAATATGATCCAGTATCAGGCTTCAGGTTATCTACTAAAATCAGCAGCAGTACAGACAAGCAGCCGTGCTTCCCGCAGCAGAGCGCACCAGAGCCTTTCAAGCAAAAGGGAGATTTCCAGGTTTTGTGTTAAATAGTTTAACACTCAAATGTTTATGACCTTTCCTGACGCAAAGCCCAAAGTTTAACCAACATTTTGGTAAACTTGGAATTAATGTATTTCTTAATTGACTAATGTTCCAGAGATGTGACCTGTTTCAATTTCTTGACATGCTTTGAATGGTACAAAACAGATGCAGAGGGCTGGTTTGGTCAAGCAGATTTCAGTTCAAACTACAAAGCCACCTAGCTGGTTTACTATTTTTGTATACGTTACATAGCAGAAAAAAAAATACTCACACACAGAAGTGTTTCTTTGGAACTACTCAGCTTTCTGTCTTTCAAACATTAAATTTGGAACTGATTTTCTGTGGTTCAGAAATGTAAATATTTCATTGACAGAAATCTTAAGAAAACTCAAACAATTTTTATACTAACATTTAAAATTACAGAAATATGTTGTGCTAACAGGCAGTTTTTACAAACAGCATGACTAAAACTATATTTTAAAACCATGCTAATTTCAGAAGTTCCTGTAAACGTGCTTTCATGTGAGCAAGTCTGACAGAAAAAAAATTCTGATGATCTAATCAACCAGATGGAGCAATGGTTTTGATCATACACTTTTTGAACAAAGCATCTTAAGATTTCCACACATTCACACAGGGAAATATATAAATGAACGATGAGCTGTTGGAGATTTCAAAATAAAATCAAAGACAAAACTATCAAGGTGGGTTAGAAAGTTATCCATAATTGTTTGTGTGTGTGAAAATACTGATGGAGCACAATGATTGTGCTCCGTGAAACAATAACCTTTTTCACCAAAGCAAATCTGCTTCAAATCTCCACCCAACTGGAAAATTCAAATATAAAGATAAGCTAAATATTACTCAAATTACTGAAGATCTGAAAATTGATATATGCAAAATATCACCTATTAACATTTTATTCCATAAATTCTACTACCATCTTTTGGTAGCATTAAAAGGTGATATGGCCTATTCAGAATATTGTCCATTATAAGCAACCTTACAATTTTTGTGTGAACCATTCCCAAGGGAAAAGGATAGTTTTATGTTTGATTTCTTCAGTATCAAGTTAACAGATCCTCTAGCTCTGCATCTTTTATTCACTGAAAATTCCATCAAGAGTTATTTGTAGTTTTATTTTACAAGTCAGGGTTTATAAACCTTTTTCATCATGTCAGTTCTACTTATTGCGAAATATGCAGTCACGACTGTATCATTCTAATCAGACTGCAATAATTTTATCAATTCTATGCTGAATATTAAATGAATTAAGAAGCATGCAGGGGTCATGTAGGGCATGGCTCATTTGTTTTCAACAAGTTATCAAGCTTGTGATTTTACTTCATTTGCCCTTCAGGCTCATTAACTCACTACTGGTTGCCAAACCACCTTCTGCTTTGCCACTTGGATGATCCCATTTGGGGTTGTGATCCCTGTTTTGAGAACCACTCCCTTGATGTCTGCACATAATACTATTTTTAAGGGATCTTTGATGAAAAAGAAACTGTAAACGTTTACCAAGTCAGACAGAAAACACATTTAGCACTCAAGTATTTCTTGAGCCATCAAGCACACTGTAGATGGGCCTCTTGTCTTCAAAAAGTCTTAAAGACTACAATAAATGTCCAGTATGTTTGCATAAGAAATCACCCACAGTTCAGTTTCCTTCTAGTTTCAAGCAGCTTCATAACAATTATTCTATTGTGTCATTTGTCTCTTTTTAGTGTATGGACTGTGACTTTTCTGGCCGTCAGTCAATAGTTCCTTTATCTTAATCAAATAGCAGTTTCAGAGGCAAAAGTATTTGGGGCCACCTTACCACAGGCAAGCCTTAGCACATATTTGCTGTTCTGACCCAACATTCTGTCAGTGCCTCTCTGAAGCAGGATTATTTAATATAATTCTATAACCAAGATATATTAGTATTACTTTCATATTTTAAAACCTTCTGTGGCTTCTTATGTCCAACCATGCATGCTTTATTTTGGATGATAATTGTTCCTTTTTATTCTCTGTAAAAAGTAACAAAGTTATTACTGAAACTTCTAGACCAAGATTTTATTATTGCAACCTCTATAAGTTTCTGAATTTGCACTCCCATATTTAGAAAAGCTGCTTCTATTTTCTTTTTATGTATGTTGACTATTTTATGCAATTCAGTCATAAGACATTATTATTATAAAAGGGAGAATAGCAGTAAATAAAGAAAATAGTGGGTTTTTGTAAAATATTACTGTCATATTTAAGTGTAAAACCATTAACTACCTAGGATACGTTTAAAGACAATAATTCATGTGCTTGTGAGATCAAGGCACAAGTTTAGTATTATTCCATTGCTCAGAACACAGATCAACAAACAGCTACCACATGCAGCTGAGGTCCCCTCCCAAATCTTGTCGTTTGAATGACATAAACCAATGCTTTTAAGATTAATATATTTCTAGCCCTGCATGGATGAAATGTCTTGACATTACCTTTTGTATTCTTTGCTTTCCTAGCAATTCTTAACACCCCTTTTAAGTAAAACTTTGTTTATTTAAGAATAACTTGGCTTAGTTTTATAGCTTTTTGTCCTAATATTCAGAATTGGCTGTTCTGCATTACACCTTACTAGACTAATTACTACTAAAAAAAAAATCTTATTCTGATACATAATAATACCATACCAGTCATTGCTATTTTCAAGGCGAAGTACTCATTAAATCAAAACAGTTGGAATTTTATTAACATTGTCATCAACGTATCCCGGTTATATCTTCCGTATTTTTAATTCACCTCGCTTATCAGCTATTTCCTTCAACTCATCTGAAAAACCCTCAAAAACTAACGCCACAGGTTCAGACTTTGGAATTTACCAAATACTCTTTCCCCCTCTGTTTCTCAAATATGTAAACCATTTCTAACATTGCGGAACTGTTTTAGAAAGTAACTGTCTTTAAAAATATTTTCGTGAGTAAAATTTAAATCAACAATATTTTCAGGATGCAAACTAGAGCTGTTATGAAGTGGATCCAATCTTTGTATTAATATCAGTAATTTGGTATTCCATGCATGATGATTATGAAAGAAATAACTATTTGTGTACAAGCAGTGAACATGCATTCATTTTGAGCAAATGGAAGGCACAAAGCAGGTCATTTATAAAGCACATTAAAGCCTTTTCCTTTGATTTTCCTGATTAGCTTCCTGTAGTATCAAATATTCATAGAAGTACTTGATATATTTTTGTAAACGCCAAATAAACACTGTTTAAGAAATTAAAATTAAGACTTATACTTTTTCTTAGGGCTTCACATCTCCTCCAATACTGTCAAACATGTACTTATAGGCTCCAAAAGAACTTCACTTCCATTTCCAAAACATAAAAAACAATTATATATCTCAACAATATTTATTTCAACAGATTTACTTTTCTAATGCAGAATCTTAAAGAGTGCCCCCATATTCCTTTATATCAACGTATCATCACACCCAGTTAGTCTTATAACCCTTCTAAACATAAAATAATTTCACCTCAGTATTACCATGGTCATGTGTCTCAATAAATTCCTCATCCCTTACATTTTATCCCTGTTTTTGAATTAGTAAGTGTGTGTATATCAACTGTGCATGTCTGGTAGTGATGATATAAACCTGTCAGCTAGTGGGAAGCTCCATGAAGTAATCTGTCATCACTTTTTTTCTGAAATAAACTATAGCTTTCAGGGAGTTCTGGAAAGCTGATACTGATAAAGTTACTGCAACAACAGGCTGAGTAACCTGCAGTACAGCAGCAGGTGCTTTTTGTGTTTCCACATCCTCTGGACTCCCCACCACGCCTATATGAAATTCACCTTTCCATCCTCAAGCATGGAATTCTCTATGGATTCACCTATTAAAGTAAAATACCTTGGTGACTCTCAAACCATGCTTTGGAATTTAAAAAACCCAAAACTGTTTAAAAGATGTCTTTTCACTTAAATTGCTTTTGTTCACAGTGCCCCCGTCTCACTCTCCCCCAGACCAGCAATAATGTTTGGGTTATGTCATTTCTAGATTCATATGTTAATTGTTTCTAGGTGAAGGCCTATGGGAAAACTTATGTTCTTTCTAGATTTGCAGCCAAAAGAAAACTTGATACATATATCACATATATACACATCATCTGTATAACCTATTTGTTAGTCACCTATCAAAACTGACAAGCAGGAACTCAGGACTATATCCCCATCTTTGTGAGCAGGACATGTTTTAAAGCCATTTTAAAACATAGCTGGAAGTAGTTTGCTTACTTTACAAAGTGTTTTACTCTATATAATACTTTTTCCATGCTCATAAATGACAACTCTGCCTGCAGTGATCTTGCATAATCATTCTAGCTTTTTATTTTCAAAAAAGAAAGGCAGCATTCTGCTGCAATTCTCTTACCACCAAGGATCAAGAATTTCCATTCAGATCTCATATTGTTGAGGGTCAACAGGGTTTGATAGTACCAGAAAGAACGCTGAAATTAGCTGTATGCCCTTGTATGTTGTACAAACAAGAGATGTAGTAGCATTATTCATATTCTGTTAGCATCAGAAGTCTGTAAAAGCATAAACTGATAGGTATTGATACTTATAGCTCTTAATAAAGCCATATAATTTGGAGGGAAAATCAAGTCTTTGGTACCAGAAAAAGATATATAACTATAGCCGTGATCAATCAGTTATATATAAACCCAAACACCTAACTAACTCAACCAAAAAAAAAAAACCAAAACAGTTGAGATTACATTCATTCTTCTTTATTAAGATTTCCATTGAATATCTAGCTTACTTCCTCCTTCACTGTTGACTAAATTAAGAAGCTGCAAAGACTGTATCTGCATTGGAGGCAAGGCAGCCCACTTTTTTCTTGGCTGAACATGCTTCCAAGGTAAAATGGTTTATTTTAAATAGCTTTTGTGAGTACAAAGGATGCTGCAGCCCTAACCCTTTCTGCATCCGGCTGAGGCAATTTACTGCTATCGCAGACACGGACACTGTCTGTCTCAACACCTGTATGCCATGCCCTTTCTGTCATACCAAACACTGTCTTGATGAGGAATGTAAAATTATGCAGAACCACTGATCAAATGTATTTTTACTATTTTTTTACTTTTTTTAGTGATGTAAAAGCAAGTTTCAAAGCAGAAAAACAAAAAGAAAAAGGGCCCTGACATTTTCACGTGCTTCTAAAAAATGTTTACAATATATTCCTCTCTAATCAAAATGCTTACATTTTTGCCTATAACTACAGGCTCTTCTGAATTTTGGACAAGAACAGGCAAGAATCTTCCAAAATAATCTTTCTCACGTAACGTTTTTCCCTTTGATTTTGTTTTAAATGAAGATTCTATCGTTAATCATGTAAATCACAAAGGAAAATAATTTGAACGTAGAAAAAGAAATACGTACCTCATATTGGATAAGCAGACCATAAACCAAAATATTTTTCTTTTTCACTTCCCTTGCAAATTTCTTGATCCTAGCTAGTTCTTCCATCCCAATGCTGAAAGAAATATTTTCTGAAATATCCAAGTGCACCTGCCACAGAACAAATAAGAAAAAAAAAAAATAATCCCACTTTTTCCATAGTGTATTGTTTTAGACTGCCAGTTTTTAGTGTCTCATTTAATGGCTAACAAAGGTTTTTCCTAGTTACCTTCTATTACTATTAAATTCCACTACTTATATATTTACTGACATGAAAATTATTTCTTTTCAAAGCACAGTGAAACCAATAAGCCAAAACACATCAGAACACAATGTTCTAACTGTGTATTAAAAATATTTAATTAAATCAGAAAAAAAACAACATTCTTTTGTAAGCTCCAACTTTCACAGATGGTTTTGGTTTTCTACTATCAGGATAGTAGAGAAATACAGGTGGTTTTCTTAAGCTTCTAGAGATTTTCAAAACTGAACTGCATTCTTTAAAGATTTTGAATTTACTACCTTTTCAGTATAACATATTAGTTGCCTAGATTGGATTAATTTCAAGATAGCACTTCAAGTTTAAAAAGCAGAAACTATTTCAAAAGAAGACAGGGATATGACTACCCTGAGGTCTTGGGCAGGGAAAGGCAGGTCTCATATCCAGCAGTGATGCTGCACAAACATGGTGGGTCTACAGGAGCTGAGCTGGTATCTCCAGGGAGGTATCAACTAGCTCAACCCTTTCCCAAGGCTTACGCGTTCCCCAGTCTAATCTGTTTACTTTACGAAGTTTCTATTAACTGTAGAAATCAAAATTAAGGACAACGATTTGTACATATAAAGTTTCAGCATCTATTGATAGCAGAAATACATTTCCCCTTAAAAAAGAAAATATTTCTCTGGCTGAATGATTCCATTGATATAAAACTTATCTGTAAGTACTACAGAGATGTAAGAGTACAGCAATAGCCTGGAGATCCATGCTTGGGAAAATTATTTCAAGTTCCCTTTGTACCTTATGTCCAATTTGTCCTGACAGTAATAGGTTTTTACTTACATTCCCTTACAACACTTTTAAAAAAGCTGTTTACTGTGTAAGTGCATATTCACCAGGAGCAAAGCTATTGTCTTCTACTACACAGGCAGAGATGAATATTCAAACACTGATTATTTTGTTATTTTTTTACCCAAACCAAGGCTAAGTACTGATCATTTACAGCTGTGATTCTGTGATTTACAAGAAATTAAAACCTATTATTTTGAGAGAACACAGCCTAACACCTGTTTACCATTAACCTACTCCACAGCTTTAAAGAGATTTTTCTCAAACTTACTTTTGTACCGAAATGCAAATAATGGCAACTACAGAGCTGAAGTACTAGCATTCCTTTCTTTCTAATCCTAAGTAATAACAACAAAATAAAAATCATACCCATTCATAGCATCTATAAACATGAACATGTATTACTCAGAAAAGTAACGTCAAAGAATATGATTCTTCTGGTTACAGCAGAGTTGGAGAGGATATTGGTTTGATGCAGACAAATAACAGCATGAAGTTTACCTCTGTGCTTCCTATTTCTCCTGAAACATTAATCTTCCCTTCTCTGCTATGTCCAGATACAACAGTCCAATTGCTGCTTCAACTTGCAGATGCCACAAAAAACCTCCAGGATAAAGGACAGACTTTGAAATCTGTGGCAATTTATAGATGGGAATACGGACAGAAGTACTCATGTCCAGTGCAAGCTCATCCTTTTACTGGGATAATTGTCCCCAGGCTGGTTAAACAGACAATCTGGCACAATAACAACACCTGTCATTTCTACAATTAAAGAAGCTGAATATCAGAAGGAAAAATAAAACTGATTCTCTTCATTATCGGACTGTTACGAAAAAGTTACGTGTCCTGAAATCAAAGAATAGACAAGAACTTTCCGATTACACAAAAGTCTACATTAGACTGTTCCTGATTATGAGGTTAGAATGGAAGCAGGCAGCTGCTCTCCTCATTTACCCTTTCTATTCTTCACTACCAGCAACAGTTTTACTTTTGAGAGCGGAAAAGAATAATGTTTCCCGTACAGCTAGTACCTAAAACCTATGCATTTAAACGTCATCATATTGCTTAAAATTCTGAGTCACGTTTGCCTGAGAAATATTATTGTGCCCTTTATATCAAAATAAAGTGTCTTGTAGGACAGTAACAACGCATTCAGGTTCTATGTTAAATGAAGTATGTAGCAAAGAGTAAAGAATCCCAACCATAAGCCTTAGTGAAAAGGACACCCAACACTGAATTTAATTAAAGACTGCTAAAGGAAGATTCTGTCCCCCAGTCATACTATCTGTAACGAGTTTCAGGGATCAGAAGTTTAAAGGAGTTAAGTAGTTCCCAGTGATTAATATAAGACAATGATTTGTTTAGCTAATTCTTTAGTAATTTGTTTTAAATTTGTTTTTAAATACAAATACAATTTTTTTTTTAAATACAAATACAAATTTGTTTTTAAATACAAATACTTTGTATTTGGATGTGTAGCATAAAATGCCTTTTCACAGTTAGGGTACTTCATTTTTTAAAGATACTTTTAACAAATATACATGTATCTGTGTTTTAAATGTTATCAACTGCTTCCACCTAGTTATAAGATTTTTCTCCTACTGTCTAGTTTTGGGAAATTTCAAGCAGTTGTCAGGAACAACTGATGGATCTGGAGTAAAGGGATTATATGTATCCTTTTCTCCCAAGGCTATTTTAAAAGGTGTCCACCTAAATTATTTGCGCATGCTGCAGGCTGCTCAAGCAAATACACTTTATTTAAAAATGGTGCTGGATTCTACAATGACCTCAAGATCCAGTATCTTAGGGGCAGAACCTGAGTTTCATGGTGAGCTTGTGTAAGCATTACATGCATTCATACCTATTTCTCAGGAAATATTAAGTCCAGAATATATATAGCTACAATTACTAAAACAAAGCTCTCATGTTCCATGTGTCACACTAAAAAAGCACTTAAATTCAAAGTCCAGAGCTGAGATCAGCTATGAATTGGGCACAAAATAAGCATGCTTTTAACACTGTAGTATTACCTAGTTGATTAATGTATCTAGCTTTGTCTGCACACCTGCAGAATTTAAGAGTCAGAAATGCTTTTTATATTCTTGATAAAGGGCTAATGAAAACATTCCCAGTCCAGAAAAGAACATTCTGCACATCCAGTAGCCTTGTAAGTGGGCAATAGAACTGGAGGTGTATCATTACTCTGATTATCAAAGGCAGAAATAATTGATCTTTGAAAATCCAGGAAAATTAAAGCTCTACCCTGAACTTCCTCGGAAATAGGGTCCGAAGGAAGAAAAGACGTTCTAGAAATAAAGTGCTAAATATTGATGTTCATAGAATCACAGTAGCTCACTCCAAGAAAACAGCATACAATAGGTAAGATGTAACTTTTTTTCATTTGTAAAAGTAATTGATCTTCATCATATCTCATTTATTTGTTAGATCAGTAATAAAATTGCATTACTTAAATTTCAGATTAAACCTAAAATTGAGACGTAAATGCCCAGTTTTACCTCCAGATCACTAGGCTATGCACTTCAGAAACTATTCAGGCCCCAGGCAAAATAAATATTTATTCCTTTTTCAAGAGCTTCATATATGGCATTATATTTTAAAACCACGACATATTATCTTGCATTATTGCTGGAGAGTATAATGAATATATTCCAGAGGCACAATCCTTGGTGTTAATGACATTAATGGCATTAATGACACTCACTCCACCCAATACTTCTCCTCCCTACCTGTTAAGCCAGAAAACATGACAGAGTTAATTGGATCTGGTTACGCTGCACAGAGACTTTTAAGTCTACTCATATTTTCTCCTTTTTAACAGTCTGAGTAAAATAAAAGTCACATACACCTTCAGCTGTCATCCACACGAAATGTTAAATTATTCTGGCAGCAATATTCAAATAATGAGAATTTCAGTCAAAAATACACCTTAAAAATTCTACCAGAATAGATTTTTCAGTCTTACAACATCTCAATAAGTACAGTATGTATTAAAGTTATATTGCAAAGTACTTCAAAGTTAATTTTTAATACTTGGACCAGAAAAGCGACAGTAATTTTAAAACTTTCAATAAAACACATAGCACAGAAAATAATAAAGCCACTTAATTCTGTTTCAACTGAGCATTCAAGCTGAGTACATCATTTGCAGCATCCACAGCAGAGAAGAAGCACAACAGCAAAGCAGGGGTTAACAGTTCAATATGACTAGCCACAACGTGTCTTTTACAGAAATATATATCTAATAAATTGGAATTTGCTAGTGTTGGCTCATTTCCTGACAGCATGCAGTACATTTGCTGAACTGCAAATGATGCTCTTTACAGTCCAATTTACAGCTACATTTTAAAATTGTATTCAGAGCTAGCAGCATCTCTTGAAATAGTTTAAAACTAGTCTAACATTTAAAAAATATTTCATTAGATGCTTTCTACAGTAACTTACAGGAGTTACCTACCAAAATAAGGACAACTGGATATAAGAGAGGAATATTTGATTTTTCCAACATATCCACTAGTTGCTGGGCTTCTTGAATAGCACACTTTTTATCCTAAATGAAAATAAAATGTTTAGAATTACTGAAAACATCAAACAATGATTTCATAAAAATGGAATTCAAAGATCTGTTATGTACCAAAAAAAGATACATCACTTTTTTGGTTTGGGGTTTTTTATTTCGTTGGTTGGTTTTAATATATTTGTAATACTTCTGTCTGGTAAAGTTATAGCTTTTTAAAAATAATTGAGATTAATGATATTACCCTTAAGAAATATATACATGTGTAAATAACAAGCTTAAGGGTCTTGATTGGTCTCAGACATGGTTCATTTAAAACCTTCCTGTTCCCATACAGGGACCCAAATACAGATTGCATGGCATGCGTGTGTCCAAAATGGGAAACACTCATTTAGACCATGGTAGCAACACACAGTTAGATGACTACACATATGACATACCTCTTCTTGAGATAATTCACTTCAATAAAATATCTATGAAAGGAAATTTTAAACTACTTTCAGTTGCATCCTTCTTGTTCAAGAACTCATGGCTGGTTTAACAACATACTGACGGAAGTGCAGAACCAGGAGAGAAAGAACGGACCAGTATCTCAAAGGTCTAACTTGGTGCACATCAGAAACACCAAACATCGGAAAGGATACACCAAGAGGACAGAAATAACAAACAACTCATTATTCAAATATGTAATTATTATTTACCATTACTAATAAGTTTAAGTGCAAAATTAAAAGCATGCATCCTTTCTACTTACATTTATGCAAACAAAATTGTAGCACTGTCCTGAAAGGATGTTTTGTAGATGGCTATCATTTTTGCTTAGAGATATTGATATAGCTTCAACCTGATTTAAAAAAAAAATAAATTACTATATCCCAAATTTGACTTCAGGCTTAACCATCTGCTAAAGCTTACACCATTATGGCACAGTTTGTTTATTCAATAATTGCCAGTTTTAAATAACTTATTTCCACCGTGAGAATGAAAACTTGCTCCACTTTTCAGGTGACTCAACAGTGCAACATGGAGTCCAACACCCTGCGGAGTTTTCTGCAAGTTTTTGCTGAAGCGTACTGCTAGGGGGACCCACTCGAGAAACAGCCCTGGAACTATCGGACACCAGCCCTGTTGCCTGGGTTAGGATGTTCAGCTGTTCCCAGAGATGAAACGCTATTCATAGGATCAAGACGATCTAATGATTTCAGACCTCTAATTCTGAGAAAATCTCTATAACATTCAAATACATATATATATATATATAGCCTTCATGCAACTAACAAAATAAATTAAGTACATATGAATAGGTGTTCTAAGATTCTGCATATGACAAGACTAATTTACAATTTCTCCTGAAAAGCATTTCCTCAATGAATACTTTAAAATAGATCCTAGACATACTTATTTTGCAACCTTTAACTGTAACACCAGCTAAGTAATGATCTTAACCTAATTAAAATAAAAAGTAGATTCTACTACATTATCATTTTCAGGACTGCCTTAAGTAAAACGGCAAACCAGGTAGTGGAAGGGGAATTTGTTCCCTAAGAGAAGATAACACTTTGAAGCCAATTAAAAAAATTTAAAAATAAGGCAAGAAAATATTCATGTTGGTTCTATTAAACCAGCAAACCTTGCTCAAATGAGCTTTATTTCTGCCCAGAAGACATATATATATAGAAGCAAACAACAGAAGCAATATACTGCTGTGTTCCCTCGAAATGTCACTTAATCCACAACCCAACAGAAGTACCAAACTCAACATTTAAAAAGGCTTTGCGCTGTTATCTAAAGCTGTATTTGTTTATTTCTGTAATACTTGGGGAGCTAACTTGTTTGCAAAGGAAGGTGGTTTGAAACCCAAAAGTTGATATTTATGCATTAAAGATTTTAGAAACACTCTGGGTTGAAAGTTTGATAACGCAGTCCCAAATAGTTGATGTTTAACCTTTTAAAGAGATTTTAATAAAAAATATGTATCACGGAAGACAAGAATTACTTAAAATACTTTAAAACTGCAATACTCTAGGGCTCTTCTGGTTTGAACTTCTGCAGAAGTAAAGTCAGAAATCCCCAGTCCCTTCACAACCTTGCACATATTTAGATGAACAGGAGCATATTGCATGCCAGTCTTTTCAGAAGGTAAATGGAACATGACTCAAGGGAGAAGGCCTAGAGTTTGTTTTTTTTTTTCCTTGAGATATTACAACAGATGATGCTTAAATATTCCTGAACATTTAAAAATTAATTTAATGGATCGGAATTTTGATTTAACTTTAACAATTTGATAAAGCGCTATATTGAGCCTTTGTTTTACAGATATATTATCCAGTAAAAATTAAATCAGATTTCTGTCTTGGAAAAGTAAGCACAGCTGCCATCAATTAACTAAAATTAATTCTTATTCTATTTGGCACATCAGTATTCTATGCAAAAGTTTTATTAAAATGAATATTAATCAAAGTTATCAGCTACTTGAGAGAGCAAAAATTACCTAAAAATGCCACCTCAGTAAAAAGTGTTTGTCACATAATGTTTCTGTGTTTCAATAGAAAATAGTATATGGATTTGCTTAATCATTTCTGGTCATTGTAGCAATTGATACTCAGCTAGTGTAAAGAAGCAAAGATGGTAAGTTTTTATGAACATGAGGACAGGAATAAAAAATATGTTTTCTTTAATGTTTTTCTACTTATCAGATGCCCTGTGCTGAAGTTTCAACTTTATTCAACATCCACTTTCATAAAATCAAACAATAATACCAGGACACTGGGAATCTGCAAGAGTTAGTTAAATTACATCAGAATCTAAAATCACAATTCATACTAATCCAGCAGACAAACAATGCAATGATTAAGAAATTAGTGAATTTCTACTAGTGAAACTCTAGTTCATTTCCTAATTTAAAACTACTTATTTTTATATACTGTTTGTGGATATTTATCCAGTCACAAAAATAACACTCAACTTCATCCAGTTGATTATGTTTCATGTGACAGGAGCACTTTGTCACTGAATAAGCAGGAGTACATAATTTCCAGTCACAGAGGAAAACACCTTCAGCCCCCATTTGGGTTTGCTTGCTTCAAAAGACAAAGCTAAATAACAAACTTAAGGAAAGACTCAACTTACGTCTTTCACAGTAAGGTATCTTCTGCAGAACATTCACTTATTAGTTATACAGTTTACAGTAACACTGATTAAAATACTTACTCTGAAAGTACTTTGCAAGCAATAACTGTTGCTTTAATTTTTTTCTTTTAGAAAAGCTTTTATTTTCATTTTCTTTATATCAGTTTAATTTTTAGGTCTTTTTTTCCCCTGTTATTGGCATTATCATGTTATTGGAGTCCTTCTCGGAAAGCCCTCTAACAAAATTTCTCTTGAATTCTTCTTTAAGGATTCTTTAAGGACACACCTAGAAGTTAACAAATCTTAAAAGTAAATATGGCTGCTACTAAGAACTAAAGTGTCAAAACTATCTAAAATGCTAAAATATTGACCATAGTTTAAATTTCAGATAATGTGTGCTCTACTGAATGATCCCCAATTTGTGTCTTATTTAGATTGATTACCTCCAGTTAGCCCTTTGAAAAGGCCCAGCTTTCAGTATGATACGTTTATGTGCTTGAAATAATTATCACATTGTACAGAGTCAAATCTCTCTCACAAAAGGTTACTGTGCTTCTCTTGGGAAATCATACGCCAGGTATATTCTTTCTAAGGTGCTTCAAATTTAGAAGTTCTATATCTTGCTAAGTTTAAAAAATAACTATTAGAGATTTTACTGTTTAAAAAACAAGACAATACATAAATATTACTTTTTATAGATTTTCAACCTAAGGGTTCATAAAATGAATGACTAAGGATGTTTTGAGGAACAATACAAGACAGGGTCCTTGATGGAGTTCTTTGGCAGGTGTCACTTTGCAGGAACATTGAGTGTTGAAGAGAAATTTAACAATCAATCAGCTTCATTATGATGAAAGACAACATGGATCAAAAAAGAGAAGAATGATGGAAGAAATCATCCACTAAGTAAACTGATTTATTAGAGCCATCAAAAAAATTTAGTCCTGTATCAGTAGAAACCCCTTCATTTTATGCCCTCATTACCTTGTTTGTGGTCATTTTACTTGTATTTTATTAAAATGCACCACAGGTTCAGGTGCCTGACCAACCCAACAGTTAACTAGTTTTGCAGTGAAACTTTGGAAGTATGGTGTACATTTTAAATAGTTTTGGTGCTAGCCTGATTTGAGGTTGCTAAGTTTGGGGTCTGTGTCGGTTGACTGAACATAATGCATTCTGACATTTCTCGATATAAAATAGCAATACAGTCTGCTGCAGAAAAACATTCTACTACTAACTAAGTACACAATGTAGAAGATCAATAGACATGAATAAAACCATTACAGAAGTAAAAGGAAACCTGTATTTTTGAACACCTATTCCCCGTCTGTTTCTCTGGGTAATAGAAGGATGTGATATCATCACATAAGATATAAATAAGAATCACCTCAAGATCAGTCAAGGTTTAAGCAATTACCAAATGTTAATCACCTTTGGGAAAATGAAAATATGAGATAGTTCTATTAGTAGGCATAATGAAAAAGGAAAAGATAGTTAAATGCCAGTAGAAAATTCCATCAATATGCTACAGCAAAGGCTTCAATGAGCATTCACTATGAGGGAAATGTACCCATATCTCTCTGCAAAAAGGCTGATTAATTTGACTTTGCATTCGCAGCTCTGCAGGAATACAACTTACTCTTTAATTGGTTCAGACTTTAATGCAGACTTCAAAGTAATGAAAGGATTTCCTCTGTAACATATTTGTAACAATTTAGGTTTACTGAATTAATAAAATCTAAAGAAATGGCCTCTCTGTTGTCTGGATCCAATTCCTCCTCTAATCTAATATATACATTTTAAGAGGATCTGTAAGATCTCCCTCTACCCCATAATTGGGCAGAAGATGCTTCTCTCTTAGTAACTTCCACACCTGGTGTTAATCCCTTGTAATAAATACTACAGTGACACAGGAGGTCTCAGTTTCTGCATTCACATTATTTGGACCATTTTTAAGAGTTCTGACAACCAGAAACATTAATTTAATCCTACAGTTCACAGCCATAGAGTTGTACTTACTTTTATTTGGCTTTTCAGAGACTCATGGAGGAGAAAACCTACTTGTGCAACAGCTTCCTTCACATTGGTAATAACACAAACTTGTTGTGATAGGTTGTCTGTGATCAAGAAAAAAGCCTTAGTATTTCATGCAAAGATAAATCAATCAAAATCACTAATCTGCTAAACATTACCTTCAATTCATAATAATGATGTCTCTTGACAGAACCTTTTCAACAACTATAAATTCAATTTTTATATGACTTATTTCAAGGCACAGTTACTGTAACTACATAATTTATATAAAATACATCTCATATATAAAATTCATATTATATTTTATATGACTTTGTACAACATGAAAACATCACATAAGGCCTGTACCCAAAGTCCATTTAAATATGGGACTTCTATGAAAAAGTATTCGTTCAAGGTCCACATTATTGACACTAGATGACCACCAAGAAAATAACTTTTTGAAATCTTATCACTTCAAAGGATCACTAAATGCCATGTCAGCAATGTTTAGGAAAGAAAAAAAAACCAAGGAGACACCAGGTAGCATAAATCCTCTTCCCAACAATATATACTACAAAATATTAAAAAAAAAAAGTATTGAAAATACTGTTCCGGGAGACAGCAGATATAGCTGTTCACCTCAATATCAAAACAAATTGCAGTCAGTGACAAAGATCTTGGCATAGGGAACATCTTAGACCTTTTACTGGGGAGGGAAAGAAAAATATACTATCTTGTTGATACCAAGAACACTAGTTTCAAGGTATTGTCTGATCTGCTCCATAATACAAGTATTTCAGAAAATTAGTATTCTCTCTTGCTATTGACTACAGTTTCAAGATTCAGTGAGCATTTTTCTTTCTTTAAGCAAACAAATAAAAATAATCCGAGTCTGGAACTCTCACTTCTAATTCAGGATTTTATCCTTTAGACGTTGAATTTATATGCAAACAAAAACGTAAGATTTCCAATATCTTTGGGGTAGTCATTCCACAAGCAGCTAGAAAATTCATAAATATAAAGTCTAATTATATTTAAAGCAGACTTCAATGTGACTTCAGGGACAGAAATATACCAAACACCACCACAAAATAAATTAGTAGTGAAAGACATAAAAGAAATTATAAAAATATGGCCTAACTGCTCTTCAAACAAGTCTGAATATAAAGATACATATTCGTTGCATGTGGAAAGTTTTTTTATAATTACATACCACACAATAAGTTAAATCAGATGCATTACTTAAGCAAACATCTCACTTTCTATTGTAAACTCAAGGACTTCTTTACAGAAATAGACATACAGATCTGAACATTGATTTTAAAGCTGCTGTAGAGTTAACATTATTGGAAAGTGACTTGTGATTTTTAAACATAATTTTTTGTGAGCAGGAAAAGTGAATTAACCACTGACGATCTCAAAAGATAATTAAAATGATTTTATGAATCATGGGCACTTATTATGCCCAAGATTTTAAAGTGACAATGAAAACAATGGTAGCAACTGGCTTTGTATTACGTTAGCAAGAATGGGGAGGGGGGAAGAAAGAGAGAACAATAAACATCTGCTTATAAACCATCACAACCAGATGAAAGCGAGAATTAAAAAAATGCACGGCCAGTTCTCACAGGACTGGAAATCACAGGATACCACAACTGTGGGAGAAATTATCTTCCCATAGATTCACTGGGCAAAAAAATATACTGAACATGCATCAAAGTTGGCTTCTACTTAATACTGAATAACTTTACAGTCTCAAAAATGGGTCAATGGGAAACACATTGAATTAATTTCTTATCATCAGAAAGAAAACGGTGGTAGATTGAAATCAGAGAGAAAGAGCCACTTGAATTTAGTACTGTACACGGAATGCAGATACACTGCAGATACAAGATAGATGTACATAATAAACCAGACTGGCATATCAGATTTCAAGAACTCAGATTCTATGGAACTAAGTAATTTAATGAAGAAGGTCAGATTGGAGCTATTACAAAAATCCACATGTGGAAGAAGGCTGTGGAATCCAAAAAAGGCACCATAACTTACCCTCAGACAGTTCTTTTTAAAAAGAAGTCAGTTATCAACAGCAAGTGTCAAAATTAACCTCAAAAGAGGCTGCTCAAAGACTGCAACTATCAAAGCCCATCTCACTCCTCTCCCCAGCCCCCTTAAACCTCTAACTTCCTGTGATGTAAATGAGAAAGGAGAGAAGACTACAAAAAAAGGTAACTAAGATTTGCAGGTTGAATTTACTAAGGAAGAAAGCAAAGTTGAACGAAGTATGAAAAAACATATTTTTAATCTGGAGGTGGAATGCAATGTTAGAGGGGATCAAGTATGAAAAAATTAAAGTAATGATAATACACATTGAAAAGATGCCGCACGCTTTTAAATGATCAAGAAAAATGTATAAAGTAAGTCTGGGAAATTGTCGCTAATAAAATCATCATAGCAAAGCAACAGTGCTGTTCTAGCTGAGGTTTAAAACTCAGTTTCAATTTAAATACCAACTTTTTCAAGTGGCCAAAAAAACCTTTATGTTTATTTAGACTGTTGGATATATCAGGCTGAAAAGGACCTCTGGAGGTCTCTAGTCCAAACTCACACTCAAAGCAGGATCACCCATGAGGTCAGGCCTGGTCATTCATCCCTTTGCCACCCCCTCCACTCTTGAAAACCTTTGAGGACAGAGACTGCACCACCTCTCCAGGCAACCTGTTCACTCCTCGACTGTCCTCATGGTGAAAGAATTTTTCCTATTATTGAGCTGGAACTTCCCTTGGTTCAGTTTTTGCCCGTTACCTCTTGTCCTCCCACCATGCACCACTGTTCCAGTTTCCTTCCCTACTTTCACGCCATACCCTCCTTTCCATCTGCCCAACCTTTTATTATTTTTTCCTCTCACTATTACATTACTTATCAAAATCTCTCTCTTGCTTTGGCTTCCTCTTCCTCTACTTACTTTAAAGTTATTATTTCCCTGGAAATCTCCTCTTCCCAATACACATCTCCCATTTATTCGCAGCTTCTTCCCAACCGTACCTGATTATAGAGTAACCCTCCCCATACTGCATCACATTTAACATCCGCTCAGAGCATATTTTTTGCATAAAATGAAAAATAGTTAAAACTTTACACTACCAAATTCTGTTAGGTTAAACATTAAATTTCTCTCTGAGGAAAGGGGTAGGAATTTTCTTTACTAAAGATAAAGTGGTACAGGATTTCAGAATTTGTTCCATTAAACTTCCTGCTCTCTCCAGCAGAAAACTTAATTTTCAATTTTTCTGTGCCCTTCTTTGATATCCTGAAAGCTTTAGATCACATTGTTATTCAGTAACACCTGTTACAGTCTTTATCCTGGGATCTCACCCAAATTATAAATTAAAATGTGTGCATGTTTATGGAACTACCTATGTTAGATAATGTATTAAGCATACTCTAACAACTGACTTAAAAGTTTACCCTGAAAAGCATGCCACAAACAAGCAGCAATTAAAATAATACCTTGTTTGAATAAAGATCATAAATATCATATCCTAGGGAATTAATACCATAAGAATAAAAATGCATCTGAGTGGTAAATAGGTTTTAGCCTACAGATGTAAATTTTTTCTCTTAATTGCACATATACATGTATACATACATTTGTTTTTGTAAAAATACGTTCATACCGTGCCATAAACATATGTTCATACCATGCCATTCTTGGTCTGTCATTACAATTCTTACTATTTTGGAAGCGCATCCTATTCATCAAAATACTTTTGAAGTTTGCAGTGAATTCAGAGTAGTAAATTAATTTATCAGAAATCTATTTTCACTTTCTACACAGCAATGGCTGGACGGATCTGGAGATTCAGTATGGTTCTCCCTGGCACTTTTAGTATCTCAAAACAGAGATGTTTTTACCACTATAAAGACAAGAACAATGAAACAAGTACTGCCAAGCATTTTGTTCATTCATGCTCAACAGAATGAGTGGAAGTTGTTATTCATATAACATAGGTAACCAAAAATATCTACCAATTTTCTGTTTATTCATTCCACATTTCTCTGTAGTTACAAAATCCAAAAGCCAAATTTGACACTGCCCCTACCAACATTAGCATACAAGAAAAAGAGGAAGCTTTTGTGGTAGAAGACAAGGAAGACGGTTGTTTTCACCTGACAAAACTACTGTCAGGAGTACCTCCCCTCCTGCCAGTCTATTTCGTTGCCTCACAGCAGAAAACAGCCACTGATTTATGAGTCTGCCCATGAAATCACAGCCTTCCCTGAGTAAGATATCTGTCCTTAGATACACAAAGCTTATGTCAATTTTTTTTTAATAAAAAGTCACATATAGCACAAAATATAGTACGTCATATAACACAAAATATAGTACGTAGCTCCCAGCAGTCAGAAACAGTTTGAAGGCATTACAATATTTTTTCTTGGCACTTCCAAAATGTAATTGTATCTACATCAGCAGATACTTATTTAGCCAAATCTGAGGGCAAAATATCCAATCTGCAAACACACGTTCTTGTGATAGTTATTGCAGAAGAGCCCTTAAGAAAAGAAAAAGGAGAGTCAAACTCTTAAGTTACAAAGTTGTACTGAGACGCACCACTTAAAGTTTACATGTTGGAACTAGAGTTCAAAGATACCTACCCTGAGGGCAGTAGTCCTAATGGAAATTTTTTAGGATGTTTTGTATTAGCCTGATCTTAACTACACTGCTAGATGAGTCACCCTTATTGTAAGATGATGTTTTCTTCAAGACTATTAAAAATAGGCGTGTGCCACCTTGTCTGCATACTCTGCAAGTTCATACCTGCTTAACTAAAGAAAAGCATTGAATTTACTGTTTATAAAACAAATTATATTAGGACTCAGACTTTCATAATATAGTTGTAAAAGAGACCTGAGGAAGTAAGCAAATAAGACATGTTTTCTTAAAACAGTCTCAAAAGAAAAATAACTCATTAGTCTATTTACATTAGTAAAGTGTTTCTTTGTATTGCCTTGAATATGAATGCTATATATACATAAAAATATCTACAGTACAAAAATGTATGCATGCACGGATGTTTTTCTTACTTCCACCTGAGTCAGGTTTAGCAAGCTGAAATTTGTCAGTTATTATGTCTCAATAGGCCAGCAGTTAAAAATCTAGCTGTGCTTCTATGAAACATTTGGGACTCGTTACGTAGTTAGAATTACATTTGTAACATAGCAGACTATAGAAACAGTCTCATAATCTAGTGACTAATTTTACTTTTTCAGACATCATTTAATTGCCAAACACATATTACCATAATATTTTTTTCTTGTATTTAATTTGAATAATTACAGAATTATAATTTAATATATGGACAATAGACAGAAATGCAAGAGTACCTCAAAAATAAACCGGATAGCAAAATAATACATGAAACTGAACCACAAGGAACATGTTCCTTAACAAAACTGTCTATAGGCACAGGTGTAACCTTAATGTTCTAGCACAAAAATTTAAGTATTTAAAGATCTGTTGAAGTTCATAATTCAAAGCGAAAAAAAACCTATTTGAAACCAGAAAGGGAAAAGTTGGCTTAACGATTCTCATCAATACAAACATTTTTAATATAGCTTAAATTAATTTTCTAAATAAAACAAACAGGTTAACAGAAAAGATAACTGTCATTCTCTGAAGTTGAAGGAAACCTAGTTTCAGTCACTAATAAATATAACTGTAGATGACAGGAAATTTGGAACTGTGGTCATAAAATTAAATATGTATACTCAAATGTTCTTCATCACTTCTGAATTCACCCAGTGATAAAATGTGCATCCCACAAAGTAAATTGGATCACTTCATAATAAAGAAATGAGTTGTGAAGACCTGAATAGTAGTGGGGAGCCTGTGTGAGGCCAGTGCCCTTAGTACCCTACACCCTCCCAGGCCATACATTTAGCTTCTGGGACACCTCCAGAGGACCTTGACAGCATGCAAGGTGGCATGCCAAGAGCTGGTACCTTGCCACCCAGCTTTACAGTGTCATGCAGGACTTCCCCTTCAGACACTCTACACGGCCTGAACCTCACATCTGAATCCACCCCAGTATGTGATACAGGACTGTACTATCCAGTGCGTAATGCTGCATTTCAGTCCTGTGTCCTCTTCAACAACTTGACACAAAGAAGAACCATCATGTAGACCACCATCCCATGGGCAACGTCATTTGTACCCAAAGTGACATATAGTGTCAGGAAGAGGCATCCTCTTTTTCATGTAAGTAGGAAGATTGCTGCCAGCTATGCTCAGCAAGGTCACAGATACGCTACCAGCCAGTGCCAAGCAAAAGTAAAAGAACGGGATTTTAACAAGGCCAAACACGGTAAATTCCACATGGGAAGGCAGGTATGCCTTTCTGGAGTTCCTGGCATCTGCATTCATCCCAAAGAAAGAAAAGGAAAAGGGAAGGAAAGGAAAAAGAGGAGGTAGATATCCAGAAAACGCATCCCTGAGAATGCCTCTAAGGGAGAACAGTATGTGAAAAATCCACAAGTATGCGAGTCTTATGTGAGCCACAAATAGCACACTGGTACACTAGGGACTTCTGCTAGACAAGTTTGTATCTCTAGACCGGTCAGAATCAGCAGAAGGTCCTTATCTCCTGAGACTGTTACTGAAACCCTCGGAAGCAACACTGCATGGAAACTGCCACTTTCTTGCAGGGGTTGCTTCTCCGTCAGCCTCAATAACATGCTTCCATGACACTAGCAGGTCCCTAACACAGAAGCTCACAAACAGCAGTGAGTAGCTACCACACAGCAGACAGCTACCTAAGTTGTGGGAGAAAACACGAAAGGGTAACAAGTAGCAGCCCTTTGTATAGCACCGCGTAGCGGGTTCTGAACTCTCAAGAAAAGCGGACACTGTGGTACATTCAATTATTCAGTTAGTAGGACAGGCCTAACTCAGCATGCCTTGGCTTATAGGATGGTTGCCATTCTGGAAGGTGATCTGTCCTTGAAGGTTTTCCACAGGCACAGCGCAACACAGTAGAACATAACTATTAAGAATACTTCTGTAAAACTAACAACAACCATGAGACTGAATGATGCAGCATGGAGGTACAACAGGATGATGCTCAATAGGTCAAAAAACATATTCACCCCTTAAATATGCTTTCCTTTAACTATGGCATAAACTGTGAATAAAATGCTTACCTAATATTAGTTTATATGGCTCAATCGTCCACTATAAAAATGAGTCATGTTATATCAACCTGAAGATCTGGTATTTGAAGCCTTTTGAAGGGCATAGAATAGGCAAGGCACAGCATTCAAACTGCAGACTTGGAGTGCAAACAGTGTCTATTCAAAACCTCATTAAAGATAATGAATTATGTAAGATAAATCTGTTATAGGGTGTCCAAATTAGCTATGAAGGACTCTTACTACACTGCTTGCATAAGGAGTAAAGAACATGTAAGACTTTCCCTTCCTGAAATCATGCAATGCAGCAAAAAGCAAATCTAAATTTTGAGTAACTTAAAGTACAGTTTTTCATAGAGACCAGGCATAACAAAAGACTATTGTGGTTACTGAAGCAGATATATTGCATGCTGCCATAGTAACAGAACATAAGATAAGTAAAGATCAAGTAAGGGATTAGCCTGATTTACCACCATGCAAGTCTTCATTTTTACTTTAAGCTACATAGACTTTTTATCAGGACCAACAGCTGCAAAAGATTGTACCGGGTTTAATGAAAACAAAAAATGTGATAACATGATGAAATATACATGTAAAATATGTATCTATGAGCAGTATGAAGAGAATGACTGGTCATTTAAAGCACTCCTGCTCCAGTTATAAAAAGAAATAGTTAAACTTAGTAAATGTTCCTTTCATTTGAATAAGCTGCATTCAAGCTGTTTTAGAGAAAGCTGGTTGGAATGGATCTTATTTTTTAAATAAATTATACCTGATTTTCTTTAATGATTTATGAGATTAATGAAGCCCTTATATACACAGGAACATGGAAATTCATTTGCATGAAGGTTTCAGTATTGTTTCGGATTTATATTTTTTTCTGTATGAAATACTGTGTACTGTTACACAAAATTAGCACAAAATACTATAAAAACATTAAGCAAAATGTTTCAAAATTTTACAAATCTATTTGTTTTTCTTTTAAATATCTATAAAGAAGAAAGAATAGCACTGATGAAAAGAATACAAGGAGTCACCTTTATAAGGATGGGAGGGCAGCAGAGGGAGGGCACAGAAACCATTTTTTCACATTGTATTCGTTTCTAGTTTCCCCACAAGAAGCATGACAACTCAGTTCCCACCTTCAAAAGAGCTGCTCTGTAATAATGGGGACATGTGAGGAAGGAGGCATAAGCAAACTGGACAGGTGAATGATGGGAGCGGGGTGCTGTCTCCTTCTCCAGCTACAAAAAGCAACAGCTTTTACATAAGGTGTCCATCTGGCTTTGTCCTTGCCCACTACAGAAGAATATATCTAGTAAAGGATCAGATAAACTGAAAGAAGATGAACAATAACTTTATAAAAATATAAATCAGCCCTGGTTTTGACTTTTCCTTTAAAGTTTACACATCCTCAGTATATACTGAGGGTCTTATGAACTAAATAACTCTTAAATACTTGAGTAATACTGAAAGATACAGTTAAATAAATTTGCCTTTGCATTACAAAAGTAGTACAGTCTACAGTTAAGTTCCAGGAACATGCAAATGAAAATGGATCTACTTGATCCAGTAATGACTGATAAATTGCCATTAAACACTAAGAACATACATGGTAAATAAATATTAAAAATGCATAGGAAAAAGGAAAATAAGATCAAAGTTAACATAGAACTATGAGTTTGCCGAGATTTTTTCCAACTTGAATATTGAACCTTTTGTCAAGACATAATCAACACAGAACAGTCATTGAGCTGACTCATGTCATTTACACCATTTTATGCTGGCATTACTGGCTTCAGCAAGCTTGACTGACAGAAGTACAACAATTCTTGTTACAGCAAATATTTACAAATATTGTAACAAAACAGCACAAGCAGCTGAATCAGCTTTCTACATTTCCTTATTAACGTTACCATCAGAGGAAATTTTCCTTTGAAAGTCTCTGCTATATAGATAATACTTAAAATTACAGACAATACTTAAAAGAAGCCTGTACTGTAAAAGCATGCATGCACTCTATTAGAATTAGGAATTCAGTGAGAACTCCTGTCACCGAAGTACAGATTCGCATCTTGCTAGATGAAATAAATTGGATGCTGGCAGTGCAAAAAGGGTCTCAGAAGTAGGGTGGGGTTTTTTTAATTTTTTTTTTTAAATATTTAGCTGCCATTCTGACTCTGCAAAAACGTATTTACTTGATTTAACTGAAATGAAGTCAAAGGGACAAGTCAGATCATTACTTAATTAAGTAAGGACAAGCAAAATGACTGCTGTAATGGGATCTATATTTAGACTGGGAAAAGAGAACTTCATTTTTTCATATAATTACTTTTGCACTTCTCAAAGATTGGAAGCTTCCCTTTTTTCCATTGAACTATCATTCAAGGTAAAGTATCAGTTCCAATTCCTATTCATCAAGGAGATAAAATCATTGCTTAATTGTATATCATACGGTACCATGAAATTCCTCTTTTGCATACTGATTCATTCTATTAACTATTTTTTGTTTTGTGAGTCATTTTGCTCATGTGACAACCACAGTAACAATACTTGAGTTTTTAAAATTTATATTCAAACTCAATTGTCTTATACAAGATCAAAAATTAAACAAAAACTACTACTTACTTCTTATCTAGATTTTATTTGTGAAAAACTCTTAATGGCAGAATGAATTTTGTTTGCATAAAGTTTGTAAATACCCAATAGCTATCAAAAAATAAGTGGACAAAATGAAGATACTGCATACTTTGAAAATGTTTTTCCAGTTTAAGTCAGATCACACCCCATTTTCAAAGCTTCCCATAACGAAGGATTTTTCTGAAAATATTAACCCAAGTAATTTCTGAGATGAAATATTCTTCTCAGTAACTCAATAAAAACTGTTAAAAACGGCAGTTATAAGCCAAAAGATTCTCATATTGGCAATCTAAGCTGAATGAATGTTTCCTAGGAAATCAAGGACAGACATTCTCCCTTCCAATCCCCCAGCTTTGTAACAAAAAAACTGAGAATCCTAAGAATTTCCAGGCTTTCCAGACATATAAATAGAATTTTCTGTATTTCGGTTTGTGACCATTGCCCGCTCTCTTTTCCCTGAACACCACTGAGGAAGAGTCTGGCTCCATTTTCTTCACTCCAACCCATCTGGCATTTATACACATTGCTAAGATCCCCCTGAGCCTTCTCTTCTCCAGGCATAACAGTCCAAGCTCTCGCAGCCTCTCCTCATATGACAAATGCTCCACTACCTTAATCATCATCATGGCCCTTCGCTCAACTCTCTCCAGTATGACCATTTCTCTCCTGCACAGAGGAGCTCAGAATTGGACCCAACACTCTAGAAGTGACCTCACCAGTGCTGAGCAGAGGTGAAGGGTCACCTCCCTTGACCTGCTGGCAATGCTCTGCCTACCATAGCTGTTGGCCTTCTTTGCCATAAGGGCACATCACCAGCTCCTGTTCAACTTGTTGTCCTCCAGTACTCCCTAGGGACTTTTCTGCAGAGCTGCTTTCCAGGCGGTCAGCCCCAGCCTGTAATGGTGCCTTGCTTCCCAAGTGCAGGAGTTTGCGCTTCCCCTTGCTGAATCATGACACTCCTGTTCACCCATTTCTCCAGCCTGTCAAGGTCCTTCTGAATGGCAGTACAACCACCCGGTCTATCAAGCACTCCTCCCAGTTTTGCATCATCTGCAGACTTGCTGAAGGTGTACTCTGCCCTATCACTCAGATCATTAGCGAAGATTTTAACCAGCATCAACTTCTAGGGTAGACTACTGTGACTGCGCTCCAGCTGGACTTTATGTTTGAGCCTGGCAGTCCAACCAGTTTTCAGTCCACCTCACTGTCCACTTTTCTAGTGTGTACTTATTCTTATTTTGTCAATGAGAATGTCATGGGACATAGTGTCAAAAGCCTTGCTCAAATCAAGACAAAGCATTGCTCTCCTCTCATCCATCAGGGTAGTAATTTCATTGTAGAAGGCTATCGGGTCAGTCAGGCATAATTTCCCCTTTGTAAATTCATGCCGACTATTCCCAGCTACCTTCTTGTCTTTAACCTGTTTGGAAATCCTAAGCTTGAAAGCTAGAGGAGCGTGGAACCTCTAAGAATCCTATTCAAAACAAGACTTAAAAAAATTCCAGGCCTCTAGCTATGGAGACGAGAGCCCAGTCCCTGTCAAAACCAGAACTCCCAAGGTTTCACAGCCTTATCTCCTTAGTATGTGCCTGAAAAATTCAATCAGGTAGTTCTAGAAGTGCATATAATATGCCATATTTGCCCACTGTAATAACCAGAATCTTCAAACTCGTTGCATTCCTGGAGGTCTAGAAAAGCAACATGCAGAATTCCACAGCAATATCTGAGCTCTGTTTAAGCTTTCTAGTTTGTCTACAGTGACAGAGCTGAGCTCCGTGTGATCTAATTTACCCAAACTAGAAGCTAAACCAATACTGGATCTTGTATACAACACAAGCAACCAAAGTGAACAACTAGTCAGTCACTCACCATGCCCGAATAGGACTTTTTTTTTTCTTTCTGTTTTTCTTAAATAGGAACTACGATCTTTTCTCCGGAAAGATATTTTTAATCCAAAAGGAAGTCCCTTTCTCTTCATCAGTTTCCAGGCTTTTATCCCTCAGTTCTCAACACTGGAGTCAAGCAAAAGTCCCCTGAATCAGTGCCTATCAGTTTACAATAACCATTGGCTCATTATACAGTACTTAAAGAGTTCTTCCTTTCTACATTGTTTTAGGTAGACTCAATCTAGATAAAGACTAAATCTAGCCTTTATGTTAAACTGCTATGAAACCACTGTTACCAGTACAGGAAAAGATTAAAAACCAATTCAACAGAGTAATTATAAATTAACGATATACCTCAATAACATATAATTGCTATATCAAATTAGGTAACAAGTTGCTGTACGTGAAGAGCCCTAAAGAGTTAATATTTAATTTCCAGTCTACTACTTAGGTTAGAAAGATGGAACATATTCACAATGGAAATGAAAGAAAAGAATTGTTTATTCCTTATAAAGCCATTCAAAATTAATCTGTTTGACTCTAACATACACAGCTTTTTACAAGGTTCTCTATTCTAAGAGAAGTAAATAAAGGTAAATAATGCATAATATAATTATTCCAGTGAACCAGCAAAAACAACTTGCCTAAGCAGATTTTATTTATCATAAAACTTTTCTTAAATACATTTCAAACTATAGCACACAGGATTCTAAATTAGACTGAGGAATATGAAAAATGACGGCCACAGGGATGAACACATACCCTTAATAATCGATTCAGCTGCATACAGATCCCGCTTGTAGGTCACCTAAAGGACAGACAAGCCTCATTAGATTTTACACAGCAGGAAGGAATGTAAAACCAATAAAACAATGCCCTGAAGGCAATCCTTTACATTTGAAATACCATAAACAAATGATATTGTCAATTTCTAAATTCTGGTAAAATATCACTGGCAAGTCATGAGAACAGAAGCTACAGAAATTACTGGAGACTCAAGAGAAACCTTTTTTTAAATACTTAGATCTGCTTAGAACTCATTTGAAACCTAAAACTATTTTTAACCCTTTAAACAATCATAAAAACATGACATTGCATCTATTTTCACACATCCTTTTTTGTAATTCCTTTAAAACTGTATTTCTACTCTGTAATTTTATTGTGAAATAGGTTCATTTTTTATAGGGCTTGTGATCATAAAAATGACAGCCAGGGAGAAGCCTCATGATTTCTTTTACTAATACAGGTGTAATTTTTCAGTAGTGCAAGACTATTACTGTTAATGAGAGTTTAATTAATCAGTGGGAGTCAGTGAGACTATAGTAGGCTTTGTATGAGCTTTCAGAGGATTAAAATCCATCAAGATCTTCTTGACGACATTATTCAGATCAAGTTAGATGGATAATAAGATGCTGAATATCAACTTGGTACTTGCAAAAACCACACCTTTCATATCTGCCTTTGTACCCTCATGGTGGTTGACAATCCCAGTACTAGGCTTTGCAAATAAAATAACAGAAAACTAAAGACAGCATCTACCCAAGATGCTAACAGTCTTTGCTAGCAATGTCTTTGCAGTGACATGAAATGATATAAGAATAACTGCTAAATATTTGTCTTTTTACTGAAACTTCCTTTTATGTAAAGTATTACTAGATTTTCTGCATTTGTTTCTCTAGAGTCTGAATAACTTTTTTCTTCCTTTTTGAAATGGACTGAATAGGATTCCAAAAGCTTTAGTGCTGCAAAGTAAATCTTACAGCAGAAACATACTGTTGCAAGTATCAGCGTTTTAGTCCCAAAGTAACTGACTATTTCATTTTAACATAAGGATTCTTGTAACCGCTTTCCCTCCCATCTCATAAATTAAGCTGTGTATTGTAGTCAGAAACAGACAAATATTACCTTTCTCATTGCTCATCATTCTTCCAAGGAATGATATTCTTTTAAAATTAAAAATTAAATTTACTTCACCACAGATTGTCCTGCAGGAGAAGCAGCCATAGAATGAATCCAGCCTGCGAAAACTTAGCTGTCTGAGTTTATATACTGTTGGGAAGAATCAATGTCTTGAATTCAAATTTAAGGATAAAGAATCATTAAGTCACCAATTCTGTTGCAAGGTTTCTTTCTATTTACCTGTTTCTAAAGGGCTTTTATGCTGAACTTTCAGTAAACCTGTAACAGATTACCATCCAAAAACCTTTCAAGAAACAAGACTATCAAAGCTCTGTCAGAAGTGGTCTCACATACTCTAAGGTTCACATCTCTTTAAGATGCAACAGTATTTTTAAATAATCTGATTTTAAAAGGAAGTAACTTCATAAAGTAGGGGCAGTCTTAAAGAAAACAGCACAGAAAAATAAAAAAAATAAGAATTATGCTTTAAAATCACTTCTGAAATTCTGAGCCAGACATAAGCAAATACTTCAGGGTTTTCCTAGAGAAACAAAACATCTGAGACTATATCACACTATCCATATATATTTCCTTCATAATCTTTGATCATATAGGCTAATTTCAGATAAAAGCTCCTATAAGCTTTATGAAAACAGTAAAGTTGACAGAGAGAAAACCCTGCCAGCTACCCCAGGTGACCACAACTTACCAGTCAGGGAGGGAGGGATTCTCTACACCTCTTTCAATACCGAATAAGATGCTAAACCCAACCAAGGTTTCTCTTAAGGTATGGATATTCATAATGTCTCTGAATTTTCTTGTGTTGATTAAAAGGTGTTCTTGCAATTTAGATGAGACTTATTCAAAAGACAGGCAACCACAACTGAGACACCCTTTGGTTTAATTCTGACCATTGATTGTCTTAGTATGAATTTGGTTTAAACAACGTTTAAGGCTAGTTAACACAGTGGTTTATTGTTCTGAGCAGCTATACTGTTTTATCTCTAGTTTCACTAAAGCGGATTTGTATTCTAGGCTCACCCCAGCCGGAAGCAATTCAGGTCTAGCCAAATCAACCAGGAAGAATACTTTAACTGCCAGTCTATGTGGAAGACGGCACTCTCCACTCCCGCAGCCCAGGGGAGATGCAAAAATCACAATGGAAAAAGATTAAGTAAGAAAGATAACACACAGGAGTTCTCTCTCATTTTGCAGAAGAGAGATCTTCTACCTGATCCATTTCTGGTTTTTGTGTATCACATTACTAAGCTAAATATTTACAGAATTTTCAAATTACCATTTAATCTTTTTCATGCTCTTCTCTGAACCTTCTCTATTTATCAACAGTTGCAGAGAGCTCAAGTCCAGATTTTGCCATGGTATTCTAGATGCACCTGTAATACTAGAACATCTCTTTTCTAATTTCATATTCTTGTATATATATCCATGGCTGACATATGGTATTTTGCTCACAATGGAAACTTCCTATCCTCTGTGATTCCTACACCACTTTCGAAGTCATTGTCTTCCCAGAACAATTGTCTAAATATGGCCTATAATTTTCGTTTCTAAAAACACTTCTTTATATTTGGTTGCAAAAAACCGCCATACCTTTTCTTTAAATTGTTTTCCAAGCAATCCTTGTCAATAGGTTACTTCTGACTAGTTATATTTTTATTTACAAGCCTTTAAATATTTGTGTTGTCTGCAAACTTTATCAGACAAACATTAAATAGCTTAGAGACAATAACAGGATCTGCAGAACTGCATGTGGTGAGAATTATCTTTTGAAATATATCAGTTATCCAATTTTTAATATATTTAATGAGGACTACTACAATTACAGTCATCCTATTTTTAATTAAGATGCCATGTAGTAATAAGTCAAACTTCTGCCAACCATATATTGTATCAGCAGTACCATCTTTATCAGCCAAGACTACAATCTTGTAAAAAAGGCTTCAAGTCAATTTCACAAAATAGGTAAATTCCATGTTGGTTGACATTAATTACATTAGACCCTTAACTCTTGATTAATCAAGTTCTGCCTGTAGCAGTGCACCCTTTTGTTCTGTTGCTCAATATCGAACTCACAGGCTTCTAATTACTCAGATTCTCTCTCTTCATGTGACAACATTAATTTTCATTTTGTCCTCTCGAGCATCGAGTGTTCCAAGATTTTTTGAACATTATTGCTGCAACCCAGAATTTCGCTAGGCCAAGTTCTAAAATTCAACACAAGTACCTCACTATCACGGAATATGAAACCATCATCAGCTTATCTGGCAAGGGCAGAATAGTCTTAGTTATTAAACATTTCTCTACTTTACTGTATAATAAACAACCTACTATATCTATTTAGTAATGCTTCAAAATCATCAGACAAGGGTTTGTTTGATTGGTTTCCTGTGTGCTCTTCTCTCTTAATTGTCATACTGCAACTTTTCAGTACCTAGGAAGATACCCTTTTAAAAGTTCCCCAAAGTTATTCCCATTTAATATCTAAAAGTCTTCTTCAAACTGATTTAGCTTGATGAACATTTCAGATTTACAAAACTGTATGTTAAATGCAAAACATAACTGTTTACCAAACAAATACAATAAAGTTATGGTCACACATACACAAAATGCAACACATTTTAGTTTAATGAGGCATTTTCCTCTGTCATACTAAGGTATCATACAGATCTCCATCGCATGGGATATTTTTCTAGCATTAGAAAATAACCTGTTGTTTCTAGAAACAGTGAGGATTTTTTGCACTATCAGGATTAAGTCTTTAAACAGGTATCAATCTTTTAAAAGTGTTCTTACAATGCCGTTTTCATCTGCATTATACACACACACGTATATTAGACTCCAACAATTACATTGTTACATGATTTTACGCTTTATGAGGATATTGCCCCAAAACATTTAAGGTCATTTTGTTTCAAAGGTGTCAAGCACAGAAAAACTGAAAATGTGGTGTTGATAGTGTAATTCTGTTTCCTTTTTCACCATCCTGATCGAAATATGTTTTAAATAATTACATAACAACTACATTTATAATAGAACTTATAAATATTTATAACACCAAAGTAACTTGAATGTTCCTGCCTGCTTGTTGTTGTCACTACAAAGAATGATTTTAATTTTGTAATTTGTTACCAGAAAGTAAACAAGCTATCTTTTGCTTTAGCTCCAACCATGAGTGACTTTGAAACATTACTTTTTCTAATGCACTGTAAGTGGACAGTGCTCCAGCAGAATAGAGTTAATTCAAGATGATAATCCACATACACACATAAGTAACTTTTTCCCACAGGTTTAAGAAATTTAATGTTATGCAGCACCTAATAAATAAACTGAATTCTTACAAATATCAAGTCTTTGCAAATATTCAAGGTCCACGTAGAATGAAACTAATTTGTAATACTTCAACTTCAGAAACTGTTCTCCACCTGTTAATTGACTGCAGTTTTTCTGTTACACATCGTCTGAAACCTCAACTGAACAGTAATTATTTATTTCAGTTCTCATTTATCTGGATGGAATATCTCTTCCCCTCTTGTTTTGCCTCTTGGAGCCATTGGAGGCCCATCAGTTCTTAGTTTACGAAACATAATTTATCTCAGCATTGAAAAGCCTTACAGAAAAACAAAACAACATATTACAAATTACATTATTATGACAGCTAAGGAAAGACAATTCTGCTTCTGAAAGGTGATTAGTAACAAACAGCAACAGCTCCTAACCATTTTTTAGGCAAGCATCACTTGAGAAAATTGGCAATCTTTTGCACTTCGTCAAACTGCACAGACTGAGCACAACTGTTCTCTTCTTTAATGGTACTGCCCCAAGTCACCTGCCAAACACCCTGGTACACAGTGACCAACACCTGGCTGCTATTCAAGCAGGAAGAAGCTATCTTCCTCTGTAGCCTCTAAGCTGATACGAGCATTTGCTGCAGAAACAATTTACTGCTTTACAGACGTCACCATTTTTATGCCTTTGACTTCAAATGCCTTCACAAGCCACAGAAGACACCAATGAATTTTAGCTACAAAATAAGACAGGCAATAGCACATGAGAAGGTCCAGGTACTTTAATGATATAGCACCAGCATCTTTGTGTATACTGTATATAGCATATTCACTGCTCTGTACCACCTGCAGCACAGTGTCTGCACATAAATGGGTGCTGTTGCTACTGCCATGCACTGCACCACACTGTTAACACAGAGACTCTTTAATCTGGTCCACAGTATTTTCATCTTTTCCACCTGAATGTCCTTTCTCCATTATATTCTCCAGTATGCCACCAGCTAAAAAAGTTCTCTGTCCAATATCAGAGCACCTACAAGAAATTCACTCTTCACATACCATTTTTCATGTGTTTACGGGCCTCTTTAAAGTTCAGTGATACTGCAATAGGTTCCACATGCTAGAAAGTTAACAACATCAGGATTTTGTTTCACCAACAATGTCGGAGTGGCATTAACACTTCAATTCTCTTCTAACAGAGACGTGCACAAGCTCAATTCTGGAGTGTAACTGGGGGCTGTTTTCTAGTGCTGTTCCTCAGGGGCTGATACTGGGGACAATACCGTCTAATATCTTTTTTAATAACCTGGAAAAGGGGAAATACCCTCCGCAAACTAGTAGATGACAACAAATGGGAGAGTATTCAATACGCTCAAGGGTACAACACTCAGAGGGATTCTGAAAGTCTGGAGAAAGGGGCTGACAGAAACCTTGTGAAATATAACAAACAAATACAGCATCCTGCATATGAGACAGAATAACCCTGTGCAGCAGTCCATACTGATGCCAAAATATAGGAAACAGCTTTGCAGAAAAGGACCTTTTGGACGAGCTGAACACGGGTCAGCAGTGTGCAGCAGTGCAGAAAAGGAGTCGAGCTGACTGAGCTGTATTAGTAAGGAAGCAGACTTCATTACAGGGAATACAGGGATTATTCCCCTGTATTCGCCCCTTTTGAGAACACGCTGGAGTACTGTTTCTAGTTTTGGGCTCCCCAGTATAATGCAGCGAGGAAGCCCAGACCCCTAAGACTGTGTGAGAGAACTTGGCTTGTTCTGCCCAAAGAACAGAAGATGAAGGGTGGGGACAGGTGATAATTAATGCCCATATGGAAGAGTAAACTGGACTTTTCTTGCAGATCTTTCTGTTGGCGTTTCATAATTTCCCAGTGGAAGAGGCAGCAAGGGAAATGCAGATCAAATATTATGAAAAAAACTCCTCCATACAGGAGGATATGCATTGGCCCCACTTTCAGCAAGGTGTTGGACCAGATGACATCTAGGTATTTCCTTCAGTCATAATTATTCTGTTATTCTAGGTCCAAAGACATTTCATCTCCAGGGCATGAGCAGTATCTACAGACAGTAAAGAACTAAATAAACAATATAAAGAACTAAACGAACATTACGAGTTTATTTTGTTACCCTTCGTATAAGTACCATGCTTTGCAATGAGAACAACGAAACCATCCAAGAAGTGATGTAATGCAAATATGCATGACATAATCTATCCCTTAGAAGACTGAACAGGAAAACAGACAATATACTCTTTCAGAAAAACCATGTCCCCAGAAAGATATTCAAAGAAGTTGCTGTATGCAACCAACACAAGTAAATTTTGCTGCTAAATTGCACAGGAAATTAGCACTGCAGATTCAGGAAATTACCTTCCTGTGTAAGATTTACTGTCATATTATTAGAAGTCATGTTCCATTGAAGGAATTTACTGTCAAAGACAGATGGAGTGATTTGAGCTGCTTCCAGAACCTTCAATGTGGTAATGAATAAAACAAACAAAAAAATAAAAAATAAAAAAAGGAAACACTTAAAAATTGCACAACACAACAGTTACTGAGAAAGAATAATGTCCCACCATCCAAAACAATGAAATGGGACACTTTTAAGCAGCAGGGATGTATCCTTTGGCACCTGTATACACATCAGCTTTGTCAGTCATCAGGAACCTACAGGTTATCAGACAAGGTGAATGCTGTTTTAAAAGATTGTTTGAAGAGGTCAAAACATTACAGTGTTACTGAATGTAATGAACTGCTCTAAAGAAAAAAAAAAAATCAAACTGTTGTTAGCCAGGTATTTGGCATCAGAGAAAAAGCAATGTCATAGAATCATAGAATGGTTTAGGTTGGAAGGGACCTTGAAGATCATTGAGTTCCAACCCCCCTGCCATGGGCAGGAACACCAGGTTGTTCAAAGCCCCATCCAGCCTGGCCTTGAACACCTCCAGGGATGGGGATGTCTTCATAGGAAGCAGAAGAAAACAGCCAAAAGAAACAGAAATAGCATGAGAAATCTCGTTTCATAAAATAAGCTTCTTAGTTTTAGAGATTACGGATTTATATTTTTACAGATTCATGTACCTAGTTGGTTTTCCTACTTCCAGATAAATACTGTCTTCATTGATTACCTCAGGTAACATCTGCCCAAGACTGTCTACAACAATGAGCTCTAAAGAAGCTCACGATAATCCAAAAACAATTCAGAAATTTGGAAGAGAAAAGCCTAACTATTACAATTGAAAACATATCTGAATTTTTATGGTAATATGTGAATTTTATTAATTTTTAAAGATACATATAAAAAGAGAGATTATTATTGCCTTTACCTTCCAAAGGTCAGCTGTTCCTTCAACGAGTTTGGCATTTGTTTTACAGTATTTCAGAGCCAGATGCAAACATTCAGTTCCATAATCCAGGTCATAGTCTGTACACTGTAGTAATTAAAAAAGAATATTCTTAATTGGTCTTAAAGAAATCATACTTTTAAGTAATAACAGATTTTCTTTCATTAATTAAACCTTATATCTCAATAGTCCTGTCCAGAATAATACATTCTGTATTTGGTAGGCAGGTTCAGGATGGATCAGAAACAAAAACCTTCCAAGAAGCTTACGCCAAATTCTAGCTATCCAGCAAAGTGTTACAGAAATAAATGTACATTTTATAATCACAAATGAATTCAATTAGGTGCTGCAAGTATCTTGCTACACCTTTATGTTCTTAACTAAATCAATGAGAAGTTACATGTATAAAAAAAAAATTTTTGATGGACTTGAGGCCCCACCAAAAGAAATCATCAACCTTCTAGTGACAAACTTTTAGATCATGAGAACAAGTTAATAAATGATAGAAGCATGACTCTTCAAATGCCTTGTCTATTTTGGTTTTTGCAGCATCAAAAAAGGATAGTAATAACTAAGAACCTCTGTATTCTTTACATGTTTCCCTCTATATTTTTCTCCAGTTATATGCGTACAGAATAGCAAAGTTTCATGCTGCTCCATGAGCCTTCCAGATTTAAAAAAAAAGTTTTTCCACTTTTTATTCATCTAGAAGAGGCATTCTTCTTTCAACACACCCTTCCCAAGCAGTTTGGCTTCCTATAGTTAGTCATTATAACAATCCTAATTAATGGAAAACTGAGTAGGGAGCAGAATCTCTCGAGCCAAAACACAGGGAGGTACAAAAGCAGGAACTGGGAGCTTATCAGACAGGACTATCTCAAGATGAATTGGCCTGACTAAGATAAAGTTCTAGTATATTTTCATATTGCTAAATTACCAGTCCATCCAGAAATATGAATTACATGTAACAAGGAAGGATAATTTAAGATAGGGTCTCTCACAGAAATTGATGTAGTTGATAAGAACACAGGCTGGCTAGCCCAGCACCCACTCCTTAGCAGAGGCTGACAGCGAATAGTCAAGGATAAGTAAATAAGAACAAGGCAATCACACCTTCTTACTTTCCCAGAATACTCCCTTGGCCTCATATAAAGCATTATCCTGGCTTGGGAATTTCCTAAATTAAGACATCCCCGAGGGATGCATTGAACCTTAGTTAGCCCTCATCTCTACTACCCAGAAAAAAAAATAAATGGGTATCTCCACTTTCTGTTCCAAATTATCTATGAACAAAAGGAACCACACAGGTCCCAGCACTGATCTTCACAAAACTCCACTGGTGATTTACTGCTATGAAAGCTGCTCATGCACTTTACCTTGTTTTTTACATTCTAACAAATAATCTACTCTAGTAAGTCCTTACTCTTATGCCAAATCTGTTCAGCTTTCTTAAAGAACCTTCAGTAAAAGCTTCAGTGAAGCATTTCATTATGCAAGTAGGCAGTTATCAGCTTCAGCAACCTCAAACAAGATGCCGGTTAACTCCTTAAAGAACAACAATTAGCTCTGCAATGCATAAGCTTTCCTTTACAAAAGCTGAAATAACCCTTCCACTGTGTCAAATTTAAAAATGTGTCTACAAATTCATGTTTCAAATAAAACGTGACAGCCCAGATACTGTGCTCAGTAATTCACAGCATCCTCACGGATTCAAAATTGTCAAGAATGCAAAAGTCTAAATGGGTTAAAGACCCAAACGAGAGTGCTCCAATACAACTCGCCTTTTTTTCTTTTACAATTTCCTCAAGAAGTTTAGTAAAAAAAGATGATGAAAATTTTTAGTTTCTACCCTTGTTTTATAACGAATCAGTGAAATTCAAGGAATTCATAAATATTATACATCTGAATTGTACTATTAGCACACAAGTCTTAGAAAATCACTTATTTTTATATTATTTTAATTCGTAATTTTTGTCATTTTTGTTTGTCATGACTGCAATCAAAAAGATGCCTTTACACAGTCCACTTAGAAAAGTAATTTGTGTTATACTTCTCTACAGAAGTTTTTAAGCACTTTGAGTAACAAAACAGACACAAGACGACAGAGTAACTTAAAAAGAAAGACTGCTTTCAGAATACTACAGAAAACAGGGGTTTCAAAAAGACACACTGGAATATTTTTAAATTAAGCATAAATTATTTATATTCTTTAAAAAATCAAGATACAAAAAAGGTCAACAAAAAATACAATGGAATAGGGAACTCTAGCTCCAAAATATGTAAAATGAAGCAATCTCTCAAATACAGATGTCCAGAGATAAATTGCCAATGAAACCAGAAATGGCCTAGTAACTTTCAATTCCAAATATTTATTACCAAAATGTTTCCTTTATTTGTTTTGTTTTTAAAGAAAATTTTCTAGTAGAACGCAAACTATTTCCTACTAATGTGGATAACATACAGATTAAAAGAAAACCCATATATTTTTCTTTTGCCTCAAAATGGAAGAGAAAATTTCAGAAAAAATTATCTGTGAAAGAATTTACTTTGAATTAAAATTAAGTTACATTTTTAAATAAATGGGTAACAAATGGTACTAGACAAGACTAAGCAACCCCAACTTTTTAGCAAGGTATTAATTACAGATAATTAGTAGGGAGTGGAGAAGTTCCATAAATGGGCTGAAGCATCTTGAGGGTACTGCTGGCTTCAAGGGATAAAATATGACACAAAGCGAAGTAATAATTAAAAGCATATTTCACTAACACTTGTACATCATGACATTTACCACTCTAATTATCTGTAATTGTTTAAACCTAAACATATTGTCACATTGTACTCTTCTGCAAGTCTGATACACTGATGTCAGAGGAGAAAAATGAAATGGAAGTATCAACTCAAGACCAGCTTAGTTTATATTATCCATGTGCTGAAGAGCTCCACAAGTAAAGTTTTATATCCGTATTTCAGGTGCAGAATTTGAAAGCTTCTACATTGCTCTAAGAAATTCAGTTAACAAATTAAGCATTATCAGGGAGTGCCTACAATAAGAAGTTGTAGAATATCTAGGAGGAAAATTCTTACTGACTCAGGCATGCAAACATTCTCATATTAAGTCTTCTGTATGCATTTCATTGTACATCTAGAGCCAATTTATATTACAAGAATCTGTTTAAAACTTTTACTATTTCTAAAGTTTCTTTTTGACTGAAGGGCTTTTTAACATAAAGTTTGACAGAGTACAGTTAACTGAACTTGACATGCACACATAGCTTTGTGAAACAATAGACATAGTTTAAGTTTCAGACCACAGATTTGAAATGGTGGAAACAGCTGGAAATATTGGTGCAAAACACATCCACAAAGAAAGAAAACAGATTAGTTTAGCTCTTTACATGACACAGAAGGAAATATGTTATTTAAAAATGCTTTTGAACTGTTGAATGTTCAAAGGCATTCTAACAGGTAGTTTTGGGGACTGACTTTTTTGTGGGCGGTTTTTTGTTTGTTTGTTTTCCAAGAGTGGATGTTTGAATAACATGCTATGGGCGGAGTGGGATCCAGGTTTTAGCATAACACCAGTGCTTCTTCCCCCGCCCCCTAGACTAGTTGGAAAATATTTTGATAAACAATACTACTTCCTAAAATGCAAGCTATGCTGCTGTTGCTGAGCCGTAAACATGGAAGAATGGGTTAGAGAAAAAAGCAACTATGCAGCCTGTATCTCCCTGGTACTTACTAATAGACTATAAGCTAACTTGTTTCCAATACAGTACTTTGAACAAGTAAAATTGCTTTTACTGTTAACATGCACTATTTTACTGTATCTTTATACTGATAAAAGATTTTGAATGGATATATGGGACCTGGAGAAGCAGAACAAACACAGATGCAAGAAAAAATGTCATTACAGCACTGTCATTTTATTTTTTCATCATTCCTCAGTTTTATAATAAGGAAACAAAAATCAATATTCTTTACGTATTAACTGAAAGAAAAATCTTCAGATTTGCTCCTTTACACAGGTACGTTTAAAGCCTTTATAGAGCCAGTCTTTTACACTTCTGTAACCACTGACTGTGTCATCTTTAGTACTTTTTCCATTGCCAGCAGCGTCTCCATTTTATTCTCCCATGTAAATCCATTCTATAACAACATCAGAACACTTGCAATTAAAATGTATAACTAATTAACAATAGCAGAGCTTTATGATTTTTCCAGATCCTTGCAAATCAAGTTTTCACTGCTGAAGTGCCAGAGTACATCATGAATGTTCATCATCAGGAACATTTTACCAAGTTAAAAAAGAAGCAGGCACAAGCTCTGCTGAACCTGAATTGGCCTATTTTTATCATATTTTATAAAGAATGTTCATTACCAAGGAAACCAAAAAATGCTCAATCCAACAGTGCACAGCAAGCACTCAGATACTGCAATACACCACAGCTAAATGAGAAATAACAGAAGCAGCAAACAGAAGGAGAAAACCAGTGAATGAGGAAACTGATCTGGGCTCCCCGGTTCAAGAAGGACAGGGAACTGCTGGAGAGAGTCAGCAAAGGGCTACAAAGATGATGAGGGGATTGGAGCATCTTTCTTATGAAGAAAGGCTGAGGGACTTGGGTCGTCTTAGTCTAGAGAAAAGAAGACTGAGGGGGGATCTTATCAATACTTATAAATACTTAAAGGGAGGGTGCCAGGTAGATGGGAATGGTCTTTTTTCAGTGGTGCCCAGTGATAGGACTAGAGGTAATGGGCACAAACTGGAGCACAGGAAGTTCCATCTTAACATGAGGAGGGACTTCTTTCCTTTGAGGGTGGCAGAGCACTGGCACAGGCTGCCCAGAGAGGTTGTGGAGTCTCCCACTCTGGAGACATTCCAAACCTGCCTGGACGCCGTCCTGTGCAACCTGCTGTAGGTAACCCTGCTCTGGCAGGGGGGTTGGACTGGATGATCTCCAGGTTCCTTCCAACCCTGACCAGTCTGTGATTCTGTGATTAGTGTGAGTTCATATAAGCTCATCTCCAAAACAATTTCTACTGTAGTCAATTATTAAAACTGCTGTGACATAAATCCAGATGCAGTAGTGCTTCACAGTGAAGAGAATAAAGATAAAGCCATTTACTCTGTTACAGAATTAAGCAAGCCTGTTTTTCTACAGATCTGTGTCTATATCCCAACACCTTTCACTGCAGCAACTGCAAATGCCCTCTCTGTACATGCCATGATTTCTCTGCACTCTACCGTCAGATCCCTGGAATACTTCCTGACTGCCTGCTGAAATATTTTGGTACTTAAGTTGCTTTTAAGTCCACTAAATACCCATTAAAGAAATTATGCATTGGTTGTTTCCAAGATTCCACGTGCTAAAAGGTGTACGACCAAGAAAAACAGAAGACAACAGCCACAGAGCTGAAGGCCTAAGATCCCGAAGCTCTGAGGCTCCAGCCTCCTCTCAGTGAAGGCATTCATTTCGGTTTCCCTCCTCCTCCCACTCGCTGATTTTTCAAAAATTATACCGGGACTTATCATTGAAATCTCTATGCCTCTGTCAATGTTGGCTGAAATCATGATCCTAAGGGTCTTTTCCAACCTAAATGATTCTATGAAATTGAACAAAATGTTCAATTAAAGGTTTAAAATATTATTGAGACAACGGTTAAAAACAAGTAAGGCTTTCAAGTATCTCTTCAATAGTAAAAGTTACAAATGAAAGAGTAATTTTGCTTCTTCCCTTTCCAGAATAAATGTCCTAAGTCAATGAACGCAGTCCACACTGCCATCACCAGCAACCATGTTCCATGCTCCTGCTGTAGGAATATGAGCTCCAAAGTCAACTGTGGATCTTCTTCCTATTAGCCTTCTTTGAAAGCAGTTTATAACCTCTCTTTATGTTGAGGCTGACAATTACTGTTCACTGTACACAACTTGCTGCTAGGCAGTAGGATTCCCATAGGCAAGATTGCAGAGCATGAACACACAGTGTAGGCAACAGCAAATTTGCTTTCCCTATCACTGTTTAAAGATTTAGCTACTGGCCAAGGCTGGGGATAACTCTGCTCTTCTTTTTCTTTAAACAGAAATTTGCTTGAAAAACTCACTGTCACAATATGTAAAAGCAGAAAGTCAGCAGTATTCAGAAATGCATATGAATGCGGAGAACAAGTATTTATATAAAAGCTTGCACTTCTGAGCATAAACTAAACAAAATCATTGTGTAAGATATAGGAATGAAATTTTTATGTGGATATTCCTGTCCATTTTGGACAGGTTCCTTCAACTTTCTTCTAAGCAGCAAATCACACATGATTCTGTGACCAAAAGATAGGATCTAGGACTAACGAGCTCAATTGAAAAACTCTTGTTTTCAGTGTCCCATTCTACCAAAACTGCTAAGAAAAAATGTCATTTATTTTGACTCAAATACATCAAGGAATCACTGCAACAAACACATTGAAATAAGGTAACTATACAATTAGAAAATATACCCATTTTATTGACTGTCATTTTCTAGCTCTGACCTCAAAATGAAACAGAAGCTGAAGTATAACCACAAGACTAGGTCATAGCCACAGCATCCTCAAGTGTAACTCTGGGTAAAAGAAACAGAAAGAACAAGTTTTAAAATTCTTTTGAGAAACATAAGAGCTGTCTTTTCTGTTCTTTAATCCACGCCTTATGATACCTACAGATGTCCTACAGGATTATTATCATAGTGTTTGTGTCATTGCCTCAAGTTACACGAAGAGAGGTTTAGATTGGATATTATGAAAAATTTCTTCACCAAAAGGGTTGTCAAGCACTGGAACAGGCTGCCCAGGAAAGTGGTTGAGTCACCATCCCTCGAAGTATTTAAAGACACGCAGATGTGGTGGTTAGGGACATGGTTTAGTGGTGGACTTGGCAGTGCTAGGTTAAAAGTTGGACTCAATTTTAAAGGTCTTTTCCAACCTAAATGATTCTATCATTAAAGCTTACTCTTGAAGTCTTAGCCTTATTCTGGCTGCTACTGCTTCTGTCTCTGCAAAAGGAGAGGTCCAAACAAACCAATCATCCTGTAAAAGAAGTACATGTGCTCGACTTTACACCAAAATCATAAAAACACTAATACTATCATTTTGAAAAACCATAGTTCTCTTTGAAAATCAGATGGAGAGCCCTAACCCCTACATACCCAGAGTAATCCATAATTCAGTCCTTCCAGAGCATGAGGTCTGCTATGTTCTCCTAGACAAATCATGATCGATATGTAGAGACAGGGGAAAAGTGCAGCTTTGCTATTGAGGAATAAAAACTTAATCAAGAATAACTGGAGATGGTTTGCCAAGGAAAGAAGGGTACCGGTAGGCACAAACAAGAAATGTCTAGGGTTGTGTCTACATTATCAATTTAGTGGGCAGGACAGGTTGGTTTTGGTGCAAGTCTTTCCTGCATCCCTACTTAGAATCATACAAAATGCACTTGACTGTGCTGCTGGTGAAATCCAACTCATTTCCCTTCTGGTGGAACCAAGTGAAAGTCACATGCAAGGGTACCTGCTAGAGCACATCGTTTGCAGTATGGACACAAGGTGCCCTAGCAGCCAGGGCTCTAGACATGCACCATGTCCTTATGACTGGCAACTGGGATGCATATCACTGCCAGTAAAGTCCCAGTTTATGCATACAATCCTCAAACGATAACAGATCACAAAAAAAATCAAACCTCAGTCTGTCCCTTTCAGCGCCACACCAATAGCTACATTCATGGTGTTACTCCAACAAAGTCCACACAAACTAGCATAATGAAAATGAGAATACAAACGAGGTGAGAACAAACAATGTACTGGTATGAAGATGAAATACTTGATGCAACTAAGAGCTAGTTATTAATGAGACTGACTTCATAAAACAAGTCCTGAGTAACCATGAGACAGTATTGATTTTTCTAATATCAGAAAAGGACACAGGAATCATTTTGAGCATGCAGCTGAACATGGAATTTCAGACCTCTCATACAATTTCAGATTTTTAAAAAGTCATATTTCAGTTACAACGTCAAGAAGAAATCAGGAAATATTAATATTCTATGTGACAACAGTAGTAGTCAAAATACTTTGTTAGGACTCATTGCTTACACTTAAAAAATTGTCTTGTACATTGGAAAAAAACTTGGAAAAAAGTTATACAGACAAGACGAAGGCCCCAAAAAATCTTGTCCCAATGTAGAAAACTAGAGATTATTTAGGTTATTCTAAGAAAATGTAAAGAAGCGATTGTTCACATTCTCCCAGTAAAGAGATTTCTAAATATATCAAGTTCTAAAATTACGCAACCAACAGAGAATTTAATCAGGCTTAGAAGCAGAGGTAAGCCAAATTCAGGACAAGTTAAAATGCATGTTTTATTTTTAAACTTTTTTGAACAGATAAGATTATTCACTCCTGGAACAATTTACTTAAAAGAATCACCTCTTGACATTATGCAAGATCATAAACGATCCTTTTCCTTGCCTTTTGATACACTAACCTGTCATAGCGAAGAGATTAAAAGCTCTGGCATCACTACGCTGCTTTCTTTTTTGCGCTCTCAAAACAAGCAGCAGATGACAATTTAGATGGGTGGTCTCCCATATGCTGGATACAAGTGATTCTTGCTCAGTATTCAGCATTTTTTGAGCCTGTGCCAAATGGGCTATTCTTGTGGATACAGTGCACTTACCAGGGTAAATCCAGTAACGCTTGTAACAATACTCTCATAATCCAGCCTAATTTCCAACTTGAATAATTGCAGTGTGTCTCATTAACATACACCCTCCAAATTATATCTGAAGACAAAATGCCTTTGCACTGCTACAGAGATGCCAGATTTCACCCAGGGTGTGGCAGCTTTGCACCACTGCACCAACAGTTACAAGAGCTAATATGTGAATTTGCAAAGTGCTTTGAGATCCTACAGGATGAGGAGTGCCATAAAATGGAAGTAATTATCCCATTAGCAAAATAACTTTTTATTTTTTTCTTATGCAAGGCATTACAATTTCTCCAAACATTCTTGTGGCAGAAATTAATTAGGGCAAGGTGGGGGATTCATACAATATCCTGGCTCTACCATTGTGCCAAAGAACTAATCAAGTACAGAGCTATCTAAACTAGCATAGTTTTCTCAACAGACCACCAATCTAGCTTCAGGTTTTGAATAAATGAAAGCATTACTGACAAAATTCATTTAGTGTATTTATCCTGAAAAGAATTCTGTAGAATTGGGTAGGTTTTAAGGATATGGAAAGGGGAAAAAAAACCCTATTCCTCTTAAATCACAGGACAAAGCTGCTAGGGTAAAAAGATGTCAGATGAAGTAACTGTAAAATCTCTTTGGAAAACATCTCAGAACTACAACCTGAAGACTTTACAAACAAGGACATTCATTTAGGTGAGGTTGACAATCCTGTATTTGTTAACAGTCTGTGTGCATCAGCCTGAAGATGAACGAAGAAAGGCAGATCAAAATCCTCTGCAAAACTGCATTACATAAAAAATTAGCTCCATTGCAATTCTGCATCGAAACCAAAAAATTACCAATTTTCAGCAGGAATGAAATGACACAGAACTCAGGTTCTAGTGAAGTTCCAAACAAATAACTTTTTTAATGGGACTAAAACCAGAGATAAAATTCAAGCTGAAATGGACCACAACAATGAAGTGCTGTTAATAAAGGAAAAACTTCTCATGCAAGGAGAAATGAGATACTAGGTTTTCTTTCCACACTTTGGAGATACACAGATTTCCCTGTCAATCAGTCAGATCTAAAATCCTAATGACCCACAGACAAATCAGCAGAAAGGCTTCCTTTGTTAGGCTATCTCACATGCTTAGATTGCACATCGAAAAACTCACAGATATTCCCCATCTTGATACTAGTATACAGCTTATTAAAATCTATATTATTATACCATCAAAGAAACTGGTGTAGGAATTTCAACAAACTGAAGTAATCCATGCTACTTTACTATTCAGCCAAGTAGGCTGACTTGGAAAAAAATCAAGTAGGTAGTTACACTAAAACTGTAATTACTATTACATTTCATAGGCAGGTGGAAGTGTGCTGCCTTTGGGACTCCATACAAAGAAGAGCATTGGCTTGTAGTCACTGTCCTCATACAAATCATACAAGTAGTAGATTACTATTATTTTAGCTAGCTCTTGTCTAATTCATGAATCACTTCTTGATTCAGTATTTCAGAATACAGTTGATGAGAAGGAAGAAAACCTCAAGACACAAACTGGAACGCAGAATTCGAAAAAAACCCACAACAACGACGTTACATGGCATATATTTAGAAGACCTGAACATGTAACTACAAAATACAACAGTAAAGTGGGTGACCGAAGCTGGGAATGGTGGGAAAGGAAGTGGATCTCCATAAAGCTCCACAGAGCACACAGAAACCACAAAATACATTTGAAGAAGAATAAAGTAAACTGATCATCCTTATGTGATACACTTAAAAGATGTCTGATGCTCTTCTAAAAAGATGAAGGCCAAGAAACAACCCATTATAGCTTATGATAAAATATCTCTCACCTACTTCTTGTCATATGTTAAAAACAATGGTGATCTCTTTTTCAATGTTTTTACACCACAAAAACACAGCTCTGACCCCATGAACAATCCATGATTGAACAGCATCAGGCAAAAATTTTTTCCTCCAAGTGAATGTTTACAGGACGTAAATATTAAGCTGTTCAGCCTTGCCACAATTTAGATGCCTTGGCATCCACAAAGTTTCCTATTTGGTGAATATTAAAAACAAAATTTGAGGTGCCTTGAAGATTCAGCTATCTTTAGTCTTAGGAGGGAGGTGAGCAGTGGTTTTTTTTCAGGATTCCAGCATTAAACTTAAATGCCCAAATTCTGCCTCACTTACATTTTGACACTTCAGTCCTTTTCCTGAATTTGACCCTTGACCCAAAAGTTGCCAAGGTTTTAGTCAACAATTTGTCCGCTACTGTTCATTCAATCGCGTGTTGCTCCTGGCAATGTTAATTTGACAGACATTGATTTCTTTAACAAAGAATGAACCCACAGGAAAATCCCCAAATCGGTCTAGACATTTTGCCTCGAAGGACTTGCCTGACCTATGCCAAAATATTACTGAACTGCTACAGCTGACTCCACTTCCCCACTACAGAGAACGCTAAAATGCTTCGCACATGTTTGAAGAAGAATCCCAGTAATGTTGTGCCCTTTCAAAAAGCACTTTAGAAGTTTACAAAATCCACATGGAATACACCCCCTATTATTTACATACAGAAAAGACAATACTTTGAGCAAATACTTCTACAATGGGCCTAACAATAGCCAACTTCCTTTCTTACTCTGGCAAAATCTTCGCTGAACATTCTCAGGGGTTTGTTAGAGGAGAACAATTTTGGGATTTCCTTTTCTTCTACTGAGGACCAGGTTGGACAGTTTGCAGAATATCTCTTCTCCCCGTCTCAACCCCATCTGAGGACATCTTGTAATGATTTTTTTGGGGAGTGGAAGAACATCTGCCTCCCAGAATTTAGCATCAAAGTATTTGCATGATTCTCCCTGACACACTATTATTTTGTGTCTTGTCATTACTGTGTTTATATATAGCAGCTCTCTCCTATGCAGGCAGATGCTGTAAAATCCTATAAGTAAATGTGACTGCCTATTATCCAAAAAGTGGGTAATGTGGGCCGCAAACAGATGTATTAATTCAGTGTAGTCCCAAAAAGTACTAATCTCTAACTAGTTTCTACACAGATAAGACAGAATCCCTAAAGTCAGTCTGTTCTGTGTGGGTATCTGTAAGAAGGTTACAGACATGCATCAGAGAAAGATCTCTAAACGTGCTGAAGCTCATCCTCCTTCAATGAATATTCCTGTTTTCTGCTCCTATTTATTTTTTTTTTTTTAGTTTTTATTTCAGCTTCATTGTTCTGATTAACTAAATACAAACTACCATAATCTACAAAAGGTCTACTATCAACAGATGATTAAACTAACTATATACACCATACAAATACTCCCCCAAAATGGTGCAGCTTTTATGGTAAATTTTCTCAAGTACAGAAGACCTTGAGGCTAAGTGTAAAACAACATATAAAAGATTACCAGAAAAAACAATTGTGTATTAATATTATTTTTTAAAATGAAGATTGTTACAAACCTATCACTCTATCTTTAAATAGTGATCAGACTTTGCCATGCTATCCACATGTGAAGCGTTCCTGCAGAATACCCTTCTAACATGTCCCACCCTTTCTTCAGCCGTGTGTAGCTCTTCCCTCTTACAAGGTCCTCTGCTTCACCAGACTGGTCACACAGGTGAGAAATTCTATTGTACCCCCAGCATTCATGCTGACAACTCTCTAACCATCATATCATCTTCGCTAGACTTTTATTTACACCTGACATAGAAGCTAGTCAGGATCTTCTACATACCACTCCTCTTCTGCTTCCATTTTCAGTTGTTTCTCTGCCAGACCAGGAAAGGCAAAGCTTTTTAATTGTTCCTGCTACCTTCCTTCCTTTGGCAGATACATTTCAAATACACAATGCTTTAAGTTTGGGTATTTCAGCCTTTGCATATTGTGGCTGTGTTACTTTGTACACTAACGTGACATAACACAACAAGATGCTTTGTGTTAAAGACAAAAGATCTCTGAGATCTCTGCATTTCACAATATGTCAGAAACGGGTATTACAGAAATCAGTCTCAGCCTACTCTGATTAAAGGAAAAAGGTAGTCTACCTGACTTCCTGATACTCTAATTCCTAAAAGATACTGCTCCAGGGGAACACTTGACTTCCAGTAAGTGAAGTCTTCCCCCCACCCTCCTCCTCCCAGGCCTACAGGATCATACTTCACGTTTGCTCCTATTTAATTTAAAAAGCTGAACAGAAACATGAAACTACCTTAAGCAAAAATGAACAAGTCTGGTCTAAGGAGTTTATCCTTTATTTGATATCTTTGGAAAGGGTGGATTTTCAATTAACAATTAAACTTTTCTGATTTCCCTTAAGGCTGATAAGAATAGAAAAGTAACGCACTTTCCAAAGATAAGGAATTTAATTCTTATTAACCTAAAAAAAAATAAAAATCTAACTGGTTGGTTTTGTCCCAGGTAGGTTAGAATTGAAGTAAATAATGGGTTTTGCAATTTTACAACTTTTCCACAGGTTTTACTAGTTATTAGAGATTTGCATTTTTGATTTTTAAAAGTTTAACTTGTCCACTACTAATATTTATGGAAGGCTAATGGTATGGTTCATTACATTGTGCAGGAAACAAGAACTCACAAATGAGGACATACCAGACTAAGAGCACTGACGCATCATTGCGTTTATCCTTTTAACACATTTATACGGCCTTTTACCTAAGACCTCAAGGAAAATCCCTGGCTAAGGTAAAGCCTCGTGCCTGCAAGATACCACATGCATTATAAATAAAGTTCTTTCTCCCCTTGCAGTTGTGTGCATCCGTCACTTGTCCACCTTGCATCAAGTATGCATCATACAAATAAATGCTGTAACTTTTATAAATTTTGTAAATATATAACTTTTGTAGCTTTTATAAATTTTACAAATTTAACAAATTGAAGGGCATGAAAGCAGTGCTGTACTTCATTAGAATGTGAGGTGAGGAGGCATATATATGATGAGTGACACAGTAACACTCACAGGCATATGTAAGGCAGCCTGTATAATTCATCCTTTTCTCACCTCAGGACCAAGCCAACAGCAAATTCCAAAGTCCTACTACAAAGTGGAGGCATCGGAATACTTCACTGAAACAGAAGTAAACAGCTGTTTTGCCATGCTTCATGTAACCAACTGAACACAGAGACTTGCAACAGAAATCATTAAGCAGCATTACATACAGGGGCAGGTGCCCATATCTGTCAAAATCCCATCACGCCTATTCATTTATTATAGCTAAGTGCTAATGACACGTAAGTCAGAGTAGTGAGGCCTTTTAACATCAAGACGCCATTTTAGCTTCACTGGCTGTTGTCGGCTTGAACAGTTGCTTAATTTCAGTATTGACTTTAAACATTCTTAGTCTGGCTTATCGGATGTCCAATACGGGGGCCACGAGCTACCCTAAGTTAAAAGCAAAATGTATAACAATGTAACATAAACTTTATAAAAATGTTAAAATCACCATCACTATTCAGGAGTGGAAGGAGTAGCTATTTCATGAACAGTGGTTTCTGATCCAGCTGCACTGGAGCAATTATCATTTGAGGTAGAAGAATACTGAAAAGCTTTCATTTCCCTGTTCCATCTGCACTTACCTGCAGTATCACAAAAAGGCAGACACAAAGTACTCCCAATTCTTCTTTCTCCAAGTAACAACAATGGTTGTCAAACTGCTTGCATTCCCCCAATCAAAACCAAGTAAAAATATGTGACTTATGAATGTCTGGGTTTTTTTTCTTCTCAAGCATATACACAGACATATCAAAAAAAGTTACTTCCACCACTAACTGACGTTAAAATTGATGCTAACTGAAAAAGTCTAAGATTATTTTTAAGGAAGTATTTTCATAAATCTATACTATTGTTTCAGTATGGTTAAAAAAAAATATATTCAAAATTAACCATCAAAAGACCTAGCACCATCCAGTACCTCATCAACATTTTTTTGATTGCTCTTCCCATTTCAGATTTATTTATTTCTCTGGGGATTAAAATCAAACAAAACAACCAACCCATCCTACTTTGCAGGTAGAAGTCCTTGGCTACCTTACAACAGCAGAGCAGAAATATGAAATCATTTCCTCAACAGAATCAAAAACCATTATGGAATTGTGAGAGGAGGACCACCCCGAAAACCATAAGATTTCAACTTACTATGCCTAGCAAAAGGAGATGTGACTAGCGCTAACAAGAAAAAAACCCAATATAATGCATACCTTCTTGCAGAACTTAATTCTCTCACACAATACAAGCAAAAATTAGAAACACAATGGAAATTATTTCATAGCATACTTCAGAGGTAATGGATGGAATACTTACCCCGTTTCTGGGTAACTGACCAGTCACTTCCAGTCCAAATTTTTTTCTTGTATTGACAAAGTGATTGTAATACAGAAAACCCAAAGCCAGAAAAATAACATTAAAAAAAATATATATATAAGTAGTGTTTTTTAACCTTTCAAGAGCCTTGTTAAAGGGGGCTTAAATATCAGATATGGTAGCAATGAAGAATGTTTTAATGAGCTCTCAAAGTCATTATAAAGACAACAGAGTGCGTGCAATTTTTGAGCAACAAAATTCAAAAGGTTTCAACAGCATTACCCTAAAGCTGAGAATTTAATATTCATGACATCAGAAATCTTGACATCATTACAGTTAAATCAGAAAGCAACATATACCCGAACAAAAAAGATCTGTTTGGAATATGCATGTTCTAGACAACAGAGAAGAGGTAACAGTGAAAACTAAATTGAGATCCAGCGCACAAATGAGATACATCACAATGAAATGCATGCAAACAACCTAGCTGAATGTTCTCAAAATCTGCGCCAGATTTTTGGCACCAAATGTGAAGGGAATTCACTGTAGTACACATATCTTTTAAGATAATATTGTGAACCAGTCTTTGGCATTTGCTGTATCTACTTCAATTAATTTTATGTACAAAGCATGTATTTTTCCCGCAAATCATTACCATCATTTTTTTAAATCAAGCAAGAAATGTAAAAATTTTTCTAAGGAAATTACTTTTAGTTTTATAAAGAGCATACAAAAATATTTTTACATATTTTAATAGTGTTAATAGCTTATTCCTTTCTAGTTCTAAATATATGCAAAACTGCAATAAAAGGAGAAGGAGCACTAGTCTGCTCTGCCCAGATTGGTACCAGACAAGAGAAGCAGAAAAGACTATGGATGGCAAACCTGTAAGGATCAGAAAACTGACATTTAATTGAATGTTGCAACTTAGTGGCCAAAATACTCAGAGATCTGACACTCATGAAAAAGAACACATCTGGAAGTAAACTCTCTAAATCTACCTACTCACATCAGACAATGCATTTAAACAGACACAGAGTTTAAAAGCAGTATTCCACATTACCCACAATGTAACTGAAAAGCCTATGTTATTTGAAGCAATAATTCAAACGGACAGTTTCTTTCTAAGGAATGCATGTTTGACTGTTTGTTTTTCCCCACACTGCTGTTGCATAAAGGTCACAACTGTATAAAATACACAGGAGTGGGGATCATGATCCCATGCCGAGTCAGCCAAAATGAGTTCCATTCCCAGATTTGTGAATAACTTGCAACATGAGTAACAAGATTATTTTATCTTTTTTTTTGTTCAGCTGTACAATGATACTTACCCACTTCACCAGGTTGTTGTGGGAACTAATGATGGGTATGTTAATATTTAGGAAGCATCACAAGCTGCTTCCATTTCTACAAAAATCTGTCCTACAGTAGCTTGACTAAGTTTTTGAGGACAACCATTATCTATTTTTTTTTATTTACTTGTACAGTTCCCAGAACAATAGGGTCTTAATCCTTGACTTGGACAGCTAGGCACCATTGAAACATAAATAATTAGCAAACAATATGAGTTGAGAGGTTTAGCGAAGTGTTATCCTTCCCAGAGCTCCAAGGCACAGAGCATTTAAATGACCAGAATTTAGCCAATGCAAAGGGAACTGGGGACAAGGAACCATAGCCTTGGTTGCTTGCGAACAACTTTGGTGGCTTGTTCTTGAAAGAGCAGGGATACAAAAAAGAAGACTGATGGAATGCATATGTGAGAAGAGCACATTATTCAGAAGAGCATAGGGACTGCAAATACAGTTGCCTTTTGAGCAAGGCATTTAGGGCAAAAGCTTTTTATGTATTTGCCAGCTGTACCGTATCTGCAAACTAAGAGAAAACACAGTAGGAAAAAATACGGGTTTGTTTTTGAGGTTTTTCTTGAGAAACAACACACAAACATGCAATTTGCCAAAAGAGATACCCATCAACAAAAAAGAAACAGTTGTATAACCAACAGTAGCTGCTGTCTCTTGAGATGTGTTCTATGTACATACATGCTGCCTTTATCACAAGTATGCCCACTACATTCAAGCTAGTCTCACTTAGAAGTATCAGCTGTGTGCTATCATGCACACCAAGAACATCCCCCTGCTTCCCATCAGAAGTAAAAAGGTTGGAGCTAGTCCAGTCACTTGAGTAGGTCTTCATCTTGGACAGCACTTCATCTTCAGCATCTAAGAATAGCTTCAAGTATCAAGCATAAAGGGTATAACACAGAATTTGTGCCAACGTTTCTAAGTAAAACAATTACCAAACAATTAAGCAACTGTTTCTTCTTCCATGCCTGTCCATGCATTTGTTCTGTTGTTGGTGACTTCTAAGCTATGTACTCTCTGAAGGTGCATACCAGTAATTCGGGCTTGTTTCCTCTAGAAATGAAAGACTGATGGGAAGCATGACTGTCAGCATTACTGGAGTGAAAAATAATTCCTTCCAAGTGACAAATGAATAAATACTCTGCTTCCAGTCAGTCTGGAAGATACCTGGAGGACAGACAACTTCCACAAGGTGATGAATGAAAAGGAAATAGAATGCTGAGACGAAAGCCTGGAGTGTTTCCAGTAAACTTTGAATGCAGGGTGGGGCAAATGAAAGCAGTTTTCAAGAGGGATAAAGGCAAAAGAGTCAGGGTTTAATAAACTACCCAAAATTTTTTTTTCTTAAATAAAGATGATGTTAAAGCAATATATTAGGGACAAAAATGGGTAATTACAACAGAGACAAAGTAAATATTATTTTCAGCCACTAATTAAAGTACGTACAATACACATGTAACACAAATTAAACACTTACCTAGATGTATCAAGTTAATATTATCCCAATATTTTAGAACAGCCTCTATCCCATCATATTATTATATAACGTCATTATTACACTGTGTATCCAAAATTTTTTTATACTGTTAGTCAACAACACATACTTAATACATACCTAACTTTAAACACATTAACCCACTCAAATGAGTAATCTATTTAATGCGCAATAAAAATTAAAGCAAATATGTCTTTCCAATAGTTTAGACCCTTCACACCCCCTTTTGTATTTGGCAGTTTGACAATCGAAAAACTTGAATAGATTAGAATGATAAAGCATCTTCATCAAAAGGCTACAGAGAAGTAATACGCACATAGTCTGATGTCATCCGAAATAGATGCTGAATCTCTTTTTTTGAAAGAAAAGAAATAAAGTTTGTTGTTTGTTGGTTTTTTTTAACTAAAGCAAATGCAAAAAAGTCTTAGATAGTCTCAAAGCCTTACCTGTTGGTATGCTTCATAGATTATATCAAACAAGAAAGCCTGAGGCATTTCACTCGCTCTGTACCTGGCACGTTCCAATGAGTGGTCTAAACAGCCATCTGCAGCAGAGGCAATAACAGTAGAAACCAGAGGACGAATTGCTCCTGCTGCCTGTGGAACGAAACACAGAGAGAGGCCTAAATGCTATTAATATTAAAGTATATAAGATAGCTGCAGTCAAAAAAAGTAAGAACTTAAAAATACATTTTCTACTTATTTATCTTTTATATATCTTATAATGCATAAGTCATACTACTTAGTCTGTATGAGACTTTTAACATGAATATAGCAACAGAAGACTGTATAAAGGACACACTGAGGGACAATTTACCAAAAAAAAAAAAAAAAATATATATATCTGAAGTCCTTCATTTACTGCAAATACATAAACATATCTGAGATGTTCTTTTTTCCGACTTTCTTCTACATACATATTAGGTGGTTTCCGTGAGGACAGTTCTAGGCGTATTCAAACAGCAAGAGACATCTGAGAGGTCTTGACAATCCACAACTATTGCTTTTACAGATTTCAATTTGGCTAAACTGCTCAGAAATAAGCAATGAGAAAAGTTTCAGGAAATTGAGCTTGTTCCATGTTGAATTCACTGTGTGAAATACTAAGCAACCACACTTACCAGTGAAGTCACTAGGAACACAGTATATACATCAGAAAGTATTCAATATCCAGCAGCACTGTGCCCCAGAACAGATATTTAAATGCTTACATTTCAGTTTTGGTTTTGCTTAGATTTGAAACCAATTAAACATATATCTTCTATCTTTTCACCAATATATAGTATTAAAGATCTACGATATCTCTGAAATAGAGCTCTCCTAGCTGTTTTTAGTCATTTTGATACGAGAAAGTTACCCACGCTTCATCAGACACTTATGACACAAATGCTCAGATGAACTTTTTATGAAGCTAAAGGCAAATGGGACAAGAGCTGTCCATACAATAAGGAAGAAAAGGATGCAACAACAGAACATTGCTTATCGAGTCACAGGGCAAAAACCATGCTCCCTAACTTCTAACCACTGAGAATGGCATCCTTACACTATACTGTTTATTTATCTATTTTTAAGAATAATAAAATAGAATAATTGATGCTGTTCCAATTAAAAAGTTTAAATTGTCCAACATCTTAAAACAGTATACCTAGAAAACCACTCCCAGTGGTGAATTCTGACATTTTTCACAGCAGCCACAGAAGATCTGAGGTCTAGTGAGCTTTGACACAGGAAAAAAAAAAGGTCTTATCACATAAAGTAAGAGCACTGTTATTGCTGATTTCATTTATCTTCTGTTTGCAAATCCTGCCTTTATACATACAAGTCCTGTCTATTCTTACAAGATTTCTGACCTCAGATAAGCATACAGTGGCAGAATGAGACACCAGAAGTGAGCCCAAGGTTTTTTTCCTCTCAGAGAAGAACAAACTAGTTGTCTTCCCTCCCCCTTTCGCACTACTGAACAATAAAACAAAGAGGAATGCAGTCAGTGTGTTGAGCACTTTATGAGCTCTAAAATACAGCTTCTTAGTTCATTCTTTTACAGAATGAGGACAGAGATGTGAACCAATTTCTTATGCCCAAGGAGTTCTGATATGCATGAGCTACCAGGGCAGGGAGAAGGGAGAGAAAAGATTCAAGAGATTCCTATGACAAGAGATACATCTGAACCACTTTCTCAAAATCTGAAAAGCACTTTTTCTGTCTAATACATGGGAAGAGATATTTATATAAAACACTACACAGAGCAAAACACTATCATCCAAAGGCAAAACATGGTACAGAAAGATCAGTGAGAACTATGAAATCACAGAACTGTCTGTAAAGGATCTGGAGAGGCCATCTAGACCATCGTTCTGTCCAAGGCAGGATTAATTTTACTTCTGTAATAGAAAAGACAAACTGACAAAACTAAATACCACTATAATTTTAGTAATACATCAATGTATTAAATGAGGAGTAAATTTAACAGATGTACTTTGAGGAAAAGCTGTGCATAAGCAGAAGTAGAGAGACTAAATTATCTGCAACTTGTCCCCTCTTTATTTCCTATGATTCCAGGACATGGATTATTACCTCTATATCCCAGCTGCTGGGCATTTGGACGATGTTATTTTGCTCTGCCATCATATTTTAATTGGTCACACACACACAAAATTATAAAATTAGAAGGTCATGGGAAAAGAGACAGAGCAGCATGCTAGCCACAGCTTTTCTGTAATTAGTTAAGTCTATTTGATTTTTTTTTCCTGACACAGTTACCACTCCAAAAAAACAGTTAGTGAAAGAGGATTTCTTAGGCTGATCCAATATTTTATTACAGTTTTTAACAATCATGTCATGTTACATTTTAAGTATAAAACAGGCCAAGAGAATACAATGTGACTTGCGTAACCAAATCTCACAAGTGAAACATGCACTCTGAGGAACAAAAAACCAAACTGCAATTCTAAGTAAAATTGAAATACTCAAAATTATATTCTTAAAAGAGCTCTGAAACACATTGTCTTCTTGACATCTGGTTTCTTGCACAATAAAAATTCATGAATGTCTGTATCTGTATCTTTGTGACAATACTGAACCACATCTCCTGCTCTGCTGAGGCCTAGCTTTTCTAGAAGATTCAGGAAGATCTAATTTCTAATAAATCCAAACACATCATTTTTTAAAACACCCTATTAACTTCTCAAATAATTGAAAGATTCATGGCACCTAAAATTTAACAAATGGCATTTTTCAAACAACTACAGTTTTGTTTTATGTTACCACAGAACTGAGCCCAGTGTGGCAGGCTGAGTTTCTCACCTGTCTTCCCTCCATTTCAATGAGGAATCACAAGTTGGGCATAATAAGATGTCTTCTGCAGCAAGTCCACTCAAACTATACCTGACACTGACTGAAAACATGAAGTTTAATATAAAGAATAAGATTTATGGCTGACTTCTGATCACACAAGGGAAGTAAGTTCTCACTACGTACGCAGTAACAGGACAACTAGCAGTCATTTGATTAAAAAAAAAAAAGTCAGCTCTTATTCCAAAAAAGGACAACTCAGTCCATTGCTGCTCTATGGTCTAAAAGCCGAATGCAGAGTTCTACTACTTACTAAAGCCAAGAAGTTTCTACTACAGGGAAAACCTTCATATGATGACCAGCCGGAGTCCAAAAGCCATGAATCCGTGAGCTAGAGCATACTCGCTAAGGTGCAGCACTGAGTTGAAACCTTAAAGTCCTGAGACAAGATACAGAAGCTGGTTGGTTGTTTTGCTTAGTACTGGTTCACCTTTCTGCAGGACCTTTCTCTGTTTCAGCACACACATACAAGGGCTCCCTCAACCAGATGATGTGACCCAACACAGGGTGACCCAACTACCTCAGTGACGCAAGAACTACTAAGGCCACTTTCAGACTGGGTGAAACTGGAATGAAACAAAGGAAAGTACTGGCCTGTGTATGTACTGCATTGTTTTCATATGGGACAAGACAGCTAAGTCCCTAAAACAGGAAACCTTGCATCTGCAGTACTTCTGGTGACATTCTCTAGCTGGCATAAGCCAACACAACTGCCAAACCCAAGCTGGCTCACACAGACCTCACCGCACGTGCTTCTGCTTCCAAAACTGGCTCATGGGTATCTTCATTCATGGCATAAACATAATATTTGGCATGTAAAACCAGAAGAATTGAGATGTGAATTTTGTTCTCATACGCAGGCCAAAGAGGGGCACAGTTTAAGATGTATGGCTCACTCTGTGGTATTTCCTTCTGGTTAGCACAAGCATCCTCCCTACTCAGCACAAAGCCTTCCCTGAATTCCAACTCCTAGCAGTCTTGCAATGAACTGAACAGGGAATTTAGGTACTTAATACAGGGTTACAGACTACATTTTTTAGTTCAGAAACTTAAGCATTCAGGCACAGTAGGGCGAATAATACAATAAGGTACCACTGCATCTAAAGGGGCTTTTGCCCCTGATGACCATGGGGTGCAAGTGAAGAGCACCATCATCCAGCTATGTCTACTCAGTTACAACACCAAATATTTTATTCTTTGCAAGAAATTTGCATGTTGTTTTTCTGGTTATAAATCAGTAACAAAGAACTATTTCCATATTAGTAAAGACAGTATATACTGAATCTCAGGTATTTGAATTTTATTTGTTGTAATTTGAAAAGCTTTGACTTGCTATTTATATCAGGAATGTACAGGTATTTGGCCCAGTTCTCCGGCAAGAGGTTCAGACATGAATTCAAACCACGAATAAAACAAAGAAAATCTGTCCTCATTCATAATTTTAAGTACTTGTTAATGTCACTATAGTTTTATAGATCTCTTTTACACTTTGAATTAGCCTACCACAAAATACAAATACTGTGAGTTTAAAGCAAGTGTCTGGGCCTTATATTAATATTTCCCTACCCAGAGTACTCATCTTCCAATTTCTAATCCTTTTGACCCACTATTCAAGTAGATTTGCTTTTAAAAATCATACACAAAATGCACCATACACCCTTCCTGAATGTGAAGTGGATAGTTAATGGATAGTTAAACTGAATTTCTTTAAATGTCCACTTCACAGCCTTCAAGCTACTCTACTTCAAAGACAATCCTCCAGCACTAGTTTTAGTGAACCTGATGTGTCCAGGAAATGAATACACTTTTTTCCCCTTTTTTTTTGCATATTTTATTAAGTAAATTAGTTAAAGTATCAAAATATCTGTGGGCAAGCTCTTAAAATATTCTTTCATAGCATAACAGACATTGAAACAAATACTGCGGCTTAGTTTTCTTTTGCAGACAAAATATTCGAACAAAAAATATCTTTTTAATCTCTCATTTCCCTAAAACAATCCTAAAATGTCCTGAGAATGCAGAATTCCATCTTCAGTGGAAGTGACAGACCAGTATCTCTCAGAAGCAAGCTCATCCACCCATTTGCTGAAAACTGAACCAGCCTCTAGATGCTTTTAGAAACAACAGGTGTCTTTTATGACCCATTTTAAACAGCACAAATAAAAAAAATTTACAAACAGGCTCTCAGTTTTGTATTCAGTTTTTTGCATAACTGCATAGAGCACAGCATACATTCAAGAACAAAGATTTGATGGTGACTGAAAAAAGGTAGAGAATGAAGTGCATCATGCGGGTCAGTATACTAGGGTACCATTGGTATTTTCAATAGATTCAAGGCCTACTAATCTGCCTTTCCACTAATGTAACACTGCATCATTCTCATTTTATCATACTTTTTTTCTGACAAGATTGTTTAGATGATTGTATTCAGTGAACACATAACCAGGGTGTGTTTTAAGATCAGACAACAGAGTTCAAGTAGAGCAAAATCCAAGCAGTATTGATGACACCTTTTATCACAGAATGAAATATGAATGTTTAGGCCACAGAAGCCTACACACAACATAGCAATCTGGCTAATACAATGCAGTATAGCTTATTTTTACCCCATATTCATAAAAACTGAAAAATCCTCATTTTATTTAAAAAAACAGAACCCATTAAGCTTTCAAAAAGGATTGGTCAGGAGAGATGGAGCTTATACCATAAGCAAGATATCACCCAGGTTACAAATACCTCCAACACAGAGTACATTGTTCACCTGAGACCAAGACTCCACATCTAGAATACAACCTACCAAGAACGTGTTACCAAAGAGCCAGAAGCTCCAAAAGGCATGAAAACCAACACACCCCCATCACTTATCTGGTCATTTTTGGTAGCCAGAGTTGAGACAGAACAATACTAAATAGCTGCAAAGCTCAACAAGTTGAATGATATGGACTAGGAAGAGGAAAAAAAAATTGCAGTGGCACAAAATCCTTACAAGAAAATACCACAACTACAATTCCTTTTGTTTTACAACAGCGTGGTAAGAAGCTCAGACAACCACAGATCCTGCAGGCTGGCATACTAAAAAAAAAAACAAAAAAGAAGGATGCTATGTCTTTGGCATGACCCTGTCCCCAGTGGGCCCCAAGTACTAATGCAGACCCACAAAGTTCACTTACGCAGCCAATTCGCAACCCTGAACTTCAAGTGAGTGGGAATCAGAGCCCTAAAACTTTACAGACTCTAGTCCTAAATGAGCAGACTCTCTCATCCCTCTAGCATGACTCGCTACTACTTTTTAATTACACCAACAATACTTTTCTTATCCATTCATAGCCTCTATCTCCCCTGAAATTCATTTTCCCTACGCTTTCTATCTTCTTGGCTTTCTAGCAGCATTAAGTAAATGTACGTTTTATATTTCAATCATCCTGACTGCATTAGATTCAAAGTTTTAAAATTACTTAGGAATAGGCCTGATGTCAAACACATACCAGCATGGCTTCTGAGTGCTATCTTTACAAGAATGTCCTTATTCTCATGTTTTTACATTTTTTCCTCAATATTCATATTTATTAATTTAAATTCTTTAATCAGAGTTGTTTTCAACTCTGACAAGCAAAATAGTACTGAACCAACTCCCAAATTATTTAGTCACCCTGCCTTAGAAAAAATAAATTCGTCTTGCATATATACACTGGAAATATAAGTATACTAGAAATATATTTTCATCACTTCAAAGCAGCTGACTTCTCTGAAACTATGCTGGAGATTGTAGGACTAGTCACACTAAGCAGGAAAAACTCATCCATCTCGGAACCCCATTAAAGTCAATTTTGTAGAGGTGAGTTTGGTAAATATACAAATAATTTTATCTTGCTTTTCCATGAAGACAAGGATTGCATTAGGACACTGTTCAACTACATAACAATAACGATCAATGTCAATTTAGGCAAGCTAGGTATCTAACAGTTTACAAATATGTCCTGGAATGTTTTTTATTAGGTAGAAGATTATTTATATGTTACCAAACACTACCATCTCCTAAGGATTTCAGTCTAAATTACGTCTGGCTATGAACCAGAGAAAGAAGCTCAGAATAACTGTGATTAATTTCTTCTCCTTTTATTCCACCAAACTGTTTCCACATGTTACTACAGGGAAAGTATTCTTTTACACAGATCAAACTACTTGCCATGAAGGGCATTCACAGCCATCTACAGTATGAAAAAATACAGAAATAAACACAGTATTTGTGATCCATGAAACAGGTAGAAACATGCATTTTTATTCAGACATCTGCACTCAAGCTAATTGTATCTAGAGTAATCAACTTGCTTCAGCCATACTCAGTAATCACCATTTAAATTAGAAGTATTGTCTCTACTGAAAGATTTCTTATTTTGAATTTATCAAACAGAATCCTCAGAAATTCAATTATAAGGTTAATGTTTCATATATTTAAGAGGATGTTCTTTTCAAATCTTTTATATTGTAAATCTAAAGGGGAGAATATCTAACAAAGTCATTTAACTATCTTTGTAAAACAAAGCAATTAGATAATTTCTTCCAATGCACATTCAAGGTATCGCACTGAATTAACACATCTTTGTAAATAGTTTTTTTATTTTCCTTTTCTGCATTTTCTATCCAGCTGTTGTCTAGGCCTACATTTGTCTTCTCTATAACCAAAAGTTCTAATCTATGGGAATTTTTATGCTGTAGGGATGGAAGACTTGAGAGTATTTGCTCCTCCAACCTACAGAAATCCCGGCAAAACAATTCTATTTGAATGGAAAAGATGGGGCACAGACAAAGTAACAACACAAACTATAAGCTACTGCTCCTATACAGAAGTACAGCTGATGATAACTACAATTTGGCTATTTGTGCAAAGTTTTTTAAACTTAGGTGTGAATACATGCTCAAGCCCAAACTAGCCAAACGTCCAAACTGAACTGATTCAAACCTGCACATAGTCCACAGAGTTCATAACCTCATTCTGTACACAAAACCCACCTCCTTGGTGTACAGCCAGGCAAGGCAGCAGTCTGGCCACATGGGTTCAACTCAAACCTGTGACTATCTGCCCCCATAACTCCTTTTGGTGATGTCATGTCCAAAAGATCCCCCCAAACCAATACCTCAGCTGCACACTTCTCTTGAAGGATCAGATATGGCATGCAGTCAGGGCTACAGGACAACCAGGATGACTCAGTAAAGAACAGCAGACCACAATAAAGGTAGACATACTCTCATTATCATGCAGAAATACAAATTTGAGTCTAGGGCATATCATACTTTCACCCACACTCACACCCAGACTCTACCATGTAGCACAGACATAATTTGTGTGGCAGTGCTGTGGTAGGGACAGGATTCCTTCTACTGCCAAACAAGTAAAATCCACAACCTGGGCTGTGTATCCATTAGAGATTAAGGCTGAAGAAAAAAAGGTTACCTTTTTTCTGCCAGGTATCTTCCTTTTCTTAAACAAAAAGGACAATTCTTAAGTTACCTTAGTTTGAATTTTGTTAAAAAAAATATAATAAAAATTCATAGTCATTATCGGCACACCATCTTTGATTCTCATTAGTGAGATACCCACTAAAATTTCTTTTATGTAGTAGAAGTTATCACCAACCAGTCCAATTCCAGCTACCTTGACATATTTGTACTGGCAGCTTTTAATTGCCCAAGGACAGCACTGGTTGAAATGTTAAACAAGCCCGGTGTAACACAGATATTAAACCTAATCATCAGCCAGACAAAAAGAAGGTTAATTAGAACAGATGTAAGGAGTTTTGAACACTATGAAAAAAGGCTTGTATGCTAAACTTCACCTAATTTCCTTAAAGCCTGTTTACTCAGCTGGCTAGGAGCAACAGTCAAACTTGCTAAAATTAGGCACATGTTAATCTTAAACCAACACCAGGAAGGAAGAAGTTATAATTGTGTTTATTCCTAGCTGCAAAAGAGGGGATGTTTAATCAGAAATTTAATATACACTTTGATCCAATGTTAATGAGCTGACACTACGTTGTACATTGAACTGACTTCAAAGACACAGGATGCCTTAAACAAATGTAATGTATATTTATGACACTGTTTAAGAAAAAGAAAACATTTCTTCTAATGAGGTCACCTTTATCAGAACATACTATCTGAGTAGATGGGGATAGTACATATACATCAAGACATGTCAGAGCCCCAATTAGCTATAGCAAACTAAAGGAGATTACTGATAAACTGTTGCTCAAAAATTAAGACTGCACGTTTCACTGGGTAGTGAAAGTGACTTGTGTCATTATTATTGTTACTATTATTGTTACTTTCCTTTTCTGATATTGTTCTATTAAACTGTCTTTATCTCAATCCACGAGATCTTTTTTTTCTTTCCCCTCCTTTTCTCCCTCTTCTCCCTACCTTTCTTGTGGGGGGAGTGGGGAGGCAAAGGGAGGGTGAGTGAGCAGCTGCGTGCTCCTAGCTGCCAGCTGGGGTTAAAGCACAACACTCTTGTATCATGAATTACTGCTGTAAACCAGATGAACTATTTTTAATACAATAAAGAATAAAATTACAAAACTTAGGAGAATTAAACCAAAATATACATTTTAATGGTGTCATACAAATTATATAGCATTTCTTTTAGTGCATTCCTTATCTGTGTTACTTCTTGTGAGAAATTCAAGAATGGTCTCGGAAGTTTGTGTTTTCCATAAATACAATAGTACTGGATATTCAATAAAACACATTTTTTCTTATTATTAGCCAAATAAAGTCTCGCTACCTTAGTCAACATATTCAGCTAATTTTTGTCACAGTGCAGTAACTGGTAATGTTTAACAACATGTCCTCACTTATTAAGGTGTTGTTTTCTTCTTGATACATTTAAGTACTTCAAAGTTTGCATAAAGTCTGCATAATGCTACCAAAGATCCATACTAAGTACATGATCCAGACCACACATAGCATCCTGCACCTAAAGAGCAGCACGTGCTGGTACAGCACTTGAAGATTTTTTTATGACATATTTCATCTTTCTAGATGTCCGCAACAGTTGTATATTATACACAATTATGATGGATTCTGTAACATGTAAAATTCAATCTAAGTAATTTAAAGCAAATCATGTGGCCCATATGCTACCACTAGTTTTCAATATTTTTATAAATATTATAAAGTATACTTACAGCTTTAAATTTTGGCATTCATTCAACATGACAATAAGATGAGCTATCAGCACTTTCTTGTTCTAACTAGTCCTACACTGCAAAGCTATATGGCAAAAATTAAACAGAATATTTGTGATAAAAACTAATGAATAATGAAAACAATCACTCTTGCCTCTAAAATTAACAAGGCTATTTTACTGTGACTCCATAGTATTATCTTGCATTAACAAGTAACGAAACACATCTTACAGTCAGCAAGCCATCTTTCATACCCTAATTACTGATTTACATTGCAAAAAGCTATCAGTGAAAGTGCACTGTGCCACAAAAGATTTTGCATATTAGAGTAAGTCAACATAAAGGAGTTAACATTTGTATTCAGTGGAGTAGAAGTCTTGAAGCTACTGCCATAGGAGTCACAATTACAGTTAAGAAGTTATATTTTACCTCCAGAAAGTCTACATCATTACAAAATCAAGAATATCATGATGTGAATGCAGCTGATCCACTGAATATCATTAAACACATGATTTGCATCATATTATGAAGAATGAAGGAAAAAAAATCTTGAGGTGTTGTAGGAAAACTCTTGCACAATTTAATCAACCAAATGCAAACCTGCAATGTTTAATTAGTAACTCTTTCCCACACACAGAGTCCTGAGCAACCAAAACCACAGGCACTACAGTTTGTGGTCATGCAGTTCCCTAAGCAACTCTGCACCTGCTTATCAAATGTCTTTGCCTTCTGTATTCCCTCAGCTGCTTCTCCTGCAACTGCCTGTGTCCTCTCCTTGCAGGAAAACTTGCACCGGAGCTTCTTTCTCTTACAACCCATTAGAGTCAAAATTTCAAGTCACCTCTTTATATGAGCTTCATCTAAGACCTTCACTGTTATCAAGGGCCTTGTAAAATGGATCATTATACCTTACCATGCGAGTTTGGCTCGAATAGCAACTCTAATACATGTATGTATGAATTTGATACCTCATGAATTCTCTCCTACATGCTCCAATGCTCCTTAAGGCAGTTTTAGTTCTATCTGTACCACAATTCACTTACCTTCTTGGAAACAGGAGGATAAGCATAGAACCAGTCCAGCAAACTATTACAGCACACGAAACAAGCCAAGTTGGCTTTCAGAAGCTTCACCTGACCTGCAGGGCTGGTGCTGTCCTTGCCACAACCACCCAGATCACAAACTCAGCCAAAATGCAGCTGGGGGCATTTCTGGATGAAAACTCGGATTTCTTTTCAGTGCACTATTTGGTGAAAAAGGGAAAAACTCAGGGAGGTGTGCATGCCTAATCCTTAGTCAAAGAGATTATGGCTAAGAATCTCTGCCAGATCTTACCACGTAGAAGTGGCTAAGATGATCCAAGGCCTTTATTCAGCTCCTCACACATGCTGGACAAGCTGAGATTTCCCTAATTGCAAAGAACTACTCTTTACCCCTTTGATCTACTGCAGGAAAGAGAAATCTGAGTGACTAAATAGACACATCTTTGCTAAAGGCTGCTTCATTTTCCAAAGTCCTCTTGTTTCCTCAGATGATGCACACAGATATTAATTAGCCTCAAATCAACAGCAGTGTCATACACGTAATTTCTCTAAATTTAAAGTAGGTACATTTTATAGACATTACATAAAAATGACCTCAGCAACCACTCAAGTACAGGAAGCTATGTTCAAAATTTATTTCCGGGATAATCTAATCCTACCTAAAAAAAAGTAAGGTAAAAATTACCCTATGTGTAGACTTCCAGAAGTTAAAAAATGTAGGATTAAGTCACCTTTTTAAAAAGGATTAAACAGTAGTTGTATTAGGCACAGCTGGCTCTGTTAGTGCAACACAGAAATGCTGCAAAGAAGAAAGGGAGATTATAATTTAAGTTTCTGTCTATGATTTACGTATTTGAGTTGGTCGAGTTGCATCCTTCCTAATGAATGCAATGCATCATCTAAATCACTTAAATTGAGACTGGGAAGTGACAGTTGTTTCTCCCCTTACCAGTGCTTTCCCACCACCAAACACTACATCTTGTTAGGACAAAGACTTCAAGTATTTACTAACAATGCATTAGTTTTCCATTCAACACAGAAAACAATCAACGACTTGGCTGAGAAGGTTATAACTTTCTTTGGGACCAATAATGCCATATGCCGTGGAAACAACACTGTGTTTCCGGTAAGCTACCCACTACTACAGAGTTGAAAAATGGAATAATGTGTTGTATAACTATTTTCCGTACAGCAGCAAAACCACACTTGATTTCTTCACACATTCAGAAAAGTTTCAGAGCTACTGAACAGATTCTGATCGTCATAATAATATAGCTCTTCAAAAGTTGTTTTCTTCTAAAATTGCTACATAACAGCCCTACAATTCATTAATATATATTTTTGAAATTGACATAAGTCAGCGTCTCCTAAACTACGGGACTCATTATATCAGAGGAATAAAAATCATGTCAAGATGGTAATATGTCATCAGTTCTTGATTCTGCATTTGCCCAAGTGTGTGACAGGACAGCAGGACCCCCCCAAAGTAACAAGCATACAATGAAAGCAGAACCTCTGAGAACACAGCACATGACAACTTCAGACGACCCAGTGTATAACTATGAATCAAAAATGGTCTGTTACTGATGCAGTCTTTACAGTTGGCTAAAATGAGTCTTTGAATGTAACATAAAGGACAAAGATCACGCGTAAAATATTCTATATATGGTGAGAACAAAGGAGACAATACAAAAACATAAAAAGATAATTGCTTCTAGGAGAAAAAGAACAAAGGAAGGACAGAGCGAGCAGAACTGATCCAGCATGGCCATCCCCATTCACATATACCACACCAGATCAGCCTATTTATCTACCCAAGTCCTCCTTCACCCTCAGTGGAGAAAAAGAAATGTTTTTTGGTTTGCCAACCACCATATTTTGCCAATGCAACTCAACAATCATACGTAAAGCATTGTATTTTGCTATCTCACTGAGTGAAAGAACAGTGCGTGTACAGGTGCATGTTTTCTGCTTCAGCCTTCTGATACAGTAAGACTGATAAATGCAGCGCTGAGTCTGAGTATACTCAGAGACAGGAACAGACTGAGCATAATATGTAGTGCTTCCTGTCGGGGGCTATTATTTTGACTGGTTGTGTAAGTGAATAAGAGTCCATGAGACTGATTAGCACTGTACATCTGTATTGGCATACAAACTTTGTTCAGAACCTCGCTAAAGCTGAGAATAAAGTAATGATGTTAGACAGCTTCCAGAAACCAGCTTTTAAGAATGCCATTTTGATTCAGTCCTTTCAAAGAAATAAACTATACTTTCAAATCTAGTTTATGTTACAGAAAGTCTTTGACTCTTTGACTGTATGTGCCTTTTTTTAACTCTCAATAGCAGAACTGACAAGTCCCCCCCGCCTTCCTGATTTTTTTTTTCTTGTAAGCTTTTTTTTTTTTTAGTTACGTTGTTTAAAATGCGATGTTGGCAATGAAATATTGCTAGAGGCTTTGGACTGATGCCTTCTGAAGCTTCCACTTTTCCCAACTTTTACTAGCAATAAAGAATTTGTTTCTAGAAACATGTAATTTAAATTATAAAATTACCCCAAAAACATAAATGGAATTTAATTGGTTACAAAGTAATATTTTCACATAATCAAGGGATTGTTTAGGGGATTTAAGGCATAATTTATTAGTTCTGGATAAGGTGCACATTTTGATTCCTACAGGCAAATAACAAACTGATTAGTAAGTGTAATAAAGCAATTTATTTGTCTGAAAATTGGCAGCTAGAACTGCAATAACTTACTTGATCAATTGCCATTTTAAAGAACATTAAAGCTTCTCATAATTATGCTATCTATATGGTATGCAGATGAACAACAATACAGCATTACCCCTATTACACTAGTGATTTAATATGATGTTTCTGCCAGGTTTTGTACCTTTCTACATAATGCAAAAGGAAGTAATTACTTTTTGTACTGAAAGATTGAAGAATTTGCTCTCTTTTAGATATGCAAAGAATTTGACTATAGAAAGAACTAAAGATAATAGGTTCTCTCCATCAATTTTTTTTTCTGATATTCAAAACCACATATGTCAGTTTTGAGAAAGAGTCTTAGCTTTCCAGTCGTTTAGTTCTTCAGAATTCTGTAGTTGTCAAGTGAAGACAGACATGCATCAAAAGAAAAGTGGCCAGCAGGTCAAGGGAGACGATTCTGCCCCTCTACTCTCCTCTGGTGAGACCTCACCTGGAGTAGTACTGTGTCCAGCTCTGGAGCTCCCAACGTACAAATGACATGGACCTACTGGAGCACATCCGGAAGAGGGCCACAAAAACAATCAGGGGGCTGGAGTACTTCTCCTACGGAAGACAGGCTGAGAGAGTTGGGGTTATTCAGCCTGGAGAAGAGAAGGTTCTGGGGAGACCTTATTGCAGCCTTTCAATATTTGAAGGGGGCCTACAGAAAGATAGGGACAAACTTTTTAGCAGGGCATGTTACAATAAGACAAGGTGTACTGGTTTTAAACTAAGAGGTGGTAGATCTAGACTAAATATAAGGAAGACATTTTTTACAATGAGGGTGGTGAGACACTGGCACAGATTGCCCAGAGAGGTGGTAGCTGCCCCATCCCTGGAAACATCCCAGGTCAGGCTGGACAGGGCTCTGAGCAACCTGGTCTAGTTGAAGATGTCCCTGCTCATTGCAGGGGGGTTGTACTAGATGACCTTTAAAGGTCCCTTCCAACCCAAACTATTCCATGGTTCTACCTCTCTCTGGCAGGAAGCTTTTCCAATTTGTTACATAAAATGAAGTTCTTCTCATGTTCTTTAATTCAACTACTTTGTCAGGTAACTTTAATAGCTAACAGCTTTTGGAGTCCAGTTCTCTGATGGCGCAACCTCACTGAATTCAGTGGACCTAAGCCAACACAGGAAACCACTGCAGAGCCAATAAATACCACGCATATTTAAGACAGATATTATACAATGGAAAAGACTGTGACAAATGTATGTGATCACCTTTTTGAGATCCAATGATACTTCAGTGATCTAGGTAAAGAAATATTTACCGGTCAGAAGTTCAGATGAACTAGAGTACACTGCCTTGAGAAGGTCAATGGAGACTGTTTTGGTTCCCTACTGTTTGTTATGGTTTGAGAAACCCATAACATTTTATTGTGGTTTAGACAATCATTCCATCACCCGATGACCACTCCCCACCCAGGAAAGGAAATCGGGGAAAAAACAAGGAAACCCAGGAGCTGAAGTATAAACAGATTTAATAGAGTAAGATTACATAATTAAGATTAATAGCACTAAAGAACCAATATTGATCCCGATACCAATACAGAATATGCAAAGATTATACTCAGCCAATTCTATCAGTAGGAAGCTGTGCGCTCCCAGCAGTGGACAGCAAATGTCGGACATTGCGACCGCTATGGCTTCGGGAGGAAGGGAAGGCCTCAGGGATCCGACACCGGGGCACAAAGTTCTCAAGATGGCAGCCATCAAGGGAAAGCGAGAACTTCACAGCAACCTTCCTAATTTATAGTGAATGTGACATTGATGGTATGAAATAATCCTGTTGGCCAGCTTGGGTCAAGTGCTCAGATCTCGCTCCTCCTCATCCCTGCACCTGGCAAGCTCGAAAACACTGAGACCTTGAAATCCACACACCATAGGTGGCTACAAAGTAAATATCTTCAGAAATTCAGACACTAGATTCTAACAGTGCAGTCTTCCCAAGTATTAGAAGTGAAATCAGTCCTGTGTCGCTCAAACCAGGACACTGTTTTACTGAAAATGTCTTACACTCAATTGAAAAGAAAACCGGGAAAAAAATTACATTAAAATCATACAAGTTTCAAGAAAAAGTGAGCAAGTTAAAGAACTTAAACACAAAGACAAATGAAATATATGCAAAGAAACCTAAACACAAACACATACAGAAAATGTTATTCTCATTTCAACTCAACAACAGTACAATTAACTCCATTCTTCTACTACTCTCAAAGAATCTCCTTTAAAACAGATTTATAAAGAGGATCTAGTTTAAACTCTTTGGCAGAGAATCAATTCGGGAAAGCTATTTTGTGCTATATGAGAAAGGTCAAAAACCTTGTTAAAACTCTAACGGAATTTAAGTTTTAATGACTGGAAACGTACGTTCTGTATCACTGAAAACTACAGAGTATAGTTTCCATTTTATTACGATTTCTCATTAAGCCAGTCTACAAAGTACAGACCTACTGGTGAGAAGCTCAATATATTTAGATTTCTAACAATGTTCTGAGAGACCTTACATAATTTAATTTTCATAATAAATATTTTAACAAGTCATACATTCCCCTTCTACACTATGAGCTTTCAAAGAGATGTGGAGAAGTGCTAAGGAAATACCACAATTCATTCTTTGGACTCTTTATTCCATTTTCAAAGTTGTGAATCATCTGTCAATTAGCTTATCTTTTACCTCATTTCCTGAAAAAGACAAGCAGTGGTAGGTTTTCCTAGCCTTCTAACACCAAAACAATCTGATGCCACTAATGACTTCTACCTCAAATCATCTCCTATCTTAGCATTGTACTATTTTATTAATGGAGAAGTGAAATACAAGGTAAAGATAGCAAATTGTACTAACAAGCCTGTGGTTGTCGTGATTTCTTACATCTCTATCTTAGCCAGTTTATCCACCAGTTCCTCTTGTTGTTAGTGCATGCCTTTAATAACTCCACCATTCTACTTGCGTAACAACTTTGCCCCTTCACATATCACTTACTTTCTCACAAACCTTTCTGGTTCCTGTGAATATTCCCAGTCCTCAAATGCAGTGATGAGGAGGAGGATCTCCAATCTATGGCTGGAGGCTCCCCGCTTCCCCTTTTTTGAAAACCCAGCAGTTTGCAATGCTTACAGATTCTAGAAAAAATTAGCATTAATACAGAGAAGCTCTCTAGCCACCTTATTCAGGATTTGCATATAAGTTTGAGATGAAAACACAAAGTTTGCAAGTCAACCAATGCAGTACACTCTTTGGCTATTATTATTAATCACTAACTGAACTACTCTAGCATTAGGTGAGAATTCCGCATGGAAAAAAAGGTAAACTATCATTACATAATCTACCTTTCAACTAACAAATTGCTGATTAATTAAACCTCTTACTGGTAGTCTCTATAGCAATAATTATTCCCTGTAGCAAATAATGCTTGCAGCATTTAAAAATGTCTCCCTCCTCTATCTGACCTCTCTGCGTAATAAGGATTCTGAATCTGTTCTACTTAAGAATCAACATAATGCATTAACACAAATGCTAGAAAAACCCCTATTTATCAATTATGATTTTACACAGTACAGTATAAAGAACATTGCAGAGTTGCATTGCTGTATAGTACATACCCCGTGTTCTTTAGCAGCCATAACTACTTTTGAAAGAATATCTTCTTCAACAAAGGGCCTCACAGCATCATGGATAATCACCACTTCCGGTTTCTGGAGCGGGTGGTTGGAAAATTCATTCTCTGCAAATACTTTCAGTCCATTGAAAATTGACCGGTGACGAGTTATTCCACCTTTAACTACCATAACTCTTTTGTGGCCATATTTCTCAATGATAGACTTCATTGTTTCAATATTTTCAGGAGAGACCACCACAATAATGTCGGATATCCAACCTACCCTAGAAGAAACAGTACAAAAACAGAGAAAGTAGACATGAATGTCTAAATAAAAGTACAGATCTCTCTCTAAAACAAAGAAATTTGTATCAAAAGAAATTCAAGATGGCTAAACAAAGCATCTCCCAATATACTCAAGTCTATGTTTTTGTGTGTGTACTAGCACTCCAGCCCTAAAAGGAGAGCTACGTGAGAGGATCTCTACCAATACATGGACATGAACCAAAGTAACTGGAATTGTGGGAAGGGACTTGCTTCCAACAACCAGTCTGGGGGAAGGGGGAAGCACCTTCTGATAACCCTTTGAAAAGCCTTCAAAACATTTCTTACTCCAGCCTCATTCCTACCTTCAAACATAACTTCTAAATCAATCAGCTACAGTCTGTTATTTTAGGTTTCTCTAAATTCAGTCTCCAATAAATTGGTAAATCCTGGGGTACCTGGAATACTCCATGTTCTACTCTGCAGTATGCTGTGTACACGTGAATAAGAGGATCAAGAAAAACTCTGAACAAAGATCACTATCAAGACCAGCATGAGCAATAATTGACAGATTGCTAATGAATCAGAACTGTGACACTTGAATATTGACAAGAAATATTATACTGGTAGTTTGTACAAAATAAAAATAATATATACACACACAAAGGTTTCTGCTCTAGGAAGCTAGCAAAATGTAAAGCATAGCATATTTTTAGGGAACTTCAAGCTTCTACTGGTGGTATCAGCCTAGCTCTACAATTGAGGGGTAGTGTGGGGGGAGAATGACCCACAACTCACAAGATTAAAACCAGTCATAACTGAAGTTAGGCTAAAGTCATACTTGTGTCAAAGGACCTAGGAATATGAATTATAGTCACGTGGTATACTGTACTTCAAGATAACAGCAATACCATAATTCAAATCCAGCTATTCGAGCATCTTATTTCCTAAATGCTACATGGAGAGCATAAAAAAATGGATTTAAAAATATTTTGTTTCCTTTCTGTGTCTCCACAGATGACAGCAGGGTTTCTTAGCATCACAGAGAAGAAACTCATCAGATGAGCAATGATTACAAAAACAATTTACTATTAACTATAGTAAAATCACTCATGTGTAGCCTACACATCCAACTAAGAAGGAAGAGAGACAAGTACAGTATGCTCTTTCAAGTAAAACCAGTAAAGCTATTGAAACTAATTCCGCAGACACAAGACAGACTAAGGTACTAAATATTTCCAGTTAAAAAAATAAGAGTAAGAAATTTACAGTTCCGAAATATACAGGCTCAAGCTATTGGTTTCTGCAATAACACATGAGAAGGCACTACCTAGGAACTACCCTTACTCCAAAAGCGAAGTCATCTGTGATACAAACCACTCCCCTAGAACTATGGGAAACAACAGAGCATCCTCCACGTACTGTATGTTGTGGGTTTTTTGTAGTTAATAGAACTCCATGGAAATTATTTCAATGAATTTTAAAATAACTATTAAAAATAAAACAAGTGGAAGTGCTATTAGAATTCTTCAAAGAAAAATATTTGTCCTTATGTTCATTTTATTATTAACAAAGGCAGAAAATACAGCCAAACCAACATATTCTCAGCATTTTTTAAGTATTGAAGTTGTTCAAATGTAAAATCTGAAGTCATATGGTTTCAAGTTTCATTTCAACTTCTCACTCACCACAGGTTCATCAAAAGGTTTTCAAATCTCTCAAATGAGTCCTGGCATAGTCTTACATCCAACCACAAAACTTAGCACCTCTGCATGACTTAAACTCAGAACTAGGGCAAACTAATTGGATTCATCTCAGTTCTTCTTTTGAATATTGAGAGTCAGTCATTTAAATAACGCAAAATTCAAGAAGAGCTATTTCACATTACATGAGAATAATAACTCTGCACTTCTGTTTGCAGAAAGACTACAGCCTTGCACAGTTCCCAGAAACAGTGGACAGTCTGCGCATTCACTAGTGACTGTGTAAGAACACCACTGACATTTCCCATCCTGGAGTCAAATGAAACAGATTATGAGGCAACTGGGTAGTACACAGCATCTTCAGAGAAGAAGGGAAGAGAACAGAAGCACTGGCCAGCCTATGATAAATCTCTGCACGGCGGGGGGGTAGAATGGCTCAAGGCCTCCAGTGGTACAATACACCGAAAAGTGACAGGATGCGGTCACAGCTCCACCCTGTGTCTGGATAAACACATTTATAAACTTGAGTATGTCCTCCTTAAACTCATTCTGGACTAATGTTCTATAATTAGACCTGGGATTTAGAGAGGCAACCTATTCATGTAAGAGTATACAGATTGATTAGATACAGGAACAGCTTAGGCTTTGAAGCCTAACGTGTCCCATCAAAACTGATTTACAAAACTCATGAAAAGTACTAATTCAGTAAAGTATGCTATAAATTCTCATGAAGGAGAACTGTGCACCACACAGGTGCTTACTCTTTTAAAGATCTGCTTATGGAAATGTTGCAAACTTTTAATGAGTGGGAAGATATTAGTATACACTCAATCTGGCAGTAAATGGATCTTCTTTTTTTTTTTTCTCTGTCATACCCTTTTCTTCAGAAAGATTTCATACTAAAATAGTAAGAGGCTCAGGACCTGCTCAAAACCAGTTAAAAAATAGTAAACACCTTTACCATCTTATAACTGTAATATTAGATCAAGATAACGCAAGCTTCAGAAAGAATCGGCACAAGGCATGAAAAAGATCAGAATACTGTACACCAATGTGCTCTAAGAAGCACTAAATACAGAACCTCTAGTGCTTCCACACATCATAGGCTGTAGTTCTAAAGTGGAAAATCAGGTCTGACCAAATGAAACTACAGTAACAACCCCAGTTATAATCACTTTACAACCGCCTTGGGAAGACTTCAGTATTAGTAGAAGGAAAACAATAAGGCAGAAAAGGGCTCTACGTTTATTTCCTGTGACCGTCCTTCTCCTCAGCACCTACAGACAGACCAACTGCCAAGTAGAAAATAGCATTGTTTCATTAAATTTCAAACAAAAGTACATACATTTATATTAGCTGAGCCAGAACTCAAAGTAAAGGAGCTCATTAACTCAGCAACAGATTAAGCTATTACATGACTTCACAACACAGACTGCGGGGGAAATGAAATAATCAATGAGTTATGCTCTGAGACTGTATCACCTAAATGGCATGCTGAGGTTCAGCTGTGACTGCGGTTTAACCCTCTATCAGTTCACTCACAGATCAGTGCTGAGCCTCAAATCTGACACGAGGCTTAAATACTAACACTCAGTTTCTTGCAACTCTTACTCAGAACAGTAAGAACCTACTGAACATATGAACATATAGAACATATAACCTACTGAAATTGGCAGTTGTATCAGCAAAACAAGGCCAGAACCAGGCAGTAACTGCTGAGATGGCTTTAGTAGTGCAAGATACGATCTTTCACTACCACAGAAACTCTTCAGAGGTACAACATAAAGAATTATATTACTTTTAACGATCTTATTAGTCAAGAACCAAATGAGGAAAAGAACTGTCAAGAACAAAATTCATTTGCGGAATGCAAGTATAACTTCCTTTTTCTCCATAACAGCTTTGTTAGGACTTTATTAATATATGAAAAAAATATATGAATACATATGTATCTTCTACAGTATAAAAATGGAAGCAGTGAGCTTTTAAGTCTGAAAAGTTTCACAGGTATATTAAGGAAGTTTTGAGCATCTCATGTACAGAAGACATCTATTTTTTCCTGGAAGAAAATGTTCCTTATTAGTCAGACAAGATAACAAAGATAACTTCATAAAGTTAGAACAACTGGACTGTTTGCTATGATTACTTTTTAGCTCATAAGCAACTTCAAGAACAAGCTAATGATAACTGGACCAAAAGAACTATCACAATAGATACATTAAACAAAACTGTAATTGTGTGACCTGTAGAGCCACTGAACGTGCACCAGCCAGCACGGAAAAATACTTGGCAAATAAACTACACAAGACACTTCCGAAGAGGTGATTCTTTGGAAGCTTCCCCCAGGTGATGGTTTTTTGATATCAAGCCACCTGTTTTAAGAGACTACATTACAGTAAACAAAGTAAACAAAGCTCTCTGAAAGCTTATGGAAAATTTTTGTTCTGCCAGTAAATGTATTAACTCTGCTTTCCTCTTTCATAACTTCTCACTGTACTTTCAACAACTGGTGAAATATGAGCTCAGCAAGAATACCAGCAGCTCATTTGTCCCACAGTCATTTTAAAATCAACCTTTACCTTAGTCTGTTTTCCTCTCTATAGCGTTAGTAAAATGTGTGTACACGTGCACAAAGAGCTGAGATTCCTCCCTGTCTCAGAAAGGGAATTGGAAAGGTTCTATTCTAAACAAACATAAACAAAAACCCTTTAAAATTAAGGAAGAACCCTACTAGTTTGCACAGAAGCAAAAAGGAGGAATGCCATTCTAGTTCTGTTGAACTTAATGCAAAAGCCTTGCATAGTTCAACAAAAGCAGAAACAAATCCAATGGGAAAAAACAGACATTTAAGTTCTCTTAACACACTTTTTACCCCCAACGTAGGACATGACCTTCCTATCAGCACCACTGTATTCGCAATAAAACCCAATCATTTCTCTTCACCCTATTTTTTCTCACCTCCTCTTCCTAAGGGCATCATCTTTGATTATTATTGGCAGGCCAATGTTCTACATGCTGTCATCCTATGCAACAGAATGCACCGCTTCATGCCTGCTCTTGTCTCGTCTGCCATCAATACTTAAGAGTCTCGCTACTTTCAGCTGAACAGTATAAAAATCTTTCTTCTGATTTTTAAAAAGCACATGCAAAGCAGCCGCAAATTCTTTATTTGCTCGTGTATTTGTCTGTATGTTGCTATGTTTTTTCCAGATTAAAAAAAGCTCAAAAATAGTTGCAGTAGCTGAAATAATCAGTTCAGTAGAAGTTATTACAGGCTAATGAGACAACGATTCATTCAATTACAGCAGGTAAACAATAGACATCAGAAGATAGTATCAAGCTAAACACAGAAAAACTGCCACTTCTGGGTGACAGATTATGTGACAAACTGCAGTTCCTCAATATTACATTTTTGCGCATACATTCGCACAAAGTAAGAACAAGGTACCTCCTTTGCAGTTTCAGAGTCAGAAGTCTTGAGATGAAAGTGAAAGCCATTCCAAGCTTTAGAGTACATCTGTTCCCAACTCCCCATACACATACATACCAGCCAACACTCCAATTCAGTACAGAGATGGCAGAAAGCTCTGCCTGTGAGAGCACTGGCACCAGTTACTGCACTCCTGAAGTTAAGCGAAAGCACTAGGTTGTTACTCTCACAATCAACTTGGGATCACACGCCTGGTTGGACTGTACAATTAGAATTCAACCTTCTAATTTTTTGCAGCTTTAGGACATAAATATAATACTGTTCCTCAAAGAACTGTTATTTTCCCAGAGCTTACTGGCAGCAAAAATGAAAGTTTTTAAGTGAATAATGTTTTATTTTCCTATGAATATAATTTCCTTCCCAAACCTCACTCAGTTCTCTTTTCCAGGTCTCCAATACACTGAGTGAGGGTATTATTCTTCTCTGTAGATTCCCATGACATTTTGGCAGAAATTACAGCTGTGACAAGCTCTGGATTGGAAGTTTTGCTTACTGATGTGTTTAGCTTTGTGACTGGCTGCTGTTGAAAATTAAGTAAAGAAAACAAGCAGTATTTCTTTCATAAAGTAACAAGTGACCTGAGGGAAGCCTCTCTGGGTGGGAATGGAAAAAGTCCGAATTTTGATGTTGTACAAGTTTCCATGAGTTAAGAACTTGGGGAGATGTTGGCAATTCCATTTCTTTTCACCACCCTCCACTCCTCCCCATTTATTCTCTCCAAACTCTCAAGGTTTATTTTTCTACAAGTTACTGCAAAACATCCAGAATACATCTGACACTCCACTCCTACCTGCAGTGTTTCAAGTGACACTAGATACAAGACTTACATTATGTTAACATTTGACAATAATATATTAACTGTCAGTCACATGCCTAGATCTCAACAGTCTTATGAAAAGGAAAAACCTGACTGCTAAGATATCCCATTACTTAAATTCTTTGCTCCAACATAAACAAAGAAAAGCTACACACGCAGCCTCATGCTACATGAGCTATCAGCTTCTGGCCCAGTAACTCTATCTTAAATAAAGCCAAGGGGGCATTTAAGCTTCCCGCTGAGGCAAGGCATTCCACCATGGACTATAATGGTGAAACGCAACACAGCACTGTAGACCAAGTTCATCCCACTCTGAAGAGCTGATCTTTTTTCGACGCCTCTGGACAGCTGAGACCACGGCTATGGCAGACAGATCTTTTTTCAAGGCCGCTGAATGGTATTATGACTGTCTCCAACAGCCGTGGCAGGCCTGTAGCTCACCAAACCAGCCACTGCAGCTGCAGAAAACCGCGAGCTTCGAGGTTGCAGGCCTTTGAACAGATCTCCAGCAGCAACGGCAAGCGACAAAGCTTCGAGGCACCAGCAGCTGTGGGGACAGGAGAGCCGCCCGGGATGGCGGTGACAGAGCCAGGCTGGGATGGGGGAGCACACCCAGCTCTCGCCCGCTACCCCCTCCCCAGGCGAGGCGGCCCAGTCTCAGCTCAGAGCACCCCGGCCCTGCACCAGCCCTGCGGCTTCCCCGCCGCCCTGTCACCGATGTCACGTTGTGACTGGGCGGGGAGGGAAGGAGATCCCACCGAAACGCAAAAACCAAACTCTCCGCGGGGCGGCCGCGCCGGGGGGCGCCCAGAGCCTGAGGCGAAGGCGGCTGCCAGCGGCTTTGTGGGGACTGGGGGCACGGGGAGGGCCGGCGGCCGGGCCTCCAGCGGCGTGGGGCCGGGGGAGGGGGCGCGGGGAAGGCCCGCAGGGCGCGGACGGGGAGCCGAGTGGCGCCTGCCTCGTTACCTCTCCATCGCCCGCACCGTGTAGCTGACGAGCGGCCTCCCTTGCACGGCGCAGAACTGCTTGGGGGTGGCGCCACCCAGGCGCTCCCCACTCCCGCCCGCCGGCAGCACAGCCGCCACCGGCGGAACGACGGGCCTGGCGTCGCGGCTCCCGCTGCTGGGCTCCATCTGCGCGGGGCGCCGCGGCTGCTCCGCTCCTCGCCCTCCCCCCCGCCCGCAGCAGGAACGGCGCAACCGCCCGCCCGCGTGTTTTAATTGCCCGCGACGTCCGCAATCCAAAGAATCCAGTGCCCGCCCGCACGCTCGCCTGCCCCCAGCGGGGACCGGGCCCTACTCCTCGCCCACCCCGCGCTACGCGAGGCCCCGCAGAGGCGTGCGGGCCCAGGCGCGGCCGGGCAGCCCCGCGGCATACGCCTAATCCCCGGAGAGGGGCGGGAAGGGTGGGCGCCCACCCGCCTGGGACACCCCAGGAGGGAAACCGCAAGCCCAAGCAGAGTACTGCGGCCATTGGCCCTTTAAATGCCCGGCGCGGGGGTGCTCTCCCCATAGCGCATGCGCGGCCGGGCCGGGCTGCTCCCACCTGCGGCGAGCGCGGGGTGGGTGGTGCCGGCCGCGGGGAGCGCGCGCGGCTGAGGGGCCGTTGGGCGCTGCGTCCGCAGGGGGCGGGGCGGCGGGGGGCGCGCGGGCCGTGCTGCCGCCCGCCATGTTTTGTCGGCGCCCGTCCGTCCCCTCCTGCTGCTGCAGAGGCGGGGAGCCGCTGCCGCGGCGTGGGCCGCTGCCGGCCCCGCTGATGGGGGCGGGATGCCTTCTCTCTGTGAGGAAATGAGTACCTCGTGTTTGGAGCCGAGGGGAAGGCGGGCGGAAGCGCGGCCCTGCGTCTTCAGGGGGGCCCCGGCCGTGAGAGGACTGCTTCTCCACAGGCCGGCTGGGGACGCCTCCCAAAATCTGGTGTACGTTGCCCATGATCCTGGGAGGGAGACGTTGAAATAGCAGCAGTCAGTTCACTGGGAGAAGCTGGGATGTTGCAGCTCATCTTACAGATGAGACAGGTTGATCGGAAAATTCCCAGGACTGCTACCCATTAGAATCATAAAATCATAGATTTGTTTAGGTTGAAAAAGAGCTTTAAGATTGAGTCCAGCCTTTAACCTAGCACTGCCAAGTCCGTTACTAAACCGTGTCCGTTAGCGCCACATCTAACTGTTTTAAGTACCTCCAGGGATGGTGACTCAACCACTTCCCTGGGCAGCCTGTTCCAATGCTTGACAACCATTTTGGTGAAGAAATTTTTCCTAATATCCAATCTAAATCTCCTCTGGCACAACTTGAGGCTGTTTCCTCTTGTCCTATTGCTTGTTACTTGGGAGCAGAGACTGATCCCCACCTCCCTACAGCCTGCTTTCACATACTTGTGGAGAGCGATAAGGTCTCCCCCCCTCAGCCTCCTTTTCTCCAGGCTAAACAACCCCAGTTCCCTCAGCTGCTCCTCATAAGACTTGTGCTCCAGAGCCCTCACCAGCTTTGTTGCCCTTCTTTGGACGTGCTCCAGCACCTCAGTTATGTGGCAGAGGAGGCACAGTCCGAGGAGGAGGCTGCTGGCTAAGCCAGGTTACACATTTGTAATCAGCAAAGTAGGCCTCAGGTTGATATGTCTGGCTTCACTGTACATCTTAGGCTGTAACTTGAGTGTATTTAAATACTATTGCTACACTCTGTCCTCATCTGAAAGTTTTGGACATCTCAGTATAAAGATAGCCTTGCAAATCTAAAAGAACAGTTGTGAGCTTGTTGCTGCTTGTCAGGGAGCAGCAAGGGCTCCAGAAGGGAAGGGGAGCCAGGAGTGGAGCACAATATCGAGGCAGGCAAGAGCAATAGCCTCAGCAGCAAGGAGGCAGCATGCTGAGTGTGAGTCATGGTCAGGATCGGGCCCTCAGGGTCAGGCACAGTCCCATGATCACCCGACAAAGTCTCAGTGAGGCGGCAGGTCCCAGGGCAAGTCAGGAAGCAGAGCCAGTGTGTGCAGGTCAGGGAGGCACCAGGCGAGGTGCAGACACAGGAAGACAGCAGTAACGGCTCTGCTTAAAAGTAGTTCCCAAGGCAAAAGGAGGGTCACGCCCTTGCTTCTAGCTTTCTTCACAACAGCTCTTACCAGTGGAAGAGCTTACTTTGGACATAGCAAGCTAAACTTCTTAACGGCCAACTAAACTCCTTGTGTGTGGGTGCCCTCAGGTTCCTAACACTGTCCTCTTCATCATTAGTTTTAGGAAAAAATCAGTGTCTTATATGCAAGCTGTCCTAAAATTACCAGAGGCCTTAGAGTCTGCAGGATTTTTTGATCTATTCTTTATGTCTTTGAGGAGCTAACTTACTTACAGCTTTTTGGATTTCTCTTAGTTGTGTCAAGAGAAACCTAAGTAGAAAACATATGGAGACTTTTCTGAGGAGTAGGTCTGGTCAAAAAAGCAGCGTGGAAGGAAGTTTTACATGTCCCGGCTGGGCTGCTTTGCCAGTGCCAGCTGTGGACTGTGGTAAAACGATCATATGGGATTGCAGAGGCATCATAAGTAGGAGTCATACAATAGAAGTGAAGTGATCCCTGCTAGCAAAGGCAAAGTTCGTGGGTATCCTTGATACCTGTAATAGCAGGAAGGTCCTGGAAAAAATGGACAGTACAGTGGAGAACATAGGTGCTTTACACACAGAGGTGCCTTTACAGTTAAGACCATGGACAGAAATCACATCAGCTAGTACCATACAATGGAACATGAGAGGGTCTGATGGCAACAAAAAAAAGGAAAACGTGTTAAATGAAAACACACAGATGTGCCTTCTAGATAATGATATCTCCAAAAGCTTCTGTAAGGAACAAATGTACTATCATGGGCATTGAAGGAAATGGGCATGTAAAAAAGGGGAAGAAATCTGAGTTATACAGATTGCTGAAGAACTTCTGGAATGGTGACCCCTTTCACCAGTGAAAGCATTAGCTAGAAGTTGAACTGCCTTCCTCCTGACAAGCGTTGGTCTCATTGTCTTCAAGACTGTTAATCGTGGGATTTATTTTAGAAAATCTATTGGCTCAGGAAGTGTGTTTACCTGTTTCTTTTCCTTTTCGGTGGGTCTTATATTTTCTTTTCTTTGAAAATATTTCTCTACACCTAATTACTGACTGATGACAGAAGTTTGTCTGTTGTCTCTTTTCAGGACTTCCAAGTTTGCCCTGACTCTTCCCCTCTGTGCTGTCCATTCAGCATCACTTCTTTGTTATCAGAGGCCCAAAATGAAATTTTCGTCTTAAGGTAGGCACCTCCAGCATCCACAATCACCTTGGATCGCATAGGCTACGTTATTCTGACTTTTTCTTGCAGCAGTTCTATACAAACACGTTCATGGCAGGTTGTTCTGCAGCATTCCCACTTTTTCCTTTTTTTCAGTGTAACAGACATTCTGAATTCCTGACTCAGGTCTTCATACTTCCGTTCATAAAGAGCACAGACATTAATGTAGTTAACTGTAACTGACTTTCCAGACTTTTTTCTTGTTTGCATTATTATAAGCAGCAAAATAAGGTATTTTTAGTTCCCATAGCTCCTCCCACTGTACATTGGTTCTGAGGGGTAAGTAAGTAGGATGTTTCCAAACATAAACACAACCTTCAGAACTATTTTCCCCTTCCTTCTTGACATTATGGTTTTGCACTTCTTCCTCCACTCCAACAGTCTGTTGTGCTTAGTACCTTCTCTCTTGCCCAGCCAGTGTTTCCCCACTTCATTTCTTCCATGCATATTAATTTCTTCTGTGAAGGATAAAAAGGCAAGAGAGATTGAGGAAAGAGGATCACATGCCAAAATTGTTTCTGCTATTGTTCTGAAGCACCCGTTTCCCTTATTGTGCTAGGTGGATGAGGCTTAATCTGTCCAAAAGAAATTATGTTTGATAATAACTTTGATGGACACAGACTTCAGTGTCCTCAAATATGTTGTATATTTATGGTGAGATTTGACGATCCAGCCAAACAGCACTTTGAAGCTGCTTTTGGCTGCACTTGAATGTCAGATGCTTTAGAAGTTTTCATGCTTTCCACAGCCCCTGTGGAGTCAAAATATTCTTGTCTTGTGTTGATAACACCTGTTAGTTCTTCAAGAAGCCCTTCAGTATAGTTTCTTGAGGTCTTGATTAGACTGAGCTTGTTACTGCTATTTCCCCTTTTATTTTCTGTTTTTTTAGACAATGACACAGAAGGAAGAGCATATTTAACATCGTTATCAATTTATGCTGTGTCTTAGCATGAGTTAAGAAAATTGGGATTTTTGGTTTTACATCTTTTAAATATTCACTTGATAGTAACATGCGATGAAACACAGTGGCATTTTGTGAATACATAATTTGCTTCAGTTCCATTCCATTTTGCATTTTTTATTGAAGCAATCTAATAATTTGCTTACTGTGCATATATGTGCATGCTCATATATAAACATTTGAAGTGGAGTAAAAAGTAAATTCACACATATTGAGAGAACAATTTTACACAGTTTTTAATTGGATAAAGAGGGACAGAGGCAACATTTTTGCCTCAAAGCAAGTAAAGAGCAGGCTAATCCATCATTTCTGTGCAGGGGTATAACATCTGAAACCACAGTAGTAGTTTGCAATTATGCAGTAAATATGCCAATCATGTTTGAGAAGAAAAGTGTGTTTTTTTCTTTTTTATTGAAGAAAGAAGATATGAACAAATTGGAATCAAATTACAGAAGTGAAATTCACCTGAAAATTTAACTGCTGGGGAAAAAAAAATCCATCTGTTTCTATGACTTAAACTCATAATAGTGTTTCCACAGAACATTAAGTTATTGGAGTGGTAGAAATCATACCAAAAGGTTTTTGTGAAAAATGAGTGAAAGAGTAAAATTTCTTAATTAAAAATTGCATTTGAGTGTTCTGTAGGTGTGGTATAAATTAACTGAGAAATTGTCTGTCCTTTTTTCCAAGTAATTTCTAAGCTCTTGAAGAATTTTGGTTTTAATGCAGGCAAAATAAAATCAATGTACCTTTTCTTGACCAGCAGAAAGGTTCACTGTTGTGTGCTTTAAAGGGAAATGCATGCAATCAAGGAACATTTTGCAAATTAAAGTGAATTGTAAAAGCAAAATTACAAAAACACCACAATACTTCCTACTATGGAAGTGCAAGATCTGTGAAAGACAATGTGAAGCTAAAAATAAAAAGAGCCATTCTTGCAGCTAACGGTATCTGCAGCATTCTGAGTAGTGATGCAGGCTTTTAGCCAGAACATCGTGTTTGGTGGGTTGTATTTCACTAATTTTATCCAGATATATAAGTTATTACTTCAGGGGTGGCAAGCCATAAAACAAACATCCAGAGCTGTAAGTAAGCAAGTGGAATGTCAGTTCTCCTTAGAGAGTTTTTCTGTTCAAGTAGGATAGCAGTCTTGGCTTTCTTTAACTCGCCAATAACTGTCTCTAGTTCTTGAAGTCACTGTTTAGAGAGACAGACACAGGTTCTTTGCATATCTAAAGAGATTAGAGAGTGCCCAGAAAGACGGTATTTCAGGTTTTATCTTGCATGTCTATTGCTATTTGTAACACTTTATGCGAGATCTCAAAGTCATAGGCTTCATCATAATTTCTAGATGTATATATGAAAAGAAAAATTGAGAAAGCATAATCTGGGTAGGTATTTTGTTTCCAGATATTTTATTTCAGTTCTGATTGATCACTAGAAAAAATAACCGTGTGACGTTTTCTTTTGTGCTCTTCACAATCTTTTACTTGTTGCCTGCGACTGAGACCTAATTGACCCTCCACATAGTCCTTTTGGACTGACTTACATCTTCACTGTTTCAGTCTTTGTTGCGCAGCAGCTGCCTCAGAGTATTTGCTCTGTGGTGACAGTGGTTCCCAAGTCAGTATCACGTCATAGGGAATGTATAGCTTAAGGCAGTATAATAGATAGTGGAATGTTGAAAAAGGCAAAACTATTTTCTCTCCAAATCATAATTAACACCTTTGGGGAAATCTTCTCTTATTTCATTTCATATTAGCATATTTTTATGTTAGTATTTCTACAAATATGATTGCAAAGGCTTCTTTCTTGCTCTGAGATTCTTTGATGAAAGATGCTATAGATGTGTGGAATACTTTACATAAAGTGTTATGCTATTGATTTGCTTCTATCGCTTTGTGGAACTAAGATCAAAACAGCATGTATTCAGCAAGGGAGTTATGCACATGGATAACTTAAATGATGTAAATAGTTGACTATCAAATATCAAAAAGTGCTTACATGCCTAATATGCAGTGTGCATAGAATCACCTATAGATCAGATCCCTAAGGGGAATTCTAAGAGCTATTGTCTTCATATGCAGTCCTGCAAAACGTTTCTGATGTATGGTTTTGTTTTTTCACAAAATGGTGTAACAAGCTGTAAAGCAGAAGCGTTCCATGATTTTTGGTTTGTTAATAGTTGAAGCATAAATAGAGAATATGAATGCTACAAATATAAAGGAAATGTGGTCTCTGAACACAATGGAGTGTTTTCATACTTTCATGTCATTGTAAGTAAGTGTTGAAAAACATATGTTGATTTTCACCTGTTGTATCATGTGTTTTATGTCACACCTTTGGCATTGTTTTACACGGTTCTGGTAGATAAATTTCTTCTGCAGTCTATGAATAGTTGATGCACAGAGGAAGCATCTTGCTTACGTTCTGTGCAAGTGCTGGAAAACAAATTGACAGAGATTGCATTTGATGTTTGACACACATTTTAAAGCTCACCCTAAAATGGTATATTCTTCCTGAAGTGTTATCCATTCTGTACTTGATAATCCTTTAGGCTATTTCTCTGGGGTCTGGAAGGTTAGTTCAAGAGCTTATGAGTATTTTGTGTACACAAAGTAAAAGAATTTAAAGATAAGAGAATTACCTTATAGTATCTAATCCAATAATTCATGCGAGTGAGGGTCCATGACTGCAGGAGTTTTTGTGAAATTCAGAAAGGTTAAAGACTTGAAGAAAGTCTTTTACTACGTTGGGGAGTGCTTTGGCAAGTAGGTGATCAGGTGGAGGCCTCATGTAATTTTTCATTAGAAGTAAACACTTGGCTCCAGGAGGGTCTTCGTAGGTTCTAGGTACGTTGTTCAGATGTTGAGTAATGCCAGAGTTGGGTAGGCCCTATCTGGTCAGCTTTAACATCAGCATTTATTGTGCTGGTTTATAGGGATTGTGTTTTAGGGTGTTTGACTGTCAGAGTGCATTGTATGGTGACTCTAACAAAGATTAAACATGGAAGTTGAGGGACAGAAATCCCAGAAGCTGTTTTCCACTGTCACTGTGACTTAACAGCAGGCACCAGCCATTAGGATAGTGTCCTATCATCTCAGTAAAAAAAAAGAAATATTTAATTTATTCTTTTTTGACAGGTGTCCAATCGTGACTGGAGAAACACCTCTGAGGAAAGACTAATGGTAGCTTCCTTTTCCCAAAATGATTCAAAGCAGAGATAGTCTATGAACTGGTTAAATATGTGGTATTAAACAACAAGTTTGTTTTAATTTTGGTGTGTGCATATTAGCATGCTGTGTTTTATTGCTTTACCGTATTCTGTGTTATCTCTGTGGAATGTTTGTGAAGGAACATGAAACAATGCACCAAACTTAAAATGATGGAGAGAATCAAATAACACGAATGAAAATTTTCAGATTTGCTATGAATAGGAGTACAAGCTTTATTATTTATTACTACACTGAAAGTATTGCTTCTGCGTCTCGTGTTATGTTAATGGTCCTTACCCTTAGAATGCCAGGGATGTTACTCATTAGTCTCACGTCTGAAGAACATACATGAACCCAGTTTGCCAGAGATCTTATAGGAGGGATTCCATCCGTGTAAGTTTTTACTTAACAAATGAAGACTGGTCCTAGCTATATCATCAGGGACTGAAATTCCAGCAGGTAAGAGAAGATACTATCCAACACAAAAATTGGACTTTGCCTTCATTGTGGATTTGTATGGTACACATTAGACAAAACAATTGTGGAGTTGTTTCCTTTTTCTTCTCTTCTTTTGAATTTTTAGTGTTATATTCTAACCTTTCTGACAGTTTGTAAGGGAAGTGCGCCAAAATGCAGCCTGCCTTGTGGAAAGGTTTGTTAATGTTTTTTCTCTTTCTAAACAGTTGCTTTATAGTGAGCAAAACCTGCAGGATGATGAAAAACGGTAGTCCTTTCCTGATCCTTTGCCTCATCCTTTGCTGGCTTGTCCAGTTCTAGCATGAAAATGTCAGATTGGAAAGGGTCAGTCCTTTGATCCTGTTCAGTTTTTAGGAAGATCAAGGTTACAGATTTTTCCCAACTGCAACAATGTGGCTACCTGTTATCCGGCAATTATGTAGAGACTCAGCCTGTTTAACATTTACCACTGAGCAACCATCAAAGGTTAACCATTTTCCAACATACTAATCTAGCTGGATGCAAACCAACTACTTTATGAAAAATGTTCTGTATCCTGTTGCTGTTTTTCTGAGTAATGCAGTCCAACTCATCTTACTTTAAAAATTCTTCCTGACACTTACCTGTGCCAGTACGCTTTTGTTTCCAAATACATTTTTTTTCTTCAGTACTGAACACTTTAGAAAATGGATTAAGTAATGCATCCTTTTCCTTTTCTTTTTTCTTTTTTTTTGTGTGTCAGAACAGAATTGTGGGACAAGTCACCTAACTACTGGAAAGAAAAGAGTTTGGTCACTGAGACACCATGGGAAAGAGGATTTAGGTTTTGCCAGAGCCAGAAGTTTCAAGGTGGAGGGCAGAAGTAGGCAGATTTGCGATGGGCTGTTGTATTTAAATAGATAAAGAGTACCACAAAGTACTGCATTCTTAAATTAAGATTCAGACAGTGGCTTGAATGGTCTGTCTAATGAGGGCTTTTATGGAAGAAGTATGCAAAAAAGCATTTAATTAAGCAAATAAAAATGGAAATCCATCTTAATATTTACTTTATTCTTGGCAAAGGATGTTGCAAGCATTTTCTTCTGGCAGAAGTGTCAAGATTCATAACTGATTACAAGAAGTTCAAAAGAAAATACGGGGACAATAATTGCAGAGCATGTATAAAAGGTTTTATGGATAATTTCTGCCTGTATTCTTAATGGTCTTGTTCACAAAATCAGATTAGTGTAATTTTGTAAGGGTAACACTGAGAGGGAATCTACTGATAGATTTTATGGAGGTTGTAAGCAGCATTTTGAGCCAATTTCTTCAACAAGGAGGTCCAGTTATGTGGTAGACTAATAGCTAAGAAACCTGTATGTGAATCTTTTCAGCTTAGGCAGTATTTTTTCTCCTCAGAAAGAGGAGACTGTGGTTGCCCACCAGAAGATTTGACCGATGCAGTGAAACATGAGTTTCTGTGAAGATGTCAGATTCTGAAGTCTCCCTGACTTGCCCTGGTTCTGTATGGAATGTGTGGATGGTACAGACACACTGTGCTGTGCATTCTTCCCTTTGCAGGGGAAGAGAAGACACAGTCAGAAATGGTTATCTACCATGTGAACTTAGACTTAGCAGTCTACTAAATCCCAAGGGTAGCATGTGCATTGGCTAATGTTTGGCTTGGCAATCTGGAGACAGAACAAGTCTTTTGAAGTCTCATGTAAAGTTGTGATGATCAGAAGAAAATGAAGGACATGCAGCACATGCTGTTCTCCACATGTCATTTTGTTCCATTTTTTTGATCCATTTTCTCTTCTTTCTCCTCTTCTAGACACACCCAGATTCAGACATTTCAATATCTGAAAACAAAAGATGCAGTGCAGCGATATAACCTGTTCCCTGCTGCTATAAGCTGTTCTGGCTACCATCCTAAAAATTGCAATAAAGATGTACAAAAGCAAAAGTTTCAGCAGGCTTTTTCAGTGGAAAAAAAAGCGAGTGATCCTTGCTAAAACCAAAATCTTTGCAGCTTTACATTTTAGAAACACTCAGACCTCTGTTCTCCATCCCAGCTTAATGGCCATAGGGAATCTAAAAGAGCTTTCTTCAACCCATCCCGAAAATAAATGAATAAATAAATAAGTAAATAAATAAAATAATAATCTAACAAGCAACAGATGTTTAAACTTGCTTCAGCTGCAATTAAAACAAAGTCTTTGTGCTAGAGTCTGTCTTAAAGCTCTGCATAGTCCCTCCATTTCTCAGTGGCTGTTCTTGTGGTAGGGCTAGACAAGTACTTTTCTCCTTAGGCCCTCTCCCTCAACTCTCCACTGTTTCATATAAAAGAACTTTTATGAATGTGCCTGGTTAGCTTTTCTTTAGCCCACCAAAGCATCGAACTTCACAGACTGGTTCATGCTTTTACTAAGTTTCTTTGCAATTTCCTCACTAAGTCACTTCTCACTGGGGCTAACAAAACAAATCAAATGTGTAACTCCTAGGTCAAGTCAGAGCATGACTTTTCCTCTCAGTAGTCAAAATTAAAAATGATGCATCCAGTCATTCTAAAAAGAGATTTAAAATATTTCTGTGTCAAAAAGCAAGTGTGCTGTAGGAAGTATAGTTCAGAACAGCTAAGGATTTAAACAATGAGACAATACACTATTGTACAACTACTGAAGTATGTCAGGGAACAAGAAATAGACAAAGTGTTCAACAAAAAATTTTTAGGTGATTCAATATTTTTAACTTGAGTAGATGGTAACAAAGGTCACCTTTTGACAGCAGTTGTCTTTGTGGTTTAGTAAACAGAACGATATTAGTGTTGCAGTGTATTCTGATTTAGGCCTTTTTTCCAGGGAGCTGAATTTTTTTATTTTCCTTTACATTCATGAAGCACCATATTCCACAAACAGCCCTATTAAGGTCAGTGGTCCTGATTTTCATTTATATTAAGACATCCTCTGTATTTCATTGTGGTTGTATAGAGGCATTAAGAAGACTAGGTAATGTAACACTATAATATGTTGTCAAACCCAAGTGAATTACGAAAAAAAACCCTCCCAAAATGCAGTTACAGTCCAGTGCTTGTACAGATTTTTCTCAGCAATTACTGGAGACTAGTTAGTTTCATGGCATGTAGTTTGATGAGCATTAATTAAGAATGAAGAGTATTTTCTTGTTGTGGAAGTACTGAGGAAGGTAGATGTTTGAATATTAACTCGGTGGTAGGCAATATCACTTGTAAATCACACTTTTCTAGTGTGTCAGTCCACATAACTCATACGATGAGTGAGCTGAAAGGCTGGATGTCTTTCAGAAAGATGCATGGGCAGGCTTTTTGTTGTGGGGGCGACGTTCAGGCAAAATTAACAAATCCAGTGACAGAATGTCTGCTTAACTCATAAATCTCTAGAGAATTTTCAGTTTTAGCCTGGAGCTATGTTTATGTGTATGTCAATGAACTTAAAATCAAAGCCCCTTGCCTGGCCTAAGGGAAAGGAAATGCATCATGAGAATAGGATACCTTCCAACACTAAGGATTCCTTATAATTTTCCACTGAACACCTCCAGGTTAATACTGTAGCAACAAGACTCTCACAGTGGAATGTGTTGAACAGTCCTTTCTTGATTAATGCTGCACTTCTTCAGGAAGGATATAAAGGTCAAGGTTAGGAGGACTACAGTGATTTACTAGCAGAAATCTGTTAGGTATTTTGCAGGGTGTTATTCAAATGTCTGCTTTATTTCCAAACAAATGACTGAACTTGGATTGGGTGGGTTTGATTCCAAGGCTGCTGGAAAGGAGAGAGCAACAGATTTGTTTAAATAAGCTTCTCAAGGGCCTTTCTAGTCTAGACTGCAAGTGTCAGGCCCTTCTGACTTCCGCAGTTGATAATTTCTTAATGACATGTGCTATCTACCACTGTGTTATGGTTTGAAGAACCCGCAATGATTTGTTGTCATTTAGGCAATTATTCTGTCATCCGATGACCCCTCCCCACCCAGGAAGGGGAATCGGAAAAAACAAGGAAAACTGAGAGTTGAAATGTAAAGAGATTTAATAGAGTAAGACTAAATAATTAACATTAATAGCACCAAAGAACCAATATTGATCCTGATACCAATATAAAATACACAAGGATTATACTCAGCCAATTCTATCAGGAGGAAGCTGTGTACTCCCAGCAGTGGACAGTAAATGTCAGACACTGCGAGCACTACAGCTTTGGGAGGAAGGGAAGGCTTCAGGAGTCCGGCACTGGGGCAAGAAGTTATCAGGATCGCAGCCATCATGGAAGAGAGAAAACTTCTCAGCAAACTTTATATTGAATGTGATGTTCATGGTATGAAATAATCCTGTTGGCCAGCTTGGGTCAAGTGGCCAGGTCTCACTCCTCGTCCCCACACCTGGCTAGCTCGAAAACACCGAGACCTTAAATCTGCATACCATAGGTGGCTATAAAGTAAATATTTTCACAAACTGAGACACTAGAGTCTTCTAAAAATGCAGTTTTCCCTAGCATTAGAAGAGACCTTACCGAAAAGTAAAATTACTGAAAGAGCCATTAATCCTGTGTTGGTGCAAAGCAGGATACACTGCCTCTACGAAGTGTGCCTGAGTGCTACCATGCTATCAAAACAATCAGCATCTGGCTAAGTTTGTTTCTAGTGATGTCTAAGGAAAATTGATTTCCATTCATTATAAAACAATTTGCCCCTTAGCTGGGGGCAGTTTTCATCAACTCGAAAGTAATGAAATAATGATGGCACATGAACGGACTATTTCTAATTTATTCACTTTTAGTTTTCTAAAGAAGCAAGTAGGGGAACTTATAAAATTATTCAGTTCCTTTTAAGATGTTTGAAGTGCTTTTTAAGAAGCCCCTGGACTTAGTGATCTGCCCATACAATAAGATATTATTGAGAAAGTCAACTTCTGTATATTCTTATTGTAATAAATCTAGACTATTTAGTGGTCTAATTTGTGTAAAAAATTACGTGATCTACCTCTACATTGTACTTTTTTAAAACATTTACATGCTTCTTGTATCTATTTGGCTTAATATTTCAGGTGAAAACTAGAAAATTCTAGCATGTTTGTCTTTCCTTTTTAGCTCTGAAACAAACATGAGATGTATCATACTTAAAATTACTTCAGTTTAAGCAGTACAATTTTTTTTCATTGAATCTTTCAGAAATTTTGGCAAGATTCTCCACTGTAGATGCAAGAGCAATGACCCATATGCTACCCACTGAAACTTTGCATGTTGAAGACTCTCGATATAGAAAAAACCTAGTTGGATGTACTCGTATAATGCCTTTTGTCTGGATCCTTGGGTAGACCCCTGTGAGTTCACATGTAACAGGATGAAACAGAAGGCAGATTGTATAGGCCAGATTGAAACATTCAGAGCTGGGAGATGAGTCACAGAATAACATTATTCCGTAAGAAAAGTCAAGATTAACATAATTCTAACACTGCTTTCCTGCAGATCTCCCCCACAAAAGGCCAAAGTCATGGCCAAAGAAGAGACCGTGGCTAACTCAGGTGGCACTTCAAAGTTAAGTCACTGCTGTTGGACAAAGCTCCTACTGGCTTCCCTCGTGTTCCCTCAAATGTGCCAGACTTAGAGATGGGCCCCATCATCTTTCTATAGCGTGTCCAGCAAAATTTCATGAAGTCATCTTAATGGAAGTGTGTCAAATTATTCCCCTTCAGGTAGTTCTGCGTGGAAAGACAAACTAGGAGTTATTGTATCTATTGCTAAATGCAAACTCTTATTAAATGTTCATATTGTTCCTACAGTCAAACTACAGTGACTGTAGACAAGTCATGAACAAGTTGTGTGGGTTTTTTCACCATTCTTATTTCTAGGAGTCAAATACAGAACAGGCAGGGCAACTTTACTGATGTGTAGTGACAATTGGCTTTGAAAATAATTTTGGTTGAATTTTGGTCCATTATCTCAATCTTTTCTGCTTCATCATCTTGAAGAAGTAGCTGGAGAAAAATTTAAAAATTGATAGATGTTTAGCATTTGGGAATAATATTTCCCTTAAAATGGTTTGAAGAAGACTATAATGTCTGTTAAAATAAAAACCTGGGATATCTGTAGGTCCACTGGACTGATATGCCTAGGAGCAACGTCATGTCACCTTTCTCCCTGCTAACTCCTTTATTCATCATCTATCCTCTCAGGCTTACAAGAAGCACCTTTAAGAGCAGAGGATTTAAGAATAAATGGTCTCTGATCTCATCGTTCTGATGTTTTCATGATCACAGAACTAAACTTGAAACAACTAAGTCATTAATGCAATGTTTTTTAACTGTACACTATGTAGATCACTCAAAACTTTAAAGAAGTATCTATTTTTCTTACCTATAGCAGATTTTAAAGAGAATTCTTGAAAGTAGCTTTGAGAAAAAATCGTTACATTTTGTCGATAAAATTTAAGATTCAGTAAGTCTAGCAGTAGCAGTGATTTTCAAACAGTTCTGCATTAACGACCAAGGAAGATCTCTGCCAAGAGCTTCATGATGAATCTTTTGGAATGAAAATGCAAAATGGAATTAGATAAAGAGAAGGTCAAAGAGAGCTTGTGTGAGACCTTATCAGGAAAGACTTTTCATTACTCTCTTTTTGCGTAATCTTTTCCTTGGGTGCAAATGGATTGTAAAAGTTAATGATTTAAGAACAGCAGAATCCCAGAATGAAATCTTGCCCATAATATTTTGATATAGTTTGAAAGATTAAGAACATGTGATTCATGAACTATGTGTTGAAAGGTAGATTGCTTACTATATATCTCCTAATATGTTCTGTAAGATTTTGTGGATAACGTGCAGGACTCTTGGCTTTGTGGGAAAGATGAAACTGCATGTTATTTTTACCATTAGTCTTTGACTTGAACATCACTAATGAAAAGAAAAAAAATTGTGGTGTCTTACTAGCTTGTAAAACTTCCCAAATATGCACTTCTTCTGCAATGTACAACTTGAGAGTTGTTAAGTAAGAACCTGGCTTGGACCATTAATAAGCACCATCTGTTAAACAGCCATATAAGATTTTTACATTCAAAAAGAATTCACAGAAAGATTTTTTTCATGTTAAATATTATGGATAGATTTTTTTTAACCGAATAATGTTCTCCCACTTTTTAAGATCAAATGTTGTGACTGATTAAAATGTGTGCGTTTTCATACATAGAGCCAGACAATAGGTTTTTAGCAGTGTTTATTTTTGAAAAAAAAAAAAAAAACACTGATGAATTTGAAAGGAAATCATCATATCTGTCTTTTGATTGCACACTTTTAAACAAAAATAATACAGAGTGGAGAATGAAAAAAACAATTTTTATGTTGCTACTTCAAAATAACACCTAAGTCTATGAATGTTCAAAATGAAAATATATATACCAAGAATGCTAAAACATCTATTTTACATTATCTACAAAATGTATGTTCTAATCCAGCCACAAATCATAGGAAAATATTTTGATACATGAGAAAAGCTATAAACATAAGAACATTTTGGAGGGAAATAACACACATAAAAGCTCATTAAATAATTACAACAAATAAATAGTTTGTTCAGCTTTACTTTTTGATTGCTGCCATGCATATTTTAATTTTTGGTATACTGAGATAAGAGAAAGGTCAGCATGCAAGGCATTTTTTTTAGAATGAATCTGATACTAGGTGTTGTATTTTTAAGCTGTTGACAGAAGTTCATAAAACATGATATAGAAGGCAATAGACGTGATAACTGTTCTTGTGAAAACACACAACAAAGCATCTTTTTACAAAATAGACTTCAGTGAATATTCATGGCAAATTTTCTTTGCCTCCATGGCTGGAGAAAATGTAAAAGTTTTTAGTATGGGTTTGGAAGGCTTGTGTTATTCCCCATCTTGAGCATTTGGAAAATCACCCAAAAGGTCCATATGCTGAGAATGCCCCTTTTGATTTTGGTCAAAGCAATAAGCATGTAGTGTCAACTGAGAACACAGCAATGGCAGACTTGTCTTTAAGCAGTCAGAATGATAAAGCAAATGGTTACAGGTGAGTTCAGTTTTGGCAGGAGGAGAGGGAGATGAGAAAGAAGAGAATGTCTGACTTCTAACTTGTGCTATGTTTGCTGGATTTACTGGCTCTTTTCCTCTCTTTGTGATGCTGGATAGGTTTTGCTTGGGAGGTTCCCTCAAAGTTGTGGCTAGACTCATTGTGCTGCCTGGTGTATCGCTTGCACTTGCAGGCCGTGACCACAGTTATTTTGTAGGTTCTTATACTTCCATCCTGGCACTGAAGCTGGATCCTCTGGGTGCGAGTTTTGTCATTGACACATCTCCACTCTTGCGAGCTCCGCCTGCTCCAGTACTTGGTTCCATAACCTCCTCCAATCCAGTTGGGGAGCAGTGGCAAAGGGAGGCATTCACCAGCACACACCAGCTCCTTCAGTGGGTTGATGCTGGTGCACTGGCCATCTGAAATGTACTTGGTGGATCTCAGTTCCCGACAGCCAACTTGAACACGATCTGCAGAGTGCACAGAATAATAAACACTGAGATTCAGAATAGAGAAATTTCCTTAACCAGTCATTTTCACGTTAACAAGCTATGTTTTGCAGAAGTTAAAGTAGGCTGTAATCTTTACAGGACATCTCTTTACTGTTGTGTCCCCCAACACAAGGGCCTCGAGCACTGATGGTATCTCTGGGTATTACCACAGCATAAAGAAATCATAATGATTTGCACTTCAGCAGTTGTGGTAGAAGAGGCAATTTTATTCTCTATCCTTCTTCTCAGGGACATACCTTTTAGAAGAAAAAAAATGCCCCAAGGGAAGAAATGTTTCCTGCTTGTTCTCAGTCTAGGGAATCTGCTCTCTGATGTTTACAACAATTACGTTGGATCATTAGCAAGGGGGAAAACAGTGCTTTGGAAACTGTTTCTATGCTTTTAAATGAATTTCAAATAGTGTGTTTCTTCTCATTCCACAGTTACAGTGGACTGAGTCTCCCATCAGCGCTGCTACTCTGAACACAGATAGTGCAGAAGTGGTAACAGCTGAAGTTACCAGTGAACGGTGTTCTGCATGCAAAGTATGAATAATTAGCAGTAACGATTTCAGAGTGGTCATTTGTTTCCTTAGGGTAACACCATCTTTGTATCTGTAATAGTCTTTATATTATATGTAACATAGAGGATTCTGCAAATTCTCTCAGGCAACTGACATAGAATCAACATGCAGAGCTGCTCATACAGGCATGTTTGTACCCGTCTGTATGTGCAGCTCTGCACCCTGCAATAAACACAACTGTTTATTTCAGTAATTACACTTTGAAATAAACGCCCACAGTGCGCTTAATTTTAATAAGCAATCTTTACTGGCTGTGCTCTCCCTCTTTCTGAAGGACAATTACGGCGCAGATTCTACACACAATGCAATTAACTAACGCCTTTAAAATAGAAGTAATTACTAGAAACATTTTAGAGTGAATCATAAAAGGCTTTGAAGGTACATCTACATATCACAGCTACAGGCTGCTTTTGTTTCTACTTGGATTTTTGGAAGCAAGTTCTGAACAGAGACACTGAGTTAAGGTTACTTCACCCTGTCCCCTGTGTCTCAGGGTGGGCAGTCAGAGGGACTGTAAATCTGCGGGCTGAGCGGAGGGACGGTTTACAGGACTGTTCTCCTGCCTGCCTCGCAGAAAAGAGTCAAGCTTGCCTGCCTGCAGCTGCGCTCAGGAATGTACCTGGAAGCAGCTGGTCACGGATTTGAGCTTGTCTTTCCTTCTGGTTTTATGTCTTTCCTGGCTCAGCTTTTCTCCAGTGACAGCTCATTGACGATGAATACCTACTGGGCTGCTCCAGTAATCTCATAATGATGAGATGTTTCCTGTGCACTTAAACCCTGAGCATTCATAGAAGCTGACACACCTGGCTTAGCTGAAAGGTATCGGTGTCACTTTTTGCCTTCACTTTCCAGGGATGACGCTATTTTTATCGAATCGTTGTGGGTGGGTTGGTGTGTATGTATGTGTGTGTCTCTATTTGGATTTCTTTCATTTTAAGGAGGCGGGCACGGGAGGGAACAGATAAAGTCAGCAAAAGGTTTCCAGATCCCCGTGTATCTGACATATATACATAAAACTCAGCAGGAAAAGACAAGATATAAAAGGGCAAGTTAGAGCAGAGATCATAGGTAAATTATGAGCTGATTTGTTTACTTTTGCTGGAGGTGTTAGGCAGGTAAGTGCTACAGCAGGAAGTAAAACTAAACAGCGGGAACAAAATTCAGAGTTTTTTATTGCATTTGAAAAGTAGCCCAGACACCTCCCCTGCCCACAGTGGGAGGGTGAGTTGAGAAAGCGAGCGCTTTGCAAATGCCTCTCGCTCCTTTTCCTTTATCTCGCTTCCCTGCCCGGATAACCCATGAAACCCGGCGTTCCTGGATGAACCTCCCTCAGGAAGTAACCTGCCCGAGAGCCGGTCCTACAGGACTCGCAGGGGGGTGGGAGGCTTGCTCGGGGGCCGCCCGGCGAGGCACAGCCCAGCCAGGAGCCAGCAGCAGCATCTTCCCGTGCCCCGGCATCCCCGAGGCGCCGCTTCCCTACAGCGCCGCATCGAGGGGGGGGGGGCAAACGCACGCTGCAGCGGGGCGCCGGGGTCGGGGGCTCCGCTCCCGGGGGGAACCGGGCCGGCAGGGGCCGCCGCCGGAGGGCTACGGGCTGCGGGAGGCGGTGGAAGTGCCGCCGGTAGGATACTCACTGTTACGGTCGGATCCAGTGCCGGTGTAGTGCCTGCCTCCGTTCCTGGCTTGATTCAACGTGCTATTGCTGCTTGGGCTCGCTGCAGCAGGTTTAACAACGTGTGAATAAAGTATCTCTGTGGCATCGTTCTTGAAAGCCAAGTAGCTTTTCGTGAAGATGCAAGCTAGGAGAAAGCCATAGAAATGAATGGCAGGGAGAAGCATGGTTGGTTCAATCTCTGTCTGACAGAGCTGGATGAAATCTTTTTCTGTTGCTTCTTCTGGGTAACTCTGAAATTGCTCTTGAAGGTTTCCTTTATATATTCAGAGAGGCTTGGCATTCATTCAGGTGTAAAGTTGTGGATAGCTTCAGAATGAAAACCCACAAAAGGGGTGGGATCCCTGCATGAGCCTGTGAAGACCTTTTACCAATAGGAGAGAAGACTGCAGTAAAGGAGGAGTTAGATACACTAATTGCAGGATTCCTCTTTGGGGCTTTGGAGGGTATCAGAAAACTCTTAGGCACCACACAGCAGCATTCGGGCTGAGACCTAGAGGCTGCCGGCTCTGCCCTGCCATTCCGTATGGCCCTGCATGCCTGGCATTTTTGCGCGATGTGGCTAACGCGGTGTCAGAATGAGTCTCTCTTGCCCCTGTTATGCAAAGTTATGTCCCCTCTTCTTGGATGTGACTTTCAGAAAACTTGCCAGCTCTGCAGGGATGCGAAAGTTTATAGAACTTACGGAGGACTGATAGTTACACAAATACTGTCTGCTCTATACCAAGATCACTTAAAAACAAAATTGTGAATAATTTAAAGCTGCCTCTAGATGCTTTAAATTATGCAGCTTTGATCAACAAGGAGCACTGCTAGAGAAACTACTTGTTTTAGGGGAATACTCTCTCCCTGGTGTGCAGTTACAAGTATGTATTTCTGTATCACCATACATAAAAAGCATCTCCTCTAGGCTCCTTAGTACAAACATATCCATATTCATAGCTTTCACTATGCTCATTCACCAAACTAGTCTTTTTTAGTTTTGTACATTGCCTAGAGCATTCTTATATTTTAGTGTATTATTTCATGTGATAAAGAAAACAAAGAGGAAAGAATAATCCTTAGTTTGGCATACTATTTTACCGTGTCACACACTTATTTGATTTTACATAAAATTACATAGCCCAAATCCAAATGTTTGTGTAAGTTGAGATGTGTCAGTAGGCCAATGCTTGTCTGTCTCATGGTGAATGCCCGATAGATTTTCATTAGGAATAAAACAACGGTGATCAACACTGAAAGCTATAGTCTTCTAATTAAAAGGAAACCTTTTTCCTGGGAAAAAGCACAACCATGAAGGAGGCCACATTATGTAAAGGTTAGACTCTAATCTCACACTCTTTGTTACTGAGTTGGTATCTATAGAGTCATCCTGGATTTTATTTGCTGTAATGAAAGCAGAACTGGAATACAGGTCAGTTACCTCTGCTGTCAGGGCCAGAATCTCAGTCATTCAGAGAAGACAACTTTGTTTCGTCCTAGTCAGAAGCAGACATTTGTCTGTGTCAGCAACACTTCCCTCTTGCATCACTAAGAAAGTTACCCCGGATTTCAGCAGGAGTAAGGACAGACCCACAGTAAGTGCCGAATTGATAGCCTTTGCTTAAAAGACACAGGAAAAACAGGAGTGTTGCAAGGTGAAGTGAGTTTTACTGGCAGAGCTGTGTGTGGGGAAGTTAAGTTGATTGCCTGCATCTATTATGACTAGCCCAACCCAGTTCTGGAATAACAAGAATGTTGCAAGGCAGAGTGAGATCTTTCAGCAGAGTAAGGTATGGAGGAGTGGGATCACTGCTAACCCCTGACAAAGCTCCAAGTTCCATTCTCATGGAACGTCTTATTTAACCACAAAAGCAAAGATGTGCATTTTAACTTCCCTTTAAAATAAAGTAGAAAGTGAAAGTTTCCTTAAGTAAATTATCAAAGAAGAGATGTACATTACAGACCATTAACATTTGAGCATTATTTTTCTTCAACAGCAGTTAACCAAAGGTCTACTTTGCCTATGTTCAAGTCCTACTTCATTTTTTCTCATATTCACAGATCATACAGATCTTGACACATCTCACCTTCCCTGCAGGATAGTCTCTGTGCTGAACTGAGGCAATACAATTGAAAACATGGAACGCATTTTCCAATTATCCACAGTACCTGTGGATACCAGTCAAGGGACCTCCTCCTAGTAGAAAGATTTTCCCACATCAGATGGGACTTCAGAAAGTCAGAAGTTTCCGTGAGAGCTGTTTTCTTTGAAATAAGGCACATAATTTTTTCATAGGAAAAATGAATGGGAGCTTGGAGTGGCTATAGGACTGGGTCTGCAAGGAGCTTGCTAAGCCTCAATCTTTTCAGCTTTCAATGAAAGCTAAAAATCATCCTTTCAAATTTGGGCTATATGAAACCGTTAATTTTGTCATGTACTTGTCTTGATCTTGTCACTTAAAGAAGGAAGACCACAAGACAAGCCTCTTACAGACTTTGTAAAGGAAAAGTTTGGCTCTGAATCTGTCACAGGAAAGAATACAGATGACCTCATTTTTCTGTGCATTAGACACAGAGTAGACATTATTTTAATTTCATTTGTATTTTCTACTTGTTACAAATATTGCAGGAAAATTTCATTGTTTCATTCCTTGGTCAGTACTGTCAGCCTCCCTGCTTTGAAAGATAAGCAGGCTTCTGAGGAGTTTGTTGGCTAATTTGGTTTATACTTTCTGTTATCAAACCTAGAGCTTGCTGTCTTTCACTTTTTCTGAGTCTTCCTGAGAGAGAGGTTAGATGTCGCATGAAGGGAAGGGGTGCTGGTCAGTCAGATTTGGTTATTCTTCCTGAGTGAACCTCACAACGAAAGGTGTTTATTAATGCTTAGCTCAGAATGGGTTCCTAGACATAAAATATTTTTTGCTATTGTTAGTTAGATGATTGTGGTAAGTTCTCAAAGGTGAAGGCTGTAAGTTACCTATGTAGCCTCCGAAATAGACTTATACAATGTTTGTCCTTATTCTAGTCAGATTCGATGGCTTGTGTAGAACATTGCTCTCTGCTTAATCTGTAATATTTGCCATAAGGAATATATTACACAAAGTCTTTGAAGTCTATACTGGCTTCCTTTTTGCCTCTGGGCATAACTCAGGATGTTCTTATTGATCTATAAAACCCTATATGCTTTGAGTCCTAGGCAATAAATTCTCTCTCCTTTATCTTCCATTATGACTCTTGAGCTCAGCCAGGGCATACTGACTATACCTGAGTGTCTGGAGAGGTTGAATGCTCAACGTGAAGGGTCCAGGAGACGGGATTTCACTGCTCCTAAGGATCCATGAGAGCTCCATTCTGCTGCTTGGCATGGTGTAAAGGCCATTATTTAGTGGAAACGTGACTGTAAGGAAGGCACAGGGAAGAAATCCGTTAACCAGATTAATTTAAATGTTTGTACGTGTACCCAGGGATAAAGTGTTACATTTAACTACAGGCTTTTTTCAACCTAACTGCTTCATGTACCTTAAGAGCCTTGCTTCTGAATGAACCTAAACACAGTGGTAAAGCCATCCATCACTCTTCAGAGAGAATGGTATCCAGAGTTATCCACACCTTAAATCTTGCTTTGTCCATTTTCTGTAATGAAAAAACCCCCACACTTCTCAATGGATGCAGAATAATACAAGGCATATGTTCTGTCAAGATCTCCAAAGAGAATTCCCTTCTTCATGGTCATTTATAAGTCTGTCAGAATCCCATCGTCCATGTTTCTTAGTCACTATAATGATGTCCAAAGGGCAGAGTTTTGTGCGGAGTGCACACACCTGTCTAGCAGCACAAAACAGCCACAGGGAATAGAAGGGTATGCACTGACAAGTACAAATGACTGCCAGAGAGCCTTGTCTTCACAGCCCACATGATCACTGAGCATACACAAAATAAAAAGGAATTCCCAATTTTTCATAAAACTTGGGCCTGCCCAGTTTTAATAATGACAGGAGAAGGCCAGAATTAGAATGAAGGCTGCACGGAAAGACAGGCTCAAAATTCATTTTTATATTTTTATTGTTAGTCCCAAAGAGAAGACCATTAGGGCATTGCACTTCTGACTTGTTTCCAAAGGCAGATACTTTGAGAGTAAGTACAGGCTCAGATAAATGACTGCGAAAAAGAAACTGACATTTATTACTTTGCACCTTAAACCAGAAATGACTGTCAGGCTATTTTCTGTTAAGCAATAAGCATATTAGTAATGTACTTCAAAGCAGCATAAAATGTGATTTGGAGCATGATAAGAGAACTTGTCTGAAAGTGAGGTAAAATTGTAATAAATGCAACTGTTGAGAACTTGTAAGCTGTTGTGCAACAAGTCAGCATAGTTTTAAAGCTCATATAGAAAACATGTTAGAGAACCAAGATACCCCCCCCGCAAATTCTCAAACCAAGGATTTTTTGAATACTGAGGTTTTTCTATACTAAGTGGTACTTTTAAATTTTCTCAGCAAGTTGCATTTGAGAGAGTCAATGGAAAACATAACATATATTCTCATTAATGAGAATGACTAATTAGTTCTGATTTATGTCTTCTTCATCTCCCTAAGATTTCGTATTACAATTTTATTTTTTTCTACTTGCTGTTATACATAATGTAAACAGAATAATTTAGGTCAGGCTGTGGCTTCAAAGGAGGCAATTTATCACTTTTATCGAAAAAGACATTAAATACAGACTGAAAAGGGGGAAATATTTAAGTTTATTTTTAAATTCTTTGAAAATTTACAGTAGAGTGAAGAACTGTCTGCACTAATTATAATTGCCACCTCTTCTTGCATTGGCAATAAGATTTTAAGACCAGATTGAAGACAATGGGGCTTATTATTATCCAAAATATGTTTTATTATTTTCTGCATACATTGAAGAAGAAAGAAAAACAAAACAGGGGTTTACAAATGAAAAAAATAATGAGAATAACAGCTTGTTTATTTGGGGTAACTTTTTCGGAAACTCTTAGGTGACACTGAAATGTAACACTTATATTTTAAAGAGATTTAGGGCAATAAAGCAGGTTTTTTTAATATACATAGACACTGAAGTCAACTGGACTTCGATATCTACATACTTTCTAAAATGTTGCCCTAAGGAGTGAAAGTCCTATTGATTTTCAGTGAGCCAGTTGCTTAAATGCTTTTGAAAATTTTACCCTCAGGTTAAAATTCTGAAACTCCTACTCAATGTTAAGCAGGCGAAGTCCCATCAACATGCCCCAGTTGCAAATAAAATAGAAACTGAGTAAAGGTTTTGAAGTCTGTCTTGTTTCTTTACATGTAATTAACTGAACTCTTAATATATCACTATGTTTCAGTAAACTGCTTTGTGTTTCTAATTACGTGGTTTGAAATGATTACAGCGTATTTAAAAAATGCACACTCTACAACAAACCAGCTAAGAAAATCTGGCATAGTTTCAGGATTTCCTAGGCAAACACTTGCCAAACCTGTTGTTAGATCCAAAGTCGTAATTTAAAAACAAGCCTACAAGGTATCTGGAAGAAAATGCCTCTTTCCTTCCTTCTGCTCCATCTCCCACTCCCTTACAAGGAAATCGCTTTACCTTATCAAATCAGAACAGTTACTGACATTTGTCTCCTGGTAAGAAACCTATCCCTGCTACGTTCAGATTTTAGATTTGGCTAGTGCATATTCTTGTTAAAGGAAAAAGTTGTCTTCACCAAGAATGTCAGTGTCCAAATTCTTCAATCAGATAAACATGCACAACTCCCTACTGAAATTAAGGAAGTGCCTGAGGGCAAAACCTGGCCCCAAATTAGAATTTTAATAATTGTAATACTGTATAATCCTTTCCCTGCCAAAAGACAGAAATGGCCCATCCTGCACAACAAATTCACAGACTTACTACGCGCTCAGTGTGAGGGTTTCACTTATAACCCCTGAACCAGAATGTAATTGAACAGTGCATTCAGCTTTTTTTATTAAAATTAATCCATCCAATATTACAGTGCATTTGTACAGTACTGAAAATCTCTTATTTGCACACGTAGGATCTGCTATAATCCAGCAAATTTTTCCACATTATGACCCCAAATGTCTTAAACACTGGGAACCTTAATTAAAATGGAGATCTGCCTCTCTTTCAAAGGATCTATAAGAACATGATTTCATGCATTGGTTTTTACTCTGCGCTACTGATATTTCTTTCCTACCTGCAGTTAGTTGCAGTCACCTAGTTCTCTTTTAAGTCCCAAACTCTTTCATGCAATCAATGAGTGAGACAGGCTGAATGAAATTAAGACACAGAACCAAGTATCACCTGCCTACGCAGACACTACAGCCCATTCCAGACTTCCTTTCCAGCAATTTTAATCACCTTGAATTACATGTAAAAGAAAATGTAACAGAAAGAGCCAATAAATCCCTGCCAATTGAAGATCTCCTCCCTGGAATGCTCTTTTAAAACAATAAAATGACATTTTTACTAAACTAAGGTTTAGTAAAACTTGCTATGACTACAGTACAGCCCTAACTAATAAAGTGGAAAATGCACACTGGGAGTCAAGTTTCCAAAATCCTAGGGCTAAGTGCTGAACAATTTTTTAGGTGTTTTTACAGTGAGAACATTTTGTTGTTGCTGTTGACTCACGTACACAAATACAATCTATAGAAACACGTGGCTAAAAGTGTGAAAAATGCTATTGCCATAAAGTTGAGAGGTGGGAATGATTATTCAGTACATTCCACTCATTCTCCAGGTTGTATGTAAAATTTAATATCAAAAGACTTCAGGGAAGAACAAAGAATGGAAATTCTTTGCAGCAGTAGGTGTCAAGATTTCAAAATCTTTTCTTCAATCCAAGTCGGAAAAAAATCCTCACATTCTGAGACCATTTACGGAAGAAATTTCAGAGAAAAAAGAAAATCTAACCTGATGTTACTGCTCAGTTTTGATTTTTTCTTTGATTAATCTTGACTTTTAATAATGAACGTTCAACAGCAGTAGGATAATCCCTGCCTTAAGCATGACATTAGGTTTTAAAGGATTATTTTCTCTTATCTAATCTTAGAACTCTCTCAGTATACCTTTATGGTAATAAACAAATATTAGCAGTACTTGCTTAATCACTGAGTTTTAGCAAAACCATTCTCTAGCCTGAAGTGCGGTGGGATTTCAGTCTTCAGCTAATGCTCTATATATCTATATGATCACAACAGATTAGCATTTAGAATTAAAATATAGTTAAAGTAATATGGTTACAAAACAACTTAACAATGAGGCTGCTGTCAGCAGAGATGATGAGCAACAATGAATTTTAAATTGCTACTTCTCCAAAGACTAAACTTTGTCCATACTGTTCATAACTGAGTGTAACAGTAGTTCTTGTCACTATTGCACCTGACATCAGCATCCAGAAACTGAATAGGCTCTGTAACGAACCTTGTCACTGTTTCATAGAATCACAGCATCATAGAATGGTTTGAGTTGTAAGGGACCTCGATGATCATTGAGGTCCATCCCCCCTGCCATGGGCAGGGACACCTCCCACCAGACCAGGTTGCTTAAAGCCCCATTCAACCTGGCCTTGAACACCTCCATGGATGTGGCCCAGACAGCTTCTCCAGGCAACCTGTTCCAGTGTCTCACCACCCTCAGAATAAAGAATTTCTTCCTAATATGTAATCTAAATCTACCCTATTCCAGTTTAAAGCCATTCCCCCCTCATCGTATCACTGCATGCCCTTGTAAAAAGTCCCTCCCCAGCTTTCCTGTAGGCCCTCTTCAGATACTGGAAGGCTGCTATAAGGTCTCCTCAGAGCCTTCTCCTTTCCAGGCTGAACAGCCCCAACTCTCTCAGCCTGTCTTCATAGCAGAGGTGCTCCAGCCCTCTGATCATCTTTGTGGCCCTCCACTGGACTCACTCCAACAGGTCCATGTCTTTCCTATGTTGGGGACTCCAGAGCTGGATGCAGTACTCCAGGTGGGGTCTTATGAGAGCAGAGTAGAGGGGCAGAATCACCTCCCTCGACCTGCTGGCCACGCTGCTTTTGATGCAGCCCAGGATATGGTTGGTTTTCTGGGCCTGTACCAGAGTTGGCTTATACTGTTTATGTCTGTAATCTTCAGGCAATGAAGACATTTTCCAATGCAAAACATGGTTGTGAGAGAGATTTATTTTGGGACATCATTCTTAAGTCTATTTGGAATTACAAATTGGTTTAGATGACATATAAAGAGTATTCAAGAAAGGAAATGTCAGAACATTCTGTTTGTTCACTTGGCCTTTCTGCAATTCTTCAAAGCTTTTCACAGGGTTGCTTTTCTCAAATGTATCCTAACATGGAAACGTTATACAAATAAAGCTTTCATAACTGTCAACATCTGAATTTGTTTTTCAGGAGGAATATTTCCAATAAATTTTCACTCTGAGAAAAAACAGAATAGTGTCCTCCCTTCTGGTAGCTTTCATCTAAAATGCAGCTCACACTCCTCACATTCATGCCTGATTAGAACAACATAACAATTTTTACTGTAAATGGAAGATCCTGCAGGTGAAAATCCCTAGCATGATTATTGCCTTGTGGTAACCAGATTGGCATTCTGTAAGTCCAAGAGATGCATGTTTCCTTTTTAAGGTCGGATGTAGCCAACCACCTTTGTATAAACAGCCAGTAAGCGATGGTGTTTTGGTATGTGCCTCTGACCTGCATAATTTTTGTTTTTCTCTTGACTTGCTACCATTCCTACCTCTTGGGAGGGTAGCATCATGAAATCTTGGCTTCCAGCTTCCCCTTCAGAGTTTTGCATCACAGATGCTCATTTCCATTCACCTGTTGTGTAGCCGAAGGGAATGAGCATCCCATACTGACTCCCTCCTTTACTTTTTCAGTTGCAAACTCCGGCAAGCTGTTGGAGCATAAGAGGTGTGATAAGGAATGCCTGGCATTTCCATGTCTGTCCACCTGGTTCCTCGGTGCAGGAAGCACCTTTAGCAACCAACAGAGGAGACAGAGAATTGGGTGGGTATCTCTCCAGAGATTTTTTTTCACAGTTGTAGCTTCAAGAAAGAAAAAGTATTTGAGACTCTTATTAAGGCTGCATACTTGCATAATGTCATAAAGAGCTAGTAGATCAGGCAGGTCCAGGAGCAAATTTGGGGGCAAGTTTTATAAGATAGGTATTGTGAGGAGATTCTGTTAACTAGTAGGTGGCAATCCATTTCATACCCATTTATGCAAACAATGAGTGGAAAAGAATTTTAGTAGCTTCTGTGACAGATGAAAGTACGTGTTGCTGTGGAGCTCCTTACAATAGTAAAGAACTATATCTGTGAAGGCTTTTTTTTCCTTTAAATAAATTACTTAAACTACTTAAAAATTCTAATTCTATACGTACAAGAAGTTATACCATAATTTGTGCTTCATAGTTGTAGAGAATGTCAGTAAATGCTGTTATATCTCAAATGCCTACAGGAACTTTTAGGTCCACTCTAGCCTATATACAGTTTTACATCTGCTTCTTACATGAGCTGTACCGCATTTACATATGTAGCATGTTATAAGTTGTGCATAGAATAGATATTTTGTGCTCCTTCTAAAAAATAATATGGAGAACATAAAAGAAGGATATCTTACTCAGAATAAAATATTTTGTTCTGGGCAACCTAATACATAATTCTTGTCAACACTCAGTATCATTATAAGGTCTGTTAAAAAAGCACTAAAACTGAACTACTGGAACTAATTTACTCAATAAGACTTTAATGACTTTCTCTGTTCTTAAGTGAAGTGAGGAAAGGGGTTATTTTATTAGTATTCATTTAGTCAACAAGTATAAACAAAAATGAACGGATATGATTGTTGCTAGGGACAGAGGTATATATGGCCATGAAAGACTTCATTTTATATTACATTCCAGAAAACACTTACTGTCATGAATAAACTATTTAAGGTAGATCATTTGTGTTATAAATTGCCAGAAGGAAGCACAATGCATGGTTTTGCTGTAGCATTAACTTTCTTTAAGGGTCCAATTCAAACCTTGTTGAAGTCAAGAGAAATCTTTCCGTTGTCTTAAAGGGAGTTGGGTATAGAGCCTCCATGCAGTAAAACAATCACCAAGAGACTAGCTGGCAGTGTTCCGATAATCTGTGTTCATAGCGTGCACATTAAAATAACTTAAAACATCTGTCCAGTAGGTGGCATATGAGATCTCATAGTCTAAAATGTAAACAAAGCAATGGCATGTCACCACCAACACAGAAAAATGGTATTTCAACAGTTAGGTCTAAAAGGCCAATATGAACTATAACTGTCTATATGCGGCAACCAATGTGGTCTTTTTATTAGCTTTTATTTAATTAGCATTATTAGATTCACATTTCAATGTTAAAAAGAACTCATCATATTTATGAACAGCATGGTTATAAAATGTTTGATTTATCCAGCTTGTTAAAAATCGTTTACATTTTTCAGTTTTTTCCATGAGTTAATGTTTACTACTAATGTCAGAATACTTGTGCTTATAATGTGGTGGCAGTCCTTCCCAAGTCCTCGTTCCAAACATCTGAGGGAGGACTTTTTCTCATTCTTCCTGACAGAAGTTTAGTCTGCTTAGAGGTCAGTAGTGAATGCATCATTCCCTAGAAGCCCCCTTCCCCTCCTATATGCGTTACTTCCTGTGGACCTTCAGCACTGAGACTCCAAGTTCAACCTCGTGCCACATGCAGTAATGCCACTGTAAGAAATCTGGGATTGTGCTTGGAAGGGAGGCTTGGGAATCCTCCATTCCCATTCGAGTCCTCTTTGTATCACTAACTGTTCTTTATTTTGATACAAGAGGTAACGTAACAGGGACTTAATACCACATGACCACATAAGACTAAACACCACTTTGTGAAACTACAATACCTGAAAGAACTTCAAAATATCTTAATTATCCCCCACACAAAGATTAAAGGAAGGAAGACAGTCCCAGGAATAGAGAGGGTGCTTAATGTAATCATACTTCAGGATTACTCTTGGTTATTAAGGTCCTTTTTGGCCAGGGATGTTGCAGAGGATTGAAGTCGCTCATTGTTTGCCTTATTACCTTCAGCAAAACATCTGAGGAGCAGGAACACTGAGTTTGCTCTCCAAATCTAGCCTTCAGCTTTGTGGTGCACATAATCTTTGCATGGTAAAAGTTCAGGCTGTATCCTGAACCCTAATGGGGTTGGGCTCCAGCATCAAAAGTTGGCGGCGTACTTGAAAATATCTCAGTAATCTAATCTTCTGATTTTGGGGGCATTGCAATGTTTTTTATGTCTAGGATTTGCATCTATACTGTCAAGCATGTGTGGATCTCAGAATATTCTCAAGACCTAACTCTTCCATAATTCACACCACAAACCCTTGAACTAATACCAAGGCGTTACTTTAGCATGAGCGCCAGGAGGTGGAAAAACTCTCACTATACACAGGAACACTGATTATACTCAGTGGCTTTGTGTGGGCCAAGCTTTTGTTCAGGCAGTTTGCCTGGCCTGCAGCCAGGCAAAATCAATCATAGTAATGGTTCATCAGCTAGTACTGGGAGGTTGTTCTTCTTTATAACAGCGTTGGCTATTTAAAACCAAGCCATGAGTGGGCTACGTACAAAAGTATTGATGGAAAATTTGTGGGACATGTGGCTTAGTGTGCGCATGTGTGCAGTCAAACCCACTTTTCAGTTTGCAGTCTAGACATGGCCTTATGGCTTGGATTTGGAAATACTGAACCTCACAGAGATGAAAGTGGGGTTTAATACCCTAAGGCAGATGGGTTGGAATGTGGAGAAAACCTAATAATGCAGGTTACTTTAAAGTCTGCAGTATGACTGTGGTCAATCCTGCTCTTTTAAATGGGGAGGGGGGAATTTTCATCTCATCAAAATTTGGCAGGTACAATTCAAGATAAATAGTTTGAATCTCTAGTGACTGTGGTTTGGAAACAAAATTAAGCTTCTAATAAATTTCTGTAAATTTTCTTTCCGAATGTTCTGCTAAACACAACTTCTCTCTTGGAGGCAGCTGTAATAATACAATATTTTACATTTATAAAGTGCCTTTCATCCTGAAAATTCCCAACAGACTTTGCAAACTGCATTCATTCAAAATCACCTATATGTGACTGCACTGCATGGGGAGCAACAACCAGACATAGAGGCACAACACTTACTTTGGACCATGGAGGTTTTGGCCCAAACTGCTACACTAAAATTCTATCACTATTGAAAGAATAATACTTTTTTTATCTACATGGAATGGCCAGGAACCTGGATTTTCAAAATACTCAGTTGATTGTAGACTTTACCAGTCCACTAAGTACCTGGGAAGGTAGAAACAGTGAAATGATTTGGTTACACTAATGCTTAGAGTGTTAGCTTTCCTTGCCAGATATATCTGGATAGAAGTTCCAGCTTTCTGTGTTTTTCATGCAGATGAGACAGTTGTCGTGTCAAGCAAAAGCACTTCGCTACAAGAGGGTGGTGAACTGAATGTTACAAGCAATCTTTTGCCAGGCTGCTATGCTCTGTTAAAAATAGAAAATACTAAACATAGCAGTAATTTAGAAAGAAGTCCTGCACACAAGCAACTAATGCAAGTAATAGTTAGGTGAAGGTGTATGTTCAGTTCATGAGGTTTTTTGTTACAGTAGAAATAAAATGGAGCATATAGTGAGTGCTCATTTACAAATTACAAAACTGTCATATAGCTTTATATTTTGGCATCAGGCATGTTGAAAGATCCAAAAATGCTCGATACAAGTTAGAACTCAAATGTCTACTTCTTTAGAAGAAAGAACTCTCACAGAGTTCAGCTGAAATTGTGCATAAGTGAGGCAGGATCTAGCTTGCTGAAGAGTAGCTGCACCATTCACTGAAGTTGTTAGCCAAGACTGGAAAAGTAATAGACTTAGTACATGGCATTAGAAATATTAAAAGAAATTGAAACTGCATTTTTGTACATTGAGGCAAAAGTCTCAACAAAATAAAAATGCATTTCACCAGAAGAAACAGATTACACTGATTCTGGTTTTATGCACTCTACGCTACCTCACTCCTGCCAAGGGGCCAGTCCTTATCCAAGCATTTTAAGTAAATTATCAATAGAACACTTATGGACAAAACACAACTCATATGGTACAGATAATAAACATGCATATAAAACATTTTTAAATGTACATTTTCTTTTTCCCTTTCTAATTGTAAACTATAATCTACATAGTTTCCAGGTTTTTTGTATGAGTTTTTGGAAGAATTCTCTTAAAACTGGACCATTTTAATTTTAAAAGAAAGTAATGATAACAATTGATGTTGTTTCTTGGGACCTATTGTTCATTAAAATTGTTTTTTTCTTTTCCACACATGGTCTACTGGCCAAGTTGTGTGTTGTTCTGTGCCACAGGCTGTAAAGTCTTTTATACAGCATTTCTTTGTTCCAAGGATAACTGTTTAGAAAAACAGAAGGAAAATACTCTATTTCTTTTTAAGTGTATGGAATGCAAATTTTTCTTGTTTCTGAGATTTTATTTGCAGGAGAAACATTAAAAAAGGAAAACTGATTTGGCTGAAGTCTTTAGAAGAGCCAAAGAAAATCAGCTGCCCACCTTAGTTGGATCACAAGGATGGTTTAGTTTCTATCAGTTTTACATTTGTCTGAAAAAGACAGCCACTAAAGCAAGGCGTTATTTTTCATTACAGCCCAAGAATAAAAGACTATGGAAGCCACAAAAAATTATGCAAATTATTCACTCTAAAGGTTACAGATATGGCAAAATATTTCACACACACATGAAAAGTATTTAAATGTTATTTGTTACTGGTTTTTAAATGGAAGGGTAAACAGAGCATGGATCCAATTTGACTGCATTTCCCAAAGCGTTTTTAATATGGGAAGGCCAGAGGAGGTTGCTAGATGATTATATACAATAAATCCAGGTACTTTCATACTGAACTTTATAACCTGTATTTGACTAAAGAATGTATTTCAGAAAGGCACTGAAATGTGAAGGAAGACTTCAGCAGATGCAGAATCCATCTCTTCTTCAAACTTGGATATTTACCCTTGCTATTAAGAATGTATGTCTTGTCTGTAGTCTGAAGGTTTGGGCTTTCATTTTTTGGCCGCAAAAAGATTTCTCCTGTATAATACTACCCAGTACTTTCCCTTGTAAAGGTACAGGCACACTAGGTTTCAGTAATCTCTAAGTCTTCTTTTATTTCTCTCTCATTTATGACTGTTCAGTCTCTCAGACAGCTACCAAGCTACTCAGCTGAACACAAAGGAGTTATTTTTGTCTCTAAGAATATGGTATGAGGCCTGCTATACACAGAGTACAAAACTTGAAGGCATTCATGACAAAAATCTAATTTAAGAACAGTGCTGTCAAATTCTCAGCAGTATCAAAGTGAAGAATACCTCAATAAAAACAGTTATATGAGTCCCCACCTTTTACAAGCTTTGCTTCATCGTGCAAGTAGATACTGCTAGAAAATTAATCAGTTGAGGCGGACCCTCGTTGCCCCTGTTTTTTTGACATATAAAGAACATATAACAAGAAGTGTACCTGTTTCAGGCTGGTCAATGATTTTTCTATTGGATGCTGGCCATTTGTACCTCTGCACGGTCCAATTATGCATTCTTCCTAGAAAAATCTTACAGTAGAAATTCCAGAATCATTAGACTGATTTCATTGAAATGTACTGGTTTATGAATAAGTAATACAGACATTGTCTTTGATTCTAAAGCTAGACACAAATCAGGAGGTTGGTGCTTTCATGGAAAAGAAACTAATGTGTTCCTAGAACTTGTGGGATGAAGGTTGGTGTCATTTGATGTGAACTGGGGGCAAGGTTACGTGTTCAGGCGAGTACTGTGGTTTCAGACCAAAATTCCCATCCCCTAGAGGTATATTTCTTCTGTATTTCATCAGGCCAAACTCTTGAATCTGCAGAAGGCCTTAGCAATTATACTGATGCCCCACATACCAGCGGAGTGCTACAGTCCAGGTGCATACCAAGGAATAAAGGCAATGAATGATGACATTTTAAAACACTTAAGGGTACATATAGTTGCTCCTCATGTTTCATAAGTGCTGTAGAAGTCCTAAGAAATAAAAAAAAAAAAAACAAAAAACAACTTTTACTAATAAACAAGGATTAAATACAAAGATTGGAAACCAATCAGAAAATTGGAGACAGACTATAGTGAATAAAAAGGTGGAGCATACTATTAGAGTTCCTAATAGCTGCACATCATTACTAATCTCTTTTATATCAAATTATGAGCTCTACCTCAACCACTTCATAGAAATCTATGACTTGAAGCCAAAAGAAGCCCGAGTTCTTAATTTTTTTGCTCTTTGCATAACTGTTACTTATTTGTCATTCTGGGCCAGTTTTCCACATAGGAGGTCACTCCCCACGAATCATGCTGCGTGAGAAGTGGCTGAAAGATGGATGAGGCCAAGGCAAAGAGCTGTGCTGAGGGAATGTCTGGTGGGAGAAGGACTGATATGCACAGGGCAGGAACAGAGGGACGCCATGGAGCAGTGAAACCACCTCCTGAACCGTGGTAGCTTCAGAACCTTCCTCCTCATCCAAAGCAGATGCTGGAAAGGACACCAGGAAGAGAAACATTAACACTCTTCAAAGTTAACTGAATCAGTCAAAACTGTGATCACATGGTATGGGGTCAACTTTTCTTTGTCGGTGATCAGGTATCTACTTGTCCAACAGAGAAAGTGCCTCCTGGCAACAGTTCTCATACTGCAGAGGAAAGAGGAAACAGCAGGGGAGAATATCTTGGTGAGTGCAGTGGCAAAGGTGGAGGGAAAAGTTTACAAACCTATGTAAGTTATATTAAAATGTTGAGCACTGTAGTTCTTACTGACTTAGCAGATATGGTTGGGCACTTGATACAACTGAGAATCAGACCATTGATTTAAGAACCAGCTTTAGACTCCTGATTTTGAAATAGTATTGGAAGTGTTGGCTTAAATATGGAGAATTTATGAAGCATTTTGTACAGATGATAATATAACCTATTGCCATGAGCTCTTTCAGTTTAGTCAACAGATACATAATGAACCACACACTACAGGAACGACAGATTGTATTTTTATTTTCTATTTGTTTTTTCCTGTCTTACTATTCTGCTAGTAGAGAAATCAAAGTGATATTATATACTTCTGTAAACACAGAACCAAATTCCACTCAGTTACACACCTGTGGCCCTATTCAGTAAAAAACTTAAATTCTCATATTCTGGCTTTCTGTGAGATTTTTTTTTAGTCTGTCACGTTTCCTTTCCCTATTGTTGCTATAGACTCCATGGGAACCATAAGTGAAGATTCACCAGAATTCTCCATCGTAAGATCTTTTTGTGTTGGCTTTTGTCCTGGCAGGAGATAAACCGTCTCCTTCACTTTGTCTGGGACACAGACGGGTATGGGCAACATTCTTCCACTACTGAGTCATTAATCAAAAGGATCTATTTTTCCATTTTTTAGTGGCCTCCCTTTTTCAAAATTTTGTCATTGAGTAAACTGTTGAATATTTTCTGTTTTTATAAGCCCGACCTTTTCCTAAACCAGCTTGAATTTATTAGTTTAGTGTCAATATTCTCTAAACCATGCAGTTTTTCTACATTTCTAATAAAATGCGAACACTTGAGAGATACCTGCCTCCATGGCTCATTGAAAGACAAAAATGGGCAAAATGTAATGCATCAATAAAGAGCACTATTTACAATTGTTTTTTCCAGATCTGGCAATTTGATAAAATTTAAAATTTTTCCTTGTGCATTCAAATATTGAAAAATATTTGTGAGTTTCAAAAATCCAGTGTTGGTATCTGTGAAATAGATGTAGAACCATTCCTCATTCTTTCAGGCAGCTCCAAAAGGATATGTTGTGGGACACCATCTGGTGGATAAATGTAGTTAAAGCAAATATTTATAGTGACAAACAAGTTCTTATTTTTGTTCTATGAAGTTCCTATTTGTTCAGATATCTTGCAGTTTCCATAGCCTTATCCAGTCTTATCTAGAGGAAAGTTGGAAGTACTATTCTGATGCAAATCCTTCACAAGCATGGCCTCTAAGTCACCCAGACCGTGAAAGACCTTTGTGCTTAAAGTACTGAAATGTAACTAATTTTGAATGTTGATGATACGCATGGCTGCATTTCACCATTAGCATTTTAGCACGTGCTTCTGGAGTATTTATCATGCTTTTATTCACATCACGAAGCAATCTCAACGCATAGGAGCTAGGTTGCTTTTGGATGAGATCAAACTAGAAGATATGGTCCAAAAGCACACCTAATGCTCTCCAGCCACAGGACCAGGCTAGAAATAGCCCTAAGTAAACCTTCCTGAAATGTATGGTGTGGATGTTGAGCTCTCAGCACTAACTCTTTCATGCCACAATTCTTTTCCTATTAGCCTGCAGTAGTTACTAATGTAGACATCATTCATGTGGCTAACCTGAACCTACATACAGAACCTACCTAGATGGGCTTTGTGAACCTGACTGGAAACTTCAGTCCTTCAGCAAAGTGAACTTCAAAATGGAAACACGGATGGGGCAGGCTCCTGTATGCTTGAAGATTTGTTATATGGATCTAAGGTATGTAAAATGTAGCAGCTAAGCAAGAAGTCCTGGATCAAAACTTTTCTCCTTAGTCAAACCAAGTCCAGAACAATTAATTTTCAGAACTTGGTTTGGTTTTGTTTTTTTTTTTTTTATTTGGTGTGATAGGATGAATGTTTTGAGAGATTTCCTTAGCTGCAGGGTATTCTACTGAATTTCTTAGCATTTTGAAGACAGCATTACTGATATATATGTTATACATTTGCTTGAAAAATGCATTTTGTCTGCTACTTTTATATTTCTCATGAAGCAAGAAAATAGAGAGATAGGATGTCTTTTTTAAAATAAGAAAAAATGGAGACAAAGAATCGCATCTGTGTATAATTATAGCTGATGTGCTGAAAATTTACAGATCTTTTGTGAGCTCATCCTCAACAAAACCTCATACAATCATCCCCTTTTTATGCCAACAAAATGAGTTTTATAGCCTGGATTTTCTACATCATAAATGTAAAAATGAACCAGTGTGTTGGGAAATATTATTGCCACCACTATATTTCTAACAAGCTATAATACATTGCTGTATGCTGGTTTCTGGGTTAAGCCTGGCTGTAAATTTGTAAGCATATACAACCATGTAGTACTTTCACCTTATATGATACAATATAGAATCTTAAAATATACAAGCTGTATATTTAAAACAAAGTAACCACAAATTCTTACAATTCAGAAAGCAGCAGTATTCCTGTAAAGAGAGGACATCATTTACTGAAATTTTTTTTAACTAGGCACACCCAATTTTTATTTTTATGAGACCAACATAAGTAACACTGATTTCTTAAGTTATTTTAACAACAAACTTAACTATTCAAGCTTCACATTCACTTTTAGGATCAGTAATGTCTATCAGATTGATGCTTGCATTTAAATACAGCTCTTAATTTTATTTTAAGAATATAAGAAAGGCCAGCCCAGTGTTCTGTCTCCAGCAGCAGCAACAGGAGAGGTTATGCACAGAAAATAACAAGCCCAGCTGTTTTCAGAGGTCCATTCCTCTTTCATTTCCCACGATACACCATTGTTGTGTTAGGGATGCCAGAGGTACATCCTGACCCTATGGCGATACTGTCCATCCATTTGTCTAATCCCTTCTTGAACCTGTTGACATAGTTTGTCTCTACAATCTCCCGGGGTAGCAAGTGCCAGAAGTCTACTACTTTGTGTTTAAAGAATTGCTTTGTTTTATCTGTTTTAAGCTGATGTTCTATTATTTTTATTAAGTTCTCGTATTACAGGATAGAGTGAACAGTTCTGCCTTCACCTTATCCACTATTTTCATGACTTCATAACCCTTCATCAGTTTTCTTCCCAGCCTTCTCCTTTCACTGCTGGAGACTCTCAACCTTTTTAGTCTCTCCTCATGAGGTAGCTGCTCAATCCTGTATTCATTTAAGTTGCCTTTAGAGCTACATGTTGTTACACAGAATGCCAAGACATTTTTAAATTTTTTTCAGAGTTTCTCAGCAAATTCTGGGATCCAATTGCCATAGTGGTGAAAAGAAAACTGAAGGCTTCCACATTATCAATCTGATAGTTGCTTTTCTAGTAAGACAGGTTACTTTTCCTTATTGCTTATTCCTAAGGGTTCAAAAAAATAATTCTGGCGAACATAATTTGATTTTTCTCCTTACTAATTTCAACCTACTATTTATACATAATGCTATTCATTAACTTCCAATTTAAAATTTTGAGAGTACCTTATTTTTCCTATAGCAGGCAAATATATTTAGCTGCATTTCAGTAATACTTACACTTTCCTCTAATGTGCTATTTGGTTATTTCTTTAATGCATTTATCTATCTACAGCTCTTTTAATTATGTTAGGCTCTTCTGGAATGTCTTTAAAGTTTTCCTCAAAGACTCTGAATCATATATATTGTTGCCTTCTCTGACACCCAGCATTTCTCCTGCTCTAGCAACTGAGGCTGAACACTGGTTTTAAAAACTTTCCTTTTTGGTTTCATTTGAGGGGTGTTTTTTCCACCTCATATGTTAGAGGTTTAATTTTGCATTAGTAACAAGTAACAATATTAATGTGCAAGTACAGAAGCTTATGGCTACAGGTAGCTATCTTCTTTTCTCCCAGGAGAAAAATAGAAGCGTTGTGCTGACTGTTACTGATTTATAGAACACAAAGGCCTCATTCATTCTCATTTCAAGGTCATCGCTATGTGATCTTCTTGACAAGTTTGAACAACTTGCAGATAAGCATCAAGAAGTCCTCATGAATAACAATGACTAAACTGTCAAGACAGTAATAGTATGATTGAAGAGAGCATCCTCTAACTGCAACATATACTAAGGAATGTGGTGAAAACTTCCATGCCTTACAGTTGTGATAAAATGGGATGTGCCATTTTTAATGTAATAGTGAACTAAATTACTGATTGGAATCAAGTCTTAAATGAACGGCTTATTTAGCCAAGAAGAGAGGGGTTTTGACATTTTGAATAAAGCAGAGTGATGCGCAGGAAGCTCAGAGAATATAATATCTTTCTCTGGCTCCTTTGTTCCTCTGTGGGAGGCCACTTCATAGCATTCAAGGAAATTCCTTGATGCTGCTGAGTTTCATAGGAACAGATTGACAGGATGCACAGTTTGGCACAATTGTCTATTTCTGATCAGGATTACAAATAGCAGGGGTGGCAAAGATCCAAACTGACCTATACTGGCAGAATAATTCAAGTAATTATTCGAGGGAACCGTACTGCAAACATGTTTAGTCCTTTACTTTCATGCGGAGTTCAAAATGCTGCAAAAATCTCATGGTATGCCACACAATTGAGAGTTCCATGCTGCACATGTTGATTAATAATGGGGTGAGGTACCACATAAGACTGAGACAAGATGATATATACAACAAGGTTCTCAAGAGTAATAAACTAGGTTTATTTAATTCCTAGATAAATTTCATAGAAGTAGGACACATATGTGAAAATTGGATGGTAAAGATTCCCATGCCCAGTACAACTCGGAATGTCATGTATACTAATTAAGCAAACAGAAACAAGAAAATAGTTTGTATGTATTTTTGAGGTGCATACAATTCACAATAGAACAGGTTTCCAGTCTCAGTGCCAGATAAGCCTAGCCAAAAAGGATAATTGATTGGGTTTATGCACCATTGCACAGTGTCTAAAGGCATTCATAATCTATGGTTGATTGCATTTTGAATATTGCCAAAATGAATACAATCCCCTCACTGTTGAACAAGATCATAATATTTATATTGACAATTGAGAACTTTGAATTATACATAGTCCCATCACATCTTTTCTATAAAATTAAGACTCTTTTATGTCTGAAATAAAAAACAGATTGCACAGACCAAATAGTTAGCATTTTGTCAGCGTTTTTCAATTAAAATTGCTTATTTGTATAAGTTGTGTCTTTGTCATATAAATATGAAAATACATTCTCACAGTATGGACTTGGATTCAATTCAACCTCCGGTTTTTCTTGAATGTTCTTATAGTCAGCTATCTGCCCTCACAGAATGAGATATAAAGCAAGTTTTTAGTTTGTGAGGCTGACAGAGTAAAACAATGTTCCCATTTAAAAATTGTCTCAAAAGTTAGTATTAAATATGGAGACATTTTTCAAGAAGAGTGACCAGATTCACTTAGAGAAAGCAAGGGAGGGTATGTTCTCCCTCTGAAAAACATCCTGCTTTTCAGCCACAATTTGGAATAAAAAGTTATTTCAAAATTTCTGATGGAACATGGAAACAATAACTATATTCTGTGAGTGTCCCAGTAAACCAAGAATGTAGGATCGCTTTTAACATACCAGTTTTCAGGCACTTCAAAACATTCTTCACGGACTCATCTTCACTGTACATATTTAAGTATTTTAAAAGTTTTAAGATCTATTTTTAAAAAATATCTTTAAATCCACTTTCTTTTTCTTTTTAATTGCAGGGAGCCCTGCTATTTTGGCATATTGTTGAGAATCAGTAGATCTTAATTGTATTTCCCTCACTACCATTGTGTGCTTTTAGAATTCTGTGCTTTGAATTCTCCATGAGTAAAACATGGATAAAAATAATTTCCTTGGTATAAATCTTCAGGATTTATTGATGAAAGTATCTCTTCACACAAACCAATGAGATTAATTTTGGTTGCTGGGTTTACAAAAAAGCTGTAAGGTATCTAGATATCCTAGAACAATTTTGAGACTCAAAATGATTGATCTGTCTTTAAGGGAACAGTTTATCAAGCTTTCACCTGCATGGAAGGCAAACAGGCTATCCCAGGCCAAGGCAACGACAGCACCAGCCACACTCGTCTTTTTTTCAAGGGAAGTTTTTGTTGTCAACAAAAATTAGGCCAAAAAAAAAAAAAAAAAGGTAAGTGGAATAGCCTCACCATTGCAGTATATCCAGGGGACCAGCAGTTACATTTTGCTCATGGAAGGCTTAAATTGAAATTCCTGCCACAAATCTCACAGAGGAGTGATTTGGGGCCCTCTGTACTCACTGGATTTGGGGCATAGAAGCCCTTCTGAGAAGAAAGTGCATACAGAAAGATTGATGTAACTAACTGGCATGTTGTGCTGATGCAGGACAGTCTCTGGGACAAGGGAAGTCCCTTTGAGTACAACGCCCCTGCCCAAAAACTACCTCTGAATGTTCTCTTCATTCTTAACAGGCAGAGGAAAAGGGCACTGGGCTGCTTTGGGCACCGAACTCCCACAGAAGTCACAGCTGCGAATCGCATTTTCTGTTGGCTAACTTAGTTTACACTCTGCCCTGCAAACGGATTTCAATTAATCCCCTTCTAGACACCTAATTATTCCAGGGCATTGAGCATGGCAAAGTTCAGTCAAAATTCTGAATTTCTGTAAGTGAGAGGCTTTCTAGGAGTCAGGCACAGCAATACTAAGTTTTAGAACTCATGTCTCCCTTTTAAATCTAGACAAAGGTCTTCTGCTTTTCAGTGTTAGATAAAAAAAAGATAATCTTCCCTGTGCGAAGAATGCCACTGAAGGGAAGCATTGCTTTCCCCTCATTTTCACACAGTTATATTTCATAATGGGATTGTTAAAACAGGGACACTTACTTCTATATTTTTTGATCTTACCTTTATGTCTCTATGATTCCACAACTTAATTTTTTTCTTTCTTCTTGTCTACCATTCCTCCACTATCCTTGTGACACAAAATGGCATGGGCTGTACAACATCAGTGATACAGGATCACTGATGTAAATGCATCTGCTGAGAGTCAGAGTATAATGAGAAGCTGCACAATTAAGAACTTTAAAGACCAACAGTGAAGTCCTGAAGGCAATCAGGGCATTGAGGGCAGAGGTGTCATGCTGTGTTGTTGTCAGGAGGGCTACAAAGGCACTTGTCCACGCTGGCTGTTCTGCGAGGGCCGTGAGGGCTGACTGCTTTGCCGAGGTGACCGAGGATGCTTTGAGATTACACAGCACCATTTGGGAATTTTACTGTGGGATGTCTCAGGTACCAGTTGCAAATATTCATTTGTGTCATTTTTGAAGTTCTGTGAGAATGCTGTAGAACTGCTTTTTACCTTTGTCGAAGCTATTTCTAAAACATTAATTGGGACTTCCTCAGTTCTTTTAGGCAGTATGGGAGAAGATCAGAGAAAATTGTTCAGCACGCGCTGTTTAATTTTAGCACACACATTGTGTGCCAAAGCTGTTTATGTATGTGGTTAGCACAGTAATAGAGAAGGGGAAAAAACAAAGCAAAAAAAACAACCAGAAAGCCAGTTGCAATGAATGGCAGTTTATCTTGTTCTTATTTGTGGTGGGGTTTCTTTGCAAGTGATTATTTGGGAAAAAAAAACAGTATTTAACTACAATCCCATCTACCCAGGAGTTAAATATTCAGCACTGCTTACTAGTGACCTAGTATTAGCATTAAAAACCATAAGATTTACTGGTGGTTATTAGTGTTCTAATAGTTCGTGGTTTAGACTGTTCCGAGAGTTAAGATGGTACTGTATAAAAAGCTTGCAGATATACATCCAAAAACGCACTGGCAGACACAGAAAACTTGTAGAAAACTATCCCAGTGCAGGCTAGGCAATATTTTAATCAAGGCATTTACATATATAAAGTGTAGTTTCAGACACTGTGTACCTTTTTCTGTTGTCTTTCAAGCTGAAACCAAGGACTAGATTTAAAAGCTATTAAGACGTCTAGAGTTACAAGCGTCTAATGCCACCTTCCAAAATACCTAGCACAAATCAGTTTTCTTAGTCAATCAGATTGCTAAACATTCATTTTTAGGATTTTTAAAAAACTTACTAGAACTGCACTTTGTCCCAAAACACCAAAGGGAAACTGCAATACTGGAGAATTTTTTGAGAGATCCCTAATTTTATCCCAAGCTACTGTATTTTTGCCTTGGGAATGCCAGTTACTAAGGTTGAAGAACGAGTACAATTTGTTGAAGCTGGGTTCACACTTTCAGCTTAGAAATCTGACTTTTGTCTTCCCACTTGCGCATATTCGCAGTTCAGAGAGAGGAGTCTGGAAGAGGGTGTGAAAACTAAATTCCCAGACATAAGAACGAATTCAGCCTTGAGAAAAGGCAGTTTAGGGGAGACCTTATCACCAGGTTCCGGTATTTAAAGGATTGCTATGAAGAAGATGGAGACTCCCTTTTTACAAGGAGTCACATGGCAACGATGAGGGGTAATGGGCAGAAGTTACTCCGGGGAAGATTCCGATTGGACACAAGAGGAAAATTTTTCACAATGAAAACAATGAGCCATTGGAATAATCTCCCCAGGGAAGCGGTGGATTCCCCAACATTGGACACTTTTAAGATTCAACTGGACAAGGTGCTGGGCCTTCTTGTCTAGACCGGGCTTTTGCCATGAAAAGTTGGACCAGATGATCCTTGAGGTCCCTTCCAGCCTGGTATTCTATGATTCTATGAATTTGAAAGTAACAAGGACTAGCGGATTTTCAAAGGATGGATGTTTGTTACTTTCTGAAAATCTAAAAAATTAAAGTGCATCAAAGTGGGAACCAAAACTGTTTAAATACAGTGATAGGTAGTTTGGCATGAGTTTCATGGAATATATGTTCTTTGCTTAGATTTACAAAATTGGGGGAATCGAGGATTAAGGTTACTCTTCTAGATACACTAATTTCTTCTTGATTGTGTGGGCTAGTTTAACCAGGGTGGTTTTTATGTATCTTACACAGTTAAAGTGAATCAATAATAAATATTACAGAATTTGACCTTAAATTTAATCTATCATTTTTTGTTGTAACCAGGGAAAAGAATTTTGAGATAGAATAATTTGAAGGCAAATACACCCCAGCTGTATTCTGACCTGTCTGACAAAATAGTGATGGTCCTGGAAAACAGAATTACAGTAAGTGAGATCAAACTTATGTCACTACTAAAAGATAGTAAGGAAACCAAGAAATAACTAGAAGGCATCCACTCCATTTTGCAAAAGGATTTCAAAATTCTGAACTATGTCCGTCCTTGTTGAACAGAATATTTTAACATTTATGTGAAATGCTTTGTTTCAAGGTAATATTTTTTAAATCCAGAAGTTCAGCTCTTACAATTCTCCTTTCCATTCTGAAGTTCCCTGAAGTAAGTTCCCTGGATCACTAGAACTTCCTAAAAATGTTTGGCTTTAATAGAACAGTGTATTTGAGTAATATTTTTAGGTGACAATCTTCTTATCCCCTTGAATAAGCTAAAATAACAAAAGCCAATGCTATGTATGCATGTGTGTGAGATTAGATTTTTTTTTATCACATCAGACATACACCTTTTAACAGAAAGTCACCCCTACTCATCAATAAGCGGATACACAAAACAGGGAACTTCCTTGTATCAATAACCTTTAACTAACACCAAATCTTGTGTTTCCTCAAGGCAAACAATCAGGTAGCTCTGACACCTGCAGCTACTGGAAACATTTGTGTAAGAACGAATCAAACTAGTGGGAGCCTGGGGAAATATAAATACAGTAAGCGGACTGAAAAGACTTCAGCTGGTGCTTAGAAATTGTACACTTATGAAGTACTACTCTTTGCTAATAAAAATACCCTAGAACTCACCACAAGTTAGCTTACTGTGGTGTTGGAGCAATTACCAAATATATTTAGGAGAAAGCTGTATTGTGGATTAAAGCACTGTGTTTATACATGGAACTACAGGAAGGTAGAACAGCTCTCCAAGATGACAATTGCTTTTGAGGTCTGCTGGTACACTTTGCAGAACACATCTATCACTTCATTTCAAAACACAGATATTTCTGTAAAAGTAGAAGTGGACACTACCCATATGTGATTTTATAACTGTACATGTCTTTTTAAAAAGAAATCATAAACTCAGCCTGACCGGCATAAAAGCCAAATTCCCAGGGTACCACTGTACCTAGAAGTACAAGTAGTTATCTAAAAGCTCTTTATAGTTCATGTAGTTTGAGTAATTCCTCTGCGTTTGACAGTTCCAAAGAGTCCATATTGGATTCAAATTGTGCTCTGCCACAATAACTGTTACTTGGTCAAGTTCCCTACCATTTTACAAACATACTCTGAAGTATTTTTCTCTCCAGTACAGTTCTGTGAACTTGAACACATCTCTTTGTTAGTCATGGGCCTAAATAATGCCAATACATATCAGTATTCATACCAAGATAGTAATACGAAAAATGAGAGCATGGGCATAAGAAAACTTTTAATCTGAATTTATTAAACTGTTCCTACATGACAGCGAAATCACTGTGCCTACCAGCTGTAGAAAAACCTCAAAAGTTAATCACAACTATGCAGTTTGTGAGAATCTTGCAGTTCACGAAGGTGTTCTTCAAGCACCTTCTCCGGCTCTTCATCATTGTCACCTGCTCCCTTTTTCTGAAGCATGACAGCAAGAAATAAGAAACAGAATCAGAAACAATTGTAAAACATAATTGTTATTTTCCTTCTGCTGCTAATTGGCAATAACATAACAAATTTATGAATGCGATTATATAAACAAAACAGGAAAACAGTGGACTTGATCTAGAAGGTCTGTTCCAGGCCTGGATCCTATTTTCTGTGCAGGACGGTATTGTAACGGTGGCTTTTGCCATGTACACAGATTCAAGAGACAACTGAGAATTAATCCGTTAATTGCCTTTGATACACTGCTACAGTGTCCAGATGTCATTTGATCCCAACTCTTTTAGCAGCTTTAGCTAGTTTTTAGTACCTCTAGCTTAGGGACAGTGCTAAGTACATGGTAATCAGTAGAGAATAAGAATAGTAGTAGTAGTAACATAGTGTATAATTCATTCATTCACAGACCTTAGATCAGTAGAGCTTTGACAGACTAAATAGAAGTTACAGGATCCCAAAATATCAAATCTGTGAGACAGGTGGGTCAGCTTTTTTCACAGGGCAGAAGGCATGAAGAAACAATTTCAGTGCCAGGTAGCCAATAAACATAATTTATCCCATATTTAGATTAGGATGAATGATCAGTATTATATAAATCAAAACTTTCTGTATGATTAAGATAATAATTTTAAGAGTTCTGGTATTATGATTGCACTCCTTTTTCCTTCAATCGATGTACATCCAAGTTCTTACACATACAAACTCAAACTCTCCTTCAGACTTTAGTTTTATTTTGTATTTGCATATATTCATTTGCATGTATGTCATATTACAGTATGACTTCACCACAGGATATGTATTTGCCATGTTATATCTTCATGGCATTACCTGAACAATTAAGTTATTACACTTTTGTTGTTGTTATCATTACTGGGAAAGCCTATGCTCTCTGAACGTGTTCCCTGAACCCTCATGGTTCCAGACAGTGTTTAGAGGCCAGCAATAGATACAGACCTTCCAATACCCAAGATAATTAACTTAGAACTGCTTTTGTGCATCACTGCATGGCAGTCTTGCACCATTTAAACACAGCCTCATTGCCAACATCTTAAAGAGACAGAATACCAAAAGTTTACATCTGAAAACTACTTGCGCAGCCATCACAATTAAAAAATTGTTTGAAAACGAGAAGTTAAGAACTTTTTTCAATATCCATAGGTTATGAAACCAGCCCAGTGACAAAGAATTCTCCGAATTAATAGGCACACTGCCATCAGACATCAGTAAGAACAGTGCTGACTTCTACTTGTACAGAGCTCTGCAGACATTATCCTTTAAGAAAGTTACTAAAAGGCTAAGGTGGTCAATTTTGTTAGGAAGCAGTATTAAAAGTTTTAAACATGCATAATGTGTTTTCTATGAAAAATACCAACAAGGTTAGTAACTTGATTTAATGTACTGAATACAGTATGTGTACTTATGTGACTAACAGGAACACTTTTATAATAACTTCTCTATTAGAATATCTTCCCATGAAGCCTCAGGCATTCCAAACTTGCACATTATAGAAGACCAAAAATTCCAGTTATCGTGTTCTGGAAAGCACATGTGATCATAGCAATGGACATTATTTTTTTTAGTATATATTAGGATAGATACAAACCATTGTGGAAGTGCACATACAACATTTTCAAGCATTAGATGCACTGAAACTTCTGAGTAAATAATGAGAACTTTTTGGAAAAACATGTCTAGCAAGTAAGTCATTATTGTGAATATCCCAAAGGATAAGTGATCATTTATTCATTTATGCACAGCAATCCAGGAATACGTGATAGGTTACGTATTTTGGAAAAGGACAACACCTAGTCAATGTAAAATATGGTGATAGTTCAGCCTGAATACAAAAATATTCATTTTCTACCTGAGTTTCTTTAAGCTTAGTGGGGAGTTTAAGTGTCACCCTGCAGATACAGAATGAAAAACAGATTAACTTTATTTAAACAGTTTAGTTTCCAGAGTAAGTCTGTAGCTAAGTTACTAATAGAAACAAGCACCTCAAAGAAGCAAAACGTATCAAAACAAATGTCAACCCATGTATGTCACGCCTCTGTGGTGGGATGCAACGAAATATGTTCTAGAGGTTCCCTCTCTCTCCATACTTTAGATTACTGAATTTGCTTGTCATAGCATGTTAATTAGACTACTTGGTAAGGCAATTTTATTATTAAAGTTGACCTTTTCTTCAATAACTATCTCACCTTTCACAGTTCTGAAGCAGTAGCTTTATCTTGTTGATTGAAAACATGGAACTCAAATGTAAAAGGAAAAAATATGCATCTGTGTACCAGTTTCTTCTTCAGTACATTTCCTCTTTTTATGTTTTTTAATACCCTAGAGATATTTTTAGAAGCTAAAATAAGTGATTAAAGACATTTCTGTTGTCAGTTTTATACTTTTAAGATGTCTAGTCTTTTTTGAGTTTTCTATTTGTTTAAAGCTACCTAGCTGAAATGCAAGCCACCCACACAATTTTTCTATGAAAATTAGATATTTGCAATAAAATACTTGTACTGTAGTTCCATTCCTCCATCACACACACTACATCTAGTTTCAGTGGTCTGAACAAGCAAGGGCATGCACATAATTAATTCCATGAGGGACAGCGTATTCGTGTATTTGCACACACAACTCTTGCTCTTTGTGTATCAGTTGCACATAATTTACAATGACTATTTCTGCTAACTTGAGTAGTCTGTGTAAATTAAATTCTAAATAAAGCTCCAACTTTCCAGACATATTTTTGTTGTAGCTTGATCAAACGTTTTCTATTGTCCTACACGCACAGAAGTGTGCACGCACGCACTCTGGAAATGGATTTTTCTATTCTTCAGCTCGTGCTATGCAGTAAAATGGGTATAAAAATAACAACATGGCAACAGTTGCTTGCACATGTGGATGTCATAAACGGTTTGTGTTACTGTACAACCAAAGGCAGAGTCGCAGCAGCAGCGGCGGGGCCCAAATGCATTTCCTCAGGCACTGAGGTGACCTGCAAGTTGCAAACGAGTAATGCGTACGGCGTAAATTAGTTGTAAATTAAAGTCATGAGAGTTTTCCTGATAGATAAATGACATATAGGCATACATGCACACAGGATTTGTGCTTAAAAAAAACCACAAACAACCAAAACCCAAACCAAACACAATACAAAAAACCCCAAACCCACACAGGAATATAGCTTAAAAACAAATTTTAAAAGGCAGCACAGTTTTTCAGGCCGGTGAGGGAATACGAGTTCCCAGAGGCGAGGCCGGTCTCCCCCGTCTCCCTCAGCCGCCGCCGCCCGGCCGCTCCCGCCGGGACACCCGGGCCCTTCCCGAGCGCCGCCTGCCCGCGCTCTGCCGGGCCCTACCCGGACTAACGCCCGGGCGCGGGCTGCCCCGCAGCGGCCCAGGCTCGCATTTCGGTGTTCAGAGCGGTGCCGCCGTTTCTAAGGGAGCGCTGGGGCCGGGCTGTCCCCGCCACGCCCGGCCACCCTCTGTCACCCCCTCCCCCGCGGCCCGCGCTCCATCCTGCCGCCGAGGAACGGCACTCTAAAATGGCGGCGGCCGCCAGCGCCGGCGGGCAGGTGAGCGGAGCGGAGCGGCAGCCTCCCCCCCCCTTCTCACCCCGCCCCGCCGGGCTCCGCGCCGCTCCCCCGCCTCCCGCCCGGCGCCGCCGTCGCTGCTCTGAACGGCGGCCGCCCCTAGCGCGGCCCCTCGCAGCCCGCCCGCCCCCGCAGCGCCCCCGGCCCGGCCCCGCAGGCGGGCGGCGCCGGCCTCGCCCCCTCGGCTCTGTCGGGCCGGGGGCGCGGAGGCGCGGGGAAAGCTGGCCACCCCGTACCAAGCGAAGGCCTGTTCCGGTCCTCCCACAGCGGCGGAAGGAGCGAACCGCCCCCGCTCGCCCTGGCTGCGGGGCCGGCCTCGGCTCCCAGCCCCGTCCGCCCTGAGGAGGGCGCGGGCGGCTCGGCTCGGCTCCTCCGAGGCAGCCTGTCCTTCGTAGGAAGGATTTGCCCGGGAGAGGCCGCACACCTGAGCCCGCGGGAGCGGCGGGGGGCCCGGCCGGGGCTTCGGAGTGGTGTGGTGGAGAGCCGGGGCTGACAGGGAGGGAGGCTCCCGGGGCGGGGGGGGGACGAGGCCGTCTCAAATAGGGGAGTTTGAGAAACACGAATCTCGGGGCACAGCCGACTTCAGGGTGAGCGTGGAGCGCAGCGTGTGGGGTTCTGGTGTGCAGTAGGCCTGCGTTCCCCGTGGGTATGTCTGGCAGCCGCCCGCCTTCGGCAGTCCGGGGGGCAGATGGTGACACACCCGGGGTTGTCGCACAGCTGCTTTTCTCCAGACAGCACCGCTTCTTCCGTCTGTGGCTTCTGAAAGAAAAATATGGCCATTTGTCCCAGACTTTTCCCTTAGGGGACAGCTGCAGTCAGGCTGCTGGCCCTGTTGAGTTCCTGGGCAGACGGCCACCGTCCCGAGGTGCGCTGTGTGGAGCAAGCGGCTGGTGCGCCCTGCAAGCCCTGTGAGCTCCGTGCTTCCTCCCTTCAGCGAGTGCCACCGCTCCGGCACGTTTCAAGTGCACCCACAGTTACTGTGTGTACGCTCCGTACGCCCAGAACGCGCTGGCGTCATTGCGCAGCCAGGACAGGCCGCTCTGGACCGTACGCCTGTTGGCGCTTCCAAGCCGTTCTGTGTTTCCCAAGTTACACCACCTTCGTGTTTTAAACAATGGTGATCTTAACGATGTTGGGCATAATTCGTGTAGTAAAACCATTTTTTTCTGATAGACATTTTACTTTTTATCAACCACTAGTGAGATCCATAATCCTTACGTTACTGGGAGTCATTGCTTTTACAAATTATAGCACGTCAGTAATATACCCTGAAAATCAAAATTGTGTCTATGCTTTTCGACATTAAATGTGCAAGCAGGGTTTTCTGGGTGCATGATTTTAAAATGTCATGTGCATAACGTAAAGTTGCATAAAATAAAGTTGCAGCTGTGTTGCAAGGTAAACTGTGTTCTTGTTCATCACCTGTACTGGGTTGGCTGACCTGAGCGAGAAGCCTATTCTCCAGTCAAGAGACGTTACTTTTTTACTTCATGTCTGTGAACTATGATTCTCCACAGGAAAAGAAAATTAGCGTAAATGTAACATAACCTTTGGAGTATTTTTATCGATTTAAAATGGAAACTGCTAATTTAATACCTCTTTATGTCTCTTAGACTGCATTATAGTTTGCAAGATGCTGTGATGCATATATTAATTTTGGTGTGCATATTAATTTAGACACTGAATATGCATATGTTATAATGTAATGAATCTATAGTTGTGCAGTGTATTATGCTGACAAATGTACTGTGTGCTGTCAGGCAGTAGAAAAACAGCTGAAGATCTGTGGCTTTAAGAGGAATGTGGATGTCGTCGTATTGTATCTGGCTGGACAGTAAGTAAAATGTTTTTCTCTTTGGCTTTTGCTAAAGGTAGAGCACAGTAAATGGTAACCTTTCATAGTGCTTTCTGTATCAGATACTCTCTGAACATAATTTATATGTGAAATGTCAATAAATCATATCTATACCTAGTCCATACATGTTGTGTAGGAAGAAATAGTGAAGATATACTGATACAGACAGCAGAGCTGTACTCACAGTGAAGCAGTTAACTGCCTCAGCCCTAGATACACAATCCTTCTCCAGCAACCCAGAATTGCTCGAGGGTCTGTAAGTTCACAGAGTTGTGCATGAACTTCTACCACAGGGAGCAGAGGAGTGAGGCTTAATGGGCTGATCTCTGCCTGTTCGAACTGGCTCGTAAGCCTGGGTGGAAAGAGTATCAAGAAGGCAAATGAAAAAACACAGGACCTGCCCAGTCTAAGAACTGCCAAATTTCTGACCTCCCTGAAGAAATCTGTTATTGCAACAGTAAACTCGTTGGTAGCACCTTTGAAATTACCTGCATCTCTACTGTTGAGAATTGAAGGGAGGGCAGGGCAACATGAAGCGAGTACAAGAACACTTGTTTGGGGCTGCCAGTACTGATCAGAGAGCTGATCTCCTCTGAGAGCTTTATGAAACAGCTGAAGATGTAGGGCAGATGAGGAGAAGAAACCCTGCTAAGTGAAGGAAGGCAAAGCTTTCATGAACCTGTGGGTGATCTAGGTTGATAGAGGTGTATGTTGTAGAATGAACATGCTGAGAGGCTACCATAGGAAGATGGATACGTGACAGGGCATACTTCAAAGTTTTTGAAAAGCATACTTTGAATTTCTGGCCAGGGCATAATTCCAAGTGTTGCATACCTGTCTGCAGCCTCACAACTGCATCTAGTGTTTGTACGGTTGATATCATATATGAAGAACTAATGTAGTTTAATAATTCAGGGACAAGGTTTTCAAGGTCTCTAGGTCCTATGAATGCAAAAAAAAAAAGGTGTTAAGGGATTTCAGTGTTGTCTAGCCTGTTTTTAGTGGGGGTCAGGTTGTCTTGAAAATCTAAACGTGCCCACTAGGATCTTTCAATTCCTTAGCACATCTTTACACTCAGAAAGCATTTGATGCTTTGTGAAAAGAAAATGTAAAACATATTTACTGTCAAAATTATTAAAATTTTTATTTTAGGAAGAAGAAAACTTACATAAAATCTAAGGGAGAAGTTTAAATAATGAGAAAATTACAAGATACATATATGTATTTTCTAAGCAATACAAGAAAATTATTTTCATGCATACATGTAAAAGAATTAAGACAGTGTACGCAGATTTTAAATTCTTAAATGTTGCCCCCACTGGCTTTGAAATTTCTTTTGGTATGGAATAAAAAGAAATGTTCAGATGGCAGATACAGAAACAATCTGTCTTCCCATGAAACTGTTTTGAGAAAGATGATGCAAGCTGACTTCTTTGATGATTGGAGAGAAGTTAATTCCTTTTATTCTATACCAATTTATATGAACCTTGAACCTCAGCCAATCTCAGTATCAGATCATGCCTCCTTAACTGTTGGTTTGACATAGTTTTCTGCTGGCTAAAATAAGAAAATGAAAAAATAATAATTAAAGTCAATCAAATAAGAGGCAATGAGATTATATTCTTAAACCACTACTATTAAAGGGACATGAAAAAATGTACTTTTGGACACTGAAAGCTGTCATCCTAGGAAAACTGATTAACTTAGCAGTAGGTACGAAAAGAGCGCTGCAGGCCAAAAAGGATCAGTTTGTAAGAGACATGCAAAGTCTGGAAGGCATACAGAAAGGGACAGGCTCTTTTAAAATGTTAGACGAATTAAGCTCTACCTGGGGCAAATTAAATGCCTTAATACCAGAAAAAAAAAAAAAAAAAAGAAAAAAAAAACAGATCAAGGTTGGAGATAGTCAAGATGAGGCTGTTACGAGAGAGGGAGTAAAGCCAATTAAAATGTAAACCTGTAAACTAGGTGTAGAACTGCAGTGACAAAGAATATGAGGAAATTTTGGCTTTGCTACCTGAAAAATAGTTGAGGGGTATACAGGTAGAACCATACAGAAGAATGAGACGGTAGCTCTGCAAGAGCTATGTCCTGTCAACACTTACCTGCTTGTCTTTACTACTTGCCGTAATGTATTTCCTGGTTACTTGTGACAATAGACACATAAATACGTATTTGCTGGGTTCATTTTTATGGAAGCCAAAAACCCAAAGTTTAACAAAGTAGCAGCATGGGATAATCTGGTTTCCAGAAATACACGAGAGTAAAAGTACAGCACCTCATCTTTGTAGGGTTTGCTCTTGACAGTTTTGGTGGGGTTTTTTTCAAGTGCAAGATCAGAAAAGGTGTCTGCTCCCTCTTTGTCTGTGTCTGGAGGGTTTGTTGAAAAAAAAAAAAAACCCAAAAACCAACCCATGGGAAACTAGAAGTTAGGCTTCACAGTTGGAAAACAGGCAGATCATTTTAGGCTGATGTTGTGAGGTTACTTTTTATCAATCCTGTTAGTTCTTTCTGAAACACTTGCCCTATTCTTGCAACATACTAAAATCCATGAAGAAAGTTTTATTAAGCCAATTAAAATTTGTCATGTAAAGGTCATCTATAACCATTCTAGAGGAAATCAAGAACATTTATTTAAAGCAATGAAAAATAAGGAGGAGCAATTAGTAAAAATGGCTTGGCAGCTCACTAATATTCTCTGGTTAGTGGGTAATTTGTTATTTGTAGTACATTAGCAAGCTGAAAGTGCTGGATACACAATTGAACAAAAAACCTTACCAGCACATAGGAGATAGTTTCAGCCTCAGTGGATGTGCAGTTTTATTTAAACCAAGACAGCTAATGAGTACGAGTAAATACTAAGTTTATACGAGGACAGGAGAAAAGAGGGGTGAAAAAAGGGCAAAAGATTTCACAGTATGCACTAATATGGGGAAACTGGTGTGCTTGGTGTCTGTTTTCTGTTGGCTTCTCTGGCATTGTGGCTGGATAATCCACACTGCACCTTCAAAGCAATTTTCCTGTTAGGTTTGTGTACCCAGGATGCCAAACTTCTCAACTTCTTTTCTGAGCAGTTTCTACAAACTGCAAAGTACATGGGACTCATACTTTCTGGGAAAATAAATGGGAAAAAAAAAAGTTGTTCCCATTGCTTTACCACCTGCTGCTTTGTTATGCTTTCAGGTGTGTAGAATGCTTACACTGTCTCTGTCTTGTTCTTTGCATCTTTCGCTGCTATGATTTCTACGGAAGTGTGGCTTTTTAGTGTTTGTATTATATTATTTACAAAAGATTCAACTGTTTATAAAGTGATTAAGCACCGTTAATGTTAAGAAATATGTTACTTTTTTTGTTTCTTCCACCAGAGGACTAAGAATTATCCCAAGTCTATCACGGTTCCATAGGTTAAGGTATTTGTGGATTAACAACAATAAGGTAATCAGGTATTCCTTTAAAGAGAAGAACAATGCATCTCTACTCCCTGATTATTATTTTGTAATTTTTCTAACATGTAGTATTATATAATTGTCTAGCTAATAAATTATTTTCAATTTTCAGACAAATTTAACTGATTTAAATATGTCAGTTTTGAAGAAACTATTTTGTTTTACATTACAGAGTATAAGCTGATACATTTTCTTTTAGTTTCACATCACATTTATAAATTTTGTGGATTTAAGAAGCTGAGGTTTTTTGCTAATACCTTAGCAATAAAAAGAAAGATTGAGTATATTTAGAACTAAGTTATGGCAAAATTACCTGATAGCATACCAATACCTGAGGTCTGGGATAGCAGTTTCCAGCGTAGCAGGTATACTCTCCCCACCGGGGTGGGCAGCTCTTGGAGCAGACCACGGGGTGATATGGCTGTAAGGTGTTCTTGTAACAACTTCCGGGCTTTCTAGTATTTTGGGAAAGGAGTGTACTGCAGGAAATGTGTAGCTCTTTTTTTTTTAATGCACTTGCAGACATGCATAGTTTATTTCCCGGCAGGCTGGTGGTTGAGGTGAGACTCCCGTTTTGCGCTTATGCACACACAAGTGACAACGTATCACTCAAATGGGCTTCTCCCTGTGCACAGGAAAGGGCACTGCAATGCTAGGGCTGATGGGGTGTCTTCTGCCATTATGCAGGCTGTTGTGCCACCTAAATACGTTTGATTTAAGAAAGATTTCCAGGCGTGTGATTAGAATATGACATTGGGCCACATTAATTTCTCTTGTTTCCAATGCACTGTATGGTCCTAAATCAGTTACACAAACCACGTGCCTTACTTTCTCCATCTGTGCAAATCTAGATTATAGTATTTATTATATCCTGTAGGGGTTTTAAGACAATGTTCTGTCAAAATCTCTGGACACTACGGTTTAGTACAGCTTAGACTAAGCACATTGTATCTTACACAAAATCATCTACTTGACAGTAGGATTACCTGATTTAGAAACCTCCAAATACTTGGCCAACCATTAGTAAATGGTTGAATTGAATCCAAACCTTCACCATTAGCCACTGGTAATTAAAAAGAAAAAAAAAAAGGATACAACTCATGAATTTCTAACCTGTTTTTAAATATCTTACTGTACAGTAGTTTACATGACTTTCATAATGGGCTCAAGTTTTTAAAACACCAGAATTGCTTGCTCAGGTAAATAAGTAGCTCTGTGAGCCGCAGAAAAAATAAATTTACATTCCATGTCACTTAGGAGTGTATGTATATCTGCTGCCCCAGGCTAACATCAATTATATAGCATCTTATGTCGACTTCATTGAAAGACCTGTGGTTATCCAACTATTTTCAAAAAAAGCAAAAATATGGATACATTAAAAGGTTGAACTAAAATCACAGATATAATAAGGCTTTCCCTTGTATTTCTAAAGGACACTAAAGAATAAGAGGAAATGGCCTGTTGACCAAGCAGAACTGATCTTGCTGACCATAAAAGAGAGAGAAATCTGATTTTTACATAGATCTAACTTTCCTACCTAAGCAGTAACAAAAAGCATTCTTCTATTTTTCTACATAACTTGCGTGGAAATGTCATTTTCTATGTAACTTGTGTGAAGAAGCCACTCAGTGGCTTTTCTTAGGAGAAGTCTCAGCTAAATGCTCTAATAGGGGGAGGATATTTTTCTGAACTCAGAAGATCTGAGATATTTTTTTCTTTCCTTAAAAATGCATCATAATAATTTTATCACAAAAGAAAGTAAATTTCGGTTGATCCTAAAAAAACCAAACTCATCAAAGATAGAGAAACACCAATATATACAAACGGTATGTGTAGACTGTACACTATACAAGAATCATTGTGAAGAATAGGATTATTTTATTTGTAGAATATTGCTGTTTTCACTGAACCATTTTTTTCTGAGCTGAAGCAAAACTCAGAGAATGGTATTGTTTTGAACTTTAAAGTATCTTTTCTCGGAGGATTTAAGAGAACTTTAGGAATGGAAAAACCTCTGTCTTATTCTCCTCCTTCCAACTTTCAGATACTGTTAATACAGAGAGCAAAGCACATTTGTTTTAAAATCAGTGGCACAATTCAAGGACTGAAGTCATTCCCCCACTAACAAGGGGCTTTGCATCATAGAAATCAGAGTAGTGTCAGGAACAAAGTTCTGTGTTGTTCTTGCATTTAAACTGTAGGAGAAATACCTAGGCACCATTAGCACTCTCAGTTCTCAACTATTATAATGGTCAGCTTTGTATCCCATTGCATATCATTTACCTTGCATTGAAGTCAAGATAATATTAGAGCTGAGCTTCTCCAAGCAAGGGGATGAGATTCCATAGGGACTGAAGGTAACTCTTTATTGGGAATATACCCATATATACTTTTTTTTTTCTCTGTAATTGTAATTGATTCTGTAAATACAATTAAATATCGTATTTGGAAATTTAGAACAAATACATGTTCTTTGGATCTGCTGATGAAGAAATAATTTTAAAACTAGGTGCTGGACTTATTCCAAGAATATATTTCAGGATTATTCTTAAATCAGCGTGGAATTATTACCTCCTACAAGAGTGCTCTCGCAATAAAAAATATTTCAAATGTGAATAGAAGTAAAGGAGAACGTGAAGACCAGTAATTCAATGAAATCTGTTTCCAAATACAAATGTTAATTTTTTTGGTTAAAAAAATTAGGTAAGGATGTGCTACAAGTATTTGATGTGTAATTAGTATTTCTAATGAAGGTTCAGCTGTCAAGAGAATCCTTAAACAAAGAGTCTTAAACAGAAATATAGGAAACTACCTATAGCGTAGGGCCAGACTGGCCACTGAAACGAACAACATAGTTAAACAGTTTTCAAGAGGCTGTGTGTGTACTTCTCCAAAGTTAAATTTAGACTGACATATAACAGTTTTCCTAACTCTAATTTCAGATCCAAGATTTAACCTTCTTGATCAAAAACTATTGCTTGACTGAACTCTATCTCAACAATAACGAACTGACAGATATATCAGGTATCAATATTCCCTTTTTAGGTTGTTGAGCAGAGGCCTATACTTTCTCCTCTGTGTATTGGCATTCAAATTTATAAAAGTGGATGACAGTAGGTAACTTCATGGTTGAAAGCTCCTATGTATGCATAACAATACAAGTTAATTATCTTTTCTTAGAGATTTAATTGTTCCAGCATACTTGAGTGTCAATAAGGTGATATGTTTATCCTGGTCTAAGGGATGAAATGTCATTCACTTTAATGTCAGGCAATTGTAAAATATTTTTCATCTTACATGAGCATATTTCATATTGAAAATGAACATGCAGAGCTCTTTTTACATGATGATTTGTGGTCCTCTTGCTGACCAGGTACTCTGTAAACTGATAGAAGTACCTTTTTGAGAGTCATTTATGTTTATATGATGAAAAACTAATAGCAGTGCTGACAGACTTAACATGAAAGTAAAAGGGTAATAGATTTGTACGTTGCCCCACTTATGAGGTATTCACTAAGGTTCTGCAGTTTCTTCGTGGTATAGTTACATTTATAATCAGAAGTATTTTGTAAAGTTACCACAAAACTGTTTTATTTTAAAATTGCCTGTCTTACACTTCTATTTCAGTTTTACTTGCTCATGTAGATTGAAGTGGCTGTACCAGACTAGTGAATTTGTGAATGAAGAGGCCAAAGCATAATAACTTTGTGTATACTCTAGATATTTAAATGTCAATATTTTACTTTTCTCTGGCCTTATAAAGTGTTGGGATGAGAAATGATGTTGAGTGGTTTCTGTAAGATTTTGAGAAAAATGGATGTTTGAAAGAAAGAAACATATGGCCACGAGAGACAATACAGAAGATAACAAAATATGGGTAAACAGATGGCAAGTACCAGTGGTAGAGAAACGTGGATGAGAAATACTGTATAGAATTTAGAAAATTAGCTGTCTACGCCTGATATGGTGTGAGGATGTGAATACATAGTCTGGGTCAGCCACAACAATATTTTTGTAATAACTTTTTAATACAAGAATAATTATTTGAAATTGAACGGTTTTCTAAGAAATTCACTATTTATTGCTTGTGAGGCAAAGGTAGTATTAGGGACATACTATTGTTTGTGAGGCAAAGGTAATATTAGGTAAGGGTAAAAGGAGTGAAAATGAATTAATCAAAGATTACTGGGATATAGCAGAAAGGAAGGGAGGATGCAGTTGGTGTTGATTTGTTGAGGCAAGGGTGATGGGGACAAATGGAAGGAACTGAAATGAAAGAAGTTAGCCATATGTTCAAAGGATGTGACTAGAAAGATGAAAGGAATATTGAAATCTCTGATAATTTTTATTTTTACTAATCTCAAGCAAGGTGTTACCAAAAGGGGGACATAGATGGGTAATTAGAATATTGAATTCAGTGTGCAGCATAACAAAGTAATTATCTAATAAAGGCAGTCAGGTATGGTGAGAATAATTAATTGTTTTTTACTTTATTTCAGGTGCTCTGAAACACTTATGTGCGTTACAGATTCTCTTGCTTCACAACAACCAGTTAAAAAAACTTGACAAAACAGTGAAGGAATTGAAAGGAATGATAAGCTTGCAGACCCTAAGTAATACCTTGTTTTTATTTTGCAGAACAGCGAGCGGTAGTTTTTTAGTGTTTCTTATCAGAATGTTTCTTGTCTGTTTCCGCATCATTTGCCAGTAGCTTTTGAAGCTAATTATCAATTTCAACCAAATTTGACAGAAGAAAGAGATCTCTAAGACATGAAAATTCCACAGAGAGTACCTCAACTAAGAAAAAACTGCCAAATGAGGTCAGAAGTTAACTCTTTTTGGCTGCTGGCTAGCCAGTCTCCAGGATGAGTAGCTTGCAGACAGCCAAAGCAGTTGACTGCTACATTTTTGTAAAAGAACATGGGAGTACAGTGAGATTATCACAGAGGTGGAGGTTGTTGAGAAACAGGTCTTACTGCTGTTGAGAGTGTGAGTGAGAAGTTATAGAACCCAAATTCCTGCCTCGTTAATTCTGTTGCTCATAGAACTTACTTTCTGCATATTTTTGGCCAACTCTATGGATTTCTAGAGTCTAAGAATAAATATAATTTAGATATCAAATACAACAATATCTGTTAAGTGGCATGCTTTTTGATATACTGGCTGGAAATGAAAGTAGCACAGGCTCTGAAATTTCAAATTCAGTTATGCGAGACAGTGTTGGCGCCACTGAGTTACAATGTAAGAATTAGCCTCCAGGGAAAGTAGGATTACATGCTATTAACCTATTGAAAGTGAAAGTGTAAGCAGTCTTTTTTCATGGTTCCTAAAGGAATGTCATCATAGGTCATGCCAAATGCTCAGTACTTTGAGAAAACAGGAAACAAGTTTCACGTCTTAGTGACACAATTAATAGAGGTGAATGTCATCAAGCCATACCTCCTTATGCATTCAAAAAATTGAATGTCTGATTGTGGGAAAGGAAAATGTGGCTTGAAAAGTACACTTTTAATTGAACTTGACATGGGGCCAAAATTAAAAAACGAACCAAGTGTTTAGGAAGACAACATGCCAGCCAAATTATTGTAAATTTTTCATTATATGCAAGACTGAAAAAACAGTCTATTTAAGAATGCAGTTGTTGGAAGTGATTAGGCAAAGCCTCGACAGACATCCTATGTATGAATGGTGCAGTCACTTGAATTTAATGTGATAGCCCTACCAATTAATAAGGAGCTTCAGCAAGCACAGGGAGTTTGTTGTACTTGTTGCAGTCATCTGTGGGAAATAAAGACAAATAGCAGATAGTTAAAGTGCTGCTGAGTTATTATGAATGGCAGTCATAAAGACATAGTGCAAATTGGGTGCATTTTGGACTAGCCACCACCATAGAAAAGCAAGTGTTTGAGAGAACTGTCAACCAATATATAGAATATAACAATCTACCCTCATAAAAAGTTGTTCTTTAGTTCAAATATATGAAAGTAAATGCTAATGAGTGGAAGAAACTTAATAACCTTAACTTTACGGTCGTGCCTTTTTCACCTTTGCTGTCATGAAAAAATTGTCAATGTGTTTGTTTCAAAGAAATTTCATAATAATGATTTCTCAAATTAACAGGACTCTGATCAGTTTAATAAAATGCACTGTCATATTTGAAGTAAATGACAGCAGTAAATGAACAAAATACATTTTCAAAGTCATATGCTATATATCCTATCGTATTACTATATCATTTATTTGCCTACTTGCAATATTCAGAAATGTGAAATGGTTGCAGAATTTGCACTGTGTAGCTTTGAAAAGGCCTGCACTCACAATTCACCTTTATAAAATAAAAACTGTTTTGGGAATGGGAGAGTTCTCACTGTGGTGAGGTAGATCTTTTCTGTTGCCAGACAATCCAAGTAAAAGAACACACTTGCTAGCCTTCAACAGAACTTCTGGATGCATAATAACATCTTATTATTTTGTAGCTGTTGGGGGCAGTAGGACTATTAATATGGGTAAGTCTAATACGCTGTTATTGTTCACTTCAGAAGTAGTATCCAGCTGCCAAAATGTCGCATTTCTCTTCCTTAAGGCTCTCGTGATTTTTAGCCACTGCCCTGCACTGGAGTTATAGCATAATGCCATTCTTCATCAGGCGTTTAAGGAAGACGCTCAACTTCTAAAGATTTGCTGAGTGGGTTGCTCACAGCTGCAGCCTGTTGGGAGACACGGAGGGTTTCTTTATGGGCTCACCTTGTGCTCACATCTCTCTTTTGGAATCCAAGATTTTTGTTATGTACTCTGTAAATTGCCTCAACTGATTTATTATCCACAGCTGATAATATCTGGCTGCTAGACCTCAGAAAACTCTTTTTCTGCTTCAATATATTTCTACCACAGTAGTTCCTTTCTGCCCCATGTGGGTTAGGCACACTGTTTTCCTACAGTCCAAATAGAGAAAACAGACGAAACCATGGAGGAAGAAAGCATTATCCCTAATTTGTAGAAGTAAAATTGCATGACCTTGACAAAAAAGTAGATAGCACAGCCAAGAATTGATCCCAGATGTTTTGTAAAATAAGACCATCTTGATCCATACAATGGTTGGATTTATTGTAAGAATGAGCAATAGACAAATTCATGTAGTCTAAACCAAACCTACAAATCAGTATTGACGAGGAGGGACATGCTCCAAGTAGCATCCAGAGTCAGAAGTACTTAGTGTCAACGCTGGTTTGTGTGTTGGAAAAAATCTCTCTTGAATCTTCATTCCGTTCCACTACCAAATGTACCTGCTTTTAGACATCTTTCTGAAGCATTTTTCACTCTGGAATGCTGTCACATATTTTCTTGATTTAAGAACAGATTTATCAGATATATACCTAATATTCTTTCTGATTAACACTTACTAGAAAAAATAGCTATATACATTGTTGGGTAAAAATGGAACTTTCTTTTGCTGCCACCTTGTGGGTCATTTACTACTTCTAAATACAGTGATTTTAAAAAATTTGTTAAAGCATTTAAATATTTGAAGTTCTTCTCTGAATACATGAACAGGCATTTTCTGTACACAGATACCAAATGCCCATTGCAGCCTTACTGCGCCCTCAAAATAACTGCTGAATCACGTCAAGCACTGAGCCCTCTTTGGCAGTCACACTTATTCTGGAGAACATGAAATGGCATCTTGTAGTTTACAAATCTGTGTGGAATATTTCTGGACTTTTTTCTTCTTCTAGTGTCTCTTATTTGCTTCTGTAATACCATTTTCCCCTCCCTAACTGCTAAAATTACATGTAACAGTTGTGTTTTTTTTACCCTGGAGTGAATATTAGATGCAGCCTTTCCTCAAAAAGAAAAAAAAAAAGAACAGTGTAGACCTTGGTAGAAGTTGTCAAAATTATCAATTTAAGAATTTTTTTTCCTCTGCTCTGATCTCAAGGTAGCAGCCTCCTGATTATCGTCTCAGAAGAACAGCATTTATATAGGGAGAAAAATAGAAATATTATGTTTTTAATTTAGAAAAAACCTCCACACCCAACAACACTTGTCTGTTTGTTTGTTAGCTGATCTGGGAATGAGCCAGTTTGTATTTTAATCAACCTCAGGTGTCACTCTCGTGAAACTGATCTGGCTTGTCAGCTAGGCAAATGTGCCACATCTGGCAAAGCAGCAGCGCAGCATTGATACCTGTCGCTGTGTTGCAAAGGTTTGGTTATTCAGGGAATGTGAACCTGAACCTAAGTATTTTAATCAAACTGCTAATGGGCTTTTGGAGTTTAGTACCTCAAGTCTCAATGAAAGTTAGCGGGACCCAGGTTCTCAGGAACTTAGACCCTTTTAAACATTTTACTCTTTAAGTTTCTTGAGTCTTCAAAGTCGTCATCCGTCAAAACATCAGAAGATTGGGTGTTGACATTTTATACTGGGACTATGGGATAAGAAATTTATATCAGCTATGAAAAAGCCTTAGGTGTCCTAAGGCTCATCTGGTTCTAACTCCCTTCCTTTACGAATTTTGTGTCTTACCTTTAAGCTGTCACCCCTAAAAGACTACCATTATTTAAAACAGAGGTCACCTAACAATACATGAGAAAATCAAAGGCAAACATTTAGTGGTTTTGTCTGTATATCATAAAAAATAGAAAAAAAGCCTTCAAAGGTTTGGAGTGCATGACGGCACTTTTACTCAGCTCTTGCCTGTGCTATTTTGCATACTCTTCAATAAGCCACTTCTTGCAGTCCGTGTTTAATTGAGTAATTTTGCATGTGTAAAGAGACTGTGCTTTGGTTACCCAGCATAAGAACAATTTGAATTTGATAATATTTTGTACAAAATCTTTGGCTACTAGCGATGTTTAATTTTCCTGCCTTGCTAAGTTAGTTGTTTTTCTTTTGCTGGATTTGATTTTCTGTGATGTTGTTTGTTTTTTCTGTATAATTTTTGCAGACCTGTTCCATAACCCTCTGGCACAAGACCCAGACTACCGTCTGTATGTGATACACTTCCTTCCTTCGGTACAGCTCCTTGACAGGAAGCGTAAGGATTGCTTTCCTCTTCTCACAAAGCATTGACAGTCGCTTTTGATTTTAATCAGTTTTGAAAATAGGTGATTTAATGTTGCCTGTTCATTTACATGCATTTGCTGGTGTAGCAAAATATTTAATGAACAGATACCCATTTTTGCAAGATTTGTCAAGCAAATAGAGTTTGCATGGCATGAACAGTTTACTCTGCCAAATGCTTTTGATTTCTGTCTTTTTCTTTTTAAATTGTGTGTTTGTCTTGTATCTTGGTCTATATATTTTTGGGTAAGACAGATAAAAGCCTGTTCTGAGAAACATGTACCTACATTTGTGCATGCAAACTGGTATATTCACATGGGTGAGCGTGTTTACTTAAATATGGATAATATCCTCAGCTATCCACGTGTTTCTGTACAGTTTAAATATGTATATGCACATTTCTTGATGAGGTACATGCTGACCAAGCTTTCAAATATAAACCTTCATAAATCATCAAGAGATCTTTCACAGCTTGTCTATTGTAAATTCTACAAAAAAAAAAAGAAAGAAGTCTTAAGGATAGCCAGATGATAAATCAGTCAATCCATAAACCCGCCACAGCTCACCCAGAGAATCAACTTCAGTGACTTTTGTCTCTGGTGTTTGGAGAGCTATGTGAGTGGCAGGAGGACTGAAAATTACTGGAGAGCACTGAGAAAGGTCTTGATTCCTACCCCAGCTCTACCTCATAAGAAAGTAGCAAGGAGAAACAATGTCATCTTGAAAACCTGCTCCCAGTCTGTAGGAGAATGAGGATGCAGGACTTGCTCAAGGCAGCCGCAGGACATCTGCAGGTGCTGGCAGACTCTGTAGCTCTGTCACGAAGGAAAGCTGGTGAATGGGCCACCGCATGTGTCAGGGGTTGATGAGGAGCTGCTGGATCTGACCACATGGCCATTTGCTTACACATTCATTTTGCACTGGTACCTCCAGTCTCTTGAATATTTGGTCTTGTGTTACATTTGTGCTTAGCACGTCTGTCAGGCTGTTTTATTAATGATCTTTTTTGACTAGGGAGCGATGACTGGAGCTTAATGTGCTGGAAAATACGTCTTGCATTTACAGGTCTAGAAACACTTCTGTAAAACTTCCTGGACTTAATCTCCTAAATACAGTTACACTGTAATCAGTCCTAGATTAAGACTTGAGGCATTAATTTGTATCAAGCTGTACCCTGGACTTTCTATTTAGTGAACTATTTCTCTAACATTATAAAGCTTCTTCACCATCTGTGGAACATTACCACAGCATAGTCCTGGCTGTGTCCTTTACACGAGAAGTGCTCACACTCCTGTTACCTCCAGGCACGACTACTGCAGTTCCTTCCTAATTGGTCCCCTAGACACCATGACTTAAAAACTTCCCTGAATTCAAAATGCTTCTGCCAGAGTTAGTTACTTGTTCTCACTTCTGTTCCATAGCTGAAGTACTAGATTAGTATGCAGTTCATGTCATTGAAGTTAAAATCCCTTATTTGACTTAACAGTCTCAAGCGCTTTGTTTAAAAGTTATTTTCTAATTCAAGTGCAAAACAGGAAAATTTGAAGCTTTTCTTTTGATTGCACTCCTACAGTTTTCTCGGTAATTGAGCAATGGGAATTGAACTGGTCTTGAATCAGGACTTGGTTTTGCTGTTCATAAAGAAATTTCCAAACATTTACTGACTTCTGCAGTAGATCTTATTCCAGAGGTATGAAAAGTCTTGCATCCTAGTTTCTTGGTTTAAAACTTCTGATCCTACTGCACTCAAAAGAAAAAACTATTTTCTTGGACAGGGCTTCACCCTAAAGCCTTAGCACGTATCACTTCATGTTCCCATTTTGAATTGTTGTGAAATTATGCAGATTTACATTGCTATTGTTACAAAAGTCTGCACAAAAAAAGTGAACCACCTACTGCATGCAGATAGATAATAGCCGCCTTTTAGGTTGGTTGAAAAAATAAATTGTTTATATCCCTTTTAACAGCAGTTACACAAAAAGAAAGGGAGTCAGCGCTTCATCTTTATAACCGCGAAAGGTCTTGTGTTGTGCGGTCAATAGCTTTTGGAAAGAGAGTAAATACACCTCTGGGGACTACAGTGGGATCTAGCAGAGGCACTCAACCAGCCAGAAGACTGATGATGCCCTCAGGTATTTATAGGAATGTAAGGAAAAGCATACATTGTTAGGTGATTTGAATTAGAAAAAGTTCTTTTGATTCCTCTGATAAAGAGTTCTTGGTTTTAGTAATAAAGTGTCAATCCATTAGAAACTCAACCAAATTGCTTCCTAAAGTAAATAGTAGTAGCAGCAACAGGCAACAAATGAATCCTTCTGCTAAGTGTATTGTGGCAAATAAGTTGTAGTCACTTCCTGTAGTTACAGAATTGTCTTTAAAGATAGCTGAACAAACAAAATTTCATTTTTTCAATATGTGTCTTGTGAGTGTTTAGTTTTACTTTTATTTAATTAAAAACATTTCAGTACACTTCTAGGTTGAGTCTTAGGCAGTGATCAGCATCGTAGAGTTTTGATGCCCTCTAGTGCTTTTAGAAAATAATCTCTTGAAGAAAGTATTTTTTTCTAAATAGCATTTTAAATTTGACATATCTTGCCTAGTTTTGTAATCAGATTCTTTTTTTATGCTTTCCAAGCTGAGAATATTTTAATGATGTCTTATAATAGCATATAAAATAATTTTTAGAGTTCTTAAAACACTCAGATCTTGAGGACAGCATGATCCTGGCACAAGAAAGCAGGTGAATACTACCTGGAACCTTGTGACTTGCACTGTATGATAATCCAGAACAAATCTTTAAATGCCACACAATCTTGATTGTTTTTTTGGCGTTTTAAAGATAAGAAAAACAATATTGTGCATAGATGACTGAATTGGTAGCATTTTAAACAGTAGTGCCGACGAAGTTTGGAACAGTAATAAAATATCCATAATTTTTTTTAAATGTATGTATCACAGTAGTAAACCTGAAAGCGGTGTATTTAACAGTAATTTTGAAAAGGTTGGGAAAAAAAGGATAGTTTAATCATATTTAATAATTTGTTTTGCTGATAATTGTCAAAGTAGGCATACAATTTTTATCTCTACCATGCATTCTATTCACATATATAGACAGTGGCATCATTTTTCTGTGAAAGAAAAAAAAGTGCATGGAAATGTATGTCTATGGGAAATAAAATAAAAGAACTCCATAAACTTGAAAAAAACCCCAACATATACTTTTTTCCACAGTAATTTAATAAAAGATATCTTGAACATTTCAAATCATCTGCTAGTTTTCAATTCATTTGAACAAGTAATTTAGGATCAGGATGGTAATCCTCAGCTAATCAAAATGCTGTACAGCCATTAATGTTTTAATTTGAACTTTTTGTTATAGGTTGTGAATTTGGAAATCACACAAATAGGTAAGTAATTTTTTGGATTTTGTTTTTCTTTTGCATCTCTGAAGTATTTACTTAATTTCCTCTTCTCATGTCTGAAAAATACACTAACCAGAGAAAAGGGCCAGTAAAAATGAGCTTTTGAAAAAAATTCTGGTCTTTGTATTTAACCTAGTTGCAACTCTATACTATTCTGATGAGGCAAAGTACCCACTGCTATCTGAAATTTAATATTGAAAGGTATTCCACATTTGGAAGTGGGTATATAAAAATGCTATTTATTTATAAGATCAAATACTGATCACTAGAAAAAGCACGCTTTAAGTATTAGAGCGTCAGAATAGCTGTTCTGTATTATGGCCCTGAAAACTTTCCCCTGACTGGCTGTTCAAAAATCCATACTGTCTGGAAAATATTATGACTTGTAGAATGAAACATTTTTAGTCTGTGCTTGATGTTACTTTTATTCTGTTTGGTTTCAAAATCATAGAAATAAATGTTAAACTTGTCTCTTATCTCTCTGTCTGGATTGAGGCAGTAGAAAGGTTGCATTTTAATGTGATGACATTTTTAGGTACTATCTTCATAAGAGAAAACTTACAAACTTCAGATATCAGGCTTGTTTTTACTTTGTGGCTTTATATGTGAAAATATGAAAATTTTATCAAAGAAAATAACATAAGCCTACATATGATGGTATCCTTTAATAATTTGATTTTATACAGCTACTCACTTTGAGTACAGCTCTTTACAATCAAGCTAATTTATGTTTAAAAATGAATTCTTACCTGCTTTCAGTGGAGTTAGCTGTCCTCATTGATAGAATGGATGTGCAGCTTCCTCTCCATCTAATGTAGATGCTTAGGCTTTGAGAGGTACTTTTGCATGACAAAGTGTGTTATACTCGGTGGAAATAGTCGCATGGTTTATAATAGGTGTGTGTTGCTACAAGTACATCTTTATGAAACAAGTTCTTATAAGATCAGATTTTATTATTGTATCAGCGTTAAAGGTTTTGGTCTACCATGAAGTCCTTGTCAATTCTGCATCGATGTTCTGAGTCTGCCACTTTTCTCTCGCAGACTGCAGCTGTGGCAGGGTACACGAACAACACAAGCTCAGGGTGTTCTGGGTTCAGAGCTTGGAGAAGGGATGTTTGCATGGTGGCTTGTTAAAAGTTCCATGTTGAAATAAATGTGCATTTGCATTAATGGGTATCATATCACTATGAAATCATAAAGTTAGTTTTATGATTTCCATTGAATCAGAGCATTAAAAGTATATAACATAATTTTTGTGGGGGGAATAAAGCAGTGAAAACAAAATAACATTTTAAAGCCTATTATAAATGTATTTTAAATAATTTATGACATGATTTTTTTCATTGGGTCTTTTTAGTCTAGAAAAAAGAAGACTCAGGGGGGATCTTATCAATACTTATAAATACTTAAGGGGAGGGTGCCAGGTAGATGAGAAGAGCCTTTTTCAGTGGTGCCCAGTGACAGGACTAGAGGTAACGGGCACAAACTGGAGCACAGGAAGTTCCATTTTAACATGAGGAGGAACTTGTTTCCTTTGAGGGTGGCAGAGCACTGGCACAGGCTGCCCAGAGAGGTTGTGGAGTCTCCCACACTGGAGACATTCAAAACCCACCTGGATGCCGTCCTGTGCAACTGCTGTAGGTGTCCCTGCTGTGGCAGGGGGGTTGGACTGGGTGATCTCCAGAGGTCCCTTCCAACCCTGATGATTCTGTGATTCTGACCCTGTGATTCTGATCTTTTCTCAATTTTTTTTGCTTTCTTATATTTGTTAACAGAAGAATCCTTCCAAATATTTAAAATTTTCAAACCCTCACTGTTGTTAGTGTCATTATGACTTCTAACTTCACTTTCAACACAGAGTGGGTTTAGTAAATTAGCTCCAAAGTAGTTTGGAAACATTCAGATAATGTGCATTCACTTTGTTCTTTTTGCAGAGTACCATTTGAGAACCCCGAAGATGCTGTTTTACTACGGGCAATGACAAGATCTCTAATGGAATTTTCCTCTGTTGACTGGAACAAAGTAGCCACCTGTCAAGAAAGACGGCTTGAAAACAAAGTGGAAGAACCCCGTGAGAAGCTGACAGTCCAATTTAGATGAGTGCTTTCTTCCTTAAGAAAAAAATTATCTTTCTCCATTGTGAAGATAAGCCTCTTAAGTAAGTTAATATCTCAATAAAACAAGTAGACTAAAACATGCATCTAATTAAATGAACTTCCAGCAAAAAAAGTATTAGTGTAAGATGCCTTTTATCATCAGATATGTAATATGGAGCGTGAAGAAATTAAGAAAAAAATTATAAATAGTGGCAATGTTACAATAAAAGTTGCTTGGAATGCAATTCTTACCATACTTTTGGTATCAGAAATTATAAAGCTAAACAGCAAGTTATTTTTTAAGAAACTAAGGATAAATAATTTTATCTACTGGAGAATTAGACTTACTGTGTTCACTAGCAGTAATTTGTCTTCCTCTCTCAAAATAAAGATATGAGAAAGCAACCATTAAGCTTTTCTCATTTCTGAGAGGGATTAAAGTTTCAATTTGCTAATTTGTGTGCTGCAGGAATGCACTGGCAACTCAGTTTTATGAGGATACTCACTTGGTCTCAATACAGTGGAACAGTGGAAGCTCTTAAGCTTGCTAACACCTAGCTCTTGTCGGTGGCTGCTAATATTCTCCCAGGACGCAGGCTTCTGCTTACTGGTCCTTTTGGAGAGACGGGACTTGCCATACAGAACGCACTGCCCCCAGACTGCTGACTGGTTTTAACACACTCCCTTTCACAACCACGTGGGTCATACAGTGCTGTAGCACTACAGCTGACACTTTCGGCTTCTAAAGCCTGTTACCACTAAGGAAGCTAGGAGGACACGGGCATATAGATGGAAAATAATACATTTCCTCACATCTTTCTCCCTCCATTCTGCCACAGGCTTAAGGTCAATGCTATCTCACCAGTCAAAGCCCTTCTTCAGCCTGTGGCTTGTCTTCTGCGTTCCTGCATGCTTTCCTAGGTTAGCACAGAGTCACAGGACAGTCAAGGGTGGCAGGGATCTCCGGAGCTTATCCAGTCCAACCTTTCTGTTGAAAGCAGGTCTGAGATTAGGTTATCCAGTGCCCTGTCAGGGCGAGTCAAGTATTTCCAATGAGGGAGGTGCCACCACTTCTTGGCGATCTCTTCCAGTGTTCGGTTACACTCCAGAGCATTTTTCTTATATTCAGATGGAATTTCACCTGCAACAACTTGGTCCTGTCAGCTATTGTTCTGTCACTGTGCATCCCCCATCTTCTCTATAACTACCCCTACGTGTTGTAAGACTGTGATTAGATCTCCCCAAGTCATCTTTTCTCTGGGCTGAACAAGTTCCTCCAACCCTCTGATCATCATGGTGGCACCCTCGCTGGACCTCTCGTGTTTTTCCATGTCTCTCTCGAACTGAGTTGACTGAAACAGGACACACTATTCCGGATGTGGCCCAGCAACTGCCAAGGCAAGTGGAGTAATTACACCTTTGATCTGCTGGCTGGACTATACTTTTGTCTTCACCAATGCATGGCACCATCTACCTTCGGTGCTGCCAGGGCATCCTGCTGGCTCCGGGTGAGGTTGCTGCCCACCAGGACACCCAGGTCCTTTTCAGCAGACCCAGACAGATCCCAGTCTGTACTGCTGCTGGGGATCACTCCATCCCAGGTACAGGACTTTATACGTGTTAAATCTCGCAATTCCTTTCACCTTTTTGATGTAAGATTCCTTGCTTTTTTATTTCTGCTTCCCTATTTTTCTTGTTTAAAGTTCCATGCATTTTGTAAATGCCCTTAAAATAGCCTCGTCTTTGTGGTTTTAAAAGGTAGAGCAACACCTTGGTTTTGATTAGGTTTCAAGAATGTTTAATTTCTCAAATTGAATCAGTCTACAGAGAAGCTAGACCAAACTGAGCTTCGGCTAACATGGTTTCTTAAAGAGATCCTCCCTAAGCAACCGTCCATGAGGATTTAGGAAACGTAATCCCCAGTTTGTCTTGAGTCTTTTGAACTCTGACAGCTGACTATGCTCATGGAGGTAGTCTATGATGGAATCAGTTCATAGTGGCAATTTCACAACCACAGAATCTGTAGATTTTACATGTCATAATAGACACGGAAAAGGCTGAATAAGTTTCTCTGAAAGCAGACTGTATCCCACTTGGAACTTGGAGTTAGGCTAAGGTAGTAAGTAATGTCATTTCAGAGTAAATTTCATTGATTTCAAAATTTTTACATCAAATTAGAGGCACGGTATTTCTGGCCTGGAATCTTTCTCTGCCCATGTCTTCTTTTGATTAAAGAAAAATTAAAGTGCAATGAAGATTTGTTTCAGTTTTGCAATGCAATGTTTCAACATAAATAATTTCATTATAGAATCCTTTTTAACACCTAATTCAACATTTTCCCCAAAGAATATAGATTTTGAAAAGAAAATACACATTTTACAGCAGTAACTTAAAAAATTTTAACATGCCTTCCTGTAACCTTTTTGAGCATATAGATGGGCTCAGAGAAGAAGACAATGAGTTAATTTATATGTATATAAACTTTGATGGTGAGAAGTCCGTCAAAACCTCTTAGATTTTTTGGCCCTCCCAGTGTTGCACACAAGTGTCCCAGGAATGCAGAGATTAAACAAAAAAACCCCTACTATGGCATCCAGAAGCTCTTCATCATAATGTTTGCTGTCTGCTCACATTTGTAGTTTGTAAATGTTGGATGCTGTCCAACAAGCCACAACACAGTAGAACCACCACCATGTCCAGCTTACTTAAAAGGCGGTGCTTTCCATATACTCAACCATTTGAGCTTTGTCAAAAGGTTTGAGTCTGTTTTAGAGCCATTAGTGAAAAAGAAGTAATGATGTTAGCTATTTATATATGAAGAAATACTCAAATTACAAAAGTAATTTCAAATTTTACTGAGAATTCCCTTTAGTTAGATGAAGAAAAACCTTCAAAATCTACCCGCATCAAAAATCTATCATCATTTGAACATGCAACATTTAGTTCACTGGAAGATCTGCTCAAGACAGCTTTAGAAGCTTTTAGATACTCTTAATTCAATCAGATTTCCCAAGGTGAAGGCAACAGTGGAAGAGAGAGTAGGTATGAAAAACACTTAGCCTGAAAGTGAACTAGGGAGCAAGAACTGCGATGAGGCAGGCTAGACAGATTCTCAGCTGCTATGTCCTTAGATCTTGCGTAACAGCTGCAGAAGTGAGAACTCCATTTTTCCTAGCGGAGGGGAAAATCACACACCCTTGAAGGTGCAAGAGCGTGTCTGTTGGCTTTGCACTCCACAGCTGTCTTGTCACTTAAAACCTTGCTTAAGGAATCAGTCAATTGCATATGAATTTTCGTTGTGCTTTAAGTTCCTCATAAGTAACACAACACATGAGATGTTTCCTCCAATTCATGATTATGCAAGAGCTAGTCATTATCCCAGGTTTATGCAGGACCTACCAACCATGATCTTCCAACAGAAGAGCTGTCGCCAGCTCAAGCTGAGGAAGGCAGAGGTAGCTCCGGAGCATCAGTGCGCACCAGGACCCTCACTTGGATTTGCAATTGCTCTCTTCCGGACTCACTGCAAAGAGAGAAGTGTGGCAGCCTCTGCTCACAGTGACTTTGAAGACTTTTCAAGTTAGAATGAGAACACAACTGCATAATCTGCATCAACGATCCCACACCACACCTGTTTCCAATGGTCATACTTTCTCCTCTTGCTTGGGCTTTCCTTCTTTATCAAGAAGTGTTGGCTGGCAGAAGGAAAGCAGGATTTGTGCTGTGGGTTTTATCAGACTTCTGAAATTGTGAATCATTTGTCCTAAAGGGTCTGCATTTTCAGGGAAACCTTAGAGAGCAACACCTTCCCATGAGCCCCAAATGCTACGTGTAGAATAGGGACCCAGCAGCATTTCTGCATTCCCAGATCCTAGCGTGGACAGCGAGGACATCACGACTCCATATCTAAGTTCCAGGAATGCGTCTCTTGCTTGCCAATTGTCATGAAATCAAACTTGTACACCTGAGCTACGGGAGGCTCATGCATGTCAAATAAGAATGTCAACTTACGTTCCAACAGGCATTAACAGATGCAGTAAACAAGAATTGCCACTCAGCTCCTTTCTGTTAAAAAAAATCCCTTTATTCTTCACAATTTATTCTTCTAATCCTTGAAATTAAAACACAGGTACATTCCCTGCACAGGTGCATTTATGTATCCTCACCCTTACAGTTTTCAGAATATTAAACAAAAACTTCCAATATATTAAATAGTAAAAAATTAATAGCATTTTTCCTCTGCTTTGAGGATGGTCCTTATTCCTCTAAATTGAAGGATATTGCCATGTTCAAAACACCAGTTATTCATCCAACAATTAGAGAATCTCAAATTTTGCCATCGTTATGCAGCAAGCGATATTTTCGGTTGTGGCATTCCCATGGATTTCACGAGACAGTTGTAAATCTGAGTGAAAACTGCAGAGTTAAGGGAAGCTATTTTCTAGATATGGTATTTAGTTAAAAGCCTAAGTGAAATCCCAGTTGCTTCAATGCATACATGAATTTTCCCATTTAGTTCACTGTGACCAGGTTCAGCATGAGCAATATTAAGCATCTTTTTTGTTTATGAAATAATTCATAAGCAACATCCCAGTGTGCTCTAAGGCATCTTTACCTGAAAGCTGAGATTTAGAAGCCATTATTCTTGTCAGTCAAAATATTTCAAATCATTCTGGTCTTCCCTTCATTAGACTTTGACAAACTTCAAATATTTTTGACCAAAGCAATAGTGAAATAATTCTGTTGAAACACACATTTCACAGTCAGCTTGAGACATCTGAAACAGCAGTATCATTTAATAAAATTGCCACAAAAAAATAGACACTACTGATGTGCACCGACTAGTCAAAAATATTTACAGTAATGTCACGAGAAGTTGCAAATTCAGATGAGTATCTTCAGAAACTTAACTGCTACTCAATTCCTTCAGATAAAGCTTCGTAAAGTGGTGTAAAAAAAGCAATTTAACAGTTGGCTTCCCAATGCTTTTAACTACAGTTCAGTGTACTTGCAGAAAAAAATATTTAAATTACAATTAAAATAGATTTTAGTTTCTGAAAACATGAATAATCCAAATCGAATGCTTTTAATTTTTCACTAAGTGGCCAATTAACCACAGATACTCATAGATTTTTACTATGCTTGCTGTTGGTATACATACAGATGGATCTATGCCACTCTAGTTTTTATCAGATAATAAATACCGATTTTGACAATCTACAACAGAACCTGAAGTATTTATAGACAAATTAGCCAGTATTTCATCTCATGATGAACAGAGACACGCTGTCTTGCATAAGCCATGCTGTAAGAATCCAGACATGGTCGGCATAAAAAAATCTTTAGGACCCTTGAGGTACAGGGACGTAGCCAGGACACTTAGTCCCTTCCTACCCTCTTTCTTACTCCTCAGAACCTTGAATTTTTTGAAGAGCAACGTCAGCTAAGCCAGTCTCACTTTCCAGTGGACTTTCAGGATGCAGGGCTACTGCCTCCGTCTCTTTGGTAAATTCAGGTTCTTCTGTTCGGTCAGTAGCACGATTCGGATCCACTTCTTTGGTAGCATCTGGACCAGGATCTGACTGTTCTTCACTTGTAGAACTACCCTCTACTAGTTGCACTTCATCTAAACAAAAGAGAAATCGCATCATAAGTAAACACTGAATGCATCTGCAGGCAAAGATTTTTATTCTTGAAGAGTAATAAACACTAGGAAACTTTGTCTCAATTACAAAAGTGATTAATTTAACCAAGCTTCATCAAAAAAGACCTAAGACACTTGAGTTCTGCTTAAGTTGGTGTAAGATTACGCTGCTATACATTAACTTTTGCAACTCTTATTATCCAACTTGTCCTAACACCTCCAATGAAAGGCAGAGTAGTAAGAAAGCATTCTGCATTACTTTGATTACAGATTTGGATTTTGAAACAGTGCAGTGTAATTCAGAATGTTGCAGAAACCTGTGCAACTCTAGCATTAAAACCCAGATTTTAGAAAGTACATAGCATTTGTAAATTGAAAAACTAGAATTGCAACAAAAGCTAGTATGCTGCTATGTTACAACAAAGATTCGTCTTTCAACCTCAGCTGTTACAGATTTTAAGACCTGTTACTATTGTTCCTTGTGGTGCAATTAATGCAGCGTTAGTTTCAGCAAGCAAACTATAAATCCTAACCTTTCTTTTGCTTTTTTTCTTGTTTCCTTTTTTCTTTGGCAGCTTCTAGTTCTTGTTTCTCGTGAATTTCCTTCAGGGTCTTGCAGACTTTTTTGTGGGTAAACCAGTGTATTTTCTGGCAGTTCTGGTCGCAGTACATCACCTGAAAGTTACCAGAGCTATCAATTCATCTTTATGTAGTAAAAAATACACAATATTATTGCATTTTATAGTGTACCATGTTAAGTCTTTCCATGTATATTACTTAATGGTATTTTAAGCAATTTGTAAGGTCATATGCAGTGATTCTAACCTATATAAAACTCTATAAAGAATAGTTTGTTTTGTTAACTCTGAACATACAGAAGTTTTATTCTTTCTTAATTCTTAAACATACACACTCGGAAATCCGAGTACTCCTCCTACTTGTGAATTTCAGGCATCTCTCCCAGAAGACGATGGCGTGCGCATTTTCAGTGTAGGCATACATGCCATTGCTCACAAGTCTACGCAGTAAATAGTCAAGCATTCAAAATCCTCAGCACCTCAGTGGCACTATGTTTTGTCATTCATTATAACTATTTATGGATTCTTACCATTTTACACACTGAACATCTTTTGTCTGCTCCCTTTCCCCCACAAGTTGTACAGAATTCAGCATCCACGAAACCCACTTGGCCAGTAATAGCTTGGGTAAGTACAGAAAAAGCTGTAGGATCAGAACCCTGAAAGGTAAGGCAAGAGGCAATAATGAGATTAAAAGACAACACTATCACGAAGAGGGACACGCAAGAGACAAACAAAACAAGCAATGCAAGCTTCCAAGCAGCCAGCTGCACTCTCACTGAAGATGCCACAGCAGCAAGAACAGAAAACTAAATCGTAGAACTTCAACTAACATGCACAACCTAATATTTATACAGTTAGATAAATTCTTGCATCTAAAGTTAACTTAGTCCTTAGCTTCTGTAGAAGGGAGGACAAAAATTATCATTTTTTACTCTGTAAATTATTATAATGCTATTATGAATATGAATACTGAATATACTGACATACTTTAGTGCTCAGCCTACTCAGATACTACAGACCAAACGGTCGGAACTCAGAATCTTCAAAACAATTATTTGCACGTTATTATTTGCATATTACTTTCAGTATCTTTCCCATGCAATACAAGCAGTAAGATTTAGCATGTTTTATTGGTAACCATAAATCACAACTATGCTTTTGGCAATGATGTAAACATTAGAAGAAAAAAATGCCAAGTTGGTCCAGCTCTAAGTAAATCCTTAAACTGTTAGACTACCATGGAACACGCATGATCGTAACTACTCTGACAACACTGAGGTGCCCAGACTGAATCCAAGTAATGATGCACGCTAAAGGTCAAGGCCTTCCAGACAATTAAAAATTTATAGCATCTCCTCCTTCCCAGTTCTGCATAATGGACAGAAATCCAATGCAACAAACTGTATTTCTTTAAAGGGAGAAGGCAGAAAAGACTGCAAGCTCTTCTAAGAAAAAAGAGACAGGAAGGAAAATGTTTACTCTAAAGCAAATCTTAATGCACCATGATGGCTTATGTTTTCACACTGTGTTTATTTTTCTGGCTTAGACAAACAGTGGGGATTGCATTAAGCCTCAGGACGTTTTAGGAGACTGGAGCCACTTAAGATGGAAGCTATTTTTAATTCACTCAGCATAATCCAAATACATCACAAAATTGTTCCACTTCCCCAGTGCTAGTGCATCTAGCTCTCAGACACTAAAGAGAACAGTCTTAAAAAAGAATAACAATTCTTGTATAAGATTTATTATGAACTAATTAACAGTACTATAATGAAGAGTATGTTAGCAAAGATGTATGAAGAAAACTGAAGTTAGATTTTTTACTCATAATTTCGATTTCCTAAGTTAGATATGCATTTTACTCCATATTGCATCATCTTGCCTCTCCCTGTGATAAAAAGAGCCACGTAGAATGTTTTGCCTCATCCTACCACCATATATTACCAACTTTTTGTGTACACTAGAAATGCATTAAATCTAAATTATTTGATCTTAAATTGAATTTAGACATTGTGAAAAAAGAGTGCAAAATGGGTTTCATCTGTCTGAATCTACAACTCGTAAAAGCGAATCGGCAAAGAAAAAACTAAATAGACATCATAGAGTAGGAAAAGAAAGCTCTGACACAGAAACAAATGGTTCTAATTTTCTTTAAAAGCTGAGGTATTTAAGCATTCATTATGGACATACGAAAAAAACTACTAGTTGAAGTATTCTAGAGCATTTTCCTGCAATACAAATACAATTCCAGTTTCCCAGAGAGTTCAGGGACATTCCAAACCCTTTCCTTAATATAATGCATTGCAGAAGCTGAGAAACAGAAAGATGGCTTAGTTTCAACTGAATTTACTGTGCAAGTTGCTTAAAAAGTATTTTCTTTGACAGGAAAAACTTACTATTTCAACAGGAGCAATACTTCTCACGAGCTGCTGGAGCAACGTAGCTTCACAGTAAGGAAACTTTCGGATACTTTCTCGAATTAGCTTCTCTTGATATACAGGGAAACCATCTTTATCTCTCCCTTTCAAGAGACTAAATTTTTTAAAACCAAAGTCAAATAAGAAATCACATAGTAAATTTTCAAGAACAAATACACAGCATGCTGCGCTCTGTCCTTCTGACTCTGTCCTCTATCAGATTATAGAGAATTATAATTCAAAATTATTCGACAACGTCAAATGTAACTGTTTAAGATGCAAATGAAATTATTTTTATTCTAATGCACAATCATTATGAAATATAAAATAACTAAATGTGTGCTGTGAAACCACTACTTACTAATTGAGCCGCACAGAGAAATATAATCATCTGCAGGTAGACTAGTACCTACATCAGACTGAAGTAGCAAAATGCTTTGCTTTCTTTAAAAATGAGCATTGTAAAAATAAACACTGAAGAATACACAATACTTTAAAATACAAATTCTGCTTTACTTATGTTTAATAACATGTTACAGTCCTGATGCTTCTATATTTATCTGGTTGGCTCCTACTTTTTGATATGGATCACTGATGAACTATTTGATTTCAGTATGTGAACGCTGACTTCTTAATTAATTTCCGGGATCACATACGAATCTATTGAGGTCTATGGGGAAAGCAATCCTTCTAAAAGCCAGGCCATTTACTTTGACACTTAAGATCAGGCAGCTGGTTTTGTAACTCTGAGTAGGTTCTGAAGATCTAAGTGATTTAAGAGTCCAAGTCTCATCCACAGCAAGGGGGATTTGCAGTTCTTGGTTGCTTAAATGTTTTTGAAAAAAAATCTCACCCTGTATGACTGCTGGAGAGCAAAATGACAAGAGAAATATTCCCCAATGATCCCTATTGGACACTGAGAAATTCTTTTTTCAAGCCCATCGCTCCCAGTTTTCTCCACTACATGTTGCTCTCTGCTGCTTCACAGTGTATGTGTGATTGCCCAGCTCTAACCAGTTCCAGCGGGGAGCTGAAACTCTAGGGACGTTTCCTTTGTACCCCAGGAATGGTCAATGCCACTTCAGACAGAAAAAAGGGAGTCAGTGCCACCCTGAAGTGACTGCAGCTGGGCATAGCCTTTACCCAAGACAATCCCATCTATTCTCTCAGTTGTCTTTTTCTGGTACCTGTAAAGCTGGTTCATACGTACACCTTCAGACCTCCCTGTAGAAATACGTACCTTTTGATAAATCCATCTAGTTTATCCTCTCGCTCTTTTAAGAATGTAATGCATTTCTGGAAGATGCAACTGATGTAGTGCATTTTCATAGCAAGTACTTCATTCATATCTTTCTGCTTCATACATTTCTCACAAATTAGATCCAGAACCCTGTAACATTTCTGCAGTGCGTCTACTTCGGCCAATAGAGGGTTCTCTTTTACCAGCAACACAATCTATGAGAAACATTGAAGGAAATGTAATCCAATTAGGAACTAATAGTTTTAGACTTGTGCATTAGCATTAAAGGTTATATAGCTCCTTGTAGCTAAATTTCAGTGGAGTTTCTAATATTCCTGTACTTCCGCTGGATGCAGTCTTCCCCTTCTTTTTTCAGTCATTATTTAGTATTACTATTTAGTATACTGTAATTCACAGTTCCCATAAAAGAAACATTCCAAGTTAAGACTAGTATTAAAAATACTAAGGATTTTTCCAGAATAAGAACCTGAAGAATCAAAACCATTTCAAAAGAAACAGTTACAGAAACTACCATACACTGTCCTAAAATCTCTTTCCTTTTGAACACCTGAAATAAACTTGACTTGTACGATTTAAGCAGTTTCACAGAACACATCGACCTTACGTGTTCTTGGAGCACTTCGGGCAGACTAGTAAAGCACTGAACTAACCATTTCAAGAGGAACTGTACACCCACTAAATTAGCTGCCACTGGCGCATTACTGTTTGTGTGTACTGCAGATACCTGCTTGGCAACTGTTGACAAATTCCTGACTTTGAATGGCAAGCCCAAGGAACTTGTCTTTGAATTTAGGTGTATTAATTGCTCTGAACTACGCTGGAAGAGCAAACCATAAAAGACATTATTTTCAGCAAATATACTGGGAAGTAAAAATAAACATCTCTTGCCCATACTTTCAGAAGCAGCAGCAGTAGATGTTACTATGGTGAACCAGTGATGAAGGTAGGAAGATACACGCTGAGACAGGCATTGAGGGAACAATGAGATTTTGTTAAGATAGGAAATTGTTTTACGTTTCCACTTCAAGTGGTGCTAGGAAAAAAAGAAAGCTAAAAAATAAAGCTGTTTATGGCTATTGATGCGAAAACCAAGAATCTCTCCACTTAAAGGTGTTAGTTCAAGAATCTGGTCTATATAAACACTAAAATAGCTTCATTTTTGAGTCATGTTTAAATGTTGAGCCCGGTTCTTTCTCATTTTCAGAAGCAACTGAGTTAACAGATAATGCTTTTGATCTCAATTGGACTCTGAAGAGTTGAATGCTTTCTGACATAAAGAAACAGTTCCCATGGCAGGGGGGTTGGAACTCGATGATCTTCAAGGTCCTTTCCAACCTAAACCATTCTATGATTCTATGCCAACAAACATATACAATGTACATATTACTCCACCTTAACAGGATGCATGTTAGTAGTAGTAATAATTTTATGTAGAGGCCCAGCTAATTTTACTGGCAGTTTTGGTTCTTTATCTAAGCCTTGTGGTTTAGTATAGTAGTCCAGCCTTTCACGTGGAAAGAAGTTGTTGATGACAGTCACACAGTCATGTTGACCTAGAGGCACACAAGAAAAAAAATCACCAATTAAATGAAATAATAACAAAAAAAAAATCATGAAAGACCTAAACCCAAATCTAATATAAGCAATACAGGTGAGATTTACGCACACAGGAGCTGAGCATGATATGCTTTGCACTGGTAACAGGCAACTCTTGCCATTCTTTGATATTCAGTAAGTGTAACTTTTACATTCCATACGTGTAACTTACTGACTTCCAGCAGGGAATGACTTCTTGAAATTTCATTTTGGGAACGCTATCCCCTTGCTGCACCCTCTTTCCCTTGTAAGCCAAAACTAAGAGAACAGGTATTTCTCCCCAAACCTATACTACACTAGCAGTGTCATACTGGTGCTAAAAGTTCTCAAGGAAAGTTCTCTCCACTTTGTACTTTCAAAAATTAAAGACATTTGCATTGGGACTTGTAAGTTTTCAGACCTGAAACACATGGTAGCGTATTAACCTAACACAAGAGAAATTACAGGAACAGAAGATGCTTAAAATTTACCAAAAAAAAAGGAACATGATGAAAGTAATGAGAGAAGTTGCAAACCCTTCTTTTTTTCTACATCTGACAAAATGATGGAAAGGGAAAGTAAAATTTAGCTTTTCTAGTTCAGGACCACATTATTTAAATTGATTGATTTATCTTGGCACTAATCCTATTAATCAGTAGAAGAAGACACAGCCAACCAAATTCCAGCATTTAAAACCCTCCACTATTTTAGAAGAGACTGTTCTGAGCTAATAGGGCACAGTGCAAGACAAATGACAGGGGAAGAAGTATCCTCACTTCCCACACACAGACAGATGAATTAATGTTGATTGGACAGAGAATAAAAAAGAACAGGAATGGATTCCAATGTTCAGACTTTTACAGAGTAGCATATCTCAGCCTGCCTGAAAATATTTATTCATTCTTGGTGACGTGATGAGATTCTAAACAAGAATTCTCCAGAATTATGTTGGAGATAACATTCCCCATTCACTAATAACTGAATTCAGCATCACATTGGGAAAGACTCTCCAAACCCAAAGTACAATTAACAGGAGCGGACTTCTCTAACATATTAAGTGAATAAGGTTTTGCTGCTTGAACCTCAAGTGAGCAACGTCAATCTTTTCCTCTGTAAAAGACCAGAATGAGATATGATTGAAATTGAAACTGCACTCACTATTCAAGGAAGTAAATCTAAATGGGAAGGTAGGCTCTTGAATCCGGAACACCTTACAGACTTGCAAGAAAGTTCTCAGACACTTAAACAATATGAGAAGATTGTGTTGATGTGAAAATACAGATCCTCATTTTTGGTTGTTGGGAAGGTCATCTGGACAGCAATAGCCTAGTCATTAAAACGACTCCACTTTTTCTGGTAATATTTTATCACACGTCCTTGCTAGAAGTAGAGAAAAAAGTGATGTACTTGGGAGCATTAATCCAGGAATCTCCCAGCACTGTCAAGATGGGTAAAGAATTAAAAAGGGTTTAGAAAAAAAAAGACAAGAAAAAGAAACACAACAGAAAAAAAAAAAAAAAGGTTCCATGTTTTGCCAAGGACCACAAAGCATACTGGAATGACAAATCTTGTACCTTGTTCTAGTCAAGTTCAGGTCAGTAAGTACTGACTGCCTCAGAACAGATTCCAAGACTTCTCCCTCTTCCACAGGCAGAGGGAGAAGGGCAGGAGGTGACTCACCACCAGCACACAGCATGCTCCTGGCAAAGCTCAGCCGAGTTCCTGACTCCTCGCGCTACATTCGTCCCTTCCTACACAGGAAGCTCCAATTACGCACTTTGTACTGCAAAAGCACATACCTGCACTTCAGACACCTCAGATGTTACCATCTTCCTCTTACGGTTTGAAAAGTGATGACATTGCAAAACCTTGCACACCTAGAGAGAAGCGGCTTCTATTCTTATTCTTATATTCTATTCTATTCTTATAGATTTGTGCTTTTACAAAACAAAGCATGGGAATAGAACACAAATTGACTGTTATAGGATGAGATGTGGAAAAAAAGCTGAACAACTGTGTTCAGACCAGTTCAGAACAGGTCATTAAATAATGTTTCTCCAATGAAAATCATCAGAATCTAACATTTTACTTCTTTAGAAATTTAGAAAATGATAATAGACTTTCACCTTACCCACAAAAGCAGCCATCTGAGCTGCTGTCCTTCCCACAGAGTTGACAACATCAGTCTCTGCTCCAGCCTCTAACATCATCCAGGTGATTTCTTTGTTTCCTGAATTTGGGGGGAAGATATGGGGAATGAGAGAGAACAAACCAGAACTTGTAATTCTTTATGTTGTAGAAAACCGAAGAGTGAATTTCTTAAAGACCAGGAATAACACTGAGAGAAATGAACGTTCTTAATGTCATTATTTTAAGAACAGGTTAAGAGAAAGGCACAGTGCTGCCTCCTTATTTATGGTTCCAGAGGGTCAAATCAAAGTAAAAACTAAGTACAAGCAGGGTGTAACTCTGCACTCTGTAATGCACATTCAGCTCCCTGTGGAGCTTATAGGAGTCAAATGCATATATCTACAGTAGAGCTTGGTCCCTCTGGATAGCAATATAGAAGCAACTCTACTAATCTAGTTTGACAGTTCAACTACAACATTTGCTATTCTAAGAAGAAAAACAAATCCAGTACTATTATGTAGCAGGAGCATAGAGAAGGGAACAGATTGTTCCTTTCTCCACAGCGGGAACTGGGTGTTCAGACTGGGCTAAATACCAAGTAAAATGAAGCTAAAATTTGATGGGAGGATCAGATGGCTTAATTGGTGCCCTTCAGAGACTAATAAGGACACTTGTCACCACTCGTGCTGGTTCTGCTTTCAAAGGTATTCTTACTTTATCAGTTTTTGTGCATATGCTAAGTTCAGAAAAGTGAATATAAAAAAAGAAAGGGGTGGTGGATGGAAATGAATGTTTGCGATTCAAAAACAAAGGCATTGTGTCAGTGGTGCTCATGTACCTTTTGCACTCACAGATAACAGACCTTAAAGTCAACATTCAGAAGCATTCTAACCCAGGATGACAGGTTAAAAGCTCAGCTCTGAGAAAATGGTACAAAATCCAGCATTTTCCACAAAGCTGCAGTCATTTAACAGCCTCTAAGAGTTTGTTCCCATCTACCTGCTGCAGCTCTGATATTGCTCAATGCCACCGAATGCTGAAATTCGCCCGATCTTTTTATGAAAGTTTGAGCAGAAAAGCAATCTGATGATCCTTTTAAAGTTCATATACACATATATGCCTTTCTTTTTTTTATACTTATGATGAAAGAAGGCAGAGTTTAAACTCTACCTGCTAAGAAATATTACTTCCCTAGAATCTCCTTTTTGGGAAGACGTGAGTGGCCTAGTAAAGAAGATGCTTAAAATAACCTAATATTCCCGAATCAAATCTTTTCCCCAGAAGAAACAATGTTTTTTTATGTAGTATCTTTTTCTCACTCAAGGAAATAATTGTTGGTTTCTTCAGGAAAAAATAATAGCAAGAGGAAAGCTGCAAACCACCACTTGAGACAGGAGAGGATATATACAGCTATAAGCACTCTCATGAAGAAAACAACAGTGTAAGAGGAGAGGGAAAATTAATGTGAGAAAACATGTTTTTAAAATTTACTAAATACATTTTTAAATGCCCACAAGATAATTGCAAAAATAATGTAGGAGAAAGGCACAATTTGAAGAGTACTGAATTGATTTTACAAACCTCAAATATTACTAAAAGCTACTAATTTGTAGTTCTAAAAAGGCAGTTTGGTGCAGCATCTTTTCAGTGTAACACAGTATAATTAAACAGAATGTATCCCACTGCGCAAGAAAAATATCAGAGGAGACTGCAACCAGTAGGACAAAGTATAGATAGACTATTGGCCTCAAAATGCTGAACAAAATCAATTTTTACATGAAAAAAGATCCCAAGCCTGAACATTAGCCCTCCTGTTCCACTGTCCTGATGATTCTACTGGTCTAGACATATTTGCATAGTTCGCATAACAGTGAGCAGTAAACCTGAGTAATAGAAAGGTGTCGACATTTTCCTTTAAGTAATTCATTTATGGCAAATTGTACCCATCGACATCATAAAAATCAGTGAGGTGAGCTTAGTAAGAAGTTACCTGAAAGTCCAGCAAACATCAAGGCAGTATATCCGTGCTCGTGTTCATTGCAGTTAACATCAGCCCCATGTCGCAAGAGCAACCTGCACATGTCTATTTTCCCTTTGTACGCTGCATGCATTAGAGGGGTCATGCCATGCTAACGAAAGAGAGAGGAAGGAAGTAGCATACAAAAAAGAATTAGTTGTATCTCTTGATCTTCATACCACTGATAATTTTTACTTGTACATATACATATTCAGTACAACTACCAAAGCCTCACATAATATTTAAATTAGCAACAACATAAAAGCTCACAAAATCTCCATGAAAAAATATGGTTACTAACATGTAGTAGATTTTCCATTTCCATGTCACTTTTCTGATTTTGCTGTGCTATATATTTGAAAACAGACCCATGCTGAATAAATGAAAACTGTTTTATCGCCCAGTTGTCATTGGCTATTTGTGCAAGACATTAGCGTTTAAGACAACTAATGCTTCTGCTAGCAGGAAAAGCTTGTTTTAGAAAATTTGTTAGGTTCCTAAGTTATTTCTTTTCTCCCCTGCATTATATGATAAGCAACAAGAAAATTAGGAAAAGGCTCTTGTTGTTTTTAGCATTACAAAAATTTGCAGTTTCTGAAACCCATATTGCCCATTTTTAGTCACGATTACTGGTAATTGTGCTATCCTCCTCTCTCCCATTTATCCGCCCTTTTTGGTGTTGTGTCTGCGATCTTACATCAGCCATAGCTCCAGAAGCCCCTGTAAAGATACACAGCTCTAACCAGACCTGAACAACCACGCAGCCTCAAACCTTGCCTTTTGATAGACTGCACCAGTACGAAACGGATTAGCTTCAGCACGGGAGGGACTGAGTCTTTCTGAGAGTTGCACTGGTGTAATTATAAATGCAAACCTGGGCCAACCCTAGGGGAATTTTCAGAACTAGGGTGAATTGCTCGTGCAGGCTCTCTCCCTCTCAAGGGCAGGGAGAAGCACAACTCCGTGTAAGAAAATTGCATGACATTCCCTTTTCAGAATTTGATACGCTTTTTCCAATATGCTGTGTGTTTTCACTTAATATCAAGTCAGGATTCATGTTATCAGCCAAGACGTAGTAATTGCCCCAGAACATTCTCTAACACTGAATACAGGGGAGCGTGCTTTAGTTTGTCTCTGAAAGAAATCAAAATGGCATTTTCTTCCTTTTTTTACAGGTTAAGGCTGTGTGCATGAATACGCTCACATACAGCACTACTGCAGCTCTGTAGATGTATGGTAATGTGACACTCTGAAATAATGTCATTGTCAGATTGAACCTTAATGTATTTCTTGCTTGACTTTAGGATAGAACAAAACCCAATGAAGTTAAATTTATTAGTGCAATTTTCAAAAAATTCCTAAAGGCGGGGGAAATTGGGAAAGTTAAAATTATAATAACAATTTTTAAGCATTATATTTTCATTATTCCCTATCCTAACTGAAAACAATAAAAAACTATTACTTGATGCATTATATTTTAGTAAGCCAAAATATTTTTGTAAATGGCAATGTAAATGGCCATTAATGAAACAAAAGACCTGAAGAGATCACTTCACAACATGAAACAAATTTGTCATTGTTTTTGCTAGGTTTCATTTGTGGTCCTATAAAGGTAAGTAAAGGTTTTCTATCCTAATCTAAAAAATATGTTACGTTACGTTACATTATGTTGACAGCAATTTTTATGGGCCAGTCCCAGCCTGGAGTCATTGTACAGATTTGCCTCCTTCACCAGCACAGAAAAGTACTGCTGTAAGGGGATATGAACACAGTAAGGTTTTTGACTGGAGAAGGAACTTTGAGAAAACAATGACTTTAAGTTTGGTTATATCTTGAATGCCAGTTGTTTCAATTAAAAAAATCTGTCTGAAAATTATAGGACAAAGGAAAGGGTGGTTTGTTAGGTTTTTTTGTCATCCCCTCCTCCTGGGAAACTTTTTTTCAAAGCCTTTGATTAGATTTTGAAAGTGTCAGGCTGTGGTGTGGATCAAAATAACATATCAAGCAGAAAACACGTAGACAGTTGTTAGAAAATTTAGAAAAGCTTGGAATCCTGTATTATGTCCCTATGCAGAAACTGAAATGACTGAAAATACTCTTCTCAGGCTGAATATCAAAGACAGGTCCAGCAACAGTCTGTTTTGTGACAGATGACATTTGGATTGTCAATACAACGTACTTACACTAAACTAGCAGACAGTTTATTAGGCATACAGATGAAAAATTATTTATTGTTCCAGTAAGGAAAATACGATGAAGAATCTATTTTCTGGCAGCTACTATGTAACCTGACCAAAAATCCAGTCTTTTAATCTCATTCCCTAGGACAAAAATTAATCTTTCCCAGTTTCTTGTTTACTTACATGGTTTACAGGGAGTAAAATTAACATCTCCTATCTTCTGCAGGACTATAAGTATTCCCTGTATGTGTGACTGTACAAGGGGAATGGAGTTTGCAGGGCCTCTAGAAATTGCTTGGCACCTCCCTTGACCAGGTTCTTCAGCTCATCAACCAACAAGGACTCCCTGGCACAACGGGGCTATGCCTTACGGCACTGCCAGCCCAACCATCCCATACCACCCTTTCCAGTTCCTGATGTTGAAAATATACCAGAAGCAGACTGAGGGATGGGATTCCAAGAGCCAAGTTGACCTAATGCTGCCGTGGTAGGGGAGCCAACTGAAGAAAAAAACCCAACAAAACTACAGGTTCAGTGGGCTGAATGGGCTAACAAGGGAAGAAAAGGATGTGTGGGGAGGCAGGAGGGGCAGACGGGTAACAGAACCAGGGAGAGGTTGGACTCCACTGCCCGAAGCAGGGGAAGAAGAAAGCAGGCCACTCTAGCCCTCTTCAGCACCTGGAAGAGGTGTGCTTCCACAAGATCAACGAAAACAAATTTATAAAGATAGTAAACTGGAAAAGCAACCTTCTGCCTTCTAGGAACTACAGGAAGTTTTCAACAACGCTGTTTCTCAGCCTTTGTTGACCAGAGGAATTGGGGAGTGTGGGGTGGCCAGGGAACAAGAGTCGGGATGAACCAAAAAAATATACAGACCATCTCATATCCCAGTGACCTGTGCATATCTGGCAGAAAACCTGACTATGTTGCGAGCATTTAAACACTCATGCTGACTGTGTAAGAACACAGGCATGATACATCTATATTTTAAAAGCCATTGTTTTGTGGATAACACGCTGATGGTTCGCCACTGAAGTAGCCACATAGACTTGTGTTACTCAAGAGAAAAGAGGAATCCAAGCGGTCCCAACTTTCCCAGTGTTTTACACTTCTCATGCTCACTTCACCCTTCTCCTCAACCATGGAAACTTGGCCAAGACGGGGCACACGTAGGCTGGATCACACTGGAACGGCTCCCTCAGCAGGTACTGGAGTACACCACGACATTGCATGTGTGAACAGTAGCTACCTAGACAGAGTGGGAAAGGGCTGTAAAAATCCTCACTGAAAAACTGCTGTAGACAATCATATGCTGATAATGTTACAGCATCCACCTGTCCCTATCCCAGCCCAGACAGGCTGTGAGAGTTGGGGTTGTTCAGCCTGGAGAAGAGAAGGCTCTGGAGAGACCCCATTGCAGCCTTTCAGTACTTAAAGGGAGCCTATAGGAAAGATGGGGACAAACTTTTCAGCAGGGCCTGTTGCGATAGGACAAGAGGTAACAGCTTTAAAATAAAAGAGGGTAGATTTAGACTAGGTAGAAGGAAGAAATTTTTTACACTGAAGGTGGTGAAACACTGGCACCGATTGCCCAGAGATGTGGTAGGTGCCCCATCCCTGGAAACATCCAAGGTCAGGCTGGACGGGGCTCTGAGCAACCCGGTCTAGTTGAAGATGTCCCTGCTCACTGCAGGGGGCTGAACTGGATGACCTTTAAAGGTCCCTTCCAACCCAAACCATTCTATGATTTTGCAATGAGGAACCCAGCCTCACATTAACATGGAAAGAGTGCCTTAATAATAAGATCGCCCTTATCTATCTTAAACCTACTGCAAGCAGGATTTGGAAGGTAGATACATGCACAAATAATTTTAGCTATAGCTAAGTATGAACTCATTCAAATATGAAATACTGTTCAGTGAGTGAGAGTATAGTTCTCCTCCTTTATAGTCCTCCTGCTGAGCTGTTGATTTCACATATGTAACACATTAGATTCCTCTGATGATCCTTCTGTTCATCTGCAGCAATAAAAAGTTAAAGTCTACATCAGTCAGCGACCTGAATTGAAACCAGATAATTCTTAATAGCTGCTGAATTTTCTTTGGTTGGTGTATTTTGAAATATTATGTAAAAAACATCAAAAGACAGAACTCTTTCCAAGGATCTGGGCATTTGCTGCTAGCACAGGAAGTTCATGCTGGAATAGCAAGATAGATTAACTGAAGAACCCTCCATTGAACATAATCGGTATGAGTAAAGCTACACATATCTCATTCGCTAATAAGCAGGCTGCTGCTGTAATTCCCAGAAAGCATTCAATTCTGTAATTAGCACATAGAGGTGGACTGTTTCTAAAAGATGTATTTTGTTACAGAAGTGAACAGCTGAATTAACAAACTAGAGGAAAAAAGTAATGCTGCTAATGCCAAATTATGGTTCTGTTTATAAGAAGATTATTAACAACCTTAGAATTATTTTAAATTCAGAAAAACTGTGAAGTCTTTTCAGGGCAAGTCTCTCTGCTTGATCTGCAGAAAATATGGGATTGTAGTACTACAGCGCTGCTTTGCAACCTTAACTACCAACACGACTGGAGGGAACCGCCACAGCTAGAAAACCCATGTGCTCCCTCTAGACTGCCTTTCTGTAATGATCTGAAAGCTCTCAGCCACACCCTGCAAAAGGACGGAGTTAAATTCAGCAAACTGCCAACATGAAGTCACAATGCTGTTTACAAGCTCTGTACTCCCAGGGGAAAGAAAATTCCCAAACACTTTCTTCCATACTACATTTCCAAATTAGCAACCACTCCATCTAAAATAGGACAAAACCCAACTAAGCAGTGTGCATTTAAATGAAATCTATTTGGTTTTATTTTGCATCCATTTCCATTGCCCATCTATTTGTCATTAATATTTTGGGACACCTAAGCTTAAATGCTCCTGAAGTTTTAAAGTTGCCAGAGTCAAACTGTTAAAAGACAAGTTTTGTGGAAGAGCTATATATTTCTTTGTTTTCATGAAGACACTGATTAAGCCTAAATACCTTTCCTTTCTTCAACTACCTAAATCCACAAAGAAACAGCAACAACAAAAAAATGATTGGGTCAGAAAGGACACTGGGAAAAAACAGGACTGTATCTGCTGGATATCTACAGCCTTCTGGAAGACGGGCATCTGTGAAACTAATTTGAATAAAGGGGTCTTACTCTGCTTTCAAGGGACGCACTGCTCCCAGTAGAGCACTGCAGATAGGAGGAGGTGAAGCATGAGTGAGTCTTGGCACATGGGCAGGAAAAGCAAATAGACTGAAAGGAGTGATTTTTTATTTTTTCTCAATACATGTAACAACAGCAGAAGCAATGCTGAAACACTGTGTCCAGCTCATGGCTTCATTTTTGAAGGAAGAAGCTGAAACAACTGGAAAGGATTCAGAAAAGAGCCATGATTATAGCTCAGTTACTGAAGAAACATAATTTTAGGCATGATACTTAAAAAGTCAATTCATTTGGAAGATGTTAAAATGTGATTTGGTCCTTGTCTAAAGGTACATAGAGAAAAGACTGCCAATTGTCAGTAGCTTTTAATCTAGAAGAAAGTAGATCTAAGCAGTTAGAAAATTAAAGAGACACCTTACATGTTCATTTTTTAAAATCAGGAAGTGCAATATGTAACAGCCTGCTACTGGATGCCGTGGATTCTTCAACCTGTGGAAATAGCTAAATTGTGACTGTGTGTTTGTTATACCACAAACAGAAGAGAGAATTATGTTAAACCTGCACTCATTCTGTGGATTCTCTCATGTAAAAAGGGCTTTGAGGAAGGAAATGAGTTCTTGGTTCCCAACTGAATTGTGCTTCTATTTCAATATCTAAGCGTTCAATTTTCAGGGCTCTTTTTCCTCTTTTCTTAACATTAACAAAATAAGTAACAGTAGTAATATAAATAATAATGTGAATTTCGGGATAAACAGCTAAGGCCACAGAGGAAGAAAATAAGACCTGATGCATTCAAAGCAGTCTCCAGTTGTGGCAACATTAAATTACAGATGAAGCTAATGTTCAACTGGGGTTTCATACACTGTATTTATGTATAGATATTAGAATAACACATTAGAGGGAAAATGGTTTAAAACAGAAGAATTCTATAAGTTGACATGACTGATGGATTAAGAATCCTAAACAAATCTGAACCCTTTCCTGTTCAATATGCATCATTACACACCACTCTTGGGAATAAAAAGGAGACTGCAAGAAGTCTACTGCATGAACTTTTTAAGCCTTGTGTGCCTTGGGTGTATTTACTCAGATGTGAGCATTAGGCAAGTATTGTTAATGCTATTTCTTCTTTAACAATAGCCTGAGGCATAACTCAGTTATGGTTTCTATTAATAAACTGTACCCTCTCAACAGTAATCCTGCATGTTGCACTAATACTGCATCAAGGGTGCAGTCGTTCAGCACTAGTTCAGCAATTACACTGAAAGAAAAGGCTTTTAAAGTCCACAAAATAAAGCACACTTGCAAACATACCTACATTGTACCCTGGGTTCCTAAAGTTTACTGTAAAGCTTAGTTTGACTAGTTTGTCAGAAGCTAGTTGAAATTCATACATTAGAAATTCAGGTTTAAATATTTAACTGTATTTAAGAACGATCAGAAAATGGATCTGTTGGCAGCACAAACAAGGCTAACAATATTCCACACAGATAACCAGTAGAAGAAGTGATAGTTTTCCTCCACTCAGCATTCACAAGAGTACATCTACAATACCCTGACCAATTTTGGGCCTTCCAGTACAACAAAGACATGGATAAAGTGAAGTGAATTCAGCGGAGTACCACCACAAGACATGGTGGGAACTTTAGCACTTGTGCAGCAAAGAAAGGCTGCAGGAACTGGGCTTGTTCAGCCTGGAGAAGAGGTGTCTTTGGTGGGACCCAACAGCAGCCTGCCAGTGCCTACAGGAAGGTCACTGAGAAGACAGAGCCACACTCTTCAGTTATGGTGGCAGGGGGGCAAGAGACAATGAGCATAGGTTGAAATAGAGGTTCAGACATTAGGGGAAAACGTTTTCACCATAAGCACAGTAAGAGAGTGGAACAAGTTGCCCAGAAATACTGTGCAGTCTCCATCCTTGGAGAATTACAGGGTCAGACAGTATAAGGCTCAGAGCAATCTCATCTGACCTCAGAGCTGAAGCTGGTTTGAGGGGGAAGCTGAGGTCCCTTCTAGCCTGAATTTCCCAGTGATCCTATGCTATCATAAAGTTGTGAAAAAACATAAATTGACATTTAAATTGATAAATTACACATTGATCTAACATGCATGGCGGGCAATTACAGTTTTGCTTTGCTGTTACACTTCGTATACATGTTGCATGGTTTAGAAAAACATTGTAAAAAGAAAAAGAACAGGAAACAGATATGAACACACAAGGCTTCTTTCTCCACAAACTTCCTTCTGTCTTCAGGTAGCACTTACGGATTTTATCTTTTACATGTCTATCACATCTGCCTCTGCAAAAGACTGTTTTCCACTTCTGAACTCACTGCTCACTCTCCGAGTACATTTATGGTTCTGCAAGGATAAGGCTTTGGGTGATGAGATGCAAGCATGAGACGGGAACAGGTATTCTTTATCCACACTGTCTGCTGCTATCTAAGCAATGGGACTACAGTTTGGTGGAGGTGACAAGAAGTCAGGAAGCACCCCCATGTGTCTTGCTGCAGTGTTCATCTTACCTTACAGATACCAAAGTTCATGCTGAAACTTGAAAGAAAATACTAACAGTGTAGTACTTTAAGTAACAGTAATCTTTAAACTTTCTTAAAAAAAAGTAAGAGCTCTTCAAAAGTTTGTTATTCATCTGCAGGCTGGAAATATCTCCAGAATAGCTCTCATTTCCAGGAGTCTGTACAGCAATGTTATTTAACAACACAAAGGCCTTCAGACCTAGTATTTTGCTTGCTAACCCCAGGCATAATGCTTGTATAGTTTCACTGTACCTCATCCAAGCAATTGACACGGACATTCTTGCTGCCCAGTAGCCTTCCAGCCTCCTCGGTGTTTCCTTTAGTTGAAAAAAGAAAAAGGACACAAAGAGAGAGAAGGGCGGGTGAGAAAGGGAATAAATTGAGAATCAAGAAGAAAAAGATCAGTTCCATTCCTGATTTGAATCAAAATCTTTGTAGATTAACCACTTGGGATGTAGATTAACCATCAATAAATCAATTGCACTTAGTGAAGAGGCTTAGGAATGAACAGCGTTCTGTTCTAGAAGCTAAAAGCCAAGAAGTCACAACATCAAAGAGTAGTCTGCAAGCATGCACTAGAAGTAAACATCTATTTTCTGTGAAGTAACTGATCTACACACACACAAGAACAGAACACGAACACGTCTCTTCAAAACCAGCACCAGAACAATTCTGAATGAGTAAAACGATACTGAGCATTTTAATGCATTTTGTACTTTGAACTCTTTTGGAGCATCTTATGTCTAAAAGAGCTATCTAAATTCTCACAAAAGGAAATTATCCCATTTCAAAGACTCTTCTGGTCTGAATGAAACATGCTTTATCAATTACTCTCATCTCCTTTCCTGTTTAAATTTGTAATTTGCAACATTCCAGCTCCCAGGTCCACAAAAGTGGAAAGAATTTGCTTTTGGTAATAGAGAATAGAGGGGGAAAGGACAATGACTAAGGTAGCTTGATCACTGGTATTTCTAAAAATTGCCAAATGCATAAGTAGACTAAAGTCTGAAAAAAAATCTGTGCAAAGAAAAACAGGCCACAACTTTGTATTTTTCAATTTGCTACAAGAGTCCTTTCAGCTAAGCCACAGATCTAAGAACCTGATTTAAAACCCACTGAAGGACTATCATTCAGTAATGTCAATGCAATGCTTCAACAGGCATTCAAACAAATAGAAATAAAAGAACAAAGAGTCTAAGTTTGGGGAATTAAATTTATTGCAAATTAACAGAAGCTTCTGATCACTGATTCAATCATAAGCAAAGCTCTTTCAGCAGTGATGTGCTTAATAAAAATAAGCATTACATCCCTCATTTTAATGACAGGCTTCATGTTTATCTTCACTGTATCACAAGGAGGTGCTCGTCCAGCAAATTTTCAGCAGAATAGCTCTTGCAACTTCAGCTTTGGCTCATTTGCTTTCAAAAGAACATTACAAATACTAGAAATAATTAATTTTCATAAAGCTTTTGGTGCGGTTTAACTATACTAAATGAGTTTCTTTACCCATTTTTAAAAAAAATTTAATTATTTTAGGGGAAAAAAGCCAGTCATCTGAGTCATCTCACACTTGACAAAGACCCAGTAAAATACACTGACTGTCAGGTCACTGTCAACCAGCCCACTACCCCAAATATATATATATACGCACTTGTATTTTAAACATGTGAGAAGCTTCTTAGGACCTGAAGTAGTTCTCAGAAGAACATCCCAGCAAAAGAACAAACATCAGACAGAGCAAGTCTTCAAGCAGTGATCTTCAAAGCAAATTTTAATGCAAGTAAAGCAAAGCAAAGTTGCATTTACAAATTCAGAGTTCTGTATAACAAAACATCGAAGGATTTCCAAACAAGACACTAAACTGACGAAAGTCAGACTTCTAGAATTGGCTAGACCTTAAAGTTGGAGCCAGGCTGCTCATAGAGGTGCATGGTAGGAGGCCAAGAGACAACAGGCAGAAGTTGAAAGAAAAAAAAAAAGCTTCAGACTGGGTATAAGGAAAAACATTTTCACTATGAGGCCAGTAAGGCAGCAGAAGAGGTTACACAGAGACACCGTGCAGTCTCCATCCTTGGAGGTTTTCAAGGTCAGATAGGATAAAGCCCTGAGCAATCTTGTTTGACCTCACAGCTGACCTGTTTTGAGCAGGAGGTTAACTTAGAGACATCCAACCTGAATTATGCCGTGACCCTAATCATAAGCATCAGGTAAGTTAGACAGAAGTGTCTGCAAGACAGAGGCCTGAAACTCTGACTAAAGCAAGTCAATCAAACTGATTCTGTTCCACAATAAGTTCATTGCTGACTGTCCTATGCTTGTGTCTCTGACACAGAGGAACATTTTAATATAATTGAGAGTGAAGCCCCAAAACTAGACATAAAATTTCTTATGGGTTCAAATTGCCTGAGAACTCCATATAGAAATGCATGGAGCACATCATGTCTTTTTAGTTTACCTCCAAATAACAAATATTGCTCACAATTTTCAAAATACCATTTGGAGTATAAGTATTTAGTCAGTGCTGTGAAATTCACATTGCTGGACCAAGAAATACAACTGGTATGATAAGCATGACAGAAAGACCCCTCCATGTTCCATCTTAACATGAGGAGGAACTTCTTTACTCTGAGGGTGGCAGAGCACTGGCACAGGCTGCCCAGAGAGGTGGTGGAGTCTCCCACACTGGAGCCATTCAAAACCCGCCTGGACGCCGTCCTGTGCAACCTGTTGTAGGTGTCCCTGCTGTGGCAGGGGGGTTAGACTAGATGATCTCCAGAGGTCCCTTCCAACCCTGACCATTCTGTGATTCTGATTCTGTGTAATAAGCATATGCACCACATAACGTGGTGAAACTGCAATGCTTACATGAAATGCAAAATAAAATAGTAAAAGGGATAAGAGGTGCACAATACCCTGGACAAGCTCAAGTTCTGTTAATTGCAGAGCGTCCTGTCTGCAAGGACATCCTGGTCTGGCAAGAACACATAGGGAAACCTGTAACAGGCTAAAGAACTGGATTATCCCCCAAAACCCAATTTTTTTTCCCCCCAAGCTTATTACAAGTCAATAGATAAATATCAATGCCCATGACTAATATGAACACACACAAGAAAGACATAAGCTTTCCTTGCCAGAGTTAGACCCTCACAGTTGGGCTTCCCCAGCCCGAACCGTCCAGCAAGGCGCACCCCCTCCCCGCCCGGCCGGCGGCCACCCCCCTTCGCGCTCCCTGGCTGACACGGGCCCGCCCCGCGCACGGCCCGTGCGGGAGAACCGCGCTCGCCCTTCCAGGGGAACGGCCCTTCGCCCCCGTTAGGGAGAAGGGGGGCCGGGGCCCAAGGGCTGGAAGGCGGGCAGGCCCGTACCACGGCTGCCGGCAACGGCGCCCCGAGGAGCCCTGCCCTGCCCGCAGCCCGGGGCCGAGGGGAGCCCGCGGCCCGCGCCAGGCGGCAGCGCGGCCGGTAACGGCTCCACCGCTCCGGCCGAGGGGCCGCGGCCTGCCCTTCGCCCGCCGCCACTAAGCCCGCCGGCGGCGGCCGTGAAAGCAAAGCCTCCTGGGGTACAACCGGCGGGGCCGGTGCGGCGGGGGAAGCGAGGGCCGCCCCGGCTCTAGGAGGCCCGCCGGAGCTGCGACACGGCCCGGCCCGCGGCGGCGGGTCAGGGCACAGCGCTGCACAGCCTCCGCCCTTGGGGGCGCCGGCGGCAGCCTCGCCAGGCCGCGACGAGGCGGCGAAGGCGCCGGTGCCAGGCCCTTCGGGGCGGCACTACCGCCCACCGCCGCCGAGGGGCGAAGGGCCGGGCCGGGCCGGGCCGGGCTCACCTGTGGCGATCACTCCCAGCAAGTCCTTCTCCTCCGGGCTCAGGTCACCTCTCCTGGGGGGAGCCATCGCGCCCCCCCCCCACCACCTCCGCCTCCCGCAGACGGTAAGGCGGACTCGGGACGGTGCCGCCCGGCGAGGCGAGCTCAGCCCGGTGGCGGTGGCGACAGCCCGGACCCGGCAGCGCCCCCCAGCCGCCCCCTCCCTGCGGCGAGCCCGCCCGCGCCCGCCCCCGCCCCGCTCCTCATGGCCACTTCCTCCCACAGCTCCGCCTCGCCAGGGGCCGGCCGCGGGGTAAACCATTCTCGCCGCGGCGCGGGGGAGATTCAGTGCAGGCTGTCCCCCTCCGCCGACTTCCCAGCCCAGCGCTGCCGGAGGAAAGGATATTGATCTCTATTTTCCCCGTTTTTATGCTGAGAAACGGGTTTGCTTCTCTTTTTTCCCTCCTTTCTGGCTTTCCCCCGGTTTCCCCTACGTGTCCCCTCCCGGGGAGGTGCCCGGAATGGTGCGGCCGGGCGGAGGGGGCGGCCGCAGAGGCGCCCGTGTGTCAATGTGTCTGTCCTTCACTCCTCCATTGTCTGCCGCCGCCGCCGCCGCCGCGCCTGCCCTCCCCTCCCCGGACCGCGCAACCACCCGACAGGTGCGGCGGGCGGGCGAGCGAGCAAGCGGGCGGGTACCCCTCACGGCCGGGCCGCCCCGCGGAGAGCGCGGCCGCCGCCGGGCGGGAGCGGTGCCTCAGCCCCGCAGCGGCGCTTATCCCGGCGGGCGGCGTCCGCGGGCTGCGGCGGGGCAGCGCCGGGCGGGCGGGCGGGTGGGTGAGGCGCGGGGCCTGTGCGCGGCGGCCATGGCGGCTCCGGGCGGGATTGAGGGGGTGCCGGCGGGTGGAAATGCCGCCGTGCGCCGGTTTGTGCGCGTCCCGCCGCCCTCGCCCGCCGCTGCGAGGGGCGAAGCGCCTGGGCCGCCGGCTGCTGAGCCCGCTGGAAGCCCCCGGGGCCCCGGGACGGGCGGCGCTGGGGCGGCTGGCGGTGTGGGCTGGCACCCGCCGCTGGACGGCCCGGCGGCCCTTCCCTCCGCGGGGGCTGCTTTCCTGCCTGTTTATGGCGTGGGTTTGCGGGGTAGGTTGGTTGTTTTTTGTTTTGTTTTTTTTTCTAGGCAGGAAAAGGTGTTTCTTCGGCTAAAGCGGCCGAACGAAGCCCTGGTTGTGTCGCGGCGCCGTGTCTCCACAAGGAAGCGGGGTTGGGTGAATTGGGAAGGGAAATAAAGGGCGTTCGGGGTATTGAGAGCGGTGCCTTTTGTTAGAGCCTTTCTAAAATTAAACCGTCGGTGGAAAAATGATCTTTGTTACCGATCCAACTTTCCGCTCCTCCCGTTGGAGCCCGGCAGGCGCGGGGATGGTCCTGCGGATCCCCATCAAGAGACAGAGACCGAGGTTTGGCATCCTTCATTTCTGCCCGTGTTTGTTCCAGAGGGAGCAGAACCCCAGTACATGGTGGTACTTTTTACCCTGCTTTGTCCTGCTCTTCAATGCATAATTTTTATATCCTACGTTTTAAGGAACCTATTTTTTCCTGCAACTGGTTTTGAAGGCATAGCCTTGTTGGCAAGCTGTTTTTTTTTTTTTTTCTTTCTTTCCTTAGTACTTGCAGGTCATCTCATGGCTACTTATTTATTGGAATCTCTCAAATACTAACCTTGTTCTCTATTTTCACATTTGCTAATTGCTTGACTGACTTTCAGAAATGGTGAAGTCCTGTTGTTTGCTTCCTGGTTCACAGAAGAACACACTCTCTGAATCTAGTGTATCTCTGTAACTATTTGGGTACAAACCCAAAATGTGATACAACTTTATTTTAAGAGAACAGTCAAGTTCTGTATGTTTTCCTTATTTTAAAAATCACAGAAATACAGGGATGTACCACCATATAGTTTTACTTAAATCAACAAGTGTAACTGAGAGGGATTGCTTTGGACTTGAGATTATAACAGATTCCCTTGGCTTTTTCTGTAGGGATTCAAAAATGCCTTGAAGGAAATGCCCTTAAGACAAAAGTGCTTTTTATATTCTGATCCAGAAAGATATCCCCACGTAGTCCTAACAGAAGTCTGTCACTGGCTCAACCGTGAAGGCTGAAATTAGGGTTTAAGTGGTCTTTTGTTGGTTCGCTGCAGGGTGTGAATTTTACCCGCTGTGAACAAATTTTGTGATATTATAGTATGCTGATAATCTCTGTGGCACTATTAAATAACAAGAGCCTACAAGCTTCCTTTCATATTAAAAAAAAACCCCAACGCTGTCAGGCATTTAATGTACAAAAGTATGCATATTACATTCCTTTTTTTTAATGTGAGAATGTCAGTGCTGTCATTGCACCCTAGTTCACAGTGTGAACAGGCAAACACAATTTTGCCTTGGCAGCCTCACTGGAGCTCACTTGGTGACTAAGGCTGCAGGAGTGCTCCATCTGTAAAAGTAATAAAATATCTTAACACTAGTTAAAAATGTTTCTTCCTCTTACCTATGGAAGGCTTCTGTATGTCCTTCAGTCCAGTAGTTTGCAGACATCTCACAATCTTCAGTTTATCCTTGTGAGATCGTGATGAGGTAGTGAAGTGGTGTTGCCTCCATTTTATGTATAGAATTGAAAGCATGGAGGCAGCAAGTGATTTTTTTCCAAGGCAGCGCGCGGAGTCTGTGTTAGGGCAGGGAACTGGAACATGAAAATGTTCTGTACCATTATGTCCTGCCCCTGAATGCATTTTCTTTTGTTTACTGTTTCTGTGTGTTACACATATTTAAGTTGTGAGTATTACTGTGTGGTAATTAATAATTTAAGTTTTGGGTATTACAGAGGGAGAAGGAAATGTTAACCTCACTGTGATTCAATATATGGTTTAGACTTCAAATTATAAGTATTACATATAAAAAAATCCCTATCTCCTCATCAGGTGATACATCTCATACTTTTGATTTGTGAAGCAGGTACCAGTGGTGACATTTTTCCCCTGCATTTTGCTGGTTGTGGCATGTGTGGGTGTGCTTGGGAGAATTTATGATAGCTATTATAATCAATGTATAGGCGTTCCTAAACACCTGATGTTTCCTGCACTTGTTGAGAGCAAGATTCATGCAAGAAAATAACAAGGATTCCTTTAATTGAGTAATATTCATTTTTGGTGAATATACAAAATCAGTTTTTTCTTGGGTCAAGCAGGGGGAGAAGAGACTGCCTTATGCCTTGGAGAGTGTGCCTTAAAACTTGTAGTCTTTGGATGTGGAAGAGAAGGAAAGGAGATGCTGAACTTGTTTCAAGCTGTTTTCTCTCAAATGGCTAACCTTCGCTTGCATCTTGGAGGCTTGCTTGAATTATGACCAGGTACTCCGCTGCTCTGCTAGTGGTAGCATGGGGCAAAGATCCTGTAGGCTCCTTCTGTGCCTGGGCTTGGTGTGATCACAAACTTGGTCTGACCCACTACTTCTTATCTATGGAATAATAAAAGAATAGGTCAAACAAGTACTGATATTCTATGACTTATTCTCCTAGTTCCCATCCCACTGGTTCACAGCTAGGGTCTTCCTCAGCAAAAAGTGATACCTTTGTGTTTACCTTTGTATTTGATAGCCTGCGGTGGGTTTTTTGAATTTAGGTAAACTTGGTGTCTGCAGCATCCTGTGATTATAAATAACTTTTACAGATGCATGAAAAAGGAACTTTTGTTTTGTTTTTGAACCTGCTACTTCACGGTTTCATATGATTCCCCACACCCCCAGTTCCTGTTTTGGGAGATGAAGGATTGTTCCCCATTCACCCTTGACGTGCAGTTATGCCTTGACAGACCTGTGTTATCCCTCACCACTGTGTTTTTGCCAAGCTGAAGTCTTGGGTCTGTTTAGTCATTCCTATATAAAAGCCATTTCATATGGTTCTCAAGTGTGTTTTTGTAAAATGGTTCTGTCTCCAGCATGGCCTGAGCTATGGGAAATCTCCTTCACGTGGAGCTGAGCCTTTCAGACAGACCTCCACTGGGTTTTGGTCCTGCTGACTCCAATCCTGATAGTTATATCCTGGCCAAAGGGAGGAGTATCTAATAGGATTATTCATTTATATCAGTTCAAGTGCATGCAAGTTCAAGGGTTTTTTATTGCTAGAAACATCTTCATTTTTTTCCTCTATTATTAATCTGTGGATAGGTTACTGTTTTTCCCCCAATTGATTGGCATTGTATAACTCTTTGACTTCCTTAAGGATTTTTATTTTATTGTAAATGGAGGTTATTTTAGGTTTCATCTGTTTGTGGGTCTCAGGACAGCCACTGGATCTATAATGTGATCTGTCAACATTACCAAGTCATGTACCAGAAGGTAGATTACAGAAAGACCACAAAAGAATAACTGAAAGCAGCCAGAGACTGGTGTGCACAATATGTGTTTGAACACAATAGGTATATCTTTGAATGAAAAGGTATTCCTATAGCCAAGGTGCTCATCTGAGACACAGATAGAGATCTCCATCTGCTACTGATTCCCTGTGGGACCTTGCACAAAAGTAGGCTGGAACTTTGAAATTCAGGAGCAAATCCCAGCATTTGACTCCAGCTGTATCCAAAGTCTGACAAGGTGAGACCAGTGTTCTCTCACCTTCTCTTGAACCCTGACTTGAAGGATTTTCAAGCGTATGGGACGGAAGGACACCAAAGTATCCTCCAAGGGGTTGTCTGGTCCAGAGTATTGGATAAGCGGTGTTGAGATGAGCATGTTCTCCAGCAGCAAATACAGGACAGAGCAGTGTGAAAGTGCCGGTTTGGAACTTGAGGGTTCATGTAACAGTATGGCCCTCTTGACGGGGTTTATTAGTTTGGTTTGGCGTGAGTGTTGGTGGTTTGCTCCTAGACCTGATCTGACTGAGCGGAGCCAGCTTTGGTGGTTTTGCACCCAGAATATAGCCAGCTTAGCAGCCATCTATAGAGATTTCGTTAGAGTAAACTGCTCAAGAGTTTATTCATATTGGCTGCACAGTGTGGTTTCAAGTATATGCTTTTATTTTTGTGTATATCTTTAACTGCTGATTGTGCAAGGGCAAACCACGTAATCTTCCCACAGATGGGGAAGGTTAACCGTGCAATGAAGGAATTTCGAGGTGCTCAGATACTGTGACGATGAGGGCAATGTGAATGCCTTAGATAAACCTGCATTTGTACTACCTGGTTAAAAGCCTCTTTCAGAAGAAATCAGCGTTACTGTCATAACAAAGCCATATATGTGTACCCTTTACTCCATTTATGTACTCAACATTGGATCTGTAATTTAGGGAAAAAAAATAATTGCTTCTTTGCAGGTTGATTTCATATTTTCTTAATTGTTTGTTCTAGATGGTCCTGATATGAACAACTTGCTCAGACAATACACCTTTTTTGTTCTTCATATGAGACTTTAAGTCATTATGATCCTTTTTGTTTAAGAAGAATCCAAGCTTTAAACAGATAGTTTCACAATTGTTTTACAATTTCCATGTAGGTAGGTACTTTAATTTTTTTGTGAGTGTAGTAGAACAAAACAGCTCTTTGCTGATAAAGGACTGAGATGTGTTTAGTGACTGCAGGGCAATATGTATCAGAGGGCCAGCTGAGCACCTCTGCAAGACTAAGTTCTTTCCCACTTAAACTTAGCAAGTGTTGGCAATAACCCAATCGTGCATCAGTACAGTTTCTATAAGAGTTGATTTGCAATGGCTTTTCACATAGGTGTTTCTAAAATAGATTCAAAGCTTCAGAGATGTAAAGTAAATAAAATTACATAAAGCTGCAAAGGAAATATACGTCCATGTAGAAGAACTTTGAAAAACTTTACAGCATATATAGACCCCTCTCTACCTTTTGGGAATTGTGAGTGTGATGCTGGGAAAAATAAAGTCCCTGGGAGCGTGATGTGTCAGCAGCAGTTAGTCAGTGACAATCAAACCTTTTATCTGGTGAAGAATGATGGAGGCAGTTGGGTTAAACACATCTAATTAGATCTAATCTGTGCGTAATTTTTTAATATAAGATAAGTTTATTTAAACTCTGCTTATGTAATACAGTCATGTACGTATATATGTACCTGTCTGCAGGCTTAAGGTGATTGTTTAGGGCAGAGGAATAAGGTTATGCATTGGATGGATAGGTGCTATTAAGTTCAGGTTGCTTTAAGAGACATCATTTTTTACTCCTCAGCTTATTTTCTGGCCTCGTTCCTCCAGTTCAAATGCAAGATTTCTTTTGTCTGTGTTGCACTTTAGGCAATAGGCTGTCACCTATATCTGTCTCACTGCTTGAGCCTACAGGTAAAGTAATTACATTTTGATATGTTGCGGGCAATAAATTTCACCCATGAACTGCCATGGTTGCCTGTTAAACTGTGGATTCGATTTCTTTTTCTGTGTGATCCATTTTTGATTAAATATGAGTACTCCCCTCAACGCAGCAGTACGTACTTGTTAATTTAAAATAGTAATTATTTATTCAAAGATAACTAGAATGCTCAGGGATCATTCAGAGGTACCACTGGTGTGTGAGAGGAAAATTGACAAATGGAAAAAATCTATTGCTTCTCCCTAGAGAGAGATGTCTGTGGAGTGCAATAATATTCTGGCATGCCTGAAACCACTTTTCAACTCGCCGTATCATACCTCTTAAATCTAGCTGTAGATCTTGTAAGATGCTGCAAAGTCAAAATAAAAGCTATTCCAAAATAAAAAGCAAAATAAGGAGTCCAATGACCAAAGGGATGGGTACAGTGGTGTGGTGGCTGTGTTTACAGCAGCGTAGTGCTTCTCAAGGTTCTTATGTGCTGTATAGCTGAGAGCAGAACAAAACATTTGAGTTTCGGCGTTGGACACCTTTGGTCTTCTGTAAAGTGTGGTTGTATGTATAGTGCAAGTACAATAAAGGGAAATTGTGTATTTGTAACATACTGCTGGTAAACCTTCCAACTTGGATCACAGTTTTGCGATGGGGTTGGGTAGGTGCAAGTGGCAGCTCACGTAGATCAGATTGCAGGATGAGGAGGTGCTTGGTGCATGCTTCCTAGGCAAAGGGAAAGTAGTTAAGAGGTAAGCTGGTCATGAGTCACTACGGAAGCTGAAACCTGGGTGATGACTGATGCACGTGGTAAGAGCTCTTTTTTCCTGTTGTTTGGTCTTGTTCCCACTCCATCTTTAACTATGCTTTTATCACGAACTATGTTTTAATATAGTGAAAAAGCCTCCTCACACGTGCCATGTAAAACAAATAGTTTTTTGTCGAGTTCTGTATTTTGGTTTTAAAATTCCCAGAAGTCAGGAAAATATTTCCAGGAAGTAAATCAGGAGTAATTCCTACCATAATAGGGACTTTGTCTATAAGAGCTGTTTGTTGCTGTGTGTCTAAGAGCTTTTGAAATTAGAAATGTTTTCCTAGTATTCGCATAGAGTTTTCTGCAGGAATTTTAAAATTCAATGAGTACTTCAGACATAGGCATGACTCGGAGCCCTCTATAAGGATTTGCTCTGCACATGCTGAGTTATTCTTAGGTCAGATGGAGAAGTTTTGTATAGAGATTGTTTGCAGTTATTGCAGACTCATAGTAGCAGACAAAGATGATTGCTTTTAGTTAGCCCGTAAGAAGGATGGATTACCTCTGGTGAGAATTAGAATTGAGGACAGACAGGTCAGGCAAGGAAAATGCTAGACGCAGTCTGGGACAGAGAGGTCGGTCAGGGACGCAGGAAGGAAGCATCTCCTGCAATGTCTTGAATCCCAACGAGTTACACCTTTCTACAACTTCTTCAACTACAGCAGGCAGAACAATTAAAAATGGCTTTGGGGTTGTACTTCATTTTAATAACCGATATTTCATGTGTTTTCCTTAAATGTATTTTCTTTCCATGCAGAAAAAGAAGTCTAAGCAGTTCAGCAGTTTGCAATTTCCAAGCTTAAGTGATCATTTTGGGTTTTGTTTCCATAAATAAAATCCCCTACTTCTATAGAAATGTTTTTTAGGAGGAAATATTCATTCAGTGCATTCAAGTTATACATTAGTCATTTTTCTTCTGATAAGGCACAGGAGGTTAAATCTTTGTAATGTGTTACTGAGCATTAGCAGATACAGGGCTAGTCATTTATTTTCACTACCATTTCATGCCTCAAGCAATAGGAAATCAGAAAAACAGAGTATGTTATTTGTTTTAAATACTCAGGGACAAGTCAACCCTTTAAAAAGAAGAGGGGATGGCGAGTTTCTTCTCAAAGCGCAATCTTCTCTGTACGAGCCAATATTGATACGATGAGTTTGGTTAGAGTCTTGTTGCTGGTTTTGTCCCATGTCTCTGCACCTCTCTGAAGTTGCTCCTGAAGCCTGTGCTGGTAGTCTCCCTTCAGTCTGATTATATTACCTTAATGCATGGTTTCCTGTGACTGAGACCTGAGGATCCCCAAACTGTCAGCCAGTGCTTTGGAAGCCTGGTGGTGTGCTGTTGAATCCCATATTCTATCCCTGTATTTTTCGGCCAAGAGAGGCCCTAGTCAGCATGTCCCCAGGGCCGCCTGAATCCTTGGTTCTGCCCTTGAGATTTATTGTCCTGCGCATCAGTCTCAGGTCCCTTCCCAGCACAGGGAAACACCTGCTTCTGTGCTCAAGCGCGTGGGTGAGGTCTTTTGCCAGGTTTTCAGTTTGGCTGTCTTGTTTTGCAGAACTTTACTGGAAGGCTTTTCCTTGAATTAGAGAAAGGAAAACATAACTTACTTTTCCAAAGGAGTCAAGGGAAGGGCTTTATATTTTCAATTTTTGTATTCTTGTTAAAATGTTTATTGGTGTATGCTGAAAAGTCATGGTGCCTTCTTCCCAGTGTGCCCTGCCATCAGTATGTCTATTTATTTGCATTGGTGTTCTGCTTGCAGGATCCTTCGTTACATTGGCAGACTGGTTGTTTAGTGATCTACACCGCTAAATCATCAAGGCATCAGTCTGTCGGTTCTCTCCTGTGATGAAGTTGTGAGATGCTTGAACTCTCTGTAAGCAGTGCTCCACAGCTCCCTGAAGCCAAATGCGTCAAGCCATGGCATTTCCTGGGTAGCCTCTTTGATGCTAGGATTAGTTTAGTAGCTTAGTGCCCTCCGAGTTGCTTTTGTTTCCTGGCTATAGGAAGATCTAATTCTTTCACTATTTCCCTTTGCCTTGTCTTGTCAGTTTAAACAATTGTTGACCTTTTCAGTAGGTATCAGCGCTGCAGAAGCAGTGTTAAGGTATGAGGAGACAACACCAGAAAAATCTTTTGAAGCTGAGGGAGAGCAAGATGTCAGTGATGGGGAAAAGGGCACTGTCTTCATAGTGTAGACCAAGATGTTCCCCATTTATTCTTTTCAACATCCTTGTTACTTTTAATTTTTTGTAATCCCAGTATAAATTACTCAGGTGCTGATAATAAAGCAATTGGTAAATAAAAGTTCATATCAACATATTCTTAATCTGAAATACCAGCTCCATTTTTTTAGCATTGTCAAGAATAGAGGAAAATTACCAACTGTTGCAAAGCCCCTGAATGAGAGTCATGTTGAATATCTGCTTTCTTTTATTTTAGATTTAAAAAAAAAATAAATTTGATTGGCACTTCTGCTACCATTGCATTTTATCTTCCACGAGCATATGCCAGGTTTTCTATTTTTTCAGCTCTACAGAGTGTATCAGGCTAGGCAGAGCAACAGTCGAGGTGGGATGCAAATGAATTGGTCTGCCTGGGCTTTAACAGTCGGTTCATTCACTTTGAGTTTGGCTGTATCCGTGACTGAACAAATCTATGTTTTGGAATTTAGCATCAGTTCACTTCTTAAGATTAGAATTTTTTTTTTTCTTTTCCTTATTGTACAATAGACACAGTAGCTGTTAACAGATTTTTTTTGCTTTTGAAAAGCTGCTGTTTCTTTCGAAATGGCAGGAGGTGTAGCAGTGAAAGGTATATGCCCCTCTTTCACTGAAAGGTAATGTATTTTGTAGAATCCTTTTCTAGATCTGCATTCAAGAGCCCTGGATTAACTGGCATGTCTTTTTGAAGTCCTCCGAGAAACCAGCCAAGCCTTTTATTTTGTTTTCTCAGTCCAGGAAAAAAGCAATCAATCCTTTAGCTGTCTTGTCGATAAACCTTTTAAATTCTTCATAGCTTGCATCCTTGTAGGAAGTGAGTTGCAGAAATCTAATGGAGCTTTTATTGGCATTCTTACTCTTACATGTGCATATGTATGCATACACCTACAGACATACATTCTGTGGAACCTTTATTAAGTTATCTGCAAAAGTAGGTTGCTGATATTGGTCTTTCCAGTGCGTGAACAGTGATGCTGTAAACAAGAAAATAGATTTCCTTATTAATAGTGTCAAATATCATTGTGCTGAGCTGACATTGATACAGCCCAAACAACTGCAAAGCGGATGTGTGCTTTTTCTGCCGAAGGAAGCCCGGCTGACTGGCGTTGTGATGTTTTATGCTCACTTAAAAAGATATTAAACCTATTCCGGTTAGGAATCCATAAACCCTGCAGTAATGCTTGGCTTCAGAAACTGGGCTGGGTGCGGGTGGGTCGTTGTGGTCTGATGCTGAGCCTATTCTCTCAGCATATTTGTGGTACGCTGGATTTTGAAACTTCTCAGCCAACAATGGAAATTCTGTGAATCATTTCAAAAAGATAAACAAGCAGGTCTACTGAATTAACTATAGAACTGAATAATATACCATTAGTAATTGTCCCCTTGTTAATTTTGGGTGCATAATTAAACAGCTCTGCCTGAGATGTTTTCAGTTGTCATTGAGTTGTCCTTGGCTTTCACATGGATTGCTAACCTGCAGGTGTGAATTTCTGCTGTAGAAACTGATGGAGGAAGTTTGATCAAGTTCAAATACCTAAAAAGTGCCTAAAGCTGGAGCTGTGAAGCTGTTCACAAGGGACTCCCTAAAGATCTCACCCTAAGATTGGCAAGCAGAATATTTCAGATAAGCTATTTTCTGGAAGTGTTTACTTTTCTCCATTGATGGTGAAAAGAGGCAAGGATCGCAGGGTCAGACTTAGGTGTCTGTTGTCATTCATTTTTAAAGTCAGGTCAAATGCACCCCATTTTTGGGTTGTGACAGTTGGCTGTTTGGTGAAGAAAAGTGGATACGTGTTTTGACTTAGCTGGTTGCCTCCTAAAATGATTGACAGTGAAATAGATAGTGGTCCTCACAACCAACAGCATCAGTTAAAGTGCTGGGGTTTGCATTGAACTGAGCTGACTGACAGCCGTCTGTGCTTCCATTGCCAGCGCGTGGGCATGAAGCGCTTCAGGAGCTGCTGCAGTGTCAATGGTAGTGTCTGCAGGGGGGAGTCGCTGCCTCTGATGGGGTGGGGTAAAATATTATATACCTGCTCTGGTCTACATCTGGTGAAGCAGATGTCTCTCGCTAACTTTTGCTAGCTTTTTGTAATGTGGTTATGCTGTTAGCGCGTGACGCTAATACTGGGAAATAGAGACAAATTATTGAAGCAATAGGCTAATTACTCTTTTTTTTTTTTTCTAGCTTGGGTTGTTTATATTGCTACTTTATTTGACTTCCTTTCATGGCAGTATTTCTTAATTCTGACATTCTGGCCACCTGTATACACAAATGTATTTTTGAGCACTGAGTTTTCATCTGATTGCAATTATGATCAAATTTGCTTATAAATATATGTTTTTGAGGAGCAAAACTATCGAGATGCATTCATAGCATTCATAATAGCCATTGCTTGCAATGCTGTGTTTATAGATAGAGTGTGAATTCTTTGGGTTAGTTTGATGGACTTAAAAGTCTTCTGAATCTGCATTACCAGCAAAGACATATTCTTGGGTTGATGCATTTATATTTTCAGATAAGCGTTGCATTTAATGTCATTTATGTCCAGATACGGCATGGAAGAAGATTAAGAAAATGGAAGCTGAACTGTTGAAATTGTGAGAAGGTGTGGTGTTTTGAGTATTTCCATGACAGTGTCCATGCATGGTGTATCAAAATAGGGGAAACTTTGCCATACATGATAGCTTAACATTTGAGCTTTTTGGTTACCAAACCAAGACTGATCTCCCAGTTTGTTCTGATGTGTTAATAGTGTTGAGGTCCTATACTCTGACCAGCTTCTTTTAGATATTCCATACGTGGAAGGTGTGATGTTTAATATCTAATTAGCTTATCTGAAGACGGTTGATGTTACACAGGATTTCTGATTTAGCAGAGTGATACAAAATATACTGAAAACACAGTACAAATGTAAGTTACGCATAACAAAATAAAGCAATTGCATTACACAGTTCAATCACAATACCAATGTGATTCCTCTTACCAGTCTCTACAATATGCTCACCATCACAACGCTGGTCATCCTCAATCACTGGAAAGAAATGTGTGGGCTGAATCACAGTATTCTGTACAGACTGGCTCAAAACTTTTTGTTTTCATCACTGAAGCCAACTAATTTGAATGTTTTTCCCTGATCTCAAAAGAACCAACCTTAAGCCCTGCTGCAAAGTCGGTAATACAACGTGCTGACCCCGGTCAGTCCTCTCAGGACTTTTGTTTACTTCTCTTCACCTGGCCTCACTGAATTGCCACCCAGCTCTCAGTGCTGTTGTCACAGTACCTCCAAGGGGAGAATGCTGTCATGGGTGAGTAATGCTGGTCTTGTGCTTTTGTGGATTTAAGACACAGCCTTTCTTGAAGTAGAGAGTGAGACGGAGCTATGTGGGATACACGATGCCTAAAAGTTACCTGACCTCATACCAAAGCTTGACTTACTGGGAGGAATTCGCCTTTGGTCCAGAGTCTGGTCTCTGAAAGTGGCCTGTAGAGTTGGGTAGGTGTAAAAAAAGAAACAAAAAAACCACTCCCAAAACAAATCACAAAAAAAAAAAAAGGAAGGGGGGAAGGGTAAGATAGTATAAAAATATAGATAGATGAGAGTCCTACATTTCTTTCTTTCATGTTCTTATCATACTTAGAGCAATTTTCAGCTTAGAAGGTTATATCATCCCTGTGTTTAATAGCCCGATAGACTCTTCTTCCATGAATCCGTCTAAGAGCTTTCAGGCTTCCACGCAGAGGTGAAGAAATGACTTTCTGAAGTCAGACTGAGAGCGCTGGTAGGTGAGCTGCCAAGCAGTGGGTAGCATAGCAAGTGCGTGCCCCCTCTCTGCATGTTCAGTCTGTAACAGCTATTTCTCTGACTCACCCAGGATAATAGTTGATTGTGTAGGCACCCTGTGCCATACACTGTTGAGTGGGGTGGGTTTGATTTTTTTTTTTTCAGTAGACAACTTGTGGATATGAATCAATATCTATTGCCGTAGAATTATCTTGGCTTGATCTGAGAGGGATTGTATCCATCACTGCCTCAAAAATAGCTATTTGCAGGTTGAAGCAATCTGAGCATTGACTACTTTTATCCCCCACTCCAGGAATTTGTTCACCAAAACTAGTATGTTCTGTCAAAATGTTCCGCCCGCTCTGAGGAGGAGGAAGCAGCCGCAGGGAACATGGGACTGCTTTTGGGATGCAGAGTGATGCAAGTCAGTTATGGACTCCTTTTCCGTCCAAGTGAATGCTGCTAACACCATAATCAGTGTTAGTTGGTGTGTTTGGAATAGCTGACATGGCGCAAAAAGCGTTGTGCGTTTCCAGTGGTGGCTCTTTGTGCCATCTCTTTTTAGCCAGAAATATCAAAATTCAGGTATCTGGAAGCTGATTCACTATCCTGCAGGTAAAAAGCCATGTGTTAACTCAGTGAATTCCTTTCCCTTGTGCATGCTTTGAAGAAATAATTAGGGAGTTCTAAATTGAAACTTGCTTTACTGCTTACAGCAGTTGTCGTTTTATTAAAGCCATGGCCTTCACCGCTTGCAAGTGTGTAAGAGGTGCTGGCTATTAATACATCCCTCCTCCGATTACTGTATTTAGTTCATGAAATAATAAACTGTTAGCAACTGGGAGGCATTGCTTTCTGGGGAATGCATACTTTGTATTTATTTTTTTAATTTTGAAGGCAATTTATGGGTTTTCAAATGCTGCAGCGCTGCATTCTGGAGACACTGGTGATCTTCTGTGTTTTACTGCTGCTCAGAGCTTCGAGGTGGCAAGAAAAATGGAACTGGCACATCTGATTGTATTGTTGTGATATTTGAATTGCATGAGTGGGGTCGACACTGTAAAAATATAACTTTCAGTGAGCTTATACATTAAAAAAAAGAGAAGCAGGGTGGACTTGAACAGAGGAATGGTACACTACATGTGAAAGCTGTTCTTCCTCCACTGGCCTTCATTGCTGAGCTGTTCTTGTGTTGTCTTGTGTCTGACGGACTTTGTTGCTAGGAATGAAGCCCCTCTCATAATTTATTTTTTTTAACACGTTTTCTACCAAATACTTGCATTTATTGGTTTATTGAAGACCTGGTTCAGGGGGATGCTATAAAGTAACTCCATCAATGATTTCTTCCAAGTGTACTGTGAACAGTGGCTAGTACAACTCTCTCTCTGCCAAACATTAATGAGAGATTGAGCTGAATTGCAGCAGTACTTTCGCAATAATTTTTGCAGAATTTCAGCTACACCATTTTTCCTTTAGCAACATCATCTCTTACAGCAATGGCTGAGATGGTTATATTTTTCAGGATAAACAGCACGTGCACTGTCCCTCTGAATTCAAGAATCCTGTTCTAACGTCTACACAGTCCATTGAAAGTGGTGTCGTGCATAAGAAAAAAACCTTATTAGCTTTGGAAGAGTACCATCTTCTGTGTGTTTTCCAAGTTCACCTGACCCTGATCTCTACTGATGCTTTTTATTCCCTTTTTCTAAGGGGTTTTCCTGCTGGCAAGGCATGCAAGCTTGGAGTTGGATGTCTAGCCGTCACCTTGAAATGAATGTTAATAGGGTATGAACTGATCTGAAGCAATACACCATCTCCATAATTTCAGGGTACTCTTGTTAGGAGCACAGTAGCGTAAGAGAGCTTTCAACAATCTGAGAAAAGCTCCTACTAATACCTTGTCCTTGAATAATTATATCTAATTCCTTCTCTTAGTTGCTGAAAGCAACCTTGTTACTGAAAGACAATTTTTTGTCTGTGTCAATCCAAGCATATGATTTCATTTTCTTGTCTTGTATTTTGATCTAGTTCAACTAGATTTTGATCAGTTTGCGTGATCTAGTTGAAGATGTCCCTGCTCATTGCAGTGAGGTTGGACTAAATGACCTTTAAAGGTCCCTTCCAACCCAAACTAGTCTATGATTCTATGATTCTGTTTTCACCTGTCAATGATTAAGAATTTGTTTTGTTGGATTTTTTTTTTTTTTTCCCCACTGACTGTGCCGTGACTCATGCATATTTCATATGGTTGCTGGTTACGAGACACAGAAGTCCATTGCCTCAGTGGTTCAATTTACAGTTCTCTTGACCTGGTGAAGTGCATCTGAAATGCTTTGGTCATGGGAGGTTTCTGTCTTGTTTGTATGTTATTATTCAGCTGAGCTGCTTCTGTAGAAATTCTTGGTTAGTGACCTAAGAAATACCCGCTCTCCTGAAATACGTGCAGCAGGCTGGATCTCTAATGCAGCGTGGGATTGTATACTAATTGATGGCAACGTGGTTTTTTTGACTGTTTTTCAAGAAACATCTTTCTGTGCATCCCGGTTTATCAGTTAGGTGACGAGATTTATGGTACAAATTTCAGTGAGTTTGTCTTCTCATTTTTGTCTGGGTTTACTTATTTCTCAGCTGGATAACTACTCACAGGTTACGCAATTTTTCGCTAGAGAATCTTGCATGAGCACAATTTTTTTATTTTTTTATTTAATGCGTGGTAAGTTTCATTCTCTTTTGGTATTTGTTTTTACTTGCTGCAGAATGAAACCAATGAAACCAATTCCACTTGTTTCATCTCTTTGTTTTCTCTCTCCCAGTAGGCATACTAATAAAGGACAAGTACTTTTATTGGAGTGGACACTTACTCTTTACTGTGGAAAAACACTGTCCTGTGATTAAAAAATAAAAAAAAAAAAAAAGAAAAGAAAAAAGATTAAGGGCCTTGAGAGCTTCTGGAAGGCTCTTTTGGGAAAGACAGGGCATTCAGCACATGTCGAAAACCTGCTACAACACTATCTTAAGATACTACATGTGATAGCCGTTGGTGACTAGGGCATGCTTCCAAGTATGAAATCAAAGGTCAGTATCTAGTTGCTTCATGTACTGTAGTGTCATAAGCAAAATTAATCCATAACAGAGGATGTATTTTTCAGCAATAGACATGTGGAACAGCAATATCCTTTTTTCATGTAGGTATTAAAACGTGGGGTTGATTGTATTTACCCTGCACATCCTTACATGACTGCTTAGTCCCTGCATGTTGCCACTGAGGTTGTTTGTGCAATAAAATCAGTGAGGGGATTTCAACACGGTGAGAGCCTGGCTCAGGCTTTTTTTTTTTGTACTGAGTGGGACTTGTGGGATAAAGGTTTCATAAATATTTTAAGTCTGCTGGTGGTCTCTGTGGCAAAACAGCAGGATAAACCTCCTGGCTGCCCTTCCTGCTGATTTGTACCATGGTTGAAGTTACAGAACTCCAGGTTATTAGTCACTTCTTTAAAAACCCCCTATGTTTTAGGAACAAAGGGCAAGAGTCGGAAAGTGATGATGATATAGCACAAGTCAACCTGCGTGAAGAAAACCCGGCACGTCTCACTAAGTGTAGGGGCTTGGTCTTGCCGGCTCCCCAGATGTGCAGTGAAGGAGAGAGGAAAGGTGGCTTCTTAGCACTGCTCTGGTCCCATCCTCAGCACTTGGGACCCTGCAAAGCAGCAAATAGAGCTTCTTATTTCCTTATTTTTCAACAATGTCAAAGTGAGCTCTAGCAGGAGGTAGGGAGCATCGCCACTACTCTTCACCTTGTGGGCTAGCCATCATACTGCCTTGGATGTGTAAATAAAGCGCTTTTCCTTCACGCTGACCAAACCTGGGAAATAGCAGCAGCCAAGATGGATGAAACCTTGCAAGGGTGCAAAAACTGTGTTAAAGCAGAAAATGCTTCACAGCTGTCGAGGCAGTGAACGCCGCAGCAGCCATGCAGGCTGCGTGACCGATGTGCGCTGCAGTTGCTCGCCTCTCGCCGCACCCAGGTTTTGGGAAGTGCCTGTGGAAAAGGAGGAGCTGCAAGAGACCTCACAGGGACTCAGTGTCTGGGTGGAAAGTGGGAAGCCTGATGAGGACTTGGCAAGAACCAGTGGCTGCATTGCATCCGTTCTGTCCTGTTGTCCCCTTACATCGCTCTGTTCCTCTGTGCTGGTAATAATTTATGAGTTTTCCACCTACAGATTTTGTTAGCTCATAATCTAGCTGCCTGCTGCCTTCCTGAGAAGCGGAGACAGCTGTTGGCTGTGAGCTGACATGTTTCCTCGCCAGCAGAAGTGCAAGGGCAGCTTTTCCTCTATGCTGCTTGAGTTCGGTTATTTGCTTTTAACATAACTCCTTGGCTTGCTGCTGAAAGAAGAGGAAAACCCTTTTTAGGTTTTCATCCTAAGCCTGGAACTGTAACAATGAGAGGATGAAAACGCCTAGTAACATTGCTGGATGGAAAGGACCCAATAAAGCCTTTTAATATCCTAGATATTCCACTTCTTGGGGGAAAAACGATTCACCTTGATATGTGCGTTGAAGTTTTTTCTTCATAGAAGCCTTCCTCATCTATGCTTTTATTTTATTTGACTTTGTGATGGGTGCTCCTGTCTTGCATGATGTCTGAGCAAGGAAAGGGGATGGAAATAATTCCTGCCAAGCATCTGTTCCTGTGAAAGCTGGTGGTGCTGTGTTGGTGGTGCTCTGGCAGCTCTCTCCAGCACCCTGTCAATCAAACGCCATTGACATGGGTACCCGCAGCAGCAGCATCCCGTGGAGCAGTGCCTCTGGAGCCTGCTGGTGGGCTGCCCAAAGGGTCACTGCCTGCCCCTGTGGGCTCCCTCGCTGTTGTTACGGTGCCCTGCGTACATAGAGCCACAAAATCTTGGTAGGGAGTTTTATTAAATGTTTGTTCTTTTTTTTTTGATGTTGTCTGGCATTGATTTCCTTCTCTCCGTAACTAGGGCAGCGAAGTTTCACTGCTGTGAAGCATCTCTTCTTGAATTCATCATGAGCTTGTTAATGTTTGAAGAGTCTGAGATGATTCTGAGATTTCGGTAAAAAGAAGTGTAAAAGGATGCTTAGAAAAATAGTAGTGGTTTGAATAAAGGTTTTCAGTATTTTTATATTTTTTTTTCAGTTTGAGCAGTAAGTTTCCAAGAATTAATGTTTCCAGTATTTTAGCTTGGTAGAAACTTCAGCCTTATCAAGGCTTTAAATAATAGTTAATCATCATAAGAATTTCACTGTGGTATGGATAAAAGACTGCATTTTTTGAACTTGTTAACTTGCTGAAGCTCTGAAGTAACTTTTACTTCATCTGTTGCTGGTTTTATAAATTAATTTTATTTATTAATGCTGGTTTTATTAATTAAACCTGTTACAATTTTTATTAATTGTGTGAGAAGGGGTTGGTCGATTATAGAAGCTGCAATATCATATATGTCTAGATACAGCTGTAGATGTCTGTTTTATTTTCACTGTTTAGGGTCTTTAGCATGTAAATGATAAGCAACTGTAGAGAAAGCTGAACTTGTGGACTTCAAGCCATTTCAGGAGACTGTACCAACTCAAGAACTGATGTATTTTTTTAGGTATGAATCTGTTTTGTAGAAGCCTGTTAACAAGAGTGGGAGTGGAATTTGGGAAACTGTTTCAAGTCACGCATTTTTTTTATTTTTCTGAAAAATTTTGTAGCTGCAAGTTAGTTATCAGCAGGCTTAGGCATTTTGAGGTTTTTATGGAAAATGAGCCTGTTCTGGAGCGTGGTGCCTGGTTCTGTACTGCTCTCTGACGTCTCCCACTTGAGTCAGATCAGCTTCTGACTTACCTGCTTATAAAATAAAAGTATTTGGGTATATAATTTGAACACATGAGTTTTCTACAAGAGGTTTTCTGGATCCTAAAGGGAGAATCAAGAGTACAGCATCTATTGCTGAGCCTCTCCTGTCTTCAGTAGAAGAGTGGAGTCTGTGAAAGGAGTGTGCTAAGGAGCTATCATTTCCACATCTCTTCCTCTCTTTCCTGCAGGCAACTTGTACAAATCCTGGAGGATGTTGGGCTGCAAGACAGAAGTTTGACTGGTGGTTTGGGTTTTCTTTTTGAGGCTATTTCCTTCCTACCCATACCTGTCCTTAAGATTTTTACTCCTCTGAAACTGTTTTGACTTCTCTGGCTGGCATTTTAAAATGTGCCTTTGACTTTGACCTTCCCAGATCCTGTACCTTTCAAAATGGAGAACATGTGTAATAGTTCAGGGTCTTTTATGATTTCCAGGCTTCATAGCTACACGACACCTGAGAGGCAGGCTGCCCTGCGATGCAATCAAGTGTGCTGTGCAAGTTTATGTGCTGCCACCCTGAATTTACAACCTCCAGCCATCACTTCTGTGCTGTTGTCGGTGTGTTCTTGATTAAAAAAAAAAAAAAATAAGTTTTTGCATTGCATTCGCTTTTGTAAATTTTAAACTATCATCCAGGCACCTGTTGTGGTGGCAACAACACTTTAAAATCTCATTTGCAGTAGCTGGTATCATTTGTAGTATAGGATACATCCTGGGCTGTCATACAGATCGCTGGGTTGGTTTTGCTCAGGCTCATGGTGCAGTTTCTTGATGAAAGTGCCTGTGCTCTCCCTGGGCCAGGGCTTGAGACAGTGCCTTATAAAGCCTGACCCTCACTCCAGCAGATTAGAGCGCAGTGCGTTTAAAGCTAAATATAGAAGAAGGCAGATCCTGTGTTCCTAGTAATTAACTATTCAAGAGTCTGTTCTGTTGCACTGAACCTCTAGTCATTAAATCTGCCACAAGTGGTGAGTGTCTTTAAAATCTTGTTCCCAGCTGACTTAAAGGGCATATTTTATATTTACAGGGAACAGTTTTAAAATCTGCTAGTCAAGCTTCAGGTGCATGCAACTCTTCTCGCAGTTTAAAAAGACACAGCATAAAAGGAGAGGAGAAGTCTAGTGCTAGAAGTTGAGCATGTGCATTTACATCTTTTACAGCAACTAGGAAACCATACCGGTATGGCCGGGTTGAAGGTCGGGTATCACTCGCTTCATTGTCCCCAAGGCTTCTGTGTGTTCATTAAGGAAGTGGGCAGTGCTGACCCCAGCCCCATGGCAGGTTTGTGCTCTGAAAGAGCTGTGATTAGAGGATTAATTCTTACCTGCTGCCTGACTTGCTTGATACTTTCTTTCCAAACCTCAAGGGCTCCTCCTGCAATCTGTTGAAATGAACATTTTTAGACCCAGACCAAGGTGTATAAGGTATTGGGGCCAAGCATAAAAACAACCAAAAATACCCGGGCAAATAGTATATTTTATAGATCAGTCTCTTGCAAATAACTGAAGGCCACAAAGACGAAGCAGGTAATTATGTCAAATCTCGTCGGTCACTGGCTAGAGGCTGGGCTGTTGCTTTATTCCTGTTGACTGCTAGTTTGCCTAATTAACTTGTAAAGCACCTCCTGTTCCTCTGCCACTGAGACAGCTAAATGGGGAAAGAGACTTTTGAGCTCTGTTGTGAACGGAGGCTTGGATCCTACAGCACTTTAAAAGATCCCGTGATATCATGGATTCCCATTTTCAACTCTCTGCAGATGGGCAAATGACTTTTCCAGAAGGCTATTTAGTGTTGCAGTTGTTCAGAAATGCTCCTTGGTCTGTTAAAACTGTAGCTTTAAATCTCAGTGATGAATGTGAACCTCTCAGTTTAACTGCTTGTTGCATCTTTGTATTTTTCATGACTTGCAGGAAGCAAGACCAGTCTTGACTCTGAACTCAACTGGGTATTACCAGTGCACGCGGGCAGTTTTTGAATGTGGATAAAGTGGTAGACCTAGACTAGAAAGCAGTGGTTTGCTGAGTTAAACGTTTGAAATGCTGCAGAAGTGGCCAGCTAGTGATGCTGCAACTAGAAGAGGTAGTCTGTGGAGTGGGAATGTATTGTATACCTGCAGCATTGTTAACAGAGTCGTTAAATGAACTTTCGAGGTGAGAGAGCGCATTACTTGAATAGTAACCTGTGATTGATGGCATCTTTCTGGCCATGGAGCTTGAGTTTCTCTTCGCTCATGGTAGGAAGAAGTATTGGCAAATGTATGTACTTTTAAACTAGACCTGCAGTCTGCAATGAAGAAATACAAATCATACCATTTTTTGTAAAACTAAACTTATTAGAAGAACATGCCCAAAGGACAGCGCTGCTTGCATGGTAAGGATGCATTGTGGATGAGCAAATCATATGTAACAGTGACCTAATGACCTGCAGGGTGTGAAATTGGTGGACTGTAAGTCCCAGCGCTGGTACTTGCTGTTGGCAGGACAGGGGGGTGACCCGTGACGATTGCCACGTGCTGCAAAGCTTCCTTGTACTTGCTGCTGTTTGCGTTCAGCTGTCGGTTTAGCTGTTCATTGCGCAAGTTGTGTCTCGTGTGATTGAACTAATTAGATCCAAAGCTGAAAAATAGTTTTGTTTACTTTAGATAAAGTGGCATTAATATATGATCACTTCCCAAATTTTGTAACGTTGCATGTTGAGATTTGCCATTAGGGTCTGAAGTAATACAAGCCCAATGTTTTTTTACTGCTGCTGTTGTTGTATGATGTGCCATGTAGGTCCTTGAGTATGTATTTATACACAAAATTGATGGGGGGGAAGTTGGTTATCTTTTATTATTTTTACAACACATGCAGGTTTTTAGGAACTAAAAGTTCATAAGATACGGTGATGCTCAGAAGAAACATTTGAGAGGGATTTGATTGTTAAAACGTCTTTGTGGTTAGGCTGGAGTCATTTCATCAGAAGGACGGTGTGTAGCCCTGGGAATCTGATTGCTTGGTGAGCGTGCCAAAGGGCAAGACCTGTGTGGCGTGGAGCCCTGCTGGGATCGTTCCCAGTCCTGCATCCTAGCGGCTTCTGTGCCCCCGAGCATCCCCATCAGCTCTGCAGGCAGCGCTGCTGTACGCCTGCCCAGCAGTAAGGGCAGAGGCTCCATCACATTCCTGCTTGGGTTTGAACCTTCACAGTTCTCTATAGAGGTGCTAAGAGCCAGGTTTTGAGAGAAGGACATCTCATCAAAGTTATTCTTGGATCATAGTGCTCTCAGTCTTTAAGATAATGTGAATTATTCTTTGAATATATGTCAAAACCGAACTTCTCTTTCATATGTTGGGATTTTACTAAACTGAATGTTTATTTTTCCTTTAGGGTTAAGCTGTTGTCTGTAAATGCCATAGTAAAAATATATTTTTCTCTTTTTCCTCCAGAAATTTTATGAATAAGAATCAGAAGCCGGTGCTAACGGGCCAGCGGTTCAAAACTAGGAAGAGGGGTAGGTTACGTTACATTTTTAACTTTATTTTCCTCTTTGTTAAAATGAGCAGAAGTAAAGCAGGTGGAATAACTGAAAGTTCACTAGGAGATTAAGGTTTTTCTCCTCTTCTATTCAGTACGTTAAGACTGTAGGTATTACTTTTAACTAAGCTCTACAAATTTTATTATTTTCTCTATATATCTTACGACTTTCTATAAAATTTGGGTTTATTAGCTATTAAGTCTTGTAGAAGCCTCAGTTAAAAAATTAGATTCTAACTGAGTTTATAGTATGTTTACATACGAGGAAGAAAACTTACTAGGTGTTTGTTTTGGGTGTTTCTTAAAATGTCCCTTTCAATTAAGAAAGCAAAATATAATCTCTTATTTAAAGGTTGCATATAGAAAATGTGGCTTTTTTGGTTTTGATTTTTATTTTTCTTTCTTTCACTCAAATCAATGCCATCTCTATAAATGAACCTTTCACATCTAAAAAGGAATCATCTCACTTTCCTTCTCCATGAGATGGTCAGATCATTGCAGAGAAGTCAGAAAGCTCCTTTTTCACAAATATTTTTCTGCTGTGTTAGTTTTGCCTGTTACTTTAATTGTTAAAATAAAACAGTTACCAGTGCCTAAGACCCATTTTACTCATTCTGTATGCATGACTAACACTCTCTTTCCTTATGTACAATGTTGCATCAATTTTCAAAGAAAGCTAAGTGGCGCTGATTGTACTGATCATGCAGGTATTCTGTACAGCGAGTGTCATCCTAACGTGCTTGCTCATACTGTACTCAGAGTTCATTTGTCATGGTTTAGGTGTCTGAGATGAATGCCCAACACTTTGAGGCAGAGAGCAAAAATATATGTAATAAATGATTTATTTTTTTCAGCAAAAACAAAAAAAAATCTGGTTTGTGGAAAAAAAGGCTTAGATTTTTTTGTTGTTGTTGCAATAGGAGATTATTATAGCACACACAGGTGGGGTTCCTGTCTGTCATGTAACAGGCTTTTTCCATCTTGACTTTCCTGCTTGTGATCAAAAGCCAATGCTTGGTCTTAACGTCTTGTGACAGAAAATACAAATAAGAGCATTTTCTCAGTGTGGATGAGAGAAACAAAAAGAGTTAGTAACCTTTCTCAGAAAATTACAAATTCTGTCACTAGTCTGAAGAGCTGAGTGAGTGTCTTAAGATCTAGGATGATCACGAAGCTTGGATAAAAATTGCAAAATAGTTTGTTTTCAGTTGTGTTAAAAAGCAGTGCCAGCTTTCCTCTCGTCTTTCCTCCCTTGCACGCATCACTTCCTCAGTTAGACTGGTGCGCTCTCTTAAATGGAAAATGTCCTTTCTATGATGTACATACAACATTTGTAGGTATAACTAATTAAAAAAATAAATCTATATTGTTTGTATATAAATGTCACGATGCTCCAGTAATTAGTGGGATTAATTTTCTGTCAGCACGTTCCTGAACATCATACAGTAGCTGTGCACTGCATTAATTAGCAACAGCATAGATGTAGCTAGAGGAGTGGAATTTACAATCCCTGAAGAAACACCTGTCAGATTAACCGGTAAAAGCAATCAGATATGCATACTGCTGGATTGAACCAATGTATTATTCAGTCTGGGTCAGTCAATTATGGTATATATGTTACTTGCTAAAAGTGTATTAGAAAATGTTTTCTCTCACATGAAGACTTTCTTTTCAGTCTCTGTTTTGCAATGTATTTGATATTAATGGGTCCTAATATGGGTTTGGTCTTTGACTCCTATTTAATACAAGTAATAATTAGAATAAGTAAAGAGCTTTTATTTGTAATTCTGTGCCTATCTCTTGAATTTCTATTACAGTGATTGGAAGTGGCAATAAATAATCATTGACTACATGGAAGAAGTAAAAGACTTGGCGGAGTCTGGAAAATTGAGGGGGTGTTTTTTGGTTTTGTTTTTTTTTTTTTTTCTGAGGAATTACTTAAATGAGATTGGGGATAGTAAATGACTTTAGTATAGGAATCTTTAACATGTAAACATTTCTTTATGTGCTTAAAGCATAAAATCTCTTATTCAAATATGGTGGGATCCTGATTGCCTTGATATTTGAGGATCCTGCTTAGAAAATTTTAGATACCTGTTTTCTTTCTGGAGGCAGAGGGCTTGGGGAAGAGAAATGGCTTCCTAGCATGTTTATTCCCTTCTGTTTGTATATACTTTTTCTTTTTGTATCAAAGCAGTGTCACAGACTTATGTCTTGGACTTAGACTAGAAGATATTATTGTTTTTTTTCCTCCCTACTTTCAGTATATCGCGGAGTCATGACATTTCACCCAGGTAGGAGAGAGTGCAGTGGCTGTGGTTGAACATGGCATGTCAGTCCTCGGAGATTACTCTGTTGTGTGTAGTAGGCAGGCAGGTAGGGGGGTCTGAAACGCGCAGATGCTGGAGGGACTGAGCTGGCTGAGAGATGACTGCCAGTTCTTACCAGTTGATTTGCGTCTCACGATACTCTTTCCTCTTCTGCAGCCCCCAAGAACCTCAGCAATTGTCCATATGAACTCACTGCTACTAATCTCTGAATGCAAACAATTTTTGAGCTTTCACCAAGCAAAAGAGGAAGACAATGATTTATCTTTCTTTAAACTTTGAAAGTGTGCTTAGCGTCTAAAACATTTTTGAGAGGACTATGAAGGAGAAGCTTGTAAATCCCGCTCCTTACTGTTCTATTAGTTGACCTAGTAAAAGGTATAAACCTTGCTGCAGCATATATAGTGGCAGACATTAAAATCACTTTAAAAAGATTTGAAGGAAGAAAAATGATGATGTAAGGGGAAGAACCTTCAGAGGGAAAGAGGCATCTTGCAGTTCCATATCAAGTTTTTACCAATCTGGGCAAAGAAAATCATTTGGTTAGTTCTTAGTATAGTCTCTGTACCTGTTGAATACTGCTTTTTTTGGTGAGGGTCAGCAGTAGTTGGCATCTGGCTGGGATTTGTGTTTATGGTGCAGATACATGGAATATGGATTGTGTTGACTTTACTGTACTTGCACACATGCAAATTGATGTCTTTGCTCTGAAATGGAAGAGGAGGAAGTAGGAGTGGCGAAAATGCCAGTAGGAAATGCGGAAAACTTAAGTATCCAGACAGTTGAAAAATACCTGCAGGGCAAAAAGCTTCCTGAAGCATTAACAGAAACAAACAGTGAGTATTGTTTAAAGTAAGCTGACAGGCAGTATCTGAGACCCAAGTTTGTTCCCATGGTGTAGATAACATAGAGTTAGTATCTGCTAAAAAACTGGTGCAAAAAGCTAAATGGCAGCATAAAAAGAAGATAAGATAACGCATATTACTTTCAGAATGAAAATTATCTAGTAAAAAGTCAATATTAACACCGGTACGTTAACGTGAAGTCAGAAAGGGGGCCAAAGAGGGCACCTTATTTTTCTTCCACAGAAATATAGTTGCGGGCCTTCTGTTTAAGAGTTAAGATTCATTCTTAAGGAGGGAGTTATAAGTGTGCTTTGTGATTTCCTTAGAAGCAAAAGAAAGGCAATAAGGATCCGGGAACATGATGAAAATGAAAAGCTGTGTGTAGCAGTGCTGCGTTGGGTATTGTATGCATCACATCTGCAAGCTACACCTGCCTCCGCTAGCCCGTGATTGAAACTGTGCTTGTTTAGTAATTATGTACTTGACAGCTCAACATACTGTCGCCACTTCTTGATGATGGCTTCTTACTCACCCTGTTGTACTACATCAGCATATTCCTCTTCAGTACATTAGCTTGGTGGGAAAACGTTTCAAAAAAATTAGAAATCATTTTTCATGCAATGAGGTTTACCTCCTCTTCCTGTGTAAATTTTTAGATTGTGATAGACTAGAAAATAGTAGGGTACTCCAGATGAGAGGAGGACTTCTGGGGCAGAAGAATCTCTTTAAAATAGCTAAGAAATATTAATCATGGTGTTTGTATTTGTACTGAGCGCTGTGTACCCATGATACCAAGCTTGTAACACCTTTCAGTTTAGACATGAACATCTTAAATTTTTAGAGAAAATACAGTTGAAGAAGTAAAATAGAATTATTTTTGTAACTCATCTCTTAAGACAGGACTCTGTCTTTTACTGGTTAATGAGTCATCAAACTTTTCCCCCCCCTGCAAATAATGCACACTTATTTGATAACCCAAAAGAGAACAATTATACTCAGATACTTGTTTATGGGTGGAGCTGGGTTTCTTGTGTGCAAATAAAACTTCCTGAAGTACACATGCTGAAGTATTTACTTCAGTAAAAGGCTTGTTTGTGGGTTGGTTGGTTTGTTGCTTGTTTTGGGTTGTTTTAGTACTTCGAGTTGCAAGAGAGCTGCAACTGAGCAGCGTTTGGTAGCCAGTCTGATAGCTCAGATGGGATTCCAGTACTGTGCTTCTCTGTAGGCATTTCCCCAGAGCAAAGGCACAGTTCTTCAGTTTCTCCACTCAGCCCTCTCTGGTTTGTCCACCACGGGCATGCCCTGCAGGTATGAGAGATGGTTACTCAAACGGCAGACTCCAGACCTTCATCACAGCTGAAAGCTGAGGTAACACAACTGAGAGCCTGAATATCTCCGAGGTCTGGGGTCAACTAAGAGCCTGGGAAGAAGTTGCTTGCAGTTCAGACAAGAGGCATATTGAGTAGTTTATTGGATGCTGAGAGCGTGGTAGGGGGGAAGCTAGGTTGGCACTATGATTGTGCGCTTCGCTTCAGAGTGAGCTGGGGTTGGGAACAAGTGGTTGCACGAGCGATGCACACAATCGTAGTGCCATATGTATATGGGTATCCATGGAGCTGAGGAATCCTCACCTTTCGTCTCAGGAGGTCAGCTTCAGGGGATGGGGCAGCACCCCACTTGGAGATGGGTAACAGTCAACATACCATTAAAAGCTAGGCATAGCAGGGGATTTCTGGAAAATAAGGTGATGCCTCGTTTTTCCAGTGCTGCTGAGTGCTTGACAGACAGCCCTGGAGCTGCCGTTGGCTGTGTGCTGCCAGATTCCTTGGAAGGATGGGTTGACTAAGACCCCTGAGCTTCCCAGTGGCCTGGGACACTGAGCGCGAGGGACGGCTTGTGCTTTTCGGGTACAGTTGTTACGGGGGAAAGGAATACATTGAAAGAGGGGGAGAATGTGCAAGCGATCCACTGAAGATGGTGGACTGAGCGCATCCCGGGTATATGCAGGGGAACACACAGAGAGAGAAATGTTTATATATTAGAAATAAAGCTGATAAAAGTAGGCACTGTGTGTAAAATAGTTCTTCGATTGGCGTAAGGCTAATGTGGCTGGAGGAAAGAGATTAGGGGAAGAAAGGCTATTGGAAACCAAGGCCTTCTGGTTAATATTTGGGATAAAAAGCTGCACTGTGAGTTGCAGAGAAAGGAAACCTGCAGCCAGAGGATGTGTGATGTCTAGAACCACCTCTCAAAAAGCCTGCGAGGGTTGCAGCTGGCGTGTTTCAAACTGCACGTGTTTAGACAGGAATTTTACCAGTCCTCATTCGTCTTAGTAACTAAAATCCCTGGATTTATCTTCTGGTTGTAATATGTGCATGTTTCTTAAAGAACTTGTATCAACATTTGTGTCAGCAGGTGGTAACAACCTTGTTTTGTTTTTTTGAGTGTCTGTCCTGGTTTGAGGAACAGCTCGCAGTTGTGTTTCTGAAGTTCAGGGTTATTTTGATGGTGAAAACCATTTCGTGTGTGCCCTTGTATAAAGTCAGGACTTGCTTTGCTAAGAAGCTTCAAGTGCCTGGTAAGCTGTTAACAGCCTGCAAGAAAAAGCAGCAGGAGGTATGGGTAAATCTACCTAGCTTTAGCTGGAGGTTGCAGGTACATCTGTTGTGGTTAATGGCCTTGACATAGGGACATTGTCTGGGGGTCGGACTGTACCTTAATGGAGTTCAACCAGGGACGGCTGTAGAAAATGTGACGTGAGTGCTGCATTTCTGTGTTCCTAGGGCTGCATAGGTCTGTGAATATGAAAGAAATATTCTTGGTTACGCTGCGTGGCAGGATCCTAAATGTTTACGCAATAAGTATTTTTATGAATACCTTGATCTCCTCTTTTCCTGAAGTCTTGTCTTTTTGAAAACATTTTACGTATGCAGCCATAGTTATTGAAAGAAAAACATCAAGAAATGAAAAACAAAGTATTCCTACAGTGAGATTTTTTTTACATATAACTGACATACCCTTTATTCTGCTATCAGATTTAGCAATGCATAATGATATGCACATTCGATAGTATCTTCAACAAGAGAAGCAAGAGTATGAAGTTTGAAAACAATTTCAGTAGTTGCTTTTCCTCCCTTTTATTTATTTATTCCTGTATCTTTGTATGTGCGTTGGTATTTTGGGGGAATGTGGAGAGGGAAGTAAGGGTAAACACCGCAAAATTTCCAGAGACAGTAAAAGTCAACCAAACAAACGTTTCGTGCATTGACCAGAACAGGAAGAATATGTTTAGGTGCCGTGGTCGTCGTTTCAATTGCTGGCTGATAGGGGATTTTAAACAGAAAGTTTCAAACTGACACTCTCTCCTTCTCCTTTACCTCTGTTCCAGATGAAAAGGAGAAATTTGAACCCACAGTCTTCAGGGATACGATTGTCCAAGGCCTCAATGAAGCTGGGAGTGACCTGGAGGCTATAGCCAAGTTTCTGGATGCAACTGGCTCACGGCTTGATTATCGCCGCTATGCTGACACACTCTTTGATATTTTGGTAGCTGGCAGCATGCTAGGTAAACTGCAGTGTACCTGATGCAGAATTTTGAGGATCAGCCTTGCTTCTTTTGAGATACCGTCTTCCCTTACAAAGTGGAAACTGGAAACTGTATTACTATTTCACTTATCTAGATACTTCTTGGATCTCGTATCATAGAATTGTTTGTTTGTAGTGCAGTAATACTTAGGCACTTGATCGTGTGAGGCATTCTGCAAATACCACAAAAAACGCATACTGCTCTGAGAAGCCTTCAGTCTGAGCTGAAAGAGCGTATAAATGCAACTGCAAAGAAAATGAGAGACACGCTAACTAGGGGAAACAGAGGAATTTATTAGTGTGAAAATGTGTAATACAGCACTCCAGGTTATTAGTTATTGCAAAGCTTGCTTTGTAGACATTGCGACAAAGGCTAGCTAAGAGACGTGAAGGGTACTGAGGAGTGCTTAGTGGAGGTTCATGGGGCATTTTTCCCAGGTGTCACTTGCAGCATGGTCGAAAACATGCCTTTTGCCTTCCTCTGTAGTTTGAATAAGTTGGCTCTTTTTACTGGTCGTGTTCATTTGATTCCTGCTTCCTGCTCTTTGGTGTGTAAGAAGAAAAGATGTTTTTGTAAGACTTGAGGTAATGCAGGAAATGAAAACCAACGGAAATATCTAGGAAAAAAGCTCTCAACAAAATAAGCCAGGAGAAAATTTTGCAGCAGTGTTTTGAATGTTTATGTGGGCCTGGTAAGCATTAGAGGGGTTAGGGAAAGCCCACAGAATGGCAGGGGTTGGAAGGGACCTTCGGAGGTCATTCAGACCAACCCTTCTGCCAGAGCAGGTTCACCTAGAGCAGGTTGGACAGGAGTGCATCCAGGGGGGTTTTCAATATCTCCAGAGAAGAAGACTTCACAACCTCTCTGGGCAGCCTGTTCCAGTGCTCTGTCACCCTCAAAGTAAAGAAGTTTTTCCTTATGTTGAGACAGAATTTCCTGTGTTCCAGTTTGTGCCTGTTGCCCCTTGTCCTGTCACTGGGCACCACTGAAAAGAGTCTGGCCCCATCCTCTTGACACTCACCCTTTAGATATTTATAAGCATTGATGAGATCCCCTCTGTCTTCTCTTCTCCAGGCTAAACAGACCCAAGTTTCTCAGCCTTTCCTTATAAGAGAGATGGTCCAGTCCCTTGGTCATCTTAGTAGCCCTCCGCTGGACTCTCTGCAGTAGGTTACTTGTTTTGAACTGGGGAGCCCAGAACTGGACACAGTACTCCAGATGTGGCCTCACCAGGGCAGAGTAGAGGGGGAGCATGACCTTCCTTGACCTGGTGGCCACGCTTTTTTTAATGCACCTCAGGATGCCATTGTTCCATGCATACCAGATGTTCCAAGTCCTCAAATTAGTAACAGAGTGCTAAACCTTTTCCCTTTGGAAAGGATTTACATTATTGTGGTGTTAAAAGTACTAAAGTATGCACAAGGGTTATGCTCCAACCCATTCTTATTGGATCGCACTTGGTGCTCTCAAAACCAGCTAAGATTCCTTAGTGTGACCTGAATCTGTCTTGCGAGGTCTGTGTGATATAGGGTACGGTGTGTCGGCCAGCTGTCCCTTCTGTCACGTGCCACCACAGCCTCACAAAGCTCTGTCTCTCTCTGTTCCCCTCTCTCTCCTGCTAGCTCTTACCCTTGCCTTTTGCCTAAGTGATAGTAACGTAAGACTTATTAGACTTACTAAATCTTATAATTATAGAACATTCTCTAAAGTGAGAAATTGTTTCTTGCCTTTTTCTTTTTCCCCCCCTCTCTTTTAGCTCCTGGAGGCACACGCATAGATGACAATGACAAGACCAAGATGACCAACCACTGTGTATTTTTTGCAGATGAAGATCATGATGCCATCCGAAACTATGCTCAGGTCAGTAAAGGCATGGTTTCTGTTTTCTGTTTATGTATCAAAAGGGATTATAGTGGAACATCTGCAGACTGTCTAGGCTGCAGTAGGCTACTTACAGGGCACTTGAAAATCCAGTTAACCAGTAATCTGCCCTAACCTATCAATTTTATGTAAGAAAATAGGATGTCTAAGATAATCTGATCACAGCTGGCAGTGCTTTCTTTTACAGAAAGCAGTCTTACTTATTTCAGTCTGCCGTTGGTCCAGTATATTTTTAGACACCATCCTTATTATTTTTGTTGACCTTTTCTGTATGCAGCCTGGAAGATTTGTATGAACGTATTTTTAGAAACACATGAAGTATATGAATGACAAAAAATATGAAGCTCACGCCTCCAACCTTTAGTTTGTATCATTAGTTAGGAATTGGGCATATATTCCAAGAGCTTTCGTTTCTCCTACGTATATGATACATAACTTATTTTTGCAGGAATAAGGCTTGCACAAATGGGCGTAAGTGCAATTAACACAAATAAGCAATGAAGCCTAAAACATTATTAAAGAGAAGCTAACGTTGCGTAACTCCTTAATGGACGATAATATTATATGAGAAAATACAGTAAGAATTCTATTGAAACTTCAAAGCCGCCATGCAGTTTTGAATACAAGTAGGATTGCATAAAAATGCAATACCATTGGAACTCCCGTGTGTCAAAAGTCTATTGTTAGTTGAGTAACACATTTATCTAGTTATTATTGCGGTGCTGGAGACAGTAATTGAACACACAAAAGCCACTGACCCTGCTAAGGTGTTGAGGGTGGTAAATTGCTGAAAAAGTGCATGGTTGATTTAAAAGGTGCTGGGATCAGAATCTGCATCAGTAACAAATGTTTGCTAAATAGCAGAAAGCTCCTTTGAAAACACATCTTTGATAATTTGAAGAAGTGAAATATACTTATTTCTGGATAGGGAGTCAATATATCTTGTGTATCAGCTTTATCATCTCTTAAAGCCAGGGTATTCTACTTCAGGAAAATCTCTGTTACTGGTAAAAGCATTGGTTCTGTCTTCTTGAATTTTAATATTTTAATAGTTTGATAATAAACATTGACAGTACCAGTCCTCCAAGGAGAAATTTAACTTTAAAATAAAAAGTTGCATGTTGGAAAATCGGAAGGAAGGCTTCAGGATTTGAAGCAGTGGAATTTTCAATGTATTCTCTGCATTTCAAACCAAAAGCTACCAGAATAAGTCAACGTTTTGTAGTTAATGCCTGAAGAGATGTATCCTTTTATAGACCTTGTCTGTTTTTTTCTGCATAATGGAAAATGGAGCTCTTATTGTATGAAAAAGTGGAGCTAGGCTAAAATAGTGTTTGGATCTTCCTTCTAGGTAATTTCTTACTTTGACTCCCAAATGAACCAGTAGTGTGGCTATTTTTTTGTGGTTTTAATCATGGAAACAAGTCAAAGAGTGAAAAGTCTTCAACAAAAAAGACTAAAGCTAGTGTTGATATTTTAGTAGGTTATTTGCTTGTGAAGCGTACTTGTGTCATTTACAGGAACTTCTGAAAATATACAAAATTTTGTTTGGAAATATGAACAAGGTGCTAGCTTACATTTCCGTCTTACACCTTATTTTACACCTTATTTTATTAGAATTCTGTGTGTGTCTGCCTCTCAGCATCGCCACGAGTTGATTTTCACTTGTTCTGAGCCAAAATACTACCATTTCGGATATTTCGATGTATTTTGCGTTCTCTGAAAAGTGAATTGAAACTTTGTAAACTTAATTTCTCCCACCACTACCATCTCACCTGACAATAATGTCATTTGTTCCCCATGTAAACCTTTTTGCCTGTGGCAGTGAGTTCCATGTTTTGTGCCCTTTGTACAGTACTGAGAACAGTTTATTTAATTTCTTATCTCCCACTTCTTCCATCTGAATGCACCCTGCACCTGTGCTGCTTCTGCTTTCGTAATTTGTGGTGGCACGATGGGAAACAAATGGTGAAAACTGGAAAACAAGTGTTACCAAGAACATACTTGTAAAAGCTTTTTCAAATGTTCTTCCTCTTTCCCTGGCAGTAGTGTGTTTTGTTGTAAGCATTTGTGTTGGTGGATTTGACAAAGATCAAATCAGTGCTTCCTCATTGCCTCACTCCATCAGTTTACACCTGACAGCTTCCCCAGAGAGCTGCTTTACCAGGGGCAGGGTGCAGAGTTTCCTGCTCCTTTCCCCTGCTTTTGATCTACGGATAGGGTGAAAGGTAGAGTAGGAATAAAATTTTGAGAAATAGAAAAAAGACGACTCTCAAACTGCGGTAAATTCTCTGATTCAAACTTTGCTCTGTGAAGCAAGAATTGCAAAAATTGTATGTTTCCACTTGTGAACAAACTAATGGAGAAGGACGTTTCCTGTTCTGCCATGAGACAGACAACGCCACAGATGACTGCAGAAATATCATTCTGCTGGCTGCTTATTTCCTGGAAACAATATCGATAGGAAAACTGTGCAGGTGAATATTAGAGTGTAAGCAGCCAGCAGTGCTTCCTACTTTTTCTTTCCTGCTGTGGAGATAGTAAAAATAAATAATAAAAAAAAAATGTCGTATCATGGATTAGTCAAAGATATCTATCTCTAGGGATTCAGTAGTGGCAGTCTTGTTTCCCTTTGCCTTTTTTGTAAAGAAGGATGGCTGCAATTGTTACATTTTCTAAGTTATCTGTGTTTATCTTTAGGTCTTCAATAAACTTATCAGGAGATACAAATATCTGGAGAAAGCATTTGAAGATGAAATCAAAAAGGTAATGTTGGTGGCAGTCTCCTCTTGAGCGTTAGTATTTTTCACCCTATGTCTAATATAATTGTATATGTACAAATGCAGTGCTGTTATGTATTTTATTTAGCTCTACTGGAAAAGAGGATGGAATCTACAGGTGGCAGCTTTCATCTGCAAATTTAGCTCTGTGGGAATACTGCTGGCAGCACTTGATGTAGAGTAATTCTGAATTAATGCTTCCTTTGATTGCTTTGACCAAGCTCACCTTCTTATCCCAGGCTTTTCTGTGTAGACCTTCGATATGCTTTGGGGTATAGTTCTTAATGAGAGGTAGTGTTACTATGCTGCTAACAGAACAGCTCGCTGTGGGTTTTTGTCCACACAATAAATGCAGGTCTGCTGTGCAGAATGTCACTTGATGCATGAGTATTAAACTACTCCCGCACTGCGGAATGAATCCTAACCACAAGTTTTTGTATTCGAGGCCATAGATATGTGCAAGAGAAAGTCATCACCACTGGCAGAGTGCTCAGGGTTTGTCTGTTAGACTGTAGCGGATATTTGTGGAAACTCTTTTGTTCTGTGGTACTGAATTCCAAGGAGACAGGAGAGACCTGGGTGGAAATTTCTGAAAGACAAAATACAGATTTATTTTGTCTGTTTTGAGTTCCTGGTAACAGACGTAAATATCTTTTTCTAATGGCCTGAATAAGTAATATACACCCTGCTGTGCTGTAAGTTAACAGGCATGCTGATAATGGCAAAACCTGTCCTGTGACTAAAATACCATGTTTGTTAAAAGTAAAAGTGTGTTTCCATATTATTTAAGCATTAAAAAGATTGCTGCAAGGGTCAGATGAGGATAAGTCTGGAGCATGATTCCTCACCACCACCTCTTGTGGCTCTGGTAAATTTGGCTCCGATTTATACATTCTTGCTCATATAGGAAATTATTTTTGTGCTTGTGGCCAGCATGCCTATTAACTGATGCTGATTGCTCAATACATCATTCTAAAGACCTAAATTTACCTCTCTCCCCACACAAATCTAATGTTCTTGTTGTTAATTACTATAATCATTGACATGAGAAGCGCTGACTCATAGCATTCAAGTTTTAGAGAGTGTTCAGCATATTAAGCAAATGCCACGTCAATTCAAGCCGCCTCCTCTCTCTTCTGTAACTTGCTTGGGTTTGAATCCTTTAAGTTTCTAAGAATTCACTTTTCACACTTAGTAACAAGATGAGACTATGGTTAATGTATAGCAATTTGACTGTCTAGTTGAGGAACAAGTGGCTCTGATCTGAAGATTAGTGATATGCTAGCTTGAGAGAAACCAAATAATTTGAGGTACAGCGTGACTGGAGTCATGATATTCATGCATCTAGCATCCTAGCTGTGGCAGCACGGGGTCAGAGTGGGCTTGTTCAACTCTCAGACTGCAAATCTCAATTTTAGGTACATCCTTTTTTTATAGTGTTCAGTGTCGGATTATATCGTGATCACAAGATGAGGTTTGCACAGCGATCCTGAGCTGGGGGGTAACTTTTCCACCTGCCCTTCCATCGCTACCCTTAGCTCTGTGCTCTGGTGTGAATCTTGGTGCAGCTCCTGGGGACCTGGAGTTTCGGCGTGCGTGCTGGGTGTGCTCTCTTCCTCAGTTAACGCAGTTTATCTGAGAATTAGAAACTGGGAAGGTGGTTGTGAAAGTTTGGGCTTGTGTATTGCACCTATGCTGTCATTGCCTTAAAAACCTTGAGGACTATTCGTAGATGCCTTTTTCTTACCTTCTTCCTCCCCCTACTTGTGTGAACCCACCAAGTGACTGTCGTCTTGCTGATGAGACTGCTGGGTTTTAACTATTTAATGCTTTAACCCCTGTGTGCAGTAACTTGGATGAGAGTAGCTGCTCGTAGAGGGTCAGAAGATAGACACATTAGTATTTCTCGAAGGTGTTTCTGCAAGATTTAGTAGTTCAAAGACTACTGCAGTTAGTCGGTAGTTAGAAAAGCAAGAGAACGACTCCTTTGTGTTGTTTCATGGGTCACTGTCCCAGCAATGAAAGTGATTTTTCTGGCAGATTCATTAGGCAGCTAGAGCACTTGGGGGGAAATTAGCTCTTCTTGCAGAAAAAGTCACGCTAAAAAAACCAAGGCAGTAGCAGCAGTTTCACTCTAAAGAAGCAGATGGTTTCAGTGGGACTTCTCTTTCAAGAGAGATTGTCTAAAAAGGCAGTATTTGTACAAGCATTTGCTTTATGTCTTCTAGTTCATAATTTTGTCATTAGGACATTATTATTTCCCAGCACCTTTCCCTCTTTTTTCTGCTTCTAGCTTTCAAATGTTTTATTTCTTAACTCTCTCCCACCAAAATTTCCAGTTATTCTTTCTTCTAGTGATATAAGCAAACCATACATCTAAATTTTTACATCTAAATTATTTTGTGCAAGCAATTTCAACAGAAGACAAAGATGTTTAAGTGCATTGCTCACCTGTTGGGTTTTGATATAGGCAGCTTAAGTTGATATAAGCACTGCCCAGTACACTCGCATAGACCTATGACAATATTTTGCAAGATTTCAGCAAAATTCTCAGTTCCAAATTTGTGTTCGTCTTTCTTATGTATATATTTCTGTTCAAGTCAGTGGATGAAGAATGCAATATTAGCTGTCTATATAGTGTGTTTGCATGTTTAAGTAGCATTGTATATAGTTGGGTCTTTTTCAGAACTGGGAAAAGGTACAGATAAATATATTTCTGGTCTTAATCGTGGTAAATATTACTGAGTCATATGAGGATGTCTGAAGCACTGGGAGATGTTATGAGGTCCTTTGTTCGTGTTCCTATTTTCCTAATGGAAGAACCCTGAATCAAGCTGGGAATTGTGAAATAAGAAGAGACTAACATTCTGAGGTCAAATGGGGAGTAAACAGATGCTTTAAGTGAGCTAAATGAAAGGCAAGAATCAGTCAGCGGGTATCTGTTGTTATGTTAGCTGCCTTCTACATTGCTGATTGTCTGGATGTGACAAACTGTCAGATGCTAAAGCAACAGACCACTTCAGATAATGAAGATATAAAAGACACCACACTCCCCGTGTGGATAAAATTCCTTAATTTTCACCATTAAGGTTTCCAGATCGCAAGAGGAGAGCAGAAGCGCTTGGTTTTCTTGTATGCTTTTTAATATTGCATGCGTATCTTTACTTGTGCATATCTTTTATGCCCAGAATTTGTGCCTGAAAGAGTTTTTCTTTAAAGACAGAAATAGCATGGAACAGCACATTAGGTCTGGTCTTGTGCTTATTAGGCATTCTGAACTCCCACTTAAATAGGTGGGAGTTCTTAAAGCTATGATAGAAATACAAAATCCTGAGCCAGAACTGCGCATTTTATGCCTGGAATCAGTGTGTATCTAACAAAAGCAGTAATGCCAGTCCTTGGCTACACATCAGCTTGGAGAACTTTCTGTGGGTGGTTTGGTACTATTCTGAAGTGACTTGGACATTTTGTGACTTCCCTGCTGAGGTTTGTAATAGCAGTGGTAAAAGATGAGCTCCTAAAGTGATCGGCAATAAAAATCTGAAACAGCTTTGAACTGAATGTTTTATTCTTTTTGATGGTTTTTAAGTGGATTTATTAAAGGTTTTGATTCTTCTTATCACCCAGTCTCCCCCTAAATTTCTGTTTCACAATTGCTTGAAAGTATAGAATAATATCCTTTAACAGCAGAAAATGACATGTATAAGTTTGAGCTGCTTTTCAAAAATATTAGTAAAACAAAAATTATCCTGGTAGCACCAACAGTACTTTAAGTAGTGAGAGATGTGTAGAAGACAAGGTTCCTGCTCAAAACATACTGCAGTGGGGTATGGTTCAACAACACCATAATTCAGATTCATGCGAAGAGATTTTGAAGAACTGTATTTCAAAGGAAATTAAGAGGGTGAGGCTGTGGACTTCACAGATATGTGATTTCAGACCTTCCAAAACATTTGAACAAATGCGGATTTCTCAAAACTGAAGTTGATAAATATTTGGATGTCCTCTTAGAATCCTTCTCCACCTTGGACTGCGTAACTCTGGCTTTGCAGGTGGATTTTGTGCTGCTGTTGCTTTCGTGACTCAAGTCTGCCATGAATGGGTATAACTGTTCATGATCTACTCATTACTGGCAAAACCCAAGGGAGGTTACAGCTCAGAAGTATGTCAAAACCTGGTCCGTCCTGTTAAAGTAGTCACTGTGACCACTTTCTAATCAAAATCCTCATCTGCTGCTTGTATGGGAGCAGAAGGAAACAGAGTTAAGTAGGCTACACAGAAATCTAAAGCTGTTTCCTCTTTAGCAGTCTCAGTACTTACAGTAAAGAGCAAAAGGTCTAATTCTGATTTTTTTTTTTTCCTTGTACAGATCTCATTTTTGGAACAGTATTGTTGGTAAAGCTTGTATAAAGAAAGCTTTAAATCACCAGGCCTCCATTTTACACTAGGCTTATATTGAAATCCTGTAAAAATGTTTTCATTCTTCCCATTAAATGTGGCCCTGGAGTTCCTTTAGCTGTGCTATTATATATACCAGTTAATTGGTGCATTTGGAAATACAGCACACCGCTTGTTTCTCATCCATATATTTAGAAATAATAATTCCATTCATCTGCATCCCAAATTTTCGTACATTTTTTTGGTTGTGAGTCACAGTTTGGTGAAATAAAATCACACCTTGAGATTTTACAGTTTCATAATTTTTCTCTTAAGCTAAAACTGCATGTTGCAATCACTTTATTTTTTTTTTTAAGTGGGCTTCAGCCAAATTATTTGTCTGTGGTTGAATCATTCAAGCCTGTGTAAGCTGTAATTTAAAACTGGTGTTATTATGTAAGTACTACTGTATGAATGGGGTGTTTATCAGTTCTGTTCACTGATACAGAGCAGAGCTATTCATAAAACATTTCATGAGTTTTAATAATTTACGTCATTAATTATCTGATTTTTTTAAAAATATCACTACATTCAGAAAGCTTTACAGTTAATGACAACCTGCTTAGGTGTCTTGGAGAAGAGCTCTGACTGTCCATGGTAACAAACAAGCACAGGGACATGTGTGCTATTCTGTCCCTTTGTATGGGTAGGATTTGGTAATTAAAAAATACCCTTAATTTGGAAACCGGGTGGGACTTTTCCATCAGGATGAGCGGTTCTGCTCTGATTGCATCTATTGCTCATTTGGAGATGGAAAAAGGGTGTCATGACAGCAGAATGGAGGTGAATAAAGCACTGGTAGCTGAAGAAGGAAACAAGAATTCCTTTTTAATACCAGAAATGGATGTTTGCAGTCTTTCTTTTTTTTTTTTCTTTTTTTCTTTTTTTTTGGTGGTGGTTAAGTTTGTAAGCTAGCTTCTGATGGAGTCAGCAGCTTTTTGCAATGAATGAAACTGCCTGTTGCTGTCTAGCCTCTTTTTTTCCCATCACCCATATTGTGATTGCTAACAACATGTTGAGAAAACATCATTGTTAACGGTAATACTATTGACAAAGCCCCATTTTGCACAACTTTTTTCCTGATGTAAAGGAAAAGAGGTGTAATGTACTTCATCAGTACGCTTTCAAGTCGTTAATTTTAACATACAAAATTAAGATATTTAAAATAGACTTAATTGCCATTTTTAGACTTTTAAGAGGTAAATACGTAGTTCATATTTACTAGCACTTAAGATTGTGAGATCTGTAATTTTTTCTCAAGCTATTTTTTTCCTCTTGTAATTAGTAGTGAGAACGGCAAGGTCTTAAAGCAGCGTTTGTTCCTGTCTGTCCTTTGTCAGCTTTATCGAGAATGTCTGAACTTTACATATATTTCTTATTTTAGCCAATAGAAAATCTGTTGTAATTGTGCTGTGTGCCCTTCCCCAAAAGGAAAACAGGAAACTTTCTTATCCTTTTATTGTTCGCATGAGTAATAGTTTTTGTAAGCTAGAAAATCAGCTGCAACGGTGTGGGGCTTGGTCCAAAGTCAGAAGATGTGAATGGGCAGGCTCCTCTCAGCCTGTTGAAATCAGCAAGTCTGTGATCCCGTAATTTCTGTGGGTCTTATGCCTTTAACAAGCACTTTTAATTTTACACATATGTGTGTAAGAGAAGACAGGCCTTTCCTCCATGAGTAAGGCTATATTCCACATGCTTGTGTTCTTACGGAACATGAAATAAGCGATCGGTGAAATGGCACTGCCATGCTTCATGACAGATTTTGACATGATTGCTATTAATTGTAGTGGGACTTCTTGAGAAATAAGAAATTAAACTGCTAATATTTGTCTCTACCTGTTATCATTGCCTATGGCTCAAATATATTTTTTTTTTTTCTTCTTGTCTGACCCACAGCTTCTGCTGTTTCTTAAAGCCTTTACTGAGACAGAACAGACAAAGCTGGCAATGCTTTCTGGCATCCTGTTAGCCAACGGGACTCTTCCTGCTACAATTTTAACAAGCCTCTTCACTGACAATATAGTCAAAGAAGGTAATTTTCTATATGATCTTTTTTTCTTACGTTAGCTTTAATTCGAGATGTATTTTATTGTAACATACTTTATACGTTGGAAGCCTCTAACTGCACAAAAGAAATCAGTATTTTAAAGCAGAAGTGTATACAGTCAGCAACAGCCAACATCCTGTGTGAAATCTAATAAGAGGGCAGTGAAACATAGGAAAAAAGCAACAAAAAGCAAAAACAAACCCCAAAGAATTTGTGTTTTTTGGAAGCTATACATGTGTGTACAAAATTGTGGAGTATATGTATTATTGTGATACTGTAAAAGTGTGAAGTATAACGTCTATTGCTGAGATATGTCTACTAGCATTTTTGCACGTGTTGCCGGTATCTTGTGCCTGTGAGTGTGAAGTGGGACAGAGAGCAGATGCAGGCCAACTGGATATTGCAGAAGAAAAAAAAAATTATTCAAACCCTCTTTTTGCCTTCACACCAGTAGTGATCAGTGATTGATACTTTCCTATGGACTTGTATTTATCAGATGATGAGTAACTGTTCTTTCACTCTTAGGGTATAATGTCTTTTTGAGATTACTTTTTTTTTTGGAGGGTTTTTATTTAGTTATTTATTTATAGCCCATCTACCTTGGAGTCTTGATTTTTCCAAATGATTGCTCAACGATGTCTTTCTATGCCAGTTACTGACTACCTGCAGTAATTGTAAATGTGCTGTCAGTTTTGAACAGTTTTTTCTTGAAGTCTTCTTGGTTTTGTTAAAGAACTATGTATTAGCTAAAATGTATTCTAACTTTTTTTTTTAAAAAGTATTCTAACTTCATGTTCTCATTTGCAGCATGCTAACCATTACATTTGTTTTCTAAATGCTTCAGAAAGAAAAGCCACAGCTGCAGCTTTGCTCTGTCATCACCCACAGCTTTTGGAATCAGAATTAAACTAGGAGAAAACTCAAACAAAAGCACTAATCCATGTCTGAGGGTGATTGCCTGCAATGTTTTTAAATCAAAGTCTGTTCCTAGTTATGGGAAGACAAGAGGCATCTGAAAACTCAAATCTTTAAAACTCAAGTAATTTGTTATATTTAAAATTTAACATTTTAGAAATACAATTGTTATGTACAAATCCTAGAACAAATTCCATTTGCATTATGAACTTATGTTTCTAGGAGGCCTAAACTTTTGTCAGGAGTTTACATATAGTTTTGGTTCTTAGGTTAAGTATGCTAAAAATGTACATGTGTCAGCATTTGAGGAAAAGAGTGTTCAATCAGTGTTCTGGAATAGGTCTTTTATGGAAGAATAATTAAAGATGCGAAGATAAATGAAAAACAGGAACATTACCAAGGCTTAAAATGGGTAGATCATAGAAAAATAAACTTGATGCTTTCTTTGATTTACAAAAAACTGCTGCAGGCAAGTGAGGCTAAAATACATGAGGGAAAAATTATCTGAGGGAGTTGTTGATCAGCATGGCAATTGTAACATTGGCAAAGAATTGGCTGAAACTCCAGAGAGAATAGATTGTACTAATAAGAGATCTATCAAGTTTGAGGACAAATACTTAATTTTAGGATTACCCTTTTTCAGTGTTGTCATTACTTTTACTGTGATGTATAGATGAAAAAAAATGTTGTTTGGGGATGGCTGACTTATTTCTAGCAGAGACAGAAAGGCTGAGGCAGTGGTGAAACCTAATGAGGGTTAAGTGTACCCTTATTGTCACCCATGCTGAAAAAACAGTACAAATGTAAACAGCAGCTAACAGGGTTAATCAATACACTGAATGGCTGAAGTTGCTTTCTTGCAAATAGGAGGAAAAAAAAAAACCAGAAAAAGAGAAGAGCTATTTAAAGGAAAACAGTAGCAGCACATGAATAGAGTGTAGGAACTGGACAATGGTAGATTTGAACTATGAATCAGAAGTAAGTTTGAAAACATATGTGGTAGTGAAGCCCTAGAACAACTTCCCTCTGATATTTGTACTGGCATGAAACTTGTTTTGTTTTAAGCTAAAACTTGATAAAGGGTTTAGAACAATGGTTATTGGGAACAGTGCTTGGTGACAGAGACCAGAGAGTTCCATTTGATGTTGGTATTGAACTCATAAGCACATCAGATACACTGAACTGTGTTTGCAGGTTCAGAAATTACAGGTGGACATTACACCTTGGTCCCCTGTTGGTTGACCAGGCTTTGTCAGTCTTGACTAGTGAACCCACAGAACTTATGATCACGTCATCGTGCCAGTTTCACCTGGAACCCGCTGTACAACATGTAAAACAAGCCCAAAGTAGTATTTGTAGGCCTGTCTTGGTGTGGCGTTGTGCATCCATAGTTCCATATAGTACTTCTCTAAGGATCGTGCCTTACGACTAAGCTCTTGAAATAAGGTTGCCAAAACTGTCATAACAGTCAAGATCTGTAATGAATGTTAATGAAGTTCACACTGCTCTGGGAATAATCGCTTCTGTTCTTGTTTGATGACTCATTTAGTCAATGTATCCTAGAAATAAAAAGAATGGATATCGGCCTAGAGAGTGACTAAGAATGATGAAGCTACTTCCTACCATTTGGTCCCATCTAGCTCTCAGAGCTTCAGTACTGTTTGGAGGTGAAGCAGAAAATCATGATGACGGGCTGTAGCCACTGTCGTTATCACCACCCTCAATACTGCTGTAAACATTGATATGAGTGTAGTACAGAGAAGCGTAACTGGCCTACATATCTCCTACAGGAGCGTAACTTCCTCAAGGATGAGCTGGGTCTCCATCTCTGAGACCTTTCCGCTTTCTTCAGCTCCCTGCACTTGCTGCTTGCAGCCGAGGAGCCGGATCAGAGCCGTGGTGGTGCTGCTCTAGGAAATAGGAGGTGTGGGGCTAATAGTTTCTCAGCTCCCCTGGGAAAGCTACAGCTAGTGGAGGGTGGAGGTAGAGTTCCTTTGATTTAATGCACAAAATCTGAAGTTGTGCCTTGAGGAAGGAATTTTTCCACTTAAAATAGTATTTGTGCCTGGTCCTACCAGCTACTAAATGCCTCCTGGGAGGACGGGGTACAATCAGTTACCTTGAAGTTGCAAAGTTATTTAACACTATTCCAGGGCTTGCTAAAAAGCCCTTTGAAGAGGTGTTTTTTCAATTCTCATTCCTGACTACCCTCTATTATTTTGTGCCTTCATTTTCGAACTGATTTAATGCATAATTTTTCCTTTTGCATCGGACTTGGTCTGTAAATTGGGGAAGTAGGAAAAATAATTGCAAAGAAAATCTTTGAACAATTGAATAGAGATGGGTGATACAGAATGAAAAGATTTTCAAACAGTTTAGCATACTTCAGAAAATTAATACTGCATTAAAGAAAAAAATGAGCATTTCAGCTATACGTGTTTGGTCCTGTTGTCATGTATTTTCATTCCGTATTCTTGTAACCATTTTGTAACCCTGTAATTCTTATAGCCACCTCTAATTCACGTTGAAAATTGCTGAAACGTGTTTTGTGTTTTTTTCTCCAACAGGGATTGCAGCCTCTTTTGCTGTAAAGCTTTTTAAAGCATGGATGGCAGAGAAAGATGCCAATTCTGTTACCTCTGCTTTAAGGAAAGCCAACCTCGATAAGAGATTGCTAGTAAGTATGATATGTTTTCAATAATCCTTATCTCTCCTTGGGAAAAAGAAGGAAATAAAACGCAGATGGTAGTTTGCTGTAAGCATGTTAACTTCACCTCAGACTTTTAGCATTTTTTAAATATTTTGAATCACAGCAATATTGTTATGGCTGTAGCATTGATACAGGTTCAGGAATATTAAATATCACATGTTTTTACATTCTGTCTCTATTTTTCCTGTAGTTAAATGCCTTCTGCAAGACTGTATATATGGGGCTTGGGAATTAATTAAATGGGTGGTTTTTCTAACCACTGCTGACAAAACACACCAGAGCAGCAACTGTGCGTGAGGACTTCTTATTTTTTTGAAATATGTCTTACTTTTGTAAATAATAAATAAAGGGTTATGATTAGAATATAAGTTTCCAAAGCAACAGCGTTTAAATAGTATAGCAAAAGCACAGTAAGCTAATTTTCTGCAGCAATAGCCATCTGGGTAGCACAAATGCTCCTGGAGTGATGACAGCAGACCTAGTAGGAGCAATGCAGGAAGGCTTTCAGCCTTTGGGCTCAAAACCTGTGTTCTGGGTTTGTAGCAATGGCCTGAGGTATTTAGAGTATATATGAATATGCATCAGTGTCATGTGCCTTTCTCTCCCAGTGTCTTTCTGAAGATCAATAGGGTTTTTTTAATCCTCAAAAATATTGCTGCTGCGATAATCCAATCAAATGCGCTACATCCTGTGTAGCACTGCCTGGAGAATTTCAGCCGTATTTCCTGTTTCTACCTCAATAATTTATGATTAGGCAAGAATCTTTCAAAAGTGAAGCAACCTCCCACACCCCTTCATCTCTTCCATTTGTATTTGATTTTAAGAGTCCTAGTCATAAATAATTTGCCAGAAAGCTGGGAAATGGGATAATTACACTTTTTATGGGGGGGAGGGGGAAGCAAACTGCGTCTTATTTCTGTTTCAAACTTGATTGACTTAAGCTTTTCAGCTGTTGGCTGTCATTATGCTGCTATATTAAAGAACTATAAAGTATCAGATGATGTTGCCAAGCATAAATGCCCTCATGATAGTTTCTTCTAAATCTCATTTTAGGTAAGTAAACAGATTGAGGGTCTCTAGCTTCTTTGTTTAAAAAAAAAAAAGTGCTATCCATCCCACAAATCATTGTTAGACACCAAGAACTGGATGATAAGAAGATGCCATTGAATCTTTGGCAAGATGGGGCATTTGCTGTAGCAATTTTTAGGAATAATTTTAACTTTTCGAAGTAGATCGACTTTCGTAAATCATAGAATGACAGTATCTTTGAATTAGAAAATATTAACAGTACAAAATGAATTTTGTGTTCTTTGTTAAATGGTGCATTAGTGGTAATCATTGCTCAGCAAGAGTAGCGACATCAGGCCAGGATGCCTGCGCCAAAAGGTTATTGCTAAGTGTATTTTTCTTAAGAGGTAAATCTGTGGACACACTGGGAGGGCATGATAAATGTGCTTTGCTTTTAACAGCTTTACCATCTATTCCTTTGTACTTTCCCTACAAGACACTTGGAATCTGTAAAAGTTATGGTTTCTCTGAGGACTGTTTTGAGTGACATCGTAAGCTCACAGCTATTCATAAGTACATGCACTTCATGTGGAGAGGGTGTTAAAATTTTTGCATAACATCATTTTTCCCTCCACTATAACAAAACACAACATTATGAATGAAGCGTTGACTTTTCCAGTGTTAATACAAGCATTGACTTTTTTTTAAGGGCAGTACCAGGTGATTCCCGCTGTTCATTCTTAAAAAATGTTCCTTCCATTGTGTAAAGAGTCATAGTTGATTATTTATTTAACGGAGAGCATTCCTGTCTTTTCAGGAGCTATTTCCAGCCAACCGGCAGAATGTGGACCATTTTGCCAAGTATTTTACTGAAGCAGGTCTCAAAGAGCTCTCAGATTTCCTTAGAGTTCAGCAGTCACTGGGGACTCGTAAAGAACTTCAAAAAGAACTACAAGAACGTCTCTCTCAGGAATGCCCAATTAAAGAGGTAAAGAGTGTTTTTTTACAACTTCTGTTTATATAATAATAGTCAAAGACTTTAATCAATAGGAAGTACAGAGGAACAGATATGAGCACCTCAGATTTTTCTCTGCTTTTTTAAAATTAGTTTAATTTATTCATCAGTTCACTCTGTGTTTAAGACTAAAGCAATGAAACATCCTCTGGATTTGCAAGTGCAGCTGACTATGGGGTTTGGGTTTTTTTTGTTCCCGTTACACTTGATGAGAATGTATCTCATTTAACTGCATTAAGTGCTAGGTTGCAGGGGAGGGACAAAACTTGTAGTCGAGTAATAGTGATGTTGCTAAATAAAAACATGCTAAACGCTTCCTTTTCGTTGTTTTTGTTTCTTATTACTTCTATACCATGATGTTACTTGTAAATGATTGCAAGTATTTGGTAAGTCAGCATCATTTCTGGTTGATTAGAAATGTTCCTTAAGACAGCAGTTTATTTCCCGCTCCAGGTAGTGCTTTATGTAAAAGAGGAAATGAAAAGGAATGAGCTGCCAGAGCCGGCAGTGATCGGTCTCCTGTGGACCTGTGTCATGAATGCCGTGGAATGGAACAAGAAAGAAGAGCTGGTTGCAGAGCAAGCCCTCAAACATCTAAAGGTGTGTGCAGGGGTGAAGAGGGGAAGGGCTGCTGTGAATTAACAGAATACATTCTACAGCTGTCAAGTTTTTACCCATTTAAATCCAGGACATTTACAGTTTTGAGGGCTGACACTGAGCACACCAAGCATTGTGTATAGTCCCTTCTCCTTTAGTCAAATGAATGCAAAATTGAGGTGGTTCAGATTATTGAATGCCCTGAGGCATGCAGTGCAGGGCAAACGGAGGTGATCGCAGCCTGAGCGCCTCTGCGTTGTGCTTTCTCAGTGCGCCAGATCCTGACAGGCTCCTTGCCTTGGGGACAGTGCTGAGCAAATGCTGAGACTCAGCTCTGCTCAGATCTGACTAGTAAGCCTGCAGGAACGGCCTTTGCAATGTCTTTGCCAGAAGCAAAGAAGTTTTGGGAGCATGGTGAGGTGGCACCTGTGCTGGCTTTGCACAGAGCTAGTTAGATCCGGGCAGGACCGCTGAGCTCAGAATCTGTGAAATGGTTGTTGCCGGTGTTGACTGTGGGAGCTGGATACTCAGCGACTTGTCAACTAATGAGCCACGAGCTGGCTTGAGAGCATGTGCGCTGTACAGCGTGGTTAATCTCTGCTCCAGATGTGTCCTTGTGGATGAGACAACTGAAACCACAGAAATAACGGGCTGTAGTTTGCAAAGTGACGACAGATTGCAGTTACCACAGTTGCATGTTGGTACAAAAACTCTTGTGACCTTGGAATGGGAAAAAAAACCAAACCTAAAAACAGTGCAGAGGCATTGGAGGTGGTGCTATGGTTGGTATTCCTCATCTGAGTCTGAAGGAACTGTGCAGTGCAAGACACTTGGACACAGAACAGAGGCAGAGAGGCTTTTCAGCAGAATTAGTCCTTTAAAGCTGATAAACCATGAGCAAGAGAATACTCCCTCATAGTCAGGGCTGCAAAGATTTGCCCTTGGACAGAAGCAATCTGTACTTTATTCTTTATGGTAAAATGGATCTTAAGCTTGATCTGAATTCCTTCCTTCTTCGTATTGGGTGCTTCTTCATATATGGAGTTCCAGTGTTGGTTTAGCTCCTACTACTGCTGTCCTTTCATCTGAATTTGGTTTCCCAATCAGTCATCCTAGAAACGTAGTCACTTGGGATCTTGTGTAGTCTTTGATGGTAAAATTGAATGCCTTGAAGTCTTCTCAAGTGACCCAAATAGCAGTAGAAAGATGAGATTGTTTCCAGAAGGGAGGAGAGACATTGTTTTTCTCGTTCTTTTGATGTAAAAATTGATCGTATCTCTTTGAGCTGTAACAAGAGTATCCATTGAGATTAATTGTCTAGTACTGCAGGGCAAATTAACAAACACTTTTTGGAATACTTGGACATTGGGGAAAAAAGAAACATAGCTGGCTTTGTGCAAATATTGTTGACTGGATGCTTAGTCCTGTGCATCTCACTGACCCAAGCCATCAGCTATGTGTGTAACTCCACTAAATTAGGTAAGGCATCTTGCTTATATAAGATAAGCATCTTTCTAGCTACATCCACTGTTTAAAAACAGAGGACAAATTTGTATTGGGGTATTTACTCTTTGCACTTACCGGTAAGATTTTAACAGAAGCAGTAGAAATAAAAATTTAGACTTTGCTAGCTGCTTCTTTACATTTCAGTGTTCAAAAACAAACAGCATTTGTTTCACATCCTTCCTCTATGGACAGATCAATTTCATTTAGTAAGGTGTATATGAGAGACCCTTGAAAAGACTTGTTAAGGCACAGAATATTGACCTAGTTTGCAGTTCCTGAACAAGCTTTACTGGATGCGTGGCTTCCTAATGGAGGTGGTGGGCAGCCGTGAACCAGTAGATGCCACGTGTGCCATCTGCGTGGCAGGACTGGCAGGAGCTGATGTCGGGAGGAGACACAGGGCAAGCTGTTAAACCCTGAATCTTACAGGATAAGCTCTTCATTGTCCCAGTAACCTCACTGTGACACTGGGTCTTGGCCCCTAGGCAACTTCCAGTGCAGAGAAGAGACGTTTTCCCCTGGGTGGGGAGAATCCTCCAGACAAGTCGCACTGCAGGCGAGACGGCGGTGTGAGCTTCATGACACTGCAGCTGCTGACCTGCTGCTACCTAACCTGAGGCAAATGGAAAATAACGCCACTGAGCTTAGCCGGCAGCGAGACGAAGCTTATTTTATGGTTCCTTAGTCAGTTAGACACTTGTGTAACTTTTAATTGTCTTCACCAGTTGAGAAGTGAGAGAGGAATGCGAAGGGAGTCAGTCAGATGTGTCAAAATGAAGGTATCTTACTTCTAAACTGAAAAGATTTTTATTTTTTTTTATAAATTACTTAGCAACACTTCACAGACCTGTAGATGGGAGTGGGTTCTGCTGATGCTGTCAAATAAATGAACTGGAATGTCTGTAGCTCTGCCTCCCTGCAGCTTGCCTAGGTCCCAGCTGGCTGCCTCAAGGGCCAAAAGGGGAAAAAGAGGGAGTCTTGTTACCCAAAGCCTGCACCAGTTTTGCAGTGCTTTTACCAAAACAGTAACGTTGTCTCTAAAGATGTGGCCATACCTGCCAGAAGTGGAAAAATTCAACCTTTGGTGTTACCTACAGGGAGTAACTTCTCATAGTTACTTTGTAAGGAAGTTTATTCCAAAAGCAATAACACTGCCTGCTTAGCTGCTCTTGTTACAGGTGCTGCGTGATTTCTTGCCCTCTGTTTTTAAATGAATATCTGATTGTCATTTTGCAAAAGACATTCTGGACCAAAATTTCATATTTTAGTCAATTTTCATGTGTTTTAGTAGTTTTTTTTCCATGGATCATGTTGAGTGAAACCCTCAGGATTTAGCCCCTTGTAAAGAAGTCCTGAAGCGTATGTACTCTTGAACGTGTCCATCAGTGCTGCGGCTGGTGGGTGATTTGTTACCCGACCGCGTCCATCAGCAGCCCTGGTCACGCAGACCAGAACTCTGCGGCACCAGGCCATTGCAAATCCAGCTGAAAAATGCCAAACTGACAGTGGCACTGAAAATGATGAAGAAAGGTTGAACAGAGCAGTGTGAGAACAATCTAAGTAGTAACCTTATGTGGCTGGGGTCTCTGAAGGGTAATTTGTCTTCTTTCAGCTCTGAAAAATGCTATTAATATTACCTTAAATTCAAGATTGCAGTCTTAGCTGGACTTACTACAAGCTAAGAGGAAAGGAAATTGCAGTGATATGGCTATAAACACTGTAGCTTTTAAGGAAAGAGTGAACAGGATATGGTCCTTTGATATAATTTTTTTTTATTTTTAGATCTGAAATTAGAGGGGAAAAAACATAACAAAGAAATTTTTGCTTTATCTTTTATTATATTAATAAACTCTAGGAAGAGACAATGAAATCTGCTGCTACTGTCTTGTCAGAATAAAGTTGGCAGTTAATGCTGCACTTTGAAAACATTGCTGTTTACCAAAGCAAAGGTTGTCATGATACTCTGATGGTGATAATGAGAAAAAATAATGACGCTTGATCACAGTTAACCTGAAAAAAATTAATTCAGTTTCCTGGCACTTTGAAACCCCTGTGAAATTACCAATTTGTATTTTCATGTGCTTCATCTTTGGATGTCTTATGTTGTGAACATCAGTAAAGTATCACTCCGGAATGAGCAGCATGCTATCCTGTGAGTGTACGAACAGCAGTGCTCCAAGATGGGGACTTTATAAATTGATTTTACAAAATTCAATATGTATAAGTGGTACTGAATCTTAGCTCGCAGCATGCAGCATGTCTTTAAAAAGCTGATGGATATTTATGCGTATGTGTTTAAGTAAATGCAACTGGCAAGTAAACCTAAGGTTTCAGTGAAACAGATTTTCAGGGATGAAATTCATGATGTGCGCATTAAAAAAAAAGTATTTATTTTTATTTTCAGTATACTGACACGCTTTTTTTTTTTTTACCCTCTCTTCCTTGCAGCAATATGCCCCCCTGCTTGCTGTGTTCAGCACTCAAGGCCAGTCAGAGTTGATTCTTCTCCAGAAGGTGCAGGAGTACTGTTACGACAACATCCACTTCATGAAAGCCTTTCAGAAGATAGTGGTACTCTTTTATAAAGGTAAAAGTCTATATCCACTGTTGTACACATGGATTCTCTATTGCGTATGAGAAAGTTGTGTTGAACTCTGAAATACCTTATCCTTTGGTAATTTAAAGGAGCGTGTGGCAGCAGGAAAAGCCAAAACAAGCCCTTCTCTCTCTGTGTTTATCCCATAGTGAAGAAGCACAAGCAGGATCCAAACACCGTCCACAGTCTGATCAAATGCAGTTTAGTCCTTCTATAAAACTGGTTCTAGGAAGACATTTCTATTAATTCTTGGCAGATTTAAAAAGTAGATTAGAGCTTGGTTTTAAGAAGCCTTGAAAGTGCAAGCCCTCTTTCAGGAAGACTTTTCAGGGTTTTATTTTTGATTGTTTGTTACTCCCTCCCTGCCAGAAGGAGCTTTCCTTATTTTTCTTTCCCTTATCCTGCCAATCTCTTGCAGGTGCCATAGTTTGAGGGGTTTAATTCTTACTGCGAAGTTGACTTCTTTGCAAGTTTATTCTGATCAGGTTGTCATAGAGACTAATGGTCTTGCACTGCGTGTGGTGGGTGGGTGCCAAACAGTTTGTTCTGACATTTTTGCTATAAATAGTTGAAGGAGAAAAATCAGCAGGAGTAGAAATCCAATATTGATCTTTGTTCACCCTGTTGTGTCCAGGTACATGTTCAAGGAAAACAAGTTCAGACTGTTAAAATAATTTCATGGCTTCAGAAGGCAGAAATAAGTGAACCATGTGGATTTATTTCCATCCTTGTGTCAATATAGCTTGGCCTTAATGGTCACATGAAAAAGCAATACGCCTTGTCCCTCTGCCCTCAAATTCTACAGTTTGTAAAGACTGTTAATGACTGAGGACAAACTTGAAACTGCAACCTGCAGCAAGCTCTTTATTCAGTTTTCTGTGGAAGAGAAAGTTCACTTTGGACATGGTGAATGAGCACCGTAACTCCTGTGCACTCAGATCGTAAGTGATGGTTAAACCAGAAAGTCTTGTGTAGGATTCCCTTCCAAATTTTTGTAAATTCATTACTGTGTTAGCCTGCAAGAGCAACCCTGACATTCAAAGTATTTAAAAAAAAAAAAAAGAAAGAAAAAAAATCACTAACTTTTATGTTAAACTTAACATGCTCCAAGAACGCAGTTCTCATCTACTCATCTCACCCCGCCTGCTCTTGTTCTGACTCTGGAGATGTACTCAGGCAGACTTGTTAGGAAGGGTGACAAAACTTTAGCCTCAGCACTACAGGTGCCACAATATTGTTTAGGATTCGCATGATGTCTAGAAGAGTGTTTGGAGCTACCGTGTGGGCTGTCAGTGGAAGTTATGAGTTCAGCATGTCCAGCATGTGCAATACTCGCCGTGCCCGTATTCCCGCCTGGAATATCTCAGGCAGGCGTGCCGGAGCACCTGACTCTCTGCCATCTGATGCAGTCATGCGGCGGCACAGCTGCCAGCCCTTCCTGGCCCCATTTAGGCTGAAGCTGGATCTGCCCTGTTTGGCAGACTTACTGCTGCCTGCTAGCAACTGCTCGCCTGACTTTACAGCCACGAGCCGTAGGGCCCTTCTGGGGGACCGCTGGACACAGTAAGGATGTCAACAGCTCCATCTGTTTAAGGCAGCTTTGGAGTTAAACAGTGACCATTAGGTGAGGACATGTTACTGCCTTAACCAGGGAAGATTCTGGGAGCACCAGTCCTCCCATTCCTGTTTCTCCCACATGATGTTATCGAGCTTTAATGGCTCATGGCTTTGGCTTGTCCAGAGCCGTGCTGCCTTCCTCTGCTTCGTTTCAGTGCTGGTACATCTCACCCTCTCCTCCCCAGTTCATACCTATCCACTAGAAACAAGCCATCAAGTCTTTTGTTGCTGATGACAGCATATCTTTTGTTTCCTGATAGTCAAGGAAAAGAGCCCCCAAAAGCTATTACTGGCTATGGTGGTGGTGAGGGAACAGCAGATGCCCATGTTTCCCTTTCTGTTGTGCTTCAAGTGTAACCTACACGGGATCTGGAGAGCTTTCAGGGTACCTAAGGAACTTTTTCTAGTGACAAATAAAGGCATCTGAAGTATCTGTGGATGGGCAGACAGAAATGCAGCTATCTACCAGCATGAATGTGGACAGTTTATTGCTTATTACTCATTATGACGGAGTGCTTCCTGGGCATGAAGACAGTCATCAGTGATAATAGGCACCAAATGCCACTCATGCGTTGACAAATTTAGTTGTACGACTGCTCTCATCAGCATGTCCAACATCTTGCATTGAAATTCTTCCCATATTTCCATCATAAAATAGCCCTTGGATCACTTTCCTGGGAATTACCTGAAAATACCTAAACACATTAACAAGAACGGTGGGGCTCATTAGCACCTAGAAGGTCTTGAAAGCCTGTGGTGTTGAGGTTTTTTTTGTTCTGTCTCTAAACAATAAACAAGGAGGAATATCCACTTTTCGCCCAATGAAAGCCCAAACCCTATTTTCCCTTAAGTGGTAGCAGCTTCTCTCCAGCTTGTAGGTATAATCTGCAAAAGCACTTCTGTAGTCAGTTAAAGCTTGTTGACATTATTATTATTATTATATCTTTGTGTTCCTGGTGCAGCATAAAGGAAAAAAAATGCTGTCCAGTTCTGTACTGATCCCCGGCTATGATGTTGCTTCTCTGGTTATCACTTAAAGCCAGTGCTTTAATCTTTTAATTTGGCTTTTTAGTCTGCCAGCTGCATTTTGACCAATAATCCATAAGCGAGTTACAGAATAAGAATTACGGGATTCTCCTGAGTGACACCTAAGAAGTTTGCTAGCCTCCTAGCTAGTTATGCTTGCACTGTAAGATGTATGCTGGTTTTTAGTCCATTCCATGCTACAGTGTGTACCTTTACTGCAGGTAAAATAAACGTCATTGTTATTGGATTACATGCTACGTATCAGATTCACTTGCAGAATCTCCTTTCTTTTAGTTTGTGTCCAATCTGGAAATATCAAATGTGAAATCTTGATGCTATTGAAATTAATAACCATTCCTTTCATGAGGATCAGAATTTCACCCTTTGAACAGCAAACCCCCTTAGCGGGCACAAAGCCTCTGTGTACTTTTGCATTAGAATTCAAGACATCTACGAAATACTGGAGAAAAAAAAAAAAAAACCCAAAAAAACAAACAAACAAAAAAACAAACAAAAAAACCAAAAACAACAACCAAAATCGCAAGTACATGTGAGGTAGTGCTCTGGTTTGTGGCAGCATAATTAGGCCTCAGAGATACTCTTCTGCAGTACGGAGATGTTGTAACCAAACGATGCGGACTGTCTTCTCAAACGCTGCAAGAATCCTGTGCTTACAAGAACTGAATCTTCAAGTTCCACTCGATACACAGGTTTTGTTTTTTGATGGAACACAATTATCTTTATCTTCATTATTCAGCTACTTTCTTTAGGTACTGGATGAAAAATTTTCCCAGGGGGAAAAAAAAACCACGTAAAGACCGTAACTGTAGCGTGGGTGACATTCCTTGCATTGAAAGAGCCTTTGCCTTAAGGCTCTGTCCTCCCAACTGAGTTAGCTGCAATAGACTTGAATTTTGCAGATTGATTGACTGTGGTGGCAGCTGACAGGGTGTGCTTTCCCCTTTGCCGCCGATGGCTATGCAGTTTGAGTTGAAAGCAGAAATTCATTTGAACCGGGTGATTTAGTACAAAGCTGAGACCTGCGCTTCAAGTAACTTTCCAGTTAAGCCTGCAGTAAAGACACGGGGCTCTTAGGAATCTCTGCACTGCAGCTTCTCCCTTTCATGAGGGACGTCCCTGGAGGCTCTGGCCGTGGGTGGTTTGAGTGGCATTGGCTGCACCTGCAGGAAAAGCAGCTCTCTGGGGCTGACATCACCTGGGACTGCGGTGAAAATGATGTGCGCACGCCCACAAACCACAGTGTACAGCTTCAGCCGTTTAAATAGATCTATAATCAACTTCAATGAGGAATAACTATATATATATATATATATACACAAAATGAATCATTCCCTTCCTCCTCCCGTCCTCCTCAGTGTTCCCATTGCTTCAAAGCAACCTAGAGGTACGATTAACTACAGCCTGTCCTGCATGATTGTTTAATTGAGCATCTCTGTGCTGACAGGAGAATATCATCTCGTATGAGCACTGGAGGCATGAATGTATGACAAATAATATTGCTCAGAAATGAAAGGAGCGTTGCAGTTGTCCTTTTTGTAGTTGAATGCATTTTGTTCTTCGCTGTTAGTGTAGGAGGCTTATTGCTATGGAGTTACATGCAGGCAAATTTTTCATCCACCTGACTTGAGGGTGTTTTAATCTTCAAGGCACATGGTGAGATTGCATGCTGCTGTTATCAGATTTGGGGTTTTGAGGAGGGAGGAAGAAGTTTCCCCCCTTCCTGTTCGGTAACAAACCCATTGAGCTTATAGCCTGCAAATCAAAAAAATAAACTTAAATCCTATTACTCTTGGACTAAGATATGTGCCTACCTGGAGGTGCTTTCTTGTACAGTACCATAAAGTGGATTGTAATGCAGCAACGGACTTCTGCAGCTTCTTCTATACAGCAGCTTTGTGTTTTTAAATGTCCACAATGCCCAAGAGCTGGCTTGAGCCCCAGGAGGAGGATTGCTCTACTTTGTTTTCCTTGAAATCTCTCCTGATTTTCTTTGCCTGTCCCTAAGGATCATAATAGGTGTCACACCCTGAGTAAATCTGCAGATGTAGTTGTGTGAACTTCAGGCCTGTGTGGTGAACGTAAGCTTTTTACGTGCAGGGATAAAACTGCAGTTTCATGAGAGTCCATGTGAAGTATTTTCACGTTTGCTAAATGCAAATCCTGATTTGTTAAATGCTGTAATGCCTTTGAGCTGCTGCTAAAGACTACTGGCAGGTATTTAATGCAGCATGTTTGAAACCTCTTTCTTAGCTCCAGTGTTTCTGTTGCATTGGAGAAAAAGTTTATTGTGGTGGGTTGTGATTTCAGGAAGATAAGGCTTTATGTGCCACTTGTAGCGTTCACTAAGTGCAACTTTATACATAGTGGTAAAAGCCGAGAGACAGCGCAGTCCTGTTTTCCCTGCGTTTTCAGCTCACTGTCAGTTGCAGCAAACTGCAGAAGAGGTTTTATTTTGGAAAAGTGTCTGAGAGACAAGGTAACTTCCAGTCACACACACTCACTAAATTCCACATTTTCAGGGAGACTTCATAGTTGGTTACTGTTGGATGTCTTGAGATAGTTTTAATTAAGTTCAAACATATCCCTGGTTGCTTCCATCTGTTTGTTATTCAACAGCATATGTGAAATGTGTCTACTCTGTCTCATTTGATGAGATGCTTTGGGGTTTTGGTGTCATTTGTTTCAGTTTGCCTTCTTCCCTTCCCTGCCACATCTGCTGTAACCTTTAAGCTGAAGCAGAAGGTGATGGTCAGGGTCGGCGCTTGGGCAAGCGAATGCCAAATGACGGGGACGGCACCAGGGAGCTCACGGAAGCAGTGACGAACTCGACATAAATGTGTTGATTTTGCAGAGCAAGGGAGGGTAGTTTGTTCAAAGACAAAAAGAATGGAAATTTTAACGAGATGTAGAAAGCCGTCTTTAGTCTTTTTATAGAACAAATACAGTTGGATTTTTTTGTTCTTGCTTCTTGCATTACTTAACTGCCAAAATGCCATTGTGGATCCCAGATTTTGCCTCCACAGCCATCAATTACTGAGATATTTGGCTTGGCTGGATCGCAGGAGCTTTGTTCCTGGGGCTAGAGGTCTGCTGCTAGACCTAAATTTGCATCTGTTGGAAACAATAAGTGTCCTTGCTGTTTATTAGGATTTCTTTATTCTGAATCTCGCTCAGCCTCACATTCCCTCACTAACAGCTATTTTGTTCTTGATGCTTGACAGAAGAATGTCAGCTGTGCTGTCCATCTGAGCTGGTCCCTTAAAATGGGTGGTCTGAATAGCGGCCTTAAAACTTATTCGCTAAAAACAATATAAAACCTTTAGGGAAAAATGATTGCAAAAAATGCCTCCTGGCTGTCTTTTAACTGTTCAATCAGGAGGTGCCCCTCACTTCAAATTTCTAGACCCATGCACAGTTTTGTGATCCAACAGCAAGAAAAAGCATGGTCTTTCTTATTGTTGTAACTTCTAAGATGTGCAGACTTTTTTATTTTATTTTAATCCAACCATCTTACGTGGTGTATTTAAAGCAGATGAATAGAGAACGATCCTTTACAGAAGCTCAGTATTTGGTACTTTATTTAAAGCCTAATACGTTACACATTTTATTGCATCTGGAATCCCTTATATGCATCAGATATTCTGTAGTTGTAGCCTAATATAGTTCATGCAAAGCTTGTTCCATTGCGATCATATTAACTGTTTTTATGCTGCCTTTAAAAAGAAAAAATCTTTCTTCCCTCATGTTCAAAATCTTCTAATCTTTAAAAAATACATTGATTTTTTTTTTTTTTACAAACACTGATCTGTATTTCAGCTGATGTTCTGAGTGAAGAAGCTATCCTCAAGTGGTATAAAGAAGCGCATGTTGCTAAAGGCAAAAGTGTTTTTCTTGACCAGATGAAGAAGTTTGTGGAGTGGCTGCAAAATGCTGAAGAAGGTACGGATTCGTTTAAAGAAATACGGTAGTCTCTTGGCAAATCAAATTTATTTTTCCAGATTTTAGTTGTACCAGGCACATGAAGTATACAGACTTAAACTAGAAAACAGCAGGCGTGACTGCTCCAAATTGTTTCCAGTCGTGCCCGAGCGTAACAACACTTGCTGCTTTTAATGTTTGTGGTGTCCTTGTGAAGTCCTTAAGTCATCAGGTACCACTTGTCTGTAGATAAATTCTTGAAGCTTCTGCAGGGAGGAACGCGGCACTGATGACAGCGTGAAGTACCTTGGTGTTAGCACGTGCAACCGAACAGTTTTCGGTATCAGTGCCTTTCCTGCTATTATCATCTGTACTGGCGACGGGAACCGAGCGTGAGCCTGCCTGTGCCGCTGCAGCTGAAATTGCTTTTAGCTGAACGATCAGGCTAAGATGCGTGGTCCGTATTTACTGCTTAAGAACAGTTATTGGGGAGAGGAGTTAGTTTCTTTAGTCCCTAACTTTGTTTTTCTCATGTTCTGTATAGGAAAATACTTTGGTTTGAACTGAATAAATAAGTTACCTTTTCCACACGGAAAAGGAATTCCACCTCAATTGGGAAGAGCAATCCATGTGTAATAGATAGGGATATAATTAGTAGTGTTCGTTTGCACCCATTTAGTGTAATTAAATGTATTTATTAAATGCAAACATAATTAATGTAACTCCAACTGTAACCATTCTATGATAATTGGTTTTAGAAGCTTGGGGGGAACATGTAGTAATGCCGAGGAGCAGGTAAGACTGCAGCAATTCACGTGCGCAGGTAGCAGGGTAAAAATGGCAGCTCCTTTCACCCTTGAGACTTTGAACTACCAGTCTTGGTCTAATTAGGCGTTCTTTTCCCCTTTTAATCTTCTGCTTGTATGCCTTTCCGTTGCTCTTTATTTTTATCCTTTCCTGCATGTCCCCTCTGCCAGATGTCTTTAATTACAAAGTCCAGTACAAATGGAGACAAAATGTTACTGTAGGAACATGTAGACCGTGTTTGCTCTGAGAAATCTGATCTAATGTGTAATATTTGTTGGCAGCAAGCCCTTTCCTGTCAGGTGAACGCAGACAGAAATACAGCATGATGCAAAGTAGCTTTAGGTGACAAAAACACTGTGTATGTTCCTACTTCTAAATTACTTCTACTTTTCTTACTTCTACTCCTCCTCCTGCTACTTCTAAATTACTTTTATCTTATGCTATACAAATCAAAAAATGTTGTTTGTACAGATTTCGTACCTGCTGTAGGGTAGCGCCGCATATGCCTTTCTAGATAGGCTGAGTGAGGAGGAGGATTGATATTTGCAGAGCAAATAGTTTACAGGGTGCTTCCTGCATGACTGCAGCACAGCCTGCTCACAGAGATTAGGAGAGGGAGCAAATAGTGCTGATCCTTTCTTAAACTCAGCTCAGCTCTGTGTTGCCTGGCTCTGCACAGGGGGGACAGAATAATTCATAGCGAGCTGGTTAAAATTTTAGTGACAGCTCTGTAAGCCAAGAGCTCCACAGTGGAGGGTAGCGGAGCAGATCTTCAGCTTCTGAAGCTGTGAGTTTCTTTCTGGCTCACTCTGTTTAATCTGCCAACCTCTCCTAGGAAGTACTGGGTGTGATGAAAAATTTCATTTGAATTTTGGAAGGATATCTTGTTATTTTTCTAGAATTACTCACATCGCTGTCCTCGCGCAACCTACATGAAGTGTTTTACTTCTCTTCTAGAGTCGGAGTCTGAAGGGGAGGAGAACTGAGACGGTTCGACAAAGCACAGTCTCGATCTAGGTTAATGCCAAATGCGCTTGGGAATGCCGTACTGTTCAAGCAAAGAGGCTTTACTTCAGTGTCATACAGAAAACTATAGGCTAGGCTTTCCTTTTGTTTAGAAGAATAAAGGTTTTTAATGGAGCCCTGAGGCATTAGATGCTTTACTTGGGACTCTACCTCTGGCTCATTGTACACTAACTTAGGCAAAGACATTCAGCAAGGAGCCATATAGAAAAAGTGAAATGAAATACTTATGGACTCCTTTTTATTAACGGTCTTTTTCAGGTACTATGGTATATGAACACTCCAATTTCTGTTTATAGAACTGTTTGGTCTGTGTTTGTAGCTCAATATTGGCTTGTGTATGTGATTTGACACCACCACATTTTTTTGAATAAATGGCTTTTATATCTTATTTTCATGGTGTTAGTGTGTATGTTTTCTCAATTTGGTTTGCCAAAGCTTTTATGATTCTTCAAGTGAAGTTTACAAAAGAATGTCAAGAGACTGTTTTCATACTACTTAATCACAAAATCAGCATCCGTAGTTAGTTTGGATCACTGTCTAATCTTTATTCCCGTATTTCCATATAACTTTGGACAGATTAACCAGATTCCATAGCAAATGTTGATTCATTCAATTTATTAATTCAAAGAAAACACGCAGGAACAAATCTGCGGAGTGCCAATTTTGCACGTACAAAATTGATGCAAATGAGAAGTAGAATAATATGCTGTTCTCGATTCGGACTACACTCAGTTATTGGTGATGGCTAAATTTTGCAAGAAAAAACATCTCATTTTAGATGTCTTCAAAACATGCATGACTAGAAGTCATTACATGTGAAATCTGAAATTTATTTACATCAGTGTTATGTTACAATGAGATATTTGACTGAAATACATAAACTGCTTAAGACGCATCCTATTTTCTTTACTATTCCCCTTGTGCCTTGATGTGACGCCATTTACAATTCCAGTGCCTGGGACCTGATTAGGATGTTGCATAAATAGACCCAACGTGCAGGTTTGTACACGTATGCAAATTCCAAAACCCAAGCCCAGCGCTAGAGGTCTGATGTGGGAATACTCGGCCAGCACTTGGGATCAGAGTTCCTGGAGTCCTGCGTTGTGCCTGGTGGATGTGAACTCAACAGCAGAGGTCCGGTGGAGCACCATCTCCCGACTCGCGCTTTTTCTCATGCAGCAGTTGATCAGGTAACATTTGCTGCCGTTTTATTGCTCACAGGTCCAGTTACTTCAGAAGTAGCCTTCTCCTGCCCCACTCCCTCCTTTGCTGTCCATGCCTCTGACCGTGCTGGTGGCCCAGAACGACTAGGGCAGCGAGTCGGCTTCCCGATACATCACACCGCCCCAGTTCATCTCTTTAAGAATGTGCTGCTTAAAACACTCTGCATCCTTCCCTTTAAACGTAGAGTTAAATCCACATGAGATAGTAGATTAGTAGTAAGGTTTAGAAAAGACAGGCTTGTATTCTTACAGGGGAAAAAGCATGCAACAGCATAATTAACTAACAAAGTGCTGTATTTTGTCATTAGAAACCAATAAGCTAATAGATAGTACAGATTTTTCTATGGAAAAGTCAACACTTCATATAAACTACAGCTCATATGGTTGTAAATGTCTTGTCTCGCTATGTCTCTAGCTTTACTGGAAACAGCAAAGAGCAAGTGAAAATCAAGTGTTGTTGACTGCGGGCTTTCCATCCAGAACAGCGGTTATTTTTGTAACAGGTATTGATCTTTGGAAGGGGAAATGTGTCATGTGGATATTTCCAGTAACTCAGCGGAGACAGAAAGATAGTCACATTAAACAGCAGAATTGATGCATTAGCTGCATGTTTTCCATTTCAGTCTTTGTTATTACAGAAAATAAATTTGTCAGGCACTACTGACCTGGGACCATCTCCTCACAGAAAACTGCAGCTGTGAAGTGGTACTATTGAGTTGTTACTGATACGGAGCCACTATTGCTAAAAACATTTCAAACTCAAAATTGCGGTTTTCTAAGCTGCTAATGAATATTCAGTTGGATGTAAGTAAAACTGGTTTTCTATATAATTTAAAACTCCGACGGATTTCAAAGGTGCCAGTCTAGAATAACGTGCAGAGGATGCCATGAAATGCACCTGCGGTGAGACGGCCGGGGACGGTGAGACAAGGCTGGCTGGGCCATCTGCTGGAGAGAGAAAAATCATCATGGCCAGGAGGCACTTCGTGGCAAACAGCAGCAAGTCTCAGCTGCCCGCTGCCTCTGTGCCCTCAGCGTGCAGCCGATATAAGCAAAGCTCCCTCTCATGCTCCGTGGGGTCCCCTTCACTGAAGTTCAGGTGCCTACAAGCCAGATGCTCACCACTGACACAGCTGTCCCAGGCTCCCTTTATAGGTGCTGGGTTGGAGAGGAAACGGGTGCTTTTAGGACGGGACCACTGGCCAAGTTGAGACCTGTGATTCAGAGCAGGGTGACGAGCTGCATTCTGGACTGATGGCAGTCGTCCAATTTTCAGTTGGACTGAAACAATATGCAACCCCCAAAACCCAACGTCTCCTGTGTTCGTATCGCGTCTAATGAGGAGCCCCTCTCAGCTTGCCCTCACCCAGCAAAGGAACCTGTTATTTTGCTGAGGCAGTAAGTGTTTCTGATTCGAGTTTTCAGGAATTTTCCCCGCTTAATCTTTGAGATCAGTTCAGATGGGGACTTTTCATGCACCTGTGTATTTTCATCCGGCATTTGCAATATATGCCGGAAACTGAACTAGGTGGTGGTAGGAATACAAATAGACCTGGTTTGCATCAGACTGAATTTTGGTACAAACACTCAGGCTTTGCAATAAGCCTGGGGTTTAGAAGCTGGGCAGAGCTTTTGATGTGACACTTCAGGTGAAGTACCCTTCCCTGGAAGCCTTCAGAGAGTCTGCACTTCAGTTAAAAATGCTCCTCAACCCCAAGCATTTCTTTAACACAACCCTTAAATTAGTGTTTCTCTGCTAGAGAAATGAAAGTTACAGTCAATGCTAAATATATTCTTCAAATCTGGAATAATTTGTCTTATAAAAAGATACTTCACAGAAAATGTGCTTCACATAATATATTGCATTTAATTTTGAAACATCAGTGGAACAGTCAGAACTGTACATATCTCTCTTACTTAACAATAAATGGCAATTGGAAGCACTTTAAAATGGGGATTATTGAATTTGAAGGCGATTCCTTACTCCTGGCCTTTCCCTTCTGCAATGCTGTGGACGTACTAACTGAGACCCATTCACATTGCTTTAAAACATTCTTCTGGCATGCAGGCGTGCTCCAGGAGGGGAACTGCATCTTCTTTGGGATGCAACAGTGAGTTCGGTTTTACAGGCTCCTCGGTGAAAGCACTGGTTAGAAATCTGAAAGCTGTGGACACAGTTCCTATTTCTTTCTGCTTCTGCAGGGTAATGGCGTTGCAGGTGTGTCTAACTGGGCCTCATACAAAGGGGGCTCCTGCCCTGCAGCGGTTGGTAATCCTACACCCAGCCCATAACCCCCTTAGCGTTTTCAGCGGCAATCCTGCTTCCAGCCTTACCACGTTTTGGCTGAGAAGAGATTTACCCCCAGGACGCACGGTGCTGACCTTCCTCGCCAGCATCCCTCTGATCTGCTTGGCCGGCACATCCCAAACCCGGCAGCCAGACCCCTGCCAGAAGGAGAGGTGGCAAAGTCCCCGGGCTCGTCCCTGGGGCAGCTGCGGGCTGGCGCTTACCGCCTGGAGCAACCAGCTCCTGCAGGGTGCCGGGGGCCAGTCCGTGACCCCGCTTGGGCTGGGGGAAAGGGAGGCAAGTAAGATTTTTACACAAAAGTGGTTCTTGACAATTCTAGCTATTTATTAACCAACTGGAGAATTAAGGATTTAGCTCTGCTTTTTGTTCAGTCTCGCAGATTGAAGTAGTGGACAATCTGCCCCCCCCCCCCCATCCATTTAAAGGCAAAAGGAAGTGTTAAACAAGGTCCTACAAATGGGGGAGAGGGGGCGGGGGTCGTCATTTTTTTACCCGCAATGCAGCCATAATTCACAGTTTAAGACACAGAACTCTGCTCAAACACCCGTGCACCAACCTGAGCGGCACCGATGGAACTGATGGCTGGGAGAGGGATGACAGATGGACCAGAGAGGGACGGAGGCCCTTTCCTTCCCCTGCAGGTAGCGCTCAGGTTCAGGGTCCCCGGTGCAGCGCGCGGCAGGGCTCCAGCCCCCAGCACAGCTCTGCGGCCCCCGAGGGGTGGTGCCTGGGGCAGGGCGCCGGCAAGCAACCATGGGCTGCATGAGCAGCACCAAGCAAACTTCCCGGCGTCTTGTATTTGAGCAGCGCAATTTTATCTCAGGACAACTTGTACGTTAAGCAATGAGAGAGCAGCGCTTCAAGAGGAGCAAAGAAAGCAAGAAAACGCGGCCCAATCCCTTACTTCCAGTGATGGGAATGGTGCAGGGTTGCTGAACTCCGGTTTCGGTTTTGAAGACCTTTCTCAAAATGTGAATTTTCGGAACCGGCAGGTTCAGCCCTAGAGTGGTGGCAGATGTAGGGCACACAATGATTCAGCCTCACTGGGTTTCTCCGCAGCACATTCAGAAGAGGAGGACAATGATGCGCTGGTAAAATGGCTGGCAATTGTAACAGGTCTCCTCTGGCATCTCAAAGGCTTTGCTTTAGCTTCCTGTCATGTTCCTGGACAAAAATAACTACCTTTAAAATCACATCTGCACTTAAAACATTGAGCTTTTCATTATCTAAAGTAAGGCTTGTGGGTGACTAAGACAAAACAGCCCTTCCTCAAAAAGAAGCAAAAATAATATTACACAGGTTAATTGCAGACAACCATTCAGTGCTGGCTGAGCTGTGCCAGCTATTAAGAACCAAAATGAGGACAAATTACCTAAGTATAGCTTTTCCAAAAAAAAGCCACGTCTTTTGATTTTTGAGGGGGATAAAAGCAAATCTTCAGGGTTGGCTTCTTCCACTTCTCCACCAGACTTTTGGTTTTGTGCTATGATATTTAAGGAAAAGTTAATTCCTGCTCCTTCCCAGCCACATGGGCCTTTAGAGCTTCACGTAAACAGAAACAAATCTGGGGAGGGCAAGTGATGCCAACATCTGTAGAAGATGAGATTCAGGCAAGCGGGCACTTCCAGGCTGTGCGTGTAGTCTATATTTGGCCCTTGGCTGTGCCGGCATCCCGGGAGACCTGCTCATTTGCTATTTTTTCCTGGCAGGAATCTGATTACCAGCATGAGAGCGGCCACGGTTTCCTCCCACGGAGGTCTGTTAGCTCCCATCACCCCACAGACTAGCAGGGGTTTCAGATGCTCGGTCCCTTCTGGGTTTCTCCTTTCCAGTTTACACACATTATTCTGCGACGAGAAAGAAGTCCTGAGCTTAGAATGGACCTCAGGAGCTTCGATGGGAGCTGTGTAGGTTGGAGTCTCACCTCACCACTGCTCCCTGCTGCCCTGGGGCACGAGGGACCATGCTGGGAGAGCAGTGTCCTTAGTACCCACCTGAGGCGATCCAGACAAGGAGAGCAGAGAGTATGTGCTTCCTTCCCCACTGCCTCTCCCATGAGGGATGTAAGAGAGGAATGCACTCGCCAGTCTCAGCTGTCACTGAGGAGGACCACACGGATGGCTCCCTTTTGCAGACATACAGGACATGCCCCCGACCCACTGGAGAGGCGTTGGTGGACTGTATACGCCAAGACCCACCATCATCGTCTCCTAGTCAGCGTGAGGCCAGAGGCCAGTGCTGGAACTGCTAATCCGGCACAGCTGCAGACTGACAGGTAACATTTTGGTACTTGGATCTGTCACTCCCATGGCTTCAGGCTGCCAGAAACTCAATTACCTCAGTCCAAGTGTCTCATTTAACAGTTCAACGTTAACGAGTGCCACTGCATCCTGCGCTCATCATTAGCACTTCTGTTGATGGCGTTGCAAGACTCGAGTGTCTGCTTCTGTATTGTCCAGCACCCTTCACCCTACGGGACTGCAGGGAAGCTGCACACTGCTCTGGAACTCCACTAACAGGGAGAAACACACCCGTGAAAACCAAATTTCTGTGATTTAGGAGCACACAGGAATAAAAAAAAAAGAAAGAAAGATTTGTGCCAGAATGAACGAATGACTGTATCATGGCAACTTCATAATGATAAGATGCATTTCTGTTGCAGTCTTTTCCAGTACATCAGTTGCCTGAGATTTTTCTGTTTATTTTTCCCTTATGAAATTTAGGAACATTGCTGACAGGCCAACATAACTCTCTCTATATCATTACTAGTTATTGCTGGGATATTTGTGTAATGCTGACAGCCATAAATTATGCCAGAAGAAATAACAAACCAGTATTGTTGATGTATCCAAGGATATGACCACAATAAGGTTTGTCGGCAGCCCTATGTTATTAGACCCACCAGTCTATCTGGGAAAAAATCAATAAGCTTTCAAGTACATCAGTCCTTCTCCAAGTCCAAAATAGAAGTAGCAGCCTTGAAACAAATAAAAACCAATTGAGAACAAATGCTCTAAAATTTAGTTAGATTTGTAGCAATAAGACCACCTGAGAGAAAATAGATGGTATCCGTGATACTGAAGGATATTCTAAAGGGAAGTGAGCAGGCAGATAATTTATGGTTTGTAGAATAAGCAGGACATGTCAGTGGAAGTAAAGGTTAAAAGATGCCACAGAATCTCTATCTTTTACTGTGTTGATGACCTAAAGAAATTAAAATATAGGAGATTCAGACTTTTCCACCTTTGCTCAAGAGTCACAGACAGCACTACACTAGCTAGGAAAAAATGGTATTTACCGTTTATCGGGTCTTACACTTTGGCCACAACAACCCCCGCCAGCGCTACAGGCTTGGGGAGGAGTGGCTGGAAAGCTGCTCAGCAGAGAGGGACCTGGGGGTGTTGACTGACAGCCGGCTGAACATGAGCCAGCAGTGTGCCCAGGTGCCTGAGAAGACCAAGGGCATCCTGGCCTGTGTCAGGAATAGTGTGGCCAGTAGGACCAGGGAGGTGATCTTCCCCCTGTACTCAGCACTGGTGAGGACACATCTTGAGTATTGTGTTCAGTTTTGGGCCCCTCACCACAAGAAGGACATTGAGGCACCGGAGTGTGTCTAAAGAAGGGCAACAAAACTGGTGAGGGGTCTGGAGCACATGTCTTGTGAGGAGCGGCTGAAGGAACTGGGGTTGTTTAACCTGGAGAAAAGGAGGGTCAGGGGAGACCTCATCACTCTCTACAACCATCTGAAAGGAGGTTGCAGAGAGGTGGGAGTCGACCTGTTCTGTCAAGTAACAGGTGACAGAACAAGAGGAAATGGCTTCAAGTTGCTCCAAGGGAAGTTTAGATTGGATATTAGGAAGAATTTCTTTACTGAAAGGGTCATCAGGCATTGGAACGCGTTACCCAGGGCAGTGGTGGAGTCCCCATCCCTGGAGGTTTTAAGGGTCGTGTAGATACAGTGCTCAGGGCCATGGTTTAGTGGTGGGTTGTCAGTGTTAGGTTAATGATTGGACTAGATGATCTTGCAGCTCTTTCCCAATCTAGGAGATGATTCTGTGATTCTCCATGGCAGGGTGCCCATCCCTGCATCAAGTCTGTCTCTTTCTGTCCCTATGATCCAGGCCCTTGGGATAATGCCAATGCAAAGATACCTTCTGAAAGAGCCTGGACGAGACTATACTTCCACAACCGGAAATTTCTCTTGTGTCAAGAGATGGAAGCAGTGTCTCAACAGACCTGAAAGATCACACTTTTCCCACCTTTTGAATATGAAAATATTTTTCTGTGGTTTTATTATTATTGAGCCAGCAATGTGCGATCGCAGCCCAGAAGGCCAACCGTATCCTGGGCTGCATCAAAAGAAGTGTGGCCAGCAGGTCGAGGGAGGTGATTCTGCCCCTCTACTCCGCTCTCGTGAGACCCCACCTGGAGTACTGCATCCAGCTCTGGAGTCCCCAACATAAGAAGGACATGGACCTGCTGGAGCGCGTCCAGAGGAGAGCCACGAGGATGATCAGAGGGCTGGAGCACCTCTCCTATGAGGAGAGGCTGAGAGAGTTGGGGCTGTTCAGCCTGGAGAAGAGAAGGCTCTGGGGAGAGCTTATTGCGGCCTTCCAGTACCTAAAGGGGGCCTACAGGAGAGCTGGGGAAGGACTTTTTACTGGGCATGTAGTGATAGGACGAGGGGGAACGGCTTTAAGCTGGAAGAGGGCAGGTTTAGATTAAACATTAGGAAGAAGTTTTTCACTTTAAGGGTGGTGAGGCACTGGAACAGGTTGCCCAGAGAGGTTGTTGAAGCCCCATCCCTGGAGGTGTTCAAGGCCAGGCTGGACATGGCCTTGGGCAACCTGGTCTGGTGGGAGGTGTCCCTGCCCATGGCAGGGGGGTTGGAACTCGATGATCTTCAAGGTCCCTTCCAACCTAAACCATTCTATGATTCTATGATTCTATTGAGACAGTGGGATTCTGAGATTAACAGAAACAATGTTATATTTCTTCTTGCTATCACAAACTTCGTATGCCCTGCATTTTGATTTGAGCTTAAGACCTTAGTGAATGCAGAAACCTCTGAACCTGTAAAGCTGTTCCAGAAGAAACCATTGAGGCTGATTTCTAATCAAAGGGTATCTCATCCTGTACCCAGCTGAGAACATCCTGAATTCTCTCTCCCCTTACAAAACACACATAATTCAACAAATCCAACATGGAAATGCCTTCTGCTCCCACACAGATCACTTCTCACCGTGGTATCTCACCTTCCGCTCCCTCACAGGTTGGCCCAGGTTTCCAAAAATGCTGGGCAAACATATTGTCACCCGCGGCTCAACTTCTGGACCTGCAATCAGAGCCTTCTGCCCTCCCATGCTGCTGGCTGCCAAAGCACCGTGTAGCAGCACCTCCCGCAGCCCCTTGTCCCGGGGAAGGAAGGGAGACCCCTCCTCCCGCAAGGGCTGGGACCAAGCTGGCATTGCTTGGGACCCCCCTTGGTGCCCCTCCAGCCTGCGCACAGCCTCCCTGCCGGGCCCAGGGGAAGCAGAACGCACGAACCACATCTGCTGGCACAATTCCTCTGTTCCTCAGGGAAATCTGCGTCGAGCCCTAAAATAATCACAGCAGCCAGATTTGTAGGGACGCAGTCTCTAGAGATCCCAAATAGGCCAGTAGCTCATCAGGGGAAATGCCAGCACCTGGAAACACTGCAAAGACAGAGAGAGAGGAGTATTCAGTACTGGTCCCGAGAGAAGTACGGGATACAAAAAACAGGACAGAAAGATAGTTGGGAATAACTGCATAAATCAAGGTCATGTGCTGTCACTTCTGCACAGAATAGCACATGTGTACTGCTCTCTCAAGTGCTGCTGCTCTTCCAGTCACACTCAGGTCCCTGTTCCAGTCAGCAGAGATCGCTTTACCTCTGTTTCTTTCCTTCTATTTCAGCTTTCAACTACATTTTGTGCATATCCACATTCACAGTTTCCTTTACATGTTTTCTTAGTTTTGTTTGTGTGGGTGAGTTTTAATATTTTTATAACAAGTGGTTATAGTTTAGTGATTTATGTAGCATCTATGTCATATTTGTGTTATAATTTACTGGCTGTCACAGCAACTGAAATGACTTTTTTTTTTTTTAAAGAAACCTTCCTGAAACAGCAGCTGATGGTGCTCCTTTAACTGAAGAATTCTAAGGGCAAAATGCAGCTCAAATGATACAGGCACACATCTGGATAATTTATTTAGACTTGAATAACACAATCCTCCCTTCAAGGACCAGAAAAGCAAATGGCCGCTTGTTTATGCTCTGCCTGTGTGCAAACTCACCTTTATACATGACTGAACTTGAGTAGGATAGATGAAAGGCAAGAATCAGATGCAGGCAAGAAGAATCAGCATGGATAAATCAAAGATATATGAATATATCTACTATAGAAGTCCTAAAGCAACCAGTTCTCATGACTGTAAACTCCAAATGGTTTCCACAGGGTGTGGGAGAGGTCTGAAAGCTGGAAGTGGATATACAGACAACTGACTGAAGAGGAACACATGGTGGTGCTGATGTTGCAAAGCAACCCTGAATTTTTAACATCAAAATAGCACAGAGGAAAAGTGTGGTCTTCTTGGGAATATTAATCCTCAGAGATTATATCTTTTTTTTTTTTAAAAAAAGGACAGTATCTTCCCACATCAAGGGAAGAACCACAAGGGACAACTTTAATAATATAGTTGGGAACCTAAAATTAAACTAGAGGAAAAGCACAAAAGCCCTGTCTTCTACAAACATAAATGAGAGAGAGACAGCAGAGCAACAACCTGCCAGTTGAAGTCCTGCAACAGTGGGGGGGTCTGAACCACGCTGTAGATAGCATCTAAGCTGGAAATTTGTTTCCATGATCAAATTCATGCTAGCTGTTCTCACAAGAAGTCACTTAAAATATCATGAACCCAGAGATATTCTGGAATTCCCAAGGGTTCTTCCATCATCCCAGAAATGTTGGAAACCCAGATATTCCCCCAAGAGACAGCATCAGAAGCAGAAACTGGAGAAGGTATTGAACCCCTAATCATGGTACTGACACACCTCTCACCAGCCACCTTTCACTGCTGTGCTAGTCAGTAATGTGCAGAAATATATCCTTCTTCAGAGGATTAAAAGAAAAAAACACACCACAAAACCCAAACAAAACAGAAATCACCCAGCTCAGTAAAATAACATTAAATAGATCTGATAAAGCACTGTGGAAAAAAACAACTATTGACTAAAAATATCAAATAAATCTCCTCTATTTGCCAAATGCAGAGGTGCCTACGTCATTTGGTTAGTGCAGGGCACATGCCTTTGACACAGGAATGTCAAATTAAACAGAGGATACAATTTACAAGAACTGTCTTAGCAGCTTCTGTAGTTAAAGATTTACCCAGTGTTCGGAGCAGACCCTGTACTTTTGAGAGACCTTCTGCTTTGTTCTGTGAGACCTGCGACCTTCCTGTGCCTTGGCTCAGAGGTGCAGATGACACTCAAGGCAGACATCAAGATACTTGGAAATACTGCATGAATTCTGACAGCAGAGACTTACGGGGATGAAGTGATGGAGTTTCAGGCCCAACACAGATATAGCAAGGAGAAGCAGATAAAAAGACACCTGAATTCCACTCCTGCTGCTCATCTCAGGGAAAAGCTGCTTAGCACCAATAGTCAGAATTGAGATTGGAAACAAACACTGGCCTGCTGTTGGCAGGTAGAAGGCCGTAAAGTCTACCTGGCTTTTGTTGGCCTGCTTCTGTCGTAGTATGACCTGTAATAGCTAACAGCACTCATCACATCTCTTATCATTCACGTCAGCAATCCCACCGATCGGCTGCAAAGCAGCACTGCAGTGCGCTCACAGGTGGTCAGTGCTCCAGAGCTGTCTGTTCCTAATACGACTGATTGCTTGCTCTACCTAAATTACATGAAGAAATACCTCCTGCGGAAAAGCAGCCTTCAAGAGCACTTTATTTTCAGTACATCATATTCATTTACGGCTGGGTCCTTTAAAAGATAGGTTCATTATTTCAAATGGTTTGCCACTGCTGAAGCAGCCTTGTTTTTCAGCAGCATCCCAGTTACTGCTTTGTCAGCTGCTGTGTCTCTCTCAGTGGCGTCAACAGGGCAAGCAGCACCAAGTATACGGCGAGCTGCCCTGTCTTGGGCTGCTCTCGGGAAACTGTGCCATCAAACTTCAATATACTTCTAGAAGAAAAGCCACTCCTGTGGTGACAGGCTGGCAGCTCCCAGAGCTGACATCTCTCACTCACACATAAAAGGTGGAAATAAAACATAAGATGGTGTCAGAAACACTTTCCAGCTCATACCGGGAAGTAAACTAATTATTTTTAACTCGAAAATTCACCATCATGTAAAATTCGCTGCAGAATTAAGTTTAGATTTACCTTTACATTTTCTCCGAATGCAGTGTACTTTCTGTCAAGCACAGTCACTACAAATTTTCTCTCATTTTGGAATTCTTCACTCATTCTTTTTCTTAAAAAAAAAAAAAGAAAATAGAACAGCATAAAACCCACTGTGTCCTTCCTTCATCCTTTACTATTTGCTTCTCTTACTCTCTTGCACAGGGGTTCTTGACCCATGTGAAAGTACATAATTAAATGGAAACTGTTAGCACACTGGCAGAACACTTCTCTTTGACTGCGTAAACTGTACAGAAAAAAGCAACTGCATAGAAAAAATGAACAAACCAAAGTTAATAACTGGCTGATTCATATCAAACCATTTTTGACTGATGGCTGTCTTGACCAGCACCAACTAGAAACATGAAAAACCCCAGTTTCAAAAGGGCAAACCCTAAACTGGGAATGCAGGCTGGGAAGCCAGACAACAGAAAGAGGCAAGTCTTGGGACTCCAAGAAGAAACTTTGGTGAAAGATAAGCCAGGCCCTATCACCTTTATCTTTCTTTTAGGAAAACTGTACCAAGCAAATTCAACTGACAGAAAATTCCTGTGTGCTTAAGGGATTAATTACTTATTGCAAATATCAGTATCTGGCTTGTGTAATGTCCCCAATACAGATGTTTGGGCAGTGATAGCAGAAAGCACTGACAGTAGACTTGATAAGCAACTAACCTGTAGGATAAAATATGAAGCTAAGTTTAAATGCGTAAGCCTATATATTTCTTAGCCTGCATAAAGTCAGAAATGCGCTCTGCACCAGGACAAACAGTCTGATTTTCACAGTGATATGTCTACTACTGTACTGGAGCTGGACGTATAGCTCAAGAGCAAAGCAGTAAATTCAGAATAAGCATGAGACTTTAGGGTTTCACTGTCAAACTCTGAATATCACCTCTCACACTCCAAGTAACAAACAAGGTTTGTTTTTTCTATTTCATAGTTACTAGATACCTATTCCACTGTTAGTGCCATCTGCTTGCAAGAAGATTACTGGAAAATAAAGAGCTGTACTCATAGATGAGCACAGTCACGAGCACTCATGTTGCTTTACAATTTTATGCAAGGGACTGATATTCCTTCAGTGCTTTGAAGGGAAAAGACCAAATGATGAAACTGCTTCCCAGCTTGTGCCACAGATGATGGTGGTGATGCAGCAGAACCGGCTGGCAGCAGCAGGTTGTTTTCCTAACTAGAGGAAAGAGTCATAGCTTTTTCTATATGCTCCTCATGCACGCTCGAAAGCACTGCATTCACATTACTAGCAGCTCATGGCTGCAGGATGTCTCTTTGCAAGAAAAGAAGCCAGGCTGTTCTTATAATGAGATATTTTAAAGAAGGATGAATTGCTAGGGGCACAGAGCATTACTACTGAACCAACTGCTTCAAAATGTATGTCAGGTGTCTAAATTAGTAATGATGCTGGTTTAAGATTTGAGATTAGGAAAGAAATTGGGTTCTTTAAATTTACCTTCTGAACTTTGAGCCATTTACTGCTGATCTTTTCAAGGTTTTGCTCAGAACGAAGTTGTCCATTTCTGAAAGATTCTCACATCGTCACAGGACTGCAGCAGCTAACTTTACTACAGATAAGCCGTGCTAATGAAGCAGGGTTAGCACAGTGACTGTGCTTTACAGAAACCACAGAAAGAAACAACAGATACACCAAAATCTGGCATTCTGTCTTTCTCTTCCTGTGAATTTCTTTCATCTGGGCATTGCTGGTTCGGACCAAATGTCTCTGTTCTCTCACAAGTGATCTATCCCAGTTTAGCAAGAAGTCAAAAGAAAATACCAGCTCACGACGTCACAGGGAAAAATGGACTGCTCTAGCTTCTGAACGAATGATGTAGGAATGACGATGGAACTGTGTTTATTTAACCCAGATAACAGAAGGCAGGGAGCAGATATGACTGTGGTCTTCGACCCTCTAAAAGGATGTAGGCTGAATAGAGAGCCAAACTCTTCTTTAGAGCAAAAGAACAAGGCAATAGCCACTAGTTGCAACAAGGTTAATTCTAATAATGGAAAAGTTTTCACAGTGAGACTACTCAAGCACTGTAACAAGTTGCCCAACAGGTTGTGGCCCTCCATCCTCAGAGGTGTTCAAAACTTAACTGAATGTCTCCATGAGCAAACTGCTTTGGCTCGGCAGTCAGCCCTACTCTGAGCAGAAGGTTGGATCAGACAACCTCCAGGGGTCCCTTCCAGTCTGTGTTCTCCATGGTTCTGTCACAGGCACAACACAACTTGCCACACAGCTCACATGCACAGCATGAACAGTGACACACTCACACACAGACCTGGTGACAAGCACTTAGCTAAGCAGCTTACACCAGAACCTTGGTGCTCAAACTTCCTTTGTGATGCACAGCTTTCCTCCCCACCCTTCGGCTCCCACAGTACAAGGCCTTGCTCAGACCATACTCTACTGTTCTTCTACATACTTGTAAACACTTCAGATTTCTGCTTTTTAGCATACAATGCCTGATTACTTCAGGATTTCTTGGAAATGCCCCAGGGAATCACCTGGGAGGACGTTCAGGGGATGGTATCCATTTTCCCTTCAAACCAAAACCAAGTGGTGATCGTTTCCACCTGAATCTGATAAAGAGGAAATCTTTGGGATGTAACAGTAATGAGAACCTGCAGCAGACACAAGACCAATAAAAACTGCAATTAATCTGAAAACTACTTACTCTCCCACTGCTTACACCCCACTGTTAGTCTACAGGCATTAACATGACCTGTTAATCACAGAGTTATTGTCTTAACTTACATTTACTGTTGAAGTTTGCTGGTTTTATTTCAGGCCTGAAGAACGGCTGTGACAGTGGATCAGGTGCCAGCACACTGCACTGATACACCTCCCGCAAGAACAGGGTATGATAAACACTGTCTCTGAGAGGCCACCTTCCCAGCAGTTATCTGTCCCTCCAGACAGACACGCAAACACCTTATACATAACAGCACAAGTAAGTTTGGATTTGGCTGCAGGAAGCATTAGAGCACTTTGTTTCCTGGATCTAGAATTCTGCCTTTTTCTCTTCCAGACTTAACTAAAACCAGCCCAATTCCAGGACATCCCTGAATCCTGGTCTTCAGCAGAAGGACTGGCCTTTGGCTCAAGCCTTTCATGTACTACTATTCAAAGTATCATTATACTGCTATTTCCAGCCTCCAGTTGTTTCTTTAATAAATTAGATGCAGCAAACTCTCCTTATCCTAATCCTCTATCAGCTTAATTCAAAATGGATTTTAAACGTGCTGAAAGGCGACTCTTACAATTAAGACAAGATCTTAAGAAAATCCCAAGAACTAGCTTCTGAACCTATAAAATGAGTATTTGCCTGTTTTACTATTTTTAGAAGGCTGACCTCTGAAATTCACTTTCCCTTTAAAGTCAGTGCCCTGGTGCTATTTTAGTTCTTTGTTGGTTTCTTCCCCCCCCTCACCTGTCTAGAAACATTAGAGGGACAAACTTCACCAAGTCTATCTTTTGTCTTGCAAGCGCTATTCATGGGACGATTCAAAAGACATGAGCATAAACTGAATTAACAAGTAGACACACTATTGTTACACTCCAATGTTACTTTCACCCACTGCATAGTAGATCCGGTGGGAATTATAAAGAATGGTTTAAAAAGCAAGGCTGGACATCCAGCCGCTCCATCCAGAACAATGGCTTCACGCTCGCCTGTAGCTGCTTTTGCTTGAAAAGAGTCTCTCTTTTAGGTCATTTTCTAACACCAATTCAACTTTCCAGGCTTAATCCGAGAACCTTATGCCATGTTGATTTTGGTCAGAAAGTTTCTCAAAGAATACATTCAGCATCTGTCTTTCCAAGAGCAAAGATGAACAACCCGTTATTTCATCAGTAGTCATTCATAACCACTTGGTAGATTTATTAAACTGAACATTTGTTATGTCTTTGTGCTTTTGGAGGAGCTAATTTCTGACCTAGTTGTGGGTTGCTCTAGCCACTGTACTTAAATGGCCTATTTTCCTGTCCTAATTTCCCTTTCTCAATCTACAACGCTCCGCTTCACTAAAAAATAAATAAATAAAAATCCCAAACAGTTTTGTACAATTTTTTCTCCTCTCTGGAGAAGAACCTCCGATTCAAACAACACAGGCAAGTTTATTCTGTATGCCAGAATTGTCTGTCCCTTGTGTCTGGCTCGTAATGACCATCAACATGAAACGCCACCACCCCACCTTGTGTGTCGACCCATAAGACAGCAAAGACCCACACAACAGCTACACCTACCCATGCGGTTCCTCACTGCCTGGTGCCAGAAAGAGCTTCTTTAAGGTTGGGGGTGGAACGGCACGAGGGCAATAGCACTGCCGGGAAACTGATTTTGTTCCAGGAAGTGGAAAGAAATTCACGACTGCGTGCAAACACCATGACACAGCCAATTCATTACTAAACAAGTCAGCAAATAACTGGGCTATGTCCACAGGACATTTGCACGGAATTCAGCTTTTAAAAATAAAATCTCGATTGTTACTGCAGATAACATTTTAAGTGTATGCTTTATTGACTCCATATATTCTACCTGCTGCGTTACTAATAACTAAGGTGACTAATTGACATGGCTGAATAACTGAAGCCGTTCAGGTGACCGAGATGACTCAGGCTTCCCTTTTCAGTGACTGGACATTGGAACTTCTACTTTACAGGGAAAGACACGGTTGATCAGAAACAGCATTTTACTTCACAGACTTTGTTGACCCTAACGCAGATCCTAAAGCCATCACCAAACTTCAGACACACTTACTGGTCCAAGCACAGGAACGTGCTTTAATGGTCAACTGCCAAGGTAGGGTAAGCCCTTCAGTTACTCCAAGTTAAGCCAGCTGAAACCCTGTCCCTTGGTGCATATTCACTATGCACCTCAATGCTAACATTTAAAAATGTCAACTGTATACAATAAATACTTTGAAAACAATTTAGACAGCAGATGCTTGGCTTGTTTTTTAGGGCTGAGGCAGTAAGCTTTAAAAACAATTCTATGGGACCTTTTTGTATATATAAAAGGAAAATGAGAAATTCCCTAGATGCCACATCAGCGTAGTGACAAGCATGAAATTACTGATTTTATTTTTACTGTCATTTGTAGTTTTCCTATAGCGCCTTAAAGGAAGCAAAAAGACCGATGCTAGATTTTTAAAAAACAACAACAACAGAACAAGCAGAAATACCAAGACAAATGTAGCCAGAGAAGAAAATTGTACAAGGTGCATTCCAAGTTTCTTAAAAAACCTAATGGAATTCACAATGCTTTTAACACACCTGATTGTATTGCAATGGAGTTCATACAATTTAGACTCCTAATGCTTATTCTTCCTACTATTACAAGTATTTTGCTTATACATTTAAGAGTAAGTCAAATTAAGTCTAACTTTAATAATTACAAAGTACAGAGATTGCAAGTAGCATTCCTACTCCTGGAAATACCTGGCTTTTTTTAACCCTGTTCTTCCCCTCCCCAATTTTGATGTGCATGAGAGACTTTAGACAAACAACAAGGGAAGAAAAATGACTTTACAAGGCAAAGAGTGAAATGAACTACTCAAAGTGCTGTCAATGGCTTATTGTAAACCTGGGAAAAATGAAGCGATAAAAATCAATTTCTGCAAACAATGTTTCACTCACAACATTTTAGACAGTCTATAATAGTAGAGAGTAAGAAAAAAGGTCACACTGTCTTAATTTTAAGACAATAGTATATACTTTAAGAGAACCTTGTATATACTTGAGCCTTCACATTTCAAATTTGTGCCTCAGATGTGACACAGACCTTTAGATTTCAGGCACATAATAAGTAACATAAACCAGCAGCAATAATGTGGGATTGCAGACTACAGAAACAGAAGAGATTCGCCTACAAGCAGAGTTTGCATTCAGAGCTTTTCAGAAGCATGCCCCACACGGAAAACCTCCTCAAAATGACTCCAGCTGATGTGAGCTTTACAGGGAAATGAAGAGCAAACTACCCAAACAGCTCCACTTGAAGCTCTTCTGACTAGTAAGAAGTGTTCCGGCATTGAGCCCCAGCAACTCTGAGTTTTCACTCCCCTCTCTCCTTGCAGGAGTGTTTCCTTAAGTACTTTCACGCTGTCTGTAAGTGCATGCTAGCAGCATTACAAATGCCCAGTGTACTCTCCCCCTGTCGCAGTTTCCCATGAAAGAACGACTAATTCACGCTGTTCATAGCTCCTCCTGTTGCCAGCAGTGCCATTGAAAGACACCAAAGAAGGGCAGGAGAACAAAGACTGTGCAAGGAAGCGGAGAATACGCATCAGAAAAAGTGAGGGAAGAAAAGGAAAAGGCATATTCTGCTTTTGCTTATGTCTGGCAGCTCTGGATTCATGTAACAGATGGGAGTGCAGAATTTGTCCCCTATAGAGACAAAGGGCGAGGAGACAAATACTTATGATCCTCACTTGGACCAGTTATTCAAATAATCTTTAAAAAAAGTAATCAAACACTATCTATGCTTTCCCCACAGAGACGTAAAGATTTCCCTCCAACTGCAAGAAAGCCTTTTTATAACTAAAAATTTGTAATTATCCATTTAAAAGAATTAAGCCAGTTTAGTTCTAGCCAGAAAAAAAGTGAAGTTCTGCAGCCTGATGAGGAATAGGAGCACAGACGTACTCCTGACCGCTACCAGAAATTACAGCACTCAGCACAGCCAAATGCTGTAACAGCAAAAGTATTCTTCTAAATCTGAACCATATTATTCCAAGTCCATACTATAACTTGTGAATAGACCCAGAGGGGGAAGAAAAAAAAAAAGAACTAGACCCCAGCTACATTCGTTATAGCTCTATATACTTAATTAAAGCCTCTGATTACAGAATCACAGAATGATTATTTATACCAGCTGCACTGTGCCCCAGAGTTTATGGTCAGAGGTGGGTACAAACCAAGTTGCGTTAGTCATAGTTAGATGCCTACCTGAATCTGAAGAAGTAAACCTGTAGTAGGTACTTCTCACCCACAAAGGACTGTACGAGCTCGATCCTTAACAAGAAACATAAGCATTACTTAAGAAAGCGGAGGTACACCTTTTAATAATTAATAGTGAAAGAGATCTTCTAAGAAGAAGGGCAGTGGATGATAATATTGAATAATTCAGTACTATAATCAAAGGAACAATGGTACAGTAACTTTATACATGAACACTTGCAAAAAAATCCAACAAAACCCATTTGATATGCTGATGGCTTCTGGTGTTTAGGAAAGGGTATACATTCAAGATGCTCTTTCCTATTGAGTGGGCATCAAACAATTTCTGACACCAGTCTTTACAACAAAATTAAAAGCAGCTGGTAAAACTGCACTGAAGCAACTGACTTTATACCGGGCTTACACTCTGCCAGACCTGGGCCCAAATCGGAAGTGTGGCCCAGTAAAGGCAGTAGCTCAGTCAGTAAATCTGTGTTCCCAATAGGCCAAATTAGCCACAACATCAAGTCAGTTTAATTAGCACGGGGAGAAAAACAAACACAGGAGATTTTTCACTCATCCTGTCACTTCACAAAGCTCCAGCAGCAGGGATAGTCTGCGTCTGTCAAGTTTAGAAACAAACAAACAGAAAGCTTCAGCAGCCGTTGAGCATTCAGATTTAATTTGTGGTCACAAATATTGGAGACTTTTAATTTGCTGCCTGGCTAGCAGCTGAGAGGTGGATATACATCAGTAAAAAAACAATGAGTCTCTCTTATTGCATGAGAAAAAAAAAATGTGTATTACATTTAATTGCAGAACTCTGGCAAAATATCAAAGAGCATGGAAAAAAGATGTTAAAAAAAGAAAAAAGATCTGAGTGACAGACCAGGAAGGACAAAACCTGCTGCTGTTCAGCCTCTCTCTGTCTCACTGCTGGCAAGGATTATTAGCCTGCTGCGGCTTCCCTTAGCAGACGGAGGCCAGCCAAATTACATAAAACAAAATGCTTTTGGTATTTCCTTCTCAAATTGTTTTGATGACAAGTTCCTATTAAGAATTGTCGTGAATTCATCAGAAAGTAGATGCAGCTTCCTCTGCTTGCTAGGAACTGACCACCATCACAACTTCTTCTCTGGCGCCAAACCCCGATGAAGTAAAACTACCGTACTATGTACCCTTACAGGCACCCCAAGAGACGAACATACGCCTCCTTGTCTCTTTGTGAAGCCCAGCAAAGAGATAAGAAAATATTTTGGATGCTAATCCTGCAATACATGTACACGCTGAAGTACCTGGCAATTGGATTTGATGTATTTATTATAAAGCATCATACAGCAGAGCCCAGCCCATGGTGACCGTAGACAGGATTTTGGAGGGTACCTAGTGAACCGGGACACCATTCCAGCTAATTAAAAACAGTAACAAAAACCTGGTACTGACCGGTAGGAAATTGTTGCTAGAGATGGAGGATTTTGTTTGACTACCTGTCAGTAAAAATACTTAACCCTCAAGCTAAGGAAATATACAAATGTAAACATGTAAGAAGAGGCACTGTGGAAACAAGACCGTTAACACACACCTTAAATTAACATTTTAAAAAGAGAAATAAAAATACAGATGACTAGCTGGCAAAACTGTGGCAGTACTGCAAATACTTTAATGCCCTGGAAAAGTAAATCCCTGGATGTTCCCCTTTGATCACCCAGGGCGCCAGGCCACCGGTTACAGCGAGATGTGCGTTTACCGTCGTGGAAAGGAACGAACCTCTCCTTCCCTCAACGACAAAATGGCCGAGGAGATGCCAAACCTCCCCCCGCCACCCCTGGGTAAGGCCCCAGCGGCCTTCCCTCTCCCCAGCTCCCCTCGCAGGCACAGCCCACAGCGGGGGACGACCCACGGCTTCCTCCGGCAGCGGCGGCACCGCCAGCCCCGGGGCCCGGTGCGCTGAGGCCCCGCGGGCAGCCCCCAGCAGAGCCGCCCACCTCCCGCCGCCCCGGGGCGAGGCGTGGGCCCCGGCTGCCTTCGTAACAATGGAGGGGGAGAAAGGGACGCGGGGCCGACACAGCCCACCCCGGGACGAGAGCTGCCGCAGAGGCCGGGCCGGGTCCCGGTGGCTGCGGCCGGGGTGAGGCAGATAACGGGTGAGGGGACAGACGGGCGGACAGAGGCAGAGCCACCGCCGGCCCTCCCAGCGCCCTCCGCGCCTCCTCATTTGCATATTTTTACCTTTGCGCCCGGGAGCGGCCCAATCAGCGCGCGCGGCGGCGGGCTGCGGGCGCCGCTCACCTGCTGCGGCCGCGCCCGCGCGCTGGCGGCCGGCGGGGGGGGCGGGGCGGCGGCGGCGGCCTCCTGCTGCGCGGTTCCCCGGCGGCGGCGGTAACGGCAACGGCGGCGCGATGGTGTGCGGGGGCTTCGCCTGCTCCAAGAACTGCCTCTGCGCCCTCAACCTGCTCTACACGGTGCGTGGCCGGCGCGCTGGGGCGAGGCGGCGGGAGGGGGCCCCCCCGTGACGGGGTCTCCTTCGCCCTGGGGGTTCCGCCGCCGGGCGGGGTAGGGGAGGTGGCGGGGCTGACGGCGGCCTGAGGCGGCCTGCTCGCGGCGGGCTGGTGCTGAGGGGCTGGGGAGGCGGGGGGGGGAGGCGGTTCCGAGCCGGGGCTGCTGCTCGGAGCGGCCTCCGTCTGAGGCGGGCGGGCGGGGGCGGGGGGGAAGGTAGCACCGGTCAGGCCGCGCTTTGTCACCGCAGGGACGTGGCTCCCCGGGATCAAAATCCAGGGCGGCCCCGGGAGGGGGCGGCGCGGCGATCGCTGCCCGCCCGGGTTGGGGGTGTCTTATCTCCCCGTGGGGAGGGGAGGCCCGGCCCCGGGGTGCCCTTTTCCCCTGTCCGGAAAGGTCGCTGCGCCAACCCAGGGGCTGTGACAAGCGAGTGACAAGTGCCGTGTGGGTGCACCGGGCCCTGCGAGACCCGCGATACAGAGCAGAGCACGCTGGAGAGGGAGGGGGGGGGTTGTGCTGGAGAGACCCCCTGGTAAGGGGGCGTCCCTGCTCGCCCCTGGGGCGGGCCGGCGGGGTGCCAAGTCTGGCTGCTGCGGGGCGGGGGGAAGGGGGGTGTGTGTGTGTGGGAGGGGAATAAAAAAAATAGGGTGTTAAACTGAAATAACTGACTTGCAGGGGAGCTGCAGGCAGGTGCCTGGTTTTGTTCAGGGAAGTTGGAGGACCTGTTTCCGACAGAGAACAATGAGATCTCCCCTTGTAGTTTAGCTGTGGGTTCTTTTCCTCATCATCTATTTTAAAATGACACACACATAGCAAGAAACAGGAGTGCGTGTAATGGCTTCCTCTCACGGCACATCTGGAGAGGTAGTGCGTCCGCTAATGTTTCGTGTTAACAACGGTGCTTGGGGATGACTTTCAGCAGACTGAAATTGGGGTCAGACGGTGCTTGCAGGCAGTTGTATCAGCGCTTCTCTGAAAGCACTGCCTGATCTCGACTGAAGGCGAGACAGGGGAACAAACAGGTCTAATGCTGTTCATCAGAACAAACAGTTCTCATAGCTGGCAGTTACTGCACCTGATGGTAATCACCAGGACGGAGCATGAATGGATGTAGAAGTGCCTGTGCTGAAGCCAGAGTTGTTTGTTATTATATTCTTTGGTGCTTGAGATGACCCTTGTTCCCTCAGAAAAGAGCGGAACAAAAACCGTAATATAGGAGAAGCTGTGCTACTGCATGTGCTTCCTTGGAGGAGCTTGTGGAGTGGAGTATGTCTCTGAAGCGTGCTTAGGGAGCCCAGCCTACCCGCTGTGAAAGTCCCCCAGGATCCCCGTCATGCTATGGGTTGCCCGTGCTACTCCCAGCTAGAATGAAGGGGAGGAGGCAGGCATTGCCTCGTTTGGCATCTGTAGTTGGAGGTACGTTTAGTGTATGTAGATTGTCATGATGAAGGAAAGTCAGAATCATAGAATAGCCCAGGTTGGAAGGGACCTCAAAAGATCATCTTGGCCAACTTTTCATGGGATTGCCTCATTCCAGTGGATGGGTTATAGGTGAATTGTCCCATCTGTTAATGTAAGACTTCTTTTTGTTATTGTTGTTGTTATTATTTCTTGAGTGACAGAAGAGTGAGAGAAATCTGGATCTTTCTAACACAGTACATCCACAAATTTCGTTTTGATGTCATATGGACAGCAGGTGTTTTTTCTGAAGACGCTGTCACTTATTCCTACAGCCATATATTAACCAGGTGTAAGGGGTGTGGTAGGTGTTTTGGGCGTATTTGGCCTCAGCAAGGGTGGGTTGATCTTTGGGACCTCTGTGGTTCTGTTTGTGATACCTGTAGACAGATACCTTAATCTTGCTTTGATGTCTCCTTGAGTAGAATTTACTTTGTGGGTGTCACGTGGTATTCTTTCACCTGACCAGTGCAGAACTTATGTTTTTGCTAAAGAGAAGGACTTCTTTGAATTATATTAACTGGAGTATCCTATTGTTATTGCTTGTGTTGCCTATTAATTGTAGGCAAGTTACAAAACTAATGCTTTTAAATTCTGAGTTGCAGAAATATATTTAAGGTGTTTAGTTGACTGTTGACCTAGCAAAATGTGTTGGCTTCTCTGTTCCTTGGTTAGGCAAAAACCTGACAATATAAAACTTGGGTTGCAACAGCACAATGAATGATCGGCTTATTTTTTCCCAGCTGGAAAAAGTACAGAAGACAACCAGAGCAAGAACTTCATCATCATCTCTTTAAACAATGCTAATTCACAGTAATAATTGATGTTAAGGAAGTAGTGGGGGTAAGAAGGGATGTAAGGTCAAATAGGTAACACTCCTTGAATGTTTTTCTAGCTAGCATTGATGTATCTGTATCACGTGCTTGGAACAAATTAACCCTCAGAACTGCATTTTAGGGGTTACAGTTTGTATTCTGCTTTTCTTTAAAACACTCCTAGACTAGGAGTTGTTTGGGTTTTCTTTTGTTTTTCTTTTAAATGATGTCTTGCTTTACTTTTTATGGTAGTACACCAAGAAAAATATACGTCCTGGCAGTAATAAATCAGTTACTGGTTTAAGGCAAGGAACCAGAAACCCACTAACCTAATTGCTCGCTTAACATTCTTTTCAGATGGTGCTTTGCTGATGACTTTTGGTTCTTCTCTAGAATAAGTTAATGTCCTTAGGCCCTGATTCTATTTTTAAATTTATTTTCTATGAGTAATTCTGGCATCTATGCTGAGTGTTGCTGACTTCAGTATGGTTCCTTATGGAAGAGCAGAGAAAAATAATTGAGACTATTTGTTGACTCAGTGTGTATATAATGATGTGTATTGCTGGAATAAAGTCTTACATGGAAGAACTGTCTGCCTACAAGGACCTTTAAAATGCTAGGTTTGCGTATCTGACCGATTTTGCCTGTCTTTATTCAATCATATTTACATTTCCCATCGAGTGGCAAACCCATACAAACTGTTTAAAATGCCTGTCCACAGAGTTCGGCCAAATTCAAGGATGTGTACGTAACCCAAGACTTCTAATCTTCCAGGTGTGAGAATCCCAGATGCTGGCTCCACCATTATTTGCTCACTTTAACCAGACAAGGATTTCCTTAGGTAGACACTGTTCCTTCTAAGGAAGTCTTGAGTAATTGTATTGAAGTGTGAACAGTTGCTATCTTATTTCAAATCAGAATCTCAGAAAGGAAAGGGAAATTCCTAAGTCCTCGCTAGTGATGAGAGATTGAATTGGTAGCTGGGTCACAAGATTAAATATTTAAATTAAAAAAGATATTACTGACAGTCAGTTCATTTGGATGGTGCATGCTGTTTTTGTCACCCAAGCAGCTACTTAATTATTGCTGCAGCAGCAAACTCCAACTGTTTGTTGTCAGTATGTCAACATCTTGCCTTTGTTTTGTTAATCTGGCTTTCAGTTTTTCTTACACTTAAAGTGGCCATTTGATTTAAAGTAAAACATATGGTAGCTTTGCCATTAAAAGTGTGTAATTTTTAGTAGCACAGTTTGTTCGATAAGAGCATCCATGTTTCCTCTTAACAATAGAAAGTACTTTTATCAAAATCATTTACTTTTTATAATACTTTGCTCTCTGAACTTTTTTACTAGACTGTCCTGTTTTTTGCATCACTTTTCAAAGCATTGTATTTGAAAGGGTTTTTTTCTATTGCTGCTTGTTGTTTTCTGGGTGCAATATTTATTGAAAGTGTAATTAGGACATTTCTGCCCTCTTTATCAAAATTGCTTTTCCTGTATTATGGAAGTATACAAAGATGAGTAGAGAAATTCTCAGATTTGGACAGCACGTGTTTGGCATGGTAGAGTTTTTAATAGCGTTTGTCTTAGTTACAGTGTTCCCAACACAGAGGGCTGAGCATGTTGCATCTTTCATGCAGATCTGCAAGCTCCATCTCCCGTCTCTCTGCATTGGGGAAACCTGGTGTTTGAGGCAGGGTGAACATCTGGATTTTTCTAGGGAAAGGGAATGTGACTGTTTTCTGTGTTTCCTGATAATTCCTGACCACTGTAGTGGCTACACGGAGCCAGGTACGAGACAAGAATTAGAGAAACAGAGTTCCTGCCTCATGTGCCAGTTTCTTTCACAGTGGTAAATGAACCAGTGATCTCTTGAGTTCAATTCCATTTTGGTTTCTATAAGCTTGTTTTCAGCTGTCAGAAGAAACCAGTAAATAGCCTTGTTTGCTGTGTCTGATGGTCCGTGGTCAGCATTTAGGAGTCAAGAGTTTGCCTGTGCTGGGCTGGTCTAGCTCATCGTCCTAACTGGATGCTTAGCAAATGGGGCGGGTTGCCTTGGAGCCATTTTTGTCATTCTCAAGGACATTTTGAGCAATATAAGCTCAAATCATCTATCATCAAATTATCTAGTCTTGATGTGTAAATAAAACGGTGGTACAGAAGTTCCCAGGTATGTGGCAGGGAAGGTTAATGTTGGTCATGTCAGTTTAGTCTTGGGGTTTTTTGTTGTTTCTTTTTTTTCCATGACTTTTTGGGAAGGTTTCTACGCTCACATTTGAGAACACAGAAGAGTGACTACAGCAAAAATATAGATATGTATTTTAAGACTTTTAATCAGTGCTTGGGAATGCCCTCAGCTATACTCCATGTCAGTTTATAGCCAAAGTGACAGCATTTTGTGGTAGCAGGTCAGAAGTGAGACATCTGCTGGGTCTGTAGACCAGATAGGAGTGGCTTCTGTTTTTTCGCTTGTCTTGTGCAGAGTGCGTAGTGGCATTTGGAGCTAGGAAGGCAGGCTGTGTTTAGTGAAAGAACTGGAGAGTGGCAGGGCACAGAAGGAGGAGGCTATATGGAGCATGGTATATTTTGATACCAGTGACGTTTTCAGGCATCCTTGCAGTGCAGGTGGAAACTTTAAAACCAGCACAATTATCGAGAAGCCCTTTGAATGCCCTGTAGTAGCCTTGTAGCTCATATCATTAGTTGCATTCTTTCTACTGTTGTTTTTGTGTTGAGGGAGATGTTTGTATGGAAGAAAGATCTGTGGGATCTCCTGGCTTCCTGAAAACGTTTCACAACTTCTTAAAAAACAATGAACAAACAAGCAACCAAAAGTGAACGTTTCAGAAGATAGTTGTTCCTGTTCCACAGCAGAAACCTTGCATTTCCAAAGACCAGGGAGTATGAAATGGGTTAAATCTCACTACCATTTTAACATGAAAGAAGCTCGTTTCATGGTCGAAAACAACTTGATCTTAAGTATTGGCCAGTCACATGGAGAACTCTGAACTAGGCCGTCAAACAGAAAGAACTGGCTTCAGTGATAAGAGACAGGAAGGCTGCCTTTCACATAAATTGCTGGTTCCACGTCATGTGTCTCAAGGCAGTTCAGTAACCGGACTACTGATCACTCATTTAACTAAGTCACCTGAAGGTAGAAGATTCTGCTGTTAGAAATCCTTTGAAGGTGCCCAGAGCTTTACTTACTGCTCAGCCTTTGCTTTCAGTAAAGCTGAAGAAGCACTGTAAAGAGATAAAGTTACTTACAGGTTGGCTAGCTTACAGCTGTGGTGGAAATCAATTTAGCTTAGTCTTAGCTTGCTAAAGATGCACCACTATATACTGCCCATTGTTTTAACGTGGTGTTTTTAGATGAAGTGCAGGGAACCAGAATTGTCTTCTAGATTCTCTGTGGCTGTGCAGAAATGGGTGGTTACATTGAAGGGGAGGGTGGTGAAAATCTCTACCTTCAAAATATATATCATTTGAGGTTTAAACTTTAAATCCCCCTTAAAAGAAGTGGAATATGAACTTATATGTGGAGAGGGAGGTTAGCGAGGATGTGTTTCATCATGTGTGTAATCTGTCTGGTTTTAGTTCCTGTTCCATATCCAGCTTGACAGCTATTCTGTAAATATTTCTGTTGCTGATACCAGTGTAAATGCTATATAATCTCTTCACCTGGGAATGGTGAGGCTGTATTTCTTGAAATTTTAAGTTCTGAAATGCAGTTTTACTAACTCTTTTTTTGGGCTGAGGCTACAGGAAAACAGTGAGAACAGTAACTTCTGCATATGACTTCCTTCCTAGCAAGCAGTCCGAGCTAGCTGAAATGCTGAAAAGTTGCTAGTTAGTCAAAACAGCAGCATTGCTTGTGGCTTGCTGTTGGAAGGAAGGAGAAACTGGTTTTAGCATTTGAACTGCTTCTCAGTGGCATTGTCTAGACAAATCATTTGTCACTATCTTGGTTTCTTTTTGTAGTGTAGACTATAAGCTTGTGGATAAGTACACAAGGGGTAAGTGTGAACAGAAATGCATTTTTCCAGTACAGGAGTGAGGGAAATGAGCAGCTATGTGCACAGGAGAATTTGGATTTAAAGAATAGAGCAAATTAGGAGAATTTTTTTTTTTTGTAGAAGTAGTAATTTATGCAGCAGTATGGGGAAAGAAGGCCCTGACGAGTACTGTAAAGGCTAATGCTTTAATTGTGTTAATAAGTCGACTGGAGAGCAGGACAGTCAAACTTGTGATGACTATCTCTGTGACAAAAAAATTATTTGTCTGTAAATTGTTATTTTTGAAACATCTCTGAAGTTCAAATGTGTAGGTATGTGTATATATATGTATATAAAAAAAAATAAATAATGGAAGTCACTTGAAGTGGACTCTGAGCCATTCCACTGAACTGGAACTTACAGTCCTTACAACCTTTCCTATAGAGATGCTGACATTGGAGTAACATTTTGTCTATTGGCAATATGCTTGATTTTCTTAATTTTTTTAATCCATGGAGAAAGTACTTGATCTTATAGTGAATACTACTGATCTTCACTTAGGATTTGTGCTACCTATAGGTTTGTTCCAGTAAACATTTACTTAATTTCAAATTGATGAGTTATATATTGGATTATGCTAAGCCTGTGTTTGTTTGTGTGCTTTTTAAATAAGGTTGCTAGAGTTTTTAGAGAAAGATAGTATATAATAAATGAGGATATTAAATTTAATATACTAGCTGTCACCCACCCACACACTCACACACTTCCGATAGCTCTGTGTTGCTTTTCTGGTTTGTGGACAGTGTGTGCTTGTAGCATCTTTCTGTGAGACACAATGCTTCAGTTTGATTGTAGTAAGTTCTTTTGCTCTTAATGCCTGTTGGCTTTCTATGTAAACATGCCTTAAGTGAACAGGACCTTTTAAATCACTTCTGAGAACAAGACTCATACTTGTATTTCTGAAGCTGTGTAAGTACTTCTGAGGAATTACTCATTCCTCTTTTATTGAGAGACCTTACTGCTTGTAAGAAGGTGTTTTGTTGGTATGGGGTTTAGGAGCTGGTGGTTGTCTAGTTAATGAGCTAGATGGTACAGAAGAGTCCTTGGTAAGTGCTAAATCTGCCCCTTAGCTGCCTGTTAAAGCTTTCATTTTTGATACGGAGAGTAGCACAGTTTCCATGATGGAAGAGCTGTCTGTGGTGTGTGGGAGTGTTGGTTGGTAGGGACTTCTGGGGCTCATCTGTCCAGGCTCCTGCTCAGAGCAGGATTACAACGAATACTTGTTTGCCAGTAGTGGCTTTGTCTACTGAGTCTTGAAAACCTCTGAGACGAAAGATTATCACCTCTCTGAGTACAGCACCAAACTACCTTGCAGCTATTTTTTCTGGTGTCCAGTCTAAACCTCCCAAGCCGTTTCTTGTGGTTGTTGCCTCTTGTTTTGTGGTTGGTCAGTACAGAGAAGAGTTTGCCTTTATTGTCTTTGTAATGCACCTTCAGCCTCAGTTGCTATTAGATTATTCCTAGGCTGCCTCTTTGCCAGACTAAATAAACCTGACTCTGTTTCCTGCTTCTCAAACATCATCCTCAAGGCTCCAGGCCATTTTGGGAACTATTTCCAGGTTCTCAAATTCCTTTGCGACCTGGGGGGCTTGAAACAGGACATAGTATCTGACCAGCATTTAGTTTCCTTTGATTGCACACCTCTTGGCTTTCCCTGTTTGCAATGAGAGAAGACTGTTGGCTCATATTCAACTTGGCAACCAGTGTGATCTCCAGGTCTATCTCAGGAAGACTGTTGTTCAACCAGTCTGTTCCCAGGCTCCACTGAAGGACCTTAGGAGCAGAATCCTGCACTTCATGAGGTTCCTGTTGACTTATTCCTCAAGTTTATCAAGGTCCATCTGAGTCGAATCTCTGTTTGGAGAGTCAATTGCTCTTCCTTGTTTAGTATCATCCACAGATTTTCTGAGGACTCATTCTGTCTTATCACTCAGTGTGTTGATGGAGATACTGTACAATATTTGCCCCAGTATCAGCCTTTGTGGTGCTTCTTACCTGCTACCAGCTGGGTGCTGAGCCATCAGTTACTACCCTTTAAAATCAGCAGTCCAGCCTCTTGTCAGTCAGTCTAACAGGCCATTTCTCCAACCCACACCTTTTCAGCTTACTAATGAGACTACTGTGGGAAACCGGATCAGTCCTCATCACTGAAAACTGGACTGTGATTTCGTATATTTCTGGTAGATTTATCAAGCAAACATTTGAAGTGTTAGTAACCAAGGCTAGCTCTATGTAAGTAAACTCGTGTAGGTAAAATGGAGTTTCACATGTACTTCAGTCTTCCAAGAATCATGCTGTTTTGTTTGGGGGAGTTGTAGTGCTGTGAAACATGGTTTCAGTAAAATAAAGCATGGCACTCAGAAGCTCAGTAGAGAGTCTTTTTTCCTTTGTTTAACAGAAGTAGGTAACTTACTTTATAAGTAAGTGAAGCTAGAATGTACGTATTACTCATTTTAAAAGTAGTTAGGATCACTAAGTAACTTTGTTTCAAGTACATTTTACTAGAAAGCCTCAGTAGCTTCACTTTTAGAAATACTGCACCTCGATGCTTTTGTTTCAAAACACTGGAATAAGCACTGTTGACTAGTCATTTCTAGCAGCTAAACAGTGGCTAAGGCTATGAGCCTTGCATTTTTTTACAAACTTGTAAAACCTTTTCCCAAAACAGCTTAAGTTATTTATCCTGTTTGTACTAGTATGTGTTTACTTTAGTTTTTCATGTTATGACTCTATAAAACTATGTATATGTAATTTTATTGCTCAACATTCAGATTGTCCAATCCAAACCAGAAAATGAAGAAATAACCATCATTTCATCTCTCTGTCAACACGCAGAGGAGACAGGAACTTAATACTAAATCTGGTTCTGGAAAAGTTTGTAAACTTGCAGTCTCCACTTCTGTTTTGAAACACAAGATCAGTTTTCTACATTTATAAGTGGCCACAATTGGAGTAGCCAATAGTTATTTTGATCGAAATCATGTATCTGCCTGACTGGATGCAGCACTTTCATGTAGCTTGCCAGCCAGAGCCCGGTAACGTGGACCTGTGATCATACTGAATTTCCATATGTCCATTGTCTAATTCCTTTAAACAACTTTGTCATGTGAAAGAAGAGAAAATATAGCCTCGGTATTGTGGAGGTAAAGCTTGAAAATGACTCTGGTGGCTTTAAAACTAGAATGTGATCAAAAGAGAAACTAAACTATTTTCTGTTGTTTTATTTTTTCAAAGCTGGTCACCTGATTCCTGAACATCCAGGGTTCAACTGCAGGTTTAAAAGCTAGAGAGGCTTTTTTTTTTTTTTTCACTTGAAAACTGTAGTGGCTCTATATTCAGTATGTGGATGTTTCTACCAGAAAAGCTTTTTGGGCCAGGGGATCAAGGTAATAACTTTTAGTATCATACACGCTAATTTCATGTACATATCCTCAGAATAATGGAAGCTGAGATGAGTAACAGCAGCAAGAAGTAAACAGTACCTTGCATTTATCCAATAGGTGTTTTAAGCACAGATTTGGATACTTTAATAATAAAACTCGTTTCATTAATTGTTCTAGACCTCTTGTGAAATGAGCAAGGAGTTGAACAAATACACTGGGTATCCTGGAGGCAGAATGGTAAAAATAAGTATTTTCAGGCATAGCTCAGGCAGGAGAAAGAAGTATTAGTGAAAATCATTAGGAGCAAAGTTTCTTCTGCTTTTCTTTGTGAACTAAATTGAAATTTGACATTGCCTTTTAAATTTTTTTATGAGCTAACACTTTGAAGAGCTGTGTAGTGGCAGTGTGAGTTTGGTGCTTAGAAGTTGATGCAGAGCATGGGACATCAGCCAGCAGTTTCTGATTGGAAATTGGGTTATGGGATTTCTTTTGTTGTTCACTTCTGACGCTTACGTGGAAAAATAAATCTTTGCAGTGGTATGAGACAATGAAATAAAGTGAATGGGCACAGATCAGAACGGGTAGATCTTGCACTTCACTCTCTGATTAGCAAGGCTAATTTTTAACATAATATCAGGAAGTTTATAGCTTTGTGCAACATGCATTCAGAAAATCTGTCTGTGGCAGAGCCAAGGCTTTTTGTTTTGTTTTATTTTTTCTTTCTCCCCTGTCTGCAGTTTAGATTCATGACATGTTGGCCCAGTGTTTTGGTTTTAATCACCGTGTTCAGTTAAGGCTTTTTGTTTGAGAAACAAAGACAAATGTGAATTAATCCTAAAACTCTACTGGTATTGAACAATTCCTTTGAATTTTATGTCGTTCTTTTGTCTCTTCACGTAGTAAGGGAGAGGTGTAGGTATGACAAATATCCTCCTTCTTGCAGACCCTCTTAAATTTCTCCTGTGGATTACTGGCTTTTGATAAAAATTGTTTTTTTGAGGTATGTTCCTGTGTGAACACACGAAAAAAATACCCACTGTGTTTCGATCTTGATGAACATCACTACTTGTTTTACTAGCATTCTTGATGTTATCATAGATTTCCATGTTTCAAAAGCAGCATTACATAGGTCAGTCTTCCAAAAGGTACTTAAGTTAAAAAAATACAGACATATTTGGTATTAAAACCAACGAAAATGCCCTGCTCTAAGGTAAGCATATTGAAATGATGGATAAGTTGGAAATTTCCTCTTTTTTTTTTTTTTTTCACCCCTGTGGATAAGCAGTAAAACATCATGAGATATGTCTTGTTTGAATGGAAACTGGTGAGCAAGTGTAAGTGCGTACTTTGTGTTTGTTGTCAAATAAAGGCAAGTAGTTGGACTAGACTAAGCCCTTACTGCTTTGTGGTTGGGTTTGGTTGTTTTTTTGGTTTGTTTTTTTTTTTTTTAATAATGATACAAATTCTGTGTAATTTTTTTGTGTGGTCAGGGTTTTGGAAAGTTAAAACTTGCATGTTGAATTGGTGTTATTTAACAGAGAATGTAATGGGTTATATGTTACACGTAGGTCTAATTCTGTTTCAAATGAGAATGTTAGGCATCATGTGTATTGGACATCTGGGTTGGCTTTGCTCCTTCCCTCTTCCTCTACCTCATTACAAATTTCTCTGCAGCTTTTCATGTTGGATTTTTTTTTTTTTTTGTTCTGTGTTTTTGGCATGGAAACAGGAAAGGCCGGAGCTTCCTGCCCATATAAACAATAAATCTCAGTAAACTGACTGGGACGGATTCTGCCTGCCTTCCCCGAATACCATCTTTAAAAGGAAGGAAACGGGATAAGAGTGTTTTGGGTATAGAAATAGGATTGACTTCACTGTAGAGCTATTTTCTTGAAGAAATATGTAGCAGAGACAGAGCACCTGTATTTTACTACATGAAGTCCTTGAGATACAGATCTAAAAAGTATTTCTGTGTGACCTTGTTAACTATTGTGTTGTATCATCAAATACATAGAAGCTTCTCTAAGAATTAATACAGCTATATTCCTGATTACAGTAGGTTTTGCCAAAGTGCACTTTTTTACACGTTCAGAGCTCTATATCCTGTTTTCTTTAAATACACTGCCTGTGTTTCAGAAAACATCTGGACTTTTCATTCTTCCATTCTGTGAATTCAAGCCAATGATTTTAGCTTATTTGTGAATCCTGTTATAATCTACACTTCAGTGTCTCTGGCTCGTCACAGCTAATGCCATATGGCTTGACTTGTAGGTAGGTTAAGTTGTAACAGCTCCACATTAACAGTGTTGAAGAACATGTGTGCCTTAAAACATCTGGAACTGAAGTTATCTCTACGATGAAGTGGAGAATTGGTTTGTTTAGGGTTGTGCTTCTCTTTGCACTGGAAAGAAAAGTTGTACCTTTCTAATAACAACTTTAATGTAGAGAATGTAGCTGTATGTAGGCTGAGCCTCTTAATATGCAGACTAACGTTTTGTTTTCTCTTCCCTCCAGCTGGTAAGCCTGCTGCTGATTGGAATTGCGGCATGGGGAATCGGCTTTGGCCTCATCTCTAGTTTCAGAGTTGTTGGAGTGGCAATTGCAGTAGGAATCTTCCTCTTCCTTATTGCCTTGGTTGGATTGATTGGTGCAGTGAAACATCATCAAGTATTGCTATTCTTTGTATCCTTCTGATATATTACATGGATTGCAGCTTGGTTCAAGCTGTGTCAACAGCCTGCTCTGTCAGCTGAGAAACAGAACAGAAATTCACAATCTTATTTTGGTCAAGTGCAGTCTAAATTAAACTTCCTTCCCCTTCAACTTTTTTCCAGCCTCCTTTTTTCTGCTTTGCGTGTGCTCTGAAGACAGAAGTATTAATGTCTCCTTTTCTTAAAAATCAAAATATTTTAATTTCTTTGAGAGCTCTTTATGGTGAGTCACTGTGTCACAGGTGCCTCTTTCTGAGTGCTCAACCCTACACCAAGCTAGAGTATGTGAACTATTAATGTTTAACAGTAGAGAAAGGTGATACTTCCAGATAGCGAGCTGATTGTAGCTGGCAGGGGAATGCATTGTGGGTAATATAGGCTGTCAAGAAGCACTTTCTTTTCATACTTAGTCTTTAATTGCGAACCCAGACTAGAAATGAGCACAGGCCTTCTCAGTGTGCTTTGCTGCCCCTTTATGCTTACTGATGCTGTGTAAGCAGTCTGTGGTGCTGCCTTGCATAACAAAATTGATCTGTTTGGATGAGAAGAGATTAATCAGATAAAATTCTTATTTTTCTGGTTGCTGTCTATGAATAGGTAGTGACCTCCGCTTTACAAATGCTTCAATTGTGTGAGATAAGTATCTGCATCTGAACACAGCAGCCAAATTGTGAAGACAGTGCCCAGCTTTCAAAACATGATCTTTAGTATCAAAGCTTGTTCTTTTTGTTTTATACTGTTTTCAGATGCATTAGTCGAACAGTGTGTGACGCTGTGTTCCAGAAGCAACTCATTTTTTTTTTTTAATTTAGGCTAAATTTACCTTTTGTAATTAATTACAATACTATGTCATTGAAGAAAAAAATATTTCTGAATATGAAATACCCAGAAAAGTATTTTCTTTACTACTTTAAGTGAACGATCTTGAAATAACAACATGAGTCCCTAAAGCTGGAGAAATTGGCTGTAGATTTTTCTTTCTCAAAGTTCCTTTTATTAACCTCCGTGGTCATGTTGTCTTGCTAGGCAAGAAACACCTGACCCGGAAATACCAGCTCTGTATAATTGTAGCCAAAAAGGGATAATATATGGTGATTGAGTTCTGGGAACATTATTTGGGTCATCTTTTCCACATCCAGTCGGAATTTGCTTTGGTAATTATTTTGTTAAAGGACCTAGTGTTATCCAATGAAATAAGGAATACCATTAGGCATACATGTTATAAAGCATAATTAAATTGAGAGTGTATCCTTAACTACTATTTCTAGTACATGATTATTCTTTTGCTAGTCTTTATTGTCCAGTTTTCTGTCTCCTGTGCCTGTTTGGCGCTAAACAAGGAACAGCAGGTAAGAAAAGTTTGCTGACTTCAGTTAATCTATAGCGTAATGCTGTAAATACATACACACACACATTTTTTTTAATAAATATATATATAGTCTTCCGCAATATGGGGAGAGCATGTTTCAAGACAGTCAGCATTATCCTTTTAAATAAGGGCTAGACCTTAGGCAGTGCTTGGCTGCGGTAGCTAGAAAGAAATACATCTGGGTTCTAAAATTACTTTCAGCTGTCTTGGGGTTTTTTTTTAATTTGTTTTGTTTTTAAGCTTCATGTGTAGGTTTATGGTCACAAGTGTAGCAGCATGATATCTTGACTGTCTCATGTGTTCAGCAATTTCAGATAAGCTGATGAAAACTGCAATAATCATAATGGAAAGATGATAAAGCCACTGAATTGTTCTTGCATAACTGAAAAGGTCGTGGCTACATTAAGAACAGAGGTGACCCTTAAGTGTGAAAGTAAAACTAGCTTCCATGCAGTATGGAGACTAATTCTTAACTGCATAAGAAGCAGGCAAGGGTACAGTAATGGAATAATCAGCTTCCTATATGTAAGCGCACTTTTTGTTTAAAGTCTGAGCAGTCCCAGTTAGATTAGTTGCATGTCCCATTACTAGTGCTCTTACTGGGTTTCGGAAAAAGAAAGGAAGAAAATTAATTATCACCACGAATGTGCTGTTGCTAGGTGCTTCTATTTCATTAGCTACACAGGCTGTTTGAACATTCAGATCATTCTTTAATATATTATCCTGTTAGCCTTTGGGATCTGAAGGTTTTAGTTAGGAAATTGTCAGCTTGGCCTAGTGTGTTGTTTCCAATGAAATGCAAACCAGTTCCACTAATATAATGTGTATTTGCTTATGCCTTCTAGAGTCAACTTCTAGAGGTGGGATGGAATAACACTAACAGCGCAAGAACAGACATTGAGAGAAACCTGAATTGTTGTGGATTTAGAGTTTTTGATCCGAATGAAACCTGCTCTTCTGTAAGTTCTTCAAGCATGAACAAACCTACAACTTCATAGTATTTGTTCAAGTATGTACAAGTGTTTTTATAGTTGCAGAAAGCAGAGTTTTTTAACAAATGTGTAAGGTAGTTGTTACAATGATAATAAGCTCTTCAGTTAACTTACTAGAAGCATGATCACACAGCACCCTGCAAAGGTTGTACTTCATTGTCATTTATATACTGACTTTTTTGGAATCTTTTAAAACTGCTAGAGTTTTGTCCATGGCTGTCAGTCTTTTATAGAGCTAACTAGATGCTTTCAATCAATGAAGAGTCATTGGAAAATGGAGTGCAATTCTGTGTTTGTGTCTGCCACAGGATTGTTTTAGAAGTCACCAGTGTCAACCGTGTGCACCAATAATAGAAGAATATTCTGGAATGGTGCTGAGATTTGTTGGAGGCATAGGACTCTTCTTCAGTTTCACAGAGGTGAGTGAGTAGGATGTTAGAAAACCAAGTGCTTTTTCCCCGCTTTTAAGGCTTTGTTTTGTGAAACAATTAATTTGAGGGGGTTTATTACAGGAACTCTCAGTACTGTCTTGGGAGTCAAAGAATTAATTAGGTCAAATTTTTACAAACTATCAGCTTGCTTCAGTCTGCCAAAAGGAGAGCTTGTGATTGTTCAACACTGGGAGTTCTTGCAACTTTATGCTGTTCCGACTGTAAACTGCAGCTAGATACCACATTAAAATGCGGTGCTGTAAGATTTAAGTTTTGCAGAAAGTTAGCTATTAGTGATGTTAGTTAGTTAGTGCTCAATTTCTCTACTAAAAATATGAAGCTGCTGGGAGGGGAGGGAACGTGGTTGGATGGAACGACAGGATTTGAAAATGCACTAGAAAAATAGCCTTACAGTTAAGTGGTAATTGTAAAACTAAACAATTTGGAGGATTTGTTTATCATTACACTAAAAACAGGTTTATGAATATTTATCATTTGGGGAGGGGAAGAATAATTTAATGCTAGACATGCCTATGAGAAATATTTCACATTGCATTGCAAATACAGTTTTGGCTTTTTTGCTTTGTTCTTCTCTTTCTTGCTAGGTATGAATTCTTTTTGAAAGGGTGCATTCTTTTTTCTAACTAAGAAAGCTGGTGTGTGGTTGTGCAATTTTAGCAATGGTAATAAATATCCTCAACCTGTGTACAGGAAATTTATTGTCAGGATTTTGTTTAAAACAAATTCTGTAAAACTGATGGAAGATGGGGTGGAGACCCTCTGCTTAATAATATCTCTGCGTTTTGTTTTCAGATTCTGGGAGTCTGGCTGACGTATAGATACAGGAACCAAAAGGATCCCCGTGCAAACCCTAGTGCATTTCTTTGATAAGTTTATAAAGGACTGAATCTTTTTTCTGCACCGTCTACTTCAAACTAATGATTCTCCATAGTTGGCTATTTCTCCATAATAGGTGTTCTACATGTACCCAAAAGAAAACTTTATTTCCATAAGAAATTTGTAGTTTTCATATTTAATTTCCCACTATTTTTCTTCTAAGAATCTCTATCTTGAAGTAGACTGGTGCTTTCAGTGGCTGGACAGAGTCTGACTGCTGCTCTGAGCTGGTTAAATAATAAATGGATGTGGTGAACTCTATACAGTGAGTTTTATAGCACTACTGGCTTCTCTGGTGTCCAAAAACACCCAAAAGTATTTTCTGCTGTATTCGTTGATTACAAAAATGCACATGATTTCTCATTAAAATGGTAAAAATATATGGTGGTTGGTTGGACTGTATGATTTGATTAGGCTTTAGGATGAGCACTAATCAACTTTTGTCTTAATAATGGTCTCCCACTTTCCTGTAAGGTAAAAGTAGAAGGTAAAGATGTTATTTTCTGTAGTGCACATAAGTGTATGTTAATGACTACTGTAGTCTTTACCCATCCCCTTCCCTGTTTGTTTTGGCTTTCTGGTAGCTTTAGCATTTTGTTGAGGATAAAAATAATAATTCGCTTCTTAATGGATATCTTCACTATGAGAAAATGAATGAAGAAAACCGGGAGAATGTAATCTGCAGCTGATTAACTTGAATCTTTTTTTTTTCTTTAACAAATGAATGAAGTTTGGTATTTGTGCAACATCAGAATCAATAGCAGTCTGTCATCTTTAATGTAAGAAACTTGATGTCTGGAAAGCTGTTGTACAGCTATTTTTTCAGATGGTGTAAAATTATTGTTGTAATGACTCAGCAGTATATATTCCTCTGTCGTTCAGCTAACAGTCTTGATTTCATGAGACAGTGAATGATGTGTAAAAAAAAAAAAAAAAAAGTAAAAAAAAATGGTTTCCAGTAGTTTTGGTTTTGGTTGTTTTTTTGTTGTGGTTTTTTTTTGGGTTTTTTTTGTTTTTCTTTCTTTGTTTTTTTTTCAAAAAAAAGAAAGAATTAAAGTTAGAACAGTACGGTATGTGTGTAGCAAGTGTTGTCTGAGCTGAAGAAGAGCGTGGTCCCTCTTACAACCTGTAATGGAAGTGGTACATCAGCTGGAACATCAGACATCTAAACACCCAAGGTGCATAATGTTCCATTTGTTTCTAATCATGCTGAATTGCAGCCGTCCGGTGCACCTTTTCTTGGTTCAGTTGCTGCTTGGGGTGTGAAAGGCAGCTCTGCAGGGAGAAAAGGGGAAGAGTTAAGGCCATTAAGGCCATCTGCCGAGGAATACAGCAGCTAAGCAAGGTGGAAAGGAAGGCAGGGTAGACAGAAGCGGGTTCTCATACAGTCTCCCTTTACTCGGGAGATGCCTCCTTGCTCCTGTGGCAAAAAGAAGTTGAAATACATGCCCATCAGAACGCTTTCAGATTTTCATGTGCCTAGTGCTCCTAAGGAAGGAATTGTCTCGGGGTTTCAAAGGGGAATACTTGAACCTGAACGCAGGGGAATGTCAACTTGCTAAAGACAGCTTCTGTTCAGGTGTAGCTGATTCTTCAACATCTGCTGTCAGCGCCATCTCCTGGTGTTTGCTCTGTGAATTACTGCTACCTGTGCGAGAAGTATTGGTGTCTGTTTCAAGTACACACTTGTACGTTCAGTGTAAGAGCCCACTCATGTACTGAAAGACCTTAAGAGCCTTCACGCTATTACTGAAGTACAATGTAAATGTATGCAGCTGCTTTTTTTGTTTTGTTTTTTTTTTGGTACCCAAGTGCTGTCCTGTTTAAGCACCAAACCAGCTATTCTCAATACATGTCAAGAGAATGGTGATCATCTCGTGGCTGTCTTTAGCAACAGTTAATTTTCCTAGTCTTGACAGGCTCTGCATTTTGTACATAACTGTAATAAATTAAAGGAGAAGTCTTATGGAGAGGGTGTACAAAGCTTAAAATATTACTGCATTGCTGCTTCAATTTTGACTTTTTCCTTCCTAATTGTTTTTAATACTTAGTTTTGGGTGGGTCTGGTTTCATAAATATGGTAGGTGATATTGGAGTGTAAATGTGCATCACTGGAAAAAATACTGAAAATGTTACTACTTGTTATTACTGTGATATTAAAATAAAAAAACCCCAAACCCTGAAATTCACATCAGAGATGTGGATTCACTTTCAGAACTTGATTCTTAAGGGGGAGGCAATAAAACACAGAGTCTGACTTTGTTTGGGGTGGTGGGGTGGAAGCAAATAGCCTCCCTCAGGAGAGGGCTGACTCGCGTGTCGGTGTACAGGATACGTTCTCATGTGTTGAAATACAGCTTTTTTTTTATTTTATTTATACTTATTCTTGGTGGGTTTTGTCTTTGAAGTTTGCTTTGTTCATTGCTTTGTCTTTACTCTTGAGAAAATAGTTTTGATTATATAAAGATGGTTTTTGTTTGGTTCCTAGAGAGGCATTTTAATTTTTACCTGACAGCTTGAGAATTGGACTTAGCTTCTAGAAAATCTGGTTACAATTATTTACAGCAGTAGAGTAGCAAAACAACAAAGCAATTTAACTTGGAGCATTCTTAATGCTTACATTAGATGTCTTTTGACCTTAGTTACATTGAAATGCTTTCTTCAAGTTGGTTATTCTGGAAAATGTAGAAACCTGTCTTGACTTCTTGCAAGACACCTACATGTTTTTGTCAAATAAAATTAACTGCCTATAAAATATTATTCGGCAACTGTGTAAGAAAGTGATTCCAGATCTTAATTAACATGCTGATACCATGGCACAGCGTCTGACTCCTCTCAAGTGAAAATAACTATTTACAGAAAGAAAAAGCTTGCATAATTTGAATTGATACCTGTAGAAATATACCTTAAAATCTATAGCTGCTAAGTGAATAGGAATGTGCTAGTGTTATTAGCTTGCATTATTATTTTTAGGCCTAATTATTTAAAGATTGTCTGAGTGGTAGTGGAATTCTGGAAACCCCCTCCATCCTTTGCACTTCAAGTTACTGAGCATATATACTTCAGAAATTATTTTCCCAGGTTTTCTGAAGAAATTGAAAGGGTGTTTTGGTTTGGGTTGTTTTCAGGTAACTGATTATCTTGATGCCCCTGTAGTCCTAAATAATCTGTATTTAGAGGAGAGAATGAAAAGAGCAGAATTAAGTTGACCATTTAAGTATTAAGATTTTTGAAAATTTGGCTCAGGTGAAAAACAAACTATAAAACCAAAGCATTGAGTGCAAAAAATGAATTTCTTGATCCTTGCAGACTGATCTAGCTCGTGTATTTGCATCTATAGCACGTAGACTAGTAGACCCTCGTAGAATATGCCTTATATCCATTTGCTGGTTATTATCCATAGTATCAGTGCATTTGCTTAACAAAATGATGCTACTTCAGTGGAGTTATAAAAACAGACTTTTAAAAATGTGGTGCTATGGGCAGCAGCCTTTGTTTTATACCAGTTACAAAGCACCAGCAAGGGAACTTTGGGTCGAGCAGGTAAAGAGGGTTCTGGTAACCAGTTGCTCCAACATCTTCTGTGCTGTCCCTCTGCTCAGTCGTGTAAACATTTTTTTTTTTTTTTTTTTTTTTTTTGCTTTTTGTGGCTGATGGCTGCTTCTAGAGAATATTTCTGCCCCTACTGCATCCTTTTTTTCCCCCCCCATCTTCTGCTTGGGAAGGACCTTTCTGCAGCAAGGAATTCCCTCATCACAATTAAAGGACGCTGTGATAGAAAGGAACATCTCACTGAACTGCCGAAGGAATATTTAATTGTGTGTTGGGCCATTTCCAGGTACCACTTGAGATTTTCTGGTTGGTAGGATTCACACACCTTGCCAAGGCGTATTAGCAGGTGCCTTGCTTCTAATTTTATTGAGCAATTCCCTTGAGCTGAAGCCCTCGCTTCTCTTGCCGGTCCTACCCTCCCGAGTATTTCTCTACTGTGATTATCATCATGCCCAGTAGTAGCAGTAATGGTAATAGTAGTGATAATAATGACTGACGTTGCCAAAAAACTGAGAAGATAGTGCAGGTATAGTCCTGAGCAAAGTGTTTCTCACTGGTGCTGCTGCACAGTTGTTAATACTTGAGGTTGGAAAGTCCCCTTTTGGCCTAAGTCTTGAGATGGTGTGTTCAGCTGCAGAGTTGCTTTTCGTTCTGACTTGTGTTGTCCCTTTTGGCCTTGCAAATAAGCAATCACAAGTCGTAACACGATCATGAAACCAACCGTATCACTTTTATTAATCCTATCAAGGCTTTACTGAATTGCGATGTAAGCAGGAATCTTTTAAGGGAAGCAGCTTTTTATCTTTTATAAAAAATATCTTCAGGTAGATAAGGTGATCCTTGGATCACTTCAGAATGCAGCCCGTTTAAAACAAAGAAAAAAACCAATAAAGAATCCCATCCTCTAGTCTCAAGTACTCCTCTGTAAAAGTTTTGTGCTTCTTGTTATCTAAACCATAAAGAAAGGGCTGGATGTAGGTTGGTGCTATGAGAGAATAAGTGGAAATGAAGCAGGCAGAGCAATACAGAGCTGAGCTGGCTGCTGAAACTGGGGGTAAAAAGCTGCTTTCCCCTACTGGGTTTGGCTGGGTAGAGCTCATTTTCTTCACAGTAGCTTCCATGGTGCTATGCTTTGGATTTGTGACCAAAACAGCGTTGACAATAGAGGGGTGGTTTAGTTATTGCTGACGCTTACACACAGTCAGGGCCTTTTCTGCTCCTCGCACCGCCCCACCGTCGAGCAGGCTGGGGGGGGACACAGCCGGGACAGCTGACCCCAACTGACCAGAGGGATATCCCATACCATATGTCATCGTGTTCAGCCATGAAAGCTGGCGGGAGAAGGAGGAAGGGGGGATGTTTGGAGTTACGGCATTTGTCTTCCCAAGTAACCGTTCCATGTGATGGAGCCCTGCTTCCCTGGAGATGGCTGAACACCTGCCTGCCCATGGGAAGCCGTGAATGAATTCCTTGCTTTGCTTTGCTTGCGTGCGCAGCTTTTGCTTTACCTATTAAACTGTCTTCATCTCAACCCATGAGTTTTCTCGTTTTTGCCCCTCCAGTTCTCTTCCCCCGTCCCTCTGGAGGGGAGGGAGCGAGTGGCTGTGCGGGGCTGAGCTGCCACCCCGGGGCTGACCCACAACAGCCCTTCGCCTTCCAAAGTGCTCAGGTGTAAAATTGCAAGCTGTGGTCTCAAGTCACGCAGTGATTTTACTCTTTCTAATAACGGCAGAAAATAATAAGGAAAAAATACAACACACAGCAACGTTTTGTATGGAAACACTTGAAATGGATTTATTTTTTTAAAAAAATCATTTTTACAGTTGAATCATACAGTATTCTTCTGTACGCCTTAAATTAAAAGCCTCCAGCTTTTAAAAATGCTGCCCAGCACAAAAGTGCTAATGTAAAACCTTACTGTTTATGTATATAAACCAGCACTATACATCACTAAATATCATCCTAAATGGTCTCTTCACCAGTTCGATGAGTGGAAAAGAGATGGAAGATCAGACTCCATGGTATTTAAGGGCTTCCTTCTTCCCTTACAGTTCAGTCTTCATGAGTTTCAGCGCTTTCTGCATATTTGAATACACTAGAAATGAAATATTCATACACGTTATTTTTGCTGCAGCTTCCTCTGCCAGCGACGACAAATACCGTAGAGAAAACGACATTATTATTAAAGCTTTTGCTCGCACGCCCATTGCTATATATGAATTCTGAGGCACTGTACTCTTCCGAGCGTTTTGTTTCATTTTGGCTGGTGAGAAGGTCCGTCGGTTACTGCGAGCGCAGGGGCAGCGCGGGGCTGGGGGCCGTGAGCGGTGAGGGAGGACGGTGGCTCCCAGCCCTGCCGGGCTCCAGCAGGTTTCCTGACCCGGCCCCGTGGGGCCTGTGCGCGAGAGCTCCCCGCCGCTTACCCTGAACCCTGCTGAATTATGCGAGTTCCTACCGAGGCGTGCTTTCTTTTCAAGCGCAGATGGGTGTTTAAGGCTCCAGGGCTCTGCCCTTGGTCTCTTCACCTCACTGAGTTTAAGTCTAGCATCCCGATTCATTTTAATCCCGGTTGCCTGTCTTTCACCGAGCACTGATTGTGAGGGTCTGTAATGCCCGGTGTTATTATTTTGTCGTGTGAAACGTGGCTTTCAGAACGTGTCAGGACACACTACTTACGCAATGAAATGTCAGAGGGCTCGTATGCGTAGAGACGGTTTGAGTATCTTCCAGTAATGTCTGCTCTCACAGTCAGGGAAGGATCTGGGGGGAAAAAAAAAGGAAGAGAGAAGTTGCGGAGGAGAGGACTGACCTTCAACCAGAAGGAAGGAAACCCTTCCACGTTGCTGCTCGCTCCCTAAATGTTTCTGCAAGACACGTCTGCCTCCTCTAGCAGCCAAGACATCCTTTTGCACAGTCACACCGCAATTTTAAGCGTTGTGTTTGCAGGTTTATTAAGGAGTTGGGTTTAATTCTGATCAGTGTTGGTCGGCTTTACGCCCTGTGCCGCTGCATCGCACCTGAACTAACCTTAATAGCTGAGGCTGCTTTCAGGCTACAACCGTTATCAAAAAAAAGAAAAAATAAAGGGAGAGTTGCTTTGGTCTGTTGAAAATGGTTGTTGTGACCTAGATTTGTAAAGGTACGTGTCAACGATGCCTGTGCGCGGTATGTGTTGTGGGAGGGGGAATACCTGGGTGCAGGCACGGCCACTAACGCGTCTCTAAAACGCAAATGCTCCGGGGGAGTTTGTTCAGGTCAGCAGAGGACAGAACTGAGTACAGAGACTTGAAAATCCGCCCCCGAAGCGTGTGGTGTCACTGCTGTTCCTACGGTGCCTGAGGCTGCGTCCCAAACAGAAACCTGACGGGTTTACGGTATTTGTAGAGACAGGAGGATGAGGGAGGCTGAGCCAGTGCCTACCCGTCCCAGTGACTGGGGCATCGCGTCGTTTCGATGACACGATGGGGGGAATTACGCCATTCGTGGACTCCACGAGGGAGGAATGCTGGACCTGTGAAGCTAAGGACCCGGCTGGGTTTGCTTTGAAATTTCATCCGCCAAAACCAACTAGAAATCTTGTATTTCTATAATTTCTACATATGTATATTTCTATAAATTCCTGTGATGAGCCTGAGGGTTGGAGACGCGTGGCACAGCAGGGGCTTCCCTCTCACATCAGCTTTGATGCTGGAGGTACTCACCTATGAACAGAATCCGAGGGACGTACTGGCCGTCAGGGGAAAGATTCTTGTCCGTGGTTTCGTACTGGAAGAAAACAGATAAGGTTCCCAGTCAAGATTGTGGGAGGGCATGCCACATAAATATTCCTTTTCTTCATTGTACTTTGCGTTACGAAATAGAGCTTCAATAATACATGGCGCAGTTTAAGAGATTAACTGTCTGGGATGAGGTCTTTTAACGGCCGCAGTTGCAAGTTGATAACAACGGTTCATGTTATTAAACTTTAAATTCCCTCATATTTTGAGTTTATGATAGCTGCGGATGAAAGAGACTTATTACTAAATCTATTATGCTTCAGCAATGGCTAATCCGAGCTATTAAACTGACTAATTATAGCTAGAGAAGCTGTAATTAAAAATAGAACTTTATTGCTTTCGTTTAATGAAGTGGAACTGGAAAACTTACCACAAGATTCAGGAGAATGAATTTTTCAGCCAATTTCTGTATATCTTTGTGTTCAGCAAAGGCCTTCTTGAGGGCTAGAGTGGAAACAACCGGGAGTGAAGGTTAAAAATAGGCCCCTGAAATATATTGCCCTTGAAAAAGAAATTCAAACAAACCGATCGAATCAAAATGAGGATTCCCAGTTGGCAATTACAGCAAATGAAGATTTTTATGTTCATGCCACTGGCGGATGATCAACTCATTTATATTCTGCAGTATAACAGTACAGAACATCCGTGCCGCAGACAGTGTGGCTCCCAAGTTTGGCTGCTCGAGAGCTTGAATTTGGGCATTTGACCCTTTAAACCTCTTAGCCCGCTGTTGCCGTTTGTGGCTCCAGGTCTCAAGGCACAGAAAATACAGTGTGGAGGTGGAGGACTTCAGCCTGAGAGGTTTGAAAGGGTTTTAATGCTCGTACAAAGATCCTTCTGGAGTTACTGGAGCTACGGATGGGACGAAAAGTTCTTGTCGTGTGGATCGGCTTGCAGGAAGAAGGGAATAGAAACACTGGGAAAAAAGCAGTCCCAGTTACCAGAAATCCTGCAAGAGCTCAGTTTCAGCCTTTTTTGATTTAATCCCGGGCTGAATTCAGTCTCAGTCATCAGTGACACTGAAAGCTGAATACATTCTTTCCAATAAATGACTATTTTTCACTACTCCTGCTCTTGCTGTTGGTTTTGGCTGGTTGTGACATGAACCAAACCCAGGTTTGTCACGGGTCAAAACCTGCTGACCTGTGCTCGTTTCTCTATCCATTCTGTACCACGTAAGACTGAATTACCATTTTTATTTTATTTCTCTGCATTGGAAAACACCTGTGTGGGACAGTGCCTCGGAGAACACTCCGCATGCTCGTGCAAATGAGCATTTCACTGAGGCTTACTCAGCAAGCAGAACGGTGGCTGATTATTTTTTAACCAGAAACTGAAAACCAGCTGATTTTCTTTTTTCTTTTTTTTTCTTTTTTCTTTTTTCCCCTTTTTCTTTTTTTTTCCCTTTTTCCCCTTTTTCCTTTTCACCTTTTTTTTCCCTTTTTTCCTTGTCACCTTTTTCCCCCTTTTAGCATTTTTTGTTCCTTTTTGTTTACTTTTCACCTTTTTTTCACCTTTTTCCTTTTCGCCTTTTTTTTCCCCTTTGGCCTTTTTTCCTTTTCACCTTTTTTTTTCCTTTTAGCTTTTTTTTCTTTTCACCTTTTTTTTCCTTGTCGCCTTTTTTTTCCCCTTTTCACATTTTTTGTTCCTTTTTCTTTTACTTTTCACCTTCTTTCCCTTTTTTTCCTTTTCGCCTTTTTTCTCTTTTCGCCTTTTTTCCCTTTTTTCCCCCTTTTCGCCTTTTTTTTCCCCTCTTCTCCCCCCATTTTTTCCCCCTTTTTTCTCAGTGCAAAGGGCTTACCTTGGCTGTGCGGGCAGTCGTCCAAGTGGTGGATAATCATCAGGGGTTTGTTGCTGGAAAAGAAGAGCGCCGTTAGCGGCCGGGGAGGCGCTAGAGGGCGCGCAGAGGGGCGCGCAGCGGGGCGCGGTACCTGTGCTTGGCGCGGAAGAGGGCTTCCTCGTACGTCTGCGTCCAGATGAGCTGGTCCCCCCAGCCTGCGGGGGAAGGACGGGCGGCGCGTTATAAGCGGGGCCGGGGGCCGGGGGTTCGCGTCCCGCCCCTGCCCGCGGCTCCCGGCAAAGGCTTCGGACAGCCGCGCTGCCACCGGGCTTTAAAGCAGGGGTAAAGGGGGAGGGGGTGCTAGGAAATACTAGACAATGTATTTGCAGAATGAGTTGCAAGAAAATTAATTTTTTAAAACAGTACAGGAGTCAAAACTTTGGCAGATTGCACTTTTTTTTTAATTTGGTTTTTTTTTTTTTTTGTTTTGTTTTGTTTTGTTTTGTTTTTTTACCTCTGGAGAGTGTCTGAGGCAGTTTTGGTTTAGCAGGAGTCTCCTTTGTCTCCTTCTTGCCCGCATCCTTTGCCAGAGCACAGGAGATGATGGCAACGAGCAGCAGGAACACGGATGCGTAACTCTTCTCCATGGCTGCTCCTGGAAGAGAGGAGAGAAATTTCCCGCTGCCGTGCCTCCCGGGCTGCCGCTCGCTTTGAGGCACGCAGCAGATAAGGAGGGGGCAGAGCGGCGGGTCAAGTCACAGGTATGCAGGAGGGTGAGTCAGGGCCGAAACGGGCTGCTGCAGGCAGGGGCCTGGGCTTGGGGGAACCTCGTGGAAGCGTGAGGTTTGCTTAGCAAGTCACCACAAAAGACCTGGCTGCTTTCTACTGCCCTGTTCGTGCCATTGGGCTGCGGTCCTTTTAAGATGCACTGTTCGTTTCTCTTCTTTTCACATGTATTGAATTTGCTCAGTAAAACAGCCGAGTTTTGGCAATTCCCAAAGTCTCGGCTTTTCCTTCATTTTGCAGCGAGAGCACCTCAAATGAGAAGTAGGAACATTAAGCTAGGTTTTACAGTGAGCCATTGGCATAGGCACGGCTTAATGCTGTTGTTGAACCTTCCGATGCTGCCTTCCCCCTTAAAAGTATCATCTAATCCTTAAAGAAAAAAAAAAAGCGGTAGAATCTATAATAAAAAGAGTGGGGAGGAGTTGCTCTGTGGAACAGTGAGAAGTGAAATGCAGTTTGCCAGTTTAAGCAACACAAAGCAGAGGGCTTTTGCTGAGCTTGACTCAGGGGCATGGAGATGGAAATAAGACGTGTCTGATGGGAACCTCCTCAGCGTTTCAGCTGGGGTGCATCTTTGAAGGGGGAAAACACTTTAGCAACATGAGCCTATGTTTTCTCATTAAATTTCCATCTCGAAACTAGAACACCCGTGTAATGGGTACAGTAGGAAGGCTTAAGATATTCCAAAAGCAATACAGAGAATTCAAAAGATTCATGCAAAAATTACAACAGGCTGATGGTTTTTAAAATTCAGACAATTAAAATGAAAGCCTGTTTGGGAAACAGAAGCATTTTTCTGGGTAGGAACTGCAGGAGGAGGCATTAGCTGAGTTTCCGTCAGTGGTACAGTGCTCTTTCCTACTGGGATGTCCAATAGACCTCAAACATCCAACAAGTCACTGTTTCAAGGGCATGAAATATGACTTTTGCAGCAGACTGCCTTTCTGCCCTAAGAAAAGTCTCCTTGACAAAGAAGAAAATTGCATAAAGTTAAATTAGACCCACTGGAATTTCAGCGTTGCCCCAAGAGTTGTTTTGCCTAGAGCTGTATAGCAGAAGTAATGCTTCTCTAAAAAAAAAAAAAAAAAGAAAAATTGTATGGGCCAACCAGGAAATCAAAGACCAGGCAAATTTTATGCTCTTGCTGGTGCAGAATGCAGAAAACAATGGCAGAGGCACGTTAAACCTGCTCTTTAAAAACTTTGCCTCTGAAAGGCTGTGTGCACTTTGCCAAGTTCTTCACCCTCCAAAAAATCCCCTCCTCTCCAGGCTCTTTTACCCTGCAAAGCCAACACTTCTCTACACATTTTTTTGTCTTCAGAGCAAGCTGTGCTGAACTGTGCCTGCGTTGCTGCGGTCTTTTCTTTCCATTGATCGGCTGCCCCAGCCCCAGGTAACCCGGGCTCACAGCTGCCCCAGCTCCTTTCTCACGCAGTAAGTGTGCCGAGCCGTGCCGAGCTGTGCCTTACCTTGTTTACTCTCCCAGATGCCTGCCGGGGTGCGAAGGTGTTCCCAGTTAGAGTGTGAAAGCTGCCCTTCCTACTGCCTATTTATGCACCTTCGCACACCCCAACTCCACCCACAAGCTTTGAATTTGAATACTACTTCCAAAGAGCTAAACTTTCCATCTTTTTCCCCCACCAAAACATCCAGGGTTAAGTTTGTAATTAAGTGACATTACAGTTTTCTGTCAGACACTGTGCCTAAAGCCCAGAGATCTTTCGATAGGCTTTTGGGACATTTTTTGAGAGGCGATTTTAAAATGCTGGCAAAGATCCAAGTCCAGGTAAGCTTAAGTCAAGACTCCTGATTTGCCCAAAGAATGATTTGTCTTTTTTTGATTGGTTGAAAAATCAATATGGGTTGCTGTTCTTTTAGTCCCCTGAAAAAGTTAGATTGATGACTCAGAGCTTCAGATGTTAATTAGATAATTAGCTATGCACATTATACAGATGTGTGTGTACAAATGCACGTATAACACCACACAGGAAAACTGTAATAAAACCTAAAAGAAAGTTTGCAAAGATCTCCATAAAAATATATTTGGAAGCTCTAACAACAACCTGTGTTCATAAGTGGGCGTCTAAATAAAATTTTATTTCAAATTCTGTGCTTTATTAGTTGTGTAGACATTTATTTTTAACTACAACATGAAAATCAACCATTTTAGGTTTGAGATACATATATAATACCGTACAATGCTTAGGAATATGAGACCTTTGCAGGCGGCTGGAAGGCCCTCGCTAGTGCTGCACTGACTGCAGATGGTTCTTCCTCAGAGGTCAATGCGATTCTGTCCTCAGCAATATATGTTGAAACTACAGTATGTTCTCCTTGGTGCATGCCTCATATATTTCAGTGAGATTAAAATCACATGTTCAAGGGCAGTGAACACTTAACATTACTCAGTTGGGTAGATGAAATCCATCAGATATGGATTTTCCTGTTTGAAATTCACAGTGCTCTCTGCTGGCTGCTAGTGGCACCCGTTTTTTATGAATATTCTTAACAGGACGTAGTGCTTTGGATCAAGCTTGTTGGTGTTGGGGTTTTTTTCCTTGAATCTTTTATAAATAGTAATTAGGAAAATGAGGTACAGAAGCAAGATGGTGAACTCAAGTAAAAAAAAAAAAAAATTGCTGTTCATTGCACGTGTATAGTAGTACTGTGCTTTGCTTTGGCTTATTAGAAGGGTGAAACCAAACCTCCCAGGGAGACCAGCTATTTTAACCCCCCTTTCTGGATGTTTCATGTCATCTGTAGCCTGATAGAGAAATGAAATGAGAGAAAAAGTTTGCATATCAATCTCTGCTCCTCCTCCAGCACTTGTCCTTGAAGATTCAGAGATGCATTTTGTTAGCTTCGAATCACATCCACTCAGTTTTTCTTCTAAAAATTATACCAAAATATGTTTCGAAGATCTGAATTTGGATGTGTGAGTGCTTACTTTGGGCAATGAGGTTACATCCTTAATCCACTTCAGTGCAGACGTACGAGCCAAAAATTAGGTACCTGTTTTTGAAATCTTGGTCTCAGCTCAGGCAATTCATAGTTGTAATTTAATACAGTCATGTTGACTATCTTCTCAGGTCACGCCTAATAGCATTTGGTAGTTTTAAAGCCTTACCTTAACCTATTTCCACATAGCTTTGTGCTGCTCTGTAAAAAAACTCAATAATTGCAATACAGCTGCTCACAGGGCCTCCCCTGTCAGCTCAAAGCCGGTTATCTCAACGGAGTTACTTGAACCTGTTTCTAAACCATCCTTGTGCCTTGGTAAGAGAGAGGAGAGCTCAGCCTTTGCCACAGCTCCCTGCTTAGGCCCTGAGACTGTACCCACCCGCTGAGTTACCTTCTGGCCACTTATCAGGGGCTGCTTTCTCTACCTCAGTGACTAAATCCTGCAGGACTTGCCCCGGGAGTGCTTGGAACAAAATAGGATTAACCCAGAAGATTTTTCCTCTTTTGCCGTAAAGATCTGGTGGAGCTTTAGATCTTTAGTAGAAGCCTTTCACCCCCAAATTTAGGAGCTGAGACACTTCTGACACCTATGGCAGATACAGGTCCCACTCTATTTCCCTTTGCCCCTGAAATAATTCAAATAATTACCTTGAAGATTATAGGTAGGTGCTCTCTGGATTGGGATACGGCATGGTGATCGATGTTCCCAGTCACTCATGTCAAGACCATTTCTTTTTTTATAGTAGTCATTTATGCTGGAGCAGGTACCGGACCCCAGATACCCCACTTTTCCAACTTAGTTGTTGGTCTGTTAGGCAAGAAAGCGATTTTTCTCCTATTGGCTCAGGAAATTTTTGCTAACACATGCAAATGGAGAGTACTGCTAAAGAAGAGACTAGGAAGGACTTGCTATCTTGTAAGTGGTCCAAACATTCTCCTGAGAGTTGGAAGACCATGGTTGAATCATTCTCCTGTCTACTTAATATTCAGTACAAAGCCACATTTCAGTACAGGGCTGGAAAGTCAAAAGTTCAGCAGATTTCTACTGCTGAACACTTAAAGCTGGTAACTGGAGTTGAGGTAAATGTCTGCTAAGAAACTGATGATTTCCCAAAATGTGTCAGCCTAACACTTTCCTCTTTTTGTTGAACGAATTACCCAAGGAACTTGCAGTACCTACAGTTTATTGGTAATATTTTTCAAATTGGATAGCAGAAGAGTTGGTTAGGATTTAAAATAAGACATTCTGACCCTTCCATCACTGCTTTCAAAACAAAAGACCAATCCATCAGGATTTTGATATCTCTGAAGACATTCTTTCCCACTTCCATGTGCATGTTTATGATACGAATCACCACCACTTGATATAAATTGGCAAGCTGGAATGCAAGCATGGAGCATCCTTTACATAGCTTCAGATAAAGGCAGGGATTTATCACGTAACCCGTTCTTATATTATACTCTGCTTTGAGCTGTGAAGTACTGCGATGTCTGGGAGGCATTGCCGAATGATGTGTTTTAAAATCAGTAAGTCGTTTGAATACCCATGGTAAATACACTTGCTCTTGTATTGTTTAGTGTCCTTTTCCACAACAGTAAGGAAACTATCATGATCTGCTACACTAAGGAGTCCCAAGGTTTTGTAGGACTTAATTGCTCAGCTACTATTTGGTAAGAGAAAGCCTGATCGTGACAACATTTAGAGTTAACTTTGAAATGTTTTGTTGGGTCCCACAGAGAGGCAGGGAATGAGTAAAGAGGGATTCTCTGATGAGAGGGATTGGGAAGCTGGGGGTGTACCACAGCCTGCGAAGGCTGTCTATCTAGTCTTCTCAACTGGGCAAGTTACGATTGGCAAGGCTTTATGCCTGAACCTCTTGTATTTAAGTTTAAGTAAATGCATTTTAATTAATTGAAATAACTAGCTGTGTTTAAAACCAGAAAATTTTCTGTACTCCAAGATTAGAGCCAATGACTCCTCCCCTGTCTGAGCAACTGATATTCAACTTTTAGTATTGCTTGAAATCTGCAAGCCAGCAATTTCCTATTTTTACTATATTGTAATATATGAGGATGATGGGAAGACCTCTGTGTTTTGGACAGCTTAGTTTTGTAGTTAGTATCACATGAAGAGTTTTTAATTAACCCCTTTCTGTTAATCTAACTTGTTTATAAAACCTGCCTTCCCTGGTCCTGGGATGATAAGCTCTATTACAGGCAAGTATCTGAGCCACAATGTTTGCAATTCGGTGAGTCTCCTGCAGCTGCCACCTTACTGTGATCCCTCTGTGTGCCTCCTAGTATTCACTCTTCTTATTTTGAATTTATGTTTTGTTATCTGTAGCCCAGACCCTCGCAGTTTTCCTAGTGCTTTACCTCAAAGATCAGAAGACTTTGGCTTCTAGTGAGCATCAATGACATGATGTCAGCTCTGACTGCCAGAATTGGTCCCTGAATAGTGAGGGATGGGATTCTCTTTATTCCCTTTATTCTTACTAACTTACCTGAAGGTTTACAAAAATAAAGGATTCTGGTTGGGTTTTGTTGCTGGTTTTGTTTGGGTTATTTTAATTATTTATTTTTTTAATTTTTTATTGATGAGCAGCAAATACATCTGCTCAGTGAAATTCCAGCTGAACCCACTGACACAACTGCTTTATTTGCCCACTGCTGCTTGTGCGCTCATCTTGCGTTACTAAACATTGCTTTTGCTTTTGGGCCAATATCCTAATCAGTATCACCTCTGCAACGAAGTTTATTTGTTCTGCCGCGTTTGCCTCTGTTACTGGCAGTATTGGTCTTTTCCTCCAAACTGTGCAGACTGTAGTGGTGTTGGCACCTTCTGGCTGCTATGATGTGCTCCACAGCACCCTCAGTCTTCTCCCAAATTCTTGACATTGCCTTGACTTGTGTATTTGTCACAGGATGTGCAGTTCCAGTCAATCACACAGACTGTGCAGTTTAAAGGGACTCCAGCTTTGAGGTTCAGCTGCCTTTCTGCAGCAGACCTCACAGTTGTCATATCTTAGATATTCCACCATGTCCCCACCATGTCCACATCAGAGTACTGTTTTTTCTCCCTTTACTTCAGTCTGAACTGCACGAGGGTCTTTGCTTGGACAATTCCAGTTGCCTTGTCAAGGTTAAATCTGGGATTTAGGAGTCTCATTTTCTGAGTTGGATTTCCCAGATGCTGAATGTAATCTGTTTTTTTATCTGGGCCTCAGCCACAAAATTGTCAAACTGACTCTCCAGACTTAGATCAGTGATAAACTCCTCTGTTTTCACCTTCTTACCAACTATCTAATAGCAGCCTGCAACTACTTGAATAGGTGCTACAAAGATGAAGGATCCAAACTATTCCATCAGTTTGAGGACCGTGAGCTGTGGCTTGGGAGTTTCAGGAAAATCATCTTCATGAGGAGGATGGTGTAGCACACGCACACATTACACAGAGAGGTGCGGAGGCAACTGTGCTGTCAGGTTTCTAAAAGCTGGTTCAACAAAATTTGAATTTTAATGTCATTCTTCAGTGATCGTGCAGGGGGACAGGGTTCGAAATAGTACCTTCATCCCGTCCCTGACCTTCAACAGTTTAACTGTTTAAAACGCGTACTTTGCAGTAACACAGGAGCCCATTCCAGCTGGTTAATGCTATGAGGTAGTTTCTAATGCAGATCACTGAATGTGCTTCTGAAGACTTCTCACAACAGTTCTTGTCTGCAAATATTGACATAATACATTTCCTTTTCTTACACAGTAGCTTAACGATGTATTATAGACCACTGGTTTGTCTTCCCATTGAATAAAGTCATTCTGTTGTAGAATACATCAAACTTCACATTTTCCTTAGTTTTTTACTTTCAGTTTGCCTGTATTCTATGCTGCACTGATATTCTGGCTCCTAAAATAATTTCTTATTTACCAATATAAGAGAAACTTCAGGGACATATACTTTTAAAACCTCTTAACCAAGGTCACCTTTAAAAATCTCTGTAGAGCTACAAATCCCGAAATAGTCCCAGGACAGAATTCTTCCTCTTTTGCATTCCCTGATTGTGTGAGTATAAAGTTTTGCTGAATTTTCAATGTTCCTCCTGCCTAAACCCCACCTACTGCAAAAATAGCCCATCTCACAGGGATGAGAGTCTTTCCCTCTATTTCTTTGAAGAATAACACTTAATTACCAATAATCTCTTAGCACATCTTACCAATACAGTACCCTGAGTTTCTTCCTAAAGAGTGTGTTTGTGCAGAAAGCTGGTACAGGAGCAGGATTGATGACCGTGGCTTCTCGAAGATCATCTGTCATGAAGGAACTGAGATGTTTTCTTGGTGGGAGAACATATCGCAACGCAGTGACTTTGGATGAGAGAAGATACATCTCCCATAATATCCCAACATAAAAAATGGTATAATATAGACTAAGTAAGAGGAGAGTGAGAGGGACTGGAAACTGGCTGAACTGCCAGGCTCAAAGGGTTGTGACTGGCAACACACAAGCTGGAGGCCAGTCACTAGTGGTGTACCCCAGGGGTCAATACAGGGACCAATATTGTTTAACATCTTCATTAATGAATGGAAAGAGTGCACCTTCAACAAGTCTGCAGGTGATACAAAGCTGGGAGGAGTGGTTGATAGACCAGATGGTTGTGATACCATGCAGGGGGACCTTGACATGTTGGAGAAATGAGCCAACAAGAACTTTATGAATTTCAACAAAGGGCTATGCAAAGTTCTGTATCTGTGGAGGCACCAGTACATGCTGGGGTCCAACCAGCTGGAAAGTAGCTTTGCAGAAAATGACCTGGGGTTCCTGTGGACAGCAAGTTGGACATAAGCCAGTAGCATGCCCTTGTGGCAAAGGTGACCAGCAGCCCCTAGGGCTGCGTTAGGCAAAGCATTGCCAGTAGGTCAAAAGAAGCGAGGCCAGATTCGGAATCCCAGGTCCAGTTCTGGGCTGCCCAGTACAGGAGAGATATGGACATCTTGGAGCAAGTCTGGAAAAGGGCTTTAAAGATGGTGAAGGGATGGAGCATCTCTCATTCAAGGAGAGGCTGAGAGAGCTGGGACTGTTCAGTCTCAAGAAGAGATGGCTCAGGGGGATCTCATCAATATGTATAAATACCTGATGTGGGGGAAGTAAAGAAGACAAAGCTAGACTCTTCTCTGACATCAAGTGACAGGACGGGAGCCAATGGGCCCAAATTGAAATTCAGGAAATTCCATGCAAATGTAAGATAAAACTTTTTTTTTTTTTTGTCATGTGAGGATGATTGAAGACTGTAACAGGCTGCCCAGAAAAGCTGTGGAATCTCCATCCTTGGACATATTCAAAACCCAACTAGATACGCCTCTGAGCAATCTGTTCTATGCCACCCTGCTTTGCGTAGGGATGTTGGGCTAGACAATCTCCGGAGATGCTTTCCAAATCCAACAGTTCTATTATTTTGTGATTCTGCATATGTAGCATATAAAAAAGAAAGGTTAAATAATACAAAGGTGAACTTATAACTGAACACAGACATATCCCACTCTCAGCTACAGCTGATCTGTTGCCACATAAAAGTTAAATTAATGGAAAGATGCCATACTGTGGTCACAGATTAGGATATTATTGCTGGAACTGTAATGAATGGTTATTAACTTTTACCCATGAGGTGCTCGTGTTTCACCACTGTGTGGGTCATACACTGTACAAATACAGTTGTAATATCCCTATCAGAATAGTTAGCTGGCTATTTAAGCCAATGAGAGTGACTTAAGGCAACGTGTACTTAAAGTCTTGTTTAAACGTTATGGCCTGGAAATGGTAAGCACACTCCCACAGGTGGTGACACTAAGTAAGCAGTATCAGTCACAGAGAGCTGATAGAAGGATGGGTGTTCCTGCTCTCCTGCTGGCCCAGTTCCAGCTGGTGGCGTGACGATAACGTGTCTCTATCTTGGTATTCAAATGCACAACGCTCCTTTAAAACTACATTTTTTTTTGTAGCTGGCATTAGCAACACTATCCCAAATCTTGTGAAATACTTAGTTTATAGTGGTCCAAGGGCTGAGATATGTTTAAGCTATGCTTAACATAAAGACTCAGAAGTTGGGATGGAGCAGCCAGCTCTCATTTCCCCACCCTCCCCATAAGGTCATTCCGGTAGCTGAGAATGGTTGAAATAGAAGCGGGCTTAGGCAATATGGGGTTTTTTGCATCCAGCTGTTCCCTGTATCTGGCTGTATCACTTGGAGATTCCCTGGGAGGCAGGGAATTCCCACATGGTCAAGTCAGGTGGTCTAACCTCTACAGGCCAATAAAATTGGGTGGGAAAGATGGAGATGGGAGCGTGATTTGAAAGCAGAGCACTTAAAACTTTGTGAGGAGTCACATATATATGTAAAATTGCACATACTAGAGTCACAATGTCAAGGTCTGCTAGAAGCCACTTATGCTTTTAATGTGCCGGAAAAGAAAAGATGATACAAGGTGTCACTTCTTGTTTTCTGTTGCGAGATCTGTTGCTATCCTACTTTGGTTAGCCAAGTTTTCAGAGTTGAATGCATTGGGTCATTACAGTACATTGCAGCAGGCTGGGGCTTCAGTTCCTGGACTTCTGTTTCCTATCACGCAGCTGCTGGAGCTGCCGAGCAAACAGGCGGCTGGCAGAGAGCTGCCTGTGGCCAGCAGCCTGCTGCATTCTGCAGGTGTTGCTGGGCAGAAATAACCTGGGGCCAACTGGTAGCACCCACTGGCTTTCTGGCATGGGGCGGGGGGGGGATATTAATCAGCAGCACATGATGAATGGGGTAAATGTTCATCTATGCTTGTCTTTCCTTGGTTAGTGTGAAGCTCTGGTGTCTGCTACTTTGATGTATTGACTAGCAGTGCTGAGATGCAAGTTGCTAATTCAATGCACAGTGCTGTTCTCTCCACTGACTGTAAGTTTTAAATGTTAAATACCTTACTAAAAAGTTGAACAAACTGAAGGTAATGAATAGCTGTCAGTTAGATGATTTCAGTTACCTGGAGAGAAGCAAATAATCATCTCCATTATACTCTTCAGTAATGTGCAAATGTGTGGGTGCCACATGCCAACAGACCATAGGCATGGGAGCCCGTAAGTATTACTATTACTTTCATTAAAGTTTTATATGATCCATGTTACTTTTGCTTGTCTCGTATGATGATCAAATAATAACCTGTAAACAGCTGGTAGGCTCTACCATCTGTTCTAGCTCCCTATACTTTCTATTTTAAAATCCTGAAAGGAATATGCAGAGATGTCATCTAAAAGCTAAAAATGACTCGAAGGTTTGGATAAGCTTGATGTGGACACTTGGATATTGCAAATGTCGTGCTTGTGTATGTTTGAAGCTGTGCTCTACAGTTAGAAGTTGTGATGTCTGGCGTGGTCTGCTATAAAATCTTTCTGTTTTCTCCTCTTTTAGAAGAAAATGACAGTCTATCAGACAGTGGGTCCAACTAAGGGTGTCTTCATTGTTGTTTTATTAAAGGTGTTCATTATACTCCGGTTTCTTCTTTCTGTTGACCAATAAGATTCTTGCACATGTATTTCCTTGCAAACTTCCTGGTTGATGTGTGCAATATATCGGCATCAAGTTTGCTCGACTTTGTCTGTCATGTAGGTGTTATGTAGAACCAATCCCACTTTCTGCTCTTACTGGCTTGGCTCAGCCTAAAAATAAATAACATTCTTGTACCTGGTTAATTAAAGTAGAGTCATCATAAAAGCCTAAGAATTGATGTAAGCAGTAGCAAGCTGCATCTTGAACCAGGAGACCATCCTTTTGGTGATTGACGCTGCTATGTCAATGAAACTTAAGCATGAGTGCACCAAAATAATTGGAACTTTCCAACTGTCTCTCTGAGGCAGTCAGATTGGTTTCGAAATAAAACCACCCCATTTCTTCTGTTAAGTGCAGGAAATGTAGGAATATAAACTCCTGATGCAAGTAACTATCTTTTAACTATTTCAGTTGCAGGCTCTAAGAATTTCTGGGGGCTGCCATATTGTTTGAATTTGTCTGTATGAACTTGGACTGCTAGAGTCTGTGCTGTGAAAATGTCTTGTACTGCATACATTGTGAGGTGCTTCAGTGAAGTCAATGGCACAGTTTGCCACATCTGCATTTGGCCAGCAGTGCTTGGGTCAGAATCACTCACACGCTTTTTAAACCCTTCTGATTCAGGAAATGAAGGGAAAAAAAAAGAGTTTAATAAGTATTTTCCAGATAACTGGCATGTGCCTTGGAAGATTAAAGGTACTTAGATGTTCATGTTAAAAGATTAAAGATGTTACTTTAAGGGATGAAGTGTTAAATTCACAAAAGTGTGGAGAAAAGGAAACTGGTGCTTTGTGTTTACAGATAATTTAAACTGAGGAAAAAAAAATATTCCAGGGGTATTATTTTTACTGCACGATCATAAGGTTTTCTTTCTGGTCACTAGTGCTCATGTAAAGCAGAATGACTCTTTTTGCTCTGTAGCACCATCGGGTGAATCTGTTAGCAAGGACCCCTCCAGGAAAGGCACAGTTTTGTCTTCATGAGAGCACACCATGTTGCCATGTATTTTTCCTGTTGCCTCTTTGGTGAGCAAACAAATCTTCTGTGAGTTCATTCAGTGATCCGGTCCACACTAAGCAGAGAGGCTTAAGCTTCCAACTTCTCTATGCAACTCTCTTAAATCTATCTTAACACCGTTTCTAAAAATTGTTGAGTTAAAGCCAAGCTCCATTCTTGACCACTTGTCAAAAGATCATTTTTGTAAAGGAATGCTACTGTGATGGTCTGTTAGGGAACTTGAGCCTGAAAACTCCATTTTTACAGGTCAGCCCTTGTTAAGTGAATCATAGAATCGTTGAGGTTGGAAGGGACCTTTAAGATCATCAAGTCCAACCGTTAACCTAACCTGACAAAACCACTTCTAAACCATGTCCCCAAGTACCACGTCTACCCTTTTTTTAAACACCTCCAGGGATGGTGAATGCACCACCTCCCTGGGCAGCCTATTCCAATGTTTGATAACCCTTTCAGTGAAAAATTTTTTCCTAATATCCAATCTAGACCTCGCCTGGCATAACTTGAACCCATTTTCTCTCATTCTATCACTCGGCAGTAGGGAGAAAAGGTCAGCCCCCACCTCTCTACAACCTCCTTTCAGGTAGTTGTACAGAGTGATAAGGTCTCCCCTCAGCCTCCTCTTCTTCAGGCTAAAAAACCGAGTTCCCTCATAAGACGTGTCCTCCAGAACCCTTGCCAGCTTCATTGCCCTATGGTTTAGGTTGGAAGGGACCTTGAAGATCATCAAGTTCCAACCCCACTGCCATAGGCAGGGACACCTCCCACTAGACCAGATTGCTCAAAGCCCCATCCAGCCTGGCCTTGAACACTTCCAGGGATGGGGCCTCAGCAACTTCTCTGGGCAACCTGTTCCAGTGCCTTACCACCCTCAGAGTAAAAAATTTCTTCCTAATGTTTAATCTAAACCTGCCCTCTTCCATTTTAAAGCCATTCCCCCTCATCCTATCACTATATGCCCTTGTAAAATGTCCTTCCCCAGCAATCCTGTAGGCCCCCTTTAGATACTGCAAGGCTGCTCTAAGGTCTCTCCGGAGCCTTCTCTTCTCCAGGCTGAACAGCCCCAACCCTCTCAGCCTTTTCTCATAGGAGAGGTGCTTCAGCCCTCGGATCATCCTCGAGACCCTCCTCTGGACGCGCTCCAACAGGTCCATGTCCTTATGTTGAGGGCTCCAGAGCTGGATGCAGTACTCCAGGTGGGGTCTCACGAGAGCGGAGTAGAGGGGCAGAATCACCTCCCTCAACCTGCTGGCCACACTCCTTCTGATGCAGCCCAGGATACGGTTGGCCTTCTGGGCTGTGATCGCACATTGCCGGCTCACGTTGACCTTCTCGTCAATCAGCACCCCCAGGTCTTTCTCCTGAGGGCTGCTCTTGATCCATTCCCCACCAAACCTGTATTTGTGCTTGGGATTGCCCCGACCCAGATGCAGGACCTTGCACTTGGCCTTGTTGAACTTCATGAGGTTGGCATGGGCCCACCTCTCCAGCCTGTCCAGGTCCCTCTGGATGGCATCCCTCCCCTCCAGCGTGTCTACCTCGCCGTGCAGCTTGGTATCATCGGCAAACTTGCAGAGGGTGCACTCGACCTCACTGTCTATGTGAATCTCAAACTGAACACCCCTTGCTTTTTCTGGCTGCATCAGCTGGTCAAATTGGTTTATACAGAGATCTTGCTTGATAAAATGCTTTGGTTGGAAGTGAAAGATACACCGTGGCAAAAGCTGAATTGTGGAAACCCTTCTAGCCAGCTGCATGAAAATGCTGCTCTCCAATTTTCTTTGTTTCACTGAATTCTGCCTGGTGAGTGAGTCTCACCCAGGACAACTCGCAGAGCTGGCGAGCAGGAATCTCTAATAGCAACAGCCCTGGGTGTTGGCTGTCTGCTGTGTGGCACCATAGCAATTTGGGAGTGGTTTTGTTTAATTAATAATCAAAATACTCTACTTGCTGCCTTTAGTTTTCTTAGGGAAGGAGGGGGAAGAGAGAATGCAGCTGTGGCTTATCACAGTAATGAGGTTTAAATGTTACGGCAGATAAATGGCAAAGACTTTTTTCTGTCCATGAAGGAGGATATCCTTTTCCTTTCTCTTTGTGTGTTTTATGCAGGACGGTACTGCATTCTGAACATACTGGAGAGGGCATCCTAATGCATGAATGCAGCCCTCAGCAGGTCTGAGATGGCTAAAAGTTAATGCTGGGTTTATTGTGCTGGTTAAACAATAGCTTGCAGCTAAGTTGTACAAAGAATGTTACTGCAGTTTTACTAGCAGGAAGTGAATTGCATATAAAACTAAATGCAAATAAGAGCTCCACCCTACAATTTTGGGTTTTTGTTATATCATTCTCCATTTTTAAGATTGCTCCAGAGGAGGAACAAAGAGGAACCCCAGTTCATTCTGAGTCCATGTTAAATATATTAATCAAAGACCCAGCAACACTTCTTTCCCCATCAGCTGCAGGTGCCGGCACTGAGCACTGATATTTTGGAAAATAAATGCATAATTGGAAGCTGTAATAATAGCACTAGTTCTTTGTTTTAGTGAAAATATAGGCCTTTTCGTAGATTCTGCGTCATGTACATCCTCAGAATAACAGTGGAGTCAGATTCGGGGCACTCTTCCATTCATGCATTTTTCATTTCATTCAAACTTTTGCAGGGGGATCAAAACTATGACTTAAGTAATCTTTTTGAAAGGGAAGACTGGAGGTCCAGAAAGTTATTTGCTGTCTACCAAACACCTTTAAAATGCTACTAAAAAAAAAAAAATCCCAACAAAGCTTCCCAGTACATACTTCAGTGTAGAGCTACAATCTGAAGCATAACAGCTTTACAGTGGTATCATTAAAGTGTTTTGAGAAATGCTTTTTTATACCTAATATTTGAATACACGATCAAAGAATATTATTACTGTTGTGTCAAATTGTCATTTTGGGAAAAAAAAAAAAAAGATTGTTTGGAAATGAAAAGTAAAACTTTTCCAAAATTTCTCATGCAAAAGAGGTAAAAATTGTTTAGAAAAAGTAATTATTTTGGCTTCACTTTCCAAAATGAAATTGTGTTGCAGAGAATTGCCTGTGCTGCCTCTAACTCATGGAGGCAGTAAGAACTGGCAGTGTGAAGAGTGCTTTAAGTGAAAGCATAAATCAGTTACAAAGTCAATGCTTTAGAAAGGATTTAACCAGGTGGACAGTCTGGTGGTGGTGGTCGATTTTTTTCTTTAAAGGACCTCTACAAATTTATGCCTCCAAAAAGGAAATAAAATATGAGCTGTGTTATGTTGCGGAATACCCCTTCCCTCACCAGGACACTATGAAGAGTTTCCCTTCTGCCAGACATGGTTTTAAGGTTAAGATAGGTATGCCCATGGGTCACGTGTAAATGCTCAGATATGTCCTTGTTCCTGGCCAGTTTCTGGGGACTGGCTTTGAACTGAGGCACCAGCTTGGAGTGAGACCTCATCCCACTCCCCAAAAGACCTGGGGGCATGATGATGCACATTTGTGTGACTATAGATCATGGTTTTAAGATAATGTGACAGGGCAACTTTTTTGTTACCTGCCTCAATTTTTCTAAATTATTCCTTCCTTTTTCATCTTTCCTGACTATGGAGATGTTAAGATTTAATCATCTTTGAAACAGTCTCCCTGTGGCACAGAATGTGGAAATACAAACCACACATGTGATGGAGGGAGCATGTGTTCAGGCATCCTGAACCGGACGTGCTGGCAGGAGTGTCCTGGAACCACCTTCCTCTTAATTCCTGCTTTTAGCTCACTTGCAAAGATAATTGGATATAGTTTCTCCGTGTAAGCTGTAGCTTGGCTTGTATTTCTACTTGGTTTAATGACTAATCTTCCAATCTATATATGTTTAATCAGGAGGTGACCTAGGTCAGATAATATGTCTGCTCCAAATGTTGTTCTACTTGCAGCATGTTTTGCTAAGCGACAGCAAATCTGTTCAGAATTCCTGCCTTGCAAATCCCTTTCAAAACACTTTTACTGGAGGAGAGAATACGTGTCAGATTGTGAATGGCCGCCTCCCTATTCCTTACTGCCTTGATGTTTTCAAGAACAGTTTCAGGGATACAATATACCCAGGCTATATTTATCCATGAACGTTTCCGCTTCTCAAGCTGCTGCTAATTTAAGTTTCAAAGCACTTCCTTTGGTATTAAGCAATTATTTATGTGTTGGTTAGATTTAAATAATTTGTCCTAAATCTCAGATCTGTCCTAAATCTTGTTTACTTTCATTCCTGTTATCCTTCCTGTTTCTAATGAATGCAGATCTCCTTATACAATTAAAATCTGCTCTACAAATTTCAAATTGCTGTATAAGTCTGTCAAATCTACTAATTTTTTTTTTTTTTTTAACATCTGTCTTTGTATGACTATATACATGCCGACTCCAGAAAGGACAAGGGGTCTTACTGAAGCCGTGACACGGTAGGCCTATTTTTCAGTTAATATTTGGGAACAGGAAACAAGCTTTTTTCACGGTCATTTCAAAGATTTGATACCCATTAAGACCACTGCTTGCTGTTGCAAAATTCTGATGATGACTGACAACCCTTCCCGGCTGTTTCCTCACTGGGTGCAGCTCTGCGCTGGAGGAGGGAGCGAAGAATCAGGGCGGTGATCCACCCGCTTACGGTGTTAACCTCCTGTAGCGTAGGAAAGGATGCCGTTATCTCCCACGAGCCCTCTAGGAACAGTTGCAACCACTCTTGACCTGAGTAACCTTGAGCGACTGCTTAGTGGAGTCCACGGTGAATAGCTGCATTGTGAAGGGTTTGGCTCGCTTCTGTTCTCACTGGTGTTTCAGAAAGAAGGACCTCAAGGTAAATGAAGAGAAGCAGAATCAGTGATATAATAAACCGGACAATGGCAAAGAAGTGTTGAGCAAAAATCAAAACTCTATGCAGGGACCAAGAGTTTGCTGTCATGCATACATGCCCGTTTCTGGGTTATTTCATTTGTGCAGCTAACTTTATAACGCAGAAAAAGACAAAATGTTGTTTTAGTAAAAAAAAAAAAAACCGAAAAAACCCTCTGTCATACCTGTCATTTAACCTAAAAATAAATGTGTTAGTTATAGTATTTTTTCTCTGATTGTGAAAATTCCTTTGCTTTGTGAATAATACTTAGATTACCTGTCCTGCTGATAAAATAATATGTTAGTCACTTTTGAAGGAAATTGTCTGGAGAAGTATTTCCTTATTTACACCCCTTGCTGTAGAAGCTGCCACTCTTTGGTTCATTTATCAGCTCAACTAATCCAGGCGACCTTTCTTTGGTCATGCTGATAATTCCTTTTCTTCTTTGTCCTGGGAATGACCAAGACATAGGCTCAACCTGCCTACGAGAGGAAGCTGCGTGGTCGGGTGATGTGAGAGAGAGTGCAGTGTGTAATCGCTGTTAATGGGGAGGCCAGATTCCTGAGCTCCTTCCCTGGCAAATCCATGATGGAAAATGGCTGGTTAAAATAACTCAGACTAACATCTTTGGTGCAAAGAATTTATTTTTTCCCTTCACAGGTAGAGACTGCATGGAGAAAACAGCCTATAAAGACAGATTTGGCACTGTTGGCCTTTACAACCTATGATTTTTTTTTTTTCCTGGTCATTACATCTTTTGTTGAGTAGGACAAGACTGTATGTTACAATATTATTTTTTTATGATGACCCTCCCTCCCCCGTGGCAGCTGACTCATGTTTCTTTCCTAGAGAAAAACAGCCTCAAGGTTTTAGTTCCTGTCTTTATTATAGCTCAAGTTTAGGAAAATATAATTTAAGCTATACAGAGGAATCTTCTAGTGAACAGCTTCATAGATTCATTCTTACCTTTGACATTGCTTTATTTCTTTTTATTTTCCTCTTAAATCGAAGAAGGATGCAAATTTTGTGCAGACAAGGTAACAAGGACCAGGAGAATTGAGATGCTCTTTTTTAAAACAACTTAACAAATGAGTCACTCTGACGTTCCTTAGTATCCAACGTTTTTCAGTAAATTAACTAATGGTTTAGTAGCATAGGTTTCTAAATTATCATGCCCACCTATGGTCTCTCTTGCTGTTTTACCCAAAGAATGAGTTGAAATATAAAGATGAATTTTAGGTCCATGTGGTATATGTGGTTTTATCAAAATGAAAAAGGAAAAAAAAAACAGCTGTAGAAAAAGAACACATTTTTCAAGCTTAATTAATGTGTAGTGTAGCTATACTTACATAAGTTACTTATATAAGTTACAGTTATGTAAGTTACCACTTATTTACATCAGCTTGCACCTAAAATTAAAAAAGAAATCTGTACTTTAATTCAGCATCTACTCTTGCCTAGCATTATGACTTCAACTGTGTAAGCTGTCCTTTTTCTATTAAACAAGTTAATCTTTATCTGCTGTTCTCTTCTGGTTGCACAAAGCCTAGCTTATATAGGAGATGAGTTTGAAAATTTTCTGTAATCGTTGCATGGTAATCGCCTTGGTAGCTATGTGGATAATTAGAGAGATGTTTTGTTCCCCTAAGAGGTGCATAAAGCAGTGATTAAAGCTAACATATACCAGGAGGACACAGCCTTTCTATATCAAGCTTTTTATAAGAAGAGATTATAACTACCCCCACAATTTAACCACAGAAACACACTTACAACATGTTTGATATTTCATGCAGTAATCTTATAGCCTTCTTGTAGCCAATAAAATTAGTAATTAAAAATACTACAAGCCATTACAGGAGAGATGCCGTGTTACAAGTATGTAGTTAGATTACATTAAAGTACTTGATGTGTAGGTAAATCACATAGAGTGATAGGTCCTCGTGTGCTTTTGTACACTCACCTTCAGGTGCAAACAGGGAGTTCAGTACCTCTGTTCTTATTCAGGCATTTTATGTTAACAGTTATTCTGATTTTAGAGTAATCAAAGAGAAAAAAAATTTGTAAGAAAACTTCAAGGCTTGGTTGGTAACTAGCTGCACACTGAAGACCAAGGCTCTGCTCTGAGGTGGTCACTGTTCTCTAAACAGAAGTTAGCTCCACATGTGGTAGACACAGTGCCATCTCTCCTCCTGTAGCCTGCCTTGAGCTGGAGTGAATACTCTGCCTTTAAACATAATCGTCTCCCCTTAATTTGGACAAGGCCAACTAGCATTTAGCTACTTGATAAACTTCAGATAAGCTCGTAACAACCAAGGAATTATGATTATTGTTTAATCATGTGTCAAAATGAACCAAGAACAATAATAGTACAGCAGCTACCATGGCTTCCCTACATCTAAGCAGAGCAGTATTGTCTACTAGGAAAAGTGCATTTTACTTGTGCAGGAAAGTAATCACCCACATGAAGTACCATGTGAGGGCTATAATGGCCAGAAAGGGGAGACCCCACCTGGAGTACTGTGTCCAGCTCTGGAGCCCCCAACATAGAACAGACATGGACCTGTTGGAGCGGGTCCAGAGTAGAGCCATAAAGATGATCTGAGGGCCGGAGCACCTCTGCTACGAAGACAGGCTGAGAGTTGGGGTTGTTCATCCTGGAGAAGAGAAGGCTCTGGGGAGACCTTATAGCGGCCTTACAGTATCTAAAAGGGGCTTACATTAAAGATGGGGAAGGACTTTTTACAAGGGCATGCAGTGGTAGGATGAGGGGGAAGGCCTTCAAACTGGAAGAGGGTAGATTTAGATTAGATATTAGGAAGAAATTCTTTATTCTGAGGGTGGTAAGGCACTGGAACAGGTTGCCCAGAGAAGTTGTGGAAGCTCCATTCCTGGAGGTGTTCAAGGCCAGGCTGGATGGGGCTTTGACCAACCTGGTCTAGTGGGAGGTGTCCCTGCCTATGGCAGTGGGGTTGGAACTTGATGATCTTCAAGGTTCCTTTCAACCTAAACCATTCTATGATTCTATGAAATGTGTTCACATCAGCCTAAGTGCTGCTGTTGGGGCCAAATTCCGCCCCCCCCCCCCCCTTACAGTCCTAGTAAGCCCAGCAACTGGGACCTCTAATTCCTCCTGTTCCGCATGCCCTTTGTGTCAGAGGACAGGTGCTTCAAGAGAGGCACCCAGTTGTGCTGGTTACCTGCAAAAGGCATGGGACCCATAACGGTGCCACCCATAATTCCCCGGCTCCCATATCAGCATGCAAAGCAATCTACAGTTCTATAAATGAAATACCCTTAGAAGTATATTTTTTATTCCAGATTTCATAATTGAGTTTTGCCAATACACTCAGAATTTATGCATACAAATACCTAAGTTCTTTATTTTTCCCCACACTGTTTTAAATTATTGTAATTATTTTTATGGAAGATTTTACTTGTTTTTCCACTTTGCTGTTTCAAAATGTGGTTATCAGCCTGACATCTTTTTGGCAACTTGCCCCTATAGTGACTATGTAGTTTGAACTTTTCCATGATTTATCAGCATACCGCCACAAATGTATTGAGTCTACATGACTGAAATATACACATCGAGTAATGCCAAAGTATTTACTGGCACTGGCAATATTTGCTGTTGTCAGACTTGGAACCACTGTTTCTATTTTAAATTGATTTTAACTTACTGGACACATGGTAGCTACCATAAGACCTCTAGCACTGTAGCTAAAACTGTTTATCATAAATATTTCTGGAATTTAATCTTTTTCAAAGGCATTGTTACTTTGGGGTTTGTTATCACTCAGTAGAGCATGTTATGAAACTATATAACACAGGAAGAATTTTCTTCAGCTCTCTTGGTGAGTCATCCTTTCTCTAGAAGGACACGTATCCTTTGATTTGTTTCAGTGCAGGAAGGAAAGACTTTATGCTTTAAGGTTTGTGCATTGGTTACAAAATTGTGGGTACTCTCTTTCATTTATCTTAGCACAGTGCCTTTTTCCCCTTAATTTCAAGAATTCAAATAACTAATAGAACACATTTCACAGTCAGAAAGAGGTAGCACTAATTAGGTTGTGCTTATTTTCATTCATATCAGCTGGATAAATGCACCTTCAGTTCCTTATCCTGCTGCATGCTTTTTGTGTGATTGTAACCTGCCTACGTTTTAGTTCCTTCTGTATAAAAATATGGAAAGCTAAGCATCCTTAGCTCCTGCGACTCTCTTCAGGCTATATAACCAAAGGATCTGTCGGTCTCTTTAATGCTACTCCCATATCACAAGCAACCTTCAGGCAGCATACCTGCCTGTGGATAACGGTGTTGCCTAATGCTTAAGCTGTCCGGTCCTTTGTGCTCCAGAGATGCCCTACAGCTGTAGCTGGGGCTGTGCAAATTCAGCTCACCGTCTGTGCAGTCAACACATTTGGTCAGGAAAGGCAGCCTCGAGGTATCCCCGGTAGTCACACTCAATGGTGTTAATATAAAGGATACCACATAAACACTTAAGATAGGTTCCCATTTGCACTGTTCCTTCTATAAGTATCGTATGAAAGAATACTTATTCATTTAAAAATCTCTGTGAGACACCAAAGAAGTTGTTTATTGGCTTTTATAAACAACAAACAAAACAACCCCAAAGCCTTCTTTCTCATTAAAGAAGTTGTTCCACATCCCATATCTTTAGTCCAAGAATGCAGAACAACCCGTAATATGTTTTCACTGGAGTGTGGCTCCTGGTGTATTAATTTGTTTGGTTAGTAAATAAGAAAGGGCATTTTTCCAAGTTAGGAAAGATTGAGTTTCCAGGCTCAGGTGAACTGCTGCTCTGAATCTTTGAATTCCCTTTTGGGAATTCATATGGGATTTAGGAATTTTTGTCTTTTTTGGTCAAGGTTGAGAGTATATGAATGAGTGAGAACTAAAGCCACTGAAGCCATGAGGGAGTATTTCTTTCAATTAGCGTGAGAGTGCTCCTCAGCGGGCATGTATATGTGAAAATATTTGGTAACAGTGACATATATTGAACGTGGAGTTGTCTTCCAAGCGAAGCAGTGCACGTCTGGGAGACACAGGCTCTTGTTCCACTCTTACGGTGCTCTGATACAAATGCTCAAGAGCTGTGTAAAATTACAGCCCCACCTGCTTGTAGGCTTGAAGCAAAAAATACCTGAGCAGATCAAGGCTCCTTTTCTCCCCATCCTGTACAGTACACCTCACCTTAGGGTGTAGTTTCTTCTCCAGGCAGTCACTGTCCTCTTCCCTGTATGTGAATGTAAGCAGTGAAGCCAGTGGTTTGTGTATATCCTTGAACGCAGCTCTCCCCAGCTGGCTGAGTGCTAAATAGCAGGGTGGGTTTGTGTGTGCCAACCTTTTACAAACAATCAATTGGGGAGGTGCAGTCAGGGTGTGCAAAGCAGTAACGAGTGATCCCCAGTGCGCACAGAAAGGTAACAGAGGACACAGTAGATCTTTTTGAAGCATTTTTGGGCTCTTTTCTGAAGCAATAACCAAGCCTAAGCACCAAAAAAAACCCCAAGGAGTGTTGCCTCATGAGCATTACAATCTTGAAAAATTATTGCATATGGTATCTTTTTTTTTTTTCACAGGTCACACTTAGACAAGTAAAAAGGGTAACTTGATGAACATCTACTTAAGAACATTTGGAGCTGGAATTATAGGGAAATTTCTTGTTGTGTTTGGTACAGCAGTGTGAACTAAAGGATGACTCTGCTGTATTTGGGTTCTTACTTATTATGAGAAGAGAGGGGAAACTGTTTTTGTGTGTCTTCTCTTATTCTAAAGGGACCAGCAAATATCTGGTACCTCTTAATACAAAACGGTCTGCTGAAATAGGTCCACTTTCAGTGACTAGTGGGTCAGTTACTTTACAATACACAGTAGCAACCCAAGATGGTAAGGGATGAATAGCACGAGCATCTCGAGCAGCGAGGGGAAGATATGAATATATAGATTGCAAATTCTGGAGATTTTCTGGTGGAAGAACAAATATTTCTCCCTTTCTGATTGGTGTTTTTTGACTTTTTAATTGCCACCGAGGTTTTTTGTTTCCACCTGACTCGTACTGTGGATCTGTGCATCCATTTGTACAAAGCAAGGAACAAAAGAAAGCAGACCAGTGACCTGGCCGATCCTGTGGAGGACACCTCAGCATCTGGAAATTTCTCTGTGTCAGCCTTTGGCAAGAACACGTGTAGCACATGAAACAATCCAAAGTATATCAGCCTTATTCTGCAAGATCAAGTTACTTCTGCAGTTTAAGTGCTGAGGTGTCCCACAGTCTCTCACCTCCATGGTACACAAAGGTATGGTGGTTTTTCTTTTGTTCTGGTCAAGCGCAAATATTTGCACACGGGAAAATGTTTTAGCTCTGCAGACCAATACATCAGCCACCTGCCTAGAAAAGCCAACGCCTTTCTGCGCTGAGACGGATACATAGGGGAGGATCCTGTTCAGTCAGTTCTCAGATTCCTGTGCCTCACCTCACTGACGTTAAGTCCACGTTTGTTTGACTACCCTTGGTCTGATTACAACAGATAAGTCCAGACAGTAAAGTAGGCATGGTTATGTGAACAAGTGGCAATAAACTTTGCTTCCTGAAATGTGTCGTGTTTGTAGCAAAGGCAGAACTCAGAGAAGTCTTTTATACAAAACACGGGCTTCCACAGGTGACACTATATTATGCTCTTGTTTGTATGAGGATCCATACATACAGTATACAGGTTCTGAATTCTGTAAAAGCACACAGTCTACACAGGTAGGCTTTCTCAGCTATTGGTTCTTGTATTATGACTGAATTTCTGCTGTGTAAAACAACTTCTGCTCTCACTTTCACATTCTCAGCCTTTTATCCTCTTCCTTAAGCTCTAGCCCAAACCGCAGATGTCAAATAAACCTGGTTGGTTTAGTTTCAGTTAACCAAGGAACAAAAGGAACAATTTCCCACTCTTTCTTAAGTGAGGGAAGTAAAGAGCGTGAATAAAAATCTGCCCGCTAATATTGTGAATAAAGCTGTGCGGCACACAAGCAGATAAGAAGGGAAAAAAGGTGGGAATAGTGTCTCATGCCATTCATTTTGGAGGAAAAAGGGGAAAGAATCATGTTGTGTCTGTCACTGCACAGGCTACAGACTTATCTTACCCCAGAGCAATGAGACTTTAATCTGAGATCCGAGTCTCTGTTCCATCAGGAAAGATATTACCTGGCAAAATATCTTTGAAGAGGAGAAGGCGGAAAGATAGTAGCAGCTCTAAAATTAAGGATGATTGTTGAAATAAGCTGTGAACAGAAAATATGTGTGCAACACACAGGGTGGTTTTTACCTGAATATCTAGCTCCACCAAAAGGACTGGATCTGAATCTTTAAGAATCACAAAGATTTAGTCCCGTTTCTCAATGCTATGGCTGAGAACAGATTTCAACCTGGTACCTATGGGGATTTGAGAAGGGAAAGACAAGGGTGAAATACCCTCTAGTCACTTTGCAAAGCATATATCCTCGGACACAGAGGAATTTGTGTGTCTGTGATATTTCTAGAAAGTGGCTGCAGTCTGCTTGGATGAGTGGTTTGTCAAAGCTGTCAAAAACTTCTGCAGTGGAAAATACTGTTCTAGATTACACATGCAACCAATATCAATAATACCTTTGGCAATTAATCCAGATTTTCTTCAAATGTTAAAATAACATGCATTGCAGTGTAGATATAAAGGCTAACTTTCGTTTGAGAATGAAAGTCAGTGATCGTTGCATTGTTCTGAAAAATTTGTTATTTATAATATAGTACTTTATATAATACACGTAATTTATTTCCTGTCTGCTGGCTCAATATCAAATGCCCAAAATAAGGAGAACAACAGTAGACTTCTAGGACCAGGGCTTGTGTTACTTGTTTTTTCCACAATCCCAAATAGTGATAATTCTACAATTTATATTCTTTTATTTCTCTGTTACAGCACTGAGGTCTGTCAGACTATAGAGTTCAGCATTCCTGAACCCAAGCAAGTTCTGGGGCTGTGGTCCTGAATCACAAACCTTTTCAGATTCCAGCTTTGTGGATTCTTGACAGCCATCTCTTTGCTTATGAATGGATCCACTAAAAGAAGTGACCCAAATGTAATCCCTAAACATACAAACGTTTGTGTGAAATAATAGTCTACATACAACCTTCAGATCAAGCAAGTTGACATCCATTTGCTCACAGTTGAGTAGAGTGTAGGATATATACAGGAGTTCAGTGCTTCTATAAGGAGCAAGACATATTTGATTTGAATATGTAGTCTTTTAACTTGATACCATACCTGCTGCATCATAGATGCTAAGAGGGAAGCAGGACAATACTATCCATTTTAATACAAACCTGCACCAGCCAAAGTAAATATATGCAAGTATGTATCTTACTAGCAATTGTTATCAGCAGTAAAGAATGAATAAACTTGATTTTGACTCAGTGGGGGTAGCCAATATATGCCATCTCCAGAGAAACCAGAGCAAAGGCTACATATCTGGATTTCTCAGGACAGTAAATTCACTAAGGTCAAACATAGGCATGAGATGTGGGTTGTTTGGTAACCTTATCTCAGAGCAACTACAGTGTGTCCTTGTATCTAGGAATAGCTCTTGCACATTAGCTATTCACTTGCTGTGAGGGCCACCCCTCATCTCTATAACCCTGACAGTTTAAATTGTAGAAGTAAAGTAATACCCTGTTGCTTGAATTAAGTTGCTTTTGCAATTTTGCTCCAGTCAGTTAAACAAGCAGGTCTTGTCTTCTGTTCACTGAAAGTAGTGACTTATATTTTTAGCTGACAATTCTCTAAAAACAGTTAAGTCATAAACCCAGCCAAATAATCCCACTGAGTTGGGACTGCTGACTTCACAGAATGGTTGAGGATGGACGGGACCTCAGGAGGTCACCTGGTCCAACACCCTGCTCAAGCAGGGCCACCTAGAGCCAGTTCTCCAGGGCTGTGTCCAGGGCCCTTTGAGTATCTCCAAGGATGGAGACTCCATCAACTCCCTGGGCGACCTGTGCCAGTGCTTGGTCACCCTCACAGTAAAAAAGTGTTCCCTGATGTTCAGACAGAACCTCCTGTGTTTCAGTTTGTGCACGTTGCCTCTGGTCCTGTCACTGGGCATCGCTGAAAAGAGCCTGGCTTCATCCTCTTTTCACACACTCTTGAGGTATTTATATGCATTAATAAGATCCCCGCTGAGCTTTCTTTTATAGAGTTGCATTGATGTGACATTAGACCGTGGCTTCTCTCTCTTTAATATAGAAATTTATTAACATATTAACATTTCAGCGTGAAGTGACAGCTGTCAGCTCAAAAAGGACATCATCCCGGGGTTTGGGCTGTATATATGTGCATGTATCCACTTAACAGGAAAGACATGAGAAAGTGCTCATCCACTGTATAACCCCAGAGGATCCCTTGGCATATTTATGCTTTTCAGCGCTTGTGTGTGTGAGGATGCCCTTCTTTTACTGAAAGGCTGATGGAATATCTGGACCGACTAATCCATGGAAGTAGTCTTTTATGGCAGACACTGTCATCTTTGCAATTAATTCAATTGTAGTAATAGTAGGCAAGGAAACAAGAATGCCATGGACAAAGATGTAATTACTAGAGTTAAAGGGAGGATTGTTTTGCAGCTGCTTTCCAGATCTGAAATGGAAAGTTTTTGTTTCACACTGGAATGAAAGCATAGCCATGCAAACACCTCCTCAAGCGCAGTCTTCCCTCAAATATCCATCCAGAGCCTGAAACCTTAGTCTTCTGAATCTTAAGTAGGTGAAGCAAGCTTTGGCTAATAGTGTAACTCTCCCACATTTGATTTCCTGCCTGAGTTAGAGAAGAGGTTGTTTCAAGGCAATGTGTCCCATGATCTTGGCTGATGTTGAAAATGAATGTAAAAATTTACCTGCAATATGACAGCAAAGACCCACCTCTTTCCACCTAATCTTTTGGTAATATCTTGAATTTGAGCATAATTGAGCATTTCCTACTTTGTGCTGTGCTTCTCCCCAAAATAAATCTCTCGACCCTACTTTGAAAGTGCTGCCATGGCTATCCTGTGTCATCTCTGGCAGCTAACTCACATCCCTTTCTCGTGAACATATCTGGCATGCTCGAAAGAGGGTATGCCCACAGACTGAGAAATGTTGCCAAATCTGGAAGAGATATGGACATAAATAAGCAGAGCTAAACACAGCTCAAAGCAATGTGATTACCAGTTTAATATTGTTTCTAGCATTTCCCCACAGGTTAAAAAATCATTTAATTGATTACAAAGACAATATACTGTTAACAACAAATACGAGATTTTTTTTTTCTCTTAGTGTGCAGATCGTTTATCAGCACTCGGTTGGAATATACACTTATATCCAAATGTTATATAGTTATGAAGACAAAGATAGGTACAATATAACTCATTCATGACAAATTAATATTAGGTATTGTAAATTAGCAAAGTTGCCATGCAAAGATCCTTCCTTCATCTATTATACCTGTACTTAGGGAGCATCATAGGAAATAGCAGGTAGCACAAACAAGTGACACTGGTGCTTTGCACATAACATACGTGCTTTTACTGCAGATTAATCACTTACTGTCTTGCTCTAATGAAAAAGCACATTTCTGGGATAACAAACTATTTCAACTGACTTCAGCTTTTTACTCAAAACAGGCATGTGCCTTTGCATATGGTGATCCTGGGGAAATTTTGTGAAGACTTTGTGCGTACGAATCCCCTGACTAAGCCGCCACCGTCATGTCTGGATTGGGATGCTACAGAAAAAGAGGGAATGTCCTGGGATGAGCTTTACGTGGCTTAAGTGCTGTTTAAATGAAAAGAGCTAGGACAAGCCTGCTCATTTTTCCCATTCCAGACTTTACAAGCATCACTTAGCCTCAGGAGTGGAGTTCCGGGACTATCTTCTTCCATCCCTCTTCCTTCACTGTATCTTTATCATAGCAAAACCTGTAGTTGCTATTTGATGATTATCACCTCACTGAGACCGCGTGCTCAGTGTGAAGTGTCTGTTCCATTTTCAGCTATCAGAATGATAGTTAAAGAGCTATACAGAAGAAAGCTAAGCCAAGATCACTGGGTGTTTTTTTCTATATAAGCTATTCCAAAATCCACAGGAAGAGCCTTCCTGTCTGATTTGCCAGCAACATTCCTATTCCTTTAAAGAGAAATGTATGTAAAGCAGAGGTACACTAATGACTTACAAGCTTCTTGCAATAAAAAATAAAAATTAGGCACCACGATACATCTATGAACTTACATAATAAATTGCAAGTAGACATAAAAAAGATTGGTTTAAACTCTTGGTCAGAAGTCATAGCTGACTTGACAAAGTCATAGTTGGATTGATAAAATACAGCTCAATGTTGCTGCCCCTTAAACCATCACTTCCAGTTATTCAGATAACTAATTTCAAAGCATTTAATAGCTTTGTCCTCTTGTTTTCCAAATGGCTGCAATAGTTTTTCTATGTTTGTTCTTCAAGTTGTATATATATACTTCTTATGAAATCTGATATACCAAAGCTGTTTGGTAAGAGTTCAAAATGCTAGTAGAGACAGAGAGATTAACTAAAATATTTTAAAATGTTATGTTTCCTAATGCAGCGTCACCTCGCAGAGGCTATGGCCGTTTCACTCTTGCTGGTTACAGTTCTGTCTGAATGAGTCGTAGTGCTTTCTTCATGTTCTCTATTACTGAAAGAAAAATAAATAAGAACTGCAAAAATGTACTTAAAGTGCATTTGTACAATTAAAAAACCCCACCTTGTTTGATTACTAAACTGTTCACATTGGAATTAATTTATGGTCACACATTATATTTTAGAGCTTTCTATTGTGAAAGTTCTGGCATTGATACTAAAGTAGAAGGTAAAAAGTTTCATGAATCAAAATGTTTAACTTAAAGGGATTTGACAAGACTCCTTTCAACTCCCTCATTTCTCAACAGCAAGCCTGGTAATCAGATGTGACGTGCATATTTGTGGTGAGATACTGCATTGGTGTCAGATAGACGGTGTAGAGAAAGGACTAGCTCAACCTGAAAAATTACATTCCTTCCTGAAATATGGGTGTTAGGTGGTACCCAGGTCATCACCAGCATTTCTTTTCTGATTCCCTCCCACCACTGGCTGGTTACATTGCGCAGCTGGATACCTTTGAGCATAGTGACTTTCACCATTCTCCAACAAACTGCTCAGATCTTGATCCTGAAAGTTCTCGCTCGTGATCTTTCAATTTGTCTTACCTGAGTAGTCCCAATAAATTTAATGGGACAATAGGTGTGCTTACGTGTTTTGCTAGAACAGGTTAGGCTATTATAATTTATTGCAAATGCTCACACACAGTCCTTATTCATTACTTTGAGATCTTAAGAGGTTCTCAAGCACAAAGGATTGGAATGGGGTCTATCTGGCTGCTTACAATGTGAAATGCAAAGTAACACAACGAGGGGGCACTTACAGAATGGTATGTCTTGTGGTTCATAAGTGTAGAGCCGGTTGGAGTATCTTCCTGTGATATCAGCTCTTACTGTGAGAGATGGGTCTGAAAAAGTAATGGTATTAAACACTGCTTTCCATTCCCACAACAGCTGAGGGCGATGTAGGTGGCACTACTTCCACAGCCCTGCTTCTGAGGTGTTCTGATTTCATCAACAAGGCAATTACGAGGCCGTTACGCTCTGTTCCAACCAACTGGTCTTGGAGAAATCCTGAACAAAAGCTAATGCTCATTTTTATATTATGCAGCTATTTTTACGTGATAGATTACACATGCATTCCATTCATATTTAAAGAAAAATATCCTGTTTTACAAGTTCTGGGTTTACATCAGGAGAAGCCAGTTTGACTGGATGCACACATAGTGAGGGTCATGCGTACATAACGCATGACCTACCTAGAGCTTTCAGAATGAAAATCTCACGATTCTTAATGATTCTGTCATACAAGCAAGTTGACATGGACATCTCTTCTCCCAGTTCCCCTTTCAAGCTTTTTGCTAACTCACTGACTCCTGTTACCACATTGCTCTCTGTCTGACCGTTGGCTTCATCTCACCTGACTTTGGATGCCACCACAGAGTCAGTCAGTCAAGGTTCCCTGTACAGTCAGTGAAAAGGAACAGGCATTCTGGGGCACGATTCATTTGATCTATTCCAGAAGTCAGCTTTATGATGGCATAAGTTATTCCTTAGATGCCACTGAGTATTGGCTTGCTCTGTGGTAATGTCCGCACTGTGGACATCTACGTTCAGTCAGATATTTGACTGTTTTCAGTAAAGTTTGTCTTATAACAGCATTAGCAAGAAGCACAGAGAGCAAAAGCCCAGATGCTAACAGATATTTAAGCATCTTGCCCACAAGCACAAATTAGGTACCCTCCAGAACATATCTGTAACCTGAGGAAGTTTACGAGGGTCAAAGCCTGCGACAGAGGGAGAACTGAACTCAGATCTGCCAAGTTCCAGACTAATGCCATGGTAATGATAAATTTTGAACTATTTTCTTTTTACAAAATGAATCATTTTGATGCCCCCAAAGGAGGACACTGGCATACATTCAGATATCACAACTTTGAGGATAGATAAATATTGTACATACCTACAAACATGATTCGAGGCACATATTGTCCATCAGGTGACAAGTTTTTATCTGTGGTTTCATGCTGGCAGAGAAATTAAAGCTAGTTATTAAAATATTTCTGCAAATTTTGCTGAAGTAGTACCACCTGTGAATAGTCTTGTATCAGAGCACAAAACCAAAAAACGTACTACTTGTGTGTGTATACACACATGCAAATGCCTGTAATAGAAATGCCAGAGATATTTAGCTAAAATTACATGAAAAAACAAGACAAACAAAAAACACAGGCCAAAAAAATATACCAGTCAAACTGCTCCAAACCCTTCATACCATGAGATTCAGCATAACGAAGTTATTTTGGGCCATTTCCTGTACTTCTTCATTTTCGGCAAAAGCTTTCTTCAATGCTGGAAAAGACATGATCATTTTGAAGTCCATCTCAAACAGTGCCTTTCCTTCTGCGTTTAGGCACCACGCTGGCCGGAGACTGGCCACATTGTTCCTGTCTCTGCTGATTTGCATTCCTGAGGAGACACTTAAGGGCTCTATCACCGCTTTTTGGTTTTTTTGACCCATGTCAGTATAACCTCCCGGCTATGAAAATGGAAGCTCTCTTCTGTAATTTATGAAGCCTGTCGTCTCAATGAATACCATGTCTCGGCTTGACAAAAGTGCATTATTCTCAGAAAATTCTTATTAGATCGATTTCAGCAGCCCTGTCCTCATCTCCTTCTTTAGTTACCAGTTCAGGAGTGCTAAACAATATTAAATCTGTTCAATGAGTCAGTAGCAAATCTGTGTCTTTTAATTTAAACTGACGAGTGCTGCATTAGGGATAGAAGGACAGCAACACTGAGTATTTTTCACGTTTTTTGTTGGGTAGTTCCATAGTGGAGTTTTTGTAAATAATAGTAATAAATTCTTAGCTTTTCAAATACATTTTCATTTACCTATTTCTATAATTTTTCTATAATTATCAGTAAATGCAGGGTATGTGTATAGATATGTGTAGTTTCTTACAAAAATATTCACAAGATTTTAACACTTGAAAAATTAAAATTACCTTGGCAGTATTGACAGTCTTCCAAATGATGAATTACCATCAGTGGCTTGTTACTTTATTAATAATAATAAAACATGTCGTTAGATCATTTGACAAGTATGCAAATAGGTGATTTTACTAGCAGACTGGAAAAGACAAATTACATTTAATCTTATGTTAACCCATAGTAAAACCATACAGACATTCTGTAAAGAACCACAGACATTTTTAAGCAAGGGAAAAGAATGTAACCCCTTTGTAAAAGAAAGAAAGAGAGAAGTAGAATTTCTATATCTAAATAGATTTTCTGAAGTAAGATATTCTAGAAGAAAGAAACAACAGAGCCATCATAATTTCATTCCCAGTTACTATATCACCAAACTCAAGAGGTATTTAATATTTCTTATGTGTGATAATCTTAATGAACTGGAATAAAAGAATTTTTATAAAATTTATGGTTTGTATCAAATACTTTCTGTGAAAATTTTCACATTTTTTAAGCTTTCTTGAATAAATATACAGTATTTTGTTTTTTTCTGTAAATAGTTTGCTGCAGTATCAGAATTTTACATAAAACAGTTCTTTGCATTTGCTCCTGTATTTTTTAAACTACTTTTACTGTTTAGCAAATCATTTACTAATGCTTGATCTGCTATCAGTGTCAAGAATTGTTCAGTTCCTAGCCACTTTCACATAGTGTACATGAAATTAATTGCCTTTTATTTTAAAAATAATTTGCCTTCAATTTAACAATAGCTTATGGTACACTATTATGATCTAAAATGAACTGTAAAAGAGATTTAAAGAAGTATTGTTTTGAATTCTCAGACATATTTTCAGCTGAGTCCCAGAGAAGATTCAAACTGGAACTTTCATTTCTACCAAGATAGTGATAAATTCTGAGTACATCATGCACGTATGCCAACCAATAAAGTGTTGGGGATAGTATCAGAGGCAGTAGATCACCATGCAAAGGCAAATGTAACTGATTTCCAGCTGTTGATTAAGGAAGGAATCAGAGGTATATAATATTAAAAAAAACAGAACGGATGTATTTTTAAAATGATAATTATTTATCATTGCTTATTCAAATGACAACACTGCTGTTGTGACAAAGGAATGACAATGTTAAACTATCAGCCCATGATGTTGCTTCAGAGCCATAAGACCCCTACAATGGCTTTTTTTTATAGACAGAAAATCTGTTTTATTTAACTGGGTGGTCTGCAGATCAGTTGTCATGGTGTTTCTTTATTCTGTTTCATTATATTATATTCAGGCATGACTGATCAACAACTCTGTCTTTCAAACTATTTTTTAATCTCTTACCTTTTTTTTGCTTGATAAAGCCCTTCTTCATAAGTTTGTACCCAGGTAACTTCATCTCCCCACCCTAGAAATATAACAAAAGGATTAACTGGTGGCCAGGCAAGTAACTCATAACAAATTCCTTTTTTTATATTTATCAATAGTTGTACACAAATACAGTTTGGGGTTTTTAGTCAAAGGTTCCCAAATGTTGTGGATTTGCGAATTCTACATCTCCCGATAGGTGCACTGGAAGATTAAAAAAAAAAAAACACCAAGAAAAAAACCCAAAAAACTCAGCTGGTCATGTACCCAGTTCAAGTCCTTTGACAAACCGGTTAGATAACTTTCTAAATACTCAGAGGTCCCTAAATCAGCACCCAAATCCTTTATATCTTTATATTGTCTGCTCTGTATTTCATGTAGACCCTGGGGCTTAATGAGAAAGTTGGCTTATACAAAAGAGAAAAAGAAAATATGACAGTCAAATAATATCAACTTTAATATGAATGTCATTAGAACAGTCTTGGGTTATAAACTTAACTCCTGAGTAATGAATTTCAATCCCTGGAGTTGCAAATACTTAATTTAATTAAATAATTTAATAAAAGCATGTCTGTTAAATAAAAGTCTCCACTGAAACAAAATCCTAATGAATCATCAGCTTCATAGCTCATGTATAGCTGGTGATGCACGGATCTCAAAAAGCAAATTGTCCAGTTGGTTTCATGCCTTCAGATCCCAAAAAAGGCCAGCCCCTGCGTAATAGATCCCTGCTTCCCAGGCAGTGTTGCTCCATTTGTGATGGCCCTCGTGGGAATTGAAGAACAGCTTCTGGAACTGGACCAGGTTAAGGCTCTGTTTCTTCTGCTCTGTCTGGACAGTGCTTGGACCAGCCCTGGTTATGCAGAGATTGGCCATTAGCTTTCTCATGGGACAATGGCTTGTGACGCTACTAGGTTGTCTCTTCTTTCAGGAGAGTGATTTTGATTACAGATGCGTCTGGTTGATGGTGGGATTCTGGTGTGTTGACCAGTGCATCCCCAGCTCTGGCTGCAGTCAACTGTTGATGTAGCTAACTGCACAGCGGAGTCAGCAAGAGTCATTTTGCAGCAGGTTTAAGTATTCCCCTTTGATCAGTGAAAATTACAAGTAAAGCACTCAAGGCATCCCAGAAAGCCTAAAGTCAGAATTAGAAAACTGACACTTGCTTTTTGTGACTGTTTTTTACAAAATTGCCAGAATTGAAGGGATTTTGTTACCTTTTTAGGCAGTTAGGTTTAGTGAAAAAAAAATAAAATCCTGATCTAGGCAAGATAGGCACTAGATACCACACTGAGTATAACCTTTCTCCTGGGATGCCGCTTACGAGAACTGGTTTGCTGTTTCTCTTTGGTTAGTCCATGTGTTGCATGCTTTTATCAAATGCTCTCTGAGCAATTAGGCTCAGATGGGACCTCTTGTGACAGGTGGGGCTTTGCCAGTGTCTCGTCTGGGAAGACCTCAGAGGTGTGCTGTGGGGTCTGCAGGCTTTGCACAGCTTGCAGAAGAGGGCAGAGAGGGAGCTGGAGATTTTGGGAGGTAAATAGGCCTGAGAGCAGAGGGAAGATGGAGAATAGGAAAGGACCTTGGTAAGCTATTGCTCTGCTTGTATTTCTATGGATTGATCAGACATAACTTAAAATAGGGTCTTTAGTTACCATCCAGGTTGAAAATTATGCACCGCAAGGAAGTGAATTACTCACTGCAAAGCATGACTGTGACTACCTGATAAAAAGCAAAAGCAAAAAAAAAAAAAGCCACGCAGAAAACTTCCACCAGCGGCTCAAATTGTTGTTCTGGGTATAAAAATGGGTCTGTAGAAATTGTTCCATAGCAACTGAAGTTATGAAACTGTGTGTCAGTAGTTATTAAGTTACCGTAACAAAATACCTTTTAACTGCCATGTGAAAGAATATTTTTTCACTGATATTCCTACAAGTGCATCCCGATTTCAGAAGCTCAGTTTAGGTTATCTGCTTCTACTAGGCCACTCTCAGTTATATAAATTGTGCAGGTTATACGATGCCCTCAGCCATAACCTTAAGAGAATACTGATGGAGTGAAATGACATGCAATAAGAAGACGCACTACTGAGAGTGTCACTTAATGCTAGAGAAACACACCTCCGTAAGTGTATATGTGCTTTCAAGTATATTCCAAATGAAAACATTTGCTGACCTATATGGTAAGGTAAGGAGGTAACTACATACAGTAAATATACAGTACCTCTTGACAGTGTCTGAGGTGCTCTTTTTTCCTTTTTGATCGCCATTGCAAGGTTGGAAGAGACTGCAATTAGCAGGAGAGACAAGGCCAATGTTGAATGGAGCATTATTTCTGTGAGATCTCTTTCAGCACAGCAAGGAAACTGGAAAGCAAAGCAACAGCTTTAATCACGTGGATTTGTCACCTGGTGCAATGTTAAATCAATGTGTTAGTGGTATCCTACCAACCTATACTACAGAGGCAATTTTGGTTATTTCTAGAAATGCCATTCTTTGTGAGAAAAGTGCAAAATGGAGGTGCTTAATTTTATCATGCAGCACTGCTTTCAGCTGTCAAAATTAGGCTGCAGGGGATATTTCTCACCGTGTGATCAGGGGAACAAAGTTCATTATTTCTGGTCACCCAGCATTTGAGTCTTGTGAACTAGTACAATGTTGTAATACTAGATCACAAAATTTTCAAGACAGTGCTACTAGTTGTTCATTCTGTTAGTTTTTTATTTTCATTGAAATGTAACAGCATGGGATCTTTTTCATGCATAGCAGGGTTTTTTTGGTCAAAAGATGTCTCATTATATCCTCCTTAATAAAATAGAGAAATTGACAGGTATTTGCCTCCAGTTATAATACATTTTAAATCAGCAAATCCCTCCAGAATGTTGAAATTGCCATAATTTTTTCAGCCTGCACTCTGTGAAACAAGATGTTAAAGATTTTGAGAGAAATGTTAAAGAAATTTCCAGCTGTTTCTCACAATGAATACTCAAAAAATTTCCCCATTCTTCATGGCATTTTTAAACAGAGTTTCAACTCAAGTCCTGCTTAATAAGACAATCCATCTGTGCTCCTGGTTGTTTCAGTATTTTGAAGATGTTTGCTTCTCTTCCTGACAAAAATCATTATAAGAAATTCAGTAACTTCTGATCTTGATAAAAGTCAGAACAAAAGCGACAGTTGAGGAAAGGCATTACAAAGCCAAATTTTTTGAATTGATAAGTCTTCTTTCTCCCCGGTACAATCATCTTTAAGTATTAAAGCTCTTGTGTTCAGGTGGATGCCTGACAATTTGAACCAAGTTAAAAAATATGATGCATGTAGCCCAGGATACCACCCAGTCAGCTTATCAGTTCTTGCTGGAGATTCCACTTTTCAGAGGCTGAGGTTTAGGAGTTACCAGGATGGCCCATTGAGAAAGCGCATTGACTTAAATAAATAAAGAAAAAAATAATCCCCCAAAGCACTTTTGCTTGTATTCATAAAGAAAATTTCAAACTTGAATTTAAAAGTGATGTCCAGTATGGAATTGCAGCCCTGACCACTGGTAAAAGAAGATGCTTCGTGCTTCTTAGAAGAGAGGCATGAAAAGTGCAGCAGCTTTTATCCTTACTTTAATGAATTCCTCAGTATTACTAACATCACTGTTGACAGTTCAATTTCTAGTGAACAAATTCAAATACAGCTTCCACCAACTGACAATCTCAATACAAGAAAAGCATTCTGTTAAGTGACTGAAGAAAAAATTTGCATGTTAAAGTGTGCAAAATTTTAGAAAAAAATTAAGTATCATCTTATAATAAGAATTCTACATTTCTGAAGAAATTTCCCTGGGTTGCTAAAATAATTAATACATTAATTATATTTTTCTCCTCAGTCTTGTTCACAACAGTTCCCTTTCTCCCCTACATGGCGTCACAACTCTGGAGTTGTTCTTGTTTTCACATACTTTCCTCTTTAGGCTGGTTCATGTTAGCTATTGTTGATTGAGTTTGAGTAAGCAGTCTCCTTTGGAGCTTATTAGTTATGTACATTAGTTTGGTGATTGGAGATTATGGATGTTTAACAGGAAAATATGAAGTTTCCCAGTGTTTCCTAAGAAGAGACTATAACTTTTAGTTAAGTCTGGGGGATGAGAATTTTTTGGTAATAAAAATTCCATTCAAATTTTCCCCACGTTTGTGCAGACCACTAACTGCAAAAGCAAAAGCACATCATTACACCCTACTACTATAATCTTGAAAATGAGTATTTGTAGTAACTCTACGTTAGAGTTAATAACTATCTTTAGTATCAATTTACCTGTTAGATGTTAATAATAAAATCTAGCATTTATATAAACATGTTAAAATGCTACTTACATATAAATAATTACAGCTTTGAAATCACATCAGATAAAGCAGGTATGGAATGCATGAATCAGTTCTTTCTTTCATGATGTATTCATGGAAAAATCAAAGTGTAAATCTCTTCAAGTCACAGGATTAACAATCTGAAGCTTAAATAATTGATTATCATCCTACTGAAAACCAATAGGGTTTTGGAAAGATAATTTATGGAGCTGTAGCTGGAGGCAGTTTAAATTCAACATTCTGAATTTTTGATGTTACATGATCCAATGTTAGTTAATTGATTTAGAGAAAAAAGTGACAGCCAAGACCGTACAGACTGCCTTCACCTCTCTGTCAGAACAAATGTTTTGCTAGCTAATCTCTAAGCATCTATCATTTGTCTTTTTTTGTATAACTAGGCTTGTAATACATGTATTGAGCAAACCTCATCACTGTAGTAAAGGAAAGCTAAGAATGCGAAATACTTGCTTACCAGCAGCGATCAGTTCTCGTGATAGCAGGTCCTTTTTCTGGAATGGGTTACTTAAAAATCAGTGTGGTTTTAGCACAGAACACCTGAGCTGCCCAGGTCTCTGTGTAGCAACAGCCCATTCAGCTGGGAAAAAACTGAGATGAACCTTTTAGCTGAAAACCAAATTCCCGTGTTTCCACCCTCCCCCTTCCTTTTCTGCTATCCCTCCAACTTTCACTCTTGTGAGTTCCCATGCTTGTACACTGCATCCTTGGATTTCTCTTCATCTTGGCTTGTATCAGGTGTCTTGTACGAGGACTGAAAATAAATAGTGGCTTATGTGTGTCTGCTACTTCCCCCCTCAAACAGTTTGAATCTGGCTTATGTCCAGTGAAAAAAGAAACCACCAATGAAATCTGGAACTGTAGGTGCTTTTGTTCCCAGTGAATGGCTGGGTTCACTGGTGCTTGAAGATAGGTATGAATCTAATAGCAAGATACAAAGGTTACTTTGTGTAGAGGAATGTAATTAATAAATAAAAGGATTTTTTTTTTTTTGAGAGGGAAATAAAATTATTTATTTAAAGAATATGGTTTAAAGTATCTGCTTATTGCTTCTCTGAGTTGCAGTTTAAAAATGGTTTGATTCTTTGGACCTGGTGCTCGATATGATTTTGACCTAACTTCACTAATACAGGAGAAGTCCTTTATTCATCAGCTTTGCACAAAGAAGGAATTAGCTGGATCACCTTTTCCCACCTCCTTGGGTAGCTTTTACAGGGGAATCAGAAGCAATCCTCATTTGGTTCTTCCTCTCCCGTGTATTTGTTTATATGGATTGTATGGTTACACTCTTTCCTCCTCCTTTTCGTATAAAGTCTGAATTCTTATTTGTCTTTGATGCTTTGATCTCCTGATATTTGTTGTCGCTGACATGTATATGATTAAAGACGTATAGTTCTTGTATTATGTATTATCAACTACTTTTGTACCAAAAAGTGCAAAATGTGGCTTTCTATACTTTTAGTGCTGAGTTATCTTTAACATTCGTAATGGAGAATTCAAGCTTGCATTTGCAGTTAAAAAAAATATAGTAACTGTATTTAAATCCATAATACTCTTAGCTCCTGGAGTGGCTGAAAAAGACAGGAATGTAGTTTGGTTACAAAAGAAGTGCAGGCAGATATTTAAATCAAAGTCTTACATTGTATTTATTAATTTAAATTTTAAGCAAATAAAAAAGACTATCTGAAGTCAAACCAAGGGTGATTTAAAGAACATCCCTCTATCCAAGCTTTGGGTTTTCACATGGAAATTCCAGACACTGAAACTTCAATTATTCTTGCTCTTCAGCTAATTAAAGCTCATTAAGTAATTAGAAATATAGAAATTTTCCAAGTGTACCTAAGTGTATTTCTGCTCAACCCTGAGATATTATGTTCTTCAACCCTGACATACTGTGTTCTTTACTGCACAGGTTTCTTATTCTAAGGAGTAAAGGGGTAGACATTCAATCAAATAGATTAAAATTTGTGCCAAGCTACCTGTGAGTGTCTTTTGACAGGAGAATGTTCAGCAATTTGTCTTCTGTATTCTGTATTTGAAGATAAGAATTTCAGCCTTTTTTTTAATCTTGCCATGGAGAAGTTGGCAGTCCTGGTCAAACAGACCTTACTAAGGTTAAATACTGGAAGAAAATGACTGTAATACTTTATAAATCCAAGCTGGATACCTTCACTATACCTATTCAGTCACTGCTTGTTAGGTGGGACCTTATCAGCTCTCTGTCCCTGCTTTCTTCTGCATGTGTTCAGCATTCACACCTGAACTGAGCGTGAAGGTGGGGCTCGTGCTAGCAGACTTGCCTTCCACCCCAGCTGCACTGCCTGACATTCACGTCACCAACCCGTGCAGCGGCCGTTACCAGCCAAATAATTGAATCTATGTACTGAGCACATGTTTCTGCACTCATTCATTGAACTTGGCCAACTTTGTCTCCAGGGTAACGTGTGTGGAAGGTGTTTCCATTTTTCTCTTCCATTCTAGAAGATTCATGTTGGAGGTACAAGTAACTATGGGTTGACTGTGTACATACAGTTGTATCCAGGTCAACATTAGGAAAGGTAAGAACTCGCTAAATAAGGAAAGAACTTGCTAAAAGCAAGGCAGCAACAGAGCGTGTGAAGAGGACAGACTTTTAGAGAGAGAAAGATCTTGGAGAATATCTGACACTTGGAATCGCATGCTGGCGCTTTCGTGTGAGTCATGCAGCAGCAGATTTAGGTACATATCCATACAAGCAGCCCATTTATGAAATGTGAAACCGACTTTTAAATTTTGCTTTACTTAGTGCTGCCCAAACGCTAATTCAGAAAAAAAAATGCCGACTCCACTGTATTGATCAGTACCCTGATCTCACCCTTTCTGTGGCCTCATGAGTGTTTGTTCTGGGACAAGGCAGGGAATGCCCTCCTGTATTGAACGCGCAGCTGATCAGGGTGTAACAGGACAACCCCATGTGACATTTGCTCTTACTTATGTGTAAGTTTAAATTGAAGTGATCATGGACCGACTGCATAAGAGAAATACAATTTATTCATATAAATTTTTTTTTGAGTCAAAGCCTAGACAAAATACGTGGGTAAGGTGCACAAAATCTTCAGTGTCAAAACTAACGCCGAGGTGATATCTCTGTAGACAGAAAAGTCAGTCTGCAAACTGAAGTATCTTGCTGCAGTCCACAGCACGGGTCAGTAACAGAGGATGAGCATTGCGACTGGTCTAAACAGTCTTTCCCACCCCTAGGCTGCAGAAATCCCTAGGGCTAGGTAGTTCAGCTTACCGTGTCTGTCCTGGTAGTGTTTGCTCAGCTATGGCTTGCTTACGTGACTCAGTTACAACAGTGTAGTGAACTTCTCTGCATCTGCTGAGCTGCAAGACCTCTGTAGGCCCCAAGCATGAGTGCAGGCAATGCTGGGCTTAGTTAACATGATAACCATATCAGATTTGTTAACCTGTGGGAACTTATTTAAGCTCTTAAACTGAGAACAAATCTGAATTTGCTGAATGCACAAAAAGTCCACATCTGAAAGAGTTTCTAGGGAAAAGGATCCCACAGTGACACATCTTTACCTTGTGTGGTTTCTCATGGGTTATGGCTTCTTCTCATTAGGGTAACAGTGAAATCCCCTGAATTGCAGCAGGCTTAGTAGAAGAAAACCATATTATAAGTAAAATGAAGTATCTTCAATTAAAATGAAAAAGAAAATATTTGCTCTTGCTTTTGTCTTTAAAAAATTTCCTCCTTCGGTACTTGCAGAACTGAAACACTCCTGTATGATACCTGCTCTCTGCTGCTCCCATTTCTTTGGCTTCTACACAAACTGGCCTCTTTCTGTCCTCAGGGGAAGATATGAAGAGGGTGATGATGTGTAGCACACCTCAACTACAGTAATAAAAAGGAATATTAAGGCCCTCTAGAAGCTGTTTTCTGTTTTAGGACCTATGATGTAGACACTTTTTGGGTCTATCAGGCAAGCTATCCTAATTTTGTAAGCATTATAGCTTACAAGAAAGAGGGGAGCAGACCTGGTGAAATGTGTTGGAAGGGGCCTGCTGGCCATGCTGTCTGCTGCTGCAGGTGAGCTGGTCTCGCTGCGGGAAGCCAGGGAAGGTTTCCAGCTCAATTGCATTAAACCCTGACTGCGTTTCTTCATTCAGCAGATGAAAACAAATGGTTTGACTTTTTTTTTTTTCCTTTTTTTTGTAAGCCTGGTAGTATCAGCTCCCTCCTTTATGACGGTAAGACAAAAGGCTCTGGGTTTAAAGAGAGAAGCAAAAATGTGCTAGCGTCACTGTTGGAGGAAAGAAAAGGGAATGAAAGATTCAGGTTTCAGTGATGAGTTACTCCTATATAAAAGATTTCCTTCTTTTTCCTTGTGAGTTGTTCCACAAAGATCCTAGCATTAAGATGGGTGTGAATTTTTGATAGTACTGCTGCTTGTTTTTGCTTGGACCACACTGTAGTGAAGGCTGGGAGTGAAATGCCTGCCCCATGGAAATCAGTTGGCTTTTGCTTGGATGAAGTCAAAATTTTCCCAGTGAGTTTTAAAGATTGCTACTTGTGCTAGGCATTGACTTTCAGGAGGCATTTGAGCAACCTGGGAACCTGCTAGTAAACTGAGACACCCCACTCTAACCTTAGTGAGGTTAATCCCACCACTATGGAAGTCTACACCCAGCGTACAGTGTGTGTCCAGTTAGTCTTTGGTACATTAGTACCCTGGAGTGGTATGATGGGACATTGATGTACATTACACCCTGCTGAAACAGTATGTTCTGTGCAAGGCGTAAAGCTCCTTGAAGCCTGACCACCCCTCTTGCATCCACCTTTGGGCAGGCAGAAGCTGAGACCTGTTGGCTGAACTTCCCACGGCAGCAGCTCATTCGCCCATGTGGACCTCAGCTGTGGTCCTGCACGACGGAGCATATCCGCCTTAGGAAAGTAGCAATTACAAAAGCTGTCCTTGTTCTTTACCCTACCCAGGGAACCATGCTGTGGGGAATACCTCTCCTGCCTTGGAGAGGCAAGATACCAACCACAATCAGGCAAGATATCAGGACAATAAGATGAATTCTCAATCTCAACTACACCAGGGCAAAGACTTGCAGAAGGTAATGCCATTGCTTGTTTCACTGCATCTGTAACTGAGATGGCATGCAAATTCATTTGTGATATGCACCTACTACATTATCCTTACAATTGTAATTGCACAGGCGTATGTGTGGAATGACTTATAATGAATTAAGTGTTGATGGACAACATTGCAATGTTTGTCTCCTAGGGCTTTTTTTACTTTGGAAAGTTGATATAGACAGTTCCTAGTTCCACTTTCAAAAACTGCTGTGATGCCTTCATAAGGATGTTAACCAGGGCACAATGGTAAGTAGATTTTTCTTCTTTGTTTTTGAACCTGCTAAAGATAACTGTCTTAAGAATGTATGTAACTTAAGTGCATGGTGGAGTAAGCAGAAATTTTCAGTAGCACCATTTTTCAAAACTTTATGAAAAGAAAATCTTCAAAACACCAGAAGGCCTTTTGTATTTAAATATTACAAAGGAAAAGTCCCTTGGCAGTCAGAATGGTTAGTTTTCTCTGGCACAATATAGATGTAAATATAAGAAGTTTTACTTCCCACTGGCATCCTGAAAGCTTTTTTCCCCCTGTTATAATTATTCTGTTAAAAGTTGGACTTACTTCAGACTCATTATGTCATAACATTGAGGTGAGAAAAGGGATGGAAGAGCAGGGAAGGAAGAGAAGAACTTGATCATGGAGAGCAATCTACAGACCAGCAGACCTGAGGACAGGGAAACCCAGACTGACAAGAGGATGTAGGCACTGTAGTTAATTGCCTTTGCTTTGGCAGTGAAGCTTCTCAGGCAGCCAGGGTGTTGCCACCAGCAGTGGTCCTGGTAGGATGGAGCAGCTTTGTGCTCATTTCTGGGTGAGCTCAGCAAAGGTCCCACAGCGTGCGTGCCTGTGCCCAGGTCTGGGAAAAGGCTTCATCAAGCAAAAAGAGTCTCATAATGGTTGTGCCCCCCCCCAGCCTGGTCCCCGGGTACGTACATATCAGGGTGACACTGAAGGATATGTTTTCTGCCTGCGTGTGTGGGTCTCTTTGAGCAGACAACTTTTAAATACCAATTCCTTCTGTCCATTTAATCCCATGTTACTGATACTATCTTTAGGAAGCTTTTTGTACCATTAGGGTCATAAATTAATTCTCAGGTATAGAGGCAGTTTTTCAGTTCAGCATAGAAAAATAGGAGGTGGCAGATATCACAGTGACCCATCAGGCTGCATGAATCCTGGAGCACTTGCTCAGTTATTATACTGCCTTTCTAGTATGTGATATAATATTTTGTGTCCACATATTTCCTTCAATATGCTTGACCCCTTCAAATGATATACAAACCTGACCACTGTCTAGCAAGTGATGTACAAGGATTGGTGGTGAAATCCACATGTATCTGCAGGATAGCGGACTAAACCGTGACGAGGAAGCTGTCTTGTAACTACACAATTTGGAACAGCATGTACATGAATATAAATATAGGTCTCAAATGAAACGTCCATTCAGGACAATGTAAATAGGCAGTTTATAATAATCCTTCAAAGAGGACATTAGGATTAAAAAGTGTTGGTGGCAAAAAGCTGGGGAGTCCTTGGGAGTCTTACCTAAAGATGGTACCTCCAGCTACTCCTCACTAGCAGCAAGACTGATCATCATAGGCTGATTTGGAGGGTTAAACACTCGTTGTTGATCTGCTTCCCCAGAAAGGGAGGTTGCTGATGAAGATCTTACCCTGTCCAACTCTGCCTTAGCTCATGCGTGAGCAAGGGATGAGATCACAGCTCCTGTGACAGCTGTAATTCAGCATCGTTCCTGCAACTTCTATTGACAACTCTGCAAAAGACTTTTACGCATGCCCAATGTGCCTGTGCAAATCAATACAAAATTAATTAGGAGCTTGCACAAACACAGTGCCCAAACAAATTTTACCCTAAACAATATGGCAAAGCTTCACAGAAGATACCCTTTCACGGGTGAGAGGCACTTCTGGCTCCTAACACAGGTAATTGCTGTGCAGTGGGTCTGGACCTCAGGGCACAATCAAACAGCAAACACTGCAAGAGCTGAGAACTACGCTTTGGGCTCAGAGTGCTGAGCATTAGCTTTCACTGCCAAACAGAAAAATGAGTAAATGGAAAAACCCTGCAAGTGTCCGTTGGGCATAGGTTTTGACTGACAGCCAAAAATCATTATTAGAAAATTCCTGGTTTGTTTCAATAAAGCCATTTAAAGAAATCTAGATATGACATGCTGCTTTGTTTCTGTGTGTGTCTTTCAAAATAGTCACCATTGTGGAAATGTCGCTTCTGGTATTACAAGCTGATTCACAACAGATGCACTTTTTTTTTTTTTTTTCCCCTAAAAGCAGAGCTCTAGGTAATGCTCAAGTGAACAAACTACTCCAGTGTTGCCTGAGCCCCAGTGGTTTTCTTCCACTGGACCACTGTGTTTTATTAACTTTGTATTCCTGTAAAGACATTGTTATGGAACATAAGCATAATAATATAACTGGAAAAACATTTGGTGAATTAGTTTTTACAGTGGTTTACACTGGCTGCAAACCACATTCTCTGCTTCTCAGGCCAATGCCTATGCTTTCACTTCTAAGCCTTCATCTTATTCCAGTACTGTCACCTCTAACCCCGTCCAGGGTTTTCTCTACTTTTCTGGGACACTCTGGTTCCTCCATCCTTCAACTGTCCTGTGGTACAGCCCCTGGAAAACTTGGTTCCAGGTTTTGCCAGCACCTCGCTGTCAGCTGCTCTGCAGCTCTGTGCCTCCATGAGTCACTACTGTCTATTGGCTTCCACTTCCCAAGGAGATTATTTTCCTGCCCTCAAGCTTCTCAAATTTCCCAGGCACTTTTACAGATATAAAGCTTTGAAGACTGTCAGGGAAAAAATGCAATTTATTATTTTTCATGAATTTTGCTGAGATTTACAGAATAAGCGTGTTTTGGTAAATAAAAGGAAACCAATGCTGGATGTTGTTGTTTCTTCCCTTTGGTCCAAAAGTACAAGCTGTTCTGGACAATGTTTATTTAATGCCGTGTGAGCTCTGACAGGCAGATCTTGCCCTTCTACCAGCATATCTTCCTGTTGCGCTATGGTTCTAGCCATGCAGTTTTCAAACAGTCCTCTAGGTTTCTGCTAGGAGAAAAGCCATGTTTATTTAGATCCAGGCATCTCTCCATCTGAATATCAGCGCACAGCAATAGCAAGGGGAAGCTCTGGAAGCCATTCTGGCCTCCCAAGCTCCTGGTGCACGCCTGAGCACGCACTGCCAGCCAGGAGGAGGGGTACAGCTCACCATGGCTGGCCAGATTGCGGACGGCTCTGAAGGAGCATGAAGGGTTGCCACCTGCCTGCTTTTATTTCACCATCTCAGAAGAGTCCTTTGGAAACATCTTTCCAAAGGGATCTGGTACAGATACAGCTTCCCAAGTTGTTTTGTGTTTGCAATCCTTAATTAGAAAAGAGGGGAGTCTTGCATCCTGCCCCCTGTAAGTCTGGAGCACAGCGGATAAGCCTGGAATTATGGTGCATCCTCGGGCCTCTTGGTTTTCTCCCTACCATCAGACTCTGCCTACGCACAGGGCTGCATTTGATTTGGTGATATGGCAGAGCAGGGACAGGGGAGGAGCTAGAATGACCCTTTCCCCAAGGCTTCGTTGGACCTTGGTTAACATGAGGACCTGCAGAAGGTCCTCGTACACCTCTGCTCCAGCCCCCTCTTGCCGGACAGTGGGCAGCTGTACACTGCTGTGCCCTACCATCATGGGTATGGCAGGGAAGAGGGCTGGGGTGGCAAAAACAGGCAGCTCCCATCTGTGTACAGTGCATTGACATCCACAGCTTCGTGTTGAGTCTCTTCTCATAAAGAGCGATCTAGCAAGCACCTACACATCAAGGAATCATGTGCAGCAACTAAGCCTTTCTGGTCAAGTGCGTGTTTTCTCTATGTTGAATCTTACTCTGTCAACTGTGAACAAATACCTCACTCCTCAATGTGTATTCCATCTTACAAAGCAGAAAACTTACAGAAATGGTTTTCAGCTCACCTGAATAGAGAGTATGATTTCTTTATCTCAATAGATTATGAAGTCTTATTTAAACTGTGGGTTGAGAAAATGATATCTAGCATTATTTTGCCTTCAAATTTATAAATTTTTAATTTCTTTGAGACTTGCAATGTCTTGTTCAGGCGTTTTTCCGAAAGCTGCTAGAATGGCTCAGTAACTCTTTGAGGAAGCTGAAGTACTTTGAGATCTGACTTGATTATCCTTGAATTTCTGGATAATGTGATTTTTAACAGAATAAAAACACTTGGGGTACTAGGATTCAATCAATGACTTGCTGAAGCATCAAAATCTAAAGAAAATTAAATGCGAACACCGCTGCAGTTGGAGGCTTGGGTGGGATTTCTGTAGAGCAAATACGCTCTTTCGGTATTTATAGTTATACAACCCTTTAAGTTTATTGATGTGGTCCATAAGACAAGAATTTGATCATTCCCAATGCCTCTAGTTGGCAGTGTTGCATTACTAATAGCTCAAGGACAAATGTTTTTATTTTAACTTTGCTGGATTCCAGTGATGAGTTCAGAATACAAATCATTTAAACATAAAAGTGTTTGCATATAAAAATTCACAAAGCTTGGAAGAACAGTTAAAAATCAATTTTGAAAAATCAGAACACTTTTAAAATTTTTAAAAAATTTTATTTATGTGCACATAAAGTAATTTGTGAGGGGACAGGGGTAGAAACCCAGACCAGATTTTAAGGAAGAGAGCCAGGAAATTCAGCATGTGTTTTGGAAGAGATTGAGAGCTCAGAAATATTCAATGAAACTTTCTGACTGCCACAAGAAATGAAAAGCGGCTGCATTCCCCTACAGTCAGAGTGTCCCAATAAAGACTTCACAAGCAAGAATGCTCTCCAGAAACACATTGGACTACTTTGCTGCAGCTGTGAGAGTGAGTCAACCAGGCATCTGTTGAAAGAGGTGCCTGTTGCTGCAGTGTTTCTGTGATGTTTTCCTGCAGTGACATCACTGTATCTACTTTAAAATGTAATACCATATAAGAAACAAAAGACATTGTGTGCTGTGAAATGAGAGTGTTTACAGTATCTTCTGGTGTTTAAGATTTCTGTACAGGTATTCCTTTAACTTTTACTATAATAAGGGGTTTGTCCCAGGGCTTGCTTCCATGAAGGACTGACGCAAGAGGGCATGAGAGCAACTCAGTATCTCTTAGCTTTTGTCTCCCTTTTTACTCTCTGTTCTTGAGCCAAACCTTGATCCTGCAAGTTTTTGAGTCCTTGGCTCCATTCCAGCACAACACTTGATACATATTTAACTTTAGGCACATTAGCAACCCCATTGATGTCCATAGGACCACTCATATGCTTAAAGTTAAGCATGTTCTCGAGTGTCTATAGTGGATCAGAGAATATGGGACTGAGGTCCCTGGCAAGTCTCCAGGAAGGCTTCTCCTAAAGAAGCCAGACAAGCTTCTCTTCTGATGCGGACCTGGTCTGGTGCAGCCGTGTTTATCCCCAACAGCCAGTTGCTTGGGAGGGGCTCTAGCTGATCATTCCTCATCGACTGAGCAGACCATGCTGCTTTACCAACAGAAAAGTTTCAGCTTTGGCCATTGCGATGTAGAACCGCTCACCTGAGCACTTTGTAGATCCGCGACCTGAGTTTCCTGAACTAACCCCTTTGGTGGTGCTCACCCGTTACCCTGAGTCTGAGCTCATTCACAGTGGTTGATCCATGGAGCTGTCATCCCTTCATCTTCAACCTGTTGTTGTCACATGGAGCGCTTTTCTTTCAGTCTGAAAAAGGTAAGTGACAACAGACTTCCATATTACTAAAAGAGAAAGCTGCTTTCACATATATTGACCTCCACAATATGTGTGAATATTTAATATATTCAGAAAGCTTGAATCAGAAATTAAAAAAAACACCACAAATAAAAATTGTATGGATTGCTACGGCCTCCTGTTGTTACAATTCCTATCTGAGAAGCAAGATAAAGTTAGCATTACCTAATTGAAAACAATTTCACTTTGAGTAGAGGAGCAGAGGTGGAGACAGCAAACATGTAAAATATGGGAGTATCTTGAAATGTTGACAGGTATCCCAGGTGTTGCTTTTCTTTATCTGCATGGCCATTAAAAATTGTTAAATACCACAGTCTGGCTTCCACTGAGTAATCATTCCCTTTTAGTGTTGAAATATATTTTTAGCCTGGCTAAACATAACCTTTTGCTGTTTTGTTGCTACGTTTATAGCCCACATAGCTGATGCAGAAACATCTTTAGCTTCAGATTAGCTTCTAGCCACAGTATTTTCTTGTTGTTTTTTTTTTTTAAAGCCAAGGATTAATAGGAGACAGACAGAAACATAGGACTGAGTCATCAAGTGCTGTCCTCCACTCCTGGATGCAGCCCCACCATAATATCCTGCTTATATATGCATTAAAGTTACTTAGGAATTTTGCCCATTCTTCTTTCTCAAGCCTGCCCTTGAAACTCACTCCTTTGAGAGAAACTCTAATTTAACTAGTCTTAACTTACACTTGGCAGCTTCTGATCAAGTGTTCTTTCGCCAGCGTTGCCCTAAATTATTCTCTCTCATAAGTATTTCCACAGGGAAATCATATCTTAGCTTGGTCTTCTTTCTTCTGGATGGAACAAAGGAGGGATCTTGAGTTTCTCATTGCAAGAAAACGTCTTCATTCACCACATCCAGTTTCCCTTTTCTGCGTCTATTCTAGTAGGAGTTCAGCGTTCCTGAACAGAAATGTACCACTATATTACAGATATGGTCCTACGAGGGCCTGTACAACTACTCTGTCTCTCTGGAGACAGAGAATATAGTCGTCTGATACCTCCTGGTGTCACATTTGCCTCTCTTACAGCTTTTTTTAATATTATTTACCAATGTTCAATCATAGTACAATCCATCAAATGGCTGACCATGGTTACACCCACACCTTTATCTTTTCCAATTGACAGACCTCAAAGTTTGAGCAGAAATGTCTGCCAGCATTTCTGTAAAAGGAATTTTTTATAGCAGTGCCTTTTCCGTCATTAACAGTCTTCATCAGATGTGGATGAACTGGCCTCTACAGTGAGGAAAACTGGAACAACTTGCATCTTTCCCTGTAGGAGTATTCACTCAGGCTATAGCTAGCCTAAAGCAGTTAGTCTCCCTAAAGCCACTACTTCAGGCAATGGAGATGAACAGAGACAACTGCAAACATACAGGTTGTCTACCCTAAATCACCATCTGGAGAAGCCAGGTGGAACCTGGATGGGAGGTACCTCATAAAGAGACCTTAGGAGATTGGCTCCTACCGGCTGTTAGTCCCTGTAGATATCTTTCCAGTCATATCCTTGGAAGATGTCATTATATCTGCATTCTTCCTTAGCACATACATCAAAATAGATGATGTTAGATCTCAAAAAAAAAAATTAAAATCTTAACAGATTTCAGTCCCAAAGATCTAGATATTTGAAACACTAAAATCTGTGTTACTGATACTGAAGCTAACCTTAATAAGTCTGTTGTATGCCCTAGCCATCACTGTACACCTGTTTAACTGATATTCTGCTGACAATCATTTCCAAGGCTTGCATAATAGCTTCCAGCTGTGACACATTCCTGTAAACGTTTTTTCAGAATAAAGAATGATCTTTTGTTTGAATTAGTGAGGTGTCTCAGTAGACAGGTATAACCTGGCAGTTCTTTGTTTTCGATGATGTTGATATTACACAAAAGGCGTTGTAAGAGATTCCAGTGACTTTATCTTTTCCCCTTTCTTGAATAAGAAGCATGTTATTGTTGTATATACATGAAAAGCATTGCAACTGATATTTGGCTGAAAGATTTTGGTGCAGGGTTTCAGGAAGCATGGTTTGTGGTGAGGTGTGGGTTGCAGCTAGCCTGGGGTTCTGCTCAGCTTCTGCCACGTTGCATTTTCATGCTGAAGCGGAAATTAATGGATTTCTTTCTCAGATTACACCACTGCAAATTGGAGACAGCCCACAGAGAGACCAACATGTTCAGATTAAAGGTTGTGAAGTAGTATTCACATTTCTTAACTTTATGCGGCTAATGAGGAAGATACTTTTGTCTAGGCTAAGATAGATTAAGCTACACTCCTGTCCTTAGTCACCGTCTTGAGAGATTCCTTCTTTCTTAGTTGACTCTCAGCAAATGCTGAGGATATTGGCCTCTTCTGTGAAGCGAGGTGCCTTGGACAGCCTAACTGTAGATTCCTCCATACTCTGCAAGGACTGTTGTCTAAACAGAAACACATATGTTCAGGAAAAAAACACAATCTTGAAATATATGGGGAAACATAAATCACTGGAAAGCATGTAGGTCTTGTATTTATCTTAGATATCAACTTGTTGTGGTTTAACCTGAGGCAGTAACTAAGCACCACACAGCCTGGTGGGATGGGGGAGAGAATCGGAAGGGTAAAAGTGAGAAAACTCATGAGTTGAGATAAAAACAGTTTAATAATTAAAAAGAAATAACAACGAAGACGATGACGATGACAACAACAACAATAATAATTTGCAAGGAAAAGAGATAAAAAATAACAGAGAGAGAAAAATAAAACCCAAGAAAGACAAGTGGTGCAAATGAAAACAATTGCTCATCACCAACTGACCGATGCCCAGCAAGTCTCCGAGCAGCAGCCTCCCTGCCAACCTGCCCCCTGGGTTTATTGCTGAGCATGACGTCACACAATATGGAATATCCCTTTGATTAGTTGACGTCGGCTGTCCCAACTGTGTCCTCTCCCAACTCTTTGGGCCTCTCCAACCTATTCGCTGGCAGGACAGCGTGAGGAGCAGAAAAGCCTCGATGCTGTGTAAGCACTCCTCAGGAATAGCTAAAACATCCCTGTGTTGTCAACAGTATTTTCAGCACAAATCCAAAAGATGGCCCCATACATACTGTGAAGAAATTGAACTCTATCCCAGCCCAAACCAGTACATAACTTTACCCAAGACTTTCTGTACTTTTCTTTCATTTCAACAAATAAGAACAAAATCTGGATCCCACTGCAATAAAAGGCCACTTTCTCCTTTATGTTAATGGAGCTGTGCTGGCACCTCCAGCAGTCTTTTTCTTTTGGAAACATGATGGTATGTCTTCTGAAACATAGCCCCTTCTTTTGATAGAATATCATTTTATCCGGGAAGTTTTCTAGTAATTTTGATAATAAGAAAAAAAAGATTTAAATTTTGTTTTCTGTCACAGTTTTCCTAAGGGATGAAAAATTCTTATTTTAATCATTGTTTCATTGTTTTTATTTTAATCATCAGATAACATAAGAACAATTCTAATGCTGGCTGAAAAGCATTTTTGCCACTCTGTAAAACAGCAGAACTGATCTTTTAGTATTTTTTTTAAGGGAAGAATGTAAGTGAGGGAGAAGAGACAATAATTTTCAGAAAAATACGTTTACAAGGTGACCACTGGAAGAATGTGAGGGGACACTTTTATATATAAACTAAGAAAATTGTTCATAGGTTGTCATTTGGGAAGTGCATACAAATTACACAGTGCTCTAGGACATTCCTTGAGGGGTAAATATAGAAGGAAAATTACCTAGTTTTCACCAGTGCTTGTAAGATTTCAGTGGTGAGACTGGAATGAAAAAGAACATCTGCCAATGGCTGAGTTAATTTGCCCATGTTGCAGAAAAGACAAATTCAAATAAATTAATAAAAAAAGAAAGAAAATATTTAATTATGATATTTAATTATGGCAGGAAAATCCAACACAAATGACATAGCAAAGATCAGTGGAAACTTGCTGAAAAGAATGTCTGTTGTTTGTCATAAGAGCATGAACTAGACTGAATGCTGAACTACGTCCTCAATGTAATGTTACTGCTGAGGTAACTGGCACAGCATCTCATCGGTGGGAACTGGACTGCTTGGAAGAATGCTAGTGGCTTACAAATACTTTACCCTGCTCTTTCATGTTGATTTAATTCTAAATTAGCTTACCAGCAGCCATAAATTGCATGAGAGTGCTATATGGATGCCATAGCACAATTTACCGTACTTCTGTATTCTAGCTGAGATGAAAGATGCAGTTCCAACATGAGCATGATGCAAATGCCATGGGTATTTTCCTTCTGATTCTATGAAATGCAGACACCTGCACTATCATTACTCTCATTCTAACGCAGAAGTCTAAAATAGGTTGGTTGATATCTCTGAATTTTGTGGTTCCACTGATCATAAGGCACTTCCATGGAAGACACATTGACTACCTCAGATACGGAAGTCAGCACTGTAGACACCTGTAGAAAAGTTATGTGTGGGGAAATCCACCACATATGTTTCAGTTGGAAAGTACAGTGGAGGAGCCTCTGGAGGAACAAACTACTAAAACTAACCTATCCTCACAGACAGAAAGCTGACCCTGGGCTTTTACCAAAGGGAGGTCTTTTACATTGACAATGTCCACCTAACTAGCAAGCATAGCCAAAAGGTGGGTTATGACGGGAACAGGAAAAATCAGCTATTGCTTGTACTACACTGAGTACATTTCAGAGGAACGCTTTAGAGAGCTATCATGAGACCCAAATTAGCTACAGTGCCAAGGTGGCATTAGGATAACAGAATGATGCTCTAAAACCTAGTAATTTCTTGTCTGTTTGTTTATCTTCCTCTCATCTTCGTAAAACTCTCTTTCTTGGCCAGCAGGTCATGCTGTTTTGACTTCTTCCAAAGCATGCTTTTAAAAATGGAGAAATCAATGTTTCCTTCAATTATATTAAGAGAAATCTATTTCCTGTTTCCTAAGTGACTCCGAAGTCATTGATGGTGTTTAGATACAGAAACATTCAAGTTGGAAAGGACCTTGGAAGGTCTCTAGTCCAATCTTCTGCTCAGGGCAGGTTTGAAACTGAATTCAGACCACATTGTTCAGGGCTCTATCCAGTCAGGTCTTGAAAACCTGCCAGGAAAGGGATTCCATGGCTTTTTTGGGCAACCAGAGAAGATGCTTAATTAAGATGCTTAATTCTGGTAACCAGAATTAATACCCGATTATCTTAAGAGATTTTTTTTTTTCTCCTTGAGTCCAGCTGGAACCTTCTCTGTTCCAGTTTACAACCATTATCACCCCAGTGGAAAGCTTGGCTTCTTCTTATAACCTCCCAGTAAGCACTGGCAGTTTTCTGTTAAACTGCCCTAAACCATCTCTTCCTCAGGCTGAACATGCCCAAATCCTCCAGCTTTTCCTAATAAGGCAGTTGCTCCAGCTCCTGACCATCTTGGTGGCGTCTTGCTAAAGGTCTTGTCAAGGTCTATCTTAATCTTTCATGTACTTGGGGGTATAAAACTGGATGCAGGTTTACATACGTGGTCTAATAAGTGCCAAGTAAAGGACAATAATTACTACCAGGACTCTTGTTAATTCAGTCCAGAATGCTGTTGGCCTTTTTTGCTGCCAGGGCACACTGCTGGCTCATATTTAGCATACTGTCAACCAAGACCCTGGTCCTTTTCAGCAGAGATGCTATTAAACTCACCAGTCTCCACACTACACCACCACAGTGGGTTAGCTCATCACAGGCTCAGGACTTTGCATTTTTTATTTTGGAATTTCATGACACTCGAGAAACATAATCACATTAAATTAGGCTTAGAACAAAGCACATCTAGTTCCTCACCCCAGTCATCCGACCAGCAGAAATGGTTAGAATGGAAAATGGTCTAGTGGAAGGTGTCTCTGCCCATGGCAGGGGGGTTGAAACTAGATGATCTTTAATGTCGCTTCCAACTCTAACCATTCTATGATGAATCTTAAAGCAGAAATGGTTAGAACAGGACAACCACAGCATAAGACTATGCAATTAAAACCAGGCAAGGACCTAAAGGCAATGTCTCGGTTTGATTTAGCAGTTCACAATTAAACATCTAAAGCTCAAGCCTGCAACTTTACATCCTTAAACATTCTGTTTTCACAACCATGCCCTAAAGGAAGGAAAAGTTTTTGGGTATGAGAAGAACTAAACTGGTTTTCTGTTTTGTCCATGGCACAATCTGTAAGCACCTCTTAAAACTACTTTTGATATACTCATATGTCTCTGATATTCATAGAAGCATCTGGAAAATGAGATTTGGAAATATATATATATAGATATACACACACACCAGAATTTATCCCAGAGGTGAATCTCAAAAGCATTTTTAACCTGCCAAAGAACAGAAAAACCTGGAAAAAATCATCCCAGCAGACATAATTGAAACTAGTAAACCAACTGTGCTGAGAGAAATGCCATTGCAAATGTATAAATGTACGTATTAGATTAAAAAAAAAAGGACTTTTATTTAGAACTCGTAATCTCAGACTATCCTTAGTACCCTGTCTACGTGTTTATGCAGCTATATTAGTCTTTCTTGGTATCTTTTCATCCATTCCACTTTTCTTTCTTTCTGACTTTTGCTTTTTTCTCAGAATACTGTACACAGTGTCTTTGGTGAGTGGTGTGTCGGAATTGTATTTACTTGTGCAATAGTGACAGTAATGTAACTTGATCTCTGATTTCTTAATCATTACACACAGCAAATAATGAATATTTGCAAAACCACTGAGAAATTATATCAATGAAAAATAAACAGGGCGACATTGTACAAAGATATTGTGTGATGAAAACAACAGAAAAAATGGGAGGAGGTCTTGAAAGCAGGGAAGGAGAACAAAAAAGTCAAATGCCTCAGCCAAATTTCACATTTCATGGTGCTTCATTGCCAGGGTGTCGGTACTCTGCTGGTAAGCTGTGATTGTCACAGACACTCCTACATAATGCAGAAAACAAAGTCACAGTGTCTAAATGTAGACTTGAAATAACAGAACTGTTCTAATTCTTCCTAAAGTAACTCATTCTAAAAATTATGGTCTAGGTTTATCTGACTCAGGTTATCCAAGCCAGCTCTGACTCTATCCAAAGCACAAGTCTGGAATGCAAAAAGGTTCAAAGCTTTCTTTATGCTCGCCTAGCTGTCACATTATTTTATGTACGACACTCCTAACGCACAGGTGCCTGTAACACCAAAACGCAGCACAAGGTTTGTGTTCCCCAGTCTCTAGCCATGTCCTGTTTCTTTCAGTATGAGTTTCATCCAGCACCAGTGAAGTCAACTGTGATGTGGAGGATGCCTTAAGTTGGTGATTGATGAAGTACATATAGTACTTGCATGTCTGTTCCACATCACATGACCTCTGTAGGTTTAACCCACTACAGAATGAGCTGGTGTGTTGGGGAAAAGGCACAGGATGCAGTCAATTGCACAAGAGGAGAAGATCCGGCTCAGTGTTTCCTCTGTCTCTGGGCAGGACTAGGAGGGAGAATATTTTCTTTTATTCTCAATCCTAAAGGATTGCTACAGAAACCTATCTGAGACGACCAAATTAAAAAATCTCTCTTGTAGCTGTGAACACAGACATGTGGACTTCTTCCATGATTATTGCTGCTGAAGAAATATATCTACCTCCTTTGATTATTGTTATTAATTAAAGATAACTTACATCAGTGAAGAAATGATTGAGAAAGTGTCTTTCAAAATTAAGTTATTTCTGCATCTTCTCTATGAACATCTTAATAATGCTTGAACATCTTATAATGCTTCATCTTTTCTACCTTAAAAGTGAAGATCTAAGGTAGGTTACTTATGACTAACTTCTATGAATTAAAAAAAATACCAAATCCAAAGAAAAAAAATCTGTGTAGCTTTCTTGTAAATACTTATTTTATTTACTTCCATAATTTATTTAATCATATTTTATCAGATTTACCATTTACTTCATATACTTCTGATGTCTGACATGTGGAAAATACTTCTCCATGTCTGTCTTTGTGACTTTGATATTTTGCTTTCCAAAGTATTAATCAAATCTGCCAAATTTTGTCTCATTTTAACCACTAATCAATATTTCAGAGTAATTCCTATTGATTTCCCTGGTTATATTTTCTGTTGTGTAATATTGGCTTGAATAATTGCCCCCATGTTTGCCTGAGCTATACTTTCTGTGACTTATGGCAATGCTTCTTGGTCATATTCATGATGAGTCTCAGGAGTTGCACTTCCCACTGCTTTTGAACTGTCATTTTCATAAATTATTTTCAAAATGCCCATATCTGTATTATGCTATCACAGTATTTTTGGTATGTTTGTGCCCTTGAGAAATGCATTATAATGCATTTCTAATATGTATGTTATGATGATACTACCTACCAGTTCTAGTTAGGATTATTTCATGCTCATAGTGTTATGTCCATCAGAGCTTTCACTGAACAGTTTTGACACAGAGAGTAAAGTCCATGTGAGTTTTTATAGCACATTTTACTGCAGTCCAGTTTCAGGTTGGGCAAAGAGATGACTCCTGGAAAGTTGTAAAAATCAGCAGTAAAATTTTCATTATTACTGTTTTTACTGTTATTGTTATTATAACAGGTGAACAGTAATAGTTTTTAATGTAAAATATTTAATTGTTTTAATTTGCTCCTCATCATGTGATAACTTCATCCTGAATTATTCCTTTGTATTTTTATGAAAAACATGTGAAATGTGAAAAAACCCCAATTCCCTAAATACTAACTGTATAAAAAGATGAGCTTCTAGAAGACAACATAGTTGAATCACAGTATTAGAAGACAAAGAGAAATGCAATCTTTTGCATTAGTGAGATGGAGGTTAACTAGCAAAGTATTTTTAAGAAATCTCTGAAAAATGATGTTACCACAAAGTTCCATGTGCAGTCAGTTGTGCCTCTCCCCAGCTAGAAGTACACTTCCTACCACAAAAAAATTAACTTGTTTGAAGCTTTTTATAACTAGCTTTGCTTCATTCTTCCTTGGTTCAGAGAACAGGATGTGCAAGAGAAGTCTTATAAACCACTACCTGTATCAACCAAACTACATTTACCACAACGGGACCTAAATCTTTTTTCAGAGATGAATAAAGTATAGATATGTTGAAAAATGTCTAGACAGGACTTCCTTTTCAGAACTTTGGCAGTATTGTGATGCAAAAGTAAAATAGTTTTTAAAAATGTCATATTACAAAAAAAAGGAAGGACCATTTCAGTTTTTAATAAAAGAGTTTAAAGTTGATTAAAGAGTTGATTTGATAAAGCCCCCAGTTACTGGCAGTTCTCCCACATCCTTCCACAGGTGGAGGGGGATCCCTGGTAGTGTTGTTGGTTTAGTTCATTGCATGCAAGAATGAGCAAGTTTAAGGTACCTGCATAAGTACCTGCTCCCGTGGGACAGATTTCAGCTTCACGGAAACATCTTACATTAAGACAGGGTGGGAAAGCAATTTTGGAAATAAACAATGAGAAATTCTGTTCATGGGATTATTCAGATAATGTGAAGTCCATGGTGGGACTACAGAGATTATTCTTTTGAGCAAGCAGGAAAGTCTTTATTTGTGGACTTCCTCAGTTGTGTTAGAGGCTACAGATAGGGAAAGGAGCCTTCCTTCCTTTGTAACCACCTCACCAGCAAGCTTTGCAACTGAATTGAACTATTTCGATTTTGCAGGAGGTATTTAAATTAATGAACTATCACAGGTTAAGTAATACAAATCTATGCCTGCCTGGCAAATTTGGTTTATATGGTGCACCACAGCAAGATTTCCCGGCCCTACAACACTGCTGTTTCAGGTGTCTACTGGGATGCATGTATTCCAGACCCTTCTGACTTCAAGAATGAATTTTTTAGATTGAAACCTAGGGAAGAAACTGATAAAATAACAAAAAAAGGTGTTAGTATTTTGTACCTGGCCATCTTCAAGGCTTCCTGCTTACATTTTCTTTAAGTTCTTGGCTAAATCACAGAAAACAGCCACCTCATCCAAATTCTTCATTGTCCTTGAGAGCCTTTCCACTGACTTTAGAAGGTGCTGCCTTTGGCCATGGTGAAATCACATCTATTAATACTCACCTGTCTTTGCTGGGAACGTTGGCATGATATAACTGTAGATCTTGTGCAGCTCTGGCCACAGTGACACACACCAAATGAAACTAAACTATCCAGTACAGGCATATTCTTCTCAAGATTTCCATCCTTTCAGTGGTAGCCTCTGCGCCTGAAGAAATTCTCCCTATGAAATGCTGTTTTATGTAGGCAGTCTGCTCTTCCTTGCCTTCTGAGACTTACACATACAGAAAATTTCAATAATCGTGAAGACTGGCTCTTGACGTGTAATGTGACCCAAGAAGCTGCCCTTTAAGTAAGAAGTTGTGATTGAAAAGACATCTTCTTGAAACAAGTAATTGAAACTATCTGGCCTCATTCTTGACATTTATGGTAGCATACTGGATTTTTATAGGAAACATGAAGGGATGACAGAAAACATTTTCAGATGTGGTCATGGACCTCTGAATGTATTTAGAGAAAAACAGAGTTCATAGAGCTCCTGCATATGGAAAACAAACATATTTTTTTTCACGTACTTCTGTATGCACAGAAAGTATAATGCATTTTACATCCTTTTCAAGCCACGTGGCAGTATTCAGGAAACATGTTATAGTGTTGAATAAATGTGGAAAATTCTAGTTTACACTGGGATGTTACTCATAAGACCCATTCAGGAGTGCAAGGAGTGCAAAAGAGGAGAGAGACTGAAGCACTGAGAGATGGAAGGGATGAATAATGCAATAGACAGGACTTGGTTGTGTAATTGTCCTGACAATTCATTATTAAAATGCGTAACTTGTGTATGGTGTATAACAATACTGGATAGAAAGACACAAATCACAGTAAGATTTGTTTTGTGTCTAACAGTTACTTGAGCTTCTGCTTACACCTTATGTGTACATAATCCTATGGGCTACTGCAGTTGGAATAGACTAGTTTGTGCAGGCCATAGCTCATAAGGGGTTGGCGCAGCTGGCATTAAGAACAATCACTTCTGAGCTTCCAACTTGAATAACCAGGTAGCCATTTCTAACTTCGTTGACTATGGTCAAAGGCTTTAACTCACACTCTTAGTTCTTGCAGCAGCATCTACTGTGCTAAGTGGTTTTATAAAGACTGCAGATCAGAAAAGCAACATCTTGAGTGCGATAAGAAAGCAGAGAATCTGCCTGTTCTGCCGCTCCTGGTTTCTATGGGCATAATGTCTTCAGATGCTGCAGACCACCAGAGCTTCCCAACTCTCAGCTCTGTTCAGGAGCTCTGTTATTGAGCAGAGGTCTCAGCAAATGTGTTTGGCCAATGTGCATCAGTAGTCAGCAAAGCAAATAAGGTGCTTGAATGCAGTAAATTAAAGCTATGAATTAACAGAGAAAGTGTTATGGACTCAACTAACATCAATTCATGTGCTGACATGCAATAAATCTCTTCTCAAGGCTCAAAGATTTTGCTAATTAAAACACATTTGGAAGGGGGGGAAAAAGGACAGAGACTGTTATTCCAGATTTTAGTAATGCTAAACACCAGGCTGGAGACTGTTCTTGAGAGAATGGCAGGATAGTGTGAAATATGTGCAACACGATAAGAGTCAAAAAGAAAGAAGGGAAAACTGATGTCATTAATGGATTTATTTATAAATAAATAACATTTATTTATCTTATTTAATAAATTACACTTTTATTAACTTTTAGTGGCTGACAGAGACTGGGAAGAGATCTTTATGTTTGAAACACCTTGTGTAAAGGAACTTGTGTTTTAGCTGGAACTTTGAGGCAGTAGCACAATGCAACAGATAGTAGTAACAGAAAGGTATAAAACTATGGTGGGTTGACCACGGCCAGCAGACAGATATTCCCCCCCCGCCAGCTTCTCACTCACCTTCCCCCTTCAACAGTATAGGGGGAGAAAATATGATGAAAAAGCTCATTGGTTCAGATGAAGACAGGGAAGTCACTTCCAATTACCATCATGGGCAAAACAGACGACTTGGAGAAAATTATTTTAATCTATTGCCAGTTAAAATAGATTAGATAGTGAAAAGCAAAACCAAAAATTAAAGCAACACCTTGCCCCCATTCACCCATTTTTTCCAATGCTTAACTTCACACCTTCATTGCCAACTCTTAAACCTCTTCCCCACTCCAAGCAGTGCAGGGAGGATGGAAAATGGTAGGTTGTGGTCAGTTCAGAACAGTTCCTCTCTGCTGGTCCTTTCTTCTTACAGTTTTCCCCTCTCCACAGGCTGTGGTTTCTTCAGGAAACACCCATCAACTTTGGAACAGGGTCTTCCATGGGCTGCAGTGTGGATATCTGCTTCAACATGGTATTCTCCACAGGCTGCAGGGAAATATCTTCAGTAGCACCTGGAACTCCTCCTCCCTCTCCTTCTTTGACCTTCACTCTGCTGTTTCTCACTTTTTTCTCACTCCCCTGTCTGTCTGGTGCCTTTGCCCTTTCTTACGTACATTTTTGCAGAAGTGCCACTAGCTTGGCTGATGGGCTCAGCTGTGTCCTGCACTGGGTCCGTTGGAGCTGGCTGGAACCAGCTGTGTCCCTGGCCTCTTCTCATAGGGGCCACACCTGCAGTCCCCCCGCTACCAACACCTTTACACCAACACCAAATACAACCACCCAACTGATAACCCTCTCCTTCTGAATAAAAACACATTTAAATGCACACAAATAATTGTAGCCACTGTACCTGTCTGGACACCATCCAGAAACCAGATGTTTAATGTTACTGCAGGTGTGTTTCACTTGATGACAGCTGATTGGTGTTATATAGGCTTGGGGAAGAGTGGCTGGAAAGCTGCTAGGTGGAAAAGGAACTGGGAGTGTTGGTCGACAGCCACCTGAATATGAGCCAGCAGTGTGCCCAGGCGGCCAAGAAGGCCAATAGCATCCTGGCCTGTACCAGGAATAGTGTGGCCAGCAGGACTAGGCAAGTGATCATCCCCCTGTACTTGGCACTGGTGAGGCCCCACCTCAAATACTGTGCCCAGTTTTGGGCCCCTCACTACAAGAAAGACATTGAGGTGCTGGAGCATGTCCAAAGAAAAGCAGCAAAGCTGGTGAAGGATCTAGAGCACAAGTCTTATGCGGAGCGGCTGAGGGAACTGGGGCTGTTTAGTCTGGAGAAAAGGATGATGAGGGGAGACCTTCTCACTCTCTACAACTGCCTGAAAGGAGGTTGTAGTGAGGTGTGGGTTGGTCTCTTCTCTCAAGTAACAACCAATAGGATGAGAGGAAATGGCCTCAAGTTGTGCCAGGGGAGGTTTAGATTGGATATTAGGAGAAATTTCTTCACAGAAAGAGTTGTCAAGCATTGGAAGAGGCTGCCCAGGGAAGTGGTTGTGTCATGATCGCTGGAGGTATTTAAAAGAGCTGTAGATGTGGTGCTTAGGGACATGGTTTAGTTGTGGACTTGGCAGTGTTAGGTTTATGATTGGACTTGACTATCTTAAAGGTCTTTTCCAATCTAAATGATTCTATGATTCTATGATTCTATGTGCATGGTGCCTTCCACTGAAGGGGAAAATTACACAGTTCAACAAGATGATCTTCCAGGTATTACGGTGGAAGATGGAGACTTTCTGTGAGTATTTTAATGTTTTTCACAAAACTGAATGGACAGATGAGAGAAGAATCATGAAGGAGTACTCTGCAGGCTGTCATGGGTGATGATGTGTGGTCCCCATATAACTCGCAGCTGACCAAGAACCTGCTGATGTTTTCTGTTTCTCCTCCACTGTAATATTTGTTTGAAATCTATCAGTTCTGTCAACATCTTTTAAGGCTTTCTGAAAGTTTTTATGAGACTCCATGCAGTATCATTTTTGCATTTCTTTGATCAATTTGTGTGCAACATCAAAAAAGACAAAGCAGAAAGAAGTTACTTGCTGGGACAACCAAGAAAGTAAGAGAATTGGCCAAGCTGCCCACCCCTGGGGTCATTTGTCCCCTGCTTTTAGCAGGCATCCAGCTTTCCAGGTGGGCCAGCTCTGTGATCTGACCACTGTGTTGCCTTCTTGAATCTTTCCCTGCTTCATGCTGTTTCTCATATTCGTTTTCCAGTGAAAAAGAAATGAAGTTTAAAAGTTTTGGGGATGGGTGAGATGAAAACCACTTTATTTATTTATTTTCAGCCAGCTCCACCAAAGAGACAAAAGTACATAAATGAAACCAAATGGTCCCAAGAGGATTTCACTGTTGTTAAAAAACAATTTTTCATTAAAAAACTCATTTCACTGAAAAAAATTTTAAGCATCTGTAATTGTGCTTTTGTTGATTCAGAGCCTGCTGAAGCCAACTGGGAGTTTTTCCACTGATTTCACTGATTTTGGATGGGGTCTCTTATGAGCTAATGATGTGTTGTTGATTTGGTGTTTGTTAAAAGAGAAGCCAGGACTTTCTGAAACTTTTCCTCGGACTCATTATACTCCACTCAATTTGTTTCTTAATTTCTTTGATGAATGTATGTATGACATCAAAAGGGACAAGGGAACGACGAGCATGAGTTTACATTTTCCTTTCCCAGAGCTTGCCTGGTAACTTCATTTGTTGTCTGTTGTTTTAATGTATAGCAGGCTCATGTTGCTTTCAAGATGGAAGCAGAGCTTTTCATTATTCTATAGGAAGCATTTTCACGGCAAGATCCTTTGAACATTTTCCATTCCAGACTAATGCAGAATACAAGAAAGCCATGGAATACTATTAGAAAAACTGATTTCATAACATTTTAAAAAGAAACCCGTCTTTTTAATCAATTTCCTAGGGTCCTGCTGAGAACCCCTTCTGACATTGTGTCATCTTGTCAAAAATAAATTTTCTTTTCCCTTTGCTCTGATGGAGGTGGGGCTATTTTTACAGATGGTTTGGTGAAGTGAATAGGAGCCCAGAAAAGGGGATAATTATTCATAAATGACATTTCCCATTTCTGTGGGTTTTCTTGAACAGGACAGATACTCTAATGTTTGGTTCTAACAACAGGGAAGGATTTATGGTGTCTCTGGCTTATCTCCTGGGAGTACAAATGCTTTACCTTAACTTTTCAAGCTTCTTTGATTTTTTTTTTTTAAATCCAAAATGCGTCTTACTTCATTTTGGCCTTTAACTCCAATCAGTACCCAGAATCCTAACTATGTAAAGACAAAAATGTCAAATAACTGGACAGCTGCTTAGCTGTCTAAGATACGCCTTTCATAACAACCTCCAAGAGCACATCATTTTAATGATATCATTTCTTAAGGTTAATTTGTACTGGGTGTGAAGCATTAGGTCACACTGTATGTTTGTTTTCAAGTCCAGGAGGTGTGTGATGGGAAACGTTCCCTTCTGGGGCTATGTAAAAAAGATACACAGTCATGGCAAGACAGCCAGATGAATCATGGGTGGGAAACCATTGTGATACTGAAGAATTTGACTGTACCCACTTTCAGCATTATCTCAGTTTGAGGAGACTTCCTGTACCCACACTGTTCACTGTTCACTTCTGACTCACCCTCACTCAGACATATAAATCTGGGAGTCACCATACAGAGTCAGTTGAGCTAGAGCAAAGACCACTCCACATTTCTAGGTACATGCAGCTCACAGGACTTAGCACAGCTGTTTTCTCCTTCAAGATGTGTGGATTTAACAGCCAAATTAGACCAGAGGGAGAGGATGAATTAAGTAAGGTTTAAACTTTTGTGCCTTGATTGTGTAGCACATTGACTAGAGGCACGTTGCACTTGGGGAAGCCTGGAAGGTCCTTGCAGGCTGAGCATCTTCTATGTAGGCTGTCAGTCAGGTCTCAACTTTTGTTCCAGTGAAAAGCCTGCCTTTCTTCTTATGGCATATTGTCCACTAAAGGGTTCAAAATGGTCTAAGACTCAATGATGATGAATAAGGGACAGGAAGTAGGGAGCTGTATAAACTTGTTATTGAAAGCTGAATTTCATAGAATAGCAATCTCCCCCCCTTTTCTTTCCTTTAAAGGAAATGGTGTATTCAGGGTTAAATGGCCCTATGACAGCTACACAGAGGGGACTTTCCTTAATTTCTTGTGCAGAAGAAACTTGGAGATCTCATGTGAAAATCCTGTCTTACCTAGCCGACTTAGCAGAGTCTTGAGAGTTTCCTGTAACTAGCTTAAAAGTCATAGACAGCATTGGTAAAGTCCACTGATGAACTGTGGGAAAACGGATGCAGACCCGTGTGTCTTAAAACCCTTTCAAAGAAAATCACAGGGCATCACCACTGCTGATTTCGAAGGGGAACTCAGGCAGAACAACAGAAATACCCACTTCTCCGTTCCAAGACCATGACTCATCTAACTTTCTTTTCTGTCTCCTCTTTATGTATAATCTTTTTTTTTTTTTTTTAAGGTAATTCTTTCTTCCTCAAAGACAGCTCCACTCCACATTTTGCTATATGTCCACTACACTGTGATATTATTTTGCTCTAACTACTGAACTCAAGGTGCCCAGAATGTTCTGTTCTCCACATTTTATATCTTTTTCCTACATAAAGTACCTGTACAGTTCAACTCCTGTAATATAATCCTCCTACTTGGTGAAAAAATGCCTACATGGTGCTCTGCCAAATATGCCATCTTATATTTGGCAAAAACATCTTCTCAGAACTATTTTCAAGGAAAAGGATATGGCTGAAAAAATAAAGAGCCAGAGAGTCATGAGCTACATTATCTCTGTGAGAAGGGGAATTTTCATCACTCTTTCAAAGCCAGCTTCCTACAGCATATGTGATCAGCACCTGCCAAGCACATGGAGAACTTACAAAGGGAGAGTTTTTTCAGTGTTTAGTGAATTAGCTGCTCATGAAAGGAGGCACAACAACATTGTACTTACTCAAGAAATAGGTGTAGTAAAGGCAACCGCAGTGCAAATGTCCTTACTTCTCGAGTGCACTTAACCTGTGGTGTATGCTCTTCACTGCTAAGGCGGAGAGACAAGCTCTGCTTCAATGCTCGCTTCAGCTCTGGCCCCTCAGCTGCCCCTGCCAACCAAATAACTGACTATCAAATTCCCTGGCTTCAGGGAATTGCATCTGTGAGAGTCTGGATTGTGCCCATAACCACATTTCACATAAATCACCATATTACCAACAAATGCCATTCACTGCTGACATGAGACAACACACACATCAGTAACCTAGGGCTGGCTATCACTCTGCAGTGTTTCCTGACCAGTTCCTTTGAAACACCAATAAACATATTATGATATTGCAGAAATTGACTATTTTTACAGGAATCCTGAAATAAAATTGTTTTAAATGCAGGTGTTAGAAAAGGCTTTCAAGATGCATCTGTAAAGCACAATGACTGCCTTTTTGCTAGATTATCAGAGCAGGCTCTAATGTACAGGTTTGAACCAATATGAGTTTTTTAAAAGCATTTTTTTTTTGTTGTGGGTGTATTCACTCTGATTGTTCCTAAGATGATGTCTTTGCCCTAAGCAGCAATGTACTTGTTGTAAGGTACCCATAGGTAATTGTGCATTAAGCTCATTAACATGGACGCAGTAGATGGCAAAGGTAGACCAGAGCTCTGCTGCCTCAGTCCCCGAGACAGCTCCTACCTCTAGCACCCTTCTTAGGGTGCCCCATAACTTCTCCAGCTAACAACTCTGTGCACAGCGAGTTATGCTGTGCAATGAGTAAATGATGTAGCCAGCAGAGGGCAATGAAGGTCAGTTTTTGGAAAGGTTACATAAAACAATCTCAAAGTGGTGGAAAATGTAGGGCGAAAAGGTCAAAGAAGAGCATGTTGTGAACTGCTGCTATACGTTCATTTCTATTAATTACTACGAGACCTAAGTGAACCCTTGTGATCATGTGATCCACAAACCTCCTTTTTAATGACCATATTAAACGATGTAGTTCCTTATTTATGACAATGTAACTAATAGTCTTTTCAACGGAGGGGGGGGGAACTAATAAAAACGATACTCTCCTAAAATAGGACGAACAGCTTAAACCAATAGCCAATAAACCCGTAGGTCCTCATATAAATCCTGTTTTATTGGTCTGTTCTGGAGAGCGGTTGTTTTGTTTAACTTGATAAACAGGTCATTTTTCCCAAGACAATTAGGTGCCTGGACGAAAAAGAGGGAGGGCCGGAGAAGTCAGCTGTTGCTCAGTTCAGAGGAAAAAAGCTGCTTCTTTCAGTCAGATGCAAAGCTTTTTATCACAGATATTAATCCAACATGCTGGAAATAATGTGAACTTACGGTAGAGAACAACATTTTTTAACTTGGGTGACATCTGCTAGGGATGTAACTCATATCTAGGCACTTGGGCAAGCAGTTGGTGCCAAGAGAGTGCGAGCTGCAAGTGTTATTTGCCTCTGACAGTCTGGGCAACAGCTTTTTTGAGCCCAATTGTGGCTCTAGGTGCCAAATATTTTAAAACTGATCTCTTGACATTGCTACGTTAACCAATGAACAGCTTAATAGCAGGAAATGCCTGGAGTGTTAGTGGGAAATTGTATTTATTTATTCTGTGGAAGATCCTAACACAGCCCTTCAGGACTGGGACCCTATTGCAGCTCTGCTATACTGCACAGGAAAGCTCCTGTGGGCAGTAGACCTGGGTTTCACTACTATATGTGTCATGCCTGCTCAGCGATCTGGGGTGTGTCACTTGGCTTTTCTGTACTGAGCTTCCCATCTCAAAACAGTGTTAGTAATTCCTCCTATTTGAAGTGCTATCTGCAATTGACTATGTGAAAGCTAGGTTGTATTTTGAGATGGGATAGGAGAGAAAGAAAGAAATACCTATTTTATGACTGTGATAAGTCTGAGAGAAAGGTCCTAGGCTATTTGACTGAAATGAATAGATCTTTGCCTCCCAAAATTTCAGCAGAAAGCTGGGAACTGTAACTGTCCTGATGAAATTCCTGTCTGACTGTTCAGAGTAACAGAGCCTGGCAAGGATGCTACAAGACCCCATGCAGAAAATGCTCCTTTTAAAAGGGGAAAAGTATGGAAAGCCAAACCTTGTGATGATGGTGTGGACTTGAAATACTCAGGACAAGGAAGAGCAAAGTCCCAGAGGAAGACGGGGTGGGTCACCCGCCTTATGCTCCCAGCAGGGGTTCCCTGGCAGGGAGCAATGTGCTGGTGGTAAGTGCCCTGATGTTCCTGGCTGTTAGCAGTAACGATAACCATAACTGAAGCTTTCAGTGCCTGTGTGTACTTATTTCAGAAAGAATACATGACATGTTACTCTGTCTCAGACCCAATAAGGAGACGTTAATAAGTACCTGTTTGCATATGATGTAACTTCTGAGGTTTTATGATGTCTCGTCAGCCAACAACCAGGAGCCCGGCTGGCGCCGGCACGGACGTCAAGTGGGATCTACCTGAGGAGACGGCAAATATTTGACTTGGTGCTGATGAGCTAGATTTCAGTCATGGCTCTCTGCTCCCCATGAAGTGAATCGTGGCAGAGGTAGTGGGTGTGTTTGAACCCTGACGAGCCTTTGCTTATCAGCTGCCGATTTTTGCCTTTTCGCTGGTCTGACCATTAAAATGCAACCATATCAGCACATCTGAAGTGCAATCACAGAGGGCCTCTGCTCAGGGCTCTGCGACTGCTCCCTCGAGAGCAAAGGGCTGCTGTTCCCAGGGGGACAACGTCCCAGGGAGGGCAGCAGGGGTCCCCTGACGGAGGGGACTTGCTGGGGCTTCTTTTCGGCAAATGCAGGCTTCCAGGTGTGCAGTGGAGGGCAGCCTGCCTACGGTTCCCTCTGCTAGGGCTGGCTTCTCTCCTGAGTTGTCAGGGCCAGCCGAGGATTTGAGGGTTGCCCCAGTTTAGCTGCTGCGCAGTGTTTTAATGGAGTCAGTGCACTGTAATGTAGCAGCACTTCTGCCAGGCTGACGTACTCCGCCAGCGCAGATTAAGTGAAATCATTGAGCACCATAGTTGTAGGCAAGTCACAAATAAATTATATTCATGGGCTTTAAATATTTTATTATTATTATTTTCTTTTTCTGAGGCTAAGGGGGGTGGTAATTCAGTCTCCTATCTCTCTCCCTCAACACAGATTTTCACCCAGCTACTCCAACCCCTTTGAGGACAGATTTTAGACCTTAAAGAAAAATGTCAGCATTCATTGTTGTCTACTTAGGTGTGTAAAATAAAAATCCCTCTCTCCTCACCCATTAAATTAATCATCAGGGGACTTTCTTTCGTGTTCCTGTCTTGAACTGTAGGAGGAAGAGGAAAATACTGAAATATCTTTTTTTTTTCTCCTTTTTTTTTTTTTTTTTTTTTTTTTACGTGCTCACACATTAGAGCAAAATGAAAGCACTAATCAAGGGACGGCCAACCTCCCTTAGTGTTCCTCCCCTCATGCCCATTTCTTCCACAGCCAGACCAGTATCAGCTGTTTGGGGAATGGAAGGGACAGGCAGCTGGGAGAGAGGCAGTTTGCAGCTGGGGGAGTGTGGTGGTGGCCTCCTGGGGCCCCTCCAGCAGGATGTGGATGAGGTGGAGGACAGCTGAGCCCCATGTGGACTCATCGCGTGGGCATTTAAGCATGGCAGCGCCCCAGCAGGGCTTTGCAGCCGGTCATCTGGCATCACCTTTGAGTTGCATACAGATCAGATATGATGGCCAGGCAGTCCCCGTGCCAAAGATTTCATAAGAGAACTCATTATAGTAAAGTAATGAAGAAAATTTTGAAGTCCTATGAGCTTATGATAAAAGTGTAAGTGTTGAAAGCATAGGGAAGTGTACTCAGAAGAAAGTGAAAGTTTGATACTTTCAAAAAACCAAGATGTATAGTTTTAAAATGTGTGACAGAATCACAAATTCTTGAGGTCTGCCTCTTTCTCTGTCATTCTTGCTTTGGCCCTGGTGAATCACAGCCCATCCTTTTTTTAGATGTGGAGAATAATTCCTAGAGCCCTTTTATATCCAATCAAAAAAGTCTTATGATTAGCACTTGCTTTCCCTCTGAAATATCTAACATTAGGATTCTTTGCACATAAGATCAAGGTTATGCATTTTAAAGAGAGGAACAGAAAATAAGAGAAAAAATAATAGAATGTCACAAATGAAATGAATTGTTGATTCTTTTTGTATTCAAAGACCTGAGACGGAAAGCTTAATTTATTTTGTAAGCCATTTTCTGCCACTGCAGCCACAGTAAATGACATTTAATTGAATAAGGTAGAATAATGAAAAAAACAGAAGAACAGTTGATCAGAGAGGTGAATGAAGTTTTTCTGTTTTCTGCATTAGGGAAACATGAAGTTGACAGGGATGAAGGAAAACATCTTAAGGGAACAGATTTGCTAACATCAAAAGCATAACTTCTAGAATGTTTTTCATCTTTAAAGGGCAAATGGTTGCTGCTGTGCAAGAATCAGCTGCAAGTTTTTTACAGATTTCATCAAGGAAGATTTACAGTTTACGAGTGGCAAAAGTAAGACATAGATGGGTAAAAATATTTTGTAACCACACCACAATAGGGAGCTGAGAAGAGACTTAGAGTTTTCTAAACCTGGAAATATTCATAATCAAACATAACCAGTTTATTTGCAAGTAATTGGAATTTATTATGTAAAGAGTTCCCCATAATCTGATAGAGAAACTAGAAATGCATGCATTCTTTAAAATGAAACTGCATGCTCTTGGTTTAGGCTTATTGCATTTTACGATGTACCTTTACATTGAGGATGTTTTATGTTTCTTAATAGTGAATTATAACATGTCTCCTTAGCTGAGAGCAATTGCCCACTCTCTGGTCAAAAGGTCAAAAATAAACTGGAAATTTCCATGTTGATAAGAAAGCCTTAAACCAAAAAACGTATGGGTGTGCTAATGCGAAATGTACGTTGCTGTCCCGGGCTCTTATCCAGACCTATTCTGAGCTGATCCTACCATTTTTCTTCCCTGCTCTCTCCTTTCCCTTCTTTTTCTTCTTTCCCAGTCTTCGTTGCTCCAAACCTAAAGATGGCCAGTTATGAAATGCTGCCAGTCAGGATTCCCAAGCTTCAAAGGGATCTCTCATCAGCAGAGACAGAGGCTCTTTTGTGTAGCTCTTGGAGAGTGGCTCTGGCTGCTTCCGCGCAGGCAGGGAACTCCAGAGTTTCTCTTCACTCCAGCCTCTCAATGCACCATCTGGATGTCGCAGGGATGCTTTTGTATGTTTTCCCCAAGGCTGCAGATGAAGTAAGGCTGCAGTCAGTGTGATGGTCTGCGGGGAGACGTCATTCTACATGCATGAATGCAAAGAAACGGGTCTCTGCGTTTCGGCACATTGGGTGAGGAAGCCTCTCCTCAAAAGGTCGTCTTGGCCTTGTGTTTTGCCAGCTCAGAGTAGTCTTAAAACTAGAGGAAACAAATGCTAAACTTTGTGCTGGGAATTCATCACCAAATGGAGTCCATGGGTACAGTAACAGAAAAACTGTGAAAAAGAAATTCAATAGAAGTAATGCTAAAATCTTCAGTTTAATACCATTGTCATCAGGTCCTGAGGGTCAGGAAATCCTGCTGTGCTTTCTGAGAGGTGCCTGGGATTTTACAGGAACTGTCAGCTTGATTTCACAAGGCTTTGCTCTAATTTTCTGCATCTTGCTCTGCGAAAATTTGAGTGCAAAGTTCTGCTATACTGACAGGTCAGGTTAATACCCACTTACCTAGGTGCAAACAATGTGCCAAGTGCAAAAGCCAAGGAGAGGTGACCCTTCTCCATTGAGCAAATGATACGAAATGGGTGAGAAGGCAACACAAGAACAGCCACAGTGAGTCAAACCTCTGATCTGTTTAACTCAGTATTTTATCAGCTAGGGTGGGTAGCAGGGAATACTTAGCAAGAATATAAAAAATAGTGTAAATACAGAAAGTATCTTTCTGTAATACAGTCCATGAGCTGGGAGAGAGGGAAGAGAGTCACTGAATGAGGCTGCGGAAGTCCTCTTGCATCTCTTGCAGTGCAGAATTTTGAATTGCCTGTGATTTACTCTCATGCAGAAAGATAGTGTTTATCACGGCTTTGCAAAAGGCAAAACTTGCATTTACTTTCCCTTCGCTTTCTGGCAGCTGAAGATTAACATCACCGCGCTCTGGGGCCAGAGGCTCCTCAAGGCAGGTGCAACATCTTTCTGTGTGTCAGCGGCAAAGCGCCAGTTCTCCCTGGGGCTTTCACACACTCACGTTCGCCGCTGTTTTTTCCACTTCACAGATCCAGAAGATCTTACCTCTGGTCAGTGGTTCATGGTATCCATCCCTCTCTAGATCATGTGGCTGGGGTTTTTGTTTTTGCTGTGAGCCTATGGGACTGGGACTGTAGGAGAGAAGTTGACGGCTGAGACAGCAACAGACTTCTGTGCTGACTTAGAAGATTTCTGATCACTAATAAAGCTAGACATTCATTTTCTGAGAAAGAAGCAACAATCTGGAGAAAGAAAACCCTCCTGGGGAATCTCTTATTCCCTTCCTTGTGGATCTGAGGGACCTGTGAAACTGTAAAGCTGGAAATCACTTCACGTCCCCCATTCAATGAGAAGGTATGCAGGCATGCAAAGTTTCTTGCAACAGTTTCTTGGGTTATTATTGCAGTTTTTCATGGGTGTTTCATGCAAGGTTGCAATGTGGGATGCACTTTCTAGGATTCTAGCTAAAGGGGAACCTAAGGTGCTGTGAGTCACCTTTTAAAAATACTTTTAGATGCTCTAAGAAAATGCTCCTGGAACATTTGACCACTGAAAAAAATATCATACTGAGCCTAAATCAGCACAGCCTTTTTCCACTTTGTGGCTAAAAGATTTTAAGGGCACACAAAGGCACAACCAAAGGCAGATCTGGGCAGTACATCACGGAGAGGGTTTTGCTGACAGTGCATTGTACAGTGGGTAGAAGATGGTGCAGTTCTTTGCCCTTCACCGGGCAGCACTCTAGCATATTCACATCTTTTATTCAGCATTTAACAAGATCATCGCTGTGTCATGGCTGCATTTCTGGGTGATGCCTGTCTGACACTACCTCAGGGTAGAAATGCTCTAAGTATAACACAAATTTACATTACAATAATGGAAAATCCTTTCGCAAGCCAGAGAGTAATGCACTCCAAACAGAAAAGCTGCTCTGGTGGCCCCAAGGTGGTATCTCCCAGAGCAGCCGGAAAGGTGAATGCACAACAGCAGCAGTATTTTACAATAATTTACATGAAAAGAAAGAGAATGACAGAACTGGAGGCTACTGTGAAAACAGATGAGATTTTTTTTCCCTAGCACTCGTGATAGTGAAATATTCTATTTAAGAATTTTATTGAAACTACATATTTGGGGAAGAAAAAAAAAATAATCTGGTTTTATCCTTTCCTTCTCTTTCCTTTTTCTTTTGTTGTCATTTGGAGGAAACTCATCTTTAGGAGGCTTTACACAAATGATAAAGTTGATTCATAGATAGAGGATACAGAAGGCATATTAATTTTCCTTATACTATATCTCACTGTCCGAAGTAACTGAGAGCTTTTCCCCATTTCTTTCACTGTGACAGATTTGTAGTTGGATGGATGGCAAAACCAACTGAAGTGTGTTACCTTTATAGCGTAAAAGGGCTGAGGACCATTTTGAAAGGTGTCTAAGGTCACAACATTCAATGTGTTGTTCAGCAACACCTTGGAGCCAAGGAGTCTCTCACTCTGTGATTCAGCTCCTCCCAGGTATGTGCCTTGGCTGTCTCCCAGCTCTGCAGCAAGACCTCGGCATGCACCAGCCCCAGCAAGCTGTGCCTGCTTATCCATGGGGTGCAACCATGAGGGCAGAGGCTGTGAGCGTGCCAATGCATGTCACATGCTGTCTGGACAACCCATGAGCCTGTTGGAGGATGGGGACATGGGGAAGAGAGGTACTCCAGAATGAACGTTAGGTATAGCCTTATGTTGTCTACAGTCTAAGCATTACTGTTTAACAAAGGCTGAGATGTATCACACAAGTGGCTCCAAGAAACTGGTATTGGAGCCTCCTATAGTACTCCTTCCTCCACCTTCTTTTTTTCTCAAAAAATATAAAAGGATTATTGACTAACTGTGGACATCGCTAGGCAAGGGAATTTCAAGTACTGACAAGATCTGTATTACCCGGACCAGTATGGCCCAGCAGAGCTGGCTGGGAACACCACTTCATGGGTGCCATTGCAAGGAGATGTGGAAGAGCTGTTGGGCGCCAACAGTGAGTACCTTCCTCTGCATTTGCAAATAGCCTGGGACAAAGCAACCAAAAACATTTGCTGCTTTTGCCTCCACATTAAGGGGATGGAGTGGGAGGCTGGAGGCATGTGATATCTGATGCATGTGGTCCTCGCCACAGAGGAGTCAAGAGTTATTACTGCCCCAGTGGCCTAGGGCAGCAGAGGGATATTCTGGGAACCAGCTGCAATGCCTACTGTGGTTGAGCTATTTGGACTGTAGAGTAGTGAGGTTTCCCTGATGCCCAGTGTTTTAATCTAGATTTGCAGGTCTCTCCTACACTGATCTGCAGATGTCTATCAAAACTAATGCAACCCCTTCTGCTTTCAGTGCAAAAGAGTAGTTTGATAATGTCCTACCGCAGTGTTGCTCTTCATTACAGCAGTAATTGCCCCGACCTAGCAACTCTGATGCCTTTTGTATTTACCCAGGTTTTGCACACATGAATGGTAATGCAAATGCAGGCAAAGAGATATAAACCACTGAGTCTCTCATATTTTTTTCCAAACATCACATGTCATCTTGCTGTCTGCTTTTGCTCTAATTTGTGGGAATCCTTGTGCTGTGAACATGACGTTGGAGATTTTTGCCTCAGGTCTCTTGTGGTGTTTTTGATTCCTCATTGTGTTCACAATGGCAGAGCCCCTTTCAAGATTCAGGCTGAACTGGTGACTTTTTTTGCTTGTAATATTCCAGTTGCTTTGTGAAGGCTGACTTCAGGGGGACATCATGGTCTAACTAGGTGAGTGATTGTCATCAGTTCCTAGGCATGATTAACAGGGTCCCCTCGTGTCTGATGGTCAGTAGGCTTCTCTGGCCATGGCCGGTGCCTGATCAGCGCAGTCTGTCCTGCCTTCTTGTTAACTCGATTTCTAACTGTTTTCCTATGTGAGGGGACTGCCTTCTGTGTGCATGCATGTTTGGAGGCCTACGTGACAGCAGCTGGATTTGGGCCATGGTCAAGGGGACCACATGACGGTGGTGCCACCAACCACACTGAGTGAGAGTACACATGCTAGTGTGTGATAGCTAGCAAATATCAAACTGGACTAGGATAACTGTCTTGGGAGCCAGATTTCAAAGCAGCTGTAAGATATGTGTGTCACTATGTGCAAGACCACCAGAGGAGTTGGCTACCATGGGGACCAGGTGGTCCAGGGCAACTGCTAGAGAGACCGTGGTGCCTGGGGCTGACTGAAAGCTGTGTGTTGGTGTGTGCAAGAGGGCTCTGCACTGGAGCTGCAGCCTCAGGGGCTTGTATGTCCTGCTGCCAGCAACTGGGGAGAATGGGATCCATGGACATCTACTGGGCAGACTGAGTGTCTGGGCTGCACAGCTGCTGCAGGGATCCACCTTGTACGTATGCACATATATATTCTTATCAATGGACCTTCATCCTGGTTGGCCAGAGAGGTGAATAAGGTGAGGCTGCTATTTACATTCGTGTGCGTGCTGAGCGTGCCTGTCTGTGTAGGCCTGTGTGGCTGGCTATGTATGTATGTGGAGAAGTGGTGTTTGTATGCATGCCTACTGTCCTTGGTGGTCCTGGGGATGTGCCAGGGGCAACCTTGCCTTTCTTTGGCTGCCGGATTCAGCAACTCCTTAACAGCTTTTTTTATTTTTCATCATCTTTTAAAAGTTGTTCTCACGTGGAGTACAGTACTCAACTTGCTGCAACATAATTTCGTAGTTAACCTTCCCTTGTTAACTGAAATCTGTTAAAAACTTGGCTTGACAGACAGCGCTGTAATCAAAAAGCTGCTTTCTGAGTCTTTCTGACTCTTCCTTGTTTTGCAGGTACCCACTGCTAGCTGATAATAGTCGAAGCCTTCCTTTGAGACTTATTCCAATGTCCACAGCATTTCAGCGCTTCAGCTGGCTTCCCAGCATTTTCATAGCCCATTTGGTCCTAGCAAGAGGTGTCGGTCAGCCATCAGTTAGACCGTAAGATTGAGAGGGAGACCTGATGCACGCACACCTACAAGCATTGCTTAACATCTGCATGAGACAGAAAGTGTTTCTAACTGGCTTACACTAAAGTTTCTCAAGAATGCGGCTCCTCAAAACTGCCTTTTTTTTGCCTATTAGCTTTTCTTGGTGGAGAAGGTCCAGGATAAAACACATAATTAAAACTTGTCATGCATCAATCACTTCAGGGCAAATAATTCAGATAAGTATTTTGGTTTTACTAGCGGGTAAGTGGGTAAGTTTGGTATTTCCTGTGCCATTATTTAAATTTATGGCAGCAGACTAATTTGTATGCCAGATCCTGTACAGGGAGCAGTCAATTTGGTGCCACAGCTTTACTTGAAGATGATTCATATCAGACTTATAAACATAACACATTATCACATCAGATGATGTCTAATATCTGTTCCTGGAAATCAACAAGAGTGATGAGATAAGGACTGTAACAGAACATCACAGATTTCAGGAAATTAGCTTTTTTCACTGGAAGCCAAAAACTAAGTCTAACGACTGGGTTTATTTAGGCCTATATTTTTTTCCCCAAAGATCTCTCAGGAAATTATTGTTATACTGTTTCACATCTAAAGTGATTTCTTGAAGCAATATCCTGTGGCATTGAACTGTCATACCTGAATGGAAAAGCTAAAAAGACTTAACTGCAGAAATCTCTAAAGAAGGTACGTGGTAGGTGGATACCATAAAACTAGTGAGGTGCAGTGTGGGAGTTAAAATACAGCCAGACCTGAAAACAGAGCTGCAGCATTGCTGAGTTAAAAACAAAACCAAACACAACCTTGATTCAACAGAATTGACTCATCTCGAGGCAGACATGGGTTATGCAAACAATCCCGGTCAACATAATTTCTGAAACTGAACAGATTCTATCCAACTCGTGATAAGGGAGCACTGAAAGAGGGAAGTTATTTGTTTCAACTATTACCTGAAACACTGCTATTCATACAGGAGTTCATCCTCACCAGAATGTGTTCTCACCTTGGTACTCAAACAGAACCTCTTTTGGAAGAACACTGTTAGCGTTTCGTTTTGCTGTTCAGCGCATGAAGCTGCCTTTTTCACTCTAAACTACGCGAACTTTTTATGGAGGACCAAGTTGTTTATTATGTCATGGGATTTCCATGTTATTGTTCATGAAGTGGTTCCACAGGAAAGGGCCAAATTCAGATTAAGGTTATCTGTATTCTTTCCATATTTCCAAGCACCTGACTTTGCTGTATTTATCATTTTTTGATGTGATTTTGCCTGTGTGAAAGTGCCAGGGAGCACTGCGTTCCAGCAGGTATCCAGGACAACTCAAACTATGTCCAAATTAACTTTTGCTATACAATATACAGCTGTATCCAACTCAACTGTAATATCAAAGTATAAGATTAAGGAATTAATTCTTATTATTCTGAGAGAAAAGTATTATACAGGTTGATGTGACAGCAATCTGTTGTGCCAGTTATTTGTGAGATGTGCACCACAGAAATTAACCCTTTCCACAGCAAGAAGAGTCAAAAGTGGCTAAAAACTTTGTAGCGTTGACTTACTGATTCATTTTCAAAGAGTGGGAACCTGGAGAAGATCACACTGTTTATGGTATTCCTTCTGACCTTCTGCAAATTAGAACCTGTCTTGTTAGAATGACATTTTTATTATTTGCTCTTAGATTATCCCCAGCCAAATCTTCATTTTTTTCTGTGCAACTGTGAGCCACGCAACTAAAGTGGCAATCAAAGCAGAAGTTCAAATTACTCTCCAGACTTTCCATGCTACATTGTTACTCTCAGAATTTATAGTACAAAATTAATCCCACCCCTGGAAATTGTCACCTTTTTATCAGATATTTTAAAAACATCATTGGATCTTCTGTTTAGAAAGTGGATGTCATCCACAGATTAGCAGGACAAACTCCAGTGCAGGATGCTAGCCCAGTCTCTAGTCCTCCTTCAGTGCTCTCACAAAGTATGCTGGGTTGTGTTTAAAGGGATAAATTGGAGTTTTGTCTGAGTAAAGACCTCAATTGAGGACTTTAGTCCTACAATTAGAAGCATCTGTTCTGATGTAAAGCTAACATGATTATTGAAGTAACCTTTGATGACCAAAATTCTCAAGCCTGAAATAAAATTAGTCTTAAACAAATTTGGTTTGCTGCCCAGGGTCTAGCTGAGCAATCAGATTTCAAATGATTGGTCTAAACCTTTATTCAGCTTGAAAAATTGGGGGGATTTAAAGGCTAACAGCTTTAAACTAAAACATTGTAAGTTTACACTATTGATCATTACAGATGAATTGGATAGTTACAAAAGATTTTTGGTATCTGAAGTTGTGCTAAATATTATCCGAGTCTTCTGAAGGTCAGGGACATGGGTGTTTCAAGTTCTTATATTATACAGCTTATTACTGCAAAAATTAAGGACGTTTTTTTTCAGAATGAGCAGGAATAACCAGGTTAGTCTGCTCAGTACTACCCCTTGAACAATATGCACTGTATTTCTGTAACAAAATCCTTTTCAGAATATATTTATAAATATTTTCACAACATTACCAATATTTGAGAGAGAGAAAAAATATTTTACTACTAAGATCTTTTGTTGTGGTGGTGTTAAAAATCCTTTATTACTAGATGACCCCAGAGCTGATGTAGTAAGGACCAATCTAGATTGGTCCTTACTACATCAGCTCTGGGGTCATCTAGTAAGCAAGGAGGAAAAACAGTCCAAAGATGCAAAGGGACAAGTGTATTAAAAACAGACACCCTCCCAAGGAACGCACAAGTGCTGGTTTGTGTTGCCCTGGTGAGATCTAAGATCTCTCCCATTGCTCCTCTCTCACCCTAAGGAGTGGCAAGTGCAGCTTTCTTCATGGTGATCACAGTGGGCAGCATTTCTTTGCCAGCAGTTATTGTGGAAGGATTAAGAAAACAGGTATAATATTCTCATCGTGAGATATGCCATTAAAGTTGGGCAGTGTCTGATAAGGTGTATTGACAATGAGATTTTGGGTGAAACAGAAACCAGTCTATACCATGAGAGATGTCTGTGGTTCATATGATAAAAATAATTCTCTCTTTTGGAAAAAAAAAATAGTACTAATGTCAGTGAAGACAGGGCAGGAATTTAGGATTGTGGCTTGAGAGTACTGTCCATAGTGACTTCCTGGTGGAAGATTTCAAATGTGTGGACAGAGCCAGTGATTCTTGCAGATGGACTCACACTGAAGCTATTTTCATCTCCCTAAAATCCTTCTCTAGTCAGTTGTGGGAAAGGTGTCTCCAGATACTTGTCAGAAGATCTTGAGTGGTTTTCTCCCTGGCTTATGTTTTAAAATTGTGATTTGGGGCCTGTTTTTACTTGCTTTTGTTTAAACATACAGATCCTGAATGAAGTTCAGTTTATTGCTTCTGCAGTAGTGTCTCACTAAACAGATACACGTGGTGCCCACTATCATGTGGTTTACATGTTTGCAGCATTTAAGTATTTGTTCCCTCAGTGTCTGCCCTGAAGATATTTTCCACCAAAATCAGGACTGTTTCACTCGAACTGGGATGGGTGGTGACTGTCACTGTACAATATTTTTGGTAAAAATGTGTGAAAGGATCTGGGAAATAGAATGGTTTCTGTACAATTCAGTGCACTTTACCAGTCACAGCCAACAAAGGACGTAAATCTGTTGCATACCCACTGCACAGCCCTGACATTTATCCTTGAAGAAGTCCAGTTCCTATTCATGTTGCGCACATATATATATATATATATACACACACAGATACATATATAGTCCATCCTGAATCCAGACACCAGTTCTGGTGAGTCTCTGGGCTCATTGCAAGTGTTTCTGTGCTTGGCTGTAGCTGGGCAGGTGTTTGAGCTGGTGGGTTTAGCTGGAACCCATGCTAGTTGTTGCTGGTTTTCTGCTATGGCTGGAGCCTGGCCATATGAGTACTCTTCCTCTACTGCATTACAGGGCCAAGCCATGGCTGTGGGAACCAGTTTGTCACATTTATTTATATTTGGGCAAATTCTGCCAAGCATTCTAAACCAGCATTTTATACTTGCCTCTGGGAAGATGTTGAAAGCTTTCAGCTCCCATTAAACTCATGCTTTGCATAGGTATGGGTAAACATTTCATGCACTTTTCACTTCCTCAGGCTCAGGACAATAGGGAATACATTTTCTCTCATCTGCAAAAGTATGGCGATTTCTTACGCTGTGTCTAGGGTTGGGCATGACCCAGAGCTTGCACGTATGGGTTCTGCACCTTGGTTTCCTTGAGGAAGGAACCCAGATGCAGTGGCCAGACCCCGGCGTCACACCTGAGGCAATAGGGATCGGGATTGCAAAGGACATGATGGTGCATGCCTGCCCTACCATCCTAGGGACCATTCTGGCAGGTTACAACTGACCGGCGCATGCACTGTACTTTCCAGCCCTGCCTTTGTCCCTGCCTGTGACCAACACGCTGTTCCTGAGTGCTGGAGCTACAGATAAGTTCACAGTTTAACCTCCTTTAGAGCAGCTTTCTGCAACAGGCATTGTAAATCATATCCACTCTTCACATCTGGTATCTCCAGTGATTCCCCCAACGATCGCTGGCTTGGAGGAACAAGCCCAAGTTTGCAGAATTTGTGTAGCTATGTTCTGGTATAGCTTAGCATAAATTTCTGTTTTCCCATCAATAGACATGTTTGGACATGGAAGTATTAAAACTGTGAGAGAAAAAACTTTGAGAAGGCTGTTTGTGTCTTTTGCATTAATCATCATTACCACCCACATCATTAAAAATATTCCAGAAAACTCTGTGTTAGATAACACCGTATGTGGTTAAGATATAAATTCCTTAGCTTTTGAGTATAAATAAAGAACAATGAATGTACAAAAGTATTATGCTGCTAGTCATGATTTAATAATCTATTTTATCACTGTTAAATATTAGTGAGACATTGAACAAAACAAAATGTTTTATCTTTAAATGCAGTCTCTTCTTATTCCAGAAAGTAATTATGCATATATCCTATCTAATATTAAGTGCTCTTGAAAGAGAGTTTTTGCACATGTGAAAAGCAGAATAGAGTATAACATCAGACTAGATTATTTTGATGAAAAGACTCACAAGTTGCCAACTCGGTGATAAATGTTGTGTGATATTTAACTGGTTATTTGTCTTTTTCCTTTTCTTTTTTTTTTCTCCTCTCTTCTTTTCGTTTGGACTATTATCCTGCTTAGCTGGCATTTGGAGTTAAACCAGAAAAGGAGAAAATCTACAAAGGAGAGAAAAAATTACCGTTCAATTCAAAACTTCCATCTGCTTCTAAAACTCAAGAAAACCCACCCAATAACTTAGGTCTAAATACTGCTAGAAACCACGTCAACCAGATTTGAAAACACACTGGTAGATATGAAGTTCCCATTTAAACAAAAATAGCTCTCCATACAAAACAGGGCGAAAGTATTTAATTCCCTTGCCTAGCCCGATAAAACACGAGGAAGTATGGGCTGCACCTTTCTGAGGAACAACTCCCGTTGGAAACCCTTGTTCCACATGCTGGGGACACTGTCGCGACACCCGCTGGGGAGATGCACTTTTCCTGTATCCCCCATCGGGGGAGAAGAAAAGCCACCCCTTCAAAGGGGAGCTGGTAGTTATAAATCCTACATTCTACTGCCTAAGGCTAAGAGAGCTGTTCCCTCATTGAAGAGAAATTCCACGTGCTGAGTTTCTATGCCACTTGATGGTGCTCCCTGCTTCCTCAGTTTACTCTTTATTCTACAATAGAGTATAAAATGGGAACCTAGCCAAAACTGAGAGTCAGGTTTAACTAGAATGATTTTAGCACCCAGAAGTTGCAGATTCTAGGCCTTTTTCTCTCTTGCAAGAGACAAACCAGTTTGTGTGCTACAGATTTATTCTCTGTTATCTTTTGTGTCTATGGATGACATCAAGATAATATTTTTGAGTCATGTGAGACGTAAGGAACCTGATTCTCAGATTGAAATCTTTTTCAGAGGTGATGCTAAGGGATAATTCGTTTTTTTTCTAATTTTTATAATACAGTTCCTCCTTTCCCCTGAAGTAGTACCTTGTTTTTCTGCTTGTCCAGCTGATCTGAATGAATTATAGGTTTCTGTTGCAGTTGCTATTAAAATAGGAAGTGTTCTTGCTTAGGCTTTTTTTTATAGCTTCCTACTTGTGCCTTTTAGTTTTTGACCCATTATAATTTCCTGGAGTACACTGCCTCCTGCAAGCAGATACACTATCTCATCCAACCACACAATGCTTTCATAAGAAACGCTTTAAAGCTGTTTATGTAACATCCTTGCATATTATCATTCAGTTATCTTGTCTTTTCATGTGCATAATAAGTTAGAAGATGCTGAGTAAATAATTTCAGCTCTTTGAAGTGCTCAACTTATTTCCATTCTGCAGCTGGAAATCACCAGAGCATAACAAACAAGCACTTCAATTACAGCATAACACTACTTAAAATATAGATTTGTGTGATCCAGAACTGCGTTATCCTGTGTGTTCTTGGTGCAGTTGAGGTCGTGGGGCTCTCTCACAGTGCTAGCAGTGATGTGCTGGTTAGATACACAGTGTGATGTGCAGAGAATACATCCACCCACCCCTACCCCCCATTCCTTTATTATTTACAATAATGGCATCTTGAGCAAAGAAAGCAAAATTCAGCAGCACATTTCTAAGGTAAGTAAAAGCCTTCAGCTCATTAATAGCAACATTATTAATCCTGGAAGTATGTTTTACATGTATTTTCTAGTTGTAAGTTATAATAGGTGAATTTTCCTGGCATTTACAGCGCTATAAGAGCGTTGGTCTCTACATGCTTGTTATGGCTTAAGAAGGTACCTGGAAGTAACCATGTGACAGTAGCCTGATTTGTCTCCCTTTGTTGTCTGTGCAGGGATTTTCATTGCCCTCAGTGGGAGCTGGATCATACTCCTAATGCCATGGTCATTTGCCCTGAGAGGCTCACTTAAGAGCTCTTCAATTACCTTTCTGGAAGCTTTCAAGCTGTTGAGGCTAAGAGTTTGCCAGATGTTTGAAACTGAACAAAATTCCTGGCATCATACACCTAGTAGCATCATTAATCACTGATGCAAAAAAAAAAAGGAGACCAGGCACACCGTGCCAAATCCTTGTTTGGCTCCATCAGATGTTTATGTAATGGGTGTGGGTAGTGCCTTATCAAAGCACAGAACTCACCTTTCCTTCAACATAGAGACACACAATGCTTCAAGCAGTAAGAAAAAAATAACAGCATGAGTCCTCTCAAGTGCCAAATGATGCTTTTTTTTTTTTTTTCTCTTCCCTTTCCATAGAAATTCTGAATTACTTTACAGGCTGTTGCTATTACATGATGAACAGGTCTGCTTGGTCCACAAAAGCACTTCTGCATCAAAGAGCTCTCCTTTGTGATAACTGCCACGATATCACAGTTTGCTTCTGCAGCAGCAGGAAATGGTATTCAAATTTTGCCTTTCTGCTTAGCTCACGTAGATATTTAGCCAGAGATAATAAGAAAATACTCTGCAATTATGCTAGCTGAGAGTCTATTATCCCTTCAAATCCATGGTCTGCACAGAAGGGAAAGCTGAAAGGACTATTTCAGTCATTTAGGGTATATGTTTCTCTGGCACACTCATAATCTGACCAAAGCCATTATTTGGAAGTCAGTTGCACTCAATCATTTTGCCTGTTAATGAGGAGTTACTGAATCCTCCAAGCATTAATCCCATTTAGGAAAACACAAAGGCAATCTGTACCTTGTATCAAGCAATTATGATTGCATTGAGCTTGAGGAATTCAGTTATTTGTTGGAGGTTGTTTTTCCCACAACAGACCCTCTAAATAGAATTACCAAGCCTTTCAAATGTTAATTTGTTAAGAAAAATATAATGGCTAATAAAGACAATTAGGTTTGTATTGTAAATACTGGACTGCAGGACTAAAGCTGCCATGGCTAGTGAAGAAAGCGTGGCACGACTCTGTGGAACGGCTAAGGCTGGAAAATGTCTTCCTGACAGAATGAAGAAGATATGGGTATTAACATTGGTCACAAAAATATATTTCATACAAGGTAAACGTAACACAGGGCCAAAGAAAGTGTGGCCTGATCTGAATATTTTTTCATAAAAATGGGGGTTAGGCAAGGAATACTGAAGATCTGAGACTGCAAATGAAAAAAGCATCAGTAATATGGCATTTTTGGAAAAAAGCATAAGTAATTCAGATATAAGAGCACCATATATAAAAGACTGGAGCTTGTAACTCTTTACATGGTGCTGTTTGTGCCTTGGCAAGAACACATTGTTCATTACTGGGTCCCAGACTTTATGAAATAGGTAGACAGCTTAGGTGTAGCCCGGAGAAGAGCAGTCCAAACAAGTTTAGAAAACATTAAGTTTGAGGAGTAGTTTAGAAAAGAGAAGACTAAGGTGCAGTGGTGGATAGCATAGGACACAGTTTTTGATATATAAAAGGTGCTGTGAAGAAGGTCAGTTATTCTTTTCTGGTATGATAGAACCAGAAAAAGCAATCACATTTTTAGCTAGAAAGATGCTTGTTACAGATATTTATTTTTTTTTTAATTCTTTGTTATAAAAGTAGTGAAGGGTGAAATGGGTAACCAAAGAATATTGGGAAACCTCCTTTACTGGGTGTTTTTATAAACTCGTTGGAGATACATTTCTGAGAATGCCCTGGGTATTTCTTACTTGTCTAGGTCCAGAAAGAAATTATATGGTCACTTGAAGGGTATTCTAGGTCTGTTTGCAGATAGCTTAGGCAAATTTCTTTTGAATTAATTTTATCATCTCTGATTGCTACACGAGGCTGAATTTTCATTCTTTTATTGAAGTGATCCCTTGTAGTCACTCTCTGTGTAACAAGGCAAATGCTCATAAAAAACGTTTCCCCAAGACAAATGCTCATAAAGAACCTAAACAAAAGAGAGAAAGCCTTGAAACCATTTAGGAACAAATTCATCTGTATGTCTAGATCTAATTTTAGGAACCCAGTGTCTCAGGTGGTATGGAAAACCACAAGTGATTTTTTTTTCCACCTGCACATGAATAGATATTTATAACACATGAAAATGTCAGGGCAATTATTCATTCTTCAGTCACTAGCTAAATTATTGCAATGCCTTTTGCACAGGGCTGTCCATACAGGTCATTCAGAAATTTTAGCTGGTGAAGCACACTCTTCAGTGTTTGCTCACAAATATCAAATAATGTTCTCGGTTCTTCCTCCATCTTCCCCCCCTTGCCCCTTCTGTTATTATTTACCATGAAATCTGATAAGCTGGCTTTACTCTGTTAAGTATACATGTTTGGGTCCTCAACTAGTTCAAATATTTTGTTTTTTTTCACGCACTTCTGGTGCCACCGTGGTGCTGAAATTGTCAGCCATCAGATTTAAGCAGCAAGACTTGACAGAAGCTATGCTTGTTTGCATCAAAAAGTTAAAAAAAAAAAAAGTGCACAGGTTTTAGGTCTGAGTTCAGGGATGTCGAAGTATGTTTTGGGAGGGAAAAACTGACAGATTTTCTTCCTTCTTTAAAAAAAAAAAGAAAGAAGTGATCGTAGATTTTGATTTATCCCCATTTCTGAATGTTTTTCGTTCAGAAAGCAAACGTGATTTGTATAATTGTGGGGTAGAGGTAAAATGTAATGCAGTGTTTATAAATCATGGAATCCTTGATGTCTGCAAGTTTGCACTCATATTCATAACTTGTCTAGTCACAGCTGTGTTGCTAGAGAAGCTGTTTACTTGTCCTCAGAGCGTGCAAAACTGGACAGAAGATTCCCAGTGCTCGGTGCTTCCGTTTCATCCAGAAATACTGTGAGAAAAGCTCTCTGCTGTTTCAACACTTCCTCTTTCAATTTCACTTAGAACTGGGGAGCACAGGGAAGTGAGCAAAGGAAAAGTTAGCAAGAGAAGGGCTCTGTTACAGCTGGAGAGAGCAGGAGAGAGGGAGAGGCGCTTGAGAGGAAAATGGTGCTGCCTATGGCAAGGACTGGATGGGTACGAGGTGCCTTGGTCTCTCCCATGGTTGTAGAGGAGCATCGGCTCAATTCCTATCCTTCAGACAGACAAGTCAAGTTAAAGGTGAACCCCATCCCTTCTGGTCATCCTTTCTCCCTGCAGCACCTCTAAGTGTGGCCCTTTCAGGATGTAGAGATCAGGAAAGAATCGCTGAAAACTGTAAAAGTGTGAAGCCTGCCCTCTGATCTCATGTATCTTCACTATTGGTTTTTGTTAGCAGAAGAAAAAAGCAGCACACCAGGCTTGCTAGACTCAAGCAAAAACCACACGCATATGTTGGGAAAATTCAAGCCAAATGTGAAAGGTGCTCTACAAATTAACCAGATCTAAATCACCTGTCCTTTTTTTTTTTTTTTTTTGGTCCCCACAGAGATATCAGATATTTTTGAGGCTCTTTAGGCTTTTCCAAGGCCAGATTTATATCTAGACCAGGCAGAAATGCTGCCAATGTAACACATCTCATTTCAAACATGGATGACAAAAGATCAGCTCTCTCCAGGTTGTGTCAGACATCAAACTGTTCTTCCTGAGCATGAGCACAGGAAGAGACCAAAAGGGCTACATACGTGTCATGAGCCCACTTTAATGACAAACAAGCAAATTGAGAAAAACAATTGTTGGATGTAGGTGTCCTTGTCCTTAATAGGAAGCTCAGCAGAGGGTGCTGAGATGTGCTTGAGTTGTGAGTCCCCGCTTATCAAGTGAGCTCTGACCCCGCAGTCGAGATGGTTATTTCCAATTACTGCTCCATGTAGCTCACAAGCACAACACTCATTCCCTTTTTTTTACTAATTTGCTGCTCTCACAGATGTGGTGTCTGCTTTCACAACCCACTCTGACTCTCAAGGACATGAGGAAGGTCCACTTTCTCCATTCTCCCTCATGTGGATGGGTACCAGCTCCAAGAGATACTGAGATCCCATCCCTTTGTCAGGGCTCACACTGATAATCCCAGCAGTGGAGAAGGAGCAGACCTTTTTTGGGGTAGTTTATGTCATCTCAGCTGTACTTACCTGTATAGCTTCATGCTCATCTCGGTGGGAAGAACACCTGAGCTTAACGAATGTAAGTTCAGCATGAGGAAGCAAATCACTTGGGTCTTTCTGCTTCTCTAAGAGCAGAGCTGACTCCACAGGCATTACTCAGGTTGAGTAAGGGTGGCAGATTTGAATTCTGTAAAACTGGAATTCACTGCAACGAACCATCTACCAATAATAATTTTTACTTTCCTTTCCTGTCTATATGCTAAGGAAGATCCCTGTGTTTCTTGTGCCCAGGTTTTACTCATTAAATAATGTGTTAGTGGTGTTGCTGTCACTTGCTCGCTGTGGCAAAATATTTTGATTATAGATCATATGCAAATGTTGCAGAATGGGGGAATGCACATGAAATGAATGCATGTAAGTCTGTGTATTTAGAAGGGTATTTTTACAGATATGAGATGGTTTGCTATCCATGAAGCACTATTTTTCCCAGTTCCTAACCCTGTTGTCTAAGGCAAATAGAATTAGCTTTGTGACAGTACAATATATTATCTACTAGCGTAATACATAGTCTGTAAGAAGATCTAACAGGCTACTTCCATCCCACCAGAGCTGATACATTCAGCAACCTGACTTAATTCAGCCATAATTTTTGATATTGTTGACAAAAAAAATTTCCGAACTTGGGAGTAGGCATTTGGCTCAGTTACTATTCACAGAATATTGAGGCCCACCAGTAAGTACTAGGCACTGTTAGCTGGCTTCTAATTAGCTAAAAATGTAATTCCACAAGTACTGCCTTCAGCAGAGAAGTTGAAGTAGAAATTTCTCCTTTAGTGTTCAAGAAGATGTTCTCTTCTCTTTGGCCTGTTTGTGCTTCTACTTCATTGCAAAAGATGTTTTCAGCTGATAGATAGATATCACTTTTATGATAAAATAATAGAGTGCAATGAGTTACAGAACTCTAATTTGTCTGTCACTCATTGCAGGGCAATGACCAATGCCACCCATTAGGGTCACCGACAAAGGGCTCTCCCAGCTTCACTGAAGTCGATGAGGAGAGCACCAGCAGCTGTGTCAGTGTCATCGAAGAGACCTCAGACTGTTCTCTGGCTCTGAAGCTGAGTAACATGGCCCAGCTTGTGCCCAGGTCACAGTGCCCTCCCCGCGCACCACGCAGGGTAACCGCATCCAAACCACCAGCAGGAAACCTCCTGTGGCACATGGGGTCCCTGGGCTGGGAGCTGTGCCCGTGCCTCACTGGCAAGAGTTAGCGTGGCCCAAAACTTTGGCCAGGACTGTGAGAAAGGTTCTGTGGTTTGGGTGATCCTGGACTAGACCTTAAAGTCATAGAACGGTTTGGGTTGGAAGGGAACATTAAAGGTCATCTAGTCCAAACCCTGCAATGGGCAGGGACATCTTCACCTAGATCAGGTTGCTCAGAGCCCCGTGCAACCTGACCTTGGATGTTTTCAGGGATGGGACATCTACAAACCTTGACTTTGTGTTCTGGACCTTTTTTATTTACTAATAAAGACATAGTCGGTAAAAGTTGCATCAGACCAAACCATTGGAGTAATTTCCCCGGGAAATGCAAAGCATGTCATAAACATTTCTGTTCAAGTAATAAGTTAATAGAATTACATCTATCCAATACTAAAATGTCACTCCTATTTCTGCTGGCCTGCAGAGACGACATAGCACCAGGCTGGGAATTAGTATCTGTTCTTTCACTGAAATAATGCAAGGACAAAATCTGAGAATCCTGAACTTGCACAACTGTTAAAAGAACATACTTTTGTTTGCAAGTTCTTTAAAAACATGACTGTAGAACCTTTTATATAGATGACCACAGTAACTAAAGATACACATTTTAAATTCAAGTTTATTCATTATCAGGGCTGGCAGTTGAACTTTAATTTCAAAATCAAGTAAGTCTGTATGGAACTAGTTCAAAAAGAATAAACAAAAAAGAAATGTCAGTTAAGATGTGTGCTATAAGAACAGGCTGGACAGCACAGTTGAGAGGTTGTAACAGAAAATGGTTATATCAGAACAAACCGGTTGAGGCAGTGATTTGATGGTCTGAATTTTAAGAAACTGAAGCAAGTAAAAAGTAAGACAAGGCCTTTCAAATTCTGCATGACCTCAGATGTTAGTGAAGAAATATTTTTGTTGTGTCACCAGAGTCACAGGAGCTGTGGTGTCAGATGATGGAATTGATAATTATATTTGTACCAGGAAGCCATACTTTTAAATGACTTTACAGTTCCTCTCATACTAATTTTTTTTTTAAACTATTCATGCTTATTATGGAAGTGATTGAGGACAACTCAGCCAGGCCAGGCTGTGGTAGTCACCCTGCCAAGAGAGAGTTTGTAAGCTGAAGAAAGTTACCTGAGAAAAAAATAACACCAAGAACCATCCTCATCCCTAAGTGATGATGAGGAGCTGCAGGTGCCTGCTCTCCCTAAGCAGAGAGCAGGGATATCCCCTCGTTAGCACAGTGATTAATAAGGCCTGCAATGTGCCTAGGAGAGTCCATGAGCATGGTGCGCAGAGACCATTGAGAAGCCATGAGGACAATAATGAATTGTGAACCCTTTCTTCTTACCTGCCTCCCCCTCACTCCTGGCTGGAGGGAGAAGGACTTTTACAGTTGTGATCCATAACCTGAGCTTCCCTCTCAAACCTAAGGGCCTTACATTGCTGCTTTTGAGGAACAAGCTGGCCTTGCTTTTTTCTTTCAGTATGATTGAGAAGGTGGGGTGAGTATAGGTGTTATGACTATGCAGTACAATAATGGCTAGAGTACCAGATGAAATGTGTAAGTCCTGGGATTCAGTAATTTTTTTCAGTTGAGGAGTTTTAACCTGCACATCCTATACATCCCAGAAAGTGGACTAAAACCTTATAGGTGAAGGATACTCTCTGTCCCCACTGCTGAAACTGGGCTTTAAGCTGAAAGGAGGCAGTGACAGCAGTCTTTCTATAGCTGGAAGTGTTCATAAGAAAGTGGTGGCACTCCTGGCATTTTGTGAGGACCTCCAACAGCTGCATGTGCATGTGCTAAACCCAGGACAATCTCATCCCACAGCTGTTTGTCTGCTTGGACGAACACCTGGATCCCAGGGCTGGGTGCAAGAGCAGAGTCAAGTGACTGGTTCTTTTAAAATGGAGGTGCTTTAAAACATGACCAACAGAATATCTTTTAGGCAGATGGGACACTTTAAAATAAAATTTAAATAAAAAACAGCAAATGCTTGCTAAAATACATAAAATTTATGGGAGTTGTTTCCACACTGGAATGTTTTCCTGGATCAGGTCCTCCAAGATTTTACAGGCAAGATCTCAAGACTTCAGGCAAACTATCCCCTAAAAGTCAGTAACCAGCAATCACTATACCAAATCTATTATTCTCAAAAAGTCTTTATTTGCATTAAAGTAATGTGAAAGAAATGAAATCTCAGACTGTGCACAGTGTTATTTTTAAGAAGGTGAAGTGGGGGAACGATGGCATATGGTACAATAAGAAATGCAAATAGATTCTGAGACAATTACTGGAATTTCTGGCTTATGAAGCATTTTCAAATACTGAGGTATGAGTAACTACTAGAATGGGTACTGTAAATCATTATTAGTTATTGGTGATTCTAACAAATAGAGGAACAACCGTAGAGGTCTTATTTCTGGTCTAAGATTCAGGAAAATGTACCCTCAGTAAATCAGAATATGATGACAGTCCCTAAAAGGGAAGTGGTCACTTCTTGTAAATCGCCAGATTTTTAGCTTCCTTTTTACAATCAGCTCCTTCTAGCAATCTTACAAGTGCAGAATAGAAGTGTGATTTCCTGTGATCTACTTTTTTTCTCTCCAGAATGAATTGACCACAAATGCTTAAAGTTCTTGTTTTACTTTCATTGCTGACGCTGGAGAAAAAAAAAATAAAACACATACGTCCAGCTTCTTCTATGGTACATATAACAGCACTGGGAATATTTGTGGAGCAGAGTCATCATTTGGCTCTGAACAGCAAAAGAATATTTATTCAGCCTTTGGGCAAAATATAATCTAAAGAGGGACAAGTGAGATTTCAAAAGGTAAGAGTTCTCCCTCTCCCAAATTTCTGCTTCTAATTAACTGAAACTCAATGTGAAAGTTCCTTTAATTTCCTTTCCTCCCCTTTTCCTGTCAGTCTGGGAGCATTAAATGCTGCACCAGCACTGAAGAAGAAGCTGTTTGTCATCAGCCTTTGCTGAACGCTGCCATTATGCCTAGTAACATTGGCATATTTATCACACTTGGCAAATTGCTCCTGTCACCACTGGATGCTGTTCACCTTCATTTTAATGTGTTCTTTCTACTCAGCTCTAAATAAACAAAACAGCAGTTTTGTGATGTCTACTTTTCTTGTTAAGACACAAATGCCCCAATTACACATCAATGGAAATGCCTGGGACACCTTTTTCAAACATACCTCTATTTACCACAGGGATTACCACATTTCCAAGAGGGATTTTTTCCCAAATTTGTGGCACAAAGTTTGGTCTAATTGACTTCACTGATCTAAAACATTTACTGAAATAGCAACTCAAAAGGTCCTTTATCGCATGCCATTTAGGTCTGGGTTTGCTTGTGGTTTTCCAATGTAATCACTAACTGAGGAGGTAAGATTTACAGAGAAGCCCTGAAAGTAATGGAAACAACATTTGCTATGGGCGGGCTAAATAGTTAGCACTCTCTGAGGAGCTGCCTGAGTTTCCTCTACCTTCTTCCCATCAATATTTTGTTGGGTGGTGCTTCCAGCTGAGGCACGCCAGTTTGTTTCAGAACACATAGGTCAGAGCCCACATTGCACTGTAGGGAAAAGATACAGCTGATAAATGCTTGCCTGTGATTTTGTTCTCTTGGGAGACAAGAGAAAAAAAGGTCTACCACAATTCATGGAGGAAAAAATAATGGGGAGCATGTACTCAGGTGTTTCTGTGTAGCAGAGGTTTATACTCTGGCTCAGTTGGATGTTGCCCCAAGGGACATAGGCTGTATCTCTCCGAGTCCTACCAGCACGGCTAAGCTGGTGTACCTCAGATTTGTTCTTGCTTTTGGCTTCTTATTCTTGCTGTCTGGCTTCTAACTCTGAACGCTGCTTTCAAGTCCTGATTGATTGTAAAAAGCATCCTATGGTAGTAGTAGGCATTCACACAGCTTACACACAAAAATGACATTGGAAACAAATATATTAAGAAGATTTGGCAAAAAATCAATTTTAAAAATGCTTTTAAGACTGCTTTTAAGACCTCTGCTTAAAATGTGAACTAGACCTCCTCTGAAGCTCAAGAAAATTTGATTGAACTCTCCTTTTCCATACCTATCCTGTCACTCACTATATATCCTCGTCTGCTTTTATATTTTCTGGTGTTGATCAGAAGCAGAAGTAAAATACTGATGTGCTGAAGTAAATGTTGCTCTGAAACGTTTTTCCCCATCTTCATACAAATAAGGAAGTACCAGAAATTTCATTTGAAAGACAACTGTTGCAAAACTTCTAACACAATTTTGCAGACCAAGGAGATTAAAATACAGAAGTTACAGATGAAGAGCTTTTGTTTGGGTGCTTATTACAGCGCAAGGCTTGTGAAAATATCCAATCCTAGACAGTGTATTTTAACGTTTAAGTTTTTGAAAGTTCAGCTTAAAGCCCCCAAGATTTCCCACACGGCAAATTCAAATCATTGCTTGTTTCTGAAAGACAGTATCTCTCTCTCAAACAACTTTGGGTGGCTATCTGTCATCTTCAGAACATATGAATATTTTGAGTAATTGCTCATCATGCTAGTGTGATACTGCGAAAACTGCTTCAAATTGTGACTTTTATGTTGCACTCTCCATCACTATGCTGATAGCTATGAAAGAAAAGATAGTAAACAAGTTTGCAATTTTAAACTATTCTAACATATTGCTGCTACCATTTCTGTTAACCAGAGAAAAAGGTATTTATACTCAAGTGCTAATGAGCAACGGATACACATGCTGTTCCCGTGGATCTTTGCAAAAAAAGCTGCTAACACAAATTGCTTTTATCCAAACAGGTGTAAAATATCATGATGCCCCTAGCATACGGTGTAGCAAAACCGGCAAAAAATTATTACTGCCCACATGGCAGATATTACTGCCTTCATTATGCAAGAAGTTTATGTACGATAAAGTAAAATGTGATACCCAGCACTGAAAATGTTGTAACTAATTATTGCAGTGTTTACAGTGGCATCTTGTTTGTTGTTTCTTAATTCAAGTGAGTAATGTTGTCTTACTTTTCTCTTCCAAAATGCACACAGCTTTTTGTTGTTTTGAATAATTCTGAGCGGCAATAAAATATCGTTTACTGGGTAATTTATAGCCCGTCTCTAGGACACCAGCAACTAATCCCACATCGGACCTCGCAGGGCCCTAGAGCTATAGCCTGAGCACACCAGGGCACACCAGTGTGATTCCAGTGCTGGAGGTAGGGCTGTGATGGACAGTAAGCTCCTCCTAGTCATCAACAGCTCTAGAGAGGTTAGTCTTCATTTATGCTGGTGTAAATGATTCTTGAATGAGGTCTTTCATGGCAAAGACCTGGTTAGCTAAGAAAGGAAGGAATAATGACACAACCTACAGCTCAATGTAACGAGTGTTTCCTGACATTCTGTCTTCATATGTCAAAAATGTTGTCCCTGGTATCCTTTCAGTCCATGACGACTGTATATTATTAACTTCTGGTCATATCAACAGTGTGCCAAATGCTTCACCGACATGAGAAAAAATACAGAGACTTGTGAAAAAGCCCCACTGCATGAGACAAAACAGAGAAAAAACTAAAGACTCCTCCAAAAAAAAAGAGGGAATGAAGAAAGAAGTCATTCCTAAGGCAAGAGGGGACGAAAAGAGAATGGAATATAACTCTTGACCTAGCTACAAGAGGAAAAGAAAGGCTAATTAAGGATAAGATAAAATAAAAGACAGGGAGGCATCACAGTGTATCTGGATAATTTTTTGATTGGGAAGATCTAGTCTGGAAAGAAAAAAGATGTTAATTGATCCTGCATGTATGTGGGATTGGCTAGTATGAGCAGTGAGTGCTAAATGACCCTCATGTGTAGTCGCTGGTGTTTACTGTCTAGTTGCATAAAAGATTGCTTGCTGACCTTCAGCCTCACCAGATGATTTAATTTCTTCCAGTGCACATCATGCCATTTTTTAATGAGTTGCTGTGGGTACGGTGTCAACCCTTTGTGTCCCCGTGGGGTGGAAAAGCCACAGCTGCATGCCGTCGGTACAGGAGCTGCTAGGGATGTGACTTTGAGGAAGGTCAGACTGGTCCCAGCACCTGGATGCTGGGTGAATGTACACTTTTGGTGATCACTGTGAGAAGAGCTGTACCAGTGGAGAACCTGAGTTGCTGAAAATTTGTTTATGTTGTTGGTATTAGACAATGTGTGAAAAAAAAGCTTGTTTGGCTTATTTACTTTATCTAGGCTCCTTTGCCACCAACAAGAAACCCCTGGATCCTGGCTTGAAGGATGTTGTTAATAGCACCCATACAGAGACAAGTACACTTGGTATTTATGATCTGTTTCTATTTCCTCACTGTCTTCTAATCAAACAGCTGTGTGGGCAAGAAGAAAAAGAGAGATCACATTTCACTAGCACTGGCTTTGACAGACTTGGAGCTGGAGCTAGAGCTGAAACAGTACATGTCACCAGTTAGAGCGAGCTGGGAGTGAGGTACAGGGTTTCTGTCTTTCACCTCATCTGGGATGTAAAATGATGAGGAACAGATTTAGACACAATCACCTCCTTATCCCATTCTTACTTGAGTATAGTTGTGGATCTGTGCCTTTCAGCTACTCCATTAAAGGTGTGCTTTTGATGATAGCCGGCACTGCTCAGCAAATAAGAAGCAGTATATTGATATTGGCACTATACATACACCATTATAGTTTCCATCTACAAGGAGCAAAGCAGATGTTTTCAGCTTAGTCACTCTACTTCCCTTAATGCTAAGGGAAAAATAAAACATTTGACGGTTAGAAAGTGTTTATTCTCAGGTTTAAGCACCTTACACTTTTCTTCAGGTGATGAATTTCTGTTATAAAAATGTAATACACAGAGCCAGAAACTAGCTGTGTATTCACTGTCCATGAAATAAAGGGCATGTTGTATTCTAGGTTTTAAAAATTAGAATACAAGAAAGTATTTTTCTAAACAAGAAAGACAGATTTTTTTCTTGGTTCTTTAGCTTCATGAATTAACCTAATAGTTATTGCACATTATATTTTCAAGTCACTAAATCATTTAGCTTTTTGTGCGTGTTTCAGATGCGAAATATGACTTTTGTTTATATCATTTTATTGATCTGGAAGTCAAGAGATGGGTGATGTTGTTTATTTTACTGATAACAAAATGTTACACAAGAGGTATTAGTACTTGCTGAATTATCCAAGAAAGTTTACAAGACACTTTCTTGCTCCCATCCCAGTTTAGTAAACAAACCTGCTTTTGTCTTGAGGTAGAGTGCATGTGGGGGTGTAAACAGAGAGAAAGGCAATGTTCTGAAGTGTCATGTCTTCATTTAAGTCACTGCAGTGCACTCTCTAACAGTAGAAAGCAGTTGTAGCAAGCAACTCTGGCAAAAGCTTTTAATAGACGCTTGGCTGGGTAAGAAAGAGAACGAGGTTTAGAATGTCATCTATGGTGATCAATAATCTGCACTTTTAGTCTTTTTCTCATGTTTTGGATGAAACATCAGGCGTGATTTTTTATGATGGTCTGGGACTTTCACAAGGTCAGAGAAGTTAGCTCCAGTCCTGGGCAAATTCCAGTTGTCACAGCACATATCGACAGAGTACTGTTAAATGGGCATATTATTTCTTCTTCATTTCTGTTCTGCTCTTCTTTTCTATGAAATGCTGTTCCAGAGGTTTCATTGCTAAGTGATATTATCTCTCTGATATACAGTTTATAAATCAATTTGTGAGTGCCTTGATATTCTGTGGACTAGAGGTGATCTAGAAACAACTACCCTCATTATTAATAATTTTTTAATGTCACAGCCGGCACTGTCACGTTGCTCAATGAATTACTTTTATAGCCTGTTATTTTGCAGTGCATGTAAATCATGCAAGTTTGCTGGATGAGCTTTCTCCACGAACAGCAAATGTGCATGGGGCACAGCAGTAACAGCAGCATTAACAGCAGCAAGGCACTGGGGAGCAAGTTACAGAGCCCTTCAGCATGGGACTCGCCTGCATTTATTGCGGTGAATAACAATTTTTCCACTGACTTTGCATCTTTGATCAGATCCAGTGGCTGCAGGAAAAAGTCCCCAGGGTTGATTTTTATTAGCCTTGGCTCACAGGGTACTGGTCTTTATTTTTACAGAGGTAGCTGCACTTGATAGTACCTCCCAGTTGTCTTCTTACTTCTGAACTATGATTCTAACAGGAACAGTATTGTGATGGCTGAAAAAGAATTACTTGAGGAAACTGGATGCTCTAGGATATCTAATGAAACCTCTTACCGGGGCAGGTCAAGTTTAGTTATCCATAAACTGGAGATAACTTGTTTAGAAAATAATGAGTCAAAAACTTAGTTTCTAATGAGCCTATGGCAACAAAAAAAATTATTCCTGTGCATATCGCTAACATGCAGCCAAATCAAAGTGTGAGCTTTTTCGTTTGCCTCTTTCATTAGCAGTAGCTGAATGATCCCCTGGCATAAAATACAGGGTTAAATCTAGGACTCAAAATGTTAGCAAAAAAAGAAAAAACAAATTCATTTTATTCTTGAATCCAAGTATAAGATATAATAAAATGCAGTAGTTAGCCATACCATAGGATTATATTTTTTTTTTTTAGTAGTTTTCTTATTATTTGGTGGTTTCACCAAATTCAGCCATTACAGCTAAAATATGCCTTCCAATTATGCAGAAAATTTTTTCTTATCTGTCAAGAGAGTTATTTTTTCTTTTTTATTTCTAATGTGCTAAAAGACAGTTCCTATGATTATACTGACCTAATTTTCAGTGTCTAAAAACTTTTTATTTCCTCATTTTTAGCATCCATGTTGGTGTGGAGCTGGCTGGACCACCTGTGCTGAAAACTGGGCATTCACTTGGACTCACAAGATCACAAACTGTTTTTTAAAATGTAGACCATAACTGTATTTTATAGAGCATTCATACTGACTAGGATGCTTTTCGAACTTTAAGGGCCACTCCATTAGATTACATGTTTTCTGTGAGATAAACAGTGCTAGTCAGACACATCCATCAAATGTGGGGAATGATTAGACACAGGTCTAATCTCTCAGGTTGTGCAGATTTATTATATTAAATGATCTCTTCCTCCAACAGATTAGCATTGACATTCTCAGGAAATACATGTGTTAAGAAGGAATTGAGTGAAGGCTGTTAGCCTTTTGGAGAAAAGGACCGAGAGAATACCTAGAAGACAACATGATATGAGAGAAGCTTAGAGACACAAGTGAAAGGAAGTTTTGGAAAGGTACTGAGAGCATTATACTTAAGCAGCCTGGGAACAGGAATTAGAAAAATGTAAAAATACGAGCCATGGATACAACTTCATTGTTCAGAATAGAGAATAGAAAATTAAACAGACAGTGATATCATCAGTGGGAACAAATTTCTGTCACTCCAAGATCTGGGTCAGAATCACTGTGTTTAATCACAGATACAGATTGTTAAATATGACAAAAAATACTTAACAATGTTGCATCATTTCCTTCTTGTGAAATTTTATATATGTGTGTGTGTGTATATATATATATATACACACACACACACACATATATGCATATTTGGAAGTCTGACTAGCCTGAAAAAGTATGTCACTATCTGGTCATGAGTATATGTTTTCTTTTTGAGTTTTCCTGAGACACAGAACTTTTACTACAGTATGAATTACACTGGCTGCAAGCTATTACCCATAAAACATCATTTTAGTTACCAATTCTGTCTGATTTCCAGCATCTTTTACTTTACAGTACTTTGTTTACTACAATTTGTTGATAACGACTAATAAAGTTAGAAGACCACCTACATTGCTACCATGCCTTTCGGCAGCAACAGCTTTCCAAGAAATGCATTCACTAATTTATGAACACTAAATAATAGCCTATTGTATCTGCATGAACATTCCCATTTTTCCTCTAACAAAGCACCTATTTTCAACATATGGTTCTCAGTATGGTCATTTTCAACTTCAACATTTTTGGAAGAGAAATCGTCCACAGAGAAGATAGTTGGTCGCAAAAAATTAAACCCTTTCTCTTGTAAAAGAAGCCCAGTTCTCTGTAAGTAATCTGAATAGCTGTATTAACTGCAAGGGAATCAGTTCACATAATAAAAGTTATGGCCAATTTTTAATTTATAAAAATATAATGCAATAGTCTCTATTTTATGCTTTTCTTCTCTCATAGGTGATTGCTACTTGCCACTAGCCACAGTCCTAGAGATTTTATCAATATTAGGCGCTGGAGCAGAGTTCGTAGGTCCCTGAGAGAACCAGACCGATCTAAACAGGATATCTTGCAATAACTGGGGAAATGTTTCATCCCCCTTTTAGTGAGCTATTGTTTTTCTCTTAACATACTTCAAGACTGCAGTCTGTCAAGTCATTCAAGTCAAATCTGCAAATCCAGTCTTGATAAAACTCCTTCTCTAATTTATCGTGAGATGAGCTGTTACAGCAGTGCTCACAGTTCTCGCTTCTGGCTTTGAACCTGAGGCTCCCAGTTCAGTAGAGCATGGTTATATTCCTGGAATATGAGGCTGGAAGCCTCCAGCAATGGCATGAAGTTGTTGCTAATTGCTTTAATCGTCAGTAAAAAGCATCATAAACATTAATTTTGAAGGGGGACATTCATAATATCTGGGTTTATGTCACTGAAATGTTTTCAAGAAGAACTCAATTAAAGAGGGCTTTTTAGTACTCTGAACAAAGTGAAATATTCCCCAAAACATTCAGAAGTTATGGAATCTGTGTTTATGTTAAATTATGTAACAAAACATGGACAATGCTGGGAACGGCAGCTTCAGCAATCTTTCAGGCCTCCCATACCACGTGATACAGCCCTAAGGCAACTCCGGGCAGCAGTAAATAAATAAGAGTCCTTGTCAGAAAGAGTTTATAATCTGTGGGCCTTCTCCAGAGCTGAGCAAATGCAATCAGAACATCACCAGGAGCTCAAAGGAGTTGGTGAGAGAGCATCAGTCTCAAATTTTCTGTATTAGAACTGAATGAATGATTCATTTTCCCCCCCTCTTTTGGTTCACTGGAAGTTAAAAGAAGAAAGAAAAGTAGTTTCATGCAGGTTTCTGCTACTCTCTGACTGCATGGGCAGGAGAAATTCTGAACTATTTTTACAGTTGGTAAAATCCACCCTGTCAAGTGTTATCCAAAACAGAAGTCCTCAATTTTCTTAAGGGAACTAGGCTAAAAATGGCTCCTGGTCAAATAAGCAAAACCGAGGTACATTTCAAAAAGATATTTTGAATTTTAAAAAAAGTATTTATCTCATAGAAGTGGTGAAGTGGAATATTTTGACTTTTGGGGAAAATTTTGTTGCCCGCTTCCCCCACCTCCACCATGTACAAGTCACGTAATTTATCAAACTGGCACAATTGCAAAGCTTTCCATCATGTCTGTATCTGATGTTTGCAATGAAGGAATTTGACTTGCAACTGCCAATTAACTGTTTTCTTAAGAAATTGAATGTCCTCTGAATTAGTGATCTAAAATCTATCTCCTTTTATTTATTCCTTTTTTGTTTTTGGAATTGTTTTCTCACCATTTGGGTGTCTCTCTCTTCCCTCTTATCTATTTTTTGGTGTCAGAGAACCAGTTTGTGACTCATACCCTGTTCCTTCTGTGGCCAGGCTTTGCCTCATCTGATATATTTGCTGCCTTTACTATTTCCTGTGTTCTTGTTTTGGTCTCAGCCCTTGCACATTTGTCGTCTTAGCCATTCTTGACCTACAATCATTCTCACTTGGTCTCTGATGAAGACTTGCAGCTCTCAGTTTTCCTGCTTTTCTTGTGCCCTTCTTCCCCAGCATCTCTGTTGCTCCAGTCCTCAACATTTCAGCTGGTGGACCTGAAAGACAGTTGAAGCAAGGTGACACTTGCCCCTTGGGATCTGTCCTACCTCCTGGCTTTTGGGCTTTTTTAAGACGATTTACACATCACTGTTAGTGCTGCCAGTGTCAGAACCGAAGTGTGCCCCCAATGTTTATTAGGGCATTATTTGTGGGACGTGTCGGGGAGAGACGAAGAGCAAATGGCAATTTAAAGTTTGTATTGATCCGACATCCTGATTCATCCTGCAAGATTTTAACCCCCAAACACTTGGCGTCACTGTCTGACATCAATCCAGAGCCATTTCTGACTGTGATGTGCTTGCTGAATTCTGTTGAATTTTGGACGTCCATATTTCTCTTGTATTCCATGAATACATGAACATATCTTCATTTCAGCAAGTGGCGTGGAAAATCCCATTGAATGCTCTGTATAACCAGTATTAACAGTACTCTCTCATTTATTTGCTTATATACAAATTATATCAAGCCTTGTAAGAGCAGATGACCTTAAATTTAAGTGCTGCAGTTGCTGTAGTACAAGAGGATTAAAGCATTTTAATGTCAGGCTGTTGCCTATCCTCTGTGTTCTAATGAGTGTATTTTATTACATCTCTTAATACAGCTGGACTGGTGGGTTTATGAGCTCATTCTAGATACTTAATGACAGCGCGTCATTAATCACGTGCCCTCTTTTTGACTTAATAAATATCAATGCCTGATGGCAGCCTGGCAAGCATAAGCTTTTCAAGCTCAACAAGTTTTGAGAGGCTAAGGGGAAAAATAAGCTGTCGTGACTGTAAACAAATAGCATTTAAAGTGCAATTGCTGATTCTTTAGCAAAGAAGTCAATTGCATGTTAGAGCTGATTTCTGATTAGAGGGAAATTACTGGGATGATGCTTGAACACAAGTTTTCTAATAAGTTAAGTCTCTTGGTTCACACAAGTAGCAAAGTTGATTTATGTTCTCAAGAAAAATATAAATGAAAGAATCTCTTTCTTCACTTATCCACCTGCAAAGGGATGTTTGACCTTCACCAGGCCAGCCTCTCTGTGCCTGGGAGAAGTGAAAAAGAAATGTCTGCCCCCTCAGCTATTTTTCTGAGGTTTCAGTTCTGGTCTGTTCTCAGCAACCAGGGACCAAACCTAGGAGTGAAGCATAAAATGATGCAGATGGTGGGCTATTCACAGCTGGGTGGCTACCAATGATGTGAAGACCCAGAAAAACAGCAGGAGAAGCCACTACAAGAGAGACTTTTTAAGTTCAAGTACCATCTCCCTTCTCTAGTCACCCCTTGTCCAGCTAAAAATCCCTTATCACCCTACCAGTCATGCTTCTGTTATTGTCATGAGGAACCTGATATTGCACCCTGAAGGCAAATAGGACTTTCTTGCATCAGTTTCAAAAGGAACATGTTTGGACGTTTTGATTCCTCTACATAGACACAGGCACAAATGCTTACAGATGTGCGTACAGATATCTTTGCATTATGTGCCAGTGCTGACTCTGGCCCTGACTGTGTATTATCACCTCATATAATTGATAACCTTCTCTTGGAGCTCAAAAAAGCCAACTATGATTGTCTTAAAATGTATGGTCTTTGCTACCTATCTGTTGGCCAAAGTGATCTATTGCAATGTGTGACTGCTAGAGAAGACATTTAACAGAGCTAAACTTTTTGGTCCTACTCTCCATACAACCCTCACAATATTTTTTTTCCAATGTACGTATAAAACCGCTAGAGTATTTTAACATTTTACCTCTAGCTTTAGCCAGTATTAAATGAAATATATCTTGGCCAGCACAGAGCCAACAGGAAAAAGGTCAGTTTACACTTAAAAAAAAGAAAAAAAAGTTGGAAAGTAACATTTTGGAAACTGGTCTTTGTAACATGAACACATCAAACACATTTCACAACATTAAAACTGCTATCACTGGAAAATGTTAGCTTAACAGATGTGTTTATTTAGGTGATTTTCAACTTAGTCTATGAATATAGATTGCAAATCCAAGAAGAATGCTACAGATAGTATTTTAATTTTGTTTAATTTATCTTGACATTTTTCATATCTAATTACTGGTGAATCAAATGAGATCAGACTAAAGCACCCATGAAAAACTAGAATCAAAGTGAAATCTTTGGCTATGCTTTTTTTCTGGCCGTTTTGTATGCTTAAACATACTATGGTAATTCTTAAGCACCTTAAACAAGAGCCCACATCTATGGCATACAGAAATCCCTGAACTCTCCTAAACGACCCCAGCACTAGGTTACAGGCACTACTTTAGGTTCCTTAGACCTAGGACCCAGGTTACTTTGTTTCACCTTCCAGTGGGTGATATTAGATTATAGGTCCTGTTTTTTATGCAGCTAAAATATTTCATCTATCTGTAGCATATTTCCACTATCTTGGGAAAAGCCCCATGCTGCTTAGAAATCCTAAGATACGTTCAGGTTAAGCAGTGCAGAATTGTTAACGTCATCTCAGAATGAAGTGATATAACTTATACCATGCTGCTAAAAGTGCTAGTTGTACTGCACTTTCATGGCTGCTAGAGTCTGTTTCTTCGTCTATGAGTAAAATCATATGACAACAACTTGTGTGGCAACACATGTGTGGAAAATGCAGGTTTGAAAAGGATTCTCAGTTATTTGCATTGTAAGTTTAGAATAAGATACAGGAAAACTACAGATTTTGTGTCCTTTTAGTATTGTTAACAGGCAATATTGGACAATATAGTTACATTGTATTTAAAATAAATGTGGGTGGTTTAATTAGTGGTAAAAGACTGGTGTGCCAACAAAACTAAAATTTGGTTAAGAAGGGCACTTTTACATTAGCCCTATTAGCTTGAAATCAGTAGAATGTTTGCCTGTGACTTCAGTGGGCTTTGAATCTGTCCCCATTTCTTGTTCTACTTGTGACACAGGCTGGCTTAACGCTGGCATACAGCCTAGCACTCTCAAGGGCCTGCCAATTTTTTTTTCTAGCATCCAGGATTTCAATATTTGTTCTTCAATGTTCTTGTCTTTCTGGTGGTTAAAATTTGCCCAAACTTCTTTTTTTTTTTTTTTTTTTAAATCTTAAGGAAAAAAAGTGTAATTCTTGCCTGAGGTTCCTTTTTGCATAGTGGGGATCAGGACTCATGAAAGGCTATCTCATGACAATACACACTTTTGTTCAGACCACTGGCTCAATTACTAAGTGCTTTTGTAAGCCTCCATCCATCCATCTATCCATCCATCCCATCCCTAGAGTTATGCCAAGGCAAAAGGCCATGAGGAGAAATGAGTATTGCCCAGCTTGTACATCTGTAATGTAGCCTCCATCCTAATATGCGCAACTATAGTCATTACCTGTGCCTAATATTTCAGTTGTGTATGTTCTCTGAACGAGACATTTTTGGTAATTGGCATTTCTTGGCTATTGTGGCTAGGAGCTGTAAACCATGGGCTTTTAGTTAACAAGATGCATGAAGGGGCTCTGAGGAGCCTTCGTTAAGCTTTTCCCAATCATGTTAGGAACTGTAGCCAGGAAAGCAACTAATTTAATTTTTACTTGTTCAAATATGGTAAGACAGGGGATTATTCTTAAAAGTAATTGTTCCCTGGGGAAATGAGGAGAGGAGAAAAAGTCAGGGATAGGGTTACATGAACACCCTCCCCAGAAACTGGTTTTATGGTGTGAGTTACTGCTTTCTGTCTATTTTTTACTCTGTAAGACTGCAGCTGAATTGCATGTAGTCTGCCGTTATCATTGATTGTCGTCATAGGCCCAGAGCAAGGCAACCACAGAGGAAGTGGAATAAGACCCAACAGGGCAAAAAATGAGTATAAACATATATTAGTTCCTTCAAAGTGCCTGGAAGCAAAGTAATACATGTCCATCACACTTTACCCTCATTATATCACCATCGTTTGAAGCCCAACATATTTTATATTAGAGGGTATAGTTAATGAGGATAATTATAATAGGTTTTAATTATTTGGAAGCCAAAGCTAAGTTAGTAACCCTAGAGTTAAAACAAAGAGACCGTGTAAGCAGTGAAAGTCTTTGTGCAGCCCGGTTTGTGATACAGCTTTAGTTCAGTGGTTTTTTATAGCTGTACACTTTGTCTCCATCCTGTTAAATGCTAGTCTGCCATGGCGCTCTCAAACTTTGCTTTATAGGGGTTGTAATTTGATAATGAATATGCTGCATGCTAAAAATTAAAACTGGGTCACACAGGCTCCAGGCTCTAAACCAGTGTGGGTTTCTTCTTTCTATTTCCTTCCACAAAAGCTGTGGAAAAATTTCCAGGTATCAGTTTTCCAAGTCATCAAAGAGTAAAAATTAAAAAAATAAAAACAAAGAAAGAAAGAATAGGCTCAACAAGCCCAAACTCTCCTTCTTGAGTAGAAAGTCCCTCCCAGAGAAAAATGTTTGGAGATTTTTAGTGTAAACCAACACTGGGCAGTGTGTATCATCTGAAGTAATCTGAAAAGTGATCTGAAAACTCACTTTGTTTCTCCAATATGAGCTAATGTGCAAGTTGTAAGGCAAAGCCTTTCAGTATTGGCTTATTTTGAAGCAAGTGTTAAAGCCTTTGCTGAAACAGAGACTCAAGAATGTATAATAGCAGAATATCTTTCTGTATGCTAGAAAAAAAGGTTAGGCAGAATTCCTGAGAGCTATAAAAAGTCCCCACATAACTACAGAGACATCAAAATGTCATCAGGTTGTTATACTTCAAATTATAAGCAGGTGATCCAGTGATATGATGCAAAAAGAGTCCAAGTCCCTGAATTTCAGACCAGGAGTATCTTTGTTATTTACTACTAATTATGTTAAACTGTGAACTACACTTAAATTAAGCTTTCCCTGAACTCTGTCTGCTCTGACACTTCTAAGGTCATTAATCAGATACTCCACAAGCACAGTATTATCAAAAAATAAAAGTTGCTTTTGGCCTTTCTTTTTATTTTTGATTTTTTTCCCTGCCCATCTGCAGGAGCATGGCTCTCTTCCAGCTCGGCTGCTGCTCTGACTAGAACTGAAGGTGGAAATACTTTCTCTGTGGACTACCACACAGAGAAGCTGCCCAGCGCCTGCAGCGCAGCAGCCCCTCTCTTAGAAGATGCTGCAAAACTTCAGCTGCTGCAGGGAGGCCTTCCTGTCTGGGTCAGCTGGGGGACTGAACGTGAGGCCTCATGATGAAGAAAGTAGCAGCCTTCGTCATTTGCATTCAGCCGCTCCATATGTATCATCAGAAATCCCTTTTTGTGCACCGCCAGCGAGAGCAGATGTAGCTAAATTATAGCTCTTGAAACTCACGTTGCACTTGAGCTGTTCCTGAGCACTTCCTCCTGGGGGGGCCCCCTTGTGTTCCTGGAAGCAGGACTGGGGGCAGAAGCAAGCCTAAAAGGCATCTGAAACACAGTTCCCAAACTGCGCTGGGACGCCAACGCCTGCTCAGTGAGCTGTGGAGGACACCTGGAGAACCACATTCACTTCTTGCCAATTAATTTCCCCCAGAGTTCCCCCATTTTGAGCTTTTTAAGGTATGTAGTATGCTTCCAGGGGCTTTCAGCCGTTCAACCTTGTAAATATTTTTGGTACGAGTCGCAGCCCTGGGACAGCTGACCATCCTGGCGTCAGAGAGCAGCAAATGCAGATACTTCCCAACTGTGGCCAAACGGCAGATGATTTGCTGTGGTGGTGTACAGAATTTAGTTCTAGTCTCACTGCCTCTGAAATTATTTTGTGGAAGGACTGAGGGTTGGGTTTCTCCTACCAAAGCTGTCAAATGTGCCACTGGTTGGGGATGATTCTGAAGTTTTCAAGATTACAGGAGTCCCCAGCAAGTGTGGCTGACCCAGCAAGTGTGGGTGATTTATCAACTCCAGATTTGTAGCTTAGATGGCTAAGTCCCCGAGTCACAGGAAATTTTCAAGGAGAGATGAAATAAATTCTTCCACCTTCCTTCCTCCTCCCTCTACCTTGGTAACCTGACAGCTGAAACTTTCACATCGTTACAGGCTTGTCCTCTGCAGGAGGCAGAGTCAGATTGATAAGACTTCTCTGAAGACTGCTGTTTCCATTTCCTACTTCCACATGTGCAGAGGCAGCACCCTGAGGCCAAAGATAAGGGGGTTTCATTCGTGTGTTTCTTGGAGTGTGGAACTGAAAAGTTTTCAGTGAGCCACCAAGTAATGAAGTTGCAGTACAGCTATTCTAAGAATCAAGAAGAACATGTGTAAAGAAAGGGGGAAAAATGGGACAAAATAATATTTTGCAATAAACTGCCACCTAGTATTTGGAGGGACTATTGCAAAGAAGCTGTGACCAACATGGAAGTTTCTGAGCCCTGGAAGATAGTGTAGGATAGTCTAAATAATGTTTTCCCAGTTAAGTTGTGGAGTTGGGAGGCCTGACTGCTCAGCTGGGCTGTGTCAGGGTCCTTGCCTGATGTTGGAAAACCTCTTAGGTCAGTATTTTCCTTCAGAACTTTAATTCTGCCAGTTTTCTCTGTGCCTGTTCCTGTAGTCACCAAGGCTTTCTTTCCTTGCTTGTTCAGAAGGGAATGACACATACAGCTCTATCTAACACACTGCAATCTCTAAATTCTTGCTACCTCTTAAGAATCCGTATCAGGAAGTTTATTACTGAAGGTTCAGCCTGAGAAATCCTTATAGAAAATAATGTTTCCTGTCTTTCAAAGTGAGATACTGCTTGTCTTACATGATCATCATAAGGATTAATTTAGTCATCTTTTACCTGCTTTGGGAATCTCGGGAGGATTAATAATAATTCATCATTTTTGAAACTCTGGTATACATTTTAACATGATGTTTGACAGGTTTGCATAATGTATGATTAATCAATTAGAAATTTTGTACATATGCATGACACTACATGAATATTCCTCTGATCTTTCTCCAACACACTTGTAGACACAGGGTTCTTTTACAGTAGTTGGAAAAAAAGGAAATCTCCTTTTCATTCAGCTCCCACTTATGAACAGTTTCAAAAAGAAATAGCTTTGCATTCACTAATTAAAGAAAAAAACAGGAAATCTGTCTGTGTATCAGGAAATCTGATATGTGCTACACTTGCTAAATCCTCTTTTCAGTGAAATGGATTAAGACACCTTATAGAAAAACGCACGTGAAAAACTGGAATAGTAAACTGCATGCTTTAAATAGAAGATAGGATTTATGCTTACTGCTCTGGAAAAAAAAGATGTTCTTTGTACTGTGGAAGAAAAGGCAGTTCTATACATGCTTCAAACCTTTATTCTGGACCTGAGCTGTCTACCAGTTTAACGTTGTTGCTTAAACTTGTCATGAGATGTCAATGGACAGAGCTTACACTTTATTCTTTGGAGTGTAGGTGAAACTTCAGCTGGCATCAGTGACGTTCAAAACTGTATACCAGTGGGCAGGAACTGGATATGAAAACCTCTTATTTTGTGAACGATTAGTCATAACTTACAAGTAAGATCCTAGATGAGAAAAGATCCAAAACCTAGAAATATTCAAAATGGGTCTGGATCCAAGATATCCTCAAGGGTGGTTTGATCCAGTGAACTAAAATCTGTATGCTAGATATTAAAAAACAAAACCCCTTTTCTATTGTGAATCTTCTTTACCCATTTCAGTTTGGCATGGATGGATATGCAAAAGCAAACCACTCATCTGATACTAATTCTTGTATAATAGTTCAAGATGGCTGACCAAAGACCAGCTAATGGAGAAAGGAATGTAATTTGTTGACAAACACTCCAGTTAACATGTGCAAAGTGTATGCTTATGCATGCCAGTTTAGCGGCCTCAGTGGTCAATTTGAGGGAGAAAAGGAAATAGCGGTGAAATTAATCATACTGACGCCTGCTTGTCTGATATTTTTGGCATATTGCAGAACACTAACTACAGTGAAATTTGGCAAAGGATTCTGATTTTCAATGAAATCATCTATTTTGTAACATACTCTCCCCTATCTTATTATTCTTTGGCATGTAACACACTTCAAAATTAGAAGGTCAGATTAAAATATTCATTAGTCACCTAAAAATGGTTACGGCATCTGACAAGGAAGAAATCAAGTCACAAAAATCTCTTCCAGGGCAAGCTGTAAAAGGCTGCACTTGGTGCCAAATACAGGACTGGTCAGACCTATGTTTAGAAACCCATGATAAGTTCTAAACACAGTTTGATGAAAACCTGATGCAAGTCTCTCCTTTCCCTGTCATCCGCTGACATTAAACTGTGAAGTTGCCTGTGATGTCAGTTCTGAATTATTCCCTCTTGATTGCTGACTCAAAGGCTGGATGTTAATGGAGAACCAAGATTTTTAAGGTTCATCAGAAAAGGCATTAAAAATCTAAAAAATATGCATAATTCTCTGGCTGGAGTATGCTCACATGGCTTTTTTTGTGCTCTGTTAACTATTTTTTAACAATAATTTTGCAAAAGTTTTTTTTCAAGGGCTGATTTCTTTCTATTCTTGTCTTCTTGCTCTGTCCATGGAGAGGGACTATTGGCACGAACACAGAAATTCTCTCCCTGAGTTTGAATGTTTAAGGGAAATTTCATGTGGGAAAGACACTGGCTGCTCTACACTAATAAGAAGGCTTTAAAGGAATATTAAAACTACTTTAGGGAACTTTGGACTATTTGAAATATTCAGAGGAGTAAGTCAACCGATGCTATGAGATTTTGCTCTTGAATCAGCTCCGACAAAAATCACAAAAGTCACTGCAAAATAACCCCCTGGTCCTGCAGAGACACACATGCTTAGCTTTAATTCAATGGGTCACTCACTTGATTAAAGTTTTAGCTCTTTGTAATCACAGTGGAGTCCCAACCAGATCCAGGCTGGCAGTCCAGTTTGACTTCTTCAGACAACTGAAGGGTGCCTTTGCCTTAGTCTGGTTCCCAGGATAATTCTCTTACTTGAGAACACGCTGGTCTTAAAACCACTCCTCTCCCTTGTTACCTAGGCTTTTTCTTGTCCTGCTATTTTCTCTGAACAATCTTCACTTGTCCAGAGAGAAGTAACTTATTCGTCCCTATATTTTCCTGTCCTAGCTGTTTCTTCCTACTAATGAACAAAACCAATCTATCTGCACAGCAACTATTCCAATAAGCAGGTCAGCATTCAGCATTCGTAATTATTACAGGGCAGCTCCAAATCTGTTCATGTTCAACTCGCACTTTTCAATTTTGGCATGCTTTCTTAATGCTGGAAGCATTTCACAGATATTAGCCGGTTATACTTTCCAAGAAATCTGGTGCAGTTAAAATAGTATAGTTTCCATTCAAAATAAACTGTTATCCTTTATTTTTCCCTGTTACTAGAAGAGGTGGCACTCTGTGGAAGTTCAAATATAAATGTGATGTGATTTTGAAGAAAGGGTACCTCTTTACAACTTCTGAGAGTTGCTTGGAAACTATTGCACACACTGTGATAAGGAAGTGATAAAGGAGAAAAGATATCAGAATAAAACTCAGAATAAGGGATCAGCTTTTGCGGGAACATGCAGTGTTGAATGAGTGGAGGGAAAAGAACAGAGAGTTTTCTAACTAAATTTCTAACCAGGAAATCAAATGCTGCCTGAACTATGAAAATGAAACCAAATCTGGGGAATTATAACAGGATAAGAAAAGAGAACAGGAAAAATATGCAAAGGCTTGAAAAAAACGTAATCAAATTATGCACAAAAAGTGTAGAGGGTAAGTACGGAGATAGAACAGAATTTGTCAAACAGACTTTAGAGAGCAGCAGGAGATGAATGGAGTGAAGTAGGAGGGAGTAAATTAAAACCAATGCACGCAATCAGTTTAGAATTCAACTGTCTATCTGGTATTTATGGGAAAGCATCCATAAAGCTCATGGAATATATAGAATCCCATAGGGTTATTATCGTATTTCTTGGTGCTTGCACTAGTATCATACATCTGCCTGGCAGAGTACAATAGTTTCAAAGAGAAGGAAATTGTCTGAGCGATCCATTACTGTTTTTCAGCATGGTGAGAAAGAGAGGCCAAACATGGAACCTTTCCATCCTCCTTTCTCCCCAGACTCTGCGTGCAAACAAGATCCAAACCTCCCTGGCTAATGTTGGTAGAAGGAAACAAAACTTGACAAGCTTTTGTAAATGCTAAATTGTCCTTGTTTTCCCATTATGTGGATAACCCAAACTGAAACCTCATTTAACATCTTGAACATTTCATAACCTAAATTTCCAGTCCATCTCATGATGGGAGTAAAATTAAGCTACAATCTTTTGAGGTCATCTCTGATTAAAGGCGAGGTATTTCTTGACATTAGTCTGTGGTGGAGAAAAGCCTGTGTTGTTGGAATCATCCACCCAGCACAAATTTCAATTCTTTCTGTGGTGAGACACTGCTTTTGGCAAGAGTGCCCAAACGTGGGGCCGAGACCCCTGGGCCCGGCTGCACAAGCTCCTTTATAGCACCTTTGGGAGCAGGAGTGAGAGCTCCCAAGTCCCACTCCAGGTCCATGCCAGTGTGTGAGTCAACATACAGGTAGTGCTTATGAACAGAGAGCTGGTTAGAGTGCTGGTCTGGTTTGAGACCAGGAGGTATCTAAAGATGGCTGGGAGAGCTAAGACGACTCTCCATCCTTTATTAGATTGGGGGGGGGAGCATAGTGCTGAAGGATGAGGAAAAGGATGAGGTACTTAATGCTTTCTTCGCCTCAGTCTTTAAGAGTAAGACCAGTTGTTCTCTGGGTATGCAGCCCTCTGATCTGGAAGATAGGGTTGGGGAGCAGAATGAAGCCCCCATAATCCAAGGGGAAATAGTTAGTGACCTGCTACAACACTTAGACATGCACAAGTCTGTGGGGCCAGATGTGATACACCCAATGGTAATGAGGGAGCTCGTGAAGTGCTCACCAAGCCACTTTCCACCATTTGTCAGCAGTTCTGGCTAACCAGGGAGGTCCCAGTTGACTGGAGGTTAGCAAATGTAATGCCCATCTACAAGAAGGGCTGGAAGGAGAATCTGGTGAACTACAGGCTTGTCAGTCTGACCTTGGTGCTGGGGAAGGTTATGGAGCAGATCATCTTGAGCACCATCACATGGCATGTACAGGACAACCAGGCAATCAGGCCCAGTCAGCACGGGTTTATGAGAGTCGGGTCCTGTTTGAATAACCTGATCTGCTTCTATGACAAGATGACCCACTTAGTGGTTGAAGGAAAGGCTGTGGATATTGTCTACCTGGACTTTAGTAAAGCCTTTGACACTGTTTCCCACAGCATTCTCCTGGAGAAATTGGCTGCTCATGGCTTGTGTAGGTGTATGTTTTGCTGGGCAAAAACCTGTCTGGATGGCCAACCTCAAAGAATCATGATGAATGGAATTAAATCCAATTGGCAACCAGTCACATGTGGTGTTTCCCAGGGCTCAGTACTGGGGCCAGTTCTGTTTAATATCTTTATCAATGACCTGGATGGGAAGATCAAGTGCACCCTCAGAAAGCTGGCAGATGACACCAAGCCAGGCAGAAGTGTCGATCTGCTTGAGGGTAGGATGGCTCTACAGAGAGATCTGGACAAGCTGGATCAATGGGCTGAGGCCAGTGGTATGAGGTTCAACAAGGCCAAGTGCCAGGTCCTGCGGTCACAGCAACCCCACGTAGCGCTACAGGTTTAGGAAAGAGTGGCTGGAAAGCTGCACAACAGAAAAGGACGTGGGGGTATTGGTCAACAGCTGGCTGAATAACAGCCAGCAGTGTGCCCAGGGGGCCGAGAAGGCCAACGGCATCCTGGATTGTATCAGAAATAGTGTGGCCAGCAGGACTAGGCAAGTGGTCATCCCCATGTATTCGGCATTGGTGAGGCCCCACCTCAAATACTGTGTCCAGTTTTGGGCCCCTCACTACAAGAAAGACATTGAAGTGCTGGAGCATGTCCAAAGAAAAGCAGCAAAGCTGGTGAAGGATCTAGAGCACAAGTCTTATGCAGAGCGGCTGAGGGAACTGGGGCTGTTTAGTCTGGAGAAAAGGATGCTGAGGGGAGACCTTCTTGCTTTCTACAGCTGCCTGAAAGGAGGTTGTAGCGAGATGGGGGTTGGTCTATTCTCCCAAGTAACAACAAATAGGATGAGAGGAAATGGCCTCAAGCTGCACCAGGGGAGGTTTAGGTCGGATATTAGGAGAAATTTCTTCACAGAAAGGGTTATGAAGTATTGGAACAGGCTGCCCAGGGAAGTGGTTGTGTCATGATTGCTGGAGGTATTTAAAAGAGCTGTAGATGTGGTGCTTAGGGACATGGTTTAGTTGTGGACTTGGCAGTGTTAGGTTTACGATTGGACTTGATGATCTTAAAGGTCTCTTCCAACCTAAATGATTCTAATATTCTATGTCCTCCATCCCTGGTGGTTTACGTTTTCTGAACAAAGCCATATGCACTTTGACTGTGAGGTCAAATGAGGCAATACTGAGTCAAAGCTATTGAAGAAAGAGATGGTGGGACAGAGTTATTTGCCGGTGGAAGTCCACTTGAACCAAAAATTCCATCAACTGGAAATAGAACTCAGGCTTTCAGTCTATTTCAGTCAGCTGTTGCAGAGCTGAACCTTATAGAAAGCACAAAAGAGAGGAAAAATCCAACAAGGTTCTCAGCTTCTGGCAAAACTTACTCTTTCTTAAGGGCTAAATGTAAAGCTTAATGATGTCAACAGAAATCTTTCAGTTAATATCAACCACCTCTGGATCAGAAAAACACCTGAATGTGTATTTACAGGCTAAAAAAAATATCAAATTAATGATGTGCTAATGGGTAAACCTCTCCTCTTCCCCTTCCACTGCTGTCAGGGCAGGCTGCCTTTAGTATCTACTTTATTTGCTGCTTTAAAAGAGTAAAAATATTGCAACTATTGGGCCAGAATTTAATGGTTATTTCCATCATAACTGCCATGCAACACTTGTAAAGGCACCAGTTTTAATAGCTACTCTCTTTTTGGTATTACAGTGCAGTCGCTTTTTAATAAGACATATACAAATAGACTTGTTTATGAAAAGACTGACGCATCACACCAACATTGTGTTCGAACCAGAAATACAATATCTTATTTGAGATTTTCCAGTACTCCCTTGTTGGATCTTTGAACCTTATTATGTCCAAACTCTTTGAAAACAAACTCATTCTACTAGAATTCAGCCTGGCATTTTAAGTGAGGGAGGGAAATGGACTAGTATTATAGCACAATGATTTTCAGATATATTTTATTTTTTTCATAGCAGTGTAATTTGGTGTAGCAGTGTGTGTGTTTTTGGATTTTTATTATTCACAGCTATAAGTGAAGGATACAGTTTAAATAAGCCATAATTGACACTGAATGTCTGAAACCAATGCTAACTTCAACATCAGTGGAAAGATAAGTCTGCCACTTAAAATCTTAATGGTTGTAATTTAGAAGAGTCTAAACTGTACACTTGCATTCAGATTATTAGCAACTTTAGTCATCATTAGCAGCAGAGAAGTGCTGCTTTTTTTGCTTTTGTGTTTTAATTTTATTGAATAGGCATTAGTATGAAAAGATTGCACTGAATGTTAGAATTGAGGGTTAGATACTTTAAGAATTACAAACATTTTACAGTGTGCTAAGGGGGAATCATCCAGAATTCCAAAACTATGTGATGTGATAATCTATTCATAAACTGAGAGAGCAAATCCAAAGATGCACACTGCCACAGCGAGCCACAGGCTCTCTTGTTCAGAAATGGCTTCAGAAAAATGCTGCTGCTGGAGCAGTGGTGCACTTTCCACTCTCTGATGGCTCAAATGCAACATTCTCATGTATCCAGGACCAAAATGGAGCTTCCTAAAATGGAGCAGACTGAAGACCTGGAAAAATGTTTCCACATTCAAGTCCAGTTGCAGATTTTAATATCATAAGTTAAAATTTCTAACTTTCTTGCCAAAAATTTATTTAAAAGCTGCAAAATATGCACTGAAAATCAATGCCAGATTATGGGCAGCTGGACTATTTTCAACGAGGAACAATGTTTATGCCATCATTACATCATAAACAAACCATAGCGGAAAATGTGTGCAGTCTTTCAATTTATTCAAAGGGGGAATCTAAAACTTTCCTTTGCATTCAGCTTGTTAGCTTACAGCCAGATCATCTTGGGGGCTTCTGCACAGAAAGGGGCCTTTGGCACACAGCTCAGTCTCAGCCCAAGCAAGAAAAAAGAAAGAAAGAAAGGAAAAAATGCTGCTGTGGTATCTTTTATACAATTATATCCCGTTTCTAAGCCATTTGTCTGCTGCGTTTGTTCGTTAAAGATCTGATTTAAGATATGTGTTATGGTTTGAGGAACCCATAAAAATTTATTGTCATTTAGTCAATCATTCTATCTCCCGATGACCCCTCCCAACATGGGAAAGGAAATTGGGAAAAAACAAGGAAATATAAACAGATTTAATAGAATAAGATTAGATAATTAACATTAATAGCACTAAAGAACCAATATTGATCCCAATACGAAATATACATAGATTACACTCAGCCAACTATATCCATAGGAAGCCGTGCACTCCCAGCAGTGGAAAGCAAATGTCAGACACTGTGAGCGCTGCAGCTTCAGGAGGAAGGGAAGGCCTCAGGGGTCCAGCACCGGGGCACAAAGTTCTCAGGATGACAGCCATCAAGGGAGGGAGAGAACTTCACAGCAATCTTCCTAATTTATAGTGAATGTGACATTGATGGTATGAAATAATCCTGTTGGCCAGCTTGGGTCAAGTGCTCAGATCTCGCTCCTCCTCATCCCTGCACCTGGCAAGCTCGAAAACACCAAGACCTTGAAACCCACGCACCATAGCTGGCTACAAAGTAAATATTTTCACAAATTCAGACACTAAAGTCTTCTAGAAGTACAGTCTTCCCAAGTATTAGTAGAGAAATTAGTCCTGTGTCACTCAAACCAGGACAATATGTTTGATCCTGTGGATTTACTGCTCACTTCCAAGGCTGATGGATCACACCCTGGTCATCTTTTCTGCAGAGCACTGCTAACAACAGAAGAAGAAGGAAAAGCAAAGGTGCTAGCAATGCTGTGGCTGCTCATGTTACAGGAGAACAGATTCATGGTATTTTGAATCATGCTTTCTTACCACTTATTTCTTGCTGGCAGCTTAAAGTCCCACATTAAATTACTTTACCGTTCTTGTGTTGGTAAACTAAACTGTGTGTGTATTTGGAAATGCTTTGTGTTTGGCACATCTGGCAGAGGATACTGAGCAGCCAGTTTGCTTCATTGTAGATGTAATGAGGAGGGGTAGGCAGGGGGCTTTCTTTCCTGTTGTTGTGACATTTTTGTGCCAGGCTGGTTTGAAACATGTTGGCACAAATGATATTGCAGAAATGTTTCCATTTTTGATGTGCTGGGGCTAGTGTGCGTCAATACAAGCTACTGGTGGAGTTTTTACCTGCTGGAAGCCAGTACTTGCTTAACTTTCCTGATTAAAGTCAAAAGTCCACTTCCATATTACGTGCCTGGCTGGATCGAGGCCTGAGAGTCCTCTACTGAATTACGTCTGTATCCCCTACTGGTTACAGGTGACATAAAGGAGAAATCATAATTGCCCTGGGGAGATTCCAGCTGGTACAAGTAGCTGTCATAAAGAATCTAACAAATAAAAGGCGGTCTTTTCTTGCAGCCATGGTTAAGGCATAGATAGCTGAGGGGTGGGATGGGATGGGATGGTACAGTATAGGCCAGTACCATGATGGTCACCTCTCCAGAAGCTCAGCAAAGTCTGACACATGTTAAAACAATCTCTTGAGCTTTATCACACAGGACACATGGGTTAGAATTCAGATTTTTTTAAATATATTTGACTTTTTGCCTGTTTGGTGGCTTTTTTGGACAGATTTCTAAGTTTTTTGTCTTCAGTGAGGGAGGAAAGACTAACTTTTAATCTTTTACTGTTAGTTAACAGGACTGTATGGCAATATCTTTTCTTTTTCTAATTCCCTTGGTATGTGCAGGGAATGGAAACACTAAATCAGGACTAACTCCACAGTTTCTTCTGTAGTGTGTGGTCTAGTGATTCCCTCTGATGCTGCTGATCTTTGGAGGCTGGCTAGAGATTGTAGTATGGAGACTTCATCACCAATGAGCAAAGCATTGGTGTGAATGAAGTTTGAGAGCAGAAAGGTTCAACCTTCAAGATTTTTTTCCAAGGTCAATGGAAAGAGTTATGGTTGGTCAGGGATGGCTGTATTGCTGGTCAAAATGGCTATTATTTAACTAACAGTAAGCAAAATGGCTGGAATACAACAATGAAGGAAAATTATCTTCATTGAGATCCCAGGAGGCAATGTTCAGATACTGAGGCTCCTGAATTAGCTTATTATAAGCTTCACCCCAGCCTGCATTACTGAGCCTTTGATGTAACAGCAATCTAGGTCCCTCTGAAAACTTCAGTCACTTTCTCCGTATCTCCCCATCATGTGTTAGGCGTAGGCGAAAATGACAGTGAAAGAGCAGAGTGTACCGGTGCAGAGTCCTGTGGGCTGTGGTATTGACATGCTTTTATCAGCAACCCAATCTGGTAAAGAGTTCCTGAAAGTCTCTGCATTATGTGAAGGAATTAAGTTCTGCAGCAGAGACGTGTGTTCTGTGTGAGTCTAAAAAAGGAGGAGAAAAAACAAATCTGCGTTGCTTCTCTGCATAGCACGTTTCCCCTCGTGCCTTCAAATCAACAGCTAGCATAAAGAAAATACAAGTATACTAATAATATATTGTCATGTCAGCTCCAGAAGGAAAGAACACTTATTTAGAGTTAATAAAGTTTTGTTTGGCCCCCAATCTTTTGCAGAATGAGAAACAAAAATTGGAAAAGTATTATCTTTGTTAAACATCTTAAGTGAAAATTGGAGCTTAAAGAATCACATCTTTACATATGAGTTCCTACCAGAGCCAAGTTTACTGGAGCTGTACCTTGACAGCCTCCTGGGGCTACTGAGGTGAAAAGGAGGGAGCTTCAGAGGCCTCTAATATAAGTTGTGAACTGTCTCTCCCTGGTCAAACAAGGGGAGAGACAATTCTTGAGCAGAAACACAGCTCCTCTTGTGCTGGGAGCAACCAGAATGACTGTATGTGGAAATCTCACCAAGAACTTCTTTTTCATTTACTTGTTTACCTATTACCACTACCTCTTCCTTAATCCCTCAGGCTTTGGTTCACTGTATCCTGTAGAGCCACTGTCATCACTATGTTTGATACAGCTACATAATGATGGGGACTCAGAGAAAGATTTTTATGTAGAGACACAGTTTATTGAGTAATTCACAATTAAATATGTTCCTTGAAATTTTACAGAAGCTATCGTATAACGTGGATAAGTAAAGTAAGTAAACTGATGCAAGACCTGATGTATTGGGAATGATGTTTGTTGCTGAGGGATAGCTGCTTGGGATCCCAAATTGGAAAAAAAAAAAGTAATTCCAAAGAGGAGGAGGAAAATGTGTGGTGATAAAACAAACTTGAAAAAAATCCCAGGTTAAATATATGTATATGTACACATATTGTTCGAGAGAGAGGCTTTTGACTTACTAGGTTATTTCAGTTTTTTGGAAAAATTTTACTAAGATGCCAAAATGATTCACAAATCTTGCCAAAGTGTCTACCGTTCTGCTTGTGGCTGGCATTTTAATGTAGATCTTCTGTCTTGGGCACATAAATTCACACATAAATGCATAAAAATAATTTTTAGATGCCAACCTTAGAGATACATACACCAGTATGATATCTATCTGGCAGTTTGTGTCACACAAAAAAATGGAAAAAATACTTTTCTTCTTGGAAAATATCAATAAAGGTACAGATGTTGAAAGTGACACTTAAAATAGATGGCAGAGGTTTTTTATTCATCTAAATCAGTTTAAAAACCCCCACAAATGCTTTGTGAAGGTGCAGCAGCTCTTCGGAATTTCCAGTGCTATATCAAAGCATTTGAATTTGAGTCTGGGTGGTATCACAAATATTTGAGTCCCATTGATTTCAAGTTTTAAATGCAAAATCCTTTGAAAGAGCCTCCCATAACAAGTGCCTAAAAATGGTTTGAAAGATCCTGATGTCAAGCTAGAACCAAAACAAATCTGAGGAAGCAAATCAGTGAGAGTAGAAAAAAAAGCATTACCATTGCAAGGCAGGTAAGGTACAGTCATATTTATCTGTTCATTTGCGATGTTGGCATTTATCCTGTTCATGCTAAACCTGCGTAGGGCTTGACCTCCCTGGGAATTGCGTGATAGGCTATTGCTGAACTATCAATAAGCTGGACAAGTCTGTTGTTGTTACTAGAGAGTTCCCCACTGCCCACTGCAGTAGAGCAATCAGCATTTCCCTCGATCCCATCCACTCAACACACCAGTTATTATGGCCCCGCTGATTATTGCCTGGTGAATTTGTCATTCTCCAGTGCTCTGAAGAAGGTGCAGCACCGACTGTGCACTTAACACGTGAAGCAAAGCACTGTTCCATTCTCTAATGCAAAACCCTCCCTGAGGATTTTCTTTTCTTCTCAGAAAATTAGCTTCCAATTGCTTCATAATTTGGATGTATATTGGGCCATGCCAAGGTAAAGGAAAACTTGTCAGCAAAGTTTGCGATTCATCTTTCTGCATCAGCAGCACATGAACCTGCTTTTTAATTGACTGGAAGCTCTCTGGATTAAGCAGATGTGGTTTAGCAGTGCCTTGTACTAACAGCTCAGTGCCAGTAACTGACTCCATCTTCCAGCTTTGTCTCATCTTAAAAAAGAGCTGATTATTATCATGCCACTGGTCTCTTGGGAACTGCACTTCTTGTGTTCAGTTACCAAGGGTGTGTGAAAGAAACTGAGGGGAGGAAAGAACAGCTAATAAAGGGATAAAAAGTACCTGGCACCTATAGCTGAAGGTGCTGCTATGTCTAAACAGAAAAGCACAAAAGTTCTGATGGCAGCCCTACCCAGTGGCACTTACAAAACGTCTTTTCCTACTGTTGTTGAAGCAGCTGGTCATCTGAACAAAACTCACTGCATGCTACCAGTTTGTATCTTCCTATAGTAAAATGGTAAAGAGTAACTTTACATAACTGAGGAGTCCCTGTACCCTAACCTCCTATTTGTACATTTGGTATTGAACTCGCGGTATCACATTTCTAGATCAGGTTGATGTAAAATTTCACCTGAACAGCAGCCTAGCACGTGTTTTAAAATGTTACCCGGTAAGTAGCAACTGCTATATCAAGCCCTGAAACCTGCTATTGATTCAGAAAATTATCCAGCATTGAGTAATAATTCATGCAAATCCTCTTTTTGGCTTGGGAAAATGCAGCTATGGTTAATAGCACGATTGGTAAAAATCCTGTGAGCCCGGAGCCAGCGCTGACTGCTCCCCGCCCTGCTACGGCACCGACGGCTCTGGGCAGGAGGAACCTACTTACCCAGTTCCCACAGCCAGAGCCATTTTCCCACTGGCAGGCTGTTGAATACCGAAATGCAGATACCGTACAGGGAGCTGCCCCTTTGCACCGGTGGCATTTGACTTGTTAGACTACAGAATTGACAAGTCATTAGGTATTTGTGGCGGCCCTGCCCTGCTGTACCTGCCAGGGATAGCCATCAGAGAAAAGCCTGCCCTCTGAAGAGCAGAGCTGTGTGGGCTGGCACTTGCTTTGGCATGCCCCTGAAAACGAGGAGCAGACTTGATTCTTGCTGTGCAAACATGTCAGTGACAGCATAAAATCTGAGTAAAATATTTATCTGCTAGGTTCAGTGTATGCTTGTCAGCATGAATTAGAAAAAAAAAAAAAGAACTTGTAGAAACATATCTGAAAGGAGGAGACATTTTGCCTGCTCCTCATTCACCTGGAATACGCTGTCCTTTCATATCTGTCACTAGTTTAAAACATATTTCCTCTCATATTTGTCAGCAAACTTTGGGACAAACCGCATTTCTTCTCTTTTGTCATTGTGAGGAGGTCATAAACAATGATGCTTACCAGAATGGATATATTTGAACATTTTATTTCTTTGAATGGTGCAGCAGGCAGAGCAAGTGCCTATGTGGGGCTGTTTGGCAGCCTGGGTCTTAGTGGCTAACGAAACTTTCACTTTGGGAAGCCAGTCATGCCAGGGCCTAAGAAATACTTAGTTGCAAAGAAAGTGAACTCAACACCTCATTTCAAGGATTTCACTTGGCAGAGGAGGATGGCTCGCGCTCCGCTTAGTTTTCGCCTCAACTGAAAAGTGTGTCTGAAGGGTTTACAGATCATCCAAATATCAATATAGATTCACAGAGCTTACAGGACAGGAAAAGACTGGGAGATTCTGAAGCTGTTCTGAAGAGTTCAGAAAGCACCGAGGCGTCCGTCTTCTGGACAGGGCTGTCTCGCAAAGCTTCAGAGCGCAACAAGACAAAACGCAGAGAGGGAGCGGGAAGGGCAGTTCAGATCAGCAGGTGTAGCTACTTGTATTGGAAGAGTTCATTTGGCCCGCTTTTGCTTGCATTGTCTTGAATCTTTTTTTCTATTCAGCAACTGCAGTTAAAAAAACCCTTATTGGTATTTTTTCTTAGGACAGATTACTAAAAATATAATTTTAGCATACTGTTTTTCCTTCCAAGTAATTTAATGTATTCTATCCCTTTTGAGCTTTTAATAAAATGAAAAAATATCAAAAGTCTAGTCATTATATTAAACGGTTACTATCACCATCACCAGTGTGATAGGTCAACCAAAGAATACTAAAGCACAATCGTTTTACTCGAGCTGTATCTTAACTCTCTCTCTACTCATGTAGCGTTTCATGGGTGTAACTGCCCCTTGGTACCAACCCCAACTATTCTCCTCTCTCGGTCTCCGGGTGCCTGGCTGCGGTCCTCACATGATCTCTTCACCTTGGTTGTGGCGTCTCCCACAGCGAAGGCAGCCTGCCGCGCTGGAGGCGCTGTCGGCACCGCGGGCTGTGAGAATGTGATGAGTGCAGCGCGAGGCGCTTAGCCAGACACCTTGTGAGGACGCCACGCGCTTTGCAGCCTGGCTTGGCAGTGTGAGAGGCTGGGGATGATCCCGACTGGATGTGAGCAAGCACCTGTTTGGTATTTATCTGTCTGAGGCTCTCATTTCTCACCCTTTTATTCTAGCGTGAGCCCCTGGTGTGTGTGACTTCCAGCACAGGCTCCCACCTCGCACCAAACTGGGACACCGAGCCGTGCTCAGAGCAAACACTGGGGTCGATTGGCTGGTTTTTATCCTGGATCTGTTCAGTGCTTGAAAAGCTACGCACACATTGTATTTCCTTGGTGGGGAGGGAGCAGGCTGATGGGCCTGAGGGCTGCCCAACCTGCTGCTGCAGCGGTTTGCGAATTTTGCCTTTGATATTCACCTGCCACCATTGCAATCCACGGCGCGATGCAGATGGCAATATGGGGGAAGATACACTGGTTAGAGGGACTTCAAAGGGTACCACTGAGCCCGTCCTGTACAGGCATCTAAACTTCCCTGTCGTTCTTCAGGCTAAAAGGCCATGATGGGCTACTCTGAGCACAGTGGGCTTTGGATAAAAATCTAAACGTAAAAAAAAATAAAAAAATCAAAGCTTGGAAAGTGTCAAACTGTCTTTCAATTAGCACTTCCCACACTACAGTCACTGCCCCTCATTGTCTGAGAGCAGTTTTACAGTTACTTCTACAGTGTTCATACAGCCTTTTTTCCTACCTTAAAAAAGGAAGCGTGAAGTAGGGAAAAAAAGCTGAAGCAGCCATAGTTAAACAACTGTAGTTTCTTCAGGACTGCCTGTTTTCTCTGTGGCCGTCACACACAATTACATTTGGAAGTAAAATTAGGTCAATATTTGTTACAGTGTTTTGGAGTGAGGTGTCTGGTAAATGTCTATTAGAAATATGCAGTAAAAAGAAAAACAGTGAAGGTGCTATAGTTACAGCATGAGTCTGACAGGCAGGTCAAAGTACTTATAGATTGTAGCCCAAATGGTCTTAGCTTTTAAAAATTTATATCAATTTTGAGTGTTCCCTTAAACCAACATAGAATATATTTATAGTTGTGTTCAGTAACCCAAACTCCCTTTGTCAGTAACTTTGAAAATTAGGTTGTCTGTAAGTTGACTGCAAAATTCATGTCACCTCTTTAAACTTCAGTTTCCTACAATGCAATTTAAAGAAATGCTTATTCTCCTGCAGAGTGCTGGGAAAATTAAGTCATTAACATTGTGACGTCTTGAGGACGTCATATCTATAGAAAAGCTAGAGGAAGGAAATGTCAGCTCTGCTCGGTGGTTGCTTTGGTAGCTTGTAAGATCCAGGTAAATGCAATCCAAATCCAATAATAAGCAGTAACAGAGATTATGATTTTTTTCTTTCAAAGTAAAAAATTGTAAGTTGAAATTTTCAATAGAATTGAGAAAAGAGAGTTATTTCTGAAAAACAGTCATCAGCATAATATGTGGCAAACAAATAAAACCCTTTCTCTTGGAATTCATTCAGGGTCCAAAACTCTTTTTTTTTTTTGTTCTGAAGAGAAATCAGAGACAAAAAAGTATACAACAGTATAAAATTAAGTTATGGAAATTCACAGCAAATGTCTTTCTGGAAATAACATTTCTGCAGTAAATGGAGTTTTCTTTGTATTGGAAACTTTGTAAAGTTAAAAGAAAAAGATTCCACAGCTTCCTTATCTGTAAGTTTCCCCTTTTCAACCAATAGACATTAAAAAGGAAAAAAAAAAAGAAAAAAAAAAAGAAAGTGAATGCATAGTACCAAGACAAAAAGACTTAAGCCTAATTCTCCTGTTTTTCACTGTGCTCTGAGTCAGGATAGGTCAATTTACTTGATTGGAATTATGTTTACTTTAGAGGGGGTAAAAAGCATGGCCCCCTTGCTTTGAATAGGCTGTGCCATAACCATTTCACAGTTGAAGCCCCTTCTTTTTATATATTCAATCTGGTGTTCCCTTTCTATCCATTATGATGCTTTATTTTAGGGAGTAATGAGAAAGACACAGACCTCACAGGCTGGCATTCCCTTTTAATTTGAGTTCATTCAACAAGATCTTATTTTCTCTCCATGGCTTTCCTGCCTCTTTGGCGAGCTCTGCACTGCTTTCGAAGCACAGACCATGCTTCATTTAGCACGGATCTTGACCTGCAGTTGGCAGAGCAGACACACTGTGCCTGGTGTCTGATACCTCCCTATTTTGTTTTTACTGCTGTCAAAATATTATGTCAGCAGAAATCTTCCTGCAAGCATAGATGCCTACAGCCGAGCCTTAAGTTTTCTGCAGGTAGTAATATGGAATATGCTTCTAGCTTAGCCCTGCTGCATGGCCAAACATCATGAAGCTGTTGGCTGATGATCATAGAAGCTGCTCGGCTGCAAATAGATGGTTAGTAGCCAGGGGGGAGCTGGTTATGCTCAGTACTGCCAGTTCTTATAGTCCACAGCCACTGAAGCATAGCTGTAACCTGGGACTGGTACCTGGAAAATATAACATGACAGTGGCTATCAGGAGCATAAAGACCAGATGGGAGGAAGGAGGTGGGATCAAAACATGTCTTTCAGGATCAAATGAATAGCTTTACAGGCTGATTTCTCAACAAAACGGACTGAATAGTTATTTCTTAACAAAGATGGATATCAGTTTTGATAACAGCCCTAAAGTTAGGCTGCAGATTTCAGACAGCCTTTCCTTATGACCCTGTCTCCTACCCAGCCCAGAGCGGTAGCATAGCAGTGGGGGGACACGTTTCCCCTGCAGTTACATGCATGCAAGTGCTACTGTAACTGGTGGCAGTTGCTCGTGCGTGTCAGCAGACAGCAACGAGCTGAAACTGATGAGTTGAACTCTCCTCAGGTCTGCACACAAAGGATCTGCAGCAACGTTTCCCAAAGGTTGGTGTTTCACACATTCACCCTTTGTGCCTCTTGTTATTCACAATAGCCACCAATTTGATAAGATGTTAGTAGAGCTTGTCTTAAGGTCACACAACAACTTGCATCTGCACTGAGAGCTTGCCTTTCCCTTTATGACTAAATGACATATAGGCTGCTGTGCTCAAAAACCTGGTGATTCCGACTCGTCCCAAGGAAAGCTCTACCTGACAGAGGACATGATAGCCTTTACAGGTTAGGCTGCCTCCACTCTGCTGTCTTCCAAACTGAAGATGTTGACATCATCCTCCATTGGGTTGATATCTCCCATTCCTCCGGTTTTCAATTGCAGCTTTATTTTTTCTTCTAGAACTGGTAAATGAAATTCCACTCCTGGCATCTAATAAAAAAATTTCCTGGAAGTTCTCTATCCCAGCTGAGCCTTGTGGTAGCTTTACAGCCTCCAACCCCTGTCTGACTGGTCTCCACAGAGATCATTATAAAAAAATTGAGGCTTTACTCTGCTCTGAAAGCTAACCTCTGAAAATCTTCTATGGCTAAAGCAAATGTTGGGGAGGAGGAGAAAAGAAGGAAATCATGGTTTTCTTTCATGCAGCAGACTTCTGAATTGCTTGCACCAAACTGACTGACTGCAAAACCAACACTTCTTTTTACTTGCATTTGCTACAGGCTGGGATTTCTGATTTAGAAGCAGCGCTTGCTTGAAGCTGTCATGGTGTACAACCTAATAGTTATCATGTATTTTTTAGAAAAGGAAGAAATCCCATCCAAGAAAACAGGTGATGGTGAGGTTATCCACCAAGATCTGGAAAAGATCAATTGGAAGAAAAGAACCTCAGTTACTATCTGAGGAGCAAAGCCTTGTCTACACAGTTTGAAAGGCTGCTAATTTCTCTTGGAAAGGCCCCAAAGGCTGGCAAGTGGCTGAAATTCACAGAATCATTTGCATGTTATGCTATCTGCTTTGCAATTACTGGCATTTCTGAAGAACTGACCTTCCTACTGGGGTTTTGTACGGTTTGTTGCGGTCTGTACCACATCATTTCTCTTAAGAATGGAAAAAAAAATTAATAAAAAGAGAAAAAGAAAAACACCTGTGCATTTAAATTACATTTAGCAACCAGCAGGAAACATAAAGACCTATTTGTGGATACACAACAGAATCAGAGTCAAAACCCACACTGGCTTACCTTCAAATTACCTGATTTTTTTTTAATATTATGCAAACTTACATATGGTTTTCCTACTTTATACCCCCTCAAGGCAGTTCAAAAAAGGCTTCTGTTGTATAGCCCATCCTCACTGCTAGGAAATAGGTTTCCCACAAACCATTTGCTTCAGAGTCTGTAAGATTAAGAGAACATAAAAGCATGGATAGAAAGGAAATACTAGAGTAAAACAAGATCTGTTTGGGGGGCAAAGTGTTTTAAGCCATCATTCCTAAACATTTTATCATTTCTTACTCTCACACCTAGTTCAAAAAGAGTGAAAAAAGGTCTGTTCATATAGTTAAATAAATGGGCTGCTCCGGCTTAGGTTCCAAACCGTAAAACACCATCTAATATTTGCAGTATTACAGTCAGAATCAGTGGGCAAAACTCCTATGTAAAATCTCCTAAAATCACTGCTGCAACCCAGAGAGATGACCTGGTGCTATCAGAAAAGGCTAGTTCTCCTCAAATTCCCTATCTGTGCTTTTGATGGGAAGAATGGCAGACTGAAAACTGAATAGAAATTGAATTGGTGTGGGCTAGACTTTTTACAGTAGGTACAAGCTGCATTCAGAGGAAGGTGTGAACCTTGCTCTGCAACAAGCTGAGGAATTATTTTTCCTAGTTTATATTTCATACTGGAAGCCACAAGTGCAGTATCTTGGGTAAATTTAAGAAAACAATCAGCAGGGAAATGCTATGAGAATATCAGTTTAAATAGGTAACTTTTTTAACCTTTATGTGGTGGTCTACTGTTATTATTACTATTAAATAACAACAACAACAACAACAATAATAAAATTTACAGAGATTTCTATGCCACAGATAGCTCCCTATGTATGTTTAAGTTGTGCTAGGTATGGTTGCAAAGTTAAATTGCTTGGTCAGCCTAATACCAGAATATTGCATTAACATGGTAGTGACTATGGACAGAAAATACACAACATCTCTGATTCAGATTGTTAGGGATGTTTTACGTACTGTCATGGCTTTGTATGTAAAATAGCTCATCTCAAAATGTATGTAAGGAGCAGGACTTGGAGCTGAAACCTCACTCGGAGATTTCCAAAAGCCTAAAATTGTGGCAGCCTGAGTTCCACAACTAGCTATTGGAAGCAACGGGAACTTGGAGGGATAGAAGCAAATCTTGCGAAGGAGTGTGCCATAGACAGCAGTCTGCCAGCAAGGGAGAGCATGGGTGGCATGGAAAGCATCTTTCCATTTTGGTTTTCTTTTCATCTGAGAGAGAATGTAACTAGAATAGGAGGCATAAAATCTTTGGGATACCATCAAGACTTTTCAAAGTTTTGGAAAAAAATAGTGAGAGGATGTTTATTCTGGAACAGAGATGGAGAGAGCCCTTCCCGATATTGCTGGCTAGTCAGACCATTCACCTCAGCGCTGACAGCAGCACATCAGGGAGGTGAACATGAGCCAATTGCTCCAATCAGTGTTCTCTCCCCAGTCTGTATGAATTACTATTAATAAAACATGAAATGCCTTCAAGAATAGTATAGCCAAGAGCCTAGTGTCAAGTTGAAGCTTGTTCATTCTCATAAAAAGAGCTCATTTAGAAGAAATGGCATTTTCCAGCAAGAACACACTATAGAAGACCTCTCGGCCAGCTTTGTTTTAAACACGACACAATCTGTGAAAATGGAACAAGAAGTGATCTTAACAGAAGAACCAAAATCAATGACAATGTCTCTTTCCAAGGCCAACCTCAGTGGGTTTACTTCCACTGACAACAGTAAATTTCAGATTAGATCTACAGAACTGAACAGTTGCATCCTGTAAAAAAGAATAGACAGAAGAAAAACATTTGGGTCCTCTCAGCTTTTATGTTGATGTTATCCTTTGAGCCCATCACTTCAACTGTCACTTGTTTTATTTGTTTCCTGTTTTCCTCTCTACTTTCTGTCTATAATTTCCATCTACAGAATAATCTTCATTTTTTATGAGAACTTTGTTACTCCATTTATGCAGTGCTTAATTCAATAACCCAGATTTCAACACTAGCAACAAACAATAAATACATTTATACATGTATGTCTTAGCAACTCTCTGTCTGGGCAGACACTGCAAGGATGGGACTTCAATGTGTACATTTGCTGCTTCTTGGCTTTAACTAGTACGTGGCAATTAGTTCTATTCTCTGCCAATGCTGTACCTGTATTTCCCTATCTTCTAAGTCTTCTTACCTATCATCACAGTGAACACTGCTAATTTTGTGATTAAAATCTGACAGAGACATGCAAAGACACATTGATTTTATCTGTGTCAGGAAAAGCAACAGGGAGCACCAAGTCACAACAAGAAAAGAGGACCCATCAAGGACTGAACCCACACAGTTGGTCTGAGCTTGATCATGCTCAGAGATCAAAAAGAGATGAAGAAGTGACCTGTAGGCAGAATCAGAAGCACAGATGCTTGGCTTAAGGGAGAAGGGGCAGCAGTGTGTTGGGGCAGTCTATGAGGAGACAGGTTATAGTAGATGTTCAGAAACAAGCTAGGTTTTCAACCTCTGCTTGGTATGAATCAGACAAAAATGCTTTTGGAAGAGATCTGGAATCTTGTAACTTTCTTTGATTCTTCTTTTTTTTTTTTTTTTTTATGTGGATACTTCTCAGATGTCAGGTATAATTTAAGTTCCCCCTAGGAGGCATATTCTACTTTATCAAAACCAGCTAACCTCTTTCTGCGATTTTTACACAATGCAAAAAATCATACAATTATGTCAGATGAGCTATTTTTGCAGAGTTGGGGAACCTATACAGAAGTAAAGTCTGCTGGTTTCTTTATTATTATGCAATCTTCTTCTGTTAGTTTTACTCATGAATTTCAGCCCCAGAAGTGCCAAATCCTAACCTCAGCTATAACCATATAATTCTCATGAAGTCATTAGTAACAGCCCGACTTTAAAGCCCTGCTCGTTTTGTCAGAAAAGCAGTTTCCAGATTTATGATTTACATCGTTTTCTCATTTAAATGCCTTCCTTATGGAGGCATTAGATCCGTGGCTCGCGTTGCACTTCAAAGAAGAGGAGTAACATCAGAATGACTCTTTATCTTCCACTGCCTCCGAAAATGTAAAAAGAGCGTGAAGACAGTATAAGACACTTCTTCACAGGCAATTATAAAACATGTGTTTAGCAAGTTTGGACTTGCATGCTCTTTGTTGTAAAACCTGGTAATGCACTAAAAATGTGTGGGAGTATGCTCTTTTTGTCTGTCTCTGTATATGTTTGGGGGGTGCTAGTGGTGGGATGGGATCAGAATTGGAGAAGCTTCCTCCCACCTACCTGTCTTTACACTTCTCCAGGCATACGGAGCTGCTGAGGCACCTATACTGTACAGAACAAATGAGTTACTCAGTACAGATCTGGCAGGGAATATGTTGGAAATCTTGGGCTTTTCTCTGGCCATAGAGCTGCATGGGACACCTAGATACTAACTTGAGCAGTGCATTTCATTTATTCTTAGACAAGAAATTATGTACGTCACAAGTATTCAAGACATGACTAAAAATGTTTTTTTCTACATGGTGTCAAACTGTGTCTGATCCCAATGGCACAAAATTACACAAGTAATATCTCCATTCCCCCACATTCGTATGGAGAGATTAGTCTGGTCTTACTGTTTACCTAGCATGGAAGGCTGTGAGGCTTGTGACACCAGCACCGTGAGCGCCTCAAGCTGATAGCCATCTCCTTATGCTCTCCTTACAGGCCATCTTGGCAACCTCTGAGCTCTAATACACTCCCCAGTGGACTAAATAGAGCTTGTGCTTCCCCTTTCTGCTTTGTCAGTTGAAGAGACAAAACAGAACTGGCCTATAATTCCCAGCTCTCTGCAGAGCACTCAGTGTATTCAGGATGGAAAATCTGTTTTGTGAAAGACCATTGGATTTCCACATTTCTTTTTGGTTCCCGTTTGGAACAAGCACTCCAAAATTTGAAATTCCTCAAGTGGTGGGGGCAGGAGAAGCCAAACAAATAAAAGATAGTTTCCATTACAGTGCGTAATATGGGTAATTACCTCTACCTCCTACTTAGTTGAAAAGGCGTTTAATGTCAAACATTTCATTCTGTTACTATAGCGCATTCGTTTTGACATTTGTCAGGGCCCATTTCTGTTTTAGTGAAAGAAATTACGGTTGGAGTGGTCATGATTGCAGGAAACAGTTGTCTTCTGATGCCAAATGGCTCCATCAAGGCTTTCTCAACGACTGTTGGTTATATCACTTGGTAGTCTTGTTTTTGTCCTAGGCAGGAGGGAATAGATGTGGCTCAGCCTAACACAGCAATGAAATGGTGCAAAAAACCCAGAAAGATCCTTCAGAGTCATTACAGCAGTATGAACCGGGTGGGTCACAGTGGGTCTTCACCCAAACAAGCAAAAGGGCCTCCCTGTTAAGAGAAGAAAGAGACAGAGACCTGGTTCTGTTCTGCTCTCTTTGAAGTGCCATAATTAGCACTGATCTGCTATGAGAAGATAAGTGTTCTCAATCTAGTTAAGAATCACATTAGCTTGCTCTCTGTGGAAACCAGAAAGGCATTTTATGACATAATATTAAAAATCCTTCTTGGGTCTTCTCTGGGAGTAACACCAACCATTACTCAAAGGCTCTCTCCAGTCCAAATCAGGCTTTTTTTTACTATTTTTATCATTAATTTCTAGAGCTGCAATAAAAAACATGAAAAATGCCTGTTTTCTGGGATGAACTGGAATGGCTCCTAGAGGATTTAATTGGTGATAACTTATGCTGCTAAAGCATGCTTGAAATAGTGTTTATAAATATCCCACTTAATGGAAAAAAACCGTTATGAGTGGTGATAGAAATCTGTCTGGCAGAAAATAATATGCTATCTGCCAGCAAGTACAGATTTCCAGTACAACTGCAATGCGGGTCCAGCTGTGTTAAAAAGCCATATATTAAGGATAATTAAAATATTATAAATCATCACTCAAAATGGTTTACTCCAGAGGTAGTCTTCTGAGTCAACTGCTACTGAAGTTGGAAGGAAACTAGAAGGCCAAAATAAAAGGTTGAAATCAAAGAATCCAAATAATTACTTTCAAGAAGAATCAATTTCTTTACACTTATTTCTTAAAAGCACTGATTCTCTCCACTGATAAATGGACAAAGCCAATGCCTGGGGGTGAAAAATGTCATCAAAAGAGTGCTTTCAGCTGATCCACAAGCAGTATAACAACCCTTTAGTGGAAAAATCTTAGCTTTCCCACACATTCATAACTTCTCCAGAAAGTCAGCCGACTATAGTAAGGTTACGTGGTGTAGTGCTACTGATTTCCTCTGAGGGGTATGCCTCCACAGTAATTTCATTATATTCCAGCTTATTTACATCTATTTTTCTTACATACATGTAAAAATATATGCATGTATATATACATATTACCCAATGATAGGGAAGCTAGCACTAACTGAAGCATATTCTCAATGTCTGTCAGCAGCTGTAACAAGACTTAACTACAACCGAATACCAAAAGCGGAGGAAATATTCTCTCATGGCAAGCACCACTTTTGCAGGACATTTGATACGCAATATTATGCGCTATGAACTACAGTCAAACAGAAACAATCAGCTTGATGACATATACCACATCTGGGTCATAGGCAGCTTGACAGTGTTTTTGCCTTGAGCCATAGCCATGTCAGCTCTAATGTGACATTTAGCATATTTAACCATGAACATATGACACATCTTTAGAAATCCTTATTGTCTAAATAGCCTATTTTTACATGCATAATTGCCAACAACAGTAAATAAAATTCAGAATGAAGTGACATTTTGTAAGACCTTATCAATTTTGTCCTGTGGCATTAGTCTAGCACATGCTATAGAACACAGGGCATATCCTGGATTGTTTTTCTTTAAATCCTGCACATTGACATTATATTTAATATTCAATGCTAATTGTAACAAGGAATGTGAACTTTTCCTGGGATTGATCTGTCCTTTATTTTCTGTTGTATTTTCAAGTCCTTTGGACAGCAAGTTACTGTGTAAAATCCCTGTAATCGACTGCAGTAATTTACGACAAAGAGTAGGGAGATTTAACTTGGAAAGACTCAATAACTGCATGTGACATCATTGCAGTGTGTAGTAGTAGCTGGACAACACATCTGGTGATGCTTAAATCTCTAACACTCTGGAGTCAACAGTTTGACATAAGGCACCTTTTAAGTTGATTAATTTGCGGATTCAGCTGGGTTCTTTGAAGAGACTAGAACATGTCATTTTTTCAGATTATAGTGACATTGGTTCTAAGTTTAGAGCAAAGCATGAATCTTCCAAGGTATCAAGCTTTGAACTGTGCTGATAAAAGATGTAATTGCTATGTATTTTGTTTTAGCATTCTGGTATTCCCATTTATTATCAGCCTTCCTTGTTTGTTCAGGATATACTCCTACAGAGAAAACCACACTTCCAATATAATTGTCTTACTAAATAATAGTATGAGAACATCAAATCCAGACTCTGGAATTTCTTGGAAAGGTTTAGATCTTGATTCCAATCAAAGTTAAAAGGAACCTGTTTTTACCTTGAGCGTTCAGCTTAGTGAGATTCTGATATCAGTCTTTAGCCTTGAAACATCTAATGGATGTAAGTGATTCCTCCTCAGCACAGTTCTGTGATTAAAACACCTATGACATTTAATAAGAATCTATTTTTTTTGCCAATTCTATTTGTATATACAACCTTCATAAGAAAACATTTCCCAACCTTACATCTGTAATGTCATACACAATATCAATGAGAAATTATTGTGCAGTTGACATGCACACACACATTTTATATATACGTGTGTATATATACACACACACACTAAAAGCACAAACCATTAATTCTCTCCAACTGCATTACCCAAAATTTAGATGTTAACATTCAAAATTAAGAAAGGTCATGAAATTGGATGGGAGATACACTTAATTTTTGGGTTTTAACTGAAATTTTGAGCACTTATTTGCAGCTCTCGTAAGCCTTTAGGATTGGGCCACTTGACTTGTGTCAGCTCTGTGACTGATACTATAGAGCTTAACTACGCATTTTAAGATAACTGATAATTTTGACAACAGTCACGAGAGATGAAAGTACAAAGACATATTTCAGCAGGGTGTACTGGAATTCAGGACCTGGCGAAGGAAGAAGAATAGGCTCTCCTCCATTTCTTACTAAGCTGAGCCATTTCTTTACTGGAATGACAGTTACACCAGCAAAGGACGTAGCCATAGAGATTCAGGGGTGTACTTCATAATAAAAAATGTACTTGGTCATATAGGTTAAACTTTGTTTTAATTAAGAAGGTATATGAGGGGGAAATGTATATGTATACCTCTACATGGGGAGGTTATTTAGTGAACATCTTTGACAAAGCTGTTATTGCAACGTGCGCCTGTCTTTAATGCAGGTAACACCATAGACAAATAAATAGCAGAAAAAAAAATCTCTTGACATCCTTATATCTATGGTGTTGTCTGCATTAAAAATTGAGTGCTACTACACAGTCTTTATTGTTACAAAGACTAAAACTCTCGCCTGTACCTGTGTGACAGAATAGCAGAACTGCGCTCATTGCAATAAAAGTAGCAGGTGATAGAAGTGCTAACATAGTCACATTGTCAAGATTATCTCTATGTCATGCTTTGTGTGGCTTGGAGCTTCTTCATCTCACTGTAAATCCACTGCTTGAAATACCTTAAACACACATGATTTCATACAGAATTATTTATCTGATATCCTGCCAAAACCATGTCTGCTGTTAGAGAAACTTATTTTTTCATTTAATCACAGGAAGCTTCGTAACATTCCTTCACCCCGTGTAAATTAAGGGAATTTAGCATCAACAACCAGCTTATGATTACTTGATTCACAGACATTAGTTTGATTTTTGCTGTTCCTACTCTCCAGATTGGCAGTGCCTCCCAAGTCCAGCTTCACGAAGAAGACCGTGGAAGTTGTAACTATTGCTTATTCACATTTTTAAACTAATATCTGCATTCTGCTTTCTCCTCAAACTTGTTTGTCTAGATCTTTGGAAGAAACTCTATAACCTGCATCTTTCTAAAAAAAAAAAAAAGAAGTTCTAGCCTGGCCAGCAGTTCTGGCCTTTTCGAAGGAGCAAAGCTAAAACAGCACAACAGGGTCCTGGAAGAAGCCAGGGGCTGGATGATCATGATGGTACATTCTGATCTGGTGAAAAGATTTTTGGGTAGAATAAAGAGAAGAAAACAATTCCGTTAAGTAACTATGTTTCCTTTGCTACTCTTGAACTAGACAACCAGATAACTGTGGTACACTTCACCGTTGCAATCAGGTCAGTACTGTATAACTGCTCAGAAAGTACCTGGTACATTTTACAGTACTGAAGTGATTGAGTTCTGAAGTTTGATTTACTTTTTTGGCTTGTTAATGAAGTACATAGTTAAGTTTTGAATAATACAAAACCAGAAGTTTCTTAGCCATGAATTTGTGCTAAAATTGGTCTTAACTAAAACGAACTGAGATTTTTTATGTAGTTTGATATCTGTAACATGTTTGCGTTAAGAGAAACAAGTATGGAAAAAGAGACCTGCCTGATCTAACTGAAACAAAACAAAGCAGACTTTTATCTTTTTCAGAAGAATTTACAAGTTTCCAAACTATCATATAAAACTGAAGTTTTGCAAATATTTTTTTTTTTAGTTCCGTGATACATGTTACCTTCAAATATGATATCTGATACATAGCTTAATAATACTTATGTTCTGGGAACAGTTATTTTCAATTGTAACTAATAGCAGTAGTTCAATATATTAAGTAAGAGTGTATAAAATGTAAATTATTTCTGTTTTCTTCATTAGGATTTCATGGATGTTGCTTTGCAAAAGATTTCTATTGCCAGCTGGTAAGTTTTGGCTGACATGATAAAATTATAAACTCTTTCAATGTGCTGAGAGACAGCTGTGAGTTTATTAGGGCTTTACGAAGTATCTGCTAAAGCAAGAAAGAGCCCCAGTCGTGTTGGGACTTTAAATGTGAATGGTGAGTAGTATTGGCTGAAGTTGAGACAAATGATTCCTCCAACTATATATATATAAAACCAAAAAAAAAAAGGAGAGTTGGAGAGTTGAAAATCTATGACCAGATCAAAAGGTCATAACTGACAAAGTGAGAAATTCTCAAAAAGAATAAAAAGGATTTAGGTCTTTCGCAAGAATAAAAAGTGATGGACTAAAAGAAGAATCAGAGAGATGTGCTTATATAGCAGAAGAGACATATTTAGCTGCTGGACCATCTGAGGTCAAAGGAAGTTTATGTGGAATGGAGAAAAAAAAGAGATGTAAGCAGACAAACTCATACACTTCTTGATTTGAAAGAGAGATCCTAGGAAGACAGCGGACTCAGGAGCACAGCTAACCACAAGACTGACTAACAACACGGAGCTTGGGATGGGATGTTCCCAGATTACTGTGCAGCCCCTCCGTCAGCACTGGGGCTGCCTCTGGGCTCACAAGGAGTCACAGCATAACCCAGCAGGAAAAGGGTTTCAAAGCTGCTATCTGAAGAAAGGAAAATTTGGCTCACTGGCATTTCCATCCCCACCGTGGTGTGCTTCAGTTCCCCAGGTTTACAATGAGGGTAGAGATGTTTGCATAACAGCATAAATACAAGGACAGAAATGGTACTTGCTGAGTGTTGCTGTTGCAGTATATAGCAGAATGCCCACAAGCTAGCATTTGAGTTTGTATTGTAGATAAGATTTCTGTTTTAGCTTACAAGAACATTTGAGGATTTTATTATACACCCTTTATCTCCTAATTCTTGACAAGTAACAGAACCTAAGCTTATAGCTCATCTGCACTTCAATTATTAATGTGTGTCAGGTATGTTCCCTAATTTTCTTTGTACTTCTAGGACATTTTTAAATTTTCCACAAAATATTTGTTTCTGCATCTGTAACAAGAAAGAAGCAATAAAGTAATTGGCTTTTTAGAGTTAACTTACTTTATTACGTCATCTCTGCATGTTGTATGTCTCTTTCCATGATTATATTAATCCATTTTAAACTGTTGATCTTATCAAGCTAAAACAAATTAACATAAACAGTTGAACAACAGATTTCAAATGTGGGATTAATTTAATGTAAATTTCAGTTTCATTTGCAATGTCTTGGTATTTTGTCGCCCTTCCTTGGCCTTAGGTTGTTGTATTTCAATTTGGAAATCATTCTCTACAAGTGGCTTCTTAACATCTCAGTCCTTTAGAAGATGACTGCTGTGTTGCTTGATTATTTGTTCCAGTTAAAAACTGAGTGTGGTTAATAATTTTTTTCAATAATGGGTTTTCCTTCCATTGAATATGAAAAGCTACTGAAAAATAACATTTTTTTTTTCCAATGGAAGCACTTTCTGACAAAAATATTTTGTTTTTAATAAGACTTGATGGAAATACATTTTATGAGATAAAATGGTTTTAATGGAAATACTCTCAAAGGAAAGCAGTACCGTAACCGGTTTTAACAATGGAACAATTTTGTCAAAATGGAGACTTGGATGTGAAGGAAAGTATGGTTGATAGTTTTTATTTTATTTAGTTTGGAGTTATAAATATGTGTAAAGTGATTATCAGCATATTTTGTTATTTTCTTGCCATAGTAATTTTTTTCAGTGACAATCATGTTTTGTTGCAACATGTCCATAACTTCTCATTTTTATTGGTAGGCATTATGGGGAATACTCCCATGAGGTCATTTTCTGGTTAAAAAGACAAAAGAAATATCTTTCAACATACCTACCACATATTAGTCATTGAACTGTATAAAAATTTGTGTAAGCCCACACTCTGCCAGTAATAAAGAATGAGGAAATTAAAGGGATTTAAAATAAAATCCCAAACCTTAGTATAAGAAAACATCCATGTCTTAGTTTGATTCCCGTAATCTCCCCATATCTTTCTTCTTTGCTGAAAATCCCACTGCAAGTTTTCTTATTTTCCAACTGCTCTGTCACCACATCACACTGCCTCCGAGGACCATCCCATTGACTTGCTGGCATTTACCACATCAAACTCCTTTCCCCACTTGTTTGGGTCTAATTGCCCTGTTTTCCTACTTTCCCATCTATTTTCTGTCATCTTTTTTCTACAGCAAACAAAATATTGTAACTTGTCAAGGTTAAGCCAGAGCAAACACATTAATCAGCATTAATAAATTAAATACATTAAATACATTAAGTCAGCATTAATAAGTTGCCCCACCCAAAAGACGCTGCGGGCCTCTACAATCTGGGGGCTACACTTCACTGCTGATACGTGGAAACATCCCACAAGAAGAAGCTGTTTAGAAGAAAGGTTTTTAAAACAATTTTAAATCAATATAAATTCAATACAAGTGGAAGCTTTTATTCGGACTGACGCAATCTCCCTGATTACGTGAAAGTTTTCCCTGCCCGTCTTGGGATGTTGTTTGTTTTGCTCAGTCCCTCATAGTAACCTGGTATCTGCGGAAATAACACCGAAATCCGACAATGTTCAGTGTTCAAATACATACATGCATACAAATATATATATGCATTTTTAATACCTAGATCTACACACTTGTGGTATATTTTATACATTTACTTTATAGTCAGACTGGAGTTATTTTCTCTACTCTGTGTATTTCTTAACTTTGCATTAGTTAAAAGCAAAATAATTGCAGTTCTGTGTATTTAAAATTCCCCCATCACTTTTGTTTGCATCCATGTCATGTAGCCACCCATAATTCTGGCTGATAATTCAGCCTATTTAACCTTTTGTTTCTCTCAGTTTGATAACTTTACATTATGGGGACAACATCAAGGAAATTAAGTAATTTTGTTATTTCATTTGTATAATTGAATTTGTCTGAACTATAGCTGAACCGGAATCCAAACTTGAGTACAGAGGACTAATCTATGCTTGCAGATTTAGCGTGAGAAGGAATATTTTTTGGATCATAGGTTAATTTTACACCAAGACTACCGGGCAAAGACAATGGCCATGAAAGAAAAGATCATGGAAACTTGAGGCAGCTGCTGCCCGGAGGATGATGGGTGCAGCAGGAGAGGAGAGCGGTGGTGTGAGTCAGTGCTGAGGGGAGGCACCGGACACTGCTGCTCAGAGGGACAAGGAACAGATATTCCTGAAAGGATAAACCCTCCTGCACATCCCCAGGCTATGTGTTTGCCTCACGGAGGATCCCATAGAGAAGTGTAGGGCAGGACTGCAGCTTTTCTAGCGATGGCCCTAAGGGTAGGAGTCAGGGCGTGCGAGCAGGGAGTGTGCATGGGGCAGGGGGAAGGCTGGCGGATCAGCTTCGATGCCAACACCAACTGGTGCTCTGTGCTCAGGGCAAGCAGTCTGCTGTGGCCACTGCTTTTTGTCGTCTTAAAACCTTCACATGGTTTCTGAGAGCAGAGAATAATGGTTTCATCTTGGACGTGTTATCACACATTCCTGGACTAATGGCCCTTAAATTTGCAATGAAGTAGCTTGGATCAGTGATGGCAAACCTTTTCCGCATCTGGTGCCAAACATACTTTAAAAAGCACTGTAGCTCACTGCCACTAATGCCCCCCCAAATCTGTCAGTGCAAAACTTGGCATGGGTACAAACACTTTGCAGTCGTTGGCTTAGACAATGGAAATGCTCTTTGTAATTTGAGCTGCCTGTTGAATGTCTGTGCTATACAATACTGCTAGCCGGGCTGCCATTGTCCCCCAAAAGGAGTATTTTTCTTCCTAAACTTCTATGCTTACACAAAGAATTTAGCTCAAAAGAAATATTTGATGTCTACCACATTTCTTTTCCCATCTTTAGAGGAGAAGAAAGCTCACAAACTGCCCAAATCAGATCACTATTCTCCATGCTCAATTTTCAGCCCAACAGTGACAGATTTCACTTACTTCAGAGGAATGCGGATAAAGCTGTACAGGATCTTGTGTGGAATAATTTTCTATTCATGGAAGTTTCTTACTGACCCGTTAGTCTGAGATTATTTTATACCTTTAAGCATGATAGTTCTCATTCATTCCAAAATTACTTTTTTTAGTTGACAATCACCCTTAATTAGAACAAGGGTTGGTGTAGAAGATTTAATTTGCAGACAGTATTGCAAAAGACACTTCAATGGGAAGGATGTTACATTGCCTTGCAATAGGTCTTTCTATCCAAGTTCCAATTATTTGTTTATGCATTCTGAGGACTTGTTTGTCCTTTTTGTTTTGTTTTGTTTTGTTTTGAATGTAGACATACACTAAGCTTGATCCTGCCATTCGGTGTTTTTTTAGAGCCTTGTGACTTATCTATTTATGCATACTTGCTATTTTGGTTCCTTGTCCTCCAGACGTATGCAGTATATTTACACTAGTGTACTAGCTGCATTTTTGACTGCTGAACCATTCACCTAAGAGCAGGATGTGAATGTAGAGGATGCAGATGAAATACTGCCCTTTTCCCTACAGTGAAAGAAGGGCAACGTAAATGGATCAGACAATTCTGTTCATTGAACGTGTGCTATTCCAGGGTAGTGTAAAGGGACAGTGAGATATGCCTGCATCATTATCTAGAAATCAGTTTTTGAAAATATTTGGACCAGTATTGGAGGCCACCAACAGGGGCAATACAGTGAGTCAAAACCAGAGCACCCAGGTATGAGTCTCTCTTTATGGTCATTCCACTTGGTCTGGAAGAGACACTTCACCTCCTTTCTACCCTTGTGCTCCCCTTCTCTTTTTGGCTTTCATATTAACTTTCAGTATGCCATATATCAGTTTTGCAGCAGCTTCTTTACTCTGCCCTGTCCATTCACTCCGCTTATAAATTTACTGTGAAAGAAATGGTCAGACATGAGACATGACAAAGCCTAAACACACAGAGTAATCAAGGAGCTCTTCAACAGTCACCACTGCTCTGATTTTCAGCATTGGAGCAATATTACAAATGAGCTTGTGACACCTCATCAGAAGGTGAGGACACTGCTACAAGCTGGGTCATCACAGTAAGAAGTGCCCAAGAAAATGATCAAAATACAAGAAGTGGGGCATCAGGGGTACTGCTATGCCAGTTAGCTTCCTGTGTATTCTTTTCTGAACTATGTTACAGATTTTGGACATTAGCTCAGTTGCGGGATGCTGCTGGATGCATATCCATTTCTCTATTGCAAATTCAGACAGCCAAAAGAACAGAGCTTGTTGCTGTTTTTTGTGAAGCACAAAGACTAAACACTTGCTTTCTCAAAATAGAAGTGTGTGAACATCTACTGCCTTTCCCACAGTTATCCTGCAAGGAACTAGGAAATCAAGTAGAATTGATTTACTGCTCTTTGTTGGGGTTTTTTTTGTTTTGTTTTTGAGTTTTTTTGTTGGTTTTTTTTTTTTTTTTTTTGTAATTTTGGGGTTTTTTTTTGTTTTTTTGTAAAAGGCAACAATTGCCCAAAGTGGTAGGAGAGACAATATTTTAGAGATAGTTAACGCAATACAAACATTCCACACACAGTTGATTAAATGAAAAGCAACACTAAATAACACTCTATCTATAGTACATATTTCATTCATTGCGCAGACCTGGCCTGAGGCTTGTTTAAAAAAGCACCAGATGTTTCTCCAAGAAATGTATTTGTCTTTGTGTGATGACAGATGCTCTTTGAAATCACAAAGTATGTAATAGCAGAGTTTGCCATTTGAAATCAGGAAATTCAATTTGTTTTCTCAGAGGCACGACTGAAGGGCAAAGCCCAGTAAGAATTGCTGTATAAACTAATGCTTTTTAACATTATGTACTCATCTTGCTACTTTGAACCTCATTTCCAACACTGTTCCCAGACAGAAATGGGAAAATCAGCTTCCAAATACAAGAGACCTCTGCCAGTGGGAATTTTTCTTCTGTACTTTCCTAGTATGTTGTTTTTCTCAAGCGCAAGTTTACCTTTCGTATTAGTCACCTCACATGGTCTTGTAGACTGGGTTTTAAATGAGCTAATCAAATGGCTCATGGGAGGAAAATGTACTCGGTATGAACTAATTAAACAAAAGAAATTTTTATATACCATGTAGCCTATCCTCTCAGCAATTCTCACATTGTAGCAAATTAAAATGATGCAATGCAGCAAAAGATGAATGATTGCCTAAATTTGATAGCAGAATGGTTTTGTTTCAAAGTTTTCAAAACAAACTAGCACTTAAAAAAATTTCCAACATGATGAACCCAGTATGCGAGACCATAGCTATATATTAATAATACAGAGAAAGCGATGAGCAAGCAAAACCAGAAGTTTGACTGAAAATAATGTTTTGACCAAACCTGCATCAAAAATTGCGGAGAGAAAGCAGGCCCAAATTTGCCCTGTTTGGGCTTCTGTTACAAATTTAGAACTTCTGCCTCATTCATGGTGAAGTTTGTTGAGGTTCAAAACCTGGCAAATTTTCATGCATCCTTAGTTCATTAGTGGAATGGGATACAAATAATGTAAAAACTAGTGATTTGAGCAAAAGTTAAAGCATGAATTTCAGGTCATGCATTCTTAAGAAGAGAAAGCAGTGGTTTGAAGACTGTCTCATAATGTAGATGTCCTGTAACATGTCTGAATATGCAGGACATAATTCCTCTCACATTGAGAGCAGCAGAGTTGTTTCAGGCTATAACAATTTAAATCTAGATTACTTTGAAGTGTGTAAGTTTAAGACAGTTTTTGAGGTGTTCTTTTTCTAATCCTTCAGTGGTGTCAGTGTTAAACATTTGTTTTGGAATAAGCTCTAAAAAAATGTAATGCTTCTACAAAAACTTTTCAAACTCCTTTTTCTAAGAAATAATTTTCTTGTAAGATATTTGGCAACCTCTGGTTTGAGGTAGAAATAGCACAAACCCCCCCACATTTCTTGACATATCATAACTTTTCTGCTTCAAGTGTGACATAAGTTAATGTGTTTGCATGAAAAATATGATTTTTGTATCATGGTCCAGCCCAATAATCTATAACAATATAAAATCTTCATAATTCTCTAAGAATAAAATTTGCATGGATTTTTCCACTGCTTTGAGTGGACACAGACAAGGTACATCTAATCCTTTTCTCACTTGTGTGACTGGGTGGGTCAATAACAATAGCCAGGAGGAGAGGAAATTCAGGGCCAAGGCTTGTTCACACAGGAAAATCAGTTTAAGTAAAACTAGGACGTACAACACAACTCCCCTGGAAAAGGCAATACTGCCCTCCTGCTCCTCTCCACCTCTCCCCTCCTTGTGCCAACATCAACATGTGTATGGCCATGTGCTAAAGTAGATCCAGGAACTGACCTGAGCTGAAACTGAACTGGCAAGAAGGAGGGAGGTCCATTTCTTTTTGGTTGGCGCAGTGAGTGTTAGGCTGTGATGGGTGAGGAGGGAAAGGGAGGGCTTTGCCCTTAGACCTTACCCTTTGATAATATATACAGTCCTGGGAAAACAGCTTGTTAGCTTGGACATCTTAGCTTCTTGCTTTTCCTTTCTTTTCTTCCAAGCTCCTGCCAACATGTGCCAAAGGCACAGCAGGCTGCTTAGCTTTTAGATTGTCACTGTGAGGACAAGGATGGAAGCAGCTACTGGGCTATTTATAATAAAGCTATTTACTTTAATATATATATAAAATATACTTAAATATATATATATAAATATATATATATATAAATATATATATATAATATACTTAAAATAAAGCTATTTACTACTACTATACCTTCTGGTTTACAGTACGTTAACTTCCCCACCTTGAAAACACCCTAGAGAGAATAAAGCAGTCCCACAGTGTAAAAATTGGGTCTTTCAGTTAAGTTGACTGGGTTTATATAAGTGCTGAATGAGTACAAAAGAAGTCAGAATCTGACTCAGAGGTTCAGATTGCAGAGCCAGTACTGGGGAATTCCTGAATATAGCACTTCTCCAGATTTTATAATGCAGACAAATAGTGGTACATTTATGCCTACTTCCAGTAACAGCCTGCCCATTACTGAAAAAAACATGCATTTAGTTAAATTATTTTAGGAAGTAATTATTGTGTTCTTAACCCTGCAGTAACTGGTACACAGGAGACCTGTCACTTCTGAACACTGTATGCTTAATGTCTACGCGACTTCCATTTGTTTATGAGCTTTTCCTTTGTTTTTAATTATTGGCAACACTTAAAAGGTCTTTCACTGTAAAATTTAAATCCTCAAAATTAGATAATGTGCTATTTTTACCCGCTCTTTGATCATCACTTAGAAATATATCCTGGTAACTCACATGTTCTTATGTGGCATATCTGGCTTTGATGGGAGTATTTCTCTTACCAGGCAATATACTCCTGGGAGTGTCACTTAGAATATAAAGAGACACATAAGCCTGTGGATAAGTCTTTGTGGCACTGGGGTCTTACAATTCACATTTTTTACACTGTGTTGTGTTTTCTGCATTTTTTTTTCCAATAGTATATCCAAAAGTTGAGATCAAGCTTTTGTGTTTCAGACTTGAATTCAATGTTGCATTCATTTTTTTAACATCTAAGTCATTCACTCAGGGTTTGAAGTCCATGTTCAAGCCGATCCAGCTGATGGTTCCTGTGGTGCCACATTACCTCTGATCCAGGTAATTTCTGCTTATCCCTAGCAGCCTCTGCACTGCAATTAGGCTCATCTCCTTAAACCATCTGAAAACACTGTCAAAAAATCAGTTTTTTGCTCCTATTTTAGCTTGCTGAAATGGTGTGGCAGAGGGTCTGGTGTGATCACTCCTCCAGGGGCTGGCATGGAGTGGTTGCACAGTGGAGCTATCAGTCACTGGATGAACTTGAAGTCTGCCGTCCCTGTAAAGCCAACAGAGACTGTCCCACGGATGTTAATTTTCATCAGCTATGAAATCTGTCCCTCTCCATTGATTTTGGCATGAAAACTGTAAGTCTCAGAGAGCCTGTGTGAACACCACTTCCTTGTGTCTACCACCTAGCTCACCCAAGGAGCAGGGAGGCAGGCATGCAACTCCCACCAGCCTGCAAGACTCCTCTGCGAAAATTTTCCTTGAAAAATCTTGCTGGCAAAGTCTGCCAGCTTGGACATGGGTGCAGCTTATGAAGGCTTCTGAAGTTAATGACTGAGACCAGAGATTTGAACCCTGGGAAATCTCTGAGAAATGTGAAATGTAACCTCAGTGAAGGTAGGATTTCCCTCTATAGGACTAACTTTGTGCTTAAAGATAGGCACATGCTTGCACTACTTGCTGAGCTGTGGCTTCAATAAAAGCAGGTTTTTTTACTATACGTTGCTTCAAGTTTTCCATAACCACTTCAGGATAATGAGACACTGAGAATGTGGTCCTGAAAGAGACATCCTGGTTCGTAAACTCCCTTCTCCCACCACATCACAGAGTCACTTTCATTAGTTTATCCTCAACCACACATCCAAGACATTTTCTATAAATTTAGTTTTATTCTTGAAGCTTCCAAAATGAGTTACGTTTATATTGTTTTATTCTTTTGATACTATATTTAAGCAAGATAATTCCATACGCTCATAGCAACCAGCATGTAGGGGCCATCAGCACAGAACAAATACACACAAAATTGTTACCAAATGTGCTTAGTATATACTTCTCAATAAAAGAGAAACGAAAAACATGCATAGTCTGACTTCTCAACATGGCCACTTAATTACTTACTTGACAAACATTGAATAATAACATGCAAATGAATTCCTTCAAGATTTTGAATTCTTTTAGGTGCAAGGTACAGAAGATTTTTGGTGAGTGGGTGGTCTAAGAATTTGCCTTTTTTCAACATTTTTTCTTGAGATGTGAATAGGTCTGTGTTTTCCTAAGTGAATCAGTGCAACAGTGATATATTATCAGATAATTCACAAGGCAAATTGGTGGGGAAGGGGAGAAAACATGAATGAACATCTTTTGCAAAAGATTGACTATTGAAAGTAGTAGCTACTGGTAATGAGCTCCAGACGTATTGCTGTAGGAGCGATAAGAACAGGAAACGCTTTGGGCAACATTGTGCTACAAAAATAGCCCTTTTAAAAAGGAACATGGCTGGCCTGTCTTTAGCAGCATAGCTGTTGAAAGGATTGCATTAAATGAATTGTACGATAGATGACTCTTGACATGCTGGGCTCCTCCTTGTTTCAGATTCTACTTTATGGATCTTGTTAAGCTCTGTGACTGGAACAGCGGACTCTTTCAACAGATAACATGAAGAAGTTCAGCTAATCTTCTCTGTAGTTCCCTGTTATCTAGCATTAATGAAAAGATTAAGAATATCAGCTTATTTTCATTTGATGGGAAAGGCTCTGGGTATTTTTTTTAAAGCCATGAAAGGAGTGTCTGACACAATCTGGGAAAGCACTGGCATTCAAACAAGTATTCTTCTGAACCCAGACAGTTATATAAGTTTCACTGGGTGCCATTGCCAATTTACTGAAAGCAATTTTTTGATATTACGTATCATTTCAATGATGTTGTAAAGACACTGAAAACTGGAATATTTGTTACCTCTTGTTCTAAAGACTTTATTAGTTTGGGAACATCAGATTCCAAACAACATAATTATTCATCATTAACGTTTTTTCCACTCTTCCCTCTGGAATAAACTCCATTTCAGGCGAGGCTTGTTGGGAAACTTCAAATGAGGGAAAGAACAACCAGCCAGTAAACAGAGGCAGAAGTTCGGTTGTCATGGATGTATTTTTATGTGATGTCCCAAAAGCATTGCTCATATGAAGGTGTGCAGGTGTGTAAGCATGACTGTAGTTATACAATACAGTAATTATCTAGGTTTAAGGACTTTGCTGTTGGCAGAAGAAAAAAATCAGCAGTTTCAGTTAGCAGTCCACAATTTAGGCACAGAAAATTCATAGCAGATGTTCCTTGCAGAAACTTGACTCTTTGGAGGGAGATAAGACTTTCGGATACATACTTCTACAAAATACCAACTAGCACCTTTTCAAGGCATTTGTTTGCTGCTTGGGTGAAAACAGAAATGTTTTTTCCTACATCAGATACTTTTGTTGAAAGAGAGATGTAATTAGGAAATTACTTGATTTAATTATTGACTCCTTGCAAAAGAATATACTTATGTAACTTCTTGTGCTTTTTAAAACGATCTTAGTTTTAGAGCCTGGCCCCCAACACTTGAGGTTGTTCTGAAAGGAGTTCTCAACCAGTGAGAAGTGAGGCACATGTTTTCCACACTTCTTTAACCCCAGTTGTAGGCAGTTATTGCTTTATGACCTGTCCTATCTCAATAGACTGCAGATATACAGAGTAATTAAGGTGGCTAGCTTATTGAAAACATTTTATTTTTGTCTTAAAAATAGAAGTGAAATAGCTTGCTGATAAATTAATTTAATCTTGTAATAAGTAGCTTTACGGAAAGACAGAAAAGCACCTTTGGAGGCGCTAAAGGTTTAAAAGGCATGAAGAGTATATTCTTATCAGATGAAATGGCATGGCTGAGGGACAAGGATGTGACATGGCTGAGTTATGGTTATTCTCCAATTCTCCCATGCCATCTGAAGCCTATGAGAAGCAGAATATAATTCAAAGTGGTACAGATTTTACTCTAATTGAAATCAAAAACCCATTGGCTTGAAGGTGCCTGAGCTCTTGTAAGCCATTTTAGATTAAACATAAGAACTACATAATAGGAATTTGGAAGACCTGTTGTTAAATAGCTTTTTTACTCCCAGGAAACTTGCACAGACATTTTGAACTTCTTGGGAAGACAGAATTTTCAGACACCTTCAGAAAATATACAGAAGTGACTAAACCATAAGTAGCACAGTACAGCAAACTATTTTTATTTTCTGACTTGAGGTTTCATCTTCTGGTCCTAAGCAAAGTCTACATTCTCACTTTTGCTAAAATGGGAAACTATTTTCTCTTGCTGTTTTTCAGTACAGATTACTGGGCTTAATCCTAAGGGTCTGATGCCATTTTAGACTCTTCATCATATCCCATCTTTTTCTGAAGGCTGGAGGTCTTTTGGAGTTGTCCTTTGTCATAATGTAAGCCCTGGGTTGATGTGTCAGACACTCAGGGATGTCTAAAGTGATGCCATATGCCTATACTTAAGCACCTGGAACCTTCTTAATATATTTGGTGACCTAGGACTAGCAGGAGGTTGTGAATCAGCTTTCATGCCTGATCATACCAGCTCTGTAGAAATTGAGGATTTGTCTTTGCATCAGTGTTCAACATTTTGAAAACCCATTTTTACAGCCCTATGGAAGGAATTTAAAGACACCAGGGAGAGTCTAACAATCCTGCTGTTCAACATAAGTTCTGAGTAGAGCAGAACACAAGCTACAATTACAGTTAGAAATTCATTTTTTCTCCCATCATCTGACTCTTTGTTAATGAAAAAGAAAAAGGGAAGTAATTTTCTCCCCTAAAATCAATAATCTATTACTCCGATGAAAATCGTGCTTCAGCTACCAGCCAGTTCCATAAATTGCGGGATCTGCTATGTAGTTTGCTACTAATTAGTGAGTAATACTGCACAAAAGCAATTGCGTGTGAACTCTTTCCTTTAAAAACACAACCCTCAATGGGAGTTGACTTCCTTACTCTCCTTTGAAAATTCCATCCCTGGTATTTATTATTATATTAGTAAGCAGTTATTATTCAGAAATTGTTACTGACTAATTATATTAATTGGAGAAGGCAGATAAGGAGGAAACCTCATGAGTGGCTAATTACGGCAAATAATATGCATGTCTTCTTAATGGTGGGGATACAGTGAGTTCTGCAGGAAACACTGCTTAGGAGCTGCAAAGGGTGCAGAGTAATTTCTTCTTCTGAAGACACGTACACTGTTGAAAGAGCTTTTCATTTTTCACGGGGCTGCACTTGCATTTCGTCTGCAGCTGTTCACTCCCACAGCCCCACACTATTGAGAAAGTGTGGCTTCTGAGCCCATCGCTGCTCTGAGGTTGTCACAACTGAAATTGTCAAATTTATACTCAGAATCTTGGTAAGTACAGGAAGAAACAGTACTGCTTGTATTGCACAGACATTTATTGGAGAAAAAGTTTTTCTCTCCAAAACCAAATATAACTGGTCAGAACTACAAGTTACTAAAGTGTGGCAAATAGGCTCAGCCCAGTCAGGAGGACTTGCAATGACTTAAAAAAGGTCACAGAGTCCCAGACGACACAACAAATGGGTGCGAGCGTGCATTACACACTCTCTGAATATGCTTTAATGTTGTTGCTCCAAATGCCTGCTTGGATATTTTCTGATTGTTTTTGGCAATTTCTCTTGGCGTGCGACTATGATCTATGTTGAAATGATAAAGGAGACATTGTTACAATGGAGTCAGTGGCTCTGAATCATAACCCCCTGCATAATTGTTTCTCTCTTTTGCTGGCAACCCACTAATACTGAGGATGTTTTTCGGTGTCTATTCCCTGTTACTGAGGTATTTCCTATGCCCTGTGGTAACCATTCTCATGGAACAAAGAGTCAGAGAAAATGCTCTCTTTAAAGGACTGGTCTGTGGTGTCTGCGGATAACAGAGAAATAAATTAATTTGTATCTGCAAGTTAAGTATGTCTACAAGCCAGTTAAGTGCTGTTATTTTATCTTTAAGAATAGTTCATAGCAGTATTAATGGATGTTGTATTAGAACACAAGAACAACCACAGTAGGTCAGATCTGAGGCTTCTGCAGCTCAATAACGCTCTTTCCTGTTGTGATCAATAGCAAATGATATTACTCAGGAGTGTATGAAAGGGAAAAGCGTCAGGTTTGAAAACCCGGTGGGCATTGTACTGTGTTGTAATAGGAAAAACTGAATGACATAGACTATATAAAAAGCTCTCTAATCCAGATCCCTTTGGAGCATGTGGTATCTTCAGCAAAGGCTGAAAAGGAAAGAAACTCAATATATCATCCCAGACCTGTACACCAAAAAAGTATGTCTGACCTGGATTTGGGTCATAAGGTTAGGTCCCATTTAGAGATTTTTTTCTCTTTAATTGTTTTTGAACCTGCCACAAGAATGTTAATGCCACAGAAGACTAAATTCAGAGCTCTATATTTCCAGCCTCCTTTCCTAATACATGGATAATTTTGCTTCTCACTGTAGCATTATTAGTCTGACCATTGCATTAAAACAGGAGAAGGCAAAGAACAACCAAGGCTTGCTGTAAATTTATTGAAGGTGCACCCTTCCGTGTCTTATCTTTTTGATATGTATCTTTTGAAACATCTGGCTCATGACAAAATCATTTAAAACTAAACACTCCCTTCCACAACTACCTTGTGTTCTTTGAAGGTATTCCCCTGTTGTTAAGAATAAAAAACCATAATGTGAATTTGGATATGGATGGAAGCATAAACTGCATAAAGTTTATATTTGGTTTACACTGAGAAATAATAACCTAGGCTGTAAAAGATGTCAGCATTGTTGAGCAAACAACTTAAAACTTGATTCTTCCAAGGAAAGAAGGAAATAATTCCTTGCAAAATGAATTTTGATGTGAACATTCATAAACACTATGGCTACAGAATACTGTAGGGGAATGCAAACATCACAGGCTGGCTACTCTAGTGATCAAACCTCTTGCTCTAAACATAAAGATCTTTACCTAAGTGGATTGCTTCTCATTTAAGGACTGATGCATATAAATAGGTCTTCATAACACCCACAGGAGTCTTCTTTCTCCTACATGGAAGGTATAATTTATCCTATTTTTGAGCTACACAATGCAGCACCTGCAAAACAGTTGAGCTCCCAGTGTTAGCAAAGGTGAGAATGCTGTTTACCTCAGTGTAAACTATATCAAAGATAATGAAAAGCACTTATCCTAAACAGTTAGTACGAAACTTGATGAAATTATATCAGGGTAAAATTCTCACTTCATTTTCAGTAAATAGGTACTGACCTATTCTAGTGGTGTCATCTGAGATTCAAAGTATCACCTGGAATCTGTGATAATAAAGGGCCAACATGTTGCTTGCTTATCTCCTGGTGTCTAATAATATATCATACACTGTGCGCATCTGGAGAGATCATTTGATTTCTGCTAGTGCAGATTAAAACAGAAATTGACCCACTGTATTTTAGATACACTGTAATCTCTCTCCATTTGATCCAGAATTACTCAGTATTGAAGAAAATATTTAATGCAGCTAAAGTTAATTAATAACATTCATGAGTGATTGTTTGAGTCATGGTACCTTAAATGTGCAGGTTGATCTCACTCAATGAAACAAACACAAACCCAAATTTTAGAAATCCAGCTCTCAAAGTTCCTCTTGGGCTGAGGAAGACTGTTCAAATTCAGACCAAATCTGTTTTTCTCCCCGCATCTGCTCACAGTTTACATGTAAGTACATGAATTTGAAATCAGTGGAATTACGTATGTGTAACTGAGAACAGAATTTGGCCCTTCAGCTGCCTCTGCACCGCTCCTTTCTCATAAAATTTTATTTTTCTTAGCAAATGATTTAAATATGTTCAGTTATGTTGTTGTCCAACATAGATATCTGCTCATTAGGCATCTGTGTTGTGGAGTAAGCTGTGGATCAGCAGTTAAACATGAGAGTTTAAGCAGATCCCTATAAACCCTGGTTTGTTTCAAGTCCAGCACAGATGTAGAGCTGTTCATCTTCATTTAATAGCTAGTATATCCCTGAGGTTTTGGTATTTAAATGGCATCATTTTCCCTTCTATGCCTCATAATCTTCATATTGCACCTCTTCATTAAATATTACTTCCAGGCCATGATACTCAGCTTACTGTTATTTAATTTTCCTTAAATTTTTTCCCACTACAGCTCTTTCTTCAGAGCCAAAATTGGAGTGTTCTTACAGGCTGAAATCTCGGTGAAACTCCCACTGAAACTAATGCACCCAATATTTTGGTGCTCTGTTTTCATTCAGACAAACTTCTTTTTGTGGCAGTTGGCACACATTTAGGAAAGCTCAAGGCACCCTTGGCCCCTATGTTAGTCCCACCGATTAGGACAAGGAAAGTAACTCAGGGCTTGGCCCTCTGTGTTTTGCTACTGCTCTTTTTGCTAAACCAATTGGTCCTTCTGAAAATCTTTCTGCATACGTTATATCTGTTAGCACTCCATTCCTTCCCTATTGGTTCAAATCTGATGACTGAGTTACTTTTCAGAGCACCTTAAGTACAATATAAACAGTGTTTACATTACATATTCATAGAACAAGAATAAATTTCCATGACATTTATGCAAACTTCTGGTCTAGCTTGTGTAAATTGTACATTCCCTGTGCGAAAAGAATGGACCTTATTATACTAGTGAAAATAGGCTGAGCAGTTTAAAGAAAGTATTACTTATTTCAACTCAATGTAAACATATAAGAAATCAAAATTAAAGATGATAATGTTTGGATCTTGGGGATTAGGTGGAGGGAAAAAACAAACAGCATTGATGTGAAAAAAAAAAAAAAAAAGAACAAGTTAACCTTAAATTCCCTGCTGGCGTCCTTAGTTTGCACATGTGTTTGGCAGTCATGAAATACTTGAAATATGAGACCTGGCAGTGTCATGGTGCCAGACATAGTTAGCATTAAAAATATTCTTCCAAATTATTAAAAGGTGCTCTGAAACTGCTGCAAAAACAAAGAGTTCCTAATCCTAAAATATACTCCTTACCTCTAGCATGTATATGTATTACTGTCCTTCAGCATTAAAAGAAATTGAGGTACATTTGTGCAGTCAGGATTGATTATCCTCCATCAAATGCAACTACAAAATGGCCCCAGGTTGCAAAATCACTGGCAATTTGACTTTACAAAGCTTTCATTTTCCCCCCATGATGCCATCCTATAGACAACTGCTACAGCCTGTAGTGGCCAACAAAGGCTCTCTGTCACTCAACAAGTCTTCTCTGCTTTCTCTTGACAGAATTTCTTTTTTTTCACATTGATCATAAGAAAGTGAACGGGGTCAGCGTTCATTCAATTTTTGTAATCTTATCAGGTTCTAAATGGCATTGATAAATAAGGTATACATTTTAAGTGATTAAAGTACCGTAATTATTTTATTTCAAGTTTAGTTGATGTCAGTTCCTCTAGAATAAGTGTGTCCATCCAGAATGTGGTGATTACATGAAAGGCTGAAGGTCACTTAGAGGTAAACTTTTCTATCTTTGCACAGGATTTATGTACATACACTTTCCCGTTTCCCTTCTACAAGTATTGTACACTTTAAGGGGAACCACTGCTTAAAAAAAAAAATAAATCAAAAGTCTGGAAAACTGCGCTGATTTGGATGAAAATTCAGTTTGCTTTAAAAACCATAAGTCAGGTAATTTGAAAGAGACCAAAAAGCCTTTTTTTTTGGCAATATCAGAAAAAGACTTCTCTGACACCTTCATGAAATGATCCTTATTTCCATTAAAATGACTTTTTTAACTAAGAAAACTCAATTTTAAATATTGAAAGTGGAAACGTTTAAAATGTTCAAAACTGGAACACGGTGCTTTGATTCTTTGGAAATTAATTAACTTAAAGTCATGGTTTGTTCTTTGGGTTGTTCTCTTTTTTTTTCTTTTTCGTGGGGCACTCCAGCACTTCCCATTTATGTTCTTTTTCAGAAAGCAACAAAAGAGGAGTTTGCCAATGAAATGGGCAAGCTGGTTCCCTGGTTCCCAGCCAGCTTTATTAAAGTGTAACTAGAGATAGGCAAGCCAGGCGACTTCCCAGCCCGTTAGTGGTAATGTTCTACATGCACTTAAGGAAATCTACAGCCAAAACAGGCTGTAGCGAGAGATCCACAACACAGCTATGCCACAAGACCCTCAGCACATTCTACAAGAAGTTAGTAAGAACAGCACCAAACTAACAAAAGCCTACATTAAGGGAGATGATTGACATTTTCTATAGTTATAAGATCTTCTGTACAAAGAAATAACGTGAGTTCCTGATACAAAGACTGTTCAATGTGAAATGCAAATACATTTATTTTGAAATGGGAATACCTTTCTTTGGCATTTTCTGTAATTTTAACCTGCCCCTCCTTTGGCTCACTTGCTGGGCTTTCTTTGCCTGTGTTATGAATTCTCTGATGATTTTACTTCACAGCCCTGCTCAGCTTGGTCATCTTCTGACAAATGACTGCAGCTGTCAGTCTGTTTGCTCCCTGAAAGGGAGGGTGAGGACTGTGCTAACTAAAGGCACTGCTACCTGTATGGCTACACTATTATTATACAATAATGCTGTATTTTCATAAATCAAACTATGAGTGTCCCTTGGGGCTATAACTCCTCCAGCTTCAGGGAATACATAAGTAAATGTTCACCTGTTGAGGCTGAAACAATAAAATTTCCTGGGTCATCTTTTACAGTTAGGCTGCTGTGCTCTTGGCAACAAAATTCTCAAGTCAGGGGAGCACTGGCTGGATGATTCTTCTTGTTCCCAGAAGTATTTGTTATATCCTGAAGTTGTGTTATTTTGCTTGTCTGTACAAGTTCGTTTAACATTCCTACAGTGGCACGATCATCAGTACCTAACGCTTTGTGTTGTGATGATGACATGTCACGTTTTCAGTTTTGTTGAGTAAGATTCTGAATACTATGGTGGTTATTTCCAGTTGTCAGCAAAGACAACTGCTCCTCACGCTTGGTTTCTAGATGGAGACGGTTCTATAAAGACTAGGCACTTGCGTTGTGCTGACATTTCTGAAAGAGGGAATGGATAGATGTTTGATGGTTTCTTTTCCACAGCTAGTATTTTATAAGCAAGGATTTCACATACTGACTACAACAATAGGTGGTTGAACTTGACCTAGGTAAACCTGTCTCCTGTCATCCCAATATTTTGCTGTGTTTTCCCAGCTTCTAGTGCTGATGGGGAGGAAGCTACAAGCTAACACCTCCCTGCATACTGTTATTTTTTCTAGGTGTATATTGTAGGATGTTTTTGTGCTGTGGCCCAAGGTACAAGGTCATCTGGCTTGACTGCCCCAGTGCCAGAATATACTAGAAGTCATGCAGACCTGTAGTAAAGAAAGTTAACAACACTTTTGTAAAACAGAGCTCTATCTCCTTTCCGCTCAGATGCTTTCCATCAGGTAGTTTCAACATGAAAAATGCTGGCGATTAGTGACCACCCCTAACACCTACAGCATATAAACCTGGGCACTGAAGAAATAATCTGTGCGTTACCCATGCTTTGCTATCTAGCGAGGACTAAGTGAACACCACTGTGTGGTGTAATCCCGTCATCAAAAGCAAATTTCTGAAAATATCTGCTTATGTTTGCAAGGCATGTGGGCCTTCAGTTGTCTTTAAATCTGTAAAAGCAGTCCTAAAAGGCAGGCAATATCTGCATGTTTAAAACAAATTTTTTTCAGTATTTTCAAAAGAAGATGGGGGCAATGGGCTACGGAAATGTACTGTTTGTCCTCTGTCCCTAAAAGAAACTAAACATGCTCCAGGGAACAACAAATTTCTCTGTTACAGTAACAGCTCTGGCTGTAACCCAGCAAATTCTTCCCTGTTTATAATCCTCTTTCTCCTATGCCAGTAACAAATATGGCAGAAAGAACTTATCAGCTGAGAGTGTATTCCCTACCCTGACTTTTCTTCAAAAAACTACTCAAGGTTCTGGCTGTCACGTATCAGTCAATGCAGTGATCCCGATTAGCTGTAGGTTAGTAAAGGCCAACTACACCCTGGGTTTGATCATTCTTTTTCCGTTTTGTTTTTAGAAGTTCAGTTTGAGCAAGGCACCACAGGAGTAACTGTGCACAGGCTGTCTGAGACGGTGCATATGTAAAAAAAATATTTAACATTGAGTTTAGCGATATAGAGCTTTTGAAGCATAGACAAATAAGGGAGGGAATAGCAGAGTCAGAAACTTTAAGTACAGAGAAGTACTGGGAGCAGGGAAGGAGACACAAGCCCAGTTAACACTATGCTACATCAACACTGCAGTGTTGTCAGCCCAGCCCGCAGAAATGCCTACGCTTCCCAAATAAACTTATCTGCTCTACCCACTTCTGTGCACTCGTATAGCTGTGAGAACTGGTGACAGACAGATGTGGTCACTGAATGCCAGAATTAACAAAACTTTTAAGTATAGTCCAGTTCTCACATATCCTCTCTGTTGGGAGACCAGTCTTCAAGTCTCCATATCTGACAAGGGGATATGCTAGTGTCAGATTGGACACAGGTTAAAGGAGGAGAGATGATATTCATGACCACTATATTTGTGCATCTGGGGTCAATAATCAGCAATTACTCTATACATAATTGATTATAAAGAAAGAGTAATTAACTCTATAGAAAGACACACAAAAGATATCTGGAATTCCCTGTACTGCATGCTTTGCATCTGTAAATCTCTCTAAGACTGTAAAGCATCTGATATGTGGGTGTCTAAAAACTTGCTAATTTAACTGGCAAGAAGCCAGAACATAATCTGTGTAAAAATAGTTGGTGGTCTCTTTAATTTAAAATTTCTTACACCCTCCTGCTGGTAGTTTTTCCTGTGCACCTTTCTCTTCTAGTTCCTCAGAGTGTGATTTTTTCACCAGCCAGACTTTTAACTAACTCTGTCAGATTTGAAGTTGCTGGGGATAATGTGCATGCTGAGAGTTGGGGGGAGGTTTAAGACTCTCTAGGCTTACCTAGGAACTTGGCACTGAGTTTTGAGGGCAGGTCCTCAACAAAGAGATCATGAAATACATCTACTGCTTCCTCTTAATTCAATGACAGACTCTCAGACTCTGTGGAAATTGTTAGCTTTTAAAGACCAGTCTGCCTTTAATTATGCCAATAAAGTCTGTATGTCTATCTGTCTATTAGGGAAAACTTTGCTGGCATTGTTTTTAATACAATGTTTTTAATTTACTTAAAGGATAGGAAAATAGAGTTAAAACCATTGTCCTCCAAGCAGGACTTAAAGGAGAATGAAAAATAAATCCTGGGTGGCAAAGAATGGATTTTCATCAGCCTGACACAAAATTTTCCTTCTTTTCCTGCCAAAATAATGCAATGAAAAGTAGAAACATAAATGAAACACATGCTAAAAGTAACAGGTCATGGGCCACATCCTAGAATTCCTATTAGTACCCCATAACTTCATAAAACTGGGAGCTGTGGTCATGGAGCACTCGGATAGGAGCTCACTGCAACCTACAGGAAGTCACAGGCAGGGTTTGGGGCTCCAGAGCAGGGAAAAACGAGCACGAGGGGCCCACCATCAATGAAATCATAACCCAGGTCTCCACAGAAGCCAAAGAAGGGGGTTCATGTCATGGCTGTCCTCATTGTGTAGTAGTTGAGCAGCCCCTGTTAGCTGGACACACACTCTGAGTTTTGGGAGCCTTGTTCCCATGCCTGCACTCTGAGGGAGGGATGGGCACCGTTTCCCCGGCTGCCCACCCCTCTTTCCTGATGAGGGACCCTCAGGGTGGCTTGGGGCAGATCCAGGCAGTGTTTGTGTGTGTGTGTGTGTCATATGAGAGGGAGATCAAGAGGAGGGAGCATGCACTTCCCAGGAGTCCACTATGCTACTCATGAATAGACCTCACCTCTCCCAGCATGGACCAAGCCTTCTGCTACCCAACCTGCCCATATCCCGGACGTCATCCTGGAGAAACGAGCATTTATCTCACAGTTCACTGAAGTTCATAAGCAACCGTGACCGGATGACTTATACCTACTTACAGGGCAAGAGGTTGGTTGTCCTGAGCTCTTCAGACCCAGACAGCTCAGGCACAGGTTAGACTTACCGCTTTTTCTTGCTCTTCCCCAGTGAACTATATTCTTTGTCATTATAGCTGTTCCTTTTCCTTCTCATGTTTCTGATCTTTTTATTACATCGAAAATCTTTTACTCCATGGAAATTTCAGGACTTTTCAGTTCAAAATTTGGTTTATCATTCAGTAATTAATTCTCAAGAGTTTATATCTTTGTCTTAGCAGGGGTAGGGTATGCAAATGAAGTGTTGTAGTAACATTTCAGAAAAGATAGTTACTAAAGGGAACCTCCTGAAAGTCGAGTCTCTTGGAAACTTATTCTGTTTGACACTAGTAAAAGGCAAAAGTCCCAGTTAAAATAAAATGACAGTTGTTTATATAAGCAGATCCTAGTTACTTTAATTATTGCTTTTGGCAGGATCCTAGAAGTTTAATCTTCCCTAAATCCCACAGTAATGTCTGCTGGCTAAAGGATTTAGTTACCATGAAAAAATATTCAGCCACTACCTAACCTAAATGCAGCTATACACTAGGGCCATGTTACCCAAGATAGTTTCACTTGGATGAAACGGGAAGATTGTTCTCATTTACTAATTCAATTAGAAGCCTGAGGAACATGAGATACATACAAATCTAATTTCTTCAGTACAGCAATTTAAAAAGACTTCAGGTCTTTGAAGCTAGAAGATCTTATTTATATTTCCTGATGTAGGTCAGTCATTGCAACACAATTTGCTCAGTCACCTTATTTTGGGAAGCCAGTTTTAGAAGTACAAAAAAGAATACATTCGTAATACGGATACAGCAGTGAAAATGGTCTGTCAGTAGGGAAGAAACCATCCCGGTATGCATCAAAGAAGATTTCACTACAATTGCAGTTCCGTGCCTTCAACTTGTTCTTGAAAACATCACACAAGGTATCAGGAAGCTGCAATGGGATGTGCTTTCTGGGGCTGCTGAGCTGCCCGGTGCGTGCAGCTTTATGACGGAAAGGGTAAAATCATTCTTTGACTGAAGTGGTATTCATGCTGACTCCAACGCTGATGTTCAAAAACAACACTGATGTTTAAAACTGCACTGATGGTCAAAACTGCACTGATGGTCAAAAGGAAATTCTGGCTCACTTCAGTGCGATTTCTTCAGAGCTCTCACCTATTACTTTGAAAATTTGACTATTTTGACTACAGAGTTAGTTGAAATATCTAATTAGTTAAGTTTTCTTGTACAAGGGATGACTTAAAGCTATAATTTGACAGTACCTTTTCTTGCACCCCATAAGCACCATCAGGCCTTAACAACCTTTCCTGTTCTCCTGGCCTTGTGAGTCAATACAGCCCCATTAATTTAAGAAAACCAGTGCCGTGACTCTTTTGGGTGATAAAATTCCCTTTCATTTTTTATTGCAACTCAAAGTGGACTAATTCTCTGCTTCTAGTTCTCCTAACCGAATTAAAATACTTCATTGAGGGTTTTAGGAAATAAAGATTACTTGTACATTTCACTTCCATGTTTTATTTCTTTTAGAATAATGTTTGGGTTTTGCAAAGATAATTGAAATGTAAAATGCAGCTCAAGGCATAGTTTCACCTATTGTTAAAAGTTAAATGAAATTTTACGTTGGACTTAAAAATATTATATAAAAATTAAATATGAGATAAAAAATCTACGTATTTCTGGAAAGATAAAAATCTTTCTAACGAAAAATTTCACTAACGGCAAGCCTTCGATTTTTCAAATGAAGGTTTCATTCAAAAAGGATCGATCAGATCTAGTGGCCATGGTATCAGAGTATCCAACCATTCAATCAGCAACTGCACGTGGCCAAGCCACATTCACATGACAATTCTGTTAGCAAACAAAGCAGCTGGTCTGTATCCAGCCACGTTATGCTGAGATCATGTATCACCACCAAATAAGCATTTTATTAGTTTAATATAAAGAAGGGTGACATCAGGAAAAAATAAATGGCTGTAAAATGTTTGACAGTGACCTTCTGTGAACAGCACTTTACTCCAAGAACAACTTGACCCTCTCCCTCAGTATTACAGGGCTTTACATTCTTTTTCGTGTAAGGTATAAAACTCATTTATTCATCATTGGTGATAACTGAGGATTCCTTGATAACATATCTTTTTATAAAAAGTCAGAAAAATAGAGGAAAGAAACAACAGATTTCTTCTTAAAATAGGTTTTCATGTTAAAAAAGTTTCCTTGACAAAGATTATTCTAGAACAAAACAGTGGCTACCTATAACTGTCTTCGGGAATGAGCAGGTGCAGTGTACAGAAAAAATATATATTGTTATGTATACAACACATGGTACATTTTGCAAAAGAAATTATTTCACCCACATCCAAGAAAAAATAACGTTTGGATCAAAACATTAACTGACTTATAGCTACTGATTTTCTTTTTTTGACATTTTTCTATCATCTAGCATTGAGTAAAGCAGCCTGTAAACGTTTCTTTGTTCCAGTATGTGTTGCCTTAGTGGATGTTTTTGAATCATTTTAGTGAGCTCTGGCATAAGACACTAAAGTAATATAAAGAAAAAATACTCCACACACAGTTTGATAACAGGAGTCCGTATGCTGTGTCAGAAATTATGTTAGAGGTAGTGCTGACAGTCTTTTTGGTAATATAAGAGAAAAAGAGAATGTGTATAGAGGTTAAATGGCATTAATAAAATGGACTAAGCTATTTTTTTCACATTAAAAATTAAATCTAATTTATCTCAAAATGCCTTTTGGGCTATTGGATATAGATCTCCTGACAGCTGCAGATGTAGTCACAGCAGTATTAGAAAAATAGAGATTTTTTCTTCCAAAGTTCAAGACCTGAGCACTGCCTAAAAAGGGAGACATGCCTTCGAGCATTGAACTTTTGGTATTTTTCTGACTTTAATGCATACCAACACTTGGAGTTCAAAGCATGGATTTAGTAACTCAAGGAAAAAAAAACATTAATTTCGACTGTGATTACATAACAATGCACAATACAACATAACTTTTACTTGGGAAACTCTGAAAATGCCTGGCTGTTGTTTTGTTTTTCTTTTCCTTTTGAGATGAAAATGGAGCAGGGAGACAAAAGAGTGTTACCCACAGTCATCTGAAACATTTCAAAGTTAGCAAACATTTCTGATCTGTGTAAAAGTGGAGATCTGTAGCAGGTAGCAACATGAATGCCTTCAACAACAATATTATGTGTTTCCACGCTGAGATAGGTGGCTGTCCACCCAGCAATCCAGACAAACAGCCATCCATCTTTTTTGGGCCCCTGTAGTGGTGCCCTGTGCTAGTGGTGCCCTGTGCAAGGCTGAAGCCACAGGTGTTTTCTGGCTGGGTAGCAGGTTGGACCTCAGACTAAAGTTTCAGTCAACACCGGCTCTGCTCTGATTGCAGCTGTACAGATACTTTCAACCAGCTGCAGTGCAACTTGCTGGATTTGTTTTGGTGTTGCTTTTACCAGCTCAATTTTCAGGCAGACTGAATCCCTGATCTCGTTCCCGGAGCAGCCACTTGAAGACTGGAGCTGGCACGGAGAAGGACGTCAGCCCTCCTCTTTTCAGGGGTGGTGCAGATTGTTGTTGAATTGACAAGGCTGCCCGAGTGAAATCTAAAAGTAACTGTTCCTGCAAGCGAGGATTTGAGAAGACGCCAAGGGACCAAGGACAGACCCCTTCTTTCAAGAAAAAAGTCAGATGAGGGGCTGTTAGGTCTGACTGCAGCCACCAGGTATTTCTATAGAAAAGAAAAGAAAAGAATATGTACCAAAATGTTAATATTCTCTACACAGTCTGACAACCAAAAATAAGTTGGGCATGGAGAAAGGTATTACAAGATGATGGCACGTTGACAATCACATGCTTAAGATCTCTTAAATATATGAGCAGCTTACAGCATTGAGACAAATGTCACGTCATGAACGTTGTATCTATATGTCATTCTTAACTCAGAAAGTTGTCCTTAGTGCAGACTACAAGAAATACATTATTTTGTATTTTTAAGTTGAGCTTACAATAATTGATGCTTGGAAAGTGGAAAAACACCCAAGGCATTCTTTCTAGTGGTAACTGAAGGAAAGTTTCACAAGAGGGGTGTGCTATTCAGCCTCCCTTCTGGGCATGAAAATATTATTGAGAAGGCTCAGAAGAGTGCGGTCTATTCTCCCAGAAGTACTAGAACCAGTATTATCCTTTTTTTTATGGATGCAATCCCTTCCTTTGTAAGAAATCAATGAGAAAAATTTACAAGTAACATGAGATCAAATGGAGTCCTTATCAAATGTTAAGAAATGTTCTCAGGTCCTGGATTACCGTCAAGTCCTGGTCTCACTGAAGTCAATAGAAGTTTTATTGTTGATTTCAAGTGAACTAGTTAAAACTTAAAATTGTGTTAAGAAACTGTTACCATCTAAAATATGCTTAACATTTGACACAGGAGAACTTCAAGGGAACTTGAACATGAAGCAAAGAGAGTTTGGATTCCAGCTGGACCACTGACCCTGCTGGCCACATTCACAGTTATAATTAGGTTCCTTTTTGCTTGTTTGGCGATGTAACGGGTCTTTGAAGTCCAATTTCCTCCCTGCATTTCTCTTCAACTCACTAAAGACACAGGGCTCTGCTCCAACCTTGCCTCCAGGTCTCTCATATAAGGCCATTGCTGGTGTGCCACACACTCGCCTTCTCTGGTTATCAGCAGCCACCTAGCAGAGCCCCTAAGGACCCATACGTGGCAGCCAAAAGCTGGCTGAGAGCCACTGGCTCTCCATTCCTCACATGGGTTCTTTTAATCTACTCTGGGCCTGGGCAAATAACCTCTCTTTGCCTCGATTTCCTTAAAAGTTAAACAAGTATGATAGTGTTCAGTAGACCATGGAAAGAGGAGTTGTGGGGAGAAATGTTCTGCATCAGTAACCTGGAAGAGGACTCCAGCTTCAGTCATTGGCCCTTAGCTAAACAACTATGCATTGCAGGGAAAAAGCGAGTAAAAAAATATTTTCTGGTCCCAGAAAGAGACTATATTGTGCCATGAAGAATATAACCTGATCTTCTTCTAACTGTTTCTCATGTTGAGGAACAACAAATGTTAAAATTAAAAGAAGTTTTTCTTGTTTATTATCTATCTCTTCTTGTTTATTATCTTATTATCTTATACCTTTCATCATTTATTATTCTTGTTTAATACACTTTTTATCTCAAGTAGATTTAAACTCAAAAAAAGATAGAAAATTCATATTTTCTCAGATGAAAAACACAAAATGCCAAAGTAGGCATTTAAACCTTTTGTTGAAATCTCTTCCTAGCTATTTATGTGTATACATGTGTATAAACATAGATATGATTACAAGCAAATTTTATTCACACAGTTATGAGAATACAGAAATAAATATATCTGGTTTCACATGGCCCTCATATTTGTATTTTCAAATATTTAACAGTTAAAAATATATACAGCTTCTTATTAAAATGCAAATAGCTTATCTAAATATCCATATGTTTAGGTATATTTACTTCTCATATTGCAAAAAGATATTGTACAATATGGTATTAAAAAGAAAACATACATAAAATGGGATTATACTCCATCGCCATACTACTTGTACTACAGAACTAGTCTTTCTACAGGTCCTAGACTTTGATAGTAATTTAGGGGACTTTTAATTTTTAGTTCTCGAGGAATGAGGCAGAATATAAATAGAAAGTTCAAATTTTTTTTCCCAATTATTTTCTAATTTTTTGACAAATTAAACCAAAACACTGTAAACTGAATGAATTCCTACAACATGTTACTCATGGTTATTTTGAACCATGGTAATGTGTTTACCTCAGAATATATTCTCATTAAGTTCCTATCTTATTACAGCCCTTACATTAAGGAATACTCTACGTAATTTCAAGTAGCCGGAACAGTGAGAGCTGTTTTTGCTTAGAGTTAAGAATGTAAGTGCTTTGCTGGACCAAAGCCACCATGTTTAATACTGAATCTGGTTTACCAAGACTTCTTTCTGCCAAAATGCAACTTAGTAAAAACCAAAAAGTTTTGGTTTGGCAGACAGAAATTTAAAAATGGTTGACCAGAAGAAGAATTTCTAGTGAAAATATGCTACAGAGCATAGATTAGCCTGGGGAGTAGGTTTTACTTGGTCGGTAGGAGACACAGGTTTAAATTATTTTTCTGATTGACATGAAGCAAATATTTTTTTTCAGGTCACTCTGAATTGAAAAAAGTATGGACTTTCAGTGTAGAATTTCTAAACATCAAGTTTGGAATAAGTGCCCTTCCAAGTAGGGTGTGGAGCTTTCTCACCCTCCCATGCTTTTCTGGAATTCATTCTATGTTGATAAAAATAGAGATTTCAAGACCAATTTTCTGTGTGTGACAAGGAAATGCTCCCACTGCAGATCTGTAGTGATAGCACGAGGGATAATGGTTTCAGACTGGAAGAGGGTAGATTTAGAACAGATAGCAGGAAGAAATTTTTTACTGTGATGAGGGTGGTGAGATGCTGGAACAGGTTGACCAAGAAAACTGTGGCTGCCCCATCCCTGGAAGTGTTCAAGGCCAGGTTGGATGGGGCTCTGAGCAACCTGGTCTCGTGGAAGGTGTCCCTGCCCATGGCAGGGGGGTTGGAACTAGGTGATCTTCAAAGTCTCTTCCAGCCTAAACCATTCTATGATTCTATGATCTATCCAGCAACTTGCAAAGCTCAGTCCTCAGTGAGAACAGGATCCCTAATAAGCAAACCACAAAAGAACGCTTGCAGTACTATGATAAGGTAAATACTACGGTACATAAAGTAAACTTATTTTATTGTTTATTAAGAAATGGCTTTTCTTTCATCTTTTTTTTTCTTCAACAGTGATAAAAGACCTGTCTGAAGAAGGCAGAGATCACTGGGTGACTTCAGAGGTCAGTCTAAAGTCTATGTGGGACTTTACAAAGAATTTTGAAATAATTTCAGCTAAACTGATTTAAAAGTCAGAAAGTATAGGACTAGTCTGAAATATCTTTATCATATCAGGCCATAAAATCTTCAGCAAGATGTTTTCTTTGGAGATCGGTTGTTTGAGCCTAAAAAATTTCAGGTACAGTATGTCGTATGCCACTTCAGTTCCTTATCCTTGGAGCAGACACATCTGGTGACAAGAATGCCAGTCTAACTGGCAGTAAATAAGATAAAGGAAGTTTGCAATTCATTGAAAATGTTGAAAAAGATTGATTTAATCTATTTTGGATGTAAACCACATTAAAAATGCAAAATCAAAAAAGCCAGAACATTTTTTACAGACCAGAAAACCACTTTCAAGTACCTCCAATCTTAGCTTATTTCTTGTTGAAATTATTTCAGAAGTCAAGAAAATATTTCGGCCTCCTTACACAATTAAAGGTTCAGGGTGTACTATAGTTCAAATCACTTTGCAGAACCAATTTAACAGTTTTGCAGAAGATAGATTGAAAGCTGCAGATCATATAGTTCTTTTCCGGTGTGATTTCTAGCTGGCCACTGATAGCTCTAAGCCATAGAACTTAATGATGATATTAAGAAAGCCTGTTTTACACACTTATTTTTTACAAGAAGTTGGCATTTAGCAGTCATAAACAGCAGCAAAGCAATACTGTGGCTTAACACTGTTTTAGTTGTAGCGATGATGTGGTAGGAAGTGGGTGTCAAGTTCCCTTGGTAACAAATAGAGGATAAATGACACACTGTGAATCACCAGTGAATCATTAAGAGAGTTCTGCTTCTGATTTTTGGCTTTTATTTCCATATTCTAAAATTACAATAGTTTTAAGATGGTGGATGAAGGTGAACACAGCATTCACAAGTGTGTGGTAAGGATTAGATTGTTATTGGACCTCCTAAAGCCATGAAACCAGGAAGCTTTAACAACCAGCATTTACTGTTTCTTTCAGATAACGTCATTTAGAGTCAAAGGGTGTCCAGCTCTTTTGTAGAACAACAGAGAGGATGGGGGTAGAGGTATGAACTCTCAGTGGCCAGCAGCAGAACCACTAAGATCAGCACAGTACAGGGAGGTCTGGGTCTCACTGACAAAGTTTACAAGAACTCATGCCCTGTAAGCACATGTTGAACTACACACTGGGCTGGAAAATGAACTACAGTATCTTTTACTGTGAATAAGTATATGGATTTTGGTAACCAATCAAAACAAAGTCATAACATATGCTAATTTGAGCAATGGGATCTCCCTCAAACTGAAGACATGATGCCACAAGTGAAAGTAAGAAGCGGCAGGCTGTTAAAGGGAACAACAAGGTTATCTACTTGGAGTGTGTGTGTGTGTGTGTGTGTGTGTATACATGTGAATACACAGGTTCATTATGTGAATGTACAGTCATTATCATCAGTATTAGTGTTGAAATTGTTTTAAACAGAAGTTGCAAAAGCAATACCAGAGTTCAGACTGTCACTTTTGAATGAGTTTAATTACATAAATTAAAATATTTACAATAAAGATACACATAACGTTTCTTCTGCATCGATTCTTAATTCAAATGGGAGTTCATTCAATAAGACCTGGACCAGCTGAAGGTCTAGGCTCTGGTGCCTTGACACACCAGCTGGAATTGCACAGCAACCAGGTCCATCCTGTCAGAAGTTTTACCCTCCACCGGTTTTGTCTGTTCAGTGCTAAATGACAAACTGCACTCACTGAGTAGGCAGGACCAGAAGGAGCCTAGGAAAGTTTTAGTAAAGCAAGTGAAGAAATTTATCTTGCAGGTTTTTCATCTGAACACTTCTAGATATGAATACTTACAGCAATATTTGGGCATCCATTGCCAAAAACTGTATTGGCTCTAGGTTTTTTCCTGTTATTAAGTGATTGCATTGAATTAGCAATAATCTAGTAATATAATCTATCCAGGCCTCCATGATGGTTGTCACATACATTACAGCACTCCTGAGCTTGTAGACTAGCTGAGTTACAATATGCAAAGGATGTTGATAGAAAATTGCTTTAAGATTATCTAGCGCTATGACATAGTGACAGCATAATGGGTATGATGAAAATGAAGTGTGCTTTATAGACTCACAACAATGTATGCTCTGTATTAACACTCGCATTTCTACCAAGACGAATTTCCACAGAAGAGAAGCACCATGCTGCATGTCAGACTGATTTATCTTTTATATCCTCTAAGCTCTAATAACACTTTTGTGAAATGTTTAACTCTGGTTAAAAGAAAATTAACAAATTCAAAACTGGTTCTGGCTGCCATCCCAGGGCACAATAAAGAGTAGGTTTAAATTACTGTGTAGGCTATTATCTTGGGAACACCATCACCACTACTTTTCTTGACTTTTGACTTTCCTGGTGCATGTTTTAAGTTATAGAAGCACATTCAATGATGAAAGATCTTGTTGGGTTATTCCATACCCTTTTTCTTCTCAGTTGATTCAATCATAAAAGTTTGCTTTCAGCAAAAACTTTCAAAGCAAGGGCACAATGTTCTTAACTATTACTCTTTTTCTGTGTTGTGAAATTGCATATATGTTCTCCCAACTTGGAAATAAATGTTTTTAAGAAAATGAGATTTCAATTACATTGAACAGTGGTAATGAATCTCTGCAGATCCAGAGCTGAAAATTGAAGCCAAAATCTTTAAAAAATGTCTCCCACCTGTAAATGTGTACTTTAATGTTGAGGCTGTGCAGTCAAAAGCACAATGTAATCCATATCATGCCATTTTGTGCTCTTGTCAGTAACAATTAGTGAATCCTAGCATGAGAACATGGTAAACTAGTGGGCCAATTAGACAAAGATTGACTCTGACCTTGACTTGATACGGTTTCTTTTCCACTCTGATTTTTGTAGTATCAAACTTCAGAATAAAGCCTCCATAATTATAAGGAACACTGAAGTCCATAATGCTCTATTGGTAAAGCCCAAAACATCTCTGTGCTTGAAATTACTGAACATAAGTGCAGTTGTGTTGACTCAAAGGTTGAGCAAGGAGGGCTGACTGTGATCAGCTGACTATGTTTTCGCTGATTCCTGGTACACACCACCAGCTACTCAGCACAGCTTTATGTACGTCATGGGCTTCAGCCACCCTGGAGATTACACCAATGCAGCTTCGTCAAGTGCTTTTCATGGACTGCTGACCTCAGTTCTCCCACATACAGCTAATTCCTCCATGTGCTAAAGTTGCCTACTAAATCTTCACAGAGCAGAACTCTAATTAAAAAGTGAATGCCTGTTTATGCTGCAGCCTCCATCTCTATTTCTACCAGTAACAATATCCCAGGTGCTAATTTTGCCTAAGTATTTAAGGTCTAAGAACTATTTCCCATTAGCTGACTCACATTAGAAGATAGATTTAGCATTGTCAAAAGAAAACTAGGCCAGTTTGCCTGTGAAGAGATTGATGTGTCTAACATTTTTTTTAGTTCCTTATACCCTCAGTAGAAGAGCCAGATATCTATCTAAAATTAACGGAGATGTCATAAATTGCCTGTGCATCCAAACAGATGGAAAGCATCGATGGTAGATGGACTGGCTTTTCCTGTCCTGGTCTCCAAAGATGTCTCCCTCTGTTTATTGATTTTACAGGGAACGTAGGTGCCTGTGCTAGTAGACTCCCCTTTCCTGGTGCAGGTAAGTAAAACTATGGCAATGTAGCGCTAAAATGAGACCCTGAATCAGGAGACTGATTCACCCTAAAGATTTTTGCTGAAGCTGTACACAGTTAGTGTGAGCGATTGGTGCCATCTATCTCACCATGGTTGTAGCCCATTTGAACCAAGTTGGGGAGCACAGCGTTGCCCCAGTCTGTACCAAAGTAAAGTTTCACTGACTCTGGATCAACAGTGAGAAAAATTCTGTAAGTTTTGATGAACTAACCCAAACATATGTATTCAGCATTTACATGTTTTCAAATATAGTAAGCGCTTATACTGACAATTAAATTTCACAAGTACAAAGTTTCTGCTTTTACAGACTAATCTGATGCATCTCTAAAACAGACATAGTCTTTCCTTTGTGATATTGTGCAATATTTTTTCTGATTTTTTTTGGCTTCTACTTCCTTAGTTAAGGAGCAAAATAAAAAGTATACCTTGGGAGTTTAGGAAGTTATTAAGAAGAGAAACTTTTACAGAAAAGGAACTTCTTGTTTCTCATAGATGCCAGACTGAGAGAGATGTCTCTTTACTGTCTCTCTCTCTGTTTTTTTTTTTTTTTCCAGCTACAGCATGCACTCTGGTTATTTGACTCATTATATTCCACCACAGAAATCATAACTGAACATTGTCCTTTTGTTTACCTTCTTCAAACAAAGTCTTATGTCTGAATATACAGCCTTTTCTAGACAGATGTTTTTATTTTACAGCTGCAACCTCTACAGTTTCACCTGGCCAGCTTCACCTCAGTATTTCATCAGTGTCACAGGTGGAGAGCATTTGCTCTGACTTCAAGGGTATTATTCTTTCTCTTTGCAGATGAGAGATAACAGATAAGCTATTATTGTCCCTGAGGGGAAATTATTTTCTCTTGACTAGCAATGAGTCAGCAGCATGTTATGATGTATGTGATCATCTCAGTGCATGAATTTTTGGGCAACTGTACACAGGGTCTTAGCCTGTTTGCTATGCATTATCTATTTCGTATCAAACTATTGCATTCAGAGAATCTTTCTGCATTGAAACAACAACATAAATAAAATAGTATGAGAAAACAGAAAGAACGGCTTTTATGCAGAGCAGGAAATAATATTTTATGGATTTTACGCAGGCTCTGTCATATCTTTGCTTTCTAAATTTGTTTGTTTGTAGATATAGGATGCATGTCTGCTGTGTGTTTGACTTCCATCACTTTTTTTTATATTCTTGATACCTGGAACCACCTGCACTCAAAAGGGTCCCACAGAGGCAAGCAAAGCCCTCATTATCACCAGCATCACCAGAGGGCAATCCAATGCAGAAGAGGCTCCAACTCTGGAGCCACTGAGATCTACAAGGTGGCCTTCCTCTCCCTACTTGAAATTTTAGGGGAAAATCAGAGAGGAGTGAGTAGCAAAGTGCTCAACTTTCAGGTGTAGCCTTGAAAACCAAATCAGGTGCTTTGCCAGTCAGATAATGTTCCCAAATTTGGCTACACTTACTCTGTCCCGTGATGACTGGCTCTTCACCACCCTGGTTTTTTCTCAGCTTCATTTTACACTTTGATTCCTACCCTCTTTCCTTCAACATCCTTCCATACTCTTTTTTTCTATTTATTTTAGTCCTTTCTAGTCAATAAGCAAATCGGGAGTGGTCAACATGGATTCACCATGGGAAGTCAGGCTTTACCATGAGCCAGCAATGTGCCCTTGTGGCCAAGAAGGCCAACGGTTTCCTGGGGTGCTTTACAAAGACCACAGCCAGCAGGTCTAGGGACGTCATCCTCCCCCTCTATTCTGTCCTGGTGGGGCCGCATCAGGAGTAGAGTGTCCATTTCTGGGCTCTCCAGTGCAAGAAAGACAAGGAACTACTGGAGACAGTCCAGCGGAGGGCTGTGAAGATGATCAAGGGATTGGACCATCTCTCTTATGAGGAAAGGCTGAGAGACCTGGGTCTGTTTAGCCTGGAGAAGAGAAGACTGAAAGAGGATCTCATCAATGCTTATAAATATCTAAAGGGAGGGTGTCAAGAGGATGGGGCCAGACTCTTTTCAGTGGTGACCAGTGACAGGACAAGAGGCAACAGGCACAAGCTGGAATACAGGAAATTCCATCTCAACACAAGGGAAAACTTCTTTACTTTGAGGGTGACAGAGCACTGGAACAGGCTGCCCAGGGAGGTCGTGGAGTCTCCTTCTCTGGAGATATTCAAAACCCACCTGGATGAGACCCTGTCCAACCTGCTCTCCTTGGATGATCTCCAAGGGTCCCTTCCCAACCTCTAATATACTGTGACTTTACGTGATTCTGTGAAACCAACATGAAAGTGCTGCCTTCACACAACTCGAATATATAACTATTTCACCACTTCCTCTACCTTGGGTCTTCCCTTTCTATTTGCTTGATAAGCTTTACAGGAAACCTGTGTCTCTATTTGTATAGATGCTAGACAAAATCATGCAAGGCTTTGTTCTTTATCAGCCTTCAGGCACTACCAAATAGCATCATATGTTCTTAAATTAAGACCTATACTTTGATGACAGAGAAACTCACCTGCAGAAGTGTTTCTTTCTTCTTACTGCTTTCTACTTTCCTCTCAGATCAACATGCAAACTTTTAAACTAAGATTCTTCATCTGAAACCATGGAGTGACATGTTTCACAGACTGATCCTTAAACCCACATTTTGAAGTTGTTTTACTTTGTCCAGTTAATGACCAGATGAGAGTCAGGCCCACTATGCAATTACACCAGCATGCCAAAGTACCGCACAGCAGCGGAGGCAAAGCAGGTCTTAGCCTGTGACATGCATAAGGGAAAGCAACCTGGTGTAATTCTGTCAATGTTACATTGTACTCGCAAGTATTTACTCTCATCTTTCAAATGCTTGATGATAGTAGATTCTGAGGTTTTTGGGGGGAAGACTGTTTTAGACCACTCATGTAATAAACCAAACCAGCAGTCATTGGCCTTACCTTCATTTTTAACATTATTCACTGAATAAAGAAGGCAAATATGTTTTGCCAACACGTTTTGAAGTATGCTTATATTTTGAAAAGTTGTGAACGTAATAAACTGACCCAGATGTCTGAGACAACTGTATTTCACATACCTGCCACAGGATTGATCAGGGAAATAGCTAATAAGTATTAGTTTTGTATAGTAAATGTGGCCCTTGAACTACACTTACTGTTACTGCAACAGTCCACTGAGCCTTTAAAAAAACTGTAGGGCATACTGGCAGCAGTGGAGGTTAGGGTGTAAGACGAGAGACTGGGGAAGGAGACGCAGCTGGAAGAAGAGCTGGGGGAAAGGGTGGAGGTGATCTCTGAGAAGTCACCTGTAGATTATACTGTGCAGATGTTATGTTGGCTGGCACTCTAAAAAGAAATGACAGGAAAAAAAATAAAGCAGAGGAATGGCATTTCTGTCAATCCTGTGAAACAGAATAAGCACAGTTATTAAGGCCATCCCTTAATCAGAGTTATTTCAATGTGAACAGGATCACCTGCATTGGCTTGTTGTCTCTGGAGTGAAAGAGCACAAAGGCAATAAAAAGTTGGGCAGCAGCTGCGCCCTACCAGGGGGAACACCCTGGGCTTCACCAAGAGCTCCACTGAAAGTCTCAGACTGGTTTGCATAGTGAAATGGTAGCTTTTAGTTTCTTCTAATTTTCTCTTTACCTACCTGTTGAGTTATACCTCAGATTCCCTTCTGAGATGTGAAAGAAAACAGAGGAACGGAAAGATCTTGCTTAAGTCAGAGGGGTTTGGCGGTTTTTTGGTGGGGGAGATTAAGTTAAAACAATGTCACCTCTTACTGAGAGACTGTCATTGATGACAATTTAGAAATATCTGGAAATAATTTATTCTTTTTTTTTTTTTTTTTTTTTTAAATTCCCCCCTGAGGCACTGTATGCTTGTGTCCCTTGGATACATTTGTAAAGCTTGTTGTCTTTTGTTATCAGTTCCCATTCTTTATATTTCCCCTTCAGGGAAGAAAACTTCTCTTCAAGTGAAGAGTCAGTCTTCAAACAACAGAAAGAAAAAGCAGGTGGACTACTTATTTTAGATAAAAGGATATATACTTGAAAGTAATTTGGTTTGTCTGTTTCTGTTGCTCATGTCAGACCTATTTACTTCACCTGCATGAGTAATCTGACTTCAGTTATTTCCAAACTTTGGGCTGAAATTCTATCAAAAGAGAAGAGCACAGATGTATCCCCTACAGCTTGCACCTCAAACTTTGTAATAGGCTCAATAAAGCAGTGTGTGGATGGGTCCAGCAATTTACAAATGTTTATCTCTTTGAGGACAAATGTTTCAATATTTCTTCTCAAATTAGGGAGAATATATTTACAAAATAACTAATCAAACCAAAATATACTCATAAAGCATCTTCTTAAGGATAAGGATTGATTACTTTTATTCTGGAAGACTGTAAAGACATGATCATTATTTTGGTGTTCTTATTCCCAAGCAAAATAAAACATTTTGCTATTTTTTTGCCTTTGGAGGAAACATACTCATGTAATGTAAAATACAGACTGTTACTTTCTCATTGCAATACCTTAAATATATGACCCGATCAAGGACTTGTTCCAAATAGAATTTGTGTCACTGAGGAACGTATTTCTGTGATGTTTTCTTTAGTCATGTGTGCACAGAACTTCCTCTGTGCACAGAATCTCCTGCTTCTCATCATTCTGGAGACTCTGCAGACAAATTACCTGCCTTTCATCTTTGTGCTAGAGGGGGAAAAAAATTACTAGAGGAAAAAAAAAGGCTTAGTAAGAGTGTTTGTGTAATAGGGTTGGAATGTGAGACAAAGAACAATTTCAGGAAGAAAGACTTAAAAAAGTAGAATGGAAAAGGAAGATGAGAAGTTGTTATTCCTTCTTTTGCATTTACTTTCTCCACTACTTTATACAATTCTTTAGTTTTTATTGAATAAAATGTACCATTTATTAAATATAATATTGTCACTATTAACCTTCTGATGGATGAACAAGTCTTAGGGAAGAATTTTAATTTAGCTGGAGAAGAAGGAAGGGAACATACTAATCTTTTTTTCCTTTTCTTTGAAGCAATGTTAGGAAGTAATGCTCAAGTAAATTAGAGAAGCGTGAAAATACAGCATAGGATCTAGTTCCTCTTCCCTGATACAAACAGGACTAGCCTGCTTATCAGACATAGTTATATAAGGAATTTCATAATAAAGTAGGGCAGAATCTGTCTGACTGATGCCCAAAAGATCTGGGAACTTTAATTTTACTTCCTCCCTTTCAGGGACTGCCAGTCCTTGAATATGATGTTCTTAGACTAAAAGTTTCAGAAGGTTTCAAAATTTTCAGATCTTCCCCCCCTACCCCTAACACTTTCAGCATTTCACAACATTTGCTCACAGTGGCTGTCCCAGAGAGAGAGACACTGATCTCCTCTTTGGTGTTCCTGTGGGTGGAAAGCTGCTTCATCAGAGTCTTGCAGGAAAATCTGAGAAGTCTGATGCACGGTTAAGTCTGGTGGAGGTTGATGCTACCATAGGAAGTGGGTAGTACTGGACGTTTCACACTGGAGAGAATTGAACCTGAGGTCCAGTATCTATGTCCTAACCACAAGGTTTAGCAGTAGCCCGAGTGAAATGCTGCTCCGGCAGTTGATGCTGATTCATCTGTGCTGCCAAGAATGGAGGTGTCATGTTGTAAAAACGAAAGCAGGTAAAAGAGAGCCCAGTCTAGTGGTTGGAGTATCCTGCTAAGGGACACGGCTAAACTGCCATGGCTAAGATTACATATGCATTTATATTAGATCATCACTGAATAAAATCAAAACCAGTCCTGGAAGTGGGGACTACAACCCCAATCTTTTGCTGAAGTTACATCTGAAATAGGCATATAAATTAAACAGAAGGATTTCCATCATTGTTGGTTTCTTAACAACTTTGTTATTTGAAATCTTAAACAAATGCTATAAACTTATGTAAATATACATATAAACATGCATGTATATAAAAGAAGTAATTTTCTAAGCAGGATCACCTGCTAAACCATTAAGTCTTCATTGGATAAAACAGGAGACAAGCTAATCGCTCTGTGCTTTATATTCCTCTGACTTATCCAAGTTTTCTTGATAAAACACTTGGCAGAAACCTGTGGTTTGCTTATATCTCAGAACTATATTGATAGTTACTTGTATTATTTGGTGATGTTTCATTCTGATTGTCAGGTTCCAGCATCCCTTACTTCTGTGACTCATTTTTACCAAAAGAAATCATCACCCCCCCTCCAAAGTTGCTTAAAATTACCTGCCTGAATTATTAAGAAATGCGGTTCCACAATATCACACAACTTCCCAAATTCTCTTTCTTCAAATACTATGTCCTGAAGCTCCTTTAATGCTGTTCCCAGAAAGTGACTCATGATTCTTTATTAATTATGAAAGATGTTAACTTAATGACTGCACTAAAAATGTGTTTTTCTCTTCTCACCATAGCTTGAAGGAAATATCATTGCCAAGGTATTATCTCTGACACTGATCTCGTAGTAGTAGTGTACATGTAACCTTTTCATGATTGATTCTTTAAAGCCTGGCCAAATGGTTTTTTTTAACATGTTAATGTAGACCTGATTTCATTTTCAATAGACTACATCTTTAATTGCATGAATAATTGCAGACATTTAAGGTTAAATATGAATTTCATTAAAAATGAGGACAAAAACTCTGACTGTAGGGTGGCCAGCATTTGCCTCTGTTCATGCATAAGTTTATTGCTGATATGGCACATTGGGTTTTTTATTATTATTCTTTTTTGCACTGTAATAACCTGAATAACACCACACTGGAAGTAACCTGCTTTTGTGAGTTTGATGGATAGGTTATTCCAGTGTCAGGAAGTAAAGGGGAATACTCCAGTGTTAGCTTCAGATGCATTCTCCTGGTATCATCAAGGGCACGTCTGGAGAAAAATCGTGTGTTTGTATAGAGATGGTAAGTGGAGCAGTTCATATTCTTAGTTATGTTGTGCCCTCTGGCAAGCCTGCCAGGAGAGTGCTGTGCTTGTTTTGTGAAGAGAAACCTCCTCCACATTCCAGCTTGAGCACATCTATTGTTTTCAGACATAAACAGATGTGTTCCTTACCTAAGGGAAGCTCTCAAAAATATGGAAGTAAAACAGAAGAAACTGATGTGAAACCACAACAGTATTTGACCTGTCTGCATGCATTAATAATCTTAACTTTAGCTGAAGGCAGAGGTCTGTTGCATTCAGTTTTACTTATTTGCTTAGTTCCTGCCCTGCAGTATGTAAGAACAATGAAGGATATAAGTATTAACTTCTTGGTTTTAGTTTTAATTAGGATTTTATTAAATGCATACATGCTTATTATGTCATTCCTGATTTTTAAATGCAGGATAATTCAGATTTGCTTAACAAGAGCGGAGGAAAGGAGGGTAAATATATTCTTTGTTCTGCCAAATCACCCTGCATTCCACAGGTCAAAATCTCAAAGCTTGTGATGAGACCAAACTATAGATCCAGAACCGAGCTTTTTCTAGTAATTTGGAGAGGGCGGGTGAATTTTGTTTGCTTGCATCTCTGCTGATTGCTGACAAAAAAAAAATGTATGATTGTCAACACTAAGATTTTTTTTACTTCTATGCATTTACTTTCTGCAACATGCTGATCTGTGTTTTCTAACCTTAAACAAATGTCTGTAGGATGTTCAGACATGTGTTAGGCTTCAGGTGTCTGGGGAAGTTAAAATGATAACTCACCAGCGCGTCAGGGTTACAGCTCCTTCATGAAGTCAAGGCACAGCGAACTTGTGTAACTACTGGGTGTGCACCTTCTCCCTATAGCGGTGTGTCTCTCTCCTCTCCCTCATCACCCATCTATGTCACAGTTACAACACAGACTGTATGATGAAATGAAAAAATGCTAATATTGAGTAACTGCTACTAACACTGAGAAAAAGTACTCTACTTTGGAAAAGGACAGCAGGGTGAGGGTATCAACAAAGAGGAAGAAAGGGGAGTGTTGAACACAATGCAAGTACAAAGGAAGGGGAGAAATGTTGGAGCGAGATGCAGAACTCCCAGCGTAGCACCGTCCTGGAACCAGCTCTAGGCACACTGGGAAAGCAACACAGCACAGCACAGCACAGCACTGGCCAATCCAGCTTCTCTCCAGCACATCACGCGGTGCTGATGCTGGTGCTGCCTTCACTATCTCTGTCGTATTGCAGAGCAGAGGCAGCTGACCTGGGTTCGAGATCTCCCTGCAAGGTTACATCCATTTGCAGAATTAACAGCTTGGATGTAACAAACCTTATTTAAAAGCAAAGATGCCCAGGAACTCAGATTTTTTACTTATTTTTTTTTAGTCCACAGATATGAGATGGTCAGAATAGAAGCCGGTTATGACTCTCCAGCCATAACTGTGAATGATGAATGTGAATGATGAAACTGTGGTGCTACAAGAAGAAAAAAATAAGAATCTAGAAAATTGTATGGCAAAAAGTGATGGAAGGATTCAAGAAATGGAAATTAACTTTATTTCTAAATCTTGTAAATTCCAAAGTATTCAATTTTTAAATTTCAGTGCAAGTAGCATCTCAGTTCCATAAAACTCAGTAAGACATAATTTAAAATATGAGACTAAATATAAAATAGAACTACCTGCAAAAAAAAGATAGCGTTTCAAAACCCTTTTACTCAGAGATGGAAGAGTTTAATCAGTCTCATTCATAAGTAAACTGTAAAGTTTAATTTGTTCATAGAGCAAACAAGATTTCCTGTAGAAATTCTTAAGAATGATAGTTATCATGATAGACTGCTATCTTTGTTCTTTATTTGATATTTCTGAATGTGCATCATATTAAAACCTTGGGTTTCATGCTACTGCAGTGTGATTCATATCTTGTGGTTAAAAAGACTGGCTTTTGTTTCCAAAATTTCTGCTGTGAGAAAACATCTGCTGAAATGTAGATAGTTTGTGGTGCGTGGATGAAATATGTATTCTTTATAACCTCCTCCAGTAAGAATAGACTCATCACAAGACATGTGACAACACTATTCCCACAGTTGCAGTTGAGTTGGCACATCACCCACTAATTGTATGATCAAACATTTTCTGCTTAGAAAGGTTTCATGTGATATTTGCACATGTATGATTTGCATAATTTCCAGGCTTTAGTTGTGTACATTATTCTTGTTGCAGGACAGACAATTTCTATCACTTAAAATGATATAATCAAAATTATTATTCCATAAAATATAATCATTTCTATTCAACTGGAAATCCACCTTTAAGTCCTAAAAGCAGAAAGTTTTTCTTATTCAGTTCCAGTTTATTGGGCTATAATGGGAACTGTCTATGTTACAACATGAGTACTCATTGACAGGAGTTACCTATTGCTGGTGGCATCTCCCAAACTTCCAAATAGAGTCTATACGTCTAGACCAGATAGCCATGCTTTTGTGTCCCTGTGCTTCTCTACCCCTTTTTTCAACTGAGGATGACTCCCAGAAGGAGTAGAAGAACCCCAACCTTTCTGCTACATGCTCCATGATATCTACCAAGTAGCCACCTTACCCTCCTCAATACCTGATGGCTTGGGCAATTCTCTTAGATAAGAAATGCAACTTCTTTCTCACCAAATTGGAGCCCCACTTCGTATGTCCAACCTCAAGGCAGCCCAGGCCTGCATCAGCATCCTGAGTCCTGAGTGAGAAGTACAGGACCACCTGCAGATTGCCTAGAAGTGCACCCATGCCACCTGGAGAGAGACAGAAACAGCTGTTCCTTGCTGTGTACATGCATAAAAATGAATCATTTCCTTTGCAACCAGTAGAATTAGCACTGCAGTTCAACACTGTCTTCCTGGAGAAATGGTGTTACTGGTCATACTACAGAACAGTGGATACTGATGGGTTTCCTGGAATCCCTCTGTGAGTGAGACAACGCTGTCATTGTGTACTGTAACATGAAAGAGAACTAGAATTCCACAAAGGTTTGGTGTGAAAATTTTCACATGAGAAAAATCCTATATTTTGTGATGGAGTGGCAAACTTGTGAGGATTTTGAAATTCAGGCTGCCTTAATTGCATCACTCTATATTTGTACATCTGCAGCAACTTCAAAATGTTTGTATTCAATTCAAACGTGTAATGAAATTATTAATACACTAACCTTTTTTATAAGGAAGGATTTTGAAAAGATGAAACTTGTGGCTTTTTTTTTTGGTGTCACAGTATTTGATATCATCAAGTGCTCAAATAACTTCTATTACTTTCTCAGTTAATGGCTTTGCCAGACTTTGCCAGTACACCACAGACAGACCTAGAGATAAAACTACCCCTCCAATGTTCTTTTTAGCTGTCATGTCAGCAGGCACATGTGGAGAAACAAGGAAGAAGGAACTATCCTTTCACCTACAAAAACTGTAAACACCATATAGGAGCTTGTACTGCTTTTTTCTGTGTAACACCTGTTTCACAGAGAAAGATGAGCCTCCAGCTTTCACCACGGTCAAGAGAGAGTGCACTCATCCTGCTAGATACCCCAATTGCAGTGATGCTGAAGAGGGCTGTTACTCTAACGAAGACGAAACTAGAAACTCGTTACAGAATGCCAGCGTGACTATAATACTTCTTACCAATAGATTTCTTCTTCTGCACACACATACAGTCTTTGTGGATGTACATTGCTTCTTCTAAATTATTGATACTCTATTTTAATGGCACAGATATTGCGTGGCTATCACATGGGAGGGTAGAAAGCATAACGAATTTCTTTAAGGTTATAATTTGTTCCAATGAAACTTGAATGTTGTGGTTTCGATGATATGTTTAACTGCATTAGGGGAAGCACCACGTACATAGACTGGTAAGGGAGGGAGAGGGAGGGAGAGGTTTGCTTTTCTTAAGTGGCTATAGTCTACAAAAATCTGACAGCATTTTCTGGTATTATATACCTGTATTGGCTGTAGCTATTTAAGCTGTTAAATAGCTATTAAGATATTTAGTTTACTTATTTAATCAAAAGGCATATAACGAAGAAGAAATGGGCTTGCATAGTGAAAGTGAAAAGAAAGACAGGGGAAAAGCAAAAATGTGTGTTTAAAGACCATTATCTTCCCGTCACAAATTCATTAGAAAACTAGCTGGCAGATGCTTAACCATTTCCTAACCATCTCTAAGCTAAAATACCTCTCTGCAGCCTTGCTTAAAGACAATAACAAGATGAGCTGTTTACAAGAGATTGTGCTGGTCCCAGTCAGTAACAGTCAGCACTGTGCAAACCAACCCTTCTCCTGTGCCTATGCATTTTCTAAGTTTAAACAATACAAAGGCAGATCTCTCTGAAATCCCTCCTTGTACTTAGGTGCCTCCTTCAAATTCTTCACATGATCTAGCCCAAGTGAATTCTCAGATGAAAAGAAATAGCGTGCTAGCTCCTAGCACGGTTCCAAATTTCCCTGTGTATAAGTATTCCTCAGTTGTCACTAAGGCTGGCATTTCACCTGCTTTGTTAGGTATCACAAGCAACTCCATTGCAGTGGTCAAGAACAGAAGGATAATGCCACAATTTTTGCAACAAACTTCACTCTAGATAACTAAGTACTCACCCAGACAATGTACATACATAATTTCATACTTAGCCTTCTCTTTTTCCTGTTTCTTCAGTTTCACTAATTTAACAGAAATTTCACAGCTCCTCTTCACACACCCCCTGCAAAACCTCAGATGCACATGCTCCGCCTACTCCACATAACATACAAAATACAATTTAAAAGAATCGTCCCAAATATCATGTTACAGGAAAAAGTTACGCTTCTTTCACAAGAAAAGAGAGAAAACAGAGTGGCTGAAAACAGCCCTTTACTCATATTCAAATAAGTTTTTAAAATCAATGTTACACATAGGGGTAACACATAGTATGCTCACTTGTCCACAGGAAAGCTCAACTTCATGTCTTTATCATTAAAATTAAACTGCAAACTGAGTTCTAGATTTTGGAGAATATGGGAAATAAAAATATGTGTTCATATATCCTGGCTGTTTCTTTAAAGCATGTGAAAATGTATTCCCACAGCTAAGTAGTTAATGTAACAGATGTCTTATCTCCTCCTAGACTGATTTTTTCCTTTGGCTGCTTCCTACTACTGAAAAGCAGAAGTATGCATTATGTTTGGTAAGCAGCGTGGTATTCAAAGACTGATGTATTCAGCTATGATCCTAAGAAAGATTATTTCATCATTGGTTACAACCATCCCCAGTGGTGTTGTGCCATGATTTCCTCTATTTTTCTTCGTATCTCTTTCTTTTTACAGTTTGAAACGGAGCTCACTTTTGCAGAGTTTGTAGGAGTATCATATGTGTTTTCTTGATAATAGTCTGCATTAGAAGAATGCTTTTGGTTTGGAATGCTTGAAAAAAGCAGTCATGGAGTGAAGTGGGTGTTTCCCTCTTCTCTGACATTTTAATGGGCTGAGCTAAACTTTACAACCGTATATGCCTGTTACCTCAATGGGATTGCTCTTGTATGGAAGTGATCAGATGCTCTTAAGAGGGAGCCTCCCTTGGATAGGGAACTGACAGTCTGATCAGCATAACATACACCGTCTCTATACGCAACTGTGACCTCTTTCAAAGCCCTTTATGGAACTTATGGCATTGGTGACATTTTGAGAAGTCATGTTTCCTTGATTTTCTCTCATTTTTATGCACTTGACTGCTAACAGTCTGGTTATTCAATTTTAAAAGATTTTTTTTTTTTGGTAGACATGGGGGAAGTCGTGGAGGAAAATGATTCATTTAGTTGCTCTGTGTGGGTGTGTGAGCCTATGGATTTAAGAAGCCACAGGAGTACAGAAAGATGCAGTGGGAGGAGAAATTGCACTGAAGATTTTGTCAGCTTCAGAAGCAACGGGTGTATTTTCAGATCTATATTTCTCTATTTGGCTGTATCAGTGAGAACGTGGTATTAGAACGAAAACATGATTTTTCAGTCGTGGTTGGATTTCCGTCATTTTATCTGATTAACAAATATAGTAACATCTTGTCTATCAAGTGGTTTAACATCTCTGTCGTATAAATGTCAAGAAATGGCAGAAATTTTCACTGTAGAGCTGATATGCCTGAGTATTTAACTCTGCCAAAAATGGTAAGGGTACAACCCCTGTCTAAATTAGGTAGATGAACAGGTCAGGAGAGTAAGCCTTAAAGCATTACTAGGCTACTTTGGACTGAAATATATCCAGGGAAATGCACACTGGGCAATGGTAGCGGTTGCATAAAAAGGAAAGGTGTGGTGGGGTGTCAGCCACCCTTTTAGAGACTTTTTAGAGCCTACCAAGAATGCCCGATTGAAACGCCAACACCAAAACAAAAATGCTTTGCTGCAGTATAGTAGACCACAGCGTCAACACAGCAGCACTGAATGCAAATCTGCCTTAAAAGACTATTGTTTCCTGCTCACTATACATCCACTCAAATATAAATTTTAAATTAACAACAATAACCAGCCTGCCCCCCCCCAGCCCCTCCAGCCCCAAACACTGGCAGCACATGAGCACGTGTTTTTTTAAACACAGCTTTAGAGAAGGACATTTTAGAGACAAACGCTGCTCTTTCTTGCCAAGTCTACCTAAACTGGGAGTAATGGGAGCTATTCCTGATCCCTGGCTCTGTCAAGAGACGAGGGAAGAGTTCCCTCAACAGTTCCCTTACTGCAGTAAGGTTCTGGCTTATGAAACAACTCCTGAACTTCTCCCTCGCGAAGCGGTTGAAGTCTCCAGCAGAGGGAGCTTGCCTGGGCGCTAGGGGAGAGAAACCAGGTTTCTGGACTACGAAGGATTCTGGCTGCAGGAAACATCTCACAAACATCAGCCAAGGGTAGTGTCTTCTCTCTGTGAGGTATAAACAACGTCTTAACTTTCACCAGGGACTACAGTGGTTTTCAGCGTGAGTTAAATCTGACAGCTTGAAAGTCGCAGCAAGCTCTGCTCTCTGAATCCTTTGACCTGGCTCTTACACTGCAATGTCCCAAGGCAAAATTCATATTTCCTTTGCCACTAGTAAATGTTTACATTTCAAAGTTAGCTCGGAGGCCCTTCAACCTGTACAGAAACTGTGAGTTTGGAGAATGGCTGAAGAAGTCTGTCTCCTCACACTTACATTTTTTTTATATTTTTGTTTCTTGTGTATGTGAAGACACTGACTTGTAGTCTCAGAAAATAGAAATACCACCTTCTCTTTTTGTCAGATAGATGAACTTCTGAGATCAACATTAACACCTATTCAGTTCAAACATGCAGGAGAATGTTCATGTGCTAATGTTCAGTGCCTGCTTATGAATGCAGTAGAACTTTCCATGACAACCTGACCAGACAAAGAAAATATGAGTGATCACTTGGTTAAAAGACTAACACTAAAATCAGAGGCTAAGCTGAAGAAAGAACTGGAAGGCAAGAGGGTAGAGAATTTGGTCTTGCTAAAGGCCAAAGGAGCCTTGCAGACTCATTTGGTAGGCCATAGTTACATGTGCATCACCCTGTACAGTGTGGCAAGGGAGGAAACCCAACACCAATGTGGCCACAGGATTTACAAAAGGGAATCGTGGACCCAGTCTGGTGCCCCAGGTCAAAGGTTCTCTAACAGAGATTTAGGAGCTCACGATTAACAGCAGGTCAAGCTCTGTAAATTTTCAGTGCTTGCAATTAGAGAAAATATAAGGTCATGTTTTCAATTTACAATTTGTTCCTTGCAGTCTGGCATTGCTGATGATACTCAAGTAATGGTTCTTAGAATAATTTACTCATCATGCTCTGATTTGGCTCAAGACTTCTTTTGTATTTGTATACATTTAGAGTCGCCCATGTCTCCAGTTTGTTAATTACAGCTTTTGAATTTGTTCTCCTCAGCATTGCAGAGATCCTTTTATTTAAAATAACAGTAGGAACATAATAAACAAAGAGAGGAAAATAATCAAACACAACTGCCTTTAAGCTGATCCACATCATGTTATATTGGATACTCCATCAAAATAAAAAACACTTACAAAAGAGTGATTCTTTTATGGCAGTGAAAACCAAATGCGTTCAACTTCTTATTGGAAAGATTAATCAAATTGCATTATGTTGCTGCCTTAATCCCATTAGGGCTTAAGAACATTAGTTTATTCACAGCCTTCTTTCATCTAACACTAGACAAAGCCCTATATTAAATCATTATTCAGAGTCCCTTTAATATTGTAGATCCCAGTTCCATGTTTCTCACTTGCACTGAAAATGGCTCATTTTTAGAACTCACAGGTTCGTTATTTATATTTCTAGCAAATTAAAAATATTTTTTTTCTACTTGTCATGTAACTAATAATGTATTAATAATCTCAGTTGTTGTCTTTACTAAGAGAGATGTGTTTTTAGCTTATCTGCACACTAAGGCTTTGGAAAATGGTACTTAGTTCTGTTCAGTCATATTTCTAGCAATGCCTCTTTTGTGGTTCACCCTTTTCCCAGAAGACTCATATTTTAGCTTTTCCATATTGTTATCAACACAGAATCTTTCTCAGTCCCCAGAAGGCTTGGTTTTAAGCCACTTGTTTCCAGTTTGTTTCAAATTTTTGCCCATAATATCCTTCCGTGCCATACAGAGCAGCTATTCACCAGATGCCAGATGCATAAAGTGCTCTTCAGTTGGCTCCTTTCCTCAAGATAACTGATTTCTATGCCAAACTAATTTCTAATTTTTGGACTTCATAGCTGCTGATTGTGCCGTTTCCTCAGGGCAGTTGTTACTGGAAACAGTCCTAGACGTCAGTGACTACTGTCATAAAACTTTTGAAAAAGTCTCAATATATTCTCTTTCTCATGTATTTTTCCTGGAACTTCTAAGGGTGAGCAACCAAACCACAGTAGGAGTAGGTAAGTGTAGAACACAGAACTTGTTGCAGAGCTGAAGTGTCAGTTTCATAATCTATGAGAGCTACATTTCAACAGCTGCTTTTACATCCTAAATAATGTTCTTTTAACATTTTTTCCCCAGACGTTATTTAAACATATATGATGATGTAGGTATATTCCATAGGAATTAATTTTGCTTGCCTACCCTATTAGGCTTCTTAGGATTTTTTCTCAGAAGATGAAAACATGCGTAAAACTACATCACAGTTGCAAAGTTGCTCTATAGCTGAGGTGTTTTACAGCTGACAGGTTGAGGGTTATCCCAAGCTTTATGAGTTATGGAACTGAAATGTTTAAAGATAGCACTGCTTAGTGTAAAAGGCTTCACACTATAGAGTCTAGAAGACAAGCTTTATAGTGCAAGAAAAGATACCAGTAGTGATACGCTGCATTTTTATATACCTATTACAATACTGCCTTCAATTACATGATCACTTGCTGTCTTATTCCATAGCATTCTATGTTACTTCTGACCTCTCAAGAATAACATAAGAAGGAAAATTTAAGGTTTCTCAGACTACTGTAAATCCTAGAATTTTTACTTTCGTTCCTTACAGTAAGCTAAATCTTATTATTTTTTTATGTAATAATGGTACATATGACAGAAGTATCTTCAGTAGTTTACAAAACTACATTCCAGCAGCATGTTAATACTGCTTATCCATTTTCTCAGATTTGTCTTCTCCCTCATTCTTCTTTAGGCCTATCAAAAGCCTCTTTTTCTAACTACCTCATACCCTACAGCAGATGTTTTGCTGATCCTTTTCTCAGAGAAAGAAGAGAACGTAAAAGCAACTGCTCCCCAGGAGCACAATCTGATCCCTTTAAGGGCTTACTTTAAGCCTCCCATCTGAAGGATTTTGTGGGAAAGCACCTGAGTGGAGTGAATACTTCTGATTTGCAGGGAGCTGCTTTCTCTGGAGAAGTGATGATTACAGCGAGACGCTGAGGAGCTGGTTATCCCTCCCACTGTTCCAGTTACAGGAACAACACAGAAGCACAAAATAAAGGCCAGAATATCATATTTGACAATATTGACATAGTGAAAAGCACACACAGAAGCCCCATAGGTGATTTACATACACACCTGTGTTGGGTAAATCATTGAATAATCCCTCAAATAAGGATCAAGGTACAGGTTGTCAAAATCACCATTGTTCATTTTCCTTTCTGCATTTCAATTCATTTTACAGGAGACACTCTTCCTGTATTAAATATATTTTAGAGTATCTCAGATATCTTATGTTTTTTATCTGCTACAACCTCTGTCTGGTGGCTATACCATACATTAGCATAGGGTTGGATTCTCTAACCTACCATCAGCCCTTCCTGTTTCTAACTACTACTGTCAAATAAAGTTCCTTTAGTTTATACGCTGGCTATTCTGCTTTAGGGCCCAGCTTCCTCCATGCTAATGGGCTGGTTACAGCTGTCCAGTCTTCTCTCTGCCAGCCCTGCGAGATTAACTACATCCAATCATTTTGGGCACTGATGAGGAGAAGGAGAATTCAGCTTCCTCTTTTTATTGTTTCTTATCAAGAGACAGAGTGCTCTTGGGTGGTGGTTAAAGAAATAATGTTGTCTGTTGTACACATTCCCTGGCACGACAGACAAGTTAAATGACACACTAATAGAGACATTGCATCTGCTGGAGAAACTCCTGAGAGTCTTCTGAAATCCATCCCCATTTAGGAAAGTGTAGGTCTGAATGTGGATGTTGGGTTTTTTTATTATTTTTCCTTTTTCCCAAAGGTAAACATGCATATGATCAGTATTCCTGAGTGGAGGTGCTGTCCTCATTCAGAGCTTTAGAAGGGTCTCCTGCAAAGCAAGAAAGTTAACATTTTAGATTCTCAAAACTATAATGAAGATCGTTAAATACAGATAGGCCTTAGCTATCAGTTTTCATTTTGCATACCAGCTTCTTTGGAGCTATTGTTGAGGTGTCAGTAGACGTACAGGGATTTTTGTATCGGGATTTGAATGTGTGCAGATCCTGAGAGTGTTTGAATAGCAGGTCTGGACCTCAGCCTTCCATCTTTTCCCATCTTCCTAAATAGCTGTTTCATATTGCTGCACTAAAAAAAAAACAAACGGTCTTCTTGAACCACTTAAGCTACAGTAGAAATCTTTTCAAAGTCAGGAAAAGACTACAATTTAATAGTGTATTTCTCACTTTTTATTTTGTACACACCAGCCACAGATATTTGTTGAATTTCTTGTGAAACTAGTGGACTGGAATATCTTTGTTATTGTTGTTACCATTTTTATTATGTTAAAGGGAAAAGAGAAGTAAACCTGAACTGAGTGAACTTGTCAGCACTGCCAGTGTGTTTCTGTGTGGATTCTGTGTGAAAAAAAGAAAAAGAAATTCTGAGAATAAAGAAGTCCAACAAAATTCAGGAAACACCTTACCTCGCTATTCTCCCTCTTTTTTTTTTTTTTTTTAAATCTTTGCTAGGTATCCCTTGCTTTGGTAAAAATAATAAAATGAGCAAATGTATCAAGTTGAATGAAGGAATGATTACTTATAGTCATACTCTTTTTTTTTTTTTTTCTTTTTCCACTCTCCCTTGCTAAGTAAATCAGTTAAAAGAACTGAAGTCTTACAACAATTAGGTAATTCCCCAGCATGGTGGAAGCCTTTGCTTTAATCCTCAAGAAAGCTGGCACCCTTAAGCATGACATTACCCTTACACCCTCACGTTGGACTTTGGACTATATTCTGGTAGATGCCTTCTTTCAATATCTTCCCAACTATCTAATGCAAAGAGGGATCCATCTCTCTGCTGCTCTGTCTGGAACAACCTTTAAACTCAGTATTTCCCCTGTATGTTAGTGTCCGGTTGCTATAAAGGCAGTAAAAGGAGAGACAACTGGTGTCTTGTTTGGGGACAGGAAGTGGTTGAACTTGGTCACAGCGCCTAGTCAACTCAAAAGGTCTGCAAAGGTTTCTTTTCTTGTCTACTGTGAGGCTCCAGAAGTTTTCCCAAAAATAGGAGGCAGTATGAGTCAAATGTCTTTTTCAAATGTCAGTTCAGCAAGTTGCATAACCATGAAAACCATACAAATGGATTTCACTTTTCTGCAGAATAATTCACACACACAAAACTGTACAATTACCTCATGAAACAAAGTCCTGAAATGTTCAGATCGGTTCAAAACTTTGGTATTTTAAGAAGAAAAAGAAAAAAAAAAAGGGAAGGGAAGGGAAGGGAAGGGAAGGGAAGGGATGGGAAGGGAAGGGAAGGGAAGGGAAGGGAAGGGAAGGGAAGGGACGGGAAGGGAAGGGAAGGGAAGGGAGGGGACGGGAAGGGAGGGGAAGGGAAGGGAAGGGAGGGGGGGGGAGGGGGGGGGAGGGGAGGGGAGGGGAGGGGGAGGGGAGGGGGGGGGAGGGGAGGGGAGGGGAGGGGAGGGGAGGGGAGGGGGAGGGGGGAGGGGAGGGGAGGGGAGGGGAGGGGAGGGGGGGGGGAGGGGAGGGGAGGGGAGGAGAGGAGAGGAGAGGAGAGGAAGAGGAGAGGAGAGGAGAGGAGAGGAGAGGAGAGGAGAGGAGAGGAGAGGAGAGGAGAGGAGAGGAGAGGAGAGGAGAGGAGAGGAGAGGAGAGGAGAGGAGAGGAGAGGAGAGGAGAGGAGAAGAGAAGAGAAGAGAAGAGAAGAGAAGAGAAGAGAAGAGAAGAGAAGAGAAGAGAAGAGAAGAGAAAGCAAATACTGCAGAAGGTGCACTAGAATACAAAATATACCTTCATTTCTAATAATCCAAAGTATTATGGCTACCTAGCATCGGCAGCAAATTTTGTTATTGATATTTGAAATAGTCCTACTGGAACTGATCTTTTATAGTAGGAGAGGAGATGGGACTCCCAATTTAAGGAAATTTAAGAAAACATTTTAGGAAAAAAAATCCAGATTCAAATTATATTGTGAATGTATCTTAATAATAGTAGCTATACTCCAAAATAAATGGCTAATTTAACCATATAATGTCATTGCAAATATTCATCCTTATGGTTAAAAAGTTATTAAATATATATTTATACATATAAAATCTGTCTATCTTTTATACTCAGAAGTCATTTTGGGTTTAAAAAAAAGATAAGCAGACCTAATGATACTTTGTCTTTTTATATACTGCATACCAACTACAGACATAGCCTTCAGCATTACGATAAAGAGATCCATGAGCTGCCTTCCTTCCCCATCTCCCTCCCAGAAAGCATTATTACTGAGAAGTTTTCACAGGTGGGAAGAGAGTGAGGAACTGTTTCAGAATTTTTATTTTCAAGTCATTGATAACGTTTTAATTAAAACATTTCTGAAACTGCATCTGAGCTTTTAATGTGTGTAGAGTGCAGTACACACTGCTGTGCTGTGGAGTTTTGCAAAAGGAAAAAAAATACATCCATGCTTTGTAGGCACATTTTTAGGGCCTGGAAATTTCTCTTGCAAATAGTTTTGTCATGCCATGTGCTGACACCTTTGAAATCTTGCTTGAAGTAGATTATAGCTTTGCCTAAATTGAGGTATTTGCACATGATGGTTTATACGATGACGAATTACTCTTCGCAAATACAGAAGTCCGTACAGTTGTTAGGTTTAGCACTGCTATATAAAGCATTAAGCTTATTAAGACCAAAAGAATTAAATTATGCTGAGGCAATTTGATTAGTTGTGTCCAAAGGAAGACACAATTGCAATGAACTAAGAGCTTGAAGTGAACATTGCTAATAGTAATACATCGTAATTAAAGAAAAATATTTGCCTAACTATTTTCATTACATCTATTTTCCCATGTGTTTATTCCATTTGCTGTTCTTGTAAAAACGTTATTTGCCTTCCAGATGATTCAATTCATGAAAGTTGATTGAGCTTTCTAAACTTATTTCGGTGTTTATACACATCACACACAATCTTGCGTTCATGATCTGTATTAGAAATTCTGGATTTGTTGGATTTTTTTCAAAATGTTAAATTATAGGCGTCTTAATTTACATTTTCTTGAAACATCCAGGTCTGTGTATGAACTGTGATATGAAAATTAAATAGCACCTACTCATTTCAGTCTGGCAAATTTAGACCAGTCATGAATGGAAGCTGGTTGATATTTCATTAGCATTATTTTTAGTTGAAGCAAATGGAAAACCTAGGTGCCTCATGGTGGTCTGCTAAACAATGAAGGAGAGAGGAGACTACTGAAGCAGTGAGGTAACACACTGAGCAAATCAACAGATTTCTGCAGAAGCAGGTGATTCAAAATTGGCATCTTGCCTTCAGAAACAGGTAGTGATGCAGCGATGGCAAGTGATGTCTCATGGGCAACCTTCACAGCATGGCTATTTTCAGCAAAATATAATTTGATAAGTATTTTCATCTCAGAATAATTTAGCGTATTTATTCCTTCATAAGTTGTAATTCCTATTAAGAGGAATGATCCTATCAACATAAAGGGGTCATAAGGATTGCTGCATGGTCAGATTAACCTCTCTTCTACTTCATTGCCTCCAGGCTTTAGATCAGTTCTGCCTGATTTTGGAAACAGTTTGTGTGCTGTTTTCAGGCTAGTCTTTCCATTTTATTGTCATGATACTATATTTATTTATCTTTCTCTATTAGTTCATTTATTTACATTAATATTTATTGACCCATTCCTACCATATAGCTTGGTTCTATGAGGATTATATATCAGCACCGTATTTTAGGACTTTTCTATCTCTTCAGTTTTGTAACTTTTTTTGTAACTAGCTAGTTGTACCATACAAATAACATGGATTTACACTGATATTAATAATTATATAATAGGACTGTTTGCAGTATTTATGCTGAAATCTCAGAGCCATCGGAACTTCACCTTAAGGCAAAGGCTATGTGGATTTATGAATCTTAGCTCATTCCTGTAGAAGTTTTTAAATGCTTGCTATGGTGGTTGATAGGATAGATGTGGATTTCATACTATGGTTGCCCTCTGAAGTTGCTTACAACAACCCCTAAAATCCCATGTTTTCTCACTGCCTCTGTTGAGCTTGAAACACCTGATTCCTGCACGTCCTATAGGGAGAGCTGAGAGATGAGATTGACTTTGTTTCCCTCCAAGGTAAAAATATGGAATGAAGGCAAACAGGCATGGCTTAGGGTTTTACCTAGTCAGGGTTTGTGCAGTATGTTTATGGTTCGGCAACTATTTATTAGTTATTTAAATTAGTGTTGTTATTATTATCCATTTGATTGCTTGTGGCATAACCACTTCAGAGCAAAGATTCCTTAAAAACATTTCCCTGGGAACTTTTCCACTGCTTTTCATTGTTTTCCACCCAGTAACAATAGCTCTTAAGGAGCAATTTGGCAACTGGGCATCAATATGTGCTACTGGGGTTTTGCTTTGGTTTTGTTATTACCTGTATTGGGTGTTAATTGTGCTATTTGTATTTGTAACATGGTATGTTAAGGAATGTAAGGTATTCCATACTTGTTAGATTTCAGGCAGGATGTTCAGTTTACTTCTGACTTTTCAATACTCAACTTCTCAGGGTAATTCAAATGTACTTATTAATTATTATGGAGAATATAAAGTGATGCCTATTTATTTCAGCTTGATAGCTTCAAATGGAATAGGTAATACATGGAAAGTGTGCCTGAGAGCCTATTCAAAATCTGAGACTGAATTGTGTTGGATTCATTGTGCATGATACTGTATAAACCCATAGCAAAGGCAAATTTGCATCCATTTTGAGTAGAGCTGGATCCAAGTAGCTTATTTATTATGTGTATGAGATTCACTTATTTCAGCAAATCCACTTTGCATAATCCTGACTTTGTTTCAACTGACACTGGAAAAAAAAAAAGATTGCAGTGCTTTTTAGTGTTTACTCCAAAGGTTGGAAACATTAACCCATTGCCCAAATGAAGGAATTTTCTTTTGGAAAAGAAACTTGGAGATAAGGAAGTGTTCATTTTTCTAGCAAGTCTGAATTATTGCTGTTTCAGTTCAGCCCAAATCAATCACTTTTCTGATTCTCTCCCACTTTCCCTCCCTGCCCCCCCTAAAAAAATTGAGTCTATGTTATAAGTCTCAACTTACATGCTACACATGTAATTTTCCATTGTGTTTACAAGTCAGTATTATTGCTATCTTCTAATTTCAGCCTCTGTATTTGTTCACTAACACAGTAAGACTGACAGTAGGTAAAGCTGCATGGAAGCATTGCCATAAGAACTATTAAAAAATAAAAGTATTTATTTTAATTACATCTAATATCACTTTCCATGTATTTAATTTAGACACGTTAAGCATTCATTCTTGAAGAATACAGTTTAATTTCAGTAAGAAAGAAACTAAAGAGGATTTCTACTCCTGGATTTTTCTGATTGTTTTGCTCTTTTTTCTTGTTTTCCCCATGCCTTCAAAATAACCAAAGTTGTGTGTGGTTTCATGAATGTGTCTTTGTGCAGTGTACAGCTGCAGAAGAAACAAAACACATTCTGATGAAGGGTGATGGAGGTACTTTCAATGACTAATGTGTTTAGCTTTTTATTGTTGCCTGCCTGTTCAACAGCTAAGATTTAGATAAAAAGAAAGCAATAAAGGAAGAGTTTAAAAAGTGAGAAAGAAAAGTAAATAATGGTACTGGTACAACCCCCCCATACCTCTTCAAAGCTGTAGAGAAAAGTGCTTGCACATTGGGTATATTGGGGTAAGAGTGCTTGGGAGGAGTACAACATAGATACGTCAGTAATCCTCAGATCAGGGGAATCAAAAAATCTCAAGAATTCTACAAACAGGAGGAAGTTTGAAAAGAAAAAAGAAGATATCAAAAATGTGCCATTGATATCTGTTCAAAAGAACAAAGTGATTTTTTGTTTGTTTTCTTTTCAGTGATGGGATTTGTTCACAAAGAGAATTTATTTATTTATTACTTTTCCTAAAGGCTTTTTACCTTGCAAAAAGTAATATAAATTACTTTGTTTCTAAAGCCCTCTGTCAGTGCAAACATGCCATGACAAGTTCCCTCAAGTAAAGTCCTGTAGGGTCCAAATCCCAGCTGAAATTCCTGAGTGAGCCATGCTGAATGTTTGCGACTGTTGCTGGTTGGAGTGACTGGATTGCAGAATACCGACTTGAAAGGTACAAAAGCCTGAGGATCTGTACATCTGGCAGTACAGGTGGCTGCTCATCAAACCAAAGAGCACCATTGGGGTTTTTTTCTGAATCCTATCACTCCTTAGAAAAGCAAGATGAAATTGCAAAAGTACTTATCACTGGTTAGCTTCTGTTAACTTTATATTCAGTAATATCTCTTCCTGAATTGCATTTAGACTACCAAGCTGGAGCAGTTTGTAATTGATCCCATAGTTCAGCTGCCCTGATGCACATCACACACTGACTTTTCTTCCTACTGGTGTTTCTTCTTCCGGTGTAAACTGAAGTGTAGGAAATAAGGGAAGAGTAAGAGAGAAAATTGTATTCAATTGCAGCTTACCTCATCCCACCATAGAATGAAGCCAGCACCTGCACCCAGGCTCAGGGACTAACAGCTCCTGCAGTTTGGATGAACCATTAATTTCAGCAGAATCCCTTGCAAAGCAGCATGCTGCTCAGAGTTGACAAGGACAGCCACTTGTTCTCTTAAATTGGAGTGGTTTGGGAGAATAAGATAGGCTGGATATTAGATAACCCACATGGAAGCCATAGTTTTCTGGAAATGAATATGATTTTTCTTTCTATATCACCGTTGCAATAGTTTCCGTTACAAGAGGAGATAGGAATAGTGTCATCAGCTTGCTGTCCTGATTATTTTCTTGAAAAACAAGCTTGAGAAGGCCGGGTTTTTTTTCCATCTGTGTGCCTCTGTACATCTGTTACGCTAAATAGATTGAAGGGATTGGGAAATACTACCAGTCTAAACACTGAGATTTCTGTTTTCTTCATAGATGCAAATGACCTAGCTACTAAAAAATAATGTTTTATTTCATAAAGAAGACACAGGTGAATTAGAATATGGAGTACTGCTCAAAGCTTATTCTGTAAGTTATGTCATTCTTATAAAGTATTTCTGAAAATGTAGTACCTCTGCTGTTTGGGTACATGCAAATATATTAAGTATGAAAAAGGCTCAATTAAATGAGCACGGTATATCAAATATTACCAATATTGGCTGTTCTTACACCATGTGAATACCAAAAAACTCCATTAAATGCCTAGTGTTAGTAATAGTAATTCAACAACAAAAAGGATCTCATACTCTTTCCTTTCCCTCGCCCATGACACATTATGGCTTAAACCAGAATCATTTGTTCATTTGCAGAAAATTCTGCTCTAAGTCTGCATACAGCTTGATGTTAGAAATTATTGTTTTTATGACTTTATATTAGCCATATATAAATCTTTGAAGGATAATTTGATGTGTATATATATATCTATATATATATCTCATGCAGCTTGCACTGCCTATGGACTGCAGTTGTAATAAACTTGGAGAGAATCACAGAAGGTTGTTCTAGCCGCCACAAGCCTAAGCTATCTACAGCATCATCATCAAGTTTAATGTCATTAATGATGCCTGTGTGAAATTACTTTATGGTAGCAACTATACAGCTGCTTACGGGTAGACTGTGCATAGATGCTGAAGCATCAGAGCATCAATAACAATAGCAGGAATAGAATGGCACAAACATACCTGAAATTCTTGTACTTAACACTATTTTCATATAATAAAAGCAGTTCAGGTGACCGGAAGCCATGATTTTAAGTTAACCATATTTCCAACCATCAGGAAAGGTAACATTTTAGGCCAAAACTCCTGAACTGGCAGTTTTCTTTATTCTGCTCTGACTACAATAGAAAAATTTGAGATGAAGCGAAAAAAACCCAAAACACTAAGCTGTGTCTCTTCCATCTGTGTAGCTACAAAGGGAAGGAAAACAAAGGGAAAACACACACAAGGTAACTACCAGGTTCTGCCCTGATCAAGATAACTGCCTCATTGTGTCCATTATAAATGTTGTCCTGACTTTAGTTCAAACTTTGTCCTTAAACAATGGAGACCACGAAATACATGTTTGCTACATATTGAGAATGTTATGGGAATGACCTAAATATTTTATGCAAGGGTAGCAATACAACTTGAACAAACATTATCTAGCCATAACATTTAGGAACTTGTACTGCTGAAACAATTGTGGCTGGGGAGAGGTTCCTACAGGAAGACGAATATCCCAAAGTAAATTTGTTTTCAGGTCTCCTTTTAGAAAGGCTTTCTTTTTTCAGTTTACTACAGAAGGAGTGTGTGGTGGGGGAGGTGGAGGTTTCCCTGTGTATGCCCTTCCCAGGAAGCTTCACTGAGAAAGAATTATGGTAAATTCACAAGATGCTGGGCAGAGCCAAAAGGCCACCAGGAGACTCGACGGGAACAAGCTGAAGATTATTCCCATATCTTTCTCTTTCTTTGTCCATTTTTTCGACTGGCTGATTCTAGAACATGGGCGTAAAAGGCAACATCTACATAGGAAATTAAGGAGAACCTAGATGTTGGCAATGACCCAGATATTCCAGCTCAGACATACATACACTGTTAAATTTGTAGAATTTCTTGTATGGCACTCTGCCATAACTACGGCCATGAAAAACTCTTAAGAAGGTCTTTTTAATGTAACAACATGTTGATCACTAGATCCTACAGTGACTTTCCTAAATGAACTATTAGGAAATAATAGTTTCTGTGGTTCTATGAGCTACTAGTAGAACTCTGATTTTCTCTTTTTTCTTCTTTTTTAAGATTTTTTTTTACATCTCCGTTTTGGTCACAAGTTCCTCTTAACCATTGCCAGTTTTCTCTTCAATAACCAACTCTTTTAACTATTAGCTTACTTTTATTTCTGGGTTTCCTTGTCTGCTGTACTTATTTTCTTTCCTTTTCTCCAGTTTTACCTTCCAGTTCATTTCTGGTTGCATTTCCAGGGATGTACTGTATGAATCCCACTTTTAGAGAGCAAAATTTTAAAAGGTCTGTGACTCTGCTAAAATGCCACAAGACTTTTTTGTTATTAAAAGTCTCAAGATTGTATAGAGGTGCTTAATTACTTTTAGCAGATAATGAATGTATAATTGCACTAAGAACAACATGGTGTTCTCTCATTACTTAGCATGCACAAGACTATTAGCCAGATTTTCTGATCTGATGGAATTAGGGAACTGAATGAAACACAGACTCAATTCACTGTGTACTGTTATAGCTATTGATATTTTTAGTAGGGATAGTAGGAATGTTTACTAGAAAACAGAAAAAAGAAAATGTAACAGAGTCGTTGCATTTCACTTAATAATATAACTTCAAAAACTGAAGCAACCTCCAGCTGATTGATTCTTGATTCTTTTAGGGTCAAAGTAGCAACAAGATCAGAAATTATTTCTCCCGTCTTTGGAAACACACTTAAAAAAATCACACAGGTCTTGGGCCATTATGTGGACTGTAGGCCACCTTAAGCCAATCCTGAAGGTCATCTGAAAGGTTCAGATAGACCAACTTGCAGCTGTTTGTTTCTTTCTTAGCATGGATGAGTCCACCTCACACAATTTCTGTGCTTATCGTTTGGTTTCTTTCCAAATCCCACTCTACTTCGAATATTGTAATGTATTCCTTGAAAGGATTATCACCTACTTTTGAGGGACCATCTATCATGCTGACCATTGCTAGAGAAATCTCACCCTTAGTTTTGTACCATGAAAGAGCCCAGATCCAAACTTACCAAGTGTAGAGTCAGGGAATTCTTATAAGAGAAATTCTGGATAAAAAATTCATGCTTGCTGGAGTCTTACTGCCTCTAGGATCTCTCTTAGTAAGCCTTCCTTATGAAAGAAGCTGTGAACTGGCTCCAGATATACGCCCTCAGAAATAAACCAGCAATATTTTATGCCTCTGAAATGAGCAATTTTTAATCTCTGGCAGGAAGACTAGATAGCAAATCCAGTGACTATTTAGAGGAAATTATAAACTTTTAAAGCTTCATGGTATCTTGGTGATGCAATCTATTGTAGCTATGGGGATACAGTAAGAATATTTGTGTGAAACACTGAAGAAAGTTCTGAACGCTATTGTGCTGAGATCACTGGAATTGCTAAGAGCACTGACGGTCATAAAAACTGGCACTGTGCAGGTTTTGAAGCTGTTTTTATCTACTATTATCTAGAAGATTAAAGACATACACTAAAAATAAGCACTTATTTTTAAAAGATATTTTATTACAAAGAATGCCCATGACAGCTTTTTTCTTCAACTTCAATATTTCATTTGTCAGGGACATTAAAAAGTTACATATATGATATAGAATACAAATAATAAATAAGGCAACTTCCTTTAGAAGAAACAGAACTGCTTTTTTCACCAGACAGATAGTTTTCTAATTCGGTATCTTCAATGATATTAGTATAAACAGAAAAATATTTAAAGAACATTCTGAACTGCAAAAGAACACTCTAGACATTGGTCTGGTTTTTTGCATGTCTATAATACACAAACATTTAAGAGACAGCTTCGGCATAGCTGAGATGATTGTTAAAACCTTACTTTTCAGACAACACCTGAGGCTCTTCATTGAAGCTGATGCTACATAGCTAGTTGTGAAAATTAACAGGTAAGTGACTATAGTTGAGGAGCTAAACATTTAACTTGCATGCAGGACACATTGATTAGAAGGTTTTCAGAAGACTCATAACCATCAAGTGTTAAATACTACAAGTTACTCCGTGGGCCAGACTGAATTCAGAGAACCGGAGATAATGGGACTATAAAGATGATATGTAGCTAGCAACAGTTGTGGCTTGCTTAGGGATACATGTAAACACAGTCTGGTTAGGACACTTAACAGGATAAACGTGGAAAAAAAGAAAGGATAAAGCAAACGATATATCAAACAGTTTGTGGGCAGTTTTCAGTACATGCATGTTCTCCTGCAATGCTGAGAAGAAATAACATGCCATGACTACTATTTGTAGAACAAAAGTGTTTCCCATAACGAAGATACCTGCTCCTGTTACCCTTTCTCCTGTGTTATTTGCTCTGTGTAATGTGGTAGCTCTCCAGATACATGCTGGCTTTAATTCTCCAGAGGCGATTGTTTCCCTACTTTCCTGCCCTAACAGACTCGCTGTCCTCTCTCCTCTCTTCACTTCCTCAGGTGTCTCAGTCACAGCTGAAATCAAAGAAAATTTATTGTTGAAATGATGGAAAGTCGTAGTCATTCTGGATGGGAAAAGACGTTACAGGTCTAAATTACAAAACCTACGACAATTACAATTGCTCATTGAGAAACAGTCTCTAGGTGTAAGCCCTGGAAAGGTTACCCAGGGAGGCTGTACTGTCCTTGTGACAAAAGGCTATAAACGATGGGTAGGGCAATTAACCATCAGGCGTGACACAGGTACAGCTCACTATGCTTTCGAGAACTATGGACTCAATGAATGACTGAATTTTGTATCATGTCAATGAAAGCATTTTGAATGGAACTAACACATAGCACATTTTTGTTCTCAAGCAGGCAGCTTCCTGAGTAGGTATTAAAATCACTGCGTCTGGGCTTTCTTGTCTGTTTTTTCTTGTTTCTTATTAATTACACATTATGTTCATGGAAACCTCTCTGTGTAATTATACAGATTTTGTATTGGTTTTAGCCTTGGCCTTTGGCATTCAGACATCTGTGTATCTATTTGCTATTTTTTCATATTCTTATCCATGTATACCTACTAGATTTGATAGGAAGTCCCATTAAAAAGAGAGAGGATACAATTGCCATTAATACAATACCTGCAGCTTGTCTTAATCACAGAAAGGTTTTATAAGGCTAAATTTAGCTATATTTAGCTAATATAATTTAGCTATATTTATCAAAATTAGCTCAGGTTTGTTGGTACAGAAATTAAACTCTGGCTTGGCAACTGCATTGTCGCTTCTAATTTAGATCATTTTTTTTACTCATTAGTCTTACTTTGTGTATACCCTTTCCTCTTAATGAGAGCAGAAAGAGAATTTGCAGCCTACTGAGTTAGCCATCATAATTGTAAGCTTGTTTCAGGCCCTCTCAAACCACAGGTTTGGTTAATATTATAAGCCAATTTAGCAACAGAGCCCTGTTAATAAATATGGTTCAGTAGTGTTTTTAAAGCAGAAGTAAAATGACCAGCTCTTTATGTATTTGTTCTGTGTATAACAGCACAGAAGGTCTTGGTGCAGCAAGATCATATGTTGGTGCAGCTGGATCATATGCTGCCCACATTTGCTGATTGTCATAGTGATTTACTGTTGTGATCAAAACTTTCCTGCTTCTGCATACTAATAATTGTAGGCTATTTGTAACGTTTATGGCCAAAGGCATTGGAAATATACTCTAAGGTTATATCTGTACTAGTAAATTTAACGAGCACTATGGAACTTCCTGGACATTAAAACTCAATCACCAGTAGTTTTAAATGGTCAGAATCATCCTTTACACAGTTTTGGCATGTTCCCGCATCATTCCCAGGGGCACTTCAGGGGTTAGCGTGCAGCCACCTTAGTTTGGAAAATAAGAAAATATAATAACATGGATGTGACACATTGTGTGCCAGTGAGGGAAGGATCCCGGGAACAGAAGGTATTTGTCAATCCCGATAGGTTGACTGTCAGAAACATCGTACAATATATGCAGAAATAGTATTTTTCTTTAAATGGGTCTGTAGTTGCAGACATAAATCTTTGTATATTCATGGAACAAACATAAACTTACCCCTTCAACAAGGAAGGAGGGGAGAAGGAAGGAGTGGCGGTCGGTCATACAGGTGTCTTAACTGCTGGTGTCTTGGTTAAGAGGCTCTACCAAGTCCTCCTGACTTGCCTTGGGAAGAGATGACTTGTTACCACTCATGACTTTATGGCTCTCAGTACTTGATTGGGAGTGGATTACATTGGAATAAAATAATGAGTGGCTTTTTACTTTTCAGGACAAAAACATGAAGTTCATTGGGAATGATAATGTAAGACTCTTTTAACTATATAATAAAATTTACTTTTAATGCTTATAGCGGAAGAAAGTTGCTGAATGTTTTAGGCAGGCAAGGTTAATTTAAGTTTCTTGCTATACGTGTATAGCTCCAGAACTTTTTTGTTTTGGATTAAAAAAGAGGGTTCTCTTGAACTGGGAGGCAGTTTCTGTATAAACTTTTTCTCTTCTGCTCGTTTCTGTATACAAGAGAAAACCTGAGAATGGTAAGCAATGTACTGATTTTTATACTTACTCGATAATGATATTGTTCCTTTATTCCCATGCTTACAGGTGAAACATGCTTTTAATTTTACATATCACAGGATCTGAGCAGAATCATGATCCTGCCTCACAGATGATGCTTAATAATTTCTCAAATGTTCTCAAAGCGGAAAAATGCTGAACACTGGCAACGAAACTGGTGAAGGGTCTGGACCACATGTCTTATGAGGAGTGGCTGAGGGAACTGGGGTTGTTTAGCCTGGAGAAAAGGAGGCTCGGGGGAGACCTTATCACTCTCTACAACTACCTGAAAGGAGGTTACAGAGAGGTGGGAGTCGACCTGTTCTGCCAAGTAACAGGTGACAGAACAAGAGGAAATGGCTTCAAGTTGCTCCAAGTGGAGTTTAGATTGGATAAGAGGAAGAATTTCTTTACTGAAGGGTCATCAGGCATTGGAACGCGTTACCCAGGGCAGTGGTGGAGTCCCCATCCCTGGAGGTATTTAAGGGTCATGTAGATATAGTGCTTAGGGCCACAGTTTAGTGGTGGGTTTGTCAGTGTTAGGTTAATGATTGGACTAGATGATCTTACAGGTCTTTTCCAATCTAGGAGATTCTGTGAAAGTGTTTTTCGTCTACTCAGGATTTTTTTCGGGCTCCTGTTGGAACAATTAAGACTACGGATTTCATTGGATTAGTGCAATTCAATGAATTTTAAATAATTAAAATACCATTATTAACAAAGACCTTTCAGCACTAACCATTTTGTGAGGATCATAGTCTACTTGCCCAAATACTAATTATGTTTTGTATTTTTCATCCTTTATATGGCTCTTCAAGTTCTGGAAATGGTCCACAAGTTAAATACTCAATAGAAACCCTAGGTGAAATTTTAAACACTGGCATATTGGAAGCACCTGCAAGGGTAGGGGGAGTGGGGAGCCAGATGGGGAAGAGGAGAAGAGAAAAAGAATGTGCTGGTTCTGTCCTATATTGACAAAAATACAAATAGCAGGGGGGAAAAAAGTTTCTTGTCAATCTAATTCTCATTAAAACTGTATACAGTTCAACTAGTACCTGCAAATGAGGCTTCTGCAAGAAAAGTCATCATAAAGCAGTGTACTATTAGTCCCATTACCAAGTTTCTTTTTTCTAGATAAAATTATTTCTGTTTAAGTTTTAAAAAGCAGGGCAGAATTTCCATCGATATACCTGGTTCCTCACAGTAAAATGTTTGTGTGACCTTCCCAGTCACTAAAGAATCAATATATTGGCTATTCATTGACTCCAATTCAAATTCCCTGGATGATTAGTTCCCTGAAACGAGTATGAAGAGAGTCATCCGAGTTACCATTTTCTCCTTTAGCAGAACAAAGGTGCATGGAAAATAACACCTAAAACAGCAGTAGGTCTGTATATCCCCAAAATTTGAGCTGCATAAATCACAATTTAAACTCATAACCCTCTTTCCTCATCTCCAGGGAGCCAGAAAAGAAATCACAGATAACCAAACCAGATTTCTTCTGTGTTATTTGCACTGGAAACAGCTAGAACAAGTCAGCACATAGAATTAAGCTGAGGGAAGTAAAATTTTGGCCATGGACAGAAAGAGTAGGATAAAAACTAGAAATGACTCAGAGATGACCCTAAGATAACAAGCAGTGTTTATCATTCTTATAAATTCCTCCCAAATGACAAGATTTTTGTTGGTCTCGTGACGATCCTGTAAAACTCCATCCCACTCAGGAATTTCTGTCTGTTTAGTAAAACTCCCCTCTTCCAAACAGCTTGCACCTTGCAAAATGAGTGAGGGGCCAGGGGACAGAGCTGAGGAGGGGACTGTGCAGGGCAGGAGAAGCAGAAATGGGGCAGAACAGATGTGCGGAGCAAAAGAATATCACTCATTTTGGAGTCAAGGCAGCAGACGTGACTGCTGACAAGCCAGAGCTCTGGTAGCTTCAGAGGACGATAACCGCAAAGCATACTGGATACAGAAGAACGTGTTCGTTAATATGGCACCTCACACATGCCGGGTGCAGGGAAAAGCACAGTTCACTAGACACACAAGCACATTTTTCTTAAAAGTCTCATCATTGGTGGCATCACGGTTCATGATTACAAAGGCAAAAATTCTGGATTTGAGCAATGAGGAGAAAGGTGATCACTGGTGGTTCGAAAGAATTTATTAAGGGAAGATGATTCTATAAAGATGTGGTCTTTAGTTTAGACCTAGTAAGCAGCTTGGGTAGTAACCTAGAGATAAAATGAGAAAAGACTACTTAGAGCTGTACAGCACACATGAAAGTGATCTGCATAGGCATTAAATGCTTTTAATTGTCCGCATGACATCAGCCACAGTCATCTTTTGCAAGACCAAACATGTTGCTAAACCTGACAAAATATTGCTTTAAAAAAGAATAATGATAAGAAGAAAAGCCCAACAAAAAAAACTTATGCTGTAAAGATGGGGCTAAGAGTTCTGAATATCAGTTTTTTGAATAATAGTTTTTGCTTGTTTTACACTGAATATGAGGCAGGATCTGTACCCAAATTATCAAATAGAAAAGAATGCAAGACTAAGAAAATCAGGTCAGGACAGATTTACAAAACCTGTGGATAAAGTGATACAGAAATTTCTGGGTAACTGTGCCTAAAAGGCCCCAGTGACCCATAAGGAAGTTCTCCATGCATTCTGTGATTCTTTGTGTGCTGAACATCTGAAATCTCATATTTGTTGTTAAATAGGTGGCTGACCCATAGGAGTGGATTTCCAATAGCGGGCAGTGAATTGCAAATGTACAGAAGATGTGGTTTCTGCCTAGCAACATGAGTTTTCCTTACTCTCTGTTTCCAAATTATGGAGTTGAAGAGTAATCACAGTACCTCACTGGTATCATGCAAGTTCCTGTGGCCCTGGAATGGAACTGGGAGGTGAAGTCCATCATGGGAGGCTAAAGCCTACTTCCTTCTTCATGTAGCCCCCAGTAGATTTGGAGCTGGCAGATGAGACATCGTAAGTATGGATGTCTCTGACAGTATCTAAGTAGCACAAAAGGTCAAGAAAGAGTTGAGATCTTGAGCTCCATTGAAGAATAAGCAGTTGCTATAGACTTTGTTCAATCTCAGTGAGGAAGTAAAAGACAGACTGGAAGCAATTAAATTAAAAATTGGAAGAAGAGGAGCCTTAACCAATGCCTGTAAGCTTTCAACACAAAGATAATGTAGCTGAAAAGAAGAATGAAAGCAGAGTAGCAATTTATGTTGCGTATGGAGTGATCACAGCACACTTGTGTTGACAGAGGAAGAAACCAGCAATCAGGGAGAGGCCAGGAGTGAAAAGAGTACTGAATGGGACTGGGAAATTTAGGCTGGAAGAAACTGAGTGCTTGGATAGATGGATGGGTTCGGAGTGAAGAAAATGCATTAATTTCCAATTTCAGTCCTGAAATCAAAAAAAGAAAGGGGCTGGAGAAGACAAGAGAGTAAAACGTGACGTACAGTATGGCCCACCTTTTTTTCCAGGATGCTGGTAAGATCTTTTGAAGAGAAAGGAGAGTGAAGAGCAAAGGGGCTGAGGTGAGACAGAAGCTAGCAAATAGTTGACATCCTCTGCAAAGGCGTTTGGCCAGGAATGTGGCAGGAATGTGACTGCAAGGCACCGACCTCGTAAGGTGTACGGTTCTTTTACTACATTTTTTTCACGAATTGTGTTTGCTGAAGACATATCTTTCAAAACATCATTTGATCAACTCCTGGTGTACTAACACGCCAGCATCGTTAAGGTTCAGTCAAATTAATTTTATCTGCACATTGTGGCTTCAGCGTACTTTGCATCTGGCATAGCTTCCCAGGCAATTAAACCCGAGCAATTAAACTGGTAAACAAGCGCGGGTTGTGCTGCCTAATCCCAGCTGCCAGCGCCCGGGGAGGAGGAGGAGGAGGAGGCCCGGGCGGCGGGAGGCAGCGGCTGCCGGCGCCGGCACCGGAGCGCGGCCGCGGCCCCGGGGGAAGGCTCTGTGCCGCGGGGCGGGCGCCGCTGCCGTCCCGCCGGCCGGCTGGGGCCGGGCTTTGCACAATCCTACCTTTTGGGTGGGTTTGTTTTGGGTTTTTTTTTTTTGTTTTTTTGTTTTTTTTGTTTTTTTTTTTAACCGCACGGTGATACCTGGGCCGCCCCGCTCATCACCTCCGTCGGCAGAGGGGAGCCGAAGCGCTCGTTTAACCGGGGCTTCAGCCACCAGCGAGGGAAGGTGCGAGCTGCCAGCCGCTGGTGCAGCGCTGACAGTCCGGCCAGCCCCTGCGGGCGGGCAGACAGACAGACAGACAGACAAACACCAGCACCACGGACACTGCCTCAGCCTGCCGGCAGCCGGGCACCGGCGGCGGCGGGGGCACCGAGCGGCGGGGCCGGGGCTGAGCCCGCGGCTGCCCGTCCCTCCGCGGCGGCTGCGGGCTCGGCCGCCCCCCCGCGGGACGCGGGTGGGTTTGAAGGGGAGGGAGGGAGGGAGGGAAGGGGGTGTGTGTGTGTGCGTGGAAGGGGGAGCTGCTGCCGGCTCTCGTCTCAGCCGTGACCGCGCACGACTTGTGTTTACCCAGGGCGACTCCCGGGCTCCCGAGTTTAGCGCTGAGACGAAATTTATTGCGGTTATTCCGGGGGAAAGAGCTCTGCCGCCGCTGCGAAGGGAAAAGAGGGGAAGAAAATGGGCGGGAGAGGCGGCGGCGGGTCAGAAAGGCACCGGCGGCTCTTCTCGGATGGTTTTATTTGTCAGCAGTTCGGCAGCACCTCTGACTTTTTGCGGTGCTGCTCCTTTCCTTCACAATAAGTGTTGAGCTTAAAATGTCAGTGTAATAACTCAGGGGGTTATGCCCCAACGAGCGACGAACCACGTCCAGGAAGCCCCGCCGGCCCTCCCGGTGCTTGCCCTGGCGGCAGCCTGGCCCCCGGCGACCTCCTTTCTTTCCCCAGGTGTCTGCTGTCCTTGCCCTCGGCGGAGCCCGCTGCCTTTCCACTTCTCCCCCCGCGGGGACTCCTCCCCAGGGCTCTCCCCCCCCAACCCCCGATTTTGGGCGGCCGAGTATCCGCCACGGATTCAGCCCCGGGGGCGGCGGGAAGCGGGGGAGGTGGCAGACAGACACCGTGCCACTGAGGTAGTGTCATTTTTCCTTCAAAACCTGAACGCTGTGATCTTCCCCCGGTTATTTTTTTGCTATCAGGGCTACACGGGCGCTCGGAGCTGACCTCCCTTCTCGCTTTGCCGCGGCAGCGCCCCGCGCACCCCTCCCCGGCCACCCCAGCCTCGGGGGTTCTCCCTCTCCGACCCCATCCCCATCCCCGAGCCCATCCACCGCGGTCCCGCCGGGCGGGCGCCCCCCGCGGCGGCGGCCCCTCCGCTGCCGCGCCGCTCCTCTCCTCGCCTCGCCTGACCTTCCCAACATGGCGGCACGGCCGCCCCCTCCTCCTCCGCCTCGTCCTCCTCCTCCCCCCCCCCCTCGGCCTCGCCGCCGCCGCGAAGGGGCCTCCTCGGTGAGGGGGCGGCGGGCGGCGGCTGTCAGCCGGGCGGGGCGGGACCCGGCCGGGGGAGCGCGGCGGCGGCGGGAGGAGCGGGCGCGGGGTTGGGCCGGGCGGGGCGGGGCGGCGCGGCCCGGCCCGGCGCCGCGCACACTGACAGGCGCTCGGCCAGCAGACGGCGGCCGCGCCGGGGTGCAGAGGCCGCCGCGCAGCACCCTGCTGCCGCCGCAGAAGGGAGCCGGCCGGGAAACGGCGTGGCCTCGGTGGGGAGACGCGGGGCGAGCGGCGTTGGAAAGTCCCGGCCGCCCCCACACCTGTGCCCTCCGGGGGCGGTGAGTGGGTGTAGCCGCCGCCGATCACCTGGGATCCCCCGCCCCGCAGCGCCTCCGCCTCCCGTCCTCGCCCGGCCGGGGAAGGCGCCGCCGCCGCTGCGAGCGAGCGCGCTGCGGGCGGCCGCGGGCGGCAGGGCCGGGGCCCGCGGGCGAAGCGAGGCGAGGCGAGAGGGCTGCGGCGCCGGCGGGGCTCGCCCGCTCCCGGCAGCCGGGGCGATAGGCGCGTAGGAGGGCGGCGGCGGTCCCCGGCCGGCAAAGCCCCCGGCGCGGGGCGCTGGATACCGCGGCAGGATGAACCCCAATGTCACCTACGCCAGTCGCAAGCGGCGGAAACCTGTGCAGAAAATGTAAGCGGCCCGGGCGGGCAGGCGGGAGGGGAGAGAGGTGGGGAGGGAGGGAGGGAGGGAGGGAGGGACGGACCGGCTCCCCGGCGGGCTCGCCGTCCTGCCGCGCACCGCGCCGTGGAGGCCCGGCGGGGGCGGCGCGGTGCCGGGGCGCCCGGGAGAGGTGGTGCCTAGGGGTGCCGGCAGGGGTTTTATTGCTTTTAGCTTTTCTTTTTCTTTTTTTTTTTTTTTTTTCCCCTCTTTTAAAAAAATAAAAAAAGGCAAGGAGTGTCGGGGCGGTGGAGGGGAGGGAGCGGTGCCGGCGGCGCGGCGCGGCAGGCTGACCTAGATGGGGAGGCATCTGAGGTGACGGCCGCCGAGCGGCGGCTGCGCTCGCCCCACCGGGGAGCGGCTGCCGCGGGTGGGTGCCGTCCCGCGCCGGGCGGGTCCCCCGCGCCGTGGCGGCCGCGCTCCCGCCGCGCCGCTCCGCGCTGCTGCGCGGCTGCCGGCGGCTCAGGTGTCGGGGAGCGCGGGGTCGGAGCCGGGGAAGGCTCGGCCCGTTCCCACTGTTTTTTTGGGGGCTATTTTTAGTCTCTCTGGGAGGGCTGAACCAGCTTTAACCCTCCGGTGTTACATTAGATGTTTTTATTTGTTTGGCTCCGAACAAACCCAAGGGCTGCAGACCGGTCGAGGGGGGGAGGGGGAAGAAAAGTGTGGCCGTATGGTGGCTTTTTGTTTATTAATTTATTATTTTGAAACTCTGGGAACAGCTTAGTACCCGAGTAATTTCATATTATGCACCTGCTGTAGGTTTGAGTCCTAGGTTTTCCGGTGCTGTGCTAAAAGACTGGTCTCATGAGAGTGATTTTTTTTTATTTTTTTTTTTCAGGCTAGAGGAGATGCTTAACTTGCACTTTCAACTGAAAGTCAAGAATCTATAGGTCATAAAAAGTAGCAAAGCTAAACTACTGAGTTGCAAGAAAAATAAGCTAACCGTGATGCAAAGCTCAAAAAATCCCAGTGTATTTCTGCGAGGTACTTCTGTAGGTGTAAAATAGCTGCCAAGACTACAAAAGCATTAAAGGAGAGAATGACAAATATTTAATGAAATTCTATTGTGAATGATATGTTTTTAGATTTATAGCATACAACTGTCTCAGGGGCAGGGGAATTAGCTTGAGTGCTTGTTTCTTTACAGTTGGAGTTGTTAGAATGAATGCACGTACGTAGCTGGGTTTTCACCCTACAAATTAACACAGAAAGTCTAAAAATGCCTTTAAAAAATTTCCCTTGCTAGCAGATGCATTCATTATGAAAATAGCAGTGTTTGCTTTTTTGACCATTCATTTCCAAACAAAAATGCAGAGGTGCCGAATTAAGTTCATGCTGTAAGTCTGGATTTTAAGAATGAAATGAGTGTTTTCTTGTGAAGAAAAATGTATTGGTGGTGTTTTTAGACTATTAGCTGCTAAAGGCAAATCTTAAAGTCTGATTGTGAAAGGATGAAGTGTTCTGCCTTTGTGGTAAGATCACCTAATGTCTGGCTTACTATTAAATTCTGGTTAGTCCTGGTTAGAGGATGTGAAATCTCTTCTATGTTACTATAGTATCTAAGTAAGTAATCCTTTTCCGTGTATCTTCTCTTTATGTAAGTTGGCTGAGCTTCTCTGATTAGTTGAACTTGAAGCCTTTTTGTATTACTAATGAGAACCATTTATCTATTGGGGGACTTTGCCCTTTAGGACCAAAGGGAGAAGTAAGTGTTTCTTCTTAAAATAAAAGTATTCATATTAAAGTAGATTGCTTACCCATAAATTGAAGTAGAGGCTGATTATTAACCCACCTTGCTTGGGTTACTAGAAATTATTTTTATGCAAGACAAATCTATCTCGCATGTAACGCTTCTGTGTTTCTTTTTTTCTCATGATGGCTCTGCTCTTTGGTTGCTTCTTCTGTTAGACCAATCTTACAGAACGTTGCTGGTGGGTCAGAGGGCTCCAATTTCTCACATAACTAATCACAGACTATACTTTTAGGCCAAAAAAAAAGTGTGAGAGGCAATAAGCTTTTGTAACTCATTGGGGGAGGGAGGGAGGGAAGATGTACTTGCTGCTGGTTAATAAAGATTTTAAACTCTATGAACAGTTCCACTGTTGTGTTTTCTTGTCCTATGGTTTGACAGTACTGTGTGTGATTTTAATCTGTTTGAAGTTGATATTTCCTCCCCCAAGTAGAATTCATAGCTCTTCGGAAGGGGGGGGGGGGGGGGGGGGGGGGGGAGATGTGCCACATCATTTGGTCTAGTATCTTTTATAGAAGAGACTGTTTCTGTAGATAGTTCTTCTAATGTTTTATTTGTCATACATGTAACTCTGAATGAAGCATGATAATCGGTAACCTGTGGCAATAGGCAGCTAGTTTATAGAAATGGAAGAAGCTATTCATATATTTCATATATCCATAGTTGCCATGGAAAAAAAAAAGGTAGAAGAAAAATTTCTTGCTTCAGGTGCAAGTAACTCATTAAAGCCATGATGGTAACTCAAAACTAGTTTAAGAAACTCCCTATTTTTATTATGTGCCAAGTAAAGAACTGAACTTGAGAGGGAATCTCGGGCTGTCGCCTGACAGTGCCGAGTGTCAAAATGTGCTTTTTTGATTCAGTAGGGAAATACAGTACCACAGCTGAAGAAGAAAAGCAATCACGGGGGAACTGAATAGGCAACTGTTTCTGCAGTTCATCTTGTTATCTTGCAATCTGAAAAAAAGAAAAAAAAAAGCCTGCTGGACCATGTGTACTCCAATTGCATATAATATGCTACAGAAATCACTCTCTTAAAACCTTGGAGCCTTTAAATTTCCTCCTCGTTTACTGTTTGAACACTGCGAGTCCCCCTGGTGGCAGCACGTCTGCGGGGTGTTTCACTCCCCACTGAAATTTGGGGAGCAATGGGTGGCCCCTGCTTTTTCTTCTTTTTTTTTTTTAAGGTCTCTTCTTTAGTGATTAACTGAACTGCTGAATTAATATATTAGTAGTAGAGTAGGAATGATAAAATGCAAATTTTATGGAAGTGGGTTTTACTATAGATAGATTCTAACATTAGTTAAAGGGTATTATATAGATGTAGCTCCACGTTGTAGTTTTAGTATTTTTCTGCCTACTAGCTCTGATTTGCCTTGCTTTTCTTTATTTCAGTCTTTGGATAGGATTTGTTTTGCATAACTGTATAAATGTTATAGACAAGAAACGGGGTGAGGAGGTCTAAATGCTTGCACCATACTATGCAGGTACAGAAAGTGTAATGGCATGTTTCTTTTGCAGACTAGATAAGAAGTTATGATATGGTTTTGTTCTGTGATAGCTTAAATGTATTTATGATATTAAATACATCAGAGAAAAATGTTTGACTGGCTGATCCTTAATTATAAGTAGACATAGTAATTTCAGAAAGCAGTGCAGAGGTATTTTAATTTAAAAATGTAAACTATTTATGTATTCTTTCAAGGCAAACAAACAAGAAGTGCCAGAACAAACTTTCAAAATGGAAGTTCATCAGAAAAGAAAAATCATCACTAAAAGATTCCTTTGCATAAAGCATTATCTGCGGCAAACAGCAGTTTGCACCTCTTGTTTGAAATGGAGGCAGTAAAGCTGTTATAATAAATTTATTCTACATATGATATAAAAGTGATAACCTTGCTAGTCCTGGGGTACGTGTACATTACATGTAGACTGCTACCTAAAATTAAGGTTTTTGGGGTTTTTTTTTGGTTGGTTGTTTTTTGGCTAATGCTTCTTGCAAAAGTATACTTTTTAGAAAAAGAACCTGCAGCAAATGGGGATAGACAAATGTAGATAACAGGGTCAGGTAGCAACATACTTTTTTTTTTTTCTCTTTCCAAATAGCCTTGGATTGTCATCTTAAACAGTAATTAAGTATGTTAAAACTGAGTGAGAAACTTTCATTCTTGGTTGGCGTTCTGGCTGTCTCTGTCGCTCTGGTGAAGTCCTTCATACAGCAAAACAGCCTGAGCACACTAAAACTCTGCTTACTACTGGGGTACAAACAGTTGCCCAACGTCAGATGAGTAGCACACCGCTGATGGAGGGTTTTTAGTAAAAACAACTTTATCCCTTCAGTGGCCTAAATCTTTGTTGGTTTCATTGCCTGCTGAAGAAGCCACTGGAAGGGGTCTCTTGCCCCTTCAAGATAGGTTGACAGCAGATTTTGATCAGAGTTCAATAGTCTGTGTCATTTCTGTTGCTTCCAAAGGAATCATCAGCTGAATTTTCAGTAACTGTAAATTTGGTGTGGCAAATGAAAGAGTAAATGCTTAGAAGTATTTTTCAGTTGCTAAAGTAAATAGAGAATTTTGGAGGGTGTCGCCTAGTGTAATACTTGCTTAGTGGTAACTGATGCTTTTCCTATACATGGCCTACATTGAGTTAAATAACCTGTGTTATTCTTAATGTATTTTATTGCATGTACTATTAAATAGGAGATGAAAAATGTATGTAGCTGAAAAAGATTAAATCCATGAGCTAGGTGACACGTATGTTCTTCCATATGTCCTTTTTTCCTAAGCAATAAAACAGTTCTGATGAACTTCTGATTATGTTTTTAAAATGTCTCTGTGCTCTTCTTGCACATTCTTTTATTTCCTGATTTCATTTCACGCTTCAGTCTTGTTAATAAGGTATCATGCTTTTCAGTGCTTGGTTGTTGGGCTTTTTTTTTCTTCGTTTCAAAGTTTTTGTTGTCATATTATGAACAAAATAAATTTGTGCTTTCTTTTCATTTTCTCAAAAGTTCTTCAATTTTGCTTTAAAAATAGAAATTAGCATTTAAATGTTGAAACTTATTTTGGCTTTTTGATAATAATGAAGACCCAGGTACTTGTGCACCTTCTTTTTAATAATTTAGTGTTGTTAATGTCTGTGAAAGCGCACATGGTAAGCATGTGTTGTGAAAACTTCTGATTAAGTAGTCTGCAGCAGACCTGTGCAAATAGTAGTCAGCTAATGTTATGATGGCAAATCCTTTCGAATTGTTAAAGCAAGAATTAAGAGTGCTTCCTTGTCTTGCAGCTGTTGGATGATAAGGATTGTAGCTCAGCTCACAGGCAGTGAGTGTAGAGGGACCTCTGGCCTTTGATTAGGGAATTCAAATTTCCTGTGAAAGGTAAAAGATCAAGAACTGAATGATCAGCTTAAAACCCATTCCCTCCTTCAGTCTTTTTTTTTTTTTCCTTTTAAATAAAACAGATGCATGGATTTAATCTTGACATAGCATGTAATTTTCCTTGAAGATAATTTTCTGCAACACAGCTAGGGCTGTCCTTAGCACCAAGGGTTTACATAAATAGATGGAAAATGGTTTAGCTTGCTACTTATACCCGAGGCATTTCTGCCCTTATTCCCTTTATCGCTAAGGGATCCATTTTTATATAATGGATTTTAGTTGGGTGACAAAAGGGAAAATTAGGGAAAATCAATGTTTGGTTTGGAGGAAGAGAGCATGGTAAGGTTTATGCTGCAAATACCAGTAACTTAATATTCAGAAATGTTGTATGCTACACTTAGAAAATCCTTATGCTTTGAACTAGTTGGAAGTAAGAAAGAGAAATCATTAGAAAGTAAAGCAAAACCAATTAGGTCTAACTAACAACTTGATGAGATAACTGCACAGTTGCATACAGTTTCAACTAACTTGTTGAATTGCTTATGGAAGTTCTAAGCAAAGCACAGGACAGTTGTGAAAATAGTAAAGTTGATATTTAGTGCTGATTTATTTAGAAAAGATTGTGTGTTTTGAACGGTTTCCATGGGGACCTCCACTTTTCGGAAGCAGACCTGTTTGATGTGATAGTAGTGAGCTGTTTACTGATTGTTATACAACTGTTATCTACTTAAAGTTTGGAATTTATTATTCTGTCTCTACATTTATGGCAGTTGAATATATGAAAAATATTTATGAAGTGGCTTTTAATGTTGCTGGTAATATTTGGTGATTTTGAATTTCATTTTGTTAGGGTTATATTTAAATTGTGTTAATCACATGGTTTATACAAGCGAATATTCTGGCAGAATAAGAGGATGTGAAGAAAGCTTTACTAAATTATTTTAAGTTTAATATTCACTTGGGTTATGGTGAGCTGTAGATCTCAAAGTCGGGGCTTGTGACTGAAGCACACATCTAACCAAATATTTAGTTTGTCATCCGTTGCAGTTGATGATGAACGTTTGTTTTTTTTTTTCCCCTCCAAGAGAGGGAATTTTCATGTTTCTGGATTCATCTGTTTTTCCTGCTTTTCCAATGTTTTTAGGATAAAGCTCTACTAGAACCGTGTCCTAGACAATCTTTACTCTGCAGCAAGCTTAAGTTTATCCATCTGGGGAGTAAGTAGTTGCTGCTGATATATTATATTTCTGTGTGTTAACAACATTTTATATTATGACATCTTCAAGTTTCCAGGCTCCATGTAAGGAGCATGCCTCCTTTAATGTGCAAAAGGGCAGCCGTAGATGTAGGGAACAGGCAGCCAGGGTTAAGTGCAGGTTTTTGAGAAGTGACAATTGAATAAACAATGCCTGTGAAAAGAAGGGCTTGAATTTAAACTAAAAAGAAGTGTAATTGAAACATAAAGTGAAAACAAGTTAAAAATAGGAATGTCCACTCTATTGCTATTAATTTCACTGGAAATACAAAATGAAATTATTTTTCAGTATGGTTTACTTTCAGCAGTGGCAAAAATAACTATTGGAGCTTTTGCATCGTAAAATTGGTGTGAGGATGAAGCTTGGAAGCAGACTAAATGAAATACTGAAGAAATTAACTGCTGAAAGTCTTTATGCTCAGTATTTTCGTGAGTGATACATCTTGCAGAAGCAACATTCCAATGAGAGCAGCACAAATTGATAACTGCTGCAGGTCTCAAGTAGAACTGCAATACTGGAAAAGTGAGAATGAATCACTCTTTAATTAGAGAACTGTTTAATAAATATCATAAAATCTACTATGGCTTGTGCAGATAAATTATTTGGTTTCAGTATTGGCTTGTAATGACTAATTATAATTCAAATGAGTAGGGGTTTAAACCTGTTCCTAGACTTCAATGTACGTGGGAAGGTGCGAGTATCCAAGTATCTGGAATTGGAGCTCAGGGTGGATATGAATGGAAAATCGCAAGTTTACAAAAACTTCATTATGTAATTCATAACAGAAAGCTTTTTAAATTGTACTTCATAAGGTACAAAGGCATGCCTTCATTATACCATGCTCAAATGAAATGCCTTCAGCTGTGAGGTGACTTAAAGGATGAGCTCAATAGTGTTTGCTACGAAGATTTTACCTGCTGACTGAGCTGTATCTCTTGTGTTCTTGCGCAGTTTTGGATGCTTTGGTGTCTAGCAAGTTACTAAAACTTTTATGTTCAATTGACAATAGCCTGTTCCAAACACTGACAAAAATTAAGGACACCTGTGAAAAATTGTAATTGAAGTTAAAAACTGTACTGTCAAATGCCTTTGTAGACAAGTATTACTAAAAGTTATTGAATTATTTGTAATACAAACATTTGGACGAATTCAAGTGACATTTGAGTGAAAGTGTAGGAAGCTTTCTATAAAAAACGCTGAATCTCAAAGGTTTCAAATGTTCGTTAGGTGTTCAAATAGCCATTGTAGTTCTAACTGCTTCATTTAACAGTGTGTATGCTGGAGGGGGGTTAAACCGTCTTAGGTACTTTATTTTTTTTCTGATGGGAAACAGAAGTCACTTGGGGAAAAACGTTTTGCTTGTTAAAGTTTAAAAGACAATTTGTAACTTTGGCAAATATTTACCTTCATTTCGAGAAGAAACTTACATTTATATTGTGTTTGGTTTTTTTTTTTTTTCCCCAGAGTAAAGCCATCCCCAGCTGAAGGAGTCAAGTCCAATCCATCCAAGAGGCACAGGGACCGCTTGAATGCAGAGCTGGACCGCTTGGCTAGCCTTCTGCCTTTCCCTCAAGATGTTATCGCCAAATTGGATAAGCTGTCTGTGCTTAGGCTTAGCGTCAGTTACCTGAGAGCCAAAAGCTTTTTTGACGGTAAGAGTTGGGAATTTATTTGGGTTTGGACTGCTTGTAAAATTCAGTTCATGCTGTATGTTGATTTCAGCTGTTTAAGTACTTAAAACTGTTAATTTATCTGTATTTCAATGGAACATCCAGTTGCGTGGGTATATACAATGTAACTGTATAAAGTAAGCGTTCCAGTTTCTTGAAAACCAAATGTAACTACTTATATTTCACTTAAATCACCAGTATTTCAAAGCTTTGCATTTGGAAGTAATATTGCCCTTAATGAGTCTTCCAGTCCTTTTCCTTAGACTTTCAAAGACACTAAGACTTTTTTTTTCTTTCCCTTCTGAAAATCGACTTCATAAAACCATTACTGTTCAAAACGTGTCATATGAGTTCCCATCAGCTGTATGTTTTGCTTAATGATGCATGAAAAATAAGTTTGTTTTGATACAAAGTAATTGCCAGTGCCCCTTCCTGTAGTTTGTTGCAAAGGTGACTTGTAAAGAAATAGAGGCAAAGTCTTTCCTGTGTTCAAGCCCTGATTACTGCAGGGCATGAGGCATTAAGATGACAGCTAAGGTTCTCCAGTTGTGTGGGCAGGTTTTCTCTGGCCCCAGCCCTGGCAAGGGTAATACAGCAGTGCTCGGACTAGTAATCAGACCAGAAGCACGTGTCTTCTTACACCATCTCGGAGCTGGCCAAGGAGTCCTACCCCTCTCCTTCGCTACCCGAGTTGTGCTGCAGGGTGAGATGGGATGGCTGGCTTCATGCCAGTTTCTTCAAAGCAGAAATAGTCTGGTCCTTTTCATTGCTGGAATAAAGCAGGGAGCTTGTATTTAAATGCTTGGACATGAAAATAACCTCTGTCCTCAGCAGTTTTTCCTGCAGAAATACAGAACATGTATTTTCATCTGTTGTGTCTGGTGGCTTCAATTTAGTAGTGCTCATCCATTTCTATCCTGCGTTTTATTGCTTGAAGAATATATACGAGTGTCTTGATTTCTGTGCTTGTTCAGGACAATTCTTAGTACGGAATCTACTCAAGTTGGTCAAATTTTTCTAGAAGTGTTTTTTCAAATGAAAATATTTGCTCCCATGAAATGAAAGAATTCTCTTGGCTCATCAGTTTCACTGAAGTCTTTGAGACGTTGTCTCACGTGACTGCCATAAAACAAATTATTTGGCTTGTCTGTGCTCTCTTGGTGAATTGAAGAGGAAGTTCTTGTCTCAATGACACTTTTCTTTTTTTGAAAAAAATTATGGATTCTGAAACAAATACAAGATTGCAAGTTTTTTTGTCTTATTTGGGATGGAGTGATAATAGCAAATCTCAATTTCTCATGCAATGGAAGTGCTTGATTTTTGGTTCAACCCCCCTTCAAAAAAAAAAAAAAATTGCACTTGAAGGTCCTGGAATAAAGGGATTTAAGACTATGATTTCTATATAGGAAAAAGATGGCTTTGTCTGTAAAGAGTCAGTCAGAATCACTTCACACCAAAATCTACATCAGTTGCTCATTTCTAATTTGAACATGAGGGTAGCTTTCAGCCTTTTAGGGTGGTGATGTTAGGTGTGTGTTAGTGGCAGAGAAGTTATGTTTGCAATTTCAGCTTGCAATTTAACTACTGTGGATCCAGAATTGAGGCAAACTTAACTTGTGTTTTCAACTCAGTAATGTACTATTAGGGTGGTATCCACATCAGGCAAATATATGTAGCTAATACTACCATACTGAACAACAGCTGTAGAATATGGGGTATTCAATTGGTTATAATGAATTAGGTAGCAGAATTTTGATTAGCCTCATAGTATATGCACTTACTTGTTGCATTTCCTATGTGCATTACAGTAGAATATTTTTCCTATAGTCTCCATAAAATAAAAAAGCCTGGTAAATGTGAAAAGATAAATAATTTGATGTTGCTTCTCTTGTGCAAGACACTTTGAATACTGTAAGATGGAACAAGTTTAATTTATACCTTTAGATAGAATAGCTTCAGTAGTAGCTGTCTTAACCCTTTTTTAGCAGAAAAAGGATTTTTGCTATTTCTTTTCAGGCCTTTGAACTGTAGGACTACAAATCAGGTTAGTAATCAGTATCTATCTGAAGGTGTTTAAAGGCTAACATCAATGATTAAAGTGAAGATAAACAAGAGTAACTAGTCTATGACTATGACAGATCCAGTATTGAAAATAAGATCTTTTATAGTATTTTAATGTACTTAAATAACATGGAATCTGTTTAAGTTGAAGCTTACCTTCCAAAAGAGAAATTAGTGCTTTGAAGTACAGAATTAACAAAAATACCCTGAAAACCTCTAGGTTAGAGTTTCACGATCTGTCTATTCAGTGCTTCTGCCAGAACTGCTCTTCTGAAGGAATGGTTTGTGTAGTTAAATATATGTGGGAAGTCCTATAGAATAAATCTGACAAATGCAAGAGTGAGCACTGATTGTCACCTTGAGTGCCTAGACTGAGCCAACAGGTCCACTTTATTAACGCAGCATGCTGAAGTAAAGGGAAACGCTAAAAGAATAACAGGATGCAAATGGGGGGTGTGTAAATTCCTGCGGAAAGTAAAATATAAACGCGTAATCATATGATCTTGCTTGAAAGGAAACCCAAGTTTTTGCTGTAACAATAGATATTTTTTCAAAGAAAACACTTGCATTTTTCCAAGTTTAAATAATCCAGAGTGAATGTCTGTTTTCTGAAGGCGGAAGTCTGGGGGCGGGGAACCTGTTTTGTGAAAGACGTCTCAAGAAGTTACATCAATTTGAATAAATGTACCTCAGTTAGATGTTTTTTGTTAAAATCTAAGTGTATATACGTTAAAAAAAAAAGTAAACAAAAACGCATCTCCCCTGCCCCCAGTCATTAAGATGGTACAGAATTGTCCCCAGAGCTAAAGGCAGGTGAGTTTTTCCATAGTATCAACTGAAACGTGTTAGACTTCTGCATGCTTACCATATTTCAGGTTGTAGGAAATAGGTGTATGGTTTTTTTTTCCCCTCTTCCACTACCTGAGAACATCTTACTTTCTTCTGTTGGTGATTGTATTCTGTTAAGCAGTTGCTTTTGATTGTTGTAGTTAGAGAAGTTATTGTGCTGCGAAGCGATCCTTCTGTATTGCTAGCTTTTAGATATGCTAGTTCTGTGTGGTCAGGTTAGTCTCACGTCCACGTGATGTCAGAAGGCTTTCTGTATCCCCATGTCAAGCACTCTGGCATGCTTCTATACGTACAAATTTGACCTTGTAGTCAAGAAGGAAATTCAGTAGTGGCTTAAAATAATGTCTCAAGTCTGCTTCTTTACAAAGTCAAAGTTCTTGCGTGGTGAGTCAAAGCTAAGAAGTGATTTAAGGTGGTGCCACTTCTCAGCTGTGTGGTGCTACCTGCCTGTACTGAAGTGGATTAGCAGTCCTCAAAGTCAAGCAGGTTAGCTTAAATCACTGCTGGAGTGTTTATTTTGTGCATGTAAGATACTTTCTGAAAGTGGCTTAAGGCAAGCTTTTTATTTTTAAGAGACTAGGATAAATCAGGCAGGTGTCTGCTGACAGTCAGTAAAGAGAGTCTTTATGTGTTGTCCTGGTATTACTTCGCTCCCTTTTGATGCTAGGTGCCCATGCATGTGTGCAAGCAGCGGTGAAAAATATAAAGTGGAATACGGGACAACAGCTCTTTGTGTGGGTGCAGGTTAGTGAGCTCAGCATCTGGAGCACAACTGGATGTTCATTTAGGCATAGCTTGTGTTCCCCATGCACACTAAAGGGAAAAGCCCTTTTGCCTCTAGCTTTGGTCCTGATATGATGAATTGATAATCATTTAAGTACTTTTCTGCTGTAAGGAAGAATATTTATAATGAGTCCTCTCAGGGTTTTGGTGAAGCAGTTAGATTAAAGGGATAAAAGAAGAATTTGTATGATTGATTGCTTTTCTTAATGTTAGGGGCATGACTTTTCTTTTTAAAGGTATACTGAGAATTAAGTAGAGGCGTGGAGGATCTAAAATGAAGTAGCCGTGCTGTGTCTGTGTATCGATACATTAGAAACAAAATTTAACATGTTGCTTATTAATTATCCTTTCATCCATTTCACTAAGAATTCCTGTGGTTTAAAGTATGTGTTTTTTTCCCCTCTTGCTTATTGGACAGTATTCTGCAATTACAGAAGAAAGTTTCTGCTCAAAATTAGTTTAGAATTGGTTTCTTATGTTGGATGCAAGTGATTCTGGCAAGCACAGCAATAACAAAATAATTAAGAATTTTTTCCAGTAAGTTTGCATTGCCTAATTTTACTTTGTAATATAATTAACACACATTCCTTGGCATAACATAGCTTAAATTTGCAACACACCCATTGTCATCAGATACATTATATCAAAGAATAGATTTTATTTTTCCTGTGATGCCCGCTGTTCTATCATACTGTGTATTGGAGAGAGCAGACTGCATGTGGTTCCAGCTCTGGAGAGTATAACTTAAGATAAGATGTACAGATGGGAAAGACAGGCAAAGTGGGAGACAATGTATGTATTCTGTCACATTGAGAAGGGCTGCAACATATCTGCAGTCTAGCGGATATAGACAGCCTTTGTGCCAAGTGTTAGGTGGTGGTCTGGAACAAACCTGGAAGCGCGAAAACAACTGATTCAAACTCAACCCATCAAGGCCAAGATAATACAGCAGATCTGGCCTGACTTGCTTTTGGTTCAGACTGTTACTATATTTACCTGCCTTGTTTGTCTAATGCAGCTTTCCTCATGTATTTTTTTGGAAGTGTGACTTCCCTTTCATGTTACCCTCTTTCCCTGCTCCTGCTGCTGCGTACATAGACACTCCTGACTCCCATGTCAGGAAAAGCTAAAGCCCTCCAGGATAGAGCAGTGGAGTCAGGCTGCACTTAACTGCTTTCAAGTGTTTATGTTGATGCCATATAGGAATTAACTGTTGCCAGCAGCTTCTGGTGGGCTTGACTAGTCTTATTTGATTCATGATTCTGTCTTGAGATGTTTTTGTATTCCCAAGGTAGAAAACACCTTATAGTTTGAGAGAGATTGTTTGTGGTTTTTGTAGAACATCATCCGATTTTGATGTCAAGAAGTTACATGGAGAATCTACCACATCTCTTGGTAATTCTTCTGGCAGATATATCATCCTGTTAAAATATTATTCAGATTTAAATTTGCTTCGTTTCCTGCCTTGGAAGTTATATCATTCTCTAATTAGCTTTTCTGTATTTGGTATTTCTGCCATGCATATGAATTCATTTTCACACTTTTAAATGAGCTGCTTTGAATCTTATCTGAGAGTTGGAAGAAAAAAAAATGACTGGAAAAAAAACAAATAAACCAACTTTGTTTCCTTCTGTACTGCCTTCCGCCTGGCCCCAATCCAAAATTATTATAAAACGTGAACCTTGGAATTGTATGGTTATTTCAGTATCAAACTGTCATACCATTCAAGTTATTTCCTAATCCATGCTTGTTCTTTCACACTACTGTACTTGTCCTTTTTTTTTCCTAAACATTTTCCCCCCCTGCCCCCAATCCCCTGTGATTCATACTGAGCATTTGTAGTTGCCTGCTACAGGCTATTTTAGCCTGTATTTTACATAACAGAACATAAGTAGGGATTTAGGCTTTGAAGTCCTAAATTCTGATCCTCAAAAATGATGATTAGAGCCACGTAGCTGTGACATCACCTTAAATCTCCAAATGTGTATGTTTTCATTGTTACATGCTCATTCTTAGCTTGCTCAGAAACATTTTATTTTTAGGAGTGCTGTGTCACTAGGCACGTCATGCAACTAGGCAGCCCTATACCCCTACAGATTGATATAATTGATGTCTAATATACCCCAAACCGAACCTCTAAAATTGAAAATTCTGTTTATATCACAAAGTAAGAGCTTAATATGTCAATATATTTGCCCGATAAAGAGGAGAAAGTGGGTACACATACTGATAGTTAATGCATTCTTTAGATTTTCTTTTCCTGTTGCACTCTAGTATTTCAGTGATTAATGTTAATCAACTCCCTTTGCAGGGCAGAGAAATAAAAGGTTATCTCTTCTTCTCTGCCCTATATGTATTATTTAATCAAAGGCATATGGAAAGTCAACGTAGGAGCCTCTTATGTTCCACAAAGCTGTTGTAAAATTTCTTGAAAACCCTGTCCCAGTATGCAGAGCATACTTGTCTTTTCTCTGTAGCCCTTGGTAATAGGGAGATTAGTTTTAAGCATACTGTTCTGGGCTTTGCTCTGGATACCTGCTGCTGTGAATATTCTCTCGTTTGCAAGATCAGAGCCCAAGATGTAATTTATCCTATGCTCACCATGTAAGTGTTATGGAGATTGACTTTGTTGGGGCTAGTATGATATTCAAACCCAGAACAGGTAGCAAGATAAAAAACCTGGTCTCAGGAAGTACCACTGCTTCTCTGACTCTGTCTTCCAAATCTTGTAATCCTTAATGTTTTGATAACTATACTGTAGCACCAAGATAATGAGATTTGGAGCTTTTTGTTACACAAACCACGGTAACTGTTGATCCCTCCTCCAAAGACAGTTTGAGTGGCAAAGTATAATTAGAGGTAGCACTGGAGTCTCAACATCTGTCTTCCGTGGACTTCGTGATTCATCCCTTTGAATTTGTACAAGTATAGTTTGCTCGACTACGATCTTAAAAACATGTCCTGGTAATTTAAGACTTCAATATGAATACACTGTAAAAATGTGTACAAATAATCTATTAATACTAGAGTAGCTTTTAATGCTGTATGTGCCTTTATGACTCAGGAGTTTTCCTCCTGTGTGTGCTTGTTGATAGGAGAAATGCCCTAGCTTTTCCTGTTTGACTTTATCTGTATTCTGATAAGGAAATAAGACTTGCTTGTATGATTAAGCTCTGTAGATGTTTACAGTTCTAGCCAGTTATAACACTGTTTATTTTTCCTGAGTAAACAACAGTTTTAGCTCTGTTAAACCAGTTTCTGCTCTATATGTGCTTTGCTAGAGCACTAAATAGTTAAAGAATGATTACTTTGTGAATCATTTTAGAAATCTAGCTAGATAGCTAGACGTTAATTCTAATTACCAGAGCTCGGTTGTTGTAATGGATTAATTTGTAATTTCTTTTTAAGAGAATCTGAAAAAGGTAAAAGAAATAAGTAATTTCAAAAGCGCTCTTCAGAGATTCAGATGATGTGTTGATAAATGTTTCCTGGGAAAAGCCTCCTAGGTGTTCCTGCACATCAGTGCAGTGATGAACTTTAACAAGGCATTATATTAATGATAAAACTTACCATAGTTATTCTAGAAACTTAAATGAAGTAAACTGTAAGAACCAGAACAGAGTTATATGAAACTGCCTTAAGAAAACGTAGGTTTGCTGTTTGCCAGCTGTGAACATTAAAGGGGACACACAAATAGGAATTAGTCGCCTTCAGTGAAGCATGCTAAACTCTGTTTTTAATTGAACAAGAGATGCTTGGGTTTTTCCACTGAATAATTGCCTCTTGAAATTCAACCCATGTGCCTTTTGAGTTGCTCAGTACTGCACACTTTATGCGTGGCATCATATAACATCTAATAAGCTGAAAGACATACATACTTGGCCCCTCAAGACAAATTCTAACTGATTGCATGAAGTAGGAATTTACTGGAGCAAGTCCATGGCCTCACTGGTTGAATATTCTGACTCCCCCATCAGACTCCATTGTCACGTCTTCAGCGGTACAATTCCTGTGGGCCGGCAGGAGACACTAGCTTTTCATACTGAAGTATTCGGTTTTAGGGAATTCATTTTGGCCTCTTGGTGTCTACATCAGAGTTGCAAACTGAAGGATGATGTCTTTCCTTTATTGATGAGCTATTTCCTTTATTGACAAACTAGTCAGTGTGGCATACAAATATTTTGTATGTTTGGAGGAAAAGGTAAGGGTAGCCCCAGTCTCCCCCTTGCTTATAGCATTTGTTGTTTGGTACGCTTTCATCAGACAATGATAAGAGACGCATCTAGAACAAACAGTCCCAGTCTTTTCTTCTTGTACTTCTCACAACTGCTCTTAATTTTGCTTTGATACTGTCAGGATCTGTATGGTGCTATCTTACCAGAGACCAGGCTGTTGATCACATTAAAGGATGTTGAAATGCGTCTGGTGTTATACAGCGCACTGGTACTGAAGGCTTTTGTTAATATTCTTTCTTGACCTATTCAATGGGAATCTTTGTAGGCAGGCAGAGCCTAATATATACAATTTTCTGTTTTGTAGCTGATCCTTCAGAAGGATAACAATGCAAAGATGAATCTCTGGTCAGTATGCTAATTAAGTGGCATAAATGGTAATGAGTTATACCTAATGATGTGGAGGGAAAAAAAGTTGCCCCTCTTCATGTACCTCATCAGCGTTTGAAGGTAGAACGCAAGGCTTATGTTCTCCTGCAGGAAGGCTTCGAGACCCGTGGCTGTAAGAGCTTTTAGGAATGCATCAGCCCGTGTATTTCTGAAGCTGTCCCCCTTTCCTCTGCTTGTCTCAGCTGTATTAACTGACTGGGGGCCCTCTGCTGGAATGCTTGCAATTCCTTGCCTTCGGTATTGGGAACATCAGCCACCCTGAGTCCCCCAGCGTTTCTTGTAACATGGGTGTACTACTGTGGATGGCTACTGTCTTAGTTAAGTGAAGAAGTTCTTCCTCAGCTTTTACCCTGTGAGAATATTAGTCTTATTCATCTCTAGACCATAGTCAAATCGTGCCTGACAAACCTGACTGCCTTTTATGAAGGATGCCTGGTTTTGTGGACAATGGGACACTGGCGGATATTGTTTCCATTGACTTTAACAAGGTCTTCAGTGTTGGCTCTCACTGTTTTTGTATCACCAAGCTGGTGAGTTAGGGTCTCTCCAGAGCATCCCTCCAGTTCTGTCCCAAGCGATCCATTCTTCTTCCCCTCTGTGTAGTACAATTGAGGTCTAACCGTTGACCTCAACAGCAGCCTGTGAAGTGCAGAGGGTGACTAGCGGTTTCTGCAAGGGACAAGGAAGGACTCATCTTTCAAACTGATGATATGCACATGGCTTTAGCAGGATACATCCATGGGCTTTGGCAGTGAAATAAGCCAGGAATAAGTCCTATATCCCAAGCAGAGAAAAGACAGTCTTGGGCTGGAAAGGAAGCAACCCTCCAAAAGCCCACTTGACTCCCTTGCCATGCTTCAGTCGTTGCAGAAAGTCTTCTCTTAAATTGCTGAAAATGTTTGAATTGGCATAAAAAAACCAATTTAGTCTCTTTTGGTGGAATGTATGTTTTTTTCCATCAATTTAAAGAAGAGGTATTTCTGTTAGAAAGTTCTTATTCATTAATACTCTTATATAGCGAGGATTGGACTTGAATGGTCTGTAAAGAAACCTTCCAAACCCACCTCCGTACTCGTTTAATGTAATAGTGGCAAAACTCAACATCGCATTTTACTAGTAGAATAATTACTGTCCTGTTTCGTACACGGAATGTAATTGACTGTTTCCTTTTTTTAGTTAAAGTCATAGAGAAATTCCCCAGGCAAAAATTCTCTGCGATTGTGCCATCAGTTGGGTTAAGGGATTGTTTCAGTAGGGGGGAAAAAGAAACCAAATGGATTTGAGTTAATCATTGAGTACCAGGTCCAGGTTTGATTGAGAGGAGTTCCTCACTGAAACTGATAGGTAAGAAAATGACTGTGAACTATACAAGGAATTTAAAAATCACTGTAGATTCCTAGGCTTTATAATAAAAAATTACTATTGATTTATAAAACAGTTATTTTGATAAGATTATTTTCTTAACAAAGAGTTTAACCATTTATTTTTGAATCTATGATATTAACCGTCATTTTCTACATGGTATTAATCTGTCTTTTCTACAAATCAAAAGCATAACAAATGGGTGATGATTTTTAAACAATATGTAATGTCTGATTACCGTTATGCATATAAACTTTCTGCATTGTTTTAATGTACAGGAAAATTAAGTTATAGGAAAAGAAAACTCGATTATAGGAACCAAAGGTTCAAAAACCCCAAAAATATGATAGGTAGGTACCTCTGTGCATCTAGGGTCAACTTCCTGTAGATTTCATTCCACAAGGAAGTAAATCACTTCCCTCACCTCAAAAAAAAAAAAAAAAAATTAGCAAGCTTTTTTTTGTCCCCTTTTTGTGGCTAAAGCGGTATCATATTAATAGGTCTGATGGTAAGTTACAATTTACAAGCATACACCTCTCTGACTTTTTTTCTGTACAAGCAAGGAAGACATACCCAGACAAGCAATTGAATGGGAAGTACATCAGAATAAATGCGGGTGTGCCAGGATATGGTTTTGGTGATTCAGCAGGTGACTGTCGTCTCCGTGATAGTTATGGAACCAGAGTTCACTGCCTCTAAGTTTTGAAACCACAAGCAGTATATGGTTTGGTATGTGGTTGTTAAGCTTCAAAGCCCAAGTGAGAGTTGACAAATTTGAACAACTGCATGTTTCCTGAGATTTACTTTTCTGTTTTAAAGTAAAAGATAAAAGCAAAGGTAAAATTATATTCCCTATGTGTGTTTAAAAAATAAATAAATAAAAATCCTGAATTAAAATTCTGGCATCAGGTGACCAGGTACAACTGGCTAGCTGTAAAAGCGCTGCACACTAATTGCTGTTCTGCTGCATTATAGCTATGTCATTCTCCAGGATTGTTTTTTCTCAACTCCAGGCTCTACTTTAAGTTGATGAGAGCTACCACTGATGTATTAGAAGAAATTTCCAGACAGCCTATCAATACCTTTGACTCTCTCAGACAAAGACATAATAGTTTATTCCTGATCCTACACTTCATGGTCCTGTAACCTTCTGCCTAATTCTTGCTCTCAAAAATGGCTGCTTGCCTTTCAACTCCCATATAAATCTCATTCTGTCTCCTTTTTACATTATCCCAATCTGGGAGCCTGATGAGGGTATTCTGAGCAAGAAGCACACACATGCTTGTAGGCTTTAAGGGAATGAGCTTTTATTGCATAGTGGTTGTGACAGCTTCTGACTTTTTTACCCCCACCCCCCCCTTTTCTTTTTTCCTCCTCTTCTTTTTTTTTTTTTTCCTCCCTTCCTCTCCCCCCATCTCAGGACCGGTGGCTCCTAACGCCTACCACACACATAAAATAACTTTGAAGTGTCTTGCATAGCGCGGTTTAGGAACATCTGCTTTAGGTAGTGCAAGTCTTTGTGTGAACAAAGACTTGAGTCTTCCAAATGCAATGACTGAAGTCTCATTTTTGGAGGTAGGCACATGTTGACTTAGTGTGGTGTTTCTGGAGTGATTAATTATCCTGCTGTGAACTAAGTTCAGCATCACTCAGTCACTTAAGAAAAAAAATACACAACTTGGTTGTTGGTTTTTCCTTCTACTTAAGAAAACATAGCAGTGTGTTAAGTACCACTTTGTGGCAACTAAAGATATGTCCCCCATTTAAGGGAGACTACTGCATAAACACTTAACATTCCATGCTTAATAATGCTGTTACTCTTTCTTTAAAAAGCAACATTAAAAATGATTAAAACACACAAAAAACGTGAGTTCAGCTGTCCTGTGTAGCAGAGCTTGAGTTGGTCTTAATCTGTGTTGTGAGCAGTTCGGTGGTGTATAATGGCTTTTCAGATCTTTAACAGAGATTTTTTTAATTTATTTTAATCTTTTAATGGTTGTAAGAGAAACACCAGTCTCCAACAAACAGTTCAGGGCTTGCTGTGCTGTGTTTTGGGAACAGGTCAAAAGAAAGTATCCTATGAAAGTTGAGGAAATCTCATTCACAATCTGGTTAAACTTCAAGTCCTTAGGTTATGTGAATATTTTAAAACAGGTTTTTGTACCTTTATGGTATATATGTTAGGCAAATCTAATAAAATCTAATGTCTTCATTCTATAAAGTGCTTTTAAAACCAGTAAGTGTGTTTCTTCAATGTCATAACTTCAGCTATGTTTAAGAATGCCATAGCAACTGTTAAGGCTTTTAGAAGAAACACTGACTCTATGTGGGTGTGATATAGTAGGGAAAAGAATTCGATTACGCTGCAACTTACATTTTGCAAAGCATTTTGCTCTAAGCACACAGCAGGCATTTTTGTATAAGCCAGTAGGGTTGATCAACATCATCTGCCATGTAACTAACTTGATAAACTTATCCCTCTTCTGGTGTCTCACATGAAGGACTAGAATATTATGCAAGGTATTGAAAATGGAATTAATGCTACAGATGTGGAAAAAAACCCAATTCATTAATTCTGGTCATATCTTTTCTGTAGTTGCTAATACAACTTTACTGGTTCGTAGCAGTAAATTTTATAGAGAGTAGCAGCTGTGACCTTGGGAGCGGGATTTAGCCAACAGTTTGTAGATTTGTTGGGGTGGGGGGAGAAAACAGACGGTAAGCACTGAGGCATTAAACTGCTGATGCTCGTGCTAGTTTTCCATTTTAGTGGGTCTAGCGCTGAATGTTGGTTTTTTTTTGTTTTCAGACTTGCAGTATTTCTGGTACCTGACATAATTTTTGAGGATGACCTGCTGATGTTAGGAGATTTGTGTATTTGAGCTGACTTAGGAAAAGTTTAGCAGAACACTGTCAACAGGCATTTAGTCTGAATTGTGTATTTTGAAAACGATTTAAGACCAACACTTAGGTATTTAACTCAGTTCAGAATGGAAGAGCAAAATAGACATTTGCCTCTTTCAAATCATATCGGAAGGTTACGAGGCACTTCCACTTCATGATAAGTTACGGTGCTTCTGTTACTGTTTTAACATTTTTGCATTAGTGATACAGAAAAAATACAGATACAGATTGAGAAAATGTTGTTTTTTAAAAAAAAAAGTGGCTAATTGCCTGGACTCTTGAGTACTATGGTGTGCAAGGTGGTTTCCTTCTCAGACACAACCTCTGCTTGTTTAATTGGAAGGGCTTGCAGTAGTGGGAACAGGCTTAGTTGTGTCCGTCCGCCCCCCCCCCTCCCCCCCGTTTTGCTGTACAGGCCAAGTAAAGGCTAACTTTTGTAAACAATAAAAGGCCTTGATTGTAAATCAAAAAAAACTATTTGTGAGAGTGGGCCTGTCTGTGCAAGCAGATCACCCCTCACCAAACGGATCTGAGCTGCCTGCTTGTAAAATGTAATTTAGGGTATGTTCAGAATCAAAAGTTGGGGCAAAATTTCAAGAAGTGATGAATGTATGAAATGGATCCGTTGTTGTATTTTTGACCTCTTCAGCAAATCCTTTTCCAGTAAAACACACTGTTTAAAAAAAAAAAAAGGGAATGGGAGCCAAGACTGGATAAAAGCAGAGGATACTTCCACAAAATCATTAGGATGCTTGGTCAGAGAATTAAGACAGAGAGACACCTGGTGAAAGAGAGAGAAAGCTATAAAATTTGTGTGTACAAATTAGAAGTTTAAAAGCACAGCTAGACTAAAAAAGATGATAATTTTGCATTGACCAATAAGGAAGCCTGGAAAAAGATGGAATGGGGGAATATTGTAATAACTACTATAAGCTATATAGGAAAAAATAATTCAAGCAAAGAGTTGGATTACTAATAATGTAAAAATGTAGTGAGCCTTACACTGCCTCTTCTAACTTATTAGAAGAAAGTATTAGAAATACTAATGACAGAAGAGGAAGTGCCTGAGCAGCCTAACTTATAAAAATAATATGACATTAGGCTCTACCTGTTATGCGCACAAGAACACTGGAGGAATCTTATAAGGTTTTTTTCTTGCAGGGTTTGAATCCATCTGAATTAGACCAAAAACAGAAGAATGTGACAAACTTGCACAAAATGGGGAAACATGGCTGTGTTTGAGAGGAACCTTAGCAAGTGTTTCTATTCCAAACCTCTGAACTTCAAATTACTTTGCTCTCATTTTATTTCACCTGCAATGTCCATTCCCGTCTATGTTTATCTAGTGCAAAGGAGATGTGTTTCTGTTGCTACCATTTACTTAAGTTTCCATTAACCGGTTCAAGTAGCAGCACTGAGGAGCAGCTCGTGTTGTGAAATGCACTTCATCTCTGGAACAGCATGGCTCAAACAAATTGCTACATCTATATACAGAGACATGGTTTTGGGAAGGCTATTACGTTTTATAGCTAGTTTGTGTTTTGTCTTTTCATGGAGAGAGGCACTATCTGAAGTGGAAGAGTGGGGACAGATTATCTGATGTCTTTTTGTGCCTTCCTCGAACTGAGGTCTCGTATCTGACTTAGTGACTGACCTGGTGATAAATAGCTAAGACTCTCCCTCATTTTTAGCCCTTCACCTTATTTTCCCAGTTTAAGCTCCTATGTGTCCTAGGAAGGAATATAGCCATGTTCATTTTTGCCTCTTCTCTCCCAGGAAGCCCATATGTAAATTACTTTACAATCTCTTGGAGAGAATTTGTCTGATTAAGGAACATAAATGGAAATGAATAGGGAGGGAAGGTGATGTCAGGTGGAAGGGGGCAGATTCAAATGATATGCTATTAGATGGTTATAACTGTTCAGAAAAAAACTTCTGCTTTAAACCTGTTTTGGAGAAAATGGCCTTTACAGAATCTTTCACTGCTGTTCAAAATCATGTGCTGTTTGAAACTTTATGGAATCTTATCTTTGTGAAATTGTAGGGGAAAAGATCTGTCTCCCTTCTGGTAATGGCCCCCAAGCCTACAGTTGGTCTCTTCTGTAAAGTGGGTCACATTCCTTTCAGGATGAAAATAAAACATGGGAATTTACACTGTATATAAATATTTTTCATACTTGAGTTACCTTTCAAGTAGTCTGAAGATTCTGTGGCTGCATTAGCCAACCCTATACCCACAGCCATATTAAAGTAAATGTCAAATTAGAGCCATATTAAATTAAATGGAAGGTACAAGAAACTTTTGGAGGAATTCCCTTAACTTCTTTCTCTCTCTCTCTCTTTTTTTTTTTTTCTTTAACAAGCTACAGCAGTGAGGACACAGCTATATTCAGACATTTTCAGATTTTCTAACTCAGGATTTCACTCAGGGCACTGTCTGCACAGCTATATGATTCTTACAGGCATCCTTCTAGGGCTCCATGATCTTTCCCTGTAGGGGATTCCTGTCTTTATATAGGTGTTTACTGACTTTATATGTCATGACCAGATTCTCTTCTTTCTGTTCACCTTCTCTGAGAGAAGAACCCAGCAGGTGCTATTAGAGGCCGCCTTAGCATTAAGAATTTGAACTCAATGTTTGAGAGACTTTTAAAATGCAAATCATACCATTAAATGCTCATAGGTATACTTCAGACCTATAGATATGTGGAAGGATCTCTGTAAAGATACGCAGTCAGGATCATTGCTTTCAGTATTACCACCATGATATGACACAGGAGGATTTCATCTCCCTTAATTAGAAACTTAATGCTTAACAGAGGGTGTAGCTCTTTTGGCAGCATCTGTGAGATGTCTAGGGAATCTAGTCTAGTTCTGTATTTTAATAGCTTTATATTTTTGTTTGTGAATTCATCATTACAATCAGTAGGAACCAAAGCACTAAAACGTTTCACTAAATGCTACTTTTTGTTGAAAATCAACCTTGGAAATAAAAAAAAATAAATCAATATTATGGGATATTTACTGTACTTAAATATATATTAAGGCCACAAACTGAACTCTTCCTCTCAAGACATTGATAATGGCCTTAACTGATTTGCACTTAAATTACACTTGTATAAGTTCTGGTAAATAAAAAATTATTCTCAACCTGGTAAATTGTTAGCCGATGCAGTAAGTTCACATAAAGGTTGCTACAATGTCATCTTTTCCATGTAATTCTCTGAAAATAAATGTTGGTATCTCCTTTCTGAATGTGATAATGGACTGCATGTTTCTCAGAATTTAAAGATGAATTGTCACCCCACTTAAAGGCTCTGTATGAGGAAGTTACATGCATAAGATAAATGGAGCTACGAGATGCAAATAATAAATAATTTTATAAAAGCTGATTATTTTTGTATTTTTCTGTATTTTCATTTTCAACAATGGAAGTTGTAATCAGCTGTGATGCCCAAATTTTGTTTTTAGTTTTATGAGCAGGATGAATTGTTTATAGCAGAAGCTTTTGCTGTTTTCCTTGCAGAGTAAGTTGCTTCCAGGGAACAGGTTGCATGTCAAGAATTTTGTCACTTGAATATATTCTGCAAAGCTGGCAGCTATATATTTATGTATGCGTAGTCGGTGTAATAGTGCTAAATGTTTGGAATGAAATAGTAGATTTTTTGGCACTCGGATCTAAGGATGGAAATGCCATTTGGTACATGGAAGCAGAAGGTTGTAAATTACTACAGTACTAACTAGACTAGACACCCACAGTTCCATGCTTAAGAAATACATTACTGAACTCCATCTAGCTTATTTATAATTCACCCTTAAATTATGTCAGTTATGTTTGAGGAGAGAGGCAGTTTTCGCAACCTTCCATGCATGAAGAGCAGGAAAACAAATCTGATACTACAGACACTGCTTTTTTAATAACCTCTTTTGTTGCTAAAGCTAGAAGTAGACTGGGAAAGTTCATAGCAATATGATAACTTTTTATCTGCCCTAGAAAGTCAGGATGTCCTGAAGAAGCAATGCCTGGCAATTTTGTGTCTTTTAAGAGACTGAACAAGCTCAGTTCCATCTCGGAGGTTCTGGATATGCTTTGTGCAAAGCAGACCATGTCTATGTTAGTTTTGTACAGGTTGGTACCTTCCTCTGCTCACACATTAGTGTAGTCATCACCAGTAATATGCCTTTTTAATTCCCTTTTGCACTTGAAGTTTTCTGTTTAAACATACCTGAGAGACAAGTCAGAAGTTATGCTTTAGCGGGGTGAATTTTTTATTTTTTTGCTGACTGAGTAGTTGATACACATATGTATCGCAAAACTGGAGACAGTACAGGCTTATTTCAGTTTTCCTAAATTGGTAAAATAACATAAATCACTGACTCTTCCAGCAGCCTTGCACAGCCTAGTTGTTTTAATTGAATATGTTTGGGTCAGAGTTAAGAGCTTTTCATAAAATATTAACATTTGTAGGGAAAAGATAGTAGTGGTCATCTGCGCTCTTTGGTGATAAATGTAATGTTGGACTCAGTGACATTTAATATTTGGCCATCGCATTTGCAAATATCATTTAACGTGTGCAGCGGGGTCTTACAAAATTGGAGGTTGCAGCTAATGTTACTAAATATGTTCTGTTAAACTTTTTTTGGGCTTCTGGCTTGCATTAGCAGCTGGGCTCTGCAGCAATGGCTGAATATGGGTGGCTGTGAATGTTGAATTGCAGCAGTCTACTACTCACCATATTAAGGAAGCGCTATTGTTTTTGTTTTACATGAGCACCATGTACTGTGAGCTATCATAGCTTAAAGGCAAACACGTCCCCTGCTAAAGCTACCCAAGTTGTAGAGCTAGTAATGTCCACTTTCGGGGAAAGCAAGCTGGGGTAGTGTTTGGCTGTCTTACCTTCACAAATCAAATCCTTCAGTTCTTTGAACCATGGCATTTGTTTCCATCTTATCACTTGTGTTTTGCTGTAAGAATGAGGATCGTTCAAGTTCATACTCATTTGGAATGCAGATACCTGAAACTGAACTGCAGAATTAATAAAGTATATCCAAAATTTGTTTGTAAGTGCTATCAAACTCTTCTAAGAAGTTATCTCTGTTGGAGAAATAGAAACACTATTCTATTTCCTTTTATAAACTTATGTGATGTATTAAATGTAAAGGTAAAATTATTTACTTAAATTATGATTGGCAGTTTTGTTACAGAAATGATGATGTGCAAGGCAGTAAGGGAGATGCATAGAACTTTTGCCAAAAATTCTCACGTTGCTGTTCCTTCTTTTGTGCTGTAAGGTCTGGGCCATAGTGTCAAGCTGTGCCCGGAATCAATTGGTACTCATTTCTGTAGAACACTTCATAGCAGCAGTATATTTGAAAAAAAATTGTTATCAGAATATGATGTAGTTTACAACCACTAATGAGAAGAGTCTTGATGAGTTCAGAATCCTCCTGCGCAATGGCCTGGGATGCAGGAAGGAAGTGGGGTTCCTCTGGGTAACAGTCACCGTCTGAATCCTGGGGAGAGCTCCGTGTCGTCTTGTAATCTGCCCTCTATGTGTTTCCCTCACTAACACGTTAAAACTAATAATAGTTTCTGATTCTGTTTTATCAAAGCTAATCTTTAATTAGATGAATTAATTTTAGAACTAAAGCAAATGTCTTGAATTATAAATATGGGAGTAAAATTTAGTTTCTATTAAAAGATTAAACAGAGATGGCAAATGGTTGCAACTGCACTGGTTTGTTTTATATAAAAATATATCTTGTCATTAGTGACAGTTGTCAAAGGAATATATTTATACATGTTGTTAATTCAAAAGGCCTAGTAAAGCGGATGGACTCAATTGAGTGCAATTGTCAATAGAGTATTTCAAAGTATTTTTGCACAACTTCCTCTCATTTGAAATTTAACCTAAATGCACGTATTTCTGGAATTTCATGGTTTTTTTTTCTGGTCAACATCATGAACAGAAATAGTTAATATAAATCTTTTTATCTAAGAATCGATTGTGCAAAGATAACTTGATGCACATTTTGAGGAGGAACTGCTCAACTACCAGAGTGCTTTTGCTTTTCTTCCTGGCTAAATCCCAAATATTCTAAGCATATGGAACAATTTAGCAGAAAATACATAATTATCAAACAGATCTGTCTTTGCCACCTTGAACATTATTTCTTGTGGCAGGGTAAGTGAAACCTCATGTTTAGATTTTATTTCATTTGATCTTCCGCTGTATTGGCAGAAGATTACAAAAAAAAAATGACAGATGGCACCATTAAAATATGAGTTGATTTGTGCTTACTCTAATATGAATACGAATATACTTGATAAAGGCATGGCACAACCTTCTAACTGAAATTTTGAAGCAAAGAAACCAAAGTACATTTATTTTGGTAAGAACCTGAACAATCTATGTAACTGTAAAAACAAGTTTAATATCATGCAGGTGTTCACAAGTAAATGTACGCACGTTATGACATTCATTATAAATAAAGCTGCCATCAAACTTTGGCTCTAAGCTTGTTTCTGTTTTCCTTTTCCATGTGGAGGCCAAAATCAGTGAATGGTAATTCTCCATTGCAGTGTCCACTCTGTGGGCAGATATCCTTACCGATGTTGTAGCCTTATCTATAAAATAAACACTTTTTACATTGTAAGAAATGTGCTGTCAAGATTAATTCAGTATGCTCCCTGTCAAATGACTTTTGAGTTCTCTTAAATAACTTGATCCTTTCAAAACTGAATTTTCTGGACTAGGTTATGCATGTCTCATGAAGCGTCCATCCCATAAAAGAATGGAATGGCCCTGTCAGGGGGGACAGGATCAGGGACTGATCTCCTTTGTCATCAGTGCCCCAGCTGGGAACCTGCATTCTGATTTTAACTTTCAGGCTTGGGAAACTTTTTTATTCTTTTCTGTATGATAGAAAATTTTCAACAGGAAGAGTAGGTATTACCTGTACCCCCAGCTTTAATGCTTCTACTGCAGCGGGAGAAAGGAGTGGGAACCACCTGTAGCAGAAGGGGGGAGTGAAACCTGGATTCATCGTATCCTGATACTGTGAAAAAGGGCTATGTAATTTTCTCCAGACATATAAAGGAATCAGTGGCTACCAGCTGTCAGAAGAACCCAGGTTTATGCCATATGGGGGAGAGTCAGGAGAACACCTAATTTCTGGACCGTGCTTGGAGTCAGACTGAAGTGAGTACCAAGCCATTCTTTCCCATCCAGAGGGAGGTATGGCAGTTGTACATGGTGAGGCTTACAGTGAAAGCTGGGAAACTGAAGTATGCATAGTATTCAGATTGTGAGGTTTCTAGGTAGTAGTTTAGGTATAGAACCCCAAACTTCATATATTAGGTCCTTTATATGGATCTGGCCTTCTGGAGTTGAGTTATATGCTACTCTGGCCTATAGCCATATCAATCTCTATTACAATTGTCCATGTTAAGACAGTATTTCGTATTACGTAACTGTTTTCAGAAGTCTGGGAGCCAGACAATAAATGTTCAAACCACCTAATAAAATGTTAGGAATGTTTTTCACTTCAGTAGCTACACTTAATAAATAGCGATGAAAAGTATTTTTATAAAACTTGTAGTTGTTCTTGTTTCAGCTTTTCTGGTAGGACTTAAATACAGTGATGGGGAGGACTGATCATTAAGTTGGACTAGTTGTCTTTTGTTTCTTCCTTCTGAAGATTTTGGTGGAGTCTCCTGAAGCAGTCTTGGAGATAGTATTGGATGGTCTGTTCCCATAACAACACCTGGTTACTCCATGTATCAAATTCAGTTTAAAATAACTGGGATTCTCTAGAAGATCTGAGCGAGAGAGAGGTCATTCAGCTTGTAAAATCAAATTAGGGTCTTATGAGTATAATTTGAACAGGTGCAGAGAAGGCCTAGAGAGTGTATGTTGTTACAGGAGATGACTCTGAGTTTGCCATGTTTAGGGTGGCAAAATGAAGGGTAGGGGTTATGATTACTGTCTATGAATGTACCAGGTAGGGTAACACTGAGAAGGGAGAAGAGGTGTTGAAGTTAATGGGTGGTGTTGTCCCAGGAGAACATAGGAATAAACTGGACATGATAAAATGTGCACTGGAGATTTGAGGGTTCCTAGTCGCAAAATAAGCCTTGCTAGAATTTCAGGAAAAAAGAGGAGGGTCTAAGTATTCTTAAGATTTAGTGTGGTGATGTGGTCCCTCTCAAGTCTTAAATTCTTGTAGCAGTTACTGACTGAAAATGTTGCTTTGTCTCCTTTAAGACATTGCGCCTTCCAGCTTAGCTTTCTAATGACATTTCAGCTGCAGTGAAGGTTGAATACGCTTCAGAAAGCATTTTGACAGGAAATGGTAATTACTTACCTACAGCCTTTCAAATGTCAAAGTTTCTTTAGAAATAAGAATATAGGCAATTCCCAAACAAGAAAGAACTGCGTGTGAAATGAAGAGTCAGTGAAATGGGCTGTTCTTTCTGTGCACCTAGTGAAGTCTTAGTTTCTGTAGAACTGTAGAACAAGGTTATGTGTAAAAGGATGAAAATCGCTTTTAAATGGTGACGTAGAATTGTCAACTCCAGAGGTACAAGATACTGCAACAACACATCATGGGTACCTTATCAACTCCATGGCCAGGTTGTGTCACAACTCTAGAAGGGTCCTTTGTGCTGTCAGATACTCACAATAAGTTGTATGTCTAAATAGTTTGAAAACAAGCAAACAAAAAAACCCACAATACAAACACAAAACAAAAAACCCAAAACCCTCAAAATCCCTCAACCCCTCCCCTCCCCAACCAAAAAAAACTTTGCAAGTCCACACAGCTCACGTAGCTCTTATAAAGAGTGAAACTGCAACAAGAAACTGAAATCTTTTATTAGAAGTCTGAGATGCTATCGCTCATCTTTTGTTTTTGTGTGGTTGCCCTCCAGGGCAATCTTCTCAATGCAGGAGCTTGCTTTGTTTATGTGTATCAGTGGGTCAATTAAATGGTGATGCTTAACGAATATTGTTTGAGTATCTATCTTGATTTATGAGGCAGTAGAAAGGAAGTATCGAAAAAACTGAGACAATTTTATGTAGTTTTTGGTTTACTGAACAGCTTGTGCTATGAAAGAGCTGTATCGTTTCTGTGTTTAGAATTATTGGGAATAGAGCCTTAACTGGATTGATTATTTAAATCATAAGCAAAACTCTGGATTACGTTTTGAATCTTAACATAGAATACATTAAAATATTTTTAAGGAGAAAAAAAAAAAGGTTCTGTCTATAAGAACTGGTAGGTGTGCCTGGTAATGCACTAATCAAACTAGCCTTTTGTTTTATCTTTACTGTGGCTGTCTTCATATACCTCCCGCTCACTTGAGCCCTTACTTTTCTGAAAGACTAGTAAATGAGTTGTCCAGTAGCAAGTATGTGTTAATACTCAGTGTAATGTATCCAAGGCATATTTTAATATTTAGTATAAAATCCTCTAATGCTAGAACTAATGGAATAAGCTTTGCAAAACTTACACCCATGGTTTGGCTGTGTAAAGATGGAGGTCTTCACAGGTTCACTCGTGGGTGGACTAAAACAGGCCCTCTGTGAAATGCAGTCCTGTGGGGGAGAGCAGATGACAGGAGGCAGGGGCTCCTGTTTCCCTCAAGTCCTCTTCTTTCAGAGTCTAGCCTGTTTGCTCCAGTTCCTCTTCTTCGCAGCCTTCCTTGCCTTTCTCCTTCCCACTTCCTTAGGGTTGTAATGAATAAAATATAGTTTTCCTTTGCATCACAGTCTAACCCTTAACAACAGAAGCTATATAAAGCTTGCCGCTGCTAATTCTGCTTTCTGAGGTTTGATTAAAACCACAGATCTCTGTCCTGTGTGACCCTCCGAAGCAAAGTCCTCCATAAAAGTGCCTGGGATGAAATCCAGTCCAACCTTTTTTCCCTTTTTCTGCTCTCTGTGTAGAAAGCCATTGAAATTTTACCTTGTTTGTTATATTTAGATTATAACCATTCATAGGTCTTGAATTCATAAACTTCGGTATAACAAACTAAAGTTGTAACAAAAGATGATATTAAAATACTGTGCAATCATAAGCTTTAAACTATGTATTATCTAACATTATGTTCATATGAGGCACTAAAATCTCTCCCGGTTATGGAATCTGAACTTCTAAATCTTTACTGCATTTATGCTTGTAGTGCTGCTGGAGTTAAAGTGCTCTTATTCCGGTTTAATAGTTAAGGAAATGAAGTGTATGGTGATGCCAGTATGATTTCCACCACATCACACAGGAAGATGATGTCGGGACCACAAAACCATCCATCCTCTCAACTTTTAGACATATTTTTGATAACTTCCTCTTGGTCTTCAGCCTCACTGGCTCTCCCTTTCTCGCCCACCCACCACACACCCTGCCCCATGCATGCACTGCAGTGTTGCTTATAATCCTGTTTTTACTTGAAAAGTATAACAGTGTCTGTTACCACATGAAAAATATACTGAAGCCATAGATGCTGTACTGTTTATGGCCTTTCTCGTTTTTAGATAGTAGTCCTACTGTCTTAAAATGCTGCCATGACTGAAGCCGTGGGGAAAGACAACTGTCAGTTTTGGAGACCATTGCAGTTAAGCTGTCATTCTTTTGGGATATTTAACTGTTAACTATGTGATGTTTGTGCAAAATCACAGTGGAAACCCAGTGTCTTGTCCAAATTCTGGCTCAGGAAGCTGCTATACGTTTAGCCCATCATAAATAAGCTCATTAGGTAAGATCTAATTCCTGTCCTGGTTACCTGCCGTTACCTATTCAGCTTTCCGTAGGAGAGAGAGGTTAAGGTTCATTTCTTCTAAGAGGCTTTCTGCTGGTACAAAAATAATACCAGGAAGAGCTGGAGCTTTTGCATAGAAGCTTTCCCATATTTCAGGTGCCAGAAAGAAGAGGTTTATGGTTTTCTTCTTCCTCCTGTTTCGTATTTACCTGTGTAGGTACACACTTAGCAGAACAATGGATTATCAGTACAACAAGCTACTGAAATGTATCTCCTAGTTTTATTATAAATGAGTTTTATGATTGAAATTGCAGTTCAGTAAACACGTAACTTTACATGCAGTAAAATGGCAAGTACATTACTGACTTGTTGGTTCACCTTTGCGTAACTTTAAGACACTTTTTAAAGTTGCTGATATGCATTTGTATGATTTTTTACAGATATACCATTTAATAAAATTATTTAAATGATAAAAATTATGAATTTAGGTAAAAATCTTCTATAGAAGGCACATATTTAAATACATACTGTATTAAAGTACAACATATCAAAACCAGACTGAAGAAAGGGAAATTAAAATACTATGTTACAGTATTCCAGGATAAAGTGGTTTATCAACAAAAGCTGTACAGAGGGATTTTGAAACCTTTTGAAAGTTTTTTTTTCTTTTTTTTGTTTGGTGTTGGTGTTAGTAAATTTTACCAAGCAGAAATATTACATTTTTTATTTTTTTTTCAGTAGAACAGTAAACTCATTTACTGTCTCATAAATAATCGTGTGATCCAGAAATGTAATTTCTGGGAAATTCGCGGCTCCCTTTGAGTCTTGGCCAGTGAAGTTTGATTGAAGTTTAGATAGAAAAAAAGGCAATACTTCTGCCAAGTTTTTGTCTGTCTTATGATTTATAACTCTGAACATTGGAAACGTATCCTCACTGTAGACCTGGAAACCAAGTAGCACTGATCTGAGCTCACAGCCATGTCAATTTTGAAAGGGCAAGCAACAGACTTCCTTATGCCAAAAATAGCTTTTGTGCTAAATTATTTAAGCATAGTATTTGATCACAGATAAATGGAAAATAATATTTTTGGACCTTTTTTGTACAGTTGGGGAAACCCAAGGTCATGTTAAAGTTAGGTGGGTTTTCTTAGGTGAATCTGAAACACTGCACATTCAAAAACCATGTTACTTGGCATTGAGGAAAATGTTGTGTTCTGTTTTTATTCCTCATGTATATTGGTTATATCTTGATTTCAATAGAGAGAATATTTTAGACTCCTGCAGCAGTTGAAGTAACGTGTACCACTTCAGCGCTTTTCTGTTGTTGAGTGTAAAATATGTATAAAGATATGTCTGAAATGTAAGTACAATGTAAGCCCTTGGGACCTGTACCTTGAGTAATTTCACTCCAATACTGGCAAAATATTTACGGGTTTATTTTTGTTTTGTAAGTGTGTTTTCATCCATGGTCTGCGAAACCTTCAAGGACAGTTCTTAATAGAACCTTAACATTGGAAGTTCTTTATCTTGTTTACACCAATAGCATAAATGGTTCTTTTTAGTCTAGCAGACAAATGCAGCTTTATTTTAGCAGTTGCTTTGGTGGCAGCCCCTAACGGTTCCTGATAGTTTCTGTTGAAATGTATTTGCATTCAGGCACTTTTAACCCTCAGAATCATTCACTTTTAGAGATTTTTGTTTGTTTGTTTTCTCTCTAGCCAAAGCATTTTGGGGCAAATCCTACATTTCTTCCTCCCTTAAAGAAAATTTCCTGTATACTTGAACATCCTCACAGCTGGGTAGACTTGTGCTCTCTCTGATGTGTCTGATCATATAGGTGATGAGTTTGTGTTTTACTTGGTTTGAATTTGGGTTAAACTAGAAAGTACTGGATGACTGAAAATTGAGGAGTGCACACGCACACAACTTGCATCATGTTCAGTGCAGGTCTGTGGAACTGAGGGGCTCTGGTTTGAGCCACTGGTACAAAATCTGCATTACAAATGAGACGCATGCCTGGAAATTCTTAATTTCTAGAGATTTTTACACATCAGTAGGTGATCTGTATCTGTACAGCAGTTAAGTTACTGACTGGGCAAAAGCCCAGGAAATTCCCAGAACCTGACCACTTACTTTTTACCCTTGTTCTCTTCTCCTTTTTTAATTATTGGAAATAATTTTTTTAGGCTTTTCTTTTCCTATCTCTCTTGGTAAAACTTGGTCTGGTAAAAGTGTTATTCCCCCTCACTCTCTTCTTTTTTTTTTCCTTCACCAGCCCTAAACTACTAATATTTCTTTGAAAATATTCATGGTGATATGGTTTATCCTCTTGTGATAACTGCTTCACAGCATTATCTCTCTCTTGAACCATGAATAATTTCTTTGAAGCCAAATGAAGAAATACCAGTCTCCCATGGCTGATTGGTTTTTTCACTTGCTTTTCCTAAATATGTAGACATGTTTATATGTCTCAACGTTAGCTGAAAATATGGTCATGAACCAAAACACCATGTCCTCTGAGGCTGAAGGTTGTTTGTTACTAATTTTTTAACCTTTGCTTGGCTTTTGTTATGGAAATACCAAAATATAGGCAGCTCCTACATATGTTTTGTTAGGATTTCTCTGCTTTAAAAGTAAAATATATTCTTTGAAAGCAATTCTGATATTATCATAATTTGGTACATTGTCATTCACATGCTTAAGAGGAAAAAGGTATCCTTTGTTAATCGTCACTCCCAAAGGTACAATTTCACCCTCATTTTGCTTAAGTTTGCAAAATCTGATTATTCAACTTCCATGACTAGTTTTGTAAATTGTTTTCTGCATATATTGGTCTGGACTGGGTCAGAACAGTGATGCATTTTTTACATTTTTATTAATGCATTTACATTTTGGTGTTTTGATACTAATGGAAAATAAATGTTGTTATACCCCCATCCATCCACAGTTTACTGTAACTTACAAGCTGTATTGTAAATTGTAATACAGCTTACGAGGAAGACTGCCCTTAAATTGTTTCCTCTTCAGACATGTAAGAAATAAAAATGCTGATGCATATCACATATATTAATTCTTAATATAGGCACAATAATTGGAGGCCAAGATATTGAAATTTGAAGATTAAAGTATGGAACCCTTCCATATTAAAAATTTGTCAGTATTAAAAACATGGATGTGTCAAAAATCTGATCGTGTGGAAACTGAATGCATGAGAGCAAGAGCCAGCTGGCAAAATAAATCACAAAATTTTGCTAAATTGATGGAGAAATTATAAATTTAATTGACTTCTCAGAATTTCTGTGAACAAAGAGAAATTGTCTACTATACATTGCCTTTTTTTTTAGTACTTTATTGTAAATATTTGCTCAGCTGTTAGTAGGATATAAATAAACAATATAAAGCTATCTTGAAAGTTATTCAGAATTCATTTATGAAGGGATAGGAAATGCAGAACTTAAGTATTCAAAATACAGTGAAAACCTTTTTTTTCCCCATATGTAACATGTTTTACTTGTACATGCAGCCTACACAGAAGTCTACCATACCTATTTGTGTAACATAACTAAAATTTTAGATACAGTTATGATAATGCTGAATTGTATTTATTTTCTTTTGTATCTCTAAGTAGTGAGCAATCCTGAACAAGTGTTATTAATGAAATGTACAGAATCACAGAATCTCCTAGATTAGAAAAGACCTTGTAAGATCATCTAGTCCAATCATTAACCTAACACTGACAAGCCTGCCACTAAACCATGTCTCTGAGCACTCTATCTACACGACCTTTAAATACCTCCAGGGATGGGGACTCCACCACTGCCCTGGGTAACGCGTTCCAATGCCTGATGACCCTTTCAGTAAAGAAATTCTTCCTAATATCCAATCTAAACTCCCCTTGGTGCAACTGGAAGCCATTTCCTCTTGTTCTGTCACCTGTTACTTGACAGAACAGGTCGACTCCCACCTCTCTGCAACCTCCTTTCAGATAGTTGTAGAGAGCGATGAGGTCTCCCCTGAGCCTCCTTTTCTCCAGGTTAAACAACCCCAGTTCCCTCAGCCACTCCTCATAAGACATGTGCTCCAGACCCCTCACCAGTTTCGTTGCCCTTCTCTGCACACGCTCCAGTGCCTCAATGTCTTTCTTGTGGTGAGGGGCCCAAAACTGAACACAGTACTCAAGGTGCAGCCTCACCAGTGCTGAGTACAGGGGGAAGATCACCTCCCTGGTCCTACTGGCCACACTAGTCCTGATACAGGCCAGGATGCCCTTGGCCTTCTCAGGCACCTGGGCACCCTGCTGGCTCACGTTCAGCTGGCTGTCAGTCAACACCCCCAGGTCCCTCTCTGCTGAGCAGCTTTCCAGCCACTCCTCCCCAAGCCTGTAGCGCTGGCGGGGGTTGTTGTGGCCAAAGTGTAAGACCCGACATTTGGCCTTATTGAAACACATACAGTTTGCCTCGGCCCATCGATCCAGTCTGTTTAAATCCCTCTGCAGGGCCTCCCTACCCTTAGGCAGATCAACACTGCCACCCAATTCGGTGTCCTCTGCAGACTTACTGAGGGTGCACTCGATCCCCTCATCCAGATCATTGATAAAGATGTTAAACAGGACTGGCCCCAGTACGGAGCCCTGCGGGGCACCACTCGTGACTGGCCACCAGCTGGAATTAACTCCATTCACCATCACTCTCTGGGCCCGGCCTTCCAGCCAGTTTTTTACCCAGCAAAGTGTACGCCCATCCAAGCCATGAGCAGCCAGTTTCTCCAGGAGAATGCTGTGGGAAACGGTGTCAAAGGCGTTACTAAAGTCCAGATAGACAACATCCACAGCTTTTCACTCATCCACTAAGCGGGTGACTGTGCTGTAGAAGGAGATCAGGTTAGTCAAGCAGGGCCTGCCTTTCATAAACCCATGTTGACTGGGCCAGATCATCCGGTTGTCCTGTGCATACTGCGTGATGGTACTCAGGATGATGATCTCCATCAGCTTTCCTGGCCCCGAAGTCAAACTGACAGGCCTGTAGTGTCCCGGATCCTCCTTCCGGCCCTTCTTGTAGATGGATGTCACGCTGGCTAGTTTCCAGTCTGCTGGGACCTCCCCAGTCAGTCAGAACTGTTGGAAAATGATGGAAAGTGGCTTGGTGAGCACCTCCGCCAGCTCTCTCAGAACTCTTGGGTGGATTCCATCCAGTCCCATAGACTTGTGTATGTCTATGTGCTACAGCAGGTTACTGACTATTTCTTCCTGGATTGCGGGGGGATCATCCTGCTCCCAGTCTCTATCTTCTAGCTCAGGGGATTGGATCCTCAGAGTGTAACTGGTCCTATTACTAAAGACTGAGGCAAAGAAGGCATTAAGCACCTCAGCCTTTTCCTCATCCTTAGTGGCCATGTTTCCCCCTGCATCTAATAGAGGATGGATGCTCTCCCTGGAGGGGATTAGAGCATCCATCCTCTAATACAGCCTATTCTATGTAGTACAAGTTTACCTATTTACAAAATATGCAATCAATACATGTTTTATCTTTCTAAAAAACTAATTAATTACATTAGTTACATTTTTCCTTTGTGTTACTTAATGACTTTCATAAACATTTTCCCCTTTACAGTCTCGGAGATAGCAAGTGCAAAATGTTTCATATAATCTTTAGTAATGGAGATAGCTAACGTTGCATGTAGATACATGGATATATATATATGTAATATTTTCTCCCACTTAAGAGTGGGTCTTTTGCCAGTATAAACAGTTTAGCGTATGTTAATGATTTAGGCAAGAGTTTAATATTAAACTCTGTTTTCTCAGTAGTGCCCTCCTTGTCTTGGCTAGTGAACTTTGTGTTAGAGGTTAGCATTTGTTGCTGAATCGAGTAAGACCACCCCCTTCATACTTGTTTTTTAAAGTAATCTAGAGCAGACTAGTTGAATTTATAATTCTACTGGAGAGGTTATGAAACAGTCTAAATTGGCTCTGACTGCAAACTTTGACCTGTTTGGCCGAATTGTGGGAACTGTGCCAAAATTTGATATAAAGCAGTTCTGGGAAGCTCTCTACGATTAAATTCCAGGGCTACATGACTGATGTGCTAACGATATACTTATGATATTAGGCAAGTGTTACTTCAGTACAGTTTTAGGCTTGAACAGATCATTCAATTAAAGTAAAAATTATCTTCAGCCTGATTTACGTCACTTTTTGCCTCTCACTATGAGTTTTAAAAGGCCCAGGTAAAATTTGGCATCTTGATATTCCTTTCTCTGCACCTCCCTGCAGTGAGCTACCTTGGCTCCTCATAAACTTTTTGCTATGCATTTTCTTTGGGGAAGAAAAGGTAGGAAAGAGGAAAGGTTCTAACTGCAGAGTATCGTGGTAGGATTTCCATGAAGCTTTACAGCTAGCAATTGCTGAATCAGTTTGTATTCAGCACTCTTATAACACGTGTCTGGTTTAGGTGAATTTTGAGATGGAAAGTCTGTTTAATCACACGTTTCTTCGCTCCTTTAATAATAAGAAGAGACACTTGGTGTGGGAATGCTCAGGTTTCAGTTGAGAATAATCTTTCCAGCCTCCACAGCTGATCACCAGCAAATGTGGTATATTTTCTTAATTTATGTTAGAAAAACTTCTTCATTCACTCGACACAGAAAAAAATTACCTTTATTTTTTTCGTGTTTATTTTGTTCTTTCTGATGCTTTGCAAAAATGCACTTTTTTTTCAAATTAAGTAGTTTCTAGATTTGAGGAAAACAGTATAATAGAACTTGGTTTGGCTGAGTTGAGTATTGCCATTGTACTGATACACAGTACTAGAAGGGATTCTCATCTTTTGTTCTGTGGCCAGACAACGGAATATTCCATAAGACAGTAGTCACATGCAGGTTAAAGGCATTTTTATTAGATTTCATTTTTACCGATACTCCTTTTGAATATTTGTCTAAATATTGTAGGTGTGTCACTTCTTTCATGGAAAGGGGAACTGGAACTGTTTTTGAATGCCTTTCTGTATTATTTTAAGAAGTCTAACTGCCAATATTATTTTCTTAAAGTAATAGTAAAGTAGATGAGTATTTGTGTGTTAAATCAGGCTTCTGTATGAATGCATATCAGAAAGTTGGCTAGATAGTTGCTGACACATACCTAACGCTGAATTCTCTGTATCTCCAGTTACTTTATTAACTTTGCAACAATTAGTACGGGTAGTGCCCTCTTGAGTATGTCAGTAGGATGTATTTGCACTTGCTCTGTGACAATTTTATGATTTTCTGGTGTTGTAACTTCTGGTAAATAGAGTAAGGAATCGCCATTTACAGGATTCCTGCTGAATGTGCTCCGGTAGCTACAGGTGACCGCATGGTCATTGATTTTGCAAGCTGAACTGGATGAAATAGTGGAGATGGGACATCAAACAGCTGGCTCTCAAGTGTGTAAATGATGGCAAAGGTTGTTGCTGAGAACAGGAGTGACAGCCCAGAAGGAAGAGGACAAAAGTTGTTGTGGATTGCAAGCTGGGGGGAGTACATCTACCAAATAGAAACACTGGTGACCAAGTGTTTGAAGGTGAGAGCCTTTGTCACCCTGGTCTAGGGCCTCTCTTGGAGGACAGCATGGAGATTAAATGAGATGGTGGATAGACTTTATTGTTTTTAAAATAATTTTCCTCATACTCTTTGCTATGCTTCTGTTGTTAGGAGTTAAGAGTATTGCATTACATAAAATCTGTTAGTTGTTGATCTCTGCTCATAGCTAGTGAGGGAAGGACTTGAAGGTTTTGTTTCCAGCTGGATCCACTGAGCAATCACAGTTGATGTTAAGTGTGTCTTACTTCAGGGACCTGGTTTGAAGAGAGGAAGAATCTGAGAATTTTCTCCCATAAAAGGTGAAAGCCATAGGTCTAATATTGAGGGAAATGCATTTTAACAGGCTAGTTAGAACCTAGATGTGTTGTAATTCCTACAACTCCATCAGCTGCAAAGCATGCTGATTTTCTGCATCATAACAAAGAGAATAATTTCTGAGTATCTAAACAAATAGTTCGTGAAATTTGTCTGTCATGTACTACCAGTTGATTTAACACGCTTCTTGTAACTCATGCAGGTTGGGATATATCCCAAAGCACTTTCTCATACTGAATGTTATTCCCTGGAAAGAAGGGAGACTGCTTAATACCTGCACTCCCTAGGTATTGAAAATAATTTTTCAATAAATACTTACATGAGTTTAAAATGAAAGGTGGCTTTTGGCAGTAGTTAGAACTCAGTTGCTTGAATTCTGTTCCAGACCTGAAGAAGTAGTTTTATGTCAAATTTATTTTTTTTTTCCCCCAGATATATTGTTAAGCTAATAAAGTACTCTACATCTCTGTACAAATCTCTCATCACCTGAACATAACAGTTAGAACCAGAGATAAGGAGCTGGTAAACACCAATGTTACCATTGTTATATCTACAAAGACAAATTAAATGATGTAAAACTGACTGTCTTTTACATTTGCTGGTTTGGGTGCTAAAGCATTTTGCAATTGTAAAACAAACGTACCAGAAACTATAATGTTGTCTGTGTCTAGGAAACCTATTAAAGGTCACTGTCTGGTTTTGTTGTCTTTGGGATTTAGCTTTTACTTTAAATCAGGAAAGTCCGGGCAACGGAAATGATGCTTGTTTCTGGACATAGGATTAAGTGACAATCATTAACCTACTTGGAAAGCATGTGCTTACAATCTAGCCCTCTTGCTAAAATTGCGTAGCAGAAGATCTTTTTTTTTTTATTTGCACAGGTATAAGCAACTGTGCTTTTTTTTTTCTTTAACGTTATGCATGGGAAATTCTGCGAAGTAATTTGATTGTCTTTCATGTCCTTTAGAGTATGTATAGAGATTTTTGTTTTTCTTTCTACTCTATGGGACTATTCATGTTTTAATTTCCTGTGGCTGAAAATTAAGAGGGGATAGGCTGACGTGTTGTACTTAATTCAGAGATTCAAAGGTTATAAAGCAATGAACTATTGGGATTATTTCATCGGACTACATGAGTAAAATAGACTATAAGAAGTAGCAGAATACGTGGCTGATTTTCAACTAGGTGATGTTGCCTGTAGTATTACCTTTGGATGAGTTACCCTTTTTAACTTTAGTTTTCTTTATCATCGTCTGTTACTGTATCTCTAGCTGGTGTTTCTGAGGCCACAGCATTGTGTGCTGTGACCTTTTTCAGAATTACTGCTTCGCAAGATGGCCCTCGCGTACTGTAAGGCCAGTTGTTGTTGGGATCTGGTAGCCTTCAGCTTGACTGTATTGAAACACAACTTGCAAGTTTGCGTCCAAGCAGCCGGGGTTGCTCAGTGTCAGGGACCTGTGTTGTCTCTTGTTACTCTCATTGTTTTTGTGTCAACCCAAAAACTTACTAGCAATTTTTTTTCAATGTTTGCTTGAAGATTATCGATAAAGATGTTTAATCACACAGGGCTGGTAATTACCATACCTTAATTATATTAATGTTGCAAACTTTACAAGTTACATTTATAATTTCTTTAATAAAAGTTTATACTTAGTTTGAATACTGATTATTTTAAATTTTTTTTATTACTACCTTCATTTAAATATTTATTATTCAAAGTTCTGTGTCATCCATTCCATTGTCTTGTCTCCCCAGTAGGAAATTCAACAAGCTGGTTTTAAAATCTTAACTAAAATTTATCAAGTCTTGTTGATCTAAAGTATCTGGTCACATCTGATTAGCTCTTTTGGACTAAAAGGACTTTCATCGTGAAATGTGAATATCTCACTTGTTATTCTCAAAAGTATTAAATAGAAATATTTAGTCATCTTTCTTGGTTTTTTTCTATATTATTATTTATTATTTGTATTTTTCTCACTTCCACCTAACAACAAACCAATTCTGTTGTTGCAATTTTTATGTGCTTCTAGCTGATTTGACTTTTGATTTTTGTGAAATTGGCTTTTTTAGTACTAGCTAAACAAAATTTGGTTTTTATTTAATAAATGCAATTTAGTTTTTATGAAAATGAGGGAAGACCACACCTACCTAAGCAACATCTGCCCTTCAGTTTTGATGCCCCTTATTAATTGAGAAGAGAGATGATAAAAATTTTCCTTTTCATAAATGGAACAGTTAACCTTTTTCCAATGAAGTCTTTAAAAGTGTGTGGGTGTTTTAGGGCTGTCACTTAGTGATGCATCTCCAAAGTCTCAGAACGTGAAGTCCCCTGTAGCGCGATCTCTTCGCCCTGCCTGTGGGTGTTGAGGGAGAAACTCCAGTGACTGGGTGGCTTGTAGCAGGCACTAGCAGGCCTGTGATTTATCTGTCAGAACAAGGTAAATTTGTGGGGTGTTGTTTTCTTGGGGTTTTTTTCAGGAGTTGTACGCATCCAGTGATGTATACAGCTGTAATTTCCATTGTATCTTCTATTTTTTTTACCCCAGATTGCCAGCAATTTTCCATGTCTCAGTTTACAACAGCTTGATTTCATCCACATTCTGATTTGTGCAAAAGGTGTCGATTCAGTTCAGCAAAATATGTAACTTCAGGTGTACCTTTTGCATGCTTTGAAAGTTAGGAGGAATTTAGCCATACCAGTGCGTAGGCTGTGTTTGAGCTCCAGAGCTCTGTTAATTGATAGATGTAGAGCAGAACATCATACACTAGTCAAGAACCTGTAATTCCTCCCCCTCATTTATTATTGGCACATTATAAAAGAAAAAAAACCACCTGTACGTATTTGTATATGGTATTTTTCAGAATGGCAAGTGTGATTTAAGTGTTTTTACTTGTAACTTCCAAAGCTGAATGTGGGCTTTCTCAGTAATCATACAATATAAATTAAAACGGTAATAAGTTTTCTTCTGCTGCCAGTGGACTTCAGGGATTTTTAGTGAATGTTCTAGATATCCTTTTAAAATAATGCTTAGGAAAAAAAATACTGCTACATCTTCTGCTCACGTGAATTTAAAATGAATTTGCAATTGCAACTCTGTGTGGCCTATTACAGGATTTTTTGACTATCTGGTAGGAAGAAGAGCATTAAAGTTTTAATTTCAAAGCAAACTCTCAGATAAATTCCTGACTGATTAATCACTTAGTGCCTTTTTAGAACATGTTTTTCCTCTGCGGTGCCTTTGAGGGATATTTTAATGAAAACTGTCTGGCTTGAAAGTTGTTAGCTGCAGTGATAGCTTAAAAAAACCTGAAAGGCATAATTTATCTTTCAGTTAATATACTCAGTGTAAAATATCATTTAACGTAGTTGAAAATGAGATAAACTTGGTATTTTACAGAAGTGCAGTTGATTCTATGAATTTTCCTTTGCAGTTTAGAAATTCTGGGTTTGGAATGGTTGGGGGTGGTGTTTAGCTTTATGGTGAAGGTTTAAGGTAATTTTAAGTAATTTTAAGCTGTTTGGGCGCTACAGACCCACTTAGACTAATTTCAGATTTGGAGACTTTTTTTTTTCTTTTTAGAACTGTGTGGACAGTAGGTAAATTCTCAGTTATGGACAGTCTTTGAGTATCTAATATTATGTGACACCATCTTGTTTATTAGAAGAAACAGTGCAGAGATGGAAGGTAGTATGTCTTTTAGGTACTTTGTAGCAATTTGGTCTGATTCTTCATTCCTTATTCTTTTTTCCTTTTAATTGGGTATATTTGTGACCTGAATAATGGTGATTCCTTGTTATATTATTTTATCTGAAATTGGAAAGTGTGCTTAATTGTTTAAATGGTTAAAATTAAACTATTGCAGGGGAAAAAAAAAGTTTTTATTTGAAATGGCTTTCTTTACTTTGTTTTCTTTAATGTGTAATATGCATTTAGGGTTCCTGTGTCTTTTCCTCCTTTCTCTGAAGGGAGCTTTTGGTCTAGAGCAGGCTTATATCTGAGGTACCATAGTTTGTTGTCTGAAATTAGATGTGATAAGAATAAGTGTAAGAGTTGTCATACTTTAAAGCAGAGTTGTTGTCAGATTATAGGAGGCTGTTCTATGAAAAAAAAAGGTCCTTTATTACCAAGAGTGACAAACTGAAACTAAGCCTTATAATAGAGAGAAGGAGAACTAAAAAAAAGGGAATAAAATAATGAGGTTTGGATTGATTTCGATAATACTGATTCTCTTGTGAAAGTATTATAGTTTAGAAAGGAGACGGATAACAAATTTGGGGGTTATCCCTAAAGGTAAGGAAAAAGTCTGACACTGAAACAGAAATCTTTCATTAGCTTGACTTTATAAGCATTTTTAAAATACAATTTTTTCTTTCATAAAATAGCACATCATGACATAAATTTCTAGTGAGCCTTTCAAAGATCACTCAAGTTTTTTCTTTCTTTTTTCTAGTTGCATTAAAATCTTCTAACTCTACAAGACCAGAAAGAAATGGCATTCAGGAAAACTGTAGAACAGCAAAACATGGAGAAGGGATGCAGATCCTGGAAGGAGAACTCTTACTGCAAGTATGTTTTGCAGTGGATGTATTATACGAAGATTTATATTTAAAAAAAATGTTATATTGTATTTACCATACCAGTTACTGAGATTGAAAAAGGAAGTTTTCTTAATTCTTTCCTCATTTTCTTTAGGTTAATATTATACAGCTCTTGCCCTTTTCTTTGGTGGTAATCGTGAGTTTGAAGAAGAGATGTTAGACTACAGGGTCCTCTTAACTCTTCCTGAGTCATTTCTTAGAGCTGTTTTTTCCCATCTTTCTGCATCTATTGTTAATAAAAACATTAATATAAAGAAACAATCTTCATAAAGGTCAGATAGTTTAGTCATCTACTGTAAAATTTGTGACTAATTATCTAAAAAAAGAATTTCTCTTTAAAAGACCTTGGGCTTGCTGGAATATCTAGCTATCTCAGTGGTATGAAAGAACTCAGAGTTCATTGTATAGGTTCAGGACAAATTTTAAAATACTTTTGATAACTTTTAGTAATGTGAACTAATGGAAAGTATTAATAAAAACAGTCATTTTTTTAAAATTATATATTCTGTTTTAATGTCCTAGAGTGTCAATGCATATGAAATGTAAGGATATAATACTACGTCCAGATTAAACTTAAGAAGTGACTAATATAAGTATTCCAATGTTCTAATTAGTTTCACAAAATAGATTTTACTGTGACCTGCAGCTCCATTTGAAATACGTTGATAATCTACCTTGTACAGATGTTTCACACTGATGTGTCTATCAGAAGTGGCAAATCATTAGGTCAGTCAGAGCCAATGGTTTGCTTAGAACAAAATTAATTTAACTGTTCAAAGGTTAGAAATGAAAACAGGTTCTAAGAATCCCACAAAACAATTATTGTAAACTAATGCTGGTTGAAAATTGTTTCCTAACAGACTAAAAAACTAGGACATGTATATAATTTTTCTAACTTTAATAAAGTATGACAATGAACTGTTACGGAGTTACTGCAGGTAAACAGCTTTGTTTTAAACAGAAGTTGTCTAAAAAGGTACAGTGTATGGTTTATATTGGAGGCGTCTATTTGATGTGAAATTCAGTTATTTTTTATAACTTCTGAGTGGAAGTTACATGAGGGAACTGCTATAGCAAACTGCTTTCCAGTATGAAACAAAATGGTTGATGTATTTCTTACTGTAAATACTGCACCCCTTGGGAAGTAAGTAACTGAATTTCTTAAATGGATTTGTTTTGTAAATATTTTGTATATAAAAAATACAAGAATGAATATGCAGATAGATTTTCCTTACAGAATGTAAGAAATGATGAGTGACAAAAGTGGGGATTTTCTAGAAGATACTGACCATCAGTAAGAAGTAAATATTGGTAAAATCCTTCCCTTCTGTCTAAGCTCAGAAGTCTTTTATGTCACACAGATTTCCATAAATTTCCTTTTTATTCTCTCTCTATTTTTTGCAAAGGTGGCATGAGTAGATACCATATTGTTTATATTCTTTTTTATTTGTTTATTGGTTGTTTTTTCTTGTTTTCTAACAAACAGAAAATCGTGTCTTTAATTTCCAACATAGAAACTGTTTACCAATTCAATGTATTGTGGAAGTAGAGATCAAATACATAGATGTGCCTTCATTAAAATTAAGCTGTATCTCCTTTAAAATCATTTACATTATTTCAAATTCTTATTTTAGATACTTAATCTAAGTCTAAGCAAGTTTATCATACGATGTGCAAGTCAAATGACGACCTCCCAGAAATTTTTAAAACATCTATTTAGTGATGTTTAAACCAGTAATGAACAGTTTTGTAATTGCCTTTGTATAAGGAATATTAAGAGTATTTTTTAGAAGCACAAATATTATCCCCAATGCTCCAGAATAATAAACTTACTGAGAAATTTCATTATGCCTTTAAAGATAATTATTTTAGGATTGCATTTTTCCAAAACCTCCATCAGAACCAATCTCCCATTTATTGGTGTATCCTGGGTACCTGCATGTTTTAAGGAACTTCCAGTAATTTGTTGCATTAGATTTTAGGGCAAAAAACTTACATTTTACAGAACATTTGGCTTACAGAAGGCATCTGATTTCTGCAGTAACAATTCTGTTTCAAGATGAACTGCATACCAGAGCCACTATAAAATGTGATTGAATTCCAGGTACAAGTGCTTTGTATGAAACGGAGCAGAATAACCAATTTTAACATGTGGGCCAGAATTAGATACTGTGCAGCTTGCAGGCTTTTTATATCAGGCACTTGAGGTGAAATGCCCTGCAGAATAGGTCAGCAGAGGACACAAGCACCTGCCATTGCAGCATTCTGCACCCTTGGAATTACTGTGAGCTTCATCAAAACCAAGGATTCTATGTAACTACTCAAAATTTCTTGGATTGTCTGTGCTATTCAAGTTCAGATTGTTGTTAATTTTTTTTAGCTCATACTGTATTCAGGTAAAGTTCACTAAACTTATATAAGGAGATTTTATAGACATCACAACTGTTTATGGGAATAGATTAAGAAACGTCTCCACATTAAATAGGAGTGGTTCACAGCATTTAAAGACTAGTCATTGAATCGGATATTTAACTTGGCTTAATTAGACTGTATTAGTAAAAGAACAAGAAATAGTAAAACCATATCTCTGCAAAATATGGAAAAGTGACTATGGTGGTTACCATAGTGTGGGGCTATGGGAGTTAAAGTTTGTGCAAGAATGATGCTGGTTTATAATTAAAATATATTATTATGTTGTTACAGTAAGATATAAGATATCCTTCACTTACTTTACATTTTCTATGTTACAATAGTTTTACATCATAGAGTATTAAAAAATGCGGTTTGAGTATGCTGGCCAAATTTGACTGAATGCAGCTGAGGAAATTAAGTGGCACAATATACTTAATCCAGTCCCTCGAGACAGCCTTTTGTTAAATCTTGACTGAAATCCATAGAAGTAAATCAGCACCTTTCAGATGAGCTGCCAAGTCACAAATGTACTGTTTGCTATCACAACAATTGCCATGAACCGTATTGATTGGGAGTTCAGATAAATGCCCTTTGCGTGACTTTGAGTAAGGAGCCGCTTAGTCTGCTGCTTCATGAAGGGGGAAATCTCTTCAAAAACATTGTTTACTTGCAACAGTCGGCTTGTGCAGAGGTCTTCTATTTTAAGTAAGCCATAAAATGTTTTCTTGGACTATATAGGGGATCTTGATTGCTTGATTTCCTGTCCACTTACGCCCGTCTGTGCTATGAATAGAACAGATTTGGGGAATGGGTTTGTGACATGGCTCCCGTTTGTGCTGCAGGCAGCTGGGTGCACCGAAGGCTTGAGCCCACGAGCTTTGTGAGCTATGGTTGATATTGGATAAACTTATAGTTAGTTGTTCATACTGCTGTCCCTCAGCTCCTACAATCAAGAGTAATTAAAAGTCATCAACAGGCTTTGGCTTTTCCCCTGAATTTTCCAAAAGACCTTTTTTTTCATTAGATTAAGTTGTCTTCATTGTGTTGCATATACTGTAGAGAGATGCAGTGAAGAATCCTTCTGTTTATGGTCTTAGATAATGATATGTTTTTGCATGCTTCGCATTTTATTGGAGACTAGGGTATAGGTAGACTTACAGCCACAATAATTATCTGGAATTTTGTTTCTGAAGCTGACAGGTTGGTTTGTTTCCTCCTCAGGCATTAAATGGTTTTGTGTTAGTTGTTACAGCCGATGCTCTGGTTTTTTACGTCTCTTCTACTATCCAAGACTACTTGGGCTTCCAACAAGTAAGTTTATTTTTTGCTCTTAATTTTTGCAGAGGTTTTGCTTTATTTCAAAGGGCATCACTGTCATATCTAGGGTCTGATATTTTGTGTAATAAAAATCTCAGTTAGGTACTTCGGGTTGGAGTACTTTGAAACCATATTACTTTTCTATCAGCTTACATAGCTGAAAAGAGACCTTAGGCCAAGCACAACAGGAATATAATTTCCAAAGCTGAGTTAGGCAAGATAGGAAATTTTCACACTTAATTAGTCTTTACTGGAACAACTGTTTGAAATTTATACTGTGGTGTTACCCAGTTTATGATGCTGAGTGAGACATAATTCAGTGGGAAGGTAATTATTTTAATAGAAACCTTTCATACAAAATTAACTCCATATGCCTTGGGGTTTTAAGTATCAACTGAGCGATTTTAGTATTTTTAGAATTTGTGTTCTCTCGCTTGTATTTACTTTACTTATTTAGTTATTTATTTCAAAACAAGCATTTGTTATTTACAATTTATGGTGCAGATCACATATGGCTAACTTTCTTGGGCTTGCAAGCCAGGTACCAAAGTAGGAAAGACCGAGACCCAGTGGGCACATCTTGCCTGCCTTAGAGAACTCCTGGGATTAGTTTGTTAAGATGATAGAAGCTTAGTTTTAGTTATCAATTTATATCTTTGGGTACTGGATGATGATAGATTCAGTTACTGTCTAAAAATAGAGAGAAACTCTGCTTGGTCTGCAATTTCAGCTAAATGATAAGAGACTGGGAAATGTTTGTGTAAAAGAAAGCATTCCAGACAAAACATTGTTATTCCTGGGGCTACAGATCCTTTCGGTGTTGGGGATTGAAGAAAAAAGCTTGGAAAACAAATTGGGCATAAAATTTGTATAGTAATGCCAAAAATCAAGTGCATGATATAGAAGTGAAGTCTTAAAGTTACAAAAATTAGAATTTCTGGCAAATTATTCTGGAAAATACTGATCCTTTTATGAAATTCATCAAAGCAAAATTTGAGCTAGGCATCTGCCTTTGCCAGCTCATCTTAATTTCTTTAGATCTATGTTTTATTTTAAATGTTTTCTGTTTATATAATTGGTTGGATTTTCAATCCACGTGGAAAACATGCAATTTAACTCCTCTCAGTTGACTGAGGCTTTTCTGTAATATTTTGGGTGGGGTTTTTTTTCACCCCCTTAATTTCTTTCAACCATTGATCATGCATGTTGTAGCTTTGCAGTTTAGATCACGTTCCTAACCACAGAATTGGTGATATGAGAACTTAATAATTGCAGATCTTAATGCATTCTTAAGGAGTGACAAAGCTTTCAGGCAAACAAACCTGATGTTCATAATCTACTTGGCTTAGTTTTGGAAGTTGTTTGGTTCAAGGTCTTTGGTTTCTTTTGTATTGCTGTAGCACCTAGAATGGTTCAGGTCCTAGTACCAGCTGACAAGGACTTCTATTTATGAGTATGTATAATTAAACAATTTAAAGAAAACTTACCATAACAGTTCCAGGCTTGCTTAGATAAAAGCAGGCAAAGAAATACTTGACATAACATTTTTTTCTAAGTTAATTTTTTTTTTTAGTTTTGTTTCTCATCTTTGTAGTTATGGGTGTGACTGTATTCTTCTCTGTGCTGCTAAAAATTGTTTCACGAAGCTTTGCCATATGCATGCAAATGTATGTTTTTATCCCTGAACAAAATGGATTTTGCTATATTCATCGCAGTGTTGTCAACCGGACAAGTTATATCATATTGTCATATAAGTTTCTTATTCCCACCTTTTTCCTTTTTGTACGTAGTCTGATATTATACACCAGAGTGTGTTTGAATTGATTCACACAGAAGACAGACCTGAGTTTCAACGACAGCTACACTGGGCATTAAATCCTGCCCAGTCTGCAGATTCTGGACCGAGCGTACAAGGTGAGAATACAGCCAACTGATGTGTTTGCCTGTCTGATTAGTTGGGGTTTTTAATATGGATATGTAAAAAAGTTTAGATTCTTTTACATGAACAAAGAAAGGAATAAGATCTTTTAAACTTATTTGAATTTTGTGGATATGTTTAACCAACAGTGGAAATTACTATTTTTTTGCACTTTAAATAAGCACTGCTATTCTTAGCACAGCACCATTAAAATACTAATTTTGCTTTAAATTGGAAGAATTTCATTTGGAGCATAAATGACTGAATGCCTCGCGTGTCTGATCAGTAGTCCTGTGGTAAATAGCAAAGCAGGTAATCCTGCATGTCTGTTGCAAACAGGGCAGTCAGAAGTGGACAGTTTCTTTTGGTGACGCAAGAAACGAGGAAGCTTGATTTTTCTGTGTTCGCCCTCAATTATACGGCTCATCTTTAATCACTGTTTGAATGAGAAAGTGATTTCTCTGAAGTAATGGTCTCTCTTTTATATCTGCTACTTCTGGTTACAGATCACAACCCCAAATTTATTAGCTTAGGAAGGCCAGCAGACAATTGGGTACAATAGTTTCTTTAAGCTCTTCAGGCTGGTAGGTCCATTCCATGACTAAGAACGGGCTAATTACAGTGTTAACATATGGAATAGTGCATTCCTGGTTGTGGAAGAATAAAACTCTTCCACATCTGTCACTGTTATACGGAGGCTGCCGCATAGACCACTGCTTCTCTTGGGAGTAAAAATGGAAGAGGAATAAAAGATTAAATAGATGATCCTTTAAGACCAAATACTACACTTGTTAGAGCGTCAGATTGTCACACGTTATTGACTGATGCTTAAGTGACCTGCTATATTGAGAAACACGTTGCTTACATATCAGTCCAGAGATGTGTTGGTACAAATAGTTACGTGTAATATGGGAAGCGTATGCCAGCCTGATAATAATGACAAATCTGTTGAGACAATGCTGTAATGCTCCATTTTGCACAATTGTTAAAGTATGTAGGTAAAGTTCTATGTTACTCTAAGTTACTTGGTTCTAGATAAATTGTTTTAATCCAGAAAAATTCCATATTATTTCTTAATAAATCTCTCATTCATAAAGCAACTTGATTTTAGTTTCCCATTTAATATTTTATAGTATGGAAATGCCATAATTTGATATAGAAATAAAAACCCAGCAAGTGTTATTTACTTGTTTGGCTCACAGCTCAGTGTATTTCAATTTTTCATTTAGTGGTCAACGTTCTATGGATCAATCTACACAATCCAGTTGAAAACATGCTACAGAACTAGTTAATATTACGATTTGGTATAGCAAACAGCTGCTGGCACTCAGAAACCAGGTTTTTATGTGGTGGCTTACTGTTTGCTTTATGGTGAAATGGTGTTCTATAGCGCTTAAGCAAGTGCATATGAATTTGCAAAAGGTTGTGTTTGAAAAGTACGGTGCCAGTTTGACTTGGCATCAGATTTGACTGAATGACGGGAAATGCTGAGCAGGATTACAAACAATCGTTTGTTTTGTATCTTGCGTTCCTAGCTTACTAAAAGCTGCTAATTATTTTTGGGCCTCAAGTAGCATAAAATGTTTGGATGCTGAGGATTTTTAAACTGAATTGAGATTTATAACAAAGGATAAAGCTATGATCATAAGGATCCCCTACATTTTTGTTAATTTAAGCCATTTCCTTTTTAATACATTCAGATAGCATTATGTAGATATTTATAGACATATTATAATTGTGCTCAGGCTTAAGCACAGATCCCAGTCTGTGTCTAGGAACTTACTCTGCTTCAGTTAGCCTGGACTGGTTGTTCCTCTCTCAGTACTCTTCTGTACCCCTAGACCACAGGTTTCCTCAGCTGTTACTGTGCTTCCCAGACACTCCTCCCAGTCCTGTCATGTTGCCGGAGAAGTTTGCAAAATTCTGACTTTTTTAGTCCCAATTGTCTGCTTTGGGGCCTTAAGTCTGGAGTATGTTTTAAAGTTTGCTTGCTACGGAACCATTTACGGTCTTGAGCTCAAAGAGAAAGAAAAGGACTTAATGCACTGCATGTTTTGCACATCGCTCCGGGGTGTTGATGAGATCTGGTGTGAGCTTCATGAGGGATACAGGTTCTACCCCCTGTAGCGTTAACTGGTAGTTTTGCTCCAGGGATTGCAGACGCTCTGAAAGAATCTTAGCCTTCTTACAGCGAGTCATTTCTCCAGGATCCTAGCACTAAGACCTTTCTGCCTCCTGTCTGCCTGGGAAAGTGCAGCAGTATTCCTTTCACAAATGTGGGAGGTTTGGGCTTGAAACCCATTCTCTCCTGCTTTGAGTTCTGTTCCCCTCCTCTTATGAATGACAGACTTTGTTGCTTCTTCCACCAAAGCCTTGTTCACTCTTGGAAACTGCCCGTTTTACTAGAGAAGCTGACAGACACCTGAGAGAACCCAGATAAGATACCTGCGTTCAAATACACCTGCATTCAAATCCTCTGTATTTACCAGAAGAATAACACTGAGGTGCTCCTGTGGCAGAGATGCTGAAGGACATGCCTACCAGTGCCAAGGATGCCAGTAGAGAGCCTTGCACTGCTTATTGGATACTGGAGCTACACTCGGTAGGCACTCCTCAGCCAGAAGATTTATCTGAGTTGGAGGACTTAAGCAGAGCCCTTCGAGGAGCCTGCTACTGATGATTCAAGTCTTTCCCTACATCACCTCCAAGAAGTTGCCCATAGTCTCATTAATCTCCATGAAAGAATTGACTGAACACACACACACAGGGACTTTAATGCACCCTAAACTATGCGGTGCTGTCAGTACGCTCCTGCCTGGCCAGCAGCTCTTCCAGTCAGGTCTTCTGACAATAGCCAATTTCTTTCGGCCTCACTAGTTGGCATCTTTCCCAGTAGTAGCTGGTCTTACAGGAATAAAGTCGTGGCAACAGAAAAGGAACACAAATATTGGGAATGCTTGGGAAAAGTAGTATTTTAGTGGCTTCCTTGGTGCTGATACTTGTGAAACACAAATGTTGATATAGGCAGTGTATTAACCCTTTTGAGGAGACCTTGAATAATGTATATGCAGGGATTCTCAAGGATATCAGAGTTGGCATGATGAATTGGGATTTGCAAGCTGTTTCTTTGCCCTTTCTTCATAATGATTGCTTCTGCAGAGAGCATCTAACCTGTTTCGGCACCTCTTGGAGAAGCCCTGCCTCAGAAATATTGAAAATTCTCACCAGCAATTAGGCAATTAAAAAAAAAATAATCTGCAGCAGTAGGAATTAAGTTTGTTTTTGTCTGTTGAGAACTATATGTGTGGGAATTTGCTATTTTCTAATAACAAAGTTAGGTGGTAACTCTCCTGGACCAGAAGTGTCTGAGTTTCTGTACCTGTGGGATCAGCTCATAGTGGTGGCTTTGGCCAGTACACAGTTCTGCAGAAGGCTGTAATTTCAGATTATCCCTTTTCATACACACTATCAGATAAGGCCCTTTTTCTCCATACCTTGAAGTTTGTTCAGCAAAAATTGACCTTGCACAGCAGTTCTTTTACTAAAAAAAAAAAAAATTATCTCCTGATTTTATCTGAAAAAATGGATTACTCAGCATTCTTGTTGGATTTGTATGGCCTTAGGTTGCAAGGCCTCTTTGTGAGCTATCAGCAATCCCATCTGACTCCAGTTCAGTCCCTTGAATTAATAGGAGATTAAATTGAACTGGCTTTTGGTCTTGATTTGTTTTCCTTTGGGTTTGATTCGCCATTGTAAAAACCACCTAGCCTATCTGTAAGTTTTTCCAGCTGTCCAAGAGACAGAATTATGTTCCAGAGAGCGTAATGTGGTGTGTGATTAAGTGACATGCTCTCCCTGACTTCATCTCCAAGTCTGGAAGGTCAATATGGTTTCTTTCTTAAAATGTGTATTCTTCTTTTGTCCATACATGGCAACCAGTTCTCTTAGATTATATGGACTGTTTTTTAAATTACAGAGTACTTAACACTCTAAAGTAGTATTTTACGCTTTTTTTTCTTAATTTTCTGTGTGTATGAATTCCAAGGGCATGACCAGTTTGTGATTCTTTTGTATATATTACAAACAAGATCACTTTGCTAAATTTGCTGTGAGTAGACATGCTCTGGTATCTCATGTAGTCTCATGCAGAACATATGTGTTCTATCAGAAATTTATTGATTTACCTTCTGTTTTTACTTTATATTCCAAATGTTTAAGTCTGTTTTCTAAATGCCACTTAGCAGCAAATACTTGTCCTGAAGTGGCAGAAGAATACCATGTTGTTATCCTAGTTGTCAGTCATGTTTTTGAGTATTTTTTTAAAACAAACAAACAAACAAAACCCACAAAACACAAGTGCTTCAGGTTCTTCTGGAGAGGTAACTATGGTGTTTTGATCAGCACAGCCCAGATATATTTTCACTATTCAGTATTGATGTATTGTGGTGGTTCCCTAAAGATGCTTCTTTTTATTTTTTGCTACAGCTTTCCCCTGGCTGTCTGGAAAGTAACAGTTTCAGGGTTTGATACCATCTGCTGAGCTTTCGAATACTCAGTTCCTCTAGTTACTATGCCTTTGTAGATCCTGCTGTTGCAGAAATGTGGGTGTGCTCTCTGGTGAGAACTCAGGTCTCTACAACTGATCATAATCTAGATTGTTGACAAACATAACGAATAAATTTTAAAAAAAACCAAACAAACAAAAACCCAAACCAAAACACCAAAACCCGCCACTTTAAAAAAAAAAATAAATTGCATGCAGTTTTCAAACACCATAGCTTGTAAAACATAATCCCATCAGAAGAACTGATACTTCACCTAGTGTTATAATCAGTATAGGTTCTGAGGATGTTTCCAGCTTACATTGTTCTTGCTCAGGTCATGACCTAACGCTTTGTTTATGAGACGGAAGATGATTTGTTATAGATAGCCTTCACTAGGTGTTCTTCTAAAAATAATCCTTATAAATAATCCTTTCCTGTAGGAGATAATGGCTTTTCACAGCCAGCAACCTATTATAACCCAGACCAACTTCCTCCAGAGAACTCTTCCTTTATGGAAAGGAATTTCATCTGCAGGTTACGATGCCTCCTGGATAATTCATCTGGGTTCCTGGTGAGTATGGAGTTATGTAAAAATTTCCACACATGCTTGCAAGTTGGAAATCTGCATTATCCTTGCAATATGTACAGCAACTTACTTTATTTGTTAAGTCTCCATAGAAATGTGAGCTGCTTGAACCAGTATGTTTCAGTTAGTGACACTAAATATGCCCCCTTCAACACATTGTTAAAACCAGGTGCAAGTTCTCTCATTTCTCATGACTGAATTTCCTCAGTGAAATACGAATAAGCATCTGCTTTTGTAAAGTACTGTGATTTGCAGATAAAAAAGCATTACAAAGATTATTTTCTGTTGGGTATCTTGAGATGTAGTAAGTCATAATAGCTAACAGAACCATAGTTTTCCCTTACTTGGGAATGTCTGTGTTTGCTCTTTTTTATACATTTTTTGTTTGTCAATGCTGTAGATTTTAAAAGAAATATGGGTTTCTCACTCTCTAGGTGACTTCTTACAAATAGGATTGTTTATATATGATTTTTCAATTGTACATACTTGCATAGTTTATACTAAAGACTGACAGAAAAGCAAGAGAAATAATGTTATGTTGACTGTATATATGTGTAATGCCATGTTCATTAGAATATTAGAAGAGCCAGTTGGCATTTGCTATTACATGTTTAGGTTTGTTTCTTTTACAAAACAATCTTCCTATTCTTTTTCAAGTGAGTTTATTAGTGGATCTCAAAGTGACATGCTCAGGGATGTAACAGCAGTATTCTGTACTTGTTAGCTTACTTCTGTGTATGCTGTGCTACAAAGCTTGAGTCTGATGGGTCTTTAAAAAATATGTATGTTTTACATCATAACAGAAATATCTTAAGTGTCTCCAACATATAACAATTACTTTTTACCTCATCCTAAGGCTATGAATTTTCAAGGACGGTTAAAGTTTCTCCATGGACAAAACAAGAAAGGGAAGGATGGTGCTACTTTGTCTCCTCAGCTTGCTCTGTTTGCAGTAGCTACTCCCCTGCAGCCACCATCTATCCTTGAGATACGAACCAAAAACTTCATCTTCAGAACGAAACACAAACTGGATTTCACGCCTACTGGCTGTGATGCAAAGTAGGTGTAAATTATTCTGCATGATACTCTACTTATTTGCTGATGAGATAGGTTTCAATATAAAGCTGTTTCACTCAATACTGATGATTGTTTAGGAACTGTTAGGATTTTTCTCTTCAGCCTTGCTGAAAGAGAAAAAGGAGAAATGGGATTGTCTCATAGTGTATTTTTCTTGAAAGGGCATGTTGCTTTCTGACTCTCAATCATTAAAAAAACAAAACATACACCCCCAAAAAATACCCAAACAAAACAAACCACCAAAAAAAAATCCCAAAAGGCAGACTACTAATGAATAAGGGAAGAAGAAAAGTTTAATGTTTAAATCTGGTTGAAATTTGGTTTTAGAACTGATAGAACAAGTGTTTCATTTTGTGCTACATGGATATTTTCTCCTTCAGTTCAAATAGATGTAAAATACAATGGAAATGTTATTTACTTCAAACTAAACAAATGAAGTCCTTTTTTATACTATGACTTTTACCCATTTCCAAACCATTCTTTTCCCTATATAAAAACTGGAAACGCTATTGCATTACTAGATCAACATAACGTAACTATGCATCAACATGGCAAGAAGCCCATTAAGATGCTTCTTTATCAAAAAAAAGCCTCGGGCCTCCTTCCCCACTCTCCTGTTTTGACTGATAATGCTTTCAGCTTTCAGACTCATGTTCATTGGAATATCTTGTGGATTTCCATGCCTATTTATAAAATAACGTAGAGTGAAATTACTTGGTATTGTGTCTACTGATAAACCAAAATATTTTTCTTGGGTTCTTTAAACTGATATAAGGAAATGTTAACAAAATGTTAACACAGGCTTTTCTTTCCTGTTTGATTTTTTTTTCCATTATGCTTCACTTGAAACCTTCCATTTTTGTCACATTTTACACTTTTGCATATATGGTTCCCCATCCCTACTTTTTGCTATTTTTTTCCCCCTCTATTTTTAGATCTCCATTCCTTTGTTCCAAATCCTGTTTCGGTCTCTTTGACTATTTCATTCTATCCTGTATTTCATAGTGCTCACACAAAGGCTGTTAAGTTCTTCATCTCCCTGACCTTTAGTAAAGTACTCTAATTTTATCTACTAGGGTCAAACATGACTCTATTGCCATTACTGCTCTGAGGCTTATCTTAGAAGGAGAAAGCTTAAATGCAAACACAGGGTACCCAAACCACTCCAAGCAAAAGGGATGTAGTTCTGACATATGCCCTGTTTTGAATTTTAAGCTACTAAAAATAGTAATTTAGGCAAGAAGTTTTAGATAACTAAAGTTAAGGCCCTACTTAATTCTACATGCAAGCACTTAGAGGTAAATGCTACGAAAAAGGGTGAGGCAAACTGTCTTTCATTGCAACAAATGGCAACTGGCTGCTATAAGTAAGTTCAAAAGTATGGAATTAAGAGTCCAGCTGAACTGTAGAAATACTCTTCTTTTTTTAATGATCTAACAATTTTGTGAACCCGTTCCTAGTCACTGAAGGCAACCTGGGGGGACTAGTAACAATTTTATGATTTGTTGACTGTGTTTTTTATTAGAACTCTCGTGCTTCCGCATACAATTGATATTGCAACAAAATGTAGTTAGCATTTACGTCTGAAATGTTATAGCCATAATTAACTTGCTTGGCATTCGTTCTGTGAGTTGGGTCATCAGCAATGTTGCAATTTTTTGTTTTTACTTTCTAGAGGAAAGATTGTCCTGGGATACACCGAAGCAGAGCTGTGTATGAGAGGAACAGGATACCAGTTTGTTCATGCAGCTGATATGCTTTATTGTGCTGAAAATCATGTCCGAAGTAAGCTTCATTCCCTAAGAAAGGCTGAAAAATCGAAGCATGGATTATATTCATACCAAAAAAATACTATGAAGTGCTCTTCAAAAAAAAAAAAAAGTGGTTGTTAACAAAACACTATTCATTTCATGTGATCTTTCCCTCTCTCTAAAAACTTATACTGGATGAAGAAATATTTAATATCCCTATCTAGACCGTTTTAGGTTATATGTTGAGTTTCTGTCACATCTCACTCTTTTTGCTTCCTTCTCTGCTCAACCCAACTTCTGCTATTCCTACAACTTCCTTTGGGCAAAGGGACTGTTTCAAAGATAGCTTTCCTGTTAGGAAGTTAAATGAAGCATTTTCTTTTGATATCAGTGTAAGATTTTTAACAGAAATTAATCTGTGATTTAGCATGCTAGTGTCCTATAGGTTTCTGGTTTTGAGTCTTGGCAGCTTGATTCGGTTTAAGTAACAACTTAAGGAGGGAAGTATAATGTTTTAAGCTAAGGAAATAAGTATCAGCTATCTGATATGTAACTATGTAGTGGGCTTCTTTACTTTTTTGTTAGCTGTAACATATTTGTCTCTGCAAATTATAGAAACATCTTCAGGATATTGTGGTGGTGCTTCTTTTCTATTGATTCCTCTTGAAAAACTGTTTTTCCTTTTGTCTCCTTATTTACAATTAAATAACCCCCCTCGGTAGGTTAGTTCTCAGCCTGCATTAAGCAGGTTTTCTGTTTCAGGTATAGCTCAGTCACAGTTGCCTATTAATGGTTTTGTTTGTTTGTTAATGAATAAGAAAGAAAATATTTCCAGAATAGAATGGGATGAAACTTTGGTTTGAAATTTTGGTTTGAAACTTTGTCTTAAAACTGGTTTTGCTCCATTTCTGATGCTAAGATAAAAAAAATAAGTGGTTTTATAATAAAAAAAAGTCCTCAAGCTGCAAATATTATTTTTTATTAGGATTCGTAAACTTTCCTAATATTTTTGTATTTTATTTTTCTGTCTAGAAATTGAGTGTTTTCAGCAATGTACAACAAAAGTGTAGTATGTTCGTCAAGCATTGCTAGTGAAGTGATAGTGGGAGTGAAAAATAATGGATTTTGAAGTACCTCTGCATTAACTAGTCAAAATGTGAAAGAATTGGATTCAGAGCTAAAGTGTTTTCTAATTTCTTAAGTAATAGTCACTTTTCAGATGTAAAAGACACTTAGGTTTTTGTCATTTACATGTTCTAGCATTTATTAATTTCTGTTATTGCAGAAATAATGGATTCATATAGGATGTTGCAATTCTGTAGTGGATATCTTACAATTGTTTGCAGTTTTGGCTTTTATTCTACCAGTAAATTAAAGTAGACATCTTAAAGCGATCAATCGTCCTCTTTCACTAGGAATACGTTAGTGCCACACAGGAATAAGTGACTGAGAACATGAGATTTGTAAAATTGTTCTACAAATGGGATTACTTTCATGACATGCCAGATTTTCCCATTTTTGTTCACCGGACAGTAAACAGTATGCTTACTCTTTAACTCTAGTGATGAAGACCGGTGAGAGTGGAATGACTGTATTTAGGCTTCTAACCAAAGAAAATCGATGGGCCTGGGTACAGGCAAATGCACGTCTTGTATACAAAAATGGAAGACCGGATTACATCATTGCCACACAAAGACCTCTTACGTAAGTCATCATCACATAAAGCAGTACACTTCAAAAACTGAAAACTTTTGAGCTTGTTTATATTCAGAAAGGAATTCTTTATTTTTAAATAAACCCCCTTTAAATCCACAACTCCAAAAAGAAAAGCTCTTTCCGGTTGTGAACAAACATTGAAAAGAATTCTGATCTTTCAGTACTTATGTGGCATAGTCCTTTATATGTAAAACTTTAGACATTTCAATTTCATATGAAGAATAAGAACAGTGGTACAAGCACCAAGTTATTCTATACAACCTATTTTTAATTCTGTATTCCTATTAGCAATCCAAATGCAGTTGTGTAGAAGAAACAACAGATAACATAAATTAAGTCCTTTATGGTGCTGAACTAAATTCTACATAATATGGAATTCAGCATTATTATACAGGCTTTTGCTAAGGAGTCTGTAAAAGGAAAAGAGATACTTCAGTATTGAAGTATTCATTTACTTGCTATGACAAGAAAAACATCATGCAAAACAAAGCCCGCATATTTTCATTTCAGCTCATAATGCACAGAAAATGGTGTATGCTATCTAGATTTAATTACAAATGTAATATGTAAAGGTGGTATTACAGTCATAAGCTCCTTATTTCATAATCTGTCTCTTGATTTAACTCAACCAAGTTGAGCTGGAATAGTTTGGAATTTGAAAAATGCCTACAATTAGAATAGTTCATTTTTTTTTAATATTAATGACGGGGTCAAAATTATTACAGTAACTGTTTAGTACTGCGGTATTATGCTATATATGTGATTTATTTTCAGAGATGAGGAAGGAGCAGAACATCTACGGAAGCGTAACATGAAGTTGCCCTTTATGTTTGCCACTGGTGAGGCTGTGTTATATGAGGTATCTTTCCCTATGTCGAGCCTTATGGATCCCTCTCAGCTGAAGAATAAAAGCACGACGGGAAAAGGAGCCAAAACAGCGCTGCACAATGATTCCGTGGATCCAAACTCCCTCCTAGGTGCCATGTTGAGGCAAGATGAGTCTGTGTATCTCTGCCCTCCAGCATCTCATAAACTTTCCTTTGAGCGGAACTTTTTTGCAGACAGCAGGGATGAACTGGGCGGTGGTGTTAGCAGCGGCTGGACGGATAATCTCCTACCTGCTGGAAATCACAACGTTTTCAAACGGGAGCTAATGGAGTGTTCCCAGGACAGCACTGTTCCACTTCCTGAAGACAGTGCAGCACTCTTTCAAGATAACAAAACCAGTGATTTGTACAGCATCATGAAAAATCTGGGTATTGACTTTGACGATCTAAAGTGTATTCAGCAGGATGAGGAGTTTTTAAAAACTGAATTGTCTGGTATGGATGATATTGGGGACATTGACATAACTGATGAAATCCTGACTTATGTTCAGGATTCGTTAAATAAGTCTGACTTCTTATATTCAGGCTGTAACCAGCAGCAGCCCCTGGTTCAGAATGAAGGTTGCTTGGTACAGCAAGAGTTAGATCCACACCAACTTCATCAGCACCAGAAACAGCTTGTGGAGCAGCAACAGCAGCAGCAGCAGCTCTGTCAAAAGATGAAACATATGCAAGTCAATGGGATGTTCACAAATTGGAGCTCTGGCACCAGCATGCCTCTTAGCTGCTCACAGCAGCAGCCCCAGCAATACGTATTCCCTGGCATGCATGCCACCACATCTGAGTTCTCTTACAAATCAGAAGTAAACACTTCCCCTTATGCATGTAGGCAAGAGTTTATTCCTTACAAGCAACCCACGGCTATGATGCCACAGCTTTCTAATTTTGCTCAAATGGATTTCCCTGTAGCAGGTTTTGACCGATCGACCTATTCTGCTGCTTCCAACTTGGAGGATTTTCTCAGTTGTTTGCAGCAAGTCCCTGAAAATCATGAGTGTGGGATAAACTCCGAGTCGGTTATGCTAACTCCTCAAACGTGCTATGCAGGCGCTGTGTCTATGTACCAGTGCACGCAAGAAGGACAGCCCAGCTGCGTGGATCAAATGCAATATGATCCTATGATGGCGAGTCAACAAACGTTGTTGAACAAGGTAAGGTAAAGAGCATTGCTCCATTGCTTGCATTTTGAATCGTGTTTTTATAGTTTTGGGTGGCTACCGGGATGCAGAGTTTGTCATAATTGAACCACTGAGTTTGAAACTGATGGGTTAGCAGTGTGTGAATGCCCTTGCTTTATTTGTTCATTAGATTGAAGAGAGCTGCATTTGGTCAAGTTTTTATGTACACGTATCCACATCCTGGTAGCTCACTTTGGCCGTATTAAAGCAAGAGCTGAGTGAACTAGTCTGTTGTACCTACCTGTGATTTTCCCGGTAGGAGCAAAGGAAAAGCAGATTGGTCAAAAGCTTGGAATTTACTTATATACCTTTTTATAGAGGAGTGAAATGATGTGAGTCTGGCACATTAATTTTCAAAAATTTGTTGTAAGTATCTGGAAAAATACATTCTTTTTAAAATATAAGGGTTCTCTAGCTAATCAGATTCTTTGATGATTTTAGGATTGCTTACAGTACCAGATTATATCACATAAATAGCATGAAATAATATATACTGTTGCATTTTTACACATGATGAAACTGCAAAAATATTTTTATATATTGCCATAAGTGAAAGTCAGCTTGTTCCTCAAGCTGCTGTCTAAATTGTCAGCTGAAGACAAAAGAGCAGGAAAAAATAATGTTCACAATAGATAAGTTGGACCTTTTTCACACTGTGCTAAAGAGAATGCACAATAAAAGCCGTAGAAGAGAGGAGCCTGGCTGTAGCAGAGACTACAGTTTTAAGCACAGTTCTTCATAGATAAAATTAACTTAAAAATAAAAAAATCCAATTACTAAGGCAGTTCCTGATTCTGAATAACCTGTGTTGAAATACTTTTGTACCATTTATTTCTGTTAATGCTGCTCAAGTACAGAGCCACAATTCTTTTTTTTTTTAACCTCAATGAGTTAATGTTCTAAAGTACTGATCCTACAAATGCTTATGCACATGCATAAGCATTTACAGAATTAAAGTATTAACTGGCATATAACCTACACAAGGCAGAGGTGAGGAATGCAAGTAGAATATACCCAGTTTTTTGGTATGCTTTGTACAAGTACAAAAAAAAACCTTTTAAAAACTGCTTCTTTAGTGGAAAAAATATAATTGCAGAATTGCAGAAATTTATCTAAGATATAGGACAGTTCAGCAAGATGAATAGCTTCTGCCTGAGTGCCCAAGGGCTGAAATAGCATGAAGAAACTTTGGCAAACTGCAGTGCGCGAGCTTGCACAGTGCCTGGCTGTGGCCAGTGTTATTAGTCCTTCATAGTGCTTGATAATAGGGTTGCAAAGAAGTTCCAGGGTCATCCAAGTTCATCCCTGTAATAGTATAGAATTGTTCTTTTCACAAAAGCTATACTGATGTGGTGCATCAGTTCTGAACAGCCAGCGCGTAAGCAATTTCGTTTCTTTCTTTTTAATGGTTGGTTTCAAATACATTTATTTTTTAGACTATTTTGTTGTTATGCTGCCTTAATTGTTTTTGTTACGCCCCCCTTTGTTATTTTCTTGCTTACTTTTTCTTCTCATCTATCTGTAAAAAGTTTAGTGACTAATGACTAAGGATCTCCAAGTGCAGTAAATGAATGCGTCTATTACTTCATATTTACTAGAATGCTGTGCTGCAATAATAATGTTGTTTAGCTTGTTTGTCATAAAAAAATAAACAAAGGCCACTTTGTTAAAGGTTATCTTTACTTAAGTTGTTCAGAGGTAAGTTCAGCCCCTCTTGCTATGGTATACCCACGCTGCGTGGCATAAGCTGAAGCCTAGTGCAGAACTGACATTAGTTGCCCTTGTTCATGTTGGCTCCTGTTTACCTCAGAAGACAACTGCTGAACATTTGTCCAAATGAGCTTAAAAGAGGAGCCCCCTTCTTGATGAGATAAGGAAGGATTATTCCCCCAGCCCCTTTTGTAAAAGACTGATTGTAGATAGCTGATGGTTCTCTCCAAGTCCTTGTGGGTCCAAAACGTATGTGTGCCAACGGAGTGCATTGGGGGCTGGGAAGAGACTGCTTGTTCCTAAAACAAATAGCGTTGACTTTTGCAGCCCATACTTCTATATACTGTTCATGTGGAAAAAAAAACCAACCCAAAAACATCTCTTGTATCAGACTGTAGCCAGTTTTGACCTTTAGTCACATCTGCCAATAAACATTTTTATAGATTGAGGGAAAAGTAAGGCTCTATGTAATCCAAAATTGTTATGTTGAGAAATGTTTTAATGTAGAAACATTTTTGTAACCTAGAAATGTCATTGCTCCAGAGAAAGGTAACACTATATTTATATATGTTTATATAACAGAGACTGTATTTAGTCTTGTATCAGAGTTAAGAACTTGAAAATATGTGAACCCCTTGGAACTAATAAATCAGAAGTATAGCTGCTGCACTTGAAGGAATCTTGTAAAATATCACCTGTGCCAAAGCCATGATGGCAAATAATATACATTTATTTATTGTAAATAGGGAGAATATATAACTGCTTATGATAATAAACTTAAGGTTTGATTTTTATTGCTGATTGGTAACTATAGTAAGGATGCGACTAAGCAGATAGGATACTACTATCTCAGCCTATGTTCACACGGCCGAACCAAAGTAGGGCAGTCTTTGTGGCTGGATTTAGCCCACTGACATCCCTATCAGTGGTTGGAGTCTGGAGGGAGGACAGACTTTGCTACGCAAGCCATGATTGCTATGCTTTCCTCAGCCTTCTAACTCCCATCAATTTCTACGTGAAAAGACTGGGGGATTAGAAAGCCAGAAGGGTCTATTGTGGTCATCTGCCTTGACCTTCTGCCTAACTTGTAATTGAGGTAGGATCATAGCCAATGTCATCTAAAAACACTTTCAGTGACGGAGAAGGGCAGAAAGGCCTTAGATAATTTGATTGCTTGTTTAAGGTCAGTATTCCTTTCTTAGACAGGAGAAACCTTGCTAATTACTGGATTCTGTGTTGAGAACTTTCTAAGAAATTTTAATGAGTGTGCTCATCGTGTTAATGAAGAATATTGAAATAATCTGCTTCTGTCAGAAGTAATCCTAGCTTATGTTATTGTAGCTGTCTTAGAAGTATGGCAACTTTGATTAAAAACGTAATTCACATGGCTATAATCTTGCTGTTAAAAACTTAGAACTGTGCACAATTAGTCAAATTTCAATGTTTGCATAGAAGGAAAGAAAAAGTTTCCAAAACCCAGCATATTTTGATAGATGAATGAATAGATATTATATGTTTTTAAGGACAAAACTTGAATGAATGAGTACTTATGATATAAGCTACTCCCAAAGAGATGATGGAAATGTTTAAAATATTTTGTTGTATTTTCTTTGCATGACTGAATGGAGTATTTTGTAGATAAAGTGACTTTTCCATAGCATGACAGGAAGCATTACATCAGATGATTAAAATAATCCTATGAACAATTATGTCAAGACTGATGAAAGCCATTCATTGCTCTTACTTGGAATTGTCAATATGAAGACCGTTTGTCAAAAAAGCCCACCCTACAACAGCTCAGCCTGTGGACTGAATGCAGTACACTTCGGCTTACGAACAGGACTGCATGTGCATTCCTGGAAGAGCTGCAAGGTCTGGATCCCATTGCAGGCATGAAAATATGTAAATAGGTTGCCTTTAAAATGTAACAGCTGGATGTGGAAATTAAGAGTGCGCAGTCAGACTGTACTTTCTACAAATGGAAACTATATTATGCTTTAGATAATAGCGATGTTTCTTTACTTAGCCAGGAGTAGGATTCCCACTGACTTCAACATGGGTAAGCAAGCTATGTTTAATGCAAATTAACATTTCATCGTTAAAAAAAAAAAGTTTTAAAGTTATTCATTATATTTTAAGATTATTTCATCCAATCTATGTCTTTAGGAGGATTTTTAAAAACTTATAAATAAATCAGTTTCCCATCCTAACCATTTATATTGTCTTTTTTCCTGCCAGTTCCAAAACGGTTTCAATGGAGGAAACGTAAATGAAGCATATCCCTCTCAGTTAGACGTGATCAGTAATGCACAGACTGCCACACATCTTCAGCCTCTTCATCATCCGACAGAACCCAGATCCTTCTCAGACTTGGCATCTAGTGGATTTATGTGATTCAGATCTAGAGCTCCATCTGTGATTTTGTCTGGGTGTCAGGCTGCTCTGAGAAAAAGCTTGATAAGTCTATCTTTGAGCATCAGACTTTAACAGCTAAATTACATTTTGAGAATATGAGGTTGGTTGCACTATATACTGGTGGATATGTAATCCAAGACCTGGCTTTTTAAAGGGACAGGTAGAATTAAAACTTCTGACTAAAAGTATGCATGTGCTGTTTTCCATCAGGTTGACTGTGTCATTGCAGTGTGGATTACATGTGTACTACAGACTATGTCATGCTATACAACATAAGATAAGGCAAATGGTTTTGTTGCTTAGAAAAATAATTGGGCACTTTACAAATAGCATCAATGGCACAAGGAAGATGACTTCACACGTGGATTATTTCCAGACTTTATTTTTTAAAAGCTATTAAAAAGCTCTAAATTCATGAGACTCAAAAGCACTTAATTTTAATGCATACTAAGCTCTTTAATCACTTATTTTATATTTAAATCCTTTTGTTTTAAGTCTCCATTTCTAGCACTTTAATAGAAGGCTTAATACAAGGATATGATATGCAACTTCAGGTTTTCTATGAAGCAGACCCCTTGCATTCCTCCTTTTCTTGTCAACCTTAAGTGCCTCACAAGTTAGCTACCTTGTTTCTGATGGGAGCTTATTTTAGCAAAACTCACTATAAATGTCATCCATATTATGTGAATATTATCTAACATCTACAGTGCTACTGGCTGTATGCTTTTTTTCCCCCCTAAAGATAATTTGTTTAGAGAATGACTTAATTCTTTATCTGTGGGTTTGTTACACTGTTATCAGGAGTTATTAATGTTCTGACTTTAGTTCAGCTAAAGAGTTTTGGTTTATTCTATACTGCTTTTCTGCTTTCTTCAGGTAATACAGGGTATATTAAAAAAGCAGATTTTGCTGAGAGGGAGGAGCAGATCCTCAGGATTAGTTTTAGATTATTAATGCTGAAAAACATGTGCCTTATCTTGTGTTAAAATGCTCATAATGTTCTTTAGAAATAATACAAGGCTGCTCTATGCAAATACTTTCATTAAAATGGATATTGAAAAGGATTGCATTTTAAATAAGGGGGAAAGGAGTCTCAATAGTGATTGCTATTGACGTTTACTTTGACTGCGGTTTCCAATGTTCGTAGTGGGGAAAGGGTCTGTTTTGGTTTAAACTTTATCCCTAGCAAATTGCACTGGAAAGTACAGAGAGGTTATTTTTTTTATGTATGTTGATCCATTTGAAGAGCTTTGTGCAAAATATGAAATTGGGAAAAGAAAAAAGTCATTAGAGAAATTCTCCTTGCAATAGGTTTTATTTTCAGGAAAAAAAACCCACCACATCCATGAAACATTCTGGGGTTTTGTTTTGGTTTTATCTGAGAGGATTTTTAGAATTGCAGACACCAATGTTTGGTGCAAAATAATAATCTAGGCGAAAAATACAGAAATGTGTATATGTTCAAAATATTTCATACTCTTGTGTGTTGTATAGTTCATATATAATAAAATGTCTTTGTAAAATATTTTAAACCAGTTAATTTTAAAGTGTTACATCATTGTATGTTAAGAACAATTTTATTACATTTGTTATATGTAATATAAAATGGCAATTTAGCCAGTTTGTTTAAAACAGGCAAAAGTAAATTGGCTCCCTCCAGACAGTTGTTAATATTGTTTAATACAAGGACAATCACTTAAAATTGGAATCCTTTCATAGCTGAAACATGCTTTCTTTGAAGAGGAGCATATTTTCTTCCATTCTGTGTGATATGATATGCTAGGCCAAACTTCTAATTCAGTTACAACTTTTCAGATTAATAACTTCAGCAGTTCTTTAAAGTGAAATTACCATATATGAAAGGGACATTAAGGAAACAATTACTATTCAGGAAAAGCCCATAAAGACATTGTGGGTTGTACTACAAGGTCACTTTTTTTAACATTTCAGATTTTGTTTTCAGCACAAGATAACAGTAACAGATTTAATTAATATCATTTGAATTCATTTGTGATTCTGTCATTTTTTTATTGAAGGTCTTGTTTTAACCCAATATCTGAAACGTCTTCCATATCTAGCTAGTGTATCACGTTTGCATCTGAACTTGAAAATGAGAAAAATGGTATAAAACCAGAAGGTTCAAAGGGATACTGTATGTTTTACATCTTACAAACCAGTATATATCCTGTTTATGAATTTAGTTAAACCAAATACATGTTGTCCTATCACTAAGTGCCAAGGATGCAGTACTACAACTGTGCTGCCCTTCTTACTGTAAACAAATTAGCTGTTTATATGCATATCAGCGTATTTTGTGCATTATCTTATGCATACAACATTGACTGTATTAGCGCACTCTTGATCTGCACCAGACTGTACCTACAGTGCACAGATGTTTCTACATTCAATCTCTATTAGCCCTTCAGGTCTATTATAAGTAAGATTATAACCCCGTGTTAGTCAGTATTACTGTCCATTTTTGTACAAGTTTTCTTAGCTTGTTTTTCTTTCCAGTTCTTCTCTCTCCTTTGCTATGCCTGCACATACCATGCAATACACCTCTTGCGTTAAGGTATGGTTTTGTAGTGCTCTTGCTCATCTCCAGTAAAGTTTGTAAGACATAATATATGGTAATAAAATAATCACTTGAATGTAGCTGAAATGTATGTTCTTTTACTGCAAAACTGTTTGATTTCAGCAGTATACAAAAAGATGCATTATCATGCAGTTACTAATATCTTTTGAGAGTTCATCTGATAGTTTACAAATCTATTGTTATTTACGTCACTGTGGACTTTGCACTTCTCTGAATATTAGATGCAAATACAATGTATATAATTTAGAGTGGTGAACAAATGTGTTATTTGTCCATGGAATTAGCATTTTATACTTGCATGAAAATGAGTTTATAAATAAACTTTGTAAATAGTAAGCCACAATTAGCAGTTGAGAGGCTTCTATATTCATTGCTTAGTGATGGTAAATCCACAGTTGAACAGTGCTGGGGCAGGAATAGATTTATGCATCGATGCTGCTAAAAATAAGAAGCATATTCTCTTTTGAGATTTGTAGCTGGCCATCGGTAACCTATTTACTGTTTGTTGCTATTTCATAAATAGTGATTTTAAGTTATGAAAACAATTCTTTTAGTTTATTTCTAATTACTGATATTACTGTTTCCTGTGTGCTATATTGGCTTTGAATGGTAATCTTTTAAAATCAGTTGTAATGCTGAATCAAACGTTTCACTGTAATCCCCTATGCAGTTTACTAAACTTACAATAGTTCTTTGGTTTAGTGATGTGATGGACAAGAATTGAATTGGTTTCAGCTACTCTATTATCTTGTAATGTATTAAGACACGTCTTATCCGGGATCAGTACTAGGCTACGAAGTCTGTATGTAGGTCCTCTTGATTACTCTTCTTGCATAGCACAAACAGACAAGCTAAGATACAAGAGTAATTCAACAAGGCTGCAAATCTATTAAGTAACATCTGGAAATAATCAGGCAATAATATAAGCAACACACGCCGTCCTTTTTTGTAGTCTGTTGCATTTGTTAAGAGGATACCTTCGAGCCACATACCAACCTGTTCCCAGGAGTGTAAGACCTCACTGTGCAGTTTTGTTTGAAGGAGGGAGATACTTTCTTCTGGACTAAGCCATTTTCTTTATGATTTATGGAATTCCACTTCTATTTCTAATTTAACATGAAAGTTAACAACCATGGTGGTACCTAACCTGCAGTAGTCCACTGCATCATGAGCTGAGGCAGTTTGTTGATGGAAGTTGTCATCTTACTCAAGGCTCTGCCAGAGGGAGGCTTTCCCAAATTGCTCTTTTGGAGATGCATTTTCCTAGTGAGGAACTACATTTCCCACTCACACACTTAAACTGAGAGCTTTTTATTCTCAGGTGATTTTGTTGACCTCGGAACTGCCTTATTAAGTTAGGTTAAAGTTACTATCTAGACTAAGAGCCTGATTCTACTTTTAATATTTTTATTCTGTCCATCAATTAAGTTTTCAAATTATCTTCCTGCCTTCTTCCCTGTCTGCCTAGGCACCCTTCCCTGCAAGCTGACACTTCTAGTACTAAGTAAGTAACACCAGATCAAAACAGTTTTAGACATCCAGAATACAAGTCGACATCTAAAAATAATAATGAAATTCCACCCACCATATACTCTCCATAATCTGAACATTTAATGATTTCCAGCATGGGCCACTGTCCGCTTTTCACCCTTTCATTTCTGTTACCTCCAGTGAGCAATATTCACTTTGATTGCTTACCAGGGACTCTGAGCCAGCTCTCCAGAAGAACATCCGTTCTTTCTGTCAAGCAAGTTCTGGTGCATTGATTTTTGTGGTGAACCTACATTTTATAAATCCCCTTGTCTGTTGAAGCTGATCCTTCTGACAAGGAGAGAAGGACCATAATAGTAAGGCATCAGCAGCTAAGTGCAAAATTTTCAAAGATTCCACCAAAGATGTGAATTTGAAGGTGTGATCAGTCTATGGGATAATGTTTCTTCTAACCTTTTTAGTCCAGGTCCAGCAGGGAATGTTATTAGCATTAAACAAAGCTATATACAATTTAGTTTCCAAAGTAGTCTTTGAGAAAGGGAGAAGTTCCTCAGCACTAGAGTTATTGTGGCTTTTCTAATTTATGCTAAAGCCAACAGGCTTTTATCTTCTGGAATCCAGCCTGGCTGCAAATAAAAGTGTAAGCAATATTCAGAAAGCAATAACGTCAACATTAATTTTTTCTTACACTGTTTTGAAGGTTGTGTGTGATCATGGCTGTCTGGATGTCTAAAATCCATACAAATAATTTGGAGAAGTTTCATTATAAAAAAAATCATAAAAACATAAGATGAAGCCTGAGGGATGTTGGGACTAATTGCAGTCCTTCATACTGCATACTAGTAATAATAATAATAATCAATGTAACAATTCCTCACGTATTTACAGAATGACAGGGGAAAAGAAAAAAAAATTGATCAGATTTTCCACTTTCTACTGACTATGGACACAAAGAATTCCCTCAACATGGAATAGTGAGCATCTGTTGGTAGGTGGTATGAACCAGAGGAACTTCGCTCCTTGCTAATAAAAGTATGAACTAAGTTAGAAGAAACTATTGAATTTACTTTGTGACACTAGTCAGTGAAGTTTTGAGAGGAAAGTGCAGGAAGAAAAAGGTTGATCGCACTCTTAATGTACTTGAAAGATGTCTGAGGGTATTTGTATTCTTTTCTACTGTCTGAATCATCACCCATGCTTTTATAAACCTAAAATTTAAACCGTCAGAGTCTTTACTCAGCTGCCAACTACCTTAATTCTTCCATAACCACTCAGATCCTGGCAACACCGAGCTGCTTGGCTACCAAGCCATTGAGAAGTTGCGTAGCAGGTGTTTCCTTCATCTCTGCAGGGCCCAAACCCTGTGGTTTCAGAACATAATGAAAAAATTTGTCCAACAGAAAGCAGCCAGAAAGTCTTCTGTCAAAATGAACTGATGGGCAAGCAAAACGCACAAGTTAGCTCCGTCCTCTACCTTGTTGGAGTTAGGATGTGAATGAAATCAAGGTCTCTAAAGTGGTTCATAGGATATCCTGAAATGAAACAAACACTCCGCTTAAATTTTTCCACTTGGAAGAAATAGTTCATGAATAACTGAGAGAATGAGAGTGTAAGGGATGTATCCTTTATTCTAGGAGCTAGGAGATACACTTAGGACAACTGAATTCTTCAGTAGGAGGTGCTGGGTGCCCAGGGCAGTCTGTGGCCCAGCAATTAGGGCACTCATTCTGCTCTTCACTAGCATCTTTTGCATTCTCTTGAGGGGAGAAGTGTCATCAATTCTGGATGGAGGTGTAAATGTAAAAGCCTCAAAAGAAAAAAAACCAACTCACATACCTGGCCTGACCTTCATACTTGGTTTTACATCTGCAGTAGATGAAGGATCTCTGTAGCTTAAATATGCTATAGATGGGCTTATCAAAGAGGTTGTTCCCTTTGATATTAGTTGTCCATGCTGCCATATACGGTTTTTAGAGCACATATTCTCCAGGTTCTCTTCAACTTTATAATCATCAGTGTCTCTGAGACATATTTCTACAGAAGCTGCAAATTGCTCTTCCAGGTGATAAATGGAACTGTAGAGAAGAGCAGAATGACTTTCTACCAGTAGAGCTTCAAAAACAATGCTAAGAGCTGGTCAGGGCTTCACAGTAGTGCCAATCAGTATAAAAAATAGAACAATCCTTTGCTTGCAGATGTCCCTAAAATTACTGGACAAAATGGTATAGCATTTGTGAGTCCATGGTGGGTGGTGGTAGCGTTGCTGTCTAACATGCATGCGCACGCACACAGAGCAGCCTGTGATCATGAAGGCACATGATCCTGTGCCAAAGAATGTTTTAATTGCACTGGCATCTAATCAAGCCTTGAAAGGCTAAAAAGAGCCTGTGACATCTCATTCAATATAAAGAAGGATCTGCGTTAAACTTCAGACCTAGACTCACCATCTGCACATAAACTTTTATGTATTTAGCTTTATGGCTCAAGTCTACTTTCAGTCCCCCAATAGCTCTTAATAAAATAAATAAAAAATTCTCAGGAAAAGAAAAGTTTTGCTAACTTAATGCTTTGATTTTAGTATTGCTAGGTAAACCAACAATGGCAGGAGCTTCAGGCCAAGAATATTATTGTTAAGCAGCAGAAGTATGGAAATGATCAGTTGTAGATATGTAGGTAAACCTCATTAACATGCTTCTAAAGTCATGCTCTTCCCCTTAGATATAGCTGTGTGAAGTCACATTCATCAAGCTGGTTCCATTCCCTCCCTGTTTTGCAAACATCTAAAACCAGTATTTAAAATGTTTCTTACTAAAGATGAGAACGAGACAGATTTTCTGATTCAGCTGTGACTTCAAAACTTGCGGAAGTTCAAAGTGCTTTGAAGTCAGCATGTCAGTTGCTCTCTAATGATGAAATTTGGACAAAAGTGAAACGTGGCAAAAGACATCTGAGTGGATGCACCACTGGAACATATTTCAGTGCTTTTATTTATTTTTAAAAGTAGGGTATTTGTGTATTAATGGACATGCTTGCCTACCTACTCTCAAGAGGCATGTAAACCTTGTATAAAATCTGCTCCAATAGTAGATGCTAACAGAATAAGACAAATTTTAGCTTATCATTTAGATGCTATCAATGCTTTTTGTAGCCTCTGCTGCTTCCTAATGAAAGCAACTGAGTAGCTTCTGCAGAAAGAGCCAAAGTACAGTATGAATGTCTGTTCAAATCACTTTGGTAGGTTGCTTCCACATGCCAAAGGCAGACAAGGAGTTTAGATGGGAGTCTGCGTCACAAGAACGGTTGCCTTATAGCTGGAGAAGTTGCTTGTTTCCTCAAGGAACAAAGTAGCTAGAGTTCTGCCGCGATGCTGCACAGCAGCTGAAGAAGCTAACAGGGCATGCAAAGGAAGATATGGCTCAGAATTGCTGCCAAGGCTCTTTAACCCCTTTACAGGTAAAGCGGCAAGAGCCATGTTGCTAAGTGCCGCTCACACCACAGAGCCCAGAGCTGACTGTAAGCTCCTAGACCAGACTTGTCGGAGACAATTGTGGAGAAACTCATGACTCCCTTTTATGCAACAGGCTGGTAGTTCTAGTACAATCCTTCTGCCAGGGCTTGACTGGCAGCAGGAAGGACTGCATTCAAATGTAGAGCATCGCAACAAACACACCAGTTAAGTTCCCACCCAGGAACTTGGAAGAATGGCTCTGAATTACTTAATGCTCAAAATGAGCTGACTTCCCTGCTTGCAAACACAGATCACTTAACAGTTGTTATTTAAGGGGGGGGGGGAGAAAATTCCAACAAGTTGCGTGAACAGGATGATTTGTAACACCTAATGCCTAAAGCAAATACCAAACTATTTTAGAGTCTATTTTCCTCTAATGTGGCAACTGTCGGGGCAACTCTTGTCCACTTTGCAATATCACTTAAGTAGCAGCCCTCAATTGATAAACCTGTTGGGTAACACGACCCAATTGGAACAGCTGCTGGGTTGCTTGTGTTACCTGCTTTTTGTAGCTTTGCCACACTTTGCTACTGTTCTTTGCAACTTCTCACTGCTCTCTCTGCCGCGCTCTGCCAGCCTCTCTCTTTACCGTGGCACTTTGGTGATGGGTTCCTGCTATGGTAACTCAGAGCAGGTGACACTGAAAAAAACAGAGACATCTTAACATACATGTTTATATGTGTTAGCTTAAACAGCTTTTCCTATTTTGCAGTATACGGGGAATTTTTGCATAGTAGTCTTTTTTCACCTTTAGCGGAGAAACCAATTCTTTTTTTTAGGTCTTGGTCGTCAGTCTTATAGCAGAGTCGGCAAGTAGGATACCTGTCTTGGGGCTGTCCCTTGCTATCACCGTTTCTCCTCTACCCTCTGCGTGGTGGGAACAGGGACCTCACCCCAGTGCCAGACTCAAGGCAACAGTTCAGTGCTCTCATTGCCAGTCGCTTCTGACTCATGTCTTCCCTCAAAGCAGTCTTTCTCAACTTTTTGGCCTGTCAGTCTTCATGTAGCCCTGAGTCAATTCTTCTGCCCGGGAGGAACCAAGCTGCTGCCAGCGGTGAGAGGTAGGTAGTAATTGTCTGGCTAAGATAAACATGCCCAGCCAGGTATTACAGCCCACTCATGTTCCCTCGTCACTGCCCATGTTAGAGGAACAGAACTTCTTCCACCCATCACCTCTTTGAAACCTTTTATAACTTCCTAGTTGTAACCCCAAATTTGAGAAACACTGCTTTAAAAATAGCACGCAACAAATGATGAAGGACCTCCTTCTGTCCCTCAAGAGGCAGTATTTGACCTTTCATTTACCATACTATATTTTTAGTAGTATAATTTCAGATACAATTACCTACACTCAGCTTCTTAAATCATGCATGAAATGCTTTTTCAGAGCCACATTAACAACTAGCTGCTCAGCTTGATGGAATTAGAAACCAGATATGTTGTTTTATTTACAATATAAAATCAGACTGTGGTTTTGGTGTAGATTGCCATAATAAAGAGAAAAGGTCCCTTTGGTGTTCTTTAATTTATGACACACTGTAAAACGTCCAGGCACATTTTGCCTAGTAGCAGAAGGAGGAAAAATAGTAACTCCTGGCTGGAGATTAAAAAATTCTCACCCGCTGTGAATGTATTTTGAGATCTTGCACATTTGGGAGCAAATCAGCTACTTATCTGCTTCTGGGATCATGCTCAGTTGTAACCACAGTGCAGGCTCTGCGGCTTTTAAGATTTTTTTTTAGTCCACCTAAATAAAATCATTCATATCAGATGAATGTCAGTACAGTGCCATTAAGATCACATTAAAGAGATCTTTAGGCTAACATTCTTGGCCTTGCAGGATAAATTGCATCCTGTTCTGATTTTTCTGATTCTTAATGTCTCAAAGCATGCTTTTTAGGCACATGAGAAACTAAAAATAGTCAAGTGCTGTGAATTGCAGCTATATTGTGCTCATTACCCTGCTCATGTAAAGTCTTGTCATCATTCTGCTGGAGTGTTTCCTGGGGAGCTGCATAAACAAGCTGTGACCTATGGCTTTCTATAGCTTGGGATCAGACTGTTTAATCTCTGCTTATCAGCCAGGAACCTTCAAAATTGCTATTTCACAGCAAAGCCTCTAGTAGAAGTACATCACCTTATTAACTTTAATCAACTGCATCAGTAAACAGAAATATTACTGGTGAATCAGAGAATGATGCAAAGACCTCTTGCATCATCTCTCTCCTCTCACCGACAGAACAGGATTCCTCATTGTTGTATAAAAGCTTCGTCTGTCTGACTAGGGCAACTGTGGTAAATCCTATTCACTCAAGGGTGCAGTCAGCCTGTACAAGCACTCCCTGGGAGAAAGATTTCCCTTCATTCATCCTATCTTTTCCTGCTCTTCATTTCTTCCTACTAGTCTCTTTATGTAGCTATCAGCCACACAATGAAATATTTCTTGACTATTACCCTGAGTCATTTTGTAATTGAACAGTATGTATTCAAGGACTGGTATTTCCATACAACATGCGATAAAATAGTTGGTATGACGAGACAAGTTAAAAGAAGTAGACCAATCCAGCAGAAGTGGCAGGTGACCACCTGATATTTTTTCTTGACAAGAAAGCAAGTTCTTCAATAAAAATCCTCAATCCTTTCCCTTGTAACACAAGATCATTTTTATTATTGCATTTCCAAAATCCTTTCATTTTAGCAAGCTGGGGGTTTTGGGTTTTTTTGTTTTTTTTTCTGAAACTGAATACAGTCCGTTATGCCAGTGCTGGACAAAGAGATATTAGTTGAATCAATTGTTCATCGTATTAGAGACATACACACACGGGAAAATCTCTTGCCTCCTTCTTTATATGAGGAAATTCCTCATGCATGCCAGATTTGTACTGGTTGGGTTTTGCTGAACATTATGTTGCAAAGTCATGTCAAATGTCCTATCCAGCGTCTTTTTCTCCATCACTAAGAATTCTTTATTTTCTTCGTACCTTGAAAGATGTGACAGTCAGCATTTCCCAAACAATAAAGATAAAAAGGAAAGGTAGAACTGTTCTGACAGAAGAGGATGCAACAGGGAGCTGTTAGATAAAATTGTGAAAGAAAGATAGACCAAAATATTAAGGAAAGTTGGGGGAGTACAAGGAGACCCAGTGATGGTCCTTTGGGGTTAGTTAGAGATGCCATTGTGTAGGGGGCACTCAGACCTAGACTGAGCTAGCTTGTTCTCTGGGAACAATCTATATGACTTAATGGATTTCTCCCATCTTTTATTCATGACTCTGCTTAATCCAAGACTGGGGTCTTTCATTCTATGGGAAAAACATATGTGCACAGCCTAAGAGTGGATGCTTGCCTGTGTGTTTTTAAAGGGCTCCTAGTTGCCTGCCAAACTGCTTTTTCTTTTTGGTTTCATGTATTTTTGAAAATCATAGAAAACGTTTGGAAGTGACTCACCCAAACATTTCAAAATCCATCCAGAAAAATTGGAAAGGGAAGGTGTTTACTCCCTAGCTGACAGCCTTTGTGTGTCATATCTCAGCCTGCAGTGGGTGTTCTCAGCTATCATCAAGATGCTCTCATGGCAGCTGAACATACATCTTCCTTTGCTCATGATATTGTTTTATCTCATGGAACTTGACAAACTGCAGCGTGAGTTATCTGAGATTCTTTACAAAAATTGCATGTAAATCCTATATTTGCTGCTTCTAAATATTTCTGCAACATCTTGTGGAATCTTTTGGGCCTATGGGAAAAACAAACTGACAAACACACAGTTAGATTTACCCACTGGTTTTCTGTCTTCCCCTCCATTCCTGCCTGTGTCTGTGCTCTGACCGTTCTACCTCACCTGGAGGCCCAATCACAGTGGATTTAGTTCAGTCTGCAAAGGAAGAAAATTAGCTTGTTTAAATCTGACAGGTGAGTTTAGAAGTGGCCTACCGTACCTAGAAACTACATGCCTCAGGAAAGAGATCACTTCTGCCTATCCATGTAGAAAAATACAGACCATATTTGTGAAAATATCTGTACTCTCTGCACCTGAAGCAGTTCTGGCAGTCTCTGGCTCTGAATTTCACCTCTGGGTCTCCTAATTTTGCTCCTATCCTGGCTGTAATGGTTACTGCCTCTGAAGCTGGAGACAACTGTCATTCATATAAAACACAGAAAAGCTCTTATGCCCATTTTAAATATGAATATGGATCAAGCTTGGAAAACACTGATTGTTGTGGGTTTTTTTTAACCTTAGTTTTCTGATCTATGCTACAACCTTTCTGTCAACAAAGCAGAGAAGTTGGAAAATATTGCATTAGAACAAAAACAGGGCTCTTTCCACATTTCAGTCCTGCCATTACTTGGTCCATTAGACACATATTTTTCATAAATGATGGTATAATATTTGAAGTGGTTAAGGCAATAGAAAGAATTTTGTACTTTATTTTATGAACACCTTTTGAAAGATTATCTTTTCTACAGGTGGAGAAATCAGCTTTTGTGTTTTTTCTTCATTCTGGTTTTTTTTTTTCCTCAGCCTCTCCTCAGCATCTGTGCAGTTTCAAAGAATGTAATCCCTGCCCTTCACTGGGAAATTGAAACCTTTGCTGTATTAGCAATCTACTGACACAGCCTTACTGGTATGCATCTTTTCCTTCTCGCTCAGCGATAATGTCATCATCCATTTTACTCTTAACTCTGAGGAATGAAGAGTGACTATTTGAAATACTTCACTGCTGCAAAGGGAAAGGATCTGTTACCAGATGTAATGCTAGATGTAGCTTTCTTCTGTATTTTACAGAATATCAGGAGCATGACTAATGTAAAAGATCAAGATCAACCATTTAATTACTTAGGGTATACATAGCTAGTGGTGACAAAAATAAATTTTGAAATTCTGAACTCGTAAATTCAACGTCCCTACCCACATCAATTAATGACACATTGGAAGATATTCAGGGACCTGAACACAGGCATCTAGTGCCGTTTTAGCTATAGGCTATCCAAGACATCTACATAAGCAATCTCACAACCTTTTAGAGCCGCAGCTGGTAGGCCAGAACAGATTGATGCCTATGCCAGGCGTATGAATCACTGCCACATTGGGGCATCCTCATATTGTTGAGGAACACTTAGGAGGAATGCAATTAATAAAGAATTACATTCTGGCATGACCAACATGTGGAATTGTTTAGCACGTTAATAGACAAATAGTTTGAATTACCTACCACCTCACAGACTTGGAAATTAGGTGGCAAAACTGAATTTAGTAACATCTTATCTTTCTAATCCATCGTAGGTGGGTCGTAGTCCTTTTGTGCTCATAACTGGTTGATGTACTGATAAAACTTTTTAAAACTTCAAGGTAATTTTATCACCAAAGTGTCTCTAATGCAGAAGCAACTTACAGTTTTATGTGAAAAAAACTGCCAATGTCATCTCACTAAAGAAAATGCAGTGTGTTTGTCCAAATGTGACAGCATGATAGCACATCAGTTCTGGTCTCTGGTGCTCAGCCTTCAATATAAAACCATTCTGATCAAGTATTCAACACATTCAGCTAGGTTGCATCTTGCTTTTGAGTATTTTGTGAGCAAGAGACCTTGGGAATCATCCATTTGCTGCTGCCGGTGGCATCTTGCCTGTTCCCTTCTCTGTCACAGGGGATAAGAGAGTCAACCAGAAAGCTTTTCCAGTGACACGGGATGGGCCATTTGCCAGTACCACTGCGTGTTGCTCCGATCGGTCCAGGCTGCCTTAGGCAAGCACGAAAGCCAGATAGAGTGAGCACAGCACTTGAGGTCTGCTGGAACTGCTGGCATTCAGCTCAGTTTTCTATGCTAATTCTTCTTCCTCCAGGTCTCTGGCCTGGTGAGGGAGGAAGAACATTTCTGAAGAGATATTTCTGAAGCAAAGTCTTTTAAAGCTGATTGTGATCCCTCAAGCATATGCTTTGCATGTATCTGGGTAGCATCAGCTAGCTGGAACATTGCTGGATATTTTTCATAGATGATACATCCACTTCTCCAATAGAAGCTCTGCCATAACTGCTCCCCTCTTATCTCCTATTTCTCATTCTGAAGAGTCTTTCTGTTTGCAGATGAGGTAATGGCCTAAAGACAAGCTTGCTAACCAGGCCAAAAATTCTGTGGACCGTTCCACACAGTTTTACAAAGTGGATGATCTGTGACTCAAAATCTCAGAGAACTGTGTGGGAAGGCTCGCCTGGGACATATGCACAATATAAGACCTCATATTAGCCGTTGTAAGTGATTAAAACACTTGGACTATCTATCCAGGAGAAGATTTTACTCTAAATAAAATTCAAATATGAGCAGAGAGGTTCCAGGTAGTGCATTAAGAACCTGCATCTCCCCCATGAAGTGAATGAAGCCAAGAACTCCTACCACGCACCAAGGTCTGGGCTTACAGGGGAATCAGGCAGGTTTTTTTATATATATATGTATATATATAAACACACACACACACACATACACATATGTAAACACAGTAACAAAATTCCCGCTGGATTTAGCTTGCTGGAATAGATGCAGTAAGAGTCACAAAAAAAAAAGTGTTGTATTTTACAGAGTCCTGATCTTTAGAAAACCTTCCTGTCTCTTCTTCCAACAAATCTGCTCCTTTTATAGATTTCCTCCTGGCCAAATGTGTGTATTGTCAATAAAAGAAGTATTTTATTTTTAAGACACGTGCAATTTACCTGATGCTTTAAATTGCCTTTGAGAAACTTTTGCTTCAAAGAAGTGCATAATAATTATCCCACACCCATCAATAATAACTTCACTTTCTCTGAAAAGCGGTGGTACAGCATTTTTCTTTGGCTTTACGCCAAATGCAGAGGCATTCATTAAGGTTTTACTGCATTTTTTTTAAACACACTCTGATTTACTTGAAATACCAACATGATCTTTGCCAGAAAGGTCATTTACTTAAGGGTTTTTTTGTACAACACATTTTCCTTGAGGTCCTACACACAGAAGGACTGTCCTTTGAAGTGATGCAGCCACTGACCATGTGTGCCAGACTCTCAAGATCGCAGTTATATTCTGACATCGGGTCCAGACAGATACTGGGTAAGGTCAGGTCTTCAGACTCCTTGTTTGTGTTTCATGTAATGATAGCATAATATTTTGTTTCCATCCCCTTAACTCACTTAGCAGTCTTTCCCCATATCTTTGATAAGTTTTGCAAAAGCCCCCTCTTCTATTTGAATCTACATTTATCATGATTTATTCCATTCATTTAGATTCTGCTGTCTGCTAAGAGTCACTGAATTACATTGAGGAAGAAAAGAATCTATACAATGTCACATCAGGTGAAGTGTTAGCATAATTTCATTTAGTTTCATAGTCTTCTTTTAGGTACCAAAAAGGGAACTAGAAATGTATGGTCACTTCCTCTGCCTACTGCAGTGGAAAAAGTGTGCATTGTCCACAAAATGGAAAAATGAAGGTCTAGGGTATAACATGATCCTTATGAGTCCCTCCCAGCTTGAGATGTTCTGCGGTTCTATGATTCTACAATCTCCTGCATCAACCTTATTTTCAGTCCCAGACTAAAAATAAAATGTAAAGTAGTAAATGTAAATGTAGACTAATTTTGGGTCCTATTACCTACATTTTATTTTTTATTAGACATTTTCTGCTTTTTCTGTCTTCACAAACATGCCAAACTAAATTCGAAGGAATGTAGCTTATTTGATGTACTCACAGAAGTACTCTGGTCCTTTCTCTACTGACAGATTCAGGCTCAGCCGGAGAAGCTGCTGGGCAACAGCAACAGACAGTCATGGGCCAGCACATGTAATGTCAGGGCACACAGGGCAGCAGTGGGACTTCCAAAAACAAGTAGAAATTGAGTTGCCAAGCACCTGAGACGGTGGTTATGAAGACATGCACAGCAGGACTGGGGCAGGGGTGCTGTGGTGATTGAGCAAGAGAAGATTTTGGGCAGGGGTGAGTGGTGAAAGAGGACTGGAAAAAATAGAAAAAAAAATATCCCTGTCTGTGTTCAGGTGTTACAGTGTCATCCCCTTATTGCTGCCCGTCCCCATCCCCTTTTTTCTCTTGCAGAGAAATCATCATAGATCAGCTCTGGCACATCATTGCTGAAGTCAGAACTGCTTAAGTTTATTTCTAAACTTTCTGGTTTTCGAGACTTCATAGGCAGTCGTTGTCAATGCCACCTCCCGAAATCAGGCAGGAGGAGGGGCAGGCAGGTGTTACCAACCTGAAATGGCACAGGCACTGAGCAACCCCACACAACTGATAGAGATGGACCTTTCTGGTCTGAGCAGGGGGAATGAGTGGGTTCCATGGAAAATTTTAATTGTTTTTCTTTTACTGCCTTTGCGGGAACAGGTTTCATTCCAAAGTGAGCCATTCACCTCCCCCCGTAATTATGACTAAATCTTGATGGAAATGAGGAACCTGCAGCCCTGGTTGCTCTCTTGTGAAGCACTGAATCATGTAATGGGGCTGACCCAAAGCACTGGAGATTACCCCAGTGATAAAATGTAACTACTCTCTAGTTCCCCACTTAAATATGAGGCCCTTTATTTTAATTAAGGTTGAGTAAAAAAAAAATGTTCTCATATTCCCTGTATGAAGACCTCAGCATCTGAGACCATTTTACTGAGCGTTTGAAACTTCTTTTGATTTACAAATTCATGGATGAATCAGAATGATCCATGCCAGCTAGTCTGCATGGTCATAACTTACTGCTGTCTTGACTCATACAATGGAAAAAGTGCAAGAGAAACCACAGCAGAGTGAAAGGCTGGGGAGTCAGCACCAGGTGAAGACGCCTAATTTTAGAAATCTACATGTGAGCTTGGTGTCAGTACTGCAATTGTTATTGTCAGCAAAGATCTCGATCTACAGTCAGTGAAGTCTGGAGAGTGATTCAGATGTTGGAGTCTGGTCTAGTGTAAACAGAACCAGTTGAGGAGGATTCCTGGGTCACCAGAGCTAGCCCCTCAGTGTTAAAGGAATCCGGTCATATCATCCACACAAAAGGTGATCAAGCACCGTTGAATTTTTCTGATGGTTCAGACAAATTTTCTCATTACCAGCCTAATCATGGTCAGTCAAGGATTATTTATCCTCCAAAGTAGGAGAATCCAGATCATACAGGGATAGAATGACAGGACTTTAGGGCTTACCCCTCACATCATGCAGTCACTTAGGTCCAGCTTAGTACTGGTTTGACTACTACAGAAGTTTCAGGCTCTGATCTGACAACATTTTCTGGATGCATTCCTGCTGTAACACCATTGCCTTGCACTGCACGGAGCAACTACACGTTCTCCATCAGAGCAGTGGAAAACTGTGCTGTTGACTGTATTTACCTTCACCGCTTTACTTCATCCTTTGAACTTCCTTTGTGCTGGCCAGTGACCATAATAACCATGTATGTCACTCTATGCTGTAGACAATGTTTGCATAGTGATGCAGCTTGTGTAACATTATGCCCATCATCACATCTATTCTGCCTTCTCTGAAAGTTCCGGATAGTTAGATTTGCTTCTGTATCAAAACATGTTACTGATTTCTTTTGCAAAACACTTGCAAACACTGTGCTTTTGTTTTTTGTTTTGCCTTGGGAGCTCCAGAAAGCAACCTGACATCCACTTTTTCTAAACCCAGCTATTTATAAAGCCTAGCGAATGTTTTCTGCCTCAATCTATTCTTGAAAATCTGAAGTTCTGCTGAATTTTTCCTTACTGTTGTAAGTAATAACTTGCTTGTTAAAAAAAAAAAGAAAAAGGCACAGGACATGTCCTGCAGCTTTCACATTGCAGAAGATCGATACCTCTTCCCAATATAATACAGCATCTCTAAAATAGGAACAAAGTGAAAGTTTTGAATCAATTTCTTCAGTGACAGCTGAAGATAGCCAGCTGTCAAAATGGAGAATAAAATAAATGTAAGATGACCAAGACAATTCTGAAATATGCTCTCAAAGTATATTTTTACAGTTATTCTATTTCAGTCTCTTTATGTTTTCATACCTTGAAATATTATACCAGTTGTTATATTCTTAAAGAAGTTATTTGAAGAATGGTTCACAGTCCATTTATTGTTATTCTGTACAGAGATGTGATGAAATCAATGTACTCTGCACTGCAGGCATAATATAAAGCAGATGTTTTTTCCTCAAGCAATGAGTACATTAAAATCCAAACTATAATACAATGTATATAGTGCTTCTAGATTAAAGCTCTTGCATGCCAGATTTGTAGCTTTGATTCTCTCTGATTTTAGCGCTTAGTAGGATTTATTCCAGTGATTCTGCCCTTGGGCCAAAATGAATCAGCTTTTATCTAGGATGATCGTATATTGGCTAAGCCCTGTAGCTTTTCTTTTAATAAACATGTAACTTTAACCTACCATTACATGTACATAAAACATTACAAATCAAGCTTGCACACAACACTATAGCCAAAACAGAATCCATTAGAGTTCAAAATGGGGTTCATTTGCAGAATTAATGCTTCTAATGTGTGTCCTTTTAATTTCTCCGATTGCCTTCTAGTCAGCTTTCTTGTAATCAAATTCATTCTTGCCCAAGCTTAAGCTTATTTGTGGGCACCATAGAAAAGCATCTTCAGGCTCCTGCCTTCAGAGTGAAAAGTCTTCTTAGAGTTGTGATTTCTGACTAGAAAGTGACATTGTCATATGTGCAAAGTGATTCTCTGATTTTCTCATCTTGGTAGCATGAGCAGCAACTTTCAAAAAACGTTTACGTATCTATTTGGCTTATTTTCTTAAACCTCTGTTTTTCAAGACTTTCAGGGCTTTGCCCATACTCTGAAAGATTAAATTTCCTGAATCTGGAATTATTATTCTTCTTTTCCCAACTCTCCAAAAATACATTTTGCACTTTGAAAATAGTCAAGAAGATCCTCTTGTCCAACATATTCTTTTACCACTGTTCAAGAGCAAAAGCAAAAAATTGTCTCTAAGGCTCCTGCCTGTGATACTTGCAAGAGACATCTCAGTTACAGAGTTAACTTCACATGGTCCCCTCCTTTTGGTCCCCTGTGCACATGATGTGACAGGGGCATAAAAGCAAGAGGGCAAGTTGTCTGTCTGCGCTACAACATTTTGGTTTTCTCAGCACATGGGAAATTCCTGCAGGCTGTAATTGGTGGGTGGAGGGTCATAAGCAATCCTTGCCACCAGTGATGTTTTCAGTGATTCTTTGAAAGCATCCTGAGATCTCTGGGAATACGGGCTGGTTTTGATTGCGAAGATATTTACAGAATCTGAAGTTAGAAGAGAATAAATGAGTATCAGGCATGCAGTCCAATCTGCTATCCAAAAATTTAACTGATTAGTTCCAGGACAATTAGAAAATAATTCCCTCTCACCCCAAATTGCAGTTATGTATCTGTCTAGACTACTCAAAAATGCAGGAGGAGTCTAACCTGAGATATCCCTGTGGCATTAACTATATGCTCCAGTTTCACAAATTTAGTTCATTAGCTCAGCTATTGCCTGAGCAGTCACACAGAGCTCTCAGTAAGAGAAGTAACATCTAGATAGGGCTGAGCAATTCAAGACAAGGTGAAAAAATTGTTTCAGTCAGTCTATTGTGTTGAAGGGTATATTTTACTCAGGCAAGAGTCCTGTGCCTATTTGCACGGGGATGTGCACTGCTCTTGCTCTCCTCTCTGCCACCAGTTTTGCAGATCTACTTAGATTCACTCCAGGGTTTCATTTCCACAGCTAGAACATCAGCTCCTCGACAAGACTACCTCAAGCACCATGCAAAATGGTAAAAGAGAAATACTAATTTTCATACAAATAAATTAGAGGGAGTTTCCCTCCCGCCTTTTTCTCCTACATGCAAAACAGAGGCCTACTTACCATTTCCCGTAAGTCTTGCAGCTCTGAGGTTTGTATTGACTCAGAGCAAAATCATTTACACTAGTAAAGAAAGAAGGCAAAGATTTCTCTCTAAATTTAATGCAGCCTTTTTCCTGACTGGTTCAATTTCAGAAACAAACAGTATAAGGTTCTCTCTGAGTGTTAGTACAACTCCCTTGTAAAAGACCAACCAACAGAAACAGTGCAGAAGGTGAAGATAAAGCACAGTCTTCCTACGCTCTCCGGTTTCATGTTAAGATCATTCAGCATGTGACTTACAGTACATTTCCTGCAGCCTCTAAAGATGCTCAGCAGGTCTGTAGCAGGTCTCAACAGGTAAAATAAAAAAGAATAATTATTTTAAACAATTTGTATATTTTACATGTTAATTTAGCAGGGGGGACTTTCATGCTATCCGTCCTTCAAACGTTCCCACAGCAAGCTTTCCCAAACCTGTCCTCTGGGTGAATATTTCTAAGGGCGAGAAGTTCACAGTCCTGAATGCTAAACTCCTGCTCGTTGTGGTGCGTCAGCCCACAAAGCCCCTGATGACAGTGAGAGATTTACTGGTCCATGGAACTGAAACTGCTGCTTCATTTCACTTAGAAAACAGACTTCAGAAGATCTTTATCGAGGACAATAAAAACTTTTGGTTACTCCTAACCTGGGCTGCTTCAAGCCAGCTATAGAAAGATGAAAGACGCTGTCTTGCTGTACTTATCTACTGAAACCTTCCAGTCTTTTTTAGCTCTGGATTGAAATATGATCATTTTTAATCACTATATTGTTAGAACTTGTTCACCCTGACACAATTAATGCAATGAGAATGCATCTGCGCAGCAAAGTGTTTGATCATTATTTCATTTTAAATGGGGGATATACAATTACCGCAGTGCAGAAACTCCCATTTTTTTTATTGAAGAATTCATTGTTCTCTGTGAGATTAACTATGACTCTCCCATTTTTTTGCCAGTATTTTCTTCTCCAGTTGGAACAGTGGTTTTTTTGTGACTGGTAGGAATTCTATTAACCTACGTTGAGCGTTTGGCTTCAAAGGAGTAATAACAAATAGGATGAATGACTGACATCTGCCTGCACTAATAAATCCCATGTCTAATGCTATTTTAGCTAGAAAAGTATTATCTTCCTAATGTATGGAATTCACTTCACAAAAAGAACATTGCCTTTTTTTTTTTTTTTCAGAATCTCATGTGGAATAAAATGTTGGGTTATATATTCTTATCTTATTTGAGGATTTTTGTGCCATGTACTGCTTGTTTCCAAACAATTCAGAAATATGTCTTTTGGACAAAATTATCTGTTTAGTATAAACCTATACTAGAAAATGATAGAAAATAAATGTTTTTTCTACTTTTGAAAATGTCAACAGCTGTTTACATCAATTCAATCCTTCTTCCCACAAAGGAATAATTTTTTAAGAAGAAAAAAAACCACAAGAGAGATGAATATGAAGTACAGCATCGACAACATGCTGTTACAGAGGTTACATTTGAGAACATGGTGGTATGATTGCCTGTAAGTGGTAGGGCATGGGCCTCTGACTTGTACTGACATAAATCAAAGGTAACAGCTGTGTAATCAAGGATATTATAAAAAGAAATAAAGTTCAAGTGATATTAGCCAATGTTATGTTATACATAGGTATGTATACATACATATATAAATATGTTTGTACAGTCTCCCTTGTCATTTTGCTGAAAAAATTTCACAGAGGTAATTTTCATTTTATTCCACCACACAGGCAATGTAATGATTCTGTGGGGCAGTAATGGTTCCATTTGTAAATATGTTGTGGTTTAGTGCCGAGTTCATTTACTTTTTGTTTAAATTTGCTTTTCATTGTTTTACTATGTAGTTAAACATGTATTTGAATTACAGTACAGCTTAGTTATGGTGGCTTCTATATTCAGGGAAAACAAGGATAAATAAAACTCAAAATAAAATAAAACCATATGCCAAGTATGAATGCTTTGAACCTTTGCAACAACAGAGGAAGCGAAATGTGAATTCTTTCCTGTGAAAACATTTGGGGAAAGCATGAAATCGGGGAACTGGCCGGGTTCTGCGCTCTGCTTGTTTACCCAAGCAAACACATAATTGCACCAGCTTACGCAATGCACTGTCGCGCCTTACCTGCAGTCCCTTCACAGAGAAGACTTTCAGGAAGGAAACACTTAATAAAGACAAAAAAAAAAAGATCCAAAACCCCTGCAGTTCCCACATAAAATCAGCCCCTTCCTCTGAAAACTCGCGCTTGCTCCACAGCTCTGGGGAAGAGCAGCAGTTGTTGCTAGGACTGGGAGATCCTGGAGGGATCCTGACTGCAGCCTTAGAAAAAAATTAGGAGATACTTGGAGAACAGTCTGAGGCAGATCAGCCAGAGGTGTGGTTCGTGGCCGGAGCCAGAAGAGGCCCTGGGGAGGGATACTGGGAAGAAAGGCCAGGTTTGGACAAGGTCCTCCCAGGGAGAACTGGGACCTGCCAGGATGGGACCAGGCCTGCGAGTCAGAAGAGGAGGTTAAGTTTAGGGGCCAGGTGAAGGAATGGAGTCAACAAGAAGTGAAATAAAGGAATATAAGCAGACTGAGAGGCAAAGACCCATTTTAGAAAGGGAAGGGATGATTCTGTGCACCAGTTAATGCACTCTAAGTAGGTCGGACGCAACCAGACCTTGGATTCAAGCTAGGGACTCTCGAGCAGAAATTGGGTGGTGAATGCAAAATTAAGACACCAAATGCCACTGCACAGCTGCCACATAAGCCTGCAGACACCTAAGCACCAGAGACGCTTTCCTCCTTTGCTGCCATTCCCCGGTGCCAGGGTTCACATCTCAGCACATTCCCAGAACGGGCCCATTTCTGACAGGGCTGAGCAGCTGGGGAACCAGGCATTCCTCTGCCTAAATCCCCGAAGGGGCATAATCGGAGAGGCATTTGCAAAGCATGCCGAATGCACTCGTGACTGCCGCTTTCCTTTAAATGTTACCACGAGGGGCCCCTTTGCAACGCTCGTGGGGTTAAGGCTCTTGCCCAGGCTGCAGAAGAGCACCTTTGTTTCCAAACAGCTATCTCCAGGATCTGGGAACTGAGCCTAGACCTACACTTATGTCTCCTAGTCTGGCCAGCAGGCAGGCTATGGTCCCTGGAAGAGGTGTTGGAAATAAGTTTGCATCCAGTTTGTGGAAGTATGTGGGCTGCACCTGGACTGGTATCTGGTACAGATCTGTGGGAATCGCATGGCTGCACCATGGTGGAGACTGGGAGAAGGATGTTCTTGCAAAAGAGGGGGTTAACCAGCCCGGCAGCATGGCCTGGAAGTGCCACTACGAGGTCAACATCTCTCCAGGCTGCCAACCAGGCTGGTTCCCATCGCCAGGTGTCTGCTGGCCCCCATGCATTGCCAGGGAGCCCCAGTGCAGATGCCGGGGTGCTGGCAGATAGATGAACATTAAAAAAGAGACCCTTAATAAGTGTCAGAGCATAGTTGTGTTGGCAGAGGCAGACCTTGGCAGCTAAGGTAAAGGTGCAGTTTTGAGCCCTACCTGCTATTATGTCCCACACAAGCCAATTCCTATTGCTATTTTGTTTTGCAGTAAAAGCACCAAATAAACCTGACTAGCACTTTACATGATGTTGATTCATAGCTTCACCCTCTAAGATTAATTTCCTTTTTTATCTCTTCTTTATTGATTTTAGTCCCCTCAGTGGCATACCATAGATGAGAACACCCTAATATTTATTACACCCACATATATTTATCATACGTCAATGCATGACTACAGTAGCGGAAGGCAATAACAAAGGAATAGTGTTATAACAACCACTGTGTGTATGGTTACTGCAATAGCTGCTTGATTATGTTATTAAGTACACGCTTTACTTAACCACATATAAAACGCAGTCTGCATTCCCCATGTGTTGTAGTGTTTAAAACCTATATCCTCACTCGAAACAGAGATACCTCAAGCTCTGAATTTCTAGCCATGCCTCCACTGCACTCAGACCAGGCTTTCTTCATGGCCAGACTCCCCTCCATGTACTGTGTGCCTGCAGACATGGCCCCAGGCATACCCAGAGCCCGTAATCCGGGGTGCCTGCCTCAGCGTGCTTGGGGGTGAGCGTGCTGCCAGGCACAGCCAGGCAAGCTGCCTGCAAGACACGGCTGCAGCAGGAGGAGGCTGGCACCTGGGCACCGCTCAGCCTCTGCTCGCTCTCATGACTATCTTGGAGATAGTATTTTTCCACTAGAAAAATATTTCCCCACTTCCTCTCGACTCACACATTGGACTATGCAGAACGGGAGCCCATTCTCTTTGACAAGCGCTTTAATAAGTTAGTCATTTATTTCCTTGTACTTTCACCAGTCTCTCTGTCCTGAGATAAAAGTGAACAAACAAAGAACTTTTTTTATCCCTGTCAGTTATTTCTTGCTCAAGCTACTGTTCCACTGATAGTGCTAAACAAGGGGGAGGAAAAGACGATGAAAAAGGCACTGACATGGGCTTAAATTGCAGCTCACCCTTTTATTTGTAAAGGGAAGGAAATACAGAAAACTGTGAAACCTTTCTCAAACCAAATTTATGTATCCCAAATTAGGGATTACCGCTGGGAAGTGGTCTGGTCCATGGAGACCTGACAGAGCTCACACCTCTGCTGTAACCCTTATACTGAAACATCTTATTTTCCCCCTAGTAATCCTTGGAATCTCACCACACTTGGATTCGTTTCACAGAATCACAGAATCACAGAATTTTCAGAGTTGGAAGGGACCTCTAGAGATCATCTAGTCCAACTCCCCTGCTAAAGCAGGATTGCCCAGAGCACATTACTCAGGACTGCATCCAGGCGGGTCTTGAAAATCTCCAGAGAAGGGGACTCCACAACCTCCCTGGGCAGCCTGTTCCAGTGCTCTGTCACCCTAACCGTAAAGAAGTTTTTCCATGTATTTGAACGGAACTTCCTATGTTCCAACTTGTGCCCATTGCCCCTTGTCCTGTCACTGGGAACCACTGAAAAAAGTCCGGCTCCATCCTCCTTCAACCCACCCTTTAGAGACTTGTACGCCATAATATGGTCTCCCCTCAGCCTTCTTTTCTCCAGGCTAAAGAGTCCCAGCTCTCTCAGACTTTCCTCATAAGGGAGATGCTCAAATCCCTCAATCATCTTAGCTGCCCTACGCTGGACACTCTCCAGTAGTTCCCTGTCTCTCTTAAACTGGGGAGCCCAGAACTGGACACAGTATTCCAGTTGTGGCCTCACCAGTGCAGAGTAGAGGGGGAGAATGACCTCCCTCGACCTGCTGGCCACACTCTTCCCTATGCAGCCCAGGATTCCATTGGCCTTTTTGGCGACAAGGGCACATTGCTGGGTCATGGATAATTTACTATCTACCAGGACCCTCAGATCCTTCTCCTCAGAACTACTTCCCAGCAAGTCCACACCTAACCTATACTGGTGCCTAGCATTCTTCCTCCCCAGGTGCAGGACCTTGCACTTGCTCTTGTTGAACCTCATTAGGTTCTTCTCTGCCCAGCTCTCCAGCCTGTCCAGGTCACGCTGGATGGCAGCGTGGCCCTCTGGAGTGTCAGCCACGCCTCCCAGTTTGGTATCGTCAGCAAACTTGCTGAGGATACATTCTGTTCCCTCATCCAGGTCATTGATGAATATATTGAACAAGATTGGACCCAGTATTGACCCCTGGGGCACACCGCTGGTTACAGGCCTCCAACTAGACTCTGTGCTGCTAACCACAACCCTCTGGGTTCTGTCACACAGCCAGCTCTCAATCCACCTTGCTGTCACCTCATCTAGCCCACACTTCCTCAGCTTCCTAATGAGGATGTTATGGGAGACTGTCAACAGCTTTGCTGAAGTCAAGGTAGATGACATCTACAGCTCTCCCTTCATCCAGCCAACCAGTTATAACACCATAGAAGGCTATCAGATTGGTCAAGCATGATTTACCCTTGGTAAATCCATGTTGACCACTTCCAATAACTTCCTGTTCCTTAACGTGTTTGGAGATGACATCCAGAATGAGTCGCTCCATTACCTTCCCAGAGACAGAGGTGAGACTAACCGGCCTGTAGTTCCCCGGGTCCTCCTTCTTGCCTTTTTTGAAGATTGGAGTGATGTCAGCCTTCCTCCAGTCCTCCGGCACCTCTCCTGTTCCCCATGACCTTTCAATGACGATAGAGAGTGGTCTGGCAATAACATCTGCCAGCTCTCTCAGCACTCGTGGGTGCATCCCATCAGGGCCCATGGACTTATGGATGTCCAGCTTGGCCAAGAGGTCTCTGACCCGGTCCTCCTCAACTGAGGGAAAATCTTCCTCTCTTCAGACCTTCCCCCTTGCCTCCAGGGTTTGCGATTCATGAGGGACAGATTTAGCAGTGAAGACTGAAGAAAAGGCATTCAGTAGCTCTGCCTTCTCTGTGTCTTCCACCACTAGGGCACCCGTCTCATTCATCAGTGGGCCTACATTTTCCCTAGTCTTCCTTTTTCTATTGATATACTGAAAGAATCTCTTCTTATTATCTTTAACTGCAGTGGCCAAGCTGAGTTCCGATTGAGCTTTGGCCCTTCTAATTTTCCCCCTGCATAGCTTCATTACATCTTGGTAATCCTCATAAGTTGCCAACCCCCTTTTCCAGAGAATATAGGTTTTCCTTTTTTTCCTGAGGTCCAGCCAAAGCTTTCTATTTAGCCAGGTTGGTCTTCTTCCCCGTCGACTCGTTTTCCGGGACATGGGGATGGCCTTCTCCTGTTCTTCTAAGAGTACCTGCTTGAAGTATGACCAGCCTTCCTGGGCACCTTTGCCCTTCAAAACTGCCTCCCAAGGGACACTCTTGACCACGCTCCTAAACAAGCTAAAGTCTGCCCTTTGGAAGTCCAAGGTGGCAGTTCTGCTGGCTCCCTGCCTTGCTTCACCAAGAATTGAAAACTCTACCATTTTATGATCACTCTGCCCAAGACGACCTCCAACCTTTACATCCCCCACAAGACCTTCTCTGTTAACAAACAGTAGGTCCAGTAGGGCACTTCCCCTGGTTGGTTCCTTCACCAACTGTGTTAGGAAGTTGTCTTCCACACACTCCAGGAACCTCTGGGACTGTTCCCTCTCTGCTGCATAGTATTTCCAGCAGAAATCTTGGAAGTTGAAGTCCCCCACGAGAACAAGGGCAAGTGATCGTGAGACCTCTGCCAGCTGCTTATAGAATATTTCATCAGTTTCTACATCCTGATTTGGGGGTCTATAACAAACTCCCATCACGATGTCTGCCTTGTTGGCCTTCACCTTGATTCTTATCCATACACTCTCACCGCTGTCATTTGCCTTGTTCTAGACATTCAAAACTGCCCCTAACATAGAGGGCCACCCCACCACCTCTCCTTCCTTGCCTATCTTATCTGAAAAGCTGGTAGCCATCGATCACAATGCTCCCTTGTGTGTGTCTTCCCACCACGTTTCTGTTATGGCAACTATATCATAGTTTCCTTGCTGTACAATGGCCTCCAGTTCCTCCTGTTTATTCCCCACGCTGCATGCATTAGTGTAGATGCACTTCAGCTGGGCTAATTGTCCTGTCACTTTTTTGGGGGGACAAACCCTAATTCCCACCTGATCATGCTCAGACACTTCTATAGGTACCAAATTATCACTACCCAATTTGAGCAAAATTGACAAGGAGTCTCCACATCACCACCCAGAACACAAAATGCAAGATAAATCCTGGTTTAAAGACATGAGAGGTGATTAGAATACAACTGTAAGAGATTGAAGTACTGGTGAGAACAACATATATGATCCGTCAACACCCCAGTGGTAACCCCAGGCCACCTTCCAGGTCTCCAGGCAAAGCAGGACTCTGGTATAACTCCGATGGCCCCAGCGTCCATATGTGTGAAGCTACTCAACAGCCTTTCCAACTCCAAGTGTTAAGCTCCAGCTCCATTCTGACACTATCCCTCATTATATCTCTCTGTGTATTCAGTGTCCGGAAAAAATAACCTAAGCCATGTGCCATAGACATTGGGACCCTTTCTCAGCATAAAACCTGGTTTTGTTGTTGCTATTGCAATCCCATCAGAATCAGCCCCCGCCGCACACCCCTCACATCATTTCCCCTTGGATTCCTTTGCTCTATTCACCTCACTTTCCATTTACTGCTTCTATATGCGTCTTGGCATCGGACACTACATACAATAAAAAAAGATTGTGGAATTTCATTCTCTTTTATTTATTCAATAAATCCCAGAAAGGGATATCTTTTTATAGATAGGAAACCTTCTTTAAGGAAAGATAAGAGGAATACACATTTAGTTATTAAGTAGGGAATCAATAACTGTAATAATAATGCATAAAAAAGCAACAGCTCCTGGGGTGGTATAATACATTATTATTAATTTTATTATGGTATAATACATAACTGCTGATATCATCGGAATGATTCAAATTAAACCAGCTGAGAGTCTACCTACAGTTTTTAAGGGGCTTTAAAAAGGTACATAAAACTCTAACTATATGAGAGGTCTGTAATCCATTGACCAAACAAAATACAGTGAAAGTGCATGCCTGTAAGAAACACTGTACATGCTCTGCAGACAGCTTCCAAACCACAATATCTTAGCAGCTTTCATTTTCCAAAACAAAAAGCAATAAACTATATAATGCACAGTTACGCTGCCAAAATAGTTTTAGCAATTATAGTTAGATAAGCACAAACACATCCAAAATGAATAAGGCTTGTGGTGTTTTTTTTGTGTGTATATGCTTTAGAAAAACCATATTCTTTTATGTCTTATCCACAGGGTAGAAGAACTACGAACGCTATAGTACACCATAAGCAGGGTTTAGAGCCAAAAACTTAGTCTATTGTATTGCAACTAAACTAGTCCTGTTTTGGCTATTAGGTTTTGTTTTGTGGGGTTTTTTTTTTCATCTCAAGAAAAATAATAGGGCTAGCCAGCTGCTCATTTGAGGCATGTCAATGATTTATTACTTGTTTTTAAAGTAAATGGAAAGAGAGAAGTGTCAGTTCAATTTGAAACATAATCTGAAGTGAGAGTGGGTGTGTTAATCATTTTGGGTTTTGCCAAGCATGATCTAAAAATGTGTCTAAAACATTGGTGGTGCCTATTTGTTCTTTCGATCAGTAACACAGAACAGACCAGTTCATAAGATGCTACTGCTCATGATCTGAGTCGAGGGAAAGTACACTGTGATGGCTGGCAGAGCGACCTGGCCTGAGCTGACACACATAAAGTAACCAGAGTCAGCTTGACTGTGGCATTTATTCTCAGTTCTACATCTGCACCTTGGACATAACAACACTGATGTGTCTGAGGATTTCTCACCATCACCTGTGACTGAGCGGAGACGGACGCTCAGCTTGCCCTCATCTGGGGAATGTTATACTAATAATTTCTTTGTGATCTGGACCAGAACTCCAGGTTAATGCTCTGTAATTATTAGTTACAGCTAAAAAAAGTTCCCTTTTTGTGGAAGAGGGTGAACTGAATAATCCCATAAGTTTACATCTGACATCCTATTAAACCTCACCAATAAAATTAATGCAATAAGCAATGCACCGCACAGCTTGTCCACCTCAAAAATTATTATTGTATTATATGGCAGTGGGAAGACTCATCTCACAGTCTTGTCTCCCATCACCGAACTTATTCTCCCACCAAAGACATTTTCCCCCCTATACTTAAGATCACCGTGTTTGACTGAAATATTGCCTGACCTTGAACTTCACCAAGCTGTTGCTCTTCTTGGCTACCCAGTTTGCAGGGGAGCAACTGAAAGAGCTACTTAGTACTTTTAATCTTATTCATCCATGGGCACTGCTAGCAATCATCAAGTTGAACTACTAATGCATAATTGACCTTACAGCTCAGACTGGCTCCATCCTAGTGTCCGAGGCAGCACAGTGGAGGAGAATGGTGTTTTAGAGCTGTGAATGGTACCACAAACTGGTGTGCAGAACTCTGTTGCAGACAGTAGCATGCAAGGTAGAAACACCACAGCTTGATTTTCAGAAACTGGCTAAAATTAGCATTAAGAAACACCTTTTTTTTCTATACCCAAAATACAGGACTGTGCAGGGCCATGTTTTCAACTGAAAGCAACACTTTCAGGGAAAGCTTGAGTATTCAGCAGAGGCATGTCAAATGAAAGAGGAAAATTGAAGACCTTTTGATGACACTCCCCCTTATGTTTAAACTACTGTTTTTCTTATTCCCATCTCTTCCTGAGTTTTGTTGAGACAGTTCTTGGTGGGTGGGAAGAACATCAGTAATATTTTCTAACAGCTGAGACCATTGCACCATTACTGGGATGGCAGAAGCTGACAAGTGCACCCACTAACCATTACCTTGAGTTTGCATCTTCTCAGCTGATCCTGTTCTGCTCATATCCATGATCTATTGAGACAGCATGATGTGAAACAAGGACCTTTTCCCTGGCACAGGTTTATACTTCATACTGCCACACCTGTCATTTTTGTTAATGGGTTGTAGCTGGAGTGCCCAGAAAGACAGTGCTACATACGGGCCATGCACTTCTCATTTTCCTGACTAAAATAGAGGTCTCTGGTCAAAACTTAGCTAATAGTCAGCATGACATCTCTGGAAGGAGGTGACTCTCTAAAAAAACCATCTTTTAGTCATAACATAAATAAGCTTTAGGAGATTTAGGTGTCTACATTCCACTGCAAGCTGGGTCTTTAAATCCCCTAAGTTCTTAAAAAATCCTGGGCTTTGTTCATGCAATAATCAGCATCATCCCTGTCCTTCAAAAATCTGCAACTAACTAAGCCCCTTAATTCAGAATTAGCTTTCAGTAATGCAAATGAAGACACCAGGGAACCTGACCAAATTTGAATCTGGGCCACATGATAAATTCACAAGTAATCTCTAACTGTTTATCAGAAGATTGCTGCTGGTGTAATTTCTTAGAAATTCAATCCAGCTATTAGCAGTAGGCACTAATTTCATGCAAAAATAATGTGAGTTTATACAAAATGTTGGGTTTTAAGCACAAGCTAAACATGGTTCCAATAAATTTTATGTTCTTTTATATTGCTTGATCTCAGACTTGGTATTGCAAGTCCTAGAAACAACTACACATTTAAAGCTCTTTCTTCAACTATTAAAGTGTGGGAAAATTCAAAATACGCTTACTCATTTGTATTTATTTAATCCTTCTTCTGATTTCTTAAAAACAAGGAATTGTATTTATGGGCCCAAAGAAATCATAGAATCATAGAATGGTTTGGGTTGGAAAGGACCTTAAAGATCACCTAGTTCCAACCTCCCTGACATGGGCAGGGACACCTCCCACGAGACCAGGTTGCTCAAAGCCCCATCCAACTGGCCTTGAACACGTCTAGGGATGGGGCCTCAACAACTTCTCTGGGCAGCCAGTTCCAGTGCCTCACCACCCTCAGAGCGAAAAATTTCTTCCTGTTCTCTAATCTAAACCTACCCTCTTCTGGTTTGAAGCCATTGCCCCTTGTCCTATCACTGCATGCCCTTGTAAAAAGTCCCTCCCCAGTTTTCTTTCAGGCCCCCTTCAAATACTGGAAGGCTGCAATAAGGTCCCCCCAGACCCTTCTCTTCTCTAGGCTGAACAACCCCAACTCTCTCAGCCCCTTCTCACAGGACAGGTGCTTCAGCGCTCTGGTCATCTTTGTGGCCTTCATCTGGACCCGTTCGAACAGGTCCATGTCCTTCCTGTGTTGAGGACTCCAGAGCTGGACGCAGTACTCCGGATGGGGTCTTACGAGAGCAGAGGAGAAAGGCAGAATCACCTCCCTCGACCTGCTGGCCACTCTTTTGATGCAGCCCAGGATACGGTTGGCTTTCTGGGCTGCAAGTGCACATTGCCAGCTCATGTTGAGCTTCTCATCAACCAACACCCCCAATTTTCCTCAGGGCTGTTCTCAATCTAGTCTCTGCCCAGCCTGTACTTGTACATGGGATTGCCCCGACCCAGGTGCAGGATCTTGCACTTGGTCTTGTTGAACTTCATGAGGTTTGCACAGGCCCACCTCTCAAGTCTGTCCAGGTCCCTCTGGATGGCATCCCTTCCCTCCAGCATGTCAACTGCTCCACACAGCTTGGTATCATCAGCAAACTTACTGAGGGTGTGCTTGATTCCACTGTCCATGTCACTGACAAAGATATTAAATAACACTGGTCCCAGTACTGACCCCTGAGGAATGCCACTCATCACTGGTTTCCACTTGGACATTGAACTGTTGACTGCAACTCTTTGAGTGCATCCAAAAAATTGGTACACATCGGGCACCTATGTTATCATGTTCTAAATTAATGTGTTATGAATTTCTGATGTAGACAAGGAAGTGTAAGTATTGACATTTGCCAGCTGGACAAGCTGAGACCTGGCCTTCCATTATCTTACAGCAGAACCCACAGCCACACGCTCACAATGTGGAGCCCAAATCAGGATTTCAGAATGCATTAATTGCCATATTCTGGCAATCCAGTTCATGTCATTCGGGCAAATCTATAAGTTCCTTGGGAAAACACCTGGCAAAATGTCCAAAACTAGTCACCTATTTCATTTAGAATGGAGTTCTGAATGCTGTGGAGTAGAAATATTCATAGCCCTGTGCTTGGTCACACAGTTTTGGTGTGCTGCAGGTACAAATGACAACCTGTTTTCACACTGTGTACCTTCTATGTGTCCAGTGTTTTATCAATGTAAAAAAGCTGGCCTTATACAGATGTGGAGAGTTTCACGTATTTTTGACAAACTAGGCAGATTTGCCTATTCTGGAACTGATGATGTAAGAGAAATTATATGAACAGAAAGGATGGAGAATTACTAACATAAAAAGATGGGGAAATTAAGAAAAAAAATATCGTTTCTACATCCTTCATACGATTCTGCTCTGGTGAGACCACGCGTGGAGTACTGTGTCTGGCTCTGGAGCCCTTAGCACAGGAAAGATGTGGATCTGTTGGAACAGGTCCAGAGGAAGGCCACAAAAATGATCAGAGGGGTGGAGCACCTCTCCTGTGAGGACAGGCTGAGAGAGTTGGGGTTGTTCAGCCTGGAGAAGAGATGGTTCCTGGGAGACCTTGTTGCAGCCTTTCAATACTTAAAGGGTGCCTACAGGAAAGATGAGGACAAATTTTTTAGCAGGGCCTGTTGCAATAGGACAAGCGGTAATGGCTTTAAACTAAAAAAGGGTAGATCTAAACTAGATAGAAGGAAGAAATTTTTTACAATGAGGGTGGTGAGACACTGGCACAGGTTGCCCAGAGAGGTAGATGCCCCACCCCTGGAAACATTCAGAGTCAGGCTGGACGGGGCTCTGAACAACCTGATCTAGTTGAAGATGTCCCTGCTCATTGCAGGGGGTTTGAACTAGATGACCTTTAAAGGTCCCTTTCGACCAAAACTATTCTATGATTCTATGACATTTCAAAGACAAAGGAAAAACCTGTATAATATTGCCTTTTGTTATCAGAAAGATGGTGAAGCTGATCTGCTAAAGGGGTTTGACTACCTGAGGACAGAAGAGAATTCCAAATTTCTGAAGCACAGAAAACTTAATGATTTATCACAGATAGTTATGAGTCCACGGAGACTCCACCTTCTCTTTTGGTAGTGGACAATATACTACATACCAATAAAATCAAATAGACATAAAGATCTTGAAAACAATGCAAACAACTATAGACAGCATACTCTTGTTCCTAAGTCTATCCTAAGGCTCCAGGTGACAAAAACAGGGGAGCATTTGTTTCAAGAGGATTACAATTATCGTGAATTCTGCTCAAGCATCAATCTGCACCATGTTTCTCTTGAAAGCAGAACAAAGTCAGAGAGAGGTCACAGTCACTGCTTATTTATTTACTTGTATATTTTTGGAGATAAGCAGGAGTATGGGAAAGGTATTGCGAAAAAAAGTAGCAAAGAATGATACACAGAAAAGAAACAAAAGGGTTGCTAGCAACATTAAAAAGACTAGAGGTTGGGTTTAAAGAAAGATTGTAAAGGCACCATGGGCTAGAGGAATTTTTTCTGTTCCTGAAGTTTGTGGGATTTCCTGTTTGTGCTCTGCATCTTCCCGTGGATTGCTGGCAGTCAATTTTCTGCAATTAGCTGCAATTTATTCCTCTTCACATCTGGTACAGTTTCTCATTCCTGACTCAAGAGTGTCAATGTTTTCTGCCTTTCTGATGGGTCGGGACTGCATTTCTGCTACATCTCACCTAAATGAGTAGGACTTCAGAGAGCCCACAGGCTCTTCTGGAGTGCAACCAGGGTGAGGAGATAAACAGATGTGCAGCAGACAACAAGGAGGAGTTTGCTACACAGATCAAAGTACTCAGAAGTGGTATCACTAACTCCAAATTATTACGGCCCTTTGGCATGAAAGAGGTAGGCTTTAACACGTATATACAACACCATTTTGCAAAAAGTTTAAGTGTGTTTAACGTAAAATGCTGAAGTCTCATTTGAATCAATAGGATTTAAGTGTACGTCTTGGCATATGCATTGTGTGGTGTGTTGTGAATATTTTGCAAATGTTGGTGGGTCTGTGCCTACAGAAATGGTGGCATAGGAAAAAGTATACTCCAACCATGCAGAGTATGGCTATCCTTGAAAGTCACTCATTTGAGATTTGCTTTCACAGAGACATCAAATATAATATAATCAAGCATAGATATAATAACACATGATAAAACTCTGTGCAAATGGAAATGAAACATGATTTCTAATAAATAGTTTGCTTTTGGAAAAGGTCTTTAAACTGTGTGAGAAGTGCCACATGCCAGCTTTATATATTCGCACAAACCATCATTTCCTAGAGGCAGTCATTGACTGAAGGTCTATACAGGTTTTTTCCATGCTGTCAGAGAGATGAAATATTTTCCTTGTGGAAACTTCTGGGCACCATAATGTACTCAGAAAAGTTAATGTATTCAGAAATATCTCTAAAAATTATTTTGCACTTGGTGGCAAATATATCACAAAGACTCTGTGACAAGCTAACAGTGATCCTGCTGTTGCTGAAGAGGAACAACTGGATGACATATAGATGACCTGACCCCAGTTTAAGGAAGCATGTTGCAGACAGGCATTCCTGTGCAAAAGGAGCATAAACCATCCATACCAGATAGGCCTGAGGTGATGGGGGCATGACTTAAGTAAAATTCAAGAAGTCCCTACTTCACATTTAGAAAGTATTTTTCTATGTTGTCTCATGACTGATCCATCTCCAACCTCCCCAACTTCTGCCCGCTCCACATCCCCACAAGTCATTCTTCCTCAAACCCTTTCAGTCATACAGCAACTCTAACATTTTTGCTGTTTGTACCCCTGGGGCGTAGTCTTACTTATCTGTGTCCTACCACAATCTTCAAGCACCTCTTGAGACGCCACAGTGCAAGAACAGGTTCAGAAGCTGTTTCTGCAGGCAGGTTATGGCAGAGGAACTTGCTAAGAGGACTGGATGGCACAGACTAAATAACCCTGGAGCACTCAAACACATGGGGCTTATGCAGCCATTTAAACTGGTTGAGCATTAGGCCAGCTTTGTGTCAGTGTTTCATTTTTCTCATAGAACAGATGCTTGTTTTATGTTGTATCTTCCATATTCTCTCAGTATCGAGCATTTCGCAAATAACTCCATCCATGACAAATAAAACCTGACAGAATTCAGTGCATGGGAGACAGATGTAAATGAGCAGTGTTGCTTTGACCAGCTGTATCTGGCTGAACCTCAGCAGCAAGCTGTCTGTCAAACTCTGCCATTAAAAAAAAAACCCTCACATCTTGTGAGCCGGTGTGTGTGTGCACTGCAGAAGCCTGTGTTAGAATAGCAATCATGCTAAATGGGGAAGGAGAGGGCCTGTGATGGAGCAGCTGCCACAACTCAACGCAGCTTCATTTAGCTTTTCCCCCTCCCACAATAAATGCTAAATCTACCCCGCTAAAGAGGAGTTCAAGCCATGAAGATATTCCCCACAGAAGAAGATTATAAAGCCCTGTGATGAGCCTGGAGCGAAATTAAAAATAGCCTGTGAAATGAATGTGCTTTTCTTAGTCTGCTTTGGGAGGTTTCATGAAGGAGGTTTTGCTTCTCAAAGCAGTACATGTAATCTCACATGGATAGATCCCAAGTTGTCCGCTGTGTAACAAATGTAGATGGCTGTTCAAAAGGAATGCGGTCGCCTTGTCTGGGGTCTTTTTTTGCGGTGCCGGAGCAAGGGGAGCGTGTGTGTGCATGCGAGTATGTGTGTAGGAAAAGGAGGGCTCAGCCAGTCGATCAGATTTCATTAGGTTTCTAACTGCCAGCTTTAGGCTAGTGGTTTTGGAATATTACTTGGGATCATTTCAAGTATTTTCAGCTTTGAAAAGCAAGTTGTTGTAGTTTCTAATTAAAAGAGAGGAAAAAAAGGCCCCTTTGTCAGTTAATAAATAATGGTCATTGACACTTCAGTTCAAAAAAAACAGGAAACTCTGGAGCTTTCCTTTCTCCCATCTCAGCTAAGGGCTCCTGGCAAGAGGCAGTGTCCCCAGCAGAGGACCACCTGCGGCTCGGGAGCAGCCAAGTTCTCAAGCTGAGATAGAGGAATTTTATACATGACCATGATGTCCACTTCCACTCCAGGCCATCTTGAAGCCAGATGGATCTCTACTTTCAAGATACAGAAGTGAAGGGTGCCAGATTTACAGTATAAAACACCTTCTTTTAGCATTACTCAGTCTGTGGGATCCCTGGCTGCTTATTTTATCCCTCATAATATTAGAAAAGAATATGGATCCTGCCAAGTTTAGTAGTTTCATGTAAAGCACTGACAAATGACCTTAGATGGTAAATTCCCTGGGCGCTGTCTTATGCCTGCAAAGTACCATGCGCACTCCTGCTGAAATATATATAACATAGTTTCAAGTCCAGGGAGAAGATCTATTTAAAATTTCTTTCAGTTCCTGCCTCATTCATGTCACTTATTCCATCATGTGAATCATGCTATCCATCCACGGATGCCAATAAGAAGGATGGATTTTCAAGTATATCTAAGCACAGACTCCCCTGCTTTGTGGCAAAGTAGTTGGTATGGGTACATTTTTAAGGGTGCCTACCACAATTTAACTCCCAAAAGTGTGGCAGCTATATAGATCTAAAGGCTGCTGAGGGCTGTTAAGTCAAGTGAGATAAATTGCCCTATAGATGTTCTTATCTCTTTCTAGTGCCTACAGAAGAAGCCTAGGCAACCAGCTTACACACAGCAACTATTACTGACACGCCTAAAGTCATATGAGATGAATCCAACCCCTTCCCCTAAGTTACTATGGAAAATTCTTAGCCCGGCCTGATAACATCAAAATTATTTCGCGTAGAGATTACAGTATCTTCAGAAAGTTTGGAGAATGATAACACCTTCCTATCTTCTCCAGATACATGGAGCTCCTACATACTTGACACAGCTAAACTGAAAATACAATTCATTCTTGATGTGATCAAGTGAATAGGAAGTTGACAGGACTTGTATCTGTTACACTAGTGCTCTACACTATCCTAGAACTCACTGTATGTAGGTGTCTTCAAGTTTTCTGTGTAGAGATCTGCAGAGACTATAGGTGAAATTAAAACCTAGCACTAAATTAACCATGGCTAGAGAGAGCACCACACTCACTGGTTTTTCTGTGGCTCATGTGAGAGTAAGCATGGCCAGGAACAACTAAGCTGAGCCTTGTACCTCAATATGAGAAAGGTGGGTTAGTTAAAAATTCTCTGGTCTTTCAGACACTTTTCTTCTCTATTCTATTTCTCTGATAATGATCCAAAAAATCTTGGAAGGGTCCCTTCATAGAAGTTTTACATGACATCAGCTTTTCCTGTGACCAGCTCAAAAAACAACTGTAAGAGGTATATATGGAAACAATAAAGACCTACTGTTTTTTATGGAAGTATAATGCCATCCAAATAAAATCCACCATCTATGGAAACTTTCATTAAAAACATAACTCTGAAAGACTCAGTACTGGTAACTCAACAAAAAGAACCCTTGTTTTCCAACGTAAGTGAGAGTCCTGTAATGTCAGGGTTATCACAGAAAAAAAAGAGCTATTCACAAACACATCAGAGAGAAGCCTGGATGTGAAGATAACGAAGGACAGATGTTATCTCAGGGAAGATGCTGAGCTTCAGACTTTTTGCGATGGAGGCTCAAGAATAGGTGTTTTATGCATCATATGCCATTGCAAAGATACATTTTTTTTTATTATTATTACATTTAGTAATACGCCTGTACTTTACAGGGAACACAGAGCTTCTTGGACAAGAACAAGCTCTCCATCAGCTGCTGACGATGTGATAAACTGTCTCTGCTCTTTTTCCTCTGCCTGAACATCTTTCAGCTCCCTGTACCCAATCCTCCACCAGTCCCAGAGCACATTTGCAGGAGTTAGGAGAGGGCAGAACAAGTCTTCTTGTCTGGTTGACAGGGGGAAGAAAGGAGGCTTCAGAACAATCTGTGGGTAAACGTTGACCTGGGGGGAACTTGTTGCACACCACTGCCAGGGGAATCACAAGCTCACCTATGTGGAGAAATTGAGTACTACTGATGGAATTTAGTCCCGGCTCTAAAGGGTTACAAATGTGAGTGGAAGAAGCTCTGACAGCTCCTAGGAGAGCTGAAAAGTAATTTTACAAGAGCCCAAACCCTCCTGCACACCTGGTGTCTGTCCACTGTGGGTAAACTACTCTTTTGTATATTCCACACATGGAAAATTAAGCTCAATTTATCAGAATTATTTGCGTGTATGTACAAAAATATGGTTGATCAATAAGGGGCTGATAAAAATCCTGGAATATCCTAGAAACAATTAAATGCCCTTTGAGAAATATACGTATTATTAGCATAATGAGTTAGTATTAATTCAACAAAAGGGCAACAGCATAAATGGTAAAGCTCTGTGATGAGTAAGGATTTGGCTATAAAGCAAGAAGAAATGGTCAGTTTTCAACACAAGAAGTGGTTATTAATGTCTCTTTTTAATGAGCTGAAAAAAACATTACCATGTAAAAAAGTAGATGTCCCAGTACAATTTAGATCAGAATGAAACGTACTCCCGGAACTGTCAAACTGAGGATCAAAGATGGCTTGCATTCATTTTAGATGACTAACTTGTTTATTTTTTCTGATGTTTTCAATTATGTTATTGAAGCAAAAGTTTTTGTTTTAGTTGCATTGAGTAACAGAATGCCCACTGTGCTTTTAAGTGAAGAATTAGTTTGGGTCTCATAAACCATTATCTTTGGTGCTTTTCAGTGCCCAGCTCTACTAAAACCACAGCTGCTACATATCATCTGCTGATATTGGTTTTTTTGGGTTTCTTTTTATACTGGTGGGGAACACTGTGAAAGGGTCTTTAAAACATTTAGCAGGGTTTTAGATAACTAAGTTGCAGAGCACGGCTATCATGTAAGCACTCACTGCTTACACGATAAGTACACTGGGTTTGCTAGGTAATACTTTGTACCTACTGTAATTGCTTGTTCTTGCAGATTGCAGAGTAATCCAGAAAGAATTCTATAGTCACTCTACATTAACAGAAAACAGGAGAGGTTGCAATGTGTACATTCCTTCTCTGATAACGCAGGCATAACAAAAAAAAAAATTAAGTAGGTGTGCCACAGACCCATTTATTTCCCACAATACAGGCTGGTTGCTTCAAAGCAAAGACATCAGACATACTAGTGTGGAGAGCAGCCCTGGAGTAGTACAGCAAGTTCAGACAGGTACAGATCATAGCAAAACATATTTACTGCATTTCAGGTGCACTAGCTGAAAGCTTAATGTTGACACTACCCAGTCCTTTTTAAGGGTATTACAGAAGAGGGATGAAATGTATTTTGCCCTGAACAAACTATTTCCATTTTAATAGGTATGGGGGCTTTGTCTGTGTTTTTTTTAAACATATGTTCTTTTATCAGTTCATTTGTTTAATTTGTGTGTAGTACTTTATCAAATACTAATCTTAGTTTTTCTGGTTATATAAGCAAAATTTTTAAATTTGCCTATGAAAGAGAAACACGATTTAAGGAGGATGAATCATTGTTAGCTTTATTCCCTGGTGATGTACAGTTATCAACTTTAAAACTTCCAAGTTGGATTCTCAGAAAGATTAGGTGTAACCCACTATTGATTGTTAATTTATGAATTAGAAAATGTTAGTTGCATGTATCCCTTGACAATAGCCTTCCTGTGATATATTTACACATCATAAAACAAACATAGAACAGGAAGCAAAGTAAAAAAGCCTGTGCAATATAAGCACAGATGAAATCCAATAAGCAGCTCAGCTGCAAAAAATAATTCAATTAATTGCGTGCTTGCAACGTACTCCATCCCAAAACATTTTTATGCTTTGAAGGATGACTGACAATTGTATTCAAAGAAAGAAACTTCTTCACTCATATTTACGGTATGCACGCAAAACAAACATTCGCGGACACTTGCAGCTGCAAGCTGTGCCGTGAACATCATGCACACTACCTTTGCCAGCTCTTGTTTTGCTTGTGATCACCATAAATGATGCAAGGCACACTGCCATAACTGCTGGGTCAGAAATGTATTTTGAGAATAGCTTAACTGCACTAGTTCAACAAGTGTACTGCTGGCTCTCTGCTGTGCTATGACAAGCAGATTCACTGGGGCAAGACACATTCCTCTCTCTCTTCAAATAAAGGGAATGAGAAAATGGAGCAGGGAAGTAATGTCCTGACAGAGCTTACCTGGGATGAGCTGAGGCTTCCGCTTGATACACAGCCTAGGAGACCACACTTTCTTATGGGAATGTGAAGGGATGGGAACAGGAGAGAAAAATGTGAATAACAATTCTGAGGAACCCAAACTATTTTCATTAGTATTTGTCAAGTGAAACAATTTCTGGAAGTCTAACTTCACCCTATTTCTTAAAATTGAGCCTTCTAAAATTAAAGTATTGCAAGTGTACCAATCTGATATTGCTTAGCCATAGTATTGCTGACAATCACCTCATACCTCAAATCTTGGCCAAGGTTCTTTATTTGCACAGAAAAAGACTGGCAGTACCCATAGCTTTTGCTTCAGGCTAAGCCTCTCGGGTTGTTCTCTGTTTTTCATCTTTCTAAATGCAGTCTTTTTACAAGGTTCCTTGATTTCCTTCTTTCCATATGTTTTCTACTTGGCTTTTGCTCCACCGCTTGATGTTGCGGAGCTGAGTTCTGCCTCAGGTGCTGTCAGAGAGAGGGGTGGGCTGTGCCCTACCTGGTGCCACCCCCTGGCCCTGGGGGCCCTGGCACTTTCCCCCTCCAGGCACTCCACCCCACCCAGGAGGCAGTGTCACCCTTGCTGTCCCTGCACATATGGGAGAATTGAGTCGCAGCTGCACAAATGGGCAATCCTCAACAGCCAAATTAGTGGCAGGCAGCTGAGTGTATTTTAATACCTGAAGCCCAGGAGGCTCAGAAAAGACAGCCAGATGCACGTGAGGCAACTTAAGATGACCAACAGGGAATTCCCAGGCAAGAGCAGGATTTAGCTCTTTTCTAAAAGATGGTTCATCTGCAAATTATTGAGTAAAGGGCCAAAGAATTCCTTTAACATATACTTCATCCCACGAATCATTTTCAGAAGCAGGGTAGATGCAAAAGTGTTGTTAAAAAAAGCCAGGAGAGGAAGGCTGTCATTGTAGCTGAAATAAAAGCATTGAAGCCTTACAATCAAGTCGTCCTTACATCTGACTTAGAGCAAGGCTTTGAAATAAAATTGCTTTCCTTCTAAGAGAGCTCGCTTACACTTAGGCCATAGAATAAGCTTAGCAAAGTCTTTTTTTGTTGAAGGTCATCCACTTTACACACATTAGTAACTTTATGAACAGAGGCTAGGATCTAAATATAGTCTTTTTCACACTCTGTCAAAGCTCAATGAATATTTAAGTATTTTTTACACAGTGGGACAAGAGAGACCGAGAGGATATCAGAACAGAACATCTCTAGCTTTGCAGTGGTTAGAGGATCTAGTTTTAAATCCCACACAGAGATCAGGCAGAGGAAAGATCTGTATTTGGATATCCCCTTCCTGCTTAAGCCCTCTCAACATTGACTTCTCAGTGACAAAGCACAGGGGAAGACATGGGTTTTAATCAACATGTTTTGCTTGAAAAGCATCCCATAGGCTCCTAAAAGGAGTTGGGAGGGAAGGCATGCTAACATAATTTTGCAACGTGCTAGAGCTTGGTCATGAGTTACACACTTACGTGTTTTACAATGTCAGGATTTAGACGGAAACATGCAAGAGTTTAGGCCCTGAAAATTTTAAACATCAAAGGTAAGTCAGGAAGGAGTATGAGCTGAATGGACAGAAAAGTAACTTTAATCAATGTCTCCAACTTTCAAACTTTCCTAGCTTGATGACTTGATTTGCAGTCACTTGCTCTAGTGAGAAATCTACACTGAAAAAAAAATCCATTTAACCTCTGGCAAGAACTCTTGTGGTTTTCAAGGAAGAGAAAAATTCTCAGCAGGTTTATAGAAAGGCTGGATCTCCTCACTTGGATTCTTTGGCTGCCATATGTTAAAACTATACACACAGAGCCTATCTCAAAAAAACACAATATTAAAAGCCACATAATTCACAAGTTAGGAAACGCTAGACTTAAGGGCTGTCTTTGTGACCATAACCCAGCTGTTTTGTGCGTACGCACTAAGGTAGGATCCCAGACCACCCTTGCCTTGTCCAATGCTCAGCATGGATGGGATGTCCCTAATAAGCAGGTATTTAAAAATTTATTTTCTCTGTATATTTAGTGTGTGGTCCCCCAGACATATTTGCTGCAAACTGTTTAAATGCTAGTCAAGACAGAATTAATTTTTTTTCCTTGCTTCTTCCTGTGATACTCAGAACTGTAATGCCTATGTGGGATAGCATCTGTATATTTCCCAGCTCAGTGGAAGCTGGGAGCACACAGCGGACTCTGGTGTTGTACCCCAAGTCTCAACTGACAGGATATTGGAGGACCTGGACTTCTTCAGCAGAGTTGTTTCATCACCATCTTGTACACTTAACAAGTTAGCAGGTCTTGGAAGAAATTAAATTAGTCAGTTAAAATCCCTATTGCCATATATACATGGGGGGTTGGCTCTTAAGATTACTCTTTTGCATGCTTTGGTTGGCAGCCCTAATAACTTCATCACAGCTCACCAATTTTCTAGCTTGCTTGTCTTTCAGGGCGAAACTTTGAGACATAGCTGGTACAGGATGGTGCCTTCTTTCAGCTATTTGAGGATCCTTTTGGGATAATTTTCAACTCCAAGTTCCCTCAGAGGAAGAGGTCTCCACATCTCCACATGGATAATAATGCTTTCACAGTTGGCTCTTCTGCAATGCTGCCAACAGCAATGGGGACAGACTCTCTGCACATGATCATCTCATAGCTGTCACTTGTAGCACCTTCGCTGAGCTTCAGCAAAGAAATTGTCATCATCAAACAAAATACTCATCAAGCAGCAGTTTAAGATCTCAGCACAGATGAATTTTCTTGTCTTTTCATGCTGCTTCAGATCAGCCACACCCATTCCAGCTATTTGATTCTTGTGAAATATTTTTTGTGATCCTTGAGCACACGATAAAAGTAAACTCTACGGTTTCTTTTGTTTCTGATAAATCTTTTCATGTTTGCCCAAAGTACCAGATACATCCTATAAATTTTCCTCAGTACTTTCCTTGACAAATGATGAGTGGACTTCAAAAGGCAAAGAGATTTTGCATCTTTAAGCACCAATCCAAAGTAGAGATGCTCTGAAGAGCCCACAGTTTCTTTCTGAAAAATCTTTCTAAAGGCATTTGGTTTTACAAAGCTTAAAAAAGGAGTAGTTAAATTGTATGGTTCATCTCATTTAAAAACAAAAGCCTGTTGCTTCTTCTTTAGTGTTCTCTCAAAAAAGCATGAAGAGTTGCTTCGTCAGGGTAACTGAGCTCAAAGTACAGCTGGAGTTCCCTTCTCTGCCTGTGGTTTTTGATATCTCCTCTGTTCCTCTTTTTAATACATGGGCAAACTTAAGACAAGGGCACAGTGAATATTGCCTCGCAATTTACCTTACCCTGTGGAGTCACGGTGTGTTCTGAAGAAGGGATGGCAGCGTGGCTTAACCAGAGACGGTTTCTCATTGTATTTCTATCTGTCTTCTAGCCTGAACTCTGGAACAACAGAGTCATGTAGGATTTATTAGCACGAGGTTGGAGGGTTTCAGCATTACTTTCTTCAGGTCAAGGGTTTCACCTATTAACTTTAACTTTTCCTGTGGAAAATCTCATGCTGGTGATTCACAGAACAGAGTAAGTGAAGGGATGGATGAAAAGAAATATCATGTGAACTGCTTGTTACGTACCTGAGCTCTCTTCTGCCATTGTAATTAATGGACTTGTAACGAAAAGGATGGTCAGACTCCCACAGGAGAACATCAGTCCACTGTTTTTATGCAAGGAGAAAGTCAGATACACATAGAGGTTGCAAAAACTGTCTGTTGCCTGACCCAGATCGCAGCTTGGCACTGGCAGATTTGATAGTGCACATTTTGGTTTCCATTTCTTATTAATTCCCTCTTCTGTGTCCTATAAGGTACCTGACAGATCAGTCTAAAGTATCGACGATTGCAGCCTGTTCATTCCTGCATCTGACTGAAGTGGCTCTGAGGGCTGAGTCCTTTCCTCCATCCCCTCGCCAATGCCCTGAGCACTTGGAGGAGGTTTACCACCCTTACAGAGACTCCTTCCTGGGAGTTGCCATGAAGGGAAAGAACATCTACTGAGGGTCTGGGCCCACAGACCTGATAAGTTAAGGGGGGTAATTCTTTGTGTTCACCATAAATCACTCGTGAGTGCTGCAAATTACAGGCAATTAAAGCTGGAGTCCTGTGTATTCTTACTTGTTGCTATTAAGATCTAATGAAAAATGAAGCCATGTTTCTTTGCAAATGGACGGGGAAAGCAATACTGAGCCAGAGTTTGGGACTGGAACAATTGTGTGTCTTACAACAATTTTGGGAAGCTGGGCTTAATCTGGAATTTTCCCCATAGTAATTCAAATTATTTCTCTAAGTGACTTGAGTGACCTTTTTGTGGCAACACTCATGTTGCTATGGCAAGGTTTGTATTAATATTAAAAGGTGCTGTCAGACCGCATGCCTCCACTGAGACATACAAACACTTGAAGGTGGGAAATCTGCCAAGATATTCTACACAGTTAGGAAAAGGAATGTATGGTTAATCATCGTTTTGCTCAGAAGGAAGCCACGAGAGATACATTTGTGCCTTTTGTATGCACCACTCTTCAAGCAGCAGAGCAGAGCAAGGCCCAATGCTGCACAGAGTTTTTTGTAAATTTTACAAAAACATTTTAAAATATAAATGGTTTGACAGGAATTTTTCATAATTACAGATGTCTACGTTTACTCTCAAAAGAGAAAGCAAGACAAAGCTCAGAAAGATATATTTTCAATCTCAGTTATACCTAAGAAACTTCACCGACTTCGCTGGGTTTGCAGAACATTTGGAAATGTGTCAAAAGCCTGTGAAAGCAGAAAATAGAAAAAAAATAATTTTTACAATTATTCTGGAAGGTTCTTTGCAATGTTTGAGGATCAAATACTGCTTTCTTGACTCTCTATGATCCCACCTTTCTAGGAAGAAATATTTTTCAGCATTACTGCTCTTTCATTGGAATACTTTTTGTACCTTACTTTCTTTAGGTTTACACGAACGCCAACCAGTACATGTGGTTGTATCTATGTATCTACGGATACATTTCATATACGTTCCATAAGCAATAAAGGGTTAAACAAATACCAGATCCAGTTAATTGTTTTTGAGAGCCACAAAACCTGATTTTGAGTTTTGCCTGGAGGCATAACTCTGGGTATTGCCCAGACCAGTGATGTGATGGATGACAAACACTTCTGTATTTACAGTGGCACAGTGCCCAGCCTTTATACTGTCTGCTTCCTCCTCTTCACAGCCCATGAGGTCTTCAGTTATTTTTCAGAATTACAGTCCTCAAATGATACCAGAATGCCAGACTATAGCTGAGACATACATGTCTCCAGCATACCCTTTTATTTTATGGGAAATGTCAGTCTCTAGATAATGAGCCCCAATAGGCTCTAATTAGCAGAAAGCCTTATTATATCCCTAATAACAGAACGGTCAATTGTAAATCAGTAGATGAGGTCATTATTTTCAATCAGCCTCTTCCGTCAAACACCAAAACTTCATAGCTAAGAAAGCAGAGACTTCTTACAAACCACTAATTCTCATTCACTTCATAAGCAGTTTAGCAGAGTTCACATGAACATATGAATCATTCTATTTATCTTCTTTCGTCAATTTATTTTATAACTGTTCCAAAGAAAACTCTTTTATAACAGTGATTTACAATGTAATAAACTTTCCAGTATATATTTGTGCTATTATTGTTGCAAAATGAAGATCTTTTTTTTTTTCCTTACTGTTTTTGAGGAAGTGAGTATTTGGATTGTGAATAACTATTTCAGTCCCATTAGCAATAACGTTCAGAATCCCTTTGGCTAATTCAATGAACAATTCGGCGACTTTATGAACCAGTAGTTTCTGCAGAAACACTTTTGGGTGGCAACAGAGATGCAGGTAAAAAGAACTTATTTTTTGTTTAGGTAACAGCATTTAGCCACTTTTAACACTTACAGAACAGTGAGGTCTTTTCCTTTGCTTTTACACCATTGGGTGAAAATGGATTTCCTTAAGAACACACACACTTAAAATTTGTACCATCAAGAGCACACTGACGATTGAAACTCTTTTTAAATGCACAGAACATATGCAACAGTGCCACTGACTACTGTGATTCAGCTGTAGTTTGCGGAGCGCCAAATAGGTCTGTGACAATAACGCTGTTCCCAAGCTTATCCTATCCTTGAGACTTCAAATATAAAGGCCTATTGACATCATCTGCTGCATTGATTTCTGTTATGCCTTGCTAGGAATTGAAGAGAAATCATGACAACAGAGATTTTAAAGTTAGTATAAGACAATATCAACGAAAGAGAATGGAGGGTGAAGTCTACTGGAAGTTTTATGCCTAAAGAGTGCATGTCTGCATACAAAATAATCCTTGCTGTAACAGCATTAATATCAGAGTTTAAACCACTTACAAAATCTGTTGATAAACAATAACTTTTGGCTACCCACAGCCTGTGAGGAATATACATCTTTTTTATAATTTGCAAGGAGACTCAATATGAGATAATTGCTTCTAGTATAGGGTTAGGGGGGCAGTTCTACGTCAGGATTTTGAATCGATGGTTAATAACAATGCCATTCAATGAAACTTCATTAAAGTGACTTCTGCTGTGTGGAAACCTCTGTTATTAACTTAACTGGAGTTCATTGTGCATTTCTACTACTGTAATGGTGGAGGAAGCAAACTAACAAATTATTTGTTTTCAATAAGAACAGCAATAAAAGTAATATGCAGCAACTCTTTAAACTTTCACTTAAAAACTATTTTTAAATTATATACAAAACATCTGTTACAAATATTCAAATATGTGGGACTGTCTTCCAGATGTGAAATAACGATTATCAAAGGATGGAAAAAAACCCCAGTTATCACTGAAGTAGGTCAAGAAGGAGGTCTCTGAATTACACAGATCTACCAGCGCTTCACAATAGGCAAGGGGTTACGAAACAAACATGTGATCATGGTCAATATAATTTTATTTGCCTTATGAATAGGGTACTTAACAGGACACATCACTAACTGAGACAGGCTGGGATTCAGTGGAGTACACTGTAAATAACAAGCAGTCTTATCCATACAATTTGTGTTGTGAGTACATTTAACTGAAAGAGTATCTGTCATGTTAACACGGAGATTAATTGTGGTGTTTAGGCACAGCTCCATCTTGAGTCACACCTTCCCTGAAGGAAGGAGAGATGAAAATACTTCCCAGGACTACTGAGCTTGTGATGTGAACTTGGCACATGCGCCAGCTGCAAGCCTGTGCTTTGTCCCTCTCGGTGGGCTGGTCCCTTCTCAGTGAGACAATCAACACCTTCTGTGAGCAGAAACCAGTAGACCCCAAGGCTGAACACAGCCCCTACTTTATAACCGTGCTAACTAACGTCACCCTTTCTAGAAAGGCTTTCTCTTAAAGTTTGAGCTTCCAGCCACATCTTTAAACTGCTGATGTATCCTCTCCTCTGGAATTAACCGTTGCCCTTTGTTTTCTGATTCACTGACGCATCTGTTTCTTCTGTGCTGCTTTTATGGACTTCCAAGTCATCCGGTATATGCAGTTTTCTCATACTGTGTGTGCAGCCATTTATTTTACTGCCATTATTACAGAGTTTATTTCTCCCAATAAATGGATGTCAGAATTTTAAGAGGGCCACAGCATCAGAGGCATTTTAGGATTCTGAGATCATCCTGATTCAATCTTTTCCTGTTCAGAAGATAGTGCAGACCGGGGTTGTCAACTGACCCACTAAAACTCACAAACCTTTCATAATGTATTGGTGGTCCCAAAAGTCATGTGAAGCTGTAAATATTGCATGGTTTCAATGTAACCTTTTCTGATGTTGAAATCAAATGTGAAAGCTAAATGAAAATATCAGGAGTGATGAGGCAAAGGCTCCCTTTGCCAAAGCTAAAGAAAGTGCTTTTGTGGGATCGTGAAAGGAAAACTTCTGATCAGACACTGTTCAGTAGTGCACTGCAGTAACAAGCGATGGTAGAATACTGCATTCCAATCAAAACCACTTTGATCTTTGCTTGCAAGCAGAGATATTCTGTGTCCAGATACATAAGAATGATTTTGTACTAGATTTCCTATCATGCACCTCCAGAACTTCCCAGTCTGCATTACAAGCATCTAAATGAAAGGGTCAGCCTTCTGGAATTGCTCACCATTTGACAGCTTCACGTCAATTTAATATTTAAAAGCCTCTTCTTTTCAGTAAGGTATAATACTTTACAATGAAGAACCTACTTGACATCAATCCAATAGATGTGAGAAAAATAGTTAGACACTGTTCTTCTGACAGATTAATAGATAACGTGTGCATTTTTCCAGTTTGAGGTTTCAAGCTTTACTGCTTCCACCTGTGTTGCCACCCGATTCTTCATTTCATGGCTTCATACTTCTCATATTCAGCCCACTTCTAAAGCAACAAGGTATCTTTACTCCCGCTTCCCGTGGTACTTCAGTAAATCCACTCCATGATTTGGCAGAGTAGGATGATTAGGTATTGTTGCTATATTGAAGCAGCAAGTAGAGCTGGTTTTAATGTCTGAACAAATCTTCTTTGGCAGAAAGCCAAAAAAAAAAAGGGAAGGAAACAAGCTTCTGACCTCCTGGCAATTGCTGGCAGCTCTTTGGGGAGGCTGCTGGGTCATGATAGTGAAAAAGTCATCACTATAGGTTGTGGTATTTTGTCTCTGAGAAAAAATTGTATTTTCAATTTATCAAATTTTTTTACATGTAACAAGAATTCTGTTATACTTCTAAATATAATTATAAAATAAATTAAAGTCTCGATATATAAAGCAGATACCATCTATATACCTATGCTTCCCATGCAGTGATCCTGGTATCTGAATCAGGAAGTACAGGGTATTGCTTCAGATCAAAAAGTATGCTACTTATACAGCTGTTGACTTTTTAAAGATGACTGCTGGACTGTGAAAATACATTCTTGCAAAACAGAATCTGGACACCTTTGCATATAATTAGATACGCCAAACTCTTATTTACCCAAGGAGAAAGAAAAACAACTCCCCAAAATGTCCTTCCTCCCCAGTTCAAATGAGTCATATGATTTCTAGCAACATCCTGGTTTTATTCAATCTTCCATCTGTGTTGACTAAGGCACCAAGAGGTCAAGTGACTTCAAGGGTGGCTTTCCCATAAAGGCAGAGCCAGCAGCTGTCTAATGGAGAGAAACATAAAAGCAGGATAATATTGGTTGACACTGGAGCATTTAAATAACTGCGGGCTGGGAGGAGATGACATTTTCCCATTTCCCCAGAGCAGCTACGTCTTTAGAGACGTTGCTAGTGAGATGGCTACAAGCATTGGGCTTTTCACTGAGGTGGCAGCAGTAGTTTTGCTTTTCCTAGCAGGGATCCCTCATCTCTAGGCAATGCAGTTATTCCCATAAACATTTACCTGGTCTGCACCTACCCTTCTGATGCAAAAGAGCTTTAAAATCAGTTTAAAGAGAAGAAGAGGATACGCTCATCACTCCTCATAAAATCTTAAAATAGCACATAAAATGTAAAAAATCCCAAGATGGAACTAAAGCCTTTTATTCGGACTTTGATTCTTAAGAGCAGTGCTAGACACAAAAAAAAGTCAACATTTTCCAACATCTACTCCATGGCGGAGGCTGAGGTAAACAGTAATCCTTTCAGCCTGAACAGAGGCATAATCTCTGTGTGGGTGGTAACGTGCAGAAGGTGTTGGATCAGTCTGGTGCTTAACTCCTGGTCAGAGGGCTCCTGGAGAGCACAAAGACAGGCACTGGCAGCGCTGTTCACACAGGCACTGCTCTGCTGCCTTCCTTCATGGCCTGCTGTTGAAACAAAACACAATGCCACACGGTGCTTTTATCGACACAGATGAGATAGCCACCGCCTGAATGAGAGCTAGGAGGAACACTCACTTATGTATCTTGATTTGAATATGCTTTTTTCTCATGTCCACCAGTCATGGGTCGCATCCTGCTATGTTGCCAAGACGTAGCCAGGAAGCCCAGCAGATCCTAACTGGGGACACGCTCTTAGGGCAAAGGTAGCCCAAGTGGCCCCTGCAACAAACCTGGCCTTGTCAGCCAAAAAGACTGATGAGATCCTGAGTTATACAATCATTTTGAACAAAGTGGGGAAGAAAAATATTAACTATTAATATCTCTTGCAAAGTGGACTGGAACGGTCACGCGAGCTGTCCCCTTCCTCTTGCTGCAGGCAGGGCATCACATGGGAATTCAGCACAGCGCGCTCTGTCTCCTGGCTGAAGCAGCTGCACTTCTATCAACTGCAAAAACAAAACTTCACACACACAATTTTACCTTCCCTAGACTTCTAGAGGTTTTGGGGTGGTTTTTTTTTCAGTTTTGTCCTTCAGTGCGCTGCCTGCCCAGGCCTCTGTCCAGCAACAATATGTGAGGCTGCAGTGTAAGGCGAGCAAGTACTCAGATACCAGCGAAAGAAATTTCCCCTTGTAAAACTGAGATGGTGATGGCAATTTATTCAATGGCAATAATACTTAGAAAGTTCCCATTAATTGGGGCAATTACCAACAATATTCGTAGACATCAGACCAAGAATAATACTTTTGATCTGGACAGTTTCACTTTAAAGGGCCAGGAAGGAAAAAAAATATTAGGCAAGACAGAGTGGATCTTTGAAGCAGTGCATGAGAAAGGAACTACATGATGTTCCCTGGCGTTCTTAATGCTTGCTCCCTGGCTGCTCTGTTCTGAGCCCATTTATAGAATTAAGACAAAGAGCAACTTTCTGACAAAACAAACTAAGGTGGCTGACTTGTCTACTGTAAGTGTGTCTGTATACAGCTGTTGCCTTAAGACCAAAGGTTTCTTGGGTCAGTGGACTCCTCTACCAATATGGACTGAACAAAGACAAAGAAAAGGGATCCCAAAACCATCTTAGGAAGCTTGTACCATTACAGAGGGATGAGTCCAAGAAGAAAAGGACTTTCATTTTTCAAGGAGGCATGGATGGAGTTTCAGGACCTATGCCTTACATGGCAATCTAGAAACTTCCTCATAAACTTGCCTCTAAATCTGAAAATTCTTTACTCTAATTTTAACATTCTTCAGACATTTAAAATCTAACTTTGCTCTGTTTTGAAGAATTTTTTCCCAAATTTCTCCCCAAATTAATTATATAAAGATATTTCTCCATGTAAGACTCCTGAGAAGAATAGTTTTCCAGACCTTCTCTGGCAGGAACAGATTCACAAAAAATAGTGCTGATGGTGCCTGCTACTAGTTTAGCATGTTTCCCTAAGAAGTGGGAAGAAAGGTTAAAATTTTTATTCAACTTGAGGAATGACAAAGCTGTACCTTCTGCCTCTTATAAAAAGGCTGGTCAGCAACTTCAGAAATTTTTAGGCCGGTACATTAAGATAAAGTGAAACCAAGGTTTGGTTACTCTCCTGCTAGACTAAAAAGTGATGTTCTTAGTGCATATGATCAAATATTCTAGTGCAGGGCACTGGGAAGAAATACTCAGTTTTGAGTCCAGAGTGTTTGGTTCAAAAAGATTGCCATCCCTGAAACATAATCCCAGAAACAAAGACTGTTTATGCACACTGAACATCTCACCTTACAAAATGTATATGCAGCTATGTATAAGGAAACCAACAGTAAGATTCAGCACCTTAATGCTCTTGCTATTCTTGCCTGCCCGTGAAACAGCAATCCTTTCCTGACATTAGCAGAGCGTAAAACAAGAGGACCGGAAAGTTCCCTCACCCAGAATATCCCATATCTGTTTGCAGTGTTGCTCTCCTGATATGTGGCTTTGAAATCTTTCACCCAGACAGAAGATCTGATTTACTTCAGCTCTTGGTTCCTGTTTGCAAGCTTTAGCTACTGGGTCATTTAACACGTAGATGTCAAAGGTATCCATTGATCCTTTCAAAGAATATTTTCACTCCCATACTTTTCGGTGTCTGCATCTTTTATTAGACTGAGCACAGAATTTTTGACATGAAAGTGTAAGAAATAGTTGTCAACTACTGTTGATGCACTTTGCTTCTGTCACTTCCCTTACCCTCTTTAACAAAGCTTTCTTGCGCTATTAATTAAGAGTTCTGCTTAAAATAGATCCACCAGCCTCATCCAGATGTTTACAATGTGAGGTACTCTGAGGAAGAACTATGTGAAAGCCATGATTTTCATTAAATTGTTCCTGTTTCATTCATTTTACATCTGCTAAATTAATAAAAATTCTGGTAAGGAATTTTGGAATATTTAGATTAGCATATAAAGCAATCTAAGTTAGACACTGGAGTTAAACACTTGAAATGCTTATGACCACATTTCATGATAACACACATATACAAACAGACAGTTTGAGCACTGAGAATAAGAAGGTTTACTAATTCCCTTCCGAATTCTGTTGCTTTTCATATCAGCTCTTGGACACTGCAGAGGAAGCTTCCTCTCATTTACAGTTTAATATATATGAGATTGACCTGCAGTAACCAGGTATTATGTAAATGGACAAATCTGGGGAGCTGGAGTGAAATTGTCCTTTCAGACTTTGCTGGAAGATTTTTTTCTGTTTCTATTCTCCTTTCTTTTTTTAAAAATGAAATCACTGATTAAGAGGCATTCAGTGAGTAAAATAACATAATTCCATTACCATTCTTCCTTATTCTGAATGTATCTGTTTCTCAGAAGCGTTGAAATGACAATTTCTTTAACTTTTAGAGATTTGGGAAACAGTTTTCTTCAAAGTACTGGTAAACTTGAACACTGGTGAATAGATGTGGTGTTCACAGCTGTTGTTGTTACAAGACATGCAGTGTGGTCAGTCATCAAGAAAAGGGTTAAATGACATTCAAAATCAAAGTTTTATTGGTTTCTGGTCTGGTTAAGTCACTGTAAATGGCTACATTTAGCAGCACCACAAGACAATGAGATCTGAGTATCAGCTGGTGTCTGCGCTTCACCTTCCATGTGATGCAAATACACCCCAGAAAACAATTTAAAGCATACTGCATATGGAGAGCCAGAAGTGACATGGGGTTCCAATTACAGTAAAATGAACCATATGTCTAATTAAATATATATGTTTTCTATTGATCTCCACACTAATTGCTGAAAACAGATGCACATGTTTCATCTAAACAGCAATTAGCTATGGGTAGCTATAATCTGCGATTCTCCTCCATACATCTTTTTGTCACCTGCTGCTCATCTTACCCGTTGTGAAAATACTTTTTTTTTTCAGGCCATAGGTTTCTTTTAACTTGGAATATGCGTGAGTTCTCATGCTTGTTCCTATGTCGCATATCATTAGCTTTCTGTGGTAGGGAGATATAAGCAAGTATTTTAAAAAGTAGTGATATGACATTTCTCCAGTTTTATGGGAGACATCTTAAAGATTTCCTGAGGGTGGTGCTAAGCACACTATGAAAATCACCCCTGCAAGATCTGCCAAATTAGGAATACACAGAAATGCTGCAGATGTTTGAATGGAATTAATTTTCTTGGGTATTTCTCGATGAGGAAGATTTCTATAAATTTATTTCCCTAAAACTGTACAGACGTAGGAGCGACAAAAGTTTTCAATGTATTTCCCATTTTTAGCAAAACTTACATAAAATGATCATCTTAATAAACTACCCTTTTTAAAAGCAAAAATACAAATACAACAGCAATTCTTTTCATTATACTAATCTAAGAACAGTTATATCTCACTGGTAGACACAAAGTCAATGAAAAAGATTTTTCAGAAAGAAATTTTTATAGAATTGAACAAATGAACTCTGAAATCATGCTCCCCAGCTGCATTCTTAAATACATTTGGTTTGCAAACAGAATTTTAAGTCATGTAAATTACATTCTGAATAGCATAGTATCTAGCTGCAGTGCTGCAGCTTAAAACAAAGATAACTTGTCAGAGTTTTTCTTCCTTTAAACATGACTGTACATTAGTGATTTGTTATATAGAGCTTTTTCCCATAAATTTTTTAATTATCTTTGTAGGCAGTATGCTGTTGAGCATCCTCATTCATTGAAACCATTTGGAAAAAAGAACAGCATAATTTAAGTCAATTCTTTAAAAAATTTTCTGTTAAATTTCCAGTGAGGTCTTTTTGTAAGGAAAAAAATGCTACTTGAAAACATTCCCCCAATAGATGATTTTTCTTTCAGTGGACCATGAGATATGTGTATAACTTCTTAGTACTATACTTTTCCTGAAGGGATTGCTCTGTATTGCTTGTACACTAGGTGTGGTTACACATGAATGGGCATTTTCACCATCTCTGCGTTGTCTCATTTTAGGCGTGGGGCTTAAGTGTGTTTCAATGAACTAAGGAGGGGCTTATCTTTTCCTCATAAAAGGAAAGGGGAGAAAGGTGAATGCCTTCAGGGGGTGGGGAGAGGAAAAGGGGGAGGAAAAGAAGAGGTGCCTAAGTTAGATGTCTGAAATGGTTTAACCAGTGTCAGTGTTAAACATGACATCCACCACATTCCCTGTATTTGTAAATATTCCTGAATGTGAAACTTAAAAAAGGTGAAACACAGACTGAAAGACAATTTATTATGATAGTGTTATGGTCAACAGAAAGCCATTTCTGAAAGCCTGTAAATTTGCAGGGAGCTTGCACATCTGCTGAGAAGGTTCCTGACCTACCTGAAGAGATTAGAATATCAAGGAATGATTCACAAAAAGTAATGGCTTCACTTGGTGAGCAACCTACATAACCAGGGATTCGGTTGGTTATACGTTTTCCTTGTCTCTCTTTCAAAATCCACAAGTTGTTTTATCCAGCATAGGCAGAAGTGAGCCACACTGTTTTAATCCTGATTTGAATGCAGTCTTTCACTCGGTTCAGATGACATTCAGTTTCTGGTGTTTGCTTTCGTCTGCTTTTTGAGAATTAACATATTCATAAAACCTCTGTCAGTATTGCTGAAGAGAACAAAAGCCCCAAACAGCCTCTCTGTCCCATTCACATGGCCATTCCCTGTTGATAATCAGAATTGGTTTTGAATTTTTGAAGAAGAAATGAATTCTACCGACGTCATTATCAGGAGAAGTAGGCACATGTTTCACAGGTATATTCATATAGCAAGGCATTTGTATCATGACTGAGGATGGTGACAGTAGTCATTAGTCTAATAAGCCAGATTCTTTAACATTACCTTTTTAACATTGATAGACTATTTTATTTGCTAACGCATATTCATTTCAATAGTCAAATCTTTTATTATGGTCCTGAGAGATGGAATTTGGAGAGGTTTTGTTACATTTTACACTTCAAGGAAAGATCTGAATTAAAAACAACACTTGGCAATTCATGTTTTTTTCTAGAAAGTTAGTCTCTTGCTTCACATTATGTAATACTTCAAGGGATGTATTTGAGAACCATTTTTATTCTCTTTTGCTTAACATTCAGAGTGGCATTTCCAAAATGAAAATAGATTGGACTACTTTGTTATACTCTGATGAAGACTTCCTTTCCTGAAACAATTAACGCCCTTTTGTTCTGTTTACATTCATGGGTCATGTTGAGTAATGCCATCTGCTGACAGAAATATTGATGGCTGACTCATACAATGCAAAAGCTAGGGCAGAAGATAAGAATGCTCACGTTAAAGACAGACTAAAGGCCAAAGATCCTGCCTCTGTCAAAGGTCTGAAGCTGATATTTAGGGAAAGAACGCATGAAAACTGTAGGAATATATGTCTCATGTAAATGCAAGAGTCTGTCTTTGAGGCACTTAATAGCGCTTAATAGTCCTTGATGGATTTTTCTTTCAAATTTAGTCTGTAGGAGAAATCTTTTTGATATAGCTAAATCTGGTAGCAATTTAGGATTCAGTACCAAGTGTACCTTCTGCTACTGAGTTCCGCACTGTAATTGTGTGTGTGAAAAATAATCACTTTAGCTGTTTTTACACCTATTGTCTTTTCGAGTGCCCCCACCCCACCCTTTCTTATGAGAAACTGTTAATTATTTATTGCTCATGAATTTCCAGAACATACGTAAAACTTTTCCCTATCTAGAAGTTATATCCATACTTAGGAAAATCTCCCAGGTCCTTCTGTAGAATGATAACTGTTAAAACTACCAATTCAATAATGATCAAAACTGCCCTTTTGCCCCAGGCTAAATGACAATCCTACTTACGTCCCTGCTTATGGGCGGGCAGTGCAAAATGAGGCAGTAATGGTGTAAGAAGGTTGAGGACAAAAGCAAGTTCAGTAAAACTGAAAAGACTTTTTTCCAGGTCTTTATGAAAATTTGTCATCACATATACAGATTTTTTTTCAGCAGTGGTTGCCTTATCTCTAACTAGATGTACAGTCTTGCATAAACAGAACAGCAGAGTTTTGGTTGATAACATCTGACCTTAAAAGAATGGTTGGGGGTTTTATTGATTTTTCTGCCTAGACTGCATTTACAGTTGGGATGATTAATTAATGAATTTCTAGTTCCAGAAAGAGATTATTGCTACTTAAACTGATTAGCACAGAAGTATTTTATGGTTTTCCAGCAATTAATCTTTATAGCTAAACTGACGTAGGAGTATCCTTTTCACTATAGCATTTCTAGTTTGTACAGAAACAGTAGTTGACTGTTACTGATGTCAACAATAATGCAATTGTATCAGAAATGTAATGTATAGAATGCCACAGGACATTTGTATCATTTATTAATAGGAAAATATATTAATGGCACTGTGAGTTACATATGGACCTCTGTCTTACACTGTACAGATACAACTTTGTGCACATTGTTGTGTAGATAGTATGGTGGTTTGCTGCCACAATGTCCTTATTTAGACAGGGAAAAAGTACTTAACTGATCTGCAACACATAATCTCCTCATTATTGAGAAAAACTCCAGGGACTGTTGGTAGCAATACAGAAGAAGAATATTTACAAGAAAAAGAAATTCTTTGGGTCCTGAAAAATAAGAGGGGGAAAAAAAAAACGGAGAGACTTTGAAGTGTCCCCAGGTTTAGTTTGAATAATCATTACTTGCTGCGGTGCTGTGTTATATACAGATGAAATGTGCATTACACAACATTGTCTGTAGGAACTGCCTGAGCTGTATTGGATAACGTCTCTGCATTTAAGAAAGAACAGAAAATTCCAAAAGGCTCTGCTCTTGGGAAACTGCCTCACACTGACCTAATTACTTCATTAAGCTTGGATTGAATGGTTGATCCTAAAGTAGATAAAGCTGGAAGCAGGAAAACAGAAAATTCTCCCTCTCTCCTTCTGTTTCTTTCTCACTCTGGGAAGAAATTTCATTAGGGTGACTCTTTGTACCATAAAGAAACAATCTTGCTGTGTGTCTCTGTTCAGGAAATTGGCATAGGTAACAAATATGTTACACTGTGCAGAGCTGCGATAATTCATAAAAAAAGAAACAGCCGTAATCTTCACTCTGAAGAAGGTGGTTGCAAACAGGAAGAAGGTTTGTGTTTTGTGGCTTTTGTTGTTTTTGGGGTTTTTTCTTCAAGTACAAAGGAGAACATGGAGAAAACGAGACAGCTGAAGCAGGAAAAAAGGAAAGAAGATGGGAGGAGGTGCTTGGGCTGTCAAAAAATGTGAAGTGTGAGGGAAGGAGAGGGGAAACTGGGAACTTTCAAGAAAAAAACTCAATATTTAAACCACATTATAAATAACATAGAAAGGTGGTGAACAAATCTGATGAGAAAAAAATATATTTTCCTCCTCTAGGGACAAAATTTGAAGAGCAAAGCAGGGGAAGAGGATGATATTTCTGTTGTCACTAACTATAGTGCAAGCCAGTCCCCAGCGAAAACAAATTCTTTCTGTGACCACTTCAGTATCCTCTGAGTGATCTGAAATCCCTCATCAATTTTGGGATTAGCAGGATAGCAAAGATGCTCAGCTTTCTCTCAGTGTGCCTGAAATGTACCCAGAGGGTGCAGAATCTCTTTCAAGAAGATTTCCAAATCTTTTTTAAAGATTACTGGGGCTGCCCCGAAACCAAAATTGTGCCAGTGAAATAACAAGTCTTAGCTACGAAATTCTTCACCTTATCTCTGAATTGTTCAAGCTTCCCCTTGCAGCCATGTGACCTTGATAAGCTTTTGTCAGCCGTATTGGAGATCCCCGCACCGTAAAACCTGATTTTCAGAGATACCTGTAACTAAATGAACTGTTAACCTTTGCTTTGAACTAAGTCGATAGATTGCCATGATTATGGTCTTCACAAGAAACACTTTTCTGAGCTCTGTCTCATAAGACGTATGAAAGGCTATAGCACTGCAGTCATAATCTCTCTAATACCACAGCAACTTTAATATTTCTTTGCCTACGTGTCCATATTTGCCCTCTTACCTACAGTGTTGAAGTGAGAGCTGACATTTAGTTGTCTATCTGTCATGATTCCCAAGAATATCTGGTCAAAATTTGGAATTTTTATCCCATGGGAAACTTTGAAGTTTCCATAATTTTTGTTCAAAAATTGAAGCTTTATGAGAAATAAGAATACCAAAAATAAATCTTCACAAGGGTTGTTTCAGAATAAAGATTGTTTTCAGAATCTCCAAACTTAATTTCAGACGCTATTTTTGTTTTTGTATTGAGAGAATTATTTTAGCTTCACCTCATACCATACCATATATCTTACAGTCACTGCTTACCACTCCTAATACTGAGATGTTAAAAGATGACACTATATAATAGCTGAAATAGTCTATTCTATCTTTAAAGCCATTAAAGACAGCTGCTATTCAGTGCTGACTGAAACATCTTATCTCCTTTTATAGATCAAAGTGTATAATATGATACTGACATAGTGTGGCATTTGGATATTCTAAATAGATGGTCTTCTGATGATCCCTATGGATGTCAGATTTAAATTCCACTGGGAAGTAAATCCCATGATCTTGACTTTTTCTGGTTTTCAGATAATTGTAATACTCCTTTCAGAGGATACAATCTTCCAGAGAAGTGTGAAGTATTTTAGTGTAAGGGCTTCCTGACACCTGAACTGACATTTTGCTGGTAGTTGGAGAGCAAATAACAGCAAAATAACAGCTTGTACATAGCCTTGCAGAAATCTCTCAAATGTGGAGAAAAAATGGACAGTAAAATAAAAAGATGCTGGATCAGTGGCTGAATTTTCATTTTGAGGCTTTGCAACCGTAGTCCTCAGGCTGGACAAAGCTGCCGTGACTGAATTTCCCCCAGAAGGGTGGTACTTTTGAAAGATGCAGGAAACAAGAGTTTAAGTTCTACAGGTGGATAATAAGCTTCAGTTTTGCTTCCAGGTAAAATTAACATTTTGAACACAGGCTGTATTTAGTAAAGTCCATGGGGTTAAAAATTGAAGGCATATCAAAATGCTTTCAAACCATTACTGTGCTAGCCAGCTTTCTACTATATTTAGTATACATTAAAAGGACACAGATAACTCAAGGTTAAATAGACTTTAAATCACATTACTTACATCTCAGATGAATGTAAAGAGGAATGATACTGGATTTTATTTTTTTATTCAGGAGTTTTCTTAGGGATCTGTGTAAGAAAAGCCAGTCACCAGACTCCAGCCTGGCTGGGTGTAATATTATTGCAAAGGGCTGATGGCTGAAAATGCTCCGGAAGAATGTGAGTAAACAATCATATTAATTCAACTTGTATAACTGTATATTCAGGATCCAGATGCTTGAGAGTGAACTATTAATGGTCGACTTGGCTTGTATATTTAATTGTATGTTGGATGTTTCATTCACTGTACTCTGCTATCCATTTGGACTTGAGGCACAAACAAAAATGGGATACTTATTTTAATGTAATAAATGGAGACAATGAATAACAAACATACTACAGTCTCCTGCTTCCCCACTGTTTTCCAAGAACAGAAGTCCTCTGAGAGTAGGACACTTTTCTCTAATTTTCTAATCAGCCACATTTGTGTTTAGTTGAGCTGTTCTCGTTTGATACCATTTATTTTTATTATCCTTGCTCCCCCATATAAGAGAGATATTCTTGGGGGGGGAAGGACGGGAAGAGAGATAGAGAGAGTTAAGGGGGAGAGACAGACAAAAAATAGACAATATCATATTGCAGAAATCCTGGCTCCCTGATGTCACAGCTTTAGCTCCAAACTGGTACCACATCCTGAAAACAGACCTACAATTTTTTACTACATGAGTTGAGTAGAGTAAGGAATTTAGCTCAATTGAGAAATAAAAAACTTTCCACTGCAACAAGCAATAATGTTTCATTGAAGTATGCCCACTGTGTCAAATGTTACTTCATAAGATAAAGGCAGTGTCATTGACACAAGCTTTTGTGTTTCAAAAGTCAAAGAACCACCCTGAAATATGTTTTAAAAATACGTCTTGTAAGATTTAGCCACAATAAGAACATTTAATTGCATTACTTCAGTACAAAAGGACATTAGCCAATACACTTTCCAGTACTGTGTGTAGTCATGGACATTCGTAACTTCATAACATTGCAGCTCTTGTAGAAGTAAATAAGTTCTGCTTGTTCCTTGCATAATTATTTTAGTATTCTTTAGGTAGAAAACATCATAAATAAATAGTTGTGGAAATCTGGTTGGGTACAGGCTGCTATGGAATCATTTGGACTGAAAGTCACTTTTTGTTCACTTCCTGTGAAACTCCACATTCATTTTATCTGCACAGTTATTTATGGGATGAGAAGCTGTCATGATTGTGTGCTCACAGACGTGCTCATGCCAGAGGTATGCAGTGGTCATTAGAAACACTTCTGTGGGTTTGGGAATCATCCAGTGGGGACCAATATGTAAGTCACAAAGAGAAAATAGATATACGTTTGCTGAGTCAATTGCTCGCTAATAATAGCTCTCCCTGCTCTAGTGGCGTATCCCTTGCTTTGCACGTATTGCTGGTTAGGCTTGGGTTACACATAAACACAAATGTCATGACCCACATGTGTCAAAAAACTGAGAAGATACTATCCTTGGAAATGTAGCTTTAAGCTCTATTTTCATATATACAGGGAAGCAAAAATAGAATCACTATGGATAAACACATGAAGATGTGAAATCCCCACTGAGCACGATGGAGCTCTGAGGCTGTAGCATCAGCCGAACCTGCCTTTTGGTGTTTTGGAAGGCTGGTTACTACCTGGGCCCAAAACCCTGTGGTGCCCTGGGCATTTGTGTTGAGATTTTTCTCTAAGGAAGGGCCTGATTGTAACCTGTTTCCGCATGATCTGGGTACATTATCAGCTCTCAGGAGAAAGGAGGTGATATATTTGTGCTCTGAATTTCTAGTCAAGGATCCCTGTCCGAATGAACTGGGAATGACTGACAAAAATATACGTAGGTAGATAACTAGTTCATTGATGGTTTGACTGATCGATCACTGCTACATCAGAGCACTCAGAAGAAAATCACGCAAACACCTGCTGCATATACATACAAATACCACACAAGTCTGACCATGAGTTTTCTGAGGCAGCAAACAGGGTGCATAACCTGGAGGAGAAATAGGTGGAGTGAGAGTTTGGGAGGACAAGAGTAGTGATGAAATTAACAGATTGTCCTCAAAGAATGTCAGATACAATTGCTACAACTAAAATAATACAACCTCATGTTGTAAGAAGCACAATACTCGCCTTTGTATACAAATAGTGCAATCCTACCATGTTATAAGAAAATCTAGGAGTAGAGGCAGATTGAGAGAAAATTTAATACAGCTCTTACGTCTAAAGAGTATTGAAATAAGACAGACGTTGACGTGGCATAGGACTGAGGTGTCTGAGAGACAAGTGTTGAGCAGAAACCGTGCTCAGCAGATTACTGTTATTGCATCTGCAGAGACATTACTGTTTTCCTTCCAGCTACTACTGTGCAGACAATTGCACAGGGTTTATTAAACAGTGTTCCAAGTCAATCCCAATTTATTAGTGTAAACGCTTTCATTTGCATTCTGTTAACTTTCATATGGTTCAAAGCAAAACTCTGAGATCTGGGAAAAAACAACAATCCTCAGAGAGTGTCAGAACTTTGATCATGGACATCTTAAATGAGCAGTAGTACTCAATATTGCTGTTTTGTTTTTTTCAGGAGGCAAGGGTGGGCATGGTGGAATCTCCATCCTTGAGTTGAAATTAAGAGAGATACTATTTTATACCATCTTGCTTTCTTTAAAACATGCTACTGCCAAAAGAGATGTCCCTGATAGTCCCACAGGCACTTCATGCATAGCAAAGATTGCAATTTATGAGAATACTATCCGGAGTCTCTCTGGCTCTGCAATAGATCTTCTATGTAATCCTGTGCACATCCCTTCATCCCATTGATTTCTTTCTTCTGCTATGATTTTTTTTACCAGTCTATTTAGATTGAAGGTACTGATACACGAATTGTCTAATCATGGGGTCCTGATTACTGCAGGAACTCCAGGAGTTATTACCACCCTATAGAAAAGTCTCTGCACAAAGCACAACTGACTTATCTGATAAAAAGGACCACTGGGAAGAAGAGCAAATTAGATTTTAATATATTTAACTTTTCATAATGTATATTTGAAGAAATACATTACATGTAGTGTTTATGTCAATTATTTCTTTGCCATTTTCTAAAGACGGGATAAGGAAGTTTGTATGTTTTGTAAGTATAACTTTCTCTTTACAGATCTTAACCTTGTAATTTCAGACGAGTGCTGAGATAGCAGGAAGCTTTGAGCCTTCCGTACTTGGTGGAAAACTAGAAAACATTTTCATAGGTACCAAGATCCTAAGGAACTATTTGGACAATCTAAAATCTCTGATAATACAGGTCCTCAACTTGTATTCTATCATTGTTCCCAACAGTGTATCACTGTATTTCTATTGTCTGTATCAAACTGGATAAAAAAAATAATAAGTGTATTTTTTGAAATATGTAAATCCTTTAAGAGGCATGCCGTTTTGTTGTAAAGAAAGAAAAGTTTATCATATTCCAGGGCAAATTAATCCAGAAATTTACTGATGGTCACAGGCAAAGAGAGAGGCTTTGTTTTCAATTCAGATTTGTGTCCTTTGTGTTTCCAATCCTATTTTAAGGTGCAGTGGCTTTCCTAAAGCGAGTGAGTGACAATGGAAGTATCACAGCTACTATTTATTCTTGGCTATAGACATAGTCCCATCTACCTTGCTATAGCCTTGCTGTCTAATGTACAGATTTTTACCACATACCAGTAGTCGTTATATATTGCGACCCGTATCTATGCTTCTAGTATGTGAAATACTTCAGCAAAACAGACTTCTGCATCCTGGATGTACTCTGCTAGTCAAGTAAAATGGAAGTCACTCTTTCTGTAGAAGTTATGGATACATTTTTTATATATCAGTTCAGGTAACATTAGACTCTCATAAGGGACATACTGATTATGACAACGTTAGGATGCACTACAGATCAATGGGAGTGGATCTGTTGAGTAACTGGTCCCCTCATCTGGTGCTAAGGACCTGATGCCATGTTACATGTTGTGGGACTTTTTATTTCAGGCTATCTCTAGCCTGGTTCAGTGGACTCAATGCCCAGTGATGGCTGGACCACATCAGCTCCTCTCCTGGAGCATGTAATTGTTTAGTTTCATCCAAAGTAATCCAGTTTCAGAAGCCCTAGAAACATTGCTTGCCAAAGTACAGAAAAAGGGGACAATCAGGAGACTGACTTCAACACTCCTAACCTGAACAGAATTACTGTGTAAACACCCTCATTTTTTTCCCATTATATTTCTGGTACTGCAAAAAACCTTTAGTTTCTGAAAACATGTGCTGGTAAGACAAATGCTGCAAGAGTTGCCATAAATCAACCGTCCACAGCAAAGAATCAAAATAACCTTTTCTAATAGCAGAAAGGCAGACCGCTTTCTGTGTTACTTACTTTTTAGCTTTGAAGAAGGAATAAACAAAGCATTAAGCCAGACTACCAGCTTCCCCAAAAGGTCATACCTGCCAGTAACATATCTCGGGGGGGGCAGGGGAGGCAAAATTCTCAGTAGATCATGAACAAACCTGTGCTCTAAACATCAAGGCCCCTTCAGATGTTAAAACCGAAAATTGTTGGGGATTTTGTGGAATTACGGACTCCCAACAATAAAGTGAATTTTATGCCTGGCAGGTTAACAACACAATGTGGTAGCGAGTCTCAATAACACTGCGCTAATTTTGCTCTCTCTGGTCTATCCCTGAAATTCCAAAGATTTTAAGCTAAGCCCACTCCACCCTGGTCCGCAGGCTGCTTACGTAAGTTGCTTGAGAATAGCCATACCGCCTCTGCTTGTGATTTTCATACATTAAGCAGAGTCTGACAGGGCCATAGCTTCAAGAAAAATATGAAAGCAAATACATGGTTTGGTGCTGGAGGCCTTAGACGGGAGTTTGGAAATCCGGATTCATCCTCTTGCTCTGCCGCAGGGTTTCAGTGTGGATCCTGGGTCCAAACCCTTAAAGGAGATTTAAGATTTCTTTCACCCTCAAACTAGGGGTTTCTTCTCTTTTTGAAGAAAAAATTAGCAGACTTAGACCTTACCTACATCATCAGTCTCCAGCAAAAATAGGGAAGAATAAAAACCACTTTGCAGGAAGCAGTGTTAAGGTCTATTTAGTATCACCCTTCCCCAGGAGTCCCTTTGCATCTATCCTATCCTGGCTTGACTTGGGCATTTTGTCCTCTTTCAGAGGAAATTTTAAGCTGACACTCTCATAACTTTTGACTTTACAAATTTCATGCATTTTTCACAGGGCAAGAGATGTCATTGGTTCATTTGGCTTTTTTACAGTTCTGCAACACTGCACCTACTCGCCACTAAGTAGTCAGAAGGCACTCATGGCTCCTTGGAACCTTTGAGGAAATTCTCTTCACCAGGGCCGTAACGGCAACAAGGAGGGAGACTAGAAAAGATACACTGAGCTGTCCAGAAATTTAGTGACATGCAGAATACAAATGCATGAAAGGAAGGGATGTATCCATTGTCAAGGCTCCGTTATTTGGACTGTCCCTTTCTAAGCTAAGGATGATGGTTTCCTCTTGACCAGCAGCTAAATAGTTACTTTATAAAAAGCTTGTCTTCTGGTTTGGCCTAGAAAACTAGAATTTCATTAATATGTCCATCCAAAATTCTCATAATAAAAAGTTAATGTGATTTTCTTTCTTCAACTGTACTGGGTTATTCGAAGACACTTAGGCAACTGCCCCTTTTTTTAGTGTTTCAAGGATGCCTGCAGTTTGCTAGGCACATGGTGAAAGATGTTATGCAAAAATGTTTTTATAAAGCTGGAGCAGTAGCCCTTCTACCCAGAGTGGCTAACCAATAGTTGTTTTTGATGGGACATTTCAATTAGGAAAAAAAAATGGTGCTAGACTTGGGCGTCTTTGAAGGAGCTCTAGTTAGAACAGAAACAATACTACTAAATTCTAGCAGTGGAAAGCACAAATGGAGCAGAAATGTTGCACCTCTAATGTGGTTGGAACAGCAGAAAAAGTCCTTGCCTCCTACCAAGTTCTGAGGCTGAGGCATATGGCAAAAATGTACAAAATCCTTCTCTCTTGGACATACAATGAAACAAATACTTTCTTAGCCCTCAGCCAACACCTCCACCCCAAAGCCCACTGTCTCCAGACAGGCTTTTGCAAGCTTTTCTGAAGCTCCTTTCTTTCCCTACTTTCCTGTTCTCCAACTGGGAAGCTTCTTTTCTGCATATACAGTTGAGTAAAACAATATTAAGCAACATCTTTCCACACAGATTATCTGAATTGGCATTATTCTTGGGTTTTTATTTGTGGAAACATAGCCTTAGCTCTCTCTTTCAGCGACCTAAAAAGCAGGCTGAATTCATTAGTTCTGGTGAAAGATAAATCCACCTTAGCTTCAGTTTTTGTTCCAGTAGGTCTAAAAGGGACACACCGAGATCGTCTATTCAAACAAAAAGAAAGAGAAATAACTTAATAGATTACCAATGATGAAAAATAAAGCACTGATGTATGTGTAGGTTTTTGTTATTCTGGAAGTGTTTAACTTTATCATAATTCAATTCCTGTACAAATCACTTTTTTGAGTGTGTTCCAAGCCCCATGGTAGTTTTTCTTTCAGTTACCAAGGAAGGGCCATGCTCAGTGTAGCCCTGAGAAGAAACTACAGTTTCTGTCAAATTTGCTAGCTGGAATGTATTCTGTCCCTACCGTTCACTATTTTATGACACTTTCTCTCTTTACTGGAAAATCCTGCAACAACTCTTCCAATTTTCAGTGGAGAGAAATATTAAAAAAAATGCCTAGAAGCTCTATCCTACAAGCTTCTTGAATTTTGGATTTGTTTCTCTGGAGGTTTTCCAGAAGGAGAACAAGACAGATATTTTTAGCATATGCCCAAATGTAAGTACTGAACTACATTTTATATATCACAGGCCTGTTTTCTATAAACTATGTAGAAAAAAGGAGCACAATGCTTAACAGGCAGTTAAAACTCTATGATTATGGTTAATGTTTCCACTATCCAAGCAGAGCCTTGCAAATCCAGGATCCATACAACCTCACAGTTTTCAGATCTGTGTTTTGGTTGAACTGACAGGAGAATCTCTGCAGATTTAATTCATTAGTGCCAATGCCATTTCCACAGTTTTTTGGTGTCTGAATGGATAAGTAGCAGCCAATATTTGCATGTAGCTACAGTCCGGCATGCCCTTTCTCAAAAATACCTTAGCACCTTGACAGCTACATGTTGCAATAAAACTTCTTAAAATACTAGTGCATATGGGGCTCTCCTTCCCCAAAGACTGACCATCTTTGGCAATGCAAGCACTGCCCTTCCTGCACCAACAGCTCTAGCTGAACCTGTAGGCTTCATGGACTATAGATACTTTTTTCCTTTATTCGGACAATTCGGACAAAGTCTTTTATCTAGAAATATCCCAACATTTTACAGCCATCCTAGGAAGAGTATCCCTTTTCAACATCTAAGGTACAACTACCTGGTAGTCTCTCTTACTGTTGCTACTTTTGCCTCATTTCTTATAATGTTACTTTAACTCCTGTTTCCCCCAGAAACCCTGATGGGATGCTGAATCTGATAGCCTTAGCCAAAAAATCTGCTAGTCTCACACTGTCTGATTAAATATATCATTTTCTTTAAAGTTATGTGGAAAAAAATCCATTTCATGAGGTAAAAGTGCTCTGTCAGAACATCTTAGCTATAACTCCGATTGCTGAAACAAACAATCTGGTCATAGCACTGGTCAGGACCAGTGACAGGTTTTAGCCAAATACAACCACCATACTACATCCTCACGTGCTCACACTGGATTTATCACTCTGTGAAAGCAACATTAAATACAAGTCGTATCAGGTGCATCTAGGAGTAGCCCTGGATCAGACTGTGAATTTTCAAGGACATCTAAAGAAAACAGCTGCAAAAGCAAGGACATCTGTGAAGTAGATTAGCTGGCTTAGCATGGGGTGCCTAAACACAAACCTTTCTAACATCCGTACCAGCCATCTGTTCCTCAGCCATTCTAGCCTGCTACTGATTGTCGCACACAAAGCTGGATGACAGCCAGTTCTATTTAATCGTGCTTTATATCATAAACCTTCTGATCCAATCTTTTCCCATCTCTGCTAGCGCTTTATAACATACCACTAGTGCACGTGTGGTGTGAGCATATAACAGCCAGCTCTGCATGGTTGTCCCGGACTACCATTTTATATGGAACCATCCAGCTCATTCAGTGTGCCTCAGGAATCTGTGGAATCTTACTGTCAACAGGAACGGTCTTTATTAGCAGTAACTAACTTGTAAGTTTGGTCAGTAGCAAATATAAACCTGATTTTAACCTGCCACATATGGGCCCTGGCAAATAAGTCATGCCAAGGTTGCTTTAGAGATTACAGTTCTATGTGGCTCTCTCAAGACTGGTGACAATGACCACAACAAATTAACAGTCTGCCTTGACAAGACATATATTAACCTAAAAAAGAAGAGAAATGTTGCTTGAAATCACCCCAACCAGCTTCGACAACTCATGGAGAATACCAAATTGCATTTCTAGAGTTGCGGCAACTAGTTTCCATTTTCTCTGTTAAAGACTGCTTTTGCTTCCAGTGCACTGCTACAGGAGTCCGGTCTCTGAAGAATGGTCTGCGCTTTTCTTGCAAGCTGCTTGACTGATGTTGATCTTAGTTATACCAATGTCATGAACACTAATGGAGACTGATAACAGGGAAGTATTAAAGCAGAGAAAATAGTTTATGGCAATACACTGCACTCAAGTGCAGTGAATGTAGCATGTAATCCAATAGTTAGTCTGTTTACCTTGTACTGGACACAATCTTTACTTGTGGCACCTCTAAATGCTTTTTAGCCCGTAGGGATCTCAAATAAAATGTAATAGAATTGTGCATGCGTGTGTATCATTTAATGAGAATTTAAGACAACAATATCATGCAGAGCAATTAGCAATTAGCAAAGTATTAACAAGATAGTACAAGACAAGCATATTTAGATCTTGTATGTCGGAAAACAGAAAAAAAGGCATTCTGTCTCCTACATGCTCCTTTCTGCACACAACCTGGGTTGCCACATGCCGGTCTCTGGTTTCAGGGCGAGCCAGAGGGCTGCCCCTGTAGGGCTGACGTGCAGGTGCAATATGCTTCCCAGTTCCACGGGTTGTGGTGCCAGACTTGATGTAAGCACATGTACCATCTGCACTTAGCAGAAGAGGGAAGTAAGATCCAGAAAGATTTTACCAAGTTATAAATTTCTGGTGGGAAATGGGCCTCTCTATCCCCAAGGTAAAAGCCACAATTGATCCTTACAATAATAAAGATTTGGAGATATCACTTCTTTTTATAGCCAGTCAGCCAAGTTAAGTCTGTAATCAAAATTTATGTGCAGTGCCTTATGAGCCTTCTCCAACTCTGGGATCTATAAAAAGCATCTCAGTACTATCATCTGTTATAATAATATTAAATCTTTTGGAAAATGGTCTGGGGAGCAGAAGGAGAGATGTTTCGGAAGAAGGAGAGATGCTTCAGAAGATTGTAGAGGGAGACAATGATCTTTTCTGCTAATCACATTTGCAGATTTGTTCAGCCCTGCTGCATGCTTCTTTTGCAAGCTGCGTGACAGCACACCAAATTGCCTGCCTTATGACAATTCCCTTCTCTCACACATGTCCCTTCCCTGACCCAGGGACACTGGTGATCCCAGACATAGAGAAGAGCTAGTCCTCTCTAGAACTTTGTTGGGCAGGCAAAGGAGTGCCCTCCAGCAGGGGAGGCAATGGAGGTGTGAGGTCTGTCTCACGGTGGTGAAAGGTGTGTAGAGACCCTTGTCCTTTCCTTGCTCTGGACCAGGGGCAGTGGACGTTGAGGCATTGCAGGCTGTTGGGGCTCAGGTCAGGGCTCTTCTGAAGCACCTGGGTAAGACAGAGAGGCGGTATCAGTGAGTACCCAGGTGAAACAATTTTGGTAGAACTGGCACTGTAAATTTTTCCCTTTTCAATTCTCCCAATGCTGACATACCATCAAACATAACTTATTCTAACTTCATTTATCCCCTCTTCCATTCATTATAGACACACAAACAAGGTACAAGTTTATGTTTTTTATTGCAAAGGACTGCAACACCAGCTGAGCATTACAGGAGCCATTACAGTCTACTCCTGTCCTCAGAAACAGAAAAAGAACTTTGATGGATGACACCATGCTCCTCTTTAAGAAGTGCCTTTATAAATCTACCCTGAAGACTCAGAGATACAATCAGACTGCTATTTAGACCTTTGACAAACACTGAAAGAACTTTTACTGCATATGAAGATTAAATAAGATGTGCTTTGTCAAGTTTTTCTCTATTTAAGTGGACTGGATGAAAGACAGGAAGTTTCTCTAGTCTTGTATTTTCATACAGTAGATTAGAGAAGAGTTAGTTCCGAATTTCCACTTAGAATGTCCCTTGGAATGCATAGCTAATTTCCTGCAGACATGATTCTTAGGCTTTTATGTAGTGTTGCAATAAATCTCTCAAAAATCTGTCCAAATAACTCTCAGGCATAAGATTTTTTCCTTCCTTTTCTTTTTTGAGTTCTCTTTTTGAATATAGGCATCAAGGTAAAGTCACAAGGAGGAACTTACTGTGGTTCTGCTAAATAATCACTTATAAATTTTTATACAGATTTTCTGAAGAATATTACACAAGATAAAATGCAGTCAATAATGTAGAGGACCTCCGTAACAGCACTCAGTAGTACTGAATTTATCAGAAAAGGCAGGAGGGGTTACGTACTAGACAACTGTGTAAGAAATTTGGGATGACAGTGGTCCTAGACATCTCTGTTTTCTCCTGGAAAACCATAATGCAACTGAGCTGCAATATGGAAATCTCCTGAGCCATTTACACAGTTTCACTGTGTGAATCCTGTGATAGCGTTAGCATGGCATTGCCCAAACTGGATTCCTGCAGACATTATGGTCACTCCAATTAGGGCTCAGAAATCATAACAAGTGGACAATCAGCCACCTTAATGTGCACACTTTCTGTACTATACCCTTTTCATTTCCCCGTAGCATTCAGGATTGTTGCATTAGTGTATATCTCTGCCTATTTTTATTTTAGTATCCACTTCCCTTTACTAGTTTCCTGCTCTGGCTTGTCATTTCTCTGTGAGATTCAGTGAAGAACAGTTCCACATTTTGTTTATCTACGTTCTTCACAATTGTGTAAACTTTGATCATATCCCGCCCCAGCCTTCTGCTCTGCAGGCTGGAATCCCAGCTGGCTTAGCCCCTCTGCAGAAGGCAGCTGCTTTATCCCTAAAGCATTTTAGTTGAAGTCTGCACCTTTGACTTCACTGTCCCAGTGTGTTGAAGACTGGAGGTGCACATAATAACCTAGACAAGGGTGTACATAATTTTGTACAATGGCAAAATTACTTCTCCAGTCTTCATCTCATTTCTCATTGACACCTTCTTGGCTTTTTTGGCTGCCATTGTAAATTGAACAAAGATTGCTGAGGATTTTAAGTGGTGACTCAAAAAGCTCTTTCCTCAGTTGTGACTTCCACTTCCAAATTCAGCATTGTATATCTATCCTTAGAAGCATTACCTTGCATTTATCTACATCCACTCTCTGTTCAGCAGCTCACTCAATTTTTTCAAGGCCCTTCTGGAGTTCATCACCATGAGTATGGCATCTGACTACACAAAAGAGATTAGTATTTCCTCCAGGGTATTGATGAAGATGTTGACTAAAACTTGTCCCTATAGTAATAGTATAGTACACTAGAAACTCTTCTGAGAAGTGACCACTAAGACCTTTGCTATCTGTCGTTAAGCCTTTTCCAGTCCATAAAAGAACCCTTCTGTAACCTTTCCTCTTCTGGATGCTTTGGGATTAGCAACTCTTCCTATGCACAAGGAAATTCTGCAAAAACTTGAAAGTACATGCCAATTATTTATTGGCTAATATACACAATAAATGAATACTGCTAGGCTAAGCAGTAATACACTAGGCACCATCAAGAGAGCCGGTGAGCGCAGATGGCATCAGTTAGGTCTCAACTCCCCCTTGGAATACACCAATCCTTAATCCTGTTTATTTTACCATCTTCTGAATCTCTGGTGGTTTTTTCTTTAAGAGTTATACATTTTTCTGTCAGTGTTTTTCCTCTTGAATCCTTGAGCTCCTAATTATTACTGTCTCAGTGTTGTGGTTTCAGTTGGGATAGAGGTAACTTTCTTACTAGCAGCTGGTATAGTGCCATGTTTTGGATTTGGGATGGGAATAGTGTGATAGCGCTAAGGTTGCTGCTAAGCGCTCAAAGCCTTTTCTGCTCCTCATACCCCCTGCCAGTGAGCAGGCTGGGAGGGCGCAAGAAGCGGGGAGGAGACACAGCTGGAGACACAGCCAATTAACCAAAGGGCTATTCCATGCCATATGATGTCATGCTCAGTATATAAAGCTGGGGCAAGAAGAAGGAAGTGGGATGATTAGAGTTATGGCATTTGTCTTCCCAAGTAACTATTATGTGTGATGGAGCCCTGCTTTCATGGAGATGGCTGAACACCTACCTGCTGATGGGAAGCAGTGAATTAATTCTTTGTTTTGCTTTGTTTGCATGTGTGGCTTTTGCTCCACCTATTAAATGTCTTTGTCTCAACCCATGAGTTTTTTCTCACTTTTATTCTTCCGATTCTCTCCCCCAGCCAAGCTGCCTGCTGGGGTTAAACCATAAGACTCAGCAATTACTATCTCATCCATTTGCTGTTTCTGTTTTTCTTATCTTGAATGCTTTCAGTTTGTGTGCCTTCTCTTACTTTTAACAACAATCTTCTTAGCAAAACTGAGCTAAGGTTGCACAGCTGTGATGCATGAAACTGCTTCTTCAGTAATCTTCGGCGTGGAACATCTTTGAATATCCAAGTTTTGGATGTCCAGTGGCTTTTCTCTACCACGTGCTTAACGACACATTCAGGGGGTGCCAAGTGGCTGATGTAGTGAGGTTGCCTTTTACACAAACCGTGCTAACTCCTTTCCAACAGCCTGGACTTATTCACGTTCTCCTTCACCTTATTCTCTGTTATAGATGGTACTGTCTTATCATGGAAGGAAGACAGACTCACTGGTCTGCAGTTTCCAGGATCTCCCCCACAGCTTTGTTTGCAGATGGCAAATACACAAGCAAGTTGCCAGTCTTTTGGCAGAGTAGCAGTTTGTAGTGATAGGTAGCACAATCTGGCCAGCAGGTCTGAAATTTCACATTTGATTTCCTTCAGTATTCATCCAGTCCTATTGATATCTAAAATAGCGATTTCATCTAGTTATTCCTGTACATGTACTTCATGCTCTTCTAAACCATCTGCTACAAAAATAAATATTAAATTTATAGGCTTCTCCTCAGAGTGTTCAGCACTTAGGTCTGATTAAAAAATTCATTGAGCTTCTCTGTTATGGTCTTATCATCCCTGAGTACTTTGTTTTAAACCTTTGTTGGTATATGGTTCCACTGATTCCCTAGCTGTTTTTCTTTTCTGATATAATTAAAGAGATTTTGCTAACGGTTTCAACATCCTTTGAAAGAGCCTCTTCAAACTCTTTTTTTTTCTCTCATAATTTCCTGTTTACAATTGACCTGCCACATTTTACAGGCATTCCTGTTTCCTTCATTTGACAAGATATCCAGTGCTTACACACTGAACTTTTTCCAGTGATAGCTTCCATATCTTTTCCACTGAGGCACTCAGGTTTTTAATGGCATTTTATTTTTTGATGAGTTTAATTTTCTCTTTAATTATGGCACACACTTTACCTGAGCTGTTAACATAGTATTAGGAAATCGTGAAGGAACATACCCCTAGTGTAAGTAGACGTCCAGTAGAAGAGAAAGAAAGAGGAAGAGAAAGGGAAAGGGGGGGAAACATTTAGCATGGTAACATATTTCTCGCAACAAGCGCTTTTTTGGTATAGAGTTTATGTAGATGTCATAGTGAAATACCTAACGGCAACACATTTATTCTGAGTTCACAGGTCATTATCTAGAAGACAACTGCATGTCCTCATAATAAACAGGAGTTGAAAAAAAATAACAGTTGATCTTGAAGGCATATTGAATTTATTTTATTTTCTTCTAAGCAAAGTTGTTGTTTACAGTAAATCTATATTGTCTTCTGCCGGCTGAGGACCATTTCTTTTCCTTTTGTTAGCGATAGCTCTCATAATAAATGGGACTGCAATATACAAAATATGTTAAAAAAGCAATTATTAGAAAAAGTAAACTTATCCAGTTGTTTTTAATGATAAAATAGCCTTTCTTAAACATTCGAAGGACCCCAGGTATGTTAACATAGAATAAAACCCTTTTTGGTTGTCCTATAAATGTATTGAATATTTTGATACCACATGACTATGTAATTTTTTCTTTCCACACATGCATTCACTTTTTAACTTTTTATTTCAAATTTTTGACTAGTAGGCATGAAGCAGACTCTTAAAAGCTCCTATAAGTTAAACTTGTTGCAGAAGTTGACTTCAGGTTACATATTCACAGCTCACAGACTCTTGGTGCTTGAGCTTACTGAAAGTGGTTAGTGATATACTCCATGAGCCTTTGAAGATATGTCCATGATATATAGTTATAACCATTACTATTCAGAATTTGGTGTTTAATGTCCTCTTGATCTGACCCCCTAACTGCAAAGGCGATCATTTTTGGGGCAAATCCAAATTGCTGAAATAGGTGTTCAATATATCTGCTGGTGTCCTGTGGTGTGGATGTACTAAGTATCTAACAAGTAACCAGCTGTTGAACCTTTCTTGTATGCTTCACTAATGATTTGCTTCATTCATGGAAAGCCATATATATGTTATAGTTGCATGTAGACATTTGCTGAACTAGACCTCACCGGGGCATGAACTATCTGAGAAATAGATAAGCATTGAACTACTTTTATCAATCAGGTTTATTTGATGAGAGCAGATGGTCAAAAAAGCATTTTCCATAGATGGAATGAGGAACTGGAAGAGGTTTTAATGGTTGTTTTATGACTTAATTTATCAATTGTTATTTTTAAAATTGTGATAGTGTCATTTACATGTGATAGTGGTGATACAAGAGTATCAGTGACAAAATTTATCCGAACTGTACTTAACTTCAGAAGAAAATTTGGAAATCTCCTATTTACCATCTCAGCTCTCCAAGCGGTCAACTCATTGTTGCTCAGGTAACAAAGTCCTTTCTCACCTCAGCAGTCTCTAGGTATTAAAAAAGCAACTTGGAGTCATAAGTAGCTGCTTAAATTGGTCAGGAAGGAGCAATTCCATGCAGATGGGACCTGGAGTGTACCGAAGTGTACAGACGTGGAGAGTTTCTACCCCTGCCCAACCTCCTGAATTATCCCAGTTCCTTTCAAAGCCACAGCTTAGTGCCTGGTGCTAATCTTCATCGGAACCATCTTACGCTGTTCTTTGCACTGTTCTACACAGGCCTTTTGCCTGGGATACTTCCCAAATGAGCTGTTATTTTTGCACACCACATACTGCTGCAGGCTGCTATGCAATGGTTTGTTAGCTCTGCCTTCTCTCTCTGTCCAGACTGGGTTCCTATTACAAATCAACAAATGTTAAAGATGGGGCAGTTACTTGAAAACTAAATGTGGTCCTCATGTGGCCACACATGAATTCTGTAATATTTCCTACTATAATCTTATACTTGAAATGATAATTAATTCAACCTAGCCATAAAGACATATGATGCACAGACGGAACGTACCAGTACTGTCAATATCATGTCCTTTATGGGCAACTGATAACAATCTACATGATACACTGATAACATGGTCCTTCTACAAAACATATGGTGGACTTGACAGCCATTTATCTTGCCATGTTTTTTTATATCCCTATCTTGGGATACAGAAACTTGAAATATCCTCCATTAAGTAAAAATAAGGGAATAAAATACTCTTAAAAGCAAAAAGCCAGGAACTTTACCCTTTGTTGGTGACCTTTAAAGACAGAACTAATAAGCGGTTCTGAAAGAGTAGCACTCGGGTAACCTCAGTGATCCTTTCTCTTAAATGTCACTTGGTGAAAAAGAATCAGTGTATTGCCAGGTTCATAGAATAAAGGTATGACTGTAATAATATGTTCAGGTTAATATGCTGTTACAGAAATATGACACCATATTACAAATATTAAATACATGTTTGATTCCAGAAACCCTGTATATTTTCTAACTTAGAAGCAATCTCTTCTGTATACTTCTCTATTGTATACTTCTATCTTGTTTACACATTACTTAATTTCTTTCTTGAATACCAATGCCAATTTGATTCTCAAATGGCCAGTTTTTAGCAACTGGTTTAAAGTTGATATTAGAACTACATAATTTATACATTACCAGTCTAAATATTCACCTGGACCTCCCAGGTGAGTGAGAAAGGGAGATTTGGATTTTTTTTTGATATGCCAACTGCTTTGCTAATGACAGTGAATTGATTTCTCACATATGTAACACCCAACAAGTCAGGACTCCTCGTGTCTGTAAATCCTTCAGAAACAGACCTAGATTTGTATTGATTTGTTGTTCCATTTAGCACCTTCTCTGTACAAATGCATTTCAGCCAAAGAATTGCCGATAAGCTCTTTGATATTCATTGTTTGCATGTTGGATATGTGGTTATAATTTCAACTAATGCTTATCCAGTTCAATTTAGATTAGGAGTGCACTTTTAAAATCACTCATACAGTTTTCCCAGTTTTTGTGCTTTGGTTCAGAGCAAAAATGAACCTAAATTAGAAGATGATGCAGGTGCACAGGAGAGGCAGGCTGGCTGCAGTGTGAGAACTGCAGAGAGAGGCACATTTTAATTTCCCTCTGCAAATTCCCAGGAAATACAGAGCTGTGCCCTATTCTGGGCACTTTGGCCTTCCCTGGGGTCTCCCAGGTTGTATGTAAAAGTCAGCATGGCGAGGTGTCAAGTAGAGACCAGGGATGGAGGGATAGGGTAGTTTAAGAGACTTTTCCCGACATTTGAGTAGCTGGGGAGGAAAACAGAACAGCATCTTTACCCGTCTTAACCTCTGCAGGTATCAAGGCCACTTTAGTCTTGGAGCTGTAACTACTAAAGAAATTTCAGATACATTGGTGAGAGGTAGAGAGATGTTTTTTGTTTGGCAGGAATACCAGCAAGGTCTCTGCTTTAGCTAAAAAGAAAATCTTGCATTATTGGGAAAAATTGTTGGCTTGGATCACTTTTGTTTTAAAGGAATAAGTAGCCCCTCGAGTAAAAGATGTGATAAGAGAGTAAATTTGGATCTCCAATTGCAGACAGCTGTTAAATAAGTCACAAGTGAAATGACTTTGGCATTGCTAATTCTTGAAAACAGATACAAGCTGAACATTCAACATGCCTGACTTCAGCACCTAATTTTTCACTCCATCTCTGTTTTCTGGGAGTCCTTAAACAGAGCAACTTCAATTTTAAATTTATAGTCTCCTGCCAAGAGCTGATTGAAAAAATATGGTTTACAAATAACACTCTCTAGGTATATTTTTAACAGTAAAAACTATCTTCAAAGTAGAATAACTATTATATGATAAATTACATTTTAATAAAATTCCTTTGAACAGTTTTGAAAACTAAAATCTTCATAATCTGCAGAAATTATTTTCTGCTAAATTACTTATTATCTGTCCCTCTTGTTAGATATATTTTGGTGCACTTCTGAGCAGCAAAAATTAGGATTTTAGAACCACACTACAAGATAAAACATATGTGCTTGCAAATAAAATAATTTTTTCATGTACATAGCTTTTTTTAACTTAGATTTCTTGAATTACTGCTGGAGTGTAGGCTAGGAGCTTCGCACCACCACCGTTGCCTAATGGCCTCTTATTTGGATTTTCATTTTTCTTTTCTCTTTCCTTTTTTCTCGTACTGACCATGAATATTTCAAGCACCTGGGAGCTTGAGTAGCTCCTTTCCTTTTCAAGTCCGTCTTGGCCAAATCCTTCCAGTGTGCTTCTGAGAGAAGACAGTTCAGTGTGCAGGGAATTAACTTACGACCTGGAAGATCTCTGTTTGGCTCATTACTCTACCCTAAGTGGCCACTGGACAAATTACTAGGTCCTGGTATGCAAAATGAATACAGTAACACTTCCCGCACACCAGAGTACACGCAGATAGTAGGGAAGTTCAAAGACAGCTGCCTTCCAAATCCTTCCCAAACTCAGCTTAGACTCCTTCACCCAACACGGTGGTCACTGTCAGCCAGTAGTCACCAGTGGGAGCAGATAATCCACACAGCAGAAACCAAGATCCAGTGGATCGATGTCTTTGGAAGGTCAAAATATATTCCAAACCATAAAAAGCAAGAATTTTACTCTTGCATAAGAGGCATTTTTTAGGACTGTGACACTAATTCAACCAGTGGACCAGCAGTGTTTTCCTCTGAGGAAGCACCTTTCAGAACAAATATCCCTGCAACTAACACCTCTGACAGTGGTTTTACAAAAGGAGACAGATGTGGCCAGATGCCTTTTCCGAGTGAAACCCACTGAGGAACAGGAAGCCTTATCCCCTCCAGTTGTGCCCACTTGACTCCTTCTTGTCAATGAATCCCTTTCCCTTATCAAACCTGTTTCGGCTTTCAGGGGATTTGACCTTTCTGAATTATACACAGAACTCTTGTGTAACAGTCCTTATATCAGTGTGTTTACCATCTGTTCTCCCTTTTCAAATGTAGACATGTGTTACTGTTTATCCACTATGTGTCACCAGTTTACTACAACAAATTCAGTCAAGTGGAAATCAGGTCAAGGTGAAATTTATTTCAAGCACTTTTGTTCCACTTCCTTTTACAGTTTGCCACATGCTAATCATATGAATTCTGAACGATGATCAAAAAAATAAATAAAATTATACTCTGGCTTCTGACTGACATTTTCAATGGATTGTTTCGTTCACCTTTTGGAAAACCTCATACTGTACTTGGCTTCACTGAAAAATGTAGCTGCTGGAAATTTTTAGCAGATTGTTGGACAATATGGAGGGCGAAAACTGAACCCTTAATGCAAAGCCAAAAAGAAAGGAGGTATATTCTTTGTATTTTAACGCTATACACTGGGGACAGTAGTTGTATACTTCCCCTCCTTTCCCCATGTGTACTGAATGCGAGGAACATAATGCCAAATCTTGCAAAAAATGTCCACACCCACTGTGTAAAAACTTGCCGTCACCCTAAAGATAATGCAAATTTTCCTTTGATTCCCTGGAAATAAGTCTGCTTTTTTCCTTTGTTTTATTGAACAATAAAACATTATTAGCTATAATTGTTTTTAATTATAATTCTGTGAGAATAGGGCATAAAGATGGGTTCAGAAGTGATATGACTTCAGAGGACGTGTAAAAGAGGACGCCTATTACCCCAGGCTTCCGTGACCACTGCCGGTGGGAGGAGGCACGGTGGGTGTATTCAGCCCTTTAGCCCTCAGAGAATACCCCAGAACATTGACTTGGACTGTGCAAATTGGCCTTAGCTATGGAAATTTCATGAACTACTTTCCCCAGAAAAAGCAATTTTGCAGACCTCGAAGTACATACCAGAGCTATTACTGCTGTACTTGTGCAAAGAATCCCTTCCTCCTTACATAAACATAAATTACTTGTTTCTGTAGACCCCTGAGAAAGTTTAAATCTAGACAAGCTTTAAGACATTTAAATTTAATCAGTGAACACACTTTTTCCTTAAAACATGCAGTTCTTTCACATGATAATACTTCTCAGTATTAACTTTTTGGCAGCAGTCCATTTTTCTCAAGTCAAAAAAAAAGGACTTGCAAAATGTTTTATTTGCCCCCAAATGGGGGCATTTTCTGTTCACTTGTTTTATTACCATTTCAGATGTGTTTCATGGCGTTTTATTAACAATCACGTTCTAGTCAGCAGGTCAAAGAGTTTTTAGCAGGTAACAGTGAATGGCATCAACTCTGATAACAGCAAACGGAGTCCTGAGCCAGCGAGACAGCTGTACTTTCCTCTCACCTCTTCTCCCTCCCTGGTCCACAAACAGATTGGTCCACGGTAAGGCTGAGCAAGGATTCATTTCTGTGGGTAACAGACACAGTTACAGACTGTGGTTGTGGACCATATTGATAAACTCTGTGGGACTAAATGTAAATTAATTGGAAATATGGGTTAATAATATTTGTCCATATTGCATAAAGACTCACATTTTTGATGGTTTGCACCTGCACAAATGCTGAGTATTTTCACAGGGCTGTGTTCTGCTGTTATAGATGTGACCTATGTTACAGATCATATATTGCCATTTTTTGAGAAACTGCTAAAATGCACTTGTAATTAAACATTATAGCACACTGGAGTTATTTTTTCTGTTACTAAATATTTACCTTTTAGTAATTTGGAAAAGAATCATCTATCATGGAGCTCCGTTGAGGCAGGTAATGTAAAAAAATACCAAGGAATTTTTGGTCCTGGCCCATATGAACATGAGATCTGTCTTTATACGATGGGGCCATTGTAATGCCACCAGGTGGAACAGAGGGCACAGGCTGCATATGGGGTTTTCATGATGCTTCCATTTCAAACAATCAATAGCAGTCTTGAAATCAGCTGCTAGTCCCACAGGACTCCCTGTGCTGTCAGTGGAGATAAGGTCTCCTACAGAATGGTGCAGAACGAGAGCCTACACATCAATTTCCTAGTGAGACCACCCAGTTTTCCTGGTACACACGTCTTCTGTATGGCCGCAGATCTACTGGCAAGGAGCCTCAAAAAGAAACTTTGATGCTACTGGAGCCAACAGAGTTTTGCTACACATTTGAAGAAGGACGGGACTTCTTTGCAAGCCTTTTCTGTTCCATCCTGCATTCACACATTCCAACCTGTGGGCTGGTCTTCAGAGAAATCCTGCCTGTCACAGTACTATTTTTAGTACCCATAAATTGAGGATTTAAATATTTATTTCATTTCTCTAAGCCTGATACAACTCCTACTAGGTGAGTTTTCTCTTAGCTGGGGGGAACTAAGTAGGAGCTTTTAAACATGTTAAATACATTTTCAGAGACTTATGCTATAAATTAAATTATGTTTGATGAAGAGATGCATTTTTATAACTAGAAATTAACTGAATGCATGGAAGAGTTCCTACAGAACCGTGAAATTCCTGTAAATTTCAGCATTTTTTTTTATTGGAATAGAGAAATGACTCCGAGCCTACCACCAGCCCAGGGTGGTCAGAGCAACCATGATAGCTAGAGTTGATTTTCCCTCTTTTTCACCAATACAGCTGACTGCAGTATGGATGTTTAGGTCACAGCTCTATGTTAGGTTGTTGAGTTGGGAACCCAGTGCTCCTCGAGACTCTAGTATTATAGTAGAGGAAAGTAAAACAGATCCAAAATCAAAGCACAACAAAATATGTATTTCTGCCATTTCCTTATCTAAGCTGGATTCCTAGACTGCCTTCATACATGGAATAAAGCTGTAAAGTGAAAGCATGCTATTAAATATTTGACCTTTGGAACCTGGCACCAGCCTCACAGCTCAGTACAAAGGCTCACCTTCCTCCCCCACACCCTCCTCTGCACAACTGAGATCAACATCCCTCAGCTCTGATCATGACCTCTACAAACCTCAGCTCTGTCAGCTTCCAACCAGCCCCACAATTTATCACCTACCAGGGACCTGACAGAAGAGCTACTTGCTATAGTGTCTTCCTTTGTAATATTCGAGCCTTATATCTGTGGTACTGTGAGTAACGTTCAGCTCCCTCATTAGATCCCTTCTCAAGGATTTACAAATTAGTAAATATTTTCCTAATGAACGTGTGTTAAAAATATCAGGAAACATAAACAGCCGTCTTAAAATGTAGATGTATTTGCAAAAGTTTCTGCACTTCTACATAATTGATTTTTGCAAAATGGTTACAATTACAACTTAGTAAAGACTTTTGTGGCTCAGCTCTGGAAAGCTAACATTGTTCCCTTCTAAATGTCAAGAAAAACCTATAACTTTACACTATGAGCATGACAATAATAATAATTTTAAAAAAAAGAATTATTTAAAAGTCCCAAAAGACTGTATAAAATTTCATGGCCTCTTACACAATAAGAGTCCTTAAGTTGGGCTTATACAAAACAGTCCACTGTACAAAAAGGATTTTATTATTCTAATGAATAGGTTACATTATCTATCCCATAGAAATATTTGAAAAATGCCTGTGTTACATCCATGGTAATGTGCGTAATGTTAAAAACTAATAAAACTCTAGAAACAAATCTCTTATCATAAATGACTGCCAAAATTACTTAACTTGTGCATTATTTTGTAATATGATATAGAATGACCTCATAAAAACCTTGTCATTTATAAGATGACTCATAATAGTTCAGTTGCTTTCAGTAAGTTTCAGCATCAGTTATTTCACTGCATACACTCCCATTTATTAAAAATTTATTCCATTACTGGTTTTGCAGATGGTATTTGTGTGCAGTATAAAACAAATCAGATTCAATGAAACATGAGCAAAATACTTAATGGTGGAACTTAATTTTTTTCTGAGATATAATCATATTCTGGAAATCCTCTAGTTTGTTTTCCACATTTCATCCAACACTGCTAGAATTCTAACGTGATCATTCATCACCTTTTCCTTGTTTTACCTTCAATGTTACCTCATATCACATTTCTGCAAGACAGAAATAAAATAACTGCAATTACCAGAAAAAGAAATATTGTCCATTGAACAAATTGATTCTACATATGAATTTAGCCTGTTGTCCGTCACTAGAAAGAGACATGAATTATAATAAGTTTATTTAACGAAACACAGTCATATCTGGAAGGACTTGGTAAAATATAGTTGCACCACAATTTGGCACATTTAATTCACATTTAATATGCTTCATTACTCATCACCTATATACGTCAGCTACAGTTCTCTCACCTTCATTGACAGATTTCTCCTCCTATGGCTGAATATTCCCATCATGTGAATCCTTTCCTCTTTTCTTTTTCAAATTATCTGTGTAATCATTCCAAAGAATGGGTTTTCACCTTTCCATCGACAAAGTGTGAAGGCATTTATTGTATAGCCTCAGAACATGACCCTGGAACAACTTTACGGCTCGCCTAATCAAGACTTCCCCATAAGCAAATTTACTGAATGAGGTCTCTGCAGCAGGCCTGAACAAAATTCGGTCAAAACCAATGTGTTCCTTTCTGTGTGCTTCAGTGACCTTCAGATCGGGTGATTTGTAGGTCAGAAGGAATGGCAGCAGAGACGGTGCTCCTCAGCTAGGGCGTGGAGTTTGCCAGCGTGGAGCTGTTGTCCCCATCCCAACTCAGAGTCCCTGTTTGAACCTGAGCCAGCCACTTGGAACACATAATACACCTGCAGGACACCACACAACTCTCAGCAGAGATGTTACCTGAGATCCTGGAAGCGGTACAGCTGTGCTGGCGTGCAGCACTGGAGCCACTCCTCCGGCAGTGTCAGAGCTCTCCTGTTTGTAAGTCCCTTGGGTATCCCCGTGTGCCTGCACATGTGCTCCCACACAGGTGTCCTGACTTCCTCATCTGCGCTTAGAGGCAACAATTCCCAACTGCAGCAGAACAGAAGTACATGAAGATTGATGAACTCACATGCTGTGGTGGTGGAAACCCAAAGGATAGCTAAGGTAACGTATGCACAGTGTTACACTAGCAAAATAAGGAAATTAGAGAGCTAGATAAATCTTAAAGTAGAAAAAAAAAAACGAGTTTAAGTATAGTTGAACAGCAGCCCTGAACTTTTTTTATTTTTACCTGAACATTCTGTTATGTTTTTCAGAACAAGTTCATCCTACTTGTAAGAGAAAAGAGGATATATGAACAGAAAACTTCCAATCAATCCATCAATCAGTCCCAGAAACAATATAAACATTGAGAAGTGAGAAGTACATTCAAATAGAAAAAATTCTAACGTAATGAAAATGTCTGTAACTATGGAGATAATATACTTTGAAGCAACCTGCTCATATCAAAGTTTCACTTACTGGATTACTTCAAGTATTTAATAACTTGTAGTACTGCCAAAGCTCAGACTAAACTATAGTTATTTTCCCTGTCAAAAACTATTCAGCTGTGCAATGTCAAGCCGCCAGAAGTGTTCTTTATTGCATCCGTATGAGAAAACCCAACCGCATTTCATTTTTGTAGAGTAACAGTTTTCTTTGTGTTAGCATGCTATGAATGTATTTAGAGATCAAAAAGCTGTTATTTAAAACAAAATGTTAGAATGGTTCAAATTAAAAATAAATAGTATTCATTTGTTTAACTGGGAAGATGATGAGCAATCTAACCGTGTGATTGTATATAACACAGACTAATGGCATAGCAAATGAACTTACAAAATATAGGTGTATTTGTAAAGATTTATTTTAAATATATCCATTAATAATAATCTTCCAGCTTTCAGGATGTCCCAAAGCCACTCAAACACTATGATAAATTGATCACAGAATAATATCATCTGCAGGTTTTGTTACATAAATGTGAAAGGATCATCTGCTTATATGGTCAGGTCACCTTGTGAAAAGAAATACATCATCTAACTTTTGGAATGCACAAGAAGAGTTTGCATGTGCAGAACATGAAGTGTAAAGTTCTCCTTTTTGACATGATACCTGATTTTTAGCTTCTATGTAGTAACTTATTAAGATGCCTTTGAAAGTGTCTCTAGCCTCCTGTTGTACCTGGTAGTTCAGTTCAAATTTAAAATACTGTATTAATGCAACCAATAAAATTAGAAATACTATGCAATTTAATATTTTTCTTGAGCGATCTTGCTTGAAGACAGATGAAGCCTTCCAAAAACATTATCTGTTGTTTAATAAGCTGTTGAAATTATACAGTCCTCTCACCTTCTTCTTTTGTTCCAGTATTTCTCTGCTTACTTATGAAGAGTCGATATTTGCTCTGATATATTAGAAAGCATTAGTTTGCACTTGTTCATTCATAATGCCACACTGAAAAACCTGTGGGCTGAATTGTGGAAAAGTATATCTTCAGTTCTGATCTTGACTACTTTTTTGTTGTCATTTATTTTGTTGTCATTTATTTTGTTCACAATTGATGGACAAACGCATGTGCAATATTCACAGATTCATTTTGATATCACAATGGAGAACTCTGGACCTTTAGCTACAGAATAAGGATTAGGAGAGGATTGCCACTTTGTTTATCTATGTAAGTCTAAAATACATTCTAAGAAAACCATGTCTGCACAAACATCCAGACAATGCATTTGTTTTAATGCCATTCATGTAACTATTAAACGTTTTTATGCTTTAATGTCAGTCATTCCTTAACCTATCTGTCTTTTCTACAGAAAATCCCCATGTGGTGGATTATATTTAGACATCCATTATTAGCACTTTTGTTGTACACAATGTCTTGCACAATAAAAACTCATGGAGATTGAGGTCTACAGAGGAAAAAGGAACAGAAAACACCTTTAGAGACTGAAGGCAGAGGAGTGGAAGGACTGTAGAAATAAGGAAAGCTAGAGATAGTTGCTACCAAAAGGTAAAAAAGAACAGGGACTAGTCTGTGTGCTGCCACATGGAAATCATAGGAAGAAGGCATCAAGAAAAAGTTAACAGAAGCATTTACAAGAAACATATGGCTTGTAGTGAAGGCAACACACAAAAGGAATGCAAAAAACAGTGAAGAAGCTATAACAGCTGATATCACAGAAGTATATGGAAACTGCTGAAAGACAAGACAGTACTAGTGATATTTCTTGGGACAGACATGCAGAAAAAAACTTATCAATACCAGGATTTTAGGTAGAAAATCTAGCAAAACTTTTACCACATTCATTTGTAATGATGCTGACAAACAGAATTATGTAGGCATTCATTATTCAGCAGCTGTTCTTTAGGTTCTGCCACACTTGTGAAAAAACAGATACTCCACAGATATCTGGATTTGCTGCAAACCTGCTTCTGCATTGATGCTAGACATTCCCAGCACAGTTCTCAAGAATTGCTTCTTAAAAGTCTACTCTAACTCAGTTCAGTGGAGAAACTCACATCAATTTTAATGTGGGGCTTTTTTTCCAATTAGGAGATAAAAAATGTCTCTTTCCAGTCCATCTTCTGGAATACATTTATTTTTAAAACGTGTTTTTGGAAGACTGTTTTAAACACATGGGAAGCCTATTACCTTTTTTATCTTGCTGGGTTATTACCACAGAATTAGCAATAGCAGAACCATCTATTGCATATTCAGTATGCAGTACAGACCTCTGCCGAGCCCTGAGGGAATATAATCCAGCAAGGAAGGAAAAATATTCCTCTTTTCTTTTTCCACAGGGTTGTTTTAATTTCCTCCTGCCTTCCACTGGAAGACATCAGACCTTCCCAAGGGAGGACGGCTTCAGAGTCTGAAAGCCAAATGACCTAGAACAGAAAGACCTGTGGTGTTATTCTTCTTTTTCATATCTGTTCAACATCTCCAGCATGTAAAAGTTATATACAGGAACGAAGGAGAAGTGTTTGTCAATTATTCCACCTAATAGCAGCCAGAAGCTACATTGTGAGATTGTATTTATTTTATTGTACATGAAGACTTGTGCAAATGAACCAATATTAATGCAGGTAGACAGGAAACAAAGGCAACCAGCAGGTCAAAAGTGCAGTAGACTTGCCATGCCTGTCTGCATAGCTTGTCCTCAGCGCCGAAGACAGGGAACCGTGCATCACTGGCAAGAAACGATAGGAAGCAGCCAGCCCTCGAGTATGATTATAAAATAGACCATCTAAATGTTATAACTAAACTTTCAAGTGTTTGAAGTAAATGTTTAGAATAGTTCTGGTTTTCCTCCTTGCTATTTCGAAATTCTAGGGGGCTGCGCAACCTTATTTTACTTCTACGTCCCTATCTCATGAAAGGTCACATTAACAGTATAGGATTACTTGAATAGTACAGTAAATGAAATTATCACAAGTCATTTTTACATATGCTGTCGTTATTTCAGAAATCAGTTGTTAAAATCCAAAAACCTTAACAAAGGCAATGCCATGGTGAGGAAGAAAAATGCAAATGCTCCATGAGAGCAAGGATTTAAGCTACTCTGCTCTGGGATCACAATTCCCTTAACATTGGCGTCATAGAAAATAATTCTTGCGCAGCTTCTACCTTCAGAGCTTGCCATGGAGAATGGGATTTATCCCATATAACTTTCACTATTTAAAAATTAGCTTTTAGCTAAAGTCACTGTCCTAATGAATGAAGAGCTCTGTATCCTGAAAGGCTTCATATCTTCTCAAGCTAGGAGCCGTGAGTCACTAGTTCCAGAAGCAACGTTGTCTGCCTGTTTCCTCCAGTGAGTACTGAGGCAGGACACCTAGACGTGTAGCTCAGGCTACCTATCTAATTTCTGGATACCCAAAGTGAGGCGAAACAAATCCCCTAATTTAAATATATAAAAGCAGTTAAATGACATGAAATGCATCTCTGTCTTATTTTATATTAGGCCTCATGTCAGCAGACGTTAAAGGATGTAACAGGGCGTGTGACTTCACTGTGGCCACTCACCCTTACAGCAGATAATGGATTAGTATTGTTTTTGAGGGCTGGGACTTTGATAAAGTCTGGGAAAAGGACTATGGCTACAATTTTGAAAAGCAGCTAAATGATTCTGAAATCTGGCCAGAACATGGCAATTTGATTTCTAGTTTCTAGCAAACAAGCTTGCTTCTTGTTTTCCACAGAAAAACTATCACCTTGAATGAAAAGATTACATTACAGCTACAAGGAAGAGTCATATAATTTAGAAACAATCTGACACATATGGTCATCTCCCCTATGGCTGTGCTTTTTCAAGCTGATAAGAGCAAAAGTTATATAGCAAAAGGCTAAAGGTATTTCCTCTCCAAACAGGACAAGATATATTTCAGTTCTAGAAGTCTTTGACCTTCCTTAAACTAAGTATGACTTCTGCTAATGATTAGAAGTTTTTTCCTGTAAAGTAGTTTAAAGTTTATCTGTTTCTCAAGCCTCATTTTTTGGGGGAAAAACTAGATAGTTAAACTTTAAGAAGATAGATTAGAGGTATTTTTGACAATTCAAGGCAGCTGACTACAGTTACTTTACGACAAACCAGCATTTTCCATTTTATATTCAAAGCCATGAATAATTTACCCAACACACTTTGATATATCTTCTGACTATTAATTATCAGCTGACCTATCTGTATTTTTCTGCATGTAGGGTTGTTTTTTTTAAAAGTTTTTTCAAAATAACTTATTACAAAAATTAACTTCAGAGTTATTTGGGATCTCTTCTTTCTGGGGTTGTTCTACAGAATTGATTTCAGCAGGGAAGAAGCATGCATTTGAAAATCCAGTGTTGTGTGTACCATGAAGAAAAAAAGTCTGGATGGAAGACTTAATGGAACTTACTCTTAGAGCAACAAAACGAGGAAATTATCAGTGCACCATAAAAACTTAGTGAATTTTTACTAACATTCACTAAACTTTCAGTCTTCATGGTGTTTTTAGTGAACAATTAACAGACATCTAATTAGTAATAAACTGCAATTATAAGATATCATAAAAATTCGAACAAACCCAATATAGTAATTGCTTGTATTTATGAAAATATTTCTGAATTATATAGGATAACTTGAACTGATAACCAGTCAACAATTTACAGAGGTTTTTGGCAAAGAAGTTTAATTTTAAAATTACTACTGTTTTTAAGCATCTATCAAATGGATTGAAAGAGAAGAATGCTGCTGATCAAAATAATAGTATTCTTTTTGCCTTGAGTTATGCTAAACCATACCTTGTGGGCTATAAAACCAGTCTGTAGGTCTCTGCAATCAAGGATTAGCTGGCTCACAAACACAGGAAACTACATTGTGCGAGGCTGGGAAGTTATGAGGGTAAGCAATCTATAAGCAACTGTTCCCCGCAGAACACTACAACAAGAAAGTTGGCAAGGTGACAAAATTAAATGTACAATTCGACTATTCCTGAAATATTACACAGAAAGCACCCAAACCAGGCAAATTTTCTGCATTCTCTATATTACAACAAAATTAAGTCTATCAGAAAATTCCTCGGCACTTGTTTCTCTCCCACTCTTATGTATGGCTGTGCAATTCAAAATGAAGTGTTTAACAAAGTAATATGAATCTTTATAATATAGTCCATGATATATATGTATATGGACATATATTTATATGTCCAGATATATATATTGCACATAAACCTGTCCAGAATTTTTGAAAAAGTTCACTGTCACAAATATTTGGATGTTTGCATTTAGCCCGCTCTAGTAGCAGCTGCTTGTTGCTTCAAAACTCTTCTGGCAACAGAACCCAGCCTGGCCTCAAATCCTCTCCCTGCTCAGAGGAGCACGATCACCCCTTCTAGCCAGGCAAAGCTGAAACCCCAAAATGTGACAGGGAATCTCTGGAGAATCAACTGTTCAAGAGCGAGTCACCTCAGTGAGAGAAGATGAAGATGAGAAGGAAGATGAGGAATTCTGAGCAAGAAGCCACAGGGGAGCTAAAGGAGGCTGCTGGTTTGAGTACCCAGTGCAGGGCACTGGAGCCCTAAGCTACATCTGCAGGTCAGTGCCACATCGCTGCTGTTATTGTGTGTGGAGGAGAGGTGGGGGGACAGTTTTGTCTCTGGAAATGCTACTGTATCTGGCTGGCTGTTCATCCATCCTACCACTGGCTCTGCTTGCCCATTACTAGCCCCAGGCTGGAACACCACCACCCTGGCACCCACATCAGCTAACATGCCAGAGGTCATAAAGCACAACTTACACTCTGAAGAACAATACCCAATCCCATCTGATCTAGATGCAAGGAAGACCTAGGTAGATGAAAAAATGTCTCTCCTATCAGTGGTAGCATCGCACACTCAAAGCCTGTTGTGGTTTCCTGCATGTTCATCAGCTGCAGGGAACAACGGATAATGCACTTCCCAAACAGTAGATGTCATCTCTTCAAATACTTTTCTGGCTAATGTTCTAATTCCCAAGTGGTGATCAACAGATTAATATAAGTTTGGGTTTTCAGCCTCAGATACTGTCTTCTCAATGCATATTGTGTAGGTTGCTCATTTCACTGAGTTTTGGACAGATTTCCAGAAAATTCTTCTTTCCTGTTCTGAAGACTTTCTTGTGATGTCTTTCACCAGCCTCTTCTTACGTGCCAGGCTAAGAGGAAACCAGAATTTTCATGTATTTAGCAGGGGACCACCTGGCAGTGGATGCATGCAATTGCATGTTCTATATGTGTTTCATAGTGAGGGAGGCTCTTAGTTCCCATGCCCCAATGTACCTTAAAAATAATATCCCAATGATATTATTCTGATGAGCAGATATCATGTTATCCTGCCAATGATGGGATAAAAGTCCCAGACTTTTATTTTGGACTCCATGCGGGGAAGCGGCTGAACTTCGAACCATAATGGTAAGCCTTAGGCAAGCCATCCCAAAACAACCCCATGGTACAATAGAGTGGGCATCCCACAGTTTACCAGGAGGGCAAGTAGAGAGTCTGGAACTTTCCTGACACGACTTTATCAAATTTGTACTACTAAGCAATCCAGAAATGTAAAAGTTAATGTTATTGACCGTGGAACCACGGTCTGGGAGAAACTATGATCATTGTTAGACCGCGTGTTTATAAAATGAAAACAAAGTTTGATATACACTGCTCTTCTTGAAACTTGACACAAAGGTGTTTCTTCCAGACAGGAGCTCTCAGATTGTTCTAAATTACATTAATGACATTCCTCCACAAAGATTTTTATATGAGCAAAGCAGCAAAAATTAAAGTTAAATAGCTTTTAGTGAGCTGTCGGAGGCCATTGGCAAAGGAGTGCACAGCTGGAAGCACAGAGAGCAAGCACAAAGGCTGTACATAAAGGGGGGTGGAGTGGATCAGCTGGTCTAAATCAGTCTAACTCTGACTTTATAGAAGGATTTCAGTTTACACCAGCTGAGGACACAGCTCTAACATCAAGAAGAAAAGAAAAAATGGAGAGGAAATGCCACCTTCAGAATTTAAGATAAGGAATCAACAAATTTTACTCCTGCAAGTAATGTTTACAACAACATTTAGCTTTCAGACTTTGATGAGATTACTCACTAGTCTTTAAATTAGCAGATCAGGGCTAGTACATTTTAGATTAATAATTTCCATGATGTTTTTTAGGGTCAGTCTGCAGAGCCATACAGATAAATTTGCCCAAAGCTGCATAAATGAATGAACTCACAAAATAAAATCTCTTCTCTGGCTAATATAAATAAGAGAGGTAAAACCACAGATCACATATGGAGACAGAAGTGTAAGGAAACAATTAAAGATTTAAGAAACACTTTAAGTATGCAAAACACTAATTCTTCCAGGGACTGTCTTCCAAGGACAACTCAAGGAAGGAAGGTCTATTTTCAAAATAAATGTTAGTTCCTCAGCCTGAAGCAAAGAAAAACATTAAAGACAGAGACAGTCATTGGATTACCACAAATTTTCAGGATTACTGATTTTTTCTGCCAGATAAATCACTGAAATTAATCATTAGTCGTGACAAGGATGTGATTTTTAAACAGCAATGCCTTAGGATTTCACTTTTTTGACCTTTGCTTGGCAATGCATTTTTCTATGTTTTCTTCAAGAAAACCAGTTTAAACAAGTGCCTTAGCTTATAGCAGTTCATCAGGATTGTGAACAGCAATGAATTTACATGAGCAAGATCCAAGAAATCTTACTCTGAAACGTCATTTGGAAAAATTCTGTTTTTTCCTTTCATGAACCTGTGGCTTTGTTAAGTTCCCAGTCACAATGATGAACATACCAAATTACTCTAAAAAATCTATCCCATGTAAGTGTGTGAAAGCACCAGAGAAAAAAGACATAGGAGAAATGTTATATGAATAGCATGTGCTGATGGCACCCGGCTAAGCAGGTCACCAGAAGTGCGCCCATCTACTCACAGCTTTACAGGACACCCAGTTCAGAAGACCAAGTACAGCGAGCAAGTCCTGATGGCAGAGGTAGGATGGGATGAGATGGGATAGAGAGGTTCAGAAAGAGGATAGCCTAAAGCAAGAGATGGCTGCCAACCCAAAGGGAACCCAATGGATGTAAGGAGGACTGAACAGCTGACATCTTTTATCCCATGTCATCACAGAGTCCTAAACAGACCACCAGGATACAACTGTCTTGGTGCCTGCATGTTGAACAGGCTACTTATATACTCACATCTTGGTGTGGGAGTGACAGTGTGAGTATAAGTGCGTAAAATCATTTTTACTTTGGTTTTAATTTTAAATTAAATCATCTTCCTCTCCCATCAGGGTGTGATTGAGTTTTCTTAAATTGTTTCTACTATATTTCAACAGTATTTCCTATGGCTAGGCCTGGGGCATTTCTATTTCCAAAGTTCAGAACCTCAAAACTCACTCTTGGTAGAGACGTGCCTGAGAGGCACCAAGAGTCCACACGTATCTGTATTCCTGCTCATACAGCCCCCCCAGACACGTGTGCTTTTTCAGGGCCTGGCCAGGTCTGCATGACACCTGCACTGCCCATCAGGTCTGATCCTGGAGATGTGCTCTGAACAGAGGAGGAGGCCATGCTGGTGTGGGACAGCTTTAGCAAATCCTCTCGCCATGTGGCCGGATAGTATGTGTTTGCACAGGAGTTCTGCACCCTTCCAGGAAGTGTTAGATATATGAACTAAATCCTGATTTACCCTACGTGTGTGTAGTATAGCTGGCATGTCTGCCACTGATCCACACCACCAGAGCAGAGCACCCAGCACATTCCTGAAGCACAGGACTGAGCCCTACACTTCTAGTAGAAACCTATACTGCCAGTGCTAGTGCTTCTGAAGTCCTGGTCTGCCCAGCATTCAAACACACAAATAGCATGTATCTAAAGCTGGATTTGATAATAACAGTCTTTTATCCAACAGCCAAAGGGCTAAATCACTCACCCACATGGCTGCTCTCCCTGCTCTGCCAGAAGGGCATACCTTCTGAGCAAGCACTGTAGCATCCTGAATAGAAGTCTTCCTTACACGGTTTTCTCAGTCTCTGTTCTTGAACCTGTGCCATCTTACAGAACTACCTAAATGATTTTTGACAAAGAGAATGAAATCCAGGTTTCCATTTTCTCCGAGTTTTGTGACATTGAGCACCATTATAGCAGTCACTTTTGTGAGACAACAAATGTTTAATTAAAATACAACAGCTTCAGCAGGACAGATATATTCCTTCCAGTCATTTTCTGTTCCTTCCTCTGCAGTTATACACACTAATAGAATTATCATCAAGCTTATTGCATTTGCTTGGAAGTAGACAAAGGCTTGAAATTCAGCAAGCAGTAGAAGGAATTGAATTTAGTTATCACACATTTGCATGAACTTCAAATCACTGAATTATTGAATTGGATATGGGCAGTGTAGTACCACCACAGCTGCTACATAGGAAACAGGTAAACATGAAAGGCTATCCGATAGTGATCCCCCAGCAAAGCAAGGCATTTCCCTCAACCTGTATTAACCATCTATCTTCGTGGGAGTTTCCTCCTGTCTAGAATAGTCAGTTTACTCCAGGTCCCACAGTTGCACTACTTCAGGTGCTAAATCTACCCTAGTAAAGGTTTTTCAGATTTTCTTTTATATTTTCCTACAGACTATAGTGTAGATGTACGTGGAGAAGAGACCAGACATCTCTCAGAAAACTGAGGTCTGTGCTTTTACTAAACAGCAGGTGGCCAAAAAGTTACACCTTCAAATAAACCAGAAATAGATCCACCACTGCCAGACAACCCAATCTTGAGGCTAATTAGTTCAGGCATCACATCATGTTTATTCAGCTGTGTTTCTACTGAACCCCAAGCTGGTTACTCTTGATAGAGTAAGATATGGTATTATGCCACATAAACATACCAACTTGTTCAGTGATAGTTTCACCTTTCTAACATGGCATTGAATTATTTCAATCTAGCCATAACCTTGCTGATGTAATCAAACACCAGAGGCTGTGGTACTCGAAACTCTTTTTATCAAATTCATCATCTTTTGAGCGAGTACCCAACACAAAATTTTGATCCCATCACTGGTAGTACTGCACTACCTGGTTGAAAAATTGCATTTGGCTCCTGCAACATAAGAAATCACTTTCAATCAGCATAAGCAACAGTCCATCTTAGCATAAGTTTAGTATAAAAATCAAATATGAAACCATTTCTCAGGACATAACAGTTTCAGAGAAATGCTGAAGATTTCTCCATTTACAGAAGTCAGAGGGTTCGATTTTTAATCTGTACAGTTCTACTTACTTTGAAATTAACCTTTATAAAAACCTTTTTAAAAATAAAAAGATAATGCACAGATTTATAGAATGACATGGAACATTTTTTCACTTAAAGGAGACTATGCTGATTATCAAGTCTGATCTCCTGCAGGTTTTTTGGGAAGAATGCTTTTTTAGTAAAGGCATACTTTGAGCAATCTCAAGCAAATTCAACTTTCTGTTTCCCACAGCAATATTAAAATCCAAGAATAAAGCTAAGAAAATTCATAGTTATAGTTTACATAATTACAGCTTGTGGTTCACAGAAGACCAAAATGATGGCTCTCATGTAAGCTTTTTACATTTTTCCTAATTAAAATGGGTCTAGCTTTCGCATAACTCTCTGCTGGTGGTCTGGTTATGTGACCACAAACCCATTTTATTCTCTTACCTCATTGCTGTGAGTGCCAAGTAAAACTTGTTTGTAGGTCTTCTGGAATGCATATTACATTTACTGCTGGACTGCATAGTTTTTTAGTAATTAAATAGATCTCACAAAGCTCACTAAACCTGGCTTTGCAGCCAGAGGGAAAGTGAGTGGTTGGCATGTAGCAGAAAATTAGAATGGCATGCAGCAGCCCAAGGGAAACTACATAGAGGAGGAAAGGGAGTAGGACAAATGTTAGATATGGAGAGAATGTTAGAACATCAGCTAGGAGAGGGACTGATCCCAGAAGTCATAGGGGTGGCTGAAGATGATGGAGAAACAAGTTCCCCTTGCTTTGAAGGACATATGTAAGCAGGAGATCAGACAGACCCAAAACACCTCCTAGATCATCTCAGTAGGTGCATAAAAGGTGCAATTTTAAAAGAAGTGGAGTAGTGAGAGATTTGTAAAAAGGACAGAGAAAAATTTAAGTCCAAGAACTATTAGTTGTGACAGAAAGGAACAAGTCTGCTTCAGCTTACTGCATGCAAGTTCCCAAATGCAATATAATATATAGAAAATTAAACTTGTTATTACCAATGTAATAAAAAATAGTTCCTTTCCCAATTTTGCTTTTTTCTTCCACTTTCTTTTTTTTTAAAGCTGCAGAATATTTGAAAACATGCAAAGTTACAAAAAGGAAAGACAAAAGTAAAAAGTTAAAGATTTTTAATATAATAATGATTATTAAGAAAATAAATTGCAATGTTAAATAAACATTGGGAGCATAAAATATAAACACACTTTCAGTAAAAAATTTAAATCGTTACTTTGACACAGAGGCAATGAAAAATATTTGTTTTCTCCAGGTCCATTCTTGCTTTTTTATTTTTTCTTTTTTTCTTGAGTTGGGTTTTGTTTTGTTTTTTTTCTTGAGTGATCTATGAAGACTTGAATATGCAATTATACAATATAAAATAACTGCATGGAAGTGAAAAGGTTTCATTTCTATGGTTTAATATGTATTTGTAGACAGGACTGTTGAATCTTTTGTAGTTTATAACAACAGGTTCAGATAATGTAAAAAGCTCTTTTAGGACCTCATCAGCAAGACATTTTTAGATTCAGCAGGTGAGATTCTGGTCAGCTTATTTCTGACATCCAAACCCAAGACGCAGGGGAGCTGCTTTCCAAGGTTTTCTTCGCAGCTGAAAAGTGGTTTTATTAAAAATACTAAGGTGATGGACATTCCTTCTCCTGCACTGCCACCAGTGACAGAAGTTTTTGCAGCCAGGCTGTGTAGTGTCATCCAGCTAATTAGATCCATAATCTTTTCAGTTTTTTGGTGGCTTCTATTTAATGCCATTGCCAATTCCAAGTCATTTTGGAGTTCTCACTTAAAGCAGAGCACCTTGTTATACAGAAATAATAGTTCAATTCAGTAAGTTCAGGCCAGGGAAATAAAATAAATAATATAGTTCAAGAGCTACATTTAAGTTGCTGTGCTTTAGACCATGGTTGTTTCAGAAAGTCCATACTTGTTTGATAACAGAATTAAAAATAACTGCAAATGCTGTGATACTGAGAAGAGATTGCAAGAAGGTACCTGATTTTTGAAAAGGCAGTTTGTGTCTTGTTAAAGGTCACCTGACATGTAGAGACCTAAAACTGGCAAGAAGAGAGTTTTCACAACGTAGAAGCAAATGAATTCCCAGGTCTGATCATCTCTGCCACCCTGACACTTTCTCAGATGACACTTCTGCCAGTAGACTCTCAACAAATGCTCTCTGACATATATTTTAGCACTTCCAACCAGTCTCAGGATCTCTGCCCCTTGAAAATGTGGTGCCCCTTTTTTACACTGGAAAGAGAAACATGAAGATTTAATTAATTGTGTTTGCAGAAAGCTTCAATGGCAAAACTAGAAGAAACATACAGACAAAGGTAATTTTAGGCTCCTGCCACTATTGGCGCAAAAACATAGCAGCACAGCCTGCAGTACTTTATGGGCCTGATCTCCACAAGGGCTGGTGGCTGTTTCCTGCAACTGGAGTTCTGGGTGCTCACCCTCTCCCAAACCCAGACCTATTTTTATGCCTGGAATAGAGAGTCCTCCAAATCAAAACCTTATCTTGGCTCTCTGTGTCCTGATCTCCTTCACTGCTTTGCATTGTCACCACTCAAGAAACAGCTTCTTGCTTTTGTGCTTAAATCCATTTAAACTTAATTGGGCTTTCATAGAGTGCCTTGACTCTGTGCTGACACTCTGGGCTCGGTTACCTCATGGCCATATTAAGACCCAAACAAAAGCACAAATCCTAAATTCTTTAATTGCTAAACAAAACCACTCTCAGAGGAATTTTGAAGATGTTCACAGCCTTTGCAGTTTGGGAAGGATAGACCGCCCATCAGCTTCTCTCAAGCCTGAATCTCTGGCTTGAACACATGGGGGCCAGCTGGCTGTCCTTGACAGCAGGAGTTAGTTTGCATCCACTTTCTATAATATTGGTTTAGATATTTGTCTGAAGGACATCTTGGCATCTGCAAATAAACATCACATTCAGGAAAGCCTGTGTGTACACAGTCTCAGTCGTTTATAGAAGAGCAGGATGCTTCTGAATAAAATGCTAAATTTAGACTGAAACTTCTCATTCACCAAAAAAATTTATTCAAATTAAATTTTTTTCTTTTTTTCCAATAATTTTTAAATCTTTCCTTTCGAGTTTACCAAACCTATATGATTTTCTCCTTAAGCGTAATAGCACAGATTTTTCATCCAGAACCAAAGAGAAGGTAAGCAGTAAATGGATATTTATTCAAATGACTTTTTTTGCAGCCAAGATGTGTCTTCTGTTTCAACGTTCCTATTGAATACTAGAGTGTCCAGTGTTCTTTGAACTAACTTTGGTGTAGCTTTGGGAACAATTAAATGCTTGCTCGCTAAACAGGTCATTCTAATTCTATAAAAATTAAGAAATAACTCATTAAATGTACTAGTGGACATAGCTAATAAAGCAAAAATCTGCTTTCTTTGATGTGAGCTTGTGGTTTTAATTTCTCTACTGCACTGAAAATTTGTATTTTCTCACAAAAAACTTTCCAGTTGATGTAGCACTATAACTGGATATTATTATGTTACATGGTTATATTATTATAACTGGATATATTAGAGAATGTAAGCATAAATAAGGACAGATTGTGTGAAGAGAAGCAGATGGAGCGATAGGGAGAGGATGGGACCAGGGAGGTGGAAAGACCCTCTACAGAGAGAGTGCTCTTTGGAATTGGACTGTTCTGTCAGGAATGTTCACATTGCAAAGGCATTGGTATTAAAATCATTTAAAATTATTTTAAAAAAGATGCCATTGAAAATTTTGAATTCTTAGCTTCTATTGTTAGGATGTAGCCCCACAGAAAGAAATTTTACATTTCTGTATGCCAGTAATGAGTTCAAGAACATATGTGTCTTGAAAAGCAGAAGAAGAGAAAGAACTGTGTAGTGCATAGTATGGAAAACATCAGCCCTGAAGCTGTAATGGGGAAGAACTGTGTGCACTCACTATGACCAGATTGTGCTAATGCTACCATAAGATCTTCTCCTCTTCATCTATTTGTTAGGCAGAGCATGTCCTAATTCCCAACACAAAGTTCCTTCTTTGGGGTCCCTACACAAACGTGCAAAGTAAGTACCAGTGCTGAGAAGTTCTGAGAGAAGACTTTTTTTTTCATTCTGTTGCAAGTATCACTGGAAATTTTAAGTGCTTTATGCATTTATAAAGCTTCAGGTTAACCTAGTCCTTCTGATTCAATACATAACATGGTGAAATGCAACACTTTCTGCTTCCACTAGCTCACACAGATATAATCGGTAAGTGAATGTCTTCTTTGCATTAGTCACAGAAAAGGAAGTGAATCGAGAATGTATTATGTTTCCATATTTGAAGACTGAGACCAGTGAAGTTATGTAGCACTTTAGTCCAATATGATCATTACAAAAATATAAACGCCCTACATATTTCTCATTACAAATAAGCCAAGCGGTACAAATCTTCTTTTCTGGAATGTATCATAGATCAAAAGTCTATCAAGTCCAACTCCAAGAAAAGAAACCATAGTAGAAATTACAAATAATATTCCTCTGTTACTTCATGGCCTCTTTTTAAAGAGAATTTGTTCTAAATATATATAATAAGATCTCTCAGCAGCTGATGTGGCATTTCACTTCTGAACAGTCAAGCTATCTGTATATTAATGCCGCAGGCAGCAGCTGTAATTTTATTAGGCAAAAAATAATTTGGGTTTGCTGTCACTGATAACTGAGAATAATTCTACAGAAAGTAAATGGACAAGCTGTATTTGTGTGGTGAAGAGGGTAGAATTAAGCTGACAGATGACATGAAAAATACACTGATTCTTTTTGGCTAGGGCAAAACCTCTGCTACCCTGCCTATTCTTAGCTTAAAGCTTCTGTAAGTTGTAAACGGTGACACTGCATCTTCTGTAACAACAGTCCTTGGAGTAAATCTTCGTGGGTTTGGTGGTGAGTGAATAGGTAGGATGGTGCCCACCTCTGCTTACAAGGTGCAGACACATAGGCATTGGCATTGCACTGTGCCAGAGTGGTGAGGAGGGAAGGGCGACAGCTGTAGCTACTCACTGTAGCTTGAGTCAAAGGGCGCAGTGTGTTTTTCTCTGCAGCTACACTGTGTTATTGGCCTGTGTGGTCACAGCTTGTTCAGATCCCCATGCCCTTGATCTCAGAGGAGGGGAGTCAGGACTGTGCTGGACCTGGCTTTGTGGCGTGATGGGCCAGCGAAAAAGAATTCCTTTTCCTTCGCCTTTCCATTTCCATTCCCATCTTGCACAGAGAGTCTAGAAATAATCTTATTTCTTCCAGGTTTTGTCTCCTTGCTTATCCTACTCAGCCGCCATAATGGAGATCTGCTGTTATATTCCCAGAGATGCTGAACAAAAATTTCCTCTCACTCAAGAAACCATTCATTTTCCCCATAACATCTCTAGAGCCTAGGTAACTTCTGATGAAAATTAACTCCATCCATTAAATCTAAGGTATAAAAATATAAAGGAAAAAAGACTTGAACAGAATTCTCTTACTGCTGGTCTCATCTAATGGTATTATTAATCATAATCAAAAATTTCACAATGTTTTCTTCTTCTGGTGTGTCGGCATGATTCCAGTCGTTGAAGAAATGCTGCACTGTTTGTAGTTAGGGATGTCAGACTTTTAGGAAAGCCATTGCATGCAGGGGAGCTTGCTTTCTGCTTTCATGTCTGCAATAAGAGTTTAACTCTTGAGGCAGAAATGCTTGCTGTAAGGCAGGCATTGCAATGCAGGATGACATTCCTGAGACAAAAAAGATTCCCTCTGTCTGGTTTCACCACTTCTACCTAGTCCTAGGCTGTATATGCATAAAATAGATGGGGCTGGAATAGCCATGCTCTGTATCAGTGATTTCTCTTGCAGTGGGGGAATGGATGTTTAGACCCTTTATAATCTGATGCTACTCAGAAAAGAGGGCCTAATACAAATTTTAATTGCTGGTAAAGCCTATAGTAAATATTTGCAACATTATTCAACTCCCTTCCCACAGTTCTGTACAACAGGCAAAACCGTAGCAACCTCAAGTTTCAAACCAAGATGCAGAAATACTATCACTGAGATAAGTCAAATGCTGTGTTTACCTAACATATTGTGACCCAGGTTAAATTCCCTGTTTTAGAGAGAGATGGCAAACCTGCAGCGTAGTCCTCTGATACCTGAATCACAATACTCTTTCCCAGTAAATTTTACGGAAGGAGTCCGGCTGTCATGACTTGATTCTGTATTATCTTGAGACCTGGCAATGCTATTATCCTCAACATTTCATAGAGATGCTTCAGACCTTGAAGAAACTACTCAGCACCTTTTAAGCGTCAAACACAGACATGTTTTTTGGCAGCTACGCAAAGAAGTAGCACGTGTTAGGAACATATGGCCTCGATGGGTACATATTACATTGAGGAACGACTGAGGGAACTGGGGTTGTTTAGCCTGGAGAAGAGGAGGCTGATGGGTGACCTTATCACCCTCTACAACTACCTGAAAGGAGGTTGTAGAGAGATGGGGGCTGACCTCTTCTCCCACGTGGCAAGTGATAGGACAAGAGGAAACGGGTTCAAGTTATGTCAGGGCAGGTTTAGATTGGATATTAGGAAGCATTTTTTCACTCAAAGGGTTATTAAACATTGGAATGGGCTGCCCAGAGAGGTGGTGGATTCACCATCCCTGGAGGTGTTTAAGAAAAGGGTAGATGAGGTGCTTAGGGACATGGTTTAGAAGTGGGTGTTTTTAAATCAGGGTAGGTTAACGGTTGGACTTGATGATCTTAATGGTCCCTTCCAACCTCACTTATTCTATGATTCTATGATTCTATATTTAGCCATTTTCACTTCCCAGAAATATGAGATTGGTTCAGACCTGGTAAAGCAGTGAATTGTTCTCTTTCTTTTTTATTTTGACAGACAAGGAGATATCCATGCTTTTTACTGTCTGGCGATATTTGCAGTAACACCTGGAAGCCCCAGATAACACAGGAGCCTTATTCTACTACAAGCTCTACAGATAGATGTTGAAAAGGGTAGTAACATAAAATTCAAGGCTTGCAATCCTGCATCCTCAGTCTGAAAAATTCTATATGTGCCTTGCCATACTAAGCTTAACGAGACAGCTTACCTAAGCAATGTCATGGACATGCATGTGAGCATGACTCACCCCTCTGATAGATATGTAGGTGGAAAAAAATGTCCTGAGTAAATAAGCCAAAAGGCTTAACAGTCAAAGGCTCTAGACCAGCCCATCCTCCAGGCCCTCCTTCTCTTTGAAAAACTGTCATCATTAATTACAATACAGCACATGGAGCTCTGTTTGAACGGGCATGGTCACCGGCACGGAGACAGAATGGCTGGTACCTGGCAGGGCAAAGCAAGGATGTTGTAACTGTGCCAGTCATCAGGAATGAATCAGTAAATGGCAAAGAGAAGAGGTAGCACAGAGGCTTTTTATGCTGTGTGTTTTGGACACGTACATGACTCTTTTAATACATCAGTTAAAGGTATGCTCAGATTGCAAAGTCACCTTTATGACCGCAAATTCTTTTTAAGCTGAAACTTCACTGAAAGCATTTCATTTGATAAACTCATCAGTAAATATACATTTCTTACTGTATTTACACAAGACTTCCCAAATACAAGGAATTTGCTTGAAAATGCTCACAAAAAAAAGTTTTAAATCACATTTGTACAAAAGCTTCCTTTGTTCATAAAATATGCCTAACAAAAATGAAAAAAGCATGTCATGGAAGATTTTTTGCAGTAGAAGACATTAAGTAATTGTGAAATAGTCCATTTGTGGAGCCTTAATTTTCCTTTAAGTAAAGAAACCCAATTTAAAGAGGCCCCTGTGTTGATTTGTATACACTGTTCAGGAGCCGGAGATTCCTGTGGTGGTGTGTTCTGAGCAGATTCTCATTTCATGGGTGTTTATGTGGACACAATGCAGAAAACAAAGCTGTGATGATTTATTAAATGTTTTCTGGTATGCAGGTCTCTCTTCCCTCCCTTCCTCTCCTTCCTCTGGCCAGGCAAAGGTCAGGAGGCAAAACAGGAACAGAGTGGAAGAAGGAACTATGGCAGTAGCGACTGGATCCCCATACAAAGGCAGAAACACTACAGTTTGCCTCAAAAGACCAAAACAAAGTCAACCCCCCCCCCCAGATATGCCTCCTCAGCACCCTCCATGTGAAGGTGGTGAGGAGGAGTGTTGTCCAGCAGGGCAGGAAGGGCACTCAGTGAATAAGAAGTTTATTTGCCTCCAAGGGGAAAGCTACTAAAACCAAAAGCACCTTTTTGCCATGGAGACTGCATCCTTCCCACACCCAGTTTGCCCAGGTACTTACTCATACACATGTACACTCACATCTGTCCTGCAATATTACTAAAAGAAGGATGGAAAAAACAGACAGCCAAACAAATCCCAGTTCAGCAAAGCAGCAAGTGTTTAACGCTCAGATGATTAAGCCTTCAAAGCAAAATGGGTGAGATGAACAGCCTTCGGCAAGGCACAGGCAAAAGTTCTTGGTGAAAACTATTAGTCTCAATCAAAACCCATATAATTCTTGGCATAAAAACAAACAGCAGACAGTGATCCTACATTTGAGATATGGGAAATTAAAAAAAAAAAACAACCAACCTATAGGTGATGTTGCCTTTTGCTTTATGGCAGCTGACCAAGGAGTACAGTGTGTTGCTTTCCCACACTCACGAGCAGTCCCTCGCACATTTGCTGTACTGGAAGGTCACACGGCACTGCCGGAGAGGGAGTAAGCTGTGCTGAAATGTGGCAAGCTTTCAATGATGGACATTTTCCATACAGCCCTGTCAGTGACTATAGGGAGCTTAGGTTACTACATTCTCATTTTGATAGGATACATGACACCATTCCTGCTTTAACTGATATGTTGCACATACCCACACACTTGGAAGCTCTCCTGAGATGTCAGTTTCAAGAAAAATGGAAAGTTCATCAATGGTCCAAAAATGCTTTTTGTGGGCCATCGTTGTTTATGTTGGGCTGTTCACTCCAGGGGTTATTTTGGAATGTGCTTGCATTGGGGTTTGAGGTTTTTCACAAGAAAAATCCTGGTTTATATTTACATTTAAAATACTCTTTTTTAGAAGAAAGGGCAGAATCATTGTTTTGTATATTTATCCAAAATGCTCTTTATTGTTATATTTCCAGTTCTTTATCCTGCTGTGCTGCTATATCTTTTTGTTTAAGTCTTTGGTTTAAAGCATATGGTATGGGCCACTGAGGGATTTTATTTGTCCTTTTCCCACCTCATTCCCACCCATCCCCCCAAAAAATGGTAGTATTGTCTTAAGTAAAGGTCCTAATCTCAAGGAAATGACAGGATAATATGATATAGCCCCATCCACCTACAGAATTGCTTTGGACCAGAAGACTTCAGAAAACAGTGAAATCAAGAATCAAAATCATTTTCTTAGGAAAAATAAATTATTTTAAATGCAATGAAATTGTTTGTAAGATTTACAATTATAATGCCATTTACCCAAGAGGTTACACATCGCACTTGTTCACCAGTAAGGGACCTGTTTAATCCATGGGCTGGAGTGGTAACTATAGTTCTCTTGGTAAATAGTAAGGTAGTCAGTGAGCTGTGATTTGATACAGACTTGTGATCCTGTTTAGCAACAATAAATACAAGACATCCTAGCCACTCTACAGCTCCTGATTCCCTGTGAAACAACTTTATGCATGAATACCTTTAATTTACCAATCGATACAGGCTTTTAAATTTAATATTCATGAGTTAATATATCTAACCATTGTAAATAGAACACAAATACAGGTTTCAGGCAATCAGAATGATACAAGTAGTCTTAACAAGTCATTGCTAAGTAATTACAGAAAACTTATGACTAAATATCATCCCTACTTGAAACCAAATGTTTCAAATTTGTACTTTAAAGATTAGAACTTAGAATATGTGAGGGTTAAATCTGCTATACTACAGCTTCTCTAGCATTTCTGGTGCTGCAAAGGAACAAAATCCCAGACAAATAAGAAGGAGCACAATATCTCTGTGTTGTCCACTTTGCAGCCCCAGTATAGAAGGCATGCAATGGTCACGCTTATGGCAGATACAAAGCGTGAGGGGTATTTCTCTGCTTCCAAGTCTTCTGGAGAAGACACAGCTAAGCAAAATTTAGCAAAGCCCTGAATAAGATTAATCTTACCTATATTATGTGCAAAAAAGGGGGAGACTAAGAAGTAGATTAAAATATTATTTCTTTCTACATTCTCTTCCACTTGCCAACAGAAAATGGCTTGGTCAGAGCAGAGGGTCAGGTCAGTGTATGCTTTTATTTTGACACAAAACACCATGGCCCATTTAAGCTTAGGGGAAAGGCATTGCATTCAGATGGATTTTTAGCACAAACCACAGAGAGGCTATTCTGTACTTTAAATTAACAAGGACATGCATTCCAAATTGTGCTCTGAACAGGATCTGGCTTTGGTGGGGAGGAGAGGTTTGTTGCTCCCACAACAAGGACTTATGAAACATTTTAATAAACAATAAGGCTTTGTCCAAAGAGAGAGCTTTGACAGCCAGTATGCAGAACTCAGATATATGCACAATACATTCAAACTGAACCGCCGTTGTATTCCGAGAAACCATGGCAGACTAGTGGATGAAATCCTTATTTGCACAATTACTCACTTATTGAAGTGGCCTTTCCCATAGTACTTTCACAGGGGGTTTAACTCCATGCCAGTCATGTTTTCTCCTGTCTTCTATCCTGATCTGAGCATTTTTCACCCTTTAAGTAACAAGGGATCTTGTGTGGGAAAATGTTTTCTCATTGTACCTTGGAAAGAAAGGACCTCACTCTGAAAGATTATATTGTCATTAGCTGTTCTAATCCTAGTTTCTATGTGTATGCTTACTCCAAGGAATACTCTCAAAATTTTATGAACCACAGTTTTAGTTTGTTCAGGTTACTGAAAAACTTCTTAGGAAAACATTAACTGTATAAAAACTGTAAATTTTCTTCCTAACTCTTTTAATTCAAGTGACATACAATTTAGACAACCATAAATTAGTTTTACCAGACCTCTGCACCATTCTAGGCTTTGAACACCCACATCTCTGGCCTTACATGAGATACATCAGGCTCAAAAAGGCTGGAACGCAGAACCAGAGCTCTGGGTACAACATCATGAACATTTGCTTAATGGTTCACATGTGGGGACAAACTGTGTCGGAGGACACCGCTCTCTAACTCAACATTCTCCTAGAAAAGAAAAAAGTAAAAAAATTCTGCTTTGTACACTTACTTTGCACACTTTGTACACTTATGGAGACTGAAGGACGTGGAGACTTCCTTGGAGTTTGATTCCAGATTTCATGAGTCACTGGTGGTGACTTTTTCGTTTTGTTTTCCAGACTATCTCATTGTTTACTTCGACTGAAGTTGCAGGCAAAATTTCCATTGACTTCAGAGGAAGTTGGATGGCGCCAGTGAGGTTCTTACAGTTTAAGAAAGCTATCCAAATTTGTCACTAGCTTCAAGAATTTGGTTTGAAAAGTCCTTTTATATGTGGGTTAATTACTGTGGTAATAAACACAGCCACTTGTATGTACCAAGATATATAGCTTCTCTTCATACTATAATTATGTGTGTTATCTTACCTCACTAATTAAGTTCAAATGCTCCCTTCTCAGCCCTGTCATTAATAAATAGTAAAAAAACTGTCCAGAACAAAACTAAAGAAAAAATCCACTGTAAAGCGCATAATCTGTTTTTTTTACTGCTGGTTTTCAGACAATGCCTCAGGGACTTCATTTGGGTGGTCAAGTAATTCTGCCTGATGAGTAATAAACAAATAATTCTACACCCAATTCTGTTTTATTCCCACTGAGTGGTAGCGCCTTGTGCAAGTAGTTCCACTTCAGTATTTAGGCATGCAGTTAATCCTAGCTATTTATATGGCTAGATACCACTCCCTGAAACAAGGGATACAGTATTAGGCGATGTGTAAAAAAAGTACAAAATTGCCCAATAAAATGCGAAAAATCCTAGGTTGGAAATGTAGATGTTATATTCAAGACTCAAACACCAAACGAATCACAATTTTCTCTTAAAAATGAAACTTCTCAATGCCATGTCTTAATGCATTTTTTTTTCTAAATTTGAGAGGGACATTCATAAAATTCACATACCTGGTGTTTGAGTAAGTGATTTTTTTAGTAGGTGGATTATCACCGCTGCCTGGATCTTTCACATAGTCAGGTACTATTGTTAAGAGCTTTTTTTGGTACTAAGAATATTTCACTGAATGTTAAGTGTTGTTTTACGTTATCTTTGAGTAGTAGCTGTTTAGTAATACTAACCAACTCTGCTTTACTTTTATTTTCTGGCAAAAATCACACATCTGTTCACATTACTTCTATCAATATCAGCCACAGGAGCCATAGGATACCCAGAGCTTTGGGACACAGCGGTGTTGCAGGAACTGAATATTTTAAAGACCTGTCAGGCTTTGCAATTTCAAGGAAAGAAGATTGTTTATTTGAAAAAAAAAAAAAAAAAACAAAACCACATTACTGTACCTTCTGGGCACTCACTCCAAAACATGTTGGTGGAAAATCTAGAAAGAATTCCTTTATTAGTGCTTTAACTGAAAACAGAGTTTGGTGGCTAATCTTCTAAACACCTAAACATCATCAACTACTTTCCTCCTCTTTTGGAGCCATACTTCAGAGAGCAAAATTCAGGATGTGAAATATGTATGCATACATTTTTATGTATGCATACATTTTGGTATATGCAAACTCTGGCAAGGGTTTTTTAGAAAAATATCACTGCAGCCCAAGTTCAACAAAAAAAATGAACAGTTTGGTCTAGGAGTTTTATCTGCTAGTATTTCGGGGTGGGATTTTGACCCCTTTATTCAAGTTAATCCATCAGAATTAGCAGTGAGGTTTAGTCAGCATCAGTGAAAGCTGGAGCAGGCAACAGAGACCCCTGGGTCAAAGTACCATGGGAAATGTATTGCTTGTGTGTTTTGTTACCCTTGTAACCTGGCTGGGTTATAACTGCAGGTAGAAAACACAGTCAGCCTCACTTTACATAAATATTTAAGCATCATAAAAAGTGTTACAGCTGAAGATTGTTTCCAAACCCTTCCCCATTTCATACTGTATGCAAGCATATGCTCGTACACAGCTACATACCCATATACACTGACACATAGCAGTCTCAAAGGGTCCTGCCGCAAATTTCCTTTTATAGGGAACACCTTTATTATTATTTTTTCAGATTTCAGTTCAGTCAAATCAAAGATAGTTTACTTAAGAAACAGAGATCCTTACTGCCACTTCTGGCAAATTGGAGAACAGCATCTTAACCTCTGATTTCACAATCAGTGTAAGGAATTTTGGTTCAGGCAACTGCCTGTCTTGTTGAACTTCAGAGACTACATTCTCCTCTGCCTATTCTCAAGCACTTTAAAAATTAAATTTGGAAAAGCTCATGCAGCTGTGGCTGGCACAGTTTCGGCTCTGCATTGTGAGACTGAGTGCTACCCTCTTGTCTTGGTTGCTTCTAATCAAAAAATTCCCAGAATAAATCTCAAGGACTGGCAGCAAGTATGGTTTAAAAGCAAAATATGACGATCTAAAAGGAAATGAAGTATGTTTTATTGTGCCTTAAGATAACTTTCCATCAGAGTAAATTTTTTAATACTCCTTTATGTTTCACGGCAGCAGCAACTTTGAAAAATTTATTATTCATACTCTTAATAATTCATAATTATAATAATACAAAGATTAGGAATAACAATTTTATATCAGACAGGATAAGGATAATTCCCAGGAAGTAGATGCATTTGAGGACTACTGTAGTAACCGGCACCTCTGCATTAGCTCTAGAGATGCCTTATTCAGCCACAGAAAATACACACTAAAGAGTTAATGAAGATCCTGTTTAATATTGCAATAATAAAGGAAGATAAAGTAAACCAATGACTCTCCAGCACTTCTAGGCAGGCACTTTCTTTGCATAGCATGATTCTCCGGAAGAGCCCCTTCTTTGTCATCCGACAAATTGTCTCAGTGGAATGGGGGGAGAGCACCGCTACCAACCTCTGACACATGCAAGATATACTCCTTGGTTTGGGATCTACCCCACGGCTGGGTAAACTCTCATCATGAAGCTCGGGTAGTTTAGCTTATCCAGTGTGATTTCTATCCAATATTTTAAAGGTTTAAAGCAACACAGGCCGTGAGCTACCTATGGGGGATTTTTCACTCTCCATTATGAACTGGGGATGGGTGTGGGGAAAACCTTTCCCGCTCTCGTGCTTTGTTTTCTTGCTGAATTTACTGGGAACAGCAGAAGTTCAGAAACCCTGAAAACAAGCCTCAGTTATTTAAGCTGCTTAAATTGTTGCAACTCTGAATCTTGTTGTCAAAGTGCATTAATTCAAATTAGCATAATAAATTGTATGTTTTGGGGTTTGGCCCAAGAGAGCCTTTAAAGTCTATTTGGTCTATGGATTCCTCAGATGCTAACTATTACATTTTGTTCCTGTAAAGTAGTCTATGAATAGAACAGGAATGAGGAGGGTTTGACAAGAAACAGAAGTATGTAATACAAAACACCAAAATGCTCACATTCTCCCTCACCTCCACCAAGGGTTTCTTCTTTCTTGTTTTTCCCCCACTCAAGAAAGTAAAATTCTGGAGCCAGCAACCACAGCCCTTTATAAGCCTTTCTATAAGGGTAGCAGTTGCTTCGTTTAGGACAAAGAACAGAAAGACTTCTTTTTTTCCCAGATATAACCATAAATCTCAGTAGAAGGCATCAGTTCCAGCTCACTGTGCCACAAGGCTGACTTTTGCATTTCACTGGTTTCTTTGAAGTCCTCTGAGCAGATGAGGGAAGTGATTTGGGACATAGCTGTGCCCTGTGACGAAACCCATTTTCTTAGAGCTCTGAAGGCACCCTCACAGAGCGTGTGAACCAGTCACACCATTCTTTTGCTCATTTTAGATGGTGCTTTTTCTTTTAAAGGTTCTACCACCGTTTTAAGTGATCTGTTCTGACCATCTATTATTTTTCCGAAAGGAAAAGGTTCAAGGTGTGAAATTATTTGAATTTTGATGTCCACACCTATTATACAGTGCTGCTGTCAGCTCCAATGGGAGTAGAGATGTTATAACCACACTGTTCTATGAGAGAAAGGCAACTCAGTTTTAAGGTCTATGTGCAGGAACACAAAGGCATAGCTGTACTAAAGAAAAATTGATGTAGAAACTAACCAAAACAACATAGTTAAAGGACAGGTACTCTGCAGTAGTTTCATCTCCTGGAGATTCACTTGAGTGCTGTGGAAACTAAAATGTCATGAGATGTGGGTATTAATGGAACAGAACAAATGAGACTGGCAGCAATGCACAGACCCTGGACAACCACGAGTAAAATCCATAAATAAGCACCCAGCAAGCCAGTGGCTATCTCCTAATATTCCCCCTTAATAAACAGCAAGAGGACAAGATGCAGCACATTACTAAGGAAAATCCTGTTATATTCTCTGTCCTGGGAAGTGCACAGTATTAAAAGATCCATTTAAGTATGAACAGAGCTTTTTAAAATGAGACATTATCCTCACATAGACACATCCAGAAAGAAAGGTGAAGGAAACATTTGTGCAGCCACCCAGATTATCTGTATGCTTGAGAAGGAAGAAAGCTCTGCTGTCCTTCACATGAATAAATAGCCATCATGATCTGATGCCTAAAATTCTGTCAAAATTATAAATATTTTACATATAAATATTTCAAAGCAGGTGGTGCTTCATCTAAAAATATAAAATAAATGTGATTTCATTTCAATGAGACATAAAACATAATTGAAGACATTAAAATGAAATGTAGAAAATCATTTTGGGAAGCTGGTTTAATTAGAATGACATCAAAGAGCCCATTACTGTATCTCAAGTTAAGTAAGCATGCTGTCACTCTAACAGACTGGTTTTAATTTGTTCAAACCACTCTGTTGGGATGATTTATATTCCAATATTTCTGGCAAACACATTTAGAAGAGTTAATTATCTTTCCTGAAAGGCACAACAGGTTTTCGTTGACTGAACTAAGGTGCAGATTCTCTACATACACGTTCAATAACTTTGAACAGGCTATTTAAACTGGATATTTTAATTGAGCACCTCCAACCCAAATCAGAATCTACCACTTCCAGTTTAAAAAAGGCCTTTCAACTTTCTTTTTTTCTCATCTTGCACGTTCCATTCACTGCTTAGTTCTGAAGGAAATATATGGGATGGAATTTATGGGATGGACTGAGAGCCATAATGAGCCCAACAGGACCAAATACTCCACAGTAGCTTGCTGCCCCTTCAGCCACACCAATGCAACCCTTTACAAGAAGGTTTTTTTTTTCCTTGGTTTTTTTTTTTTTCTTGTAATGGCGATTATTTCAGTAATTCAGCTCACTGAGTAGCCCCACATGCTGCTGTTCTTATGCAATGAGAATGAGGTTTCTCAACAGCTTAAACCAATCTAAACCAGCTTTGCCGCCATCCTCCCTCCCTTTCTCTTGCGATCTCCACCCCTCTTACACCGGCCCTGATGGTTCCCAGTGACTCGGAGCTGGTTCAAAGGGCTTCACAGAAACCTATTAGGGCTTTTCTCTCAGTGCCAGGGGTAGCAGAAGAGAGGCGGTGGGGGAGCCAGAGCAAAGTATTAAGATGAGACCATGGCTGTGCTGACTCAGATTGGTTTAATTTGTCACAGAAGCGCAACCTGAGGGTATGGTAAACACTAGCATGGGGGGTTACAAGGCGCCAGGGCAGAGAGGGGGACTGGAAACTTCTAAAGCCAGCTTTTCCAGCCATGCCAACATCTTGAGTAATTTCAGCCACAGGGCTAAGATTGGCATAGGTGGAGCCTGTAACTGCTCACAGTATGTCCTGTCACAGCTGGGCCCCCTGCGTGTCCCCATGCTGCCTATTGCAGTAGGGGAGGGAGTGGTGGGAGGCAGAGGACCGGCAGATTTGCCACAGCTATGAGACAGTCCTCTGAAAGAAATATTCAGACAGTTTTTAGATTCTTTCCCTCTCTTAAGTAACAAACTTTTTAAAGACCCTGCCTATTATATCACTTTATGAGTTGGATTGTTGCTTGTCTTTCTACTCTTCCACTCATTGCATCTGCAGTGTATTAACAAGTATTAACAGCTAACCCTATTACTTGGATTCTTTCTTAGGGTGATTTCTTACTGGGATAGTTTTTGTGCCTTTTGTGAGCAGAACTGCAGATCAGAGTGAACATTTGGGACCCGCATTCACGCAGTAAAGGGTATTTATGTTCAGCAGAGAAAATACAATCAAGCCAGCGAGGGTAATGTCATGTCTGATCAGTACAGGAGGACCACAGATTCCCTTTACAGACATAGCACTGTTAGAACTGATTCGCGATGAGGTTTTTAAACCCTCTTTTAAGCACTACATTTAAAAACAGAGATTGCCCCATAGTCTGAATTTATGCCTTCAGGGGATAGTAATTTGAGAAGCATTTCAGGATTGGAAGAGATTCTCAGAAATTTCCTAGACAACTCATCAGGGACAAAATCAACAGTATCATGGAGGAATTTAATTATGCTCCCTTCAAATTAATCTAAAAACATAGGGGGGGGGGGGGGGGGGGAAACCAACCCAAAACAAAACCAAACCCAAAAAGATGGCACTTATATAAGTTATTTGTTTTGGCAAACATCCTGCTCTATGCAATTCCATAGGAGCTGCCAGAGAGTTTATGGAACGTTCAACATTTTTATTTCAATCCTTTTGGCCCATTTCAGAGGACAGTGACCTGTAGGAAGTATTATGAATGCTTACTCAGAAAAATGTCTGAAATACCACTGTACACTCCAGCTGTTCAAACGAGAAAGAAGAATGATTTAACTGCTGGCCATGACCAAACGTGGATGACAATAGCTAATGTGGGATTCCCATCTCAGTAGAAATTTACTTCAGCATCCACGACATTCAACAATAGCAGGAAATAGTGGAAACCAATAGCAGGATTTCCTTTGACAATTCACTTTTATTCTTTCTTCCCTTAAGTCCCTTTATTCTTGCCTAGTAAAAATTGTATACATCAGTAACAGCTGGAGGGAATGCAACTTCAGGCCTGAAAACACTTCAATCCATCAGCAAAGAGGTGCGGCAGCTAGTCAGTCTGCTCTCACACAGGAAGGAAGCCATAGCCTTCGTTTTGAGTCACGAGAAGCAGCCAAGGAGGGAAACATCCCTGCTTAGATGGTGGATACAGTAGGGTCAAGATCTGGAGGAAAGTTGTGCGTAGAAGATACCATCGTGCAAAGCTGCTCAGTCACCAGTTTCCAGCAAACACCAATGTATATCGATGTTCACAACAAGAAACTGATATACTGTCTATATCTGCACTACCAAGTGATGGATTGTAATAGCAGCATATCTTTAGAGAGAAAAAGTTGTTCCAGAGGACCCAGCTTCTCCACTTTGCTCATTGCAGAGGATTTTACTGCAGACCAGTTCTAGTCTGACCTAACGGGTCCGAAGTGGTGTGAGCATGTGAGGAGCCTGGATGGATCTCATCTTCTGATTTGAAAGCTCTCCAGTTTGGTCCACATTGTAATGTGGTCTTGGAGCGAACAAACTGCAAAAAGTGGGCGTAACAGAAGATTCATTTCAGAAGTTAACTCCTGATATAAACTAAAATGATAATGCTGACAGTCTAATAGCAGTTGTTTTTCCTCTGCTTTACTAGTGAATGGATTGTGAGATCAACATCCTGATAATAGGCAGAAAGGAGATATGCTGGCCTTGCAAAGGAATTACCAGTGATGATCCTTGGAAGGATGGATCCTATCACTCCCCCTGGAGTCACATCAGAGGGGAGACTTCTGCTCAGGAGTTGTGGGATCACAGCAAATCTACTGCTGAGAATACCTGAGCAGCTACGGCATGACACAAGCTCTCCATTAGAACCAAAAACACCTGTGTGAAAGGGTAGATAGTTTAACCACATAATACATCTCCAAAGAAAGCCTCTGCTATCCATCACCTTTACAAGCTTTTTGAAGTTTCTTAAGAATGAAAGCTAAAAAAATTTTTCCCAGACAAGAATATCATGTTCAGAGCTGGTGAAAATAAATATGCTCTTTCTGTTCCTTTTTTTGTCCAGAACTTATTGTGGTGCGTCGTAGTAGTACAAGCACAACCAACACTTGGTTGCACAAGGAAGCCAAAGGATACAGAATCAGCTCTTGGTTGGCTGCCCGGCTTCCTCTGAGTTAGCAGCAAGCTCCAAAGAAAACACTTGGACGAGTTCAAAAAGACTACTGTGAAGAAAAAGATCATATGCAATAGTGTCTTCTACCCGCTGTCAAACAGTAATAAGCCCAAACCTTTGGAAATGCAAGTCATTTATCTTCAGAAGACTGCAGGAGAAGCAGAACGTTTTGGAGGAAACATGAAAAAGCAACCTGGCAAAACTCATACTGTGCCTGTCCTTCTGACACATGCCAAACAAAAAGTAAAAAGCAAGAGAGGTTTATCTTCTTACACTCTCACCTGGCTATGTTTGACTATGTGCTGTACAAAATACAGTCAAATACCCAGAATGTTATCAAAGCAATATTACTGTTCTCAGTTGTACATATATAGGCAGAGGAAATCTAGAATTATGGCCAAAACTCCGGCCTCAACCCATACAGTGATACTCAAAGACTTCCTTTAAAACGCTTTGGATACCTATATATATAGCAATATGTGAGCCTAGTTAATGATAAGAAATCCATCCAAATCTGCATTTCCTGATTTAGCAAGTTTATTTTTGTGTAATTTTTTTTCCACACAGATAATCAGCTGCCTAATCAATATCGGGGGTTAGCTATTGTCATTATTTCTTCACTGAATTCATGTAAAGACACAAATTTAAGTTCCTAATGCATCATACATTGGGAAAAAACAAGTAAACAAACAAACAAACAAGTCAAAATGAAAAAAAAAAACCAACCCAGGATCTACTGAATTTGGTACCAAACCTCATTGATTTTACTGGAGCTGAGATTTTCCTGTGGTCCAACAGCAAAACAGGGAATGAGACCAGGTCTTTCTTTCAGTCTTTTCTTTCTATCTTGCTGTGCCAATATCTTGATATTTGACTATGCTGCTAGTGTCTAATACGTTTTAACTAGCATGAGTTCCATTGTCATAAAAATTCTTATTTTAAGGGGACTTATTTATTATCATTGTTATTATTATTTTAGTAAAATTTCATTTTGCAATGTCTATGAAACTGCATCAGGGTCCCCTGGCCCTTCAGAGCTGAATGTTACTAAGGCAATCCTCAAATGACCATTCTAATTCCTTTGAAAAAATAAATCTTTCTCCGTAATACTACATCCCTTGCTTTTGATCATTTCCCTAACTGATGACTTCTGAAAATTTCCAAAGTAGGATTAAGTAACAAAACTGGTGAATATGTGGGTTCAATATCTATCAAAAGAGAAATCTTTATGCGTTATCAACTTCAATCTTATGAACAGAACATGGTGTTCTTGGGTTGGGAGGAAAAACAAGGGGAAAATTAGCACACTGGGACTGAAGCACGTGTATGAACATAAGCATGCACTTCACTGTTAAGTCATCCTCTGCAGCCTAAATTTGATTAATGAAAGTTGTTTACTTCTATCAATGATCAAAGTTCTATTAAAACTGAATGGCTTATGTAAAAATGGATGAAATTTTAATCCACAGACTCAAAGAAAACCTCCAAAGTGCACACACTCACTCACACCACCACCTTTCAAAATGTTTCTAGCTGGCTGATCTCAGAGCAGACCTGTGGATATCTCAAATCTATATGATTGTACTGAAATTGGACACTTCCTAAAAGGGCTTCAAATGAGAAAATGGGAACATGTGGCCTAACTCTCCTCTCACACTCAGATCAGTGCAAGTTAAGACTAATACTGCATTAATTTTTTTTTACAAGTTGCAGAAGTTTTATGAAAGAATCCAGTTTCTCAGAAACCCAGGGCTTTTGCAAATTTGTGTTTAGCCTGACAAAACATTTTGAAAAGGAAAGAATTTTTGGCATTTGGCTCAGAAACATTTCTAGTCTGAAACTAACTTTTTTTAACATAAAAAAGTGGTAAACAAATCAAAAGTAAACCCAAAAATTATGGATCGTTTCTTTGTCCTTTCTGCAAATGGGGAAATCTTACATCAAGTTGTGAGTTCCATCTCTGTACTGAAAATTAAAAAAAGGCAAACAGACAATTTAACATAGTGCCCAAGTCAGTTCAACACTGTCCTGACTGTATGAAAGTAATAATGCACTATCCATGGGTCAATTTTGTTTAAACCATAAAATCAATTAATATTTTCAGATTGTTTCATTTCACAGATCAGAAATGGCTTCCAGCAAATTTGATAGATTCCTTAGAGATATCTTGCATTTAAACAAAGGAAATTACAAGGAACTTTACAGAAAATTTACACTCATGAGCCCTGATTAAAGACAACAGATTCTCACTTTTCATTGCTTGAACAGCACAAAGTGACAATGTAAGGTATAATCAGTTCATTCCAATTTATCTTCCCTTTAATTTTCTGCCTTCCTCCTAGGAAGGTTCAAAGGGGTCTTAACATAACCCATGAATCAAAACCTAAGTTATATTGCTATTTATGCTTGCAACAACCTTTCAATAATACGGTAATGAATGTTTTGTTGCAAATAGAGCTCAGCGCGCTCACCCAGACGCAATTGGCCTGCATTTCCAGCTCTGACAGGCTACCTAATATTTCACATCTGGCTAAAAGGGAGGTAAAATGGCAATCCTTGAGCTAACTCCTTTTGAGTTGAAATGACAGTTCATTTTCTCTCCTTGAGAACAGAAGCAGATGCCTCTACTGAAAACTGAGCTAGCTATGAGGGCAGGTTTTGTGATGGCCCCATCTCTGCAACTACCTTACTACTGCAGACTCAGTTTATTTACTCCGTGTTGACAACTTTCAGACTTTTTCAGTCTAAGCCTGGTTTGAATTGGTAGCAAAAAAGTGAACTGTTAGGTATGCAATTTTTTTCCAACTGAGCTTTTTAAAAGCCTTATAAAACTATAAGTATTACTAAATTCTAGCTTTAATATTTTTCCTCTTTAGCTTAAACTCCAGTTCTGGTAAGATATAATTTTCAAACACTGACAGTTTGTTTACAGGAGACTCACTGTGATTGTCTGACCCTCTTAGTAATAATTATAATTAAAAAACTTTAAAAAGAAAACAGTGTACGCCCATCAGCTTACCAGGGAATCACACAACATTCTTGATTACTGAGGAGTTGTTAAAATACAGGATTGATGTTATGTGTACACATACACACCCACTTCGCCTTGTTCACTTGAGCAATCTTAAACTCTGTTATGACTATTTATCAATATCACTTGATAGCCAAGACTGCATGATGAGGCCAGAGAGCTGATCCAGTGTCCTCTAAAGTCAACAGAAATCTTTCCACTCTTTGAAGGATTACGTCTTGATTTCTTTTTGTCTTTGGAAAGTATTTGGAACTTTATCTTCAACACTTAGTCTTCCCTGAAAGATAGACTTTTTAAGGGTTAAATAGCCCCATGAACTGTAGCATGGACTGCTTTCTGTGATGTTTTAAAAGCTGCTAAAATAGCTGCTCCCACTGTGATTTCATTTTCTTAGTAATCTATCTATCTGTCTAGGTTAGACCGATAGATAGCTACCCAGATGAGACAAGTAGATATCTAGGACAAGGGGAGGGGGGAGAGTAAAAATATCAGTCCCAGATGGACAGCATGGATTAATGGCAGCATTATTAGCTAAGTATTTGTTTAGTTTGGGCACAGGAAAAACACCTAAAAATCTTCTCTGTCTTTGACGGAAAAGTTGAAGAAAGACCACGGCTTCAAGGTTCTAGTTGGCTTTTACCAGACAAAATGCCTATTGAATATTGTCGTCATGCAGATAAGTCACTGGGAAAAAGCAGGAGTGAAGTCATAAAGATGAGTTATGTCTTGCCAATTCTCATAAGGAGAGAAAGGATATTGCCAGGCCACTGCAGTTAACGAGTTCTCAGACCTTTCCCGCACACTGTGAAGGACTAGGTCATTGTGTTGGAGCTGCAGTGCATTTCCTTCCCAAACCTGAGGCAGGAAGCAGGAGCACAAGGGAACAAAAGAAGAAAGCGAAGTCCTGAGATAGTTCCATTATAACCACATGTGACACTGCAAAATATTTCCCTTCTCTTCCTCCATAAAAACATCTAAATTAAACTGAGCTATGAACCTGGACAAGAAGTGGTCTTCAGTCCTCCTTGCAGTTGCCCTCTTTTACTCCATGTTCAAACTTTTGTCATATGATTGGTATTACTTATTCTTTCCTTTCCTGCCCAGCAAAAAGCCTGAAGGGCCTGACGAGCCAGCCAGGAAAAAGACACAGAGGGATTGGTAAATTACCAGAGAACCCTCCTGATTAGCTCCCTTTCATTTTAAAGGGGATTCAACGGATTTATTGCTTAAAAATATAATTTGTTAAAAGTCACTTTTCTTTTCCTCCTTTTCCCTGAGCAAAACTTTATTGCTCATTTTTTCCTGGAAAGATATCCACTCTAGTCTATCAACTGAAGATTAATAAGTCACTGTCATTGCTAAAACAAAGGCACTGGAAGAATGCTTTTACTCCAAGCCTCCATTGACTCCAGTAGGCTTTGTACTGGGACCTCTAGGGGAAACTAAATATGAGACTAAACAGGTTTTCCAGTAATCGCATTTATTCATTCTTCCTAGTGCAATAAGACACACCAGAGATCACTCATTATTAACCAAGAACATTTTTAGATTTACAAATATATTTTTCCCCAGTTAAATGCACACATATATAGCTTGAGGATACACTTTAATAGTTCCCCTCAGTATTAATCATTAAAACACAAAAAAAATTAATTCACACTTCCATTGAAATGGTTAAATGCTGAAACTTAAAAAGGATCTTTTCATAACAGGACTGGGAGTAGTACCTCTGGGCTAATGCATACAGTAAAGGAAATTAAAAGAGGCTGCAAAGCAAAAGTAAAAGTAGAGCTGGCTCTTACTGAAGTCAATGGCAAAATTCCTTTAAACTGCAGTAAGGCAAGACCAAGACCCAGCAGCCTGGATTCACTACAAAGCCAAGGGAGATTTTAAAACATAAGCAATAAAAATAAGGAACAGCAAAACAATTATTAATACGATGAAGGTAGAAATCACACCTATTAATATTTAAAATGCTTCTCCAAATGCACATTTTAATATTTTTTAGGATTAGTATGCATGTCATTACTACAAAGCAAGGATCTATTTTCTTTGTCTAATTGGGTTTTTTTTTTCACAGTATACATGCAGCATAAATGCATTCATATTTGTACATATCTTTACCATGTGTGCCGACAGAGAGGGAAGGACCATAGTTACATGGGCAGGAAACAGAAAATGTTCCATTTTCCAAGCTTATCCTTGCCTTCAAATCATTACAATGCCAGATTTTATCAGGAACGCTGTTTTAAAAAAATTAAAGAGAATTTCAGTTCCAGATGGGGTCTACAGTGATGTTACAAAGATAATATAAGGAACAGAAAGTGGAAACAGATGTGTCATTTTTGCAGAGATGGATTATATTAGTGCAAAACTCTCCAAATGTTAGGTGAGTTGTGACATCTGCAGCAATATTTTCAGACCTGGGTAGATCTCTTTCCCTCCCCCTGTGGATTTCCTGGTTTGGATGGTCATTTCTTTCTTTACAGATTCATAGATTGTAAGGGACCATCTAGCCCGACCCTCTTACAGACTGCAGGACTTCCCAGAAGTAATTCCCAAAATAGGCTTGCCCGGAATTGCAGCAACAGACAACCCATGACTACACTTGCTAGCCATACTAACAAATTCTTTGTTGCTAGACTAAAATGCCGAAATCAAACTTCTCAGCACAGCCATCCTCTGAGTCCGCTCACAGGATTGTCATCACTTTTGCACAGTCATTAGCTCCTCTGTTGCATTGCTGTAATTTTTTATTCTTGGATTAATTACCTTCCTGTACGACGATAAATTATTCTCTCTCTCTCTCTCTTTTTGCATCAGTACGGTGAGCCCTTCTTTTTGTATAATCATCTCCTTCACGCCCGGTCTCAGTGACCTCTGAAAACCCTAACAGAAATAACTTTCATATATTTTTTTGTATCAGTGATGAAAATGTTACCAATGTAAAGGCCAAGAACCACCTGTCCTCTTATTAATGACAGCTCCCTGACATGCTTACAATTTGAGATCTCATGCTGAGGCTTTAATCTATGCTGTATTACTGATTGTCCCCTTCATGTCTTGACCAGAGTGCCAAATGCCAAAATGCTTTGGTGCCATTGTCTTTATCAAGCAAACTTGACTCATTTTTTTAAAAAATAAGTTATCAAAAGCTGTTTTCTGTAAACCTATGTCAATTGATGCTGACACTAAGACCCTCCCTTCATTTTTCATGTAAAAGTTCTTCAGCACCTTCCCACAATTCCTCCAACTATGGGGGTCACGCTCTTGATTTTTTAAAATACTGGTACGGGATTAATTTTTCCCAGTTCTAGATGAGAACAAATATTTAGAGGGAGATTTACCAAGCTAGCTAATTTTAAAATACTTAGTTTGAATGGTATGTGTTTGATGTCCTTCTTAAATACTGGATTACTGATGTGAATATCCCTCTTGGCTCTTTCTCTGTATTCAGGACATGACTACTTACTGGGCAGTTCCACTCATTTGTGTCATTATACACAATTCTACCACTTTCTTTTAGCAATGGAGCAACACAATTGTAAGATTTCTTAGTATATTTTAAAACTTCTCTCTTACACTCTAGAAGTAATCTGGAGTTCTCTCTTTGTGTGCTTTTTTTTCCCCCTTAACAAGTGTTGAACGATTCCCACCTTCTGACTCGTACCACTATCAAATTTGGCTTTTTTCCATTTTTATATAAATATACATTTTTGCTGTTTATTTGGGTTTTTTGGGTTTGGTTTGTGTGTGTGTGTGTATGTGTTTCACATCTATCTGTTTCCACTTTCACTTTGAGCCAGGGTTTTGTTTTGTTTTGTTTGGGTGGTATTTTTTTTTAAAACCAATATGGCCTTCTCTCTCAATTGTGGCTTTTGGAGCATTTGGTAAAATATTCCTAAGCAGCTCCCAATTATCATTCACATTTTTCTGTTTAAATGCTTTCTCCCAAATGATTTAGCTCTTAATTGTTTTCAGCTTTATGAAACTGCTCTTTCAAAGCACTAAGAGAGGGGGTGTGTGAAAATTTTTTTTACAGTTTTTGCTAGTTTGAACACTGTTTTGCTTTCATATACCTTATATAATACTGCTGAAGATGCATAGCTAAGCATTAACTATAGTATTAACTATAGTACTAACACTGGGTTTGAATTTCCCTTTCACCTATCATGGTAAAGTGCAGTAGAGGGCTCAATATTCCAGAAACATTTTCAGAATTAAGAAATGGGTAAAAAGAAAACCCTGCAACTTTTATAATGTTGAAAATAGGCATTTGAAACTCCATTCATCACGGTCTGTCCTGTCACTTGGTGCTGCAAAATTCATACAAGAAAAGCAAAATTAAAAACAGGGTTTGATTAGTAATTTGTTATCAGTTAAGTGGATAAATCTTCCTGCAAGACTGGACAAATCTTTTCAAGAGACAGGCTCAACACTGCATTCAGGTTTCCACCAATCCTCTGAAATGTTCCTCAGGTATCTTGACTTTTGCTGGATGCTTGGTGAAGAGTCAGATAGGCTTTTCAGTAGAACAACCAATCTCTTTAGGGAGCTGGGGAGAATGAGGTTTGAGAGAGCAACAGTATAACAGTTTCTATATTCAAAGGCAATCAAATCAAGTTTATATATTCAAAAGAAAAAGACAAGAAAAAGTTTGATTTTTCAAATGCACTAAGTGCTCAACTTCATCTGATCAGCAGGTCAATAATCAAGCTGCATGATCAAGCTGAGTTGACAGATGCTTCAGTTTGCTCAGAAGAATTACAGCTGGATGAAAAGAATTTTTTTATCCAATCCCAAATTTTTAAATCTATTCAGTGGTAACATGGGAAAAGATAAGAAACACTGACAAATAACATCCTTCTTTGTGCTTGTAGTCAAAGTTAAATACATTTGAAACTGATATTCATTGCTGACCCACTGGAACAAGCACAGAAATTTCTCCCAAGTGTTACATAATTAAATTATGGGCTTTGTTTAATGATTCAGAGCACACTTTAGATCATTTTTCCAATGAGCTCCTTAACTAAATAATCACTATTCTCTTCTTAACAGGATTAAAAGATATGCAGTAACTCACATGAATTACAAGAGAATTAGTTGAAGTAGTCACTTGAAGATATCCAATGTGGAAAAAGCAGAAATGGTTTGGATGCCAAGATCAATTTCCTTATTAATGTAAGGGAGCGGTGCTTCTGAAACTAATGACACTGAATTGAAAGACTGTCAAGATTATACTGCCAAACAGTTTTAATAAAACAGTTGGAAGGGGTGAGGGATGGTCACTTGTGGGAGATATGCCAAAACAAGTAGCCTTCAAGTTTAGTGACACATCAAAAGTGTTTCCAGACAACTTTTAGGTATGTGGTTTGAATTCCCCTTTTGACATGATCAAGTACATCTCTTAGGTTTGACATGTTTTGCCCGTGCCTGGTCAGTAACAATGCTTAGGAGGGGACCTGGGCGGCTGGGGGAGGGACACTGCTTGTTTTACGGTGTAGGCATGGAGATATTTATTCTTCAGTGGCAAACACATTGTCACATCAACCACTGTGCTGAATGTTCTCAGTCAAGAACCATTTCAAGAATAAGAGCAGACTTAGTCTGGTCAGCCGCTTCTATCTTGTATACAAGAAGAAAGGCAAAAATTTTTTTCAAAGCAGTTAGTCTTCATTTCATTTATCATGGCAAGAAGTGAGTGATTTAAACAGGTAAGAAGAAAAGTTCAAACAATAGCTTTTGTCAGTTTGAAGACTGATTTGAAGGAAACAAAACCGTGCAGAGTAGTTAGAAATAAAAATGATGTTTTGGCTGAAAGCAAAAAAAATGGTTTCTAAAAGAAGGTGTTGCAGACTGAAAGGAAAGTTTGATTTAGAGAGAGAGTAATTCCTTCAAAGTGTCTGTAGTAATAGCCTCAGAAACAAAAACTAGATTTAAGAAGAATGGTTAACCATTTCCCCTAATAGCTCAATAAGTAAAATAAAGCCCACACATATAGGGACTTTGGTTCCATTTATTAAGGAATTTTAAATCTACATCACCCAGTTCCTTAATAAGTGTCTCAACAACCAAGCTGTAGACTGGTATTGGAGAGGGTATCCTCAATCTCTCATTGCTTTTCCTCACTTCATATTAAGATACAAGGTACTAATGGGAAATAATCACATACCAGAAATCTGTTTTCCCATCTCCCAAGGTGATGGACCTAATTATTAGTCTGGAAAGTAATATTCTCTGCGTTTCAAATAATATTTCGATAAAGTAAAACACCACTGACACAAGAGGGCAGCCTGTATCAGGATACTTTACAGACGATCATTAGAGCACTTTTGCAAGTGCAGATTATCCGTTTCATGTGTACAATGCTATTAAAACTTTTTAGAGTTGAAAAGTTCTTAGTATCTAAATTTCCCACTTTCTAAAAAACTCCTCTGGCTTCTGGCTACTATTCACAAGACTGCTCAAGCCCCTTCTCCCAAACAGACAACCACCGCTAGCATGTGAAGATGAATCCTACACCATTACTGTGTATCAGGAACCCTAGAAATTACATGGCCAGAAATAAAACTGTCAAAGAACTAAGGCAAGGAGAAGTCTAATTTCTTGACTCCAAACATCATTAAGCAGAAGGCAGACTACTGTCAGGAGTTTAGTCAAACCTGATGAGCTTCTGGTGCACACCCAGTCATCATCTCAAGCGACCAAGAATGCCTTTTTGCCAGTCATCACTGGGAGCTGTTGCACCAGGTGTGCTCCCAGGGGTTGGATCAGATTTCCAGCTCTCCATCCTCTACTTGTGTACCGAAATTGCAACTTAGCTACTATCGCAAATCTTGCCTGCCATGCATTTATCTAAACCTTTGCAGTTATCAAAGCAAATTACTGCGTACACAGATGTATTAAGAAAGACCAAGTAAAATCATACAATATTGTCCCAGGCTTCTGCTAGATTTCCACATGCCAGCTGTCCACTGGAGCTCCACCTTATGCTGCGTCTCTCCACTACTGAGGCCAAGTGCGATGGTAGATGGTCTTCTCTTCCTCCAACACCTACATTAGTAACACCAGCTCAGGACTTGTGCTTTACACTGCCTATTTCCATTTTATAGGTATTACTTTCAGTTCCTAGCTCCCTTGAGAATTATGTTCTTTCCTTAGCAGCTGCATGCAAGATGGTGGTACTAAGAATCCCAGTTTTTCAAAAAGGGAGTAAAAGGATCTTAAGTATGTATATGTATGTGTGTGTATATATATATATGCCTCTTAAGTATATTTAGAGGTTCCAGTTACCTCCTCAGTAACAGAGCAGCAGTATGATTGAGGACAGGAGAGATGATGGGGGGGGGGAAGGGAATGGAGACCTCCAATGATGGAGAGATACAAAGAGCAAAAGAAAAATAAAATATATATACATACAGGTAGACATAAGCAGATAAAAATGGAAACAAGTAAGAAGACAAAATGAACTGAAAATAGAGGCAAGATTCAAAGAAATGGTAGTAGGGGGAAAAAAAGACCATCAAAGTATAAGAAACCATTCAATCAAACACATTTTAACAGTCAGGCTGAAATTAAAAGTTAAAAAAACCCCACCTTTTTCAATTAAAAAGTTCAGTTTAGAAAATGCTTTTCTTGGGGAAAAAAATACATTCTGAAATGATTTCTTTTTATTGCCTTTAAAAGCTATAAGTGTTTTGTTCTCTTTTTTTTTCTTTTTTTTTTTTGTAAGTAAAATGCTCTATCAAAAGGTATTACAGTTTTTCTGTCGATGCAGAAAAAAAATTCTTAGCTCCACAGAAGTGAATGGCAAAACTGTTTATGACCATTTTGGTACAGCAATGTCAAACATGCTCTTACAAAAGGTACAAGCAGAACATTTCCAACCTGATCAGGCTACTAAAACCTGAAAAGTTATAACAAAAGGAGAAAAAATACAACAGATTGAAAGAGTTTAATTAGGAGATCCTGATGGATTGTGTCAGCTTTCCTCTTATTCAAAATTTAATCTGGTGTAAATCTGAAGCTGACATGGATAGCGTAATAATGATTAGGGGAAAATATAGAACAAATGCCCTTCTCATTACATTCTCATTCATGTATTGTTACATGAGTCAGATGGCTCTCAAACAAATTAGGCAGTGGGAGAGATTTAAGAGAAGTAGCAACTCATCTGAACGGCAGCAGTTTTCCAGAATAAAGAGGAAAACTCATTTTATTTACAAAACTCAGCTGCTTCACAGTGTCAGAATATGTCTGTGAGAAAAATATCTATGGTGAATATAGTTAAGAGACTGAAGCTTTGCAATTGAAAAAAGCCTCCCCTCTAAATGAATAAGACATACAGGAGATCTCTTGGCTCTACTGTTAATGGGCACAGACAGCATTGCAGTGTCAGAGCTGTCCCTCTCCCCGTGCCAGTGACAGCAGTGATGCTGCTGATGAAAATGAGATTTCCCTGGGTGCACACAGTGTCCAAAAACCAAATAGGAAGGGACAGTGTCAATGAGTTTTTTAATAATCATAGGAACGCTGAGGAGATTGTCAGGGAAATGACGGTTGTGGGGAGACAGATTGCATTGAAGACTGAAGGAGATGTCTTGAATTTCTGGAGTCAAGGGCAAAACTTCTGGCATCTGCAGGGCCAGGAGCTCACCCTCAATGTGTAAAATTGTGAATGCAAAACTTACTGAAGGGGCCAAATCATTTCCATATCAGAAAGAATTCCATCAAGGAATCACTCCCCCTGATAAACCTACTATGATGGTTTAAAAGCAAATCTTCTCATTGCCTACTAATGGTGATGTAAATGAAGCTTAAAATGATCATGAGAAAGAAGCTTCTAAAATTATGGGACTCTTGATATGGCAGCATGTTTACTTGTGACAGGAGTCACAAGACTTTCCCTAAGGTGAAAAATTTCAAATAAATTTCAGAGCACAACAGAGGTATGTCGATTCTGGTATGTCGAGTTACTGTAGAAAACCTCCCTATATGCTCAGGCATCAGTATGGGTGAGGGTCTTCCTATAATCTAACACAATTGAATAACATATCTGTAGCTGGCCTTGGTCAGAATACACACATTAATCAACCTATTTTACCTAGTAACAGATAAAATCTGTAAGATGGCAGTTAGGAACACCAACAACACAGAAGAGAATTAGCCTGGATGAAAAGCTTACATCCCGGTTTCCAAAAGCTAAAATCTACCCCAGCTTCTTCCCTCTCCACTCGTTTTCCTCTGCTGAAAAGTGACAGTGATTGATGTCTTCTCCCACCCAAAGTATGCTGTGGTTATTGCTCCTTATGGTTAGAATTAAGCTAACAGCCCAGCTCAAACACTCACCCATTTAGATGAAGTATTTATTAGCCACGAATCCCTCTGTTCTTACACCACCTCAAAGTTCTTGTGTACGTCACTGAGGAACACAAAGGGAAGGACTCTGGCATTCAGTCGGAGGCTCCAGCACCAAACCCTCTAATAAGGCGAGCAGGGATGGAACGGCTCCGAAAGCCCAGATGTTTAAACCATATGAAGCTGCAGAAGAAAATAAAGAGCAGCTGAATTACAAAGGAGGGAAGGATACAATGTTTGTCTATGGTTAAACTACTGTAAACTTTGAAATCGGTATTATGGAATCCATTAGAAAACCCATAACTTTGATTTAAAAGTAATAGTCGTAAGATTCTTACTTTGCTATTATTTATGGTATAATGAGAAGGTACGTTACTAGAATCCCACAGACTAAATAGATGGATTTCATTAAAACTGTCCTGATGAAGAGTAAAATCGAAGGAAAAAGGAAATAACAATTTTTATTTGATGCCAATTTATTTTCATAGAGCGCTTTGCACAGCAGAAACCTAAGAAGATGAAAAGACAGGGAAAACTTTTCCCTTTCTTCCATAGTATAGTGGAGCTTTTTAATGGCATTTGAAGGGCGGAAATGACCTACTTCCAGTTGCTTCTATATTAAGAATCTGGCTACATATCCAAGACTTGCCTGAAGAATCAAAGCAATGTACAAATTCAGATCAGGATTGATTTGTCAACACATCGGTTAAATAGAAAATTTGTTGCTAAGAATGTGCTGTAAAAATGAGTACTTGAAAGTCTGCCCTAGAAGGGTCCTTCAGGGACATACTTCTGATGCGCACTTTGTCTCCATCCCTGTTCCCTCCTGCTCTCCCTTCCTCTCTCCGCTCTGATGGCTCTCCTGGGGAAGAAAAATCGCAGGAAAGTTATGGGTTTGTGCCCTTCTTTCAGGTCAACTTTTCACTCCAAAGGGCACACACACCAAGTCTGCACAAAGTGGAACCAGGACTGCCATGGGCACTGTGCTTTTCATGGTGATCGTTCTTCCTGCTGGACTCAAAGGAGCCCCATGAGCCTACCCACTCATGTCTGTCCCCAAACTGGTCCTGCCAGAGTGGTTTCTCACAAGACACAGCTCTTCTAGGAAGACTACCATGACCACAGCAAAGAGACTGTCCTATCTTACAGATTCAATTTCAAAATAAGCATCAGGTGAAGTCTGCTAGACTGGCAGAAGCCCAGAGACCTTGTCTCCTGGCTGGTAAATCAGCACCACGCCAATGCCTGCGCAGGGCACGCAGCAGAAAGGCTGCTCTCCTCTCCTTCCTTCCCAAGAACATTACATGGTGGTTTATGCTTGTGGTATCGAGACGGATGACATGTCACGTAGCATCACTTCTGGGGCTGCGCCCGCCCCACACAGAGTGCAGGTGGGAGAGGAATGAATGATCCAGTGTTTGTATACGATCATCTCATGGAGACACAGGAAGGACACAGACCCTCCTGAACTGTTAACTCCGGTCTTGTATTATAATTAAGGACATGATATAGTCTATAGTAGTTAGTTCTACAGTAAATAGAGTCCCTGAACTCCATCCCTCTACTTTCCAGCTCTAATGGCCACTGCCCCCCCTACTAGTACTGTGCTGCCACTTTCCTGCACCTTAGTCATGTTTCTGGCATGCTACAGACGGCTTCCTCAAGCGTGCTAGTGCTTTTCCACTTCCAGCCCACACTCACCACCTCCCAAGGCAAAGAACCAGAGCTGGATGCAGCCTTCCAGGCGAGTGTTCAGCCGGCCTGAGGTCAGAGGTGCTAAAGCTCTTCTGGCTTTACTGGAAACAAGTCTCCTGTTTTATTCTAGGCCATACTTATATTTTTCGATGACAGATTATATCAGCAGCTCATTAGTAAACACCATAACTCGAGTTTTCTTCTCTTCACTTGTTGTCTACTGATGCACTTCTGGCTTACTGTTCCTAGGTGCGAGCCTTTGCATTTCACTTTAATATGTATATGCCTTTTGGATGGTGAAGCCCTCACACGCGTCCACCCTTGCAGCACTACATTCCAGTCCTTACCCACCTCAGCAACGTTTTCCCAAATCTGTGTCACCCACTCATTTTGTAACGGCCTCCAGTGAGTTGTGCTGAGACCCACAGCCCAGCGGAAGCTGAAGTCTGCAAACAAACTACATCTCACTGAATACCTGGAAAAAACAAATATTCTCGTTTGCAGCTTTTCATTATAAAGTTGCATCCACTGGTGCGCACATGTGCTTCTCAGATGTACCCCTGTGTGCACACGGAGAATATGAGCATTAAAAGGGTAGGCTTTAAAACTGCTCAGTTATTTCGGTAATTTCACACTCTCAGCTATTAAACTAATGGCCTGAGCAGCTGAATTTTCTTTGGGATAACATGTTCTCAGACAGACTGTAAATTCAAATTATGAAGAAACTTTGATGCTCCCATTTCTTGTTGCTATTCTAATGTTTTAAATTGTTGATGTTGATTTATTAGGAGTTAAAGAATCATTGCAAGAAAATAAGAGCCATGAAGTCCTTTTTGTACGTTTATTTTTAAATCTACAGCCTTTTGGACCATCACTGCCTTACAGTGACACCTTCTGGAAAATCTAGGAAGAGAGGGAAAGATGCTCTGTAGAGGAACAGAAAGTGTGTGGGACAGGCATGAATCAGCACAGACCAGCTTTGGAGCACTCATTCCTAGCAGACTTCTTAGGTTAAAATACCTGCACAGTTTTATAGCCATCCTACGGTTTCAGCTGTCTTTAAGAAAATCGATCTATTGCTAAGCCATTAATCTGGTCATATTTGTTTTCTTCCATCAAAGAGTACTCAAGTGTAGGGTGGCAGAAGTATCATACTCCTCTTAGCACCTCACAGAGGTAAAAAAAAAATAAAACCAGAAGAAATTATTTTTGCTGGATACAAATTTATTCTGTTTCAAATCCTCTCTAAAAATATTGCTGTATGTTGAGAGGGACACTTGTCCCTCTGAAAGTCTTTAAGGGAGAATAATAGTCGAAATACACAGATTCCTAGCTTGGTTAGGCAGGCAAAACAGGGGAAAAAAACCTCAAAAATCCATGAGAGGAGAATAGCAGAAAATGTGAAAATACATTTTCCATTTCTAGACAGCAGTTCAGCTGCTGACAATCCACTGTCATGGCACCGCTCCCAGTCTCATCCGCTGCTCCCTCAGTATTTAACTCAGAAAGGAGTTATGCCGGCATCAACGGTAGTTTCTGAGGCAGCTCGCAATACACTGTCGCAAGAGCCGCTCTGTTGTGTCTCACTTGACTTACACACAAGAAGGGCTTTGACGTTGGTTGCCATTTAAGCAAATACAAGTTTTACAAGTAAGGTCTGGGATCTGCGGATGGCCACATTCGGTTCATTAGCAGTGCTACGCTGAAGAATAGCCTGTGCAGGAATGGCGTAGGAGGACAGTTTATTATAAAAAGCTGAAATCTAACTGAAAGCAGAGCCCTAGGCCCCCACAAAGAGTACGGCGGGCTGATTTTCCAAATTCTCAGCTATGGACGTCACGAGTAGGAACTCCAAAATGTCTCAACATCCTTACTCACGTTGTCACTGATGACCCCAGTGCCATGAGTCTCCATCAACTTGTATAACAGTGCTAGCTGTAAATTTCCAGCTCATTAGTTAGTATACGTAAGCATGAAATCAGCACAGCCATAATGATTTAAACCAGATGAGGGTCTGACCTTTAGTTTGGACACAGGATCATGTGGGAGAGGAAATTGTATTTTATGGGAAAAAGCCATTACAACTATCAAAGCATTAGTCAGGTGAGCTCAGCTGTACCCCTAGGGGGCTGAACCTTGTGCCCAAACCCACCAGGCTGGCTGGCACTGACTCAGCCCAGGGCACAGCTCACCGAGTGCTGCTACCACCAAGCCCTCACCCTGAGAGAAGGGGCAGGCTGGCACCACGGTATGGCAAACCCTGGCCTGATCTGCCACCTACGCAGATAGGCTGTGTCCGGAGGTACCTGCCATGAGGACATCACAGATTTCCAATTTCCAGAGCAGTTCAGGCTGCACAACTGGCCCGTCTGGTCCCAACATGGAACCGGCACATGGCCAAAACCTGCATTCAATCTCAAGAAACTGAAAATCTGCCCAGTGCTGCCAGCAAGAGAGGAGTTCAGTGTTCAGGAGGCTGCTGAATTAATAACAGAGATCTTCCCAATGCTGATTAGCCCAATTAATTCATTTGTTTCCAAAGGTTTCCATTATCCTTCATGTTTTGGTAGTTCCTTTTTCTGATTCAACCTGAAACAGGACTTTACCAGTCCCCAAAATAAATTGTACTTACAACACAAAAAGGAGCCAGGAAGACTTTGATATGCAGACACGCTTTCCAGAAGAAAAAAGGAGAAGAATCCATGGAGCAATAAAACAAGATCTCATATAATCAGGGTTGATCACAGATTTGGTCTAAAACCCATGAAATTTACAGACTTGTGATTTCCACCCCTTAGAACCAATTTAGTTAGGTCCTTCAGCCTCACCCAGAAGGTGAGGTCCTCAGATGACAAACCCCTAGCAGCTGAGGCTTTCAGAAATACCAGGTACTGTAGGATTTGCAATAAAGCAGAGAGTTGTCAACCGTGATTTTATTTCTATGTAAATCTAATCTCATTATTTCTGTGTTGTTATTCCATAGGCTGTGCCCTCTTGTACTGTGAAGAAGGTCGCAAGGTTGGCTATAATAGGTGTGCTATGGAGGGTGTAAGATGTAAAGAGACATAACAGGTACTCACTGGAATCACAGGAGCAAAACGGGAAAGAGGGAGAAGCAGCAGGAATGATCTGAGACTAGTGAGGAGGGATCAGCACAGTGATTTAAACGAAAGGGACTTAGAGCTAGAATGCAAGCAGATGGCTATCTTCGAATTTTCTTTTTAAGTAAAATGGTGATCAGATTTGTCACAATGAGCTCAGACCATTTTTTGAATACTTGCAATAGCTGCTCTCGCTGAGAGTCTAGAAACACCACTGCAGTAGAAGCATTAGAGAAACCGAAAGAAGAAAAGGCTTTTGCAATGAACAGCTTAAGACAGTGACTATGAGGTTTTCTTTTTTCCTCGAGATCTGCTGAACGTTAAGCAAAAATTATTCAAGATACAAGGGATGCACGTATTTTTCACTGATAACTATGAGAGCCACATGGCTATAACAAGAAGTTTATATCAGCCTAGATGTAAACCACCGGTCTTGGAACCACAAAATTAGAGAGAAAGAGAGGGAGACTGAGACACAAAGAGAGGAGCGTGTGTATTTGCAAAAGGACACAATATGCTGGCTGGTATTGCTCGGCAAAGGACAGGGAGGCTTCTGTATTATATATATAATTACAATAAACTCCCCCTCATGAAATATTTAAATGCAAGTTTCTTTTCAATTCAAGAAGCAATCTTCAAAAAGGACCTTTTTACTGTAATAGTAATCCATATTAATTTACTACAACAATAACAGAAGTCAGTTTGCCAGTTGGTGTTTTGCTTTTACTATAAAGCTTGAAATGGAAACTGTGGCCTTGATGAAAACTGTAAAATTCCAGTAAATGGGATTAGTCATCCTTTTGTGTGCCCCAGTTCCACATATCAAATAACAAGCAGTGACACCCTCAGCTACCAAGTGGAAGCAAACATACTTCAAAAAGGGAAAAAAAGCCACAGAGAGGATGAGTAACATTTGACATTTTCATGTCCGGAATTTCTGTAAATGTCTCTCTCCCAGAGGAGATATATCTTCCAAAATATTTAGTTCATTGTGGTATTTCTCTTTGATAGAGTACTGTGAAATCCAGAGGGGGAAACCCTTAATGAAAACATCTTAGTATTTCATTAACTCTTTGCATCCTGGGACATTTTAAGGCATTTAAAATCAAGATTAGTATAGCAGAGAGCAAAGGGGAATGGATTTCAGTCGAAAAGATTCCTTATGGTTGTGGAGAACTTCACTGCCTCCTTTCTCCCCATCCAATAGAGCCCTGAGGTTTTTAATTTCATCCTCAGGAGAAGAATTCCACTGAACATGAAACTTGATCACACAAATCTTGTATGCCTAATCGCTTTGGTTTTGATGGAATATGAATTGCACCAGCCTTTAGAAAGGATTAATATTTTCATCATAGAGTTCAATATCTCCAGTGGAAACCCTATATATTCACATTCTGCACATGTTGGTCACACAGTGTACTGAGTCAAAGCCTGATGCATTCTGTTGCTTGTGCAATCCCAAGCAAGGCAACTGGATTGAAAAGGTTGCATATATAAGTTTCTGAGTTAATTGTCTGTTGGTTTTGCGTAAAGCACCCAACTTTCATAAGATTTCAGCATACTGAATGGATCTTAAACAGATTTCCAGTGCAAACATGCTGCCAAGGACATTGTATAACAGGATTTTATTATTCTAATCCATGGTCAAATTACAGGACAATAAAAATACATTTAAAAAATGTAGTTACAAATTTCAGCACTTGGCTCAAAATGAAATCAACTGTAGCAAACTTAAATCCTTGCAAGTACTTAGTGCTTTTGTTATTCTAACTTCATGCCATGGATCAGAAACAAAAATCCCAACATAATACCTTACTAACATCAGTTAAATCCTCACAAATACTGGTTACTCCACAGCATTGGAAACACCCTAAATCACTTCTCTCCATCCTGTAAGAAAGCCATGCTCCATAGCAATCCCACTCTTCAGCCTGATGAAGAAGGGTCTTCCTCCAGAAAATCAGCCCTGGATGTCTTCCCTTGGTGATGTTGGTATAAAAGTCAGAATGGGAGAGCTCCAACCTCCAGGATGCCCATGGCCTGTTTCTAAGTGGACAACTGAAGTTCAGAGTGGTATCTCTTCTGCAATGGCAGGATGTGGCCACAAGGGCCACATCCAATTCTTACCACCCTGACAGACTGGCGCAACAGAGTGGAGTATAAGTGAAGAACAGACTGAAGCTTCCATAAAAACCACCTGCTCTGCTTCTCTTGGGCACCCACAGCCACAGCAGTAGGTTTGCACCTCAAAATGCTTCGTTTTAAATAATAGTCCCAGAAGGGAGATGAACCTGTCTTTATCGCTGATATAGACATTAGTTGCACCACATTCCTGTCAGCAAGGATGAAAATTTACCTTGCTTTTTGAGATGAAGGGGAGAATCTACGCTACATAACCAGGTAATTCTTTGCACATTGCATAAAAGTATTTCCTATTTTTAAAAGGGTAAAAAGGAAGACCCAGGGAACTACAGGCCAGTCAGTCTCACCTCTGTGCCCAGCAAGATCATGGAGCAGATCCTTCTGGAAACTATGCTAAGGCATATGGAAAATAAGGAGGTGATTGGTGACAGCCAACATGGCTTCATTAAAGGCAAATTGTGCCTGAAAAATTTGGTTGCCTTCTATGATTAGATTACAGTGTTGGTGGATAAGGGAAGAGCAACTGACATCATCTACCTGGACGAGTGCAAGGCATTTGACACTGTCTTGCACGACATCCTTGTCTCTAAATTGGAGAGACATGGATTTGACAGATGGCCCACTCAGTGAATAAGAAATTGGCTGAATGCTTGCATTCAAAGAGTTGTGGTCAGTGGCTCAATGTCCAAGTAGCGAGCAGTGACAAGTGGCATTCACCAGGGGCCGGTACTGGGACTGGTGCTGTTTAACATCTTTGTCGGAGACATGGACAGTGGGATTGAATGCACCCTCAGCAAGTTTGATGATGACACCAAGCTGTGTGGAGCAGTTGACATGCTGGAGGAGAGGGATGCCACCCAGAGGGACCTGACAGACTTGAGAGGTGGGCCTGTGCAAACTTCATGAAGTTCAACAAGAAGAAGTGCAAGGTCCTGCACACGGGTCAGGGCAATCCCATGTACAAGTACAGGCTGGGCAGAGAATGGATTAAGAGCAGCCCTCAGGAGAAGGACTTGGGGATGTTGGTTGATGAGAAGCTCAACATGAGCTGACAATGCACGCTTGCAGCCCAGAAAGCCGACCACATCCTGGGCTGCATCAAAAGAAGCTTGGCCAGCAGGTTGAGGGAGGTGATTCTGCCCCTCTACTCCACTCTGGTGAGACCTCACCTGGAGTACTGCGTCCAGCTCTGGGGCCCCCAACATAAGAAGGACATGGACCTGTTGGAGTGAGTTCAGAGGAGGGCCACAAAGATGATCAGAGGGCTGGAGCACCTCTCCTATGAGGACAGGCTGAGACAGCTGGGGTTGTTCAGCCTGGAGAAGAGAAGGCTCTGGGGACACCTTATAGCAGCCTTCTAGTATTTAAAGGGGGACTACAGAAAAGGTGGAGAGGGACTCTTATCAGGGAGTGGAGCAATAGGACTAGGGGTAGCGGTTTTAAACTGAAAAAGGATAGATTTAGATTAGATATTAGGAAAAAATTCTTTACTGTGAGGGTGGTGAGACACTGGAACAGATTGCCCAGAAAAGTTGGGGAAGCTCCATCCCTGGAGGTGTTCAAGGCCAGTTGGATGGGGCTTTGAGCAACCTGGTCTAGTGGAAGGTGTCCCTGCTCGTGGCAGGGGAGTTGGAACTTGATGATTTTTAAGGTCTCTTCCAACTCTAACCATTCCATGATGCTATGATTTTGTGGGTTTCAGGCTGAAATATGCAGTATTTCACTGTTTGGTTTTCACGTGTTTATGTCACACATTTGGTAGCTGCTCTTTCTGAAAGAGAAGTAAGTTGAATGAAGAAAATTGAGGTACCCTTCACTGCATTTACTTACAGACCATGTCAGGCAATGCCTGTGGATGAAAGCACCGCTGACACAGGCTGGCCAAGGTAGTTTATACAACAGTAGTAAAAGGCTGTGTTCTCCAGGCTCACAGCAATTGCAGCAGAGAGGGCAGAGGGAGCACACACGTGCTCCACAAAGCCCAGCAAACCTAAGTGGGGCTGCAGGCAGAGCTGGCAGCGATGCCAACAGAAAATCCCAAACACCCTCAAAGTTCTCCTTTTAAGCTACAGCTGGCTGCCAACTGTTCAACAGCTGCAGAGAAGAGGAGGAGGAGGAACAGGGAAACTTTATCATTTAACAGCATATAGCTTTGGTAGGAATAATTTCAGGGAGAAATGCAGGAAGGAAGAAAATACATGAAACATATTGCCCTCCTCCCCTATTTTAAAAGGCAAACAACACGGCCATTTACAAACACCAGGTTTCTGTACCAGCTGAAAGACCAGCAATAACAGAACAGCACAGACTATACCATTTGCTAGATGGGAAAAGGACTGGAGTTTAACTGCCCTACAAATATCCGAAGGACACTCTTCAAAGTCTACAAAATACAAATGCACAATCCCTAGAAATTTTGACATTTAAAGAAAGCAAAGACATACGAACAGATGACTCAGGACACCTGAATCAGAGCATGATTACCAAATGAGACACAAGAGCCATCAGCAAGCTGCTCCAGGCTCATAGCATCCGCTGCTGAGAAGATGTATCACCCATTAAGCTAAATTAAGATGCACAAAGGAAGAGTGGCTTATGGGAAAGAATTTCCAGTAAAGCCACACTGGCATGAGTAGCACAGACCACGTAGTCTGACACAGAGCAGACCCACCACAGAATAAAGATTAGTATCAGATCTTCATGTTCCCCAGGCTGCCTGCTAAAGGAGGCCAATAGGTAAGGCACAGAACACAAAACCTGGAGCAGTGTGTTGCTGCTTTTCTGAACATGCTGATACGGGAGATTTAAACTCATATGCTGATGATTTCCTCATTAGAACAGCACTATTGCACTATTTGCAGACTAAGTTACTACTCAGCATGTGCACTGTGTCCCTAATCTGGCCCTTAATAGGAACATATTGATACACACTCCACCAGATGGAACGCATTACACATTAAATATAAAAGTTGTTTTTGTTTTTAGAAGTCTATGTAACTTCACACACACACAAAAAAAATCCCACAGACTATATATTAATCATGTTTACTGATCTCTGGAGAGTATTAGTACACTTTGAAGTTAGCCTACTGTGCCAAGCCTCTGTCAGCTGAAGGCATAAATTTTCTTCTTTGCTCCTTGTGTAACTTTTTCTTTCTCTCCCAACCTCCCCCCAAAACGAAGCAAAGTCAGATTGGAACGAGATGCATTTTTATATTAGCCTGCAAGAGCTTACTAGATGTGTGAATGAGTGACTTCACTTTGAAGGTACGTGTTCTAGTACCCAAGCCATCTTTTCCACCCAGTAAACTTCTCAAACAGGCATCTTTTTTGAATTGTTCCGCAACAGAATGGAAACTTTTCAAAAGTACACCTCTGCCCATTAGCACATCATTAGATAGCCAAGCTTCAAACCTAAGGCTGCAAGTTACTTTTAGAAAGCAGTGATTATAAATTAAGCATCTGAGATATGGTTTCTCCCACAATGTGAAGCATAGTAATAACACACCTCTTTTAACTGAATTGGTATTTTGAATCAGAATGCAAAAATATAGGTTCCAGTTGAAAAAAAAACCAGCTGCTAGAACATAATGAAAAGAAGTGCAGGTAAAACTGAGCACAAGGAGTCATGCAGCATTTCCTTCCTTAAGACACAATGCCATCTAGCAGTGGAAAAGGAGTTACCTTTCAGTCATCAGCTGTTGTAGATACGCATGGACATGGCATCAGCACGGACGTGGCATCAGCCAGCCAGCTCATGGCTGATGTTCCCGGCATCTCTCTGCAAATCCTGGCAGAGTGGGAATATCTCTTGAGTCTCTCAGCAAGAGTCACTGAAAATTATTATGAATGCCTTGTATGAAAGCACTTGCTGGACACCAAAGCTTAAGCACAGCTTGATAAGAACAGCTCACAAAAGTCAGGCTAAACTGTACATGCTTCCCCTGTTAACACCATCCTTGGCAGAGCAAACAAGTAAACGCAGTATTACAAAACCCATAATCCTGTTCCTTCACTCAGAAAAGAAACACGGACTGCATATAAACAAGACAGGCACATAGCAATCTCAGCTGTAGCTAGCACACAAGTCAAAGTTGAGGAAGCAAGACGAATTTTCCTTGCAGTTGCATCAGCATAAGTGATTCTTTGTGGCTATGCATAGTCAATGTCTATATCCATATCCATCTGCATTGCATTTGAAAATTTAGGCTTCTGATTTTGACTGCCTGCACTGTACTGAAGCAAGCTGCCTACAGTAGCCTGAAATCAGTGATGAACATACATGACCATCAGTATGTTTTTCATAGCGAAGAATGACTGCAGTCAGTAGTTGCCATCTGAATTCAGTTGTTTAAGATCAAAGATAGCTATCTCAGCTGGAAAGGACAAAAATCAAATAGCCTTGAAAGCTTATTGAGAGTCTTTTTCCTCTCCCTTCCAAAAAGGCAACCCGCCCACAGCTAATCAAAGAGAAATTGAAAGACAGAGTGCACAGAAAGCAAAAGTGCCTTTTTAAGCTATCAATAGCACCAAAAATAGCAAAGCTGGCAAAACACGCTAGAACATTTCAAACATATTAACAGCTAACTTTATTTATTTACTTATTTTTGTATGAAGTGGTGTCGTGGTTTAGGCCAAGGACAAGCATTTTTTTGCAGAGCCAGTCTTAACAGCCAACCTGCAACAAGTCCTGGTGAGTGAACCTGCTCCTTCAGGATGGACCCGGACCACCAAGCAGGGAAGAAGAGACACTGCTTTGGGTGGGGGAGTCATAAAGAGGCTTGTACTTGCCAAGTGAGGTCTTCTACATGCAGCCATGACGGGAAGCTGCTCAAACTCTACTTTTCTTGACTGTTGATAGGTTGGGAATGTATAAAAGACAAGGATGGGAGCATAGGAGGGGTGTTTAAGACAGGGATGTGACACAGAAGATTGCCTCTGCAGCCCTGGGAAACTGTCATTAACAACACTTGGAAAGTCATTGGTTGGCCTCACAAATGGGCAAGTAAATGTTTTTTATCTGATCATGCAGCCAAACAAATACAGTCTTTCTGAGTGTCTGAGTTGTGTGACCCCATGCCAAGGCCTGTGCTGGCTGTCAGAAAGAACAGGTTTGAAAGGGATCTATCTCCATCCCTTTGGAGCTGCCTGTTCTGTGGTGTGCCTGTAAATGGTGGGTGCCTAACCCTTACCCCAGCCTGGATTCCTCACCATTTTCTAATTTTCTATTTTCTGGTGACAAGAAGATTTTAGTAAAGCATTATTAAAATATTGAAGAAAAATACTACATTCATTTTGAAACTCTAAATAAATCTTAAGACTTTCTAACCCACTGTCTTCCCATTACACCGTAAACACACACACATTGAAGGGGAAAAATTGTATGAGGAGCACACCCCTAAAATATATTAGTAGGTCAGACTAGTCAGTGTTAACACGATTGTGTTGTGAAAGATCCTGCTATCAGAACAACTGCACATTATTCACAAGGGAGTATGGTTAAGATAAAAACAAGCCACCTGAACTCTAAATTCCCACTTTTTTATTTATATCTGAAATTTAACCTAACAGCAGTATGATTTAGTGTATTAAACAGAATGGCCTCTTGGAAGAAAATACCTGCCAGCATGTTTGTTGCTGCACCAACACAAGATCTCGCTCCCTATTCTTAGCACGCCCAGAGTGCACATGCTCTTTCCCCCGCAACCCAGTACAGATAAAGATAAAAGATCAGAGACCCTTTTGAAGGCTTTAGAATTTGTTTCTACTTTGAACGGGTTAGTTATCGGGGCTACAATACAATTCAGAGGCAGTTTTCTGATGAAGCTGAAATGGCCGCTCTCCTGGGCTGGGAAAGGATGTTACTTAAAGGGCTCCATTAGTCACCAAAGCATTTTTCTCTTAAATGTGCAAGTTTTTGACCTTGGAGGTCAGCAATAGACTGTGCATCTGTTGTTGGTTGGTTTTCCTGAAGACTCATGTCTAAGCGCTGGGGCTGATGTTTCCCTAATTGCATTTCCTTTCTACAACAATTTGCCATGGCCTCATTCAAGAAGGGGTTCCTCCAGCCTGGAAGTGCTTTTTGAAGCACTCAGGACAGATTCTGTTCCATTATTTCTGGCTGAGAAAGACCTGCCAAGCAGTGCAATCACGGACCTTCATGTCTCAGTAAAACTAACCACAGGGATCCGTTCTAATCAAGAGAGGGGAAAAAAACAACAATAATAATATACAACTAAATCAGAGCCATCCCATCACAAGGTCCAGTCAGCCTGTGCTGGGCCACAAGGGAGCTTTTATTTGCACTCAAGTACAGGCAGGGAGCTCCTAGCATATGAACAATGGTATAAGAAGGGGAATGACAGCAATTACTACCAAAATCAACAAAAAATGCAAGAAAGAAATGAAGAAAATAATTTCCTAAATAATTCAAACAGAGTAGAACTACAAAGAAAAATTTCTTCTTTAAGAGTTTCTCTCCTTGCAAAAGACAAATATATCAAAGCAGGAAACAGTGTGACGCATCACAGTTATTGATGGTAAGTGTTCTTGTTTCCAGTAACTATTTTGATCTCAAATGTGTGTTTCAGATGGCTTAAATAGAAGAAAGAAAAAAAGAAATACATGAAAAACTTCAGCCAAATACAGAGAAGCAATCTTTTTTCTTTCCTTGCTTTTCCTTCTATGTTGCCTGAATCACTCCTTTTTTTTTGCACGCATATTTTAAAGCAAATACCTTCAGAAACCTGCTTGCATTCACCCAGGTTGTGATGTACAAGAAAGGCAAAATACTGAGTGTACTGTATGTAACTTCTGCAGGTGTGTAAGACCTAAAGCTGTACAGTGGACATCTCTGTGCAAAGTCGTATTATCAGGCTATGATAGACAAACTCCGTTTCTGTGTACCCTACCAGCTGAGCATGTCATTATTGGTCAAGACAGTGTCTGAAATCACTCAGGATTTCATCATCTTAAAAACAGCCCCTCAGGGAAGAGAAAGCAGTCCCCCAGATCACCCTGGAGATGATAAATACAACATATGGATTAATATTTCCAACCAAAATCTGAGATTTCAAAGTTCCTTTTTCTTAACAAAAAGGAAGAGAAAAAAATAAATCCATCTGCACTTGATTTCCTGTTGTCATATCCTTAAACCCTGCCAGTGAAAATGTCACTCGGGAACAGCATTAAATGCACATGCTACCCCTGTGTGCATGCTTGAGCATAAAACAAGTTTATACAGACACAGAATGGGAAGCTTTTCAAAGAGGTCATGAAAAATAACTTGCACTGGCCTTACGAGAAACTACATATCCCCCAAAAAAAAGGTCTGTGATGTAATATCTACCACCTTGTGGCAATACTTTGCCAAATAGACGAGCCTTTGCACAGTAGCATAAATACAGTCTGTTATTTAAAGTCCAAGCATTTCAGACTTGAAATCCAAGGAAAATATATTTCCTTCTTAAAGCTACTCTTTTACACTTTATGATATAATTGTAGAAGCTGTAAGTCCATTTAGCAGAGGCTTGTATAAACGGGCTAATTCTTCCTTATTCACTAGGTGGCACTATTAGTCTGTCAGTCCTATGCTAATAAATCTAGAGCTCATCGACATTTTCTCCTATAGTTGTTGTAGATGTCTGCCTGAAAAGCAACGTTATGTTTTTAAGCCTTCTTTAAGAGCTCTCCTGAGTTTTAACTTGGCGTGTTTTTTCACCTTAAGCAGAAGAGCAATTTTTCAAAAGGGCTGTAGAAATTAAAGCCACAAAAATGCAGTGCATGCATACATCACTTTACATTTATAACGCTCTGAATGGTGCCATAAACACATAAAACAAAAGATCCAGCATGGAAAGGGGGAGGAACAACTAATGTGTCTGAAGCTTCATTTGAAGCGTTTATACTTTGCACAAGTTTTCTGTGAAGAAAATATTAAAGAGGGAAAAAAGAATTCTGAGGCAGCAGAAAATTGTATCCCTTTCTAAATGTCCAGTTGTGAGGCCTGAGCTGTAGTAATAATATAAGATACTTAGTTAGTTTGTAAGCATTTGGTTATTGATTACTAAAACTTAAAGCAATAGCCCACATAGTAGAGGTTTCTTGGTCTTTATCGAGAAAACAATGTGAAAATGAGGGGAACTGAAGTTAGAGCCTGACTTTTCTTAATCTGAAGAGCTAACAAGGTGGGACACAACACCCAGAGCTTTCCACCGAGGACCATACACTGACAGGGAGGGCAGACATGCCAGCCCAAGGGTTTCTCTCCAAAGAGTGCAGCAAGATGCTTTGAAACCCAGCTGGAGATTTAACACTGGCTTGGTCAGTAACTCAACGATTCACAAGGCTGATTAGAAAGAGAGGGGTGGAAAGAAAAAGCAGTTTTTGCTGTGATGGCAAAGGAAAGCAGGAGCCCCTGATGTATGCCTGTGCTGTTTCTCCAGCATGATCGGTGGATTACTTTTCCTGGAGACCCCTGGAGTTTGTCCACAGGCTATGGATACGGCGGGTGCAGCCAGGAGCTGGCATGGTTGGTCCCCAGCACCAACCTGCAGAGAAGGAAAAGGCAAAGGAAGCCAGAGTAAGAAATAGCTGTGGCACTGCTCAGTCCACGTGAAGGCTCGATGAAAGGCCAGTGCTCACTCCCCATGGGAGTCTTCTTCTTGATGGAAAGGTCACAGACAGGTTCTGCTATAAAACTCCTTTCCACTTCCACAGGAGAAAGGGCCTGTATGCAGGAGGAACGGTTTTTAAGATGTCTGTGGTCTAGCTACGAAATAGAGCTAATGCCAGAGGCTGCTGTAGGTGAGGCCTGAAGAGCAGAGGCCAGAGTGCCAGGGCAGGTCTGACAGCTACCCCAGACCTAGGGAGGAGGTGCACGAGCTCTTGTGAGTGCTTATGAAGACCACCATTCAAACCTAATCGGTGCATCACAGAAAAGAAAGGTCCATTCACACACGTGTCCCAGACTTCCCACGGGACAAACTTCAGCCTTGCTCAGAGAATAAATTATGCACCAGGTTTCCAAATGACCAAGAGGCCTTTAGGATTATGTTTTCAAAGGCACTTACCAGTTGGGCTACTTCTGGACATCTGGATCTCAGGTGATGAAATAGGAGATGGGACAAATCTGACTCTTAGAAGGTGTCAGAATCATAAATATTAGAGATGAAAATCCCTGCTAAATCATCCCTTCTGTATTAAACATATTTCCAGTGTTTCCACGCGGCGCCTTTTGTTTTTTTATGTTATATTAATATTCAGGGGAATGGGTGCTTCCGAGTAATTCCTGAGGTCCTTTAAAAGTATTTATTTGAATGTTTTTCTTCTTCCAGTTTGTCACTTGCTCACATATCAGAAGTTTAGAAAAAGGCACAGAGCACCACTGTGCTCACAACCAGCTCCCTGAATAGTCCCTCTGCAGCTGTAACTCAGCAGGAAAGCTAAGCTGCTTGGATGTGTTAATTAGTTGGCAGCTCTCCTCAAATTTTCAGCAGTAATGCTTAGTGCTATAGGTCTGTCTCCAGGCATACACTTTCATTTTGCTGTTTCACCAAGCAAATCCTGTAAAAGGAAGAACAAGCGCTGAGTTTAATAGGAGTTAATGCATTACTTTACAAGCTTTTCATGGTTGAGAGTCTAAAGTCTTCCTTTTGGTGATGTAACTGAGACAGCTGCGAGACGCTAGTAATAACCTCTGCTAAATGAGTCAGTCGGTTCCGTCCAACTCCCAGCAGATAAATAATGGGAGATATATCTACCCTTCAGCTATTTGACTCAGCTTGCGGAAGGAAACAGCGTATGTGAGCCTTGTCCTGATGTAGCTCCACACGACCGTCGGGGGTTGGACTAGGTGATCTCCAGAGGCCCCTTCCAACCCTGACCATTCTGTGATTCTGTGACCAGCTGTACCTGAGTGAGCAAGCGTGAGGTTGCTCACCTTGCAGCCACAGTGTGACTCGATGTCACATAAACGACCAGAGAGCCTTAACAGCCTCCGACATGGCATCAGTTCATTAAACAGGGAACATGGGCAACTTTTTGTTCCATTTTGTGCTGTCAGTAGCTCATTGCATCGCCTCAGCCAAACGTGTGATCACCCAAAACTGTAAGATGGGGATTTTTTGTGTTTTTTAAATTCAAAGTAGTACCTGCAACGAGCAGTTATCTCAACTGGTTCTTTATCAAAGCAAGATTTTAAAAGCACTTATTTTATACATTATTGAGTTAGTTTAAATGCATTTTAGAATATCATGCTCTATCTCCTCAACACTGAGAGCGCTTTCAGACAGCGCATCACCCAGCACCTTCCACATGTTATGTGCACTGCAGGAGACTATCTCAGATTTCAAAAACAACGTTAAGCAAAACCAGAGTCACCTCTGAGCAGTGGAAGGGTTCAGTTTCCAAAAGCTTGGGAATTTTCTTTTTTTTTCTGTTTCATCAATAAGCAGCAAGTAATTACCACTGTCAGAATTATTTTTACCTCTGTTTTCTGGACATCCTTAACAAATTACTCACTGAAAAGGTTTCTTTCATGAGCAGGTTTTCTTCTGCAGCTTTTCCTTATTGCAGGGTAACATTGTAAGAGAACTTCAGTCAGCTGTATGTAGTACATATGAGTTCAGTTCACCTGAAATGACATATTGTAACCAACAATCGTATATAATTCTACTCTGCCCTGGTGAGGCCACATCTGGAGTATTGTGTCCAGTTTTGGGCCCCCTGGTTCAAGAAGGACAGGGAACTGCTGGAGAGGGTCCACCAAAGGGCTACAAAGATGATTAGGGGACTGGAGCATCTTTCTTATGAGGAAAGGCTGAGGCACTTGGGGCTTTTTAGTCTAGAGAAAAGAAGGCTGAGAGGGGATCTTATCAATACTTATAAATACTTAAAGGCAGGGTACCAGGTAGATGGGAACAGTCGTCTTTCAGTGGTGCCCAGTGATAGGACAAGAGGTAACGAGCACAAACTTGAACATAGGAAGTTCCATCTTAACATGAGGAAGAACTTCTTTCCTTTGAGGGTGGCAGAGCACTGGCACAGGCTGCCCAGAGAGGTTGTGGAGTCTCCCACACTGGAGACATTCAAAACCCGCCTGGACGCCATCCTGTGCAACCTGTTGTAGGGGACCCTGCTGTGGCAGAGAGGGTGGACTAGATCATCTCCAGAGGTCCCTTCCAACCCCGACCATTCTGTGATTCTGTGTAATATTTGTACTGGTGCAAAATAAGTGCATGAGGTAAAAATAAAATAAAACACACTCACATATTCAGAGGTTAGTTAAGGTAAACGGAATTTTCCTAGTTTTGTTTGGATGATAGAGCATTTAGCTACTTCTCATATACATTGGATAAGTGTGTTTATCCTTAGTTTGGATGTATGGATATACAACTTCTACACAGCCTGTCTGCTCTTCCCTTGCAGTTGAAAAAAGGTCAGTGAAGCAACTTCAGCCTTCATTAATAATTCTGCACTATGACGGTATAGCAAAAGTGACATTTCATGTGGCATTTGAACAGCAGAAAACAGCTGACAGTAAGTGTGGCCCTTCAAGACAACAGGTCAGGAAGATTAATTTATGTGTTTATGCAAACCATGCAAACATGCAAAAAGTGCAAAGAGCCAAGCATGTTGCTTATCTCTGTTATTACCGTCCCAGGGGAGAGATCAGTCACAGCAAGAACCCTTAGCCAAGAAACAGCACAAACTTATTTCGGCAAGCGGGGAGAGGACCAGCCACTGTCACCCATGCACATGGCCAAGGCAAAGGCACCCACCAAGGCAGAGGACCCACAGTGGGCCTCTCCACCCACAGTGGTCCCAGCCAAGCAGCTTTGAAAAATACTCCCTTTAAAATTATTAAGGTTATAGTTTGTTTATAAAATAGTGTGTCGTAAGGTCTGTAGCCTCACTTTCTTCAAACTGACTCATGCCAACTGTTAAATATGTGTCTTTAAAAAGAATATCTGCAGTAGGAGGGTAAACGTGGCATTGCTCGCTCCACTGGAAAAATACTAGACTACCTGATCAGTGAAGTGATTCAGTTCTAGTATTGCAGTTTCTGCTTTTTATGGAATTGACCTTTGGTTTGGAGCTGAAGAGGACTGCAAGTGTTTACCCATAGAGCTATGCATTGAATACTGAGATATTATCACAGTGCTTGAAACAATATTTGCTAGATCAATTTCCAGGCATTAAACTGAGGAATTAAAAAGAAATTCTGAAAAAAAAGTATTACTGATAAACATCCACATTGCCCACCATTGGATTTTCCAAGAGAGAGTTTAAAGAGATCAAATATGAAATATTTGTCTTTTCTTATCCCCCATAGGAATATTTGAGGCACTACCATTCTTTTTCCATTTTTAAAATGGCAAAGGCAGTTTTAACTGGTTGCACTTACCACACCTATAATTACTTAATATCTTTTAATTGTTTATTATGCATGCCTCCATGTATTCTAAGGCTTTTTAGGGTGCTCAGATCGGGCTAAAGGTGATGAACACCCTCCCTGTGATCGCAGCACCTTCCCTGCACGTCTCTCCCTGGGCCATCACAGACTCATCAGGGTGGGGGAACACAGGCTTTGACCAGCCACGCAGTTAGTTAGCACATAGCTGAAAAAGCAGGTATTAATATTTACCATCATCTTAGATCTGTTAAAAAATAAAAATCCCAAATTGCAACGCATCCCATTCAGTCCAGCTTCCAAGGTCTTTCCAGAAGGTGGCAATCTTGTTTCGTATTTGTGCCATTTCCAGCAGACTCCTGCAGCAGGCCTGTGATCTGTGCGCCTGCAGAATAAATAAAGAAAAAACAACTCGATTTTAAACTGGCAGCTACAGGCTTATTATAGGCACAAAACAAAAAAAAAAAGGAAAAAAAAACCTCATCCCTAGAGATAACAATATTGTAAGTTGAGCATTTTGACTGAAAACAATATCATTTTACAAAGTTGTTCTTGGTGGGCAGAATTGTTTTGGAATTGTCCTTTTATTTATAATTCCTTTTGAGGACTGAGAAACTGATCATAGGCCTATTTTTACAGGCTGAATTTTTTAAGTGGAAGTATGTCCAATGAAAAGCTTTTGTTTCTTTATTGTGGGTGGGATTTGTCTGCCTCACAAAATGAGCACAGCGGAGCTCTGTACAGGAACGCTGATTTGGCTTCCTGGAAGAATCTGTAATAACACAAAAGTAATAGGTGTCTGAACACACAAAAAAAGTTATTTGAATAGGTAGTTGAAAAAAAAACAAATGAACACACTACGAAGCAATTCAGCCCTGGTTTGCAGACAAAATGAGAATAATTTCCCACGAATAAAGGAGAAGGAGTTACTTCTTTCACAGGGCCCAGTCTGACCTGCAACACCTGACTCGGTGAGGGAAATGGGAGATTTACCACAGCAGAGTCTGCGATCCCTATTGAACTAGAGGAAACATGAGTCCAGGATAACTTTTCACTCCTCAGGTCTACTCTTCTCCCCCAGCTTTTCTGTGTGTTTTGGGATAGTTTGGCCATTCTGCCCTTCCAAGGTCCTGGATATAGGCAGAGACACAAAAGTGTGTCACGGAAAAGAGATTTACTGGGAACTTTCACAGGCATCACAGCCACAGGCATGGTTATAACTTTTGCTAGTGCATGTGCTCTCTGGAGGGATTACTGTAACACAGGCCAATACTTCACATAAGTTGGTATGTTGCACCCCAGAAACATTCTCCAGATCAAGCACATCTTGAAAACGAACTCCCTCTTGCAAGCTGTGTGTAAAACCCAGAGATCAGTCTCTACAGAGGTCTAATCAGGTAGGAATAAAACATTTCCAACGTTAACGATTTCAAACCGTTTAACGTTAAAGGAAGAGCTTGTCCACAAACAGCCCCAGAAGCTGAGGTTTCTGAGGAGCATCCCATAATGTGCCTGATGTCAGGCTTTCCTGTCACTGTACTTTGGACACATGCCGAGTTGGACTTTTGCGGCATTAATGTACTTCTGCACCTACAAAGGCAGCAGCTGAAATGGGCTGTTTTCTCCTAGACTCGGCTCTGCCTTGCAGCAGATGCTTTTTCGTCATCATGTAAATTTTTTCAAAGATCCTCCCTGATGCTTTAAGCAGTCATATTTTAAAGGAAATGAGAGCACACAAAAGTAAAATAAAAGTATTTCTGGTTCTTTGAGGCATCATCCATTCAAGCCATGCCGTGGCTGCTGAGCTGCAGGGGTCCTCGTGCCCTGGCTCTGAAAATACTGGATTAATTGTTGACATGCAGAGGACGTGTTTGTGCTAGTGTCTGTAAGAGCATCAATCTCTCGATCCTCTGCAAGTGGCTGTTGTTCTGGGCATCAGTAGAGCACAGTAACTGTAAAGGACAGAAAGCAAGAATTGGGCCAATAAATTATACGTTCCAAAGCACAACAATCATTATGTTGTGCACAGACATTTGCAGTTAGCTTAACGAAGTGAGAGTGAGGGCCCCAAGACCAAAGGGTGTGGAAACCTTCAATCTGCAGACACGTAACAGCAGCAACCACCCAACTCAACATAAAGCCAAAATAAATCACTAAGATAAGAGAAGATTTCTCCAGGAGACTGAAAAACACTGGAACATCTGGAAAGAAAAAGAAAAAAGATTTAGTTGAATGTGTGTTTTGGATGCTTTGTAGGAAAAATATCTGCAAGAGACTGTCTTGTCTTTAAGCACTGAACATTGAGACCCAGGACATTTCCTGGGGATTAATAACTACCTAGGAGAGTTAATGACCCAGAGAAAAGCTGAGGGTCATTAAAACCAGTCAGTCATCAGCTCATCAGGAAATGCCCTCTGCTGAAGTTTGTTACGGTTGCTGCTAGCACCCCTCCTTCTTGGTAAATACAAGAAAAGGAAAAAGTAGCAGCATACTTCTCTCTGCACCGCCTGAAAGCCCTGCAGCCGTGCCTCTGCGAGGGGAAATGTTGGGGGGCACCAGAATCATGCTAAGCTCTCCAAAAAAGACGATAAAAATTTTCCCCTTCAACTTAGATTACATCACAGAGATGCTTAAATAAAATAGCACTTTTTAAAAGCATTCAGCTAGCAAGGTACCAACGAGGTATCAAGAGGAGAATGTCACTAAGAGGGCAGCACGTTAATGCGTGACAGAAGCTGTCTCTCTCCCCACAGTTAGAAGAGCCTCACAGGCTACAGGGGAGGGATAGAGAGGAATTTCTGCCAGTTTTCCATGCATCCCCAAAAGTGAACACAGCACAACTCAAATTATAGGGGAGTTGGAAACGGACCACAAAAACATTTCTAGACCCGAGAACAGTTTCTCCCTCCCTTACTTTTGCTCAGCGAGCCGCTGCCCCGCTCCCACTTCAAAGCAGTCCCTGCGCTGCTGTGCTGCCCATCAGCCCGCGTGTGGGGGATCAGAGACACCCTGAAGCCCAGGTCACCCCCGGTGGCTCTGTCTCCCCCCAGGATTGCAGCACGTGTGTGAAACAGAGACCTGCCATGACACGGCGGGCGCAGCTCTGGCTGGGGCACAGCCAGTAATGCACCCAGCGCCCAGACGAGCTTTGTAAGAAAGAGCAAGAAGGAAGAGTAAAAGCATGATCTACGATATACGATGACAGTGTATATTTCTTGCAAAATTTTGTGTAACTATCGCTTTCTTCTCAGTTCCCTTAACTCAGAGGAAAAGTGGTGATGTTATGTTGTGAGATTGAACACACCAAGTTAGGCAGCCAGGCAAATCTTTGCAAAATCGAGTTATTTCATCTATAAAATGAGGTGTGTATGATTATTAAGGCATTTTGTAGTTTGGGATACATACAGTATCTGCGCATTTCAAACATGAAAATTAGTATGGTTATATCATATTTCAGTGCCCTTACATTAGGTATAGTTGCGCCTGGAAAGTCTTGGACATCATCCAGTAAATGCTAGATATCCATTAGTTTACATATTACTTATTTAAGAGGTTCTTTAAGTAAAATATTAACTTTATTAATAAGTGCACTTACAATTATTAATAGCACTTCTAGCTGAACAAGGACAGAACAGGTTTCTGTCTTAAAGCACCCAAATATTATCAGTCACTTGAACTCTCTGATTCGGCAATGAACATTGGGAGAAACGTGCTTATCTGAACGTTCCTTTTGTCTGAGAGCCTGCCAGTAACAAGGGCAAGTACAAGATAGGCAACGACTGCAGGCCTGTATTTCCTACCTTAGTTATACTGCGTGATACTGTCGCAGGAGCTGGCAGCCAAAAGCAAAGTCAGGGTTGCTCTGGAAAAGACATTCTTTCAGGGAAATCTGCATGCGTGTTTAGGTTAAGGTAGTCAGCCATAAAAACCTGAGGCAGCAAAGTTTCCTTTAACAACCAGATTTGGTAGTGAAACATGTCTAATCTAAAAATGCATGTTTACAAAACCTGAACAGTAAGGGGGCGGGGGTGGTGGTGTTTAACAAAGATAGCTTCAACAAACAGGAGTTATCAGTTACAGCCATCAAAAGACCTTAAACATCAATTTTAATTCTCAGCCATGCAGAAAGATCCAAGTGGGCATAGGCGGTTGAGGCAGTGAAATAATACGGGCACTACATTACTGAGATCCTCCTTATTGTCCTTAAGGCAAGAACAACCAGGGACTGCCCAGGACATCTCCTTCAGCAGCAGAGGCTTCAGATAATTTTCATAGAATTATTTAGGCTGGAAAAGACCTTTAAGATCAAGTTCAACCATTAACCTCGCACTCCCAAGTCCGCCACTGAACCATGTCCCTAAGCACATTTTTAAAATACCTCTAGGGATGGGGACTCCACCACTTCCCTGGGCAGCCTGTTCCAATGCTTCACAACCCTTTCAGTGAAGAAATTTTTCCTAATATCCATCCCAAACCTCCTCTGGCTCAACTTGAGGATGTTTTGTCTCATCCTATCACTTGTTACTTGGGAAAAGAGACCAACCCCCACCTCGCTACAACCTCCTTTCAGGTAGCTGTAGAGAGCAATGAGGTCTCCCCTCAGCCTCCTCTTCTTCAGACTAAACAACCCCTCAGCCACTCCTCACAGGACTTGTGCTCTAGACCCCTCACCAGCTTTGTTACCCTTCTTTTGCTGCACAGTAAAAGGTCTACTGGGCTCTTCCCCCACTACACTGGGGTTGGCAGTGGAGTTCTGTATGAGCAATTTAAGAAACACAGGGCAGGAGTTGTTCATGTCAGACAGAAACATTCCTATAGACACTGCAGCATCTATGCAGTAGTGACATTCTGTAACAGAGAGGCAATTCATTTAGAAGTCTCATTTTATTGATTTATTTGGGTAAATTATTCAGAGCTGATAAAATAAATCTCTGTATTTTCTTCTGTGCAAAATCTTGCTGCACTTTCAACTGGGCATCTTTCTTGCCTCAACGTTTGGCTCCTCTCAGGAGAAGCATTCCACCAAATTTCCCTTTATCTCCATTCCTCGCAGGAAAAGGATGCACCACTTCTCCTTACAGACTTTGTTTGGATGTTACTCCTCATGACTTTTCAAGATGTGCCGGGGCTGAAATACTCGGGATATCAACTTCTCTTTTACTGCAAGAAAGGGAGAAGACTTACTTTTAAATGGTCCTACTTTTGAGCCAATCACCTTAATCTTTGTTTTTAATTACAGAATTCCTCTGCACTTAGAAAAATAAAAGCTCATCAGGAGACAGAGTGATCTTAGGAAGTTCAATCCAGCCCACTCTCACCAGTGCTAATTAGGCAAACGTATTTCCCCAGTGTTCACTTCCCTTCCAAGCTTCGCACTCTCTGAGTGTGCCAATCTTCGGCAGCGGCATCCTTCATCAGAGAGAATGGAAGAGAAATTCAGCAGCCTCCACAGATTAACCCCCACACAATAGAGTTTTACCAGTCATTTCTGTCATCAGTAACAGGCACATGAGTAAAACTACTTGCAGTATCAGCCCTGTGATACCTTTGGAAGGGACAGGGTTCAATGTAAGGCTTGAAATAAATGCGGAAAAGTGAGGCTAGGGAGAGGGAAGACTGCCAGCAAGTCAGAAATCCCTTCCAATGTTTTATACAAACATTTCTCTTTGAGTTTAGCTGGAAATCTCTCAAAATAGGGCCTTACCATCCGCACATTTTTCACTCAAAATAGTGGCAATCAGCACAAAACATAAGTAAATACAGGCAAACAAACAAACAAATAGTCCACCTAATAGTTCTATTATGGCGAAACTGCACGACCAGGGGAGGGGGGAAAAGAATATATGGAAATTCAAAGCATAGTTGCAAAACATAGAGAAGCCTCCAATTTCACTGGCATAATATTCTCAAATATCAGGGACTACGTGGAGAGTGAATGTCAGCAAAATGAATCTTTATCACTCTGTAGGTAGATCTCACGCGTCGCACCAGGGTGATTAGGAAGATGATGCCATGAGTAGACCCAGGTCTCCTACCAGCTGCAGGAGCAGCCGCCGGACTTCACCTGGGCACCGGACTCCAAATTTGCTCCACATTTGCTTGAAGAAACATGTGCTGTACACAGGAGGTAGGTCAAGAGGAGTGTAAAGTAGTATAGCTGGTACAGTTTCTTGGGGAAAAAATAAAAGTCTACTGCAAATCAAAACGGGGTGGGGGTGGGGGGGTGTGTCAGGAAGGATAATATCATATGCCAAAACCTGGCAAAGAGGGCTTTTCAGAGTTTGTTATGGGATCTCTCTGCAGCTTAATTTTTTCCTGTTACAGTTACCGCTTCTACAGGTTCTGGGGGACTAAAAAGACCATGTACTCTGAAAACGGCTACAGCAGGAAAGGAGAAAATTATAATAGCCCAAGCTAAAAATATGGTCTTTGTGACAGCACTCTGGAGAGGTAAGATTGCACTTGCCAAGGCCAGGGGAAAAGGCAAGCTACAGTAACCTGTGTGATGATAGCCTTGACACGCATTAAGTTTCAGTCTTCAAGCAGTAACCGGCTGTGACAAGAGTGACTTTTCTAAAAATTCCTCTTTAGTCATCATGTGCAAGCAAAGGCTAACTAAAAATCAAAACCTGAAGACTAAAGATTGTTTCTTCTCAGATATCGGTCCTACATCCATGAACATGCAGAATGAGGGTAATATTTTAATAGATGTCAGTTCTCTTGCCCCCCACAAGTTCTTACAGATACATGAAGGCAAGAAACTGATAGAGAAGGGCAACAGAGAATGACCTGCTGAAACTAAGTAGGATATCGGACCATCCTTAATACAAAGAAGGAAATTGTTTTGAGGCTGGGGAAAAATAAGAAAGAGTTTCTAGAGCTTCCTTACACAGTCTCTGCAAGCTGCCAGGGCTGACAGCTCAGCCACAGCTTCCATCCAGGTCTTTGTCCTTTCCACCTACAAGATTGTGTTTGATGCCTGCTCTGCCAACACCATCTGCAACCACAGACTGCACTGACCAAAATTGCTTCTAAAGTTAATGTTTTTCAAATTTTCCCATGAAGTCATTAAAAAAAAAAATAAAAATCTTCATGCAGCTTCTCAGTTTAGGAGCCATTTTCAGAAATATGTTTTCTATCAAATTTATTATTCAAAGACAACTGTTAGCATATTCACTCTCTGAAATAACTTATGGAGAGGAAAAGGAGCAGTATCATTTAACACAAGGAACATACTACCATACAGGGCTTTTCCCAAATTAAAATGGCAAAACTTGGTAACGGCAGTCATATTCTTGCAGCAATAATAGCAAACTAGTAATTGTGTCGATGAGTTTTGTAAGACAATGAGCTTATCAAGATGGAAGTATCCTGAGCTTACAGGTTTCAGTGGTAGTCAGAGCTGGTGACTTAGATTAGCATCCGTACAGTAAATTAATAGCCTATTTAGTAATAGGCACCACCACATACAAACATTGTAATTTTTAGAAATTCACCGAGCTGACAGAAGACAAGAAACATTTGCTCAGGGAGAACAGGGCTGGGCAATTTTCTTCTCTCTCGACCTGGAACGCTGAGATCCTCTACAAAGGGAAGCTCTGGAGATATCGCTGGCTTCTGTATCTTGCAAATTCATCATCTTCCAGTCTGTCTGTTAATTTTGCCAGACGGCCACGCATCTTATTTTTGAAGATAGCTGTTCTAGAGAGGAAGGATTAAGCTATCATAGCCTGAGGTCCAAGAAATTAAATTTGCTACTTCTCTGAACGTCACTTTGGGACTGCCTTAAACTTTTCTGGGGTATGGGGTGGGATGTTGGATTTCTCCAGCCCTGCTGCTTTTTGTGTGCTTGCACATGGGAGGGAAGGAGAATGCAGCCCTTACACGTGACACACGGTACAACTGCCAGGCAGCCTGCCCTTCTGCAAATACCATTAGGAACTTTTCTGTTCAGAAAAACAAACTTAAATCAACATTAGCACCGTAATTATTGCAAAGCTGCTGAATGGGCCACTCTGTTACCTAAAGTCCATTTTAATCCCAAAACAACATCGTTAGGATGGGAAAGACTTTTTAAAGCTATTTGAAATATGCATACTCCATTTCAGGTCCAGAGAATCAAATTACCAGCCTGTAAGTGAGATAAGGCAGCGAGAGAGAGAGCGCCGAGACCCCGGGGCGGCTGCGGGACTGGGGTAATTTGCTCAGCTCAGTCCTCGGGCCCAGCAAAACCCCCAGTAACACCAGCTGGGACGTGTGCACCGCAGCCCCGGACAGCTGGGAGGAGAAAAGGCCAGTCACAAATTAAATTAAGAGGTGTAATATGGTGTGAGAAGAAAAACAAATTGAGATTGTGAAAACAGGTGCCAACTGACATTTACTCAATACTCAGTCACACTTTCCTTTCTCTCTATGTGATTAGCAGCTAAGCTGAATTAGGATAGATTTCATGCTTCGGTGACCTTCCAGAACCCCCCTACAGAAAAAGAAAAACACCTGTAGCTAGAAGGTTTTTTTTTTTCCAAGAGGGTAAAAAAATGCCCAACTACTGTGGAGCCGGGTTGGCCAGACTGATACACTTAGACCAAAAAATTATGTATATATTAGGTGACTGCAATCAAATTATTTTTTTTTATTAGTCCAACAAGTAGCACTAAACACAGGGCTTTAAAGTAGCACCAGGCTGGCAAATTAATGGATTTAGTTATCTGCGTCATTCATGGCTGTCTTGTTTGGAGAATAAGCTGAAAGGCATGGGCGCTATCCTGAAGTTCCTGGGAAAGACCAAAGTGAAACACAAAGGCCCCCGTTGTTCCCTGCAGAGACAGGCACTGTTTCTGTGCCTCCGAAAGCAGGACTGTGATTTTGTATAGGGTCCATCTCGGGCTCCTCGAAAGAGAGGGTTTAACTGGGGAGGTGCAGGAGGTCACCCTGATATCGCAACACCCGAACATCATTCCTCCACCAGACCTCCAGCCAGTCACACTGTGTGGTGGGAAACAAAACTCTCCTTCCACTGCCTGGGCAGCCTCTCCCGCTCAGGCATGGAGGCTCCCGCGGGCTCAGCACTGAGCCCGGCTACTCCTCACTGGAAGTTTCTCAAGGCTTCTCCTGCTCAATGCAGGCTCCACACAACCTGGTCCTACTCTGAGCTTCTCTCCCAACAGGGAAGCTACTGCAGATTTTCAGCAAATCGACCTGCAAACAAACTGGTCGTTCCTCTTGAGCCAATTCAGATGCCAAGGAGGTCTCCAATGCAAACAAAACCTTCTGGTAGGGTAACATTAAGTAGAAGATGTGCTAGGTCGAACTGCCAAATCCAGGACAATGTCCTCATACACTCCCAGTCTTGGTAATTCCAGAAAAGCCTCCTTTGAAACAAAAGGATTGACACGGGTCTGTTAAGTTGGGTCTGTGGCCACAGAGCAACTTTTAAAGCAGACATATCCCTCTTTCCCAAAACCACCAGAGTTATCAGAACAAATTATTTTGGTGGAGCTTACCAACTGGCTGTGTAAGGATATACCCATCCTGAACATGCTTCGCCTGCAGCAAATATTCAGCCCCATCCTGTGGGGCTCAAAAACACTCCTGCCCCCCAAACCTAACTGCAAAACATGAACCACCCCTAAACAACCCCAAACATGCTATGATGCACGGATCCCAAGCGCATTGGGGGAGAATACTTCAAGCTACACCTTCTGCTCCTTTTTAACCTCACTGACTTTCTGTGCTAAAATGTAGTTTTGGGGGTCTGTTAAACACAGCAGCATTGAATTAACATTTTTTTTCCTCAAAACTCTCCACAGCTGAACAGATGATGGCAAGCGTGTACCATAAGACCACTTGATGAAAATGTCAGGGGCCTTAGAAATAGTTCACATTCTCTGGCCTTCAGTTTCATGATCATTATCATAATAAAATGTTTTTGCTTATTTCTTGCACACCTGCTGTGTGTCAGTTTTCCCCCATTGCAGCTCCGTTACCCCACGCACTGCTCATACTGACATATACAATCACTTTCTTTATACCAAGCAGATCTTGGGCACTATCGGCCCATCACACACTGATAAAAAGCACAAGCACGTAAAACCCTTTGTAAAGAGAGAGGAATGTAGACCGGGAATGTGGTTCAGGGTTAGATTAAATGAGAACAGAGGTCTGGAACTTGCTGTCATGAAGTTTTGGATCAAAATTCGTAAATATTTCTGAAGTATTTGTTTTCATCTCATATGACCAACTATTCTTGTGAAACGTCAGCAGCAAATCAAGCCAAGAGACAGACTCATTGAATTTTGAAGCCATAAACCATAACCAAAACACCCCGCAGGGAGCAGGAAGGACAGACGGAAGGATGGATGGAAGGGGTGTAGATCCAAGAACTCCACTGCCTGACTTCTTTTTAACCTCTATAATTCAAGGCGGGGGGGTTACATTTGGAGTTTCAGGTCCTTTATCCCACTTCTTCCTAATTGCTCTTGGTAACTTCGTTGCCTGCCCATGAGCACCTTATCACACTTCTCATTCAACATACATTTGCAGTAAGCAATCTCCTCCAAAATAAAATTGCTTTTAGAAGCATACTGTCCTAGTTGCGCTTAAAACAAACCAATAAGAGGAATTAAAACATTGTTAAGTATTGACTATATAGTTGAAACACAGCACATTTTAAATAATGTTTTATCTGGTTTAAATGTATTTGGAACCGTTTTATATTTTTTGTAAGTTCAGTTAGTTTAACAAAAACCAGCCTCATACATATTCCTACACTAAGTAAACAATAGCTGCTGCACCACAACCTACGAAGCACAAAAAAGACTAAAGTGTCTGTTTCGTTTCAAACACAATTTAAAAAAAAAAAAAATCAATAGCAGATTTTTTTTTTTTTTAACTTGACATGTTACACTGAGCAAATGTTGAAAATCTCAGGTAATTATGCTTGCAAGATTTTCTTCTTAGGTCTTGTGAATTTAAATTACCTAATACTAATAGCCTGCTGCATCTTTTAAGCAGTGGAATTTCTCTCACATGTGGAATTGTTAATAGTAAAGAAAAGATTCATGTAAATGAAATTATTCCAGGCCCATAAGAGACAGGCCCAGAAATGGAAATCTAAATGTGATTTCTTTCTCAATTAACTTAAGGAACTGCCACCACGTAGAAGGCAAAAGCGTACATGGTTGAATCAGGCTCAAAGACTGAAACTCATGAATGCAGCATTTGCATTACTATTTAGTAATCGGCTTCTGTTAGCCAAGGTTTCACTCCATGCCCTTCCCTGCATTTATACTGAAAAAGCATTCTTTAACAACTTGGATGTTTCCATGCTCTGAACATCAGTAATTCCCACAAAACACAATTCTTCGCCCACACCTTCTCTACAGACACAACCCCTCTCCCTTCAGGCTAGTCCAGTGCCGTTTGAGCAACGCGTGGATCCATGGCACCACTCACCATACAGGTGTTTACATCGTCCATATTTCAAGAACAACTTCATGGAAAACATTCCAAGTATCAGAAAACACTCAATGACACTGAAAAAGATGTGCAAATGTATGCCAGTCTTTTTTAGCCTCTTCTGATGTAAGGGTTAGTTGCAAATATAAAACAACTATGACCTAAAAAGGTCAAGAAAACAATCAACCAAAAAAGAAGTCTTAGTCTTCAAAACAGATGTTAACATTTTCATATTTTTCATTTTAAAATGAAAAAAATCAAAAAGCATAATTCTTTTGTTCCCATGTTCAATTTTAAAATTGTATAGTTCCTCAAAGGACTGACAGAAGGATCTGTTTGTACTTAATACTTCGCATTGCAACATATATATATAAATACATAAAATTTTTATGTGAGGTATAAAACCCCTAATGTTATAGAAGGTAGTAATGGGTGTATATTTTAGAGCTTCTTGCTTTACTTTTCCTTGGAAAAAAAGGAACATGGGATTTGCTGATCAGAAAAAAGTTAATCAGAGAAAAACTGTACATTACCTCTGGCAATTCCTAGTGGTGGTACTTCATCCTTTTTTGTTTTTTAACAAAAAGACAAGTATTTTCTAGCTAAGCTGACTAGCCAACAGAGATTTAACTAACTTTTTATGTGGTCAACAAAACCAGTTTACAAAGACCATGCAGTTTCTTTGGAGAGCAATTCTCTCAATCTGTGGTAAAACCTACAAATAGTTTATGGGAAAGGAAACGAGTATTTCTTGTGAAATCGTATTTCTCTGATGTGAAATGCTTAATGCAAAATGTTTGTCCCAGCACCACACAAGCACACAATATTAGAGATGCACAAAAAAATTTAATAGTAAAGAAACTGCCATTCACAACCTGCAAAGTTCAGTTTTTTACAGTCTAATTAGTATAAGCGGTGTGAAAGCTTAGAAGTGTTGGGGTGGGAAGGGAAGTTGGTGTTTTTTTTTTTTTATTTAAGCTTCCAAAATAATCCTGAAGTTGAGGGATATTTCTGACCCATCTCAATTTTTCTTCCACAGTGCTTTCTTTTGTTTATTCAATTCCCTAAATTAATGGAAACAGTGAGAATATTGTACTTCACATGCTGTTACTAGAAGGGTACAAAGTTTTAGTGTTTGTTTTCTGAAGAAACTGGTTAATGGACCTACTATGAGAGCACATGTCTTTCAGTTCAGTAAACTATCACTTGACTCAGCATAAATCATCAGTACAACAGTTTTCAGTTAAAACAGTTTAAAAAAAATTAAAATGTAGCTTCTTATGGATTCTTATTAATACTAGTCCACAAAACTAAAAGAAAAATGTTACAGTGGCCACAAAAGTGCACAATTTCACCATGAAAATCAGGTTAAGGATTTCTTTTCAACACGGAAAGCTGAAGCTGTGACTGTCATTTTATTTATGTATGAATAGCGATCCAGTTTTCTTAACTATGGATTTAGTAGATGGTCTTGCACATAGGACATAACCCAATCACATTTTCTGAAGCCACGTACAGTGAAGGGTGTAACTATTGTCTTCTCTCTTTGCACAGAAGACATCACTAGAATGGACAGACAAAGCCTGGGCAGAGCACGATGTGGTAAGGTGAGAACCACGTGTTCACCGATAACTGCTTCATCTGTTGTAACACAGGTTTGCAAGAGCTATTCTGGTTCTTCTGTCTCCCCTCCAACAGGTCACTGTGCAGACAGCAATATTCTAGCTCTGGATTAGAATCTAAAACTAATGCTGATATGACTTAGCCAGCTGAATTCAGCCATATTTCTATTTTATTTCCTCTCCAGAAATATTCCAGTGAATTAGAAATGCGTCCCCCTAGTATTAATAAGAAATGACACTACTCCTTAAGTCAAATGAACATGCATGCAGTCCAACTGATATTGATGTCATCATTGCTGAGAACTATTCAAGATCAATCCCGTTTTTATTTTTTTTTAAATTAGAGTAGGCAAAATTAAAACAAAGCAATCCCTCCTCTCTCTTTCCAGACTGCAGTAAACCCCCTAACAATTTGCACGGGGCTCTGTTTGTGTTACAACATCCCTCATTACCCGGTATTCTCAATTCAAGATGCTACGCAGAGTGGAGAGAAAATAACGTGGCGCATCCCAGAGAGACAAAGAATCATACTAGTCATACCTAATACCTCGCTTTGCTTACTGCCCATATTGACTCCTTCAAATTCTTCCCTTACCTTGGTTACAAGAAACCCAATTATAAAGAAAATTGCTGAGAACAGTTTTATGTATGAATTCTACAAATTGTAGTGAATTACATTTTAGAGATTAAGTAGTCACGCTATTAAGTCTTCTACCCAGCAAGTAAATAATGAATCATTTCAACCAGTGCTCAATCAATAGTGGCAGCAACAGCACAAAGGAAAAAACTCAATGTTTAATACAACTTTAAAGAGTCAGATTCTTGACAGTGGCATCTCTTTACATACTACTTTAATCAGGTTTTTCTTTAATCAGGTGGTTTTTTTTTCAATGGGTTGGGGTTTTTTTTTGGGGGGTGGGGGGGGTGTGGTTGTGAGTTGGATAAAAACATGGAAGTTTCCCTCTCCCATTACAGTCAGAAAAAAATTGACAAATGCTTTCCTGTCTGGTATCCACCTGCAGTCTAGTCCATCCAAACTTGCGATAACCCCTTATGATAACCAGCACTGATTCTAGTGTTTGAATCACAGTACAGCCTTTGCCACAACAAAAATCTTGCCACATAAGGTACCACAATACCAAAAATTTAACTTAAGAAATCAAATGACTGCTTCAGTAATTGTTTCTGTATTCTTACTTCAATAAATTACTGCTTTATTTGGAACGAACACTACTTGATATGCTCCTACAGCATCATCCATGAATTTTACTCCCATCCCCAATACTGTCAAGCCAAAAGAGTCCACCTACACCAAAAGCTGTCTACTAAATATTACTACACTTCTGGCTCAAGACGACACGCTCTGTAGGGACTATTTTCTTGGTAATATCAGTACCATTGGAAAAAAAATGGATGGATTCTATAGCAAGTGAAATAGCACAAATGTTTATATGTGGAATCACTTGGAATTGCTCAGGTACTTCAAGCAAGTTCTTTCACTGGTGAGAGCCCGTGTCTTGCTACTAAACAACCTCTGCCAATAAAACCCACACTCTTGCAGGCTGCATTTACCTTATTAGCAGAACGGTTATGCCGTAACACATTTAAAGACATTTCGCACAACTGTTAACTGGAAGTTTCAGCACTACTTAAAACCTACATATAAGAAAAAATATCTTACTTTTCTTTTTATATATGTGATATACTGAGAACCTTGGGCCGATGTTTCCTTCACACAGCACTGCACAGTCAGCAAAACTGGTGAATTCCAAAAGGCGTGACTTTTCAGTTACACTTTGCTTGGATACAATTACCCACAACAGCAGAATATTGAATGAAACCCCTATGCTTTTCTGTCCAAAATACCTCTTGTGTTTTTACATTAGGTATAAGCAGGCCTTGCTTGTTTACACGAATGGTGTTAGGGATTACCGGCAAGCCAGTGATTTAAATCAACATAAATAATATAAGCAGATAAGACGTGAAACCAATTTTTTTAAACGGACTAGAAACAAATGTTTTGTATGAAGTTCTTGAAAACAAAAAGCAAAACATTCTCTTTGATAATCAAATTCTAACTTCACCTTCAGACTGAAAAGTAAGAAACCTGTAGCTTGAGGTGACTTGTGCAAAGGAAGTTTTGTACCTACGCTAGTACTGGCTGGCTATTTTAAGAAAAAGAACAAAAAAGTAAAAAGTAAAAGTTTCTTTCAAGTTCTGGCTATTATGAGCATGGAATAATCAGGTAACTCACACAATCATCTTCTACATGTTCTAAACAAACAAGAGTATTCCCAATTCTCACAATTTTATCAGAATCTTTTAGCTAGAACTCCACCAAGCTAGTAACAGAAAATTCCATCACTATCTCTCAACTTAATTCAAAATTAGCATGTTTATGGCCTCAAGCTGAGACAATTCAGAACACAAAGATTCAAAAGAATACTCGGTACTCACTGTTAACACTGATATGGTAAGAAAGAACAAGTCCATTTTTGAAAGTTACATTCCTTACTCCCAACAAGTAGCTCTTGATTGCCAACAAATTCAATAGTCTAGTTCTCCACTTAAGGCCAACCTCAGAATGAATTTATGTACTATACCAATTCTAAAATGTCAAAGGAGAATTCCAGTTAGCGTTTTCTGAACCAGATATCAAATAATTTAACTGACCCATGCAGATTATCCCAACCGCAATGTGCCACAGTAATTCAAAGAGACATGGCATGGGAAACAATTATTTGAGATATTTGAATGTGAAAGTACTCAAACATATTTCTGTATGTGTGGGGGGGAAGTGCAGCAGCATAGATGTGTCAAGTGTTTCATGAAAATAAAGCTTAATTTCTTTTGAAATACATAACAAAAGTGAAAGCATTCTTTTCATTATATAATTTCCTTTCTTCCAAGAGATAAATCATGAAATTTGTAGTTAAATCAATGCAGAGTGATGCCGATTAACTTTACAAACACTTCAGCAATCCTCACACATTCACTAGAAATCAAAACCAATATAAACCAGATAACATGATAGACTGGAGAGTTAAATAAGCCAAAGACACATTTTACCCTCACTTACGCAGTTATTTAAGACTTTGAAAAGAAGTCTATAACGGAGTGAATTTCTTGCCATTAAATTATCCTAGGATAACAGCTTCAACAAACAAGAACTTGTAATCAGCTAGTCAAATTCCTGAGATGTGCCTATATCCCGCAGCAAAAGTATGTAAGTTAGTGAAAGTGGTAAATACTTTACCCGAGGGTCAAAGAACTAACATCTCTGTAGCTCAGGACATCTTTTTGATGAATGTGAAACAGCTGGAATAAATATATCAAGGGTAACAATTGTGCTCCCATGGTAGATCCAGCTGCTGCAAAAATAAACCCAGGGGGAAAAAGCCAAAGAGTAAAAAAACCCAACAATATAAAAAAAAACTCCTACACCATACAACCCCACTGTTTCTGCATGTTTCCTTTTAAAATACAGGACTCTGCAAATACTGGTTGAAAATGAGTGTAGAGATTAATTTGTTAAAAGCAAAACCAGTTTATAAGCTGTTTAAAAAAATATTAAGGAATGACTATTTAAACAGCACTTAAGTGCAATATCTTTATCTTTAGTGATTTTTTTCCAGACTTGAGGAACATTTGTACCTGCTAGCAAGCAAGTTATTTTAAAAATAAACAAACTCATAATAATCCTGTTAATACTTTATTAGTGTAATTTTTTTAGCTTTCTATTGGACAGAACATAAATGCAAACTCCAAAAAAAATTCAGAGTCCTCTGCCATTCAGTAGAAGTGACCATGGCAGCCTGTTTCATGTTCATTCTTTGTTACGGAAACGAGAGGAGGGGGAAGGGAGGGGGAAAAAGCATCAATAGAACAATTAGGCACACAGCTGACACTTACTGTACAAAGATATGCACAAGTAATTTATAACAGCTATATTCATGAGATGTGCTCTTCAGATTTTTCCCTTGTAATATATGAGCTTTGCTCAAATGAGCAAAGATCATTGAGAACAAGGGAATTAACAAAGGAGTAACAAATAAGACTTTTAAAACAAGTCCTTAAATAAACTAACGCAACAACAGAATGCAAAATTGTTCAGCTGAAAAGACATTTTTAACCTAGACTTCAAAATATTAAAAATTCATTTATTTTACAGTTATTCAAATACACATGCATTAAATGAAAATATTGCACAAAATTAAAATTTAGATTGTGGAATTCATATATTTTTATTTTGGTACACATTCTGATAGCACTTAAAATTTACTGTTTAATTCTAGCAAACACCAGCAGCACAAGCTTGAAGATGAACCAAATGAAAAATTCAATTGCTCATTTTCTCTTAAAAATAATTAAGGCTAAAACAAGTGCATTTGTTGACAATGGCACAATTTTCAGCGGCCAGTCACAGCACCCAAAGGCCAGAAGATAGACCCAGACACTTAAGTGCTGTATATTAACATTCAGTTTTGGAGACTTTCTAGGATAATAGGCTGCATGGGTTGACAGGGCAGGTATTTTAAGTTGTCAACAGGAAAACCATTTAAATAGAGATACATACAAACTCTTTTTAACAAAAAGTATTAATTTCTGATGATTCTTGCCAGCCAACAGGTACCACTGAATTAGGAAGCCACATTCTGTACTTAAATACAGAAGACAAAACTTCGATACATATATACATATGCACACACATGTACATAAATGTGTGTATAGGTATATATATGTAATAAATTCATTAAGTAAAATGACTAATAAACATGGCCTATTATGTTCAGTTCACATTCCTAGAGATATTATTTTTTGTACAGAAATGTACCAGATAATTAAAAAAATTCCCAGATTTGCACATGATCACTATTCTGTTGCAATTTTTCATGGTACCTACAGATAGATAAAAGGTTCCACAGATTTGACAAAACAGCATTTGAACTGCCCACTTTCATACTGCATAACGAGTTCAGTGATTAAAAGACATAAATTAGATTTGGTAGGATCGATGATATATTTACTATATCGCCAAGCACAACTGCTGAACGATCTTTCATCGGTCAGATGCCAGGGATGCTTGAGCACCCTGACATCAGAGGAAGATACAGGCATGTAAACAATAGGAGCTGGCTATGTTGATTACTTCACACAGAACTCAATAATTTTGTTAAATTCAACAGCACTTAATCATCACACTTCTACAGAACCTGCAGAGAGGAAGGGGGAAGGGTTCTTACATATTTACCAACTTGTCTTCCTAGGGATTATAAAAGAAAGGGATTTCATTTACAGTATTTAGTTCTGCAATAAAGAAAAAAAACAAGTGCACTTGAGCCCATGCATACTGTATGAGAATGTTAACAGTACAATATGATCTCCATTAAGTAGTAAGATAAAAGGCTACATTGCATTAATAGAGTCCATGAGAAAAAATGATCTATATAGAGGCTTCAGTCAAATTAACTAGGTCCTTTGAGAGCCTTCTATCTTCTCTTAGAACGCTTTCATAAAAGGTCTATGTTCCTCCCTCACATAAAAGGATCATTTGTTCCCATTAAGACACAAATTACTGTAAGGATCCTTGATCAATAGCTGTATCTTACCCTGCGTTTAGCGTTCAGAAAAAAACGGACTCTGTAGGATAACTTTCTGTTCACCCGGATAGTGGTGCTCAAACAGTAGGGGACTATGAAAAAGAAAACACAAACTGAGATATGCTGTGGCCAAACAGGATTATTCAGTTGTTACTTTAATTGGGCAGAAATTCTTCAATTAAACTAAAACAGATGGATGTGGGGCCTTGATGTCAAATTTTTATTAAAATTTTACACTATGCAAAAAATAAAAAAATTATTTAAAAAAATATTGTAGTTTTATCTCCTTTTTATTTTCATATATACACTGAGACGCGTTCAGGAATTTTCAAGTGTTTGTATATGACTAATGAAAACCTTTACCTGTGAGGAACCAACTAATGCTATTATTTTTTCCACATGAGGCTTACACACTAAAAGGTACGGAATCTTTCAATTAAGTAGGACATAGTCTTTTACACCCAAAAAAAGTTTCAAATTTTAATGGGGAGTTGTGTGTAAACTGTGTCTTAGTGCAATTTCCTCATCTTCTAACATGATGCCTATCCTCTTTAAAATATGCACCCCCCTTCCTTCTACAACCATCAACTTGACATATGTTCAAATAAACCAATTGAACATAAATACAATGCCCCTTCTCCACTGAAGTTACATGCAAAATGTATCCCAGGTGCTATAAGAGCAAAATATGGCCCTTAATGCTACAGAATAATCAGAATAAAGGGTTTATTTCTACTGCACCTCTGCCTTTACTGAAACCCCCATTAGATCTAACGTTAGTTTATTTTTCAAAACATGAAAGGTGAAGTAAATGTGGCACAAAAGCCACATTACCTCAAGTTTTCTTTAATAAATGTACTTTTATGATGGGGCTATAACTATTTCTCCCCTCTCCTATGAACCTGCTATTCTAGAGACTGCTTTTCCTGTTAGCTTGGCCTTTACAGGAATGTTAAGAGAGCCCTACAGAGCCTCAACAGCCACAAAGTAGAACAATTCCACCTGATTCTCACACATTGCACTATCTCCCAGTGCCAAAACATCCTTTTCTTCCATTGTATCACCATAGTTGTGCTTTACTTGAACAGTCTGGCACTTTTCATTGCTGGCAAAACATCGACTCAGGAACGGAGGGAATCGGCATTCTGATATATTGGGCCAGTATTCTTCTCAATGTTGCATGAAGACGCACCAAATCATTTAAGACACACAAACCCTTCTGGTAGTGGTTGAATTACAAGTGAAGATGAGAAGATCCACAGGTCTTACAGATGCATTAATAATCTAATATGTGACACTAGAAGACTGGTGCAGAAATAACAGCATGTGAGTTTGAAGCCCCAGAGAATCTGCCCAAGTAATTAGTCCTGAACAAACATACACCAGCTTAACAGGTTTGAAGTGTCACCTTTTCTGCAAGGAAGGCGCTTGAGTAGAATGTAGTCTCTGCTTATACCTCTGCATCTGCTTTGACCGTGAATGCAGTTTGTTGAAGAGCTCATGGAACTTATTTTGTGGAAATAAGGTTTCTAGGAATCTCTCCAGAAACACGTACACCATTCTCTTATTCAGTTGAGCATGCTGGAACATTTCAAAGACCCGAAGAATGCCCTTCCGTGTTGTCTCAGCACCTATGATGTGCTTCAGTTCATCTACAAAAATGAAAGTTACACAGAAGTTTAAGCTGAATTCTGCTTCTGTGTTAACAACAAATTTAAACTGAATATTAAGTCTTTCCAATTATGTAGCTTGGAATTCTAAAGAACAGTGCCTCTATAATACATAACATGACTAAACTAAAAGTTCTCTTACAGCAGAAAGGATTTCTGAAAATTGCTTCACTTTTATGCTATATATGTGTAACCATGTTATTTTACATGAAATCATGCTGTATTGGAACATAGGTATTTCACGCACTGAACTTAAATCCTCTAGTAAATACCAGGTTGGTTCTAAGAGAATTACAGTTGCAAAGTCACAATACATCTGAAAACATTCAGTGCGTTAATAACTAAAAACCTTTTTATTTGAATACAGTTCATATGTCAACATTTCAACAATCAACAAGATTACTGACATCAATTCCAGTAACAACATATGGTAAGAACTATTAGGCTTCAATCCCAGACTCACTCACCTGGCATTACCTCCAGTAATTTGGTCTTCCCTGCCACTCTTGTTCTCATTCTAATAGCTTTGTCCCTCCGTGGAACAGTCTCTGCTAGAATGCCATTGGGCCAAAAAGCATCTCTGTAACAAAAGCACATCTGTCAAAATACATTAAAGTTTTATCAAGTGACAGGCTCTTTTTAATCCCTCAAAGCTATCTCATAAAATAAACACAAGAAAGTACTTTGCACACAACCTAACACACATTGCAAATACTAGAAAAAGTAAAAAGTGAAAAAAATCGAAAGCAAGAAACATAACACACTCAATCTATTAGTAGGTACCATATACTTTTTAAATACAAGAATCAGATGAAAGAAAATTTTAAGAAAATATTACACACCAAAATCATTCAAATACTACATAGTTGTTACATAAAACATACCTAAGATTTGCTTTTACCAATCAGTCTCTGCTGCCACTGAGAGACACTCAGCTTACGTCTATGAACTGCTTCATTAGACCTCTGACAGCAGTTAACCCATCAACAAGCTAAAGCTGAGATGAAGTAGTTTCAGTGTAGTAAAGCCCAATGAAGATGACATGCCTCCGTCTAAAAAGGTATTTTGCCTCAGTGAATGACATCTTCTTCTGAGTAAGAAGCACACATTCTTACTCAGTTTTATTAAGGAATAACAGAATATCTGTAAAGTATGACCCTTTGGCCAACAGGTTATCCTACTTTATCTCTTTCACCCCACCCAAACAAAAACAAAAAAAAAAAGGGGGGGGGGGAGAAAGGACAGGGGTGGCTTTTGCTCAACAATACTGCAGAATCCATCAAGAGTTTTAGGAAATGGAATGACACAGATTTGATACTTTCAAATTCAGACTTCAGTTCTGTTTTACCTGCCCACATATGAAACATTAGCTTAGAGCTAGGGGTTTTTTTAGTAATATTTGTTTGCCCTTTAAGGCAAGGCACACACATGCCTTCAACAAGGTAAACAAGACACTTCATTCAGTAATATGATGAAATCCATAAGTATACCCATAGTCTAGGTCTTCTAGACTGGTCAAAGAACTTTTTAAGGGCAAGGAGAAGACTCAAATATTCTTCTTCACGTGACAATTACTTTCTCTCACTTTACACATGTAAAAAGCAGTGTACGCTCCGACTGGAATTCTGTACAGTAATAATAATTTCCTCACATAAAAAGAACAGGAAAGATACACAAATTTTAGACATCAATTGGCATGTACTTCATATTTAACATCTATGATAAAAGACATACCTGAAGCGTTTCACTGCATCGGCTACTTGCTCAGGAGACGTCATCCAATCAACATGATCAACTATTTTTCTAAAATCAAAGCAACAAGTCAGTCTCCTTTAATTTTTAAAACAGAAAACAAGTAAGTATAGCATTTTAAAGAGCAGTCTAGGACAAAGTCTAACTTCAGCTTTCTCCAACTCCACAAGTACGTTCTATAGAACTGCACTCTAAGAAGGCAAACGCTGATTCTCAAGATAAAAATTTAAGCTCACTGATCACTCCTAAAGCTAAAGCCATTTTATTTTTGAGTAAATGTATGATGACTAAGCAGGCTGGAAAATTGATGTTGCATCTCCCGTCAGCATTAGATAAATGTCCTGCTTGTAGAGCGCTCCTCTTCATAGAGCACTTTTCAAGTCCTGCTTCTGTAAACAAAGAACCTACTTAAAATCTCAAATTACCACACTTATGTATGCAGCTACTTCATAATCTTTAACAGGGGATACAGACTAATCATGAACTTTGACCTTCATTCATCGACACATACACAGAGCAAAATAGCCAAATCTAGTATGTTTACAGAAACGATATAAGCATCTGTGTATCACCATAATCCCAGGATTATTTTCCTAAACATAATTTGAATTTAGTTGTCTAAGAAACAGGAAAACACAATTTTGCTGCAGAATGCCCTTAAACCCCAAGAATTTGCTAGAACAAGGTATGACTGCTGAACGAGAGGAAGCTGTGAGTATCTGGAATAGCTTTAAATGCAGAAGCAAAATAGTTCTGAGTACATCTCAGAAAGCGGCAGCCTGTGCACAAACTCAAGCTACTACAATCTGAAAACGTCAACAGGGCAGCATGTTTTTGGAAGTACAGGTCTCAAGATAAACGTCACCTGGCCATGAGGAATTATTTCAAAAACACCCAGTACTATTATCATTACATGGCTGCATCACTCTTGGTACAACAAGAACTGTCTGTTTAATAGTGATGAAAACATAAAAAGTGTACTTGTGAAGGGTAAGAAAAAAAAATGAGGAATGTCCTGAAAAAATAATAGGAAACTACTTCTCACCTGCCAGAAATGAAGTTTTTGATTCATGGCAGTAATCCAAAGTGACAATTTAGTGCCAATCCTGTTTCTAGAAATTTTTTTGTTTTATATTTTTCTTTACATTTCAAAAAAACTATTAGAAGGGAAAGCCCGGAATCAGTAGATTTCTAAACTGAGGGCAAGAAAAACTACTTATTTAGCGCTACTACTATGCTTTGCATGTGCATGAACGAGGGTATATGTGAATTACAGAGAACGTGGGGGGCAGAACGGACCCCATGACAGTCCTTTCCCTTCCCACCCCTCAATCTTTTGAAGTGTGACAGCAAAAATGTAACATGGCAACTCAGTACAGTTCACATAATCCGACAGTGCCAGCGTATCGTTTGTGGCATCAGAGAGATGTAAATAGCAATAGTGCAGAAAGTAATAAACAGTATGAACAACAAAGTATATTGCAAAACACAGGGCAAAAAGCATAGACACCATCAGTACTAAGTTACATTCACAGAAAAGTGAACTTTTGTTGATATGTGAAAGCTCTTTTGGAAGTTCTCTGTCATGTAAGAGTTACTGCAATTTGTCTTTCAGCAATATTTTCTGTTTATCTCCATTTCACACCACATTTGTACTTGATTTATTGATCCTCTTCAAAGGGGAGTGCATGCAGATCTATACCACAATAATTTAGTAATACCAAAAAGGATTTATAAATGCAATCTACACAGTATCACTCACGCTATTACTCTATGTAAGAAAAGCAGTACCTATTAATTGTGTCACCATATGTTGCTCTAATAAGTTGCTGAAGCAGATTTTTTATATTTCTTCTTAACCACTGATTTCTTTCCTTTAAATCAAAGACTTCGTCCATAAGGAGGAGCATTACTCTCAGTGGAATATTGTCATCCACCTGATCAAGTGAGTAAAAGTATAATCAGTAAACTTTTATTTCAGTTCAAGAAGGCTACAGGTTTAGTAGCTACTTCACAGGTCAAATGCTTCAGTATAAGCAGAACAATGTCAGAAACACTTTGCTTTTGCCACAATATGAAATCTTCCCTAAGTCTTCTATAACATCACTAATAGCAAAGAAAGATTGAAAATTAAAGATAAACTAGGCTTAAATCCATTTAATTTTTAAAATAAGACAAAAAGAAACAGTTACTTCACCAAAGTTGAACAAAGTTAATACAAGCAAACGTATCCTAAAGAGAGAGCTGGTCCCCGACTCCTACTTTGGTAGCTGTGCTTCCAATGGCGTAACATGAAAACTGTAGAAAGCACTGTTCTTTGGCATCTTTTTCTTATGGATGCACTGCACCAAATTCAGAACCTCCTAAGAATAATGACACTTCACTGCAGTGAACAGCCTTTTATTTAGATACCGTTCCAATCTGCGTGGCTATTAAGTGCTTTTATGCTTGTAGATTTAAAAAAGCATCATTTTATGATTTAATAGAAGATGTTACACAGATTGGATTACAAAAAACAACTTTTACAGAAATCCTAAACCAGAGGATTCAGTAACTATGCAAAAGTTTTTAAAAATGGATGGCATACACTTGCAGTAACTGTCAACATTTTTTCCAACATTAAAGTTTAAGGCAGAGTTTACTAAATTCTGTAGTATGAAAGTATTAGATTTTCATCTTAGTTGTTATTAATGTTCCTCTTACAGAAACAACAGCAGCATCTCATGGCCTGCTTATATGCCAAAATACAAGCATACATATTGTTAGCCTATGGCATAAAAAGATAGCATTTGGAGTTACAGTTGCACAAGAGACCACAAATATTTATCTCAAATACAACAAATGAATTTCATTTTTTCACTATCTTTTGCCCGATTGAGTGAGTCTAAGTTGTGAACAATGCATCTTAAAGACTAGTTGAGAGTTGAAAGGTTTTAAAACATTTGAAATCTGCCTTTCAGAAACACTTGGTATGTTAACTTAGAAGCTATCACGAATTGTAGCTTCTATTCATTTTACAGAAGATTAGTGAAATATTTGCAGAGAAGCCGCTTATATAGTGCTCATATACTTGAACGACATTACTTTGTTTTGCCAGTGCAAAACAGAAGCCTTGGGAGTGTCAAAGATATAAACTTGTAATTACAGATTTACAGATACAGTCTGATACAGTGAAAAATCATGGGGAAAAAGAAAACCCAGAAGAACTCAAGGCTATTTTATTTGAGCAAAAAATACATCTACCAAGCCATCAGAGCAGTTATGCACAGGAAGACAAACTGGAATGCTTTGATGTGACCAAAAAACCCAAAACGTGAAGGGCAGAACAGGTGCAGATTTACGACCATAGCCAATTGCATATAATCACTGCTAATCTTACGGTTTTTCTGTCCTACTTAGAGATAAAAGTTTTTTTCCAATTGTTTTCATATATATCACCAATGTTTCAATCAAAACAATAGCAAAATACCATAGCTTATAACAACACCAAAAGCTTAAACTTCACTTTCAACTTTCTAATATTACTACTTTATACATTCTACTTATCCACACACTAAAGGTTATTATTTAGGAAAACATTCTGAAGAGGTTTTTTTTTCCATAAAAACAAAGCAAACAGTACTTCTGATCCATTAAATTCCCCCTAAAACGTCACATCAGAAATCAGAATCCATAAAATGCCAATGGAAATTATGCTAACAGTTTGGTACCATACTATCTTGTAATAGTCAGAAATTGGAGGGAGGAGGAGGAAAAAAAAAGACAATGAAAGCTCCAACCCACAAAACACAGAAGCAGTAGCATGTACACTCTAAGTTGTACTGTTGTGCAAACCATTTAGTGCTAACAAAGATGTTAATTTTAGAAGGAAGTATATAAGTTTCTTTTTAAAAAATTAGAACTGTTTGAGTATAATGGTATAATATCAGAAAGCAATAAACACGTAATTTAACATAAAGTAACTCATTTGGTTTTAGAGGAGTCAGCTTTGAAAGGACAAATGTCAGACTCACATTGTCATCAATTGGTGCTGCCACACGGCAATGGTCAGGATCTGAATAGGTTTTCTGGATCAAAGGAGGCACCTACAATGAAAAAATAATGTTTATGAAGTAAAAAATACTTTAGAACAACAATAAATCAGACCAATTTTCACAATCAATTTGGTTATGAAAATGAAAACCAAACGTTTGGTCAAAAGACAGTTGCATACTACAACAAATAAATATTCAGTAGACCTGTCATCTTCCAACAAATCATGCCTGTAGGTATTCTCCTATAGCTATCATAGTTATCAACACCTTTAAGATAATCCACATATTTTCCCAAGTGCCTAATGCTTCAACTGAAAAACACCTAGAAATTTATATGGGACTGATATTTTTTCTGGTATTTCCTCTTGATCTTAAGTCCTGCCTAGTTACAGACTCCTCAGTGAGTATAACTGCAGATACATTGTTAGTCACACACCAGGGAAGTTACCAGCAATGAGAAAGTGCAGAGCCAATCATTTTATCTCACAAGTAATGAAAAAAACAAACAAAAAAACCCCGCATGCCACAGATTTATTATTCCCTTTCATGGTTTAAAGGTTAACTCATCCTGGTTGCTGTTCTACATATGCCACATATAACTGTTTTGGTAACAGAAAATGGAACAATCCCTGATCACAGACCTTACAGCTACACACAGAAATAGGAGGGCAAGGGAAAGCAAGGGAAGACAGACATGTTAGGAAGATTATTACTTTCACAGGACTTCTAGATAGCATGCCATGCTACCATTCCCCACCTCTACGGTATTACATTTTAGGAATATAAGAGATGAGGAAAGATGGCAGGAAAGACAGAAAGAAAATTTAATTAAAAACAGAATTCAGCAAGGAAAAAGCAGAAAAGAAGCTGTCTCCTTATGCTAAGTTTCATAATATATGGGGGTTTTTTTCTAACGAAAGCAGCAGATGCAGCAAAGTATGGGTGGTTAAAAAACTACGAAAATCAGTGACTCATTCTTCTCAAGTGGCGGCACTGAATTAAGGGAAGAAGGATTGCTGTAACAGTCTGTAGATGCCATCTTAAAAAGTGTTACTTAATAGCAAAGAGAACTCCATGTTTGTAGTATAATGATTGCTGAACCTTATTAAAAGGGTATAAACAAGATTGCTTTCCACCTAATGACTTGACTTCATTATAGTATACAACATAAGTGACTCAATAGCTAATCTCCTATTCATTCACTAGTATGTATTAACTACCAAATATTTTCTTACCTTGAAAAATGATTGCTTTATGTCTTGTCCCAATCTCTCTGACATTTTACCCATGTTGTCTGACATTTTAGTCATTCCCTCTGCCAGGCTGTCAGGGAGAGACTTGACTGCATTTGATACATTTCTCATAGAGTTACGCAGTGGGTTTACAAATGTGTCCATCTGAAGGGGAAGACGTTTAACCAGAATTGTATAATCTATGAGGACACCAGTATATTAATACACTATGAGAAGTATCACACTGTTCCAGAGAACAATAATATAAAGAACAACTCAAATTGCTTAACTTCATTACAGAATACAGAATAAAGTTTTAGCTTCACTTTCATTTATTTTTCTCATTCCTTACAGCCCTACTGTAACTATTCACATCTTTCAACAGATCCTTTTTCCTGAGTCATTTCCATTTCTCATCCCTCAGCTTTTTTTAGCTTGAATTTATTTTCCTTTTCTTCTCCATTCAATGCCGTTTCTCCCTTCCAAGCTTCCTACTTCCAGATGTTTCACTTCTGCCTTCAACTCTTCATCTTTGAAACATGCCTCTTAAACAGCACTGGAGTAATATCCTTTAATATCATGGCAAGTATAATTAAAAACATAAAGTAGTTCCATAGAAACTGTTACAATTTCTCTTTCAGTACTCTAAATTCAGTCCAAACAGTGGCACAAACTAGTGTGAGGTCCTTAAAAATTTAAGTTTACGAAGAACCTGGTAAGTTGGAAAGCTGGAAATCAAATCTCACTCAGTCATTACATAAACCTTAATAAATATTTAACTGTTTCACTGTTAAATATTTAAGAAAAAATAGGCAGAACAACAACTTCAAGTGACAATACAGTTGCAGATGCTTCTTGTATGAAAATCGCTAAAAGTTTAGAAATAGCTATATTTGCAAAGCAGATGCCCACACAAACTGGTCAACTGAACAAAGAATCACTTGTCTGGAGAGAGTTCTGGTGGCTTAACAAAAAAGATGCACAGCTCAGAGCTCCGAATTTGACCAGTGACTCTGAATGGTTACAACAGCTAAACACATAACAGCTGCTTTGGAAGGGAAATGCATTTCATCTTTTGGGCTGAAGAGCGGAGAGCACGGTAACAGCAGCAAATACAGAGTAAAGAACTGAAAAAAGAAATTAGAAGGAATGAGACTACGAAAAAAATCACAGACGTCTGACAGAAAGTTACTTGCAACGAACACAGTTTTAAAAGTAGTCTTGGTGCAATACACTGTGTCTGATTTGAAAATTTTATTTCCTTGTCATACAAATAAATTTATCTGTTATAAAACCAGTAAATTTTTGGTCCCGTATGTCCTCAGATACTTTTCCACTCACAAAGTATTAAAGCAATTCACTTGCAAGTTAGTTTGATAGTGCTATATAGCTGTTTAATACCAGTTCAGCATCTCTGTTTAATGCAATCACTGCACTAACGAACACTCTAAAGTTCCCTTGACAGTGCAAAACATTCTTACCTTCCGTGCAAAATCCCCCTTCCCTTTGCTGTAAGCTTTATTCTCCAGGAAGTCATACACGTAATGGGCTAATGCTGGAGAAGACTTCATCATTTCAGGATTTAACAAGAGCTGAGTAAAATAATTTTTAAAAGGTGCTTTTTAATAAGTAATTAAAAAGGCCATACCATTCAGTTTAGTAAAAGTTTACCATGTACAAAGACACTACATCTTGCTACGTATTTTCTCATTGATTCTCTAAACTTTATTGCAACATTACGTTATTCTCAAGATGGAATTAACATGCTTCTTGGTAATTCCCACAATTTTAACTAGTATGTTAGTTATGGCATCTCACAGAAAAACACACACCTTTATAACCACTCATACTACTTCTAACACTCCAAGAAAAAAAATAAAGCTGTGACTGAAAAAAAATATTGCTATTAAAAATGGGACACATCTCACAAAGGAAGAAATATTAGCACTCTAAGATTTCACAATGTTTTATTCATCTTCATTATTTATTGTTAACATGTCCATTGAGTTGGTCAACATATTTTAGTGCTAAATGACCAGAAAGTCCCTATGAAGTAGGACAACTGAATTTTTTTAGTTGGTCTGATACAGGCCTTATCCGAATGGAGAAGCTGTGTGGTTGTGCTACACCACAGCAGCTGGTGCCACACCAATCCTTATGCAACAGCACAACAGAAAGTAACCACAAACATGAGTGTAACGGAAGAAAATTAAGTGTCATAGAGCTCAAAACCAGCACAGCTGGAACCTCACCAGCTCAGAGGAGTTGGGAGAGAACTGGTTGAGAACATACCAAAGGAGCAAAGAAAAGGCAAGCTTATTAGGTAATACTAAGTTCTTATGGTATACTATTTAAGATTGTATACCACCGACAACACAGCTTTCTTTTTTTTCCCCCCATTCTTTCTTTCAAAAAAGCATGCTAGCACATTTTCTAGCTCAGAAAAAGGAATTCCAATGTAGAACACAACCAAAAAAAAAACCCTAACAGCTTACCTGCAAATATGCATTTAAATCTTTTTTCCTCTTTTCCAAAAATTCTCTGTCCATATTGTTAAATGTCTTTTTGCCAGGAAGTTTCAGTATATTTGCAAGGTTTTCAAACTAGAAAAAAAGAGAAGATTTTTTTGTTCTGTTTTCAAAAGAGTTTCAATTCATCATATAAGCTCAGAAATGATAGGGGTCGTTATATTCACCTATTGTTACCTACCATATAACACCTGACAAGTAATTTCTGCATCAAGCACAGAACTCAGATTCCTTGGAGAAGCCCAAATGAAAGGTAGACCATCAAGAACAAATGCACGAAAATTCTCAGAAGACTGTTATGGGCAAAATTTAATTTCTGAACTTTCTGAACACACACAACACTCACTTTTTAAATACATTTTAGTGTAGTGTGCAAATTATTCCTGTCATCACAACTGCTCAAAAAGGTTTAGGCTCAAGACTCATCATTATTATTTGTGCAGAAGTTAGTAGGGTTATGAGACTACATCAAGAGAACTTGCAAATCTTTCTAAAATATCTTCCCTTTCCTCTCCTGATCAAACGTACTAAAATTAAGTTTTTATCCCTGGAGTGGATGGAAGCACCCAGTTTACACATTGGTTATCATACCATGCTCGATATGCCATCACCTGTGCCGTTTCTCCAGGTAATGACAGTGATTGGCACTGGTTGACATGTCTTCCACTGTTCATTTTACAGAAAGAACTGGTGTTCCAGGGAAGCAGCAGGGAAAAGAAGAGGCCCTAACACTTAAGAAGGTTGAACATCTCTGCTACAATGCACAAAAATAAGAAAGTGACAAGAATAACATTGAAGAATCAGGATTATCCACATATAGGATCCAGACTTCCTGTAAATAATAAATAATATTCTAAAAGAGGTAGAGAGAGAAAAGTATAGTATCTAGGTTTTAAAAAACGACCGGGAAAACGCCATATCCTCTTCTCTCTAGAGAAGACCACAAAATTACAGATTTAATAAGAGCTTGATTCCATTCAGTCCCTGCAAGGTGTCTTTTTGCAGACATCATTAAACTTTGGAAGGTCACAAAGCTCATAACGTTTATGGCCTGAGGAAGCACCAAGGAATAACTATGGGCACAAACTGGAACACAGGAAGTTCCATCTCAACATGAGGAAAATCTTCTTTGAGGGTGGCAGAGCACTGGCACAGGCTGCCCAGAGAGGTTATGGAGTCTTCTCTGGAGATATTCAAAGCCCGCCTGGACACGATCTTGTGCAAACTGCTCTAGGTGAACCTGCAGGGGGGTTGGGCTAGATGATCTCCAGAGTTCCCTTCCAACCCCTACCACTCTGTGATTCTGTGATTTCAACTTTACAAATCCCATTCCCTTGCAAATAGGTAATGCGGAAAAATAACTGAACAGAAGATGGCCTAGTTTTTATCTGGGTACTTGTATCTAAACAGAAACAATGCAAGCAAAGAACAGCCTCTATTTTAAATACAGATATCTATTTCAAATGAAATTACATTACTGACTAAAGAAACCAGTGTGAATCTATTCAGTACTTCAAGGCGAAGGCTCATAAAGATACTATACACAGCTAACCAATTCCATTTTGAATCAAGAACCTATTTTCTCTGAAAAACACCAACAATAATCCCTGTCCTTCCTATTAATTTTAAATAAAAGATTCTAACCTTTAACCTTAACATGTAAATAAAAATGTCTCAGACAAGCACACAAGAAGGGTGTTCGGTGTATCAGTGACATTCCTGTGCCTATAAAATCAGTAGGAACGTTTATTTTATTGTCAAAACAAAGAAAAGTTGTTGGGAGTTTCTGAGGTGCTACAATGAAGCACAGGAATTTCTCTACTTCTTGCAATCTTAGTGCTGGAGGATAACCTTTCCGTTTTCTGTAAATTCAAAGAACTCAGATTTCATATTTTGAAGATTTTTGCTTCTGCCATTTTCTTCCAGTCATTTACCAGTAGGTCAGTTTTAATGACTGCCCCATATCAGCAGAACATTAACTCACTATAAGGTCAGGGATCCCATACCTGTTTCAAAAGTTCAGGGATTCTTCAAAACAGTCAATTTTAAAAAATAATAAAAAAATCAATTTGAAGATAGTACAAAAATTGGTATTTCAAATTTACTGACAGGACACTAAGGTAACCAGAAATTCAAAGGGAAGTCAGGCTTTGTTTATACTTAATACAAATATTCAACACAATGTTTGCTTTTTTAACAAAGCCTTTTCCATTTTTACTAGTGTTGGGACTTTACAATGCTAACCTACCTGCACAAAATTTGTTCTCTATGCCTCTTTAATAACAGAGTAAAGGGATGTAATCCAACACTTCTGACTAGTTCAAAGGTTATGCAGTCAAATCTGACTTCTCCAAAGGCTTGGTTTAAAAGCGTTTCACCCTCCTCTTTTAAAAGCACTGCATTTTCGATCCTTTTTCATGTCAGCAAGTTCTACTTTGTACCAGCTGGTGAATTACAAGTCTATTTTTTCTTCTTTCATTTTAGGAGGGTTAAGAGTCTGAGAATACAAGTACAGCAATAAAAGGCAGATTGTATAGCAGTACACTAAACTGCCAACAGCTGTCCCTTTTGAGACTCCACCGATCCTTAACATTTCACTTAAAACCTGAACACCTATTTCCCAAGCTCAGTTTTTATTTCTTAATCTCTGTGACAAATATAACAACTGAAATATGCCACTGTTTGAGACCAATAGCACTTCCATACAAACATTTTAAAGTAAAATTCAGCAAAGCGGGGGTAGGGGGAAAAGCTTTCTAAGTTCCATTTCCTTTTGTTAGAGCAATCATATAGCCATCAGGTACAAAACTGTACAATTGTGCACCTGTAAATTGCTCAGTACAAATAATGTATAATATATACGGTAAAAAAGTACACTTCAATGGAAAAAAAATGTAGTGCTGTAACTCCACATCTTAAGTCACCTTGAGAAAGCCAATACTCATACTATACCATCACATAAAAAAAGCACCTTTCAAAGCAACCTTAAAAGATTTCTATGAGATAATTACCTGCTCGGTGATCCTCATGTGGAAGTCATGGAAGTCACTGTAGCGTCGATAAGTCTTCCATGTTTCTTCACTGTTTGGATTTCGCCGATGGACTGTGATAGCATACAGTGCATAAGTCTTGCCGTGATCATTACACACTCCTGCCACAGCATATGGGTCATAGTCAGCATAGACTAGTAGTTTAAAAACAAAAATAAAAAAGGAACAAACAGAAAGAAGGAAGACGAAAGGACACAAACGTGAAGTGAAGAAATGTCTGGAATGACAGACTTGAGAGACAAAAATGGACATGCAAGCAGAAGAGTAAGCCATCCCTTTATCCAAAACACTGTTTAAGTGATACCCTCCAGAAACTTATTACATAAACTTAAATGTAGAGATTAAGCAGTCTTGTAAGTAGAGATCAAGTTAAGTTAGACAAGTTTCAGTGACATGCAAAATATAAAAGAACAGAAAAGATTTCAACTTTTAAGAACAGTGAATAGACCTTTTAAAAAATAATTTTAACCTAAGGAACTCAAGATATGGGTGAAAGACAACTGTGAAACCAGAAGACATTCCAGTCTGCAAAGTACTCTAATCATATTGCAAAAGTTTGTCCATCAAATATTCTGTAAATACAAAAGACAGTGCTAGCAAGCTTTAAGCATTCAGTTTTAACATCACCAGTTTGTTATTAACTAAGATAAAAAATACCACCCACACTCTAAGTCAACAGAAACAATATATACATACAAAAGCGTATGTATTCTCTATGTGTGTGTACCTATATATATAACATATTGTGTGTGTGTAAACACACACATTTTACGGAGAAGCCAATTTATAAATGGAAAGAACACAGATAGTTATCTTAAATAGAAACAAACAACTTTTTGTTTTCCACTAAATATTTAAGTTCTCTTGGACATTCCTCCATCACAGAATTCCTCCCAGTATAGAGTTCGTTTCAAAAACTTCCATCTAATCTACAGAATAACCTAGAACCAATATTGTTTACACTGCACACTGTTTAAATTGGTAACACGTTGTATCTCAGTATTGAGCCAATACCCAGTAACCACAATTTTCCAATGGCTGGATGAAAATACTTTTAAATCAAGTTTTGTGAATTTCTTGATGCACCCACGCTTCATAAAATACACTCTTCCTGAAAAATCATCAGCTCCAACCTCCGTCGTGCTTCTAGCCTTGACTTTTCTCAAGTATAATGCTGAGATCTAAGCTGCCAGAGAGCACCTCTAGGATAGGGGCAGCTGCTGACAGTGTAAGAATTACTCACTAGCAAGGTGCACAGTGGGCATGGATCATTTTTACTTTGCTATCTACCCTCTAGAAGAAGAATGTTGAGTGCTGAACCCCAAGAGAAAAGAGCAGGCAGTCAGGATGCTGCCAAAGTACTGTCCAGAGAATGGAGCTGGGAAACCCCAGCCCCACGGATGCTGAGCAAGCCCTATTCTCTAAACTCATGCTGACCGCTCCGCTGTGCAGCCACCAGACCACGTCTCAGGGGCGCTGCTAATTTGCACCTTTAAGAGTACCACTTCAGGACGGGAGTGGAAGAAGAAGAAGAAGGAAGTTGTCCCAGCCGCCTCTTACATCATAGCCTTTTAATCAGCATTTATTTTACAACACAAGACAAGGTGAATCCTCAAAGATTGTGGAGAAGATCTTGTATGCACCCCACAAGCACAGTAAAGGGAGGTAATCGGCAGAGAAAAGGAGCCTGCACGCAGATGTAAGATGCACCTACTGCCTGCAGCATCCAGAAAGCAGGGACTTGTATTTCTTGTTCAAACATGAGGTAAAGAGGAAGATGTCCAGTTTAATCCTGTTTTACAATATGAACCTGTACTTATCCCCTGGTTCAACTGGAGTATTGTGGATTCACAGGGTCAAGGTGACAGTTATCAATACACGCTGCCATTAAGTCTATAAATTTAACATGATTCGTGTGGTTCTAAGTTTACCTATTTTCTTAGATTAAAACAATGAAACTTCTAAGTTTAATTCAGAAAAAAAGTATCACATGCCATTTTAATTAAAAAGCAAAATTGTGATTATTAACTTTTAAACAACTTTTTTCCCTTCCCTGAAGATTGACTACATGGGACTTGGATTGCACCATGCTCTCACACTGGGATGGAGTAACAGAGTTTAAGTAAAATGTCAAGTAGTTGCATTCTTTCTCACAGCTCACATGTCTGCTATATAAAGCTGTAGATTTAAAAGTATACTGCATAGTAAAATCTATACCAAAAAAAGTATCCGAAGATTCATTCACAATTTAATTACCCAGTGCACTCTCATCTAACTAGAATATTTGCAAATAATATCTGAGAAGTTTGTTATTTACTCTCATGTAACAAAAATTTTTAATTTATTACTAGGCAAATGATTTCAAAAAGATAACCAAAACCACCACCACTGTAAAGACTGAAAGCCACTACCTTAAATTAAGCTAAGTCAATAAGGAAGCAGAAAAAATAGGGGAAAATATTATAGTAAGAGAATTAACCAGTCAAGAATTAGAATTGCTTGACTAGGAAAAAAAAAGAGATGGCACTTAGAATTTGTTCTTTAAATATTTTTCTAAAATAAATGCTACTCAGTATTAAGTTTAATGAATGATTCTCCAGATATATGAAAAATAATAATACCGTAAATAACAAAAATTAAATCACATTGTAAGTATAGATACGTAGTCTGTGACCTACAGCACCAATTCTGTAAGGATTTCCATTACAAAGACTTCATGGGAAGTATGAATTCAAATGTTTTATGAGGTTAAAGAAATGAAAGGATTAGGATTTCAAGGGCCTGTAATACCAAAAAACTCAAAATAAATGGTGGAAAAAAGTAAGCAGCCATCGTAACAGATTCACTTACCAGTATCTGAGATGTATGCATGGAGTTGAACTGTCTCATCAGAAGGGACATTTGAAAGGTCATCTAAAGACTGCAGGGTAGGGAAGAGAGGGGAGAAGGAAGAAATGGGCAAGAGAGAATAAGATCACAGATACATCTCATTTGAGAGATGCTGTTTGATTAATCTATTTAATTTTCAAACTTTCATTTCACTACACTAATAGAATAGCTTAATGCACTGTAACAATACAAATAAGTGTTGGTATTACCTGATTACTAAAGCTTTCTTTTACAGAGTGTAGGGTCCTTCATCTCCCCTACCAGTTTTGCATAGTTTTGTGATTACTTCAACATATTTGCCACTTTCATTTGATATCTCAGTTCTCATAGAAGTAAAGATACAAATAGTCTTTTACTAAGTGTTACCAAAAAAACCACCCCAAAAACAATACCCAACTGTGGAGATACAGATGTTGTATAACAGATCTTTTGGTTTTATCTTTATACCATTCTGTTTTCTTTCAACTGACTTAAAGTACTACACAAAAGTTACAGTGCAGTAAAGGTTGAATAATTTCTCTGCTGTACGTAGAAAACAGGAAACACTTTTCTCAGAAATGTTTTCCCTCGTAAAAAAATGAACAGGTACAACCTTAGCTGGCTAACGCCCTGTCTCCCTATTCAATAATTACTGAGATCAAAAGAAGCCTCACGGATGTTATAGAGAAGCTTTGCTATTATTTAAAATATATACATCTAACTACTAAGATTTAACATCAAAGCTCTGCAAGATTGTGGAGTGAAAAACTTGGATATGCAACTGAGCAAAATGGAGGATGGGCCACTACACATGATTCTAATCTTAAATTATCAGGTTAAAAAAAAAAGAGATGGAGCTACTTAAGTAGAATTCACAGGCACTAGGATCTCAGCAACTTTATATATTTTACCACAAAATTCTAAAATTCTTCACAGATACACATTCAGAATGAACATGCATCTATCAGCTATCTTTTATAAATTAACCAAGCCAGTTTAATAGTGAGTTGCCACAACTAGTTACCTAGAATGGGACCTACTGGGTAGCAGTGCCATATCTGCGTCAAAATAAAACCTCAATACATGTCAATCAAGTTTCCAAAATCCTGTTTACTTAAACATAAACCAATCTCATGTGATTACAATCAAAACATAGGTTTAACTTGAAAACATAAGTTATTTAAAGACTGCTATTGCCCCTTCTTCACCTGAATCTTTATCATCTCCATGATATCCCAATGTAATACTTCACTCCTTCCTTCTCAATCTCTCTAAAGGGAATGGCTCTTCTCTGCCTTAACTACCCCAATCACTCTCTGCCTAAATATCCACCATGGAAAGCGAGGGGAATAACATTTCTGCTAGAAAGTCTAGATACTGAAAAAATGGCATCATTAAAAGGGTCTGAACACACTGTATTTCAACATGTATTGCAGTAAGGAGTCTCCTAAATATCTTACAACACAGCTTGTACACTTAAAGTACAGAAGTCCCAGATTGAAAAAAGGTAGAAGAAAGAGGAGCCCAGTTGGGAAATCTGTTTTGCCACTGCATGCTATAGTGCTAAAAGTTTGTTTCTTCAATGGTAAAACAGACTAATTAATGCAAAAATATTTTGAGAGCAGACATCATCTTTACCTCAAGAATTCCCAAATCTGTAAGTTACAGGATGCTGAAGAGTATTCTGTTTAAGTATCTTATAATCTTCATTAGACACTTGCTTTTGGTCATTGTTGGATACAGGGCTAGACTTCCTTTGACCTAGTCCATTCTTAAGCAAGTCACCCTTGGACAAATATAACCCTGTAAGGTGTTCTCTATACTGCAGCATCCAAATTTAAGAGCAGAATATCACCCGAGACTGATGAACAGAAGGAATCTGTGGAAACTTGAATAAATGCTTGATATTCTGAGAGCTGTAGGATTTGATTATCAGTAAGATGGAAGGGATGTTATTAAAGGCGACAAGTAACAGTCTCTAGTAACAGACAAGTAACTGCTCTAACATTTTGTTTGCTGTGAAATACTGACATTAAGCTACTGTTATGTTTTTTAAAAGGCATCATTATTTCTTGTTTTCCTGCCTCCCTTCATTGCCACCCTGGCAGTTTTCTTCTTGAGATAACTGAATGGGGTTCAAGCTGACATATACTAATGACTCCCAGAAGTTCAACCCAGCCATTTCTGCTGCCACTCAAGGTCTTGGATATGTAACACCTGTGTAACAACTTCTATTTACTCAATGCAAAAGCAGTATGTAAAGCTCACTTTATGGATCCATTTAGATGAAGCCTGCAAGAGCCTATAAATATTCTACAATGGTTTTATACCCCCAAAATATACCCCACTGGTTTAATATAGTAGATTAATGTGTCAAATTAAAAGGCAGAAATTAAGAAGATATTTTTGTGAAGTAACTTTTCCTCAAAGTAGTTTTGAGCCTTTCTTCCAAGTAATCTTAAAATACATTCTTACAGTGAAAGTATAAACTGCAGGGAATGTATTTTATAGCGGAAACTTCAGGAATCACTCAACTGCTGTGGCAAGGCGCTACACAGCAACAATTACTACAAGTAAATGAAATGGTTAATAGATAACCAACAGATAGTTTGTATTTAATATGATCTAATATCTTTGACATTAGGTATATTCACAGGAACACAAGTTAATTAAAAAGCAAAAATATCACACCACAACCCAATCTTTTTTAATGCATTGTCATTAGCTAAATGTACAGAAATTCCGTGACCTTTGAAGTAACCTTTCCAAGGTCTATTTTTCTTCATGTAACTAACACAAGGGAGCTAAACTATGTGTACAGAAATTTGCTTGACATGGAATTCCGCCAGGAAAAACTAATCTACCAATATTCAAACACCTGTAAAAGCACTGAAAACCCTGAACAATACGGACTACAAAAAGCAAAAGTTCTTCTGCATAAACAGAACTTTATTACACACTTCTGCAAGAATGTTCTTCACTCTTTATACTTTTCACATCAGCAGCAAAAATAAAGACTTCGAAGCATCCCATGCAAATATGTTTGTATTGCAACAGTGCTTGATAAAGGCTTTAAGACTTTCGAGCTGAGTTTGAAAAGGCCACATGAAACTAAGCAGCAGATAACCACTAGCCAGATGAGCCACTGCAATAACAAACCCCCATCTGTAAAACATGACTTCAATATATCAGAACATTCTTAGAAAAAGTACTTAAGAGACATTTGAAAGATATTTTTAAGAGATTAGTCAAAGGAATCTCTTGTGAAATGTTACCAGGATTGTATGCAAATTTATAAAAATATAGCTAAATTAATTTCTCATTCTGCATCAAACAGGAGTTTGTGTAAATTGTTATCAGCTGACCACCTCCCCTTTTCTTCCTATTTCAAAATGTAAACAAGAGTGAAAAAAAATCCCAACTTCAAAAAAAATTATAATAAACAAACCCCACAAACAACCCCCACATGGAAACACATTTACATTTATGTTAAATGTGGTCCTTTAAAAAATACACTCTATTCCTCTGTGTGCAAGCATGATACAACCAATGCACTGGAACTCCTAAGGAGCTACAGCATCTTCCAAAAATGAATTAGAAGGGCCTACGAATCACATGAGCCAGGAAATTGCATGCAGATTGCAAACTCTTCTAAAACTAAAAGGTTTGGAAAAATACTCTCATGTGCACAATTGAACTTTGCGTATCTTTGGCTTCGCTACATATAGCCTTGTTGTGGTTTGGGCCCAACTGGCCATTGAGATGAACGACTGAAGAAACAAGTAAGAGGGAGCAGAGGAAATACACCAAGTTTTTAAATTATTTTTCCTTTTTAAATAACTGTGATTTGATTTTCAGTTTAAAACATTTCAAACCTAATAAGATCTATGTGGGACAGATATTTGGAAAAAGTCTGGTAGAAGTATAGAGTTCTCTTCATACATATGCAACCACTAGTACACCCAGAAGCATATGTCAAATATTTAGGTACACTCATGTAACAAAGAAAAGGTTCTGATAAACTGACCCAGTCAAGAACTGCTTAAAGAAATACCACCAAAAAATAGCTTGAAATTGGTTAGACTAGAAAACAAATATTCATATTTTGTATAGATAAACTCCAGATACTTTTACCTTTCCAAATCAACCCCTAACTCCAAAAAAACCCAACCAACCAACCTGTAAAAAGGTAATTGCTTCACTTTACAGTCTATTTTAATTCAATCTTTCACAATTTCAGTTTCAAAGGATATGTTTTCACCTATTATCTAACTCTAAATTTATTTCTATTTAAAAAAACAAAAAGGAATAACAAAGTATGCTTTGCATAAATTAACTATAGATTATTACTGTTTCTCTGAGAAACAAGGCAAAATTTCATTAAACACAGGGGAAAGTACAAAAGGGACAGTTTTATCTTACAGATTAATTGATACATTATGTGTGTTTCAATTTGATTCCAGAACTTTTTCAGGAATTAAACTGCAGTGAAGGAAAACCTTTTAATAATAATTTAAACTATTATATAATACTTTCCCTACTGTTGAGGGGAAAAAGTAATAATAATTAAAAAAAAAAATCAAAGCACTTACCAGATTTATGCTGCCAGTAGGAGACCCATTAAAAGATTCTGGGAGCAGTGAGGAAGGGAAAAGGAAAAAACAGATTAGAAGGTTTTCTCCAGTGTAGGGCCACACACAAGAAATAACAATGCAAAGACAAGCCATCATGGAAAATAACGCACAACCGTGGCATTGGGCAAGACGTTGTGCCCAGCATATAAGTGCTTCAAGTTTCCAACAAAAGACACCTAAAGGAAAACGCCTGTAAGTTTATACAGCTATAGATATGAATTAAATACTCCAGGGATCATTCCTTTTTAAGCTTTGTGAAATTGCTTCAATAAGGAGTCAGTTTAATAGTTAAACAAATTTCTGTTAGATTTGTACATCAGCTAACAAGAACAATTTAGTTACTTTAAAAAAGTAGATCCCCTATGTACTTTCAATTTCTATCTCCAGATGAAGAATAGTTATGTATTAAAACAACCCAGCATGTTGAAGAACCTCAAATATTTTTGAATAAAAAATGAGAATGAAAGAGTTGCATGCTTATTTTAGCGACACACTTGTTACCAAGACTTGACAAAAAATTTACATCAGATTAATAAAGTTACTGCAGAAAAAACTACTTGACTCCCAACACAATTTACAAAAAAAAGCACAAGGAGGAAACATTTTTAACCAGAGATACTACAGGAACTTTTTGATTTCTCAAAACCAGTGTGAATAACTTTCTTACTTTCATTTTAAAGCAGAAAAAAGAACAGTCCCAGGAATCCCCCTTACAGATATAGGGCTCACCTCCTTCACCATCATCTGATCCTCTGAAACTAGGATCCTTCAGCATGTCCAGCTCAGCTAACATACGCACATACAGCACATTCTGTTTGAACGAAGGGTAGAATCTTTCATCTCGCAGCATCAATTCGTATACCTTATTGAAATAAAAATGCCAACTTTAGAAATACTTGTTACATTTTTTTAATTAATCAAACAAGCCTTCATAAATTCTACTCGACCAACATGTATCTGTGCATTCTATTATGTGTCTCTGGGTTTCCTTTAAAACCCTAATGCAAGGCTGTGAAATTTCAATTCAGGCTTACTCTTAATGGAAAGGTTATGAGAACTAATTGTGCTAGAAGTATAATACAGACTCAGAAATTACCTTTCTAACTAGTGAGACATACACGTATAGGAAGAAAAGTAGCACATTAGCTGAAAATATTTCCTTCCTCTCCTCATAACCCTTCCAACTGCACTATAAACATATTTGGTCTTTACCCAGTTCACAACAGGTTATCTCTCAGAGTCCTTCTTTGCTGATAAACTATAAATGCAGACCTGCAAACACTTAGGGGGAGAGGTGAGAAGAGGGAAAGGAATGGAGGGAAGACACCACATACTACTTTCCTGAAAGTTTCCAGTTCAGCCAATACAGTAAAACCCTACCACAAAGATTCAACCATACCATCTCAAAAAGTTATCCATACAGCCTACACAATGACAGCATATATACATATACACACGTGTATCTATACGTAGTGGGAATTAATTCATAATGTTTGGATATTCGTGGCAACTCTAGAATATTTTAATGACAACTTTTTTTCATGGAACACTGTACAAGTGCTATCACCTGGTAAGAATGCAAGAAATCATGCAGGTCTGAGGAAGTCAGTTTCTGAGAAATTTATGCTCTTCAGCAGAAACTACTCACAAGTAGTTTGTTACCTACTTTGAGCAATACAGATTTCACAAGGTGTTTTCATTAGTCTTAAACGTGAGCCTCAAGTACAATAGAGTGATTCTATGTTTTACAGTTCATATCACTAATTTTTAGCACAAATGAGAACATTAAGTTAATGATCTAAAATAAAAACCTCTCGGACTGGGCATGTAATTTACTGCCAGAACATTAATCATTCACTTTTTTTAAAAAAAATATGTATTAGACTTGAGTGATAAAGTCTACGTATGCAGGCAGTAAAAAGTCTGTTTTATCTTCAGTACTTGCTGCTTCTGAGTGCCACACCGTGCAGGCTTGAAGAAACAGAACAGTCAAATTAACTTCTGGAAAGAGATATAGATTTTAACGTGGTAACATGCTTACATCCAACTTTGAAAGAGTGCTAAAACCAGGCCAAAATTATACCACTTCGTTATTCTACACAGGCACATTTTCTTAAATTCCTGCATAAACACAAGTAATAATCCCATAATTCTAAATTGTGCTTCATAATTAATTTCATACAGGACACCTACTCTTTCTGTCTATGGCTAAACAGAACTTGGCAATTTAGGGTATGATTTTTATAGAATAGGAAAACGGTAAAACAGGTTTTAGGTTTCAGATATTTGAATTCCTTCTCCCTTTTTCAATGGCTGTAGTGACATTTAATACTCTGTAGCATTCACAGTTCTTATGAAATATAGGATGAATAGAGTATACCTTCCTCTGAATATCATCAAAGATTTCAGGTGTTGGATCCTCATGGTTCAATGTTTCTGCCAGTTTTGCTACTAAGTTGTCATCAATATTAACTCTTGGAGATGCCTGTCATAGAGATCCAAATCAACTTTTGCAGCATAAAAATAAGAAAGCTCCTTTTTTCACAAAGAAAATCCAATACAACTCTGCAATTCTCTAAGTAAATTAAATTTCTTCTGATGAGTATCTCTAGAACTGTCTAGAACACACAATACGAGTCAGACCCCTTCTTCCCCCCAAAATTAAGTTCAGAGTTTGTATTAAAACTCAAAAGTTTCAGGATTAAATACTAAGAATAATCTCAAAAACAATTTAGGCACATTATTTTGAAGCAGTATCTAAACCAGATTCACTCAGACTTAAAAAAAGATTTTATTTATTTATGAATAGAAAGATCTGAATTCAGAAATGAAGAACAAGCCAGTAAGAAAGTAAATGGATGAAGTCCTGAAAAACATGAGGAAAGGCTAACAGTTTGTCAACTCTACCAATTTCTAGAGAGATTACCAATAGCTGTAATCATGGTAGCTTTTTATGCAGACTATTACAGCTGCCAGCATACTAACTATATCAGCCAGCACATTCCCTGTCTTCCCTGGGCATGACATATTTCAAACCACTGCCCGTTAAGCATTCTTTTAGATGGGCCCAAGTTCACACACTTTCCCTATTTTCTGTAACAGAAACAGGGAGCCAGCACTGAACCAGATCCAACATAGCTCACTTGATCTATTAAGCACAGCTGAGATGCTGAGTTCATCGGCTTTGGAACAGCTCTGGTGTTAGGTGGCTTCCGACTTCAAACTGGTGAGCATTCAGTCAGCCCAAAAACCCATCAGAGGAACCTCTGCACAGTCTTTAGACCATCATGTTGACAAACCATTGAGGTGAAAAAACAAAGTGAAAGAAACAGTGCTGAAAGAGAAGCATCCCGTAGGCATTCTAGGAGACTCCTGGAACGTATTGAGGATAACTTGTTAAGCCAGCTAATAGACAGCCCTACCAGAGGGGATGCAATACTGGACCTGTTGGTCACCAATGCAAGTGAGCTATTCAGTGGTGTCAACACTGGAGGCAGCTTGGGCTGCAGTGATTGTGCACTGGTGGAGTTCAGTCCTGAGGGATATGGGTCAGGTGAAGAGTAAAGTCAGGACCCTGAATTTTAGGAAAGCAAGATTCCAGCTGTTCAAGGAGTTAGTCAATAGGACCCCCTCGGAAATTGTCCTCAGGGACAAAGAAGCAGAACAGAGCCAGCAGATCTTTAAGGACACTTTCCACACAGTGCGAGAGCTCTCAATCCCCAGGTGTGAGAAATCAAGAAAGGAAGGCAAGAGACCTGCGTGGCTGAGTCAAGACCTGCTGGTCAAACTAAAAGGCAAGAAGGAAGTGCACAGGCAGTGGAAGCAGAAACAGGTATCCTGGGAAAAGTATAAGGACACTGTCTGGTTGTGTAGGGACGGGGTGAGGAATGCCAAGGTGAGGCTGGAGCTGAACTTGGCAAGGGATGCAAAGAATAATAAGGGCTTCTACAGGTATGTCAGCCAGAAAAAGAAGGTCAAAGAATGCATTTCCCCCTGATAAACAAGACTGGAAAACTGCTAACAACAGACAAGGAGAGGACTGAGGTACTCAACAACTTTTTTGCCTTCACTGGCAATCTCTCTTCCCACACCTCCTGAGTGGATGGACCACAACACAGGGACTGGGGGAGCAAAGTTCCTCCCAGTGCAAGAGAAGACCAGGTTCGTGACCATCTGAGGAACCTGAACATACATAAGTCTATGCGACCTGACGAGATGCATCCCAGAGACCTGAGGGAATTGGCTGATATAGTTGCCAAGGCACACTCCATGGTATTTGAAAAGTCATGGCAGTAAGGTGAAGTCCCCAGCGAAAGGAAAAAGGGAAACATTGCACCCATTTTTAAAAAGGGGAGAAAGGAGAACCCTGGGAACTATTGACCTGGCAGCCTCACCTCTGTGCCTGGGAAGATCATGGAACGGGTCCTCCTTGAAGCTACACGAAGGCACGTGGAGGACAGGGAGGTGATTCGAGACAGCCAGCATGGCTTCACCAAGAGCAAGTCCTGCCTGACCAACCTAGTGGCCTTCTATGATGGAGTGACTACATCAGTGGACACATGGACACGCAGAGCTACTGATGTCATCTATCTGGACTTCTGTAATGCCTTTGACGCGGTCCCCCACAACATCCTCTTCTCTAAACTAATTGGAGAGCTATAGATTTGATGGGTGGACTGTTTGGTGGATGAGGAGTTAATTGGTTGGATGGTTGCATCCAGACAGTAGTGATAAACAGCTCAATGTCCAGATGGAGATCAGTGATGAGTGGTGTCCCTCAGAGGTCCAGTATTGGGATCAGTACTATTCAATATCTTCATTAGTGACACAGAGAGTGGGATTGAGTACTTGCAGATGACACCAAGCTGAGTGGTGTGGTTAACACACATGAGGGACAGGATGCCACCCAGAGTAACCCGGACAGGCCTGAGAAACGAGCCCGTGTGAACCTCATGAGGTTCAACAAGGCCAAGTGGTGGGTAGTGCAGGGTCCTGCACCTTGGTCAGGGCAAACCCCCCCCATCAATACAGGCTGGGGGATGAAGGGATTGAGAGCAGCCCTGACGACAAGGACTTGGGGGTACTGGTGGATGAAAAGCTGGACATGAGCTGGCAATGTGTGCTTGCAATCCAGAAAGCCAACTGTATCCTGGGCTGCATCAAAAGAAGTGTGGCCAGCAGGTCGAGGGAGGTGATTCTGCCCCTCTACTCCACTCTGGTGAGACCCCACCTGGAGTACTGCATCCAGCTCTGGAGCCCTCAGCACAGGAAAGACATGGACCCGTTGGAGCGGGTCCAGAGGAGGGCCACAAAAATGATCCGAGGGCTGGAGCACCTCTCCTGTGAGGAGAGGCTGAGACAGTTGGGGTTTTTCAGCCTGGAGAAGAGAAGGCTCTGGGGAGAGCTTATTGCAGCCTTTCAATACTTAAAAGGGGCCTACAGGAGAGCTGGGGAGGGACTTTTTAGCAGGGCCTGTTGCAACAGGACAAGGGGTAACGGCTTTAAACTGAAAGAGGGAAGATTTAGACTAGATGGAAGGAAGAAATTTTTTTACACCGAGGGTGCTGAAGCACTGGCACAGACTACCCAGAGAGATAGTAGATGCTCCATCCCTGGAAACATTCAAGGTCAGGTTGGATGGGGCTCTGAGCAACCTGATCTAGTTGAAGATGTCCCTGCTTATGGCCACGGGTTGGACTAGATGACCTTTAAAGGTCTCTTCCAAGCCAAACTATTCTATCATTACAAGGTATTTGAGGGATAACTTAAGGGAAGCTTTTGAGTGAGTTGAAAGGTGATTTTTATGCATACACAAGTTCAGAACAAAAATACTTTGTTAAAGCAAGTGTTTTCTTTCACAGAAGACTGTTATTACAAGACTACAGGAAGTATTCAAGCTTAGCCTATTGAAAGATACCCAACAGTGGTATTTTAGCAGTTTATATGGACAATTGTAGAGAGGCACAGGAAGTTATTTCATTTGAAAACTCAATTTTAATCCAAGTTTGTACAAATATTGGGTTGCACCTTTTTGAAAACATTTCCTTCTTGGGGGAGGGGGCGAGGGGCAGCAGAGGGCAGTGTAAAAGGAAGGGAAAAGGACAGTATACAAAGGAACAGAATTTCTTATTCTGTCTTCATATTTTCTCTAGTTTTTCTCTATTCTAGAAAGTCAGCTTCTGAGGAACACATTCAGTGCATTTGACAGCATAGTTAGTGCCAGTATGAGCCTTTTTAAATCAAGAGGAAAAAAAAACAACAACAAGAGGAAGACATTTTCTTACTGCTTGACTTAAGGAGAGAGAAGATACACACAAGTAATAGGTTAAACATCAACTTATAGACAATTTGTGCTACATCACATCCATTTCATATTATTGTAGCGATAACTACCAAAGAAGCATCTGTACAAAGAAAAAATTCTAAACAATGCAGAAATAAGTTATTCCTACCTTTTCTGATAAATATTGCTCATAAACTCCAAATGCAGCTGCTCTTAATAGACCCTTGGTTTGATTAGTCTGATGTTTTCCATCTTTCTGCCGGCTTTGAAGTACCTCCAGCTGTTGCTGTGCCGTAACCCTGTATCCTTCCACTGTCATCCAGAAAAACAGATGTGCTTGGCCACCAGTCTGCTGCATGTAATCTAGAGAAAACAGCCACCACACAACCATAGTTATTGTTGTGCATCTTAGAATAAGAATTCTCTATGATGTTAACCACATGGAACTCCAGGATCTGGTTATACATCTGGAATACTTGTCACCTAAACTCAAAAAATAAAAAGTACTATACATATGTCGATGATAATCAGTAAACAAAACTGGGACCAAATTCTAGGAACTAAGCACTGAATCCTAAAACGCACATCTAAAAAGTGAATCCATCATTACTGCGAGGATGTAACAGGTTTGTAGAGCACAATACAAACTGAGAGGAAGTTCGAACTGGAATTCTAATAAATCACGTGCATCTACAGCATCAAAAGGACTATCACCACCACCAAGACTGATCAATATTCTTAATAATGACCATCAGCAGCCCAATTAATTCACAGAATAGAATCAAGCATTACAAAGTATTAAAAATTAATTATACTAATCCATCTATCAATTTCCTCATTATATGATAAACCTAAAACAGTACATAAATTGCTGCTGTACTTTAGCTTCTCAGACAACCTTCAGTATCCTTGTAATCCTCTAAACTGTCATCTAACTTCTATAGTCTTTAGTTTGATTAGCTTCAGTGAGACCAGCAAAAGTAAGACTAACAATCGCAGTAAGTTTCAGAGTAATTCCAATTATAAATCTCTAAGCAATTCTTGCAATGATTCTGTTCTAAACAGAACAAACTTGTTATGTGACAGATCAAGAAACATTGCAAGAACAGTCTTACAGAGAGATCAGTATTGAAACAAGCTTGATACAAGCTTTTGGAAGTACCAAGTATGGTGTTCTGAACAGTTAATTATGGACTGATTTGCAAAAAAGGTTTTGGTTCCCTCTGGCAAGGGGCTTAAACACATTTAGCTCTCAGAAGACACCTATATTCAGTGATTTCAAGTGTACAATCCTGTGAGTTAGCATATTCTTCATAAATAAAAAGGATCAGATAAATTAACACTTACCCATAAAAAATTGTAGTGCAACATTGTCTACCAGAATATGGTCCAGAGGGACTGTGCAAAGTTTTCCAAAGTTTGCTGCCAGTTTCACAGTATCTATTTCCTGGAAGACACAGTTCAGTGTGTTGACAGGTGTTATATTTTAAACTAGCTTTTAAAACTCCTGCTTACCACAAAGCAGATGTAATAAAAAATAATTTACATTATAGATACTAATGCAGCCTCTCAACGGTTAGTTATTTTCCCAGTCACTAGTAAGTCAAGATCTAGATCATAAAGTCACGGTCTCGTAACTATTTGCCTTCAACACAGACGATTTCTACTACATGGGAAACTGGCTTTTAATACTGCCATTCATGTAATACTATACAGGTCAAATTAACCCCAAATCCCTCACCAACAGTGACAGCAGCATGAAAATGAATTAACAGGATGAACTAATTTTAAAATTTGATGGGGTGCAGGTCACCACAACTTAAATTCATCTCTGCCCAACTTTCTTCTGTTAATATGATATTTCTTGGTATTACAGTAATGCTTCCGAATCCAGTTGTAGAATACTAAAACATTTTAACAGTCAATATGCACAGGCTCTGTCAGCCTTAAAATCTAAAATGAAATACAGAACAAGAAAAAAAGAACAACATGAGGTCCTCAAATTTAACATCCAGTTTGCTTTAGGCTTTTTGTTGAATTAAAGAGATAAACATGTCTGACAAAAGGCAATACATGGAGTCTACAAGGCATAATCAGCAAGTGGTACTGTTATCAACAAGAAAAGAGATCTTTGCCAAAGACTAAGCTTGAGGCACACAAGATACACAAGTGGAAAAGCAAAACAGAACTGAGTCTAGGTGTATAAATACAAAGATGCTTTGCATCTGTTAACGTTTTGGTTTAACTTGTGTACTGAGAAGGTAAGAATAGTTTTAAGACGTACTGACATACCTAAACTGCAAGTCAGATTTCAAAAAACTTTGAATATGTGAACCTTTAGAAATTCTTTCCATATTTAAACTGCAAATATAAGACTAACTTCACTTGTATAATGCATTCCTAGAACTGCATACTTCAAGTTGCGTTTCAAAATACAAGAATTAACAAGCTAGACCAAGCTAGTAAGTCATTTGCAACTTCACTCTTTCAGAACTTAAAAAAATTCTAAAACACTTACTTTTCCTGACTGCAACCTCTGAATTCTTGAATCACATACTTTAATAACATATAATAAACTGTTTATTTGATTTTTTATAGTGTTGATATCTGAAAGCAAAAACAAAGAGGATTAAGCAATGCAGATGAGTAAATAAACTCTTGTTCTGAAACGTCCTAAGAATATCATACAAAAAGTGACATACCACATATAAAACACATCAGCTTTGTAGAGAAGGGGCTTTTTCAGTTTAAATACCTTACTGATGGAAGTGAATAGTAAAAAATACTTTTCTCTCTCCTTTTTCAGATTAACTGTTAACTGACCACCCATTAATACCTAAAGTATTACTGAAATCCAGAACCACCAGTCAGGCAAGTTTCAGTTCAGTGCAAGTATACATACCTTACCAATTAGTCTATAATTTAAAAAAAAACCACCCACATTGAGGATTTAAGTTATAACATCTGATGTACAATTTATTTACTTTTTAAATAACAAAATACTTTATACCATGTTGCATCAGAATTTTTCTTTTCTAAATTTTTGGAATATTCTTCAGAGATCATGCTGGTAAAAGCATTTCGTATTTTGTAAAATAATACAGCACTAACCATCTCCCGCTGTATCTAGAGATCGAAGATATTGCAGTTCTTCACTTGCTTTATCTTTCACTGCTTCCAACTCTCCAATATTATCACTTAATTTAATAATATTCATAAAGGCCTCATAGTTACAGTTGGAATCACGAATCTGAAACAGAAAGTTTTACAGTGTGAATAATGCAAAACAGGTAAAAAGCACATTACTTGATTTTTCATTACATGAATTATTTTGATATAGCACTGCAAAGTGGCATTTGGAAAACACTTTGATACTTCCAAACCTTTCTTTCGATACTAAAATTTTACATGGACCAAGAAAGAGGACGCATGCACACAGTCAAAACCTATTTCACACCATCATTTTCTGTTTTCAAGAAGTACAAAGACACATGGAAAGTGTGTCAAGCTCCTTAATGAAGATCCTGTCCAAAACACAATCAATCTTCTCTGGAGCATGTCCAGAGAAGGGAAATGAAGCCGGTGAGGAGTCTGGAGAACAAGGCTTATGAGGAGTGGCTGAGGGAACTGGGGTTGTTTAGTCTGGAGAAAAGGAGGGTCAGGGGAGACCTCATCGCTCTCTACAACTATCTGAAAGGAGGTTGCAGAGAGGTGGGGGTCTGTCTCTTCTCCCAGGTAACAAGGGATAGGACAAGAGGAAATGGCCTCAAGTTGTGCCAGGGGAGGTTTAGGATGCATGTTAGGAAAAAGTTCTTCACAGAAAGGGTTGTTAAGCATTGGAACAGACTGCCCAGGGAAGTGGTGGAGCCGCCATCGTCAGAGGTATCTAAAAGATGGGTAGACATGGTGCTTAGGGACAGGGTTTAGTGGTGGTTTTGGCAGCGTTAGGTTGATGGTTGGACTTGATGACCTTCAAGGTCCCCTCCAACCTAGACAATTCTACGATTCTTCTGCTATAACCCATCTCCTTAGCTAAGCAGGCAGAAACTGGTGAGACCACTGAAGAGGTTTCAGCTTTGCCAAGGTCCCCTGCAAGTGTACATGTTCCCAATGTAACCACTTCTTAAGATACAGAATTACAACAAGAATTAAAACATTCTACAATGTAACCATAACCTACTGGGGAAAAAAAAAAAACAGGAAATGACTGAAATAATATCCTCTCTGAAACCCTAATTCAGATACCCTTGTAAATACTATTAAGCTATTTCAATACATACTCTTTTCCCAGTATTGGCACAAGGTGAACCTGCTCTGGGGACTCAAAGGAATTTGTGCAAGTGAAGGAAGCCTGGAAGCTGCTGGGATCATTGGAAACTGTGTTGTGAACGCCGCACAGAGATCAGGGGAAGGTTGGCATCTTTACAGCATGTTCACGCAGGTGCAGAGAGTTGAATTCTAATGCTGCCTTTCTTTACCATCTCAAACCAAAAAAAAGTCACTTCACCCACATCCTTCATAAACGCTTGCTTTGATATGGAAATGTAATACTTGGTCTGTACCACAGAAGTGCACTGACATGAGCTGCATGAGCCAAGAGAATGCGAAGAGTTGGATGGATACCTTTGACCAAAGTTAATGGAAAATCTTTCTAGAAATCTGCTTTTAAGAAAGTAACAGTTCAAGCGATACTTGAGCTTCAAACATTTTTTAAATATGTGAATTTCACAGTGAAAAAACAAGTTTGGATTAACTTCTAATTTTATATTGAAGCTTTATGTTTTATTGCAAGAGAATTAGTACCAAACTAAGGTGTGCCTAGAAACATGGAATTAAACTTCTCCCTTTCAGAAATCAAGATTCTTTGTTCAAATCTGATTTTATGTCAAAGGTTCCAAAAGGAACCAGAATTTGAGTCATCTCTACTTCTGACCTTAATTTCTGCAATGATCTTCATTTCGTGAGACTTGTACTAAGCTTTCAAAACCATTTATTCTTCCTTACCTTTCCCCCAGCACATTTACACCTTCATCTCAGAAAGCGATTATGAAAATTAATATTTGGGACATCACCACCATAACAGAAAGCTTTATAAAAAACACAGAATTCTATCTTTGGATGCAGCCGGGGGCAGTGCTCAGTAAATAAAGAATGAGGCCAAGTTACAAATAAAGAACATGCGTAGGAGGAAAGGGGAAACAAAAATTGAAAAGCTTGGTCCATATGAGCAGCAGTATTTTTTCATATTAAAGCTAGGTTCTTGTAAGAAAAACAGTGTGTGCAAACTTTTAGATAAATGGAGATGGCTGGAGTGAAGGAAACATTGTACATGTACACTTGAATTCATTCCATACGTCACAATTTTTTCTGTGAACTCTGAGGCTGTATTCAGCATAGTACTTGAATGCACATTCTAAGACTAAAATATATGGATAAATGTAGAGAGAACATGGGGAAAGAAAAAAAATATTAAAACTTGCATCATGACCTACAAAGGATAAACTCTAAGAGTAAGTTAGAATTTGCTTTGAAAAAAAAAATCAGTAACTTTAATTAACGTGTGAATATTCTGTTAGTTTTACTATACATATTTCCTTAAAAGTATTTTGGGTTTTTTTTTTTTGCAGGTGCATTAGAGAGACATGGAAGTAAAGACTTTGTTTCTTCCCATTCAGTTAAACTATTAAGGGTTATCACAAATATCCTTACAAAAACCCACCCTGACATTCATTAGCAGAGGCAAAAAAAAAATAATTTAAAAATATCTTAAGCTTTAAAGGACACACTGAAAAAAAAGAGTCAAGGAAAAAAAAAACCTTTCATGGTTACTGCCATACTTCCTGAACAGCTACGTAAAACAGTCAGATGACCCAACTTTACACTTTGCCACACATCTGTCCTCAGTCAGACCACTTTTGTCAAACAACCACAACACAAAGTAAGTATAATACAGATAGAGTGTGTGTATGTATATGTGTGTGTGTGTGTGTGTTTACAGAAAATAATTAGTACAGCAGCTGTAAGTTCCATATCTTTGTCAGTATATCCACTGGTAACTTCTACCGTATACCATCTGTCATGGTTACAGGAAACACACGTAAAAAGCTTTATATATTCAGGAATTATCATTCATTATAAATCTTACCATCCATATGACATACTGATTAATATAATCAGGATCACTGAGCTGGTTTATTAATGGAAGAAGAATTCCTCGGGAGAGGATTTCCTGAAAAACGAAATATAATAAATCATTTTTATACATTTATTCATAAAGTTAATATAATTGCAGCAATTTAAAAATGAGTGTGTAGAGGCTAAATAAAAAATGTGTAATTACAGAAAAAAATTCAGTAGGCACTAGCACATTCCCTTCCACTTAACATGAGATGTTACTGTCTCAAGAAAAACAACATGCATTTTATCATGCTTTTCTAATGCTGCTAAAAGAAAATGAAATTTCAAAAACATTTCACACAAACTGTTCTCTGCTATTAAATACTTTTCAAGGTTGTACTGTATTTAAAATAACCTAATATTAAATCAGATCAATTTTACAAAATAAGAAGAGCAGCTCAGATCTAAAATTTCTGATGGCATTAAACAAAAGAATCGGGATGGCTTTTAGAGTCTGTACTTACCCTGACAAAGTATCGCATGATCTTGTTCTGGAAGTCTCCAGGAGGTAGCAATATATACAGTAAAACCTCACATAGATCCCTTAGGAATCCTAGAGACGAAGAAAAAGCAAAAACAAAAATACTCTTAGCACAATTTTATATTATGCTATTTCCCGTCTTACCTGACATCATAAAAACTAACAGATAAATCCTTAAAATGAAATTAAAATATACAGTCATATATATTCTCACAGTCCAAGCATCACAGTAACACCTTTCAGACTGAAGAAAAGCAGCACTGATGTAAACCTAACTGAAACAGATCTAGAGTTTCAAAACCAAAACAAAAGAAAGCCAAATTCCAAGAACCAAAAAACTAACTCCAACATCTTTTCCTTATTTAACATACATGGGGTTTTCTTCCGCTCCTTCACACTTTTCCCAAAAAGGTAAACTGATTTTTTTCAATGGAGACTATGGAGTAGTGATAAGGAAGGCAGCTCTAATAAAAATCAGTAAGAATCTGCAAAGCCATCCCCTGCCTCCCAGAAAACTTATTTCTACCTTAAAATTCTTCCAATGAAAAGAGGAATAGCTCATATGTACGCAATTAGAGTATAGCTTTGAAAGTCACATGCTAAGATTTCAGTAAATTTCATATTGTTAACACAACTGTTCATATTTTCATTTAGTCTGCTATACTAAAAGAACTTCAGAAAATAGTATTGAGAGACCTTCTTCATCTTTGGGAGAAGTGCAGACTAGATCACGACAGACTTCTTTTTCCATTTCAACTTCAACCTCAAAGAATGTATCTACAAGTTCCTCAGCTTGGTCTATACAAAACAAAATAAAAAGAAACATACTTTTTTGTGAAGATCATAAACTTGAGAGTAAATTTGAATTATAAAATAAAGCTACCTATATTTCACACATATGATACCTGCCTATTCAGATTCAGAGAGAAAAACATTCAAGTCATTACATTACCTTTCATCTGATCACCTTTCTCTGCTATTCTTTGCTGAGCTTTTCTGAAAACTCGAAGATGAGTGCCAAAGTCATCAACAAGTCGTGTAGTGAAATAAGGCTGCCAGTCTGTTTCCTTTGACCTATGAGAAAAGGGCATCCATGAAAATTAATTATTTTATGCTGAATACAAAGAACAATAATAATTTTCTACTTCTCCTTCAGCCCTGCCAAGAGACACACCGATAGTAAACATGGAAAAGCAAAGAAATAAGTCTCCTAATTCACTGGAAACAAATAAAATATTGTAAAACACTACTCACACCACATTAATATTTATGCTTGATTTACTTTAAGGTCAACATTAATACCTGGAAATAGCATTCTGATTCAGGATATTGTCAAATATCTGTGAAAAACACGGATATAAACAGCCTACAAACACCTACAACCTAAAACTAAAATACTCCCCAGGTCTTTTCCAGCCATGCTTTCTATCATTTTGGAAGATGTTGAAACAAAATGATTTTCTTCTGAACTTGCAGTATACGCATGAGTGAGAAAACACACATTTAATTTGAAACTACAAGCAACCTAATATTGTCAACAATTGATTCCACAGCTTATATGAGAGGTACTTACTGTGAATCTCCAGCAACGCACATAGATTTGCGTCAGAAAATAATCACTGTTAGATTTGCATGAAACCATTTCATTAGTGGTATGAAAAAGATGCAGAGCTATTCTTGTGATGGTCTTACTAGCCAAACTAAAAAGGCATTTGTGAGTTATAGGTTTAACAAGCTGGATGTTAGTGGTGGCTTTTACTCTGCGCTAAGTATTCCACTACCTGAATTCTCTCAGATACCGACTTTGTTATAGCAGAATCTTTCTACAACACTTCTTTTTCTGTGTTTATTCTCTCACTTGCTCTTTCTTCCCTCAAAAAGGGAGAAAGAGATAAGGAACTCTGTAAGAGAAGGAAGCCTACTGCAAAAATCTAGAAGCAGAATTAAGAAGCGGAGCTGTCTCAAAAGGCAGGCAACCAAAACCAGCAATAATCCAGATCCACCACCGGCACAATCACCAAATCACACAAAAACACTAGGTGGCAGCCTTATATCATTCTTCCAAATGTGCAACTCAAGAAAGAAAAAAAAAAAAATCCTACTGTACTGATTCTCTCCAGAAGTTAACAGGATACACGAAATTAGAGATGACTTCTTCAGCTATATCCAACTACAGTCATGATAAATACACTAGATCATTTTCTCTTAATAATAACAAACAACTGCTGCTCCCTGTTAAACTGATATGATTTGTACAGAAGAACACAACTGCACAGTGGAGTGGTGCCTATTTTTGAAGCGCTATAGTACTATAGGTAAAAAAAAAAAGTTTACTATAACTTGGCCTGCTTTAACACAACCTCAGTTGCTAGATACTGTTCAATGAAGTAACTTTGCCAAATAGACAAAAAACATTGAAGTTGGGTAGCCAGGTCAATTTAATGTAAGCCCAGGATTGCTTGCTGTAACGTACAGCTATATTTAGCCTAGTTTTCACTATTTCCAACACTGTTTCCTAGGATTTCCATTATTTCACAATCAATCAGACTTTATATTAAAATGAATTTTTCCTGGCATTAAACCTAGCTTTCCATCTTTGACCTTTCTTGCCAGAAAAGCACACTGACCTACATTTTTCAAGTCAGAGGGAGGGGATCACAACACCTCAAAATCGCTACATTTTTTATTATATTTAGGTGACTCACAACCTCTTCTAGAGAGAAAATGGATAGCAATCACCAAAGTGGGATGAATACCTGAAACAATTTCTTAAAAAAGCAGGTGGATATAAAGGCACACGGTACCTGGGCTGAGAAATCAGCCATACTAAAGAAGATAATTTCCCAGACAAGTTCCCTGACTTACTGTTATTAGATAAGGCAACAGCAGAAAAAACATGGGACAATTATCAACTACCCATTTGTTCTGAATCAAACCTATTTTTAGAAAAGATTTACATATGTGACATATTATTTCTCTTCCCAGATAACCATTCCTTCAAAAAGCCTCATTGTTCTTACATATTGAAGAGCAATACCATTTTTAAAAGTTATCTGAGCTGATGCAGAGATTTGAATTAAAGGCTTTCAAATTGACAAGCCTTGGGAATAGCCCTGCTGTTTATATGAAACACACCTGCATATAAATAGGTGATGATTCATGCACCTTAATACTTAAATTATTAAAAAAAGAGAGCCATTTGGTAATTTTAGACATTAATCTAAATTTTGAAAAGGCGGTTTTGCGAAAGACCATGACTAAAAACATCATCTCCACTCATTCCTTAATGATCCTAATGGATCAGCAAAATTCTGAAGTTCTTCGATTATGATCTTAATATTTTACATGTTCTTTCTGTAAAACTGCACTGAACTATGCAAATAGATAAACTAGATAAAAATAGAATCATTTATCTACTATCACACAACCCACAGAGGTATTCGTCCACTTGTTTAGACAGTGTATTGATGTAAGTACAAATAATTTTACCTGGCAGAAAACTGAACAAGTGCATACTGAAGAGCCTGCCTGATTTCCAGAAGAAACGATTCATCATCACTTAGTGTGTAATACCAATACTGCACATAGTCTCTCAGGGAAAACTGTATTACCTGAAATTGGAAAGTAAAAAATAAAGATAAACTAATGAACAAAAGACAACAAAACATAAGCCAGCTTTTCGTGCCTGATAATGCAACAGCAGTCATGAAAGGTTAACGTATACTCCCCTACCATTATGAAATTGTGAGTGAAACAATACAATCACATACTGAAACCTCTTTTTCATATTGGTTTACATGCATTCATCACCACTATGCTGAGCAACTATAATATACAGAAAACAGACTCAAATATTGCCCAATATCCTGGCCTGTCCTCAGTATTTTTTCACTTCCCACTCTCAAATATGATAAAATTTCTAAACTTCTATTTGCCTATCAACTACTTAGATATTACATACTCAATACTTGCAAAAATAAAAATAGGTTAAATAGTGTCAGTAAAAACCTACCTGTTGCAAAGGCTCATCAATTATATTTGCACCTGTCAGTCTTCTGTCAATCTTAATAGGTCTGGCTTCCCGTTTCATTTCTTCTATGCACTTGAAAGAGATTAGAAAATGTAACTTTGCAGGTTTTAGCTATAATTAAAAATCAGGTCCACTGTTTATGATATACATATACTTCTAGTAACGACTTTATACAACATTTTCCCTATAATTATCATTTATAAAGTAGATAAGATACAATCATAGAATCGTTTGGGTTGGAAGGGACCACTAAAGGTCATCTAGTCCAACCCACCCTGCAATGGGCAGGGACATCTTCAACTAGATCAGGTTGCTAAGAGCCCCGTCCAACCTGACCTTGGATGTTTCCAGGGATGGGGCCCGTACAACCTCTCCGGGCAACAATAATACCTGTATTTTTCACTATATAGTAAACAATGGTGAGGAACACCTGAAAACGTGCTTCTTGCTTACTGTAAAGGGGCAAGTTTACTAAAATACTAGATCAGAAGGAAATAAAACTCAAATAGTTACAAAAGGAGGGAGGGGGGACACACAACAGCAGCACAAGAAAGTTTGTGGTTAAGACCCCAGTTCCATACTTGATTATGATCTTCCTGTGCAACTTCGGGCAGGTAATTGCTCAGTTGGGGTTTTTTTCCTCTCCGTTTCTTTATCCATCTTAGTTAATTCTATTTGTCAGAAGACAAATTACTCTTTTGTACCATCACTACTTGACAGATGAGTCTTTAAAAAGTAATTGATGAGGGAGTAAAAAATTATTTTATAGAAGGACTTGCAACTCAGAACAGTAAACTCCAAGAATGACTTCATCAAAGCTGACTTTTGGCAAGAGACATACTGAAAAAAAACACCCGTTATGAGTGCTTCTCTGAGTGGACTACCACAGTGTCTTTCTACAAACTTAAGATGAAATCTGCAACAAACCCCTTTATTTTCACAGAAATAAAAACTCAGCAATCTACACTATTGTTCAAAAAAATCAAGTTATTTTGTTCTTTGCTGTAGAAAGTAATGACCGTATCAGAAACACAGAAGATCTACCATGAATGAAAAAAGTTATGAACCATATGTCCAGTGTTTCTATTCTACATGACTCTCCCTAAATCTCTCTCATTCAAACCAGTTAACAGTGAATGGCAGTGAAATACCTGAGGCCAGAAAACATTCCTCCTCTTACTTAAACAACTCTTAAACAACAGAGAAGTATTTTGTTGCAAAATATGTTTTTTAACTTTCAAGACAAGGAAACAGTTCAATGGTACTTTAATATGAATAAAGTTGACTCATATTCTAACAATACTCCAGCTATATAGCAATGAATTCGGAGAATATTTTTGTCTTGACAGTGTCAAAAATACCAGAAAAAATACAGAATAGAATGATTAAATATTTTTACTAAGCACAGCACAATTCAAATTACCAAAAAAAATTGTTAAAAGAGTTTTGAAGTTTGAGGACTGCATGCATAAAACCACATTTGAAAAACAGAGAAGAAAAAGCAGCAGCAAAAAAAGCAGAGCTGGAAGAAAGAGAGAGAGGGAAACATAGAGAATACACAAGGTTATGTGGTAAAAATCTGAATGTTCATAGGCTTATAGGTTTCAAGTTTTGGGTTTGGACTTCAGGAATTCATCCTATCCAACCTCCTGCTCAAAGCAGAGCCAACTACGAGGCTAGACCATTCTTTCATCATCTTTTCTCTGCAGTGAAATGCTTATGTACATGCCGTATAATTTCACCTGCTTTTGATATGTCTGAACCCATCTAAAATTGAGAAGATCTGCTTTTATTTCACTGCAGCTTCGACAGCTGACCACTGTTCTCCCCTGGAAAGCGTTGCTGGTTTTAAGCTGGGCCTTCCAGACACTGACTTAGAAGATGGACTTAAAGGAAGGACCCAACACAAATGAAGAAAACTGTCCTACAGAAACTCCTTGTCTTTTGGATGAAGCATAAGAGACATCAATTATGATAATAACTGGACATTCCACACTTCTTGTAAAGTTGGAGAGAACCTATAATTTTTATTGAAAACGGCATTCCAGTTAATAGTTCTAAAGGCTCTAAACTTGCCTTTCGTTCAACATTATTTTAATGTAAACCTGCAGGCAATTGTGTATCTGACAGACCCAGTACATTATGACATCAAGTACATTCCCGAGTTATACAGCAGACTTGCAAAAGGAAAAGTAAATCTAATCCTAACCTTTAAATCTCCCTGCATGTATGCAAACAAAAAAAAAAAACAACCAGCAGAAAAGTAAATAATCTTCCATCAAACTTACACATACTTCTCCTTAATGTGAGGCATTCATTATATATTCACTAATAAGTATAATAAGTGGCAACCAAGGAAACCTATCTGCACTAAATCCTGTGTTGTAACCGGTACACTCTACACATTATTTCCATCCACAATTTTGGTGCCCTGAATTCTAACTTATTTCTTTAAAATCAAGTATTTGAACATTCATCTTAGCCTAAAAAAATCCCCAAACAACCAAAAAACCTCCAAACAATTGATAAAACTGACTGCCCTTGGGGAAAAGAGCTTCTTATAAAGAACCTCTATCATCAGATTACTTCTCAAAATACAGTATCACAAATGAATTTAATATTGAGGTAAATTCAGTTTGTATTTGGTTCACGGAAGAAGCATAACCTATGTACTTGCCACTTGAAAGAATATTCATTGTTCAAGACCACTTAGGGCCACAATGGTTTTAAACATGAAGACAATTTCAAGTTAAAAATACTACTTTCCAATTAGGATAAGTCAGCAGAAATTTAATACACAAATGGCAAATAGAAATCCCAAGCAAACCACATATTTCTTTTTGGTTTGAATTCATCTCTTCTTGCGCTGCTACTGAAAAGCTCAGCTAAACTAGCTAATGCTATTTTAATACAGTGGCAAAAAAGAAATACAAATCACTATTGTAGAAGACAAACAGATTTTAGCTGAAGAACAACTTCAAACAGCATTTGGTAAGCCAGCTAAAAATAAATGCCTTTGTACTACAAAACTTAAATCCAAAGGTTAGTCAAGACAGGTCAGTTGAGAAAAGCAATGTGGCAATAATCCACACTCAAATCAGAAGTCAAACTACTGAATTTGCAAGATTACACAAAAAAAAATCCCACAGCATTTTATTCTTTTATAAAGCAACCAGAACATACATATGTACTGAGCTCAAAGCAGTAGCATTAACATAAAAGAAGTTTCAGCTATGTAGAAGAAATTTAAAAGACAGAAAAATTTCTTGTAAATCTGCTCTCAAAACATGGGACATATGCAACACTCCACAAACAAGATAATATAAGCACAAAGGTCTATATAGCACCAAGAACCTTAGTCCCCTAAAATGAGGTTTCATCAATGGAACAGAATCATTAGTTGATTGCTGACTTGCCCTTTTTCAGCCTTAAACTTTGTATTTTTCAGTCGGACCAGTGATGTTACTTTACAGTTTACAATATACTTTATTTAGTTAGTTATTATTGATTTATCTGAACAGATTCAAAGACTTAAGTGAAAAGACCACTTACCAGCCACAAAAAGTTTTGTGATTAGAACACATACTGCTCAATCACAAAATACATTTATTTCTACATGCTACTGATAAGAAAGTTGAATCACTCTCCCCGCTTTCACAGATAACATGAAGTGTGACCTGACAGCTAAGAAAGGGCAGGATGTTTCAGCTGAAACAGTCGTAAGATTAAACATAACAGAACTAATAGTCTTTAGGCTAAAGTGTTTAGCAGGGGAGTTGGACTAGATGATCTCTGGATGTCCCTTCCAACTCTGAAAATTCTGTGATTCCGCATTTTCTCTGTTCCGATGAATGCAAACTGATTAGGCCAAGATACTTCTAAACTTCTGAGCTGCCCAGACATATTGGTTCACCAGGATATTAAGAATTTATTCTGTACTAAACAGATGCACATTTACCCAATTTGGAACCCTGTCTTTAGGTCAATCAACCAAAATGATGTGTCTGTTAATAATTTAGAAAAAAAGAAGAGATTGAAAAGGGGATCCCACTGCTGATCCATATTTATGTATGCATTTCCAAGATTTTTGCTTCATCTTACAGACAGTCAAAGATGGCAACTTCTACATCCCTGAAGTACTGTAAATCTAGTATTAACAGTTTAATCTTCTTAGTTAGGCAAGCCACTTTCTGACCACAAACAATCAAAAGAATCACAGCTGGAAAGACTACAGATCCAGTGAAGGAAGAATCCTAAATAGCCGTGACAATCATGCAAGAAAAAGCAAGAAGGAGGTATCACTCCCCCCTCAAAAAAACAACATGCACAAGTAGTCTAGAAAGAATGGTTTAGTAATTCCCTCACAGATAGTATTAGCCAGTTACATCTTACTAATTTCTCATAATGAAGTCAGGCACAATACTTGAAACAAACTTTCCATAAATGCTTAAAAAGCTTGTGTTTCAAAAAGGAAAAATCTTGCATTTCACTTGTATGTTGCAGCTGACTCAAAACATAAAAGCAGGCTTTTTTACTTTAGGAAAAAAGTACAATTCTTAGATTACAAGTTATTATTAGTGCTATTCTGATTTTCAAAGTTATAAAATCTGATCTAGAACTTAAGACCAGTAAATTCTCCTTACCTTAGGGATCCCAACTGATGTACAAGGAAGAAACGAATGTTCACACTGCTCAAGGTATTTTTCTGAGTTGCTTTTTCCAAATAAAAGAGTAACCACAAACCCCCTAAAACAGAAAAAGAAAGACCAACTAGAACAACAGCCATCTTTTCCCCCCTCTAGAAAATATTTCACAAGTTATAAAATGACAATATATGACAATTCTCACTGTTTACTCTCCTAGTACTTTCCCTTTCACAGTGTAGCAAGCTGCTCAAAATAACTGACACAATGAAGTTTCCCAGTCTTGTATTATCAGTCTTGATATATTCTTACCAAATAGGAGATGTGTATAGCACAGTCTATACTACACAGCCTGCCACATGAGAAGAACCTGTGATGGCATGCTACCTATGCTCACAAACATTAGTGCACGGAAAGAGGGGTACATACATAAGCTGCTCTTGTTCTATTATACAAAGATTCTTTAACACTATGCAGAAACAAACTCTTTAGGATACATTTAGGCCATTGCATGGTGGCATAAGCCACAAAAATATGGACCAGGAAGAAACCGATGTAGTAACTAACTACTGATTGCATATGTTTAAACAAGAAGTAAGAAAATTTTCAGCTGGGAACTTATTTTAAGCTGCAAAGAAAACAACAACAAAAAAACAACCACAAAAAACTCCCAACAAAACAAAAACAAACAGTAGCCCTGCCAGGCTGCATAAGAACAGTGTCAAGGAAAAGGTCAAACACAATGTATTGTGGTTTTGGGGGGGCTGTAAGTTTTTTGGGGTGTTGGGGTTTGTTGTTGTTGTTTTGTTTTTAATTAATTCACCATATAAAATCTAAATAAATGCATTCCTGGAGCATTTAGAATGTTAGATCAGAAATTCATTATCTTCTTCCCTCACAATTCTACAATGATATTTAAATTATGACTTATAGTTAAGCAGAACAGAAGTTAATTTTATTATTGTTTTCTTTATGATATAATGAAGGCATAAGGGAAAAAGCAACCACTACAAGAAGTGCAACCTTGCTACAACAGCAGAAATTTATTTACAGCTTATGACACTAGGGCACAAAAATACATAAACAAAGCTGGTTTTACTAAGAAATAGACGAAAACCTAAAGGTTGCACCAATTATAGCATAACCAAAGTATGTAGCCAAGCATAAAAAAAATTTAAAAGAAGACAATATGAAGTTACTGCTGCTCAGACTAGCCTTGGAATGGCTAAGCACGCATAGCACTTAACACAAATTTCAAAGCATTCAATTTAAAGGCCAGCTGACCAACTTTTGTGACCACAGGAACTCACAATGTTATTCCAGGCTTGAAATGTGCTGAAATAATACATTCTATTAGTATAGATTGCTGTTGATACACGATACACTTTCTTACATGATTAGGAGAAAAATCTTAACCAAGGTAAAATACACCTTTTGAAGGTTTTAATTCCCAAACTGGGAACCATTCTTTTTAAGTGCTCCAGAGGCTCAGTAATTCAAAAGCAGGGAGGTTGTTATTATCAGTAACGTGATAACACATAAGAAAATTTCACTTGATACTCTGATTCTCTTACAGCCACCTTTATCTGCCAAACACGTGTACTTTCTACATATAAGGACAAAAAATAAAAGCAGGTCTAATTGCTCTTCTGCTCCAGATATTTCCAGACAGCTTTAAAATCATAATACCAATAGTGCTAGTAGCATCATAATTCAGTTCAAGGACAAAAACTTGCTTAGAAAAATCTCGATATTAGTTTCGCTATGATTAAAAGTTAACTAATGTTTTGGTTTGGGGAAGTAGGATGTTTTGTTGCTGCTGTTTTTTCGGTTTTGGGTTTTTTTTTTTAATTCTTACAAAGTTTGGGTTTTCTTTTTATATCTACCACTTTTCTATTAGAAACCTCAGTCTTCTTTTAAAGAAAACAGCATACCCAGAATGCATTTTTTTGGCCAAAAATCAGTTGCAACTTCAAACATATATGAGTAACTGGAGGGTAGGGTGGGGGAGGAGGAGAGAGGTCCTCCTCTTTTATTCAAAAGGATTGAAGCCCTGGAAATAACTAGCTATATATTATATATCTGTTTTCTCTCAAATGTTATAACATTTCTAAAGTTAATGACTTATGAAAAAATCATAGAATGCTTTGGGTTGGAAGGGACCTTGAAGATCATCGAGTTCCACCCCCCCCCTGCCATAGGTAGGGACACCTCCCACCAGACCAGGTTGCTCAAAGCCCCATCCAGCCTGGCCTTGAACACCTCCAGGGATGAGGCCTCAACAACATCCCTGGGCAACCTCTTCCAATGTCTTACCACCGTCACAGTAAAGAATTTCTTCCTGATATCTAATCTAAATCTACGCTCTTTCAATTTAAAACCACTACCCCTTGTCCTATCACTACACTCCCTGATAAAGAGTCCCTCCCCATCTTCCCTGTAGGCCCCCTTTAAGTACTGGAAGGCTGCTACAAGGTCTCCCCGGAGCCTTCTCTTCTCCAGGCTGAACAGCCCCAGCTGTCTTCATAGGAGAGGTGCTCCAGCCCTCTGATCATCTTTGTGGCCTTCCTCTGGACTTGCTCCAACAGGTCCATGTCTTTTGTACGGTGGGGGCCCCAGAGCTGGATGCAGTATTAATACTCTACCAAAATAATTTAAGTATATGCTCGTTTTCTTAGATACCTCTAAGTATTTTCATTTTTAAGCTAGAAATGCTTCTGCCTCTATAGCAGAAATTAATACATTTTATTCCCTAATTTAAAATCTTATGTGCATTAGAGAGGTATACATAGCCGGACCATTCAGTGCAAATACTCCTCTAATTCATCCAGAGGATATTCAACACCATAAATGACAAATCATTTTAGTCTTTTCTCTATATGAATAGAACAGAAAAAGGAAAAGATTGTATTTTACTTAAATTTTTGTTGCTACGTTTTTCCAAACATTATTGGAAGACCAGCTTTTCACAGGGACAGATTAACAACAGAACGAAGGTGACAGAAACAAAAATAAAGTCTACAGATTTATCTTTTTCCCCATCAAGTCGGAAAAGTAACAGCCTCAGCTGAATGCTTTGTGAAAATCAAAAAGCAGTTTCAGAACCTTTCCCGATTTGGTCAGCAGTTAGAATTATCACTGTACACAGCCAGTCACATATATATGGATATTATAATTATGTTTTTTGATGACAGAGCAAATTTCTTTAAACAGCAAAGCAATTGGTGGTCCAAGAAATTTCAATTCTCACAACATCAGAAGCGTAAGGCTGTTGGCAGAGCCAACATTATTTTTATTTTACTTTCTTAGGCTTGAAAAGGGGAAGGAGAGAAAGTAAGGTATGAAACATACATGGTACAAAAAGGCAGACGGTAAGACAGGCCCAGCACTCAGGTTAAAAGTTTTGCATCAACAATTGAAGTAGCAGCAAAAAATATTTCTTGAAGATTAACACCTTGTAACAGTCTTGGCCACACAGGTTAAAGAAACAATATCTATCTTTTGCCTCCTGCTTTTGCTGGAAAGAGCTAAGTTCCCTAAGCAATGAGTTACCAGACCCCAACTTGATCAGGGATGTACTACAAAACAAACAAAAAAACCCTAACATTTTATAAATCAGTCTTCAAACAAAACAAAATAAAACAAAGACAACTTTTGATTTAAAGCTTTTACACACACAAATGGTTTCAGTATCCTTCCATGCACACAACAGTACACTTACTATGAGCTATCTGTGTAAGAGGAAACACACAGTTAAGAGTAAATCAAAAAGAAATAATTAGATAGCACATAACAGAAGTGAAATCATATAAACAAATTATGTTGATACAGCTATAGCGTCAACACTGTTTTCCTTCACAACTCACTGGCCTGTACTTTACTAGGGGTGCAACCAGCTACAATTCAACATTTTCTTCTGTAGAACTGCAAAACAGGACAGAGGTGACCTCCCAGCTAGTGGAAGTCAGAAACTATTGATACAAGCCACTGCTTTTGAGCAAGTACAAAATGCTCGAAAACTGTATGCCAAACTGGATAAGAACGCCAAGTTTCAACATAAAATTCTACTATAATAATCCATGTCCAAAATTGTTATTTTGCTCCAGATAAGGGTATGATATGTATTAAAGAAACTACTATAATCATGAACCAAAATTAGATTTTTATTTTCTTAATTTATATAAATGATGTTACGATATATAGCTGCTAATCTTAAGTGAAACATTTACTTCATAACATTAATTTCTGCTGGTTTCCAAGAGAAGCAGGACCAAGCATTTTGCGTAACTTCACAGGAATTAATTAAAAAAGAAAAAGCAGGCAAGAATAATTTAGACATAAATCTATTTGACCTAGTTAGCACTCACAGATCTGTACACTGAATGTTAAAACTTAAAGTAGGTGTGTCACTCTGAAAACGATTAACAGTGTGAAAAAGGGACAGATCACAGCCTTAGCTAAGAAGGTGTGTATGTTAAAGTAATGAAGTAATGACATTCTACTGGAAGGGCTGAGACTTCCTATCTATCTACATAAGTAAACACATAATAGGAAGATGGATATAAATTCTGCTTTAACAGATACACTACCGCAAGATCAACTTATCCTTAAGATGATCAATGCTCACTGACTAGTTACAAAAATGAACCAAAGCAGCAAAAGATCACAGCAAAGAGATATCAGAGCTGACTTAAAAATGAGCAAGCTCAGGCATTAGAGGTGGTTTCATGGTGGCAAACTGTAGCTGCCTTCAGATGTGCTCCATGACAGCACTGCTTTGACTGGCAGCTTTGAAAAGCCAAGCAACCGAAACTGAGCAAAAAAGAAGGATAAGCTTCTAAGAAATTATTATATCCCACATCATGTTTCATACTGCAAATACCAAAACAGTAAATGAACAACCTCTTGCCCTTTGGAGAACTCTTTGCCTTTTGCCCTGGCAAAATATGACAATTACATATGTATCAAGACTTAACAAGACAAAAGCATTTACTTAAAAGTGAGTTTTACTTCAGCTAAATCCTTTCTCTAATAGGCTTCTCAAAGATGGAATTCCAAGTTTAATACAGTTGAAACCCAACCGTAGCAGCTCTAGTTCTAGTCACTCAACTCTGTTACTTTTATCAGACTTACAGAATATACATACATTCTGTACTGTGTCAAATAAGAAGGTTAAAAGAGTGTTTCAAAGGAAGGAAAAAAAATATTAAAGATAGCCCAAACATCCCACTAATAGTCAAGCAGGTCTCAGCAAGTCTAGAAATGCTACTGTCCTACAGATTAGTCATGAGTGAGAGGAAGGAGGAATACCCCACTAATACATTTAGACTTGGCACTAAAAATAAAAAGTTTTAATGGTTACAAGGCAGACATTATAATATACAATGTAATAATGGTGCTGAAGACTAAAAACATCACCTGTTTGCTCCCTTCCTGTCTATAGATAATGTACAAAATGTCTACAGCTGCTGAACTGATCTACTTGTTCAAGATGTAGCAGCATTTCCACACACCCACGAAAACACCCACTCGCTTTCCTCATGAATGAAGTAACTTAGGTAGGAAAATGAGATTGTGATTAGGAAAGGGGACATACTCAGAAAGTACCTGCGAAAAGAACTAACATGGTAACAGAAAGTATGAACTGAAGCTAACACTGGTTCTATGTGAGTAATTGTCCTCCAACACCTGCTATAAAGAGCTACTTTTTTTTTTAATCAGAGATCTTTTTTTTTGCCTGGGCGAAGGTAGTATAAGCACTATTCAACAGCAAAAAAAAAAAAATTTTGATAAAATTGAGGTTTCAAGAAAAAACTTGACTCAAAGAGCTGCTCAAATGTGGAAATATTAATAACAAAAGTCACTTCAGATTTTCAGAGCAACATATTTGCTAATATACACATTAAAATTTTACTTTCATAGTAAATTATACAAAACACTAAGTAGTATACTTACCCACCCACAAAGCAGAGGATATAAAATGCAAAGTAAAATATAGCGAAGGGTCCAAAAGTTACTAGAAAAAGCACAACGCCAAGACTTCCCCATCCCCATATGGAAAGACTGGTCTGTAAAAAAGAACACATGGAAAAGGAATAATTAACGATATTTGTACAACTTTAAGTCTCCAAAGCAATATTTGTAGTTTCTACAAAGCTTGATACATTTTAACTAGATATGAAATAAGCTTTGCTTGATGAAATAAAAATTATCTTAATTTTTTAAAAGCATATTGTTATCAAGTTATAGTGGGCTAGCAGTCCAGTTTAGCTAACATGAGAGCATTTTTCTTTCAAATATTGTTAGCCATCTCTCACTTCAGACGCAACCACCACCCTTCAAAGTATCATTTCCTTTCTTCTCTATTCTCATTCTGTGCACTTTTGTTTCTTGAGATCCCTTTTTTTCCCCCTGTGAAATTCTCCACTACTTCCAAGGAAAACACAAGCTTTGTAACAGAACAGGGAGAGATGAATACAACCTCATTTTACACAACTACACATGTAATTTTCCCACAGCCAAGCACCGCTACTTCTTCCATAGACCAAAGCAGCTGCAAGACTAAAAAAAGTGTCCCTTTCTCCAATCAAGTCACACATGGGTCAGCAGGTGCACCGAATGTTTGGTGCAGGTTTACTTTTACTCTTTCCTTAAAATAAGAGAGACGGAAACTTAAGAAACTGGTTACTGTATCTAACAGGTTTTACCACAGAAATCAAGAGCGTTCAAACAGTTCTCTGATACATCTAAATACAATTCTGTTTTAAAAACAGGAAATTTAATTTATTTAAAAAAAAAAAAAGAGATCACAGATGAGCATTTCTCCATGTAGGCATTATCAGGTTCCTAGAAGAGACCCAGCTTAGCAGGCAGGACTGATGCTTCGGCAGTGGGGGGAGATTAGGGTGGTTTGGAAAGCCCGTGGTGCAGCTTAAGTCAGCCACAAGAGCATCGGTGGGGCTGGTGGGATTTGGGGGCTGATGGCTCACGTACAGCAGGCAGAACTTCACCTGCGCTGGTGGGTTCACCAGGAGTATGAAAAAAGCAGCAAGATTCAGGTTATTGTGCTGATTTAAGTTACAGTATAAGTACATTCATATACACATACATATCTAGATAGACAGATGTGTGTATGTACATATATATACACACATACATGCAGGGTAATTAAAAACTGAGGTAGTGAAAACCTGAGACTGAACTGAGCTACAATAGTTTTAGACCTTCACAATACTGCAATGCAGTCAACAAAGATTATATAAATTTAATTCAATTTAGTCTCTAGTTCAATATGGAAAGCATGTTTCAGCCAAGTCCCAAGAGTGTGAAACCGATGATGACAAGTATTTATAGGCCACCAAAACTGTTCCAGTTCTAAGGTTCTCAACTTTTCTTTTTTTGTTGTCTAATTTACACCTTTCCTACCAGTGATCAAATGACACCCTGATGGAAACTCAGACAACTGCTATGTCAACAAGTAACACTAAGAAAGTATTTAAATAAACTCGTCTTGCAGTTTGACATTTAGAAAACAACAAGAGATCGAACACCATATTCGCAAAGAGCCCTTTTTTTAGCTTTTAATATGGAGGACAAGGAAGATTGCCTACAGCTCTTGTTTCTCTACAGGGACTATTTAGATTTCATCTTTCCACCGTAGGCATGGGATTCAGAAAAATCAACTTCCTGACAGAAGAGTTTTAAAAATCCTGTAAACCATGAAAAATAATATAAAATAAGGCTCCTACATAGAGCAGCTTCAGTTCTTTTCTGCAAGCAAGACATCAGACTGCCCAAAAGCAAAATCATAGCTCTAAGGAGAGACTATTTCATAGATGTAAATTGTAATCATCAAAATAATATAATTCTTCTTATTTTAATATAAGTTTAATGGAACCTTGAGATGAAATTCTATTTTCTTCCTTGTTAATATTTCACAGCAAGAGATGGAGAAGCTATACTAGCTTTTTTCGTGGTGTTTGAAGAGGGAAAAATGACACTCTTCTAAATACTTATGTGTTTAATTAAAGTGCTGCAATTCAAAAACTGGATCACGAGTGATTCAATTCTCTTTAAGCTGAAAAAGTGCTTTATTAGATGATATTAACCATACAATCCACACAGCTAAAATGCTGAAGATCAGTGCTACAATAAATAAAAAATAAAAATCTTGGCCACAGCTGAGTGTGATTTTCTTGACTCATAGTAAGTAAATGCAGTAGATAAACCACTTGGGGGGTGGGGAGGAGAGAGAGAGGAGAGGGACACCAATCTAAAAATAACTGGCAAATACAACAATTAACTAAAAAAGACATGAGCTGTCATTATACATCTACATTTCAATACACAAAGAAGATTCCTCGCATTCATACCCCCAGAAATACATTTTGTCACTTCTGCAGAGCACTCGAAGCAACAGGAAGATAAGTACACAAAAGATAACATTTAAGCTTGGTCTTTTTTTGTCAAAAAATCAGTATGCTTAATAGCATTACTCAAAAAAGTTTAAGTTCTAAATATGGCATAAGCGCTCTAAATGACTTAACAAAGCTTAATTAAACTAGATAGCAGGATGCATATTCAGAGTTGGATGAATGCATAATTAACAAAGAAAGTTCTATAACTCCAATAGATAGAACAGTGACCTTTTGTCCTACGCTCTAGTTTTGCAATTTAGCATATGGCTACAGAGATTCAAATCTCATTTGGTATTTTAATAGGATTTCTTAAAACTCACACAACTTGGTACACTGCAGTAAGTACAACAGATACTGGCCCAATTCTGGTACACTTTAGATGGGTGGTTTATACTCTTATGGATTTTAAGACATTCAAAAGGGATCTAATCATCAGCATGATTCCATTTACACTGACTGTAAATAAAACTTTCTGAAACTTCACACTTCTTAAAAGGACTTTAGCAGTATGACTCCCAGACAAAACTGAAAACTTTAAACAAAGTTCCTTTACCATGTCAAAAATCAACTATTAAATGCAAAAAAAAAAAAACAGTCCAAATGTTACATAAATATATGACTATGCAGCTGGTCAGTACTGTGGAACTAGCTCAGGTATTTGAATTAAAACCTCACTACTTACAGCTTACAAATAAGTTTTACTTATAATATCATTTTTTCAAATACTCACAGATTTACTCAAGCTCTGCCTAGTCTTACTGAAGTTACCCGAAGGGTGAATGTTTGTCACTTTTTTCTTGACAGAAAGAACAAGCCAGTCCTCTGAAGAGATGGTAAAAATACTGGCATTTAAGTAGACCAGACCCTTAAAAGAAGCTGACGTGCCCTATGCTGGGAGAGCAAACTTCCAAACTGAATTGTCATGGTACCATCTACTGAATTTCAAGTAACTAGGGAAGGTTAACTGAATGCTAAAAAAGAATATAGGCCTCAACCCTGTGGTAGGCATGTATGGGTATATACTGTATGCATATATGCATACAGTATATACGAAAGATCTTTATTCCAGATCAACCACCATTCCACCTCATCACTTTTAGCCACTTTTGCTTACCATCACTACAGATGCCATCTTAGCCCCACCATCATCACTTCTTATCTGTCATGTCTGAAGTCTTACAAAGGAAGAGTTCTGCGGTGTATTAGTAAGGTCATACACACAAGGGGCTAATGTAGCTTCATATTCACACACAGTAATTTTCTTCCCATGGTATGGAACTGTTTTAGCAAAATAAACTGCAGTTGCAGTAAAGGGCTGCCTGTAAGCCCAAACAGGGCACTGAAGAGCCTCATCAGGTAGAAGAGACACACCAAGGTGAGTATTCAGATGAGCTTGATTCAACTGTTACAGATAACAAGACTTTCACCTCTCAACAACACCTGCCTTTTTTTTTTTTTCTTTTTTTTTGACTCAGCTTTGTCCATTTTTTCCACTGCATGTTTTTTTCCACAGTATACAGCCAACTACTAGAAGCAGTACATAAAGAACTTGCTTTCTTATATGCATCTGCTCTTCCTTTCCTTGGCTTCTGCTTTCTAATTAATGCAGCATTTTGATGATCCCTGTTGCACGCTGTTACTGCTAACAATGCTGTGCTAAGACTCACTACACAACTTAACATGACCATTGCTGTTAGACTAGATGATCTCCAGAGGTCCCTTCCAACCCTGACCATTCCGTGATTCACGTGGGAGCTTATGTAAATCCATGAGATTCACTGCCTAGAAACTGTGTACTAAGGCCACACAGTCTTAAATAAAAAGTTTAAGAGAAGAAAAATCCCACTTTGATTTAGTATGCATGCAGTTATGCATAATATAATTTACTAGTTATGAATTAGCTAGAGTATTTTGCAGACAAATCAATGGGAACATGGCAAGAATTTAACGTACCAACCACAACAGCAATGATTTACTACAGTAACAGAAACAACTGTCTTACTATAAAGTAGCTTCAATAGGGTTCTTTTCTGCTTAATCCAGCTGACAAGCTTTCAGAGTTCTGCCTCCATCCCATCTTTAAGCAAAATCCTCAGCCTTGATACAGCTTTCACTGAAATGATTCACCAAGGTAAGTATCAGTTTGTTGTTTGGATTTAAACTGGTGCTGTCAATTTTAGCTTGCAACTGGCAGTAAGATACATGTATGTTTCCAGTTCAGCGCAAAGACACTGCTACTCCAGAAGTCCAGCCGACAGGTAGTCCTTTTCTTCCTACTGACGTCTTTGCCACCAAACAGCAGACACATGCGTTCCCTCCCACAAGGCTCTGGATGCCACCGTCCTACTCCAGGCAGGAACTCCTCCAGGCACTCGGCTCTCTCCACGATTCCCCCACATCCTCAGAGTAATTGTGCTTTCACGTTTGGAGAACACAGGGCAGGAGGGGAAACAAGGAACATTCCTACAGGAAGGCTGGGCTCTGGAAGCATCCACCTGACAATCTTAAAGCTTCAGAGCATACTACTTAAATCTTACAGCTGTAGGACTCAAGAGGCCCATACCACTTCTGATGATTGCCATTTGTGATTGTTTTCAAATTTAATAGTTGCAAAAGAGTAATCTGAACTTTGAAGTAAGTGTCATTTAAAAACAAAAACATGCTTCTTTGCCCAGAATTCTTTTGCTGTGTATATCCAGTTACACTTGTCCATTAATATTTTAAAAATGACAGTAGCTGACCTGTCCCTATCTAGAGAGTGAGAAGCAAACTATTCTTTGTCATTTCGGTAGTCTAAACTTTTTTTTTTTTTTAAATATGATGTTTTGCCAAATGTATTTAATGCCACCTCAGGGCTCACGTTAAAAAAACTGTCAAGGATTGCAGATACAGTAGATATCAAGTTTAATTTTGTTAATTCTACACATCTGCCTTTTAATTTGACTTCCATTTTGCATCTAAATGGAACATGTTCATGTGGAAACCTTTCTATAATTAAGGTGAGTGTCATTTTTGTCAAGTGATTAAAAACATTATTTTAGGATTCAAATTACTGTCTCTTCACTAGCATGACAAGTAAAATTGGAAAGCTGTATCAACTGGAGTGCCAATTTAATCTGCGGTGAAATTGTTATGTTATACTACTAGGAGAAATATTTAACAATTGTGAAACAAACCATTAACATCTTTGTAGCTACATTCTGCTATCTGCCAAAGATTTATAGCAATCAAGAAAGACACATCAAGCGGGGTTTTGAAAAGAGTTCTGTATGTCCTCATTTCCTAACATCACTAAAGGTCTCTTTTTGCCCCCTTTCCTTCCTAGACCCAAAAAGGCAATGCAAAGCAAAACCCTAAGCTCCATTCCTACTTCAGACTACATAAAAGTAATTGTAGGGAATCTACACAACAAATTACTGCAGTACTCACAAGAAAACTCTCGGATTTTTTTTTTTAAAGGAATTTTACATAGTCTATTTTGGTTTTATTTTTCTAAGTTTAGACTTATTTTTTTCCCAAAGCAAGCCTAAAATTTTAAAGTATATTAAGATACATTAATCACCTTTTAAATAAAAAAAATAAAATTACACAATTAATGTTAAGCTTTAAGAAGTCAGGCTAATGAAGTTTTTTCTGAGTAAGTGCAGTATTTCTGCTGATCCCTCCTGGTTACAGAGGCTGGAAACTCTCTTGTCTGCTAAGCAAGAGTCTGTCTGCCCCCTCTGTCTCATCTCCTTCTCTTCCGCTCAACGCACACTTTGTATGTCAAATGGCTTAATTGGTTAACAGTTGGATTAATTCAAGTGCAATCATGCACTGTATAAATAACTGTATTTAGTTTGGATTTTTCTGCTGCTTCTTACACTGCATGAGACAAAAAAGCTTTTGGTATCATTTTCCCCTACCCTCCCCGACAGTTATACAAGGTGTGGTAACAAAGCTCTAACAGACAGGCAATAACTTCTCATTTATATTCTGAAACCACAATTACTGCACTGTGTCAACAATTCGTGAAGTTAATTTTTAAAAGTGCAAACCTTTACATTAAAATATATGCTAACATTTTCTTAAAGTACATAACATTAAAATACTGTACGTAACCAAAAAGTTTAAAAGCTATCGTGTGCACGTTACTTCAATTTCAGTATTTATCCAGAGAGCAAAAAATTCCACTACTAAAATAAAACCTTCCTGTTTGCTATATTCAGAATATTACTATTAAAATAAAAATAGGAAAAATTATGTTCCATATTTTGATACAATTGGTTTGTGCAATAAAGCTGATGAAGAAAAATAACAGTCTTCTGATTAACACTGATAATTGTTCTACCAGAAATGGTAAATATTTTCAACACCAAACTTTCTTTTCAAGTGAAAAACCAGAGTAAAATTCAGCCTGGATTCAAGAGTCAAGATTATTTTTTTCCCCCCCCCCTCACACCTGCTCTGCCAGCACTAATCACAACATCAAATTAGGAAGTGGATTTTTTAATTTTAAACCGACCTTCATTTTACTAACATTTATTTTCAGCACCAACAGCTATTTTATTATACAGCAGAACTATCAGCAAGGGACAAAAAGCCTCATTTCATGTAACCTTATTTTGAAAGTGGAGTAAGTATTTATCTTACTATGAAAAACACGAGGCCACCTTCACAGACACGCACACACTTTCTGATAACATGCTTGCAGTGAAACCCACTCTGAATCGCATCCTAGTTTAAAAGGATATGGAGTTTTGGCCAAGTTTAGAAGAAGCTCTTAAGCATCCTGGATAACGATGGGAAGTATGAGACGCAAGCCCCTTTCAGCTACTTTCTTAAATATAGAAGTGACATAGTTATAACTTGTTTTCAATATAATTTCAAAGAAAGTGACCCTTTTCCTTTGTAACAATCCATATTGGTTTGTATCTAAGCTAGTTTAGTCACGTGGACAGAAAACAGACAAAAAGGATCAAAGCGTTTTGGATTGCCTTAGATGATCTAAACAGGGCCAGGCTTATTGCTTGACAGGATCACCTAAGGCAATCGAAAATGAGAAAATAAAGTAATCCCTCTAATTTTAGCTTGAATTCAAGCCAATGAGATAATCTAGACTGTTCTATGTTCAGCCTCTGGATAAACAGATTACATCTATTTCAAGTTTTGCTAATGCAAAACACGACAAAGGGGAGAGAGGGGGAAGTCCCCAGAACCTTTACCAAGTCAAAAAAGGTCTGTTCTCCTAAATGGCTAAAAATAATGAAGTCACATGTTCTTTAGTCAAGAAACTGTTATTGCATATTTCATTTGTGATTACCTCTCAAGCAGCATTTTCAACTTTTACTTTCTTGCCTAAAACTGCAGCAGGAAGTTACTTAGAAGTTCCTTTCACCAATGTTCTTTTTCTTTCACTGCTAAAAGAAACCTGATCCCACCAAAAAAATTTAAAGAACCATCAACTTTGCTTCTAGAACAATTTCTACCACTTAAGACTCCCAATATTTATCTTGACAGAAATACATTAAATCAGTCTCGCTCCATAACAGTCAGATCTAGTAAGCCATCTCTTTATGTTCCATCTAACTAAAAACTTGTAGGCAGAGCTCAGGGCTACTGCAGAAACAGCCACACAAGACACATTTTAAAAAACGTTTTTTCCTACCTTAGCAGCTATGCTTTTTCAAGGTAGAAAAGGAATTTCTTTCATTTTAAGTTTCCCTGCTAGTAGTAACTTCAACTGAGCATCCTTTTGGCCAAACAGTAAGCAGCTGCCTATTCCTTGAACTCAAATCTCCACCACACTGCCCAATTTATGCCATTATCTGTATCAGCTCATTCTTTGTAAGAAAAATATATAGATTAAGTATAGATATATAGTAAGAAAAATAAAGATTATATACATATATATAAAAATGGTTTGGGACACAGCCTTCTGTTCAAAGGCAATCTATTCTTGTTCATGATCTTTAGAGGAAGAAGAAAATGGAAAAAGATGGGTTATAAGAGCGCTGATGAACAATGATTACTTTCCTTAAAATAAATCCATTATTTCTTCTATGGAGATACCACACAATTTCAAAGCTGTTGCTGTGTGCAAAGTAGTTTGCGCAATCTGAAATTGATAGGATTAGCTAAAAAAGAAAGAAAAAAAAAAGAGATGCACAATGATACAGTATCTACTTTAGAAAATCTCAGAAACTTCAAACAGTATGAGTCTCACAAAAATAGAAAGTGAAATTAAATGAAAGTGCTTAGTTTTTTGCAAATACAGAACTGTCAAAGACATGAAGGTATAAAATAAGATAAATTCCCTAAAATTATGAACATTTTAGAACTGCACACTGCAGCAGCAGTTACTGTGCTTTTTTTTTTTTCCTAAACCCATCACATGTGAAACAGCAGACAATACCTTCAAATGTCATACTGAAAAAGAATAAAATTTTTGTTTCTACCACTGGATGACTTGCTTAGAAGCATCTATAAGCAAATGATTATTCTCAAACTCATTAAAACCAGTAGTTTCCTCTAAAAAGACTGATAAATCATCCATTTCAATGATTTATCTGCAGGATGTGTGAGATTTTTTACTGAGAATTAAACTTATTTTATGTGTTTATATATATTTCATATATACGTACATACACCCACACACAGAATCTGGTACTTAAGTTTACTGTAGAAAGATTTAGTCGTTAACTTTTGAATAATCATTTAGTACTTGGCTTTCTCAGGCCATAAAATTAGTCACCTGAAAGTTTTGTTTATTTCTTTAATCCACTGTCAATATTGTACCTGCTATTTACTACTTGCAGCACAAGTACATAATCCCACCATCTTTAGGATGAAACTGCTTTGGATTTATTATTTTAAAAGTACATACCCACAATCTAAAAGTTCCCAAAAAAGCACCACTTCTCATCTAGATGAAAAAGTTACTTTAAAAATATTAAGTTTGTGACATAGCATTAGAATATTTTTATCCAAGACTGGACTAAATCTAAAGAGAGACTCTAATTGCCTTATTAGATCAGGTTACAAATGTGAAGGAATACAAGTGGAAGAAGCTAATTCATACTATCATAATTGCCAGAAGAAATCCTCAAATAACAGACACCCTCAACAAGACTAAAAATTAATTTCCACATTGTCACTAGTGATCAAGGCTGTTGTCTCGAACTACAGTCAGTCATGTCACATATCTTTGTGGAGTTATTTTGATAAATAAAGTAATATGGTTAAAAGATCCCCATCCCTCTCCACCCCTGAAAAAAGTAATTTTTTTTTCTTTATTAAAAAGGAGGATAAAAGCTATAAACAATAATGTAGGGCTCAGAAAGGAACACCACATTAAGTTTTTCAGCTGTAATGTCAAGTGGCACCTTGATTACAGGTAGTAACTGCAACCAGTATTATGGAATCCAGAAAGCCAAACCTCAACAGAAAGCCAACATGAATGATTTTTCAAATTATACTGGCAGTAGAAGAACATCTGCAAGAAGGAAAGTCCAGGCCAGGCAGGAAGGAAAACACATGCCAGTCAGCCTCACCTTAGTCCCTAAGAGTTTTGAGAAACCAAAATAGATTTACCAAGTGCAAATCATGTCTGACCAAACCAATTGCTTTCTACGATGAGGTGACTAATGTTGAGGGCAAAGAGTAGGGCTTGGATGTTGTGTACGTTGCCTTTAGCACAATATCCCACGGTCTCCTTATCACAAAATTGGTGAGGTGTGGACTGAATAAGTAGATTATAGGGCAAGTGAAAAACTGACTGGATTGCTGGACGCAGACACACATGATCAACAGTGCAAAGTTCAGCAGGCAGCCAGCAACTAGGTGGGAACCTTCAAGGATCAATATGGGGACTGATGCTGTTTAATGTCTTCATTAACAACCTGGGTGATGGGACAGAGAGCACTCTCAGTAAATCTGCACAGAATACCAAACTGGGGTGAGTGCTCAACACGCTGGAAGTTAGAGCTACTGCTCAGAGGGATGCTGATAGGCTAGAGAAATGGGTTGACAGGAACCTCATGAAATTCAACAACAAAAAAGTATAGGCTTGCATCTGGAGTAGAATAACCCTGGGCCACAATACAGTCTGGGAGCCAACTCCGGGAAGCAGCTCTACAGAATGGGACTCGGGGGTCCTGGTGGACAGTAAGATGAACCCGAGTTGGCAGTGTGCCCTTGTAGCAAAGGTGGCCAACAGCACCCTACCCTATATCAGCAAAAGTGTCACCAGCAGATCTAGAGAAGTAATCCTTCTTCTCTATTTGGACATGTAAGATTACCCTTGGAGTCCTGCATCCAGTTTTGGTATCCCCATTACAATACAAATCTATCTGGAAACCCATGTACAGTATCCAATTCCATCACAGGGAATTTTGTGCCAAAAAAAACCCCACCATATTCTGAAGCCACATACTGGCTACGTTGGCCACCAAAGGAACGACAGATTTAAAAAGTTGATTGGTGCTCCCAATTAATGGTGCTCCCAATTAATATTCTGACCCCCTTTATGTGACTGGGAAGTAACAAAACTTAAAAGTACTACCTCTTTCCTCCATGCCCTGGTGTTCACCTTTATCTTCAAAAATAAGCAAGAGCAGTAGTCTCTCACACACCTACCACCAACATAACAAAGAGCATCTACTGCCTAAACACTGGAATGTGAAGAAACATCTACCGACTTTATATTCATTTATTTTAATACTTTGAGGGGTCGTTTTGTTCTTTTAATTCCAAGACCTCAATCACTGCCAGCACCATGAATCTAGTTTCAATGCTTGCAATGATCACCCCTTTACTATATCCAATTTCTCTTCTCAAAAATTTACTGATAGTTCCCCAACATTTTTTAAAAGTACACAGTGCTTTTTAACCAGCATCATAATTAACTGACTACAAAATTAAATGGATGTAAAAATAGAAGAACCTCAAAGATCAGAGTATGCACCACAAAGAAGCAGTTTTCAGTAGCCAAATAACAAATAGATCCCAAATTGCAAATGCAGCGCATTTTCAAGAAGAAACATAAATCCACTGACAGAATACTAGCACTTTCCTCTGAAGATTGTGATGTTACTCCACTGTTTCCTTCTTAAGTTTAAACTTTTTGCAATTCTTCAAGTGCTGTAAGTTTTCTCCAGTGACAAAATACAGAAACTCCGATACAACCACTATTTCACTACAAATTCCCAGTAGTCTCTGAGCCTACATCTGAACACCTACAAGGCCAAATTTCCTATGAAGCATACTTACTGGATGAAGACAAAATAACTGTGAAAGCAGATGTTATACAAAATGATGAAAACCTTTACAAAGCTACAGTAAGCCTCAAAACTTCCAGTTCCTTGCAACTTTTTCTGGACAGAGCATCATCCAGTTGCATAAAATAAAGCAAGAGAAAGATTAGTTCAGTGTATCCAAATTATTTGGTAGTCCACAGTATCAAAAGAAGACTGCAACTTCTTTAATGAGCAGCTGATGCCTAACTCTTGGCAGAATGGACAGTGACAACAAACAAAAAAAATCAGCACTTTGAGGGTATGGAGAAAAATGCCTTTACTTAAGTGGGGAAAAAAGGTGTTTAAATATTATTGCCTTTTCCAATGCGATAAATGTAATGGTAATATTAATAAAAAAATTCCAAATCTTTCCCCTCCATGCGTTTAATATCCCCTTTCCCATTCCCTCCTTCAGTCCCTATTGCTTATCTACTCTTCCCACTCACTTCCAAGAGATCTTTGGTTCACCATCCCCCATCCCTTTTGGGAAAGCATGGTTACTCTGTGCATCTCTTTCATGGTCCTCTGTTTCCTTTTGCCTTTTCCTGAATACTGTTACTGAGAAAACCATTCTGCCTGCTGCTTCTGCAACTCCTAAGAAACCTCACAAGTTTTATCCAAGCGATTTGCTGTGCGATGCTGCCGACAGGGGCTGCAGCATGTTGCCCAGAAGCAGATATATACAAGTAGAGCCTCCTACAATTTCTTCTAAGCCTCTGCTCCATAACCTCTGTCCATCTGGCCTCTCTATGGAAGCCAAGAGCCTGTTGAGTAACCTAGATGAATCTTTTAGTCTCAAATAGTCTTCCTCTCCTTCCTCACAAAAAATCTGGGCCCAGAGTTACTGTGCCAACTACTTCCTGGATATCTCCCAGATCCATATACTACCTCCTGCCCATTGCAACACTAAAGAGGAAAATCAAGTGTGAACATCTGCAAATAAAGTTTATATAGAGGGACAGTTCTATGAACTCGGTGGAACACTTCATCCTCAAACATCAGGGCATGGAGTATTTCCAACAGATTGCAATTAATTGGAGGAGTGGGGGGTGGGAAGGAAACCACAGAAATGGCACATCAATTCTTGCCACTAATACTTCAAGATTATAGACTGAAACTATTGATGAAACTAGTTGTTATTTGAGTATCCAGCTCTCAAGGCAAGTTTACAGAACATATCTAAAAACCTCCCTCACTACCGTTTGCTCAAGAACAAAAAAGAAACCTAACAAAAGCGGAGCTAGCTAACCTTATGCATAACTTTTTCTGGAGGCACAGATACATTCAGAAGTTGTAGAAGGAACTATGACATCCTCTGTTTTCAAAAGGACAGGAATTATTCTTGATATTGATTCACTTCAGATCTAAACAGAAGGAAATGCAGGAAAGCCCCATGCACTTCCCTCACACCAGACTGTACAGCTGTTGATTTGGCGACTTCTCCTGCATTCCCACCCTCATACCTCTCCAGAAGGCTGGTTCACCAAGACAAAACAATTCCTCACGCAGTTGCTGCTTAGCTCCTAGACCTGATACAAGAAGCAGCATCACACCAGTTGCGTCTGGTGGGAGAGAGGAAACCTCTTTAGTAGCAGCCCAAACGAGATCCAGTTAAGCTGAACGTAAAATGGCACTTTCAGTGTCCTAAATTCCTTTATGCATGTAGGATATCTACAGAAAAATATACGGCCAAGCCAGTGACAGCAGCAGGAAAAGAAAGATAAAGGTACAAGGAAGAAATATAAAAAGGAAGGAAACACACAAGAGCAACAAGTAATAAGCAAAAGAAGAACCATACAGTCAGCAAGGTCTGCATTCATAGATTAACCTAGGTTATCACACACAGCAGCAACACAGTTACTTTGATCATTAGAAAACAGAAAAAAATGCTTTGCATAATACATCAAAAAATAGAGAATAGTTGTGGGCAAATCTCTAGAAATCCAGAAAAAAAAATTAAGAGTGCAAGTATAACATTATATTGAGATTATTAAAACAGAATAATAATTTCAAATAGAAAACAAAAGAGGGTATTGGTAAAATAAAGCACAATTAAAAGAAATAGTAATGGGCAACAGCAGACCATTATTAATTGCAGTATTCAATAAAGGAAAGTACCCATAAAGCAATGGAAGAGCTTAGAAACATTCACAGAAACATGACGTTTGCCTTTGGTCTCACTATTGCTAACTCGTAATCTTCTCAAGAATTCTTTAAGAAGCTGTAGTAGGACAACTGCCAACTGAAAGACACAAGACCAATACTAAAGTCCAGACCCTAAAACCAACAAAGATATAAACAAGACTTATTTCAAAGTTTTAGTCACACATGCAAGTCGAATTAATGCAAGCACAAAGCACAAAAGAGAGAATGCAGTATATGGTGGTAAAACCATAACGCAATGCGCTAGTACTAAATGCTTGCACACACACAGCGAGGGTGAATTATGTTTAACACAACTACTACAGAGTACTTGATTTAGAAGAAAATGTTGGCTGTTAAAACTGTGGTTAAGAGTGAAAATTTAAAGTAAAGCCTTATTATCCTAGCCTAACATTATAAAGAAATATCATCTAATCAAAACAACTACAATTATATTCACACAAAACAATTTGTTTTGCCCAAGAATTTTAAAATTATATGTAAGTAATAAATGAACCATAACATGTAATTACCATTTCATTGTATGTACCATCAGATTAAATCTGTAATTGAGACATTAAATCACAAGATTTAAGATTTCCATAGTACATGATTTTACTTTACAAAATTAATGAAATTTCAATTTGTTAGCATTGTGATCAGAAATACTAATTTGAGTATACAAACTACAAAAAAAAAAACCATTTGTCTTCCAAGTATGTTAAAAGAGCTTAACTACCACAATCAAACAGACTTCATTAAAAATTAAGGTATCTATCAGTAACAAATATGCCAAGATATATTGGGGAAAAAACAGCACTCGGCATAGCATTTTAGGGGAAAAAAAAATAAAAAAAGGCACACCAAAATACAGATGTAATTTTAAGCACAAATATTTCCTTCAGTGGATAAAGGAATACATATCATTATTACTGATCCTATTATTTTCAAGATATCACAAAAATCATTATATATGCTTCAGAAAAGTCAGACAATACAATTTTATAAACTACTACAACATTTGGGAATACTGAAAATAAACAAAATTTTGAGTTATTAAAAAGGACACAGAATGCAAAGGTTGAAGTGAAGAGGTGCCAGGCCTCACACAGAAGTAAGGACGCAAGACTGCAGAGACATCTCTCCTCAGCCTGCAGCAGCAGCTGTTAGAATAGCAGCATGGCAACGAGCAAGGCTTCCTCGTGTCTCTAAGTCAAACAGTTCCAAGATCATTTTGAGGATCAGCAAAACTTTAAAGCAATCATTCTTTCTACAGTTACACAGGTTGGATACCTATTTCCTAAAGCATGTACACCACCAGATTTTTAACCCATCCACACAGTTTGGAATGCCAAATGCTGAATGCAAGACGACTGGGCACATCAGGTACATTCTTTTGGTACCTATTAAGAGCTATGAGAGAAATTATCCCAAGTCTGAGGCACTGTTTCATCACCGGTTAGCTGCGGCAAGAGGCTCACGGTGAACTTCTAGAGTTTTTTCTTCTTGGCCTTGTCTGACAGCACCGACAGGAAGAGTGGAAACTCAGAGCATCCCACAGGATATGTAGCAACTCAAACTTCCTGCTCAAGTTCGTTCCCTTACATCACTAGCGATAGCCTGACCTAGGCTGCCTCAGAGGCACCAGCAGAAGTGTTGAGTACAATTATTTCTTAGAATTGCAAAAATATACTGAAGAACAGGAATATGTGATCTTAAAATAGCAGTATTTGTGAAATAATAGCATTCTGACACAAACAGGTTTGATGACAATAGAACTGGGATCACCTTGTTCCTCCCAGAAGCATAGGATTAAGGGAAGAAAGGCAGAGGAACAGACATAAAAAATAAAATGACACTGTAACAGAAGCACAGCTGCATTTAAGCAGCTAATACTCTTCAAAGTAAGCCCCCAAATTCATGAAATTTCTTGGAAAGAAAACGTGTAAAGCTCATCTTCCTACCCAAAACTCCAACTGCAATGGGATCAATATCAATTAAGCATTTTAGACACCAATGTTATAGACAATAGGTACCTGTGAACTTTTAATTTGGCTATATCACCCCTCACTTGAATAAACACAGCACTATTTCCACCTGTGAAACAAAAAGCGGTTCTTGATATTAATATATCTGATTATCAAAAGTTCTTCTACGAAAGTCAAGGCACAGAAAGGACTTCATACAGGCCATTTGATGCAGGAAGGGACTTAACGGAAGCAAGCAGAGATGGGTTTATCTCCTTCTCCTGCTGGTGGACTGACTAACTGGTAAGGTTCAAATCAAATTGGTCTTAACAAATCTTCTACTTACTGTTCAAGAAAATACACAAAGCAGCAGGACTCAGAAGTTTAAGAGCCACTGGTGAAATAGCTTCAAAATAAAATACTGAACTGTGGTCAAACACTGTATTCTGTTCTGGGAAATCCCTGGATTTTCAGAGAATCCTACTTGAACAAAACTAGTTAAAATTTGTGGGGCTTTTTAAATGTTTGTAAAATGCCAATGTTAAAATAAAAAGATAAATTGGACTCATGATGTTTTAACTGCAACACTGAGATCACACCCCTTCCATACAGAAAAGAGAAAGCCAATTGACACCTTAACTTCTTCAGAAATCCACTTCCCCTCTCTGAGGATTTTACAGCTACTTCTCCTTCAGAGCAAGAATAAAATCTTTAACAGGTATTCCCAAACTCTGACAGGGTAGGAATTAACCTCTTTTCCAAAGTAAATGACAGTTATAAAAGGAGTCCCCTATCTGAACATACCTAGATCTATGCTTACTCGCATTAAAAATAAGTGCCCATTTCACCTCACGTATATCATCACAATTACACAGTCATAATTTTAAAGTGTAATACTATATAAATTCTGTAAACAAGGTTAGAGTGCTCTTGTTAAAACATTTCGATATGTTTACAATATGAAGTAACATCTCGATTTTTCAATTCAGAAATCAGACATTACTTATTGGGGGAGGGGAGGGAGAGAACAAGCAATTAAGCTCAAGATGACGATGCCTTGTACTTCTTGAAGTTTCTCTCTCATGTAACTGCAAGTGCCAATTGCAATTGATTTTTCTATAATTCCAGCCTTGGTACTCTCAGCCAAGCAATGGTGAAGAGTGCTAATGGGGCTTCAAAATACTAATTCTTTAAGCGTTGCCAATAAGTTACATACAACACCAGTGGTTTCTTGTTTCTAATAACAGCAACTCTGCTAATGCCAGTTCAAATGCTTTGTCATCTTTGTAAGGGTGGGGAGAAAGGGACAAACACATTTAAAACAGAGATAATTCCCTGGAATGCAACCAGACAGAGGAAATCAACATTTGGAGCTCCTTCAGCTATCTAACCAGACGACCTATTATTATTTCTATTGAACTAAGGAACTTCACACTTTTCTTCTTCCACGCTGTTTTGGGGAACGGTCCAGACTGACATTTTAGAGTTGTTGCAGAACTCTGCATTCAGCCTCAGCAGCTCAGGCACAACTGTACACTCTAGGAATAGTCGTGAGTGTTTAGACACTAGCTTTTACTAATAGCCAGCAAAATATTTAAAAACAAATACGAGGAACACATCACATCCATTCTTTGTAAAAGGTTAATTTTCCTAATTTTCCATTCCTCACATAATTTTAACTGACACTCCATAGAATATGGCGTTATTAAAAGAGCTGTCATAGCAACAATGAGGGACACAAAGCAGACCAGTGATAGCGTAGACTTTGTCTACAGAATATACTGAAGGAGAAAAAGAGGCTTTTTACCTCCCAAGGGCTTGCAACTGATCCTCCAGCTAGATCTCATCTGGCAAAACACTGGCACCAAGGCGAAGTCCCAGCACACAAGTTCCACAAAAGGACAGAAAACTAATTTCTTTCTACACTAGTTTCTTGTCTACACACTTGAAGCTGTCTCTACCAGCAAAACATAGTTCAGTCACACAAAGCATGAGAGCAACCTTCCACAACCATGTATAAAGGAAAAAAAAATAAATTAACAACACTATAGTAACCATATCAAGCAGTTAACTGTGTCCTGCGTCTTTCAAGGCTGGACTAACATATACATTACAATGTGCTACTGTTTCAGTAAGGCTAATTTATTATTATTCTAAAGCAAGTTAAAACAAGCTGCTGAGTCAACCTTTATTCCTAAAAATCAGGCTGATTGGTTTTGCTCAAAAGCACTTCTCAATGGATAGTAGCTATCAAAGTTTAACAAAAAAGTTTGTTAAACCTCTCTCTCAAAAAAAGTAGATAGTTTAATGGAAAGGAAATACTACATGTAGTTAGTGAATTATCTTTACCGGTTGCAATAAGAAGAAACAACAACACGTCAGAGCTCATTTTGTACGGTGCATTTTTAGTTGAGGACAAGGAAAAAAAAAGTTTGCCCACCTTGTCAAATTTCAAAAACCTTCTCAACGCTCACTAGTACTGCAACAAAGTATTCTTGCTAAGCTGAGAATTAAGTTGTCGAAAATTTAGCTGTTGATAAATTCAGAAGGAAGGCCTCACTAAGCATCTCAAAGCCATTTAATGAGCAACTGAAGGAAAAAAAATTGGAAAAGGAAATCTACTCCTCACTTAGAAAAAGTGCCACCGTTAGAGGCAACACGGTCTGCAAATGCAGACACAGCACAGGCCATCAATTTGAAAGACATTCTAAAACTTCTTGTAAACTAAATTCCATCAAAATCCTATTTATCGTTTGTTCTCACCAGAATTTAAGACACTACTGACCAGCAAGAGCCAGAGTTGTAAAATGCCAGCTGCCTCACTGTGGTCTGGGCAGTACCACACACAAGTCTAGAAGGGTAAAGACAGTGTCTGAAAACACAAGAGATGGACCATTGCAACTTGAGTCCACCATGGCCTCATCAGATGAGAAAGTTCTGAAACAGTAAGTTGCGTGGAAACAGGCCGTGCTGGGTGTTGAAAAGCAAAGGAGACGTCTAATGAACAGGAAAAGGGGAACAAGTGAAAAGACACAGAAAGGCCAACCCAACAGACTAGGGAAATGATCACTGCAGCAGGACTCCGAACGCATGCAGACAGAATCTAACGACCAAGATGATGGGGAACAGTGTTTGCTCAGTAGGTAAATAAGAATATGTGTTTGGCACATAACAACATGATTTCTGATGCAACTAAAATAAGACAACCTGCAGTAAAGGCCAAATAAAAAACACATACGGTATTTTTTCCTGACGGGAAGTGCGATCTTCCCCTGAAATTACTGATTACAAGGTCCTAATCCTAGCTCCATCCACACAAAACGGGATTGAATCTGCTGGGGTTTGCATATATGGATACAGTCAAAGGATGTAGGAAACTGATTTTGGGAAACTGTAAGTTATGTTTTAACCGCATGATAACAATACATGAAGAACCAGATTCTGCTTTTCTTTCATGCTTAAATATATTTAAGGATAATATTGTCTATATTGTTCAATTATAAAACTAACAACTATTGTGGGAGGAATGTTTCTAAATTTTTAATGGCTAAAAAAAAAAAAAAGAGACAGTGATCTTGGCCATTCAAGACAGTAGCAAACTACACAAGCCCAGAAATACCCTGCATTTTTTTTTTAATCTGATTTCACTATATCTTCTTAAATAAAAGATACTTTGAGAGAGGGAAAAAGAGTGTTCCCCCTCCTCAAAGTTATTAAGATAAATTTAGGTAGCCTACAGACATGTACAGTTTTCACTATTGCCCAATTCTAATGTCAGTCTGTCATATGTTCCAACTCCATTTTCACATACAAAGGAGAAAAAAAAAGGAGAGATTTAGGTGTTTATAAAATACTATACATATATCAGTAGGCTTGAAGCAATCTGCATCTTCCTGCAAAGTGTGGAAAGGGTTCCTGGGTGCAACTGCATGCAGTTTTCACAAGGTGTTTCAGCTACCAAGTCACCATTGGAACACCCAAAAAAGCACACTAGGAAGGGCTCCTTCCAGTTCCCATGTCAAGTGGGTCCTCTGACAGACAAGGGGTGTCTGGTTGTTTGAAGAACTCCCCACAACTGCTTTTCAGGCAGGCAAGCAAAGCCTGCAACTTTGCTAGACCCCTCCAAAATTTAAGTCATCTCCTTGGCAGAGACCAAGCCTGGAATACTTCATCCTGAAGCATCTTGTCCACAAATATTTTATATACAGGAATTAGAAGTAAAGCACATCAGAACCCAGTCCCCTCCAGACACCAAGGCTAAGTATCATAACTGGTCACCACTCGCCTAAGCACTAGGTTTTACCTCAAAAAGCTAACGGAGCAAGTGTCATCCACGCTGCTACATCAGTGCTACTAGAAAAAAAAATTCCAATTCCAAGACAATAAAGTGTCTTGGATAGGCACACACAGCCATCATCAAACAGAACAAACAGTCCAGTATGAGGCACCGACCCAGAACGTTCTATGCCACCCTTAAAATAATGTAAATTATCACGGTTAATGCTAATGCATCACACTCACCAACACTATTTAAAGAAGATTATTAACCCTGATCACCCACCAAATACCCTTCATGCACAAATAGATCATGTATTTTTTACAGGTTTAACTGACTAGGCAAATTTTACCCTCCCCAGGAAACCCGAGAGCTCGCAGCACTACAGAACCACTTTCCTCGTGCCCTGAAACTTTGAACTGATGCAAATTAGAAGCTTCAGGATACTTTTTTAGCTATCATTCAGGAAAGCTAAGCTAAATTTTTCAGGTATCAGAAAGCAAGCTTTCACTCTTCAAGACTTAAGACAATTCAGTTTTGGACAGATAACCTTCAGCGCAGAATAAAATGACAAATTATAAAACACAGGTAATGCAAACATCATGTTGGAGAAGTATCTGTACGCCAGACACCTTGCTGACGTATCAAAAATAGAAAACCCATTGGTCTTTGCAGAGAAAACTAAGTACGGGGGAAAGTCTCATTTCCAGCAACCAAAACAGACTGCCAGATCCCCCCCTGGAGAGCACCTTTGGACACCGTAGCCATTTCTAGCCCACACCGATCCTCAAATACCCGCTTGCCTCACCGCTTAGCTCTCCAGCCGCTTTGGGACAGAAACCCCCTACCAGGGAGAGGCGAACCGAGGCAGCCAACTTCCAGCAATTACCTACAACCACAAACTCCTACAACAGCAAAACCGTTCGGTTTAAGCCGTTTTAAGAAGAAAGCAAAATCGGGAGCCTTGACGAAGCTACCGCAGAGGAGGAGGCCGGAGGGGCTGAAGTCGGAGCCGGCGTTCGGGGCCCGGGCGGGGACATCTCTCCGGCGAGGCCTAGGGCCGAGGCAGGGCCCCTCCTCACCAGCTGTGCTCCCCCCCAGAAACGGGGCCCGCCGCGGAGGACCGGCCCGGCGGCCCCTCGCCGGGCGGCAAAGCCCGGCCGCCGGCGGATGGCGGGCCGGCCCCGGCCGGCTGCCGCACGGAGCAGGCACGGCAGGCCGGGCTCCGCCGCGGTGCTCGGAGCGTCCCCCTCCCGTCCCGCCCTGCCAGTCCCTGACAGGGAAACAGCGCCCGGCCCGGGGAGGAGTGATAAAAGGGGCCCGGTGCTGCCCTGGGCGAGCTGGCCGGTGCCTCTGCCCTCCCCGGCCACGGGGGGAGGCTGCCTCCGCTACCTCGGCAGGTCGGAGGCCCCGGCGGAGGGCAGAGCCTCCTCTCCGCCGCAGGCCGCGGCGCGCAGCCGGCCGCTCGGGCGGACGGAGAACCGCTCCCTCCCCTCCCGCACCCCGCCGGCGGCGGCGGCGGCGGCGACAGGGCTCTTACCTCTGCTAACATTATTACCCCGCTGCGCTGCGGCGCCTCGGCGGCTCTAGCCCCGCAGCATGGTGAAGCCTCGCGGCCGCGCGGAAAGCTCTCCCCCCCCACCCTGCGGGGAGGCGAGGCGAGGCGAGCGCCGCCAGCCCCCCTGCCGCCTCCCTCAGCGGCCGCCCGCCGCCCCCAGCCCCGCAGCCGCCCTCGCAACTGGCTCCGGAGCGGCCGCCATCTTGGGAAAGCTACGTGCACCGCCGCCGCCGCCGCTCCCCGCCCGGCGCGCCCGCCCATTGGGGCTGTAGGACGCGGGGCCGCCCCTGCCGGGGCCGCCTCCCTCCCCGCCCCGCCGCCACCGCCTACCTGGGCCGGGGAGACCATAACCAGCACAGGCGGCTCTGTGCCGGGGTCCGGCCCCAGGGCTGCGGTGTGACGGCCGGGAAGGCGCTGGGGCCCCGCGGTCGGGTACGGCCCGGGGCGTCAGTGCCGGAGCCGGAGCCCGTCCCGCCGCGCAGTGGCCCTGAGGGGAGAAGTTGAGGGCAGCAGAACTTGGAACGTTGTTGTCAAAGCCGCTCTGCTGTGGGTTTGGTCTTGGGTTGTATTTTTTTTGTCCTGTCTCCCTTGAGACGCTGGTGTGCCTTCTCTCTGAGCTGTTCGGTGCCAGGCTCTGAGGATACTAAATGAATTATTTTTTATTTTTTTTTACTTTCCGACCAAGTGGCGTGGCTCTGGCCTACCAAGTAACACCGTATGCAGCACTGTGCCTCCTCCCCTGCCTGAGGTGTGAGGAAAGAGACCTCTCTAAGTCTGTTTTACCTGCAGCGTTGTTAAGTAGCGGTGTAAATTGAGGAACCGAAACACTTCTCAGGACAGGAGCCATGTCTGTACCAGCGCACCAGGCCCCACTCGCTGGGCCGTGAACCCCCGCAGCTCGGAGTTTGGCTACACAGAAACATTCCTGCCTGAAACTTGTCGCTTTTCCTTTAGACACCACTCTGTGTGTTTTTTTGTTTTCCACTTACTTGCTTTTTAACGGGACTTTAAAGTTAACCTTAGGTGCATTAGGAGGGTTAGAAATGAGAGGGGATTTTGTTCTGCGTTGCCCGTAACAGAAAACACACAGCAAAGAAGTAGTAATGGTTGGCAGCGAAGATGGAGCAAAAGCAACACTACTATTATAATGTGAAGATAACCAGCCTTCTTTAATTACAGTGTTTTTTCTCTCCCGAGTAAAAGCAAAGCCCATTTTCTTGCAGAGGTGTAAAGGGCATTGGGCAGCCCTTAAGGCTCGTGGGTTTTGTAGTTCTCTAATTTTCCCAGGGACTGTTAAGTACTTAGCACTTCAAGGGTGCCCACTTCTTAGTTTTATTTGTGAGTATTGCTGAGTTTCGTTTTTACTCATACAACTGTTTTTCCTCTGTCAGAGACCCAGCTGTTAGTCACGTGGATCGCCCTCTCAAAAAAAGCAGACCCTCGATATTCATAATTGTTTATTTCCCTTTTTTAAATAATCCAAAATACTAACGTTTTAAAGTATCCAGTAAGCTTTATACTTCTGAGTCTGTATATTTGAATGTTCCATGCTAGCATTACTCTTTTCCTCCAAGCTGATCCCTCAGAGAAGATCCAAATCTCATAGCACACACAACTATTTTAAACAATAGGTTTAACAATAACAGAACCATGCAGTGGTCTTGCACATGGTATTTCACCATCTTGATAAATTAAAAGTTGTTCAAAAACATTGGGCAATGGGAATTGTGAAATACCAATTCCATTGTATTGCTTTGGTCCCCTAACATTTATTTACAGCATTCTGTAGAGGCTTATTTGGAAGACAGTCATATATATACACAGCTGTGGTTCTCTGTTCATGGCCTTCACCACACTTCAATTCAGCCAAATAATGCCCTGTGCTCAGGTCTGTGGTAGAGGAAACCCTGAAGGGACCCATAATGTAGCAGAGTGCTCAGTAAATCATCAGTTGTGTAATTATGCAAAAATATCGACACATGCTTAGCTAGGTAGGAAATAGAATCAAAATACTTAAAAAACCTGCTGTTTGACATGTCACTTAATCATAAATACATTCTCTGGGCAAGACACAGTATCATGCACTGATAAGCTAAATTACTCAGCTTATAAAATATAAGGGGTAAATAGAAGGTAAAAGTCTCATAATACTTATGAATATACGTAAATGATAGTAGTTGAAGCAAGATGATGGTCAAGCAAAAGAAACTGTTTTTTGGTAGTGTATTTCCTTACCTTGTATGTTTAGACACATCAGGTAAGGTTTTCAAAAGTAATTACCTTTGAAAACTTACTGCAAAGCTGTATATATCCTAAGTGCACTAGATGTAAAAGAAGAGCAAATATTATGCAAGTCTTATAGCAAGATGAAGTCACAATTAATACTTTGTACTTGAATTTGAATTTGCCCCTACTTCTGCTTGGGATTTGGCAGCCCAACAGCATACTAGCCAGGGAAGCACCTTCCGTCCTTGTACTGCTGGAATAAACATATCAATATTTCTACTAAAAACTGTTTTTTGATTTTACACCTGGCAGCATAGCCTTAATATTGTTGCAAAATAGTTATTAATGTTACAATCCATTGTTCTAGCTTTTGGTTAATACCATCTCAGATTTGAAAGGGAAAGGTAGTATAATTGTAACAGCAGGAATGAGGATGTGAGGAAGGACTGAAACACACAAAGTAGACTCAAGGCAGAAGAGGAGGCAGCATGGTAGAGGAGAGGTGAGAAGAGGGAAGAGGCAGCAACTTGGAAAGAGGGTGATATGAGGGACTTCTTGAAAAATTCATCTGCCGGTAGTAGCACAGAGGAGGAAGAGAAAAGAAAGCTGCCCATCACTGAGGAGTTAAACAGTTATGTTGCCTGTTCCCGTCCTTGGAATAAGCTGAAAAAATGCAGGTACAAATTATTCTTTTTTTTTTTGGGGGGGGGGGGGGTGTTTCTAAATTAGTATGAGCAAGTCTGGAAACAAGGCTGCAACTGTGATTGAAAGGATTATCAGTGGTAGGCCAGAAGCACTTGAATACTTACTTGTTTCCCTGAGCCCATCTTCAAGTGACAATAACGCTATTAGGCTTGGTGAGTCATCCATAAAAGAGTCATATTCCTTACATTTTATCTTTGTGCATGCGTTACACATACAGCTTGGGAACTTAACCGCTAGTGTACTTAACGGAAGCAGTGCAGCCACATCAGCACCATGCTCATCCAGGCACAGCAGCATGCTCGTTATTTTCTTGTTGCTTCCACAAACCCACAAGCACTCTGCGAAGAACTGTGTTACGGCAAGTATGTATATCTGTGGTCAAGTGCAAACCTGGCAGAAAGTTTTTTGCACCCAGTCCTTAAAGTACTCAGAGAATTTTCTTTCTCATAGGCCTAGACAAATGCTTAGTTCAACTAGAAGGAGTACCTTAACACTGATGGCTGCAAATACCTTCCTATTTCTAAGACAACTCCTACCTGTTGCCAAACATCTTAGTGTTCTTTGCATTTATTACAGTTTTCACTGACTATAAGCAAAGAAAGTGTTGTCTGATGGTCTAGATCCATATTTTGAAATCCTGCTGCAGACGTGGGAAGCTGCAGGAAATATTTACCGAAATTACGGATGAATGCAGCATTAAAATCTGAAACAGAGCCAGAGGAGATAGGGATAGCACCGGCAGGCTCTCCATCTAGAAGTTTAGAAAGATGTTTGTAAAGTGAAGCATAGTGAGTGCACTAAGTTAAGAGGCAGGCTCAGATACAAAAATATAGTTGTGAGGGGGCGGATGCAGCACACACAGATGAAGGGGCATAGGCAAGATTTAGCAATAAAAGAGCAACTGTGCCAACTTGCAGTGAAGCACAAAAGAGCGCAAATTATTTTCCAGCCCTGAGAGGAGGGCCATCCCACAATTTAAATAACTGTTAGCTCATCAGCTTATGAAAAATGAAATCGGTGACATAATTGCTATCCATCAAGATAACCTCTGAAACAGCACTAACCTGCATTTGGAGAGCAAAAATATATGTTCCCTTGGTGTATACAAGAAGACAAGTGAAGACTAAGGAAAGGGGAAACAACAGACAGGGTTGGGGGAGGGACAGACTGAACGAACAACAGACCAATTTTGCTTAACTAAGCAGTTTCACTAGAATGGCTTCGAGACTGTTTCTAACTTCATCAGCAAGCATGAACTTTTGTACCTTTCTTTACAGTCTAGAAAAGAACTTTCACAGAATTATTTCTGTATACTATAAATTAGCTGTGATTGTCCATAATCAACCAACGTAACCCAAAATTTGGCTTCTGTTCTCTTGTTTAAGTTGTTCGTAGCTTAGGCTGGCAGTATTGTTCGAGTTTGCTTAGGGTTGTTAGTTTGGGATTCATTTTTTTGGAGAGGGGGGAAAATGAGGTGGAGGAGGTCTGAAGAATTTGTAGTCATTAAATGTTTCAAGTGTTAAGTCTTACTGTTTGAAAGCAATCCTCTATCTTTATGGTTGCATTCCATTACATTTCAAGTAAGATCAGATGACCCCAAAAGTCTACATTGCAACATGATTGAAAGGGGAACTCAGAGCCTCTTTTACGTGTGAAATTTGAATATTCTGTTATTTCAGGATGTTGCCTATTCTAAGCTCGTTGGTCTGAGCTACCTGATCAGAAGTTTTGCTTCTGATCAGGATCACAACTCTATAATTTCCAATTAAAGATCTCATCCACTTTCTGCTTTCTCAGCATTCACCTGAGATGCAGCAGAGACAGAAAATGCAAGGGTGTATGTGAAAGGGCCACTCTAGACGATATGATGTGAATGTTGGGCATTGGATAAATAATTACTGAAGAAGCATCAGGTGTAATTCCTGCTTCATCCTGTGCAAGAAGGATGCGATGTCTGCCCACTGCTCATGTTCTCAGAATTGTTTCTTGGAGACTGAAACTTCTTTTAAAGCTATTTCCAGCTTACATGTCTTCACTGTAGTGAACTTTCTGCTATTCAAACAGCTGTCGTCAGCTACAACAGACACTGTTTGCCCTAGCAGATTAATCCTAGTTGCCTAAGCAAGTATTAAAATAAAGATAAACTATATTTCTTAAGACAAAGGAAACTCTCTCAAAATTATACTGATGTCTCTTTCAGAAGTCTATAATGACATGACTACAGTCATCTAGTCTCAGAACTGATCTCAGAATTGTAACATAGATGTTAGTTGTCAGCTGCTTAGCTTCTGGCCGTGGATTTTCTGTGAAAATAATCCACACAAAGAGAAGGCTTCCTTTGCTATTTTCACATTGCTGCTACAGAGGGGAGCAAGATACAAAACTGTTTAGAAAAGTTACCTTAATTCTTAAAATTCCTTTGGAAGCAACCAATGCAATTCTTTATCTGAATGATACACTCATTTGAAGATAAAACTGTTAAATGTTTTTTTTTTATTGGTACATGATGTATAGTACATGATCCCATTCCCTCCTTTCAAGTGGGTCAGGAGTCATGAGAACTTATCTATGGTTTGAAGATATTTCTGTTGTTCTTTAGAGTATTTGCTGTTAGCCATGCTTGACCTGATGACAGCAACTACCTCTTGCAAAAGGATTTGGTTGGTTTCTCTTCTGAGATTTGAACTTCTGAATGTGTCTGGCAGGTAGATCAGCCTAAGTGATGGGCCCACAGGTCTGAAAAGTATCTCCTTTTGGTATCTTCTTGAGCGTACATAAGGCCATTTTTGGAATATGTTGTAAACAATTTGTGTACATGGCATTTATTTTTTTTGGTGATGGAGACTCAGTGGACTCAGTTTACTTTTCTGGTAAGAAGAATTTGTTTGCATCATTATATCATGGTTATCCTTCCAGAGATTGGGTGTATGTCACAAGCAGATGAAGGTTGGGCCTGAATTTTCAGGTTACATACTGCTTTAATAGTGATTACAGTGATACTGATACTGTGATAAAGTGTTACAGCAATACTGAACTTTCCCAGTGACTTAAGACCAAAATGAAGATATTCAATGGCATGGAGAACACAAAATGGGTTATATCTAAAACATTTTGGTAGAAAATACCCATTTAATAAGACTCACAGCTGGCAAAAGAAAAAAATAGGAAGCAAAGCTATTCACTATGCATTAAAAAATTTACCTTCATTTAACATATTTGTATTCTGCAAAATTGGTATCAATGGTATCTTTACATAAACCCAGATGAAGTTATCATCCTGAGAAGTCTGAGAAATCTGACTAACTGTACTGCAGTTAACACATCATATGAGAGGTTCTTTAGTTAGGAAATATATTTAAAAACCAAAAGCTAAGCAGAGGGGAATTAAAAGAGATTCTAAAACTTTTCCCCTTTTTTTTTTTTAAGTGATGTTTTCTACTGAGTCCTAAATGCCTAATCCATAATCAGCAAAGTTTCTAAGACAATCTGTTTCAGGTGGGGGAAGGGGGGGGAGAAAATGAGAAGAATGGAATAGCTAGGAGTAAAATAAATATTCTGTCTGCAGTATCAGCAACCCCAGGTGTTCAGAGCCATTAGCCAAGCTCTAAGAATCATGACATTGGAAATGAAAGTTGTTTTCTTTTTCCCCGTTTCCTGAACATCTTTCTCTAAGAAGCAGTTAAGTTGTATTTTCAGGCTTTGCTTCGCCATCATAAAGGCTACAAACTTTTTTTTAAGCTTATTTCTTCTTGCATTGAATGTTGTGGCTCCACAAACTTTAAGAAAGAAGCTAAATATTGTAAGATAATAAATTTGTAGGACTTAGCAAAAATTGTGAGGATACTGGAGAGCTTATTATACTTTTCCTCCATTGTGCGTCACTGACATTTGCATCTTCTCTCTGGGTGAAGGAGTTTATTGGTATTGTGTATGCTTTCAGAGCTGAAGCTCTCACTGCTTAGACCTTTGAGGTCACTTTGCAAATTGGCTTCATTCTTCTGGTCGTTTGTTTTGCTGCCCACTTACAGCAGTTTTTTCATAACAAAGACTGATGCAAAAAATCTCTACAAAATGTAGAGATTTAATTTAATCATCAAAAAGAGCCAAAGGAAATCCAAACTCCTGAAATGAAATGCTGCTTGTAATGCATTAGGAAGAGGACAATACAGAGGAGTACAACAATCACTGCTGATTTGAATGATGACATTTCCCCTGGTTTTGTTAAAAACAGACCCAGAATACTCTCCCCTATGTACTTTAAAACGCAAGTCAGTTGCTGTTCCCCTGAAGGAGGATTAAAAACTGGTCCTATGTCAACTCCAAATTGCTTTTCATGTATTACAAGGACTACCAGGTCCCTCCTTCACCAGAAAAACCTGCTCCTCAGGCACTCCTCTTCCTCATAGTTAGATGCATAGTCAGAGAGGCCATTATGAAGAATCTATAACCAGGTGGATTTTATATACAAAATCTGTTCTTGACTAAAGATTTGATACCTCTGACTGTTTCTATGGTTTGTTTGGTTTATCTTTGAGATTCTGCTTTTCTCCCCAAGTTTTTCACAAGACTTTTTTTTAAGGTTACTTTTTGAAAAAAATATTATTTCTGATTTTAACACTCCCTCTACAAAGTAGGAGACCTTCTGCCAGACCACTGCAAGCCATTTAGGATTAAATTAAGGATCATTACACTCTTAACTTCAACTCCTACTCACGTGTTGCCAGTACTCCCCTTTCCCTTAACACACGAGAATGTCTCATCTGTCAACCTGAGCCACCTAGACAGGGAGGTGTGAGATGGAGCCCAGGTTTCCTGTGTGGGTTCTTCCTTCACTTAACCAGGAGAACTAATTACCACCTGTCCGTTCTCGTCATTTACATCCAGTTCCCAGAAAGACAGACAGGTTTCTCCACAGTTTATTGTGAAAGAATTGGAACAACATATGCCACTGCTGCTGACATGAGGACATCAGCAATACATCTAAGGTCACGAAGGATCAGTAAAGGCATAATCTTAGATAGGCTTTTGCAGAGTGACTCATGCACCTGAGTATTAATCCTTGCAGCAAAGGCAGATCCTAAAGTAGGGCAGTGAAATTCTCCATATTAAATCCCATATTTTCCTGATAATTCCGTTTCTCTCTTGAAATAGTTCCTCTGGAAATGCCAACTTGATGAAGGATTTGTGAGCCTAAAATGCATGTTTCGTCTTTCCCTCCCTCCTTGATGTCAGTGGGTTTAACAAAGTGTATCGCTTTTTCTTCAGGCTGAGCATACAGTACTTCGGGCTTATTTATGCCTCATATCACAAGCAGTACAGATACTGCAGTCAAATTATACCCTCACATAAACCAACAATACAATCACATAGATTTTATTTTGAAACACTGAATATAAACATCACTTGACCCAGACTACTCTGGAGTCAAAGTTGAGATTGTAAAGTCACAGACTAAGCTAAATTCTCTTAAACGTCTATGCACAGGAGTCTGCAATGCAGTTTTGAGTTGAAATTCAGATCTGCTTAGTCATCATACTGATAAGAGATTTTGGATTTACGCAGATTGATTAACAGCCTTTTATAAACCTGTTCTTGCTAGATTCCCACAAGCATTACCATTTCACTTTTGAGATATGAAGTAACTGCCAGGAAAAGCCTCATTTACTCCAAACTCACCAGTGCTTTGGAGATGAAAAAGGAAAGGAGGAAAGAAAAGGTATGTTCTGTTCAACTCTGATACATGACCGCTTTTAACATTGTTATTTTGAATTTTTATTCATCTGTTCAATTAAAAACTTGCCTGTTAAGAACAGTATTAGCTACATCAAGTTCTTCCTCAATACAAAATGCAGTTGAAAACTTGTTTAAGATCTTCAAGTGTTTTTAGAGTTAAAACCCAAACAGCAGCTAGTTCTCTAATTTAGGCTCCAAATTATCTGATGACAGTGACAAAGAGCAAGGCTGGAACAGAGATTTCCCAGTTATAAAACATAAATCAACTGCACTAGATCTTTTCTTGCACCTTTCTGGAGCAGTGCAATAGACACAAAGTTAGAAAATATATCAGGGGAAAGAAACAAAACCAATTAGAATTATATACTTATTGCGCAATTTTAAGATATATTTTTTAAGAACATCACAGTCCTGTCTACATCCAGCTGTGGAAAATATAAATTTTTTTATATTTTTATTTTAATTTTTATACTGGGAATAGACATCCCTCCTCCTTTCTGCTCCTAGGCCCCTCATGTGGCAGCATCTCCACATTCCTTACAGAAACACCTCTTTCTCATGGCTGAGCATGAACATGGGCTGATGTCTTCTACTTTGCACCTGGGGAGGGTATGGTCCCAGGGGAGCACGCGAGCTGCCAGGCTTCGTCCATCTTCTCCTCTCCCTCAAGCCAAAGAGGTTCTGTCTCCGAGAGTAAAGGCACTGTGGGATAAAGCTGATGGTAGCTACCAAAAGCACTTCTGGATCATAGTCATTCTCACTAATGGGGAAAGGAAATGTCTGCTCTGTAACTTTAAACTGCATAGTTTTTCAGTAAATATGAAATAGCTTAAATAGACATATCGAATATACGTTGCAGTTCATCATTATAGCCCGTCTTGTGGTTGGTTTTGTTGTTCACCTAAAGTGGATGTCTGTCGAGTCATGTGTCTGAGCCATGTGATGATGAAAGATTCTGCTCTAGGCAAGCAGGTTTTCGTCCTTCCTCTTGACAAAGAATTGCTTCCATATGTAGATCTTAAAGCCAGAAAACCAGGGAAGTACAGAACATGATACATTTTTGTTCTGTGATACAGACACCCCTTGATTCAAAACTCTCCATCTTTGCTGCTCCTAAAGCTTTAAGCCTTCAAAAACTTTTGTATCTGTTAACTTCAGTACTAGAATAACTTTTCTCATCACTCTACACACAGAACTAAAGCAAACATGTTTAAGTGTCTGTAGGAATGTGACCAAAACACATTTAGACATCTTCTGACACCTGCCTACTGATTGGGATTGGGTAGCTTTATTCCAAACAGTGCTCCGCAAGCAGATTAATGTTTCAAAGGACAAGTCATCAGTATTCTGCTCCGAAATCTGGAGATATCCAGAACCTCTTTATCGCTTCAGCATTCTGTACCCAAAAATAACTATAAAGAGACAGAGCTTTGTTCCCCAAGGACATTTAGTTCTGGGATAATAAGGAAAAATACCTTTCTTCTCTTACCTTAGGTAAAAGCTGTGAGTAGAATTGCATTAATTCATTGGGATGCACATAGCTAGGACTAGGCTAGTTATACAGAAGCTGTCATAGCTTTGTAAACCCCTTCTTAAATCTTTATAGTATGCCCAGAGAAAGTTCAATTATGGAATGAATTACAATGAATTGGAATGAATCTGGAACAAATTGGAACTAGAGAAAGCAAAAATACATCTATTTCCACAGAACAGTTTCTTTTTTTTCCCTTTGTAGTTAACATTCTCATCATGTATGTAAAGTACATAGCTGCTGATTAAAAGATTGCAAAAGGGATATGGAAAAAAATCTTTTAAACATACAGAATGAAATACTTTGAGTGGCACTTTGTGATTTGTTTTCCAATTAAGAATGACATTTAATTTTAAGAGTTGAGCTGTTTTTAAGATAACATTTTGTTGGTCCAGGTGCATATGCCTACTACTGTGATTACCAACTGTAATTTTCAGGATTTTAGGCACAGAGTAGGCTACATGCTCCCTTGTATCTTTTTCCAATAGTCTCAGTTTAATGTGTAAGACTATACTTACCGTTGTGAGTGAAACAACGCCAAATTTATTTTTGGTTCCAGTTTTTATGTATTCCTAGATTATTAAGCAACCTGTAGGTTTTAGCTCTTCACTGACTTCACACGTATTTGGGGTAGAACAAGGGAAAACACAGCTTGTTAAGCAGATCATAAATCGTCCTAAGATCAGTTTTGAGGTGTGTAGGTGTTAGCATTGATTTCACAGTTTTTGCATTAAAATCCAATGGTCAAACTAATAAAACGTACTTTCTTCATAATGAATATTTGTAAATTGTTTAGTTAAAAATGACAACAGTTACAAGGAAAATACTTTTTTAAAGTTTTAAAGCTGTATGAAATGCTTCATAGAAATAAGTAAAACTACATGTCTACTGCTACCTTGCAGATAAGAGGCCTGCAGTGATGGCTACACGCTCATGTTAACCTGACACAAATTGACCCTGTCTTCCCACGCACCCAGTTTCTTACTCCCATTGACTTCCTGATGCTGGTACAAAGCACCGAGTATTTCGAGAGGGTGCAGTCAGGCAAGTTCAGGAGCACATGCCACCCATTTGGCAGCAGCATTTAATCAGCAGGATTTAATCACATTAAACTGACTGTATAATCATGACCTGATTCTGCAAAACCATAAGTTAGAGTTTTGCATCTTAAAAGACTGCATATTTTAATCATCTTATAACTTATATGGTACTAAGCACAAAGCAGGAGACCTATGGAAAAGAAATCTATTTCCACTTCAATATGATACAGCTGACAGTAGCACTGAAGCAAAACTGTGATGAGGGAATTAGTAGGTTGGATATGTGCTTTTTATATAATATCAAAAATAGGTGTGCCACGAAGTAAAAAGAGGAAGGACAGGGAACCTGGTTATTTCCTGTTTTGCTTTCAGAAAATTGTTTACTTCGAAATGTTAACATGTCTTTAAAAATGCTTTAAACAAACTGCCTGGATTAAATCAAAACAGTAATTATGATTTCATGAGTTATTCTGTGTCTTTTAGGACTGAGGCTTTGATCTCTGACATGCTATATCATATTAGTATACATTACAGACCACCATGATGTTACTTGACAAATAGGGATTCTTTCATTATGCTAGGACTCACACATAGTTAAAGTATCTTGCTGAGACTATAAAAATAATCTTTTTTCCCTGTATAAGCTTAATGCTGTATTTCAATTTTGTTTTTCATGAGTGTTAGGGAAATTTTCCAAACCAAATAAATAATCAGCTGTTCTTCATGTATCTGCTGTTGCATCACATGCAGATTACCAATGAAGGGTTTGTTTTAAATTGTATTTTCAGACTGATTTTTATAAGATAACAAAGTTGTGTGTGTGGGCGCATATGTATGTCTGTGAGCATGCACGCATACACGCATGCATGTTTATCTCTCTGACTGTTTTCCATTAATACCTTTGAGCCCCTTGGCTAATTCCAACCAAATTAACTTAGGACCAGAGTTCTAAAAATAAATATGTTCCTACAAGGCTTGGAAAATGGCCAAGTAAAATAAGGAAATCTTATCAGTGTCCTGATTAAAGGAAAGATTGTAGTGTAAGTGCATAAGTTATTAGACACTAGAGAATCTAGCTTCAGGACACCCTGTATTAATATCTCAGATGTGGAAAAGAGGGACTGTCTTGGCTTATGCCTAAACTGGATGGTGCTTGTTGTGATACGTTCAACACGTGTAGCTGTCTGGTTTTATGTCTTCTTTCTTTACCAACCTCCTTGGGAGTATTTCCAAGTCCTCCATTCAGGTGCAGCCTTTAATGTTACAGACCTGAGTCCCCAGAATACTCAGCTTCATGAAACTACTTGTTGAAGAGTTTTAAAGGATGCCTGATGCCTCCATCCAGCCTGTGTAGGTGTTTGTTGCCTGCAGACAGCAGTGCCAAGCAGGCAGAGCCTGCTACAGGAACATACATCCAGCCCTGCTACCCTGTCTTCCACCCTCTGGGATCCCCCTGTGCTTCGTGGAAATAATCTGCAATCAGATAGCTAACTGAAACGTCTAAAGATAGATTTGCAAAAGCTTCTCACCCCATTTTCACCTGTGAAGTCATAGGCCAGTCTCCATGGACTAGCAGAGACTTAGTGCTGCCAGCCACTTTCAAAAGTAGATCACGTAGCTTACAGGAATTGAAAGTGCATGAAACTTTGCAGGATGTGCCCCACTTGATATTTTCCAACTGTTTTTTTGGCTGTTTTTTTTTTTCCCCATTTGTCTGATACTTCCAAGCAAAATACTATATGGCAGTGTAAAAGTTTATCCTTTCTTATGAGTCTCACGTGTGTCAAGTACTTTTGTCAAAGCTTTTAAATTTACTTATTCTTATGTGAGCTTGATTTTCTTTTAAAAAAACACCCAAAACCCACAATACATAAGTTTCTTAATTTTGTTGTTGAAGGGAAAACTTTAAGAAGTGATGTAATGATGAAAAAGTGAATCAAAAGAAATAAAAAAAACCACAACCCCACACTTAGAAAAATAATCTCAGTCTTGTAGACTGGTCTCATGATTTTGACTCATGATTTTGAATGTCCTTGTATATTCATAGTGTATCTTAACTGGACAAAGAAGTCAAAGGGGATGTGCAGAACACTCATAGCAAGAGCAGTACTACAGTTACATACTACTTTTAGATATTTTTGTTTGCTGTAGCCTAGAAAAGGCACTCTCCATTTGGCATAGGATATAAAACTCTAGTATAAAAATGTGTTGTAAGTTGTAATTTGGTCTTTTCTGGTTATTCTGTATGCAAATATATTCAAAATGTTTGATGAAGAAGTGAAGTTTTCTTCTCTGTGAAACTGCATTTAGTATAGAAACTGGGAGGAGAAGAGACTGGTTTATTGTTACTCTTATTTTAATTGATGGCCATTTGATTCGGCAATAGTTTTTCCAGGTTCTAAAAGGCTAAGAAAATATAAGGACAACTATTTACTTCTTTTAAATTAATTATGAAGGACATTTTGGGAAATAATCATCATCCCTGCATGAAACTATTGCTTTAAAGGCAAACAGCAGTCAAAAATATGTGGATTAGGTAGCTTTTTCACGTAGTGGTGTACATATATAGCACAAATTTAGAAGCTTTTGTGGAGTTTGTGATCTGTTATGGAGCTTTTAGGGAATGTTGGTATTTCTAAAATATTTTACTATAGAAACTCATATGGAAGACCACTGATGATATATAAAACAGAGTCTAATTTAAAACTTTAAGTATCTGTGAATGCATTCCATAGTCCAATCATAAAACATATTTATAACCAAGGTGTTTTATAACTAAATATATATTTACTTAAATCCAAAGGTTAAAATGCACAACGGAGAGAAGTTATGTGATTACAGACACAGTCTCTTGTTATTTCAGTTACAGTGTGAGATTTCAAAATAAAATGGTTGAGGCTCCTATAATGTCTTTCCACAAGACCTAGAATTACAAAACTTAATATTCTTGATAACTTTTAGTTAAAAAAATACTTTCAAACCCTAATTATGAATAATAAGGAGCAAAGTAAGCTGTCTTAAAAACTGGAAATTAATATTAAAGTTTGGTTTCGTATGGATTTATGATGTAGTCCTGCATATGCTCTCACAATAATCCCATGTTGCCCCAGGTCCGTATAGCACACACTGCAGAACTCTGGTCTTCTCCAAAACCTTTGCTGAGCTGCTCCCTAGCAATGTCTCTGATGTCCACCATGATTTGCAAATATAACCCAAATACTCCAGAACCCACCATATCCTAAATCTATCTTGTCTTACCTGCTGGCTGTACAAGACAAAGCACATGGTATGATTAGGTCAGTTATGCACGTGCTGGGCGGGCTGGCCAGTGTATGTACATCAGCCAAGCACTTCTGTTAAGTAGGATGTAAAATGTTTGCATTTTTCATGTCTTTCTTTTAATGAACATTTGTAGCAGCTCTCTTCTCTCCCTAGGTGTCATTTTTTTCTTCACTGAACTTGAGGACATATACCAACTCTGAAACTTCAGTGTTTTTGTTGTCACTGATGCTACTAGGTTCCAAGTTACCTAAAGGGGAACTTGCAGAAGCATATATTTACTTATATAGCCATTTCATAACTCTCATTTTCTGAGGAAAGCGCACAAAAAAGAGCCAAATTCAAGTTGAAAAAAGTCCGATTACCTTCTGACTCTCTTCCACATTTTTTCATAGTGGTTTTAATATAAAAACCATGAGAAATTATCATACACAAGTAATTCTGAGCATGTTGTTTTTGAAGCCCATGCATTTCAGCATAATGCATTGGCTCCTAGAGTGATACTGGGTTAATTATATGATTCTGAGCTACTACAAAAGTGGAAGACCAACAAATGCTGAAGAAGAATGAGCCTCTGAATCAATATGTCTCCTGTGAAGTCAGATCGTATTCCCTGGGTACATATTCAGGGGTGACCTTTTAATGTATGGCTCCAAGTGTATAATACACTAGGCCTGCCATTTCCACAGTAGTTTTGCCATCTCTGGATTTTGAGTACAGGGTGTCGCTAATGAGCGTTTCAGTTGTGAGGCTTGTTCTACATTGTCTCTGTCAATCCAATTATAATTATGTTTATTCATGAAAATCTGTAGTAGTTTCTGATGCTCTCTCAAGCTTCTAACATTAGTGCAGGAATACCTTAAGATTATTTATTTTGCCAACTTTATAACAATCTGTCTGAATTTCCTCTTAATCACATTATCTTTTTTCTTTTTCCCATATAATCCCCAGGAGACCTAATTTAGTGCATTTTATCTTCCACAGTGATGGCTTTACCTTTATGCTTAGTTGAAGAACCGACTAAAAATTAAAAATAAAAACCTCTACAATCAAATGAGGAAGCTACTAATAGGTGAATAAATTCACAAAATTATTTAAAGGTCAGAAAGGACATCTAATACAGTTGCTATCTGTCAAACAGACAACAATGCCAAAGCCCCCACTTATTATAAAATTTGTGACAAAATGTTTTCAAGGATTACTGTCTTTTATTCATCACCAGAATTGCTTGGTGCAAAGTCCCTTGAAGACTAAAAATTGCATTCTGTGCTCATAAATAATGGGAAATAAGTGAGTATTTTCTCCACAGTCTTTGTTCCAGCTGGTGTTGCTAATGTTTATAAATGTATACCTGTGTTAAATTAGCTTTTTAGGAGAGGAAGTGAGAGGCTGTCTGGTTGTTTAATTGTATCAGTTATGCCACTGAGGCAATATTTTTGAGTTTCTTTTTTTTCAGCAGGATAACTGTAATTCTGTAGCCAGAGGCATTCTCCTGGTGAACATGGACAGGTGGTTCATATCAGGGCCCCGAGTGCACAAAGAGGCTGCAGCTGCTGCGAGAGGCCCCACCTGGGACCTTCACCCACACAGCTGCTGCCACTGGCCCAAGACCTCCATTTAAGCTCTGGCCTAGAGCTCTGTTGTAAGTGTACTTCTTTTTGTCCCTCTTTGTTGGGGTGTTGTTTTGTTTGTGTTTTGTGGGTTAAACTGAGACTTGTTATCTTGCCTTTGCCTAATGATGGCCGGGTAGTTGGTGGGACCTGTTGTCATTGCTATTCCTGTTCTTCTTGCCCTGCTGTGGTGTGGTGGGACTGTGTTCTGTTGGTGAGGTTTTGCCCATGCTGTGCTTGTCTGCAGCTCCCCTTCCCTTGTAGGGGAGCCTGGCTCTTGCTGCTCTATAGCAACTTCTGACTCAAGTCTGCTGGCTTGGATTTTCTTTCATTTCTTCAAATACAAAAGCCATCTATGAATGGAGAATGTGGTGAGTCTTCATCTTAGAGTTCATTGTACCAATTAAAAATGGGAAGAGGACCATGCTTCTAATTTTGGAAGAGTATTGGGAAATCTCTGCTAATCTGAAAAATTGCTGATACATACAGGAATCTCAACAAACTTAGCCAATTACTTTTCTTTCCTGGCTGTAAGTATTAGTCACTTATTTACTTTAGTGTCAGCTGAGTGTTGCTCTTTCAAGCCTATTACTGTATATTAAACAAATGGGAAAGTATTTTGTAGTGGAGGGTTGTAGAATGTACTATTTCTATATGCCAGAAGCAACAAATGTTCAGTTTGGCCTGCTGAGTTTTATTAAGAGTATAACACCAAAGAAAAACTTGGTATAACCTTACCATTTACTGTAATGGATGCAGTGCTATGCCAAACCTATCAGTTTTCCCTGCATGCTACCAGCCTATTCTTTCTGAAGCCCTCTTGCTTGACACCTCAGAATACAGCTAATAAAAAAAAAGCTCCCTTTCTAGAAGCACGCAACTAACTTACTGCATGATCTAAGCTTCTACATTAGCATATAGAAAATGGAGGAAGGAGGGCTGGGGAAAGCAGTAGAAGTAAAATAAGCAAAGACATGCTTTGCTAGGAGACTCAAAGGTACTGGATTATTCTCCTTGTATTTTAAAAGGTCTTGGGTGGTTTGTCACTCACCTGATAGGTGATGTTAGTTGTATATTTGGGCTATGAATTGTTATGCTGATCTGTTTACCATGTGTAATTCTGCAAGAAGTGTTGGAAAACCTAGTGCAATGTTTTCTTTTGGAATGTGCTAGAACATAAAGTAAATTTTCCACTTCAGTAGAGCAAGTCAGATTGTGGAACCTAATTACCTATTGCAAGACTAGAACTCAGCTTCCTGCAGAAGTGCTGTGTAGATGCCAAAGGTATTTTGGGTTAGCAAAACTAATTTATGTCAATAAGGGATCATTTCAGCATGAAATCTAAAGGTTACAAGATATGCGGAAGAAATGCTGTCACAGGGAGCAGCTGAAAATTGCAGCTGTATATCCAAGAAGTAGAAAGTACACATCACTTCTCCACTGACAAATGTAACTCCAGATCAATACTTCATTTTTGTTTGCTTCATGGCAGTTCTACACAGCAACTTTAAACCTATGAAATGTGAGACAAGGACAGGAAAACATGGTTTCTCTAAGACATCTAGTTTAAATTATTTCTAAGCACTCTTTCCAAAAGCCATTTCCCCTCCTGCCATATGTGCTGGTGACATACTGGTGCTGTGGTCTCTGCTAGCACCCTGTGGTGATGCTCGGTGGAGCTGGGAGTGCCCAAGCGTGGTTGCGGGGCGGCAACTCAGCCCACTCCTTCCGGTCCTCTTTTACCCCAATTTGGTGTCAGTTCAGGCACTCTTTATCAAGATTATTTATTAGTTTTGGTTTCTTTTTGTTGGAAGATACAATTTTTACCGAATAACTACACCAGCTATTAACTGATAACACTTTACTGATTGGTGCTTGGAGAAACAGGATGTGACTTAGCTTGTGAAATGTACACATAAGAACTTCTTTCCTTAAGCAAGGACTTTATCCAAACTCATTCTGCCTTTCTGTCAGAATTTGATGTATGCTTTAAAAGTATTAGAATTTCTGAAGAAGGACCGTAAGGAAAACTTGGTATATGTTTGGGTATTGTGTGTTTTCATTGTAAACTTATCTTTATCTCTTAGCCTATTCAGTGACAGCAGAAATAAGAGCAGGTTATTAACTGTTGCTTTTAGCTAAGCTCTGCAATTTGATTTGCAAATTGCAATACAGAGGGTTTCTGCAGCCAGAGGCATATTCAAAGTGAAGCATCATCTCTCTGCAGTGCAGCACTATCTCCACTGTTGCTCGTGTGATTTCAGTGGTCCTAGATGAAGTTGGCAAAGTATGTGACATGTGAATCAACTCAACTGCAGCAAAGCAGATTGTGTTTGTCAGGTAGAGACATGGATATTTTACCCTTTCTCTTGACCTCCATGATGGGACTGAGGTTCAAAATTCCAGTCTCTAGAGGTTATAAGTTGTGTTTGTTCATATTAGAATTGGGTCATTACAGTTTATTTTTGTCCCTCCTATTTCTTTTCTTGCAAGTATTCGGGCTACTTATTGAACAAAGGCTCCCTGGGCTACTAATAGAGTTAGAACCCAGCCTCTACATAGATTTAAAAAAAAAAAGGGGGTCATCAGCTGGAAACCTAGATTTTGAAGGAATTCAGTCATCTGAAGAAAAAAAGTATGCTTTTCTATGCTGCTTTTCAGTACTTTGGCAGTTTTCTATCATTGAACCTAAGTGCAGAAGTGCACAAGCATTTGAATTATCTGTAAATACTGTAGATGGAAGTAGTTCTGCAGCTGTGAATTTTATAATGACCTGCTTCTAGGGAAGAATCATGCATTTATGGGTTGTCCAAGTATTCACACTGCTTGTCCTGTATCTGAGGGCTTCAAGACTTTGGCTGCTATGATAAATGTTACTTTTGTAACTAAGCAAGGTATTGGCTGGACCTCATGCTGTGGATCATCTACAAAGATAAATGTACTTTTAATACAAAGTATGTATTTGTAACTTTTCGGAAAATACAGCATACCGTGTCCCTTTCAAATAATACTAAATGATGCTATGATTCTGAACAATCCAGGTACGCTCGGATGAACAGAATCCTTTAATTACTGCAGACAAGAAATATCCCTTAGAACTTTGCCTCTTTGTCTTCTATATTTAAGGAATGCCAATGATAATGAAACTAAACAAACATTTCCAAGTGTATGAAACGGATTATCTGCCATTGCTATGCGTCCAGATCTTCTTTGCAAAGTCACTGAGTTTACACAAAATTAAGAGGATGGGAAGGAAAGGAATTGCTGTGCATGAGGGAGGCAGGAAAAACTTAAAAGCAGAGCAGACTTAGAAAGTAGGGAAGTGGTCATTTATTACTGTATAACTATAGCTTGATAAACAATTATTTGACATAAGCTGAACCGCAGTTTCCCTGTATTGTGAGAATCCAGTACTTCAACTGCAAGAATAGATGCAACTTCTGAACATCTAATGGCTTGTAATGAACTTTGCACAAACTTTACTACCATATTTGTGATGTGACCAGTCTGCACAAACCGTGATCGTGATATAGCAACATTAACAGCATGGCTTCTACAAATGCTTCTGAAGTGCCAGTGATGGACTTAATGCTGCACAGCAGTGCTGTAATGGGAAGTAACATGGTTATAACATGTCAGCTAATGTCTGAAACAGAATTTACTGGTGGATTTGAGGTTTGCTGTAAGCAAGGAAAGAGACATTGTGCTTCCAGCATATAGTGACATACCATGGCTATGCCCAAAGAACCTACTTTAAAGTAGTTAATAGCTATTACTATCCAACTGTAGAAACAAACTCCCTGTGGTTTAATTGCCACTGTTGGGAGGCGGAGTATGTAATTCTGGTCAGGATGATAGACAGGTGTTAAGGAGAGTGGTACAGACAGTCAAACAGAATTTAGCACTCTTCAGAAGAAGCTGGAGGAAAAATGAAGTGTTGATGTATTTGAGAAAGGGATTGCATTATCCTGTGTATCCTATACCTAGTGGCAATTTAGAGTGAGGCTGCAAGGTGCTTCTGCAATACAAACATGAAAGTTTCAAAATGAATATACATTACTGATTTCTTTTTAAAGGAAAAATAAATGTCCTCTGTAGTGATACATTAGACTGACATACTTTTATACGAGGAAAAATTGTTTTCACTGACATGAAAGTTTCTTGAACTTCACTTTGGGTGGTGGACTAGAAGGCCAAATTTCAAAGACAGTAAGCTTGAATATAAAATTCGTTCCAGAAGAACTTAAGTACTCTTAATGAAACTAAGAAAACCTTGAACCCTCCTTTTTAAGTCAGATGTGCAAGACTGCTGGTATGCAATTTTACCATAATATAACTTGCTCAAATGTGATTTTTGAGACAAACACTGAGAAAATGCAAAAAAGTAGAACTTACTAATTAGGAAAGAATGCCATCATTATTTTGGATCCTCTGTATCTGACTATGGTAAGTATACTAGACAGGTTTATTAATGGGATTGTTATTAAAATTAATGCAGTAGCTTGTATTTGCCAATAAGATAGAGCAAGCCCTCAAAACTATAATTTCTTTACTATGTTTCCCACTAGCTCTGCCTCTGCACAGCAGTAATCATTAAGATGTTAAATGACATCTAAGACTTTCACCTTTCCCAGGAGTCAAATGTGTTTATCTAGGATGGTAATTTTTCCCGTTATTCTATTAAACAGGAGTGCATGCTGATAAAATGCCCTCGAGCCTTCTCTTCTTCAGGTTGAACAGTCACTGCTCTGTCTCATATGAGAGGTGCTCCAGTCCCTTCATTTTTGTGACCCATCACTGGACTTGCTCCAGTGTGTCCATGTCTCTCTTTTACTGGGGAGCCTTATCCCCAGAACTGGACATTAGACATGTCTGCCTCACCAGTGCAGAGCAGAGGGTGAGGATCGCCTCTCTCAACATTGGCCAGCTACCTCAGCACTCCTGGGTGGGTCCCATCAGGTCCCATGGATGGTTGTCCAGTTTGTTTAAATGTTCCCTAACCTGATCATCTATGGATGATCAGTCCTCATTGCTCTAGACTTTCCCACTGGCCTTACCTGTGCAGAAGGCATTTAGTACCTTGGCATTGTCAATGTCCCTTGATATTAGGCCCTCTTTCCATTTAGCAAGAGGCCCACACTTTTTCAAATCTTCCTTTTGTGGCTGCTATCTTGGCAGAAGCTCTTCTGGTTGCCCTTCATGTGCCATGTCAGATTCAACTCCAGATGGGCTTTGGCTTTCTTAACCCATCTGTGAGTGCTTGGATAGTGTCTCTGTGGGTCTCCTGGAGGAGAGACTTCTTCCACCCCTGGAAGAGACCCCACTTTCACCTCTGCTTTACTTCATTCTTATGTTTGAGTTTTTTCAGGAGCTCCCTGACAAAGGCCATGCAGGCCTTTGCTTGACCTCCTGCCCCTCAGCTGGAGGGATCCTTGAAAATCAACCAGCTCTCTTGGATCCCTCTTTCCTCTAGGACTAACTTGGGGGATTCTTCCAGGAAACCCCCTGAACAGGCCAAAGTCTTTTTTCCTCAAGTCCAGGGTTGTGGTTCTGCTTATTTGCCTTGTTCCCTCCTCTCAGGACCCTGAACTCCACAATGTCATGGTCACTGCGGCCAAAGCTACCCACAACCTTCACATTCACAACCAGTTCCTCCTTGTTTGTCCAGCAGAGCGTCTGCCTTTGTTCATTGCTCAGTTGTCAGAAAGTGACCACCAGTGCCCTCCAGAAACCTTTTGGATTGCTTGTGCCCTGCTGTATTGTCTGTTCAACAGATAATGGGAGGTTACATCCTTCCTGATGAACATTAGGGACAGCAAATGTGAAGCTCCTTCAGTTGTGTGAAGAGGCCTCATCTACTCCTTCCTGATCAGATGGTCTGTAGCAAACACCCACCACAAGATTGCCCATGTTGGCCTGCCCTCCCATCCTGCCCCTTAAGCTTTCAGCTGACTCTTTTTCCATCCCAGGGCAGAACTCCAGGCATCCTTGCTGCTCCCCCACATGAAGGATAGTTCCCTCTCCTTCCCCTCCTGGTCCTGTCCTCCTTAAAAAGCCTGCATCCACCCATGACAGCTCTCCAGTCAGGTGAGCTGTGCTACCATATCTCTGTGGTCCTGATGGTACTTTAGTCCTGCAGCTGCATACAGACTTCTGCTTCCTCCTGCTTGTTCCCCATGCTGTGTGTGTTAGTGTTCAGGCACTTGGGAGGTACCCAGTTCTGCTGATTTCCAAGAAAAGGTGTAAGAGTGTTCCTTGTCGCGCTTCCCCCCCCCTTCTGCTCTGTTTTGTTTTAAAGGTCTGTCTCATTCATGTCTTCTTGGAACATTTGCTTGCCAAACCTGGTCCACCACTTCCTCACCTGGCTATTGGTTGTCATCTCCCTGTTTTAAATTTCTCCTCATCAGGTTGGCTAGCCTGTTAATGAAGACGGGTTTTTTTCCCACCTGGTCAGGTGAATCCAATCTCTTTCTACCTATCCTTGAGAGGCTTCTGTCATAAAAACCTGAATCCCTGTCATCAACACCAGCTGTGCAACCAGTTGTTGACCCACGCATGAGTAACTGCAATTCAATACGCATGCCAAACCTGGGGGTGTACCCACCTTTATTTGCCAGGAACGAGCTCTTGGAGGAGATCTCTAGGATGTGAACATAATCTTTGCTATACTTTCAGCCTTTGGTTACATGCTTGCTGCCAAGAGCACTTCAGATTCTGTTAGTTGAAACTTACTGCTTTCAGATACAAAGTTTCTGCATTCTTCTCTGTTGGGGTGAATTTCTTACAGATTGGATTTTTATTGGATTTTTATTCATTTGAAAGAAATATTGTTCACACTGGATTTTTCAAAGTGCATATATTTTCTAGTAACTTAGAGCTGAGTATTTTCTTGATTGGATTTCATTTTAATAGGTCATCTGAGTGGCCACAATCTCTTAATTGAAAAGAAGGCAAGGATTAGGAAATAAATAGCAAACAAATGTCTATTGAGGGCAGAAGTAACGACCTCTAGTTTGTTAGAGATTTGCCTTTTATGCCTAATGCCTCCCTTCACTGCAACAGCCCTAACTATCGCTGATATTCCTTTGAACCTTACCCTCCACATGGCAAATCAGACAAAAGCTAGTATGTGGTTTTTCTAATGTAGAGTTATGCACAAGCTGATCAGCTGGCTGTAAAAGCTTGGGGGCGAGGAGGTAAAATGGCTTAATTTTGTTTGCCTTTGCTTTATAGGTGGCTATTAATTTAGCTTTATCCCCTCTACTCAATCATAGATTTCCTCAAAGCTTGTAAGAATTGAAATCTTTCCAGTTTGGTTTGTAGTGGTCAATGCATTAAAATCTTATCGGGGACAGACTTCCAGACTTGTGATTGTACAACGAGCTTGACCAAATCCTGCTGTATCAGAAAACTAGCTGAAAAAGGGTATGTAATAAGCTTGTCCTATGTGAAAGAAGAGACAGGTGTTAGTGTAAGGGGGGGGGTATCAAAGTGGGCAAAGTTCCACTTCCCTTTGTGCCGTAGACTTGTATGCATCTGTAATGTACTACTTGTTGTGTATCTCTAATAGGGATAATTTTTTTAATATAAAATGTGTGTAAACTGCTATAGGAAGTCATATTAGTCATATTATGGAAATCATCAGTGTCTGGAGAAGCTTGATATTCACAGGACATTGGGCAATGACCACCTGCAGGATTCACTCCGGTCCTCAGCTGTCACAACTGCTTTCATGCAGAGATTACTTTTCTAAAGGACAACACAGGATTTCTCAGCATTTTAAAGTTACTTCTTGTACTGGATCTGGCTGGGATGGAATTAACTTCCCTATAGTGCTGTGCTTTGTGTTTGTAGCTCGAGCGGTGTTGATAACACAGCAATGTTTTAGCTATTGCTGAGCAGTGCTCGCACAGCATCAAGGCTGTCTCTCCAATCTCCCCCTGCCAAAAGGCCAGCAGGCTGGGGGTGGGCAAGGGGTTGGGAGGGGACATAGCTGGGACAGCTGTCCCAAACTGACTAAAGAGGTATTCCATACTGTATGACACCATTCATGCTCAGCAATAAAAGTTAAGGGGTGGGAGGGAGAAGGAGTGTTGTGGTTTGGGCCGGACTGGCCACAGAAATTAATGACAGATGCTCTCTTTTACTTCTTTCTGCTTTAGAGAAGGGAGAGCATGTCCCTTCAGAGAGAGAAAAGACTTATGAGTTTAAAAAAGAAACTAAACTACTTTAATGAAGATATTAATAATAAAAAGAAAATAATTACAGATATACAATATATACAAAACTGTATTGAGCTTCCAGGATGACGATCATGTCACTGGCAAGCACTGGGAAGTCCCAAACTGGACTCGGCAACAGATGGGAACTTGGTTCCAGATCTGGCTTCAGGAATGTGTGGATCAGGATCAAAGGCAGATGAACAGAGTCCTCCTTCGGTCCAGAGGAGGACCACAAAGATGATCAGAGGGCTGAAGCACTTCTCCTATGAAAACAGGCTGCGAGATATGGGGTTGTTCAGCCTGGAGAAGAGAAGGCTCTGGGGAGACCTTATAGCAGCCTTCCAGTATCTGAAGGGCACCTACAAGAATGCTGGAGAGGGACTTTTACAAGGGCATGGAGTGATAGGATGAGGGGGAAAGGCTTCAAACTGGAAGAGTGGGGATTTAGAATAGATATAGAATCATAGAATGGTTTAGGTTGGAAGGGACCTTGAAGATCATCGAGTTCCAACCCCCCTGCCGTAGGCAGGGATACCTCTCACCAGACCAGGTTGCCCAAGGCCACGTCCAGCCTGGCCTTGAACACCTCCAGGGATGGGGCTTCAACAACCTCTCTGGGCAACCTGTTCCAGTGCCTCACCACCCTTAAAGTGAAAAACTTCTTCCTAATGTTTAATCTAAACCTGCCCTCTTCCAGCTTAAAGCCGTTCCCCCTCGTCCTATCACTACATGCCCTTGTAAAAAGTCCTTCCCCAGCTCTCCTGTAGGCCCCCTTTAGGTACTGGAAGGCCGCAATAAGATCTCCCCGGAGCCTTCTCTTCTCCAGGCTGAACAGCCCCAACTCTCTCAGCCTCTCCTCATAGGAGAGGTGCTCCAGCCCTCTGATCATCCTCGTGGCTCTCCTCTGGACGCGCTCCAGCAGGTCCATGTCCTTATGTTGGGGACTCCAGAGCTGGATGCAATACTCCAGGTGGGGTCTCACGAGAGCAGAGTAGAGGGGCAGAATCACCTCCCTTGACCTGCCGGCCACACTTCTTCTGATGCAGCCCAGGATATGGTTGGCCTTCTGGGCTGCGATCGCACATTGCTTGCTCATGTCGAGCTTCTCATCAATCATCACCCCCAGGTCCTTCTCCACAGGGCTGCTCTCCAGCCATTCTCCGCTGAGCCTGTATTTGTGCTTGGGATTGCCCCGACCCAGATGTAGGACCTTGCACTTGGCCTTGTTGAACTGCATGAGGTTGGCTTGGGCCCACCTCTCCAGCCTGTCCGGGTCCCTCTGGATGGCATCCCTCCCCTCAAGTGTGTATTAGGAAAAATTTTCACTATGAGGGTGATGAGGCACTGGAACAGGTTGCCCAGGGAAGTCGTGGGTGCACCATCCCTGGAGGTGTTCAAGGCCAGGCTGGATGGGGCTTTGAGCAACCTGGTCTAGTGTGAGGTGTCCCTGCCCATGGCAGGGGTACTAGAACTAGATGACCTTCAAGGTCGCTTCCAACCTAAACCATTCTATGATTGGGTGCCAGCAATTGAAGAAAGAGGGCTGACCCTTTGATCCCTCAGCTTTTATACTGAGCATGAGGCAGATGGGATAGAATACCCTGTTGGTCAGTTTTGGGTCTCCTGTCCGCTCCTCCCTGCAGGTGGGACCCTGCTGCGATTTTCCACTTCCAACCCTCCAATGGGTCATATAACAAAGTTAGTAATGTGTGTAAGCAGGGGCCTGTCTGCATACCATTCCTTGGCATAAGTTATAAACAATCGGGTGTTATCACTGCTGGAAGCCACAGTGTCTGACAAATACGCTGTTAATTTCAGGGAGTTCAGTTAGTTGAAGAGGCTTAACTGAAAAGTAAAATTAGTGAGAAGAAAATTGGTTCTGTTTTATCTCAAACCAGGACAGGGAGGTGGATGCGGGGCACTTGCTGTGAAGGTATTTGTCTTCTGAAGTGTCATGGTTTGGGCAAACCAGCACATGAAGCAGCTGCTATGTATACTGAGGCCCTGCTTCCCAGGAAGTGGCTGGACATCACCTGCTGATGGGAAGTGGAGAGGAAGCTTTCTCTTTTTTTGCTTTGCTTCTACTTGCAGCTTATGATTCTTTCATTAAAGTGCCTTTATCTTGACCCACAAATTTTTCATCATCTTTTCTCCCCCTATCCTGTTGAGGAGGGGAAGTAAGAGAGCAGCTTGGTGGGCACCTCACAGCCACCGCACTTATTAAGTATAATCAATATTTTAGCTTAAATACAAATGTGAAAATAAAATTCAGAATTCTTACAGCAGGCTGTATTTGTTGGCTTTAAAATGTGTCTATGATGAAATGAACTACTAATGAATGTGTGGAGACTTGCTAGTACATATGCAGTCCCCATGGACTGAAAGTGACTGTCAAGAAGAAAAAAATGGCACCTTGTTTTCAATACTACTTTCTCAGTCTATTGATCACCATTAATAGGGTGAGACTAACACATGCTAGTAATGATCTCTAGTTCCTTAGTGGTTTTTAAATAGATTGATACCTGTCAAGAAATCAAGCGCATCACCAGATTCAATTTGTAATCTGAGACAAATCTGTATTCATTTTACTGGTGTTCAAAGACTATGCTCACTAGGGCTACTTGGGTCCTGAATATTGTAATATTAAAGCTGTCTATCTTGAATATAAATATAGCCAATATTAACATCAAAGATTTAACTCTAGGTGGCAGTTTATTCCACTATTTTTTAGAAAAATGCAGGCTTAGCAGAAGCATATTGATCAGCAAGCTTTTGTAAGTGCAACACTATAAATGCTGAAAGAGACAGCAAATCAAGCTGTGATAACAGCTATTCTGATTTTTAAAAAAATACTTCTTCCTTTAGCCAGGTCACTGAGCAAATGGGTTTCAGAGGATATGACTCAAATTTTACTTTCCTAAAGATTAGTCTTTTCTATAGATCTGATGTGGCTGGGAAGGGCCTGATCCTGATTCCTGAAACCCTCTGCCAGTTCTTCTGTTACCAAATTTGGGGTCTAACCAGTCAGTAGCTACTGAATAAATTGTCTCTACTCTTGCTATTGCTACTTCAAGTACTTGATGTTGGCTGCTGCTCCTGAGCAGCCGGCACTTGTGTCTGCAGCCCCTTGTGGTGTTCGTTGTTGCAATGTGAGCTCATGTCCTGGCTTTCTGTAGGCCATTTGCACCAAGACTGAGGGTTCACAGCAAACAGTTTTGTCTCATTGCACTGTGTGGTGGGTTGACCCTGGCTGGACACCAGGTGCCCACCAAAGCTGCTCGTATCGCTCCCCCTCCTCAGCTGGACAGGGGAGAGAAAATAGAATGAAAGGCTTGTGGGTCGAGATAAGGACAGGTAGATAACTCAGCAATTACAATCACAGGCAAAACAGGCTTGACTTGGGGAAAATTAATTTAATTTATTACCAATCCAATAATAGTAGGCTAATGAGAAATAAAAACTAAATCTTAAAACACCTTCCCCCCGACCATTCCCTTCTTCCCAGGCTCAGCTTCACTCTTGATTTCTTTACCTCCCCCCCCGACCTGGTGGTGGAGGGGTACAGGGAATGGTGGTTATGGTCAGTTCCCCACACATTGTTTCTGCTGCTCCGTCCTCCTCAGGGACAGGACTCTTCACACTCTTCCCCTGCTCCAGCGTGTGGTCCCTACCATGGGAGACAGTCCTCCATGAACTTCTCCAATGTGGGTCCTTCCCACGGGCTGCAGCTCTTCATGAACTGCTCCAGCGTGGGTACCTTCCATGGGATGCAGTCCTTCAGGAACAGACTGCTCCAGTCTGGGTCGCCCATGGGGTCACAAGTCTTGCCAGCAAACCTGCTCCAGTGTTGGCTCCTGTCTCCATGGGGCCACAGGTCCTGCCAGGAGCCTGCTACAGCTTGGGCTTCCCATGGGGTCACAGCCTCCTTTGAGCATCCACCTGCTCTGGTGTGGGGTCCCCCATGGGCTGCAGGTGGATATCTGTTCCACCATTAACTCCATGGGCTGCAGGTGGACAGCCTGCTTCATCATGGTCTTCACCACAGGCTGCAGGGGAATCTCTGCTCCAGCACCTGGAGCACCTCCTCCCACTCCTCCTTCACTGACCTTGGTGTCTACACAGTTGTTCCTCTCACATATTCTCACTCCTCTCCTCTGGCTGCTGTTGCAGAGCAGGTTTTTTCCCCCCCTTCTTAAATATGTTATCACAGAGGCGCTACCACTGTTGCTGATGGGCTCGGCCTTGGCCAGCGGTGGGTCTGCCTTGGAGCTGGCTGGCACTGGCTCTATCAGACATGGGGGAAGCTTCTAGCAGCTTCTCACAGAAGCCACCCCTATAGCCCCCGTGCTACCAAAACCTTGCTGTGCAAACCCAATACACGCTTGCTGAACTCCTTGTGAAACTAATCCCTTTTTAAGACACAGGAATTACAAACAATTAATTTAGGGGGAATGAAGACTCACTAAGTGATGGTGTAATAACAATGCATTTATCCCAGATCCAGGCAGTGCAGTTCTAGAGGGACTCCGATCAGGCCATTAACATTTTGAAGGAAAAATAAAATGAAAAAAAAACTCCAGCTAGGAGTGGTCCAATATATAGGCACTATGATGAAAACATATTGGCAGATTTCTCTGTCGCTAGAATTGCAAAAGATAATGAGCTTTCAGCACCGTTTTGGCTCTTTCAATTTTGCTCTCTGCTTTCTGCAGCGGTGAATGTTTGTCATGTAACAGGCAGAGTCCTCAGCCCATGTACACCCACCTCAAGAATGGTATCATTATATTAGCAATACTACTATACTGACGTAGTAGATGAAAGCTGTACTGCAGTTTCTTCTAGAGGTCAGGTTTACTGCAGATACCACTAAATGCAGTTGCATATTTGGGGAGGCAATCTGTCTGGGCTACATAATTGAAATAAGGCTTGTCCTAAGCAAAGCATATTCCCTACGGAGCTCCACAACCCTTCACACAGATTGCTATGCTCAGCTCATTCTCATAGGGATTTGCTACCAAACTGGTTTCGGATGGGCCTGATAAAATGAAGGCAAACCTAAGCACCAGTGGATTGATGATTGTAAAAAGGACTTTTTCATGTGAAGAAGAAAATGATAGACCCATAGCAAAATTCAGGCTGTAAGAGAAAAGCCCTGGAGGGTTCTAGTCCTACCTCCTGCTTGAAGCAGGGTCAGCCAGGAATCAGGCCAGGTTACTCTGCTCCCTGCTGAGAGGTTCATTTTGCAGACTGATAACTGATGGTGGGTTACACGTGCAAATAAAGCCAAGGGAGAGGAATGGGCATCCTTCATATTAACAGGAAGTAATTTCTGAGACTGACAGTATAACTCATAATTGAGAGAGTCAGTGGATATTATTAGGTATTACTTACAAGGAAAACTTTCCCTCTTAACATATTTTCCCTTTCTTCCTACATACAACTGAACTGTATGAAGAATTTTAATAATAGTCTCAAATGATGTGCCATGATACTTCAGGTATATATGTTTGCAATGCAGCAATGAACAAGAATTGTCATTTGCAGTTGGAAAATTGAAATATAAAACCAAATAAGCTAGGAATGTCACTACAGAACTTATTTGCAAAATGATCTACATTGGGAAACATCAATAAAAAATATAAAGACGGGCCGGTACAGAGGAAGGGCATAACCTGTTGTAAATGAAACTCCAGCAATTATTGCTGCTGGACTAAACTCTAGTCTATCTGCTAAGCTAGATGTTTAATACATGAACTAAAACAAAATTTAGGCCAGGAGACTACCTGGTCATGGAAAGCGTGTTTTGTGACACACGGCTAAGATCAGACTAGATGATCTAATGTTCCCTTCTGGGTAGAAAAAAATAAATCAGTGAATGCTTCGGATTTCATCTGCTTATTGTGGGAGGGAAGTCAATACACAGTATGATATATTCTCAAGCACTAAGCATTTGGTAACTGGAAGAGTTATAGATCAGCCTGGTCAATTCTTTTTGTATGTGAAGCATCAAAATCTTGGTATGATATGGTTCACCGGAGAAAATAATCTAAATTGATGATACCTGAGGAAAAATAAGAAATGTATACTATGGGGCTTAGAAAGAAGAATGAATAGGAAGGCAAATAGTAGAATTAAAAGAAAACGTTCAAAGTTAAGTTGTGGAATATTAACTTGGTATACTTTGAAAATGGAAGCTGGAGAAGGAATTAAAAATGTCAAGAGGAAACAAGGTGTAAACATTTTTTACTTTTCACTGATTCATTAGCAAACAAACTTATCCTGCTGTAATTGATAACAGTGACAAAACATTTAGCGACATCAGCTGTGGCCAGATCAGTCTCACTAACTCCAGCACCTTTCACCAAGGCTGGAACATGTGTGTATACTCTACCTAATCTATATGCACGGTGTACCATATGCTAGCTGTTTGGTTTAGAGTCGATTGGGAAAAGTCCCCAGCTTAGACTGAAATGTTATTTTCTTGCTTGTCATAAACTCCTTGTGGGACAGTAATTCAGACCTAACATACTTTGGATGGTGTTCAGTTTTTCTAAAATTAGTTAAATATTCAAAAGTTAAATATTGCTTTCAAAAGTGACTAAATATGTAGTGGTTAGCGGAGAGACTAAGGAAGAGTGTCCCCGCCTGCATTGCAGCAGATTCAATCCTGTTACACAACAGGGGTTTTGCTGATAAGACTGACAGTTTCTAATTTTTAACTTAAATAGCTTTATGAAGATAATTTAAGTTTTGGGGATGCTATAGTTATCGTTTCAAAATGCAGTGTTGCATATTCATAGATATCCAACCCCAAACCCTTGTCTAATTGAGATGAGTGTGATGACTAAGGAATACAATAGATTTCTGCAAAAGAATATGGGAAGTAGTCCCAGCAATTTATGTATCTGATTTTCATTTTATGAGTCAGAAACTCTCTGTGGATGACCATTGAAATCTTTGCACATGATATCAGTGCTTTAAATAAAGTAAGGAAATTTTCTGTTAAATAAGTTTGTACAGTAATATGTGTTTTCACGTTAAGTATTACTCTATTTGAAGGCATATCAGACTGTACACAATCTAGATGGACTAGCGAGACATGGGCACCAAACTGACATGTCGGGTACCTAAAATCTAACCTAATTTCCAGTGTTTCTGTAATTCTTGGTTGGATGCCATGCAGTCACTGAAATCCAGACAGTGGAGATTTGATAACTAAATCCTGATGGATCTAGAAAACATGCTTTATTCTCCCAAACATGGCCTAAGAAATCCAGTTCAGATGTTTACAGAATATTCCCATTTATTAGCTTCTTTCTCTGATGGTTCTTACCCCCACAGCAGACGGGAACATACTTGACTCCCCGATGTGATGCTGCTGACTACGATGGTTTAAGCAACATCGATGGACTTTGTACAGAAGCAACTGAGACCCACGTGCATATGCTGCACTATGACACTTCCACTGGGGTGTCGAGTGGGAGGACACAAGGTTGTAACAGACACCTGAAAGAGCAGCGATATCTCAGTTTTCACAGCCATTTGCTAAGCAAAAATGTGTGACCATTTAAATTATAGCTGTGAGTGCTTAAAAGTCTTTTCCTGTTCTTTATAAACACATATCAGTTCTTAAGAATGCACGTAACTGGATTTTGTCTCAAACAAGACAGTTAAGTAAAAAGACATCCTCCAAGACTTGAGGATCTTCCACCAATTCTGCATAAAACAAGCTCTAACAAACTTAAAACAAGCTTTCCTATCTTTTTTTTTTCTCACTTAAGACAATTTAAGTCAAGGCAAGATATACAAACTACTTTTATCATTAACTCCTTATGTGCAATCATTAATTATCTCTCTTCAAAACCCACATTCTCTTTCATTACAACCAACTGAAATACCAGAGGTCGAGAACTGTAAGCGTGGCCATGGAGGCCTGCTCTGGTGCCTCCTGAGCACTGACAGCACCACAGGCTCTCATAATGGTGTCATTAAAAAAGGTTGGCAGTTTGGTCCCAATGCTTTTAAAAGCTTTCCATATGGTATAGCACTCTTCTGAGGTTCAGTGACTGGTCCTTTTTTGTTCTTATTTTTGTTGTAAAAATATCAAAATGCTGAACTCACAGGCTTCTATCTCAAAAGGACCTCATTACCAGAGCTTCTTCCATCTCTTTTTCCAGATTCAGAAATTCAGTTAACTCCCTTAGATGAATGCCTTCTTACATGGGTATACATACTGTTACCTAATTTTCTTCCTTAAAAGGACACATTCTTAAAAAGACTATGGGACAGCATAAGCTGCTGAGTGCAAGCTCTAGGTGGTGCTTTTTCAGTTTTGGCAGGTGTGTGTCTACATGGGAATGTGCTAGAAACTTCATCCCCATAGCAGAAAGCATGATGGTAAAGCACGATTTACCATGGACTGGATTTCCCTGCAATTATCTTCATAGAGAGGTTAAGGGGCCCAGAGCTGGTTTAGTTTAATTAACGCACTCTCATTTGAAAGCACTTTAAGTTACAGGTCACAACCACTCTATGCATTAATATTCATTACACTTATTTTATTGTCTTATCACTATTATGACTCCTTGAAGCAATACGAAATTCTACTGATTCCAATGCTGAAATTGCAGTATTTCCATTGCTACAAGAACAGAGTGATTTTTTTTTTTTTTTAAAAAGAGGCTAGGTAGGAAAGGCCCAAATCTCCATGGAAAAGCTAGCTGTTTTTAAAGAAATTTGGGTAGCTCTTTGTATACTCTTCTACATTTTAAACTGCCTTGCTTTTTCCCTACGTCTTCTATTTTGTTAACACGGGAACTCCCTGACTTCACACTACTATATAAGCACACATTAGGAACTTGTCATCGATACCCAGGAATAAATAGTCAGCAAGGTAAACTCTGCTCAAATCAACAAAACAAGTCTCCCTCTTTCTCCCCCTGCACTTAACGTATTTATTATAGCTACCACTGTACCTTTTCCCATGCTGCAGAATTCCTCCAGAGGTGCACATTCTCAAATACATTTCCAGATGTGCTAATAAGAAGCCTCATTCTTTGAGCAGACTCATTTTCCATGGCTCTGAATGAAATTTAGGAAAAAAAAAATTGTCAGTATTCTAAAAGAACTACTGAAGTGTATAGCCTGAGACAGCTTTCTCTTCTCTTGTGTAAACTTCAGAATAGAAATGCTATGCTACGAAACGGTAATCTTCTGTCCTGATCACTGCTCTTAGCGTTAAGCTATCCCTTGCATGTAATCCTGTGCTCTCTACGATGAAAATAAGAAACTGTAGTAGACCTAATCTGCCCATTAGATGAAAATATTCTAAGTAAAAATAAAGCCTGTCATAGTTTTCTAGATTGATTCTCCATTCTTTTTGGCTACTCTTTCTAATATAAATTAATAACTTGTATTGAATACCTGTTATGTTCCTCGCAAGTTTAAGCTCTTACTGGTCTCAGGGCTATTTTGAAGATACAAAAGTTTCTGATACATAAAAATTCAAATAAATTTTTTTAAAATGCTCAATTCCGATTTTTTTTTTAACAATAAATAATGACTTATTCTAAAAATGAGACATCAGCCATTGCATGGCTGAGCAGGGAGCTTCTGAAAAAGCTCAGGTGGAAGAAGGAAGTTTACTGTATGTGGAAGGGGCTGACTGCTTGGGATGACTATAAGAATGCTGTCAGGGTATGCAGGGAAAAAATGAGGAAAGCCAAGGCAGCCTTGGAATTGAACCTGGTGAGGGATGTCAAGGCCAGTAGGAAAGGTTTCTTTAAGTATATAGGAGGCAAAAGGAAAACTAGGGAAAAAGCGGGCCCGCTGTTGAATGAGACAGGTGCTGTGGTGACGGATGATGCAGAGAAGGACGAGTTGCTGAATGCCTTCTTTGCTTCTGTCTTCACTGCTTGGGCCAGCTCTCGGAGTCCCAGACTTTGCAAGTAACAGAGAAAGTCTGGAGGAACGAAGACCTTCCCTATATTGAAGAAGAACAAGTTAGAAAACAAGTAAACTGGATACCCACAAGTATGGGGCCTGATGGGATGCACCCACGAGCGCTGAGGGAGCTAGCAGAAGTTGTTGGTGGGCCGCTCTCCATCATCTTTGAAAGGTCCTGGAGAACAGGAGAGGTGCCTGAGGACTGGAGGAAAGCCAATGTCACTCCAGTCATCAAAAAGGGCAGGAAGGATGACCCGGGAAACTACAGGCCGGTCAGCCTCACCTCCATCCCTGGAAAGATGATGGAACAGCTTGTTCTGGGCATCATCTCCAAGCATCTGGAGGAAAAGGTTGTCAGAAGTAGTCAACATGGATTCACCAAGGGGAAGTCCTGTCTGACTGATCTGATAGCCTTCTACAATGGCACGACTGGATGGGTGAATGAGGGAACCGAAGATTGATCTTAGATTGGTCTTTTTTTCCCTAGATTGATTTTTATGTTACATTTCCTTGGGTCACTGGCATTTTATCAATCCAATCTCTGAGTCTACTGAAGTGTACCCTCTTTTGTTGTTGTTAGTTTCCATCCTTCGCTTTCTAAGGACTGTGAACTCTCTAATTTCACCATTTTCACCCAACTTGACAGAGACAGAAGACTTTATATTCTTATTAGTTACTCTTTACCGCTCTTAATTAAATTTGGAAGAATAACCCTTTTAGTTGTCTTCTCCATTTTCTGTGAAAAAAAAATAAATAAATGTAGACACACATTCCATTAACTTATTAGGAAACCTGTGTTTTACTGCCCTGAAATAACCTCTAAAATGCATAGCTCTTCCTTGTGAATAACAGGTTACCTGTATCACAGCAATAGTTATATTTTGGTAAAGCTACTTGTGTGTTAGATTCCTTCATGATAAGTGTTATCATAAAAAAATACATTTGCAAACAATTCTGTCCAGTGATTTGAGTTTGTTTCACTCCAGTGTGCAATTTGACTTCATTCTGGGCGAAAGACCTACAATAATATTTTTAAAAAGATAGCGGTGTTATATTTGTGTGGAAAAAGCATCCCCCACCCAACTCATTTAACTACTTATTTAAAACGCCTTAGCCACAAGGACTGAACTGCTAGCTTACTTCTCACTGCATCACTTATTCATGTGTGTGAAATACAATCTTTAGACAGATCTAATGGCTTGTGGAAAATGAGCATTGAATTACTGGGCAGTGTTGCTACATTAGTGTAGTGTTCATTTCAGAACATGTTTTACTTTAGGTAAACTTGCATATCCTGAGCTATTTTGTTCATGGAGCTGAACATTACAGAAGAAGCCTTATGAGAAAACAACAATGAACAGCACCATTTAGGCAAATGGTTTATTTTATCTTTGTTTTGCCAAGTTGCAATTCATTGTCCTTCTTGATGGTGCAAAGCTAATTGGCTCTTATCACAGTTACATTACCTCCAAAGGCAGATAAAATTAATGCAAAGTAAACATCACCATGATCAGAGACTGACTGATTAAAAGGGAAATAGACTTGCATGAAGTTGACGCTGAAACCCAGAACAGGCACTCTCAGAATTATAAATCAAGAAGTTCTCCAGGTTATCAGATACTGCTCCAGTTCATTATTTTGTATCCTCTGCTTTAACCTTGGGCCACCCTTAATACATCTGGTCTGCAGTGATTAATATGACTGATGAAAATAAACTATGGAAGAGCAACGCTGTATTGCATGACTAATTACTCTATCAGGTTACTTGTTTACAGCTTTTAAAAAATGTTTTTGTTCATATAAATAAATCAAAGCCTGTTAAGCTCTGTGCTGTATGTGAAACATTATCATATCTGACTGTGGAACTTCCAAGGGGAGTCCTTCACTTTTAAGAAGTTACACTTTGAACTGCAGAATCTCCAGCCTTTTATTTTCTTCCATTCAGTCCCTTCAATATTTGCCATGTTTGAAGAAAGGTCCTGTTTGAGTCTGGGAATTATGTTATTTCTTTCCTCAGAGGGTTCACAGCTGAAAAAATCTATATACTAAATTCCTTCTAAGAAATCTCAAATGACTTTGGCAACAGGCAATCGCTATTGAGTCTGAATGGATCAAGCAGTATAGGGCATGACCACTGAGGGGTCAGATCATCCTTTGCCTTTTTAAGTTTAAAAATAAAAATGCCAGTGACTTTATTTAACCCCAGTCTTCAGAAGAGAGTGCAGAAACATTCTTGGAAAAACAGACATTTCAACGCAAAGAGAATACATTATATTTAGTCAAAAGTTGCAGTTAGTTTTATGTGAAGCAAGTAAAATTCTAGGAAAGATGAAGGAAGATTTATATTTACATGGGATTTGTATTTGAAGACTCGACAGTTAACTCTGTACGAGATAACTGATTTTAGGGAATATGATTCTTAATTAAACTGAATGGCTTAGAGTCTCTTATGGGGAAAAGAGTTGTTAAAACCCACATAGAAGTAGGAAAAGTTCAGAAATTGTGATCTACAAGCTCATACACTGACACTTATCAACTGGACAAATACGTAGAAGACTGTTGTAAAGAGAAAAGAAATTAATTATTCCCCATGTGCACTGGTGATTGATTGTACAAGAAGTCTGGAGCTTAAACTGTGAGAGAGGGTTCTCATATGAATGTGTACATACCTGGAGGACAGGGAAATGAGGAGCTTCTCTTCAAATTATTCCTGGACAAGACAAAGCCTGTCTCTTTCTCATAACCTTCATCACAGAGGAGCCAAACAAGACATGTTTGTTCTCCAGCAAAGAATACACTGGAGATGACAGGCTTAATTAGATGTATCTATAATTAATATTTTCTGTTATATTTAATATGTGGAATATTAAATACTTCAAAGAGAATGTATTAGGGCATTGGTGCCTGAGTGAATCCAAAACATTAGGCAAAGTGGGAACTGGGCGCCTCCATTCTATATATGAATACATGGAGCAACAGAGAGAAAGGCAGAATCTAGAGGATGAAGTTACTTGAGGAACGCAATGAAATACCCATATGCAGCTTTCCAAAGGAACAGTCTGTAATGATTGTAGGTGAAACTCTGTTTATTTTACATGCACTTTTTCATTTCCAGTCCTTCAAACCACAATCTGAGTCTCTCAATTTCTTAAAAAAAAAAAAAAAGGTAGGTAATTTTTTACATTGTTTTACCAACAGCTTTGTCTATTTTCATGTAACATGGTGGGTGGGTTATGTTGCCACCAGTAAACTAATAGTGTCCTCTCTCGTCAAAGGCAGAGAATTAGTATATAAATGGGACGCAGGCAATCTGGGAGCAACAAAGCTGTAGAGGTTACGCTTTGTAAGCTGAGGGTCTGCGCAGTGTTTGCTGATAGTTCCCAGAAGCTCATCATGGTGGCTATGTTGTGAGATAGTGGCTTTGAGGTTTTTTTGCTAGGCATAGATGGGGAAGTACCCCCCTTGTAGATGGCACTGAGTCACCGAACTGCCTCGGCCCTTCTGTGATGCAGCAGAGGAAAGTTTAAATTAGACAAGTTCACTCTTGGGGTAAGGATTACTAAGTACTAGAATAGATGCCATGGGAGGTTGTGTAATCGTCATCTTTAGAGGTCTGAGAGCAACAGTAAGGCAAAACCTCTCTCAGCGATGACAAGGCACAGCTGATCTATTTTTCTGTGATACATATTTTACTTTCTAAAATCCAGCACCCATAGCATTTTACAGAAAAGAAATTGCATTCCACTTAATATTGTTGACACGTGGTGTCAAAATATTCACTTCGTTTACTGCATTTCACATAAAAACCTAAGCCTGTGATAAAGATGAAGTGAACTCTGCTATGCATGAAACTATTTTTCAATGAAATAGTTTCACCTTAGAGAGAACAACTGCAGAACAGAATTCAAAATGAATTTGTTGCCAGTGTATTTGTATAGTCATCTTTTTATACTCACAGCGTACCATCATCATTGTATTTAAGAACAATAAACAACCACAGCTGCATTCCCGACAGTTCAATGGGTAAACAGAAGGTGAAACTTTTTTCAGACAGCAGCTAAGTCGTCCTGTAATGAGGGAACGAATGTGGGGCAAACGTATTTGAGAAACATAGACATTTCAGATAAACTTGGTCTAGTTTAAATGCAATTTCTTACTTGTTAATCCATTATCGGCTCATTCTGAATCTGAAAATCTTATTGATGCCCTTTTTATGTATTTCCCAGTTCTTTTGCTCTTCTGCAGCACTTTTGTGGGGATTAGAGAGCAAGACTCTTTCTCTCCCTTTCCATCAAGATCAGCTTTTTTATCTCACACGGAGAAGCTTTCTTGCAAGGACATTTAGCTGCAGCCTCTGACCAGCACCAAACCAGACCTTCCCATAGAGCTGCTAACAGATAGGTAATGCCAGGCCCTCTGGGCTGCTCTGATGGCCATTAGCATGCTGGCACCATTTCACTTAAAGTTAGCATCTTTGTATCATAGCAACACAAAAGAATGCTAAGCACGGATAATACAGCGGTGTTTTGTTACAGAGAACAATTGGAAAATTCCTGAATTGACTCTGATGTTTGAGTGATCTTTATGTGCAAATTCACAGAGCAGCTTTCCCACATCAGATACATAGATAACGGTATTCTAGCATTAAGCCAGTTTCTAGATGAGCAAAATGACCTCTTTCTGTCTTAAAATGGGTGACTATATCACCCGCTCTTCAATCATGCAAGGAGAAACAAGTTCCACAATGTTATTGTGATGAGGGCAGGTCAGCTGGTTATTTTTAGCTGGAGCTAGCACATTTAGCAAACTCCCACAAGAGGAAACATTCTTTACCTGCAGCTGATTAGCATTCAGAGCTGCACAACTCCATCCATTTAAGCGTCAAAACAGCTATTTTAGTCTTATTTTTACAAGCAAATGCTTGCTGCTCAGTATAAGGAAAAGGGTGCACTCAGAATAAATGGCATAATATGTTTCAGATCTCAAAAGCTAAATGCAAATACTGATGACTAAAGACTCTTACATTGGAGTAACAAGCACATAAACATTAGCACATCTACAGCCTGTCATTAATGGCTGTAGCCATTAAAACTCTCCTGCAGTAGGGAATGGAATTTTCACTGTATTTTTTTTAAGGTTTCTTTTAAATTTTTCATATCAACATATTTAAAATTTTAACGGAAGCTCCCATTCACGTTCAAACGCCCTTATTTAGCTCTAGTTAGGATGATATTTTAGGAGAGGCAGGTTCTCTTCTAATTGTGCTCCTTGACCTGGCTGCATAGGTTCACACACCAAAGAGTTTATCTTTCTCCATACTTAGCTAACCAGACACAGCTACCCCAGGGAGAATGCCAAATTAGCATCTGGAAAGGCTCGGAAGTATGATCGACAGTTTAGTATTAATCGCATACCTTAACAGAGTCATGTGGGGGAATGCTCTCAGAAGGAACCTCGCAAAAACTCCTTCTGCTTGCTGTCGTCTCCTGGATTTATTCCCACTACAGGGTGAGATTCTGTCTGAATTAGTAGATACATACAAGGAATCATAAAAATGTAAAGACAGAGGGAAAAAACAATGCTTTGTTTAATTACTATACTGCACAGGTGTTACACTTTATTAGAACGGTAAAATTAAGTCAAGTTTTTAAATAGTTTGTTGTTTACCAGTAAAGACCAGAACTTTCTTTCCTTCCCTTCAAAAGAAAGGCAACCTACTTAAAATTTGTAAAATATCTTTCTTTTTTTTCTATCAATTCTCCTTGTAGATACTAGTTGATAATACTTATTGTCCTGGTTTGAGTGACACAGGACTAATTTCCCTTCTAATACTTGGGAAGACTGCACTTTTAGAATACTCTAGTGTCTGAATTGGTGAAAATATTTACTTTGTAGCCAGCTATGGTGTGTGGGTTTCAAAGTCTTGGTGTTTTCGAGCTTGCCAGGTGCAGGGATGAGGAGGAGCGAGACCTGAGCACTTGACCCACACTGGCCAACAGGGTTATTTCATACCATCAACATCACATTGAATATAAATTAGCAAGTTTGCTGCGAAGTTCTCTCCCTCCCTTGATGGCTGCCATCCTGAGAACTTCGTGCCCCGGTGTCGGACCCCTGAGCCCTTCCCTTCCTCCCGAAGCTGCAGCGCTCGCAGTGTCTGACATTTGCTGTCCACTGCTGGGAGCGCACAGCTTCCTACTGATAGACTTGGCTGAGTATAATCTTTGCATATTCTGTATTGGTATCAGGATCAATATTCATTCTTTAGTTCTATAAACGTTAATTATCTAATCTTATCCTACTAAATCTGTTTATATTTCAACCCTCGGGTTTCCTTGTTTTTTTCCCCGATTCCCCTTTGTGTGTGTGGAGTGGTCATCGGGTGACAGAATGATCGTCTAAACGACAATAAATTGTTATGGGTTTCTCAAACCATAACACTTATGACCATAAATTCTGAGTTTTTGAAACCTGACACCGAAGGGGCTCTGTCTTTGCAGTTGCTGAAGGTGCTGAGCATTGCATTTATTAGAGACTTCTTGAGGTCCCAGCATGCCATTTTCCACTCCCATCCATTTTAAGATTTCCTGAAATCTCCTGCCTCTTTCTGTCCACTTCCCTGTTACAAACTCCCTGCCCTTTTTCCTAGATTCCCAGTCAAGTATCCTTTTTTTTTTTTTTCCCTTGCCAAGGTTTCTGCATGTGTTCCAGGTTCTTCTTTCTTACCCTCACTCCCACAGAGAGTACTTCCATTCCCTCCTCTTGGGCTAGCATTTATCTTTTCCAACTTCCCTCTACCATAGGCTGTTTTTTCAGGTCATTCAGGATGCTAATGTTTAAAAACTGCATAGTGCACATTAATAGAGAGACAATGAAGCTATTGTTTCTCTGGAAGGTGTTACTAGTTGGAAAAAACTGAGACATCCATCTGTCTTCAGTTACAAAACCACTTGAAGCTGCTGGATATCTGACCACAATGTCAGCATCTAAATTTGTCCTATATTTCTAGTATTGTCTCCTCCAGCTTCCATTGACCACAGTAGCCACTTAGGGGTAGAATCCAAAAGTTCTATTGTGTTATATACAACAGAGGAATAAAACATGTAGGTAGGAGACCAGCTTTTCTAAGCAACACGAGAAGGTTGGAAAGTTCTTAACAGATAAGGAATACATAATCTGAGACAGATGCAAAAAAACCCCACCCAACCCCCTCATTTTTAGTTGCTCCAACTCACTGAGTCTGATTTATGGGCAGATAATGAGTTTAAACAAATCTAAATTGACCAATAATAGCAATTTAGTATGCCTAAGATAACTAATTTGGGTCTGCGACCCATTTATTTACTTGCTTCCTGAAATAAGTTTTCCATTGTTTAAGGATATTCCTAACAAAATGTACTGGTCACCAGTGCAAACATGTAAAAGCTGATAGATAGATGAATTTATTCTATTCCTTTCAACATCTTCTGATGTCTTATTGAATGCCATGCAACATTCATGGCTGTCTGGCTGTCCTTTTCAGTTATATCTAAGGAAATGTATTTGATGAATAGCAGAATAGCAGTTATTAGTTTGTGAGACTCTTTCTTCCTGTTTCTAAACTGGCTATTTGGTGGGTGTCAGATTATTATTTTATGACTTATTGTTTGAACTGAAATGGGGCTTTGGACTGACTACACACTGCGGCCATCCTATCTGACATCCAGGTTTGTAGTGTGGCTTCACCATGGACGCCTGTTACGGTGTGTGAGAAGGAATTAACAATGATTGTGATTTGAGTGTGAGAGCCTTAGCTGGCAGTTAAATAAAGAATATAGCGTATAGGAGTCTTGCAATTATGACTGAACAGGTGGAGAAAGTTACTTAATGCAAACCTGTGCTCTCACTTGTGCAGCAAATCTTTTTCTTTTGGCTACCCAGTCCATTTCCCAGTCAAACTCCAGCCAAGAGGAAACGTTTAGTACATTTACTGACCTCTCTGGCCAACAGAGGAAGAGTTTGCCATGTTCTTCCTCAAAAGCTCCATGGCAGCACTGTACAGACACACCAGGTGGCAAACATTTCTCACCAGTAGTGCATCTGGCAAGGGCAGGCCAGGCAAGCATGAGTAGATGTGGATCTGGGGACACCTGCTCTTTGTGTGCAGTTCTGCTTCCATGTCCCTGCTGCACCCATCACGTATGAAAAAGAATCATTTCTAGTACCAATGCTCTCCAAAGCCCAGATTGTTGTTTAATTTTGTGAACATTCCTGTGAGTAAAATTTGATTGCTGGGTTGTTTTCGGTAAATAAACACAGAAGAACCATGAACGTTGCCAGAGTGAATTAAAGCAATGCTGTTGGGGCGTGTTTGCTGTAGTACCGGTGACTTTTAGTGCTCAGTACTTCAAGAAAGCAATTAAGAGTAAGAGATTTTGTACTTCTGAACCATCAGGGGAGTTAATGGGTTATGCATTAGTTGCAGTCCCAGCTATACAGACTGTTATTGCCCAAGAGACCGGTCTCATTTCCCTCATCCAAAACGTTCTTTCTGCTCTCAAGCCAACAGCTCCCATCATGGGATGGGAGCAGACCACCAACAGCTCCCACCTCCATCCTGCAGCAACATTTCTGTTGCATTACAACAACTATATGCGCTGGACTAAAACTACATAACGTTTATTCAGAGTAACAAAATGGCAAATACCAGGATACTCTTCCCACCTTTTCACCTTGGTTTCTGTTGTGATATGCAGCAGAGCACCTAACAAAACCAGCTTGACATTTAAAAATTCAGTGGTGTCAGTATTTTGGTAGACATCCTTACAGTATTTCTGTTAAATTGCTATTTGTTTCCTCCAGCTAATCATTCTTCTTTTAATCTGAAAAGTTCCAACTTCTGTCACTGGAAAAATACTGAAAAGAAAAAAGGAACAAAAAAAATCCTTAAATCTGACTTGCAACCCCTAATGAGAAAAGAAAAAAAATAAAAATCTGTCATCTCATTCAGAAGAAAGAAAAAATGCTAGGTTTTTTTAAGTGAAATAAATGCTTTCCCTAAACATGATCGCAGTTGACAAAATGCTGAATGTTTAGGTGGCAATTATAGCTCTTTCAGAGACTGTCAAATCTTGTCACAACACATGTTATAAATGAGGACAGATTTAGACATCCTTTCTGACAGTTATGTGTAGGATGTGGATGGTTGGCAGTTAAATTTCAAATGCAGGGAAATTTTCCTTCCAATAGATCTTTGCTTGTTTATTAAGAGGGAGTTACCGTGCACTGAATCTTGTATCTACCATGTGCAGCTTTTCATCCTTACAGCTTTTGACATTTCACTTTAACTTTCTTTGTGACAGCCATCTGAACATTGTTTTAGGTAAAAAGTAACCTATGGTGCTCTGGAGATGTATGAAATTTTTAAAGCTCTTGGTGTTTTCATACTGAGATTGGAGTAGGAAATGTGTCATATTATACATGGATGGATAGATAGCAAGAAAGCAAATAACAGAGACTGCAACAATACTGACTAAAGGGAGCAGCTTCATGATGCACACAGAAAATGGGATAATGCACTAGCCCACACTCATCATGTGAGACGTGCAAAATGTTGAAGTATTTGTAATAATACCATGCATCACAAAGCACAATTCGTGTGATGATAAACTACTTGGGTGTCATTAAAGGCCAAACTTGACATGAATTTCCAATGGTTTCTGATGTTAAGAGGTCAAACGCTGTGGGGACAAGAGTTCCGGCAGGGTCAGACAGAACTTTTAGGAAGCTCTGAGGGTGAGCATGCTGGAACAGCCTCAGTCTCACATTTTATGAGTGCAGCATAAGCCTTTTTGACTGCACCAGCCTCAATCTGCTAACCAGCATGGACAGTGACAAGCTTTGCATTCACCCTTTCTGCAAAGGTCAATAAAGAGGTGGGAAAGGGAGAGGTAGCATCTCCCAGTTAGGTGATGTCCACCATACATTGCGTTCTCTACAGCTAGTGGAGAGAGGGGAGCTATAGCTCCTTGAGCCCCTGCTCCGAATTCTAATAATACCTTCAAGCTACTGGGAGCTTCTCCTGGAAGAAACTGGTAAGAGAAAAAAAAAAAAAAGTGTTTACCCATTTTGTAGTCCTCTCACACTTGAATATGGCAGGCTGTAGACTACCTTTTATGAATGGTGGTGTATAAAACCCCAGTGAATTAAGTAAGTGTAATGCTAACGTTTCAGAGATAGTAAAGAAGAGATGTCATCTATGATATCAGGACCTTGTGACTCTTCTATTTAGCTATAGTAGTAGTTTAGCATAACAGTTATTCACGTGCATGCTGTTAAGCAGATATTTGAGTAGTTTGCTGGACCGGGACCAAAGTGCTCATTGCGTTGGAGGACTGAACACATAAACTGGAACACTGTGGGCAGCTATACCTATTGCAGAGCTGAAATTTTTGTACTTTCTATTTTCATGACGGTGTTATGTAACTAGCAGATAGATGAACTTGTGCTCATTCCTAAAGATCATAAAATATTCAGAAATATTTGTGAAATTCTATCTTGAGTAATACAGCTTAAGTCCTTGAATTCTGAATGGGTAGCTCTCCTGTTTCTGTCTGGTTACAGACCATTCACTTAGCCCTAATGACGTGCATCCAAATGAATGCTTGCTATTTCACAAATGTGAAAATAAATGTACTGTTTTTATGCTCCAAGACATCAGCATTTATTGCCTCATTTGGGAAAACAACAGACTTATTTGGTTCATTTATACTCTATTCAAATACTGTTCTGAGAACAGAGACCAGCATCTTGCACCTCGGAACTCGTCATGAATAGGGCTATATATTCCCAAGCATCCTCCCTTCTATCCACTTCCGTGAAAAATATTAAGGGGTTAAAGATTAACAGATGTCTCAGGTATACATAATTAATTTGCCCACAAGCTACTAAAATGTAACATATCCAGAATTATTTTTTATTTGTTCAATTCCTTACTGAGCTGAGTTTTTATGTCGCTTCTTGACTTCAGAGGTTGATTTACTATGGGTGAATAAATTTTACCTGACGGTGTCTCTCCTTTTCAATCATTTAACCAATGAAACCTTGTTGGTAATAAAATATTAAATGTTTGTCTATTTGAGAAGTATTTTTGAGTACTTTTAACTTTAAGGAAATGTCATATTTGAATGTATGCATTCAGGATAAGAAAAAGAATTAGCTACTTGAGAAGTAATCTTCACGTTACTGGTTTGTCATGGGAGTACACTATCTAATTTTACAGCTTTAGGCAATAATTCTGATTGTGATGGAGCCTATCAGAAAATTAGAAGTACCAACAACTTCAGCCCTTTTTACTGTCAGAAAACTAATCTTTAGGATTATAATTGTTTAAGTATAATTGTTTGAGGTTTTGTCAGACTCGTTCTCCTATTTGTATTCACTTATTTCTAATTACAGGAAGAAAAGAAAAGATATCTCCCATAAGAATAACACAAGCAACGTGTTCTCAGATAATATTTGTAAGTGAGCCATTGAAGGAACTTGAGAAACATTAAAATGCAATAGCAAAACATCGATGTTTAGATGGAAGCATTTTAAGGCTTCTTTCAATAAATGGCTTTCCTTCGGGGCTGATACATCTTTCAATGCCTAGGGACACAGGTATTTCTACACTGTACCTGTTCAAAATCCTGACATCCAAACTCTTACATTAAAGAGACCTACATGTCCTGGATAATGGCACGGCCTTTGATGCTGGGGAGGGGAAAGGCTATCGTGCCATTCTTTTTGACTATTTCTGGTTTTGGTGTCAGGGTGGTGACAGAGGCCATCTGGACCAAAACGGTATTCTTCAATGAGAAGGAGAAATTTAACCCCTGCAGGTGCAAGTACCTTGACTAAAGTATGTGAAGATACAGATAGGTATCTGGAAGCCCTTTTATATTGTCAGGGCGCTGGGTGCACTACCAAGCCTTACTGGCCCTGCCTGCCCTCCCTTGGGGCAACCCCCACCCTGACCAGAAGCCCATTCCAGCCCCCCGTCCCCGGGGCTGGCAGTCCCTGCCCCAGCGAGGCGGTAGGATGTGGTGCTGCCACAGCCCTGCCCTGCCACCCCGCCGGGGAGTCCCTGCGGCCCCAGCCCCAGGGAGACCCCGGCCCATATATGTGGAAGGTGCCCTCCATTAGGTAAAGAAATCTGAAAGGTGAAGAACCAGCAGCAGGAGGAATCACATCACCGGCAATCGCATCTGCTCTCTGGAAAGCTCTACATGAATTGCATTGTGAAACCAGAGCAAAAATGATCTGATCTCAAGTCACTGAATTTCATTGAAGTCAGACAGAAAAACATGTAACTGTAGATTTGGGTTCTTAATTCTATGTACCTGTATTTGAAAGGACTTGGTGTAAACTACAAGACTAGCACTCCATACCGAAGAAATGACTGTCCAGGTCTTCACCCTCCCGCTGCCCACAGCTGGGATTTGGAGGTTCCTTTGTATTTCAGCTTCTCAGCCTATCAGTAAAAACTGTCTGCAATTGCTCATAATCTGCTTCTGCATCACTAGCCAAAGCACTGGCCCAAAAATCCACAGGATGGTTTTAAGACATTCATGCCCAGTACGCAATCAAATCCTGGCGAGTTGCTTGTTTTCTGCAGGATCTGGGTGAAAATATAACAGCCATTCCTAATCCGAGCAGTGTATTGGGACAGGTTGACACCTTAAATGTAACGTGATGCTAGGTGATCTCAGTGAGAAAGGAAAGAGCAACAGAGAAAACACTGGAAAAATGTCTTTGTGAAGTTTGGTCTTAGACAGAACAACAGAAAAAAGCAAATTCATTGAACCTAATGATTGCCAAAGATAAACATGTTTGAACTGTTTTGTTCTGTTATTGTCTGAGGAGTCACGAGCAGACCTGACGTATTCTGGATATTTTTACAGGGTCTATTATTGATCACTTTCTCATGAATAATCAGAGGTAATGACCAGTCAACAATGTGAAGAAGCACTGAGATGCTAAACTTGATACCAGTCCTCAGTTTCTGCTAAAAAAAAGCACTTTTCTGCTTTCAGAATGCCAGTGCATGGACCAAAATAATCGTCATTCAGACAATTTTATTGGCACTGAGGTTCTGATGGGCTTCTAAAGGAAATTATTTTTCCATGGACTGATAATAAGGATTCCCCATTCTTTATCATCCAACAAGGAACAATGCTTCATCATTCTGTTTCAGCAGTGCTGGCAGTATCTAGCTTTGTACTACAGCCTGCCAGACATCAGCCACGGGTACAGGCACAGATGCAAGTATAAGAGCATGACAATTTTTATAGGTTACAATACTGCAAAAACTTTAAATTCAAGATTACCAAGTATTTGGTCATCACTGACCAGTACAGCAACCTACAACATCACCTTTAAAGAGGTTTGAGTCATCATCATGAAGTAGTTTCTTCATAGATTCTTTTATTATGCCAAGAACTGTCTGTACTCTAAAGTTTTAATGGTATCATACTGTCAGAACACAAAAATAAAACAACTATAAAACAAATGTGCAAATACCTTGGTAAGGCTTTGGCAATTGGCCAAAATGGAGCTTGCTAGGGAATGGACAATTGTCCTTCTCTGTATCCTAGTCAAGAAACTGCACAAATCCAGCCTTATTTGGGAAGGTGTGGAGGGAAAATCTGAGGACTGGAGTGCTTTGATTTTCTCTTATATGTATGCCACTGTTGAATAAGTAAGATAATAATTGTTATATTTAGCTATAGCTTTGACAGTTTATCTGATATATAGGCTGAACGCTCACATAGAAAAGTGTATGTATTGCGTTTTTACAAATTGCAGTAAATAAAAAGAAACTTTTCAATCAATAAATTCTTAGTTAATATGGAACTTTACAGGTGAGTTTAAGATTTTCTGGAGTTTTAGTTGGAGTGATTAGTTAAGTTGCATGGTTGTATTCCTCAAGAAAAAAATATGTAACATTTGTTTCATTTGAACAGGCTTACACAAATAAATGTGCACGTTAAATGAATTCTGTAACAAATAATGCTACTGCTATTTTATTGGTCTTACTTTTTTAAAGACCTGAATGTTCTCTAGTAGCTATATTGTATGCACAAAAGATTTAGGGCAGAGATCATAGTTCCTCTGTCTTACATACAAAGACAGAAATATAGAAAGAACCAGCTTTCTATATTTTTCTTCTTATGTAATTCTAGTACTGTGACTCGGTGGAATAGGAGGAATTTCAAAGATTATGTACAGGTTTTTGTATACTCCTGAATTACTTTTTTTCCAGGAAAAAGACTGCAGGAAGTTGAGATAAAATTTTTCACTTCGTGCAGACAGTAAGAGAGAGAGAGAGATAGATCCTCTCTCCAGCTCTCAGATATGACCTGGAATATATCTGTATGTGGATGCTTAAATATTGTAAATACATTTATATATACTTATGTATACATATGATATACATGTATATGATATACATGCGTATGATAGAGATCATATATATGTGCATATATATAATTTTTTTATATATAAGATTTTATGCTGTACTGCATAATCCTTTAATAATCATTAGCACAAAAATACATAAGCCTCCAAAACCCAGAATATTTCACTCCTACAGAATGGGTGGTATTCAGTGAGCAAGTACATTTTTCTCCTTGGGGTACAACACGTTGCGTGAAATCTTTCAGAAACTGGGCATTCGTGCAGTACAGCGAGTATGTGTGACCTCTACAAAATTATTCAGTTATGTGCAAAAAAAAAAAAAAAAAGTAGGCTGATAAAAGTTAAACACGGGCCTCTTGTCAGCAACGGTTCCTGAATTTCTTTAGCTGAGAGATAATAATTGTGGCAAACAACCAGAAAGAAAGAATGAAACATAGTAGAGGACACACACACACAAAAATAGAATGGAATATTTAAAACAGGCTAATTACTAATGGGATTTTTTGCATGTAAAAGACACCATTTGTTAATTCCGATTTCTGACTTCCCCTGAAACCGTTTTCGCATTCTCAGATTTGTCAGGAGACTATCAATGTGTCTAAATCGAATGCATTGGTATTGTCAGTGTCCAATTCATCCTGTAGTGTTAAAATTGCAAAACACTGCAATTTTAGAAAGAGTATCCATTTGGTAGTCTTCAACACAATACATTGCCTTGATGGCATATGCATTTGTAAATGGATACTAACTTTACAAATCCAGAATTTCTGTAAAAGTAGACATGTCTGTCCTTGGTGGTCTGTAAATGAGATGGGCTTTTTTCTGTCAACTTGACTGATAAAAATTCCCCTGTAAGACTTCACATAATAAAAAGAAGCCTAGTAAAGAATGAATATAAGACGGTAGACACCTTGGGTGGGATCCATCCCACCTAATTTTCGGCACCTACATTTGAATGCAGAGTTGTTCTCTGGAGGTATTTCGCTCTGTTGCCTGAACGGGGAGCCGAGGGTAATGCAAGTCACCCGAGTTAAGGCAAACGAGTTTCACATGTTGTGTGAAAGCAGGATGCCGTACAGATTGCTGTTTGTAGGATGCGTCTGTTGAAGGATGCTGATACAGTGCGACAGAGAACGTTTTTTTGACATTCATTGGAGAAAGGGAAGGCTTGATGCTGCAGGCACTGAGGCTCTGTGACTCCCGTTGGCTTGGACAAGCACTGATGGTGCTCTGTACCTCACGTGACCACAAGTTTAGCATGTCGCCTTCCTCCTGCGTGCTGAGTGCCTGCTGTGAGATGCTGAGCAACCTCAAACCTCATTAAAGTCGTTGGATAGAGCCCTGAGCTATCTCATGAGATGAAATTGCACTATTTATACTCTGAGAACATATGCATACTGTACTATTAGTGCTAATATTTTTGTCAGAACACTTTTTTAAAGCAAAATGTGAGAACATTTGTGGGCAGTAATCACAAAACAGGGTTGACAGCTCCTTCCTTCTCTTACTCAGTCACAAACGTTTTTCCTTTCAACAGATGATGAAATGTAAATGGAACTGGTCATTTTCAGAAACTAGTGTTATTTGGCTGATAATACATGAATACCAAAAGGGTGCTGACAAGGTTATCGCCAAGCAGAAACTGATAATAACGGGGTGTCTGCAGCCTTACCTTAAATTGAAAGAGGAGCTACACAGCCCAACAGTAACACCTGTGAGTGGGGAGCGCATACTGCATTTGCAAAAGTTCATAAAAGACACAGGGGACTAAGCCCCCCTCTTCCATCACCACCTGCCTAGGAGTTATACATCAATTTTCATTTCACCTATAGCCTTCCATAGTCATGGAAGACAATCAATAATAAGAAATACTTATTTTAACCTTAATATCAAATGTTATTACAAAACTATCCTATGTCTGTGTAATTATCTGTTTAACAGTGGTGCCGCCATGGCAATGGAATCTATCTTTAAGTCAATCGAGACAACAGAAACATCTACAGCACAGCCCATGTACCCCAGCCGGAAAAGCCAAGACCAAGTCAATGAAAACCCTTCCTCCCAGCTGAGAACTGTGCAGGAAAAGCTCTCTTTCCATGGACATCATGGTTCATACTGCCCTGGTTCTAATCTATGGCATCTCAGGCAAGAAAAACTACTGGATATTGACATTTCAGAACATGAAGTAAGAAATTACAGGAAGGAATAATAATGTCACCAAATTGTTTTGTCCCCCAGAAAATGACTTGCTCAGATACTCACACGGAGCTGTTTGTTGCACTTGATCATCAATGAATCATCCTCAGGCCCAAGCTGCCTGCATCGAGCTTATCGACAGAGGCTCCCAGCACTAACTTCTGCCTGTTCTCCATCACAACCCTGTCATCGCTACAGAGCGTGGGATAATAATAAAAAAAAAGATAAAGCAGAAAGCTGAAACAAATCCTACCTGATGAATCATCATAGTGAGAAAGATTTGTGTAATTTCATGCTCACGCTTTCATTCAGAATCACATATTATCTGCTAATGCAGTTAATTGTAATAAGCGCATGACAAAACCAGATGCAGTCGTCCACCTGAACAAGCACGATCTGGTCAGGTTTAATGACAGGGTGTTCTTCAGAGAGTTAGTTCCTCTGCTCAGCTTAAACACAGTTTGTTTTTAAAGGAGTAGTTCTGTTAGGAACTAAGGAAATTCACCTGCAGCATTCTTTACCTTCTAACAATGATTATGAGCAACAAATAAGACACACCAAGTGCAAAGGCCAGGCATTTCATTTTTGTAATTATTAAGCGTGTTTACAAAGACTGGAATTTTGGAATTTTGTAAGCTAGATATATTTATGATCTGTGGGCAGTTCTTGATATAGTTATGATCTATCCTTGTTTGGATAAAATCCATTTTCTATTCAGGGTAAGTGAAGGAATACTTTAATGCCTGCTAACTTAGTAACTGCAAAGAATAGAAACTACCTTGCAAATTGTGGATCAGCATGACAAGGCTGAAAAAGGTGCTCAGTCCTGCAAGCCGAGATTTGTACACTGAGATGTGAATACAAATGCACTCCATAGGTTGAACTGTGCGTCGTATGCCAGGAAGAAACAAGGACATCAGAAAATCACGGAGACAGCAACAAAACACCAGGAATATGTAAACAGGGGACAACGTGACAGAACTTGCTGCTCGGCATGAACAAGACTCCGGATATGGCAGTCGCTGGAGTCTGTCGTCAGATGACTTTGGGAAAGACACCTGGTTCAGAACAAGCAAAGGACGAGGTCAGAGATCAGAGTAGGGTTAGGACACCTGAGGGGTCACTTGCACCAGTGTAATGGGACATACCAATGTCTTCCACACAAAGTTTACAAAATTTGGCACCTCAGCAGCATAAAAAATGGGAAGAAAGGATCCGGACAAGAAGCAGGCAAGACCGCAACAGTCAGAGGTGTTTAGGATGAGGCCAGAAGAGGGTTCAGGATCGAGAGTGAAGGGCAGTATCGGAAAGCAAGGACAGGGCTCAGCTTCAGCTCCGGTTAGTCCAAAGCTAATGGGAAATCTTTCAACAGACATCCAAGCCTTGTACTTAGATCCCCTTTTTATACGAATGATTGCAAGTTCTGCGCAGTTCACCACAGCATTAGGGGGCACTTAAAAGCCTTTGCTTCGTGAAAGACCCACATTGGGGGCACAGTGCTGCTGCAGAAGGGTCGTGTGCTGCCTTGGCATTACGAGCAAGCAGCCCAGTCCGGTCACTGATTTCACGACTTACCGTGTTCAAGGAAACAAGATTTGTTTATATCCTCTGCACACAGATAGGTCGGGATCAAAAAGCACTTGACTCTATCACGTTTCTGAGAAATAGCCCACAAATTTCCAAATACTGGCTAACCACTGGCACTAAAAAGAAGGGGGAATAACATGTATAATTTTAACCACTTGCACAGTCCTATGAAATGTAGGTATGCGTACACATTCCTGAAAGCCCAGGCACTGAAAGAGCTAATCTCACATTAAATTATCTCCAGTGTGCGGGAAATATATTTTCATAAGACACTTAAGTATATATAAAACTATCCTTTTTTTTTAATGTTAGTACAAAAATCCCTATTGTCTTTAAAATGTAGGCATCTGTGTTGATTTGTTTAGATTGCCTACTTCTGTAGCAGTTAAGTGGTTATTTACAAATTGCGTAAAACTGTCTGATCAGCTAAACTGCTGATCTTTTTTCAGGAAAAAAGCAAACACTTTCTGTAAACAAAATCAACAATTATACCCAATCTGAAACATGAAAAATTTTAATGTTTATGAGCCACTGAAGAAGATACTCACTAAAAGGCTATCAGTCTGACCTGAAAGACCTTTTAAGCAATTCACAGTCAAAATAACAGGCATCACAAATAAGTTACACCCCTTCCCCCCACTGAATATCAATGTTTTTCTTAGAGAAGACAAATCTTAACATTTCAGAGAAGGACTTAATGCAAACATTCTTAGTAAAAGACAAATAATTGCAACAGCAGGTATACATACATATATGATACATATGTAAAGCATACACAGAGAATTGCACAACACTGGGTAGAAGGACCACGTCTTTTAGGGATGTGGTGCATGGATGATCAGTGCAACATGCTAGGTATCCATCTATTAATTCCATTAAAAAAAAGAAGTGATCCGAAGCATCGGACGGATCTAGCCCTATGAGGCGACAGACGAGAGGCAGGTGGTATTGATTCCTACAGAGGAGTACAGCATGGCGAACTTCTCCAAACTTTGAAGATAAAAAGCAGAGGGACGAGTTCCACTGAAAACTGGACAGGAACTTAAGGAACAGACACCCGCTAAGTTTTGGGGCGTTTATTCATTTTCCTCAGCAAGTAGATGGCTGCCTCCTTGAACTTCAAGCTGAATTTAAGAATCATCTCTGTAAAGTACGTCTTGTCACTCTGCTCTGGATGTGACTAGAAGCATAGGTGTGTTGCAAGATTACACCCGCGAAGAATAATTGAAGCCTCTTGACTGCCTGAGATAATGAAAAGGATCTGCTGTCTGGCAGCCGAGGAACAGAAATACATCCAAAAGAACTGATCGTTTCAGCAAAGAGCTGGCATATAACATCAACTAATGGGGCCGAGTTAGCTTTTGTTCCATTCCTCAACGGTTTTCACAGACCACAAGTTAACAAGCACGTGTACGCTGGAAGTACGGTTTGGTCTTGTTAAGGATTTTTTTCTGTTCATGTCGGTGGGTTTCACTTTTTGTGAAAAAGTGGTTTATGAACGGGATTGGACAGGAACGTATCTGAGTATCATCTTAATTTTAATGGTCACACAGTACAGCACATCCTATACGTTTTCTTTCGGCGTCGTAGTGAGGGAATTGCTCACTGCTTGATGAGCCTTAAGTACTGCTTGATGAGCTGTTACACCTCAGTGCCTTTTTAATATCTAAGGTAGTTTCCAGTGAAGGCATGGAACTTCTGAAAGCTATTTTTCCCCAGTATTAATGATACTAAAATACATGTCAATGTGAGAAATGGTTTAGTGAACGCTACAGAGTTTTGTATGTATTAGGTTTTTTCAATGTTTTCAGTATTTTCAGTGTTTTTATTTGACTGGGGGAAAAAATAAGAAAGAAAAAAATATTTATGTTTTTTCTCCTAGTGCCTTCACTAGGCACTACCTTAAGTGAGGAACCATGGGGAAGACAATTTTTCTGTTCCAGTGTGGTTTCCAAAACATTTTGTGGCCCTCCCAAAAATGACCTTACTGATCTTCTGTGTGATGAATATACCAGCTTTTTCCATTCAAAAATCCAGTTATTGTAAATTACAGTGTATGTGAAGGGCATCATAGCCCTAATGGTCAGCAGACACAAGTTCACAATGTGGCAGAGAGGAAGTTGCAAGGATGATGCAAGTCTCTTTTTAGGGACTAAAATGTTTTTGAGGATTTCAGCACCTCACCTCAGGTTTTACAAATTAAATTTATAGATTATACTGCAGGCATACCACATTCTTTTCTCACCCTCATGACTTTCGGTAAATGTTTGTAATAACTCAGAAAGACAGTGACAAAATGGGGAACGCTACATTGGAAAGAAGAGCGACACATATTCACTCCAGCAAATCAGTCAAGTCTATAAATCATTTTTTGGTCAGTGGGATTAGGAATAGATAATGTAGTAATGGAATAGCAATAGTAAGTCTAGCAAAAGCAAGATAAAGGCTGCCTGAATATTGCCACCATGCACCACTTCATTGTATTTATTAGCACTGAGTGGAAATGAGTAGGGCAAGCACAGCAGAAACCAAAACATGGAGGTGTCTCAGAGCTGCCCGTTATTTTCCAGTATAAATTCAGGAGTTCCCAGCAGAGCATTAGAACAGTGACTATTCTTTTAGAATATAATTACAATGCCGATGCTTCCTTTGAGTAGATGAGGACAAGAGTACATAATGAAACAAAAGCATGTATCAGTTTTAAGCGTATCGATCTGTCAGAGAAACAGTGCTGTGTGATTTCATTAGCCAGTTTGAACTTAGATCTGTCACATGGCACTCCATGACTTAACATCTAGCAATACCACTGAAACTGATTCCCAAACTAAAACATTAAAACAAGCTAATTAGATTCCTCTCCAAGTTGAAAGATATGCAGAGTTCTCTTTCTAATTTTGAGAAGGGAGATTTATTTTGAGGGTCACAAAAAAGATTGCTGACCACAGTTGAGTTTTCACCTGTTTTATCCCTTGAGCAATCAACGACATTCAGGCCCAAATTCCAAACCTCTTTCTTTAGCCACCAGCTTTACCTTTTAGTCTTAACTAGTTCTTCACCAGTCTTGGAAACAACAATTTTAAACACTTGTTTCAGAAAAGCTAAGATCTGAAAACAATACAGTAGAAAGAATAAGTACCATCAATCTTTAAAAAGATTTCAAAAAATGAGTAAAACACAGCATGAGACTTCTACAATAGTAAGTGGAATACATATAAATACAAATGCACATTCCAAAACCTTTAGGTGGAAAACAGCTAACGATTTTTTTTTGATTGCTTAGATTTCCAAGAACTAAACTGCTTTGAGGCTAACCTTTACCTGGAAGGGGAGAAATAAAAGGAGACGCTCCCTTCTCTCCCAAGTAACAAAGAAATCTATCCATATATTCACATTAGAAATGAATGTGGTGAAGATTGATTCCTTAAAGTGCTTCATATGCCGTATCGAATATTAGGAAAAGGGAATTCTGGCAACCGTTAGTCATTACCAAAGAGCCCCAACGTGGGTTCAGAAAGATGGGCATCCTCTAGTTGAAGATGCCAAGAACCACCAAGACTGATAAAAACACCACGAGGGGAAAGCAGCACGAACGTGAACACGCAGTCATCTCAGGACGTGACAGCCCAGGGCAGCAGAAACACCCACCGCGCCAGGACCGCACAGCAGCTCCTACCCCTTCTGCCCGCGGCGACCGCCACAGGCCCGGCGGCAGCAGCGCCGGGCGCCGTCCCCGACGCGCGTCCTCACTCCAGCCCGCCACAGCCTCTCCCCGGGGGGCCGCACGGTCCGGCCCTGCACACCTCTCCCGGGGAGCCGGGTGAGAGGCAGGTGCATCCCCTCCGCTGAGGGCTGAGAGAGGTTACCGGGGGAAAAGGGCGCGAAATAACCGAGCGGCTCCTCCGCAACCGGCCGCCAGCCCGTCCCCGCGGGGCTTTCACCCGCCTCCCCGCGGCGCCTAGGCCCGGCCCGGCGCGGCGGGGGCGGCATACGGGCCCTGCCTTCCCAGGCCCGCGGCGAAGCCCTTCCGGCCGCCAGCGGCCGCCGCGCAGGGCCGCGCTCCCGCGCGGCCACCGGCACCCGCGGAGCCCCGAGGCGGAGGGAGGAGGGAGGCCTCAGGGCGGGGGTCCGGGCACGGCTGCGGCCGCAGCGCTGCCTGACCCCCCCCCCCCCCCGCCCCGGGCAGCCGGACCCGGGAAACCGCACTCCCTCGGGTTTCGTGGCCGAAGCGCCTGCCGGGGAGCCACCCTGTCCCTCTGCCCGAGCGAAGCGCCCCACGGCGCTGTCCCCACCGCGGCGCGGCCCGGCTCGGCCCCCAGCGGCCGCGGCGGGGAGCGCGGCGCAGCCCGGCGGCCTCCCCCCGCCGCCTTCCCCCCCCCCCCCCCTCCCGCCTCCCGCCGAGCCGAGGCCGAGTCGAGCCGAGCGGCTATTTTTAGTAAATCCTCCCCGCGTCGCCACGGGCTGCCATCGCAGCGCGCAGCCCCTCGCCAGCTGCCGCCGCCGCCGCCGCCCCGCCCCGCCGCGCTCGGCACAAGGCTCGCCCCGCCGCCGGCTCTGCCGCCCGCCCGCCCGCCCGCCGGCGCGATGGCCACCTAATCCCCGCCGCAGCCGCCGCCAACTTTTCCTCCCGGCCCCGCTCCTTCCCCCGGCGCTCCGGTGGAAGATGGCAGTTGGGGGAAGGACTGGAAGTTGCAGCCCGCGAGCGAAGAGATAAGGCGGGGGCGCGGGAAGGTGAGTGGCACCGGCCGGCAGCGAGCGCGGCGCCGTGGGGGCCGGCCGGTCCCGCCGCCCGGCTGCGTGTCCTTGACTTGCCGGGGTGGATTTTTTTTCTTCTTTTTTTTTTTTTTTTTTTTTTTTTTTTTTTTTTTTTTTGTGTGTGTGGGGGGGTCGACACACCTTCGGGAAGGTTTCGGGAAGTTGGGCCGTGTCAGGGCGGGCAAGGTGGCGGTGCGTGGGGGGCGGCCGCCCCCCCCGGCAAGTTTTGTTTCGCGGGAGCGTTGAGTGGAAGAGGAGTTTTCTGCGCGTCTGCCCCGCCTGGCGTGTGTGTGCTGGGCTTGGTCCGTGAGGGGGGTCCCTTTGCCTGGGGGGCCGTGGCCGTATGGCGGGGTGCCGGCGTGTGGGGGGGGGCAGCCACGGCGGCTCGGGGGCTGACTGGAGCCTCCGCGGGCGGAGAGGACGGGGCGGGCTCCCCACGGCCGGCCGGGTACCGGGGAGCTGGGGGAGGGCGTCGGGGGGAGCTGCCCCCTTGGGGGCCGAAGAGGTGGGGAGCGGGGGGCGGGAACCGGGGGGGGGGCTGCCCTCGGGAACGGGGGCTCCCCTCAGGCAACGGTGGGGGATCTGCTCAGGCACCGGGAGGGGCCCCCTTCAAGCACCGGGGAGCTTCCCCTCAGACACCGGGGGGCTTCCCCTCAGGCACCGGGGGATGATCCGCTCAGACACCGGCGGAGGCTCCCCTCAGGCACCGGGGGCTCCCCTCAAGCAACGGGGGGGGGGATCTGCTCAGGGCACCGGGGGGGGCTCCCTTCAAGCACCGGGGGGCGATCCCCTCAGGCACCGGGGGGCGATCCGCTCAGGCACCGGGGGGGTCTCCCCTCAGGCACCGGGGGTGATCCGCTCAGGCACCGGGGGGGGGCTCCCTTCAAGCACCGGGGGGCGATCCCCTCAGGCACCGGGGGGCGATCCGCTCAGGCACCGGGGGGGGTCTCCCCTCAGGCACCGGGGGTGATCCGCTCAGGCACCGGGGGGGGCTCCCTTCAAGCACCGGGGGGCGATCCGCTCAGGCACCGGGGGCTCCCCTCGGGCACCGGGGGGGTCTCCCCTCAGGCACCGGGGGTGATCCGCTCAGACACCGGGGGGGGCTCCCCGCCGCCCCGGTCGTGGCTGGCGGGAGCAGGCGGTGGCCGTCGGGCGGGTACGGCTGTGTCCCGTCCCCGGTGCGTGGCCGGAGTAGTGTGTCACCGTATTTTGGGTGGCAGGGCGGTGTGTGTGCATCCCGGCAAGGCAACTTACAGGTTAGCAACGCCGGGCGTGGGACGGGTAGTTTCCAGGAAGGGTACAGTTGTTTTGGCTCTACCTAAAATGCCTGAATTTTGATCTGAAGTGGAATATAATAGCAATCGGTAATCATTCGTGCTTATCACTGTTACACAAAAAAAGCAGGTATTACTTGTAAGGAACGCAGAATGCGTATTCGTCTTTGAAAGATTTACACTGAGCCCACGGCAGTTTGTATTTTTAAGTGCTCCAAAGAGGTCTAAGCGCGCTGTTAAACTACGTGAGAATTTAAGAGGGGAGAAATGGTTAAAACAAGCTGAACATTGAGAAAGAAGTAGCAAAGAGAATTGTGGAGACCTTTTGACATATGAAAATGCATGGATGTTCTTTTCTGATGCAAAAGCTGTTGAGAATCTCTGTCACAAACAGCACAGAACAAGCACCGACACAGAAACTGAGGAATTTTAAACATACTTGTCTTTCAACATTGTCAGCTTTAGTTCCTTGACATTTTGTTTTCTGTGACAGAAGAATAGTTTTGTGACAGTTATGCAGGGTTTAATTCGCAAGCTCACAGAGGCATGTAAGCTCTGCTGAGAACTCATGAACAAAAAAGGAAGGTATTTCACATTAAGGTGTCTCAAATGGTCTCTCCCTCTCCTATCTCCCCCCCCCCGTCTCCTATCTCACCACCCCTGGCTCTCCAACAGCTTCCCTACATATAGTGAAGGTATTTAAAATTATATTTTTATTGAATGTTTCTAAATTTTCTCTCATGTCCAATGCATTCCTGTATCAGTGGCCCCAGCCCACATATGTTTTGTACCCAGAACGCCTACTTTGTTCAGAGAGAAATGCAGGCTTGTTCTCTGTCATAATACCGGAGCAGTCTTGGAAGGCAATTCCATCCCTTCGTACACTTAAGTTGCATCGGTATTTGTATAAAATAGATAGGTCTCAACTATATATAACATTCCACCGTCAATGATGAAAATAATACACTATTTTAACACCTCTTTTCATTACGATGGCAGAGATGTGATCCAAAACATTGGGAAAAAACATGTAATGGCCACCAGAGAAAAGCTGCAGTTGGTCATATTTACCTACCACTGGTGCCAGCTTCTTCGTATAAATATTGAAATAGCTGTCTTTTGTATGAAAATTGTCAGTTCAGAATTCCAAAAAAGAGAAAAACACACGATTGTGCTTATTGGTGACCAAGTTGATGCAAGTGCAGCACCATAGTTAAGCCTACCCAAAAACACTGTTCCCCGTGTCAGATTCCTTTGTATTTTGGTATCAAAGTCTATTTGAATGTTTAATGCAGCCCAAATATTTTTCAACCTGACATTAAAATGCCAGTTTGAAAACAGTAATGTTTGGTTTTCCATTAAACAGCTTTTCCACAAATAAAGAGCAGTCTACAGGATGAAATGGGAATAGTAGTTTGTAAGATGTTGTGTATCTCCTGTTTATCACCATCTTCCCGTCCCCAGAGCAGTTTTAAAAAACAAAAGTGAAATAGTGTCTTCCCTACTGAAAGTCCCAGTACATGCTTCGTTTGGTGCAGTTGTTCCTATTAGAATTTTTTCTGGGGAAATAAAGATAATATTGTGATTGAGTGGCATATATATTTTTCTAAATTTCTTAATAGAAAATACATTAAAAAGAGATTCCATTGTAAAAACTATGTACTTTCTAAAAAGCATTGTAAAGTGGAAGATATTTTCAGTTGTTCATCTCACTACCTGAGATAGTCCCCTAGAAGCTGCTGTTAAAAATGTAATTTGCGTACTGAAAATATTGATCAAATTTCATGTTTACCCATCGTGAAAATGATTACCAATCCTGGTATGAATTACCAAGAATACTGAGGGTGACTAAATGTAGTTGGAATAGTAGTTTCCTTAGTATTCAACTAGTGCTCAGTAGGAGAAATGTAGTTTTGAAAATAATCAGATCCTGTTGTGTATGAATAACTATGACCAATGAAAAATGACAAAAAAAGTTGGGATGTAGCCTAGTCATCTCCAAAATCGTAAATTAAGCACATACATATTTACCAGGCTGCATATAATATTGTCATTTTATATTCATCAGTATCCCAGACTAGCTGATATAAAGCTACTTAGGGTATGTGTATACAAAACTGCAATAGAAAGTAGTTCTGGTTTACAATGTAGTCATGGCTGAATCTTGTAGCTGAGAGAGCTTAGTGTATCTCAGGAGGTGAGGTTTTTTCCCTTTTACAGAAGAGGTTTGGGCCAGATTTGCTGAGGGATTTTATATGCTATGTCCTATATGCATACTGTTTACATGAAATTAACTTTCCATAGAAATTCAAGTTAAAAGAATAAATATTTATCAGAGTTTTCCAGTCTCTTCAAGAGTATATAAGAAAATGTTCCTTCTGTTGCCGCATTTAAGTAGGAGGATACGTAATACATTTGATGAGTTAAATGAAAGATAACTCTCATGTAAAGACAGAACATTGGACTATTCCATGATAAAAGATACCTGTCATGCTTCAAGGTTTCAGTAATGATTTCCAGAGAAGTAAGTATTTTTTTCAGAGAAAGTTGCATTGCTGAATCACTTAAGGTTGGATTGTTTACTGAAACTGACACGTGAGTAAGGCATTTTAGAGCTAACGTGACTTGATGAAATCACCTTTCATTTGCTTCTTTTGGTTTTGAGTTTTTAGATTAGGATGATCATATATGACCAAAGAATTTACCCCTTATTTAACTTACTTGGAATGAATGCATTATATTGTGAACATGTGCACGTCGGGTAAGGCTGCACTAGTGTTTACTTTATTATTACAACTTTTAAAATATTATCAAGTTTATTTGTATGTGCTAATCCATAGCTTCATCTTCAAGCAGGTTAAAAATTAGAGATAAGCAGTGCTTAACTACTGATTCAAACTAATGTTTGGTATTTTGAGGGCATCTTAAAAGCCTGTGAGCTACAAGGTTATGATCTAACTTTCCTGTGAGGGACATACCCAAACTTTCTCCATTTTCATACAATATATAGTTATGTAACTTTTTTTCCAAAGAAGTTTGTCAGCACAAAAGTTAACATGAGTTTCAAAAACGATTTAGACAAATTCCTAGATGAAAAATGTATCAAAGGCTAGAAAGCAGAGAGATAATGGTTCTGGATCAGAATGTCCCCAACCTGCAAATATTCTGGAGACTTCAGAATATTCCAAGGAAGTACCATTACCTGGTAGCACTGTGCTTCCTCACTGTTCCTTACTCGTCTGCTGTTGAACATTTGGGGTCAAGATATTGGGCTGAACAGATCTTTGGTTTGATTAGGTTTTGCTGTTCATACATTCTTACACAGTCAAGATTGGCAAGGTGGAATTATGCAACTTAGAAATTCCTTTATGGGAAAAAGTGATTGAAAAACTTTTGGTACACAACCTTCAAGATGAAATGTTTTACTTGTTTTTAGCCCTAATTCAATGTATTACGTAGATTATGAGCTGGGAGGGTAGTAGAAAGCAAATGTTTTTATTATTCTTGTGTTATTTTTATTTTCCACTGATTTCTTGTTAATGGTGTTTTTCAATATAAGTATTAACATTTATCACTCACAAATCATGTTACATTGTTGAAGTTTCTTTATAATGTCTAATAGTTATCAGGATAGTTTGGTTTTAAAGTTACTGCATAAATGTAATCCATTTTTGTTTAAGGATATGAAATGGTCCTTCAGTGAAGGTAGCTCAGAACTGCTTGTAAACAAGGTAAACACTGATGTGTCCTTGGATGTATTCACTTTTTTTCATTTCCTGTTACTTTTTGGAACACTCATGATTACACTAAATCACAGAAGCATTCAATTTGGAAGGGACCTAGGAGGTCTGTAGTCAACCTCTTGGTCAAAGCGAGAGTCAACATAGAATTCAGAACATGTTTGCTTAGGGATTTGTACCAATTCTGTCTGGAAAAACCTCCAAGGAAAGAGATTCCACAACCGTCTCTGGACAATCAGACCCAATACTTAATTATCCTCATAGCAATTTTCTTCTTTATGTTGAGTCATAACCTCCCAGTTTCAATTCATGACTAATGTCTCTTGTTCTTCGTGCCAGGCACGTCTGAGGAGACCCTGGCTCCATCTTGTGGTAATCCTCTCATAGGCACTGGCAGGCTGATGTTCGGTCCTCGCTAAAGCCATATCATCTCCAGGCTGAACAAGGTCAGCTCTCTCAGCTTCTCCTCATAGGGCAAGTGCTCAGCCGTGAGTGTCCTGATGGACTCAGGAGGAGGCATCTTTCAGTTACTGGGGGCACCAAAACTAGATGCAGTATTCCAGATGAGGTCTAGTGCTTGAGTAAAGGGGAACCTAAAATTTCATATTGGTAAATCTACCAAATTGTAAATAGCACAAGATTTAGAAAATCCATGAGTGAAGGCATTGGGCAGAACTGTACTGTCTTGAGACCATAAATTAATACAAGCCTATTATGTGCTTTTAAGAATATTGTTATTGCAGCTTACATAGAAGCCAGTTTTATTCAATAGTTTCTTATCAGAAAAGTTCTTGATTCATTGTTATTTTGGAGTAGGGAAGCAATGTGACATTGGAATTTTTATTTTAAAATACTTACATGCATTAAAATATCTCCTTTATAGAAGCATATGAAGAAATGACATGACACAGACAGTGCTGTATGTCTAGGCTTTTAATTATACGAAACTCTAATTATTCAAGCTTTTGCAGTTACCATTAAGTCCCCAGGGTGCTAACTATTGAACTGAAATCTTGCTTTGACAAGAGGTGGGTGAACTGCAGGCGTGAATGTAAGATTTCCAAGGAAAAAGTTGAAACACTAAATTTCAAACGGAAAATAAGCAGCATGCACACAATGACTGTGTTTAATGTGTAAAATGTATAAATTTTTGGCATTTTCCCTGATTCATAGATAGATAGCTAGTCAGTTGTTCATACGTAGCTTAAAATTAGAGGAATATGCTGACAATATACACTAGATACAGCTGTTGCTTTAGTCTTGTGTTTCCTCTTTTCATACACAATATAACCAACATTGATTAATAAGCCATGCTATTAACAAAGTGGAATTTTGATATTTCATATTGGAGTTGAAGCTGATTTATTTGGGATATAAATAGTCACTCTATATATTCTCCGAAAACTTATTATAAATTTAAAGATCGGTGAGTTGAAATGGAAAATAGTAGTCAATAGCTAAAACAGATCATAAAGCATCTTTTAATGGTCTGCCCTGCCGACCTCCATCATCCACACCAGGGATCTAGCTGGAGGTTGCCACAGGATCCTTTTTGGCCTCTGTGTACTCAGTTTTCCTTCCACAAAAATCAGATTAAGTAGGGAGCAGCAAACTGAACTGAAGTTCAATCTCATCAACAGCAAGAGTGAAGACATGGTCAAGATGGAGCCCTGTGGCAATCAGGGCCAGAGAGCTCACAAGAGTGAATAGTTTGGAGGGGAATCCAAACCAAGATACGAGTCAGAGAAAGGTATTTTCATTTATCAATGATATATCTAGGCTTAACTTCTGGATACTCTCTGTAGTAGCAGTCTAGCAATCCATTCCTCTTGCATGTGTACATTCCTTGCTTGAAGGTGGACGATTTGCACTGAACAGAGCACTACTGAACATAATGTAACAAAGAAAAGCTGACTAAAACCTTTTAGAGATGCTAGTTCTCTTATTTTGAACATATTAGTCTCTTACAAAGATCTGTGAATGAGGTAAGCATCAAAGAGAGTATTCAACTGCTTTCAATAAATCCAGGTTTCTTACACAAAGTCTCTTGGAAAAATGTGAAGTATCTACATCTGTTTTATGCTGTCACGTAACATCTTGTCTCCCACTCTTTTTTTTTTTCTCATCTCACTGAAAGAAAGAAGTTCAAGTCCTGATACAAAAAACGTTATTGAATATTGTTATTTTTTAATCATTTGGAACAAAAGAGTTCAAAGCTTCCCTTTGATTGGAAAATGAAGTTAGTAAGTGGTTTTTTTTTTTGGTCAAGAAGCTTTCATCAGAAACTAGTGAAAAAAATACAGGATTAATGTGATTAATGGGTGCGTAACCCTAGGTTTTTATTGCATTGCGGTGAAATACATATGACTAGGGCAATATCAGCCTATTAATGTGATGAGACTTCTTTTAGGACTTCTAAGAGCTGATCAACCATTCTTTTTCCTTGTGCTAATGCATGTCGTTGATACTGATTCAGATTATGAAGAAAATTCAGATTTCAAAATAAAGTGATAGGAATGAGCATCTTCTAAAAAATACCGTAACACTGATATTAACAGTGTTAGGAGTTTGATTGAAAAAGTCAAGGTTTTTAACTTACCCATGAGGAGTTTTGCCACTGATTATAATGAGGTTAGGATGTCACCTTTGCACGTGAAATTTTCACCTCTTGATGGGCTGTTTGTATTGGGAGAAACAGGTAAGATTACAAGGAGAGCTTGTGAGAGCCCTGTTCAAGGTTCACACCTACTGAAGACATGCACTGTGGAAGACTGTAGTATAGTCATCTCTTTCCCAGCCGGGAGCAGAAGTGGCAGGGAGCGTGGAAGTTGGGATTGCAGCTAGCGGCAGTTAAGTGCTCATTTAGTCATTAGGGCAACCGAGAGAGGCTAATAACATTTAGACAGACTGTCAAAGCAGTGGAGGAGCTACAAAAGTGTATAAAAAATCTTGATGATTCTTCGTTGCCATCTCTCGTCAATTACCTTTAAATAATTTTAATAGATTTTGGCATGCACTCTAGGTACATTTTTCCTACATCAGAATATCTGCATGCTTCTGTACTCTGCATCACTAGTTTTCCTTAGTGATACCTAAATAAAAGTTTGTAGCTTCTTCAGTGTATTTTGATTACATTCAAACAGAGAGTGCTGGTATGCATAGGAGATTTTTTTGGGTGTCTGGCAAATGAAATCCTTTTTCTCTAGGCCACAAAGTAGCAACGGAGCTGCTTCCACAATTTTACTGCAATTTTTATAGACAGTATATATACATTGCCTGTGAGAAATGTGGAAGTGCTGATTGACTTTGTAGTGATAAATAAGGTGTCATTTCTGACCCTGCTTCCCATTTACTTATTCTCAGAGTGGTCATCTGTACTTCTGGAGCGAGCTGCTGGGATGTTTGTCGCCTGTGAAGTCTGTATGCATCATTTCTTCTCACTCCTTTCATTTCTGTGGAGTATTTGTATTGCTGTCTTTGTAAGAAGAGACTGGGCTGGGAGAGAGGACAGGAGACACAACTGAGAATCTGTCTTTTTCAGCTGACATTTGGACCATAACTTAGGTTTTGTGCATACAAATGTCACAAAGATCAAGATACGCTTTTGTATAAATTCATTATCGTGTTGAGAAAAATAGATATGTGTTCTTTGCAGTGTTTTCAACCTAAGCATTTTAGGAGAGAGAATGAAAAGGCATATTTTTCATATTTTAAGGCCACAGAAATATAGTTAAAACGAAGGAAAAGTTAGATTAAAAAATACTTTAAATTCTGCTTGCTTACTCTGATGGAGAGCAATTCTTCTTTGATGAAATTGATTAACTATGTGATATGTAAGCTAAAGTATCTCACTTAAAGTATCATATGATTGCTTCTTTTTCAGGTCCCTGTTACTGTGGTATGTATATGGTGATTCTACATTACTCTCCTTTGTGCAAAAGAACACTATATAGCTTCCTGCTCCAGATATGTTAAAATCAAGATAATGAAAAGACCAAAATCTGTCATGTATATAGTTGTGTTCTAAAATGAATGATAGCTGCATAGATTGCCAAGGCTAGAACGGGGGTTTAATCTATTTATCTTGTGTTGTTTGTATTTGTTTTTATTTTTTTTAAGTCATACATCGCAAAGGGATGTGGAGTATGTGCTAAGCACACGGAAATCAAAGCAAAGTCAAGGACTCTTCATCCTTAAAGCAGTTGCTGAACATCATTAGATTTTTATATGCAGGCTATTCTTCTCTTACAGACTTTTTCCACTAATGTTGCTGCTTTGGTTAGGCAAAGGAATAATTAACTGTACTGATATTAACAGAGCTGATATTACTGACACATATCAAGGTAAATAAAATGAGAATCTGACTTGCATAAGGTTGAAAATATGTTAACTAGCAATTCGGTCTAATTATACTGAATTAAATCTAGTTGCATATCGTCATCCAGTCCCCAGAATTTTAATAGTAATTGGATTCTCAGGGTGATTTTTAAAAATCTGAAGCATAATGTAAATTCTGTGGAACTTTTTCTGTAAAATGTAAGTTTCTGGAAAAATGAAGCACTGTTTAAAGAAAATTGCACATTTTGGTCAGCAAGCTTTTGTCAGAAACTACTAATAAAGACATAAGATTAACGTGAATAATCAGTGTATAACTCTAGGTTTTTCACCTGTTTTATTTTATTATATATTACAATACTTTATTGCGTAATATAGAATTACAGAAGTTTCATATTTTGTTATGAAAGGATGGTACTACTACTAATAATATTTGTTTTGAAAGATGACTGCTACCTCTGAATTCTCTAGATTTACCCTGGTGTAGAACAGTGTTGGCTGTGGCATCAGTAGGACTACAGTTGTAGATATAATTTTTGTGCAGGAGATAGCTGAAGAAATAATTGTCCCTGAATCAGGAATTCATATAGTTCTAACCATTTTCCAGCTGGTTAGTTGTTTAAAGTCAAAGTAATGCTGTGCCTATGGGCAGTAAGCATTGATGTTACATAGCAAATGGTACTTGAAACTAGTTATGTTTCATTCTGCATCCGTCTTTAAAAAATGTATTGATTAGACACTAAGAACAGTGCTCCCAGAAGAAATAAAGGGAAGTTTAAGGGAGTGAAAAATATTTTTTTTTAATCTGCAATAGATGAGGAAGCTCTTTGGTTTGGTAACTGCAAGGTTACTCAGTGCTGTGGTTCCCATTTCCTAATAGTAATAAATTGGAATTCTGTCGTTTCACTTTACATTGATTTTTCTTTTGCAATGCATCTGAAAATTAATAGAAGCTTTGCCTATTTTATTGCAGTTCTGTAGTAAAAGGAGAAAAAATAACTTTCATCCTAAGAATTGCATGTGAGAATAAAGCCAGTAAAATCTTAATGATTTAAATGGAAATGAATATTTCTGGAAAGTAAATGGAAGCTTTGGACTTGGATATAAGGGCTAACACAGGCAACTGGCTTAGTCAAGGTCTATTGGCTGATGACAACTAGAAAATACTCAAGAGCCAACCAACGTCGCTGATGGAGAAGTATCACCTGGGAGCAATAGGAAGTGAGTATGAAATGAAAGAACTCTTCGTCTCCATGCTTCCTCTAACCTCACGCTGGAAACTGCAAGAAGAGGTCACTACAGAACTGTTTTCACAGAATCACAGAATGGTCAGGGTTGGAAGGGACCTCTGGATATCATCTAAGTCCAACCCCCCTGCCACAGCAGGGACACCTACAGCACATTGCACAGGACGGCGTCCAGGCAGGTTTTGAATGTCTCCAGTGTGGGAGACTCCACAACCTCTCTGGGCAGCCTGTGCCAGTGCTCTGCCACCCTCAGAGTAAAGAAGTTCCTCCTCATGTTTAGATGGAGCTTCCTGTGCTCCAGTTTGTGCCCATTACCTCTAGTCCTATCACTGGGCACCACTGAAAAAAGGCTCTTCTCATCTACCTGGCACCCTCCCCTTAAGTATTTATAAGTATTGATAAGATTTCCAATGTATGGTATCTTGGATCTATTCCAGAGAGTCCCCTTTTTTTTCCGTCTTTCACTTGATCAAGCGTCATAGCAAGGGTCATGCCAACACCTTATGTACCACGGAAGGAAAACATCCCTTTCACATAGCTGTAAGATATTCATGAGTCAGATAAATATTGAAAGAGCTAATGAAGAGAGTCTCAAATTAAAAAACAAAAAACAAAAAACAAACCAAACACATATTTTTTTTATTTGAATACCCATATTCCCATTGTGCTGGAAATGTATAGGATATATAGAGCTGAGTAATTTATGCCTGGATAGGCAATAGCATCAAATAATAGCGAAACCTGATTGTTTCTTGATTTTTTTTTTGAAGGCCCACTATATTTTGATGCTGAGTTCCAGATTAGAAAGAGTCATCTTTCATGTCTCAATGGAAGTAAACTAAATTTAATAATATAATTGAATTTATTTGCTATTCAGTGCATAACTCCTGGAATGAAAAAGGATCAACAGAAGAGCCCTCCATTCTGTGTAAGGTTGTAAAATCTGCCATTTTGTTATAGAATGGGGTGTATTTTTCCTTCTTTTCTTATTACTGACATACAGAAAATAATTACAGCTTTGTGGATAAGCACTGGAGACAATTTGGAGTCAACTGAATAGCTGAAGTAAAGAAGCTGAAGGAAAGAAGGCACTCTTAACACCTCAGTTTTTAGAATAATGGACTGTGAAGAAACTGTGGCCTCACCTATAAGAGAAAGAGCTAAACTCTACGTTCTTCTCTGCCATAAGATTAAATGCAGTCAAATTCAATTTGCTGTTTCAGTAGCAAAGGAGGACATTTTCTGCATGATTCATGCAGAAAGAATGTTTGTTTCTTTATAATCTTATTCAAATTTCAGTAACCCTCTAATTACTGTGTCCAGCAGGCATAAATACTATTTAGATAAAGCGGAATGCTGTGACTATGTCTAAGCGTGTAGAGTTTTATCCGTCATTGCTCATGAAGGCTGGGATTTGTCTTCCTGCACAGAGGAACGTTAGATGCCATGCTAGAACTATGAATCTGAATTTAGTTGTAGCGAAATTGCTCTTGATTATAGGACTAATCTCCCTATGTGTACAACTTTATATCCTCTAGATGCTCAGGCCTACGTCCCAAGCCACTGCGTCTCTCTGTAGGCTCATCGAGATGTCTAAGCATTCTTAAGCATGCAAGGTGCTGGCAATATTGCCCAGCAATCCAATTAATTTTCTACTTTTGTTCTTCCATCTTCTGACTACCCCACTGCACCATATCCTGTAGAGAAGGGTTTGGAGTCCAGGAATATTGCAAGGTGCCTGTGTGCATTGTCTCTTCTCAAACCCATTGTAGACTAGCTGGTTAAAACAATGATGAGAGGACGCATCTTACCCAGGGAAAACAGCTCGCCAGTATACTGGCCTAGTGGCTATGTAGTCATGGGTAATCACAATGGTATTACCTATACACACTAAAGGGTGCACACTGAGCCACTATTGATACGTTCTGTGCTGGTACAAGATGTTCTTAAATGTGATGGTGCATCCTCTTGTGAGTAAGGATGTTTTCTTTACCTATATTTTTCCCCACAGCTTTTTCCCTGTCTCCGTAGCCGCCTGAGTTCCAGACTGTCTCACAACTCTAAACAGAAAGCTCTCTACCAACCATAGACAACCAGCATGGACAAGTCTTATCCTAGTTTTTTACCTGCTCCAGGCCTGAACAGTGCAGAATTTGAGATTCCAGGCCTCAAGAGGGACAACTTGTTGTGGGAGGAGAAGGAAAAAGAATCATAGAATACTATGTTGGAAAGGACCTCGAGAATCATCTCTTCCAACCTTTCTTGGCAACAGAAGAGCTCCTCTTTTCCTGAGACTGCCATGCTCAGCATGCAAATCACAGAAACTCTCTGCATAATAAGTGGATTCTTCCAAGTCACAAGACATGCAACAGCCACCATTCAGCTCTGCCTGCAACTTCTAATGCTTCTTGTCCAGCTTTCATGAAACTCCATCTATAGGCCAGGAGAATGTCTGCATGTAGCCAACCTTTGATGGCAGGAAGATGACAACCAAAGCAACACAGGCTTGATAGGCTGAAAACAGTGAAGCTTGAGCAGCATCCCACCATTGTTTAGTGTATAAGAGATTACTAGTTCACAGCGCGCACCATTTTGGACAAGCCAAGTACAAAACTTGGAGACAATAGAGAGGCATGAGTGCCTTCTCAAGTGTCTTCAGCACTTGGTGCTCTGAGCCTAACTAGAGATATCAGTGGAGTATGCTGAAGCAGTGTGAGTGTGTGCTCCTAGCATGGACAGTCAGCAGTTTTGGCCAGGTCCCACCCATGTTACACATTCAAAACCAGTTTAGGTTTACTCTTTATTCCTCAAGTCTGTGATTCTCCAGGTTGGTAACTTCCCACATGGTTCTGATTCTTTGCCTGCTCATGACGAGGAGAACAGGTCTAAGTAATGTCTGGTGTATGTTTAAGATACAGGGGAGTGAGCAGGTATCTGGAGACAGTAGTTGTGATCTTTGGCTTTGCGGACTGTGAAATACATCCTGGATAGGGGACCTAGTGAAAAAGATGGTTTAAAGCAACTTGGTAATGCTCTGTCTTTGTGTGTTTCTAGATTGAGCTGAATAAGTGGATCAAGACACTCTTGATTCAAGTTCCCCTCCTTCAGACTGGAGTGGACCCTTGAAACTAGCAGTCATGTGTTCCCTCTATTTATGATAATGCTGCTTCACTTGATGATCTGTCCTAGTCATATCCAGGAGAGAGCTGACATAGCAATGTTAGAAGTGAGACAGCTGTGTTTGGTCTGAAATCAAGCCTGGAGGTCCTGCTGTGTAAGAAGTTTTCCTGTTTTGCATTTCTTAAGTAGTTAGGTGTCTACTGTGCCGCAGGCAGGCAGTTCCAGTAGAGAACAAAAATACTGGGAGAACTGGAGCCTTGCATGGTGGAGTTACAAGTCCTTGTTTCCTTCTTGTTCTGCAGCTGGGGGATGGTTGTATGTAAAGGCTCACATGTTCTCCTTCTGTCAGATACAGGTGGCAAGATAGGTCTTAATTCCCCCGGTTCTTGGGGCTGGCAGTTGGGTAGGATATATAGCCTATCACATCTGGCTTTCTGTTCTGCTGAATCAGATTAAGTTACCTGTACATGTATCTAGCCTAGAACTTCGGCTTCTCTGAGGTGATATTCATGTAAGAATAAGTTTTGGGGTGATGAGTGGGAAGGGACAGTTCTGACTTCTTCAAGTGTTAGCTTCCATGTTTTTACTGCTTGGGCAGTTTGTCTGGCAAGTATCTAAAAGAGCATGTGTCCTCTAGGCAGAACCTATATATCTTTATCCTTGAACTTCATTTCTGTCCAACTGGCAACATTAGTAGCTGTAGACACAAACTTAATCTAGTTCTTCCTCAGTACCTTAGGAGAAGTCAGTGAGATCCAGGAAACTTGTCTGAGATCTGAGGATTTGTTTCTAGGTTGTGCCGCTGGTATGGATCTGGGAGAAGGTCCTGAGGCAGGAGAGGTTGTCTGGAGATTATTCTGGTGCTTCACTGAAGGTGCCCCTAGGGTACGCTATCAGGGTTGGTGGCACACTGTTAATGTTTATATAGAGCTTCATGGAAGGGGCAGATGTTGCATGAAGCCCAGGATAGTACTCACAATTTCTGGATACTGAACTTTTTTTAAACTTCAACTTAGAATGTTTCTGTCTTCTAGAGGACCTGACGTTATTCATGATCCTGACGTATGACCACGAAATTTTCCTGGTAGTGCAGTTATACATCCACATGCAGCCTTCCAAATGTGGTCACATATGGCTCCCAGATCTCCCTATTGCTATATAATCTGTACCATCCTGACTTGTGCCAAGGGATTTCCTTTAGAAATGAAATGGCTGTTTCTCTAATTTTCACACACAAGCTTTAGTAGAGGCTTTCTAAGGGGAGGGTGAGATATGATGGCTTGGCAGCATGGCAACAAACTTTTTTTAGCTTGTTCCTTGAATGTTTTTCCTAGAGAGTTGCCTTTTAAATGATACCAACATATTTCTTCCCGAATTGAACATTTGAGGAAGTAGGTGAACGCAGAGTATTCAGCAAGTGCTACGGAAAGTCTCACATCCATACAGCCATCAGTGGAGAAGTTGTTCATAGCAGTGCTGCTTCTCTGCAGCTTTAAGGGGAAGTACACTGCTATCGCTTGAAGAGGTCACTTCTTTTTTTCTGTTCACAGTTATCATAACAATTCATCCTTCCTCCAGTGGCATTTATGGATCCTTTCTGTCAGATGTCATTCAGATTAGATACACCATCAAATGTAGGTATGAGGATAGGTTATGTGAAAAAGGACCTCAGTTCAGCTTTTAAAATTGGCATGGATAAGCTTTCTGGGCTTAGGTCAGGCTTATGCATCTAAATCATTTAAGATTCTTAAAATAAACTAATTCATGGTTCTTCTTAACTGTTTTCACACATTCGTAAGGGAAAATTCACCTACAGTTGCTATGAAATTAACAGCAAGCATACAACCAGATGAAAAAAAAAGTGGTTCTTTACTTCTTTCGGTCAAGTGAACTTTTAATTTTCTGGATGAATGCTTTTTCAAAAATACAACTTTGTCTTTCAAATTCCTCTTTCAAACTACCTGTTTTAGAAATTAATCTCTTTCTCCCAACTCATTTCTCCTTTCCACTGTGTAGTTTCTTGAATGGATTGTAAAAGCACTCATGCTGTAATCACTCTTCCCTGGAGTAGTTTCCACGGTATTTTGTCTTTATATCACAGTCATACCTCTGATGAGTCTTTGTTGCACTGAGTGGGCTTACTTTTTCAGTGTTTGTGGCTGGAATTCTTATAGAGATGCCACTTTTCGCTCCAGGTTCTTCTGTGAGCCATGAAGATTTTGTCTTAGAGTACTTAAAGACAGTATTTTCTGTAGAAATGTTTACATACCTGCAATTTTGAATATTGCACCTTTTTCACTTGATTTATTTCACAGGGCTGGAAACGGAACTTCTTTCTTTCTAAAATACATGTCATAACCTTTTAAAATGAAATTAATGTAATTGAAAGTAATGGACTCAGTAGTATAGTATACTTAAAACAGTGTTCAGCGAAGCCACTTTTGCTAAATAAAAATTTTAAGCTACTATTTATTAAAGCATGTGGTGTGACAATTTTGTGAAAAGAATGAAATACATTTCTACAGTACATACATGCGATATTATTGAATACAATATATTTGTATGTACATACAGTGTGCACAGAACTTAATTGTTAAATTAAATGTACAATTTATTTTTCATTTATTTTCACATTTATTTTAAATGCTGACTAACGTAGAGGAAAGGTGTCACACACCGAGCACCAGCAAATGGAATGCAGTAAGCAAGTTATAGTCAGTAACTAAGTTTCATATATAAATCTGTACTGTCAGTTGATGTTATCAGAAATACACGTGTCTGTTAAATCTAAAACTAATCTTGAAAGTTTGTTCCTTTCAAATTTTGATTTCATAATTTAGAACTGGGTGCTGCAAAACATACACTAAGGTACTCCAAGTGAAACCAAGGACTGATAGTTCTCAAAGTAACAATCACAGATACTAGACTTCAGTGCTCTATAGAAGTAGTACTGTACCTGCCTAATTGTAAAGATGCCTACCCTGTTTTTTTTTATCGTTTCCTGTCAGTTTGATGATAGTAGTATTCTTTAACGCTTACTCAGTGATTTTTTTTTTTTAATGTAGAGAGGTTAAATACGTTTTCTCTAATAATCTTGGTAGAAAGCTAGGGTTTTAGCTCAAAGCAAAGATTGCACAGATTGAGAATTTTATCTGTGCTTTCAATCAACAAAGACCTTTTGAAGAAAACAATGATGACATTACCTAGATAGCAAATCTCTTACATTTATTTTGTGAGTTTCAGTTTTCTTTTATGCCTTTTCTTTGGCTTTTAGTGATGAATATGACTCATATGAGATGAAGGAACCCTTTGACATTCTTCTGTTTCAGCAACAGTGGAAGTTCTGTACTCAAAGGAAAAAAAAACAGATGGGGGAAGGAAAATGATAGAATTTGATGACATCAGTGGGCAGTATTGAAAAGAGAGGATTTTTAAAAATCAGAATATTGGATTGATGGCTAGGGAGTATATCTAAACAGGACCATCTTTGTAATATTATTGGCAAATACAAATAAGCATATAGACAGATAGCTGAAGAGAAATTACAGGAATATACAGATTCATTCCTGTGCTATAGATTAACACAGGATGACATAGATAGCAAGGCAAAATACTACCTTTCTCCAAGCTGATTAGAGAAGCTCAGGTTGAAGGTGTCCCAGGAAGAACACCTGGGACACTCAGCCAGCTGGATGCATATCACCTGGGAGTGTGAATGTGCCAGGAAGGAAAGGAATTACAGAAAGTTTTTAAAGCTTGATCTGAGGAAGAAAAATATCAAAATAAATTGATTGTGGGTAAAACTAAAGTTATGTGAACAAAGATGTACATTGGCAAGGTAGTTGCTAAGGCTCTGTAATGAGATCAGAGAAAATGGTTATGATACAGGGAAATCTGTAAATGTAGAGGCAAAGCTGGCACACGAGATCGGTGGTAATATTGGTGCCTGGGGAGAAAGGCATGATGAGTAAGTAGATGGGCAAATTAAGGTGATGAGAGGGAGCATCTGAGTAATAGGATGATGACTTGCGTAGAAGAAGGGCTGAGTTGATAGTAGCTAGCTTGGGGGCTGTTTTGAGAGGATGGGTCTAAAATAAGCATGAAAATGTAAGTTTTGAGAGATAGGCTAATGTTTTCCTTAATTATGTTTGAAGAATGTTGTGGTAGATATTATTGTGGGGATGTCAAGCTGTGAATGCTGGAAGAATCTGATTTAAGTGTCAAGACTTAGTATGGGTGCTTAGCAGGAGAGTTACTTTGGTGTAAGATGGAGTGTATAGAGAACTATTGAACTTGGAGATGTTACCAGTTAAGCCAGCTCTTATCTGAAAAAGACTGCATTTTAGCCTTGTGTGTGTTTGAAATACATGTTACAATGTAGGACCTGATCTTGAGCATTTTGGTACGTTGACAGCTCAAATTGTCTTGTTTTGTTTTTCCCCTCTTGTTTTTAATCATAGCTTTAACATAGAAGTTTCTGAGCTTGACACAACCCTGATATCCTGATTAGGTCTTTAATGATGTTGATAGTAATAGGCTCAGGTTTGTTCTATGTTCAGAATATATCCTTCAAGTATTCATTATTAATCTAATCAGATTACTTGTAGCAGTCAGTTTACAAACTATATTTTAAGTGCCAGCAAGATGTAATTGCATTTAAGTTTGGGTTGGGTTTTTTTGGTGTGGTGGTTTTTTTGAGACTAAATCGGTTGCTCTTCTGGTGTCATTAGCCAGTGCATTTCAGATATTAAACTTGTCCTTCCTTTTCTTATGTAACACAGGTGTGTCACCAATTACTTTTCTGTTTCTTTTTAGAAGCACTTAAGGGCAAAATGAGGGTCAAATATTGTATTGTAATTGAGTAAGAGCCTGGCTTTTTTTCTTTTCTGTGACTATGCTGCAGTTTCTTTGGTGAAGAGTAAGGCATGTGCCTAACTTTGTGTTTGTGATTAGCTTCACTGATTGTTTTTTGGATGACTTGAAACATAGTTTGCCCTTGTTAGATCAGGTCTTTAAATCTTAAAAAGAACGTGCATTGTAAATGTGTTCACAGTTGCATAAATGCAGCTAATGAGTCCCAAGAGGCAGATGAAGACCACAGTATTGTGAATGGAATAACCTGTAATGAGCACACTGACCCCTTCCAAAAATTAGTCAAGTTTGAACTAGTACTAGGCAAGCTCCTTTGAAGGGCTAACGTAAGTCAACACAACAGGCAGTATGTATAGTGTGGAAGAAGATGTGGGAGATACAGGAAAATGGAATATAAACATGAAGAGATTAAGTTTTACTTACTGTGCTGCAAATGGTTGGAGCTTTTAAGAGCAATGTAATTAACCTGTAATGTATGGAAAATGGATTTACTGTGTCTGAACAGGAGAACCAGAGTAAATTCTCTCATTCCAAGCTGCTGCACTGTTTATGCTTTTGGCACAATTTTAGTCTATCTACTGTTCTACCATAATCATACCTGTATGACGGCCCAGTGTTCAGTCAAGTGATGTGGCAATCCTGGGCAGAGTGGGTTTGATCGTTAGAAGAAGTGGTGTTGAAAAAAACTTTGGAACTGTTGATAGCAGTCACCGAGTATCGGCTACGTCTCAGAGTATTAGTCATAGCTTTGACTTCTGGAGTACCTGTTGTGGCCAGTGAAAGGACCTCAGAGATCTCTATGAGCTATTGTTTAGTCGTATTTGTGCAGATACTCCACTGAATATTCCTAGTGGTATTTTCAGAAGAATTGGAGGTTGGAAGAGGGCTGTGACTACAGCAGGTTATCATGCAAATGACAAGAGAGTAGGAGGTGTGGGATAAATGAAGGGGATTGAGGTTCAAAAAACCACTATGATTTTACAGTTGGTGAACTGGAGAGGAGACAATGCTTTAGAACAAGAGATAGTTAAGGAAAACTCCCTAAAAGTAGGCCTAACTACGGCCAGTATTCTGTTGTGTCTTAATCTCGAGAGCTTTTACATAGGAAACTTGAAATGGCATTCAAACTATTTTTGGTTTCAAAACAAATGGATTGCTATTGAAGATGTGAAAGTGACATAATGGCAATGTGTTGCTGAAGACTAAAGGCTACTATCACCTGTAACCAATTTTTTTTCTTTTTTGTGTTTTTTTTTTTTTTTAAAGAAACCCGTGTATAACATTTTTCTTGAAGACTTGAGTTTCTCTTCCACTCCCCAAGTTAATTAGGTATTGACTTGATGTAATGATAAACTAAGAAATTCGGAATTTCAGATGGTTGACACAAACCACAAGACACTTTCCAAAATACTGATAGTAAAAGTCAACTTTTTCAATGTATAGAAGAACAGTTTTAGTGGTAAAAGTGTTTAAGCAAGAGAGCGCTTTACTGATGTAAAGGCTGCTTGTGTATTTAAAGGGAAGGGAGCAGGCTGTAGCACAGGTGGAGAAATGGAGCCACATAGCGTCTAGATTAACCTAGAAAGCAAAAATTTAAATGCTGTTTTCTTCTGGATCAAATTGTCCAAGAATGGTTGGCAGACCAGAAGGGAAATAGTTTTTCTTTTTGGCAGCTCTTAACATGTCTTTCTAGATGGAAGATGGACGTCTGTTGGACACGTGCTGAATGTTGATTTCCTTTGTGTGTCCTGTTCTTGCATTCTGCTACTTCTCAGCTTAGCTATCCAGATCTGCTTCTTTCACCTGACCAAAATTAGGTGACCGGCCTTCTTCATGTTACGGGCTGTGCACCAAAAATTAATGTCTAACAAGCACAAGATCTAGGCCATGGGTACTCTGGGAGTGGTTTGCAGGCGGGAGATGATGCTGGTTCTGTTGGGTCCCACCTGCCACTTCGCTATAGGATGTGGCTGGTTTGGAGAGGGCGTGCAGCTAGACTGCAAGCTCTCTGTCAGCAAACTGGGCTGTTCTGCTTGCTTCTATAGCTGGAGGATTCTGCTTGTGGGCACAAAGACTTCTGGAAAATATTAGATGAGATTTTATTTCTTTCCTCCCCAGCCCCCAGCTTTTTCATGGTAGGAACCTAAGGTCTTGAATAGTGTCAGTGAAGCCTTGGCTTGATGTGAGTAAGGTATGGTGTTAATTAACTCAAGTTTCCCAACTTTATTTTTTTGTCTTAGTATTTCACAGATTAATTTCACATAAGATGTGTTTGTGGGTTGTATTTTATATCTTTTATCAGCAGGACTCCTTAATTCCCTTCTCTCTTAAATGTTACTGTAGTAGTTTTTTCCTTTCCTTCTAATAAGAGAGATCGCAGATCAGTTCTGACATAGTGTGTGGATTAGATTTCCGATGGGGGGGGAACCCTCCACCCCCAATGATATGGTCTTTGGAATTGCATATTCTTAGTGTGCAACCTTAAAACAATTCTTATTCTTGCTATTTTGCTCAATGCAACTAAAAGTATTTGTAGATGCAGCTTTTTTGTTTTATTGCTAGAACTCACACACTCCATTAGCCCTGCAAAAACGATGAAGGGAAAAAAATTAAAAAAATAGAGCAAGCATATGAAAGAAGTAGCCTGGTGCAAACACTCATTGGACAATGCTTAACTGTCCACCAGAATTGCTGTCATAATCCCTTCTACATTTTTACAGGCATAAAAGTTAGTCTTTTATCCTGGTAAGTGGTGGGAGGAAAGATGGCTTTTGCTCTCTGATCTTTCTTTTACCAGGAGGTGAAGAGACAGTATAGAGTTTTGTCCATCGAAGTTATTAATAGCAACAAATCTTTTGTGGAGATTAATTTATGTTAATTGTGTATTGATAGGGTTCGAGTCTTGCACTCTGAAAATCTGAAGTAGGATGCAGACAGGTGTGCATCCAGTAACACATTAAACACAACTGTCGGTGAGAAGAGCATATCTGTTTCAGCGAACATGCATCTCTGGCTGAAATTTAATATCCTCATTTGTAGGAAGAGAGGGGATTTACACACATCTAAAAATGGCTTTTTTGACTCTTAGTGTTGTCATTCAGCAATGAAGGTTATTTTTAAGGTCTACTTAGTGCAAGAGACTTCTGACTTGGGAAATCCATAAACTGTAAATCACTGGAAGACTAAACTTGGGAGATGTCAGTGTCCACTTTTTGTGGTTTTGTACACTTCACGTAAGCATCAGATGTTGTGGGAGGGGCTGTTCTGGTTGAGATAGACCCACAGCATTTTTCCTTGTATACAAAATGATTTAGAATGAAGAACTTGAAGAGAAGCTATGAAGTTGTAGATCTGCCTGAAATAGAATTGTGGTGTTGCTTTTACTTCTTTGTCCTGAGTACACAGAGTGGCTGCGTGTATTCAAGACCTACAGTTTGATATAAGGTAAGATGCAAGTGCCCTCTGAACGATGTGGTTTTTAGAGTGAGGTAGTGATCCAGAGATGACAAAGACAACTGATGTCTTTCGATAGTATCTATTGTAATAGAATCAGAAAGAGGTTGTTTCTTACTCTAATATCCTAAAGGTTAATAGTGGTTATAACACTTCCACCAGTGAAATAAGCTCTAGAATGCTATATTGTATTTATTATGGGACTGGCTGATCTCATTTTGAGAAAGCAGAGCTGTAGCTTTAAATGCCTCTTTCTCAACTGAGGTTTTGCTGTGGCAGGGAAACAGTAATAGTACATACTTTTCATCAAAGCAGCTGCTGTAGTCTGTAATGCATTTTCTTTGGCAGATGCCCACATTTAATTGTGACTTCTGTGCCTAAACATAGGTAACAAAAGCCTCTTCATCCCAAGGAAAAGGTGTCTTTCTCACTGACAGTATTAGCAGATATTCCTGACTTGAAAAAAGTATTGTAATATTCAAGTAGAGCCTACCATTTTTCTTACTGAACCCCTTACCTAATTCTCTTCCTATATGAAGCACATCATGAAAGAAACCCACATTTCCGGTGAGTTATCAGTATCTGTTACTTTTCCCTTCCACAGTCAGTCATAAGACTAGAAAAAAAGCGAAGACAGAGAGAACTTTTTCCTGGGTCTTGGCACATTGACTTTTTTGTCTGCATGTGAAATCTTTTATTTTTGTTAAGGTAAGGATAAAACCGCATGAAACTCTGAAAGAGGCAGCAGATACCACTTTTTCTTTATTGTCTAGAACTTCAGCCATTTCAATAAATACTTCAGTGTTATGAAACTGAAGTAGTAGAATGTTGAAACATTGCCATAGTTTTCAGCAGGATTGAGTTTTTATTATTGCGTTAATACATGTTTTCCGCTTTCCCCCTGCTGAAATGGAGATGTTTGCAGACTTGCTCTATTTAAACATCAAAAAGGTACATGACACTGTTGGTTCTTTCATTTGCCTACTGTGTGAGTTGCCTTGCACCTCTTTTATTATTATTTTTTTTTTCACTGCTGTGGTCCCTATCTCCCCCCCCCCCCCCCCCCCCCCCCCCCCCCCCCCCCCCCCCCCCCCCCCCCCCCCCCCCCCCCCCCCCCCCCCCCCCCCCCAGCTGATGCTGTCATACTTCCATTTATTTCTGAATGGAATTTCTGCATTTCTGAACACCGTTGTAACTCTTACTTACTGCTTCTTTTCCTTGTCTCTTTATCATAATAATTGACTATTTTAGCTGAAGGCATACCTTGGGATAAAGCTCAGCTTCTTAGATCATCTTCTTTCAGCCTAGCAAATTCTCTCAACCTTTTCCACGTACTCTTCTGTCTCCTGTTCTGTTTCTCAGCTTCGGGGTTATTTTTTCTCAACTGGCTGCAACCGGGTCTTTTTACCTGCCTCTAAGAAATTGGGCTTCTTCCGAGTTACACTAAAAAAAAAAAAATAAAAAGAGGGGTTGAAAATGTAGCATGCCAGCTTTATAAGGCTTTGTCAACGATAACGAGAGATGCATCTTTTTGATCTTTCTAGGCATTAAAAAAAAAGCTTTGTAAGGTGATTCAACTGAACAATGTTAATGGACTAATGCAATACATGTACAGCTGCAGCATCTGCAGAGCTATTTCTTAGCCCTGAAAAGTCAAAAGGCTGTGTGCTGTTGACTTCTGTCAGCATAGGTTCAAATATGTGCTTGCTGTATTTATGGAGTCTATTGTAGTAGTGTTGGAAATACTACAAATTACTGATACGGCTTTTTTTTGGTTCATGCTGGTAGCTGTTTCATCAGTATTTAGCAGTTTCATCAGTATTAAACCTTATGCTAACTTCTATAACAACTTCAAATTTTTAGCAGAAGCATCAACAAATCTTTCTTTCAGCTTACTCAAATTAAAAAAAAAAAAAAGTAAATGTGAACCTAGGATCATTGAATGGTTTGGATTGGAAGGGACCTTTAAAATTCATCTACTCCAACCCTCCATCATGGGCAGGGATATCTGTCACTAGACCAGGTTGCTCAAAGCCTCATGCAACCTGAATTTGAACACTTCCAATGATGGGGCACCCACAACTTCTCTGGTCAACCTGTTCCAGTGTCTCATAACCCTCATCATAAAAAAATTTCTTCCTAATGTCCCGTCTAAACCTACCCTCTTTCAGTTTAAAACCATTGCCCCTTGTCCTGTCACTAAAGGTCTTGGTAAAAAGCCTCTCTGATCGTTCTTATAAGCCTCCCTTACCTTACTGCGGCTTTTCAATATATGTATCTCTTTACTTATTCATACAAGATAACGTCAGTTCCATGAAACCAATTCTTCATTTTACTGGGAAGTCAGGTTATGGACTAGTGCTGAAATAGCTGAATACTCAGTAACTGTCTTTCTGTGGGCAAGTAGAAGGTTACTTTTTATTTTTATTTTGTTTGCATCAGTTACCTATGTCACTTATTTTCTTAAATTTTATAATTGGCATATTAATCAGAAAAATCTTTAGTCAGAAATCCTGGATGTTGCCTCTTAGTCTTACTCAATCTTTAGAAAAGAAGGCTTATGCTACATTTGCCTGGCTCTTGTTTTTTGAGCCTGAAATGACCTGAGATTTGGCTCACTCGGAATTTGAGTGGGTTTTGAAAGGAGATGACGTCACTACACTCATTTCTCGGGAGACCTCATCCGCTTTTACGCAGGCTATTTTAGCCACAGGTTTATGGTTAGGGATGTTTATGTTCATGAGGAAAGTAGCTTCTTCCAGCTGTGGGACAATGTAGTTCTATAATTACTAGTTTTAAGCTCGAATTCTATACTGCCAATAAAGCGTAGTTGAAGTCAAACAAAGAACTTTCTCATTGTGAATGTCTGTGCCTTTATTTAAGGTGTCTGTGTCTTTATTAAACAATTTTAACTATTTAGTAATCAATTGGGTTAGGCATTTTCCACTAGGTAGAGCGTATTTTTTTGCCTTTATGCTTGCTTTCAAATTTTGTGTTAGGTTTTAATTTGCTGGAACTCTGTTTAGATGAATCTAACCATGAAGTTAGAACCATGTGTCCTAAAGTCAAGAAGAATTTTGGTACCATGCTATTAAAGTTTAAAAATAAAATAAAATTAAAAATTATAGCATTATCTTTATGCTAAGTCAAAAAAAACCCAAGGTATGCTGGAAAATATTTCAATGTGATGTTTATTTACCAGTCTGTGGTATGGCATGCATAATATCCTCGAATATAATGATGCAGCTTCTGTTGAAACTTGTTTCTAGTTGAATTTGCAATAAAGTTGGTGTTGTAAGAAAACAAAAGGAGTTGGGTATCTGCTGTGAGGAGTCTGCTGCAGGAAATCTGCAGCTGCATGAGTTGTCGCGAGCTGTGGACAGGTTATTGGAACTCTGCCAGTAAAAATAACATAAAATCTATTCCTGTTTGTGCATCTGGATTTACTTGCTACAAGACTTTGGCAGTAAATCCAAATGTAACACTATAATTTTAATTATTTTCTCTTATGCTTCTTGCCTGTTGTGGGGAAAAAAATCCAGTACTGCTTTCATTAACTTCTTTCCATAGAAATACAGTTACCAAAGTGACTTATGCTTGAATGGCAGGTGACAGTTCATTTGGGTACATATGTAATTTTTATGGGGGGGGGGGAAGGGGGGAAGGTGAAAATTCTATTTCTATCAGTTTAAAACCTTAAAACCTGAGTTTTCCTAAAAGTGGACTGTTAAATTCTGTGTTGAATATCTTGTAAACTCCTGAACCCCCTTGTCTTCTGGTGTACTCACAAACCCTGCATCTGTGCTTATCTTAATTCCAGTTTGTTCAGAATGTACCAATACATGTGTTAGGAATTACAATTTGTAAATCGGGTTTTGGATTTTTATTTGCTTACTACTGGGAGATCCATCTTGCTGAAAGTTGCTTGTCACATTGCTTGCCTGAGAAGTATGCTGGGAACCCGGTTTTGTTCTACCTCCCCCACTTATTGTGTCCCTTCCTGCCTGTGTGCCTTTGCTTATCCGTCTGTGCACTCTTATTTGAGTCCCAAAGGCTTAAGAAAGGTCCTATTTTGTTTGACATTGGTTTTGTTTACATTAGTCTGACAGGTGATAGTTTGATTTAGAATTGCATCTGCAGCCTGAAAATCTTTTTTGAACAATGGCATATTTACCTCTCGGTTTTAAATTCTACTGGCCTCTTAAAGTTATGCAGCAGTAATTAAAATCATTGCATTATCTAATGTTTGTGATTAACATAGATTTTAATAAATCACAGCCTATCATAAGTGCTGTGTTACCTACCAGCTAAGACAGGGATGAATACTCATTTTTTTTTTAGTGTAAGAAACAGCTTTTGCTATTATTTTACCTATTTTAGCAGCAGCATTAAGAGGAATACGGTCTCGTTGAAGCATAAAATGAATTCTGTGATTCTGTTTGACTAATTGAAATCTGCATACCCATTCACTCCTACAGAATAACAAAAAAATACCAAACCCAAAGCTTCTTTCACATCGGAGCACTCCTAAGTTCATATCCTTAACAAATTGAAGGGCACCAACCGAATTTAACATCTCTGTTCACAGATGTAGTATCTTCCATGGCTATTTAGGTTGCTGATTATGAAAGAATAGGAAGAAAAAACCCTAAGCTTTTAATGCATTTAATCAACATCTTTTAATATTTTTATATATATATATATATATTTATAATGGTAGGTGTAATGTTCTGCAGTGCTGCTTCTGAAGTGTTTGCCAAAACCATCGCGTTTTAATTCAAACTCTTCATCTGGTAAGGGTTGCTTGTTTAAGTGTGAACAAGCTTTGAGTTGTCTTTAGCCCTGGTTTTTGTTTGTTGTGCTTTTGTTTTCACCTGAATCAAGTGGGTTTTTCTTGCATGTGCATAGGCGTGGTTTTTTGTTGTTTTGTGTGTGGGGTGGTTTTTTTGGTTGTGTGTGTGTGGTGGTTGCTCCCCCCCACCCCACCCCAAGTCTTCATGAAACTTGGTGGTTTTAGCTGTGATTTTTCTTGAGGATATTAAATCTGAATTTCAAAACTGAATTCTAGTGTTGAAAGAACAAGCCCACACGATTGAAACTGAAATGGCTGCACGTGAAATCTTTCAAATTAGAGTACTTGCCACAGTTGTAGTCCTAACAAGAAGGGAAACTGAGTCACTCGGTAAGAAGTCCATTATTTCTTGTATGTATGTAACTAGATGCAAAAGTGCATGAATACAGATTTCATTTTCTTAAATGAGGAGATTTATCTGTAGCTTGTCACTAAATACAATTTTTAAACCTTTTTCTTGGAACTGATACCTGAGCTGATACTTACATCTGAGATTTACAAATGTGTAAGCTTCCTTGTAATTAACTTGATGTACAAAAATATTTGTATTAAAAATATTTGCAAGTATATGTATATCCATAGTATCTGATGGGGGCAAAACCAACCAGTTGATTTGATGTGCTGGGTCTTTTTTTTTTTTTTTCATCAACCCTCAGACACCGAGTGAAAGTTGACAAGAACTTGGTGAGAATGAGAGTTGTGTTGTCTTTTCTCCCTGTCTTGCACAAGACTTGCTTCCCATAACACTTATAAATGTTGTTAGCTTTTCCCGTTATTTTGCCTTAGTGCTATTGCTAAATGACAATGCGCACTTGCAGCTGAGATCAGAATCTTCTCCAAAGTTCTGCTTTGAGTTCTGTTCATGAGCCAGGTGCATTAATAAGGCTCTTCTATTGTGGCTGACAAGTTCCTGTATCTTTGATGATTTATAAGTTAGTATTATAACACATCCTTCATAATGTTTATTTTTTTTCCCCAGTGACACTGGTAAAATCATAGAAAACTAATCGTGCATGAAAAGAATTTTCAGACTTCTATGTGCGATCCTGTTTAACTGCCTGATGCAGAACGTGTTTTCTGAGATTGTATTCCACTGCTGAAAATGCCAAAGTATTAATCAAGTTTCCATGTATCATTTAGTCCCTGCTGAACCACACTTTTAACAAATGTCAGTTTTAATCCTAAACTTGTCTTGCGAAGACAAGTAAAGCTCTACTGCAAAGAAATCCATTGTCAAAGGACATGGAATGTAAATGTTCTTCAAAGCATCAGCTTGAGCAAGAAGTTTATTTTTTTGTAATACAAGCTCTACAAAATTTCTTGCTCGTCAAACAATGCAAAATAACTGCTTAAGCAATTAAAGACTCTGTGGTAATAGTCGTTTAGACATTGAAAAGCCCAAAATTGAAGCCTAATTTATGTAGAAGCTAGTATAAAGTAAATTTGTCTAAGATTGATAAAATTCAATGACAGCAAATATAAATTTATTTTTAATGGTAGGTTTATATACAAAAACTCAGCTTATATGTTCTCTGGCCATCCATATGCTTTTCCTGAGGAAAATCTGACTGCAACTTGTTTTCAATGAACAGAAAAACACTTGGCTGTAATTAAGCAACAAAAGCTGAAGGATTCTTGATGGTAAAAACAATAAGATTCATTGTCGCTGCTAAGCAGATAAACCCTCTTTTCCATCATTGATTACATTGAAAATTGTGATCATCTACTTTTAATGCATAAATAACATTGGACAATATCTCACATAATGTACCCTACAACTATGAGAAAGTTCTGTGTGGAGATTGCCTTTTACTTCCTGATAATCTTGCTATCAACTTTTATGTACCTGTAGCCTCTCTCTATGTGATTCCTCTCATTAGTCTGATTTTGTCACTTTATAAAATTCTTTTTTAGAGTAAAGGTGTCAATCACCACTCATCATTGTGCTTGGTGCCTGTGCTAAGCCCTGTTGTCCCCCTCTGCCAGGTGTGCTGGCACAGATTCCAAGTTCCCTTGCAGGAGGAACTCACGTTAGGCACTACATAAACACAAGATGGTCTTGTTCTCATCCGGGGCCTCTGTGTGCTACCTAATGGAAGTAGCTGACTGCTTTCTTTAGGTGATTACCATGGTTCTTGGCTTGTGTTTTACCTTTTCGTAATGTGCTTCTCTTTTTTTTTTTTTACATGCTTGGGACTCTCTACCTATGGTGAAGTTGTCATGAGTTTGTATTTTGCACGCCTTACTCTTCTTATTTTTCTGGAAAAATTTCTGCTAGTGAAGTCAGAATTACCAGAGGTCCAAATATGCCTGTGCGATTTGAAGTTCTCAGCTTTTGGGGTGGTTTTTTTTTTTTTTCTGATACTCATTCTCAGTTTAATATTTTAAGGTTGGCAAGCTATAGAATTTGGAAACCATTTTTTTTTTTCTTTCCTAAAATGATATCTTGTATCATAAGTGGCTTAGACTTTCTCAAAATCAGAAATGTCCATAAGTGTAGAAGAGGACAATAATTTAATGGTGAAAGAGGTAACCTTGTACAGCTTTTTGAATGTGCCTGTGTCACTGAAGGTGCACATGAGAAATCAGAAGGTCATGTTTGACACCTGTGTTCCACAGTCCTGCATGTATGTAGTAATTGAAGACCATTGAGGCATGCTGTAAGAGCTCCTTTTCCATCTCTTGATATTCAGAAAGGCTTTGATAACTTTTAAAAGTCCATTAAATTAAGAGAGTACTAATGTCTTACCGAAGTGGTTTTGAATCCGCATGGGACATCCTAGGTTCTAATTTAATGGAAGTAGCAACAGTGGTTCTGGAGAAACCATGGACGGCTTTGTAGCCTGTCTGGAAGAGCTGGAGAGCAGCAGAATATTATGATGATTCACCTGGACGTTTGACTGGATTCATCCAAACCAAGTGTCAAAGTAAAGCTTGCAGAGACACATTGTGCTCTAAAAATACGAACTGTTTGCAAATCGGGTTCTGTGCTAATATCATACATAAACATCTCGCATGAATTTAGATTTTTCAAGGGTATTTAACTGTAACTTCACTCTAGCCTTTTTGAAGGCAGTGGGTGGTAATCCAAGTGTTTATCTTTATTGATCACATCAAAGTGTTTGATTGTTACATATTGAGGAATGTTTCAGTGAGGGAGAGAATGCCCTTTTGTCTTAAAAACAGAAAAAACTTGTTTGCAATATCTTTCAGTAAAATTTGTTTGGATTCATTTCACTTAAAGTTAACATTTTTGATAGTTCACAAATATTTTTTTAATAATATTTTGAGGAGGCTTACACATGAAGCTGCTCTTTTAATTTTTTTTTTCCTTTTAACTTAACCAACACGTACCCTCATGCTTCATTTAAGAGCTGAGAAGGAAAGCAAAAACTAATTCTTTCAGAGGATTAATTCAGAACCCAGGTCAGTTGCCCAAGATTCCCTTTTGGAGGCTTTCTCTTCTAGATAAGTAGGTCTCTTCCTGTAGAGCCTGTCTAAGACAGGCAGGCTTCTATAGGGAGGCTAATAATTCCTTTTTTGTTTCATGAGATGTGTTCTGTTATTCTAAGTAAAGTATGACATTGCAGAAATGCAAAAAGTGCATTTCTGTATGAAGCTTTGATGTTCTGATAGGTTCCTAATTACAGAGCCCCCCTGCTATGGAATATTCAGGTGCTGTGCATCTCAAATTAAATTTAAAACGTAATAAACTAGTTGTTGTGCTGCCCTTTACTTGAAAAGGTAGAGTAAATAAGGAATAGGGGAAAATTGTGTCACTACCTAAAGTTCTTTATTGGTAGCTATGTGTTAGTTACCATGCTATGCAAAAGGTTCAATAGCAGCAGAAATATGGTTCAGTTTAAGAAAAAAGAAGGGGGAGTATTTGAGAGAAATTTGGTTTTCAAACAGGTGAAAAGGACAAAATATAAAACCAAAGCTGAAACACTGTGGACTACATATTATAGGCTCAAAGGGTTTCGGAAGTGCTGTACTTACTGTATATTTCTTGTTCTTTTGAAAGATTGTTTCTAGTTCTAGTGCTCTGAACTAGGGTGGGTTACCTGAACCCACAGGAAAAGTCATATTTTAATGACATGAACTGTAAAAGTTTACATGTTTGCTTTCTTGTTTCTGTGTAAGACCATTTATTAAGAACATGTGTTGGAGTGGTGTTTCTTATTCTATGTGTATGCATATGTGGAATAAACAGCCTTCTGTCTGTCCCCAGTTGTTAATAATTTTCGTGGGTTAAAATTACACTTAATCTGCCCAGAGAAGTTGTGGAAGCTGGAAAGTGTTCAAGGCCAGGCTGGATGGGGCTTCGAGCAACCTGGTCTGGTGGGAGGTGTCCCTGCCCGTGGCAGGGGGGTTGGAACTCGATGATGTTCAAGGTTCCTTCCAACCCAAACCATTCTGTGAATCTCATGCATTTTTAGATAAATGGATTTTCTTGGACACACAGCAGGCAGAGATGGCTAAGAGTATGCTCTTTCGGTTTCAGCAGAGTTGCTTCACATAACAAAAAAGGAGGTTTTGTGGTTTGTTTCTTTTTAACTGTTAGTGAATAAGTTAGATGATGACTGACAATAAATTATTGATTAATGAAGCCTTGCCTCCCTCAAATATCCCCTGAATTAAGCATAGATTAGGTCAGCTGTGCAGAGCTCACAGTTCTCATGTAAGTCTCTGTACTTCTGGTGTCATTTTAAATTTGCCTTTGCTCTCTACAGAAGTCCGCTTAAAACTTTTCAAAGGCAAATTTAAGAATGTTATTACAGTCTGATACAAAGGATTTCTAAATTAGATGCTTGAGTTCTGTCTGAGGCTTCCTTCCCAGGAGCCTGGATAATTAGTTTCGGCAGTGCTGAGGAAGAGGGGTGGAATAAGAAGTTTAGAATTTGAGATTTCCTTCAAAATAATCTGGGATCTAGAATGTCTTGTAGTGGCTCACTTTGTCCATCTTTTTGAGAAAAAGAAAAACTCATAAGAGACAGATGCTTTCCTTCAGTTATGTTCATGTGGTGGAAGTTTCTCTACGCCCTTGTGTGTGGGGAGGACTGTACCCCCTTTCTAACTACCTACAAGGGCTGTTATTCCTGTGTCTTGAAGCTGCTTGCAGAATCGCTGAGGCTCAAAAGCATCTCTAGAGATTGTACTTTGTGTATTGGGATTGAATTAAACCATCAGCTAGAGTAGGCTAATTAAGGCCATGTCTGCTTGTGTTTTGAGTATCTCCAAGGATGGAGACTACACAGCTGCCCTGGGCAACCTGTTCCAGTGAAAAAGGCTTTTGTTTGTTTCTTTCTTTCCTTCTGTTCAACTGGATTTCCTCACGTCTATGATGTTTTGGGGTTTTTTTGTTTATTTTTTTTTCTTCATTGCTAGCCACCAAATTTCAGTTAAGAAGTAGTGTCATCCCTTGTGAGCTACTTTTAGGGCATAGAGAAGCATTAACTTCTGATAACATCCCTCTTTTCATCAGGCTTTGTGAAGAATCTGAGAAGTCCATTGTGTTTCCCTGGCTCCAGCAGGGTCCATTGGCAGAACTCTGGGAATGCAGGAGAGAACTTTTCCTCTCTGGAAGTGCCTGTGTATGTTGATTAGTGATACAGTCTCGGCTGTAGTTATGGTTCACAATACTTCAAGTGGCAGAAGTGATAGAAGTCAAATTTGTGGTTCAGTGACTTCCTAATTTTATGATTTGTTTTTTCCCAGCAGAAAGCCTTTTTGTTTCCAAAATATTTTAAAACAATACTGATTAAAATCTGGCATAATTAAAAAAAAAAATCAATCATTTTGATTGATATCATCAATCATAATGAGTCTAACCTGTCTTGTATTTTCTTTCTACTATGAAAGCATCATGCAGGCCAGTCCATCGCCTGGTAAGGTCCCTGCTACTGCCTGGTAGTACTTGATACAGGATGAATCTTGTACCTCACTTCTACTTTGTGAGGGCACAGCTTGATATGCGCTTCTCTTGACCCAGCCAAAGGGCTAGCATGGAGGAGGGAGACAGGACAACTTAAGCTGCGGTAAAAGTATTTCTGCACCTGTGTGGTGAACAAGTTCAAAAAACCTGATGGAGCTGAAAAAAATGGTTGTTTTTAGCTAGATTGTATTTCTAACTGGCTTCACTGGGAAATGGAGCAGAAGCTTGTGCCGGTTTGTTGTAATTAGCATAGCAGAAGTCCAGCTAGCTGCTTAGCAGCGCATTATTTAATCCTGGTGATTGAGGCCTAAGACTAATTTTAATGGAAGGCATCATCTCATCTTGCTTTTTAGAAATCTTATTTGCTTCATCTCTGTAGTAGATTGACCAAATGGCTGTATGGCTCTTTTGCTTGCTTAAGAGAGCTTCAGAAAGGAGTATTTGTCTTAATAGAGAGAAGTGTGAGCCTTCCCCCTTACAGCTACATTTAGTATGCGTGCAGTATGCATGAGGTATAAAACTGCTTAATATTGCATATGAGTAATTGAAAAAGTACAGTGATGTAACTTACTCTTCAAAAGAAATAATGTGAATTTCTTGACTCTTTAATTTCTGCATCCAGCAAAGGCAGCCCAGTTCAAATGGGTAGGAAAAGGGATTGGTGGCTTTGCAGTTATGCAGCTGATCATGAGACACAGTGTGACCCAGCCAGGGAGTTCCTGGTGAGAAATGAAGGGACTGCATTAACCTGGTCGACTTTCTGCACAACAGTGTGCATCTCCTCCCACCCAGTATACGTCAAAATTTCTGATTTAAAACTAGCTATAAGTTAGTAGTATATCTGAGGATTCCTTACAGGCTGTGCAAGACACTTCTGTTAGCTGGGATGTGCCAAAAATTACTTTGGTGGTGAAGTACAAAGAGCATGATAGTCCAGAACTCGCTGCTAGAGTAGTTCTTTAATACCGAACCTGTAAGGATATGTACTGCAAAATTGTTACAGACTTCAAAAAGTTGTTAAGTAGCTACCAAATTAAGAATAAGGTATTTGAACACCTTATTGTAAAAATACTAATCCTGCACTGAGCTCTGGGTAGTGAAGGCATTGCTCTTCTATGGAACCCTGACACTCTCACTGAAAGCAGTTATATACCCCAATATCTCTTGGACTAGACTTTGATAATGCTGCTAGTAAATCTGCACTCTACCTGCATATAAAGGTCACTGGCTAGTAGTGTTATTCTGTATAATGACCTGGTTTTAGTATACCTTATTTTATGTTTGTAAACCAAATGTAATAGAAATACAATAAAAGACTATATAGCCATTTACTCTTTGAGCTGATGTCTTTTAAGTCGTTCATGTTTAGAATTCACACTAACATTTCTTCACATGTATGGAAAAGGAAAAAACAAAATAACACCAGCTCACTTCCTAATCGAATTTTGTAGATTCATTTAAGGTTAGAAGGATTGGATTTGGCTTATGTGGGTGAAATTCATTTTAGTAAAAGTTCACTGTAACTTGTCTTCCAGTCTTTATATTGCCATTCTTTTTTAAAAGATCTTGTTTGATCTCTTTTTTTCCTCCGATTTTCATTATATACAGTATGAATACTTATGCAAGATATTTGTGTAAAATACCAGTAATTTGGAAGAAGTGTGGTTTGCTTATTTTTTAACCATCAAGTTTTTTGTGCCCTGTAGAGAAAAAACTTTGGTGGGTTGGTTTGTTTTTTTATTATTTTAACCTTTCAGATTTGTTTTCATTTGCTTTTTACTAAACTGCTTGTTGGATGCCAGAACTTGTACTAATTCTGATAGCTGTTTTAGATGTTTAGTTTTTTAACACACAAGCTGTTGTGAGGAGAAGGGGTTACTGTTCCTTTCTTGTGACACTTGGGGTGAATGGCCTGCAGGATTTTGATCTCAGGTACAAACCAACAATTTTGTCGATAAGTAACTGAAAGCTATTTTTAAATAATATATCCAGCAGAGAATCAACTAGATGTGTTATTAGGGGTGCCAACCTGTCATATTCAGAATGTAATGAAGTGTAGCGTGCTATATTTTTATCCACAAAAAGTTTATGTAATGATTTTCTAAACCCCATTACAAATAGAGGTATTTTGGAGTTGGGTACAAAATTCTCATGGAAGAGAAGGATCTGGAAGATACCTCCAGGATGTAGTTTTGAAAACCATGTGCTTATGGATTCATTTCAAAAGTGCTCATGAAAAATTCATCCTGGAGAAGGGGGAAATAGAAGTAGAAATATCTATTTCATCTGAATTCTGTTAATTTGTATTCACTGCATCTATTTCAGAAAGCCAATTCCCAAAATAATTTTGAAGTATAGGCACAAGATAGGAAAAAAGGTAGTCAGCGAATATAGTCTTGGGACAGCACAGTGAGAGATGACAGTTTAAAGGAATGGTATTAACTTGAAATGCTTACTTTTGTTTGAAAATGTGGTACCTATTTATAGTCATGAGAAACATAAGCTTTATGGTGGCCACTGGGCATGAAGACCTACATTCCATCTTGTTCTGTGCTTCTGTAGCAGTTTCAAAGCTGCATCAATCTTTGGAGCACACGAACTACTGAATTCCCTTTGAAGAAAAAAGAGCAGGTTCATTGTTCCCGGGTGAGCAAATGCAAGTCACTGATGAGCGGCATCACTGCCAGTGATCTATCTGAAGGTAGATGCTAATTTGTTGTATATTGTGCTATAGCCTAATATGCAAATTTGATAACTTGGTTAACAAGTTACCACCCAGTTTAAGTGGATTGCCTTAGGAAATGCAGATCATCTATAGTGAATCCTGCAGCCACTTGCTGTACCTTTGTATCTTCAAGATCTGACCATCAGGAGCTGTGTACCATTTTCGGTGGGTGGAGGTGGAGTATAAATACATCTTCCAAGGACCATAGTACCCTGCACAAATAAGATTATAATGTTCTATGCTTTTTTCCTTTGGTTCAGTGCTAACATTAAAAAATATGTGGCATTGCAGTTCATACTGTCTAATTTACACTATGACATTCCTTCAGTAAAGGGAGAGAAATGAAGCATGTCAGCTTATCAGTAGAAGTCTGTTTGAATGAGAGTGTCTGTGTGGTGGATATGCATATGATGATGTGGAATTTTTCATGGTTCTGAATGTGAGCTTTGACAATATGAGCCTTGTATCATATTTGCAAGGAGTTGTTAAAACTGAACCTGAACAACAACATTCAGCTACTGAAAGCTTTTCATTTACAAGAAATATATGGAAATAGAGTATCAGGCAGGATGCCAACCAGCACTTCATAAAATATAAGACTACCAGAGCAGTTGAATTTACAAAATTCCATAACAGAAATCTTTTTATGGGGATCCCAGCAGAATGCTTTCTTATATGGGAGTTATTCTCAGTAGGTTTAACAGCAATGAATATTCAGTGCTGATGCTGTCTGTGGTGTTCTTGAAAGGGAAAAATCCTTAACTTCCACATCATGGAATCACAGAGTAGCTGAGGTTGGAAGGGACCTCTGGAGATACCTAGTCCACCTCCTCCTCAAGGCTAGGTCAAATGCAGCAGGCTGCCCAAGACGGTGTACGATCTCCAAGGATGGAGATTCAACAAACTCGCTGGGCAGCCTGTTCCTGGGGCGTTTGGCCTCACTAAGAGTGAGAAAGTGCTTTCTAATGTTTAAATGGAATTTGCTGTATTTCTCTTCATGCAAATTGCCTCTTATCCTGTCACTAGGCGTCACTGTGAAGAGTCTGGCTCTGTCTTCTTCACTGCTCTTTACATGGCTGCTCCGCAATGGAGCGCTTTCTTTTCCTGTGACCTTTGTTTTACTTTCTGTTTTTCACTTTTCTTTCCCCCCTTCTCATGCTGTCTGGTGTTTTCTGCCCTTAAGTATGTTTTCACAGAGGCTCCAGAAACTTTGGTGGTGGGCTAAGCTTTGGCCTGCGGTGTGGCTGTTGCAGGGCTGGCTGGACCAGCTGTGACTGGCACATGACAGCCCTTTACCTTCTCCCACAGAGTCCACCCCTGCAGCCCCTCACCCCTCCCAAACCTTGCCACATACACTTAGTAGACCCATTTTCTCTAGCCTGTTGAAGTCCCTCTGCACGGCAGTGCAACCATCTGCTCTGGCAACCTCTCCTCACAATTTTCAATCATCTGTAGGGTTGCTGAGGACTTTGGATTGCAGATCACAACCCTTTAAGCCTGGCTCAGCCAGTTTTCAGCCACCCTGCTGTCTACTTACCTACCTGTATTTCACAATTTGGCTGTGAGGATGTTATGGGAGACAGTGCTGAAAGCCTTGCTGAAGTCAAGGTAAGCGACATCCACTGTTCTCCCCTCATCTGTGTTGCTAGTCATTTCACTGTAGAAGGCTATCGGGCTGGCCAAGCATGATTCTCCTTCCTATGTATATGCTGACTGTTTCCCATCACTTTCCTGTCCTTTGCATATTTGGAAATTGTTTCCAGGATTATTCACTCCATCACCTTCCTAGAAATTGAGGTGAGGCTGACTGGCCTGGAGTTCTCTGTATTCTCCTTCTTGTTCTTGCTGAAGACAGGAGTAACGTTTGCTTTCTTACAGTCTTTGTGAACCTCCTTTAATGGTTATGACCTTTCAAAGGTAATCTGAGGGTGGCCTTGCAGTGATACTGGCCAGCTCCCTCAGCACTCATGGGATCATCCATCCCATCAGGTCACGTGGACTTACACATGTCTAGCTTGTTTAAGTCTTCCTTAGCTTGATTTTCCTCCAAGGGTAGGTGCTCCTTGCTCCAGAAAAGCATGGAAGAGTTGCTTCTTTCTCCAGAGTTTCAGCAAAGCTGGTATCCATAACCCAGTGGTTGAGGATGGGTGGGACCAATGTATTATTGGAGTGTGGAATGTCAGTATTTGCACTGATGGGAGTATGCCAAGCATATCTACTGATATCTCAAATTCCTTACAGTTATTTTTAATGGGGGAAAAAAGTGGGAATCTGTTCATGTGAGGTGAAAGCTTAGCCATTTGGGTGCACAGTCTGAACTGACTGCGTGTTCTCTGGTCATACTAGCTTCAAATATCCACTTAGATAGGAGGGTCTATGTGAAGTGAAATGAGACAAAATGGTAGTTTTAGTTATGGTTTAGTTATTGTAAAAGCATTTTTCTTAGAATATTGTCAAATCCTAATGTCCAGATATTTCCATTATGTTTAGTTTAAATCTCTACTGAAAATTCACTTGAGTAAAGTCCGTAGTTAAGCATTAATATCCATTACTTTACTTTGTGAGATATCCCATAGTCACAGCTGAGGCTGGATACTGAATGAATGGATGTTGGATTCACTGGAAAATGTTTTTTATTATCTGTGTAGCGGCTAAGATAATGAGCTCTTGGAAATTAAATAATAATCTTAGAACTTGGCCAGCTTGAATTGTGCATTTGTTGTGCTTGCATTGACAAATCTTGGAGCTACGTGGGAAAGTAACTTGCCTTGCTCAATCAAGGTAAAGGTCTGCCCAAATAGAGGTTTTGGATTAGATTAATGGTGGAGGCTGTATAGTTTAATAGCGGTTCCATCTGATATTTGATGACATTTAATGCATGATACAAGCAAGGGAAAATAACTAGGATTTTTATGAAGTATCATAAATTTTGGTCTTACAGATGCTGCCTGCTGGAGTATTGGATGTGTCCAAATATCATGCCTGTTTGAGCAAGCTCCTTTAGTGGGCATAAAAGCAGAAGTTACTTATCTATATGTGTGATTTCCCTTTCTTGAACAATAATGATGCTAAACTTAAATGATTATACTTGGTTAAAATGTAATTTACTATCTGAAATTTGGCTGAGCTCAGCTTGAAACTAAATGTGCAGTTGGTGGTTTAAAAAAAGTGACAAAAGCTGCTAAAATATTCAGCACTAAGAATATCTTTGACTACTTAGATGCTTCAGGAGCAGTGGCTGAATAGGATAGTCACAGTCGTTTTAATGCACTACAGCCTTCTTCTCTCTCCCATTATGCTGCTTATATCATGCTTGAATGAAAATATATTTTAGTTCCCTGAAAGCCTCTTCTCTGCAGCTTTAAACTTTCAGCAGATGGGAATATTAGAGGAACACTTTTCCCTCTGCTTCTGCATTGAAGTGAGACTGCCACAAGACTCTGAAAGGATTCAGCCAAATTGCAGAACCATCCTTGCCCTGCTCTCAAGCAGCCTACACTATTAGCAGCCATCATGGTGGTGTCAGAGATGTCATTAGCTAGTAGTGGGAGATCCATTCAACTGTGCTACTTATTTCAACAAGTACTATTCTGAATTATGTAAACACTGGAGATTAAGGCAGTAGTAGATATTCCAGAAAGGCTTCTGAATGCAGATCTGTTTCTGTACATTCATGTTTCAGTGCTGACTGCAAATGTATACAGTAACAGTAAAATTACGAATTGGCCACTGCTTATCCATAGGGATATAATCCAGCTATTCCTTCCTCAAGTCTTTCAAACTCTAGTTCATGTAATTCCCTGATCTTAGTGGAAATAGAAAGGACCAGTTGATCCGTTACCTTGTAATACTGTTGTGTGACTATAGATGGGCTGTAATGCAAATTTATATCTAAGTCTAGACTGCCTTGAAGCTTGAGGATTTTTACCTTTAGTCTTGTTTTTAAGACATCAGCTCTTGAATTTACAGCAAAAATGTATGTGAAAGAAATAACCTTTAGTTTGAGAAGATTTCAAATGTTCTTCTGTTTGTGTGGTTGACGTAACTACAATCTCTTAAGAATAGTATGTTATTAACGTATAGGTCAAAGGTTGTTTTTTTTTTTTTTTCTTTATTTTATTCAGATTCTCCCCACTTCTGGAAGAACCTCAAAATCTGAACAACTTCTGCCACAGTTTGGCTTTACACTGTCAACAAATTACCATTCCATCAAGAGCAATGAGCTCCACAACACCAGGTCAGTTTGTACGTTTATTTTTATATCTCACTCCTGCAGAACACTCCTCTGTTAGGATGTACAGAATTCTTTGTGTTGATGCAATGGATTTGGCAGTGACTGATATGCCAGCTGCACTTTGTAAGATACGACTGTCTTATGAAACAGGATAAAGGCTATACAGGCAAAAAAAGCTATTTTGGGGATACCTTATTCTAGCTGAATTATGAAGCTGGTATAACCACACAGTGCTTTTTAAAACACTTTTGTAGAGTTTCTTAATAAACTCTATGTCATGATTGGACATGAATAGCCATCTTAAAAGATTTAAATTCTTAATATTTGTATTTAGTCATTAAACTATTACCTGCGTTTGCACAACTGCCTCGTTCAAAGAAAGTGCGAATGGTATTCTGTTGTTTTTCTTTTTAGCTCTAAAGTCATGTTTGCCTACATTGGGCATTCTCTGTAGAGCTTCCTCCTTTAAGGATGTGTAATTAACAACGGCCTCTGAACCTACTTTATCTGATACCTGCAAAAAGAGTTACCTGATAGAAAGGGAATTATTAGTAGCTGTACCCAGTGTTCAAACTTTCAAAGAAACAGAACGGTGCATATAGAACATGCCTTGACTTCAGTTCTTTTGAGGAGTGAGAGTCCCCAATTCAAATCTGTGCAACATCCCATATGGTTCGCACTTTGTTCACCCACACTTGAAGTATCTATTTCTAGTACTGTTGGTAAAATAACCCTTTATAGGTGGCTTTTTTTATGACTGCTTTGATTTTGCGAAAACAGCCTATACAAGCATCAGGGAAAACACTGTAATAGTGAGCTGTATTTATCTGTCAGATGCCCTATCTCATAGAAATGTAATTCAGTGAGGATTTTTGGAGAATTGTTGATTGTAGTATTGAAAACTGGCAATAACTGCTTTTCACATTAAATGGAGGCAAGCATAGCTGGGTTTCATACTTGGCCTCTTTCTTACAGTACAATTTAGTGCATGCAGTGAATTATCCGTACAAAGCATGACGGGGCATTCAGGAGAAAGGCACGTCTTTGTTTTATCTGTATCTCAGTGGTGACTAATATGAACTAATCTTGTACTTTCCTAAGCACGCAGCTAAAATGCCAAGATACTCCAGTTGATTTGGTATCTTTCTAACGTTTCTTATCTTGCATTAGATGTAGTCTGCGGAAATAGCCAAAAATGAAATTGGTTCTCACAAAAAGAAAGTAAATTTTCCAATACTCTAATTGCTATGAAGAAACATATTGTAAATATGCATTCATGTTTGCTGTCTTTCCGAATCCAATAAAGGAGAAAAATTCATATAATCAAATAATCAGATTACCTGTAAAGGTATTTAGGCACTTTAGAAACATTGCTTTCAGTAGCTGTTAGGTGCCTAAATACCTTTTAATGATGGGGGATACCAAGGACTAGATTTAGACTTTGCCTGTGAAAACGCTGAGCTGCTTCACCAACCATGTCAAAACATCTCTGTGGAACATGCAGAGTTGCATTATTCAAGGGCAACATCACCCATGGGATCATCATTTTTCTTTCCCCCAGTGAAAGGGAAATGAGGCGGGATTTATTTGGACTTCAGTCTTGTATCCTGCTTGAAGTAAATGCTGTGGACTAAAAGAGGATGAGTGTCTCCTTGTGGCATCTCTTCTGTCCCCCGATTGAGGGAATCTGAGATGTTTTGTGTAGTGTTCTGTCACCTTTTGACAGTCACTCAAACTTCTGCTTTCAGTGGAGACATGGTAATAGACTGGTAGGGATTAGAGTGGTAGGAATGGCCTCCTGTTTCTGTCAGCAGTTAGCACTTCATTACTATAATTTTTTAGAAGATAAAAATGGCTGAATTTTCTTATTGCATCCATAGTAACTGAGTTCCCCCTTCCCAGTCCTTCTCAAAAATGCATATTTATTCATATGTAACCAATATATCTTTGTCCCATTGCAATTTTTATTGTTTCTTTTTCTCCTGGAATTTGTTTTTATGACGGTGAACTTTGAGATGAAGAGATAGGAGGGCAGTTCCATCCCGCTTCTGACTTGAGGTTAGAAAGATACACTAACATGTGCTTGTTTTACTTCCTTAACTATTGCAGTGTCTTACAAGTATCTCTTGTATTCCAAAAGAAAAGAAAAATTAATTTGATTGGCATTGACATGAGCAATTTGTTCCTGTGGTGGTTAGCCTGTGGAAGGCAGTTCTTGCATTTATAGCACCTAGTTTAAATGGCAAAGGCCTGCTGCAGATGCGTCTAATAGCGTTAGAGTAGGGGGTTTTTCTTTTTTTTTTTTTTACTCTTTCTTTTTTTTACTCCTGGGAATTTTGTGCTTCTTCAGGGAGTAGGTTGCTATATTCAGTTACAGCCAGTGCTTAGGGCAGTTTAAAGTAATTTCTAAGCAGGAAACTTTAAAAATTCCCATTTAATACAGACAGTATTCAAAACCGCTCTTTTTCTATTGTATAATACCAGGATGCTACCTCATTTGAATACCAATCTGTATGTCTTATGTATAAGATCTGTGAAAACTTCCAGAATGTATTGTAAATTTCAGTCACGGTTGTAAGTTGCAACTCCTGAAACGGGAGTTGTATTTTTTCATTTTACAAGTTATGTAGCCCACCTATGTATAGATTGTGTATGTACATTCATAATGCAGTTTACACAGAAGGTAAGTATGCTTTAAAAAAAAGGAGAAGAAAAAAATCAAGAGGCAAACTGGTAAAGCAGTACTACTCTGTAAATGAATGGTATAGGCCAGCCCACTTCATGGATGGCTTGTTCTGTCAATGAAAAAATTCTGAAATGTTGTAGAAAGCTTCAAGCATTGTGTGCTGTGCTAAATTTCTCTATATTTTTACAAAGTAATATGCTAAGTGGAGGAAATACTTATTTCTTTAGAATTGCTTTCCCTTCATACGTAAGTTGTCGAAAGTGCATTGAAAGACCCAATGTGGAACAAGCAAGAACTATGCATGTTTTATTCAAATATTATCTGAGGAACTTCTTGTGATAGGATTTGTTTGCAGCACCCATGCACATAACTATTTCCTTACATGATGCAATGAACAGGTCTCCAGTGTAGCAACATCTACTTGCAACAACACTGTAAGCTATTAAATTGATCTCAGCTCTTTGAACCCTAAGGGAGCAGGCTTCTGCTAATCTGTAGAGCTATAAAGTAAATGCTGTATCCCAACAGGGGAAGGTGCTGATGTTTGCTTGTTTGCTTTGCTTATTATAAATTGTAAGATCGTTAAGGAAATGTTTACATCCTGTTGCCATTGCGCGTTCTGAACTGATCCGTATGCATAAAAAGCATTGGACAGAAAAAATATTTATTTGCTCTTATAGGGAAGAGTTAATCTATTGTTTTGAGAGAGACTCCCCCCCCCCCCCCCCCCCTTTTTTTTTAAATACTAAATAATACCCAGTGGTGAATTAATGTTCACAGATGTTTTTTGGAGTTATTTGGCTCTGTCTAATACTTTGAAATATGTCTTCTTTTAACATGGTGGTGTGGCTGGGGATTGTCTGTTGTGTGCCTACCAGCCCAGTTTCCAAGAATTCCAACCCTTGCAAAGGCTGTTACTTCTCTGAACGGGAGATCACTTCATTGAAAGCATGTGTTGCTTTAATACAGTATGTCTTACCCTGAATTTTTCAAAGAAAAATAGCACCTATGGCCAAGGATGGAATATAAATATTTCTGTAAAGAGAAAGATCATGGAGGCATGACAACCTTAGGTTTTCACTTTGTACCCTGAGAAGGGGAGTAAGTCCAGACATCTCATTTCTTCTCCCCTTTCCCTCTTCTGTCACCCAGATCTTTCAGATTTTGTGCTTTGCTTTTCACCTTGAAATTAGAAGTAACGCTGGAATAGTTAAATTAAGTAAATTCTATTAAAAACCCCAAACAAAACACCGAAACCCCTGAAGTTGTTCATGGAATCACTGGGGTAGAATAACTTCTGTTAGAGAAGACAGGCAAGTAATATTAATAGATTATACTAATAGATGATGAAGAAAGGAAGATACCTGGAACTCTAAACTGTCCAGCCAGTTTCTAGATGCTACAAACTACTGCTAAATGGGCATCGTTTAGTATCACAGTCCCCCAGTGTTAAAACACATAAGCAGTTTATCCAGTTTCTTCCTTTTACTGTTGCAAACAGGTGAAGTGCTGCTGTGGAAAGCTGGTCATTGATTAGAGTGAGAGAGCTTTTCAGTGTCCTGGGGATCATGCTGGTTTTCAAAAGCATAACAACGTCTGCTTGATGCTGAGAACAAAGTTCAGAATGCGTACAGTTTGCTTACTTGCACCTAGGTGAAATCAGCTCTTTCATGTATCTGTAATTACTGAATTAAAATCTCAGTCTGATATGTAATATTTTAGAAATCCCTGTTCAAACCTTTTTCTGCTCTTCAAAAACATTGCTTATTTTTCCAGGTCTTAAGTATCTTGTAAGAGCTGCCTGTTGCTGTAGTCAGTTGGAAAGGGATTTTTCTTTTCTTAATGAACTGAGTGGGAACAGAGAGAAGCTGTGTGCCGAATCCTGCCAGTTTCTACTTTTGGCTCACTTTTCTGTCATTTTGATTCTGAATTTCTTTAATAGGCGTTTGTTTGTTCCTCTTGAGGAATAGCTTGTTCTTCCTCTCTGCAAAGCTGACTCCCCCTGTTTTCTTGTTCTGCTTTGCTCTGCTTTTTCATAAATCATTTTCCTCCTATTAGTAAAGACTAAGTATAGAAAATGCTACAAAATGGTATTTCCACTACTGTTTTAAAATTAAAATGCAGTAAAAGGTTATGTTGCAGTCCAGTAACCATCTCTGCACCAGCAGTAGATGCCATGAACAGATTAATATTTTGAATGATTGTGTATGTAACTACTCTAAAATATATTTTGTCAGTCTTTTTGTAAAAAGATTTAAGAGAACTTTGAGTCAAAAACAAAGTAGTAAATGAAATATTATAAGGCTAAAAACCTCTGCTTCATACAGAAATAGGTGTGTTTCGGCAGCTGGACACAGTATTCCAGGTAGGGTCTCACCAGAGTGGGGTAGAGGGGCAGAATCACCTCCCTCGACCTGCTGGCCACACTTCTTTTGATGCAGCCCAGGATATGGTTGGCTTTCTGGGCTGTGAGCACACATTGCCGGCTCATGTCCAGCTTTTCATCCACCAGTACTCCCAAGTCCTTGTTGTCAGGGCTGCTCTCAATCCCTTCATCCCCCAGCCTGTATTGACACGAGGGGTTGTCCTGACCCAGGTGCAGGACCCCGCACTTGGCTTTGTTGAACCTCATGAGGTTCACATAGGCCCACTTCTCGAGCCTATCCGGGTCCCTCTGGATGGCATCCCGTTCCACAGGTTTGTCAACTGCACCACTCAGCTTGGTGTCCTCTGCAAACTTTCTTAGGGTGCACTCAGTTCCACTCTCTGCATCATTGGTGAAGATACTGACTAGTACTGGTCCAAACATGGACCCCTGAGGGACAGCTTTTCTCACCGATCTCCATCTGGACATTGAACTGTTGAACACTACCCTTTGGATGCAACCATCCAACCAATTAATTCCGCATCCACCAAACAGTCCACCCATCAAATCCATAGCTCTCCAATTTAGAGAAGAGGAAGTTGTGGGGGACTGCGTCAAAGGCGTTACTGAAGTCCAGATAGATGACATCCGTAGCTCTGTGTGTCCATGTGTCCACTGATGTAGTCACTCCATCATAGAAGGCCACTAGGTTGGTCAGGCAGGACTTGCTCTTGGTGAAGCCATGCTGGCTGTCTCGAATCACCTCCCTGTCCTCCACGTGCCTTCGCGTAGCTTCAAGGAGGATCTGTTCCATGATCTTCCCAGGCACAGAGGTGAGGCTGCCAGGTCGGTAGTTCCCAGGGTTCTCCTTTCTCCCCTTTTTAAAAATAGGTGCAATGTTTCCCTTTTTCCAGTCACTGCTAATAACTATCTATTAATAGTTATCTATTGATAGATATGTTATCTATATCTATGTTTAACAGAGTACTGCAGCTCTTTGATATCAAAAAGGAAAAAATAAAATCTGTAAGCTTAGTCTTAATGAAATGTGTAAAAGAGGCGTTCTTCCCCTACTGCACCCCATGCTTTTTTTTAAACTTTCAATGCAAAACATCACTCAGATGTGCAGCTCTTTTTGACCTCTTGACACTCTTTACAGAAGTCCAAAATAGCCTCAGTCTGATATAAATCTTACTGTTGCCATTATGAAATGTAAAAGAAGTTGCTGTTTGTAGAGTCTCTTTCTGGCTCTCTGTATATTTCTCATAATAGTTTAAGCCTGATGTCCTTATCTAGGTGTTTCTAGGTAAAATCCCAATAATTCACAAGCATGAATGAAAAATTGGGACCCAAAATGTGTTCTGGCACTGGGGATTTAATATAGAAGACAACCAAATAATGAACAAAATGCTCTGTGCATGCATTAGATAAGAAAACATCACCTTGTTCACTTGCTAGTAATTAAAGTTTGTAAATACATTCAGCTACTTTCTATGTTCTTTTTTTTCCCCATCATAAGTGATATACACAATTTACCATTAAAACTTATAATCGAAGCATTAAAGTGTCACGGTCCTGCTGCCATTTGTGTATTTACACTTGTGTATGTTCATGGAGGTCTGTCATTTTGTGTGCTAACTCTTCAAGTTTTAAGTAAATTAGGACAATGCAAGTCACCTTGCCAATGTGTGGGATTAGTTACTACTTTTTGCAGATTCAGGTTAACTGAAGAAATCAACTCTGGAGAATGTTTTTTGATATAACTTTGTGGTGCTTTAACATGATGTATTCATACAAACTTTAACCATATGCATATGTAAAAAATTCCTATCTCTTCAAACGGATACTGTGTTTGAAAATTACTATTGTATTGCTTTTTTCTTTCAGGAGTCACTTGTTAGTATTGGCCACCAGATGTTTTTAGCTGGGAGTTTGTCTTTCAAAATAACTGATTTGTTGGTCTGTGTAGCCAAAACAGTCTTACTTTTTGAGCAGTAGTGCTTTAACAGTTAAATTAGCTCTCTGGGAATAAATCTTGAAAGGTTTTTTTCTTTCAGTATGGTTTATAAGGCTTGTAAAGGTTCTTCAGAATAGCATTTTTTTAATTAGAGGTGCAAACTTTTTCTCATTTTAAGTATATAATTTATCCTCAGTGTTCACTTAAACACTTAGAACATGCACCTCTGGAAATAGCAATCAAATTTATTTTCCATCGACAAAACACAGTATTTCACTATCTTTTGAGAGTTATCAGGATTTTTACTCTGATTAGTTCATTAAACCAAGATGGTACAGTTACACTTTCACTGGAGTCTAGTGAACAAGCACAGCTAAATTTAGTTTAAATCAATGTGGCAATATAAATTGAATAAATTAAGCACACAGTCATGGTTAACACCTTCAGGATCATTGCTTAAATGGCATTTGGCTCCCCAGCTAGCGTGCTTTATTATATCCTGAAAAAAAACCACAACAGTTTACTAACAGAAAAAACCTGCTCTGAGCAGGTCTCTTCCTATGAGAGAGCTGGGCTTTCAATGCAGGAGTATTCTGTAAACCACTTTTCATGCCTTAATTTTTCCTGTATGCTGATGGCTGTATCTTCAGTGTATGTAAACTGAGACTGTGCTGAATTTTGCTAGGTATCAGGATATAACTGCTTCTGGGTAAGCATCTGGTTGTGCATGAATGCAGGACAAACTGTACAAAAGGACCGTTCCAGGTTGAAAGAATCATCCTCAATGAAATACCATTTATTCACGGTGGCATCTTTTCAATGGAATTGGCTTGTGTTGGTGTTTAGTGTGCCTAAAGGTGTGAACAGTGTGGAAGAGGCAACAAATACTTCTCTGTTAGCTGTTGGGGAAGTTAGGGTTTTGGTTTTGCATCTCTGACTAACAGAAAAATAAGTTGTACTCTACCAATATTCAGATATTAAGCATCAGGTGTTTATTAACATCTTATTAAATATCCGGTGTAAAGCTAAACATACAGAAATGGATAACCTGCATACAAGAATATTAATGTAATTGGCTAAACAGATTTTTAAATCTTCTAAAACAGATTTCAGAATGCTATAAAATAAAGCTAATGCCATATTTTATGTTTTAAGTAGATATATATATACTTTCAATAGGTAAATAGTTATGTATTTATATTTTGAGTGACCTTTGGAAAGGCAAATCAGAAGATTCCATTCTACAGAGAGTGAAAATATGGTGGTAGAACTCATGTCAGCTATCACGGGTTGAAGAAAAAAAGTTTTTAAACAAGTGGTTAATGGTTTTGGTGATAGAAATCTTGCTTGATAAAGATAATTGTTGAGGAAAATAATTAGGCTTCTGTGGTATGTGATAATATGTTAAAAATAACACTATCCAAAATTATTACAGCATTAAATGAAATAAAAACTGGTGAACAGATCTCAGAAAGCATTGTGCATAGGGAAAATTGTTATCCCCTGAAGGTTTTCCTAGTAGATTTCTGTAGGAATTTATTATTAGTTTAACATTATTCACTATTTTTATCAGTTATCTAGAGGAAAAGAAATATTAATTCTAGTAAAGCTAAGATCAGTTATACTGGAATAAATTTGGTTATATAAGGTTATATAATCCCACTTGATAAAGTCAATTCTTTTGAAAAGTATGCATTTTAATTAAATAAAAGTAACAAAGTATGTAGCATTTAAAAAGAGGAGAATCCTAGAATATTGATTAGAAGAGACCTCTAGAGGTCCTGTGGGGCTATTGCCAACACCAGATTGGGTTAGGCATCGTGCTCTCTAGATGAGTCTGGAAAACCTCGAGGGCTGGAGATTTGCGTTTTCCCTGGGCATCTTGCTCAAGTACCACGCTGTCTTCCTGGTGAGAAGCCTGAGTCTCCCAAGTTAGAATTTGTGGCGGTTGAGCCCTTCACTGTCATCTAAGAGCACTGAGAAAAATGTGCCTGCGTGATCGTTGTAGCTCCCCTCCAAGCAGTTGCAGATGGCTCTTAAACCAATGCCTCAGTCATCTTCTCACTCACTCAACTCCGCTTCCTCAGCTTCCCCATATAGGTCATGTGCTCTGGGTCCCTGAATTGAGAGCCCTCTCTTGGTAGCTCTCCACTGTCGGTTTTTCACTGTCTGTACACAGGAATGCTTGTTAAGTCATGATAAACACCCCGAGTCATGAAAAGGGAAGCTAGTACCCTGTGGTAGCTAATAAAGCACACTGGCTTTCTTATGACATGGGAGCTGAATGCTGCAAGTAATGCTTCTGCTTTGGTGGCCGGATCCAGTGTTGGGGATGGAGTAGAGAGAAGCTTTGAATTAATCAGGAATGAATATATCTTAGTTTCCTTTTCAACACAGAAAACAGATGTGATTAGGGTAAAGCAAAACTTTTCCTTCAGCCTCTATTTAGACTAAGTGAAGAAAGCTGTTCTTGCAGTACTGATTCTAATTTTGATACTGACGCGTCAGAAAAGGCTTTGAAGAAGAGTTTACAGAAATAATACAGGGTCTGGAAAATATACCTGATTGAAAAAAGCTTCAGGAATTCAGTCTGTTTTCTTTTGCTGAAGGTTAAAAGACAATGTGATTGATGATCCTTTATATATATATATATATATATATATATATATATATACACACGAGCGCCAATGTGCGAAACATTTCTGGTATATAAGGTGCTTACTCCTAACAGGAAGATTTAATGATATCTTGTGGCTGGAAGCTGAAACTAGAGAAATTCAGATTAGTAATTGGGCTCCTTTTTTCAACAGTGTTGGTAATTAACCATTGGAATATGCTGGATAATGATGGGGGCCTAATTCCTCATGTGGCTCATCCTTACAAGCTATAAATCCTAACAGCCACCTAGAAGTTGCTTCGATTGTCACTAAATATATGACAAAATATTCATGTGTTTTTACTGAATAGAAGTCTGCCATCACGCTGAGTAAGTCTGGAAAGCTTCCAGCCTTAGAAGTTCGGATTCCAGTCTCCCAGGAAATATTTAACCAACTCTGCTTCTGCTATGTTGTTGCCTGTAATCCTAAAATCATTGTGCTTGCCGGAAGCTTACGCAATGGGAGCATCCTGTGTTGCCTTAGAAAAGCTTGGCATCACTCGATGCAGACTCTTTAGTGTAAACTGTAAAGCCATCCTAGGTATACGAATTTGCTCTGGTAACAAAAATATTGTGTAATTCCAAATCAAGGCAGGATCTGGAGCAGCTCAACTGAAGAAATGTCCCTGCCCCATCTAATTTCAGCAGGTACCTTGTGTCATCCTGTGCTCCAGTTTCACACAGTCCAGGGGCTAGATATTTTCTTCTTTTCGGGGGGATCACTACCATCTTTGAACTTCTGACCTACACAACTACACAGTCACAAAGTCTAAGGTATACTATGTATGTGCCAAGTTTGGAAAATCCTAATGCCCCAGTGGGTGGACCAGTCCTGGCTAAGTGCAATGTCTGTATCTACTCTTCATGTTCTTCTTTTTCTTTTTCTTTTTTTTTTTTCCTTTTTTTTTTGTTCTCCCCCCAGCATCTGGATTTCATTCTTAGTCTTGGCATACCCGGTAATCTGTTTGATCTTCTACAAACATTGTTTGCTTCAGTGTACTGTCTAGCATGCTGTTTGGGGGGAAGTTCGGGGCATTGCTTTTTTAAAAAGACCTGATTACTTTATAGCATCTGAGAGATATTAAAGTTTGGGCTCCCCAGGTGCTTCTTTGCCATATTCTGTTTGGCAGGTGAGTTAATGTTAATCCTCACATTTTGGTTTGGAGAATCGCTTTTGTGATATCCCTATCGATTAAAAAAATGCTTTATGATGTCATTATTAGCAGGGTTCTTCGTATCTGAAAACACAAGTAATGTGGAAGATGCTTGTAGTTCCCTGCATCACTGCAAACTCGCTTTACCTCCTGAGTGATTTTACTTATCAGATCGCTGTTTCACTTCAGTCACTTCCTAAATGATTTGTTGCTGAGACTCATTGCTGTATGTGTCTTAGTGGAGGGAGAAGGCAGGACAGGGTCACCTCTAGGGTAGGACAGCAGGCCGGAGCCGGTGAGCAGGGGAACTGTGTGATTCCAGAAGCCACCAAGGGGAGGTTACATTTTGAGAAATGACTTTTTCAATGGCAGTGCTAGAATAAGCAGCTCTAGTGACTGCCTGCCTATTCTCACTCGTCTCGTTGACTGCTCGGTCCTGCCAGGTATATTTATTTGTGTGGCCACAGGATAAAACAGATTTGGGAGCTGATCCAGGCTCAGCTGTTCCCAAGGAAAAAAAAGGTTGTTTTTAGCCTGGATTGTGGTTTACTACATAGCCACACAATCAATGGTATGGGCAAGGTGGGGAAGGAAGAGGGAAGAGAAGAGTGTTTAACTCATGTACTACCTTTGAAAGAAACGATTATGAGTGATCCTTAAACAGCTTCATGGTCAGCCTCCAGAACTGTGGGATTACCTAGCCATAGGTAAAGCTGGAGAGAAATACTAGGGACTTCTTCGCACGTCTTCACTTTGCTGGTTGCTTCTGGTTTCCAAATTTTAAGAGTTCCCAGTTCTGTCCATGCAGAATTTGGAGGCTCAGTGAACATTTTTGTTCTTCAGCTCTGTAGCTGAAAGAGATGACCAACAAGGTCACATCCTCTGTCATACAGTGTACCACTTTTAAAGGGTTATTTCAGCATCTAACTGCCAGATATTCTTTCATATTCATTAAGATATATGCAACACAAAACAGGACGTGAAATACGCTGTGTTGAAAGATCGTGCAATTAGTATTTTCCTATGTGAATTTATAACATCTACATTTTTTGTGACAATCTGTTCTAAAATTTTGCATTATACAGAAAGTTAGATAAGACACCATGAACGAAAACTTTCTTTTCGTTTCTTTGTTCATTAGGTTAGCTGCAAGAATGTTGATAATATTAAATACCCTAAAAAAGGCGTATTTGCCAACTCTTAATTTTTTCCCACCCACACACCACCTCCTAGTTTTGTCTCTAGCAGCCCAGATGTGTTTCTGCAGAATAAGTGTTTCTGCAGTGATAATTATAACACTTATAACAGGTAATTTGCAGATTAGGTAACTCAGAAAAAGCAGGACTATTTTGTAGCACCTTAATTTTGAAGCTGGTGACAATTACAAAACTTCATTACAAAGTCTGAAATCTTATAGTGTGTGCAATATCTTAATGTAGAAATGAAGTACTGCCTTGTAGCATTTAGCAAATGAAGGTCTAAAGGGATTTAATTTGGGGGGGATGGGTAGACTTTACTTCAGGCAATGGTGTGCCCGTTGCGGGGTGGATCGAAGTTCTGCTGAACCAACAAACCTCATGGTTTTAACCTGCCTCAGGGCATATTTTTAAAGAAAATTATAATCTCCAAGAAGACTAGACAAATGCCTGTCTTAAGAGCTAACAATACAATGAGTTCCACAGTCCCCCTTGATGACCTGTTTCCATGTGTGATTACACTTAGAAACATACGGTTCCTATTCTTTCTATTTATATTTCTACTAGTTATATCTATTTCTGTTTAACATTGCAGTTTAAAACTTTGAACAAAATTCTCAGAGGTTACAAATCTTACATATCTAATGTGGTCTGAAACATATTACCACGAAACATCTTATTTTGGACTGTTCCTCACTGCGGGGGAGGATTTTGAAATCATATAATCCCTAGATAGTGCTTTTTTATTTCCTTTCTTTTTTTTTTTTATTATTTTATTTTCTTAGGTATGACAAAACTCAGCAGCTGTCAGGGGTCCTAGGATAATGCCTAATTTTGGTGAGGACTGTAGTTCTTGCGGCTGTGATGTGTGGTGTTGGTGTTGTCAACCTAATGTCTGTTCCACAGTTGTCTCCCTTACAGGTGCTGGCCTCTGGCTGGGAATTCTGGCAGAAAGGAGGGTGACCTGAAGCAGTTTGACAAAACTCTCATTCATTAAACATGGAATATTTTGAGTTTAAAGCTTTTGGTTTAACACTTTGGCATTTTCTGCCAAAACAAAGCACTGAGCTATTTTAGTATTTCTGCATTCCTACCCAAAGCGCCCTTTCTTACGAATTGTAGTTAATGGCTGTTTGATCTGATGACATGAGAATTAGTAACTACTGCTGTGCCATTTTATCCCCTCACTTGTTCAGTGTTCTTCTCCTAGGATAGCGTTTACTGGTGTTTCCAGCCTTCTCTTTACTAGATTGTAAAAATCCATTTCTTTAACCTTTTTCGCATAGATCACGCTTTTAAATCTCTTCATATTTTGTTTTCTGTTAGATTCTTAAGGTGCTGCCTGGAAGTGACAGGAAAATCTCTGTTGTATAAAATTAAAATTATGCAGGTAATTATTGTTTATTACTCTCTCATTGCTTAATAACCCTCAATTTGCAGACATAGTCACTCTCAAGTGTCTGGATTATGGATTAACCATAATGGTTCTATGCCACTCAATACTCGACTGTAAGACATTGCCATGGCATGAGTGACGTGGATGACAACTGCTCACATGTGGCTTCCTCTCTGTACTGCTGTTCAAGGCTGCATCTGTGCTCTGCAGAAATGAATTCACAGGTTTTTCAAAACTGAATGTCCGTATCACCTATTTATGGAAACTTCATGTTTTCTGTATTCTTGATTCTTCCTGCACTGAAAATGGAGAATGATCCGGCATGAGTGGGAAATTCATGAAGGATTACTGATCCAGGGCGTGGTAGAGGAAAAAGGTGTTTTCTTTACGTATGTAGACCTGTTAGTTATTGTGTATGCTCTGTGTTGTGTGATTCACATCACTTGCTAATCAGAGGCGGGGGGAAAAGATGTGTTAACCACTTCAGGAAATGGTCAGCTCTGACTTGGGAATAACATCAGCAATTCTTCGTCTTGTAGAACACGGAGCCCATATGCTGTCTGCGTTTAACCAGATCTCCGTGTTCAGGATAGATGGAGTTGAGTGTCGGTAGTGGTGCCAGCACTGTATTTCTAGAGAGCTAATTAATAGGAAGAAACATAGCAGAACCCCTGCTTAAAAAAAAAAAAAAAGGCAAAAAAGAAAGGAAAAAGAAAAAAAGCATAAACCAGTATGAGAAATACAACTACTCTCTATTTTGAGACAGTACTATTTTGAGGCAGTACCCTGCACTAAAGGCCAGTGCACAATACACACACTTTAAGCTGCAGGAAGAAAACAGACATCAGCTATCTTTCACAGCATCCCTGAAGGTGCTTGTAGCTCTTCTTCTAGCCTTGAAGTGTATCTTTAGTGACTTGAAGTGAATACAGCTCATTTAGATATCCTAAACTCAGCTTTCAGTAGATGCTGTGGGTGCAGAGAGCACTCTTACATTGCTCAAAAGCTGCCTCAGATCCTGATGGATATCCTTTTCCTGTATCAAAACATTCAGCAGTTGCCCTAGACATTTTTTTGTGGACAAATTTCCAAGTAAGTGTAAGCTAAGACAGGAAAATCCTGAAATAGCCACTGAGTGCTTTGCCTTTTCTGTTCAGCTATCCTGTAAAGAGTAGGAGAGAGGAACTCAAAACATAGTGCTGCTATATGAAATACTACATCACCTTTCCCCTATGTTATTTCTGTGACTTCATCAATGTTTTACCTTTCCAAACTAGTATATTAGGACATGCTTTTCAGGCAGTGTCCTTGGATGCGCTTGAGGGGTATACTTGCCCTCCCTCACCAAACGTGCAAGTGCTCCTGTGAGTACTTCTTAATCCATTACCATCCAAGGAATCTGTGATAGATGACAAATAATGTTTTGATTTTGATTAACTGATTAGGAGTACCTACAGACTTGTGGAGGCACCGTTCATTTCTCTGGCAGGGGGACACTAATAAATGGTGGCAGTAGCTGTCTTTAGGGTGCAGATCTGTCTACACATGGGAATTTAATAGTGTAGTTCTTTCACTAGTAGTAAGAAACTCCCCAACCAATCAACTGAATAATGAACAAAACCAGCGCTTGCATGTAGAGGAGGATTAGGGAGAAAGACACTGACCCAGTGACTTGAAAGCAACATAGAGAAGGGAAAATGAGATCGAGTGGAGACCTTAAAAGCTGTGGGGGGAGGGGAGAGGTAAACACTGGACTTGGCTTAAAAGAATAAGGAACAAGGACATATGAAAAAAAGGTATGGAGAGAAGACATGCAGAAACATAAAACCACATGAGAATAAGTGTGTCTAAAGTGTGAGTAAGGAAAAGAAATTTTTTAAAAGAGCTTCCTGGGGAAATAGCCTCCCTTCCGCTTGGCACTGGTCCTCGATGTCACAAGGGAACTGGGACCAGCTCCTCTGGTGCTCTGCATGCCTCGCTGCTGAAATGGAGATTTGTTTCAAAGTTGACTAACGCTTTACAGCTAGTCAGTACTTTATGGTGCTGAAAACATTCCCACTGATGGGATTCTAAGGTATTTAGCTGCCACTGGTTTCAAAGTGTTATATTACTGAGGTAGCTTAGTGGATGTGGATTGGAAGAGCAAATTCCCTTAATTGCTTGTTAAAGGGATACCTGGATAACTTTCGTTATGTTTTGTATTTCCTTACCCTGAGAAGTGTTTCTGGAAGCAGTAAAAACTTTTTACTTTCAGGATGAATAGTCCTTTCAGTGTAACTTTGTCTAGAACCAAACTCTGGGAGCATACCCTCTCTAAGAGTGCTAGCAGCTCTCTTCGCCAACTCACGCTGGCTGGTGCAGCTGCCGGCTTTGGCTTGGAAGAGTTAAGGGATCAGAGGTGGAGGAGGTTGCATGTACTGTGCACAGTAGTCTATGCAATAGAATAGGTTGCAAGTCCATGCAAAATGGAGTAGTACTCTAAGATTGTAGCATGGCTTAGCTTTAGCTTAACTATGTTTAACTTCATTACAGCTGGTTATTGGTCTTTTTTTTTTTTTCCCCTAAATATGTGATGTTGCAGTTTAGTTGTATCATGGAATGAAAAAATACAGACTTAAAAAAAACCCCCACAAACAAACAAACAAAAAACACCCAAAAAAACCCTTCCCCCAACGTGTCCTATGTTGAACCTTTCTGGTGCATGTATTTAAAATCCTTGTGAAAGGGATGTTTTGATGGTACAGGAATGCACTGGTATTTTACAATCAAAAATCATGTGAAAACACTGTATGTGTGTGTCCCTCTATAAAGAAAACCCTGCAAACAGGTCTGCTAATGCTTCCTGGACTTGCAACACCACTGTTCTGACAGTTTTGGGGCTTTAGTAGCAGCTTTTATTCATTGTAAATTGTACGTTGTTTTCCTGTTCAGCATTAATGTTCTTAGATGTCAAGGACAGTATTTCCACTACTTTATACATGTGGCTCTGTAACATGCAGAGATAGGCTGTCTCGGCAATGTATAGATTCCATATGACAAAAAAAAAAATGGGGCTTTTCTGGGAATGGGTTGGGCCAGGAGATCTGTACTGTCTTCCTAGGACATGCCATCCAATGTTACTTCTGAAGTAAATCATCCCATTGTCGACCACCTTCCTCCTGCCGTTCAAACTCTCCAGTGATGCTTTCTGCAACCCTGTAACGAGCCAGGAGGTGGGCAAGGTCTTTTTAATTAGTACACATGATGTTTTATTTAACCATCCATCCATGTTGCACAGTGACTGTGCCACAAGAATTGCACAAAGCTTTTCTTAACTGTAGGCGGTTGTTCATTTATTAATGTAAACACCATGTGCCTTGGATGTATGAGCCCTAAAAATAAACTTGCAGAGTTAAAAATAGATATCTGGGAGTACTGAGATGCTGCTTAATCAGAACCAGCTGCAAGCTGTCTAGAAAATGTAAGTTATATGGAGCCAGATGGCTTTTGCCCTTTTTGCTTTAGACAGCATGTAATTTGGGTAACTACAGCTACAGTAATGTATTTTCCCAGTCAAACTGTTTGATAAACATATTTGTTTCGAGCAGACACTTCCAATTAGAGAACCAGGAAAATGTTAATTTATTTTAATATTTCTCCACGTGGGTAAGCCAAAGGAAGGTTACATAATACCAAAAGGCACGCACAATAACTGCTCACAGCTGTATTCAGCAGGAACCAGATTATGACTACGCATCTTTGTACAACGGGGCTCTCGCTCTGGGAGCAATCCCACTGAAGGCAAGGGAAAGAGCGATTTAAATGAAATTAATGGCATAATGATCAGTGGGACTTGTGTGGAGTAAGTTTGTAGGGGTGAAGCATTACGCAAAATATAGGAAGTGTGTCAGAATGATACCTGGCAAGTCTACCTCAAAACAACAGCCCATGCGATTTCGGCAAGGAGCAGCACTTTTCTGTAACTAATGGTGTTAAAACCAAAACCTGTTCTAAGGCTTGGCAGTTTCCACAATTCACCAGTCTGCTACTGGAGACCTGTGTTCAGACCGTATTTAGGAGTCTCAGTGACTAGTCTAGGAAGTGGGAAACTGAAGCTCAAGCCTACTTTATTAGATTTGGAACCACCTGGGACAGGGAATTTTGCTTTGATGGAGAGGCTTGAAGGTAAATATCTCAACCTGCAGTATCATCCTAACTATTTACGAGGTCTACTGATCCGTGTCTGGGGGAGTGTAGTGTGAAATTGCACACCCTCCAGACCATTCTAGCTGTGTGCGTATAAATTGCTACTCAATCTAGTACTTGCCTAACTAGACTCGTGTTATCATTATATGAAAACCTGGGGGAATGTATTTGAGGAAGTAGCCTCTTTTAGGAACTGTCATAACAAAAGCCAAGCTGTACAAACCCAAAAAGCAGTGGTCAGGTTTTAAAGCAATGCTGTCAGATTGAGAGTGTTGTGCGGAAGATCCAGAAAGGGGTTTTGGTTTAAGCAAAGGCTTTTGAAAACCAGGATTAAGGTCCCTGCTTTACAGACAGATGATACAAATTACATACAGCTGGCATGAAGCAGTCATATTGAGTGATTAAATGTCTCCACATCCTTCTCACATCAGTGTTTACATTTTCTATGATAACTGGATTTAGTTAAATCTTGATGTTCTATTGATGTTTTATCTTCTTTTTAGCCTAAGCACTATTTGCTTTAATTAAATGAATAATTACGCTTTTTCAGTGAAATACTTTTCTGTCCGTAAAACTTTATGTTCAATAAGAATTTTTCTTTCTCTGCTTCATCCAATCTCCTAGACTTCCTCAACTTGTTATCATCTTATAAATTTAAGCCTCCTATGAGAAACCGCACAAAAATTCCAGCCTGTCTGTGAAGGCTGGCTATCTGAACTAGCTCACTGATGGGTGGGTAAGATAAATATATTATTTTTTTTCTAAATGCTTATATTTAAATGGATCTACAATGCAAAGCTGTCTGAAATTGGTAGTGTGGCATTCTCTCCTCGACTTTTAATTCTTTTGCACCTGTCATGCTCATGAGTCATGAGATTTTTTTGAACTGCAGGAAGCAGATTAATCAGTCTTTTTGTGGCCTGTAATTTTTTATACTAATTGATGCCAAGCAGAGTTTTAGGTTACAAGATTTTTTGGAAGCATTTCAGTATGAAAATAACTTTCAAAAGTGCTTTGAAAATGCGTTAATTTACTTTTTTTTTTAAAACTGCACTTGTTTGGTCTGTTTGATCATTGGCTGAAACAACTAGTGATTTAAGAACTTGCAAATCTGTCCTTGCCTGAACATAATTGCAGGTTCAATTTACAAGAGGATCTTAAAATAGTAACACTTGTAGTCAGGTTCTCAGATGTTTTAGGTTGAAATCAAATTATAGGAATTTACTAGTTTTTGACAGCAGAAATGATAAAGCTGTGCAGATGAATTTTTAAGTAGCTGTATACATGACATGCAGTCTTAAACTGATGAGTGTCTGGATTTAGATCATCCCAGCTGTAGGAAAAGCTCTGTGATGATTTGATTGCTCCAGGCTTTCTCACTTAAATATTTTGTCAGTGACCTAAAAATGGTTCCCAGCCTGTTTACCATAGGATAATTATGACCCACTCTTAAACAGGAGAGCAAGAAAGGAAGGGGAAATGAGATCCCTTGAGCTCTTTGGTTGAGATTTCAGTGTTTCCTTTATTAAAAATCTGGTAGAGGAGAGAAATAATGCATTGCATATCTACTCCTTATCTTCCTTTTCCATTTATCTGATGAGGAGATTAAGATTAGACATAGAGTTGGCTTTATGGTGATTGTGCTGTTCAGCAGATCTGAATGCGTACAAGCAAAGAAGTACGCTGTACCAGTACGCATATCTCCAGTAAACTATTTGTACCACAGGAGCTGGTTACTTTTAAGGGAAGGAAGAGCAAGATTTTCACCAGATCTAGAGGAAATAGTTGACTTCTGAATTTAGTGATTGTACTCTAACTTTTAAAAATTCAAGTAACTTCCTTCTCAAATGCCACATGAAGTATCTAAATGTTTCACTTAAAAGGCATCACAAGAAATGACTTCTCATTCCAATGGTTTTAGCATGCATTTTTGCTGGAACAACTCTATTTCATTAAAGTTCAGAAACAACTTTTGATTCAACTGATTCTCAGTTGTTTGAAACTTGTTTAGTTTTTGCTTAAATCCAGCTCGAACACTGATTGCGTTAGGATGTAGAGTGTTGTGCATTCAGCAGGAAGCTGTGCTAGAAAAGGTTGCTCCCTCTTACCAGTCTTCAACTCAATGTTTGTTTCTCTCTGCCAGAGATCTCCCGGCATTGCTCTATCTAAAGTGCCTCCTCTGAATGCAGTCTGGTCTATTACAACAATCAGATTGCTAGCAAGAGTTTAAATATTAAGGCTTTGCGAATCTGGTACGCTTTGACTGAAATACCCTTGGAAGCATTTGCAGGAGCAGCTCGACGGGAACCTTTTTAGGGGAGGGAAGTTGTGAAAGGCCATGCTGATGCACAGGTGAAGACAGGCTGGGAGGAGGCAGTGTTGCCCTAGCTTGCAGGATTTCTTGTTAATTTAAGAAATTATGGACTTGCTTTCTGAGAAATACTCAGTATCTCCAAGTATTTAGTTATCCGTTCCAGATTCTTCTTTGTTCCATTGGTAGTAAAGCCCAACCTTTCATAATGTTTTTAAGTGAGTGTTTTTCAGACATGACTTCAACAGAGCAAAGGCAGCTGAAGCTGAGAGAGCTGGGCCTTGGGTGTCCAGCAGCCCTGTCGTGTCCATAGACTTCCATGTTTAGATCAGACTTCTGTTCCTCCTTTCCTTCTTTCTATGCACGACCTGAGAATTATTGCAAACAAGGTAGTCTTGGTGTTTTCTGTAAATGATGGGTAATTTTAGAATATTTTACTACCTGCTTGAGTTTGTATGAGAAAGTAAATTAGCATATTTCTTTGTAATGTTTAAGATTGGTTTATGAGTGTTTATATATGTAGAGAGATAAGGGTTAAACACTAAAAATAGCAAAATGACCACAGATTTCACATAGTGCAATACTTTTTTTTAGATTTTAAGGATAAAGACCTGTGTTGTTCTGGAAAATGCTATATTTCTTTCCTGTATAAAAATAAATATTTGTATCTGTGAAAATGCTTGTTTATTATGACTGTTTCTAGACTTAGCTGGAAATCTCTCTCTGATTACTTTTAGTGTTAGTCTAAAAATACATCCTTGTCTGCATTTGTTGTGGTTTGGGCCAAACTGGCCACTGGGCAACTGACAGATACTCCCCCCCACCTCTCTTCAAAGAGGGAATCAGGAGAGAGAGTCTTAATAGCTTAGAAGTAACTAAACTACTTTAATGAAATATTAATAATAAAATAAGAGGAAATATATACAAAACCGTATCAAGCTCCCAGGATGACAATCACAACACCAGCTGGCACTGGGGAAGTCCCAGGCTGGACTCAGTGATGGATGGGAGCTGGATTCCAGATCTGCAGTCAGGATCAAAGGCAGACAAACAGAGTCCTCCTCAGATGTCGGCCATTGAAGAAAGAGCGAGAGAGCTGACCCTTTGATCCCTCAGCTTTTATACTGAGCATAAGACAAATGGGATGGAATACCCTGTTGGTCAGTTTTGGGTCACCTGTCCTGTCTGCTCCTCCCTGCAGGTGCGACCCCTCTACGCTTTTCCGCTTCTGACCCTCCAACGGGGCACATAACCGAGTTATCTGCCCTTGGGTGTTACAGCAATAAGTATAAGCAGGAGCCTCTCTGCATACCCTGCCTGGGCATCAGCTATAAGCACAGGTCTTATCACTCTGAGCGCAAACACTGTCTGCACAATGTGCTGTTAATTTCGGTAGTTACAAGAGGCCTAGCTAAAAAGTGAAGTTACTGAACAAAATTGGTCCTGTTTTACCTCAAACCAGGACACTATTTTAACATCAGCACCAGAAAAGAGAAATTGCTTTATTAAAGAAAAAAATTTTCAAATTTAATAATTTAAATGCACATGCCCCCTTTAAAAAAAAAATTAAGCAGGAAAAAAGAGAAAGCTGTCATAAAGGCTAATACTTTTTGTAGAGGGCCTTACATACATTATAGTGTGTGCTCTAAAACTAGCCAGGTTTTTCTGCATGATAGCATTTCCAAGATCTTTGGGCTTGTTTACACAAGGACAGTAAAAAAAAAAAAAAAAATTAATCTGCACTAACTAGAGTTGAAGTGGATTAGTTAAATTGCATTAAATCCTTGTTCAGAATGCTTTCAAAATTAGTTTCCTTAATTTAATTTATATTAATTTATTTTGGAAGTGAACTAAGCTGCATGGAATTAATTTAATCCTGAATAAGTATCCATAATAGAGTTGAACTAGTTTTACCACTCTTCTTTAAAAGTAAATCTGGATTGTTTTCATATATTTTGATTTTCCTCTGAATTTCTTCCTCATTTAAGATGAAATTTCTAAAAATGCTGTTATACATGGGTATTTTGGGTTTGTGTTGTTTGGGGTTTTTTTTGTTTGTTTTAAACTCGCTATGTTACCATAAGCAAACCCATTTGCTTACTGGAGTTCATCTCTTGTGTCTCGGGAAATCCACACTAACTGAAACCAGTAAAATTACTCTGTCGTAACATCACTACAAAATCATCCGAAGGCACTTGAACTGATTATTTGTCATTCATAATCTGAATAAATTGTAGAGCAGTCTGTAAGGACAATTAAGAGCTGCCAAGTCTTTCCATCTTTTGGCAATAGGAAGTTAAGCCAAAGTGCTCCCAAAAAAGGCATTTTTCGCTGTCTGACTAGACATGGCAGAGCACTTGGAATATCCGGGATTGCCTGAGGTGCTTGTTTCATTGGGGCTATGTGAGATCTGGCTCCTTCTTTTTGATTTCCCAGAAAGGGCATCATTTGAATTGCACAGTCCTCCCCTACGTGCTTTTATTGACCATTATTTTCTAGTTCCTTTAAAGTGATTTGCATGTTCCTTGGAGGTGTATCTTTGCGAGTTAGACTGCAACCGTGACATTTGTGAAACACTGAAGAGCTGGGTCCTCTTGTTTTTCCCCTACCCTTGTAGCTGAACACAGAGCAGTTTCATAATCTTTCTTAAAGTTGATGGTTCTACTTGAAAATCACTATCAGACCTTGTATACCACCCTCTTCCTGAATGTCAGCTATGCTTTATGTTTACTTGAGTAGTTTGTGCCAGTCATGCCTTGCAAGTTGTAGGCATTGCAGCTCTTCTGTGTTACTATTCCTTTTGGTAACAGACGTGGTAGAAGGAGGTCCAAAAGAAGAGGACGTGGCAGAAGAGGATCTTCTCCTGTTGGAAGCTGTCCCCTTCTCATATATGTGTAGTTTGTTTGTTTGCATTTGACAAAAGCCAACACTTCTTCCAAACAGTTTCCAAAACTCTGATCATTTCAACGGCCGTGAGGAGGCAGGATGAGCTAACTGAGGGACACATTCCTGGGAATGGTTGGGAGAAGTGTATTTCTCTCATCAGATCTACCATTGATGGAATAGTACATTTGAACTCTAGTATTTTCCTAAAAAATTAATTTGGTATGGATTTACATTCCTTACAGACCTGCTTTCTCTCATCAAATTTGGGCTGCTCTATTATACAAGCAGAAGAATACTGGGATACAATTTTAACATGTTCCCTTAGATTCCTCTCACAATGACTGTCACATTAAGCCTTTTGAAAGAGTACTGTCATGCCACACCCAGTCATATTGCATTTTAGAGTAAACACGACTCAAATTAAAGCCATTTTGGCTTTAGAAGAAGGTAAAAATCAGGTATGGTGTTCTCTTTGGCAGGCTTCTCTGATTTAAAGTATGTCAGTATTTATGAGGGAGAGGACCCATTATATCTGCTCATGGTTAGTGACCAGAAACCAGATTAAATGACTTGGTCTCAGGATAGTTCTTAGAAAAGAGATGAAATTTCATACTATTTGATAATATATCCCCTCCTGTGTAGTGTATCTTTTGAAGTGTACTGTTATCTGATTGCTTTTTTATAATCTCCCCCACAACCTTTAAAGTGATACGTGTCCCTTTTTATATTTGAAAGGATGTTGATCTTAGGGAAGAGTTTGCTGAAGGATTTCCATATCATTTGCTACAATCAATTAATGTTAAGGAAAAGAAGAAAAAAATCTGTGAGGTTCAGTAGATGAAACCATTTTAATATTAATTAGGGTGGATGTATAGCTATTAATTATTTTCCAAAGTAATCAGTATTGGAATAAATTTTTAGTGTAACTTGAGTTTTCTTCAAATAACAACTTTTTAGGAATATAAAAGTAATTTTTTTCCATACTTCTTTAATAGTCTTAAATATTTTAAATAACAAAATGCCAGAAAAGAAAAAAGAAAAAACTGGGGACTATTTCTTGGTTGCCTCTGAGGATCACGGGATTATGATGACAACAGAAATGGAAGAGGAAACTGTTATCTCTTTCCCTGTCTTTTTTTTTTTTTTTATATGTGCTAAATAATTAAATTTTCAATAGTTTTATTTTGGTGGATATTTAGGTAATTTCAGTAACCATAATGGTCTGTGTGAACATATTCATTGTTTGCGTATTCTGCAATGCTTTTGAGTGGTATTTCTGATTATAAGTGTGCTTTTCCACTGTCCGTATATGTATATAAAGTTTAACATGTTTGAATAAATAAGTATTTGTTGTCACTCTTCCTCCCAGACAGAAGTAAAATGCTTGATGCATGTGATAGATCTCTCTCCTATATTTACATAAAATATCATTAGGAGGAAGGAGAAAGAGGCAAAAAGAGGGAGTGAGGGAGAGATTAGATGGTTGTACCCCACACTAAGCGTTCTCGGCTTCAAGTAACAACAAGACGTAATAGCTACTCTCATCTCTCTTATATTAAATGTATTTTTTTGGGGGTTTTTTTGGTTTTTTTTTTTAACTAACCTAAGTTATTGTATATTGGGCTTTTTGATGAAATAGTTGTATTATTTTGCTGGATTTTCTGATATTAGTTTGAAAATCATTGTTGTTACTCATTGATTGAAAGGCAGTGTGAGCCCTCTTAGTGCTTATCTGATGGTGGTATCTTTAGAAGGACTCTTTTCCAAGCTGCCACACTAATACTTCTCTCCATTCCATCTCATGTTATAATAATTATATTGAAGTCTCACTGCAATCTTCTGTGCTCAGTATGTGTTCAAAAGATTTATTTGCATTTCTATCCTGAATAAATTAAAATAATTTTGTTGAAAAATGGCTTCACAGGGCTTCAGGTTCCCTATCTTTCAATTCTTGCATACTTATGTTCTAATCTACTGGAAAAGCTAACAATTTAAAGGTAAAAGAAATGCAAATACTTCTTATACATGCATTCAGCATGTCTCCTGGATGCTTGAAGAGATAAAATTACTTCGTAACGTCTATGAATTTAATAATATTCCTAATCAAAGCTCAAAATTCTGGATTTTGCTTTAGTAGCATACTTTATTTTTATTGATAGAAGATTTCTTTACCAAAAATGCAAGACTTGCAGGACTTATTAACCAGGGTTATATAACAGTAGGCTGAATATGAATTTACAAAAAGTTAGTTTTCTTGTAGCTGGAAAACAAAATCTGGTTTGTGATGTAGCAATATGCACTTAAAATAAAGATATTCACGTTTTACCAATAAATATGTCATTCAAACTCGTAATACTACTTTGCATTTCAAACTGTCTTTCTGGTATCTGCTGAATAGTTTGTGATTGACAAATTCTTGGGTTATTTCAATGTGAATGTAGGACTGTGAGAAAGATGCTTTCCTTAATAAGCAATATTAATTTACTGAAGCATTTCTTTTAATGTATATGCTCTTTTAAAATATATGCAAGTAATATAATGTATGCTGGGTTTGGTGTTTTTTTTTTCCAGTATAAGAGTTGCAATCACAACAACGTGACATGGGAATTGAACAGGAGGTGTTTTAGACTGGTAACTATATAAGGTTCTCATCCAAAGTATGGTTCCTTTTCATAGTAGATCTAAGTCCAAGTAAACTCAATGAGTCCAGAGTGGTCTTTTATGAGAATCTGGAAGTTTGTCTGAATTTTCTGAATTTTAAAGATCCATCAGAGCCGGAAACAGATTCAGTGGGAATCTAGGAAACTGGGAGAGCACAGTCCCAGACATTTAACTTGAATAATGATTCAAATATTCTAGTAGGCTTTTTTTTTTTGATAATTCAAATGAGTGGAGTTAGTTAGCTCTGGAGGTATTTTGCAGTATGGTGTTGGCCAAATGAAAGTTTCAGGTGGCAGACGTCAGGGTTTTTGACTGGCACGTGTAAGCATAGCCATGTTGTTTGCCAACAGAGTGGTGCAGTTTCAGCTCAGTGCAGAAACAGACCCCATGGAAACCAGCAGAAATAAATCCTTCCTCTACTGGACAAGTCGGCGGAGCCTGTAATGAAGAGCAAAATAGAGGACACTGAGCTAAAAAAGATATCCTCAGGGGAAAATAGCATGACCTTAATAAAGGCTTAAGCCCTTTTGAGGGGTTCAACAGTCATGTGGAGGAGAGTAGTTTGGGCACCGTGGTCTGTTTGGATTTTCAGGCGGCCTTTGTGAAAGAGAGTAGTGAAGGTTTCTAAGGAAACTAGGCCTGTAGAAAACTCTTTGTGAGATAGGTAGGGAAAGTGGTAAAGGCAGAAAATAGGCAGGCATAAATGGTCAGCTGTAGTAGATGTTAAAGGTGAGAAAGGGAGTCCTGCAGGGAGCTCTGCTGGGACCTGTGCTGCTCAGCATTTTATAGTTAACCCTGGAAGGGGATGAGCTGTAAGGTAGGAAAGCTTGCTGATAATACTAAGCTGTTTGGGTTAGGAAGGGTGAGAAACAGCTGTAAAGAATTGGACAAAACCCTTTTGACTTTGGGCAATACAGTGGCAAATAAAATTCAGCACAAGGAGATGTGAAGTGATGCCCATGAGAAACAGCAATTATAACTTCATGTAGGATGTACTGGGCTCCAAAAATACTACAGCCACTCAGGAGTGAAATCTTGAGGTTTTACTACTCCCGTGCAAATACCTAATGAGTAGCACTCAGTAAAGTGAGTTAAGTGTGTGGAATTATTAGGAAAGAAATAAAAAAACCCCAAACCTGAAGACATTATTGTGTCAGTATATAAATCTAAGGTTTTCCTACACCTTGATGCAGTGTGTGGCTTTGTTTCCTTTGTAAAGAGTTCTGAAATCTCAGAAATGATTTAATAAAAATTGAAATAATTTAAGTAGGGTAGGACTGTGATCTGTGTTGTGGAAGGGAGAGAGAATTTAGTAGAACTTGGTAGAAGTCTGCAAAATCATAAATAGCATGGGAGAAGGTTGATATGGATTGTTCTCTGTCTCTTCTGGAAGAACTAAAGGGTATCAAATGAAGCTAGTAGGAGACAGGTTCAAAACAAAGGTTTCCTTGTCCTAGCAACAGTGGTGGAAAGCCTTGCTGAGGATATTGCTGGTGCTAATGTTTTTTAATGTGGGTCTAAGGGGAGTCTGGACAAGTACATGGGGAGAAATGCATGAAGGTTTCTTAGTATACAGTGGTCATACCTGCCTCAGAAAGCTCCTTGAGTGGGTAGGGTTTAGAGTCTGGAAGAGTATCCAGGGGAGTATCATATATGTCCTATTCTTACTTTCCCTGGACGTCTGCTTGTGAATATTAATGAAGACAAGATACCGGTCTTATACTTCATTTAACAACCAATTGAAGTTGTCACATGTTATGTCTGTTGACTTCCAAATTCTTAAATTCAGAGATTTTGTAGTTCACTCCTGTTTAAAAAGAAAAAAAAATTGTAATACAAGCTCAGCTCAGCATCACTTAATGGAGAGAAACTGACAAATTAGTATTGAGGAATTTAAAGGTGCTCCTAGAGGTACAGTGGTATTACTTTTGAATAATTAATACTTTCAATAACTGAATATTAGCTGTTTCAAGCTGTGAACCAGGACACCTTTAAACAGCGTGCAGTCTAAAATTTCAGTCCAGAATTTCTATGTTTTGATTTTTTTTAATTGTATGCACTAAATTCAAACCGAGCTTTGATTCAAGCGTGTCTGATGTATACAGAGGTAAAATTGCTTAATTGTTTTCTTCTGTTATTAATTAATTTACAGTTGGACCCATTTCAGGCTACAAGATCATTCATGTACACATAGACAAACGTCGTGCTCTTGTCTTGCTGCTAATTGCGTTGTTGTTGGGAGTTCCCTTTTGGCTGGCAAAGTGTTTCTTCATCAGAATATAGCCAGCAAAGACACTACAGTGTTAAAGAAATTTTTCTCAACTATCCATTAATGTCTAATACTGAAAAGAATGATTCTGCTAGCCAACAGTACTATAGCAGCAAAAACATCCTGTGTAGACTTGACTTTAGTTTACACTTTGTGATCATATGGCGCTTCTGTGAAAATAGAACACGTTAGTTTCCCAGCATGAGATGGTGGTACAGAGGGGCAAAGAATATTCCAGATTAGCCATGTCTGTGTTGCTGTGGGAGGGTTAATGATAATGATGAAGTGATAGTGGCTCTGCTGTGCTGTGAGGCAGTTATCTGACTCCCAAGTGGATAAGCTATGGGGATAATTGGGTAAGAGAGGGTGGATTTCTAATGACTAAACCAGTATGGCAATTACACTTTTTGCTTTTGTTCTGCTAGTTTTAAATAAGCCGAGTAATTTACTTACCAGTAGCACATGGAATGCAGTAGAATATGGAAAAATGAAAACAAAAGGTCAGTACATAACTGATGTCCCCTCCCTGTCTTGCAGTGAACAGCCTCAACTTCCTCCTTAGAGCTTTTTGCATCCTGCAGAGTTGTATAACATAGAATGGTCCTTAGCAGGAGCTGTGTAATAAATATGGAAAACTCCGAGAGTGCAGCTTACAGCGTAGTTAATGTTGATAGGGCAATGCTAATAGAAATAAATTTATAAAAGAAGAGTTGCATTTCTTTTAGGTAAATGTGTGGCTAACAGCCTGACCGGGTCAGACCTTCTCTTTTGGGTCTGTCTGGAGCAGTTGAAGGTGTATTCCCCTTCTCGGTTCTTTCAGTGCTCTCCAGATGGAGGTGTCTTCCCTCACAACTCATTTGTGTCCTGGCCGTTCTATGTATGATCACAAACAGCTTAGGATGAGTTTTCTGAGGGTAATAACTGCCAGCTCTGAGGACTGTAAGGACAATAAATTAAAAACCCACTGAAATTAAAAAGTGATAAGATGCACGTAAGGGAAAGTAAGTTCAGAAAATTTTGTAGATTATTTATTCATGTTAGATGTCCAGAAACTACCCAATGAACTAGGGCTCTACTGGAGTAGAGCTGTGCAGCCAACATGTGAGACAATCACTGTGTGATGAAGCAACTTCATTTACAACCGATTTTCAGAATTCCTGTGTCCAAAACTTTTGCTATAGCTTCAAGCAATTCTTGATTGCAGTGTGTTTCCTCTCAGAACATCCCCGAACAAATGGAAACTTTCTGGTTATTTAAATGCTAGTTCTTCAAAACACATTGAAGATCTATCAGGACAGAGATTTAATAGCTTCCTCAGGGAGGAGCTACAGAGGAAGGTCAGTGGCCCAGAGTGACTAAATTTAGCAAGGCCTTTTTAGGCTTAACATTATAAAATCAGGATTCAATAAATTACTGGGGTCAAAATTGGTTTTAGTTATAGAATATCTTTTTTTTTTTTAGATATTTATATGCTTGTATAATAAGTTTCTGGTTCTAAAGACTTTAGCGATATTGGGTAGAATATGTATGAATGATGTGATTGAACAAATGAGATTTTTTGCATGAGGATGTATTCTTTATATGATTAAACTCTACACAATGCTGTCTGAAATGGTTATATAAGACAGAAAAGAAAGCATAGTTGATAAGAAATGTATGCATACTTAGAAGACAAACATGTTTTAGCTAGTAGTACCATGTCATGCTAAATTCCTATTTTTTCCATATCTGTACAAATTTGATGATCAAAATGGAGAGGGAGACTGTCAATTTGTTTTTCAAATCCTGTGGAAACAAGCTGCTACTTCCTTTTCAAGAATAGTGAAATACTTTCTTTCTATATGAAATGTGTGGGGTATCTATATTTTAAAAATACATAGCAAAAAGCACAAATCTCTGTGACTGCAATAAATTCCTTCTAGAGTTAAAATAAGATTTTTTTGTTGCTGAAATAGGTCTTAAACAGTCATATATAAGACTGGTGGGGGGAAATGGCATTGGTGTGCTAATGATGGCAGCTGATGCAAAATGTCCTGGAAGAGGTAGTACGTAGTATGGCTATTAAATTCAAAGATTGTGTAACATCTGAATAGCAATTAGTGAGGTGATGACAATTTATCTAAAATATTTGAAATTATAAGTTGTTGTAGCTGAACGTATCAAAGCGAAGATTTAGAAAGATGCTTATCAGATTTGTGAACAGTTTTGTTAAATCGTGTGGGTGTTTAACATTCTCTTTCATCCGCCCTTTAATGACATAATCTTACAATTTGGATGGCTGCTATTTTCCATTCAGAAACACTCACAATAGCAGAAAAAGTCATCAGAATTACTAAGAGAGAGGATATGATACTGTTGCTATCTGAAGGACTTCTACCAGAGGGGAAACGTGCAAGAACTTGTCCTTTTTCCTCCCCTCCATCCCCACCAGTCGAATGGGGACTGATAAACAACTGGTTTTGTTCACCTCACCTAAAGCAAACTCAAGTTTGGTGGAGGGGGTACAGGAGCATATTCACTTGGTAGGCTTTTTTTCTGTCATTAAAGTAACAGGGAAACTAGCCAAAAAGCTGCTAAGTTTATCTGAAGTAACACTTGCAGCTTTGTGGAAGTATGTGGCTGAGTAATAGTACAAAAATAGCAAGTTATTCTGAGGAAGAGCATATGTTCTGTAACAATGAGAAATTGGTATACAGATAAAAGAAATTGCGTATCTAAATATAAATTTCAGATGAGAAAGATCCGTGGCTTAGTGCCACAAAGTCTTCTGTAGACACAGCCATTAAAAGTTGTTTAATGCTCATTCTTCTAACATAGTTATTTAAAGAAGCACCGTCATTGATAAATTGCTGTGCTGCCTTAAAGGTGCACATTTTGCAGTCTGTAGCAGCACAGATAATAGGCACTTTTTCTATTGGAGTGCACACTGATACACAGGGTACTGTACAGTGATAATTGCGGGCTTTATTTTTTCTTACAAGAAAAGTACATTGCAGAGCTGTAATATTTGCTTACTATTTAAAGACACTGGCAACCAAATGCAGCTATCTCTTGTTAGAATTAAAAACAAAGACAACATTGGAACAGATTCTCAGGTTACTTGAGAAAGCAGGTATATGTGCTTATACACTGGAAAGCAATTCCAGTACAATCACTAGTGAAATATCGTTCAAAATTCTCCATGCTTCAGCAGATAATAGCAAAGTTTATTTACTGTGAAGTACTGCTTTGAGGATTAAAACTTTCCTCCATAGAAGTTGCTCTATTTCATGGAAGAGATTAGTCTCTTTACAAAAACACGAAGAGTGCAAGTTGGCACCAAGTCCCTCAAAATCTTTACCTTTAAATGTTTCTCCTGTCGTTTTTCTTTTTTTAAGCTTCTCCTTAAACAATTAGAGATTGGCATACGTAAAAGTCATACTGATGAGCAGAACAAGAGATTAGAAGATTAAGCTGCAGTTAGATTTGGAATAACTAGAACTGAAGGCATTACCAAATAAAATCTATGTGGAGCTGTGCTGTTCATCAAGCTCCTCATAGTCAGTGTAAAGCTGACTGAGTAGACTGAGCTGACTGAGCTTTGAAAGCTTCAAGAGTAATTATGTCAAATAAAATCTTTATTGTTAAAACTTTACTTTTCAAGAGGTACCAGTTTGAGAATATGAGACCTTAGGACAGTCTTGGCAAAGCAAAAATCGGTTCTCATTTGATTTGAGAGGAAATCTTTTTCTTCTTTTCTGAGCCACTTGCACTTCAAAAATCTATGTGCCACTTGCTGTCATTTGCTGTCTGTAAGGAAGATGTGATCGTGCAGGACTTCTCTTTCTGAAGAAGAAGAAATGTTGGCAAAGGAGAGACATACAGAATTTAGGAGAAAAAGCCAAGGGAAGGTTAAAGAATTCAGCTGGCATTAGGCATATAAACACTGAATATATGTATATATTTATTTTCACTGTTTCTTGTTCTCTTTCTTTTTCCCTCTCTCTTAATCATTGAGTAATCAGCCTGATCTGATTAGTGTCTGTGTAATCTACCTGTGTTGCTATTGCTGAGGAGAAACGAGCTAAAATAAGGTTCCAAAAGCGAGATAGAAAATTATTGAGAAATTAGGAGAAAAAGAATCATTATGGGTTTTCCTCCTCTGTTCTTTTCAGATGTTTTCTCTGTAATGCTGAAAGTATGAGACAAAGTAAATATAGTAACTTTAGCTCTTGCATTTATGATTCCCTGAAAAAGAGAGGTCACTTTCCTCTGAGCCAGCAGTCATCTCTGTATCTAAAGTAGTGCCAAAAAAGGGAAGTATAGGAGGTGAGATAGTCTTTCTACTGTTAAAACTTTAATGCACAAGTGTGTAGTTGGTGTTAGGAGTTGTCTTCTAGTAATAAAGTAAAAAAAAAAAATTCCTAGTAAATTTAATGATCTTTCTGTATATCCGGGATCTGTTCCATGAGTACTTACTGGTACGTGCTGCAGTTCCTGGCTGGGCTACATACCCAGTTTTATTTTCTGTGAAAATAAGTATGCAGAGGAATAGCTGATACATGTCCAGATCTGATCCTAATACAGATTTCAGATGCAGCCTGGAAGCTTAAATGATAGGTAAATTATTGGCAAAAAGGCAGGAGAATACAAAAATACTGCTAGCCACTATAGCTGTGAAATCTGTGCAGTTTTGGGGTAATCCTGTTGAGGTCTTCTGGCCAAAATCAACAGTTGGAATATGCTCTCTGATCGTTTTGGTACTGGGTTTGGAGAGAAAGTGGAAGATACTTTGCTTTGAATAGAGGGATCAAAGTGTTTTATATGGTGTTCCCTCTGTAGACACACTCCTAGTACTCGATTTTACTTGTTTATTCTTGTGATTTTAAAAAAAGCTCCATCCAAAATGCTCCTCGTTTGGAGCTTTGTGCATCCATGCCATATGTTAAAAACATGATGAAGATCAGTTGTAGAATCTATGCAGCAACACTTGTCCTCTATCTCCCTCCCCACCCACGCTGAAATAACAGACTTGGAGTCTGTTATCCTCTGCACCATTTTTTCCTTCTGCAAATGTAAGTTTTCCAGCTATACCAGGTCAACGTTCTTCAAATTGACCAGGGATTTTATATTTCTGTTTTTATTTTTCTGACTCACATTTTGAGGGTCTATTTTTAGGTTATTTAAAACACTGGACTGGTATATCTGGAATAGATAAACTAAAAATTGAAACCTTAAAAGCGACTCAAACTGAATGCAAAAAATCACTGAGTTTTTTTAAGTATTGCTGCAAGTACTTTATGTACCAAATCTGTAACACATATTTTGCCATTTTTCATATTTTCAGTATGCCGTCTAGAAGTTAAAGGAGATTTTAAAAGGGTCTTGGAAACCCACTTTAGTATTTTTGACCTCGTTTGAAATGTGTAGTCTTCAATGAGAAATTATGTCCAATTTGACTTGTACATGCTAGTATTTTGGCTTATTTCCATAGTTGCTGCGTACTCTGAAATGTGCAGAGTGAGAGGGCAAAAGATCTCATCCTGTCTGATCTAATCTTGTTTAAAGTTTTTTCACTCTTAGCATCCTGTTGCTGTCATTTTTAGCAGGGGGATCATAAACAACCTTCAATGCTTGATTTGTCGTCTTTCACACTGAGAGTAAAGGAAGCGTTGAGGATGTATTATGAAGTACGTGTGTGTAAGCATGGAGAACACAGAGCTGTTACAAGAAATGTTACAGAAGGTGATATTACCATTTCACGCACAAATACCTGTGGACAGATGTGAGACTCCTTTTCATTGCGTAAGCATTTTGCAAATAGAATACCACTATATGTTAGACAGAAAATCATTACACTTTTGTTATCAGTTGTTTGCTCTTGTGCATAAGGTGCTGATCTCTGTGTGTTTTGATGGGTTTATGTAAAAAAATTTGCAAAAAAGGTATGTTTTAAAATGCATAGTAAATCTCACTTCAAGAGTTTTACTTCAAATGTGCAATACTTTATGACAGCTTGACATATGATGCTTCGGTCATCTGTTTTCTTAAGTCCAACTGCGAACAATGGCCCAGATCCCATAATCAAAGGTAATGGGATATTGGAGCACAAGAGAAAACGTTATCTAGGAAAATGAACTAAAAGGGTTTGGGAGTTCCAGCATGCTCAAGGTCTTTTCACACAGTGAGAATCCAGGATATAAGAACAAATATCTACAAAATACAGTTTCTTTTCTGGCTGTGGAACATAAGTAACATAAGAACAGAGAGAGACGCTAGTTTGTGACTATCGTTCACGGAGGAGGCAGTGCTGAACCTCCTTGGAGTGACTCCATCCAGGAACAGCTTGAGGGACCCATACCAACAGTGATCCAGACACAAGTTACATTTGTCTTCTAGACTGAAAATACTCTTTCTAAAGTAAATTTGCTTTTGCGTAACTTGAAACAGGATAAAGAGGGTTCTTATTTAATTTAATGCTTATTTGGTCTCAGAGTCTTTGTCTATTAGAGGAGCCTCAAGGTGGTCCTAAAAAGGACAGCTGGGCTTGATTCTGCTGCAATGTGGATAATTCTCAAGCTCTCCTCCGACGGAGCTCTCAGCCTCAGGAAGGGCTACTGCAGGCAGTGCTGCCTGGACTCTGGCAACAGGAAGACTGGAAGAGTTTTGCTATTCAAAAAAACTTCCCAGAAAACCAAAGTCCTCTGACTAGCCAAGGCCTGCACTGTAACACATACTACACACATTGGGATGTGCAGCCCTGGCACTGTAAAATTAATTAAGAGATTTTTCAGTCCGTTGAATGGACCAAAACTTCTAGTAATAAAAGGTCGATTTTAAAAAGACGCCATTTCTTTTTTGTCCATACGAAGACCACTATTTAGATTCTGCTGGGGTTTTGTCCCCCGCCCTTTACGCAAAGATATTATAAAGAAACAACTTAGGGAAATGAAACAAGCTGTCCAAATTTGTAAAAGTTGCACTTCCTCAAGGAATTTCAGTAATGAATAACAACTGGTCTAAATGGGGATTGGGAACAGTTTAGATATTTTTATTTGTTTTTATTTTAAACAAGAAGGAGAAACGTAATGATTTCTCAAGAGAGCAAAGATGATTTTTAGAAATTGACTTGATAATTGCTTAGTTAACAGTTAATGCTGGAAAGAAAATATATTTTCAATATACAAAGCAAAAGTTTTCCTACTTTATCATGTTTTGTCTTTCAAAGTGAAACATGTAGCTTTTTTTTTTTTTTTTTTTCTGCTGTGGTGATGTTAACCTAGTAGAAACATCTGAGCAAACACAGCAGTGTTTGCACATGTAGAAGTAGAATGAGTAGAGTAGTAGACACTATAGTTAACTATACATTTTGGTATAGTGTAGGGTGCCCTGATGTCTGGCATGTTTGCCACGGGGCATACATACTAGTTATGTATATCATGACTAATGAAGAAAGCTTTATGCTCCTGCACTATCGCCAGTACAGTAACATATCTATCATTTTTTTAAATTTATGATTTATTGATAAGCCACTTTACAAATGAATGCTGAGATTTCAGCAGGTATTGAAAGGATTTTTTAATCATTTCTTCTAGAGGAGAAGGTAGTATCCTCTTTATATGATGCAATCCCTAGCATTGGTAATTTAGCTCTGTTCTTGTTATTTGAGGAACTGCTGTATCTCCTCCTCTCATAATCTGTAGAAAGGCACAAGCAGATACAGAGAAGAGTCACATGCAGGACTAATAGGATCTCCAATTTTGTTTCTCTGAGTTTGAGACCTCAGATTTGTGGATCTTCAGGAAAAATGCTGAAAGCTTTTCATGGAGGTTTGAATAATAATTTGTTTATTTAGTAACTAGAGATAATCTGAGAGCTACTTTTTGAGGGCTGTTCCAGTGTAGCTTTTTTCTTTTGGGTTATAGTTAGCATGCATGTAGCACTGCTCCCCTTTTGTGTTTATAGGAATGTTTCACTTGACTCTCTGATTTGTTTGAATAAACATATCTCAAAAGTGTGAAGGCAGTGATGATGTTAATGTAGGTAAGCACTTACGTGGATTTCTGTGATTCCTCAGTTTTCTATACCTAACACCTATTTTGACTTAAACTGGATGGGTTAATGTCTGGTTCTGAAAGCTACAGGCTATTATACTGACTAGTGAGTGGGTGAAAGTACTATAAGGGGTCATCTTCCCTATCATTTGTCAGTGAGGCTGAATCAGCATGGTTCTACTGAAGTGAGTAGACGAGTACACATCTGCCCCAGCTAAGGGTCTTATCCTTTGGTTAAACTGAATTCTGTTCCAGCTTTTACTATAGACAACTTTCTGTGATACATTACAGTTGAAATTTGTGGATCATTCACAGCTGGAAATCCAGAGAAGACTGTAAAGATGCCTAGGTGATCTTATGAAGTAGAAAACTGATTTCCTTGAGTCCTTTTTTTTCACGGGTAATGTCTGTAGTAGCACTGCACCATGATTTAGTCAGTAGTAGAAAATCCAAGTAGTAGAATTCTTGGGGGTGTGCTGTCATATCTAGCACTCTGTTACCTTTTCTTTTTTTAACAGTACTTTAAACACCTGCTTGTCTAGCTGTCACCTTGCACAATGATTTTCTTGCTCTTTCAACCTTTGAGGTAAATGAAGCACTGTTGTTGTAATATTTGACTTGAAGACAAGTATCTGTGCTGTAAGCATGATGAACACTTGGAAAATAACAAGGCAATGCATCCCGGATAGAGGAGATACAAAAGGGAAACAATATAATTCTCTATTGCAATAACATAAATAATGTGCCATTCATTTGACAAATAATAAGCAGAACATGATGTTGCACATAGCAAGGAATTAAAAATTTAGTATACTTTTAAATTCTGATGTTTAAATGATGATGAAAATCTCCTACATTAGGAATTACATGTATTCAGTAGCTCTATTAATTTGAATATATATTTATACATTTCAAAGAACTAGGTTGACAGGATTCTGTAAAGTGTGGAGAAAAAGAGGAAAATTCTCCTCCTCAGCAGACATGCAAAAATTATAAATTTCTTAGGCCATAAAGGAGAAAATTGTTTGCATGGATCATGATCATTTCACAAAGTGTGTATGGCACAAAGATGCTGCAGTACATGCCGAAAGTATGAGAATAACTTTTCCTTTGGATGAGCCAGTGCAGTAATTCCTTCAGGAGTAAAAAGGAATAATTGAAAAGCCTTAAGAGGACACATTTTCTTGGCATGTGGAACATGAGTAAAGACACACCAACCTGTCCACCTCCAATTTCCCTGATTATGTGTAGTGGAAGGCCCTCAACACTGCTCCAGATCGATCAGGCTCAGATTTCTTTGCATGAGTGCAGCCTTTACAAGGGAGGGAAAAACTGTCCTTAAGCCAAAGGACAGCTTTAGTGTTAAGAAGCATTTGTTACAGACCAGCTATGAGTACATGTATGTTGGAAATCCCGTAAATCTTTTAACCACCAAGGAAATGAAACTATAGGACAGTATTTTAATAGGGAGATAGGGGAAAACGTTAGTTTGTGTTTATGAACATGAAATATTTGCTTACTATACAATGAAATTGCTTCAAAAACAGGTAGCATCACCTAGTCCACATTTTTACTCCTACTGAGCAAAGTCCTTTTTTATAACCTCCACAAGCTGAGTTTTTACGAGGTTCTGGGTGGTCTCTTTCTCTCCAGATCCTGTCGTCTTTTCCTCCCAGGAGAGGGGAAATGATTCCACAAAGACTGTTTAGTAGGTTAAGATTTAAGAAATTAATAGTACTATTGTAAGGTCTTTTGCACTGTCAAGCTGCAGCAAATGGGGCTTGGCAATATCCAGCTGAACACTAAGTTACTGGGAAGATACAAGAATGCTATTAGAATTGTCCTGCTGTGAAAGAGGATGGTGATGCATGTGTGATTGATAGACTTTTGTTGGGCACATTGAAAATTCATATGAAATGTAGCTTCTCCATTGTGTTAGATGGGCAATCCCTGTGGTTGGAAGAAAGAAAGAAACAGATGTGAGAGAAAGTGAAGTATGACAGTGTCTCTGCTGGGTGGTGGCAAGGTCATCCTTTCAAAAAAGCAAGAGAGCTTCTGTAGGCTGTTGGCTTATGCAAGCGCATGTGTAGCAGAGGGAGGGACACAGAGTGCAGTTCCTTGTGGTCTCACTCAAGTGTTGGTTTTTGGGTGTGAGGGTTTTTTTTGGTAGGGAGAGAAGTTGAACGTTGATAGTTTATGATTTATCTCAAGTACTCAAAACACCCAAGCCCCTGTATTGTTTAGGCACTAAATCTTTGATGTACTTTACAAATGCTAAAGGAAAGCATCGAGTAAGCCGTGAGACCACAAATGTAAAGATAAACTTGTGCTATTTCTGTGGCTTAGCTCTAGCCAACTTGTCTTAATTGGTTTTATTTTATTTTAATGCACAAAAACGAAAGGAGATGTCTCAGGTTTTTTTCCCAAATACTGTTGCTAAAAGTGGAAATTCTTTGTGTTTAAAGGAGCTTACTAAATCAGGACACTGAGATTGTGTTAATTCTTTCAGAGTTCCTTTTACACGTGGTGTTAAACATTGTGTATTAGAAAAAATCATGGTTCAGCAGTGAAACTGTAATTTGAAATAAATTCCAGAGAACGAGATTGTTACCTGAAGCAAAGAAGCGTATAGTGCATATATGAGAATACTTTTACAAATGTGGCTTTAAGGCAAAAATTAAACATATTAATGAAAAATTAATTATGTCATTTTTAGTTCTTTTCTGTCTCTCATTACCCTTGGTCACTTTGACCTGGATGAAGTGATTATAAAATACTAGTATTTTGTTAGAGATCATCCTCTAATCATGTACAGATCCATAAACGCTTGCATAAAAATTCTTGTCCGTTGACTCCAAAGTCAGCTAGATCAAGTCTGTTAAGTAACTTGACAAATGATATACACGGCTAATTTATTCTTCTGTCCTCTTTAATGCAGAATGGTTGGCATTTTGGTAGCTTCAGTTCAAAGCAGCAGTGAGAAAAACTACTCTTAAGTAGATTTTTGGTTCTTCTTGATTTATTTTTCTTCCTCCAAATAAGCACAGATTATTACTGCTTGGATGTTGTACCTAGTACCTTATGATGGCTCTAGGTATTGAACATCTGGTTTGAAACACTGTAATAATCCTGCAAAACTGGCGTAGTTGTTCTTTCATTATTGTTTTTTTAAACAAACAAAAGGAAGAACTGGGATGGTAAGCTGAATTATGAGCCCACAGAGTTAGGTACTGCTGTAAGAAGTGGGAGGGAGTAACAGAACCAGCTAGTTGACTAACCACTTCCCTTCATTGTTGCTTTTAATATCAGAACAGCCTTGCTAGCTTTCTAAACCACCATGAGTTACATAAATGAGGCCATGTACGCTGTAGCTGGTAAGTTCCTTTCATTTAACATCTAAACTGAAAATTGAATTGGAAGTAATCCTCAGTGATTAAAATTTGAATAAGATGTATTGCTTTGTGTTATTTTTTCATAGTCTTAAAAATATGATCCTATGTGTTGCTCATAGTAAACAAGTCTAGACAGTTATATTTCTGCCTTGGCAACAAACTTCATGCAGGGTCAGAAGGTTGTATTCTCTTGACAAATTACAAGCTAACTACCAAAATAATAATAATAGTTGAAAATCCAGTGTAAGCCCATAAGGTCTGAAAGATGGTTTAATTGATGTTTTTTGAATGAGTTAAAAAACAAACTCTCATGTCTCTCCCAAGTATTGTATCTTAGTCTGTGCTGTCCTTCACAAGCTGAAGCCATCTACGTTGGTTGCTATTACTACTTGGTGGTTGGAAAATTCTTGTTTCATGGTTTCTGTTGCAGGTCCTGTTCATAATAATCATCATTAAAAATCCTAAATAATAGGCTAAATAAACAAGCAAATACTTTTCAGTATTTTCACTTCTAAATACACTAGATAACCTGAAGTAAAGTAGTCTTACAGTGGAGACGTATAGTTAAGGGTAAAATAAGATGGTTTTATGCTTGTTGTGCTCAAAGAAACCTGTCAGTCAACCGTAAAGTCTGTACGAAGTTCAAGCCTGGTGTCTCGGCAGCAATACAATTGAAGGTTATAGCGTGTTTTTACTGGTCTGAATGGGAGTCAGATTGAATTCTTACTATGCACCCAAAAGTTGTAATAGAAGTTTCAGCTGTTATAGCTATTTCTTTTTGTCTTACTGATAATCTGTCTGTGATGTGGCTAAATATACCCAAAAACTAGGGAAGGGCACATCAGTTCAGAATGTATTTTATAGCATTGTTCATTTAGTGGGATGTGCTATCTTATGTTGTCAATATATTTCTTTACTTAATAGCTTTACTTGGAATGTATTAGCAGCTTTTTAATGATACTTTTCCTCGCAAAAAAAACCCCAAACCAAACACAAAACAAACAAACAAACACCACTGGTAATGGGTGTTTTTCCTAGGGAAGGCATCATTAAAAAGCAGACAATACATTTTAGGTTCTTCATTCAACACATCATGTCAACGCCTTAATTCATTTTATTTTATTGCAAGCTATCTATTCAGATTGATACTTCATAGTTTCTACAACGTGTATTTGCAAAGTGACTTCTGTGTTTTCTGCTCATATTTGGATATTTACTTTTGAAAAACAAAAACATTAAGCAAAATGTCTTGCAAGTTTCATGAGGTTGATAAAAATAAGTTTTCAAATTACTATAATTTTATTTATATTGTCATACTGAAAACTGGTAGAAGTAATTCCATTTGAACCTCACACAAGAAAACATGGTGGACTGTGGACGGTTCAGCTAGGAGACACCTTGTGCTTGCCAGTCACTCTTGCCCTAAAATATGGGTGTACTGTCATGAAAAGGCTTTCACGTAACTTATCTTTAATACCAGTGTTTTTGGAGAGCCATCAAGGAAAACGTCCAGTAAGTCCTGTAAGGAAAAAAAAATTAAAATCTAACAGTAGTGAATAAGTTACACAGTAATAATAGCTGCAGAATGTGTTGCTTTTTGAGGCCATCCATATCCCTTATCTGAGCAACATGAAGGTAATTAGCAAATAATTTGTTCTTACTGAAGTGACAAACAAAATAAGCTTGTTTTGCAGAGATCTTAACCCTTAATATTGCCCTCTGCTTCTTTACACCAAAGTTTATTATTGCTATTCTTCTACCAAGATCCTCCTGGAATTCTTCCAATTTTTCCCTCACTCACATCGCGAACAAATTTCACCAGTTCAGTCTTCGCTGCATTGCAGCGTCTGATGCTGGAACCTCAGCAAATCTACGGTCGTCTTAAAAGTTTTGGTGGACCTGTGACAAGATACACATGAATGAGGGATTTGATCAATGCTGCTTTTATTTGCAACTGAACCGGAATTACGCAAATATACGATCATCTCAGCTTTCATTAAAGCAAACAAGCCAATGAAACAAAACCAGCCTTATCCTTTGCCCCCGCCTCCACGTAGACCCCTGAGCAACATAAACTACGACAGCCTGCTCTCCGAGATCTCCGGGAGAAGCTCCCAGGTGTTCTCCCTGATGCCTGGCGAAGGCAACCCCACAGTGGGAGCACTAGTTAAATTCTCTTTCCTTTCCCAGCTGCCATTTTTCGGAACCTAACATGTTTTACACCCCGTCAGACCTGGCAGAAATCATTCTATGAATTCAAAAGTTATTGTGATGAGGGCCTAACGGATAAGTTTCATTTCCTTAGGAAACCAAGCTAAAAATAAGTTTTCAGTTCTTCTGTGTGCAGAGGAAAATTTTTTTTAAATGTTGGTACCAAAATTGTTGCAAAATGGGAGGCAAAAGGTGATTCTTTTAAACAATATGACATTTTAGCCAAATAATATGGGGGAACCTGTTGTTTAATTTTTAAAGTATTGAATTGTCAATTCTTTTGTCTCTTCTCTCTAGCACTCAGATATGCGTAGTGCTATTCTTGAGGACATCTCTCTTTGGTCTTAGAAATACAGTATTTCATCTCAAAGCAATTGTTATCTTATCCACTCCAAAATTTGTGGTGTTAATAGTCATAACAAGTGCAGACTTACTATTCAATTAACTATCACTGAAATTAATAAACTTTATTGGATTTTGAATATTGGGTGGGGAGGAATTGTTTCAAGCCAAGAAACCTACTTACGTGAGATCTGTCTCTAAGTACAGCTTGCCATTAGAAAGTTTCCCTCCTCTAGTTCATTTTTTTTTCTCTTAGAGTTAGTTGTAAGTGAAGGGGTGTGCAAACAAATGTAAAATAATTCCAGGATGACTTTTTCTGTGCCATTTCTGTGCTACATGGTGTTAATGTTACGGAAAAGGTTGCTGCACACCCCCACCCCCTCCCAAATCCGTTTTTTTCAGTTTAAAACAGTGCCATTTCTGTATCCATAACATAGACAAAATAAATAATGTTACAAAAAGGCAGGTCAGGTTTTAAAATCAAACTTCTGACTAGTGAATAGGTAGCACTCAAAGTAGTCTTCAGTTACTATTGTGGGTTTTTTTAATACATTAAATGTAATGCAAGTCAGCATACTGTATATGATCATTGCTCTGAGTAGGAGGGTATGTTCGATATTTTAAATAATGTTTCTAAAATCTGATCATGTAATATTTCTGTAGGTGGGAGGAGGTCAGAAGGAAGAATGGTGAGGAAGGGTCTTTAATATTGCGCTATCTATGTAGCTGTTTCTGGAGGCATGTGGAAAAAATGAAGCTATCTAGGATTTCATGGTTTATAGAAGATGATACTTAGGAGCTCCATTGGAATGTCTCTGTGGCAATTGCACATTCCTTTGCTTCATCTGTCTGTAATCTCCCTCCCTTTCATAGGTATTTGGAAGATCCAGCCTGCGTTTGTCATCTCCCGTAGATACTGTGGAGAACAAATGACACGTGGGTCATGATTAGAATTTTATATCGCTTCCATGGTGCACTCCCACCTTCAGTGTCTGAGGAAATGTAGCTTCAGCCATGTTTAGAATAAAGATGGAGTTTGATATTTCCCAGCACTTTTTTTCATCCAAAAGGAAGATTGTGGTTATGAAGCCCAAATTAGTCAGATTGGGAGGGTTTGTAGCTTGTAGGAAGCAGTAACATTTTGAAGCTTCTCTGAACCTTAAAATTTGCTTCCTCTGTATCTCAGATAATGTCAACACATCATTCTGGCAGTATAAGTTTCAAGAGTTAATAGGGAATTTTCAATAATACAATTTACTGAGTAGTACGATTGATTTTATTGATCCAGTTTTCTATCCAGTGTTGGTGGAAGATGAAATGGAACAGAATTAGTTTGAATGGTATACAGGAATTCTGTACGAACAGAGTTAAAATTGTCAAATAATGACTTGAGAATATTTTAATAGAGGCTGGAAAACATTTGTCCTATTTGAGTTTCTGTCTAGACTGGCACCTCTTGTGTCATAAATACTGGTAAGTCATTTTATTCTCAATCATAATTTTTTCATCCAGTATTCTTGTATGAGGCATGATCATTGCATGTCTGTATTTGAAAGCAGAGGAAGCAGGAGAATGTACAACTTGGTGAGAAAGCTTAAACCTCCCTGTATTTACAGTTGGATTTGATATACTATTGCAGTGAAGTAACAGATACCGACAATTATTATCACTCTGACCACTCTTTAATGCTGTTACATTTTTGAAATTATGCTCAGCTCACTAATTTGATACTCTTAACCAAGGCTGTTACTAGAGCTCTTTTATTTCATTATTTATAATTACTTTTGGCTTTGTAAATGAAAACAATCCTGCTGTTGATTCTGTAATTTATAATCCTGGTAATTGTAGATTTTCATTAACTTATTTGTCAATTTTTTGTCATGCAAAAGATTGTTATTGCTGCCATTTATTTAAGAAACTGTTGTACGACTCAGGGGATTTATTTTTCTTTCATGTTGGATCTATTTGCAGATTCTATGCATTTTGTACAAATGAGACACAAAGATTGCAGGACTTAATACATTGTTTTCATACAGCAGAAAACATTCACTGAATAAGTAATTTGGAAATAAATAGTACAGTTTGTTGAATAACTGTGAACAGCATTATTCATTTCATGTTTGGTATTATGATTCCAATTCCTTTCATATCTGTCTTCATAGGGAAAGGAGTGAAGAAAAGAGGTCTGTAACCAAACTTTTAGGCAGATGAACACAGTACTTAAGAATAAACAAAATTCTGAATTTTAAGTTGTGAGGTCATAAGCATGTTTTGGAGTTCGCAACCATTTTTTATGCTTTCACAGATTTCTGTTTGCAGATATTGTAGCAAGATTGCTAGCTTAGTCTAACATGATGATTTGAAAGGATGAACTTTCATATCAAAACGTGTAGCAAAGTGGGAGTAAAGTTTTGAAGTTATGCCAGGAGAATCTTTGACTGACAGATGAAGATTTTTCTTACGAATTTTTTTCCCTGTTGTAGTGTTTTCCCAGACTGTGAAGAAGATTTTAGACTGTGTGAACCAGATTTCTCCTTTTATGTACTCACTTACTCTGAATTGCTGCATTTAGAAATGTTACATACAGTTGAATGCTGTTTAATAATAAATTGGCGCAAATTCTAAAGAATCTAATCTCTTCTCAGGCATGTATTTGTCTGAAAAGGCCATGCAATAATTCCTTAATTAATATCTATGGTTTATAACCAAAACCTTCTCTCTCTAATGTCATGCATGTCTACTAAGAATACTAAGTGTGGAGATTGAATTAGGAGAGCTACTTTATTTTCCGTGAAGTCATGACAAAACTTGGAGTGTGTCTGCTGAAGACTGCTCCTCCTTAAGTTAGTTATTTCCTAATTAACTTAGGTTATTTTTCATGCTCGAACACATACTTGTAGACCAGAACAAATGTGTGGAAGCCTACATACTATTTTACAAAACCATGTTTGGTGCCTTGAATTAACTCACAGTAAGTTAACTTGAGGGAGGAAATGTGGAATCATTCCAGAATTTGACTTGGGCTTAAAAATGACATTTTATATTATTTCTGTGTGACTCTTAGACCCATAGCCTATAGTCATGTATAGCCTACAGGTTATGTATGTGAAGAAAATAAACAAACCAAACCTTCTCTCGGACAGTGATGTTGTGTTGTGTATGTAGGTAGGATCATCTCATTTTCGACACACCCTCTTCCTTCAAGTACTTTTCACTGTGATAATCTAATCTGTTCCTTCTGCAAGATAGCATCCTAGACTGTCTTGGTTTTATGTGATTATATGAGGGTCTTGTTTATCTACTGTCTTATTTGCAAGGAATTACATTGACAGGGATGCAGGCTATATGCATGCAAGTATAATATTTTATTACATTCTGCATAAGACGCAGCAGCTTATCTTGAGAAGCTATTTTCTTATCCAGAATTTTTCTTTATTCTCATGTAAACCAAAAAACCCCCTCTATCATTATAGACTAAGCCCTCATAGACCAAAAAAATCCTTTGAACTCATGAACAATTAAAACATACCTTTCATGTATGCGAAGCTCTTGCTGAAGCACAGTTTGCGGCAGTTTGGATATAGTGTGTTACTAAGCTGCTTTCTTGGGTGGTAAAGCTTCAACTTTCCCTTGGGCCTTTCTAAATCTAACCTTGTTCAGGAAGCTACTTTGGCTCTATTTTCAAGACCAAAGTACAGTACTCCCCAGCAAGTTACTCGCTTCTTTCCCATCCCATTTTGATGAAAATAAGTGATATGTTAGGTGTTACAGCGGCAGTGGACAAGGGAAGAGCAACCGATGTCATCTACCTGGACTTGTGCAAAGCGTTTGACATTGTCCCACACGATATCCTGGTCTCTATATTGGAGAGACATGGATTCGACAGATGGACCACTTGGTACATAAAGATCTGGCTGGACGGTTGCACTCAAAGAGAGTTGCAGTCAACGGCTCGATGTCCAAGTGGAGACAAGTGGCATTCCTCAGGGGTTGGTACTGGGACCAGTGCTGTTCAGCATCTTTGTTGGAGACATGGACAGTGGGATCGAGTGCACCCTCAGCAAGTTTGCTGATGATACCAAGCTGTGTGGCAAGGCAGACATATTGGAGGGGAGGGATGCCATCCAGAGGGACCTGGATAGGCTTGAGAAGTGGGCCCATGCCAACCTCATGAAGTTCAACAAGGCCAAGTGCAAGGTCCTACGTCTGTGTTGGGGCAACCCCAAGCACAAATACAGGCTTGGCGGAGAGTGGATCAAGAGCAGCTCTGAGGAGAAGCACCTGGGGGTGCTGATTGATGAGAAGCTCAACATGAGCCAGCAATGTGCGATTGCAGCTCAGAAGGCCAACCGTATCCTGGGCTGCATCAAAAGTGTGGCCAGCAGGTCAAGGGAGGTGATTCTCCCCCTTTATTCTACTCTTATGAGACCCCACCTGGAGTACTGCATCCAGCTCTGGAGTCCCCAACATAAGAAGGACATGGACCTGTTGGAGCGGGTCCAGAGGAGCGCCATGAAGATGATCCGAGGGCTGGAGCACCTCTCCTGTGAGGACAGGCTGAGAGAGTTGGGGTTGTTCAGCCTGGAGAAGAGAAGGCTCTGGGGAGATCTTATTGCAGCCTTTCAATACTTAAAAGGGGCCTACAGGAGAGCTGGGGAGGGACTTTTTAGCAGGGTCTGTTGCGACAGGAGAAGGGGTAATGGCTTTAAACTGAAAGAGGTAAGATTTAGACTAGATGGAAGGAAGAAGTTTTTCACTCTGAAGGTGGTGAGGCACTGGAACAGGCTGCCCAGAGAAGTTGTTGAGGCCCCATCCCTGGAGGTGTTCAAGGCCAGGCTGGATGGGGCCTTGGGCAACCTGGTCTGGTGGGAGGTGTCCCTGCCTATGGCAGGGGGGTTGGAACTCGATGATCTTCAAGGTCCCTTCCAACCTAAACCATTCTGTGATATTTCATGTGTTTTATCTGTTTTCAGATTTGATTCAGCTGCTTCCAGTCATCATTCCCTGATCAGTTATAGTTCAGCAAAATTCATAATCCCAATTCTGCACTTACAGCTGTAACATCAGTAAGTCAATATGTCCTTTTTAGACAGATGCAAGTTTACTGCTTCCATGCTGCAAACAGCTGGAAGATGATTCTGTCTGCACCCTGAGATTACAGAAAGCTGTGTTGGTACTATGCCCAAGATAATAGAGCCTATTTCTTTGCAGCAAGGGTTCAGTGCTGTCCTAATTGCAGTTTAACAGCTTTCAGTTAGCCCAGGAGGCAGAGCTTTATTGCATATGCCTTCAGAGAGGTTAATGGTATTTCCATTTAAATCCATGGCAACTCCTCCCTTCTGTACCCATCCACAAACATGTATGTACTTTGTTTCTGAAACTGGAAAGAACGCATGAAGGTAATAATGGATAATCTTCAGTTAGGCTTTAAAATAATGGCTAGAAAGCATACACTACTAAAGAGATTTTTAGTTTGTGAATTTGCAAAGTTATGTGCAGTACAGGACAGTACATATAGAACAGTGGATAAGGGGTGTTTGCCTGGAATCTGAAGTCAGAATTGTCTCTTCTGAAGTTTGGCAGCAAAGCTATTTCTCCTTCAGTTTTGTTAGTACCTTCACTGTCTTTCCCCATGATGCCTCATTCTCAGTCACATCTATTCAAAGATACAATGTGCCTATTGTAAATAAAAACAGAAAAAAAACCCCAATCTTGCCTTAGTCATTTTCCTCTAAACAAAGAAGTGTTCCTAAAGTCTAAATATGCCTGACCGTTTGGAACTGAGGATGTTTTGATGTCAGAAAAAATTAAATGTTAAACAAGTCAGTCTTTGTGAAGTTAAACAACTATATATGCAAATAAAGTCATCCATCTAATTAAAATTCAGTCGGTTATTAAAGACTGAATTAAAATGACAGTGAAAGAACAGCCTCAGGTGTATGACTGTGCATTTTAAAGTGTTACATTTAATGTTTATGCAGAAGGTTTTTATATTTTAGAAAGTGATTAGCACCTTGGCTGTACTGCTTTCAGGAGATTTTTTTTTTGTTTTAACAGTGCATAAGATTTCAAGATTTTGTTTCAACATTTGACCTAATTAGAAAAAAAGTTCTGATTAGTGCCATGTAATATACTCCTTCAGTTTTGGAAGTGCCGTTGGGTAATGTAGAGAAAAGTAATCTCATCTAGGAGCGTAAATGGACCCTATCACATTTTAAGATATAGTTTGTTTGGGGTTTTATTCCCTCCTATTCCCTATGCCTAATTTAGTCCTCAGATACAGCGCTGTTTAATGAATCCACATTCAACTGGTGTGCTTTACCGATAGCTTAATTTTGTTTGCGTGCAAATTCTTTTCTCTCATGGCTGATTAAAAAGAATCCCTCCCTTTCAAGTCAGGTGCCACAAACAGAGCCGAACAAGTTGTTTGTTACGAGATTAAGCTTTTGATTATAACTCATATTTTGAGTTCTGTGAAGCATGTCATAGTTAGCAGGGCATACAACTGCGTCCCCAAAAGGCGAAGGTGACTGATTACTATGGATGATGCTTCTAGTTAGGAAAAACCCGTGGGCAAGCAGAACACAAATTAGCAGTAACCTTCCATCCAGGCTGCAGTGGGAACAGGATAGTTTGGAAAGGACTCCACACTTCCCGTTTCTTTCTTCACCTGCCTTCCCACGAAGCAGAGCATTTGTTAATAGGATGATATGCATTCATCTGGGAATTGTTGAGGGAGTTCCTAAATATTTCTCGTTCCAAGTAGTCAATAGCTGCAGGAAAGACAATGCTTCCCTGAAGATAAATTTCAGCAGCAAAAGTTGGCAGTTATTCCATTTCTTGCCTTGAATTTCAGGGCTGAGGGGCAATAACTAATGTCTTTAAAAAAAAAATTAAGAGTCTTCTGCAGTGCTTCAGGTGGGACTTACAGATGCATTGGTGGGTAAGACCTGTGTATTACCACCGGAATTTGCCTGAGATGAGGATGGATGAATCCCAGTTGGTGGGCAGATCATGTAAAGACTCATGAAGATTTATGTAATAAATTCTTGATGGTGCCTTTTGTAATTAAAAGTAACCTTCACGGCTCTGTGGGTAGAGGCTTATGAAGCTACAAAAGTACAAACTGATTTTTAACAGTTTGGGATGCTGCGCAGCCCCTTTCTGAATTCAGTAGCAATGTGATGTAATTGTAGTAAAGGATGAACAGGTTTAATACCACAGATAGACTGAAGGCTTTGCAGAATTGAACAAGGCAAAGTTAATGCAGTAAAATAAAATGCTGTGCTCGTAGAACAATGCTATCATCACTTCAGTCTTTGGTCTGTTCAGAGTAGTGGTTCCCAATTTTCCCTGAATCTTGAGTAACAATTCAGAATGAATAAAGCACTGTAGGCAGCCCTGTGCTTTGTTCTCAGTGTTAAACTGATACGTAACTTCACCATTTTGCCCAGGCACCCACAGGTTTTGGGTTTGTGTCCTGCTGACTGAGGTCTGTTTCTTTTCTTTGCTGTATCAGCTTAAATATATTTTCTTACATATTCAGTGCAGTGCATATAAACTATTTCCATAAATATTTTAATGATTAAAAAAACCTTTTTAATGAGACATTAACTCTAATTTGTAACAGTTGGAAAAGTATTTTCCAGTGTTGCATGTAATAGATTTTTTTATTATTGAGTCAGAAAATTCAAAGTTGATTTATTTGTACTTTTAGTATAGTGTGATGAAGAAATACTTTTAAGGGTTTCTAGATCATGCTCTCTATATAATGCTTCTGAGTGCCGTTTTTCAGGTTTTTAAAAGATGGTTGATAGCAATCATACATAGATATATTTTGTATTTTTTTCCTCAAAATTATTTTTTTCCACTAACTGTGAACGGAGTCAGATGGCAAATGTTTGGGATGCATGCTATCAGTCCTTATGAGAGCTGTCTTAATCACACTGAATGACTAGAAGCTGCAGAGAAGGGCTTTTATTTTTTGTTTGCCCTCTTTCTCCTTCATTCCTCTTCATGTATTCATGTAGATAAGGAATGCAATACTGGATTACAGTTATTCATACATCTTAATATGTGACATCTGTGTTTGACAAATAAATACTTGTCTGCACTGCGTTTTATCTGCTCTGGAATCCCAGAACAGTATTATAAGTTCCATGATTCACACCATAGACCCATTCCCTGCTTGGTAACGACAAAGAATGGAACGCTCATTCCTAAATAGGGCCATTCTGTCATTTCACTTTGTCGTAATCATTTTCACCATACTTAAAAATACCACTTCAGGCATAACTGCTTATGTTTTCTTTCCCAATCTAATTGCCTTTAATGGGAATTGATATTGTAAATGACTGTCATTTGTTAATAATCTTGACAGTGAGCCACAAAAAAATCTTATCTGATTTGGAGAAATAAACGACCACAATGCCTAAGCATTTAAAATAATATTACTTGCTTCATATTTATATTTTAAAAAAATAAATCTGAACAATGCGACTATTTCCTGGATTTTGGAAGATGGTTACTTTGGCAAAATTCGTCATTTAGCAAAACTATGCATTTTCCTTAATAAATTAACTCAGTCCAAGCCAACAGCAATGAAATACATGAATTGGTGTCCAGGCCTTGAAGTACATCTGAAGGACTGGCTAATTAAATCTTGACTCTCCTAAAATCATCTTCAGTAATAAATGTCTAAGTGTCAGGGTTTATCAGAGACAATTTTTATTTTCATGCTGTAAGTAGAGATTTTTCTAAATGTGGATCCATGAGGCTATTGCAGTGATTTGTTTAAAAAGAAAAAATAAAAAACTAGCACACAAATTCCGTAATTACATATTATGCCATTTCAACAGTCAGAGTTGCAGTTTCATAAAGCGATTAGCACAACTGAGGAAGAGTTGAAATATTGTAAGAACCATTTCAATGCAGTCAAACCCACTTATTTTTGATTTATTTGGGTTGTATAGTACAAGATAAAGATTATCGTGGAAGCAGGTAAAGGAATTGGAATTTACATAAAGATTTTCTTTACGTATCAAATTTGTGCGTCTCTGGATTCAGTGTATGTGAACAGTTATTTTTATTCCCTACAGTATTTCACGATATAGCTAGTCTTACTTTTTTTAGTTTTTTCTGTATGTAATTTCTTTTGAGTTCAGCTTTGTAAAAGAAATGTTAATACTAAATTATTTCAGTGAATATACTAACATTATCAAAAATAGATTAATACAATAAAGCTCTTCTCAATTGTTTTGTAAACTAATTTATTACTCAGATATTTATTTATCAGAAATGGAGACCTGAGCTCTGTGCGGTGGGCTTTTCAATAACTTAAATCAACTGGGAAAGTCTAAACAAGCACCTATGGCAAACCATGTTGAAATCTGTATATGTACTCTGCTACCTTTTAAAAATATGCGTGGAATGTTTAGAGAATTATTTGTTACAGAACTTTTTTTTTGTGTCAGCATTGTCAGGAGTAGAGAAAGAAAAAGGCGGAAAAGATTCATTCATAAAATAAAGGGCATTGTTTGCAGAACTATGTACATTTTATGTACATATTTGTGTAATGATTAGTGTTCTAGTTAGTTATTTTCTTCATGTAGTCACATATCTGTCAAATTATTATTCCTTTCTCAACACAGATGCCAAATTGATGGCGATCTGTGAGGTTTTTTTTATAAAGGCAGTGATCTGCACATGTCCCTTCAGTGCAAAATGAGATTTACAGTATTTGGTTGTAAGTGTGTGCCTTTTAAGTGTATGTATAGTACTTTGTATGCATATCTTGTCATATTCATTTTTCAGATCATCATAATAGTGTCGTAGTACAAGTGCATAATGCAGAGAGAAATGTTACTTTAGAAGCAGGAATGCAATAATTCATTCATTATATATGCAAATTTTGATCACATTAGTTCCTTGGTCTGTCTTACTGACTGCACCTGTAGCATATGTTAGAAATAACAGTTCCTGTATCAAGTGTCTGTATTTCATTTTCTACGTTCACATTTCAGGTGCCTACAAAGTAATGATACTGGTAAATAAACAGAAATCATAAATTATGAAGGGTCTGTGACTGATGATGGCTTCTCAAGTCCTGGACTCGCACAGTGAAAAGAAACAAATACAGTATTGGAGTGTCCCATAGTAGAAGTATGTTGCACAGACTCCCACAACAATCAAATCTCCTGAACCAGGGTAATCAGTTGCTGGTCTGGAGGGTGAGTCCTTGCCAACAGTGTTTTCGGCTGGATAGTGTGAGACTCCCCAAAACAGGATTCCACTGAATTCTTGTAACCCAGCTGACTTGTGGTCCTATGTGACCTCTCTAGCATATGCATGTGCACGATCCATTGCTTCAACTATGTACAAATTATCTCTAAATAATCTTAAATACAAAGGTTGTTGTATGTCACCATTTCTGCATCCAGAGGAACAGTTTGCTATTTGCAGGTGTCTAATCTATGTACAATTTAGTTAATTCTGCTGCAGAATGTACCTGAGTGTCTCTCTGGAATGGCCAGAGACTCCACTCAAAATTGTAATCAGCACATTGAAGCAGATGAGTTTGTCAAGGCACAGCAGGACCTGCCTGGGGGAGTCATTAGAACTGTCCAAAATTCCCACATGGCAAGCTCCTTTTAGCAATTTGTCAAATACTTAAGTATTTGCAAATAGAGTTGCAAATAAATCCTTTTATCTCATCTCTGTAGAGAACTACCTGGGGAGTTCCTGGGACACCCGGGGGATTAATGACTTTTGTGCACTGGGTGTGCCCACGGGCACAGCCCTGATACCAAGCTACACCACAATTAAAATAGATGTGTTCCTGGATAGAAGAGGGGTCAAGAAAAGCTGGTTGATTTTTCAAGGATCTCCTCTTCCAACCTCAGCAATAATCCATCCTGAGGACTAGACAGTTGAGCAAAAGTACTGGGAGGCCTACATGAATGAACAAGGAGCTCCTAACAAAAATCAAACAGAAAAAGGAAGCATACAAGAGGTCAAGGCAGGGACAGATAACTTCTTTGGAAGAACCGGAAGATACGTGGTTAGGAAAGCCAAAGCTCACTTGCAGTTGGCAAGGGACATTAAGAACAAGAACAATGAGAAGGGCTTCTGCAGGTATGTCAGCAGCAAAAGGATGACTAGGGAAAATGTATGTACATTTCCCTGAATGGCACAGGGAACCTGGTGACAGGGATCAAGCAAGAGTCTAAGATACTCAATACCTTCTTCACCTCTGTCTTTATTCATAAGGAATCCCAGGCCCGTGGGACCAGCAGGAAGGTGTGGAGCCCTGAAGACTGACCCTCAGTAGAGGAGGATTGGGGAACACTTGAATAAACTGGACACATAGAAGTCCATAGGAGCTGCAGGGATGCACCCATGAGTGTTCAGGGGGCTGGCCAATGTCATTGTGAAGGCCACTCTTGGTTATCCTTGAAAGGCTGTGGTATTTTGGAGAGGTTCCAGAGAGCTGGGAGAAAGCAAATGTCCTTTCTGTCTTCACAAAGGGCAGGGAGCAGAATATGGAGACCTACAGGCTGGTCATCTTCAACCTGATCCCAGGGAGAGTGACGGAGCAAATAATCCTGGAAATCACTTCTAAATATACAAAAGAAAGGAAGGTGATTGGCAGTAGTCAGCATGGATTTATGAAGGAGAGTCGTGCTTGACCAACCTTCTTGACCAGCCTTCTGCAATGAAATGACTAGCTAAATGGATGAGAGGAGAGCAGTAGATGATGTTTGTCTCTGCTTCAGTAAGGCTTTCAGCACTGTCTCCTATAACATTCTCATGGACTTGTCCTGGTGGACAAGTTAGAGAGGAGCCAGCAATGTGCCCTTGAAGGAAGGAAGGCCAGCAGCATCTTAGGCTGAATTAGGCAGTTTGCTGTTCAGATATGTGGTTCTGTTTTGAGAAGGGTTCAATATGTGGTATTTTAAAAAAATTTAAATATCTAAATAAGCAGATCTTTTTGAAAATATAGCTGAGACACAAACATGGTGCCTTGTATGTTGTTTTAGTCCCCTTAACTGCCATTTTTATTTTTATTTAAATGAAATACATAGCTATAAGCAGCTTTTGCAAGAGCTTAAAAATCTGACTGCTTCCCAGGAAATTAAGCTTTTTGATTCAGTCAGTTATATTTCCTGTTTCTCTTTCTCCCTGAAATATGATTCTCAGAAATTAATGTGTGAGAAGGAATAGGTTTAATGGAAAAACAGTATTTGTTGGAATTTGCAAAAACAGATTAGCTTTATTAAGTGTGTCTTTCAAAATCTGCTGTACTAGGCAAGTTACAGTTCAGTAGCAAAACCCATGTTATTTCTTGTACGGTCTATTATAGTGATACCTTGGGATACGGCTCATCTAAAATATAGCTTCCATAGCTCGAAGGTCAAATCCTGCTTCCATTGACCTTATGGTGTGTGACACAGATTCTTTCTTTCTGCAGTTATTGAAAATTAAAACACTGTGAGGCATGTACTGCTTTCACTCTGGGGTTCTCAGAGTACCTATTTCACATGAATAACCTAAGCCTTGTTTTGGCTGTCTTAACATCCTTCCCCCCACCCCTGCAAAGTTAAAAAGAAAAACCAATCCACACCCCTGGCACAGAGATTTTATGGAACATTGCACGTGGAGTCACACAGCATTAGATGTGTGTGATACCCTGAAGAAAGGTAGTGCATAAGTTGTACCATCCCAGAAGCTTTTTTTGATAGGGCAATTAAAGAGAGAATTTCTTCTCACTAATGTTTCTTAAAGCCAAACCTGAGAGTCTAGCCTTTTTTGTTGGCAGATATTTCTTTACCCTTCAGGTGCTTTCACAGGAGCTTGTTAGGAGCTCTGAGCGTGTAACTACAGCAGGAAAATACAGGGAAAGTTTAAAAAAAACCCTGTGCTTTTAAAAAGAAGAAAAAGATTATATGGGAAATCTTACATTGTATGCAATGGCTGGGAGCCCTCTGTGTGGAGGTTGAGGGAATGACATTTACGTCTACCCTGCACCTCTGACAAAAGGTAGAAGCTTTTGCAAAGTCCAAACTTAAAGGAATGACTGAGGATTTCTTTGTCTTTTACAATGCAAAAAGTAGTTCTTCAAGGACTTTTTCAAGCTCCAGTTTAGTTCTGAGGTGAACTGAGGTGAGGCATACAGATGGAAAAGTGCTTCAAGAGGATCTGATACAGGACTTTTATACAATTCTAAGATCTATGAAACAAACTGGTGAAGTTTCTGTAGCTTGGAAAGGCTCTTGAGACTCCTTTAAATTGCATAGAATAACTCCCAGCCCAGCAGTTTTGTGCAGAAGTGGAAAAGTTCCTGCAGGACCCCAGGGTCCACACAGCGTCCGCCTTAGGCAAGCTGGGCGGGCTCCGAGGTGGGGGCCAGATCCAACCAAGAATTCATATGGCAATATCATGGTGATGAGATGCGTCCCAGTTTTAGGGCTTTTGTTTTTCTTTTTTTGTAATGGATAGTATTTCCCAGATCAGAAATGACTTGCTATTTGGAAAAGCAATAGTCTAGGTTGAGTAAAATTTTTGTTGAAACACTGGCAAGTAGAGACATGGTATATTAACTATACACGTTAATACAGCATTCACAGGGAACTGAAGCAATGCCAGACACATTATTAGGGGTGTTAGGTTTGGGAGTTGGACTGGTAGAGGTGCTGGCTAGGCAAGGAGACTGGCATGGGGGAGCAGTATGGTGAAACATGAGGAGGAACTTCTTTCCTTCGAGGGTGGCAGAGCACTGGCACAGGCTGCCCAGAGATGTTGTGGAGTCTCCCACACTGGAGACATTCAAAACCCGCCTGGACGCCGTCCTGCGCAACCTGCTGTGGGTGACCCTGCTGTGGCAGGGGGGTTGGTCTAGATGGTCTCCAGAGGTCCCTTCCAACCATGACCATTCTGTGATTCTGTGAAACTGGGGCTAGGGGTGAAGGGAGCTTAGTTGTAAAAGGCCAGACTGGAGGAAATGGGTCTGCAAAGGAAACTGGTGACTCCACTCAACATCTGTAGTGTAGAGGATTCTCTCATAGTGAAGGGATGTTGAAAAGGTAAAATGTGTTTCAAAGTGATTTTCTTGAACATTTCAGGGAACTCATTGAAGAAGTGAATAATTTTGTTTTCAAAGGAGGCTGTAGATAATGTTCCATAAACTGTTTGCCATCTTAATCACTGAATAGAGGGGAAAAAAAGATCATAAAAGCCTTTTGTTAAATGAGTAACATTCATCCCTGATATAAGGATCCTAAGCAGCATATGTACTCTTAATTAAAATTTTTGCCATACTGCACATAAGAACAGCAGTCAAATTAAAATGTCAAAGACCATCCTAATCCAAAGTTTTATAATTTCAAAGTGCTTAACTTTGTAGCCTTAATATTCTTTAAGAATTTCACATTTGTAAAATATGTATGTCAAAAGCATGAAAATAGAGTCATGAAACGGCGTATTTCTGATTTCTGCTTTTTCCTGGTGGATAACTGTTGAAAATCTTAATGGATAATTGTTTTTGTTTGTTTTGTTTTCTGGGGATTTTTGTTTGTTTTGTTGTTTTTTTGGTGGGTTTTTGTTGTTGTTGTTTCCTTTTTTTATTGTGGTGGTGGTGCTGGTGTTTGTAGTTTTTTTCCTAAGGAGATGTAAATGAAGAGAAGCTTGCATAGTGGTATATGTAGTTTCCCTGGAGCACCTATTGTAATTTTCATTATCTAAGCTATATATGGTAACCTCTAGCTTTAGGCAAAAAATGGAAACGCAGTTTTCACTGTCTATATATTTTACTACTTGCATTAGTTTTTTGCTTAAATGCTTTTATCACGAATATAGCAAAATCCTTCAAACTCTTCTGAAAACATTTTGTCTCTTTGACAGTTTATTCTAAGTAGCTCAAGGAGTTGGGCTTGATTTTAAGATCGGTTTTGCAATTAAATATTTTGACAAATTACTACCAGCTTTATTCTGCTGGCAATATTTTGACAGATGGGAGAAAATGTTTCAATCTCAGAAAAGTATTTTAAGGTAATAAAAAAATTAGAGAGACTTAGAGGTAACATCTTTGAAAATACCGCATTCAGACTTCTCTAATACTGGAATGAACTGGAACTAGGACTCAATGTGCTCATTGTGTTGTAGGCATATTTCATTTATTCAGGGTAATTTAAAAAGTGAGAATGAAAAAAACATTTTTTAAAAAACTTAGATCTATGAGAGCAACTTCAGGATTTATAAAATTCTCTATACTTGTTGTTTTATGTCTTTGTATTTGCTTTTACATTACTTGAGCTAGATAGTGAAATAGTACCCCAGAAGCCCTGTTATCATGTACATATTAATTATAGATCACACAATTTTATTTTTTTATTAGAATCCTATTACTCTAATATACCACTATTGAAAGCTATGCTTAATTTGTGCCTAAAAGTTCTGTAAAGATGTCTAAAGCAGCTTCTGCAGACTGTTTTTTTTGTTGGTTGGTTGGTTTGTTTTCAGAGTTATGATCATATCTAGTGACCCTTACAAAGACTTTTGAGGAACTGTGAGGTGTAGCCTCCACAAACAGAAATAAGCAATGTATTCTGATTTGTCATGTTCGTGACATGTTTTGTTGTGTGCTGTTGAGTTATTTCAGTGACGGAAAAAATATTTAATGCTTCAAAAGATATACAGTTTCCCTACAAAATATAACAGTTTACCTACAGAAAGACGAGAATCAAATTTGTCTTAGTGATGATCTATTAGTTAATTGGAAATCTATTAGACATAAATTTACACTATGGAAAGGTTGTTTGCTAAAGGACCATGCAGTAGAATCAAAATCTTTGGTCCTTTCTTATCAAGTTAGATTTTTGAATATGAAGAAACACATGTATCTTTTAAACAGTTGTATTTCAAAGCCCAGCTGATAACATAGATAAGATGCTGTCACTGAAAGACAGAAGACTGTCATGTAAATAAGACTGATTTCTCTTTGTGTTTATATATGTGCACATACACGTTTTCTCTATTCACAAGCAGTATTTTGAGGAGTCCCTGCTGGACATGGATTCTTTCCCTAGGTGCATACCATGCCTGAGGAAAATGGTGGTCTCATCATTACCTACGAATGAAACCAGGAATACTTGCCTTAAAACTTGTTGTTTATATAGTTCAAAACCTGAAACATGTTTGACATAGGTGTTCTTAGATAAATTAATGGAGAAAGGGCAGGCAGGAGGTTGGACTTGGTCTTTAAGAATGAAATGTATTCAGCAAACACCAGAGGAAATGGTTTGATATAGTGGACTTAATGGGCAGTTTTCCGATATGAGTGAGGAAGCTCTCGGTGTGGTGGATAAGGTAGAAAACCGGTAGCCAGTGCTGTTTGTTGTATGTATCAAAAAAATTTGATCTTAAGTAGTTGTAGAAGAATCTGAAAGGATGATCTTGTAGACTCCTCAGATTAACAAAGCTTCTGATTTATTTTTATGTGACCGATACTTGGAAATGTGTAAAATACAACCTTTGTGACAAGTTTAGGGAAAAATGTGCTGTGGGGTGCATAAACTTCTGTTGGCTTTAGCGTTGCTTGAAGCAAAGCCTGCTGTGTTTGTGGCATTTTGCTAGTGGCTGTGAACATTAGTTATCTTTTCTGAAGTGGTAGCTGTATTAAACCACATCGTGAAAACAAGGTCAGAAGAGGCAAGAAGCCTATGTCCTTTGTGGAACTGCTGTTGCTGACAGAGTGGGCTTCCTGCTTGTGAAAGGTAGGTGAGTATAAGACACTGTTAAATAAATACCTCTCTTTATCCGAGGGCCACGTTGTTGTCTCATTGCCGCTTCACAGCTTGCTTTGCAAGGCACTAAAGTGTGCCTTTGAAAGTGGCCGCTTCCACCTGGGAGCTGATGAAGAGGAGAAATCTCTCCTAAGCAGTATCGCTACAGAAGGTAACAAAATGCAGTCCCATCTTTTTCAAGATTAAGTATTTCTTAATTTATTTTTAATTTTGAAATACACAGATTCTAATCCTGAATCGGTGTGGATTAAAGTTAGTAGGAGGTTTTTCACTGGCTCTGATGAACAATGTAGGAGCTGACGTGGGATAGCCAGCCTTCCAGAGGGCCTTCTGTCCCTGGGTTAGGAGAGCAAAGCTGAGTGAGATACTGTAAAAGACTCCTGAGACGTTCAGGTTCTCACATCACCACTTCCTCAAACATCAGCCTACTCAGTCAGCTTCAGCAATGAAGATCTCTTTGTAGCGTCTGGTTTGTACTCTGTATTCTTCTTTCCTGAATTAAAAGACTGGTTTACAGCAAAAAATAATAATAAAAAATAGTCATCCACATTAAGCGAATTGCTTTCCTCTTTAAACAACATTTTTTTTTCCCCCCTCTCTGATCACATTCTGTGTCTTTAGACAGAATTAGGTATTTTCTCATTTTAACAAATGGTTGAGACCTACTCTAAAAGGTCTAAAGGTCTACCTAAACTAGGTCTGCCACCGGCTCCTGAATCTGTAATGGTGTTCTTCAGCAACAATTCTTCCAAAGCTATTTTGCAGCATTTTGATTTGGAGCTGTGAGTGGGTGTCAGCAGTAGGGTCGTTCAGTACTGCTCAGGTCTAAATGATGTTTTTTTTGCCGTTCTGTGTCCAACTTCATAATGGGCAAACTCTGGTTCCTTCTAAAATAAAGGGGTGTTCCTGTGATATTCTGGAAATGAAGACAGTGTTTGTGCCTTTGTAACACAGTTTCTTTTGAATTTTGGCCTTACTGAGCTGCTGTTAGCTCTTAGCAGGGTGACCAGCAGCTTTCTGGGCGCTGGCTGATCTGTTGCTGTCTGTGGCCATGCCACCTAGCAGCAACCCATACTCACTGCAGTATTCACAAATATTGTCTTAATTCCATGGACTGGGTGAAGAGAGGGGTTAGCTAAATCCCAGGAAGAGGGGCCTGATTGGGACAGTCCAGAGCAAGAAGAATTTTTGAAGGGTGGCTTTGAATGCTGTGGCTGAGGAAGAAGATGGTGCTGGGACTTGGCCTGGCTGGTGGTCAGCCCGTGGGTGGGATTGGCCTCAGGGTCAGCATCAGCCCCAGTGAGGGGCAAGGCTGTGGCGACAGTTGGTGTCAGAGTTATGCAGACATCCCTTCAGGGAGATGATGTTCTGTAAACACTATGTCTGCAGCAGCCCTTGTGTTAATCAGGAGAACCTGCAAAACTCCCCAGTGGGCAGAGCTCAGCCTCCTCCATCTTTTAGTTTTGTCTCGCCAAGGGCCTGCCCTGGCCATCCAGGCTGAGGCTGGGCTGGGACATGGGCCCAGCTCGGGGGGGCCCATAGCTGGACAGGGCTGTGGAGAGCTGGAGACTGGCCCTGCTGCGGTGTCGCTGGGACAGGGACCGACGGCCCTGGCGTGGGCTGGGATGGGCTCTTGGGCCATGGGCAGGGTCGGGGAGGCCGGTTAGGGACAGCAGCTGCTGCAGAGCAGAGTTCCTCACAGCGTAGTTACATACCCCAGTTCTTCTGAGCTTCACGTTCCCAAGCTACAACAGGAGTAAGTAGCCTGAATCTACCTCAGGCTTCTGTGTGCAAATTGTATTCCTACTTTTATTTGTCGCTAGAATGAGTACTCTGGTAAAGGGTGTTCCTGCTGCCAAGCCCCAAGTATAAATATGCAAACTTAAAACGTTAATGCCACATAAATCTCACTTGGCACAGCGGCACCTCAGACAGCATGTATAGAATCAGATTAAAGAGAGAAATCAATCGTTCATGCACTTCTGACGAGAATAGATCGCCTAACTGCTTTTTATACTATTAGCTGCTGGTGCTTTTAACTATAAACAGGAAGAAGACATGACCTGCTATAATTTACTTTCCTGGATATTCTGAGGAATGAGAAAATCCAACTTTTTTTCCTGTTCATTTGTTTTTTTATTTGTTCTGACTGAGTAGTGTCTTGCTCTGGTGCAGTCCTTTGGCTGCAGTGAAGTTACTCGCTGCGACCGTGACGTGGCTCAGCCTCATGAAGTGTGTTGGATCCTTGCCCTGTCCTCTCGAGTCTCCCTCATTTGATCTGACAGTAATTCTCTTCAGCTGGCTGTGCTGCTGCTCTGAAGTGTGCAGTCCTGACACCTTGCTCAGATGCAGAGAAAGAGTGTCTCTGGTCTAACTTGGTTCACTTAATGCTGCTCTACGTTGAAAAGCATGGGATTCACACCAGCACACTGTTCTGAGTGAGATCAGGGTGTGCTGTTTCTCCCAGTACTCTTCAGAACTGGCAAAAAAACCCTACCCAGATCTTTTTTGCCATGCTTTATTATTGGGATGAAAGACTGGTGTGGGCAAAGCAGAGGAAGGAGAAAGAGTTTATTGCTTTATAAAGCATTGAGACTTCTTTCTTCCTACTTGAGCTGATCTTTGCTTACTTCATAAAGTAGTTGACCACTGCTGCTGAAGTAACAGCACAGTAAATGCACTTATCTGTGAGCTCTGACTTATTCATGTTTTTTCCTGTTTGCTAAAAAATGAGGCTGAAAATGACATTTAGTTGTGAGAACATGCTGAACACATACCAATAATAATAATTGAATAAGAGAAATTCTGAGGAAGCTGGCTCAAAATACTTAATTTTGAACTGTGTTATTCCCCACAGTTTATTGTGGAGCTATTTGTGATGCATGCATTAGATTATCCAATGCAGTAATTGGATTTGTATTCATTGTATACATTTTTTCCTTTTTTTTTTTTTCGTCTTCCCTCACCCCCATGTGGAGCTATCAATATCTTGTCATCGTAGGAAACTTTAGAAACTTCATCTGACTTTAGTTGCATGGATCCCACAGAAGGTACAAACTTGTGGTGAAATGTTCTCTCTCTCTGTCAATGAGAGATACTACTGTATGGTCACTGTCCAACAAAGGGGCCATCTTGCAAATTCTTGCACAAACAGTTGTTCTGCTCTGGAGATGTATAGACCTAGTTGTGAATTGCAAGCATCCTCTCCCTATGTCTGATAGATTTGCACTGCTGAGTCTGTTGTCTGTAGCATGCAAATGTGTGCTTGTAGGACCAACCAACTCTGCTACTCCTAGAGTAAGTCTGGATTGGAAATGGTCCCATATTGTGTGTGTGTGGCTGGGGAAGACATGTTTTCAGTGATGAATGAGGATGTTTTGAGGACCAGTGTTTTAGATATGTGCATTTGTGGAAATTGAGTATTTTAAGGTTGTTAAACTTCTATGATTTTAAAACTGTGAACAGAAGAAAATGAATCTGCCTGCAAAACCCCTTGACCTAAGATTTTTTTTTTTTTTTTACAGAAGACCATACTTTTTTTTTAATTGGAAGTTTGTTAGTAAAAAGAAAAAATGCTGAATGCATTTTTACAGTTTTGAATCTCCTTTTATGTAGGATTCATCAAAAAGTAGGGTATATATGTAAACACTTCCATTTTCAAGGGGTATTAGCCTAGTTTTTTTAAGAGGAATTTAACATTTCCAGCTGGTAAGATTAGTGTGTGTGTGTCTTTACACCTTTTCAGGCGCTACAATTTCTCTTCAAGTTTTTGTTTGAAAACAGCATTTAACTTTTGGCTTTGTGCAGTGTCTTCAAGAATTGCAAGGCACCTACTTGGTTTTAATTACCAAAATGATCAACTTACATTAAACAATGAGATGCCTTCCTGGCAGCAAGACAATTAAAAAAAAACCCAACAGACTAAGCATCTTAAGAGCTGGCACAGTAGTAATTCTCCAGCCACTTTTCTGCCTAATTCTAGCTTAGTATAATTAAACAAATATGCAGGTAGTGATGGTAAGCTGTATTTCAGTTGCATCTAAAGGTTTCAGTCGCAAGCTAGGATGTTATTATGCATGGCATTAGGTGAAATGAATGGTTTCCAAACAGTGAGCTTTATAGGCACCTCTGGGCTACACAGGTCTGTAAGGGATGGCTGGAATTGCAATGTTGTCAGTGTTTTTATTTACTAATGTTTGCTATAGTATAGAATAAGGAATCTGAAAGTAGCGTAAATGTACTACTGCTCTTCAGTAAAAGTATTTGGTGTATTTCTTACAGATACATGCTATATAAATAGTTGGTATATCTACTGCTTTCCCATTCATGCTAGAAATGTGGTCAAATACTGAAGTGAAAACAATTCACACTTTCCATCATGTATATATACTTCTCACTTATGTTGCGAAAAATATCTGGTAGTTTTCTGGTATCACTCCACACTATGTCCTACACTCTATCTTTAGGGCGCAAGCTGAAACAATGCTAGGAGCAGCAGACCTCAGCAGTGCTGGCATTTTCCTTCAACAGAGAACATGAGAAGGAAGAGTTCTGCTCTGTATAGGATGCTTGCTCTGGACAGCTCTGAGAAATCACAAAAACAAACAGAAATCCCAGTGCTTTGTATCCCTATCTATTACTACCTTCAAGCAAGAGCATGGTGACTGTATTTGTTACTGCGTAATGATGTAGTATGAAAGTCTTGGGGCTGCAGCACTTACTTTTCCATGGCCTAGATGACCTGGGAGTAGTAGCACAGATGTTCGTGTGTGAGGTACATTAGCCCATGTGAATATCCTTCAAAAAGTGAATAATTCAGTAGATATTAAATGACATTCAAAGTCAAATCTGTACTCTTTTGGTCTTCTGTTTGAAACTGGAGTCTCTAGCAATGATGATAGTATAACAAAGGTGTACCAAAACAAGTTGCACTTGAACTTGCAGAACAAAGACAGTAAAAGCATATTATTTGGAATGTCAACAGTGGATACACTGTGCAATATTCAAATATATGTGTCTGTATGTCTAACGTCAGTGTTACTCAAAACCTTTTTTTCTAGAAGCACTTTATATGCGTCAGTCAGCTACTAATAAGGACTTTTCAGATACACGCACATTTTCATTTTTATTCTGGTATGTCCAGCGCTACTTTTTCAGAGGAAGAACCGTTTTTTTATTACATGAAGAAACTCCTCTGCATATCAGCTTGTAAAATGCTTGGAGTTCTAAGGATAATACGAATTTTTACCCTTCCAGGTCCCAGCCTTATATTGACTTGCTCTGTGTTACAAAGGGAGAGACTAACCTTGGAATATTTGGGACTAGTGACTGTTTCTTCTTACAGTTTCTCTGAATCTCTTGGCTGATTTAGTATCAACTTCCTGTCCCAAATGTTTGCAAAATAATAATAATGAAGAGGCTATTATAAAATTTTACGGTTGTTTTTGTTGTTGTTGTTCTGATTCTGCAAGGAATGTTGAAAGAAAAAGATGTTCTGAATAAATTTTGATTGTAGATGTTAGAGATGATATTGCAAGTTTTTGTGGACATGTGTATAGACTAGACAAAAAAAATGCCTTTGCTGCTCTTCACACTGGTATCACAATAGAAATTGTATTAATTTCTGCATGTATTTGGTACATTGCTTCTATTGTTAGAGCTGTCTTTTTATGTAGCATGTGCATTTTTACACTTTTCTGTAAGCAATCAGCTCATGTAACAAAAGGCAGATTGGAATATTGTCTTTGAGTAAATTCCTTTTGCCTTGAAGGGAGACTTTTGCCAACTTCTAACCCTGAAGTCAAGAGTCTTTTGAATCTCAGCTCTAATAGGTACTGTGTTCTTGAACTTGCTCTGTTCTTTGTTTTGAAATTCAGCTACTAATTTAAGAAACAAGATAACAGTTGAAAAACCTGTTTTGTATGTCATATCTAACTAGGGTTTGTCAGCTTTTGCTGAAAATTGTGAAGTGCTTTGAGACTTGTAATGTGACAGACTTTGTGTTGTACTACATTGAAGAAGCGTTTGGTTTTTTATTTTTTTTTTTAAAGAAAATAAAATCACATTTCTGTTCCAGATCTGTTTGAAAGTTTTTTTAGCAGAAAGCAATCTAGAATTTTCTTAAATTTATTTACTGGATTAAGAAGTCATAACTCATAATCATTCAGTGCTGTCAAAAGATGTGCGTGTTCTAGGAAGAATGAATACTACTGAATGTGTCTCTGCCTCTAATGGGTGCTGTAGAAATATGTTGTAGTCATGGAAGTCTACATGATGATAATAGGGGGAAAAACGTGCATTACAAGTTTTAGAATGAGATAGGAGATGATCGAGACATCTGTTAACTGAGAGAGTAGCATATTAGAACAGAAAACCAAAATCACTTTCAGAAATAAAGGCTGAGAAATTGTCTTGGTGTGCTTTCTTCTATTGTGTTTCTGTCGTTTAGCAAGGTGTTTAGTTTTGGACTGGATTATCTTTAATCTCAAATTTCCTTCAGCAGTATTTTATCAAAGGGTACAATTTAACATAAATCTACTGTACTTTATGTGTGTACTTCACTTGTATGTGTGATGAAGCTACACTGAGTTTCTATACTGATTTCTGCATTATGCAGAAACAATTTGCCGTATCTTACAATCATGCTCTAACCTTGGAAAACTGAAAAAAAAACCCAAACCAAACTGACAGCTGTCAACTTGTACTTTCAACTTTCTCAAAGAGATTATTTAGGTTTTTCTAGTTTTTCTGGAAACGAGGCTTTTAACTGCTGTAAATTTCATCCAGTTTAAAATAACTTGGTAAAATTAATCATCTTCAGGCTGTTATAGCTTTAAACTAGAAACCTATATGACATTTTTGCATTATTATTCTATCAAAGCACATTGCTTGTAAGACAAAGATTCTATGAACTCACATGAAATCCAGAATAAAAAGACAGTTTCTGTAATTTGCTAATTTGTTAATAGTAGGATAATTTTACTTAACTTGAATTTTTCATTTGAAATTCTTTTTGAAATTAGGGTTACGTACTAGGCAAAAATATAATCAGCATTGTTTAAAAAATAATAAAATATTATGCGTAGTTTGGAGCACTAAGAAAAAAAAATCTGACAGTCTAAAATACAGAAAAAAGCAAATTCATTGGTAAAAGGAAACATTTTAAAGCTTTGCTTTAAAGATAATTCTAATAATGAGAATATAAATAAAAATAATAGTGAATTTCATAACTTAACCTGAGCATTTGAAATAATAAGAGGAGAGAAAATTAAACTATAACATATTTTATATTGCATTAGTAACACTCATTATATGCTCTGTCTTGATGCCTTTTAAAATTAGAGTGTACCAGATTGCTTCCAAAAAATCTTCCCAGAACTGAAACTCTCTTCCTGAGGCCATACTGGGAAACTGGACCTAAGTATCAGTATAGCCTTAACATCTGATTTCTTAAATTTGCTTGGACCCTTGCTTGTGATACCAGCATAACTCTTACATAAAGGCAAACACTGAAGAGTTGCAGTTGCTTGATTTTGTCGTTTTATCTGGCTGGTGGGGAAGCTCTATCAAGCAGAATGAACACAATTGGGTTTTGTGCAGCTATGTTAAGCTTTGGTTGCTGGGAATGGCAAAAACATTTTTCACTAGCTGAGATGAACCCGTGTGGTAGTAGGAGCAGGAGTAGAAGTAGATTTGTACAAGGTTATTTCTTCGTTTGTTTATTAAAATTGTGTCCAGATGTACTGCCATACTTAGGAAGGTTATGCCTTGCTTGCATTTTAGTTTTTAGTTTTAAATGGTTTTCAGATCAGTTCCAAAAACTTCAGTTGAGTTCATTTCTGCAAAGCATTCTATCACAGCTCCCTGAAATTTATTTTAATATTAAAACCTTTTAGACTCTGACAGTTTAAGTCTGTTATCTGGATTTTGTTTTATACATGCAATTTTTACATGAGTAGAAAAAGACATTCATGTGTCTGTGCAAAGACCTCAGTCCTGCATTTTTTAAAAGACTCAGGGGAACTTTTCTGTCCTGATTATTACAGTACCAGTGGCTAAGCAGTATATTCAGAAATCTGTAAATCTGCAATCTATTTTATCCTGCTGTGGTGTGCATGTATGTCTGACTTCCTAGAAACTGGCAGTTCCTTTGTGTCATTAAATACCTGACAGTTTTCCCCTGGGTATTTGATTTTAATCTTTCTGGCCTGAGGCTTTCCCTGTGTTCTGTTAGCTTTCCAGCAAATACATGACTGAAATTAGTATGAGATTTTCACTTCCCTCCTTGGCCTAAGCACAACTGCAGAAATACCAGTAGGTAAGTAGGTGGGTTGGCATGTAAACATGTATTCTGAGAATGTTTTGCAGTCCACATGAGCCAGGGATATTTTGCTCTAATATCGAAGTATTATACAGTTTACCCATTAATGCTTGCTTTCTTTTTTTTTTTTTTTTTTTTTTTTTCCCCATGGCTTTATTTGGGAGTTTAAATTAAGTATTTGTGAGAAAGTGATTGCATAAAATTTAGTCTTCAGTTGTCTGGATATCTGTTGTAGTATTAGATTAACTGAGGAGACATTGCTGGTTTGTATGAAGCTACTATACAGTCTTGCTCTCATTACACAAAGAGATCTCTTGAGACCCAGGTAGGTGTCATAAAATACCGTTTTCTTCTTTTTTTTGTTTGTTTCCAACAAAGTTTTTATTTGGTATGAAGAACCGAAGTTCTTTGAACAAAATTAATTGTTGTCTTCCTGTCGTCAAAACAGAGAACCTCCAATCGATGTGGAAATCCTATCAAGAGGTTCCCTTGTACAAAGAAAAAGAAGAACTAATTTCTTTGTGAGGAAAAATTTGTCAATAAAAATGTAATACACCAAAGCATGCAAACAAACATTACAAAATGATGCATGCACTAGTAAATGCAAAGGAAGAGAGTTGTGCAATACTAATTTAAAAGTTTGGCTTCAACCATGAACAGCCAGCAGTGATAGAACGTGCCAGGGCCCTGAACTCATTGCCCTCTCCTGGGGTCTGGCTGCTTGGGCTCAGTGCCAGTTTTGATAATGCCAGTCTTGAGAGGTGTTAGCGAATCCGGAAACCTCGCTAAGGTGTGGGAGGAAGGCAAGGTTGGTTGGTTGGTTCTCAAGGAGTCTTTCTGGGCATCTTTCCTCTTTGCTAATGCTCACTCCTTGCAGTGGCAACGCTGGCATGGCATTGGCATGGACCAGCTTCTCAGAGTGCAGAAGATCTTTGGGGGCAGATCAAGAATTAAGGGGCCCAAACCACTTACACCAGATCAACAAAAGAGTTTTGGCATTTTAGTCAGTGGGAGTTGTTGTGTGTATTGAGTCTCAGTTTCCCTGGTATTGAACAAAAACTTTTAAAGATTTTGAGGCATGAAAGTAATTCAGGAAAGGGGAAGCATGTAGTAACACATAATGTATAGGTCCTTCCTCAGATAAAGTGTTGGGCAATGAGGTCAGAAACTTCTTGTGACACTGATGATATTTTAGATTTTATAATCTCATTAACAGGTGATCCTTCTGCTAGCAGCTTTGAAAACTAGCAAGTTTTTTTGAATGGAAAAAACCCTATAAAATAGCTCAATATTTTTTTTAAAAATCTAAACACAATATTAATTATCAATTCAGTTTTTAATTCTTAAGCATCCCAAACACAAGGGCAGAATTCTACATGCATTGGCATCCTAAAAATAAACAAAACAAAACAACAGATTCTTAAGCTCTGAGGAATGCTCTAAAAATCTCAATCTTCTGTTTGTGGTTTTCATTCCTATAGGTTAATATAGCCAAACAGATTTTCCTCCTGACATTCTGTGAACTGAATTTCCCCTGAGGCATTGTTTTGTGATATATGCCATATTTTAGCTCAGAGTAGATTTTTATATGCAAACTATAACTCTCAGAAGCAGACTCCATTGACACCACTTTAAGTACAGTTGCACTGGAGGTAATATATCTGCATGGGAATAATGCACTAAACAATAAAATTATGTAAATTAGACTATAGGAAGATTATTCATAAGCAAATGTCTAGATATAAGCTTAGCATCTCCTATGTGGCTCATGGATTTTGTTGAAGTACGACAAACAATCCTGGCAGAAATCACAAGAGAAATTGAGATCAAAGCCTAAACATAAACCAAAAGAAATGAAGTATTTTCTGCTGATCAATTAACGATGTGCTTTGCTGCCAGCCTGCAGTCATAAACCAAATAGGAAATCACATTAGGCTGCTTTTATAATCAGGAATAGAAATGGAATTTATGGCTAAAAAGAGAAAACTCATTGCATTTATCTCTGTATTGTTTTTTAATTGTTTTTTTTCATCATTGTTATTTTTCATCATTCATATTCAGATTAGTTACCTAATTTTAGATGGGCAACCAAGTGTGTAATAAATGCATGAATTCCATTTGGTTTAAATATCCCCATCTAATTATCTTATGCTTTTGTTATCAATCTCAGATGTTAACAGCCTAATGGCAAAAAGAGTTTTTAGTAATTAATTATTGTAGAGCACATTGACACACCAAACACAATTATAACTATAAATAGCCTGTAAAGGCTCTTAGTAGGAATGAGATTAAAAAGTAAGAGAGTAACAATCTAAAACTGTATTTCCTGTCCTCTCCCTCTACTTAGAACTGTCTTATTCTTGTCTCCAGCATTATTTGGTGTTTTATAGAGTACTGAGCTTTTCCTTTTCTGAATTTTCTTAGTTTCTCTTAGCTGCTGAAGGGCAGTACAGTACTGGTGGAAATCACATAGCAGAGCACAGAAGACACTTTCCTGTTCGCTCCTGTAAACCAACGCTGCAACAGTGGTAAATGCAAGTAGCAAATGACAGTTGCTTTCACAATATCGCTTTTTCCTTTTTCAGAAGATATTTGATTGAACGAAAGATGTGGGAAGCTATGCTAATGAAAGGACAGCTGTGATGTCCTCTCAGGTAGGACAGTAAGGTCAGAACGGGTTTTTGAATGAGATGTGTGGAGCCACACCGTTACAAACTGTTGTGTTGATTTCCATAGCAGCAGGGAAGGACAAATAGTGGACAACAACGTTTCTTTTCATCTTCAGAGTGAATATAGTGAGTTGTGTTGTGTCTTAGTTTTTCAAGTAGGAGGTGTATGGAAGGAAAAAATAACTGTTTGAGTGTCTTCAGGCCAAGGTAATTGGAAAGATTTTATTTTTTTCCCCGCTCTCTTACTAAGCTGCAGGCTGGCTTTTCTGCCCTCCCTGCAGTTAAAACCGAAGGAGGGGAAGGGAGAAAAAGGGTAAATTATAACTGTCCGTGGTTCAAAGAGTGATATAAAGCCACTTCCCCAGTGCTGCCACTCCTTTGCCGTGTAAAAGTTCTGTAGGTGAAACTGGATGTCATCTTGAAGTGCAGACTCGCTGCTGGCGTTTCCTTCTCCATGCCTTCCCCCATCCTGCCACTGCCTCCCCCCGTGTCTCTTCCTTGAGCACCTTTTCCTCGGAGGGCTATTGCCTCCTTGTGTCCCTTGCCCCTGCGTCCCCTTCCTTGCTCTGACCTCAGCTGCTGCACCACTGTGTCCCTGCCAGGTAGCCTAGGTCAGAAAGCATCAGAACTGGTTGGGAGAGGTGGATACCTAGGCTCTGTGCTGTGTTTCACTAAATGGGAGCTGATGGTGTAAATCACGTGAGGTCCAGAAACATGGCGGCGGTTTGAGGCCCAGTGAAGCAGATGCTCCGAGGTGCTTTGCTGAAGCAGGGGAGGGGAGGAAACACCAGGATCTGAAGAGACTTGGCAGAGCGGCACGTCGTGCATGCACGTTCAGGTTAGACTAATGGTTTGATTTTTTTAGGATAGGAAGGAATTTTCCTCTGAGTCATATTGGCAGGAACGAATGTGGTTCTTTTTCCTTCCTTTGCAGCATAGAGCCTTGTTCATTTGCAAGGATCACCAGGCGTGTTTCACCTAATAAAATTTCTGCAAGGCTACTGCAACACCTTTGTTTTTATTTCTCCCTCTCTCTTTCTCCCACTTTCTTCTTTTCAGTGTACTGCTGCTTTTGAGGCTCACAGTTTGTCATTTGAGAAGGCTGACACTTGTTCTAAATATTTTGAGGAATATTCTGGAAAAATTCAGAACAAATTAGAATTTTTTGGCTTTTGACATTCTGAAGGGCTGGTATCAGTTTTGATGCGCACCTACCTGGAATTGAATTTCTGTTAAGTCGATCTTTTTGATTGTGAAGTACTGAGCCAAGTGACCCAGGCCATGTCTGTCTGTCTTGGGTTCCTGTTAGCTACTTTTAGGTTGTTTCTTGCTCTCTGCACCAGTTTTGTGGTTTGTCTGCTGAGGTGACTAATTTTTCCATGACCTGGAATGCCCTCTAATGGGAGCAGAGGTACTGAACATTGTATTTTGCATTTGAGTCTGTTTATCATGCAAAATTTAGCTGTTACAGCACTAATTTCCATTATTGAGTTAGTCCTTGAATTCACCTGTGTTTTATGAAGTGCATGTGTAAAGTAAAATCGGAGAGAGGATGCTACATCCTCTATCTATTGGAAATTGAAGGCTTTTGATTTTGAAGATTTTGTTCAAAAAAGGAATGCAAGGGTTATATTTTTGCCCCCCCCGCCCCCCTTTTTTTTCCAATTTAAAAAAATTCTGGTCTATATTGTAGGAGTTGCTTGTGGGTATGTAGGAAATGTACTATGACATAGACCAAGTCATAAATCTGTCATAAATCCTAACATTACAACAGCTGTTGTAGTTGACCGTAATGTTCACTCTGTTTATTAAAACTTTTTGAATTTTATATTTCCTAATTGTTCATCACTAATGAGGTTCCCACATCTTGTAGGGGTCACTTCCATGCCTGTATCAGGAGATATTCAAATGGAGTTTGATCGTGCTTGTCAGTGGGCTTTGAAATCTAATTAGGCAATTATAGCTTAAATTCCACAGCTCAAAATAAACGGAGCTCCATCTTTTCTGTGAGCTATTTTCTAACAATGAAACCTGCTGAGTGCAGACTAACTACAACGGGGAATGCACAGATTTTGTTCATCAAGAATAAAAGTGATGCTGAAGTATGCTGTTACACTCTGAGAAATGTTACAGGCCATGTTGTGAAAAATTGGCATTTAGCACTGAAATGTACTATATATGCACAGTGTATATGGAAGCCACCTATTTTGTGCAGACTGCCATTTATACTTGCAGATGAAGTATTGTTTGTCATGAAGAACACATGTTTAAAAGGTTATTTTGCTCACTCCAAGCAAGTCTTCAGAGAGGTTCGCTTAAGAAATTAACTGCTTTAAGTGAAACAGTCTCTTTCAGAAATGTGAAATAGTTGATTGTCATGCCTCGATCTATAAATACCCATAAAATTTTGCCTCTGATGATGCTTCTTAGCATTTTTTTTTTAAAACTTACATAGGTGCCAGGATAGACACTGGTGTTATGGCAAATGAAAAGTCTTTTAGGGTATGTTAGCGCTTGTGCGTGTATAGACTGCATGCAAGCACTGTTGAACCTTTGCTGGTTGCTGACTGTATGGTTGTAGGCAAGCTTCACTTACAATCAGCCTAAAAATTATTGCTTACCTTTTGCACATATGCAGAGACCTGTAGATGAAAAGACCTGTGCTAAACACTGTGTTACAGGAGTGGATCTATCTGTATCACAGTCCACTTGGAAATGACTGCTCAGCGGTGAGGACGTAGTGGTACAGGGTTGCAATCTATCCAAGCGGCACCTGGGTGCCAGCTGCAGTTCCACGTGGCAACGCAAAGCTGGCCGTGCTCTCCTGTTGAGAAGCAATAGCCTTTGATACTTCCAAGCTGTTAATCAGAGTAGCCATTGCAATGAAGTGTTTTTTCAAATAGAAATTTCCCCTCACCCTTTTGAATCTAACATAATTTCAAGGTGCACAGCATTACTGTCAAAAATGGAACTTAGGGAATAAATCATTTAAGTCTAGACTAGAGTTGCGTTGGCCCTGAAAAAAAATAAAAAAAATCCTCAGACTTTTTTCCAGATGATGTGCAAATTTGAAGAGGAACAGTTAACACAGCCAGCTTTCAAGTGTCCTCTTTTTCATATTTCTGTAATGTATTTATAAAATAGTTCTTCACTTGTACCTTTGCTGGTGGGTGCCACTGAAAATGACCAAAACCAACCTGGTGAATTTTTTGCTCCTTCTAATCATGCTAGTCTCTCTCTTTTCCTGACAGTTCATTTTAGATTCAGCTGAATGCATTACAAAAGCATATTTATTTCTAAAAAAAAAGAAAAAATAGTATAACAAAGAACAGATAGTATCCAGTTCAGTATTTCAATATACTGCAAAAATATGCCAGTCTGAATAACTGTATTATCTGAGAGAAAGTAAAGTTGTGGTTTGTTATATTGCTTCTTACTTAAGGTATTCCATACGTTTTAGTTACATAAAAGTGGCTTAGCCTTTCTTTTTCTGCCTAAGTGCTCTTGTCACATGAGCTGACTATTCCTTTTGGGTGTAATAGCTATTAAGGAGAAACATTTCTACACTCATCTGCATCTTTTGACGCCCTTTCTCTTTCCCATCCTTATTTTCTTTGATATTTGTTTTCTATGGTAAGTCAAGCTGTTATTAAACTACCTGGGCTGTCAAAGAAGCTCTGCCTCTCAATTCCTTTTTAGAGTATATTGGTCCAGTCTGAGAAGCTACCATTTTATCCCAAATTTCTGATTGTTGACTGTGTTAAAGTATTAGATCATGTTGGACATAGCCGTGTGGATGACTGATTGGGAGTTAATGCTCCTTCAGTCTTCAGCAAAATCACAAAATAACAGAAAGAAACCTATAGAAGGTGCTTTAAATTATATTGATATGATATCACCAAAGAAAATCTGGAACACTGAGATTATTTTTGAGGCTCATCATTGTCACTTAAAATCTGCAAAATTACAAAAACAGATTTTCCTTTTTTTCCTCTTTTTTGTAACAACATCTACACAGATGGTCTAAAGGTGAGACTTAGCAAATATCCATCCCAGTAGGATGCTTTGATTTTAAATGTTTAAAAACGGTTTTTGGATTAGTCCTTCTTACAGCATGAGTTTATCATGTATGTGTTATTTCAGTATTCTGATAGACTAAGTCAGGTATTTTGATGATGGCATTTCTTAAGCTTCTTAAGAATGAGTGAGATGATGTTTACTAACTAGGATCTCTCCTGCTTAGCTTGAAGCCCACAGAGCACTGTAATCAAAGATACAGTTTCTTTTTCTATGGTAAACTAAGCAATCGTCTTATTTTCCCCCCTCCTGAGAAAATTCACGAACACTCTTCTCTCTTTAAGTAGCTTTTCATATCCTATTGAAATTTTGATTCCCTCTGAAATGACTACTGTGGAGATAAATTCTTAGCATATCTCATCTTGCTTTGTTTAAAAGAACTTAATGTATGGAAAAGAAAAAGAAGAAAAAAGTCCCGAGGTGTTGTGAAGACTCTTTCAGTAACTTTTAAATCCCTTTTCAAAATAAAGTCATAATATGGCAATAATAAATTAAGAAAATGCCTGTTCTTTATGAGACTGTATGTTTCAGTATATTTACATTTGAAAAATGTTTGCTGCGTTAATATGTTGTTGAAAATAAAATTAGTTCCCCAGCTTTTTTAAGACCAGCTCACTGAAACCTGTTGCTGCCAGTGCCACAGTATTTGTTTGTTTGTTTATTTATTTAGTAGTTTCATCTCTTTGGCTTTTAGGACAGAGAATTATTGTCAGGCCTTATGGTCTCTGGTTATTACGTTACTCATTTAAGACACCCCCCACCCTGGAGAACCTGTGTTAGGTTTTGCCTGCAGGGGCTTTGGCTGCTTGGGCCAGTGGTACGACAAGGGGTGGCAGCACACTGCCACAGTGGTAGGCACTATTTCGAGAAGAAAAGCAAAGATATGATGGGCGCAGACTGTTTGATGTCTTCCTGTTAATTTTGGAAAATATTTGCTGGAGAAGAACTTGCCAGGCCTTGCAGCTGACTGTTTATTCCCTGGTTTTATTTCCATTGTTAACTTTATCGTCTGCCAAGGTCTTAATATCCTAAAAGACGGATGAGACCCAGTCTTCTCTTTTCATCCCTCTTATGTTTTTCTTTCCACATATATTTTATTTCCAGCCACTTTGGAAGATCTTTCCTAAACTGATTTCCAGCCACTCCCCTGTGGTCTAAACATCTCCTGACTTGTCCCTCTTTATAGCCCAACCTAAACTGCCTCCCTCATCTTAACTTGCTTTCTCTCTTTTCCTATCTTTAGGCATTTTTCAGTGTATGTATAAGTATTACTCAGGATTGCTGTGTATTAAATAAAACAAAGCAGAACAAAATACTGCCCTCATTGAAAGTCTTCTCCGTTATCCCAGTGGTCAGGTGCCATTCTGTTTTTCATCTTCCTTTGCTTGTAATTTGTTTCAATAGATCTACAGCAAATACCATAATGTGGGCTTTTTTTCCCTTATTATCTCCAAAATCTCTTCTTAATCAGACTCCATCCGTGCCATAACTTATTCTAATGAAGGTCTGTTAACAGTGCCAGAAGTCTTTCACTTGCTTACTCTTCTCCCCTGCTTTTTGATGCTGTCGTTATTCATTTGGAATTCATTCCAGTATGTTTGTATGCAATATTTTTTATTTTTTCTCCCTTCATTTTTTAAAATGTCATCGAATAGTCACTGAATATTTACATTTTATTTACATTTAATGATTATACCTGGTTTTCCTCCAAAAGAAAATGGGTTAGATGCAGCCACGAGTCTTAGAAAATGGCATAAGTAGCATCGGATGGAAATGTTTTACTGGTGAGAACCGTCTTCAGGTAGTGCATTTTCAGTACAGGCCAGCTCCCTCTGCCACCTCCCTGACAGCAGGGTCAAGCAAAGCGGCAGCAGCTTTCACTGTGGTGATGGTACTACCCAGATGAATGGTTTGCAGTACTTACTCCAGAGAAGAGATAACACGGTTACATGAGTAGTCCCAGTAGCGTTTAGCCAGTCTGAAGAGGTGTATGATAGACTTCAGAGGGACTTCTCAATAAAGAAGAAAAGAAAGAGGGATAAGAGGGAGGGGCTGTACTGTCCTTTAAAATAAAAAAATTCCTTGCTTTTGCACTGAATAACATGAAGGTAAGTGGTAAAACGGCAGCCACACATTTACTATCTAGTAGTCATAGATTGCCATAGGAACCGTAAGTGTATCATCTCTTCTGTTAATTTTAATTGCCATTCATAGTGTTGAATTAACAGGGAGTATCAGAAACGACAAATGTATTACTTCAGTGCAACTGTAAATATCTTGACCTTGAAAAATGATTCTTTTTTTTTTTTTTTTCTTCCCCAGTCTTTTTATATTTTTGTTAATGTTGACCTTAGACCATGAGAGCATATACACAAAATAAATGAGGGAACCGCTGCGCTTGTTCTGCCTACTGCTGCCATCTCCCGGCTGGGACCGACCCCACATATGGACAGGTTCCTTTTCCTTCTGTAGTGAGAGAAACCTCAGACAGTACAGACCCATGTGTTTGAGGAACTAAAGTATTTCAATACCATATGTATGTGGGCAGTTGATGATCATGGTGTAAGTACAGCCACAGATAGTTAAATTACATCGCTTTACACACAGACGGCACAATCCTGTATTTATTAAATATCCAAATGAAAAAAAAACCCAACAAACCACAAGGTCCTTCCAATTTGTTTGTGTTGCTGTAGTCCTTTCTTTGAACATAAGCCTTGATGTAACAAAACGCTGTCTGCACCGTTTTCATTTCCATGGTTCACGTTCCCACCAACATACTTCCAATTCATTTCGCAGAGGTCATCTTTATCAAATATATGTTTCTAGAATAAATATATAGAACCTTCTGTATATTTATAACTGGTATGTAGGAGTGGGTTTTTTGAACAAAATCCTGTTGAGGCAGATGTCTGGAACTTTCTTTAGTTTTATGTCAAAGACACATGGCTCACATCTCATCTAAATTTGCTCAATCCAATTTACATTAAGTAAGGATCTGGTCAGAAGTGGTTAGTTGCTACAACTCACAGTGGCATTACTATGGGAAATTTCTGATGGATGTTAGTCACAGGATCACTATAGTGATTTAAGGCAGCCAGATAGATGGTGCAGAAAAACCTACAAATTGATTTTCAAACTGTCAGTGTTGCTTTAAAAAGAAATTAAGATATATGTTAAAGGGTTTTACCAGTGATTGTTTAATATTAAACTCCAGTAATGCTTGTGACAGTAAAAATGGTAAGAGCAAATTACAAGTCAGTTACAACAGGTTAAAATCACAAATTAGCCTATACATCATTGCTGTCCTCTCTTTGTCATTTACTCCTCTTTTACACAAAATCGCAGAGTTTTCTCTGGTGTGTCCCAAAAATGCAAAATTACTTTGAGCTTGCTGTCAGGTGCCCTAGTATTTGGAGAATATATTTGAAGCACCTTGTGCATGGCTGTTTAGGTAAATTCCAGTGCAGGATACTGCTTGTGGTTGGTATTCGTTAAATGAAAACTTCTAGGAAGTGATATTTTCCTGAGATTAAAAGCTGTTTTTATTAATACTGTAAAGATGTCATTGTTTCAGAAGAAGGAGGAGTGTGTTCTGGGTTGTGCTTGCAAGCAGGCAGCTAAAAAGTCCATTCTGCCTTTTTAAGACTCCTTTCCTTAAACAACTCGTGGTGATTTCGTAGTTTTATCAGCTGGCTTGTTATAAGCATAACATTTGGTTCTCATTTGGCATAAATATCTATGAACATAATTGCTTTGCTAGTGATTATTAAACAATTTTTCTATTACTTTTCAACAGTGTTCTAAGTTAAGAGTGCTATGAAGTTAGTATCATGCCAAAACAGGAGGACAGTAATTATGGGTACTCTATGTGAAGTGCTGATTTTTTTTTTTTTTTTTTCCTTAGCAGTGGTTATGTGAATAACATTGAAATATGAAGAAAAGACTGCATTTGTTGAGTGTCTCAGGATTCAAGTGTTTTATTTTGGTGGCAAGATTGTTTCTATACTTTCCCAAGAATTCTGTGGAACAGAGGATTGCCCGATACTAAGGAACACTGTTTTTCAGGCCTGTGAAATGGTGGTTATGAATGTCAGATAATGAACTGCATATTTATGGGGTTTTCAGTTTGTTTTTTTTGGGGGCCCTTGGGGCGTTTTATTCTGAGAAAAGGAGGGAGCGTTGATCCTGATTTATAAAAGGTAGTGGTACCGTAAAATTAAGGCACGTTAATAGCATTTAGGGATGCAAGCTGAGAACTGAAGCAAAAATATGTTACCTAATGCCTTGCACTGAATTTGTCACAGCGGGGTGAGAGGTGTAATAGTGTCACTGGAATGGCAGATTATTGCCCTTTGTTATCATAAAATAAGGGAGTATTGAGGTAGGTCTTCCTCATGCTTACCAGGATGTCTTAATAGCTTGATCTTATTAATTGTTGCTTTGGCTTGACAGGCTTGTTGAGTCTCTCTGTTTTTGCCTTCTCTTTCCTGTGATGCTACTGTGAATGCATCAGGAGAAGGCCGCTTTCTTGTGAGACTGATGTTACTCAGCTGCTCTCCTGCATTGCCCTGTGGTTGAGGAACACCAGGGCTGATCAACGGAGGTAACACTGATTAAATTTTGTCATCCTTTCAAAAGCAGTTTGAATGGAGCCAGTTCAGAGCAGGTGATGGACTACCTTACCTCTCATCTCGTACAAGCCAGCCTGAGCAGGGACAGCAAGCTCACCCTCCAGCCCTCCTCAGTCACCTTGCTTTCCCAGGCTAGCGGGATAAGTGGGAATGGCAGCAGCGAGTGAGAAGAATGAAAAAAAAGCCAACCCTCTTCAGAAAATACAGCACAGAGATCTGTGTACTGGGCAGTGCACTTAAAAACCTGCATGCAGTCTGTGGGAAGCCCTCGGGAAGGGGGCACGCAGTGCAAAATTCTCCGTAACCATCCCCAAACTACGCTCTGAATAGAAATTTCTTGCGACTGCATAGCTGCGTGACTCTTTCTGCCTTACGGGTCCCTCTGCTGGCCTTATTAGTCGGTTGAGTGTTTTCAAGTACAGTCCCTGTTTGTCCTTCTGGGTATTATCATCATTAGTGCTGCAGGTGTGGTGAGAACAAACCCCAGCTTGCGGCACTCTAGTCTCTTCTCCAGGTTTGGGCCCCTGGTAGTGCTGCAGAGCCTTTTGGAACCGGGGAGGAAACAGCAGGTCCGAACTGGTCAGAGTGGTTAAGGGATGGAGGTGACTAACTGAAACACATGAGGCTTTATTTAAGTACTTCTGTGTGTTAGGCCAGGAAGAAGATACAGTTTTCTCAAAGCAGTCCCAATGAGTTTTTCTACTATTTAGAAAAAAAATAAATTGAATTACATTGGAGTTATTGTTTATTATAGATTAGGCTTACCATGTTTGCCAAATACCTATCTATGTGGATGCCCAGACAGTGTGTATGGCAGAGAGGGATAGGAATATTCTTTTTGGGCTAATTAAATTCTGAAGATGAAAGAATGCAGTACACAATCTGTAGTGTTTCTGGTAGGTTTTGGGTAGGGTTTTTGTTGGTTTGGTTTGGTTTTTTGTTTTTTTTTTAAACTTCCTTCTGTTCTCTTATTATACTGATCATTATTTATTGGCTTTGCATCTCAGTTCAGGAGTTGCAATGCTCCTTCATTTTTAGGGGTTTTTTTTACAAGTTTATATCCAAAGCGGGTGTCATAAATTCTGTAAGCTACAGTTTATAGAGTTTTGTTTACTCTTTTTCACCATCAACCTGGATTGCATTCCTCTTTTCTACAGCTGAACAAGCAGAAGGCCATATCCATCAAAAACATAGTCTTGAACCAAGTGAGCTCATATAAACTATATCCCTGAACAGTACTGAATAAAAATTGATTTGTACTTATGGGACAAGAAGTCATCTCAGATTTTCTACTTATCTTCTAGGTTAGTTTATTAGTCACCTACATTTAGCTTATATGAGAATGGACTCAGCAAACTACGTTCTAAATAGGAAACTCTTGCCAGAAATAGTGGTGTTGGGTTTTTGGAGTTTTTTGTTTGTGTTTTTTTTTGGGGTGGTTGTTTGGGTTTTTTGTTTGTTTGTTTTTGGTTTTTTCTTTTAAACCTTTCTATAAAACTGGGGTGAGGGAATTCTATCAGATTTATCTTCAAATAAATGTATCGGAAAAAATCCAGTACTTAGTCCCACTACTTTTGCCTTAGAAAACCTTTTGCGTGTCTATTGCTCTTTTCATTTTTATCAGTAAAACCACCATCTGAGCTGATTCATACAGACTGCTGCAAATACATTTCAGTTGCCAAATTCTGATTAAAACCCACTCATGCCTGAAGCTAGCTTGAGATTTTCAGGTTATCAGATATCCTTGTGCTTTTCATTGCGCTAAACCAGATTTTTGCATCAAGTCTTTGCTTTCAATCTAATTTAAAGTAAATTATGCAGAGGGAAAGAAGAAAAGTAGAAAGAAAAAAGCCTGTCACATTAAGTTGATTTTGACTGAGCAAAGTAGATTTTAGTAATGAAAGGTCATATTTTACATATACTGTTTATTTATCTAATAAAACAGAAGAAACATGGCCTTGAGTTTAAATCCACAAGATGCATTTGCATTCCCAAGAATGCTGCAGTCCGGTAGGATCTCAGACAAGTCATTTCACCTCTTCATACCAATATCTCAGGATTCTGCATTGTGCTCGGGTTTGTGCTCACCTCCTTTGTTCTGCTTGCTGAGAAGATGTGGTCCCTTCCCATAAGCCATACACTGTCTGCTGTTCCTCTAAACCAAGGTATTGTGCAAAGGAGCATCGATACTCCTGGAATACAGTGTGCATCACTAAACTTCAAAGTGGAATTAAATCCCATGCACAAAAGAGACCTGGATATATTTTATTCCAGTCTTGTTTCACAGCTGCATTTTCGTAAGAAAGCTGAATTCTTATGGGTTAGTAAGGGCATTCAAATGCATTGGTTTTGAAATTAATTATAGTAGTGTTACACTCACCTTGGAGGTACTTTGTGCATTTTGTGCACTTTCATTTATGTAATTATATAGCACATTCAATATCTAATTTTTACAGCATCATTATGTACAACTAATAAATGATAATTCTTTTTTAAGAGATTTGTTTCAGTTTGAAAAGAAGGTAGAATTATACTTTTAAAATAGCCTCTTAGTTTTATTTCTGATTCTTAAATAATAATATTCTGCTACTTAATATACTGTATTAAATATTTTCTATTATTTATATTATATTGCTATAAATATTCTGGCTATGTGAGAAACACCTTCATCAAAACATATTATGTGTTTATTACACATCGGTAGAATTGATTATTACAATTAGTGGATTTTTTTCCTGACTAGATTGTCAGAATCATTTTGTACCTGAGGTTGTTTAAAATCTCTTAGATATCATAAAAGGATTCTACAATTAACTAGGGCACTACACCATGTCCCTACAGTACACTTCAATACAAATAACAGAAAAATAACAAATAGTTACTTTGTGTGCATACACACAATTTCTGTGTGATTTCTTGAAAAAGCAAAAAAACCCAACCCCCTACCATCCCTGTCCCCCACCGCTCCCAACCCAATGAGCTATTTTTCTAGATATTTGGTTCGCAACATACTGATTTACAAGATCTGTTGTAAAATTAGAGTTCAAAGAAGACAGATTATTTCAATATGACATGTTTGTTCTGTACTCCCCCCATTAAGTATTTCTTAACTTCTTAACAGTACCGTCTAAGAAGAGAAGCTATTTAAGAAACTATTGCAATTTTTAAGGTCTGGTATATAATAGCTCTAGAAAGAGTTCTATCTGGTTAATATTATTCCTTATATTAAAAATATGATTATTATGCAAACATGTCTATATATTTTATATTTGCAAGTTTCTGGTAAAGAAAAAATAACTGTTTTTATAGTGTTTTGCATATAGACTGAACCTGTAATTGGGATCTGAGCCTGAATTTAAATGAAATGTTAAGTAGACTGTAGAAGCTGTGGTAGGCAAAAATTCGTTCATCTCTGTCCTCGTATTATGAAATAAGATCAAAAGCTCATATGCTTCCTGAATCGGACTTATGGTTTGGACCTTTTTCTTTTTTGATATTATACCGTAAATAACTTACGAGGAGTTTTTACTGTAGTTCTCACTGTATATATATAAAGTCTACTATATTTTTAAAAATTTCTTTATTTCACACTTCTTAAAGTCCATTCTGCTTCTTAAGGATTAAAAAAAAAATATCTTCATGGGTATAGCAGCTTTGAATTTCATTTCTACTTACACAGTCGAGAGACGCCCTGCCAGCAGTGGTTAGCTGAGCGTAGTCTATTGCCATAAAGATAAACTGCATAGGTTTCCCAGCAATGAAGGTCAAAGGACACATGCACAGCTATTTATTTGCTTTTAAAACAGAAGGAATATGATTTATGCAGGATATTAGCTAATGTCATAGTGTGGAGCTTTGCAGGTGCGGCCATGGGAGCCTGACCCCCCGCTAATCCCCCTAAGTGCAGCGGGCATGCATGCAATAGCTTTGTTGTTGCCGTGCTGCTTCTTGACTTTCTTGCTTTGTGCAGTGGTTTGAGAGGTGAGGCTGTGTTTCCCCGGACAGCTTCCAAACTTTTGATTAGATTCCGATTAAGCAAGTTACAGGCATTTGGGCAATGCAGTTGGACGGAATTACCGATACCGGGAGCTGCTTGTATTCTTATTGCACGTTAGCTTGCTTGGGTTTGATGCTGGGTTTGCTTAGTTTTGTGTTAGGCTTTTGCTGGAAGTACTTGCTAGCCTCTCGCCCGTCTGCCTGTGCAAAAGCACATTGAGCACCCAGAACCGAAGTGATCGACTCTGCAAGGGATTCATACAAATGGGCCAGGCCTGATCCGCACGCACTCTTCAGGAGAATGAGCCAGCGCTGACACTTCCGAGATCTGACTAACTAGTGTTAAAAAGGCCCTAATAATGCATCTTCATAGTTTCTTTTAATGGTGCATCGTTGCCCTGTCTTACCTGCATTCTCTAAGAGGCAAAATATGGATGACCTGCCCAGTAAAGGCAGTGGAAAGAGGTACACTGATTTTTAGGCCTTGTTGCCTTGTTTTGCATCTGTGTAGAGAACAGAAGTGTTTTGTAACAGATTACAAACAGCCATCTTACTGCTTCTCTTTCTTGCTATCTTTTCTTCTCTTACTGTTTGGCATAATTTGAAGTGCTGAGGTTATTCCTTGTGTGTGAGCAGTGTCTAAGCTCCAGCTGAGATGTAACTAGATAACAATCTTTAGAGTAGGATTTACAACAAAGTCAGTCATTCCTTTGCTTGATGTTGTTTGATAGATTCCAAACACAAATATAGGCTGTAATTTTGAGTAAAATAAATAAATAAATAATGGTGTTTTAACACTATTCGGAATAATAGTAAGAACAAAACCTGGAAGTGAAGAAGTACATAAAAATGACAGGTGATTTTACTTGAAGAAAAAATAGTGATGGTTCACATCAGAGTTTGGCTGTGAGATTATTATGTGTAAAGATGTGAACATAATTGCTTTGGTTTGAAATATTTTCTCGTAAACAGTTAGGAGATTCTGGTGAATTAAGAGCAAATGCATGTGGAATTTTTGCTCTTAGGGTAAAGGAGGGCTTATTATAGCTGTTACCTTTTCCACACAGGGGCAAAAAAGGCATCTCTTCCCCAAAATTGTAAAATTTATTATTTGCAGGTCTAGTTATATCAGAATTATATAGTTCTTCTCCCTTATCAGGATATAAGAAAGAGAAATATGTTTATAGGGTATGTTAAAAAAATACGTTTTGTGAAGGGGCAGGTAGAAACCCCTAGAGGGAGCCAGAAGTCTTCCTTACAACAGCAGTGGCAAACTTTTATATGGAGTTGAAACTGTTTCCTAGAGTAAATTGCTCCTTTTCCTCCTGATATGGTATTTATCCCTATTTTTTTTTTTTCAGTTTGAGGTTTAAACATACTGTCGTCTGTACTACTCAAAAAAGTATTTCACAATTTACATGTTGAACTTCATAGGTATTGACTATGATGTTTCAAGAGGGGGAGCGCGCAGGGGCGATACACGCTGGATGGCGGAGGGGGCTGTGAGTTTGTCCTGCTGCGCTGGCCCAGCACTTTAGGAGGGGGGTGTGTGTGTGTGGGCAGTGCTGAGGGGAATGAGGAGATGTTCCCCTCCTTACCACAAATCACATCTGTTTCAGTTTTGAAATACAGCAGTAACAATTTCCTTGATGCCTTATTTCTTTTCAAAAACTAAAGATAAATTTGTGAACGTTTATATTTACTGTTTAGTCCAGCAAAAGAGGAAAAATCCTACTTTTCACCTTTTTTCTTCTCTCTATAAGTAAAAGCAGAAGGTAAGAGGTTTCATCCTTCTACTCTTCTCCACCCTTCCTTTTCTAGCCTTAACATCTCAGTCCCCGCAACCTGTTCACACACCCTTCACTCTGTAAGCACCAAACTTTTATCCCACGAGCAAATTTGTTGACAACTTCACTATAAAGTATATCTCCTTCTGGGAATGTCATGCTACGCACTCAGCAAAATGTCTCCCAATACCTTAGCAAATCAGCAAAATATTTTAAGAAACGCTTTATTTCTATGAACCAAATACCCTGATGGTTATTTGATTTGTCACAGTGTATAGGGTTTCTCCCGTAGCCATCCTGACCTTCATATGCTATTGTGTTGCAAACCAACTTTTTATGTTATCAAATCAGGAAAAGAATGCTTAATTAATAATAAATTATTCCATTTTAAAAAACAACAAGTAACTAATTTTGTGCACCATTTGTGCTTATTTTTTAAATTCTGGTGGTTTAGCATTTTAACCCATGGTTTGAAAACACAGCAGAACAGAGAACTATTTTTAATTGAAAGGCTATCAGACTGCTTTCAGCAGGACAACACATTTATGAATGGACTTAGATCTCATAACTCCTGAGTGCCACAGAAATAAGCAGGTTATGAAAGGCTTTTCTCCTGAGAAAAATATATGTGCTATTCAGCCATAAATCATGATACACTCTCATTATACCGCAAAGAATTAAATAACGCTAAGTAAATTACTTTTTCCCTCCTCCCGTGTGCTCCTGAGTCATGTTGTAAATGCTGGATTCTGTTGTTGAGTGATGCAAAAGCTACCGTTGCAACCTTTTATTCCCTGGGTGCAAATTAATCCTTTGTAATGTAACTGAAGGAAATCGATGACATTATTTGCTGTGTCTTGGGTATCGAGAGCATGCAAGCAGGAGGGAGTGCAGAACCAGTCACCACTCTGAACTACCTTTGTGTGAAGGCTCAGGTCAGCAAAGATTTAATTATTTAGTTTGTGAACTCCCTTGCACTGCTTTTAGTATTCTTCTAATTATCTTCATATGTTTTTCTTAACATTATGCAGTGTGCTTCTGTCCTACGCAAAGTAAAATATCCGTGACGCAAAAGGAGAAAAGTTATCCTACCAGTTACTGCTATGGGACAGTTAACATGTAGCAGTGAGCCAGAGCAATATGAATTCAATTGTATTTCATTGAATTAAGGCTAAACTTTATTGTGGCTTTCAGTATGAGAGAACTGTCTGTAATAACCTGTGAAACTGAAGTTCTCTCTCTTGCATAAATTTCTCCAAATGTTTGATACCAGCTCTGAATAAATACTGCCTTGTTTTAGTGGCCAGGTTCTGCTCTTCAGCAAACAAGCTTGTAACATGCGATGTAGATGTTAGAGGGGACGTAGCCAAATTTAGAGTATAGAAATATGTTAGCCTGCATTCTGAGTATATAAATTATACTTTTAGCTTGAAAGTACTGTATAAATGTACGTCTTATGAAGGCAGATTAAAACCCACCAGATCGTAAGAAAAAAAGCCAAAACAACCAGCACCAAAACCCCCAAATGAGAACAAAATGTTGTGATTTATAAAGTATGCTTCTTATAGCAGCATTTCTGAGTTTCATGCGCTGAACACCTACTCTTGACCTCGAATTGACCTTGAAGTTTATGAGCTAAAGGTAACAATTATGCAACAGCTAAAATATGCAGACAGGACTTTACTGCCTAGAAAGAGCTGCTGTCCTGTGTTTTGTTTGAATTAACACACTTTGCTGTTTATGAAACTTAACTTTGTGCTATTGAAAAGCAGGGGGAAAGGACTGCCGGTAGCTAATGCGCAGAAATCTCAGAACAAAGTGGGGGGCGAGCGTTGGAGGGTGGCAGATGCGTCGTGTTAGGTCAGTTCTGCAGGAGAAGTTACCAGCTCTTTCTTTGTGCTGTTTCTGAACGAAACAAGTTTTCCCAGGGAAGGTCTCCAGCCACAGATTTAATGCTGAGAAGGCTCAGTTGCAATATAAACTTTTGGAGGGGGTGAAGTGAACCTTTGTCATCTAAAGCACTCGCTCAAAGTAAAGCACAGACTTGGTTTTATTGATTTTTACCATGTGTTACAGCCTCTGCAAGGTGTCATCAAACGTCAACCTTCCAGTCGTAGTGCATTCATGAGGCAGTAAGGTGACTGTATTGCATCTGCTGTACATTACAGCTCTTTTTCTGAAGACAGAAATGAAACGTGAGAAATAATGCGTTTAGACTGTAATTTGGACAGTGATTACAGGTATCCCTTATAATTTAAATTGATAACTCCAATTCTCATCTCATCCTTCTGTAAATAAAAGGCTTGTCTGTTTAAAAAGAAAAGAACAAACAACCCCCAAAATCTATTGCATTGTTCTTCTAACCCACTGAATGATGCAATAGACAGTAAATTCCAGTGCATAATGACGTTTTGAAAGTAGAGGCACCCAGACATACATATATATTTTTACAAAAATACTTTTTTGTGGTACATATTTTCTGGTGACATGGAATCTCAAAGCAGTACAGGCGATTCGTGACATACATGCAGGTCACTAAGTTTTTGACTATAAATTAAGCATCCCTTGGATTCTATTTTGCTCTTTGTGTTGGCCACAACCACCTGCTTTTTCATGAGAGGACTGGCGAAGTTGTATTTTTAATTTTCCTACAGTTTTTCGTATCCTTAAGACCTTGGAACAAGTCACACAGTGCACAGTGATATTTATATCTACTTATCTCACAGATGTGTTTAGGGAAGATGCTGATATTTGGAAAGTATTTTTAAGATAAAAAACTTTGGAGACTTAAGGTCTGTTCCTCTTGGGTAAAATCAAATCTACTATCTGTTGTGCTGTCCTATCTCTGCAACAAGGACTGAGAAAACTAAGGAAATTCCGGGGCATTGCTTTGAACAGCAGGTGTTATGTTACTGTGTCTTTCCCAAACAGATGTGTTAGCTGCAGAAGAAACAGACCAAATGCACATGCCCCAACTCTGGAAACATTTAAATATAAACGTTTAAGTGCATGGAAATATTTCTTTTATATTAAAACTGCAACATTATCATCATTAAAATATTAGCTAACAATAAAATTGTTCTTTGGATGCTTTTTCACAACATAGAGATAACAAACATGAATCACGTGAAAACAGGGCACATTTTCACTTGAGAACTAATCATTATAGATAACTATGAACTCTCTTGGGCATAATAGACATCTTTGGTTACAAACTTTCCTAAAAGCAACAGAAAATGTTTCCTTTCATATTTATGCTTTAATGGAGAGGTTTCTAATGGCTGCAAAATCCTCTAAGTAATAATGAAACCCTGTCACTGTATAATTTCACAAAAATTAGATGTGAATGCTATTCTTCTTTTGAATATTATAATAAAACGAGTCCTTTTGCCCAGCTGGCTTTCCTGGGAAACCCAGGGGTTTTTTTTAGGCAGAATAAAGTCAATCTCTTCAGTACTGCCAGTGTGAAATGGGGGTTGTCCTTCTTGATACCTTAAAAATTTGTTACACTGCTGTTCTAGGCTTCATGGACCTTAAGGTAAATTATGACGTCTCAGATATGATTCTTTTTCACAGTTTCTATAAAAATAGCTAGTTATCTATGCATAAAAGAATTTCCAATGGGAAAAAAGAGAAACTTTTTCCCTGAGGCATGTGTTGCAGTGTATTCTAGTGAGCTGAGACACCATCCCTGACCTTTACAGGTTAAAGAGACTCCTCGAAGTACAATGGGCATGTTTTAAATCAAGCCCCGCGTGTCAATTTTGCTATGGTGGAGTACCTAGGAAATAATTGTCTTATGTAGTATGTGTCTAAATGCTGTGATGATTCCCTGTGTGGTTTTCATGACTTTCTGCCTGCTGTCTCATTTGGAAGATCCAATAGGACACTTTCCTCCAGAGCTTCAGAAGGTGCTCTCAGTGGATCCAGTAAAGAAACTTTTTATTGCAAAACCCCTAATTTAACTAACCCAAACCCCAAACTTCAATTGGAAAGGTTTATGTAGCCTAGAGGAGAGCTGACACCTCCTGGAGCATTCAGGAGCGCAGCCTTCCCTGACTCAGCTTTGGCCCTGGTTACATCTGGGGCTGACACCGGAGTGTCCAGCTGTGCAGCTACTCGACAGTTTGAGGCTGAGTCTCTTTCTTGTTTTCCTTTTAAATGCATCCATTTCATCCCCAGAACAAAGTGGGAAGTTTTTTGAAGTCTAATTATTTGGCAGCATGGCAAAAAAAATCTTTTTCCCCAGGAGACGGTCTGCAAGGCTCTTCTTGTTTGGAAAGGAACTGTCTTTCAGAGAGGACCCTAGAGCCCTTTGCTCAGCAGCATCTGGTAGGCTTCAGTAAGGTTCAGAAGCCATTCTGCTGAGCCTTGGTCATGTAAGGCAGCCTCAGAAATTAATAGTACACTGCATGTATGTGATGTTTCTTGTCCCTAAATCTTTAGGTCACTTACTGTACTGGCTCTCCTGAACACATTGCATTTTTTCAAAGTCGAGAGTGGGAAAACTTAGACATGATGTCAGTATGTTGTACTGAGTTTTATTAATATTGAAAAATTGATGTATGAATTGGACTAATATTTTAAATTAGTACTACCTACAGTAAAATGCAGAGATCAGGAATTAGAGTTCTTGCACGTATACTTTCCATGTGAATGCTGCAGCCTTGTCTTCACAAGGTCACAAGAAAATCTTTTCTCGCCCTGGGAGTAACTCTGTCAGTTTGCTGGGCGTAATGATAATGAAATACAACCTGCTACTCCTTATTCAGAGTACTGCCTCTTAAAGGAAGGTGCTAGGCAGTGGGATTTAAGATTATGAATGGCGTATGAAAAAGATACCATGAGCTGAATGAGGCATCATGTTGCAATGCATCACCTACACCACTGTAATTTACCTTGGAGTACACTTTTTCTGGATGGGAAAGGCAAGAAAGTGCGTGTCAAGACACCTCTGGGTAAGAATGGGCATGTAGGTGAATAACATACAGTAGCTGTTGGTTTTTGCTCTTGTGCCCTGTGTTTTTCAGAGTAATGTTTTCATCTGCCAAGGAGCAATAATCTCAGTGCTTAAAATGGCATTTCTGATGATGAATATAGTTGAGGGTTGGTGGTTTTTTTTTTTTCTTTCTGTGTATGTCAACTTGTTTTCTCAGCTTCACATATGATATGGCCTTAGTTTCTACTGCATATTAGTATCACCATATGTGAGAAATAAAACCCAGAGAAAGGATAAGTGCCTTTTCCAAGACCACACAACAAGTCAGTAGCAGAACTGGAATGAAACCACAAGAATTCCTGGCTCCTTATTAGATTTTAAAGGCATTTTGGAGGGCCTCATCCAGACATGTAGAGAATAGTTTCTGTAAAAAAAGTAAATTTTAAATATGTCTGAAGGGTGATTTACACTAAGCTATGTTCTATAGTACGGTATAAACAAGTGTTTGATGGCACTGTCTACTTGCTGGCATTCTTCTGATTGATTTTTCCAGCCATTTGGTGGTACTGTGCCTCTGGTAATAAAGAAAAGCTAAGGTAAAGAGGTCAGCAGTAGCTACAGCAGATGGGTAAACCACATGTCTTGTCCTTAGTAGCATTCTCACAATTTGGCCCTTTAAGGGAGAGACTGTGAAAGATAGGATTAAAACCCCAACCATATGCAGTCCAGTGGTATCGAGTGGATGGTATAGATAAAAAGTTCTTTTGTAACTAAATTCAGCAAGTAATGGGCATTGCCTACAAGGGCAGAACTGAACATAGATGTTGCTGTGGGTACAGTAGCTCATTGAGAAAAAAGATGATAAAAACAATTTGTTGAAAAGTTTGTATCAATTACTATCACCTTGAATGAGAATAATAGATTTTGGGGGGTGGGGAGGAGTGGAAATAAATGCTCAGCATCATATGCTTTGAGAACAAATGTTTGTAGTGTCTTTAAAAGCCTGTTTGTCTTTAACCTGAAACATTTGCATTCCCTTCCATCAGTACAAAATCACAGAAAAGTGGCTGTCTCTTACATCCACTCTCAAATGCTGTAAATGACAAACTAAGGAGAATTAGCCCTCTTACTGCTTTTTGTTCCCAATAATTTCTTATAGCAATGGTATACGGTAGACTTCCCTAATTAAAAGCAAATAAATACACAGAGAACTGAATTGATGGCATCATTTAGAGTACCCATGTGATTTGGAGAGCAGATTGTTCGTAACCTAATGGAAAGTTTAACAAGCCGGCCTCTTCCTCGCTCTGCTGCACAAGCGGCCTGGGAACTGGTGGGCTGTCACGACAGAACCTGGCACTGTTGAATGCTTGGCTAGATTAATTGAATATTGAATTTATGCCTTACAGCGACTTTTTTTTTGTTGTTGCTGTAACAGCAGCAAATTTAAACTGAATCTTGAAGTTCAAGACGCTCAAGCATGAGATTCTTCCTGCTGCACCTTTTGCAGACTCTTAACTCAGATTCCTTTGAACTGGGAAAAGGAAATCGCATGTTTTTTCTGGCCTGGCCTACCTGGCAGCAATCAAAACGAGGTCAGAGAACTCAACATTTATAATAAGAGATGGATTTTAAGTAGTTGATACCTACTTCTTTCTTTTTAGCTGAGTTCTGATTGTTAATAGAGAAAAAAAATTTACTCACGCTACTAAAAGCAATTCTGCCTCCAGGATTTTTATCATCTGTATTTCACATGGGCATTTTAATGTGCCATTTCCTTTGCTTTGCAGAGCGAGAGGATTTTTTCATCTGTGCCAGTTCTTTACTGGGAGAACTCCTAGCCAACTTTTCTTTATTCTTGAAAGACTGATTCCCTTCCCCAGCTGCTTTGGTCTGAGTGCAAATGCTAACTCAGCACTGGCAGGCTCCCCTTAGCGGGTATGCATTCCTTCCTTCGCAGGATTCGACAGCGGGAGAGCCACTGGCACTCCAGGCAAAGTCCCAGGGGATCGATAGCTCTTTCAGTGGGATGCACTTTGATGGTGAGAAAGTGGCCTGCTTTGTTAAGCTGTCCAGATGATCAGGTCATAGTCTGGACTGCACAGCCCACTGTTGCCAGGCCAAATACCTGTTTCTCAAGACCCTGACCAACAAAGTGGAAGGATTTTTCCTGTCAGAAAAAAAAAAATTGAGGCGGTTATGGAAAAGTTTGCTATGAGATGTAATTTGGTATTTGTATGCATAAACCTGAGCTTTATCAATCTCTCTTCAGGAGTTGCTTTTTTCTTTTTTTGGTGAGAAGTGCTGATCTTTTACAATACCAACAGGAAATACTGTTAACCTAATGCTGGAGATAAGGAACTATGCAGTCATTGAAATGACAAACAGTTTGCTTTCATGAATTTGGGAGGTTTTTATCTAATTTAATCTAGAAATGAAAGGAAATTATAGGAAATATAAGGAACTGCCATAGCTAAAATGTTGGTTTTTCCAATTATTTCATCTTAGAAAAAGGAAATTCTGCACATCCTTGACTTAATACCAAAGTAGGGCTCTGAAATGTTTTTTCCGTCACTTCTTTTTTTAATTGGAATGTCAAGACAAGAGTACTGTATGACTGGAACAAACTGTTTCACTATAATCACATTGCAAGCTGTATTTATCAGCTTCTTTGACTGCTGAGATTTTATAGCAACCAAAGTTTTCCTGCCCAGAGTCCTAACACATGCTCAGAAGATGTGTGATACAACTGAAGAGTTTAAATTTGTGTTGTAATTTATTTTTTTAAAAAAGAAAACCAACAACCTGTAATAGGGCTGTGACTCTGGTGTTGAACGTCCTGTGAAACAGTAAAAATGAAAATCTTGAGGGTAGGCATCAGGACCTAGATCTTCCCTCACCACTCAACCAGAGCCAGGTACCGTTTTTGCTTGGTTTTTTTACCTTGTGCCAGCCTGGCTGTCCAACTGTGTGAATTCAGGTACCTTCCTGGAAAGCAGAAGTTATGCTTGAGACCTCCTCCAGCTGAGAAGTGAACTGGATCTAGGTTTGCCACTTCCTGCAAAACTGGGCTTTCAGGGCAAAGTTGGCTGGGATCTTGAAGCAACACTACTTTTATGGGACAGCTATGCTTTAAAAAGAAAGCCACTATGACTACATTTTGAGAGAAATCTAATTTTGCTGGTACACATTAGTTATGTACAGAGCACAGCTACTGTTAGGGTGATCAGGGTGCTGCTCTGCCTAGTTTCTAGGCTCGTCAGTGCTCAGGCTCAACCGAAGCGCTGCATGGCTTGGACCAAAGAAGTTGTGATGTATACAAAGACTGACTTTTGAGCACCTAAAGCATCCTCAGACCCAAAGGAAAGTGCTTGGTGAGTTTTGGTGCTGCTTGGGCTGTATGGGAGTTCAGGAAAACTTCCTTTGGAGATTTGGAGTTTGAAAAACTTTAGTTATTTATATTCTGGCTTGGATCTGGTCTGTGATATGACTGACTGTTGGATTCCCTATGTTGTGCAGGAGGACGACTCACCGAAGCATTTCCTGAAGTACTATGTACTCCCTTAACTCTTAAGTAGCTGGTATATTAACCTGGACATGAGTGGCTGCAATCGCTGTGTCTTCATGACCTAATGTCCTTTACAACAGTATCATCTACAGGAACTGTGACGACTGAGTTTGGAAGTTGTGGTATGCTGCTGGGGTGGCTTTTTGAAGCAGACTTGAAAATGTGTTACATGGTTACTGCAGCTTCAATTAATGCTAATATTTGGTATATTTTTGTTCCATCCCTCATTTTCTATGGATTCATGGAGTCTAAGACTAGAAGGGGCAAACTGATCATCTTGTTCAACTGCAGGAATATGAGAGTCAATAAATGTTTCTCTAATGTTGTTTCTTCAGCATTCCTATCATTTTCGGCACATATTGCGCACATATTACCTTTCATCATGAGCTAATGCTGGTTTTGCTGTAAGGAAATTATGTGACTGTGAAATAGAAACAGACGTAATCACTAGATTGAGGACAGGTGTTCTGTTTCGTAGGATCATCTCTGTCAGTATATTATTCACCTTGTTAGAATCAGCAGAACATGAAAAATCAGTGAATAAGTCCATCTTATTCTACACACAGCAGTCCTGCAGCAATCTGTGCTCAGCAAACCTTGGACTAGGGTATTCTTAACTTTAGAAAAGCATTTCAGTTTTTCTGAGCAGCCTTCACTGGATTTCCTAGTGAAAAATGCAGAGCACTTGTGCATGAATTCAAGCCATTTTTCTTTCCCTTGATCCTGGTGTTCCAGGAGAGCCAGTTTTGCCAAACTCGTATAGAGTAATCTCCTGTAATCTCTCAGTAAGTCAGTGCGCGTCATGCCAGTTAGGACCTGATAAGTCACTACCGAAAGAAAAACCTTGGTCAGGGTTTAAGTCATGGCACACCTCTGCAATTGTGGCCTTTCATGTTGCTGTAAACATGACTTGAGAAGGCAGGCTTGACTGTAGTGGGCTTTCTGGCATGCAAAGTTGCTTTGATCTTTCTTACTAGAGCAGAGCACACAGAGACTTCCACCCTCAGTTTTTGCATCTAAGATGAGCTGGGTAGAGCTCTTTTTTAAAGCAAGCAGATGTTTTGCAATCTGTTGGTAAGCCAGAGAAGTGGCTCAAGCGGCTGGCTGTGCTGGATGGGAGTGCGTTGCTTGACTTTTATTTTGCCCTTGCTGGCAATATACCTGAATGTTGCTTGGCACATTTTGCATAAAGATTGTACTTAGCCCATAACAGTTTGCCTAATGAACCATTTGTCCTCTAGTAGGTGATGCTTTTAAACCTTTAATGAGCTGTCAGGTGAATTGCAGTGGTTGGCACTGCTGGACGGGGATACCGAAGGTGCAGGGGTACTAAGGTAAAGGTCTTGTTCAGAGCTTCCTATCGTTGAAGCACCAAAGCTGTAATTGCATAAACAGAACCGCTTCAGCCAGCCCAACGTGTCATTATCGATTTTCCAGCTAATCTGTTCATTCATCTTAATGGTGCAGAACTTGTGCTTCGTGTCACTCTCTGCCTTTGTTCTACTCCTTCATCTCTTGAAACGTCTGTCATGAAGAAAGTGTTTATCTTGAATTATGTGTTGAAGAAGGTTAGAGTGCACACTTCTGAAGCTTGGCATGAAATTTCCTAAACAAACCTTGCCGGTTGCTTCGTGAAAATAACTGAGGTATGGATTTCAGATTAACATTGTGCATTAATGTTTTTGGAAGCACTTTAAAATAACAGCCGTGGTGTTGGTGAATAAAGGAATCCCGTTGAAGTGCATGTGACATCTGCATTATTAACAAATCAGTTTATTCATTGTAACGAATATTATTATGATAAATATTATCTTAATGCATGATGATTAACAGTTATTACAGAGACTTTTTATTAACTGAAACATTTACTTGTGTTATATTTTAACTTAATATAGCACAGGATTTAAACACTTTTCTACTTGGATGTTTTTGTATTGGGCTAATGCTGGTATTGTGTTGCTGTACAAACACTTGTGGGACATACGTACGTGGGGAAGTGAGAAGCACAATATGAAGGCTCAGGGGCCCACCGGAGCTTGAGGCACAGAAAAGATTACACTAGGATCTGCAGAGAGTCTCTGAGTCACAAGCAGCTCACTGCTGTGGAATGAAATGATTTCACTTCAGCCCCTCTGCTTCTCTTTTTCCAATGGCTATCTATCTTAAATTAAAGTTGTGATCTTTTCCGTACCCTTTAGTAGACATGGTCTCTGCTGGATTTCTTCAAGTTATATATAATATTCCACTTCTATTCCTGTAGCTGCTTGTGCCTATTCTTATGTGTTGCCTGTTTTTCCTGAATTCAATCTTTTTTTTTTTTTCCCAATCAGTATTAGCTATACTTCTGTGTCTTTTTTTATATATATTGTATTAAGATGCCTGGAAAATTTTTTAGGGGGAATGAACAAAAAAGCAAAGTACAATTTTTAAAATAACAAATATGTTCAGGAAGCTGTTGGGACTCTCAAGGTTTGTTTTCCCTAAATTCACATGTAAAAACAAATAAAAGAGAACAGGTTTATTAAACGCATTTGACTACTTTGCTTTCTTAGAAGTGAGGATGCTGCTTCTCCACTTCACTTAAGACCTTTGCTGTTCAAATTTCAGTAATTTATGGAGGTATATACTAAATCTTAAGGACACGAATACTTCTATATAAATCAATAGGATTACTCGTGCTCAAAACTGAAACTATGTCTATGCACCATTCTTACTGAAGCCTGAAATGTGTTCTGTAATCCAATTAACAATCCTCTACTTTTTTTCCCCACACTTCTTTTTGTATCTCAACAGTAGCACATTGTTACTTTTCCTGTGGTTTAAGGATTTCTGAATGGCTGGTATCAATACTACGGTGAATTTGGAAACGCATGTAGTACTCAGTAATGCAGCTAGACATGGTGAAATTCGTTTCTGTAATTAAAACAATACTTCCAGTTTAAATTCAGTTAAAAAAACCAGTTGGTGATGTCTGCTTTCAAATAAAATTCTTGCAATCCTGTTAAGCTCAATGGAATTGTCAGTTTGTATTTGAACTCAGGATTTAATTTCTTTAGGGTCCAATATTAAATTGAGCAGTGTGTGTGGATACTGCACTTACTCTAAAAGTGATGTCAAGGTCTTACAAATCTTCATTAAAAGTAAGCATAAACCAAAAGAATTGAATAAGAGATCTGTGGGCTTTGAAATGTCCGCGTTCCTTTTCCAATCTTGAAATGAATTATATTTATTAGATCTTACATTTATTCAAAGTGTGGAGTAGAACCAACTGTTTTAAATCAGCTTCCTCTTAATATATAGAACTAAACTGCTTAAACAACAGTGGAAGACACAAATAATTACACTCCTTTTTGTCAAACGAGCAGGATTAAGGAAGACAGAACCAGAATGGTTGTCAGTAATAGAGATTAGTTAATATAATACCTAACAGCAGCATTGCCAGTATCCAGATCTACTTAGGAAGGATAATGGCGTACCAATTTGGGACTTTCAGGTTTATACAAATGCTAATAGGTGACTTCTGCTTTAGGAACATAGAAGGGCAGGAACAGATAATTTAGATGATGCTCAGGTGCCAGTACTTGTTGAGAGACTTTGTAACAAGATGAAATTTCTCAGCAAAATTTGTAGATATTTGTGTTGTGCTGTGTGATTATTTTTGTGTGTTTGTTACTTCTTTGAGGAAATCAGTGCATCGTATAATTGCTTAGGAAATAAACTGCTGCTGTATTATTTGAAATGTCAATTTTGTGTTGCACTAGACCTCTCATAAGTGAAAAGTAAGAGAGAAATAGGGTTGCCATAAATGACATTTTGATAATCTAGGTCACTGACACAAAATTAGCTCTGAAAGGGATGTATTTAGTACTGCTCCCAAACTTTGAACTGTTCAAGTAAATCTCTTTTATTGATCATTAACATTCCTCACCTGTTCCTTGAAATTCCAGTTATCTCTGGGTTAGAATGTTAAGAAATACATTATTTCTATTTTAGGACCGTGGAACTTGTAAATAAACTTCTAAAATTGTTAACAGATTTATTCCTAATCTGTTTTCTGCTGAGATCCGAAGGGGTACATTTTGGAATGGAATTTATTTGTCCTTTAAACAAGTGTGAAAACTTCCTGGAATTTGACACATACAGGCTTCCTCTCTTAGTATGAAAATCATGCTAAATATTTACAAATCTGATATAAACAAAAACCTTATAATTAAAAAAAGAGAAGGTTTTGGCAGATGTAACGCTGCAGAATTCTTCTCCGTTCTGTCTGTGTTGCAGCTCTTATCACTGAAACCCTTCTCTCGACTGCCGTTGCATACCAAATTAGATCCTCAACATAGCGCTGAACTCAGTGTTTATTAGACTAGATTTTCCCCCAGTCAACTAAGCTTTTAAGCTGAAATCCTGACTTCGTTAAAATAAAGGCCTGTGTTTTGAGTACATTTTAGAGTTATTAGGTTTTTTTTTTTCTGTTTTAGTCCATTTATTTGTGATATAATCACAGTAAATATGCTGGAGACAAGTGCCAAGTCTCTGTCACGAGGAGCATATGATAGAAGTGCTAAGTCCATGATGCTTGCTTATTAAAATAGCTCTTGTACATGAAAACAGTTCTGTTGAAAGCTAGATTATTAATATATATAAAATCAACCTTGTTTATAACAGGTCTCTGGCACTGGCTTTGCTGCAGCCTCGCCCAGTGCTGGTGAATTCACTCTCTTGGAGGGGGAGTTCCTTAGCGTTTGGGAGTGTGTTTACATTGAATAGGCACCTATCTTTACTATTCATAATCCTGCCAATTTAAAAGATGTCCCATTTTCGACCTAGAGTAATCACGCTCATGTAATTACCTATTGTTGTAAAATGTTCTAAAATATAATTATATTTGACCAAGACATGAACATTCGGTTTACTTTCTGTTTTATCACAGGACAACAGATCATACCATCTGTGATGAATTTCAAGTTTTTTAATGATTTTGTTAACGAAATGAAATCACTTGTGAAAAAGGATCATTAGGCAGGTACCTGTTGGGTGCGGTGAGCAGGGACTGAGCAGAGGGAACACGAAGGGGCAGCAGAGGCGGAGGACTGGCGGTAGCGGCAGTAACCCAAGTGCTGCCTACGCCTGTGCCTAATGCTGTGAAGGTCCCTGGGATCAAAGCCACCAAAGGAAAGCTCTTCCCAGGATGCCAAACAATCTTGAGGTTATTGCCTGAAGGTTCACATGGCTTCCTACAGTCAGAGTATTTTGGGATTTTATAAAACTTATTATGAGGTATTTTAATGGGATTGTGGGAATGTGCAAGATTTGGTATGGGATATTTGGGGGAAGGATCAAAGGTTGATGAAGTTGGGAGGAGAAAGCGTGGGAAGATGGAGGGACAAGGGTATAGAAGCATCTTGTCACTTGTAAGCAGGTTGCTGGTCATTACACTCGTCTGACTGAGTGCAACGCCTGATTGCTGCAGTCCATGTTCTTATAACCTCCTATTTCCAACCATCCCCTTCGTACCCCCTCTACCCTGAGCCTGCCTGTATGAACCCTAAGAAACTTGGAGGTGGGCTAGCGGGCCTGAGCGCCAGCCACAGCACGTGAGGCTGCGGACCTGGGGGGTCCCGGATGGCGGGGATGGTGGCGCCGGGCGCCGAGGGGCAGCTGCAGCACCCACCGAACACCTGGGCCGGGCCGGCTGCTGCGCTTCACAGGACTTTGAATGTTTGTGCTGTGGCTGGATCGTATTTAGTGTTTGGAAGGTAAGGGATTACAAATAAAACTGTATGGTTAAAGTCAGTTTAGTTTTTGCATGTTTAATATATGAAAGTGACTGCTAGCAGGTGACTGGTAAGAAAGGGTTTTGTTCCGTCCCTCACATTAAGTTGATTTACTATTATGAAAGCAAACACAGATTTCCTCTCTTGTAGACTGGGTGCTTGAGACTGCACATGGGGTTTTGTACAGCATTCCTGAGATGCCTGAATAAGCGTGTGGACTCTCTTATATAAATAATAGTGCACATACAGTAATATATGTGTATGTAAGAATATTATTTTTTTTGGTTTAATTCTACATGGATTTCATGAAAGACAAGTACAACATAATGCAAATGGCAGGTGGAGAACTTTGCTTTTTGGTGAAAGATTTTAAGAGCAAGAAAGATAAAAGAGTGTCTAATGAGAACAGGAAAAATTTGTTGATGGTTTCTCCCCACAGTGGAGTTTGCTGAAAGATAAAGTACGTCGCATCTATCTACAGATATATGATCAAATAACTATTTGTAGATTTGTGTAGTATTTTCCTTATATTGTTAACAACTATGAATTGGTAAAGATTCTCACAATAATTAGAAATGTTTGTTTGAGGCACTGCATTTACCAAGTCAGGAGCGTAAGTCAAAGTGCAGTTGTCAAGTGCCTTTTGTGCCTGGAAGAGGTGAACTGTAGCATCTATCAGTGATTCATGTACAACAACAAGGAAAAGGTTGTTTCTTAACTGCACTTAAAATTGGAGATTCCAAATGGTATGGTTTTAGCCATATATACTGTCAATCAAAAACATCATGTGAGTTGAATGAGTAATGTAAGTTGCAAAAAGTTTCTAACATACAGCTCCATGAATATGCTGCAATATGTTGCTATTCAGAGAAAAGAAAAAAAAAAAAGATGTAAAAATGGGATCTATTCAACTGTTCGTTCTCTCTGAGATCACGACATTGAACACTGTGCTTGTGTGTTTGCTGTGACGTGCTTGTGAAGGCAGTGGTGCCTTGCACGTGCATGGGAACCCAGGAGTTGGTTCCTTTATGGTTGTAATTATGCATCAGCCTATGTTGTATAGAAATGGCCTGTGGCAGTAACTGTGAATACAGAATCTAGTATATACAAGAGTTGTTTTGGAGCACAGGTTTCAGGTATAGGTATGCTTTTTACAAGAGGAAAAGCAACAAACAAATTATACAGCTTTTTTCCTTCTAGAGAGCTATTAAAAGCTTTCAATCACTCCATTTCACAATTGAGTACTTTATATCCTCACCAAGTATTAGGGAAACCAATAAACATTTTAGAGGGCTTTAAATGGTATTAGAGGTATTATTTTTTGTGCTTATATAAGGTATAAGTACCTTAGTTCAAAGGTAGGGCTTAGAGAGTGTCATAAACATAATCCTAAATGAACTAAAATAGATTTCTGACTCATAAGAATATCACAACTTTTAGGATCAACATAGTGGATCTTCTTACGTATTCAAAACATGTATGTACATGTTTCACTGGGAATTTTGTGAATCTCACATTTTCAAATGTGAAATTCATGTTCTAAGGCCTGCTGCTGTTACACTGCACTATTAATGTATCCTTTGGAGTCAGAGGATGTAACCATATGTGGATGGATACGGGAAACGGTGGAAAGTAGAGGAAAGCATTTTGATTAAACATTTGAGTGTTTTGTGGGTTTTTTTTGTTGATTTTTTTTGTTTTGTGGTTGTTTATTTTTTTTCTTGTTATGGAAGGAAAGCAAATGGCTGTTTGAAGCTACTCAGAGTGTTGCAAACTGCTTCGGAACTGAAAATCAGTGCACAAACCACAGATGAAATGCTTTCAAAACAAGCGATGCCCTATCGCTATGGTGGCTAGACATGTGTGAACAAGACAAGTAGATTTATCTATGTACTGTGTAACGTGCATAAGCCAACTCGGATGTTTGGAGATGTCTATGTGATTGATCACATAGCCTCATGATAAATGAGTTCATTCTGTGTGTGTATCTGAATACAAACAATGTGTGTGTTGTGTGTCCGAAAAACCATTGTATATTCCCCTGGAGACTTACTGTTAGTTAAATGGTTTTCACAAAAGTATGAATAAAAGTGGGAATAGCAGCCTTATGATATATCTAAGAGGAGGTTGGAATGAAGGTGGAGCTAGGCTATTTATGGAGATGCCCAGCAAGATAACAAGAAACAGTTGCTATAAATTTTAAGTAAAAGGAAAAACAGTATCTGTATGAGGATAATTAAGCAAACAGATTACTTGGGGAGGTTGTGGAGCCTCCCTCCTTGGAGGTTTTCAGTGAGCAATGGGATAAAGCCCTAAACAATGTCATCCAAATTCAGTGGTGATCCAGCAGAGCAGGAGGTTGGTCCCTTTGAACCTGAGTGCTTCTGTAAGTCTGCGATGCTTGCTGTGAACTCAGTCAAAAATCTGCCTCCAAATGTAAGCCGTTTCCTACTGCAGAAGCTGATGACTTCCTTCCAACACAGCTGTAGTAAAATTTACCTCTGATTTTATGAAACAAAATAGAAACCCTTTATGTTGTAGGTTTTAACATAGCATTACATTTAAGTACAGTGTTTTTTCAATGACTTGTAAGATGCACTCTGATGAGGCATTGGCTGTAGTATAAGGTTCCTTGTTATCACAAAACTCTGAGCATGAGCCTCTTCACTTCTATTAAAATTTTCCTGCTGTCACTGGAAAACTCATTTTTTAGTTCACAGTGCCTTTGAATCCAAAACAACTGCACTTTTTGCTTTTCTTGATCCTCTTTGAATTGGCTGGTAGGGGGAGCTGTTGGTTGGAGTTCAGTCCATCCGGTTAATATTGTTTTCCTTTTTTTATTATTATTCACTAGAGGACTGACTGTTTAAATGCTTGAGCGAAAAGACCATTTTTTTCCAGTTACTATGTTCAGAAAATATTCATTTGGGTACAGAAAAGGAGAAACCAGGAAGCATGAACAAGAATCTCTGACGTTCAGCTCCAAACTGCAACAACTTGATCCTTGGGAAGAAGTAATTAGTAGCATGTATTTACCTAGTATTGCCACAGCTCTTTAAAGGCTTTAGTGTTGTATTTGTAAATGAGATGTCGCCTTGAAGTGATACCTTGATAAACTTCATTGTGCAGATCATAAAACCAGCAGGGTTCATTTGTATTTAGGATTGTGCTCTGTTCCAGCATTTGGAAAGTGTTTGATTTGGCTGCAGTATCCCTCCCAGCTCCCACCCTAGTTCAGATTGTGCTTTTTCTCTTTTCCTTTTCCATGCTGGATGGTGCGGCTGAAGCAGTCCTTTGCTTTCTGTGCTGGGCTAAGAGCAGAATGACAGAGTTGTTTCTTCCCTGGGGGCTGGTGTGGGAAGGAGTCAGAAATGTCTTTCAGAGAGTCTTTCAAAGTCGGGAGTAATTGATGCTTTTTGAATTCCCCAGACCGTGGTCTGTAGCTTACCAGTAGACATGTTATGTGGTTTTGTCCCCATCTGCTTGTTCCTGGCAATTTCTAGGAGTTCATAGCATCTTCAATGCCAAGAAGAGTCTGATGTCTTTTATGAAGACCTGGAAACCAGGAGAAGGCCGCCAAGTAATGGCAATATTCAGAACCTGTAATATAAACCTCTCGTTCGGCTCCTGTTCTGGTGCTGTTTGTAGTGTCTCTCGTGATTTAAAGACAGGTCTGGAAGAAGCTCAAGAGCAATACCTAAGGCAGATACCTAAACATGCGTGATGTGCCTCACCAGGCTCATGCCGCTGAGTGCAAAGGGGGAACAACTGATTTTCAGGGGCACTGTTGAAGGTAGCTTAGCTTACTTGATTGCAAACTGCTCATGCTACAGTCAAATCGCTGCCCTTTCTTTCAGAGTGCAGATAATTCTTAATGTACTGTGTCTTCTTTATGGCAAGGATCCAAACTGCGTCCACAGTTAGACATTCAAAGTGTAGGCACTTAAGGTCAGATACTACACCTAGGTTCAAAAAAAAAAAAAAAAAGACAAGACGACATTTCTCTTAGGTTTCTTTTTCAGCCATTAGAAGTGATCTACCCACTTGTTCATTTGTTTCCCACCCAGACACAGAAATTACGTGCAGTAAGCTCCGAGGGTGAATTCTTCTCGCCAGGATTGCAGCCTGACCCCTGCAGAGGGAGCTGGCGCAGAGGAGATCCTGCACTCTCTTCCCCGCTGCCTTGGGCTGCTGGAAAGATTTGGTCTGCGTACAGATGAGCCTTTTCTGTTCCTATTTTCTCAGTTTGAAATGTTGACTCTTTGCTCGCAGATAATCTTTTGATCCTTCTTTGTCTGGCCCACAAACTTGTAAATCATGTCATTCATGTCCTCGTGGTTGCCAACTGTATTAATGTTTAAAAATAAAGCAAGCCAGTATATTTTCTTATGGCAGACATCCTGGAGCCCTCTGTTTTGGATGTTATAGGCATCATGCTACACAAGGGCCAACAGAAAATTCCTGAGCATAAAGTGATGGAAACAAATTTATATATAAGATATCCAGTTTAAAAAAAAAAAAAAAGTAAAAGGAAAAAAAGAAGGGTTTTGCAAGTTAGGAAACATTTTGGGGCGGCAGATTTTCAAATAAATGGCCCTGATACAACCAAAACTGCAGTGACTCATAATAGTATCAGTATAACATTTCTCCCTCCCACTGGGCTGTTTTGGCTTTTCCAACTGACTAATAAGAGTATCTGACAGTCGTCTTTATTTCTGATATACTGGAAATGTACTCAAGGATTTCCAAAAACATTTTTAATACTGGCATAGTATTATCGAAGAGCTCATGGGATCCAGGTGCTATTTGCTAAATGATTTCTTTTTCCTGACTGTTTAAAAAAAATCCAACAAAGTATTTCAAATTAGTTTCAGTCACTTAAGAAGATTTGACAGGCACTCTGCTGGTGAGATTTGGCTAACTAGTGATGGTTTATTTTCCAGGGACTGTTTATTTTCAATTTGGCAACAGGTAGATATAAAAAAAATATTATAATCAGGATAACACATTTCTCTGTGCATACTTGAATAGACAGCTTTACTTGTGTGGTTCTGGAGTGAACTGGTTGCAACCTCTGTTTCTGGGTTGCCATACTCTTCCTGTTGCATACGATTCCAAAATTACATTTTGCTTTGAGAAGCTCATATACTTCCCTTGCTTGTAATGTGCTTTAAGCTGTGCCAGAGACAAAGTTTCTTGTTTTTCTTTAGCATTATTGGAACTGTAACGTATTAAAAATTACCACTTGCTTTATGCCAGCTGCCATGCTGGGGAAATGTCCGGGTGCTTGATTAAATGATAATTGCATGTGCGCATTCCAGAAGCTGAAGCCCAGACTGCTCAAGAACCAGCAGAAAGAGCAATAGGAAGGCAGTGTTGGAAACATCTGGAAGCTTAAAGCAGCAGAAGTGCTTGAGGAAAGGGAAAGACAGCTGGATAGCCTGCTTCTCTGACTAACCTTGATAGGAGTATATCGGAGGTCTGCCTCTTCTTAGAGAGGACCACTTGGGGCATGAACTCTCCTGATTTCTGGGATGTGAACAGAAAGCCATAATAGGCTTACTGCTGGTTGTCCTTTCAGATTCAGCATGTCACAGCTGTGGTGCATCCTCTCAGCCCTGTCAAGGAACAGTTTTCAATTGCAGGCCAGTTTTGTGTTCAGCGGCAGTGCTTCTGCTTGGCAGTGCAGTGAAGGGCTGAGTAACAGTTCTTCCTTCAGCTGTGCTGGTATTTGGTGGCTGCATAAAACAGGATTTATTTTTCCTTTTATTTCCTTAAACACATTCTTACACATTTCATTTTGCTGCTTTAAAATTGTGTTGTTTGCATTGTGAACTCATGCATGCAAATTCAGGATATGCAAGTTTTCAGGATCTTGCAGAACCTTATATATGTTTATATATTATATTGCTTTTTAAATGCATACATATGCACTAAGATTTCCAAAAGAATTTGGTCTGTTCAGAGCATAGAGGAATGTAAATAGCTGTTCTGCATCTTTGCATGTCCTGGTAATTTCAGTTGCATAATTATCTACCAATGGACTCATAATTAACAAGCTAAACTTTCCAGAGTGTGGAGGCTGTTCCCACACAAGTAAATAATTGCAGAGCAAATTCACTAAATGTGCGTTTAATTTAACCACTACATGGTATGTGCACAATTGAGAATTACAGGAGAGAGGAATACCCCCGTGAAAGTTTGTTTCAGCAATCTGGGATTTGAAGGATAGCTAGTTAGTTGAATCAGTCATGAGTTCATGAGATCAAAACCCTACTTGTAGGATGTTTTGATTCAAAGAGCACATAGTCGTGTGCAACAGAGGCTGGAAAAAAACCACCAACCTACATTTACTGCAATTTTGGTTTTCGTAGTAGCTTGCATCTGGATTTTGGACTTGATTTCATGTAATCAGAACAATCAGAAAACTTTACACCTAGGGAAGTTATTACACAGCTGTTAAAAGGTGCTTTTTCTGAAGCAGCATCTTCCTGTCTGTGACACTGTGATATGATGTTTGGTTAAAGAAAAGTGAAGGTTATTGAGTGCGATATTCTAATTAAAACAAGAGCATAGTCTAGGAGCACTTCTGCCTCCAGGTTCTTTCCCTAGCATCAGTTGAAAACTTGGGCTGGTCCTTGGCAGAAGTTAAGTGCCCCTCTGCCCACTGTAGATACTTGGTACTACTTTAGACAAGTCACTTCATCTCGGTGTTTCAGTTCTTTATTTATATTGCAGAGTTAATATGCTGCTTCTCCCCTTCATTGACTTTCACATCTGTTTTATCTCCGCCCAACAGAGCCCTGAGTTGGTCTTTTTTCCCAGCTCTGTTTTAAAAAAAACGTTGCTTGGTGGTGGTCCTATCTCAGGTGGTGCCCCTAACCATTGCCATAATAAATCAATCTAACAATAAATAATCATATTTTAAACGAAAATCCCCCATATTTCTAGAGGTTTTTACACTGTATCTGTGCACTCTATAGCGAAAAAAGATCCTGCCTGCAATATTTCAAGTGACTCATAAACATTTAATGAAAATTTATGGTAATAACCATAACCCTGATGTAGTCTGAGACCTTTCTGCTGTGAATTCATTCAGTTCAGTAGTATTTCAATGTGCGTTTTGCAGAAGTTTTATATTCTTTAAAAATGGAGGTTTAAAATTAAATATGAAAATAGAATATGTTCAACATATTATATTCAGTTTATTTTTCGTTTTGCTTTTTTACTGCCCACGCAGTTTCTGTTTCCAGCATGTCAGTCTTTTCTGTGACTGTGTGTAAGTACTTTATATGTGTTGTTGGGTGGCTGGGTGCTTTGATATTGTTGACAAAGCCTTGAGCGATGGACCAGCATCTAACTGGGTATGGTGACTGGGGCCTGAGCATGTCCGACGAAGTGACGCAAAGCTTATCACTGCTGGCCACTTGCAGAGCAGGGCACCATGTCTGCCTCAGTGGACCCTGAAGGCAGCATTGCAACGACTGCAGCTGCCGAGGGCAGCTCACGTGCTCAAGAACATGCCGGGGAATTTCCAGCAAGCTTTGAATAGGTGGGGCAAGTCAGCAGGTTAAAAATACTTAGGTTTTTGGTTGAAGTCTGCATGGACTGATGTCCATCCAGTTGATGACAAACTGCATGAGTGAAGGCAGGAGCTGAAGTATAGCAGATAGATGAGCTTTGTCCTCCCACGGAGAAGGAAGGCATGTCCTTCACCTAAGCTGGTTGTCATCCATGTGACTCCTGGTGAATCCCAGGAGTCTCCTGGGCCAATCTGGGGACCTCGTGTAGATTCAGGATTCTTTGCTGGTCCAAAAGAGCAGTGTTATCAGGACTTGGAAGGTATCCTAAAGACTCCCTCTCCTCCTGCCATCAAAAGCGGTTTGGTTCCTCCTGAGGTAGAACCAGGGAGTAGTGTTTCACCTGCTCCCTGCAGTGGTACTTAGAGTTGTGGCATCATGGGGTGGACAATTCTACTGAAGCAATTCTCTTTGGGTTGATTTTTAAAAACTTTCTTCTCTGGTATTACTTGCTGGGTACTTACTCATTTCATAGCACCCTGATGGCGGCAGGTTCCATTTTTACCAGTGCAAATCATAGAATCATATTGAATAGTGCAGCCTTCTGAAAGGCGTGTGGTGAAAAATAGTATGATTACGTCATCAAGGCTTGTTTGTTATTATCACTAAATAAATGAAAGAACAGCAAAATATATATTTTTTTTAATTAACAATCTTTTTTTTCCCCGGCTCAATTAACGAATCAAATTTAACTGCATTTTCACTTGTTGTTTAACCCCAAAGAATGACATGCAGATGCAATCTGTAGGATAGATAAATTCTGGTTTCCACTGGCATCAGTGAAACTTCTACTAATTTAGTGAAGATACCATATGGTCTATAGCTCTTTGCTTTCCTTCTTAAACAGAATAATGTCATTTCACAAGAACAATGGGAATTTCAAATGGATAGAAGACAGCTTAGAGAACTGAAGGAGTGAAGCATTTAATGAATTATAATGTAAAACTGAAGAAAAATAGTAAGTTGAGCATGCATCATATATGAAATTTCTTTAAAAAATAACCGCTTTCCTAAATGGTAGCAAAAATGTATCATGATGTATAAAATCTTGTAGTCCTTTATTGTCAAGATTTGTATGGCAACCAAACTATGGGACTTTTGGCCTTCATTCCTGAGGCAGTGAGGCTAAAATGATAACACCCTCTGCCTTTCCTTCTCAAGCTTTAAAACACATTTGAAAATTTCAGCCAGATTTAGCAGAAGAGCAGAAGTCTGGAATTCATGACAGAAAGTCTGCAGCATGGGCAGTGACTGTATGATAGCTTGGCTTACTAATTGCTTACTGAAAGCATTAGCATTTGTAAAGCTATTAAGTGTTAATTTTGCTTTGTGATTTTAATTTGGGTTCATTTTTCAAACAGAAATTAATTTTCCCTGGGCTTTTTTAAATTAGATAGGTACACACAAGCCAAAGTAGTACGTACTGTTTGGTACAATTAGAATAAAAACTAACCTTGAAAAAAGATTATTTTTATATATATGTATTCTCACGAGGTGGGACCTCTGTTCCTGTTTGCTCACAGTATTGGGAATATGCATATTTTAAAAGTTAAAAAAAGAAATATTGTGAGGAGTGATGTGTGAAGAAATATTAATTCTGCCAATTTGTTTTCCTGAATCTTTGGCAGAGAATCATCCTGCCCTCTGTTGACTCTGAACTACACTGCAAACTCAGAAACTTATACAAGTTCACAACCTGAATTAATCTTGCTTGCCTATATAAGTTCCCTCCTGCTGCTGGGAGCAGCGTGCAGACGTTCTTTCATGCTAATCATTAAAGAGAAAAAAATATGCTTCATTTCTTCTCACCTAGGCGTTAGTCAATTTGAATAGCAATTGCTTGCTTAGTTCCTAACTCAATTTCAGGTGCTTCTCATTCTCATCCATAACACAGGTTTTTTTCTCAAAGAGCATTGTTTAGGTATTTTTTTCTGATGTAATGCAATACCTCAGTCTGCAAGGAGTTAATTTTAATGTCATTGTGAATGAATACTTTGAAACAAAAGTTTTGAAGTCTTTTTCTCAGATTTTAAGAATTTGCTGTTTTATTAAAAAAAAAAGATATTTTACTTTTTACACAATAGGCAGTCCACACAGCATTTCTGTCATAAATATATCCCAGTATATCTAAACAGACAGTCCCAGTCACTGATTTGCATAGTTGCAGCCAAAACATTTCCAATTTGGTACTGATATTAGTAAGTAGTATCACTCTCTCTTCCAAAAATATTTTGTTGCTACCGACTGACATAGTCCTTATGCTGCACAGTTTCCTTGTGGAAGCTTCCGTCTTTCCTGCTGTTAATTGTATGATGGTTTTTCTAAACCATTGCTGATAAACTGGACAGTATTGAAAGATTTAATGACTGATATATAGTAAGACATGGTATTACTTTATGTTGATATATTTTAAACTAGATTATACATGTAAATTTTTAATACAAATGATGAACCACAGGGTAATTAGACTGATGCAAAACAATATACAGTATGAGGAAGTACTTACACTTTATTTTTACTTCTTACACGTGTTTCTCTAAAGCTCAAATTATCCCTTGACTAGTGGAAGACAATCTGTTAATTGAAACCTAGGCTACTTTTTTCTTTCTCAAGGCCCAATTTAGACTAGATTTCAGAAACTAAATAAACAACAGTCTGTCTGCCCATTAAAAAGGAGTGTGTCAGGTTTCTGTGTATTTAAGTCTTTAAAATAATCTCCACTTAACCATTCACGAGGGACCGTGTAATCTTTAAGGACTTACGCTGCCGTCGCCTTTTGGTCCAGAGTGATGGGGACATGCTTGGGTGTTGCAGGGTGGAAGGATTTGCTTACTGAAATACAGCTGCAGGTAGGGTGTCGGTGTGTACTCTCTGCTGCCGGCACTATGTGCAATACATACATTTAAAAATGGCGAGGGAAAGTTTTTGCCTATGCTGATGCTTTAGTTAATGTGAAACCCATAACAGATGCGCTGAGTAGTTAAATACAGGTTTTAAGTGGAATAAGCTCTCTCTCTACAATTTGTCTGTATTACAATGTTTACTTTAGTAAAGGCATTGCAATCATTGATGTATAGAAGATGTGCGTGACCCCTGTGCAGTACAGCTTTGCACTGCTCTGGTCCCTGAACCCCGGGGTCAGGTAGGACTCTCCTGCCGTTGGATTCCTCCTGTCTGTGGGTTGTCTGGGTCAAAAGTGACACTGGAGCTTTACAGGTAGGAAAACCTGTAGAGTGGGTGTTTCTGAGGGTACTGGGACTACTTGGGAAAAGAGCCCGGAGCAGGGAAGGTTAACAGACTCCCACAGTGCACAAGGAGAAACCGAGAGAGTTGGACGTGGCAAGATGTTTGAAGGAGGGAACCTACGTGACGGAGGTGTCAGAGTGATCTCCTGGGCAGGGACACTGGCACTGTGACTGGCACTGTAGGATTGCAGCTTGGGGCTGGCTGGATGAGGAGACTGGGGCAGGAGGGAAATCCACTGCAACACTTCACTGCAGGTGGAGTGTAGAATAGCTGTGCTTGGATCGCTCCAAGTGCGGTGCAATGCTGACCACTGCTTAAGGACCAAGGTGATGTCACGGGTTGTGTCCCAGATCGGCAACTGAGACAAGTGGCTCCTCTTTACTTTTGGTCTTCTAGCGCTGCACTTCTGCTTCGGTGGGTCAGTAACCTGCTGCACATCTTACCTGACTTTGCAAAACTCGAGATTGAGCATGTGGCTGCAGTGTGAATCCGAGAAAAACCTGTAAGGACATGTCAAGAGCCTGGAAAGAAGTGTCTTTATCTCTGCGTTGCTATTCTGTGCAAAGAATAAGGCGTGAGTGAAGACTACATAATGGTCAAAGAGGAGAGAGTAAAAGATGTAATAGCAGTGATTGCTGTGAGCAAATGTGTCATGAGCTCTGCAGAAAACACCAGCACGTAGAGGTGTGGTTAAAGAGTCAGTTCCAGCAGTGGTGCACAAGGGTATTAAAATGAAAGTTGCGCCGTTGAGATTAATCTGGTATTTCCTGCCTTTTTAATCAGACCTTTTGTTTGAGTTGCTGTGTATGTGTGGTCACATACTGGTGCGCAGGCGCGTACCGTTGTATCACTGTATCTGTATTGAATCACTATAAATCACTAGCATTTTACGTGCTAAAACCAAAGAATATTCACAAACTCAAAATCTCCAGAGAAAGGTACAGAATTTTTACATGAAATTTTTACTTGTGCAAAGGTTTTAATATCTCGCAAGACGCATCTGGCTCAAGATGTTGAGCTGAAAATAGCTGGAGGCTGTGAAAACAGTGTTTGTTCTGTTCTTACTCTTTCTTAGGTACCTGCTCATGAGTCACTGCATCAGGCCAGCTACAGTGCTAAATGAACCTGTGCTCTGACCCAGGACATTCATTCCTATGTCACCCTAACTTAATAGTGCAAAGTAAATAAAGGCAAATTGATTTAAATGTTTTTGAAGTTTTAATGCCAGCACTACTGATACCTTAAAAATAAAAAATGCCCTGATAAAATAGTTATTTATTCTTGTCAAAGTGAATTGGAGCATCTTGTATTTCTGTTTCAGGACTCAAACAAGAAAATTACTTTTTAATTTAATTGTGGTATTGAAAAAGATAAGGTAAAAGGAGGAAGATTTGAGAGAGCATTCAAATATTCATGAAAGGGTCTGGAAATAGCAGTCTTTGAAGATAGTGCTGCAATGCTTAGGCTGCCCTATTGGTATTGCTGGCTCTCCTTTGCCATGAGGAAATATTGGGCTCAGCCAGTCAGATGGTCACAGAAGAGATTCTTTTTGACTTTTGGGGTCAGTACTTCAGATCCAGACTCAAATCTTTGCAGGTGTGGAATTTCTTTGAATGTTTGGCACTTTACTAATTTATAAATAGCTAAACTGAGGGTTGGTTTGGTTTTTTTTCTTAAACGTTCATTGAAAAAATTGCTGCTGAACTGAGTCTTTACATGCCGTATTTCAGCCCCAAGCAGATTTTTACGGCTGAGTAATAAACCCCTGGAAATAGGGTTTTATAATGGAAAATGCAACTTAACCTTAAGTAGAACAGCACCTTACAATAACACATATTTGGAACCTACAAAATCCCTTGCTCCCAAGGGTGGTGTTATAGTGAAAAGGAGTGTAATAACGGTTTAATTTATCATAAATACGTAACATATTTTATTATGATTTGATTGTGTTGAAAAATTTCACCTTACAGATTTTAATAAAGCAACCTACTGGTAAACTTATTGCAGTTGGCTTTCTTTTCCTTTGACTAGGGGTCTCGTCACAGTGAGGCATAAATGACTTAGTTTTAGAAGCTGGTTAATAAAAAATAGATTTCCTTTCCCTTTGACTTGTTTATGAAGCTGAAAAATGACTAGGCAGGTCACTGGTGTGTGGCAGAGCTAATTTCTGCAGTTCTTCAACTGGCAATGAGTAAAATGTTATGGTTAAGCTGAATAATTCATTTTCCTTTGTGAACAGGAAATGCAATGAACAATCTAAGATACATATATCAAAACCAGGAAAATTCCCATCTTCTGCAAAACAGGAGAAACAGATAAATGTGGACTGTGCTATTTTTTTTTTTTTTTTGGCAAATTGGTCACCAGAAGTGCACTATACCAGGGATAGATCGGTCTTGATTTCTTAGTTTGCAGTGGTATGGTGAGAGCTGTGTTTCTTGGCTGTACTCTGCCTAAATTGAAGTGGCATCAAGGACTGCCGCAAATCAACGCAGAATTCATGTAGACAGTTTCCTTTCCCAGTAACCAGCCTAACATTCGTGATACCTTCCTAATGAAATAAGGATATTGAATTTTCAGCTTGGTTTATCTTCCCATCCTTTGTAATTTTTGAATTAGAAACTGAGAAGTAGAAGTTAAATTTTTATTTTACTGTGCATTGTTTTGTTTCACTGTTATGTCAGTCTTATCTAAGTTATAATAGATAGATTATAATAGAGGGGAATAGAGATATAATGTAATAGAGGGGAAAAAAAGTGTTATTTGACTTATTTTTTCATTTGGGAACCATTAGGATTGTTTTAATTAAACTTGGGAGGACTTTTGAATTAAGCATATGTTGTACACTAACACTGTATACTGATAGTAATTTTTAAAATGCTTTTTATGTAAAGTTATGGTGTTTATAGAGGAAACTTAGTACTGTATGCCAAGCCCTTAAAACTTGAAAAAAGTTATCTAAAATGACTTGATTAAAATCGTTCTGAATTAAAATTCCTATTGAACATCTAGAGAACCAGAAATAAATGGTATTGCTTGTTCCTTTTCAGCCATTCTTCTGAGAGCCCTTTCCTGAGAAGCCAGGAATCTCTCCAGGACATTCTTAAAATGCCATTCCTACAAAATGTGAATGCAAACTGATTTTTATTGCTTGTATTGGAAAGTGAGTTAGTTGAATTGATTACTAGTAATAGAGTACATCCTTGGTATTATAGTATAGATCTAGAACCAACTGAATGATAAATTAGATATTATCAGAATGTCACATCTTTGCATTTTTGTTGTGAAATATTGTTTTAGTCTGCACTTGTAAATGATTTTGATCTCTTTTACTCTATAATAATGAAATGAAAATTACAGTAGATAAAAATAACATGAAGTCAGAATGTTTCCAATTAGGGTTTATAGCCTATGTCTGAAAACATTTGGCCTATGGGCTTTCATAGTGGTTTCTTGGTTTGTTTTGGTTGGGTTTTTTTTTCCAGTATGTTAATCACTTCCTTTCTCCCTTGACTCCTACAAATATTGATTTTATTGTAATTCTCACAAACAGAGACACAAATAATTTACTAAGAAAACTGAGTAACTAGGCAGAAGCTAGATTTTTTTTTATTTATTTATTTTTTAATATGCTGGAAGATGCTTTGGGTGTGCCATAAAACCCAGAGCTATTTCTTCAGTCAGTTTGTGATCAGGTAAGAGAGCAGAAATGAATTGCTGGGCAATATTTCAGTTAATACTTCTTTTCAGTGGTAATGGATGGCAGTCTCGTGAAGTGTGATATTTTAGAAGACAGTGCACAGTAAACCTGCAGACCTAAATTGTAACTTGGCCTGACAAAAATCACAGCAGTTTGAAAAATGCTAATAGTGATTCTTTGAAATTGCTTGATAGTTCATCACTACCTACTGCTTATGAAGTTTTAAAGCTTTTCGTTACAGGTTGCAAACGCAGAAAGATGATAGAAAAAAGGGATAGAAAGGGGAAGAAAAAAACAAGTTGAGATTCTTGTAGAGTAGAATCAGTTCAAAGCTGCCTATTCTTGTCCTGATACTGGACTTTGTGGTAAAAAACATTTCTCATCTTTTATCATTAAAAATTTGATATTTTTGATCAATAATTTTTATATAAAATAAAAGCTATTTTCTTTTAATTCAGTGCACCTTCTTTTCATCAAATGGAGTATTAGAAATGACCTGAACCTGCATTCAGAGTGTTTCCAGGACTTGTCTAGGGCTATTAATTAGCTCCTGTAAATTGTGTACACTCATTTTGCATAATATCAGCATTTTTTGATACTCTGGATTCAAATAGTTTTTGACCCAAAGGCAAGGTCTAACTGCAGTAGTCAAACTGTGCTGTGCCTTGAAGGTCCCCTGTGAAGGCAGTCGTGGTGCTCAGTTGTAACCCTGTTGTGCCAAGGTTTAGGTTATTCTGCAGCATCTGCAACCCTATGGCAGACAGATGTCATGTAAACCCAAATGCTTTTCCATCTATCATTTAGTTTCATCCCATTGCCTGTAGGCCCTCTTTTTCACTTTAATTCCATGAAGTTCCAGGCTTGCAGTTCCAGCCACGTCCCACTAAGTTTAACTTTCTCCTTCTATTTTCTGGCGCTTCTTCATGGCATCTGCTATCCTGTAGTGAAGATGTAGTCTCATTTTCTTTGCTCAACAGCTTTCTTTACCAACTTGTTACACTTTCAGATGGACATCTTTGGCTTTTTCAGTATGTTTCTCATATTTAGGAGATCCTGTATTCACCTGCAAAACTGTGTGCTGCTTACAAAAGCTTAGCACTGGTTAGTTTGATGGATATGAGTTGGTGCCTATTACAGTTGGTGGTCAATATTGTCTGTGAATTCTTTCCTGCATTAGACTTCCTTGCTTTATAATTAAATCTCAGCTCTCAGAAGTGGATATGTTTTTACTATTCTTTTTTTTGTTCATGTCTTAATGGGAGTTTTGGTCAGTGCTTAGGATCCATGATTATCAATAGTAATGCCAAAAAAAATTTATACTTTGGTATGTACCTCCCAGTCCAGGTCTACAAAAGTGTAACTATTTTGCACTTTGATTTGTATATTCCTGAAAATGGTTTGAAAGCTGATAACATTCTTATCTAGCTTTTAAAGAATTACCGAAAACCAAGATAATGTTGTTTGACCTCATTATTTCTTTGATGCAACATCATGAAATAAATTGAAAACTATGGCGCTGTTCTTCATGTCTTGATTAACCTATGTTGAATAGCTGAACTCCACCCTTACTTTCTATGTTCCCTTTGAGAGGAAATATTAGAATGAAAGTATTTTTTTTTATTTTTTTATTCCTTTATCCCCCTTCCCCCTTCCCTTAACAAATAAGTCTTTTTACTGTCATGTATAAAAATTGGTGATTTTTTTTTCATACACAATACGTTTGTATTTTTCTCCTACTACGCAACTTTTAATAGATCAGATCAAAACTCTGGCTAGCAATTTTGTGGAAATATTTTCTCTATTTTGTGAAAACTCTTGGAAGCAATCAAAATATTGTACAAGGCTGGAACTTTACCTAGTTGTTAATTGGCAGGTTAAACTTTTATGGGTTTCTGGTACCCTGGCGATACATGACTATTAAAAATTGCAGGTGGTTCAGGGGAAAGGGGGAGGTGAGTTCCTGTGGTAGTAATATATCATAAAACTATATATTTCATGTGCCTGTTGTGAAAGTGGAGACTTTAATACTTTTTCACAATATAAGCTGATTAAAGAATCTTTATGGATCTCATTAACTAAAGTTTTCTCTGTGAACATTGAAAAATGTAATGCTTATGGATAAGAACAGCAAAAATAATTAGCTTCTGTGGTGCGTTCTTTGGTTTAACAAAAGCAGTGTGGTATCAAATGTGCTTATTTGTTCTGAGCTTAAGTTTGTCCTTTTGCACAAAATTCTGTCGATGATTTGGACATTTTCTTTAATTCTGACATGATCGAGCATAGGACATGAAAGAGTAGGATTGTTGCATGCTCCAGCTACAATAAAATACTACAATGTGTTTCATAGAGGCACAAAATCATGGAATTGTTGAGTTTGGAAAAGACCTCAGGAGACCGTATACTCTCAGGTCCTTGCTCAAAGCAGGGTCAGCTACCACAGGTTGGTCTGGGCCAAGTCCAATCAGATTTTGAATATGTCCAGAGATGGGGACTCCACAACATCTGTGGGCACTGTGTTCCAATGTTTCACCACCCTCACAGTTAAAAAAGTATTTTCTTACGTTTAAATGGAACTTCCTGTACTTCGGTTTATGCCCATTGCCTCCTGTCCTTTCATTCAATACTATTGAGAAGAGTCTGTCTCCATCTTCTTTACACCACCATCCCCAGTCAGACATTTGTACGTATGATAAGATTTCCCTGAGCCATCTCATCTCCAGGCTGAACAGTCCCAGCTCTCTCAGCTTGTCATATGAGAGGCTCCAGTCCCTTCATTGTCTTTTGTAGACCTTTGCTGGACTTGCTCCGGGATGTCCATGTGTCTCCTGTACCAAGGAGCTTTATCCCCAGAACTGGATGCACTCTGCCAGATGTGTCTCACCAGCATGGAGCAGAGCGAAAAGATCACCTCCCTCAACGTTGTCCAGCTCCCTCAGCATTCCTGGGTGCATCCTGTCAGGTCTTATGATTGTATTTAACCTTTCCCTAACCTGACCCTCCCCTGTGGGTGGTCAGTCTTCGGTGCTCCAGATTTTCCCATTGGTCTCAGTGGCCTGGGATTCTTGCAGACAAATCTTACCAGTGAAGGCAGAGGTGAAGTAGGCATTGAGTACCTTGGCATTTTCTATGTGCTTTGATATCCGGGTCCACTGCCCCATTCAACCGTGGGCCCCCATCTTCCCAAATCTTCCTTTTGTGGCTGATATCTCATTAGGCAGTCTTATTGTTGCCTTTCATATGCTATGTCAGATTCATCTCCAGGTGGACTTTGGCTTTCTTAACCCCACCTGTGCATGCTTGGATAGTGTCTGTGTATTCCTTCAGAGTCTCTTGTCTCTGCTTCCACCTCTGTTATGCTTCCGTTTTATGTTTGAGTTTTATCAGGAGCTCCTTGTTCATCTATGCTTCCTGCCTTTGCTTGGCCTCCTGCCACTCAGCTGGACTGTTTCTGAGTGTGGAGTTGATCCTTGAAAATCAACCAGCTCTCTTGGACCCCTTTTCACTTCAGGACCATGTCCCACAGGATTCTTACAGACAACCCTCTAACAGACCAAAGTCTCTTCTGAAGTCCAAGGTTGTGATTCTGCTTATTGGCCTTGTTCCCTTCTCTTAGGATCCTGAACTCCACAATGTCATGGTCGAGGCCGCCCATGACCTTCACCTTCCTGACCAGTTCCTTCTTGTTTGTAAGTATGAGGTCCAGCAGAGCACCTCACCTGTCCATTCCTCAGTTGCCTGTGTTAGGAAGTGACCACCAATGCCCTCCAGGAACCTCCTGGATTGCTTGTGGTCTGCTGTGTTGTCCTTCCAGCACGTAACAGGTGTTGAAGTCTTCCCCCTTGAGGGTCAGGGCCTGTGAATTTGAGGCTTCTTTGGTTGTCCAAAGGCTATATCTACTTCTTCAGCTGATGATTTTAGAACTTATTTTGTTCTGCTTGAAATGGACAGAGCCTTAACGCTTCATTCAGCTTTTTCTGTCATTCAGATTGTACATCACTTGCAGTGTTAAATGAAGCATAAAAATATTGAATAGTATTTGGAATGACCTTATTGGACCCTCCTTCAAATAAAATGTTGTTTCTTAATACTGTTTAAGATCGTTTTGTCTGTTGCTCAATGTTTAATTCATTTAATATGTACCTTATTAGTAACAAATTAATGACATTCAGTCAGGTGTATTGATTTTAATTAAGATAGAACAAAGATAGCATTCAAATACTTAAGAAATATAAGGATTTTTCCACTTGCAATCCCATTTTATCTAGTATGTGAGTGGTAGGTTCCGTTCTTGTCTAAGGTAAATATCCTTAGAGGTATTTCCTCTATGATGTATCATATATATTCAGTGAGAAATATCCCACACATCTTTTTGAGGCTTGTTTTTATTATTTTCTAGTAATCATTTTTTTCTGCTTGTTTTGATACTGGGAATGTCATGTGGAGACTTGTTTGGAATGGTCCATAAAGGCCAGAATGGTCTTTCTAATATTAGCCAGACTTCAGAGGAAAGGTAGGTGGTTACTGGCAAAGGCTGAAGAGGTTTATGGTTGGATTTTTAGCACATTCTTGTTCTGTTGGGTTGGTCCTGGGGCTGCACAGCCTCTTTTGCAGAACACAGGATGTTTCTGCTTGCGAAGAAGGTGCACTAGGAAGTGAAACACAGCACCGAGCTTTGAAACTCGAAGCAATCTAGTCTGATCAGGGCTATGCCAAGATCTGCTCATCTAACGTTATTGGTTTCTGAAAACCAGGGCAGGACCTCCCTAAACTTTTTCACTGAGATGTTTGGACCTTCTTGGTGTCCCTCCAGGGCTATTTGGGTGTAAAAGTACCCCAGGTTGTCTGTGATGGCTGAAAGAAAAGCAGTCTAGAGAAGTATATGAACCGTTTGGCTTTGTCTCCTTGTATTGGGAAAATGTCTTTAAAGTCAGGAGAAGTGTTTCATACATATGTGTATAGATGTGCATACATATTTATCATTTTATTATTTTTTTTAAAATCTGTGAGATTTGTACATGTATTTATTTCTTCCCTAATGACATTGAAACAAGCAATGAAAAATCCTAACATGAAAACTTGAAATCCCGGTTGTTACTTGTACACATCACTCTACCTGTCATAATTTCTATGAATTAATTCACTTTTCTCATCACTCTAGAGACAGTGTCACTGGAAGTTTCTTGCTGGGAATACTTTTCATGTCACTGGGCAGCTGTGAAATTCAATCTGTTCCTCCTTGTCTGTACCGAAATTCTAATGATGAATATTGGAAACACCTAGGCAGGAACCTAGAATGTGAAGCATGGTATTCAAGAACGAAATAAAAATATTTTGATAGAACTATCAAGATATTTTGGTTATTGGAAAGATCTTGATTTTTCTCTTATTTTCAAAGATTTTATTATTAAAAATAATAGCAAGGACTTAAGCTGTGTATCTCCAAGTACCCTTTGAAAACAAAAAAATGATCATTTACATTTAACATATAGCTTTATTGATAAAGTGTAGCTTTATCTCTCATACAATTCAAATGCAAGATTAAGATTTTGCATTCATCATTTTAATGTAATTTAAAATTCAGTGGCCACACACCAAAACGCAAAAGAGCGCTTGAAACGTATCTATGAGCTTTCACTGTACTGGAAGAAAAGATGAGTTCTCACACGTTAGCACAAAGAATTTATACAAAACATACATATTATTTCTTGCTCTGTGATCTTCATAGAACTTCAGAAAAGCAAGTGCAAGGAATATAATTTAAAAAATACAAAGATTTAAGGTAGAAAACCAACATCTCAATACAGAATGATATGCTTGTGAACAACTGTGAAGATAAAAAATATACACAATTATCATCTTGAAACAAAAAGATTAGTTGCAAGGATGGCCCCCGAAGGTACGTGTTTCTTCATGCAAATAGACATTTCAGCATATTCTTTTTTATTCAGTAAGAAATGTTATACTTTTCATGGTATGGAAATAAGAACAACTCCCAATATTACATGAATAAGTTCCAGAAATTTCAAAGCATGCCACCAACGAAGCACTGGCTTTCAGACACAGAAAGAATAAAATGGCTATTCAAAAACTGCACGCTCCTCAGCTATATTTAATACTAGAAGACAGAGTACCACTTTTACATTTATTCCGTAGGGCCTCATTCCAGAAAACACTTCCATGAATAGAACTCTAAGGCGCTGCTTTATGTGCATAGAGGTGCTTATGGGTGAGAGTGTTTCCAAGAAGAATTGTATTTGCTGTCTCTGTATTTGAAAAGTTGCAAGAGTTTAATTTATTCGGTTTTAAAAGCCATGCAAATGCACCTAAAGCCTGCTTAGCTTAATTAAATAATTATCAATGCAATTTTGTTGTAAAAGAACTTTAAAGTGAGCATTAAATTAATATTTTATTTAAACAATTTAAGTAATTATTAAACAAGTATTAAGTGACAATGTGTTATCTTTGTTATTTGCATGAGTTTCACCACATTTCATTTGAAAGACTTGGGGGTTTTTTTCTGCTTTATAACTAGTTATTTCTTACAAAATCCAGGATCTACTAAAAGAAACATGTATTCCATGTGTGCTCACTTTCACTTAATATATATTGAAATTATAAGGCCTGTAAAAGAAATGCTGAGAATTTCAGATATGGCTGATGCTGAAATGGGAGTTAAAGATCTAGAATCCTTATAAATGCTGTTATTTGAGAGGTAAAATTTGCTCCTTGAATGATAAATGGCTGCGTAGAATATGAAGAATGAACATTTCTGGATCTTGTTCTTTCAGTAATACCTTTCAGCTTGTTGTCCTTCAGGTTCCCTGCAGCAGCAGCATTATAATTTTAATAGTATGTAAAATCAGTCCTTCATTCCAAGAAAGCTCTTAGGCAAGTGCAATGACATCTGCACATTACCGGCAATGAACACCAAGCAAATTTGTAAGGAAGGAGAACTTCATGGGCTGCCACACATCAATGATCCTGGCTTGTTTCCCTGATTTGTTTTGCTGTTTAAATTTTCAGCATTGAGTCCTTAATGCTCTTGTTTCCTCATACCCATACAGAAACCACCCTTGTTGTTTCGCATCTCAATGCTGTGAATTTAAATGGGCTGTGAACTAAGTTCGTAGCACTTTTGTCAGGTTATTCCATCCTGTTCATAATGAACAATGCCGTTTCTACGTGGTGGAGTGTAATACTGGGGCATCAGGGGAAAAATAACGACCATCATCAGGGTTTTCTGTCTCCTCTGTTCTGTCCAGCAGTGTGTGAGAGTTGTGTACACAACAGGTTCTGCATCTTGCTTGGACATCTGCTGATCCACCTGAACAATATGCACAATTTTTGCTGAGACCTTACTACCTCTGTGCTGCCCGCTATTCCGCCCTCTGCTTAAGTGTTGTTAAGGGCCTGCTGCTTAATGTTGGAAATGGAGGGTCGTGATCCTCCTCTTCTTTGAGAAAAGCTAGAATGAGTAGATACCTACGACATAGCTGCCATTCAGCTCATGTCACGGGGGTAGGCTCAGTCTGAGTTGAACGTGCATTCATCACGTGTAACGTCTTTATCAGTGGGTTTTGTTTTTAATGTAGTTAGAAAGCAGAATATGCCTGGCCAGTGATAACTGCCAAGTCAGAAGAATGAGTTAAAAAAAGTGGCATTAAGATGCACAGAGCAAAATTCATCCCATGTCACTTTATCTATCTAAAAATTGAGCATCTGCTCCAGGATCGTCCTCTATGTTTTCCTTCACTGCTCAATTGAAATTGGTGGTCTGGATCACACTGGTGCCCACCACAGCTGCCTTTCTGCTAACTGGTGGAGGCATGCAGTCAGCTTTATGGTTACCCTTTTAAAATATAAAGTGTCTGCGTATCTCTGGTAATATCACTCTAATTGTCCTTTGATATGCTTTCATCCCCTTAATTTTCTGACGGTACATGGTTCTTTGTTACCAGCACAAGAGACACTTAGATACCCACTCTAGAGATCAGTGTTTTAATTCTATGCAATTCATTAATAAACACTGGCACTTCTATGAAGAAAGTAAAGAGATCCCCAAACTCACTGTAGCAGTGCTAGGTCCTGAAGAAGATTTTTCAAGCAGATTGAACTGTGATCTGGTTGAAAAAGGCAAAGGATCTCATAAGTATGTTTTGTTAGGGAGTGCTTTGAACAGAAGAGTGCTTTTGCAGGGACATGGCTGTGACGGAGATCTTAGCCCTGAGTCTTCAGAGTCTCAAGATTTTCCTAATAAACTCCTGTCTGGCATTCCTATTTGTATTTTTAGAAAACCACCCTTCAATTGCTGCCTGTGTTTTGGTACCTCTAGGCAGTTATGTATTATATTAAATGTTAGAGCAAATGTTGGATAAAGCCATTGACATTCTGACAATCTTGGAAGAAGAGAGCTCTTATGAAATTTAATATCCTCACCACAGAACAGGAAAAATAATCTTACAGGTTTCAGTAGATGGATGGATGTATACACTATTTTGTTTTTCTACATCAAGCTCAACAGTCCTAACTGTCATTAATCATTTCAGAATCTCTCCATTGCTATTTTTAGGAGCATAAAGAATTTCAGTATTATAACATGATCTGTGCTAGAAAGAGGTCAAATAAATGGTCTGCAGTGGGGATTTGCTGCTAGAAATACATTGGTATAAAGTCGAAAGTAACTTTATAATGCAGGACTACTGGGTGGCTGTACAGTAATTTACTAAATTACAACAGATTTAAGCTGCCGGAACATTTTTATTAATACTCCTATTTGTTTTTACAATCCAGTTACCTCAGAACACAGCAGTTTATTCAAAATAGGTATCTCGGATTTAATTTCTAAAAATATTTTGATATTTTTTATGAACGTTTAAAACCCAGAGGCTCTGTGGGCTTAGAACAAAATGCAGACATTTTATGGCTTTCTCACTTTTTGTCAGCTATTATAATGCTGTGTGTATTATGCCAGATCACCGAATGGAGGCAGCTCTGATTACGAGCTGAGGGACCAAGTGCTTCTTCATCTGTGGGAACTGGTCTTTGCAGGACCACGTACAAGATGTGAGGAGCTCAACTGATGCCCCTCATTTGCATGCAGATGTGTACATTTCTTAAGAAATGAACATCAGCCAGTGACAAATTTAGAGCTCTTGCTTTTATGAACTTACTGAAGAGTGTCATGTATGTAAAACATATTATATTTAATATGGTGAGACTAAACATGTTCTGACGGTGTCTTAAGGCCAAGGTTAGTTTGTTAAAAACATCTCTGGAGCTTAAGTTTAAGGATAAAGGCACTATTTTTAACCAGAGCATTGCAAGTTTACTACATCACCAGGTACTGTTTGTGCAGTGTAATAGTCAGCAAATACAAAAACATGTCATAGAGATACTATTATTTTTGTCATCTTTACTATATGGATGGTAGTTAAGCATACAGATGTACCTATTTTCTTTATTAAGTAAATCAAAGGCATTTTCTCCTTGAACACAGTCCTTGGAGAATCTGTGTCTTTTTGCTAATGTAATGAAAAACAGAACAATACTGGGAAGGTGGCAGATAAACCTGTGCATGGACATAGACAGAGCTTTAACATTTCCTGTGTGTTGGAAGAGCATTTTCTTCACCAGAGTATATAAAGTAAAATGCAGCAGTACACACTTGGGCTGTGATGCTATTAGATGTCGTAAGTGAATATGGCTTGGCATTGTGCACAAATTCAGGGGCTAATTTAGGAATTGTTTTTCTGGGAGACAGTATTTTTCTCTTTTTGAGTCCTCACTAAAGCAGCGTTTGGTCACAGCATTGTGGCTCCAATTCTTCTGGACGTGCTTTTAGCTGTGCTGTAAAACAGAAACAAGGTGATAAATGTTTGGGACAATTAAACGATCTCAGGAGTTGAAATCCTGACATAATAAAGTCAATAGCAGAACTCCCATTAACTCTAATGGGGCCAGGGGCCTGAATTGTCATCTTGGGACTTTGATCAAGAGTCGTGACATTTAACCCTGTTTTCATAGTAGGCAGAGCTACCAAGAAAGAAGGTGATTCCTTGTCATTAATTGTTTGGAGCACTGTTCAAATGCTTATGGCTTGGAAAAGTATCATATATAGGTGTTTCAAGGATTGCATTGAAGTCTTTAAATACGTCATGTTTTGAGATCTTCTGCTGAAATGTCTCACAAGGGAAGAGACAGAAAGTTGTTCATTGTTCCCCATGTTGTTAGCAGCCTATAACTGCTATGATACATATTCGTTAACATACAGAAATAGTATTTTAGAATTAAATGGATGTGTTGGGTTTTTTCCCCCCACTGGAATATCATGTATTAGTACTTTTAAGCTCAGATATTTTCAGTGGAAAAATAAAAGTGCATCATCAAACACTACTGAAGTGCCAAATCATGCACTGCTAGAAGGTTTAAGATGCTGGGAATTTTAGTTCTAAAAACAATAGAAGAAGTCTTGCTAGTCCCTTTGTTTACCATCCTTGTCGTTACTTCAAGCATATACTTTATGAATCTACAAATTATTGACTTTATTGAAAAGTTTGTGTGTTATTCAAGATGACTTGTAAACTCGACTCAATCTTCCCTAGCAAGGGAAACAGGAAATACCAGAGAACACTAGACTCAGTAAACCTATAAAATTTGAGAATGCAGCCCATTATTTCTAGAGACTTTTCACATAACACTTTGGGAAGCAATGACTAATTAGTTTTTGGCTTTAACAATAACAGTTTGAGTGGGGTTTTTTTGTTTTGTTTTTATAGCTTTCATATTAGGTAGAGGAGGGAAAGTGACTCTGAATGATGAAATATTGGCAGTGTATACACTTGCTTCTCAGTAGGAGCTCAGGTCTTTGATCCCTAGTACAATTACATTCATTGCCCAAGTTTTATTGCCATGCCAGAGAGTTAACAAGCAACCGCTACACTCACGACAGCATCCTAATAGACTTTTTTTCAATAGGTAATTGAATATTTAAAATTAATGCCTTAGATTCTCTGGATTCTTGGTAATAATTAAATGTTCACAGCATTTTTTCTTGACTACTTCAAAGCAGTAAATAGAATATTTACGTTAATCTGATCTATCAAATACTTCAACAATGCTTCTGAGCGTTAACTGTAGCTAGAGCAATATTTTAGTTATTGTTCCTTTTTCCTGCCTGAATACTTTGTTGAGTGTTATTCTCTGAATTCATAAAATGGCAAAGCTTGGCTGGCAGAAAGCTCCACAGCTTCCTGATGAATATTTAAATTCATACTCACTTTGGGTTTTTACCATAAGAATGGACTTCTTATCAAGTACTAATGAAGTTTAAAAGTTGCAAATGTGATGGAAGCATATGTTAAAATAACATTGCTTATTTTCTTTTTTTTTTGTTATTCACTGCTGTTATGAGCTTATTCCTTAATGATCCTTCAAGATTCTAGCTGATATTTCAGCTAATTATGCATAGGATATATTCTATGGGTAACTTTCTGAAAGGGAGCTGGGGAGGATGCTATTATCCAGTAATTAGAACAGGAGACTGGAAATCAGAATGACCTGATTTCATTTGCATTTCTTCCTCTTTTACTGGCCTTGAAAAAGTGAGTCCACCCGTAAGTGCTTGAAGTCTTTCTCTTTACCCTTCTATCTTTTCTTTTTAGATTAGGGTCTGACCTTTTATGGGTGAAGGTGTATCACCTATCACTAGTAGGAGAAGTACAGGCTACAGCAGTCAGACTATGGTCAACATGCAGTATTTTTTTTAGTATAGTTTCACATCCCAGAACATGTTAAAAAGTTTTAATGATTTTCATTTCTATTACCAGCTCTTAATGGGATAGTGTAAAAACATGGGCATGAGCTAAAATATAAATAATTAATCATAAACCTGAGGGGTTCCTATCCGCCAAGTAAATGTGACATCATGTAACGTCATACAGAGTAAGGTGCTAGAATTTATGCCACAAGTCATAACTTGTGCCATAAGTAGAAGTGCAAACAAATGCCTTTGTGACAGTAGGTTTTCGTATCACCCTAAACGCACAACCGTTTTGTGTTTCCAGGTTCGGTGGGCCTCACTGGAATAACCTTCTCTGCAGATGGTTTTCATTTGCAGTGTTAACTGGTAGTCTGATACATTGCACTTCTGTGTGTTCTCCAAATCATCCCAGCATAATTATCATAGCTCTTGGGGAAAAAAAAAAGTCTGTATAAAAAGATTAAAAAGATATGCTTTCTATTAAAAACCTAAACCAAGATAAACCAAAACTGAGTAGTATTCCATATGTACTATTCCATCAAGATTTGTTTGATCAGTTGACAATAACAAATTCAAGAAAGGCATATTAGCATCAATACAAATTCCTTTCTCCCAGATTAAAGAAGGAGATTGCATGCTGGCAGGTTTCTTTGTGTTTTGATTGTACAGAAAATGGTTGCTTGATTATGACAATGGAAGTAGAAAAAAAGATTAATAAAGGCCTCAGAGCATTTTCTCTATCTATCTGAACAGTGGGATGCACCAGCACCTCTAGCCATACTGGTGACCTTCATTTTGGCAAGTAAGGAGGATCACTTCATGCCATTGAATATAATAAGAGATCTCAAAAGGCACAAGAAGATATGGACTCAGGCAAATTAGCTTGGTGGCTAATCGACCATTTAAACCTGTGTGGGTTTTAAAACTATTTTCTGATCAGTACCTAAATCAGTGACTTCAGTGCTGTATTATGTGGTGATTACAGCAGAGCCTACCAGTTCTGGATGCCCTAAATCAGTGGCACCTAACCTCTGGTCACCTGCAGAAGAGTAGTGCACGGGTAATGGGCTCAGGCTATCACAGTTTCCTCTTCCTGTTGGCTTATGTTTTAAGGTCTTAATTTTCTAGGGCTACAAACACATTTAAGCAATTTCTTAGTCAAGATGTTGTCCACGTACTATGACTGAATGGGATGACCGAGTTGTGTAAAATTCCCTGACAGTAGCTTTGTGACAGGTCATATCAAAGTTAACGTGGTCAGACTTGATGATTGATATCTACTGTACATTTATTCCATTCCTGTATTTTACCCATTTAAAAATAAACACTTGGAGTGCAGCTCAGGTAAGTTTTGTCCTGATTGCTATATGAGTAAGGCTGTTACGAATTCCAAGTGGTCTTGAAATATTTTGTGAAGTTTGATAGTCACCTTGCATAGAAACATAGAAATAATTTTTTGTGATGAAACATTTCCTGATTCAGGATATTGTCAAAATGAAGTTCTCTGGATAACAGTAGAGGTAACCAAAGCAGTAATAAAACTTAATAATGCCCGTTCAGTAGAACACTGCAGGAGAAAAATTATTAAAAAGCATTGGTTCTTTAAAAGATTCTTCTGCCTGGGTTTATCTTTGTAATTTGCCTATAGAATTACAGGAGCAAGAGTACAGGATACTTGAAAACTTCTTTATGTTTGCAAGAGAGAGGTATCCCCAGTCCTGAGAGGAGGTCTCTCTTGTAATTCAAAACCTAAGTGGTTGAGTTTGGTCTATGGATGTTGTCTAAGAAACCCTTCCAGTTCGCTGTATAAACTTGTTGAAACACAGTATGTTATGATGAAACCTGCTATATATCTAGAGCAGTTTACTTGGGAAACTAGCAGCATTGATTTGCAGTATTTATTTTTCTGGAAGGTGAGAGGAAAAGCTGATGTGATGGAAATGACTGGCTCCCTCATCCTGAAACCTTAGACCAGTTTGCGCTAATTCACTGATGTATGTGCCTAAACACATTAATAAGGCTAAAATAGACAGGGGCACCTAATGACGCATGCTGGGCTGGGGATAATGGACTAGCAGAGGGGTTTACTGAGGATCTGTTCCACTGGGAACAGAGCCTTTATATCCTAATTAAGGCCCTGTAAACCTTCATTTAGTACTGGAAATCCAGTATCAGGTTTACTGAGCTGATTTTAATTAAAGCTGATGTCAGCCTCAACTTAATGTGGGTTTTTGACCAAAAATAATCTTTTGTAAGTAATGCGCATGTGCGTATGTACCTATGCATGTATCTGTTGGGGTGTACTTATACGTGTTTGTATTCTGTTGTATTTAAATCTTCTGTAATTAAGAACAGATCATCCCTATGTTTAAACTAGTAATTGTCTGTCTTTGAAGGCAATACTGACAAGTTATTTTTACTTATATGTTAACACCTGTCACGTTAAATCTAGTACCAGGTGAGGGCTCTGTGACCCTTATATGGGGAGAGGTGGGAGGAATGTTTGTGCTTCCCTAGTTTATAAATAACCATCTCTGTCTAACCATTGCAGAACCAGATGCCATGTTGTAGAGGAATAAAGCACTACTCCTAGATATAAATAGGACTGTAATAGCCCAGCAAAGGAAATAGGGATTTTTTTAATTTTTTTTTTTTTTAGTTTGATTTTAGAAACCTGGTGTATCAACATAGATTTTTAAAAAAAAAGAGTGCACTATAAAATCTGAGAGAGGACACCCTTCTATTTTCTGGTTAGGTGGATAGGGATACTCTTAATTAGAAAGCATATTACATATATTACTGTATTTAAGGGGTGTGTGTATGTGATACCCATGTGAAATGGAAAAAAAAGGGAGACAGAAAGAGAGGTAAAATACTGGAATACTAAAACCGAAAAGTTAAACAGCAATTATATTGTCCATATACCCTTAATTTTCCTCCTTTCCTCTTATGCATGGACATTTTACTTTCATTATCATGAGTTTTCTTTTTTTCCCTACACAATCTGGCTTGTTTGGTAATACTTGATAGATGGTCCAGTTGTATAGGTTGCTTTGTAAACATGGCTTATCCTTTCTTTTTTCAGTAAAACTCTAACTTTATTTACTACCTGCCCTCCAACCCTGCACTGGATACAGGCTGCTTTGAGTCCTGTAGGATTTTTGGTAGTGGTTATTGACAATTTTATCTAAGTGTTTTGCAGACAATTTTTTCTCATAATGTCCTTAAAAGAAGAGATGGTGTTATTTTTATTTTATAACAGCTCAAACTAAGGGCATTGCTGTGGTGAATTACTTTAGCTAGTTCTGGTTGAGCTAGGTAGTCTACCGGAAGCTGCATAATAAGATGTTCTGCATTGTGCTTCCCAAATTAGCCTGAGTGAAGCACTGTGGTTGTGCTATGTTAAGACAGGATATCTCTGACTTGCAGAGCATTCTGCTGTTTAGACATCTCCTCAGAGGTTATCTAAAATAGCAATAAAACTATCCAACTTTAAAAATTCTGTTTCTTGAGTACTTAGTACTATGGGAGCTGTGTATCGCATCCAGAGGGTAGTGGTCAACAGCTCAATGTCCAGATGGACATCAGTGAAAAGTGGTGTCCCTCAGGGGTCTGTACTGGGACCGGTACTGTTGAATATCTTCATCAGTCTCACAGACAGTGGGATCAAGTGCACCCCGTAGCAAGTTTGCAGATGACACCAAGCTGAGTGGTGCGGTTGAAACACCTAAGGGATGGGATGCCATCCAGAGGGACCTGGACAAGCTCAAGAAGTGGGCCCGTGTGAACCTCATGAGGTTCAAAAAGGCCAAGTGTAGCACCTGGGTTGGGGCACCCCCTGGTATCTCCCTGGCTGGGGGAGGAAGGGATTGAGAGCAGCCTTGCCAAGAAGGACTCGGTGGTACTGGTGGATGGAAAGCTGGACATGAGCCGGCAATGTGTGCTCACAGCCCAGAAAACCAACCGTATCCTGGGCTGCATCAAAAGAAGCGTGGCCAGCAGGTCGAGGGAGGTGACTCTGCCCCTCTGCTTCACTCTGGTGAGACCCCACCTGGAGCACTGCATCCAGCTCTGGAGTTCTCAGCACAGGAAAGACACGGACCTGTTGGAGTGGGTCCAGAGGAGGGCCACAAAACTGATCAGAGGGCTGGAGTGCCTCTCCTATGAGAACAATGTGAGAGAGTTGGGGTTGTTCAGCCTGGTGAAGAGAAGGCTCTGGGGAGACTTTATAGCGTCCTTTCAGTACTTAAAAGGGGCTTATGAGAAAGATGGGGACAGACTTTTTAGCAGGGCCTGTTGTGATGGGACAAGGGGTAATGGTTTTAAACGAAAAGAGGGTGGATTTAGACTAGATAAAAGGCAGATAAAGTTTTTTTAGATAAAAGTTTTTTACAGTGAGGGTGGTGAAACACTGGCAGAGGTTGCCCAGAGAGGTGGTAAATGCGCCATCCCTGGAAACATTCAAAGTCAGGTTGGACGGGGCTCTGAGCAACCTGGTCCTAGTTGAAGATGTCCCTGTTCATTGCAGAGGAGGTTGGACTAGATGACCTTTGAAGGTCTCTTCAAACCCAAACTATTCTATTCTATGAGCGTTCAGATTTCAGGAAGTGTTCAGGTTCTGTGATCAAGAGGAAGACTTTTCTCTACTTGCAATTTCTTTCCTTATTTACAGAGAACTTTCTAACCCTGTACAAACCCAAGCGAGTAGTCCTGTGGGTGACAGTCTCCAGGCTGAACATGTGTAATATTGAATTTGGAAAATAAAAATACTCTCTGGCACAATGCCAGTGGCTTTAGACTCCTTTGTCCCTGCCAGGGTCAACCTCCTTAACTACACTAATTTACACATGCTCAACTCTGCCGGTTGACAGCCAGTAGACATTCTCATGGTCTGGTTCACATTTCTGGCAGAAATTTCTGGCATTGCCAAATAGTAAGCTCAAGGAGAGTCTCAGTCAGCTGTGGGCTAGATTGGCCTTTTTCAGATAACAGAAACAGTGAAAAATATAGGTTGGAAGGGACCTCTAGAGGTCTTCTGGGCCAATACCCTTAAAACAGGTCTACCTTAGTATATGATCAACAAAGAATTTTCTTATTATTCCCAGAAAATGTTTTTTCTTGCACAGTATTTAAATGGTGCTCCTCAGACCCATAATTCAACAAAAGATTTATTAGGTGGGAAGAGTAAAAGGCACTTGTCTGGTCAAGTGATATCTTTTCTGGCAGATTTTGATACCTATTTCTAAGATTGTGGGAGTGTGGATTCTATGATAGTGGAGGTGTTAGTGATAGGAATTTTACATGGGCAAAACAATTTTTACCCTTCACCCAGATTTCCTCACCGAATGATTTGTCTTAGCTCAGTTGTTTTACCTGCATCTTTGCTCCCCCACACCTTGAAAATGATGGGAGACAAACAGCCAAGCTAAGGAAATGATCAAGTTATTTTGCAACTATAAGGAGCCAAGTACAGGATAATATAATGAGATCATTGGGCAACCTGAACGGTAGCTTCTTCACTTGCTCTGTCCCTATTCTGAAATGTGGAAAGTCATGGTTTAATTGGAGATGTAAGCAGCCTCTGGTAAAGTCATTGGGATCTGAAGAGGCTGAAGCCTCTCTTTGTTGATGTGTGATCATTTCTGAAGTGTTTCAGGAAAAAATAAAATCTGGCACTCTGTTTCTCAGATGAGAGCAATAGCATTAGGAAGCTTCTCCCACATTGTTGTGGGAGTAGTAGTCTCAGCTGCAGATGAAGAATCACCTCCCCTCATTTTGGCTCCTTCAATACAGCTTTGCTCTGGGAGGTCTGGCATGCTGAGGTTGAGAAGGTCAAGTGGCCCATACAGAAGACACACTGGCACGTTTGGTAAAGGAGAGGTCCGTTTTGGTTTCCTGAAATATGCATTGAGCCTGTAAAAACAATCCCAAAATGTATGGCTCAAAATGCATTTTCACATTACACCAGCGTGTACAGACTCTTTTACAGGAGTCTGCAATGCACATGGGTAGTATGCAGCTCTCATACTCTGAAACGCGTTTTTGACACTTGTTTTCAAAGCGCAGAGGAAAATAGTGTGACAGTCTGGACTCCGTTGCAGTCGGATGCTCAGGTAACTTTATGAACTACATTGGAGAAACTGGCTATATGTTGTGAGAAAAAATTGAGTTTGCACCAACAGCTTTTACTTCAACACTCATTTATTTGAAGGGTCTGGAAGAATATTATTTATTTGATAACGGACGCTGAGCTAACTGTTATATCCAAGATCAAAGCTTGCTTGCTGTGCTAGATCAACCTGATAAGGGTACAGTATTCATCATGATTATCTGATTATACATGTAGCTTATACTACGTAATAGTAATATTTTCCTTGTGGTAGGTTTCAAGTGTTACAGGATGGTATGTCAGGGTTTGTATTGTAGGGCTCCAGCAGATGGCAGAGGAGACAGGCTTTGAGAGACGAAGTTTTCAGGTACTCTGTTAAATTAGCACAAGAAAATAAGTTTTATTTGAGCTTCAGCAAACCTGCCAGTTTTACTTGACTCGGTTTCATTGAAATGGAACCAGTGTGCAGGGTTTGTGGGGGTTCACATGCCCTTCATAGTTGTTGGGCCTTAGTTTGTGAAAATAAACCATGCTGTAATAGTGGTTGCCCATTTGGGGTCTGAAAAGATTACAAAGGCCTTTTTCTCCTGTAAATTCAGTCATTGATTTTAGAATCAGTGCCTGAGGGGAAAGCAACCTACAGGGACAGTCCTGTTCTCTAACTTAAAAATACTTCATAAAAGAGGCATAAACATAAAGGGCTCTGATATTTGTTGGTATGAGCCAAGACCTGTCTCTGTTCTCATTTACATCACAGTAAACGCCAAATAATAAAACTGACATAGTCCATATGCATTATTAAGAGTCTCCGTTTGGATCAAGATCCCCCGTGTAATCCCATAGAACACTCAATAAAGCAGCTGTAGAAATCTCTAGGTAAGTAAGAAAATGCCACGTAAACTAATAAGCTGTACACAGCCCTAGGTAAAGCATAGCGAAGCATGCTGAAACAGCTGTATTTTTCTTCTTCCAAAATGGTTTTGCAATATGCTCTGTGTTCACCTGAATGAGAACTACAAACGTCTCACTCAGCTGTGTGAAGAACAGCATAGGCATCAGTGTGAATGTATAGGTTGTGAACTGCGACCTAAATTCACTGAAACTTAACATGAGGAGACATGAAAAAGAGGAACACACAGAGGGAAAAGGAACACTATTGCAACAATTACTTTCATCATATTTTTTTGGAAGGGACATGAACATTTGTTCGTGAGGTAAGAGGACCCATATTAGGACAGGCTGATATGGGAATTTACAGCATCCCCTGACGCACCTCCCCTTTCTTGTTGAGCTTCCTGCAAACTATAAATGGTTCTGGATCTCCTGTGATCCCTTTTGCAAAGCAACATCAGTAGCTGCAGCAGTGTTTCTCTGGCGGGCACTTACTGCCTGGGGAAATTTCTTTATGCTTTGCGGCATAAAGAAATTGCTTTTGCTGTACAGCAAAGTTGGTAAGTTTGTCCCTGAGAAATTCTGTGCTACTTTAAGAGGAGATACCAGAGCAACTCTGTCCATCTAATTCTTTTAGGGACCATGGGCAGCCATGATTAAATAGGAAGCTCTGTTGAAGATAACGGAATTGCACTCACTTATGTTAAGAGCCGAAATGAATTTTATTATTTTATGCTACTGCTAGGGTCTCTGTAAATAAGTTAACTTTTAATGAACAAAAAGGAGACTACATTTTTCTGGTGCATGCTGCACAAACAAGACAGAGGTTGCTAATACTAACCCTACCTTAATGGTAGAGAATTCCTGAGGTTGTTTAGCTGAAGAAATAGATGTGCTACCAGTCACCATATACTAAAAAAACTTATGCATAAGTGAGAAATTAGGTCAAAAGAACAACAGCTACCACCTCTTTCAATGACATATCAGTTTTTAAACTATTTCAAGTCTTTCTTTTCTCTGTTAACTCTGGCCAAACAAGCAAGGACAAAATGCTAAGTTACTAGACTTTTGCTAAATTTATGAAGTGTATATGAAAAGAAATATTTTTTGATCTACCTTTTGTGGTATAGCAGGATACGGGAAAGAGTTTTCACTTTTTAATTATGATGAGGTTTCATTTATTATTTCTCAGAGGGGCAAAAATCTGTCCCTCTTTTCTTGAAATAATAGTACTTGTCACTAACATTTGTCCATTCCAGAATGGCACTACTTGACAAATCACAGTATTCAAATAGATGTTTCAGGTCATGTTGTAGTTCTTTTACCAGATACTTTATAGTTCATATTCAGTTAGTGAGACCATTCATGAGGCTCTTTGTTGCATGTTCTTGATAAGGAATTCCTATCTAGCCACTGTGGGATGCCAGGTGTTTGTCAAGATCCACTGGACAGTAGACATCTTGTCAACCCCTCCTACACCGCTCTAAATATCTTTCTTCTGTATCTTTCTGCTATGTCTAATCTTTATTCACGTTTCAGTCTGAGCAATGAAATAATTTGTCAGGTGAGTAAATGAAATTAAATGGGAATTGTGGCTAGATAATTTCACCAGTAGCATATTTACCTACATCTTTTGCAATGTCTCAGTATCAACGGAAGCCTATGAAAGTTTTAACTGCCATCTATTTTTTGCTCTCATGTGGCATTATTGACTGGGACTGTGAGAAATGTGAGTTCACTTTATAGTTACATCTATCTCATCTATGAGAACATAGATTCCTAAACCCATGGTTTCTCAGTCCCTTACAGAATTCAGTCCATACTGAACGATGACAAAAGCTCCTGAATTCTATGCAAGTTTTGCACGTTATAGGAGAGCTTAATAATGTATAAGTAATAGAATACTTACAGTGATGCTGAGCATACCTGTTAAAGAGAAGTTTGTAGCTGCAGCAAAACTAATAAGGCATTTTTTTGTAAGACAATAATGTCAGAGCCAGTAGATAACATACTTAATTCTAATCAGCTTTCACTAATCACGGAAGGTAAAATTAGTTATTAGTGTTGAGTCACAACTTTCTTTAAGTAGCAGTCTAAATCTAATTACTATAAGTTACTTTACTTTCCAGTTAATACTTTACTGTTGTCCACAAAGGTTTTGGTGAACTGGAGGCTATTTATACCTGAGTTGATGATGTGCTGTCTTTTTCTTCAATTTATGTGTATGATTGATGTGCAGTGATCAGATTCTAATTCAGATACTGATTTTGCTGCTGAAAAGTTCATGGCTCTCATTAGAGTGAAATCTGGTATCCTGATTAATCATATGATGTATTTTGAAGATGGTTTCAAATTTGTGTAAACTGGCATGACTTTGTGACCTTCCAAATTCAGGAAAAATCACATCTGTGTTTGTAGGAAAAGAGGGTTAAGAGAAAAGGGAGGGAAAATAATTTACTCTCAAAGTAGGTTGTTAAAATTAAATTGGTTTATATTTTAATAAAATGTAGATAATTTTTTTAAAATCGAGATGCCACAGCATAGGAGAGTATGTCGGCCAGGTTCCCGTTGGCTTGAATAATAGTATGACCATAGAGTCTTTAGAACAGTAGAACTGAAATCAGTGGGAACAGAATTAGACCAATGCTGAAGGCTTCCAAAAACTCTGTCCTAAAAATACACGTGCTGTCTTATGAGTTCATTCATGTGGTGAGGTCATACATTTGAACTTGAACTCATTGCTTGATGCCTTTAACTCTTTAACTGGGAGCATCTGAGGCCCCAACAAGTGGCTTGCTGATGCAGCTGCTGATCTCCACCAGACACACAGCCTGTAGGGTGGGTGGCTGCTCTGGCCTGGAGAAGCCACCGTAGCTGCAGTATGGAGGCTGCAGCATGGAGATCGTGAAGCAGCGTGAAAGGGCTTGGGCTTGGCTTATGCTGTCCCTGCCAGTATCTGGCGGTCAGCTGGAGTGATGAAGGCAGCTTTGCTATCTTGGGTGCTGCAGTGTGTGTGTTGGACTCCAAGTGGCATCCAAAGCCTGTAATCCCAGGGAGTGGAATCCAAATAGATGCGTCCGCTGCCAGGTCTATGTTGGGGATGGAGGGCAGCTCTGGGCCTTTCAGCCATGGTGGCTCTGGAGCAAAGTCAAGATCCCTGGTGTGTAACAGAGCCAGGGCTTTGCATAACTGCTCCTGACACGTTTGGACACGGTGAATGGATGGCAGTGAGGGGTGGTGGGGCCAAGGGGTATGACCGCAATACCGAGGTTTTCAGTCTTCTCCCAACTTTCATCTCATCTACGTCCCTTTAAAATAACTTTGTATGGATTTATAGTCCTGGCAGCAAGTGCATAATTTATCTCTAGATGTTGCAATGCTATAAAGTAAATAAATCAAAACAATTTTCCGGCTCCTAGGATGGTTACAGTAAATACTTGGTATGCAAAATTTAGCAAGAAATGTAAAATCTTAACTAATTTTTTCTCCCCAGAATTGAACTGTGTATAGAAGTTCCAAACCAATTTTTAAAATTTTCCCAAGTATGTCATTGAAATTTGTTGCGTTTTGTTTTGTGGTTTTGGTTTGGTTTTTTTTTTTTTTCCAAAAAGCAATTTCCACTTTACATTTGAAAACCATTTGTGCCAGCACTTCTATAAATGAGGGCTAATATTGCGCATGAGTTGTGAGAGCAGATTCCCTGCATCAGTTCAGAAAAACACCAGGCTTTTTTTCCTTCAGTTTTTATGCAGTTGTACGTTGGTCAGCTAAGGTAGCAAGCTCTGATCCCCACAGATAGTTTATAAAAGCATGCTTCCACCCAACTCGAGGAAAGGGATAATCCGTGTGATAATTTTTGCACTGAAGTGCTATGGCTCTGTTTTTAAGTCAGTGGAGTTAAGCCTGTCTTTAAACCTGAGCTTAGCCTGAATTTAAACCTCTGAGAGATTGTTCAGTTCGAATTGAGGTTGTTTTGGTTTAGCTGATGGCTGTGTCGGCTCTCTGAGTAGCTGTGCTGGTTGAAGGCCTTATTATCCACGCCAGGGCTTGTTGTTTTCCATCTGGGGCTTAATATTTCCAAAACTTTGCCAGAATAAGGGCTTGTGCAACTTCTTCACTGAAGGCCAAAGTGTCTAAGACATCCCGATGAGTCTTGACTGGTGGTCTCTTTCAGTAAAAATATCTTCTGCTCAAGGTGTTTTGCGGGCAGTGAACTCCAACTGGTGGATTGCAATGGGAGCACTAATGCATTAAACCAGCAGAGCTAGATCTGGAGCAGGTAGTCTGTTCGTCGCTTGAATTTATTAGCTATTTGTTTAAATTAACCGAAATAGGCTGCTTAAATAAACCTGTCTATGCTTGACCCACCATCGTCAATTACTTACAAAATAATTAAATAAAGTGTAAAAACCATGAATGTGTAAATGTAGATCTAAGGCATAAGTCTTCCACTGAAAGGTGTTCAGGTGGTCTCCTCACTCATGTGGGGCACCCCAAAAGATGGATGATCTCTCTGTGAGAGCAAAGGGCCATTCATGCATGGCATGTTGCTGGGCTTAGTCTCAGTGAGTTCTGACTTCTCCAAAGAAGTTTTATTTTTTCCATTTTTGGAAAAAAAAAAATAATTGTCAGCTACAGCAGGTTGCCCAGGAGTGTGTCCAGTCGGGTTTTGAATATCTCCGTGGATGGAGACTCCACAATCTCTCTTGCCAAACAGTCCCAGTGTTTGATAACCCTCGCAGTAAGCAAAGGATTTTTTTTTCTTATTTCTAGACAGAATTGCCTGTGTTTTAATTTGTGCTCATTGCCTCTTGTCTTTTCACTGGGCACCACTGAGAAGACTCTGTCTCCTTCTTTAGTATCAGGTATTTATACACATTCACAAGATCCCTCTAAGCCTTCTTTTTCTTAAGGCTAAACATTCCCAGCTCTCAGCCTTTGCTGCTATGACAGATGCTCCACTATGTGACCCGAACTCTACTTGCAGATAGCAGGTGGTCCCTTTTAATCAGCTGCTAGGTAATTAAGCAGGCCAACATGGTTTTACCTAAACTCTGCTTAGAGGGCAAGGACTTGCTATTTAAAAGTATTTAATTTAGTCAAAATAATTTGCATTCTTTGAAGAGCAGAAAACAGAGTCTCTGTGCTATTACTTCTGTCAAGGGGGTTATTTTTGTTTTGTTTTGTTTTTAAAAGTTTATTACTTCATCTAGCTTTACCTGTTGGTAAAAATCTGCACTACATGGCAGGAAGTTGTGCCTGTTTTGCTAGCCCTCACCCTTCATTCCTGGAAAAGTATGAGAGTATCTTACGTTGCTCAGCTCTGACTTCATAGTCCAATTAAGGAAATGCACGAGAGACAGTGAGGCTATATTGCCAACCCAGAATAAAAGTCATGAGTCAGTCCTCAAAAACCAGTAAGCTCAGAAGCTATTTACTGAATAATTATATATTGTTTAAGTATCTTTAGGAGAGTCCTATGTTTGCTTTCTGTTTGGTTCTTTTTTAGTTTGAAGATTTATGTCACATTCTCAAGCTTTCATTTGAACCTTCTGGGATAAAAATACTTGTATATATAAGAAACAAGTTTTACAAGCATTTTATTTTTCATATATATATTTATATATACATATGTATGTGCATATGAAAAGGTAAATTCTTAACTAAAGCTCTAGCTGTTGAATTTAGATACTTAGAGAAAACCAAAGGTAGTATAAAAGGGAACTATGATAAATTGTATGACAAATTAAGTACTGCATGATGGGTCCAATTCCATCAGCCAAAAGCCAGTAGACAAATGTAATTATTTTGCTTGGAGTTTATTTGTGATGGGACATTCTGTGGAAATTATCTTTGTCTCCACTGTGGATTCAGTAATGCAGGAAGTACAATTTTGTGGACTTCAGTCTTTGAGAACAGTTTTGTTTACTTATATGTTTCTTATAATGGATTATTTACAGGTGCATGTGAGGCAGAATTCATGTCTCCAAACTCACTAGTAAAACTCTGAGCAGAATAAAAAGAAATGTTTCTCTGTCATAATCTGCACTCGTATCTCTTTATCTCACCTCAGAACATTAGAAACCATGCTAATACTTTACAACAAAGAAATGCAGTGTAAGGAGGTAATTCTTTACTACCATCCTGTAGAAATCGAACAAGTTTCTAAATTACATTTAATAGAGTACAAAGGGGTTTTTTTTGTTTAATTTTCTCTGCCTTTTAATGTTTTCTCTGTAATTATTTTGCAGCAGGTGTGAGCATCTTTGCTACCAGGCAACTACTTTCCTGGCTAAAATGTAAATACATGATTCATTGTCCCTGTGGAGCCCTAAGCATAGGACTTTAATGGCATCACAGTTAATTATTAGTATAAAGTTATGGGGACATATTTTTCCTTTAGCTGGCTGGGGATGCTGTTATATGAATGGGAATGATTTGCTTAGCGAAACTTGCTAAATATTAGCTTACTGTGTCTTAAGGCATAGCTTGTGTGAAAGATGACATTGCAGGCATTTCATTCAGATTACATTAGATGTATTATATTAATGAGGTTTTGAATCTCTTGAAGATTTACAAATATTTACAAATAGGTTGAACAAACAATGTCATATGTAGCTGAATTTCAGAAAAAAAAAGCATGTTCATTTCTTTTTTTCTTGGTATACAAGATATTTAAGTGTTTGCATTTTTTATCACACTGTAAATAGTAGGTCATCGGTCCAGATGCTTTTTTTTCGGCAGCAGCAGTGTCTTCCTTGCTGCCCTATGGCCTGAGTGAGAGTGCCTGTGCAGTCTTTTTCTGTGCTTTAGGCTGACACTTCCATGAAGTGGTTTTTGCAGTGATTGGGCATTTCAGCTGTAATGCTCCTGTGCTGTAGGTTTGTTTTCTTGGCTCTACCAGATTTTGCTGCGTGCAGACCCGTCCAGAGCCCCCTGCCTACCTGGGAACAAGGAAATACTGCAGGTGGGAGTGGGCAGTCTCTAATGGAGTAAGTTATCTATTGAGAGGAATTGCAGAGAGCCCCTGGGATGGAGAGAGGCTGAGCACATCTGACTTGGGCTGTGTTGTGTTCGTGTCTTTGCTTTCTTTGGTTGTTCTGAGGCACTGGAGCAGACACACGAAAATAAGACTTGTGAGGAAGATAAGATTTCTGTTTATTTTTTGGCCAAATACAACCCAGTAAACTCCACCTGTGCTTCAACAAGATTCTTTTAAGATGTAAGATGGCCTTGTCTGAAGGTCTTTAAATGCCTAATTCACTTATCTGGGTGATGGCACCCATCTGAGACAATACTTTCCAAAATGGTGTTGGAAAACATCCTGCTACAGTATTGTACACAGTTTCCTTATTATGGCATGGTGGTACACCAGCATGAAGAACTAAGTATCCTGTCTCCAGAACTGGCTGTAAACAGGTGTCTGGGGTGAACAGGTATTATATTTCTCTTCAGTAATCTCACAGCCTGCAAATGTTTTCACCTCAGGGGACTTGTTTTGGCATCCATAACATCCTTTTTCAGGGAGTTCCATGAGCCTGAGGGATGGGATGAAATTCAGAGGGACCTAGTCAAGCTCAAGAAGTGGGCCTGTGTGAACCTCATGAGGTTCAAAAAGGCCAAGTGCAGGGTCCTGCACCTGGGTTGGGGCACCCCCTGGTATCAATACAGGCTGGGGAAGGAAGGGATTGAGAGCAGCCTTGCCAAGAAGGACTCGGTGGTACTGGTGGATGGAAAGCTGGACATGAGCCGGCAATGTGTGCTCACAGCCCAGAAAGCCAACCGTATCCTGGGCTGCATCAAAAGAAGCGTGGCCAGCAGGTCGAGGGAGGTGACTCTGCCCCTCTGCTTCACTCTGGTGAGACCCCACCTGGAGCACTGCATCCAGCTCTGGAGTTCTCAGCACAGGAAAGACACGGACCCGTTGGAGTGGGTCCAGAGGAGGGCCACAAAACTGATCAGAGGGCTGGAGTGCCTCTACTATGAGAACAATGTGAGAGAGTTGGGGTTGTTCAGCCTGGTGAAGAGAAGGCTCTGGGGAGACTTTATAGCGTCCTTTCAGTACTTAAAAGGGGCTTATGAGAAAGATGGGGACAGACTTTTTAGCAGGGCCTGTTGTGATGGGACAAGGGGTGATGGTTTTAAACGAAAAGAGGGTGGATTTAGACTAGATAAAAGGCAGATAAAGTTTTTTTAGATAAAAGTTTTTTACAGTGAGGGTGGTGAAACACTGGCAGAGGTTGCCCAGAGAGGTGGTAAATGCGCCATCCCTGGAAACATTCAAAGTCAGGTTGGACGGGGCTCTGAGCAACCTGATCTAGTTGAAGATGTCCCTGTTCATTGCAGAGAAGGTTGGACCTTTAAAGGTCCCTTCCAACCCAAACTATTCTATGATTCTACGATTATGTAGTCTGAGAAAAACTGCATTGTTTTGCTTCATTTCAAGTTACTTTCTATGACTGTCTTTTGATGACATTTAGCTCTTGTACTTAAAGACACTGAAAAATTGGTCCCTATCCACCATCTCTATACTACTCATGAATTTACAAACCTTTATCATATCCTTCCTAGGACATGATATCCTTTTTATCCTGAATGAAGAGTTCTAACTTACTTAGTAGTTCCCCATCCAGAAGTCATTTTATATTCTTGCTGCTCTTCCCTGAACCTTTCCCAGTTCTACTGTATCCTTTCTGAAATGAGGGGACCCAAAGTGTACCAGGTATCAAGGTAAGCTGGGGATTTATACAGTGGTGTGATGATGCTTTCAATTTTGTTCCCTGTTCCTTTCTTAACATCCTTTTCAATTATTTGATATCCTTTTTTCTGACTGCTACTAAGCACTAAGCAGATGTTTTTTTTGTGGAACTATTTACAAATCTAAGATTTCATTCCTGAGCGGTTGTGGTTGTAAAATGTCATTTCATATTCAAGCTAGGTTTGCTCTACTTACGCACATCGCCTTCCCTTTACCTTCCTTGAATTCATTTGCCATTTTATTGCTCGTTCAGTGTCAGAAATCTCTTTTGCAGTCCTTCGTGGTTAGCTGTTGTCTTTACTATTGCAGATTTACCATTTCACTGCTTATGCCTGTTTCTGAGTGAGCCAGTGTTCATTACGTGTGCACAGTATTCATTTAGCCTCACTGCAATCGCCTTGTCTTCTCTGGGTGCTTGTTACCACATCCTGAATCTTAACTGGGCCTATAGAGTTGCTCTGACAGTCCTTCTGCACCTTATGTGTTTGAAGGCAGAGTTATTGGTCAATTTGCTAGCTGATCCTTGTACTTTTTAGGGCAGGATGGGAGCGTTGTTCTGTTCCTGTATTTGATTTACTTCTCTCCATGATTTTCATCTGGGCACAACTTTAGCTTTTTGAAGGTCATCGTCTTGTTCTCAAGCTCTCCTTACTAGGTGGGATTCACGAGCACTGTGTTTTCAGTCGGGTGTTTTTCCACGTAATGTCTCTGCAGTCTCTGAGGATTTAGCACTTTTTAGTTTCTCGTTTCTGCTTCAGGTGTTCTTATCCTGTAACTTAAATACAACTTTGACAGTAAACAAAGAAAGAGAGAGAGAAAAAAAGAAATCTACCTTGTTGCCTGTGGCAGTAGTCTCGCTGGATCAGGGCCAGCAAGGACCTGGCTGTTCAAGTCAGACAATTACTGTTTGTAGTTACATCCACTTCTGTGAAGTTACGGTCTGTCGGAGTTTATGCTTCTGTGTTTGCGAAAGCCACAGCTTTTTATATTTAAGAGTTCATTATACCCTTACATGATGTTCTTCAACAAGGGATTTCCCTGCAATGAAACAGCTCATATGTGTAAGCTCCAGTGGGATGTTTTTATGAGAGGTAAACTCTTAGATTACTCCAGTGAAAGACTGGGGGGGTTTGTAACACCAGTTAAAACGGTGCAGTGCCAGCTCCTACCTGACATTTGCAGCTATGCTGCTTGTTATGCATGACTGAGAAAATAAACAATGCTTACAAGAAATGCTAGAAATAGAATATTTGATTTGTATTATCATTAGGGGTAGGGGAAGGCATGTAATTCAACAGATTGCAGCTAGTAAAACATTGATTTATTTTAATTCAGTAAACATTAAAGTTGCTTGGAAAAGGTAAAAACAGAAAATAACCAGGTCAAAAAACTAAAATGTCTTTTTTGCCTCTGTCAATAATAAACACGCCATAGACGGCAAAACGGATGGATCAAATGGTGAGCAATCTGTGCATCCACTGCTTGGCTTTAGAGGTCCTTTTCCCATGGTTGGGGAAAACTGAAAGCCTTTTGTGAAATTAGGGACTGCATTATAAAAATATGAAGAAGATCTAGTTCTACAGTTTGGCAGGTGCTGTAGGTCTTTGTCTCCTTTTCCCAGCTTCAGCGGTCTACCTGGTACTGAACTCATGATACTGAGGTTTGGCTGTAGGTGAGTTCCTTGGCTTCCACTGCACGCTGTGCCTGCAAGTCTGTCTATCCAGCTGTGTAGCCAGCCTTGAATTGAAGGCTGCAGGGCTTTTTATCCGAGCAGGTATCACAGCTTCCAGCAGTGGGACACTAGGTGCACGGTCACTTGAGCCACTTGGTGACAGAGCTCTGTGCGCTCCCTACAAGGGCCAGCCTGGCACTCCTGCATGGTAGCACCGTTACACAGGTGGACCGTGAGTGCTCAAGGGATGTGACACCTGCATGTGTTTTCTCCAGTAGAGCAAAATTAGACTGTTATTGCATTGCTGTTAGCGCTAAGAAAAAATGCAAAATGGAATAACTTACAGCTTGTGGAGCAGTATAGTTGCAATTACAAAAACAATGTAAAGACATGTTACACCAAATAGAAAAGGAAATAAGGTCAGAAGACTAGAATATACTCATTAGGTTAATTTTAGATTGCATAAATTACTGATTATAGCTGGGATATAATGACTGAAATCCTAAGTTCCGTACTAGTTCTCTGCCAAATAATAAAAACTAATTTCCGAGACGCTGATGTAGATGTTGATGTTTTTCTATGGCTTGAGGCAATACTGCAGAAAATGATGAATATCGTTTTAAGAAAATAATATATATTTGGAAATATGTTTGTTTCATATAACAAAGGAGCATTGTGTCTTGTGTTTGTGTTATACTTTCTTAAAGTAAGAAGGTGATTATACCTGACATAAACAGCTGTTTCTACCCAGATGCATACTTTCCCCATGGAGTCATCTGTGGGATTTTGACATGTGATAGCACAGTAAAACCAGGTTCATGTATGCTTTCCGATTAATTGTGATAATAAGTTGTCAAGCCACAACACTTAATTTAGTACAATGAAGTTGGGTTTTAGTGGTTTTGATAAGATTTTGAAACAGTGATGGACAATGCACCTTTTTTTTTATTTGTAACGGAACTGTTTATGGTGGCAGATTTTTATAGAAGCAGTAATTTTGCTAACAATTGCACTGTCAACTCTTATCTCCAGGTGGGAAAACAAAAACATGTGTATTGAACACATATTTCACTGCTAAGTGACATGGGAATTTTAATTTGTAATCTTTCAAAGGAAGTAAATAACTTTTTTTCTGTTTCTGTTTAATGACCCCCCCACCATCCTAATCAATCAATTTTTCCCTTTGAAATCAATTTTACTCTATTTTTGGAGCTTATCAGTTGTAGGTGACAGCAGGCAATTTCCTATGGATTGGACAGACATGAAGTAAAGTCTGTATCCTTCAAGTCAGATTGCAGGTCAGGGGAGGGGACATACTCTGAAGAATTTGCACCTTTGCCTTGGGAAAGCTGCAATACTTGATGTTTGATTCTTCATTCACTCTTGCCTGTGCCACTTCTAAGCTGGAACAGAAATCTCTCCACCAAAGCTTCTCTCCTGCAGGTGTTTCTTCCATAGCAGTGAACACCATGAGTTCACAGAGCTTCCCGACCATGGTACAAGAAGCTTAGTAGTTTGAATGAAAGCTCAGATCTTGCCATAGCTGGGAGCCAGATTTTTTGGAGAATATATTTCATATAACATGTTTATATGAAATATGTATTCTGATAAGTAAGTTTGTTGATTTTCCAAGTTTTCATACTTAATCTACATGGTCATTGCACCAACTTTCAGGCACTTGTCTCTATTCACTATGATAACGGGTATCCTAAATGGCTCACTAAGGTAAAATAAAGAAGGAAAAGGTCTGCTGGTCTTTTCAGTGTACCTTATGCTGTGAGACAAACATATATATTTCACTTGGCAGTATTTTCTAAGTGCTCTTTTGGGTGGGGTACAGGGGTAGACTCCAGAGCTGCTTGAGCCAGTGGCAGAACATCCCATTGGCTCCACCACAAAAAACAACTCAGCCCATGTGTTTCACTTTTTTGAGAAATGTGATATACATTTGCGGGTTTCACAGTCCCTCTTGGAAGTCAGACGTTCTGATCTTTGGACACCTAATGTTCAGCATCTTGTCAGAAAGTAAATAATAATAATATTTTAAAGGTTTTGATAAATTATAATCTGAAGAAAACAAGCTTTTAAAAAAGAAAGATGGTAAACCACATATTATGCATCTTATATGGTAGAAATGTTGTCTGTCATAGTTGCTCCACTGATCTGATATGTTTTCAAAAGAAATTTCATACTCCATGCAACCACGTATCTTTGCCACGTTTCCCAGCTTAAACAGAAATAAATCAAATAGCTGCAGATAAACTAACTAGCATAAAAATGGATACTATTGATGATTTAAATTTAGAATGACATACCAGTCTTCCTTGATTCATGACATCGTTGTTATAAATGACGATAATAATTTTTAATCTGTTATACTGACCATATTGAGTCATTTACATATTGGGTTAGTTATTGAGCTGTGTGGAAAGTTTGCACTTGAAGTGGAAAGACAACAGAAAGGGAGGGGAAGTGTAATTCAATGAATTGCAAAGTAGCAGGAATTAGGAAGTGTCTTGTTAGCTTCATAGTTTTAGCTTTGTTATTTTTTCATATTCTAATGTCTTTTTTTTTTTTTTCCCCCACACACTTTTGTGCTCTGGGGTAATTTAGAAATAGCTAGTGATCTCATCGAGCATGTCAGGTGGTATACTGAAGTAAATAGGGTCATTTAAGGCTTATCTTTAATATGCAATGTCATTATTCTTTCTGTGGGTCAAATGGCCCAAAAACCTGCAGGGCTTAATATAATTTGAAGCAGGTTTAGTCCTGTCAGCCACTAGCTTAGATTTTGAATTGAACCTTAAAAATTAAAGAGCACGTTAGTCTTTAGAAAAACATTCCCCAAGTATTATATATAAATGGATAGCACTAATCCTGCCACTTTCTACTCTGTTTTCCCACAGTACCTATTCCAAATCTATATTTCTGCCCCCCCCCAATTTTAACTGTTGTCTTTTCATTTGCCATTCTGCAATCAAAATCTGTATGTTGCTGAGAACCCTTGGATCTGCTTTCCTGTACCTCTTGGAAGGCGCTCAGCATTTCTCAAGGTTAGGCTCAGTGTTAAAATCATCACAGTTGAGATTTGTTTCTAATTTTAGATGTGACACCATCTTTTGTGATATGATATGACCATGTTTGTGAGGAAGGTGATAGGACAACGGTTGTATCTTTAGCCATGTATTTAATATAAAAGCAACGAAGATGAGGAAATCTCGAGGAGTTGATTTTGCTGGACTACGGTCTTCTCACTCTTGTATAAATAAGAAAATATCAAGCAATCCAGTAACTTTTTCAACTAAACTGTCAGGGTTTCCTTAAAATAAGGGTTTCTTTAAAATAAGTGGAAAATTCACATAATATTTATTAATATTTATCAAATATGGAAAACAAGGAAACAGCTGGCTTGATGCAAGGTTTACTGCTGATGCTCTTCTCAACCGCTTTACTGATGTATTTGTAGAGCTCATAAAGGTGATCTCAGAGCTGAAGGCAATAATATGCTGTAACTGTGACCTAACCTAGTTCATTGCATACCTCTAACGTTAACTCACAATGGTTATTTTAAGCTTTTCTTTTAATATAACCTAGTAATTTCTTTTCTATTTTTTGCTTAGTTGGTATAAGGCACCTGTAAACACCAGGGTTGAATGTCTTGGTATTATGACAGACTTCACTCCCTTTTGTTATTCTTACTTCTAGAAAGTTTGGTTTATCATGAAAATAGACTGAGTCACTCCAATGAGCTTTTTTTAAAAATTTGCGTGCTACTGTTATATCTTTTGTTTGATTAGCTTAGCTTTCTACTGTTTGGCATAATGCTTGATGATATTTATCAATATTCAACTAATAAAGGAGGACTGGTGCCAGTCTTGCGGATGCTTAGATGATGAATTTTGTGAGCTCAGTTCAGTGCTATGTGAGTGTAAACGCAAGGCTGTAATGTGCTTCAGAATAAAGTCTCCCATTGCTCCTGTAGCACCATCCGTGTGCACACACACACACCCTTCCCCATGGGAATACACTTTTGAAATGAAAATGTAAGGATTTAGTAGATCCTTAGCAGATTTAGCACGTAAGACTGTCAAGGCAGGACGCACATGACTGAAATGTATGGGGTCTGCACAGCATGATGCAGACTGAGGGGAAAGAGAGGAAGGGTGAAAGGGTGGTAGCTAATTTGCAGACACTATCCTGCTGATAGTCAGAAGATCTGCTGAATTGGCTAAATGAACAGTGTTACTGTATGCCAGGTTTATTTGCTTGCCTTAAGCATGTTTTAAGCCAGGCATGGGAAAGTGTCCACAGAGAGCTGAAGAAATAAGAAAAATCTGGACATCTCTAATTTTATTTTTTTTTTAAATAAATCCTAGACATATTCGCAAAGCTTTGCTTTATGTTTTGCAAGCTCGTCCTGTTTGGTGACGTTGAACACACGCTTTTAAGTCACTGTATCTTGGTCGGTCTCAGACTGATAGACTGTGTTTTTTCTCAGACTTGTTTTTTTCTGTGTTTGTTTTTCTAGCAGGCTTCCAAGTTGCATGGTAACTATCCCTCTCTGCAACCACCTCCCCACTCCTCCTCCTTTTCTATTCAGGATGAAACTCCCTTTCTGTGCACTGTGGGAAAACAGTGTTTTCTCTCATGGAATAAAAAGCCTACTTTTGTTTCATGTTGGCCAAAAATAGGACTTTATACCTCTCTGTTTTTCATATAACAAAGGATAAAATTGGCTCTGGAGAGATGATTACAAATGATGAATATTAAGTATACAAGCCTCATAGTATGTTGTCAGTGTCCTTACATCAGTTTTGACGTGATGAGTCTTTATAATCAAAGGAAAATGGATGCTTTTTAGATGTTTCCCCTTTCAGCTGCCCATCCATTGGTATTGCACCAATGTATAGCATGAAAATGTTGAAATCAACAATGTTGCCTCTCTTATTTGAATAGGTGGCAAAACAGGAGCGGTCTCTCTGCTTTAGTTGGCTTTTAAAGAGCTAGACATTTCCAGGAGGAGAGACACAATGTTAACAGCAATGAAACTTAAAACACGGTGTGGGATGATTTCTGAATGCTGTAACCACCATTGTCCTCTCCAAAAAAAAATGGAATGAGACGTGACAAAATTGGTTGTGTTTGATGTTTTCTTTGAATTTGAGGACTCAAAGGAAGAATTTCAGTAGTTGAGAAAACAATTTCTGCAGCCTCTCTATAGACAGAGGAAAGATGAAAGTATGCAAGTACAATAAGAAAACAAGTGGTAAAGGAACACATTCTGAATTGTATTTGATGAAGAATGTTCAGGCTGTGAATAAGAATAAAGAAACTGCAGGGTACGATGTCTATTAAAGGATCAAAGAGTAAGAGACTAGGTTGTGAAATATAGTGATAAATATAGACAGAAGAAGATTAAAACAGAGAATTAGTGATCCGAAGCTTCTGGGAGGAGAGATTGTGGAGCACTCTTTGTAGAAATTATAGAAAGCAAATACGAGAGAGAAAACAGTAAAAGAGAGGGACGTTTATTTATGCACAAAAAGGATGGGAGACCTGATAAATGTTTGACGTGAGCTGCTCTTTGAGGAGTGCTTTGCATCTGCTTTTTTGAGTTCAACATTCAGCAGAAATTATGGCAGTTAAAACTCTGTGAAATGAAGTCTGAATTAATGGGTTTGGAATAAATATTACTTCTGATGATTGTCAGTGTTTTCTTTGCTGGTAGCAGGTCAGTGGAAGAGGTTTTCTTGCAGAAGCAGGCAGGCAGCAAGACTGTGGTGGGTCTCCAAGCCCCTGGAAGAACAGGGAAGTAGCAGTGGCAATGGTAGGACAATTACAATATGACGCCACAACCTCTTTTTTTATGTGATGGAGGGGGACGCTTTATGTTCATCATCACAGCAATGAGGTCTCTTCCAACCAATTTTTTCAGCCTGGATGGAAATATCTTGGCTATATGTATAATCTTCATACCAGTTCAAATATGGAAGAAAAGAACAATATTGCCTGGTAATGTCAGTGGTTTTCTGAGCAAAGGATCTCAATTCCTTGTATTGACCCAAGGAGAAGAATTTTAAGCTTGTGGAAGAACAGCCAGGTAATTGGAGGCTTCTTCACAAGCAAGAGACTAGCATGGGAGAAACCTCAGAAGTGTGTTTTGATTCAGATTTTAGTAAGTAAAGGATGGAGGAAGTCAGCATTTTGGTATTGAATGAAAGGTGGACTTAAAGGAGGAAAGCAGGAGAGACAGCCATGTGTCTGCATTAACTGAAGAGAGACTAATGGCAACAAAGGAAAGACATAGGAAAAAATGGTCATCAGTTACTAATTTTCTCTTGGAAAACATCATCCTTTTTGATGGGAATAGTAAATGCAGAAGGAAGGGATGACATTCATAAACATGGGCCCCACAACAATACAGAGACTGTTCTTCTGTTCAGTTTAAAAAGGAAAATCCTCTAGAAACGTTTACCTGTATTTGCAAGTGAGATTTCCAGGCTTATAGGAAGGGTAGAAAAAGGACTAGCTAGGCTAATGTTGACTAGAGCAGAGGCAGTTTATCGTGGTCAATCATTGTTCAAATATCCTCATGCGAAAAATAGACCGAAAACTAACTGACCGTGCCAGGTCTGTGCTGGAGATGAAATAAAGGGAGCAGGTGTGTATGACCACAGCTTCAGCTGAGTGAGGAAAAAAAGTCCTTCAGTTGATCTCGTTAATTCATCAATGTACAACAGATTCAAAGACAGAAATGTTTGCCCAAAGGCAAGCGTTTGTTTTTTACATTTTTTTTCCAAATGCGTTATCTTGAGCTAAAGTAGACAATATTTTTCTTTAACATCAAGCATTTAGTGTCTACGTGAGTTTCACTCCTTGCCAGAACTGTTTCTAAGCTGCCTTGTTTCTTCTTGCGAATGGAAATATCTCTTAAATTGTAAACCTGGGAACCTAGAGAGAGACATAAGACACTTTTTTTTAGCCGTGTTTTTTCACAAGTGGCAATGTTCTGTTTACAGAACTACGTAAAATGTTCTGAAGAGAAGTGCAAGTTAAGGGAACACAGGTAAGAACAGAATGCTTTTGAAATATGAAAGAAAGCACAGGCTTTTTGTGCTTGTCTAACTTTTGAGGAAAAACCAGCTACTCCTGTGGTTTGGGGAAATCACATGCAATTTTATTTTGGTAATAATCAGCTATCTGAAATAATACAGGCTTTAAAAAGCATTGACAGTCATGAATAGTAATCAGAGTCTTGCCAGTTCCCTGTGGAAGGACGCAGATTACCATTTTCTAACTGACTGCGCTGTAGAATTAGTTTGGCAAAAATATTTTGGCCTAAAGAATGTGTATGTTCTCCTCTTCCACAATGTTTGAGCACCCTTAAAGCACTTCTCCTCTAAATAGTAATGTGAAATATACTGCTGTTTATTCCCATTTGATAGATGGGGACCTGGAACATAGAGTATTATGGTGTATCTGATCACTGGAAATCTGTGATTGGCGACTTCAGCTCAAGTGCTAAAACCTGAGTGCCCTAACAGCCAACTAGACCATCATTTTCTTTTTTAAACATTCATTAGCCATACCTCAGGGGAACTTTTAAGAAATACATGATAAATACATAGATGTAAAAATCTTCACATGATCTTTTTCAGTGTTACCACAGGAAAAGTAGAAAACTATAAGAAGAAAAAATCAAACAAAAAATGTCCATTAGGGTTTTGTATGTATCTAGTGGGTATTTCCTTTCTGTATGTGAATGAAATGCAAATTTCCTTATTGGTGCTGCCAGACTAAGACTCCTGCAGGTCTCACTTTCTGCGAGTGAAGAGTTACTTTGCTCCAGGTGGAGGGATGAATGGTACCTTGTCAAGTATGGGAACAGGCCACCGCTGTGAGTCAGAAATGGATTATTGGCTGCACATGACAGTGAATGGCACAAGACGTGCTCAGGCTGGTTTGCTCGGTTGTATGTGAAATCATGGAATGATGCTGTACTTTCCAAGAAGATAAGGATTCAATCCCCCTTCAGATCAGATAGGATGTTATCATATCTTGTGTCCAAAATGAAAAATTTGGAAACTGTGTTATTAATTGTAACGATGGACAAAATTAGTTCTCTTCAAGTCTGTATGTCAAGCAGAATAACATATAACAAGCTTTACTGTGTATTGTTTTTCTCTTGCGCAGATGATAAAAATAAATGTAAAGCTTATCAAACGGGGTGGCCAAATGATATGGATTGTTTATCAGCCTCTCCTGTGACGCCAGCAGAGTCGGGAACGTCCCTTTGCCCTCTCTGTGCACAAATGGCACACTCCGATTGCTGCCTCCTCTAGGACAGGAAAATTACGCGCTGGTGGGGGAGTTTTGCACATAAGCATTGAAAGATGTGGAGGAAACAAAGTCTTTTAGCTTGGCTAAGTCTTAACATAGCCTAAATTTAGTCTGAAATTTTATGAAAAGTAAAGGCATCAGCCGAAGTCTTGTGGAAGTTACTTAACCCAATATTCCATTTTCTGCATCATCAGAAAATGCAGAGTTTGTATTGTATAGAAACTAATTGAATAATACTGTTCTCCTTTTCAAAGGAGACCTTAATTGTTTCTTTAACTAATGCAATTTAGATCTATACCATTATGACCACAAATTGTTAGAAACTCGAGATTTTAAAAAAACTTTGTTTATGGAGTTCTGAGACACCACCACCACCACCACCCCCCTCCCCCTTAGTGTTCAAAATACATCTGCTGTTGACTTTGGGCGTATCTTTAAATGATGCTGGCTAGTTTGGGTAGTCAATTATGTTGATATTATATATAGGCTTGGCCGTATAGGTTTTCCATGATTTATCAGTCTCTTCAAGATGCAAGTCCTCTTGAATCCCTGTCATGCCATTGATGGCATTCTGGGGTAAGTATAGTGCTGTCAGGAGTAGTTTGAACTCCTGTCACTGTGCTTGCAGCTTGATGAGGCAGAGGACCTGATGACAATAAAAAGTTCTTGCTTTTCTTGCTTGTGTTTTTGGGGTCTTGCTCTTGTCGCATGTGCTTTTTGAGGTGCATTGGAAAACTGATTTGTTTACCTTTAGAATGAATGAATGAATAAATGCATGCAAAACTTTGCCATGCTGGACAAGGACAGGAGAGGAGCAGGAGCACATAGGGGATGCCTTAACATGGTGTTGCCAGTGAAACCCCTGTGTCCCATCCAGGCAAACATTCTTCTACTGATCAGCAGTGAAGCGGCACTAAGACTGTGGCAACAGCTTGTTTGATTTACATGTTTTGTTTAGTACACATGGTCTTATTTAGGACACGGTCTTACTTAGGACACATGTCCTAAATAAGAGCATTTGTGCTGGAGAAATGGCAGCCCTCTGATTCATACACCGCCTAGAAACACAGTATTTCCCAATGCCACTTGAGAAGAAATAGCTGAAGGCATTGCCATGATCATTCAGTCCAGCCCTCCACAGCTGCAGGTCACTCTGTTGGGAATATGTAGCCACTAAGGGTCTTCTGACCATCTCTGTACCTTCTCTCCCTCCTCCCACTGCAACAGTACACGCGCACGCCCTTAGCATCCTGTGACAGGCTTATGGTCTTTGGATCAGAAGACGAAGTATCACAAAACAGCTGAATGCCAGAAAAAGAGAGAAATGAAAGCAGTTACCAAACTCGTTGGTTGCTGGTGTCTGCAGTGCTAAATAACTTGGCAAAAAAACGAGATGGGAGCCACAGTACTGCAAAAGACTGACTGATGAAATATTTCTGTTGGCAACCATCCTAGTGTATTTCTAGCCTGAAATTCTTGTTGGTAGGTATGCCTTGGAGATTTCCTCTTGCAAATATAGTTAGTTGCTCAACTTCTCAACTCATTCATTTTCTGATGGTTCCCAGAATAGCATACTGCCTCTCTGAATCGCTGGAGGCTTTCTACTGCATCTGAGAGGACACTAAATGAACAAAAGTGAATGTAATGATTTAGGTCCCAAGTCAATAAAATACTCAATCATCACATGTTTTAAGCTAGACACTTGCTTATGTACCTTCCGGCTTTGTTTTTTTGTTTATGTCAATGTGTGTGCACTTCAGTATTTCAACTGTGGTGTGTGTCACTAGTAGCTGAAAGCACATTACGTATCTGTTTACATTTTTATACACACACGAGACGTAGGTATAAGTTCTCGAAGAGAAATACACTTTGTATGCCTGTAAATAGTGATTGAAAGAGAATGCTATGATTAGATAGCTAACAGTAGCATTTTCTTTGAAGTTGTCTAAATAAAACCAGCTCTGCTGTGTTACTTCAAGTAAATTACTCCTTAAATGTAAGGTTGTCACGTTTGTGTGTAGCCCGAAAAAGGAGAAAAGTGTTTGTTTAGAATGGTAAGCAGATTAATATTGTAAAGCATGAGGATGCTATTTTTAGAAGCATTCTTACTGGCAATTAAAAAGAAAAAATAAAGCTTGACCAAACTTAAGCCTGTTTCATCACACTGGTAATTTACTTATGTGCAGGGTTTTCAGCCTTATTATTACAGCACATCTATTTTTAGTTAGGGCGGTGCCCAATTTTGCTGCACTCCTTTGTCAGATAACACAAAACCAGACTCACAGCTTAAGTTATCTTCCTTTGTCTTCTGAGGCGTAGAAAGCTTCCTTAGTCACGGCAAACAAACCATTTGCGAACCATATGTGCACTTTTTAGTTGTCCAAGTTTTCTGTCTCCACCTTTTTAGCTTTTCTTTTTTACTGGAACTCTGGCAGAGGTGAGGAGAAGAGATGGAGAATACGATTAAGGTTTGAGATAATCTAGGTTGTGATTTATTTATTCATTCCTGTGGGCATAGTCCATGGATGATACCTGCTACCTTGAACAGTCTAGCTTTTGTCAATGGTTACTTTTAGGCAAAACTGTCACTTAGCCTGTGTATGGAATTAATATGTGGGCTGCAGAAAATGCACTAAATTTTTCAGACTGATGATAACACTTTAATTGCGTTAATTTCAGATTTAAAATAAAAAAAAATATATCCCAAACATCAGGGAAATATTCTTAGCAGTTTATTTCATTGGCAACTGCTTTAACAAGCAGGGGAAAGGGCTGGAAGTGAAGTGCAGTCATAACGTACACAGACCAGTCCATCCATGACTGATGACTTACGTGAGACCTGACTTTGTGATGGTATAGAACCTCTGATTTGTTGACTGAAATGTTTTGTTTTCCTGCCGTTATCGCCTATCCTGCCATCCTGTTCTCTCGACTACCAATCGACAGAATATGAAGTGCGTAGATGACTGCCGTAGAGCCTATGCTATTTTTAGAATAGGCCCTGAGCCCGAGTTCGGTCCTACTTTTTGACCTCTCAGAAGCTTAAACTCATCTAAAATACTCTGTCATTTCTGCTTGTTTCATTGGGATTCCAGCATTTGCGAATTTCTTTTCATTTATTAATTCATTTTTGGACTGCCCTTTCGCAGCAGCTCTTCGGATTGAAATGACTATAAGAGATTTCCCCTCCCAGACTCTTTGCAAGATATAAATATACCTAATTAGAGTTGATGAGAATGGGAGTGTTGTCTGAACGTGGATTCAATGTATGTTCTTCCTGCTTTTAATGCAAATTATCAGTTCTGACATGTGCACTTTTTCAGCCATTGCGTAGTGGTTTGAGGCTCAGAACGATTTGGCAGTTCTTTTGTGAACGGTTCTCCTTCCAGAACACTGTGGGGCTTGGGGCCAGTGTTGCCCCTTTTTCCTAGAGAGGCTGAGCACTTGCCTCTGGCTACCAAGAGCCAGAGATGGGGCAGATGAGGGACACACAGAAGCAGCAGCTGCAGGTGTCCACATCTGCCTGCTGAGCGGTGACTTTGCTGGGCACTTGCTGTACCCTCCCTCCCCTTTTGTTTCATCCTTTCCATGGGGCAGACTGCCTAGCAAATCAAAGGTTACATGATTTGGATAACTGAGCCTGAATTATGGATAAAAGCCTTCTTGGGGCTGATTCTTGGCCTTAGGAATACCAGTTAGATACCTGTATTTACAGAAGTCAAGCTTGTGATGCATTTTGGCAGTATCATAGTATATGATACTTTTCAGTTGCAGTAAGTAGCTGCATTAAGATTTTCAAGGCGGTTTACTTAGCTAGAGAGAGAGGTTATATTTAGTTGAATTGTGTTGTCATTTTCCTTTCAGAATTATGAAACTTTTCTTTCAATTGTAATTTTTTTTCTCTTTTGCCGTCTATAAATTTGTTCCTTCCACGTGGAAAATTAAGATCATATTGCTCTTTGGGAGAAATCCTGGTTCTACTGAAGTCAGGCAAAACAATTGCAGTCCACCCACTGAAATCACAGTTTTATCCTTTTAGCATTGCTCCAAATGCTCCCAAGCTGGTGTATTGATAACGTTTTGGTTTGCAAATCTGTTCCTTATCAGAGTTCAAGGCAAGGAAGAAAGTTAGATGAAAACTAGATCCGGGTTCACTGAAACATTTTGAAAACAACAGGAGAGGACCAGGACTGAACTTTGCTGCCATCCTGGTCCAGCTAACCAGGAGGGTTTCATGTGGTTTCATAACAACATTATTGACCGGCATGAGATGTGACCTTTTCATAGCACAGTAGCAGTCAATTTGGTACTCTGAGAGAGGCGTGTTTATGCACGTAACACTGTTTCTCCGTGCGTGTGAATGCTCCCAAGTTCAGGGGTGGAGGAGCTGGGAGAGGAAGGAGATCAGCAGCGCAGCGACAGAGTGGCATATGCCCACAGCCCAACACGTGGCCTGGCATCCCAGGTCCGTTCCTCGGCCCACACATAAAAGCGGGACCTTTTTAGTGCTTTATGTAAAATATTTTTTCTTGGCTAAGCTTCCAATGGTTTGTAGTGGCAGTTCTCTAACTGTATAAATTGATTGATGCTTAAGAAAAACTCTCACTTGCTTCAAAATTTAACAGAGAGATTGCTGTCCCAGTCCATGTAGGTAGCTTCATAGTGTGGTTGTAGTATGTTACGTGAAAGTCACCTCATCCCTCCATGAATCCAAGCCTGGATTTAGAAAGACTCTGCTTTTGAGATTTAATTCTTTGACTTTAAAGGGCAGCTTTGAATAGTAAAACAAAGCAAGCACATTTAGGTTTTGGTTTGGTTTTTTTTCACGAAAAGGTTTGGTTTTTTTCCAAAATGTTTAGAGTGCACTCCATTGTCCTACTTTTGTAAAAATTATAAACCTAGGAAAGTAAACATATTTTGGATATTTTTTTTTTTAAAAAAAGAACACGCCTCTGCTTTTCAGGAGAGGATGACTTAAAAGAAGAAAATTATTTCTGATGTAGGAAAACTTATTCTATTTAGTTTTTATTATTCCTGTCAGTTAAGCAGTAATTCTTACTGGTTCTTAGTAGCTTCAAAGGTACCCCCATGATCACCAGCTCTGACCTGTGTAACTTGGAGTCCTGCAACAAAACCTACCTGAATTATGTGCTGTAGAAGTGTTAGAACTTTCTTTCCAGAGACATGGCTGCTATTGATGTAAAGCTCATTTATAAATTGCTGCAGTGGTTGAAACATGTTTAAAATGTGTGCCCACTTCTGGCTTGAATTTTCTAATCAATGGATTTTTCTTAAAACCTTTTTTATTAAAATAGAGAGCATTTTATGACACCACTGGACGTCTTGCCCTGTGTATATACAGGCAGTGCCAAGCCACCCTGAACTTCTTCAGTAAACTTAATATCTCAGGTCTTTTTGAGTTTCCAGTTTCCAATGGTTTTCCAAACTTACTTTGTTCTTGTGGCATGTCTACCCATCCCCAGTTTTTCAACATTCTTTTTCAGGTATGTGTACTGGAACAAGTTACAGTATCCCAAGGATACTCTCTTCGGTACATGCATATCACCTCACTACTGTTACTCAATATAACCTTGTTTATATATCCAAGGATTTTATTAGCCTTTTTGGTCCCGGTGTAATCCTAGGAGGTCATATTTAGTTGGCTGTCTTCTGCTGTGATCCTAAATCCTTTGCATAGCCATTGGTTTTCACAATGCAGTTCTCCAGACAGCAAGCATGGCCTACATTTCTTGGCTTAAATCCAAAAAAACACTTAAACCCAGGCATATATTACAAGCTGGAGATGGTGTTTCTCGTGGTTCTCCAGCCATAGGGACTTAGAATTCCATTGTCCAGGAACTTTCAGTGTCCAGGATGGTTGATCTGACCTGCTAGGCTACACAGCATCAGGAAATCTTGTGCAAAACACTGTCTGGCGGTACAGGTTATCCGCTCACTAGATGTGCAACAAGCCTGAAATGCCTCTAGTGTGCTGAACGTACTGCAAGCTGCTACAGGTTACATATTGCAAGCTGCCATGGGTTATGTGCTATAGGGTTGCTTTGTGTATGTCCATCCATGTGTGTCCAGTGCAGCTAGACGTGGCAGACACCGTGCGCACACGTACGCGCTCGTGTCTCTCTTAGAAAGCTGGGCATCAGCGTGGAAGACCTGGCAAATCTCATACTGCTCATATCTCTACTTGCCTCATTAATGGCATAAAAGGGGGAAAGTGCTTTGCTGGTCTGAGGCATTTATTTGTCGGTATCTGAGGTTGCTTTTGGCTACATGGTTTGTATTGTTTGTATGCAGTTTACCTCTGCCTTGCTGCAAAATATGGAGATTTTAGTTCCAACCTGCTAAATAACTGTGTCAGCAGAATAATTGAATCATGTGTTCCTAACCTAAATATTATTTATTTATTTGATAACTCTCTGTGTTTGTTTTTTGCTTTTTTAAATTATTTGAGCTTTGTAATTCAGGAAAGTGCCCTTGAATTTATGAAGCCTTTCAGCGTATGCTTAACTTCAGCCTTGTGCTTATAATCAAGCATGTGTTGTTGAGGTGTTGTCCTGAATCTAGGACTTAATTTCTAGTAGACTTATTTATGTGAACGGAAAGGCATATTTTAAGAAGAGAAAGAAGTGATAAGTCATCAGCTAGTTCCAAAAACCCTCAGCTAATTTGCATGAGAAAGCTCTCTGTATTGTTATGAGAGATGGCAGAGACACATATATTTATCTAGCCTAACGCTCCTTATCCTCAAAACTTTGTAAAGTTTTATTCTCCCATTGTCTGTCACAAAATCCCCTAAAGCTACAGATACATCTGTCTTTGTCCCAGAAAATTCCTTTGAAGCTTGAATTGAGCTTAAGCACGTATAGAATTGCATTTTTGTCGTCACTTGAAAAATGCCCATCCTGTGGGTTCGCGGCACTGCAGAGAAAAAGCAACATGTATTCCTGCAGGGGCAACGCCAAAGGTTTGCTACACAGCAAACTAATCAGAGACGTTCCCGCATTACATCTTTCCAAGCAGAGCACGTGGATTAAAAGTGATTCGTTTTTACTCCCCCAGAGGTTTGGAATACCATCTCTTAGTTCCAGGAGGGAGCAGAACCAGACCGCTTGAGCATCTCCCCTGATTTCTTTCTGCTCCCCAGCCATCTGCTTCTCAGTGGTAATAGTCTTCTGCTGTGCGTTAGCCTAGTTAATCCTCTAGCATAAGCTGTAGTAATTTATGCTGGAGGTTTGGGTTTCACATGGTACTAATGGTATCTAATGAACTGTGGCCACAGAAACATCTGTTCTATACAATAGTTAATTTTTTTAAATTTTTTTTAATCCTGGTGATTAGATGTGTACAAAAAATAGTTAGGAGCTCTTTAGGCTGCAGAGATTAGAACTCAAAACTTGAGTACTGAAATAGGCTAGATTTAATATTACCCATGCAACCTTAATTTAGCTCCTGCTTGTTAATGCATTGTTGGATATTGATGCATGTTATTACTCGATGCTTTTTCACAGAATGCTTGCCAAATGAAAAAGGGGGTGAAGGAAGGTTGAATGGGACACCTGTAAGACTGCGGTATCCTCATTTGAGTGCGCAACTAGAAGCTAGAGAACATCTCTTTACTTCATTTTGTCTGTAATATTTATATGATACAATTGAGCAATATGGCAGAAGAATCTATGCAAGAATTCATTTACAAGTAAGAAAACTGCAAAAGTTGAAAATAAGCTATTAATATTAATGAAAGCTATGTTCCAGAATAACGTGAGTGAGAAATGGGATATGCTAAAAACAAACAGTAATATACTGTTTGTACTTAACGAGGAAAGTAAGAAAAGTGCTACTTAATTATAGTGTTGCAGAGTTAATAATGCAGTAGAAATCTTAGCTCTTTCTAATTTGAGTGCTTAATTTCTCAGTATTAATGTCGCAGTAATGCGGTTTCCAGATTTAATTTCCTTATATTTATTTGTTTTTAGCAACTCAGAAGGCAAATAAGAGAAACACATTGTGAAACCCCTGTAATGAGATCTTAGTGCTGCTAACATGCCTTACGTTTTCTATAAAGTTGCTGATTGCATTTAGTGGCACCTCAGCAGCACTAAATCATTTCAACAATTTACTCTTACCTTCAGTGTCATTAAAGTTCTCCAAGTTTAGGAAATGCATTTGAAAAAAACAGAACAAAGCCCCTCATGTTCCTGTATGAAAATGTCACCTTATAACATCCATAGCTTTAAAAATAAAAACCAGATTTTCTTCAGGCATGAACCCTTTATCCTTTCCCTGTGGGACTCTAAAGGAACTATTTAAACTCATGTGATCATGCAGTTAAAGGCTGGGCTGACTCAGCAAAGTGTTTAACTACGTGTTTAAAGTCTATTGCGATCAATAGAATTTGAGCATGTGCTTAAATAATATGTTGAAAAGGGATGGATTTACACACGTGTTTTAAAGCTAAGCATGTACCAAAGAAGGCCCATAATACGTCAAAGCAAGTCAGAAGAATTCGGTCTGTAAAAGCCTTACCTTTGGCGTAGCTGACTTCATAAGTAAAATATTTTGATATAATTTTCATAAAACATAAAGCACAATGCTATAGTTATTATGGTCTGCGAATTAGCTCACATAGGATAGTTTATGTGTCTGTCCACTTAAAATACATGTGCCAAAATTAAGAACGCTTGCAGCTAAATATCTGAATGTACATTTTCTGCTCTTGAAAATAGTTTGCTTTTATTTAGTTACTGAAGTATTTGAAGTCAGTTAGAGCTGGGAATGCTATCTTTAAAAATGCAGCTGCATATGTAAGAAGTTATAAACAGGTATGGGTACCTAATACCAGGATCCCACAGTCCAGCATTTTCCATGTTCTGACCTGTTTTTAACTTATTCCTCCAGTGTTTCCCTGTAATACGAGACTTGATTATTTTGAGGTGCTGAGTAACTGAACAGGGTCACGTTCTGGTTGGCTCAAGGGCATAAGCAATTCTACTTTTTTATTTACTTCTGTCTATAAAAAGCTTTTTCCTGCATTAGAGAAGATTTCTGTTTCTCCTGGTGATGCCCCGTGCGCTTGTGTTAAACATCTGCCCTGCACCACCAAAGTGCCACAGTATTTCCCACAAAACATTTGGGTATTTTTATTTTCAAGGGAAGAATGTTCACAATACCAAATTGTCAGCTCTCAATAACGATGGTATGTGTGATGTTCATCCCCTGTCTCGCACCTGTAACGCCCTACCTGTGGCTGTGCTGCCACTGCCTGTGTCCGTGCCCCTTTGCAGAGCTGGGTGCGTGCTGTCTGCCCAGCTTCGCCGCTGCCGCAGGAGGGGTGCTCCCGGGGAATACTGGGGGTAGGGAAGAGAGAAGGCAAGGAGATGGGACTGTTGAGCAGAGATAGGTGCTAACTTGAGGATCCGGTAGGGAAAACCCCGTTGTCAGCTGTGGCAGTCTCCATCTGTCCATGGGACGGATCCTGACTCTCAGCAGGACCAGGTCCATTTGGCACATGGAGGAAGCAAAGGTTTTGGGTGATGGAGGAGACTTGAGCCGCAGACCTCCCAGGTGCCATCAAGTATCCAAACACCACAGGAGAGTCACAGTACTTTGTGACTGTGAATTATTTTTTTTTTGGTAACACAATTGTGAGAAGTTAAAAAAAGAAACAAAACTGCCCTTGGCTACAATCTGTTGTGTTAGTTGAAGAGCAGAGAGATGATCCTCCAAAAGGCAGAACTGAGCCTCAAGTACCAGGCAGATTCTTGAGTCTTCCCTACCAAAAGGTGCTGGAGGTAGTTGAGAATTTGGTGGATTTCTGGAAAGCTCTGAGACAACCTCTGTATAGGCTTCTTGATTACAATGAGGAGCCACATCCCTGTGGGCATTGTTGCTCCCCTAGAGCAGGGACGTGGAAGTGGACTCGTAATTTTGGTAGGTGGGTGGTCAAGCTGCTGTATCATATATGTAGGTAGTGACAGGCTTTGGTCACCTGTGTAACAAGCGTGACAAGGCTGAGCAGGACCCAGAGAAGTAAAATACCATCTGTAACACTGAAGTGACGCTTATCTATGTGTAGGTAATATTAATCAGCAAACAAGATACACAACTTTTGAAATATCATTATGAAAAATAAACTTCACATAGCACGCGTGAAACCTGCCAAGATGCAGAGGAGCACGGTGCTCTTGTCTGACACACTGTCAAATGCTGCTCTTCTCAAACCACATCATCTTGTACGACTGAGAAAGATGCCGTGCAAATTGCCTAATGCTTCTAAAAATAAGCGTGAGCTGCTCAGCCCCTCTCCAAATTTTAGCAAGTCAACCGAACAGCGTGTAGTCGGTAAGCGTGTCTAACATGCAGTGCCACAACTGGTGACTTACTACAAGAATTATATCAAGCATGCTAAATACGGAAAGGCTGCTTATAGCTGCACGCATAAAAACCTGGTCCCTCATTAACATCTGCCCCCACCTTCTGCTGCCCCCCCGCCCCGAGCCCTGTGTTAGCTTCAGAAATCGCCTCTCCCGAGGCGGCAGCGGGTCCCGCAGGCAGCAGGCAGCATCCCGGCTCCCCCGCCAAAGCCAACTGCGCCGTAGCCAGAGAAACGGGCAGCAAAAAATAGAACGGCAGGATGGCCGCGCGTGGGCGAGGCAGAAACCACATTGCCAGCAAAAACCTCCCGCCGTTATTTTCGGACCGATAACAGTCGGCCGTGGCGTTTTGCTGGGCTTTTCACAAAATACTCCCCGGGGGAGGGCGAGGAGCGTGTCTGTCCCGTTCCTTGCCTTGCCTTCCTCCCTTCCCTGGCATCTCCCCGCCGAAACGGGCTGGGCAGGGCGAAGGGGTTAATGGCGCTCGAGGCCGAGCGGCGGAGGGAGGATGGCCGGGCGGGTTTGAAAGGCAGAGACTGGACAGCTGTGTTTGCTGTGGTATTTTTAAACGCATTAATGCAGGCTCCGATCACCCGGCCATGCTTGACCTATTTTTGGCTCAGGCCGGCCATTGTTCTATTTCTGCCGCCGCTGGGCCACGCGGGTGTCGATTCAAATGCAAATGAGTTATCGCTGCCGCTGCTCCCGCCAACTTCGCCCGGCTGGCCACCCCACAGCCCGGCTGGGAGAGGAGCAGGGTGCGGGGGCCCCAACGCTGGTCCGGGCTGGGGTAACTCAAACTCGACCCTCGGGGGCTCCTGGTCCCTGGAAAAGGGGGGCTTACACAGTTTGATGGTTTTTAAGAGACTGTGTTCCCCCCCGCCTTCCTCCCTACCCTCCCTACTCTGCCAGAAAGCCCCGAAGCGCGGAGATATTTCTTCATTTCTTCTTCCACCTGCCGCTGGCTGCCCAAACGCAACTGCTCCAACTCGGCGGCACGCAGCCCCCCGCACGCTGACGGCTCCCTGCCAGCAGGCGGGGGCTGCCCAGAGGGGATTTGGGGGATTTTTTTTTTCCGCCTCTCCCGATAGATGCTCGTGCAAATGCTTAAACGTTGCTAATTGCCGACGCGTTATTCTCTTAGAACCCTCGCTGGAGGAGGTAGGACCGCAGAGGGTCGTGCCCGATGCCCCTGTGCAAGTGCAGTGATGAATCTCTCGTGTAGCTGAAGTGCAGACTGGTTGGAATATGCTGCAGACAATTTACGAGAGTGAATCGTGTTTTTCCTCAGATGGGGTTTCTGGACGTGAACAGCTCTTGGCTCAGCAAAGAATGCACAGTATGATCAGCTCAGGTAAGAGACAGCTCCCTACCTTGGACTTCAGTGGCTGACCGGGAGAATACAGCCCAGCACGACAAGAAAACACCCCTCCTTTAAAGAAGTGACTTTATTTTTGTGGGCTTTATGTAAGTTGCGGTGAAATAATGATCTCTACGATAGTATGTTAGAGAGCAGCTCCTGCTTTTGCAGGGGGTTTGTCTCCTTCGATCTGCTGCTTTCCAGCCAGAGCAAAATGCTCACAACCGAAATCTAGTTTGGGATTCCTTGTTTGTTTTGTTGCGTGGTTGCAAAATGGGGCTCGTGGTACAGGCTTATCCACAGAGAGAGGCTTCCTCAGACAGCCCTTGTCAGGAGGCTGCAGTTAAAGCCCCTCATAGGCAATTCCGGGCAGATGTCTATTGTAAACAGGAGTTGGTCTTTCTGTGAGTTTCCTTTTCTCCAGTTTGCATACAAAGGAAGTTTAATACTAATCCCTTTCTCTTTTCTGTACAGTGTTACTTTAAAATGCCTTTAATATGCATGGCTTATTTTGTTACTTTAAAAATATTTGGGAACCTGGCAATGGTAGTCATATGTAATGACTCACTGAGATGTAAATTGGATGGGTTTTTTAATGAAGGTATTTCAAAGCTGCTCTGAAAGAACAGTGGATGTTTCCTCATGTATTTGAAGCTGTGCTTGTATTTTATTTTCTAGTTTCTTTGCTAGCTGTGTTTGACACCTGCAAATGATGTACTGAGGATGAATTAAGTTGTAAGAATTGTTGCCATTCAGATAAAATTTCAATTCAGACAGGCTAAAAAAGTCAAAAATTCAGGTTACTCTTGCTTATTAAGCTGTTTGAATTCCAGTTCTGTTTTTATTGGGCTGTAGCTCTGTCTTTTGAGGCACAATGTTATATGTTTTATAGCTTTTTAATCCTAGGTTTCTGACTTTGTTTTTCATGAAGTTGGCTCAATAAAGGACCCACGCGTAGAATGCAGGGTGAATTGTTTACATGTACTTTAGCCTTAGTTTAACTCCCCCCCTTCCCCCTTCCCCCTTCCCCCTTCCCCCTTCCCCCTTCCCCCTTCCCCCTTCCCCATTCCCCCTTCCCCCTTCCCCCTTCCCCCTTTCCCTTTTCCCCTTTCCCCTTTCCCCTTTTCCTTTTCCTTTTCCATTTTTTTTTTTCCACAAAACTTGGAAGTGCTTCTCAGTTTTTAAGGTTAACTATGTGTGTAGACCACAGCTCTCTTCACGTATTGCCTGTTTTGGTACACCTGTTGAGCCCATGTTTGTTTGTTTGTTTTAAAAAAAACCTGTTTCTTTTCCTGCTTTATAGAAAAAGAACTTAAAAGTCTTACTTGTGTTTCTTTCTTGCATACAGTTTTAGAGCAGACTTCTAATTTCAGATATAAAAATAAACTTTGAGAGATTATGTCAAACGGTAATATCTTTCCTGTTAGAAAAAGACATAGATAAGTCTTAATCTCATGATGAGTGTTTTTCAATATAGAAAGGTGAGGCTACCTCATAATGATTATAGACCAAAGGAGGGAATGAGAGATTGAAAAGTTATTATGTGCAGGTTAAAATACTGAGAATCCCTAATGGAGATGGAGACTTCCAACTGGTAATGTTTAAGATTGGCAATTTTTCTGTACCTTTATAAAGCTGCTGGGTTAGTTTGTTTCTTTTTGTGTCTCTCCAAGAATTTACTGCTTCTCTAACTTTTAGAAGAGATGTTGATCACCGATTACAGTTCCTTTGTCAAGGACAGAAATCAGGTGAAACACTTGCTAATGAATATGAACAGCAAAGCTCTAGCAAAGACAGTGGGTAGAAGCAGAAGTTTCTCTGAAAGTGTTATAGTTCTGCAAAGCCATCTACAGTGTCGACCTCTTGTTCAAGAATTACTGCTTTTCTTTGGTCTTCCTGAACAGCTCAGCAGGTGTCCAGTGCTTTTGTATTGGTCAGAGAGATAAGACTGACTGCTTCCCCTCCCTCCTGTTGCTTTTTTTTAATACAATGTCAAGTTAAAGTTAGCTGTACACAAGTGAAAATCTGTTTTTTTAGCTCACTGTGCTACCTTGTAACTGCCAACTCATGTTGCTTGAGTAATCGGAGTTTTCTCATTTGAAACACAAGGCAGGCAGGTAATTTTCTGTAAATTTATAGCTCTGCTTTTCTTCACTGGAGACAAGAATATCATGTAACAGTTGATTTTTATCTGATATTACATTAGACCCATATAACATATACAATTTCCCCTGTAGTACCAACTAGAATAGATGGGGTTTTTAGACTTTTAAACAAACCCAAAACCCTAGTCAAGAATATTATCCAGGTAAAAGATGTTTAAATATATGTTCTGTAGAACACAAAACATTGTTTCTGTTCGTCTTTAAAATGTACAACTAGACTGCAAGTAGTTGACATTGTACACAGTCTGCAGTTTAATTCATGTCACACGAAACCACAAAGCCTGGTGCTGCTGTCGATTACCTGCAGTTCCCTTGAGTTCAGGGTCTTGCCAGATCAGGCCTGGTAACTTTTCAGGTATTGTCTCCCTCTGCGCTGCATATAGGGGAGAAAGAAATAGCCATGGTATGACGATGTGCTCTGGTGTTTGGACTAGCTGGAATCAGTCATTTGAATTTTGCTTATCGCAGTGCCCTTACTTTAAAGTTATTTTCACTTACATGTATGTGACTTTTGCTCAGGTTAAAAAGTTGCAGGTGTTGCTCACGTTAAAAAGCAGACCCCTGAACATTTACAGTCTGCACCCTTGATATTCTTGAAGTCTTAGAAGCAAGCATAACTTAAACACTCAATGGATTTTTTGGTTTGCTAGTTTCCAGATGCAATGGGCATGTATTATGCAAGTCTGATTTTAAACTGGGCTGGCGCCATCCCCAAAGAAGATGGATTCAATGGCCAGTGGATACATATTTGCAAAACAAACTGTCTAAGGAATTTCTGACAATAGCAGGCATAGGAAATACTTCTGTCATGTGAAGCAGTTCTTCTGGTATTCCCTCAATTACTGCTTTGCCTGTCTGTCTCCATCCCTGCTAGCAAATCATACTATGAATGAGATGATCTGGATAGGTACCAATCAAAAGTCTAATTATGAATGGAGCAATCTAGATCGGCACTGACTCAAGAAGCTGTGTAATTTGCAGACACCTACACCTTACTGCAGAGAGCAGTTTCAGCTATCTTGAGAAGACTGAACTAGATTCTCCCATATGGTAGTGTTGCTCTAAAATGCAGCAGTAAGTGCTATGCATCCTTATTTAAGATAACAATGCTGATGCATTCTTATTTGATACCATAATTATTTTAGTTTCATGATTTACAAAATAGGTCTGGAGTCTAAAGCCTCTTATTTAGCTGGAAGTATTATTTAACTATTCTGTTGCTTTTATTTTACCCCAAAAATCTCAACTGCTATGTGCGCGCAATGCCACAGTGGACTCTAGCATTCAGCTGGACTCTTCTCTTAGCAGAATAAACTAGAAGTCCTTCAAAAACAGTATTTGGTGCAGCACAGTCCGTAGCAAGAACGCTTATTAAAATTTAGTCAATAAATAACTAATGCAGGGCTATGTTACTCAAATAGATGTCAGTTGCGTGAAGGAGAAGAGAGAACCTACCCAGCCATGGTATCTGTGGATGTGGGACTTTAAGAAGTAATGCCGAGTTCATTAACTTCTGGTGATTTAATATACTGTGCTGTTTTTCCAAAGGGTAAGGTTGCTACATTTACTTCACTGGCCATATTTTGATGTACGTCCTTGCACTGGCCTGCCTAAATTACACCTTCATTATTGGATTTTATTGGATAAGGCATCTTCTGCTTCCTGCCCAAAGCTGTTGTGTTGAAAAATCAAGTGTTCAAGGAGATCTTGAGCTTGAAGCCTTGGCTCCTCACCAAGTTGACAGGTGACCTGAGCAAGTTACGCAATCCTGCTTACGTCAGTGAACCCTTCTGTGAAATACAGAAAATGATACCTGTCAGGCTCAGGAGTCTATAGAGCAAAGCTATTCTAAAGGGAATATAATGATTCAGAATGATTAATTTGATTGACTTCATCTACCTACAGGCTTGCAAAACACCTGCAATTTCACAAATGTAGTAAGTGAATATAGTCACGGTATTTTGTTCTCTGCACCAGTCCGGAAATTGAAGCTGTGTCACTTGAATATAAATGACAGAATCAATGCTACATGCATCATGTTGTACGTGGGTTGACAGGTCCTCATGAGCGATCTTCCCTCAGTAAACCGCGATGTACAAAATTTATCTCATAAGTTGTATCTATCGTGTGGCCGCATGACCGCGTATACACGTTTCTACACCTGCATTTATTTTGCCTTCAGGGAAAATTCTTTGGTATTTCCTCTCCTGTTTTTTTTCTGGCCAAACACAACTTTTACCTGCTCAACTGTTCCTGTGGAGAGATTGTGGGAAGCAAGTTCATTTAAAGGTTTTCTCTGATATTCATGAAAAACTTGACATATTTGCATATCTGAATCAGGTAACGTAAACTTCTTACCAACAATGCAACATTTTGTATCTGTATCTCAAGCAGTAACTCTTCAGAGAGAGCGAGAATAGATATGCTGAGCTTTTACTTCGTGATTCTCTTCAGAGTAATGAAAAAAAGTAGTGTGAAAATTTAGCTTAGGGAAGTTCTTGATAACAGCCGGAGAGACTTTTTCAATGCCTGCCATAAAGGCTAGGTAGAAAAAAAATCCAGTGCTTCATAGTAGTAGCTGAAGTATTTGAATTAATTGTTGCAGAAGGGTAAGACCTTAGCCTTAACAATTAATACAATGAGAAGAGATGAGCAACACAGACCTGCAGGTCTTACGTAGTTAAAATCTCACTGATTTTGAGTAGCGGCTCTGCCCAGCAATGTATCCTGGACGAGAACTGGTTATGAATTCAGTTGAACAAAAATGTGGTAAAATGGAATGAAGCTGCTTTTTCTGTTTTACGTTATTGAGAAGACATTGAGTACAGACCAATGTTATCAACTTCGTGTGTCCTCTAATGTAACGTTGCTTTTTCTTTCTATTTTTTAAGTCCCAGCTTCTAGAGTCGTGTGATTACCTGACAGTTTTACTTTGTATTAGGAGATATATTTATAGATTGTGGGAAAAGCCTGGAACAAGAATTTCAAAGTACAAGATTGACAAGAATAGTAAACTACAAAAGCTGGAAAGAAAATAAAAAAGAACGCAGAACATAATTTCAAAACCTCTTTGAGCATCTTTCCTGATGCCATTAAACACTGCATTTAATACCGAGGTTCAGTAGTACTGGCACTGGGACACTAGCTCCCCTCTCTTTGGTGTGTTGAGCTAAATCCCTTTATTGGAAAAGAGGTTTTTTACTTCAGCCATTCATTATTTTAGTTATTCACCTTTATAACACCTGTTGGTTTCCACTGTGCTCAAATGCACATGGTTTCAGCCAGAGTCTTCCCTCCTATAAAACTGTGTACAGAATCCATTTAGTTCATTAAGGTTTGTGGTGGATATGAAGAACATTTGTAAGTCTTCCTACTACCAGAGCTTTAATCAGACATCTGTTTCTGTACCGACTGCCTGGCCCCTTTCTCTTTGCAGAGAAAGCAAAAACTGTGAGAAAGGGGAATAGATGCATAGCCTGCAAACATCTGTGTCTATACACATTAATTTACAGGGTTTGGTATAGATGATGGGGAAGGTTTCAGGTGTCATTCCATTTTAACCTTTCCCTACTACTGTTGTGGGAGGGGTTTTTGTATGGTGGGTACAATCCAAAATATTGGAGAGAAACTAATCGGCAGATTTTGTTGTTAAACACATGAAAATCTAAAATGCCCTGTTCTGTGGATCTCTTTAACAGGCTGACTCCTCTGGGTCAGTTATTCTTAGCCTAGTTATTTTCATCTTATGGCATTACAGGTCTAAGATTAGCCTGTTAGGCGTTATCATGCCATCTGAGTTACCTCCTAATATAACTGTACACCGGAATGATTATTTATAGACAGAGCATTCTGTCATTTTTGCTTTATTTCTGGTAGTTTAAATAAAGAAGAGCAACATTGAAGAAAAACCACAGATTCCTTCCTGCTGCCAAAACAACATGATAACTGCCTGCTGAGGGGCAGGGATATTGTTTAAAACGTGTGCTTGCAGCAGATGCAAACATCCTCTTTATCTCCCCCACTTCTACTAAAACGAGGTACTTCAGGGTACCACCGCTCCCATCTCCTCTGGAGGAGGGAGAGGGCTGCCAGATCGATGCACTGAACGACGGAGAAGACGGGGCTGGGGTTGCTGATGAGAACAAGGATATCCAGGTGCTATTTTTAGGGGCTGGCACTGTCAACCTCCATGTTCAGTGTGAACATGTCACATATGCACACCGCTTCTCCAAAATGGACTCGTCTCATTTTGTTACATGAAAGTAATGTCTGCTGCTCAATTAGCCTTCTCGGTGCTTTTCACAGGCATAATTGGAAGCTTCAGGAAATTGACACATTTTTAGCAAACCATTCTTTATGGCTGCTTCACAAACATTTCTGCTCACTAGAAAAACTTGAATCCTAAAGGAGAATTGTCATTCAGAAACACGGTAAGGCACGTTCTCCCCTAAGGATGTTCACCGGGATCTTTGTGCTCACATGCGTTTAACTAGGAGCAAGCTTTTAGTGACAGTTTAGTAAAGAGCAACAAAAATAGTCAAGTGGCAGATCTTCAGCTGGGTGTCGGTGCAGCCTCTGACTGTAGTTGTTGCTCAGGAAGCTGGCAATTTATAAAATAGTGAAATATTAATGGATTATAATTATCTGATGAACTCCATCTTTTCTTTTTTACCTTTTTCCCTCTAAATAAATGGCATGTTTCTATCTTTGTCCATATAAATATCCATTTACTGGGTGTAATGGGGGGGCGCCTGATTTGTTCTACTTTAAAATGTTACCGGTGTAAAAAGCCTTGCAAAATCGGTGGAAGCCTTTGCACGGTTGAATGATACGGTGCTGGTTTGACTCCTATTCTATAATAAGCACCTCGTTTCTTTTTGTCAGGCTGGCAGTTCTGTGCATGACTGCAAAGGTACTACGGCATTTAGTATAATCTGGGCATAGCCAACACATCTGTTTTATTTGTTTTGTGTCTCCTGGTTGTAAACTCCTTCCAGCTTGTGGAGTATACAAACATGATAAGAGCTCCGAGAATTCAAGCCCTGTCTGGATGAATGTGCTTTAAATGCAGGATGCTTTATTCTCATGATAACACGTTCCTTCTAGTAATGAAACTGAGTATCATCAAAGGGAGACAAGAGAAGGAAAGGAATGAATTCTTGGAAAATGCCAAGTATATAAATCATGTTTTTACAATCAAAGACTATTGTTCTCTTTCATGATCCCTGTGGTTGAAGGTATTCATGCCACAGGGAGGAACCACAGCTATTCAATTTCAATGAAGTCTGGAATGGAATAATGAGGAAGCTTAATGTTAATTTAATAATTTCCCCTAATTGTTCTGTTCTTAATCCAAGTTTCCTTTTTCTCTCTTGGTGCCCAAGGCCACCACCTTGTTGGTGTTGCACAGTAACAGTATGAGAGGGAGGAGGGAAGACAGACTGTTAGTATTTAATCTTATATAAAGAGTCTTTCTGGTGTTTGCTACTCCTATTTACATTTAGTAAAATGTTAATGATGGCCTTTTGTTTACCTGTTCACAACTCCTCTTCTTGCAGAGACAGTAAATTCTTAGTTCTCTTCATCTACTTGTTTGATCTCTAGATCAACATCTCTATTGAAAAACATGTATTTTTCCTAAGTCTTGTGAAGTTTTTTCCTATGAATACAAAAGAAGTAAAACTCCTGGACTGTTCAAGTTTTTGATATTCTAATTTGAATCTGACCTTGAAGTTTTAAAATGCATAAAAGAATACACATATTACAGTATCACCAAGGAACATAAAATAAAATACCTGGATTTTTTTGAGATTTCATGCTGACATGAATAGTGACAGAACTAGTATAAAGCACAGAATGGTGTAAAAAATAGCAAAAGGAAAATCATCAGTATGAGTCTTTATATTAGCATGTCTACTTTTACATGTAGATACATATTGGTAAAGGACATTATAGAAATTACTTAGATGCCTCAAAATGCTCATCATAAAAATCCTTGCATGGCAGCTACTGAAATCTAGTGGGACCTAAGTTCAGGAGATCACTTTACCTCAGGAATCTGGTAGATGCTCACCAGCCTGCGTCATGCATATGCTCAAAACTTTTCTAGTCTCCAAAGACAGATCCACTCATTCCCCCGCACACGTCAGAAAGTTGGCATCCTTCTATTTGCTTTCACTGTTTTTTCCTACAGGATCTGTTTCAGAAGAAGAAGAAGAAAGTTTTACTCTATTGTTTCTTTTAAGAATTGGCAATAGTTATCATAGGAGGAATTTCACAGGAAATCGTAAGTCTTACCAAGGTTTCTTCAAGGAGTATGAGGGGAGGGCTGGTGGGAGGGAAAGAGGTTTGAAGAAAATATGAGACAATTGTATAAATGGAGTAGTAGTGCAGAGATGAGCTATACAAGCACTTCCTATGTTAAAAAGCTGTTGTGAGGGAGGATGGGCAAGGCATTGAAGATGCAAGAGAACTGTGTGGGAGGTGGAAACCAGGAGAGTTTGAAGTACAGTTCTAACTGTCCATGAACAGAAGAAAAATATAGGTGAAAACAGTTACGAAAACAATCAACTTCAACGGAGATGAGAGAAGTTTTTGGCAAAAAACCCTCCAAAGCCATAATGGAGAATACATGGGGAAGCAGGAATATTTTAGAATCAACAAAAGTTGTTAAAAACGACTCAGGACTGTGTTACTCTTGTAATCACGCAGTAAGCTAGTATCCAGACATTTCCCTCACCACTGTGCAGACTATTTTTGTGGGTTTTTTTTTTGTCTGAGAATGAGTAATTTGTTTGGGAGAGGGAGAGGTGTAGGACACTGAGTCTGTTTATGCACAGACTACAAATTCTGCTGCATCTCACCATCCCGAACTCCCGCCCCCCTTCCCCAAATGCAGCTCAGCTTTTCTGGAGAACCTGCAGAGCAATCTCAGCAGAGCTTTGCCATAAATTCCCATCACTGTGCCATCTGCACCATCCCTGCCTTGCCTTTTCTGCTTGGCCTGGTAGGCAGTTTTCTGAGCTTGTGTGCTTATTTTCTGGGGTTGTGGGGTTTTTTTTCCTTTCATGCCAATGCATACAGCATGATAATGGGGCAGATGGAGAACTTACTGGGGAAAGAAGGGAAATTACAAATGATAACATCAAAGGGCTATAAGGAAAGAAATAAAGAAGGAATGCTAATGCAGCTGAATTAAATAATGGTGATGCTACGGATGATTAAGGATACTAATACTGACACAGCTATTTTGTTTAGGAAATAAATGGTTAGAAATAGGAGTATTTAGAAAAAAATTACCCTTGTGCTAATATTCTCAAACCTCTAAGAGTGAATGCCTCTCTCTGGTCACTGGTCATGCATATATACTTGTCACTGGTATGCATGTACCATTACAGAAGATGTATATGCATAGACTTATCAACCATCTTACTCTGTCCACCCTCAATGGGGGCATTTTGGTATGGCTATTAAAACCTGTCAAAAATTTCAGGAACTCTGGGTTTCACAAGTTAGTTCAGGTAAGCTCAGATGAGCGCCTGAGGCAAAGTGCTTTTCCTCCTCCTGCAGGACGAGCAGCCCACACGAGGTGGACGCACATCCCATAAACATCCCCGTCTGTCTGTCATTCTTCATCTGCAGATATCCAGAGGTCTGCAGCAGCACATGTTTATTCCTGAAGACCTCAGGAACTCATTCTTAAGGACCTGGTTTTGTTATTCCCCTCTAGGGAATACTGTTGCTAGGTCTGTTCTGGTAGTGACTAGGAGCTCCAGGTGCAGGGCAGGTTATAAAACAAATAGCCTTTATTTTTCTCCTGCAGATTCAGAAAGATGTGAGTGTGAAAATCTGGACTATTTCTTTCTTCATTTTCCTCTTTCTTTTTTTTTTTTTTTTTTTAATTTTTGTTATCTGTGAATACTGTGTATGTGGTTATACAGATGTAAGGCCTCAGTACACAGGAGTGAGGGAGGTCTGTAGAGATGGCAGCTGGTGATGCTGGGAAGGAAGAGCAGCAGTCCCATCCTCTCACTGATCCTCCCTCTGGTCCTGGGCTATCCTTCCTCTGCTGAACAGTCACATCTCTTGTACCGACACAGGTATTCATATGTCTGTTGGGACTGATGGAGTGAATAGCTGTCCCCGGTTAAAATGTGCTCCCCTGCAGTTCCCCGTGCTGCTGCAGGTGTGTGCTGTGGTGTGGGGAAGGAGGGCATCATCCTTGGGATCGGAGGGGTCACAAGCCGGGAAGGGAGGCACAACAGTTTGTCTCAACTTCAGCTATCTCACTCAGTGGCCCCAAATACATGTCAAACTGGTGCCTGGGAAATCTTCTGTGTCCGGAGAATACATCCCATGCTCCTCTCAGTGTTTAAAGGACAGAGCCTAAAATTTCACACCCAATTAGCACCTTGTTAAACTCCAGTTAACTACATAGCGCTTTACCGTTAAGTAGAATTTATGCTAATATTGTCCCTATGAAGCTGTCAATAATTACCTTTCATCATCCGTAGGGCACATTTCATCTGTTAGTATAAAAGGAAAATACCCTACGAACGTATGTTGTTTTATATTAAGTAGAAAATTATATCTGTGCTGGCTTCAGCAATCTACACCAAAATTGAACATTCTGGAAGCAGTAGCCATCTACGCCTCTGAACCATATCAGTCCTGGTGCGATGCCGTGTGAAGAGTCTGCTCCAGGAAAGCCTTCATGGATTTTGCGTTCAATTTCTGCTTTATTCTTTTTTTAATCCTTCTTTGTGGAGAAAACGTTTTGCCAGACTTTCTCCCCCTGTAACTCCTCCTCTATCCTCCTTTATTTTTGTAACATAAGAGTGCTCTGGTATGCCCTTATCCTTCCTAGACAACCTAGAAATCAGTAGAATTCAAGTTATGGGAGGAAAATTTTCCTTCATGTGATGCTGTTCTCTGGTTGTTAGGTACTGGAATCAAATACTTCCCTCTGTGTAAACCAAAACCATAAAATAACTCTTAACCGATGCTGACGTGCTAGCAACACAGGTCAAAAGGACCGTATAGTTGTCACGCTTGTTGCTGTTCATTTCTTACTGAGCGCAGTTTCAAGTTGAAGGCACAGTGTGACTCCCATGTCTCGCACTGGGCTGTGCTGAGCCCGGCGACATGAAGTGCAGATGTTTTTTGGATGAGAATCCTTCAAAGTGACTGTTCTCTCCACAGTAACACCCCAAGTAGAAGATGCCAGAGCTGAAAGGGGAGAGATTTGCATTGCTGTTCCTTTGCTGTGAAAGTCTGTACGTCTGACCTGGGGACAGCTGAAGACTGTGTCCCCAGTGGGACAGAATGGAAAACCAGAAGCATTAGTTAGTAACATTTATATAGGAAATAACGTGTTGTGTTCCAGCCATCAGGACTTGGTGTTGGATTAATTGTCCGAACCCTCAGTAGAGAGAAGAAAACTCAGCTTTCTCCTTAGATAAAGTGTTCGTTTGTTTGAGCTTCGTGATTATGAACACAATTATAAAGTCTGCCTGGAAGACAGTAGTTGCTTTCTGCAAAAGAGAAAGGCTGTATAGATTAATCTTACATTTCTGCACTAAATCTACTTTGTTGTTAAATAACCCTTACTTGCACTCCCCGGAAGGCCTGTAGTTATGCAAATAATTCTCATTTATAATACGGTTTTCCTCTTCCAATATAGATGGATGGATGCTTAGGTGGATATAAATAGTATGTGTTCCATGCAAAAAAAAGCGTAGTAGTGCAAATGAAAATCAGACTCTTCCTACTTATGGAAGTCTTTCCAAGCTCTTAATCATCTTAAATCCAATTAGCCTTTTCCTGTTTGTGACATGGCTCCCTTTGAGATAGGATAACTGAACTGGAATATTCCTGGTGACAAGGCCTTGTTGATGAATATGAAAACTTCCTTTTATCCTGCTTTCTGTACTTCCTGTTTTCATTTTTGGATCTTGCTGTACATTGACCACATGTTGTCACTGAGCTGTCTGCAATGACAGCCATCTGTTTTTAAGGTTATATTAAGGTTAATGAAGCACAGTAAGGTATATTCCACTCATTCCTCCCGGTAGAAATTGCCGTGCACATACAAAAAATGAGTGAACTCCTCTATTTTGTTTCCCAATCACAAAGCTTTATGAGGACCTCTGGCATTCCTCAGAGCCTTCCAAGAAATATCCTGAAGAGATTTGTTTCATCTGTGGTTTTAACCCAATCAATCTTTTTTCCATTATTCTTCTTTCCAGACCTCTATTAAAATAGCAATTACTGTTGCCTCACTACACTATCAACCTTTTCTTAAATTCAAAAAGCATATTTATTTGCCTTCTGCTTTTTATCTTCAAAACTGTTTCTGATCAGCAATAGAGTTCTTGTAACTTCACGTAAAGGCCGGAGCAGGACACAGACTCCAGTGAAAACACCTTGCGAAGGACATTTTGCAAGTCCAGATAAGTCTGTGGACCAGATCCTTAACAGCTACCAAGTGTCACAACCCAGCTGAAATCCAGACCCCTCTTCAGTCAATGTTTTTTTAACCCTTTGAAAGAATTTGTTATGCTTTTGTGTCTCGAAATATGCATGCAATTATAATTCAAAGCTCATAACTGCATCCTGCAAAGTCAGTTTGCATCAAACTTGATTTGTTCCCTAAATTTCTGTGAGATTAAAACAAGTCAAATTTAAACAAAAATTGGCTCCGTTGTGGCTGTTAACAGAGGATATAGTTTCTGAGAGAACATATGGGGAAAGAATCTCTCTTTCCTTTTCTTCTTTTAAAATTACATACATGATTCGTTTGGCTAAAATAATTTTTGCAAATCTTTTGTGAGATTAATCTGTAAGCTCAGACAAAACATTAGAAATTTTAAATTCAAAACAACTCATTTTAAAAATATCAGATTAAAGCGATTACAGTCGTTTATGCATTTCAACCTTTACTAGCGTGTTCACAGTTATAGTGGTATAAGCAGATCATATTTAAAATGAACAAAGTATTTTTGCTTCACTGCTCATTTGCAATACTGTCTGTAGTTGCGGTCCAAAGAGTTTAAAATGAAAAGAAAATATAAAGATTACAAATCTGATATAAATACTAGAGGATAAAACATATGAAGAGGGATTAAGGGAGCTATATTTATAGTCTATAACAGAGAGAGCTCGAGGGACATGGGCACAAGCTATAAATAACTTCAAGGTAACAATATAAATGAAGGAAGGGAATTATTTGTTCTCAAAAGATGGTGAAGCATGGAATAATAGCCTGAAGCAAAGAAAAGAAAAGTTTAGGTTAGATGTTAGAACTTTTTTCTAGCAATAAGAGCTGTGGAGAGCAGAGACATAAATAACTAATATAGGAGGCTGAAGCAGTACCTAAAGCACTGACTACATTTATTTGGCTACAGATTAAAATTACTCGTAGATGGAGTCATGTTACAAAATTCACAGAGCTAAACTTAGTGAAACAAACAGGTTTTTTTATTTTCTTACCTGTTATATTTTATAATGCCCACATTTCATGATATGCATTAATTTCCCATGAAGATTACATATATACAACATTCCTTCCAAGATTATTGTGCAACTTTAACCAGATTAAGGGTAAAAAATAACATTATTAGTCAATTATAACCTAATTTAGAGGTGGGATTGCACAGTTATATTATTTTAATCAAAGTGGTGGAGTCTACTGCTATTATTTTTTCTGATGAGAAGGGAGAAGTCCTTTATTCTCGTCAGTCCCTAGATGAGCTGGTGACTTTTGAACACCATAACCTTAGGTTGCCGGTAAGCAAAATAGCTTGTGGGAATCGTAAATGGTGATGTCAGAACACGGGCCGTTTGCTGGCCACTGCTGACTTCACTAGAATGCAACAACTTATGTAGGTTGGGTGCTGGCCTGCTTCAAAGTGAACCTTGATATGGCCATGACAGAAGGAAAAGGGGGGAGAAAGGGCACTGAACCCCAGAATGAATTGCAGTGTTGTAACTATCCCATTGCCCCTAGCTGTAGACCTCTCAAAACAATATGGTTCAAGTTTAGGTCATCGCTTGTACATGTTTTGCTTTGTTCCTCCTTTAGTTCAGTGTGTCTTAGGGAGCTTCCTAAAGCTGGAAATTTTATATTGCAATTTAAAATTTTTAGGTAAGATGCTTTCACTGTAACCCAACTCAGAGAGGTCATGTCATGCCATGCCATCGAGGACAACAGAGAATATTTGAAAGACCAGAGTTCTTTCAGGGTGGTGTCAAATATGTTTGAGAGTGTGTGTGTGACAGAGGAAGAAATCAATTGAGTAAAGGTGAAAAGCTGCACAGATATATTTAGACCTCTACAAATGACATACCACTTTTTCGGTCATTCAATGGATGTATGACTTTTCCAGTACTCATGGGCTTTTTACATGTCATGAAAGCAACGTGACAAAATATTGCAATATGACAGTGCAAATGTTGCAATATTAAATTAATATGACAACTGTTTTTGTCCTTGCTTGTCTAATGTGTAATCCATTAGGCAATAATAGTTTTGAGGGATTTATGGCTTCAGTTGTTACATGCAATGTCCGTCGTAAATATTGTTTGAGTTAACATTGATGAAATCACGTAGAAGTTGTGGGCTTGCATAGCTTCAAGAAGTATGTGTATTTGTACAAAGAGAGGAAAATAATTTCTGCTCATTTCTGCCCAAGATTTCATGCTCAGTAGGCTTATACGCTTGAGCTGTTAGCACCATCAGATATCTCTGCTGCTGTTAAATCAGGCAGGGTCTGCTCTTGAATTACAGGCTTTTCGACACACCTGAGATTTTTAACCAGTACTGGATTGACTCCACTGTATAACAGCTCAGAACATGGGCCTTTAATCTCTCAGACCTTTAGTTATTACTTAGCTCTTTTCCCTATCTTTCCTCTATACCTCTTAGCTGTTAAATTTCTCAGCTTTCAAAAATCTCTGTCATAACAAGATAGTTGATAATATTATTTCATGTGGCTAGTAGAGGAAAAAATCAATATCCTGTGTGGCAGAAGGCCGCACTGGTAAGAATCTGATTTTATACTCGCCGCCTCTTTTGTGTCATTCCTTCTTGGCCGCACTCAATGGCCACCCTTTGAAATATGGGCTGCCCCCTGTGCAAGGTGGCTCTGGTGGTACGGTGTTGTTAGGTAGACTGGATACCTCTGGTCCTCCTGGATTTGAGATAAGTTTTTGAGAGAGTGCAGGTTGTAGCCTTGGAAAGCAGCGGTAATTGCCTGTCATCTCTCTCTGCGGAGCAGGCACCAGCTACCTCCTGGAGTAATTTGCCTCATTTCACTCCACGGTCTTCAGATCTTATGTGCTGGTGTCTGAATATTGACAATTTTCTGGATACTGATAACTTCACTCGCATGAAACAAATGCGCTTTGGAAGAGCTCCAGCCTTCAACAGATTAGACTGCTAGGAAATGAGAGATCTGGTTTAATTCATGAAAACTTTAGTATAGAGCTGTATGTTTGCAGCCTGTATAGAGCGTAGTATTTCTTAATTTTTATTTCTTCATGCAGCTTGCCTTTATCTTTTTCTCTGTCACCTGTGAGTCTGTTTTCCTCGAAGCTGGGAAGGTTATATCTCCTGTGCCATGAAAGCTGTTTCTCATGGGTTTCTTTTCGGGATGACCCATATGGTATACAGCAGAGCTTGCTGATGCCTCTTCTTGGACTTCCCTGAATTGCACTGCTTTACACTGGCAGAAAAACTCAAGGCTGTTGGGACATCATAGTAGCTACACAGTGGTCCTTGTACACACAAATGTACTCCTCCCATCAGAAAGGAAATAAGGTGAAAGTGTTTATAATCTGGCTGCCTTGGGATTCTTTGGCCTGAAGGGTGTCTTAATGTGTGTAAGATTTGTTTATGTTAGTTATAAGGCCCCTATGCATTAAAAGAATAAAGAACCTTGGGGCGTGCTGAAAATTAGAATTGCCTAAATTTAATTGAGAATAAATAAGTATTAATTTCCCCAGATTATGAAGATGGTACTTGCATGTTTACTATGACTTTTTAGATAAAAGAATAAAAAAACCCAATCTGCAGCTCATCAGATTTCAAATGAGTGAAAATGGCACTAAGTTGAAAAGCCTAGTTATTTGGCATGCATAGTGGCACATTTCAGTGTTTAATGTTTGTTATGTTTTGAATGAACTGTCCATAAATACTTTAATATGTTTTTCTGCCAAGAGGCATCTGTCTTATACTGTAAAAGTCCTTATCACTTTATTTCACCTTGTTGACTGACAGTATCCTTGTTTCATATCAACCTTTCCCAAAGTTAAAGCGAGTCAACTTTTTTATTAATTTTTATTTGTAGTGGCGTTTTCCCCTTGTTATTTCTCAATTCATGCAAAGCTATTGATTTAATCATAACACCTTTGGAATGCTTGGTCTCTCTCTTGGTGTGGTGGAACCTGTCCTTGTGAGAAATCACTAAATAAGAAAATCCAAAGACTTTACAAAATAATTTGTAATTTGAAGAAAAAAATTGCATTTTGTCTATGCAGATTTTAACATTCATTCAAATTACTTGGATAATTTATCACAAAACTGGAACAGCTCTCAGTTACACTGGTAACAGTGACTTTCTTTCAGTGTTCCTTAGGGCACGTTTGCTTACTTGATAAAATGTATAGAGAAACTGTCTGTCTAGTAGGTGGGTTCCCTGTGTTTAAGATCTCATGTTTAGAGACCCATAAATTCTTCATCAGTCTGAAATGGTATGTATTATACCTGGACCTCACTCCATAAATCTGTTATACAGAAAAACTTTTGTTTGACACACTCTTAGAATGTCAGGTCAGGCAAAAGTTCCTTATTTTGAAAGAGTTAGGTGTAATTAAAAGACTGCATAATAATTTTTTAATATTTACTTTCTAAGAATGTTTACAATTGCGATGGTAAAATGATGAAGTCCTACACTTTTTTCTGTCATAATAAATGTCACTAGATCTTTGATTTAGCAGATTGAAAAGTTTTATGTGGTCGTAAGTATTCAAGACTTCAAATTAATATGGACTTTTTCCAGTGGCATTGCTAACTTGGTTGGATGTTCATTGTCATCTTAAACTGGATTGCAGCCTTTGAAAGTGGTTTTTAAAAATTACATTCCTTAAAGCAGAGGCAAATGTTTTGAGGAAGTACCTTTGGTAGGAGGGGAAATGAATTTCTGCTTTCATGCTTACGAAGAACTTGGTGAAATTATTTGAGTGTTTAGGAAACAACAGGACTCACAAGTTTATATGCGGCCTTACATTGGATAGACTAATTGTAAGTTACCTGGAATTGTATTACCCGAGCTTTTCAACAGGCAAGGGAAAATGCATTTTGGGATAGCAAGGTGGAATGCTTGTCAAGTCCCATAAGTTATATGTTATCCCTTATTTTTAACCACCTGTTAACAGGAAAGAACTAGTAAGTCTTTTCTTTCATTGCCAATAACTGTTTCATTCTTACCATTCATCTTATCAGTGTATTGTTTTTTCTTGCCTGTTAAAGCGACATTTTTGTACCAGATTAGAACAGAATCGTCATTGTAGCAGTGGTCAAAAATGATGAGGCCTACTTGTAAACAAGTTTATCTTTGAGATTTTCCGGCTAGTGTGATGTGCTACTAACGTTTTTGGTTTAGAAGGAAATGACACTAAATATTTGTGAGGTTTGTGAAGGTGCCATTCAGCTGTCTGCTAAAATGTGGCTTTCTTTTTTTTCCCCACGTTATTTTTGGCCAAAACATTTCAACCATTTTTGAGAAAGGAGCTAGACAAAAATAAACTGTTCTGTCCTTGAAAAGTTCCATCAGTCTGCCTTATTCTACAGCATGGAACTCTGGTGCTCTCTGTGCTTTAGATCAGGAACTTGGCATGTGATATTTGTGGCTGAAAGGCAACTTTTTACTTTCTTGGTGCAAATCTATTTTTGTTGGCCAAATTTAAATTGCCGATCAAGTTTTACTATTGTGTTGCGGATAAAATGTCAAGGTATTCTGTCTTCAATTAGCATGTTGTATTCTTGTCCTTTTTAGCAGTCTTGTTTTTCAAGACAGGGGAGCTGAAAGCAGCCCTGGTGTAATTCCAGGGGCCTGAATTGAAGGCAGGAGCCTGTTGTATCCTCAGCTGTCTTGCATACCCCTCCACTTCCATCACCTAGCGTGGTAAGGAGTAGACTTTGATGAAAGGCCAGTTGGAAACTGGAAGCATAAGGGAGAGAAGGGGAAAAAAGAAAACAGAATGGGGAGGGAACCAACTGGTCAGCCAAGATTGGGTCTGGTTGAGGACTACTGAGAAGCCAGGGCATGGTGGGAAGGATGGGACTGGGAGCCAGGAGCAGCTTGGACGAAAGCAGCAAAGAATGAAAAAAGAACCTGAGAAGGTGCAAGAAGCCAGTAGGAATAGGAACTGCGTAATCACATCACATTTTCTTCCCATAGGACCTCTGCCTTACCTTTGTCCAGAGTAGATGAAATGTTTCTGTAGCTTCATTGTTCCATGCCTGGGTGCAGGCATTATTAACTTCACCCTGTTTGTACCCTACTCCGTATACAAAATTTATTTCTTCATGATCTCACCTTTTGCAACTTTCCTAAATATTAATATATCCACGCAACATCTTTTGTGAAATGTGGGAGGTTGTTGTTGCTGTGTTGTGGATAGGAACTAAAGCACAGAGCATTTAAAATACCAACAAACCAAGTATCTATGAGTCCATAGTGGCCGCATAAAACAGATAAGGGCTTGAGATTTCAGCATGCTTACTTTATATAGTACTGTTATTTAATGCAGAGTTTGTGGGCTTATTGTTGCAGTCTGAATCGAGTTCTATTAACATAATCAGTTAATATAAAAAATGTTTAATTCATCTTATTAGTCTTTAAAAAGTAAAAAATTTTTGTGAGGCAAAAGGTGATTTATCTTTATCCAGGGTGAAGTGAGCTTCACTACAGACAAGGAATAATTAACTGAGCCTTCTGCCCTGCTTTGTGAAAATGTTATATAGGATTTTTAGTGTCATAACATTTTCTTCCAACTTATCATTGGTTTGGATTTTGCTAAAGCCTGTTTAGGTAGAAATTGCTGAGAGTGAGTGACTGATACAAAATAAGTGCATAATATAATTATTCTAAGAAGTGCTGTCAGTTCTTGTGAACTAGCTTTAGTGGTTCTTCTTTGTTTCCAGTGGCTTTTCTGCAACGTGCAAGCTGTTATTTTGCTGACTCACTGTTAGGATTTCAGAAAAATCCTGGAAACAAGTATCCCTATGTAATCATTAGCATGTTCTCCATTGTTTTAGATTAACTTTGGATATATTATCGAAACATCTGTGGATATTTTACCTTGACTCCATAATTAGCTGGTAATAGCAATAAAAACGCTAAAAAAAAGTGTTCGTCAAGCTTACGAAGCTTGGGCAACACTGGGAACTCAGGGTATGTCAGAATTAAGCTACTTATGCAGGGGGTTATAAATCATACACATGTTCTAGGGAACACCTAGAGCTTGTATAAAGGAGAGAAAGCATTTACTATGCTATGCAGTTTGGGGAACACTTTGCACTTCGATTACAATGACCACGGGCTTATTCCAAACTGCTACCTCAGGATAACAAAAGCTGTCCCTTCCCATGGTTTTGGGGTGACCACTGTATCTCTGGATCTTTCTACAAAAAAAACGGGAATTACAGAATTCCAGTCTCTCAGTGACACTTCTTCGTGGCTTCTTAAGTTAGGACAAGAAAGAAAAACAGCAGCTTAAGTATAATATCTTGCCAGCTGACTCCAATAACCGCCTGGACAGAGCTATGATGAACAGGGTAATGCTGAAATGGGGTGGATGAGGAAGGGAGGAAAGGAGGAGGAGGAAACTGTAACGTTTCCCTTGTGAGTCTTTGGCAAGAACTTCCACACAGTCATGAGGAAATGATTTACTGTCAGCCTCTCTCCAATTAATCAGCTTGGTTTTCAATGTAAGCCTGATTGTGTTCGTAACCATAGGCGGTTCATGTCGCTCATAGTCAGGAAAACTGAGAAACAGTGGTTCACTATATGTGCAGTTCTGACAGGTAGGAGAATATTTTTCTTCTTTGGTAAATTAATTGGCAGTTGTCTGCATTACAAAGATGTAGATACCGTTCGTGTATCTTAGTTAGAATCCCTAACCAGTGAAAGTTGGACCCTCTTGAAATCTTCCTCAGATGCTCTGCAGTCACTTTTACGGCGAGGCAGAGTGGAGGAGCTCGGAGTGCTTCAGTGCTCCTCCCGAACGCGCCAAGCTGACACCTCGCCATGCATCTCTCCCCGAGTGCTGTGGCAAGATCAGGCTTTCTCGCAGCCAAAACACTGGGTACATTTAGTCTTGCACGTATAAATGTTAACGTGTTAAGGAGGGCTAAGGATAGAGAGAGGTGCATCCTGATTTTGCTTAGCTGTTTCTTTTTAAATACTTCTGCTCTGTCTCCTTAGTTTCTGTCTAGGAAGCAGAACCAACTCATTGGCTTCAGCAGTTATCTTCTCATGCAGAACACTGAAGCTTTGGGATTATACATGGCTTACCTAGAGCCAGGAATATACCCATTTCAATGGGCTTCAGTCAGTGGAAACTCAGTGAAGTGTTTCTTATTGGTAATGCTTGGGTCAGGGATGACAAATCCATTTGCTTTATAGCCGCAGTTTCTCTGTTGTGGTCACTGTTCAGAGCTGCTTTGCTTTCTGAATTAAAAATGAGCCATGCAGTGAAGTTACCAGATTAAATTCAACCCTCTCAACTCTGTGCTCACCTACTAAAAGCGTTAGCCAAATGTAGTGAAAATCAGATTAACCAAGTATATCATTTGCTGATATCTGAAAGTGCCTTGGTTCACTCTTTGCGCTTGCTTGTCCTTAAAACATTTGCATTGACACAGGGATTCCCGTAACAGGAGAGACATAAGAATGGCTATTCCAGATAACAAGCCTGGAATCAATATCATATATAAGTCTACATCTAACTTAAATGCACAAATAAGCAGTTTTGCAGTCCATATACTGAAGCGTCTTCCTGACACTTGGACTGTCTTTTGCAGGGTATCTCATAGCCTTACATAGGTCAGCTTCATTTATGGAGCATGCTACTTTTTTAAAGTTATCATACTGATATAGATCCTTTTTGTAAGCTGGAGCTGGAATCATTCATGACTCGGGAATACATTCATACCTTTATACCCTGTCTCATTAGATTTAATAATTTTTGTAAGTCCCTGGGTTTTGTAGTTTTAAATAAAGTATTTAAAACGTCAGCACCAATTTGAATTCATGATATGAACTACAGTCATGATTCCTTGTGATACCTACAACTGCTGAGCTGCAAAGGAAGGGCAAGCGATATGGAGAGAAGGAAGGTCCATTTTGTTCTTAACCCCCTTTCACATTCAGGTAATTCCCACTAGGGGCATAATCTAGTTATTAGTTTGTAAAGCTTTAGGAATATGCAACTATTTATTAATAGTAATAATAAGAAAAATAATAACCACAATAGTAATAGAAGTAATAATAAATTTGCACTATGTTACTTGTGCCAGTTGTAATAAGGCACAGGTATGAAAGCCAGATAGAAGGACAGGAGAAAAGCCTGGGTGAACTCTGACTGGGAAGTCTTGTTTCAGAGCAGTGTTTTATTCCCAGAGCAGTAAGCAGTTCTTTTGTTAGCATCAGTTCCTTTTTGTGTACTTCTTGTTACACAGTGCAGAACGGAAAGGGAGCATGAAAGACGTTAAAGGAAAAAAGATAAAACAAGAGTCAGGAGATAGGTTTCATTAGTGGGGAAAAATGAGGCAGGGGGAGTGGGGAGAAAGGAACAGTGCAGAAGGTGATGTGTTGTAGGTGGAGGTAACGTTAATACTGTGAGCAACCTCAAGCTCTTTTGAGGAGGATGAGAAGACATTAAAGAAAAGCAGGAACGATACTCTATTGAATTACAAAAAGCAAACAGGCAAAAAAGAGTTAATTAAGTTATATCCTGGCAATAGAAAATCAAATGTGAGATGACATTTTAGCTGTGAGGCCCACTTTAGGCTGTTGAAAAGTAGTGGAGTACTAACCATGTTCTATTTTTTCCACAGCCTCAAGAAAACCTCATGGCTGCAGTGTCGCTGCTAATTTGCTTTTACATTTCATCACACGTTAGTTTTCTAAAGTTCATTGTATGTCTTCTCAAAGCTTTTGTTACATGTTTTTTACATTTTAAGGGTAGATAGTTGTGAAGGATGATTGCACCTTCTTTATACTATTAGCATAACGGCTTACATCATGATTAAGTGTCTTAGCAGAATTAGGAGTAAATAGTCTGCCTCCATAGAATTAATTCTATAACTTGCTGGAATTTTACTGAAACAAATGCCACTAACAAACCTGAAGAGCTAAATGGAAACACATGCTCTGAACTTGCTGTTAGGCGGTTTGAGGGCATATCTCTGCTGGTACATTATCTCTTCTCTTTCATTTGGGTACAGGATTGTTTTCCTTATTAATTTAAAAATGAATGAGAGAGAGAGGGAAGTGGACACAGTGAGCCTATATTGTTTCTACAGGGGTAGCTTATAAACAGATTATCAAAACAAACATTTGTGCCACTCTTCATTCCACGAATAGAGAGCTATCCGATAGTAGTCAGCATGGTGCATCTCGTAGAGAACTTGAATTTAATACCAGTGTTAGGCTTTATGTAAGAAGATAGCCTATAAAACTGGAGCCCTGCTTTGCTGTGTCGACATGTCTGGAGCTCAGAATAAAATCGAGTTTCCTGCTTTAGCTGTAGCTTGGTCTTAAAATAACCTGAAGAAATTATAGTTCCGATTACAGAGAAAGTGAAGGACTTAGAACATTCTCCTAATAAAGCCACGGGATGATACAAGGCTTAGTCATCTGTAGTCTGTCTGTAATGGGCATTTCAGAGAGGGAAACAAGCCTTTGAAATTGGATAATTTAATTTGCAATCAGGCCTAATTATTTTAAGAACATAGAAAACCTTTGTTTTTTGGCAAAAATAATCATCTGGAATCCAATTAGAGGAGAATAAGCCATTTTAAATATAATGGATACCACACAGCTTCCATAGGAAAACTGATGTCTCGGGGGAGAGAGCTACAAGAGCTATGTTTGAAATGGACTCCACCTCTCGTTTTTCTTACTGCCATTTCTGAAATAAACAATTGTGCTCAAAGGACACATCACCCTAAAGGATAAATAAAATCCTTGTGACTGAAAGTGCATTCAAACCCAGTCCATGATAGACAGTGATTTAAAAGTCCTAGGGAAGTCTTTCGATCATCTTCTGAGTATTATGTAACTTTACAGTGGCAGAAAACACTTCGGGAAAGTAAATAACACCAGAAGAAAATATGGCCATCCTCATAAAAAATGCAAATTTGAGAGCACCACTAGTGAACTGAAAAAAAAATTTATAATTTGCAACTAAGGCAGTTTAGGTTAGCTAATGTTATTAAAGGTCCTTCAGCTCTTCTCTGAGGTTTCTTTTTGCATGCTATAATTCTGGTCAATCTTTATAAATTACTCGTGGTATTTAAAGGCTTTGTCATTTAGCATATTGAGCTTATATATGAGTGTGTGTAATATGGAGAAGCAAGCCAATGGACTGGTCAATCAATACTATTCTTCTTATCGATTCACCATGAGAGAAAGCCAGTGCCACTTTGTGTCTCTATAAGAATCAGAACATCCAGTGTGAGTCTAAAGGTTTGTTGGCTATATAGTTTTGCTGGAGGGGGGCCAAAGGCATACTGTATTATTTACACAGTGAATAAGATTTCCTCATTTACTCCACTAAATGTGGATAATTATCACTCATTTTAGGTTTTTCTGTGTAAATGACACAGATGTCCAGACAACATATTTATAGTTTCAACCCATCTGTGCTAATTTTTCTATAAATGTCCTTTTAGTGCAGCAATCATCCTGTTTTATCAACATTATCCACAGTGTTGAACAACATGCGAAGATGTGACTAATATTCAGCCCTCATTAAAGAAAACATACCCACCCCCACCCCATCCCAGTGTCACGGCACAGTTGGAAATTTTCTGGAGTGTCTCGGTTGGCTTTGCTTTGGTGGGTTTCTGGGGCCGGCTTCCCTCAGCCTGAGACATCCAAGGCTGACACTGTGGTGCTGGAGGGCAACAGACAGCAAATGCCCCCAGCTTGTGTTCAAGCTACATCTGGTTACCCATAAAGAAAGAACTCACAGAAATATATATTTATTTCTTCTGAAATTAAGGGCTCTGCTTTAGTGCCCCTAATTAGAGCCCCCTGCTCTGTACATTGCTGTGTAGAGCGAGATAGCTAACTAGAGACTTTTTTTTTTTTTTAATTCCTTGAACTGGAACCCAGCTTTGTATGGTACCAACAGGAAAAGAGCATAGCGTATGGGGACTGCTCTGCTGTCGTTTGCTTCTGATGTGCTGTGGGTGGTTGGTTTTACCCTCTCCTCACTCTTTCCTTTCCACAACTCGCCACTGCAGAGGCAAGTTTGCATTGGAAAAGACCCTGTAGTGTTTAGCGTAAAACCTTTTTGAGGTCTGTGTCAATAAATTGCCTCAAATTCGTCAACCTTACTCAGAGTCACCCATACAGATGTGGCGTATATATGGTTATTAGAACATTTATGTGGGAAGTAATTAATGGTCATTCAGAGAAAGTGTATTTCTAAATGAAATGACTTGCTCATTTATAATTTGTCCTGTTGTGTCCCCCAGTTCCTGAAAGCCTCCACTGCAATTTACAGTTTAATGACCTGGAAAAAACAGTATTTCCAGAGGCACGTCCGTATTAAATGATAGGAGCAAAAGAAAATAATCCAGAATCATAAACCAGCTAGGTATTTCCAGTGCCAACCTCAAAACTTTTTCTGTTAAATTAGCAAAAGCAATTGAGAAAATGGGGTCAAGACCTCCAAACTCAGTCTTATTTAAGAGCAAAACATTACAGCAATGGAAATTCTAAATAGGGTAGAGTTTAAAATGGAAACAGTGTTATCAAAATCACAGGCATCTGAAAGCCCTCCTACTTAAAGACGTATAGAAGTACTTAAAAGTAGTATTAAAGTACACTTTTCAAGAAAAGTAGTATTGAGCTTCATATGGTAAATTTCTTCTGCTTCTGCAGGTTTTTAAGTTACTTGATTGATTATGTATACTAGCAGGTTCACTAGCACTAACTCCTGTTTCCTCAGGAAAGAGTAAACTGTATATGATAGTGTAGTTCAATTTGTTAAATAATGACTAAACATAAATGAAGTGGTAGCGAAGAAACCACTGACATTTTTCCAGTTTCAGAACTAAGGTGGTTCTTGCATGTTCCCAGTGTAATCTGAGCACTCAAAGAAGAACTGTACGTATACTGCCTTTTAACGGTGTCCATGGAAATGGAAGGTTATAAGAAGTGCTCCTCTAGATGTATAGGCAAGTGGACAGCTGATCTTGTTGAGGTAAAATAGCACTTAAACTCTGCAGTTTCTCCATTACTTAAGATTCACATTTCAAAATCATTTAGGCATGAAGGAACTTGTGCAAGAAGGAACTTAGAATTCTCAAAAGCACTCGGAAAGCCAATGGCCACTGAGACATGACACAGGGCATCTAAGGTTTTTCTTAAGGGACTAAAAGTTTTTAAAACCGTCCCCAAATTCTAATATATTTTCTCTGTGTTGCTGCAAGTGAGTCAAAAGTCTCACTTTGGAGAATCAAACTTTTCCTACTAGTTTTTTGTATCCTGATGGATTCCTGTATGCTGGTGTTTGTATACCAGTCAGATATGCAGCTTCTGCTCGGTGGGAGCGCTAGAAGGATATTGCTGGAAGGGTATAACTGCTTCTTCCTATTGTATCAAAAAAAAATCCTTTCCATCAAAAAGTTTTGGTCTGTAACGGGGTCAGATGAAATTAAAGTAGCCTTTCATTCTGTGTTATAGGAACTTCCTCTGAAGTTTCAGACTACCAGACTAGCAGGCTAAATTCAGCAGCAGGGATGCCTTCAATTAACTGTATCTGTTCTATTTGTAGTACAAAGGATATGAACGGCCTACATAGCTTAAAAGAAAGGAGGCTAAATAGAACTTAAAGAGGTACCCTGCATATAGGACTCTCAAAGGAAAGCAATGGGATCACTGCCAGTCAGCGGTTTAAGATTGTAGTTGGTGCAAAGACTTGGATCGAATTTATACAGGTATGCTGCCTAGTCAATAAGGCATCCAGGAGGAATTTCTGTGGAAGAAGTTGCTCATAATATAAAGCACTCTGCTGAAAGCAGTGGAAAAGTGAGCAAAGCAAATGAGTTTTAGGCAGAATTAGCAAGTTCATTTTAGAGGAATGCATGGTTAGCTCAGGGGATTGGTAATAATCTTGAGATCTTCATCTCCAGAGCACCAGTTTGAATTTAACCTGGTTGTTGATGCCAGTCAAAATACATTGTCCTTGTTATTGATCTCTGTGAATTGACTTTCTGATATCCTTGGAAGAAAATCCGGAACCTGCAGTTGGCACATATAAAAACCGAGATAAAGGAATTTGACATAAAAATAATTGGCATAAAAGAATTGAATCAGCATGGTGATTAACTTACTATTTACCTTCTGCAGACTAACTTAGCTGGACTTCTTTTCAGGGAGTCTGGCAGAGAGTATGGGGAATATCATGTTCCTTGCCTCTCTCAACTAGCATAGGTCCTCAAGCTGTAATGTGGCAGTGGAGGGAAGTAACTATTGAGCTCTCAATGAAAGAAAAAGGAAAAGGAATGAAAGGAGTAGCTGGTATATTTTGTCATTGTTAGAATATCTAGAATCATCAAGAAGTGTGAAACTTCACTACATTTCTCTATACGCTGCATTTGATCATCTCAGGATGCGCTATCTTAAAAGGCCAAATTTCTGGAGAATGAAATGGCTGGGATATGCTTCCATGAGATTGAAAGGATGGCATCATCATCCCAGCCACATTGCTAGATTTGACTTTCAGTGACTTTTCAAAATCCCCATGAAAGCATCTCCATATTTGAGACTCTGAGGGACTCTATCCTTTTTCATGTCAAGCGTGATATTAAAACAAGGTTCCTTGGCTTCAAATGGCATTAATACTCACTGTACTAAGTATATTGGTGTTGGACTGTCATCTAGCTTTCTTAAGAATGTGGCAGAAGTAATTTTTCATGATTTAATGATGTTTGCTGGTAGTAAATGTAGATACGGAAGACAAAGAAAGAGATCTATTTTCCTTGGTCACTGTACACTAGAATGTCCAAAGAACAAGGAGAACTCTTGATTCAGAAAGCAGAGGAAAGGCTGGCATATAGTCAGAGTGAAAAAGAGGACTGTAGCACCCAAGCTTTGAATTTGTTTCATATTGTTAGGAAATCATGCACCAGCACTAGTAGTTTCACAATCCATTTACTAGTGCCGGAAAGTGGAGGAATTGTGGATTCCAGTTTGTTTTTCTTTATCTAGCAAAATGTTGAAGGTAGCACAGGTTGGCAAAGTCTCCATTTCAGTTAGCAGAGCTACCCTGTCATCTGGCTCTAAGCAACTAGATATTCACTGATGTCATTTGTTCAGACACATGATAAATACGCAGTAAATTTTCTGTGTATTCAGTAACTGAGTTAGGTAGGGTTTCACTCCAGGGAAGAATGAGCCAAGATCAAATTAACTGTCTATCAGGAAAGGTAAAGCACTTAGAATTTCTATTAAAACAGATTAGTATGACTACGTTTAAAATAATTTTGCATAGGGCAAATTTTGGGAGTGTGTTCCAAGCATAGTATCATGTAGGAAAACTAACATGGTCTCTTTGGTAGGGAAACCCCCACATAAATTTTGTCCATAGAAGATGCTTACTCATTCCAACTAAAACAGTAATCTTCAGTGGATTTTACTGGATTGAAGAGTAAAGGACTTCTCCCAAATTCTGGTTTTCACTACATCTCTTTTTTTCAAAAGTGCAGGACTTTCAACAGAAGGAGGAAGGAATTACCCATATCTGCTGAAAATGCAACCTCTTACTGTCAACAGGTTGCAATGAACTGATGCTGTGAACTTTCAGATGAAATTTGATAGAGGCTAATTCTAAAGATATGTGCCAGCTAAATTTTCATAAGAAAAAAATGAGAACTTTGGCATCATATATTGCCAGACATTTCATTCTTAGAAACAAGATTGCATGTGAGAGGATTTCATAAATTAATTCCATGTATCAACTGTTATATCCACAGAGAGCCTATAAATGTTTCTTAAGAGCAGCAATACTTCAGTTGTGTTACCAGTAGAATCCATCTCCTCTATTTTTTTTTAGTGTCAATGTTTGCTTTAGGAAAAAAAAACTTAGTTTTTTACTGAAGATCCTTGAAGGATTTGATTATATTCTAAATTAGTTCCAGAATAGATAATAATATTAAGGAAGAATATGCACTGAGATTTTAAGCATATTGGATTGTGTTTCTCTATATCACATAGGTTTTTTTATCTTTTTTAACCAATGTCAAAGATTTGCCTGAAGGAGTAAATTAATATATATTTCAAGACCCTTTCAGCAATCACGCAAATCAGATTTTCATCTAGATTAAACAATCTACCTCCATAAAAAAATTGCCAAATTCTGAAAAAAACCCTCGAATATACTTCCTGGGTGTTCTCATCTCACCCTACTACAGAATTCATTTCCGACAGTGAAAGCGTTTCACTGAATTTGATGAAGTGTGAGTTTTGTAAACTGTATCCTTGCCAAACTGAAATCTCTGTGACATCTGAATTATATTCTCTGCTCAGTTATTCTGAGCTTTCCAAGTTCTTGTACTATATTCCTTGAGTTCAGATCATCTGCTTAGTCAAAGATTCTTCTTTGCCTCCGTCTTTACCAGCACTGTTGTGGCCCAGGCCTTGGGAACAAAAGTCTAGGTTGATGCAAACACAGACCCACCATCAGTGAAGGAAGAGTTGGAGTTGGTATGGGAACTATTACAGGAGCTTGAACCCTACAAAACGGTAGGCCCTGACAATATCCACCCAGGAGTGTTAAGAGAGCTGACTGACACCATTGCGAGGCTACTCTGCATAATCTTTGAGAAGTCGTGGAGATTGAGGGGCATCCCAGAAGATGGGAAGAAGGCTAATGTCACATCTACAAGAAGGTCTTAAAGGAGCATTCAGGAAATTATAGGCCCATCAGTCTTACTTCAATCCCTGGGAAGGTTATGGAATGAACCCTCCTGGGGGCTATGACAAGTCAAATGAAGCACATGATTGGGAAAAGCCAGCACGGATTCATCAAGGGCAAATTGTGCTTGGCAAACCTGATTGCCTTCTATGACAAAGTAACCTGCTCAGTTGATGTGGGCGAGTGGTAGACATTGTCTACCTGGATTTCTCCAAGGCTTTCTACTCAACGCTTGTGAGGCCACACCTGAAGTACTGTGTTCAGTTTTGGTCTCCGCTATGCAAAAAAGATGTGGACAGGCTGGACAGGGTCCAGAGAAGGGCCACAAAGATGATCAAAGGACTGGGAAGCCTGCCATGTGAGGAAAGGCTGAGAGAACTGGGTTTGTTCAGCCTTGAGGAATGAAGGCTTTGGGGAGACCTTATCACCATGTTCCACTATTTAAAAGGTGGCTACAAAGAAGATGGAAACTCCCTTTTTACAAGGAGTCACATGGAAAAGTCGAGAGGTAATGGGTACAAGCTAGTCCTGGGGAGATTCTGATTGGACACAAGAAGAAAATTTTTCACAATGAGAACAATCATCCATTGGGATAATCTCCTTAGGGAAGTGGTGGATTCTGCAACATTGGACACTTCTAAGATTCAGCTGGACAAGGTGCTGGGCCTTCTTGTCTAGACCATGCGTTTGCCATGAAAGGTTGGACCAGATGATCCTTGAGGTCCCTTCCAACCTGGTATTCTATGACTCATCTACAGTAGCTCACTCCCATCATTCAGGAATAGCACAAACCAAAGATGAGCATGGAGCTAAACAAATGATGATAAGCAGCTATTAGAGGTTGGTGATACTATGTTGGCAGGGGAAGAATAAACAAACCTATAAAGGTTTTCCAGACCTTTAACATTTTATCTTTTTTCTTTTAGTTTAGGAAACTAAAAACAAAAATTAAAATAAATAATCTCCCGCCTTATTTAAAAAAGGAGAAGAGAAAAAAAAGATAAAGTCTTATTTGCATTCTGCTTCAGTACATGTAAGTGCACTGGAAATGTTAAGACTTGTAATTGTATGAAGCAATTCCTCGTAGCTCACAGAGCTCTGTCTCAGTAGCAAATCACCTTCCATCCTGAATTTTGAAATTATTCCTCCATTTAACTGTTAAAATAGAAGTTAAGGAAAGTTTTGTAATTTACTTCAATCAGAAGAAGAGGGGGCCATGGATAACAAGATAAATCTCAAAAATCATTGGGTTCTTAAAAGTGTGTGTCAAATTCATCCTTGTTGAAGTACATGTGAGATTTTATATTCACTTCAGTGTAGTCAGAGTTTCCCCCCAAATTTCTAAATTCAGTTCATGGAAGTGTGACCTGTGGTTTTTTTGCCATTCAGAGATGACGAGGTTTGTTTGGGTTTCTGATAAATTTCAGACATATGTAACAAAACCAAAAAAAAAAAACAACAGAGAAAGTCTAATGTCAGGCCTGCTTGGTCACTGACAGTCAGTGAGGTTTTGCGTGTCGTCTCACGGGCGTTGGGTTCCTGAAGCTGCATGACTGTTTTACAGCTACTCAACTACAGGTATGTTGAGCTTGCAACAAGGCATGCCCAACAAGTCTTGTGCCTGTCACAAGTCACCTTACCCGCTTTGCTGCTGTGGCTCATACACAGTACTCACATCAAAATTTCTGCTGATCTTTAAGAGCATGTGGTGTATACATATTGAGGAGCAAAAGTTTTGGGATTTGTCATGGCAGGGAAAAATACTGTCCTACTAGAAAAATGCAATTTACTTGTTTTTGTAACCGTTGGGCCAATATAAAGCCTTTGGTAAAACCCCAGTTTCTTTGCAATAAGCGTTGTAGAACTGTGTAGATAACCTGCAGATTTCATCTGCAGTGAATGTGCTCCATTTCAGAGCTCAGCTGTTTTCGTTCTTGGCTGCTGTAGGCTGAATCTGAACCTGGATCCAAGTACCGAAAGGACATCTGTCATTCCTGTGCTCAGTTACTCTTCCTGCCTTCCCTGGGTAGGATAGAGAAAAACCTGACAGGATAAACTGGAACACGGAGCTTGTGTTGATGGCTGGGAACTGAGAATTACAAGCTGAATGCAGGGAATGCGGTGGGGAGCTAGAGAACAGATGAGAAGAAAAAGCCCTTTGGAAAAAATAAGCATTTGTGATTCAATGTTTACGTAGACTAACAGCCATAAAACGACTTCTTCCTATTCCTGACTGTCTACTTTAAGTTAGTGCCAGTTTAAAATCTAATTTAATAACCGTATTCCATTTAAATATACATCTATGCAGTTGATTAACATTTTCTCTTAAATTCTGTAGACCAGTTCACATCTTAGAAAATAACATGTTAAGATGATTAGCAGAGTTGAGTACTTAGTAGCAATAGCCAAAAAGCCAATATATTGCATTAAATGGAATTATTATAGATGTTTAAGAATTCTGTTGAGGAAGAGGCTTTTAAAGCCCATCAGTTAGATTCTGTATGAATGAGCAGACATTTTTGAAGGAATAGATTGTCTCTGCAACAGTTTTCAACTGGCTGTTGTTCACTGGTAATATTTATGATTTCAGCATTCCGCTGCATGGTTTCCTGCTGAAGAACGCGGCCTCCTGGCCAGTGACTCAAAACCACGTGGGGAAGCTTTTTACTCCTTTAAGAGATGTGTCTAATGGGGACCTTTCTGTCAATGCGTATGAATCTTTAGGTATAGCAATCAATCTTGAACTGATTTCAACTGTTAGTTAACAATTTAGGCTGTAAATTAGAAGTCTGTGAAATTTAGTTTTTCACAGAACACTAATTTCTTGATGTTCTGCTTATTCTCACTGTATTTTCTTCCTGACAAAAAACAGAGGGGAATTAAGTTATGCTGAGCCTTAATTTGGCCTTGAGTTTCTGCCCTGTAAATCTGTCTATGGATGCTCACACTGGACGTATTACGATGGTGGCAAGTGCTGTTTGGACAGGTTTTCCACTCTTCTCCCTTTCTTTCTGCCTTATGGGCAGGACAGAAAGCAAAAGCTGAAGGAATGAGGAATAATAAGTGGCTGGCTGTGAAGGAAAAGCTGCTATTTTGAAACTATATGACTGAGAGAAACAAGGGTTTGATATATGTCGTATTTTCCGTGATAATAAATCTATTTAACTTTATAAGACAGTAAGATTTTATTAATGTATTAAAGAAAGTATCATATGTAAGAAGTGTGATAAATATGTGCCTGCTTTCTTGTTGTTGATTTGGGGCCATGGTCTCCTTTCTTATGTTTCCTTTAAAGACAACTGGCAATACAAGGGCAGAAGAATGATGCGTCCAAAAGATGCATCTCAGGAGGAGGCAGACAGTCAGGTTGGTTCTTATTTTGTGCCTTTTAGGAAAGCAGTTAGGATTCTTTGGTGAATAGTGAGGTGGCCATAACCTATCTGGTGCCTATTCCACTCCAGATAGATGAGGAAATCTATGCAGCTAGGGTTTTCAGGAGCAACCAACCATACTGTGCTCTTTGCCGTTCATAAACAAGGTTTCCCTGGGGAAATTAGCCTTAGAGGTATTGTTATACCTGAATTGTGCTAGCTGTGACAGTGTTTTCTAGGAATTTCCTGTGTTTTTCTCATTGTTTGTGTAATTCTCCATAGTCTCTCACCTAGTACCAGCAACAGTCAGGAATTTTATTATAGGCACGCATCACAGGACTATTCACGCAACCCACATTAAAAATGTTTCTGTTTTCTGACTTTTTATTCCCTTGAGATATAGAAATATCTTACAGAAGGCAATAGAGCTGTGTCAAAGGTTCACGCCGTGCTCTGCAATGACATGAGTTCGTTCAGCACTGGTGGCAGCTGATTTGTGCTGATGGAGACTTCCCACATGTTGAACACAGACATAATCTGTGCTTGTGCCAGAAATCATTGTTTCCCACCTGTACAGTATAATCTGCTCCTAATGCCTATGACCTATTTTTAAATCTTTGTCTTTATAGCTGCTTATGTGTAATATTTATAGAAACACCACTGAAATGGTCAGTAGCAGAAGTGCAGATAGCAGCCGTGTAGCTCTCCCCACTTTGTGGTATATTCTTAAAATAAACAAAGGTACAGTTATTTGTTGTCCGTACTTACTACTCACTGGAAGAAGTCATATCTTTCATCATTTATCCACAAAGAGGCGTTGTGCTCTGAATTCTACATAGCTTCTACTGTCTTCTGCATACCTCTCTGAGCAAATGATACCTGCTCTCTGTCCTTAATTTCACAGTAGAGCTGACTGCTCTGTTATCTGTAGTTTGCCATCAAAACTGCAGACAAAAATGTGGTGGGAAAATACTGTCTACAGATGAAAGTGCTTGTAAGTTAACCATGCCATGCAAAGGACATTCAGATTACAGGCCATTTTTTTAAGATTTAAAAGGGTTTTGTAATGGAGATGATATTAAGTTGCATACGAACTACACTGAAGTTAGTAAGACCCAGCTGTTTGCTAACAGCATAACAAATATTAAACCGTAGCAGTTTAATCCAATGAGGGATTAATTAATATGATTTGAAAAGCAAGTCATATGGTGGTTTTCAGAAGGGAAACTGGCATTAGAGAAAACTTGCATGTGTATAACACTGCACTGTAGCATTTCTGACTGACGAATTGTGCAATTGTCACAAAAACTGCTGAGGTATCGCATTAGTAGATTAAACTGGTAGTTGAAAGGTGCAGTTTAAAACCCAGACAGACGTTTCATAAGATTGTTTCCAGAGACGGCAACTTCTTATCAATCAAATATTAAGATGTCGTAGCAGGGAAATTTCCAGTGTTCTCAATCAGTTTTTAGATTTTGTGTGCACAAACATATATGCCCATATAAGACAGAGGTTGCAAAATGTCCATACGAGGGAGGTCGTGCTCTCAGTGTGAATAAATACAGTGTCTGCCGTTGCTCTGCTCTGTCCCTGCAGAGAGCGGGAGAGCAGAAAAGAGGCTTGGCCATGTGGTATATGCCAGTCCTCCTTTTCTGAACGTGCAGAGTTGAGTTATTTTCAGGGGGCTGCCATAGCCTCAAACTACTGGCAGACTGACCCTAAGCAGGACTCTTCGCTGAAAGCGTGGGCCAAAGAGGGCAAGAGAAAGATTAGGAATTAACATAAAAGGCACACATTTTCTTTCAAATGCCTTTTATCTTTGTAAATACTATAAAAAGTTGCAGGTCTTTGTACATCTGTTTGACTGAAGGCCTGCCCCATTTTTACATAAGATGGGGTTAAATGCATGACTTCCCTCCGTGCTGTTTCACCCATTTAAGCTTTTCTCTCTGAAGAAATGAGCCACCTTACGAGAATATGCCTCTCACAGTAGACTCATAGATCAGCAAAAGAGTGTGAAACGGCTATTGGACTAAGTGTTGTACTAGTGAGAACTCTGGTAAGGGTTAATAGTCAGCTGAAATTGGTCAAAAGATGTGAGCAAAATCTGTAGGAATTTCAAGTGAAAGCAATATGTATTTACTTGTGATCCTTATTTACATCTTTAGGTTGAAGACACACTTAAAACTCATTGTCCTTTAAGATGTTTAACTATCACATCAGAAGGATACTGGCAGCTGGCACATCGGTATAGGTAAACAGTTGGCAGACAGATTATTTCAGTCCAGTTTACCCAAACTTCAAAGTCTACCATTGTGGTTCATTAGAGCCTCACGCCAGGAGTTTGTAGTCCTTTTCCATTACCCTGTCTTAATAAATTCTGGGAAGTTCTCATGCTCTGTCCCTTCTTCTCCAGCTCACTTAGAAGCACTTCTACTATGTTCCCCTTACGGATCATGAATGAAGAAATTATTTCAGTTATTCCTGTCTTACCATGTATGCTGGTACCATGAAGCCAGCTGTAAGCAGCAGAGTACTGGGAGAGGACCCCAACCGGAGTGCTAGAAAGACCAAGAGCATGACTTCCACTGCTCTGTCCTTACCTGGCTGTTCCTCCTCTGTACTGTGCCAACTCATCCAGTGGGGAATGGCAGAAAAAGACAGCACAGCAGGGAAATTGGTGTTTTCAGTGGGGGAGCAGAGGTTTGTCTAGCAGTGAGGCAACAACATCTGTGCAGACCCCATTTCCCTCACTCCATTTCCCCAGTACGCAACCCCAGGGGCAGCCAGCCTTAGCAAAGCAGTTTAACAGCCCTGTGAATTTCTGGCTGACTGAGATTTCTTGCCAGATGGTTTTCTTTACTTAGATTGAGACTAGCTAAAGACTATTAGGTTCATATTGGTGGCTTTGTCTTTAACAGGCTGGAAGAGTGGTCACTGAAATGGCTGGGAGGTTGCTACTGGGAGCTGTCAACATCAGTTATCATGGGCTATTTTTTGATCTCAAGTGGTGCTCCTGTGCTGTAAGAGTAAGAGTGGTTTTATCATTGCTGAATGAAGGCTGTTCCCAAGGCACCACTAGGCTACCCAACTCGATATGTTTTAAAATAGTATTCATATGGTGTTAATTGGCTTGATTGCGTTAAATACAGGTTTGTGATTTACTAGCTAAGTGTGGGATGTAGGATTCATATTCATCCCTGAAGAAATAACTCCTTGTGCTTGCTGCTTGCACAGCTCCTGCTTGTTTCACAGCACTCACACTCGCTTCTTGTGGGCTCTGATAATACGTATTGGTTTATTAAGGCAATCGGGGCTATCACTAGGCATATCTCATGTGACTGTCATTAAGACTCACACCACACGTACTCAGAGTGACTTCAGCCAGTGTCTCGCCTCCTTTCGTAAAACAAGACCAGGGAGCTCCTCCTTTTCTCCAGGGAGAGGATTGTGACAGCAGATCTGTTATGGTCTGCACCCTGCTTGGGAGGGCGGGCGAGAACTGCCGGGAGAGGAGATGTGCAGCTTACGCACAGCGTGAAGCAGCTTAGCTCCCTGAGGTGTAAATATAAGCTCTTCTCAGATTTAGGAATAATGGTTATACTTGAGCCATTTTTCTCTAGCTTTCCATACTAACCATTAACTGGAACATTATATAAGAAGAGATACTCCTTTTCAGTGTGATCAAATGGCTCTTTGTTTTGCAGCTCTTGGCATGGCCTTACAGGTTCCGTTTCTTAATCCATCTCTCTTTATATATATATATATACACAAATATATATATACAGTTCAAATGTAAACTTCAAATAAAGCTGATGTTACTTTTTTCTTAGTAGCTCTTCCTTTTTAGCTTGACTGTTTTACGATAGCAGACGCCAATGCTTCTGTGACTTTCAACCGAATTGTGTGTGCTTGTGTTGTGTTTTAATCGTAAAATAAAATTAAAAGGATTAAAATTAACATGAATATAAAATTATACGTATGTTTATAAAATATAAATATTACTGTAACAAAATTTCAAGGATTTCTCTTTTAAGGATACTTTTCAAATGATATTACTTTCAAGTAGATTATTCATTTTAATGGCATACAGAGACATGGTGGAGTTTATGTTCTGGCAAAAAGAAGTGTTTTGAGAAGAAACCTTCATGGGTTTGTGTTTTTGTTTTATTCTTTTATGGTGGTACAAGCTACAGATTCCAAAAAGCCTAAGAAAACGGTTAAGAACCTACTGTGCTAGCAAATACAGGTATTTCGATGCATTAATCATTTTACTCAGCAACTCCAGTAGTATGTTGATACTTCTGTACTCGGGAGACTGTGGTCAGTCCCTGGTGCCCAAGGTCGGACTGAGGACTGGAACCGCAGTCATTTAGCAGGAAGTTTATCCTGGTTCAGACTGTGCCTTGGAATATTGGGTAGCCTGCTGTGGAAAAGGAAACCGCAGGGAAGGGATGAAAACAGCTCTGCGTGCCCATGCCAACATATACCACCGGTTCAGTGACCCTACCAGTAAAGTTTCACAGTGGGAGGTGCCAGCAGAGGTTACATAGTCAAGAGTAGTACCTGGAGGTGATGGTGAAGAGCTTATAAAGACCATGGGAGGGAAGCAAAATACACAGTATCTGTTCAAAACACACAAAAAAGTCGAGTGCATTTCACTGCGTAATCTCCTTAAATATGGTTGTGTTTGGTTTCCTTTTGCTGCAGTTCCTTTGCTCTTTTGGGTGTCTGTACTGTGGTCCTCTGCATTCTTTCAGAAGGTTTATATTTACTTGAAGTTATTTTTTGCTGTAAGTATTGCAGTATGAAATAGGACATAGGTGGTTTAGTTTGGGCAGAAAATACTTAACTTTCATGAGAAAAACAAGAGTAATAACCATTCACGGTCTGAGTTTGTGGGACGTGGATTCCCTTTACTCTGCCTTTTTTTTTTTTTTTTTTGAAAGTACAATGTATCATCTTGAAATTACTTTAACATGGAGTCCACTGTGTTATGGGAAGGAAGAAGTGCTTGTAATCCAGTGTGACAATAATATGTGAACAGACAATCATTTATCATGAAATAGTTGCAGATCGGTTTCTTGAAAGAAGGTCAGTTTTCACATTTATTTATGAACGGTAAATTGGAACCTGTTTATAGTGTAATACAATTATCTCCAATTATTCATTTTATCTTAAACACCTTTTTACTTTCTTCTCTCCTTTTCGGCAAGTTCATGGTAAGATCACTAGGTCTTGAAAGGCTAAGTGCATTGATGCCCGTCTTTGAAGGTTTTGTGGGGTTTTTCCCCTCTGGAAACAACACTGTACATACATTATAGAAATCAGTCTTGCTTTCTTGAGACATGTTTGTGTCTTTCTACCCTTTGTTAATATGATTCTCATTTAGAAACAGGAACTGTGAAATGTGCTGGGGAATAAATAGATCTATTCTAAATAGACATTGTCAAGGAAGAGCAAAGGAAGTGAATTGTGCAAATTCTTAGAACCGAGTAACGTTTATTTCAGAAAAAGACACACTTCTCAGGTCGGAATGGCTTTTGCTTTACAAGTAAGTTAGTTTTTCTCTGTCTTTGTAATAATAGGAATGGGTAAATTTGTGATGGCAGTTTCTGCAGATGGGAGGTTGCAGAAAGGTAGCTGTTTGAGTGTATCCACCAGCTTGATATCAAAATTGGAAAAGCCAGCAGAGTTTTAAGCCTGGGTGGGCACTGCATTGAAGCTTGTGTCATGTGAGTCTGCCTGGCATTATCAGGATAATCTCATTGCTGTAGCAGTGTTTTGAACTCGGGAACACGTGGAACTGCACACACACATGGGGAAAACATGCCCTCCAAGGTCTCATCAGAGGGCTTTATTTAAAGGGCTGGAAAGTTTAGTGGGTAATTTTCCATCTAGTCTCCGTCTTTCGTTTGAGGGAAAGATAATCAGCAGGTCCACACTGGCAAGGCAGAAGACAGCTCTGAAGAGGGTTAATGTCACTCTGAGATGTCAGAAAGAATTGAAGTGAGCACTAGTTTCTCTACCTGCTGTGCTCCGTAGTAGTTCCATGTGGGCAACCATTTTTCAGGAACCAAATTCTGAAGATCTTCTGTGTAGTTTGCACGCAGGTGCTTTCTTAGGACATTTGGACTGTAACAGAGAACTGTGTATTGAGCTACAGGATTTTCACTGAGTTTTGGAAGTTTGGAGCCTTTAGCCAGATTTCTGAGTAATTGGCAAGATTTTGGGTGTGTCTCCAGATGGTTGTGAAAGGCCATAATTGGATGAAAGTCATAAGGTGCTGTTTCAATGGGTTTTATTGAGGGTTTGAATGGCAGAAGGAACAAAGTTTAGTGATTTTTATTTTTTTTTATTTCATTTATTGTGGTATTAAGTTGTATACCTGGATATGTATGTTGTGTCCTTTGGTTGGCATTCAGGAGTCAAATACTGAATATCCTGTTGTCAGACATCATTTCCAGTCAAAAATTACACTTTTCAATAAGCTAAATTTCAAGTGGGTGGCAGCAAAAATTGTGACAGATGGTTCAAAAAAAGGGATTTCAAATGATCCCTAATGATTTTCTTGTTAACTGTTTGCTGTAATAATTTCTTCCTATCAAGAGAAAGGGCGATCCCACCCAGTAGCATTGGTGAGATCTTCACTTTATGCCACAGCAACATGCTATCAGTATAAATGTATTTGCACAAAATTGTATGTCATTATTGACTAACAAAGAAGTCTTGGTCTTCTTGTTCCAAGGAGTGCAGGATCTATAGTTGTTCAGCCTTGTGACCCCGAGTCATGCAGCTTTATGGCATTTGATTTCCATACCTTTTTAGATGTGGGTGATAAATATAGCATGGCACTCTCTGAAGTCAGCCTCCTTGTAATTAGTGGTGAGATCTCAGCAACTTCATCCCAGTCTGCAACTAGCCTCCTCTTTATCAGAATGTTCTCTAAGATAAGCTCTATAAAAGATGGTGCAAGTTATGGAAATGGATGAATTAAGAGGATAGTGGAGAGTGAAATTTGGTCATTTCTTATTTTTTAAGAAAGATTATATGCTAGTTTTTTATCATCTCTGGCCTGGAAGGTTAGCCACTCCTTTTACCTGCATTCAAAAGGCATTTAAGGTAAATCCTTGAGAAGCCCTTTTGCATGTGTGTTGACCATCAATTTCATTTTCCTTTTTTTCTCTGGCAGAGGTAGGTGTGATTGGAAATGAAATGGAATTTTATGGGTGCATAAGTGAGCTCTTTCTGAACGAAGAGCTAGTCAGTTTTTCACTTCGGGACTCTGAGTTGTAGAGAAAGTGAAAGGTAATACTATTGGGTATCAGCTTTGCTTTGTGGTGTTTCATCAGATGCACAGCTCTCAATTGACAGAACAGTACTCACGTACTTGGAATGAGTGAGAGCAATGACATCTCCATTGTCTGTATTTCCAGATATCCTTTCCTTCAAGTAGACCCACTCTTGGTAATTCTCTCCATATTTATGCTCTGTCCACACTCTGTTATTCCTGTACTTTCTCCAGAGTGCTTCTCTCCACAACAATGACTAGCTAGTGGTTGTGTAGATTTTGTGGTAGCTCTAGGAAATGGTGTTTTATGTTGGTGAGTTGGGGGAAATCATCTTCATGCAGTATATTCATCACCTTCATGCAGTATATTCATCACCTTCAGTTATTAAGACATTGCACGAAACATGCCTTATGGATATGCTATCATGGTCTCAGCGATCATTTAATTAATTAAACTTCACAGTCAGCAGCTGGGCCAAGGTTGGCTACAGGGAAATCCATAACAATGTGGAAATTTCAGTTCAGGTATTCACTATCAGAACGTAATTAAGGGAAGAAAACCAAACACAAGCATATCTAAAAAATTAGTGTAAATAACTTCATTAGCCAAAATAAATTCCTGTTTCTTAGCAGCATAGTTCTAAGAAATATAAATATGCATGGTATAAATATAAAAAGCCATAGAAAGTGAATCTGTACTTTCTGGAAACATCAGAAATTATTTGCATTTTGTTCCTAATTCCTTTAATATCCTTCATTATAATGTTTCCAAGAAACTAAAACTATTGAAAATTGCTCCCTGTAGCTTTTGAAATACTTTAAGCAAGAAAGAGCAAAACTCAAAATTAGTCAGATTACTGCGGTCAGGAAGAATTTTTAAATTTCTGAGAAAGAAAACAAATTATACTGAATAGAAGAACCTAGTAAGGGATGCTGCTGCTGCTGCTACTAAGATGCTCTGTTGAAAATCTTGGGATCCAGCCTTCTGCAGTGCATTGATGAGGAGGTTTCAGGCTAGATTCCAGTTTGTCTTTTGTTAAAGTGAACATGTTAGTGACTTCTGAATAGTACCAAGCTCTCAGTGCTTTGCCTTAAAATCAGTATTGCAGCCTTTCGTTGGCAAACCTTAAATAAGTTGTGCTGCCGCCTTCTCCCAGTCCTTAATATGCAATACCTGATGCAATAATTCCATAACATATTGTTAATACTGTCTCGTTGATCACAAAAAGTTCTGCTTAAAGTGCAGAAACTGAGCACTTACTTTCGTGTTGCCTCTTATATTGCAGAATTATAGTTTCTAATGACATTTTCAGCCAGGTTCAAAAGCTCGGTCAACAGGACTAAATGTGCTTCTTATTGCAGTGTGCTAAGATTTGTTCATCTTAGGTCTGATGAGAGGGAACTTCTATTCTGAATGATTAATCTGTTAAGTGAGGGGTGAGGGTTTCAATATGACTAGGGTTTATTTAAATGATTAGGCTGAAATTCTCAAAGGACCCAAAGAGTTTCTTGAAGAGTAATTTTGAGTGCTTGACTCCATTCAAGCAGTCAGTCTAGTGAGCATGTTCCAGGCCTGATCTGCAGAATCCTAAAACTTGAGTTTGAAATTTCAGAAGACTTCCCACTGGTTTTTGTAGGCTTCTTAATAGGAAATTTAATTTCTGGTAAAACTTGCTTGAGAAAGAATCTCTCACTTGAGACTGAAGAAAGGCCCACTGACTTGGCTGGCTTTCTGCGTGTCAGATGACTTGAGATGAAGAGAGAAACAATCAATCCACTGGTAAGAAATAGACCTACTGAAATGCAGAAAAACAAAAATGGTTAATAACTTTTGGATTTCAAATCTTCTGAACTGCGCTCGCTAAGTGGCATCAGAATTGTGTAGAATTTTTCTATGGCTGTTGTTTCTTTTGATATAACAGATGAATTTTTTAGAAGTGTTTCATTTCATTAGTTTCTGGAATATTACCAAATCCAGAACTGTTTTTCAGTATTTCTTTAGAAGAATAATAATGGAAAATATCTCCTGCTAATGTACTGAGAAAGTTGCTGTCGTCTTAATAATTCCTATAGTTTGCTTTTCCAATGCTGAAAAATTGCAAAGACAAATGTTTCGCAGAGTGAGTAGAAATATCAGTTTCTTTCCTATACTCCTATACTCACCATCATAAGTCCATAACTCTACTTGCTAATTAAGGTGACTAAATCATAAATAAACTGAAGAAAACCTGCTGTATGTACAGTTTTGAGTTGAGCCAGCGCATGTCTGTAACAGACTTATGTGTATGGTAGTGACTTGAACTCAAATAAAGAGTAGTAAGTTGGATGGAAATATGAATATCATTCTGATTATGTCAGGGGTTTTTTTTGATTCCTTAAAATCTTATTAATCTGAAGTTGTAGATGAAAAGTATACTAATGGGAATTTTGTTAATTAACACAAAACAAAAAAGGTGATTTTCTTATCTCAATGAACAGAATCCCAGTTAAGCTTTGTTTTCATTATGTTTGGTATCCACATATATCTGGATATAAACTACGCTATTTGTTAGTGATTTCTTCCCTTCTCAGTGCTTTTTCTGATCATTCTAATTTTTCAGTTGACCTGAAAAACCAAATTGACTCCCTCTGGTGGCTGAAATCATGTCTCTGCATTCTGGAGAGTGCCTTCCAGGGATCTCCTTGGTGTGGAGACCACAAATCATGAATAATATTTTCTAAGTTTAGTGTTACATCATTATATAAATAGCAATAGCTTTTCTTTCTGTCCGAGTGCAAAGTTAGTGGTAAGTTGCTTTTGCTATCTGAAATCTCTTGAATTTAGAGCAGATATATACAGCACATGTTTTGAAGGAATCCAAGTAGATAGTCAAAGTAAACAGTGGACACAGTGTGATTGAAATAACTTACTGTGGTGAAAAGAGAAAGAATAGAAAAGAAGGAATTTGGGTAATTAGTGTAATAGTGATGATGCTAAGTATGTCACAGAATTACATGAACAAGTTGTTATATACCTAGTTTGGGATTTTTTTCAGCTCAAGAACATTATTTGATTTTAGAAGTAAGCATCTAAAATTTGCCTGTGCCAAGACACCCTTTTGTTATAAAATGAAAGATTTCTGCAATATTTAGACTACAGCTGTGAACCTGAGATATCTGTCTCCTTTCTTCAAGTAATTCCCCCATATCCCAAATAACAGAATATGAGAGAGACTTTTTGTGATTACTTACTGCAAATGAGTATGGTTTGGATCTGTACACTATAAAACCACAACTGTCTTCACATTAATGAGCCAAAAATATAAGAAAGTATCCTGGAAGATTGACATTTCCTTGCTTGTGAGTTCATAATGCTTTTTGTATATTTTATGTAATCTCTTTTACTGGAGTGCCTGCCTTATGTAATGTCTTAGTAATGGAAATGAGGCCATCTGCATGGTAGTCAAGGTTGTTCCCTGAAAGACATACTCTGTCTGCTGCAGAAAATAGACTAAATCAAGACCTTTAAAACCTTCACAACCCTTTCATCAAGCTGAGAGGAGGGTCTTCCTCAGAAACTCCTCCTTACTTTCTTTAGAGCCGCCCATCTTCTCTGCCTGTTGAGGTCATTATCCATCCAACTTCGGGGCTTGACTGCTGCATAATATGCCCATCAGCCAAATCGCCATTGTTTTGTCCCTTTTTCATATTCTGCCACTCCTAATTCATTTCTACAGTCTATAATGAACTCCACCTTCTTTCCTTTGCTTTGCATCATCATCGGGACCATAACTTTCCCTTTCATTTTCCCTGCCTTACCCATAGTGTTTTCTCTATGCATTCTGTAACGTCTTCTGCTGCTAGCTATCAGTAATCCAACAGGTGGACTTATGAAAAATGGCAAGCCAGTAGTCTAGTATTATTTATTCATTTTATTTCGGTCACTATGCAAATAAACTATGCGTTTTATGTGAGCAGAGGAAGACAGGCTCGCCTGAGTATGCTGCAGTCCACGGCAACGTGGTACAAAGAGGAGCAGAATAGGAAAAAATATATAATAAAAACAAATATATCTTTGCTAATAAACATCTCCAACTGTTACTCTTGCATAGGATACATAAGAGTTTTATTTCTGAGCTAAGAGTAAGTAGTATTGTGTTACCAGTCTCTGGCATCTCATTTACTCTCTTGTTAGAAAGATTCTTTAAAAGGTATTATTATCCTTCTGTTGGATTTTTCCCCTCCTCTGTGGGAGATTTCTGTTCGGTCCTCCCTTTTTTCTGTGGTTGGGATCAAAACCATTTTTAGCCCCATGCTTGTCAAAGATCAGGACGTTCCATAAATATTTATTAAAAACATGGGAGTAAAAGCAGGTCTTTCTTGATTTCCTGGGTATAATAGAGAGGTTGTGAGCTTAGGAAATTACATATACTTGATAGTTTTTGCTATGCAGTAAAAAAGAAGAAAAAATAAAACCTTAAGTACTGTAGCATCTTGGGGAGCACATACAGCTACAGAAAAAAAAAAAAAAAAGTAGGAACTGGAAAATATTCTTTTCAATGCATTTTTGGGGTTAGTCATTTTTTTCCCAAAAATACAAAGTTGCCAACAGTTCCTTGAAAGATTTGCACCGTATCTTGCTTTCCAAGGGTTTCATTTGGAGCACTGGCTGTCACACTGCTGAAATAGCAAAGCTATTTGGGGATACTTGTTCAGCAAACCTCCACCCACTGTCTAATTTGCCTGGAGCATGCTGCTCTGTGATACTTCAGGATATACCTGCTGGCATGCCCAAATGGTACCTGTTTACCTTTGATATCCTCACTTCAAGGAAGAGCTTTTTCCCCTCTCCCCTTTCTCTATGTCATCTGTTTGGGATTAGGGTAGTGGTATCCCCCCTGTGGGGAATTATTCAGCAAGTGTAAACTCGACGTTGCCACCAACGCGCCTGCAGCATTCACAGGTGGAGAAGAGATGAAAGAAAAGTAAGAGAAAATCATGTGTTCTGGATGTATTTGGTACCACTTGTAGCAGCCTCATGTCATCTCTGGATGGGGGATGAAGCAAAGACCGTAGCAGGTCTCTAGAACCCCTCATGGTACCCTTTCAGTCATCCTTATCAACCTGGGGTCTTTGTATGCTGTCTGTTGTTGTATAATAGTGCTGACACAGTTAAAAGCATACTGCCTTTCTTATGTGTCTGTAGGATCTATCATTATACCTGTTTTAAAAAGGGGCATGAGAGGATTCCATTGTATCATGTCTGCTCTTTGCTTTTTCTTAGCATTTCAAGATATGATGCAAGAATTACGTATGTGTGCAAGTGCACACCCACAGATTTATATCAGAGGTGCTTTCATTTTAATTAATTAATTTTAAGGCATTAATGAAGTGACCAGCAGATAGTGGTAAGCTGGCACCTACTGATTTGGAGACATTGTACCTACTTAGTTCTGCAACCGCTAAGTGGTGCTGCCACCAAATCAAACTTTGTTTGGTTTCTTCAATATGATCTCTCAGACAGTGGTACTGGTCCATGCACAGGAGATATGCAGCCAAAATAATGGTATTTTACATTCTTCCCTGTCACTTGTGCACACGTGCCATGGGGTGGGCACATTATGGTCAAATAGGCTAACCCTGTATCAAACGGGATAACCATGTATCAGCAGCATAATTAACACTGATACATTATCATTATTTAATAGTATCAGCAGTATGTCATAGACTTTGGAACTGAGAAGAAAGTTACATAAAATATCTACGTTTTAACTATATGTACGTTTATCTTTGCCCTGTTTTTATGTTGCCTGCAGTAGCAGTGGCTGGAGTTCAGGATATTGGCACTCCTTATATCAAAAGGGCATTTTCTGGAAAGTGAAAATGTGCCTGTCTGCTGATGGGTGTAGAAAATGTGTGTGTAAGGGTTCTCCTAGCTGAAATATAAATAAACTAACTCAGAAACCCAAATATAGCTCAGCTTGGATTTCTTGATAACAGATCATCCCAGGCTTGAGTTTAAAAGCGTTTCACATTCTGATGTGATTTACTGGGCACATTTGCCTTTATTCCTCCAACAGAAGTGGTTGGCCCGATATTTGCATGAACTCTGGCAGGCTCTTAAGTGGAACTTTGGCTCATGTATTCAGTAGAGAAGAAACAGCGAACACTATAATGTTTAAAAACTTCTTGGCTATAACAAATTAGATGGCATTTATGTTTGTGTTTGTTATGACTGTTTGACTCAAAAGCCTATTTGCAGAGAAGGAATCTGATTTTAGTAAATCAATATAATAAAGCCTTTGATTTTTTACAAAAGCCAGCTAGCTGTAACTTCAATGTTGGTATTTCAAGGCCTCTCACTGATATTTTAGAAGTTTGTGGTTGTTTGAGCTTCCTTTCCAGGCCCTGGGGAAATAAGAGAATGGTAAATCAAAGCCCAGATCACTGTTTGCATTTATTTTACTTCTCATTATGACATGTATGCAAACACTTAAAAGAAATAGGGAAAAGGTATAATCATGATAAGATCCCTTTTATAGAACAAAGGGGAATACATTTCTAGTCTAATTTATTACACTTCTCCTTAATACTATAAACTCAATTGAGTGCCTCATCAGGTTTGACAGTTCACTTATACTTCTAATTCACTGATAGTACTGTTTAAAATAATTAATGACTCTCGAAGGATAATCCAAGAAAATAACTGGTAAGCATTTTTTCTGATCTGAAGCGTGTCTTAATTTCTTGTGCTTTTCCTTTCCAAGCAAGGAAGTTTTAAAAGTACAAGTCGCAGTCAAGTACTTAAATGCCATAAAAAGTTGTTGCATTGCCTTTGAAAAAAATCTTCCATTTGCATTTGCTGTCTTTTTTCTGCTTTCCTGGCCTGTGACAACCAAAATCCAGAGTATGATTGAGGATATATAATTGTTTGAAAATATTTAGTAACATTCAGTAAAATCTAAGTGGCACTTTTTTCCAGCTTGGATGCGTCCTTTAGCATAATTGTGAGAGTGGAGAAAAAATTTTGCTGATTTTTAACTATTGGAAAATAGTTTTGTGAGTCTCATCCTAAATCTGGATGATTTGTCCCCATATTAAACTGAGATGCTTTCAAGGCTGTCTTCTTTCACCCCTATACTCGTGAGAGGGATTCTGCATCAAGCTTTTCAGGTGGCATAAAGAAGCTTTGCCTATGCTGAAGTTAACAGAGGAATGACAAATTATGCCAGCTGAGAATTGCAGTAAAAAATTTTAGCCACTAGAGCTGGGATGATAAAAGCATCCCATGAGAGGTGACCTAAACTTTCACAGTTTATTGATCATCTGACTTGTACTTCTGGTATCACTAGTTATTCTTAAAATTTCATCTTCTCGCTCCTGCAGTCTGCCACACAGGTCTTGCCATGCCACAGCTTCCCCCAAAAAAACGTGAGCCTCTGGGGAGTGGGCTCCGGATTAGGATGTTTTTCTGCAAGTTTGAAGCTTAAACAATTGCTGGAGTAGTTTTCATGCTGGACTCTGTCCTCTTTAGCCATGGCTATTCAAAACCATGTTGCTTGCTTAATTTCCCAGCATCCTCACAGTGGACACGTTGTTCCTCTATTAGCTCTTCATTTACACTGGCAGTGAGGCCAAGCACTGTTGCCTTATCAGTGTGCCGGGGCTGCTCTTACATTATAGAGTAAGCAATGCTCTTGTAATGCTGCTTCACAGTGCACAAAGCTCAGAAATTTTGACTGCTTTTCCTCTGCTCCAGTTCTGGTCAGCTGCTCATGTCTTATTGCCTGGCCAGTCCTTTTCTGCCTCATCTCCTGCCAGTTACTTGTGCCTCACCTGCCTACCAAAGTTTCCCTCCTATGCTTTGTTCCTTATTCCTGCAACTTTCAGCCTCCTACGGTATTTCATTTTTTCAATCTCTTCAATAAATTTTTCAATCTTTTCAAAAATTTGTGTTCAAATACACTGTTACGGCTTTTGAGGTACTGGTGCTTTTCAAGTCCTGAATGAGGTGGCATGTAAGTCTGGAGGATTCTAGATTTAAACTGGAGAGTAAATTTAAGTATTATGTTTATTGAGAGGGAGGGAATCTTTCACTCTTTCCGCCACATAGAGCTCTTTTCTGCAAGTTCATAGAATCATAGAATTGTCTAGGTTGGAAAGAACCTTTAAGATCATCGTCCAACCATCAACTTAACACTGCCAAAACCACCAATAAACCATGTCCCTAAGCACAATGTCTACACCTCTTTCAAATACCTCCAGGGATGGGAACTTAACCACTTCCCTGGGCAGCTTGTTCCAGTGTTTGATAACACTTTCTGTGAAGAAAGTTTTGCTAATATCCATCCTAAACCTCCTCTGATGCAACTTGAGGCCGTTTCCTCTTGTCCTATCGCCTATTACTTGGGAGAAGAGACCGACCCCCACCTCTTTATAGCCTCCTTTCAGGTAGTTGTAGACAGTGATAAGCTCTCCCCTCAGCTGCCTTTTCTCCGGGCTAAACAACCCCAGTTCCCTCAGCTGCTCCCCATAAGACTTGTGCTCCAGACCCCTCACCAGCTTCGTTGCCCTTCTCTGCACACACTCCAGCACCTCAATGTCTTTCTTGTAGTGAGGGTCCCAAAACTGAACACAGTATTCAAAATGGGGCCTCACCAGTGCCGAGTACAGGGCAACAATGAGAATGGTGACTGTTGAGCTGATGGCAGCATACCTTGTTTAAGTTCCTTTTTTTAAAGACAGCATAAATGTCTGCCAACAAAAAAAGAAGGTTGCCTCACTTGGGAGATGGTGGTAAGAAAGTAGGCTGTTTTATTTTCTGGTATTTTCCTTTAGCACATGTGATTCGGAAGATTTGTGTATTCTAATACACCAGAAATTGAAACTAGTCATGAGGAACAAAGCTTGAAATGCCTTCTCTTAGTGAAAGACTTACAGTTTTTCAGTGGTTCCCATTTTAAGGAACGGTTTCAGAAAGCAAAGCCTCAGGCTGAAAACAAGCTCTTTTACCTCTTTTTACATATGCTCCCAGCACCTAAATCTACTCAACAAGCATGCTGTTTTGCAAACATCTTATTTTCTTTCCACAGAATGTCAAAAGCACTGCGGGAGGTGCCATGTACGGAATATAATAGATATGGATGCTCTTCTGAGACTATTTTTGTTGTTCTGTTTCAAGATAGAGGCAATTGAGAATTTACAGGAAAAATAAATACATCTGCTTTTTGCAGTGTATTGTAGCTGAAAATTAAATATTTTTCTACTCAAATTTTGGCGTGTTTCCTGGAATCACCGAGCTTTCAGTAATATTTTTAGTTAATATTCTGCAGCCTGCAGTTGGATTCACCGCAGCTAACATGAGCTCAGAGAGTTTGTCTTTATTTAACCTTAGAGAGGAATCCCAGGCTTGCTCTGTAGTCAGCAGAGCTGTTGGGAAGGATCTCCTCCAGACCACAGTGGAGAGACTGTGGCAGGCTCCCACTCTGAATCATGCCTGCTACAACATCAATTCATTGGTGATACTGGAAATCCTGCAAAACAAGGCTCCTTAAAGTGAAGTTAGCCTTTTTCAACCTCTGATTAATATTTTCTTTCATTATCCATCTTTTTCATTCTTTGGCTAATATCTTGATAAATCCAGTTGTTAAAGTCCTGCATCCCACTGCTTCTAGTGACGTTTGGAAGTTGAGGGCACTGATTAGGACATTCCTTTTCTACCTGAAAAATCCACATATCCTTGTGTAGAGGGGGTGAAAAAAACGTAAAAAGCCCGTGTGAGAATAAACATCCTTCATCACCTTTGCTCTTTTGAGACTTAAAATTGCATTGCGGTGGCAAAGGGGAAGATGCTTCAGCTAAAAGTCAAAGATTTTAAAGACGCCAATCCTGATCCTCTGCTCCGTTACACATTTTTCACACTGATGTAGCTCCAGGGGGCTGCTTTCTCTCTTTCTTGTGAGCTGCCTGTGGCATGAGGACCACCTAACAGACAGTAGGAAACCATTCAGTGTGATTGGTGATTTTATAGTTACTTGTTTAGAATAATTTCATTGATGAGCTTGACTGTTATCCAGCTAACTATTAGGTATTACAGTTTTATGGCAGCAATTACCCCCAAAAGGTAATATTTGCTGTGTCAGCAGGTAGCAGTAGTATTGGCGGTAACCTTACAGTTAGCAATATTTATGCCAGGAAATAAATACTTGTCTTTATTTGTCAGTAAACTTCGGCATTTAAATGACATGAAAGATTATGTATTGATTTCTACAGGTTCAAGTCTCGAGAACTACCTTGGTGTTTACTTTCCCTCACATTGAGGAATGAGGTAAAGTTGAACTTGATGAAGTAGTTATTCCAGCACTAGATTTATTATTTGAGTATGTGAAAATTCTTGAAAATGCATCTCTTACCAAGCTGAGCCTGATTTCAGTTGTACATTTTACCAATAGTGGAAGGAAATTTCCATTGTTAGAAAAATCTGGGGGCCTCCCCTCGTGAGAAGTGCTCTGAAAATGAAGAAGTGGGATGCTCATCAGAGGTAGGGAGTATAACCAGCCTGAATCGCCGTGCAGACCAGTAGGGGTTGATTTGTTGCCAGTGTCTGCAAAATAAACTGCAGGGTTCGGTTTGCAAACACTATTGTGAACCAAACCCTGCAGGGTTCAGTTTGCAAACACTATTGCGAACCAAACCCTGCAGGGTTTGCCGAGCTCCGGTTACTATTATTGCTCCTGGTAACGCTTATTATCCTGTCACAGAAGATGTAAGAAAATCCATCTCTCCACTTTAAACATGATAAGCCTTTGTCACCTACAATGCAATTAATGTTAAAAATAGAAGAGCGCTGATGATAAGATTGTGACTTGCAGGCAATGAGCCATTGTCCACGGACCGGAGACTTATCTGGAGGGCCAGTCAGCCTACACGGGTTGCTGTCAGTTTGCTGATTGCCATTTCTCTCCGAGTTTGATGAAATATTCATGTCTTTGCTCTGCTCTCTGCAAGCACTATTGATTTCTTGTCTAAACGCCGCTATATTTAGTCTAGACAAATGGAATGTGGATTGCTGCTGAATAAATGGGATGAAAGGCGGGGGGGGGGGGGGGGGAGGTTGCCTGTCCGTTTCTTTTGGGCTGCGGCAATTATTTATAATCAAGAGTAGTTTTTGTAAGTTAAAGGTGATTTTTTATAATTTAGTGATTAGTCTCAGGACAAAAGTAAGCACTTAGACACAATCATTCTGTTGGGATAGCAGGTTAAGAAAGCAAATTATGCTCTGAGGTTTACAGTTGCAGTTAGTAGGATTTAAAAAAAAACAAAGGCCCAGAAAATCACGTTTCCAGAATTTTGAGAAGAAAAGAATACGATCAGTAGAAGAGATTTGGTGCCTTGTCGCTTCTTTTTATAAATTTTTTTTTGCTAATAGATTTTATTGTACAGTTAGAATTCAGTTCTGTGCATTTTCTGCAATTTCAACTTCTGCTGCTTCAACTTTACTGCTCCTGCTTGCTAGAATATTTGTTCATTTCATTTTGGTTTTCTCCTTGAAAACAAATACAGCTGTAGCAGAGAAAAAGGGGATAATATACTCAAAATCTTATTCTCTAGTCATTTCGGACAGCATGTTTGTTTTCAGTTAATAATCTTATTTTCCTGTGATGATAGTGGAGCAGTAGGAACAGGAGTGAATGTGTTTATGTTCCACTGTCCTCTCGTGGATGGAATCAGAACTGCTGAGCTTGAGCAAACACCCTCTGCTACTATTCATTTTCCTCTTGTAGAAATGTTGTTACTTGGTAGTTTTGTGTTCTTTTGAAAGAGTTATGCTCTGTCTCTTAATATGAAAACCTGAGCTTTACAAGTATTGTAGTGAAAATCAGCAAATCTCTCTCTCTTTTTTCTTCTGCTTTTTAGTCCCTTCAATTTAAATCAAGAGGTGGAAAAACACAGGATTCTTCATTAACTACAGTAGCAATTTAACAATATGTACCATTACTACGACAAATTAGAATAAACCAAGATGTTTTCATTTTCTTACAAATCATATACAGTGTATTATGTATGTCTAATTCACTCCAAGCACGGTGGTCGCTTTTCAAAAAGCTGTATTAAAACTTCTCATTTTGTGTGTCAAATTATTTTCCTATCATTTTATATATGTTATTTCTATGTGTTTGCCAGGTATATTTACGTGCAGTAGCTATGTAGCGTTGGGTAGCTGTTCATGTGTAACACCATCCTCAGAAAATCTACATGCTAGCACTGGAAAATCTGTTGCAATGCAGTGAGAACTGGAAGGCCTTCCTCTTACACTGACGAGGTGCCCTGAGTGTTTATTATTAAGTATTAACAGTGCCTGGGAGATTCTCACTAAATACTGCACCCTTAGGCTGTGACATGGTTTTAGAACTGGGTTGCTTGTTAGTCTATTCAGCAGAATATTAATCTGGGAGTATTTTTGCAGAGAATGGAAAGAAAGTGGTAAAATAATTTGTAAAATCTGTAGTTGCTAGTAGGGATGTCTGAAGTTTGCATACTGCATAGATTGCATTAGTGTTCTGTTAGGTCTGTACACTGAAGCAGTCTTTGAATGAAATTGGTCCTTTCCCCAGAGGAATGATATTTATTCTTCTTCTCCACTTATATTTAATATATATACGTTTTGTTGTTTTCCTTCCACAGTGGATGTGAAGTCGGAGGTTCCCGTGGGTTTAGAGCCTATCTCACCATTAGACTTGCGAACTGATCTCAGGATGATGGTTCCCATGGTGGACCCAATTATGCGTGAAAAGCAGCTACAGCAGGAACTACTTCTGATCCAGCAGCAGCAGCAAATTCAGAAACAACTGCTGATTGCAGAGTTTCAGAAGCAGCATGAAAACCTGACCCGCCAGCATCAGGCCCAGCTCCAGGAGCACATAAAGGTAGCAACATTTTTCATTTATCCCTCACTTTATCTACAAACTGAATGTGCTTAGGCAGACATGAAAAGGGAGCATGCCTGAAAGATTTACTGTGACAGAGAGATGGTGTTTGAGTGCTTATTTCTCTGTATTTGGGTAATAAAAGCCTTTTCAAGCAAAACCGCTAGCGCCTACCAGCGAGTTGGTCGCAGCAGACCAAGGCAGTACTATGAGAATCATCAAGCTTATGAAGCCACCACATCCACCAAAAACCAAACTACCAATTTTACAAAGCTGGATTGTCAGCCAGACTTCAATATGGCTGTCTTTTCTGTAAGTGCAGTTTTGAGTATATTTAAACGACTGCTTTTTTGAGCTGCTGTTTGAGTTTGTGCCCACAAATCAAATTGATAGGCAAGTGTATAATATTTGCATTTGTAAAACAGAGGCAGGCCCTGAGTGTTGTGTTTTCACTCTTCTCTGAGCTGCCTCGTATAGTGTAAAAAGAAAACGATTTATGGGATTACATGCACTGTGGTAGTATTGCTATAATGGATTTTGACCGGGAATTTATGATCTTGCCTTTCTTTTCATTTTTTCCTTCTGATCTACTTGCCATTATGCTACTGCGCTAAGCTTCCGCTCAATGGAGCTGACAAATGCAGCAGAGCACAGCAGCCAGAGTTGGGTGATGCACTGGCAAAGAACCATGTACAGTTTCCAGGCATTTTTGCCAAACGAGAAAGAAGTGAAAACAGAGCAGCAGGCTGCTACCTGACACTAGAGTTCATTTTAGTGACAGCCAGTAATGTACTATCCCGCTTAAAAGACTGGGGAAAGTTGGTTAAGAGCTGAAAAGAACTGTAAGCACAAAAGAAAGCACAGATACTCAGTTATTGAAGGAGGTTCTTTTAGCCAGGACTGACCTAGAAAACAGTGCAAACTGCACTTTCTCATGTCTTTTTGTTCTGTGCAAGTTACAACAGGAACTCCTAGCCATTAAACAACAGCAAGAACTCCTTGAAAAAGAGCAGAAACTGGAGCAGCAGAGACAAGAGCAGGAACTGGAGAGGCATCGCAGGGAACAACAGCTTCCTCCCCTCCGAGGCAAAGAAAGAGGCCGAGAAAGTAAGATCCAATGTACCATGAATCCTAATAAGAAATTAATCTATTCCCCTTTGCCTTTTCCCTGCTGAAATGGACGATGAACAGGAACCTGAAGCAAGCCTATTACTGTGTGAAACATGCAACTGGAGAAGTCGAGGCTGTGCTTGCAGGAAGGCAGGACCACCTGCTGCACCCACAGAACAAAACATTGCTGGTTTGTGTGCAGACCTGTGCATATGCTTTTCAAGAATCTAGCTGTTTTTATAAAAAAAAAAGAGGGAGTTTGAAAGCCTAAAGCTTCACTTGAGAACTTCTTTCTGGAGAGCTTATTTCCCAATACAGAAAGCACTACAAAACAGCAAAAAAATCAAATGACTTGCTGATTAACTAATTTGAGCACTATTTCAAGACTGAAAATATAATGACATATTTAAGAATATCTTTGGCTGAGACTTCTGAATATTTTTGTTAGTACTTTTTCAAACTGCCTTGTGTTTCTTCTTCATGCCATTTCATGAGGCCCAACCAAGAGTTATTTCTATGTCATATATAGCTCTAAGGCAAATGACAGATACAAAGGATACTGTTGGAATTTGGTACTCACTAGGGGGAGACAGATACAAATAATTCTCCTTAGTGAGGTCAGTTTAAGAATCAGGTTGTAGAAGTACATTGTGAAGGTATTCAAAATGAAGGTGCCATGAGCAGGTATCATTACTTGCCCCGTTAAATAAGCGCAAGAATTAACTGACAAAGACTGAAGCAGAGAAGAACTGTTCATTGTGCTCATGAGGATCATACACTCCTGCCTTTTTTCTTGGTGGAAAAATGTGTCAGTTCAACAGTTGTAGGTGTACCATATTGTAGACTTTAGATAATAAGGTGTCTATGGTGCTTCCAGTACTTTAGTGAATCCATGAAAGCATCACCAGCCCATTGAGCCAGCAGTGGGACAGTGGCAGAAGCTGCAGGAACATAAGGTTCCCATAAGTGGTGTGAAAAATCAGCCTCCATATAAACAGTTGGGCTTTATTAGCGCTCCCACCAAAGGAAGAGCAGCAATGTGAACTCAGTGGTTCTCTTCTCAGTTTGGCTTGCTGCGTGGCTGTTCAGTATGTAGCAGCCAGCCAAGCAGCGCTTGTGATGCCCCAGGGCCTGGGCCCAGCCCCAGCATTTGCTGATGATGATCTACTTAATGAGTAGAGGAGGGAAGGAAGGTGCAGGGAGGGGAGTTAGAGTTTGAAGCTGAGGGGTAGTAGAGAATTTTTATGGGAACTGGGTCACAAGGGGACATGCTCACCAGCTGGCTATGCTGTGTCGGAGTTGGATAACCAAATACTTAAGAGTATCAGTATGCCTTACTGTTACTTTCAAGGAAATGTTTTTTCTTCCCATTTTTATCACTGTTTATGGGAAACTGAAAGACGATTTTTCTTTTTTCTTTTTTTTTAATGAAGATTATTATGACTGTGAAAAAGCATGACCCATGGTGGAAGTAGGAATTGGCAGTTTAACCTGATGTTGACTTGCCCTACTTACAGTATTCTATTGAGCTAGCCACCAGGAGAGGTCAAAATACACTGTGTCTTCCTGGTCCTTTGGTCTTTCCATCTTTTTTGTGTCATAAAAGTAGGGTTATCAACTATGACTCATTTTTCAGGCTGTGGTCCGTCTTCCAGACATCACAGGTACAGGCTCTTAAGTAGCTTGAATAAAAAGACTCACTGCTGGCTCCTTCTGCCGCGTTCTGCTCATAACCAAGACAGTGTTCAGAGGGCAAGTTTGCTGTGCTATTACTATTACTTTACTAAAGGAAAAAACATTCTTCACCACAAACTCAAAGTGACCTTTTGTCACTATCTTTTTAGTTGTATCCTTGGTTTTGTATTTGGGAATTATTAGGAAATAATTTAAATTCTTTAGATACATCTGGCCCTGGATAAATGGCCTCATCTGCTGTTGAAATATTCCTTATGACTTCACTGGACTTCTGGGTTGTGGCCAACTTCAGTCTTCCACAGACAAGCATTTAATCTGAATGTTATATCATTTTGTCTGATTTCCACCAATATTTTTTATAGTTTGCAACACTTCCAGCAGCAAGACACGGGCTCTCTTTTATGTTTTGGTTTTCGTTTTCTTTAAAAATGTCATTTTTTAAAGTAAAGATAAGTTATGTTTAATTCTGTGTGTCTTAGGGGCAGTGGCGAGTACAGAAGTGAAGCAGAAACTTCAAGAGTTCCTGTTGAGTAAATCGGCAACAAAAGACTCTCCAGCAAACGGGAAGAATCATTCCATGAGCCGCCACCCCAAGCTCTGGTACACGTATGTTCAGTATTAAGCTGTTTCCTTGCCTCGTCAAGGTATCTGCCAGAATGCTTCTCCAGCAGGGACATTGGGAGTCTGCCTCCAGAATAAGATAGACGTTTAACAAGGAAGTTAGCAAAAAGCTAAACTAAAAAAGTTTAATATTTCCGGTTGAATCGAAGAGTAGTTGGTGGTCCATGATGACATGATGGTGTCAGAGGTTTACATAAACCTATTATTTCAGCTGCTTCATCTCTTGATACTGTCAAAAATTTCCCAACTTCACCTGTCATTTCCAAGTCTCATCAATTTTTGCACTAATAACAACTTTGTGTTTGATTTACTTGTTTTTTGAATCAATCACTAAACTTGTTTCTTTTTGAAGAGATGCTGTTTTCTAGCAAAGTTTGGATGGTGTAAGTAACTCACAAGGATTTTGGGAAGGACGGTGGTCATTTAATGTTTTTTACCCTGATGGATTTCAGTATCTCAAACTGCATATTTTGATGATGCTCTGGCCTCTGCTTAGACTATCAAAGCAAGTGATTTTGTTGAGTCCTATACTGAGAGTATTAATGTTTTAAGAGTTTACAGTTTTTGCAGGTTTTACCCTTTTTTTTTTACTAATGAATTCCTTTTTCACTTCCTTATTACAACAGACACATAAGTCAATTCAACAAAATGAACTCTGGATGCATTTCTGAAAGATTTCAATGTTATCCCCAAATTGACTTTCAATAGGACAAACAGAAATGCATACGATACACTAGATTTTCATGTAGTCCTTGCTCTTTTTAAAAGAATTACTGAAGGCGTGCCCTTGGAGTTTCCATTCTGAGGTAATTAGAGCATTGTGGTAACATGATTTAATATGTAGTTACATTGTTTCTGGTGGAAAGGGTTTTTTTTTTCCAAATAATGTGTAAAATTCTCTTGAGTATGTAAGATTTCTGGACTAATAATCTGAGTTTAGTTCTGAGTCTTCAGATGAGTGAGAACGAGGAGCTCTGCAGAGGGATGTCTTCTACACTAGGGAAAGTAGTACTTCCTCTCATGGTAGTGCCCCTTTTGACGGAGACATATTATTGATTAACCACACTCCCTATTGGAAAGATAGGGAGAGGCTCTGTAGAAGGCCAAGTAAAAATATGTTTAGATAAACACAAAGTCTGAAAGTTTCCCTCTGTCCCCCTTTAATAGAAAAATCAACAAAAAAAAAAACCCTAACCTTGTCTCTGGGCCAAATGATGCAATTTCTTTGCAATTTGCAGTTTCCATGTTCGGAAAGATCTGCCTACACTATTTCTTTCATCCAGCAGTTATCAGAAAGTGCTCTTCAGCTTGGAGCTTCTCTGCTGACATGAGTGCCATGTGCTGCAGAGTGGTGTGCTCACAAAACTTACAAATTGAACTTAAATGCAAGGGTTTGTCTACCTCGTCCACTAAATAGTTTGGGTTTTTTCTTTCCAACAGATAATAATAACTCGATATTTCTAGTTATTTTTATACAAGCCCCCCTGCCCTGAAAATCACCCGCATTTCGATAGAAGAGGCTGGATCAATGTACATCTATTTGTATGTAATAAACAAGACTTAAATGGCTTTTGCTGTGCCTCAGCTGGTTCATATTAAAATGCAACAATCTAAAGTGGTCAATTCCCCAGACTGGTGACAGATCCTGTCTGTAGGTCGATGTGACTCTTATCCTATGTGACTTTTATAATGAGTGCAAAAAGCGCGTTCTTGGGAATCCCGAGGAGTTCCATAACTTACTGTAAAAGTGAAATTGGTTACATGAGCCTGTGGTTTGTGCACACTTAGAGGAACAAGAACATAAACACAGCTGAGATGTGTCCAACATGTGTAGATAGTTACTGCTGGTCACCTCAGTAACTGCTAATTTGTGACCTCTCTGTGTCTGCTGCAGGGCTGCCCACCATACCTCACTGGATCAAAGCTCTCCACCCCTGAGCGGGGCCTCGCCACCGTACAAATACACTTTACCAGGAGCACAGGATGCCAAGGATGATTTTCCACTTCGTAAAACGGGTGAGTTAGCGTAGTTTATTCGAGCCCCTTACCCAGCAATTCTCCCACCCTTTATTGTAACCAGGCTGTCCATCAGCGAGGCATATATCATAATCCACAAAGCCTGTTCAGGATAATACTTATGGGTAAGTTCAAAGATCCTGACTGCATCTTTACAAGGTCGGACTGACCACATGGTATCAAGAGTCGGTGTTTCCCAGCAGCTGGTGCAAGCTTCAGTCCTGATAAATTTAGTTTCTAAACAGACCGTCATTTCATGGATCTCTTATGGCATTATTTTCTTTGTCTCAATATTACTTTTGGGTTTACTGGCTCGCTCTCTTTCGTGTGGTAGGTACAGTATCTGTCTTCAGACGGTATGCTGCCTTTAGACAATGTTTTTCAGGACATTTTGAGGGGAATGCATGGAAAGAGGAAGAATTGGATTAATATTATATTTTATGTCATTGGTTGTCAAAGTTTGTGTGCATATGTGCATACATATGCATACACACGCATACACACGCACACACTTGTGTGTGCTTTTTACACATAGGAATGTGTAATATTGTACAAGAAAATGTCCATTTGAATGTTTCGGAATGTTTCAGAGGATGTAGCAACTGAACCTTTTGTCTTGACAGCAGGTGAACTGTAGACTTGACTTTTTCTGCACCATAAAGAAATCTAGAAGGATGGTGGTGGAGTCCATGTGGCTGTTGCCTCAGGTCCTTGGTGCAGTGACCGGTATCCAGGAATGCAGCAAGACACTAAGAGGAGGGGGCAGGGGGGGGAAGAAAAGAAAACATTAGATCGCTTATTGCATGAGTCTGCTGTTGAGTGATATAGTTACATTCAGAGAGAAAGTCTGACCCCCTACTGTGCTTAACAGCCTTTGAATGTGATTTAGCCACTGGGAGATTGAAAACTAACTGCAAACTGGTACTGACTTGAAAAGAAGTGGCATTTGGAACCAGCATACATTCAGAAAGAAAATCCAGTCTGTATCTAATACTTTGAGGCAGAGTCTCTAAGCTCATATTATATCCACAAATATTTTCAAAGGAATGGAGCACGAAAAGCAAAATGCTAATTTATTCTAGCTGAATTACTCTTTGTACAATATGGTGGCAATATAACAAGATTCTATAAAATCTTGTTTAGGCTATTCAGTCACAATAAGCCCTTATGTGGTTCTCTGCTTAATACCACTGTACAACATATATTTTCATATAATAGAATATACATTGTCATTTTTTAAACAAAAGGATATACTCTACATCTTCTAAATGCTGTGAATTCATCTACATGTTTTTGAAATGCAAGTTTTAATTTTTCTTCCATGTTTATATATCTTAAATGTTATGATCGATATTTATGATGTGTCAGACTGTTGATCTGTAAAACAAAACATTTTCAAACATTGTAACAGTAAAGTTCTCGTGCAGCTGCTAATACTTTTATATCTCTGTGGGGGTTTCAAAATATTCCTTAATTCAATTCCCATTGTCTGCATAAGAGGACTATAATATAATTAAATCCAGATGTTTTCTATATGTTATTCCAAATATTTGGGCATGCAATGCATCAGTTCCAAAATTGAACAAAGGACATGATGACTCTCTGAAAAGATATCTACAGAATAAATAGACAAATACTAATATCATCATTAGCATAGCCGTTTCTGTGACATTTACATAATGATTCTGATAAGCAAATATAAATGAAGTGTACAGCATGTTGTGTATTAACAAGGGAGTATATTTGATAGCTCTCCACATCCGTGAAAATAGCAACTGTTAAATACTGTGTTTACACATCCAATCTCTCTGTATACTAGAGTTGTTTAATTCCAGCCTTCCGCAACATCCCCACAAAGGTTCCAATGACTGTTCGTCAGGTTGAGAGTAAAAGCAACAGGAACCAGATCGACACAAGTCAAATGACCCTAAACTGATCTGAGTGGTTATAGGGCCATCCTCCAGGCAGAGGGGACATCGTGGAGCCTGTCATCCTCATGGGACCTTACTAGACAAAGATGTCCCACGAACACTCATGTATATGGACAGGCTATAAGCCTGCAGAAAGCTGACCTTTGCCATGAGGGGTGAACCTCTTTTCCTTTCCTTAAGGCTATGAACGCTTATTGCCACTGGCTCCTGGTAAACCCTCTGTGGTGCTGAACCTGCATGAAGTCAGCAATTCATATGAAAGCGAACCTCACATTCCTTTCCGCCTTAAGAAAGGAATACCTGTTGTGGGCTTTAATTGCAGCTTTGTTTTGCTTCTCAATTTTGTTTTCCATTTTCATAATATAAATACAGAGGTATCTTTCTTTCCTCCAACCTTAATATAATACCCTTGGAAGATAATTCTGATTGAATTGGTTACTCTAAGATCAGATTTAATGGGCAGCAGAGCTGAATGATTCTCTTCTGACATCCTAATGTGTTTTTCAGTGCTAAGGGAACATCAAGCGTCACGCAGGCATTGTAAATCATCAGGCTTGCTTGCTCACTTTCTTGTTCAGTAATCTATTTAACCTTTGTTTAATTAGTCCTGAAGTGGCATCTCCTTATTCATCTTTAAAAAATGAATTCAGAGAGACTATGGTAAAGAGGAAAATATTCTGTGCAACTTTTACTCTTCTAGCATCTAGAATGATGGGATATATAGATCACTAGGGGAACACTTAGCAGTCTTGCTGCTTGTATGCTTACAGTTAGGTACCAGAGTTAACATCCTGGTGCAGTGACTGTAGTTACTCAGTAACTCTCGTAGCCATGTGGATTATTCCTTTCCATACAAGATGCAGCAGAACTTGTCAGCAGTAGGCTTCACACGGCTTAGCTGCGTGGAGGATTGGGACTGTCCTAGGGGCTAGAGGCCAGGATACGCAGCTCTTTGCACAGCTGCGTTCAGATGCTCTGTGTTGACAGACTTTCAAAAGAGCAGAGCAAGGGGAGCTATTGCTTCACTGGACAGATAAATATACCATAAGGAGAAGCTACACATCTGTAGATGAGAGTAGAATTTAGCCTAAACAGTGTAAGATCAATTTTTTAAAATGCCCACAGCTTTCACCATGGATACCAGTCATAACGTGTGTTTTCTGCAAAGCACCCAAAAGCCTGAGCAGCACATGGCTCATTAACTTTCAATGAGACTAATGCGTCTAAATTACCCAGAGAGCTTTGAAAATTCCTCCCCATTACTGAACACTTCTGAAATTCACGCTGACTGTTGTAGGAGCTCTGATGGGAGCTGTGCACTTTTGAAAACCTGATCATTTAATATGGGGAACTTTCGATTGCTGATCTCCATAATTCTATGTCTATCTATCTGGGAAAATACTATCTGCTTGACGAGGTTGCTGTAAAACTAGCAAAAATGTAGCAAACCCCATGGGTTTGATAGGATAGACATTCTTTTCAAAGAATGTTTTTGGGGGTTTTTTTTACCTTGTTGAAATAAATGCAGAAATCCTGGCAAGTGGCCATAACATTTGCATTTTCTTCAATCTGTAACATTTCATTTTCTGTGTGCAAGTGTTGATGCAAAGCAGCAAAAGCCAGTAAATTCCAATAAAGGTTAGCTCTCTAACCAAAGCTGCAGGCTTTTTTAAAATGTTACTATAGATGGAATTTCTGCATTTTGCCTCATGTTTTGGCTTTTGTTGGAAGAAATTCCTGGGGACATCAGCATATCAAGCATAAACTATTTTTTCTTTCCTGAGTTTAGCACAATCATGGCAGAATGGGAATGTCAATCAATATTTCTATTTATTTTGGTTTTATGCCAGTAGAATCTGTCCTTGCTGATGGAATTGCAAGCTTACAACTTGCATTTTGCTTACAGATCTGAAGATCACACACAATAGTACTATTTGAGAAGATGTTTGTAGCTTGCTTTCCAAAAGTGGAAGCATGGTCAATGGAAATACAGCTTTTTTTTAAAAAAAAACCAAAAGCAAATAGTACAAGGCTCTTGCTTGGAGGGGGGAAATTATGTAATTTCATACAGGAAAAAAAAGAGGAGATGAAGGATTGTTTAATATTGTGATGAAAGAGAGGAAGAAGGCTGTGCTGCACAGTCATCAAGATCACTTTGTAAAAACCATATTAAGTTAACCTGATTAGGCAGTAGAATAACAGCATACCTCTTGTGTAATGAGAGTGAAAGATTCCTGAATGAGAACTCAGCAGATGAAATTTTTTTAAAAAAGAAATTAATTAGAATATTTCCTTTCCGTTTTTCTTTCTGCACTTAGTGACTCAGTAATTTACCGGAGCAGTTGAAACTGAGAAGAAAAACATTTCATGTGTGAAAGTTTTTCTCCCCTTCCCTTTCATGCCACCAAATTCCATTTATGTTTGCATTTTCTAGGAAAACACTCTCCTGTGAAGTAACAGTATATGAAAAAGCTGGATTTCTTTTGGACTTCAGTAAAAAAAAAAAAAAAAAGGCTCACAAACCCTCAGTTACTATGTCTGCCAAAATGAAGAAGTCAAGCTCGGTAGAGAGAAGCATTATTTTTCTCTGAGTTTATGAGCGACTGCTTCGTTTATCAAAGCGGGAGAACAAGGCAAACATGACAGGATTTTCCTCATTTTATCACATTTTTCAGGGATGCTAAGCATTCCTGCCTCACAGAGTCCTTGTTTTCCTGGGTTAACAGTCTTGAAAAATTTGGACTAGGTGATTAGCCCAAAGGAAATCACTGGTGCTTATTGCAGAGTAGGAAAAGAAAAAAAAAAATTAAAAAAAAGAAAAGAAAAAAGAAAGAAAGAAAAAGAAAAAAGAGATATCCTGATTCACAGCCCTTCTTTTTCTTGTCTTCTCTTCCCATTATTCACCAGATTTTTTTAGCCTTCCTAAATTGACTATCAATAACTTGAGAGGGCGTAATTAGTAGTAAGAGGTTTTAGAAAGAGAAGAAACTTTCTCTTGTCATTGAAGAGTGAATCTGAAGCAATCTGTTGTTAACAGCTTCTTCTGGATTCATGTAAAGAACAGGCCAAAGCAGAGCTCAGCCTCCGGGAGCCAGCGGCTCTAAGGAAATGTAATACCATCGTAGCTGCTGTGCTGGGCTGCAGTGGTCTCGGGTGCACCAGGGTTCTGCAGCCTCCTAAGCTGGGGGTGAGGAGGGGTGTCCTGTCACTCTAATTTGGCTCGGGTTAGAGGAGAAATTTTTTTTGAGATAGCTTACAACTAAGTAAAAACCAATGCTAGGGTAGGCTTAATGACACTGTCAGAGAAAAAAAACAACTTGTGTAGGTATGCTTTGGTGTCATGAAAGCTGCCAAGGCCTGCGCCAGGATTCAACAGGAGTCATCACCAGGATGATCCCCATAAAGACCATCATAGTTTTCCCATCACTGCAAGATCATTCCTCTACTATATGTTATTTAACTCTTACATTTAATTGCAGAAGGTGAAGGTGTTATGCATGGGTGATTTTTGCTCAGTTTCAAGATGACCTGGATAAAGTTTTTTCACAGTAATTCTTCTGTTTTAGCAAAAATACTATTACTTGTATATACATTACTTTCTCTCTTACCAGTAATTACCCTGTTGTGCTAGATAATGAACCTTCTTGATGGATAGACTAATTATACAATCTTGGTCTAAATACTGCCTTAGTTCTCCTTTTACTGCCCAATCCCCATAGCCAAAATTGAGTTACAAAGTTCTGCTTCTTGTGGTTACAGAAAGGTTTTCTTACAGAAACTGTGTATGTTTTCAGAAATGTATTATAAATTAGCATTAACAAGGAGCTTGTGTAACTTTTTGATAAGCAGGTAATCAGATACTAGACACCTTTTTGACTTTTTAACCTAAAGGAAACAGCTTAAATAAGAAGCAGGGAGCAGTCCTAAAATCTAAAGCATTTTAAGAGCATAATGTCCATTGAAAATGAAGGTGAATGGTTTTAATGGGCATTTCAAAGTCTATTCCCTCTGGATAAATAAGTTACAAAATATTGCATATAAAATCTGAGACTCTTTGAAGTCATTAGAGACTGTCCTGTTTGATTTCAGTGGGACTAGGATATTTTTTCCGCTGTGTCTAGGACAGGGACAGTTGAAAACTTTTAGAAAAGTAAACAAGAACATCTAAAAGATGGCAAAAAGAGAGAAACAGAGAGAGAAGTGAAAAGTGGAAATCACATGGTATCAAATCATCCAAAATAGAAGACGTTGGTTAGTAAAGATTGCACTTCTCCAAACTCCTGCAAAACATAGTTTCACTGAAAAATCTGTTCAAACCCACAACTCTAATTAAGGGGTTTAGCTGCCAAATAACATGTTCTGGCTAAAGCCAAGTAAGTATTACAGAGCCATTCATGAACAACGGCAGAAGCTTTGTACTTTGCTTTTGATTTTCTCATGGGAAAGTAATATAAATGAGAGTGATACCTCCCTGTTGGCTTTAACTGTTAGAAATGCAAAGCATGCTGAAATTGTACATAATTCTCTTCCAAAGGAAAGGAAATAGCATTTCAATGGTTTTCCTCAGTGTCTCGTTGAGTTATGGTGGTGCACAATTATTCCTGTTAAATTACTCTACCAGATGGAAGGTTACATTGTATATTTAGCTAATTAAGTTATAGGGGACTGGAATTATATCCCAGAGCATAAAGAACCTATCTAAAAGTAAACTTGTTTTAATTCAGTTTTATTATGAAGGTGCAGTGGCAATGTCTAATTAAGACTTCAAACAGGTGGGGGTTTTCTCCTCACTTCGCTTAACATGGAGAGATCCTTTCACAACGTCATCCTTGCCGACAGAAGTTAGACAAGCATGTTTTGAAAGTCCAACAGTTTGTGGGCCAATTTTATCTTCATTTGTCTTCAGTGGAGCTGAAGTGCCTTCCTACTGTTGAGCTGAATTTGGCCCATAGTTCTCATCTGCTAGGAAAAGAAGATATACTGCGTTTTGCTTGCTTTTGTTTTCTTGGCATCCTTTACTCTGTGTTGCCTTCGGACAACTCTAAAGAGTACGTTTCAGCAATCTAGACCTGCCCAGCTCTCATCTATCGAAGACATTGATGCCCTGTTAAACTGGGGGATAAAGGCGATGGTATTTCATCATGAATTTCTGAAGGTTGATGAAATATTAGATTATACTTTTTGCCTGACATCAATGAGTTATCACTGCTGGATATTTTCCTAGATTGAAATCTGTGCGATTTAATCCCCCTATTAACTAATTCCTTCTTGTATGGGGCTTGGGGAACAACATAATCGTGAACACGATTATTCTGTAAAAAATAAATCTAGGGGTCAAATTGTGACCCTGCAAAAGCCTCGACTTTTGGGACTAGGGGATTATCTCTGGCACTTCTTCACTGAAGAATGTATTTTTTCTTGTACAAAATTAGTGATTCAGTGGACGTTGGAGGAGGATTTAAGCTGAAGAGTGGAATTTGCTATATTTGCAGAAAGTACGGTATTATATTCGCACTGTTTCTTCCCAGCTACACTGGTGTATATGGTCAGAAGTGGGGACGAGAATAACCAGTGGAGACCTAACCAGAAGGACTGCCAGTCATGCGTATCTAAATTTGGTTATTACAATTCAAATGAGGGATGTCCTCTATTAAATGGCCCGTTTCACCTTGTTCTTTCTCATCTACACCTCCTGAGAACTCAGATGTGATTTGGCTTCCTTAAGTGCTATGGAAGTGCAAAAAGATTACAGAATTTGAAGATGTACAGGGAAGATGAGAATTAATTTTAAAATGTCCTTGTTATTTTATTTTGTGTTTTAAGACAGTATAGCATTATTTGCTTTTTAATCCCTTATTTATTACTGCAAAAGAATATTAGTTTTCGTGGACGAAGATTAAGATGGACCTCACATAGCAGTAATATGCCATGGCTTCAGCAGACTTGACATGTAATGAGGACTCCAGAAGCCTGGTGAAACCATGGCCTCGTTGAAACCACTATGTAGCCCCGTTGGTGCAAATGCAAGGAGATGCTGTCTCTGTGCTAAGGCATAGAAATTATTAAGAATTCTATCAAGAGACCTGTTCTTTTGCCTCGCAGGTTACACGCAGAACAGATACCAACAGGCAATATATCACATTGATCAACCTTTCATGAAAAATATAAAGATTTCTAATTCTGGCTAAACACAAGCAGTACAAAAAGTAGTTCCTACACCTAACTCAATAAATCATTCCGAGAAAGATAATATTTGTTTGCATGGATAGTAAACCAGAAATTTTATGTTTCATGCAGACTGCAGTGAATAACAAGGAAAAGTTAGATATTGAAAATGGCTTCAGGGAATATGTCATTTTTTAACCTTCTTTAGGAAATCAATGAAAAATTGCTAATCTTGTTAAATTGGCTTCCTTAGCCTGAAGAGAGCTGAAGGGCTGAGAGATCCCCTCTAATCTAATTAGCTCTTTTACCATGTGTTTCACTAAACCTGTTTTTTTATTTAGGGAATGGATATTTACCTTAGTCTGAATAAATAAAGCATTCTACCTTTTACAAAAGTAAAATAAAGCAAAGGACTAAAGGGTTTCACATATGACCAGCACTCCCCCTGAAGCGAATGGTTGTACAGGAAACAGTTTCGGTATATGCTGAAAACACATTAGGTGATGCAAGCCAGAAAAACAAAGTGTCTCCATCCTGTACTGCTGTATCTGGTGCTCCCGCCTCGTTGGGACCACCCAGCGGTCTGGTCCATGTAGTTCTTGGAAGAGCTTTAGAGGGCATGCGTAAATAGCTTTCGGTCTCATGAATCTAATTTAAAACTCCTTCAGAAAGGGCATTTTAAATTACCAGAATTTAGAATTCATCGAACCTGCAGAATTGTTCTACATGCTGCTATCTCCCAGTCTGTCAGGCAGTGGGGAGGATGGTCCACATGTTCATTGTCCAGTATTGTCTTGTATCAGGACGTGGCCTTCTACAGCAAATGTCAGTCAGTCACGTATGAAAACAAAAAGTCACTGCTCATCTTGCCTGTGGCTAATATATTCAGCTATGTGGAGGTGGCTGAAACAGTCTGTGGCTGCCTACAGGAAGCCAGAGCAGAAGTCAGAAACTCCATGCAGAGCAGAGCCTATTTACATGTCTGCAAGAACCATGTGTGGCAGAGGAAAAGCTGTGAGACCATCAGATCTCTCAGAAGGACAAACTCATTCGCAGCTCTCCACAAAGTGGCTCAGGAAGCTGGAAGCAGTTTTCGTCCCTGACCTGTGCCCTCTGCGTCTTTAGCTTTCTCCCTGGCTTTGGTTGCATTCACAGCTTTGGAGAGGAAGCCCAGATTGTCTTCTCATTTATCCTTTCTGATAGGGGTACATATCTTGTGCTTTTCATTTTGCCTACGTCACTGAGGGAGAAACTTCCCAGTTTCTCCCTAGCCCACTACCCTCAGACTGGCTTCTTAGGAACCTTAGATTTGTCTCTTTTGGCTATTTTCGTTGGTGCAATAGTAAGGTGGGATTTTACTTTCTCCTTGATCTCCATGTCCTGGCATGGCATAGACAGGCAGGCTGCTGTGTTACTTATGTATACTGCCACGGTGACTGGGAGCCCATGGCATGGACCAGGAAGCTGTTGTGCTATGCAATGAGCCCAACAAAATGAGGATCTCTTCACAGTATGTTTTCTCCCATTCTGCTCCTCCTTCTTCAAGGGAAATCCCAACAGAGATCTCAAAGTTATCTCATGATCCACATTCAGTATCTTCTTGAAAATTCTCAATTGCCACAGTGCTAGAAAGAAACTTGATGAAGGATAAGACACTGCTACGCTGACAATACCACCATCATGCTAACCAGTACCGTCTCATTATTTTCTCTTGTACCTCTGATGGTCTATACCCGTACATCATCCTTTTGTCCTATAACTTTAGCTTTAAGCTATCTCGGGCATCGACTGTCATGATTCTGTGTTGTAAAGCACATAATGCTTATCTGTGCATGGTTCTCTAGTACGGTAGTGTAAAAAATAATGGTCTATGTGGTGTGGAAAAAGAAAAAACATTCTTTGGCTATGTATTTATTGATACTTGTTAGATATAAGGCAGGAAAAAACAATAAGTCCTGCATGGAGTACAGCATAGAATATATTCAAGTCAGTATAATACATGACCCTTCACAGCTTAAAAAGAAAGACAGCTAAAGAAATAGAGAATACCAGTGAAGATTTACTTCAAGATCATGAAGTCTTTGTTTCTAATTGTTTCTGTTGACTTAAATCCATTAGAGAAGTCCAAGTTATTGTTCCAAAATGATCTTAGTGATAACAGCTGGTGCCTGGGCAATAGGGAACAATTTATCTTTCTCAAGTAAGATGTGAATTTTGCTGCTGTTGCTCATGCTGTTGTTGGAATCTTTGTAGCCAAATTTAGCATCATTTACCTCGACTGCCCCACAGCTTTTCTAAGCCAGCCTGCCAGCGAGGAAAAGGAAATGCTTTCACTTTAGAGCCTTTCGAAGTCTGGACAAAAGCTCACTTTCTGTTCTTCAGGTTTCCTATATATGGCTTTAGCCTCGAGATGAGGACCTGCTCGCTATGCACCATCTCCCATCCCCCATTTCCTGCCTGGGTTCATTAAATGCTGATTTGAAGTTGGCACACGCTCTTCTGATACAAAAGTAGTACTGTGTTCCAGGAACTATCAGAAAGTAGTACATTATTATCTTTTACATTCCCTTCATATATATGTCCTCTCCCCATGCGTAGAAAGGATTTTTATCCCTTCTTCTTAAATATCTCTGTGTGTTTAATAAAAAGAAACAGTGCAGCAAAGCCCTGTCAAAAAGAAACTCAGCTCATTTGGGAGCAATCTGGCCTCAGGCTATATTCTTTAATAGTAGTATCTGCAAATTGCTAATCTTAAGCAAAGTGGAGTATAGGACATAATCAATTCACCAAATCATTTTCCTATCTCTCATGCTTGCATTTCAGTATCATGTTTCTCAGGAGAGAATAGTTTTCGTTCACCTGAGCAATGATGGTTCTTGTGATGAAATGAATGTGTATATAGAAGCCTGTATATCTTGCATTTTTAACAGTACAGTTAGTTACTTCTTTTCTGCTGTATGAAGCCGCCATAAAGATGAGAAAAATCATTCAGAAGCTGTCTTTCTTCTTCACCTATATCCAAAGTTCTCAGTTCTGTAGAGATAATTACAAATCACATCAAGGAGTTCGGTAACCAGTCCTTGGGTTGCCTGTGATATCTTCTGTTGTTGTTTAAACTAATACTTTCTGTGCCTTTCATACCTGTTTCCCACTTACCAGTCATTTAAAGAGTAATACCAGTTCATTATTACTAGCACTAAAAAGAAAATAAGCCAGGTAATAGCAATGAGGCTGAACAAGCCGTATTACTGCAACATCTCATTATTCCAAATTATGCTGCAGTTATATAAACAAAGTCATTTTCAGGCTAGTCTTTCCTGAAATCCACTCAAATGAATTGCTCAAATGGGTATCACCTGATTACCATCAAGATCAATGACATGGGCTTTGATAGCCTTCAGAGAAGATAGCTGTGTCCTTTTGTTTTCTTTGCAACAAAACACTCTCTAGTAATATATTTTCTCTTTCTCCAAGTGGGAACTAGTTATTACTTGTTCCAAAGTGCTAAATGTAGTAGAAGTGCAAAGATTTGTGGTGCAAAAAGGCTAGGCTAATAGTGACCAATTAGACCAATATCAGGTGTATACTACTGGTCCTTAGCAGGATTTTAGATGAATAGCCCAGACTACCAGCCTGCTGCCATGAAAATGTGCAGTCCTGTTTTCCTCATCTGCCACACTCCTGGCCACGTGCTCTTATTTTTCTCTTGTCTCTGGCATTCTGGCTCCTTGGTCAGATGATTCAGCCCACTATAGCTGCAGGCATCTAGCCCGGCAAACCGCACCTCATTCAGCACCTCCATGGCTTTAGAGGGGCCCTGTTTCCTCAGGAAGGTGAGATACAGGACATATCCTGTATGGGGTAGAATTAATCTTCTTTGGAGTCCTGGACCGCAGTGGGATGCTTGGTGTACAGAAAGTTAGCCACATGCATTAATTATTTTGCTGAGTCAGTGTCTTGGTTTATGGTTGAATCACCACATAAAGTAATAGACTGCATGAAGGTCTTTTCAATTATTTTGTGGTATTAATGGAGCAAAAAAAGGTTCATTCTTAGGCGCTTCTATCTGCACGGGGAAGCTACTCTGCAGCAAGCTGGTGAGTAAACCTTTAGCCTCAGATGTTCTTTGGCACTGGCTCCCCATGTGACACTCCTTTTCCACATGGAGAATGCCTTTGGGTGATGAACATAGTCAGCTTCAGCAGTGGGTTAATTAAGCTGAGCAAAGATGCTAATAATGTGCAGCAGAAATACTTACAGGGGTGGCTAATGCAAAACAGTTATTTTGAGCGTGGTCTCTCTCTCTAGACCACTTCTAAGAACCACTAGTTAAAGCATTGAACCAAAGGGTCGTTTGAAGCATATGGGAGATTAATTATAATAATTCGTCACCATTTGCCACTAAGGCTTTCCAAGTGCTTTGCAAATACTAGGGGAACAATTTAATTTAAAAAAAAAAAATAAAGTTTGAAAATTTTATTTTCACTTTTTGCTCACTTGTTTGCATTTCAGAATTTAAAGGGTTAAAATAATTCTAAATAGTCTTATGCATGTGCTTTGGGGCAGTCTGTGTATATATGTATATACATTTATAATTTTAATCCACATATGTATAATTTTTATCCTTGAGGCTTAAAATACTTAATTTTGCCATTTTAACTATCAGAAGAGAGTTGACAGTTATAGATATGTTATTATTGCCTTCATATAGGAATGCACTGAAGCTGTTGCGATCCATACCTGTTGCAGTCAACAATAATTCAGCTTCAGCTTTGGTGGGGCGGGATGGTACAGTGACCTCTGCAGTCACACACCAAGTCAATGGCTCAGCCACAGACGAGTATTGAAAAAAACACTTCCCAGTTCTTCACTTAGTCCATTGGAGCAGACATCCTCAAATTGATTAAATTTATATATTTAATGCACTGAAACCTGGATTGTGGTACCATGTTAGGAGCTGGCAGTGTCTCATGGGTGACATTCAAGAAAGCCAGTATTTGAAGCTAACACTCTTCAAATTTTGGCTTTGTTTTTTATTGGGAAGTTTATTTTATAATTTAAAAACCACTCTTCTCTGTGCCTTTTCATTTTAAAATTGATTATTTCCATTTAAAAATGATCTTCATCTTTCATACAAGGGCTGCCTTCTCAGATGGCTCATAAATTCAGGCATTGACATCAAAGTCTGCTTTCTCTGCTTATAAGATTGATTCAGATACAGAATATGATGGAATGTGGTAAAAATAGAAAGGCAATCACTGTGACTGAGCATGAAACATTCGTATAGAAGTGGAGCATTTCTCCAGTGAGTGTTGCAGAGGATTTGTATCGCATTAGTCTGTCATGGGTATGGAAATATTCTCCTAAATTTTAAGAGTACAGAATAGTATAAATCGAAATAACCATAAGTGCAAAAGGAGTGAGCACCTTTTCTTCCAGATGTCATCGCGCCTGGGTGAGATCTGTGGTGAAAGCATGTAGTGTAATCTTAGCCCATTGTTATAATTTATATTTTCAGTTTCACAGCAAATGGTATCTTAGACAGCAAACAAGTCATCTGTACTCCATCACTAGAACCATTGGTCTTAATAATAGCAGTAACTGATAAAAAGGAAATTTCTTGCTAATATTGTTATTATTAAAGATTTCCGGTGTTTTGCTAGACTGTGTATCTTGGTCTGAAATGCAGTCAAGGCACAGGCCGCTTAGAAGGGGGCGCTTGCCAGGAGCGGCGTAGTATGTGACAAAGGCCGGCGCGCGGCTGCAGGCACTGCAGGTTGCAGCAGGGCTCCAGCGATGGTGCAGCCCCTTTGCTCTCGCATGGGCATTTCTAATGTCCCCATCCCTGAGGGAACAAGTGGGACAGCAGGAAACAGATGTGCAATATTACATGCTGGGCAGAGGCTGGAATTAGAAGTGTAGGATTGAGTTCCTGCCCCAAAGTGACAACTGGTATAATGCTGAATCGAATTAAGATTTCATTTGTTTTGTTTTTCTGCTAACTCCTGCTCCTTCTTTGGGACTGGACTTAGGTCTGTGCATAGGAGACAGAACTGATCCCAGTTTCCAGCTCTCTATTTTGAGATACTGCTTAGCCAAGCCTCAGTTCCAGAAAGGGAAATATAAACAAATTCTATTCCACAATTATCTTTCACTAGCTCTTAGCAGTCTGTTTGATAGAGGGTTTACGTAGAAGAACAGATAAATGAGTACATGAAACATTTTATCGTGCTAAAAATATCACAAAACAAAAAGCACAGCAGTGCTTCATCTCTGGCCTTCATATGAAAAGACTCTGTCCATTTAGGAAACAAAGGTGGAACTTGACCAAGGTGCGTTAAATATAATCCTAGGTTTTCTGGGAATCGATCCTACTTCTTCGTTTTCAAAGCATATATTTTTCTGTGTAAATGTTCTTAGGACACTGTCATAAATCTAGTTGTTTGGTGTGTTACTCAGAAAACATTGAAGTTCTGGGCCTAAAATTGCTGACCAAGAAATGTTCTGCCAGCAAGGCTTGTCGTAATTTATATTTCTAAGAGAAATCAAAAGGCACCAGTGGAGGCTTCTCTCTATTTCTGTCATCAGACCATAATCTGATTATAAGGTTCCAAGTTCCAAGCAGGATTTCCATCCAAGTTTTCACCTACAAGAGAGATAAAAATGATGTAGAATAAAAGCTGCATTCATCTCTAATGAATACTTATGACATTAACAATAATTAATGGGTACCTTCAGAGTTGAAATAGGATGAAAACAGTACTGGGATCCGAAGCTTTTCGGCTCTCTTCCTCTCTTTCCTAGCCTCTAGTCTCAATTGGAGTTGTATGAGGAGCAGCAGGATGGCTGGGAAGGATGGGCAGTAAAATCTCTGCCTCCAGACCCTCCTTGGATCAGATGAGGTCCTCCAGGGAATGTCAGTGGTGTCTGACACAAAGCAGTAATTTGATTAGTAATCATTTATTTTCTTCTCTTCATTTCCAGCTTCAGAGCCCAATTTGAAGGTACGTTCACGGTTAAAACAAAAGGTGACAGAAAGGAGGAGCAGTCCTTTACTCAGGAGGAAGGATGGAAATGTTGTCAGTTCATTCAAGAAGCGACTTTTTGAGGTGACAGGTAATTAAGAATGGAGAAATTCTGTATCAGCTGTGACTGCTCACAGAATAATGGTGGTACTTTGGAATTGAAACTGGTAAACAAAAGGTTGTATCTTTTTTCTGCTGCTGAAAAGAAAATCATATTAAATAAATGATTGTATATAAATAGCGTGTAATCTACAGCTTTCTACCACTCACTAAAAAGACATTGTCAATTTGAAAGCCATACCTTCAAACCGGCTTGGAAACCAGTACTTTACAACAGCAAGTGCAAGAACAAATAAATGGTAGACTTCTGGTGGCAAGGGACACTAAAGGAGGAAACCAGAATAGTCTCTTCCCTTAATTTGTGTCTTCTGTACATGGACAACATTTCGGGTCTTGCACCTCCCACTTCCCATCTCCCATGGAAAATGCAGATGCTAATAGCAGGTGCAAATACACCTGTCTGGTATTACTTAAGTTAATCAAGGACATTTTGGAATCTTGTGTTTGGCCCGATCCCTCTGGTTTCTCCTGTTTGAAAATGTCAAGATTAGTTGTTTTTGATGTAAGGGCTCACTAAGCTGTTTTTTTGAGAAGAAAGAGTTGAAAGGTTTAAATATTCAGGGGCATATTGTTGGTCATAGCAGATAGTAAGTATTCTTAGTAATTGAAAGGGAAATTTTAGCATGTAAAAATACAGAATTATGTATATATGGAGAGATTAAAGGGGGGAAAAAAGCAAAATAAAAATTTGTCATCAAGTAATATTTGTTTTCAGTATTTTTCCTGCCCTTGAACTTAAAAAGTGACAAGGTGGATGAACCATGGGTGCTAAGGCTTTCTTTCACGTTTTGTATTGCAGAGTGGTAAATTTTGAAATGTATATTATTTTGCAGAATTGCACCCGACAGCCTAAAGTCCTCTCTTGTTTTAGTCCTTAGGATTAGTATGCTGCCAAGGCCCTATCAGCTGATTTGAAAGAAAAGAGCATTTACAGTATTTGGCCTCATTCTGACATTTCTTGCTTTGACTTTGCCTCGATATTTGGTGGCTTTATGGCTTGTTCAAGTGCTGTTACAATCAGGCCATATGTTTATGCAACCAACTGTTACTAGTCTGTCAGACATGTATCTGAATTCACTTGGTACATCAGAATTATGTCACACCAAGATGGAAATATAACACAACATGAACAAATCCACGTCAGTGTCCCCATACGTGCAATTCTTGTGACAATGTTTCACAGTATGTCATGTGTAAAACTGGGACACGTATGCAAATATAAGTGTGAAAGTAACTAAATAAGGTGATTTCCCTATAAATTATTTCCAGATTAGAATTTTTTACAGCTCATTTATTATTGTCATTTGCTGAAGCTCTTATGAGATTCTTGATCTCTTCTTCCTTAGTTTTAGCTGATTTCTTTCTATTTTGTATGTTCATCAGTGAGGTATAAAGCAAAATACGCATCGCAAGACTTTTTTTCTGCAGCCATTTAAAGAGCAGAAACCTGAAAACAAATGTGTTTTCTTCTTAGCTCTGACAATAATTTGGAGCCTTACAGGTTGCCATTATAGTTAATAATACCAGCTATATGACATTTTGCACCTTTCATGATCAAAACTTCCCTGATAAAGACTGAAGCCTTTTTCTCCTTTTTTTTCTCCTTTTAACTGAAAATAGCCCTTTATTTAAATGTCTGTTTATACAAAAAGTGCTGTTGTAATTTTTAAAAAAACTGAGAAAAGAAAAGAATGTTTATCTTTCTGTTCTTCTATGAAAACTAGTGAGAATATGATGCACAAACATTACCTGACCAGTTCCTATAGCTGGGTACAGGTTCACTTCAGTAAATTGAGGTCAACTGTAGTAGAGCAACAGGTCCAAGAAACAGCTGGGAAATTTCCCAGTAATTTTAGTCAAAGTGAGGATAGATTTTTGCATGTGAACTGAGGCAGAAAGAGCAAAGAAGCAAAGAAGTGGCAATAGAATATTTACTGCCACATTTAGATATTAATTATTTTAACTTCTTGAGTACTTTAGTTTGAAAACTATCCCATGAAATAGGCTTACCTCTACAAATGCTGTGCTCTTCCATCTTTAGCCTCGTTAACTGTTTCCATTACATAAATTTAATTTATATCAGTGTAGGATTAGAATAACTCAATACAACACACAATGAGATCATCCTCTTCCCCTTTATCTTAGGCAGAACTTGGGAAATTTTAAATCAAGATAACGTAAAGCCTTTCAAATTCTATTTTGAGATTTTTGTATGCTGTAAATATTCCTTCATGTTTGTGCCGTGGAGTGGCATGGAGATGGAGTGAAAGTGGTGTATATTTTGCCATTATTACTTGCCTGTGTAATGATTAGTCTGCAACGGGCTCATCAGCTTTCTAAACAGAAAGGGGATGGCAGTAGGCCTCATGAATTGACGACATATTATCATGACCTTTGCAAGCCTGCTATCTCTGTCATTTTGATGTCTTACAGAGGCAGGACTCTGCAATTAAAAAGGAAAGACTTTCTTTTCTTTTTACTCATTACAAGTCCTACGTTTGTATCTCTGCCTGATACTGAGTATCATACCATCTTTGTGGGAAAAATAAATAGTAAATTCTTCCTTTGTGAAGCAGACAAATCAGAAGGGGAAAGACAGAGTATCTTTCCTTGTTAGCACTGTAAAAGGAAAACCAAAAGAAAGGGAGGATGAGTTAAATATCTTTAACGTCAGTAAATAGCTCATTAATAACCAATAGATACTTTTCAACAGCAAAAAAAACGCTTGTGCCATAAGGAGTATACAATTAATTAATCAAGATCATGTGTTCCTTTCCAGTGTGAAATTCGTGTGTGCTTAATCTGTTTTTCAGAATCCTCAGTCAGTAGCAGCTCCCCTGGATCAGGTCCCAGTTCCCCAAGCAATGGTCCGACCAGCAGTATAACAGAAAATGAAACCCCAGTTTTGCCATCTAACATTCAAGCTGAGGTAAGACTCTCTCTTTCTTTATTGGATAGATAATTGCTCAGATTTCTAGACTGGAGAGATTTGAAACTTCAATTTGATCATACTCACAAGCAGAGTAATTGCAGAAGATATAATTATCAGGGGTACCAGGACACTGCAGGCTGACATCAGAGTATGTTATGGATGGGATAGGTCTTCACGTATGAGATGCACGTTCAGGAGACTCTGCGGTAACAAAAGTCCAAACAAAAGCAGCAGTGATGCTGCTGGAAGAGTGGTAGGGAGCTATGGAAGGAACTTTGAAGCACCCGTGTTGCAGAGCATTACCTTCTGGGATAACCTGAAGAGGTGCACAATGATGAATACTGATGAAGAACTTCCATGTGCAAAAGAGTGATTTAGGTGTTGGTGACCCTAACACATACAAGTTAAGGTGGTCCCAGGTTCAGATGACTGCTGAAGTAGATTTTTTTAATTGCAGCATTGGAGTTAGGTGACTAAATCCTCTTTAACATCTGCCTTTTATTTTACTGTACCTCAGTTTCCTTATCAGGGCAGTACTTAACCAACATAACTGACATGCCAGAAGTCTTGGATACTTGTTTTGTAAAACGAGGTTGTACACAGAAGGAACCTTATCTACTCCTTATTCTGTTTCATACATACGTGCCTTTAACAACAGGAATGCAGATGGTAAATCAGTTGCGATAAACCTCCTTTAGCATAGACGACATGCCTAAGTCATGCTTTCCATGGCAATATTGTAAAGGGGCAGAAAACTAACGCAACTAAGAGAAAATCCAGTTCCACAATATTCTGTATCTAGTCCCTATACTTACAGCAATTCCTGCTTTGGTGGCAAAGTTTTCTATTAATTGTTGGTTTATACTGTTTACATTAGAACAATTGCATATGAAAATGTGATTTAACAGAGTTTTAGCTAATGGAGGTATTTCTCCAGGTCAGTGGCAGGACATTCACCTCAAAAAAACCTGGAATGGGCAGTTCAACCTCCAGCAGTGACTTTTCCCCATAATGAATTAATTGTGTGTGTGAACTATGATCCAGAGGGCAGGTGGGTGACCTCTGCACACTGATTAGTAGCCTCTCTCTGGCCCGTAACCAAAAAGAAAAAAAAATTGCATTTGATGGCTAACATGTGGTCTTGCCTCATAATCCCCCTGTATGTGATTGCAAAGAAATTTAAATGATGCAGGGTAAGATCCATCATTTGGATTAGATCAGATCCTAGTTCAGTGGAATCAAATGGTATAGTTTATTATTGGGAATGTTTTAGATAGAAGTTTGTAGTATGTGGATGTTAGTGCTGTATTAAACAGGAAACCTTGTCCAATTGGATCTTATATTGACTTGAGGATATTACCAAATGCAAAGGGAATCATGTCTCAGACTGATATACGGTGCTTATTACTTTGCTTGTTGTAGTTTCTGGACACTTGCCTACAGTGTTGAACCACCACCATCAGAAATGCATGCACTCTGGTCAGGCTGACAATCTCTGTTTGGGGAGATTTGGAAAAGTTGTAGCAAGAACCAGCAGACATATTCTGTTTATTAATAGAACACTGCATTACATATAATTTGCCATTACTGTGCCAGACATCAGAAGTTATAGCCCCACTATACAATCACAGATGCTTAAATGAGCCTAAAAAGCTCCTTCAGAAGTTGGGCTCTGTGTGCTGTAGTTGGTCACTTAGCTCGCTGGAAGCGTGCTAAGAAGCTGAAACTACTGACTTCCATTTCTGGATCCAGTCAGGGATTTCTTTACTTCTCTGGTTACTCGACTGTTAGTGCTGTGGTGCTGTGGGCTCAAACATTTTTCCATAAATCTCAACTTCAGTGCATTTTGATTTCAGTGGGATTTTCTTTGGTAGTTTAACAGCAGCCAAACTCCTACATCTCTCTTTTCTAGTTTAGCATTAGCTGCCAGCTCTGAAAGGCTATATATCTAATCAATTTTTCATCAGATACACAGAGTACAGAAGTTTCTAATAATAGAATAAGTGTTCCAAAATCACCCAAAATATCACTTGTTTTGCTGTAATGCTGCATGACTCACATTGCTGTTGTTTCATAATCGTTGTTGTGACATTTGCAGTAAGTGTTGTGCTCGTATGTGAGTGGGTGGATAGCCGCGGTTTTCATGGCAGCAAATAAAACACTTTTTGCTGGGGGAAAACAGGTTGCTATGACAGAGAGCCATTTACCAGTAAAACATGAGTCAATACCGTAAATGATTACACTCTAGTGCATAGACAGAATTAGACCATTATCAGAAATGCAACAGATTTTTAGAGTATTTTTGCCATATCCATTTGAATAGCGAGGCTTTTAAGTGGTTTACCCTCTGGAGCAGACAGTCTGGTGGTCAGACATTTACATTTTTTTGAATGAACAGAAGTGCACTGCAAATGCTACGTTTTTGCAGATAATCTTTTACTATCGCAGTTCCCTTAATGGTACTTTCAGTACCGTTTGTTGAAACACTGGTCTCATTATATGAAACTTGAAAGTTAAACTCAAGATTTTAATTGCACCTTATAAATAAAATGCTGTTTTTATTAGGCCCAGTTGTCTCCAGTATCATCAAGGTTCACCGCAGTAGCTATTTGTCTCTTGTAGCATGCTGTATACTTTCAGGTCACCTGCTGTGCTGGGACTAAATCTTACTTGCATGAGAAATGCAAGCGGGACTGAGCCCCTGCACAACACGTCGCTGGAGTTCAGAGGGACAACCTGCCTTAGTCATGCGAAATGATTAATTTTAGGCATTCAAAGTCTGGTCAAAAGCCATTGAAGGCAATGGAAAGTTTCCAATTGGTGTAAGCGGACTTCAGATAATTTTCTTTCTTTTATTTGTGCCTTGGAGAGCAGCATTTCCTCGAATATCACGTGATTATCCAGGAGACATAAAAGACGTGCATGGCAGATAAACACGAATTTGATTTGTGCAACCCCACAGCACTATGTTTCTAATACTCGTCTCCTCGAGGTGCTCTTTGCAAGTGCCTAGTGGCAAAAGGTATAGGTTTCTGACCAGCTGGTGAGGTTTGCTTCAAGTGTCTGTGAAGAAAGTCTTAAGTAATTACCAAAAACCACCCCAAATTATGAAATAAGAGTGTAAGTAATAGTGATTATTCAAAGCTATGACAACCTTACTATAGCTCCACAATTGAGAAGTATTAAAGCCAAACCGTTTCCTCTTCCCCTCCTGATGTATAAATGTGCATATAAACACACACATATGAAATAGGTATTCCTGCTTCTCAGCAGGTCCCCATAGCACAACAGAAGTACAACAACTAAATATGGTTACTTGCTGATCGTCAGGCACTGCTACATTTAGTTATTGTACTCTATTTTAAGAAAGAGGGTAACTCTGTTGGCGGGCTATTTTAAGCATCGGGAAGCGGGCTCCATGGGCCCAGTGAGTACGTGTATAGAGGAGCAAGAAGGGCAAGTTGCCCTTTGGGGTAATTTAGGTGCCAATGCAAACCATCAAGTCTGCATGTAGGACGAGGACCATAGCTTAGCCATTGCGCTGCCAAATGGCACTGCTGGCAACTCCAGCTTGTGCCACCATTTCAAGGTATTGTCAACTGTGTAAAAAAGAGAAGTTGCAGCTGGGGTCATGCAGTTGTGCCTCAGCATATTCAGGACCCTAATCTATGCAGGTGGACTACTAAACTTATTTTGGGAGATGAGGTTTAACTGGCGTTTAGGCTAATACTGTCTGAAAATATTTTTAAAATCAGTTACTTACCAAAATGAAAATGACTGATTATTCACAGTATTAGAAATTGGATGGAAATGCTCTTACTAATAAATTTGTGTTTTCAACATTAAACTCCCATGGCACATAACGTGATTGATTCTGCCTCATGAAACAATCGTGCCTGGCCTTAATGTGGGAATGTGTTTTACTGCTATACACCCTGTTGCTGTTACGTTTGTTAATTCAAATCTTAGAAGTTAATAGTGACATACTGAAAACCAAAAAGGAAATGTGCATTTTTGAAATGGCTTTGTATAGATGCTGCAATTGTTACAAATTTGATTATATTGTAGGAGGCACATTAAGAGCTGCTGCAGTGTCCTTTATCAGCTAAATCTTTGTAGTCTCCCTGAATAATATCTCCATAGTCTTTTTATTCATGGTCAAAAGTGGGTGTTACCAAGGCAAGATATTGTTAGCCAGGAATTAATGTAATATACAAGTGAAGCTTCTTTGTTTCGTATGCTATCTGCTGACATTCCCTAGGTACCCAAAGAAAATTACAGAGATAGACTTCTACTGTTATTGTCTCAGTGATAGGTCGTATCTCCAAACAAACTGTATGAGGAAGGTTATGTTTTGGAATAACATCCTGTGTTTTTGTGCTTAACCACTTTTCATTGATGGTCTGAAGTTGCATTGTATTAGCACGAAGTATTTTACTGAGTTAATTGATATTCCAGGTTTGTCCAGGGGAAAATCTACAGCTCCCCACAACATGCTTGACAAGTTATTATATTTACTTTAGTCAAAGCCCGAGTGTGCAGTATCCCTCTTGGAGGTGGTCTATTATTGGAGTCCCATATGCTTTTTGTTTGGGAAGAAAGCAGTCACTGTGTCATACTGTTACACAGGGTATTCTTTTTCAAGGATGTTGTTCCCTTGGGGACCATATCATGCCAGAGTTCCTAAGTCTAATAAGACCTTTGTAGCTCTTATTGTGTTAAAGTTCTGGGAGGGAAGCAAGACTTAAACAGAAAATGTAATTCAAGCGACTATACTAGACCACATGTTGAAAAACATGACTGTTAAAGCAGAAAGGCAAAGGCTTCAAAAAGATTCCTGTTGTGGTAATGTAACTTTTTATGTTTCTTCCCAATGAATCTAGAATGGAAGGCGGAGGGTAATATTTGTAGAATGTCTGGTTTTACTTGACAGTAATTAAAAATATATCAGCAATTCCATGTCCTTGAAAATTATATCACAAGGCTTCAAAAGAAGTGTTAAAGATTTTAACTTGAGGGGAATCAGGAAGGCTGTGAGGGGTATCCCACTGTCAGAGGATGATAGGATGCTGGTTTTGCAGACATGCATATAGAGAGAGAGACAAAATACGTTTTTTTAAATGGCTGATGTGGCAATCTGCCTCACTTTCTACCCAAAATTCCCATGTCAATGGAAGTAAATAAGGTACCTGCAACATCCCCATACCACAATCTGGGTAAGAAAATACATGGACTAGGTAGGAACCGCATTTTTTACCTTACAACAACAATTTTAATAACCATGGTAAAGTAAAGGTCTAATACATCCACATTCATGACACTTTTGATTCAGCTAGATGTACTCCTTAATTCATTGGCTAAGTTCCCACAGAGATTCTAGTAGTGAAAGTACAGTTGATGAGAACTGATGAGAAGTTGATGAGAAAAGATGGTCTAGGAATCCTCAAGATTTTGGTTTTGCATGGAAATTTGACTTGCTAACCAAGGCATAATCTCAGACATGTATCAGTTGTTTTCTTAAAAAAAGAAATATCAACAGCCTTTCCACAGGGACAGTACTTTTCCTTATCTGGAACCCCATTGGGATGCAAAGCAAAGCTTGATACATAACTGGCTTTCAATGTAGCAGGATAGTGAGGATAAAGTAACCAAGATAAAAAGCTTGGAGATTATACATCTGTTGTCTTTCCCCTTTATTCCAGCAACTGGTTTCGCAGCAACGCCTGTTGATACAGGATGAATCAGTGAACTTGTTGAGTCTGTACACATCCCCTTCTCTGCCCAACATTACCTTGGGACTTCCAGCAGTACAACCTCAAATCAGTGTAAGTGACCAGTCTCAAGCATTCCTGTCTACTTTTGTCTCCAGAAAACCTACTTTCTGCCTATTGTCTTTTTTTCGCATTTTGGAACTTAAGCAATTAGGAGTAGGAACCAGACCTTTCTTTGCATTGGGCAACATCTGAACATTTAAGGGCATGACTTGGAAGCCATGATCACTCTTAATCGCAAATAAATAAATGCCCATGTGTAGCACTTGGGTCACAACAAACAAACCCATGCAGCGCTACAGCCTTGGGGAAGAGTGGCTGGAAAGCTGGCAGAAAAGGACCTGGGGATACTCGTAGACAACAGGCTGAATATGAGCCAGCAGTGTGCCCAGGTGGCCAAGAAGGCCAACAGCATCCTGGCTTGTATCAGAAATATTGTAGCCAGCAGGACTAGGGAAGTGATCGTACCCATGTACTCGGCACTGGTGAGGCCTCACTTCGAATACTGTGTTCAGTTTTGGGACCCTCACTACAAGAAAGACATTGAGGCGCTGGAGCGTGTCCAGAGAAGGGCAACGAAGCTGGTGAGGGGTCTGGAGCACAAGTCTTATGAGAAGCAGCTGATGGAAGTGGGGTTGTTTAGGCTGGAGAAAAGGAGGCTGAGGGGAGAGCTTATCACTGTCTACAACTACCTGAAAGGAGGTTGTAGTGAGGTGGGGGTCAGTCTCTTCTCCCAAGTAATAGGCGATAGGACAAGAGGAAACGGCCTCAAGTTGTACCAGAGGAGGTTTAGGATGGATATTAGCAAAAATTTCTTCACAGAAAGTGTTATCAAACACTGGAACAGGCTGCCCAGGGAAGTGGTTAAGTTCCCATCCCTGGCGGTATTTAAAAGAGGTGTAGACATTGTGCCTAGGGACATGGTTTATTGGTGGTTTTGGCAGTGTTAGGTTGATGGTTAGACTTGATGATCTTAAAGGTCCCTTCCAACCTAGACGATTCTATGATTCTATGAATTCGCAGAAAAGAGCTCTACATGGCAGAAAGAGTGGAAGATTCCCCCCCGCCCCAATAAACATAATACTTAAATTTACTCTCCAGTTTAAATCTAGAATCCTCCAGACTTATGTGCCACCTCATTCAGGACTTGAAAAGCACCAGTACCTGAGAAGCTACAACAGTGTATTTGAACATAAATTTTTGAAAAGATTGAAAAAATCATTGAAGAGGTTGAAAAAATGAAATACCATAGGAAGCTGAAAGTTGCAGGAATAAGAAGCAGAGGGTAGGAGGGAAACTTTGGCAGGCAGGTGAGGCACAAGTAACTGGCAGGAGATGGGGCAGAAAAGGACTGGCCAGGCAATAAGACATGAGCAGCTGACCAGAAATGGAGCAGAGGAATGTTCTCACCACTAATATATTGCTGCAATCCAACATTTTAATATCAGATATAGAACTTTGCAATTAAAATTATGTAAGCTTTAAATGGGTTCTGTAGAAGCCTTTCATGAGAGATTTATAAGCAAATTATTGTTTTTAAGGGATGGAAAAATTGAACTGATCGTGAAAAGTAGTGCTTACTTTTCCAGATGATTTCATAAAAAAATTCTTAGCTATTTCACAAAAAATATAACTAGCTTCAAAGTAATTTTATGACATTAAAATGGAAATGAAAATATCTTTAATTTTCTCACTCAAATCGTATGAGCTTTTGATGTGGCCAGCTAGCACCAAATATTACTTTTGGCATTACAAAAAACAAAGGGATTGATTTATTCAAGTAATATTTATTTCTGTTACCAGAATAAGCAGTTGCAAATTGAATGTAAAGTTTACTTTGGTGTTTGTTTTTTAGAGAAGGGTGAGAGCAGAGCGTGAAGTAACCATACACCCAAAAAATATTAGTGAAAACCTTGGTTTGGCTCATTAGAATTTATAGAATCTAGATTATCAGAGTTACTGTTTTTACCATGGCATACCATAAGTGGTTATCTGCAAGCCTCAACATGCTTATTTCTGTTAGGTTATTATTCTTGCTGTAAAAATTGTTATTCTGCTTTAACTGCTCTTTTAAGAAATAATATTTTTTTAAACTAGACAGAGCACAAAGAAATATAAAGTACATTTGCAATGCTGAAGGGCCAAAACTTCCAAAAGCTTTAAATCAACTGTGCAATTTATAAGGGCACTTTAAAATGCCACACACATACAACAGCTCTTGATGGTTCTGTAGATGAGAGTTTAACTATACAAATTTACTTTGCAAAGGTGTAAAACTTACATTTGTGCTGTCCTTCAGGGAGTCAGGGAGTGCTCCAGGAAAAGTAATAGCTTCCCACTACTACAGGTAATTATTTTGTTTTGCTGATTGGCTTGCTGTCTGACGGAAAGTTATGTGAAAAAACAAGCCTCGCTGATTCCAAACTCAATGGAAACTATTTCCCCTGATCCCCTATTTTCCTGTGCAGGAGGCTGTGGGAAGGTCTTTAGGAATTTTAAGGATAGGTCCTGTCTTTTCTTTAATAATGTTCTAACTACTAGTTCCTTACGCTTTGGCTTTTGTTACTGATTTTTTTCAAGTGGTTTCATTACACGGTTTCTCACAGTGTTACATTTAACTGGCATGTTCTTCCTCCCTTTTCATCTCACAGTCAAAGCGTAAGATAGCGATGTTAACCCTTTCTTCTGTATGTATTCATAAAGTGTGACATAAGACCATCTAATCAAGGAGAGACATAAATGGCCAGGTCTATGAAAAGCAGTTACCAGTGCTGTTGTTCTTTGACAGGCTTCATCGTCATTCAAAGAAAAGCAGAAGGGGGACACCCAGTCGCTCAGACAAGGAGTGGCCTTGGCTGGACAGTATGGGGGCAACATTCCCGCGTCCTCAACTCATCCTCACGTTGCTTTGGAGGGAAAGCCAAATAGCAGCCACCAAGCTCTCTTGCAGCATCTGTTACTGAAAGAACAAATGAGACAGCAAAAACTTCTTGTGACTGGTAATGATCAAGGCTTCAACACAACAATAATTTGTTTTTAATGACATTTGTACTCACATTACACTAAATGTGATAATGCAGATACTATACGCCCTAACCATTGGGAAAAGTGGAAGGGTGGGAGACAAAAGGACGGCACCTTTGTTTTCCCCCTTTAGTGATTCTGCTCCAGTCTGTTAGCCTAAAAGAATTCAATGACTACAGAAAAGAGAAAATGATTACTTCATCACATTCTTTTGCAGCTGCTGAACTTCCCAGCGTGGTGAGGCACGTGGTACACGTCCCACTGTATCAGCACTGATGCTGAGTTCTGCAATATACACCCTCTTCTCGCTGAAAGCTTTCTCTCCTATTAGAACTATTACTTTGTTGTTCTTCACACAGGAGTGAAATGTCCCTGTTTTGCAGGAGCGGTTCCTCTTCATCCACAGTCTCCTTTAGCAGCAAAGGAGAGAGTCTCACCTGGCATAAGAGCTGCCCACAAACTGCCTCGTCACAGGCCACTGAATCGAACCCAGTCAGCTCCTCTTCCTCAGAGCACTTTGGCCCAGCTGGTCATCCAGCAGCAGCATCAACAATTTCTGGAGAAGCAGAAACAGTACCAGCAGCAGATCCACATGAATAAGGTAGGTTCTCAAAGTAAGGAGTTTCCAATAAACTTAAAGGCTGAAAAGTAGTAAGGAAGTTTAGGTATTAGTGCCATGCGGTCATGGACAGTAGACAGGTTCTTGCATGACTGTCTTGTTTATGCGTAGTCGGTGTATACATTTGTAGAGATCTTCATTTTCAGCTTTCTGAAATATGCTGCAAAGGTAATTTTGGTTCCTTGCCATCAGTAAGAGTACAATTCAACAAAGTAGGGTTCAAAACATCTTACAGGTTTAAATTACAGGTGGTTTCCTGTTGAATGGTAAATGATGCCTTAAAGATTACTGGATTTCTATCGGACCTTTTAATGTGCACTTTTGAGCTTCGGCAATTTTTCCATTCAGCTGGTTTTAAATTGTATTCTAAGCTTTCTTATTGTGGACTAGTATTCGGAGTAAATATGTAACCACTTGAACTCAATTAGCTGATTAAATCGATCTTTTTTGTGTAAGAAACTTATTAAACATCTGGAGAAATTTTTAATCAGCTTTTATCAAACCAACTTTTTCTCTGTAAGTCAATTAGTAACATGAAAGTTATCTATATGGTGATATAAAATTACCATATAAGGAGAAAGAGAAGAATGTGCAGTTGCTGACATCAGATACAGAGTTGAATTGTGCCCTTCTTTCCCTGCAGAGTAACACCTTATTCTGAGGTGGGGAAAAGAAGAAAAGGGACCATCCATTAATAAACAAGGAGCAGCAGAATCTAAATAGATTTATCAAGGGCTAATGCTTCTGCAACAAATGTTCACTGCTCTAAAATTAAGATATGCAAGTAATTAAATGAACTTTTTTCTGCTCTTACTACATAGCTTTCCAAAAGCTGTTTGCTAGAGCTCGTCTAGTAATTCAAAGATATTAGTCATGCATCTATCTTCTTTTGTTTGAGGGTTACTTAGTACCTATACATGAGAGGCAATGGCAAAGAAGAAAAGATGAAAAGTAGGCATTCAGCCCTTGTACCTAAGAGAAAAGAAAAAAAAATCCACCTTACTGGGTGAACTTCCCAGGGGGTACTGATTCTTTGGAATCTACTAAGAATTCCCAACAAAATTAGAAACAAACCTAGAGTTTAAGTACATAGTTTGTACAGTGGTTTGGTTATTAAATCTTGTCTTAATTAGGAAAAATGAAGACCAGAAAACTTCAAAGTTCAGAGCTGATCCTTGCATGTTAACCCCTCTCAGCTTGGGTGTTTTGATTACTCAACTAGGACTCCAGTTGGCTTTTCTTTGAGTATGCATTCCATATGTTTAATCAAGATGGCATATGTATATCTCGTAGCCTCAGGTTTTGAAAATATTTCACCTGCCCTCAATTGTCTGAAGAGAAAAGAATTTTTACCGGTAAAGTACTGAGTCCTTGTGCTGTTTGTGGGTATTCACTACAAACCAATCAGTTCACGCGTTCCTCACAAAGCAAAGAACCCCACTAACATGTTTTTGTTAGATCGTACGCTCATTGACATAAATTCTACCACAGCATTTGGGGATATGTGCTGTGGCATATAGGTACATTTGTCCTGAATGTGAAAATTAAACGTAAGTCACATAAACATATTCCTAGTCACATAGGACTAGGCATTGCGCCTCACACGAACTAGGCTGGATAAGGAAGTAAAAAGACTGCAGTGGGTTTGGGATAATCCTTGTTTCAGTAACTATTTTTTTTTCTGAGTTAAAATGCAATGAAAATATATGTTAAGAAGAATAATTCCCTCTCATTCATACCTGCAATATGCTTTCATTCTCACATGGTTATTTGTGATAAAGAGGCTAAATATTTCCTTCTTTTAGAACCTAATGAACCTAGCTTTTATTCTTTATAGTATAGGCTATACACATGTGCAAATAGTAGAAAATTAAGTTTATATCTTAGGGATTTTCGCTGCCTTGAACCGCCATAACCTACTTCCTTTGCTCCAGTAGCTTCTCAGTCTCCTTTATCCCTACTCCCAGAACAGCTTGCCTTCATCAGGAACACAGTAACTCACCAGAGCAGCAAACACTTAAGGAGGAATAGGATCATGCTGCAGCCACAGAAGCAGTGGGTTACCTGAGGGTGCAGGTGGTTTATCAGACTTTACAGTTTGCAGCATCTAGGTTCTTCTTAAGCACCAGTCTCAGAAGAACCATTGTGATGAATAGTACTGAAAAATGTCAGTGCTCTAATCAGGTGTCTGTCCTCTGCAAGTATACAGAAAGCCAGGGGGCTTTCTTACATAGTTAAAAGAAGAAACCTGATTTTTAAGATCTGGAATTTAAGGGTAGCCCATCGACAAGAGAGTGAGAAAAGATCACATCAGGGAGTGACTTTTAAGTACTGAATTTAAAACTATATTCTTTTCTTTAACCCTTTAACGTCAAGGTTCCGATTGAACACCTGTGCCTACATAAGGTTTTTGAACTCTGCTAGCATGGTGGAATATACTTTGTTTATTTTTAAAACTTGCCTCTTTTTACAGTTGAAGTTATTTGTTCATTATATAATTTGCATGGCTTTAAAATCAAACTTAACTTAAACTCAGCAAAGCAGAGTTATTTGAACCTTAAAACATTAGATATTCTATACCATGTAGCAAAGCAAGCCAACTTCTCATTTCTTAGGACAAATTTGGACCTGGATCAAGTGAATACATGCACTTGTTATTTTCCATTGTTCAGTCTCTTCTGTTCATAGACTGTATAATGAAATCTGCACAGAGGTATAATTCCCTCCTTTTCAGTCATGAAAAATGTAGAGTTTTTTCTAATAAAGTATACTCAAACATTCTCTTAAAGGTTTTGGTGAGACCAGAACCATTTTAAACTGACAAGACTATGCTAGTTGATCAAGAACTTAGAACAAGTTAATACCTTCTTTTTCTTTTCCATTTCTCTTTTTTTTTCCTGATGTTTAGAACTTCAAGTACTTAAGGCTTTAATATATTTCAACTGAACCCAGTATTTGAATGTTTGCCCTGAACTAAGATGATATGGCATGTGTCAGTACTCCCTGAAAAATGTTTTTAGTCAGATCTTTTTGGTGGACATATGGGTGAATCTTGCTGTAACAACAAAAAGAGGAAGAGAGCAACCCACCCCATTGATCTTGTATTTATCTTGTATTAAAAAGCCATTTCTTTTCTTTGAGAAAAGAATATACTTCAGCTGCTGCGAGGGTGATAACAAGCAAAATCTAACACAGGTCAGAGGTAAAGAATTCCCCTGGATCATTTCCATTCTGAAAAGAAACAAATCATTGCCAGGAGGTGTGCCTTTGTCCTTAATAACAAAGAGAAGATCCCCTATGGATTATTTCTGGTCAGCTGTCAGATGCCAGGCTTTTGATGTGGGAAAGGGTATACGTCTCCACTGAAGTCTGACATTTATACCTGCGGGATCTAGTACGCTGACCTTCTGAAAACATTCTGTAAATGTTGACATCCCATCCAAAAGTAGGTAGAAAACCTCGTCCCAACTTTCTGGGGAAAAAATAATAACGAATGTGCAGTAACCTGAACTCCACTTGTCTTAGGGAAGATCAGCTTTGCTGTTGTCAGCTTTAATATACTTCTGTCCGAATGACAGCTTATTTCCTCATAAGGCACTTTGATCACCATTGCAGATCTTTATTCTGCTCAATAAAGGGAGTCCAAAGTCTGAAGCCCCACTTAAAATTATTGCAATCAGGTACCAAAAGATCACTACTACAATAAACACCTTAAAATCTTGATGTTATTTGTGTATCTCTGTATCTAGAAAGCTTTGACTCTGCCATTTGGAGAAAAAAGGATGATTTTGATGTAACTAGTGTAAGCGCAAAGCCCCCAGCAGAAGTCTGTGTTCAAGAAAATCTCAGAAATCATAACGTGAAGAGTACATAAACAAAGCCCTCTGTCTTTAAAGGTTATTTTTGTCACGTACGAGGAATAAAGGCCTGCCTCAGCTGAAGCTAAACTACCACTGTCTTTGCTAGGACCAAACTCTTATTTGATCAATGGGGGAGCCCTACATGTGTTCTTAAAGTAATGTATTTATTTGTAGCATTTTTGACAATTTGTTTTCAATGGTAAAATCCTCCTCTGTATTGGAGTAGTAAAGGTAAAAATAACGGGGCAGTTGGTAGCGTGCACTGAAGTATGGGAGCAGTATGGATAATGCTAAAGCTTAGACAAGGAGTACCCGAATCTCCATTTTCATTCCAGGATGTTGATTGGTTTAAAGCATCTTTGTATAGGGAACCAGTGATCAGGAGAGACTGTGAGGTGAAAAATCCATGACAAAAAATAGGAAGTGAAAATTCATTAGTGCTTTGGATGGTGATCATAATTGACCAATGTCTGTTAATGAAAAATAATATGGAAATTTCTGTTGATTTATTGATGTTAAAAAATATGAAGATTATTTGTTGTCAATGGGAATATTGAAACGATACGGTTAACCCCAGATTAATCATTCACTTCTCTGAATGATATTTAATGAAATACGGAAGACTGACTCAGGTTCAGCTGGAGTAAATGAATTTAGTTTCATTAAATATATTAAAACTGAGGTTGTGGCTTTCCAGCTTGCACATCTGACTAACATCTTCTGAAGGTGAGAGGTAGCACATTTCATCTTTCAAATATTGCTTATAGTAGGGGATTATTTGGAAAAAACTGTAGCAACAGTTGACTATGTTTGGAACTCAGAAATGCCCAGATCATTTTCTCCTTTATTGAGAACTAATGTTTAAGCCATAATGCAGAAGAATGATTCTGAAAGATATATACATCCCTTAGAAACGTACTACGTGAATAACAGAGACAACAGTAAGCAGGTGCCAAGTTATTTCAGTACAGCTCACAACATACATAGCTGGTCAAAGTAATCTCATAGCCACAGGAGAGAAGGAGAAAAAGTGTGTTCTATAAGTATATACATGACTTCTTAGAAACAACTGCCATGTATTTAAAATGAGCAGTTAATTAAGCAAAGAAATGTATGGGGTGGCTGTTGCAGGATTTTGTGCTTTGTCTCTCTGTAAAGACATTTTATTTAAAATACTGTATTTTACAAAAGCTTATCATTACAAAGGAGAAACAAAGGCAGGGGGTGTGACTGAAGGACCTATAAAATGATCTGTTACAATGGCCAGGTTATTCCATTTTTTCTGTACGAGCAAGCAGGTTAGATTGTGTGTGATGTCTTTTTGGTTGCGCTATTGCAGTTACACAATGAAGTTGATGTCTGTAAATGCTTCCTGTCCTGCTGCCACTATTTACTTTGGCTCATGCATATCCCGTACAGTTTAATTTCCTGAAAATAAAAGGAAAAAAATATAGGTTACATTAGCATGAAACCATTTTTTTGAGCGACTTCTGTAGTTAGAATAGCAATAACAGTAAAGTGTACTAGTTAAAGACAACCAATCTGTACAACTCTTACTAGTGACATAAACCATGGGTTTACTATTTTCAAATGTAGTCTTATTAAAACTCAGATTAAGCAATGACTTTTTCAAAATAAAAAGCATGCATTGAAACGACGAGAAAGTCCTGATATACCTAGAGATAAATTCAGAAAAAAATGATAAGTGGGCATTTAAAGTGAAAGGTTTAAACATTAAGTGTAAGCAGAAGTATCCAGCTGCACAGTGAAAGGACTTGAGCAGTGTTTCATTCCGGACTCATTTTCTGCTATGTAATCCAGCTTTAGGTAGATAAGATAGAAATATTGACTCTAAACTGATATTTTTGTATGTCTCCAGATATGTAATTTTCCATGGTAGTACCAGGAGACATAATATAAAATAAGATGTTTCTGACTTAGGAGAATTGGACAGTCTTCTGTTAATGCTACTAATGTAATTATTGGAATAAGATGGGGCCAAGCTGCCTTTAAAAACCACTTTAAAAAACATGAAAGCGTGCTGGTGATACAGAGAAAGCAGTCAGCTGTGGCTTAGCAGACGGAGCAGCAGCAGTGGTTTTCAGGTTTTGTGTCCCCCACCGTGCCATCCACTCATTTTTATCATGCTCCATCATATGAGAGGACGTGACTATAGTGCCTCATAGCCCCTTGCCTGAGGCTTAGTTAAAGTCACAGTGTAAAGGATGTTTTTAATAAGATTTTGCAGTAAAGATGATAATATGAATGCACTTTCCAAAATCTGCTGTGTAAATATATAAAGACTTTCATTTCACAGAGTTTTAGAAAATTTAATTTGTTTAGCTCCTCCTGTCGCCAAAGTCTGGAGCAAATTGCCTGCTGACTCCCATGGCGTGGGAGCAGGCCCCGAAACGGGAACACTGCAAATCGAAATGCACACAAATACCACTGCAGTCCCCGCAGACGCCTTACATGTGCTTGCATCATTCCACTGATTACATGGAAAAAGCGTTTGAAGGTGTTTCACATATAGGTTCTATGCTGCAGGCCATCACATTTTGCCTCAGAAAGCTCAGCAGCGTATCTGTGCCACACAGCAGCATGAAGAAGAAAGAGCCTGACATAAAAGTGAAAAAGCATAAAAGAAAGGAGAGCAGTAACAAGCTAAGTATGTGTCTTAACTTTGCTGTGGACATGCAATCGTTTTCTCTTGGTTTCCCCTCCAGAACACCCCACCTGATGTCAAGTAACTGGCACATGGAATGGTTTACAGATGGATCAGCATCAGTGACTCTCATAGCTGTATATGATTATCTGTCACACAGATGTTTCAGCTTGTATTTGCTTGCCAGCAGCCAGACCTGCCTTTCGTTTCTTGCTCGAGGAGTGGAAAGGGCTCACCCACAGATGTTTAACTGAGCGCCAGAGAGGAGCGTACCCGAACTGAACACACGTAGTTAGCTCCAGTGCCTTCTTGGTCAGCGGCATCCCTTGAGAAACAACTGGAAAAGATTTATGGGTTTGATCTCAGAAATTTTCCAGATGCTGCTTAATAAAAGGAGACACTGTGTGTTAGTTGCAGTAGTAAGGATTCCCCAACTTAGAGCATGCCACCTGCAGCACGCCTGATACACGTGTTGTGATTTGCCAGTTCAGTAATGAAAAGAGATATTTCGCTTACTTCCTTTTGGTAAGCCATTAAACTCCCATTATGTCCCAAAAATTAAGGTTTGCTGTGACTGAAGCCCATAGACTTCCACTGTGGAATTTGTTTCCCGATGATGTGGGGCTTATACATCAGAGCATCAACTGGAACTGCACAAACAGATCTTTCAACTCTTCTTGTTGACTTTGTGGGAGTTCCTGAATCCAGCTGTAGCTTCTTGATCGTGGTTTACATGACAACCCTGCCCTTCACTAGGGTGGCAATTTTCTTTATGCATTAGCAAGGAGAATGAAACTAGACCGTCCACGGTTTGTGACAGAATAGCTATACTGAAGCCATCCGGTAACTCAGCATATAGCACTAGCTAAAACTCGGTTTGAAAGAGTTGATAGATGGGGGCGAGGCAGATGGGAAGAGGGAAGTATGTATAGTAAAAGGTGGGGGTTTTCCGCATCTCAGTATATTTGACTTTGGTGATACAAATCAGTATTTGCTTGAAGTCAAGTGGATGCGTTGAATAAATGATAATTACTCACTTGACCCTGCAGATGCTTACTCACATGTCTGATTTGTGTCTCTTTGAACAAAGCAGGGATTTTTTTTCAGTTTTGGCTTTTTGGATGACATTTGGACTATGTTGGAATACATTTGCTGCATTTTAAATAATAAAACATAAACTATACTTGATTGCAGTGCTCAAGCATCTGGCACCTCAGCAAAGCTTTAAAATAGCAGTTAATGGTGTAAAAGCAGTATTGTCTGGGTAGCGGTGTTACATCCTTACTGCTGAAACAGGGATACCTGTAACATGTGCAACAAAAGCTTTAGACTTTCCAGTCATGGGCATACTTGTAGTCTCTTTGTGCCACAGGAGAGGTGACTGACACCAGCTCTCTGTCACCGCTCCTTTGTTGAATTGTAGTGCCTTCATGCTTTAGAGAAGCTTGTGTGAATATTCCCTCATTTGCTTATAACAAAATATTAACCAGATTACTAATTTTATTATATCTTAGCGTTCCCTTATAATTTTGTGTTGTGGAAAATGAACGGTAATATAGTTAAATAAATGTCTTCTTTTATGTTTGTAGAGTATGAAGGGAGACTGATTTCTTTTGATTACCAGCTGTAACAGTGTAACAGATGTGTAGTGTTTTCAGTATTCTACCTTGGTTTTAGTTTAGTATTACTGCGTAGCACTCCCTACGTACACGGTATTTTCTACTGCAGAATATCAGAATATCAAGAATATCAACTTTGGTTGTTTTTTCCCTGTGCATTAATGTTTTAGCAATGCGTAGCTGCCTGGGTTTGCTGCAGAAGCTTTAATGTTGCCGGTGCGAATCTAGGACTTCTCGGTGTTTGGCGTTGGTGAAAGGAGTCAGTAACAGTTCCCTTCTTTCTCTTTCCAGATGCTCTCTAAGTCCATTGAGCAGCTCAAGCAGCCTGGCAGTCACCTGGAGGAAGCTGAAGAAGAGCTTCACGGAGATCACTCGATGCAGGAGGAGCGAGCTCCCGCCAGCGGTGCCAGCGTTAGGGCCGAGAGCAGCAGTGCTGGTGTGGATGACAGAATAGGACAGCAGGTGGGGGCTGTGAAAGTCAAAGAGGAGCCACCGGACAGTGATGAGGATGTTCAAACCCAGCAAATGGAATCTGGGGAGCAAGCTGCTTTTATGCAACAGGTAATAGGCAAAGATTTAGCTCCAGGATTTGTAATTAAGGTTATTATCTGAACATCACGTGCATTTTCTAGGCTTTGATAAGCAACTGTTTTGATTCACTGATCTAGCAAATCCTGACTTACTGTTCAAAGAATCTAACAAAGGCAGAAGTGTTGTATGCGCACTTGAAAACATAGTGAAGCTCATCCTTATGGCCACTAATTGAGAAAATACCTGTTGCAGTCAATTATTCTACGTAAATCTTTGCGTAATAGCTGATAGACTTTGTATTAGCCCAGGATTACATTACATTGCTTAGTTCTAGTGAAAGAGAGCTCGTATCACGTAGCTTGTTGAGATCAGCAATTGCTGGAATTAGTTTCCAGACCTGATTGATGAAACATTCTTCTTCTCTGATTTTGAATCCTCTGACTTTTGCTTTCAGCTGTCTGTATATACTGTATCATACTGTAGTCTTGAACACTGTTAACGTTAGGTTATTTTTTCCCCAGTAGACAGGTACTGACTGCTGTATCGGTGGTCCCAGGCTGGTGTATAAAGTACAATTTAGAGAAGAATACAAGGTGGATGTAAAGAGGCAAGGCAAGGCACTGTTTAAAGTTTGCATTGGTTTCTTTTTTGCACTGCTTAGTTCATTTTTCATTCTGTCTTATTTGATGATACTGTCCACAGAGACATCCTTAAGTGAAGCAGATGCAAGTACTGGTGAGGAGCAAAATGCAGCACTAGGTTCCAATCAGTTATTAGGATATCGCAGGAAAAGCACAGAACGGTTATCGTTATCATCTGATATCCAATCGCTTGTTTATTTTTTTTAAATAAAGACTAATCATACAGTATCGCATAACCTTTACTGCTAGGTCTCACGGACAAATCCTAAAACGACGCCTATGCGTGCAATGCCAACTTGGCAACAGGGAAGCGCAGATTGTCGGCACGCGTTCCACCAAAGCTGAAAAGCGCAGTCAGTGCGTGCGTGCAGCCGGCGAGCTGGCGTCCCTTCCCGTGGCTGTGAGATCAGGCAGAGCAAGGCTGGCCGCAGTGGAAGGCCCTGTTTATTTAAGTCAATACTTTTGTCAGGTCCCCGCTGTTCTCCTGCGGAAAAGTGATTTTGGGAGGGGGGACAGGAAATGCCTTATGGAAACAGGAAGCCCAAGTGATTCATGTGCTGAGGAATGCAGGGCGGGGGGGACGGGGCAGCGCTCCCTCTGTTTTTAAAGGCACTCTATGAATTGATTTATTGTCAAAGAAAATAACAAAGCGAGTAGGGAAATTGTTAAGGAAGCTTTCCAGTGAAACATTTCCTTCATATTCCCTTTTGATATGTTTACCTTGTTTTATAGGTTTACTTTTGTTAAGCTAGTTAAAGATTCATTGTATTAAGATCCCCTTTAATATGGATAATCCCAAACTGACCTGGAATCCTTGTCAGGTTTTTTTTCTATTAAAAATATTTATATTTCTAAAGCTGAGGTATTTTAAGGTGCAGTATCCTGTTTCAAAAGAGATAGCTGTTTTGCCAAATGTAGAAATTGTTCTAAAATATGTTATTAGCATGTGTTGTTTACATTATGCTCTAATACTATTAAGTCTCATATAAAATGTTGCAACTTCTAAAGATACATTATCCTTTTTCCTAGAAGGTCTCCAAACAAATGACTAAATAGTTGCTATAAAATGAAAGGCCTCCTGAAACATAAAGATCATCTTAGATAGGAAAGATTTATGAACTCAGAAAATACGGGTGATTTTTATGTGTGCTTCATATTTGGACAGAAATTTTTCTCCACTTTGGATGAAAAAAGTCACATTCACATTCAAAAAGTGAAGCACATAAAAATGAAATTATATATTTTTCCCATTCTGTATAATTTTAATTTTCTTTGAAACCTAACTTCAGCCTCATCAAAAAGGGATAGTGCATCTTTTAAAATACATTTTATTTGGGGAGAAACTTGCAAATGAGAAGACTTTTGTACAATATGACTTCAAAGACATGTATTCACAAAGGACAAAAGATATTTTTATAATGTCATTCAGGTGAGAAACCCCAATATATTAGTGGACTTTAATTTCAGAATCTTTCAAATTTGGATAAAATTAAAATAGAGAAACTACCTGGAACCAGTGAAAAGGAAAACTGGGTTTAAACAACCACATTTCTAATTGATAATTGTCTCTTACATTTTAAATCTACTGTATTTATTATAATTTACACCCTTAGAGGTGGTCTCTTGTTTTGTGTTGTAAATATATTCTGTTTGTATGTTCCCTTTTTTTGCCTTCTGATATAAGTCTCTTCCTTTCTCAAATAAAGTTTTTTTTTAAAAGATCCCCTTTCAGATATCTGACTTTGTGTAAAGTTGATAACTTAGTTGTGCTTTTGCTTTGTATAACCAAATATGTTCGCTACACGTTGTTGAAACAATTCAGGCTTTCAGGAGCAAGGTTTTTATTACACGATTCTTACAATGATTACACAAAGTCTTTTTTTTTGGTCTCTTGTTTTATCCTACATCAGCCATTATAAGTTTTAGTGAATGTGGAAGTAGTATTGATGCATGCTCATTTTCCCATCATGGCATCTGTCTTGAACATGTGATCACATATTGTACCATATAGCAAAGCTAAAGATGAATCCCAGTTTCTTGGCTCCTAATTATCCAAAATTCAGATGAACTGAAATAATTTCCCTGACATTTCTAAAATCTGCCTAGAAGCCAAAAGGTATTGATTTGAAACTGAGCTTATACTGACCTCTTGGATATTTTCTAAGACCTTTGCAAAACTAGAATCCACCTGTAAATATGCCGGGGAGGAGGGAACCCACAAACTTTGCAGACTTGAAAGCAATTGTGTAAGACAGTGAAATCCTACTTTAGAAACACCTATGCACTTCCACGAAGATGTTAAATGCTTTACTGGTTTGTGATATTTCCTGAACCTTGCTTCACATCTACAGAGAGAAATAGTTTGTACTGCAAAGCTACCTCCGTTGCTCAAGTACATGAATTATTACTACCAAAAGAGTTCAGATAATTGTTGCATTCTGGCTCCTCTAACTGTTTATTTAAATTGCAAAGGCTCTTAACAGCTTCGATTCTGGTATAATTTTAACTAAAATAAAATGCTTTCAGCAACATAAGTATGTAAGAATAAATATTTCCATAAATCGAATTTAATTGTTTTCAGTAATATAACAGCAAACTAATGTTTCATCAGTCATACACAAAAAAATATTAGATAAAAAGTCAAGTTTTAGGTTAGGAAACTTACACTAGCATTAACAGTACAACATTATACTGCTTGCCCTGTTGATTATTATGTATTTAGAATTTTGTTCCTGTAAGTAAATCATGCTTTCAACAGGGACCTTACTGAGATGCTTTTTGTTTAAATACTCCTGCCAGAATTAGAAGAGCAGCCATAAATGTTTTTAGTTTACAGTATTCCTATTTTGGAGGCTACACCTAATTTTTTTTTCTAAATTATTTGTTTACCATGCATCAAAGCACCTTTAATGAAGAAAGCAATCATAATTCAATATAATTCGTAATTCCTTTTCCAGGAATGACGTGTATCTCTTTTTTTTTTTTTTTTGAACAACAGATGTTTATTCTATCATGTTTTCCAAAAAAATAAAGCCAGTATAGCTGCCAATTTAGAAGTAATTACTACTAAATGAGGGAAAATGCTTCAGAATATTTTTATACTCAAGACAGACACACATTACTGCAATGTAGATACTATAATATTGGCCTTTTTTTTTCCCATCTTCTGGCATTAACAAAATAGGATTAAAAGCTGAATGCCTCAGCAAAGCAGGAGCACTCCAGGCACTACTACCACTCATCCTTTATATTCAGCAATTCATTTGTGCACTATCTTCATTCCATCTTCATTATCATCAGGATCACTAAGACTTACTCCATGTTACTTAAGCCAACTATACCCTGTTTTTATCTTCACTGGCATTCTGAGGTAAAAATCTATAAATGTTAGTCCCGAGCACCAATCTAAAAATGTTTACTTATTTCTCCCCCTTATGAACACTTCACAATTTGCAGCCAAAATTACCTAAGCCAAGTTAATTTCCTTATTGTAGTCTGTCCCACTAGCAGCATGTCCTACTTATCCACTTAAGAGATGTTTGTTTGCTTTTCATTTATTTGTTTAGTTTCTGATTTCCTTATGCAGTTCCCATCATCTGGGTGGTAGCGGCTATTCTGTACCTCGTTTCTCGGTGGAGGAATACAAGTTTAGAACCTCATATACTGAATTACTGTTCAGGCAAACAGAAGAAGAGCATCTTGGATAAAATTATCTTCTGTATTGCTCTAGCACAATCCCAGGGATTTTTGTAGAATTTTACCACACTATTAGGTAGATGCTGTGCTTTGAATTAGGTAGACTTTGTGCTTTGCATTTGGTTTTTTTCCCTCTTTTAACTGACCCTAATTTGGGATTAGCTTTAAAGGTAAAAATTACAGTTGGCTCCAACTGCATAGCCAGCAGAAAGGCTGGGTTTCTCGGCCGTGCTCGCACACTCACACACAAAAACAGGACTGGGAAGGGGCATCCTTCAGGCATGTCCTGGTTTCTGGTCCCCATTTGCTGAGCTAAACTGTCATGCTCCTTTTGCTGACTTTGCATCTGGCCCCATAACTCGTCCAGCCCATACAGGATAACTTCCCTGGCTATCTGTGGGTACGCACAGCGACTGGAGACCCCCAAGGGTTACTTCATCAGCAGCTGAGAGTTAAAAGTGTACTAGCTTAGTATCTTGAAATCTTTCTTCAGCAACGTCTATCTCTGTGAGGACTACACAGGGGCCTTAGTCACTAGAGTTGTTCTCACAGACCAGATACTTACTTTTAAGTGACTCAGTGCTTTAATTAGCTGATTAAATGAGATGTTTTGAATCCAGCTGCAGAGCCTTTGTGGCATTTGTTTTACTTCACATTTCCACAGTTGCCTTGACATGACTGTATTGATTCTTAACAGCCCATAGCCCTAAAATATAAGGGAGGCCGGTTGGAGGATACACTGTTAAAGGTACCCCTCCACACACTTGGTCCTTCCAGGGTGGTAGCACGTTACAACATTTTTGGCCTTGGGAAGTGCTGTGAAGAGTGGGAGAAATGGAAATGTAAGTTTTGAACAATGTCAGACTTCCAAATAAACTTTCCACCGCCTCAGTGAGGTTCTACTTGCAGTCTTATTTCTGCTAGCTCAACTTACTTTTTATTTTGTAGGCTACCTTAGTTGTCTCCTTTAACTGTGCAGCCAGTAAGAGAGGCACTAACCTTATACCTTTCTGCCCTTCCTCAAGTCTGTGAGTGCACAGTCCCAGTACAAGTCCCACATAACACAAGCTGGCGCTGTGATTTCTGGGCTCAAACTGGAGCCATAGACTGTCTGGATGGAGCAAGGGGGCAGAGTGCTGTGGAGTTGGATTTTTTTTTTTTTTTTTTAAAATTTTTCATGGATCTACATGAGGGGAAGCCCTATCTGAATACTTAGCCAGCTTTCTGTCATCTTTACTCTTAAGGTCCTGTCCATTTGTATCAAGTTTTTAACTCTAGTCTTTAAAAATGTAGTTTTTTATCAAATGCTGCAGGAATAATAATTCTTTTTTTTTATACCACTTCCATGTGAAAGTGCATAATAATGAGAATACTTACAAGTATTTTTTCTTTCCCAGTTGGATTTGAAAAGGATCCATTTTTTTCAGAAGGTGTCAAATCTACTTTCTTAATAATCACCAAGGAGATTATTATTTTTGTTTGTCCCTCCTATTGCAAACTTTCAGCTATAGAAGGCAATAAGACGTCATCACAAAATTAAATCAGGAACTGAATTGTCTGACCAACCATATGGTGTTACAAAATTTCACTGATACCTGCACAGAATAATGTTGAGAGTGCTTTTATTTTTTTGGATCCAAAACTTTTTATGCTTCTTTGCCTTTCAGATACTTATGATACAGCATCTCTATACTTCTGTTACCGCGCCCTTTTGTTAGAGAAAGCAGCATGTAAGGAGACCGCTGGGGCAACACTAGGCAAAATTGCTTAATCAGGGGCACCTAACTAGCATGAATCAAAAGTCTGTAAGTCCAGATCCCAGTAATTATCACTTCACATTTTGACAGTCAGATGATATTACTTTCATACCATTGGGCAATTTATCATTTCCTGTATCAGACAGCACGGGGTTTTATTATTATTGTCATTGAAGAGGATTATGTGTTCTTGGAAAGCTGCTTCTTTAGATGCTTCATTTTTGGAAGGATCCTGTTTTGACCTCTGAATGTCTCTCTCTCTGTCAGACACACGTACGTGCGCGCACACACACACACACACAAGTTCTCATTTTCTTCCCTTAAAATATGAGAGTGAATAAACGTGCGCCTCAGTATACTGCTGGCTAAATCTTCATAAAGCTGTGTTGTTTAATGTCCTGCAAGAGCAGCTCAGCCTGAATGCCTTTGAGACATAGGTGCTCTAATGCAGAAAGCAGTGCATAATCTGTCTCCTCTCATGTTCTGGCCTGTGACCTTTGGATCCCCAGGAGACCAAGGAGGTCTTTCTGTTCATACTGCCTGTATTTCCTCAGCAAAGGGTCTTGTGAAAATTATGGCTGTGAGATTGCAGCAACGCGGCGATGGCAAGGGCTTAAGAAGGTTTTGCTCAGGTTCGCTGTAAAGCAGAGAGCGAAGCATGGAGGATTCAGCCTCCAACCCTTTCCTTAAGTCTTTTCCTTTTGCTCCCATCAAGAAGGGCACCGTGATAGTTTTTAGGTGGCAGCTTGCAGATTTTTAAAGTGGATCTCTATTATCGAACAGACCCGAAAGGAGCACGGGGCAGAAATTGGGCAATGCCCTCCCCCTGTGCGCAGAGGGATAGCTACCAAGACCAGCTGCTCCTAAGGCTTGCTCTCCTAGATCTCCCTCTGCTGAAAATACAAGTTGAAGAGTTTCTACACATCAGAGAGGATGGCTCTGTCACTCAGCTACCTGACTGCACACAGGGACAGGTGGTGATCAAGTTTCCCTCATTTGTCACCCGTTTTGATCCATTTTGACACCTCGCCTTAGGGCATCAAAGCCTCCCAAGCCCAACAGCACATCCCTTGGTGTCCTTTTTTTATAGAACTTTCTGGTTCTCACCATTTACCTACATTTATACGTGTCTTTTGTCATAGTTTCCCATTAGTGCCTGCGTAGATTTTAGTTTTCTGAAGCTACTGCAGAGAGCTTCAAAGCTTCTCTGTTAGTTTTTCTGACAGAAAAATAAAAATGGCAGCACTGAATACAGATGCCGTCACCACAGGCTCAGTCCAGGGACACCTCACTTGAATAGCCCTGGTTTGGCCATTTCTGCAGGTATTTGGGTCTTGCTAAGGACGCTAATGATTTCAGTTAAAATACATGCAGCATTATACCTTTTGAGCTACCAGAGCAAGTTTTTTCATAAGAATAAAATATACCCATTTTGCTCTTCTGTGTTACAAGTTCATCCGTTGAACTAAGAGGTTGGGCCTAGCAAAACCAGGAGATTCAAGCCCTGCAGCTGACGACACAGCTGAGATACTCTATGCAAACTACAAAGCTGGAAAATACTGTCTCACAACTTGACTCCTACCGAAAAACAGACCCACTCCTCATCTATTAGCTTCTCCACAGGTCACTGTTACAGTGCTGTAGCATCAGCAACGAACAACTACCAGTCACGACTGCTGCTGTACTCAATCCCTGTGTTGCGCAGCTTCCGAGAAGTGCAGTGCTGGAGAAGGTCCTCAGGACTTATAGCAGGTCTTTGGAACAAGGAATAGGAACCAGGACAGGAAAAACAAAACTGTCCAAGTCCTTTCATATGAGTAATTCACCAAGGGCATCACCAAGGGCAAAACTGAATTACTTTCTTTAACATTGGCAGGAACCACTGGACTGAATTTCCCATGCTTTCGTAGGCCTAAGTACACAACAGCATTATAAGAACAAAGAAATCCTACAAAGTTTGCTCTATAAGGCTAAATCCGTGTGCCAGGCAAGCAGCTGTGGTGGTTCACAGGGGTGGAGGCTTCTCACAGCATATAGCTTGTGTCCGTAAAATGGGTAATGCTGGAGAATCACCAAAAGGTGAAAGGCAGAGCTGCTTTCCAAGAACACATTCTGCAAAATCAGAAGAACAATTTTGCCCAAAGCTACGACAGTGTTTCTCCCCTTCAGTGAGTAACTCCTCACCAGAAGCTTCCCCAGCCCCTTCTCCCACCCATAGCCATCCTGCGGGTGTACCTTGGTGTATCACCCCCTCTGCCAAGTGCTCCAGATTTGCCCCATTTCTGACAATCCAAAGGCATAAGAGATCCTCTTGGGAAGGGCCACAAGCCTTTAGTTACTGCTGCTTCACACACGCACTTGGCCACTCCATGGTGGGGTTGGCTCCTGGCAGGGAGGGGACAGTGGCTGGAGGCCAAGGCCAGCCAGCGAGCAGGGGGAGCAGATGGGAAGGCATCCTCCTCACTCTGGCACTGCTGCGGGACGTAATGGTGAGGCAGGTGAAGCTGCAGCAGTAAAACATCTTACAGGACACCTTGTACTGAGGCTTGAGAGCCCTCCTTGGCTCAGAGAGCAGCTCCGTCCCCTCCTTCATTACTTCAGCCAGCCGCACCAGATTTCTAACAGCGGCAAAGAACTTTCTCTATTGTCTTTGTTCTCAGAAGACAAGATGGTAACGAGGGATTAAGTGCTTTGCCTTTTAACTGATCATTTTAACCTATTTTATAGAAAGTTCAGGCTAAATAATTTAAGTTGAAATGCATTGATCCTTTCAGGGAATAGAAGAGTTCAGGCAGTTAAAGAAATGTTGTTTCAAAAAAAAAAAAAAAAAAAAGAGCTCCGCCAATTACCACCAACATGAGTCACTGGTTTTCACTTTCCTGTCATTGTTGTCTCCTTTAATTATTTTAGATTCACTATTAAGCACACGTTTTCCTGATCAAATAATGGAGATTAGTCAGTAAAGAAAGTATTCAAAAGAGTAGGGAAAAAAAGTTCCAATTCCTAATTCTCCATCCTGACTACATCTTGAATCTCACTTCAATAGCTTGAGAAATACTGTAACTGGTAAAGATTGAGCCAAGAGCATCAATGTTCTATCATCTTTGTTATGCTACTTTTTAAAGATAAATTGACATTTCTTTTTCCAGCTGGAAGCTTGTTCTTTGATTTTATTGAATTATTATCAATTATTAAACTTAATACCATAGTTCAGTGCTTGGGTCAAGGAGATAGGTAAAGTGAAGATGGAATATCGAAAATGCTTATGAAATTATCTAGTGTATATTTTACCAGAAAATGGTGAGATACATTTTTAACTTACTTGCGTGGACATGTTTTCATGTGCTGAGATGGCTTTCCCTGAATTCTTAATTCCGTTCATGTTAAGAGCATTTTGCAGTCTTCAGAATTTATCATTTATAGGAAATGTTCCTGTATGTCATCTCCTAAAAATCTCAAGGACTGGACATTTAAATCAGTGACCTCACTGATTAATAGCTCTTTCCAAACTGACTTGCAGCCTTTTCCCTGTTGTGGAAAACCATAACAAAACAGAAATACCGGTGATTTAATTTGGCATCATCAACCACTGAAAGATGAGTCGGAAATAGATTCGCAAGTGTTGTAGTTGGTCTTAATAGTGCAGTGACAAGTAAATTCAAGGATGACAGATGATCCCTCTGAGTAGCAACTCTTCTGACTGTATTATGGCCTGGATAAACATGCTGTCTTTTCTAACAACTGGCCATGAAAGCAAAGAAATTTGAGTTCATATTGCTGTGGAAAACAGAACTGAAACAAAAATTCATGTTTGGAGGGCCTGACTATTGCAAAAGACTGACAGAAATACGTTAGGATCTCAGTTTGTAAAACACCCAAGATGTTTCTCTTAACATTACTGGAAGGATTTTATTTTTTCCCTCTGAATTGGAGCATCAGCCCTACCCTCCAGTGTAAACCCAGTAATGCTTCCTGAATGTTCACATGCTCAGGGCATTTTGAGCTGCACCTTTAAAAACAAATAAATAAGGAATGAACTTGTTTGGCATTTCAGGCCAATGACCAAAGCCAGGGAGCCCAGCGAGTGTGCTACTATATTCCCTTTAACTTTATTTTTGTGGGCATCACGCATTTTTAAAATGGTTATACGTTTCCCTGAACCAATGTAATATAAAAGATTTACTGTTACAGTTTGTGTGTGGCCAGGCAACGGCATATGGAAAACATGTTTCCTGCTATTTAATTTAATTACTCTAATCACGTGCCAGCCCCGGGCATGTCATTCTGGACCTCTGAGGCTCTTTGTCTGTCAAAGAGATGGACAATATCTTGGCTTTGTTTAGTTGCTCTGCAGGCTGCAGATAAAACCACTGAAATACTGACTGTTTGTTTAACCAAAACTTTGCATTTTAACCATTTGGCTTTGATTTTTTGTTTTACAAGAAAAGATGACATTTTGGCCTTGGTGAGCTGAAAAGGAAATATTAGGGATATGAAGAAGAACTGTCACTTTTGGGGCTTAATAGGTGAAAAAGAATACTCTAGCCTTCTGGTCAGAAATCAGCTTTGTTAGCAGAAACTTAAGACGTACATCGCTGTTATTTTAGAGTTGCCTGTTAGCAAGGGCAGCTGGAAAAGTCCGGTTTATAACTGCTCCAGTCTAATATGGTTAGCTCTTCATTCAGCAGTTTCAGTAAATTTTAGTTTCTTTAATTTTGATAGATAAAACTGTAATGGGTGAAACTCGTTATGATTACATAACAAATAATTGTACCAATAGTGTTGCATCTGGGTATAAATTAGCTTTTATGTTAACACCCTCGTTATTTTTCTATAAGAAATATCTGCAAATTACGGCTTTAAGTGTTTTGACAAAAATTTAAGAGCAGATAGGCAGATTACAGTACTTCATTCATATTATAAACCCCAAATCTACAGAGAAATTAATCATACACTTAGCTTTAAGTATGTGCTTAACACCACCACTTCCTTCACTTGTAAGCAAGTGCTCGAGTCCATGTTTTCCTGCGTCCAGAAGTGATATTAAAGAGCACTTCAGACTATATGAGGATATAATTTCTAACAATCATGTTGTCAGAAGAGGAAAGAATAAGAACCAGCTTTTAATCAAATTAGTTCCATCTTATAAAGAATTAATCCAGATAGACTTGCCTATTCTTACATTTTTGGAAACTAAATGAACTTCAGTTACTCTAAGTTTCAACAGTAATTTAATCTACCTCTTTATACAGTGTGCCAGTGTCCCGCCACAGTAGTTTTCAAGCTACATGGTAAGGAAGAGGGTAGGCAGAAGGTCTATGACTATGCTTTCAAGAGGTCTGCACCATCAGAGGGAAACATTGGATGGGATGGGATGGAAAAAAGGAAAGTGTCCATCATGAGTTTACATATTTCTGATATTTCAGTGTATTGTTCTCCAACTGGCTTTACTTCCCCCCTGTTTCTAGCTGAATCAATAAGATATTTGTATCTCTTTGGAGATAAAAGTTATTTCCTCTAAGTTGCACAGTACAGCGATTCAAGAATGAAAAATGTTGTTACTGTATGCTGAATTACAGCTCCTGTCCCACTTAGCTTTGAGCTAACCACTAGATGACACTACTTCCCACTTACTTAGCAGGTGTGGGTGTATGCTCCCATCTTTCTCTATACCAGTTCATATAGTTACATTCTTCTTGACTAAAGAACTTCAAAAAGAACATAGTACGTGAGTTGCCTTCACCACTATACATTTTGATGAATTTTGTGGTTTTTTTATACACAAATAGCTATTTAGGTGTACACATGAAAGCGTGCACAAGCGTTACAAGCAGTACGCGTGTGTCTTTGCATGATTTATAGAAAACATGTATTATAACTCATTATGTGAGTCTTTAGGGTATTGTAACTTAGCAAGTGTTGATGACAGCTCTACTTAAAAGAAACCAGAGGAACTCCAAGAAAAACTTAACAGGCTGGAGTTTGTCTCCTACCTCCCCCCACACCCTCCAAAAAAGGGATACTATATTGGCTTCTATAGTGTGATTCTGGAAAGACTGGGCATAGGGGAAAAATATCACACTGAGGAGTTAGGCAAGAGCAGGCTGCACTATTCAAGTCCAAAAATGACAAACGGTGAGGAGGAGGAGAAAGACACAGAAGGGCTGTCATACGTATCCGTAAGGCGGCTGCTACTGCTGTGGTTTTTAAATTAGGAACAATGAACTTTCCAGAAGGATGTGTGGAAAGAATCCCGCATTTCTAAAAGCCTGATTTTCAGAAATCCAAAAGCTCCAGATTACGTGAAAAACAGCACCTCCAAAGTTATATTTATGCTACTAAATTGCATGCACAAGGTCATGAGGATATGGAAGTGGAGTAATAGCACCTTCTGATACACTTTTAATTTTGCCTATGTCAACAAGCATCTTGCTTTGTTAAGATTGGTCTTAATGATTTATAACACATTTGCTCTATATGAGCTATAACAGTATTGCACATAGTATGTGATATACTTCATTTAAAGAGTCTTTAAAATAGCCATACTAAAACATGTCTTTAAAATCTGCCTGTAATCTAGTAGTGCAACAATATAGTACCCATAGTCAAAGCAAAATTAAGAATTACTTTTTGGTTTAGTAATCTAAATTTCAAATATTAAGAATCACCTTCGTTTTGCATCTGTTTTAATCCTGATCCCTGACAACTGTGGCAATATGGGTTAGGTAAAACCTAGTCCTCTATTACATTAGTACATTAGTGCTTCTGTACTCCTGTTGAAGGGAAGCTGCAAGCAGGGAGGCTGAGCATCTTTGCCTCAGCAGGATGCTCTGCTCTGTTTACATTTCAGATTCTATCACAACCCATTATTTTAGCATTATTTCATCTGGTTTAATGCAAAAAGCTGCTACTAAAATGTAGTAAAGCTTTACAGTCATGTACCATGAAGTCCATATAGTGTCAGTGTTAAACTAGATTAGCGAGCAAGTTATTTTTGCTAATAAGCTACTTTTGTTATATTAAGTTAGTTATAAGCGATACAAGCTCAATTGCTGATTTGTAAGACTTCAAGAAATTACATTGCCTTTACAGTGTCAGCTTTGCCATATCTATGTAACAGTTCAGTTAATGTAATGTTTCCTGTAGTTCTGTTGAATATTTGGAAATTGTATTCACAAATAAAATCTGTCCCGTTCACTTCTAAATTCTTCCAAGTTACAGCAGTGTAGGGCCATAATCCCTGTAAAAGAGCAGTGATGCACCATAGACAGAGCACCATATTTGCAAAATTATGTTTCTAAGTCAATTGTCAACAAAAAGAGATACGTTTATCTGTTTACAACCAACAACTTAACGAGATCCATGTAATAACTGAGATTTTCTCAGCACTTTAAGGGTGCCCAAGTCCTCAGGAACAACTATGGCTGGAATCAAGGCTACCTAAATTGCAACCATAAGCAATGTAATCAAAATCAAAGGTATACTTTTATCCTGTGCATGCGCTATTTAGACAGGTTAATTTATTGGGGATTATGGATCTGAGGAGAAAAGACATCTAATTTTAAACATAAAATAAGAGAAAAGCAGAGAAATAGCATGTTAGCCAGAGGTTTTGCTTGTTTATTAAAATGCTGTCTTGTATTTAATCTAAACAAGTGTAATTACTTTTTCAGACTTTGATTTCCTCTACAAATCTTGTGCTGTTATATTTCATCTAGACAGGACATTTATGTGAACTGCTTCTTTGTCACCAATTTCCCACAGTTTCTTAAATTTGTCAGTAAACTCACTTGCTCTCCACTCTATTCGTGGCTAAGCATGAGATGCAGGAGGGCTAGCTAGAGTATACACAAGCAGCAAGACAAGAAAGCAGCTTATCTTCAGACCTGAATCTGGGACTTGCTGCAGTACGAATACCCTGTTGATGCACATGCTATGTGTGTAGGGACAAGTTCTCTGCTCAGTCTCATTGTAAAAGTATACAGTGTGAGCTGTTGCATTGCTTTTGAAGGGAAAGCCATAAAAAAAAAAAAAAAGTTTTAAGTCAGTTCTGTTCTCCCCCTCTGACAAAAGGACTTTAAGTTATAGCGACCCAAGAAATGCAGTCCTTTGGGGCTAGCCTCTTCCCTTTCTCAGGAGAAAAGCAACTTGGTTATAACTGCTACACTTGTGGAAAAGAAATTACGACTTAATGGTGTTTCACTCTTACTCTGTAGCAAAGGATTTGTTAGCTGGATCTGAGATGGCAGAAGAAAAAAAACAATATCTTTCCCCAAGTAACATGAAAGGCAGCAAAACTACCTCAAAGCACAAAGCGTTTGAGCAATCAAATGGATGCAAACCAAATTCAGAAAGTGGAAAGTAACAGATGCGGCTTTGCACAGCGCTGGAGATGGAAGTAACGTATTTATAAGCAAATGTTTTAAAGTCCTCCCCCCTCTCACTCCCACATATTGCCGAGGCAGCAGAAGCAAGCAGTTTGGAGCACTGCAAATGGTGACTGAGGTAACAAGCAGCCAAATACAGCCTTTGGAGTGAAGCTGCCTTCACGTCTACCTGGGACACACACGTGCCTTTTGACAACTGCCGTTTGGATTATCATTTTAAGTACCTTGCTGAAACTTTTGCTTCTGTACTGAACTGGGATTGCATTAGAATAATCTACCATGTTACACGCTCTATCAAACTCTCAATTCCAATGCACGGTATGGAGCAGTGCTGTGCAAAGTGTGTTTTAAACTGAGCATACACCAGTGGTCTAGAAAAAAAAAGTTTTATTTTCAGTAAGGAGAAAAAAAAAGTACCCTTCTATGCATAGTTCTTCAGGTAGTTTATAGTGAGGAGTTGTTAGGAGGAGTGAACTGCTTCCCCACACCTTCAATAGCACCAAGAATTCTTTTTAAGCTAATCTGAAGACAAAACCATTCAGTGTTAAACAAAGTCTTATGACAATGCAATGAGATTTTGATCGCAATAGATACAGATTTTGTCTGGCACTTTAAATCTACAGTTTACCTATGGCAGCAATGGTGAGGTTCCTCCTTACATAGAATCAATCATATGTGGTGATGGTTCCTACAAATGGTAAGGTACATTTCTGAGCTCACAAGGAATGCAAGAGACCACACAGGCAAAGAAAGAAAAACAAAACAAAACAAACCCAACAAAACAAAGAAGAAAAAAGACAAGAGACAGGAAAAAAAAAAAAGAAAAAGGCATCAGCAGATTAAAAAAAAACAAACAACGGCTTCAAGCTTGCTGGAGGGAAGCTCTTGAATTTTGAAAAATAAAAGATGGAGCTATATGAAAGTATCTCTGTGAAATGTGTTACACCTACAGCACACTCCCTTTGTAGCAGTTGATCATTTTACTAAAATCGTTGTAATAGCTAGTTTTACGCGCTTGAGGTAGCGAATAGTGTCCAAGGCAAAAGATTTATAGTTTGCTCCGGGTATAATGGTATGAGAGGAACTGGCTGCCAAATGGGACTGTGATTTGAAGAGGGCGCCTTTGGTTTGGTAGGTGGTGTATTTGTTCTGTGGCTGGAGTTCACTAGAAGAAGTTGTTTGATGCACTGGCCAACGATAACTATCTTGGGAGAGGGAGAAACCCAAATCCTCCAAGATTCAAGGAGAGAGCAGAATGAAATACTTGGGTATGCGGAAAAAAAGAAGATGACAAACTCCATAGTGACATGAAGTAGATCAAGTCACGGGGCACTTTGTGGTTTATCACTTAAAAAAAAAAAAAGATTTATTGACCCCCAAATCATGGTAATTTTTAGTATTTAAATGGACCTCTTTTGAAGACTAAGCTGCTTGAGAAGAGGAGACAGTAGTTTTGGAATGGAGCCCTCAGCCTTAGAAATAACACTGCTGGTTTGGCTCCGCTTCCAATATTGTTGCCTAGTTTTAAAGCTTTTCAGCAGGACTTCACTCCAGTCTGGTGACCAGCATGAATCACTGTGGAGTAGATTAACACAGTGTTTTCCCAAGTGTCTAATCTCGTTTTAGGATCAGAATACAAACAGCAGCAAAACATCCTTAAGACCCAAGGAGTCCTAGGAGCAAGCCCACAATTCAGCCCTGGTCAGCGTTCGCGTTAACTCAGGCTCCGCAGAATCCCTTCGAGTATCCAGGATTCTTCGAAAGTTCTGACGTTTCGGCTCTGACCTAAAGCTTTACCTTTGCACGCTGAGTGCAGCTCTTGGCTTGCCTGTGAGAATGGTGTTATATGTATAACTTCTTATCCTCTAAATCCCGCCTGCTGAGTGGATTCTTCCTTTCAAGCTCACTTTTTATTGCTAGAGGGAGAGTTTTTGGAGGAGCTGTGTCTGTATTCCTTCTCTTTTGCTTGATGTTTTCTCTGCTATTTTAACACTCTTGAAATCAGGAAAGATCTTTGCACTTTTGAACCAGCTTCAGTCCTTCCAAGAGGCAATGGCTGAGAGACACTGACTGAAAGTTTGCTAAACTGTTTGCATACCTCTACAAGGAGGAGACGGGGCTAGTCAAATGTAGATTAAAGTCTTTTCAAGCTGTTAACCAGAAAATTCCTTTATTGTTGCTGGATTTGGCATTTTGATATCAAGAGATTGATCAATATATTTAAAAAAAAAAAAATAATCTGTGGCCCGTGATAAGGATTAGGAAGCATAAGAAGAATTAGGAAATGTAGCAATAAGCGATTCCAAGTCACTAATGCCGAAAGGAATCTGTGCAAGAAGGGACAACGGCAAAAGATGCGGCCAGGAACAGTAAAGCATGCGTAGAAAAGGAGAAGGACAAGTTAGGCGTGCTTCAACCCAGTCAGTTCATTGGTTATTACAATGTATGCGAACTTCTGTGAAGTCATTTTAAGTAAAACTACTAAAGTGCTTAGGGCACCTATTTTGAGGATGCCTACTTGCCTGTGGGCAACTTCCTCACAGTCCCATGCAAGTAAAGCAAGTGTGTTCCCTGCTATCTAATGAAAACATTTGCGTATTTACTTGTGTATGCAAAACCAACAAGAAAAAAAGAGCTGATGTGTGAGAGCAGCCTATAGAACTAACAGCGGAGACAGCAGGCCCACAGACAGTCCCCTCAGGAGGTAGAAGATGTGTCACAGTCTCAAAGTCACTTTATGTGCTCTCAGGATTATTATAGGCTTCTCTGCGTATTAAAGGATGATAGGTTTGTTTAAACAAAAAGCAACAACAAAATTTGTACGTAAAATTCCTAGCTTTCTGAAATAAACGACTGAAGCGAGGGTTCCTTAAAAACATCATATGCAAAATGAACAACAATATTTTGAATGTATTACAAATTAAAATGAGCACACATTTTTGCATGTCAGTCCACTGCCTTTTTTCATGTTACAGTTAGGTCAGAACTAAAAAAAAAAAAAAAAAAAATAATACAGGGACTGCAGTAAGTACCATAATATAAAATTATATGTTGATTTTTCCATGGGCTATTAATATCTTGTTACTATGAGACTGTACTGGTTGGTGGTTTCTGGCTTAGTGGTGTTTGGCTTGTAGGTAAAGGAAAAAAGAAAAAAAAAAATAGAACAAGACCACCTCTGACATGAATACTGACCTCCAACTGCTATTTTATGTAACTTATTTTTGGTTATTTGCACATTTTTACCTTTAATAGAAATTAAATCACGTTATATCTTCTTAGCATGTATATATTTTTGTGCAGGCTCAAATATGTGCGGAAATAGTTTTATTTTGCTTACAAGTTTCACTAGTATCAAGATCAAGACTCTCTTAACTTCTGGATCCTGGGTGGAATTCCAAGGGACATTCCAGTGGGTAATAGAGTAGAAGATGTAAAATTGCCAGTAAGGGGGAGAGAAGAATTTTCCCTTGCAATCAGTCACAGGAGAGGGTGGGAAAAGAACTGCAGGAGTGGTGCCTAATACGTTCTCCTAGGGCAATGCCTTTTAGACACTCCTAAAGGCAGAGAGTTATAATCCAACCTACCTTCCTTCTCCCCCTCTTTCAAATATAATTGTATTCCTAAATATCTAACAACGAAATGTTGAAGAAGTTCCATTTTTATCTCTAAGACAAACTCGAATTTCCCTGTGCTTGTGAAATGACTCAGAATTAGGAGACTGCAAATGTTACCACGTAGCTTGTAAAGGTTAGTGGTGTTTAGTTATTGATATAAAAACCTCGATGAGGGACTGCGTTTGTAGGGGGTTGCTAATGGAATACAGAACCTTTCGCCTTTGGGTCAGTGGATCAAATCTGTCTCTTGTGGATAGTGACCAAAGTTTGCTACAATTTAAGTTTTCAGTGCCCTATATAAATTAAATATGTTGAAATTAAAGATGGAAAAGACCTGTTACAGCTTGCAGGCTATCCCCCACCAGCACAGAATTGTTCTCTCTAGCGTATTTCCTGATTCCAGATTTTCCAGTTCCTAGTAGGCCCTGTCCACCATGCAGAGCAAAGCAGCTGGTATTAATTGGTAGCTGAGTTTAACTGGGTCCTCATGAACTTCCCGCGCTGGTTCTGGAGCTGTAGGAGGGATTCGGCAGACACCTCTCTGCTGCCTGCCCCCACGGGGTGGGTAGCAGCCCAGGGAGCGCCTGGGTCCCCCCACTGCTGCCTGGGATGGGGGAGCAAGCAAAAGTCCCAGCTCCTTCCCATCCTGTGCAAAATATCTTATAATACAGGGGGATTACTGAATCTCATTTTCACTGCCTCGCTTATCCCCCTTTAAAGTCCTACCAATGTCCCTTCCATAACCAAACAGCTGCAGGTCATAGTTCTAAATTGTAGGTCTGATGGATTAGTTCGGGTAGCTAAAGGGAAGGCCAGATATTAGTTCAGACATTGATATGGAATAAAATTTTCCCAAAGTTTGGAAGAGATTTGGAAGTTTGCTTGGGGCTTCTTTTTGATTTAAATGGAAAGGTTTGAACCCTATTACCTCTTTCACAACTTCCATTTGCAAGTAATTAACTATGTTGCAGAATGCCCATTATTAAGTGCTAGGAACTTCATACTGACAATGTTAAAGTTAGTCTTGTAAGGTATTTAATGATTACTACTGGCTACAGTGCTATAGGTACATGTGGGCTTTGTAGGCTCAAAAAAGCCCCAACCCAACCCAAAACAAACAAACAAACCAACCCAGAAAAACACACACCACCAAAAACCAAACCAGTAACAATGGCCCATTTCAAAATAACAAAAATGTAATAATTAAACCAGTTCTCATCTCTAGCAAGGAGTCTGAGGACTTTAACTTGCCCACCTTTGAGTGCCTCAAGGTGCAAGCTACAATACTGAGACAGTGTAGAGTATAAGCAGGATTTCCTCAGCACTCCTAATTTTGGCCATATGTGCCTATCCCACAGACTTTATAATCCAATGCTTCCTGCTAAAAATGCTAGAAATACAAATGCAGCCTTCAAATTATCAAAGTATTCTTAGAAAGAAAACTGAACTTTGTTGCTGTTGCTTCCTCAGTGCACCAAACCCCGAAATGCTAGTGAGGGCGGCGTGTCAGGGCTGCCCCACGCACCCCGACTTGCTGCTGGCAGGTGCTGCTGGAGAAGCAGAGCTCGCTGCTGCGCGGCCACAGCCCAGGACTCCCAGGTCCCCCATAAAATGCAAGTCTCTCCATTCGCAGTGCAGCTAACGACTGCCGTGTTACTGGAGTTAACGTATTTCTGATATTCACAGTGCCAAAGTTTCAGCTGTCGAAAAATTCAAGCGATCATAAAGGAAGAGCCTTTGGGCCTCAGAAATATTATAATGAGGTGGTTTAAAAGAAAGAAGGAAAGAATTTAAAACAAAAGAACACCAAACAGGATCACAAATACTACAAAAAAACAGTGCAGTGAATCTGCAAAGGAGACACTCCATGATTTTTTCCAAGGTAAAAAAAAAACACACAACCCTGTGTTGTGAAATGTCTTTTTAAACACAGATTTAGAGAATGAAATTGAGGGTTATAAACTAGTAGCCAACAAAAGCAAGAAAGGCTGGAATGTTGGTAACCAATTGCAAGCACAGGATCCAAGCAAAACATCTTGAATTGCTAGTACTGTAATAAATTACAGTTTTCACTTTTGTATTCTGCAAGTGAAAACAGCACTAAGTCAAGCTTGAGAGAAGGAGAGCAAAGGATGACCTTTTTAATTCACCCGCACCCATTACAAGTAGAGGAACTGCAACATGGAGTGGTGAAAAATGAAAACACAACGCCCATCATTGTGTGAAGGGACAGATCCTGCTCCCATAAAATGGGGTTCCTGTGTCACTGAAGAGTTAATTGTCAGGTAGCAATAGATGAAAGCTGAAAGCCAAACCAGACTCTGGGATGGCCTGCTATGGTGGCTGTTATCTCATTTTCTTCAATGGATTAATTTTCCCCTCTTTAACTTTAATTAGATAAAAGTCTTGGGGCTGGAGGTGGCCCTGGAGTGCTCAAAGGGCAAGAAGTGGTCAAGAGCTGGTTTCTCTCAAACTTTGATTAGCCTATTTGATAAGTGATACTAAGCACCCCAATTGGTTAATGAATGAGGGGTTCCCATGAGGTAAGTGGCTGGGAAATTTAGCCTCCCCCACAAGGACAGCAAATATGTAAACTTCTGTCCTTCAGTTAGGTGTCTATTGTGGTTAGGAGTAAGGGTGATTTATATCCTATCTGGGTCCTGGAGTGTATCTACATTGATTGACTCCCTTGATCTTGACATCAGTCACTTGGGCTTTCAGAGAAAGGGGGAACATAGGAGATAATGAAAGCTACATTAAAGAAGACCTTAACATTTATGTAAACGTTATTCTATCTTCAAAGGCAGAACTATCTTTCAACAGAAAGGAGATTTATTTCCTCCTTGAAAATATTAGAAAAAAAATGTTGCAATGTATTTAATATCAAACTTCCAGCTTTGGTGCTGGTCTCAACCTTTGGGTTTTGTCTCTTATTTCTTGACTAAATTGCATTATAGTTAAAAGTTTTACTGCCTACTGCTTGCAAACACTGATGCAGATGCACTAATGTCTTGTGCAAAGAGACATCATCCTCTCCCAGTGGGAAGAAGAGGGAAGGAGAGAGAGAAAGACAGAATAAAGAGTTTGGAGACTGGAAGCAGAAGTATAGAGAAAACATTTCGAAAGCTCATACACTACTATCTATTAAATATGGGGCTTTTACACATGTAAATCCACTGCAGTAGAAACCAGAACATTTAAATAAAACTAAAATGCACCTCTCAAATTCTCCCCTAGTGAATATCACCTATATAATAAGATTTCCCCGGCTGGCTGCCAGGCTCTCCTTGGCCTGGAGAACAGAGGGCAGATTTGGGGCATGCTGGGGCCAGCAGGGAGCCTGGTGAGAGCCAGCAGTATCCTCACTCCACTCAGCGGGTGACCCACCAGGCCAGCTGCATCACGAACATCAATTAAAGCAGCATTTTCAACAATGCTGAGCAGAAAGGTAATTTGTACAACTGAGAAGCAGGGCCACATTATCACTCGTGGAAGGCACAGACTTTCCTGGGTAAACATCTGTAATTCTGCTGCAGAATACCTTCCCTCAGAGAGATGTTTAGAACATCATGAGGGCAGCAGGCAAAGCAAATGAAGAACTGTTTTTCACCAAATCCTGCAATATTCGATTTGGGAGCTTTTGCTGAAATGGCGAGGAGATTGGTTTAAAACAGACGAGGGTTTTTTCTTTGCACCATGAGTAGTGAACTTCTGGAATTTGTTGCCACAGGAGGTTATAGAACCAGCAGTTCTAAACAGGATTGGACAAATTCATGGACAACAGGCTCAGAAGCAGATACTAAGGGAAAGAGACAGGGAGGTGCCTCCAACATCTATAGTGCAAAATTCTGGATGCTGGGAGAGTACGGGGGGAATGAATTACAGAGCGTAGCTGTGCTTATGTGCTCTCACTAAATAACATCTCCTATTGCCACAGTCTGAGGCAGTATTGGGCACGATGGACTGGCCAGATGCAGTAAGGCACTTATATGTTCTTATCTTCTCAAGTTTGATTTGGTTCTATCTAGTCCTTCAGTCATAACCAAACTTAGATTCTTCTGTTAAATTTATGTATTTTTTCTGTCTAGCTTCAGGGTAAAGCACATTTCTGCTTTCTTTTTCTTAAGTGACAAACTACGCTCCTCAAGACAGGTAGTCCACAATACAAGCCTTTTTCCTTCTAAGCTATGTCTCCCAAAAAGCTTCAAATCTGTCTTCATAACATGCAAAACACAGTAGTTGTATTTCTGAGTAAAAGACTAACTGTTGTTAAAGACAGCCTAAAAGTGCAAAGAAGTGGTACCTTACAAATTATGAGGTAGAGAATTTATAGTCCAGAATCAGCTTATTAAATATGTCAAGAATTAGGACAATTATGTAATATTGAGTAATTAAGCTTAAAAAAAAAAAAATCTGCAGCAAGTCTTTCTATTAGTTAGTATGTTTTTAGGCAGAGGACATGCAAATGAAGTCTTAGTTGCTAAGTCCTATACGGGATGTTTGGTAACCAGCAGACATAACATTTGCACTTCTAAATGGAATATGATCCTCTGCCTGGGAGAACTAGTCATTAATACCTAACCTGCAGAGCTGGGATATTCCTGTGGTAATGAATAATTGCTTTGCAGTAAAAATGTTAGCACAAAAAATATATAGCAAGGAGAGAGGGAGAGGAAGTTTTCTTCCTCTTCATCTCATGCTGAAGATCTTTCTTAGTCTGAACACAGAAATGTAGAATTTCACAATTTGAGAGAAAAACTGTTTTATCAGCAATATGAGGACACCAAACTGTAACTATGCTAATCAAGAGAAGCACCAAAATTCAACGGCCTTCACAGTCTTATATCATAGAATGGTTTGGGTTGGAAGCGACCTTAAAGATCATCTAGTTGCAACCCCTCTAGCATGGGCAGGGACACCTCCCACTAGACCAGGTAGATCAAAGCCCCGTCCAACTGGCCTTGAACACCTCCAGGGATGGGACATACACAACTTCCCTGGGCAACCTGTTCCAGTGTCTCACCACCCTCACAGTAAAGAATTTCTTCCTAATATCTAACCTAAATCTACCCTATGTTGGTTTAAAACCATTACCCCTCGTCCTATCACTACACTCCCTGATAAAGAGTCCCTCTCCAGTTTTCCTGTAGTTCCCCTTTAAGTACGTGAAGGCTGGAGCCTTCTCTTCTCCAGGCTGAACCATCACAACTCTCTGAACCTGTCCTCATAGGAGAGGTATTCCAGCCCTCTGATCATCTTCATGGCCCTCCTCTGGACTCACTCCAACAGGTCTGTGTCCATCTTATGTTGGGGGCCCCAAAGCATGACGCAGTACTCCAGGTGAGGTCTCACCAGAGTGGAGTAGAGGGGCAGAATCATCTCCCTTGACCTACTGGCCACACTTCTTTTGATGCGGCCCAGGATGGAGTTGGCTTTCTGGGCTGTGAGCACACATTGGCAGCTCATGTTGAGCTTCTCATCAACCAGCACCCCTAAGTCCTTCCCCTCCGGGCTGTTCTCAATCCATTCTCTGCCCAGCCTGTGTTTGTACATGGGATTCCCTGACCCAGGTGCAGGACCTTGCACTTGGCCTTGTTGACTTTCAGGAGGTTCACACAGGCCCACTTCTCAAGCCTGACCAGGTCCCTCTGGATGGCATCCCTTTCCTCCAGCATGTTGGCAGCACCACATAGCTTAGTGTCGTCTGCAAACTTGCTGAGGGTGCACTCAATCCCACTGTCCACATCGCCAACAAAGATGTTAAAGAGCACCGATCCCAATACTGACCTCTGAGGAACACCACTCATTTCTGGTCGCCACCTGGACATGGAGGTGTTGACCACAATTCTTTGAGCGCAATCATCCAGCCAATTCTTTATCCACTGATCCAATTTATCCACCTCTCTCCAATTTAGAGACAAGGATGTCATGCAGGACAGTGTCAAATGCCTTGCACAAATCTAGGTAAATGATGTTGGTTGCTCTTATCCACCAACTCTGTAACCCCATTGTAGAAGGCCACCAAATTTGTCAGACACAATTTGCCTTTAGTAAAGCCACAGTGGCTGTCATCAATCATGCCCTAATTTTCCATGTGCCTTAGCTTAGATTCGAGGAGGATCTGCTCTATGATCTTGCTAGGCACAGAGGTAAGAATGACCAGCCTGATAAAGCCTCCAGAGCTTTATCCCATGGTACTCTACCAAGCAGACCCCCAAAGAGGGCAAAGTCTGCTCTCCTGAAGTCCAGGGTATTGAGCTTGCTGTGCACCCTCCTCGCTGCCCTAATGATCTCGAACTCCACCATTTGATGGTCACTGCAGCCAAGTCTATCCCTTGTCTTCTGCTGAGACAAAAGGAAATGGAAGGACCGGCATCTTGCCTAGGTCCAAAACAAAGTGACATTAATACACCTGGTCAGAGCAAGGTAACAGGAAGTACAAGCTGTTTCTTGGACAGTATCTTGTGACAGATAACATCTACAGAGTGATACCTGTAACATTATGCTAATTCTGCTATATTCCTTGACACTTTTTTCTGCAGTACTTCAAACAAACAAACCAACCAACCTATAAGTGCTAACCTCACCTCCCACCTAAAAACACCTTAAAAAAAAAAATAATCTAGTAATTCAAACACAGTCAAGATGTCATGAAAAACCCTTGGCAAGGAGCTGTTGTTAAGGTGTCTTCCCGTGTGGTGAGGGGGTCGAGCTATACTTGACTTTGAGATTTCAGCTCTCCCACTTCCCTGCTCTTAAATAAACAGTAATTTCTGGCAAATCAAAGAAAACCACACCTGACCTTACATTTATACCTGTGATTTCATCAGGCCTGCAGTGTTATTCTGAGAGAATAGGGAACATGTGAGGAGAATTCCCCAATGGATTTATTCACTGCTTCTTAAAGAAATAAACAAGCATGACTCCTGCACTGGAGCTGCTCAGCTGTGAGATAATATCTGTGCTGATAGTCAGCCTCTAGATCTGATGTTGAACTCTTCACTTAGACACCAAAAATCCAGACCCATAGAGCTATTCCTAAATCACAGTCCCAAAGGCTCTTAATTGCTCACTACAGGGCAGGCAAATCCCTGTCACCAGCCATCAGAACATCCACTGGGCAAAGAGCCCGGCTAAGCAAATAGTTTGGCCCAACATACGCACAAGCCCACAGCATTAGATGAGAATCACACATGTGCATAAAATCTGCTCTAGACGAAAATATTGTCTACGGAAAACTGCATTCATGCTTTGTCAGGGTGTAGCATATACTCAAGGTGATAAATCACTGCTGTTTCTCCACACTCCCTCCCCCAGCTGCACAGTGACTAAATACCTCTATCAACCAAGTCTTTTAAGTCAAATCAGCCTTTTAAAAATTCCTCTTTCTTAATGCTTTAACATGCATGGGTTCACAAAATTAAATTACAATATTTTTATCTGTTTGGGATCAGTACTGTTTCCTCCTCCTCGTGTTTACTTTCCTCAGTAGCTGACATCAAAATGTTTTCTGGAATGCTGGGACTAAATAAGTTATGCTTAACTCAATATCTAATACAAATAGCCCTGGGGAAGCTCCAGCAACACAATCATAAAAGCTACAGTTTCTTTTAATAGCTTGCCACACTTTGCTGATATAGTATTTCTCTAATCACCAATCTTTACGTGCCTTCCTGACCTTGGAGCTCTCTGTCCAAATGACTTTGTGGTATCAAAGGCTTGTGTCATTGGAAGAGTGAATGGCTTTCATTTTTCTCCCCGAAACTTCCGGCTCCTGGCATCTGCAAAGAATTATTCCAAGCAGTGTTTTGCTGCCTTGCGGCCACTGCCCTGCAGTGGCCTGACTGATGGAAGTGACTTTTCCCAAAAAGGTTATTGTGGTCAGCGGTGGGCGGGTGCTGCAGTTGGTGCACAACCAGCCCTGCTTTCTCAGCTGATTTTGTCCGACCATTGGGCTACCGCAACCATACGCTACAGCAATTAATTACTGTGGTTTTTTGGAAGGCATCAAATAAATAGGGTATATACTGTTTTTGTAGGGGAACAGAGCAGTAAACAAAACCCCTCCATAATAACCACAGATTTGGAAGCCTTAGTATTACAACAAAGGTGAAGTCTTCAGTTTAAAACCTTCTAAAGAAATAATCATTGCAGGGGGACCTAGAGGATAAGGGTTCACTCAACAGAACCTCATACTCCATGAATGTCCAAAAATCACGGTTGTGATGATTTGACCATTTCCAGCCAATGAGAAAGTCAGTGCCTGGATCCAGAGTCTCAGTTATTTAGCCTGCATGATTTGTCTCTATTAAAGCTGGATTCTTGTTCTCTCCACCCCACTTCCCATCTAATTTCTCTTCTCTCACTTTTTATCCTTCTGCTCTAGTTCCTTATATTTGCCTCTTTTTTTTATTTTTTTTTTTTGGTAATATGTTATGTAATTGGATCTATATGGGTAGCTACTATACTGAAACAAGCTACATTAAACTTACAGGTTTGGTTGGGGTATTTTTGGGCAGAGGTTGTAAGGAAGAGGATTTTCAAGACAGGTTTTCATTATTTTTAAATGTTTTACTGCCTTAGCTCCACAACTGCAGTCAAGTACCCTTAGTGCTGAGCACTGAACTGTCATGTTGCAAAGGACAAACCGCTTGAAATCCCCATAGTTAGAATAGATAAAGCCAGGATGAGATAAGGTGACACAAAGGCTCAGAGAGGTTAGAAGACTGCTGTAAGCCCATACAGCTGATCAGTAACAGATAAAATTTGAAAATCCTGCTTTTTCTTCTAAGAGACAAGATTAAGACAACATTCCTCAGAGACGGATTATGTATTTCAATTACTTAAATTAAATTTTAATTCAAAGAATGAAAACAAAACATCTTCAGAGATTCAAATCCTCTCAAAGCAACCTAACTTGACCCAAACCTTTCTCAGGGCTTTCAGCCCCTGGTGCAGCTCTTTCGGCAGCATGGCCCTGTAACCCTTTCTTAAATGAAAAGGCTCTCTACTGCTGGGAAGAAGACAGCCACCAGGGACACAAGTATTTCACAGCTGGAGGGAGCCAGCCATGGCTCCCTGCTCGGGGCTTCTCACTCCCTCCTTTCTCATTAAAATACAAAGATTAGGTGATACAACTCATACCTCTGGTTTAGCACCAAGTATGCGCGCTGGTCACCTCCAGCTTCCTCCACGGGAAGGAGTTGCCTACAACAGGACCCACACCCTGTATTCCCTCTCTTGGCCAGGTTACATAGGCACAAGTAGATGCCTGTGATGTGAATACCTAATAACAGCAGAGATGAATTTACCAACTAGCTTTTGCCTTGGATGTTCCCCAGGTCTTTTTGGTTAAGATTCACTGGGTTTAAAATCTCAATACCTTCAGATGGCAGTTACTCGTAAATTAGTGCAGTGTTTTTCTTCCTACCATGACAAGTTGAAGTGTGTTATTTCCACTGTAACAAGATGAATTTTGCTCTTAGCAATCATTGCATGAGTAGCAAAACTTTGTTTTCAAAGGAGTTTGGCCTTATTAGCTTGGGTAGCTTCATGTAACGCTTTTTGTACTGAAATAATACGTTGAATCTCCAGGTATTACAGATATTACCCCAGAAATACGGCCATCTCTGAAAGGGAGCTCAGTAACTGTTTACCGTCACACACACAAATATGCCAGAGATTAGATGGTGTAGCAGATGTTTCCATTCACGTTTTCAAAGCATTATTTGGGGGTTTGTATCAGGACCAATTCATGAATGCACCCAAAATCAGGAGGACTTGCAACTTCATGATCCCTCCAACCAAAAAGAATAAAAACCTGGAACTTCTTTAGGATGCACTGTATTACAACATTGAAGAATATTGCTGTATGACAGCAATAATTATCAGGGCTTAAATCCAGGTTAAAAAAAAAGAAAAAAAAGAGCCTGGTCACAGTTTAGATTGATGCCTCACAAGGCACATAAGGAAAACTGAAAAACAATCCTGTCTCTTATTTCCAATTGTATAGTAATAGGCTTCTAAATTCTCTATAGACTGACTAAACATAAGCAAAAAAGGCCAGGTAGCAGCAGTCAGATTCTTCTGAATTAAATTATATCCATGTGTATAGCATATTTCAATGTCCAAAGAGCCACTTGAATGTGTGAATCTAAGCTTTTATGAAAAAAAAAAAAAAGAAGGGATATTCCTAAAATTGTCAGTAAAAGTCAGAAGCTTGGCCACAGTCTCACATATTTTTCTCTTTTTGAATGTCACTATTAAGTCTTTAATTGCTTTAATTATGTTTGTCTACTGAGAGTAGCAAAGAGAAACCCCAAAACCATAAACCGAGGCGGATTTGGAAAAGGAGAGAGGGAAGGAGCAGAGAAGCTCATTGCCTGCAATTGGGCCTCAAGATCTTGTTAGCTTGCTGGTTGGGCTCAGGGCTAAATCTGCCATGGTTTAGCATATCTGTTGATATTGTAATCAGATCAGGTTTAATCCCCTGTGGATCCTGGAAAGAAACCTCAAATGCATCCTGTCTCAGAGCCCTGAGATGCACTTTGCTGGGCTGGCAGGACACAATGCCTTGAACCCAGTCCCAAAGCTTTCAGCCCACCTTTGCAGCTCTGCCAAGGCTCCCACATGCATTTCACAACATCCATTCTTTTTCAAAAGATTCCCTGTGGCCAGCAGGGTTTGCTGGCCACCTCCAAAGGCGCTGGCACAGACATAGGGTGACAGCTATTGGGAGTGCTTCAGCACTGCCTGACTTGGAATGCGGTTGGCATGGCTCTTGGGACTCAGGGTGACCCTGAGGGTTGGTTGCGGCACCACATGTATACTGCATACCATGTTACGGGACCACCTTTCCTCCTGGTTTCTCTGAACAGGTTTAATCCTTCCAGAGGCTGGAAAGAAAACAGACTGGATTTTCCCAGCAAGAGTGAGGACAACAATGACCCCAAAGATACAACAGCTGAGAAGTTTCTGGGGCTCCTTCACCATGGCTTTGTGTGGGTCACAGGGATGATCAGCCTTCCTTTAATCACCCAGTCTGTCAGAGCTCTTTTGCTTAAAGCTATGGAGTATGGGTGCTTTAATTTGTTTGTGCAGTGCCTAAAAGCTGTGACACTTTATAGTGCCCATTGCTCTGACTTCTTTCTCCTACCCTTTTCCAAATCCAGCAGAAACAAAACAGAAAGACTTCTGACTGTACCTCTACTACTATCTGTCGTAAAAAGAAATACTGAAAGCCATGGTGCTGCATTATTTCTTAATTAAAACAACCAGAAGTGGAGAATATTATTGATGTAATGCAATTATTACTGATCACAGTATCGTCAGGGTTGGAAGGGACCTCTGGAGATCATCTAAGTCCAACCCCGTGCTACAGCAGGGACCCTCTGCTACAGCAGGGACAAATGATGTAATGGCTAAAGGAAGGACTTAGAAACAAACATTTCTAATACGTGTTTACTTTGGAATCATAATTCATAGTCTTTCTGCACCTTGGTTTCTCCACAGAAAAATACTCTCTACGTAGCAGATGAATTACAGATTATTTTCATGATAGCCTTTAATAGAATGGCATCATGCAAGGAGTAAATATGCATTTTATACATAGAAGTTATTACAGAGCAAGAAAGAAGACATTCCTAACAAAAAAAAAAAAGGCAGTAAGTGCAATAGCATATGTAAAGGCACATATATATTTAAAAAAAAACCAAACCAAACCATCCCATGTGACATTACATTAGACACCTATCTGAAGACAAAAAGGATATCTAAGAAATTATGTCTGTGAAAAGATTTAAAAACTAACAATCCATTGTCAGACAATAAGCAAGCACAGCCTTGTTTTCAGCATGTTAGTAGCTACAGTTCTGCAACACAGGAAAAAAAATTTCCAAGCACTAAAAGATTTCACTTGTGTCAGGCCCCAAATCTAGAGCATTTGGGGACAGCTATAATGTTATCTTGAGTGAACGCAGGGCCAACATAATTAGGAATAAAGAGGTAAGAAGCAAGGGGAATTGCCTGCATAACTTCACTTTGTAAAATCCTCCCATGGAAGGTGGCAGGTAGGAAATCTGCATAATAACAAACTTGTCACAAGACAAGGCCAGCTAAATACAACAATTAGAATTAACATTTTGCTTTGACTGGTTCTCAGGATTCCCCTTCTCCCTCCTCCCAGGTTTCACTAGATGTAGTTACAGTTGTGGCTATTGATTTGGTGCAATATTTTCCAGTACATATTTTTTTCTAAGTGTTGTGTGGCTGCAAGAAGACTGTCTCTCTTCTTTGTGGGCATTGCTTTAAGAACGAGCTATTCAAGCACCAAATCCTCCTCTCAGATTTCACACTGAAAACCCAGAATAAATTTCTTGGTTCCCCTCTAGTCTATCTAGACTTAGATCTGTGTAAATAATCCAGTCTGTCCCCAAAACAGAGCTACAATGCGTTATAAATTATAACTTATTATTGAAGGAGACCTTCTCCACTGAGTGTCAGGGCCTTTCTTTAGTGGATTACTGGAAGCCCTGTGCTCTGGCTGCACCCGCACAGTTCTTGGGACACTGGATTTGTGCTTCCCAGCTGGTTCACATGCCACCTTCCAACTGCTTGTGGTCTTTCTGCTCAGCCACCAACCCCGAGACAATCTCCAGCATGTGGATGCCCTCCCAGGGTGCCCCTGAGCTGTGCTTGAGGAGGTGCTTTAAAGGACTGCAGCAGCAATGGAGCTGCTCTCCAGGGCTGCCTTCCCCAGTATATGAACTGAGATGCCACTACTTTAGCTGGCTTTTAAAACAAAGAGATATTGAGTCTGAATACTAAGCAGCCATCCTTTCAAAAATTAGCTGTTTTCTAAATTTGAAAGTGATTTTTGTTCCATATTTTCAGTTCTGAAAATTTTAATCAATATACCTATGATTGTTGTATTTTCTCTTGTTTCAGGAAGGAAATGGACCATAGTAAGGAGTAACAGAGCCCAGAGGAGGATTATAGGCTAGGGTTTGCTCTCTAATTAGGTGTCCTTTGGTCTCCTAATCATTCAGGCTTCTTTTCCTGTAAGTTACTTCTGTACACTTCGGATAGAGGTCTTTTCTAGACAGAGAAAATTATCATGTTGGATAATGCAGTGATAAGATCCTTATGTAGTGGGATCAAATCAATGAACCACCTTCCAGAAGTGCTACACTGGGACAAGTGTTCTTATTGCTCCCACTACTCCCCAATTTTTAGTCTTTTTATTTTTTCTTATTGTTTCCATTTCTTGTTTTTGTTGTAATATCTTACAATATTTGAGGATTTTGAAGATGTGAATACATGGAAGACTCAGCTTTTGTCGGAAAAAGAATGAAGGCAAGAAGAGACTGGAAGATAGATGAACAAAGCAAAGTAGCTTTCAAATCTTAGAAAGAAAATTGAGAGCATTACCATAAAGAAGAAAGGGTGAAAAGGGAAGAGGTTGCAGATTATATTCAGTTTTTCATATTTTGTAACACTTCTCCCTCTTGTTTTAGGATGCCTTTAGACATCCAGTCTTCCACACCCCTCCTTGTCACAGCAGTCTATCCCCTAACTACTTTTTTTAGAGGGGACATTTGAAGTACATTGCGATGAAGAAAATTCAAGTTCAAATAAATTCATCTATCATTCCCATGAAACGTAACAAGCTTTATGGTCTTTTCTGAACTGTCTGCATCATACAATTAGTGCCATGCTAGCACATACTGTTTTACATGTTTCTTTTTAACCCTCTAGTTGTTCCTAAATCAGCAGGCACAAGGGTTCCCCCCCATTTTCAATTTGCCTGTTCTGACAGTTCTCCCACTTGTTAAAAGCAGCAGACCCTATGCTGAGAAGCACATAGTAGGAAAGTCCCTGGTTTCAAAAAATATTTAAAAGTAATCTTTATGAGTACAGCTCAAATTACAAAAAAATTGGTGTTATTCCAAATAACAAAAAAAGAAGTACAACAAGCTGTACTTGTTTGTTGCAGAAATATATTTATTCTATAATTATATAGAGCATTCTGAAAATATAGAGAATACTTTATAAGTATATAGAACAGATCTGAAGAAAATTATTTGTGATAGTTTCTCTTTTTCCTTCCCGTCCACATCCTTCCTATATTCAAATCCTATATTTTTTAGCATCTGAAATTATATCACGATTTCACTATATATTACTACTCTGTGTGCCAAAATCAAAGAAGTGAAGAGCTGAGCACTTGAGAGATAAAAGCATTTTTTTTAAAATACTTTGTGATATTTGCAAATACATACATATTTATTTTTTTCAAGAAACTATAACTCTTACTACAAATACGTTGGAGAAAGGAAGTCTGTTGATATTTTAGCCACACTGAAGTAGGGTGTGAGATTTGGTAATGTATCTCTGAAATCCTCAGAGGGGCAGAAGTCCTCCAGCAAAGGACTAGAATCCAGCATCCATCAGGTTACAAATCTGATGTCACACAGGCGACAGCAGAAACAGATGGTTCATGCAAAAAAGAGCTCTGCTGTGGGCAACGGCAATACACACATCTGTTGGAGTTTGTGCATTAGATACAATGATCTATGGCAGTGATCTATGGAGAGAGAACAGAGTTGGTAAAACACCGTGGTTATGACTCTTATATTTACTAACTATATGGTCTACTGACGCTCCCTGTTCCAACCTCACATACCTCCATACGAGATATAAGGGATCCGCAGAGGACTTCTATATGCCCTCATGATTTTATGCTTAATCAATGTGTTAGTGACTGTATATTGAAGAGCAGGGTTTTCCAAGGTTTTCTAGTTATATGTCAGACCCAAGTAATTTCCATTAATTCTACAATAAATCCTGAACTCAACACAGCTGCCTATAAAACCAAAGCAGAATTTGTTAAAGTATACAGAAAACAGATCTTCAGCAGGGCTGCTGCTGAATTTAGCCAGAGATTATTATTTCTCTGTGTGAAGGCCAAACAAATGATTCTTCACTGAAAAAGAAACCATAAAAGTCTGCTAAGAGAATTAGTTCCAATGAACAGCAGAGAAATGGAAGTGGTTAAAATGATCCACATAAAGTCACACCAAACTGATTTGCCAACACTGCTGGAGAGTTGGTCGATTGTGTCCGGCTCTGGATCCCCCAACATAAGAAGGACATGGACCTGTTGGAGTGGGTCCAGAGGAGGGCCACAAAGATGATCTGAGGGCTGGAGCACCTCTCCTATGAGGGCAGGCTGAGAGAGTTGGGGTTGTTCAGCCTGGAGAAGAGAAGGCTCCAGAGAGACCTGGAGGGGGGCTTACAAGAGATCTGGAGAGGGACTTTTTACAAGGGCGTGTAGTGATAGGATGAGGGGTAACAGCTTCAAATTGGAAGAAAAGGGATTTAGAATAGATACTAGGAAAAAAATGTTCACTTTGAGGGTGGTGAGGCACTGGAACAGGTTGGCCAGAGAAGTTGCGGATGCCCCATCCCTGGAGGTGTTCAAGGCCAGGCTGGACGTGGCTTTGACCAACCTGGTCTAGTGGGAGGTGTCCCTGCCCACGGCAGGGGGGGTGGAACTCGATGATCTTTAAGGTCCCTTCCAACCTAAACCATTCTATGATTTCCAAGAACAATGAAACAGAAAGGACAGGTGATTTTTCATTAATTAGTTTTGGCCAGCTAACAGTTTAACAGAATGACTGGTGGAAAGCTGCTAGGATTAGGTGGTTGTAACCATTAAATGCTATTATAAAGGCTACTTATTCTTCATATTGAAGTAAAAGAAAAAAATACTTGTTAATACTGAAAGTTAGGACAAGACATGTGGATAACTATTTTCCCACTGGTATTCATTTCCACACTTCTCTTTATTCTTTTTTTGGAAAGCACCAAATGACTTCAGGAAAGTCTTGTGGTATTTCTAGTAAAAGTAGTAAAGTAACAAGAATCCTCTAAAGAGGTTTTGTGTTTTGTTTTTTTTTTTTTTTTAAACAAAACAACCCAAACAAAAAACACCACCAAAACCAAAACCAATGCACAAGATGTTCAGCTGGTCCCTTTCTCCCCTTTATTGTACCCCCAATTATTTATATGTTTATATTAAATCTCTGGGAGAGTCAGAAAGGGAGAAACAGAATCAGCCAGGAGTGCAACCTTTTGAGGAGGTGCTGCATTTTCTTTGGATGCGTGCTACATACACCGTAGAGTCAGCACTTTAGCAGAAGTGACAGAAGCCGAGTACCTGCCAATGTCAGGAGTGGAGAAGACAGGTCTTGCAGGAGTGGGAACCTGGAGTGAAACCAGCAGCTCAGCTGGACTCCTGGAATTTCCCTCCAGTAGAAAGTGTTCTGTCTTTAGGGCCCTCCTCACTGTCGCTCCTTTCTTCTTAATCACGCCAGACTTCAACTTAATTGCTGCCTGGCTCATATTTCTTCACATAGATAGTTGAAAACTTCTTAACCCATGTGACCACCTTGATTCCTCACATACATTAGACCACGATGGCTCATGTTTAGATGCTCAGATTTTTGGAAACTCTCCATCCAAAGGAGCTATCTTGTACCATCTTTCCCTTCAAAACCAGCGGTCAGCAACCCAGCCACCTCCTGGTGCAACAGTAGGGGTAAAAGGTAGGGTCCTGACCCTGCTGATGGGTCTTACAACCAGAGGCAAGGGACGCGACCCCAGCCCCAACTGACATGTTTGTTCGTGTAACCCAAGACAAGGTACATGACTTCATGAAGGAGCACACTCTTGTCACCCTGTTGGCAGTCTTTGCTCTTCCCCTATTCCTGGCCCACTAGACAAAAATATCATTTTAATAACATGTTTTTCCATCCCAAAAATGCTCCTGCCCTAGAGGCAAGGGTGGCAGGAGAAGGGCAGAGATCTCTGCAGCAGCAGCTTTGCTGCTCCAGGAACAGAGGGAGAAAACAAAGCTGGCTGAGAGTGGTGACCGTGCCCTGGGTAGTAACTGCAGTAGGGCCACTCCAGATATTAAGCCCTACCTTGGCAGTGGCTGGAATAAGCCTTTCCACAGTCCTTCAGAATGTAAGGGGAGGGAAAAGGGCATGGGGTTGTTTTGCTGTGAACAGCAACCTACTGCTCAAGGCAAATCTCTGCCTAGGACTCTAGGCAGTTCTGGGCTATGGCTTTCATCCCACTATTCTGTATCTACACCCGACAGTTGATAAGATAATTCATTTCTGTTTACCCATTTTCTAGTCAACACAGTGTTACTTGGATCACAACACGAGAAAACCAAATTCTAGAAACAACCTGATAATGTGTGACCTTGGTTATATATACATATACCCAGATGATAATATGTGACCTTGGTTATATATACCCAGATGCCTCAAGGCTAGCTGCCCTATTTCTTCCTGTCTATGCTTTTGCTTGATCTAAACCCATTTCTACCCATTTTCTATGTGTCTGTATCCCTACTTGCTATTTACTTACTTTTCATAAAAATGCTGATTCAGAATTTGTGGTTGACTATATTTCAGATGGTGATACTGATTTTTTTGCAGTTCTATTGAAAATGATGACCATGGAAGTTTGTGGCTTTACATGTGGTTTTGTCAAAAATAGTATTGGTAGGGTTTCTTGGTCATGTGTTTTCTCTAAGTGACAGAGTAGTTTAAAGGAAGACCTCTCAACTCATTCATTTTCAGGGATACCTCAGACTAATTTCTATTTTAGGTTAGATAGATTGACAGAGATAAGTCATTCCTGCACTTTCACATTTGTGCACATAAATATTTTCAGAAGATCTCATGACTTATTTTTGCTCAGTTCCTGAGGGCAACTAGTTATGGTTTTGTTTGAGGAGAGCAGACAGAACGATAGTTCAGAAAACTCCTAGGTCAAAAGCGCTACAACTTCTGCTTACCTACAGCTCTTTTTGTCCCAATATTTCTTGTTGAATAAGTCATTGCTTTCTGTTTTTTTTTTTTTTCCCCTGTCACTTCTGTGGGTAACCAAGGTCAATCTTACTAATATTTTCATGAGGTCCGCGGTTTCCAAAGCACTGTTAACTAGCTACATCTGAACAGTATAAGAAGTTTCTGGGTGCCCAGGATTTCTGATTGAATCAGGCTTTTGATGATGCTGTCTTGGTTTGGGCCGAGGCTGCCATCGAGGGGACCTTAAGACAGGATTGATTTTTATTTGCTGCATATAGAGGCCATTTTGCTGGATGCAGCCACTGGTTGGCCTGGGTACTCCTTGGATGCATCCAGCTACAACTGCACTGGGAAGGTAGGAAGTCAAGGAGTGTGTTGGGGAAACACAAATGGCAGGACCTGAAGTTACTCTGTTCCCATGTTGTTACAGGGGTCTGGGAAACACTAAGGAGTAGGGCATCCAATGGAGCCACTGGATGAGACAAGGCAGCAGAGCAGGCATCAGAAATACCCTTCAGAAGAAGGAGCTGGAGGAAGTACTTGGAAGGCAGCAGGTCTTCCTGCTGGGCAGGCTTTGTTTTCATCCTCACTTAGGGCAAAACTTTCTGCAGCACGTATGTATTTTTCCTCCTCGGTAATAACTGGTCCCTCAGGTAATTTTCGGACAACAATGTGGAAATTATAAGAAAAAAGTTAACCATCAAACAGACCACCACAAAATGCTTTGAGAGGAAAAACCTTGTAAGGTTGGTAGTACTGAAGGTCTTTGGAGGAGGGAAGAGGAGGGGAAGACAGGCAATATGTGAATGATTTTTAACAATTAATAGACATTAGCACACATTTCATAGTTCAGCAGAATGCATTAGAGACACAGCAACAAACTGCTATAAACCTGACCACAAATCTATGAAAGATTATAAGCAGTAATCTCATTATTAGGAATAGCAGATTTTGACTTTAGAAATTTTGAATTAAGAGAAGAGTTTTCTACCACAATGAAAAAAACCCCAAACATAAACCCTGAAGAGAAGTGTGCATATGCCCATACACACTTAGGATTATGGTACAGACATACAAATCTTAGGATTTATTTAGCTGTAATTAAACTAAATCCAAACACACCAAACAAAATGAAGAAGTAGACTATTAAGAGGCAAGAATTATTTTTTTTTTTTATGAATGAACTCCACATGTTTTTTTCTCTGCACAAAGTTGCACAAAATGCTTGAAGGAGCATTAATTCATAGACAATTCACCTATGCTTTATCATCAAACATAGACCATCTAACAATCCAACTGAATACATTTGTGGGTCACCAGTTCTCACAGCCAGCAAAAATAAAGAAGTATCTCTCATTAAAATCCTCAGAATATACAAAACATGAAACAGCAAGACATACAAGTCACATATCTACGCGAAAGGAGCATTCACACCAACCCAAATTAATTCCAGCTCCATTTAAATAACAAACCCTACAGTAATACTAGGAGAATAACAAATATTTACCTCCCATGCCTCTAAAAGGGTCATCTTCTCTTTAGATACTGATTCTGAGAATCCTCCTCAAAATAATTACCAAGGACCAGAACTAGTTTTTGGAGAAGACGCTGAAGGGCCCTCCCTTCACTCCAGCAGAGGCCCTAATTGCCTGCCTCTACTAATGAACTAATCTCAGACACCTGGAACTAGCAGGCTCCATGCCGGGCAGGCAGGGCTCGGGTTACCTAAGAAATGCTCTAAATATATTCACACAAATCACTAACCCTGCAGATGTGCAAATACTGCTTTTGTCATATTGCTGGAGAGATGGACATGTGTTTGCAGTGCTGTAGCACATAAAACCTGAAGATGAATTCATTGTGTTGCTTTAATCCCTTCCAGAGGCCAGGTGGGCACTTGGGGAGCCAGATAACTGTGTTGATTATCCACATTACTCATTGCATTAATCCACCTGTCTGTGTGACACAGAGTATCTCAGATGCTCACAGCATAAATACGTAGGTGGCTGGAAAAAATATATGTATTTCATGAGTGCCTGTTGTCTATAAAATGAAACCTAATCAGGAAGTTAGCCTAAAACTTTGGCTAAAACCTAAACAAGTCCAAACTTTGCTGATGCCTAGAGTTTTTAAAATCACAGTTGAAGGATCTGGAAGTCACCAGAGGATGTAAGCAAGCCTCGGTGTAAGCCTTGTGAGACAAACTACTGCACTTTAAAAAAATTTTAAAAGGTTTTCACAGGCAAAGTTTTCCGTGACCTGAGAAATTAAAGCAGGTGTCATGCAGCTTTCCATCCAATCATCCACAAATGTCTTCTCCTTCCCTGAACTGATTATGCTGATAAACATGTGTCAAATTCTAGGTATACATCTGGTTTCATCTGAGGAGGGAACAATGATATAAGCAAAACATGGTTTAGCAGAAAAATACAGGAGAGCAAGAACAGGCTCTCTTCTTAGTCTTTGACAAATTGCTGAAATATCTAGCTGTCTGGCTTTTAGGTGATGTTCACACAGGCTGATTAATATTAAAAAAAAATTATCTTGATTTGTTCATATGCCTGAAATATAGTGTTATCTCTATTGCTTACATAGACGCAAACACCTAATCCTTTTATAAGCAAAGGTAGGAACACCTTCCCGAATTATCTACGTTTTGTAGGAGGATCTGGCTTTGTAGAATGGATCTAGCTCAGCTAGCTCCCATGCTTTGGAAGAGTAGGCAGGAGATGGTGAATACACTGGCATCAGACAGACAGTGCTGCTGTCACCACTTGACCCTCGGATGCAGGGAGTAGTTGTGCCACAGATGGCAAAATATCTCCTAAGCCAGCATTGAGGAAAGTGAATGCTAAATCCTCGCAAAGGAATTTATCTACTTCTGTTCTCCACAGGGAAAATATTCAACACAATAGCATCCATGCATTCTTTGCTTCTCCTCTCCAATCACACGCTCTCAGTGAAGGTTAAAAAAGATGTGTATGCCTAGGAGCACAAAAAAATATCATCTCCTCTGAAAATTTATCACAATTAAAATAATTAGTGAGACTACCTAAGAAAAAGGCACTTAGGCATTTCAGGAAAGAATTCCTGAATGTTATGTTCATAAGGAAAGGGGATACATAGACCTCTTCACATACCTCAAGATATTTCCTGGAATATATAACATCATCCTGTTATCATACATTAAAAAGCAACAGGAAAAGTTGGGGACTGTATTTAAAGAAAAGAAAATGGTTCAATGACCCCAAACCATGACAATTCTTGGAAAACCTCTTTTTGCTTACTCATATTTTCTTTCTTATTTAGTCACTTATGACAAAGTCACAGGTGATTTACCCTTCTCATGACCTTCTGTCTTTTCACTGAAGTGGTGATCCTAGATATTAATGTGGGCTTTGAGGCTGCTTTTTAAAGCATTTGTTCTCATTTCGGCTGTTATTGATGAGCACTTGTTTTCATAAAGACCTCTGGTTTCACATGCAGGGTAGGCATTCTTACTTCCCATGAGCTGTGGATTCATTTTGCAGTGCAGGAGGGGCTGGGGTACTCCTGGGCACTCCCAGCTGTCTTCCCGCAGAGCCTGAACTCAGCTTCACTTCTCCAAGCACCCAACAATCCCTCCTTGGCCAGGCCAGGCCTCTGAGCTGCTGACCCAAGCGACAGCAGACAGCACAGCTAATTGTCACTGGGTTAAAAAAAAAAAAAAAAAAAAAAAAAAAAAAAAAAAAGAAGCCATATACACACCATATATATACCTGCATATATGTATATCGAGTGTGAATTTAGAGAATACTAGAAAAACCTCTGTCTTTTATAAGCCTCTGCATGTGAAGCTGTCCTTTCCTCTGTCAGGAAGAACTGACAGGTTGCTTGCCATCACCTACTCTCCAGCAAAGTCAGCAGCCCACATTGTCAGCGTGAAAACATCTGTTGAATGGATTTATTGACTAGGTCTTAGGTGCGAGTTGTTGGAGGGTTTTTTTTCCACACTGTTTATTACAGCCCTGACCTAATGAACTTAATTTGTTGACATGTTTCCCTCAGTGTCTTACTTGATCCCGTCTCACATTTCTTTCTACTGTGCTGTTTTCTTGGAAACAGGAGTTCCTGGCGCATCAGCGTGTCCACCAGTTGCAAATCTACCAGGCTCAGATGGCTACAGTTGGCATGGCGGGATTAGATAAACATCGGCCGGTGTCCAGGACCCCGTCTTCCCCCGCTGATTCCACATTACCTCACCCAGCCATGGACCAGCCCAGCCAGCATGTCTACACAACTGGTAGGATTCCCTAAAGATTGTTTTTAATAGGCAGGGCAAATGCGTTTGTTCATGTAGGATCAACAGATTTAAATGCCTCGAATACCTCCTGCAGCAATGCATTGGGTTTTAGCCTTACTGTTCCTTGGGTTTATGACGCTGTACTGGCATCAAGTCAACCAGTGCAGCTGATAAATCACAGGGTTAATATTCACACAGTCATAAATTATTATCATTGACTGTCTCTTGCAATATAGCAACAGGTGCATTTTTGGTGCCTTTAAGTCATTTATAGCTTTTTCTTTCATTTCCCTATCCTCTGGTTCTTTTCTCTGTGTTCTTGTTGCCTGTTTTGTAAGGAGACCACCAATAAGTTGAAGAAAGACCACCAGTAAGTAGGAAAGCTGCAATATAACTCTCAATGTCTTCATTTGACAAGTCAGTCTACGCTACAAGGTTGCTTTCCCTACAGAAAGAGCAAAGCTGTAGCCATGACTAGAAGGGGATGTTGGCTGTAATTTTGGTGTCTTTTAGCAGTTGTATGGAGTCTACAGAGGAAGGTTTTATGGTCAGGCCCTGGGAAGCTCAGTCACTCAGGGAGCAACTCCTATTGATGTGGTCTGGACTGTCCAAAGCAGAGTGATTAGGACCTCCAAAATCTTCAGTGAAAGGAAGAAAAGTGACCATAGAAAACCCGTTTCTTATTATGGGTAATCTAACCTTGCAGGAGGTTCCACCTTTCTAAAAGCCCGAATCTTAGTATAACATTACAGCATGATTAGAAGCAAAGTTTCACTTCACTTTCTGTGCACAAGAAAGGGGAAGTGAATACTTGGAGATACTGTTTATTCAGGTTCCTGCCAGAAGTATCAATTCCTTTACATCAGTTGGCAGAAATTCTCATGCCCTGGAAGCTTACAGCTCTTGAGGCCGTGACTGTGAATTGATGTAGGGTGGAGTCCTTAATGGGCCCTATAAGTGACTGTGGGAGACAGTGTACTCTCCCCTCTCTCCGATTAGAATGTGATCCTGGAAAGCAAAAATTTATTATCTTAAAGAAAAAAAACTGCAAAAGAAAAAGAGATGTCCTTAAAGTACTGCAAGTGGGTAAACGGATGCAAGATGACATTCCAAGATGAAAGACATAATTTCTTCTTCTGTAAATACACTGTCAATTTAGGAATTTCACTTGTTGGGTAACAAACATTTGGATTGTACAGAAAGAAACATGCTAATCCACTTTCCATGAGTTTCTGCAAAAAGACCAGCTGTGTATAGACAGGATTATTAGACCTGGCCACTGTTTTTCTAGTTGTGGTTCACAGAGTCCCCAAAACATTGTAAACTCATTCTAAAAGACTCACAGAGCACACAAAAAGCAAGCTCACTGTGTGTACGTTTCAGTGTCCTGTTCAAATATCTGCAGTTCCACTGGAAAAGTTGAATGGAGTTGCAAATGTAAAGGCTACTGTTTCAGTCTGATTGCTAAGGTTTACAGACACCTTCCTTTATAGGTCCCCAGATGGGGCACTAAGGTCGAAGGGGTTACATGTATCTAGGGACTTGCGGCATCGGTGGAACTGATTAAGAAAGAAAAAGTGAAGTTGAGATGGAAGAACAAGAAAAGGAATGAAATGAGGTAGCACAAACACTGAACTAGGATGGTGTCAGGAAATGGGACATACCAGGCATAAAGAGTTCGAGATCTGACACAAGGAACCCTGGTGGGTTCCATAACGGAGATGCAGACAGTGCATATGCAGAGTCAGGGTGTATTAAGGTCGGGCGGACATTTTAACCCTACTCCTTTAGTAAAGTGTTACTACATGAGCACCAGCAGCAGAAAGAGAGAAGGAAAGAGAGAAGGAAAGAGAAAAAACACTGCTTATTCCAACTGAGATTCACAGTTCTTCACTGAACTCATTTCTCCACTGCTCTTTCAAGATAATCATCTCTACTCATTGAAGAAAAAAATCTTATTTCCACTTTCTCTACAACTTTATGCTTCTCCACTTGTACTCTGTACCTTCATGTCTCTTTTATATCCTTTAGGTACTGGCTGAAGAAGACATAGTACAGCACTGTAGCTGCTTCCAAGCTGTATCTATGCTAACCGGCCAGCCAGTAGCCCCTGGCTGATTGACCAGCTGGCAGGTCCAACAGAGCACATACCTCTGCGTTCACAATGAAGCCTGTCCTTTCTGCTTGAAGAAATCCCTTTCCCTGACATGTCTCTAGGCTTACAGACTTACATATATTAACCTTTATCACTGCAGTTTCTGAGTACATTGAAAATAGAGCTATGTTCTATATTATGAGATTAACACCTTTGGAGTGACAAGGAACACAGACTTTGCAACACCAACAGTTCAGTTACAGTTTCTGTGAACAACTAGATCGATATGTGTGTTATTAACATAGGTATGGTATGGAATGGTATGGTATAGAATGTCTTTATTTGTGCATAGTATCTCCTGAGTCTGGATGGTGCCATAGCATTTATACACTGGTCAGTGGAAAGAAAGTTTTTATCTGTTCTTATACAGCCTTTCCAAAATCCTTTGGGATGAAAGCCCTGAGCAACCTGGTCTGATCACAACGCTGACCTGCTCTGAGAAGATGGTTGGCCTAGAGACCTCTGGAGGGCCCTGCCAACCTGAGCTATCCTGTGCTTTTATGATTTGCTCCCTTAAGAGAGTGCTGGATGCAACCAGCCATTGTCCACAGCAGTTGCAACACTACCATTTTCAAAAGCATGGAAGGAAGGAATGTGTCAGGGGAAAGGAAGAAAATTCTAGCACACCATGAAGTCAGGTCAAATTCACACCTTAGAAATTAACATTAAAACACCTCCCTGCCTTGAATTATTTCTTACAGGTTTGGTTGGTTTGTTTTTTTTTTTCCTTTTTAAAGACAGTAAGAGAAATAAAAGTAGAAGGAAAAGAGAAAAAAAAGTAGAAGGAAAACGGTTGTGGCAAAACATTACATGGGGATCAAATTGAGCCTGTATTTTTGTGAGTCATGAAAGAAAATGCTTTTAGCCAAATATCTGAAGGGAATCAGAATGGTGATGGTTGTGAGAGAGCTATGCAATATATGTGCAGTATATGCCCAAGATAATGAGTTAAAGATGGAAAAAAGTATAAAATCTACTTGATGGTCATTTAGACAGTTTACAGAATACTTGACATTATTTAGTTCAGATCTTTCTTCTGAATAATTTATCAGATATTCTTCCCTTGAGTTTTCTTATTGGTACTGTTGTCCTCTAGAACATTTCACCTTCTTCAAAGCATGCTGTTAGTCAACAATTTTTAAGTCTCTTGCTCTCCCCTCTGTTTAAAATATTATTAAAAGAAGCTGACTCAAACAGAGTATTTTGGAAAAGAATGCTAGGGAGTCCCCACCAGGAAGACCTTGTTTTTCTGGACTTAATGCAAATTCAGTTTCTTTTGTCCTGTGTCCTCTATCATTATATGGTTCAGTGGTGCCACCATTCCAGTCTGTCATCAGGGCCACATTCTGACCTCAGTAATATTGGTGTAAATCCAGAATAAATCCACCAGTCTCAGTGGAGCTGCTCAGATTTACACAAGGAATCTGAGAGCAAAATCTGGCTGTAGGCATTTGTTCTGGAGAGACAGAAAAACCATCTTTTATTAATATTTCACAGCAGTCTGCAATTGAAAACAGTTGTCTCCCTCTCCCTCTTTTTTGTGGGGGTGGGGAGATTATTGGCTGAATCCTGTTAGGGAAATCCTACAGGCTATTTTTAGCACTAAGCTCTACTGCTGCATTGTGGTATTGTACCAAGCACATGTGCTGTATGACCAGCAGCCACACATCTGAATTGCTTGCACATCCTAAATCAATTTAGATGCTTGCAATAAATGAAAACATATATTTCAGTCTTTTCTTAAGTCAATTAATCCTGCTAGAAATAAATTTTACACTGAGTGGTGTGAATATCTTACTATTTAAAAGTTTGGAGCAGATGCTTCTGCCATGCAATGCTGACCTGACCCGATTAAACTGATTTTTGATTCAGACAAAATAATTCATATAGAATAAATTTACATTTTTATTTATATTCTATTTTAGGAAAAATACCAATGCACTAAGGAAGGGATGTTTATACCTATGTCAACCAGAGAAGGCATCCTGAATACACAGTTTCAGCATTTCACTTCAAAACCACTGTTTAATTGTAAACCTGATATAGGTCATCAAAAAGTGTCATTATTATATAGCATCTTGATTCTGTATAATAATAACATAGAAAAAATATATATTTTATTGCTATTAACTGCAGTTTGGACTATGCAAACCTAAGCCTGTAGGGACCATTGATAATTGGAATAAAACATTCATTGAAAAAGTGGCAGGCAGGAGATACTGTCAACTTTCAGCTACTTTTGTTAATGTTTACCAAATGTTTCCATTAAAATCCATTGGACATAACTGCGTACTCTGCCTAAGAGCTTCTGAAGGTCCTGATGCATGTATATTTAGCATCTAAACACCCTCTCTGTTGCGCAGGGGGACAGGAGGACAAGCTTTCTTATCTAATGGTATAATGACCACTGGCAAACTGTACAATCTGAGTATGCAACAAACTATAGAAATTAAAACTTTGGGTGACAGGAAAAGGAAAGCGAGGTATGTGAGCATGCACTTGTGTGCATACTTGCTATTTCAAATCATTTATAAGACTTGATGATAGAGCAGTAAAGCTTATAAATGGTACAGTGCAAATAACTGCAGAAAAAGGAAATTATTAACTGCTTTGACAATGCCAGCAAAGATTTTAAGCTGCATCAGTTTATTGACTCCAGATTTTCAGGGTTTTTTTCTTTAAAAGAAAACAAACTAAGCAAGCAAATACCAGAATTTATTGCTAATGAACTATTTTGTTTGTTAGCTAATCATTTAGCATAAACTTAGTTGCATATAGGTATTATTGTTGTGTTCTCCTTATGTTAAACATAATTTTTGTATTATCATTTTCACTTAAATAGCAAGATCCCAAAGGATCAGTTCTAAAGTGCATGAGCTAAGAAGTATGGCAGCATAAATATTTCTAGAGCAGCATAATTTCTGGCTAGCTTCTGAATTATCTCAGAACCCTAACTTGATATCGTCCACAATGTATACAGACTTTTATTCAGTAAAGTTCTTAAATACTTTATTAAAGTTCAATATCCATTCAAGAAATTTGCTGAATAAGGGCGGTATTGAGCTTGTTGTTGAATCTGGACTTTGATTTTGTGTTTTCTTCACCGGCTGACTTTTTAGTAACAGGCTAACACAATTTTCCCAGAAATGTGTTGGCATCTGCAGTAGTGGTGGCACATAAGAAAGAGGTTCTGAACGCCAAGTTTTGCAGCTTGGAGAAATTGTTAATTTGAGTCCCTTTTAACTGTAAGGGGAAGAAAATTCTAAATGTTTCCCAAATGAAAATGTTTCACAGGGGTAAGAAAATATCTTTTGTTCCAGACATTTCTGAGGGAAATGCAAACAACAAGTAAATAAATAAAATAATTTTTCAGTGTTTCAGACTTGTTTTGAAAGCCTTGAAAATTGAGTTTAGCTCAAGCCTACTTGCTAAAATGTCTCTTTTGCTCCCAATGCACAGCAATGTGATATTGATAGCTGTTCCATATAAAGTTGTTCTGTCCTTGAATAAATGAGCGTAGAAAATTCAAAAGGAACCTTGCATTGCAGTCTAACAACAGGATTTGGTCCTAATTGAGTAGTGGGTGGAACTTTTCTTTTTAATGAAAAAGGACTCTGGCTGCCACTGCTGCAACTCTCTGAAACTTTCATCTGATATGCTTTGAGATCTGGAATTAATATAGTATTATTTAAGCAGTACAAATACAGAGTAGCGTTGTCATTTCAAAATTTATTTTAAAAGGATTTTCTGAATGATTTTCCTTACACTGTTATAAATATATAACCTTTTATTGTTATATACAGGTTAACAGCCTTAGCTGACCTTACGCACTAGAGAAAGAGAAAACAAGTGATTCAGTAACAGGACTGATTTTTTTAAGCCATAAAATCTTTAACAAGACAGCACCCAATTTCCTTTCTTCTTTACAGTTAATTGTATTTATTAGTATCATTTCTTAAGAATTCATTTTTGCCTTATCACTGTCACAAGATGTACCTTTTAAGTGAAAATTCAGAGTCTCCCAGAGGAAAGGGGAATTAAGATCCAGAGTTTTCATCTTGCTTTAACTGTCAAATAAAATCCAGTTGTACTCTAGTATGCATAACATGGAACAGTATAACTTGCGTTTGTTTCATCTGCTGTTTCTTATTGTACTGTCTTTGTGCTGAAGGTGTTGTGTATGACAGTCTGATGCTGAAGCACCAGTGTATGTGTGGCAACTATGCTAATCACCCTGAACATGCTGGAAGGATCCAAAGCATCTGGTCAAGGCTGCAAGAAACTGGGTTGCTGAACAAGTGCGAGGTAATAAAAAATAAAGACCATATACTTGACTTGTTAACGTAAATGCCAAATTTATTAAATCCTAAATCTGTCTTACTTCTGTAATTTTAGAGAGTAATTTGTCTTAGGAATTATTTGGACTTAACTGACAATATTAAAATAATGCATTCTAGGAAAGCACCCTTCCTAATCAGAAAACAGAGATTTTACACAATGAAAGTCATTTGTCCATATGCATCAGAACATAAAATCCAGACATGACTGTTCCTCACCTTGATATAGGAAGGTAGACCAGCAGTAGTCAAACAGCAAGTGCAGTCTTTTCAATAGCAGTTCTTAACTTTTTCAAGCAGCCAAAGATTTTACTGCTGTAGTAACGTAGAACACTGCTTTTATTTAATGTAGTTTGTATCACTCCATAAGCACATTGCATCTTGTCTTATTTCAGACTCTAAACTCTGTTTTCATAGCATTTTCATCCGCCTGTTGTACAATGGGTACCAAGTCAAAATCTGAGACATTGTAGACAATATCAGCAAGCGTGGAGCTTTCTTCTGCTTTGATTTCTCCCACAAAATTGCATATTAAAACATCATGCTTAAATCAAATATGGGCTCTGAGGTTCATATGCATCTTGGGTTATTGAAAAACAGCCTTTTCCTACCATTCACTGCTTCCCATGAGCTGTGCAGCACTGTCAACTTCTGCAGAAGCCTGTGGCAATTGAGGGTTGTTTACTCTGTTGCAGCACAAGTTAACAAAGTTCAACACAAACCTGTTTATGTTTTGCAGGATCCCTAAATTACCAGGGCTCTTATACTCTGTTTTCTTTAATTACTTTTATTTATATACTTAGGTTTTTACAAACCCAGAGGAACTGGTACAATAGGTCCCTTTGATTAGCTATTAGTGACTGTCCACAAAGATTTTCTGCAGGTAGCTTAGTGTACTGGGCAGTGAGATAGTGCAAGAGCTAGAAATGGATTTGTTGTATTCAGTCATCTAACTAGATGGCAGCACTCTAACAGGCTAATGTTTTTTTTAGCTTGGATAACTTTTTCAATCTTCAAGAAGAGTTTCTTTCAGCAGGGCCCTGAAGGCCACACATCACACGAGTGGTTTCCTTGGTGGGATCACATACTTAAGGAGTAAGTTAAACACACAGCTGAGTGCTTTACTAAAATAAGGCCTAGTTACCTTGTTGACTCAGGATACATGTTATAAAGAAAGACAAAAAAGGGAGAAAAAAAGCAAAACACAATGTACTACCATGTGTTGCTTTCTTCCATGATAAACAGATATTGCTGAACTGTAAATTGTGTGGATCTGGAAAAGGTGTAAATTGGTAAAGCAGTATAGGTTAGTCTGAGGCGTATGCAGTCCAATAGCTTCCCGGAATATTCAGTTTCCTCTTACAATTCTGTGATTTCAAAGACTGAAATATAGCCTATTAGGTCTTGCAAAATCCAGTGAGCGGGCAGAGGGGAAATAAGTCACTTTATGTCGAATAACATTTAGTTAATTTTGACTCCCATTGTGTGCTTTGAAATGAGGCTGGAATGTGAAACGAGCTGTCAAAATATAAACTCTGATGATAAAGCTTTGAGGAACCTCAGTGTGAAGCTGATGCATAGATCTGGTGTTTATCTTGAACCTCTTATGTAGCTAAGGACAGATTATATTTGATGATGCAAATCTGTCCTTTGTTTCACTGAATTCTCTAACACTTGCTTGACATCAAACGTCCTTAAATCTGCTCACTTTTCAAAATAAAGAAGGATGTGGTGATTTGCTTTAGTGGTGCTTTGATTCAGCTGAATATATGAGTCATATCACTAAAGGAGTGGTTCTTGCATGTCAAGAAATAATAGGCCACAATTTGGAATATACCACACTGAGGATGCAGAGCCAAAGCACCATGGGCAATTCCAATGTCTCTTTTACTGACTTCCAAATGCCCCCTCATAGACATTAGTATTTCTCAATTTAATTTCTTAATATAATTTCCCACAGTTTCTGTCAGAAGCAGTGAGGAGATGGGAGGAGATCACTGGTCAGGTTTTGTCATGTGCACTGCCTCGTGCCAGAAGGGAAGCTTCGGAACAGCAACCTGCAACAGCCGCTTAGGAAATCCTCTGCAGTAACTGTGAACCTTCTTATTTTTTTCTTTTAGTGAAACAATAGTCCCACAAGAGGGCTGCAGTCCCACCCTTTGTCTTATGAGGAGTTTCAGGATCAAAGCTAATTCAGTCAGTGGTAGCTCAGATCTTGTTACCTTGCAATGTGTGTATCCTTAGCCACAGGCCTGTGCCAGAGGGCTCTCTCTATTTTCTTAATCTACCAAGAAACGCTTATAAAAATCATAGAATCATAGAATCGTCTAGGTTGGAAGTTACCTTTAAGATCATTGAGTCCAACCATTAACGTAAGACTGCCAAAACCATGTCCCTAAGCACCACGTCTACCCATCTTTTAAATACCCCCAGGGATGCTGATTCCACCACTTCCCTGGGCAGCCTGTTCCAATGTTTGATAACCCTTTCGGTGAATAACTTTTTCCTAATATCCATCCTAAACCTCCCCCGGCACAATTTGAGGCCATTTCCTCTTGTCCTATCTCTTGTTACCTGGGAGAAGAGAGTGACCCCCACCGTGCTACAACCTCCTTTCAGATAGTTGTAGACAGCAATAATGTCTCCCTTGAGCCTCCTTTTCTCCAGACTAAACAACCCCAGTTCCCTCAGCCGCTCCTCATAAGACTTGTGCTCTAAACCCCTCACCAGCTTCATTGCCCTTCTCTGGACACATTCTAGAGCCTCAATATCTTTCTATGTCTATACAATCTTTGTTATCTATACAGGGAACAAAGTGTGGTTCGTAAATCACAGGGTGTGGATTAACCCCTCACGCAGCAAAGGTCTACGGCCCTGGAGAGAGAAGGCTGGCCAAGTGCACAGACAACCATGATCTTTAACTGGACATGCAATGATGGAAGTCATATATACTGGGCTGACACTATGCTTGCTGCAGTTAATAGATTAAGCTAGGTAGCTTAATTTAGACTTAATCTATTACCTGTATATATATTGCTCATATTGCCCCCATATATAGCATATTTAAATTATAACTTGGTAAAATCATACCAAGGTTTGACTGGGGTACTCAAAGCTCTGCTTTCACTACAAAACAAAATGTGCCTGGGACTGTTCTCCACCACTGTGGCCAACTGGCATGGAAAAGCCCATGTTCATACTACCAGGAATGCTCCCTGGCCCATGCCAGTGACCAAACCATGTCTGGGAGTTGTTCGGGAGAGTACTAGTTGCTGCTCAGCCAAAACGGTGTGAAGGACCACTTCAGCAATTTAATAGTACAGATGATTGTGTTCCTCTGCCTGGAAATGTTTCCTGGCACTGCTTAATTTACTGCTGCAGACACAGTCAAAAGGACTTGCTTCTCCAGACTGTTTTTTGTCTTTCTAGCCATAGATATTTGAGCTCTAGGGTTATTCAAACAACAATTTAGAGGATTTTTGCTAAACTGAGAAACTAGTTCTAGCTTTTGGAACTGTTTTTAATCGCATTACTCTTCCAAATAGACAGACTACTTCCCCCATCGGCTTTCCCAAGACAAAGGAGAAACACATCTATGTCATGGCCAGCCCTGGAGAGTGGGATTTGAGAGACCAGTCCCTGACTGAGTCCAGGGCAAGACAGTGGAGTAATTTCTCCCCATAATGGACTTTTTTATGGTCCTGGTATATAGGTATTGGGAAAATAAAATTCAGGTTCAATATTTTTGCATTAGGTTAAAAGTTTTGTGTACATTTACTGAAATACCTATTCTGTGTTTGGTAAAGGCTGACAGATGTAGAACAGTTATCAAATGCAGTACCAGAACAGGGCAGGTAAAAGATGCAAAGATTTGCATAAAAACATCCATTATCTCCTTTTTTTTTTTGCAATTTTCTCTTGGTAAAGAGCAATGCATAGTTGCCCTACCTTTGGGACAAAAAAAAAAAAAAAAAAAGACTGAATTATGTTTTGGTAGTGGTGTCTGCTTTCTACTTGTTCTAGGGAGAGGAAGTATTTACATAACTCCTTTGGGGCCATAATTTATGCACACATGACTGACGTTAGGCTACACTGATCAGCACAGTTTTAGAAAAGAAGAATGTAGACACGGTCCTACTTTATGCCCCCCAACACTACTTCCTGCAGGGACTGTGGTCCAGCAGTATTTTTCTTTTCAGCCTGGAATTTGATCTGAATTTTGGTAGTTTTCTGGATTAGGAAGACATCTTACACCTCCAGCTGTCCACATCTCATGGACTTAAGGGGAGAGAATGAAGGAATTTAAAGATTTTAAAACCTTTGAGTCTGCCAGATCACAAAGACTGAAATATATTGAAAAATCCCATACTACAGGAAAATTAGCCCACAGAGACTAAGAGCAAAATTTGAACATAATCAGGTTAAGCAATCAAAGACCAAAACATATGAAGAGAATAAATGCATCTCTATATGGGTGCACCATGTTAGAGATATGGCTGCAATTCCCACGTAATGGAAAGAGAGCAAGGCATGCGGGTGTATTGACTGGCAAAAGATCCATATTATCTATGTATATATTTCTTTTTTTAAAAGAGAGAATTTAACAGCTATGAGAAATCCCAGAAAAGCAGAAAAGACTATGAAGACCTTGTTTACAAATTAGATAGCCTAAGGGAATTTCAGAGACATTATCTCCATACAAATAGTTGCACTAAAGGCAATGGACATCTTACATGGAGAGACTCGAGTGAGAAATATTGCTTAAGCTATGTCAACAATTCCTGTTAGTTTAGCAGAGAGAAACAGGCGGTGTCATCTTTGTCTTTTTGAATCTCTGGCCGTGCAAGAGTTTAGTCTGCTGAAAGTCTAATCCAAATCTTCAGGTTAATAGAGGTTATCTGTGTGAAACTTTAATGGTCTACTTTAAACAGAAGACCTGACTAGACACTCCTCCTTGACCTTACATTCTGTGAAAGGTGAAAGCATTTTCCCATTGTGGGGAGAATAACTTTCTAGTTCTAGACTGATTTTTGAAGCACTCAGGTGAAGTAGTTTGCTCTCCTGAGATGTGGAAATGTCTCCATTGATGAGGGAACAGCATATGTCAGAGAGAGCCAACACACAAATTGTCATGCACGTCAGAAAAGGATGACTTGCCTTCTCCTGTGGATGAAGTACATGGATGGATGCAGTTATTCAAGTCCCCCTGAATGAAACAAATACTGTTCATAAGTTCTCCTACACTATTTCTCCTTTGTCATTGGCTTTATGCCAATTTTCTGCTTTCTACTACATTTTAGGCTTTTGATAATACCATGGTCGATGAAAATTAAGACAGACACTTTAAAATAAAAAAGATGTGGTTAAAAGTGTACATGTGAAGTTATACAAATGCATATGTTATGTTGTCTGATAACTCATGACAGTGAGAGCCAGAAACTATTGCTTTGCATAACTGAAGTTACATGATCCCAGATTCTGGCAACAGACTTATGACATATACCTCTGTAGATCTGCTAAATCCTGACACCGTTGTATAAGAAGAGCTGTTCTAAGTAGTCATTACAGGTATTTTTTAATACGAATTATGTTTTCCTCTGTGTAGAACCTCAGATAATTGGAATTTTAATGTTATTGCAAATGGCTTGACAGGCGGAGATACTGCAAGGGTGGAGTGAAAGGAACAGTAAATGAGGAGGTGCAAATGCAGAACCGGCACAGATGTGTGCACTGTTTACCCTTCCCTTTCCTCCTGCCATTTACTGTGTAAATGTGCTTGCCGATGCTCAAGGTTAGAGCTGGAGAAGCTATGGAGAAAGAGCAGCTCAGCTGTTGGCTGTGCCCCAAGGACCTCACTGCTGGGAGCAGCCTGCGGTAGGGGGTCCTGTTGGGTGCTGTTCAATTTCTGCACCAAACATCTTTCTGCCCAAAACAATCTGACTGGCAATATTGGGTAGTAAGTAGCTCCTTGGCAAACCATTGTGGGGAAGCCACTTGCAGACCCTACTCAGTTAGGGCAAATCACCATGTTCGGTAGAATATCACAGAGCTCCCTGTTGTAAGAATAACAGCTAGCTGTGGGTCTTTTTATAGTTAAAGTGATATGGCATTTAACAGCCCTTTAAAAGAGCCAGACAATTAAGTCTCTTAAACATCTCTTAAAGATTTTTTGTATAACTTGTAGAAAATATATGACCAGAGAGTGAGTATTTTACTCAAGGTTCTTTGATGTGACCTTCATAAAATACCTCTTTACTTTTCTCATACGTTTATTTTAGCCGTCCTAAAAGCCAGCCTCCCTTCCCAATTTTGCTGTGGAGAATTGGGTATATAGATTTTAAAGCAGCTTATTAGAAACATAGACCTTAATGAGAATGGATGAACGAATAAATGTTACCAGTCACCTCACTTGTGAAGAAAAACATTTTATCTGACCCAGAAGAATCATTACAGCGTTTACTGACTCCATGAAGTAACACAATGTGCTGATTTTGATTGTGCAACTGTGTGTTAAAAGGATGTGAGTGCACTGCTACAAATTCTCATGTGAGACTGGGAGAGGCTTGAAGAAATTAGAGATGAAAAAGGGTTTATTAAGTCATTTAGTTCTTGGATCATTCCCTAAAATGTTTTTTCCACTGCTGCGTCCAGTCAAGTTTTAAACATTGCAAGAAATAGGGCTTCCACCATTTCCCTGAGGGGGAGCTTGATCCAGAGAGATCTAACTCTTAGGACATTTTTCCTGATTAATCAGAAAAAATTGCCACTGCTTAACTCAATATAAATTGTGCATGGTTCTTCTGACACCCCCCCCTCCCCCAGCAGCTCCTTTCTTCCACGGTGTACATGCTTTTTATAATTTATAGTATTGCTTTCGTCTAGTGAAGAAGCTGATGCCTTCTGATGTTCATGAGTAGGTGATGGATATAATAAGAATTACAACTTAACCTCTAAGAAATCTAGAATTGAATGGTATTTCTGCAACATGTTAGTCTATTAAGAATAGGATGATTTATTCAGATAACTTCTGTACCTGTTTATCTGTAGACCTTGACAGTCAGATAGATCCACAGTCTAAGTTTTGAGAGCTTTTGCCCCAGGTATCCATAAGGACTAGCTCTGCAAGTAGAGTCCAAGACCTTAAAGAAAAGGCTCTTTTCCCTCTACATTGTCCGATATCAACAGGAAAGATGATCCTGGGACCAGAACTTTGTTGACAGTGCTGTTTATTATGCCCAAACCTGAACAAAATCTGCTTCACGTTGCTGTGTCTGCAAAGGCTGTGCAGCACTAGCACAAGCAGAGAAGTAAATATTTTTATGACAAGCTATAACTCCAAATACATATAAGGGATAGGTTTCCTAAATAAGAAAGTGTTATTTTTATCTTTTCTTCCTTCTTTCCTATCTTCCTTCCTTCCTAAACTGATTAAATTTCAATGGATTTATAGAAAGACATCCCAGTTTTTTTAACACTGATTTAAGTGGGGAGAGTACAGCCTCGAGAAACAGTTAAAGAGAAAAACTCCACTTACAAAAATTTAAGGAAGCAAGTGAGTCAGCATGTGTAACAGCAAAAATAATCCTGGGATATCAAACATACATTAAAAGAATGAAAAGATATATAAATATTTTATTAAAGCATTTAAAATTTAATTTTCTTCTCCCTGGCTCTCCTCACTGTGATCATGTTCTTCCTAGCAGCATAAATCACAAGTACTAGTAGTAATGCAAAAAACATTAATCCTCATTCAGAACACATCTGCAGTTTACAGGTGTGAATAAGTTTTTGTTCTTTAAACTAGATTTTTTCTAGCTAGCATTCTTACTTAAGAAATAAACCTTTTGGTCTGTACCTCTTATCTCTATAATGTAGAAAATAGGCAGAATCTTTTCTTTTTCTTGTATGTGAAACCCTGTATGAAGTTAACTCTGCTAAGACTTAAGTGAAACATTCGTGATAAACCACACACGCATTTGTTTTTCGTATAGCATTACTTTAATAAACAAATCAGTGTCACATTCCTGCATGATGCAATTTCAACCCATTATTAATCATACTAAATGTTATTTCGGACCTTTACTTTTTTTTTTTTTCTCCCTAAATATTGTCAGTGGAATATTGTAGGCCTCTGCTGTTTTCTTTCAGCGAATTCGAGGTCGAAAAGCCAGTCTGGAGGAAATACAGCTGGTTCACTCTGAACATCATTCACTGCTGTATGGCACCAGCCCCCTGAACAGACAGAAGCTGGACCCCAGGAAACTCCTAGGTCTGTACAGGCCTCTATTCTACTGAGAACAGCACATTCCAGCACTGTCATTAGTCATAGCTGGTGTCAGTTTAAAATACTTGGCAAGCAGTGTGACAAAAATTCACTTTTTCCAAATGCATTGCTATGTGGAAGGAGAATGTTACAATGGGAGCCAAATATAGATTAGCAAAATGCACAGGCTGGAAAGCAGCAATAGAAATTTCTCCTCATTCGCTTCAGAAATCACCGAAGTGTTAACCCTTTACTGTAATTTGTTCTCCACTGGAGGTCAGTGGCAATTTTGAACACGGTTGGTCTTCTATCTCCTTGTGTTCTTTAATTTGAAAACGGGACTTTAAGATACACTTGCTTGTCAGATTTGCTTGTTTGCTGTTCTCATTTGCTTTATTTCAATTATTTCAGCCATGCTGAGTGCAGATACCATGCCTAAGTCTTGCTGATAAGTGAACTTTAATTTGATGTCTTCCCATTATGCAGGATATGATACCTTTCTGAATAAGAGGGGGGAAAAACACATTAAAATATTAAATAGACCTATGGATGTGCAAGAGCAGAAAACTGACAGGATTTAAACAGCAAATGCCTTAATGTACAGCAAATTCTCAGTATATGCTTATTATAATAGAAAAGCAGGGTTAAATTGAGCTTTGCCATGAGTGTAGCATGAAGCAGATCTACTTGTCAGACCTGCTACAGAGAATGTGAAAGGAAACACACAAAAAACCTAGTACATTTTGGGAATAATCTGTGAGTGAAATCCTGCCCTTTATGTCCCAGCACACTGGATGCAACACTCTAACTCTCAGCTGTTTTTATAAGACTTATTCGAAGATGTGGAGCTTTTCCTAAATGTAATGAAACCCAACCCAAGCAAAAACAATACTAGCCATCAAAAGAAATTGCCGCCACAGTTCTAGAAATACACAGCACTTATTTTGTTTTGGAAACTAATGGTAAGAATTTCTTCTGTAAGGCAGACTGTTGCTTCAGGGAGTCATGAGTAGATAAGAAAAATGTCTTATGTAAGTTTGTACATCTTCTTAGCCAAAGTAACATAAAAAAAAAATACTTACGGTATGATAGATTCTCAGGAGCTTGAACTTCCAAGGTAGGAAATCCCCCTTTAAAAAAAACCAAAACACAACAACCCCCCCCAAAAAAAAGTTTCCAAGAAAAAGCTCTAAATTCCTGCAAAATGAAAATTTGGAAACATTTTGATTTGAGTTCATCAACATTGTCAAAATGTTCCATTTTGATACAGTTAAGCATTTCATTTAAATTTTGTTGGGTTTGATTCATTTCATTTTAATTTTTACATTATTTGAAACAACATGCATTGATATAAAATATTGTTCCTATTTTGGATCTCAGAGTTGACCACCATATAGGATGCAGTGTGTAGTTGCTGTTACAAGGTGAAAAAAGGAATGGACCCAGGTATCCTCACTGTGTTTCTGCCTATGTACAGAGAATGCAGAAAGCTTTGTTTACGCAGTCTCAGAAAACCATTTCTTTGCCCACAGTTCTTTACTCTACACTCTCTGCCTTTTTCACTTGACACATAGTCCAAAACATTTACTCTCTGAGTTTATATCAAGATCACACTCCTAGCATATATTCTGAGTGTATCCTTGGCTTATTGCCCTTTTCTGTCTCTGTTTCTAAGATGTTTTCTTGCTGCCTCTCACATGGCCTTTTACCAAGACAACAGTCAATGAAACACTCTTCCCACATGCTTTTGCATGTGCCTGTTTTTTGGCTGGAAGCTCTAATCTTTTGAACTTCCAGACTCTCACTTAAAGGAACTTAATTGTCTCTTACATTTTTCCAAAATGCAGTGTGACTGTTCCACCTTTCTTTGTCCCCAGCTCAGTGAGGTTGAATCTAACCGATTCTGACACTAAAATTAACATCTTGGTATAGTATAGAAATTCAAAATCATGTGCAGCAAAGAAAAAATCTAACGGAAATGTTTCTTATCAAAAATGTCATCAATAACAACATTGTCTCATAAAACATTTCTATCTCAATGAAAGTGCTTTTTTTTTGCTACAGAAATTGTTCCATCAAATTATGGCTTTGCATCCTAATGAAAAGGAGGACCTACCCATTCTTTCCCTTACTCTTCTACCCACCCAAAAAGACAGAGGCACAATTTGTTCTCTACTTGTGCTCCAGAAAAGTGTTTGTTCCCTGTCCCTGTTCAGAAGAGTACATCTGCATTGTCTGAAGGTCTTTTTTCTTTTGCTAACAAGCAGCTTCTGTATCTTCCAGACAGAAGAGAAACACTTCAAGGAATGAAATTTAAGCATGGCTAGGTCTAGAAATGTGCTCTTTGTCAATAAATGCTTATTTCAGTGTCCCTCTTCGGGAAAAAAAACTTCTGGAAGGCTGCAAAGCAAAACATCTGTAAACTACTGAAATCAGTGAGAACTATGCACACAGTTATAGTTCACATATTCTTAATGCTTTCAGAGTATAAACTTGGCTTTATTTTCCCTGCAACGGGACCTACAAATGCAGCTATTGCAAATGATCATTTCAACTTATACACTATTGCGTAGTTAAGCTTTTGGCCGATCATATTTCAGTGCAGTGTGTTAAGCAACATGTTATGTTGCATTATGTTGTCTTGATATGAAGGAAACTAATATGCAGGCTATGTGTCACATCGTATTAAGGTTTCATGTGACAGACTCCAAACTTTCAAACCTCTTTGAATAAGCTCAAGGGCAGAACAGTTATCAAACAGGTCTTACAAATTTGTGTGCTTTTTCCCTCTCCAACCATAATTAAGAAAGTGTTTCTAGAAATCAAGTTTCCAATGATTACAAGCTTGTAAAAGTGAGAAATATTCTGTCAACACATCCATGACGGTGAGGCAGTATTTAGGGTACAACTAAAAGATGCATTCACAGACCACCTGTGCAACTGCAATTTCAAGTTAGTGAAAAAATGAACACTTAGCAGAAATGGCTTTGTTCTTGTGCGATAATACTGAAAACAACTAGGTTCCTCAAACTGTGCCTTTTCACAAGTGAATAGGCTTTTAAATTTGTATATTTTTTTGAAAGAGAGTTTTTGCCCGTCACTTTCCTGCTCATCAGACTCTCAATCCCCAATTGTCAACCTCATAAGCAGCTTTCTTGACTTCTGTAGGGGCCCTGATCTCAGTCAGTGATGGGTACCTCAGCACCTAATTTGACTAATCATCTTTTACCGCCTTTGTGAGTTGACATTTTAGAATAAAAATCTTGGATAATTTTTCTAGCTCTGTCAGTAAATTGTTGTGCTGAATCTTTTCTAAAAGATCTTTTTTTCTGAAGTGATTTGCTGGTGACTGCAAACTATGTACTGATGCAAAGCCAAAACCAGTATGATTATTTAAAATCTGTCTTCTGTCTTACTTGAAGTATCCCAAAATCTTTTTTTTTATTATTATTCTGCGGGTATCCTGGGGTGTGGAAAAGTGTTACTTGAAAAATGACTGCTATTTACTAAGTTATGCTGGGGCATCACCTCCAAGCATCATGGGAAATTCCCACATCGATTCATTTTCAGGGTTTGCTTTTTGCTATTGATTTTCTTTTATAACAAGGAGTGTTGTCAGCTCTTTCTTTTCCGTAGGGCTAGCTAAGTCATGGTCTCACTTCCTCTTAGTAGAACATTTCCCCACTGTTCTTTTCATGAAATCTCAATGTTTTTCTTGATCTGCAAGGTCTGTTATCCACTTTTTTTGACAATCTTGCAATAAGAAGTGAGTATCCTGGCAAGGTGCTTGATATACTGAAAAGGTTTCATGCTTGTTTCCCCCCGTTTTAGTACTACCTGTTGATTGATTTTAGTGTCCTTCCTCACCATCTGCTTTTCTGTTTTCACTTTGCATTTGTTGTTTTTGATAGTGTTTACCATGCACAATGTGCCCAACTGCAGGGAGATAAATGAGAATTCATCTGTTCTCTCTTATGTCCCAACTCTGCAATGGAATTTAAGAAAAAAGGTCTAGTCATTCAATATTCTAAAAATGCCTTCTTTTATCTCAAATTACAGCTTATGTTTCCGTTAATGTTTCCTGGCACTTTAACAGCACTAATTTTTTAGTTACCTGCCCGAGACTTTTTGATCTTCCCCACAGTAAAAAGTGAAAAATTGCCGTTCGCACTGGTCCCTGGATCTGTTTAGCAAGAGATCTGGGAACTCCTCCTGTACCTCTGCTCTGACAATCTCCTGCAGCCAACATTCCCGTGCATGTCTGGAGCCATTAGGACTCACAGTATGAGAACAGTCCGCATAGCTGCTGCACCTGCATTTCCCCTGGTAGCTCCACAGGAGGGTTTGTTTGGCTTCTCTCGCACACTGTGCAAGCTGATCAAAGGCCTCTAGTTGGTTAAAAATGCATCTTGGATTTTACTCAAAGTATAAAGCACTTTCTTCGTGTCAGACCTTGCAGTCTGGTCTCTCGTACTTCAAAGATGATGGCTTATAATTGTCTTTATGCGTTTCATTGGCACCTGCTAAACATGAGTAACTGCAGCGTTCGCCCCTTCCATAACAATGGGTGGCTCCTCTAGGTAACCTGAGTGATTCACTATCTAACGTTTCCTCCAGATGGCAAAGTTACAAAGCCAGTTCTGTGATACAGCAGGGGAAAAGCCTATGTTCTCTTCCACAGCTGCCTTAGGATCAGATTACACACTGGTATAGGAACTGCATCAAATCCTGACATCCTTACTTGATTTTTGTATCGTCCTTATCAAGACAAACAGTGATTTTAGTGGTACAAAAAAAAGAAAATATGAATGAATAAAAAGAGAGTATAAATATTAAGATAAACCTTATCACGTTATCTAATTTATAGAGCAGAGTAAGATAGAAATTAGATTCTAAAGCCTACTAAGTTTTTGTTCCCTTTAGTAGAATGCATTTAGAGAGTAAAACTGAAACAAGTAGAATTTCATCTTATATTTTAAAAACATTAACATATTCATTGATGGTATGTAAATGAAGAGAACAGCATTTTTGCATAGATAAGAAGACTAAGACTGCAATTTTCAGAGGAGAAACTTTTTGGAGAGATGAAGTTAAGAAATTAGTCATCAGTTTCATGTAAGCTTAATGAGGTTCCCTCTGTTGTCAGTGAAAAGAAACAGGCAGTTCTCAAGTATAATTCATTCTATTAGTCATCTAGGCTGGGTAGAGGTGCCTACCTCACTCCACTGGCTGTAGGAGAAGCTGAGATAACTAGTTTAGACAAGCTGCTTATCAGCTACAGATATTGGGATGACTAGTCGCCCTAGTTCAGAGTGACTTTCTGTGGAGATTCGATCATTATACTCCTTTGAAACTGCTGCTTACCAATCTTAAGATTTGTCACTGTTGCAAAAGAGTACCTTAAATGTCCCATGGCTGATTTTCTTTCTAAGTACGATTAATATTTTTTATTCTAATATATGGCATTTGCATTGTGTGATACTGAAATCTGAATTACTGTAAAGAGTGATTACTTATCCAGTATTTAAATGTCTTTTTGATAAATGATGCTTATTGTTTCTTTTTTTCTTTAATATATAGGAAACGTGTCTCAAAAACTCTTTTCCTTGTTGCCTTGTGGGGGACTTGGGGTAAGTAGATGTTTATTTTTTCGCAAGAGGGACAGCACGCAACATATGTATTCATTCATGAATTTTGTAGCACTATTGCATTATCAGTTCAAAGTCTTCAGAAGCTGATAAAAAATAGAGAGATGAAACCTGAGCTATTACCATACTGTGTTTTCAAAGACACAGAAGACAGTACATTACAATAAGCATATGGAACAGTTAGATAGGAACATATTTTGTGGTAATGTGTACATTTCTTCATTGTCCCACTTCGGGTTTTTCACATGAGCTCTGTTTTTGAGGAAAGTAACACGGGTGCAATTGTTGCAGCAGAATGAGCTTTGGAGAAGCTGTTTTGTGAGCTGTTGAAAAGCAAATATAGCTTTACTTTTCTCAGAAAGGACAAAGAAATTACAAAGTCTAACTTTTAGCATGAGAAGTACTCATTAGCTGCTTGGGTGTTGTTAAACTAATAAATTATTTGAGCATTTTTGTATCCTGTTTTGAAATGTATTCATTCTGAAATACAAGCTTGTGAATATTAGGACACAGCAGACAAAAATCTGCAGACAAAAAACTGTTGCAGCACTAGGTAAAACACTTTTTGTCCAGCTGGGTCCATTATTTACTGATGTCAGCAATATCAAAGGGAAATGATGATATCACTAGATATTGATGGACTGGCTGGCTGGTGCATAAATTTTTTAGTTCCCTTTCACTATTTCTGAGCATGCAACAACACAGCCACAATTTCTGGAGGTCAACTTCAAATGCAACCTTCTAAAATTTTATTTACTTTTATCCTTCACAAAGGATAAATTCCATACCATACTAGTCTTGTTTCTAGTAGGTTTTTTTATTATGAGATATCTGACAGAAGAAATACTTGTTTTGTAAGGTTTTAACACATGAAAAAGGAAAATTCAATTTTAGCTTTCAGTATTTAGCAATTTTTGAGGATTTCTGAACTATGAGTTAAGGAACAAAGAATTAGGAAGTGGTTATCATTCCAGCTCCTCTACTGCAGACTTAGCTTGCTGAGGATTCTGCCTAAAATTTGGAACTTGGTGACTAGCAACTTGCTAATTTTGAAAGTTGGGGGTCATTTCTGTATGTGAAACAGCTAACATTACAATTGACACGTAGACATGCATGTCCACATGCACCTTTGTGCACTACCATGTGCACGTATGCCCACATACATGCATATATGCACACATTTCTGCATTAAAAAGGGTAATTTTTCACACTGTTGTTGTGGTTATTAAGAAGTTTAGAAAAAACTGAACAAGGGATTAATAAAGTTGAGAAAGAATGTTGTTCAGGCTTCTGAGTAAAGAGAAACTGATATAAAATTTCTTGACAAATCTTTTTGAGGGCTTTGGAAAGTACATAGGACTGTGGTATGCTTTGAAAACTGAAGTATAAGATTTTTCTATGAAACAAGTTATTGTGGTATTAAAAAATCGTGAATAGAGATGTGCTTTGAAATCCTTCTACTAATGAAAGTCATTCTAATGGACAACTAATGTTGTCCACTCTAAAACTAACACAAGTCAGAAATGCTCAGTATAACTTCATTTTTTTTAAGCACTTAAATTTATCTACACTTTTTTTGAGTCTATATGCTTTATTTCTTATTTAAAAGCATGGAAATTGGATTAAAGAACATGTTGTAGAAATGGATCTTTTATTTATTTTTTTTCTAGTTGGTTTGTCTTTCTATGTATTATTATTGTCAGGCTTGCTGAGGGGCTCTTTTAAAGGAACGGGTTATGACCTTTTTCAGGGTAAATAATCAGATTAGGAGCTCTCTTTCAGTGATATTTATCTGTCTATTGGTTAAGATGAGCTCTGCTTCAAACTGTATGGAAAGCAATTCTTAAGTTTACTTTAAAAAATGATGGTGGAAAGAAAGAAGCAGCCTTGCTACTTAGTAGCTTTCAACTTAATTGAGGGTTATAAAGCAGTGATCAACATAAAGAAGTAAGAGTCGGTCATGCAAAGATTTTAAAGAGGGATGGAAGAAGAATTAATTTTTTTTAACTTTTCTCATTTATTTTCTTGCTTGCTTGGTTGCTTGCTTATTTGTTTGCTAAGGAATATAGTGAGAAAAAAAACCAACTTCCATTCTTGCAGGAGACTTTATGGCTGCCTCTTGAATAATGCTTTTCAGAGCTCTTTGATCCTATTGTCTTCTAACCATATGGGGACCTTGCTGGCTGTTATTATGCAGCTCTTCTATTATTAAATAGATCAGTGGCTAGACTACTCACGCAGGGAATGGGAAACCTAGGCTCATTTCTCTCCACTGCCAGGCTGGATTTAGTATCAGAGCCCCAGTCTCTTAGCGGATGTTGTTACCACTGAGGAGCTCTTGCTGGGGACCCTCACGCCATGCACTGAAGCTGTGACACTGTTGGAAAGAGCACTGGGACAGTAAGACAAAGCATTGGTAGGATAAAGCCCATGTATCTAAGGCTGTGATCTACATATACATTTATAAATAATGTGAAGTCCTAGCTCTGAGCCCCTGCTCCACAAACAGCATATATGTTTCACGTGAAAGAATCCCTGGACAAAATGGAAACTGCTTTTGGAGCAAGGACTGGAACCGAGGACTTCACAGGCATTGAAGGCATGATCAGCTGATGGGCTATAAAGACTATATCGGCATGACTTTGGGATGGCTTGCATTATTCACAAACAAAGGTCCAACTAACCTCTCTAACCCTGAATTCTACTATATTATTGAATTTGTTGTTATCTCTAACAGTACCAGTAAACTGCAGTCAAGGCCAAGGATCCTCTTTGTCCATTACTTACAGTTACAATAAAAGAAAATTTTGAAAAACAAACAAGAGGCAGTGTTCATAACTAATATTTTCTGATCCTGTTCCATCGTGGCTCTAAATATTTTGCACCCGTGCAAAACGCATGTAAAGCTACTGTTTACTGATTTTGTAAACATTTTTCATCCATATGAATTTTCTTTCAAGTACGTCAGGGTCATTGATGAATTTGGCTTGGTATCTGTTAAGCTTTCAGAAGAAATCAAACAATAAACTTCATAGTTTTATAAGAAACTATATAAGTAATAATTAGCTCTCATATAAGAGCACAAAGGTGCTTCGCACTGACAGCCAAACTGAACAGGTCTCACAAAGAGAGGAAAAAAATGTTCTCTGAATCTAAGCTCCTAAATTTGCCCGTAACAGGTTTTCTTTCAATGATGGTTAATTTTTTATCAGAGGACTATCCAGGGTCAGCAGTACAACATCCGCTGAAGTATGGGACCGCCCTCCTGCAATAATGCTTTTTAGTTTTTTTCAAGCTCTTCCAGAACCAACTGTTGTTAAAGAATTCTAATACCAGGGGGGATGAAATTCCTTGTGTTGGAGAGAGACTAGCAGCTCTACAGCCAGCAGTTTTAATAACAAGAGATGGATTCTTGCAGCTGATCAGAGGTTTGGAATGCGAAAAGTTTTCCAGGAGAGGTGGGTAGATTGCAGGTGAAGTGGCCAAATGGGGAGAATAATCACAAATTACTTTTTGGCTCTATGGATTATCAGACCAGTCCACAATTTTTCATCTCTAAACAGCCACTAGAGCTACAACTGATCATTTGATCAATGCATCCATCTATTGCAATTTTTCCCCTTCTGCTCTGCTGTGAAAATGACAGTAAGAGAAGCAGAAATCTACTTTTAATGGGAGTAAGTTTCATCTCCTTGCCTCAGTCTGTCACTAAAAATAGTGATTGTTTTCCTGCCTGTTTGACCTGCTGCTGTGTGAAGAAATCTTGAAGTGATTTCTCAACCATATTTTTTTGTCTAGTTGATAGGCAAAAAAACCCACAAAAGCAAAGAAGAGCAGGCTTTTATGATAATGTCATCATCGGCTCCCAGCTTCAAACACTTCTGCGGCTTTTGAATTGTCATTTATAACTTGGAACTGAACCGACCCATAATTCCCTTGATGCATTTAGAGAAATTGATAACAGACTGCTTCTTTTATGGCTCAGAGGAGGCAACTCCAATCACATCACTATTGGCAGTCAATATTATTTTCTGACATGGTTGTAAAAGTATAAAGGGGCTTATGGCATTTGTTTAGATGAGGAATGGGCTCTCAAGCTGTGCTGGGGTTTATGGGTCCAGATTACTGAGAAGCAAAGGGAATATGATGTTTGCAAACAGGATATGATTTTATTTAAGTTTGGGTTTCATACGTTGTTCCCTGGGGATTGTCCTGCAGACAGAAGAGAATTTCACTTTTATCATATGAAATTGGGCAGTTATCCAATCCCCCCTGCTCTCCCCCCACCCTCAAAAGACACTGCTCCAAACCTGTAACGTGTAAAGCCAGATCTTTAAATTGCAAGAGGAGGAGCTGGGGGAGAACACCACCCTGTAAGAAATCAGACTTTTGCAAAATAAATACTTAGGGAGCTGAACAGAATATAAAGCTATAAAATCTCTCTACACTTTTACAAAGCTTAGAAAAAATTCATATTTTCTGAATGTTGAATTTCTTCCTGGCATTCCTTGCTGTGGTAGCTGGATGATACTACTTTTTGTCCTGACCACACAGGAAGAAAAGCAATAAGAAAGGCAAAATTTCATTAGTATACAACTTTAGTAAGTCATCCAGGTAACAAATTGTTTTCTGCTGCTTCTCAGATCTTCTTCTTCTGCTTCTTCCCTTGCTCTTCTCAGTCTGGGCACAGGAAAAATTTTCAGCCTTTACACATTACTATTCTTCATTCCTGCTATTTGTATAAGAGCTAATGGTACCAACCTGGTTCCATTACCACAGTACAATAGTGTAAAAATTAAGAAAGTATTGGAGATGGCATTGTCTTGTCATAGCAGATTTTAGGCTCCAGGCTGCTTCAGAGTGTCTCCTTATATCTGCATGCAAATCTGGCTGTAAAGAAATCAGACTGCCTGTGGTTTGGGCACTCAAATTAAACATCACCTCCACACAGGTGTTACAATTAACTTGTGTCCTTCCCCTATATCCCAGGCTGTACCAAAATAGGTATAGTTCTTGCATAATATCAACCAAAAATATGTCTGTTTCCTGGTTTGAGGAAAGCAGTCTGTTATTCCTAGAAGCTCAGCTACTCAGTACAATGTCTTCCATTCTGAAATCATTAATATACCATGTTGCCAATATATTCATTTATTAATTTAAACTCCTTGCCTGAGTGGCGTTATTAACCTACCGAAATTTTGCCAGTTATAACATTTTGGAGCAGATTACGGGAGACTTCTGGGAAGACTTGTTTACTGCCTAAGCCTCTGGCAGCTCAACCATCCCTAAAGAAATTACAAGATTTAATCTAAACATCCTCACAGGCACATGACACTTAAATTGATATGTTTTGCATAACTATTTAGGACTCACAATTACATGGCGTTGACTGTGCGATGTCTTCTGCCGAAGTCATCAAAATACATGGTTAAAAAGGCCATCCTAGTACCATCCCAAGGCACAACTTAAGGCCAGTGGGACTGGGACTGCAGTGAGGGCTGGAGGTTTTTCATCCCAGAGCATTCAGGGGTCTGCATGCTCAGCCACTTAGGGCAGTTCCAGATAAACCTATTTAGGCTATTCACAGGATGAGGGAATGAGGGTGTAGTGTACTCCCAGCTGCTCTGGTGAATGCACTTTTTAGGTGGTATACCCCATCAGTTCTGGCAATTCATGAAAGTCAGCTGTTTCAGTGGACTATGTTTTGTAGGAACGGACAAATTGACATTGCACTTTAGTCTAGCTCTCATGCACAGAGAATTGTAGGCTTTCTAGCAGAGAAGCTCACACCTTCCTTGAGCAGGCAAACTAAAGAAGTAATAGGGAAACGAGAGAAAAACTGCCCATTTCCTTGCTTCCAGTTCAGAACAACAACAGTTCTCTGAAGATCTGCTTGTCCAGCTTCATGTACCTAACTTCAGACAAATTATTGAAACAGCCAAAGCAGGACCCTGATCACCCTTGCTTGCCTATATAACCATTAAAGAGCCATGTGCATCACTAGAACAAGTCAGTCCACCTAAGATCAGAAGAACTGACTGGAGGTGCTTGATTTCCTTCATTGGCAGGGACTTGAAGCAACTAAGTTCCTATTTTTAGACACACTAATTTTAGGAAAAAAGTTAACAAGCGTGATAACAGGAATCTGGATGATCAGAGCAGGAAACAGACATTATTCCTTTACTGAGGTACGGAGACAGGATCTCTGGACCTGGAAAGTGCAATGGTGTCTCATCTCTGGGCAGGGAGCGGACCCAGCATTTAGCATGTCAATACTGTGGTGACAAAAAAGGGAAAAAAATCTCTTTGCACTAAAGAGCGGATGTTTTGTCCCATGCTCGTCCTTTCGTGGCATTGAGGTGGCCTTGTGCCATCCACCACAGACCTTGATGTTTAGATCAGTGAGAGATGAAACTCTTCAACTGAGAGACATAGTTCCTTGGCATCGCTGCAGGCAGAACAGAATATTTTAGAATAGTCTCAGACCGCTTTAACTTGCAGCAGGCAAGGATAGAAAGCTCAGGAGTGGTAATCTGCCAACGGATCAAATGCAGAGTTTGATCCCTCAGATAATTCGTTTTGCCCTTTTTAACAGAGCACCTTTTTTTCCTTGGTACTAGACCAGATTCAAATTGTAAACAAAGGTACAGTGCATGGAACACAGAAAATTACTGTGAAGTTAATGAACTACCATTAAGTCAAACCTTTAAAGGTCTTACTTCATTTTATGCGTTTCCTAAAAACCATTGTGTTGCCAAAGGCTAGCATTATGCAAAGAAGCCTTCTTATTTGCCAGAATACGAAACGTATATATATATATACACATGCACACATATGTTAAATGTAAATAGTGGAATAGTATCATATACAATTTACTAATATTATTCACTCTCCCCCGACTTAATTACACACACGTACACATATGGATTTGATGGGAATTCTGTAACTAAAGCAGAATTCGCATTTGCACTTTATAAACGCATCATGTGTTTATTGATAGAATTTAGCCTCCAAGATGGACAGAAAAGCTCTCTGAAGAGGAAACGTTCATGTGTTGCTTGTCTAAAAAATCACCAGCTTCTAGCACAGCTCCATGGTCAAGACCATCTACATCCAAGAAGAAAGCTGAAATGCTATGTATTGCTAAAATGTGTTTAGCAGCAAATGATCAAACTTTTAAAAAATAAGGCTTGAATTCTGCCCATAAATGTATTTTCTGTAACTGTATGCATTACAACCAACTGCACATTGTTCTATCTATTTGCCCATGAATGCCTGGAAACTACATGATCAAACATAAGAAGGCAGTTGCAAAAGCATTTTCACACACTAATCCGTTAAATACTAAAACAAATGTCAAGTTAAATTAATAGAGTACTCAGGGTTAGGTCTGAAAGTGCAGTAACATTTTTACAAGCATCTGGTGATATATGCCACATATCTGAGACTTGAATCTGGGCCTAAGTGTTTTATTTATGAGTTTTTTCTAAAAACAAGTTCTAATCCACATCTAATCCATGCTATCCTCCCTCCATTCCCCTACCAATGATCCACACATCACTGTTTCACTAAAGTTTTGAGATCCTTTAAGGTGTCTAATATATGCCTTATGAGACCCAGAGATTCTGAATGTGTGTCGTAAAAGCTAGTTTAGGAGAGTAACTGAATCAAACTATTTCTTCTGAAGGTATTATTCTATTCAGGCTGCAGCCTGACTTAGCTTGATTCTATTCTGATTCTTTTCTGATTCTCATTTTGAATACAAAGCTATTTATTTTTTAATACAGACATCACAAATTACTTGCTTTTTTACAAACTTTCACATGAATTCTGTTTGTACAGAAGTAGGGGTGCTACATTTTTATCAGTGGTTGATACCACCATCAGTAACCCTCTAAGCATTCAATTATTAAATTTTACTTAGAATTTTTTTTCTGAGTATTTTCTGAAAATTGGCTTTGATTTATAATAGCTTTTCAAATTAGATTACTAGTGGCAGGTAAAACTTGAAAGATGTTAAATATTCTACATACAGTGGGTATATATACTGTCTGCATTCCTTATTCTTGCCCTGAAAGAGGCTTTTGGGGTCAGAATTAATAGCCTCTAAAATTCTTTTTAGAAGCCAATTTCCGTGAATATTATTGCTGATAAATTCTCCTGCTGGAATTATTCAAACACAACAGAAAAGACAATGCAAGCTCAAGTGAATTCCATGGCTTTTGTTTAAGCAATGATTTGTGAAGATCCTTTGAACTATTCATCCTGCTGGAGCCTAAAGATCACACCCCCTTCACAATTTATTTGTAAACTACACTGGTAGGCAAGAAAGTATGAAAAGCTGGTATTCTGGGTAGTGTCTGTGGCAGGCATTTTAGATTAAAGCAGCTGGAAATGCCTTTGACGGAACAAATCTCTGATACAGCTGTAAAATAGCAGTAAAATAAAGGAAGCTCACCGTACATATTTTTCCTGAAGTAGCCCACTTCTACATACTTCCTGTATGTGGGATTTATGGAAGAGACATCAGCCATGCAAACTTTTTCTCCTTTGTTCCTTAACAAGAGGCATGGCTGACAGGCCATTCATTAGAGACAGTTCCTTGGAGATGATGTGCACACCTTCGCTTCTTTAGTCATGGTGAGATGAAACAGCAGCTGAGAAGCACGTCAAGGACCTTTTGCTTCTTATTGAGAATCACAGCAGTGATGAATGACCACCAGGACATCTGTAGGAGTGGGAGGTGAGAGCTATGAGCGTGGCACCTGCGAAGCTGCACTGCTCATGGTCAGGAGCAAAGTATTCCAAACTTATGTGCTAGTGTTCGGAGGCACCAGCTGTCTCCAAGAATGACAGACTCCTTGCTGGAAGTGATAGCAAAATACCACACACAACTTTTAGAGGTTGCAACACTTCAGGAAAATATTTAATTTCTATTTTCATGCCAGGGAACTAAAAAAAACACAGTGATGGAAACATATTTGCTTTGGCATAAGAGGAAGAGTGTGAGACTCTGAATGCTTTTAAAGCTAAAGCACAGGAATTTGCTCTGCAATACACAAGCTCTGTTAAATTGCAATATCACTGAGGAGGTCTGTACTCTACTATATTATTTCTCACAGATTTCTTAATCAGTTTGTTTACTGCATATAGCTACACTGTTGTCAGCTGACTAGATTTTATTTACTTCTCCGTTTTATAACCACTTACATCAAAGGACAGTAGTTTTTTTTATGTAGTAGTTTTTCCAAATTTGTGTTGAAATCTATCCATCTGAAATGTATACTGGATTACCTTCCATCTAAGAACAGTTGAGCCCAACGTCTGCTCTTTAAAGAAAGGGCAAAGTATCCTTTTAAATTACTGTAAAGAACTGCTACTTTCTAGCTTGTTGTTCAGGATACTGGACACATAGAATACAATCACTGCTATCAAAGGATCATCACAAGTCAAAATTTCCATGAACAGGTAGATGACAGATTATATTTTTGAACTATTCTCAGAGAATAAATAGAGCAACTCTGGTAGGGACATGTGGTAACTTTAGGAGGACTGGTTTTGATTGTTATGATGGCAACAGTTGTGGAGAGAATCCAGAGGAGGATGAGCAATTCAGTATATTTTTAATTCCTTTTAGGAGTGAAATCAGAATTCCACTGTGGAAGCTGGATTTATGTTAAATTGAAATTATGCCTATGTGGTGAGGGTAGGGGGGTGGGAGGCAGGCTCTATGATGCTTTGTCAGAATCCATCCCAAAGTAGTATCTTGGGCTGTCTTTTATGTTGCCATATAGTTATTGGTGGATGTGTATTTAAGGCAACTTCAGAGTCTACAATAATTAATTAAGAAAGAGAAATAAATGACACAGATGCATACACCGTGCAGGGTGTGAAAAATGGAATGGTATGTCAGACTGTGTGCAGCACCTCTGGTCAGCAGAACTGAGATCCAGTGACCATGAGGCAGATCCTAGGAGGTTTCTGGAGGAAGGAGAACTGAAACAGAGGATGAGTGAAGAGGTTTTCTAGCAGGGGAAGGGACAGGTAAAACAAAAGGCAGTTACAAATATATTTTAAAAATTCTTTAGAATTATTATTCATGCCACTTTTTTTTTCTCTCTGAGGTAGGTTCCAAATAAATGTAAATAGCGGGACAAGTAGCATTTCCAGTTTCAGCAACTGCTGTGATTTCAGAAAGGCCTTTAAGTAAACAATCTCTCTCTCAGGTGTATTTCCATATCTTTCCTCTTCACCTTCACATACATATGCCACAACCTGAAGACAGTATAAGGAGTTGGTAACTTTCAAACTTTATAGTCAGTCTTCCTTAATACAAAATATTCCAGCCGTGAGGGGAAGCTTTCTAGCTGCTGAAACGTCTCTGCTGCGAAGCTTCTTGTTTCTTAGCTCGTTTTCAGTATGCTTAAAGTCTTCATTGTGAAAGTCAAGTTATCACACAGATATTTCTTGCAGGAAGCGTTCATATCAAGTTCTTTTTGTAGTGTAAAGCAGGGAATTTCTGCACACAGGGCTTGAAACATTACTTGCATTCAGTCAGGAAAAGTTACCTACATTTCTTTTCACTTAAGTCATTCCCTTCCTCTTTAATGCCTCCACATCCACTTCAGGGACAGGTAGCTTAATTTCTATCATCTGTAGCTTTACAGAGTATTAGCTTTGCTACACATGCCAATGATTGAGCTATACTAGATGTACTTGAAAAAGCCTACAACCTACAGTGCTCATTCAGGAAACTCGGAGTGAAGTAAATCCATATGTGCGTTAGAATGTCAGTGTTCAGATAGGGCTCGTGTTTTCTGGCTCTTGGCGCTATCATGCACAATCCTTCTTTGAAGAGCTGCAGTAGTGATAGGATTTTTGATAACAAAATGTGTAATATGCTCATAGTTTAACACTGACATTTTGATGCTTTAAAAGAATGTTCTTTTTCATTTGGTTAGACATTCAGAACATTTTCCTACCCTGACAATTTTTTTAAAGGACTCTTAAATGAAAATAATATATATATAATTAAGCAGGAAGAAAAGAGCTAGGATTCTGTGTTAGAATTGAGCTATAAATGCTGTATTTTCTGTAAATTTTGTTTAACGTTTTCCAAAAAAACCTCCTAATCAAGATAGGATTTTTACTAATCCTTTGCCTGTTCCAAAGCACTTGCAGAACAAAAATAACCTCTTATAAAATTCCATCTGACTTTTTCACAGACTGTGATTCAGAAAGCATCACATTTGTCACGAATTCATGCATACTTAGGATCTAGATAGACTGTCAGACACATGTGATATATACATGAACTAGAACCAGAAACCAGTGTCTAATCCTATTCCCTTTAATTGTATAAAATCCAACTATTTCATCTCACATGAATAAAGCAGAGCATATCTAGTGGGATTTTACATAGCTGCATTGCATATACAGCATGACAACTGGGCCAGCTAGTAGCTGTAATTTTAATGGGTTTACCATTTATATCACTGTATTTCAACAGCAATTTACAAACTAAACATTGAGTAACACTGAAAGAAAATCTCTGTTTAAACACCTGTAACATTTAAGGCAATACATAGCACTAATAGAGATATAAAAGAGTGGGATGTTATTTCCCAGTTATGACACAGCATTGTGTAGGATGAAGGCTTTTGTAGGTTGTTCTTCATGAGATATTCCCCAGAAATTCAGTCTGAATTTTACATGATTATGAAACAGAATTGGACATCTAAGTTTATAATACTGTGCCTTTTCAGGGTAATTACTCATATGTTTATGTTAGTTTTCTTGGTTTATAGTAACTGTGCATTAAGGTATGCAGCTTCAGTTGGCTACCTTTCTCTTTGAGAATCTACCATTTGTTACATGTATCATGCCCAAGAGATCAGCTAAAATACCCTGAATTTCCAGTGTACATTTATGTGGTCATTTTTGAAAATTCCTCAGGAAACGCTGTTTTGTTTCCCGATTGCCCATTTTTACTTCCAGTCCAGGTAAAATTAGGTAGCAGCCACTCAAGGGGTCTGAAGGAAGTTTTTCAGTAGAAGATATTTGGTCTTATTGTCCCAGTTCAGTCTCCTCACACTCAGCTGAAAGCAGAAAATGATAAATGCCGTATCCCGGCCAATACTCAGCGTTCAGTGGTTGGAGAGACTGCCGTCTCATGTGTCAGAGCAGACAACTGTCTTGAAGGGTGGGTACTCTCAAGCTGTGGTTACAATTTTAACTTAATCGGCCTTCCTGGAAATGAATCATAGTCCCTTTGAGGATGCAGGCTCCTGCTTGTGCCCTGGTGTACCGAGCAGCTGCCATTGAATCATTTTCATCAGCCACTCCTTCATGTTAACCTTAATTTGCTAGCCATAAAAATGGTAAGAAAGTACTCCCTCCCAGCCCTTTTGTTGATACTTCTTTATTTAAAGTACTGCACAGTATTTTTCAAACTTTATTATGGTTTGATTAAATTGATCTAACCAATGACCTCTACTTATTTATCTCCTTATTTTAAAAATGAAAATTGATTCACATTTGCTTTAAAGCAATAGGGAGACAACCTGAAGGTCTGACTAATGTCAAAGATGCCATTACTGGTTCTACTATTGGGTTTCTTTCTCATTTCTTGTAATTTTCTTAGTCGCCTATTGATTTGTGTGTGTCTTTGGGAAAGCTACTTAATTTCTTTAAATCTCAAGCTGTCTATCTGCAAAACAAATACAATAAATTGCCTCATATCAAGCTGATGATGCTCAGTTGTGTTTGTACAATGTGCTGAGTTTCTCAGGTGAAAACAGTGCTAATCCTGTTGTTCTCAACTTAGCAAGCAAAATTCAGTCGTCTTATTCAGGTCTATTGTGAATATGAACTATTCTCGTTAGTTCTGCTGCATGCCACAAAACTGATCAAAATGATAGAAAACTCAGGTCCAGTACACTGAAAAATAAGATCACTTTAGTAGCTTGAAATATAATATTATTGTAACAGTAATGGTGGAGGCATTTGACAGGTGTAGAGAAGATCAAGCTTCTTTCTGTTTCAAATGACTAATCAGAGAAATTCCTCAGAACCTCCAGAGTTGAGTAGCAGTTGCATCCATTTTCAATTACTTGATTTCTTTCTTTCTTTCCTTCTTCTTTTTTTTTAAGAAATTAGGAACAGAAGCTTCTGGTTCAAACTGAAAACATGTCTCAGTGTGCTTGGAAGTTATCCAAATAGCATCTGCCACAGTATTTTGTCTATCCCTAAACGTTTTTCTTTTCATGATAAATTTGTACGGTATGATACAATTAAATGCACTTCCCATGGAGCATCAAGGAAGCCTGGCTGTCTCTTTGGATGACTTTTTCAGACTATTTCACACCATCATGTCTGCTTGGCATAATATCATATAAGGGATATACAACATTTCCCACATACTTTTTGGTATGTTTCTGCAAATAAATAGTTACTAAAAATAGATTTCAAAAGTAAAATTTCAGCATACGGATTGAAGCTGTAGAGCAGTGCTGCTTAGCCATCTTTATGATATTTCCTTTCTAATATTTTATCATTATAATATTTTACCTTTCTATTTTATATAATATTCATGTAATGTGTTAAGTGCCACACTTGCTCATTTAGAAGGCACAAAAGATAATTGTCTCTGCTTTAAATAACCACGTTCACCTTTTACAAAGTGGGACCTAAAGCTTTTCAGCCAAAACTTATCAATTTGTCAAAACTGGAGACACAGCAAGGATCGCACTTTATTTTATTTCATTTTATTTTCTTTCTATGGCAATAGTGACTACTGAAATTAATCTAAACAATTAATCGTTCTGATTTCAGTCACTTAAAAATGACTCCTGCCTGGGTAAGAAAGGCGAGTGCTTACTGCTCTTTTTTTTTAAAAAAAAAAAGGGGGTAATGACCTGAGCCGCTGGTGAGTTTTGGTGGCATGGGTTGCCTGTGACGGCTGCTGGAGCCAGCAGTGGCCATCCCCACCGGACGCTTTGTCCCGGCGATGGCAGGTCCCCATCCCGGTGCTGGCGTGAGGACCCGGCGCACGGCATCTGGCGGCCGGCGAGCGGGCCCGGCCCGGCCGATGTAACGCTGTTTGTAATGAGAAATCTAAACAGGGAATGGCAGCGAGGCATGACAGGAATGTGTTTCCATTGGAGAAGCCCGTGCAGAGAAAAAGCATAAGCAAAGCCATGTCCAGAAGGCCTTTCAGCTGGCCAGGACGGAAGACTGATGTTATTGTACACGGGCTGTCACGCTGCCAGCCCTCCCTCACGGGTTTGTTTTCTCTCATGCTCTCCCTCTCCCTCTCCCTCTCCCTCTCTCCCCTGCCTTCCTCCCGGGGCCGGCTGTTTGCTCAGGTGGACAGTGACACCGTTTGGAACGAGCTGCACTCGGCCGGGGCGGCACGCATGGCGGTGGGCTGTGTCATCGAGCTGGCGGCCCGCGTGGCCTCCCGGGAGCTGAAGGTGAGGTCCGGGCCGCGCCGTGGGTGGGAGAGCCGGGGCGGTGGAGCAGCGGGGGGCTGAAGGGAGGGCGTTGTTCAGCCGCTGGGCTGCGGGCAGGGTGGCGGGAGGAGGGCCAGCAGGATGGCCACCAAGGTGTGGCAGCCCAGGCGGCTCTTCCAGGCCTTGCCGGGGACGGCCTTGCCGTCCATACCGCTGAAGCGGTGGTGGGTGCTGCGGCCCGAGGTGAAGTTGCTCACGGCAGCACGTCTCTGGCAAGTGGCTGGGGCACTGCCTGCTGAAGGGAAATTTTTAAAATTTTTTTTTTAATTTTTTTTTTTTTTTAAGTATGGTTGGTTGGTCACGTGCACTAAGCTCAGGATACCACCCAGAGAGAGGGGAGGCACGCAGCGGGCGTGCGGGCCAGAGGGAAGAGGGAGGCGGCTGGTGAGGAGAGCGATGGCCCAGGAGGTGCCTTTCCGCCCGGCTGGCCGCACGGCCGCCTTCTCCCTGGCCCCTTTTCCTTTCCTATCTCCGGGACGCGCGATCGGCAAGGCATGATGTACAAAACCCAAATTATCCCCAGTCTAAACAATTTATAAAAGCTCCAGACCTGACGGACTTTGACATTTTATTTGGTATTTTAACAGCCCTATTTAAAGGTGCACCATATGCAGCCAGAGTGCAGGCTTGCCCCAATAAACATTGTTGGACCTAACATGTCTCCTTAATGAAACTGTTTATTCACTTCCCAGTCCAAATACTAATGGATTCAGTCCTGTTTCCAAAATCAAGATAGAAATGCATATTTTAGAATTAGTATTGTATGATGATCTTTAAAATTCCAGAATGTATTTGGACTTGAGGATTTTCTTCCTGTATATCTGTCTTATATCAGTCAAAATACATTAGCTACATATTTGGGGAGGAGTATATATGTTTATACGTATATATAGAGAGACATAAAATATACAGGTACATAAATGACAGCGTGCTCAGGTGAAATGCAGTACTATAAGTCTGACCCAATCGAATGTGGTTACTAAACTTCCATATTCAGACACCAAAATCATTAGCTAGGTACTATGCAAAATGTACAAATTTTGAAATCTCAGACCAAGGAAAGGGCGTATCATATCGGATCCTGTTGTGCATCCTCTCTGATGGGTATTTTATCCCCACTTATCTTTTTGGGCACAGTAGGATTCAATACACAACTTACTGCGCATTATTCCCGCTCAACGGGACTAATGAAAGTGAAGAAGGATTTTTACATAGTTTTTACCTTTGGCAACTGTAGGACATAAGTCGGTCTCTAAGACAATATAAAAGCAAGTTTTGATAAGAATGATATGTCCTGTGTGCAGCTGACATGAGCAGGGTCTGCTGCAGAATTTTTACCGCTTACCTCTGTACATTTGTGGTGTCTTTCCACAGTGTGAATGTTCTTAGTTGTTTGTGTGTGTGTGATGGACAGCTGAAAAGAATCAGACTTCAGCCACTGCAAGACTTTGATTGCTACTGGCATTGCAACAGTCTGTAAACAAATATTTTAAATTTAATACTAGTTTGTAGTTTACTGTAAAATTATTGTTGATCCTAAATAGCATCTTTGTCTACAGTGCAGAGGATTGAAGCAGTCTCATGCAACGTCTAGTTGAAAGATGGGAAACCTAATTGTTCAATAGACGTGACAAGCAGTTGGTTTATACCAAATCATCAAGAAAATATGAATGGAAAGGATTGCTGTGAAAGAGAATCAGGAATATTTACACCGTTCCTGATAAGTGTTTATCTAACCTGCTCCTATACTTCCAGCATGAAGCCCAATGACTTACATGCCACCATGGCAACTGTATGAACTAACAATCCACATGTAGTATTTATAATTTAAGGTTATGGAAAGGTTATTAAGGCCTGACTGATAGAAGAAAAGCATGCTAGCAGAAGTTCTGGAAATGCATCGATCCCGACATTAGCTATTTTGGCAGAGTCTTCCTATGTTTGCTTTGTCACTGCATCCATACAAACCTGGGTTTTGCTGCCAAGTTGCTCCCAAAACCCTCATGTGGTAAATGACATTAGAATTTTGCAGTGTATTCTGGAGTTTTCTACATGGTGTTCAGGATGAGATTTTAGGAAGCTGTGAGATTTTAACCCCACAGATCTGTATGTTCCAAACTACCTTTATGACTTTACATGCTGCTTTTCATCTTGCTGCCCTTTTTCCTCTAGAAACACACGTTGCATTGATCAGCTTTTTCCAGTATAGGGAAAATGACAATTCTGTAGCGTACTTGTGAAGATCTGAAGGGAAGTAAGTGAAGCTGACCACTTCCATGTGCATTCATTGAGCAAATATGCATGTGAAGCAACCATTTGGGGACTGTACTGTGAGCACTGAGTGGGAGGATTAAGCTCTGATGGGAATCTGGAATGATCTGCTGCAGCTTCAGAATCTTTGGATGACAAAAAGCGCTTTCCAAGTATTGTGTGTAAGCTGTAACGGCTCTGCAACATGTAAACAGCAACATGAGAGGAGTAGAGAAACATGCTGTAATTTTTCCCTGGAAGTTTACCACCATGGATTGTTATCAGATGGTGCGCAGTGAGTTTGGTGTCATCTTAAGAAAAAAAAAAAAATTATGAGACAGGACACACTGATTTGTTCTGAAATCCCACAGTTCCCTGAGAAGAGCTGCATGTCCTGAAGTTCACAGTGTCAGACTTACAATACACAGCAAGGACTTCCCACAGGGCAGTGCTCCAGATTGCAGCAGGGGAGGCAGTGGACTATCTTCCCACTGCACTGGAGAATCACAGATGCCTTTTTCTGAAACAGCCATGGCGACATTAGGGTAACCTCAGAGTAAAACTATCTAGCATAGGCAAAGTCTGAGACAAGAAGCCTCAGAAATGAGAAACTGAAGTAAATAATTAAACAAGTACTTTTCTGACGTGAAAATTATTAAATATAGTTGGATGTGAGCAGCCCAAATATTCCTTACAGCTTGATGAATCTATATGTATGTTTTAAAAAATCTAACATGGTTTTCCTAAAATTAAAATGAATATAATATTTTATTTTATGGACATCTATTCAATTAATTTAAAAAAAAATTACTTGCAATACTGAAGATAAATGTCTTCACTGCCTAGCTAGAGTGTAGAAACTAAAAACCATAAACTGCTCTGTATTGACTGGCATTTGATGCCCATTTGATGGGCATTTAAAGCCCATTTTGAGAAGGACAGGACATTTCAATTTCTATGCTTATTCCATGGTCTCTACTTGGTCTCTACACTTGCTATTGCATAGAGTGATAGTAATAGGTTTGAACTATAGGTACGTGCTGCTAAGAAAAGGATTGAGACTACAAAATAAATTATGAAAGTCTGCAGAACAATTGAGAGATTCACTACAGAGCTGGGCACGAGTCAAACTCGTACGAAGGCAAAAGGTTCTTTACTTTATTCTGAATTTCCTGAGATTATCAGTCCCATTTCACACAGGTCTTGTCTGAGAACAGCAACATTTTGTTCATCTGATTTGGACAGTGTTCAAAAACTGATCAGGATTTAAGAGTTCTCTTCACTGTAGTTCAAACCCCTTGTGAGACATCAGGTTTCTTTGATCTCCTTGACTAATGGGGAAAGCATCAATATGACGGTGTTAAGGATGTAAAACAATAGGGTTTACTGAAATTCTTCTGCTGCCATAACAGTAAACTATTGTGGGGTTGTTTTTTTTTAAATCAAGACAAATTGTCCCTTCTCTGGGGAGTCTTAATCTGGATGTTTTTTATTTGATTATATCAAGCAACCAAAATTAAGAATTTTAGCGGTTTGTTTAATCCTATAATGAGTACTCCTTGAGATCCATTTGATACACTTTTGAGATAATATTTAATAGAGAATAAAGACTCGTACCACTGAAATACATAGTATAATAAATGTGATGTTATCCTGAGTCAAATGCAATGCTTTTCCTTTTTTCATGAATTTATTTGCGTGTATGATGAATGTCATCTTGACAATATTAAAATAGGAGATGAACCTAAAGATTGCATGAAGGTCACCCTTTTTTGAGCTTTTTGTAGTTTAGGAAACCTGTTAATGAATTATTTATGTTACATGGAATCGGTACCACAGGTCTCCTGTCTAGCTGTTTTTCTGTATCTACCTTTGCTCCTTTCTCGTTTCCCAGCAGATTTACGTAAATGGCTTTTAATAATTTGTCAGCTGACCACAGATTTTTAGAAGAGTGTAGTATGCAGAACTGGGTGAATATAATTCCACTGCAGTCAATAGCTATATCCAATAAATAATTTTAACAGATAAAAGAAGTCTTATGATATATTCCCCGGGGCTTTGAGAAGAAATATAAGTAGTGCCCTGCGTATAATTTCTTGCATGGGTTATAGCTTGTGAATTTAGAAATCATTGTCTCTAGCCTCTACCTAATGATCATGTCTTCAGAAAGAGGGCCCTAAAAGATCTGTATCTGCAGAAAGAGCATTTCTTTCCTGGTAGTGTCTCTTAAGGGTCTCCTTCCTCTCTCACATTGCCACAGGAAAATAGAGATGCGCTAGAAGCGTGTTGCAAAAGGAAAGGGTACATGTGGAGGCTCAGGCTATGACACACATCTTGTAGGATCAAAAGGCATCTCTGCAACTCTCAGTGTCCCAGTCACTGCTCTGAAATAACAAGGCAGATTTTAGGAGCGCATGATCTAATGGCTTGGTGGCACTGGGAGGTGCTGTCCTGCCCTGCCTTCCCATTTATTTCCCAGCCCGGCCCAGCTGCTTCCCTTACATCGACTCTGATGCTCAGCTCAGTTCACCTCCCCTCCCTGCTGGCATGCTACTTCACTCACAGGCACAAAGCGACTCTCCTCTTGCCTGCACCCGGCTATCCTGCACAGCAGGCACTTCCCTCCTGCTGCTGAACTGGACAAGTACAGAGGTCATCCAAACCCCACATTAGACGAGCCTTAGAGAAAAATAAAGGAAGGTTTCTGCATCTGTGGTCTCTCTTGAGTTTCAGATTTCATTTATAAGTCTTAGACCCTGCAGAGAATCTCACCTTTAGGACTTAGCTTGCCAAATTATTGTTTTTTCTGAAAGAGTTTAGGTCGCTGATATTTCCATTTTCTTAATCAAATTATTCATGCTGATGCTGCCGCCTTTTTTGTTACCATATATTAAGTGTTTATTAAACGATTACTACTACTTTTAAGAAGTTAGAATTCAGATAGTTGATTATGGTAGTATGACAATTTTGCAATAATTATACTTTGTTGAATAATGCCCTCCAAAATGTTATTTGTTCCTGTAATGGTTGCTTTATTGTGTGCTGTTTTGTGAATATTAAATGTGTCTTAACTTCTTTTCTGATAACGAATCATACATTTCTCTGGCTGTCCCTTAATATCTTACAATTGACTGGCAGGAAAAAAATTGTACCACGTGGAAATACAATTTAAAAAGAGTATAAGTAACAAGAACCTCTTTTTGCAATGGGAGGTGGCTTTCCATCATCATGGGCAACTTGGTGCCAGAGCAGACCATGGAACTACTGAAAATCTAGAGGAACATTTCTGAAATGGTTTTCTTCAGCCCCAGATGACCCCATTCAGTAATATTATAAGCTGGAATTAATTATTTTAAGTACCGTACCCATAATAAGGATTACTGTCTAGTTTACTTTGCATATCCTTTAAATATGTCAATATTGGCGATGGCAGCACTCTTTTCTATGATGGAAATGTGTAAGCACCATATATTTTTAATTTGAAACAGAAGAGACCTACACAATAAATTGTCAAGAGCTGGTAGGTTTTGTATGGTTATTCCTTATTAAAAAAAAAAAAAAAAAGATTAAATGAATTAGGAAGCATTTCTGCAAAAGAACACTCAAGAAAAAAGGCATGTAAGTTAAAAGCATGGTCTGAGACTGCCTTGAACATCTGCTTCAGATGAATCGAGTGAAGCACAAGCCCTTTCTCTGCCTTATCATATGTATGTGTGAGTCATGTGCACACACATGTAGAGTTGGCCTATTGGTAGTAGGGGTCATTTAACAGAATGAAAGCCATTGAAATGAATTTCCTCCAAACCAGAATCTGATATGTTCCTGGGATGGTTCTTTCTGATATGTCACGTTGAACCAATACTGAAATTAACCTCTTGTGTTTGGTTATCGCTACTCTGGTGTCCATATAATCTGTGGATAACTTACATTGAACTTGAAACTCTCATTCCAAATGCGGTTGGTTATTACTGTTCTCAAGGCCTTTGTCACACAGGGCTATGGAGGAATCATCATACAGTAGATTGTACTAATCTAGCGAATAAGCAGAATTAGCTTAATCAACCCCCTCCTCCCCAAAAGCACTTAGTTTTCTAGTGTTAAAAGTATTCTGTATAAAAATCACTCAGTCATCTTTCACAGCTCTACTGCTATGTTTTCTTAGAACAAAAACTAAAATGAAGTATCTTTCTAAAACTATAATAAACAAAAAGACCTGAAAACAATTGTCTCCGTAGTCCCACAGTGTCCTCCCTCCTGTAAAGCTTCAGGCCAGCAGATTTCCATGCCTGTCTGAACAACACCAATCCCCACACTGCTCCTCTGGTTGCCTACAAAAATCTCCTTTCCTGTGAAGTGCTCTGTGCTCAGGTGCCTCCTGGACAGGCTCTGCCCTACCCTTGTTTCTACCTCACTGTCTCACCCTCTGTCCTGTAACACTGTCTCTCTGCCTTAAAAAAATTTCCAAGCGAAGTGTGGCAGACACAAAAAGAGGCATTTTTTCCACACCCAGGAACAGCATTTTTAACAATGCATAGTGTGTAAGAAACAGTAACAAATGAATGCCTATGTTACTAGTGTTAAAGACATAATTGGTAAAAGCCATCAATCAAATTTACGGATAAAGTCTTAGATTGTAGTTCATAGTCTGTGCTTCTACAAAGTTACAAAATTAAAAAATTTTATATGGAACCATCTCTTATATACTTTATCCCAGCAATTATGGTTATATTTATAGCTGAATGACTGCTATTATTTCATATAGCAGTGCAACTTTAATTATATGTGTGGTACATAGCTTATCTCCATAACCACTCTGTCCTTAAAACTCTTTGTCTGTTTCCTTTCCCAATATAGTTAACAATAGTTGCGGCTAAAAAGGCCATCACAGTTGTGTACAAGTTAGTCTGCAAGGACCAGCTTTCCATGTATATTTTCTGGTGCTATCCTTTAAGCCCTTCAGGAGAGCAGACAGGGAACTCTTTGTTTCCATCACAGAGTTAAATGTTTAATGTCCATTTCTGTGTTCTTGGCCTCTACTAGCTTCCTCTGCAAGACAAAATGGTATTCCCCCATGTCCATTACTGTTTTCTTGGCAAATCTACATGCTGCTAATACTGCTTTGTTAAATCATGGGTTCTTGTTCACTGCATTCGTAGACCCCCAGGGCCAGACACTGGCTCCTGCTCTGGCAGTATGAATAACTTGTAAAATTGTCCTAAATGGGTTCCTGAGGATTGCTTCAGCCTTGTACCACTCACTCTTATGCTTATCCTCCCTGCTGGATGGCATAGCCTGGGATCGTGTTACAGCATAAATGACACTGGCAAGAATATGGTTGTCTTCTTAAGCGTACCAGTTGCAACGGGATTGTTGTAGGTAGCTGAGAGTTAAAGCAGCCCTGATGTTTGTTATTGTAGGAGTTAACTAAGCCAGAAAGAGCAGGGGTAAAGATGGCACTAAGGCCACTCCAAGGGTTCAACTCTGTCAGATATATTGTATGGAGCACCTTTTAGATTTAAAGAATAGGGTTTTATATAACTTTATAAAGCTACAAAGTTGTGTATATATAAAACATAGGGAATATAAATTCTGACAGGAGCAATGAATACATTTCTGCATAATAACTGAAAAAAGTTTCTACAAAGAAATGAAGTATTCGCTTCAGTGATTTGCTTCTCATTCTGAAGCCTGTGCACGTTGAAGCAAACATAAAGCCTTTCCATTAAAAACAAGTGAATGTCCAAAAATGCCATGTTTAAGCACTGCTAATTTTAAGACCTAACTGCTGGGTAGGTTAAGGGATTTAGACATGTAGAAAATAGAAACTTTAACAGCTGACTTTAGGAGAATGTTGAGCTTCAAGTGTGGAATCCAGACCCTGAGTTGGGTACCTGGTCTCCATATGAAATACACAGAGGTTTCTGAGAAAGCTGTCCTTAACAATGTGTACAGCTGCAATTAGCTAGTGCACGGGCCAAAGTTCTACCAAGAAATTTGCTCATCACTAGGGATTACACCCATTTTCCTGAAAGTGTTTTTTCAAAGGTTTCGAACTTCTGAATAGAATCATAGAATCACAGAACATTTGGTGTTAGAAGTGATCTCAGGAGGTCATCTGGTCCAACCCCCCTGCTCAAGCAGGGCGACCTGGAGCTGGTTGCCCAGGACTATGTCCAGATAGCTTTTGTATATCTCCAGGGATGGAGACTCCACAATCTCTCTGGGCAACTTGTTCTATTGCTTGGTCAGCCTTGCAGTAAAAGAGCATTTTCTTATATTCAGATGGAGCTTCCACTGTTTCCATTTGTTCCTATTGCCTCTGGAATTGTTGGGATAGATGGCATTGTTCTTTCATACAGGGGTTTACAGCTTAAAATCCAAGAAGAGCTTAAATTTCTTATCTTTTCAACCACAAGGAATACATTTTTAAACTCCATATAAAACTGTTTTATCTTAAATTTGAGATTCAGGGGTGGTGTTTTGTCCTCTACTGAAGGACTGCTACTTGCAATAAATAATTAAAGATTCATAAGTTTGAACAAGAACTGAGGAAGAGCATGACTAGACCTATTGTTAGAAAACTCACTTAGACTGAAAAGATGTGTCTCAATATCTACTTTATGTACCACGTAATCTAAATACACAAACAGGTATGGGAAGAATATTTACAAATTCATCCCCATGTGCAAAAAGGAGTTGAACCTGAGTCTTCTACTGTTTCAGTAAGTGCTCTTGGAGTGCCTGCTGGGCTTCATTGCTACTTCTTGCATGGCACGGGCTTTTCTTGGAGTCAACAAAAAGCCATTTTACTGGAGTAGTATCAGGTCCAAGATAGTATGCACTGCTTCTTAGCCAGGCTTCTCAGCATGCCTGGAGTGCCAGACTGATGGGGTTGCTTTTAGTCCACTTAAAATCTAGGCAGAGCAAGCTCCTCACAGCCGAACAAAGGCAAGAGTGATTCCCACCTTGACACAGTCACCACATATTACTCTAGGGAAAAATTTTCTACGTCTAGTTTTACCTCCTTGTATCATAGAAACACCAGTGGGACTCTGCTGTAGATGGTCAGTCCCAAGCACTGGAGTAACCACCTGTGTTACGGTATTGTCTTGAATGCTTATCTGGGAAAGGTTCAGGCAAAGATACAAGACATGCCCAAGCATGATGTAGCCCAACATGCTAACCCACCACTACAGAAAGGAATCAACTGTACCACCAAAGACAAGAAGCCCACAGTAGGACATACACCTCTGTTCTTTGGAAATCAAGCATCCAGCTACCTATTTGGAGTCATGAAAGATGAGAATACTTAGCTTACTGTGGAAAAAGACTAACTTTTTTTAGTTTTCATTAAAGATCCGACAAAGTGGGTCTGTCTGCAATGGATCTTCTTTGTAAACTGAGCTTGGGCAGACTTCTTTTTGTTCGTTATTCAAATATGCACGGGTTTTAGAATATTTCTATTCAGGCTTTAACCTTTATCCTCAAATTTAACTAAAGCTAATCATATAATGGCACAGACATGAATCCTTTTCCTAATATTCATGTCTGTCAGTCAGTTTAATGTTCTGTCTACACATAAAGGTGTCTGTATAGTAGTATAAATAAGGGTCTGTACAAAAATGCTTTGAATTTATGTGTGTTGGCTTCATTTTCAACATATTGCTCTGTGTTAGTCTTTCTATCTTTGAAGCAGATTTTTGCTTTTCTGTCTACTGTTCTGAGCTCACTGTCTGGTATTTAAATATTCCCTAAACAAATTAATTCACGTTCCATTGTGTTAATGTACACTGTGTTCATACAAAATTTGGAAGTAGGAGAAATGAAGTGTTTTATCAATTGCACAGAAGATGCTGTTAATATTGTATGGTAACTAGTTTTCAGTGTTTGGTAAAATTTAATTATTTGCTTTATCATCAACATAACACATGGTATTGTATTTAAAAAAAAAAAAAGGAGAATTTCCCATGTGAATACTGAACTTCTTGTAATGTGAAAAAATATAAAAAATGGTCACAACACTGATGTGAATGTCCTGCATGCTCATGGAGAACTGCAATAGTTAACTTAAGCTCTGATAGCAAAAATTAACTAGTTACAACAAAACAGGGCTTCCAAACTGTCTTGTCAAAGTAAGGGAACAGAAAAAAGAAGCCTATACTGTAACTGTCATGTTGTCAGAAAGAGCAGTGTTGATTTTTTCCGTCTCTATATTGCCCCATGAAATCCTCCCAGAGATAATCATCTTAATTATATTGATCTTTTGGGAATGCTGCTAAAGTTAGATGATAATGAGCTGTGAGGTGAGCAGGGGCAGCTGTAAGACTTGCATGGACTTTTTCCAAATTCTTACAAATATCAAGAGAACAAAATACAGGTAGCATCATGGTCTCTCTCTAGTAATACCTTCTTCTCTGAGTTTTTCTTCAGTTCGTTATCTGTACATTTGTCAGCATACACATACTTTGTTTTTTTCATAAACTCTACCAAAGAATTCTTCACACAATTCTTCTCTAAGTCATACCTTGTGTGAAAAGGAAATGTAAAAAAACCCTCAGAAGGGTAAGGTCTTAGCTAAGAGTGTGAAGCTGGTTTGGTTCTGAAGATTAGTTAAGTCCACAAGGCCTTGTCTTTTTTTATGGTGTGTTTGATCTATAGGCAATTTATATTCCACCTCCAGGAATGCCTGCCTAAATATGAACGTATATATTTGTTCTGTCTTCAGCTTTTTTGGGTTTGGTTGGTGGCTTTTGTTTGTTGTTGTTGTTTTTTTAAACGTGGAATTTAATACAAAATCAGGCATGATGTCAAATCCCCCAGATTCTTTAAATGGTGGCCAGAAGAACCACTCTTACAGATGTACTCCATTTGCATTATAGTTTAAGTTTGCTGAAGTCTGATGGAACTCTGGCCACACTCCACAAAACTTTGCAGCTGGCTGCTTGGATTACATTTAGCAGCAAATTATATGAGATAGCCTGGTAATATTTGTTTATAAATTAATGCCAGTGAAACAACATAGGTAGACAATTGCACAGATACACACTAACACACATCCATAGGACTGTAAATAAACAGATTTCACAGGCATCAATGTAACTCTATTAACTGCCATGTTGTTTCTCCTTATTTACATCCATGTAAGTGAAAGCTTAGTGATTATCATGTTTGTTTCAGACGAGTAAAGGCTGAAACATTGACATTGAACTAGCTTAAGAATTTCAAACTGAACTACTTTAATACTGGTTATTAAAATATTGAAATATTCCATCCTTTTTCTTCCTGTCCCCTCCTTTTATTTTGAAGCATCTCACGCTGGAGCAATGTAAGATTACATGAGCTTAGATCAAGACTGGATCAGTGGTCTCTGCTTCCTTTTAAATGTGAATTCTAGACAGCAGAATGGATAACAATAGCTTTCTCATCCTGCCTTTTTCCTCCTCTTTAGATCATGTTGTGCATATGTATGTATTTGCATGTGTATATTTAGAGAAGTTTATATGCCACTGTTCTGAAATATATCTGGCAGTACTATGAAAGGGTGATTGGACAGAAAAAGTGCTCTATAGCCTCTAATAGATTTCAATCCAGTCTGCCTGCTGCTCTGTTTTGCACTGAGTCAAGTATTTTTTTAAGCTGATAATTGAAAACCTATCTTGTTCTTACAGAATGGCTTTGCTGTTGTAAGGCCCCCAGGCCATCATGCTGAAGAATCAACAGCCATGTAAGTACCAGGGAATATTGCCCATCTTGGAGCACTAAGGTTACTGGCAATCACCTGCGTTGTGCATGTCTCTGAAGAACTGTAATTGTTAGCAGATGACTGAAAAGCCTTTCTAGGTACTCCCAGAAGCAGATTTATGGCCTCAGAGATCATATAGCATTTTTTAAAATGTTCTGAACGTTATTTATAGCTGTTTTCCTGACTGATTTGCTTTCTTATTTCTGTTCTTCTCTATTCCACAGGGGGTTCTGCTTTTTTAATTCGATTGCAATCACTGCCAAATACTTGAGAGACAAGCTAAATATAGGCAAGATATTGATTGTAGATCTGGTATGTATTCTTGGCAAGCATCACACTTTCAGTACATCTAGATAAAAGATAATGAATTTGTATTTATATGTCAGACTTTCCTGCTTTTAATACCTACAAGTAATAAAGGTGTGCATTTCCTCTGATTTTGGGAACTCATTAAAGCCAGGATGGCAGTACTGAAGCCATAAACATCTATGTTTCACTTTAATGGTGTTAACTGCAATTTAATGAGAAGAAGGCACAGATCAGGGCAACTTTTATGGTCCTTAAATGAATTGATACTTCCACCGTTAAAATAACCCTACAGAACCCAAGTTTACTTTTCCCTACAGAATACAAACTTTAAATAGTCAGATGTGCCTTAAAGAATGTTGTTGCTTTGGTAACCAAATTGGCCACTTCCCCCAGCTAGCAATGATTCGGCTTGTTGTGTAACTTTGATATTATTAAACAAATCAACAGGTCATTCCCTCTAAGAAGTTTTCAAGTCATGTATGCCAGCTTTTGATGGTTCCCTGAAGGAAAACTACGTGATTAAAAATCCACTTCATTGGATTAGTCTTGTATTTTAATAGAAGGCATTCTTACACAATACTTAATATGTTTAACAAATGGATTATTTAAATGCAGATGACATTTGGCATGTTGTCTATATTATTTTCATGAATAATGAATTGGAGCTCTGCCTTGCACTTAAAGGATCAGCCCAATGCACAGCCCAAGGAAAGCTGAATACTGATTTATGAGCACCATTTTTGTTTTCCTACAGTTCATGAGGAGGTGTAATAGGGTGTCTGACAAAGCATAGACAGGAAATGAACCCTGGCATCAAAACCTAACCTGTTACATCTGCACTTAATTAATTTTTGCAGGTGATAAAAGATTTAAAGACAAAATATGTTAAAGGGTTTTTGAAGTGCAGGGCTTAATAGTCTAAATCTTGTTCATATCTGCACTCATAATTAAATCTTATTGTGAAGTCATGGCCTTACCATCTAGCACTTTTGTTCAGTTAAACATGCGTACTGGCTGTTGAAGAGAAGCAGAGAAAGGGGGAGTGTGGGAGAAGGAATGACAAGTGAAAAATGACTGGTGGAATGAGTATATGGGTCAGTCAGATATTCTTCGATTGTTTTTCAAATATTTCTCAGAGTGCTCTACTATCACTTAGGAACAGAATTCTAAATGGCAAGAAAACAGTATTTTTGAAAAATTCACTTCCACTGTATGTTGCATCTGTTTGCTGACTTGAATATTACAGTTCATTGAGTTTTACAGCTGTAAATGCTGGCCAAAAGTGAATTCTATGTTTATTCCTGTTTTTTAATAAGAAAAACCTATTCAAAGTTTGCATTTTGTGAATCTTTTGAAGCTTTTTTGACTGTAAGTGTTACATCACCTTGTCAGGAAATCACTTCCATTTGACCTACTCAGTCAATAAGCACTTAGAAATTCAGCTTCAGTTGTGCAAGGTGAGGTTAAATGTGCAAATAATTACCTGTGCAAATGATTACCTGTGAAGATGCCTGTCCTTATCCAGGAAAGTAGACAGGGAATGCTCAACCTCTCTCTGACTCTATCCCATTGGCCAGAATAACTCAGCTGGTGAAAAGGGAAAACTATACGATTTACACAGATTACTTCATTCTTGGAGCAGTTGCAGTCCAGTCCCTAGTCTGTCCCGTGGTCAGTGCAATGATGTACAAAAATTCATATGCAAAATTTCTTATTTATACAAACTATGGATAAATCACAATCCAAACTGAATGAATGAACAAGTTAATAGTGATGTCTTTATGTCCACCAACAGAGAGTTTGGGGCACCTGAAGGAAAGAATGGAATGACGGATGTTAGACTTGAAATTAACATCTAGAGCTATATTTTGATAGTGACTAGTACAGCACGACTCCACGCTGGTTGGCAGCTATACATGTTACTACAATGCAAATGTTAAAAAGTAATATTCAATCCCACATATTAAACTGTACTCTAGTTACAAATAAGTGTAGTCTTCATACCTGCTACATGTGTTCACATATAAATGTTTAACTTTTTAATTTTTAATCTTTCCTTCATTTTCTCCTATGCTAAAATATGACCTCTCTATCAGCTTTTCTTTCCTCATTCCACCATTTGAATAAATCTACATTTTGAACTGACATATATCCTGAATACATTTGATCTACTAAGGGCAAAATATGAACACTTCTCCCACGTGGTAACATCCGCAGTCTTAAACAACAGATTCCTTTGTCTAACCAGAGAAGTTACTGCTCTTCAAAACAGAGTAACCCTTGGTGGAATTAAAGTCGAGACAAGAAAGCTAGTTTTGAGATTTGAATAATAAAAAAAAAAAAAAGATCTCTGTGCCCATTTAATATTTTTTCTTCTAATTTGAAAACTGTTACAGTAAGAATGTATCTAAAGCCCCAAATATGCGTGGAAAAGAAAGATTAATTAAAATCACAAACTGAAGTCCTATTATGGTTTGAGTCATAGTCTCTGCAGATATATCTATATGGTGAACATAACTTCTCAGGGTGTTGTTGCAATCCTCATTCCAAGATCTTCCATACTTGCATGTACGTTAGCAAGATATGGGTCTGTTTTGAAGTAAACCAATTAATTCTGTCACAGTTGAAGATGGGATAGGATTCTGGGGTTAGTTTTCATGCAGATTTTACTTCATTCGCCAGTCAGAGCCCTCTAACGCTATGCTGGCTGCCTTCAAATCTCCAACACCCTCAAAACAGTGTGTGCTCCCTTGCACCTCCAACATATGTTACATTTAACCTTGGCATTAAGTCACAGTTGAGCTGTAACTTCATCCTCATGTTGTTTCAACTACTTTCAACTGAGAAAAGAAAAGCAACCATAATAATATTACCCCACAGAGGGCCCAGAAGATGTCCAAGTCAAGCACAATGCGGTACAAAACTCAATCAATGTAGAGAGTCCTGAACTATGTGGGTGACAGTCATGGGCTACATCAGCTGGCAAAGGGCACAAGCAACAGGCAGTGCTTGCTGTGCCGTTGGCAATGTACGCCTAACTTGAACCTTCCTGGAGTCTAGGCATCCTGCGGAAAATGTGACCATTGTTTCTCTGATACTAAATTCGGTTCAGAGCTCATAGCGTTTGTAAAATAAATATAGCCTGGGTGATAGTGTTGCCATGCAGACTACTTTGTTTGTCCTCCTTCTGAATTCTCTCATTAGATTAGAAATTTCAAAAGGGTGGAGGAGAATCAAGAATATCTGTATTTTTTCAGCTTCTTACAAATGCCAGTGGAGAAACTTACAAAAAAGGCTCAGTTTTCTTTTACTGAAAGGCAAGTGGATTTTCCATTTTCACTTGTAAAATTTCTTGTGTCTAACCATGTATTATAATAGTAGAACTGTGAAAACAAAACTAAAAAAGAGGAAAAGTCCACATCATCAGCCTTTGTTATATAGGTATACTGTCAGCATTTCTTTTTCAATATTTAATTTAATGACAGAATTTCTTTTCACTGGCGTTATATAATGTTTGAAATATGGAGACTAGCCAAGGTCACTCCTTGATTGTGGAAGGCACCATCCTATCTGCCAGATGATTTAATAGCTAATGAGATCATATTCCTATGTCTTCAACTGTTGCCGTCATGATTTTGCAAAAATGAAGTATGAAGTCCTTTCTGCATCTGGCATCTCTTTTGATGTGGATCTAACTGCTGAGGGACTGCTAACTGAACTGAATGTTTCAAGAAAGCCAATTTACTCAGCTGGTCGCAGAGCCTTTGACCTCAATAGTGGAACTTGGCAAATCAATGAATACACTAATGTTTAGTGTTCTGTCAAGAATTGTGAAAAAGCTCTGTAAACCATAGATCCTTCTGCAAAATACTAGTTTGTAGTTTAAACATTAGTCTTTCTTCAGAGGCCAATGAGGCTAGTTAATTAAGCCTGAGGGGTTATGAACTGTTGGCAGTTAATAAGTCATAAAATTCCTCCATAAAACAGGATGCTAGATTCCATCACTGAGGCAAGGAGTACAAAGAGCCGGTGTATAAATATCTAATTGTACAAAAGGACTGGGATTTCTCAATGACTGCTCATCTGGAGTCTCCAGGGCACGCTCGCTATGGTTTCCTGATTTTTAGAAGCCAGTTTAAAAAATGAGTGCATTAAAGAGTAATTTGCCTGAAAGTTCAGGAAGTATGGGGTGGTGAAGGGAGGGGGAAAGGGAAAGACAAAAGGAGGGCAAAAGAGAGAGAGAGAAACAGAGGGGGGGTAAAAGAAAGCAGAACTGAGCTCTCTATACTGAGTTGGACATTATTACTTTTGTCATCTGTTTTCTTTCTCCTTTAGGATGTTCACCATGGCAACGGTACACAGCAGGCTTTTTATGCTGACCCCAGCATCCTGTATGTTTCCCTCCATCGCTATGATGAAGGCAACTTCTTCCCCGGCAGTGGAGCCCCAAATGAGGTTAGGTTTATTTCTTTAGAGCCCCATTTTTATTTGTATCTTTCAGGTAATTGCATTGCATGATTACCCCTAATTTTCTTGTCCTTCTCTGGTTCTTTAAATTACACCAGATTACCAAATTGTCCACTGGGAGCAAGGGAACAGTGGAGAACAAGTGCATAACCCAGAGCAGTCCTTGTCAAACAAGACTGGGCTGATCTGACATGTTGTTTGATGTTTGTTTCTAAAGCACACTTGAGAATTTTTCTTTTTTTTTTTCCTTTCCCTCTCTCTTTTCTTCCTCCTTTTTCCTCCTCTTCACTCCTTTTGGAATTTTATTCCTGTTTTTCAGGTTGGAAGTGGCCCTGGTGAAGGGTATAACATAAATATTGCTTGGACAGGTGGCTTGGATCCTCCTATGGGTGACGTTGAGTATCTCACAGCATTCAGGTTGGTACCTTTTTCTTTTAAAGTTATGAAAACTGGTCGTAGAACCCAAGCACATGAATAAGAGCTAATGTAATCTTGAATGACAGGAGAATCACCTATGGTGAAACTAACTTAATACTGGTATCCCTGTATACAAAAGCTTAGTAAATAATAAGAATGGATAAGTTAATTGTTGTGATCATCCACTCAGAATCCACAAAAAAAAAGAGGTCTAACAATTTATTTGGTCACTCATTTTATCGTTATTCTATCATGCCAGTAAAATAAATTTGAGCTTGCTCACTTCTCTACCTACAAAATTGAATGTAAGCATTTATACCAGGCAGAAGAAAATTACTGTTTACATTATGTTGATTGCAGTTACATGCAAGTAGAGCAGAAAACTACATGAAGTACGGTCCGAATCCAGTGTTCCTCATTCGCTTTAAAGTCTCATCATAATGCTCACAGATTTGACCAATTGGCTTTTTCTATGAATTGCAATAAAATGCTATTTACTTAAAAGTAAATAATTGTGAAATGTCTCAGTAGGAATGATAGGAAATGTTGCATACTGTACTTCACTTTGCTTTCAATAGCTCGTTCTAAATGAAATTTTATTCCTTCATAGGTGATGCGTCATAATCTTTAGTCTTATTTTCATGGGACCAGAGGAGATAAAACCTGTTTAAAACACACTCTTTTAGGCTCTCAGTAGTCCTCTCTCACATACACCTTTTCCTTTCATTGTAAAGTACTCCAGTGGAAGGGTTTAGTGGGCACTCACCTCTCAAGACTGGGCAAATGCTATGTTTTTGAAGAGGTTTCATTTAGTGGAAACTGGTATGTAAAGAAGTCAATGAGAAAACTACCATTTATCTCCAGTCACTTTCAAGACTTATAGTTTGAAGTAGTCCATTTACCTTATATAGCTTTTGACTATATTCTATTGAAAATACATCCCAAGAAGTATATAACTCATTTTTTGGGTTGTTTTTTTTTTTTTTCTGAAGCACTTCTGTGCAGTCCATGAAATAACATGCAGAGGATCTGAAAAACAACACACCTGAATTCAAAGTCTAAGCCCTAAACACAGAAATAGCTTTACACATTCACAATATCACACTGTTCTTGTGGAAAAGGTTTTAATTTTATATACATTTGCCTGTATTTAAAAAGAGTCTAAACAAATAGTAAGTGGCAGGCTCCAAATTTTCTACACCTCAGTATTGCCTCAAGCTCTTTCCAAGCTCTGTCTTATTCTTTGATGAGATTTTACGGAAGTTAGGGGACTGGATGGTTCAAATCACCAGTATTAGTGTCTGATATTAATATATCTGGTATGATCACCCCAAAATTCTTGGTTTGGATCCAACATGTCCCAATAATGATATAGGTAATGTGGCCATCTAACGCTGCAGAGAACGGCGGTCCCAGTTTATTGAACAGAACACTGACATAACTGAGACTGCAACCATAATTGGCACCCCTGCTATCCTGGGCTTAATAATACCTTTTCAAATATGTACTTTGCAGTTCTAGTTTAAGCACACTAGTAAATAGTTTGGAGCAGCTAATATTGCTGCTTTACCTATTACTCTGCTTCAAAGTTAGAGGGTATTTCAATCTCTGTTGCCTGAGCAAAGCAGCACTATTCAGGAAAATAAAATTCATGTAAGCTACTACACACTGTCTAATCATTTGCAGACATGCCACTAAAATAAATGCTTAATTACATATATTTTTTTTTTAATGCAGATAAATTCAAAGTAAAGTTTGGGATCTCCCTTGAAAGAATTGTTGATGGTGTGAAAAGTAATGCTGCTGTTTTAAATGCATCCATTTAACCTTGTGATTAATGTTTTAATTAATGTGAAGGTTATACATTTTGTCAAATAGTTATTTATTACTATTTTTTTTAAGAAATATAATGCTGTTGACTTATTACAATAGATACTGCTGTTTTCCTTTTCTCCAAAAGTGTAGGAATGTCATGAAATTCTTCCCTACACCTGAAGCCCCTTTTTGCCTAGGCACAGTCTTTTTGCCCTCTGTAGTGCTTATCAATATGGATTTGGTATTACATATGACAGTTTTGAGTGGACATCAATGAAGCAAACAACATGGAACTTCAAAGGGTGAATACAAACATCTGGAAATTACGTAGGATAGACCAGGTAGCTGTTTTCTATGGATTGGGTCTGAATGGTAGGTAAATTTACAACTCCTAATAAAGAGACCCTTAATCTGTGGACCAGAATCTATCCCTGCTAGTATCCAAAATGTCACACGCGATGCAGCCTGTGCTTCAGTTTGGCCAGGACAGAATTGTGAGACAATAGTCAGGAGAGAGGGATCCACAGTTCAGTCCTTTAGCCATAGATAGAAACGAAGGTACAGTCTTGGAGGAAATCAATAGAAAAGTTGCTAAAAAACCCCAGCTGTTTTTCTGGAGTTTTGACCTGTGGCAGGTCAGTTTTTAAGAAAATAAGCAGTGAGTTTTGTACATAGAAAAATGGGCTTGTTTTTTTTTTTCAAGTAAATAGATTTTAGAGAGCTGCAGAGAAGCTCCTTACTAAGGGGTGGGGAAAATGTTGGACATCCTCAATTTTGAGAGAAAAATAAGGGACAAAACTGAGAGATTTTCTCTGCGTTCCTACTCCCCAATAGACAGAGAGGTTATGCAGTATTCAGTCCCTAGAGAAGTCAGGAGAGGGTGTTGGTGAATAACCAAGGTATTGTCGTGGTTTGGCCTCAGCCGGCAGCAACGAACCACGCGGCCGCTCGCTCAACCCCCTACAGCTGGGGGGGGGGGGGGGGGGAGGGAATAGGAAGAAAAAGGCAAAACTCGTGGGTTGAGATAAAGGCAGTTTAACAGAACAGCAAAGGGAAGAGAAAACAGTAACAATAACACGGATAAAGGAATATACAAACGCGATCAGGGCACCGCCGCTCACCGACCGGACCCGCACCGCCGCAGCCCGCGCTGAGCAGCAACTTCCTGCCCCCTCCCCCCGGCAGCTCCCCCCCACAGCCTGGGCATGGCTGACATGGCATGGGATACCTGTGTCCCCTCCCATCCTTGGGGAAATTAACCCCAGCCCTGCCGGAACCAGGACAGGTATGAATAAGTTTGTAGATGGGTGGAGGCTGTTTGGAGAGAAGCTAAGGCTTCTTGCTTCCTGGCTGCCTCTAGAGCCTCATCCTTTGAGTTCATAGGAACTCAGAAATTTGCATCAAAATCATCTGAAGCTCCCTAGGGGGTACACATAACCTTCACTTTCTCACCAGCAGAGCACTGGTTTCTTCCTAGCATGGCACCAAGCACATATTTGAAGTGTCAGCAGCCATGACACGAGGTAGCTCGTTACTACTTGATTGACTGTTAAATTTCACAGCAGAGATCCTTCTGAATGACGCTATCCACAGAAATAGAGATGAAGGCTTTCTGGTTTTGCGTTTTTGACTCCATTCTGCTGTCTGGTTTTTTTTTCCTACTCTGTAGCTGCCTTAGTGTCATACCATAGAAACATGCTGTTTGAGCTTTTCCCCATCCATGGCTACCATCTTTGTATTTTCCCCACAATGACGTCAGGCTTTTTTCTGCCTCTAGATTTTGGCTCACAATCAGGTATTATATATGATGATGTATTTGATATCAGGTATATTGTTCTTAGGCTAGAATCTATTTGTAAAACAGTAGAAGCATTCACACACACATGCATGTACATGCAGGTAGCTGAATATTAGTTATTTTCCACTGCATAAATTACTACATAAATCTATTTTAAGTAAATCTTGCTGGGAATGAATGAGATTCCACCTCCAAACTGGCTAAGAAAATATTTCTATTTCTTCAGGAAAAAGCAACTTTCATGTGTAAAAATGCAGAAAATTTGAAGATGAGTTAAAAGCATAACACAGAATAATGACTTCAAAGGCATGCTGAGTGAGTGGCTCCAGTGGGACTTTAGTGGAAAACAAGAAAAATAATGGTGCTGGTTTGTGTCTGCCATTTTTATTTCAGTGCTATGTGAAGAGTCTTTATTGTATTTTGAAACTAACTCTTTCTAGTGCAAAATCAAATTTAAATGGATGTAGATGGTTTGAAGATGAAGACTGCTCTTTTGTGTATAAAAGAATATGTTTTCCTTTCCACTTCTTTCCCATTTCTACTAAGAAAATACATTTGCTCATGTTAACTATAAGAAGGTAGTAGAAAATATAGGAGAGAAGTTTCTGTAGAATGGAAAAGAAGTGCGATAATCAAATCACTATACCTTTTAATTTTGCCAGAAAATTTTTGTTTGATGTATACCATAGTTAAGCAACTGGTTCAGCTACAAAAATCCTTGAAAGAATGTCCTTCATCTAAAGGGCAGGCATCTCTTCCACTATGATAACAAAAAAGCACAGCTCTTTTCCATTATTTTCAAGGCCTGATGTATCTTTCCCTCTAGAGAGTTTTGTTTCATCATTTGCTTCCACCGATTCAGGTTAAAGTTGCTTTAATTTCTTTGAAAGCAATAGAAGATGGTGGCTATTTTCTAACAGGATGATTCTGTGCTCAAGTTTATGAGGATGTAATCCACTGTTTTCTGCCAACAGTTATAGAAAAAATAAGAGCAATGGTCAAACACTAATGTCCAAATAATTATTTTCATAAGCTCCACATTATACCAGATGTGCTCAGTAAAGGAGGCAGTAGTTAGAGGCTCAGGTCTGTGTTGTACATGCACACATGTATATGTATGTACCTGGTGTTTACAGAGGGCAGGAGACGTGTTTCCATAGAGCAAAATATAGAAGATGCAGGAGGCAGTGGAAACAAATCTGAGTGTTCAGAAGAGGGAGAGAGAAGCAAGAGAAAGAAGGAAACTGGGGTGTGCCTTCTAACTGCTTTGGACTGCTTTTATTCAACAAAGGAGCTGTAAATTTAGCTTAACCAGCCAGTATGCTCTGGCTGCTTTGCTCTACTCCAGAGTAGCATAAAACAGCCACAGCATATCAATGAACCTGGCTATAAAAGCTTGAATAAAATAAAACGTGTGTATGTGTGTGTGCGTGTGTTTCTTGGAATGATTAGAAATAGCTCATGATAATATTATCTTTGAGTTCAATTTTTAGCAGTCATATCTATGATTTTAATTCAAGAAGGTGAGCAAATTCAAAAGACATAGATGACATTAAGGCAGAGTTAAAGGAAGAACTATAGCCACAATTTAATTTAAAATACAGAGAAAAATTTATAATTACTCCAAAATAGTAATTTTAAACAAAGAGAATTCAAAATTAAAATCATACATGAAACCACATATGTTAAAGTGTAAAAATGAAAGAAAATTAAGGTGTGCAGAAAATCTTCACTCTGACTTAACAGTTCCCAGTGCTGCTTTTGGGAGAAAATAAGTATGTTTAAAACTCTTTGTATTCTAATCTCTGATCAAAAATTTTAAGAAGTATTCATTGTAGCCTTGTGGCCTTACAGGTAAGAGTTAAGGTTAGTTGAGAGATTGCACTGAAGTGTACCAGCCCTTTTTTTGTCTTGTTTTTGTATTTCCTGATCTTATGACAACTAATTTTGACATTTCAGATCAAAAACTTTGTAAATGTATTTTTTATTGTTTTCCAAATATGTTCTCCTTGTTAACTCTGTTTCAGCTTAGTACTGACTATGATTTTTTTTTACTTTTTAGGCTAGAATTTCATACATAAACCCTAAAAAGAACACTCAGAGAAAATATTGCTATGTTTTCCTGATGCTTTTTCATATAAGTATACATAAACATTATATATTTGTATATATTAATTTAATTTTCCTGTAAATTTTGCTTTTATAACTCTTTGTTCACTAAGGAATTGAATACAACAACTTTAATAAGTTATGTGTATGCTGTTGGTATTGAGTTTCATGGTCTTAAGTGCTTGTTTCTGAAAAACAAAAATTCTTTGTTTTAGCTCAAATCACTACTCTTCCACTTTCATTAAATGTCCATTTGTTCATGTACTACCTGTGTAGATGAAATGCACATTCCTGCCTATCTATATTTATTATTGTAAATACATTTGCATTATCTGTGTCATGTCCTTTCTTATTTTTCTTCTCTCAAAATACAATATTTCTTGTCTTTTCAATCTCTCTTCATTTAGAAATGTATCTAGTTGCCAAATAATTTTAATTGCTCATCTCCAAACCTCTGCTATTTTCTAGAAATGAGCTGAATACACCACATGAGGGCGAACCATCGATTTATATTATTTTGAATATTATTATGGCATTCTTTGACATCACTGTTCTGCAATATTGTATAACTCTCTGAGTAGAAAGCTTGGTTTCTGATAAACATAGCAAAATAATATAGGAGACAAAAATCAACATTTTTCCTAGAAGTACCCAACTACTGTGAGTCATAGAACAATGGTATATTGTCCTAATGTTTAATGAATTCCACCAAGAATAGATTTTGAGAAAAAAAAAGTTCTTTTAAACAATTATTCTAAATACCCATAACTTAATGCTATTATTTTTTTATGGCTGTAATGTCCAGAGGATGCTGCTGAGGCTGTATTATGCTAGGCTGGGTCTAGAAAATATGGTAAGACTCAGTTTCTGATTAAAATGTGAAGAACAAAAATGTGGGAGAGGAAATATAAAAGCCAAGTTAGCTGCTCAGCTTCATAAGTCAATAAAAGAACCAGAAGTAGACAGAACTAACATCTTCAGATCTTTAATCTGTTGTGTTATTAGTGAACTCCATTGGCAATAGCCACATTTATCTTTACTAACTGAAAGAAATTATTTATTTCTCAATATTTTGCTTTAAAATAACTGGTAAAGATTATCCCAGCTATTGTTATCTCTCCTGTTTATTTGCTGACAGCAATGCATTCGGCATTTCACTGCATAAAGAGGAAGGCAGAATCTCTGATTCATATGTATGAGAGGCAGATAATGATTTACCCAAATGTAGATGGACATTAGTGAGAGTGCTAATTATCCACAATCCTTCTGCGTTGTCATGGGCATAGTACTACTTTTATGAAGAAAAATATTTCTGAAAGAACACAGTCATGGAAGCCCTAGGAAACCTATACAATGGTTTCTGTGTGAATGTATATAGTTTGCTTTCAGTCACCCACAGCATTCTGCAGTCATAAATCACAGTTCAATCAGTTTTTCGTTTCTGATTTTATCCACTTCTTCCAAATTTTAATCAGATCATTTCAATCAGAGATGGATGTCTTTTCACTTCTGCCATAGAAAATTTCTTAGGAGAATTCAAAGAAAGGTACACCAAACAGCTATTAAAAGATGACTTAAGAATGCCTGATCAATTCCTTTTGAAGAAGCTTGAAGAACGTAGAAGTTTGATGGGAATAATATTTTTTTAAATCTGCTTAGAGTATGTTTCATATGCAAATATTCAATAGTCCTGAGGATTTGTGGCTTTTGAAAATTTTTTTGAGTGTGGTGGTATGGTTTTGTAATAATGGTAAATTTTCATGCTTTTTTCTTTTTTTCTTGACAAATGTTCTGAGTATTCAGATGTTTAGTATCATGGGCATAGGGACAGAGTCCTTAGGAAATGGAGAAGCAGAGTTAAAAGCATTTGAAGCACTGGTATAAACAGCTTTTCAACATTTTGTTATACTTCAAAGTTCACCATAAAACTAAAACTGGGAACACTGTTTATAACCTGAGACCTCTTGTTCTTCCTACTTGTTTATTTTTATTTGAAAAATCTAACTTCTCACCAAACTATCCTAAATTTTCACCTTTACTGTACCAGGATTTTAAAAACTGTATATGACACTCTTTCATTCACTGGAACTACAGAAATGAAACCTTTCATTACAGAAATTAATTAGTGTTGGCTTACTTTTCTACAGATGCACAGCTTCTTTTATTGACATGGCAGAGTAGGGGGTGAAGGAGAAAGGATAATAAAATATGGCATGTGTCAGGTTTATGCGGTTCAGGTTAAAAAGTATTTGATTAAAATACCAAGCCATACATGGTCTGTAGTTTCAAAGTATACTGAAAAGTACCTGAGCTCTTTTCCGATATAGCCTTTTTCCAATTTTTGTCAAGTCAGAAAGATGAAAGAATAGAGGTGTATGGATAAAGAATTGCCATATTGTCAAATACTTTGATGGAAAGGTGAGAAATATCACCAGAAACATCCTGGAAGGAATTAAACAGCAGCAAGGGTACAGAAGATATTTTTGTCCTAAAAGACAAAATATCTGCGGCATGTAGATGGAGATAAATTTCAGGTCTGAAATAAAAGTTCTACAGCAACACTGAGCGATTGTGTAGATGTCCAGCCCCAATTTAAATTTTGTTGCTTTATAATAAGTTTTGAGAACTACACTGTAGCCTGTAAAAAATATCCACATGTTCTCTGCTGGAACAGCTCCAGACTGTAACAGAACCACTAGATTGCACCCTGGTGCTTTATGTATTGTTTAATTGTTTTCCTTTGGTGGATATTTTTATTAAAAGCCCATTATCCAGAATCAGACAGAAGTGTTGTTTCAAGAACAGCAGAAACAGAGGCCTTTCAGCTACACAGTTCTTATTCATGCTTTCTTTAGCCAGCTTAGCTAATGAGACCTCCACTATTCTTCTTTTAATACTTAAAGAAGAAAAAGAAATGGGGTTTTTTATTTTGTTCCTTTCAAACATAAGCAAGATTGCAAAGAAGTATTGTGAGGTTCTGTGTGTGCTCACGCACCTGTGTCTCAGTGTAAGTTTGTGTGGGTACCTCCAGGGCATGCCTAGATGTTCTCATGCTTTTGCACCAATAACTCCTTGGAGATATTTTTTAATCCTAATGATTTGGTGTACCTGTGTGACACTTTGCCTATAAAGTAATTGAATGAAAGGAACAAGTCTTTTTCATAGAAAATATGTTCTAGCAAATAAAGCTCCAGTAATTTTGAAGAAAAATAGAAAATTCTGGCAAGAGTCAGATTTTGAAATCCTGAGTTATGCTGAATAGCACTGTGCTCAGTGCTGCAAGATCTTATGAGGTTTCTTGTTACTGGATGTTGTTGGAGCCCTAACTCTGAGTATTTTATTACTTTTTAAAGTCAGCTTTTAGTCTTGTGGAGAGATGTTTGAAACTATGAAAACATAAATGTCTCAAAAATAGATATCTAATGAAAAAGTTCAGGGAGGTCTATGACTCATGATTATGTGGTATTAGCAGTACTGCTTGGGCCACCAGTAATCCCTCTAAATCAATGCAGCTTCTTGAAGAATAAGTTGTTACCCAGTGTGAGGGAATCCATCAGACTTCAAGCTGCTAGACATTAATTGTTTCTTACAGGCAGTATAAGAAAAATGCTCAGTTGTAGAGTGACTTACCATGTTTGGCATATTTGTATATTTTTTCATGCAAAGTGGGGTCTTTGTCTTGTGACCACATATACTAGGGTCAGGATTTAGAAGTAAATCGATCATTTGTGTCATTAGCTGATGCGGATCTCAGTTCTGCACACCAACATAATTCATGACTAAGATGTAGTGTTGTTACTTATATGAAATAGTAGCTGCTTGCAAAAGTAATTGTTAAAAGAGTTGTGAAAGCAGAGGCTCTTCACCAAGTAAATGTGGCAGGATCTGATCTTAGATGCTGTGACTACATTTAACCTAATTAAGCGATCAAATCTTTAAGATTATATACAAGCACTTTCATGAGTTATGCCTTGAAACACAATAAGCTTTTGAAGTATTTCATTAGTTGATTCATGTTTACCTACCACAAGCATTCTAGTCATATTTATATCAGGTGTTAAAATAAAGTTACCAAAATTATTAATCTATAAAAAAATCTTGAAAAATGAAACCAAACAAATTGCAACACAGCATAAACCAGGTTGAAAATAGCTATGTCTGGGATGCATTTCTCCTATGTCATGCACAGGAGTGTATGTGCGTATCAGATGATACAAGGTAGAGGGCTGAAGGGAAGATGCAGCTTATTTGGGTCTTTTCTCCCTGCCAGTAAATTGACTGGTCTCTGCTGCTTTCTCTGTCCTGTGCAGGGTGTGCATTACCAAGTAGGGATGACTAAAGACAGCAGTTCCAGTAAGCAGCAACTGTCCGTGGTTTTGACATGATTTTCTTCTACACTGGAACAAAACCAAAGCTATTTGAAAGTTTCCAAGAAAACAACTAAGTGTGTGTTTCAAACCCTTTCATGACAATGTTCATCTCTAGCCTCATGGTGAGGACATAGCTCCAGGAAGTAATTAAACCTTAAGTGAAAAATCCCATCCCTGAATGTTCAAAAACAATTTTTTGTCCCCCATTTTTACAAATCAGGGACTTGAACCCGACCTCAGCACATCTGAAGTTAATGCCTTTGTTGTCACACTATTTGGAATGAGTTTTTTCCCCTCACTCTTACAAGAATTCTCCCTCTGAAAAATATCAAAGTGATGCACATCTACAAAAAGATTGTTTTGGTAAAATAGCTTAAAGACCCTGTGGTTTCCAGCTGATCAAGAAGGCAGTGATTTCATTCTCACTCTGTACCATCAGGTGGGCCACTGCTAAGAGGTATTAGCTGCTCCTGAAAGTGAAAACGCAGGTTTTGAGTTAATTTTTACTTGCTTTATGTGAAGTTCAGTCATTAGTCCCTATGTAAAAAATGAGTGAACAAACCCAGAAATTTTTATGTTGTTTTTGTGGTCTTGCAAAGCAAATTTAAGAACTTCAAAGTATTGGAAATACTTTTCCAATAGTACCAAACAGTAGAAATAATTTTCCAGTATTGAAAATACTCCCCCCTCCCCTTTTCCGTTCACATTTCTCTGTTGGAGTCATAATTTGATGACTCACCGAATTCTTCACAGCAGCCCTAACTCCCACAGCTCTGTCCTATGCCTCTGATCACAAAGTTGTCCTTCATCTGTTCCTCTCAAAATCTTTTGGTTGGCACCAGGGCCTCATTCTTTTTCATCTTCTGATCTACCTTGGACACTACTCTTCCCTCATTCAGCTATTTAACCTCTCATTCCTCTCATAAGAGGCTTTGTCCCTTGTGATACAATCATGTTTCACTGAAAAGAAAAAGTGCTGTTAAGCTCAGTCTCTGTCATCCTCTCTCCTCCCTCTCTATCCCAAGAACATTGAGTGTATAGATTGCTGTCTGTCCTCTGGTTCAGTTCTAGACCTTCTCCAAAATAGCATCTCAGTCTTCCTTTCCTCTGAAACCATTCTTAGCATAAACTCCGCTTAGCCCAAAGCTCAGAGTCTGTATTTCACTCTCTATTTTCCTTAGCCTGTGTGTCAACCGCATTGACCTTGATGATCTTTTTCTTGAAAATTCATTCTTCCTTGGCTTCCATGCTTGGTAGTCACTGGCCTCCACCCAACATTTCAAGTAGCTCCTTTAGCTTGACTTTTGGAAGAATCAACATTTTCCTTCTTGAGCTTTCTTCAGTGATTCAATGGCATTCCGCTTTTAGTCCCTTGGTCCCTTCTCCTACCTCTGTGTGTCTGTCTAGAGGCCTGTTCATCCACAATGCAAATTCAATGATTATTTGTCAGCCAATTACTTCTCTGTTTTGTCTCCTCTGTGCATCATGAAAATTTATAGTAACTTTATGATACACTAATTGAGGAAATCTGCCTTTAGTTCAAGCTCAACCTTACCAAACTTTTACCCCCAAGCCATTCCTACTGCCACTCTCTATAGACAAAACCATCTTTCTGTCTGTCACTCTGACAAGTTCTTGTGTTACCTCTGACCTTCTCTGCTGGAAGTCACAACCCAGCAATGTCTAAATTTTACGAATTCTTTCTGTAGCATGTCTGTGAAATACAGAATATACTACCATTCCAAACAGCTAAAGTGATTTCTAAGCTTCTGCCTTTTTTATTATTATTGCAACATCACTCTTAGAAAGCTCCTATGAATTTCATTTTCCAGAGCATGATACCAGGTACAGGTTTTATGCTTTTTCTGGTGATAATATTCGTACTTGAACAATATTCTCATAAACAGTTAGAAAACTACTTCATTAGCCTCCTTGAAATCTTTTATTACATTTCTATTTTGCTATATTGCCTCCCACAAAACTGGACAGTAGTTAAATTCCTATACTGCTAAGATTGCTTCTAATTTTCTAGCTTGTACAGTTTCTGCCAGTAGTTCCCCAAGTAGCCATAGAGCATGTAGACAGGAACCATCTTTTTATTCTTTCTTTGCAGTGTCTTATGCAATGGGGTTTTAGTTCATGATAGTACATCCAATGCATTGTACTAACATAAATTTGTTTGTTATTAATAAGGATAATAGCAAGATGTAAGGAGTTAAAAGGTTAATTTGGGAGATGTTGTAAGTTGTTCCTTTCCCCATCACGTTGCATGAGAGGTACAAACCCCCAGTACTGGTGACAGTGGCTGCACATGAGACATGGCCTAGAACCAGGCTAGAATATGGTCCTCTGATCTGATGCAAAGGGCGGTGTCTTCCCAGGGCATGAAAGAGAGAGATGAGTCCTCTAGCCCAGATGAAAGACTTGGAGTTCTTTATCTTTTATGCAAATTTGAATGACCAGAATTTATCTGGGACATGATGACACAGATTTGTATTCTAGAACTGTTATTTGTCATCTGAGACATAGGGGTATGCTACTGGTAGGACTGACTCCTTTCCCAAACAGGCTTTGGAAGCGTGATCCACCCTCTGTCCACCTATCTCAGGAGCACAGGTATCGCTCGGTATCACTTTGCGGTGTCTATGATCTCATTAAGCCCATGAACATACGTATCCTGTTGACATCTGAGGAAACATGATGATTATCAACAAAATGTAGGGCCTGTTGTACAGTGTATCACATCAAACACAATAAGGTTATTAAGGCTTAATTACATAAGAAACAGCATACATGTTTTGCAAGCTTGTAGAATGTCACTTGCAGAAGTTAAGCAAGATATAAGAGTTTCCTAAGTTTCTATTATAGTTTTATTTCCAACAGTATTCTTTGACAAACTAAATAAATTACTGCATGTATTGGACCTCTGAGGCTTGGGGCAAAGAATGGAAAAATTATTTACAAAAGCTTGAAAATATTTAATCACTGGAGGCAGGGGGCAACTGTGTTTTAATTAGCAGTTCCTCAGGCCATTGGCTGGCTGGAGGCTTTCTCAAACAACCACACAAACGCACTGAATAGCTGTTTGCCAGCCTTAGGGTCAGGCCTGAGATGAAACAGATAAGATAATTGGCTCTAATGAAATCCAGAAGGCCTTGGCTTTCTTGTTTGAGCTTGGATTTGAAAAGTGCGTGTGGAAGTGAGGCTTAATTCAAACCAGTCCTGAACTAGGCCCGTTTTTCAGTGACTTTGATATTGTTTGAAGTTCTGAAAGTGTTCGCCACACCACTAGCCTGCTGGGCTGGGCCTCCCCGGTCACCTTAATTACTGAGCTTTATTGCTGACTTTACTACACAGGAAAGGAGCCATTATATGTTCCATCAACATCAGCTCTCCTCAGATTGGAGGAAAGGGCAGGGTGAAAGGCCACTGTAGGAAGGCAAAAACTTCACTTTGAGGTAGTCAGATCATTTACCCGTGTTAAATTTCACTGTGCTATGCGTGTACATTCCTCACAACACAGAAGCCCATTTCCATTTTTTTTTTAGCAAGTGATTACTTTTCAAAACATTTTGTTTGTGTATGATTAGCAGAAGGGGACATTTATTCTTAGAGGTGGAAAGAAGGCAAATTGTAACAAACGCCTAATTAATCATCACAGGGGAAAGAAATCTAGTTAAAATCTGTAATAAAGAGAAATTGTTCTTAATGCTTCTTTGAAGTGGGAATAAGTGAGGAAACCCCTATGGTGTGTTTGCAGACCTGACACCCTACAGAACCGACTCCTTACAGCCAGCCTGATATCTTGAGGGTAACTTGTAACGTGCTCTCCAAAAACAGAAAGGCTCCTGTGAAATACTGTAAGGGCAAGCAACACTTGAGGTATTTTAGCAATGTTAGTTGTGAGTTATTCTCTTCAGGATAATTATTTTCAGAGTTTGGTCCTAATCTCTTTAGCTGCTCCAGCTGGTGGTGCTGCTGGAAAAAAAAGAAGCTGAACTTGTGTGCATGAATGTGTTTTCAGATCTAGACTCTCTATAGCAGAAGACACGTCTCTCAGGCTTCAGGATCCAGTGTCTGGGGCCACCGAGGTCCCTGGGAAGACTGCTGTCGGGAAACCTGGGACAGATCCTGCAAATGCTTAGACGTGTGGCTGAATATATTTACATATTAACTCATTATTAAGTCAATCAGGCTACTAGCCTGAGTAAAGTTACACATGTGCATTTATGTTTGTGGGATTGGGCCTCCTGAGACTAATGAAAGTGTACAATATTGGCCAATTTGGGCCAGATCCCATATTACCAACACTAGCACATAATAAAAGAAATATTGATGAATATTACTTTCTAGTGGGACCGAAACTGTGAAGTTCAGATCAAGATACACAAACATTTTTTCCATGAGCGAGGGAGGAAAATTAGAAAGGACTGAAAAATCAGTTCTGTTGCTGTCTACTCTGTGAGCATTTTATTTTGTTTTTTATTTCCTTTCTGGTTTGTTTTTTTTTCATGGAGCTAATATTTCTGTTTTTCTTAAAAGCTTGAAAATGTCTTGGATTCCTTCATAAAAATTAGAAATGTCACAAAGATACATTCTGCAGAGTATTTAGCCCTTTCCTTAAGGCAACACTGTTTCACAAAGAAGGCTTCTGTAATTTGAGATAGTTCCACCTTATGTTATTTTATAAATAATATATATGCTATAATGCAAATTTTATGTTGTATAGCTGAAGATTTTTTAACACAAAAGACTCCTATTTAAGAAGCCTGAAGGCTTCTTGTTTTTCTTCCCTTTCATATGGCCTGTCATTTTAACATGTTTTATGTTAGTAGAATGGCAAATTGGTTATACGCTTTAAAAAGAAGCAGCAGGTTTTAATATTTTTATCAACATTTTGTGAAATTTTAACCTGTTAAACTCATAGCCAGCATTACAGGGAACTGGTTATATCTTGATGCATATTTTATTAGCACTAATGAATCTCTCTCTAAGATGAGAAAATATCTTTTGAAATCATCATAATTCATTACAATTATCAGAAAACAATTATTCCCCTTCTAATACAAAGGGTTGTTTTGTGAGAAAATAGCGGTGTAGGTGTCATAGCATGAGGGTTACTATAAGAAATATTTCCAGATGGGCAAATGTTCTGCTCTTTATTAAACAGAAGATTTTATTTGCTTTCATTTTTTATAACTAAATGTCAAGACACAAACTTCCTTTTTGATACCATGCTTCCTAAGAGGTAGTTTGGGCTATCAATGTTGTAAATCATAACTCTTGTCTGACTGTACTTTCAGCTACTTTCACATATTGTAGAGGCTAATATAATTTAGATGACCATATATGATGATATAATAATATTATAGTATACTGGAAAGGATTTATTGACTAGGAGAAGTGGGATTATATAATCTATTAGTGATTTAATTCATACCTTGCACATACGCCTAATGATCTCTTCAATAGAAGGAATAGGATTACAAAATCTACTGGTGATTTAATTTGACCTTTGCACATCCATCTACAAACTTTAAGGAGTAAAGTTAAGCTTAGGTGGGTGGTGTAAGTCAAGCAAGGAATAGTGACTGAGGAAGCATTTTATTGCAGGAAAAAATTCCCTGGATGCTTAAACCACTTATTTCCAAGGTTTCCAACAATGTTTTTAAGGTAGTACAGTGCTTATTACTAAAAAGTGTCTTTTTTTATATGGGGAACTGAGGGCTACACAGTTTCATAATTTCCACCTTACTTAGAATTGCTTGTAAATCTGCAATTTAATAAAAGAAAGTCTAACAAAAATATCCATAAAGTAGCCATTATCTGATGTAATGGTGTTTTGTTGTGTATTTTCAAAACACTACAGAGACCACACAGCAAATCGCTGGCTGAGCCAAGAAGAAATATTGGGCTTCATTACTTTCACTAATTCTGTGAAATTCCTGCAGCTCTAAAATGACATATCTAAAAAAATGACCATTAGTTGTCATCTTCTATGTATCCATCTGCTCTCCTGTTAAAATTTTCAGTAGAAAATCCATCTGCTTTCCTGTTAAAATGTGAAGGTAGATTTTGATTCTGCTTTTCATTATTCTTTCTTTGTATCATTTTAGAATGTGTACAGAAGAGGTAAATTGAACCACTTGGGTTCAGTAAGTCCCTTTTAGATGCAGTCACCATGGCATATGTTTTGGCAGCACTGCATTCTGTTGTTCATCACGTATTTTTTTACACTCTTTGATAACAAGAGGCTAACTGGAAGATAAATACCATAAAGAACATTTAATGCGATGCTGGATGCTTTACCTGTTTATATATAGATTACTTTCAGGCATCCTTTACCCTGGTAAAGAATAGTGAAAGAGTTAATAAGGATGTTACCTACCTAAGGTATATACATGTGGCTTTTTGGCTGTGACGTTTCATTGCTGTACTCAGTAACAACAGTGGGAATAATTCACTGCAGAACTTTCACAGAGGATGCCATAGGTACGTAATTTGTTTGACTGAGGAATTCAACTGGGATACATTTCTCATATCATGGCGTATGCTATATTCTTATAGATTACTTTTGTGTGATGTGGGAGATCAAAGGACCGTACTTTTGTTTCCGTGACTACAATAAACTTGAAAAGAATAAAAGGGAGTAATGGTGACTCTCACATAAAACAAATGGAGAAAATTTGGAGAAAAGAACAATTAGGGAAAAAATGAGGATAGCATGCTTCTTTATTGTTCTTGGTTGTAGTGTAAAGTCTTGCACCTGCTTGTTAACAAGGTCATATTTAGGATTAAGAAAAAACAGGGAGTGCTTTTAGTTGCATATTTTCTCCTAATAGCTCTGTTTCCTTAATTTAATTCATATGTACAGTATTCCAAAATAACTACAGTGATTGATAGTGCTGTAATAAAACACAGGAAAATACACACAAATTCTGTGCTTCTTTAAAAATTTAAAAGACTTCCCATTGTATTCTATTTATTATTGTGCTTAAAACGTTTTTAGCACATTTAGTGAAATTCTATTCTAACTGTAACATGAAGCATTACTTTGAATATGCAGTCAATCCTATCTTAGATGTCTTAAAAATGGACTAATACTTCACATATTTTAAGTTAAAAAACAAGTAGTTTTTTATTTAATGGAAGCTATTGTGTAACTGCAGTTCCATACTATTTGTGGCATATTAGGTTGTGTAAAGATTGTGGAATTAACGAACTGTTAAGTCCTGTATTGCCCACACTGCTTATGAATACTATTATTTTTAGTAAAGTCCAGATAATTATCATTATAAGTTATTATAACAGTATTAGCTGCCCAGATCAGACTGTGATTTTTGTGCTGAAAAAGCAGCAATGTACAAGCCATTGAGGGGAACCAGAAGGTTCAGCCTGCTGTGTAGAAACAATTTGTATTAGTACCCTAAAGGAAAATGTGGAAAGCGGCCATACGTTTTCAGATCTTAGTTGAAAAATTTGATTATACAGATGTGATTCACTTCCTTGTGTCCTTTATGCTTTGAACATGAAGAGAGATGACTTTACATTTGGAAAAAGAAGATTGAGTTCCTCTGCTCTCTATCCAGCAGACCTTCTCTGCCCCAGTACCTTAAGATGGGATGGAGACTGGCGTAAATGGGAGGCTTCCTAGAATGGTTTCTCTGCTAGAGCTTTTAGCTTGATTTACTCAATAATGTTAAAGAAGTTGTGATTTTTGGCTTCTTATTTAACCCTAGAGTATGATTAAAAACTAGCATATAAACAGAAGTGAATTCAGAGTCAAATTCAGAAATCCAGCTATGTCCCTGCAATGCAGGTGTCTGCATGTGAGCAAGATGTTTCAGTTCCCACTGTGGAGCTCTGGGTGACACATTCAGCTGAACTGAGCGAGCTGTGTGACTCACCTTTAAGCAGGGATATACACAGGTTGTTTGAATAACTTTCTAGACTTCACTGCCTGTACCAACTAGGACCTTGATTCAGTTCTCAAAAACATATGAGTCCAGTGCTGCGTGAAATGCACTGGAGGAGCTGAGGTTTACTACCACGGCTGACAGCTATGGCACAGGATATCTGGGAAATTTTGCTCTTTTGGAGAGTGAACAGGTGGCCAGGACGGGTCCCCCACATCCAAAAAGCTGATGGATATCTTCGTGCAGGTAAATTAACTGAATCTTCTGTGTCCACGAAATATAATGAGAGTTTAGATCCTCAGCTACAGACTCCTACAGTATATGGTTAGGTGTCTGTATCTGGACTGGCTGCCATTCCTGGTTAAACTCATCTCTATTCTAGGTAATGGTTATTTACATACATCCTGGAAAATTCAGTCAACCATGATTTCATCCATATATGGTTAGGTATATTGTTCTAAGCCAGTGTCTTAGTGTATGTCTATACTTCTATACCTGCAAAGAAAGTGTAGATATGTTCTAAACAGCTTTAAGCTACTTGTGAAATTCCTGAAGAAGTGATTATCATGACCCACCAGTGCTGATTGGTTTTGTCTTTACTGCACAGTGACAAAATGTAAACATACACCCCAGAAGTTTATGTCTGTCTCCGAGCTAATCTTTCAGGCTGGAAGAAGCTTTAAAGGGGCTAATACACTGTGCTGAGATAAATTACTTTTTCTTAGCAATATGAAACAACCTGTATAAAAGCAAGTCCCTCTGGCAAAAGTTTTTCAGCATCCACACTGACTCATTTTAAAGCTAGCACAGACATCTTTGCATCTTGCTGCAGTGTGCAGCGTAGTCATATCCCTAGGCAAGGTACACACTTCAATTTCTTGATGAAGTAAGTGGGAGGTTTGCCACTTCAGTTGTACGCTTTTGTTACATCCTTGTACTGCACCTTCCATAGCCAATATTGGCAGCTCCACTTAGACCAAAATACATGAGAACAATAATGTGGGATGAGGTTGTGCTTTAGTCAGGTTGTACTGTATACTCCTGAAGGGACTACCTCTCAACAGTGACCCTTTCCAGAAATTTAGAGCTGATAATATTTATGAGAGTTCAGAGCAGTTGAAACATTGGCTAGAGAACTTTTAAATGGCTAAATTTCAACACATTCCCTAAGGACCTGAGATGGAGATCATTTAAGACCTGTCAGAGGAAGATCATGCCTTAATTGTACTTCATTGTACTATAAAAAAAGGAGACCTCTCCACTAGATTTAAGAGCTTGTGGTATTGTGATCTGTGTGAAATCTTAGGGGAACTCATCTGGGATCTCACAGTATGTATGAAATAAGCTTGTGTCACTAACAAAGGTAGAAATAGTCACATAAATGTGATGGCTTCTGTAATTGATCTTTTCTAAAAGTATCTCCAGCTTGACAGGGAGCATCTTTTCAGTATGATTTATCCTGTAATACAGTACACTCCAGTGGCTGCCTTCCAAAAATGCTGTCTTGAATATCTGCTTATAAATAGAGCAGCTCCAAATCACTCAGGTTCATGACTCCAGCATTTTATTGAAGGATAAATACTGCTTTGGCTGTGGCACAGATGCCAGCTTTCAGAATAGATCCTCTCTGAAAGCATGAAGGACTAGTTACCTCTTTCAGTAGCAACCCTTACTCTGACAGGGCTCCATGTTAGCAACTCAGCTTTAAAAATTTTCATAGTCTTTACAAAAAAGTACAATATATCATGGAGTGTGGAATGACATGAAATAACACTGTAACTTTTATTTGATAAAATCCAAACCAGCCAACTTCTGTCACTTGCCTTTTTGCCATTCCATGGAGAACAGTGCTGTCAACAGAGGGATGATCCTTTCTCCAGTCTCTGTTTCAAACCTTTCACAGTTTTCACAATCACAGAAGAAAAAATAGAGACTCTGTAATTAAGGTGACATACAAGATACTTCTCTAAATCTCATTTGTAACCTCTGGAAAGTTGTAGAAATCTCTGGAGTTTCCAGAAGTTTCCTCCACAGCAGGGCACTAATTTGTAGTGATCTTCCTCCTCCACTGACACTGCGAAGAGCAAGAACATTACTATTTGTCCCTCCAGTGCTTGAAAATATGCCCTTGGACAGCAGGAGGAGAAGGGAAGAGTTTGAGAAATGAAAACTTTGACTGATACAGAGCTCTGCTGGCATAATGGCAGAGGTGGCAAGTCTCAGCAGATAAATAGGGCTTTCCTACTCCAGGGGTGGTTACTTTTACTGTAAATGGGGGCTGCCCCAGGGAAATAGGACACATAGCACAGCTGGACTTCACTGAAGCTGGTAGTTCGGTTAAGTGTCCAGCCAGTGTTCTCACACCTGAGATATAGAAATGCATATGTAGTTCTATGAATTATGCGCTAATGCACCCTTTAAATGATGGACCTCATTTGAGGCGATGACCTTGTCTAAGTCCCTTTGGTGTTGCATCTCTGGACTTCTGTCACAGGGCACTGCACTGGAAAGATCACAAGGTAAAGTGCACAGACATGAGAAACAAGTGAAGGGCCCAGGAGTGAGACCATGTGCACACTTCTGGAAGGTCAGTACTTTGCAGTTTTGAACATTTGTGAAGAGTTGTTCTTTATTAGAAAGAAAATAAATAGTTTCAAGCTTGAAGTTTCTGACTGAGTTCAATTTAAGGACTAATGATTACCCCTAATCATCAATAGCTAGATTACAGCTTTAGGATGGGGAGTTGTGACATCTGCGGTATCACGAAAGTAGCTGTAAAGTATTGTCTGCCATGTTAAGCCATTTTCAGTGACAGAATGATGTGTATATTTGGGTCCTGATCCTAAAAGGTTTTAAATGTACACGTATCTTTTTTTTTTTTAAATTTGAGATACTAAAATTTTTGTTTGTACCACAGTATCATTATTAAATTAATCATACTAACATTAAAATGAACACATTCTTGAATGTTCTTCAACAGGTACAATAACATGCCACAATAAAACATTTATAGCCTCCCTTCAGAGATTATTAAAGTACATACCACGATATTGTGCTAACCTGTGTGCAGACAGGACACTAGGGAGTTACACTTTTCTATGAAAAAAGTACAAATGGGTCGTGTAGAAATTAATGCTTCCAGGAATAAGAACACAATGTACCTTACACAACATTCACAAAAGTAACGTACTTAGGTCAGTGAAGACATCTAGGATTGTCTTAAAAAGTAAATAAAAAAAAGAAGTTAAAGTTTGCAGGTCAAAAAAAGAAGATAAAGTGGTCAACAACTCTCAGAATGGAGCTCTCGGGTCTCATGCATTCTCTACCTCTGCGAGATAATTGGGAAGTAAAGGGGAAAACGGAGGGCTGGACTAATAGTAACGAGCAAGCAGATGAGAGAAAACAGAGTAGAAAGAGAATGTAGATGAGACAGAGAAGAGGAAAAGATGAGAGAAAACAGATGGAAGCCAAAAAGCCAATGAAGTGAGAGAGACAAGGCTATAATGATTTACACAAGAGATGGTGGAGCTAGTCTGGATAAAATAAAAGAAGAAACTTATACCCTCAGTCCAACTTCAGAATAAAACAAATCTTTAACAGGACTTTAAAAAGGTTAAGGCAAAACTTTGTGAATCTTTTCATCCTGGAATTAGAAACAGAGATTCTATAACAGAATATTCTGATAGTATTGGTGACCTTGCATAGATAAGATTGAAATAAACATAAAAACATTTACAAGTTTATATGAACCAAACTTCAACCCCCTTGAGGTCTATTCTTTGCTAATATATACTTCCTTTTAAAGCTGTACAGAACATAAAATTGAATGCATGGATAGCAAGATAAACAAAACTCATTTTTTTTAACCTATGTCCTAGAACACCATTTTTTCTCACGTTAGCCTGGTCTAATAATAATCTTTATTTCCTTAATAATAAGCCATTATTTACATTTATATGGGATTGTGAATAAAAAAAATCCTAACTGCATTATTTTAACTTATGGAAGCAGAATGTAGGGACTGTTAAAGAGAGCACAAGTCTGAAGGAATTGCATATCAGGATTTGGCTTCACTTGCAATTAGAAATAGAGCCAAATTGGAAGATGCATGTGTACCCCATAGCTGTTGAAAAAACATATGCCTTTTTCAATTTTAAATGCTTTTTATCTGTATGGTATCCGCATGAATTATAGTAATACTTAGTATTCTAGAACTGCTGCAGCTTCTTTAAGTCATTCTTGAGCTGTATTCACCAATAGTTACCAACCCTGCTAGAAGGAGTTCTTCTTAGATTACAAGCTAGAGTACTTCTCATTTGTTGGTTTAGTCACTGATTTTAATTTTATTTTTTTCCATGATCAGGTCAGAGTTCCCTTTTACTGATTCAATGGAGTTTAAAAAGGATGGAGTAGAGCCAGGGGGAAGAAGAAAATATCATCCTTGGCAGAATCAGCTTATTTTTAAGTACTCTTTACTCTTTGATACCCCTCATCTCTATCATTGCTTTTTTGGTGAAGAAAGCAGTGCAATGAGGTGGTGGGAAAGCTGGCTTGCTTTGCCTTGTAGCAAGCAAGACTACCAATTCTCATTCCACAGTCAAGTCTCTTCAAAGATAACGATTTCCTTCCTGACTGGGTTTCCATTTGGACTGACAGGTTGCCAGGATTCCCAGTGTCAGGGCACCAATTGCTGTTTGAGATTGGAATTAAATTTCAATAATTACAATTTAAAAGCTCAGATTTTTACTAGAATTCAAGGTATAGAATAAAATAAAGAATTTCTTAACTATTTAAAGGCTATGACATGAAATTTTAAATTAGGGCATATTTGTGCTACTGCAATAACATTTTAAAGCTATACTACGTAAATAATATATAAGTATTTAATCATTCATTTGGCACTAGATAAGAAAATTTAGTTTCTTGATTAGCAGCATCTGTCATGCTTGTAGAGATGGATAAGAAAAGAAAAAGACATGAGTTGCCCAATAAATGAGAAGAAAACCTCCCAAATTTTAAATATTATTTCATTAATTTGTTATGAATCCACAAAAGTCAGAAAGTGTTGAAATCAGGACTGCAAAATCAAAATCAACTTAGATGCCTATGTAGACAACTCTTCTGTAGTTATCCTTAACATTATACTAATTTAGGGTTCTGTATTTTCTTCCAAAGACTGAATTATCTTACAGAAGAACAGTACAAAGATTACAGATTTTAATAAGCAATTTTTTCCTTAGCTGTTCATCCTGAAGGACTGACAAAATCTTTTTGCTTAGGTGCCAAGAGTCTTCTAACCTTTCTTGAAGGGGCCACAACTTAAAAATCTATTGGATCACCTCCCATGTATTAGCAATGATAAAAAATTCTTCCTATTCACTATAATTGCACAACTCCTTATGACAGGTTTGGCAATTCTATGTTGGAAGAGTAATTTTAATGAAGAGTAGATGGGAAGAGTGTGCCAAATTTCTCAGCTGGTGTAAAATTCCTTGTTTGAAGAACTCACAGCAAAAAGATCTTTGCAGGGTTTTGGGGACTGTTAGTAATCCAAAGATAACAGCATGAAAAGTGGTGCTTTTGAACTAGTCCTTTGCAGTTTACAAGCTCTGTTGGCAATTTTAAGTAAGGAATTTAAAATGACAAAAGGATTTCATAAATAAATGGTAACTTACTTGCAGTAAGCACACTAAAGCTAATTAAAGTCAAATCCTTAGGAGAGAAATTATTATGAACTCCTGAAGGGGCCTGTGAAAAACTTGGAAAATGAATGTTTTATCAAATATATTTTGGCTTCAATAAAAGTTCAAGTTTTTGGACAGAGGGAAGATTATGAATCACATGATACCTAGATACTGTGTCATCCACATATCAAGACTGGAATAACTTTTTTTAGTTTTCCCAATGAAGTCGATTTGAATGTACATTTGACTTACATTTATTACAATGTTTTCTGAAATTTTGCAGTTCTTTTACTAACATATCCAATCTAAGTTATTATATTATTTTGACTGTGACTCTGAGAAATAAGTGCAACAAAAATAAAGCTAGAAGTGGAAGTCATGCTTAGGGATGTTTTTGTTGCTAGTTTCAACATTGTAAATTGAGAAAGACATTGAAAAAGGAACTATGTGATTCAGTTCATTCTTACATTTTCTTGAAATTATAATCAATCTCAGTTTCCAAGGAAACTGACTACATGAAGATGGACCAGCCAATAATGGGAAACAGCTTTCCTTTTTATTACTGTAACATATGGTAGAAAAAGTCTTTTTTGTTTCATGCTGTTGAGGAGACTATCAAATTTATCACTCCAAATAAGATCCAAAAATGATTAGAAGAGGTGTGAGCAGTTCAGTTTTGTAACAGAAGTGCAGAAAGATAGGTTCATGGGGGAAAAGCAAATTCAGAAACATGAAAATGTAATTTTTAGATGCTCTTCAGCTGAATCCAAAACTTCACCTTGATTTTTCCTCTGACCTTCTTCAGGGGTCCTGGCAACATGAGGAGTTGGTGCAAGTGATTGTATTGGCAAATGGATTAGCATTGTATCAGTATGACTCTCTTGGGGTGAGTGGAATTGCATTTCTGCTGTAAGTTGCCTGGGACAAATAAAAGGCTTCTTCCATGTGCACCACTGAAAGAGTTATGATTGATCTAGGACCACAAGACTTTCTACATTGCTTTTGCAGACGTCAAATAAAATCTATTAGGAGAAATATTGGCTCCATGAAGCCAATGGAAGCTTAAGTAAAATATTAAATCACATCGCAGTATATCTACATCTTCATGTTTTGTTTCTCGGGCTGAGATTTCAAGTGTTTTACTGGTCACTGTTCCTTCCTTGTTAAAAAAAAAAAAAATCTGTGAAACATTTATGCAGGAGTCATGTTATTCCTGAATTCTGTGGAGTTATCTTCAGTCTTTATTTTTCAGAGCTCTTTGGTTTTCCTTTTTTTCTTCTCCTTCCAGATGTGCTTAAGAAAAACATTTGTTTCCCTTATTGTGCCTCTGAATGGGAATATATCCTTTTTTTATTCTTAATTATTTAATTTTCTCTGTAGCTGATACAATACCATTTTGTTTCAGATATTGTGTTAATGCAGATTGCTTTGCTACTTTTTCATTTTATTAAACTCCCTATTTGTGGCATTGATTCCTTAATATTTAAAGCTTTTCCCTATGTGAAAATGCTTTCCCTTGAACTTCAGGTATAAAACCCTGTGTTTTTCATACTGCTGAAATCAGAAACAAAATTCCTACTGTCCTCGACATGTCATATTTGGCTTCATATTTCCCTAAGCCTTAGTTCCTTCCAGTCCTTTGACTTCACTCTTTAAGTGTGTTTCATATTTTAAAACATTAGCCTACCCAATGTTACTCTGTGAACAAGTCTGGTACTTTTCTTTGTGAGTTGAGTTCTTCTAGTCATGTTCAATTCAGTTAATTTGTAAGCGCTGACATCCAATTTTCTCTGTTTTGGAGTCTATCATATTTCCTCTGTTTTGTTGAGCAAGACGAGTGTAAGGGAAGAGAGGGGGTAGGATAATATAAAAGAGACAGGATTCCTCCAAACTACCCAGAGCCAACACTAGATCACATTTCTAACCAAACAGTAGCTGAAACTCCACCAGAAAAAGTTGTAATTTCTAACACTATGTGGTACCTAGGGATTAGAGCTTTAGTGTGAGGTTCCCCCTGCTCCCACAAATATCTTCTCTCTTTCTCTCTGAGAATTTTGCGAGGGGGTGGGAGGGGCAGGGATTGAGAATTGCTTTTCTGAGTTGCCTTACATTATCTGTAAATATTTCCTCTAAACCCCCACTAAAATTATATCAGTATGGGTTCCATTAAGAGGCATTCAATTCAGGTAAAGTGAGAAGACTTCTTGTTTCTGTATGGTATGAGGGATGCTGTATTTTTGGCTATCAGAAAGAAGCCCAGTTGGTCTGTTTAAATACACGTGAGAGTAATGGGATGGTCTAAAGTGGTCCCAATTCCCGTGACAAAGTTCTGCCAAGCATGAGACAAACAAATTGGCCTGTATTACCAATACAGCAATGTTCGATACTTTTGCTGACTGTAGCATCAATATCTTCCTGCTTTGGATCACAGACACTTTCTGTTGGTTAATTTCATCTGGGTGTAAGAAAATACCCATATGTTTCTTTTCTACCAATGTCTGTTGTTCCTCAGCAAAAAAACAAGAGGAAGTGACATGTCTGTATCTTCCTGCTGAAAGAACACCTCATAAGAGCTGAAAAATAATATTAGACGTATGAGTAATTTTCTGAATAAATTACTTCAGAGGAATAGTGACAACATAATATATAATAAAATCATAGTGGCTAACGAGAAACTTTTGAAATTTCTATTTAATGATAAGACAGAAAACCACACACACAGAAAATACCTTTAGAAGCAGTTATGATTATATGGAAAGAAATGCAAGACAAAGCAAGAAAACATTTGCAAGAAAGAATATGTAGAGACTTCTGAGAAAAAAATTAAGACAACTTCATGTACTTTGTGTTCACAACCACGTTTATGAATACAGCATGTGAAAAATTATGCTTTTGCAAATGGCCATGATCTTGATGAATAATTTGATTTCTAGAAAATGTTTGTTTTCTTTTCATTTAAAGAGAAAGAAAAAAAATCCCCTTCTGGGCAAATTGCACTTTTCAGAAATGTAGCAAATTTTGTGGTAAAAGTATTTTTTCCAAGGGATTTCTGCATCTTTTATCCACTCAACCTATTACTCCCATGAAAAATGCAACCCTTCCAATTCATCTCCCCAGGCATTTTATAATAAGATTTACCCTCCCTTCTTCCCCACATCTCACTTTTGCAAGAGTTGAAAGGTACTTTAGACTTCTCTAGTAATCACTTCAGTGGTGACATAAGCAGATTGTTAACATTGCAAACGGAGCTGTTGTACAATAAATAGCAGTAAGTTTTAGGTAGTGTATTTTCCTCATTCCTGCTCTTTCTCAAACTGTATGCTATATGCCCAAACTGGAAAGCTTTTCTAAAGGTTTTTTCATGAAGGAGGAGGATAGATTTTGGACCTAGGGACAAACTTAATACTCCAGAGGCCTCTTTTCTTTTTAATTTGTTCAGAACACCGCCATTTCCTTCTTTTCCCCAATTCCACCATTCCAGTGGAGTGTAAATAAAATAGGTACTACTCTCCTTTATTTTACACTGTTCTTAGATTGCGAAGTAATTTTAAAAGTGTCAAGTGCTCTAAAAAGAGACTAAAAGATAGAATATGTTCAAAATAATATACTTTTTCATAGACATACCAAATTCCTCAGAGAGGATACCATGCTGTCATTCATTTTGTGAACACTATAAATGCAAGGTTTTGTGGCAAGTTTTACCTCTGTATTTAAGTATTTCTGATATCATAACACTTGCTTTTGTCTTCTTAGCAGCAATGCTTTTACTATGCAATAAGATTTACTGGAAGCAGTGAACAGTTTTAGCAGTACTATTAGTTTATTATGTTAACATTTTGGGCCAAGTCCACTGACTTTTATAATAAAATACTATTGAAAGAAATTACTTAGTAGAAAGGCAAAGCTGGTAGTTATTTTGTTATAGAAAATACTGTAGTGTACTCAGGCTTGATAGAAATTGCATAGGTTTTCTAAGCAGTCATGCAAATTTTAAAATAGAAAACTTAAAATACCACCAAATGTTATTATTATATTTAGGGCAGAAAAGCTTCTAAAGATCTACTTTTCTTTTTTTTTTCCCCATAAAATGAAGTAATAACAAGATATGGGCACCAATTTGATTTTTCTGATAGGAGCATGTTACACCATGAAAACTAAATGCTATCATAAATAATACTTGGGGATAAAATTTAGCAGTGTATATGCATGTGTCAGTACCATTTCCCATACATGTTAGAATGGGTCTAATAGAAAAATTATTCACTTAAAATGGTGGGATTCCATATTTATTACATTTTACTTTCTCAGTGTTGGTGATACTATTTTACGTCATGCTGTGTTTTATTTTAAGCCCCATCTTTGCAAATTAAACCTCTATTTCCTCCTTCTCATATATCATCTTCAGTTGTATAGCTTTTGGAAGCCACATCAGTCCTTTAGCTACCAGCTGGAACTTAGTAAATAAGTTCTATTTGTGTTGCACAAGATGGCATGGTACCAACCGACTTTACTTGAGATCTGAAAAATAGATAAAGGTAAAAAGACAGTAAATTTTTCTTTCATTATGCCAGTGCTTCCACAAATAAGACTGTAAAAAGACAGAGGAACATTTAATAGAAAATGCAGATTTTTTTACTCAGTCACTTTTCAGCGTAAAAGTGTTCTGTAAGGAGATATCCTGCTATTGCATGTGCTATCTTGGCCTATATTTTTATAGAAAGCTTTATATTTGCCTACTGGACAGCTGGAAGTCTTTGATCCTTCCAAGGTAACGTCTTCTTTCAATGTGTAATCATTTAAGAGATAATAAGAGATAATTAGACTTACTTACGATAATTTTTAGCCAATTCCTTTACCCAATAATACTGAACTTTGAATTTTACTCAGTTCTGAATATGGACGTGAATGTACGTTGTGCATGTGTATATGCATTTGCCCATGTTTCTAGAAGTTGGATAATTTCATTTGACAACACTATTAGTTTTTAAGTGAATTCTGAAAACCACAAAGTAATATTTTTCTCATACTTTGCCTGTTTGTTAACTTTTTCTGTTTCTTTTTCTGTAGATCAAATGTAGAAAAGTCCTTATAATTACCTTGAAACTATCTTTCTAGATAATGATGAAAATGGAAGGATCAGCAGATATTGTAGTCAATATTTCTTATGCTTTTTGAGTGCTTAAGATGTTGCAATTCCAGCTGTAATAGAATTCAGGAAACTTGCATTCAGGATGCCAAAATAATTATTCATTTAAAAAGGAACCCACAAATAATAGTCTTAGGCTCTGAAAATGTTTTCAAATGCCAAAAAAAAAAAAAAAAAAAGCAAATCTGTTGGTGATCCTAAAACTTTTCATTCAGTGGCACTTTGATACTCCTACAATTATAAAATTTGAAATTATTTATTTGGGTGCATCTGTTGAAGACCTTGACACTTTAAACACTTTGGCATGTGCTTAAATTTAATACCATATGTAAATCCCAGTGAAATGACCCATGATTTACAGTAGTGAGGATTTTGTATTCAAGTGGTGTCTTTTGCCCCTTGAAGAATAAAAGAAAAATATATTTTATATCTTCAGAAAGAAAATAAGGTAACCATAAAACAAAAGTAAGCACAAGAATATTGACTGTGCTTATAAAAAGTAGAGAAGAAACAAAATTATTAAAAAGATATAAAAAGAAAACCTGTAAGGATAAAAGAAAATGTATAAAAAGAAATGCAATAAAGACAAAACTTACATAAAAAATATAACTTAGAAACTCATGATGGATTCTGCAGGATTTAGGCATACCTTGGAGGGTAAGTCGAGGACAAAGCTGATGGTCAGATCAGCAAGGAGTTTTGGGGTTTGGCTTTGGGCTGACAGTAGAACTGGCATAAAGAAATGGCATGAATGTAAACCAGAATTTTAGTGAGAGACACTAGTATAAACTCAATTAATACAGAGGAAAAAAAATAATCCAATAGTTGTACAGAAATGCTATACAGGTTTCTGTGAGGATAGACATTACCTGATATTGTGTTACATTAAAACATATGTGCAAACAACACATAAAAATAATAGCTACCATAAGTTCTACATACCTATTGGGACAATCTTTCAAATACTTTCTGTTCTATTCATATCAGGGTGCATTCAACAATGTACTTAAACTTGTGTAATTTTAAGGTAGGACAACATAGTGATTGTTTGGAACAATCTTTTATTTGCAGGATGTGAAACTGAGAAACTGTAGGTAGACATTCTTTCAAACAAGGGACTGGATCTCCATTTGGTGGCAAAACCCCCACTCTAATAACACTAATGCATTGTATATCTATTTTTTGCAAAATACAGGTCTGGTATAACTGAATAAATGACAGTGTTTTATGGTGTTTTCTACTAGTTGAAGTAGCAGACTCAGAGTCTTCTGCATTTTCTTTCGAGGTTTTTCCAGGGACAACTAGGTAATTTATTCAAGTCTTTTACCAGCTTTTAGTTTTAGCTGATTCATCTGTGAAGTGGGTACAAAAAATGCTTGCTTTAGAGGACTGTGTGATCAGAAACAGCTATACTGATTTATACCAGCTGAAGATATGAGTCTTTCCATTTATTAATGTTCTGAAAGTACTTTGAGATCACTGGATGAAAACACTGGAGGATTTTAGGGAAAGCACAAATAATTTATGTTACTAAGCCATTCCAATCTGCAGTTTTAGAACAGTGTGGATTTTTTCTCTTGGTTACATAAATTACTGTCCTGGGCTGGTATTCCTGCTCGTTTCCTTCTTAAATTACCAACACAGCAAAAGAATTGAAGCTATTTGCATCAGCTTAACTTTCTTTGGAGATTTCCAGCTCTCTGTGATGGTACTTGCAGAGTCATTTCTGGGTTGGGTACTTCTCTGCAATCTCTTCTGGGAGAACAAATGTTTGGGAGCATCCTAACCATGTGCTTTAAATATACAAAAATAGAATGGAAGAATAAAAGGAACAGAGTCCCTTGGTAGAATCTCTTTAATGTCTTGCATCTGATGTTCAGATTGGTGGGGAGGGGAGGATCACATGCCTGATGTTTTCTCTAGGACTACACCCAACTGGAAGCCATCCCTTGGCTTCTCTGCAGACAGCAGCATACCCAAATGGAACATATTAATTCTTTGGGGAAATCTCCTTGGTGGGACAAGAAGGAATCTTTTCAGCTTCCCAGACACATGCTCTGTTCCCAGTACCATCAGACTTAAAGGAGGATCTGCATTACCTTGTGCTAGAGGACACGGTTTCATTGTAACTGCAAGGTTTAGCATAGATAAATAATTCCTGTGATCCAGCTGCTCAAGCTTTCAGGCTTTGACATGTTTATTAATGAAAATGTGAGAGAAAAGAAAGAAACAGTCAGCCAGGCAAGATGCCCCTGTAACTCTGCTGTCATCATTAGGTGAATACGATACACCAAATATTTATGCTTCTATATGATTCAGGATCACAGAAAATAAATATCTTTCACGTGTTTTATTTTCTTTGGAGAAGGGAGTAGAGGAGAGTGTGAGTCATGCTGGAAGAATAAAATTCACTTCGCTTCTGACAAAAACTACTCATTTCATCAGAGAAGGATCCTAGCATTAACTTCTGTTTGCTGATAACCCCTGCAGCCCCACTGGCTTCAAGCAGGAAGGTGATGGCCTGCTAGTCCCCAGTCCATACCTGTCTGGTGACCTATGGCCAGAAACAAAATCATATTTCTTACTCCTGCTGCGGGTAAGATAATAACCGTTCCTGCTGAGGTCTGAGTGCAGGCTGCCTATGCACCCTTGCAAAGGATTTTTTCTGATGAGCAGAGTTTTGACCCTTCGCACCATAACAAATCCTGCCAGCTGCAGTCTGACTTCTGAGCACAGGGCTGGTCTGAGGAATTTGGGAAGGTTAACATGAATATCTATTAGTGTATGACCAATGCCAGTTGGATGCTTTTTAAAAAAAAGCACATTTTCTGTTATGATCTGATTCAGAGGATTCTGTTCTTAGGCAATTGAGAGGGGAAGTGCTATGGTTATGTAGCTCCTGAGGAGGCAGTCGACGGATGATTTCCTTCTTACACCTTGCTGTGCCCTCCAGAGTGTAGATGAGATGGGAAAGGACCAAGATACAAGGTCTGATGATTCTCTGCTCCTAAGAGACAGTGAAGGGTAAGGAGCTGTCCCTCCCTTTCCAACTGTCCTCACTCTCCAGAGGTAGGACAAGACTGTTTACACGGGAGAAGTGAGCTTCATGCTGCTTTTGGGTAAAAAAAAAGGGATAGAATCAAGTGCTCTGTGTAGGCTTTCTTTACAGCTGCCCACCTCAAAACATTTTTCTAAAGACAGTTATTCAGGGATAATTAAGGTGCTGAAGCCTAAGAGGTGTCAAATGCCAAAAGATTTTATTAATGTCCTGGTGAAATTTAGTCCATATTTAAAAATGAATGTATATGATTCCTTAGAGTCCTTCATAAGATAGGAAAGTATCTGTCACTTTTGTGAAGGAATTTACTCATGTGTTTGTGCCACAAAGGAGCTCCTGCCAAGGCAAGAGAAAGGTTAGAGATGTCCTACCTTCTCAAAGTCCAAATCAAAATGCTATGATGTTTTCCATACAGTAAGCCACTCTTCTCTGAGTAGGTTTAGGAACTAGATATCTATACGGTCCTCTCTGCAATTGAGAGGTTGTGGCTGCAATCTTTTAGAAAGACCAATCAGTACTCTTGGCTGCTGTAACAAGGACCACAGACACCCTGAGATGTTTTAGAGAAGAGTCAAGCTTGCTATCCTACTAAACAGATCACATTTTCCATAGTACCTTTTTTAAAGAAAAGTCCTTAGAGTTTCTGTTCTGTATTAAATCAAGAACAGTGTAAGATGGATGAGCTCTGACATTCCAAGTCCCTCAATATTATGGAGGATGAAAAAGAAATGAACAATGACACAGGTCTTGTGGGCACGTAGGTTAGCTCTCCTGGTATGTAGTATGCAGAGTAGCAGCAGCAGAGTTCCACCATAATTTCTGAGAGAGTATTATAGCAAAAGTAGAGTGCTATTCTTCTGGTGAAATTTAGCAGACACTGTACACGTTTTTAAAAGACTTTGGTTTTTTGGTTTTTTTTTCCCCCCAGAAAACCCCTCTGAGGTTTTATTTTAGTCATGTGAATTCAGGTAATACCGAAAGCAGTAACAGAACAGTTAATTCTAAATGCTACCTCCAGTTATTATCCTTATAGCTTTCTCCTTTCTTTAGCTGAGATTCCTATATATCATTTCTGTACAGATTTATGAATATGCTACTATTTCCTGTTCAGTACTATTAAAGATGGTGTTAATAGTTATTCCTGGTACTTTGTGTTGAAAGACCTTGTTTTCAATATTTAATAATTTTACTAATGTTACCCAGTGCGGCTGGCAGTTTTCATGTCAGACATATTTATTTGACAAAAATTTTGAAAAAACTCTGGCTTTACAATTTTTGCTGCTTCTAAGAATGATATTAAGGGTCAAATGCATTGTTTTGCCCAAGTTATAAAAAAATGTGCTGACATCTTTACGCTTTTGAGCAAGGTCTTGAAATGTGGTAGAAGTGTGGTAGATTTTCCCAATGTTCCAAATTATAAGACTCTCAAAAATCTCATTCTGTGTTAGCCTGGTTAAGTTTTTTAGTGCTTAGCAACTTGGGTTTCCAGAGCTTATGTCTGCACTGAACACACTCCATCCTCTGACTCCTGAGCATTGTCTATGCTGTATTCTGTGGTGCTGCCACTTTATCTGACACATAGAAATAAAAAACAGAGGCTGACTTGAATTTGAGGAAATGTGAGTGGAGAGGAGGAGGGCAAAAGCTCAAGTGGCTGCAGATAGGGAGGGTTCTTCATGGGATCCCTCCTTCTTTCAGTGCATGAGATATATGGTGCTATGGGGACAGATCAAGATTGCATGTCAGCCACAGTCCTCATCACTAATCGGGATCCGTGCCACATGTGTTGCAGACATGGGGAAGTTTGGGAATTATGTGTTGCTTCAGACAATGAACGTATAATTAGAGTATCAGAAGGTATGTACATAAGAAAGATATGATGTGGTTGCATAGGAGTTCTTTATTCCTAATATTGTTCCCTAACTTTGGGGAGATTAACATGCAAAAATGTTCGGTCACTTTGGTGCCTAATGTACTTATTCATATGCGTACTTTGTGTGTTATGTAGTTATACATCATGGAACTATAGGAAAAAGACAAGAGAAGTAATCTGACCTCCTGCCTCAAGGCCCTGTCAGCTTAAACCTGTAGCAAGCTTGATGGATATTTGTTTATAAAAAACTCAAAGAGATAGAGGCTCTTCAATTTTCTTAAACAGTTTATTTAAATTGTTATCTGTCCTTACTATTAAAAAGCTTTTTCCAGTCTGAACTACAGCTTTCCTGCTGCAACTACTTCATGTCCTATCCACAGTGGAATTGCAGAACAGGTTATTTCTTTCCTCTTGCAACAACCGCTTACATATTCTTGGGACTTTTATCATATTTACTCTCATGTGAATAAAATAATTATGATTCTGGTATTTTATGCTCTTAGGTCACATTTTTTAGAGTTCTTTTCTTTCCTGTTATTCTCCTAAGTTGGTCTAGGTTCTTCTTGAAGTGCAATGCTCAATACTGGAATCCATACTTCAGCGGAGGCCTACGAACGACATGTAAAAAAAAAAGGAATTTTCACAAATTGTATCACTTTGCCTGCAGACATTCTTGGTGCAATTTCAGCAAAATCACCAGAAAAATGAAGTTGCCTCTATAGGTTTTTTCTAATGTAAAATGATATTCATTGAAGTGCTGTATGTCCTGGCAAAGACTTTTTACTTAGTCTGAATTCTCCTTTGCTCTGAATAACAAGAAACACTTTCCTAATATTAAAGTTACCTTTGAGGAAATTAGAACAAAATAAAGTTTATAAAACACAGATCAAAAACTAAACTAAAGAAAAACCTAGAGTTGTTAAAATATTATTAACATGCTTTTTTACCCCACAGAAAACTTTAATCTTTCAATAAAAACTTATCTTTGGCCTAAGTTGATTAAATAATAAATAAATAAATATTGAACTAAGACAAATAGTATTACACGTGCACAAAATTGATCTTCAGATTTTAACCAATATAGACCAATTGGGACTTCCTTGATTTGATATGTTTGGAATAGAAAATTCATTTGTGTGTTTGCTTTTTAATGTTAGTAATGTCCCCCTGGATTGGCGCAGTCATTATAGGCTCAGCATGTGTCGCACTTGTGTAAAAGCCATCCTGACGCCTTCCCTGCAGAAAGTCAGCCTGAAAGAAGGCATCTGCGAATGCAGAATGTCGGGTCTTATCTTCTCCTTCAATACCTCTTTACTGTTTAGAGTTTTGAGAAGAGCAAAAACAAAGCAACAAAATACCCCCATGGAAGTTTGTCAAGGAAGGGGTTAAAAAAGTGGAATCTTTGTGACTGTGAAGGGCTGAATTATCTTCCTGACACCAGCAGGGGTTGCTGTCACTAGTTTGTGGTTGTCACATTCCTGTTATGCTTGACCTTGGAAAGGCTTGACAACATAGTCTGGATTTGATTAAGGGAATTTCATGTTTTTCCTTTGCTAGAGTCACCCCCCACCTCGACAAACATTTAAAAATGTTAAGAAGAAAAAAAAAGTTTGGAAAGCAAACATTTTCCCAAAAGAAATTTATAGTTCAAATTTACACCAAGTTCGCACTAACTGGAGCAGTCCGGGTTTCCACTCAGGCTTTGAGTGCTCTCTGTAAACCATTAGTCACTTCCCTGGAAGAGGCAGCTTTTTATAGGCAGCAGGATAAAACAGGCACAGATGTCTGTGTAATATTAGAGGCTTCACATGTACCTGCATTTTTTTTTCCTAAATCATAGAAAAGAAAAAAGAGTGACTATCGAAAGAAATTAATTGAAGCCTTGGACTTTTTTTGGTTTTGGATAGCTACCACGAAGACTGGTTTAATTAAAAGAAAATATGGTTTTGATGTTCAAAATCTTGTGTTGTGGATTTTTGAGATTGTAGCGACTTATATCATCAAGATAGAAGTTCTTTCAATTTTTAACAGGTTGGGTTTTTTTCACTCAACAGGACTGTGATTATGCCAGCCGCCAATGAGTTCGATCCAGAGATTGTCCTGGTGTCAGCGGGATTCGATGCCGTGGAAGGCCACGACCCTCCACTGGGCGGGTACAAAGTCACAGCTAAATGTAGGTATTGTCATAAGGCACGTGTTTCTGAGTTGGCATTTTTTTTCTAGTTAGGAACCTTATTTTAAGTCCAGCTTACATCCATATTTCTATTTTGTGAGATGACACCCATGTCAGTGAGGACAGGGACCGTCCATCAGTTAATACCCAGAGATGCCCATGGAGCTGCGGGTCTTGCCCAGCTCGCGGACAGGGTGGAAATGAACATGTTAGCGTTTCTGGCTCACTCCTTTCTGTTCCTTTTGGCATTTTTGTCTTGGCTTCTTAAAGTATTACTTTTCTGGCATTCAAATAACATTTTAGAGGTTTCATGCTTTTCAATAGGCCCCATTTTCCAAATGCTGGAGTAAGTTATTTCTCTTTAAATATATATTGGAGATTTTAGACTTTGGAGGCCTAAGTCCAATCTCATATTGCTCTTTTGTTATTGTAATCTTTTCAGCTCGATGGCATTAATCCTGTATTACATCAGTGTTCATGAAGGCCAAAGTTTTTTAAAAGACTACTCTGTTGGGTTGCAATGTTTGGATGTCCATTTCAGTCCTCCAAAATGTGTGTTCATGGCAAAGATTTAATACTTTCTGAAAGACAGGTCTGTCTGAGGTGTCTCATATGTAGCACTCCAACGTCACTAACTCTTACTGGGTATTGTGGCCAAAATGATTCTGAGCCTGGGGTGTTAAGCAAGGCTGAGTAATGCAGTAACGCTTTGTACAGTAATGTGCGCTGCAACATCACTATACATAAACAGCTTTCCATGCGACAACACAAAACGGTTTCCTAATTCAATACTGTTAATAAGATTCTTCTGTATATGTACTTCCCTTCACTATATCTCAAGAAATACCATAATAACATTTGAATAGTTATTAAATATGGATCTCTGCTGCTAAGGACAAATACCTTGGGACATGACTGGAGAAGTCGATGAGACCTAATGGCATTTAACACACTGCACAAATCGACTCCAGCTCAGAGGATTTTGTCCTTCTGACCTCTGCCTTTTCTTACAGGTCAGTAGAACGAAGTTAGTTGTTACCTCAGATGGAGCAGGGAAGAGACACATTTTTTTTATTTTCATTCTAACTGCATGCTGCACAGGCTCCCCTGAATATCAAGGACCAAAGGACAGATGGAGAGCTAGACTGACTGTTCATGGTGGCATGCTGTGGAAAGCGAGAATGCGAGAGCAGTGCAAGGGACTGCCCAGAGACCCTCCCACAGGTGCTAATGCACAAGTGGATTGGAAAGAGAACAGACTTGTGGCTGCAAGAAAGACATATTGAGTTTCACCATGGCTTCTCAGGTTAATGTGGTGGTTGTGCTAGAGAGGAAAGAAACGTAGAGGCCGGTATGCATGTTTGAGTAGCACTTAACTTTATATTATGATGTTTAGTAAAACATTGCGCATGAAAAAAGAACTTCGTAAGAGGTTTGCTCATTATTTTTTTCCGTAAGTACGGTTCCTGGTCAGAGGCGTGACTTCATGAGCTTGTGTGGGAGGGAGATGAGCTTCCAAGCGATACAAAACAGATATTTGACTGAGAAGTATTGTACAATTATCTGAATTTAGCAGCTCAGAGCGCATACTGAATGTCCCTTAAGCATGCATACTGCTCCAGTATGGTGCTCTGGCATACATGATGTGCTGGCATAGCAGCTTCAACAACTTCCCTAGAAACTGCAATACCTTTTGTATTTTCCTCTCAGGATAGACTGAATTTCACCCTGACAGCAAAGGAAAACTGTTCGATATTGCAATCAATGTTAATTTTCATTCATGAATGAATTAACTTTTCATAACTTTTTTTAGAAATTGATAACATAGCACATTTTCTAATATAAGAGGCTGCACGTCTACAAGTTGCACATATGTCTGTAAGCAAAAAAAGAGGTGATTTACAGTAGGTGTTTCTTGTTTAAATTAAGGGAAAAGCCAAGATAGACCCAGATAATGATCATGCACCTGAGGGATGAATAAAGCCTTTTGTACAGAGCCAAAGGAATTTATTATTTCCCCAAAACAAAATTCTCCACATACCACCATACCATTTTAGAACATAGCATACTATATGTGGTATGTAGAAAAAGGAACAGTCTATTAAAAAAAAAGTCCAGAGAAACATTCATATTAAAGGTTAAAAATAGATACTCATGCAAATTTTTAATATAATTGGTTTGTAATAATTAGAAATCATACCCAAAACAAGCAAATGCAAAGTAAAGTCTAACCTGTAAATATTCTTTTTTTAATAAATATTTAGCACTTTATGTACACTTAATACATTGAATTTGCTGATTTCTATGACCCAATGCAAACTTTACACATATAAATTAGGAAGACATTGACATCAAATGAGAGAAGATGGGTCCTTAGCTACTAACCTTGCTGTTAAAGAGAGTTAGGGAGACACTAGATTCTTGATAAGGAATTATTTATGTCTTTCCATCAGTGTATAGTCAAAGAGAAAAAATTTAAATGTATTAACTAATCAGCATTCCCAAGTAATAAAGTAAAAACCATAGGATGAAGATAACAGATTGGACTAATTACAGTCTTGGAGTAACCATATAGCAGGCATTTACATACAGAAAAAATTGGTCTACTAAACCTACACAGTTTGAGAGGTGTAAATTATAACCTGCTTTAACTCAGTATTATAATTTTTTGCTATATCGACGTATAATCTGATTTGCTGAGGAGTTTCCATTTCTGACGAGTAAACAAACACATCAGCAACAAGATAGTCATATATATTTTTGGAGCTGGGTGTAGGATGGAAAAAGGCCAACTGAGACCAGTGATGATAGCAGAGCTAGGAGATAGCTCACTTGCCTAATTTATTTCCAGTCCCATTAAGTAAAGAAATCACTAATGGTCTTTTTCCACTGAAAAAAAAAAAAAAAAAAAGGACATAGTATTTAAAAGAGATTGGAAGAGAAGTTTGAATCTTTCTTTTCTTATTGTACTTTTCAAATCACTTTCCCTAAGTAAATCTTTTTCTCCAACTGCCTTTGCAATTTGTTGATTTTTTGAGGAGAAAAGTTTTCACTAAACTAAGGAATATTTAACTAACTTTTACCTGGTCCCAAAACAGATTTTGTTTGGTGCAATGTAGAAATGAAAACAACCGTTAACTAAACATTTGTTTCAACTGCAACTTTGAGGATTTCATAGGCACGTTGTCTTTGTGTTGGCTTTCTTCATCCTTTGCTCCAATCCTGTTACTCAGTGAAGTGCTACCATTCCAAAAGGTGCTTGTATACACTTAGACACACATACACATCTTGAAACATATACTCCACCCATGTGCATAAACTTTGTGATGTTTTTTATATTCTATTAGGAAAAAGAATGGGTTTCAAAGACTTGAGATGACTGGTGGCATATGGCAGAACTTTCTGCTGCCAGGAAGCTCTTAGGCCTTTGGTACCAGCTATGTGTCTAATATCTTAGTAAGAAAAGGTAAGCTTTATCAACAACACTGTTTATAAGACCACCTAGCATAACTGGAAACAGTAGGTATACTTCTGAATGCACAGCCACTTTGTCAGGAAGATGATCTTCCTCCCAAAAGAAAGAGGCTGTGTCTGAAAAGGAGTTTCTTTTTCCAAATATACCTTTTTTGTGGGGGGATAAAAATATTATCTCCACTCACAGACTCTGCCTTGCCTGTGTCCTTATGCTATAACTAGGCCAAGTTTAAGGTCAAAAAGCAAAGCAAAGAAAGTGAGGCACACGGCACATTAAACCTGACTGGTAGTCCTCTGAGCCCAAGGTCTTGCGTCAGTTATAGGTGCCAGCTCCTGCTCAGGAGCTTCTTTAACTTCTGGTAGGATCTGGCTCAGATTGTCAGGGACATTCAAACAACTTATCTCAGATTTTACTTTCTTTCTATGGCCCCTCTCTTATGACTCAAGCTTAACTTCATTTGCCAAAATAGCAGAATATTTTTTGTATTGTCAAGTCCATCTTTAGTATTGGCATAGCTCTGTCCATGTTGCTTGGTTAAACTGGGTCCCCAAGCTGTGCCATGAAGGTGGATGCAGCAGAAGGACCTCTCTCATACACAACTCTCTTATGCAGAGTAATTATTTATGTGATTGGGATACTGTTGTTTAGATCGGGGACTATAAAGGTGCTTTAATTTTACTGTAAACTATAATCAGATAAGAGGAAAACATGCCTCAGTTCCTGACTAGCCCAATATTCCCTTTTTTAATAGTAGAAATGTATTATCTTTTCAATAAAGTACCAGATAAAATATCAGCACAATATATTACATATTATAAAAACATAGTTGTATCAAATCCACTTTTTGTACTGGAGTAGTAAAAATTGAATTGACAATAAAGTATAAGAAAAATAATGGGGGAAGAAATAAAATGGATAAAGGAGTTTTATATTTGGAATAGTAAGGCGATGCCTAAAAAATATGAATCTACTTTTCCATCTTATCCAGATGATGCTTAGGTGGAACTTCTGAAGACAGAGTGGATATATTCTGTGCTTTATTTTATAGTTAATTTTTACAACCTCTGCTAAAATGTATTGTATTATCCCACTATTTGAATTCTGTACAGTGAACAGGTCTGAAAAAGAGCTGCCAGATCTGATCATAAATTTGCAAGTTGTTAGATCTTGTAAGAGCACTGTTTTCAAATTTAGCTCTGCTGACTGAACTTCTCCCTGTAACATTATCCCGAGATGAAGTACTTTCTCTTTGTTTTATAGAGCAGCGCTTAGAATAATGCTTGCATTAAAGTCACTGAGATCACTTTACTGTTCAAGTAAATATTGTACATACTTGCTCATTAAATGGTGACCATTCCATAAAAAGAATAAAGTAAATAGAGAAGTGTCAAGCAAGAATGAAGATTTTTTTCAGGCTACTTATCTTCCTGAAGTGCTGCATTTGTTAAGGGCTATTATGATTTACTGGAGTTTTCCTGTTGTTTTACTCTCTTATTCCAAGATGCTATTTGACACCAGAGTGCAAAATAAGATCAGCAATTAGCAGCAGGAAAAGATACCACTGCAGGCATTTAAAGAGTAAATTATATTTTGTCAGTTTGGACACCTGTCTACTGTTACGCCAAATTTGTGATGCAAGGTTGATCCAGTGTCTAGAATACAACTGACTCTAACTAAGCTGATTTGCAACTTTTAAAGTTTTTATTTGAGAAAATTGCAATAACTCCCTTAACTTATCAAAAGCTGCATTATGCTGTGATACACCCTGTTCAAGTGGGACCAATGAAAAAAAGTGCTAAAGCTGTGAACAGCTTCCCTCCTGACAAGCCCTTGGCAGGTAGGGCTTAGAGGACTTCACTATAACAGTGCACAATCTGTCTGATTAATCACAGCAGAGGAAATAATACCCTAAACAGTTTATTTCCACTTCACTATAACAGTGCACAATCTGTCTGATTAATCACAGCAGAGGAAATAATACCCTAAACAGTTTATTTCCAAAGAATATGTCAACCTATGTGGTAGAAATTAATGTGTAAAAAGGTCTGCTCACTTACATGTAGCCCACTGGCCTTCCATCAAGGAATCTCTTCTCATGGCTGGAACTGGTACTTCTCAGAATACAAGTAAGAGCAACCAGGTTGAACTTGGGTGCCTGGCCTGTTGGCTTCTGCTTTGCCCTCCACATTTCAGTTCCAGCTTCCCACAGGGAGTAATGATTTTTCATAACAACGTCTCTGAATGTAGCATACAATGCTATAAAAAGATAAAATACCTAGTATCTGGGGTCAAGAAAATTCAGAAGTAACGTGCACAGTTTTGATAATGAGATGACTGATCACTGAAACAAATGATCTAGCATGGTGTATTTGCCATCACTGGAAAGTTTTAAATGAGACTTGTAAATAGATGGCTTACAACATCCTTACAAACAGGTGTGCCATAGCGCACACAGACATTGGAGGCTTCATGCAAAAATCACTTAATGAAATTTCTCTTCAACGACCAGTATTTTCTTGAGTCTTCACAATTGTCCTACTGTATCTTGGAATTCTTTTCAGTTTCCCACTACATGCCGTGCATAGAAACTACATAGATATGTTAGAAATAGACCAAAGGAAAATGCCAGAACTGCATATCACTGAATTCAAATGTAGAACTGGTCGGGGTCTAAGCCTGGTACTTCAGATATGTTTCAGAGAAAAGGTTTCCTATGTGCCAGCCTCACTATTTCTAAAATATTCTATGCGACTATTCTGAGTATATAAAGTACTGCAAATGATATAGATGTTTGTTGTTTCTTTTCCTGGAAGCACTTAATTTCTAAAGGAGTCCCCAAATAACATTGTAACTATCTACTGGACAGTACCTTGGACTGGCTGTGAGTTGTTTAAGGTAGAGTGATTGTTACGTCTTTTGGGACGGACTGCACTTTCTTGTGATTGTCTGAAAGGCTTCCCTGACACTTGACTCCAAAAAAGAGTCCTGACTGGGACTACTGGGGCTAATGTAATAGGTATATGTTAAAGGAAGGCAGGCAAAAAGAGTCCATGCGAATTGACAGCTGACTAAACAGAACAGCAGTTTTGACTTGGTAGCTGTTCAAACACAGTTCAAGTCTCTGAAAATAGTGTTGCAAGCTTTTATGATGCTATGTCTAATTTCTTCTCTTCGCAAGTAAGAAAGTCTTTTTGACTCAACTGTCAGCACAAGAAACGATGCTCTTGGAGAGTCTAGCACTAACTGCTTCAGAGTGCAGCTCCAGTAGATGGTGTGAACTGCTCCAAGAGCTCATTGCTGTAGAAAATGGTGATTTCATGCCCCGTCCTCTTCTGAATTGTCCATTACCTACTTTGCCCTGGCTCTGGTTCTTGTCAGATCTCTCTGTAAACACATGCAGCATCAACTCGTCAACCCATCAGAAAACTTAACCAAAAAAGTGACAAGATTTCTGTTGGGCTGTGAAGCTGAATCAGACTATGGAGCAACCAATGTGTGCCACAGCTAGTGGAAGAGGGGCAGGGGCAGTACAAAAAGGGAGCAATGGAGTAGGATACCTTTTGGTAGCAGAAACCTGTTAAAGTAACTCAGTTGCCACAGCTGCCTTCTTGTGTGAATGCTTCTGAGTTCAGAGATTTGATTTTGGTTAACATAATTTGGTTATCTTTGCAGTACTGGAGGTGATAAGATGCTTATCCTGCAGGAGAGATCTTGAGCTTTTGACTCAGAGCTAAAAGCATTGCAGGTGGGGTGTAGCAATGATCATTTATATAGTTTTTCATGGGGGAGTCTCCTGATTCATATCAAAAATTTTCCTGTTGCTCCTTTTGTCTCTGGGAAACTACAGGGCACCCAGTGATTGGCAGCAAGAAAACATATCATCAAGCCTTTGCTTCCAGTTGTTCACTTTGGAAAGCAAAGTTTGGGTTTTCTCTAGGGTGATTTCTTGAATATTAATTGAATGTTGCTTGGTACAATAAAAAAGGCATCAAAATAGATGACAAGTTAATTGGTGACCTACCCTCAGACATGAGTATGTTGATAGGATTTACTGGGAGAAGGAAACCATTCTGATTTCTTTTTCCTCCTAGCATCCATCTCCTATGGCATGGGCATGGCCATTGGGAGCCCAGCCTCCCAAGTCAGATTACACTGCATCTAGTCCTGCATTTGTACTCCTTAAATTCTCTCTTGCACTGCAAGTATCAGTGAATTATTTCCCATTGACTCAAGGTTCCAGTATGTTATTGACTTTTACACTACATTTACATTTATGAATATGAAATGCAGAAAATTCCAGAAATCCTGTTCTTTGAGGTAGTGTATTGGCTCCTGTGGAAATTGAGCAGAGATTGGAATTCAGTGTAGAAAATTAGCATCCTCTCTAGGACATAGCATAGTAAAAGCCAAAGGTGAAAATAAAAACGCATAAGCCCTTTTTTTTTGGTTTCCATTTAAAGGGATTCATGCTTACAGAAATACAGAAAAAAGTATGAATGGACAATTCTAATGTTGAGTTGAGGAATCTGCTTTCACATGCTGTCAAATAAGCATGTGTCAATGGCTTGGTCTATGGATTTGAACCAAGAGAAACAGAATTAGATCAGTGAACAGTTCACCTCATTTACTGAGGCCAGGGAAATCCTCGTCTTCAGGCTTTGGGGCACTCATGTCTAACTGAATATATATCCAAAACACATCTGAAGGATTACTAATCTTACCAGCAATTTCATTATTGCCCGGTGTTTTTAATGGCTGTCTGGTTTTTGGTGTGCCTTCCAGAAAGGGTTTACCTAAGCAAGATGTGAGACCAATTAGAAATATTAATAAATAAGCACTGATTTGAACTGCTCTTTCACTTAGCCTTTCTTTCTGTAAATCAGCCAGGAGAGATTTCCATTTTCCACTCGCGCTCCTGCCTCACAAACAGAAGATGTGTCTGCTGGCTAGTTAACTAACTCGTGCAAGTGAAAAACCACCTGTATACTATGTTCCAGATATACAGTGCCGATCCATCTGCAGAATGCATCAGGTGCCAGTTCCTTGATTTAGGGCAGTTGCTGGGGACAGGGCGGAGGATGGATTACAATGGAAAAAAAGAGGATTTACAGAACCATTAAGAATTATTTTTCCTTTTCAGTCCTCTTCTCTTATCTCACCTACCTCTTGTTATTTTTTCTTTCATGCTATAATAGTGACATTGGCTAATGACAATAACTGATGTGAGGGGTACAAAAAAGATAAAATTGGTGGCATCTTTTTCTTTCAGTTTTGAAATTTGAACTTATGAAATCTTTTTCCTCATTGAAACCAAAAGACTATCATTTAGTAGAAGCAAGAAAAGGAAAAAATATATTTTTTGCTTAGGCATTATTAAACTTGTCAGGTTACAATTTAAATACAGCAAATTAAATATAAGTTTTTAGGGCCATTTTGAAACTAATGGAGCTTGACATAGTGTTCAGCAAGTTGCATGTGCCTTTCACAGGATTGGGTCCTGAGAGAAAATTGTTGAAAGACATCTCCAAATGTGGATTTCTCCATAACAAAGTGTCTGATCTTTTATAGCATCGTTGCATTGGGAATTAGGCTTGTCTTTGGGAATTTGTAAAGCCTTTAGTAGAAGAGCATGATTTATGTCTTAGAATTTAACTATTCTCTGTAATAAATAGAAATGTGCCACAAGTATTTACTTGGTTGCGCCATGGGAAAATTTTTAACATATTGTTCACAGCTTCAGAATGCTATAAAAGAAGACATGTAATTTGCAGACCGGACTATCCTTTGTGATTTCTAACCAATATATTTGATTAATATCTTTCAAAAGAGACACCAGCCAAAATGTTTACATCTCATTAGGCAGAGAAGAAGGGAGCACACACAATTTTGATTATGATCTTGGATGGTTCATTTCTTTGGGCTTCACATCCCTACTACTTAAGGCAGACTGTAACTTTAAGATGTTATCTCTTGCCTGTGCAAATAAACAGCCAGTTATGCTTTTTATGGTGGGTAGTTCTCAAACCAACAGGGGATTAGAAGATATTAGCTGGAGTTTGTGGTTCCCTGCTGAACTGTCACGGGGTCCATGGATTCCTGTCCTGAATATTTCACAGAGCAAACACCTCTTATCTGAGGTGATATTCTCACACTGGCCTCTTGGCCATGGACTTCAAAAGCTGATCACAGGGAGGGCTAGAGAGGCAATAACCCTTAATATAACCGTCTCTCCTGATAGGGACAGACAGGGTAAAGGTAAGGCGTCTCTGAAGTTTGCTCTTGTGTGTTTAGCCCCATGGGGTGATAAGGGGCCATCTGTTTTTTTGGTCGGCAAACTCATCTTTTTCACGCTATCCCAGTATCAAGTACACTTCAGGTCTGACTGGTATCATCACCAGCAATTCTTCACTGATCTGAAGAGATTTTCTTGATATTTTTAGCTTTGATCCCAGGCAATTGTCTTAGTTGCTGTTGTGTTGTTTTTTTACCCAAGCAAACACATAAAATAAAATTAAAAATTTAAGTTCAATGTACTATTGGCTCAAAGAAAACAAATTATTAAAATAGGACTTAAAACAGGTATGTTAATTATTTGTGCGTAACGGGAAATGAGTGCTTACCCATGTGATTAAACTCAAAGCATCAATTCATAGCAGTATTTTCAAAAAGTCACATATTACACAGCACCACACAGGATGCTTGCACCTTAATTAATTGTTCAAATAGAATATCAATACTACCAATTCTAGAAGTTAAAAACCATTGCTTAAGACCTCAAAAATATTTTAATAGTTGTGAAAATACTACCCAGATTTCTTTTTGTTGTGGAGCTCCCAGGACACCCTTCTTTCATATTTTAAGCTTTTCCCTGCAGCCATTTCATTATCAACAGAAAAGTGAGATTCCATTGCAATATCATGATTATAACAGTTTTAATGCAAACCCTTAATACCATGAAATCTGCAATAAAATGGTGCAAGTTACCAACACTGGCACATTTTAAAAAAATCCCTAGGTTTTTTTCAGCATTTTAATTACCTTTGTTTGTTGTTTTGGGGGGTGGTGGTGGTACGTTTTTTTAAGGAAATTGTTCTTGCTTATGCCAACTAATTGCCATAAAATTGCTGGAAATGCAAGAATGTGGGTCCTAATCCCACAAGCTTTTACTCACTTTGAGCAGTCCTGTTGATTGAGACCACTCCACCAACCTGATTAAGATTTGCTAAAATAAGTAATGTTTACAGGGACAGACCTTGCATTGTAAGTATTACTATGGAACAAAAATGCATGCGAAAAGCTCTTCAAAAGCATATTCACATGAGAAAGCTGTTATTTAAATACTTCCTGAAGTTTTATAGAATTAACTTGGAAGGAAAAGGAGTAGTTCTGCTTTAAAATAAATCCATTTGAAATGCTTTAAGTAGTAATTTATTTACTTCAGATTCCTTCTTTTCTCTCCATCACTGATTATGATTCATATACACTAAAATGGACCAAGGGACAACTCTTTGGAAGAAGAAACTAAAAATTAGTATATATCCAGAACAAAAAAATATTTTTAGTTAATCAAAATTCAGTTACTTTCTGGTTTCTGTTTATGATAGTAAATGTTAGCATGAATTAAATATTTGTTTCCTTTGATGCATAGTCTTATCCCTTTTTCTTACATTCCTCTGTAAAAAACCCTGGTTCTCTAGATATATGGTGACCAAAAACTTTTTGACATCTGGCATTGAATCCATTTAGGTGCAGTTTGGTTGTGAGGGCTGGTTTCTAAATCTTATTTTTATTTACTTAAAATGGATTAGCAATCTCTAAAGGCAAGACAAAACAAAGCTGTTCCATTTAATAGTGGAATGTATCCTTCAATAAAATGTCTGGGTTTTAAATGTGCCAGCTTCAGAATTATTTTCCTAATGTGATTACTTAATATTGGATATGAATTCAGTGATTGTGTTGTATGGAAAGGTGATCACTCACATGTATTGCCACATAATTTATGTTTTCATTTATGATTGCACTTCAGGCATATTGTGTATGTTCTTCTGCATCTTTTTCTTATTATTAAGCAATACTCAAGGTTTGCAAATAATAACTTACAATTTTTTTTTGCATAGTATTTTTATGCTGCAAAAAGAAATGATCAGTTTGAAAATGGATATATATATAAATGTCAATTTGAAAATGTATATATTTTCACAAATATATTTTATTTTGAAAATTTTCATATTGATTTCTTTTGTAAATCAAAGACAAAAAGCACTATTATTTCTTTCTGTTAATAATGTATAATTTCTACAAAACCAAAAAATGAACAAGAATATTTTTATTTTTTTTAGAAAAAAAAAGACATTGATTAGTAATAAATCAAATCTAATTGCTGTTATTTGTATCTATTTTATTTCCATTAAAAATGCCAGTATCTGTATTCTCAGATATGACTATTGCAAAGAAATCCTTTATTTTTAGCTGAAAGTTGTAGTTACTTCAAAGAACAGGAAGCATCTTTTATGGTTCCTACATTGGAGAAACAGCTTTGCAGTGAAATCATGTTTGAATATGACTGTTCTGTGCACTAACAAATTTACCAGGAATTTTAAGAAATTTTGTGTAATCAGCTTTAAAATAGTTGAATATTTATGTCCAATGTTTCAAAACATCTCAGCACACAAGTAGAAGTGGTAAAGTGGAATTCAGTATTGTTGAAACTTCAGAAGCCAGCATAAACAGGTTAAAATTAATTTTTCACTCACCCAAATGTTCCATTAAGCAACATTCTTAAACTTTCATCAAGCCATGGGAAAAACAGTAAGGAACATCTATTGATCAAGTGATAAGATGTTATTTCAAAACTTGTAATTTAATTAACAAATATGTTACATCAAAGGGGTTATCAAAAAAATTGTGATGTGTATATGACCTTATGAACAAAACTTTATTTTTCTAGTTGTGTCAAGTGCATCCACTGTAGCTTTGTAGAATATACATGAAGACAGTGCATAGATACTGACCCATGTAGTTTTTTTCTTTTGACCCTTTTTTGGGTGTATACATTCCCACACACAGTGCACACCTCCGGGAAATTCCCAGCATGCCTTTTGAGGAAAAACATCGAGGTCACAAAAGTTGAACAGAATTACTAAGCCAAGATCTTTAAGGCACACGGAAAAAAGTAGCAGATCTGAAACGTTTGCATTCACCAGGAGTTTCAGTCCTTCCGTTTCATTGAGAATCACCATTTTTTTTCCAAGTCACATTAATAATTGAAAATTATCTAAACTGGCACTGGTTTTTATAATGGTTTAGGTTACTGGTAGGGAATAAAGAAGATTCCTTTAAAAAACACTTAAGGAGGTCTGTGCAGTTTTAGTAGCTTGGGTGAAACAAAACACCAAACAGGATGCCTTTTTCTCCTTTGAACTTGAGGCATCACGTGGACATGAAGCTACTGAATTCTCTGATTAGTTATGTGGTGCTGGACTCCCAGTGGCACTTAATGAAGATAAGTTTTTATCTAGTGCTTTCAAGAAAGAACGGGAAATTGAATCTGCCTGATCAAATTTAGTACTGTATCACAGACATAGTAAAGTTGGGAAAAGAAAGGGAAGGAGAAAGGGAAGGAGAAGGAAAGGAAGGGAAGGGAAGGGAAGGGAAGGGAAGGGAAGGGAAGGGAAGGGAAGGGAAGGGAAGGGAAGGGAAGGGAAGGGAAGGGAAGGGAAGGGAAGGGAAGGGGAAGGGGAAGGGGAAAGGGAAAGGGAAAGGGAAAGGGAAAGGGAAAGGGAAAGGGAAAGGGAAAGGGAAAGGGAAAGGGAAAGAAAAAAGAAAAAGAAAAAGAAAAAGAAAAAGAAGAAAAAGAAAAAGAAAAAGAAAAAGAAAAAGAAAAAGAAAAAGAAAAAGAAAAAGAAAAAGAAAAAGAAAAAGAAAAAGAAAAAGAAAAAGAAAAAGAAAAAGAAAAAGAAAAAGAAAAAGAAAGAAAAAAAAGAAAAAGAAAAAGAAGAAAAAAGAAATTTTAGGACATAAAATAAGAAGAATGTCTTCCATTCAGATCAAATAAGGGTTTCCTTATTGTAATCTGCATTTCATGACTAAAAAAGAAAGGAAAAGTAAGACACTGCTAATTTTCATTTTTTGCATAAAGTTTTCAAAAAGACTTATAGGTGATGGGTCTGAGTTTTTATTATGTTTCATTATATTCAAAGAAAATTTTGTGGAACTGTCCATCTTATAACAAGGGTACCTATAACATAACCACTTTACTCATACAGCCACCTCTAGCACAGTGCACACTGGCCATCAGTACTTGTCACACCTAATCTCAATATTTTTAAGAGAGAAAGTGGAAAATATCTTCTATACCAAGGTACAACATATACTTCAAGCAGAAACCGAGAGGATATATTTAATTGAGTAAATAGTCAGCACTGCTCTAGATATATTTCATCTGAAAGACAATAGCAGTCTTTTGTCTTTGGCTGACTACTGACAATTAGAGTATCATAAACCAGATGTCAAACATTATGTCTTTTCTTCAAAATGTGCCCATCTTTCTTGTCATCTTGACTCAACTACCTAATTTAGTCCATTGGATAACTCATCCTTGCTTGGTACCTGGGTTTACTTTTTATTTTAATAGAACTCTAGTGAAAGAGTGCATCTGGGAAATATATTGGTTTGCTCTGAATGTTTCCTTAACTTTTAAGAAAACTGATGTACCATTAGTAGACTCTGCTTTAGAAGAGTGTCAAAAATAAGTATACAATCAAGAAAGTTTAGACAAAAGGTCTCTTTCACTACTACAGGAATATTCCCTAGTCTTTATTTTGTATACATATATATATAACTATGTTACTGAACTGTACCTTCTGTGTTAGTTTCAGATTGATGCCTTTGGGATATTGATCTGTGCAGATTTCACTCTTGAAGCACGTCTCTAGAGATTTGATTTTCTTTTTCTTCAATTTATGTCTCTAAAGTAAGCAATCATTGCCCTCTGTCCAGTGTCTCCTTTTTGAAGCGGTATAGATATTTATGGTGGCACTGTTTCAAGATATGTCAACTGCTAATCTGAAAAAAAAAGGGCTTGAGAGCAGCAAATTCATTCATGATGGAGGAGGACATGTTCCTGTGTTTCAGCCTAGGAAATCCCAGGTGTGAGGATGACAAGGCTGGCCGTCAGATGTCGGAGCTGAAGCCATTCTTCTGACCGGGTGGCTTAACTTCTAAAACACCTGGACAAATGGCCAAATTCCTTTCTTTCTGGGATATCTGAGAGCCAGCCTGTTAAATGCATGCCACTTACCAAGTTTTTATCATGTTATTAGCACAGAAGTGCCAGTATATTCAAGGGAAAAGAACAGTGGAATAAAAATTCATTAGGGGAGACAGAGCTAAGTACTAAGCAGAGCTTAAAAGAGCTGATGATGTATGTCTTAGCCAAAGAAAGCAAGGTGTAAAGTGAGTTGATAGGATAACAAACATTTTGAATCAGAAGAAGTGTAGTCTGAGGAATTATCTGGGAGCAATGGAACAAATTTGGCACAGAAATCCTCTGTCTGCGTATAATTATTTTCAAAGTTCATGAATCTGGAAATATTTCACAAGGTATTCATAGACGAATAGGCTTTAAAGCTAAAAAGGTTATTATTACGACATGCTAATATGACTTCTTCCATGTTACAAGTAGAACAACCATAATTTCTACATTGTTTCCATGATTTCTGTATGAAAAATATCCCTGCTAGCTTGAGATTTGAATTATTATTGCAAATATGATAGAAAAAATTATTATATAGAAAACATTTTTATAAAAATTTTCCTAGTAACTATATAATTAATATACTAACATTGTATGATTATATTAATATTATAACTTGCTTAAATAAAAAAATAACTTGAAAACAGGGCTCTGCAACCTACAAAATCTCTAGCAAGAGATGAGAGCAAATTTTACCTGCCTTGATGTAAATAGTCTTTCAGAGACATAGATGAGCTTCCTCTCTCTAAGTTTGGCTTTCTGAACATTATACATTTTAATAAATCCAAATTTGTCCATGACAGTCAATATAGAGGTGTTCAACTCCAGAGACCTTCATCCTTTCTGAAAATTGGTACAACATATCTTCTAGGGAGATTCCTCTCTCCCCAGAAGAATGTTAAAATGTTTTTTCCCATCCAGCAGTATTTGCTTCAAGATGTAGAAAGGTCACAGATTAAATATGAAATTAAATGAAATCATGAGCAAGCTTTCTGTTAACACAGACCAAGTTGCTTAAATTGATAGTTAAACTCCATAAAAATAAAATAAACTGCAGAACCCTCTATGTTCATTCAAAATTTTACACTAGTTCTTCATATGGATTTTAAGAGACGTATTGTGGAACTCAGAGGTGTCTTTGCAATAAGCTTACCAGTACACTTCACTGGGAAAAACTATTTTGACATCAATCCAGGTGTCATTCTTGGTGGTAGGAGATTCTATTGATACTGTTATTTTGCACTAACCTATGAATGAGCTGGAATACAAAAAGAACTTTCTCCTCAGTTGTAGCTGTCATTATTTCAGTGTTAAGAGTAAGCAGTATTTTAGAAGGGGTGCAGAGATGAAGCATATGGCTAGGAGATGGTGAAGGAAAGGGAAGAGATACAGTGAGTGAGGAGGTCCCTTGTAAACTCCCAATACACAGCTGTTAACCTTCCCGCAATGCCTCAGACAATGCCAGCTCCCTTGTCAGCCCCTGCTTCTCCAGCCCCCTCAGCTGTCATAAATGCCCTGTACATACCCTTCTACACATACACACTGGTACTGTACACGTATATATTTGGGCTGACAATTAAGAATTACGTTTTTTTTTTAATGTTCTGCTTCAAACATTTTGACACTTTCAGGCCATGGTCTGTCTAGAAATTATTTCAATATATTTTGAAGGTAGACTGCAATTAAAACTGGTCTTAGCTGTACACGGTGTTGCTACCTTTAGATGACACTCGTACATACTAAAATTTTCCAGAGAATGGAAGACCCTACAGAGGAGGAAAACTATAAAGGCAGTTGTGGTGTTTTTATTGTTGCTTCAACAATTTAGTCCTTGAGCTGAAAGGGAGAGAGAATAACAGGAAAAAGCTGGCCACAGAACAAATAAATATGGCATCGGCTTGTATTCATTGCAACACATTGGACAAAAATGAGCAACGGCAACTATCAGCTTTCATGCACTTCCTTGGAAAATGCCACTGTTGTGTAACTTGACCAAAAGGACTGTGTAGACCACTGCACATGCGCAACATGCGAAGCACTAGCAGAAAAAAGCCATTTCATGTGGAGGTCCTGTTTACTTGGAATATTTGTTGCTTTCATCCAAAAATATCAGTTTAGCATGTCCTTGCACATTTTCTACTCTTTCAATTTTCAGAAGAATTCCAATAAACTCATTTTGCTACTGAATGGAAATATTAGAAAGCACTGTCCAGAGACTTGGAGGGATAGGAAGGAGAAAAGAAAGGTCAATGCAAAAGAAAAGGCTTAGATGAATAAAGGTATGTCAGAGCAAAGAGCAAAGCTTCCCATGAAAGATTATTGAGAATAAAGCTTTTTTTTAAACAAACATAAAAACAATATATAAATCAAGAGCACAAAAGCCCTGTTTTATGATTTTTTTTGTGCTGTTTAATTCCTTTATATCTTTTTTTGCCATTGTTAAAAAGCAGCCAAAACTTCAAAGGCAAGCTGCATGTGTTCTAAATCAGGACTTCAGTGCTGATGTATGACAGCACAAAAATTAAAACTAAATAAATGTGCTGTCTAAACTCCCATATTTCTCGAAAAAACTGCTTTAAAGGCTTTAAAAAATTAGAATTATTGCTTGATCTTACTTTACCAACCATAATGTTTTCACCAGAGTAAATGACAAAATATTATATTAAAAAGAGAGAAAGAAAAAAGAGTGTTGTCTGAATATATCCGAACACCTGTATTTGGCTGTCTTGCAGTTTTGTCAGACATGCAAGGGGGAAAATGAAACTTTGCAGTGATTTGCCTGATAGGGAATATGAACTGCATAAATTCTCAGCTTATCCACTGTTTTCTGGAAGGCTCCTTGACAGTCAGGGCAAATCAATGAAAACAAGGCAGTGTGTCTATGAAGGAAAGAATAACATTCCTGGTTTATCACATAAAGATGGTTAAAGAACAGACAGATTCTCATGAAAAATTGTTTATGAAAGTTTTCTACTATTTTCTTTTCCAAATATGAACTTTGTAACAGGTCAAGTTATTATGCCATTTCATTTTATTCTCTTTGGACCTGATCTTGCTGTTTTCTCTCCTTAAATGAAATGGCATGTTTGATTCTAAAGGTGTCTGACCAGAGTACTCCAGTTTAAACTGCTTGCAAAAATTTGCAGAACTGGGGCCTTTGTGGAGTCCCTTTTCCTCTGGCATTTACTTTTACAATGGCCATTTGCTGCTCTTTTACTAAGTTGTCTTGATTTGTATTGACTCATTTGTTTTATCAGGTTGCAAAAGGGACAAGTGGCCCAGGCAAACAGGAATGCAAATGCTGTTCTCTTTAGTAAACATTTCTTTGACTTTTTAAACTCATTTATCCGATCCCTGATCATGTTCCTTTTTCATTTCCTATTAAGAAATAGTTCTCGTTGAAGTCTGAGGAGTGGTATTCCTTTGCAAAGACTCCTGGATATTCGTGTGATCAAGAGAACTGGTTATTTACTAGTTATCACTTTATCTAAATTAATCCTTATTCTGTTGTAGATAAAGTTTCAATTACACATTAAGAGAACAGATACTATAGGATGTCATTTTATGAGCACTAATAAGAAATGGATAATTAAGGTTAGGAAGTCAAAGTAAGCAGTGTGTGGGGAGACTTAAGCTGAACATAACTTTTGGCAAATGCCAACATATATTTACGAACAGTATTACGAACATGAAGCAGGGCTACACTATCTGAATTATTTATTTGCAATTAATGCTCCAATCAGTTGTAATAATGTATAAAAGATTGGCCATACTTCCACATAACGTTAGGAGAGGGATAACCTCCTAGTGAGTTTGAGATATTCTGTTCTGCCCCAACTTTAACCGTCCAACCTTTGGGTCTGAACTGAAAGCCCAGATCACTTAGATGGCCAGTGGAACCTCCCAAGGCTGACTGAAGAGTACTAGAGCTCTCCAGAAGTGGCTAACCAAAAAAACCTGTCAGCCTAAGAGAGATTTGAAGACTCTCTCAGGGTTAATTGCAGATTTTTGGATATTTACTAAGTGCTAAAGTTGCCTCTCTCACATATGGACTTCAGAGTTTGCCAAGATTCCTCTTGGAGCCAGTTACTTTGAGATTTTTAATGCACACTACTGATATAGATAACACATTTTCATTTTTGGTAAATTTTCTAACAAAGGCTTTACAATGACTAATCAAGGAAAGGGTTTGTCACAGTTTCCATATAGATGTCATCTAGAACACACATATAGAAAGGATATGTGTGCTTTGCATATTGAACTTTTAAAAATGTGGCCTGAAATTTTGTTTATAGAAAAAAGAAACAACAAGATTTTAAAATGCTGGATAGTTAGAAGTTAGAAGTAGAAGTTACATTTATGTTGCCTATGTTTTCTCTTCTGCCTTTTTCTTGGAGAAGTCCTCAGAATTTTTTATTTGTAGCAGTCCTTTGATGATTGACAAGGAAATACTCACAGGCTGGCAGAGGGTCATTACCTTTTCCTATTGTGGTCTCTTGTCTCCAACAAAATGCTGAAACTTGTCATTTCTCTTCTCCTCATTTCATTCCTAATTAAGAGATCATCAGCATATGAAAATAAATAAATGAAAAATTTGAATCTGGATTGGCTGAAAGTAGCATCAATAGAGACTCTTTCCAGAACAAGTTTTCCAGTTTGGCACAAACTTTCATCCAGCTGTAGGATGAATGAGTTGCTCACTTTAGGCTCAGCTGAAATTGTTTATACACTCTTTCTTTGAAACAGTAAATCTAGAAATTGCATATAAAAACTGTGCACAAAGGAACATTATTTGGGTTATAAGGTCAATTGCTCTGAAGTTAGGCCAAGTGAGATTTATGATTGCTTGCACAATGGAGTCCTTTTGCATATGCTTTAAGATAGAGTTGTTAATTAAATGAACATCTACTATTCTGGACCTTTGCTTTTCTCAGTATAGAGAGGGACAGGTTCAGAGTGTAACTATAAACCAGCAACAAATGCTAACTTCAAAGTTTCTGCCCAAATCTAAAAAATAGAGGAAATACGTGTTCCTCTAACTTTCTTCTGTGTATCAGTTTTTTCTGTTATCTTCTTTTCTATAATGAAAAGCAAGCTTAAACAGCATAAGCTCTTTTTTAAAAAGTGGTTGATACAAAAATGGCCCTGGATTTTTTGTTTCCTGAAACTTAATTCTAAATTAAATAAAAATGTTTTTATTTCTTTAATTGTCCAATTTGTAACATCAACCAGCAGGTCACTTATGCATTGCAACTGGCCAGGAAAAGCCACAGGCAGAAATTCAGACAGAGTTCTGATCCAAATGTTAAACTGCATGCACAATATAGTAGTCCCATAGAACAGATAATAGTCATATTGAAAGAGATTTCTCTTGAGCATTTCCAGACACAGTGAGGGGGCAGGAAGACCCAGTACAGTGTGTACAAGAAGTAAAAACATCCTAGTCTGAAGGGGTCATGAGGAATATTCCTGTCTGTTTCTTGGGAAATTGAAACAGGATAGGATGAAAAAATGCACTGTGATTTTACAACCCCCCTCTGCCTGCAACCACACACCTGTGCACTCACACCTGTATGACTCCTGCTGGCTGCACATGTTGGATTTCACACCTCTTGAATAGGCAACATCCAGGTCTTACTCTGATTTGTATAGATTTTAGACTAAAGACATGTGTTTTGTTAATAACTACCACCACCAAAAATCATCTTCAGTTTAGAAATTACTTTTTTCTTTACCTACCTGCAAGCACTTGTCCTCAGACATGTTTTCTACTCAGATCTGAGCACTCAGTCCTTGCAAGTGTTATAGTAAATACATAGATTTACTGTTGAGTTCACAACTGGTATGAGGAAAAGAAAGTGAAAACTTTTTGCTTGTGATCTTTGTTAAAAAGACTTATAGGACATCTTTGAGCTGTTCCAGGTTGGACTAGGTGTATGCCAGGGCTCATCAGCTTGAGATGGAGTCGCACATCACCTGGGAGAGAGACAGAAGGCACCTTTTCCACTGCATCTAACAATTTGTATATACGGAAAGGTAGTTTGAGTTTATTTGTGATGACCCATTAGAATAAGACATGGTCTGGTGAGATACATAAGCAGGTAAAAGATTAGAAGGAGCAACTGCTATTGGCTCCTTGAGTCCAGATGAGTTCAGGAAACTGTTGTGCATTCACTGTGAAATCTCTGTTCTGGTTGATAAAATGTAGATCTCCAAATATGCATTTGAACTTTAATGTGGATTTCATTCACAATTTCTAAACTTATTTTACTATGGCTAAAAGAAGAGAAATTTTTACACATACTTTGCCAAATTTTGCCCACAGTTCCAGAGGTATAAATCCATTGTAGCCATGGGATTACTTCCGATTTTGTCTCTGTGACAGCATGGTAGTATGTCTGAACAGATGGCAAGTGATGTGATTGCGCCCAGGGAGAAGTACCTGCTTATTTAAATACCTTATTTCCTTTGAGTGTTATCACTGACATTTGTGCCTACAAATCTGAATCATGTTCATATCAATATAGCTGTGGGACCACCTCACTTTTCTCTGTATATAAAGGATACGAAAGTATATCCCTGGAGAAGAATTCAGAAATGCTCTACATCCCTTTGCAGAAATAAGGTCATAAGCCTTCTCTGCTCTCTTTACTTTCTGACCGTTCCTGATCATCATAAGAAAATCTAATTCCTTGACAGTATTTAGTTTCATATTCACATTCATTTTGTTCTCGCTCATCCACTTAGTCACCCAGTAATTTCACTTACATGCCGTCATTGTGTTAGACACATATGTATGTATTTGTTATCTTATTAAATAACAATCTCTTTTGTTAACCTAACATACACCTTTATCCTTTCCCCAAATCTCGTCTAATTTTTTGTTTTCTTTCATCTTTCTCTCTCTCATGTGTAATTAATATTAATTAACTAATTAATTCCCTCTAACATAGTGTCCAGCTGTAATATTTAGGTAAAAAAAGTGGGAAGATGCTAGCATTTTGGTCCATGACCATTTCTTTTATGAAATTAAGCTAGCACTTTTAGCCAAAACTGAGAACAACTGAAAAGTGCATCCTTCTCTGCTGGAGTGACGAGCGTATCCTCTGATGAGTGGAGCTGTTCTGAATTTTATATTTTTCCTTGTTGAGCTTCTCTATTTATCTGTAGTAAGACAGTCAAGCACCTTTGTTGTCAAGGGTTTCTACATGGCTTTGCTACAAAGTTTGGATAATTTTTGCACAAGCTTTCAGCTGCTGTGGCTCTTCAGCTTTTTCAGAAGGAGGAATAAATGCAATCCTGATGTTGCACTTTGGTATATGTTGTTTGTGAAGTTTCTGGAGCCACTAGGGAGCTTTGAGCTCTGACAGCAGGTTATTTTACTTGTAGTTGTTAAAACTCTGGAGGGAGAAACAGTAGCTATTCTGGTAGTAGATTTTCAGTGTCGCCATTTAGAGAAGCCAATATACTGTTTTGCCTTGAAGAAGAAATTACTGATGTTGCTCAAGAAACAGTATTTTAACATTGAATGAATGATTGTTGCCCCGCTATGAACTTCCCACTTTTAAGGAGAATGACTAAGATGACTGTGGTAATGCAGCTGCAACAACATCTGGAGTCCTCAAATTACCTTGACACTAGTTAGCTGGATTTAGGTCTGAGTGTAGCACAGAAATGTCTGTCTGTTTGTCTTGATGTTCCTATAGTTTGATGAAGACCAATTATTTAAGCTCTGCAAGCTTCCCTTGATACTGCTGCCATGCTATGGTAACAGGAGGGATAGTGGTTATTTGCTTACCTACAGATCTTGCAGAATGAGGTCATTCCTGAGTCACTCTGTCCTCACTCTGAGAAAACCCAGTAAGTAGCACTCCACAACTGCTCAGCCACCTGAAGGTGTTTTTCACCCAGGCCTTATTAAGATGCATCTGCATGCTTATTTCACCATTTTAAGTTTCTCTAAGAAAAGGTAGAAAACCACTGCATGAAGAAATCCATGAGAGTTTCTGGAGCAGTAGTTCTCAAGCAGTATTTAGTGTGTTGCTGCATGGCTGCAGAAGTTCACAGAAGGACTCTTTCTGAGAACTGTATGTCAGAAGACTGGAAAGACAGGAATGAGATAGTCAATATTCTAAGAAAAGATCTTATACTAATATCTGTTTCCAGGGGGAAGAACTTCTGGGGAAATAAAGAGGCCATTCCTATTCCAATTAACCTGTTCCAGATCACAAGTTGTATCGTACATGAAGCCCTCTCATTCACCCAGCTGCTGTACCTGGCCCTAATGTCTACAAAATGGAAAAAAAAAAAAAAAAAAAAGGAACATCTTTACTCTCATTCTTTAAAAATTTTACATATCTGTGATGAGGATGAGTCATATATTTCATTCTGGGGAACAGCCAATAAAAATATCTTCTACATATTTCCACCTCCTGTGCATCAGAACAAAGTGGCATCAGTCCTGCCTTCACCTGAGGCCTGTGCAATTCCCTGCCACCTTTTCTTGTGCTCCCAGCAGGTTAAGGCTCTTGCAACTTCTGCTGTGTAATAACATGAGTGACAAGGTTCTGACATGACTTCTCCAGTCAGGAAGAAAGCTGGATAGAGCCAACTATGTCATTCAAGTGGTAGCTACAGTTGCTTTTACTCTGTGGGGTTTTACTCGCCATTTCAAGGCATCTGTGTGTCCTTTTAATAGTATGAAAAGGGACAAAGGGGCTGTTGTATGGGTTGAAATCACATCCTTAATTCTTACACATTTTTGTAATAGAACAGCATAATAGAAAGTTGCTCAATGTATTTTACTTGGAAATTGCAATTAATCAGAAGACTGTAAGGAGTCAGACCTCAAACCTAGTTTCAATACCATTTCCTTTAGTGAGTTTTACACATTACCTTTTCAAGAAGTGGTGACAGGCAGTGCATTTCTGGGTGATTATAGCATATGTCAGGTGGGGTTAACGGGCACAAGGCCAGAAGGAAAGTGAGTAACTACTTGAGATGTACAGTAATCCCTTAGAAATGCACTGCCTTATTCCCTCCTGATATTATAAAACGATGTTTATTAAACAACGTGATCCAAATCCTGAGGAGCACTAGACCTCTGATACTAATACTGAGTTCACCAGGAGACTTGATGCCAAATTGGTCAGGAAATAGAATATTTACCTCAAGTCTATGCACCTACAAGAACTCATCCCTGGTATGCTTATTGTATCTATGTCCCTAGTCTTGCAATGATGAATGATCCACATCTGGAGGCCAGGTCTTTAGATAATGGTATATGCTGATTAACACTGGCTAAGGAACTAGCCCTTAATTTAGTGCGATATGTTGATGTGGCAGGGTCAATAAATGACTGCAAATAAAGCGAGAGCCTTAATTTGTAGACTCTGAGGAACTGTATATGTTGGAAAGATCGTTTAGTCCATGCTGCTTTTCTTGGCAGAATTTTGTAGACCATCTTCAGAAAATGGCAGTCAGTTCTCAGCTTCTGAGTGATGGGCTTTAAATCAGATACTTTGTGTTAGTCTCTTGGGTCAATTCAAAATTAACTGACTTGGCTTTTCATCAGTTAAAAAAAGAAATAAGGCTAGATCTTCCCATCAGATTGTTTTCAGTCATAACTCAGTGCCCACATTTCAGCTATACTCATTTATAACAGCAGAAACTTCGCCCCACATATTTTAAAAATGTGTCAAGTTGATTTTATAAGCAGTAGCATTATAATAAACTTCTCCAAACTTAATCAAGCTTGCTGATTTATTTGGATAGTCAATAGTAGTATCTGATTTTCATTCCAGCATGGATTAGAAACAAATTCCTCATACTTAGAATTATTTTTTTTATCAGATGTTTTGTTTTCTAGCCAACCCCTTACTGAGTCTGGACTCAGATTTGGAGATATAATCATCTGTAATTTGTAACATCAGATGCATATATTGTATATCAGTTTAAATCAGGCAACTTGATCAGATTTGGAAGAAGTTATCATGATAACAGTACTACTCCTTACACTATCAGCTTGGTAGAGTTCACAATATGTGGGACAGATTTTCAGTAGGCAATTATCAGTCTGATTAGGCTATTCCCATAGAATCTCTTTAGAGGGATTTTTAATCTCCAGGAAGAAAAAAATAAAAAAGAAACCCCAAACCCCATGGAGAACCCTTGCACCACCCAGATGAAGCAACAGCCTTTTTCAGAGAGATCTGAATCTGAGTTTCTGAAATGCCACCTTGCTGTTTGCAGTTCTACATTTCCCCTGTTGGCTTCTGCTTTCTCATGCAGAACAGCTAAATGTTTCTGAAAAAAATATTCAAGAACTCTGTGGGATGGATAATCTTGCTGCCTGGGCAGCTTTACTTAATAGACGATTTACTAAATAAGAAGCAAAACAAAAAAAAGGGGGGAAGGATGGCAGGACAGTGGAGAAATTAGTACTTGGGCCAGGTGTGGAATGTGGTAGAGGTGAAGAGAATGTGAGGAAACTGAGAAGAAAGGAAGGCATGGAGAAAATAGGTAGTAAGAGCAGGGCTAAAAACATCCAGCCAGTTTTGGGAATATCCAAAGGTTCCTGCTTTGATTTTGGCAGCTGAAATCTGTGGTTGAATATTTTCCCTCTGAATCCACATGACAGCATTATAACAGCTCTAAAACCATCATCATTATTTCGTCCATCGCTATGACCTTTCCCAGAGGATGCAAAATCCCTACTGCTTGGTAATACAGGGTAAAAAAGAAATCCCTTCCTTTTTTTTAGTATGAATGAACTGGTAGAAGAGTTTGGGGGAGTCTTCTTCCTCCATGTGTTTTCTCTGATGAACATTTTGTCAGGTGGTCAGTGCTGCCATTGTAAAATGGAGGTGTATAAGTTTGTCCTTCGCAGAGGACTACGCAAATGCAATGGATTATATGACCCACTTCGATACATACATATCTTGAGAGAGGTGAAGATGCCCAGACCATCCTACTGAGCATTGTCAAGGTGGTCTTTTCCTGTAGTCAGACAGGTTTACGTTCTTTGGCTTTCAAAGACGTATCCTATGTATGCTTTAGCATGTACTTAATAGAGATTTAATAAGTTATGTTCAATGTAGCAGCTAAAGAGCAGCTAATTATGAAAAACGTATTACTGTAGAACTAACAGGCATGCAATAAAAACATCTATTACACAAATTGTTAATCCATAAAAAATGTGTTCCTAAGACCATTGGTATTTATTTAACGTACAATTACTGTCTAATTTAATCTAAATTAAATGCCTGCTTGAGACATGTAATTTGAAGTGTTACTGAGCTTCCTTCTCCAGTATTAGAAGCAAGAAATCAGCAGCTAACGCCTGGAGGCCACATCTCTACCATTTAAATTCAGGTGCCTCAACACTAACATTCGTAATTTCAGCCATTTGGAAAATGTTTTTCATAAGAACATATTTGGCATCAAAATCTCCCTTTCCCCCTCACTCAGGGCCACATCCTGCAAACTGAGTCAAACCTCTGACTTAATCCAAATGAAGTTGTGATTGAATAAAAGGTCCTGAATTAAGACCTAAGAAGAAAATGTGTTTTCTTATCATAGAGCACAAGCTTTGCAAAATGTTCTAGCTCTTGCCAGTGCTGGAAGGGTAAATTATCATTTGACTCCTGTATGGACATATTTATTTAGGACACATAGCCTGATGACTCAGGAAGTTATGTAAAAACTGACCCAGTTAATTTTAGATGCTGTTGTTGGAAGAATATCAATGAAAATTAATCAAATAGTCACGAAGGAACCACAGGGAAGGAGCACAGAACACTGGTGGGTAGACTTTTGGCAGCGATCATCGCAACAGTTTTAATGAGAGGAAAACACATTCTCAAGTAAATTAGAGAGTAATGACATGATTAAGTGGTAAATAATAGTTAAATACATGCTTGGAGGTCCAGGACAGAGACTGTGGAGTTTTTGTGTTTTGCATGTATTCCTCTCCAGGATGCTCTGAGTAGCCAGAGGAGCTCACCAGAACTCTGCCTGCAACTTAGGGTTGGATTGTAGCTTTTAAGACGCTGAAGCTGAAAGAACTGTTGAGGCCCCGCTGCTGAGGCTTAGAAAGCTGAGACTTTCTCCATAACTCCAAAGCTTCACCAGCCTTTCGGTTGTCGATGTGTCCTTGTTCCTCCACCAGCCACCTCCCCTGAGCAAGGCTCTGCTCTCCTCAGCCCGCTGTCACCTACAAAATGACTGTGCAGGAGACATCTGCTTTCCTTATGTGCAGTGGGGGAGAGGGAAGGGGTCTGTCTTCTGCTGAGGCAGGTTTCGTCCCCACTAACTGGGCGTTTGCATATTTGCTGGTGAGCAAATTGAGTTGCATATATCTCTGTTTATGCAAACAAGGAGTGCTGCAGTGCTGGCTGGGAGCGTACCCTGTCCATATGGTTCCTTTCCCTGTCTGCTGAGGAAAGGATGTGAAAAGAATAACATTCACAAGTTGCCTTCATTCTCAAATGTTTCTTTGTCAAAATGGGAGGCTGTACACACAAGCTCTGTTAGCTTTACTTCGTCTAGCTGTAATACACAACACAGTTGTGTGGTGAGTCCATTAGAGGGGCACTGGTCTGGTTAAGAGGTGTTTCACTTACTCTCTGTTTGCCATTTTCCATTTCAAGCTGTCAGAAGAAGGATACCTCAAAAATAAAAATAGAAAACAGAAATAGCTCCGGGTTCTCTTTTTATAGGGTTTAACATTTTTCTTGGTTTTCAGTGGGTCCAGGTAGAGTTGTTCCAAAAAGTTACTCCAGCAGCTTGATCAAATGAGGCAGAAGCTTCACCTATGTCATTCCTTGCTGTTTGGCAGAACTAGAAGGAGCACATGGGGAGCTCATCTGTTACAAAGAAAAAAAACCACCAGGGCTCTTAATGTTATACTGGGACATCAGTTCACTAAAAGCTGAATTCCTTGCTTATGTGGTAACTCAAGTGATCAGCACACTGTGTCCTTCAATAACAGCCTGGCAGCTTGCTCGTTAGTATAATACAGTATTAATTTTCTCTCTTTCTGCCTTCCCACAATCGAATATTTTCTTACATAAGGATGAATATTGTATCTCCTCCACTAATAGCACTGGAGGAGGGGAAAGGGTATAATTAAAAAGTAAGTTTTCTTTTTTTGTTTCAAAAGTTTATATTTTTACTTCAAAGGCCAGCAGATAACAGGTCATATACTGTGTATTTCTCCAATACATAACATGATTTATGACAGTTTTCATTTTAATCTGTTTTTTATGGCTTAGATATACAATTGTGCACCTACAGGTTTTTTGTCAGGAAAATGTAAATGAATTCGTGAGTTGGATTTTCAGAACTATTTAGTAGTGTTTTAATGCTGTTTCTTATGTAAATCAAAGGTCTTTACTAGGATCACAGCAAACAAGTATTAAGTGCTTTTGCAAATTCTACCATGGATGTCTAACTATTTGATCTGTGAAGGTGAAGGAAACAAGTACTTTTAACATTTAAATTACAGAAATTATGAAAATAATAGTTGGCACAAAACCGTGCACACAATTTCCTGGCACACTGCATGAGCCTAATTTTAAAAAATTCTGCTACTTCTCTGAAGCACAAATTCACTGAGCACATTTGATTTGAGAAATAACGGTGTATGTATAATCTTTTCTCACTTACTGACTTAAAAGACTGCATTTTTAAATACTATTTCTTTTGTTATTATTAATTTGTGACATTTTTACTCATGTTTATGGACACAAATAATTGTGGATGCAGCCAGGGCCCTTTCAAGCCTTGATTCATAGACGCCTGTCATTGAGGCAGGCATTCAGACTCCAAGTGGCCTGAAGGCACCTGTAGCCTCAAAGAAGCAATGCCCACTTAAGGCTGGACTGAAAATCAAGCACTGACGTTTTAACATGAAGTTCCATTTTATAACTGAACTTTTTCTGTTTTTATAAAATGCCACTAATCTGTAAGTGTTATGCACCACTGCAAAGGCATACAGTTTTAGAATATGGCAAATCCAAACAAAAAACACCTTTCAAAGCCAGTATCACAGCTGGCACCTTTGCCAGCAGGCACAGTAGAAGGGCCAAGAACGGCTGCTGATTTCTAGAAGTTCATGTGAGTTGGAAGATCCAGGATTCAAAATGCTTGTCTGACTCCTTTCTCACCTTAGAGTTGGTCAGTGGGGTGTCAAATATATGCTCGATCTCCTTATATCAGGGGAGATGACTGATTTCTTTTCATGGTGCTTGTTACTATTTTCTTCTTGTTTTTCTTAATTATTTGGCATGAACTACAGTCCATCTTAAAACCATTACTCGACTGGGACTCCTTTCTTTCCATTTTCTTACTTCTGCACTCCAGGGGATTTCCTTGAGGAAGCTAATAGCTTTCCTAGGTTGCTGCAGTGACACAGGATCCAAGTTTCTTTGTTAAGAATTTCCATAACACATTCGGTCACTGGTGATGCTGGTACTGTTGGCTAAAGTTATTTCCTCCCTTTCTAGTGAGTGATCTTTACTTTCTCCAGGTATTTACACTGAAGAAAAGCCCCCATCATATTGATTTGGTCTGGCAACACTTAATCTTGTTACCGTGATCTCTGTTGGGAAAGATGCTTTCTGTATTGCTCATTGCATGAATCCTGACTCAGCCAGGGATGATTATTATAACACTGATATGAGGAAAATCGTTAGGAAACCAAGCAGACAAACTAACATTGTAACAATGTCTATGAGTTTATTATGTACGGTTACCTAAAAGAAGAAAAAGGCATTGAGAGAGTCTTTACATTTATTGCCACACATACCTCAGAAAATTACGATGTGGCTGTAGCAACATTTGCGGTCATACAAAATTTTCAAAATGTGCAGGAGAAACATGGTAGAGCTTTCCCTTCTTCACAGAAGCTGTATAACGTGAAGGATAATGGTGTCTTAAAAGTGCTGTTGGATTTCTTACAGACCCAAAGGGTAAGTTGTAGATTTTGTGGATGTGAGGAGTCTGCGCCTGTTCATTCTTCTTCATTTCCTTTAAATGCTGTACGTACGACTCACTTTACACTGCTGGCACTCTCTTATGAATCCAAAGATCACATGTGTAACATGCAGACAGAAATAAATCCTGTAGGTAAAAGAAAGTAGAAATTGGCTAAAGATCAAAGGTTATCCTCATTCCACTCCTTCCTTCACTTTTATTATCCCGTCTAAATTTGGTCTTTTGTAGAGAGGATTGGGTGGTGGGTTTTTTTTTTCATGAGGAAAGGTTGAGCTTAAATGAGAGTTTAAGATTTTATTTGTTTTTCAACCCTGTATGTAATTTGAACCACAGTGTAGTTACTTTGCTAGAATCAAACCTGCAGTTTTTAGATGGTACAGAAGATTGTGGAGTGGTTTAAGGAAACAATATTTCACCTCAAGAGTTCTGTGATCATCTATAGATTAAGTGGCAAATAGATTTTTTTTTCTTTTTTCTTTTTCTTTTTTTTTTTTTTTGTCTGAACAGCTAAACCAAGTCTGGTATCTTTAAGGTCCCTATTCTAAAAACAGTTGGGCCTGTGGCAGGGGGGTTGGAACTCGATGATCTTCAAGGTCCCTTCCAACCTAAACCATTCTATGAATCTATGAATCTATGTGCTTAACAAGGTCCTAAGATGTAAACAGAACTAATTGAGTGATTGTTTTTTTGCCAGATCAAGCCTTAAGTCTGTGTCTTGGAAAATTCCTCTAGAAAATACATTTGTAATTTTTGGTGACTTTTAATTTTTGGTTGATTTTCCTGTCTTTATAGAGCCCCAAGCTTTAGCGGGTGCCTTCTAAATGCTTTATTTAAGGCTATGAAATGCACTGGAATGAGTAGTGATCATCAGTAGAGCAACTAGAACAGACCCAATAGAAAAGTTAAGAACAAGATGTGAAGGGAATGTAACTCAATAATTTGAAAGCTTGAATTATCTTTACTCACTTAAAGGAGATTAATCAAAACCAGTAACTGTCCTGCTATTTGAAACTACCACAAAACTTCCCTCCAAAATCTTGTCTCCATATTAACATGTTTTTCAGGCAATTTTTCTTGTTGCTAAAAATGAAATAAATTAATTTTACTTGAATCATAGATGAAAACTTTTTGGTAGTGTTTATGTTGCTATAGATCACTACATAAAATGAAATATGATCATTTTTGGCTGTGGTGTAGAATTGCTTAGAACGTCGTTGGTCAGGAGTGAGCAATACCGGTAGAGATATCTATGAAGTTCTGGACTGTTTCAACTTATAGCAAAACCTTGAATGAAAATGAATGATCCAGTTGTTAGTGCTGCCTCCAAAAACACTTCAAAATAGAGCTAAGAGGTAACATATGTTTACACTATTTTTCACTCCATGGTTGTGTACTATACTCAAACCCCAATTATGGTGGAAGAAGCAATTTGTAAACACAAATTTAATTTGAAAAATAAAATTAATTTTAATTATAGTATCATAGTTTAACTACAATTATTTGTCATATTGATACCATAAGTGACCGGGGTTATAACTAAAAAACATGGGTATATGTTACACTGATGTGCAAATAGGAAGAGAATCTGGGGTGATAATGGTTAATGGCGGTAAGAAGAGAGACAACCTCATGTTTCCACTAATCTCCAGCTATTAGGGATCAGCATGAGGGACATTTTCTCACATCTGCCTCATACAAAATTCCATATACCTAACTCCAAAGCATCTGGTGTGGGCCATAGGCAGAAACAGGATACTGGACTAAATATATCCCATGCTCCCTATGCAATATCCGTGAGCTTTCTACATTCTCATGCAGCAGATGTGAAATATGCCAGTAATATCTGTTCTACTTTAATTATTTGCACTACTGTATTTTAATACCAGGTTTCGGTCACCTAACCAAGCAATTGCTGAAGCTAGCGGATGGCCGTGTTGTGCTGGCACTGGAGGGAGGACATGACCTTACTGCCATCTGTGATGCATCTGAAGCCTGTATAAACGCCCTTTTAGGAAATGAGGTAAAACATAAATCATAGTAAGTGGAGAGAATGATCCAAGTTTGCTGAAACTCCTATCTTTGATTTTCTTTTAGTAACAATAGCATCAGTCCTTTTTTCATTTGGTATAACACCCATGCAATTTGAACATGTCTTAGAAATGAGCAGACCTCAGATGAGCTGGTTTGGATAAATACCTCTAAATTAGATGATTATATAAATCCTTTAGTATTTGCCTAAATTATTGCCAGTTCTGAACAAGATTGAATACCTCAAAATTGCTTTTGGTGATGTTGTGTTGAATACCAGACTTGACATCACTGGTAGTCATTGGTGTGCGTAACTTCTATCAGGATGAGATCTTTCAGCCAACTATCATGGAAAAAATGGCTTGTGCAAGGTATCTGGTAATCTTAGGGGTTGGATATTGCAAAGACATATTTTTTGCTGTATTTTGACACTTCGGCTGACATGTAAAAGAACGTATTTCAGATGCTTTTGAAATTGAAGAACATTAATAAAATGTGTCTAAGACTTGAAAAAAAATTTTTTAAGTTATAAATGAAGATCCAGGTTGAGCTGTATGTAATTTAAATGGAGTGTCTAAGATTTATCAAACACTATATATTATTTAAAAAATTTTGAGAGTGGACTATCAGACTAAGTAAATATGAGTATGTGCCATTTATGTACACAAACACAAGATAAACATCCATGCTAGCAAAAATTGGGTTTGCTGTTGACTAGAAAATATCTTTTCTCCTACAAATAAAGTGAGAAGAAAATAAACTTGCTGAAGGTGCAGCCAAACTCATTTACAAAAGGACAAAAGCCTTTACCATAAATTGTGAATTTTGCAAGATCTTGTTATGAAGTGCAGTGCACTGTGTTACTTTTTTTTCCCCAGGGGAAGTGCTATATAATCTACATAATAGGTACATAATTTCTCCAATCAAATGTATTAGTGCAAAATTGCAAGCTAGTCTGCCAGTTCCCTTCCACTTCAAGACTTCATACGTATGTGAATATATGTGAAGTAATGCATCTTCTGATGGATATTGCATAGAAGGATTTTATAAATGTTCTTTTTAACCTTTGCTTTTTATCTTTATGACCCATCAATAAAAATACTTTTATGCTTATTATTTTTTACATTATACATGCAATGGGTAAAGTGATTGTTTTTTCCAAAAACATTCTCAAAAATGTAAAGTAGTCATGTCCACAAAAAAAAAAATAAAAAAATCTTTCATTGTGTTTTATCTACTATCACCTTTGACAAGTCCCATAAGGAGAGTTTTCCAGTGTGGTGACACACACTATTGAAATAGATGCTCAGCTCAATGTTGGTCCTTTTATTTAGGTGCTGAAATATGGATTACAAAACCTAGCTTGAGACATTTGACAATACCAGTAAATACAGTGTCGCCTTCCTTATCAGCTGCCATTCCAGGGCGCTCTCATTGCTCTTCCAGGTCATCATCTTCCCCGCGGTAGTATCTTATGGCATCTGTGGCTTTTCATAGCCCTTCTAAACCCATTCTTTGAAATTTGCACCCTTGTGGGAGTAATGCAAATGGTACAATGCTGATGATATGATGTCTCTTCCTCTGTGTAGGTGCCTGGGTCCTTCTATCCAGTTATGACCATTTAGTGGTGCTACCCATTTATGAAGACTTCCTTGTATTGTTTTAACACTATATCACACCCAACTACTATTTCTGCAGTCACTGACTAGCCATTAGGCAAGAAAAAAAACAATTGTGAGAAAAAGGAATGGGATAAGTGTACTGGAATAGAGACTTTCTTCCACTTTATTTTAGAATAATTAGAGACCGGGAAATTAGGTAAATTATGAGTCTATCTGTTTGCAAAATATAGCAAAGCAAATTTCAGGAGAGGCAAGAATTTAATAACTGACAATGAATACAAATGTAACCACACAGCCATTTTTAATTCATTTGTAAAAGAACATGATTGTTAATAACTTGAAACATCTCACTCAGTAAGCATTATTCTCATGTGCTCTTACTCACAGCTTTGTCTTCAGGGATATGCATTAAATGGTCTGGTGCAGCAGAATTTCAAAGAGAAAATATGCTGTGGCTGCTAAGAAGAGAAAAATACTCCAGAGAGGATGTTGTTACCAACACTTCCATAAGAAACTGATGTTTGCTTAAAAGAATAAGTAAAGGTGTTGCCGAGGAATAGACACTAATGAGGAAGTTTGATACCTAGTTAGCAGTTGGAAATCAGCACATCTGTTGACATCTATAGATTTATGGCAGTCTACACCGCATGAGCCATAGCATATACATTGCTTGATTTCAGAATAATATTCATGAACTTGCACAGCAAATTCAAAGCGTGTTCCTGCCAAGGACGGAAAAAAATTGTTTTTCTTCAGACAATCAATTATTGTAATTTGAGGATGCATTCCTCCTTGAATGCAATTCTTTACAGGTGATTAATAGGATAGTTATAACTTATTATCTGCCCTTCACTTTTACAAATAATAGTATGTAGTGCAACCCTAGTTTAAAAACATTGGCAAGATGAACTTCATTTTCTAAACACTACACATTTAATTGAACTCAAATTAGAAAGGTTGGGAAAGGGCTTCGTAAGGTACTCTGCAGTTTGTCAGATGTATTTATTCATGTGCTGAGGATTAGAATTCATAAACATTTTGCAGAGCTTTTTGAAAACTTTTTCTTTACTTTTGTTGTTTTTGGCCAGGACTTGTCAATGCCGAAATTCACTGCTTCATATGTTCTATCACCAGCGGAATAACATTTTAAAAAAAGAGTAATTGTAAAACTAACCACAACTTCCAACTTTCATGGAGAGCTGGTCTGACATGTAGAGGTAACATCAAACTTACAAGTGAAAAATGCTTTCTTTTCTTGTTTTGTCTCTGAACAACAAGAAGGAACACAGACTGACATCCAAAATAGATATATTTTGCTCTTAGTTATATGTGGCCTGTAGCACAGTGATCTGTTTAGCAAGATAACTCTTTACTCATCTCTTAACAAATGCAGGTGGAGCCACTAGGAAAAGAATATGCTATCAAGTTAATCTTCTTTAAATAATTTGAGCATGGCACAGGAAATTCCTGCATACAGTTGTTGATTTTGAAGACTAACCAAAAAAACTATTAAAAAGGTCTCTTTTTCTTGGAAGAACTCAGAATTTAAATGAGCTATCAGCCCCATCTATGTGTGGTCAATACCTCTGAACTTTGCTGCAGAATTACATTTGAACAATAATTTCAAATTTTGGCAGAAACACAAATGTGACTATAATTGTTGTTTTTTTTCTGATTGGAGGTATTTCTATCGTTAATTGTTTCTTCTAAGACCCAATTTCGTTAACAGAGTTGCCCAGTGCCTTTTTAGATATCTTAGGGTATCCAGGACATCAGCCCAGGATGGGTACATCTAACACAGAATTTAGAAGAGATCCACACTCATTCAGAGTGGTAACTGGAGATCAGGCAAGACACCCTTTAGTATCTGAAATGGCTCAATCTGGTTTGGTTGTGTGAATCGCTCCTTAAATGATGAGAAAACTAAAAAGGAAATTATAGAGTTAAAGGTAAGGATATTTGTTATGAAGATAAAATTATTAATTAGACATTTTACATACAAAATCATTTTTTTAAAAAAGTCCAGATCTCAGGTTTTCTTGTCCTTGCTTCTGTGTACTAGCAGAAAATTTCCATGTCACTTTGAGAAAAACCCATTTGACCATTTGTAGAGCTAATTAGGAGCACTGTAGGTTATCTTCTTGGAAGGAAATCTTTCCAAGAGGTGAGAAGAGATTAAGCAGCTGGATTCCCTTGAAATCCAAAATGAAAACATGGAAATCCTTCTGGAAGGTAGAGAGACAGGATGAGCATCAGTTGCTTTAAAATATCCCTGAATTTTGTCTACGTGATTTGAGAATTTGTCCATTAAAAGAACATCTGTCAAAACAAAGGAAATGATGGATTCAGATAATGAGAAAAGAGCTATCGCTTTTAAATCTAAGCATTTCTGAGATTATAATATACTCTTGTGCTTAAAATTCAATTCTCTCATTTACTGTGATAATCTTTAAATGATTCTACATTTTTTCACAGATTGTACAGTTTCAAATACTTATTTTAAATCATATATATGTATAACTTCAATTAAGAAAACCAGTAAATCTAAGGGTTTTATGTTATTCCAAGAAGTGTGTGAAAATTGGGTGGAATGTTGAGATGTTTCGCCAAAGTCTTTGTCATGGACAATAGAGATTCCACACTATTTTCTCCGTTCTAGCTTCAGTACTATAAAGACCTCTGCTACGCCTTTTGGTGCCAGGTGGTGATGAGTAAGGCTGCTCTGTACACGCAAGGATAGGTTCTGGTTTCTTTCCTCCACGTTACTTTTGAAGAGACACTACTTGGATTTAAAAAGTCATCAGGAATAAGCTTTCCTTGAGTTCAGCATCCTAAATCCTGCAGCTTATTTCCAACATAACTGCATTCAGTTGGGGGTTCTTCTTCAGCCAGAGACAATAAGGAAGGATTCCTTCAAGCACAAAACTCTTTGAGTCAAAAACTAAGGGTTTAGTTCTTCCTTCATCCCATCCCTTTTCAAGCAGGCAGGTGGGGTATTGCCATGGGACATAGAAGTCTAACATTATGGTCCTTCTGATCTGTCTACAGGTTTGGGCAGTGTCTCTTAGCTCTACGTGGTACAGCAGTTTGCCATGATATATAACAAGTGATAATTAGTTGCAGATGGGGTCATGCTCTTCTTTGCATGGAGGAAGCAGAGAAGTGCAGTCCGCAGTGTGCTCTGCCCAGCGGGACCCTGCAACAAAAGCACACAGAGGATGCATGTCTGCTCTCATTGACTGTGGCGGCCAAGGCTGAATTTGGCCCCAAGTGCAAAAACATTTCTAAGCGACTAAATTTAACATCTTCTAGTAAATATTCTTCTGGCTTGAATTTCAGTCTGAAGCAGAATTTGACAAAACATTGTAATTGGTTGGCTCCCAAGCATGCTTGAAGACTTATACTGGACAATTTTCTTGCAGAGTGTGAAGTATGTGCTTCTTTCTTGTAATCTGTTGAGCTGGCATTTAGGAGGGGATGGTAATTTAAGTGGAAAGCTCGTACTCTGCAGCTTTCCTGCTGATGATGAAAAGTTGGCATTTTCTCCTTTGTGGAATTCAGTGTGAATCTGGGGCTGCTTGCCAGCTAGGCAGCGAGCTCTGCCAAGAGGGCCTGGACTGCATTAAAAAGGGGTTATTTGCCAGAACAGGTAAGCATTTCTCTCTCCAAAATGGAAATATTCATTGAAGTGAATACGGCCTGAGATCAATTTTAAATTGCATGGTAAACTTGGTCACAATCTCACATCCTCATTGTTAATCTGAGTCTAATACTAGAAAATAATTAACACTGAGTCTAAGCCACCTGTGAACTGCTGCTTGCATAAATCTGGAGTCCAGAAATTGCCCCAGAAGTACAGAATTAGATGGGGTAGGCAACTGGAGCAATGTATGTGCCAGAGGTCAGCATGGTGACATCAAAGTCCCCAATGTGGGCAGTGCTAGTCAGGAAATGATTTGGCCAAGGAAACAGAGAATATTCTGATTCCAACGTTACATATTTCCAAGGCGTCACTTGTGTTTCAGGGACTGGTAGGTCTTAATAACCCTTTGTGACTTTGAACCTATTCCCTACTGAGATCTTGCTTCTTTATGTACCACATTGTAACAGAGGATCACAAAAATACCTGCCTAAAGTGCTTATGTATAAACGGAAAACATATAAATTTTGAGAAGACTGCTAATATGAGAACACAGACAACCTGTGAGATCGTTGAACTTAGTCCTCTGTAATCGTAGGCCACCCTAAGAGCAAGAAATCCCAGTCTTTGTGCTAATATGCTTCTTGCACAGTTTACCTGGGAAAGGGAGGTTGTAGTGCTATCTCCGTCAACCTAGGCATACATGAGGAGCCTGCTGGCCTTCTCACCTTCTTCTGCTTCTGCCAGGACTCTTCACGCTCCTTACCTTATGCTTGCAATTGCCTCATTTTTCAGTTGTCTCTAACTGCACTCTGCAATAATCTCCTCTGAAGCTGATTTTGGTGCTTTAAGACATGACAGTGCTAAGGACAATGCAGATATTGCTAGAATTTCTAGATTTTCCAGCTCAGTACAGACTGCTGTAGCTTCAGATTCTGTCCACATTCCCAAGGATCATTTCAGATCACCTTCTGGGCACATGAAATTTCCATCGTTAATTCCTACTTCAAACATTTGTTGATATGCCTCTGGCAGACTTTGGTGGACCAAGTGATTTTTGCCCATTTACATTGTTTTTGCTAGTTTGAAAATGATTAGTAGACACAGTCTCTACTTTCATTTGCTACTTGGGGCACAAATGCCCAATTCAGCCGTATAGTATAAAAGCTTTGAAAATGTGACCCTTTGTGTCTGGTCCAAACTGTCTCTCCAGAGGTTTGGTTATTTCTGCACTGACTTGAGTTGTTCTTCTCTGAAAGATTTCTTTCCTGACAGTGTATTTCCAGTGCTCTTTTCAGCTTCCTTTCTGTTAGCTTCCAGATTTAATACACTTCATGATCTGAATGCCAATAAGTGTAGGAGGGAAGGCAACGGTGCCATATATGCCAGGTGTAGAGTAATTTCTTTTGTTCACTGTTGGGTCTAACTGCTGATATTTTCCAGGGACACCCCTATGTCTATACAGTTGTATCCAACCAGTGGATAGCTGCCAACAGAAACCATTCTTTCAAATGCAGACAGTCTCATTTCAAAGTGTACAGAAATAGCTGCCATAACCCACTGGCTATATTTCTACAGTGCTTCTGTAACAGTACCGCATTTGGGCTGAACAGGGTATATGATGTAATGAACTTACTTTTGGAGCCTGATAAGGTTTCCCTCATATGGAAGAGGATCCAAATTCTGCCTGGCTATCCCTAAGGGTGAGAAGGCAGAATAGCTTTGAAGCAGAAGCTGAGTTTGGGATACAACATGAAAGTTTTGTGGAAAAAATTGTTAAGGAAATAATCAAACATGACTATTATATTCATATCACCTACAGATCTGTTAGCAGAGCTAACAGATGGAGTAACAATTGGAATAATTGTTGGATGTTTGACGCTTTTTCTTTTCTTTAATAATTCATCATCTTATACTGATTTCTAAAAACACATCTGCCATTTCTAAATATTCATCTGATATGTCTAATATTCAAATGCAGCCTACTCATTAAATAACTTATTTCTGTACTTAAAGAGATGCCATTGATATATTAGGAAAAATCAAGACAATTTTTCTCTCCAGCAAAAATCCAGCTCTGAAGAAGGCAACAAGATATTCACCTTTCAATAGGAAATCTCCTCTAGCTATCTCTGTATCAGTTGCTCCCAGCTTAGTGATTAGTACAAGAGGTCTGTAGAAAGAATCTCAAGGTGCTCAAAGTGCAAAGCAAGACACAGCTATCACATCTTGCAGTCTGGCAATTCCATACCTTGTACTATTGTTCCTACTGTTATAGCATGGAGCTATATTGTCCTAATTCAGGGGAATTAATTGGTCATCAAAACCTTAGGAATTAGGAAATTGTCAAAACAGAACCTTAAGCTACTCTTTGCTTCCCCTTCTGTGCTCCTGCACCCAGCACAACCAAACGGAACTTCAGGATTTTGCCCTCTTCCTGGCCAAATGAAAGATTGCTTTAAACAGAAAATAACAAGTGATAAAAGCAAGTGCTATGTATCTACATAACCCAAGGTATGGATTATTAAGATTATTGTATGGATTGTTGTTCTAAAATCTGTGAAGCTTGGTCTGTTGGTGGGCATTTTCATAAATACCAGGTACCTGCAAGAGTTACCAAATAGAGCAACCGATTAATATAATGAAGTAAATGTGGTTTAAGAATTGCAAATGTGTTTGTAAATATTATTTTTCTTGTAATTGGTCTCTTCTTTCTAATCCATGATACATCTTAGGTAGCAGCAATCCTCCTTTGCAGTTTGGCCTCCTAGGTAACCAAGTAGAGCTGGGACCCAGGCAGGTCCTACCAGCACTTCTCTGCACACTTGCTCACTGTGCAGAATGGAGTGATTTATGCTATTTGAAAACAAAACATAGTGCTATTGTTTCTAGTCACAAGGAAATCTTCCAGCTGCAATCCCATATGGGATTCTAAGGAAATAATGACATGAACAGCCCTATTCATTTTAGTTACCAAGGCTCCAAAAGACTGGTGAAATTTGCAATGTCTTTATCACTGACAGGCATTCACCGCTGATCGCAATGGTAGGATCCCAGAAGTTCTGGGATTTGTAGCTGAGCTTGCTTAAAATAGCATCACTAAGGGAGTATCTACACTGCAGTTCCTTCCCACTTTGTATACTTGGATCAAAGCTGATTTTATCTAGTTGGTGGGCAGCAATGCTGTGGTAGCAACCCGGAGGACAATATATGATGGCTACTGAACTATTAACTTCACAGAGGAAGCTCCTTGGGTGGGCTTCACTTGACCTAGTTTAAAGTAGACCCAGGCATGCTTAAGAAAGGAGTTTTGTCTGCAGTGCAGATGTCTCCTGTCAACGGTGGTCGAACTTCCTTAGCTTTAGAGAAGAGAGATTGGTACTGATATCGCTCTTCCTTGTCTACCTTGAGACAGTTGCTATCCCTGGCTCTGCAGGAGGCATGCTTCCATGCCCAGCATCAGCAGTCTATGTGGGGAAACAGAAAAACTGGCTGCTCTCTAAGCAGAGTTCAAGGAGACTTTAATTACCACTGTACAAGAAGAGGCGTTTAGCCCAAACAATATTTTACCCTTTATCCAGGAGAAAATGTATGGAAGTTGGACAAAAAAAGCATATCTATATGAATTTCAAAATACAGTTTTCTTGGTATATCTATCCATTGCAGGGCAAAAATAACTGTGCAATAACTGAATGCTTCCTTCTGCTACTTTACTATGATGCAGCCCTACTCAAAGAATACACAATTAAAACTGGCTCATTAAAATGCAGCTGACTCTATAAAAAAATTACTTCGAGAACTCTTACTGCTGATCTGCATAACCATTTTTTATCTACCACTTTATTTGAAATTAATGCAAGGCTAGTAAAAGCAGCTGTGTTTTATGGTTTTCCCCTATAAATCTTAAAATGTGTAAGATGGTTAGATGTAATAACACCAGAAAAATAAAGATAATAGAGTGCACACTTCGGTTCCAGTGTGGCTTCAGCAAGGTTTTGTTTGGAGTGCCCAGCTGCGTACACAGACACAGTGGAATTTGGTTTGTGAGGAACCTACAAAAATTACACAAATAACTAGCATTTTTTTAATGAATAATACACAGACATGCACCTGCTTCAGAGACTCCATAGATTAGTCTTGCAGCCAATAGAAAAGCCCCTTGGAATTCAATTACATGGCTGGAAAACAGAAAACAAAATCATGGCTATACTTTTAGAACTGATACCAGCAAATTGTTAACCAGTTCTTGGGCTGAGCTTTTCCTGAGGGTTAGATTGTTTCGGTTTGTTTTACTTCCCTGTGACTTATTGAAAATTTATATTATTCTATTCTATTCTTGCAGCTGGAGCCTCTCCCAGAAGATATTGTGCACCAAATCCCCAATATGAATGCAATAGCTTCTTTAAAAAAGACCACTGAAATTCAAAGTATGTTTCCAAGTTTGGGTTGGTGGGTTTGGGGTATTTTTTATTATTAATTAATGTCCTAGACATTAAACTGTTGTTTCAGAGAAAAGAGCCGGCAAATGTTTTATGTATAAATCAACATGATGTGTCTAGTATATGTGTGTATATACATGCTTTTATTTTTGTTTCTTTGACATCTATCTGTTTCTGCTATGCATTTAGCCCTGAAAAACTAACCCATTGAAATTGTTTAGAGCTTTCTGATTCCTGAATATTCCCAAATGTTTCCATTCCAGAGCAGCTTGGATGAAATAGATGTTTGTCAGTAAGGAACAGGAACAGACAGGTAAATTAGTGCTCTAACAAATAGTTTCTTCAGGTTCTGTTTGTGCAGCCCTTTACAAGTTACTCGCTTTGAGATGTATAGGAGCTTGAGATAAAGTTAAAAAGCTCAAAAATGGGCACTGATCCATGGAACAATGCTAACAAATACAAGAGGAACGACTGAGGGAGCTGGGGTTGTTTAGCCTGGGGAGGAGGAGGCTGAGGGGTGACCTTATCACCCTCTACAACTACCTGAAGGGAGGTTTTAGAGAGATGGGGGCTGACCTCTTCTCCCACGTGGCAAGTGATAGGACAAGAGGAAACGGGTTCAAGTTATGTCAGGGCAGGTTTAGATTGGATATTAGGAAGCATTTTTTCACTCAAAGGGTTATTAAACATTGGAATGGGCTGCCCAGAGAGGTGGTGGATTCACCATCCCTGGAGGTGTTTAAGAAAAGGGTAGATGAGGTGCTTAGGGACATGGTTTAGAAGTGGGTGTTTTTAAATCAGGGTAGGTTAACGGTTGGACTTGATGATCTTAATGGTCCCTTCCAACCTCACTTATTCTATGATTCTATGATTCTATGATTCTAAGATTTTATTCTGTTTCTGGTGCAGAGGGTACTTGATTGCTTCACTTGCGTGCCCTGACCCGAACCCTTCACTACCCAGATGCTTTAGGGCGTTTGCTCTGGTCTCACTGAAAGATTTTGTCTTAGCCATCAGTTGCCTTAATCCAACTGAGCAGACTTCCCTTAAATTCTCTAATCTTCTGCTCTCTGCCATTTTACCGAGACAGTGGGAGCTTCCTGACTTCTACTGTTCGCTGGCTCCTTAACAATAATAAATGGATAACAAATGTTTTGCTTCATGTTAGATGAATCACAAATAATTGGGATTCATCTGTATAAAATAAATGCAGTTTTTAAAAGGGACAGCATGCATTATACATTAATTATGCAGTAATTATCTGTCTGATTTTAGTTGTAAAGTGACAATTAAAACTCATTGTAGGTATATAATTTGTCTTTCGCATCCAGTAGTCACCCAGATATGCAAATGCTCTAAGTAAATCAGCTGTATATGATAAATTCCAGTAAGACATTTTCGCTGGGTGGTATGTCCTAGGGTAGCTCATGAGTTAGTGTCTTCCTCAAGACTCCCTGTTACTGGTCTGGAAGGAATCAACAAGTTAAGGAAATTCATGTACTACACAAGATAGAGCAGATTTGCAAATGATAATAAGGACAGAAAGCTGCACACAGGCTACAAACATGAAGAAAAGATATGCAATTTGGTTTGAAATAAGACACGTATTTAATGAAAATGGATCTAAAACAAAAAAAGTGTGATTTAAGAAAAAAAAAATAGTTAATACTGGCTACAGACAGCCATCGTGTCTTACTAGAAATACACACAAATGATGGAAGCTCATAAAGAAGGAATGGACTTAAGAACAAACATATAGCATGTGTCTAAAAACATAGTTCAGAGCTCTGCAGAGCGACTTACCTTTGCTTGTTCAGAACAAGCTTAGGTTTGAGCTGAGCTCGTACAGTCACAGCAGTCCAGTGGGCTGTTCTGAAACCTAAGCTGGGCTGCGCAGGGTTTGGAGTTATTTATACACAATATTTTGTCTTTTCTTGCAGCTATTACCTGAAAGGTTATGCACACATAATTTTGCCTGGAGAGAGACCAAGTATTAGAGAGGAATATGCTTGGGTGGCGGAAAGGAGCGTTGAGGAAGTTTAGAGCAGCTTTATGGAGGACGCATATTTAGAAGGAATTAAGAAAAGCAAGTACATGTTGAATATTATAGGGAGTTACGCAGGCTGACAAGCATTAGGCCATGGGGTAGCACCTCGAGAGATACTGAGACAGCCTAATTTGTTTGAATGACTGCTTGCATGTATATTGAGTCTGTATTTCTGTAATACAGCTTTGATAATGAATATTAGCAATATTTTAGGCAAAAAATCCCTTTGTGTCTACTGCAAAAATTGAAGATACAATACTTAGTTAGACAATGAGAGGAAACAACTTTTTTCTAACTAGAATGGAATTTGTATAAATGTTTTGTTTGTGACAGTGATCCAAAGCTCCTTTGGAAATGTAATACATTTGGAAATAGTAGTTCCCACACCCATGTAATAGGCTATTTCTAAACAATCCTGTTCACTAGCTTGAATACCGCCCCCAAACTGTTTTTTTCAAGCAAGCCATGGTACAGCATGTCCAAATCTATCTGTGAAAGGCAATTACAAATGCCTGTAACAGTGACAGAAACATTATTTTTTATTATTTCCTGGTAATAATCAATGCTCCCACAAATCTTAGAGAGAGACTTAAGCACATTTTCATGCTGAAAGCCAAAGCATACCTAGAAGACTGATTTGGTTTCATTGTTTGCTCTTGCAAGCCGTGATTGCTCTTCAAGTTTTGTATGAATGAAACCAGCAGTATGCTTCATTCTTTCCCCTGAGCTCCACCAAGTTCTCAATGAATGTAACAGGACCGGTAGAATTTCACATTCCAGTATAGCACAGTAGAAATGGCATTTTCAGAGATGTGAGCAGTTTGAGGCAGATGCTTTTTGAGCTCATTTAATTGTCAATCTGCAGTATACCTAGGGTTTCTAACAAAGCTCCTTTGCAGCTGCATGCTGCGATTGCCTCTCCGTTCCAGAAGACTTTGCCTGCAAATCTTTTGGCTGAGCACGCATGCAAGCCCTGTGTGCTTTGTGCACAACGTCTAAATGTTGCTCTTTATAAAAGGAAGCTTGCAAAGCTGTTCTGCTTACCACAGGTGTTCGTAAGGTACAGCTTTCTGATTTCAAAGAAAAAACTACCATCGCTTTTTCACAGGCATCAGAAAGCCCTCTTCGCATGAGGTACCCGCTGCTACCTGGATGCTATTCCTAATTGGCACTGCTTTAAAATTTCCTCCCACAAACCACAAACACCCTGCCATGTACTCCCCTTCTCCAAGACCCTCCACTGCAGCATGGGTGCTGCCACCTGCTCCCTGGCCTGACTCTGCTCTTCCTTTTCATCAGTGAAGCCCTTCTCGTAATACAATTCTCAATGCAGGGAAACAAGGAAAATCACAGAACGCTTGGGAGTGAAGGGCAGTTAAATGGGCACAGAGAGCCCACTAAGATGCTTGAATTGGCCCTGAGTTTTAGTGTTACAAGAAAGTCAGGATTCAGGGGGCAGCTGGTGTGCAAGCCTGTGTGTGAATGAACGAATGCGATGTAGCAATCCTCACTGATGCTGTTTTATTGTTGCTGCAGGAGAGCAACACAGTGGTAGCTGGTTACTAATATTTTATTTTATGAATAAGAGCCCTTGAAAACTCCAGCAGTGAACATGGGTTCATTTCTTTTATAGGCAAGAGGGGGTATTATTCCCATGCCAACAGATTTGATTTTCTTGCACATCTGTTTCTGCAACAAAAACCCCACCCACTCTGCGAACATTTAGCTCATAAATTATAGGGTTTGAATTGGGTGTATATTGCAAAGAGTGACTTTTGCACATATGATCTGTGAGAACATTGTGGAATGCTCATATAACTTTTTTGTTTGTTTTTAGTGTATTTTTTAATGAATAGAGAATATGGTCTCTGAGCACAGTAATAATAGAGAATATTTTTGTCTTGTTTTTATAAAATTTGCCAGGCTCCAATCATTGAGCCTACTGTTATGTACATAACTTTTTAGCTGTGTCTTTCATGCTTTTGGAGCAAAGCCAACCTCCTAACACTTAATCTCAACTTTGTAGGATACTTAATACACTTTACATTTTATCCCCAGAAGGTCCCCGTTATTTAAAGATTCTGCTAACTACTCAAACGTGCACACTATTAGAGTTCAAAGAAACACACTGGCCATGCTCGCTGGTTGTTCTTGCAGATTGACTTGGCCTTTCATCTTGCAATGATGTTTTTGAATAAAGACATTTTCAGGCTTTATTGACAGCTGCTTTCTCACTGGAGGGAAAAGTTCATCTTTCGAAAAGCCTGAAACTGTGTTGAGACTTGTGTTACCAAAAAGGGAGTTTTCAGCAGCCTTTGTGCGGCACACGCAGCACCGCTGCTGGCCTGGCCTCCCAGCTGTCAAAGCCCCCAGCTACCCTCCGGATAAGCACCTCGACTCAGCCCGCTGCCCAGCTGCCAAAATCCTCCTTTTAGCCCTCGGAAAAGTCCCCTACTTGATCCCCTCTCTTTCACAGCTGTTGAAACCCTCCGTCTAATTCCCAGATAAGTACCCTGACCCAACCTCTGCAGCAGCTGCTGGAAGCTTCTTGCTGAACACTGGATAAGCTCTGGTCCAGAGCTCCCAGCCTTCCCAAAGCTCCTAATTTCCAGGTGTCATCCACCTGGCAATTAGTGAGTGCTCAGTGGATTACCGGACTGTAGGAAATACATATGTAAATTCTTAATTATTCACCTGGTTACCGCTAATCATCCTCTGTCTCTTAATAGCACTGCAATAGGAGACCATTCTATATGTTGACGATTATTGTTTGCATTGCTTGAGAAGCTTCTTACTGTCCCTTCCGTTGCAGGCAGAAAGCTGAGAATAGTCATGCTTTTAATCCACTGCTGTGTTTTTACACGGCAAACCAAAAAGCTCTATTCCTTATGATATCTGGCGGGTTTCCAGCAACAGCCAGTTCATATATGAAAGTTTTAAATAAATTATTGTTCTAGTATACGCCCTGAGGTTGGAGGAGAAAGAACATCCAGGACTAACAAACCTGATTGTTCTGGCAACATCACTTCAGTCTGAGCTGGCATTTCTGACTTTTTTCCTTTTCAAGACAGTGCTGTGTGAGCACTTTGTACAACCATGCTCATTTTTCTAGTCCTATTTTCTGTATATGCATCAACCATCTGCCATATCAGAGCTTCTAGGTATTAACCCTGCCCTGAACTCCCTTCACCTTGCGCAGATAAAGCCAATAACCTGTCTGACAGTATGTGTTCATTAGTCTGTGTGTTACTCCTCCAGTTTATTACCTTCTGGGGAAGGGTGTGACACAGCCCTTGGAATGAAAGCACTTTCCAACTTGGCATTCTTAGGTTCAGAAATATACCTCTTCACTGCAGTTTGAAATTTCAACTGTGCTGCTTACACTGCAGTGATTTTAAATTATAATCACTCAGTGCTGAACTAAGTGATTACTATGCTTGTACCACCATGCTAGCTAAAATTCCCATAAATTATTATGTGTGTTTTCCTTAGGCAAGTACTGGAAGTCAGTGGAGCCATACTCTGTGCCAGTGGATTGTGCTCTGGCCGAGTCTCAGAAACGAGAGAGGGAGGAGACAGAAACGGTATCTGCTATGGCCTCTCTTTCAGTGGACGTCGAGCAGTGCGTCCCTCAGGAAGGCAGCAGGTAAGCATCTGCAATTCTTGCAGAGAACAAGGCTTGCACTCCAGTCAAGTGAGAGGAAGAAGACAGCAAGACTAAGGGTTGTTTCAAAATTATCTGCTAATTGCGGTACCTGGAATTTTTCATCCTTGCATTTGAATTTTCTCACTTGGCCACTGGAAGCAGAGGTATTCTATGCTAGCAGGTATTTTTTTGGAGAGTGCAATTCTTTACTGAGGTTCGTGATTAGTACAAGAACCTCATTTTCTCCCCATGTCTAATGCTCTCTACTACAGTATTTCTTCAAGGAGTCATTAGGAATCAGAAGAGACACTGTAGAAGTTCTTTGATTCAACCATTTACTCATTTTAAGGACAAACTTTCCTGGCCTTCTCCAACAGAGGAAGACCCAAAATGCAGTGGAACCATTCAGTTTCCATCAAACAGAGAAAAAAGGGGAGGGAGGAGGAAAGGAGAAAAAAGCCTTATAAGGAGACTCAAGAGCTCCCTGCGGGCTGTGGAGCAGAGCTGTGTAACAACAGGAGAGAAAGGAGGGAGCTGTGGGTAGGCAGAGCGATGGTGGGAGCGGAGCCAGAAGGATCCATGGCTCCTACGTCGTGACAGCTACTTGTTTGATTCGGTTCTTGCCTCCCACGTTGGGTCTCTTAATCAGAACTGAACTGATAGGCATCCGGCGGAATAGCGCAGTGCTAAAAGCTATGGATGCGTTTGGGAGTGAATGTCTCTCACGACAGTGGGAGCGCTCATCTGCCAATGAGTTAACAGACGTGGCTCAAAAGCACACACAGGGAGCAGAGCTAGCTAGTAAAGTTTGCAGTATTTACATAATTACCTTTCCGATTATAATTATATTTTAATATGTTATGGCTATTGTTGTGCTAGTATCATTGCAAACAAATCTATAAAAGCTTAGGGAAGAATCCATGATGAACGAGGGACATATTTTAGATTTGTGAGTGCTAATCAGTGCTCAGCTAAGGAATAATGTAAGGTTTGTCATATGAATTTGTGACAGTTACGAGACACTTCTGCTAGCTGGGGACAGAAAGTTCCCTGCTCATGTGTGCATAGCTCTGAAATATAAAGAAATTTAGTTAAAGTGTTGGAACTAATACAGTCAAACAAAGCAAAGTTTTAAATTGTCTGAAAAAGGGTGTGGTTAATTTAGCGTATTTTTATATTTCTCAGAATAAGCAAGAATTCTATTTGTCATGCGCCTCCACTCACTTAAAACTATAGCCATTGAGAGCAACTGCTGATCCTACACGACTTGAACAAAATAACCCTTTGACTAACATTGCACTTAACTATTGTATTTATTACCTACCTACTGATAACCTGTGACAGTTTCCACCCATTCTGAAAACAGAATTTCAGAGCTGAGCTGAGAGAAATGGAAAAAAAAAACGGATGTGCTGAAATGTACACAAGTGGAATTCATGTGGCTGCCAGATTCATTACACTTCATCAGTTCTGGACTCTTATAGGGACGAATCCGTCATGATGAATTGTTCTGTGGAAAAATGGCTTCGTTTGAAATATCTTCTGTGGTGCTGTAGAGATTTTTCAGCAGCACGAAAAAAAACCCTATGCACGCATGCATTCCTAATTCTGTTTCCACATTCGTAACCCACAAAGAAGTCACTCAAAGCCGGATTGCCATCAGAGAGTGACAAGACAACATAAGTGCCGTCCCACTGGCCAAAATTGATAGTTACGTTTTCTGAGGCTTTGGGACGTCATTCCCTTTGTTTACTTCCTGCTGAATGTAAAGAGGAATATGGAATCAAAAATGGTGACCCTGAAGGTCTGATTTTGAGGGTCCTCTGAGCTGTGAGGAGACCTGAGAGAAGCTGGCTGCTCTTCGAGCATGAATGGAAGTCCAGCACAGATTCATAAATCCAGGGACAGATTCAACATTGCATGCTCTGGTTTCATGCCAGGACAATTTCATTCATTTCCCGAAAACATGCTGTTCATTTCATAGACACATACCAACACAAACTGCAGTAATGTAGTGATGAGTCCAACTTTGCTTTTTCACATTTGCTGTGTTTGTTGTAATGAAGGACCAAGTATGCAATGCTCCTTCTCCAGCCCCTCTCTAGGGCAAATGTCAGCACTGCAGGGGCGTGAGGAGATGTCTGGGCTCTCAAGTCCTCTTGATAAGGCCATTGTAGATGTGTCCCTCCTCCCCACAGTGTAGGTGGGGGCCACCTTTGAAGACCTGTTGCAAGCCTTTCCATTGAGTGTTTGTTTGGCAAAGTTGGTTGTGAGAGGTAGGGCAGGATCAGAACAGAAAGCACCGTGGCTGACCGGGCAGCCTGAAGGGTTTATTCATTATGCCAGGAGCCACTTTACTTTCTCTTAATTCTCACCATGGTCAGCCAGGATGATAATTCTGGCCTGCATCTCTAAGCCTGTTTCACAGAATTGATGGTAGAGATCCTGTTGACTTCAGCTTTGGATGGTCAGACCTCCAGATGAAGAGAGCAGCAGCAAGAGTCTCTTTGTGGGAAAATCTTGCCAGTTATGTTGGAGGATATATTGGTGTTTGGAGTGAGATGACTCACTTTAAATTCAGATTTTGGGTTAAGCAGCTCTTTTCCTGGCCAACTCATATCTGACTCATTTACCACTGATGAATAAAGGATAAAATGCTCCTGGCTAAGGCCCATCTTAAGTATTTCTCTTTCTTTCTTCTCTCTTTCTTTCTTTTCTTCAAGTGACAGTGCCGATTATTTTTTTATTTGATTTTCTCTGGCAGGCTAAATGAAGAAAACCGTGAAAAGCTGCTACACTTTTGGTGTTTTATTTTACCAGAGCACAACTCTGCATTTTAAGATCCAATTGAAACTTGATTATAGACTTCAGAAGAGAACAGATATAGAAAAAAGAGTTTGTGGATAGGAAAGAAAACATGCATGATGCTAACACAGATTTAAATACAGATGCAATTAAAGGAAAAGGCATGCCCTATAAAACATTTCTAACTACCATAACTTTTTTGTGTTGATGATTGCTTATTCCCTATGTGAGATACAGATTTAGCTGATTAGAATTTTGCTTTGGCCAGACACCCATTTCAGAAATCTTGCTGTGAAAATATTCAGTACAGTGCTGTCCCTGATACATTGGAGCTTCTGTATGTTTCTTCTTAAAATGGAAAAATAAAAGGGTGTGGAGGGAGATCTCTTACACTTACTATTTTTACAGCAAACAGTAAATCTTCAGAATGACATTTATCAGAATTTTACTTTATGGCCCTCATTCAGCTGAGCATAGATTTTACTCAAATGGAAATGAAAACAAAGTGTAATTTTCTAGATATTACTCTTAGTGTTACAGAGCTACCGGCTGCAGTTTCGGTCACATTGCATTATGTTATATGCATTATATTTTATATTAGAGTGACTGGTTGGATCATGCCAGCCACCATCTAGGGTCACTTGCTGTGTTTGTGTATCAACTCATAAAGCTTCACCTAACTTTTCACTATTTGGGTATCCACCTCAGCTGTGCTAAGTAATGTGCACCGACCTGGCCGTACCCCACAGGATCTGCAATCACAGCCAGGCTCAGGAGCTGAAGAACATCTTCCCAGGTCAGGCTGCAGCCTTATGTTGCCCACCTTCTTCTCGTTCCCCAGTGGTGGGGATGTAAGGAAGAGAACCAGGAGCAGAGGAGTTTGAGAGCCACCCTTGCCCTGGTGAGTCGGTAGACCTCAACAGCTGTACCTGACCCATTCTGTGTACAAGCCTCCAGGATACCTACCCAGGCATAAACTTTCCAAAGCTTTTTTGAACCAACTTACACCTTTGGTGCTCAGGCAGTGAATCCCATAGCCTCATCAGGCATTGCACTTCTTTTTCTTTGCTCTAAACTTAGCTGATAAATTCACTGGGGACCCCCCTAGTTCTTGCATTGTGAGAAATAAAAGCAGCTCTTTTCCCACCCATAGTCTCTGCCCCATTTCTGGTTTTAAAGGCTTCATCTGTCTCAGTGCTCTGTTTTCCTCCTGGTATGAAAACAATTTCTTACCTCTGATGATTCTTGCCCCTCTCTGTGCCTTTTGTAGTTTTACTTGAGATGGAGTAAGAACTGCATGCAAGACTCCAGGTGCTGAGCACACTGTGGATTTACACACTACTTTAATATTGGGGATTTTTTCTTGTTTCTGTTTCTCTCTGCTCTCCTACCACTAACTCCAAGCTCTCAGTCGTAACCATCACTGTGTATAAACAGTTAAAGCTGTCCTCCCCGCCACCCTGTTTTGTGTATTGTGTGTTAGTTTGTGTTTGTTTACCTTCTTTTCCACTCAGAAATGGTGTTATAGGCTTTAGAACTGACTAGTATCAGTAATTTGGCATCATCAACAAACATCTAAATCTACTGGTAGTCTGCCAAGTCTTCTTGAGACACTCTGGAGAATCCCTCCGTAGTGAAAATTCACCAATATTATTGTTTCCTACATTTGATGGATTGTTAATCTATGAGAGGATCTTCTCTCATAACCTAGGTTCCTCAAAGCATTTGGATAACCTTGTTGGAAGGCTTTCTTCCCACAGGGATATCACTTCACCCTTTTTCTTTCATTTCCTTCAGAAACTTTTAATAAATTTTTTATTTCTCTGTAAGTGTTAAGACATAACTCTTACCCAAATTATTATTGCCTGAATGCTTACTAATTCTACCACTGATTATAGCTGCTATCAATTTCCCCATACAGGCTTACTGTATCTCCTGTAGTTTCAAAAAGGGGAATTGCATTTCTCACCTTCTCTGCCTCTGGTGTGGATGCTGATTTAAGCAATAGAATGTGTTCAATAATTATTTCTTTAGCAACATCATAATTGCATTCCCCTAGAACTCAGTGGACAAATATCATCTGCTCTTAGTAATTTTGCAATGTTTAATATATCAGTTTGTTTTAGTGCTGATTCAGTTTAAGATAGTTCATCTGCAAATAATAAAATCTCCCTGACACTTCTCTAGTGAGCACAGATATAAATAGTTCATTTTGCATTTGCGGTCTACCTTCCTTGATGCTCCTTTTATGCTTTGATCATTTCTTCTGATGTTTTTGAAAGATCTTTTTATTATTAGTTTTTATGTCTTTAATATGTTCCTCTTCAGACTCTCCTTTTGCCTGCCTCATTGAGGGTTTACATGTAACTTGCCAGAGTTTATACTTCATTTAATTTGCCTTATTTGGACATTACTTCCTCTTTTGAGAGTATACGTGTAGTTACTTTATTCTGCTCTTAAACTATGACAGCTTTAACTTTTAGTTCCTTTTTCTTTGATCCACAGAAAGTCCATCTTTACTAGGATACACACTTACTCAAGATCTCTTATATGATGTCTTTAGACACTCTCCAAATCATCTCCATGGTATAGAAATCTATCTCTTTTTCCCCAGCTCTCTGCTACCAGAGGATCACTTTTCAATTACAATGATCTTCCCTGAGACAGCTGAGTTAAATTAGGAACAGATTATGGCATAAAACAGCCGTACCATGCCAAAAAATCTATCTTTTGTTCAGCAGTTTCTGTGACTTGGAAACATACCTTGAATTTTTATTTTTATGTGTGTGATGATGTAGCTATGAGGAATCTCTGTAATTCTAATTTAAAAAATAAGGTAAGAGAAACACTTACTTTTTTGGATGATGTACAGGATTTATCTGTATTCTTTAATATAAACTATTAAAATGAAGTATTTTAAATCATATTCTTATTAAATAATGTGACTGCCATTTATTCTCAACTGCCACAGAACAATACTTAAGATGTCACACATTTTGCCAGATTTTATCCATATGGTGGGATTTTTGTCTCATTTATTTCTCTTGGTTTAAGGTTTAAACAGAATCATTTTGTTTAGTGCTGACTGCAAAGAGACTCCTTCGTTCTGCCATAGTGTGAACTGCATATATAGAAAGCTATAGGTGAGCACTCGTTGTGGCACACCAAAATAAACAGAGCGAATGCAAGAGGGCTCTGCTCCTAGGAACTTGCAGTTTAAATGAGCTACAGTGAAGCTTTAATGTGAAATCACAATTCTGGTTCTACGATCATTACAGTCCCAATCAGTGTCTTTCTGGATCTGCTGACCACTCGGAATCAGTCCAGATCAGATCCAGTCTCACAGCTGCACCTCTGAGGCACGAGTCAGAGCATACAATACGGGATGGGGTTTTTTGCCTGTTTTATGGTTTTATGCCAACTTCTTGTCAGCTACAGGAGGATTGACTGAACTGATGTAACGAACAGTGACATAATTGAGGTAACATGAATTTGGCCTGTCAGACTCTGCCCTCTCAATTTTTTTTTGAGAACTTTTGATTTTAGCAGAAAGGGGGATATATTAATTCACCACTTAGTGTTATATGACTATGGTGTTTTTCTCTCTGTACCAAGAACCCTAAAACTTTACTGGCTCTCACACAAAACTCTGGCCTAAGCCATTATTCCATAAAAATATATGCTTTTAATGATAAGCCATTAGATAGATCCAGTGAATTCTCTGACACTAATAAAATGAAGATAAAGCATGCACATAAGTCTCAAAAGGAGACTGGAGAAGGCTGTGAGAGCAACTGCACTGAGAGACAATAGCTGGATTTGCCAGGGCACCCTAACCTCCACTTCATTTCCAAAAAGGGTCTTACATCTTGCACTTGATTATAAAAGTTCTATTAGTGCTTAGACTCTGGCTGATGGAGAATATTGGCATTTTGTTGGAATATATTGGAATACATTAGAATGTAACACTCAAGGTCAGTCCTGGAACTCAGAAACACACTCATCAGTGAAAAATTGCCCAGGACTTAAATCCTGAATAAGATCATCTCTCAGTTGTACTATGGGCATGAGCATGTCATTCCCAGAGGCCAAATACATGTGAACAGACTGTTGCACATACTGCTTACTTAGTTCCTTATAAATAACCCAAACTCCCGCTTTCGCTTCCAGAAGATTTCCATAGCTCCACTCTTTCCTGCTTTGCCAATCTCTAATTGAAATCTATTGACAATCATTTCTTCTCATTCATTCACTTACCCATAGCAGAACCTAAAAACTGAACTGTTACCTGCTTCCAAATTATTATCTTCCCAGACAGCCCCATAAGGTCCTAGGTGTTTAACAAGGGCTTATTGCACTTTTGCATTATGCTAGAGGACATGCAGGTCTTCCAAAACTGGCTGGAAAAAGTGGAAGCATGTGGTCAGCACAACAGCAACATACAGCATCAGTATGAATTCTTCACATGGTGCATGATCCTTTATCACACCTGAGGACCTCAGCAGCGGGCTGGGCTCCATCCCACCCTGACTGCCACTGTGTGGTCTCTGCGACAAGCCAGAACAATGCAAGGAGGGGAGAAACAAGACAAGACAGTGATGATCTCCGTCATTTTTGAACGAGGTCTTGCTAAACGTTTTTATGCATATCTTGGTAAGATCTCTAGGCTTTTATTGCCTGTCAAAGGGGAGCAATGTCCTGCTGCCTCTGCACATGGGCAGGGAAGTGCTCCCACCCCAGCACTGCCCCATCCAAAGTGGCCCCTGCTGCAGCCTTCCCAGAAATCCTGCTTCACCTTGCCTCTCAGAAGCGAGGGAGCTGCAGTGGTTACTGTACAGAGGAAACATTCTCCACCGTGTGGTGAAGAACAAAAGATTTGAGATTTATAGATTAATAATCTTTTAGGGTCAATAATCCTTTGGAAAGTGATTAGTCTGAAAAACATCTTCTTTTTCATATTTCATTCATCTGACATTTTTGAACATACTAGCTGTGATCATTCCAAATTATAAAGGAATAACCTGCATAAAATCATTTAAAGACACACTGCTGAATTTTTCATTGGGAAAGACTTTAATAAACTCCAGATTCATTTAAAATTCTCTGGCTTCCTTGCTGAATAAACTATCAAAGCTCATGCAAGCCCCCATTAATTACTTTTTTTTTTTTCCATGGGATCTCATGAGTTTGTACTTTCTAAGGGATGTTTTACTAAAGCCAGTTATTATACTGGCTTACAAGATTTAACTGGTAAACGTCTCATTTATTAATTTTCATTTACTTTTTGCTCCCCCCTCATTTCAAAATTGCTTGAAGTGACTATTATTCAGGACGTCTTAAGCTCATTCGTCATATGGTATTCTGCCAGACCGAGGTGAAAAATGGTTTATCTCCAAATTCTTATGCCCTTCAATAGCAAGGTCTCACTGTGATCTCAGTAGCTTCCCATTTTATAATTGTCAGCATAACCAGATGCGGTAGCTTGTCAGATAGATACAGGGAATTATGACACTTTACGCCAGCTCAGGGTATGTCCCCATTATTTTCTTATTGCTTGTTTGAAAGAGCTCATCTTGCCTAAGCTGAGTATGTCCCAGAGGCTTTCAAATAAAAGACATACATGTAATCTGATTTGATATTATTAATAGATACTTTCTCTATGACAGTGATCTGCTGATCGAGTTCAGAATTTGGTCTCCCAGAAGTTGCAGGCAGGCAGGCAGGCAGGCAATGCACTTGTGACAGCACAAAATCAAAAATCAGAGGACTGAAGAAGAACCCCAGAAGAAACACTGCTAGCTACTTGGCTACTAGTTAACTATTTCGCTTTAATGGTATGGGCCTGCTTGAAAAAATAAATGCATGTATTTTTAGTTGCAAAAGCTTGTAAAAGAAAAGTATCACAGCTATTTTTTTCATGAAATTATTTGACTCTGTTGACACAAAGCATGTACATTTCTGGACAAAAAGTTATAAAATATTCTGACATATTTTAATATAAACAGGAACATTTTCGGTGATTGCTTGGATCTAAAATGTTTTTCCACTTGACATTTGTTTATACTTCCTAGGAAAGAAACTCTATTTATGGATAACTGAATAACACAAATAAACATGAGAGAGAGCTGAAAAATCAGCTTTGATTATGCATGAAAATCTACAATGTCATTGTGTACTCTTGTGCCGTATTCTGATTGCCTGTTTATTTTTACAGGGCTGCTGGCGAGCCCATGGAAGAAGAGCCAGCCTTGTGAAGTGCCAAGTCCTCCCTGATATTTCCTGTGGGTGACATCATTGTGTATCCCCCCAAAGCACCCTCAGACATGTCTTGTCTGCTGCTTGGGTGGCACGGATCAGATGGAACATAAACACTGGGCACAAAACTCTGAATAGCAGCTTCACTTGTTCTTTGGATGGACTTGAAAGGGCCCTAAAGATTCCTTAAATGTAACCGCTACAATTCTAGAGTTACAGTAAAACGGGCTTGGGAGAAAGAGCCTAGAGCATGCTTTTTATATGCTGTTTGACCCGCTCACCAACATAAATTGTGAAATAGAGTATTACAAAATTCTACATGATAGATTATAGATACGAGAATTGCAACAGCCAGCAAAACGCTCGGTAAACTCCATGAATCACTTTCTGACACTTTTTACTGGGTACTTTTTTTCATACTGCGCTAAATTGTTAATAGAATTTGTTTTCTTTGCTCTGTGTAATGAAAGAGAAAACCCCACCTTTATTTTACGTGCCATTTTTTAACCCCCTGTAATGAGTTCTTAGCTGAATAAGGGAAAGGTGTGTAAATTACGATGAGGGATTTTAGCTAAAGGGAAAGCACTTCTTCTTGTACTATAAATCCCCCTAAGTACTGTGCTTGGTGGTGCTTTATTTTCTTTCCCCTTTTCCCAGACATCCCTCCCCATTTCGTGTAATCTTTTCTATCATAAAAACGCATTCACAATTCTCTAAAACGAGCGATCTTCTGCCTTTAAAAAAAAGTGCTGTACCCTCCGTAGTTGACAGTAGCTCTCACCATATGTGCAGCAGAGATCAAGTAGTCTCTGAAAAATGGATGGCTTTTCAAATGTGTTTTTAGTTTGTTCTGAAATGTTTCTGCGTCCTGACTCTAAGAGCAGCGATCCTCAGTAACTGCGTGCAGCTCATTTGAAGCTCAGGTGTTTCTGTGGAGGTTGTGTTGGGGGTGTTTTTTACAGGTCGTCATGTGAATACAAACTGATTCTTTTATGTAGTCCTGCACCAAGAGAACTGATGTTGTTTAAGAAGCTTCAAAGGGTTTAGGCTTTATTTTAGATCCCCAAAGTGCAGCAAGATCTCCCTGCAACGTGACTTTAGCTGTTTAATTCCATGTTTGAGAACGTAACATAGAGTTGTGCCTTTAGCTGATAATGAACGCTTAAACTGTTACACGTGTTGCCTTACTGTCAGAGAAAGAGATAGGGCATGTATGTAAGACTACTTCAAATGAACAAAACTCTGCTACAGCAACTTTTATTTTGTTTACAACTTTCTCACCTAATGAACTCTGGGAGATACCTTGAAGTATTCGACTTGCAGTATTTGATAGCTCGCTCAGCTTTTAAAAGCAAGTGATGTTCATTTTTATATATTTTCCAAACTCCAAAAGATATATTAAAGCCATAAGTGAAGACTGTCATGCTTTTTATTCTGAAATCTGAAAGGAACCTTAATTAAAACAAGATTTTGGGGAAGGCCATGATATGAAAGATATGGAACAATATGGTTTCAGTTATAGGCAGACTCAAACCTGTAAATCAAAGATGAAAGATTTCACTCAAATAGAATTATATAATTCTCTTTTGTTATGCAGTCAGACTATATCTTTCATGCATTTGGGTTTGTTTACGATTAGCATTTTAATTTTAAAGACTTTTATTACTTATACAAAAGCTCTCTGCTACAAGTTAGAAATCTGAGGCATGCTTTGAAAAGGGAAATCTAAAAAAGGAATGTCATTTCCTATAATGTGAAGTAAACTTTTATTCTGAAAGGCTTACTCTAAAATGGATGTATGCCCCTCAGAAAGCGAAATAAAATTCTACCTCCCATTTACAAGCCAAAATCATGCTCAGTTTAGTAATGCAAAGAGTCCCAGCAGGCTAAATTAACTCCTGGTGTAAGCCACCTTGCCTGACTTTGGGTTGTTCTGAAGGGGTTGTTCACATGACTAAAGCAATCACGAGTTCATCCTGTATTTTCAGCAGACTTACGATGGCAACCTTGCTTGCCATCTACTGCAATTTTCTTGTGGTCATCAAAGAAGTCTCCCTTCAAGGAAACTGAGGGCCGTAGCTGATGAGTTGGGCAATTTGTAGAGCTTTTCACTTTTTGAAATAATGGCTGCTAAATTTTAATTGAGTGCATAGTAAGATCGTTTTAAAGCTAACCCCACAAATGCAAAATCTGCTTGTGTCCTTAGCTTGCATGAAATTGAATATGAATTGCAGCCTCAAATGTGAGTTACAAACTTTACCAATTAAAGTCTATATTCTGGGGTGGAAATCAGCTAAAGCTGTCCTTTGTAGCTGGAAATGCTTTTAAAATGCCAGAATAATTTGAATTAAACCACATGATAAACTCACACTTATGCGTTTGTACGGGCCTACTCCCAGACAGACATCTAGACATGCTATTGGTTAAAGTTAAGATCATTTGGATAAGCAAATGTGCTAATAAACTGCACACAGATTGTGTCCAGAACTCTGTTCTCACTGAAGTCAATAGCAAAATCCTCTTTGATTTCAATGGGAGACGGATCAGGCCCTGCTTCTTTTTCTTTCCTTTAAGTCCAGAACACCATTACTTTTTGATTATGTCATTACAAGGCACCGTACAGCCCTCTGGGAAATGATCGAGGCTTATGGTGAATATCAACACTTCCTTCAAAGCAGACCTGGGCTTTCTGAGAGGGCAGTTTCACTTGCTGCTGTTTTCTTCTCACAGTATTTTTTATTACCATCAATAGCTCCCCATGGATTACAGTTAAAGTATCTCCCAGCAATTTTAGACATACTTCCAGGGAAATATTCACATACACACTCTTAAAAATGCCCAGTTTTAGCTGGATTCAACAACAAATTCCAAGAATTTCAGAAAGATGCACGAATTGCGTGTTTCTCCTTTTCTCATGTCCAAATCCAGAGGCTTAGGAGCTGTTTTTGAAGAGACGTCACAGTCTCATGTCTCCCACAGACCTCAGCTTAGGCTAGGGAGATTGACACCTCTGAAAATTAAGTCTCAGATATTTCAAGCTGGCTGCCAGAGTCTCTACATCTGAGCTTAGATTGCTTCTAAAAATGAGCTGAAATGCATAAATGAGATGGGGTTTCTGTGTGTGATTCCATGGAGAAGGTGAAGCTGAGGAGGTGGCAGAGAGCCCTCAGAGCCTGGGTGACCCTCTGCCTGGTGCTGGTGGCATGGGGGTGGGTGGGAGGACATCCCACAGCACCGCCACCCTGGGCTGCCATTGCCATTAGCAGCAAATCCTTGCCTCACAGGGGAAGCGTGTGGGAATTTGCGCTCTGCCTCTGGATCAAAGTATACCTTAAGCCACCAACCTCCAGAACAAGAGATGCCTCAGCAGCAAGTACCACTAACATGCTTGCTCCAGTTCATACTCTTCCCTAGTGTTAGGGACTAAATATTAAGCTCAGTGAGGCTTTTCTTGTGTTCCTGCATTTTTCTTGTATTCTTAGGTCATTAAATGCTTTTCTTGTATTCTTAGGTCCCTAGATTCATAGTAGAAACTGAAAACTACAAAGTTATATGACTCAGGATATCTAGAAAAGAAATATTTTTATCCAGCTTAATGCTTTTACCTGGACTGGAGCGTGAATTCTGCATGTGTTCATTTGGCTTTAATATGATCTCCAGCAATGAAGTGCTTGATTGTATGATCCTTTTTCAGGCAAATTTCCTAGCAAGTAATCAAAGTTCATGGGAATTTTGCCAGTGTAAAGATGACAGAATTAGTTCTTTTTTTAATTATCTACATTCCTAATTTTACTTTCAGTGAAAATGAAGTAACTAATTCCAGGCAAGTGAATCGGAGGAAAATAAAATCATTAAGCTATCTTAAATAAACATCATAAAAGAAAAAGAAAATATAAATAGCTGCTATGCAAACAAAGGTGGCTGTTTCTTTACTTTGCAAAAATTCAAGAACATGCTGCCAGCTGAATGAAAGTGGCAAAACGAATCCCTCTCTTGAGAATGTGGTATTTGAGTTGGTGTCTTATCTAAGTGCAGCCTCCCTAAAAAGCTGAGAGTCATAACCGGAGATGAAATATTAGAAAGGTTTTGCTGCAGCCAACACCAGAGGTCCTGTAGAGAACAAGAATGTAGAGACTGACTAATTTGTGTAGACAGACAGCAGGACACTTTCAGGGCAATGTGTCTGGGACGAAGAATTAGAGGGAACTTTTCCAAAGGCACTGATGGCTCTGAGGCAACTGACTTCTATTAGCTTGCAGGGCCAAGGAGATGCCCGGCGAGCATTTACTCTTTGGGAAAAGCCCCCTCCATCCCACAAGCGTGCCCACACTCATGCAGACGTGAACCTTGCTGCACAAATTTTTTTCCTAAGCAGCGGCAGTGTGTGCTGCCCTGACATGGGTATGCTGTGCATTGGCCCGAGAAGTTATCAGCCCCCAGCAGACACTTCATAACATGACTGATAGGGAAGATTTTTGTATTTTTTTTTCCCTCAATAGTGGCCTTTCCAGAAGTGTAGCAGGGCATGGTTGTTTTATTTTAAAAGGTCACAATAGAGCTTTGTGAACCGTTGTACTTTTTTTTTTTTTTTTTACAGACTCCATATGGAAGTAAAACAGAATATGTACATGGAGGGGGAGGGCCTGCTGGGAAAGACTTGCTCTTAAATCAAGGTTCTGCTACCTGCTTTTCATCCTGGATTTGGAGGGGTTTGGATTCTTAATTAGCATTTAAGATTTTACTTTGTCATGTCACTCACTTTGTTTTTTACCTGTAATTGAATTCACTCTTGTAGCACATAGGAAACCACCAACAAAATGTCTGTCTTTTCTGACAGATGCCCCTGCCCTTGGTGTGGGAATGAGAATGGCTTATCTTTGTCACTTCTAGAAGAAATTAAATGCTTCATTTTTGTGACAGATCCAAACTAGAGTGGTATTTTATGAGTACGATTTAGCTGGCTGTCTGCTGATTGTTAAAAAAAGAAATTGTGAAACTCGCATTCCTCTCTGACCTCAAAAGGGACCCATTTTGATTTTAACAATGTAATATTTTCACTTGATCCAAAAGGTTTTTGTCCCATGACATCTTGTTACTAGCTCAGTTTTAGTGTCTAGCAAATAACACACCACAGAGAGAGAAGACCGAAAAGGACATTCCAGCAACTATTAATTATATCTCTTCTGCACAATCCTTCATCCTCCTCTAGTGCCATGCTCTGTGGTTCAGCATATTAGGAAAGTTTATAGCAAAATATAAATTGTTCTGTGCCATCAAAGATGCTACTATTCGGATGTCAATTAGCACACTGTGAGCTGGGCTGTAATTTATAAGGAAGACATGCTCCTGCGTGGATGGTCTAAAGGCAAGTGACGCATGAAACCCATGGCACTGGTACTGTGCAGTGAGAGTGATTCTGTGCTAAGATCTCCACACATTATCCCCTTCCCGACCGTACGCCTGCATGGCCAGAGGCACGTTTGCAATAGCAGAGCTGTAGGATACCCTGATTCAAAGACCACTGAAATCCCTTCCCTGACAGGCTTTGAGTAAGATCCGGGAGACAGCTAGAGAAGAAACCTTGACTTTGCACTCAGCCACACACAAACTGTAAAAAAAGCACAGATACAGATCTGAGCTCAGCCCCACATCCCTGCTTCTGGTATGAAGTGCCAGCTCTGCTTCTAGAAAAGTCTGTCTGAAAGAGCATTGACACCACTGGATATATTCTATTGACTTCAGCAAGCTTCAGGAGGGTGTATATGCCATGTGTTATGGGAACAGGTTCATACTCATGTCTCTTGCTGCTTAGTTTACTGCTATTTTAAATTTCTTGATCGGCTTAATATTCCAAGTTAGGATGCAGTAGGAAAGCATAAAGCAATACCTGGTGAAGTCATAACTAAAGCTTTCAAAGCAAACTTATTGCCATGGGTTTTTACAACACTGACATTTTGGTGTAGGGATGCACAGCTGAAACGTCTGTTTTTTTCTTGGGAAATTGATGTTGCTATCTGTTTCTATGATAAAAAACAGTCCTTTTGCTTAGAGCACTAAAAGTTTATCTGTAATTTGTCTTTCCAGGCAGATCAGATTCTAAGGGATAAAGCATCAGTGGGACCAACACAAAGGAAAAAATTTTTAAAGGTCAATAGTAATATTTCCACAAGAGTAAAAGGAACCTGTGGATTATTGTTATTATTCCTGATACATTTTTGTATCTGAAAGCATCCAATGAGTAATGTTAAGTAATATTGTGCTCCAAAATGTTGTTGATTATAGATATATGAGCATTGGATTGGCGTGAAATAGTCTTCAACCAAGTTGTTAAAATCCCTTTTGTTTTGTGTTTTGTAGAATTCTTTGGCTATAGTCTTGTCCTAGCGTGAATAAAAGCTATTTGAAGTAAGTTTGTTTGATACTCTGAGCTTTATTTTTTTGCCTGTTTTTTTTTAATCAGCGCTAAAAAGAAGTGGAGCTTTGAACATGCCACCCTGGTTGGATCATAGGAATCTGACTGTTAAAATATAAAGGGCGGAGCATGGCGAAGCTGGAGTGCATAAAAAAGGAACCACAAATGTTAATGTAAAAGTAATGTTACATAGCAGGCTAAAACCCACACAAAGCAGAGCGTTGCAGAGCTCCGGCTTTAACACCAAGCTCATATTCTATAGTTCCTTTGGCTCATTGTCCTGAGGCGCTGCAGAACACATAATTCTCCTCCCAGTGAAACAGTTTAAATAGTACATGCGCTGTTTTGAAAGCTGTAAGGCCCCTACTTTGTGGGAGGTGGGGAATATCCAGCGCGCTGCAGCGATACCCTGGACCACAGTATCGCGCCAGCCCTGCTGCTGTAAAACTCGGAGTTGTTACGGTGATACAACAGACCTGTTCTGAGAAAGGCACCCTGCAAAAGCGGCGGAGTGAGGAAGGACTGTGTTTGCTGTGAGAACACTTTGATCACTTGCACATCGTCAAAAGTAGCCCACAGATTTAGGCCTCTGAGATTGCTCCTGCGTGTGAAGCTTCATGCACCTAAACTTGAAAGCTGAGGAGGCAGGAGGGTAGCTGGGAAGTACAGGCACTTGATTTTCAATGCAAATCCCTACCTCCTGGCACCTATCCAGAGGTGGATTAAAACCGAAATGAAGCAAAACAGCACCCTATAATTCTAGCTTTATTTCATTCTTCAGAAAAACACATCTTTTTTTCCTCTTGGGGGAAAAGGACCCCAGCCCCAGAAACCCATAGCTCCATTCCAATCAATAAAATATTGTTTGAAAATTTGGACGTGTAACATGTAATTTCCTTGGCATATTTCAAAGAAGTTCCATGCCCAGAGGAGCTTAATCTATCCAGTCTATCTATCTGCTTCTCTGCTTTCCTTGTTTCCTGTGATTCCATTGTGATAAATTGCAGAGCCCTGTGATAAATTGCATTCATCATGTCTTTCTGGCTGCCTCACCTGCATTTTGTACATTAAACCCTCTCTCCTGGGACTACTTCTAACATTCCAACCTTGTGAGAGGTTCCAGCTAGACACCGTTTCTGCTTTAAAATCAACCTGCCACAGAAATGACCCTGCCTTTGAGAAGTGGAGTGGGTTTTTGGAAACCTTCAGGCTAACAATGCTTCTAGGAATCTCCTGTAGGTGGGTGGGAGTGAATTCTTCCAGATTCCTTCTCTCACGCTTTTTCACTGCTTCCCCTGGAGATCCTCCTCCCCAGGAAAAATCTGTCTTTCCACTGGCAGCTTTGAAAGGAGCAGCAAGAGTTGGATGGCTCCTTGTCAGATAGGGTAAATAGTGTCATAAAAGCTGGATGGGTATGTGTTAAGCCATTGCTCTTCCTTATTTCTGCCTCTTTTCCCTGTGAAATGAGAGGAAAAATTATGGTTTCAGCATGCTATTGAGATACTTTTTTTTTTTTTAATAGAGAAGGTTGGGGTTTTTTTTCCCCTTTGCTATCACAGTGGCCCGGGTACAGTTCTTGGTTCGTACAGGCCTCCTGGAGACTTGGAAAATAGAGTTTCTGGATTGTTGTTACATCCTTCTCGGGGCTTGCCTATAAAAGGGAGCAGGTTCAGTGAAAACCCAAAATGCAGTTCTGTACTTTACTAGAAACTGAGTAAGGGCATGGGTCCAGGATTTTGTGCAAACTTTAGCTTATTTACTACTCTTGGCTTGTATGCTACTTTCGGCTGGGCTTCTCTGTCCACATATCACTGAAAAATACCCAGCCCGTTATGACTGCCACAGCAATGTCTTCATAGATTATTAATAACTAAATAGAACATTGCTGTTAAGATCCCAAATTACCTGTTTTGTGGTATACTTTACTTACACAAAACATAATTTTACATCATTCAGATCATTATAGCATTTGAATGCATTGTTCTTTAACTGGCTGATCTAATTAAATACTAGTCTGTGCTAGTCATTAAGTGTTATCAAAACAAAATATCCATCAAACAATCAATCAAGGTAAAAGCATGCATTGCAAATCTTTATGTCCCCCCAGGTCAGTACAGGTTCACTTTCCATATTCACAGTACCTAATCTTAGGTGTGGCAGAGCCCCAGCCTAACTACCTGCAATTCTACCAGATTCTACACAGTAACAAAGGGTAGGGATATAACCTGGCTCATTGATAATAATTTCTTCTCAACTTTTCTTGTCTTTCATTGTCTAAATTCTGCTCTTCAACTTTGGCTATGTCAGGCAACAAAACCAGTAAAGGTCCAACATTTTTCTCAGTATTTTAGGTAATTTAATTTTGAGAATCTTATTGGAACATCTATAGTTAATCTTGTATATTGTCTATAATTATTCTAGTCTTGTTATAATTAATTTGGTCTATGAGCAGGGATAAATTAGATGATTCCCTCTTCTATCTACCAAATGCAGCAGGAAAAACAACTGATTCTTAGGAAGCAAAACCAAAATAAATTCTGCAATTGATTTCTCTCATTCCTCCCTTCAAAATCATCTCATATAAATATGTATGATGTTAGCAAAAATGCACATGTATAGTCTGTCACTAGATCTAATGTGTAGCAGTTCTGTCTCTGCCACCTTAGCCAGAAGGAACCAGTCCCGATTCTTTCTGAGCTACTGCCTGCAGTGGGCGTTTGGGTTCGTACTGAAAGTTGAGTACATAGTTTAAGAACAGCTGCAACAACATCTGTAAACAGAAAAGAACAGAAAAACTTTAAAAATGAATATGTGGACTCCAGTTACCCTTTAAAAAGTCCAGCAAATTATTTCATGAAAAATATCTTCACAGTGTAGTATTGCCTTGCAATGAAATCTTTGGAATTTTTAGCAATATTGGATGCTGAAAAACCTCTCCATCTTCATTGACCTACAATAGCTCATGTTGCCTCCTGTAGAGCCTGTATCTGCTCTGGGAATATAAATCTAGAGTGGTACCAGACAGCTCCTCCTGAATACTCTTTCTAATGTCAAAATCTGTGTGTACTCGTGACTGCTGTCCTTTCCTCCTCTGTAGATGTAACTCTTTCTTTGGTTACTGGTTGATGGCACAGTATGGAAGGAGTGGTCCTGGTCACAAGTCATGATTCCCCAGACTCTTACATAGATCTTGCTGCTTCTTAGTGTTGTTGAACTTGTCTCCCACGGGAATGTAAGTGGTTTATTGATTGAGCTGATAAGATCTACTACAAATTGATGGTGGCTAGCAAGTACATGGCTGCACAGAATTATTATTATTTTTTTTAAGGTAGCACAAAAATATGCCAAAAAAGATACTATTGGCATTAGTACTGAAGTGCTGATGAAGAGTCAGTACTAGCATGCACCATGTCTCTTTTGCTCTTCCATTTTAGTAGGAAGCAGACTTACTCTGAATAGCAAAATGGACCAAACTGAATTACTTTGTTAGCACTTTTTAAAACTGAGTGGATTTAAGGAATAATTTTATTTCAGTGGCGCTCAACACAAAAATCCAAGATCCTTGTAAACACCCAGGGTTTCATCCTCACAACAGTCACAAAAGCAGGCCAGTTGTTGCTTCTTTTTACAGATAGGATTAAAAGAGTTGTTCAGGGTTCTACAAAGAGCTTGTAGCTGATGGAAGAATCTCCTGAGCTACAGTCCTAATGCCAGCACCCAGACAATCCATGTGACTATATTTCTTCCAGATGCCTTCACACTATAAAGTAAGTGTGTGTGTATTTGTGACTTTAGATGCTGAATCTGCCTCTTCTAATTTTAGCTCATTGTTTTGAGCTTGCTTGTTCTTTGGCATGTGTATTACTGGAACAATGCTAAAGAATAAAAACTTTTATTTATTTTTTCAAAGAAGACTGTATGAGCGTATAGAGGAGACGTGGGATTTTTATGAATCATATCCTGTAGTTTCCTGGTGGTTTTTTTTTCTTACTCGCTCCCTGCTTTTCAATGACCTTCACAAAACAGAGAATTGTTTGAATTGTGTAAAAATCCATGCACAGGAACTAAACTTTTCCTTTACCCTGCTAGATGTGTTGGCTGTTGTGATTTGAATATAGATTGCAAAGAACAAAAAATACCAGTAAATACTGTGCTTGTGTAAGGGATAACAACTGAACCATTTCAGATGAGGTTTCAGGGGATTTGGAAGGAAGTTATCTCAAGACTCTTACCGCTTATAAGCATAAGGTTGTGGTTCTTATTACCAAACAAAAAAACATCATCCCAGTCCTTGTGCCCCATATTGACCTTAGGGGTTCAATGAATGAACACGTCAGAACAGGCATAGGCTGCATGCACCAAGCCCTCACAAATGGATGCAAAGCAAAACCCTAACTCACATTGCAAGTTGAGCCAGGTATTTTGGAAAAACCTTCTTCTTGCTGAGCAGGTGGTTTCTCAACTCTGCTTATATTTTATGCCTACTTAGAGTTCCTTTGAGCAGTGTTAATGACTTTTCAAGACACGTTTTATTTGATCCCCCAATATACAGTTTTCTAAGCATCTTGAATGCATGAAGGAAGCAGGGTGGTACACGTGATGGAATAACCTTTGTTAAGCAGTAACTTTGGAGTGCATCTTCCCGTAAGACCCTCTTAGGAAGCCTGAAGTGTAGTGCTCAAAATACATGCTCTTAACTATAGGCAGCCAAGAAGCTGGAGACAAGTATGTGCATATTTCAAGCATAATGACTGAGACCCACGTCAGTACTGTGCACCATGTACCCACAGGTTCCATGGTGATGGGACCGTCACAGCGTAGAGCACTAGCACATGATTCAAAAGGTCAGGGACATCCTTTAGCCCCTTGCAGAATCAGAATAAGCTGCTGGAGGGAATTCTTTGAGAGCCCACTGAAGCTTTAAGCCCAGCCTCACACACTGTGAATCTCAGAGGTGAGTGGGAAAGGGTGAGAAAACCGGACAGTTGCACCTGAAAATGAATCATTAACTGTGATATGGACACCAACTGGTACCTGAGCAGGTCAGAGGAAAGCTTAAAATGAGATCACAGAAAAAAGTATCTGCTGAGATCCAATCTCATGTATCCACCTTAGGTTCAAAAAGAAAGAAAAAGCAAGGCATAATATAGGAGGAATTATCCCAACTATGTAACATCTATCACCTCCTCACGTTACGCACCTGCCTTTATGAAAGGAATTTTCAGTACAATGTGAACTATGTCTAGAAATTGAAAGGAAAATATACTCCAGGGAGAGACTACACTGTATGCTGTGCAATTCCATGACTGAATTCACAAGGGGCACAACCTTTGCTAAAGGGGGTGTGCTAGGTCACACAACCATGTCAGAGGGGAACAGACATTTTGATTACATTGGATCTCCCGTTTCTTCTCTGCACAGTAATAACCATATAAATTCTCTGCAGTGGTGTGCCAATGCCAAGGTTCCTGGCAGCGGCTTGTGGGATTTATAGTATGTGGAGTCAGGCAATCCCACAGCTAATGGAGCTAGAGAGGCTGGGACCCTGGCAGGAGTGCTAGCAGCAGCACATCTCTTTGCTTTGCAGGCTTGTGGACCAAATTTAATGTGCACATGAGGGATGCTAGACTGACTGCCCAAGAAACTTACCGTGAGATTTCAGACACATGCAGTATGTTTTCTGATGCTAGGATGTATTTCCCCAGGCTTCTGCTTTTAGTTCTGTCTGTGCCTATAGTATCTGTATCTAGTATCTATATCACAGAATCACAGAATCATCAGGGTTGGAAGGGACCTCTGGAGATCATCTAAGTCCAACCCCCCTGCCACAGCAGGGACACCTACAGCACATTGCACAGGATGGCGTCCAGGCGGGTTTTGAATGTCTCCAGTGTGGGAGACTCCACAACCTCTCTGGGCAGCCTGTGCCAGTGCTCTGCCACCCTCAAAGTAAAGAAGTTCCTCCTCATGTTAAGATGGTACTTCATGTGCTCAAGTTTGTGCCCATTACCTCTAGCCCTATCACTGGGCACAACTGAAAAAAGACTGTTCCCATCTACCTGGCACCTTCCCCTTAATTATTTATAAGTATTGATAAGATCCTCCCTGAGCCTTCTTTTTTCTAGACTAAAAAGACCCAAGTCCCTCAACCTTTCCTCATAAGAAAGATGTTCCAATCCCCTAATCATCTATATCCCTGGCTTACAGCAGAAACAAATCAGTGTGAGGTCTGGTATGTACCTATACGATCACACAAATCCAAAATACTTTTTCACAATAGATATAACGGTATTAGGCAGACTGAAATCACCACCCTAAAAATGTAACTAATGATTATTGAGGAATGCTACCAGTAGAGACAGAGTGAGACTATTGAGATTCTGGAGCATTTCCAGAGAAGGGCAATGAAGCTGGTGAGGGGTCTGGAGGACAAGTCTTATGAGGAGTGACTGAGGGAGCTGGGGTTGTTTAGCCTGGAGAAAAGGAGGCTCAGGGGAGACCTTATCATGCTCTACAACTATCTGAAAGGAGGTTGTAGCGAGGTGGGGGTCAGAATCTCCTCCCAAGTAACAAGCAATAGGACAAGAGGAAACAGCCTCAGGTTGCATCAGGGGAGGTTTAGGATGGATATTTGGACTGGATGATCTCCAGAGATCCCTTCCAACCCCTATCATTCTGTGATGCTATGAAAAGGTTATCAAACATTGGAACAGGCTGCCCAGGGAAGTGGTGGAATCAGCATCCCTGGAGGTATTCAAAAGACAAGTAGACATGGTGCTTCAGGACATGGCTTAGTGGTGGTTTTGGCAGTGTTAGGTTGATGGCCGGACTCAATGACCTTAAAGGTCCCTTCCAACCTAGAGGATTCTATGATTCTATTGTTAAAAGAAAGGATCAATATATCCTGTCGCTGGTGCTGAGCTGCATAAATTTTGTGATGAACTTTTCTCTGCTTCTTAGTTCACCAGTCACAAAAGATAGTAATAATTAGCTTGTATCTAGATATGCTGTGAAGCAGAGAAGGACTCTGTGAAGTGCACTAAGGACACCAAACAAGAGACACTGAATTCTCTTGAAAAACATAGATTTTTATAAACGCAACATTGCCTTCTTTAAAATCCTAAATAGCTATACCGTAGGCATTCACAACATTTTCTTAAAGATCATGCTTTCAGATGATGTTTTAGTTGGTCACTAAACATCAGTGCTAGACTTTCAAAGGCCTGGCTTCTTCAGTCCAATGGGCAGTGTCCACTGGCGTTCCCAGAGCTGCTGCTGGGCTGGTTCCTAGTGCTGTGAGCGCCGGCATTGCCTGAACCCTGCTGGCAGCCACCTCCTGGGGTCCTCTCCTGCCTGAGCTTCATTATGATCCTCAGGGTAGGTATTTTCAGAGGATGTCACCTTGCTCATGCCCCACCAAAGGGGGCTTTTGTGGTGAGCCGCCTTCCCTCCCCTTTGCACCCACAGTTTGAGCATTCCACCATTTTCATGGCAAGACATGTGGCTGGCAATTTTAGACATACTCATCCCCAGTCTGCCTGATTTGGTAAATGTGTCCATTCTTCTCCTGCCGAGTCACTCCCATGCCTGCAGAGAGCTCTAGTCGCCAGGACATTGAGCAGAGCTGGCAGAATTCAGGAGACAGGAGAAGCCAGCTTTTCAAATGCTGCTTTCATTCTTCTTCAGAACAAATCGCTTTATCTTTTCTTTTTCAGTCCCATGAGATTAAAACCTTAGGGAAGGGGGATAGAGGGAAATATTTGGCCTTTTTTTTTGTTGTTATTGTTGTTTCACTTGGTTTTGGAAACACGGCCATGTGGTTATTCCCAGGATGAAATATATTCCCCAGTACCCTGTCAGCTGCTGACTGCATCCGATAGTCCTGTCAGCTTCACAGCTGCTGTTAATAGCCATACCCTGCTTTCTGTGGGACTGCACCCCAACCTCCCGGGGCAGTGTCTAACCGCTGAGCTACGTGTTCATGCCTGCTCTCTCTCACTCTCCCAATGGATATTTAACTAGCATGTATTTTAACTAACACATAATTTGAAGTTGCTTTCAGTGCCCCCAGTTTCAGCTCCCTCCTGGCTGCTTTGAGTCGTCATCTCCCTCCAGGCAAGAACCAAAGCTGTGTCTTTCTCAAAGCCTTGCTGATCTAAACATGGGACAAAAGGCAGAAGCACATTGCTCCAGCTGGTTTTGTACATGGCCTAATCCTGGAGGTGTGCTTGGAGCAAATCTGGCAGAATGGGATGGCATAGATTTGGGTCAGTTGCCTGGGGTTGTGAGTCCTAGAACAGGGTGTTGCTCCAGACTGGAATGGCAAAAGGCAAAGGCAGTTTTGAGGAAATGGACTCAAGTTTTCCTCCTAAATTTCAACAGCAAGGTCTATCTCTAAAATAAGCCAAGCACGAATATATATATAAACTAGATTTTGGCTTGACTGGAATTCAGATCCAAATTCAGAGCTGCATTTAGACTGTAATGTGTTTCTAACACTGCTATATGCAAGGGGGGGTGGACTGCCCCCAAGGACCAAATGATTACCACCATCCATGTATTCTCTTTTCTTTTCCAATATATCTTCAAGTATATTTTATAAAACAGCCAGGTGTGGAGCAGCCAGGGAGGAGCAGGAGAGTTATTTGTGAAAATTTGTATAACCATCTTCTGGGAAGGCTGCAACTCACAAAACATGAGCAACAGCAAGCTGGACAGAAGAGGCTTCTGAAATAAAGGCAACTAGAGCTGGTACCTTCCATGAACTGGACACCCAGGAGGGCCAGGGACAAATATATCATGTGCTGTGGATTAAAAGAACAGCAGCTGGGATTCCTGATGGTGTTTTGATCAGCTCATAAAGGACTAAAGATATTCCTTCTTTTCCCTAGGCCAAATAATAAAATGTGAGGAAAAGTCCTCACTGCCTGTTGTAGAGTTGGTTTGTTTTGTTTGCAGAATTATTCTCTATCTTAGTCCCTGCTACAGCATCTGCTTCCCACTTATCTCACACATTTTCTGTGTATGTTATAGCCCACTCGAATAAATATACTAGAAATAAATTTGCATTAGCTGTATATGCCCTGAGAGGGCAAGTATGCAAAAAGAAGTTCACAAAGCCAACAGAAGATATAATTTAACAGTCATGTTCCTCTTAACAATTAATCGAGGTTAAGAATAAGAATAAAGTACACTGATTGAAACTTGTCCTTCTAGCTATAGCTTTTATTCCCATTTGATTTCATTTATTTTTCTACCGTAACCTTTGCCTCATTTGAATTATTGTTTCCCACAATCAAATATGTTAGTGTAATGGTAAAGATTTCCAGAAGGACTTTTTTCCCTCTGCTACTTTGGGAAAGGCTCTGCATGTAAACTGCTATATGACTGCATGCAAAGTACACACACTAAACATGATACGTTTATTTTATCATTTGTAGCTAAAGAGATGTAATTATTTAAGTGGGTGTAATTTAATGTTATGGCATCCCTCAAATTGCAGTACTGAAATTACTTTAATCTATACTTTGGCTGGGGAAACGCATGAGAAATTTAAAAGCTCACAAAAAAACCCAGAAAGGAGCCGCTTCTCTGGGTTGTGCACAAGTCCTCGCAACATCTTTTCAGGAATCAGTAGTACAAGCTCTACTTTTTCAAGAGCTTTGCTACCTATTGAAATTTTTACGGGCTTTTTATCATGACGTCACAGGGTGGTTTGCCACTAGGCTGCTTATGTGTCAAACTTGAAATGGGGGCTCTAGGCAAGCTACATCACATACTGTGCCTGCTACTGCCCGTGCAAAGGCAGAGGGACTAGGCTGTCCATCTTTTCAGGAACACTGAGTGCTGAACTTCTGCTGCTTTTAATCTTAACGAAAGTCTCTTAATTAGAAGTTGTGAATCTGTTCCCATTGTTTACATGCATCTTTCAAAGCCAGCAACAACAACGAAGCAGCAACAGTGTTGTGTGAAAACAGCAACAACAAACCACTGTATTCAGGCTCTTAAATATTATACATTTTCAACAAAAGCCTCTCTAGATTCACATCTGTGCTTTCTAGCAACAAATACTCTCTGTGAAAATCAGTCTGAGTTCCTTCAAGAGTGGCTTCATTAAGAATCTGTGCTTTATAAACTGGGTGTGGTATCCTGGTCTTTTTAATGACTTAAGCACATTTTGAGCTAAGTAGACTAGCTGTCTAATACATTTGCTAGAATGGAAACACCAAAGTCAGCTCTTACTATTACCAGAATCTGTTCTACGAGAAGCCATCACAAACAGAAGTTTGTCGTATCTGGATTTAAATAAATTTAGCTTCTTAGCAATTCTGTAATGACCATGGGCTACCTCCTGTTCCCACTGAAGTCAGTGGGAATGCTGCCATTGACTTCAATGGGCTTGGGATTTGGTTTCCTTTCATCAAAGATTGTTCTAAATGCAGAGCCCTGCAACTTCAGTTAGGTATATGCCCTCATCCCAGTTTAGCATGAAGTTAAAAGGACTTCTTGCAATAAACTAAAGCATTTGACTTCCTTTTAGAGCCACCTCCTGCTACCACCCGTTGAGACTAGGAGAGCTGCCCTGTTTTTTTGGGTTTACGAGCATGCTTCTTTTTCCACTGTGGATGACTGTTAGCTGCTCCAAAGTTATTCCTCCAACAACCCAGAACCTCTGTGGGAACAGAGGTGGAGTGGTTTGATTTTAGTTTGTCATCCTGCCTCAAGAAGAACCATGAGGGGAAAGTTACATTTTCTCTCTAGACGCCTGGCACCATTAATAGCTAATGTAAAGAGGGGATTAAAGCAATAAGGAGACCCTGTGAATATAAGCTGAAGGGCTCATCTGTGCCTATTTTACCTACAAAAACAACCTGCTGGTAGAAAAAACTTCTGTCAATTTAAACAGTCCTGGAACAGAAGTTATTTTTTCTTACTTTTATTCTGCTTTAATATACACCATAAAAGAAGAGACAATCGAACATTTGCTTGAACAGTGAAAGAGCAGTTAAAAGAGCCTGACTCCAAAAACTCTATCAGGGCAGTTTTGTCCATTGCTAACATTTCTGTAGTTGCAGGAGGCACTAATGATTCTATCTCCCAACTCATAGTTTGTTCCAAGTTTGGATAGAGAGAGACGTGCTTCAAGAACACTGTTTATTCAGTCAATGCCAAGCAGGAAAGAGAGTTGCCTCAAAGCTGGTGAAAAATAGTGTGAGCAGGAATAGGGAACAGGAAGAAAGCAGGTATGCAAACTGATCTTCAAAACGGTGCGTGGCAACACACAGACAAGGCAAGCCCATCAAGCACAGCAGAATGAAAGCGTCTGAAAAAGGATCTTACTCAAACTGCTGCCTTCTGCAGTACTGGTGGAGCACAGCATCCCATCCTCTCTGCATATGTGCAGTTCTTGAGTGCTTTTACTATGATCAACAGAAACCCCTTAGCTCTTGTATGAGGTTTAGGAGGCTCCTACCCAAACAGGTCCATCACATTCCATAGGGTAGCTTGCCTGAAAATAGGTTTTAAGGGAGCAAAGTTTTAGTTAGAATTAAAGTTCATGAGTTTTAGTCAGAATTAATGTTCGTGTATGCAGTATGTCAGAAGCCTGATCAAAACCTACTGAAATAGAATTAATTCTCTAGTTATTACAGTCAGCTGTGAATAAGACCTCCAGAGGACTCAGACTTTAAATGTCCAAACTCTGAGAATCTCTCTGTCTCCCATAGGGATTTATTATTGAAACAAAAACCCACTACTGAAGACACAGCTATTCCTGACATATTAATATGTTTGACTTATTTCCAAAGGTGTTTTATTTGCTGTTAGTATCTGTGCCTGTAATAAGTGAGTGGTTTTAATGTGTGTAGGAGAGGAGTAGTGGCTCTTCACATGTGAAACATGAATCTCCATGGGAATGTAACAAACCTGGCTGAACAACAGCACTGCTTGCATTTCTATATAAGTATCTGTCTCTTGCTCCATTTCTGTCATCCTGTCACTTGGATTATACATTCAGTTGCACTATTAGCATCATTATTGGCTCATTTTTCTGTCTGCTTTCTTCATCTGATCTAATTAGAGTGTGCCCTCCATGATAAAGTATTCCCATATAAGCTAGATTTGTGTTTTTGCTTGTTTGTATCTCTGTGCATCGTTTTGCCCCAAAATGCATTTTGCAGCAATTTATTGCAGTAAATCTGAAAAGCAGACTTCAGCCATTTTACATTTGGTCAAATGTTATTTCTCAACTGAAATTGCTTTGAAATTGCTTTTAAAATGTAAAATAAAGACGGGAATGAAAAGCATACTGTGAAGTCAAAGGAGAGTTCAGGGATAATAGAATGGTAACTCACAGAGATGCTCTGGAAAATGTTTTGTGCTGTAAAAGAAGACAGATTATTGTCTTTGTCCTTTCCGATTATTGAATCAGTTTATATTTTTCTGCAGGGACGTGGTGATTGCTCATTGGTTTTGAAGCATGGTTTTACCCAGGAGATATTTCCCACTGTCACTTCTGGCAAACACACTTTTAAGTTATAGAGCAGCATTCTCCACTCCTTTGAGTATTGCTTAAAAAGTTGTTCACAGTACTCAGAGCAGAGCATAATGCAGCCCTATAGGTGTTTTAGCCAAAGGCTATATTGTGATCACTTCTTTCCTGCTGGGGAGAAGTTTCTCAAATGAAAAATATCATTGAAGAGAGCAAGCGTGTGAGTAATTTACTTGTGTGAGTAATTTATTACAACATTTTTTTTCTTCTACATATGATCCACCTGCAAGAAATAACAGCTTTAGTTTTCACATTAAAAAGTTGAACCTGCAGGGGTAACAAGGTTTGTGGAGAGGTTTCCAATCACTTTTGAACTAACCTGGAAATTACCGAGCTGCAGAGATCTTCCCAGAATGCTACTTCTACAAAATCCTTTCTTCCTCAGAGTGCAGGACTGTCAAGAGCATGACTGACAAAAATAAACCTCAGTTGTCAAAGTAAGCAGCTAAGCCACCAAGTACCCAGAGAGAATGAGCTTGTTGAATCAGAAGATGCTACTTTAATGAAGTCATTTTAAAAAGCAGAATTGTATTTTTAGATAAATTAGACTAGATGGATATCTGCCAAACTACCATGGCTGTATTTAGGTTAGCTACCCATCCAAATGCCAAATTTCATGAGCATAGAGTACTATAGTGCTCCATATATGTCTATCTCTAGCTTTGTACATACCACAGCTATGAATATATGTACCATCATGGAATCGAAACAATAGGGGAGCTGGTTCTTAGCTGTATATAGTATTTTAGCTCCACTGAATGTAAAGTCTGATGATGATTTTCCTCCAGGGAAAATCCTGGCCTCCCTGAAGTCAGACTTCAGTAACTGCATGCACCAGCCCTAGGAGGGTCCAGCCACACTCTTGGGGTGTGCAGCTAGACGCAGCAAGCTTCAACTGAGGGGTGACCATGATGTGCCTAGACCATGAAGAGCTCTCTTTGCTCAAGTGCTGCCTGTGGTTTAGCATGTCACCAAGTACACATGAAGCCATTCAGAGGCAGGCAGGTGTGAAGAATGGCAATCTTATGGTCCCTGTGGAATTTTCAGCAAATAGACATCAGCACAGAGGCCATGACTTCACACTTCAGCATTTCATTTTTTAATCCAGTCTCTAATCCATTTATTCTATGAAGTGAAACATTCCAAAATTACAAAGGGATTTCTGTTCCTTGAACATGTGTGAATTGGCTGGAAAGAGTTGTGAATTCTTCATACCTTTTCCTATAGCTGACGTTTGTCCGTTGTCACAGCAGAGTTGATTAACCTGCATTTCACACACTTTTAGAGCTTTCCGTTCCAGGCTGCTTTCTGATATAAGTGATGCCCAATGAGAATGGGGTTTGAGTTTTTTAAAAAGAAAATTGTAGTAGAAATGTCAAAACATGAGGATAGCTACAGGGGGAGAACACTCTTAAATGTGTGCCAAACACTAACTCACAGAAGCTGACCAAGTTCTCATAAACGACTGTTGACCCTGGCAACAGGGTGGTGATTTTTCTCACTGCTAGCATTAATGAAAATTCCATAAAGTAGAAATAATAATTAAATAAATACAGAGGCAATGGTGTTAACCAGGTTAGGTAGTGGTAGTCATTGTGACCATGATTATTGGGTTACATTGGTTTAGCCAAGAAAAACCTTATCTGATGAAAACAATAGTTCCCAAAATGCACTTCTTTTAGAGAAATTAATTCCCTTCAACATGGGTTTCCAAAATAAATATAACACAATATTTTAGATTTACTTATGCAAATCTATCAGGACACTCTAGCCAAGCAATAACCCAAATCAAGATAACTTTAGTTAGCATGTTACCCCTTAGCTATGAAGCTGCTGTTAGTTCCACTTCTGGTATGTCTTCATATGTTAGTACAACGTGGTTTAGCTCTCTCTCTTTGAGTTTTCTTTTTTTCAAGAGGGCTGGAAAGAATGTTTTTCACCAAATAGAGTGCATTCCATGAGTGATGGTTTTCTGTTGGAGTTATGAATTTGAAAAGGATCACTACCTCCCATTGAACAGGCCCCAGAATTTATGTACTTTCTTTGGCCAACATTTGAATCTGGCTTTGAAGCCAGATATAAGAAACAAAGCATGCTGGAAGATTTTTTTTCTTTTCTTGGTTTCTTAGCCTATGCATATACTGCGTAGAGGAGAATGCGTGCAGTTTGTTCATTTGACAGCTTCCATCCTTTTAGATGCCTTTCCTGACCTCTCTTCACTATCTGTACTCCCTTCAAGCACCTTCTAAGCAGCTTGGGACGCGTGCCATGCAGTAAAAGGAAGAAATAGATTTTACATTATACAGAGAAATGGTCCGGGTTCTTTTTCATCTGAATCACAAGAAAACCTATGAGCCAAACCCACTTCTTTCCCCATCCTCTTCCAAACTCCCCCAGCCCCTCTGAAAATATTAAAATATTGTTATTGTGAGGTTAAACATTGACACAGACATCTCAAATTTTCGGACTCCCTTTGGTACAAGAAAAAAATGTTGATGAATTCTTTGATTTCTTCTCCAATCAAAGTTTAGTTCCAAATGCAAGTTAAAGGGTTTAGAGAAACTCTATCCTATATCTCATGAGAAAGACCTTTGCTTGTTGCAGAAGCTGGAACAATCTTTCCTCCCGATACTTTCACTTCACTGTAGCAGAAGTTGCCTTAATTTAGTCATCCTGATGCTCTCTGTACTTTTAGAAGAATCCCTGGAGGTCCCTCAACCCCGTCAAAAGAAAGAATGAACAAACTGAAAGTAGCTTTTTATCTTTAAAAATATTAAAGTTAAATTTAAAAAAAAATGAAATTAATGTTTCAAAGTCAGCCACAATGTCTTGAGTTCATTTCATGAGTTATATTCTTTGTATAAGACACCTAGAAACACAATGAATAGCTGATGAAGTTTGTAGTTTCCATACTATATCTCTCTTACACAAATCTGTTTTATGTATTTCTTCTGTGCTTTCTTGTCTGAAAAGTACTTTTTTTTTGCTAGAACACTGTAGCTGACAATGGGTCAGAATTGGCATGAACAGTTGCAGCAGTCATTAAGGTATCTGTGAGATGGTCTCAGCAATCTACAAAGCCAACCCAGCAGAAGAGCTTCAAAACTGGTATTTAACATTTTTCCAGATTAGAAATACCCCGGGGGGCAATAGTGTGATCTGCTCTTCCTCAAAGATACCTCATCTATTGAAGCCGCTCCACGGATTAGTGAGCAGGGGTACAACTGCAGCTTTGTGACCTAAAAAGGTGATTGTGTTAAAAGTTAAAGTGCAGAAGGAAGTAAAATACACTAGGTTATTAGAGCTAGAGCTGGGATGGTTCTGGTTCACATCAGAGAAAACCCCCTGGGAAGGAGCTATGCCCAGCAAACCTTCAGGCTGGTCCAAGAAAACTTCATTTCTACAAAGAGTTCAATGCATTCAAATTCTTTCCCATGCAAGCAGTGGATCAAAGCCTCTGCTGCTCTGCCGCACAACACAGAGTCACCAGGCTCATGACACAGGCCAAATGAAAGCAATTTTGGGTGGGATCTCATAGAAGGTCACACCCCTTGGCTAGTTAGGAAAGCATTTGCGTCTTCAGCAGGACTGTGGAAAGAAATCCTGTGAGAAGTTTGCAACCCTCTTAAACACACGCATGCTTAGCTCACATTTAGGTGTTAGGTCCTGGTGGCTGCTTGGTCATGCTATTGCCTGCGACTGAACACAGCTAGAGCTTGGCTGTAGTGCCATCTTTTTCGCTTCAGGTTATACCCCCTCATTTCTGTTACACGATGCAGAGATGGAGGGGGATCAGCAGTGGTAACGATGCTCCTATGCAGCTTGACTGTCAGGACTCATCTTGGCTCTCCCTGTATTTCCAGTTCAGTGCCTGGACTCCTCACTTGCCGAGGTGATAGATGTTCAGTTGTTCAGAAGCACACTTGTCCATCATTACTGGATACCCTACTGGATGCCCTACTGGATACCCTCACAGAGCGAGACCATGATCTCTCCTTAGCTGGTCTACCTTAAAGCTGCTAAGCTTCTTCTGGCAAATAGCTGGAGTGTGACTTTCAAGTCAAAGGAAATTGCAGCCTTCTACTCTGGGTATGTATTTACAGTAGTGAGGGGAGATTAAAGCATCGGCAGCAGGTCTGAGCAGATCAAGGAGATGGGCACTTGAAAAGAGTCAAAGATGGCTTGAAGAGATGAGAACTTTAAAGAAAGGGACAGACTTTTAATCAGAATTTCCACTGTCTGAAAATAAACAGAAAATGTTTCCTCACAGCATCCTCATTTGATAGGGAAACATTAAGATTTACTAACTAATAATCCTGTAAGACAGTGATCAATAAAATAATATGATAAAAAGAATGTAAAATTTTATTATTCTTCAGTTGGATACAGCTTTTCCAGTCAGGGCTATAGGGATATAAGCTGTCAAGTAAAATGATTCATCTTCAACACCTGTTTCATTTGAGGGATTCCTTTGCTTAAAGTGAGTCTCCAGAACGTTTCTAGCATCTCTAATGTCAAGGGGGAAAGGAAGGTTACCGCAGCCTCCAAATTTAGCCGGATGCATGAGCAAGGTTGCTGCAGAAACCTCCAATAAAAGTGGACCCCAGAGTCAGAGCTGTACTTTTGCTAGCTAGCGAGGAGCTGGGGAAAATGTAAATCTGCCTTTCTGTATAAGCTTACATTTTCCTCTGTTTCTGTTTATTGCATTCATAATGTTTTCTGTCACCACTTTAGCTGAAAATAATATTGAAAAGGCTTTTCTCAGTTTCATCTGCAGTAGATTTATGTATAATATCACAGCTGACCACCAGTGATACCCTAGATTTGGAAGATAAATGTTTCAAGTGAACTCTTCAGTGCGTGCTCAGCTTTTTCCTCTCTCTCCAAGAGATTTTCCATACCACAAAAAAAAAACAACAAAAAAACCAAACAATGCAGAACGTTTACTAGGGATATTACAGCAGTGCTCCAAAGTTAGGAAATTGTTTCTGTTTTTCCTAGAGTTTTAACGTCCATCTCTGATCACTGTGAAATCTAGTGTGAACCCAAAGAGTTGTGAGATGGGGTCTGCAGACATTTAAAAAAAGGAATTAGTATCAGGAAGCTCTTACACCAAATTACCTCTCGATTTCTTAGGCTGAGGTGAGGGAGAGAAGAGAGTCACACTGACTACCCTGAAAGCAGATGAGGTCACCCACTGCTTATGTCATTTAGTGCCTTAGTCCTGCAGCTTCCTCGGGGAAAGAAATAGAAAAGGGTATTCCAGAAAAACTGGGTCTCACTATGGAGTGAGTTGGGAGGCCTACCTTGTGCCAGTATAAATCAAGTAGGCCACAAGCTGTTGTCTGTTTGCATCCCTGGGTCCTGTGCATCTCAGAGGGATAGTTAATACACAGTGTTTACAGCTGCTACCTAGTCAGGGTCTGTTTGAATGTTTGAGTATTGGGAGAAATCTGAACAAAAGAAGATATTAGTTACAACAGTAAAATAGCTTAAACCCAGCAAAAACTTAGAGGACGAAAAGAAAATGAATGATGCACATGACTGCTCTTCAGCAAGTTAAAAGTTTAAGCGAGGAGGACTTGCAGCACAGAGCGAGCAGGATAAACGGGACATGAAGAGGACTTGCAACAACCCAGGGCACGGCAGAGAGGATTAAGGCTGAAGGGCATGTGAGAGAAAACTTGGAGGATGCCAGCGTTCAATAGTTAACGAAGACAGGATTTATGAGGGCTGATAGTTGTCAGCCCTATATTCTTTCCTTTCTAAGGCACTGCCTTGCTCAGGGGAGGTTTTAATCTCTTTCACTCTGTGCTCTATCTGGTTATGCAAAGTGTGAAAGGGCCGTTCTCCACTTCTTACTGAGGCACACACTCATACTCGTCTCCTCTTTATATAGGGAAGGGAAGGGAAGGGAAGGGAAGGGAAGGGAAGGGAAGGGAAGGGAAGGGAAGGGAAGGGAAGGGAAGGGAAGGGAAGGGAAGGGAAGGGAAGGGAAGGGAAGGGAAGGGAAGGGAAGGGAAGGGAAGGGAAGGGAAGGGAAGGGAAGGGAAGGGAAGGGAAGGGAAGGGAAGGGAAGGGAAGGGAAGGGAAGGGAAGGGAAGGGAAGGGAAGGGAAGGGAAGGGAAGGGAAGGGAAGGGAAGGGAAGGGAAGGGAAGGGAAGGGAAGGGAAGGGAAGGGGAAAGAGAGGAGAATGCAGTAATCCAAATACAATTCTTCAGGAAAACATTCCCAAAAAACAAGTGAAGCCAAACCAAACAAAAGCAAGGGAAGTCAAGAAATCTCATTCATTTCTTGAAGTTTCTTTTGTATAGATCCAGGCAAGTAAATACTGGCTGTGCAGAGAATCCAAGGCTTTACCCTAGATAGTGCTACCCTTTGGAGAAACACCACGGAACCTGGGATTCTTGAAAAAGTTCTAAGAAACACAGAAGTCTAATACTTGACATCTTGGGATGCTGAACCCTTTCCGAGGCAGGCTGGAGAAAGAGACGTACCAGATCTTTCTAGTCTTTTCAGCAGCGCCTTCTACCACCTTAAAATGCATCCAGTCTTCTGCCCTGGCATACCCAGAATTATTTTCCTCTTCTATAGGCAGTGAAAAGCCAATGCTGGTGTCACAAATTGGCAACCAATAGAAAGGATGCCTCTCGTACACCTAAAGAGCATCTGCACACAAGAGGTTGCATCCAAACCACCTTTTGAAAAGTGGGGTCAAAGTTGCACTATCTGCCTCCAGAGAGGGGGTGTCTCGAGTGTCTCATTCAGCTGTGTTTTACTTCTTTCTCTGCCACAGGTCTTCTACTGTCTTTAGACAGGTATCTCATGGTTAAGCCTTTAAAGTCAGGCCACTGCTTTTACCTGTAGATGAAAGAATCTGAATGTGCTAGACATGTACTCAGTTCAGGTGTTTTATAGATCTTCCTAGGTATTTCTACCTCTTTGGTACTTAACAACATTTCTTTTTCAATTTCCTCATGAGGAAAAGCAGGCAGAAAGGCCACAAAGGATTGGGGACGTCCACCAATAACAGAAGCAGGATAGGTAGACTATTCATAACTGATCTGCTTTAGGTGACATTCAGTTCAGAAAAAATAAATAGACTTTTTCATCACAACAGAAAGATAGGGATAAAGTTCAAATTTAAAAAATCTAGTAGCAGTTAAAAAGAAAATGGTGTTGCTCTTGGAGAGAAGGAACAAAATGTTTAACCAAAACTGGTTAAAACTTCTAAGCACATTCAAGGAAAGCTGGACAAAATTTCAAATTTATCCAATCTCAAAATCAAATGTAAGTATGAAGGGTGGGAGCCAAGCACACATCAGGGGTGGCAACATTTAAAATTTCCAAAAAATATGATAACAGATCAAGGTCTTTTCCTCCTTCTGCACCACCCAACAGGAAGCACAATTACATTCTATTTTCCTTAAGCTGTCATGTATACATACACACACACACATATAAACTTCAGTTTTGATGTGAAACACGCCATTCTGTTGGTTCACAAGTTCTCACCACTGATCAATCTTGAAATCTCAGAAAAATTCACATTTGCATTTATTTCCAAGGAAATAGTTGCTTTGCCCTAGCTTTCGAGGACAGGGGTTAGTACGAAGTCAGCATAATTCACAGATGAGCTTCTCCTCACCATGATGTCAACAGGAATGTATCCAGTGCCAGTGTGTAGATGTGATGTGTCTTCTATAACCCATTGAACCAGAGGCTGGAAATGAAGCTGTACTCAAGTGTGCTACTACAGATCCAGCCAAGCTGCTCCTGAGCCTATGCCCAGCTTCTCTTCCTCCTCTTCCCCAGAGGTTATTACTCCCTAAAATCTACCTGCACAATTGTGTATATAGTCTTGCTTATGTATTTGTAAATAAAATATTTATTCACTTGGACACTTTTTGATCCATTAATTTTTTAAGCCCCGTTCATTTTTTTATCTCCTCCAAGCACAATGAGAGAGTAAAGAAGCAAAGGAGAATAGGATAAGGACTGAGGGAAGTGGACAAAGATGAACAGAAAGAGGTAGCCTGTGACCAAGCCCAGCTACAGCCAGAACTGTCTGACTGCAGCCTGAACACAGCCACCTTCATTCCTTGCCTGCTCAAAAATGCCCATATCAAACATAGTAAAGTAAAGCCAAGAAGAAACCCAAGCTGAGCTAGAGATTTAAACCACTGGAAAACTGGAAAATCTTTCCACACCATGCTTCTCATTCCTAAATGGTAAAGGCATGTATAGTCATCTTAAAAAATTATTATATACAGGTTGTGCAAAAGCAGAGCCATTGTTAACCCCACAGCTAGAGCAAATTATGCATTGCTAGGAGGGAGTCCTGGAACCACTTTTAAGAAGTTGTCCCCTTTATGCCCAGACTCAGTGTGGCCAATCTCATTTAGGGATGGAAAACAAGAGCCAGACTAGCATGGGAGGTTGATTCCACCTCCATTTCTCCTTCTGTCAACAGAGGGGGAAGTGGCAAATGAAGTTTGTGGAGTTTTCAGGCAACGATTACTTGTGCCTCTAGGCGTATTCAACTGTAAGGAGTTTTATACAGTGCACATACACCAAAAAGCAAAGAACTAGTACAGAAAGCGATGGTGGATATGTGTCTCAGGTAACTCACTACATCATAGCAATTGGCTATTCCAGAATGTTTTGGGGAATGATGCACTTCAGCCCAGGCTTCTTAGATGTGTCATTTACAAACTTTATTTCATTGCCCGGCAGAAGGAAGAGTACTTTGTGAAAGATATCCCTCTCTTCTGTTCATTTTCAGGTAGGATACAGGACGGTGGAAGCTGCCTTCCTATCCCCTGAAGGATGGAGCTCAAAGCACATATTCCCAAACTCGGACAAACAATATCCAAGAGTAAAGAAGAGATGGGAGAAGACAGACCATCAATAATATTTCCTTGCACTAGAATATTCATCCATGCTTCATGCTGTCCAAACTCTGCCAGCTGTGGAAGTTGATGGGAGTTCTACTAGTGACTCCCACTAGTTCAGGATTATATTCATATTTTGCACAAGTGGAGATGCCAAGTAAAAAGTACAGAAAATAGAATCACGTAATCACAAGGGTTTTACTTTGAGCATTAGACACAACTGTTATTTCCAGATACACTTTAACAAAAACAACATTAGGTGACTAGTTTCCAGCAATCAAACTTGCAAAAGGCAAGCTGGAGACTCGGTTCAGAAGAAAAGAGAAAATTACCTTCCAGGAGAGTTAAGAGAAAGCACTTGAAGAAGGGACTTCATGGAGGAGTGTACAAAGCTATTTGCGAATAAGTGGCACTGAGAGTGGTCAAGGTTATAACTGCAGGCTGTTCCTGTGTCTGTGTGAATTCAGGATGAATAGTCTCTCTGAGAAACTTTTCTTTTCTAATGTGCACAGTTTTTTCAACCCAGGGATATTTTCAAACAACATCAGTTCTCACCGACTTGTCGTATTGCTGTTCCAATTGTCACTTAAATGGGTGCAGAGATGGTGCTCTGCCAGTGCCATGCATTCCTTCAGACGTTCCGCCTCCACATCTGCTGCCCTGCTTAAATCTATCAGCTAAATTATTGGCTGAGGTTCAACAGAGTCTATAAGTTTCCCCAATTAACCCATCAGTTAGCAATTCCCAATTGGTGACCTTAATGTGCCCTGTGGATAAAAAGCTCCAAATCTTTTTCTGATCTGAGAAAAATGAGGGGGGGTACCCACATGAAACAATGTTAATAGTCTTTCAGCTGTGAGTAACCATACATTTGCAGAGCACTGCGAACATGAGTCTTTTACAATTATATACAGTTATTACATATAACTAGTGCAAGTTTCTATATGCTAATGCATCAGCCAATTAGTTGACATCCACAATTAATCCTCCTTTCTCTCTCACCTAGTTAACATTGAATGAGGTCGGTGCATACTTAAATTCTCATGTGATTCTTGATTGCATTGTAGAATATGATCAAAAGGCTCTGTTTGAATGTGAATGATTGTGTTGCTTGCTGTACTTGATGGCAATTTACTTAAATATGATACTCTGCAGGAGAACTTGTTCAAAGTAAAGTCACAACAAGCAGTTTATCGTTTCCATGCGTGGTATTTAGCATTATTGCCTCTTGAAAGCCTTAAAAAAAACCAGCAGAAGATAATGCCAAGAGGAAGAGTTAAAGCTCTGCTGCGACCATACTCTCCATTACCAGTGTGTGGCAAAATGTTTGAGCCTCAAATTAATAATGGGAATACCTTTACCCTAACAGCGAGCAGCCTCCTATTTTGAGAGAGCACAGACTTAATGTCATTGATGGCATAAGGTATTACAAATTTTTCCAGCCTGGCTACATTCCATGCACCAATCTCATCTGATCTCAGCAACTAAATCCTCTCAGCCCTGCTGACTTCCATGTCAAGCATCTGGCAAATTTACACTATTATGGTGAAAAAGCTTCATGGAACTTGATTGTCACAGATAAGCTGCTGAAGCATAATGACAAATATACTACAAAAGATAAATGCTGTAAAATAATGGAATTTTGGTTAGTAATTGTCAGCTGTCTACTAATTCTCCCACACTTCTCACTTCATTAATAAAATCATCCTTCACTGCAAATTAGGCCATGGGTAGAATACTAGAGTTATAATATTCCACTGGTCTAGACTATGTTCACAGCGTAACTTTTGCCCCTGACTTAACTGGTTACAGGCCTAAATAGATACATATGTTGTTTAACAGCTTTTTTTGATACTGAAAAAAAAGTCAGTGAGTCTCAATTGGTTTCACAGCGACATTTCCTTTCCTATATCAGTATTTCTTAGGGCAAGCTTTCCATCCAACCGAGACTTCACTCTCGGTTAGCAACACAGAAAGGGAAAGATAGTTGCAATTCAGTACCTGTTCAAGACTCCCAGGACCACCTCATCATCTTAAGATGAACTTACCAGTGCTGAACCATCCAGTGAACTGGTGGGTTTAATCTTGAGAAAAGGAATATGAGCAGCACTGTCTTATTATCAGGTCCAAACCAGCTGCTTTTCTGAAACAGCTGTCTCAAGTACTCCATGGTGGGTCCAGATTGCAGTTCTCAAAATAGTTTAGTTTTTCTCTGGCTGACCAGCAAAGAAAGAGAAGAAGCAAAGCTCCACTTTCGCATCGCCTCTCCCCTCTCCTTATCTGCTTGCTGGTAGAGAAGCAAAGGCGGTGTGTGTAGCAGGACAGGACTGTGCTGTACCTAAATCTAAATACAAAGTAGATTGAGCAAGGTAGTGTTTCTTCAGCAGAATAATAGAAGGACGGGTCATTTTCTCTTTTCCTTGTGGCACAGTTCCTGAGGCAGAGCAATGCTACAACAGCTCTTACTCCGTAGTTTTGCCTGAGGTTTGTCCTATCAAAAAGGAAAAGTCACAAGGGAAATTAGACAAATAAATAAAAGTATGAAACTGTCATTTGTTACCATTTTGGACAGCTAAATAGTAGGAACATGAGTAAAGCTCTGTTGGGTGAGAGCAGTGATCCATCCAGCCCACTTTTGATGTCAGAGACAACAGAACTCTGAGTCTGGCACACATATGCCTTGTACATCGTCAGCATCCACAGCTGTTATTAGAGATCTTAGAGGTACACCACTCACTAGGTGGTTTCTGTTTACCGACATATTGTCTGTGAATTTGTCTAATCCTTTTGAACTTATTGATACTGTCTGCTTCCACAGCCTCGTGTGCCACCAAACTCCAGAAGACAAGTTAGTCTATAATGACAAAAAATGCCTTGTGAAGCTGAAAATTTCTCAAGTGAGAAATTACCTTGAGTTTTTCCCCCCTCCTTTTTAACAATAATCTTCTGTCCTGTTAGAAAGTTAAGGATGTGCCTAAAGGTACTACTTGGTCAGGTACCTCCTGTTGACTGACAGTGGTGTTCAGTTGGTGAGAAAAGACAAGGGCAATACCTATGAACACCCAGACAACCAAGATTTGTCTCTCACTGCCCTGCCTTAACTTCCATGGATCCATCACGTGGCACTCCAACAGTTCCCTAGACCCTAATCCTATGGTTTCCATCTCTATGCTTTGATTATTGCTATTTATTCTGCATATACCAGTGTGCGTAGGTGTTCTGGGTGTTTTCAGCACCCTTTTCTTTCAACTTTTTGCAGCTGGTCCAGAAGATTCTGTTGCATTTATTGATGGGACAGTGTTTCATGCAGGTAAAGGCTTGTGGAGCACACAAAGTACAGTGGAACCAGAACAGGAGAGAAGGTTAAGAGCAAACCCAACCGAGCGATTGCTGAGAACTCCTTGTGAGCAACAAAACAAACCTTAGGAGTAGCTCATCATTTGCCCAGCAGAACATGTTTAAAGTTAGGAGAATGCCCTGACCAAAAGCTGTTTGGGGCAGGCTAAAGGAGGAAAGTTAGCCAACAAGCTATGAAGGTAAAGTTAGCAGTGGCTGTGGAGAGGCTTCATGTGGCCTTTCATCCCACTAAATTAACATGAGGATAAAAACGGGTCACCCTTAGCAAATTTACTCTTTGTAAATTTGTATTTCACTCAGGCTGTTGCATCTAGGTGCTACAGAAAATGCTTACTACTCCACCCAGCAACATTCACTCTCTCACTGGAGACACCAGCTGTACCTATACCCTATAAGGTAAATTAAGGCTGGAGTATCAGATCAGAGTTTCAGCTTTAACTCTCAATTTCCTGGCTTTTTGTGGGTTTTAGGCAGACCCTTAATGTTACTTTAATGTAGGGGGTTTCTTGTGGTTTAATATTTCTAAAGGCAGTAAATTATTTCCAGCATATGTAAAAAAGACAAATTTCTCCTGTGGTTAGTGACCACAAAGCAAAACAAGAAACAGAAATACTCAAGAGTAGGGTTCTTGAGAAAAGGTTATAGAGCTTTAAACCTCCCTTTTGATGTTACACACAGAAAAAGAAAGTTCAGTATGAGGCTGATGATTAATACCTTTACGAACCATAGTAGCAAATAAACGCAACCTGTGTCCATCATCTCTGCATATCAGTACAAAAAGCTTTTTGTCAGCTGTATGAGCAAACACTTTGAAACAATGGCCCCACTCCCTTATATACATCTCATAAAAATGAACTGCTGAGTAATAAATGTATCCCAGCTTATGAGGAGAGGTCCCAAACTGGCAAGCAAGGAAAAAAATGCTGCATCAAAAAATGGTTTATTTCCACTAGCAATTGATTATTCTTACTTAGCTTTTCCCATGGAGGGGAAAGAGAGGTGAAGTGATGCCTGAAATTGCAGTAGAAAAGTTACTAAAGTTGAGTGAAGAGAGGTTGTGAAGAGCTGACTGATATTGTCAGATAAAATCCATGAAGCTTAGGAATTCGCAATCTGTGTAGCTGGACAATAGCTAACTTCATTATCCCAGACCAGTCTCCTCCAGTAACTGTTTTGACTGTAAGGCTTGAAAGTACTGGTTACAGCCCTTGTGGGACAGATGACCATGCAGGCATTAGGACGACTGGACCTGTGGAGTCCCTGCTACAGCAGCAGTATGCCTACTGTGCGCCCCACAAAAGCCAGTTCTCTGCAGGTCCCCAAGGCTTGGCCAACTGACTTGAGGCAGGTGGCCTTGGCAAACCTCCTGCCCATGTCTCTAAGCCAGGCTTGTGCAATGAAAAGAAACTGTCAGTGGTTCGTCATAGCCCCAGGGAAAATCTTATTTTGCTGGGAATAGCAAAGTCTCTGTTTCCTTACTTGTGAACATTTGGGTAAGAAGAGTAAGTGTTGTGAAAACAAGACTTTTCAGGAGGCAAAATCTTTTTGGCAGTACTGACAGTCAGATATATTGAGAATTGTTCATACCAGCTTTGTTCTCAGCACTGTTTAAAAACTCTGGTTGCATCACTCACAGAGCAGATTTCCAGAAGCAATTGCTTGCTTCTAGCTTGGGAAAGAGAGGCTTTCTGCTGGCATGATTTACCTTGTCTGATGCCCAGAGGGACCAAATGCATCAGCATTAAACTGCAGGACTGCAAGTTAATTTGCTTGATTTTTCCGTAACATTTTCAAGGTGGCTCCTGGGATAGTACAGGACAGATAGCTACCAGTTTAATGACATCTTCAGGAGCAACTCTGTAGGCTCCTCGCTCCAGAATAGTTACCATAAATTAAAAAAGATGTGTCAATGAAGGAAGAGATTGTTTACACTGTTGTCTCATGCATTCTGTTGAGCTGAATGAAATAAACATGTGGTGTATAAGTTGTTAAGAAAACTGCACATCGCCTTGAAATTGTGGTCCTTCTGTTCACAATACAGGTAATTCTTGGACCTAATGGTGATGATGGAAAGAAGAGGTTTAAAACAGAAAAAAAGTGGATGGACCAGCTCATAATTCTCAGCTACAGGTTTTGAGAGGAATGTTCTTCTGTTAATACAGTTGTGAGATCTGTAGTCTGCATTGGAAAAGGAAAACTCGCTGTATTTGATGAGGCTGCAAAATGTCCAGTCTAGAAAGTTACGTAAATGTTACTTCATTGAATTATTGAAGATTTCCCAAGAGAAATTACTAAATTAATTAAAAATTAACAGTAATTTAAAATTCATTTCATGGACAATAAGCTCCAATGTTGCTATCCGACTGGCCATATTCTTCTTTTCCTGGAAAGAAGTTAAAAAGGTCACAGCCTCCCTCGCTACATCACGGTTTGCAAAAATTATTCACTTCATGCTATGACTGGAAGACATATTATTACTGGCAGCATGTGGTGCAAAACTCACTCCACGAATCATATTCTACTTTGTGAATCCTTTTCCCTCACTGACATTGGAAATCCATTCTGCTTTGTCAAAAGCCTGCCATTGCTTGCAGATATGAATACTGGTTTTTTGAAACAGGAACTATTACGGACAGTTCTGCGATCCCAGCTCACAGTGAATAACTCCTTTCTCTATTAATGGCTCCATTGGCTTTGGTGGGACTATTTATAGAGTGAAATGTTACTCGATGTGAATAAAAGGGTCAGTGCTTGACCCAGTCAGTGTAGCAAGCAGCTTGACAGTTCCCATAAAAAAATCTAGGGATAGTAGTCCATAATTTCCTGGGAGCATTACATTATATTTAGTTTTCAAGCAATACAGATAAAGGTAACCTTAACAAAATCTGCTTGGCTCAGACTGAACTAGCTTTCATTTTGTTTTGAGAGAAAAGAAAGTATTAAATATTGCAGATTTTAATGGGATAACATAGAAGCATAGAATGATTAGAGTTGGAAGACACCTCAAAGATCACCTAGTTCCAACCCCCCTGCCATGGGCAGGGACACCTCCCACTAGACCAGGTTGCCCAAGGCCCCATCCAGCCTGGTCTTGAACACCTCCAGGGATGGGGCCTCAACAGCTTCCCTGGGCAACCTGTTCCAGTGCCTCACTACCCTCACAGTAAAGAATTTCTTCCTAATATCTAATCTGAATCTACCCTCTTCCAGTTTGAAACTGTTACCCCTCATCCTATCACCACACTCCCTGATAAAGAGTCCCTCTCCAGCTTTCCTGTAAGCCCCCTGTAAGTACTGGAAGGCTGCTATAAGATCTCCCCAGAGCCTTCTCTTCTCCAGGCTGAACAACCCCAACTCCCTCAGCATGTCTTCATAGGAGAGGTACTCCAGGCCTCTGATCATATTCATGGTCTTCCTCTGGACTCGCTCCAATAGGAGCAGAGAAGAGAGGGAGAATCACCTCCCTTGACCTGCTGGCCACGCTCCTTTTGATGCAGTCCAGGATACAGTTGGCTTTGTGGGTTGTGAGCACACACTGCCGGCTCACGTTGAGCTTCTTATCAACCACCACCCCCAAGTCCTTCTCCTCAAGGTTGTTCTCAATCCATTCTCCGCCCAGCCTGTATTTGTGCTTGGGGTTGGCCTGACCCACGTGCAGGACCTCGCACTTGGCCTTGCTGAACTTCATGAGGTTTTCACAGGCCCAGTTCTCAAGCCTGTCAAGGTCCCTCTGGATGGCATCTCTTCCCTCCAGTGTGTCGGCTGTACCACACAGCTTGGTGTCGTTGGCAAACTTGCTGAGGGTGCACTTGATCCCACTGTCCATGTTGCCAACAAAGATGTTAAACAGCACCGGTCCCACTCCCAACCCCTGAGAAACGTCATTCATCACTGGTTTCTACTTGGACATAGAGCTGTTGACCACAATTCTTTGAGTGTGACCATCTAGCCAATTCCTTATCTGCCAAGTATATAGCATGTTTACTGTTACTAGTGTAGTATTAATACAGAGGTATCTAGTTTAGTCAAATTCTTTAATGATGAGGAATTAAAAACAAAGATTTAGAATGGCAGTCACACTCTTCTCTGTGGTCTGCTATGAACACCTCTTAAGACTGCCTGGTTTAAATCATCTTCATATATTATACAAGTGGGAGTACCAATAGTGTAGGTGTATATGTATTCTATAGACATGCAACTACATGCAGTAAACTATATGGTATATATAATGCTATACTTTGAAATAAAAAATTAAATACATTGTACTTAGGTAACATCTTCCATTCTATATAATATTTAGAGATTAACGAAGTAAGTCTTGCACAATCCTGTAAAGTGGGCAAGTATTATTGCTCCATAAGAACTTGCTTATATTTTGCGGGAAGTATAGGACACAACTTTGAAAAAGCTTGGACTGCCTCATTTTCCTGGCTAATGTTAACTGTTTTTTCTGCTGTGATAGAGCATAAAACATACATAACGTGATGGCAGAATATAATGATGGTATTGACATTCATCCAGGATGCCTGCATTACTCAGCAATTGTGAAACTGTGTATGAATGAGGTAAAAGGTTACAAATAAATGCCAATAAATCCTTTAAACTGCACTCTGCCACCAAGCAAGTTTGGGGTGGAGGGAAGGAAGGGATTAACAGTACAAAGAAAAAAAGAAATAGAAAAAGGTTTATTTTTTATACCTAAGAGATTAACAAAGCCCCTATAAAGCCAAAATGTTCTAGCTGCCCTACCTCCAACTGCACAAGTCTCCATGGAATAAAAAGTCAATAACCAGTTAGTAACCAGGCAGTAGCCAATGTCCTTTCCAGTTAGACATCACTGTTTGAATACCTGTTATCCGGGACCTACGAATACAAGAAGCAGTTAGTGTATTTGGAAAAAAAATGGAAAATTGCACTTTTTACCCTCATCTGACCTAAATCTAGCTCTGCTCCAGAATTTCTGTTTAGAACTTTGCTTCATGTGCCATTCTGTATTGGGATGGAAGAAAAAGGGAAGGCAGAAGAAAAAGAGATTTATTTCACATATAAAGGCAGGAACAAGTCTTCCTAGAGAAAGCAGATTGGTGACCAAAGAGTTGGTGAGACCAACAAAGGAAATTAACAAAGTCTGAGTGCTTGAATGTGTGAATGCATTCAGGTTAGATAGACAAAGAGGGTATAATTCAAATGTATATTTGTTTAGGTAGCTTATATAGTTATAGGTATCTTATATAGTTATTCTTCTTAATTAAAATAATGAAAGTGGCGGCATGGATGTGTGATTTTATTTCAGCAGATTCTGGTATGTATCACTTGAAACAGTGGTTCTCACATTTAAAACTGGCACTGCCTAGATCTGGATTGATGGCAAGTCTTGCTAAAGGAGTCGCATGTGACAATAACAGAAAAGCCTTCGCAGGCTGTTCCATGTCAGTCCCCTCCCTACCTCTATCAGATTGAATTTTCCTTTATCTAACACCTAGTTTTGGATATGCTAAAATAACTAGGTGGTAGCCTGGTCTGTTGCCCCAAGAGGTGAATTGAAAGACTCCCACAGAGTTGATCCCGTTAGATCAGGCTCTACAAGGAGCATTCCTCTGCCTGACATTGCTAATGATTGATATATTGAAGCTATTTTTAACTTTAGAATTGGGGATTTCCCTTCTGTTTCTTCAGGAAAATATTTGGGATTTTTTGCTCTGTTCCACATACACAGGGGGAGATAACTCATTTCAGACAGCAAGAATCTTATCAATACAAATATACTTTTTCCTGTTGACCATACAAGGAAATGATAAACACATGTTATTTCCTGCATATAGATGTTCAGCTCCACTTTGTCATTAAGCAGGGTGCAGGTAATCACTCCCTTGATCACTGGCCTGTTTATATGTTAGTTTTAAAAACTCTGTCAGGATTAATTGCAGTTTCAGGGGCTTGTGTTGCCTTTTGGTGGGGACACTGTCTTGACCAGCAAATATGGAAGGGTATTGTTGAGTTTCTTCCCAATATCAATACATAGTATCTCATTTTTGGTCTTGTAAGTGCTCCCATATGCTACAGAAATAATTAAATTTTTATTGACTTTTTGGCCTGGCTCCTAAAGATGAATATCCTTCAGATGCTAAACATTTGATAGGTTTGAAGTTTGGGGAAGTTTCTTTTCATTCCATGGAAAATATGCATGCAGCAGGACAAAGGCAATCTTAAGTCTTTTGGTATGGTTGGCCAACAGAGGATAGGAGAGAAGAGCAAGGTTGCCTGTCATTAAAAGAGCAGATCTCCAGTCTTACGTATATTAACTTTTCTGTTGGGATTCAAAGCAACAGAATCAGTTCTGCACAAAACAATAAAAATGGGTTTGATCCATTTGTCATCCACAGGAAGCGGATACAATTGTAAATTGAAATAATGTGGATGCAAGCAGAGGGGTCTATCTTCCCCTTCCCATTAACCTTACACAGAGGCAACACGTATTATCTGGGAATTTTCAGATAAATGCTGACAACCGTGCACGAGACACTGATAATTCTGTATTAATGAAAACCCTTTAGAAGCTTTTCTTTGGTTCGTTCCTTCTCTCTCCCTTTCCTTCTTTCTTTCTTTCTTTCTTTATTTATTTATTTATTTATTTATTTCTCTCTTCCTTCCTTTCTTTCTTTCTTTCTCTCTTCTTTCTCTTTTTCTTTCTCTCTCTTCCTCTTTTGTTGTTTTACTCCATATCACATAATTTGACCACTGCAATGAAGAATCTTAGAAAATCAGCCTTACTGGACCATATTGACATTCCATAGAGGAACTGATCAGATCACAGTTAGCTGCTATGTTAGCAATGCTAACTCTAACACGGTGATAGTGCTTTCCCCATCTAACACTAGCCAAGCTCAATGTTAATTGGTTTTGCTGATGCATTCAGTTTGGGAGGAGGACTATTTCAACCTCAGATGGAAAAGTGTCCCTGTCTCTTAGTGAGATCAAACATCTGAGTTCACCTGCCAAGAAATGCAAGGAAGAAGCCACCACATAGTGAATTTTGATCTATTTTTGTTTTTATTTCCTGCTGTTCATGAGAACTAGGAATGCAGATCAGGCTCCACCATCCATCGAGAGGCATGTGTTAGCAAGGCTTCCGCTGCTTCTTGGAGAACACCCATCCCCTTGCAGTTTTTGGCCAAACCTTTTGTTCTCTGTGGGCCACTGGTAATTTATCTGTGACTCATCTCTGGCAAGGGAATCCCAAGCCTGTTGGAGTAGCCTGGGAGAGTTCATGGTGATTGATGTGCTCTGAAGATGAATGCCCCCTGTTTTCCTGTCTCAAGTTCTCACTCCGTAGTTGCCCTCTGTCCAGAGAAATCTCTGAAAAGCCTTGTATTAAAAGGATCTCCAGAGACTCCTGATGACTCAGCTGGCCAAATGACAAACAGGACAGAGAAAGGTTGACAAGCTGACTGAAGCACAACTTAAGAAGTCAATCTGAAGGAAGGATTTGGAGGGAGAAAGGGTGTCCTGTATAGGATAGGACAGGTTCAGTGTTGCATGTCAGTGAATAGCCTGGATGCTGGAAGGAGGTAGAAACCATTGTAGAAACCATTTGAACAGTTGGCAAATCTCATAAAAAGGTTCCTTACTGGGCTTGCATCCCATCTATTACCCCAAAGCAGCTGTTTTAAAAAGCAGGCATAAACTCACCCTGGCTATTGCAAGCACGTTTTCTGCAAGGTGAAAGGTTTGGCATCTGGAAGTGTCAGAAAGGAGCCTTTTGCCATAAATCACACCAAAAAGCACTCAAATTTGACAAGCGCCTTGAGACCACTTATAAGTTCACCCCTAAATTCCAATATCAAAGAGCAGCCCCTCAAGCTGTAAACTCCTATAATACACCAAGTCTGACATGAGAAGATGCATTAGTGGGGAGTTGAATGGTGGACTGTTGCTGACACCCCAGGACTCACATACAGGGGCTGGCACACACAGAGCTGCATGAACTCCCTGGCTCCAGTGCCCTGCTCCAAGAATGAAGGGTCTTTGCCTTCCCTCAGCTGCAAAACCCTTTTCCCCCTCTCCCCCCTCCCCCTCCACCTCCCCCTTTCACTGCCCAGGTCCTATCAGTGGCGCCAACTGAGGGCAGAGCCAGGAGCTCCTGGGCATGAGTTCCCCTCTCTGCACTCAGGGCTCTCATGGGGCTGAGTCCAGCACAGAGAATCAGACATCTCATACTTCATTCTTAAGAATAAGGGAAATATATTTTGTCACTATTTCCTCACCATCCAGCATATTTTCTCTGATCAGAAAAGAAAATGCTGTGACACCTCTGCCTTTGGGCTAGTCAACAGTGGTTGTGAACTCCCTCCATATATTTTTTTCTTGCTGAAATGCCTCCGTAAATAAAACAAGCCTCCATAAAACAGTAGGAAAAATCCACTCCCAGTGAGACTCCTCAGAGGCAATGGGAATGGATGACAGTGTCCGAAAGGTGGGGATAAGCAGCTGCCCCCCGCTTGCTCACACAGACAGCTGTCTCTGACCGGTTCACTTCTCCTGGTGATTTATGAAGCCCTTTGATCAGAAGCGAGTTTTAATTGCCTGAACTGTAGAATCTGACACGTGCTTCATCAAGTCAAAAGCTGAGCCTCTTCCCCACGCCCTGCACTTCTCTTCCTTGGATTCAGGCCCTGTAGGATTTTAGGAATCCACCCAATCCCTAACCCCATCTTTCAGTCTAACTGGCCATCGGCTCAACAGTTGCCAGAGGAAGGGAGAAAAAATAAAAGTAAGGAAAAAAAGCAAAACACTTCTCTGCCTGAAGTACCGTCGGGTTCCCCAGCCCATCCACCCCAAGGTCTCAAGAAGAGGCCCCGGGGAGGGGAAGGGCACGGTCGCCCTCCTGGTGGGGCGGCTGGGGGACCTCTCCCGGCAGGGACAGAGCCCGGGGGAGCCCTCCCGGCGGGGATGGGCCCGGGGCAGCGCTCCCGCCGGCGGCGCGCCCCGTCGGCCGGAGCCGGGTCCCCCGCGGGAGCGGGCTGCCCGCACCGGGCCCGGCCATCGCCGGGGGGAGCGGGTATCACGTTACCGCCGGGCAGGCAGAAGAAAGGCGAGTGTCAGGCACTGTCAGGTATTAATAGGACTATTTCTCCCCATTAAAGCCATGCCTTTGAGCAAAGGGGTTTCTTTCATGTTCTCCCCCACCAATACTCTGACAGAACTCCTAAAACTCAGGAATTTTCCAAATCAAAGACATAATCGTTGTCCTTCTGTCCGTTTCCCCCCTCTCTGCCACACACACTATACCCCAAACTGCTTTAACTGTCATTATCCCCAGCACAGATGCCTGTTTAAATTCTTGATTCAAGCCGGAGGACATTTAATAGCTGACTGGATTAAATATTGCAGACTCCAGCCCAGAATCTCTTTGAAAATACAGGTCGAGGACTATGCCTAAATTCGCTGGATGAAAACTGATCTATGATATATGTTTTAAGTTCAGATCTGAGGACTGAGGCGAAGGGGGAAGGGAGTCTGTTCTGGATCTGGTTTATATTGGTGTAAAAACCTTGAAGTTGAAAGGTGTTCCAGGATGCTTGGAGAGGGAGGAAGAGAGAGAGAAAGTGAGAGGAAAAGAAAGAAAGAAAGAAAGAAAGAAAGAAAGAAAGAAAGAAAGAAAGAAAGAAAGAAAGAAAGAAAGAAAGAAAGAAAGAAAGAAAGAAAGAAAGAAAGAAAGAAAGAAAGAAAGAAAGAAAGAAAGAAAGAAAGAAAGAAAGAAAGAAAGAAAGAAAGAAACCCTAATTAATTAGCTAATCTTTCTACGTGGGAAATGGATACATTTTCCATCGCAAGTAATTAAATATGAAGCACAGCAAAGCACTTTGAAAGTGCTGAGGTTCCGTGGAGGAATTAGCCGCCTGTTTGAAATTAACACTAATTTGGCTCCTACATCAACAACCCCTCCGTAGACAGCATCTCACTCAGTCACTAAATATGTTTGATAGCTCCAGGGTTCAGAAGCGAGTGTACGTGTGTGTGTCTGTGCCTGTGTGTCCGGAACATGTACAGTTTCACACGCGAAGAAAAGCCTCACTCCTTTTCAAATTCTGAGATGAATGTAAAAATCGTTCTCCCGTTGTTTTCTAAATTGCATTAAAGAATACAAGACAAATCGGCTTTTGCTGAAAATTGTGATACTATCTGAATATCCCGAGTCCGTCATTTGTAGCATCGATGGATAAGACAGGAAAAAAGGACTTCGCAGTTAGTCTTTTATTTTAAAAAACTGCCATTTGCATTCACTTTAAACGTTTTTACAAGATCATGTGATTGGGACTCAAAGGCAATAAATCTAGATTAAGAATCCCTAGGGATTTTTAGACTGATGCTATAGATTATGGGTAGCACCTCAGTCTATTTATCTGCATTATATACGCCTGCACTGTCATTCTCAAAACTAATGTGCTTAACGTCAGCCCTTTTACCTTTGAAAATATTTGTATAAAAAGGAAAATAAAGACTGAATTCACTTCTTTCTGACGAAGTTCAGAGAGAACTTTTCTATTATTTAATACACATACCCGTTATAAAAGCCTCCATCACCGTTCAAAATTAATATATCAAAAGGTAGCCGGACACCCACTTGCATAAATAGATTTGCAAGAAACAAGCGAGGCTTATTTACAGCTCAATCGGAATGGTTTGGGGAATGGAACGTCCTGAACATAGGCAGGTGTTTGCAGAAGTCCGAGCCCCCCCGCCCCTGCCCGCACCCTGCTCCAGCGTGGGTCTTTTTCTTGGCAATGGCCAACGCTGACCTGCGTTGCGGCTCCAGGCTGGTGGGCTCGCAGAGGGGCGACCTTCCGCCCCCCCTGCCTTGCAACGTGCCGCGACAGTGAGAACCACGGGCACCGTGGGTGTAACACGAGCCGTAGTTTTTAAACTAAAATACCAGAGGACCTGCTGGAAAACGGCAGTAATGGTATAAATAAATAAAAAAAAAACAAAAAAAAAAAAAAGTAAAAAATAAAAATAATAAAATTAAAAAAAAAAAGATAAAACCCACCCGGGAGCCAAAGGCTTGCAGCTAGCGCTGCGCCCTTCCGAAAACGTCAAACCGAGGACAGCTTTTAATTTCCTGGAGAGCCGCGGCGCTGCCGCTCTCCGCGCCGCCGGGCCGGGCAGGGGGTCCCTCCGCCCGCGGGCCCCGCTCCCCGGCGGCGGGCGCGGGGCCGGCAGCGCCGGGCAGAACCGGGCAGAGCCGCCCGCCTTCGCCGCGCCCGGAGGGCTCGGGGCTGCCGGGCCAGGCTCTCCTTTGCTCCTCTTAGCGGTCTCTACCCACCTTCAAACAGAAGGCAATTGATTAGTCTCAGTTTCTCCTCCCAGCAGAGATCCGATACTTTCCTTGGGATCAAACGGACTCGAGACTAAAGGAGGGGGTCGACGGACAGGAAAGAAAGAAAGGAAGAAAGAAAGAGAAGGAAAAAAAAAAAGAAAAAATGAACGGGGAGAGAGGCAGAGTGAAAGAGGGAGAGCAAGAGAAAGCGAGAGAGAAAGGGAACGAGAGAAAGAGAGCAAGAACAAGAGAGGGAGCAAGAGAGAGGGCAGAGAGAGAGAGGAAGACAGAGAAGAAAGAAAGAGAGATGAAAGAAAGAGAGAGAGAAAGAAAGAGAAAGAGAGAAACGGAGAGAGAGAGGGAAAGACAGAAAGAGAGAAAGAAAGAGAGAAACAAAGGAAAGGAAAAAAGAAAAGTAAGGAAAAAAAGAAGAAAGAAAGAGAGGGAGGAAGAACGAAAAGGAAGGAAGGAAGAAAAGGGAGAAAGGAAGGAAGAAAAGGGAGGAAGGGAGAAAGTGACTTTGGCTTGGCACACTGGAAGAGGATAGCAAGTTTGGACCGAGCAGCTGTGTTTTCTTTTCCGCAAACAAACAAACAAATAAAAATCAATATTTAAATAGAACCTGCATACTGTATATCTATGTATAAATACATATAGAAAATGGCACGAATGATTTACGCTTGATTTTCGGAGAGCCTTTCTCTTCCCACTATTTACAAGGCGGGGCTCCATTTGCAAGTTGTACATCTGTTCGTTTCACGTGACATTTTCATAAAAGCTCTAACATCTGGTCAAAATAAACCTCCTTCAGGTACCTGCTTAACTTTTCACATGTCAAAATCCCTTCCCCGCTGAAGCTCCCCTTTCCCCCACGGCTGCAGCCGTGTGTATCGCTCCTTTCTTGACTGCTTGTTTAATGACTCTGCCTCGTCCCAAACAGAACAAAGCAACCCTAAACATGAGGGGGAGACCCCGACCCTTCCTAAGAGCATCCTTCTCCCCCCCGCCCCCTCCCATCTCCAGGTTTCCCCGCATTAAGGGGGGAAGAGCGGGTCCCCGTCCCGCCGCAATATTGCGCAGCGGGATTGCTGCACCGCAGCGGACAGGCTTTGCTGCACACCCACCCCCCCCGCCAAAGCAAACCCGCGCTCCTGCTCGGGCTGATATTTTGCACAGCACTGGTAAAGCTCCCAAAGCCAGACGATAAGCGCTTAATTGTCCCAAACCGATTCCGTTATTATTTCTGCTCCTAGTAATTGCCACCGTTGTCATTGTAGCAGTGTTGATTTCTGTGTGACTCGTCGGAACTATTTTGGAGTGAAACGCGTCCTCTTTTGCCTGTGTCCATGCAAGGAACAAGAGAATTTTTGTAAAGTTCCTGCAAATTTAATACCACCTCTTTATGAAAAGAGCGGCGAAGTGTCGGCTACCCAAGACAAGACGACCGCCTAAATAAGGGGAGTGCAAGCACTCCTGGGCGGGCGGAGGAGACAGGGAATTACTGGGAGAATGGACAGCTTTTCCCCCGGTCTGAATACTTGGGTTTGTTTTGCGTTTTATTTCGGATTTTTAGGCGGGTGTTATCATCATCATTATGTTTCCGGAGCTTTATTGTTCCTGGTCTGTAAAACCGCTCTAAGCCTCCCGCAATCTGGATCACTTGGTCCTTATAAATGGCCGGCTGTTTGCTTTTAAAAAAGAAAAGGGGGACTTTTGTACAAGTGATTTTAACCTGCTCCACCTTCAAGTGACCTGCCAAATGCTCCTTCTTACTTTATAGACATCTGGGAATTCCATACATGCCTTAAACTCCAATTACACACCTTCTTCAAAGGACACGTGCTTTGATTTGCCAAGAACATTAAGTGTACTGAAGTCGAAAGAAGCTGGTGCAGAAGTTAATGTGAAATACATCCTGTGCCATGTTTACTGCGGGCAGGTTATGCTGTGCAGCAAATAAAACAAGTCCTGGTGGGATGTGGATGTGTGCGCCTCCTTTTTTTTTCGCCTTAGCCACCCGGATCCCTCTACGGGGTGGACTGGACTTGCCTTCACCACCACCACCACCAACCACCCTCTTCCCAAAGATGCTAATTTATGGCGGAGCGCTGCCGCTCTCCCCGGCGGGCCCGCTGCCTGCCGGAGCAGGGCAGGTGAAGGGACCGCCGTGTGAACCGGGCGGGAGCAGCCACCGAGGGCGGCGGTGGCGGGAGGAGCAGCGCCGGGCCGGGGGGTGGAAGGGGGACCGGCGCCGGGAGCTGAGCCCCTTCCCGGGAGTCGCTCCCGGAGCCGCCGAGCCCCGCGGTGGCTCTCCCCGGGCGGCAGGTGCCCGCGCTGCCGGAGCCGCAGGTGACCCCTTCTTCCCCTGGGCTTTTCCGTGACTTTTGTGTCCGTGCCGTCGTCCCCCACCTCCCCCGCCCCTCCCCGCCCCCCCCCCCCCCCCCCCCCCCCCCCGCGCGTTTGTTTGTTTTGCTTAAAATTACAGATGCAGGGAAAACCGCCTGACATCATGGGAGCGGGACAAGCGCGCACTTTGAAGGGCTCCTGGGCAGGACTTCAAGTGAAATCATACGCCTGGGAGGAATCCGATACCGGCCTGGAGAAAGCAGCGGGGCGGCCCCTGCCAAACCGAGGAATGTGCGAGGGCCCGCGGCCGGCGCCCCCCGCCCGCCGCCCCGCAGGAGGCGCAGCGCCCAGCGCCCGCGGCGGCCGGGCAGCGCCGGCACCCGCCGCCACCGCCGCCTCCGCCACCTCCACCGCCTCCGCCGGGGCCCGGCGGAGCGCCCGGGGCCGTGGAGATGAGACACGGGAGCTGCTTGGACCCGGAGCTCTTCTCCGCTCGGGTTTGCTTGTCTGCGAATGAGCGGGGCGTATTGATGCCTCGGAGAAAGAGGCAAAATCAATCAGGACTTCCAAAGGCAGAGCTCACTTTCTGATTGCAAGAGTGTTTAAAATTCCCAAAAGACAAATTAATATACTTTTTTTTTTTTTTTTCCGTACAGTAAGCGTGACTCTGACTTAATCGCTTTTGGCTCTGACCCTAGGAGCACCAGGCCTCTGCAGTCCCCAGCTCCAACCCAGGAAAGGGCACGCTTGTAGTTTTAAATCAGGATTATCTCCTTTTTATGATTTTTTTTTTTTTTTTTAATGAAACAAAGGTAGCGGTTCGCAGCCGGGAGAGCACACAGGCTGAGCGCCCGGGTGCTAAGGGAGGGCTGCGGCGCCTTCAGGGACCCGGCTGGAGGGGCCCAGGGGTGAGGTGGGGAGACCCGACGGTGGCATGAGCCCCACGGACAGAAGAAATTGGGGATTTTTCTCACCCGGGTATTTCGGCTGGCTGGAAAGGGCTAGCACAGGCTGGGCCAGAGGCCGCTCGCTGCTTGCGGCGGAGTCAATCAGGTTTGAGTCCATCAAGCAGAGTTGCTCCGGATTTCTGGGCCCGTTTCTAAGGGCGAGCAGGGTTTTTAAAACGCACTTGATTCCTCATCCACATTTCGCAGGAATCCCCGTCTGCGAAACACGCCTTCCCCTCAGCAGCGAGCAGCTCATCTCGATTATTTGGGTCTTTTTTCCACGTACCCGTTTTCTTCCTAAACGTGGGGCGTTTTTCCCCCTTTCCCCTCTATGCTTTCTCCCCCGAAAGCAACCGCCGAAACCACCCCCAACCCCTCAAATCCCCCCCCCCCCGCCCCCAGCCCCACGGCCAGAGCCCCGCGTCGGCTCCCCCTGCCCCTCGCTCTTTCTGCGGCCGAAGGAGCGCGGACAGGCATTACCTCCCCCTCGGTAGCCGGGTCGCATCGGAGCGGGGTTTTTTGAGAGGTGCGAGTCGCTGAGGGGGGAGCTGCGGGTCCGGGGTGCCGGGGGGAGGCAGCGGCTCCCCCTCTCCCCCCCCTCCCGGGAGCTCGCAGCGGCTCCCCCCTCCTCTCCATCACGGAGGGCCGCGACCACCAGAGTCCCCATCCAATTTCCAAGTCCTCGCTAATCCGGCAGTGCAAACAAGCGCTGCGGGCTCTCTACTGTAAACATTGCGCACTGGCCTAAAATATGCACGATATTAAATTCATAATACTGTTATGTCAGCAATAGACGGTAATATGTGGATATGGAAACAAAAACATTCAGGCAATAAAGTCAACTCAACCTGGGCTATGCAAACAGGCTCTGTTTTGAAAAAACACCCCATCCTATTTACCCGAGACACTGGCTGAATCCCGGCGGCAGGGTCCCTGTCTCCACGGGGGACACTGCTCGGCTCCCAGGGCCGGGGAGGGCGCTCCGCGGCGGACGCCTCTGCGCGCCCGCGCACCCTGCGCAGCCGCGGAGGGGCAAAAAGGCGCCGCTCCGCGGGCACGGACCGGCTGCGGAGCGCTGGGAGATGAGCGAGTGACAGCAGAGGCGGAATCAGCTGTCCGTTTGTAAGGGTTGGGGTTTGGGTTTGTTTTGGGTTGGGTTTGGGTTTTTTGTTGGGTTTTTTTTTGTTTGCTTGTTTGAGCAACTTCCCTTTTCACCTTCCTTCCGAGCCCTCAGAGCTGGAGGTTTCCTCTCTCTTACAACTGGGGTCTCGCCGCACACTGGGACCCCGCAGAGGGTATGCTGAGGAGAAACAGAGGCAACATGCGCCCTATGTGTAGAAAAGGAGAAGAGGGCAGGTTAGCGTACCCCTCCGTGCTTTGTACAACGAAAATGTGATCGCTACTCTATATATTATATAAAACCCTAGAGAGCAGAGCAGTCAAACATCACTTCCACCGGAAAACCCCACTCGCTAGACACTTCCCTGTTTCAATCCCACGATTTCTCGCTTTGCCTGTGGATGGGCGAATCCCTGTTTAAAACCGATGCCCCTTCCTCAGGGATATCAGCAAAAATACCTGCTCCGGGGGCTGGGGAATGGGCCTTGCTCCCGCCTTACGTCTGGGGGGCAAAGCCCAGAGGCAGAGCCGGAGCTCCACGGCGAAAGCTCCGCTCACCGCGGAACTCCGCAGCGCTCGGCGTTAAGATTACAGGGGGAAAGGGAGAGAAAGAGAGAAGAGAGGATACCTTCCCCCCCTACAAATGCAACGAGCTTCAGCGCAGAATAATAAAGCTGTCTCAATAAATAACATGCCTGTGTCTGTCAGTAGCTAGTTTATTTGCGTTTTTCGCCTGGTTTGTTTATACTGGTGCCCCCTCTCTCTTGGGTGTCTTTACAGCTCAACAAGCAGGTATTTATCTCCAGTTCCAACCCTGAGTTCTCAGAGAGACCAAACTTTATGGTTATTAAAATTTCAATCATATTTATTTATTGCAGAAAAATAATATACAATGATATTTACAAAACAATCATAAAAATAGGAATGCATTTAGACACCGGATCTATTTGCATTTTAACATGGGTCATCAATAAATAAATAAAATGTTTATTTTTTTTCTCAGAGGAAAAATAATAATAATAAAAAAGTTAGGAACCGGGTATATAACAGCTTGAGCCCAGCTTATTCCCCCCTAAAAAAAAAAAAAGTTTTCATCTCTACAGGGATATTTTTTGGTTGGCTGGTTGGTTTCATTCAAGAATGAAGAAAGTCCACAATAATGTATTTCCTTTCATCAGTGGCTCATAGGCACGACCTCTTGGGAATGCATGCAAAAAAAAAAAAGGCAAATAAAAAAAAAAGTTAAATTCCAACATTCTTCGTCAAAATTAAAAAAAAAATCGAACGATTCAGACTTCTATCAGAATGCAGAGATGTGTGGATTGTACCGACGCCCAAAGGGTAGTCACTGTCCAAAGCCCTTGTCTCTTTCTCTTTCCTTAAGTGCTCCCCACGCCCTGCTTTGAATTTGGATAATGCTCTTCTAATTTCCAAGAAATCCTTGGTACATTTTTTTTTTTTTTTTTTTTAGACAAGACCAAAAAAAAAAAAAATCGTATCCAACTTCAGAGTCTCTAGATTGTCCATTTTCTCCTTCTGTGGGAACAATGTCATCTGCAAAAACCCAGAGAGGGCGGAAATCTCGTTACTTGAAATGAAAGATCACACATACGTCTACCTACACCTCTCTGTCCCTGGAAATGCACATATCGGCCGTGAAGGGAGGAGGGAGAAACGCGTGCCTCCGCCGTGCGGGCGGTGCGGTGACCGGGTGACACCCCGGCCCGGCGGCCAGCGGTGTCAGAGCCGAGGGAAGGGCGGTAGGAACCGCTCATGGCTCCGCACGCAGGCGGACGTGGATTCACTTCAAAATACTACCGGCGGCGGCGGCGGCGGCGGCAGGAACCGTCCCAGCAGCCCCGCTGGCTCCGCAGCCCTTTGGCGAAAAAGTGATCTCAGGCCGGCCCCATCTGGCCGGGGCACACCCGCACCGCCGCCGCCTCCCCGCCCGCAGCCCACCCCCGCCGGCCGCCGGCAGCGCCCCGCCACGCGTGGGCCCCGCGGGGCCCGGGGCGCACCTCGGGCCGCGCAAGGGGAGGGACGCGCCGGGGCCGGGGGAAGGGGAGGGGGGTGAGGGGAGCACCTCCAGCCGCCCTGCTCTCCAGCCGGCCCTGGAAGCCAGGCCCCGCCGGACGGGGAGGGCCCTTCTCGCCCCACGGCCACGCGTGCCCGGCCCACGGCGCAGCCGGCGGCCCCTCGCCCCCCCTTCCTCCCCCCCACCCTCCCCCCTTCTCCCCGCCCGTTTCGGGGTCCCCTGCCTTACCTAGGGCTCCTGCCGGGGGGATGCAGGTGGGGGACGCCGCCTGCTAGTGGGATGCGGACATGGACCAGGCGCCCTCCATTCTCCACACGGAGAAGGCGTAGCTGAGCCGCTCGTGGGCCACATAGCTGCAGCTTGCCATCTTGGAGTCCAGCTCGTCGCTCTGTAAGACCTGGTAGAGGAAGTCGATGTACCTGGCCGCCAGCTTGAGGGTCTGGATCTTGCTCAGCTTGTCCGAGGGCAGCGTGGGGATGATCTTCCGCAGGGCGGCGAAGGCTTCGTTCAGCGACTGCGTGCGCTGCCGCTCCCGCACGTTGGCCATGACCCGCTGGGTCTGCAGCTCCTCGTAGGACTGGGGGCTGCCGCCGCCGCTGCTGCTGCCGCCGCCCCCGCCGCCCCCGCCCGCCCCGCACTTCTTGCCCCGCTTGCCTTGGGCCGGGCTGCAGGGCTCGTCCGCGGCCCCGACGGCGCCGCCGGCGCTGCGGCGGCTGGAGCGCCGCTTGCGCCCCCCTCTCTTGTTGTTGGGCAGCTGCTGCCGGTCCGGCTCCTCTTCGCTGTTGCTCAAGCTGTCGTCGGCGGGGGAGACTGGCGAGTTTGACTCGTCCTGCTGCATCATCTCTGGGGGGAGACGCGAGAAGCGGGCCGGGAAGGGGGGGGAGGGCAGGGAGAAGAGGGGGGCACCTAACCCGCCAGCTCCCCCTTGATCGGCTGCTTCGCTGGCCTGCGAGGAGAAGGAGGAGGAGGAAGGAGGGAGGGAGGGAGGACCTCACTTTGGGGGGAGGGGGGATGGCATCAGGATCCAAGAGGAATAAAAAAAACGCCAACCAAAAAAAAAAAAAAAAAAAAAAAAAAAAAAAATCCCTCCCGATCCCTCCTTGGAGCCCGTTCGAGGTGTCTGGGATTGGGAGAAAGTTGAAGACTTGGAGGTTCTTATAGCTCCTGCTGGCGGAAAGTTTGGGGGCAGCAGTGTCATTGGCCTGACGTGGAGAGGAGGGACTTTTGCTGAGTTTTATAGGAAAGTTTCCGCTTCCCCCCCTCCACGCCCTCCCTCATTTATTTTTTTCAAGCCATTCACAAGTGATCTGGCCTTCCCCCCCCCCCCCTTCCTCCTCCTCCCCCCCACCCCATCCTTACCCCAAACCCTTTCTCGGCTTCCCTCTCTGCGGTTTCTCCCTCAGGCTCCTTCGGTTCGCACTCGGCTTCGGGGTGGTGCTGGGGGGCCCGGGCGGGAGGTTATGGGGGTGTCCGTGCACCCCCTTGCGCTGCTGCGGAGGGGTCAGCGAGCCGCTCAGTGCCTGCGCCGGGGGGGCGGCTGCCCCGGAGCGGCCGGGGGCAGCCCGCGTCTCTCGGGCTTTCCCCGCCGCAGCGGGCACGGCTTGCAGAGAAGGGGGGGGAAGGAGGGAAGGGAAGGGGAAATTACCCGCGGGGCAGCATCCAGGCACATCCTATCTCTGTCCCTCTCTCGCACGCCCCGCGTTCCCATCACCGAGCGCCCCCGGGGTCCGGCTTTCCGAGGGAGCCGCGCATTTCTGGGCTGGGGAGGGGGGACGGCATAGCCTTGTCCTGTCAGGCTGGAGGACTGCGCTCGGAGAAAGCCATCTTCAGAGGTGGAAGCAGCGGGGAAACTAAGCGCTGGCTTCGTACATACGCGCCGCTCCTTGAGTCCTTCTCCTTAAGAGAAACCCGAGAGGATCCGCGTCCCCAGCTTGGCATACCGGGAGGCGGGAGTGGGTGCAGACTTCTCTGCCCACACTCTGTGACTACCGACCGCTCACTTCAGTTCGCCCTCCCTGAAGGCGCCCGAGTCCGGCACTTCCTGGGAACCGAGCTTATTTATTTTAAATTCTCTTTTATGTTTGCAGCCAAAGCTGTTTCTCCCCATCCCCCGCCTTTGTGCCTCCTTCCCCGCTCGCTGGCAGCACAGAGCAGGTGGTGTGTCTTTTTAACAACAGCTTAGATTCAAACGGGGAACGCCTGGGAGGGAAAGCTAGAAATTGCCACCCGTTCATAAACGGGGCGATGCCCTTTTGCTGCTCCCTACGAGGGGACCGCACGCCCCCCCCCGGGGCCGGGCTACCAGCCACCGCTGAGACGGGGCACCTCCGGGCGTGGGGCAGAGCGGGCACCGCCGGGGCAGCGCCGCGGCTCCCCGGCTGCGTTTGAGGCGGGAGGGCGGAGAGGGCGACCGAAATAGCGGAGGAGCGATAAACCCCCAGGGACGAAAAAGAAAAAGACGAGGCTTCTGGAAGAGCGCTGTCATCTGCACCGGGGAAAAGAGCCGTCTCTCCCTTCTGCCTTGGGGGGTCCCTGGCCTCCGGGCAGAGGCCTCCCATCCCGGGCGCTGCGAGGGGCCAGGACACCGGCGCGGCCCCCGCCGAGGGGCAGCGGGCCCGGCCCGGCGGATGGCCCCTCTCCCCGCCGCAGCGCCTGGCGGGCACCCGCCGCTCCTCGCTGCCTGCCCCCCCCGGGGTGAGCTTTCCTCCTTGGGTCTTCCATCCCGCCATGCGAGCAAATAACAGTCTGCCCTAAACCTCCTCTTTTGGGAACCAGCCGGAAACAGGACCAGGGGAGGAAACAGGGACTGACTTACCAGGCGAGGGAAGGCAAGCCGCCACACAGACCCGCAGAGACTGAGCACTGATTCACCAGGTTTCGCCTTGTCCCTGCTCTGTGTGCCGCGACCCACAGTACTCTCCTCTCACCTTGACACCACGAAGCTTCGGGGGTTCCCTTGTGTTGGCAGCAGCTGCTGCCCCCGAGGTAAGAAGAGCTGGCTCTCCTTCCACCTCCCTCTCACCAATGATTTTGGCTGTGCTTAGAGCCCCGGTGCTCCTCTGGAGTGCTGAGCAGTGTCATTACAGAGCAAAGGTTGGAAACAGTGGTGGTGAGCATCTGTAGGCAGCTCTGGGGGCTTTTTCTTCCTTCCTTCCTTCCTTCCTTCCTTCCTTCCTTCCTTCCTTCCTTCCTTCCTTCCTTCCTTCCTTCCTTCCTTCCTTCCTTCCTTCCTTCCTTCCTTCCTTCCTTCCTCCCTCCCTCCCTCCCTCCCTCCCTCCCTCCCTCCCTTCCTCCCTCCCTTCCTCCCTCCCTTCCTTCCTTCCTTCCTCCCTTCCTCCCTCCCTTCCTCCCTCCCTTCCTCCCTCCCTTCCTCCCTCCCTTCCTCCCTTCCTCCCTTCCTCCCTTCCTTCCCCTCTTTCACCTCCCTGTCTCTTACAGAAAAAAAAAAAAAAGAAAAAAAAAGATCAAAGTGCGAAAACATATCTGGTTTTGGGTAACTGTTACCTTGCTGGGAACAGGACGCTGGGGCCATGCCTGGACGGTGGAGCCCCACACCAGCAAAATCAATGGAATCAATCCACTGCCTGAACGGAGGGAGGTGCAGTGTCACCTGCTTGCCATGGGGCAGGAGGAGGATGTCCAGAGGAGGGTGTGTGGGAGAGGCAAGGACAGGTGGAGAGGGAGTGTTACATAGTTTGGAAAACCAGAAAACACAGACAAATGTAGGGATGGGACGACCTTAAGGAGAGAGGAGAAGGATTGACCATGGTAGATGGTTGGGTTTAGGGTCAGTTACTCTTCATGGAAACTGCAGAAAAAGGAACGAGCAGTAGTTAGCAGAACATGTGTGGTACTACCTGGGACCTACACACTGCTGTATGAGCCACGACTACACAGAAAACCCCATCATTTTCATTTTGGTTTTTGCTTTATCTTTGTGCTCGGAGCAAAGGAAACTTAGCCCATGCTGTTACTGCCAAGACCCACCACAGGAGTGCAGGGGCCAGGCGAGCTGTGGTGGGAGTGGTCTGGCCCAGGGGACCTGCTGCTGGGCTGGCCGCGGGAGCCCGCCCGGATCCCCCAGGCCTGCTGGTGGGCAGCAACACTGCCTTGTGCTGGAGTGTGCGGAGCTGTGTCTGGAAGAGGGTGGATGTGTCTCAGAGTCACGTCTGGGGAACTGTGTGAGAGAGGAAGACATAGTGGTGTATTTATGTGTGAGGTGTGTTTGTGTGCGTGCACACAGGTATAGTTGATCCTTTGCAGCGTGCACACATATGTGTGTTGAGTGGGAAAGGGAGAAGGGACTGTGCAGAGTTTAAAGAAAATCAATTCAAGTCTGGTTTATTTTGAAACATATAGTTCTGGTGGGGAGGGAGGCTTTGTATTCCACACTAGAACAGTAATCATTGTGTAGTTCATACACTGTTAAACCATCTGTGTTGAACCTCCAAAAGCCACAAAAGTAGACATGCAGACCACTCTGGGGCATGGGATGAAGGATGCCATGTCCTATTCCCTGCTACGCATAGGCATGGCTTGGGTGGGGGTTCCCCTGGTTCCTTGGGCAAGCTCTCAGCCCTGCTTTGCTCTTTGGGGGTGGCAAGCAAAACTGCAAGCAGCTCCAGGGCCTTTCTAGGGATATTTCCAGGTCTATTCATGCAGGCTTCCCTGGGCCTCAGCTCAGGAAAATATGTGCTGTGGGATCAGCCCTCACATGGGACACTGTTAGGACATAGAGAACTCCAGCATTTTGTAATCTGTGCAGTAGCGTATTACACTGGTAAGGTAACCACCTAGATTACAGATGTGGGTACGAATTAATGTTAAATTAATGACAAGCTCCTAGGAAGATGAAATGAAGAATAAACTTAGCAGAATGACAGAACAAGTTGGGCTGTGATGACCACAGTGTACGTGGCTGATCACAGGGGAACAGCTGGAAGGGATCCCCCCAACGATATGCTGCCCCTTGTAACTATATGCTGCTCCTCATGTAGGCACCCATTAGCTGCTGAGACACTCTCAGGGTGGGACAAGCAGGGTCTGCCTTAGCCAGGCAGAAACATTGCAGCTTTCGAAGGGAGTAGGCCGACAGTTTGAGTCTTTCTTTGATTTTTGTTTAAGAATGAATGGAAGGTCCGATTTTGTCTGCCTGATTATAAATCAGTGCAGAAGTTTAAGAACTAATGAGCACAGAATCTGGTGGTTACAACTACAATGTTGCTCGCCAATGTGTTATGCGCATACACAGAAATTACAACTGGGTTGCAGTAGGCTGTTTAGTATTCCCCATACAGCATGCACATACACACATTGTAATTTAGCTCTCAAAGGCAGGCTGTTCACTGTGGTAAAATACCAAACTTTCTTACTGGTAGGGATTTCTTGGGATATTCAGCAATGTAGCTATTACATACGTGCACATTTAGAGTCAGGCTGCCTGAGTATTTTCAATGCGGAAGCCTTCAGTCAAGTGTTCCCTCAGAAGCTGTACCTTCAAGACCTGTTTCAAAGGCCACTGAAATCAATTGAAGTTTCCCCACTAATTTCCAAGGCCAGGTATTTTAATTCCCACAGATGCTGGGCAAAAGCCTGGTCGAGACCCAATCTCTGGAAAAGCTACAAGAGAGTACCCAGCAGCTTTCCACACCGACATTTATGCTGTGATTTTTGCCGCGTCCAGAGCACACCAGGAACGGAGCTGGGAACTCTCACCGTGCCCTGCACAAACTCGTGCGGAGCAACAGCAAACGGGCAGAAAGGATCTATAGAAGGGTCTGAGGGCGGGACGCGTTGTCCGGCTTCTTTCGCCTTTTATCTTTCTTCCTATTCACCGCGGCGGCTCATACGCCCAAGAACGCTCACGCAGCCAAGGAAGAGCTGCCAAAGCATCTCGGTTACTGAAGCCTGGCTACCTGGGCCCGGCGGGGGTGGGCGCGGTGCCGCTGGGCTCGGCCCGCGGGGTTCGGGCCGCGGGGGGGGAGCGCGGCCGCCGGGCTGTGCGGCCGGCGGCCACCGGAGGGCACGATTCCCCGCCGGTCCCCGCTGCGGCCGGCGGCGGCGGGGGGGCACGGCTGCCAGGTGAGTCGCTTCCCCCCTTCCCCTCGGCCTCGGGCAGAGCAAGGCGGGCCGTCCGCCGTGCTCCTGCGGCAGCCGATGGGATGGGATGGGATGGGATGGGATGGGATGGGATGGGATGGGATGGGATGGGATGGGATGGGATGGGATGGGATGGGATGGGATGGGTGACCCGAGTTTCACGGGCGGGAGACGCTGCCCGCCCCGCTCCCGGGTCTGTTTGCGCGGATTCCTCCAAAGCCGCCGTGTTTCGGCGAGCCCCGGGTGGGTTTATTTCCCTCGCTCAGGCGGACTCCTGAACTCCCTCAGAATGACTACAATGATTTTTACTGTAATTTTTTCAAGCTCGTCGTGATGCGGTGGTTCGTCTAAAACTCCTCACGGCTTGCTGGCACAGGACGGTGTCACGGTGGCTTTATTTATTTACTTACTTATGTATTTTAACTTCCCTGAAGCGAAGCCTCGTCGTTTCCAGAGCCCCCAGCCCCTCCGGTGCGCGGCCAGCCCCGCTCCCCTGCCCGGCCCGGGGCTGCGCCGGCGGCAGGGAGCGCTGCTCTGCCCGGCGCCGGCCGTTCTTCCCAATTTTCGCCTCAGTGCAAGGCCAAGAAATACCTCTTGTCCCATTATCAAACGAGCGATCCCACGTAGGAAACAGGTGGCCTAATAAATTCAGGTCTGACATGATTCACAACAAGTGTTTCGATATGAAACCTTTCATTTATGTATGTTTTATTCAGCTCCGGAAATAATTTGTGGCAGTGGATGGGGCTTTTTAAGCGGAGCATGAGTACCTTGGTGGAAGCCTGAGGGGCATCCTCTTCTCCACCCCAGAGAAGTCCAGTCCTTCCCATTGCAAGAGATCAACATATCTAATGCTGTGGTGGATCTCTGCCCCTAATTATGGCTCTGGGTCTTGTTTATGTGGTTTCATGTCTAAATCTGAAAAGACTGCTTAGTAAAACAAGCTTATCTACACTCCAGGGGATAATAGTTATTTATATTAATAATGGAGCTTATTTGCTATTTCAGCTCCTTTGATTTTTACTTTTTTTTTTTTTTTTTTGCTTTTCCATCTCTTCCATCTTTTCTGAACTATGTAAATATATCCTTTTTGTATTCTTTCTGCTCCCACACATTACTCAAATCTATATAGTCAATCTTTCAGTACACTTGGCCCATGGAAACTCCATAAAACTTCAGGTCTTTTTAGCCACAAACTCTGCTTTTTCTTCCAAGGTGGGGGAGGGCAGACCTCGGGCACAGATGATGGATAAAGCATTCCACAAAGCCTTCTTCCTAGGGGTGGACTCAAACTCTCCCTGCAGCTCATGCAATTCAAGTCAGAGACCTAGAGCCTGAATTTCATCATGGAAGTGGACTTTTCCCCCATTAGCCGTGTCTGCAGCCTGGGGAAGAACCCCCTGTGCTTCCTGCTCAGCACGGGCTCCTTTGGACTTACAGCTGCTCTTGGGGCCTCAGAGAAGAAGATGAAAAAAAGGGTCATGTAAGAAACAACTATGACTCAGAAGAGCCCCATAGGAGACCATTAGACAGGGTAACAGGCTCTCCTTTACCTTTGAGGCAGGCAGCAAAGCCTGGTGTGAGGGAAAGGGCCTTGGAAGGTTGTCCTAACATACACATATGCTCTCCTATGCAAATAGAAATGTTTTTTTTGATTGGTAGCCTGATTGAATGCCAGGTCTGCAAGTTGGAACTTATCCACCTCCTCCTGCCCCAAGACCACACAGGGGCTGACTGTAGCCATGCAGAGGAGGGGAGCCTGGAGGGGAAAGGTTCACAGAAATGAACACCCATCTCATTCCTTCCACAGTTACCTTACTTCTAAGGACACTTACTTACAGCTGGAAGACTTTTTGAGGGAGCAGGGGTTTATTTCCACCTGTGCCAAGTTGTATTTCCTTTCAGAAAAGGCAATCAGGGTGGAATCAAAGTTTATGTACTTCTTTCTAAATGGGGAGGTTATATTTATTTTGTGCTATGGGCTATTAGTGATGATGCCTAAAGACCTACTGTATACCACTACCCCTCATTTTACAGACCAAATCTCCTTAGCTTACATCTAGAGAAAAACCTTGCTCACTACAGATTGATCTGTCCATAGGTCCATACTCTGGTTTTAATTTCTGACCAAAGGTCATATAGTAGGTCACACAATGAAGCGGATCTAGAGCACGAATCTTAATTACTGAACTCCTAGGGTAGTTTTCCAAAAGAGGCAGTAGTTTATGAACATGGTAAAGTAAATTAACACGCATTCACTGTGCAGGTATGTGTGCAGGTATGTATGCATGTATGTATGTGTCTGTCTACCTATGTACTCTGACCTCCAGACAAGGATCTGTATTCGTATCCATGCTGTATTGTAAAATACACCACTGCTTCTGCTTCTGCCTTGAAAAGTATCTGTATCAAGCATATTCTCATGCCAAAATCTATCTGACCTTGCAGCACTAAAAATAGTTCATGTCAGAAGCAGAAAAATATTTGTTTCTCCTTTTAGAACATTTGTGCTTGCATTCATTAAGGACTCGGTCCAAAATCCTTTGATGTCAAAGGGAGTGTTTCAGTGGGCTTTGGATGAAGCCCTAAAATGGGTCAATTAAACTTTAAATAAAATATAAATGGAAACAGGTCCAGCCTGAGAGTATTGTTGAATAAAAAGAAATATTTGAGAGAGACTGCCTTTGGAGGAAAGGGTCAGTTATTGTTCCTTAATATTTAGCTGAATTTGTGGAATTTTCCATGATTAAAAAATAATCTTTTGCATGAAGTTTGTAATTTTTTTTTTTAGTCTTCAAAACGTCCATATTTTTCTGCATGGTACAAATGTTCTTATTAAAGTATGTTGACCTTGTAAATGCAAAGATGATTTGAGCTCAGGGGTACATATATGGGCTGGACCCTAAGCAGCAAGACATGACTCAGATTTTCACAGTCAGAGCAGAAGCTTCATTCCAAAATACTCTCCTGACTAGAATATGTTCAGGTTTATGTCTCAATTCATATTCACGCAGTTTATGAAATTTTATAATGTCTGATCTAATGTTATTCTTTGCTGATAAACAATTTGCAAATGGGTTAATGCAGCTCTTTGTGACAGCAAATGTTGTAATTTGTTTAAAGGCAGAGGATATGCAGTGAAATATAGCAAGGGCTTTATTACAAAACAGTGAAGTTTACACCTTCAGTTGATAATCTTTTTTTCTGCAACAATACATAGTATTTAAGAACATACCTTTTAATAAAAAAGAAGGCAATATAAAAACAAACTACAGCCTCACAGGGATTACTGTGCTGCTTCCTCATAGTCATTGTATCAGAGGTTTGGGTAATTTGAATGACGTACATCTGCAGGAATTTTTGCTGAATGAGTATTATTGGACAGTGAAATGGTCATCATTCCTTTCAAAGAGATAGAAGTTTGATCAATTATATTGCAATGGCTTACAGCCATTTGCTATCTACAGTGACATTTATGATCTATTTTGGTTATCCCCAAACGGCCTTCAACCTAGCTATTATCAGCCAACATGTTAAACTTTTGGTCAGTGGAAATCCTTTAGTGTCTTGGAAAGACTCATGATGTTGTCTTCTGGCCAGATTCCATTATGGGTAACTACAACTTTATCTACATTCAACGTATGTAATTGAGTGGCTGTGGTATGGCACACTGTCATTTGGCTTAATTTCAATCAACTAAGATAATTTTCCCTATTTTCTTTCCTATAACACTGTGTCATGTTGCTGTACAAAGTGAAACAGCTGTCACATTCTCCTTCTCGAAGACGCATCCCAGAATGGGCTGTCTCCTCTGAAAGGACAACGTAGCCTCCAATTTGGCAGGTAAAATTTTACAACACCAAATCCTTCCATCTGCGGTTTCATGTTGTCAGTTCATTGCGGGAACTAATAGTCTGCTCTAGATGTCAAACTATCTGATTTGTTAGTGTAGCTGGCAGGTTAACTGTCTAAGCCTTACCATTTCCGCACAGAACTCACTGTGGGTAGTAAATTTCATCCAAAAAAAGAAGAAAAATAGCCATGTTTAAAGATTAGACACACTGTTGGGAAATTAAGTTCTTAATGCTAAATCAGATGTATAATAGGAGGTACTTCATAATTGCTTACATCAAGGGCAAGGGGCCAACCCAAAGGCGTATAGACAGCAGGAAAAAAGGCGATACAGTCACTCAGCTATCAGTACAAGAAACAGCCCTTCATATTCTCACAGACCTAGTGTAGATCAGAAGCAAGCTATACGGCTATAAAGAGATAGAAGATGCTTTTTCATTCCTTGTGGTTATGGGAGCCATTGTATTTCTTCAAACATACCCTCCCAAACTGTTCATTGAGGTCAAAAAAGGGATTTCCACTGCTCCTTAAGTCATAAAGGTTAGCAAAATAATACATGACAAAAAGTTGCCGTTAAACTTTTTTCAAGAGCATTTGAAAATGGTATTTGAAATCAACCCTGCAATAGGTGCTACTGCAAGGGCACCAAAACTGAAGGGAGCGGATTAGCGACTCCCCAATAACAGCTGTGGCACCACAAATGATGCACACAGCATCACCCCATTTACAATACAGATGCAGTGCCATACAGGTAGTAGTAGCATTATACATAGAGTAGAAAGAAACGACAGCAAATGTAGCTCGTGTTTTCCCTAGATTTTCACTGACTAGGAAACCTCCACAGTGCCGCCAGCATTTCCAACATGCAACTGCAAGGCAAACATTATCAATCCCCATGTAGACTTCCAGTCATTTGAAAAGGTGTCATCGTATGTTTTCAGCAAAAGAAAAGACTTCAGGCATAAAGCCTTCTCTTTTCATCTCTGAGGTCACACAGCATCTTTGGGGTGATATTGGGTGTTTCTGTGGTATGGAAGTGATTCAGAAAACCTCCCAATAAATAATGTTAATGACCCATAGCTTCATGAGGATTGCGTTTTGGGAGGGGAAGCAGGGTTGAAGGAGGTGTCATTAGAACTTTTTACTTTCTGTGCTATTCTCAGCTACCTAGTATGTCTTTGCAGCTTGGAGGCAAAAAACACTGACCTGATACTCCAAAATCCTCCCCAGTCAAAGACTTCGCTTATGCACTGGATCTTTAAAAGGATTTGGCCAATGGGGCACTGAAGATTCATGCTTTTACTGGTCTCAGAGAGAATATGAGAAATCTCTGGGGTTTTTTTTTCAGGAAATATGCTTGTATATTTTAAATATGACAAGTACCATATGTTCTCATCATAGCTTTGGTAGAACTCATTTCTCTCCAAGGGCAAACCCCATGTTATTAACATCACAGAACTTCCTCAGTATAATGTGGTTCCGTCTATAGGTATGGCAGTTGTGATCTGAGAGGGGATACTGTAATCATTCAGTTCCTGGATGTGTGGAACATATAACTGTGAGAATTGACTTATGCTGTTGTCAACCCACGTATGGTTGACAGAACAAAGTAATGGACATGTGCATGTCTCCAATTTTAATACCTTGGGGCTGGTAAAGATGTTTTCAGCAATAGGACTTGAATTCCACCTTACCAAGGCTTGGTTTAGTAGTTCAAGCATAGTCATTAGTACTTCAGTGAAAGCTGTGTTTGCTCATGATTAAAATTTGGGTTTCGTACATCAAGGAGGTGGCACCTGATGGGGACCTAAACTATCAGTTTAATCGTATTTGGCAAAATTCTAGATATCTGCAAAGCAAATTTAAACTGGCTCAGATGTAATATGAAATGAATTCCACGCATCTTCAAGTAAGGCAGGGAAAGATCTGAGCTAGCCCTTCATTTCACAGTCTTTCAATCTTCTTTTTCTTTTTCTTTTTCTTTTTCTTTTTCTTTTTCTTTTTCTTTTTCTTTTTCTTTTTCTTTTTCTTTTTCTTTTTCTTTTTCTTTTTCTTTTTCTTTTTCTTTTTCTTTTTCTTTTTCTTTTTCTTTTTCTTTTTCTTTTTCTTTTTCTTTTTCTTTTTCTTTTTCTTTTTCTTTTTCTTTTTCTTTTTCTTTTTCTTTTTCTTCTTTTTCTATTTTTATTTTTCTCTCCATTACTATTATTCATCATCTTACAACTTCGATTGCATCTGGAAGTTTGCAGAGTTATGAGAGTCAGGGATGCTGCAGAGTTACTGCAGTGTTATGGCATATCATTAAAATATGATTAAAAATAGATTAAGCATCTTTCTGCATATTCACTTAATGCTTTTTACTTTTCATTTTATATATGATAATATTAACAACAAAAATGTGAACTACTTAAAAGTGTAAGCACTCTGAAATGTCCCAGATGATATTGCTGAGTTCTAAATCTCTGATTCAGCTCAAAGTTATTTAAGAATAATTTTTAAATTGTTCCTGTACTCTGAAAATTTCCTGCCAACTCAATGGCTTAGTTATGTACATTATTCTAAAAGACTTCATAGGAGCTTAGATGGCCAAGATCAGGTCCAAGAGCACCTTGAAACATCTGAAACACTTCAGCATTTGGATAATTACATACTTTTGAGGCCAACCCACATTTCTCTTTGGAAAATGTTTTCCCTGCATAGCTGCAGACAACAGATGGATCGTATGATCTCTGCATTTGGAAAGATGGCATAATTCTGGCAGACTGTCAGTTAAGTGAAGGGGGCTGATTTCAGATCCTCATTAAGAAAATATACAACCACACAGAGTGGACTGAATGGCAGAATGTGATCACTGGCGCCAGCTTTAATACAAAATGTAGCACACTGTTGCAACATGAAATCTGATGTGCTGTGGCTGGATCAAGCTCTACCGGGTTTTGCATTCATTTTTCAAACAAATGTGTTTTAAAGGAGACATTCTTTGTATTGCGAGGGCCCTCTGTTCACCAGGAGAGAGAGCAGGAGAGCAATGGAGGGATAAAAGGTGAATTCAAAGGGCCGCCAGCTCTAGGGTCGGAGCGGGGCGTCGAGGCTTTGTCGGGTCTTCCCTTACACTTGTGAAAGTTTCTGTGTATTGTCTGTGTTTTGAAACTTGTGTTTATATTTCTAATCTCTTATTGTATTTATTAGGGTGGGTGCTTTTTGCAACTGGCATTTTACCCAGAAACACCCCGCGGAAAGAGCATGGCCCCTTCCTGCTGCAGGGCTCTGGGAGCAAGGCCCAATGCCTCCTTTGCACCCAGATTTCCACAGAAAAGCAGCCTTGCCAAGCACCTAAGAGCTTGAGTAGGAATCCCAGGGCACTGTAAAATGCACTATAGTTTTCCAGCGGTACTGCATATAAGCAGTAACTGCACTGTAATCGCTACGTGCAGCTGAAGAGAAAAGGGTTAGTGGAGCTGCACACCTTCATTTCACTATCAAAGACCAAAATAATGGCTATGGCTTCAGGTCACAGCTTTTTAACACCCTTACTTTCAGCAGTGACCTCCGAAAAATCAGGATCTTTATATGATATCTCATCTTGGTCACATAAAAAGTGAATGTTCCTAAATCACTGGTTGTTTTGAGTCTTTGTTAAACTACCTTTTATCCAGATCAGAGACATCTATCCCACAAGAACCTGAAATGTTCAAGCAGTGATGGTATTTGCTGTGCTATACTTATTTCTGTATCCTTCGTGCTATAGTCACCACTCTTTCCTCTGATAACTGTAAGTTTCAAAGGTCATAATTCATCAACAAAGTTAAAGACTGTATAATAAGTACATAATGATAGAAAAAAAAAAGTATCAACATCTGAATTAACTTCTCCTTCTCTCAGTTAATTTTTTTATTTATGGTGAAGACTCTCCATGCACATATACCCTCTTTGCTGTATACAAAATCATACAATGCACTACTTTCCCCTGCTTAGAGCAAGACAAGATGGAACTGGAAGTAACGTGCAGAACTATCATCTTTCTTCTGCTTTCAGAGCGAAAGAGAGACAGTTAAACCAACAGAAGGCTCTTCATCTCTCTTTTTGAAATTATGGCAGAGGTAAGACAAAAGCACAAACAGCCCTAGCATCTCAGGGTGCCTGATTGCTTTGGTTTGAAACAAAGCTCCGTGTGACAATACTCAAGCCTGTCCTGCACTACAATAACTATGTGGGAACCATTCAAAACCCCTCAGTGTAGGAGGGGATGGTCTGAGTCACACTTACAGCTCCGAAGCCTTTGAGAGCAGTATAAGCCTCTCTAAGATAATGTCATGCACACAAAGTTAAATACTTTACATCCTTACAAGTATGTATTCATGTGAAGATTGGCATGACAGAACTCAGAAGTAAAGATTACAGGATTGCTCCCCTACTTTGATTTCTTTGAAGGAATAGGAACTTCAGGTGTGTAAGGACCACTGAACTGGACTGTAGCTGGTGATCAGTGGAGTGGCGGCTGTGAAAACTTTTAGGTGCTTAAAATTTAGTGCCAAACAGACCAAAGGTTACCCCTGAAACTAGGACAGAAAAAGGAAAAAGCCAAATCTGGATGAAATACAGGCAAATTTTTAAACAATACCTTAGCTGCAATTCTTAAACAGCTACGTTTTTAAGGCAATTGCAGTTGAATATTTTTATTCAGTCAATTCTTTTATTGTAGGTGTACTGTTGTGGTGAATATTCATTTAAATATCTGACACAAGCATGCTTTTTTGGAGTAAAGTTTAAGAGTAAATAGTCTGAACTGATTATATTTAGCAACTTCTTAGAAAAGACAACAATGTTTACTGTGCTACAGAAAAATTAGAGTCAGCATACATGTTAGTCTTTGTAACTTCTGTGTATAAGTAATAGGAAAAGCTTGGCTGTCATTGTTGCAGATTGGTAGTATTCAAGCCTAGTAAAAACAAAAAATTCTTGTGAAAACGGGGACTCAGCAAGCACAGCGGTCACATTTTAAGCCTCAGTATTTTAGCTATTTTTTATTAAAAAAAAACAGCAACAAAAGGTCCAAGTTCATTGAAAGGACCAAGAGGGCTACATAGAAAATCTCTTTAAGAAGCACCGCTGATCTGAAGGAGAACAAAAATAAAGCAAAAACTCTTTTCCATCACTTTTGCTTAGTACCCCTATGACTTCAAAAACTCATTTATTGTAAAGTTTGTAAGAGGGAAAAAAAAAAAGTGTTGTTGAACTAAGACTTCACTTATCAAGTTTCATCCTGGAGGGAATTTTTATAGCTGAGTTATAAACCCTCCACACTAGAGTGTTTATAATGGAAACGCTGACAAATGCGATAATAAACACCAATCATGGGGCCATAGTAGCTGGTCAGAATGTGGATGCAAGAGTCTGCAGCACTATCATAATATTTTGTTCTGTTTCCAGCACTAATTTGCTTAAACCTGCTTACAGGTTGAGCAGCTGTAAAACAAGATCAGCCTGACTATGGATTGCAAAATCATTTGATTATTTATACTTCTCTTAGAAAGCTTGGAAATGTCTCTCAAATATGATTTCATTTAGACTTTTCTTTTGGTTTACATGTCTGAATACTAATCGTAACGTGATAGCTTCAAGGGAACTCAACTTTCTACCAAAAGGCAGCCTTCAGTGGGCAAAGAGAATATAAACAAACACGCCTCAGACCAGGATCTAAAAATGGGCTATGATCAAACAGCTCTAAGGCTTTAAAAAACCCCTTATTATCTTTTCCCAGAAGTAATTGACACTGTCAGTTTTTGTTCTTAATGCGGTGATAATGGCATGGTGCTTTGGGGAGACCAGGAACCGCGATTGGCCTCAGCCTTGGTGGCAGCGGGGTTTCTGAGCAAGGGAAAGGCCTTTCAGTAGAGAGGGTGAAATCCTAGCCTCACTGAAGTTGGCTGCCGTTTTGCAGTCACTTCACTGGGTTTCACTGGATTCCCAAGCCGGACATGCTGTTTTACTGCACCGACTCCACAGACCAGGATGCGGCTATCTTGGACTGAGTCGAGGGTGAGGGGAGAAGGGACCCCACAGTCTTGTTATTTCAGGGCGATGGGAGAACCTTGTCTGCAATGATTCCATCATTTGTTTATATTCTTAGCAGACTGAGCTTCTGAGATTTGAACACATCCACATGGGCCAAATGATAGGTCAGTACGGTATCTCGCCGTTTTGCTGGGCTCTCATGGACATAAGGACATGCTTTAGTCTTAACACAGGTGTCTAAGGAAAAAATTGCATCTAGACTACTGTTCTGGTAAATCTTTGCCAGTTTTGGAAAAGCCCCCTTCATCAGGTTCTCAGCTGCTATAAATCAATGTGCGGCTAAGAAGCTCCTCTGAAGTCTTTGATGCAAGGTGAAATGCATCTCGATACTTTATCTGTGCCGTTTGCATACTGTGTTCATTGACTTACACCACAACTGCATTTTTAAGTTCTAATGTTATTTTCAGAACCAGTGGCTCATATAAGAATGTTACTACTGTTCTGCATTGCTGCAGCAAAATTTCCAGTGATCCATCAAAAATCAGGATTCATGAAGCAGGATCCAGACTGTGATTTGCATTTAAAAATAAAATGTAATGTTTTCTTTCTGCTTTTCTCTAGTCTTTCACACAAGTATGGAAAAACCTCGGATCTTGAACAAATTCCAATGTTTTGTTATCAAACCAAGAAGAGAAAACCAATAATTTTTTAATTATCTGTTACAGACATGTTTACATTATGAATCTCAAGTTAAGACTCTGTGTGCTATAGACTTCTAATTTTATCCAGTGATGTGAGCAAGAAAAAAATACGAAAAGATATATAATCACGCTGTGGAAAACACAGTTGTATAGAGATCATAGAGAAATAGTGCTAAGAAGTGACTATTGAATTGCACTTTTCATTATCCTAAAAGAATTTGTCTTCATCGTTTTGCTTGAGACAGTGGTAACAGTAAAATGCATCTGGGTCATGTGAACAGTTGTTGATTTTGGAACATTGTTCATTCTTAGTTCCTTTCTTCATTTTATTTTTAGAAAAAAAAAAAAAAAAACACACAAAAAAACCAACCCAAAACCATCTGAAGAGGTGAAACACCCCAGTTTCTAGAGAGGATCCAGCTGTGTTAACTATCCAACTGCCTCTTGGAAAAAAAGCATTCTGACAACTGGAGAACAGATGCAATGTGTGGAGTCAGGGAGGTCAACAAAAACAAGTGGAAAAAGAAACCAAGGAAACAAGTGAAAAGAGAAAGAATATTAGAGAATTAATGCAGGATATTAGATCACTCATGATAATATTAAAGGGAACTGAATGAGGAAAAGAAGACTCACTACAGGAGCTGACTAAAACATGAGAGAAGAAATCAAAGAGGTATTAGGGTGGGATTTAGATCTTAGCCATACCAGCCTGACTCCAGGTTATGTCTCGATTGCACTAATATCACGACAATTTTACATAGCGGAGATAAAAGCTGTCCTGCGAGGTCACGCAGAACCACTGCCCTGGATGGGACATTTGGTCCCAGGCTGAAGGCAGGCTGGGCTGGCCCCTGAACAGGCTGGCTGCTGCCCGGCTGCTGCAAAAATGGGGAGAAATCCCGGTCTTTGCCCGGCAGCGGCGAGGGGAAAGTGCCAGCAGCAGGGAGAGCCGGGGGCGGGGGGAGCGGGAGGGCAGAGACACACATCAGGAAGGGCCGGAGAGGTTTCTAGGGGAGACCCCCGGGCCTTTGCCCCACTCCAACCCCCGCCACGGCCACCCCCACCCCCGATCTCCCTGGCTTTCGCCCCTGCTGACAGGCGGCTGCCAGGCATTACTAGAAAATGCTAAAAACCAAAACGATTCCCAAGAGGACCCCGTCCCCTTTTCAGCATTTATTTATTTATTTTCTTTCTCCTTGCAGCAACGATAAGTGTAGAGGCGGAGTTAAAAAAAAAAAAAACAAAAAAAAAGACATGCAGCGAAGGAGAAAAGGGCTCTGCTTGACCTCCCCAGAATCACAACCCACAAGTTTTGCTGTCTCAGGCGGGCGCAGACGGCTTCTCAGGCCGGCCCCGAGGGTGCCGGAGGGGGGGGAAGCTGCGGACCAGCCCGGGCAGCCACCGCGCCTCGCCCCCGCCGGGCCGCCCCGCACCGCCCCGCACCGCCCCGCACCGCACCGCGCCGGGTCCTCCTCCGCCAGGTCCCGCTCGGTGCGAGCGACGGCGCTGGCCGCCCACACGCAAGGACAGAACCGGTCCCGGCAAGAAAATCGTGACAACAAACGGTTGCGTCCAGATGTTCGGCTTTACTGGCCCCGTGACACACGGCATGGACTTGGCAGGCTGGATTTCAAAGAAAAGGGAGTTGTTGTTTATTTAAAAAAAAAAAAAAAAAAAAAAAAAAAAAAAAAAAGAGCAGAAAGCGCTAGGTTAAAATGCACACGCCGAGATTTTCCTGGTCCCTGGCAGGCAGCTGGGCAGGCAACTGGCTGTACTGGAAACCCACTCTGCAAACTGGACCAGCTGTGCTGCCCCGGACGAACCTTTCTTGAAAGCAACAAATTGCAGAATTTTAAAGCAAGTAGGAGATGCAACACCAACCAAAGGGCCTTAGGCCTTCCTTTTTTTTTTTTTTTCCTCTCTTTTTTTTTCCCCTTCTCTTTACAAAAAAATATATATATTAGCAAATCTACATATACCGAACATCTCCATCCCTCCCCCCGCCCCCAACGCACACTTCCCCAAACACTCCTCGCTTTGCATCCCACACCTACATGGTCCCGGCCGCGGTGTGAGAAGCCAAGGCAGGAGCACGGCTCTGCGTCCCGAAGAGGGAGATGCCCGGGGCCACCTGCTCGGTGCCGCGGGCGGTGTCTGGCCCCCAGCTCCGTCCCACCGGGCCCCGGCACTCCCTAGCTCGCCTCCTGCCTGCTGCAGCCGTCCAGGAGCTCAGTCATGAAGGAGATGTACACGATGGCTAGGCGCAATGTCTCTATCCGGGAGAGCCTCTTCTCGTAGGCGAAGGTGGGCACCTTCTTCCTCAGCTGATCAAACGCCTCGTTGAGGTTGAACATCCTCTTCCTCTCCCGTATGTTGGCAGCCTGGCGCTGGGCATAGGTGATAACCCTCTTTCTCCTGGGTCTGTCCAGGAGGGAAGCGCTGCGCATCCTCTCCTCTTCCTCCTCCTCCTCCTCCTCCTCGTCTTCGGGATCTCCATCTCCGAAGGCAGCCAGGGGCAGCCCCCGGGCCATCCCCTCCCGGAGCGACAGCGTTCTGTCACCAAAGGGAGGCCCGGAGGTGACCTCGCAGAGCCCCAAGCTCGGCCCGGCCCGGGGGGGACCCTGAGGGGCGCCCAGGGAGAGGTCGGCCACGAAATCCAGCACGGAGGCGCCCAGCAGCCCCTCCGGGCAGGGCACTTGCGGGGCTCTGCCGTGCAGCTCATCCAGCAGCCCCGGGCGCTGGTGGGCTGGGAAGAGGCTGGCTGACATCTTACTTCAGCGAGGGTTTAATCTGGTCCCCCATCCCCAGCCCCAGCGGCGTTAATATTTATAACCCCCCGGATAACAGGATTAGCAGGACTAGAAAGAGCGGCTGTAAAATTTCTCGCCGTGATGCTGATGAGAGGAGACAGGCAGCCCCCTCGGGGACGCGTGGATGCTCCCGAGAGAGGAGTCCCCGGCGAGTCAATCCTGTCACAGCGATCAAGGACAGTTCCTTCTTGGCAAAACCCTCCGCTCTTACCTGCTGAGCACTTTTGTCTCTTCTTACACACCCGCAACCAAACGATTTTCAGCCTCTTTAAAGCCCGCAGCCGCAGAGCCGGGGCTCCACTGGGCTTGTTTTCCTGCTTTCTGTCGGGATCTCTGAACCCTGAGAGCCAGCCTGACAATTGATGTCAGGCAAGTGCATGTATGCTTTTAATGATGTCCTGAAGAGGGGACCTGCACGCAGAGGGTCACCGGGGAATGTTTACCCTGTATCCCAGCGCAATGGGAGCTGAATGACAGGACCTCCATTAGCCTAAGTAAGCATTGTAGGGGACCCGATATTGCATTCCCAGTAGTAACTGTTGGAATCGCCTCTCCATTCCCCCTAAATCCCCTTCTACTAGAGTTCAAACATCTTTCCAGCGTGGCGGTAAAAGCCTGCTACGTAAAGCTCATTTCGGTCCGGGCATTCTCAAAGCACTTGCTTTGAAACTCCTTCCTCCTGCCCATGGAGACGAGGATAAGCTGGTCCCAGTCAGGGCAGCGGTTCCTCCTACACCTTTGCTGGAGCCGTCCCGGTCACCGGCGGCGCACGGAGGAATCAACCTGGCTGCCGGCACTGATAACGCTGGATGCATTGATAGCGCTGGATACACGGCGCAAAAATACCGTGAAATGCGTATAAACACACCCGTACACCCGACACCGCTGAATACCTTTCTTTGATCAAGGTTTCCTTGGGGACGGACGCTGGGCACTGTTTTGCTTTTTGCCTCGGGAGGCGGGAGGAGGTGAGAGGTTGTGTCCTCACGCTCCCACGCCACAGACCGTCTCTGAGGAAAGAGCCCGGCCCTGGCGGCCCCTGGCAGCGCCAGATGCTCTCAGGTTGAACGGGATCGATTATCTTTGGCACACGCTTCGGGCACACGGCTCGTTCGGGAGCGGCTGCCCGTGGCTCTGGCGCTGCCTTCCCGAAGCCTGATCTTTGCCTTTGTCATGCGTTGTTGCCACCCTCGCTTTGGGGCTAATTAGTCTCTAATTTCTAAGGGGATCTCAAAGCACATCAGATCAAAGGAGGAGGGGGTGGTGGTGGTGGGGTGGTGGTGGGGTGGGTGGAGGCCGAAGGATCTCGCTCCCCAAAAATCCTTCCTGTTTGCCTACAGGACCGCAAACATTTCCCACCGCGGACCGGGATGTGCCGGCATTTATCCAACACCGTGAGCGAACCGCGCATCCCCTTTTCCTGGGGAAAGCCGCCGCGGGAAAGACACTTCGCCTCCCAGATCATCCCCCCCCCTCCCCGCCTCCCTCCACCCCCGCACCCCCCCCCCGGGCTCCGCGGGCTGTCAGGGGCGGGGGCGGGCAGGGCGCTGCCTGCGCGGCTCGGCGCGGAGGGCGGGGGGTGCGGAAGGTTGAGCAGGGGGTGCGGAAGGTGAGCGGGGGGGGTGCGGAAGATGAGCGGGAGCGGAGCTACGTTGGACAGCTCCGGAGCGGCCGCGGCGGCACGGCGGGTACCCGGGGCGGGGGGGGGGGGGTGTCGGGGGGACGGGGACGGGGGGCTGTCCCTCCCCACCCTTCCTCCGGGCCGACAACCGACATCTCCCCATCCCGCCGCGCCACCACCATCGCCACTTGCCGCCGCAGCGACCGGCGGCGTTGTGCCTGCTGTAACGACTTAATGGCATGCCTGAGGTTAAATAAAGAGCAAATAGCGGGGAGACTGCTTTTATTCCTAACAGCGCTAAGAGGTTTCTTAGCGAGCAGGGGCAGAGTGGCACAGAAACGCGCTTATTTATGACAAACATCGTTCATTAAAACACCTGGTGAATGAACTAATATGGCCAAGAGGAGCTGTAAAGCATGTGTTAAGAGACGTACTAACTAGAGAGCATCCAACAGTAACAGTAAGTAGAAGAGCTCTAAATGTTAAGTGTTACATACACAAGTGTTACGCTCGGTGGACAAAAGATCAGATAAACATTTATGATCGATCCGCAAAGGAATGTAACTTGTTTGAGCTCCTTCTAGATGAGGTGGCAAGTATTTCGTTTAAGGACGTGGAGGTAGAAATTAAGGACAAATGTCAGCAAAGATGTGTTACCACAGGGTGCAAAATTATCGGGGAAATACAAATACTTCAGGTAATGAAACAAATGAATGGAGAAATGTGAAATCATCAGCCCTGTGTCAATCTTAACACGAATTTCCCGTGGTGTGGGAAACCGGCAGTTAGAAGAGGATCGAGCAGCCCTTCACCACGATCTCTTCAGAAAGAAACTCTTGCTCAAGTCTCTAGTTTCAGATTTTTGCAGAACACAAACTACAAAGACAACCGGAACCAAAAGCGTTTTATATTGCGAGAATGTAAAGGGAGAAGGTTGTTGAGCCAGTATTGGACCAGTAAGGGATATAACATAAAACATAAAAGATTAATGCAGAGTGTGCCTGTCAATGAACCCTTAAAGGAAGTGCTAAAGCCAGGACTGCGCCAGGACTGCGGGGTCCTAGCAGAAAATGAAGACTTGTAGCGAAGGTGAATCCTCCTGTCAGATTGATTTTTTATCGCTGCTTTGTTTCCTGTTTTTTTTTTTTTTTTTCCTGTTATTCAGGCTAAAATATTGATTTTTTTTCTCTTATATTAACTATTTTAAATTATGTAGAATAAGCTCAATGAACTGTGATTTGAGGTATGTTTTTGAACATGTTTGGCGATTTTTATCACATTGGGGAAAGTATGGAGATGAGGAAATGCATAATGAACACCCATGCTGCAGGAGACAGCTTTTCAGTGCATAGACAATACAACGATGTAGGGAAAGCAGGATGAACTCTCATAAGAGGCTGTTTTATACTCTGAAATCTTCTCAGACCAGATTAGATGCTCAAACCTGTGTTCTAGATTTGTTTTAACTAAGAATACAGTTTGCTCTATAATAGTTTAGTTTCCTTCACCCACCTCATATCCTACCTTTCCATTTCATTTATCACAAAAAAATTTGCTCACAAAATGTTTACAGATGCTGAGCTACATCTGCAACTATTTGTGTAATTATTCTTCTTCAGAAGTATCTGTGATATGATTCTTGATAATTTTGAAAATTAATGTCTTTTAGCAAGTCTCCCTATATACCAAATCAAATATCCTTTATACTAACAGGTACGAGGAGAACGGGCATTTTAATTCACTGTACCTCTATGGAAATAGTTTTAGTCCTGTTATAATCCTGCATGCTGAGTCCCTGTGCTGGCAATTTTCCACATTATCACACAGGAAAAGACAGACACTCTGATGACTCCCTATTACTGATTGAGATTTTACAGATTTTACCAGTGACTTGTACTTTACTGGAAAATTCGCTGGAAGTAAGCAGTGATTTTGGGATGCTGAAATAAGGGGGCACTATCCATCAGACGTGGCTTTGTAAGTAAGGAGCTGAAACTTGCTGTCTACTCCAGAAACCACAAAAGTTAGACATGCAACTGAAAATAAAAATGCCTACGCACTTTTCTTGTAAAATGGGAAAAATCTTCTCTCCTTTAATTGAGCTATTAATAGCAGAGAGTTGCTATCATTCTCAAACCCTGGTCTGAATAACAGAAACAGATGTACTGTGTAGCAGGTTAATGCTGTCTTTTTCAGCCTACTGGCATTGCAGCTGTCTGGTCTTGTTGTTAAACCTGAAAAATTACAGTAATGTCCATGGATCAGGACCTCATTACCTTAAAGCACAGAGCACTTCCTGTCCTGTTGAGGTCACAGTTTGCGTTCCTGACAGACCAGACCAGATCAGCACAGTATATATATGTGGAGATAGGGTGAACTCGCAAGCGAGTAGACAGAGTTTGGAAAATATCTTAGCTTGACACCTGCTCAATCAGTGGTGGAGAGGAAGTGACTATGGGCACCACTCATGAATTAATACAAAAAGGAAGTTTTTAAGAAAAGCTAGCTGAAGACCAGTCAGTTTTGATTCTAGAAGAATGTAGTGCTATTCAGATGAAAGCAGAGCAAAACGTGATTGAATGTGGTATCACTGGAAGGGTAAAGGAGACATCTGATGTCTCAATGTGTTATGAGATTATATAAGCAGGGAACATTGGACTGTGATAGAATTTATGTTCAAAGAGTTTATGGCCGATTCATTTGTGAAGCTGAAGGAGGCCAAACGAAAAGTATTAGATGAATTGGTCAGTACTGTTTCAAGTAGCTTGCAACAAAACCAGAAAGGAGGAGACTGCTGAAGCCTAAGCCAAATTCAAAGCTAATGTAGACCAGAGGAAGCAGTGACTTGATGGTTGAAACAGCTGGGAAAGTCTTTGATACATTGGAGATAGATGAAGTGTACGGAGATGAGGATAAGTTACCGCACTTTGACTTCTGCAGATCTCACATGCTGAAAGAATTGATTGACTCCATCAGTTAAGAAAAATAAAATGGATGCTAGAAATGGGCTCATATTATCTAACTGCTGGCTCTTATCCAAGTACCAAGTTATCATGGAGACACTGAGTCCTGCAGGGCACCTGTAGTGGACTCTATGGAACACTTGAAGTCTGTCTCCCCTGATGGACTTTCTAAGGAGCCTGGGGATGTCAGCTCCTAACACAGCTCACTTCAGTCCTGTGGGATGAACCTTCACCCTAGATTTAGGGGTTTATGAATAAACACTAGAAAAAAATCCAGTAAGATATATATCCAGAGTATGTGGGTGAAGACAGCTGGATATATTTGAGTGCAGTGACTAGAATCTGAGTCTGTAAGAATTCTCTGCAACCCTACGTGTATAAGCAGTATAAGAATTAACTTTATTGCTTATGCTGACGATTTATATGAGTACCCTCTGCTCACAAAGCAGGTGAATTATTACTAGTCCAGTGTAGGGACTAGTTCTGTTCTTAAAATCAGAATATATCCAGTGAAGCCGGAGCATGACAGTCTGGTGCTAGCAGTAATTTTAGGCACTGATCCCACATGCATCTGACTGTCACAGCCTGTCTTTAATAGGACTCCAATTTGAATACAAGCACCTACTTACAAAAATCAGGTTTCACAGCTTGGCTCTCCTTGAAAAAAATGTGGCATTCAGTAACATCATTGTTCCCTGACACAGGAAATCATTAGCAAAACTCAATATTTTGGGAAAAACCTAATAAAACTAGGCACCTTCTGCCAGTAAAGTGCAATTCATTTCTATTTACAGTTGTATTACACACCATTTGAAGAGTTTAAAGAAGTAGCTGTTGATATTTCCCCATATGGGACCAAATGACAAAGAAAAAGTTTGAAAGTGCAGTTCTGGGTAAATCATAGACAAATGAAATGAATAGCTGTGGTTAGGGTGTGATGTGATTCATCATGCTTATGAAGTTTTATGAATGATACTTTTTTCCTTAATCACAACCTTAGGGGTGGGAGGGATTGAGAACAGGACATGTATTAAGGTTGGAATGTCAACCTTAACTTTGAATTTCCTGGATTTTTATCAGTGTGCATGAAAAAATGTAATGTTTTTTAAACATAGCTTCTTTCATCTTGATTTTGCTATGTAAATACTGTTTGTGGAAAATGGAATGCTATAAAAATGTGTATTGTTTACCTAGGAGTCTAGATTTTTTCCTTAATCTTTATTACAATTCATTAGTTTTATTATTGTACAATTATGTACTAGAGACATTAGTTAACGCTTTTTTCTCTTCCACTTCTCACAATTTGTAATATGCAGGGAAATGTCAGGCTGAAAGTTACAGTTACTTAAAGATATTGCTTATATTTCAACAGAATAAACGTATGTATGATGGTGGACCCAGATTCCTTACCAGAATCCCATACATAGGCTCCATTTTTATTTGGTGGGATGACCTTGGGTCAAATTAGCCATTTTGTCTTTTGACCTACTCAGCTTTAGCTGTTCTGACACTGACAGAACACACGGCAGGTAGGATCTTCTACCTTTGGTTCCGTTTTAATTTTTTAGAATCTGGACATTACCTGCTTCATTTTATAGAATCTGGAATTGCCGGCTGATTTTTTGTAGCTCACAAATGCGTCTCCTGCAACTAGCAAGGAAGCCTACGCTGAAACTCATCTGTAAAGAACAGGTCCCCTTTGCCAAGCTTCTTAACCATCCGCTGCCTTGCTAGCTTCTGGTTTTGCTATTCTCCTAAGGATATGGAATTTCTTTCCCTGCTAGTCCTGAATACCCTTTTAACAGTTTGTGGCTTTGTGCATATTTATGACAATGGCCTCCAGTATCACAGTATTACAGTATCACATAGTTATTATTCCCACTGAATTTCCATTTCATTCCCATTCAACACATTAGAAGCTACTAATATAATGAGTAGTGTTTTCTTTCCTTCTTGTTGCTCAGTGTTTCATCTTCTTTTTTTTTTCTGTGACATATAAGTCATGATGTAAATATAAGATTAATAATGTTTCTCATGTTGCATCAGCTGCCATATCATTGTGCTTGATAGGTACGGACGGAATAAGTGTTGTTTTTGTTTGCAGATGGGAAGCAGAAATAAAACAATATGGCAAATAGAAACAGAACAACTATGGCAAATAGAACAATATGGCAAATTGGAATTGAGGGTTCCGATTTGAGTTGTCTAGAATTTAATTTCTGGGAGTATTTGTGTTACACAGCCTTTTTACCTTGCGAAGACCCCATTAAGCTACTCTGCTGTGAGCACTAGGCCCTTCCATAAGTGGTGTACAATTTTTAGATGAAATATATGTAATACATGTTAATCAAACAATTTATTAACATATATCTGGAATGTTTTTTTATTAACAACATGGAGACAGCTTTGACTGCTTACTAACAAAGGGTTTGATTTTGGAAATGCAACTTTTAAAAAAAATACATACCAGTTTTATTGTTATTTTCTAAATTTTTTTAAAGTAAACTGCAAAATGAAAGCTTCCATCAGATGTTCCATCATCATGTGTTTGTGGCAGGGCTGAAGTCTTTAGATCCATCATGCTACTTGCTGCCTTTAAACCTCTGAAGCCAAATGTTATCCCCCACCGTCTGCCATCAGGACCTGAGGGAAGATGGCATACTTTGCCAGATTTCACAGATGTTTGGTGGCAGCAAAACAGTATTGAGGAGAGGATGATTTGTTCCTGTCTACAAAGTGAATGTGACTTATTGCCACTTCTCATTTCTGATAAACTAGATCCAACCTGATCTATCCTTATCAATGTCCCATCTCTTTTTTTGTTCTGATTCACTGTCATGTTCCACCTCTTCTGCCTTTCTCCTGTCCTGCCTTCTTGGGCCTGTTACCTTAGTTTCCACGTGGAACATGGTTTAGTCTTACCTCCCTGGGCTTCGATCTTCTACTCACCTCCTTAGGGTCAGCTGTGTTTTCCTCAAACTCCAGCTTCTCACAGTTTGTTTATTTTTTCTCTCTGTCTTTAACCATATAGCCCATTTTCATTTGCAGTTAGTGCTGTCCATCCCCAGGCCTTGCCCTGGCACAACAACTCAGAGTTGCACTAATTTTACCTGAGCTCAAGCATGGGTAGAATCCTTAAGGAATCTGGCAATTGTAATGCAAACGTGCAAGCAATCTAGAATATTTAAAGGCTTATAATTTGTTGCCTACTCTAGCAGGGCAGGTCTTCAATGAGATATCCTCTCAAAAACATTTGATTTTCAGAATTTTGAAGGATGAGGAAAACAATACATTTCCCAGTAGCTTTGCTCTACACACAGCCATTTTGAGTGGATTAAATAATAAAAAGGTATCATTAATGTCAGTGTAACTGATTTTAACAATTCATAACAATATGAGTAGTTATATTAACATCAGTATTAAAGTTACTTAAACTGGTGTTAGCTATATAGATTCATAACAGCTGAAAGGTAAGGAAGTCCAAACATATTTTTTTAAATCACATGTTTTTAAGCCCATTTATCTGATTGCTATGGGTATGTGTACAGGGAAGGAGACTAACCTGAGAATTTTTAAATATCTTTCATGCTAAACTCCCAGTAGAAACATTGCCAGTCTAATATATCTCTAATCATCTGTGCCATACAAAACAGTCATCTGTCTTGATTTTCTGTTTATGTTTTTGGGAAGTATGGGATTGAATGTTTTGAACGCTCCTGAATCTGCATTTCTTTAGAAAATGTTTCAAAGGTGGTGGAAGGTGTTGCTTACTGCCAACTGAGATGACAGAATCTATCTTTTTGACAGAAAAAAAAATGGGAAAGGTAAGCATTTGTCTATTTAAAAATCTTGTGTAAGCTTGTTTTTTCCAATTACATGAATCACTGCTTACTGGAGAATTTACGTATAGGTTTTTAACTATTATTTGACCTTCCTTTGTTATTCCCCTTAGAATTCAAGAAAATATCTCATTTTCAGGTACCCGGTCATGTTGCTTATTCAACAAAGAAACTCACGTGCAGTTGTGTCATAGACACTAACTTATACAACATAGCTAAAATGACACTGTAATTTTATTTGTTTTGGGTAAAAAGAAAAGAACGTATTAATCTTTTGCGGTTATTAGGAACAAACAATGAGTCAGGGTGCTGGATTTTTTTTGAACAACCACACTAAAGCAGTCTTTCCTCACTGTAAGCAGGTCATTGCATTGCATCCCTTGTTATCCTTCCTCCTATTTTCTGTGTATTTCAGGTTGTGCCAAAGCAGAAATCTTGCTATACTGCAGAGTCTTGTGCTTATCAGTAGTTATAATGTAGGAATTATCATGAATGAGTAGAAGGCTTTTAGAACTAAATAAGGAACAGGTGGGTATGTTCATGTCTGGGAAAGTTGTGGCCTAGCCCTGGCTATCAAAGAAGAAAACCAGACATCACTTTTGTGGAAGTGAAGTATTTCTCCCATTCCTTCCCCAACATGAAGAAGAGGAGACTTTCCTCTGTTATCCCCTCTGATTATCACAAACATATTGCTTCCCATCACACATCAGATTAGAAGATCTTCCAGGCAGGGAGTGAATCTTCCTTTATATTTCTGCTGGTAAGAGGGGAAGCCCAGACATTACTGAGCATTTCATGCATCACCAGAAGATGAGACAAAGATTAGCTTTTATGCAGTTCATGACAAAATAGTATATTTTAAAGGGAGGAAGAGTTAACAGAGTCATAGCCTAGCTGGAGAAGGGGAAGCAGGAGGTATGAATATACACTGTCTTGATGGCAGTGGTGTGGAGGGAAGGTGAACCCTTCCCTACTGCACCAGTAGGGCTGGAGAGAGAGCTAGAGCTAGTTCTGGGAAGGTTACCACACACAGATGAAGCTCAGAGCTCTTGGAATTGAAAATGGTTTTAATTTTTCAAATTCCAAATTCTGTTCAGTGAAGGAAAAATGTAACATAGGCAGGCTGAACTTTAAAAGTTGTAGCAACTATTGCAGTACTACTTATGGACACAGTCGTTTGAGGGCACAATAGTAAATCAAACCATACATAAGTAGTACATTTTAAAGGAAAATAGCAAATTAAAAATGCACCCAAGTGAATATTCAAGGCTAGAGAGTGAGGAATGAGGACTCATACTCCACCTACTCTAAATTCACTGATATCAACACGGTTTCTTCATGTCCTCTTCCCCAGCTCGTCTTTGCTTAAGATTTGCCCAACCTCAGAGAATTCCTGAATAATGCAGTCTCATCCCCGTTTAGGGATTTTCCCCAGGCTAGCAATGAGGAACAACAGTGTCAATTTATTTGCACAAAGGATATGGTGAATCATGGTCAGCTTCATCCTTGCCCCAGACCACAAGTGCAATTATATAAGCACTTAAAAAAGGACCTGCAATCATTTACTGCTACCCATGTAGACCCAGGGTCCTGGCTATGGTCTCTTTTGCTAACACTAGAGTGAGTGAGTTGTAGAGAGTAATATTATTCTGTTCCTCTGTCTTTTTACATTGCCTTCCATTCACACATCGTGTAGAACATGCTAAACTGCAAGCATAGGCATGTACATAATACACCTGCAAAATGTGTAAGTATATCATTTTGTGAAGGTGTAAACTGAAGAGAAGTAGGTTCAATTATTTGCGTTGGATAACCAAAATACATTAGTTGCAAAACTAAGAACAAAACCACTGTCTCTGGTCTACTAGCTTAATTCTTTAATTGCTAGGTAATCCTTGCTCACAAAGTCAGGGAAAGTCAAATCACTCACTTTTTCTTTCAAAGCTAAACCTCTCTGGGATTATCTCATTTGTGAGACCAGATCCAGAGAAAATAAGTTAGGAACGGAACAATCCCTTTTAACTTTAGCTCCAGAAAGATGGAATAATTAGGCAAATCTATTTTCTTTCCTACTTTTCAGAAATAAAAAAAGGACAGATATAAATCTCATTTTACTTAGCTCAGGTAGAAAATCAGCATTGTGAATTAAAACCTTGATATACAGTAGTACACAGTATTCATTCAGAAGGAGCGTCCTAGGATGTTAAAGATTAGCCATGGTGGTTTTGGTTTAGTCTTTATTGCTATGAGAGATTTTTTCCAGGATTTCTTGACTCATTCCACTAAGCCTGTGTTGAAAGGGAGTTTCTTAATGCATTCTGAAGCAATCACATAATTTGTAACTTTTTTTTTTCATTTACTGTTTAGTACTGGAGTTAATTTCTTCAGAATATTTTAAACCACATGTGTTTTAATTGCATTGTGAATTTTTGAAATTATTAATATTATTTGATTTATTATTCGAAGACAAACATGCTAAGGAGGTTTTAAAGCAGTCAGGAGAACAGGGAGTTCTAGTTAATAACCCATTAATATTAAAAATCATTATCTTATCAAAAATTACATTAAAATTAATCATTGGATAAAAACAACTGTAGATCTAGGTAGTTGTGTAAAGTTACTAAGAGACATATTTACCCCAGTGCTCTTTTCAATGACATTGGATTCAGGAAAATTTTCCACTGGCCATGTGTAATGCATATTAGGCATTTTACAAAATAGTTTTGCTCAGAGGGATGGAAAAGAAGCAAAAACTTGCAGTATCACTCTGCAGCTAAAACAACAGGTGCTGTGTTTTCAGTCAATGATAGAACTTACTGCTATATGGCCAGTCTTATGCTTGACAGCAAAATCTAGGAAAAATAAAGGAACTTAAGAGGTCAAGAAGTCAAAGGTTTAAAAATGGACATTCTTTTTTTCCCACAGAGAGAAGTTCTCTAACAATGACTCAGACAAGAAGACAAAAAGATCCAGTGGGTCTCTTCCAGAACTTGGACTTTTCAGATTTTATCTGCCGCTGTTTACCATTTTATTTTTCATGTTTTCTAAGCAGAGGGCTTACAGAAAAGCACCATGAAGCCACAGGAATCCTTTTTGTCCATCAGCCTATGGAAATCCTTCCTCATTTTATCTTCACAGTTCAAACAGTGATGACTGGAACATCAAGGACCAGTGTAGCCTTATGCATCCACTTGACCAGTCTAAGACCTCTCACTAGCTCTCCTTTTGGCTAAACAAAAACATTCCTGATGAATTAAAATGCAAAGGGAACATGCAAGAAGTAGGAAGAAAACAGCTGAAAATGCACGTTTATAGTGCTTTTCTTCGGTATTTAGGGACAAGAGTGTGAAGACCAATGTCTAGTCAGAATTAAAGTAGTCAGGGACATTAAAGGCAGTGAGAGAAGACTCTGCAGATATCTTAGTTGAAAAACAAAGTTCAAGAAAAATATGAGTTTGATGAGGTAGACAACCTAGTGAGAGATGATAGAGAAAAGGTTGAAGTAGTCTTAACCATTTTTGTCTCAGTTTTCACAGGCAAAGCCTGATTTTGTGCCTCTGTGTGGACCAATGCAGTTTGGTAAAGAAAGGGAAACCCAGTAACGCTGTAGAAATAGGGTAAGTATTACTGAGAGATGTTTAAAAATAATGGAGCTGGATGGGATTCACCCAAGGCCATTGAAAGAGCTGGCTGCAGTGATTGCAAGGTTGCTGTCTCTGAAAAAACCTGTGGTTATCAGGGAAGACCTTTTGATGGCTAACACTATGTCATCTTGAAGAAAAGTGATAGGAGGACTTGGGCAATTGTAAGTCATATTAATCCTTGTAAAGATTGTAAAGCATGTCCCCTTGGAATCTGGATTCAAACACATGAAAGCTCCCTATGTTAGGGAGAGTATGGGAGCAGACCAAATGAAGTTATTATTGTCCTCTGCTTGGTACTGATGAAGCTGTATAAGGAAAACAAAGCCTAGTTTTGGAACCCCCTAGTAATTGAGGGATGCTGAGAAACAAGAGATTGCAGTGATGCACTTCGAAGGTGATCATGAAGAGAGATTGAAGAAGCTGGACTTGTTTGGTCTGACAAAGAGGAGGATAAGGAATGATCTATTAGCAACCTAGCAACCTGCAGCTACTAGAAAGTGAGATGCAAAGATGACAAAAACACCTTAATTGTGGCAGACATATAGCACAACACTGGAACAGGCTGCCCAGAGATGATGGGGAATCTTCATCCTTGAAAGTTTTCTAGGCAGGACAGCACTAAGATACGTCTGGCCTGACGTAGTGCTAGCAAAAGTAAACTTTGTGTGGGAGAAATCTCCAAATGTCCCCTACAAACAGCATTTCTATGATCCCACAATTCTTGGAATCCAGAGTTCTGAACCCCAACGTCTTTCCCCCTGGAAATAGCACACTTCCTCCCAACAGGAGGAGATGACATGTCCCCTTGTCCTCAGGTTCTGAAAAAATTTCCACAGAGAGTTTATTTAGGATAGATGGCCAATAAAGGCTCTTGATTTGTCATCATGGCATCTGCGAAAACATACACGAAATACAGCAGAATATTTTGATACAATAGATCTGAGCTTTTAAATCAATGATTAGGCCCCCAAAAGGCAAAACACTTATTTGTGTTCATAGATATTCGTAGAGCAGTAGTGTCATTCACTTCAAGTGCAATGAGAACTTGAAATTATCAAGCACTTAAGTGATTTGCTGACTTGTGGCTTCAGTTCTGCTTTAAAATGAAGTAGTGAATGTAAAAGGCAGGGGTCTGTGCAGAATGCTCACTACTCACAAGCAAGAAACCAAAAAGAAAAAGTAATCAATCAGTCAGACGATTAACTATCTAAAAAACTAACATGGAAGACATTACCTTTTTTAATGGCTTATTTACAAAACTGTTCAACCAGCCAGAACATAATTTCAGTGTTCAGATTCTTACCTTGGAATTTGTCCTATTCAGTCACTTGTAGAGAACAGAGAACAAACATCTGGAACACTACATTAAAAGAAAACATCAGCATAGAATTGTCTTAATGATTAGATGATACATTACCTAGACTTAGGGTGGAAACTCACTAATTTGTGCTGTACAGGTGAAGATATTGCGCGTCATGTCTTTTCCTCTCTGCTTCTATTGTACAGAATTCCAGACTGAACTGCAGTTTTTACAACATACAGATGCATAGAGATCTGCATGCATACAGTATGGATTTCGCAGGACTGTGAATAATTTTAAGTGTTTGCATTGGTTGTTGGTTTTAATCTTTTAGACACATGAACTCTTGAATTTTTATCAGGTTTTCACAAAACTTTGGTACAGGATTACGCATCTTAAAAAATTGCATGCTTTTACTGTAAGTCTGAGAAGAATTTATATCCCTAAGGCTTTCCTCTAGGATATCTTTTGACATCAAAAAGGTAAAATTATAAATAGATTCTATTTCTTTCAGATGTCTATTTAATTTTTTTTTCTTCCAAACACTGTAATTTAATTTTAAAGTTCACTTTGAAAATAAACAATAAATGAATGTGTTTTCAGAGATAATGCTTTCTCTTTGCTCAAAATAAAAGCAGACATCTGGTTTCTAAACTATTATCTTTTAATTGTCTACCTAATCACTAGTTTTGTGGAATTCCAAAATGGCATTTATTTACCAATCAGAAAAATATGTTGCTGACAGAAATCTCTCTTTTTGCGCATGTATATGCATACCACTTTTTCTCTTTTATGTCCCGTATCTATCATTTCCATCCACTTAGACAAAGCTATACGTTTAAAGTGTTGTAAATACAACAAACATTCTCATTGTGTAGTGCTTGCTATTTTATTTAATAGCAAAACCAGCTTATTCCATCAACGGGCCTGTGTTCAATGAATACTACTAGTATTATGTTCATAGACGTGAATATATATATAATATTCATTTGATCTCTACCGTTTCTGCTCTTTGCTATCATTCACAGTCTATTGATATAAAACAAGTTCTATCTATCCTTCCACCCAGATGGTTGACGTTACATGTGATTGTATGAAAGCTCTGATATGAAATGCCTATGGCTTACTGGATTACCCTCTCCCCACATGTTTCAAATTAATAATAAAAAAGAAAGAAAAAAAGAACCAGTGCAATCTTGCTACAAAAGAACAAGAGTTTATTGTATAACAGGATTGCAGATGTGGAAAGGTGCTCATAATAAGGCTACACTATTTTTGTTTCATTGTGCATCTGGAATGCCAAAGGATCTTTAAGGCACTAGGAGCTCATACTAGACAGTCTTGGCTTTTTGATTAACTTAATATTCAGAGAAATGATTCATTTTTGTAAACTCTGTGCCATTCATCATCATATTGTCATTTATGTAATCACAAAATAATTTACAAAGTCAAGATTTTTTTCTAATTTCTGAAACAATTTTAAGACATCAAAGACTTTCAGATATAAACATCAAAGAGCAGTCCAAATCAGAGATTTCTGGCTAAGACAGTTTAGTTCATTTAATATCCTCTGGTTTTCTAAGGATTAAATTACAGCATATAAAATTCTTGGAATCTGTCTAAGCAAGCTGTACTGTATATTTATTATTTATTACAGTATGGCTTTTTTGTGGGGCACAGGACTTTGCGGTAGAGAAGATGCCATCTTTTCAATTTATCAAACCAGCAGCAAATTCTTGTGAAATATTAGAGATACAATGATCTAATTCTACTGGGAATGGAGAGATGTGTTAACTGAGGAAATATTTGCACATGAGCTTAGGATGAAATGCAGTTCTTTCCTTGTAATCGGCCTGTTACAGAGGGATGCTTATATGAGTTTAATAAGAATATTCTGGGGAAAGTAAGACAAGTCAAGAATGAAATGACTTCTTCACAGGAGGAATAATTTCAGTCGCTATAGTTTATGGAAAACAGTAGGCCAGGTTTCTAGTATTGGCTAAGCACCTAATTCAGAAATGCTTTCCATGCTTTTCCACAATTTAGAGCAGGGTGACACCAGAGAAGTTGGTCATATGGATGCTGGGCATCGCATGCCACTGGCACACATGTCAAGTCCTAGCCAGAGAATTTAGAAAGCACAAACAATGTAATTTGATCTAGTCAAGAAATGAATCAGTAGAGACACATGAGGTTTTTCTGTGCATGAGGGGAAATATAAACAAATGTAGTTTCATCCACTATCCACCTAAGAAAGGCAGGATATTAGGGATTGCCTTCAAGTAATCAAGGTAGGTAGAAATGTATGCCTGGCTTACCAAATATCAAGGAGGATCCTGCCAGGGAGAACAGCTACATGAAGTACAAGCTCTATACACAACTTGTTCCCATAGACTAAATAACTAAACTTCCAAATACTTATCTTTGAAAGACATGCTACCACCCTTTCAAAAGCAGCCTACTTACTGGAGGAACTGAGTTTCTGGGAATTGGATCTCATGCTACTATACAACAACATTTTGCCCAGATGGACTTCTATTCTAATATTCGCAACAGGCTGGGTTAGTTCCAAGACAGTTCAGAAATGCAAGCAACAAAATGCATGGTTTCTAAATCAAAAACCATAGTTCTTTTATATTTACATTCCTACTCTCTCTGTTAGGAAGATAATGAGATTACATGTAGAACAGTCACATCAGACCTTGAATGCAGAATTATTGTTCAAGATAAACCTCCAGGCAAAAAAATATTCTATAAACAGGAACAAACACTTGACTTTTTACCAAGATTTTTATCTTTCAGATATTCCAGTGCAAAATTCTAAATTGCATGGCTGTGTATAACCACTAGAACTCAATTATATCATTCTCTTTTCTCATATCCATGAAACTTTATTTTACAAATATACTTTGCAAAATAACTTCTGCTCGCCTTGTGTGAGAATGTGAGAAGAAGACATGGGGGAACATGTACCATGCTGGTATAGCCCTGCTACTAGCATGAAGGACACGCTGCACATCAGTTCTTATTTCTATCCAACATTTCATAATCACATACACCATTGATGAAGCTTTGTGCCTAACCACTCAGAGAAGAGAGAAGACAAACTGGTTTGAAAGAGAGAGATGGCTACATCCTCCTCTGTACAGTTAATCCAGGTGAGACAAGTACAGTTAACACTTTTAGAGTGTGAATTCCTCTGGCTCTGGTCCCTTAACATATTTGCAAGGTACCCATCATGATGCACTATGTGGAGTTGGTACCTTATAGTTAGGTATAAAAGCAATTTTCTCAATGGCTTGCATTTTGTGCAGTTTAGTTTGTGTTTGGGTTAGAAGAGGCTCCTGAGAAAGGAGGGGAGGAAGGGGACAAAGGCTCCTCTCAGCCTCCATCAGGATTGGATTAAACCCAGGAAAGACAACCAGGGCTCTAGAAACTTTCTGGGCTGAGTACAAGGAGCAGCCAAAGAGGAAGCCTTGGAACAAAAGCTTAATTTTAGCAGGCTTTTGAAGATGAATTTTAACTTAAGTAGGGGCTGGGATTTTCCTTTCATTGCTACCACATAACTGTCAGAAAGAAGCTAGAGACTTTGATATCTAATTTAGTTAAGAAAATTGTAGAGGTAGGGTTACAGTCTCCTAGCATTTGAATAAATTCTTGCCCCAGTGTTAATACAGGGAGCTTTACTGAGGGATTTATTCTGTTCCAGTATGCATCTCTGTTTGCATGTATTTGGATGAGTTGTGTATCTGCTGAAAGGGTTGTGGCTCTGTGAGGATTCTTTGAAAAAGGGGTTATAATTTTGGTGGACTGGAATTTTGTAAAAGCTTGGCTGGATTCAGAAAGGACATACAGACTTTTAAATAAACAACATTTTGATCACATTGCTATTTGTCGTTCCTCAGAATATTATCCAAGGAGAACAAGAAGCTTTAACAAGCTTTATGTTTCCTGAGACAAGGGCCATTTTTAATGTGTTTTGTTCAGTGCCTCTGTGCAGTCAGGCTCAAGTTCTGCCTTCAGGCATTGTTAAAATAAAAATATTACGTTAAAAATCATGTCATATTTGCCCCATTCCAGTGAATAAGAGAAGTATTATTTTAGGATTAATAGCCAAATTTTTCCACCACCCAGTAGCATCCCCAGAAGAGACATAGCATGTAGGTACCTGCAGGACTTTCTCTCACTCACTCACCCACTCGCGCTCACACTCACACTCACGCACACATTCGTTCTCTCTACTCTTACCTTGCAGGCATCCCTCCTTTCTTTAGGTTCCCTACAGCTGACACCTGCTCCCGTACATTCCCTGTATACCCTAGGTAGCAGCAGCTCACTTTGTTCAGGCATACTTGGCATCTCTATCCTTTCCCTCAGCTCTGGTTCTGTATATCAGGGTATTTGCACACCAGTCTTTGCTCTGGGGGTGCTTTTTGCTACAATATAAGTGATTTCATTCACTCGTCGTGGGCATAGGGACACTGATTTCTGTATGCTTCAGTCCAAATGACCATTCGCCAATGTATTCTGCAAGATTACTTTTCATTTTAGACTCTGATTTATTGTCAAAACCAGATGAAGTGACATTCCCTATCAGTCTGATCAGCAGGCAGTGGCAAGCAGCTGGCTTTGCCTAATAATATTGATGTAACTAATAAAATGTTGTATTTGGAGAATGTAGAATTTTAAAACTTCAATTTGACATTAATTGCCTTAAAAATGGGTAAAGTGTGTTCATATTTATAGTATTTATAATTTTATATATTAACAGCTCCAGTTCTTCTTCACCAACTCTAAGAAACAGCAGATGTTCTTATCTGTGTTGTATCCCTTCCTATTAATTGCACAGGTGGTGAGTCTTCCAAGAGTGTGGTATCACAGTATTACTGTTTCACTGAGTAAGCAGAGCAACAGTGACTTCCCTAGTGCTAAAGATGAATCCAGTCAGACACTTTTATTCAAAGAGGTTTGGATTCAATGAGAATTTGCAGTTTAACAGAACTTGGCCATGTGATTTAGTTCTGCATTCTTTTTTTTCAACCCCAAATTAAATATTTTTGTTTGTCCGATCAGTCAGAAAATGTTGCAGAATATTGGTTTGGAGTTAACTTCAATCCCCCGTACCAATGTTTTGTGGGGTCCCTAGACAGCAAACTAAAGAAGAAAAACTGCTATTCGTAAAAGACGACACACAAAATTGTGTCATCTCAGAAAAGCAGCTTACAGTAGTTCATTAATAACAGCAGTATACATAATCCATGGATGGTGCTCTCAGGAGATTTATTCCAAAAGACTATGAGAAGAGTTTTGACATGTGAGTTGCTGGTATGGTTGTTTGGACCTTTCATGATATCTTTGTGGATGAAAAAAGCTCTAGAAGCGGCTCCTGTGGCAGGACATGATCTCTCATGTTCCTACTCAAAGGCTGACCCCAAGAGGAGAGACATAGATTGAACAGAGATGTGCAACATGACATCCCTCTGACAGAATGGCAGGTCTAAAGCCCTGAGGGCTGAAGAGGTAAGCCTGTTCTATGTTAAAGCTTCCCCATGCGTGTTCCTTTTTTCCATGCAGTTATTTAGTCTAATTTAAAACTCTGGACAGTTGAACTTTGTGGGATTTGTTTAATTGGGGCTTAACTCATCTTTAAGATGATTCTTTACAACATAAAGTGATTTCCACCCTGTTGATTAACTGACTTTATTGAATAAGTGGCTTACACACATGTTCAAACAGCATTGTTATGTATATGAACAGTATCAATGGTCTGGTGAGTTATTGACTGTAGTGAGGTCCTACATGGTATGTGTGTTCCCTGTTCCTAGTGACTTCAGTGAGTATTAACCATCACTTGAGAGATGAATAGCAGCTCATGGACCTAAATCTACATGTACTGGAAAAACCCTTCAGCTGGTAAAAATTTGCATGTGCAACTTCCATCTGTTGAATGGTTGGTCTGATATATTCGGTCCTCATGGCTCAGAACTATGTGTAAAGCTTGGAATAATAAAATCAGTGCTTCTTAAGGTCATAAACAGACTCCACATGTTCTGTTAAATTAGTCACTTAATGATTGAATTATATTTTAAAGGAGTCCATTCTAGGTCATCTTTGTTGGTATGAACTCTTTAAAAACTGGTCCTTTTGAAGATGCCTCGGCCACTCTAGTACATGCCAGATGCTCACCATGGCTCTCCCTCTAATTTCTCTCATTCCAGATAGGTTAACAAACAAAAGTGATGGATATGCATGATGATAATGTTAAGTTTCATATTTCAGTAGTCAAGCTGTTCACTCTTCATGTCTTGAAAGTCTTGGGAATTTAAACCTGACCCCCAAAAGATGTATGCTCTTAACTTTTGGACTTCCTTTTAGATCATGTATCATGTAAGAACAAAATTCATTATATCATGGCTTGTAAAGTCTGTGCCAAATTGCAAAACTTTTAACTTACAGAAAGGATTAACCAATCCTTTCTGCTTCTATTATTTTCTTGTCTCAATGGCTCTGCAGGGATTGCTGTGGTCTCATTATTTGTGAGACATGATACAGTATGGGACATGATAAAAAAAGGTAAGGAGGCCCTTGATAATTGCCCCAGGCAATGCTATCTACGTCTCAGACAGTTCATATGGTAATTGTGTTTATGTGAGCTCACCCTGGAACTATAAATCTCATCTCTTGTAATGGAGGGGGTTCTGAGGTGTTTTGGGCTTGCTTTTTCTGCTGCTTCAGTTATGACATTCTATCCGTATAAATAAAAACGATTTGCTGGCAAAAGTGATGCCTACAAATGGATGAAGAAAGACTACAACTAAGATGTAACCTAGCTGTAACATAAAATATATGTTTATAATTCTAAGTCAAGTAAGTAATTTTTAATAGTGTACCACATAAAATAAATTTACAACTGTACTTCAGCAGTATCAGGATTTCAGAAGACGAGCATGATATTTCTTGTCAAGTGACACCTATATGTTTTTTTTTCAGACTGATAAATATAAACATGGAAATAGAAATGAATTTTTGACACAGAAACAGTATTGGTTTAGAAGCCTATCCATCTTTCTTGATATAAAATATCTGGGGGAATTAGCATGGGACTCGAACCATTTGGAAACCTGACTAGGTTTTGAATAAGTGCTTCCCTCTTTTCTGTAAATAGTGGAAAAGATATTTCTCAGCACATCAGCTGCACTCTAATTACAGACTACGATACTAAGAAATAAGATAATGATGGAGACTGTCAGCCATAACACTTTCTGGTGAGCCACTGCTGTCATTTTTTCCCCAAAATATGACTGACATCCTTCCTTTAACCCTCCCACCCCTTAACCTTTATGTATATTGGCACAGTGGCCCCGCAACTATGTGAAGCACCATGTTTTCGTTGCTAAGCACTAGAAGAGAGTGAGCCATGGGAATCTTTAGCTATAATTTGTACTGAATTCTTTGAGGCTTTCCTTCAGCATGAACAAGCAGTGGAACTTTTAACTCATCCATTGGCATTATTGATGAAGCTGTGTTTGGCTTTTAGCATGTTTGAAGGCCAGTGTCTGCTGAGTGACGGCTAAATAGAATCACTAGACTGTCATCTATACAGGTTTAAACATGGTGAAACATATTCGCCATTATGAGGACCAGGCACTCTTCCAGTGTCTTCAAGGAATGCCGCTTATCTCAAGTTAATTTGGTCCTGAATCTTCAAAGTGCCCTTGTAAATTAAAACTATTCTAATTAGAGTTGATTGAAAAATTAGCATGGAGCTTACATTTATGAATAGTGTGATTTGACCAGAAATCCATGGGAATGCTGGAGGTGCCGAGTTCTTCTAGACAGCAGTGCTAATTGAAGATGGGAATTCTGCCATCCCACACAAATTTCTGGTGCATTAAATTTTGCTTTAATCTGAAAATGAAGACATCTGTTTTATTATCTGTTCTTCCCTATGCATACTCTTCCCTCCTCACAGTCTTATCTTTCTCTTAGGTTAGCACTTACTCAACATTTTACTCTTTTTAGTAAAATGAAAAAGACTGAAATAATTAATAAAAACTTTAGCAAATTGGAAGTGGAACTCGAGTTGATGATCCAACTTCTCATTTTGCCATTTCTGTTAGGTCTGTCTCCAGGCCCAGGTAGATGCCAATTCACCTTCTATGATCAGTTCTTACATGGAAGCTTTTCTTTGCCACACTGAAGCACAGACACTATTTTTTTGTTTCCCTTCTTTTTTTATTCCATTCTTTAGCAGAAGATAAAAAAAAAGTATCAATGACTAATACAATTCCAGGTAGACTACACACCAGAGCAGATATTTGGGGTAATAATGGACTGATTGATAACGGAACATATTTACACACAGTGTACTACATATTTGACAAGCTGGATGGGTTAGTAGAAGTTGCCACTCTCTGAATAGATGATATGAAATATTTTGAGCAGTACACTTTAAGAAAGGAAAGAATAAATTATCTATGTAGGTACACTTTTTTTTTTCATTCATGCAAACATTTTTGTAAAAAGTAGAGGTATAGGAACAATGTCCCAAATATTCAGCCACTGCTTGACTATAACACATAATGGAAAAATGTCAATCCATTCACATTTAATTATTATTATTATTAATAGATTATCATTATTACTTCCATATTGACACTGAAAGCTTTCATTAAAATCTTTAGAAGATTCTAAATGTGAACTTACTGTTTAGAAGTCAGAGGGAAAGGACAGGGAAGTATTAAGGATGAAATCGTTGCTTTGCCTGTTTCACAGCTTAAAAGTGTTTTCTTCTTCCTCATAAGTATGAGACGTAAAGTCCCCAAAACTGGGCTGTTCTAAGGGGTAGATAATAATGTAAATAAGTTAGAAGGAAAGGGGCAGATAAAAACACCAAACACTTGCCTGAATAAGAACAGCTTCATGTTAATAAAGTCACAAAATCTTTTCTCTAAAACATAAGCAGAAGTAGTTTGAAACTTATTTTTCCTAAGATAAATTATAGGTTGTCAGTAAAAATCCACAAGCTTTTCATTCTGTTTTGCTTCAGTACAGTTTTATTTACTTTTCTGGAGATGACATGCTTGTTACCGGTTTCCAAATCAGCCCCTCACAATTTTGAAACTTGAAACATCATAATGCCTTTTGGGTTTTCTTTTATTTGCCTCTGTATACTGGACTCTTCTCAACTGATTTGTGTCTGATATTCAAGTTTTTTTCCTAGAACCACAAAGAACAGAGTAAAATTCTGTCTTTCTCATGTATTGCCAGGTACAGGGTCTTTAAGAAAACTGGTACATACTTTGAGACTCAAGAGACAATCTCAGTGGTTAGCCGATTTAACCAGGAAATCCAGGTTATGCCTTCTTAGTGAGGGCAGTCTTAAAGAATTTGTATGCCAAATACATTGGCAGAAAGTATTAGCAATGAATGTGTCCCTTGGTGATTAGCACTGCAGAAGATGCAAAATGAATAGATGTCCTCTCACATATGTACTAGATCATCTGCTTTTGATGGATATGCACAGCGCTGAAGTGCACAATATGGAAATCAGATACTCTGCTCTATGGAAAGTAGCTATTCTTTCAACATCTCTGTGGCAGCTGTGTGCTGTCGGATTGCTGTGTCTGCCTGTAAGCTGTCATGTACTTGCACTTCACAGACAGCAAAGAGCATACGTGGATATCACATTTGCTCTGATAGGTGAAGAATGCACACACAGTTTGCGCTTATTAAGCAATGGGATTCCCATCACTTCCAGAACTGATGTCTACAAACTACTGCTTTTTCACTATTTTAGGGTTGGCCTTTCGTAATATGAATTTTTGGCCTGCAACCAACTGACTCAATAGTGTCTTTCACTACACTAATGCTGTCCTTCTCCTCTTGGCTCTTCTCCTTCTGTGTGTTTATGTTAGGGCTTGCCCCCATAATGTCTCATAGGAAAGCTAGCTTAAATATGTATTTCTTTCAAGTGGATTGTTTAATTTGAATTAAACGTCAGTGTAGACATAGTGTAGCTTATGTCATTTCTCATTCAGATGAACTTTCCTGAGTGGCCCTATTTCATTGTCTCTTTTTAAAAGGTTTGTAAAGGCCTGCCACACCTGTATCATTCTTCAGGTCTCCTATGTACCTACTCATTCAATATGCTCTACAATTTATTTGGGGTTTTTTTGTTGTTTTTTTTTTTTTTTTTTTCCTCCTGCTTTACCTTTCTCCCTTTTATTACTTTTTCTAGTAGTTTTGGCACTCCTTGACAACATGTCTTCCAGGAAGGGGTACATATTCCCCCTTCCTGGCAATTCACATGAAGAACTCTTGTTCTGGACTTTCCCCAAGACTCTCTGCGTGATTGAGTGCCTGAGGAAAGGTCTTCCAATTGACGTGTATTTAATCAACTTTCTGGTCCCCAATGTTTTCTGCTCATTGCATCAGCTGGCATTTTACTGCCTTCTCTGTAAATGCCTTTTCTTGGACGTTCTGCTGTACATAAGTGTGTATAGTGTTTTTCTCCATATCAGGTTCTATCTGCTTGACTTTAACAGGACCATATTCTCCACTGATATAGAATAATTGGTTGCACTTGAATTCCTTTGAATCAAGAAAGATTTTAACCCTTTTCCACTTTTCTTGAGGAAGGATGCTTTGCTGTGTTAAATGAGCCTTACTGCTTTCTGTGTTACCTTAAGCTGTGTTCAGCACTTTTTTAGCTTTCTGTTTTTGAGGCATGAGGTAAAAACGTTTGGCCTGTGGGTCATGATTGTTAAATAACTACAAGCTTATCCCTTAGTTCAATAGGCAGAGATAATAAAGTGAGCACTGGATCACAAAGTAACTCAGTAACTAACAAAAATACATAGGATCCCTGTAACAATTTTTCATTCACTTGTATCGTGGGTTTGAGACACTCCTGCAAACCTCAGTAAGGCCAAAGGAGCTATGTGCTTTCTGCTTCCCTATAAAAATGTAAGACTTTATAAAGTCTTGACAAAGTCTCATGCTTGAGTGTTGGCAGCCAGTTGTTAATTGTACTCATGTTAAAGGAGCTTTCCTTGTCCTGAATCAAAGCGTTTCAGATTATAACCCTCATCTTTGCAAAGCTGGTGAGTACACTAGGTTATGGAGATATTACCCACACTACTAACAGTAGAAAAGTAGTAGATTTGTAGAAAACTCTAGAAAAAAAATCCATGAGAGGAACTGACATTGGTGTGCCCCGATCCTTCTTACTGGCTGTTACTTGGTGCTCTTCCTTGGTCTCAAAAGACCAGGTGCTACGTAAGGAGTGAGAAGAATCTCCTGTTTGGTTGTTGCAAACAAAACAGTAGTCATCTGACTATTAAGAATAAGCCTAGATTTGATGTTTACTTATTGTGTTAGCTTTTGGGAGCAACTTGCCTGAAATTGTACCAAAGGAGTGTAGGCAGAGGTGAAGATAGAGAGTCTAAGCTTCACCTGCAGGAGACCTGCCAACCAGTCCAAGGGAAAGGAGCAACCAGCATGGTCCTGTGTTTTCTACAGATTATTATAATTCACATCAGTGACTCTGTAATCATGTAGTTTTTCACCTTGTTATATTTTTGATGTAATTTTTTGTAAATGGTAGCTAGACAAGAGCATGAAACTTGCACTTTTATAGGATGGCTCTTTTAGTGTCATGTTAGATAAATTCAGTACTTCACTCATCGAAATCAGTTACAGCATGGGCATCTTGTCCAGTAAGACTTGCATTTATTCCTTTATCGTGATCATGCATCTATTTACACATGTACTGAATAATTCTTGAAGAGGAGAAAAAAAAAAGGGACTACAAGGTAAATAGGAAACTCATAGTTCTGTTAGACATGGACCTGGAGAAAGTTACAACCTTTTTGCTTCCTCTTCCTTGAGTAACTTCTCTCTTTTCCTTTCTCCTCTAATACTTTTATTTTATTTTATTTTATTTTATTTTATTTTATTTTATTTTATTTTATTTTATTTTATTTTATTTTATTTTATTTTAGTTTAGTTTAGTTTAGTTTAGTTTAGTTTAATTTAGTTTAGTTTGTTTTGTTTTGTTTTATTTATTTTATTGAAAAGAAGGCACAAAGGAGGAAGTTGAGCCGCAAATGCTATAAATATGAAATATTCAGAATGGAATCTAAGCCAGAAGAGGTCAAGAAATTCAGAGATAAGATTTATTCAATCTTAGGCCCCTTCCTTGATCTCCTCTCAACAGTATTCTTGCATCTTTCTTCCCATACCACCTTTATCTTGGGTCCCTTGTGAAAATGAATTAAGATAGGACTTTCTGATAGGGAAATTCCTGGATGTCAATTTACCTGTGCAATCTGATAACTTACTGAAATCAGTGTAGGAAATGTGTCTGTGTTCCTGGCCTAATTAGCTCGTATCTGTAAGATAAATATTGGCCATTGTCCAGTGCTAAATGGTTATGTAATCAAAGCCTGTATCATAATTCTGAGACACAAGGGACAAAGATAAGGGTCCAATATAAAGTGGACCAGGGAGAGAAACAGGGTTAGTCTTTTTGCATCACCGACTTATTCCAGCAGTGTGTTTTCATGAGCTTAGCATGTCAGTAAAAAGGAGTTGCAGAAGGAAGGAGTTGTCTATCTAGCAAAACCAAAAACATGTAAGAACTTGTTTTGGGACTGAGGGTGTAATCTAGGAGCTTGACTAAGAGTAGATAGTGCTGAGCTTTCCAAACAGCAAGACAGTTAAGAAACAGGTGATGCTTTTATTTTGTGTCTGGTGATGAGAAGAATCCACAGTCCAGAGCAAGTCTTGAGCAACATGGGGGCTTTACCCAGCTCCATATTATTCCAGAGTTTGGCTCTTCCATTTCCTCTGAATTATTTGGATAAATTTTTTAATTATCTGCCCTGTGTTTTATCTAAAGTAATTAGACAAAAACACTACAGAGAGGTGTGATGGGGATGAATGATTGTACGGAATTTTGAAGATCAAGATTAGCTGGTGAATAATAATATGTGGCAAAACTTCAGTCAGCTGTTATCTATTTATAGACATGTCCACAAAGTATGAATTAGGTTCTGCTTGAATTGAAATTGGAATGGTTTTATTTTGTTTTTGCTTTCAGCTCCAGTGGAAATAAGATCATAAGCTTTATGTCCAAAATAAGAATGTTCCAGTCCAGAACTGTGTGAAAATAAGATACATTATTTCATATAGCATGATTTCTTTACCCACACCACCCCCACCCCACAGGATAAAATATGGTGCATTACAAAAGAAATGCTTTAACAGTTTTGGCAAGCAAGCTATGGAGTGACTTGGGTTACAGTGTAGCTGGCAGTACTGTGGGCATCATAGGTAATTAAGTTCAATATGAGATGTTTATTACAGGATGAAAACAGTGGTCCGATCCAGCTGACTTAGAAGTTGATACCAGTGCTTGTTTCACTTCTTTATTTGTTGGCATGTGTATGTAAATATTCAATGCTTTGAACAGTAGGGACAGTATATCCTCTTCCACCTTGTTGATTCTACATTTTTGATATTGTCTTTATGCAATGAGACATTTCTTACCATTAAATTATTAATTTAAAAAGACCTCCCCCTTGACCACATCCTGATTTGTTTTGCAAACCTAAATCTGCTCTACTGATGCTACGTGTGAGGACCTGGTTTGGTACTGTAAATATATTAGCCTCGGTTCTTCCCTCCTCCCCTACCTGCCCCACCCACTTGAATAAAGATATAACATGTTAAGTAGGTTGATGTGCTAAAGCAACTCCTTTGTATTCTTTCTGTGTATGAAACGCTGAGGTCTAGTCAACTGTCCTATGAAACCACTGTCCCATGCTAGCTTTTATGGTGGATAAAAATGAAAAAGACCAATAGTATGGTCCCACTGATATTCATGGCTCAGGGATCCATATTTATTGAAAAGAGCTTTTCTAATATTCATAGGACCATAGTATAGTTTCAGTTGGAAGCGACCTTTAAAGGTCATCTAGTCCACCCCCTCAACAACGAGCAGGGATATCTTCAACTAGACCAGGTTGCTCAGAGCCCCATCCAACCTGACCTTGAACGTTTCCAGGGTGGAGAGTTTTCATAACAAGCCATTATGCATTTCTCCTCTACTCCACAGTTACCATTACTATAATAAAGAGGAATTTGCACTGGTGGAGTTGCATTTGATTAAGACAAACCAAAGGCAATGCCAAAGAGAGGCTCTGATCCACCCCACCCCACTCCTTTCCCCGAAAAAAAAAGAAAAAGACTCTAACAGTCATCAGGTAGTAGGTTAAATTTAAAATCTTTTGCTGCATGCAGCTGTCTGTCTTGCTCCTTTGACAAATGTTGCTGCTTTTGAGACAAGAATGTGAATCAGCTCTTGAACCCCTGCAATTTCCAGCCCACCCTGACTCCATTTTTAGTTTATTTATACTGGTTTGGAAACTTAGAATGGTTCAGAAGCAGGATTACAAGAAGAGCACATGTTCTTTTTTCATTGACAGCAATATCTATCCAACAGGTAGGGAGAACAGCAGGAGAGCTTTTGCTGCATGACTTTATTTTGTTGAATTGCACACTGAGGGGGTTGACCCTGCTACGATTAAAATGTTATACAGCTCTAAATGCAGGTCTCATTTGCAGTACTTGATCAATCTGACACTGACTCTTTCTAGGTTTGAGGGCTGTAGGTTGTATGCTTAGGAGAGAAGCATAGGCCTAGTTCTAACGAGGGTGAAATAATGTCACAGATAGATAATCTTATTTTCTCCATTTTTTCTTCAAGCAACCCTCATAAGAATAACTTATTATAACAGTTACAGATCATCTAATATGGTAATATATGTCATTGCCCTATATTAAACTCTGAGACTAGGTAAATAGTAAGCAGTGTTTTATGTTCCTAGGAAACTCATTTTCCATGGTACTATGCTCTGATATCAGCACTCAATATGTGTCCAAGTCTTGTTTTCATAACTGAGTAATAACTTTGTCAGGCTTAAGTTATAGCAATGTTGCCAAAAGACAAATAGCAGTTAGTAATACTTCTGCATTCAAATGCGAAGTATAAAAATAATCTCTATCCCAGAAATACAGAATATGACATTGTGGTTACTGTGATTTTCATGTATGGTAACAGAAGCAACAAAAAGATGTCATTGTGCACTATTGAAAGATATCAGTATTTATAGTTCTTTCCAGTCATATGGCACTGTAATGGGAAGGATCACAGAAGCTATTTCAAAGCCAAGTCCTATCAACTCTGGGACTACAAGGTTTTTCATCTTTTTCTACCTCATTTCTTGGCGTGGCTCAGAAGATATAATTCTTGGCTGAGAGAGATGCAGCTTTCACTCTGCTTAAGTATTCTTTAAATAAAAAAGGGCCGAGATTTTCTAAAAGAACTCAAGATTTTCAGTGCCTTATTGTCTGGGGGCTCAACTTGAGTAGTTGAAATTCAAATCTCCTGTAGGTTTTATGTTGAACTTTCAAATAAAGAAAACCCTATAATTACTGACCGCTTTGAAAAACCAAACAGTTCTTCTCCAGACTAACTATGAAAAATGAATTTTAGCTGTTGTTGATCTGATAAATCCAGATGAACATATATTCTGAGGACACAATAAGATAGACCAGGTACTGTGGCTGACTTATTGCCTGTTGGGAGTATCAAAGTACCTAAAAGTCACCTACATTCCACCCAGTAACATAGCTTTAAGTTATTAATTAGTCATTTATAAAGGCATTTATCTGTCTCTTGGTGGTAGTTGCTACTTCAGCTTCCCTTATTTTCCTAACAGAAAAGGAAACAGAAGGCTGCATTCCAGGCGTTTCTATGGTGAGGCAAGAAACTGCAGCTGTAGACCTGAAGCAAAAGGGTGAGGTAATTTTAGGCCCCAGAGACTTGGTAAATATTAACTGTAAAAAAGAAAGTTAAAATAAAGTAACCAAAAATATACTCCATTATATTGATGAGTCAGTTTTACAATGGCCAAAAAATGTTATCTTGAGATTAGCTGTGTCTTGTAAATATTTTTATGGGGTTTCATGTATTTATATGACAGCAGTAACTTCAGCCCCCTGCCCCCCCAGCTTTGCATGCCCTAAGGATTTAAATACTTGGTTTCAAGTTCAAATTGGCTTAGTCCTGGCCTCTCAACATTGAAGTTTCTGTCCAGAGCCAAAGAGTTAAGGCTAGGGTTAGCAATGAAGGCATAGCCTGCGCAAGGGAGAGCCAAACTAACACAATATTGGGAGCCCCAGCACCCTGAGAGACCCTGGGTGTGCAGGGGAGGAGAGAAGCTGGTGCCCCTTTGGTGGGGGCAACCTCCTCCTGCCAGTTCAACCCATGTCTGAAAGAGGTTGGTCAAAAGGGGAGAGAGGAGGCCGCCTCGCCCCTTTTCTGTATCCAACCTTGCAGTGCTGAGGGACAAGTGGACTCAGACCCTGTGGATATGTCACTATGTGCTCTCTCCCACAGCAGTGTGAGATCCAGCCTACCCTCCGTGTCAAAATACCTCTTAAGCATTCATGGGATTAAGCATTTACCATCAGTCTGAGATGACTTCAGTGGGGCGCCTAACCCAGGGTAAGATCCAGTTGAAAGCCTTTGGCATTATGTGGTAGAGGCTGCTGCTCGTAATTGTAGGCAATTTCCATAGTGGAATCAAGAAGCCAGATATAAACATTACACTTCTCACGCATTGCCTGCGAAAAGACAATTGTCTCTGAGTGGTAATAGGAGAAATACTGTTGGTTTTTACATGAAGCAATCATTGCACAAAATACACAATGCTGACTGAGAGAAGGCGTCAGAGCCTAAGACTCTGCCTACCAGCAAAGAAACTTAAAAATTAAACTACTCAATCCCACTCCTTCTAGGTGGTCTTGTGAATCCTGAATAAAGTTCCATAAAGGGATGCTTCCTGTAGGAAGGGTAGCTGATCCACCCTGCTCACAGGAGCCTGGTGGCTAAGTGTGCAATATGGGTTTGAATCTCTTTGAGCCCACATAAACTAGAATATGAACAGTCATGTCAGTCTTAAATACAAATTCTTTGAAGCAATAAACTTCACTGGAGGAGGATGGCTTCTTCTAAGATTTCTCTCTCCATCAGTCTTGAAAGATTTTTGATGACCAGACATGTGATACTCCTCCCGCTTGTGGTTTCACTCTACTACTCAGTTAATTGTATTAAGTTGACTTTAAGAATCAATGAGTGTGCAGCCTCGGACCAGTGTGCGGACAGACTGCCCTTAACTAAGATGACATCATCTTTTGCAGAGAACTTCTTCAAATTTTCATCACTCTTCTGAACAAATTGGACAGTAGCAAAATTCTCCACAATAAAATATATTTTCTGACCAAAGTCTGCCACTTGACTTTGGAACCTTAATATTATTTAGCAAATTAATTATTTATGTATATGTGCAATGTTCAAACATTTCTAAAAGGTTTCTAAAGGGGGATGATGCTGAGTATCATAAGTCCAAAGAATGAAGAGTTCATAAGTTTATCTACAGAAAACAACTAAAGGAAAGATTCTTGGAAATGCAATGTTGGAGGGCAATATTCAGGAAGGAAACACTAAGTGTCATTAAAAAGTCTTGGCCTAAAATATATGATGAAAGAAATTATTGAAGAGTATATGAAGAGGAAGGAAATAATTTATGGAAATGAGGCATTAATATTTGGCAAGTGAAGAAAAGAATAGAAGTAATCCAATGTAAAAGATGGTATATCAGATGACTGTCTCAGGATATCTATTTTTCATGAAGGGACTTTTTTCATTTCTTTCAGGAACGTGTAGAGGAATCTGACAAAAAGTGTTTATAAGAAACCAAAAACTATTATATGTGCATTAGCCATACCTGCTTTTATCCCACTGCTGAAGTGTGACATTAAGAAAAAGTAGATTCATCTTACTTCATTTCATCCCTTAAGAAAGAAGCAAGTTTTGTAAAAATTTTAAGGTAAGTAATTGACTTCCAGTGTAGTATAAATGTTTCACAAGAATAAACATATTGAAACAGAGTTAATCAAAGTTAGAATTCATATAGAAATACAGGATTTTATAGTAGGAAATAAGGACTTTGTGCAAAGCACTACTCAGGATATATTTTGGAATGTTCTTGCTTGCCTCTTTAGGCAAATATATTGCTCTAGTCAAACACAGCTAAAGGGGCATTAGGTGGGTAATATAAATCACTTGAAAAACAGGAAACGGGTAAACTCAACTCTGAATTATGTCGTCTCATATACACTAAGGTTTAGTTTCGTGTTCTCTAATTTTAGCTGTCTAGAAGTTAACTGTCTGGTTGAAGGTAGTCATCAAATCCTCCTCAGTCATTAACAGAGAAAGATAGCTATTTCCAGAAGAAGATTTTCCTCTCTGATATTAAATGCCTATTTTATGCCCATGGATTTTTTTGTCTTTCTTCATTTACTGCTGTGGGAGACTAAATTAATTTTGGTTTAGACTGAAAAACCAAAATGAAGTGTGGTTAGATGAGACTGATGGCAATTAAGAGAGTAGAAATTACGGAAATATACTCTAAGTCACTGAAATAATGGAGGTATTTTGACTTAATTTTTCATAGTTTGGTTCTTAGTTGTCTAAATATAATTTTGAAGATGGGATATGGGCTCCTAAAACATAGCAGTACTTTACAGAATGTTGGTGTCACGAGTCAAATGGTGTGAATGAGATACCATCGCATACACTTTCATTGTATCTTCTTGTTCAGAAACATAGTAAAATCATTACAGCTAAATTAGTCTCATCATCCCTTATAGCTTAAATTAATTACTTAATTAGTGGGATACACACTTTTACTGAGGAATACGATGAACTTATGCCCAGTAAAGCCAGTGTCAAGACTCCTTTCACTGATTTCACTGGGAGATGAATCAGTCTCCAGATGCATGGCTGTAATTTGCAGCCAGGAGTCTTAAAGCCAACTTCAGCTCTCCCCCTCTCCCCAACACAATCATAATGAAAAGCAAACTTTCATTTTAGGATGAATTCTTAGTTATCCTTTCCTGGCTCATCTACTTGTCCAGGACTTTTAGTTTTAGATATCATGGCATTTCTTCCTCCCCTAGTGCCATAGTGACACAGACGCCAAGCTGATAAAATGCACAGATCCCCCATTTCCTGTGCTCAGCTCTGAGAAAAGAATGATGAAAACCTTTCTACCCCTCTGCCTTTGAAGTCAGGAAAGCAAAGTGATGGCAAATAAATACAGCAAAGAAATGCCACAAATGAGTATATCAATAAAAGTTCTACTGGTAAGGGGTGGGGACAGGGAATCAACATGCCATTTGCTGATTCATTGCACATTCAGACATTTTATATGCCTTGTAGCTTGAAAACTGAATCCTGGCAGAGAGTTAAAAAATATCATCCATTCTTGGAGACTACCTAGGATGCCAAGAATTTTTTTTGTATCAATTGCTTAAAATGCTCTTGACAAGCAGCTCACCAACAGAGGCTCAGTCCAACACTTTTAACATGAAGCAATATTTGTTATTGACTTTGCTGGTATAATTATTTCATCCGTTGCCTTCCAATCAACAAGACACTTCAAATTCATTAGCTCAAGCTCTTTGCTAGATTACAGCCTTTTAAAAAAAAATAATCATTATTTTGTGAAAATTATAGAGTCTGTGAAATAATGATTTCAGTGCTAAAAAGTAATTACCTGTCCCCCTAAGCTGGGTTACAAAATAGAGAGAAGTTTGACACCCCTATCTAGAGTTCATTCCACAGTTTGTGATGGTCACGGTATTACTTCTTTTTGTACACAGAAGTGGTTTGCTTTATTTGTAACTGTGGCCACCAGGTCTACCCGTATTTCAAATCTTATGACAGGAGACTCTTTTTCACTGTCTTAGGATAAGCAGTCAGATGGGATGGAGTTCTTATAACAAAGAGCTTTACAAGTAACTAATGTTTTGACTTTGATGGGAGAAGACACAAATTTTAGTTATCTTCCAGCTACTGAGATGGACCCTGAAAGAAGAGCCTTCAGGCTTCCACACTCTGCTAATTCAAAAACACCACGTCTCTGTGTTGGCGCAAATTGAACTATTGCATTTTGCAGTCACTCAGTCTCTTCACTGTCCTTGCCACCAGCAAATATAAAAGACCTTTATGTTTTCCTCGGGAAGATAACAAACCAGAAACATACGCATGAGGACATAGGATCACTTTCACTAACAGAGCACTATAGATAAGGAACTTGAAATATGTCGTACACCGAGGCAATATTTCTGCAGGTCTTTAGCTAATGACTGGCCTGAAACTCTCCTGTGTAACAAAGATTTCAACACATAGAGGTATCTCAATGAAACATTAAACGCGGTTTTGGTGGAAAGTAGAGTGTTATGGGGTACATGGGTGAATGAGAGATAAAATCTAAAGAAATCCTATCTGCCATTGGTATATAAAAATGTGCACACTGAATATCATATTTATGCTGGACAAAAAGCTTATCATAAATCTACTAACAAAGGCCAGACTGCAGATTTGCAAACATGAACTCAAAAGCAACTCTGAACTTACAGAAAACTGCATTACCATTCAAACCTGTCAAAGAAAAAGTTCTATGAATAATGAAGCACACATATACCTGGGAATCTTCTGGGACTTTATGAAACAGTAAATCAGTTCGCTGCCAAACTTGCTTTCCAGCAATGCCAGAGTTGCATTAAAACTATGTGGTTTGCTGCTCAGGGTAATTATTTGCCTTTGAGGTTGTGGGTAATATTGGAAAGCAGACGAATGCCAAGAAATCTGACTATGCAGGATTTTTAATTGTCAGTATACATACTACTCACTTGTAAAACAAAAAGGTAAAACTAAGCGAGCATGTGCTGAAAAACATAACAGACTCTTCCACTTCCTTATAAGCATTGATTATCACAAATTCCACCATCAGTTTTCCATCCAAATGATTTGAGTGCAATAAAACTCTTATTAATTAAAAAAAATGAACAAGTTACTTCCATGGGTCAGAGAATCACTGGTGGAATGATGCAGCTGCCGTAGGAAATTGATACAGAAATGGTAAAAATGGGTTGCGATCAGCAATCAGAAATCTATGGACATATTAAGCAATGCTGCAGAGGAATATTTTCGAGACCAGCAGGGAACAGTATGAAGCTTGCCATGCTTGTAGTCCCATAACGTGACCTTCCTGAGCCAATTTTGTCAACGTGGAAGCAAAATGGACTAGAGAGGAAAAAGGACTCACTGATTCAGTGTGAGGAATGAATGTCTGTGTAGTAAAAACTGCCATGGCTGAAGCCAGTAAGAATGTGCGTACTAGAAAGAGTAGCACCAGGATGTAACTCTTTATATCCTTTATCTTCTGTTATAGTCCCTGCTTTGAAATATTTATAGTCTCCAATGCAATGTCTCTTTTACTCTGTTAACTAATTCCAAGGAGCTGCTTGCAAATTAAAAAAAAAAAAAATAAAAAATCAATCTCTTAATAAAATAGAACCGTTATTACAGAATTTGTCAACTTTTCCACAGATGTTGAGTAGCCCTTGCTAATAAGCGTTTTATATGGTGTATTTCCCATGTGTTAACCTCTTTCCCCCATTTTCTGTGTATGTAATGAGTGAGTCTGTGTGCATGTGCACACAAATGTGGCACACTGAATGCAGTTACATTTTCCATTTAGATTCTTCTTGCCCTTTTAGTAGTAAGGCTGGGAAATATTATATTACACAGAAAATTTTACTCCTAATAAAAGTAACTCCTTCTGTGACTGCCTTCTGTGCACGTTTTGGACCACCATGTGTTTTAATGAATTTCCACTCTTTCTTGTAATGGAACACCGTGAGGCAGTGTGTAACGGCACCAAGGCTGAGCAAGACCCTGTTCCTCCCAAGGACTACACAGGACTGTTTTATGTTATGTCATGATTCTGATAAAGTCCTAGTCAGAAGAATACCACATGTTACAGAAACACTTCAGAAATTTCTGCTCCGCCATCTGCTTTGGCTAGGCATGTTCACTGAACATCAGCTGTGCCATTTTACAACTGCCTCACTGTTTCCTCTTATTTATATTCCTTCCCACCTGTCCCTTAAAATATTCACACCATTTCTCCTGATTAATAGGTGAGGTTCATAGTGTCTATTTTCTCACTGTCTTCATTGGAATTTTCAATGGGACATGTCCTATTCTGCACCTTTCCTTCAACGATCCAACAAACTTCCAAACTTGGACATTCAATCCTTCTTACCTTGGGTAACCTTCAGGTGGTACAGTGAATAAAAAATAATATGAAAGGGAAGACATAATGGACAGGAACAATGTAACTTGGTGGGTTCCAGTTCTGAGGAGACTCTCGAGTATGTGCCTTTGGACCTAGGATCTGTCCCCATTCGTTCACTTCACACGTGCCTGTCCCACACTAACCCTGACAGCTTAGAAAAGGAGTGTTTGAAAAACTCTTCAGTAGCTTGGTCCAGTTTGAGGATTTTGGATCGTACAAAAGGAAGATGACAGCCCTTATGAAAAGTGTCAGATAGTCTGCAAGGTGTCTTCAAATTACTAGATTGCTGTCATATGGAAATAAGAAGGAAAAAAAATATTTTATGAGCTGAAAAGTGTTAACATTTTTCTTATATTCTGAAACAAATACCTGAAAAGCCAAACCTGTTCATAAACTCCAAGGGAACACTCAATTGCATTAAGTTAAAAAATTGTTAAAATTTCAGCCATGATCTGGAATCCATACTTTAAGTGAGATTCCTATTTTGATGTTTTTCCCTGTCCTGCATAGGACATCAGTCTGAAGGCAAGCTTGCCTTTTATTCACGTTGCCTTTTGAAGTTCCTTTCTGAGTTTGATCTGAAGTACTACTCTGCAGGTGAGCTCTGCAAATCACTAATATAGTAACTCAGAAATCAGTCCTCAACAATTTTTTTCCCCACTCAGGACTTATACCTGACGTCATCTAAGATTTTCTTGAGTTTTAAAGATCCTTTTGAAATGCTGATGTTCTTCAGATACTTTATGAGGGTTTATCTCTAAAACATGTATTTAAAGGTGAGTATAAAGCCTACAGTTATTGCTTTCTAACCAAGCTAAATACAAACAGTTATCCTATTACAACATTCCCCCTGCAGGTTGACAAGGAAAGTTTTAAATCTTGTGATTTGGCTCCGCTAGCATTTTCTCTTTCAGGTAAGCCAGTTTAAGAGGTTTCCTCCCTAATCCTTTCTCATACCCTCCTCTCACCTCCTTGGTTTACTGCTTATTTGACGCTCTGCTAATTCATTGGCTTGTGGGGCTGCACTATAAGATGGATCAGGGAAATGACCCAGGTTTAAAAAAGCAGGAGTATAAACTGATCCAATTTACCATGTACACCTCAAAACATTTGCATAGGTGTGTAGGAGTAGCAAACTGTCAAAATGAGATTGAGTAAATGGCCAAGAGAAGGTGAAAAGTAGAAAGTTCTTTGTATGGTCTTTCCATAAAGAACTATGTCTGTATTTAGTATATAAACCCTTATAACTTTCCAATGAGCATGGAAAGCTGTGCTAGATCATTCAGAGCACGCAGAAGCAAGAGTGTTATCAAAACAGTTGATAAAGGGCCAACTCTATAACAGCAACAATAACAAAGAGTCAGCCACTAAGGTGAAATGATAATGGAATTGTGTGTTCTTAAAACTCAACAGACAGTAGTTGAATCTTCACAAAGATCTCTCCTGAGGTAAGTACAAAGTAATAACTATATGGTTTCCAGCTTTTGTAACTGAAGCAATAAGCTCAGGTGATATGACTGAAGCCATACAATGATTGAAACACTTGTATGACTTTATTCTTGTGTGTCAAATAATAAACTAGTAAATGGCTTCAGCAAAAAAATGGAGGGGATATATCTAGCTCAGGAGATGCTGCATGAAAACAATATTGTTTTCTACTTCGAAAGTATCTGTAATGTCTTAAAATGTCTTGAGTTTTAAATTAGATTCTTTTAAAATTAAATGCCCTTAAAATACCTTTTTTTTTTCTGTTAGAGCGACCCATGTATTCCCAGAAGTCATGACCTGAATGACACATTTTAATGCACCAGTCATAGGTTTACTCATCAGTTCATGACAGATGTATTCTATTGAGTTATTTTTTAAATAATGGATTTTGCAAGGGAGTATGCAATAAGTTAATACGTAAATTTCTACTTGTGTGGAGGTGAAGATCCATTACAGGATCTTGACATATCCCAGATCACTGCTTCTCATGGAGTGGCTAGTTGAAAGGCCAAGAGTAAAGAAACTCCTCATGGCCAGTATTCAATGTTGCCTGATTTGAGCAAAATAATGTTCAAAACTGTGTGATATTTAAAATTGTGGTGTTTCCTCAACTATAGCATTCCTAGCAGCACTGTTTATATCAGTTTAATAGTAGTCTGAGACTCCTCAGGAAAGAGGCCAAAAAGTAAGTATATTTTACTAGCAGAAACCTCAGCCAGTCAAATGGATAACCCTCTCTTTTGCAAAGGCTGCCTGCAAGGCCATCTTTAATTAAAGGAGAGTAGCTTGTTAACAATAAAAGCTGGAATTTGCCTTGAAAAAGGACAGGAGGTCAAATGATGTCTTGCCAAGCTGATATAACCACATCACTAGCTGTGAGCTACAATCAGATCTAAACAGAGCTGGCAGCTTTAGTTCCTACTGAAAAAAAATCTCCCATTATGAAAAATGCCATTACAATTGGCAAACGGTTCTTGGTTCTACCCAGGAGGTGCTTAAATTTGGAATTTCACACTCCCTGGACTGTCATCCAAAACTTTGATGACTGCTAAAGCTACTTAATTAAAAAATAATAAGAATACACCAAGAATTTCATGTCAGGAAATAAGTTTGGAGGCCCACTGTACGATAAGGAAATGACTTAAAGTGTTACAATGCAGAAGTTCATGAATGGAAGCTGTAAGATTACAACAGGAACAACTAAAAATAAAACAGATACATTTCTGATTACTATAAAAAAGCCAATACTTACTAATGGATACCACACTGACTTTTAAATTACCTAGCCTGTATTCATGTGTATTATCTTTGAGCATTGGTCTTCTAGACTGTCTTAAATATTTAATGCCCTGGCACTGTGTTTCTTATATTAAGAGCTAAATTAAAAAAAAAATACACACATACTCGGGTATAAGAAAGGGAATACAGAGACATGTACATATTTATATAAAGTATGCATATCTCCCAGGCACAGATTTCTTGTACATAGATATGCATACTGGCAATGAAAAGAGCAAAAGGTTACCAATGAGAAAACAGTGGAACAGATGTATATTCTAATACATGGAAGGTAAATATTATTAATCTAAGGGATAGAGTTTGGAATGGTTGCATGAGTCTGGAATGGCTTCATGGGTAATAAAATCAGGACTGACTCACCCTGAGCAAGTACCAACAAGATCTTTAAACCATAACACATTATCAAATACTATCTACATGTCACTTGCACTACAGAAAAAGTACTTTGCATATATGTAAACATCTCTAAAAATGTACTTGGGGCTATTTTTCTACTGAAATGTATCTTAATTACTGTAAGTCATTATAAAGAATTCGTATGATGTCATACAAATTTATAAAGGTCTTCATAAGGTTTTAAAATGCATTTTTTCCTTCCAGAACTGAACTAAGTATTGCATTTTATGGGGAATGAGAATTTTCCCCTCAAACCAATTTAAAGGTTTTATTTCTATTCCTACATGGCAACAAAATATTCAAAATATTGTATTTAATTATGCTTGGTCTATTTCTAGGGCAAGAAGTGAATTGAGTACCTGAGTAATTCTAAGTGACAGCATTAGCGTACTAATGTCTTTTGTAGATTTGTCTATACTCACAAAATGACTGAGACTGGAAATCTTCTGTTCACCAGAAGTCAGCCACTAACCTTACTGCTAGTGTACAACAAAATCACTTTAAAATCGATTTCTAGTAACTCTGGTTAATTACACTGGACTACCTTTCTTTCTGAGATAAGGTAGCTGCTGAATGCATTTAGAAAACACGTCACTTGCGAAATGCCTGAGATCAGCTGATATAAAGAAATTCTGGAGCAGGTTGCAGTAATGTTGGAAATATTGTCTAAACAAGTCTGTAACCATAATTATGTGTTTGCTCTATAATGATGGACTGCTCATCTTAAGGAATGTCATTGCAAGTGGGAACATTATACAGATGGCCAGGTTCAACAGCCATGATCGTGTAAGCATGAGCCTTTCTTGTTTTATTTATGAGCTGAAAATTCATCCTAAGGTTTTCCATTGTCAAGTGGCTACCACAAATGTTACAACATGTTTGCCAACATGGTCTTGAAGATATACCTCTGATGTGCTATCGCTGCCAGAAGGATGCCACAGTCATCAGCTCTTCTTAAATACGAATTCCAGCGCTTCTGGCTTACGTTCATAAACAACAATGACTAAAGCTGAGCTCAGGCTCTGATTGCAGCCTGCTATTACAAAACTGTATGTTAGCAGTCATATTCTTGGATATTCCCGCAATCATCTGTCAATCAAAAGCCTATTACGGAAGAAGTGATGATGCAAACACAAAAAATATTCACTTAGAAAAAGCCAGCTTCTGGATAGCCTAGCAATGAAAGGCTACATTTGTTTTCCTTTGGTTTCTGAACAGCTTCTGAATTTGGGCTTCCTCTTCTTGCACTTGTTTTAAATGAATGTTCCCATTGTTGCTTCCACTGCAGACAACTGAGATGTATGTCAGGAGAAGTACGAGGTGCTCCAGTTTTGTCTCTTAAACTTTGGTGAACTAAAGTTGGTATCACCTCTGCCTGGAGAGATAAGATTGAGAGCCTGTCTTGTCTTGGAGGAAGTTTGGAAAGGCTCAAAGATAAGTAATGAACACAGCTATCTTCTCTTTCTGCAGCTCTCTCTCTGAGAAATCTGTTTGCTCTCATGAAATATTTCCCTAGAGTGGCAAGAAGTATTCTTACAGAGTCAAATGTCATATCCCCTAATGTGGTCTATAGCTTAAAACTTAACCTACTCTACCCCAAGGCAATTCTGGACTTCTCAGACCTGTACGGATACAGGTGGGTCACAAGCTCCAGTTCAGATGTTAACGGGACAGAAATTTAGCTGATCAGACCTTTTGGCTAAAATAAAAAAATCAGCCCAAACTGCAAATTTTAGTCTCTCCTCAGTCCTGGCAGATCAGAATTTAGTTCCTTGTTTATTTCCAGTGCTTGTCTCAAAAGTGATCTGGCCTCTCCCTGTTAAGGTAGATACCTCACTGATCCATATGTAAGCCCAAACTGAGCCTTCACATCAGCTCAGTACATTCCTGCCAACTTTAGCTGTGAACATAATATACCTAAGGTCAAGAGTAGTCAGCACAACCATAATTTAATTCCAAACCCTAGGCCTAAATTACCCAGCAAAATCTGAGTTTAGTGACCGTACTGTCAGGCATTAGTCTGTTCGAGTTAGGTTTGAAGCTGTGGGTATATATTAGGTTAACACCAATACCAGGACTGAGCAGGTGGGGTTAGGGACTCAGCGAGTTCATGTGGGAATCGTACTGCAGGTTTTGCAAGTTGGAAGAGACACAGGTGTTAAATTACTACTGCGGATGGCAGGGGAGATGGGACTTGGGAGGGAGATTATTAACTTTTGGTCTAGTCTGGTCAGAAGTCACTTAGTTAGACTTGCCTACAGCCTAAAGGTACCTGTCCTACAGGTAGGACTAAGGGGATGTGACTACAGTCAAGACACCAATGGCAAAGGCAGAAGCTGCTTTGGTTTGGGTCTGGAGCTGGGAAGCAACTCTATGCTGGACTGAAGTGAAAGCTTGGGACCTATGATAGACTGTGTTGCTGCAGGTCCTTGACCTTGAAAAAATTACTTAGTTTTGAGTTTGATTTGGATTTGGTTCTTAAACTAGATTTGTGGGATCCACCTTTCCAGTTTAATGTACAGAGGTGTGCAAAATGGCCAAGATTAAGTTTGGACTAAGGATCATGTTTGCATTGACAATGTCCAACGGCTAAGGGCAGGTCTGCAACTTGTTAGGTTAATGGTTGGACTCGATGATCTGAAAGGTCCCTTTCAACTCAGACGATTCTATGATTCTGTGATGAGGGACTGGATTTCTGCTCGATGACCTTAGGACTCTCTGTCTAAGTTTATATCTGATATTGGCCAAGGTTACTTTGCTGAGAATAAGGCTAGGGTTAAGGTTAAGCTTCAGGCAAATGGGAAGAGGTTGTAGTGATACAGTATGAACATTAGATTTAGGATTTAACAAAGTATCAGCTTATCTCTGCTTCGCTATCTTCAATAAGAACAAAGTTAGCTCATTACTGAGCACTTTTGTAAATCCCAACCTTAACATATTCCAACAAGACACTGCACATACAGTCAGCAATTTTCCTGTGTCATTATATATACTGTCATTTCTTAGATTAGATTCTCATGACTGAATAACATAATTCCACCACAATTTGGAGATTTCAATAGGAAAGGAGCTGTATAAGAACCTTGTATGTTTCTACTGAATTTTATCTTTAACTTTCTACTTTGTCACTGAACCTTCATTCTCATCTCTCTCCCAATAAAAGCGTCTAGCTTCTCAAATTTGTTTATGCTTTCCAACATATTCCATAAGTTTACTGTTCGTTGAATGAAATATTTCTGCTCCAAGCCTTCCTTGACTCCTAACTTATGTTAAGCTTCTGCCCCTAGTTTTTGAACTGTCCCTTAAAAATGGCAATATTCTGTTTCTCCATGCCAGTTTCAATCAATTATTCTCTTGTGTATATGCATGGTGAGCTTGTGATCCATGTTAAAATATTTTTATTGTTTCTGCAATATGCACTGAAATACTAATTTTAACAATTCTGGAACATACCTGAGCAATATGGTTGCTTTTACTTTACCCTTACATACACAAATCCCATTGAACTCTAAGTGAAATTCAAAGTTAAATTTTACATTTTCCTGTATATAAATTTTGACATGTCTAGGCATATCTGGTATGCTTTAGAGCAATGAAAATAACAAAGTTTCTTGTACATGTTGTACATGGTGATAAGCATGTCTTACATGCTATGCTTAACAAAGCAGCCTTCCAGAAAGAATAGAACAATTAGTGAGTGGAAAAATAAAATTAAAATTCCATGGAAGAAAAGGTGCTGTACGCTTAAAAGATACTAGTAGGATAGTTTTTGTATTATAAACAACAGCCATCTATAAAGTCATATGAGGAATTCTCTGTGTCTCCATTCTGGTCTGAGCACACAGGCTTATTGTTAGGACCACACTGCCTTTCACTGATGAGAAAGTGTTCAGTTTCTCATTTATCCAAAAATATTAATCAGGACATCAATAAACCATCTCAAGTTCTTGTGTACATTCCCCACCTTTGGCTACCTTCAGTCCAAAAATTTGTCCATACAATAATTAGTCTTATCAGCATTGTAGTGTTTACCTTCCTTCCTCTCTTACACAAGTTTGCTATAATTGAGCTTGCTAAACACATGTATAGTAGGGAGGAATTGCATTAAGTGAAATTGAACATGGCAGGGTTGGTTCTAAAGCTAGAAGTACTTTGGGGAGAGGACTTTTATTAAATCTTGTTGGTGTTTCTGAATTATGTATAAAACACCACTGCCATGTCTCACTGAAAATGTACACTGAAATTACTTATGCTGTATGGCATGCTGCCTTTTCATACAATGTATAACAAGTTTTAGAGAAATGAAGGTATGTATAAATCTTTACAGAAAAGTCTAGTGTCAATTTCCCCTCCATTGAATTCAATGGGAGCTTTGTCTTTATGGACAGATCTGAGAGCTTTGGGGAAATGCTTCACTCCTCAAACTCTAAGAATGATTTAGCTCAGTTTTGGCTAGAAATATACTCAGAATTAATTTGCTCCATTGCACTTCTTAAACTTTAAGGACCTTCTTTTTTGGTAAAACCAGGATGAGTTCCGACAAATTATAATTTCCTTTCTGGGAGAAAACAATCAAACCTCTGTAGAGTTGAGCTGGGAACACGGAGTCCAGCACAGACAAAACACTATTGCTGCCGGTGTTCTTTTAAGTTTTTATTACTAATATTGGCAGGAGTGTTTCTAGGTCCTTTATATCAGGAACTCTGAAACCAGAATCTAACCGCTTCATTAGAGCTCACTCGTTACTTAAAGTTAAGGCAAAGGCACCATAAACATGCGCTACCTGTGGTGAATAAGAAGGCACTTTGAAACATGTAAAACTGGGTCCCTTGACAGATAAATTCCAACTGTGGGGAGGATGTCTGTTTCTAAGGATGATTCCTGGGATACCCAATTTCTTGCGAGTGTTTTCTCCTCCTGTACTCCAGAGCAACCTTTGCAAAGTACTCTTTACCTGTTTTTCTGCTTAAAAAATCCTTTGTATATCGATACTATAAATAAATCTGAGACTGAATTAATACGTCAGAATTGTTTGGTTTTAGGGCAAAACTGTTTGGGGAACTGGGATCACATAGGCAGCTGGCATTCCATTTTGCTTTATAAGGCAATGTGTTTTGTTTAATGATACTGCTTAGTTAGTTCCTCAAGAACCATGTGGTGGGACACAAGGATGACATTTGTGATATTTGGTGTTCTAGAGTGCAACCAAAATATTTCCAAATTTTAGTTAGATCCTGTAAGTAGTTGTCCCTAAACATCCTTTTCTGGGACTATAGCTGGAGAACTGGCACAAAGTCAAGAGCACAGACTGCAAGATTGTGCTATGTAGCTAAAAATGAGCCTCCAAACCGAGCATTGAAACTCTGGTTCTTGTGAATACTTGGTTCTCATAACATTTGGCCATAAAATCTTATTTCTCAGCAAGAAAAAAAATCCCAAACAAAACACCCTACAGTTTGGAACTTTCCTGGCTTTTTATGAAACTACAATAGGCTTATTTGCTTCTCATTATATACCTGATATGGTTTTACTATATAACATGTATTTTGCACCAATAGTTAAGAAAAATAATTTAGTGGCTTAGTGGGAATAAAATGGTAATAAAGGAAAATAAAATGGAGAAACTGCTTGCTGGTGGAACACCCCACTATTATTAATTGTGAACCCTGTGATCTGGCAACCTTTTGATTTACCAGCACAGTCCACTCCCTTGTAAATTCTAGCTGGCTTTCCCATACATTATTATGTGGATTCCTTGCAACCACTTCCCTTTCTGATTTTCCAGAGACAGAGTATAAAGTTTCCCTAAATGCCAATAAAACGTGAAATCCTATCCCACTCTTTAGGTTTGCTTTGTGTAGTCATCTTCTAAAATAAGAACCAGCAAAAGTTTCAAACATTGCTCTCTTCTATTTTTACCTTCATTCAATAGTTACTATTCTTCATAAACATCACAGTTTTTGTTTCAACATCTGTATGTTTTGGGTTTTTTTAAACTGTTGGCTCTAATACTGAGAAAAATTGTAAGTATTTCCTTGCTTCTTCTAAAAAAAAAAAGACTTACATGAATAAGTATGTTCCACTTCCTCATCTTGATTTTGCTTACAGTTATACTGTGCCATATAACACAGATGTCTATAGGTGAATGAAGTTTGAGTAAAACATGTTAAGTAAACCACATTTAGCATGTCATTTTATGGGTAAAAATAACCCTAAAGCAATGTACAAATATTTGGCCTTAGAAGTTCTATGTTTTTCTGCTTGCAATGTCCTCTACTTTTCATATGCGTAGCAATAATGCAGACACTGTTGTTGACTGAAGCAATGAAAACATGGGCTATTTTCTGATCCAATTTGTTGACAAGTAGGTGTGGGGGAGGAGAGAAAGGCTGAGTGTGGGTGGGTGGTTTGCAGCAGACTTCATCGTCTATAATTTATTCTTTGGGAGGAAAAGCTTTTGCAGGACACTGGCATGTAAGAGCCTGAATACACTTACACAGCATTACATCATTCCCGTTAAATTATTTCATTTTCTTGGAAGGCTACTCAGGTTAGCACTTGGACTCATGGTGCTGGAAGAATAAAAACATTCATGAATCTCTAGAAGCTGCGGCAGCAGCAAAAGGTCATGTCTCATGAGGGCTTGCAGAGGGAAACCAGTGAGACTGCAACAGAGATAAGTTTAGCCCTAATTAGCAGGTGTTAAGGTAAGAAATGAAAAACACCTCATCGTCCTTTATGGGCCAATGGTTCCATACCTGCCTAGAGCGAGATTCCTTCCGCCACCCTGGGAGGTGACCGGGGCTAGTTTTAGTTTCTTGAGTTTGGGATTGCGCCGAACACTGTGCTGCTCTAAAAGGGGTATGCCTATGCCCTTGGAGGTGGTGCAAGCAAGCTATCATAGTCTCTTAGGACAGGTAGAGCTAATCAGTAAACAAAAATTAAAAAGAGAGGGATATGCTCCAGACATTTATGTATCTTTATACATTGAAATAGATGTATACTTATATGTATTTTGCAAAACATGACATGATTTCTTTAAGACAGCCTTATCTGAAAAAAGTCAGAGGCTACATTTCAGCCACATTCAAAGATTTACACAACACAGAAGTAGTCTGCTAATGCTCCCAATACTTCCTGAACTGCTAAACTTAGTCAAGTAGTAACTCTTGCAATTGCTACCCTCCTCATGGTAAGCAATGCAAATTCCCACTTCCTTCCATTACTCCTGCTGCCAATTACTCTTGTCTCAGGCACTTAGTCATTGTGCATTATTCCTCTTTCTCTAAAACTGCAACAACAACCAATTGGCAGCTTTTGGGGCCAGAAGTTGTCAGCTGGTCGGTCTGTTTGTCTGGTTACATGACAGAGCACACAGAATTTCAGCTGCTTTGCTGTTTGCTCCTCAACCCACAATCAGAGCTGGATTCTTATCTTCTATTTTTGTCCCTTAAAATTTTGGCAGGTGGTCTAAGCTTCTCTGATAGTTGGTGGAGAGTAATAAGCACCTCCTGAGAACAATTTGTCCCTTTTTAAGAAAGGTCTTTGAAGACAAGTGGGATAAATGTCCATTCATATGTGTCTTCTTACTTGCATGGATTAGAGGGGGGAGCTGAGAGACCATCTGATTTGACAGCTAACTTTTACGTGGCTAAAATGAGGTGTGATCAGCTCCAAGCTTGTCCAACAACAAGGGCACAATGAAAAGCTAAAATTAAAACACTGGCACATGCCATGGACGAAGAGTTTTTGGGAATGGGCCAGCAGGACAGAATTTAACATAACCCAGCATACGGGAAGCACCAGTCAAACTGAGGGGAGTTAGCTGGTATGCAGCCAGCTCTGCTTCTGCATTACACACGGGAGATCATAAATATCTGTGATCATCCCCCGGGTCTCTGGAAACTCTAGAAAATTAGGATTAAGATAGTCAGAGAAGTTAGCCTGATGATTTCAGAGGGGTTTGGACAGCTTGGAAAGTTATTTTTCAGCTAGTGCAACCACTTCAAATTTGGCTGGCCTGCAAAGCATCTCTGTTCACTGCTTTCCAGAGGGGAGGACCAGGAAAGAGAGGGACTTACTGCTGGCTGGGCTGGCATTTTCGGTGTGATCCGGGGAAGGGGGGGAATCTGGAAGGCAGGCTTTCTTTGTTGGCTGGCTGGCTGGTAGCTTCACTCTTTGCTCTGGGCCTGGAAATAGAGAAGTCAGTGACAAGTTCAGTGTGGCCCTTGGGGACATTACAAAACCTCCGTTCATTGGGAGTTACACTTAAGAAGTGCCCAGTGAGTCATGCACTATGTTAATGGGCAGGACCCGACTCTGGACAAGTACCTTCTGCTTTTTTATTCCTTTCAGTTTAGTTTAGTTTCTTCTGCCCTTTTCCATCACTATGTATGCAGAGCTGGATAAGTGCCTGCCTGTCTGTGCAAAGATTTTATTTGGTTCTGCAGTATGGACCTTGGAGTTTAAGTAGTCTCAAAATCAGAAAGGAACACTTAGAGCAGGCTCTTTTGCCATAGCAGGTGCAACAAGCAGAGCTCTCCACACTTCAATTCAACATATCTTTGCCCAGACTTACACTAACGATGACCCTTTTTTTGAACAGTGGTCCACAAAATAATAGAATCAGAAATGAGCCATTTCTGCATAAGTGATACTACGTTCGATGCATGCATTTGCGTGGAACTAAAATTTCAGCGTAGCTGTTAGCAAATTTAATTTTGTCTATTGCTTGCTGTGCTAAAAATTAATCTCATTTAAGATTGGACAAAACCTCTTTCTTTTTATTATAGTCACAGATGGCTTTATTTTAATGTGCATGCGTCTTTAGTTCCCTAGAGAAATATTTGTAGTTAGAAATTAGATAGACTTTAGTAAAACTATAAATACCAAGTGAATATCGGAGGCTGAGCAATCTTCTTTCAGGAAAGACCCTTACATGCATGCAAGCCGTTGTAGGACACTCTGCCAACATGACAATCAAACCTACAGTAAACCCTTTACTGGGGTTGGTCATAAGCAAATAATCACTCTACAGACTGAAAGACAGTTTGGCTGATTTGAGTAAAAAAAATTGTCTCGCTTCCTAAAAAGGAATCCATGCGTCAAGAAGATGAAATGAGGAATGTTTAATGATTGTGTTAACACTTCAGTCAGGATTTCCTAAACAAGTAGCAATAAAAAGAAATCACATGTAACTTCCTCACTATTTATATTTATCTCATTTTGTTAACTCTTAATCAAATTACTTAAACACAGCTTCTTCTTACATACTTTCCTAAGCATCCACAATGGGTTCTTGTCAGACACAGGGTACCGAGCTAGACATACTTTGGAGATAAACTAATACAGAAGTCCTATGCCTCAATAGTAAGAGAATGGAATGCATTTGAGGTTTTCAACCAGAGTGGCATAGTGCATCAGCCCATCTTATGCCACTGAAGAATTATTCTGTGGAATTTATTTCCTGTGTAGTTTTAAATTCCTGAATAGATTATTCTTTGAAAATGTCTCATTGACAAGAATTTTTTCCTGATGCTTAGCATAAATTTATATCTTAGTCCTACCTAAACAGTCCTTATTGTGTCTATGTGCATTGCAAATGGGACATTTTCCTTCCTCATTCTTTTAATCTTCAGATATTTTTAAACTCTTCTTGTACGTGCAGTTCTGCTCAAGTACATGTATTTAGTTAGTATTTTCTTAGATTAAGCCTTCACATAGTGAACATTTGTGTCAGTATTCTCCGATCAGTTCATTTTTTTTACACTAAAACCTAGTGAAATTTGCAGGAATTATGTAAAAGTTGTGTTGAGTGAGCGTTTATTTTTTTTTTCAATTTTACCAGCTACAGAGAAATGATGAAAATTTGCAGACATTTTGCTTTCAAAGGCAAGGAACGAAACTTTCAGGTAGAGAGGAGATGAAGGTAAATGAAACTAAACAGCAATAGTCTGAATCCTGTTTACTTCTCTTCCCTTCATTGCTTCAAAATTACAATTTATCCAGAGTTTCCACCTTTTCTCCTAATAAAAGTATGACACATACAATCTAAAATTTTCCCTAAACACAGGTAAATACACAGAGGAACTGGGGTATTAAAAGAGATTAATTTCATTTATTTTTTCTTAGACACTTTCAGCACTGATTTAAATTAAGCTCTTCCTGAGTAACCCTACCAAAAGGTCTTTCCTGCACTGGATGTGAAGAGAGTTAATGAGTGCTTTTGGGAAAAAACCCCATGACAACCACCAAAAAAACCCAGGGAAAGATCAATCTAACAAAGCGCCTACTACAAATTGAGGTTGCTTATCTAAATATTAGTAAACTGTTAAAAAAAGAACAAAGAACGTTGTGAAGCAAGCTTTAAATTAGGGCCACACCACTTTGTGTAGCAAGGTCACTGTTAATTGAAAATTAGGCAGTGTTGTGGTTGGTTTAATGACAAGGCTAGAAACATTGGGCCTATGGCAAAGAGACCCAAATCCAAAGACAGACAAGCTTTGCTTGATTATAGTGATTACATCATGGTCATTAGAATTTAAACCAACTAACCCAAACACAGACATCATATCTTCATTTGATAGCTGCAGTCTAGTAAATAGTGGGAAAGGATGTTATGTATGGATTAGCCCAGCTGAAATGAAAACAGACATTCTTTTTGAACCTGTCTGGCATTGAAAACGAAAACTTCAAAATCAGGGTATAAAGTGGACTTATAAAGCCAGAGGCCTTTGATTTTTAAGGATCTGCATAGTGTTTTAACCAGTCTTTGTTTTGCGGGAAAACCACCTCAGCACCCGGGTATGAGGCATCCTTGTATGCAGTCTGTCACTGTGCAAGATGTTGAGTTTATCTGTGGGAACACACGAAGATTAGCAATGTCCTCCTTTGTGCTCCACTGCTAGAATTCCCTCCGAGTTCATGAGTCATTGTCAGCTGCTTGCTAAAAATAACCGCTTAGCACTGCTTGGACTCATAGTCATGACGGTGACGTGATGAGATGACTAGAGACAGCATAAACACTGCATATTTAAAATGTATTTCATGTACTTTAATCTTTAACGCTACAACTTCACAGTGTGCGTGGGGGGAGGGGGCATTTCACTGTCTAACATGAGGCATCACTGTCACCCCCCAAAATGAGTCCTGTCTTTGGTCTCCCCATATACACAAAGAAGAGATAAAGTGTCCTGAGTCACATTTGGTCTTTCAAAGAAAGAGGGAACATTGACACTGAAAGTTCCTCTCCCTTTTTGATTTTTGAAGCTAAGAGTTATCATATGCATAGAAATCAACATTTGAAATCTTTCTTGCATTTCTGTCTAATAAATCTGCATGTAATAAATTGCAAGGATCAAGGTCATTCCCATCCACACATGAAATATTTTAGGTCAGAGGCAGTGCATATAAATCAAAATACCTGCATTGATTTTCTGGCACTAAGACAAAGAAGTACAGACTAAAGAGCAGGAAGGTCTTCAGAGCATTTCCTTTGCCTGCTCTCAGAGTATAGACATTTATTATAGTGCCATTATCACTAACACTTTGAGAAACTCACACTTGGAATTGCACACAACCAGGTTGTTGCAAAATGGTTGTGTTGCAAAGAATTGTGTTATTATGAAATGTCTCACACCAGAGAAAAACAACAGAGCCAAATTTACCACGTTTAACATTTAATAGGAGACTGCATTTCTCAGAGACTCTTGAAGATGCTTCACAGACACACTCATCTCACAGTCCTAAACCAAAATCCCTGTGTCAGGGCCGTGCTCATTTCACCAGTGTTATTTCAACTTTTTTTTTTCTCTTTCTTTCTTTCTTTCTTTCTTTCTTTCTTTCTTTCTTTCTTTCTTTCTGTCTTTCTTTCTGTCTTTCTTTCTGTCTTTTGTTTCTCTTTCCTTCTTTCCTTTTCCTTCCTTCCTTCCTGCTTTCCTTCCTTCCTTCCTTGCTTTTTTTGAACACATTGCTTTATTGTTCAAACTTTGTTAAAATCTGCACAGCTGGCCACCAACAAGCCAGCCAAGATGAGAGAAGGGACCAGTCCACAAATTATGCTAATGAATCAGTCGCTGCTTGGAGCTTCATGGAAGAAGAAAATGGAATAATTTCTTCTGAAGCATCATCTCTTCTGGGATGAGTTTTCCTCATCTTAGATGGTAGGTAGAAAACCAGGCTGCTGACAAACACACCGATAGAAGCAGAGAAGGATAATAAAGAATAATTAAAAACTCAATTAGTCATTCCAGTTAAGTAATCACATGGCTATTATGAACAGTGATATCCTAACTCCGCTGATTTTGTACTTTCCTAATCTTCTAACCTCTACAGTGGCACAGGACCCTTAAAAGCTGTCTATGGACATAACAATATATGCTGTCTGAAACCTAGCTATAATCTAAGACATTTGTGTGAGATAGATAACCTCCCAGACGTGGCTATCCCTCTCCACTGGTTATAGATGGACCCTAGGCAATTAACTTAGAGAAGACATCTTGCTACTGGGGGCTAAACCAACGTAAATAAGATCCAAAGTCCTTGATATGAATCTGGAGAACTTTTGTATGTAACTGCGTAAATAAGGTATGGCTTTTTCACAGCTAAGATAACATTTTATTTAAGGCTATCACAAGCATATTTATAAATCTGCATATTCAGCAAGTTGTGTTCACAGAGGATGAGACACAGTTAAGACAGAGACTAAAATATCTATTTATGTAGGAAAAGCAGCACATGCAGATATGAGTCACAATACAGTGGCAAGATTCAGTAATAGGAGCAGTTCCATCCCTTCCCACAAATGTTAAACCTATGCTGTCACATGAAAAAAAAAAAAAAGAAAAAACAAAGAACACCAGAATAAAATGTGCTACTCAGGCAAAAGTGGCAAACCACTTTCATCTACAGAAAAACTCCATTTATGAAGCTGTGTTACTTATCTTTTTTTTGTGTATGATATATCAGTTGTAACCCTATTGATCATTCAGTGTTACCTCACGTGCAATCAAAATTTCAAATCACAAACCAGTTAGCTACTATGGGATCACAGGAATCAAAAAAAACCCGTGAGGCAACTACGGACAAGATTGTCTTGCATGATCTTGCAGGAGAAAAGGGAATGGAGAGTAGTACAAATTATAAACTGTATAATATCTCTATAACCTATATCCAGTCCAATATTGCCTAACTCGTCATGCAGCAGAATGTGCAGAAATATCTGCATTACTTAGCAATACTGGCACTGTTTAGATTCATGTTATACTCATGCATCCAACTAATACAGCATAAAAATTTCTTCAAACTCATTTCCATATCATGTCATTTTTGATGGCCAAAGATGCTCACCAGTCTGCTTAATGATTGCTCTGTTTTGCATGATGCTGCGTTAAACAGATTTCCCCAATTTTTGGTATTTCAGATTTCTGTTCTGTCTTTTAAAATCAACAAATTATATTTCCTGTTTCTAAGGCCTTGTAATAACTTTGTAGCTTTCATCTTTCCTAATGCTAAAATAAATGTTCTTCAGAGCTGGACTCTTCTCCAGGGAATCCTAAATTACAAAAATTTCAAGCCTGGGTATTTTAGAAGGTGCCAATGAAAGCTAATGACATTGAACGGCAGTTTATGTAGCAACAGCAGGTTAAAAATATCATGTACAGAATGCCCATTCTAGTTCATTAACTGAAATCTGCATTGTTAAATGCGTAAATAGAAAAAGAAAAAGCAATAATGTGAAAAAGTGTTAATTGCTTCACAATGCTGCAAAGAGCAGTACAGTAACATTTCAGCAGCTTTCTGCATGCACTAACAACACAACACAGAAGCTGCTAGGTTTTTGAAAACTTTGTGCTCAGATAGCCTTCACATATATGCTTATTTACTCAAGATACATTCCCCTTTATCTGGTGCTATTATACACAGGATCACTCCATTAATAGGAAAGGCAGACAAGGGGGAGCATACTGTCTTTGGGGCTACCAGTTCTGCCAGTCGTTTTCCTTTTGTGAAAAGCTTTTTCTGCACATTTCTGGTTACATGGCAGAACCTCCTGGCAGTCGAAATGATATTTAGAAACATATTTTAATTCTTAACAGTAAGTTGAGATTTCTGGGGTTCAATGGTAAAGAAAGCTTCAACACAAGACTTTTTTGCAATGTGTGACATGGAGACACAGATTAGAGCAAAGGTGTAAGCTGTAGATTTGCGGGACAAAATACCAACTACAAAATCTTTTACAAGAACACTGCAAGGTGTGTTTTTCCCTCTGCATTCATCACAGCCCTAAAATGCCAGTACCAGCCCTGTGTAAAACTCAACATTCTTATGTCACACAGGGTTCATTTTGCTGTGTGCGGGTTTACACCTTCTCACTTCCCTGCTCAGGTTTCAGACCTGAAAGGTCTCAAGTTCTCCGGTCGCAGCATGCCATGGGTCATGCTTCCTGCTCCCCCATCAGAAGAATTGCCCTCTTTAATGAGAGAAAAAGAACAAAGAATAAGTAACTGCGTTTCTGGCACACGCTAGGAAATCTGGAGTGGCTGGTGGGCATTTTCATGAATACCAGCATAAATTGGAGCATCTGGTGATAAGCAGCACCATGAATCCATGAATATTGCCAACTGAATTTGAATCATTTATTTGCGCATGTATTTGCAAATCTCTTTTTATGTTATCTGACCCAATGTAGCAAATAAGCATTTCTTTATTTGATAATGGAAATGCATTCTATAACATAATCTATTAATGAAATCCAGATGGCAATGAAACACAGCACATTACTATTTTGTCATTTGCTTAGAGGTTTGTGATGTACTGTAATTCCACCGTTAGTCAAAAGTCTCATGGCTACATTTCTCCTCAACATGGTGACAGTTGATGGCTTTTCTGTAGTATCGACTATAACTTCCGCAAAGCCAACCATCCTCTCTGGTGTATGGCTTCAACCCAGTGGCAGCGTGTTGTGGAACCAAGGGAAACAGAGAGATGGGAAAGAGGAGTGATTATGCACAGTCACCAGAAGCAGCATCAGAGCAGTTCCCAATGATTATGGCTGCTTTAGGTTTTCATACTCTTGATTGCTGCTCCTATATATCCATGGCTGAAGTCTGGGCCATCTCTCTTCCAAGAGAATCTTTCCTCTTCCTATTAAATGCTTTATATACAGGGCAAAGGAAAGATACAGGGGCTAAGCATAATGTAGCCATTTTCCCATCGAGTATGAACATAATAGTTATGTCCTTACAGTTATGTCTCTGGTTTTCTACATCGGTGATGAAAGGATTTACTTTTGAATTTTGCAGAGAAGGGGCGTCAGAGCAATTGCCAATATTTGCATCAATGAAAGAATAGGTGAGGTCATACCATACCGCCTCTCTCATCTGATTCCAACTTCCATACACCCTTAAAAATGCTTAATAAATCTGACTAATGCTTTAAATGAGTGCTGGTATGCACATCTTGGGTGATGCTTATACTCGGGTAGTATACACCCTTGCCAAACCTGATGGTCTTGGTGACTGCCAACTGATGTAGCCCAGGAACAAGGGTTTGGAGTAGGCAGTACTTAAAAACTGTCTTCCTTATCTATGAAACTGCCCTTTGTTTGGCTGATTTGGCAGTGATTTCTATTAAAACCTTGCTTTATCTTTTATTCCTTAAATAACAGTTGGAATAGTGAATAGAGGGGAAAACAATATTGCCTCTTATATCAATACACTGTTTCCCTAGCTGCACTTTCCAAAAGCAGAGGGTTACAGCCAGAGTTGAAGGCTGACATTTTTCTTTTAAACTCAAACTATCAGATAGTCACAAAGACCCCAGAGTCTATTTGTTAGAGTAACGTAGCTATACTCTGGCATGGATAACTCAGAATAAATGACTTGAGGCAATCCTGCCAGGAAAAAAGGAAAATGGCGTTGAAACCAAAACGATAACTTCACTGTCAGTGTGCCTTAAAAGAGAGAGTTTGTGGCAATAACTTTTGTGAGTGACAGTTCAGGAAATTTGTACTGGTAAAGATTGAAGTCTTTAATTTTTGCATTCTTTAATGTGTCCTTGAGTGTAGAAATAAGAAACATCATACGAGCAAAGGAAAATATTTCAAGGAAGAGAACGTAGGGAGGAAAGTTATTTTAAATTTAACTGTTCTATGGCTTTTATAACACCTACAGCTGAGAAAAATACTTTCAGCAAGCCTATATTTCATTGTACCTATATCAGTTAATACATGACATAAATTGTACAGGCTACTCTGAAAAAATGTTACTGCTTTATGAAAGGTGCTAAGTAAACACTGTTGTGTTAAATTCTAACTTTGTGCTTCCAGTCTCACTGACTTGTTTTGTTTGAGACTCACTGTGTCATTTGGATATATGTTAAAAAAAAAAAATAAAAATCCCCAAACCCTAAGCTTTTGAAAAGAGGACCTTTTCCACCTTTTGAAAAATATCTTATGGCCGTTTTGAGCAGTGGTGATCTGGAAAGAAAACAGATTAGAACGTTTGATAATAGAGGAAGGAAATATTATTATCACAGCTTGAAATCTGTTAACAGGGCCTTCCAAATGGGGCAAACATTAAAGTCAAATAGAAACTCAATTACAGGAAGATTTTCAACTTGTCAAAAATAATTGCATTAATGTCAGCAATGCTGAAGGTCTAAAACAAGGAAACTATTGTACAGTGTCTCTAGAAAGAAAGATTAAAGGAATGCATAGCGTAGTTTTAGCAAAAGGTCCAAAAATGCTCACATTTATTTTGGTTTTAGTTCTGAGGCCAAAGACCACAGTACTGCATAAAACTGAAACATCAATCTATAACTTTCTGACAGATGTTACATCACAGAAAGACTGTGGAATACTCAATAAGAGGAACCATTTATCTGCTTTGCTCTGAACCAAAACTTGCAGCAAATACCATGTAGAGGGCAAAGATTCAAGCAGTTTGGAGGAGTCAGAGCTTTGAGATATGAACTGGTCTGTACTTGAATGTTTGGCTCTTATTACAGGGGGGGGTGTTCTGTGTTTGCAACCAAAGCTCCAGCAGGGTAAACCTTATTTAAGAAAATCTATTGAACTATTATAGAAAACATATATCCCTTACTGATTTAAGTGGGACATTTTACCTACCTCCTACCACTTTTTTGATTATGTTTGGTAGGAGTTACAACTCACAAAGGCAAAAACTCTGCTTTTGCTTAAGCCAGAATTAACTCCTGCTGCCCATAGGAGAGGAGCTTGCTCAGGTGAAACTGAGGAGACTGTGTATTTTTAAACAGAGCTCACTGCCTAACAATGTGTGTAACTTCTCCCTGATATGAAACAAAGACCGTCTTCTTTCAAACCTAGATGTAGAGGTATGGTCCAAGGCCATATTTTGAAAGGTGTTGAGGTTCTTCTGCAGTTGTAGACCACAATTCACCTCCTTATTGTTAGACGGAGTTTGACACATCTAAGTTATTTTGTCTTAGACACCCCTAACACCCAAGGGTGAGAGAGCTCTCCTATGATCTAGTTGTAGGTGTCTGAATATGCTTGTTGGCTGTGAAGAACATAGAAAGAGACTGGGCACTGAAGTTAAGCATCTCAGGTAATAGGTTAAAGTTAAATATGAGGAACCCAGGGCTGAGCAGGACTTTGAAAAATAGATCATAGAATCATAGCATCATTTTGGTTGGAATCACAGAATCACAGCATGGTGAGGGTTGGAAGGGACCTCTGGAGATCATCTAAGTCCAACCCCACTGCCACAGCAGGGTCACCTACAGCAGGTTGCACAGGACGGCGTCCAAGCGGGTTTTGAATGTCTCCAGAATGGGAAACTCCACAACCTCTCTGGGCAGCCTGTCCCAGTGCTCTGTCACCCTCAAAGGAAAGTTTCTCCTCATGTTTAGATGGAACTTCCTATGTTCAATATTGTTCCCGTTACCTCTTGTCCTATCACTGGGCACCACTGAAAAAAGACTAATCACATCCACTAGGCACCCTCCCCTTAAGTATTTATAAGTATTGATAAGATCCCACCTCAGTCTTCTTTTTTTCTAGACTAAAAGGACCCAAGTCCCTGAACCTTTCCTCATAAGAAAGATGTTCCAATTCCCTAATCATCTTAGTAGCCCTTTGCTGGACTCTCTCCAGCAGTTCCCTGTCCTTCTTGAACTGTGGAGCCCAGAACTGGACACAGTACTCCAGATGCGGCCTCACCAGGGCAGAGTGGAGGGGGAGGATGACCTCCCTCGACCTGCTGGCCACACTCTTCTTGATACACGCCAGGATGCCATTGGCCTTCTTGGCCACCAGGGCACATTGCTGGCTCATGGTCATCCTGTTGTCCACCAGGACTCCCAGGTCCCTTTCCACAGAGCTGCTCTCCAGGAGTTCAGCCCCCAACGTGTACTGATGCATGGGGTTATTCTTCCCCAGATGCAGTACCCTACACTTGCCCTTGTTGAATTTAATCAGTTTTTTTTCTGCCCAAGTCTCCAGCCTGTCCAGGTCACACTGTATGGCAGCACAGCCTTCCGGTGTGTCAGCCACCCCTCCCAGTTTTGTGTCATCAGCAAACTTGCTGATGGAACACTCTATCCCTTCATCCAGGTCATTGATGTCTATATTGAACAGGACTGGACCCAGTACTGACCCCTGAGGGACACCACTTGTTACTGGCCTCCAACTAGACTCTGCCCCACTAACCACAACCCTCTGAGCTCTATCTGTCAACCACTGTTCAATCCACCCCACTGTCCATCCATCTAACCCACACTTCCTAAGCTTGCCTGTGAGGATGATGTGGGAGACTTTGTCAAAAGCCTTGCTGAAGTCAAGGTAGACAACATCCACTGCCCTCCCCTCATCCACCCATCCAGTCATGCCATCGTAGAAGGCTATCAGATTAGTCAGACATGACTTCCCTTTGGTGAATCCATGTTGACTACTTCTGATAACCTTCTTTTCCTCCAGATGCTTGGAGATGATGCCCAGAACAAGCTGTTCCATCATCTTTCCAGGGATGGAGGTGAGGCTGACTGGCCTGTAGTTTCCTGGGTCATCCTTCCTGCCCTTTTTGAAGACTGGAGTGACATTGGCTTTCCTCCAGTCCTCAGGCACCTCACCTGTTCTCCAGGACCTGTTGTCCAGGAAGAGACATTCAAGATCATCAAGTCCAAACATTAATCTATCACTGCCAAGTTACCACTACACCATGTCTCTCAGCACTACATCTACCCGTCTTTTAAATACCTCCAGGGGTGGTGACTCAACCACTTCCCTGGGCAGCCTGTTCCAATGCTTCACAACATTTTCAGTGAAAAAAATTTTCCTAATAGCCAATGTAAACTTCCCCTGGCAGAACTTGAGGCCATTTCTTCTTGTCCTGTCATTTGTTACTTGGGAGAAGAGACTGACCCCCACCTCACTACAACCTCCTTTCAGGTAGCTGTAGAGAGTGATAAGGTCTCCCCTCAGCCTCCTTTTCTTCAGACTAAACAACCCCAGTTCCGTCAGCTGCTCCTCATAAGACTTGTGCTCCAGACCCCTCACCAGCTTTGTTGCTCTTCTCTGGACATGCTCCAACACCTCAATGTCCCTCCTGTAGTGAAGAGCCCAAAACTGAAGACGGTACTTGAGGTGTGGCCTCACCAGTGCTGGGTACACAGGTACAATCACTTTCCTAGTTGGGCTGGCCACACTATTTCTGATACAAGCCAGGATGCTGTTGGCCTTCTTGGCCACCTGGGCACACTGCTGGCTCATATTCAGCCAGCTGTTGACCAACACCCCCGGGTCCTTTTCTGCTGTGCAGCTTTCCAGCCACTCCTCCCCAAGGCTGTAGCGCTGCATGGGGCTGTTGTGACCCAAGTGCAGGACCCGGCACTCGGCCTTGTTGAACCTCGTACCATTGGCCTCAGCCCATCAATCCAGCCTGTCCAGATCCCTCTATAGAGGCTTCCTACCCTCAAGCAGATCAACACTCCTGCCCAACTTGTTGTCATCTGCTAACTTACTGCGGGTGCACTCAATTCCCTTGTCCAGATTGTTGGTAAAGATATTAAAAAGAACAGGCCCCAATACCAACCCCTGGGGAACACCACTTGTGACTGGCTGCCAACTAGATTTAACTCCATTCACCATCACTTTCTGGGCCTGGCCATCCAGCCAGTATTTTACCCAGCGAAGCATATACCCATCTGAGCCGTGAGCAGCCAGTTTCACCAGGTGAATGCTGTGGGAAACAGTTTCAAAAGCTTTACTAAAGTCTAGATGACTTCAGCTGAGCAAATTTGAAAATCCTCTCAGGTGTCTAATTGCATAGAAAGTGCTTAAATATATTTAGAAAGCTTGATGTATTTTATTTTCTTTTGTAGTGAAGAGAGTGCCACCAGAAAAGTGGGGAAGAAGAGCATTCTTCCATTTCAGCTGTGTGCAGTGTCATACTAGAGCAATGTCCTGTTTGCTTCTACTCCTCTACAAGCACCTGGAATAGCTTCATGAATATTTGGAGGCTATACTACAGTAGAAAAATCTTTAAACCCCTAATGCCTGATTTTATTATTTTAAAAGCCTCAGTATCACTATGTTATTGCAGAAATGAATAGTTTCACAATAAAACAAATAGTTTTATTCTCTGTCCCCTGATTTCCCAGCTAAGGCTGAGATATTGTTTATAGTACTGCTGTCTTCATAAGCAGTTCCCGTGTTCATTCTGGGTTGCAAGGACACAACAGGGTAAGCTAGAAATACAAATTATCAGATTTTTTCTTTTCTTTAGCTCTGTATTGCGTTGTAAAAAATCATACATAAACCCCTGCAATGCACAAAAGTATTTATCTCATTCATTTTCTTTTTCTTCTTCCTCTAGGTGTAATTCCAATAATCTGTCGTGACTTGGACCTCTAACTGGTCAGTGCGTAAATTCTGCTGAAATTAATGGGAATTAGATCTATGTAAACAAGCCCTTAGTGAGCTTTTCAGAAGTTCTTAGCCAGGCTAGCCATTTTTTAAAATCTCACTACAGGTCTGTTTGCAACTTTAAGCCTCCTGGTATCTTTTCCTAAATGTGTAAGTGATTTTCACAGGACATTAGATGTTCTGAAATTAATTGCTTTGAGAGATTGATATTTTCTTCACTTAATTAATCTATTGAAATCTCCCTCCTCCTTTTTTTTGGGGTGCACAAAACCAGGAGCTGATTATGCCATGTGGCTGGAATGGCTTCTCATGAAAGCCTAGACCATGGAAGTGACACAAATATTAATTTTCCTTTAATCTTCACAAGCTATTGAAGTTGCACAGTATTAACACTCAATAGCTCATACCAATATTTTAATAGCCAAAGTGACATTCACATTGTAAGAGCCAGTATTCTGCTAACGGCCGGGGTCAGTAACACTTTTACAGGGCCAGACCAAATACTTTCCCAATCAGTACATTTCCTAAAACTATTTCATGGACCAGTGATGAGAAAGAAATGTTCAACCTCTGGTATTGTTTGTTTAAGAGTTATAACAGGTCCTCTCCTAGCATCCCTTCACCTTTGGAAATCTGTTCTCATTTCCTTACACCAGATCTGCTTCCAAACACTGTGCTTTGTTACAAAAGCACAGGATTTTTTAATAAACAAAACAAATGTACACACCAGAAACACTCCGAGTTTGTGCTAGCTATTTATTTTATTCACATCACAAAGAGATTTGCAGATCACCTTTTCAAAGCTGCGTGCAGCTGGATTTCTACACCAGGGATGTAGAAACCAGGCTGAGTGACTGCTGAGCTAAGGTTCAAGAAATTGTAGCTTAGCTTGTACTGTAATTCCCTTGGGCTCTCCTGTTTCAAGACAGGGTGCTATGGTAATTCTGCATGAGAAGCAACACATGACCTTGATAAGGCAGTCAACTTTGTGTTTAAAGTGCATGAATTGCCTTTAAACAGCAGAGCTGGAGAGCACCATTCATCCAGACAGGAGACCAGGGCAGAGTGTGCCATAGTTCCCTCCACCTCATGCGCCTGGATTTTGTTTTTCAGAAACTAGGACATGGCAGAAAGGGGAATGGATTTTGCCTCATTTTTCTCTGGCATGAAAACACAGTTTAGTGAGGAGGTGCACCAAGATGCAGGAAGTAAAGAGCGATCATAGCTCCAGGAACTCAGTGCCTCTGGGACAAATAAACTGATTATTCCACCCACTTTCCACTCAAGCACTATTTTAATGACGTGGATCCACTGAGTGTTGTGCTCCAAAGCCTTGGGTAGGATTTACTTGCAATTGTGTCTAGCCAGTACGGAGTAAAGGGTGTCCCTCAGGAGAGACCCATTCCACAGCATTTCATGATAAGCTTAGGGGAGATAAAACCCATTCCTTCCTTCCCACCTTGACTAGTTGTGCTGTTTCAGATGCTTGCAGTTTAGGGGAACGGTGTTGAGATTTGTAGGCACGGATTTATGTCACCCCACAGAAGATAGTTACCTGAGGCAGCTTCAGCAGGGAAATTCTCTGCCCTGAGAGGTGCTTCCAGGTAGGAGTCAAGCAAACTAAGACCCAAATCACTCCCCGAGAGTACCTGTTTCTTGTCAACAACAGCAGAGGCTGAGTGGAGCAACGCCAGTAAGTGTCTAAGATTGGGTGGGAGGAGCCCGTCCCACATTGTCTCCTTCTGCTGAGAAGTCTCAGAGTTCCCTCATTCTCTGGTCTCAGTGAGAGAAAACCCTCACTTACCTGTAATGTTTCCATACAACAGCTGAACACTTGCATATGCAAATTAACTTGTGTGGAAATGCAGGATTTTGCCTCTTGGTGGGGAATGACGTACTTGAAAATTTGGCCTCACATGTTAGATGGGACTCTTCTGGCACAAAGAAGCTACCTTAGAAATGGGTGGCATACACTTTTGTTATATGAATGTTTACTCTTTCATTTTATGTCATCAAACTGTCAGAAATCTCAGATGCGCAAGGGAAGCACAAGCAAGCATGAAGTTCACGAAGAAGTTCATACAATTTGAAACCTCAAACTTTTTTTAGGGAAGACTTTGGCCACTTATTTGCTGTTTCAGTCTTGTTACAGCTACTTAGCTCTTGTACTCACTGCAGTTTGTGTTGCTGACTATTATTATTTGGACAGATCATATGCAATAGAATCAGTAAGGTTTTAATCTGTTATCAGTGCATGTCTGCAGCATACTAACAGGACTGTAAGATACAATTTTGTCCTGTTTCAGAAAGTTCAAGTGAGTGAGTTACATAGAAAACTGAGTGGAAGACAGCCTTCTATCTTTCCTTAGTGTAAGAGAGACATTCCAGCGCATTACCAGACTGCAATTTAGCAAGGACTCATTCAAAATGTTGATAATGGATTAAGTAGTTTTGAGCAGAAAAGCATAAAGAATCTCCTCCTACTGACTAAAATTTATAGCTGTGGCTTACATAGTAGCTTAGCAGTTCACATATGGCTTATGTCAATGGCAGAAACCATGTTATTTTCTAAATCACATTGATTTGTTATGTGGTACTGAAAGATCTTAAACAGAATCATTGGCTATAAATTACAGAATCTAGTCTTCTACATTCTTATCTGTGTTTCAGATCCGTCAAAATGAGCCCAAGAGTCAAGTCTTCTATGTACACAATGCTACTAGTCAAAGAATAAGAACTAAGACCATTCAATTTCCTCCTTTTTTGGAGCCAAGCCAGGCTGACATTTTCCTTTCTGTTAGTTTTGGCAAGGAGGAAAGAGAGGGAAAACTTTACTGCTCTGTTACTGATGGTTTTTTTATTTTGTTTTTATTAAAAATGTTGAAACATGGGCCCTCTGTCAAAATTATTTTATTATTGAAAGCTGGGTGGGGTGAATGAACTGGCAACAGTTCAGAAAGCCATTAATGGTACTGATAACGGAGAATCCTATTCAGCCTCCACAGCACTGCAATACTTAATTGCAATAAATTTTACTGAAATCTGGTGACTGATGTGCACAGTTAATGAATCGGTAAAGATTCAAAGGTTAATCTGCTGGGAGGTAACAAGCTCTGCCCATCTGATATTGTAACCAAAATATGATATTTGTTAGTTACATGATGATATTTTTTGGGCATACAACAGAAAAAATGAGTTTTTATTGGCTGCAGCTTTGTTAGGTCTCCAAGACCAAAACACAGAAAAAGCAACAACTCTAATGGTGATTCTTGAACCACAGACAAAACTTAAATATATTAGAGGTGAAATGTGACTCCTTGAATAAAATATATTGTCAAACATCAAAGGAATTGCCGGAGAAGCAGAGTGTTCCCTGAAGCAGAGTTGCACGCGTGCCCAGGAGTGCCCCCGCCTCAGCCCTCGGCCCTTTTCCAGCCAGTGCACCCCATCTCCCGAAAGACCTGAGAGACAAAGCATCCGAGTGGAATTTGGGAGGGGTGAGGGAAAGTGTGCAGTGAAGCCTCTTAAGAACTTCCCTAACAATAAAGTAGCTTTCTAGAAACAAACGAGCAAGGTCCAAGCAGACTCAAAATTTAAGTGAAAACAGAAACAGAAAGGAAGACAAAGATAATTTGACAAAAAACAAGAGGGGTGGGTGAGGTTAGGAAAGCTGATGATTAATGCCCTTGTTTCACCCTCAGGAGACTTACATTCAAGATTTCATTCCGCCACACCTATTCTGTGGCTTTGGACGTGTTGTTTACACTCTGTGGGCCTTGAGCCTCCCTCTTCTCCCCCACCCCTTTATTCGAGGACAGCAGTAGCTACCGCACAGTGAGGATAAAAATGTCTAAGCCTGTGAAAGATGCAGACCTTGCAGGTATTCATGACAGATAGAAACTGTGCCGTGAAAAAGCATTCCCGGTGTCTTTGACAACACATGGCTTGAAAGACAACACTGCATAGTAGACTCTCCATTTCTAGTTCACAGCAGAGGGACATAGTCTAAGTTAGGCTGCCAGGGAGTGAAATATGAAGATTCCTCCAGCATATTTATTCCTCTGTATGGTTGCCCATGGGCCAGCAAAGCCTGGAAACCAGCTGCTGCCAGGGACCTGTGGAGCACAAGCTGTGCACTTGGTCCCTCATCTCTTCACAGCTCTCGACACAGGGTGACAGCCCATGAAGCGAGTTCTTGCTACATATTAATGTCAACTCAATTTTAGGACTTCTGCCTTTTCCTCCTGTCTTTCTGTGCATGGACCTAAGGTTCATGTGTTGTACTGAAAATATATTATTATTTTATTCCCTGCTTTGATAGACCTCTCTAGCATTGGGAAATTAATAAAATAGTATAACCATAAATGTAATGTAGTTTGATTTATTTAACAATGAAACAGGGTTGATGAGTAGCACATTCCTCTTTTGTAGCTCTTTTTCAAATCTTAAAACACTTTTTAAGTGGGGTGCCATAGACATCATTACAACACTTAGTTGAAAGACAAGAAACTGCTGCACATAACAGCAAAGTGACTTGCCCGTGGTCACTCAGCAGATCAGAAGCAAGGCTGGACTTTGTTTCTCCAAGGTCTCCCCAAGGCCAGAAGACCTCCTCTTAGGGCTTACGCTATTCTTTGCTATTGATTTGTCAACAGGTTATGACAGAGCCAAGCTGTACACATTCTGGCTCAAGCTAGCAGGATAAAGCAGTACCTCTGTGTGCCAGGTTGAAGTCTTCCACTTTGGGACATATCAACACTTGCTTTCTCTTGCAGGATTTGCCAGGAAAACAAAACTACCATTTCAATCCAACTCAGATGCATGTTACCAGAGATCCAACTTGAGCACGTCCTAGGCTCCAGTCTGGAAATGAATATGGGCCAGAGATCATTCCCCATAGACAGTACTAACAATCTCCAGGCATTTTGTGCTGAAGAGCGAGTAGTTACCAAAGGATGAGTGAGGGGCAATTGATGCATTGGAAATTTACTCCCAGTTTATTCTGAGTTCCCTGTGTCTGGAAACATCCCTCCCTCTGTGACCATCTTGGTGACAAAGAGCTGGCAGCTACAGTGCTGAAGGAGAGTTGAAAGAGGAAGGAGGGAATCTACTACTGTATCGGAAACATGACTATGGGATCCTCTATGGTCTTTCTTTTCTTTGCTAGGATTTGAAATGATTTGTTATAATGTGTTTATTCATTACAGTGTGGTATGATTTAGTAATAGCCTGCCTACAGGTAAATCTGCAGGTAGAATGTACCTATAGAAGGAAAAAGCTGCTCCATTACAGCTTAATGTTAATGCAATCAACTGCCTATTTCAGAGTCTGTGGAAGTCAACGAAAGACCTCCAGGGTCTGGAGCAGGATCTGACTACAGATTCAAATTGTGGGTCACAGCAACACTTTCACTAAAGGGTATGGTGAAATCTGATGGAAACCAGTTGGTTCAGGACCAGACACTAATCTTAAAAATTTAAATTTGCTTTAGATAATGTACTAACAGCACTTAGAGTAGCTAAAATTTGTTTCCATTCCCAATGACATAGTGATTAAGGTGGCAGTCAGAGTCCACAAGACAATTATACATTAATAGGTAAATTAACTAAATTTGCTGTCTTTTTATTTTGAAACTCCCAACTAATAAAAATATCTCTGCAGCACTTTCATAGCAGTCTTCGGGCAGTTTGTTATCACCTCTGGTGACATTATCCAGTTTGGCTGTTCAACACAACTAATGATTTTCAAAAAGTCTCAGAAGAATAAATTTGAGAGTAAGAAATCCAGTCATTGGCTGGATGGTTTGAAGACTATGATAATCTCACACTAAAGCATTGTCCTTATTTGCAGATAGCTGCTTGCATCAATATTTCAGGACAGGCTTTTTTAATCAGTAGTGATAAAAATTTGATTACATACATTTTCAGATCTTTGCAGGATGATACGAGGAGACACTAATGGCATTAATAGTATTAAAGATATCATATGTTATCCTCTAAGTTCAAGACAAACATATAGAAAAAGTTACAACAATACTAAGTGGTGGGTTGATATGTGACCGTTAGCCAGGATATAAAGCTGGATGAAATACAGATAGGACAGTGAAGTATCATTTCACTGAAAGACTAGCTGGAAGGTGAGCAGCTGAATTTTAAAGGTACATTTTTCTTTTTTCTTCTTCCTTAATATACACTCAATACATAGGGCCAGGAAGTAGTCAGCAGGAGTTCAGCATAAGGGTTTGAAACAGCAAAAATATGCCTTTATACTTAAGATACTTTTTTAGTGCTGAAGGAGGATTTATAATCTGAGAAGGAGAATTTGAAACTTAGCATGGTAATGCAGGACATTTTGGGAGAGGCAGGGTAGGTTTTGGTTTATATTTTATTACAGATTTTGTGTTTGTATTGAGATGAAATTAGGAAAAAATTAAGGAATACCAACAGAGTAATGAAATGTCATTGCCATAACTGTATGTTTTAGAAGAAAATATTAATTTATTGGAAATAAAATATGTTTATATAGTTATATAAATACATATGTATATCAAGCAGGTCAGTTATGAAAGGTAAGAAAGGGTCACTGCAGAAGGCTAAATTGAGGGTTATAATAATATTAAAATTGTAAAATAGTAAATGCCATGGTGACCAAAGCAAGCTCCAAAGCATATTAGGTTAGCATAAGAAGAACTTAGTGTACTGCAGGGTAAGAAGTCAGAATCCAGAACTGGAATTCAGCACAGCAATCTTTGAATAAAAAGCTATACTCCTGAAATACTCCCTAAATATACTTTTAGTATAACTGCGTAGTGATCAAGTGTAGGATACTACCATCTGTTGATTGACTCCATGAATAACCTCTTATGGACTGTCCCTGAGCTATCTTTGAGTAATTTAATGCTTGTGGTCTAACCAGGGAATATCATGTTCAACAGCAAGAACACATGATGGATGATGCATGGTCAGACTCTGTATCCTGAACATGGTCGCACACAGATCAGCTATGTTCATCTACAACAATGTGGCTGAGGAATGTACTAAGCTGATCCCAAGCAGATTTTGGCTTGTATGATCTTTGAGGGGGTGTGAGGAAAAATAAGTCACTGTATCTTGAAGGAAAACAAAAAGTTAGTTGGGTGATGAAAGAAGCAAAGGTGTACTGTGGCTCAGGGACTGTCAAGATGGTGATGGAATGACAGAAGGACGATCATGGGATATCCTTGTCAAGAAGAGAACAAGAAAAGAAAAGCGCTCAAAGAAATTCTTTTCTGCTCCATCCAAAAGCTGCACACAAAATTTAAAAAGAACTTGTACTGAAAATACACAGAATTTTGCAATCAGATAGTTTGTATTGTGAATAAAATTGTCACTAGTACATCATACTGATGCAAAATTCCAGTATGAATTTTACCACTAGTGAGGTGTTCTCTGAAAACCATTTTCCTAGTTCAATCCATTTGATTCTGATTGTCAGAAGTAATTGAAGAAGTAAGTAAGTAAGTAAATACTTTTCTTACTATGCATGTAAGAAGTAAATACACAAAGGGAGGGTACCAGGTGGATGGGAACAGTCTTTTTCCAGTGGTGCCCAGTGATAGGACTAGAGGTAACGGGAACAATATTGAACATAGGAAGTTCCATCTTAACATGAGGAGGAACTTCTTTCCTTTGAGGGTGGCAGAGCACTGGCACAGGCTGCCCAGAGAGGTTGTGGAGTCTCCCACACTGGAGACATTCAAAACCCGCCTGGATGCCATCCTGTGCAACTGCTGTAGGTGACCCTGCTCTGGGAGGAAGGTTGGACTTAGATGATCTCCAGAGGTGCCTTCCAACCCTGACGATACTGTGATACTGTGATTGGTGCTTCTGGGTATACAATAGGAGGGGACAGGTTTTCAGAAAATCTTCACTTTCTAATGTGTCTGAAAAAAGAATTATATTCACTGGTTGCTTTTTAACAGTTTGACAGCTTGGTTTTTAAACAAATTCTCCTGCACAGTTCTGTGGTACCAATGACACAGTTGGGCTGGGACATCCTAATTTAGTGCCATCTTTTCCTGTGACACTTTGTGGTGCCTTATGCAGAAAATTCAAACATCAGGAGCAGAAAGAAGAGGTCAGGTAGTAAAAGCCATATATCTTTTAAATAAAAAGTATAGAAGTTATTGTGTAGTTTTAGATATTACGTGGAAGCCTGTCACTGAGCTACTTTCTGCTAGGAGACTTCTGTACTTCTAGTTTTTTTCTCAATTGGCAGGGATGTTTCCTAAAGAAAATATCATACTGTCTAGCCTCTTTAATACTTATCTGCCATCAAGATACAAAACAAAAACAAAATTGAGGCTGCTTCTTTGGCACATGAAACAGGTGGAACATTTCTTCTTTGTCTTTGTCCGACATGAAAGATTGTTGCATCTCTGAACTTTAAGGCATGTGTCCTTTGGAGTAATGCCCCTTCCGCTGGTTCTCCTCAAATATTGGCAGCTGGTCAACTTCTTTCCTTGGCTTTGCCAATGACAATATTCTGTGCTTCAGTGTTTCCTTTGTGTATCTGTGTCTGACATGATTTTCCTTGCATACAGAAAGAAGTATACAGTATTTTGGTTTGAACAGTGTAAGTAAAACAAGTTGCCTGCAGACTTTACACAAATGAGTTTTGCAATGTGTAATAGTGAGAAGAAGTCCACAAATGAGTTTAAATATAAAATTTGCTCTGAAAGAGGCTGATAAAAATATGGGCCTTACCTTATCCCGGTAGCTGAACTTTTGATTCTGGGGGAAGAAGGGAGGAAGAAGGCTGAGACACTCCCATTCTGTTTAGGTATTTATGTCAAAACCACATGTGCATCACTAACCACAATGCAAATCCCTTCAAATGCTGATGCTGTCCTGTTTGTCCTACTTTATCTGTCCATGTCTTCCCTCACCACCCATTACCAAGCACCAGTTCCTCCCCAAACAAGGCAATGTATATGCACATTGAAACTAAATGGACATTTTCCATTCCTACTGTTGTGTCTCATGAACAGGTTGCTTATGACTAGTGGTAGAACCTCTCGGAAAGAAAAACCAAATGTATCTTTAAGTCTTTAAAAGGCAAATGTCCACTGTGGCATATTTTTAGCACAAGCAACCCACTGTCAGTAGAGCTAAGATTTTGCAAAAAGTTATGTGGTTTTGGGTCCTCTGATATTTTGTCACGCTGAAGCACTCCAGTTTTCATCCTGCTTGGATCACATATTACGTAATATTTAAAAAAAGAGGTCCAGGATAGCTTAAAAGACTAATTCATGTTTTCAGAACTTTTTTTTTTTTTAATATAAACTTGGTGTTAAAATATACTTCGGCTTTTAATTTTCTTTGCTTTAACATGTGACACTGATCTACGTTGAAACAGATGGAAAAAGACATTGTTTATAATACACCCAGGAGCATCCTTTCATTTTCACCTGCAGAAGGAGTGGTGACAGTGAGTAGCTCTGTATGTAATTGTAGATTTGTTTTTTGTTACGTTTAAAATGTTTATAGTGTTGGCTCCAAGATTAGAGAAAGCCTGCACAGGAAATCAAAGCGTTAAATACACATGTCTCGACCTGACATCAAATGTACATTGAACGTTTTCTGATCTCAGTTTACCAGAAATTCAGATGATGATATCAAAACAGGACAAGAGAGGGGAAATAAAGAAAAAAGTTTAGTATTATCAAATTGCAGCTCTGGACCAGGATTCGCCTGTCCAGCACAATAAAGTTCTTACTGTCTATGAGACTTCAGAGAAATCAGTCTTCTTACTTGGCCTTTGAAGTCACCAAGACACCATTGCCTGTGATAAAAGAGTTTATTTATAACTTGGTCAGCTTATGTCTTTTCCCACTGAACCAGCAGGCTTTCCAAGGTTTGGGGATATAATTTCAAGGGCTGTTAAACCTCTGTCAAAGTTTTTCTGGCCCCCTAAGGAGCCTGACTATCCAGCGTTCTGTTTGCTATGACAGAGCTTCATGTGAAAGCATTCAGGAAACTGACAGCTTCAACTGCTGCATTTTTTGTAACAGAAAGTGGCATTTAATCTGAAAAATAACATTAGCAAATCAGCATATAATTGGGTTTTTATTTCCTGCCTTTTTCCCCTTTTCTGTTTGCTATCCTAAGAGATAAGACAATCTTACAGTGCTGTAAGTTCCTGATCTCTATGGAAAGATGCTATTTATATATAACCCTACAAACTGCAAGAGGCAGGAATCGGGGATTTTACTATGATGAAAGACGTCAGAGCAAACCCTTAAAAGAGATTATAGCATAGAATGTAGCACTGTTTTAGGATAATATTGTAATTCTTCTGCCAGTTGTTGTCAACGGCAAACATAAAGACTGGCTTAAAATATCTGAAGTGGTAGAACTCAAAGTGCCTGGTTTGACGTGTCACACCGAGCACATCTACTGTCAAGAATTTCATTGAAAACTCTGCCTAAAATGTTGCGGGGAGTTACACCAGGTCACTTACCGTAGCCCCACAAGCCTCTACAGTTTGGGAACCCTTGATCCAGAGGTCCTCCCAAAATGAGTAAATACCAACTGATTCAATGAAAGTTTGCCATCTGGAGCTCCAGACAGTGTTTTGGTCTTTCTGTATTTAAAAACAGTCCAATAAAAAAAAAATGCCAAAATCATAAAACTAACTAAAAAAACACAGAAGAATTTGAAAAATACTAAGAAATGCAGGCTAGTCTTGTGACTTGACTTCCCTGTTTGAACCCTGGGGATCCCTACTTTCAAACTTTCCTTCACAGACTTGTGAGCGAGAAGTTTTCTTTTCTTCTTTTAAATTCAGGCCAAAACTCTCATATAATCTGACTCAAGATACTGGGATTAGCGTAAGCACCACATTTTATGAGACTGAAGAAACAGTCATGGAAGTTGTCCACACTTCTCTGAAAATAATTGTACATATGTTTACCTTCAGATAGTAAATAGCACAGAGAATTAAGAATACTTCCAGCTTAGTAGCAGAGCAATTCTTAAAAATAGTCATTTGGGGGCAGAGCAAAGGTCCATCCCAACCAGTATCCTGCTTCTGACAGTGGTCAAGGACAGAAACACAGGGAAGGATGTAAGGGCATGACATCTGTGTTATGCTTCTTCCCTGGCATACTCCTCCAGCTGTCAGCTTTTGGGGACTTCCTAGGCCTGAGCCACTTAATTCAACGGATATTTCAGAAAAGCAAAAGTCAAAATAAAACAAGGACAAGGAAAGAGAAAGGCTGACAATAAGACAATAGAGACCATTGCATTTAGTAGACTGAGTAAGGAAGGATGATGAAATAGGACAAGTGCTTGCTTTAGCCAAAGCATCATAAGTTTGGCAGAATTGGTGCGCAAACTGTTACTACAGCCACAAAAATATTTTCTCAATAAGTGTGTTCAAGTACATTTGCCCATACAATCACAGCCTTAACACATTCTTCTTAATGATTTCTGTTACCATTAAACAGTGTCTTTGTGAATGTCAGAGTGCAAGAAAGTTTTCATCTTTGTCTTCTGCTGATATTTTATACCTTTTTGGCAGGTAGCATCGCACTTCTGCAGGAGGAAATAGTATTGTAGAGCTGCTCTTGCGTGTCTATTTTTCCCTCCCTTAAAATGGAGAAGACCTTAAGCCGTAGGACAAAAGCACTGTCCTTCAATGTGTGTAAGACATTATGTGTTTGTACATACTGTGTTTGTAAAGTCCCTAGCATTCATTAAGCAAAAGGTATTATAAAATGGCAAAGTATTATTATTATTATTGTTAAGTAAAGATTTCTATATGTTGCTCCAAATGATTAAGCTGGTGTAAAGAAATTTGCACTGTGTCAAGGCGACTCAACCAAAAAAGCATTAACATTTAATGTCAAAGGTCATGAAACATACTATGATGGAAAACAAATACTTTGTCCCTATTGCCTGTATCTGTTTCCACTGTGAATCTATTAAAATAAGGAATTTCTCTTGCAGATTAGTGGCACCTAAAGCTGATTTAGGCAATGACAACTTTGGAAGTCAATTCATACTTGAATCAGGAAATGACTCAGTATTTTCTGAAGTCTTACTTCAAAGCCCACTCTTTTACAGTTAGGTAAAAATGATATCACATCTTCAGAATGTTATATTAAACAATTGCACTGGGGCCAGGTTTCATTTCTGATGGTGCTTTAAGCTGTTTTTTCATACTGCATATACATCTCCCAGGATGATTTTTGTCATATCTAGACAATTAGTGAATAGCATGATATACACATTCCACGGTTCTATGACACCTTTTGTAATACTGCATGTCACACTGGTTTATGTTGCCATACATATAACCTGCCTGCAGTGTATTAGAATTAGTGGTATTACAGTTTATGAATCTCCTGACGCTATATCCTATTATTATGTTAGCTGGAATAGGACCTTCAAGTGAAGTTGATAATAAAAAAAAAAACGTTAGCCAATAAGAAGCATTTCTACAAGTGGTCAAATGACAGTGGAGAAGGAAATATTTTAACAAAGCAATGTTAATACAGCCCAGAACCAACGCAAATAAAATCCCTGAGGAAGACTATCTGAAGAAACATACCATACTTTTGGCATAGTGTACTTTACTGCATGCCCGACACATTTTCCACAAAGCTCTTGTATATTTTCTGTATGAAAATCTAAAGCATAAAGTCTTACATTTAGCAGTTGAAAAAATACAGGAGATTTAAAACAGCAACAGTTCTGCTGTATGCCTACAGATTTTTTTTGGCAATTGGATCTGAAGGAAATGATCTATCTCAAAAAAAGAGAGAAAAAAGGGCTGATGAATGTGGTCATATAATATGATTGAGGTCTTTCTTCTTTAAGAAGTAGAAGGTTTGTGTGGACTACAGAAACACACATAAATAACTATTATTGTTATGATTACTGAGCGTATTCTCAGTATGATCAGCTTCAGACTTGGCTGAATTAATGAAGCACTGGGCTCTGTGACCGAGCCCTGCTTGCTCGTGCCATGGTCCCTTTAGGTGAGGGACACTGAGTTGCTCTACAAGCTGCCACTGCAGTCCACTCTGTCAACAAGGCTGTTCTTCCTGACAGCATAGATATGCTGTTAAAGGCACTATGCAGTTACCTCAGACAAAAAGCATTGTTGCTATTCTCTGTGGTAGCAACATTTTACCACCATATTTATCCACCTCAAGTCTATTTTATTCTCCTTTGCTTTACCTTGTGAAGTGCCACAGTGATTTTACACATGCACTATTGACTATTTTTAAGCTTTCGTCAATGCAGCCATCATAACTTTGCAGGAATTCAAAGGCAGGCACAGGTCACCCACATTCACAAGCCTGTCATGCTGTGGACAGATGGATACACAAGGACATAAGGGAAGCCCATGGCAGTAAATGGGAATTTCCCTTTTATTGTTTCTTCCCTCCAGATGACCAAAGATGGGGAATCACAAATATATCAGTTTCAAAGAGTTTAAGAGGTGTTTCAACAGCCTACAGACAGTTTGTTACTACACTTGGCATATTTTGAAACTGTAATTATGGAAGCCTTCCAGAAAATCTCAACATGACTGAAAAAGTCAGGGGTAAAATGTGCATGGAAAAGCAGGGATCCCTTTGCTTAGTTTAAGCTTCAGGAAGAATAGAGCTACGGCAGAACAAATGAAGCTTCATTCAGAAATGCAATTTTGTTTAAAAGCAATCAGACAGAGATGGCCACAAGCTGGAAGAATGAAAGAGCCCAATATTTTAGGCAGGAAAACACTTTATAAAATGTTGTAAAATCTAGACAAGTGAAGTGTTTGTGTAACCAAAATCAAACTGTTAGTAATATTTGTCTTAAAACATTTATCAGCACCATGATGAAGCATGGAAGGTGGGTTGGAAGCATGTATAATTTAAAAACACACACTATGGTGATGTTTTTTTGAACAAATATAAATGACTGAATTTAATGTAATAGAAAAAAATTTGATAAAAGGACATACATATAAGCATACTGTATGCAATCAAAGTGTCAGTGGTGGAAAGCAGAAATGCACAGTGCCAAGGTTGATACAAGTTAAACCGACATTGGTCTCCATGACTTCCAAGACTCTTTACTGCAGAGGGGAAACTGTATTGTTTCTTGGTTTAATTGTCAACAAAATACTACAAAACATCTCTCTCTTGTAGTTTAAGTTGTGCAAAACCAGTTATTAAAATCACCTGTAAACCCTTAACTCCATTCATCTCAGTTAACTATCTGAAATAAATAGGCAGAGGATTACTAAGATTTAGGGAGACCCAGGGTGAAAGTTGACATCCCAGTACTCTTCATTTCTTGAAAGAAATAATATAAGCTATGTACTTTCTTTTTAATATCTTGATCATCTAACACCAATGTGAGAGAGATTCAGTTTTCCTAGGTGACGACATCACTAAGCAATTATAAATTCCAATTATTCTTGAAAAGATGAATCCACCACACTTTGTTACAAACCCCTCAGATGCTGGACTGATTACCTCAGCCAAGAAGATGCATTCCTTGCCTTATTTTCATCCCATTTCAACCTATTAAAATAGTCTGGTTTAGATCGGTCCACATTCCCACTGCCACAGGGAATAAGACAGGAGGTTGCTTTTCAAGGAGCACTCCTATAAACCTTTGTGGAAGCAGTGCATGGTCTTGCCATGCAAAGTATCACAGTACCTCAGAAACATTACTGTAATGGAGATAGGCTGGTAGGACAAGGTTAGGTTGGAGTCTTCAGCATTGTAAGCAGCCCAGTGGGAAGAGCACGAAAGGTGGCTGTCGAAGCCACGATGCAGAGTGTCACCTCAAATATTAGTTTGGTCAACCACTGTTATTAAGGAGCCGAATGTAGTTTATTGAGAGAAATTTGATCCACTATAATTAAAATGAAAAACCAAACTGGAAAAATCTCAAAAAGTTTGGAAGATGAGTACCTAGAAACATTGAAGACAAATATCCACATAGCTGACCTAGGTGCGGGTCTAGAAAGCCAAATGTCATAGGGGAATGCCAGTAGTCAGCACACTTATTCCTTCCCACAGCAAATCCCTGTTCAGGTACTACTGTTATGGTTACTTTTTACTTCTGGTTTTATGGGATGAGATTCTTTCACAAGAATCGCAACAATAGCCCTCTTCCACATGTCATATTTTAGATGATGTTCCAGTGTTACTGGTCTCAGATATGGAAAATGAAGAACTGGCTCCAACTTTTCAAACATTCTTTTTTTCACATCACAATTATTCCTGAGTTTTGGAACATACTTAGATTTATTATTTTACACAATATGATTCAGAAACCATGCTCATCTGCTGTTTCAGTGGATCTATGGCTACAGACTGCTGTCAGGATGAGCACGGGACTCCAGATAGTTGCTGTAAGATAGGAGAACAGAGCACATGACCTTCAAAGGTGCCTTTAAACTGTGTTTTCTACACTTGTCTTCACTTCATTTTACCCCGGCAGAATTTCTAAGGGAGACATTGTCTTAACATTGACATTGGAATTTGAAGTGTATTTTACTGCTATATCTGCAAGCAACAAGGATCTCAGATGTCTTTGTAAGGTTTAGATCACTTGGATGCATGGGGGAATTCCAGAAAGACAAACTGAATCATCCTCAGAAAATCCCCTGGGTGAAAACATTTGTCTGGAAGAGTTTCTCTTCCCTCTTTGACTCCTTATGCTCCCTTCTGGATACCCACTCCTGGGTCAGCAGGATCTGTGGTACCAGTCCTGCCATTCACACTCCAGTGGGTGCAACAGCAGCAGAGCTCAGCACGTAGGCACAGTCTGGGTGAGTACCTCCAGGAGTGAGAGTATGGCACGATTAACACCAAGGAAAAACCAATTAGTAAAAAGCCTTTTTATTCCTCTTTAATACAGTGCATGGCTATTTCTTCTCATGATCTGAGAACTTTTGCCCTGCTATTTTAGAAGTCTGGCATACCGATGGTGATTTAGATTTCTCTTACTGTCCTGTGACACAGTGCAGCTATTAAACCTTTTGATTTTTTTGTAACAAATTTCTTCTATCTCTTAGAGAGTGCTGGGAATGCCAGGCAGACAGAGGTGCAGAAATACACAAAATAAAAGCAAAATAAAAGTTTGTCCTGAATTAAATGTCTCCTATATGTTTTGCTGAATATGCAAGAACATGCAATTCTTTTCTTGTTCAAGAACATGTATTTTACAGAAACAAAACACGTGAAAACTTGCACTTTGACTTGTAAAGTCTTTGGGCTACGTGTAGATAAATGGCAGTGAATGGAATTCCCAGTAACATTTTGTTTCCTGTGATCCTTTGGCCATAGATACAGTTATGACTCTTTAAAAAAACTGTAGTGCACCTAATCTTGTATCTTACCAGAGAGGATTTGCGACGTGTTTAAACAGGCATGTGAGGGTGAGCACATGCAAAATGAATGAGTGCAACTGGATTGTTGAGCCCCAAATGATGAAAGAGTTAACTGAACTCTGCAACAAGAGTGCCACAACTTAACCATTCTGAATGGTGCTGAATAAATCAAAACACTGCATTTGAAAAGATTTGAAAAAAATTTTGAAAAAATCTTGCTGCAGTTTATAAAGAAAATACAATTATTCTGTCTTTTCTGGAATGAGTACCGGAAACAAAGACTTGCACTGCTCCTTGTGTCTGCTCAGTAGAGTTTTGGCTCAGAGATACCTACACTTACTTGGGCAAGATTGGCCAGATTTTTGACTATGCTCAAACAGCTTTGCATAAATGCCCCAAAAATCCATCTCATTCCCCCTCCCTCCCAAAAAGCCCAAACCTCCATCCCAAAACCAGATGAGAATTTGGGCAAAGAAATGGTAAAACTAGGAACTCACACACACATCTGCAGCTGGAGGCAACCTTACTCTCAGGTGAACTCTAACGGTGAGAACAAGCCACTGCAGCTCCAGCCAGGGAAGCCCAGAGCAAGACTTGGACCGGTGCAGTCTGCGCTGCATAATCACGCTGATGCTGAGCTCCAGGAGGACCCCATTGCCCTAACAGCCGTTTTGCAAAACTCCTATTTGATGTGAAACGAGTGCTCCTGCTTAGATGCTCTGGATTTGAGTCTTCACACTTAATTTTAGGCAATTGATCAGCGTGTGTTTTTTAAAAATGAATGACTGCATTAAAAAATTAAACACAGGGGAATTGCCTCTTGGCACTCATGCTACCAGCAGTTCCAGGAAAGATTACTCTATCCACCGCTGCATCAGAAAGCATTATTCCAAACGAGGAGTCCAGATGTTAAATTTATACATTATCTTCCGGATTTCTTCCCCTATGCTTACTTCAACTTTTTGAATATTTTATCTTTTATCCAGATATTCAAAACCTTCTGCTTCATGGGGAAGATCATGAGATCACCACGTCTGCAGTCTAAAGAACTGAAGACTCCAGTTGCTGTTTCAGTCAGTTTTTAAGTCCTTAACTCATGACATAGGAATATAAGCTATTATCCCTAAACCATTTTGAGGAAAGTACTTCATAAATAGTCTGGCTGACATAAAGATTGTACCATTTAAACAGCATAGTAAATGCATAAGAAATATTATCTTATGTTGTAAGCTTTGCCTATGTACGTGGAGTACTTTTAGAAGCTGCCAATAAATCGTAACAGATAGCTTAACACTTTGAAACACAGTGGAAAAGCCAATTAAAAATATCTTGGAACAGCAATTGGAAATACTGTGAGCCAGTTGGTCAAGGGTTGCTTTCAGAAATAATTCTGAGCTTACTAATTTTACCGCTAGCAGTCAATCAGATATATGGCACCCAACTGGAGTAGCCTCATTTTACTTTGGACTAACACTGGTGTCATGACCAAGGATACTCAAACTAATGCCACCCCTTTGATACAAGTGTCAGCCTGGAACTTCTGTCATAGGAGACGAAGTGGGAGCTAATCATGAAATGTTTTCTTAAATGTATTTCTATTCCTTTTCTTCTTAATATTTCTTTTAAACTATGGATTACAAGCTAGCTAGAGCCTGGGACAGGGGATCTCCCTTGTCAGCGCACGCATGTGGAGCAGTGAGGTCCCAGCTGATGACTGGAATTATTCAGTGCTAAAATGATATAAGTGATAATTCATAACATCTGTGTTGTCCTTCAGAAAGTATTTGTTATATTCCAAAATATAAACTTATTTGGAGTTCTCAAGCAAGATGTTTTGGCTGTCTTGAGCCGTTGGTGGGTGAGTGGTAACTTTCACTGCCATTTTTGTGTTCTGCTAAGTCAATACACTGTCTTTTAACACTTTTTTTTTTTGGAAGCCAAACCTTTAGGAAGGACTCCATATTCTCTGTCATCATTTCTCACAGTCCAGAAAACCAGCTTTATTGAAGGTGCTTTCTTCAGAGCTGCAGGTGACAAAATGAGTAAGTGTCAAGCAGGTAGCAGGGCTGGTAGCAGGGTTTCATGCTAAGCCTGCACAAGTGGCACCTTTCTGACCAGTCAGATCAATGAAAAGGCAGTCAGTCACAGCCCCTTTACAGGAAACCAGATCTCATCTCTCCCTCATCTGTTCACAATATTAAATCATTGGAGCTTCTCTACTTCTCTGTAATCTGCCTTCACATGCCCCACTGAGGGGGAATGAAGCCTCTACCATTCCTTGCTTTTTTTCCATAGATGTATGGATATGATAAACTGTTAGAGACACCTGCAATAGAGCTTTCTCTGTCTTTCACCTCAGTAGGCAGCGCTATGCTCCCAAAATAGGTGCTGGTTAATCTTAGGAGAAGCATTCAGTAAGCGTATTAACATCCCTTCCATTTCTCAGAGGCAGAACTTGAGATGCATTTTGTCATGCATTTCACAGTCTATAAGCTTTAACACTTAAACCAAAACATTCTGAATTTCTTTTTCAATGTCTTGGAAAAATATTTATAAAACAATATGGACAAACAACGTGGGGACATACAAGAGAGTTACACAGGCTACTCATGCCTCTGACTTAGAAAATGGCAGTCTTAGGTAAGACTTATGTAAATACACTAATACTGTATATTGTGTTCACTTATACTGTCAGCACATTTTCTGAAAAAGTTACCAGTTGAAAGCATCGTTTTACATTCTCATCTTTTATTAGCATTCAGACTCATCTAAAAAATGCTTGGGGACCTCATATAGCTTAGTCATGGTGAAACATCAAAGTAGACAGGAGATTAACAGTGTAGACAAGCACATGGATCTCGGGGAGAACTTCAAATAATCTGAGTGATTTGGTCAAGCTAAAGTTCCCCAAGGAAAACATCACTTCTTATTTGAAACTTGACCCTTGAAAAATGTTAAAATATTTTTAACATGATCACCTCACTATCTGTTGTTTTATAGCACTTCTAGAGGTCTAACTCATCATTTCTATAAACAAAGTAACTTCCTGTCTTCAATCAATTGCTTAAGAAGAATGAAGCATGCCAGCTGATAGGTCTGATTGTAGCAGAGTAGCAAAGGAAGAGTGTTAAGAAACTGGGGAAAATCCTCACTTGTGATCATGCTACAAAACAGTGATGATTTTTTACGATTCATTTGTAAGAAATACTTTCAGGATTTAGAAATAAAAATCTTTATTTTAAATTCCTAATCAGTAGGATTTATAGTGCTATAGATTGCTTCAGTCTGAAAAAAAAAAAGAAAAAAGCAAAAAGCAAAAGTTGTCTTTTCATGACAACTAGATAAATACTGCCAAAACCCATGTTTTCATTTGAGATAAAACAGCAAACCATTCCTTTGATAGTATCTACAAACCATTTCAGCTAGGATTTCTATAAATATTCATGAGTGCTTTTTCCTCCACAAGGAAGCTCCCAAATGAGAAGAATTGATCAATACACAAGGTTATTAATGGCTACACAACAAAAAATTTCCACCTAAGCTCTCAGAGTCCATATTTGGAACCAATGTGTGTATTTTTTTCTGGAGAAGGGCTCTGATTCCTCAACCTAGAGCAGTTTCCACTAGGTACAAACTACGCACCACAAATTGCAAGCTAAGTATTCTGTACCAAGGCTATGAAATATGTAACTAATCTATTTCCCATGTTGTGAGGATATTCAGTGGCTGCAAGTAAGACCACCGCATCTCTATTGATCATAGTTTAAAATGGAGCTACAGCTATATATTGGATGAAATCCTAGCTCCAGAGAAGTCAATGTGACTTTTGCATTAGCTTTTGATGGACCAAAATTTCACCCCTTGTTTTCTCTGACTGAGAAAACAGATTTATCTTCTGGAAGCTTATTGGCCTGAGTATGAAGTGCAGGTTCAGATCCACCAGCTGTAAATTATTTTGTATTATAAATAGACTTTTTGAACCTCTAGTGAAACAGAGGAAGGTAAATGGAGAAAAAAAATGTAATCCACTTTCATTTGGCCTTTGTTTTTTCAGATTAGCAATAAGTACTGATTTCCATCAATAAGTAACATGTCTTTGTTGGGCAGCATTTGGTAACACTTTCCAGAGATGAATGGAAGTCATGGTAGTATAAGTATCATTATGGGCCTGAAACTGAAATTTCAGCTAATTTTACACCGGCCTTATATTCTAATATTATCATGAGGTTACACCTCCTCACGTGTTTTCATTTTGTTAGTACAGCAGAAAGCTAAGACTTCAGTAAAACATTACACATAGCATAAAAACATTATCCTGGAAATTTGCAATATGTCATTAATTTCTTGCCTCCTGTGCCCTGGCACATTTTGAAAGGAATTAGCAGTACAATATTTACTAGTTCTGTTGGAGACTTTCAGCTGTAATTGCCCGGATGCCATCTGCTGAAGTGCTCACAGGTCAGAGCCCAGAGTCAGGAAGGTATTTCAATAATATAGAATTCCTTGTATGATCAGGGTCTGAGGGCAGTTGGCACCTCATGATTTGCTCTCCATGCTACACAAATTTCCATTGTTTGTTCTCCTGGAAAGGACACTTTTTGTGTGGCCAAAAAGAAAAAATAGAGAAAAAACCTATAAATATTTAAGTATTGCTGTCATTACATTTGCTGCACTTTATGACCATATCATGACTATTCTACAGGAAAACACACAAATAAAAAAAAGGCCGTGTCATAGCTGGTGATGTCCCAGGCCTCCTCAGTCCTAACCTGTTTGGATGGACCCCACAGCTCATGGCCACCGTATGGGGAGCTCCTGCTGGCCCCAGGCAAACAGCGATGCTGGGCAGGGCCATCTGCCTGGTGGACGGCTGACTGGTGGTGCAGAAGAGTAGCTCAGTAAAGAAACCTTGCCATTGCACTGAGAAAGAGTCGCCCTATTTTTGTACCTGTTTTTTCTTCTGAAGCTCAGTCACTCACACTGCAACATGTCAAGCCCAAGCACAGTTTACTGTTCACAGAGTGACAGGCTCACAGCAGGGCTGAGGCTGGCTGGCACCTCTTGGAGATGGCCTTGTCCAACCCCCTGCGCAGAGCAAGGCCAGTTACAGCAGCTTGCTCGGGGCTGCGTCCAGTTGTGTTTTGAATATTTCCAAGCATGGAACTCCCCAGCCTCTCTGAGCAGCCTGTTGTTAATTTGTACACTGTACCTGCAAACCCCAAGAGTCCCTTTGCTTTGCAGAGACTCCAAAAGGCGCCATTCAGTAGCTTCTGCAGAGACAATGCTGCCTTTCACCTCCTGTGTAACTGTAGGTGTTTCTAGAGGACACCGATCTCTGCAGGACTAACCCAAGGCACAGCCTCTAGCCTTTAGTCAGAAACAGGGCACAGTGGAAAAATGACCACAGCCTCACTCCCTAATTTGCTTAAGCAAGAGCTCAGACAGCTGGTCCAAATGCTACTGGCAGCCCCTGCAGGGTCAGCCCCCCCTTGTCTCCCATCTCCCCTTTTACCTCTGTCATTTCTCAGTGCCATAACAGAAAATGGTTCACCTCAAGGGAAGCAAATTGGCTTTTGAGAAGCTTTAGACTTTGAGTCTGTTGCTTTAAAACCCAGAGAGAGAAAAACAGTCTCTCAGTGAGCAAAATGCCCATTCAATGCATAATCTCTATTTATGAATCACTGCATAACTAGATTAACTAGTTTCACCCCAAGGAGAACTATCACGTTAAACCCAGTCATTTTACCTATATTTAACAGCACAAATTATATTTCTAGAGATAGAAAATAAAAAGGGCAAAACAAAACAAACCTCAAACACCCGTGTTGTTGATTTGCTACTGATTTTTTGTCTTCTAGGACTTGGTCTTGCAAGCTTCCTGCACGTGTCATCCTTCCTGGCAACATCAGCTCAGAAGACGTGGATCTCTACTTATCTAGCAATGCACTTCAGTTACAAGCTAAAGAAAGTACAGATTCAACAATATTTTAACTCTGATTTCATAAAGCATAAAAATATACAGCATGAAAGGCAGCCAATTCCAATTACTGAGTTATCAGATCACCAACGAGGTCTGGACATGTTGAAAGTCATGGGAGAAAAGCTTAGCAGCAGAACTCATGCAGGAAATTTTGGGCTCATCACCCAACATTTGCTAGATTTTTTTTTATTCCCATCCAACAAATGAACCAATATATGATGCTTAACCCCCTCCCCACTCCTAGACTTTTCTTTCTTTTCTCCTCTTCAGACTTCTTTTGGGGAAGGCTGGGTGGAAATACCTTCACTCCTCCAAACGCTGTGAGAATAGTTGGTCCCCTAACACTTCCAGAGCAGCTTTACTTCAAATGTCGCCACAGCAGCAAACAGGTCTGATGAGGATTAACACCTCCCTGTAATTGGTGGATTTTGATCATTTACAGGAGTGACGTTACTCCCATTGCTCTCATTGATTTTGTTTCATAAATCCCAAGTGTGATATTATCCCCCTATAGTTTAACTGCTTTTTAGGTGGTGGGAAGGATGGTGAAGGGGAAGAAAATGGGGGGCAGGTTGTACAGTTCACACTACACTTAATACTCCAATCCATATGTTTTTTTTTCAACTTTCTCTGGTTTAGGCTGCCTAATTTTCATCTTCAGCTTTGTTTGTTCCACTTCTCATTAATTCCTTTAGCTTCCTTCAGTTTGTGATGTGTTACCCTGCTTTCTACTGCCTAAATTTGCTATGTATTTAGAGGTGCTTAGATTCAGTTGTAAAGGAGGTCACACAGAGTTCAGAAATGTTTGGAAAGGGAAAAAAACGTCTGAGAAAGATCCCCTATTTTTCTTTTCTTCAGGAAGGGTGCTGATGGTTTTGTGATTTGCATGGTAAGTGTTATTGGGGACTAGCTCTGGTATGGCCTGTCCACACGCACTCAGGACAGCGCAGGGTTGCGATGCTGGGTCCTCGCGTGAGATCATATCTGTAAATGAGCGGAGGGTGATCTACTGAGGGAGGCTGAGGAGAGGAACGGAAGACAGAGACTGTATCAGCCCAATTCAGAATAATGAATCTAATCTTCCTGTTACTAATCTGACCAATTCATATCATCCTTCCCCTCAAAACAAGCTGCTGGATGTCACATTCTCTTTTTTATAGACTTCCCGTAGCCATTAGCCTTACGTCAGCTTATGTGATATATCATGTATCCTTTAAAACTCTACATTCATTTGAATGAGTTCCTGAGTTATTAGTTCCTCCATCCACCCACCGATCCCTCCCCTTTCCTCCCCCCGCCCCAGGTAATCAGCAATTCAGCAGGACGCTCAAAGCCTCCACTTAACAAAATTATCTAGCCAGGAGGATGTTGGAGGTTTTATGTATATACGGAAAAGGACCGAAAACAATTGGCTGGCTAAAACATTTACACATAACTTCTGGCTTTCTCTCAGGCAGAGCTTTTGCAAGGGATTTATAGGTCAGATCGGCTCAGCAGTTTCAGCCTATTGCCCACCCTACCTTAACAAAGCTTGCGTGTGTTTGTACAGCTGTGCTCATAGCTGTGGGAGTCCCAGGGATCCCACAAGCCTTCAGTTCCTCTACCTCCCCTTCATCATTTACCAGCACACAAATGTGCACAGAATGAAACTGTAGAAAACTGTCTGACTAGCAGGTTAAAGGCGCAGGATTCAAACCCTGTTTATTTTCTTTGCTTGATTTCCTGCTGCTACAGTGAGTAAATGGTATTTTTCTCCTTGCCTTTTTACCTGTTTGTCTATCACTGTTTGGCCAAGAATGAAAGAAACCATCCCTTTCAGGCTCCTTTAGAGGACTTCAAGGGACATACAGTGTTTATGTGCTGCTCTGGGTCTTCAGTGTTTTGTTCTGGTTTGGGGGGGGGTGATATAAAATGGAGGTGGGCACACAGAAGTAAAACCATCTGCATCTCCTGAAACTTCACGCTGAGGAAGGGACTTATTTTAATTAATATTAAGCCAATTCATGATTAAGTCCAGTAAATGCTTGATGCTGAGCAGTTTAGAGGCAGTTAATATACCTTTTTGAACTGGTGCCATGAATTACAAAGTCTGCCATCTGGGGAGGTATTACATTTGAAATTAAATAAAAAAAAGTCAAGATGTTTCTGAAAATTAGCTAGCAAATTCCAGCCAGCCAATCTTACATTCATTAGGATTTTTTTTAAACAGCGAAAGAAAACAAAGAGGGGAAAAAAAAGGCTCTTAAATTATATCTATTAACCTAATAAAGTCCAGAAACTCCGAATTTCAATAAAATATTAGCTTAGCTAGTGATTTCAAAAGAAACTCTATTTGTATTTCCAGTATTATTGTCATTCCTAAAGTCTGATGCCAGTTTGATAAAAGCTCTAATTCAGAAAAGTATAAACTCTACTAACAAAAGAAATTAAAAACTGTCACATTTTCAAAGGATCCTATTACTCAGTTCTTGCAGACATTTCTAATTAGAGAACTGTATTCATTAACACTTGATATGTTAGCAATCTGCCAAGGTTTTTCCTTTTCTCTCTCAGGCATTTGGGCCTCTGTTCTGCAGTGAGCTCAGTGAAGACTCACGTCCACATCCAGACTGACTCGGAGGGTAAAAATTCAAACAGAGGGAGTGGGGGCAGAAGGTGGAGAGGCTCCAACACAGACAGCTTGCAGGGGCAAAGCAAAGTGACGTTTAAGTTCCTTACTGTTCTGATCCTTACTCCTTTTTTTTTTTCATTTCATAATTATGTAGACATAAAAAGGAAAAAGGACAACCTCAAGTGTTGTTTCCATTGACACCTGTTTATGAAAGAGAACTCATCCATTGTTGTAAAGAGGATTCAGGCACTCGTTGAGGACTAAAGGTCATGTCCCTGCTTGAAAAATCACATTTATATTTGTGATTTAAAAAAAAAAAAAAGTCAGGCTGCAGGTTCTGTTGCAGTACTCAGAATTGTATGGGAAAATCTGGCACGTTTGAAAACGTGAAATAAAAGATCCCAGTTGCTATATCTTTTCTGGGGTGCTCTAATCTCCTTCTGTTTTAGTTTGTTTTTCTCAGATTAACCCACGCTTTACACTTCAGGTAAGATGCTTGCCAGTTGCAATGAAGCGAAAAGAGGAAGCATACGAATATGCAAGTGACAGTCACTTACAAAATGACCACGTTAAAGCCTTGCACGGCCAGTCTCAGTGAGACGCCCTAGGGAAGTATTATAAAGAAACACTGCACTAAGAAATGTAATTAAGGGTAAGAAATCTCCAAACACAGTATTCTTCTGGACAATTACCCATACTATTGCTATACGAAAGTTTTCAAAAGTCTTGAGACTGATTTAAAGGCTGAAGTTAGAAAAGTAACATTGAAGATTTTTTTGGGGGCGGAGGAGAGGAGTTGACTTTTGGCTTTTGACACATTTTCAGGTTCATATTTTCATGATTTATTCCAAATTTTGATAGTTAATTTTTTTTTTTTTTTTTCAATTAAGAGCTGAAATGATTTAGTCGTCACACAGTGTCCTCACTTTAGACCATAGGGGGACTGGAAGGAAGAGCTTCATGCCATATTGAATCAAAGGTCCTACTTAGCAGCTGACAACACACTTTGTTTCTTTCCACTGACCTATGCAGAGGAGACCTTCAAGACATGCAGTTTTTCACAACCCAGCCTCTTGACTCAGTAGAGAGGTAACCTCTGTGTCCTGGAAGTAGCTGCAGAGGCATTGTAGAGGTGAGACAATAGGACTTCCATCGTCAAAGCTCAGGATTAAGTGAGGGAGGAATAATATTCAAATAACAGTACAGATTGTAAAAATTCTGTACATTTTCACTAAGGAAATAAGATAAACTGTATTCACTGCTGAAAGTGTGAATATCTGAAGAAGAAGATAATCTTCTTTTCCAGTTAATGAAGAAAGTTAGATTATAAGCAGACAGTACAGGAAGGGGGTGAGGGACTGGAAAACTCAAACCCTTCCCCTGAGATACATTTGGAAAAGATCTGTGGGAGAGCTGAAGGAGTTTTTGTTTGACTTTCCGTTTGTTTGCTTTGTTATACTGCAAAACAGAAAAAGGACGTGGGTATAATACAAATCTCTCCACTGTTACAGAAGATCCACCTCCCATATTAATCAAAACATGTGAAGATAGGCGTTTAACTGCAAGAATTTGTAAAGTATGGCAAGAGGGAGAGATTATTGCAAAAATCTGGAATGGAACTAGTCAGTGAACAGGGATGAAAAACAAACGTATCTGGGAGTAGATGAACGTATTTGAAGCCTCCTCTTGCCATGCAGGAAAAATTCATAATGTGCTGTGCATTGAAGTAAGAAAAAGTATCCCCAAGACTATTAACCTAAAAGCTACACATATTTCCAAAGAACTCTAGGAGCTTAGTCCATATTTTACTCAGGATAGGGGACTTTTTTTTGCTTTTATTCATTTTCCAGGTACCAATGAATTTTAGACCTGCCTCACCCAAATAATAAATGTAAAACCATTATAAACAAAGTAAATAGGCTGCTTGCAACTTACTCACCTCTTTTGTCCTCACTGACCCTAAAATTATACGAAGATCCAAGTATGCAGCATTTTATTCACCACCTCATATGCCAAATGCATGTTTATACTGATTACGATAGGGACCACATCTTGTCAAGAAACTTCGGTCTGCTTGCAACACATAATAAATACACCTACACACAACATGTTAATAGCTCTCACAGTACAATGGAAAGTCTTACTTACAATCTGCGTGTTTTCCTCGCACTTCTAAGGTGCTATACATACAATCCTGACTGCATAGGTCATCTCCAATTTTAGGCTTCTGGTATGATTAGAGATACACAACTTAAAAGAGAAAATCTGATGTGACTGAACGATAATCCTTTTGTCATGCTGCTATCTTGGGGATAAAATTTCTGAACAGTGGATAATACATTAAGGTAGCCCACATTTTTTTTAAGTAGAGGGACATGTTACAAAGAACACAGTGTGGTTGTTATCAAACCTAGCAGAGAAACCAAGGACCAGCAAGCTTTAAAGCTTATACCTGGCATATGTGAGGTCTGGAAATTTGTAGAGCACTCAGAAGAAATTATTTAATTAGTAAGTGACACTGCTCTCACGATGGCAGCATTTAGATAAAAATTGTGTTTAATCTTTCTTTGGTCTTTTCAGGAAGGAGATTGCTTCATCTAGAGCCCATTCACCCTGTGTCCTTCTGTAGTTGTCACTGACATCGTGGCCTTTAAACCTATTCCTGCTAATCCATTGCCATTTAAACCTTGACCTGGAAATGCTGCAGAAAATACAGCATACTGGGGACTATGACTGGGTGGTTGGCAGGAAGGATTTAGGAATATCGGCAAAAGCTAATCAAAAAGAAGCAAGAGAAGAGCAAAAAGAAGAAGCTGGTATTGAAAATCACAGAGGCAAATTCTTACAGGAGACTGCGCAATGTAACAGAGATTCCCTCTGGGAATCAGAGGTCTCTCCCTATAGGTACTGAAAACAGATTTTCCAGAAACAGCTATTGGTGTTCAGAGGAACAGATGACAGAAAGAAAGAGGGGAGGAGGAGAAGAAATCAGTGGAAAACTGGAGAGAGGAAAAGGACAGGAAAGAAATTAAATGCGCCACCAAGGGTTCTGGTTGTGATTTTAACGTCTCAAGGGCTCACCAAACCTTACTTTGCTCTGCACAGCTACCACTGCTGGAGCAGGCAACTCCGTAGCTCCCAGCAAGGAGGTCTGCTGAAGAGGAAGCTTGTCTACTGCATGTGGGAGATAAACTGGATATTGTTCTCCATGTTTGGGTCTTATGAATGACAGTCTTTCATCTCTGCTCTGTGCCTGTGAATATACTTGTAAAACCCTACAAACTTAAAAATACCAAAGGTGTCAGTTTGGGTACAATAATAAAATAAGACGAAAATAAGGCATAGATGTTTATGCTTAACAATGAAATGTTCAAAATCCCTTCAGGCAAAATTGGTTTGTGGGGTTTTTAGTCATTTTATGTAGCACAAGAAACTGCATCTCACACTGGGCAATGTTGTGCAGTAACTTTCATTTCTACTGCTGAAGAATGAGTCATAAGAGGCAATTTTTGTCCCTGCCAGACTCCTGTAAATTTCAATCAGGTTTGGGTTGCCTCTTCAGCTCTCATTTTAAAAACTGCAAAGTTAAAATTTGTAAGTATATAATAAACCATGACATAAAACAATGAGAAAGTTCTATAGAATTGAACTGGGTAAAGCATAGCTATTTTCTATGAAGGCTTATCTAAGCTATTCTTACTTCTGAACATGAAGCGGAACACAAGATGCTAAATTATAATTGAACATTTTCTATTGTATATATTTATTTTTAAGGGGTGTATATATGTATTTAATTAAGGCAATGTAGAATAATACATCCAAATAGTCTTAAAAAGCAGCACGAGTTAGTTTTTCTTTTATTTTCACTAGGATTGCAATGTATGAAATGATTCAAGGAGCATTTGTCATTCAGCTGGTTTTGTAGGTGCGCAGTTGGCTCCCTTCCTCCTCATCCTCCTCATCCTTGAAATCAGCACCGCTGTTAGGTTAAGTAGTCTGTTTCCAGTCTAGCCTTCTTTAATCATGATGAAAAGCCTAAAAGCCAGTAGAAGGTCCAATGTAAGGACATTTTTTAAATAGATAAACACTCGGCAAGTATTTATTGTCATTGGCCTAATTACAGCAGTAGCAGAAACATGCCAATATGCAATATCTCATTGCAGAAACTGAACTTTCAACTCTAATGGTGGCAAACCTGATGACTTTTTTATGGCATATAATATCCAAGGCCTCTGTTTGCTTATTGGGATCTAGTCCAGATGATTGATTCTAAGGACTCAAATGACTCCTGGGTTGTTTTTTATTTTTTGGGGTGGGGAAGAGCTTAGACAGTTATGAACGATATGATGCAATGAACCTCTTCCCACCAGACTCTTTGCTATTATAATTCACAGCAAAAGACATCAGGTATTTTTCTTGGGGGTCATGCAATAGGATGTTGGAAGTGATGATTTCTGTGTCTCTTTCTTCTATACAGAGAGACTAAATCCTGAAATATTTGTTAAAAAATAACTGTTCAGATGTTGTGACAATTGGATTCGATCTGAGTTGTATCAAAAATGAGAGTTGACCCAGTGCATTCTCAGGCAAATTTCACAATGAGTAAGTGTGTGCTGGAGGGGAAAAGTGATATAGCCTTGCTTACCAGAAGGAATTAGAAGGAGCAAAGCAATTAAAAACTTGAACTAAGAAGTCATGGTCTTGTTGTCTCTCCACATAAATATTCTTCCTTTCCACTACAAGATTGCTTTTTAGGGTGGTAACCTTATTTATCTCATTGCATTTCATGCAGACTACCGCAGAACAAAGACCAGGGCTCACCAAAACTGAGGAATGGTCTTGCATCCTCCAAGAGGGCTGAGAAAGCCTGGTGTAATGAGAAAGCTTGCATGATAAGCAGAATGTGATGTCATTCTCCAGGTCCAGTAAGATAGCTGTCTTCCTGAAAGTCGATTAAAGCCAAGAATTTTTAAACTAGGAGCTCAAAGTTAGGACCAAGCATCTGAACAGATGATGTGAATGCCTGTCAATCAACACGTTTAAATTGGCGATTCAGTGGTCTTAGCTGTAGTTTCTTCTTTTGACAATTATGTACTAAGGAAGTAAGATTGCCATGATCATGGTCACAATGAATATTTAAAATTCCATTTTCTTATGGAAGTTTGTAGCAAATCTCTGCTGCTTATCAGGGTGTATTTATATACCACAGAGGTAGAAAGTCGGACGGTGTATTTAAAGGTCTTTAAGCATATCCACTCTCTAATTCTTAGATTCAAAGGTAACATCATACTTTTATCTACAGAGAGCATGAGAAATGCAATGCTATCTGGCTCCTTTACCTTTCAGAAGCAGGAGTAAACAGCAAGACTGAATCTCTTTATCTCTTCAAACTAAGCTCCTTTCACTTCCTTCTATCTAATTCATATTCTATCTAGGTAATTTGTAACAAAACTGTCCTTATTGTCCTCACTTGTTAGTACATTTAAGTTATGCAATAGGGAACAGTAGCTTAGCAATGAGCGCCTGCTCCACGTTTCCTGTTTTCCAGGAGCAAAAGGGAGATTTCATGTAAAAACAAACATTATATCCTTGCTATACCTTCTGGACATAGTATTCTTCCTCATCATCCCCGAAAATCCTTTACAATTATGTGAAATGCAGGGCTGATCTTTTGGGCATTGGAAACTTCCAGGGAACTCCCATGTGCCTTTTAAAAAAGCACAATTCATTGCTCTCACCTTATTTTTTAAATAACTTTTCCTGTGACAAACATTTCTATTTCATATAAATAACATTTTCTAAGGTCCCCAAAATTTTAGTTTACTGTACTGTATGATTTAAAACACAAGAAATCCATTTGTATATTTTCTGTATCTTTCTTTATATATATTTTTTTTAATTTTAGAAGTGTATATATAAAGTTAAGGCAATTACTGTTTGAGTTTCTAATTTACCACTAATTGGTTTTCACCTGAAATCACAGAACTTAATTGATCCAGGATATGATAAATTTGGTCCATGTTATGTGATTTTCAACCACTTCATAATTTTTATAGAAAAAACCCATGAGGATATAAGCAGTCACCACATTCTTTTCTCACCAGGAATATACATGTATTAATTTATATGCACAATAAGCAGCAGGAAAAGATTAAGTCCAAAAGGGGGGAATCCTGTATCACTCAAGTACATAATTGCATATTCCCTATATGTGAACAATTACATACCCAGCTGAGCTGTATAATCATCACAGTTGTAGGTGCAAATTATGTAATTGTACATGCTGGTAATTGCCATAGCTATTTGCCTACGAAGTCACCTCATTTGCATCTATAACAGTGGCCTCTGCATTTTCAAATTAGGGGATTCATTGTAAGGTAAAACTTTTAAGAAAATAGAGCCCTAAAGACTAAGTCTTGCTTCCATACAAACGTCTCTAACCTTGAAACAAGTTGGGAGAGGTGTATGGAAAAGAAACAAAATTATGTCTCCCAAGAATGTTACTGGAAGATTTTCACATGGTGTCACAACATTTTTAAGCAGCAATTGCCAAATGGCACTACTGCAGGAATCAGTATGAAAGAGCCCTTGCGGGAAAGTCTGTTAAAAAACCATGGATATTAAAGAGAAGTCATGTGAATGTCAGTTCCATTTTGCAACTATTAATTTAATCCTTCAATTTAACAAACATTTCCAGACATCATTGTATTTCTTCACTTGCATCACCTGGCTTTCGCCTTCTCCAAGGGTAAGCCGACTGCTCCACAGGAAGAGTTGAGAACGGGCCTGTTTAATTGACTGACTTTGTATTTTCACCATCTCTGGCACAAGTTCTTTTTTCCTCTTACACTCCCACAAAGCAATCTTAAACTCTTAGCTAAAAGGGAAGGTCACTTGCTTCCTTTATAATTAGCAACCTACTACTGACTGCTGGAATTTTAGGGAGAACAAATCCTCCATAAAACACCCAGTTTCATGGTCTGGATGGGCACGTGTCCAAAATTATGATCTAATTCACAGCCTGTTGCTTGAAAATGATGCACGATGCTAACCTAGCCTTAGAAGAAGATTATTAAGAGCATGTCTATGCCATCCAGTGCAGCATGAGACAGCGCTTCTCAAGGTAGAGCCACACAAGTGGGTCAACCTATAGACACACTGTAGTATAGACCCAAACAAGTAACACAGCACTGCCACGCCCAAGTTAATTGAGGGATTAATCCTGCTGAGATGTTTTTCTAATACACGACTCCTCAGCAGGGTGGGTTTCCCAAGTCAGAGTACAGGACTTGTGTTGTGGGGCTGTTTCTGGCTCCAAGGGCTTCACAGACATCTCAGCCCTTACAAGCAGACTTTAAGCAACCACAGTGAATGAGATGCGTATTAATGCTACCTTTGATAGTTACTAGTATCTATCACATTCAGTCTGAAGGTTCATTTTGCAAACACTAATGATGGGTTAATGTACCTTACTATAATCAACCTACAGGCAGGTTAATTGGGTCACTTAGTGAACTTCTTCATGATCCCAGGGTAAATGCCATGCTGCACATTAATTTAGCCATTTTGTCTAATGCTCTTCCTTGGACTTACCAAGTGAGCTTTTGATCACTTGTACTTGAATCCTTAACTTCTGTAATCCCGTCTATTTAATAAGCATATTGATGATGAGCACTACTTCAATAGTTTAGTCAATTAATCTTGCACATTTCAGTGTGCATCCTAAATCCACTGCTAGTCATGTCCACTTCTCAGCTTGCAAGGTGGGTCTCTCTCTACTTAAAACCTGGCCAGGAAGACAGTACAATCCTGTCTGTATTATCTTGTTTTCTGTTTAAAGCCTGTGACGGGATGGTTGACAGCTATGTCTGCATCCACCAGCTATGCGGATGGCCCTTGTTTGTCCATTGCTTTCCAAACCAAGCTATCCTCTGTCCTCGGGGCCTACCTCGTAGATCTTCTTTTTGGGAATCCAAAGGCCGCAGAAAATGATAAAAAGAATTTAGCACTTGTATCCTAAAAGCACTTCCAGCCATCTCGTTTTGTCAGCTTCCAAGTCAATCTTATGTACAAAATCAGACCTATAGGTCGTGTCACCCACTCCAAGAGCCGAAACCAATGGGAAGGGCTCAGAGAAGGAAATGTATGGAAATTCTTTCACAAAAGACAAATCCTGCCAGAGGCAGGCTACAAAAGCCCATCTGCTCTGGTGAGCAGATATGTGGGCATGATCCCCTCTTTGTTATTTATGTGGGGCTTAGCTTCGTAACGTGGAGTGAGAACAATACCCTCGTTCAACACCAGCTGTATAATTTTAGATAGCACTCAATAGCCAATTGAGCAAGACCGATTCCAATCTGTCAGTGTAGTGTGGTCTGCCCTGTCGCAGGAAGTGTTGTTTTTGGAACAATGTTGAGCAGCCATTGCCATTTTACTGTCTACTGACAGAAATTAATAGTGAAGGCCTCGTAGAGCAATTTATCAACAGCCGTTTGAATTCACACTTTTTTCAGCCCTCCTATCTCCAGACCAGTGAAGGGCTGCCTGCCTATTTATGTCAAAATGTCAGTGGAAGGTAGAAATTGAGCAGGATCAACTCCTGGGAGTAACCGATCTCAGTGACACAAGGTTTGGTTAAACTCCACCAGGACTGGTTTTGAAAGGGGCTGAAATGCCCCGGCCCAGGCCTCTGACCGGTTGCAGGAGAGATATAAACACAGATGCAGCAAGGCCACCGAGAGCCCAGCCCTGCAAATGCAGCGCCCCAGATAGCACAATTAGCACCACGTGAAATGAAGTGCGGGGAGAAAACCTCTGAAAGAAGCAATCGTTTTTTCTTCAATTCAACCGTGTAACATAAAGTAAAAAATACAGACATGTTAACTGACATGAGAAAGAAGTTTATTTTCAGTCTTTTTATCCCCTGTTTTAATAAAAAAAAAGCACATTCCCACTCGAAGAGAAAATATGAACTATGTCTGTTTGAAAATCTTTTGTCAATTCAGTTTTGTCTGCTGAAAATACCAGGCTGAGATTAGTGTTCTTTCACATCCACAAACTGTGCTTGCAACACAAATTGTGTTACCATCCACCTTAAATGACAGTGTAATTCTGCTAGAATACAACAGTACTCCCAGATGTACCTTATTAGTAGTGACAGGGTGTATACAAAGAGCGCTAGGGTGGCAGTGCAATTTCAGTATTCATAAAGAAATAAATTAACATCAGAATGAAATTCAAGGATACTGTACCACACAAAAGAGAAAAAAGAAAGAAGTTCATGGGGTATTTGTATTCCTGTGGAACAAATATTATTTTTTTCTTTTTTTTTTAGGAAATAAACAAAATTAGGACAATTTGCTAATGAGAAAATTATTTGAAGTAATATTTGTGTGTATATATGTACAAACATAAATTGCAATTAAATCTTAATTAAGAAAATACCACTCGGCTACATAGCAATTCTAAAAGGATTACCTTTTTAAGCATGAATGACATTTACGTAAAAATACCTTTGTATGCAATCGCTTTGAAAAAGATTAATCTCTAGACAGGTTTGTCCATACTGTTTTTCTCACAATCTATCATTACTGGGGAAAAATAGACTTTAGAGTCTTGCAGAAACTTTGAAAGCACATTTTCCAGTAGCAGGCTTTATTTTCAGCAATTTATCTTTTGCTGCTTCCTTTCTTTGAATGCTACTTTTGATGCTGTTTTGTGTGAAGGATAACAGCAAACTGGCTGGAAGAACCTCAAAGGGGGTAGGGGGGAGAGGGAAAAAGAAAAAAGGCTGCCCTGCTTGACAAAGAAAAATAGGCTTTCCAATTCTCTCATGCAAGAAGCTGATTTTTCCAGTATAAAAAAAAATTATGGGGTTCTTAAATTTCTGGCAGCACCTAACATAACCTTCATTATTTGATATCCTAACCACAACATCAAAACCCCAAAAATTCAATGAGGAGAAATTTTTTTTTTTTTTTTTTCTTCAAAGGAACTCATTGTATACTCCACTGTCAATGGAGGGAGGAGGGGGTGGTGGTGGGTTCCTCTAAAAAGTGTGATTTTTATTGCAAATGAGAAAAACTGTGGAGATACAGGCTACGATTCACACCAAAAGCCTGGCACACAAGGAGCCTTCATGACATACTGCAAGGTCAGGAGCTGCAAAAATTAATGCAGAGAGTATACTCTCATTAAGAAACAGTTTTGCAGAATTCGATCAGCTCAGGAAGGACTGGAATATGCGTTTTTCTTCATATAGTATTTGCTTGTGGTTCGTAACTCCTTGGGCATACTGGCTTGGTTAGGTATATAGTCTTTATTCAGACATGAGATCAAGTGTTAAAGGTAGGCGCATGAGAGAAACGTGGATAGGAACCACTAGGGTGGGGTGAAGGGTGAGAGTGAAGAAACATTGTTCTCACTGAAGGACAAATAGGACTTTGAATTAGCTTTACACGCCAACTCATCTTAGTAGAAATCAATTGCACTGTGAAAAGTAATTAGCTCCTACATTCATTTCACCAATCCAAATGCCTGACCTGAATGTTGTAGGAGACGAATGTGAACATTGGATCACTGTTCTGCAAGGGATGCAGGACAATCCTCCTGCCAGGACCCCCTTAGCACAGTTAGTGGGTTCCAGTTGTGGGTATGTACAGCCATATAACCTGTTAGATATTTTGGGACAAGATGTCATCTATCCATGGCATTTATATAGCAGAGTCTGGGTCATACTGCTCACACAGAGGAAATTTTTTACTCCCTCTCTTAAGCTACAGGTGCTTTTATGAAGTCTACAGGTGGCACTTACTAAATTCAGAGAAGAATCATCAGTAAAACCTGGATATAAAGGTAGGTATCTAATTAGAAATGTGAAACTGAAAATGCAATTGTGAATTGACTGTGGTTGTGCTGACCATGTTACGGATCTGAAGATGGCTAGCATGTAATCAGCAGGTGCGTTAGAATAAAATACCTGGGACTTTCAGCAACCCCGTGAGATCTCAGTTAAATCTGGGTGCTCAGCCCATCCTGAAAACAGTCAGATTATCCCTGTATACTTCGTAATTATCTGTTTATTAACTTTTTTTCACCTCTGTATACTTTGTAGAAGTGCTTTTCTTTGAGAGACCTTAAGTACTTCTTGACTGTTATTGCATAGGATCCTTTTCAGGTGATACTGAACCCAAGACAGAGCAATCACTTCTGCCAGCTTCACAAAAGTTACCAGCCTTGTTTGGTGAATGCTACTATTCCGTTCAAGGTGTTACCTCTCTCATGCATCTATCTACCTTGCCCTTCTACCAGAGCTCACACCTCTGCGGTGGTACGGGACAGCTCCTGGGTGGACACTGCTGGATCTCTGTTGCTCCAGTTCAGTCTAGTGTGTTTGAATAACTCCACCTTCAATGACAGTCAAGACTAAGGAGCCAGAAGCAGCCAAGGCTCAGTTATATCTGTGTGCTTTTAGCTATGTTGGTTGCTATCGGTTTGGAACATGGGAAAAAGTGGCACCTTAAACTGGTATAATTAAACTGGAACCCTAAATCAGAGACAGCTCTAATGTAATTCTCCTTTTTCTAATTTTTTTTTTTCCACTGATAGGACAATATAGATATACAGTTTCTTCACACAAGAGAAAGAGTTCATCTAAGAATGAAAGTGTTTGTGGACAATGTCATTGGAAAAAATGGAGCGAATAAGGGAATGGATATATTATTCATCCTCAGGGCGACAAGAAAATGAGATAGCAAAAACAAGTAATGAAAAACTTAGGTGAGTAAGATGTGTTTATGGGGAAAATTAGACCTGAGCATGTAATGAGGATGCTGAGTCAGCATTGCTAGTAAAGAAAGGCCAAATCAGAGATGGTCATTAAATGAACAAAATTTCAGGCAAACAGGCAAACAAGAAAACAGGTAAAAAATATGGTTGTTTACATTTTGCAGGACTTAATTTTTTTTCCTAAAGTTTTCTTAATCCATGAAGAATCATCATAATTTCACACAGAGTGTATTAATGGGCTTTGATGGTGTAATTTTTCTATCTAGAGTTGAACAAGCCCTCTGTGATTGTGAGACCTGATGAGATCATTGTGAAAGAGCTTGTGCTTACACCTGTTTTACTGTTAAGAAAGTGCACTCAACAGACATGGAAATAGGAGGGTCAAATACATCTTGATCAGAGCTTTTCCCACAACAGGTCACAGAAGTTTAGCCATAAGGCAGCAAAAGATAATATTTCAAAGGTGAGTAACATTGTGTGCAAACTGCTTTTGTCTTGCCAATAGACTAATCTGATTAGCAGACCGTTCTTTCATGATTTGGGTGTAACATCTTAGAAATTAGACTTTTGGTCTCCATTTCACTGAATTTCTACCAGTAGGAAGAGATGAACAGGTTGGTTTGTGCGCTTTCCACTAAGATATATAAGCACAAGTAGAGCTGGTTTGTACGTTATTTCAGCTGGTATTGCCTCTCTATGCTTTCTGTATTGAAAATAGGTGTTTATTACTTGGAAACCCAGTAGAGAGCTGTCCTTTAATCATTTAACTGTGGGATCTGACATGTTATAAAATGCACCTGTTGGAGACTGTGCTGGAATTCAATTAGCTCTCATGTGACTTTTGCAGCTGAACTAATGGGCTGAAAGGTTATACTGGGTAAATACAAGATCCCAAATTGATTCACAGAGAAGAAGTCTGGAGAAATGTCATGATTTCACTTTGTAAATTTGGGCCATACAATAATAATCACATTGTTATTTTGCTTTAAATACACTATTACTAGAGTGATACTGCTTACGTATTTGGAATTTTCAAAACAAAAGTCTTTTACTTAATACTTCTTGTGTTAAAAGTCAGACGCTTCTAAGAAAGAAACAAAAATTGCTGTGCTACAATAGTTGTAGTTTTATAAATGGTTATAAAAAATTTTATAAATTCTTTCCACTCATTATTTATGTTATTTGTCATGTTTGACCAATATAGCTAGATATAGAGCAAATTCATTAAGAAGCTTACTATGGCTTGTTACAAGAAAACAGTGGTTTTAATTAACATTCCTGATATTCATCTGTAATTGCATTATAACAATTTAATAATATGATGCAATTTTCTTTTATGTAATATCTACTACAGCAAAGCTTTTTTGGTGCGTGTGTCCACCAAGGTTTTTGCAGATTTCTTTCACTTTATATTTGTGTTTGACATTCTATAGCATGGTCTGGTATTGGCTGTATGATCCATTTCCTACTCTTATACTGAAAAACCAGAACTTTTACGGTTTTACTAATACAAATTATCATAAAAGCTACATCTTGGATCTGTTTAGCGTGACGTTTTAGAATCTTTTACATTCTGTAAATTTTAGATTTTACATCTTGTAAACACCAAATTACAAATACTTGAGCTTGTGAAATGTGCCTACATAGGTGTACACAATAAAGGTGCAAAACCGGAATGTGAACAAGACAATACAAGAAGTGTTAGAAATCTATGTTAATAGCTACACAGTTTTTGTCATCTTGTCAGATTTTGTCCAGTTCTCCATCTGTCGAGATTGAAGCTAACAGACTTTGTTCTTTTGCTCCAACCCTTCTGCCTCCACAGCTCCTATAACTGCACATTTTTCATGAGCTATTGTTTTTCTAATTCAGAAACCCGAGATACATTTTGCTTTTTATAAAGCCTATGAACAGACCTTGCTCTAGAATGACCTTTAGAGTTGACCTCGTTTCCAGGTGGGATTCCAAGTGTATTTTGTTATAAATAAATAAATATACAGATGTACTTATGATGTATTAACTTAATGGTAACTGATTTTCCCCTTTTGGGAGAACCAGTGGAGCACTGCACCATCCTGGGGAAGCTGGAGTACTATTGAGCTGCAGTCAAAGCCCTTCCACCAGCTCCTGCTCACTATTCATCAGCTTCTACAAGCAGGGAGAGGAGAGGGTTGGATCATTACCCTGCCTCCTGACTAAGTTATATTTTCAACAAGCTTGTTCAAACAAACCACCAACCCATTTCAGCTGAAACTTTCAAAATGAATTCAACCTGAGGCAGAGTCCTGGCACAGAGAGTTTCAGCCTAATGGACTGAAGTCTGGCAAAGCTGTAAATGGCTTCTGAGGGAAACATTAGGTGTGCTTCTAAATGGGACAGAAAAATCCTTAAGTTTAGAGGAAAACGTGAAAATAATGAAGTAGGATGTATTGTTACTGTGAACATCTAATATTGGCTGAGTTGATAGGTCTTCTTGTCCTCCCCATGCTCTCCTGTTTTTACATTTGGATTTATTTTAACTATTTTTTATTTTTATTTTTTATTTTTTTAGCACAGTACAAAGCTAAACTGAAGGAGGAACCTTAGTAATTCTTAGAACGGGTATTGCTCACCAGTTCCTTCTCTTTGATTTTTTGTCATTTTTTTTTCTTTATTTATTCAAGTGAAAGATGCAACAAATTTTGACAGGCAAATGACTGTAAACTGTGGTTTAGTAGAATGAATGCAACCTTTATGAAGCTTTCTAGTTCTTGAGCAAGAGAAACTTATCATTGCTGCTGTGTGCTTAAGCTGCCTCTAGTCAGTGCTTGGATAGCTGCCACTCCCCGCTAGTTGCTGCTGCGGTTAGGAGCCTAAGTGAGAGTAAAGTTATCAGGCAGCTGGGTATAACATTAATTAATATATCTTCAATATGTCCGCCCACAGTCTTGGAGGAACTGAGCCTACTTTTCTATTTGCAGGTTTCATAGTACAATGTACATATATAAGTTTAAGAACTTTTTTTTGGAAAAAAAACCACCAAAACTTCAGTTTTAAAATTAACCAATAATCTTTTTTTATGATAATATATTTTGTTATTTAATCGATGGTGCATTCTGGGATTTTTCTGTCTTCTGGAGCACCAGCTGTTTAGAATACAGATATCTTGTCTGTCTCAAGGCTGGTACCACACCATCTCAGGCCATGGAGTCTCCTTAAACCATTCAGAGTATAAACAGTAAGAGTGTCTGACCCCACAAAGACTAACCAGATAGCTTTTAGTGAGCTTTGGTGCATCAAACATCTTCCTAGGGCCTAAGTTAATTCTTACTTAAATATAGAACTCAAAAAGAAAACATAGAACTTAAAAAGATCAGACAAGCAGGCATGGAGTCACTTTGATCACTTTTACTATGATGGAAAAAATTGTAGGGCAAGAATTCATAACAGAAGAAAGTTCAGGATGTTCACGTTCACAAAAAAATGAACATCATTTTATCACTGCAAGCCAGACGTGCCACCTTGAAAATATGAAACATAATAATCCTTTTTTATAACAGGAGTTATTGAAGAATGACTGATGGATTACAAAATTAAAATAGACATCTTTCGGTACCTAGGAAGTATATTGATTAAAATTGAAAAATGCAAGTCTTGTATTTCTGTTGTGAAAACGCTGTCAAATCAGTTTCCACATTCAAATTAATCTCTCTTGCGTAGTCAGTGAAGATCTGGGAGATTTCCTGCTCCTCACCTATTCTTTTTCTTTCTTGATGGTTGTGTTTAATTTGCACTAAGCTACTAAGAAGAAAAAGAAGCAAAACCAGCCTCTTCTCGTTTACTCCAGTTTTAGCCAAAAGCAACGAGAAGATGCCACCCAAAGCACCAGCCCCAGAGGCAAGGTTAATCAGAAGCTGAGGCACACTTCGCTTGGCTGTAAACTGCACCTGATTAAGGGGATATGTGCATGTCTGCAAGGTGCAGAAATGCAGGCACAGGCAAGGGAAGCAGCAGTGACCATTTCATTGGAACAAAGTCAAGAGAAATAACTTCTTTTGGGCGCTGCATTTGTTGTCAGAGGTAGATTTCTGGGCAAGAAAGCTGGATGCTCCTGTTAGTTTCTGTGGAGCACAGCACAATAGAGCATTGCTCATTTTCTGTGGCAGAAGAGAAAGGCACCAAATAAATACTTGGCTCACCTCCTCGGTTTGTTCTCTAAACAAACACAGCCCAGCAAGACCTTGAATGATATCTGGTCACCTGAGCCAAAAAGGCAGCAGCTCCTGCCTGGTTGCAGGGGGGTTGGAAAGCTAGGGCAATGGCACTGCACCTTGTACCACGCTCTACAAAATAGCATGTGCCCAGTGTGAGCCAAACTGAGGGGACGGCTGCAGGAGGGGGTTTCTCACCTCTGGGAAGCGCAGTTCCCCAGCCGGGTGCCATTGCAGCACGCCCTGATCCTTCCCACCAGCTCCCGGGCGCAGGGGTCTCCTCCCCTCCAGCCCTTCCTCTGTGCTCCTGGGGCTTTATTGCCGTCGGGCTCACAGATGTACTAAGCCACTTTCAGTTGGCGGCGTAGGAAGGCGCCTCCCCGCCAGCCAGCAAGGGGAGAGCTCCCACGGCAGCGGTTTTCCAGGATAGGCTCTTGGGCCATGTCTTCAGAGGCCGTAGGGCAGGCCCTCATCTGGTGTAAATTGTCAGCCTTGCCGCAGTCCAGTCAGCGGAGATCTGTCAAATTTGCACCGCCTGAGAAGCTGTTTCTCCAGTGACAACCCCGTGCGGTTGGGCCTGCTTTGTGTTAGGAGGTGACTGGCTCGACCTCCGGAGAGACCTCTGAGCACAGCTCTCGGTTTAGTTTTGGGAAAGTTTCTTTGAGGTTCATATTAATGCTGCCACCAGGAGAAACTGTGTCTGACTTCAGACTAGGAACACATGTTCACCTTTTAAGTCCTCGTCAGGGTTTCTAAGACAGCAGAAAAATGGCAGGATCTTTTAATATCCAGCGGAGAGGATGGCTTAGCAGCTGCCAAGTAGGAGCAGTTGACATTGCTTGGGAATGGGAGCAAGCGTTGCTTTTGCTCACTCCTCCTACCTCCCTCAGCAGACTGAACATAATAAATATAGTGGTAAGAAACAAATGGTCTCCCCCACTGCTTTACTAGAAACTGGAGTGTCAAGTCTTCCTCTGCCGGATAAAAAATAGGGTGGGCAGGATGTGACGGGATTTCTAAAATAAGCTTTGCAGAAGGTAGAGTGCCTCACAACCAGGATATGAGCAAGAGGGTGGATATGATCTGAGAGGGGCACGACGGTGTGATGGAAAGCCCTGAGGAGGAGTGGGAAGAGAAAAACCATGAGCACTTGGTAAGGAGCGGAGAGTTTACAGTGCCACTTCGAGGGGCGTTTGTGGTTTATGAGGTCTGCTGAGGCAGCTGCTGGATGTGTATTGGTGTATTATCACAGTAATGGATTATGTTTTAATTCCCTGTAACGTGCACAATCCCGAGTAACGCAAAGAAGCAAATTTGGCTCCTGCGCCAAACAGCAAGTTGTGTTGCGGTTTTAAGATGTGCTCTGAAGGGTGGCATGACTCCTCACCACACACCGTGGGGGACACGAGTCCTGCACGCCGCTCTGTGCCTCCCCTGTCCCAGGTCTTTCTGCAAGAGGAAGGACACCTACCGGGGAGGAGGAATACTCCCTCCCCTGTCCCTAGAAAATCTTATTAACGTGAAAAAAAAAAAGGCATTCCTTGGTTTCATCCTTTAGTTTAGACAGGGAAAGAGGCTGGAGCAGCCGCACAAGCTAAGGCAGATCCTCAGCTGGTGCAAGTAGTCAAACTCCCAGCGATTCCAGCTAAGATGTAGCAATTTACCCAACTGAGGTAAAAACAGAGCGGTAACACCCATCCCCATGAGAATCTCACTCTTTTCTTCCATACCTACAGCTGAAGAACAGCCACCATTTTTAGCAGAAATTATTGCGTAGGAGAGCTACTCCACCATCAGTTTTGGCGTACAGCAACCAGAGGAGCGATGGCAGAGGTGTGGCTGGTCACCATAGAGCATGCTTAAAGAGAAGAGAGCAGGGAAAGAGTGCATTTGCTGTGACCAACAGCACTGTGTCAGTGTTTGGGTTGAGATCGTGATGAGGAAGCTCAGGCTGGACAGCCTGTTCCTAACACTGCAGCCCTGCTCGAAACTTTATGAGCTATAAACGCGTTAAAAGGCAATATCAGAGAAAAAAGAGAGACTGACAAGAATGCTTAATCAGTGATGCTACACCCCTACCAAGTGCTTTCAGCAAACTCCGACCTACCAAATTATAGCATAGTTTTGACTGAGTAGCTGAACTTCGGTGTCTTACCAACGGCACCAAAATCAATAGGCAGAGAGTTCCTATGGTTAAAGTTGCAATATCAAAGGCATTTCGGAAAACACTGTCACAACCCATAGAGGAAACAGGCAGCTGAGGACCTGATGTCAGCATTTCAATGAATTCAAATGCCTAAAACCAATTTAGAGAAGCAGTGATAAACAGCAATCCTAATTCACGCGTGGCTGTAGCAAAAAAAAAAAAAAAAAAAAAGGCTTTTCCCTCTGGGTGTGGTCCTAGAAACTGCAGTGTGATCCCTGGAGCTGTCAGACATACCCCACGCATGAGTCAGAAAACAGTTATACAAGCGGCTTCTGCTCTTTGTGTTATTCAGCCAAGGAGGAGATATTTAGGTCAGGTAGCAAAGGGCACCTGTCTGACTGGGTGAAGAAGTTATGTTCTCTCTTCAGCGTAACGAAGCACGTGAGTAGCTACTCTGTGGTAGAAATATTCCCCAAAAATGCTATATTGGTGTCCAACAGGGATTTCTAGCTATCTAAAAGAAGCACTCTTTACATGTATTTTCAAGGTTTTCTGTATCAGCATCAGTAGAAAGGGAAGGTGTCAGATGATGTGATAGCATACAGCTCAAATCTTTTCTTTTAACAGCCTCATTGGTTGTAGCTGGGGTGAGCGACTGGTAAACTGATCCTCTGGACACATATTTTGGAAACTTTTTGGTCAACTGCCATGCAGCCAGCAGATTTAGGGCCGGTGATTAAATTACTGAGGGCTTTTGTTTTGAAGTATGTGCTCCTCAATATATCTTTCAGGGCTAGCCATGTGCCGAGGGGGTTTGTAAGCAAACTGTGGCGCTCTTTCTTGCTTTCAGAGGTCTCATTACAGGCTGCTGGCACCGGCAGGCAGCTCCCTGCTTATTTCGGATGACCACATCACTCAGCAGCGGCTGAACAGACCAGACAAGTCAGTCAATGAGTGGGTCACAAGGAGTCAAAATGTACATTTCTTCCTCGAAGGCAGAGGCTTTCAGTTGTTACAAAATGGTGGCGTGCAACTGTTATTCCGACCCTGGACAGTTATTGGAACTCAAGCAACTCTTTACATAGATACTTTTCCACAGGAGCTAAAGTCAGGCTTTGGAAAGCAGCAGGACATAATGCCGAGTTTATGTAGGTTTTTCTGAAATGCAGACTGCAGAAAGAATCATTGCTTCAGTGTAATTTGTGTAGCTCTCTTCGCTTCCTTACTGTTTAACCAATAGATTTTAGGGCTAGTGATTTAATTGTGGAGGACTTTTGCTTTGCATAAGTATTGTGGTTTATTCCTATAATTTGGTTGCCATCTTGCTAGGACTATGGTAAGAAGACCATTGTGGGTTTTGGTTTGTTTTTCTTCTAAACGGCTTCAATAATTTTTCCTCCTGAAAACATTAATATGTGCTTACTAAATATGATGTTCAGCTCCTCAAGTCAAAGGACGAGCTTAGGTCAATGGAGTTTGCACCAGCTGAGGATCTGGCCCCTGACTTAAAAACAGACAAAAGGAAATACTCTCCAAAGCTGACTTCTCTATTACAGTGCTTCAGCCTATGTGAAATGCTTTGAGGACATGATATTGGGATTTTTTTTTTTTTTTCCAAGAGGATCAAATGCAAGAAATAAATAGGCATGCAAAGTCTGCTTCCCAGGTTATTCGGGTTTCGGAGCTCTGTTGTGTCCTGCCGCAGAGTCTTTCCTTTTGCTTTGGTAAAACATCAGAGTCTAGAGGGTGACCCTGTGCACTTGTTTCAGATGAGTGTAAACAGAAGATGATATTACTTGTCTGAATGAAGTGGACTATCCCATGGAGGAGAATAATAGCTGTCTCCTAGAGCTGTTTTTCTCAAAAAGACTAGTGAGAACTTAAAAGTCAAAAGACCCAAGAAGAGGGTGAAAGTTGATTACTTTAAGGATTAAACTGTTACCCTGGTGAAGTCAGCAAATACTGTTTCTAAGCAATGATTTCAGTGTCTCTTGAGCACTGTGAATCTGAACCATGCGATTGGGAATGTATTTCTTAAAGATATAAATATAATTTTATTAGTTTTTTAAAATGTTATTTGGTGTTTTGACTTCAGTAAAAAACATTCTGGACTGTTGTATAAAAACCAACTTATGCAGAGAATTTCATCTGCACATGTGTTTTTAAAATATGTAAAAAGCTAGAAGTATGTCATTAAAAAACTTATACAGCTCTTAAATTTGCGTCAAATTGCAAAGAATTGTGTTCTGTTAAAAATGTACTTGCACTTGGTGTAGATTTTTCCCCACTTATCCTTCCTTGGAATTCCTCGGAAGAGGCAGAGGAAAGCACTGTTGCTCTGGTAGCGTCTAGCTAGGTAGGGAGCGGTTTTTCACAGTCTTGATTATTATTTCATCAAGAAAGTAGGTAGATATTAAAGGTTGCCCAGATGGTTTATATATTACTATAATAATCTTGTTCATAGAAACTCTCACAAAGAAAATAATTAACCATAAACATACTGTGATCCCCCTAAAGCAGTGACTGTTTTAAGTTGAAATCCCATAATGGCTATGACCTCTAACCCTGATGTAACTGTTTCTATCCTAGCTACTAAAGTGGCTGCTCATGAAAGGCCATCAAATGCAGAAGTAAATGCAAAGGTTAACAAAGTTAGTGGACCAAACAAACTTGATACTGAGAATGAACTTTCACATGTAGCAAGAAAATAAACACCCCTCTCCCAGACTGATCTACACAGGAGGTTTGAGATGCCAAAATATTAAACGTTATTAAGCGCATAATCTCTATTTTACAGATAAGTGTTTACTCTGGGGGTTACCATCCTTTCATATTGATAAAAAGTCTTCACTCAAATTAAAAAAAAAAAAAAAAAAGAAAACAAGTTCATGCACTAGTGTGTTTTCAGTGAGATGATTTTTGTTCTAGAGTCCAAGAGAGCATTGGTAATTGGTTTGTGGAAGAGAAGGGATTGCACTGAGATGGATAAATCTTAAGCAGTTTCTGTATGTGGCCCAGTTATTAACATGCCATTTCATTTCTAAACCCCTCTCTGAGGTGTAATCTTTGCATCGTATTGTGCTTCAGGAGTCTGATTTGTTAAGGGATAGTTATTCTTTCCAAATTTTTAGTGTTTCATTTCCCTACCATAGATGGGGAAAATGTAATTTACCTCTCTACTGCACTGTGTCTTGTGGGAGCTTTTTTTTTGCTTCAGAAATAGAGATTACTGTGTGACGCTTTGCTGGCTGAGTTCAGCGGGACAGGACTTTGTAGTCAGTAAGCACCAAGCAAGCTTGCAAAGGAACAGACTATGGGCAGGTTTGTGTGGGGGATGTTCTGTGTATGCACTGGTAGCTAGAAAAGGCATCCTTCATATATACAAATAGTGATCCCAGCTGTCTTTGAGGAGCAGCGTGGGATTCAGTAGTCTGAAATTTATAGCCCTCCTCCATGCTGGCAGAGGAGACACCCTCCAGCATCAGGGTGTCAGTGGCTGCTGCCCTGACCTCCAGCCGCCCACGGTGTCCTTCGGTGGGATCCAGCTGTCGCCGCTGACCTCAGCACAGCTGCACCTCCCGCCTTGAGAAGCACAATTCTTCCTCCTTACTCAGAAGTGGTCCTTAGCATTAGGAGGAAAGTTTTCTTTTCAACATCATGATCCTGTGAACATGCATAAGACTGCCAGGAAGCTAGTCCCAAATGGGAGAACAAAAAAGGCAAGCTCTTTTTACGAGTTTTGAAAAGAAAAACAAAAGCTTTCCCATTAATTTAATCAACTTGGTATCCTAAGCCCCAGTCAGAAAAGGACTTTTTTGGGGTCACTGCGGAATAAATAATTCAATGATGAAAAGAGAAAGAAATGTTGATTATATATGAAACTTGACAGTTGGGGAAACTATTTCCCTGGCCTACAAAGTCGTTTTTCAGGTAGATCAAAAAGAGTTATTTAGTTCTACACAATTTCCAGTTTTAACAACATTAAATACCTTTTCTCCAGTTAGATATCAGTCTTTGAAGATTTTGAAATTGTTATTCCTGTGGGGAGGAGGATATTGAATAATTCCTACCAGTTATGAAACTCAATATTCTCCAGATGGTTATTGAGACAAGCTTTTATACACCATTGTAAAATGGGTTTAAAATATCCTGTGCTGTGATTGACTAAACAAGTCACATGGCTACTGCATACAAGTTTGAACTCCTTTTTCAACTAAATGACCTTATTAAAACCATAAACAAAAATGGTACTTAAAGACTGCCTTTAAAGCAGCAGCTATAAATCCTAAATTTATTGTAGTACTGTTCTGTTATTTGTGCTAAAAAGACAAAAAACAGGGAAGGCTATTCTGGGAATGAAATTATGCCTTTAGTGATCGATTGGCTTAAAAAGGTATCGTTCCACGTGTTTTCACAGTCCTCTAACTTTTTCTTCAATCAACTTAACAAAATTACATACATTCACAACCTAAGCAATGTCAGATCACATCAGAACTTGACCTCTCAAACGTGAAGGAACAAAACCCTACAGTAAGGAGGAGTATTCCTCAAGCAACACTCTGTCTTCTCTTTTAGGAGAAAATTTGTGCCTGAAGTGGTCCTAAGCATTGTTCTCCATAAAACCGTCATGCTCACCTGTAGTCTAGTGTCCATGAGCACTGCAGGGGTCAACAGCTCTAGCAAAGACTTGGCAACCCACATAATATGAACAAATAATCCCAGGAAGGGGGATCTTGCCATCTAAGTGGACAAGGGAGCAGGAGTCCGGGTGTTATGGGTGGCAGTGTTTTTTTTGGCCAGGTTGGCCTGGTGCAAGGTGGGAAGCGTGATTTCTCATCTGCTAATGCTCTCCCCCTGCTTCTGCTGCCCACTGGGCCAGGGCCAATCCTCCTGGCCTGTCACCACTTCGCCTCCCATTGCACAGACAGAACCTGCAGCGCAAGCCAGAACAAACAGACCAGAAACAAGGGAATTCCATGGGAGAAGAAAAATTACACTGAAGGTCTTGGCTCCTTGACCGGTGCTTGCACTGCAGAGTTTGCTGCACCTCAGGGTTATAACAGCAGGCACCTTTCACTCTGTATCTCTTGTGGTATAAAAAAAAATCCCTACCAAAATGCATTTTTTTTGGTGTTCATTAGGATGCTGCTCCTGTAAGTTTCCTACCAGAAATGGCTGCATTTCAAAATGACTAAACTGTTCCCCTTAGGGTTTATGTGTTGTTTAGAAGTCCCAGTTTACAAAATTAATTGTCCCTATTCAAATAAGCACGATTCACTTTAGGGAACTTTTGTTGCTCTTTATGGATCTTCTTCTTTTTAGGGTGAGAGACTACAAAGGTAAATTATAAAAGGAAAGGCTGTGTTAGTGCGGAGCTTTTTTAAGACTGAGAATACCTCTGTGGCATACTCCTAAAGTGAATGAAACCTTGGCATTTGCCTTGATGGGAACCAGCGCTTTTCTCTGTCACTTTTGCAATGCACATGGCTTATGACAATGAAAATATGAGAGATTAGCATTAACAAAAAGAACTTCAATAAAAAACATAGTGATGAGAAACATATTCAGGGATTTGTATTTCTTTAAGAAATGTGTTTACATGAAAGGGAAACAGGAAGGCCCATAAAGTGGTTGACTCTGGTACTACACTTAAAATCAGGCTGCTGAGATTTTTTTAAAACAATTTTATTTTTTCCTCTTCAGCAAATATTCTGGTTGTAGCATAACTCAACTCACTTATCAACACTTTTTTTTTTTAGCTTATTTAGTGTGCCTGGGTTTCAGAGTTTCAGTTTAATATTGCTAACAGTCTTAGTAAAAACACCAGGATTAGCAGTGTATTTGAACACCTGCAAAGTTCATTTAACGACTGGAATAGCAAATGTTGCAAAATTCAAAATATATTTAACATATTTGTAGTTTGAATGTTAACCACAGCTGCTTAATGCTGTTCAAGAGACTTGGAATGTACATATTTTATACATCCCAAGGAATAGCTATGATTGATGTCCTTTCATGTCAACTGTTTGATTTGCTGAAAGACGGAACCAAAGATACAGCAGAAGAGGGCAAATCTGGGAAGAGCTGCCAGGCCAGCAAACTTGTTTATTAGAAGCAAAAAACTATCCATGTTTGGCGTGCTTCTGAATCTTAATTGAGTTCAATAGGAAATCAGGGGGGACAACAAAAAAAGACCATAAAAAGTAAAAAATAATAAAAGCAGACAAAAAAAGAGAGGAAATGGTTTATTGTTTTACTGATTACATTTATATTGATGAGTTGTCCTATCATTCAGCCGTATGGAAGTCTTAACAGAAGCCTCATACACAGCGATGAATATTTGATGTACAGGTATTTTATTATCCTTCCACAGCCAGATTTTTCAATGGATCATTCACAAATGTTTCAGAGAAACACACTTTTCTATGATTGTTGGCACTGACAATATCATTTTCCATACCAGACTAAATGATTAAGCCAGATACACTACATTCACTTTTCTCTTTCATTCTGAGGAACTGGTTCTCCTCATATTTACACGAGCTGTGACTACTACGGCTCAAAAGATTTTATTTGAGTTACTCTTGATTTATTTTTGGGGGAAGAAATAAAGTCTATTAAACATTTTTTTTTCAATATTGGTAGATATGAAGTATTTTTGTCTGGTTTTCAACCAGTTCCCGTTCTAACCAAAACAATCACTATGCACAAATTCTTTAACATTTAATTTTCTGGGAACTTTTGGTCTTCATCTCTTAACAGACACTGGAGTAGCAGGCAGAGATGGAAAGCCTGCAAAGTAAACACACACTGTACTCTCTTCTCTTTAGTTTTACAGGAGCTACTTCCTAAATTCTCTGCTAATTAGCAAACGCCATAGACATTCAGCTGAATTTGCTGGCAACCAGGGTGTGTATCTTGCATTCCTATATTTCAAGCATCCATGTAGAGTAAAAAAAATGTATTGCAGAGCTTTAGAAAAAAATCTACAATAGTTATTCACACACACCTTTTAGGCCATATGTATCTTGGACAAACTGCTGACCAAGCATAAGCTGAAGAGACAGTATCATTCACATACCTCAGTCTAGACTTCCTTTGTGTCCAGTGAGAATCATCAACTCATCACTTAGAAGAAGCATGCATGAACAAAGACAGATGTGGACAGCTGAAAGATTGAAATACTTTGTGGTGTGATCTTCATCACCTAACATATCTGTATTGCTGGGACATTTTAAGAGGAACTTTGGTGTCTCTTCAGCCTGAGTAACACTTGGGATAGAAATCTTCATCACTTTCTATGATGAATCAGAATACTGTGTCCCATTTCAATGAACATGGTTCTCATCTGGGCATATTCATTCATTCATAAGTACTTATTTTTTTAAATACAGCTGCTCAATACATTGAGAAAGTCAGTCACATTGAAAAAGCTCTAGACACTTCAAAATTCAGCACGCCGAGAACTTAGTAACCCAGGTGTCTTACCCCACACTCCATCCACTGGTTTCCTTGTCGAATACAATGTCCAGATCAATGTTACTATTCTGATACTCAAAGCCCAGTATGAATTTGGCTACAGTTAGATGACGAATCAACACTTCCCTTGAGAACAGGACTTCCCACCAACAGCTATGTTTTTCTGGAAGAATTAAATTGTGCACATTCCAGAGAGGTGTTTGAATGCAAATGCTAGGGGGAAAAAGGACAATTCAGAACAAAATCCAAAAAATAACTGTGTGATGTAGTTTTGCTCAGTAAAATCTGGATCGCATAAAGTGTTGAATAATTTGGCTTGAAGTATTGAGAAATACAGACAAAACTGTTTAAAAGTAAGTCTACAGCTTTACTTCAAACATACCACTCAAGTATGTGTTTAATTACTTTTTCCAGGATCTTTTTTGCCAGCATCTTGAATAATCAAGCTCTATATTCTTATTTTATATACCTAAATATACAGATGCCAAACACACCCATCTAACACATAGAACAGTCAAGCCTCTTGGGGAAGGCAAAAGAGGGATATGCATTATAATGTTTTATATTTTTTGTTTCTATTGTAATATACGTTGGAGGTAGTTGGGTAGTGATAGATATATTTTATTTACTTTATTTCTTTATAAAGATTATAGAAATTTTCTTCTGTGTAATATAATTTAATAACAAGTTGTCAATACTCTTCTAATTTTTCACAACAGGAATATACTGAAATTTGATACTTGCCATATGCTGATGCAAGGTCATGTACGTGTACAAGTGGGAGAATTTCAACTGTATTAATTAGTAAAGTATATTCTTAGCAAAAAATACAATAATAAAACATAAGTGGTAAATTAAAAATTATAAAAAAAAAACCTGTTTAAATTCCTGTCTAAACTAACATATTTTCACTATTTCTGCTTCCTTTGTCTAAGCTACAGCACACTACTTAAGTAGAGCTTTTGTTGCCTTTACTCATATCAATGACACTTATGGAATCTGCCTTTTTTGGCCCTAAATATGATACATGTGTCTAAAAGACCAAGGGAATCATTTATAGCTGCAAGTTACTCTTTGCAACTTAGCTCAAAACCAGGTATATGACTATTAAATTATATTTTAACTGTAATCAGGTTATTCCCTCACTTTTGAGGGCTTGAGCGCATTAGTGAACATTTTTGCATGTAATTGTCTTATTTTATTTTGAAGCTTAGTCTTTGAAGCTCTTTTGGACTGAAACACCCCACCGGCCTTCTTCCAGATAAAAATGTGCAAGTTCCACAATCTGGAACTAATTGTCCAGACACCATCTGGAGGTCCTGTTCCTTGGTAGAAGCTGCTGTAATCCTGTGGCTTTCAGAGCAGAAGTGGCATTTTACCATATCCTTAAGCTCTCAAAATATTTCAAAAATGTTTCAAAATATTTCCAAATATATCTGCCAGCTGGGGGCACTGGGAAGGTCGCCATGCCTATAAACACTTACATGCCTATATGCAATACAGCCTATTTCAGGTAAATACTGTCCAAAATGAGAAGCTGGGCACGGCATTGAATGGACATACTGAGATAGGAGCAGTGTAGGTGAAATCTCCTAAGTCTGGTTGTATAGTTGTTCTAGGGAGCTCCTTCCTTCAACTTATTTTTAGCACATCTTTTTCTCAGGCAAGATGCGGAGGTTCTGTGGTGGCTGGTCCTCCCGCAAGAACGTAGCCCTAATTACGTCCTGCCTTCTGGTATGTGAGGAACCCCCACAAAATGGTGCTCTTCTCTAAATCCTGGACTTCCCTTTCATTCAACAGGCCATTAATTTTTCTGCAAGAAAACCCTTTATGGAAATGGGTTTGGCCATTAACAAATACCTTACATGACAGGTTTCCAACTTCAACTGTTTCAGCTACTTAAGGATTATGATGAGAAAGCAGCTAAGGACAATCAGTGGAAAACTTATGTAGAAAAATGAGGACCTCAAGATTTCTTGCATTATGTTTTGGGTTCAGGAATTCATTGTTTTGAAGAGAAAAGTATTGGAGCCAGGAAAGGATGGTCTTTTCTGGCTAGTGCCTCAGTTGCTTGTAACACTTTGGAGTTTTTCTAAGGATTACCTTGGTCCTTGTTAAACTCACAGACTGCTTATTATTTCTGAGTGGAACATTTAAACCTCAAGCCAGTGCCCACCAAAACCAGCTAAAGGCTTTGCATTTTCCCTAATGGGTTTTTGACTATCCACTTAATGGTCAGACGAAAAGTCTTTTCTTCTGTACCATCTACTCAAATTTCAGTTTTTGAATGCTTAAAACTTGCTCAACCTAAAGTCTGCTTTATCCAGAACAAAGCTACACAGTGCCTTTCAGTGAGAAGTAATTCCAGTTCAAAACACAATCCACAGCCATTCAGTGGTTGGTCAGTCTGGAAGGGGAAAATATTGCATGACTGCTTTTCTAATACAGGTTTCTCATACAAAAATGCCCAAATCATTTGCATCCAGACTTGCAGAAAGTCAGAGTGGAACACGGAAGTCCAAAAAGTGAGTTTCTAGCAAATTTTGTCCGTGGGAAAATTGGGGCTTATAATGGAAATAATTTTGTAAGTAACAATAGCAGCAGCTGTTACTTATGTTGCTCCCTTAATAATAAAATCCTTTAGGAGTAATCAACCATGTTCAAACATGAAAATGTTTCAGCCAAAAAAAAAATCTTCTTGTTTTACTGAGATTCCTTTTACCCCCAACTGGTTTTGTATAATTAAATCTATCCACAAGGAAATGTCTTAGAAGTGTTTTTGGTTGTTTATTTAAACTTTTTACTTTTTCATTTGTTCCCTCTACATGCTATCAGGCCAAATGTTGCTCTCAGTCACGAAGGTTTGAATCCAAAATTACCGTATTAATATCAGCCACATGAAAGCCAGCTCTAGAGACTAGAGAAATCTCTCCAAGACAGTTAGGTGAAGGCTGTTTTGACATTTAACACTGATCTTCAACAAGAATTGTCTTTCATGTTATTGCTTAGTTGTTTATGAACAGATTTACTACCATTATCACATTGATAGTAGTCACTGTTCCTTTAACCATATAGCAGTGTTTTCACACTGAAAATTTCTCCTCTTTACCCAAAGCCCCTCTATGTTTTTGTAGCAGCCAACTTTCTTATCCTACTTTCTCACAGCAATTCATCTCATTCAACAGAAGCCACAGCCCCACCTGTATGTTCATCTGGACTGAAGGTATATCTACAACTCCACATACCAAAAAAGGGAATTTGAATTCTCTAAGGATTTTTAAGTGATTCTTGAGAGAAATGTCATTCAAATGAAACACTGAAAGTTTAACTAAATAAATACACCTTGGACTTGTGCAAGGTGTTTGACACTGTCCCGCACGATATGCTGATCTCTAAATTTGAGAGAAACAGATTTGATGGATGGACCACTCAGTGGACAAGGAACTGTCTGGATGGCTGCACCCGAAGAGTTGCGGTCAACGGCTTGATGTCCAAGTGAAAACCAGTGACTAATGGTATTCCTCAGGGGTCGGTACTGGGACCAGTGCTGTATAACATCTTTGTTGGAAATATGGACAGTGGGATCGAATGCACCCTCAGCAAGTTGGCCAATGACACCAAGCTGCATGGAGCGGTTGATACACTGGATGGAAGGGATACCATCCAGAGGGACCTGGACAGGGTTGAGAAGTGGGCCTGTGAAAACCTCATGAAGTTCAACCAGGCCAAGTGCAAGGTCCTGCTTGTGGGCCAGGGCAATCCCAAGCACAAATACAGGCTGGGCAGAGAATGGATTGAGAACAGCCGTGAGGAAAAGGACTTGGGGGTGTTGGTTGATGAGAAACTCAATGTGAGCTGGCAATGCACACTTGCAGCCCAGAAGGCCAACTGTATCCTGGGCTGCATCAAAAGAAGTGTGGCCAGGAGGCCGAGGGAGGTGATTCTCCCCCCTCTACTCTGCTCTGGTGAGACCCTACCTGGAGCACTGTGTCCAGCTCTGGAGTCCTCAGTACAGGAAAGACATGGACCAGTTGGAACAGGTTCAGAGGAGGGACATGAAGATGATCAGAGGGCTGGAGCCCCCTCTCCTATGAGGACAGGCTGTGAGAGATGGGCTTGTTCAGTCTGGAGAAGAGAAGGCTCCAGCAAGATCTTATTACGACCTTCAGGCATCTGAAGGAGGCCTACAAGAAAACTGGAGAGGGACTTTTTACAAGGGCATGTAGTGATAGGACAAGGGGTAACGGCTTCAAACTGGAAGAGGGGAGATTTAGATTAGATATCAGGATGGAATTTTTCACTCTGAGGGTGATGAAGAACTGGAACAGGCTGCCCAGAGAAGTTGTGGATGCCCCATCCCTGGAAGTGTTTGAGGCCAGGCTGGATGGGGCTTTGAGCAACCTGGTCTAGTGGGAGGTGTCCCTGCCTAAGGCAGGGGGGTTGGAACTCGATGATCTCCAAGGTCCCTTCCAACCTAAACCATTCTATGATTCTATGAAATAAATTTTCCTAAAAGAAGTTTTGAAGAAGTTTGTAATTGGTACCAGACTGGCATCATTCAATCCATGTCAATATTGCTCAGTAGCTCTCTAAATTTCCTGCACTGTCAGCTTCTCTGACCAGTGAATATCATAGTGCTGTAATCATGAAGTGAATATTAATATTTTTATCAGCGATATGATTAACTACTCTCAAATTCATTTGTCCTGTGAATGACATTATTAAGATTTACTCTTTTTTATGATCCTAGTGAGTGCAATACATGAAAAAGAAAAGGGGTTCTGTCACTCATCAGACTTTCCAGATGTAAAAGTAAGTAGCCAACTTTCATTTGTAGCTTGTTAGAAGGTAGAAACAATTTTAATTAACATAGGACTAGCTGGAACAATACAAGCATTTATTTTTCTTTCTTTCTTTCTTTCTTTCTTTCTTTCTTTCTTTCTTTCTTTCTTTCTTTCTTCCTTTCTTTCTTTCTTTCTTTCTTTTTCTTTCTTTCTTTCTTTCTTTCTCTCTTTCTTTCTTTCTTTCTTTCTTTTTCTTTCTTTTTCTTTTCTTTCTTTCTTTCTTTCTTTCTTTCTTTCTTTCTTTCTTTCTTTCTTTCTTTCTTTCTTTCTTTCTTTTTCTTTCTTTCTTTCTCTCCTTCCTTCCTTCTTTCCTCACTTCTCTCTTTCCCCTTCCCCTTCCCCTTCCCTTTTTACTTTCCAAAGCAGAAAAATGACTGGGATTTTTTCCAGTAGTATATTCAGGGGGAAAGGCAGGTTAAGAGTTTACCACTTCTGCTGTGAGCAATAAAAAATTTACTCACTTATGTGGCCTCAAGGCCTGGAACAGTCTGCATTTACTCATTATTTCATTTCTAACAGCATCCCCACTTTTTCATTAAGTGTTTTCAGCTTGCTTTTTCGTCTTTGCTGTCTCATGACTCCTATGCTCTCCTTTCCTTGGGAATGCTAAAGGACTTGTCTAATGGCTAACAACTGCAAGATTTCTCATTTTTCTGTTGTGGGCTTGGATGTATTGAAACATTCAGAAATAAAGACTTTATCTCTGCTTATTTGGACTTAAATTAAGTAAGTATTTACTTAAGAAAGACATCCTGGGTTCCATCATGTTCTTGAGATGCACTAATCCCAGTGGTTCCCCAGTCCTACAGAAATAAGCAGCAAAAAAATGGGACCTCAAAAGCAATTATTCCTATACAAAATCAGATAGGACTCTGACACCTTTAAGGGGATTGTTTCATAGCAGGACAAGCATTGCAGTGAATTTAGCTGAACAGTACTTGGCAAAGCATTGACTGCTTCCTTTTATTCAAACTTTTTTCGAAGTGAGCTGGACTGTAAGATTAATAGAGCAAAGACTTACTCAAAACGCACGTTCTGTTGTATGATTTTCACTTTAACTATTCCCCCTAAGTGCACAGTATGTTCTTTCACCTTACTTAGTGTGGTACAAAGCCACATGAACCACATAAGGAGCGTTCTCCAGGGGTTCACTGCTGTGTGCTCGGTTCCCAGAGCTCAGTTATGTTGTCTGTGAGCACTCTACAGCCTAGGCAATAGTTTTATGAGCTTACATTCATGCTCTGTGCCCTTTATTGAGACTCCGTATGGCAATCTGAGGTAACGGACACCGAGTTTGCATAACCAGCACATTTTTTCAGGGACCAGATATGGTTCAGACCAAGGTATGGCAGAGGCTCAACAGTCACTCACAGGATTCATTTCTAAGAAGAGTTAGGCAAGCTAAGCCTCATAAACAAGACAACATTAACACAGTTTCAAGTACAACTTCCAGAAGCATTCATCAAAAGTTGCTGAAATCCTGAACAAGTAAATCAAATTGAAAATTGCCTGTTCTGTTGTTCTTCATTACGGACAAAACCTCCAATGGGCTTTGTTCATTATGCCACAAAAGTTCATTATTTTTGCAGTGCAGTGGGCATGCATTTTCTTACCCAAGAACTTATTTTTTAGTCCCAGCGTTTCCATTTTGACATTAGAAAAATATACAACCAAAATCTATAAGACTTTGATTAAATGTTGATACAGCTGATTCCAACACAGCCAAAGCCAGTGACCATACATGGAATCTAAACAACAGCTAGTAATTACAGTGTCAAAGGCATGTATACACTGTGTGTTATGTTTCATTGTCTGGCATGCAAATATAGACTTGGTTTCCTTTGCACTATTTCCAAAGTATAAAGAAAGCTAACCAGAGAGTTCTGTTTCGTTTACACAAAAGAACAAGGTTCAATCATGTTTGATAAGTTGCAAATTACTGGTAATACCACAAGTGTTGTTACAGCTGCTAAGAGTGGTCAGGAGGATGTACAAAATACAGCAACGGCATGAATCAAAAGAAAAAGTCTAAACAATTTTGAATGATAGTGTATAATACTTCTAACTTTAACTTGGTGCAAGGGCTTGTCAGCAGCATCTCGGGCAGTGGTGAGATACGTGGAGTAAGTTGCCACGTATGTATTTGGTATTCTGTGCTTCAGCAGACTCCACACTGACTTTGCTCCTAAGAGGAGCAGTGGGCCCAAAAGGGTAAAAAAGAAGAAATCAAACTCCACTGACATAGGAAACCCTTGCACTACTTCAATAAATACATTTTTTAAAGTTTTCAGCTTAGCAATTTGCCTGTGTAGATTTTCACAGCTGAGTACATCCTTTTCATTGCATCTCTAAATATGGTACGTTTGTCAAGTCCTTCAGGTAGAACCTGTCTGCTTTCTGCAGAAAGTGGATGTCAAAAGCCTCACCTGGGGTGGAACAGGTCTCAGAAAAGGTACATGATTTGGGACACTGTGTAAAAAGTGCATGCAATACGAGTTCAAGATTTGCCCTTTCTGAATCTTCACAGTCTTGACACAGCAGATGAACTTCCCTTGCACAAGGAAACCTGAACTAGTGTCTTGCTCTATCCTGTAGCTGACTTTCCAGAAAAAGTGCTCTGGGAATCAAGTCACTGGATTCTGGAAGTCCCTTTAGGAATGCTTCTGATCATGACACAGGAGCTGCTGCTCTGTGGGACAATGCCCATCTTCTTTCAGAGTGAATTGGCTTCCTCGTCCGTGATTGCAGGAGCTCCTCTTTTGAAATATTGGAAGGCTATTGGAAGTAGCAGGGACATACTTAGCTATAAAAAAGGAACCAGGATCAGGATTCTACACATGGATCTCCCTAGATATGCCATACTTTAACAGTGGTGGGTTTGTCCTTTCACTTTATATTTACATAATTTCTTACCAGGTTTAGGTGTTTTTTAATTTTTGCTAAAATTTAAAATAATGTGTAATTATCAACAAAGAGAAATACAAACCTATCTGGCTCCAGCTGATATAACAGAAAAATAAAGTATTCCAGGAAAACCAAATATCGGTAAAAACCATGCGAATATTGTAATGTGCTTCAAGTACTGTGAAAATATTCCAAAACTGCTCCATAGTGTTCAGCTTTCAATGATAACCAAGGGGAACAGTACTGGACCTGTGTTTTGTTCATAGCTGGAAGCATATATGAAGAAGGAAGGAAGGAAGGAAGGAGGGAAGGAAGGAGGGAAGGAAGGAGGGAAGGAAGGAAGGAAGGAAGGAAGGGAGGAACTCTAAAAAGTAGCTCTAAGAAAAGTGTGCTTGTGTCAAAATGAGCATAGAGTTTCTTTGGGCCTTGCTAATTAGAATCAGAATACAAGGAAATAATTGTTTTTTATGAGGAAAAGAGTGACGACCTTTGCTTATTACAGAAATAAAGTTAGAAGACTGAAAAACATAACAACTAGAGAGTGAATAGCTGAAAAGAAAGCTAACACCACATTTTTCCTTAATATCTCATTATTTTTAAATCTATCTCAGTATTGGGGGGCAGGGAGGGGCCGATGTTTATTTCCAAATACGAGAGGTTGACAACCCTGTGAATGCATCCCAGGAGTGCTGGGTATTATTCATGCATTAGATGAGTGTGATACTCCTAAACCTTCAAGTAATTACAATGCACAGGACTCTCCACTTTTAGGCAAACTCTTTCTTCTGTAGTCCTGCCTCTTCGGTCTCCACAACTGTGCTCCACAACTGGAACAGCTTGCGCTGGGTTAGCCCCCTGGGAAAGTTCTAATTTACAAAACCCTGTTTAGAAAAATCAAATCTATTTAAAGGCATTACATTATAAACATAAACTCCCTAATGAGCTGTAGTGAAATGGCTCTAGGCTATAACTTGCGAAGTTCAAATGATTTAGCTGTTTTCTGCCATGTATTATTTTCATTTAATCTGCATCACAAGGACTGTAAAGAGTCCAGCTGTTCAACGTGAGTCTTAAAGATTCCTGCCAAATGCAAAGGCTTGTCCAATTGTTCCCTTCTTTGCCGTGTTTGGTTAAAGACTTATTAATTGATAGATCAAATGTTTCCTAAGTTTAAAAAAAAAAAGGAAAGGAAGTCAACATTTCTAATAGAAATACAGATGCTAAGAAAGATTACATTTAAAAAATAGGCAATTAGAGGTCACAGAATCACAACGAAGGAAGGAAGGAAAGGAGGAAAGAGGCAAGGAAGGAGAGAATGAAGGAAAAAGAAATCCACCAAATACTCACGTGCCCATAACCTGGTGTAGTAGAACAATCTGTGCTTTCATGTTCAGATCTTCACCTCTTTGGGACCAAGGGCATACCTTTAGGATGTGATTAGCCTCTCTCTTACCTACTTTACCATCTGCCAGCTGCAGTGCGCTTTCTTCTCACCTAAAGCTGCATGAGAAACAGTATGGTCTCTTTACATGGCAATTAACTTCTCCTGTGGTGATCTCTTTCTAGGAGACCTTTGAGAAATCCCATCTATCATCTTTGTTTAGAAGCAGGGCTAGAGGAAGTGACGGAGGACACAGAGGTACTCCTAGAAGAAACGCAGTGTTAGATGGAGAATGGACTGACGACTAATAGGCATTTCCCACCATTCTTTCAGAGACCATTCTTTCAGAGACCATTCTTCTGTTAAATGCAGGCCTTGGTTTGCCTCAGGTTAGCTTTAAGTAATGGAAATATCCACTTTTGAGAGATTTATTACCTAATTCTGTAATAAAAAGGTAGACTATAACATCATCACTCTGTACCATTGATTACCTGCTCTTTTCAACACTTACTTTCAGCATCCAGAAAATGCAAATCTGTACCTGTTACAGGATTCAGGATTTAGGTCTGGTCAAAATCACTTGACATGTTTAAACATTAAAAAGTAATATTCTGAAATGTGTAAATGTTAAAACCACAACTTCCACATAGTAATGGAGAATAAATATAACAAACCTGGTCTGTTTAATAAATGAAATGGTATAACGTTAACTGGGAGCGGTGGATTACATTCATTTAACTGCTTCCCATTTTAAGTAATTATTACAAAAACATTGTATGCTGGCAGGTTTTAGGATGCCCTTATCAAAAACAAGTGTAAGGACACAATTTTGACTTTTTATTTTAACATCTTATAAAAGAACGATTTAGTTTGTGCAAATAATCCCTCTACTTATGATGGGCATTTTACTGGAACTGGTAGCACAGCTTCAGATGGTAAACTTTGGGAGAAGATGGATCAATTAAAGAAGTGATGTGGTAAAAATCTTGCTTTCATTTTTCAGCTCAATTGGAAACTTTGTAACAGGGCCCCATGGTGAAGCCAAGCGCAACTGCACTGTCATTTAAACCGCATAAGGATTATTTTATGTTGTTAGAGTGGTGTAAGAGGATGAGCCATGAATAAGGATCCAATCCAAGATATACCGCAATAAGTATTCTTTACAAAAGAAATTAACTCCTTTTCCTGATCTTCACCTATTTTCTTTGGTTGTTTGTCTACAATTTCATCATGCAGCAAGCATATGTAAAACCTATTCAGTTTTGGTGACACAAACCCCAGTCCTGAATAGACTACAAATATAAATGAGTTTGGTAACCCCATCACAACTCTGGAAGGAAAAAAAAAAAAAAAAGGGATTCACCACATAACCACTATATAGCTCAACAAAATGTGCAGTTCTGCTTTTGAGACTGTCAGGAATATTACATATCAGTACTGATTTGAGGGCCATATTGTTGGCTACAGCTCAGGAGCACTCAGTGCCATTCCAGCTGCAGGGCACAAAGGCAGCTTTAACCCAAGTTTACACTCCTCCTCCACTAATACTTAGGAGACCCCTCTCCAAATTTCCCTCTTGGCATAATTTAAAATATTCTGAGGGCTTGACAGCTCTAGGAAGATGAGCCAGAGCCCAAGAATGAGTTGTGCATGAGAAACCCAAGGCTCACTCTATCCTTCAGCTGCAAGGGGCAGCTTTAAAACCTCTCTATTACATCATGAATACAGTAGCACTGTAGCATTTGGAATAACTTCTTCCATAATGATTTAAAAATTGAGGATTCCTCTACCCACTCCTCCAGTGACTTGCCAAGCAGGAATTAGCATAGCTCTGCAAGGCTAGAGGAGCACAAAAGTACCTCAGTGTGCTTGAGATTGACACTGGAGGTCTAGACTTTAGGGAGGTTGGGTATGGCATGGTTCTCCTGTCAGTGTGATCAACTTCTTGCTTTCAAGAGGACTATATTAACACTTACCAAGTCAAAATTGGACTGTATACTTCACTGCAGTGTTGCACCAAAATACACAACTCAAGTTTAATGAGCTTGCTTGGGTACACAAACAGAACTTGGTGTACCTTAATTATCAGACCTGGCTTTTCCTTCATAAAATTAGCCTATGCAGTGTTCCACTGCTACTAGTACTTGAGCCAGCTCTGGTGTAATGTAATATAGACCTTAGATTATAAGAGCTTCCACGACGTGCTGCCAGCTGATGTAAATCAATATAGTTCCACCAAGGTAAATTAATAATTGAAACCCTTAGCTCATGCATTGAGCTACAGTGCTTTGACCAGGCAATCAGTCTTTACTTCTATTTATTTGGTTAGAATCAGGCAGTGCTAATGAGACTATAGCCTGGGGATTAGGAAATGCCTTTTCAGAAAGGCATGCTGAATTGAAGAGACGATTGACATGCTAACCATACTCAATGTCAGTGGAACATGCTGACTAATTTCATCGGATTAATGAACTGTGGACCACTCAACATGTGCTCCAGATAACATGGTACAATAACAGAGGCCACAGGTATATCTAAACCAACAAAGTAAGGAGTTGGTCTCTAATTTGTGGTGTTGTGCAGTTACAGACATGTTCATACTTTGCTCAAATGCACACACACAGACAAATGTTAATCACAGTTTTTTGTTATCTCTTCATGTAAATGCACTGTCTGTTGTTTCTTTTTCCTGCAACTGGACAAATTGAACTTCCTCATCCCAGGAAAAAGATGTCTGCTATGCTGTTTTTCAATTCCAATCTGGTCTGGTTTTTGGAATACAACTGCCTGGACTTTGGAAGAGTGTTGCTTGCTCTACTGTTATTGCTGGACACAAGTTGCAGTTATAGAATCCATCCTGTGTGTGTTTATTCAGTTACACAGTTTAGAAGTGCCTAATAATTATGAGATAAGAAAATTCAAGATTTCATGTCCCTCTTCTCTGGTACGAATGGTTTGGGAACTAGTGAGAATGGAGATTTTGATTCTTCATTCAAATAAAAACTGGAAGTAGAAAATTAGGATCAAAGAGCCTGTAAGTGAGCTATATCAGGTTACAGCAGTTGATGAATTTGCTTCTGAGTTACTGATGTCTTCCAGTCTCAGGTAGAAATGAGTACGTACTTCCAGGATTTAATGGAAAAGATAGCAAACTCAATAGCACTTAACATGACAAAGGTGTCAAAAGAATTTTTAAGAAGCAACATACCAGGATTATGAAGATCAACACTTGTTTCCCATGGGAAAAAGGTGCAGTTCAGACAAGATCACACTATATGATATAATCAAAAGAAGTTAAAGACATGATAGTTTCTTCCTCCCCCTAACATTAGGTCTGACTGAGGTAAAATATATTTGAATTATTGCAACAGTTGTCATGATTGTCACCCTCTAGAAGCATGGTGGGAAAACAATTACACTACAGCTCATTTTGGCCATGACTTCAGAAGCAGCACTATGGCATGAGGAGTTATTTATCTGATTACCATTTAACCGCTGAGGTGAAGTGAGTAATCTACTGGCTCTGTCCTGTTGGCCCTCTCAGTTGAGTCTATCATTGCATTTCCAGCATTTTCCATACAGCCTCCGCTTGCCCATCATCCCCAGTGAATCCCTCCCTGCTGTGAGGTGCTTCTTACAGGTACTAATGCATCGTGAGCTATCCTGGGACTTGCCTCTGCCATTCATTCACCCATTTGTTGTCATCACCAGCAGAGCCTAGGGCTTTGTGAAAGAGTTGATGAAATTGCCCTTAGCTACAATGTAGTTGTACCTCACTTAGTAAACTTAGTAAGTGTGCAAGAGACAGGGTGTGTGTTAGTCTTACAAGTATGTCTCTTCTGTGGTTCTAGCACTTTTTAGGACTGATAAACACTGCCATTTACTCTGTCAAAACACTTCTTGTGTTTTGAGCTTCTTGAATCTTGTGTCTAGAGTTTCATAGTGTTAATATTCCCTGAAATACAAATGCCAAACTAACAGCTGCTGAGTTAAGATGGGAATGATTTGCTAGCGAGACAGAGTAAGGATTATAAACTGTAGGAGGAAAAACATTCACTGTTAAACAATGTATTTTATTTTTGAAGGGCTATGTTTATGAAGGATTTCTGATACAGGACCACCAAGTTCATCTATGTCCATTCAGTAGATGATGGGCACCAGGATTGTTTGACAAGGAGGGCTAAGCAGAAACAATTTAAAAAGAGAATATCTACCAGCTGTGCCTACCATGTGTGGCAGGATGATCCTGAAGACCTGAAGCTAAAAGAGCTGCAATTCTTGTGCTGTAAAAGGGCCCTTACTTCTGGCTCAGGGACCACCTTCAGTTCACCCTTAAAGCAGCTCTGCAGACCCTGCTCATCTACAGCGTGGAGGGCTTAAAACCTCCATTCAACCATCCATCCATCCATCCATCCATCTATCCGTCCATCCGTCCATCCATCCATCCCAACTACTCCTGAGGTGCCAATACTGAGGCAAGTATAACTTCAGCCTTCCTCTTGCCCGGAGTCCCCTAGGACTTCAGTGTCTCTTTCTCTCTCTGCACATAGAGCAGAGCTAGCCAGCTCTGTGTCTCTGCCCCAGCAGGAAGCCAGAGATTTATGGCAAGCACTGTCTGGTACAGGGGAGATGTAACCTTCTCCATCCAAGCTTCTTCACATTAACATTGCCAGGAAAGGGCAACCTCTGAAAACAGGCACTGTATTCACCCCAATTCGGAGATTCTTTACATTCTACCAGGGCAGTGTCAGGAGGCCATAGCTCAGATTTATGAGAAAACAACTATTTTTGCTTGTGTTCTGCAAGTCTGGTGTTGTCTACCTTCATCTAAAGTTAGCCAAAATACTGACGCTGGTGATTTTGCATCCTACCTAATCCATATGAGACAGAGATGCCCTTGCAGGCCTTGCCCCTGGAAGGTACATGCTGAAGGAAAGGGGTGGAAAGGAGTCAGCCAGCAGAGCAGATGGAGGCTGAATCAAGGTACCAGGGTGGGCTTACTCCAGGGAAGTGGATTTAGTGCTGCCTGCCAGGACGCTTGTAGCAGGGAAATGATTCCAAAGAAGACTGCCTCTATTCTTCAGTAAGACCTACTCAAAGGAGTTTTGAAAATAAATTAGAAACACGATACTGCAGTGTGCAGACCTGGTGTAAACCTTCAGTGTCGGCTGATTTTGTTGAATGCATAGTGAAAGAAAAAAGGAAAAAGGACTTGATAGTTAACATCTACTGAAAAATAAATCTTTGACAAGTAACTTGAGCCAGCGTAACTTTACTCAGCAGGAAAACAGGAAAAGTCATTATTTGCCAAAACAAATCTTTCAAAATCTGATAATGTTTAGGAAATAAACAGCTCAGTCAACAGACTTAAAAAAGTTCAGGCAATTTCCTTTCCAGAGATGATGTTGGGCAATGTCGAGCAGAACTACCAAGGTGCTGCATTTGTGAAAAGACATCCCCTAGGACATCCCCATGCTCTGATCACTCTTAGAGAAACATGTTTCATGGAGACCATGAATGGGCATGTGCAGTGCACATCTCCTCCACACACAGTTAGCTGTTTGACATCTGTGTCATCGAACTAAAGGCTTTGACTTCACCTCTGCATTTTTACATGAGATATTTATCCTGTTGTGAAGTTCATGCTGTAATCCATTACTTCTAATGAGTTAACTCAATTGTAAATGATATGATATAAATGATGATTGCAGTTAATTGAAGGCAGTATCCTTTACTACTGTATGAATCAGCAATGGAGGAGTCAGAAGGGATTCTGGTTCTGATTAAGCTCTGATTTTGGCCAAAGGCTTTCAGTAATTTCCCCCCCTCCTTTTTTTTTTTTTAATTTGAATTCTAGCCACCACCTGTTAGATAACAGAAGAGACTAAAACCACATTCTAAAACTCTTTAATCAGCGAATAAACTAGCAAAAATACATGAAGTCCTCAAATCACTCTCCAATCGGAATATCTGTTACTAGGAAAGCAGAACTATTTGCTCTTGCCTCAGGCTCAGGAGGAAGAGGAAACCTCCTGGTCTTGTATTTTTCCTGGGCATGCCTGTGATCAAAGAAAGAAGATATTATTCAGTTTTCCTGCGTCCTTCTGAAAGAATAAAGAAGCCTGGTTTTCAAAATAAAGCATGAAGTTCTTACCTTATATGTCAACCAGGGCAGATCAGAATTTAGGACTGCAAATTTTCAGGGAAGGAAATGGCACGAAGCAGAGTAAGGAGAGCAGGGTAAAGGATCACCATTCTCTTCTCTTGTGACATTTAACGTTTCGATTTTTTTCATATCCCCACTTTGCCTAGTGTTTGTAAAAAGCATTCAAAACACTGGATTTAATAATCACTATGTTTCTAGATTTTATTGGGTGAATCCTGCCCCCATGGTTATAGGCACTGAAAGGTTACTGGAATTGGAAGTGCAAATTCCCAGTCCTCTTTGTCCTGTTAATTAAAGCTGAAGGGTTGGATAGCAGGAAAACAGCCTCTCTATTATGTGGTAGCAAGTGATTCCTAAAACAAAATGTAGCTTTTGTGCATAGGAAAACTGAAAGACAGCTTTGAGGTTGCATGTCTCTAGATAGAATTATGTTTATGACTATAAAGTCCTTATATACAGATTCTGAGGCTTATCAGATGACAAAGAATAATACAATCTCCATTACCCTGTGCTGCATATTTGAAGGAGAAATTTCAGAGCCAGAATAATATAAGATTATATACGGCAAGCTATTAAACAGGGCCTTTTGGCATGCAATTTCACATGAACTAATTGCATCCAACAGCCAGAGGGGAAGGAAAATAGATTCTAAAGGATTCATGACAATAAAGCAGGATGCAGAGACATTTGTTACTCCACTGGGCCTAGTGAAAGCCTACAGTATATCTCTGCACAGTGGTTCTCAGGACCTCTTATTATTTTGTTTTATAAATCCTGGGTGTTGTTCAGACGCAGAGGCTTTGGAGAAGGGAGCCTGCAAGCAGATAGATAATCACAAGACGAATTCAGCTTTAACTTCACGTATGTTGTGCTCCATGGTATTTACAATAGCAGCAATCTGTTTTCATGACAGCATGTTTTTGTAAATCCAAAGAGATAAACTTTCTCAGCTATTTATAAATCAGATGCTTACATTATGATCTCCTGCCAGTAACTCTGATCGCTGTTGAACTTTGCTGTGTTCAGTTTAACAAATCTGTTTGTTACTCTAGTGCCAAAGGTGAGAAAAATATACTGGAATCCTGTAGAGAAGATGCAATAGTTCTTTGTAGCTGGGACAGTGATGTCCTGACACTGTCAGGGTGAAGGGAAGCCAAACACCTTAGTCTGAACACAGCTAGGAACCAACACTCACAGATTCTGTCTCAGATCTGCCACTAACTTGCTGTGTGGTCTTGGAAGAGAGTTGTGCCTTGATAAAATGAAATTAATATTACGTCTCCCCTCTTCAAGAGTCTGGTGATCCCCTGTTGGATAGTATATGTACTTCGGAGAATTGTAATTAGTATTTTCTCTGTTTCCTTAATTTATTTTTGCTACTCATTGGTACAATGATTAGAATTATTAACAGGAAGCAAGATGGGTTTCATAGCCTCCAGGAAACATATTACAACAAATTCTTTGCTCTTTACAGTACCCTTAATCTTGCAGGAGCTCAGCAATTTGCTGTACTCTTCTCAAGGTAGAAAATGTATGCTTGGCATAAGTGAATAATTTATAATGAATCACTTCTATGTTGATGTTATGGTTTGAGAAACCCATAACAATTTATTGTCATTTAGACAATCATTCTATCAACTGATGACCCCTCCCCATCCAGGAAGGGCAATCAGGAAAAAGCAAGGAAATATAAAGAGATTTAATAGAATAAGATTAGAAAATTAGCATTAATAGCACTAAAGAACCAATACTGGTTCTGATACCAATACAGAATATGCAAAGATTATACTCAGACAATTATATCTGTAGAAAGCTGTGCACTCCCAGCAGTGGACAGCAAATGTCGGACACTGCGAGCGCTACGGCTTCGGGAGGAAGGGAAGGCCTCAGGGGTCCGACACCGGGGCACAAAGTTCTCAGGATGGCAGCCATCGAGGGAGAGAGAGAGCACTTCACAGCAAACTTCCTAATTTATATTGAATGTGATGCTCATGGTATGAAATAGTCCTGTTGGGCAGCTTGGGTCAAGTGCTCAGGTCTCGCTCCTCCTCATCCCTGCACCTGGCAAGCTCGAAAACACTGAGACCTTGAAACCCACACACAATAGGTGGCTCCAAAGTAAATGTTTTCACAAATTCAGACACTAGAGTTTTCTAAAAGTGCAGTCTCCCCAAGTATTAGAAGATAAATTATTCCTGTGTCACTCAAACCAGGACAGTTGAATAACACTTTATTTTAATTACCAAAACTTGTCCATGTGAGCAGATCACAGATATCCTAATGGGGCTGTTGCAAGCTTTTTGCTGAGCAATTTACACAATTGTTGGGTTGTTTGTCATTTCTGGGCAATATCTTTCAAACCTTTTAAACAGAAACTTCAAGATCTTTTGACACGTGTTCATAAGAATATAAGACCAACTTAGGCTACAGGTCCATTTAGTTGGGTGGCCAGTCTTTCACAGTAGCCAAAAGTAGATAATTAGTAAAGCATGTAACAGGAGAGGAAACATATTTGCCAGGATCTGCTCACAGCTTCCAACAGTGGGTGGCTCAAGTACATACCTTTATGGATGTGGCCACTTTAGGAACCATACAAAACATACACAATGTTTTTATCTGCATCACCTATCACATATAAAAGTGTATAATAAAGTATGAGAAAGAGAAAGATATGTGTAGTGTTAAGCCATAAGGACAGTGTATAGCCAGAAGCTAGTAAGTACAGATTGTTACAATAACCCTTTTCCTTGTTAACTACCTGAAAATCTTAATTCATCCTTCCTCACCATACAAATACACACAAACACAGATTCTAACCTTTTGAATCTCTCTCTCTCCCTCATATTAACAGAAAAATATGTTGAAGTTTGAGACCCTAAGAGAAGTAAATGTAGAAAAAAACCCTGCAGAAATATATGCTATTACAATCACAATGGAAATATGGTAGCCACAAAATAGAAGTTCTGTATCTTCAATAATATAGGCAGTAAGAGTGCTGACACGTGAACTAAATGCCATTCATCAGTCAGCACGTCAGAGTACACAATAAGATTGCTTTAAAAGCAGGTTGTAGCTGAATCAGTTCATGGACATAGGTAACAAGTAAGGCTATGGCCAAGTATTCCCACATTTCAGTAACTTACAACTGGTCTTTGAAACTTGGCAGAGCTGAGTCTGGGGCTGGGGCCTGCCTTGTGCTAGTACTCAAATTGCCGTGAGATGCTAGGTTGAGCTGAGTTCTGAGGACTGGAATTCTCCAATGTTCATTTTTGCTATGCTCAAATTGCTCAACACTCCCTGTGCACCCAGAAGTCTTCTCAAAATCTTCCACCAACATCTCTTCACTTCAGATGCAGAGAAAAAGGGTCCTTCCTTCCCTCCAAAATACCCTTGCAGGTACTAAAAGACACAATGAACTGCTGCTGTTTGTTCTTTTTAATCTGCTTCCAGCTTTGACTGTCTGAAAGGAAAGTTTTGCAAACATCTGTATTAATCATAAAACCCGTAACTGGTTTCCTGAACGTCATTCATCTTCTGTAGCTCAAAAAGAATGGCTGTCGTGCAAAAGGAATGATTGTGCCTTAGAAGACCATGTCCTATCACATATCTAAAGAAGAGAAGAAAGAGGGATCTAAGGGTCAAGAATTAAGATACTGACATTTCTCTCTTTCTGAGTGCCAACTTCATTGATACCTGCATTGATAAAGGTAGCGTAGCTTTAAATGTAACTAGAGGATTGTGTAGGCAAACCCCTTCCCTTAACTCTGTTGCATGACAGAGTACATGCTCTTTGGAAATGTATGGCCTGGCTCTTCACAGCCCAGTGCAAAAGCAGGGACTAGCCTTTATTTGACAAAAACTTTGCTAAGATATGTAAGGGAGGAGGAGTTTGCGAATGAAATTTTCCATTTCTTTAGTGATGCAAGGACTTGTGTCTGGGTCTCCCTTTCTTCCATGTGCTGCCCATGGAAGTACAGAGAGTTTTCTCTAGTGTTACAGCACTGATGTGGTGAAATTCAGGAGACCTGATGCCCATTACTAGTTCTGCACTTTGCCTGATGGATGTCTCTGAACAAGCCATTTCATTTCTCGTTGCCTTAGTTTTCCCATTTCTACCATGAGGACAGTAATATACCACTTGCAAAGCTCCTTATGCACATTCATAAAAGGAGAAGAAGATACTCGAAAGGTCACAAGCTCATGTATGGCTTTTATGAACTAAATATTGCAAGAAAGGCTGAAATTATATGGTTTTAAGCAACAGCAAAATTAATTGATAGACCACTTAAATGCATGACAGAGATGCAAACAAACAAAAAGCCATGCCTAAATAGAAAATTCTGTGTAATTTAAATAATATTTTCTCTAAATTTCAAAGTTATTGTAGTTTGCTATTGTGGTTTTCCACTGGCATTGACATAATTAATGTTATCCAAATATTCTGATTGGTACACTTAATAAATCAGGAACTATGAAGCATGAACCATATTTTGGGGACAATCCATCTGCTAGTATTTCCAATTATGAGAACAGGGCATGCCAGAAACAAATGGAAAATTATCGTAATCAGATCCTTCAAAATTGTGTTAGGCTTTTTAATGAACATTTTAATATCATATGAAATTACCTTAAGTCTAAAAAGTGTTGAAAGGCATTGAATTACCATAGTTCAATTAAACGCTGATGAAACACTTTGAAGACTTTTCCCCTGTACTGAAATACCATGACTATGAACATGTAATTATAAAATCTTAAACAATGATTTGGAATCATAATACTGATATTTTTATTGAAAATAACATTTGATTGCTCATAAATATTTTGAAAAGTCATAATTGGTTAATCAAAACTGACCTATGTACAAAATAATTTCTCTACAACTGTCAAACTCATGCTATAAACCTGTCTTATATTTCTCCAAAATACTGCAAATGTTCTTCAAACTACAAGTTTTAGCCTTATTCAGAGTGCCTGGGAAACCAGACCTTAGAGCTGTGCTAGTGCCTTATGTGGTGGCATGGGATAAGCATGGGATGCCCATCTGAGAGGGGCACATGGCAGACTCTTCTACTTACTACTTTCTCATTGTCATGATTTAGGCCAAATCAGCCACTGGGGACATGGGGGACCCCAGATGGGACTGACAGGTGCTGCCCTCTACCTCTCTTCAAACGGAGAGGCAGAGGAGGGAAAAAGGGACTTATGAGTTTAGAAGGAACTAAACTACTTTAATGAAATATTAATAATAAAATAAAATAAAATAAAATAAAATAAAATAAAATAAAATAATGAAATATATACAAAACCATATCAAGCTCCCAGGATGACAATCACCTCACCAGCTGGCACTGGGGAAGACCCAGGCTGGACTTAGTGATGGACAGGAGCTGGATTCTGGATCTGCATTCAGGATCGGGACCAAAGGCAGACAAACAGACAGAGTCTTGCTCAGATGTCGGCCATTGAAGCAAGAGAGCGAGAGAGCTGACCCTTTGATCCCTCAGCTTTTATACTGAGCATGAGGCAGATGGGATGGAGTACCCTGTTGGTCAGTTTTGGGTCACCTGTCCTGTCCTCTCCTCCCTGCAGGTGGGACCCCACTGCACTTTTCTGCTTCCAACTCTCCAGTGGGGCAAGTAACAAAGTTGGTTGGCCTTGGGTGTTACAGCAATAAGTATAAGCAGGAGCCTCTCTGCATACCATGCCTTGGCATCAACTATAAACATAGGTCTTATCATGAGATAATATTGTTCAGAGAGAGCAAACAGTGTCTGCACAATATGCTGTTAATTTCAGTAGTTAGAAGAGGCTTAGCTAAGAAGCAAAGTTACTGAACAAAATTGGTCCTGTTTTACCTCAAACCAGGACACTCATCAAGGAACATATAGTGTTTCTCGTTACCCAGGAGATTAGGAGAACTTCCTGTGAGGATACACACACATGTATGTAAACCTCTTGAAATATAAATGGCTGTTGTATTTCTGAGTTCTGAATACAGACTCTCATACTTCAAATATATATGCTTGCCTTTCTCTATGAGTCTGATTTAATGATGCCTACAAACCTTGAACTTCATTTAGCCTTCCAGTATGAAGTCAATAGGTATATGTGTATACTGTCATGAGGCTGTCAAAGATTTAGTTTTATTTGACAATGTTCTATTTTCCAAAAGAGGAGAGTGTATTGCATGTCTTTGGCCGGTCTGTGTGATGTTTAAGGAAAAATGAAATGCTTCAAAACAGAAACATCAAAAGACTTTGAAACAAAAACAGTTTCTCCTAATCTTGCATCCAGGGTATGTACTGACTTTGCAGTATCGCTGCAATTAATTCTAAATGATGTATGAAATTAGTAATTCCTGCCTAGAGACTGCAACTAGTGCATGCAGTCACTGGGTGGCTGTGAAATGTGCTGTAATATTATGCTTAGACATGTCCAGAAAAAAAGCCCATACCATTCCCAGCATTTCTAGTCATTTTTATTCTCTCTTTTTTCCACTTCTACTATTACTCCACCCCCATGCCTGTCCCCACACTGCAGGGCTAATCAATTCTCAAATTTCTCACTTTCTACCAAAAGCAGCCATGATGGTCTGCTATAATTCACAGGTGTTTCCAATGGGCTGGCTATGCAAAGTTCTGTTGTGAAAATATTGTTAAAATCAGACAGGAATAGTATTCTTTCATTCAAAGGCCCTAGAAGTATTTTAATATGAGTGTCTAGATTGCATTAATTTTTGGTTTGGTCCCTGATTACTTAAGAATTACATTCCTCATGCAACACCAGTTAAAGCAATGAGTCTGCAAAGAATTCCACGTACTTTACTAACATCATACAAATCAACTCCTCTTAATCTCAGTGAGACTATTCACACACATAAGTTTTTGAAGAATTAGGATTTGAAGTGTGTACTTGTGTACTTCAAGATAGATAAAGCAACATGGGGCCACATGGATGACTATGTAAAATTCTCATACTAAAAATCTTAATAGTTGGCTGAATCAATGGGTATGGCTGGTACAAAATGAATTCTAGGTTACTCATCCACTTTGAGAAAAAAGGTGTAGCAAGTTTTTCCCACTCAGATGAGAAAATAGATTTTACTGTAGTTTTGTTCTCTAAACATAGAATCAAACATCAACATTCACTCATAAAAAAACCTTGCATTAACTATCCAGCTCAAAGCCAAGTGACGCGAAAGTTCAGTAAAATATTGAACCATACTTTCCACACACCAAACTAGCAAAATTTGGACTCATTCATTTTATGGACTTCCTGTGTTTGAAATCAGAGACTCCAAAGACAGATTTGCCCAGTTCTTCCAGGGACTCAGATACAGTGTAATAAGAGAAAACATGGAGCAGACCCTGTAAGGTGGTCAGCACTTCCTTAGAATGCTCAGTAAGATCAGTCAGACCAGCTTTGATGAGATCTAGCTTTGGCAAAATATGCTTAGTAGAAATAAAATTTTTTTCACAAAAATGTTTTATGTTTGGAGACAGCCCTTGTCAGAAATTTTGGTTTCCTTTCCTTTCCTGAATGAGGAGGAGGGAAGCAAAAGAGCTGTGCCTTAAATGAGGTAGAGCAGATACTTGAATCTCTGTGCCCCACGTCCTAAGCTGGTGACCTACCCCCTCAGCAACAGCATAAGCATACATAAGTTTGTTCTTGTAAAAAAGTTCAAAAGATCTTCTTTCTATCTCAGTAGAAAGACGAAACAAAACAAAACAATCAAGGCACCATAATTGTTATAGAAATTAATTATTCACCCGTGCCACCCAGGTGCCCTCTTATACCACCACCAACATTCAGTAATACTCAAGGACTGGTGGTATGATTTGCATCTGCATATAGTCATTAGATTTCGAGGTGCTTTGCTGATAAAGACGTAGCTTGTGGAGGAGTGTAAAGGCATGTGTTGATAGACCATATGGTTTTGTACTGGAGCTCAGGATCCCTGAATGGATTCTTAAAATAACAACTTGACAGTGTAATAACTGTTAACCAACAGTGTAGCAAGGGAGCATGCTTAATGAAAATGTGAATATATCCACAGAGGTTTCTCTTTAATCCTGCCTTGAAAATGAATTTTTAAATGAGCTTCCAAGTCATTGATAATGTTCTTAAATTTCACTCCAGTGACTCTTTAGTTCCTAAAAAAATGGCTTCAGTTCTAGGCATGTGGAAAATACTTGCACTTACTTGATGGTTATAGAAAATATTGGCAATGGTTCTATATATAAAGTAATCCTTAAACGATTCTTGTTAAAAAAAAATAAAAAGAAGAAGAAAAAAGAAAAAGAATAACAGAAAAAAGCAGAAATCTCACCAAGTGCACAACTAACTGCCAAGGACACTGGCTCCCCAAATAGCGGGGTTGCCTGTTACGTCAGCTGTACCGAGGACCCTGCTTAGAGATGGACGGAACTAGAAATTCAAAAGAGCAGTGTGCGTGTTAACACACGGCACGGTGAATGGTAACCTGTACAGAGCGTAGGAATACAGTCAAGGCACAGCAATGCCATAGTGCAGGCAAGAGCTGATTTTGTGGTTAAAGAAAGGCACTGCCTTTCTGCAGTGTACAGAAATCATCCTCCAAGCTATGCTTCCCCTTGCTCAGTGCAAAAGAACTGCCTGCCTGCAGCAGGGCTGCTCTGGGTACAGCACACGCTGAAGGTAACAAAGAGCCCCATCAGACACAGAGAAACACAAGCCAAGAAAAAATAAACAGGACTCAGGTTTGCCAAAACCAAATCCACCTTCCCCCTAGCCAACTCATGATTGTTGTTTTGCTTCTTTTCATTCACACCTAATGAATCAAACAGTCTCCCAGAAGGTGACGGTTAATTAGGAGGTCACAGAGCAGAAGTACCTGTATGGTGAAGGAAGCAGAGGTTTTCCAAGACCGTGGATAAGGTGGAAAGTGTGATTTGTCTGGGACGTGCCTGTGGCACGGGTGCTCCAGCAACACTTTCTGAGATTCAAGGGTGAGGAGCAGGACATTGCAGTGCAGCAACAAAGCACCTACAGGAACATCTTCAGTGTGCCAAAATCAGGTGATGCACACCTACAAAGCGGTACTGCTCAGGCCAGTAGCAAATGATTTATCTCAGGGCTCCAGTGTAACCACAGAACAAACAGTACAGCCTGCCATGTTACCGGTGGTTTAGAAAGGAGAGTTCCTAGAAAAACACAGTAATACCTTAAGTACATCAATGCCAAGAGCAAAGATCAAGTGTGTGTTGACATGTCTGGTCATAATCATCCATGCAAGAGTGAACAGGGGTGCCACAGACAAAATGAGTGCAACCTGTTTAGGGTGCCCTATAGGGCAAAAGGAACTATCAGTATTGTACTGGATTATGCATTATACAAAGCAGGCTCTTTAACTTTTAAAACATTGTAGGTTTTTCTTTTAACAAAGAAATAAACCACTGCTATATTTGTGTTCATTTCTGACCAAATACTGTTTCTTTGACATCTGCAGCAAGAGTTTCTTATTGGGTCTAGGGCCAGGCTAATGTGATTCCTGTACCAGAGTTCACTGTTCTCCAGTGCTGTAAAGCCACAAGAAACCAGTCAAAACAGCTTCTGAGTGGAAGTAGATATATCATGTTTGCATTCAGTTAGGGGGATATTCTCACTACTTAATTTCAGGAACTTGGTTGCTTATTTCAAAGGTCAGTCTCTGCTTTTGATGAGAAAGAGACCAAGTGTCCCAGAGGGCTGAATTTAGGTGATCTCAGTCTTTTTCTGGAGTAGCTCCTCGTTCCTCAGTGAATACCAAGATATTCTAAAGGACTACCAAGCCCTGTGAATCATAGCTAGGAACCCTCTATGATGTCCCAGCTATTTTATTTATTTTTGTTTACACAGCTAAAGAAACTGCATTCATCTGGAAAAACAGCATTAGAATAATTGTTGGAACATTTCAGTGTAGAAACTTTTTCCTAAAAAACCCAAAATCACCTCATCAGCTATCTTTTGCTTTCTGTTCTATTTTCTGAGTCTTGTTCCTATTCCTGCTGTTCCTTTTCATTAAATTTCTCTTTATACCCTTGTTCCCTCCTTCTTTGGCAGCTGTCCCAGCATAGGGCTGCTCCTGTGACATGTATAGAGGTTGCTGCGAGTGTCCGTTTGTGCTGGCACTGAAGTCACACAGCACCCCTGAGACAGCACTGTTTGCGGGACAGCTGCGGTTTCTTATCAGTAGGCACTTGATAAAGTATTCCGCTTAAAAAAAGCCCCGGACAATTATTTCTCTTGTTACTTGTGAGACTGACAAACCTGGCTGAATTCTCCCAGGGATACGTATGGAGGCTAAAATGGGAATTGGGAAATGCCATCTCAGCTTAAGCCATGGAAGGATGTGCTGTCCTCTGGCCACTGGCCTGGCCTCATTTGATGTTCCTCCTGCTGAAAGGATGATTTTTCTCTTTTATTTCAGTGAAGGCTATTTGATTTAACAGCTTGTGATTCAACTAAATGTCTGCTGTGTTTTAGTGAGACATTTTCTAAAAGTTGTTTTAGAAAGAGAGCACCCCATGTGATTTAAAGGTGCCAAATAGTAATGGATTAACTTAGGCAATGGTTAATTAGCTATAAACTCACTGAAAAAAAATGCATCTCAGTCCACTTTCTTTTGGACACAATTTCTCTATGGTAAGAAAAGAAATCCCATCCTAGAAATAACATTGCTGCCAGTCTGTAAATACAACCCACCTTAGCCCTGTGCCTTTAGCCTGTCGTATGCAGATAACCAGTGGTCACAGAGCTACCTCTGAGGAGGTGAAGAGATGTAACCGTGAAAAGAAAGACTTTTGTCTGTAAGCTAAAACTCTCTATTCTGGTATCTACACCTCTACTGGAACATTGCTAAGTAGAGTCAATGTATCAAAAAAGGCTGGGAGCCACAGCCCTCTGTCTTTCTGCTTTCATGAGTATTTACCATGTTGAATCCCTGAAATCTAAGTACTATATTTTACAGTTGACATGCAGATAGTGGAAAGAGTTTAAACCAAATGTAAAGGGGCCACTGGATTCCAATAAAAACATACTTCTCTTTTTCAAGAGCAGACAAGCAAAGACTTCCCATATCTAGCCTTTCTGACTGGAAACAGGACCCAGCTTTCACGTTTTTGTGATCCTATGTCTGGCATGTACTTCCAAAGTCTGTAACATTTTTATCCCTAGGGTTGAAATATATCAGTCCCCAGAGGTGATTCAAAACAGGGCTGTCTTGGTAAGGAGTTACAGGTTATTCCAAAATTTGACAAAAAGAGCATCATACTTTAGCCACAGTCTTCAAAATAGTAATCAGTTTTACAAAATAAGTTTTCCCTTTTGAAGGCTGAATTTTTTTGGCCAGAGTTGTACACTAAAACAAGAGTCTAAGGTGCCTTTCTTGGCTCTGCCATTGGCTCACTCTTCGTCTTTTAGCAAGCCATTTAATTTCTCTGTGCTTTCATCTTCTCCATCTCTGAATTCCAAATATTAACTATTTACGGTATTTACTTGGTAAGTAACAAGCAAAACTGATCTAAAGATTGTAGTCTAAAGTTCCTTTTGTCAAAAAATAGACCTGGCATTCAAATTAGTCACAAATGAACTACAGCAGCAAGGTTAGTAACAGCAGCAGCTTGGATGAGATCCTCACACCCCCAAAAAGATTTGATGTCAAAGATGAAATTTCTCACCAAAAAAAAAATAATAAAAATAGTGTGGCTCCTCTCCTGACAGTTTCCTGAGAGAAGACCACCTGGATGAGGAAACACAGAGCCCAAGTCCCTGCTTTATTTGATTCAAACTTCAGTGACTGATATCTCAAATCATTATTACTGTGGAGTAACTTTCTCCACAGAAGTTTGAAAAAAATCTTTTTGTTCTCTGCAATACAGAATAAAATCAAAAGATTTTCTGCTATTTTATATGCATGCTTTTACAAAATTCTCTGTGTTTTCTTTTTTTAGCTTTAAGCTCGCATAACTCCCAACCACAGCTACAGAATGGCACATATCCTTTACAAAGAGTTTCTAATGCACCGGGCTTTCAGCTAGAGAATATGGAGGTAAAACATAAGCAAATATTATAAAAGAAATCAGGAGTCAAATTCAAAAACATAGAAACCAAGCCATAAACAAAAACAGAGCCAGATACCACAAAGCCAGAAGGAATCCAAACAACATCCTTCAAAACGTTCTCGTGTTTATGAATTTGAAAGGTGTGAAATAGCTGAAACTGAAATCTGAATAACATTAAACAGAACTAACTCTAAAAGCAACATCTTAATTTACCTTTGAGAAGAAATATAAATGCTGAAAGATACGATAAGCGGTATTTTTCTTTGTACAGATGTTAGGGGAGCTGCCTTAGAGTGTGCCGGGTGACGAACGGGCTGTTGCTGTACCGCAAATCCAGCCATCGCCCCGGCTCCTTAGAGCATTGCCCAGTTTAAACTGAAGCGTTTCCGTGCTATCAGCCACAACTAGGGAGAGTTTATTTTAGCACGGCTATTAAAAGAAGAAATGTGAATGGTAGTTTCTTGGCTCCCTTTTTTACAGACAAAAAATAGGTCGTTTTAAAACACTCAAAGCCTAGCTCGCCCCTTTATAGGCAGTGGAGGACGGTGATCATCTCATCCAAAAGCCTTTAGAAATTGGTCCCATGACTTATTCGGTAACGGGGCCAGTTTCTCTTCGGTGGCGTTGAGGAAAGCCTGGGCTGGCAAGGCTGAACGCCGTCACCAGGCTGCCACAGCTGGGTGCGCTGAGTCCCCCTCGCACAGCCACATCCCCAAGAGCCACGCTTGGGAAACGCTCTGCTCCTGGCAAGCGCAGGCAGCTACAGCGAAATGCCGGGGGGAGTGAAAATCCCCTGGCTACCTAGTTTGCTTAAGCTGTCGGAAGCCAGGCTGGCTTTCACTGTCAGGAGCGGTAGCGGGGAAGGGGAAGCCTGCCCCACCATTCGCAGCGCCCCTGTGGCTCCGTTCCTCTGCGGGCAGGGGGGGATTGAGCAGACGGGCGCACACCTCCAGTCCTGCTTACCCCACTCTGATCCTTGAGTTTTGTCTTCATTAAATAGGGAAACAAGAGCATTTGTATCTTACGCGTGGCAGTTGGACTAGGATAACTGAATTCAAAGGGAATTACATTGCAGTAGGCTTACACTTATAGATAATAATTACTCATACACAAATATTCTATATTTGCATATTATATATGGAATACAGATGGATTTTTTTTTTCCAAGCAAACTGTTTATTTGACAAAGAAAATTGGTTCTAGGTTGATCAAAACTGTTCACAAATTTTTGCCAAGTGCAGTGAAGAGTTTTGGCCAAAAAAGGTGGCGGCTTTTTCTTTTTATGTTACAATACTTCATTTCAGCTTATTTCAAAACAAAATGTTTTGTTTCAAAACAGTGATTTGAGATCAAAGTTGCCTAAGTTGAATACAAACATACAATAAAAACAAAATGAAATTAACAGACTCTAAACTAAAGCATTTTTTTGGAGACTGAATGGAAAGGTTCATTTGACTTCAGATAAAGTTCGGGGGGTGGGGTGGGGGTGGTTTTTCAGATCAAAAAAGAAAAGAAATATCCATTAAGTATTCACTCAGCCTTAATTTGGAGTTTTGGTTTAGCCAGTTTTTGACAAAGTAGCCAGCTGCAGAGTAAAATCCAAACTGGAAATTCTCCATGCTTTGGGGAGTAGGAGGAGAGAAGACAGGAGGAAGCAAGGGGGAGAGAAGGTGCTGGAAAAAACGAAAAATGACAAAGAGTAAAAGCCAAAAATAACCAGTCTGATTTAAAGGAGAAACATGTCAGCGCAGAATTTCCTTAGCATTACCTTAGGTGGATAGTAAAAATCACTGATAAAACTTACATTGTCAAACACAGAATTTCAAACACGAAAGCATCATCCAGTGCTTGAAAACTGCATAGGAGGGAATGATTTTTAACTGAAGACAAGTTAAATAAATTAAGTATAACTACAGTGTAAAAAAAACATTTTGGAAAAATAATTTTCAAAGGGGTAGAGACAATTAATACAGTAGTAAAAAACACTTCCATGTTTTTACCTGTTCTAAACTAATACAGACAAGAAAAACAAGTCATCTTCAAGCTTTTTGAAAGGATTGTTAATTAGCACAACAATAATAATAAATGATTTCCTTTTAAAGGTATTTCTCTGTTCTATCTCTGGTTTTAGGAACTGTTTTTTTCTGGTCCAGCAGCTGCATTCCCTATCACACTTTGTCACATCATCAGTCATACGGCTACTGAAGTCAACTCCCCCTCAGCAGAAAGGGACACTTGTGAGTTTATATTACTGCCATAAATTTTTTGGCAGTAAATTTCTTAACAAATAATCCCATATTCTCCTGTATACAGTGCACAAACCGGCTAATAAAATTATTTCTACTTCGGGATTTGTGGAATGCCTCCATCTTCAGTCAAACGTGCAGACAAAAGTATCTTGTAAAATGTACTGCAAAGTTCATAAGTTTCAGGGTTTGCAGGGAACACTCCACCTGGTGAGAAAAGCAAATTTAAAAAAAAAAAAAAAATTAAAGTTCTCCAAGTTCACCAAGATCATGAGCCAAGGAAAACCTTAATTAGAGTCAATGGAGAAAATTGAGCAGTTAAGAGCTGGCCTTTTGGGGCTAGCAGCACTCAAAGAAATCAAATTATGATATAATGAGTTATTTGTGGTTCTGAGGTTTGCATTGTGAATATGTTAGTCCATGCTTTTTGCCAGCCTGCTGTCCCTGAACTCTTTATCTGGAGATGTTTGAAATAAAGCATAGCACAAAGTTGTAGAGCTTCTTGCTGGTCTGTCTTGCCTTAATCTGGGGCCACTTCTTACCTGCACTTCAGTTTTTTAATAATCCTTTGGCAGTGCAAACAGACTTTGAGTGAGTATAATGAGCTTTCTAAGCATGAAAACGAGAATCACATCTTCCCATGTGATAAATAGCCCTTCTTTATTTTTTATCACCCTTCATACATAAACTAAGTAGCCTCTTAAGCAAGTGTTGAATTTTGCCCTCACACTTTCTCACTGTCTTGGAATCATCTTACCATTTTTGAAGACAGAATAAATAGTGAGGAAAAATAATTTTTGTGACTTCTAAACCTAATTGGTGCGTATACTCCCGTTTCATTCAGTTTTCTTATAAGTACATGCAAAAGCAAACTCTGGGTCTTACAGTGGACAGTCATTTAAAAGTTGAAAGAAATGCAGTTTATAATCACATAAGCTACATTATAGTGTGCAAAAATCCTAGGTCAGCCAAAGGAGAAGCAACAACAGTACACGGCTTAGGAGGCAGTCTCATCAAATCAGATTAATGCAATTCCTAGAGAAATAATAACAGTAATTGAGGATGGAAGGAAAATTATTTCTCTATTATTCCTAGAGAAATAATAACAGTAATCAAGGATGGAAGGAGAGGAAGGGTGGGGATTCACCTCAACAAACCTCATATGTCTAAAAGCTGCGAAATCTGATATCTTCATCCCAGTATGTGAGTCCGCTGCAAAAACCTGGTGGTTTTGCCCACAGATCATTAGGAGTAATGGTGAAGAAATGAGAGCAAGGTACCGTCACTAGCAGCAGGGAGCCCTCAAGACAAGAAAACCTTTGACTTGAGGTAGGGATGAGAGGGAAGCAGTTAATGAGACTTAAAGAGAAAATGGGGCTACACAAAAAGATAAATTTTAACTAAAGTGGTAGGAATATTTCAGATCTACTCAAAGGGACATTTATAGCATGTGGGAAGTATAGTATTTTCATACATTTAAAAATGGAGGGGAAAATGCTGCGCTATTTTCGTCACAGTGTTTAAGTGAAATGAGTAGCTGCAGCTTTGACTCAGAAAAGCAGATATCAAGCTTCTGGTCAATGAGATTACTGATAATCTGAAATTAAGAATGTTCCCAAGTACCTTGCAAAACCAGGACCTTAATATAAGCAAACATTTCTGAAGAAAGGTAAAAGTTCCTCCAAAAAGCCTAGCAGCATCAGAAATGGAAGGAAAAACCATGAAAGCACCTGCCCTTTGGTGCAACAAAATTTATTGCAGAGGCCAAACAAAGGCAGAGAATTTCATGTTCTCCCCCCCTAACTATTCCAGTGCTTCAAATTATGGTGTTATTTTTTTGCTCTATCAGCATCATCGGGACAAAAAACATCACTATGTCATGTAAGCCCAGTGTATGTCAGGAGTGACCTTCCCCAAATATCAGTAAGCTGAGGAGAAAAGGGAGTTTTATTATCACTCTATCGGCAGCTCCAGCGAGCAGTTTGCGGCAGGTCTGAGCTCCAGCGCCTGCCCGCGTCGCAGACACTGCGGGCTTGTGGCTGTCCGATGGCGGCGGATTACTGAGCATTCCTCGATGCAGCCCGGGAGTTTGTTTTGTTACCGTGGGGAATTCAGCTGTGCCAGTAAATTACAGTTTAAGGATGCCTGCCATTTAATTTTAAAAGAAGCCACTCATGCAATTTAAATCTCTTTCTCCAATGAGGTATATTTCCTAAATAATTCTTTTTTTCACCCCGGTCATTAGGAATAGAGTATAGCTGTTTGCTAGTTGAGTCCTAATCTCTTTAGCTATCGGAATCTGTATTTTTTAGCTATTTGACTACATTCAAGATTAGTTCACACATATATCATCTGACACACACACCATGTTAACAGCACACAGGCTATCCACCTACCTGAATATAAGGACATTCACCAAGATTTAATTTTTCACATCTTCTATTGAAGTGGGGCCCAAAATAAGTGATGTAATTTTAAAAGTCCCTATATTAAAGAAGTAGGATTTTTTTGGTTTTCTGATTTTCGTTTTCTTTTTTTCCTGTGTGAGACGAAATGCTAATATAAATCAAAATAGAGGCTCTTTTATCTTTGATTTTTCTTCACGATGTGCAGATGTCCAGTGTAACTCTTAAATGAAATACAGAGGAAGTAAAAATCTACCAAAAGAGTACTAACATCAATAAATGTTTGTTACTCAAGCTGTGGTCTGTGAGCCACTTGTGGTCCAAACTACATCAGATGTTTGTCTGCAAAATGACTGCAAACAAATTAGAACAGAATGAAAATAAAGGTTACATGCACAAAAGCAAACAAACAAAAAGTGGTGGAAAATAAAGGTAATAAATTAACATTGAAAGGCTTAGCGTAATTTATATTTCATTGTAAATAAAAAAACATTCCAGCACAGCATGAGTAAATACAATGGCCACTTTACTGAAGAGGCGAAGGGGAAAGGCTTAGAAAAGTAAGAAACGCTCTGAAACTTAAAAAAAAAAAACATGTTAGAGCTGCTGATTTCCAGCAAAGTCATATCGCTGCCGCCCTGGAAAAGTGAAGAGCAGCTATCCTTCAGGCAAGACACTTCAATAGGCCAACTCTGAATCCTTCCCTGTGTGCCTCCAAGCACATAAAGTGGAAGCACGATTCTGCTGGCAACAGCGGTCTCGTACCCTCCTTCCCTCAAAGCCGGTGTGTGGCTCCGGCTGCCTGAGCCAGCGTTGCCCCAGGGCGGCATGTGGGGCGGCAGTGACTCCCTGCTCTCTGTCCAGGGCATGGCGAGGGGCTCCAGCATCATCCCAGGGCTGCGGGTACCCCAAGACCCGCCACACGGTCCTCGGGTGTTTTCCTCTGCATGCCTTCCTCTGCACTCCTCAGATGAGCAGCATGTAAGGAAGAGAACTCTTTCTTACTAATAATAGCTTAAATCGTCCTTGTGGGAGTAGAGCAACCCCATTAACTCCAGTGTAACAGAATAGGGGAATGCAGGGTCAAGCTCAAAACCAGAAAGACTTTTTAATATCTCGTTTAATTTTTCCTTTTTTTCTTGTGCTTGCACTCTTTGGACAGTGGAAAATGGACTTTATTTGTGTTTCTAACCTGTTTCTAGCCAGTTTCACCCAGCTCTCACGAGGGAACCCAGTGGTCACAAAAACAGAAATGGAATATTTCAAGCCCATGTCAGCAAGTGTAAGTAACTATAATCCATTTATCTGTAAGACTTTTCCTTCAGAATAATCTTGTTCTTCTGTAGTCTGTAATCAATCACAGTCACAATCTTTTACTTAATGTAGATTTTTTTTGTGAGAAAAGGAATCCAGGGTTTTATTGTTTTGAATAATTGCAGGTGGTGAGAACGCTAAGAGGTGAGAAAGATTGGGAAATTCTTGTTTTCTGAGATACGCTTCTATAAATGCCTGTCATAGTTTGGAACAGGAAAAGAGTGAGTATAAAGGAAAAGAAAGTAGAGAAAAAGCAGATTCAGTATGAGTTCTCTCTAAATTTTTACTGTCAACAGCCATATGTTTGGAAAAGCATCTGGATCAGGAAAATTACAAAGTGTGTGTGTGTTGGTGCATGGCATTTTGTTCTGTGAATGAAGCAGAGCATGCATGTAACAGTTGAAATCTGGGTTAAAAGAACAGAATATCTTTATTTTTTAAGTACTTTCTCCTCTTCCTACACAGACATTTTTGGCAATGCACCTTCTGAAAAACTTGGCACGAAATATTTCAATCCCCTCCCACAATCCTGAGGCCAAAAATATTTAAAAGAACTTTCTGGAGTATGAAAATACCCAAAGATCACTCCTTGGAAGGCAAGAAGTTGTACATGTCACTTGGTTCCTGGGGGTAGAGATTGCTCCATGCACACAGTTTCATTCGATTGCTTTCTTACTGTCTGAAAACTTATTTTAAGCAAATGTCTAGGAGTCGTTAAGGTAGTCACAGTGAAGAATAAAAGAGAATGATGCAAAGTGTTTAGTGTTAATAAAAAAAGACCTGTTTTGCTATTTATCTGTTTCTCAAGCAGGGTTGTGTTGTACTAATAAACTCGGGAATAAACTAGGGTGATGGAGCTGAATGCTGTAAAAAAAAAAAAAAAAAAGCTGACGGTAGGACTTGTCCCAGCAACTCAGCACTTTGATAACTCAACTTTTGTAATCCATGAGCTATAACAGCAGCTACAGGATTTAGGTGCAGAGCGTGCAAATAGTGACACATGTGCTTAACCTAAAGCCTTGTAAGCCAGAGGTCTCAAGTGTGCCAGATTTTACAGCCTCTGCCTTCTGCTTCATGATGACCAGTGCTGTTCCACTGAGTGATCCAAATTAACCATTGCTCTAGTCATGAATGAAACAGACTCCTGCCTCTGTGCTCTAGGGTAGGATTCAGGTTGTTATTAAATCTATCTTCAACTCTCCTTTTTATAAATCTGGGTGCTTCAAAGACCCCAGTGAACACAGGCTCTTTGCTGAAGCCAGCAGGTACTTCAGTATACCCACATTTTAAAAATGTCATAATGAAGAGGTTCTATACACCCAGAAATGAAGATAAGGCTGTTATTAAAACAGCCTTTACTGGGCTGCCATGCTCCTCAGAATATTTGTGCCAATATTTGCCACAAATCCTATCATAGCCACAAGGGCTGGTCTAATGCTACTCTACCCTTCTCTCCAGTGCACAGAGGGCAAAGGTATTGCCACCTTCCAGCGTTTCCCTTCTGTGAAATGTGTCTAAGACATCAACGGAAACGCGTGTGTCCCTTTTCTCCATCTTGCATCTATGACACTATAAAACACTCTGAGAATTGTTGGGTTTTCTTTTCACTCAGCGACTGTTATCTGTGCTGGGAATCAGCAGAGATCAAGTTCAAATCATGAGAGAAAACAAAACCAGAACAAAAAAAGCTAGCATGGTTAACTGAGTGATAATATGTCCTCAAAATATATTTTGTAGTCAAAAAGTCTAAATAATGTGTCCGTTATGGCAAGAAGTCCCACAAAACACTGAAGTTCAACATTTCCATTATTTGACTCACATCTTGGTGAAAGACAATTTGAAGTAGAGGTTGCAAAAGAACTTACACAGTAAACATTATTTTGGCCATAAAAACAAAGAACAGAGGAAGAAACGGGGCTGCAGTGAAGAGAAGGCAATATTAAAAATATTCGAGGGACGCTCTCAAGTTAAATTAATTCTTTGGGATTGAGGATGTAAGGCAGAAGAGCTGAAGAGAGCTGAGGGGATACAAACAGAAATGATCACACCCAAACAAAGTTAAAATGTAGGGAGCATGAATCAACAGTAACATCTGCCTCAGAATAGTGAAAGAACTCATATATGAAACTGAAAATCCTGTGGCAAGGATTTTTAACAATATATGACATTTGGCAGGAGCAGTTAGGTGCTTACATTCTCCTCTTTGACCAGGATTGAAGAAAGAAAACCTGGCTAGACCTATCAGCTGGAGATCAAGAGGGGTGGAGAACTGTAGGACAAAGTTTAAAGGACAAAATAATTAAATTCATGGAGACACCCAAAAAGTGGTATAAAATGCAGTATGGCTTTAGTTAGGGTGATCATATCAGTCTAATCTGATAACATTATTTGGTAAAATTACCACATTTTGCTGCAGACAAGAAGAATTCAGCCTCAGTCAAGTACTTTGCACAATACCACTGAAGTTATTAGTTCATCTGGAGAAGCGGGGATTAATACTGAAAAAGTGTGGTATGCATAAAGGACTGGCAGAAAGAGAAATGAGGTCAGATTGCTCTCAAAGAGGAGGTGTTGGTCTGGCGAGAGACTGCTAGTTGAATTCCTCAAGGACTTGCCTCGGCATCAATTGTCAGTATTTCCATCAGCACAGAGAAAGTTTGGAGCATCATAGAGGCAGAATGGAGAATTGGAGCAATGCAAGTGGGGTAAATTTCAACAGTGTAAATGAAAGGCTATGTGCATGTCAATTATTAACAGGAATCTCTGCATAAATTGAAAGATACCTACAGACAAAGAGATATATTTGGGTTCATTAACTGATCACATTAGGACCATGGCAATTACCAATATGAAAATGCAGATGTCACGTTGACCATTAGGATCCTGACCATCTTTGTGGTCCATAAATGTATTGAGGAAAAAAGCATTAATAAAAGAGAGAAGAGGAACAAAAAAAAATATTTATAACGTGGCTACAGAGAAAGGTAGATGAGAAAGGAGATTTCCTACGATCAAGAGTGTGAGATTCTGGAACAGCCATCTGGTAGGAGAAGTGGGGGGGCAAAAACACTAGCTCATTTTCAGACAGGACTTGATCAGTTTGTGAGTGAGATTACATGGTAAGTACGACTGAGATTGAAGAGGACCAAATGTAGTGATCCTTCCATCAGTGTGTTTCTAGCTGCAGGCTCTCTTCCAGCCTCGCACTGGCGAGCTGGGAGGTTGGGAGGTTTGCCTTAATCATAGGAGTAGCTCTACTGAAAGGAGAGAGAGGAAGAAAACTGAACAGTTCTGAACCTTTTCCAAGGCTTCGGAGACATTAAAATAGAAACCCAGGAATTCGTCCAAGGTTTTATGTGACCTAGTTCAGCAGTTATGGTTCCCTCCCCCGGCACACACATCTTAAAAAAGGCATAGTAGAACTGGAAAAAAGTAGAGAGGGGAGCGACGGGGCTGATCAAAGGTATGGAACAACTTCCAGGTGAAGAACAATTAACTGCATCTTTAGCCTCTAGAGAGATACCTGAGGACAGATACATTACAGGGATCTACAAAATCATGCACAGGGCAGAGTGGCTGTACAGGGAACGTCTATTCGTAGTCTCCACGAGTGGAACCAGAAGACGTCAAATGAACCGTCCGGTTGTAGTATTGAAAAGCATGAGACGGGTATTGTGGAGCTCCCTGCTGCAGGATGATGTGGATATGACAGGGCAAATCCTTTAAATGGAAAGTTATCACATCTGGCTAAGTTGCTGAAGCATGAATTGGCGCAGGATGTGAAAGTATTTCTGGGAAGAAGTGTTATACTCTCCACTACTGACATCTACTTGCCTCTCCCAGAGGCAAGATCCTGGGGTTAGATGGGCTTTTGGTCTGATTTAACATAACTGAACAGTTCTAAACCATTCAGTACATAAAAAGCATGCCATGGACAGAACAGAGATCACGTTCAGGATCAACCCTGCATGCTGTGCAGTCAGCAAGCACAGTCCTGGCATGATCACACAGGATGGAGATCTTGGGCCACACCTGCCTGAATACACCCCACACATTATCTCGGGGCCAAGCATGCCCAGGCCAACTGGCTCTGTAGACAGAGGGCAGCCAGGACCTGTCAAATACAGTGTTTTTTGAGCAATATAGCCACAGCTGCCGAACACTAGATACATTCAATTGTGCTGTTGGAGCACAGCTGAGAACATTTGGAGTGCATCTGCAAGAACATTTGCTGAACCGCTTACACCTGGATCCTACTGTGTTTGTAACAGTGACCCCATAAAAAGGCTGTGGGCTTTGGCTTCAGTAGCTAGTCCATATAAGGATAGTTGAAGCTTGTGGGGTATCCATGACTTCAGATTTCCTCAATTAACAGGGAGGAGTATGCTAAGATTTATGCTACTTTCTTACCATCCTCATTGATCTCAGTGGAGTTAAACAGAACTGGAGTAAGGTAGCGTTAAGCCAGACATTAAGGTTGTGCTAATTGTCAGCGTTAATCAATGTAACCTCTTCTCCCAATCTTCCATCCTTGCTTTGCTCCCCCTCACGTGATTTGCTTTACTACATGATCTTTCAGGGCATTATTCGAGGTTGTGAATAACAGGCAAGAGAAAAATAGGTCCCTCAGACCACACTACGGTGCCAGGAGTGCTTCCAAATTCCTAGGTAAGGTACACAAGCTGGTCCCAGCCCAGTTTTATATGAGAGTGAGACTGTGCACATGTCAGGCTTCCCCACGCCTCGGCTTTTGCCAAGCACCACCCCAACACGCTCTCCAAACCAAAGCTCTCCCCACCCTGCCTGTGCCCCCCTCCCAGGCGGTACCCAGGGGTGCAGCTGGAGCCAAAGCACCAAAGCTTAAGCAACCTGATGCCTGTATGCTTTAAAGCTGCTTAACTTTAAACGTCCAAACAGCTCAGCTAAAGCTATGACTTACGTGTTTAAAGTCAAGCATGTGCTTAATTAATTTGCTGGCTAGGGGCCTAAAAGTACAGTAGCTGTTACCTAAATGCCTTACCTACTGCTGTTCTGTGAATTCCCTGCTCTTTTTTGTGGTCTGGGTCTTCTCTTCCCCCATGCACGAAACCAAAACATCCACCCCTGCAGCCAAGGTAACCCAGGCTGCCATAACTATTCTAACAGCTTCCAAGGAGATGGCTACTGGGAGGGCATTTGACCATGCGTGACCTACCACTGTCCCTGGACTGGGACATCCAATGGCTCTCTTTATTGCTGTAGAAATGATAAATTTCGTTGACACATCTCCTGATTCCTACGCTTGACTGGGAGCACTTCTCAATTCATGCTAATGTTTTTGTTTCACGGATTTTCCGATCTTCTTTTTCTTTTAATGGACTGCTTTGCTGCAGGGAGAGGTTCATCGCGTTGTTGGAGTCTCTCTCTCCAACAAGGAAAAAGAGTTCCCTCTAGCCACCAGCTTTTGTAACAGCACCTAAGCTGCTTCCACGCAGCGCTTTCCTTTAAATGTGGGTTTGTGTTTATGTAGCAGTAAAACTGTAATCTGAACATCAGTGACAAGTCTACTGAATAGTTATTAAGCTTCTAAATTATTATATTAGTTTTTCAGTGGGAAGGAAAAACAAATGTATCTGGGGGCAAAGAGAATGCCAACCTGAGAGAAAAAATATCAGCCATAATAATAAACTGAAAATGTTTGGAATAATTTAGGATAAAATGCTCATTCAAAAATATTTTCCAGTTTTTGGGGAAAAGCCAATATAGCCAAATAGGTCTGGGAAAAAAATATCCTGAGATCAGAACAAGAAATAATTAGCTTGTAACAGAATTCAAAGAATCCTCACTTCGGTTCCCCAAATAGACTCAGGAACTGAAAATATTTTTATTTCATTTCTATTTGTTTTATATGTATCCCAAGGTACTAACTTCTGGTGTTAAGTCTTGCTTAAAATCACCCTTCTCAGGCTTATTCAGTGATCAATGCACTCTTTAGTCCACTTGGAGTGTTAGGAACAAACTAGAAAAAGCAGATCAACATTCCATGTAAAAATGATGCTGAAATATGTATGGGTTCTGCCAAACCAAGATGGCTATGAAAAATGTCTATCAAGTGGTTGCAGCAGACATGGTGTAGACACCTCACAAACAAACCAGTGACCATGTTCAAACACCACTCAGCTGAAGACTCTATCCATAAACCACTCTCCAAGAATATTGAGGAAATGAGGGTGGAATAAGTGATATCAATATGGCAGTGTGGGAGGTAGAACAGAGGAAAAAAATAAATTTAATTTAATATTGAAACAATGATACCAAAGTGAAGTGAAAACTAGAATAATATACAAAAGTGAAGTAACTGATCATGAAAAATATAGCTGTGAGAGCCTGAGAAATGACTAGAGAGAAGAAAGACAGAAATGATTGCTGTAATAAGGACAGAAAAGCACAAGAAAAATCAAATCTGACATTAATTGTAGGATTGCATAGGACTTATTGTAACTATGGAAAGATATACTGTGCTGTGGGTTGCATACTGCTTTCAATATTTGCCTGATGTTTTTGAAAGTTAACTACTATTTTATTATATCATATGATTAAACCAAAGAAGTGAATGTGAAAGGAAAATTAACTCTCAGGACAGTGGAAAATGTGCATCAGTATTTGTCATCATATTGGTCTAATATTCATTTTCCATAGGAACTAGATTGTCATTAAAGAATAACAAAAATTCCACATCAGCTTTTAATCTCTGCTAGAAACTCCATGCTGCTCAAAGATGCATTGAAGCTCTCCATTAGTCCTCCTGTTAAGGTCCAACGCTCTCCTCAGACTCTGATGCCCTGCTCGTGAGGCCCTAGCAACTCTAACAGAGACCATATATTTGATGCGTTTTCATTAACCCTTTTTTTTTTTTTAGAAGTTCGGGGTTTATTTAACAATGATTTTGTTAGTCAAAGGGGGAATCGACACAGAAAGTGTTGAACAATGGCACACCATTCCCACTGGTTGCTCCACTGCCCAATCCCTCAGCATAAATGGGGGAGAAATCTCTTCTCCTGCCAGTGAGAGCCACACAGTTTTGAGGTGGGACATGCTGGGTGTGTGTTTAACAGTGCACAACAGGTCCGCACAGCCACTATGCATTACTGTATCTACAGGCAAAGAGACCAGGAATGATAAGTATTGCCTGTATTCTCTTAAGATTGTCTCTTAAGATTGTGCTCACAAAATCTGTTCCTTTGGTGAGGAAAACCCTAAACTGATAATTGCTGGATGCTAGGATGCTACACCCACTGCAGGACCATGTTGTATTCGATTTCTTTCAACATATGGGGCACTATCAGTCTTCTGGCTGGCCTAATAAGGCAGGTTTTATATGCTTGAGCTTTTTGAACATGTTTGTTCAACTGGCACAAGTATTTTCCACCGAGTAGTAAACAATTTGTCTTAAAATGAAATTTTATGTATCAGTCATGTTAATACATGAATGTCCTTCAGAAAAAAACAGATAACCAATCACAGGTAACAGACTTCACTCAAAGATGTATTTCCTAGAAATGGTCAATGAGCAGATGATTATTTATAAAAATCAGTTTTTTGAAAGCTGATGAATATTTGCACATTGTGAGAAAGAAAAAAATGATCATGAAAATAAGCCATTCATTTAATGCAAACTATTTATGTGTCATTGATTGTTACTAAAATGTGCATTGGGTCTGGCAGTGGAGTTAATACCACTGTCTTCTCTAAAAAATGTGTGGTAGAAGTAAACTAAGTATTCACTAAATCTTGTGGCACAGGCTTGCTACTAAATGAAAGACCAGCTCTGCTTCATCCATGGATGTGGATTTCTTTTTGGAGGACTTTCCTTGTTGGAAATACATAGCAGGCCATTCATTTTGTGATAGTTGGCAAGATCAGGGCAGAAGGATGAAAAAATGACAGCAAAATTAAATGAGAGGAAAGTAGTTAATGTGAGAAAATACCTGGCTTGCCTATTTGAACCAACAATCAATCTGTAAATGCAATTTGATTTGAGTATAGACCTTTTCTGAGACATTTATTTCAAATGTTTCATAAAAGGCATTTTAAACACATTGTATAGATTGCAAATGAAGTCAGACTAATTCATTACAAGAAAGGAAAAACTCACACAACATGAAAATGCAGGAAGTTAAATTGCTAAAATTAAACAAAAGTTGTTTAAATCTGTTTGACAAACTATTTTCATACCTATTATTCCTATCACAATACCATCACTCAAGCCTCCTAAATACTAGATAAAGATTCAGTTGACATCCATAACGAAAATGTAGTTAAAATTAGGCCTTCTTAGACATTAGGTCTTTGATATGCTTATACCCTAGTTTTGGGCCAGGACAGAAGCACGTCCTTTGAAGACTACCACAGAGCTGGTCTCACTGCTGGAACACTTAACTTTTATGACCTTTACCACTAAAATTGGACAAGACTGCTGGTCTAGTTTGCAAGAGACAGCTCCAGTGTTCATTATATTATGAAGTGGAATACAAACGATACCTTCAGATGAGCAGCAAAGTTTCAGTCATAGCAGATTCCAATAAATACCTCCCCCTTTCATGTGCAAGGTTCAAAGCTTTGTAAGTCTGGAAAGCTCGATAGAGGATAGAGAGTTAGCCAGATTCAATTCATTAGGATACATCTTAACTGGCAGCTTGTAAAATAAACCTTCTCCCTCACCTATTCCACCTCCTTCAAAAAATATAATGCAACCCCGACAGAAAGCTGATAACTTAACCATGCAAAAGAAAGTCTGAAATCTGCAGAAAAGAGTTTTACTATGTGCTGAGTGCGGGAAGTGAAAGGAAAATAATGTGGCATTGTCCCCTACGCACAGAACTTGAGGGAGAAATCATCCAGCAGAGTAGGAAATGTATTCATGACGTCCAGATTATCACTAAAGCAGGGATAGACGATGGCTTGTCCATCATGGAATGGCTGGTAAAGAGCTATACTATATAGAAAGGAAGGATTCCTTATCATATATAGCTGTCTACATCCTATCCCTTCCCCAAAACGTGCACTCCTGATACAGTATTCGTTTTGCATTTCAGAGTATTTAAAAACAAAGCCCTAATTTTAACCTACAGACTTGCATCTGCTAACTACAGTTAGTGGTGCTCTCCAGAGCTGTTAAGCGATAGTTAAATGATAGAAATCAATTCGTCTTAAATAAATGTTGTCCCAGGCAAACCTCCCTTCTTAACATGCAGCAGGGGAATGCCCAGAAGAGATTTGTGCAGGGGTTTGGTGTTCCTTCAATCATTCTTCTTGACTAAAAACAATCCAAAATAAGGTGTCAGGCACCGCACCAGCAAAGTTATTCTCATTAATTGTTATGTACACAGATGCATACAGTATTTGTTGTGCAATATATATTGATGACTGTGTGGGAATAAATGTGTATTAGACACAACATATAATTCTCTGTCAGTGAATATCACACTGATAGTTTTAGCACGAGGTTTACAGTTGCAGATTTACCAGGTTTTACCATGATTAGAAAAGTTTTTTCACTGTACTGTACGGTTTACTAGCAAATATTTCTACTAGTGATCAGTTCCCTTTCTCGGAGGTTTCCCCATAGTGATTGCTACAGTCAGAGGAATAAATCTTATGATTCTTATCAATCACTGTTATGCTACAGAAACAAAGGAATGAAGACAGAATTATATTTACTGTTTCTCTAACTGTGCAAATAGAGACTGGCAACCTTCTGAAAGACAATTCTGCCTCTGTCCTGCCATTTTGTGATTTAACTTTATGTGAGAATTTGCTTTCATTTTATAAAACCTTTCTGTTGTTTTCTTTTTTTGCAGTGTCCCATTACAATCTGGACATGGTCTCTCTAGAAGTGATTTACCCTTCCAGTAGCTATATATTTCTTTGAAATAATGACTTAGTACCTAGAGTAAACTTTAGGATTGGACCTTGATAAAACCGAGCACTTTGGTTCTTCATAATATCAAAACCACATTTGCATGCCATTCCCCTAATCCAGCAGAACTTGAAACGAAAGAGATTCGGTGGTAGTGAAGCAGAACAGTTCCTACTTCTCCACGCAAAATTTATGCATACCTGTCCAGGGCAGGACTGGGGATGTCTGTGGTTCATGAAATGGATGCCATGTTCTAAACTCAACCCAAGGACTGTGACAGGGAGGGAAGAGTAATCGATTCCACCTCCCTGAAAGAGACCTTGTACATTTAAACACCAATGTCACCTGAAAAACCTGCATAGGGTAGCTGAGGGGAAGGACAAGTGGAGAGAGGGACAATTCGATCCCCTTGGTTTTTCCCAGATATTGTCACTTTGCATTTGAAATAGAACTGGTCTTTGCCCTGAACCACAATGTGAGGAAAAGAGTGGAGAAAAAAGTCCAGAAAATATAAATTCCCTCTAATGATTGTGATTCCCTAATTCTAAAATTCTTACTCAGGTCAAAATCCTGTTAAAAGGATCTGCACCTGAGTAAGAACGGAGTAACTCAGCTGCTTCCAGGAGCTGGTTCACTATGCTAGTATTCCCATTGCACCATTTTCCATGTGTAACAGTCAGTCCTGTATGCCTTTGTCAGAACCTGAAACTAAAGCTGCTAGAAACAAACAGAAAAGGGTGTTTTATTCTATGGAATGCCCCAGAATTACTCTCAAAAGACATGTTTTTTGGCTGTTAGGGTGGCTGCCCATCTGGTTATACTTTTCAAGAAAAATGATGATTGAATATTCCTTCTTATGTGAAACAGAATTGCTAATTCAGAAATATCAAAGTGATCTGGTTTTTGTTCTGTCACAGCCTGGTGTTCAGGTTAGTCTATTAAACTACTTCAGCACTTTATTTCACCTACTCCAACTCTGCTGTTCTTTAGCCAGGCTTTTGATACAGCAGTCCTGACTTGCACTCCTTGCACTTCCCTCAGATGGCTGTAGCGCAACAATCCACTTAGCATCTAATCATTAAACTTTAGGAATAAGCTTTAATGGTCTTGTCCTGCAGAAAGTGCACTTACTGAATTTGGACACAGTCAGGACCAAAACTGGCCAAAACCTCTCCTGCCCATGGATCCATGGATCACTTTTCCTCTGGCTGCTCTGCACTTCTGGCAGAGCTTCACTTATGGTTTCATCTTTTCCTCTTCTCATCTCTTGTGCTAGGCAATTGCCTGGAGTGGTCCTTTTCCTGTTTAGTCCCGCATGTTCACATTCTCCCCCTTTTCTAAGAGTTTTGCTCCATCTCACTTTCTGTAATGAACTTTTGGCCCTTTTTATCACATATATATGAGACCCTATATACCATGTACTAAGAGCAAAGGGAGGAAATTGTGCTACATTCACTAAGAAGTAACATCTCGCTGTGTCAGTGGTGCTATTTTAAGTAAGATGCCTGGATAAAAGTGACTGCTAAAAGTGACTGGGGAGCCAGACTTCTCCCATGCGTTCTGTAATAGTGGCAGCCATCTGTTTGCCACCTAGGTAAAGTCAGGGAAATTCCTGTTAATTCACCATTTAGCATTATCTATCTGCTTTCGGCTGATCATTGATTTACCCTTGAGTTTTATAAATAATCTCACACCAAGTGCTGATTTTGAACAATGTGGTTTGGATTAAAGATGCCTGTTCATCATCATCATCATTACAGCCTGTGAACCACCTACTCTGATAGGAGTGTTTTTGTGTATTCATTAACTCACGCTTGAGAAGCGCTTTGCAAATGTAAAGCAGTACATAAATGCTGATTTATTGTTTTTCTGAGATGTGCTGTTATTGATCATCCTGTTGAGGTTTGTTGCAGAGCTTTCTGGAGACTGTACTGACTATACTGTGTTCTTGGCAAGTCTGCGGGCAGGGACTTCATAGCCCAAAGGAAGCAGAAGAGAGCTGAGTAATGATGGCACAAACCTTTTGCCGCTTGGACAGAGATCTCGGCAGTCCCTGAGGCCCTTGTCGTTCAGAGGATGCATGAAGCGGTGTGTTACTGCAGAGGACAGCCTTTCCCTCCTCCCCACCCTCCTTAGGGAAAGCCCTGGTGCACCTCCAGCCCACCCTCACTGCACTTAGCCATCCAGGATCTCAGCAAAGGCTTTCCCATCACGTTTTCTCTCCTCCTGAGTGCAATGGCAAAGCAGGTTTGGCATCTCCTCTTTACAAGCCTCACTGCCCTCACACATACATCACACACATTCAGGTCACAAATTAAGTAGGATTTCTTGGCATCACATACTACATGACTCAATCTGGGTGGTCAATGTCCATTTGCGTCTTCAAAGGGGAAAAAAAAAAACCAGGTATATTTTCAAACACAGCAGAGTTCACCAGATAAAGGAAACATCTCCTTCTTGTATAACATGTGGTTTTATCAGGCCACTAAGCTGAGTTATCCAGTCAAACCCCAAAATAAGTCCTGAGTAGCGGCAGCTCTGAGGAATACCAGAGTGTGCCTGTGTGTAGCATCTTTCTCCCTATGGGAACATCTTACCCATAATCCAGCAAAACACCTTTAAATCAGGCTAATAGAACCAGACAAACTTTACAGACACTGACATCCAATGAAAAGGCTAAGTAATTTATTACAACTCTAGAAAGAAAAATAAAAGTGTAAAATGCAACATCAAACTTTTTCTAAAATTCTAGTTTCATTCCTAGCTGCCCACACTGGACTTTTCCCAGGTGTCCCTCCCTGCCTCAGGCTGAAGCCAAATTCACAGTCAGTGCCTGCTATGGTGAACTGCCATGTGGGACATCTGAGACAGCAAAGCTGAGGGACTAATTTGAGAAGCCATACCTGTACTGTGGTGTGGAACAAACCTTTTGTTCTGGTTTGACTGCTATTTATATGTTAGCTTGTTCAGTGAAAGCAAACTTAGAGGAAGGCCATTTTCACTGTGTTCCTCTCTGTTCCTGTAATTGCAATTTCATGTAAAACAACCATATTTTAAACTTGCTTAAGTCAAGATGTAAAAGAGATACTGATCTCATCTGCAGGAATAAAAGCTGTATTCCACCTAACAACAGAGGCTCTACCTGCAGTGCAAATGGAGGACGGTGCCTGGAAAGGATTCTGATAACTTCACATAGCTGTTGCTCTTCCTTTTGGAAAATTCAGTATCATTGGTGGTCTCTAAGGATACACGACTTTCTCAGCCTAACTGTGGCATATAGAAAAGGGATCCTGTTGCCATCCAGACTACTTCAAAATATCTAACTCAAAGATTTGTTGAGAAAAGAATGAAGAATTATTCATGAAAAAATTGTCTGGTCTAACATAACCATGCTGAGGTCAGTCAAATCTACCCGAGCCATGAATGAGGCCCATTCAGTTTAACATAGGAAGGGTTTGCAGGATTCAGATTCCAAGTTTGACACAATTAATAGTGTTTATAAGTTCAAGAATGTTGCTGTTAGGACGGAGCGTATTTAAGACAAGTGATCATATTTCATAGCACACTTAGAGGGTGAAGAGGCACTTGACATAAGACACTCTCGTTTTCATAATTCAAATCATTTGGTTGTTTAGGAAGATTTACATTTTCTTCAGCCTCTTTCTCTCCCTTCTTCTACCATTTCCATATACAACATAATTTTTATCTTCTTCCTATTCCAGTGCCTTGGCTTTGGGAGGATCTAAACAAACAGAAAAAAAAATATTTGGCCAGAGTATAAGTAAAACTGAATAGCAGCAAGACTAAAGCATGCTTTTGCATTTAGTGGGTCTGCAGTTGTATGAAACAAGACTGTAACATTGTCGTGAAATTAATATGAATTAATAGCAATGATTCTGTCTGTTACAGACATAAATAGGAAGAGACCAGACTGAGAAAGGTACGTAAAACTAGCATATCTTGAACTAAATCAAAAGAAAATAAAGAGGCACTGGAAAAAATTATATTTAGGGAACACAGAGTTTGGTAAATGCAAATTCTGCAGTCAAAATAACTGTGGCATTGACTTTTTTTTTGCACACGCAGCATTATTTTTTCTCCACATGGCTATGCAACTATACTAGGATCACTAGTGAAATATTGTACTGATTTCTGTTCTCTTCAGAACCAGAGAACATTGACAAAAAAGCAGACTCTGCTTCAGGAAAACATCTATATTTAGATGCCCAAGTTCCGTTGAAATTGACATGCTGTAACTTTAGCTTATATAGATGTTACCTCGAGTTGGGGGCAAAACGAACAAAAAGTACAATCTGAAGGAGGTACCTTTCAATAAAGTGTACCTATAAATTAGGGAAGTGGACACATAAATCATGAACTTTTGGTTTAGGTTGTAAAAGAGACAGAAGAGTTACTTCAATTACAGAGAAGCATATAAATGTGATTGATGGGCTGGGGTAAAGGCAAGAGAAAAGCAAGATCAGTATCAAGATGGCTTCAGAGTACAGGAAACAGTCTGTCCATCATAGCTCCTCATGCTACATTTACATGCCACCTGGTGCTGCTACGAAACTGCTAGAACAAGAAAATACTGCATGAAAGACCAATTAGTTAGATATTTAAAATGTGTACCAGAAGAAAATCCTGGCCCTGATCAATTAACCTGGAAGGGTTGTTCACCCGTCAGCCTTTATGGTGTTGTGATTTTCCTACTCAAAGAGGCACGAGCACTGGCATACCTTCTGCCCAAGGCCCTCAAGGAGTGCAAGGCAGTTTGGGGATCTTGGGAAAACAGGCTAGTCCCAAATTAATGTGAACAAAAGGTCTGAGCTGCAAACAGCTCCTAGCAGATACAAAAATAACTTGAGGGAGCTGAAGCAGTTGCAGAGCCCTAGACCTGACGCGGAATCGAAGCAGCCTGTATTAGGCAACTAACGCGCACTGCAGACTAGCCTTCCAGATGGTAGACCTGACTTGTGCTTGTATCACCATTTAACACTGAAGAACAAAAAAATCCAAAACCCAAACCAACCAACCAACAACAACAAAAAAAAACCCCAGCTCTTCCTTAACAAGGAGTTCCTTTCAGCTGGTTATTAATTAGAGAAGCAAACGCTGGATCTCTTGGCCCTCTGCTGAGCTGCTCGCAGTGAAAAGTACAAAGTGAGGTCCTGCTGTGTGGGTAAACTGATGACTCACTTTTAATATCAGGTTGAGCCAGGATCTCGAAGGCTGCCAAGTTAACTCTACAGGGATCCCCACTTCAGCCCACTCACATTTCCTAATAACAGCACTGCATTTCAGCAGGCTGCGCTTAAGCGAGGCACTTTGATTTGTAAACAGAGGCCGTCTAGGAAATAATGTACCAGTGTGGTTAGCCATATAATGCCGTAAGACAACAAGGTATAATGGCAGCGCTGCTATTAAATGGCCGGAGGATATTGCTCAAATTTAAACGTGACAGCAATTAATAAGAGATAATTTTTAATGGTATTTTAAAATTCTGCCCATGACTTCTGTAGTCCCAGGAGAGGTATTACTGCCCCTCTTTGCATCATATAAAGAGGAAAAGACTGCTGGTAAATGTATACCTACAGAAGCATGCGTTTTAAAGAGATTTAATTTATAGGTAGAAGGCCAAAAAATATTTTATACAAAATAGACTGCATGTTCCTGTGTTTTGACATTAGGGCTTAAACCATCATGCTTGCTGGAATACTTTTATGGGTTCTTTAGACATTTATTTGAAGTCCCCTAGTCTCAGCCTGGTGAAATTTAGGATGTGCAGGAACACGCCAGAGCACTGACTCACTCCTGGCAGATTTGCTTCTCATTCTATCCCGACATAAACTACAACTTGTGCACTGTTGCCACACAGATCAAAAGATGCATGTTTATTGTCTTGGCCACATGACTGAAAATATATCGCTGTGTAAGCTCTGCGTTAGGCTTCCTGCTCGAGGACAAACCTCTTTCTGTTCAGACATACAAAGGTTTTCTTAAAAGAGACGTCTGTTTGGTTATAAGACTCCACAGTCAAACTGATTGCAAATCCAGTAATGTATTCCGAATTGTTCAACAACTCTGTGAAAGAGGTTTCATTCCCTACCCACCCCTCTTTACCCTCTCTGTCCACTTGAGTAAGGCTTCAACTTTCTTTGTGGCAAGCAGCCTTCAACACGCTGTGCCCTCGCTGCTCTGTCAGGATTATGGTCTTGTGCCTGCCTTGTATACATGGGATAATGTGTTGGAGGTATAAGTCCTGTTGGTAGGAAATGAATACTTTTTCTCTCTCACTAAATCACTTTTGCTTCTGCTGGGCAGCCAGCAAGCGAGGAGAAAAGCCTAGCCAAGGGATATTTAAAAACCTAAAACCAGGCAAAGGAAAGGAAAAATCCCCATCTGACTGATGCCATTGCACCCTGTCAGTCTCCCCCAGCCAAGGTTATGGGGCAGTAAGCATAGACCACGCTCTCAGGCCACTTTTACTTAGGCTGTCCGCAGTGGGTTGTCAACCCTTAGCTCCCTGCTGGGGTTGTGCCCCAGAACGTTCTGTGCTCCTTAGCCTGCAGGCAGGTAACTTCTCACCACATTAAGGACCTGTTACATTCTGGATGTGCCTTGGGTAATTATATAAACCATGAGGGCCACAAAGATGATTAGAAGGCTGGAGCACCTCTCCTATAAAGACAGGCTGAGACAGCTGGGGTTGTTCAGCCTGGAGAAGAGAAGGCTCTGGGGAGACCTTATAGCAGCCTTCCAGTATTTAAGGGGGGCCTACAGGAAAGCTGGAGAGGGACTTTTAACAAGAGCATGGAATGATAGAATGAGGGGTAACTGATTCAAACTGGAAGAGGGTAGATTTAGATTAGGTATTAGGAAGAAATTTTTCACTCTGAGGGTGGTAAGGCACTGGAACAGGTTGCCCAGAGAAGTTGTGGAAGCTCCATCCCTGGAGGTGTTCAAGGCCAGGCTGGATGGGGCTTTGAGCAACCTGGTCTGGTGGGAGGTATCCTAGGCAGGGGGGTTGGAACTAGGTGATCTTCGAGGTCCCTTCCAACCTAAACCATCCTATGATTCTATGATTTTTCTCTGTTGTTTCTAGTGGTGCAATATCACATAAGACTTTTTCAAACTTTATTTGTAGTTCAAGCAGAGAACCAATTTTATGTCTTGTATACGCCCCTGTCCATGAGCTAGCTCCGAGGCTCAGCCCACCCTGGGGGGATGCTGTGGCGCTCCCAGATGCTCACGTCCTGGCACTCACTCAGATTCTCAATTTTTTTATGTACAGCCCATGAAAATGATGTGGTTTCCTGATGACAAGAAATTAAATTTTTTCAATTAGAAAAGAATTACATGTAGGAGTAGCTGACTAAATCTTGTCATTGCTACCAAGTAAAACATTAATTAAGTAAAACCTCTGTTTAACACACCCTTGCACACAACATAAAAATTTAAAGCAGAAACTATTTTAAACTATTAGTAATTCATCCCTGAGATTCTCTTTGCCTTCTAGGCACCACAGATCTTAGCAGGCAGTAACAGACACAAAGCACTTAATATACATGATCTACAGTCACTGATGCTTAGCATTTAAAAAGTGGCTTTCCACTAATAGGTATCAGTTTATAAATTTATAAAAATAGGAAATCTATTAATAGACCTTTTTTTATAGTGGTTATAATGTCTTTTTTTTTCAAACCAGGGCTTGTTTTTTGATTGCTTTTGAATGCTGCCTGGACAGAAAAGATGCATTAAAATGTGAATGCTAGTCCAGCTGCTTTGAGAAGTGTCAAAATAAGTAATGCATAAAAGGGAGCTTTTTGGCTGGTGTAAACTACAGTAATTACCCTGCAGTAAGAGAGACACCAGTGAGGATTTATCACTAGCTGTATGCAGTCATGGACACGCACACACACACTCTTACACCTTTTACTGGTAACATAGCAACATTAGCCATGTGTACTTGAAACACTGTTTGTGAGTGTTTGTGAGGCTCTCAGGAAAAGTTGATTTTCTTGGGATTACACCAACTATTATTTAATCAGTCATTCTTATATATGGGTGTCTATGTACAGGAGTGGAGGAGAAGGAGGCAAAAGTAGTAGAAGTATGAAAAAGGAAGACAGCAATAGTCAAAGAAAGTAAGGATTCCTGCCTGTACCAGGTGCAGGAGCTCTTAGATGGATTGATGACATTATACATCTGTGTGTGTGTGTGTGTAAGGCAGTTATTTTGGTGTGTAATCATTAGCTAGCAGCCTGTTTGGAAGTAGGGGAAACAGCCACTAGTTGTTTCAAAGGAAATAATATTAAACAGTAATGTATGTCACTGTGGCATCTGCAGTTCCTCAGTGCCTGGGTGGCTGATGATTCATGTCCTGGGTTATGTTTCAGAATGGAGAAACCTCTAAATTGCAAATTTTGTGTGAATAATCACTAAAAATATATCTTTGCCTCAGATATAGCCCAAAACTCCGAGAATTTCAATAGGATTATAATGCAGGAAGAGCAGAATTAGTCCCAAAGCTTATGAATGCAGTTACAAAAAATGCCACATATTGCCCTTCTGCTACATATATATGTTTGGCATTACATCCACTGCACTGAAGGCTGTGCAGAAGTAGTAGTTTAATTATAATGGGCCATCACACTTTTTTGGCAGTACTAACTGTAACTGACCTTTGTACTCTCAGTGCATTAAAAACGGGTTCCCCGAAATATGTTCATTTTTCATTGCAGGAATATTTTTCCACTGATACAGAGGCAGACTGAGACACCATGGATATAGCCTGTTCTGCTCTGGTTTGATGCGAAAATGTCGAAGTTAAGCTATTCACAGTCTTCACGGCAATTAAACCTGGCACAGGTGCCGTAACATTCTTTACTTGCTGTTGGGACGAATCCTGATGGTATTGATGAGGCTGTTTCTCATTTCAGTATTTTGCACTTGCTAATCTTCTCAGAAGACAGCCTAGGGCATTGGTATTTTTTTTCAGCAGAGTTTCCTAAGCTGGGCATGTGTTAAAAAATGTCCATGCCTTCTATGGATACAGATGGCTGAGGACATTCAGGATGGTAATGAGAGTCAGAGATGTGCATGAAAGAACCTGTGGACGAGGAGTGGGAATGAGATGTACGGTATCATTTTCATCTGTTTGATGGAAGCCACACAGATAAAATTATGAACTTTTGTAGCACTCGTGAACATGGGGGCTCCATCATGCATTGAGAGCACATGGGAGAACAAGAATGGGGAAAGAAGCTTTCTTTTTTGAGGAACAGAAGCTTTTAACCGTTGTGGGGGTTTTTGGATTTCCTTCCAGGAGCTGAAGGAATATATCATATCATCTTCCTTTCTGCAAAAGTTGGGTGTTTTGACATCAGGGAATTTTCTGCCGGACACTTGGCCAGAGTGAAAGGACACTGGTGTACTAACATCAGGGGATTCACATTGCTTTTGTATGATGTGAACGCAGGACTAGTTGGGAGGTTTCAGTAAGGTTCTCCATAATTTAGAATTCCACTTACTTTTTTTTCCACAAAAAATAGCAAGTTTGAAGTTCCAGCTGCTGGATTGGTTTAAAGATTCAGCTTCGTTTGACGGCCTGCTTTATAATTGCAGTAGTGACATGTAGAAGACCTATTCTGGCCTCTCAAAGATTAAACAAAATCAGGCCTGCCAGACCTCTGCAGAAACCCATGTGGCAATAAGAAGAGCAGATTCAGCAGATTGCTCTCTCTTTTCTGTAGCCCTAGTTCAGCAAAATAAGTGTATATATGAGCACTTCAAACAGTAATTTGTGGATACTGAATGACAAAGATTGTGGATTTGATTGAAGATTTTAGAAGGAGTATAATTGCTTTGAATTTGAAAAAAAGTATAAACTGGATTATGAGGAGAAAGCCTAATGCCTTGCCATTATATTATTAAAGCAGTCAGTTGTAGTATTTGCCAAAAGTGCAAGAGAACTATATTTCCACAGGATTTAAAAAAAAAAAAAAAGTTGTTAGGAATTTTTGTGCTTCTTCTCTGGCTTTTCAGCCTAGATTATGGCAGAGTGGTAGGGATTCCTTGAAATCTTCTAAAGACTTTACTGATTGTCCTAATTTATATGGAAGATGCTCAGCTACTTTGGTAATGAGCAGTAGATAGGTTAGGAGTGTAATAACAACTAAATTTTTCTAAAGAATGTTTTTGATTTGACACCACTTCATTAAAATAAAATGTTTAGCAGCTGATAAGAGACTTGATACTGGAATATACTGGTGTGTATGACATTCATGGTCCAGTTGAAGTGCGTATACTGAACAGTGCATGAATGCTGGTGCCTGTTACCTCTAAAACTGGATTAATTCCTTCACTATTTCATAGCTGTTGTCATAAGGATTCCGGGACTCAGTAGGACCTCACCGATTTCTCCAGTGTAGGGCTTCATCTTTCCTGAATTTTCAGGCCAGAAGAATGAGTTTCAAAGAGCACATTCACTTCTTTCTGCAGGTCTTAACATCAAATTGCTAATCTAATTAACATCCATAACAATTTAAACAATACATTGACTCAATTGTTCTTGGAGCCCCGTGGCACCTAGTTAAGTTACTTTCCAACACTGCTGTAAATCGAAAGAGAAAGGCTAAGGTCACTGTGTTTGCTGCACGCTTCAGCTTGAGACCCTGATTGCTTTACCAACTGCTCATTGATGTTGTTTTTATAACTTGCCAAGGAATATTTCATTTCTTGGTCCAAGTTTCTTATTTGTATCCTCACCTGACACGCAAGGTAGCCTCTAGCTTGAATGCACAAATTTCAAAACAAAAAACAATTCAGGAAAAGTACTTTCAAAGGACAAAGTGCACAGCAAAGATTTAACATAATCAGCAGAAAAACAGGTATTTGTTTGGTGTTTTGCTTTTAAGGTTTCTGTTCCAGGTGGGCACGATTCCCATTCTTACAGGGAGCATTATAGACATATCCTTTGAGAGGAAAGTAAAAACTTGGACAAAATTTTCAACAAGAGTTTCTGTTGAGGGAGCAGCTCCGCAAAACAAAGCAATGGATAAACAGTGGATCAAAATGTTATTTGCTTGAACTGATAGATAGCGGTGGAAAAGCAGGAGGCGAGAGCGTAGCTAGACTGAGGGCAGGATCAGCCATCGGGACAGATGTCTGTCTGTGATAGTGTCACAGACCTGGATGGGACCATTCCCCTGCTCGGGGCTGGAGCGCAGCAATTCCCTCAGGGGATCAGAGATGTGGCAATGCACGAATCTCACCCAGCATTTCGGGCAGGTCTGGGTAATGATGCATAATGTATTTTAAACAATGATTTTTGTTGCACTGGGTAAGTGTTTGGGAAGCATCAGCTCCCAATTGTGGAAATTATGTCACAATGCAATTTCTAAACTAATATAAAAAATGACAGTGAAAAATGGTTATCATCCGCAGTAGATATTACAGCGGTCCCAAACAGTGGACCGTTAATGTTTTGTACCACTATAAGTTAAATTGGTTTCACCTGTCCTACATTCGTTCTGCCGTTCGTATAATACTGTGCAAACCATTCAGTTCAATTAAAAGAAAAACAATAGCATAGTCAGCAGTCAATGCAAGACAAAAGTGTTGATAAAATTCATCCAAGTCTATTCAGGGAGTGAATCTTTCTTTAGAAAGTTTTCACTTATTTGTAGACAAGGCTGCTATGCTTCACAAAACCTAAGGAGATTATGAAATCAAGGGAGTCTGATGTGGTCCTGTGAATCTGGACACATGGATGAGTTTTGTTCCACTAACACAACTCTGCAAAAGAAGTAGTAAGTCTGCGAATTAAACTGAATATGTTTGGTCATTTCCCCCACCCCTTTTTTTCCACTTTCTTTTTTTTGCAAACGTAAAAATCTATAAAATACAGCCTCTGTATCTGGTACCCTTTGTATAAATGCTTTTTAAAATACCTTTCCAAGACCCTCTTACTCCTGGCAAGTCATTTAAACTTTGGCACTTTTTTGTGTATGTGCTTGGTTTCAACTATAAAATATCCCTGTATATTTCTTGGTCCTCTTTTAGCCCTCAGTGATTTTTTAATACCTCTATTTTTAAGGTATATGTCTGGAAGTAAACCTTACATTTGGGCTTGCATGCTTGCTCATACTGTCTCATTGTCCCTACTGAAAGCTGTATACAGATTTTGCAGGGTTTTACATTGTTTTATTTATTTCTAAATTAATTACTAATCTTTCCTTTCCTCAAATGAATCACCTAGTACAGATACTATTTCTGAACCAAAGGACCTAAATCCAGGCCTCATCTAATATTTTACATGGTCAGCTATTTCAGGCATGGGAAAGATTTTATTTTAAAGGCTCGCAAAATATTATTGGATTTTGAACTGAAAGAACCACATAGGGCTCATAAACGATGTGGATCTCGGTTTGAGATGACTCTACAAAGCTTCTGTTGCCATGATGTAAGCAGGAATCACGTTATCTCCTGAATTTGAAAACCATCCAACACCGTGTGAATGTGATTCTAATTTGGATGTGGGGATGTACTGTAACTCACTTTTCTATTTTTTCTCTTCGTATGTAAATGGAATTTCCTAAGTGTAAAATCTAGTTCAGTATTTTTCAGACAACTTGACTACCTTGAGTGTTTTTGTTATTTAAACTGACATATTTGATAATTCTTGGGCATATGTTTTCTATTAGCCTAGTTATTCCTTTCTAATTCTCATAGAGTCTATCAAACTGTAAATAGACATCAGATATTATTTCTCTATTCCCCTATGTCCAAACAAATTATAATTTAATGAATAACGTGCAGGTTTTAATCGGACTGGAGAAGAACTGAGGATCAGATTTTACAGCTATGGTAAACACGGCCTAGCGCCACCCAGTGGGTTTTGTTAAAAAGATGTAATTTCAGCATATCCCACGTTTCCAAAAATCTCCATCAAACTTTCCATGGCCAGCTGTGACTCCAAGCCCATCACAGATATAGCTGTGGAATGAGTGGGATTTACCGCAGCTTCCTTCTCTGAATCTGCAGAGGATTTCTACTTACTGTCTAAACTGCTCACCACGTTAAGTTATAAAGCAACTCTAAGGGCTGCTCGCGGTACGGTGAGATGACAGGATTGCACCGGCTGCTCTTCCAGCAAAGCTCATGGCAGCTGGTGCGGCTGTGGCAGAGGTCTGTCCCAGCGGCCGGCAGCATCAGGGCACGGGGGTCCTGCCAGGGTCCCGCCGTGTGCCCTCCACCAAGGGCTCTGATGGAAAACCACAGCTCAGCTCTTCGGATTCATAACTGGATACAATCAACCTGAGGGAGAGTTAAAGGCAGGGCAGAAAAAGTCAGCCAAGCTACCAGGATAAAAGCATCAAACCTCTGTCATGACTGCTGGTTTCGGAATCATACCCCACCTGAAATACGCATTCCTAAGTTCCTCCCCCAGTTTCTGGAAGTGATGGTTATTTCAGAAGAAATCAATAAATGTCAGTGTGCATAAAATATGGGACAGATCAAATAAAGGTATTTCAGTATTAAAAGCTATTAATTTTGTGCAACATACGTTTGAATTACAATATTATTAAATTCCATTAAGCTAAAATGATATATTTAACTCAGACTTCAGAGTGCTAACTTCATAGTCCCCTCCAAGCTGTTCCTGCAAAGGTGTTAGGGGTAATTAACTGCCATTTTCTCAGTAATTCGGAATCTGCAATTAATCAAAATGCAGGGCCTGAGTGATTGTAGAAAACAGTAACACTTAGTTTATTATGTAGCACATTCTCATTCTGGTTGTTTTATGATGGGATCAGCTAAACTTTTCCCCCAGAATTTATTATGCTTACCCTTCAGCCAATTAGTTTTTCTCACTTTAGTTTAACTTAAAACCTGGTGAGTTTGTTGTATATATACGCGTAAGGTTGCTTGTCAGTTATATTGGTCGGAGACCTGCAGGACTGCATGTGTTTAAGCAATTAGGAACCCCGTATTGTCCAGAAAAATGGCAACTTTGCTTTCTTAAAGAATTGGCTTTTCTTTAAAAAATGGGAATGGAAAAATGGGAGCAACGAGAAAATGCCGTTTGCCACAGGTACAAATGCCTGGCACAGAGGGCCACGCAGAGCTGGCTGCTGTTACACCACTCAGGGACAAGTTGTGAAGCCCAGGTCTACAGTCGCTTGGTTGTGGTACGTGGATACAGTCATGCTTCCAGGTCACGCATGCACTACAAAATTAATTCGTACCAAGGCATTGAGATAATGATGGAGCAGAAGCTTTTGATTTCCGTATTCAAAATCAAGCTTAGAGGTAGCATTTTCACTGAGGTTCTCATCTACTTGCGGAACTAAATCCTGGTGCTTTGGCACATGTTGATTTTACAGCTAGTCTCACGGGGAAGGAGATTTTAAAATTATAGCCAGTTAAGTGGCTATTTCGCTGAATGTTACTTGTGTGGATAATAGTAGTAGGCCTCCAAGATGGCCTGATGGGACAGTTGTAATTGACTTAGCCCATTTTTGCTTCCTAGCCATTTAAACCTGCATCTGGAAATCCTTCTCTAATTTCACAGCTGTGGTGCTGAAACACATACTGGGCTGCAGTGGAGTTTTATCAGTATTAAAAAAGAGGGAAACTCTGGTGCAAACCGAGCTTTGACAAGATAATTACCAATGTAAAGCCATAAAAAGGACAATACTGAAAGACTCCTGCTGTTCCTAAGAGTGCTGGTAGAAGTTAATGTCCCAGTTTGATAGGATTAAAGCTGACTGAATGTTAGACACCCACAGCACTACAGCCACTCTGACCAGGACATTTGTTTAACATAATCACCATTTAAATATCTCTGCTGCCGGAGACTTCTTCCTAACCTATGTTACTAACCGCATCTCTCTGGGTGCTCCCAAACCCAGGCCTTCATCATTAAAAATAGCTCTTGAGTGGAGCCTGTGCTCTTATTCTGCCAGTGTGATAAGGGGTGCCTTGTGTGAACACATTCAGAAGTCCCGCTCTAGGCTGTTTTTTTTAAATTGTTTTTGATTTATAGGTGGCTGGTTAATGCATTTGGCAAGCCTATAGAATAGTCCTTTATGATTATTTATATTGTACTGGTACTAGCGCTGCCCTCTACTGCGAGCAGAGTCCACTCTCAGCTAAAGGATGGGGTTTGTTGTTTGGCTCCTACCAGCTGTTGCTTTCTTTTATTGATCTATAGTGGCCAAAAGACACTTTTTGGTGGAGTCACAGTTTAGGTCAAGGGTGGCCTAGATCATAGTGGCACAACAGAGTCTACTGATGGGTGGGAGACCCGAATATACCTACAAAGTACAGGTTTTGTGCACAAAGCAGTCCTCCCAACAGCCAACGCCAAAGAACGGGGAGGCAGAGGATATTCAGTTTGTAGATGGCATCACAAAATATAACACTGTGGGGATGCACAACAGAAAGTGAGAGGATCAAACCCAAACCCCTGAATTGAAATAAGTGTGGTTTTAAAGATATACTATATTCCTTTTTGACTTATGTATCCTATTTGGATCTGTATAATCCTAATGACCTCGCAAAGTATCTGAGAGCACTCGATTTGGCACAAATTTGGCAAGATAAATTGAATACTTATTTCCCAGGGAGCCTAAAGAGGGGTGATATTGAAAGAAGTGACACAAAATTGAGATTTCACAGCGTTTTAGGTAGATGTTAGATACACACGAGAAGTGGCAGTATTACCTTAGCAATGGTTGCAGTGATGTAGTAAAAAAATGACAAGTCTATTTTGCATGGCACCACACAGTCTTACTACTTTGTTTTCTTGAAAAAAAACAGTGCCAATATATATTTTTTTTCTTGTTTCCAAAAATATAAAATTATATAGAAAGAGAGGAAAAAAGGGTCTTGTATTTCTTTTAGGCTGAAAGAGAAACACACAGGAAAGTGAAGTAATAGAGAAATTTAGAGAAAAAGAAAACTTAGGAACAGATGTCACTGTTTATTTTTATTTCTCTCTCCCCCTCCCTATGATTATAATAAATTATCTCTTTTAGCAGTGATTAGGGAAGAAGGGGATTACAGCAAGGTTGGACAGAAGCAGCAGATAAAATAGAATATAACCCCACTTAAATCCTCTATTCAACATTACTCTGAGATGGAATTAAAGCTACTGTGTGAATCTTTGATGCTTTAAATGAGTGAGGCTGTCAGAGTAGTGAGCTGTCTTTAGACACACTTTGGAAAAAAATCTGAGATGGCTTTCTATCTGGTCCTTGAATTGATTTTTATATTCCGGTACGGAGGAACTAGAACATCCACATATCTGGCTATTTTATGTTGGTTAAAATATGGATAATAGGAAAGGCAAGTAAAGATTCAGAGATGTCAAAAGCAAAGGTCATGTCAAAAAACCAGGGCCATTCCACACATTTCTGTGCAACTGACAGTATAAAAGACATTTATATTGTTGAAGAGAAGGCTAGTTTGTCTGAACTCTTTGTAATGCTTTAAATTACTAATGCTGAAGAAACAATTTAGTCAGCTACATTTTTCACTGTCCATCCTGTTTGCCTGCTTTTTTCATATCTGAACTTGGAAAATCAAAACAGACATTTTTACAGCAGATTTTTAGCTCTTTGTTCCAAGTGTGTTTGTCACGTTCCAGAGCTTAGAATAAGATCCAAATCCACTGCTCATTGTAATGCACCCCTAAAGAATTCTAGGCTAAATAGAAGTATTGCTAGTCACCTTCATGTTATTTTCTAATGTAAGCATAGAGATCAAGTAGATAGCAAAAAGTAAAAATCCTAGCAACAATCCTCTGTGTTTTTGTGAACATGAATACGACAAATTGTTTTCGAACTTCAGTGACACTAACTTCTGTGGTAAATACATGGGTTTATCAGAAGTTTCCAGTTTGGAAATCTTCCTGTGTTGGAACACAAATAAAATGTGTTTTGGTTTGGGGAGGATTTTTTTTTTTTTTTTTTTTTCTTTACAGTCAGACAAGTCATGCTATTTGTCTATCCTGTAGAGGAAAACCATGATGCAGTTTCAGCAAGGTGTAACTGAGTAGAGACTCTCATGTCATGGAAAGTCAACAAGGTCTCAGAAAATTGATATTGATGAACTAAACCCAAAATTATTGGAGCATCTCCACCTAGACTGAATCACTTGGAAAATCTTAAACAGGGTCAAATTGTGTGTGGATTGTCATGAGCTATGCAAATTCATCTTTTAAGAGGAATTGTTAAGTTTCCTTTTAATTTATGAGCTATTACTTCTCACAAAAACATAGGACAAATGGCTTTTTACCTTCTCCTCCCATAAAACCATACGAAGCTTTTTGCCAGGCTAGTAAGCATTAGCAAAAAAGTTAATGTTAGGTTTGTATTGTAGGAATCTATCTCCTGGGATATAGATACAGTAGCATGATTTAAAGCTTTACCGTATTAAGGTTCTTTAAGTTTCTGCACACGCTGCAATTTTAATAGAATGTGTACATTCTTTCTGCACTCAAATGTTTTTTGTATTATACTTTGTTCTATTAAAAAAAATGACACATATGAAAGTGCACTTAGGATTAAGATATGACTACTTCATTATATAATTCTCATACTTTAAGGAACAATTTCCTTAAAAAATGGTTCAAGCTGAAACTTGGCATACAAAGCTCTAGTTTGGGAAAGGCTGGGTTGCAGAATGGTTTTACAAAGTTTCACGTAAATCAGCCTTGTCATTTTTTTATTATTTTTACAGAAGAGCACGACACCCGTTTTAGTACCATTTCTTGTTCTCTTAATATTTGCCGAGTCTTAAATAGAAATAAGTTATTTTTCTGAGTTGTTTTCACAGCCTTTTCTTGTCAGTTTAAATGATTGTTTCATCTTAAATAGAAAGTTTACCAAGTCTCAAATCCTACTCAGTACTTGTTTTGCTTCTCTCAAAGCATGTATAGTGATGAATGTTTTAAGTTAATTTAGTGCTGTGAAAGGTGCCAAACTGTCAGACACGGAAACTAAGACAGTCTATTTGTGCTGAGTATGTTTATTTTATTTTATTGTTAAAACTGCAGTTGGAGGCTTCTCCAGCTTTGTGCAGCCACGAAGACCTGTAACACTGGCGGACACGGGAGCTGGTGAAAGGGATGAGGCTGTAAATGGAAGTGTGCTGCCTGATCTGTGCAATGGAAAAGATGACCTGGCACAGAGCACTGTATTTTAAGTACTTCTAGGATACTCATCTCCCCCCGACCTTGCCAGGCTATCCCAATTTTTTTCTGAAGGCAAAGGAAATCACACTGGGATAAAAGAGTGTTTGATAGAGACTCATTGCCAATATACAGCAAAAAGATCATTAAAGTAATTTCCCATGATTAAGCACAGTGCGAGGTACTGTTGAGACCTCTTAGCTAGAAACTGTCCCCAGCTGCTCCTCTGCAAATCTAATTATTCAGCTAATTTCTCATAATCACAAAGGCAAAATAGTAAGACCTGCATTTTCTCTGGTTAGCGGTAGCAACTTCATTTCGTACCAGTCCAGTACAAAGTACATCCTTCCTTATTCTATCTCTTTATGTTTGTTTATTTTTTTGGGTTAGGAAGGAATTAACCGATGTCTTCTAAATATGTATACCCAAAATGACTAGGAACTGACAGATTTGTGCAGATATATATTTCTTGGTGCTGCTGAACTGGGAATTTATTCCCATTTTAGGTGTATCGTTATTGTTTTGCATTTAAAACAGTACAGTACAGAAAGACTGGACTTCTTCACTCCTGGGGCAAAGACTTGCATTCTAATTCACCTAATTATGTGAGTTAGAGAATATGTCTCAATGTACCTTTAACAAACCGCTGTTTGTTATTTTTAATTAAGTTTATATTCTCTTACCAGAAGCATTTTGTTGGTAACAAATTCATAAAATTAATTCAAGCCCTTTGGGGTGGGGGTCTGAGGGGGCTTTTTTTGTAGATCTTATATCTGCTACAGTCTGTTCAATGTCACTGTGTTAGTACTGGGATACGGCTATAACATTCTTGCATGTGAAGCTGTACATCAGGCACACTTTAACAGATTTATGTCATCAACCCCCACACAGTATTAATCATTCTTCAAGGTCATTTTTAGCTATCAAAGTAAGTGCCTTAGTAAAATTGTCAAGGCAGCTTTCAAGCCAGGCCAGTTGCAAGTTTTCAGGTGCTGGAAAAGAAAAAATATTAAAAAAAAAGCTGAGGAATTCGCAAAACAAGTTTCTTGGCAAAGTGTCCATAAAGGACTGTGATGGGAGAGTAACCATTCATCAGCATACACGCAAGCTGTCTCTGTTATGGAAACCAGGGCACATTTAAAGGAAAAATAAACAGATTTATCAGTCTGGTTACAATTTTATGAAGTACAACGTTGAAAGGTTTCCCCTGTCTGTTTCAGACACTGACAAGATAAACTAGACATGGCTAAGGCTGAATGTGTCCCTTCTGTCAGGTGTTATGATAAGTATGAAAAGCCAGGTATGCTTCACACACGGTCTCCAAATAAATCTCAGACAAGGTTTATGTTCTTTTATTTTGTTTTCCATATTTCATCATTGCTGAAGCCAAACAATCAGTGACATAAGATTTGGGGATGTTTATTACCACACCAAATGGCTGAAGCCTGCAAGTATGGAAAAACACATCAAATTGTTGGTTTTATGGGAGATCATGCTGACATTTAGTAGAAAATATTTCAGTTATAATCAGTCGGGAATTCCTCTGTTTGCTTTACATTTTGGAGAACTCGGTGACATGAAGATGATGGTTTTCTGGGTCAAATTCAATTATAATGGCTGTGCAGGCACAAGAAGCAGCCTGGAGGACAGTTAAAATACACTAGCACTTTACCAGTATAAGGGTACCAAATATCTGCTGTAGATCAAATTCAAGAGCTGATCAACACTCACAGTGTTTCCACATTAAGTTTAGGATTATTTTTCACATAAATAAAGATTGCAAGTATTGTTATTTACATGTTCTTTAGGAAGATGGAATGGAAATGTTACAAATAAGGATGTCTGTAATGAAATCCTTTTTCTCCTACTTCTTCCTCTTCTACATTTTGCTCCCCAAAGCCCTTTGGTTTAAAAGAGACACAAAATGTCACACTGAAAAGAACTTTTGATATTGTAATGGTCTCCTAAGCAAAATGTACGGTCAAAAGAGAGGCTGATATAAGAAAGAGGCCAGTACACTGTATGATTCCCTCCCTGCTACAGCAGCTGGCATCCAAGTGTTGTTAAGCTTCCTCCTTCCTACAGTAGTACTAATGTAAGTCACCATCTATCTAGGAGCTCTGTAGGTATTCACAACTTACTTTCTCCAGATTCCAGGAAAGAGAGAAAATGAGAAGGAAAAAAAAAAAAAAGAAAAAAGAAAAGAAAAACATGATAGAAAATCGGAACAAACCTCAAAATATGCAGGGGGAAATGGAATTAAAAGAGAAAGCTGATACAAGAAAGATGTAACAAATCACACTGCAAGGAAAAATTATTGAAGGTGAAAGAGTTTAGCGTTAGGGTTTTTTTCCAGGTTGAGCTCTTTGTATTCATCTGTTTTTCTTTTCTTATCCCATGCTCTTCTGAGATAATTCATGCAACTGATCTCTTGAGCATGTGCCTCAATTTTTTAAAAAAACAAAACTGGTGTCTTCACTTTGATGTGCTTGCTAAGCTCACAGCAGGAGTGGCAGGTTTCTCAGCAAGCTTGCCGAGATGCTTAAACTGCCTTAGAGCCAAGGCCATGAGCTGCACAGGAGCCTGCTATGGGTTCTCAGGTTCACAGTCACCTTAGCTGGCATCTGCCCTGTTTGAATAATGCTGACATCGAATATGGAGTGTTTCCATTGCCAGTCCTTCCTTTGCAGCAGCCAGGGTTACATGAAGATGCAGAGCCCAGTGGGTTTTATTGCGTGGTGCACAAACTGGCTTGATCCTGGAGGCTCAAAAGAACACCCATCTTAAATATAAACGTAAAATCAAGACCAAAATGGGGCTGGGGGGAAGCTCTGTTTTAATTAGACCAACGATGTTCTGGTTCAGGACAGGATGGGAAAGCTGTATGAGACATGATGTTGAGAAGTCAACCAGAGATCGAACCATAACTTCCTTTACACTCAGTACACAGAAATAACCAGAAAGTTATTCTGAGAGGAAGCGGAGCATCAGAAAATTCGTCAAAGACTACCGCTTGGTGACACATGTAGGAAAAACATGAATCTTTTCTCTGATGTGTACTTGAAGTCATTTTAAATAAAATTATATAATTTTGAGAGAAGAAAGTTCCCCTTTACCAATGTCCAACTTTCTCCAAGAGCAAGCACATCAGCAAAAGAAAAGTAACACGCCATCTGTTACTATGTAGGTATAAAGGACTTAATGTTACATCAGAATAGGGACAGCAGATTCTTTTTTGTGCTGAGCTTTTTAACGGCTTAACGCTGCTGATTACACATTTATAAAGGAGAATGGAGATATTTTCTACTTCTCAGGAGAATGAAAAGAGTTGATTTCATTTGGCTACCCTCCCAACATCTTCAAATAGGAAACCATAACAGACTGACTCTTTACGGTCTCCATCTGCCCACAATGAGAATTACACTCCCTGTTAGAGAGCAGTTGACTCTTCGTACCTTCTAATGAAGATCGTGGCCATTTTCCTCTATCTGCTGGATCCTCAGGTACATAATCTCGATTTTGACCTCAAAATTTGCTATTCAGGCTCTTGTGATCTCAGACAGCACCATTGTTATTCAGGCATAATCAGTTATAAGGATTGGAGAACGTGAAAAACAGCTTTCTTGTGTAAATACACTTGTTATTTATGAAAAGCAACAGGAAAAGCATACAAAGAAAGAGATTGGTAGATTTAGACTGTAAATACAGAAAACTGAAAAGGCGTCTCTTACAGAAAAAGTTGGTACTTAGAACCAGCAAAAAAAATTGGAGGATTTTGAGGAGATGTTTACTCAGTTATGCATAGAGATGAAAAACCCTTTAAGTCTGAAACCGAAATAAAATAAGCTGGCTTCCATGGGCTTTATTTCCACCTCTGGTAACTGACCAAACACCTTAAGTCTATTTTGTGATATTAAAATTCAGTACTGTTAAGAAGACAGTAATGAAGGAAACAAGGAGAAGAGGCAACCTGATGTTCACAGGTAAAAATGAACAATAAAAATGTACCTGCTGGGATTTTGGGTTTTATTTCAGTAGCTCCACTACTCTATGGCAAAAATCCTATTGACTTGATCAAGACTAGACTTTCAACATTGGCTTCTAAAAGGGAGAAAAAATTTAAAGAAATAACAGAGGCATTGTGCCAAGTGCACATTAAATACAGATGGGGATTCCCATTTAACTTCTGCTTCAGCTGCAGAAACCAGGCGTTCATGATTAGAAGAGTAAAGGAAATCTGTGATTCTTTGAAGACTGCAAGGAATAGGATTAATTTTTTAGGGTCATGTTGAGAAAAATAGAGTGACAAAAGGGCACCTAGTGAATGGGACCAAAAACGAGAGCTGGGGATGGTGCTAACTCCTGAAGCACAGACGAACCAATAAAAAGAAAGCTGAGAAACAGTTCTAGAAGAAAGCTGTTATACTAATACAATAAATTAATTATAACATATTGTGCTCTAAACAACAATTTTAAAGCTTAATAGGATGAGAAAAAAAGTATGACATGTATCACTGTCAAATCCTCCTAAAGCTAACACTCACTGTCTCACAAAGCTGGGGCAATGTCCGAGGAGTGGTGTCCTTTCACCCAGGATGCTTGTACGTGTGCTGCCCTCTGACTTACCAGGCCTTTGGCCTGGTCCAGGTAAGAACCTTCCTTAAAATTCTCTAAATTCTCAAAAACGAGTTTTGCTTCATCCAGCTCCTGTCTCAGGAGTAGCTGATAGTGACTGGAACATGATGAAATATAATTTGTGTTAGTGAGACACACGTGTTTAGCGTGATGCAAAGAAGGACACCAAAGGGCCAGCTCCCCTCCCAGTTCATGACAGTTATAAGATTTTCTTTCTTTGTTTTGGTGGGTTTTTTAATTAATCTGGAATAGACTCAGTTCTTGGGTAGCATACATTTCCCCAGCTACAATAGTGCTTTGAATTGAGATGGGGTGTACATGTACACCTCTAGCCCATGGAGAGGAAAGCTGGGGTTCAGGCTGGATGGGGGCAGCAGCACACCCCAACAGTCCCCTGACTGATCTTCCACAGCAGGATCCAGCTGGTGGAGCACGTGGCAGAGCCCCTGGCATAGCCATAAATTACCTACAGTGTGTGTGACTATGATTAGCTGTTTGACTTCTTGTTAAGCAACACTTACAATATCTGTAGGCACACAGTAAGCAGTTTGGAATCGCTGATTGCACTCTGATTTACGAGGGGTGGTGGAGAGCGATGAAGAGAGACATGAATCTTGTTACTCTTACTGCAGCTTGGAAAAGGGCAGCAAAACTTAACTCACAAGGACACTAGACAGGAATTTAGTTGTCACCCCCCCCATAAGTAAATTTGGGTCTTGCCTTTTATTTATTTATTTTTTACGGTAATTAATGCACTGTTTCTCTTACTAGTTTCAGCTAGAAATGAGAGTATCGAAATAGGGAAAAAAGGCTCTGCAGATAGCATTTATTTACTATCCAGCCTAAGCAAAACCAATACTGATAAGCATAAGTCCAAAACACAATTCAGATTCGTGAGATTTCCAGGCAAACAAGGTTAAATGTGCTTGGAAGAAGTTCAGCTGTAGATCTGCATTTTGGACACGTGTCCCTTCATAACTTCCAAACTGTTGGACACTTGCTCATCATTTCTTTCTCAAATGATGTTTCCAGATCAACAAACTTATCCTTCCCTGGGATCAGTCACTTCCTAAGTCTTGCCTTTTAGAACGCAACCCTTTTTCTGTCTGTTTTATGACAACGAGTAACGCTCTGTGCTTCAGCTCTGTATTAATCTTCTGAGAATTTTATTTATTTTACAGTATTGGCACAGCAGGAGACTTTCCTCTGCTTTTGACGAGGGCCCCTGGAGACAGCTGACACACCACTAGCACAGTGCCAAAATAATACTGTAGGACGGCCAGTCTAAATTATTAAGATAACACTATTTCTTTTTCTTCTGATACTGATCAGATTGATAAGTTATGTTACGAAGAGCAGACTGAGATCAAATTTTTACTCTCCTGTAACCTCCTAACCATCCCCTCCTAACTGTCTCAGTTTCAGGCCTTCAGCAGAATTCCTGCTATTCCCCACCTTGGCCTTGCTGCGTAGTGCTATGAATCATACCACATAAATTGCACAGACACACAAAACTAAGGATTTACTTTATTTGCCACTTAAACAATATTTTAGTCCTGATCTCACAAATGGTCTGTTAATTTTATATTGAACTAGTGAGAATACTACTCTCCTTATAGTTTGTGTGCAAAGCTTTTCCAATTACAAAATCTGCCAACGCAAAGGGAAAAAGAGTGGTTTAGATTAAATTTTGTACCTGAAAACAAATAAATGTTGCCAATTTGCTAGCACTAAAGACTTTTTACAGAAAGACATTTTAATTTTTTTTTTTTTCCAAAATATATTGGTGGTGTTTCAAGGCTAAGAGCAGATGAAACAGCTCAGTGGTGAAAGGCACTTTTTAGTAAGACTAACAGAATGAAAGTCTTTAAGCATGGATGGTATCCGTCAAAGAGAAGCTTCTGTTTTCTAGAGTTTTAATAGGCAGAGTTGCATGAACACTGGTCCCACACTGACTGTTTTTCTTGTTAGGGTCCTATGCTAGTTTTACTATCCCATCCCATGGTGTTTTACTATCCCATCCCACTAGTTTTAATATCCCATCCCACAGAAAGCAGTATGAACATCTTCCATAGTTTAGTGCACAATTCCATTATATCCCATTAGCTGTCTTTCATAGCAGATTTATTCAATGCTGCCTCTAAAGTCATGAATTAGTCTTTCTATATTTGAGATTTTAGAGAATCCCCTTAATTCCACTCTCTAGTTAACCTTAAAAAATCATGCAATTCCTAAACTAAGCCAATGGATACTTTCAGGACTAAGGCTGAAGCAATCTGAGCCAGATCCACATCCACTCCAGAGCACAGACATACCACAAGCATAGTCACATATTCTATCACCAGTATTCACACACATGGCAGAGTCTTATTGATGGTTTTGAGTCCCCACGCTCACAAGCCTGAAATGCCTCTCAAAGACAAATCCCCACAACCATTCCATAAGCAGAGCTCAGTTTGCTCTCGTAATGTAACTCATTACTAAAGGTAAAGATTTTGTTATCCACCTTTTCTGCAAGATTCTAATGGTTACATTGCCTACATATAAAACACATGGATTTATGTTCAGATGGGAACATCACTCAACATGCTAAGCAGGATTAAGACACCTTTTAACCTTCCCAGTGAAGCTCCACAGACAAGCACTTAAGACAACCTTATCCAGAACAAGGACAAGCATAATTGAGCACATTACTTCAGTTCAATGCAGTCAAGTGGGTTATGGTCTCAACTGCCAGGACAGTTTCTGAGTATCTTGTGACTGATATAGTGCAGAGGGCTAAAGGTGTAATCTGATGTCACCCTTTTTACATTAATATAATTCAAGTGTGTCTACAGATGGCATTGTCCCAGTACAGCAGCCTATGCAGGTTGGCAGTACGCAGAGAAATTCTCCCACCTCCAAACTGCTCTTTAAAATCTCAATTCCAGGTCTTACATCAGTCATTGAGACTTGACATGATCAATACTGAGCTTTTGATGACTAACAGTGGCCTTATGTGAAAACTAAAATGCGTTGATGAACTGAAGACTAGCATGGACTTTTCAGTCTCTTTGTCCCATGTAAGCAAAGGAGAACAGATTAGTATACAGCAAACCCCAAAAAACAGAGAAGCCTGAATAAACACAAAATAATAACATGTTGTAAAAAAACCACGAGTAAAGACAAAACCAAGTTGTTTCATCAGCACCAGAGCTAAGGATGCCTCCCTTTCCATCCCCTTGTGCCTAATAAGGTGCAAAGTTCTGCCTGAAGCTTTTCCCACTGCCACGGAGTCCACAGAGGGGTTAGGGCTCACCACAGCCGATCTCAGGTCACTTTTTCTTCAAATAGGGAACTAATATAATTTCTCTCCTCTTCCTAATGACTGATTTCCATGAAACGTACAGGAATCCAGTATTTCAGTTAAGTAGACAGAAGTCTGCAAAGTGGCCAATAACTAAAAATTTGCTAAGGAAGGACAAAGAAAGGCACCTACACATCACAGCATTTGCATGAGCTTGTATTCACAGCATGGCCGCATAAGCCTCTTTTCCTATACAACCAAATTAAGGAATGAATCTGAAATATGAACAGTGAAAAACTGGATGAACACATGTATTAACTGCACTTTGAGATACACGAAAACTAGCAAATAAACTAAGATGGTCACAGCAGCTAGTATATATATAAAGGTTTTGATGCTGAAACACAGAACACATACAAGTTCTGTTTGTCTCTTCCAGTTTTATTTCAGTTAGCTGAAATAGCTAGCCCTCTCTGTTGTGGCTGTATTATACTTCATCCTGCTAAAATATTATTTAGATTTAAAAAAAAAGCAGCTTTACCTATGCATTCATTTTCCACCTAAATAAACAAGTTTTCTTTACAGTCAACTGTAACACAGAAGTACCCTGCTATGTCACAAAGGAGGGAATGAAATAAGTCTGCTGGCTCTCACTGACTTTATTAACTTAAAAGAGGCATTATGAATGTAGTCCAAAGCTGGAAGAGCAGCAATCAAATAGTACAACAAAGTGCAGAAGTGTCCTTTGTCATTCAGAACCTTTTGTGTTTTTGACAAGGAACTTTGTAATTGCTCCAGTAGCACAGCACTAATAGAAAGCTAAAATGCTTACCAGAAACTTCCTCTCATCAAATACAAGTTCACAGAAGTTTTGAGTTCTTTAGATGACAGATGTGGTGAAAAAGCCTGACAGAAAAAGCAATACTCCACCGTGTGGCATAGCGTGAGAACAGGCAGAACCCTGCTGCAAGCCAGACTGTTCCAAGTCCTACATTGATTTGACATATAAAGTGTAAATTCATAGTGAATCAGAGTAGTTTTCTTGGAATCATATTCTGACACATTTTTTTTTAAAAAAAAAAAACCAAAACCAAAAAACAAATTCAGGCAATTTCACCAGAATATGAATTGGGAGGGAAAAAATCTTTTGGTTCCTTATCTAACAAAGTAATTCAGATACTCAGAATGGTATACTTCTCTACTTGAAATGACTGTTTGCACATTTTAAATATGTCACACTTCCAAAAACTAGAGCAGCATTTTGAATGGACTGAAAACATTTGGACTGGAAACGTCTGGTGGAGAGAAGAGAGAAATTTCTTTAAAGAGAAGTCTTTGAGTTTTCTTCTATTCTTAGGAAAGATTTTGAAATTTCAAAAATGTCCTTACTGAAATTTTACCCTTTGTACTCTGAGTTTATGAAGAAATTCCCAGCTATTTTTCTTTTTGTCTTTCTTTTTTTTTAAACCTTCTCTCCTAGTCAGTTTTCCATAAAATTCACTGAACTTTCCTAGATAATTTTCCAAAGTGTGGTCCAGTAAAGAAACAAAAAAGTCTAACCATAAATAATTGCAATCATTAAAAAAACCCAAAACAACCCAAACAAAACCTGAAGTATCAGAACTCTCTGTACTCAAGTTTTCCTAACCACTAGAAATATCTAAATAATAGGTTTTGTTCAGTGGTGAGAAAAAAACTGCATTACCAAACTAAAAATGCTACAGAAAATTAAATTATTTATCTTTCCTTTGTTACATTTACTATTATAGAATTAGAAGTGTTCAATAGAAAAATGCTGATAGAAAGAATCCTTCACCAAATTTTCATGTAATCTTTATGATATGAAGAAGCACTGCTTGCATCTACAGTCTCTTGCTGGTGATGTTGAAGTGCCTTGCTGCATTGCAACCTGAAAGTGTTTAAGACTATGACCTACCTCAAGCCCAGTGAAAACTCTTAGAGCAAGACATTGCAGAGATATTCAGTCTGTTTTTTTTCTCTTCATATCCACAGCTACTATGTGGCGAAAAATTATCAATTTTTTTTTTCTTCATGAAACAGAGATCTGCCTTATTGATGGTATTTTAATTCAATCCAGTTTGTTAACATCTTTCAGCTATCTTTTCTTTCAAGTGTAATTCAGAAATTTGAATGTCTGTCTCACAAATACAGTAATTACGCTTCTATTTCTAAGACTTGTTCATAAAATGAGAAAACAGCCTTTGGGGAATTTGTTTTGCCTGAGAAAAGACATTTGCTGCACTTAATTAATAGGAAGATAAAAAGTTATTTGCAACAGCTTGTCCTCACATTCATCATCATAATACTGCATAACCACAGATTTACAGAACAAATACAAATCAGGAATGAATAAGAAGATGCTGGGGTCTATTTTGGGATAGTTTCTGGCAATGTTTTTGCAAACCAGGCATTGAAATGAGATGGAAGTAACCACAATACAAATTATTGCAGAAGTAGTCTGTGAGCATCTGCATATTTTTGTAAGTACTTTATAAATACTACCCTGGTAAAAATATGAATTTGCAAATATACTTACATCTATAATACATGCACACTTTTCTCTACTTCAGAAACTTTACAACTGTCCATAATATCATTCACTTGGTGCAAGGAAACTAAGAGGTCAAGTTTAACCAATGTCTACCCTAAATTAAAAGATGATTTTTGAAATTATACATTTGAAACCAGAATTATCGTCTCTCTGAGAAAACTAGGAAAACATGGGGTTCAGTAATAACAGACATAAAGTAGGATGCTGATGTTAAATTCAGTTTAACATCGAGAAAATCATATCAAAACAAGTTATCAGCACATCCCATTCATTATCAGTGCAGGCTGTTCCATGTACTTATTTTTAGTCACAATATATGAAATATCTTTGAAAGGCAGAGGTCCTCAACTGGTTCTCTGTGTAGAATGTAGATACTCCAGAGGTGAAGGTGTGCCACAAGCTAACATTGACAGGCTCCATGAAGAAACTACAAATACCTAACACCATCTGTGCACTTTCTGTTTTGTTGCTGGGCTTTGGGTTGTTTTGGGTTTTTTTTCCAGTAGGGAGACAAATAGCTGTCCTTCTAGGAAAGTGCTTCAAAACTCTGGTCATCTTTGAGTCCATGGAGAGCTGACCAAATCTCTGCAGAAAAAAATGAGTCTTCAAGAACAAATGTAATAGACTGGCATTATCCGGAATAAGGGTCAGATGCCACTGGTTTGTTATCCTAAACAAAAAAGGAGCTGATGCAAAAATCTAATAGTGCTCCTAGACTACATCTTAGTTCTCCTGATGTTGATATTAATGATTACTGATGCAGCATAAATTTGCCTTTTTAGTCGAGCTTTTAAATGTTGGTTTGCCAGATCCAGGATTTTTAATTTATCCATATACTAACACTTTTATTATGAAAAAATAAAAGCGTAGACTGTGTCTTCATACACAGTGTCCTGGTTTGGGTGACACAGGACTAATTTATCTTCTAATACTTGGGAAGACTACACTTTTAGAATACTCTAGTGTCTGAATTTGTGAAAACATTTACTTTGGAGCCAGCTATGGTGTGTGAGTTTCAAGGCCTCAGTGTTTTCGAGCTTGCCAGGTGCAGGGATGAGGAGGAGCGAGACCTGAGCACTTGACCCACACTGGCCAACAGGATTATTTCATACCATCAACATCACATTCACTATAAAGTTTGCTGCGAAGTTCTCTCCCTCCCTTGATGGCTGCCATCCTGAGAACTTCGTGCCCCGGTGCTGGACCCCCGAGGCCTTCCCTTCCTCCTGAAGCTGCAGCGCTCACAGTGTCTGACATTTGCTGTCTACTGCTGGGAGTGCACGGCTTCCTATGGATATAGTTGGCCGAGTATAATCTTTGCATATTCTGTATTGGTATCAGGATCAATATTCATTCTTTAGTGCTATTAATGTTAATTATCTAATCTTACTCTATTAAATCTGTTTATACTTCAGCTCCTGGGTTTCCTTGTTTTTTCCCTCGATTCCTTTTCCCGGGTGGGGAGGGGTAATCATGTGATAGCATGATTGTCTAAACGACAATAAATTGTTACGGGTTTCTCAAACCATAACACACAGTAACAAACAAGCCTGAACAGTTGACTTTATCAAGGCCAGCTGTAGCCCAGTCAAACTCTCCTTGAAAACAAGACGACTCTGGCTTCAGCCAGCTTCATGAATGAGTTTTTCCACACTCATTTTGACAAAATGCTTTCCATCAAATCTGGGACTGTACTTGCACAGCCTGCATTCCACTAACTCCTGAGTCTTCAGCAGAAATTGTGTCTGCTGTGCATGTATGTATCACAATGAGGCCGTGCCCACTGATCGTGGCTCTGCAGACAGAACTGCAATATTATTTCTGAATGCAACCTTATTTGCAACTCAGTCAAGGTATTTGACGAAGAACTGCTTCTTTCAGCATCCAAACTTCTAGTGTATCAACCATGCCTAATGTGAGCTTCTAAACAACACACTGACTGACAGACTGGCTTTTACTGGAGCTTCTTAAACACATGGTTCTCCTCAATCAATTTGTGCAGCACAATGAAATCCTGCTCTTGGATGAGGCCTCATGTTTCAGGTGTAGGAAGAATATTCCTAGAGAAGTCCCCATACACCAGAGGCACCAGGGAAAAAGCATAAAGGAGCACAGAGTACCTGCACTCTTGATAAGTATCATATAGCTTTAGTCACAGAACAACCTTCTAGTCATATGAAATACACTAAAATAATCCATAGAAGAGGAAGGTATTGATAATGAGTTTTGTACAAAAAATTCTTTCCTGTGTTCATAAGGTTTCTTTGCTACGTACCAAGAACAACTACAGTTCCCTCACCTTCTGTACAGCAAGTTCATTTTAGCTGTTTCTGTAGATACATTTCTCAAAGAGGTCTTTGTCAAGTTGAACTGTCTCTGGCTGAAATAGAAATGTTCCAGCAGCAACAATACGCTATAGACATATCAGTTTGGGAGATGGGAGAAGATCATCTGTGTATTCAATGTCTCAGAGCAGGGGCCTTTTAAAAGGTTTGGAGGATAGGTGAAGTGGGAAAACTAAAGCTCATTCCTTCTTACCCATCTTTACTTGGGACAGTTGGCTCTAGGGGAACTTAAAGCAGGTCAATTGAATGGCTTGCTACAAGACTTACAGCTGAATTTAACCCAGCTCTAGCTTACGCATAAAGTCATGATGAAGCACACAGAAATAATGATCTGTGTCTGTAAAAAACTGACGATGTTGGAGAAGTGCGAAGCTTGATTTTGAGAGTCTTATTTTTGTTCACATTAATGCAGAAGACAAAGTATCTTCTCTCTAAGTCTACTGGATACTGAAGTCCTTCAGGCTTTATTGAAATTACAGAATTTCTGAACGCTAAACAGCAGATAGAATCAACTTTATGGTAAGAAAAATATATACCGCCTTAGAATTAAACTATTTCAGTCCTTTCATAGCCAGCCCTAATAATCCTGAGAGCATCAGATCACATAACCTCTTCATAGGTATATGGAAAAAAACCCCAAACCTCCAACAGTTTGGGTATGTAACTAACCCCATGCTTTTTACAGCAAAGATCTGTACTGTCCGAGGGCTATCAAAGCTTGGGATGCTTCCACAGGCAAACTGTTTATTCAGAGGCAGATTTGATCAAGGCCCATGTTTTCCAAAAGGCAGCTAGCTTACTTCAGCCCTTTAAAAACTCCTTTCCCTAGAGCTCATCCTCTGGGCTTTCTGGGCTGCATATTTCAAGTAGCAGAAAACTGCCAAGTCAAAAGCAAAGAATTTGTTTCTAAGAGAAGCAAGGAAAAGACAAAGAGCAAAAGTTAACACTGCAGATCATTGCAAGCTTCAGACAGTACAAAACAATTGTTTTAATGAGGGCTAAAAATACTTTCTTCTAAGAGTACTTGATTTTCTGCCAAAGGCACACAATACACTGAGAAATATGTTTGCAGAATCAAAATATTTATAATACTACAAAGAAGTAGTCCCTGCTTCAGAAACTTATAGCTGGTTACGCAGGAACTACATTTTTCAAAATACAGACAAAAGATTATCAACCACAGACAGAAGCAAGTATTGGCTTTGTTGCCAACTTAATGTTAAAACACGAAAAAAAACAGCATATGTTTTCTCTAGATCACCTGATAGTTACCTTGGTGTAACTATCAATTTAGTTATAGGACAAAATACAATTTTACTTTCTAACCTGCTCTTTGTTATGTCACAGAAATGAGTTGTACTAGAACACACTCTGAAAAAAAGGAACAAAAGGGCTGTGCAAACAAATACAAAGTCACCTGGCCTCACTGGAAACAATTTACAAATGTTTGTTCTCTATACTCAAAAAACTTGGCTCAACTCAAAATTCAATACAACTCTTCATTTGTAGTCCAGGGGAACACGGAAAGGTAAACATGTATAATGATCAAACTTCATAGAAACTTTTATGCAGAGTGTCAAGTTTGGCTTCTTTTCTTTGTTAATTTCAAGCATCGGAAAATCTTACTTTTTTTTTTTAAGGACAAAAAAACAAAGGGAAGTGGTTTAAAGTCATGAATAGAGTGACAATTCACTTTTGAAAATCCAAGTTTTCTGGCCATATTTAGCTAATGCCGAAACAGTGTCTACAGCAACATCAACAGCACTGTGAGGTTGCCAATACTGGCTCCAACTGTGAAAAGCACTTTTCTTCAAGCCTTTTCTTCACTTTTCCCCTTCCAAAGACACAAAACAGCAAAAAAACATTAACTGCTTCATACAATTGTCAGGCAATGGAATCCACAATTTTATTTTTTAGCACAGTTGCTATTTGCATATTAACCTAGCAAGAATTTAATGTAACAATATTTGCAACATTGGAGCAAGAACTAACTTATTCAGCAATCATAAATTGCCAGTTCCTGCATTTAATTTCTTTTTAATTGCTCTCTTCTGTTGTAAACCGAGAAAGAAAAAAAGAGGGTGACGGCTACACTTGTGTTCCAAAAAAATCCTGCCTTTAAATAAGGCCGAAAACATTAGGCTTTCAGAAAATTTGCTTAATACTGTCAAAAAGCCAGTCTGCACAGTTTGCTAAACTACAGTAGGCAATTCTTTTTCAGTAAGAGAATGGTAAAGCAGCGAAAGTGGGAAAAGAGCATTCAAAGTGCTGAAAAGCATTTATACTATCTATGTTACTTGATTCATTAGTTGCAACTTCAGTTCTTCCCCTCAGAACGTCCCCCTTCTCTCCACGCTGATGAAAAGGTGGAACAGAGCAAGACAAAACTCTTGGTGCTACAAGCTGGTTCTCTGAACTGGTGGTGCTTGGCTCCTCCCGCAGGCACCAACACTGGGTCTGCTGGAGATGTCTTTCCCTTCCCTAAAAGGGAAAGTGAGCTATAATGATTATTAAGTACTAACAGATGAAGTCATACGACTCTTACAGTCTTTGGTCCATCTGCAATAGCAACTGCCTCCATCCTTCTCTTCCTATAGGCATCAACAAAAAATGCCATCCTCCTCTCCGATATATCCTTCACACCTACCCAACTTCTTCCCTCTACACCGACTTACTAAAAAAAAAAAAAAGGGGGAAGGGAAGAGCTAACAGTCAATTTCTGACTGTAAATTATGTCCCAACCTTCAGTCTGTCCTGTGTATTTAAAGTTTAAGCACGTTAGGGTGGGACTTTGTGTGTTACTCTCAGCAACACTTAACTGTCCTCAGTTGACCTTGTAGCGTGCTGTAACAAATGCATTACAGACATCATCTGACTTCTCAGGTTTTGTCACAGTACAGAATCGACAGACAAGACAGTGTCTGCGAAACTGCATGTAGTTGAAAGTGTCAGCATTGTCACAGTAGAAACACCACAGGGAAAATTCACGTTCATCTCAGGACTGTCCAGAAATTGGTTTAAAGACCAAGTACACTGAAGTTTCTGCCGCCCTTAAACAGCTATTTAAGCTCACCTTATAGGTCTTCAAAAACTCTTAACTTTGCTCTTTAATAACAACTTTAAAATGCCTATAATGTACCACCATGCCACCAAGCCTGGAAGACAGAAACTCAGAATTGTCTCCGTAAGTTTGGAGCTTTAAAGATACATAAAAGACAATAATACAGCACAAAGTGAGCCCTAAAACAAGTATTGTCACACTTTAAATGCAGAACATGTTCAATATGAATGGATACGGTTTTAGGCACTGTATACAAATCTAGTAAAGTGAGCTAAGAGCATCAGCATAATCACTAGAGCAAAATGTTTTGTCACCTAGGAACAGACAAATGAACAGCAAGTTTCCACATATATGCTGTTTACTTACAAGGCTTCCAACGAGCTGGTTATGTCTTCTCGTAATAGATAAATCAATACCAAAGTTATCATTGCCTCCCACCTCGGTTAAAGACGGCCTAGACCATGTCACACTACAGTTCTCCCTAGAACTCCTCACAATAGAAAAGAGCTGCAACCAAAAGTACCAACATTCAAAAAATTATCATAGTTATATGAGGAAAATTAGTTCTTAATAAAAGTACATTTGTTAACGTTTGACTGTCATTTTCCCATTGCCAGAGCTTTCCATTACCATTAATTCCAACAGTTTGGAAAATACTGACAGTAGCTACCTGTTATGCTAAAAAACTTAAAACTAGCACAAAAAAGTTGGGAGTCGCACTTAGCTTTTTTTTAAAAAAAAAACAAAACAGAAAAATGTGAAGTCAATGAGCTTGATACATATAAATGAACTTTTATCCAAATACGTTCTATTACCAACTGCTTTATCAGCCTGTATCTCAGTGGTATTCTAACCTGTAAGTGGTACTTCATTACAGTAGATTACATTAATCTTCTCCTGTCTTCCCTGCTTGCTCTGAATTAGCTGATCACGCTGTTTTTCCTAGAGTACCACAAAAGGTGTTTTGAAAGATCCAAGACACTAGAGTTTGCTTAACCTTTAGGTCAGGCAGCAGAGTCTCATTCACAGGCATTCATGGCCCACTACTTTAATTAAAAAAAAAAAAAAACAACTCTTCTCAGCCCCTGGTAATTCAAGTGTATCTCCCAGAACCCTAAAGGTAAGCCTAATCTGCTCTTATAAAGTCAAGATACTGAGCAGCAAGGATGGAATTAGAGTAGCAAAGACCATAACTAGCTACTGGTTAACGCATGGAACCGGGAAGCAGACACAGAAGTGATGCATGTGTTCCTGTAATTACGTTCCACTGTTCTTCCGTGCCTTATTTTCCCATAAATAAAACAGGCAGATACTGCTTCTACGCCATATTTCTTCAAAAGCTCCTGCCTTTAAAGCTGTTGGTGCACGTATGCACACAAACATCATCCCACCAAGCAGAGCAGATTATGTAGTAAAGAAATATACATATGCATTTTGAAAACAGGATTTTATTGGAAGCTTATAAAAAATGTCTGAAATCTTATTCAGGAAAGGCACTTCAGACTTTACTTCCTTTTCTTTTTAGCTTTGGGTTCTTGGGACAGCTGAGATAATTCAGTTTCTTCGATTTCATCACAATGCTTTCTTTTCTTTTTCTTTGACTTTTTATGGTCACTATGGTAACCACTGGAGTCACTGGTAGGCAATACAGGTTCCTGTTCTTGCTTATGCTTTTTCTTTTTCTTCTTCTTCTTTTTATCATCACATAACCCGTTCATGGCATCAACACTTTGCTCTTCTGCATTTTCCCTCCCAGTGTTATCCATCTCACCTAGAGGCTCCCCTGTGACACAGTCTCCCCCAGAGTCATTCAAGCCATTTTCCTGGTGGTTAAGCTTTTGAATTTCATCTCCATTCGTACTGTCAGTGACAGTCTCAGATTGTTTGGGCCGCATGCTGTAAGGAAATATACAAAATAAGCTGAAGTAGAGACATCTAAGTGCACCTCACACAGTGAAATGTCAGTATTTGTGAAAACACAGTATTTACACCAATAAGACAAGCATTTGCTAAAAACAACAACAAATGGAGAACATGATACTCTAGTTACAGACAATCATAAAGCCAGTTTAATAATTTCAGGGTAATTTCTATTACCTGACCAGCTTCCTTCCTACCAATTAATATTCTCTTTCAAATCTTAGCCTAAATTTCTTCTCTAAAATGCTGTACAGACGATTTTGATGTTTCTTCTTTTCTTGTACTCCTTCGTCCACTAATTCATAATTACACGTTGTGTAGTGAAGGTTTTTTGTTTTTTTTTTTTTTTTAAAGTTACTCACAAACATGCACAGCCAACAGCCTGTTCAATCACACATAAGACACACTGCTGGCTTTACCAAGCAATTGCCTTGCTGAAGTTTATCTATACAGTTAAAACAAAATTGATGCCAGAAAAGTCAAAAAGAGAAGAAAAAAAAAATAATCAAAAAACCCAGCAGATACCTTGCAACTGAGAGCACTGGAGAAAATGTGCAGGGAGACAAATACGGAAAGAATGCAGTTAAAAACCATGGAGGAGGAGATGTCCCCAGAGGCACTGAGGACAAAATCATTACGTTTCATTGTACGTTCACTGAAACAATCCAGAACATCCTTCCAGGTTAAAAAAGAAAAACCAAAGAAAAAAATGTTACCTTTCTTTTCAGTAGTAGTACAATGTGTGTGCATGTAAACAGCACTGTAAACATTGTGTTCAGGAACTGGAGTGTTTTCACTTGAAAAGCCTATGCACGTTCATAAACACAGCTATTCTAGACATTTGGGGTTGCTGTTCTGAATGTGTATTATTTATGCAATCAAGAGTTCATAGATCAGCACACTCAGATTTTTAAAGCGCAAAAAAAAAAATCTACTTTTATTTTTCCAGAGGAAACTTCCATGTAAGTCCTTAACACTAGAAAGTTTAGTTTAAGATAACTAACGCAGGCTATATATAGACATGGGTTTGTGTAAAAATAAGAAAGCTTAAAGATTAAGATGTTAATTCAAATACTTTAGCTTGTAACAAACCCATTAGAGCGGTTAATGATATTCTCTAGTAGGGCACAATACCTGCTTTTAGTGAGTCCTCCTCGAATGAAGAACACCCCAGCCGCATCAGAATCCAAGTGCAATACTTGAAATTTCAGTTCATCCCCTATTTTTAACCCCAGCTCTTGCCACTGTACGATCGACATTTGTTCAGGTTTAGGGATAGAAGCATTGAAGCATCCATGTATCAGGCAGCCAATATGACTAGGGGCCACTTTATTAATTATACCCTAAAAAAGAAAAAGAATGTCATATGAAGCTATAGTAAAGATCACCCCTTTAAAAGCACACATGATATATATTTAGTTTCCTCTATGGACACTTTTCAACAAGACTTTATTTGCACAAGTTACGAAGTCAGTTTATCTAGCAAATTAAGCTAACTCTTCTTCACTAGACTCAAAGCTATTCCTACATACTCTTCATACAATTCCTCCCAAAATAGAAATGAACCTGTATCTGGCAAGAAAAAGAAAGTCAAAACATGGGATTTAGCCACAGTGAGTACCTGAATAGAACAGGTAACTCCTCACATTACAGCCATCAACTTTGCTTTAAAGCCATTTTAAGCCTGACTTACTTCCCTAAAATGGCCTTCACACTGGAACAGCATTATTTAGCAGCTGAAGATACAGATGACACATAAAAAGTCTTTAAGTACTCCATTCAGTGGGTTTCTGACACATTTGCATGTCAAACGTTATTCACCTTTGGTTTCCCCAAGAATGAATGGAAGGCACTGAGGGCGTTTCCATTCTCTTCCTACCATGAGGACACATTAATTTCTTAATCACATTTAGAAAGACGCAAACTGTGCTGTCAAAAGTATGGCACAACAACGAATGTAAGCCAACTCTCAACTTATTTTTCCCACAAGTACTGAAGCAAGGGTGTTAACAAGTTTAAAGCTGCTCTGTGAGCCACACATTCCCTTTTACTGCACGGCAGGCTTCAACTTGATGTACTGCTCTTGTGCTTGAAGGAAATCGACTCAGGAGAACATCCTAAACACTCCTGCCACTATAAAATAAGAACACACACACCTGTTTGCTTCTTTCTGAAGAGCAGATAATTCTCATCAATATAAATGATCTATGAAATTATTATACAGTATTTAATAATATGTAATCCTTATGAGGCAATATTTAATAATATATAAATATTATATATAATAGCAAGTATAGGAACAAACAGTACAGACAGATGAAAATACAAACTACTACTACAAATTGCTAATAAACTACTGTAAACTACTCATACATGAATAAACTACGATTATAAACTAAAATGCAACTTCACCTAAGTCCCGGACCTCTGTTGACGACAGAGATATGCCAAACTGTGATTACTTAATTAACAAAACGCCCCGTGAGACATCAACGCGTCTACATACCACCAGTTTTTTCCCTTTCTTGGGGCTGAAGATGACGAAGTCCGCCTCGATGTTCAGGTGGATGAATCCTTGGTCGTCGTAAATGTCCCCCAGTTCACCCACCACTTTGATGTTGTCGTAAGCCACCGGCACACCTTGAAGGCTGGAAGGAGAAGGGGGGACACACACACCGTTAGGTCTTAAAACGGACACAGCCACCACCGGGACGGAGGGGAGGGCGGGTGGGGACACGGACGTCACACACACTCCCCCCGGCGGCGGCGGGCCCAGCCGGCGACGCGGGCCCCCAAGGCGGGCCGAGGCCTCCCCCCCGAGCCAAGCCGAGCCGAGCCCCGTCCCCGTCCGCACCTTTCCGAGTAGCGCAGGAGCTCGGCGTCCAGCTGGGCGCGGATGCCGGTGCGTTTGCGGCCCAGGTAGCGCGGCGCCAGCGCGACGTGCCTGCGGTGCGGCGCCACCACCAGGCACGAGTAGCGCCGCCCCACCAGGCCGCGGGCCACGGCGAAGGAAGGGATGGCGGCGGCGGGCAGCGCGGGGGCGAGCGGCGGCGCATCCCCCGCCACGGCCATGCTGCGGGCGAGCACCAGCGGGGCCACACGGGCGGCGGCGGCGGCGACTGCACGCGCCGCGGCGCGCCGGGATGGCGTCACGCAAGGCGGGGGCGCGGAATGGCGGAGTGCCGGCCGCGGGGAGTGACGCACTTCCGCGTCTTGGCGGCGGGCAGCGACGCGGTCCCAGCGCCGCCGGTTGGGTGTGCGGCCTGGTCATGGCGGGGCCTCGGTGCGCTGGGTCCCTCACCGGCGCCGGGCCCGGGGCAGGCCCCGAGCAACCGCGTTGTTTGTTTCGGTATGAGGGTGGCCCGGGGCTTGTGGCTGTCCCCGCGTCGCGGCCCCCCGGGTTCCGGCTGGCCCCCTGCGGCAGTGTCCCCTCCCTGCCACAGCCTGGGCCCGCGGGGCGGGCTGTGGTGGCAGTAGAAGCAGGGGCACGTCTCCGTAACGCGTCTGTGCGCTCGCAGGGACACCGCGTACCGCCTCTTCAGGCTCTGCCGCCGTGATCAGCCATCGCTTAATTTCTCTTTTCAACTGATTTTGCATCTAATGAAGCCCCTCACGCGTCGCCTTGCCCCGTGAATCAGAATCAGACGTTTGGTAGTTTAGGCGAAAGGCCGTGTTACGGTGCCATTGTAAATTTAAATCGAACGTTTGCTCATGTAGACAAAAAAATCCGCAACGTCAAATTACCTTAAATGGTGTTCTTCACGTATGGCAATTCTAAGAATACAGAAATTTGTTTGCTGTTGCTAAGTCCGGGGTCTAATTTGTGCATGTAATGAGAAATTCCGTAAGAATTGTATTAACCACATACTAAAAGATAGAAGGAGAAGAAAGATAAAACATAATAAAAGTCGTAAAAAGGGATGCAGGTGCATTGTACGCTGCAATGACCTACAAAGTGAGCCACAGCAATCACAAAAAAAAATCCTTGTCCTCTTGTAACCAATGGAACTTGTGGCTGATTAGTGAAGACTGTCGAGAAAAGTCGGTCAGGCTTTATAAATGCACAGAGTTGCACAGTATTGCCTTAAGATTTAATTTTAACCTGATTTAACTGAACTGGTGCAAAAAGTTGAAAAGATATTTTTTGATTTAAATCTTATTTATATCAGCTTGGCTTGTTTTAGTAAGTCTACGCTGTCAAGCTGATTAAATCCACATAGGGAGTTACAAAAATAATTTTCTGATACATCCATTTTATTAAAAGTGTTAACATTATGCTGTGGAGGCCTCAGAAACACTGTTGTTCTATAAAAACAAGCCTTACATCAGATGACAGAAATCCCTGAACGTCCTATAAAATGTTAAGTGATGCAAAAGCCTTTGAAAGTACTCAAATACTGTATCACCAGGAGGTTTTCTTTGACTGAACATGCTGTGAAGACAGGACATTGTTAGTTTTCACAGGCAAAACAAACGGTATGATTTGCAGTACTTTACTGCAAGTTAAGTTGGATTAGTGTGAAAGAACTGACATAAAAATGGCTTTCAGATGTCAGACTGAACTTGCAAAATTGAAAGTGAAAATGTCTTGAACTACTGTAATCTGTATTCTCTCGTGACTTTAATCCGCCAAGGTATTTAATGTCTGTTGAAATTAATTGTATGTTATACACTCTCAGCTTTCTGGAAGAAATATCTGTATTTTTTATTTCATTTATTCAGATCATATTTAATCCTTGCAATGTGCTTTCAATCTTGGTTAAAGATCTTACACAATAACTGCATCCACTTCTATTCCTAAATGAAATATACATTTTATAACTCTTATTTATGAGTGGATTTAGTTTACAGTGAGAACATACAATGCACTAAGGGTTACACTCAACTTTATCCAGGATAATAAAAAGCTAACTCTGCTTCTTAAATAAAAACTCCAAATACGATGGAAAGTCAGCATGAGCTAAAATGTGGACTTTTGTCTTTCTGCCTGTAGGCAGGTTGGACAAGACAGTGCCAGAAGAGCTTCCTCCCTCTGCTCCTGCAACAATCTGGGGTTATCCCTGTGGATTTCTGTCCCGAGAAAACTCGTACCCTTGCGTGCCCTACGCCACAGCATGCAGCACGTGCCCTTTCTGGCAGCGTACAGAAAGTCTCACTCTGACAGGCTGCAAAAATTTTTTTGCTTTGTATCAGGCACTCTAAACCAAAAACCTACAGCAAAATAATAATGCCTTAAAGCCTACAGATACTGTATGGGGCCTACAGCGGGCTGGCCTAAACCCTAAACTATGTGGACAAGGCCAGTAGTCTTTAGAAAGAGTTGTGTTTTAGCATCCACGCTACCACTTGGCCTGGAAGCCAAGAATTACTCCCCAAGGCAGATGGTGCTGTGGTCACGCGTAGGTATTTCAGTTGAGATCAGGTCTGCACTTTCTTATTGAATCTCCATTTATCTCTGCTTCTGTGGTTTGGTTTTCATTGCAAAGTGCTCTTGGGTCTTCCAGATTTCCTTTCAGGCTAAAGTAATTTGGAAAATGAACTTTAAATCCTAATGGTCACTAAGTGTATGGGGTCAGGCCAGAGCTAATTCAAAATAGTGGCCTTGAAACTTTTAGTGTAGATACATGGTTCCAGCATCAGCTTTTTTTCTTCTGTGAGTCCACACCTGTCCGGTCACACTGCTTGCTGATGCAACATAACCTATCTGAATGAAGAGTAGCATTGTCTTGCAGTCTCCTAGAGACTTCAGACCCATCGTGTGACTTGGACTTTCATTATCTGATTGCAAAAGATGTCCTGACAAAAGAGAGGAATCTCAATCCAACTGCCACTTCCCCCAGTCACAGTTCAGTTCTTAAAACCGCCTGGACTGTAACACTTAAATCCTGATATCCCCACATTTGTTTCTTGTCTTCTTTTTCTTCCCTATTTGTATATCTGCTTTTCACTTCTTGATGTTAGCTTTCAGTCTCAGCTGACCTTTTAGCAGCACTGACTGCAGTGAGCCTGTGTCCAAAGAGGCAGCTAAAATCAATGTCTAAAACAGCACAGCATTGGTACGTTTGCCAAGTCTCACAGTGGCTGATAAAACTGAGCTGAGCCTGTTTTTCTCTGGCGGTCAGGTTGCCAGTAACAATCGGCACCAAAACCAAAAGCTGCATTTTCAATCAGTGCTGTTCTTTTCCTTTCTGTTTTATCTGTGTTTGTCTTGTTTTCTCTTTATGGAAAGAAGGCCAGACTCCAGTAAGGAGACTCATTAACAGCCACATATCCAGCACCTCTCAGCTGATCTTTTCTTTTATTCCCATACAGTCATTGCCATCTTCAGTCCAGGTTTCTGAATCGACATCGTATGTTGGGTAGAAGCCTCGTCCAGCTGCCCATTCATGCTCTTTTGTGGCAGCTGCAGCTCATTCATTCAGAGGGCAGCCTCCATCCGGCATTAAAATCCTGGAAGTGTTGGCTGCGATGGAATATACTGCATCTCGTGCAGAGTGGAAGAGTGCCCGTGGCACTTTGCTGGAGTAGAAGATACACCCCCTCTTAGGGCCACGTGCTCAAAGAACTCGATACATTCTGAAATTGAATCCATTCAAGGTTCCTCATCACACAACTCGTGCTCTATAAAAAAAGAGAAATGAAGAAATGCTCACAGTTACAAAGAAAAGGTGGATACAGTAGAAAACTCATGCTCAGATTATTTTTTTTTTCAAGTATTTTAGCTGGCTTCACATTTTTCATGTGGTATCATAAAAACCTATAGTATTTTTAATGACAGTTGTTGCTGTGGTACTTAGAATGAAGAATCAGTACTCAATTATTATTTTTTTTGAAGTTGTGTTATGTGGTAATAGGTTTCCTTCAATATCTTTGACTCTCATTCCAAATAGAGAGTAATCCTAGCGTGTTTGATGAGTGAGAATTAAGCATATAAATGACATTAAGGGTCTCAACATGTGGCCCTAAATATGGAATTCTGTTAGGCTAGTTTTGTAAAGTTTTTTTGAGAGAGGCACCATTCAATTACATATTTAGGATTAGTTAACATTACAATAGTAACAGTATTAAAAACTCATTTGACTGGAAATGTGAGAGGAATTAAGTTACTATTCTCAGACAAAAAATCTAATTTGAGCAAATAAGGGATGATAAGATGAATACTGTTTTTTCTATAACAAAGACATTGACTGAAGAAGGTAGATACTCCTGTCAGTGTATCAGGCATCTCCGTGTCACTGGGTTTGTACATAAAGAAAATGTATCAAATGCTGAAAATCCACCAGATGGCACACTAAAGCCTTGATACTGAAAGGTGCCATCATCCAAGAGAAGGATAGTAACTGCATGGCAGGCTGAAAATTTGAAGTGCATATGCAGACTGTGCTTTCTTTTGTCAGTGATTAGTAGGTCAGTCTTTAATAGCTAGGAAGTGACTTGGAGAAACATTAAGGGAAAAAAATGGGATAAGATAGCAATTATGTAAATGGTTTTTTTTCGGATAATAATTTGTCTTGATTTGTAGTGACATTTATGAGTATTGTGGTTTAACCCCATCTGGCAGCTAAGCACCACACAGCCGCTCGCTCACTTACCCCTGGTGTGGTGGGGGAGAGAATCAGAAAAGTAAAAGTGAGAAAACTCGTGGGTTGAGATAAAGACAGTGTAATAGGTAAAGCAAAAGCCACACATGCAAGCAAAGCAAAACAAGGAATTCATTCACGGCTTCCCATTGGCAGGCAGGTGTTCAGCCATCTCCAGGAAAGCAGGGCTCCATCACATGGAACGGTTACTTGGGAACACAAACGTGGTAACTCCGAACATCTGCCCCTTACTCCTTCTTCCCCCATCTATTATGACTCAACAGAATAACATATGGTGTGGGATATCCCTTTGGTCAGTTGGGGTCAGCTGTCCCAGCTGTGACCCCTCCCGGCTTGTTGTGCACCCCTGGACTGCTCGCTGGTGGGGCAGTATGAGGAACAGAGAAGGCCTTGGTGCTAAGCCTTGATGTTAAGCACTGCTTAACAATTATGAAAACATCCCTGTGTTATCAACACAGTTTCCAGCACAAATCCAAAACATAGCCCCATACTAGCTACTATGAAGAAAATTAGCTTTATCCCACCCAAAACCAGCACAGTGATGTCTGGGATGGACATCTCCTAACGCCTGGGGACTGGCTAGATTTGCCTTTGGCCCTTGATTCTCCAGGTAAGTTGCTGCCTGCCAGGAAATGGCTGAGGTGGCTGGCCATCAGTGTGGCCACTGATGAATCACTCTTCTGGAGATAACACATCTCATCCACAAACATATTACCGAAAGAACTTTATCCAAGTAGCTCCCTGGCATTACATCTGTGGAAACAAGAGAACCTGCTGTAGGATGGCTGATGCTGGCTGTGGTGCCCCTCTCCAGCTTTGCTGGTGTTTGAAGGCATAGTTTCAATGGTAGAGACATCGTGACCTGAGGACATCTGGCTGTTGATCTGATGCCTAGTCTGTCCTCCATGTTTCCAGCCGGTGAGTGAAGTGTGTTCAGATACTGGCTGAAAGTACAGCAAATCATGTGAGAATGTGGCTTTTCCCAAGTACACAAGGGGTGATGTTGCCACAGAAACAAGGGAGGGAAGCAGACTGTGCCAACATAAAGAAGAGGAAGGCCTTTCTACAGCATTGTAAATGCTTCTGATGAACTATGCTAACAAATGAGATGGATGCACAGGTTGTAAATGGGATAAATGAGGTGTCTCTTAACAATCTGGCTGTGTTATTTTGCTGTTCATACTCTGAAAAACTTCAAGCAACCCTTTACTCCAGCTTTTTAAAAATTGCCAGCAAAGATAGGAATTAAGGATGCACAAGGGATGGCCTCCAGAAAAGCCAGCTGCTATTAATTTTAAGAGTAGAAAATGTCTTTTTGCCATCCTGCTTTATGACTCCTGCACTTCTTCAAGATACTACAGAAGACAAAATAATCTTCTGGTTCTACTAGTTCTCTGTCTTTTTTGTGTTCATATACTTTTAAATCACGTAAAGAATGATGAAATGAAGTGAAGAAGAGCATTTATACCTAAATCCTTGCTCAGACAAAACTCTAGAAATTATATATTTTTTTTTCTGAGGTACAGAAATTTTTAACTTAAGGTGCTATTCCCTTACCATATTTTTTTAATAGAAAACTGTGTAATCCTTCTGGCCTGGAGACCAGGTCCCTAATCTGAGGAGTTTGCCATTTAAAAGAGATCCAAAGTAACCATTCATTTGAATGAAAGATACTTGATTATATCTGCTAGACTGCTTTCAAACTAAAGGCCCAGTCCTGCAATCTGATTTTTGCAAGTGAGTTTCAGGAGGGTTGACATTTGAGAAGTGTTAAAAACAAGGATGAGGGATTCAGTTATGTGGATATTTTTTTTCTTTTCATCTACAGACTTTAACAGGTAGATTATCACCTGTATTAATTGTTACAAATTATTCTGTTTTCTTTTGTCTGTATTTTCTTCTGCAGTTAAAGGTATATGCTTTTCTATTGAAAGACCGGAAAAACTGAAGCCTTTACCCAAATGTAATGTAAATGAGAGACAATTCTTTTTTGAGGTTCAAAAGTGTGATTAGTTTTTGTATTGTGAGTATATGTGTTTGTTTTGGATCAAGTGTGGACTTGTTTGGATATCATAGAAATAGTTATTCTCATTGTATTTCCAGCCTACAAGAATGAAAAAAAGACCAACCTCAGATCTGATGGGAATTCTGTTCTCATATTGTAAACCAAAGAGGCTGAGTAAGCATCATAACATTTGGCTGTTTATTCTGTTTATTCTCCAAAAATACTGGCATTCCTGTTCCAGGAATATCCTTTGTTAACTGAAAGATAATATTTTAATTATTTTGAATCAGTATGTGATAAAGATCTGCCTAAATGATGAAGAAATTCTTCCTCAATCTCTGCTTGAAGGCGAGCATTAAAAAAATGTCATCGGTGTAAAACAATTCCAGATTTATTATTTTTCTGCTGCCCTTCTCAGGCAATGTATACTACTTCAGAAAATCTTTAATGTCATTGATTTTCTTAGAAGAGCTGAGCCTTTGACTATCAACAGCAGCATTATCCACCTTCAGGCAAGTAAAGGGTAGTAGTCATTACTCTGAGTGGATACCGAAGAGCTCGATGTCACCACTTGCATTTGAGTAGAGCAGCTCTAGGTGCTGAAGCAAATGCACCTGCAGTAGTTTAGGTCATCTCCAATGTACTGTGCCTATAGTACCTCTTATCTTGAAAACTATTTGAGTATCATCACCTCTGAGTGATTCAATGCTAGGTATTGCTTGATGCCTGAATGATATCTCTGAATGATAGGGCCTAAGAATGGACCTAGCATAATTTTTAAGCAATTGCCAGGTTGTCCCAGTTTAAAGAGAAAATTTTCCATTCTCACTTAACTTCCTGCTGAGTTCATGGTTTAGTTTGGCAGCTCACAGGGCTCTCTTTGAACTGGTTCAGCTGCTTACCATCACATCCATCCACCCACATATAAAAATCCCAAGATAACATAAGTCATGGTTATAGTAAAAAAAAAAAAAAATTCAAAACAAAAACCCCCAAAAACAATCAACCAACCAACAACCAAAGCAAAACAAAACATGACAATCAGGAACTCTTCTGTGAGAGTCATGACAAAAGTACAATTTTAATGTTCCCTCGGCTGGTGAAAGTAGTAAAACAAATAAATGCAGTGTGGACAAAATCCCACTCTTATTTCAGATTCTCTTTTCGCTTACCCAAATCCCTTAAGAGCATGAGAAATTTCTGAAGTACTGCCTTGTCCTGTATGTAAATATGTGTGTCATTAATCACAAGGTTCTCATCGTTATTTTTACCATCACCATCTTCCTGGAAGCAAACGAGGTACAGTACTCAAATCCCCAGATATGTGTTAGTCTTGCAACTGAAGCCAAAGGAATTTATCTAAGTAAAGAGCAGCGTGGCATGCTTGCTCCATGGGAGAGGTACCTCAGTGTGGCCCTCAACATCACACCCCTTCTCCAAGGCAGAGGTATCTGTCTGATAGAAGTGCAACCCTTGTTTGCCATCTGGACAATGCGGTGCTCTGTGTTTCCTCTCCTGCCCAACATATAGTATCCTGCCAGCTCTGCCAGTACACGCTTGCACATAGTGTGGGAGCTACTTACACACGAAGTAGCTGGAGAGGAAGTCCCTTGTGTGTGATGGAGGGAGGGTGAAATGCCTGCCACGCTCCCATTTGCTCTAGAGGTAGACTCCCTGAATTGACCGATACTAATGAATATAGTCAGCAATTATTGATGTCATTTTAAAACACACAAAAGACAAGAAATAGAAGTGCCATCTTCACGAAACAATGGCAACTTGGGAAAGTGCCGTAGTTATTGGCATCACATAGAGTAGCAAGATATTAAGATGCGGTGGATCTGCTTCTGTTCAGGCCTTAGAAAATTACAGAGGGATCTGAAGACTTAATACATTATGAAAGTACATCTGTTCTATACGTGAAGAATAACCCACTTTGTCTCTAATTCTTGTTTGTGCATAATGCAGTGGAACTCTTTTCAAGTGTTTGTTGGACCTATTCAAAAATACCAAGTTGACTCTGAGTGGGGAGAAAGCCTCTTTTTCTGTTTCATTGTGAAAAGAGACATAAAGGGTCTGAAAACTGGAGTGTCTTGACTTAAAGTCAAGACTGAGTTTCTACTTTGATTTCAGTACATTCTGGACGGGGCCTTTAGAAATGGTTTCTGCCTCTACTATGCAGGATTAACATGGCAGCAATCCTTGAGCACTCTGGCCAGTAAAGACACAGACAGCTGAGTCCAACTTAGCCAGGCTTGCATCATCAATAAATATGGTTAATGAAATATTACTAATATCTTCAATGAGTAGAGGACGTACACTGCTGTGCCATATTTGACACAGGGAAACAGTAGCACAATGACGATATAATGGAGACGCTGAGAGAGTTGGACTTGTTTGGTTTGGAGAAGGCCAAGAGGGGAATTAATTGGCTTTCTTCAACAACCTAATGATTAGTTGTGGAGAAGATGGACCCATAGACTTCCTGGCAGTGTACAGTGAAAGAATGAGAGGTAACGGGTGCAAGTTGTAGCAGGGGAAATTCTTACTAGATACAAGGAAAGGATTCTTTACAGGTAGGGTAATCAAACGCTAGAACAGGTTGCCTGGAGAACCTGTGGGATCCCTGTTCTTTGAAATACTAAAAAAATTCTTTGAACCAGATGGCTTCCGAAGGTCCCATCTGACTTAAATTACTCTATGAATCTAAATTAAGTGACAGCTTCGTTACAGAAAAGTAAGTATTTGGCAGTGACACAAAGAGGGCCATGGCAGTCCTTTAAACCAGAGTTCATACTAGTAAAAGCTGAGGAAAGCAGAACAGATACGACTGTGCCCTGCAGCAGCCCTCCATCTGTCCTGTAGTCTGAGAAACTATTTATACATCTACATTTATACACCTACAAGGCAGACATCAGCAGAAGCATTCTGGAGGCCTCAGGGAGTGCTTAGAAAGCACTCTCCAGTTGCACAATGAAATAGTATAGGATACACATTACTAAACTCCTCCTGCTCCGGAGACAAATAGAGGCGATGGCTTCACTGTGTCAATTTGTCGTGGACAGAGACTTCTCCAGAGACCCTGGTGGTTGTTAGCTGTCTTCCAGGTGTGGCCTGTAGAAGGGAAGCGAGTAGAAGGGAAGGATCACCTCCCTCAACCTGCTTGGCAGTACATTGTCTGATGTAGTCAAGGATAGCATTTGCCTTCTTTGCAGCAAGGACATATTGCTGGCTCATGTTCAACTTGGTGTCCACCAGGACCACCAGGTCATTTTCTGTCAAGCTGCTTTCCAGCTGAGTGGCCCCCAGCATGTAGTGCTGCGTGGGATTGTTTCTCCGCAGATGCTGGGCTTTGCACTTCTCTGTGTTGAACTTTATGAGGTTCCTGTCAGCCCATTTCTCCAGACTGTCAAGGTCCCTCTGGATGGCAGCACAACCCTCTGGCACATCAGCCACTCCTTCTCCTCTTGTGTTATCTGCAAACTTGCTGAGGTTACACTGTGTCCCATCATCCAGATCATTAATGAAGATGTTAAGCAGGATGCCACTGTTCAGTTAAACAGATGTTAAACAGTAATGCCGTTGCGGTTGTTATCCATGAAATAGCAACCACCTTTCACCAAAAATTACGACACTGCCATTGCTGAGTTCTGCAATATTCATCTCAACTTGAATCAGGAAATAAATGTCCTAGATGCCACTATGTGGTTACTGTTGGTTCACTGACATTTAATTAATGACGTTTGTTGTACTGCTGCTCAGCAGATATTTCAGATTGCGTAGTATTTGGTGCATGAGGCAAAGCGTAACTAACATGTTTACTCAGCACGACAGCAGTGTATCGCATCAGGGTACTTCACAAATTGAAATAGGCTTCGTCAAAGCACGCTGTGCTCCAAAAATAATGTGACCCTCCAATTGCAACTCTCAGCACTGCTCAGTATCGTGACATTGCTGGTATTTGCTAATGATCAGGTGCTGAAGGAAATTCGGAAATGTCACATTGCCAGTCTCTGGTTGGACAACATTTTAAATCTCGGCTCGTCAGCATTTAGGCACACAGATCACTTTGCTCTGAAAACGGACTTCAGTGAAACCACTCCTGCTAACAGATAAGCACATGTCAAAGGGCTGGCAAGGGCTGGAGTTTTGGGTATTTCCACAGGCAATGTAGCTGCCCAGGCGAGACTGGCCTTTGACAAAGAGGGCAATCCAGTCAGATTTTGAATTAGGAGTTTAAATTATTCCCTCACCAGTGAACCAGTCTCCTGGGCTCACCCAATGCTCTGCAGTCTCCTCACAGCAGATAGTGTGGAGCGTGTAGGGAGGAGAGTAGTCTAGACCAGGACAGCAGGGCACAGAGCAGTCATTTTAACTACTTGTGCTTAATGCTGATCTCGCATATAGTCTATATACAGACCCTGTATTTCCCTTATACATTTGTGTAAGTCTCGCAAGACATATAAATGAGAACTTTTATTGAAATCAGTGTAACTTCTCACAGGATATTTCTTCATTCCATGCATTTTTACAAAGACAGAGACTGTGCATATTAGATATATGTGAAAGATGAGAGACATGAGTGGGAAGGTGAAATGCTAAGTGTATTTATTTATATGAGTTTATGTTTGGAGCTTAATGAGCTAATAGTGAAAGGTTTAAAGAATACATATACGTTTTAAGGAGGAATTTGAATCTACAGAGAGCTTGATTGAATTGTGCAATTAGAATAATTTGCACTTACCACACAGACATTATCTGTGATTTATACTTTGTAAACATGTATATTAGCTTGTTTTGCATGGCTTTAAAAGTATTTGCTTTTGTTTTCTTTAATTAAATTAATTTCTTGTAAATATCTCCAGCTATTTGTGATACTTGTGAGTAGTCCCATCAACAAAGGAACTCAAATACGCTGAAAAAAAAATATCTGATTTCCTGAAATGCATCAGTTAAACATGCAGCTTAGCTGTTTGAGTATTCTGTCTGCAAAATCAACTAAAAAGCATTCCTCTTGGGGCTGGCTACTATTATTATGGCATTATTTGAGATTAGTAAGAAGCTCATGGTATGTGATTTCCTTTTTTTATTTTTTATTTGTCACTACTGGTTAGGTTAATAAGCAGCTAGAGGGTATAATAGTCCTGTTGAACTGGTGAGGCAAAGCACGCTGGAAGTTCTTACTGGTAGTGATAAGAAGCCATATATTACTGCTGTTAAAACACTTCTTTCTGCTGTTGCCATAAAAGAGTTTCTCAGACACCTAACACTCTGGAAATATAACAAATTTTTCTTTTGAAATTATGATAATGTAATGGGTGGTTTCCTATATCACGTTTGTAAGCCTGACTTTGTGTTTATGTTGAGATGTGTGTACATGTGTCTGTAAGGCATGCTGCCTAGTAGTTAAAGTTAAAATTAGATGTTTGGTTCATTCGGTTGGCCCTACTAGTGACTGTCAGGGTGCAGCAAGGGCGCTCTCCCACTGGGCCCGAGCTAGAAGAGCAAAGCATGTCCTTGATGGTAACCAAGATCAGCTGAGGTCCACTACAAGCCCAACAGGTCCATAGGGAGAAGGCAAGTCTGAAGTCAAGCCTAAAAGTCAAGTTGCCAGGTCAGGGTCAGGTTCAGAATCAGAGATATTCGAGACCAAGCACATGTGGACCTGCAACAGGGACCAAGGTTGAGTCTCCACTTGAATGCATCTCCCAAGAAAAGGGGAGAGCTTCTGCTTGAGGCTTCTTCCAGCTTTTTTCTCAAAGAGCTCTTTCTTCATAACTGGTTCAAGGCCTGACAGCTGCTTGTCAAGGTTGGGTCGTAGCCCAAGTAGCCAAACCCCCAGGATGGAGGGAATGTGCTCAGGGCCCTGACAGTGATTGAGTTTGAGACTTAGGGCCCATCAACTTGACTGTATTTATCTTGACTTCAGATTACATATCAGTTTGGTACATTATCAACCTCACAGAGGTGTTGTAAGCCTTAATTCATGCTCATTAAGTACTTTGACATTACTGGATGAAATATGCTTTTTTACTTAATATAAAATATTATTATTTTTGCATGGTGTTATTTCAGCCACTGAGCCAGTAACATGACACGTGTATTTGATTCTTTAAATAGAATTTGAACCCCATCTTTCAATGTTCCTCATATAAAAGCAATGATTTCATGTAGTCATGGCTCCCTTCGCAGCATTTGCAGGTGATTACAGATGTACTCATCGGTAAGAGAGCCTGACCTACAGCTACGTTGTTACTATTAAAGAAAGGTAGTTTATCTCACTATGAAAAGACCCTATGAGTAACCAAAATAGTCATACTTTGTCACAGTAGTTGTACTACTTCTAAGTCTACACAATAAGGTATTTTCTTTCCAGTAGTCCAAACTGTGGGACACAATTGCGTGTAGGTAAGGAGAACCTCAGACTTGAAAAATTGCCAGCTAAAGTCAGTGTGAAGATTCATACAGTTGTCAGCATGCAAAGAATCAGATATTGCTACAGCAACAATAGGACACAAAATCTTGGGGGAAACTAGCTTGTCACTGCAACAACGGGGAAAAAAAATTCTATCCCGTCCCTTTTCAGCTAGGAAGGATTAAAAAAAAGCAATAAATGAAGCCTTTGAACTCTGAGTTGCTTTCCATGAAAGACAGCTTTGTGTAAAAGCTTCGGGTTAGTACTAGTGTAACCGCCTCAGATTTATTGCAATAAATTATCAAAATCCAAATTCTTCTCTGTCATGTGAAGTATTTTTTAATTATTTTATTTTTTTATCACAGGTAGAAGAAGCAGCTATTCGTCATCTTTAAAATAATTCCAATGAAAGATGGTTTGCAAAGTAATAGGGTCTTTCAGGTGAGCTGATCACTCTGGTGGGTTAGCATCATCCCTTTGGCAATAATCTAATGAAGAACGGAATACAAAAATATTGGACATGGCTGTTTTAGGAAACAGTAGGAAGAAATAACCTCAAAAACAGTGATGTGCATAAGTTATTTATGCTTTCAGTTGCAACATGTACACCTCACTAGTTAATTTTATGCATGCAATGTAGGTTTGGAGGGTTTTGAAAGGGTCTCGCTGTTGGCCAGTCAGAACAGATTCTTCTCCCATGTCTTGTAACCTTGCTGACTCGAATGGATGTAATACTAATTATCAGCCAGGGTAAGAAAGAGGAAATAACAAATCTGAGTGTTTTGCTTTAAATCTTTACTTCTGAGAGTAAAAAATATTCGCTAGGTAAGTCTGAAATGGAATTTTCAAATTCTATTTTTTTCCTTTTTTTTTTTTTTTTTTTCTAGATTGCTTAAGGCAAGGGCAAAGGATCAGTGATGTTCTACAGGTTCATGTCTGGAAATACCAGTGCAGGAACTGTTGTTAGGCTATGTTGTGTGGGTAAAGCAAAGGTCTTAACAGCCTTGTACAAGAAGAATCAGATCCTGTGAAAGATGTTAATAGCTAAAATGGAACTAAGATGGATTTCATGTGCCAATTCAGAAACTCCATTTTAATCCTGGGACAAAACTCAGTATGAGTTGTTCTGTGCTGCCTGAGGCTCAGTATGGTGCACTGGGCTGACCTGCCCTACTTCAACAGGCTCCTTTTCCACCTCCATCCTAAACCTTGCTGGGAGCCAACCTCTATGCAAAACAAGTCTTGAGGGCCCTAATCTGTGGTGTGTGATGAGAAAACCTGTAAAATATCTGGATGGTACCAGCTGTCTGCTCCCCCCAACACATTTGTAGTCTTTTTTTTCAAATGGAGGTGGATGACAAGCCCTTATTTTATGCAGTGGACAGAACAGCGGGCCAGGAAGTGGCTTCGATTCTCTTCCCAGCCAGAGGAGATGCAAACCTGCAGTATCAGGGGGTGCTTTAACAACACAGCTGTAAGGCTGAGAGAGGACAGGGAAAAACATTGGGGTTAAAACTGAGCTGTCCTGCAGCTACCAGAGAGGGTAGGTGGCATTGGGTAATTGCTGCTTTTTTTAGTAGCCTGCTTCTGCTTTCAGGTTTGCTTAGGCAGTCGTGGAGGAAAGAACCCCCAACACCTAAACCTGAAAGAAATGGTGTGACAAGCTGACATAAAATTCAGGGCTTGTAACTGACTGTCCTAATCAGTAGTTCCCAGAGCTGTGCTGCTCTTCTGTGTAGTAAATTATGCATGCTTCATTTCGACAGAAGAGGGCCTCCCAGCTTAACCTTTAGCAAGACATTTGGTGAACACTCCTGAGAAATGGGGATAGGCGCTTGAATGCATTCGGGCTGAGCATAACGGGCTCTTGCAGTCAAGGTGTGATTCAAGAGGCAGAACCATGAAGTCCTTCCTCTCGTGGCAGCCTGAGGTTTTAGGTGCCAGGTTCCTTCAAAGGTTCCTGATTTAAGATAAAGATTCAGAGCTGTGGGTCCTGAGAGGAAGAAATATTTCCTTTGCAGAGGCAAAGCTCACCCCTTTCTCCCTGACAAGCCAAATATCTAAAGAAACTTTGGATATTCCACTTCGAGAGTGAGGCACACACGATATCAGGCTTACAAGGCCTAGCTTGCAGCTACCCAAAATGTTTATCAGAATCTAATCCCTTTTAACGCTGTAGATTCATTAGTGGGATTAAATTTTGCTTAGCCTCACTTTGAGTCTGTGTTACACTATTTCCACTGGAGGCTTTCTAGGAAAATCCAGACCTGTTGTCAAATTTGGGTTCACCAGCACAACCAGGCTGACGCCAAACTCCAGAGAAGAGCGGTGTGAGGACATTGCGTGCTTTAGTACGTGCCCAACTTCTTCATGGCCAAATGAGTCAGAGGTGGTGTAAATCCAAAGCAACGTGGCTGCTGCAGTGACGAACAGCAAAGGCCACAGGGTTCAGCACACTTAAACCCATGCTCAAGCCTGCTGTTAATCTCTTGCTGCTGACCTATCCAAAAATCCAAGTAATCTGGGCTAAAACAGCACCACACACATTCTCATTGAGTAGCATCTGCTTCTGCAATCACCCTCCGTGCAATCAGTGGGGCTGTTCATGTGGCAATGTGTATTGAGGGTCTCAGTTGGAAAAATACACCTTTTTTTTTTCATTCTGTTTTTGTTTTTTTCATTCTGTTTTCATTCTGTGTCTCGGAGCAGAAGACAAGGTGCCTATATCAGTGTTGTACATCTTTGGACCATGTCCACAGATGCTTGCTGACAGGAGGAACTGAACCGCTCTCCCTAGCAGCCTCCTCTCTCCTGGGCTGCATGCATAATGGTGAAGAGGACATCTTGGGGGTCTTTCTCTTCCTCACTTTTTGCTGATTTCCAACTCAGCAGAGAACTGTGGACACTCTAAGGAGGAAAGGGTCTCCTGTCATTTTTCACCACAACTGTATCCCAATGAACGCATGGGATATTCTAACATACAGTATAATTTTCCTGGCAAGTTGCTGCTATTACTATTTAGAGGGTATTTGTTTACTTACCTTTACTGGACATGTATATTTGTAATTATGCCTAGGCTGATGCTTTATTTTGGATGAGCTGTCTTGCAGAGATTTATAGATTGAGAATAATCAAACTTCTTGGCTGTCACACACTTTTGGTAGGAAATATTACACATTTATATGGAAAAGGATTTAAAGTTCTTATATTTATAAAGTGAACGTGAGCCTGCCAAGTTATGAAACTTTATTTGGAAATAAAGGTTCTACTTAAGTGTTCTTAAGACAGTAGTATAAACATTGGAAATATAAATGCCAAAGATATGATTGTCGCCAAAGAGGGAGATTTAAAATTAGGTTCTTAATTCCAAATAAATATGCTGTTTTGACAGAACCTCTTCTCTTTGCCATAAAGCTGGTGGGCATCTGTTATGTTTCCATTCCTTGACAGACCCAATAAATACCCTGGAAGTCCCCAAAATGTACATTTATTTGAAATCAAAAGTAAGTCCTTCCAAAGAAACCTTCAGAGTTCAAGCATGAACCTTTTTTGGGGTTAAGAGCAGTGCATTTGGGGGAACCATTAAGAAGAGTCATCTTAAAGACTTGCAAGTATTGCAGACTATAAATGTAGGTGCCATGAGGGTTGAAGGATGGTGCAGTCGACCTCGGGGCACTGTGCAGGCAAGGCAGCTGTGATTGCATTGACTGATAGAAATGGGCTTTTTTCACTACTGGGTGCAAACAGAAAGGTGGGGAGAAGGCAGTAGAAATCCCTTTGTTTGTCCGTTTCTTTTTTTTTTTTCCCCTCCAGTAAATCTGTACTTATAAAATTCATTTATTCTGATTGATCACTTCTGTGCGTTTGGTCTGCACAGCCAGTTGCTATTTTTGCAGAGTTCAGGATGATGCAGATTGAGGGCCTGATTCTTACATTGTCACCACTGCAAACCAAGGGTAGTCACTAGTCACTGGACTCATCTCAATGTTAGGCTGTTATTCACAAAAGAGAGACAGTTGTTTGAGACAGTTATCGAGGTTTAACTTTAAACATAAGTCTTAGTCCCATTGCTCTCAGTGGAAGTAGTTCCTTAAACACATATTTTTATATAGTCCTCGAAAGGGACATTAATTTAATATTTGTGAAGTTGGGTCCCAAGATACATGGACATACTACCCTTTGTTCATAAAGCATGAACAATTAATTTTAAATCTTTTTCATTATTATTTATATGTGTGGGATTTTCAAACCAAACATTGAATATAATAGTGTGCAGCATAGGGGAGTCCCAAACATATGACATAAAAGAATAAATTGAACACAAAAAAATGTGTTAAAATGAAAGTGAAGGATTTAAAAATACATTGAACAAACCTACCTTGTTTTTTCTTTTTCTTTTTTTTTTTTTTACTGCCATTAAATGCGTGATGTGCCAATACATCATTAAAGCCTTTTTCTCAGAATGAGGTTTTATTGCAAATTTTCCAGTCTTGCAACAGGGTTGCGATTGGTTCCGTTGTGCCTACACAAGCTCATCAGTGCACCCATAGAATTACCACAGAGTTAAGAATGTTGCAACACTTCTTGAATGGCAAATTGCAACAAATTAGTATTTATATATCCTTGAAGCTGTTTTGTTGGATGCTCATTCTGACTCTATTACTTGCCAAGAGGCTGTCATGATCCAAGTCCATACCGTAGACTCTGAAAAACCTAACATATATCATAAGAGTGGGGAAGAAAAGTCATTCCCTCTTGAGCAAGTCATTTGACATAAGGCAAACATCTTTCATTTGACAGATGGAAATGTAATCTCTGCGTAGTCTTTCAGCTTTGTTTGACAGTTGGCTCTGAAAGCTAGAGAGAGCAGAGCGCCCTGCGCAGAGCTAGGCATGGGTTTGAAGCAGTATAGGTGTGCCTGTGCCACACAGTGCATTACTGTACCTGATCTGTAATGTGCAGAAGCAATATATTCGTGTACGTGTGGTTCTGTGTTCAGGTTTGTAAGCCCTACCTCTCAGGATGGCTAATTAGTTCAGGTCAGGAGTGCCTCATTAATACAACTGCACCATAACTGGTTCTGTGTCTGAGGATTATGGGAGTTCTGCAGAATTCCTTATTACATGGTGTAAACCTTTTAAGATCCTAGGCGTATAAGTGTCAGTGTTAAAGTAAACTTGCCAGCCTGAAAAAAATTCACACAAAAGATCTGTCTATCCATTGATGGAAATCAGGGAAGGAGACAGATTCTAAAACATAAAGAAGTCCTAATTTCCTTATTACTTCTAGGGGTAAAATAGGTTATTTGTCTAAGAAGAAACTGGGGAAAGAAAGCTGAGAGAGTATGAAATTTTATTAAATTTTAAAATCCTTATAGTATAAAGATTAGTTCAAAGCAATCAGGGAAAGAGATGAGATGATAACTCAGCCTGCTGGCTGTTGGTCCCATGTAACTTTGGTAAGGCAAGGATGAATGGGATAAGTAGTTAAAGAAACTGTCATAATTCCTATGCACAGGAAAGAAAGAATAAGTTTACATGGAAAAATTGGAAAGGGTTTAGGAAAGAAGTAAAATATAGATATATGTATGATGTCTGGAAATCTGCCCCGCTGTGAGGGAATTTAAGAACCTCACCCAAGAGAAGGTTAAGACATGACTTGATCCCAGTTTGTCCCAGGCCCCTTAATTTAGCAGACAATAGCATAGTGAGAGCCAGTGCCTGGGAAATAAAACAAAAGAATTCTGCACAGAAACGAATCACTTTAAAGTGGGAAGGTTTCTGCTCATAGGAATAAGGGAGGTAATAGAATACCTCTTTTCAAGTCTTTAAATAAAGATCAGATTTCATTCAGAAAATGTATGTTGCTTACCCAGATGTTATGTGATTGATATAAGAATTGTCAGGTGAAGTGTTGGCATGTCTTGTGCTATACAGAAGAAAAAAACAGTTGATCATAAGGTGCTTTCTAGTCTTAAAATCTGTTCAAGTATTCTTCATGTTTGAATGTCTTAATTTACAAACCCAACAGTTTTATTCATGGTTTTATAGAATATTTTTAGCAAGCATAAAATAAAAACAAAACAATCCCTTACGTAAATATGATCATACAGAATCCCGTGCCTTTATAGCATTTAGATGTAGAACTCTTGGGCCATTTCAAGATCTCTGCTGCTGCCACCACAGTGTGGGTATCAGTATTAACCTACTGTCCTTCATGTGTAATGGTTACCAAAGGAGCTCCAACACACGTACTTTTCCAGGGTGCTACACAGTTAATAAATAGTCATCAGAAAAATATTAGCTGTCAGCATTCCTGGAGGTTATGCCTGGATTTAGGGGGGAAGACGGCAATGATATCAGTAAGTGTAGCAAACCACAGGAATTTAATACTGTCAGTCTGGATGTTTGGACTTCATGGTTTAGATTTAGATTTGCCTCGTTTGCAGTCCTGCTGTAAAATGAAGGCAATGATCTGTGTTTGCTTTCTCTGGGCAGGGAAGGTAAGAATTTATTCAATACTAAACACTTTAAAGGATACAGCTGTATTTTAGCAGGAGAGAAAAGATAAGGGAAGATGTAAGACATGACCTCCTAGCTTGAACCAGCATGAAGTGGGAGGGAGAGAAAAAAGGGTTCACCTAATGATGTGGGAGAGGAGCTGCACATGTTTGTGGTCCCAGTTACATCATTTGATTTGTCTCACACTAGCCACTAGCAATGGGATGTGAGAAAGAGGGCAGGAAATCCTGACAGCTCTTAGCTCCTTATAAATGTATGTCTGCTTTCTTAAGTGTACAAAGAGAATTTGTGTTGACTCATGTACCTGGTTTATATCAGCGCAATTATGTGCAGCACTGTAGTGACACTTTTCAGTTCAAAGCTTTTTCAGTTGTGCTTGTGGTCCCTTTTCCTGCCTGCTTTCCTAGCGTGTTCCCATTGCACATTATGCCAGTTCATCAAAATAATTATTTTCGTGGATGCAGAGTTATTTTTAATTAATGTACATGGTCAACCTATTTAACATGCCATAACTGCATATATTTTTAGAAGGATACGTGTTGCAGCTTAAGGTGGGTTTAAAACTGGATATCAGAAAGGATGTCTGGGAAAAAAAAAACCTTTTACTAATTACAAAGCAAAATTACACTGATGTGGAAATCATTAAAGCAACCTGCTGTGACTCAGTGGTTAAAGGACGTAAAAGATACCTTACAGCAAATCAAATGTAATGCAAGGGGAAAAAAAAAAAAACAAACTGCCAATTCTGTATATGCTCAGGGCTCATTTGAGGGAACCACAGAGCAACTGTGAGGCTGTTCTGCAGAGCTTATTGTTAGTTTCCTGGCAGAAGTAGATGTGTCTATCATGTATCTTCGATGTTTCTTTAACTACTTTGTAGAGAGATTGCAAGAGAGACCTTGGTGAAGCCCTCTGGACTTTTTGCTCTAAATCAAAGCTGCTTCTTTCTGAAGCAGAGCAACACTTCCACAGCCAAACAAATCTTTCCAGGCATGTAACTTTCTGCTGAAATTCCAGTTACTGATTCATCCCACCCAGTTCACTCTTTTCGTTTAGAACACTGAATCACATTTTCATAACTTTATAATTAGGGGGAAAAAAGGCCTTCCTGAACAAGCTTCCCAAGTTCACTCAGAGTTCCTCAGGCTGATGATATTAAACTAGGGTGAGTTTAGCATCTTCATGCCAATCGAATTATGTTTTACCAAAAAAATTATTCTTTTTTCTCCCCCCCACCCCCCTGAGATTGTGAGTCTTGTCTGCCTAGCCCCTGTACAAGTTCTAAAAATATTCTTCAAAATCTCTCTCTAGATGGTTCTACAACAACCTTGTGGGACTTGTTGGAGGTTTGTAGTGGAGCTAAAGATGTCACTTTGACACCGGAAGGGAAAGCTAGCTAGAATCATTTCAGGCAGAAAGATTATGTAATAATATCTACAATGACATGGTAGTCTAATACCATTCTGCTTTTAGAGATTTCTAAGCTTTTAATTATAAAAGGTTTGTTTTAAGTCCTTAACCTGCCAGGGACTGGGATCTGAAAGGATTAAAAATGGCTTATACCATTATACTGTCTTTTCTTTCCATCTTCAAAATTATACTCTCGAGGAAAATTTTGGCATAAGTATAACTATTTGTGATCATGGCTAACTGCATATAAATTTCCTACTGAATCTGACCTGCTCCACAGTCCTTCATATCTCGCCAGACCATCTAAAGGGAAACTCATATGGCCTAATGCAACAAATACATATTGAAGATTGTGCAAGAAAAAGATTTAAAACATATTATATGCACTTTTCTCCACAGTTTGCAATAAGAACTGTTGATTGTTGTAAATTCAAAACATGTGTGTGTTTCTCATAGGCTGAGGTTCTATGAAATGCCAAGTATAGCCTAAAATACAGCCTAAAATATTAAAACATACATTAAGGACTTACCAGCTAAGTTCTACGCACAAAGTTCAATAAGTAACTCCCTTCAGATAGAGTGTTTCTTGACAACAACTGAATATCTCTGACAGAATCTGAGCCAGCATCTGCTTTTACAGCAGCATGAATCAGAAATAACTGCGTCAAGGACCATACATGCTTCATCTTATTTAGATTAAAATGGACTTTGGTGCCCAGGCTTCAAGCTATTGGTGTAGATATGTTGGCTGGTCAAATTCTAAAAGCTGCAAGTTTTGGTTTTCATACAGTTGGATAAGTGGAATGAGTGGCCTTTCAACTGTACCAGTAATGAAAACATATAGAAAATATTTCCATTACAGTTGAACTCTGTATGCAGTTATGGAATGAAACTCATACATCTCAGGACTGAGTATTCTCACCAAAAGTGAAATATTTCCTAGAATTCCCCTACCACATCCATATATTATGCTAATTTACTTTGAATTTAAGAATTTTGATCCTCTTTTTATGTCCTGCTTTGTAGGAGCAGTCGTCTTCGTCGCATTTGTTCCGAAGTCTGTTGAATTCCAGCTATGCCTTTTCAAGGCTTTTATTAATGCGGGGACCAGCCAGTTTCTCTGCATTCTACAGGCTTGGCAGCAAAACAAGAAAAAAAAACCACCAAACAATTGAATCTTTTGTTCTCTGGGGCCCAGATCTCTTCTCTCTCCTTCCAGCACCCCCTGAAAAATAGCAAAAGTGGTGTGGCTTTTGGTAAGTTACAGTACAGCTTCAAACATTGTGAGCTTGGAAAATGTATTCTCCTTTCCTTTCCAAAGCGTGAGAAAGTGGCTGTTGCACTGGACTACTATGTTGGATACAGAAGAATCAGCCATTCCCCTGCACCATCCCATACTTCTACTACCGTGCTGGGAAATGAAGTGTTTGTGATAAGTAAATGGATAATGTTATGGTGTGTTCTTTCATGGCATTCCTAAGCAGATTCTGAGCTGCAATTGCAAGCCACTCTAGGATCTGAAGCTACCATTCCTAGGCCTGAAGTGTCACAAGATGCCTCTGTATGAACCGTGATTTTACAGTTGTACAGAGCTAATGATGAACCTCGGCCAGGTAGTTCTGGGGTGGATTTTTGAACCATTTTTTATTTTACTCTTGCTTTTCTTTGATAAGGCAATTTTATACTCTGTGTACTGATGCAATGAGGAAGGGAATCTTGCAGAACCATTTTCTCTGATTCTACACCCAGTATGGATTTCTTCAACCTGTATGAAACTCTGCAGCCATTTAGGCACTAGTCCTGCCGTTGGCAGGTTGTGTCCAGAGCTGCAGCAAAGTGCTTCTAGAAGGGGCAGATGCTGAGGATAAATTTATCCCATGTTTCCCATTGCTGAGGAAGAGGAGCATCAAGCTGAAGAGATGATGGTGCCTATAAAGAGCCCAAACAAGCTGGAATGTAGTCTAAAAGCTGGTAGGATCTGGGAAAGGGAGCACTTTCCTTGAGTAGAACTGCCTTAACATCTAATTCTTTTGCTATGACAGTGTCTGTGTTCTTTATGAACTGGAACAGTCTCATTAGCAATTACTAATGTACGAAACAGATATTAGTATATCAGGGGCTTAGAGAAGATTCAGAAGCCCTTTGAGACAGTAGATAAGTGAAGAGAAACCTTATAAGGTGGACCAGTTTTTGACTTACAAGCTTGGCTACCCAACTAATTTTCATGAAGTTTAGTTAAGAGCCTTAAATCACAGTGAAGATGTTTTCTCTGTTGTAATTAGGTGGGAACTCCCTTATAGACTTAGAAAATTAAAGATTATTTTATACCGTATAGATTCACAAAACAATTTAATATAATTTCTAGAGGTTTTTATAGCATGACTTGAATAATAATAAGATTCTATTCATGCTTGTCTGGGAACATGGGTATAAATAACCAGTCATCAATAATGCTCACATCTCAAACTCGTGTTGAAGTGCTGGGCTTTATAACGCAGTCATAGACTCACTATGTAACATATGAGTGATTTTATATGAATATTTTACATGAATATTTTGCTGGATATGTTCTGTTACGGATTACATCTTCCATTTTTCATGGCCACATAAGCCAGTAGGTCCTACAATAAATTTTGGGGTCAGTTAAAGTTGCTGCCTTAACATAGACAATGCTTTAGAATAATAGAAACATAGAATAGTTTTGGTTGGAAGAGACCTTTAAGACTTTAAGCTCATCAAGTCCAACCGTTAACCTAGCACTGCCAAGTTACCACTAACTCATGTCCCTCTAAACCCATGTCCCTTACCACTAAACCTGTCCCTTTAACAGACCCCAAACTCTGTTGTGGGTGTGCAGAATTGCCAGCGTGTTCTGACCTTGACCATGCCTCTGTTCAGCCGTTGTTTTTCTCCTTTCTCAGCCTGCTTCACCCCTTTAGGAACCTTTCAATGTGTTGTGCAAAAATACACGCATGACAGTTCAGCTTTGCAAGATCTTTCTAACAAGAAAAAAACCCAGAACTCTCTAAAATCTCTGGTTTAGATTTCATTTTATTTGTCATCTTTTATGAACAAATTACGAAATATACTTAATTCACAAATTGGAAATATTTACAATTTCTTTACAACAAGGCATTGTTGAGGTTTTGATTTATGGCATTCTTAGAGCATTCTGTCTTTCAAAACAAAGACATCGGTGTTGTTTTCAGCACACTGTTCATTTACACTCTGAATGTGAAATGGGAGCCTTTTGGAAGAGTAATTTGCACTCTCTTTTGATACGATCTACTGGGAAAACGGGCTGGATGCATTCACAATGTGGGGAAGGGGACTGTGCAGATGTGTTGCTGGTACCATGCCACATGATCTGAAGCCCTCATATTACACCAGATGCTGCTAAGTGGGGAAGAGAAAAAGATTCCCCTGAGCCATCCTTCCTCTGCCCTCTCCTCTTCTCTTTAGGAATCCTGTGACCAGGCTAAATGTCTTCCATGAGAAAAAGAGTCTTGAGAAGTCTATTTCAAATACCATCACAATTCTGAAAATTTATTCAGAAAAAAAACCCAAAAACAAAACCAAAAGAGAGTAGCCAGGAAGTGAATAAATATTGTATATCCGCAAAATGTTTAGGAGACAAATTTTGAACAGGTTTCTAAAAGGGAAATGCAACTGTGCTGTTCTGCAGTTGTGACATTTGAGCCATAAAAGCTAAGATAGTTCCATTTTCTCAATTTCTTGGAGTTTGTTTTTTTCCTGAAGAAAATTCTAAAACCACTTCTTTCCATGGAACTTTTTAAAATCTCTTAATATACACTTCCATTATAAATCAGATGCGGGCCACCATTGCTTAGGTTGTCTGTCATTTCCTGGAACAAGAATAGAAAACACTGATTAAAATTGTAATTATTTTATGGTGTTTGAAATTCAGTTAACTAAGGTTGTAACAAAAAATTAACAAACTCTGAATTTCAGTCAGAAAAAATTTACATTTTTTATTTGGCTTGATAAATCTCACTGTAAAGAAAAATAAAAAGAAATCACATTTCTTCCTACATAAACTAAGTACATTTGAAAGATGATAGACTCTTTGATACTGATTGAGTTGAACATTGCTCTCAGACCACATATACAGCATTGATGGCATCCGTGCAAGTTTTGTGATGTTGTCCTTTGAAAGTGCATCAACTCAATCTTGTGTGGCAATCTACAAAGGAACAAGATGGTAATTACATCTTCATTTCCATTCAAACCTTTTTGTGTGCTGACATGCTACAAGCAGATGCCATTAGATGCTAGCTGGCATAGACATTTGGGAAGTAGGTCTAGATCCAAACAGGATCTAAGGGGTTTGACTGCTTGTCTTGGGATGGGACTGATTTTCGTTTTCCCTTAGTATGCCAGACTACAATTTTTAGCAGTTCAGCAATTGCTACTCAAGTGGCAGATGAGTCACCCTGGAGTAAGCTGACCTGATCATGAGTCAGAATCCTAAAGCACCTAAACCAAAATTTGTTTGGAGTTAGATTTTCTAATTCTCAAATTGCAATTCAAACAATACCTACTTAGCAGCTGTCTAAGCCTGGAGATGTCTACACTAATTAAGCAGTTCTCTGACCTTTAAAGCCGCAAAGACACATAGAGTTTATGCTCAGAACTGCCTTATTCTGAGCAGTCCTAGGCCTATTTCATACCAAATTGAATCCAGATGCAGAAATGAAGTGATCTGCTGCTTATGTCCAATGGCAGATCCCAGAGAACATCCAACTATGCCAAGAGGAATGGACACAAATAACAACGCAGTTTGGGCTATTTCTTTTAAAATCAGGTAGATGAGGTGGAGGTGCCACTGTTGGGCCATTTCTAAAATATGTGCATGAGAACCAGAAGCTCTTCTCTGCATTCCATGCAGATTAAATTCACCTCTTCTACCTCCTAGGTACACTTGGAGAAAATGTGGAAGAAAGGGATTTGTTTGGCCCCCTTCTTGTGGAAGTTTCTATGAAGAAAGTAAAGCAAGATTCACTGGGCTAAACAGAGAGAGAGAAAATCAGAAAGAGTGACCCTAACTCTATAACAGTATCTGAGATTCTTGGTTAAGAGAAGAAAATTCTGTGACCTGGTCTTTATTCCTAGTCTTACTCTTTCTCTCTCTTCTTTTAATCCACAATATTTGATTTATAAATAGTTTGGGAGTCAGAGACAGGAACTCAGAGTTTAGGATAAAGTGGAAGCACTGGTGCCTCCTCTCTCAGGTGTTACCAGATATGTTTTAAAGTAGATCACAAGACTTAATTGTTTCCTCCACAGTTTTTGAAAGAAAGGATGTCCTATTCCACTCTACAAAGTAAACTTGGAGCCATCAAACCAAGTAGCCTTGCCAATTAATACTCCTGAATCAAGCGTAAGCTTCAAAGAAAATAAAGTGTATAAACTTACTGAATTTTGAGCATTTTCTACCACCCAGCTCTCCATTTGGCAGGTGATGGTGTTGGACGTTTTTGTACGGCGCCTTATTCTCCTCATATACTGAAAAGGAACATGCATGCCTAACACTGGACTCTGCATCCCAGTTTGGGGGCTGTCTGCTCTGAAATGAGGCACTATGTTTTTCCTATTGGTAGGTGCCTAAGTCCGTTGTTGGATCTATGCTGAAGATATCAGTCAGCTGGGAAAGGGACCAAGAATACCAAAGCCATTTAATACTAGCTATCAGTCAACCACAGGTTGATAGTAATGATCTGTCAGAAGGCTACTCATGAGTGAGTGTAAGTTTCCTTTTGTCAGCTTTATCACTTGAATCCTCTGCAGACATCAGCTATTAGAATATCATCAAAATTTCAGAAAACATTGAAAACCATTTATTTCCCCCAATATTTCTATTTTCAAAAATAAAAGTATTAATAAATTTAAAAAATTTTGCTGAATTCAAGAAATGAAGGAGCACACAGATTAGAAGCAGAGTGAGTCAATGGTGGCAACATCCAAATAGGAACATTTGGATGTCTATAACTAGGGTGAATATTTTAAATACTCAACTTACTTCCAGATTGCAGCATTCACCACGTAGAATTATGTCACTACCTGGAAGCACCATTCCTGACTCAGAGTGACATCACAGCATCAGCCAACTTTGATTAGCTGAAACTATGACTTACTCTTAGAGGTGGCCCTTCCTGAAGTGACATAACACCATGGTAGCTCCCTAGTGTTCAGCGTACCTTGGAGGTAACTCTGGTGTCGGGGGAACCACCGGGCAGCTGGGCAGGTCGGTTATTTCAATACCCCTCAATCTCTAATATAAATATAACAATTATACAATAAATATAGCACAAACAAATGCACATGCAGTACATGTCTATATTACTGTATATCAGTATAAATATACAAAATAGTCTTATATATCAAACACTTTAAAACTATTTTCTAAATCAGGGCCTAATTCAATGTAAGTTTTTAAGTAGCCTTCATTATTTTTTAGGGGCATGCCTTGAGCTAATGTACTCAAACCTGCCAGCAGCAGACCGTCCACAGGCTCTAGGTCTATGAAGTCCCAGATCAGACCATTTACGCATGCACAGTTGATGCTACAACACACGTGCAGGGAGTCCACCGTCGGTGGGGTGCATCCCACATTCACTGAGCATGTGCAATAGGGTTACTCTGCTCTGCACATGCATCATGGCTTTTCCCCCAAGATAAGTGGCCACCTAGCAGTTCTCATTGCTAAGTGTCTAAAAGCTCAGTAAGTCATCAGGCCAGGAAAGGAGGCAGTGAACTACTGCTATACATGGTCATCTTCAGCCTCTCTCTTTTTGTCCCAAATGGGCTTCATCTTTGTCTTTGTTGAGGCAAGAGCATCTTTGAAAGGCAGGGTCTAGCCTCCATCTGCAAGACCACGGTCATACTTGCCCAGATAGCTCATCAGAATTCTGCTTCATTTTAAAATGAGAGGGAGAAGTGTATCTCTTCCCTTGATTTTATCACCCTGTTTTGTTGCTATTGTAACATATACTATTTAACTTTTTAAAACATGTTTCAAATATCCTCTAAGGTGAATTCAGTCTATATTTCTGCTTGGAGTCTCCTCTTGGTTAAGAAACCAAAGAATAGTGACAAGCAATTTTTACTTAATGGACAATTAACTGCTATATCACATTTTGTCAGGGAATCTGAAAACATTCTACAGTCTGAATGAATTAATCCTCACTCTGCTGTTCAGAGGTCTCAATAGATATGATACAGACTGTTGAACTTAACTGTAATGCAAACTTGCACATGAAAGTTTAGATGGGCAGTCCACTTGACTTTTGTTCCCTTCTCTACTCATTTCTCAAATGAAAGGCATGGGATACGAAGTCCAAATGTAAAGCACAGGGTGTCAATGAACATTTTACTTCTTAGATATGAATCAGATCTGTAACTCCAAGGAGCTGATTTCAAGATTTTTTTTCTATTAATTCTTTTGGCTCTACACACTCAACTTTGGGAGCTTAAGTTTCAGCCCCTAAACATGGACCTAGACACCTTAGGAAGCTTTCTTTTAACAGAGAAAAGCCGTAAATGCTGTAAATGCTCAGTGCTGCTGCAAATCAGACAAGTTTCATTTAGGTGTCTAAATATGCCCTTAGGTGCTTAGGTTTAGTCATCTAGGTTTGTGAACTGTGGCTTTTGTGTTTAAATAACCTACTTTATAAGCTGAGTACTTGGGAGAGGAAGAAATTGATTAAATCCTTGAAGCATGCAATGATGTGGTTACAGAAAGCATTCTGTGCTTTTTCACAGTACAATACATGATAATCCATATTAATAAGGCTTCCAATTATTTATGGAATGCTATATTTAGCAGCTAAGCCCTTGAACAGCTATACAATGGAATTATGTTGAAAATGGATGTACTTCATTGAAATGGATGTACTGCAAATATACAGTACCTAAAAATAGCTCCATATAATGCAACATAATAAAGCTTACACAGAATGGCAGCGTTTCATTTCCCAGAAGCTCTTTCTCATTTAAAACTGAAAACTGAATACATCTCTTGCCAATTGTAAATGTTAACATATACAGTAGCATTTTAGGAGAAGCAGAACAAATAAAGGAGGACACACAACTCACTTTTTCTGCCATTTCATGGGAGTGATGCAATGAATGTTCTCTTTCTGAGAACATTCGCCTTTGTTCATAGCTGGCTAGCCGACAAGTGAGCCATGAAGAAAGGGTGCAACCACCAATTCCAATGCATGCAAGAGACATGGAGGCAAGATGCAAAGAATAAAGAGCAGACGACTTCTTTGTCAGAGCGCGAAGAAATTGAAAATTTAAGATTCCTCCAATTAGTCCACAGATGCAACAGGCAGAAAAAAGTATCATCTGTCAAGAAAGACAAGAGAGATTATGTCACAGTAACATTTGTCAGAGACAGAATCATTCATATAAAAATGAGACTAATCAATGCTTTGATAGCATCATGGACTGCAAAACACTACACAGACACTCATTTTTATCTCCCTTAGAGATAGCTCCCATGGAGCTCCAAGGGAACACAATACCTTCTGGTGTACAAGAGTTAAGATTGATGTTGCATGGAAGATAAAGTTGGGTAGAACGGGTTGCTCATGTTAAAAGCTAGTCAATGGAAGGACTACTAGGACACAAATCTTTTGATTTCCAGCGTTTCATTCAAAACAGTAACATGGCGGAATATGTCGTAATTTTCTATTGTGCAGTTTCTCAGCACTCCTCAGGAGTGAATGCCTCATGTATTCGCAGTGAATCTCTCTTGCTTTGTGTGCCATCTGACTCTGCCTCCTGTTCAATGCTAATTTGTTCAGTCAGCAGTTTGGAGGCTTTCTACAGCTTTTGTGGGGACTTTAAAAGTGTTCAAGGTGAATGTACTGGACAAAGAAGCAAGAGAAACAACAAAGAAGTCTCTGATGCAGCTCTACAGAAGGTCAGTGTGGTGACTATGTGTTTGTTTGTTTGTTTGTAACTTGGTTAAAATGTTTCTGGGAACTTTAGAAGGATGTGAAACAGGCTGCAATTAATGAGACATGTTTAAAGACCTCCTGTCACTTTAATCACAAAGATGCCACCCTGGTTCAGGGTGTCCTTGAGCCACAAATGACTCAATGGCAAAAGACCTTAATATGGAGACACTGCTAAATTATTGTCTTATTCACATCTCTTGACTGCTGGCCTGTAAGATGTTGATCTAGGTGGGCCTTTGATGTTACGCAATATAGCTTTGTATATGTACTTATCTACTGTGGTAGGAACAATTTGTGGAGACTTACAGACCACTTCTGTACACAACGTGGATGACAATTTCATCAGGAATGTGGCATGCAGGCTGCGTGCTACAGTCCACTGGGAAGTGACTATTCCATGAGACCACCAGAACAGATAGCTTTTAGAAACTGGTTATGGTCCACATGCTTTGAGAAGTGAGACTGTCATTGTAACAGGGTTTAGGATAACTCACTGATATGCAAAAATAATCTGAAAGAGATCTTGATTCCCTTCACACTTATGCTGGATTTACGTGACTTCCATCTGTATATGGCAGAATAATCAAGCTGGCAGAAAATTAAGCCAGGCATTATCCCTTACAAAGGGATCATGTCTTTAATGGAAAGTTCTGCTGTGACACCATTTTGCTGCAGTCAGAAAAATTACTGTACTTTTGATTCTTAGACGAAACAGAAAACATCCTCCATCACTTTAAAACTGTATTATTCACGATTCTGATTGCAAAAAGAACTTATTAGAACAGTGAACAGCTATGATACCTAGGATCAAACTTTGTCAGCAGCCTCATTGAGGTGGCAGCCCAGTCATATCACACTTCACAGAAGTGGGTTTTTGACAGACAGAAGTTACAATCCGGTGAAGTTATTGGGGAACTTTTTATTGACTTGGCATATATTTGTGTCAACAGGTTTTCCATCCATATTTATCTGGACAAGGATAAATAGGGATGCGTGGCTTAAATAGGCTTGAACTAAACAGGCCACTTCATAACTGCCTTGTTTTGCTTGATTAACCCAAAATGCTGATTATTTTTTTGGACTGCTGATTTGAAATTTTTGCTGAATTTTTATCAGAAACACTTGGACACAGAAAGCCCCCAGTAAGGAGTTCAAGTTAGACAAGTATGACTTTCAGATACTTATGCATTATATATGCAGCGGAAAAACTTACAACAAGTCCAGATTTTTTTTTGGCGCACAATATTCCACATATACCACAAAGCAGAAACTGCAAAGAAAAAAAATACCAATTATTTCGTCATTTAAGGTCTTAAGTTTAAATCCTGCTGTGTTGCTGTAGTGGTGACCACAGCAGTAGGTTAGGCAATGGTTACAGTTGTTGTCAGCATTTTTATCACAAACCTTATGTTTCAGGAAGTTATAACTCAACCATAAACACACTTATCCAAGAAGAAGAAACTGGAATGAGAAATCAGACTGAGGATGATTACTCATTAAAAAAAAAATTAAAAAATCCTACTTTTAAGCTGCTTGGGTAAACAAAACATTAAAAAAAACCCCCAATATTGCAAGCAAACCTCTTTATTTTTTTTCTACAAAAAGTTTAGCAAGATAGTAGTCAGTGATCCAAATGTACTTTCAAGCATAGCTGAGGTACTTAATGCCCTGATCCTACAGTGTGAACCACTGAGGGATCATGCATTGATTGTTGTCCTCAAGTTGGTGGAACTCTGGGCAAGAATAGCATTCAGTCACCTCTGTGGGTGCAGGTGTCAATGCAAGCACATCAGTTGGTGTGGCTACACTGAACATGCAGGAAAATCTGTTTCAGATTCTAGATGGCCCACTTTGCAAGAGATAGCATGAAAGTATCTGTACTGTTTTTCAGGTAGTTCCCTTTCACAAACTGATCTGCTAATTGTCGCATCAAACATTAGGCAACAACTAATTAACAAAAAAAAGAGAAACACCCCCTACCAGCTGATATGAATAGATGTTAATGATCTTTAGTGACCTGTGTCAAAGACTGATGACATTCTCTGATGTCTCTTTTTCCTTCTCTGAAAAAGTTTAACAAGGGAAACAGCAAACAGTCCCTAAGGGAGCAGTTGTGGTAGGAACTCTAGTAGTTGTATGAAAGCAATAAGGCCTCCTCCAGGTGTTTGTAATACTGTCAGAAGTTTTCTTTGATATGTCATAAACTCCTTTATCAAGAAATCTGTGCTACTTATTTTCAGTAAAGCTAACCCTACACCCCTATTGGGAAGTAATTTCATAGTTATAAAACTGGATTTTTCCACATCCTTTCTGCACTGAGATGGTATTTCTAGCAAAAGGCTCTGTTTGACCTTGATTTAGGATTAAATCATGGAACAGACCTGGCTGTTATATAAGAAGTGAGAAAAGATTAAGCAGTTTCTATATAGGATTCGGGGTCCTTGCAGTATATTGCATGTACATCTCATTTACCCTCCAAAATTTTGCAACTTCGGTGTCTCAGTTGAGGAGGTGCTTTAATACATAGTTTATCTCCCTCCAACTAAAGAAGTTCATGCATATAGCTAAGCATAAACCTTGAGATGTATTTTATATATTCCAAATTAGGCCCATTGAATCAGTTCCCACAATTAATATGGTTAAATTTTTTTTATAGTATTTACCTCTATACTAAGCTTGGAATGTGGCTTAATACCAAACCCATTACAGACAGGGCCGGCTTAGGTAGACCATGGCACTGAATGAATAAGGTCATAGAACTGGGAATTGCTACTAGAGCTCACCCATTGGAATAACAATCAACAAACCAATGGGTAGGGCTCCTCTGCCCCTTTCCCACAGGCAGAGGAGATTTCAGCTCAGAACTATCACACATGCCTTGTAAGTTTTCACTCAGGCTTTCTGTGAAGTTTTGGAGTCTCACTCCCAATCCTGTCATTGCAGATTGCCTTCAACTGAAGGCGTGCTTCAGGTTTTCACATGTAGTGTTTTATATATCTCAACATTAATGCAGAAATCTCAAAAAAAAATTTGCTCAAGATGTCACTGTAATTAAGTTCTTTTCAGTCAGATTTGATAAAGCAGACTAATAATATAAATTCTCTGTAGTGATTGAATAGGATTAAAAGGAAAATTTTGTATAAGGAAAAATTTATGAGTTCTGGAAAGCTTACAGAATCTGGGAGACACCATCAAAGATAGTTTCAACTTGTAACAACTGTATGTTAACTCGTTTAAAAAACTGAGGTTTTGATAATTTACCTTCAAAGATGAAAGAATAGGTCACATGTTTTTTCAAGAATGCTCTAATTCTGCTTCTGTTAGAGTCAATGGAACCTTTACCATTGATTTCAATCAGTGAAGAGTTTCTATTTCCGTTGTACAGTCTTTGCTAGCCAGAAGGGAATTTAATGAACAAGTTATATTAGCCTTGCATATGACCAAAAGAGCAACAAGCCAATTACAGATTCACTTAGCATTAGAACCTACCAGTTGGGGCAGTTCTGCTATTCTTTACTGTTTTTCAAGGACAGGACACACACCTTTCCAAGCCACCTTTATGTAGTGCCATATACACATATATTACCTAAGGGGTTTCCCAGTTGAAATCCAAAGAATAGTGAATGAGCTAATCTGCAAGCCATAAGGTACTGGATTCTCAAATCAAGGGGTGACTACTGTATTCCAGAGTTATTAAAGTGTCTGAGGGACTACCTGGAATAACGATCAGGATGCAGGGGTCAAATGTACATTAGGTAAATTTGCTGATGATACTAAATTAGAAGGAGCTGTGGACTCCCTCAAGGGTAGAGAGGCCTTACAGAGAGATCTGGATAGACTAGAGAGCTGGGCAATCACCAACCACATGAAATTTAACAAGAGCGAGTGCCAGATTCTGCACCTGGGACAGGGTAGTCCCAGTTATACATACAAACTCGGGGATGAGACCCTGGGGAGCAGCCCCACAGAAAGAGATCTGGGGGTTTGGGTTGATGTCAAGTTGAATATGAGTCAACAGTGTGCCCTGGCAGCCCAAAGGGCCAACTGTGTCCTGGGGTGCATCAAGCACAGCATAGCCAGCTGGTCGAGGGAGGTGAATGTTCGACTGTATGCTGTACTGGTGCAGCCCCACCTCAAGTAGTGTGCAGTTTTGGGTGCCTCAATGTAAGAAGGTCATCAAACTATTAGAATGTGTGCAGAGGTGAAAGATGGTGAAAGATCTCGAGGGCAAGATTTACGAGGAGCGGCTGAGGTGATTTGGCTTGTTCAGCTAGGAGAAGAGAAGGCTGAGTGGTGACCACATCACAGTCTAGAACTTCCTCAAGGGGGGCAAAGGAGAGGGAGATGCTGACCTCCTCTCTCTGGTGACCAGCCATAGGAAATGGAATGAAGCTGCATCAGGGGAAGTTCAGATTGGACATAAGGAAAAGATTCTTCACTGAGAGGGTGGTCGTTCACTGAAACAGGCTCCCCAGGAAAGTGGTCATGGCATCAAGCCCGTCAGAGTTCAAGGAGCATCTGGACAATGCTTTTAGTCATATGGTTTAGTTTTAGGTAGTCCTGCGAGAAGCAGGGAGTTGGAGTGGATGATTTTATGGGTCCCCTCCAACTTGAAATATTCTATGATTCTGTGATTCTATGATAGTATTTTATTGTGTCACGGTCTGTATGTATTCTCTGTATGTATTTTCTCTCTCCATACATCTACAATATTTAGGCATATACATAAGGAATAAAGTGTTCTGTAGTTAAAGAACTCAAGAGAGCACCAACTGAAATACTCTGTTCTGTTCTATTCCAGCTCAGAGGAGTTGGGTATTCCTGATTCTTCCACTTTCTTCTGTGTGAGCTTGAGACAGTCATGCTAAAGTTTTGTAAATCGTACGACTACGAGACAAGTTGTGAACTGAAGGCACTGGTGTGCCTGAACATGTTAAAAACCTTGGAAGAAAAGCACTTGGGCAGTAGCAAAGGATTAATATTATTTTGGGTTTTTTTAGATTACATTCTGTGTTACATTCACAGAGAAAAGGCTTGCCCAAAAACTGGTATGGTTATTTATTTATGACAGCAGGCATTTTGCTATTAAAACCAATAGATGAATTTGAGTCACAGTGTCAGGCAATTAAACCTCATGCAAAGCTTTGAAAATGATGAGCCAAGTTTACTACTCTCTTCTGAGGCTGCAGAGGATTCTGATTCACTGGGAGCAGTGGAAGCCTGCTTTACAGAGAGAATATTAGCAATAACCGGGGCTCAGAAACACTGCTCATGTGTAGTTGCCTGAGCCAGGCTTCTCAATGTGAGGACCTCTGGAAAGGTTAGGAAGTCGGTGCAACATTATGCGATTGACTCTGATCATTGCTTTTTGATAGAATAGCTAGGGAGTTGGGGAATTTTTTTGTTAGTGCCATAGTAATATCCGGTAAAATTTTTGATGTCTCAGTGTTGTCATCACCAGTAGTGAAAAGCGAATGGAAGAAACTACACTGGTTCTTTGCACCAGAAAAAGAATGCAAGTACAAATCAGACTCAGAAGGAATTTCTTATGTTTGATTGTGTTTTTCTTTTAATTGTGAACTCTTCTGGTTTATAATACTGCCGGCTGGAATACAGCCACCAGGGTCTGTGCTGTGTTGCCACTCTCTGTCTGTTCTTGGCTATCCTGAAGGATTTCATCTTCATGTCAATCTGTCTTACCACTTAAACTTTACACACAGTACTGTGTATTTACTAAAGTCTAGGTAGACAACATCCACAGCCTTTCCCTTATCCACTAAGCGGGTCACCTTGTCATAGAAGGAGACCAAGTTAGTCAAGCAGAACCTGCCTTTCATAAACCCATGCTGACTGAGCCTGATTGCCTGGTTGCCCTGTACGTGCCACATAATGACACCCAAGATGATCTGCTCCATAACCTTCCCCAGCACTGAGGTCAGATTGATAGGGCCCAAATCCTCCTTGTGGCCCTTCTTGTAGATGGGTGTCACATATGCTAACCTCCAGTCAACTGGAACCTCCCCGGTTAGACAGGACTGCTGATAAATGGTGGAAGTCTCTCTTTTGGTCTGTCAAACTTTGGAATAAAGAGCCAAGGACCTCCCAGAAAAGGAGAATGTTTATTTTTAGACTGCTTTGATTTACTTTATATTAAATGTGGGCTTGAAACAAAACCTCAGATCCAAACACCCAGAAATTTCAGTAAGGAGGCTGAAATCTCAATTTAGATTCAAGTTCTGTGGTTTGGCTCCATCCCTATTTCATATTTTCTGGAAAAAAAAGGACTTGGCCTCTTTCACTTTCTCATGGAAAAAAGAAGGCTTTCTTACTGGTAGTCTGAAAAAAAAGTTCAGCTTTAGTTATATCTGCAGAGAGCCACAGATTTGTTGGTTTCCATCATGCAGAAGAAAAGGAACTACTTTTATTTTGTATACTGAAGCTAAGAAACCTTTCTTTCTTCTGTTTTGAGAAGGCAAAAGCAATGGAGAGTGTAATTCCCTTGAGAAAATGAAAACTGTCTATGGAAAATCTTTCTGGAGGGAGGCTGAAGAAAATAGTAGGGAAAACCTGTTGAATATAAGGACTGCTTGATCCCTAGTTATCGTTCATGACAAAGAAGAAGCCCAAACTACATACACTCTGTGGAAAGCCCTCCAGCATTCTGGGTCATCCATATGTATCTGATGAAATAGAGGAAGGGAAATTATTCCAAATTTTAATATTACACAGTGAAAATGCAAGCATATCATACCTATTCAAATAGTCCCCCACTTGGAAGAATAAGCCATCAAGACAGAATCAACAGCTTCACTTCTATCTACTTCTATCAGGAGGTAAACCAGAAAATCTGTGTTTTACACTAAAACTGTATAAACATGTGACTACCATGAGAATATCCAGGAATTTGAAATTAGTAATGTCTAGAAAGAACCACCATTCTATTTAATAATCTTGGTTCTTCAACACCACCCAAATGAGAAAAAAGCTGAAATCCCTAATGGATGAACTGAGCAGAGAAGGTATCTCTAATTGTGACTCTTCTTCAAAGCAGTATTTCAGAACAAGGATTAAGTTTTCTTAGTGCAGGCATAAAGGACACAGAATCCTCTCATGAAAACAATAGCATCAAACTAGACAAAAACGACAACAGGCAGAAAGAGTGAGCCTAGGTAGTAGGTTTTCCTGTTACCTCTATAGAGAAACACAATAATCTTTGCAAAAGGGGGATGGAAACTTCTAATGATGTGGCTGTCCCATGTAAGGCGTTGTGGGAACAGGAATGTCTAGCTGCCCGCAAGTCATCCAGACCCAGAACCAAAAGCAATGGCATTGCTACAACCCGGCCCATGTCCCACCAAATTTATCATGCTGAGGGGGGTTCTGCTGTTTGAAGTGAGACACAGTGTTAAAACATTTCTAATCCGAGCTAATACCTTGACCTGGCAGTGTCCTGTTTGGTCATATCAGCTCAGGTGGTGCTACAATTCCCACTAATTCAAGCCATATTCAAGCGGTTTAAATTCCATCACAGTCCCTGTGATTAGTGTTTCAATTCATCTGTTTCTAGGCCTTCAGAGATGCTTTAAAAAAGGGAAATGGTTTTTAGAAACACTCAAGGAGATTTAGAAGTGGGTGTCTGAACCTGACAGTCTACCTGCCATCAGTGATTCAAAAAAATCTGTGGTTATTGGGAAAAACACTCAAGTTCTCAGCACAAAATAATTATATTTATTTACTTGTTTAGGGCCTATCAGAATAACAAACAGTAAATAATGCTTTTTGTAAATAATGCTTTTTGTTGGTTTTGCAGCGAATATTTACTTTAAAGTATGACTGCTTTTGTCTCAAAAATTAATAAATTAAAGATTATTCCCTGCACGTGAACTGAAGAAGTCATATCTCAGCAAAACATTTAAGGCTATGCTTAAGTCAGCTTATATTCAACAGAACCTCTTAAATACAACCTAGGAACTACAAGTCCCCTTGGACAGACCGTCTTCCAGATTGGTTTAGGCTTCTGCAGTGTCTGAATGATAAAGAAAACCTACTGAAAGACTTCTCAGCTGGAGTGAACTGTCCTGGTTCCGTGCAAGGCAAGAAGCTCCCACGCTTGGTACATACTCCCTTATCTATAGGTACAGAATTCTCTCCAGCTGCCACTGAGCTCACTGAGTGCTGCGATTCATTTCATCAGGAGCAGGAGCCAGCTAGAATTATGGTCATTTTGATGAAAATGCAATGCACATGTTAAAATAAAGTAGGATCACATCTGCATTTTGGCTGCATACTAAACAATAATGTGAATTTTTTAGTGTTCTTTTGAAAAAAAAAATAGTTTGACTGTTCTTTCCAAAGGAAACTTGGCAGCAGTAAAACCTAGATGCAAAATTTAATGTTTTAAAATTTTAGGCCACCAACATTGATTTAACAGTCTAAAATGATGTTCTTGCTCTGGGAGAGTTCCATACTGACTGACCCTTTTTCTTCAAATCCTGGGTGAAAAAAAGTCATTGAAGTCAAATATTTCAAGTGCCAACTTGGAGCAAATGTCTGTAGCCAAACTATAAATGCAGATTTTTAATGGGCAGGCAGACTTCAACTGTGCTAAAATCACAAATCATGGAAACAATAACTCTCCCCCTACAGACAGACAGACCGACCAACATCCAGAGAAGGTGTATCTCTCAAATACATTTAGGTATTTGTCTTTATAAGGGACGAAACTATTATTCCTGAGGGGCATTGCCAGAAGTGAATCATCAGGTATCTCTCTTGCATATGAAGATAGATGGCATATTTGACTAAAGATGTGGCTTTTGTCTCTCATTCTCTCTCTTTGTGAAAGAATCTCATTTATAGCAAGAATTTATGCACCACTGCAGAATAAATGAGAATTAGAGCCATATACATATACATATGTGTGTGAATATGTAGTCACTACTCCTAGTGATAGCGATGAAACCATTATGTTCTAAATACGGATGGGAAGGTATGTGACCTTTTTGAAATATCTGTGAATACTTTTTGAATTATTATCTTCTGATTTTTTTTGTTTGTGCAAAAGGTTTTGCTATGGATGCTGTCATTCTTGCTATGTTAGTGTTAGTGGTTCTGTTGGATCCAACGTTGGTTGGATCATTTCTATAGTATGTCATATAACTGAATTGGAATGGTGGATTTTATACCTCAGTTTCTGGAAGAAAGAAGTCTGAGAGGCACTGAGTACAGCCTGTGGAGTAGATGATACCAATACAATCATGACAGAAAGAAAATCCAGAAAGCAACAACACGTTCACCGTAGGTTATATGGGACTGCACTTTTTTGGGTTGGTTTTTTTTTTGCAATTTAGCAGCCGTGGTCTATTTTAAAAAGAACAGATCGGATATGATGTAAAACAAATTGGATAGTCATCTCCACATGCTCCAGATAATTTGAGAAGTTAGTCACACCTTCAGTTGTTTTCTTTTGGCTACTTTTTAGACAAATCTTACGATCTTAACCCAGCTCAACTCCAATGAGAACAACAAATTTCAAAACTGTTTTCCCATTTCCATGCATTTTTGATGTAGACATTGTCTAGGCTTTCCATTTCTTCATTCTTGTCTACTCCACTTTCCCTGGCTTGCTTATACATAATGCAGGGCATGTAACGATCAGAGCACTTCAGCCCATGCTTAACCTCACTTGGATCTCTAATCCTATGGGTGGGATTCACACGCTTAAAGTTAGGTACGTTAGTAAATTATCTGGCTGAATGGAGACGGTGAACAATAAGAACAACTCTTTTAAGAAGAAAGCTAATGGGTGTCAAATGCAAAGCATCAAAGGGAGGCAAGTATAGGAGACACAATGTGCATGATTTTAAGATGCCCAAATTTTAGGAATTCGGGTTAAGGTTTCCATGGTGATGCTGTCTTCATCTACTTCCTTATGAACTTGGGCCTCTGCTGAGTTCCACCCACATAAAAGGACAGAACAGGGTCAAAAGCTTTCAGTATATTTCCAGGTATATTACAACAGGAGACATGATACTACTGTTCAATTAACTCCAGTGTTTTGCATCCTAACGTGTCAAAATATTAGTTTTTCCTTTAATGTCCCTTTCTTTTCCTGAAGAACATTAATGTTCCTTTCTCAAAGGAAGACCTTGATTCAAGAGTGTGAATTGGAAAAAAATAACATATTTCATGCAAGACATTCTTTAATGCAGGCAGCATGAGCTCAGTGTAAGACCCAGTGAGCAGAAAGGAGGCTTATGCCATTTCTGCAGCAGGAAATTCTGAGGACTGTGCAAAAAAACTTTTCTCCAGTTGTTTTAATTTGGACCTAGTTACTCGCGGCCCTAAGCACCCCTGGAGAACAGTAGATCTTTGGCCCCTTCCAGTCCTGTCTCACCTGCTAGTCCTTTAGTCAGAAGAAAACAACCCAACAGACAATTTGAACTGTCGGAATAGTACAAAGAGGGTTCCATAATGGTGACAATTTAGACCAAAGATCTTTAGTTCAAGGCAAAGTAGGTAAAGCTCTACAACCGTGTCACTCCACTCTGCATACTGCTGTGATTTCTCATTTCCTCGTCTATGTGAAGCAGAAGCTGCTTGCTTCCACTTTACAGTGTCTTTGTGGCCTCTCTCTGCCTACCCAACCTGCAGTTGTTTGCACAGTTCCTAGCAGTTGATGCCCGCCTCTCCTGGCTCTGATTGTGGGCATCCTTCACCCACTTGCTACAAGTACCTTTGGGTTCCATTCCATGCCTCTGCACTCACATATGGGCAGAATTTCCTACAAACATCTGCAAAATCACTTCATTGTCCTCTGTCTTATTCCTCTCTAAAACTCTACCTACGAACAGCTTGAAATCAGCCAGACTGCTGGTGTGTTAATGCAACCACCTGTTTTACCAATCAATTTTGGTTTGTTGTTTCTTTACACTCCCTTACATCCTTTCATCCTACATCTGTCTCTTGCTTTGATTATAAGGTCCTTGGAGCCAACATGTAATGTAACAGGCTCTTGATCTATGGCTAGCACAAACTCTGGGGCAACAGAAACCATAAAAATGAATGAGGCAGTCGTGCAGGAAATGTGCATCGTCATGAAATGGTATCAGCTGTGATAGCGTTGTCACAAAATTCAATCACTGCGTAAAATACTGATCTCACTGGTCAAAACTCTTTGACTTCAGTGAAACCCAGGATATTGCCCTCTGCAATTAAATCTTCAGATAGACTCTGGTTTTGAGTAATCTTTTTTCTTCATCAGCAATGATCAGAAATCTCCCTCTTTGAAGTGATTTTGATAATATCATTACCTGTTGGCCACTGTCTTATCTTATCTGGTCTTCATTCTCATTTCTCACCTACCTATTCTGCAGTACAGAATTATGTGTGTGTTTATATCCTGCCCAAAATATTTATGACTGTTGTCAATAATTAATAATTATTGACAGTGAGAATATTACATGAAGCACTTTGTCAGAATGATTCTATAAACTGCAGGAGGTTACTCTGATGAATAACCAAGAGCGTTTTGCATTTATCATCCTATCTCAAGCAAAGCAAACAATCCTTTTAGAAATACTGCTGTACAATCCAAGCTGGCCAAAACCAGCTTTGGAGTTCAAAAATGCCCACTCATGTTTAGGCTGAATATTCAATATTTCCTACTCTTTGTTTCATAAATATAAAGAACCATTTGGAGGAAAATTCTTCCTAGAAACATGCATATCTCAAACTGAAAATATAAGAAAGGTTTTTGAGAAGTGAGAAATGTGATACGAACAAGATGCTTCTATTAACCCATTGTTGGTGTTTGGTTTTTTTGTTCATTTTACAAGAAGCTCAGGGTGCCCAGATCGGGAGAACATATTTTTCCTTTTCCTTTCCATTTCCTCTTTCTCTTTTTCCTCCAAAAGCTCAGAACTCAGCTGACATACACTTGACATTATTTTAAAACACCTTTTGACAGTCTTGTCATAAGGGAAAGGGCTGTTCTTTTTTAAAAAGCAAAACTCACAGTCAATATAAAGACTGTAAGCTATGGCCCATGTTCCACTCGAGGCATCAGGCTTTCCCAGGTGTGAGAATGGGTTCACAGAAAGTTCAATTGTTCACAGCAAAATTGAAAAATGAAAAGCAGCGAGAAAGAAGGAGTGTCCCCCCCTCAACACACACACACATCTCCCCCCCGTGCCTCCCCCCTCGCCCCACGAATATGCAGACTGTACCCCATGCACATCGGAAATGGTCCCGGCGAGGCTCTCGGCGCAGCATGCACACGCGGAAGGGAAGAAGGGAAGGGAAGGGAGGGGGATGCCTTCGCAGGGTCTGATCATCACCATAAAGAGTTAAAGAGAGAGTGAAATGGCTAACGTACACACACCCCGCTCCATACCGGAGAAGAGTCTCCCAGCTGAGGTTTATTCTCTGTGAGGACCAGGCTGAAACTGACCGCCCCCACGGCCACGCTGGACACCCCTAACCCTATCTCCAGCACGGAGAGCACCAGGAGGCTCCCGATGATCTGGCTGCTGGTGCACATCCTCCCTCGGTCATCCTTCCTTCCCGATCAGCCGGGGAAACCGCGCATCCTCCTTCTCCTCCGGCGCTCCCGCGGCCCTAAGTCGCCCCCAAACTTTTCTTCCTTCGCCGGCAACCGGGGCGGAGCGGCGCATCCGCGGCCCGGCGGGCGCTGCCGAGGGGCGGCGGGGGCGGCCCCGGCGCCGCCGGGCCCCGCGCAACCCCGCGCAGCCCCGCGCAGCCCCGCGCAGCGCCGCGCCGGCAGCGAGCGCGGCCCCCGCCGCCGCGGAGCTCTCCAAGGTGCCGGCCGGGCGGCGGGGACGGGGCGCGGCGGGCGGCTGGGCAGCGCGGCCGGCGGTACGCAGCACCGCGCTCCTCAGGGGCTGCGCCTCCTCCGGAAAAGTCGACCTTGTCTGATCGCCTCCTGCGCTCTCATTGAAATGACCTCACTGGGATGATTTTTTTCTTTCTTTCTTTCTTTTTTTTTTTTTTTTTTTCTCTCCCCCCCTCCCTCTTATTTCTCTCCCCCGCTCTCTTCCTGGGTTGGGGATGGGGGGGGAGAGGAGTGTGGCGAGCCCACCCCGGCTATATTTATGTATGAATCTAGACCCAATGCACAGGCGAGGCGCTACGGCAGCCCCGCCCCAGGGCCACAAGGCACGGCACCTTCCTCCTGTCCTCCCCCCACCCGCACCCCGGCTCGCACACCTCCTTCGTCCCGCGCACCCGACTGGGCTGGCGGTGGGACAGGGAGAGCCGGGGCAATGCCAGCTTGCAGGCTGCCACCGCACAACGCCTCGGTAAAAGGTGAGCCCCCTCGATGGGGTGGGCCTCCCTCCTCCCTGGTGCTGTTGTCAAAATTCAGGAGGAAGTACATCTTCCTCTTGTGTTGGTATAAAGGCTTGATCCTGTCATGTCTCACCACTGCAAAACTCTCTGATCTCTTCCAAAACACTGTTGACGAAATAGGCACCTACAGTAGCCATTCTTGTCACTCTGACAACAGTCAGAACTGTGTCATTCCTAAAGCAAATGAGCAACAAAGCAAAATATAACAAGAGATCCAGACCTGCTACTTGAGCCATACTGGATTGCTTGATACCAGTCTTTATTTCTGCTGCTTAGATACAGGGAATGCTTTGCCACTCTGACTGCAGGTTGACAATCCAGATGTGCTGTGCAACATGGTAACACAGAAACTCTCAATCTTAGCACCTTGGCTCTCCTAAACATGGACCACCAACCTGTGAACAATTACCTTAACAACAGGGCAAAAGTGCTCCTTCAACAATGATATCTCCAAAATCTAGATTGGGATTCACAAACATCAGTGTCCTGGGGCAGAATTTAGTTAATTTTCTCTATATGCATTCTATTTTTTAATTCTAAACATAACATATATGGAATTTTTCCTTGAATGCAAAATTCTAGAATTCTTAACCTGTATAGAAATCCTACACTCAGGCATTAGAATCCAGAAGGGCAGTCTAGACTTATCCATTGTTTTGATGGCACAATTTGGAGGCAAGAGATTGGCAAAGTCTAGACTGAACTTATTTTGGGGTCTCCAAAACCTGTGTCTTGTGTTTCGAGAAGACAGACATTGAACCACTGTCATCAGGGGAGACAGGATGCTAAAGTGCAAGACAACAAACCATACATAGGTATTATATACACTTGAGAAGATTAGATCCACCAGAGTTTAGATCTCATTTGCAGAATTCTTGCATACTTAATTGCTGGCATCAAAGTCTGTCACCTTAAGCTGTTTATGTTCTTTAGGTAACTGACAGTGAGAGAAAGAGATCCTAAGATAGGATCTTAATGCTTTCTAGTTTAAAACTTTAGTTGTTTCATATTTTCTCACACTTTTCCTGGTTCACAGAAGCAGAATAGGTGGCTACATCTAAAGGAAAGCTGCATTATAGTTAAAGCTGAATTGTCCTCTTTTCATCTCTTATGTTTTAAATGATACCTGACATCTCTTATCATTAAAAATCAAGGCACAGCATAAAAGTTCCTAAGCTACTATATTTATGTAGGAGGATGGAGAAAGCACAGATTTTCAAGTACCCACATGGGTGTAGGAAGGTGTTTCTGCAATGACAGTATCCTTATTATGTCAGATTGTTATAAACGTTAAAGTGTGCTTAGATGCAATGATTTTACTGCTCAGAGTATATTTTACCAGGACTATAAAAACCAGTGGTGATAAGAGGGGAATTGCATAATGACGGATATAATTAATATATTTAATACGTGCAGCCAGATAGAGTGCCTGTCATATCAGGATAGAGCTCATGTGACAGAAATAAGATTTCCATAAACAGCTTGTTTTATGTAACATTTCCACTTCAGTCATAATAAGCTGTCAGAAAGATGGGGGGAAAGAGACCTTGGGAAAAGTGTGTCCTAGATGGAGATCACTTCATGTGACAGTTATTAAAACAGGGATATAAAACTGGGGTCCGATGGCAGGAGAGAAAGTGCTCTAGGCACCTGCTTTCTAATCTGCAGACTGCAGAGAGGTGAAGAGCTAAGCAAGACCTCAGTCAGAGTTAATAAGACTGCCCAGGAGGAGCTGCATGAGTTATCTCTGTTTTGCACTCTTTCAAATAAAGACAGGAAGGAAATGTAATATTCTAATCATTATCTTTTTAAAATGAAAAGATACAGTCTTTGTCCATGTAATCACTTTAGTTTATTTGTACTATGGTGCTGCATCATCATTATGTGCTGATCTAGGCAATTAACTTTACACATGGGACTATTCATGCATACATTTCAGCACATGCTTACATCTTTGCAGCATTAAGAGATTCTTTTCCAGAGTTATTTAACTGCTTACTGTCTCAACTGACTGGTTTTGAAATGTTTCCTGTATTTCTGACTCTCATAACAAAAAGATTATGATGAAATACTAGGGGATTTTTTTTTTAAAATCATTCAATGTGCAGACAAGTTTTCATTATAACTGCAGAAAGTTAAACACTGAAATCCCATCTCCAAAGTACAATTAACTAGAGTCATGAGGGCTTTGGATTTTTTCATTTAAACTGTTGGATTCATGAACAAAAGTCATCAATCTTATTCTTCTTGACTTCTTTGGAGGAAAACTTTTTTTCTTTTTTTTATCAATGTAGACTTTAAAAAGGGTTTATGACAAAAAAATTCTAGTCACATAGTAGAATGAAGGTTAATTGAATGACATATATGACATAGAGGCAGTGAAGAAATATAAATCAGAGTACAAAGATTCGTTTATACTGAGTCCCATTTATATGGCTCTAATGGGTGAAAGGAGAGACACTAAGAAGGCTATCACCTCTCCACTGGAAATTACCAGTTTTATGTAACACTTTTGAGCATGTATTCATAGCTGAATACATCATGTTAACATGGTTGAATTTATTTATTCCCTAATTCCATGTGCCTCTAAAATAATTCTTTAAAGAGCTTTATTGTGAATAAGAACTGGGCCTATTGCATTAAATCAGAATTCAGGCCATTGAATCCATTTCAGCCTAGGTAAATTGTGAATAAAATTGAAACTGTACAGCCATCCTGTGGCTGCTTAGAAGATGAGAAATAAGTTGGTGCAGTTCCAAGAGGCGAGGTACTCAGTCCCTAAATATTGGTGTTACTAATATGCATGTATAAGGTAGCAGTCTTGGGCAAATAAACAGAAGTTTGAGTGATCTTGGAAGCTGGATTACTTTTTACCTTATGGATTTATTTTCTAGCCAGTCCCAAGGAATATCAGTTGAGCTATCTTGGAGTAAATGACATAGACTAAATGACTTCTTCCAGGACATTCTTGAGGAAATGGAAAAATTTGGCCCCAAGGGCAGCTTGCAAATCCTCTTCTTTTCACAGACACCTTGTGCTTTCATCTTACTTTGCAGATTCCATCTCTTTACTCTGTTTTGTCACCTGGATCCCTTCAATTAAGTTTGGCTGAAACAAAAGGAATGGAGAGCAGCACTCTCAAAAATGGCTTTTAAGTGTCTGGGGTGTTACAATGCCTTGGGTTTTACAAAGAGACGCCCATTGATTTCATTCTAAAAACAGCTGTATCAATTGCATCCTATCTATAGAAATGTGTACAAAACAGTCTTTAGAACATTCCCTTTTTTGTGCAAAATCAACTCTTAATACTTTTTACTCCTTAGTTTGTTCATACTTTAAATTAGCATGCACTAATGTTCTAAAATAGGAAGCAAAACCCATCAGAACCTTGTACGGGAGAAGATAAGGGACTGTCATTGATTTTGTCTGTTTAAAATTCAATACTCAGACAAACTTTCTGCTGAATGGGTAGCTCAGCCCCAGCAAAGCTAGCATCTGTGGCATTTACGTGGCTGTTAAGGTTGTTAGGTCACAATTGTTTTTCTTGGATCAAGTCATTAAGGTCTTGGTTTATAACACAAAAAACATCTGATGACATACTCTAAAACTACTTGGCACATGTTTTCATTCAAGATAAGTTAGAGGATTTGTGACAGTAATTGATGTTGGGTGGAAAATTTCACATGTTTTCAGGTTTTGGTTGGGTAATGAAAATTGGATGGACTCTACATGCCCCAAGTTAAAAGTGGGTTATGTTAATTTTTCTTGGATTTGTTCTTAACTTCCCCTCTGTCTACAACTGTCAGAAAGTCTGTTCCCCTCAAGGCACCTTTTACTAGCTTGCTTAGATGGGAGAAGGATTCTCCTTCAGTAGAAGAGATCAGAAATCTGTGCACATATTCTAAGTCTCCCACCACTCATCAAAACATTAATTAAGAGTGCATGTGAAATTACTTACCCTCACGTTACATACAAGAATATGAGTCACAGGATCTTTAGAGTGACTTGCCTAACATTGCACATAAAGTCTGTAGCTGAACCAAGAAGGTCTCTTTCATCCAACATCAATGTCCTGTTAAATAAACACTCTTTCTACATTAATATGGTTTCTGTGGAAACTGCAAGAAAGGATTATCATCATCAAAGACTGAGTTTTCCCAGGAACTGTGATTCCCTGGCTCCACAGCAGATAACTCCCAGCCAGTGAAGACCCTTGGACACATCTGCAGACCCACATTCGCCCAGCAGCTCTGTTCATGAGTATAATATACAGCACTAAAATTCCTAACTAAAACAAGTACTCCTCTGTTACTAACATGAATTTAATACTTGTAAACATGTTCCTATGCATTTCTAGGTGCAGTAGCGCCATGCTAAACAGGCTGTCATAGAGATCTGGGGAATATAAATCAGATTAAATGACATTCAGTAACCCAGAGGATGAGTTTTGTAGACCCATCACCTCTGATTCACTAAAGGGAGACGTTACCGACCGGGGAATCTGGGCCAGAATGGAAAACTGGTTGATCTAGGAGTAGTTTTGAACTGTGTGGTGAAACACTGTGTGTATGAAATAATTATATATTCTTCAGAAAATCATTAAAATATTTAACTTCTTTACCATTTTTCTTTCTTTCACAGGCTCTTTACTAGGGACATAGGAGAGTTCAACTGTACACACTTTCCAAAGTGATTTAGGCCAGTGGTGGCCTGTCAGCACAGTTTCCTTTGAGAAGGAGCTCTCCTGCTTAGTAGAAGGAAGGAATTTAAGCCATTAAAGGAGGGTTTTCTGGAGATGGTATCTGTCTAGGATTGTACCCTGCTGACTAAGATCTAGATGTAAAGACAAACAATCTTGACGTGGGATTTCCATGGGATTCAGGATTAAAGAAGAATGAAGAAAAAGATCTCCCTACTGTGGAGTAGAAAGGCTTGGAGCTATTTGCTTTTGGGGGGCAGAAGCAAAGAGGGCTGGGGACTGAAAAGGCTGGAGGCCAGCACATTATCATTCTGAGCTGAGCTGTTGTTTTATGCTAAAAGGCAAAGGGGGAGAACAGTTTAATGGAACCTGTTATGTTTGTTTCCATGAGGAAGGAAAACAAAGCCAATACTAGTCTTCTTAACAATGTAGGCAAGCATTACACTTTTCTACCCACTTTTGTCCTTATTTTGGGGATAGCAAATGCAATGTTGTGATGATGACAGCATAGCATGTTGGAAAAGGGTGAAGAAAAGTCCAGAGGGGGATTGCTGGGGATGGACAAGGCTTGGAAGTGTCAGTGGTGTTCATGGGGTAGAGGAGCTTAGGAGGAATCAGTGGTTATTTTGGTGGGATGAGGTTGTGAGAGAGAAGATGGGACAGTTCAATAGGGCATGAAGGGAATGGCAAGTAAGAGTGTTTGGAAAGTAATGCAGGGTCTCCTTGTCTCTTGCTTGTCCTTGCAGGTATGCATGGACTTGCTACGAACCCGAGCTCTTACACATGAGTATTTTAAATATGTGAGGGAAAAAGGAGATACACATAATGCCATTCTTTCCATAAGAAGGGAAAAGAAGACATAGTGATGGATAGAAAATTCAGAAAAACCTTGCTGAGGACTTTTAATTTTGATGCCAAGTGGCTGTGAGTTAAAAAGTGTTGGGGCAAAGACTGCCTTGTGCACTCTAACCTGTGCATCAGCAGGAAGAGAGATCCATCTTGATCCATTACGTCCCTGTTTCATCTGACCAAATAATCTGCTCCCCCACCAACCCATTAACTTAAGCTATTATGTATGCTGTTTATGAGAAACTGAGGCAGGAATGGAGTCTTATACTGAAGGAGTGAGTCCCTGTTGAACTCTCCAGCTTCTCTCTGTTTGACGTGTATAGTACAATCCACATCTTAGCATCTTTTAAGATTTCTTAGTAGAAAAGGATGATCTGAAAAAATCAGGATGGGAGAGGAGCATTTTCACATCACCTCTGGATCTAAGTTAGAAGGAAAGGTGCTATCTAGGACCTTTGCCTAGATGATTGCCAGAAGATAATCTGCAGTGATACACTAAACAGATGCACTTTGAATTTCTCACTCTCATTTTGAACCACTAGAGAAGTTATTCCATAGCACTGTAGTACATCTCATAGCTCCCCTCCTGAAGCTGTGAACCTATGGAGAGGTGTTACAGAGGTATATAGCATGCTTATAGCAGCGCTACAAATTAAAAAAGCCATTGCTATGCAGTGCTTTCTTACACTCCACTCACTAATCAATAAATCTACTGAGGCAGTGAGCATTTTGTTCAGACCCCTTCTGAAACCTGCCTACAATCTTGAAGCAGTTGCATTTTAAGTAATGGACGACCATACTAGGTGTGAGCACACAAAAGTTACCAGATACTGTTCCTATCACCAGGTATGCCACAAGGATCTCACTGACATCTTCTGAACACACCTCATTTTCATCTTGTCCTCTGCAATAAACTGAGCAGGTTTAAAATGGCATTTGTGTTGTCTCTGCTTGCAAGAAATCTCCACCAATTTACTCTGCTGGTTGGCACGAACACTAAGCATACTGATCTGAAATAAAAAGAGGAACACAAATCTTTATTCCAAATAATTCATTCAGTGTAATGCCTGGGAAAAATCCTGACTTTGTCACCTTTTTTTGTTTTAATACATTAACCTTGGATGTTCAAAACAAAGCAAAAGTGAGATAACATCATTACTGTCTTGCTATATAAACAGAATGTATAAACAGTCTCTGCAGGATAGTAAATTAAAGTGCTCTTTGAATTGCATGACTTACATAACCTGTCTGACATTCTGCCATCTTTCAGTCTCTGGCCTTCACTTTGTGAGATAAGTTTCATATTCCACAGAAGTCCATTAAATCGAGATTCAATTAAACCTTTCCAATCTGTATGCAGTCAAAATATTTTCTTACAGTACAAGCTGTAATAAAGCATTCTCAAACCTAAAATGCCATGAAAGGAGTGTCTAACTAGAACCTCCGTACCTTCTAGGTCTACCATCATTTTTCAGAATCCTGCAGTGCATTCAAGTAATAAAGGTTAGAAGGTGTCTTAGTAATATCAGCCCTCATACAGTACAGCACTCAAGTGTGTGTTCAACATTCACCTGATGAATAACGCTCTCCTGAATGAGGATGAACCTAGCACACGTACAGTTAAACATGCACTCAAGGGCTTTGCTGAATCAGAGTCATTACAGCCTCAGTCAGGCAGATTTACAAAGCTCACATTTGCCTAAATGGGAGCACGGCCTGAACTAGGGCTAGAACAGACCTGCACATGTTAAGCGGCCTGACAGACCATATAGCTCATGCATAACAGGGATTTGTGCTGCTGCAGTGACTAGGAATAGTGCCAACCCCGAAAGTAGCACTCGAGAACCTCAGGAACAGTATCTGCTCCCATTTTTGGCATCTGATACACTGTAGAAAAAGGCAGAGTCCAGGCTCCAGCTGTTGCCTGCTCGTATTCTTTGGATGAGTCATGAAAGAGGTAACAGCTGGGACAAACCCTGTTAAGAGCCCTAACCTGAAGCCTGTTAGGATAGTTTTGCAGATGAATAAGGAACATGGTTATTTCCCCTTTGCCAGCTCTTTTAATTAGATCAGAATCTATCTCCCACTGAGTAATTTTTTCCACTGATGAGATGCATTGTGTCTAGCAAAGTCCTTCAGCATGGGGCATCTGGGCTGTTACTTGAGGAGATTTGGAACTGGGTTTTCTTTTGTTGCATTATACTTTTGCAAAACAATTATTAAACTTTTGTGCCCAAGGTAGATTACAGAGAAAATCATAAAAAATTCAAAATAAAATGAAACTATTTGAGGACTAAACTTTAATTATTCCCATTTTTTCAATGTTAGCAAAAGTAGAAATTAATGGTTAACAAAAAGGTTTTCTTTAAACTGTATATGCCTCCATCAACCCCTTTTCTCTGCCAAACTGTAATAATCATTTTTATAAGAAACGCACTGTATGGAGAAAGTGAAAAAGGAGTCCAAAATGGTAAGCTCAGAGGGCATAGAGTTGAAAGAGTGATATATCAACATGCCTAGAAATCATAGCTTTTCTTGGACTACAGCCAGCAAATTGTTAGTTTCTATAACACATGGTTTTATTAAAGATCTATAGTCCGATCCATTTCCTTGTCTGATTGGTAGAAATCTTTCTACTAAGTGAAATGTAAGTTGAATTGGGTATAACTGTGTAATGGCTATTAGTTGGTCAACAGTTACAAATAGTTTTTACAGCCGAAACAACACAGGGTATATTGCTAGACTAAAATCCTACTACATCCGTCTATAAAACTGAGGCCATTTTTGGTTAATAATTTCTGTATATTGATGACAGTTTAGCAGCAGCAGCTAGATCTGCTGATCTGCTGCCTGGCTGAGAAAGTTGTCCAGTCACATCACTGTCATGGGATTAGGGAGTTTGTGCAAAAATGTCCAGTGTTAACAGCAGGAGGAGGCCAAAGGCACCCTGCCTCTTTTTTCAGCTACTAAAATCCCATCTGGGCTTTACATGATTATATTCTATAGATGTAATATTATAAGTTAGAATTCTGGCCCTACAGCTCTGAAGAGCAAGTGTATCTGGAACAACCGTCCCTAGAGACACACCTTGAGGCCTCTGGACTGCTGGTTGCCCGTGGTGCATGTGGTTCCCGTGGGTTTCAGTCAGATCAGTTCACATATATCTGACAAAGAAACCAGGTCCCATCAGCAAAATCTCCCCTCACTCAGGTACTGCCACGCTTCGTGCCAGGAGAGCTCTGCTTACACAGGTAATTGCCACCTGCACATGGTGGAACAAGATAGTGCACTTAGGTTTGCATCTGAGTCTTAATGATCTGTGCTGTCATACTGTACTGCAAATCAGCTCTCTGACTCTTTCTAATTAAATGTTAAAAATAACAGCATATCAACAAAGCTATATTCCTCAGCTAAATTGTACAATGATTTATTTAGTAGGGTTTTAACCTGGGTGAGCAAGAAAAGAACGTGTCTCAGCAAAAAACTGCCGAGGAACATCTTAATTGCAATTGTTTTGAGATAAAATACTGAGGGCACAGGAAAGATTACAAATAATGATATTAAAATTGCATCCATCTGGCAGCAATTACTGTAGTTGAGCAACCAAAAAAAAAAATCCCATACCTTCCCAACTAGCAGAACAGTGAGTACTAGCTAACAGTAAAGAGTGATTTTGTAAGAATTTCTAACAGTCATATTGCAATAGAATTTTCACTTCTGCTGAGTACTTTCCACTTGGAAAGGTGATCACAAAGCTGTGTTTTGATTTCTGATTCAAAGCTCAGTACCCAACATGTGTTCCTGATACATTTTTTGACATCATGTGCTATATGTCTGTATGGTAATTACACCAAACTACTTTATAAACTGCTTATTACGGCATAATTGTTTCGTGTGTGTGGAGAGACAGAAAATCAAAGCATCTTAAAATAAAGCAACGGTAGTCTAAGAAGTGTGTACTTTAAAGGCCTTCACAGACTCTCTTGTGCCTTCGTTAACGTGCATCTGTGAGCACCACAGCCTCTGATGGAAGAGAACGGGTTATCTTCATGGGACTGACATTTTCTTTCAGATCTGGGACTGTGCCACTCTGAGAGAGAGAGTGCCTCCATCAGACCTTCGGTAGGGGAGGAATAGCACTGCCTTAGGCCATCTCAGCCATCTAGGAGACTTCATTGCCACTTGCTTTTCACATTTCTTGTTTCATTTTGCCTCAGTAGGCTGTCTCTCACGAAAGCATGATTTCCCTCACCGTTGTTCCAAGCTTTCTCAGTTTCAATCATACCCACAGAAGTCACTGATTATGCTTTGCATCTTTTGACTGCTTTAACACTATCATGAAAAACAAAAATGGAAACAGTTTTTATGACCTACCAGCCATTTCAGGATGTTTCCGTTTTAGTACATTTGATATGAGCCTTTTCTCCCAAGTGTAGGAATAATTTTTAATGTAGTTGAGCTGTATATTTTTCTCAGAAATTAACTCTTAATCTAAATTAAATGTCCTCAAAACAGTATTTTCCTTTTGCAAATGAAATGCTAAATGTACACATATTTTTTAAAAAAATAAGGTATTTTAAAGCTATTATTAAAATGAAATTAAAATATGATGTAAATAGTATCATACCTGCAAGATGCCTACATGAAAAATGGTGACAGTTCAGAAATAGATGCTTTTATGAAAAAAATATTTTGGAGAAAGAAAGACAGGTCACTTAAATATAATAAACAGAAAATACATTTTCCCTCTGGCCATGGTACCTCATCTTCCTTCAATAACACTCTAAAAATAACAGCACAGATTTCTCCTTACTCTTCCGTGATATTTGGGAATTGGAAGCAAAAGATAAAACATCATTGAAATAAGCATATTTTAATTGGTTCCCAGCTCATGTGGTCAAATGCAACTCAACATAGATCAAACAAATATATTTCTGTCATTTACAGACTTAAATAGACTTAGAATTGAGCACTCAGTGCATTAATCTGGTTTAAATCTGGTGGATCTGAACCAATGAATTATCACCCAAGAATCTAACCTGTGGGAACAGATATGAATAAAAGCCTCCTGCACCTATGTTTCACTACAGAATAATTATGGTTTTTAACTTCGTCTACTCCTACCACATCACATACACCTTTTTATTCATCAAGTGTTTCTGAGAGCTGTAGTACCTCAGGGAAAACCATCACCCCTGGAAGATTGTCTTGTCATTCATAATTCATTTATGGTTCCCCTCGCTGTAGATATATATTACAAAGCAAGATATGGAATTTGCAGAATATAGAAAAAAAAACATGTTGTTTACAGGAAACTGTATTTATATATTATATCTGTTTTAGCATTGCTTCAAATTATTTAATGTTCCTCCTTCTGGTCACTGATTTAGAAGGAATATTTGCACTTTCAGAGAAGGTGGCAATTGCCCCTGTTAAGCATTCAAATAATTTAAATTTGTCAACCAAAAGATGTTCTTACTTGTTTAGGATCTAAACAAAACCTTTTCTGAAACCTTCCCAGCATACAAAGACAGATAAGCTATTTGTATATGGCCCTATCTATATAATATTGATAAAGAAGAAAACAGGGCATCACAACTTGAAGAAAACCCCAGAAAACATTCACCAGAGTAAAATCCACAAGGCTAGTGAAATATGTCCCAAATTTACTAAGCCAAATTCATAGTCGTATTTAAAGTTAAATAAATTAAAAAAAACCCATCCAGATATACTTTGTATTCCCTTATATCTCTATAATCACTATGCGAGTGAAAGCTGTGTGCCAGCAGTAGATGTAAAAATGAGACACTTCTGTGACAAGGTAAGTCGTTTCTACACCACATGCTCATGTATAACCCCTGCATTTCCAGAGCAGTAAAAAAAAAGAATCATAGAATTGCTGAGGTTGGAAGGGACCTTTAAGATCATCAAGTCCAACCATTAACCTACCCTGACAAAACCACCTCTAAACCATGTCCCTAAGTACCACATCTACCCTTTTTTTAAACACCTCCAGGGATGGCGAATCCACCACCTCCTTGGGCAGCCTGTTCCAATGTTTAATAACCCTTTCAGTGAAAAAATGTTTCCTAATATCCAGTCTAAACCTCCCCTGACATAACTTGAATCCATTTCCTCTCGTCCTATCACTTTTCACCCGGGAGAAGAGGTCAGCCCCCACCTCTCTACAACCTCCTTTCAGGTAGTTGTAGAGGGTGATAAAGTCTCCCCTCAGCCATAAAGAGATCTCAGTATATATAAGAATCAGGATATTTGAGTAAGGGGCTTCCTGCGCCATTGGATCAAAGGTGAGCAGTGGCAGACTCAGGTTCCTGATTTGCTGATGAGACAGAATCACAAAACGACGGGATGGTTGAGGTTGGAAGGTACCTCTGGAGGCCATCCGGTCCAATCCCCCTGCTCAAGCAGGGATATCTAAAGCCAGTTGCCCATGACCATGTTCAAACAGCTTTTGAATATCTCCAAGGATGGAGAGTCCACGACCTCCCTGGGGAACCTGTGCTGGTGCTCAGTCACCCTCACCATAAAAAAGTGTTTCCTGATGTTCAGACAGAGCCTCCTGTGTTTCAGTTTGTGCCCATTGCCTCCTGTCTTGCCACTGGACACCACTGAAAATAGCCTGGCTCTATCCTCTTTGCACCCTCCCTTCAGGTATTTATGCACACTGAGACCATGTGAGCCCTCTCACAAGGCTCTTATTTTCACACTACGTTTCCCATTTGTAAGACAGAAATAATCCTTGCGCTTTCCTTTTTGTCTGATTCGATTTAGAGCATACCCTTCTCAGAGGCTGGTTCCTGTTACACGTCAGCACTGTGCCTGCACCAGCGCCATTTGTTCACATAGAAGCAAGCAGCAACTGTCGTCACTCCAGGTCTGAATTGGTAGGGTTTTGCTGTGATGCCAACTCAAGGCACACTATTCTGTGGTTTTGGACAGACATGATGATGCTTCGGCCCAGAGCCTGTCAGCAAGAGAGTATCCTCACTAAGAAGAAGGTCCCCAGCTGCTTATTGGATCTAAGCGAGGTTTCCTCATGAGATGGTTCATGATAAGCACCCCAGCTTTTGAGGACAGGCTATGTCTCTGACTTCCACTCTTGTTTCAAGCTGGATAAAGGCCTCCAATTAACTGAAGAGCCACTAAACCAGCCTTTCCCTTTCTGGAAATAAAGGAGTGCTTTTGGGTTTAAAATTTTGCTCTCCATTTACAAAAGTATATGAAAAGAAACATTAATTACAGATTTATTTTTTTTCATCCTTGCTGCTGGGCAGAGAGAATGCTGTATAATCTTGAGAATTCATAACATGTCTGTAGGCATACAGTTTTCTTAATTTAAATAAATGAAACAATTAGTAGCTTGACAAAAAGGGCTGAAGTTATTTCTTGTTATTCAGTTTCCAAAACAACCATTATTCAGTGTATTTTAGATCCAGAACAACATTTTTCAAATTAAATTAATTCAAAGAGTTCACAGGAAAATGCCTCAGGATGAGGTAAATACAGTATAATCTCTGACACAGGCTATTTTAATAGCTGTCACTGGCTTCAAACCTTCATGTTTCCATATAAGCATAAATCACAATTTGAAATTATTTGATCAGTAATGCAAAAAGAAACAAATAAGAAGAGCAGCACAAACAATGTCTATAAATAGACAGGGTCAAACGATTTTAAGAGAATAGTTCTTTCAAGAAAATATAAATTGCATGGGAATGACTCGATTTCAGTAACTTTTAATTTAAAAATGTGAAACATTTGCTTTATTTCCTCTTAGTCATTTTGTTTTCCATTTTTTGTGCATTGATGTGAAATTATTCTATATATAATAATAACAACTATTAACTTGATGTTGACATTCTGTGGCAAAAGGAAACATTTTAACTTTGTTCCAACAGGACAGAAATCAAGTTGGAAACATTTCTCACAGAAAGGAATGTAAGGTTTCTGACACCTTCCACAAGTTATCATATGGGTCATCTTCAACTGGCACAGCGATTAAGGTGTAGGCCAACTAATTTGTCTGCCCTGCATGCAACTTGAAAACTAATGTTTTCCATGTATAAAGAAATTGCCTGACTTAAACTCCTAAGTCAGGTACAAAACATTTCCTACTCCACTGGTCGATGTGCAAAAGAAGAATTGTCCCTCTTCATACTCCGAACACCCTATGTTTTTCCTCACTCATCCTCTTCTTCATCAACATCATCGTCTTCCATTTGTCACTCCTCAGTAGGCAAAACAGAAGTCTATCAACAGATTGTTCTGGTATTAGAGAAATGCTCATATCTATGAATATTTCTCTTCTATTTTGAGTTCTTTAAAGTCACATTTGTTTGAAAAAAATATTTTAAACTATCAGCTTCCTCCTGTGTGTGTCTGCAGATACTGGTGTCAAGTATTACAGGCTTGGTCCTGCTGTCACTGAAGTCCTTCAAAAAATGCCTGCAGAGATCAGGTACACTGGAGCAGCTGCTGCGGTAAACCCAACTACAAGATTGTCGAAATTAAATGACAACAACATTGTGGAGTATATTAATTTTCTACTAGGTGGGAGTCCATCCCACTGATTTCATTGGCAATGTGGATGGAGGTACATATCTGCTTACTATTCCAACACCACCACAAAAAGCTATTATGTCAGCAACATACAGCTAAAACAGTTTTGGAAGAACAATCTGGATTTTCATCTGCCTCGTGTATCAGCAGTGAAATTGCCAGCTAAACCCTAATTGTGGATTCTTTATGACAGGTAATAATAGGAGATGCAGGGAAGAGCACAGCTTGTATTTCAGCTACCATGCTGAGCTGAAAGAGCTAGCAGCTTAAAAAAAACCAAAACCATGTTTTGATTTGTAAGCAATGCACATTGTATTTGGGTGTCACCAAGAAAGAATACACAAGGGACCATACTGTAGATGGAAGCTGACCCTGGGGAAGTCAATAGGAATTTTCCCAATGACTTCAGTGAAACCGGGATTTCATCCAATATCTATTTTCTCAATATCCCGCAGCTTTGCAGGCTTATAAAAAAAAAAAACCTAACAAACCAAACAATACTCGTAAAGAACACAAGAAAGATTTCTCTGCAGAAAAGTATCTTTGTTTCTTTGTCAAATGCTCTGCTTTGCAATGTAGGCATGCTGCTCCCACTGACTTTGGCAGGAGCAGCGCATACTCACACGGTGAAGAATTTGAGCCTTGAGCCCGGTGCCCACTCAGTGGTTTGGCACACAACCACTGAACCCTTTGGATAGTGGTCTTGTTCCTTCTGCCTATGTGTTGATGGGAATTTGACATTATATCCACATCTAATCTAGCTCTTGATAGGTCTCTGAGCAAAGCACAACCTCAGATCATAAATGAAACTAACTCTTTTAAATGCATACACCCAGCTAGAAGTTTTGTGACAGCAGATGGCTTCTAAGTTAGCTTTGCTGTAATGTAACATCATATATTTTTTTTTCATCAGTCTAATGTAACTTTCCCTATAGCTAGTTTTGTGCAGTAACTGTCTCAGTAAATCTCTCATTTAAAAAGGTGCTGGAGCTGATGACGGAACTTGGAAACACACAGCAGGGTTTTTAAGATGAATCTCAGACACATTTCCTAGAATATGAAGCCTGCTCAGGTTAGCAGTTTTAAATATAGTCTGGTTGGGAATGACTTTTGCCCTCACTTCGTTGTAGTTGTCAATTATTTAGACAGGCATCTGACATTCCCAAGCCTGGTGTCTCTTGTAGTCTCATGCCTGGCAGCAGAGAAGAGGTCTTTGAGCTCATTCTTTTCTGCTTTGCACCCACCAAGCTCATGCTCAGAGAAAGTATGAAGTGATTCTAAAATGTCACAAAGTTGGAATAAAGTCATCTCACCTCAAGAATATGTGTCATGGACAAAATAAGCCAACAGGAAGGGGAGCTCTGGACCAAATTCTGCTTTCTGATACATAATATTGTTTTTCTCTGTTTACTCTTTTCAATGGCAAAGTAAAGGTGTATTTGTTCTTCTAAGTCTTAAGCCAGGTTTTCCCTCACTGTAATAAATGATTTAGACAAATATCCTTAATTTTCATTCCATGGTCTTCCTACTTAATCTTTGTCTAAAGGTTTCCATTATATAGAAAAGAGTTTATTAAGAAAAACTGCAGTTAACTATGTGCAGAATTCGACTCACATTTATCAACATGCCACCTTCTTTTTTTTTAAGTATTATATGTTGATTCTGCAAAGTACAGGAGACTTCTTATTTATTTTGAGGGGGAAGTTTTAGGTGAAGAACCCTTTGATCTAAAGCTTCATGGAAAGCTAATAAAGTTCCTAAACATAGATCCAGTAACAGCTACTTAAAAATATGGATTTTGATGGAATGCAACTTTTCACTCCTTATTTTTAATAAGCATTTGGAAGGAAGAATCTTTCACAGTCACTGGTCCTTTAATTCCACATCCACTTTTTTTTCTGGTGCCACCACAAGACTGCTTGATAACGGCAATCTCTTAGAATATAAACATCTTTTGGAAAAGGAAAGGATATGCAGAGTCCAGTTCTGCTCTCCGTCACAGTGATCCAGTCTACAGTCTCCCTCAGCTTGTGGAAGCCTCTGAGTTCAGCAGCACTTTGCTGCTTCACGCACTGGCTGTTAGGGGGAGACCTCATCTCCTCCAATGAACTGAGTGGCTGGGACTTGAAAAAGAAACCCAAGTAGTAAAAATAAGGAAAAAATAACAGCAGCAAGTTGTTTCCTTCTCATCACTTCTATGAAATTAATTTCCCTAAATTTAGCTACTCTGAAGCTAAATTCCCAAGGAGCCTCTTCTTAGTCTTTTCTGTATTAACTTGTGGGACAGAGCAGCAAAGGTGTCTCTCAATGGCAGACACACTGGTCTGAACCTGCACCAACAGGCTGCCCACCGTTACTCCACCTGATCCCTTTAAGCCCAGGAGTAAGAGGCGGCTGATCCAACTCCCCATGCGCTGCTCATTACACAGTCTGCTCTGCCTTAGCTACACTGACTCAGTCTTGAGTGAATATTTGATTGTGGTCTAAAAGAGCTAACATTGCTAATTATTTCAGCTGCTAATTATTCTTGTGGAGACTTGGTCTCAGCTTCTTGGAAAAACACAGATTGGTCTTGTACTTAGTTTTTGCACTGCGACTCATTTTAGCCAACGGGAGGTGCTTTGTGTCTGCAGAGCATTAATGAGTTGGTATCTGAGCAGTTTTAATAGCATAACTGTTAAAAAAATGCAGTTCATTTGTATAAATGTGCATATGCACACCCTAATTATACCGGTTACACCAGTTTCTCCTGTCACTAACATTCTTCAAGCTCCACCAACAGCTTAGGCACTGAACCTTGCAACCTTCAGATCAATGGCAGATTTAACGTTGCTGTACATTGTCTTAATACCAGAGGGGAACAAAAGCCATCTACTGCTGGTGCCAGTCAGGCTGACCAGGTCTGTCTGGCAGTGAAGCTAGCTCTTGAGCTTGGCAGAGCATCTTGTGTCTACAGTTTCATTAAGACCCAACTCCTCTACACCTGTTCAGGCCCTCATGGACTACAGGGCCAACGCTGAAGATTAGTACTTTGCATAAGGTTTTGTCAGATAGCAAATCAGCTGGGACTCATGTTCCAGCAAGCTGTGCCCTGCAGGTTGAACTTTATTCATGAGGAGGACATCAGTCAGACAACCGCTGCCATGCAGTTTTCACAAGCCGGGTAAATTGGTTTCCAAAAGTGTGACTTCACAGCAATTGAATTCATGTTCTGCAATAATGTTGCTGAGGTGTGGGTATAAATGGCAAGGGTGGGGGAGGCCCTAATGACTGACCTCTGTGGGAGGAGGTCAGGGACCACCCTGTGCCAGACACAGCCATCTCCAACCATCTCCACAATGGACCCATCACAGGACACAGCTGAGGCAAACAGTGGAGTTGGTGTTGCCTCTGGAACAGTCAGAGGAGTTTGTGGTGGCTCGGTGAAAATGTATTTCAGAAATTAGAGAAAAGGAACAGCAAGGTAAGAAGAGCAAAAGGTGCTCTATGCTGGAGCAGGGACACCCCCACAGGAACTGCAGCCCGTGGAAGAGCCGACACTAAAGCAGGTGCACCCCCAAAGAGACTGCAGCCCATAGTATTTAAATTTTTGTCATCTTTGTTTTACAATACCTGAATCAGTAATTAAATGTTGTAAATGAAGTTAAATTCTCCAAGTTGAGTCTGTTTTGCCCATGACAGTAACTGCTGAGTGATCTCCCTGTCATTGTTTTGACTCACGAGTTTTCTCCTCTTCTTCCTATTTTTTTCCCTGTTCCACTGGAAGGCGGGGAGTGAGCTGTGTGGGTGCTTGGCTGCTAGTCAGGGCCAACCCACCACGTAATGCTCATTTTTTGTAAGAATTATTTTTTTGCTAAATATTTCTTGTATATTGTGTATATTTTAACTCCTTTTAAAATACAAGAAAGTAGACTTGACAGCAATGCATGATGGAAACCGAAAGAAGGAAAGCAGTTTGTTAGCTCTAAATACCACCAGGTGTATGGGTGGACTTCATGACAGGCATCATGCAGGATATGAACACATATTTGGGGTCCTTAAACTCTGACAGAAAATTTAACCACTTAAAGATACATACATGTGGTTAAGACTTACTGACAGAAGCACAAGTATTAATTTTTTGCCTGTTTTCAAATATTTAAGGCTTTACAGGTTACATATAATTTTCATTTCAGTTCAAAGTTACCTATTGCAGTTAGTTTCTGTTAACTGTATAGAAATAATTCTTTGAGGAATACTACATTACTAGACATGCATATGTGTAGGAAGCCAGCTATCAACGTCACGGTCAAATATCCATGTTTCATTCCATCTCAAAATGTGTCTAGCCCTTCTTTGTCTCTATACAAAAACAACAGTTGAATTCCTCCAAGTTATGAGACCTTGCTCATTTTTATCCGAACATTGCATATGCCCAGGTATATGCAGTAGGTAGCTTCTTGCTATTTCAGCTCAGACAAAATTCAGTATAGATAAAATTGCTGTAGCTCATCTGTTCAGTCATCCAGAATAGTTTTTTATATTTCTTGACCTCTTTGTCCCGTTTCAAATACAATTAGAAATGTTTTTTCTTTTCTCTCTAGTGTGCCTTCTGCCCCTATTTACCCTCACTTTTTAGTTATTTCGCTCTTTAATTGCACCTAGCTCATTCTGAGGATTGCTTTTTCATGACATATATATTATTTAAGGGGAGGTGCTCTAAAGGTAATAATGGCAATATGTTCTATTAAATATGACATTTTGCCAAATACAAATATAACTGACCTCACTAAAAATAAGGGCTGATCAGACGAGTATTGAGCAAAAACAATGGAACTTACTATTAGAGTTTGTAAACGTCATGGGCTGTACAACTTTTTTGAGAAGACTCACTTCAGTTTCAATTTTCAGTTTCAATTTTCTTTTTTTTTTTTTAAAGAGTGAGCTCTAGAGTATGAGTTTTCCATGAGCAATTGTCCAACTGGAGACATTGCTGTGCAGATGCTTTGAAGTACAAAGAAGTATCTTTAAAAATAAAGCCCTACATATATTTCAGAGAATGTTCCACATCAGCAAGAACCCATACAGATGAGCTGGTAGGTGACAAATCTAAAAAAAGAGGGAAGAGGCATCTCAGTATAAAAATCTCTCCTGAAAAGAGTGGTAAAGTTACAAAGTACATGACAAAAGGAGAGGGTTTGAGACGGTAAGAACTGACTTTGCCTCACCTTTGTTAAAAAGGAAAAGTATATGAAGAGTTTAAATTTTTTTGTTTGTTTCTATTAGTAACTAATAATTTTCATAATTAAATCTGTCTCAATACACATGGGCTTCAGGCATCTTATGATGATGATGAGAAAGTGGTTTGCTGTATGTGTAATGAAACATCCTACACTGGTATTTCACAATGTTATCTTTGGAAAACCTTAAATAAACTCCAAGCAAATTAGAAGCTATGTACACTTCTTCAGGTTAAAAACAGTTTTAAGCACATCAAGAATGAGTACTCCAGTAATTTTTTTGTCCTCAGTGTCTTAGAACAGGGTGATTCAGCTCAAAGCATCCAAAGTGTGCACAGGAAGAGGAGCTGGGATGTTTGCTGCTGATTCAGATAGGGTGCAACATGCTTAGTCTTGATCTGGTCAAATAATAAAGTGATTGCTTGATGCTATGCTGAGGTATGAGCACTTTCATGGTCTCTTCTTCAGTAAAGCTCATCCTGTGTTCTTCTCTGGATATTTGCTTGGCCTTGCAAATCACCTTGGCTATCTTCTCACTGTTTATTTTGGTGAAATTGCTAAACATCAACCTCTCATTACCTGCTTACATTTTCTAGATTAGTGAACCATATCAATGGTGCAATTCATTTTTCTACCAGGTGACAGACCAAGAAGGAAACTGTATTTTCTCATGGTCAATTTCTAATTTAACTACAAACCCACTTAACTAATCACATTTATTAGCATCCTTCTCATATAGTAGGTTTCTAGTTTGGAATTGTTCATGGAATAATTTCTGCAAAATGCACATAAAAAATTAATTAATGAAATCAGCATGAACAAATACAGTAAATTACTTCTTTGTTTGTCTGGCCACATAATTTTGTAGACCTTTGTTCTGTTTACTTTAATGCAAGAAGAAAAAACATTAACAGTATTAGTCCTGTGTGGTTGTGGGGGTAGATGGTTTCTGTACATCCTAATGATGATGACGGTTTATTGCCAGACTTCCAGTTCTTCATTCATTACAATTCACAAATGATAGAGCTTTAACAACATTGTCAGAGTATAAAATAATCATTAAAAAAAAATGAGACAAGTGAAATTCTCAGTACATAATATCAACCCAAGATAGACTATCTATACATACTGAGCACAGGCAAATCTACTCTTGTAGCATAAGTAAATACTTTGAGTCAAGGACTCCATATGAAATTCTAATGGTACTAAGACAACACCAAAATGGGAAAGAAGTCCTTCAACCTTGACTTTATGGGGGTGCAGACACAGCAGGACACATTTTGGATGCTATCAGAATGCAAATAGTAAACATTGATAGCTCTCTACTGTACCTGCTGCTATAGCTCAGAGCACTCAGATGGCTAACAGGATATGTGATTTTTCAGGAGCTCTTCTTTCAGAGGCTCACTGTGATCCTGTTGGCCTTAGTAGGAGGACTGTTTGATCAATGCTGAGTGTCTTGGCATCCCCAGCTGAGGAAGCCATAAAAAGTTTTAGACAGAGTCTAATAGTACTCCTACAGAAGTTCCCTCTGCAAAAAAAAAAAAAGAAGTTAGGTTGAATAAAGGAGACAGGTTTTTTTTTTTTCTGTATTACTGAGGAGACCGAATATCTGTCTGGATAGCCAGATTGGGCTGTAAATCACATTGGGAAATCTTCTCGCTTGAGGAAGAAATCTTTCTAGATAGTACTGGAGACAAGCCAGAGGGATTGGTTATTGTAGGCTGGCCTGAGAAACAATCAGTCCTCTGTGATAGTTCACTGCAAGCTAACAGAATGCAATCTGTAAGCCTTTCCTTATTCTGAAGCAGATAGCTCTCTTGGATGCTGGAGAAATAAAGCTAATTTGTTAGAACTTCTCTAGCTCCTTCTATTTCTATGGGTCACCAGGGTATTTATTGTTATCCTGAGAGTGACTACATAAGGCAGACGTATGGTTTAAGTGAAACACAATGAGAATCTACTGTGAGTTTTGCCACAAATCCTCATTGAGGCCATAATAAATTGGAGGCCAAAATAATGGTCATCTGTTATGAGCCCAAGTAGCACAGCAAATTAGTCTATCGAATCTATAGTCTCTACAGAAAGAATAACTCTAATAGTCACATCAGCTCCCCAAAATGAATATTAAATTCCTCCTAAAATCCAATCCTTAAGAAAATATTTGAACTTGCTTTCCTAGTAACCTGCCACATCAATCCAGACAAGCAATTCCACCCACTACAAAGATTGCAAAAGGATGGATTTTGAATGATCTTTTAAAGTCAGCACATTTTGTTGCTGATGGAAAGAGAATACAGTGCTGACTGATGGGAATTCCTTCCACTTCTTTCTCTCAAACACATCGTTGCTAGGAAGATTCTGTAAATGGTGTGGACAAGGCCATACCGACCATGTTGTGCAACACACTGGTCTCAGTTTTAAAGTCCTAATCATGTTTAAAAAATAGGAAGAAAATATTTCTTAGTAGCGTAATCTTCCAAAGAGGAGGAGGAGTATATCTAAGACAAAAAAACCTCAAGAAGTTTCTCCATTTCAAGATGAATAAAATAAATGTTCAGCCTAGAGCAGTCAACATCATCTTCATTTTTATTTTGTTTCATGCCACAAAAGAATCAATATATAACCTGGGTGAGGGATACTGGGTGTGCAGTATGAGCTGTGCTATGCTTTCCAAAACTACAAAATAATTGTTAAAGTGAAAAACTTGCAGCATTACTTTGATCACCAAGGACGTCCTCCAGCTCAGTAAATCTGTCAACAAAGCTGCAAAACACAGGATTTTACACTTTGGGGAAGAAAAATAAAACAATGGAAGGCTCCTGATTTTAAGAGAGTGGGAGAAAAGGAGGAGATTGTAGTGTCTAGCGGGAGAATTCCTTGTAGCAAAATTTACTGATGAATGCAAAAGCCTGAACAGAAGAACAAGAGTCCCAATAAATACTATCTAATAAAATAATATTTAAATGCATCAGTCCTGAACTACAGTAGACCACACTTCAGAAAGCATTGCTGGTATCATGTCTCCAAAGGTCACAAGCCAAAACCATCACACACATTTTTGTGCAGTCTTGTATATGTAGTAGCTTTGTCTGAGACAAGGCTGAACTTCAGATGGAGTTTTATAATATAGCTTGACTCTGGAGAGGCGTTCCTCCTATGTATGTGTCCATACATATACTTGTGCACAGTAAGTCTTTTATATGTAGCACACAAAAAAATATTGACAAGGAATTATATCTAACATAGTAAAATGTAGTGAGGGAAAAACATGCATCAAATTCACAGTTAATGTAACTCCATTATTGTCTATTAAATCATACCACTTTGTGATATTTATCTCAATTCACTTACAGCAGAGATAAAATAACACAATGTCTAATTCACTGAGAACTTAAGAGCTAATTCTGTAGATATGCTAACTCTGTATGTGTCTAATTGAAACAGACTAACAGAGAAAGAGAGGACGATGCAACCAACATCCTATTAATGTCTATAGCTAACAATGGACTGCTAAATATTTTGAACTCATGCTTCAGCTGGCACAAGTATCAATTTACACCAAATAAGGACCTGAATTTTTATTTATCACTAATGCCCAACAACATTTCAACAGATTTATTTCTATTTTAATCGTATAAGGTTGATTCTGCTCCAGTCTTCATGAAAGCATGTTACAGAACTGAAGTAAAATGTATGTCTTTGAGTAGATATGTCTGGATTTGTGGGTGAAGGAAGAGCAGTGGATGTCTTTTCAACCTTAGCAAAGCTTTTGATGCTGTCTCTCAATACAAGAATATTGTTAATATTCTTGTATTGAAGTTGGGACACTACAGTACAGATAAGTGAAAATTAAATGGGTGAAAAACTGGTTGGACAGCTGGCCTCAAAGAGCCGCAATTAATGAGCCGTATACTACCTGGAGGCTGGTAACAAGTGGAGTATTGCAGCCATCTGTACTGGGACTGGTTCTGTTTAACATCCTTATTAGTGACCTGGAGGAGGTGACAGAATGCTGCTTGATCATCAAGTTTGCAGATGAGACCAAGATGGGTGGTGCAGTTGACATGCCGGAGGGAAGGACCACCATCCAGAGGGACCTAGATGGGCTGGAGAAATGGGCTGACACAAATATCATGAAATTCAGCAAGGACAAATGCCTAAGTCCTGCACTGGATTGGACTAACCTCTTGCACCAATCATGGCTGGGGGCTGCCAGGCTGCAGAGCAGCTCTGGGGATATCGGTAGACAGTGAACATGAACCAGGAGTGTTCCCTTGGCAGCAAAGAAGGTCAGCAGCATCCGGGACTGTATTAACAGCAGCAGAGTCAGTGGATGGAGGGAAGTGATTATGCCTCTTCACTTGGCACTCATTAGACCGCATCTAGATATTGCATCCGGTGTTGGGATCCTCACTACAAGAAAGATGTTGATAAATTGGAGTGAGCTTAGTGGAAGGCCACTAAGATGCTTGCAGGATGCAGCATTTGCCCTGTGAGGAGACTCTGACAGAACTGGCTTTGTGCAACTTGGAGAAGAGATGGCTCCAGGGGCCCTGGCAGCAGCCTGATGTGGGGAAGTTATTGAGAAGACAGTGTTGGGCTCTTCACAGTTGTCTGTAGAGTTGTGCATAGTGGCAGGCTGAGAGGCAACGGGCATAAGATGAGAGACTTCAAAGAGCTATTCAGACTGGATATAACACAGAAAAAGAAAAAAAAGAATGGTCATGAAGACACCTGAGTAGTGGAAGACAGTACCTAGAGAGATTGTGCTGTCTATACCTCTGGAAGTTTTCAATACCAGGCTGGACAAAGCCCTGGAACAACATGATCTGGTCCCTGAGCTGGTCCAGCTCTGAGCAGGAGGTTGGGCAAGAGACTTCCTGAAGTCTTTTCTCACTTGTATTGCCCTAAGATTCTAGGACAGCATTAACTATGTATTGCTGAGAATATGAGCAGGCAAATTTTTCTCATTCCATTTTATTGCTTATACACAAAGGTCCCTGGTCTATCCCGATGTGTGTTTTCCTAAGGAAAGTTCTGCCACGCAGGAAGTAAACCTTAGTAATAAAACTGACAAACTCAAGCAAACTGCTTGAGTTCCTCAAACTGCATTGGAAATGATTCACTTAGTATTTTGAACAGGCCCAAGTCAGTATTTTATATAATTATGCAAATATTCACCATGGAATAGTCAAACCTGAGATGATTCAGCACATAGATCACATGGTATGATTCTGCCCCATTCCTGGCTGAGTATATTAATCTTAGTCAGGCATGAATATTTACAGTTACGAAGAATAAACTTCCCTTTTTAAAATATTTCGTAATTTTCCCTTAGAAGTCACTGTTCTGGTAAATTTTCCTGAAACTGGATTAATTTATTAGAACATTTGCAAAAAAGCGACACAAACATAAAGACTGTAGTTGAAGGTTTCTTAAAGTCCCTCAGAATATTCACATTTCAGATTTCTGATTTCAGAAGTTTTAGCTGTTTTTCAATGACTGCTAACTGGTACACATGATAGCAGAGTCAATGTTCATTGCTCTTCTAGCTCAAAGTCATGGAACAGACAAGGAGGGAACTATGAAGACAAATATAATAGTAGGCTGCTTTGATTTGCTTTATTATCACTTATATGTATATAAAAATTTATACATATATCTATATATATATCGCCAGAAGAAAAATAAACACAAAACTCATGATGAATGGCTTAGTCTTTTAATTATGCTAACTGTTAAAGAAATCTCTGCATAAGACTAAATTAAAATAAATTATGTAGAAAGCCCTTATCAGTATCGGCTATTCTTTTCAGGTTTCTTATATAGCGTTTCTTTCCATTTTAATCATCTCAATCATTGTAAGCTCTCAAGGGCGTATGCTTATGTAATTTTCCTATAATCATTTCCTCTTAAGTTTATTGAATATCTAAAATCTGTTACCACTGGGAAATAAAAGTATTACTAATTTCAAAGTAGTATAATTTAAGTACAACTTGAAAACGTGAAGGGCTACTCCAGAGAATTTCATATGGAGGAGAGTAATCCATTGCAATGAGTATTTCAAAGTGGAAATTTAAGGCTACAGTTGTAAAAGATTCACATACCATTTATAAAGCTTCAGTTAGTCTAAACTACCAATGTCAAAGCTATTGTTTTCTAAATCCAGTGCACAGCTGTGTAACTTACAGGGTTTGGGGCTTTTCCTCTTGCCAGTAACCTATTTGCCATTACACTCAAGACACAGAAGACAATTTGAAAAGACAGGAAGCATGAAAACAGATGTTCCAACTGTAAAATAATAGAAAAAGAGGGGTGGAGGGGAGAGAAAGAGAGAGTTAAACTATGGCAAAAGTGACATAACGAGTTTACTAAGTATATAAAAAGATAGGGAAGGATCAGAGGAACAAGTTGGTCAGGGACAGGCCAGCATGGTTACTGCCAGAATCCTCATCTGCTAATTCAACATCTTCGTTAACACTTGACCCAGATGCTAATTCGTCAGCAGATTTTTATAGTGTGATGGGGCTGTTTAGAAGCTGATTACTGTCCACAAATTAAGACCAATAGATTTTCTCATTTTTAAAAGTAATGAAATAAAGGCAGAGTATTTGACTCCAAAATCAGGTCTATCAGAGTGAGGAAATCCAACCCACCAACACTGCAGCAATTCGATATAAAAGTCAGACATTAAAAACAGAAGAGATAAAGGGCTTGAAGTGCTGCGACTACCCAGCAGAATTCATCCCATGGTTGACTCCTATAATGTAAAGTACACTGAGTCAGATTCTCTCTTCAGCCTAAACCCACTTGTTGCAAAAGGAACTAATGATCACTTACATTTTGCTATATTGCATGTATATTGTAATGTATATTGCTATATTGCATTTATATTGCAATGCATATTGCTATGTTGCATGCTATATTGCATGCTTATATATGTATATTGCACGTAGTTTAGTTTGCTGCTTAAAGCTGGCCTGAATATAACCTAGGGCAGCCTTAGGGCTCTTCTAATTTAGAATGGTTTCTTAATACCCTAACATAGTGGAGTAGAGCTCCCTTCTGCTTCCTGTCGTTATCAGGTATAAATATAGTTTAGCCAATTGTACCCAGCCAAAGGAAAGAAACAAACAACTTTTCTGGGCTAATCTTTGTATCAAGGCCAGCCCAAATTGGCTGTTTTGTTGGAAAGTGGTCAGATAATCTGGCCCAAGGGACAGAAAAACACCAATTCAAAATATCTGAAATATAAATGTGGCCTGAATATAACCCAGGAAGTTTGGTTTGTTTTTCCAAAGCACGACCTGAGCTGAACCACCCAGTCAATATTTGCAAGAACAAACAAATAAAAGCTGTAAAATTCTTGGTTCCAGTTAAATTCCCTTTTCCTGTTAGATTGGTGTAGAAAGATTTTACATCTGCTGTATGTAGAGAGCTGCCAATTTAGTCAGCATTTGGGAATCCCCGGATGGCATAAGAAAGGACAAAGCTTTTGCACAACGTGCTGCAATAGTTCTGGACAGAAGAACATTCCTAGGAGAGCTAGAACAACACTTCAATTTACTTGGGGGCTTGTTCCTCACAGTGCTAAAATCACTGAAAACATTTAACCAGCTGAGCTGGTGAAAATCAAAGCTGTGTAGTTCCATTGTTCAGCCCACAGCATGGCCCAGGAAGTGATAATTGAATCAATATGAGAAGCAGTTCAAAAAACCTGATCATTTTGGCTTCTTCTCAGGAAAGCAGGGAATCATTTTAAGACAAAAGCTGAGTCCTACTTTCTTGTCCACTTGTAAAGCACAATAAAACCCCAATCCTCAGCCATTACTAGGGTAAGTCAGGAATAAAATCCTGCAAAAGCCCAAGAACAGTTGCCATGTCTTGATTTTTGGACAGAAATCTGAAGAACAACTGCACTGAATTGCCAGTAAATGTGTGTTTCCAATGTGCAGTAAACATGAAATGTTCTTAAATTAACATCTGCTGTCCTCTGTCATCACAAGTTCCATTTGACAATTCCTTTTCATAGGAACAAATAGCTACAGAGAGGAGTATTTCATAGAATGGTTTAGGTTGGAAGCGACCTTAAAGATTGTCTAGTTCCAATACCCCTGCCATGGGCAGGGACACCTCCGACTAGACCAGGATGCTCAAAGCCTCGTCCAGCCTGGCCTTGAACACTTGCAGGGATGGGGCCTCAACAGCTTCCCTAGGCAACCTGTTCCAGTGTCTCATCACTGTCAAAGTGAAAAATTTTTTCCTAATATCTGTTCTAACTCTGTGCTCTTCCACCCCTTGTCTTATCACTCCATGCCCTTGTAAAAAGTCCCTCCCCATCTTTCCTGTAGGCCCTCTTCAGATACTGGAAGGCTGCTACAAGGTCTCCCTGGAGCCTTCTCTTCTCCAGGCTGAACAACTCCAACTCTCTCAGCCTGCCCTCATAGGAGAGATGCTCCATGTGCCATTTGATCTAGACCCTCTCCAGCAGATCCGTGTCCTTCTTTATCGATAACCAGACCTTTAGGTATAATAAGTCATTAATATTTCCTCTTAAATATCTTAAATGTCACTACATCTTTTAGACCTGCAGTAGAATCTGCCATGTGGATTACAGCAATCTGGTTCCCTTACTCCAGACTCCTCATTGTCTAGCTGCAGTATCCTCTCATTAATTATTTTGGACTTATGGGGAACTTTCATTTTCAGACTACTATTGGAAATATGTGATTTCTCAGTGCTTTGCACCATTAAAGAAAAGTACTCTTCAGCTTTGGCCAGATTTCATTCTTTCCCACACCAAAAAAGGTATCCTTGAAATAAATGCAACTCTCCTGTAATGATGTAAACTAATATCTAATCCAGCTTCTGATTTGTGGAAGGTTTCTGGAAAATTACTGAGCTTCTGCATTAAATTATAGTCTACAGTGAATATCCTCCTGCTATTGTGCTTTTGGGTCTGGCTAGCATTGTAGTTAGACAATTGCCAAAAACTTCTGTTGTTTGGGATACGATGTCATGTAGATGTGCCCATTCTTCTTCTGTTCATTTAATACCTTCATCCTGAGATATCTGCCTGGCTCTACTTATTTAACACCAAAGTGCACCGTTTCTTTAAATGCTTTTATATGAGACTAGCAGAATTTTGGAGGCAGCCAGCTTGCTGTCTGCAGCCAACAGATATGGGCCTCCAGAGAAGGACCTTCTGCTAAGCAAGGATTTGTGAGTAATCCAGGCCTTCAGCACAGCACAAAAAGAGAAATTTTATATTGTTATTTTCTTCACAAATGTACATATTGGGGTGGTAAATAATTGCATACTTGGCTCTCCTATCTAGGATGCCGTTAGTCTTTCTGTTCAATGGGGAGCAGATTTTTCTTCTGTTACTCTGTGTAAGCATTTATATTAATGATTCACTAATGAACTCCAGTGGAATTTGGTTCTCTATATACATAAAAGGATTGAAAAAAAAACTTTCTATCAACACCTCTATTATTACCCAAAAAACTTTTTTCTTCATATACCTAAGGCAATATGAATTATGCAGGATGGGATTTAATATTAGTCTGATGTTGTGATTGGAATACTACTAGTTACTGAGTCATATGGCTAAGACTTCAGAGAAGTGGCAAAAGAACTAGCTTTCAAGGAGTTCTATCAACCATTTCATAAAAATTGTATGAGAGCAGAAGTTGAAAAACAAAAGAAATATGAAATATAAAAATGACATCACACATCAAAAGTTAATATGAAGTTCCACCAGAATCCCTGCTAGCCATTCAGAAGAAACACTTCTGAGGCAGCACAAGTTGGCATTTGGCATTGAAAATTTTGAAAGTTGTTTTCCCTTTTGTATTTAATTTTTCTCATAAATACTTGATTCAATCAAATTGAGGGGACGTTGAGTGCTGGTGAAGCAATTTGCATATTTAAGTCTGGAAAGAGTCATGTGAGAAGCCTGTGATGGAAAAGAATTTCTTTCAAGAGAGGCACAGAAAAAGTAAACGTGTATCACTGTGCTGAGTGACGGAGAGGATATGAAAGGAGAAAGAGAGAGAAGACAACGGAAGATACTCTAAATTTTAAACAGGTTGTTTGTGGCATGATATTTAGGGACCAACACAGAGCTAGACGTTGTCCTGCTAAATGTGTGCTGTGTAATTCAAATTTTCCCTCTATTTTCATCTAAAATGGCTTATGCGATAACTGATTTTGGCCAACAGAGTTTATTCAAATACTAAATAAGTAGAAAGTTTGCTATCTTTTTATTTAGGATTTCTACATTAATTTCCATGGTAGTAGGGCAGCTAACAACACACCTACAAGCTAGCATTTTAATGTGGTGATTTTGTGCTTAATTCCTTTGTGTTGCCTTTGTAAATTTTGCATTACCATTTCCAATTAAGCAAATGACAGCATTTTCCAATTAAGTTCAGTGAAAGCTGTGAAGAAAAGGTTGGTTACTTTGGTTTTACATTTCCACAGATGCAAGCAAATTTTAACCTAATGCAGAACTCAAAGAATAAACTCTTTAAAACGAACTGATACATTGCAGAGCAAGCTTCGAAATGACACAGGCTTTTAAGCAATGAAGATTCAGGAAAGACAAAGAATATTTGCCGAAAAGCTTGGGTGAGAGACATTTCTCCATTGTGAGAACTATCGTTGAGATTTGTTTGATATTTCGTCACAATGAGCCCAGCCTAACTACAAGCATTTGCAAACTGGTTACAGCTCTGACAGGAACACTATCACTGTGAATTATTCCATCTACAATGCTATGATCAAAACAAAAGAAAAAACATTGAAGACAAGCAGGAGACATGCAATTCCAATGAAGTCTTTGAATACCTGTGGTTTTGGGTTTGTATCAGTTTCACTACTTGCACTTGTGAAGCCAGGATTCAAAATTAAGTGTATTTTTGCCTCACAGCTTTCATGAGCAGTTTGATTTATTTCTAAAAAAATAGGAACTTCATGATTTCTTCAGTTTGCCAGTTGTATCAGAAAAGTGACAAAACTCTGTAAAACTGGGGGGAAAAAGAGAATCAAATATAAAAAGCATTTGTTAAACTTTAAAAACAAGCTAAATATCTTGGGCACTTGAACTTTACTATAGATCATAGAAAAATTAAGTCAGTGCAACAGACGTGTTTTGAATGTATACTTGCTTTGAGCTTAGCAAGAAATTTCACACAAAGAGAGAAGGTGATTAATGATGAATACATAATTAAGAGCTCTTTCCATATGTCAAAACAAATCTTTCCTAGAAATTTTTGCATGTATTCTGTAAGGGCGATAGCAGAGGTTACTTCTCCATGTAATTCATGAAGCGCAGGGACCTGCCTCAGAAACAGAGGGAAATATAAGTAAATTGGCTGCAGGTGACATAGATTTCTGAGAGCAACTGGAACTGGGTTCTGCTCCAAGAAATGTATGTACTTACAGTGAAATTCCCCAGAAAAATTCACTCATTTATGCCAAATTATCAAAAAATTTTACAGTCAATCACTTTGAACAGCCTTGATGATCTGCATGTCACAACTTTGGGTACACTTTTCCGCTCTCTTCTGTAAACTCAATTTCAAATTTTAACTTGTGAAATGCTTGTAATGTTCCAGTTCCTGTGCATGCAACTAACAAAATAAGACAACCTGGCATGGATCATGATTTCTACATGAGATAAGGTCAGAAATAAAAGATTAGAGAGCAGGTGTCTTAGGACCAATAGTCCTGCAGAACCTCACAGGTTACTTACTTTCTTTGGATCTGAGTTCAAAGTCAGACTTTCAAAGAATGTCTTTCACTTCGGTAAAAACAGAATTGACTTGCTTTTTAGAAGAGAGAGTCATCAAGGTACCATGCATGTAAGTTCTCATTACAAACATTTGAAGAGATATCAGTTGAGTTCTTTTTCTGGTCTTGTTAATACCTACTTATCTGTTGCTTTGCTCTCTTTTATATGCAGGCATGAAAAGATGAACTAGAGGAGAGCACAGTCAGCAGTGCTATGAAACGTCATTTTCTTCTTAATCATTTAGTACGTGAGCTAACAGTAGAAGAAAAATGAAAGTTAAAGGATATGCTTATTAAGAGAAATACGGCAAGAAAGTGGTTTTGCAGTTTACCCTTTGACAAAATTAAGCACAGGTGGTTTTAGGATCTTTGGTTTACTTACACAGTCCTTTGTATCAGTATTGCTTGAACTTGTCTTTCATTTTCCATTTGCCTAGTAGCTGACTGCAGTGCCTATGTCATGGCTTGATGCAGATTAGGGCAACCCATAAACCACAGTGACTTAATCTTTCAGGGTTTATTATGTCAGGTCTATGATGACATTTTCTCTTTGGGCTAGCATGCTTTCCCTAAGTAGTTCAAAGTATTGCCCCAGTGTTCTCCTCTATAGATTTTGGAAGTCTTGATGCATGCGAAAAATTACCACATGCTTGTATTTTCACAACATTGCAGCTTTTCTAAGCAGGGATGATGGTGTGATGTATGAAGATTGGAAGCCAGACATTTGGTGTTAGCTCCAGTGTTCCTGAAACTATTTTTGTACCCCTGGCCAAATGGGTGTTGATACATTCTCTATACATGTTACCCGCCCATGCTCATGTGCTGTACAGAACTGTTGAGAAGATGAGGGTTATGGTAGCTACTACCCACAAAGAGAGAGCACCTGCTTCAGCTTCATTTTGAACTATGTTGCTCCTAGCTTTCATCTTACTGACATCAGGTGTGCTAGATATCTGGTGCAGTGACTCAGGACCAAACCAAGATATTGTATGTAGTTGTCACGCTTTATTTCATTTAATCTGCCAGTAATTTGTGTTTTGAGTGGAATTGGGTCTTCCCTAATCGGTATTTCAAATTGAAGCATGTTGATGCTTTGTTACGTGTTAGGGAAGTTTTTTATAGTAATGAGGACATCAGTTTCCAGTTTGTACTTGCTCATCTAAGTAGTCTAACTATTCAGGTGGAAAGATTGAGCCATGAAAGGATGTCTCAATGTTGACTGCATGTTTAAATGTAGAGCTGTATGCTTAAAACTGCAGATGGTGCTTAGTTATGACATTGATAGCAATGTCATAGCACAGGAATATCTTCCACCCAAACAAAGCTCAGGGAAGGGTATGTTGTTTTACCTTGACAAATGATGAGCCAAAGATAAACCTATAATGCTTTTATGACTGCTGTACTTTCAATATGAGGCCAAGATAATTTTACACTACTCCCAAGCTTGAAATCATGCAACAAGTTCTTCATTAGCAAGTATTAATATTTTCAGGAACAACACTGTGCTCTCACCACCTGATTATGTCTTTTATTGTATGTCTATTATTGTATCTGTGATGATGTTATTCTGTCTTTGACAGTTTGCAAACTTCCTTTCCTGGAGGCATAATTTAAATGAATAGTTATATTTAAAGACAAAATAAAAGCTTTTACAGCTGGAACTCCTCCTGCACATTTCAGTGATACAGTGAGGTTATCTATAAATGCTACCTCTTGTTTTGTTTCTGTGCTGAAAGGTTCATAATTACAAGGTTGGCAATTTTGCAAATTTTATGGAGCATTCACTACCATTTAAAAAGTGAGCTCAGAGCTGCAATCCTATGAACACAATTGCTGATAAATTTCATAAGATTCAGTGTGAGATTATAACACAGTCCAGCCATCTATTCCTGAGAAATTAGAAAACCTATCCAGAAGCATTCATTCTTTAACAAGTAATAACATTAACTGTCAAGATTGAGTCATTAGTGTACTAATAACTCATTCTGTAGAGTTTGTTATAAAATCCTTCTTTGGTTATTATGATTTTCCCCTTATGTTGGGATATGAAACCAATCATATACCTGTTGTATTAATGACTTAATGGAAAACATGGTTTGACTGGAATAATAAGGCAAGGTAGATGCCATTAAAATTCCCCACCTTTGTTTATCAACTAGCCTAAGTGGGCTGAGGAAGGAAGAAAAGAGAGGGGTTTAGTGATAAAACACTGAATGCTGAAATGAAAAAGAATAAAGCTTTAATAATATTTTTGATCATTGTGGTTGCTATCCGCCAGTTTCTCTTTCTCAGTTTCATTGTCATTAGGAATGAATGTTATTGAAACATTGTGGAATGAGTCTAATTCTAAATTCTTCCAGCTGAGATCATGAGCTATATACATATATAATACCTACACATTTGTTTTTTGCATAGCCCTGGAGGTTAATCCAGTAGAACTTTATCTGCAACCCTAAAATAAGCATATATAATTAAATACATATGAAAAACAGATCCAGTGAGTAAGAATCCATACGAAGTTTTACTATGAAAACAAGTTATACTTTATGCTCTTCATGGCTTGGCCTCCTGGACTGCAAGAATTATCCAGCTGCCAGATAACTTTCCATAGAAATATTCGTGATACGATGTATGTTTCAAAAGATGCTAATGCCAGAGACAGGCTACCCATGCATTTATTAAGAGGTTTATGAAATACAGGCGAGTCACAGTGTAGGTCTACTAGGGTAATCTGAAATGACAATACTTACAATTTACTAATATAAGGATGATAATACTTTCAATTTACTGATATAAGGAGCCATTATTTCATGCTCAGCTGATGACATTATCAGCCTCCCCTTACCATAGAGTGGTGGCTTAGCCCTAGCCATCAGCCAAGTACCTGCTCGCTCTTCCCTTTCTCCTCCAGTAGGACAGGGAGAAAACAGGAAAACCAAAAGCAAGGAAACTTGTGGGTCAAGGTAAAGAATGTTCAATAGGTAAAAGAAAGAGGGGCGAAAAAAAAATGAGGTCTGCAAAAGCAATCACTCACCACGTTGCACGGTCAGACTGATGCCCAACCACAAGCAATGGCCATGTTGGAAGGCAACTGCCTCCTTTCTTCCTCTACCTCATTTTTATTGCTGTTCATGGTGCAATATGGTATAGATTAACCCTTTGGCCAATTCGGGTAAGCTCTCCTGGCTATGTCTCCTCTCAGCTTCTTGCCCACCCCCAGCCTACTTGCTTGGGGTGAGGGAGGGAAGGAGTGAAGAGTGGTAAAAAGAGACAGCCTTGATGCTGTGCAAGCCCTGTTCAGCAGCAGCCAAGATATTGCTGTGTTATCAACACCATTTTAGCCAGAAATCCAAAATACAGCACCATGTAGGCTGCTATGAAGAAAATTAACTCCATCTTGGCCAGTACATGTATAGGTTACCTTTTTTCTATTAAGAATCACAATTGGAGAGAAATTAGTACTGCTTTGGAATAAGCCTTCTCTATTTACTGATTTGGTAATTGTGTTCTGTATAGAGAATCATAACATGGTTTAAGCTCTTATTATCTTTTGGGTCTGTTTTTGAGCTTTATCTGTTTTGAGCACAGAGGGAAAGAGTTTTCAAAGGGACTCCCTGTTCATAAAAATGCTTTTATTTTTCTAGCACAGGCGTATTATTATCTCCCCTGCTACGCATGCAGAAACGCTTCATACAATTAAGCGTAAGCCCTCAGGTGCAAATTTACTAGCCGAAATAAAGATGTCAATCTAACATCTTTGTCCACTTTGACCATGGGCCTCAAGCTTTGGATGCAGTCAAAGGGGCACACAGCTCTGCAGCTCTCACTGACTGGGACTGCCGCTCCTCCTCTCCATGTAATGGGGAACACAATTGTTTGAGATCTGAAAGGGCAATTGTGCAAATAGTCACAAGTCGAAATAGTGATCCACAAAGCCCAGACTAGCTTTTCAAGGGACCAGAGGAATATCTTGATCATAAAGTGTGTGAAGAGCATTTGTATAGGACTGGAAACAGAATCAGGGTTTAACATACAGCATTTATTTTTGGGTTCTGAGACTAACATTTTTAGAGAAGAAAGATTCCTGGCTGGAGTTTATAGTGGAAAATAGGTTTGGAAATAGAGTTAGGAGTTTGAACAGAGAGGGCCTTATGATCCATGCTTAATAGTGATTTGGGAAAAGTTAGCTGACCCAAATTTATGACAGGATTAGAAGGAACATGCTGAGTTTTGGTCAGTGCTCTGCAGTCAAATATAAGATTGGGGCTGAGGTTAATATGAAGGTTAAGGTTTGAGTTTCAAAATAGACTTGTGAACTAGAGTTAATAAAGGAGCTAACTTTAAGCAGGTTTACCAGTCTAGAGTCAGAATTAATTCCTTAGAGAACTAGGGGAAAATGCTGAGTTTTAGCCAGCAATGTCATATTCTTTAAGGTGCAAACTAGGGCTGGGTGGGTGCTTGGAAATAAAGAGAGTTAGGAGTTGTAGGCAATAGTCAGACCAGAAGGGCTATGGTAACCTGACTTTGTGTCTGGTTCCACTGGGGCTTAAATGAACATATTGAATTTTGGTCTGTAACAGACTGGTGCCTTAGAGTTTCAGCTTGTGTTAAGCTTAGGGTATATAAACTCAGGAAATTCTAGCCAACCTGCTGTTACAGACTGTCTGATTAGGACCTTGGAAATACATTACATTCTACTATATTTTCTACTGTAGAAATGTGCTGTTTTAGACTGCAAAGCTTCATATACTCTCAAGATCCTATATGAACAATCCAGAAGCCCACAGAGGCAAACCTGGAGATTAGAATTAAGCTTTGGAATTCAATGGAGGGCTCACCCACAGTGTTTCTACGGGTTCGACAGCTTATTTTTAGGAGTGGTCCTGTTAGGAGCTGAGAGAGCTGACAGTAGCAACAGTCTATTGCTGTCAAATTAAGGACTGGGGTCAGAACCTCAGGTTTAGAATTTCAGAGAGGAAAAATCTGCAGTTAATTCTTAGTATAATTAGGTTTTTCATCTTATTTGTAGCCTTGGCTCTGTTAGGGTCTATAAAAACATAGTGAATATCTACTCTTGCAGCCCAATGTTAAGTAAATTATTAGGATTAGGGTTTGAAATAAATTCTGACATACAGGGAAAGATGAAGGGTAGTCATCCTGTCATTTGAAAAATATTGCTAACCTAGTTCAACTGCTGTTTGCATTAAATGCCTGATGAACACATTAAATTTCATCTTAATATCAAGCATAAGTTATAGGTTTAGAAAGTGCAAGAAAAAAAGTTCTGGTTGGTGATCAACTAAAGCAGCAACTCAATTTTTAACTAGCCATACCCAAAGCAAATCCTACAATTAAATGAACAAAGGGGTCTTTTGCTCCTGAGAATAGTAATCACTTCTGAGATTATTCACTATGGATTAAATCTCCGATTAATCACTTATTAACTGAATCTGTATTGATTACCAAAAGGAGGTTAGGCATCTTGCTCGCAAGCAGTCACATATAATTAGGTGCTTAAATTCAGGCACTTAACCTCAAGCTGAGTCCCACCCCAAATAATTGGTATGGACTGTCCACTTATTCTCTCAAAAGCAGTAGTTCCAAAATTACAGCAGGTAAAAACCCTCACATTTTCTTATATCCAGTTCTAACTCATGCCAAGGAACAAAAGGTAGCTCAAAAAACTCAACAAAATCTCTTAAGTCCAAATAATATAGCCTTAAAATTGCCCCAGCCATGTTTTCTAACCACAATATTATAATGAACCCTGATCTCTTGGCATTCCTTATCCCAAACTCCTGATTTAACTAAGCTGTAATATAATGGAAATGATGGAAAGCCACTTAGCATATTTCTTCCTTTTGTGTAGAAGCCCTAACGGTTGTGCTAGGGAACAGTTCTAAACCCAGAACTGACTAGAGCTCAGAACTTTCTACAGTTCAGAATTTTAACAAATTCAAACCCTTGCAACCACAACACCATTAGAAACCTAATCTTGTATACGTGTTAATCCAGGTGAAATACCCTGGAAATATCCAGAATTTATTATGTTCCTCCAGGTCCTAAAGGAACCAGCCATAAACCTCGGTCAATTAACGTGTCTACATCACACAATAACAGGAGCTGCTCAGACTTTCCATTTCCAGAATAATGTATCAATAATGTCTGCAAGTATAAAGAGCTAGGATTCTGTGTTGAGTTTCATGCAGTGTCCATCACTTGTCCTAGTATAAATTCACGGCTAAAGTCAGGGTTAGGACTCAGAAATGGAGGAAGGCCAAACTGTAATCAGTGCTGGCTTTAGCTAAGTTAACTCATCTTTAGATTGGCCCTGACAGACTGATTGCTTCAGGATGCTAGGGAACATACCGTGTTGTGGTCTCTGGTAGTGCACTTTTCTCATGCAAAGCCAACAATTTTTGTTAAAGAATAGGATTTATTTTTGGAAATACAAGTGGCCAAAGAGCATCACTACCTTTTAAGCCTTTCCAAACACAGCAATAATTGCAGCTCAGTGCCCTCTTGATTTTTGTACCTTTATTTTAACTGGAAATAATTAACTCTAGAGCAAAAGATTGCTACACACATCATTAGCTTCCAAAGCAATATTCTGGAATTTTATATCCTAATCTGGGATTACAACTATAATATTGGATTTAATTCTAGAGAAATAAATCAAGTCCATCAAGTTTTAGGTCCTTTAAGACAGGTTAGCAAACCTAACTACACTGCAGTTCAGTCCTCCCTCTATTTCCAAACATTACTGTAGCCCTAACCCAGAGCTCTTGCTCTTGCCCAAACAAATGGTCCCATGTTTCCTTTTCCCCTTGCAGAACCAGCCATAATATTAGGGAAGCAAACTTACGGAAACATAGCAGTAACTGCAGTTCATCTTTCCTGGCATTCCAAGGCAAACCCTAGTTCTAGACCTAACCCTAATCTTAAGTGTTTATGCTGTTCAACATCTTTGTCAGTGACATGGACAGTGAAGTAGAGTGCACCCTCAGCAAGTTTGTTGATGATACCAAGCTGTTTGGCGAGGTAGACATGCTGGAAGGGAGGGATGCCATCCAGAGGGACCTGGACAGGCTGGAGAGGTGGGCCCAAGCCAACCTCATGCAGTTCAACAAGGCCAAGTGCAAGGTCCTGCATCTGGGTTGGGGCAATCCCAAGCACAAATACGGGCTTGGCGGGGAATGGCTGGAGAGCAGCCCTGTGGAGAAGGACCTGGGGGTGCTGATTGACGATAAGCTCAACATGAGCCAGCAATGTGCGATCGCAGCCCAGAAGGCCAACCGTATCCTGGGCTGCATCAAAAGATGTGTGGCCAGCAGGTCAAAGGAGGTGATTCTACCCCTCTACTCTGCTCTCGTGAGACCCCACCTGGAGTACTGCATCCAGCTGTGGAGTCCCCAACATAAGAAGGACATGGACCTGCTGGAGCGTGTCCAGAGGAGAGCCATGAGGATGATCTGAGAGCTGGAGAACCTCTCCTGTGAGGAGAGGCTGAAAGAGAAGAGAAGAGAAGAGAAGAGAAGAGAAGAGAAGAGAAGAGAAGAGAAGAGAAGAGAAGAGAAGAGAGAAGAGAAGAAGAGAAGAGAAGAGAAGAGAAGAGAAGAGAAGAGAAGAGAAGAGAAGAGAAGAGAAGAGAAGAGAAGAGAAGAGAAGAGAAGAGAAGAGAAGAGAAGAGAAGAGAAGAGAAGAGAAGAGAAGAGAAGAGAAGAGAAGAGAAGTCTCCAGGGAGCCTATAATTTCTTTTTGCGGCTTTCCAGTACCTAAAGGGGGCCTACAGGAGAGCTGGGGAAGGACTTTTTACAAGGGCATGTAGTGATAGGATGAGGGGGAATGGCTTTAAACTGGAAGAGGGCAGGTTTAGATTAAACATTAGGAAGAAGTTTTTCACTTTAAGGGTGGTAAGGCACTGGAACAGGTTGCCCAGAGAGGTTGTTGAGGCCCCGTCCCTGGAGGTGTTCAAGGCCAGGCTGGACGTGGCCTTGGGCAACCTGGTCTGGTGGGAGGTGTCCCTGCCTATGGCAGGGGGGTTGGAACTCGATGATCTTCAACGTCCCTTCCAACCTAAACCATTCTATGATTCTATGCTGTTCCTTACCACCAAACTCAAGAACAGAGAAGAGGCTTGCTTTTAGCAAGTGATTCCTTCAAGCAGAATACTAAGTATAATCTGCCAGTTCCTAGCAGTACCTGTCCAGACCCTTCAGATAAACCCGCTCCAACCGAGAGCAGCTGTCATGTACTAGCACATATCACTTCTATCAAGAAAAGGTTTAAAGATATAAACTGGCTACATGTATCACAAGAGCTCCCCTTTGTATTCTGCTTGTCCTTTCTCTCTCTTCCTTAGTCATCCTGTCTGCGTGCGGAGAATACCTTACTGTACCTCCCTTATCTGCCACGGCTTTATTAGCAAGGTAACAGTTCTCAAAAGAATAAAAGGTAGCTGTAAAAAGAAGAGGAATAAGCTACAAATAAAGCAAATAAGCACTGGATTCAAGTGCAGCACAGAAGATTTAGTTTTGACACTAAGAAAACTTTTTCATGGTTTACATAGCTAATTAACAAAGCAGATTCTTGAGATGATGCTGTTGTCTCTCTTTTACTGGGGGAGGGAGAAAAAAAGGGGCAAGAGTCCATGCAGGAAAACAACAGACACTGCCTTGCTCATGAAGAGGAGGTCTTATAGTCCCTCTTAACTTTGTTTTCTGTTATTTGTGTCTAAATGGCAGAGTCAGGCAATACAGGAGTGAACTACTACACCTAAACATAAATCTGTTCTCCCCACGAGAGTGAGGAACAGACTTTCTCCGGACTCCTGCAGTGAACAGTGCTGTGTTCCAGACAAACTCCATGACTGAATGATCCAGCTGGTTTCTTTTTAAGTATCAAGCACAAAATGGTTCTAATATTTCTTCACTGCATCTTGATTTTGAGTCTATGCTTTGCATTATTTACATACCAGTCACACTCAAACTCTGAAATGCTTTAAAGGGACAAAATTTGTACCCTCAATAGCATAACTTTGATGTACCACTATTCTTAAGGATAGTCATATCCATTTGTTCACATCCTTTAAATGAAAAATGCGTGCTTGAATTAAAATACAAATATCTGTATTACTCACTTTCACACTAAAATAGACACTTCGGTCACAGTATCCTCCAGAAGACTTCACAGCACCCAGTCAAGCCCTTTGACTTACACTTAAGCAAGTCTCTTTTGTCAAACCAAGCATCTGAGCAGGAGTGGCAAACAGCAGGAACCTGCACCAGTGAAATACAGAAAAAGAAAAACACGATAGAAGAGAGTAACAAGAAAGAAAGAGGTACAGAACACAGAGAGCTTAACTGAAAGTTTAAAAGGTATTTTAGGAGCTGAGGGAGAAAAAAAATAAATCTCTAGATGACTTATAGAAGCCATATGAAATGACGTGCTTTAGCACTTAACTTTGTAACTATTACATAATGCGCTATCTGATTGCAGAATTCCTTGCAATTAATAAAAGTGTTATTTCTTTCTCATAGACTGTACCCTGACATAACATGCAAAGGAAAGAACAGTTAGCAGGAATAATTTCCTAAATGGTCTGATTAATATAAAATGAGGCTAGTTTTAGTTTCAATGGTCAAATTCTTCTTCTAAGAACCATTTTGCCTGTTAGCCTGGGACACATTTCTCTCCCTCCTGAAATGAATGGGGGGTTTTGGTTGATGTTTGTTTTTTCCCTGTGGATCACCAATTAGCACTGGAAGAGGTGTCACTCATTGTCCATTATCCTTTCTGAACATCTCTTGTAAGTGTCACAGCCACCCTACTCTGCTCTCCATGAATGCAGTGAGTACTTTTCTTATACTGCTGAAACCACAGCTCAGTGAAGCAGAGACTGGAACCAGTCAAATTTTCAGTTATATTTGCAAGAGGTTAAAAGCAGCTGGTCACAGCAGGACATCCCCTCCCTCTCCATCCCCAAAGGAGATGTAGAGCTCAAGCTCTGCCCAGCCTTGCCCCATCCCATAGGGTGGTGATGGCCATGAGAGTGCTTATTTGTTCTAATCCACCCCAGAGCCTTGAGCAGCATGAGGGCAGTCATGAGAAGCAACGAGGGCTTAGCTCAGGCTTGGATCTTCCAGCACGTTGATGTGGGTACCCACTATCAGGGAGGCAGAAAGGTCGCATGCGGGGTATAATATAGTCATAGGTCAAGGTGAAGATACTTGTGGAACAATGGACATGGCGTACAGCAGCCACCTGTACCACCACCTGCAGGACAAACATGACTTGTGTAGCTCAAAAGCCTCGAGGGTTTGACATCACAGACAAGACCCTACCGAGGGCAGCATACCCACACTCTCTGTCCTCTGTGCCTGCAGGGTAGCTTTTTTCCTGTCTGTGGAGGCTTGCACTACTTGCTTTACTGAATTGAGTAAAAAAGCAAAAACCCCTAAACCAGCAATGCCAAAAAGTGGGAAAGAAAATTTAACTTCCTGCAGGAAATAAAAACATTATTTGACTACAGTGCTGTTTATCACTTGAAACTAGTCAGGACTTAGGAGAAACATAACCGATGAAAAGGAAGGAATCAAAAAAATTCCGTGCCCCAGTAGGCTTTATATGTATGTATGTGTACATACGGTTCATTAAATTGGTACCTAAAAAAAAAGGCTTTATATCGTTACCATACTGTTATCTCATCCTTGGTGAAGAGTACAGAGGCACAACATAACAAATTCTCTGTCCTCTAGAGGCCCATAACACCCATGACACCTGTATAAATCTAGCCTTTTAAGACCCTTTCTGAAATTCAGAATATTTTGTGATTCCCTTGTAAGATGTTTCACCATTGAATGCTAAAGAAGGACCTCTGAAGTCTTGCATGTCCCCACCTGGTGAAAATTCAGTCACATTCTGAGTTTCAGTGGTGTTTTAGCTTTTCCAACATACTGATATATTTATGTAATTACGATGCCTCATAATTTTTCAATTCTAAAATTATCCCTTGCAATGACATTTGTTACTTCCCTCTGAAACCAACAACTTGGAGGAATGATAAGAACAGTTCAATATCTCACTTCTCAAATGGTATTTCACACTCCACAGGAAGGGCTTTTTAGCTCTCTAGAAATATGAGCCAGTATGTTCTGTTTCATTTAAACAGTCTCTGCTCACATCCTTTAACAGGCAAACTGTTTGCCTTTTAGAGAAAACATTTGGTTAGATGCAACCACAAAATATGTTTCTTTGATCACTGTAAATAGCTGACTTCTGTTTATACAAGGTGATTTAAGCTTTAGCACAGCTAGTAAGATGCCGTAGTGCAGCATGTTCTCTGGGAATCTTTCTGTCTGAGTTTTCTCTAATATTCCTGGAAGATCAAAACCAAAAACTGAACTGCGATCACTGCTATGAGGACTCCAAGTCTGCATATGCATCTCAGGCCAGCTCTTGCTGCAAAGCATTGCAGGTGGGATATAACTACAGCTGAGATTTTGGCTGGAGGCATCTATGCTTCTTCCAGTAGCAAGAAATTGGTCGCCTGGTGGAACACACGTTCCTCACGTGTTCAGGGTCAAACTGAATGCTAAGCTGTGGTCAGGAAGGAGTTTTTGCCTGGTCAAATGGACAGAGAATTTTTTGGGGAGACTGATGGGGGAGGAAGGCTGCCTTTCTAGTCTCTCCTCTACTCTGCTGTGTTTGTAGTACATTATAATTTTTGCAACCTCATTTTCAAAAGTGAGAATTTTGCTCTCTGTTCCAAGAAATGAAATATGAGTGACTCCATCAGGTATGTATATGTGTTCAGAGAGTTTGAATAGCATGCTGCGCAAGGTATGTGCATTTGCCTGCTTTCTTTACCCTCAGGAAAACAAAACACATTTGAGCAGGTTGTCAAAGCAGAATACATGTAGGAAATAAGGGAAAGTATTGCCAAAAATACTGTTGACATTTTACTCGGTTTGCTTTGCTTACACCTGCAAACCATACAGTTTTCTTAACACTTGTTTGCATCCTTACTCACAAATGTTAATGTGAGCAAATATTCACAAATAGATCTAAATTGATAGCAGACTTCACAAAATACAGTTAAAGAACTCTGTGTTCCCAAAACATTCTTAGAAGTCTCAGATTTATGAAGCTTCGGTTATCCCAGCAGGAAACAGAAACAATAAGAAGATAACATACACGATTAAACCCATGGTGCCAATAGTGGATGCTCATGAATAAGGTATAGTGAGTACTCGATTGCAAACAAATTTTTATCTTCTGGTAATGCCTGTCATATGCCATGCAAGCACATACAGCATGCTCCCCTCCTGAGCAGCTCACTACCTAACAAGCACATTTCATCAGAGCGTTCAGAAAAACCGAACAAATACTTCAACACATTCACCGATGGTTTGTGAACTAAAAATGGCTACACTTGTCCTCGATGTTATTTTCAGTAAAACATTCACTATATTCTTCTTGTAAGGCTGCAGACCTCAGCTCTCTTCTGCCAATGCAAAGGAAATGTAGAATATGCAACTAAAAATGTCATTTGCAAGGTACACCTTGTATTAGATCTCGTATATTACTAAACACTCTTTATTGAGGGACTGGAAGGTTTTTTATCGTATTCACAATAGTACCTTGCAGCAAATTCTCAGCTTCTCCTAATCACTTTTCTCTACAACATTTCCCAGTTTCAGCAGGGGCATGATTAAGCAGGATTACTAAACAGCTGAAAATAAGATATACCTTGGTAGGCATTTATCTGGAGACATTCATTACAAATAAACACATTTTCACTTCATTTTAAGGGATGTTCTTTTAAGAAAGATGCATATATATAGCTGTTGCGTTGCAGCACGAATACGCATGATCTCTAGTTATTCAGATTGTTTGGGATTTATTACTTCCAATTTAGCAAATATTGTGTTGTAGGAGGACGAGATTTGGAAAAGAGCTGCCTAAAAATAGAACTGCTGATCCCACAATGGTCATTACTTTACCCTCAGGCTTTATGCCTAACTGAACAGAAGTGCTTGCTGAGGTGCCGATGCAATAACCTCATTGAATGTACTCTGCTATTTCGGGCTTATCACTTCAGCATCTATACAGACTCCAGCTTTGAAATCTGCGTTTCCTAAAAGTCACATATTTCAGCAAAGAGCTACGTTCTGTGCAAATCTTATGTTTAAATAATTTCAAGCTTTAATGAAGACTAAACATGCAGACTAAATATATTCAGGAGCACATCTACAGTAGACAAAATGCTTATGACGGAGCTGTTTGTAACGGAAGGGAGCTTGTCTCACTCTAAACTATTCTGTTTGGTTTTCCGTGAGTGATTGGTTTTTTTCCCCTGGATTTTTCAAAATACATTCAGGGCTACGTTCTGGTACCTTCCACAGACTATATTTAAAACACCATAATCATAAATCATATGCTACTCAATACCCGCTGGCACAATCAGTTATAATTCAATTGGTTAGCCTTGCTAAATGCTGCAAGGGTCCCAACCACCCAGCTGAGGTGAGGTTTTACCATCTGCTTCAAAAGAGTAGCAGCAGACAAAACCTAACATAGCTGACATGCAAGTCTCTCAAGGAGAAAAGAAGCCTTGGGCTGCTAAATGTCAAAACCGCTTACTTCTCAACCTACCCAAGTGCCGAGTCAGCTGTGTAGTTTGAAGATAAATGACCCACTGAGCCTAAATACAACTGCTTTCGCAAATTGCAATGCCTGAAAGGGGGGTATTTTAATCTATCATGTTGCTTCCTTTATCAAACCTGCAACACCACCTGAGGTATGATAGCTTTGTTTCCAAATTAACAATGCATAAACCTATGAGCAAAACAGAATAGCTGTAAAGCGCCGGCAGTCTCTTAACTGCACTTCATTTTCTAGCAAATATATAGCGGAGCAGATGCAGGGGTGGCCTTGTGAGAGAGTCAAAATGGCTGCTGTGCCTCCTTGCAACATTCCTGTGGAAATGCTGTGCAAATATTAAACACAATTTCTTTTAAGTTCTTTTGTTTTTCCCCTCCTTACTAAGCACAGGCTTTCAATACAGAGTGGTTAGCAGGGTAGTGCTTGGGTTGCTTTCACCAACAGCCCCCAAACAGAATTTAACCCAGACATGGGATCTAGTTTACAAAATCCTGTGTTATCATCATCTCTACTTTCTCTTCTTGAAAGAAAGCTAGTGTCCCTCAAAAAGGACAATAATAGAACAGGTCTCATTTCAACCTAGGAGCGCTTTCCTCAGATGGACCCATGTATTTTGCAGCCACTTCAAGGAGAAAATGAAAATCAGTACCAATAATGCCTTTAAAAAGCAGACCACAAATATGTTGCACAATGCAAGGAGAGAACAGAAGAACAGGGGGCACATGAGAAAATGTTCAGATGTTGATCCATGAAGTGCAAGGCTTGGGCTGTTTTGATGTGGCCTCCCCAGGTTCTACCAAGATGTTGGGATGCAACACAGCTGGCATCTAGTGAACTAGTCCCCCAAATATTAGCAGAAAAATTCCTTAAGTAGCCCACATGACAGAAATTTTCCAGAAAGAGATCCTGCATAGCTGATTTTAGATCCCTGCAGCAGTACAGACAGAGCTACTACAAGGGCCTTCAGGGGCACTTGTTCTTGCCACTGCCAGGGAGGCAGCCAGGAGGGTACACCTGATGAACACCATTCGTGTCTATTAGTTAGGTGCACTGCTTATTTCATACATAAGGACACCCTACTGACCCAGCTGGACATTCTGAATTTCAACTTCCCTCATATTAAAAGTGTGATAAAGAGATACAGACGTGGGACACTTCACAAGAATGTAATTGAAATGATCTATAGTAAGAAAGCTTTAAAGTAATTTTTTCCATGATCTTACAAATTCATGTAATTTTTCATCAATTACTCCCAATGAATTTTTTAAACATGTGCACATATATTATTTCTAACAGTAGATGCTTTATAGAGGTGCCAGATTTCCATTGCACTTCATTATGAACAAAACCGTATTTGGTATCTTAAACTTTACACACATGGACTCGGCCCCAGAATGACATTTTTAAATAAAAATTTCAATGGATATCTGACCATTCAAGCAAAATGAAAAACAAAATCTTCCATGTGCAGGATTTCCTTTGTACTTCTAAATCACCCTGAACCCAACTATCTCAGCAGACTTTTCTAAATACCAGTCAAGTTTTGTAACGGATCTGTAAGACAGCATTAAGACTAACACAGCCACTGCTGGTAGGAAACTGCTGATGTTCATAGGTGGCTGGTCCTTAAACAGTCATTTTTCCCTCAAAAGTCAACTATGTGCTCTCTGTATATACTAGTGGAGTCATGATTACTTAACTCTCACAACAAAGGAGGGAGATGAAAATGTGAATTTAAAATGTTATTTGCATCAAGGGATGGAAGCCAGAACCACGCAAAATTATTAAATTAAAATTCTGAACTCCATCTGTGTTGATCCAAGTTGAAGATTCATTCATAAGCACAATTGATAAATAATTTAATTAGAAGGATTATTGTGCATTCTATTCCTTCAATTGTCCCTAGCTGTATGCAGTGTAAGAGCGCTGTTTCCTAGCCAGTCTCAAGTCAGAATGGTATTTCCAGAGATGATGTGACATTTCTACTACAAATTTTATGATTTAGAGGCTTGGATCCATCGTACTTACATTTTGCATAGCTATTATACCCGCTGTATTGTTATCTGGTAAACAAGCAATTCAAATCCAACATAAAAATCCTCTAATTCTATAAAACCATTCCCTGTGCTTAGAGACTGATTTGGTGTATGACAGAAACGATCCCTAAAATACAGCTGAAGTCACCTAAACCAGTGCTATATAAAGCTAGCTTTTAAATTAATTCAGGGTTTCCCAGTATATAAGAAAATAAATTACAATTGTGGTGTCTCTGCATCTTTGTGTCTGAACCCCAGACAGTAATCATAGAATCATAGAATCATAGAATGGTTTAGGTTGGAAGGGACCTTGAAGATCATCGAGTTCCAACCCCCCTGCCACAGGCAGGGATACCTCTCACTAGACCAGGTTGCCCAAGGCCACGTCCAGCCTGGCCTTGAACGCCTCCAGGGATGGGGCTTCAACAACCTCTCTGGGCAACCTGTTCCAGTGCCTCACCACCCTTAAAGTGAAAAACTTCTTCCTAATGTTTAATCTAAACCTGCCCTCTTCCAGCTTAAAGCCGTTCCCCCTCGTCCTATCACTACATGCCCTCGTAAAAAGTCCTTCTCCAGCTCTCCTGTAGGCCCCCTTTAGGTACTGGAAGGCCGCAATAAGATGTCCCCGGAGCCTTCTCTTCTCCAGGCTGAACAGCCCCAACTCTCTCAGCCTCTCCTCATAGGAGAGGTGCTCCAGCCCTCTGATCATCCTCGTGGCTCTCCTCTGGACGCGCTCCAGCAGGTCCATGTCCTTCTTATGTTGGGGACTCCACAGCTGGATGCAGTACTCCAGGTGGGGTCTCACGAGAGCGGAGTAGAGGGGCAGAATCACCTCCCTTGACCTGCTGGCCACACATCTTTTGATGCAGCCCAGGATACGGTTGGCCTTCTGGGCTGCGATCGCACACTGCTTGCTCATGTCGAGCTTCTCATCAATCATCACCCCCAGGTCCTTCTCCACAGGGCTGCTCTCCAGCCATTCCCCGCCGAGCCTGTATTTGTGCTTGGGATTGCCCCGACCCAGATGTAGGACCTTGCACTTGGCCTTGTTGAACTGCATGAAGTTGGCTTGGGCCCACTTCTCCAGCCTGCCCAGGTCCCTCTGGATGGCATCCCTCCCCTCCAGCGTGTCTGCCTCGCCAAACAGCTTGGTATCATCAGCAAACTTGCTGAGGGTGCACTCTACCCCACTGTCCATGTCGCTAACAAAGATGTTGAACAGTACGGGTCCCAGTACCGACCCGTAATCATAGGAAATATGTCATTTGTTCTGAGGTTTCTTTCTATGTGAGCTCATCCTATTTTCTTTCTAGTCATTTTACCCTCACCTTTGTGAAAATATGTACTTTGTTGCCTTTTCTGTACTTCTGGCTTGCTTACACTTCCTATCTACCTAAGAAATTTGGTCACTTACAAGCAATAAAAAACCCCTTTGTGCTCCAGGGTAAGGTTAGATGGTTAAGAAACAGCCCAGAAAGACAAGGATACCATACTGAGGGAATTTTCTTATTCTTGATGGCAAAGTAATGAACCTGAAGTTCATTCTCTGCATCAGGATTCCATGACAGCATCTAGACTTGTGCTCTCTTGTCACTTTCTTTGAATAAAATTTTACGTAGCTCAGATTTCTAAAGTATTTCTTCACTCTGATAAGGTCTTGTTCACTAATTTAGTAACAGCCTTTTTCTGTAAATTAAATATGATACACTTTCTATTGGATATCAAATACAAAGAATTCAGTGTTCACCTTAAATATCTGCACCAGACCATATCTTTTTCTCCTACAAACAACACAAGACAGTTGCAAATTTTACTGCACAGACAAACGAAATCCTTCAAGCAAGATAATTTAATGGTAATGAAGAAATCTGGTCTCTTGAAAAAAAATGATGTTTACCTAAATTAGATTTTTTAATGATTCTTTTATTCAATCTTAAGAACGCAGAAATTGGTTACCTGTGTTTTAAATCTGTATTTATTTGTGATATTCACCTATAGAGACCAAAGCTTTTTTAAAGTTTGTTAACCAGGATATAAACTTACTGGAATTATAGGTTTCATATACAAAAGACTATGCACTAAGATTTGGATCCCCACCTGGAAAGTTAGAAGGTAACAACTCCAAAGCAATAAATAAGACCCAAGTTCAAGTTAACAAGGATGGTCATTAACACAGTCTGTTTACTGTCTGAACAGGAGATGGCTCCAGCTAGCCATACCCAAGGGACACCAGCATTTCTTAAGTGCAATGTTACATTATCATTAAGTTATCAATGATGAGAAATATTGCAGAGGAGATGTGGATGTAATGCAATCTGAAGGAAAACATGAATATGCAAAGAAAGGTTTCTCTTCAGATCTGAATAACTTGAACTGTGAGCAGTATTCAGAACTCAGGAAGTTAAAAAGAGGTAGTGATCCCCTATAATTTATCTGTTTCTAAATTTGGCAACTGCTTTAACATTGGGATTACAGAAAATAAATATTTAGTTTACTTTAGACTGATTTTGAAAGTGAGTGCTGGGAACTACCAAATTAAATGGCATTCCATCCATACCAGAGCGATGATCTCAAAACCTGGCGTATTGTGTATCTTATATTGGACTAGCACTTTCTAATACTCCAGAATATTAAAAATACTTGTTTGCTTTTTGGAAAGCAACACATTTTAACCATAGTTATACCTAGTCTGTCTTAACAGAGCTAGCAAATTAATGAGTGCAGCTCTTGTCTCTGCTGCAAATGGTTTCAAAATTCCATAGCAGAAGAAAAGTTTAAATCAAGGACTTCCATTTTTACAGTCAAAAAGCTTAGTTTTGGAGGGGAATTTTAGTGGATATCTACTCTGGGGGGGACAAGCCATCTGCCTAGAATTGTTACAAGAAATATTTACGTTGCCACTTGCTTCTGTATGAGTAAAAATCTAATACCAAATTTTAGCCACATGAACAAAATAATAGAAAGTAACATACTCTGCTCCTCTGTTTTCAGTAACAGAGAACAATCATTACTTGTTAGTTCCAGGAAAAAAAGAAGGGGGAAAAAAAAGAATTTTCTCAATAAAAATCAGAACAATGGAGGAAAACTGTTTCAGGACATTTGGGTATTCGCATACGTGATATCAGCATTGTTCCAGAGCTGCTTAGATCTTATCCAAACCTGGAAAAGCCAAAATCCTTTCAAAATCTCTTGGGAAATAAGGGTCTGGGCAGATGCTCACAGAGAAAGCAGCACTGTTCCAACGGCAGCTGCTAACCTTATTGGAAACTTGAGTTCCCAATTGCTAGCAGATACTACTATCCACCTGGAAGTACACGTAGAGCAAAACTGGAACACACAGGCTGGAACCCCCACTGCCCTTTCACTTGCACAGGACAGGTTTCTTGTATCTTTCTTGCACCTATATATGCAGGTTAAAATGCAGGTCCAAAAGAGACTCTTGATTTTGTCTAGTTGTCCAAATTGCAAAAATCTAGAGGTAAAAGAGAATAGCACATTAATTCAATAGGGACAATATTATTTTCTAAAACATTCATTTTTAAAGGTGCATTGGTTAACACCTTTGTTCATTTTTCTGTACATAACAAATATCTCATTTTTTTTCTCCTCTCCTATTTTCATGTGGTTTACCTTCCATTTTACCTGGGCCTCCTCAAGAAAGCAATGCAGTCATCTTCAGACTTTTCTCAGGTACAGATCTAGGAGGACAGCGTGGCCGAGGACATTATAGGTCTTAATGTTACCAGTGCAACATGCATGTCCCGGGTTAAATCTGATTACAGTCTTGCGGTTGTGTTAAACCGCACATGCACAGTGCCTGGACTCCACCTGGTCCTGTGAATAACGTCTTCAAAACCTTGCTGGATTATTGCTCAGAAATAGACAACCATATAATTCAGTTCTTTTATCGGAGTAAGAATAACACATGGACAGAGATCCCCTCATTCTGGACAGACATCTTACAGTCTGGGTAAAGGAAATATTTTTCTCTCTTTATGTTTTGCAGATTTCAATCAAACAGGCATCCTCAGAGCTTACCAGGAGGGTTGAATCCTACATTAAAAAAACCAAACAAATGAAACAAGGTACCATGTATTCTATACTCCTACCCAGAAGCATGGTGTTTTGAGGTATTGGTATCAAGGTATCGGTAATGCACGTACATTTCTTTTCCTCTTTGAAGAGATTTGAACTTGCATTTTGCTGGGGAATGTTCTGACTACCAGCTGTGTCTCACTGTAGAGTATGTTGCCTGACTCCTTCCTGTTAAAACTATGCCCTCAAACTAATTAAATATCCATTTGGTCAGTGTCATGGTTTAGGCCAAATCGGCTACTGGGGATGTGGGGGACCCCAGATGGGACCGACAGATGCTCCCCTCTACCTCTCTTCAAAGAGAGAGGCAGAGGAGGGAAAGAGACTTATGAGTTTAGAAGGAACTAAACTCCTTTAATGAAATATTAATAATAAAATAAAAGGAAATAATGAAATATATACAAACCTGTATCAAGCTCCCAGGATGACAATCATGACACCGACTAGCATGGGGGAAGTCCCAGACTGGACTCAGTGATGGACAGGAATTGGATTCTGGATCTGCATTCAGGATCGGGACCAAAGGCAGACAGAGTTCTCCTCGGACATAGGCCATTGAAGCAAGAGAGTGAGAGAGCTGACCCTTTGATCCCTGAGCTTTTATACTGAGTATGAGGCAGATGGGATGGAGCACCCTGTTGGTCAGTTTTAGGTCACCTGTCGTGTCCGCTCCTCCCCGCAGGTGGGACCCCACTGCATTTTTCTGCTTCCGACTCTCCAGCGGGGCAAGTGACAAATTTAGCTGCCGTTGGGTGTTATAGCAATAAGTATAAGTAGGAACATCTCTGCATACCACGCCTTCACATCAACAATAAACATAGGTCTTATCACTCTGAGAGAGTGAACATTGTCTGCACAATATGCTGTTAATTTCAGTAGTTAGAAGAGTCTGGGTAAGGGCCCTAACCACTAAGATACCGAGTCTCCAACAAGCTTCAGTTTTCACAAGTAGCACATCTTCAGTAGGAGAAGTCATGATGGTCTTTACACCTCCAGGCATGCTTGTTAATGAATTAATCAGAGCCAAATGATATGTGGGTTCAATTTACCTGAATATTGGATAGCTTCTACCATCCCACATGGTGGGATGTTTTGTGGAAAAAAAGGCACCCATATGTGCTCTAACACCTGCCTGTGACTGCCAGCCATGGATGGACTCCATGGAACTAGTAGGTATGCTGAAAGCACACATTCTCCTCAGGGTTTCTCACTGTGAGCCATCAAAAATCGGCAGCCGCTTCAGTGAGTTTTAGGAGTTCAGATGAGATATACCTATGTATAGCAGTATATGGAGCCTATGTATCTAACTGAGGGCTTTGGATCCCATGAGGGAAAAATTCTGTTGTGGATGTGGCACTATGTAGGTGGCTCCTATTGTGGCAGACAAAGGAGCTCTATTCTTTAATGCCCCAGACTATCATCTTAACAACTAGCAAAAGCACAGCCCAACCCTCCTAACAAGCCGGTCCCTTTTACTGTTTTTATAGTACATACCACAATGAGACAAGCGAAGGATAAACAAAAGGAGATTAATTTTCTGACTTGCAACCAGCCTTTTGGGTATAGAATGGAGTGGGATGGATGTGGAAATAGGCTGTAGTCATTAAGCTGTGGAATCAGCAATTTGTGTAGCTCCCACAAAGCCCATGACAAAACATTCATTGAGTTAATGCAAATGTTTCAGCCCTAAGTAAGATGCAATAATACTCTGCAGTTTTTTTATTATGAAAAAAATATCTTCCCTCTGTGCTGAAAAGGCAAAATACTTAATACCACCTTCAAGAAAAGTCTTCTCTATGCCTAACAAACAGTAGTTAATTTAGAAAATAACTCCAGCTGTGCTGTCTCTGCTCCCCAGTCAGCTGACATCCCTTTTTCACTTTTTGACATGTTATCTTGTGCCTGTAAAGATACTTGACAACACTGTTTTATCCTCCATTCCATTTATTTGAGCTTTAGATTCAAAATGCAAATATGTGGGAAACAGCATATACATTGTTTGCAATAAGCAGGAAGAGGCCTTCACTGTTTTATGCTTTGAACAAGACATGAAGGTCAGTCAGTCTATGGTTAGAGAAGAAGCAGAGTTCAGAGTTCAGCTCTCACACAATTTCTGTTTCATTCACAGACTCCTCTGTAAATCATTTAAAGTATAGCAAACCGGGACTGCATCGTATTTCACTACATGGAACATAAAGAAGAATAATCATCACTTGAATGAGAAGCCAGAGTAGTCAAGATGTAAGTGAAGAATAGTTGGAAAGGGTTAGTTCAGGTGAAAGAGCTGCTGCACCAGCTAGTACATAGCATATGAGTCAACCGCTGACACGGAGAGAAACTCTGAAGATAAGCAGTGGCCTCATGTAAGAACAGGGAAAGAAAATGAGTTTTAAAAAGGCCACCAGGAAACTCTTTACGTATTCTGCCAACAGAGAATGATTCTGTAGCACTTTGGCAAGGACCCTACTAAATTACTTCTTCAGTGAGGCACAGTGGATGAACTTTTTAGTAGTTCTCCAAATATACTGTAAAGAACTTGGTGTCTGTGGAAGCAGGAAGTTATTCAAACACCCTAAGTTATCCATTTATAAGATCCTTCACCATAACCACTTTTACCCACTTTCATTCAACAAGGGCTGGTCTGACATTGCTGAAATTTGTATTTGTAGAGTGCCTATGGCAACAAAATAGAAGTCTACAATCTAAAAGTCAGCTCTCAATGTCTGTGTTAAAACATATGGAAGATGACCAGAGAACTAAATTTTGCCTGGAAATCTTCAAAAGAGGATTCCCAGAATAAAATCAGGAAATTTGATTCCTCTTTCAAGGTACTGAACACAGGTACTCCTAAGCATCATGAATAATTTTGCCAGGAAGAAAATGTTTTATAGTAGACTGAGAAACTGACATCTTCCTAATAGTGGCTGACCACTTCTCAGCTCTGTGTGCGTGCATGCAAACACACTTATGCAATTCCCAAATATTTTCCTTCTTAGACAAACCTATCAAATTCAAAACAATAGTGTTCATTAACTCGTTTTTTTGGTAATTTTTAGTTAATTAGTACAAATGAAGCAGAGAACATCTTCATATTGACAAAAGCATTTAATAGGTAATAAATGAAGAAAATGTTTGAATTACTTTATGTTTTCATCCTTCAGCAAAAGCTTTTTATAAGTCAAAGTTTACAAATTATTTCTATAAAGTTCTATAGTCCTCTAGACTGGAGTCAAATTCCTGAACTTAGAGAATTTCTGATCCAGGCTTAGGTCTAAGATATGCAGCAGAAACTTGAGTACATAAGTACTAAAACAAGAAAAAATATTCCTAAACTGATGTGGAGAATACACAGGACTGTATCTGTAGAATTTCTGTTCTAAGGATCAATCAAATGCTCCCATGCACATCAACTGAAAAAATAAGTCTTTTAAACATAAGGTATCTGCAAGCAACCTGAAAATTTGTATTTGACTATTTTTTTTTTTATTCGTGTTGGAAAAGAAATGAAGAGCAGAAAAGATGGCAGGATAGCTGGTATTGATCAAACCAAGAGATGCAGATACACAACAGACCTATAAAACTGTGTCCAGTAACTGGCTGATCAGGAAGAAATAGCCATAGATTTGCCCTTTATTTGGATTCTTTCCTAGGAATTCTCCATAAATGTAACGAAGAAAGGATTTTAAAAAGGCAGAATTTTGTATACCTGTGAATGCAGTATTTAGACATACTGCAGAAAAGATAATAGTTTATATTCTTTCTTCTTTGGGGAGTTGGGAGTAGGAAAATTCTTCAGCAAAGAAATTGCATAAAAAATTAGTCCAAATGAAAGGCTGAAAAAGCTATCAAAGAAAACTATCAAATAAAAAGACAAGTTACGATAAATTCATGTGTCTACTCTACATGACTTACAGAAAAAAACTGAAGTAGAGAAGTAAAAATAGTATAATTTTAAGACAATCTCAAGATTTTTTTGAAAGACATTTAATAGTTCTGACTTCAATTTTCTTTATTTAAAAATAAATTCTTTGAGGAGCACTCAAGTCACATTTTCAAGGTTCTTGTTGAGTAACCACAAAATAGTAAATGTAATTTAGAAAAAACAAAGCTGAAAGTCCCAAGGTGATCCTCTAACTTCTAAGGTCAACTTTAAAAAAAAAAAGAAGTTACATTCACAGTATCTGTGACATTTGGCAACATCCCAACTTTCTTCCCCTCCTACAACAAAAAACAAGTGACAACTTGAATGCAGAAGTTAAGAATTATACTTAAAAGCCACAGACTCTCCTTGTACTGCATCCTAGGGTTTTAGTGGAAGCCTCCATGGTCCCATCTCACCTGCTTCCCTCCTCCCAGTCAAAGGGAACATGATAGATTTACTTACAGGAACTGTTTTCCCAATGCTGTGAATTGGCCAGGAATGAAGCCTACCCTAGAGAAGTACTCCCCCAGCACTGTGAAACCCCTTGCTTAAAAAAATACATCACTACTCATGACTCCCACACAATTTTCCTTTTCCTCATATGCCAAGCACATGCAGTGACTTTTTTCTCCATGTAACTGAGCCAGCATCAAAACAACTATTCCCTCAGCATTTGCATATTACATACCTAATGCTCTCATGTCAAAATGAGTATACAATTTGAGAGGAAAATTGCTGGAAAATTGCAGGTGTGACTCTAATAATTGTGCTGATCTTATGGCAACAATGTCCCACAAACGCATTGTGCCTGTGCAGTACACTCATGCTGAGCATTTCAGGCCTGCTTTCCATGAACCAAACTGTTGATCTCCCTGATGAAACATGCACAGGACAATATCGCACTGTATGCACAATCCTACTTAGGAAATGTCCTCCCTGCAATGCAAGGTGCTTTTGCATAGCACTCAATTCAGTTTACTAAAGAACTTTCCAGCCTGTCTGATGGCCAAGGCCTGAAGATCACAAAACATGCTAGTCTTCTATACTGCCTTGAGGGTAAATATTCTTATATTAAAGGTTACAGAAGATTTATGTCCCAGGGAAGTGATTAGAGGGCTTCCAGGTATTGAAGATAGTCCTTTTTTGGTTGTTTCAAAGTTACTGTGACACAGCTGGTCCTCCATACCAGCTTTATGAATTGTGAACTCATGATTCATAAACCTGGGTAGAAAAGAAAGAGAGGAGCAGTCAAAAAGCCGAATCCACGTACTGGACATTTATTTAAAACATCTAAAGTGCTTGAAATGGGAATCATTGATTTTTGAACTTGGGAGAATAAGGGCTTTATTTGAATAGATTAATATAGTAACAGATAAAGAACAATACTTGGAATGAAATGTATTTTATTTTTATTCTTATTCTTCAAGGCAGCTTTGGTTTCCTTCATTCTTTTATTAAAAAAAGAAAAGCTAAAGCTGGAGCACCATTGCCCAAAATCTGGAGCAGACAACAGCCTCTTCTGTATTCACTCCCAGTACAGAATAAAGCAGGGATTTTTCCATTTTGCACATGATTCACAGTTTGCTGCAGTGATGCCACCAAGCCAGCAGCGTGTATACCTCAATACAAATTAGCAAGGGCTATTATTCTGCCATTTGTCATAAAAGCTCTCTCTGGGAACACAGAGCACATATTTCATTTCACCACGTCAGAAGCAGGCTTGACAGCAAGGCCCAACTTAGTGCACCTCCTGCAGTTAGCAACAAAAAACTTGCAAATAGTTTCTCAGATAACACTTACATTTCACGAGGGCACAGAATTTTGCTAATGTTCCATCCCACTGAGAGACTTTTGCCTGACAAACAAGAAACAGAGATCCTTCCCCCAATACCACCACCAACAATTCCCATTGACATCAGTAAGCACCCTGAGACCGTCAGCATTCACAGATTAGCTGAAAATACATCATTAGTCACAGTAGATCATATTGTTGCTGACTGTTAGCCACTGATTTTCTATTTAGTTTTAATGGCAAGTTTAGCACTTGCCAAAGCTGCAAAATTAACAGCACTGACTAGAAAACTGAAATCACATAAGGAGTGAAAAAAAAATTAAGGGCAATCCAAATTTTTCCACGTTGTCAATATTTGCTCCTGGGAGCAATTTTGAAGAAAAAGGATCTTCTGTATTACTACTCATTTCACTTTGGTCTCTATAGAGACAGCCCAGAAAAGTGCTAATTTATGGCAGGATTTCAAAACCCTGCAAGATTCCTTAGTCATACTCTTATTTCATTTCCCTGATAAAATTCCATTAGCTGGCTATTAGTCTTCAAGAAGAATCCACATCTTATTAGGAGGACTTCTCTGCTCCCTGTCCACCTGATGCTATGCTCTCTGGCCAAATTGCTACAATATGGAAGGGTGCAGTGTACAGCTTAGTGTAAAGCTTCTGTATTTGTGGGTGAGACTGTGTCTGTGGCTTTATGTACTCACCAACCACAAAGGCAGCTCAATCCTTTCGATAAAGGACACATGTCATATTTTAAACAACCTGGTCTTTACACTTTTTGAAGTCCCACCTTCTCTTAAATTGCAGACTAAGAGATAGGATTAGTGTCAGGAATTCTACTGGTAAAAACATTCGTAATTTTTTCTAGGAAGTTCGTTAATACAACCATGGTCAACCTTTGCTTTGAACAAAAGAAAAATCAAGAAGCTAATTTCTCCTCTCCGCTTGCATACTAAGGTTATAATCATGGCATTAAAATAACTTTTAAAAAAATTAATAAAGCCTATAATGAGAAGGATATCAAAGAGCTGGAATAAATAGATGAGAGAATTACCAATACACCTCATATAAATGCCTCCACCTTTATAGGGGAAGTATTGGGAAAGAATGAAAATAACTTTCTACCCACCCCCAAAGACACGGTTTTCTCTGACAAGGAATAAGTAGCCTGCTAAATCTTGCATTCTCACTTGTAAGGGTCAGAGGAGGACATTTAGCAAAGGGAAAATACATAATAAAGTCACAGTCTGGCATTATTAGCAAATCAAAATATGTCATCATATTAATGAGAGCTTGGAAGATGCAAGGAATGTAAAATCTAGCATCAGCTCCTGAAAGTAATCCTGCCAGCAAAAGGCAATATTTTTCTTAATGAATATTTTATCCAGAAGTCCCTCACCTCCCAAATTCCTGCAGTTGAAAACCTAAACAACAGCAGATGAAGTCAAAATATAAAAGAACAACAACAACAAAAACCTCGATCCCTCCTCAAAAACCGCAATCCCTCCCCAAACCTTTTTCTAAATTCCCAAATCTTGAATAAATGAAATGAGAACTTGTCAGAAATCATTAGTCTCTGTTGACTCTAGTAGAGGTTAACTGAATGCAAGTACTATCAAAATGTAGCAAAGAATTTCAAATTTCTTTTTCAAAGGATACAGAAAGCTGGCAGGGCCTCAGTCACGCTGCTGTTTTCAGCCCCAAAGCACAACCCAGATGCTCTGGAGCATATTAAAGAATATGGGTTGCTACTAACTACTTTTCAGTACTGCCCTTGGTTTTGTCCTTCCCCCTTGCCCCCTTATTTCCTGTGATACCTTTAGGGTGAAAACTTTAATCCTTGTTTGTAGAGTTTATTAGAAGGTTTTAGAAAATGTTTTACAGGGTGGGTCAGTTAGGGTTTGTGGACTATTTTCTATAGACCACCAAAGACTAAATGATGTTGGGTTCCCGTGTTTGTAAGAACAGGAGTCCACCCTCAGTGACACAAATGGTTCCGTCAAGTCTTATAAGCAAACATATCAGGAGGAAAATAGAAAATCTCCAGCATTGAACTACTCAGAGTTGTATGTGGAATAAAAGCACTGAGACAGCAACAAACAGATCTGCCAAGTACCTTGTCTCTGACTGACTGCCATACACCATGCTTTCATTTACCATTGTCCCTTCCTCCCACTCTTGATTCAACACCTACTTTTCTTACAGCCTGTATGTGATACAAAAATCCCTCTTCATACTCACAAAATTTTCTTATCCCTCAAATTTGCTACTTTTACTTAAATGCTCTTAGCAGATGATTCGGGGCTTCCTTTATTCTACTCTGTGAAATGTTAGTATTTCAAGGACCTAAACCCTATAAAATGGGGTTTAAATTCAATTAAATGTGGTACAGGTTCCCCAGAGTAGAGAAAATGCAACTCTGATGTTCCAGAGTGTTTCTGCTACACCGGTGACAAAACCCAACTGACTCTGCTGAAGCCATACTATTACAAATGAGAGGACATTAAAATTATTTCCTGACATCCTATAAGCATTACAACCATTTTTACAGGTCTTTTTCATACAAATCACATTCTTGAAGACAGTAGAGTTATTCCCATAAGTACGAGGCTGACTGTGTATAAGAAATAATAAATGGAGCCAAATAATTGAAATAAATAAAATGCTGCTGATAACTGACAATAATATATTATGCTAGAGAATGACTATTTAAAATCAACAGACCTACAGTTTAGGTACAGCCAAGACAAGGTAGAAGACAAGTAAAGAACCAAAGGCATATAAATATTCTATTATTCATTACTGCACAGTTTTCTGAAAATCACACAACACAAAGTTTCCACAGATCTTTTGTTTTCTGCTCTCCTTTGTGTTCAAAGGAAAATGGTCTCTTAGATCTAATTGACTCTATATTTTCCTGTACTACTGTATGCCAGTGGATACAGAAGTAGATCTGCTTGAAAGTGGGAGATGCACATTAGATGATTTACTGGAAGATACTGTGCTGTATAAAACATTTTCAATCTAGCATGACTAATCACTCGACAGTGTTTCTGTTCAGGGAGAAGATCGGAATCTCTTTGTACCTTCACCCTGCCAGACTTCACGTAGCCACAAAGATTTTGCAAACAGGGTAATTTATTAGCTCGCAACCCTGAGACAACCAGTGCGGAGGGTGATTGTTTGGTAGCAATCAAGGGATCTATCTATTCAAGTGTATCTTTTGGCAAGGTTAGGACAGACAAGACATGAAGATAAAAGAAAGGCGGATTAACCAATCTCACTTCGCTGGTGAGCGAGTGAGGCACAGATCAGTGAGACTACTTCACACACTAAGAAAAAGCAAGGAAGTGAAGCCAGAGCTCTCAAAACTCCCAAGTCTTATTCATTTTCTTTTAACCCACCTTCAGCTGCTGTTTCAGACTGTGTTATCCCACCACAGCAAGTGTTTCCCTCTCAGCCTGCCAGTTTCACAAGAATGCAAAATGTCCCGATGAACCTAATTTTCCAAAGCACTACAAAACGTCCCTGGATGAGTACAGTGTTTTTTTGTTGATGGTAGTGTTTTAAAAAAGCTACATTCTCTTTTTGAAATGAATTATTAATGCAAACAGGGTAATTTATGAAGTACTGCCAGTTAAAGTCTAACTACATCAGGTTTTATGTATGAGTTTCCATCATGCTGAACTAAGAGTTTAATAATACAGCTGTCAGAGTAGCTAAAGTTAGCAGAGCTTTAAAAGCTGTCTCTCAACAAAATGGTGTCCTAAATCTTATGAAGGATAGAGTAAAGGATGAAAAACAAATTCTAGGGAAACAAATCCATAGATCTTTGGCCCCAGCTATTTACCACATTTTCCTCTGAATTCTTCTAATAAATAAAACGGATGTATGAATGATGGGAAAAAGAAGTTCTGTGGCTGCTACTCAGTTCTGAAAGAAACATTTCCAATCTGAATCAAGCATTGGCCTATGATTCAAAGCCCCTTAACTGGGATGTTGTAGAGCTGTAGTTCCCCTGAAGAATTTTTTTTCCCTTCTCTACTTATTTAGAAAAGTTTCCACTTCGGGGAGAAATTATGACCTCTGCCTGACACATGCTTAAATTTACTCATATAAGGACTGTAAATAATGTAGCATAAATGTTACTGCTTCACTAAATAACCATGATCAGACAAATTCACCAAGAGATGCAGTGAGAGCAATTATATAAAAATTTAAACAGAGAGAACAAACAGATTAAGTAGGAAAAATGTTTTCCCTAAACTAATCCTGTTTGTTGCCCATAAATAAGGAGGATTAGTCAAAATCTTTCAGCTGCTTTTAAAAACAAAACAGGTTCCATGTTTTTCTAGGATATATTCTATAGGCAGAATAAGAAGCTATAACTTAGTTTTAGGCCAGCTTGATTTCAATAAAAGCTTTAACCTGGTTTTGCTTTCTGCTCTGGTGTGTCCGGTGGAGCTGACATACAGACAACTCTTGCAGTGCTGAGGTCTGCAAGGAAGCACCGTGACTTCTGGTCTGACTCAGCTCTGCTGTGAATCAAGAAAGTGTTATGATTGCTGCTGCTTTATGTAGGCTGTGTACACACAGACTTTGGCCTCTGTAGCTTAAAGTGTAATGTTTACTGAGGGCTACGCAACAGTCCACCCTACCTGGCCAGAAGAAAAGTAAGATTCACTCTTGCTATTTGAACGCTACTCGAGTTACTTAGAAGCTATGTGCTTCCAGATGGATTAGTGTGAAGGGAAATACAGTGCGTGAAGTCCTGAAACAAAATTTCTGTGCAGCTTTGTATGTTGTCATCTTAACTGGGACATGTGGCATCCACATGGAGTTCATAAACAGTATACAGTCACAGATTGCATCTTCTCCGTTGCGCTGCAGCACATGTCCTGACATACTTGAGTTCAATTACCTTGTTCATCATTCAGTACAATTTCAGTCAGTATAGATGCCTAGAACTAGCTAACTAGCTAATGAAATAAATAAACAAATAAATAAATGAAATCTGTTATATCTGAACTTATATTCTGCTCACAGAATTACCCCTTTTGATAATAGCTAGATGTGCAGATTAGGTTAGTATGGCATTTAGTTCTGTACAAGATTGAGGCAGGCAGGCTTTTTCAGATTGATTAATTATCTTAATCATTGTTAATTCTTTCCTCTCTCTCTAAATTGTTTTTTGCAGCTGTAGTGTTTCTTAGAAACAGCTTAATTGCAGGAGTAAATTTTTTGTTACTTTTTTTTCCTAAAATCCCATTATTTTGATAAGAAGAAAAACATGAGACAAAATAATATTCTCACTGTGGCAAATTCTTGTTGTTCAGTTTTAGCAGGCAAAGTCTTCCCATTAAGCTGTTAAAGTCACTAGCGCACACTTACTTATTAAAACACATTTCTTTAAAAGGTGGAGTCTAGCAAGATTTTACCTGCTTTTTACTTTTCCTCAATCCAGAGGTTTCTATTCACATCAAAAGTTATACTGGAATACATAGGACTCTCATAATGTATTTACTTTTTTCTCTGTGCTATTTTTGCCTATCCACTACCTTCTTCATTTACATTTTCCAAGTTTTCATATAGATTGATTATTCTTTTGGGAGCAGAGAGTGACACTCCTCTAAAGCACCTCCTCTGAGTCAGTCTGCGGAGGAGAAATTCCTTCTCTCTCCATGCACTGTAAATAAACTGTATGCTAAGGAGATCAGCCTTTCAAAATGTCATCATGTCTTTTTCATTTTACGCATCTTCATCTTTCCAATCTCAATAAGTAAACTATTATGAGTCAGACTAGAAAAGACAAAAACCAAACAAACAGAAGTGCAGGATTACCTCTGCTTTCCAAATCATTAGATATTTTAAATTAAGATTATGGCACTATAATCTCTCAGCTAATATTTAGTTTTTCCTTACCAATAGCCACTGAGAGGTATATTTTATATAGTCCATTTCTGGAGGGAATTTGAGCAAGATGGTTTTAGGTCCCTAGTTCTGCAGAAACTCTTCCCATCCACATTTACCAGTGCCTAAAACAGCAGTTAATCTTCCCGCCAAGTTCTAAATCAATCCTGATCCTCAGATCACTCTTGATTCTTGAACGATCATCTGACAGCACTGATACTGAAATCACTTATCCTTCAAGCATCCTTGTCCCCCATACAGTCTATCAAAATTGCAGCCCCCAACTCAGTTGCAGCCCTCAAAATCCCTGTCTACAGTGTCCCATAACCCCTCTCCCACCAGCAGCCCTGCTCGTCAGTCCCCACAGCCTCTTCCCACCCTCTACCTCGAAGCTGTTTCATGAGGTCCTTCAGCATGCTCTCCAAAAGCAGCAGAACATCTCAGACCAAAGGCAGCAGACAAGCTATGGGAAGGCAAAGAAGAGGAACCTTTATTGCTTAGGGAAGGTAGAAAAGAGAGTGAATCCAATTCCAGCTGCTGAAGGGTGTCTCACTAAACAGCAGATATTCGGAGAACCAGATGGCTCTTTGCCAGGATGTAAGCTAATGGGGTAGGGATAGATCAGAAGAGCTCTCCCTCAGACAGAAACTTCTTGTATTGTGGGATCCTGCTCTGGCAAAAATCCCATCTCTGAGGCTAGAACTGAGGAGTTGATAACCCAAATGTCTGTATAGCACCGAGGGTCTTTGAGGACTAGACCAGCATGCTACAAAAAAAATCCAATAAAAAATCCTCATGGTAGCTGCAGGTGAAGTCCATTTGAGGTAGGCCAAAGCCCTGGAAGAGAAGGACTTTGGCTTTACACCTGCACATGAACATTAAAAGCTTTGCAAAACCCTGAGTAGTGTGTCTGTCTCTTGGCTGCCAGAACAGTAAGAGGTGGAGAGTGAAAGGGAAACTTCTGAAGGGCTGCTAGTCTCTACTGGAGTCTACTTGCTAGTGTCTGCCCAGATCATTACACTGGACCTAAAAAAGTACTGAATTAGAAAAATAAAGCACTTCCCTGGTTAAGACCTGGCAAGATGAACACATCAAGGCTACACTGGAGCCTGCCACAGTGGTAACCCTCAGCTCCAATATTTATTTTGTTAGTATTTTTTCAGTTATGCTTCTCGCTATTTGTTTTGCAACCATTTTTTGTCCCCACTTTCCTCATGTATGTGTGTTAAACCATCCATCAGTGTTTTGTTTTATCATAATTACTCAGTTTTTGCTTTTCTGATATTTGGCCCAAGATAGGCATTTCATTTTCTCTTCACACAGCTTAATTTCCTTCCTTTCTAAATCTCTAAATTGCCATGTAGAAAACACATTACATCAAATACATGCTGCTAGAGAAGCTGAGATAAATGATTTGGCACCTGGTCGATGCTGAGTTGCCAAGTTAGCACTCCAGATATCTGCAGTCTCATTGTGGAAATGCTAGTAACATTCATTCTTTGCTCACATACACTACAGAGTTACAGGAAATAAACAGAAATCATACTGAATAGAGAGTCTTGCAATTTAGGAAGATGACATGAGAAAAGAAAATTCAATGATAAACTTCTGGAATGGTTTTGTGAGACCTTTGAACTTCCTGAATCATTTCCTTCATTGCTACTGTCCTTAATTAAATCTTCACCAGCTCTGCACTAACTCCAGGGTAAAATTACCATCCTTGATCTTTGCATTGGAATTTCCAAGCTGTCCCCTCCACCAATTTCAATTGTCTTTTTCAACTGGCACTCTCTGTATTTCCTGCTTATAGCACACCATTTCTTCTGTGTTCCCCATCTGTGTCCTCTTCCTCTTAGAGATACTGTTATTAGTGGTACATCTGTGTATTAGTCCTAAAGTCAGGTAGTCAAAGCAATGACTTCAATAATACTTTTCCTTGATCCATTTTTCTGGGATGGTCACAGGCACTGTACAAAGAATTAGATGGAAAATGTATAGAATACAGTAAAATATACTAACCTGTACTTGACATCTCTTTTTGCCTGAATGGATTTATGCTTGATGTTTTGTGTTACCTTTTCACATCAAAATATGCTTTCCTTTGTACCTGTTCTTCATAAACAGTCTAAAAAAGACGTTTTAGCCATTTAAATCCCCTTGTGTTTGGCAACTCCCATACATTTTTATGGGATGTATTCACTGAAACTGGTCCATCTGTGGTTGAAACTACATACCAAGTTCCTTACCTGAGACAAGTGAATATAGCATCTGTAGCATAATTAACTAAAACTTTTTTACTTTTGTTTAGTTATCCCTAAGCCTCCTCTGATTTCACTTAGAAATAACTGTTTCAGAAATAATTGCAGCAACAACACTCAAAAGTCTATTTTGTTTCTGAAGTTATTGCTATTTATCACTAAATAGCAACAGCATTTTATCATTTGCTTTTCCACCAAAATTAAATAATTGGGATGATTGTGACTGAAATAGGAATGAGGATACAATAAGGAAATATATAGAAAGTTTAGGGATAGAGGTGGCAGAAATATTGTCAATCTTGCAAGAACTAGTTGCTAGAACTTATATTATCTTGGGTGGGACATGACATTTGTATTTTACATTTGCTGGTTTTCCCAAGCAGCACTCTGAAACCTTGACGTCATTTGTCTTGATTGCTTGAATGAATGATGGCATTCATAATTCCTTTGGACTTTTCCTGGACTGTTTTCTGTACACATTTGCTTTGGTTTTGTTTGTTTAAATCTTGCTGTTCTCATTTTATCTTTAATTAGTTCAGTGCTCCTCTTTCCAGTCCAAGTTGCACAATGCTTTTTGAAGTAGCAAAGAAATAAGTCAGGAGGGAATAACTCTATTCTTTAGGAAATGCTGAAATTTTGATATTTTTTTTCCATTATGAAATGGAATTAAAATGACCTATAATACACCCTTTCAAATAATCATTAAAAACATTTGGGGGAATCATGTTGCTTTGTTACAATAAAGTCTAAACATTTTTCTATTAAAACATTTTAAAAACATGATCTGTATTAAAATAGAAGTTATTTTAAAAGTGAGTTTGGAAAAAAATGCATCAAAACTTCCACAAATGTCAAAATGGGACAATTCTCTACATGAAAAAAAAAATGTGTCAAGTTTTCCTGTATTTCCCAATATATTATTTTCCTTTTCTTACAATTCGGTCAAGATTCAGTACTCTCCACCTCAGGGTAACCTTCAGGCAACACAGAGCAGCCATTTCAAAAAAGAATCATTGCAACTTCCTTCTCTTACAGAAACTTTTCTCCTTTCCCTCTGCTCTCCTCGCACTAACTGGGAGGACATTGGTTTCTTTGTTTCTGTTCTGCTTCCCTAATGTCTTCCTAACAGCACCGAGTAACACTGCTCTCTTCTCAAGTTTCCAGCAGCATGCCTCCTGGTAGCATGACTCCAGAGCTCAGTCACCCTCACTGTTGACTTTCTTGCCCACCTTTGAATTGGCAATATCTGTTACAGCCTCTTCACAGCCAAAATGCAGAATTGCCCCCATCTGGAAGGGGTACTAGCCAGGCTTTACGCTACCTCTCTTTTGGCATGTGGCTTCCCTGGCCCCAGCTGATCTTTTTCTGCCCTCCCTCTCCATAATTTTCCTTCGTCCTCCTTCTGTCAGGGCTCCAACACATCCAAGGTCTTTGATACATTTTATTCTCCCCCTAGACCCATTTCTGTGAATACAAATTCAATTGCTATCCTCATACAGATGCACCCTACACAGAATCCTTCTATCCAAATAAAAATGTTAATCTCTTTTGGTTTGTCTCCCCATTTCTGTCAGTTCAACACATCCAAAACAGATGTCTTTTACATTTTCTTTTCCAAGCTTTCTCTGCTACTTTGCTTTTTGCTAAGCACTACCCTGTTTGCTATACCAGTTTATAATTAGGTATTGACTTCGATTCACTATGCCTGTGAAGCCCTACAGAAGTTTACTATGTCTTCCTGATACCTTTCAACTAAGATCAGTAAGGACATATCTACTGAGACACAAAAGTTCATCCAGTAATTCATCGTCTTACATTTTGATTTCTGCAACATCCTGAAACTGGGACTGAACTAGAAAGCTTGAGAAGAATTGGACAGGATAAGCAGGTAGAAATAGGACTGGGACAAGGACCCAAGGGGACAAGGCAGGTAAAGGTATAATTTATCAATGCTCAGGGAAGGAAGCAAATAATTTGTACCTGCTACAGGGTATACTTTCTGGAGTTTGATAGGGAACCTATCAAACCTGATTCCTAATTGTCACTATTTTTTCTGCCATTAAACACCAGTTTAGTCTTTTGGTGATAAACAACTATTGTTACCAGTTACTTTAATTTCTCGGGTGGCAGAAATTTACATGAATCTAAAGACTATTACTCTGCTGATGAATTGTGTGACATTCAGAGTTACCATGAGATGACACTTTTATTTTTACAGTGCCTAGGAATCACCAGAATTAAGTTTGTCTGCTGAGAAAATTTAAGCCAGGAGGCATATATCTCTTCAGGGAAATGGGTAAAGTAGAAAAGCAGGTGAGTGGTTAACTTTGTACAGGCAGATGAAACACCGGGTGAAAACACACTTATCTTAACCCTTTAACCCCTCTCCAACCACAGCTGAATCCACTTCTACAAAGACTTTCCAAAGCACCCTTCAAGGAAAATGTATTAAAGAGAAATGTATTCATTCCATTCAGTGTATGCAAAATACCTGGTCTGGAGTTTAACTGGGGTTTTAGAATTAAGGTGAATATTAAGGTGAATGTCACATATCATATTCCTACTTTATTTCTTGCAAATGCTGTGAGTGATCTTTATACTGTACCAATTAGAAATGGAAAAATTTCACTTATTCTAAAGTTCCTCTGGCTGGAGTCTGAATTGCAGAAGTGCTTAGCATGTCTGCCTTCCCACTCATGCCAACAGAAGCTGTGCTTCATATTTAAAAAGTATGAATACTGCCTGCTTATTTAAAGGCAAAATATTTGGGCCAATTATTTTTCAAGTTGAGCATCCAAGTTAATTTTGATTTCTATAGTGTAGCTATCTTCCATCTACGTGTAGAACAGCAACAGCACGCTGTCATCTTAGAAGGATCTTGAAAAGATTCATTCACTAACACATACCTGATGGTGCCTGGAGTGAGTGAGGCCCAGCTGAGTGCTTGTAAATGAGATCCAGTCCCAGCTACTACTGACTTCAACTAAGCTGAAGGTCTTCAGAGCAGGCTGTGATCCCCACAGCTCCCAAGGCTTGAACACCATGAGCTTTAAGTGGTATTTTCCAAGGGCAAACACAGTCAATTAATAATTATGTCTTCAAAATATAATCTGAAAATTAAGTAAGCTCGAGAAATGGTGGGGTGAACATAAAAATATTAAATAACTGGTCATTAAATGAGCATTACTAATTTTGTGCACAGGAGGAGGCAGATGTTCTGTGGAAAAAACAGCATGTGACCACGTCTTAATGTATATGCAAAATGAAATTAATTATGGGTGATGAAGCATCCTTAATTATCACACTTCTTAACTGGCAAGTGTTTGACCCTATAGCTATAGTAGTGTTATTTGAATGTAGGTATGTGTGTGTTATTGAACTAATGGATATTCTGCACATACTCTTTCACACAGTTGGTTTCTGACTAGTTCTTCTCAGCTGTTCTCACTAGTCCCCAGTACCCGACAATATCTTTTGCTGCGGTCATGCTGTTTGCTCAGCCTAGTTCTTAGTGAATAAAACCCATAATATAGTCAGTGCAGAGAAAGTATAGTGCATCACAAGTAGTCAGCACAGTTAGTTCAGATCAATTCTTGTGCATTAGAAACAAAAATTAAGCTCAAAAGCTGTGTTGCAGCTCACAATCTGTGAAGCATGACACACCTTTCCCAGTGCTTTCTAGTGACACCTTTTAGTAATAAGCCCATGGTCTGTACTCTGACTGAATGCACAGAATTGTTCCTATCTCTTTTCTGTTGGCATATTTTCCCAGTAATGTGTCCATTTACAGCCCCCTTTAATGACTACAGAAGAAAACAGAACATAAATGAGAAAAAGCAATGTATAATTTAAATAAAAGTTGAACAGAGTACGTGTAGCAATGCAAAGCATAAATAATCAGGATAAACTCTGAAAGTAAACCCTGCTTGTAGACTAAGATTAATGACCTTGTATCTTAACTGAGAGACAAATCCTCAGTTGGCTTACTTCGTGCAATCACGTTACTGGATATTACTGGAACTGTACTCACCAGCACCGTGACTTTGTCCCAGAGAGTAAGTATCTTGAGTCCTGAAGGAGCAGAGAAAGAAAATGGTTGATCCTGTCATCTTTTCATTTCCACTTTCTTTTGACTAGAAGTACCTATGCTAAAGTTTTATTTTACAATTTTTTATAACCAGATCAATATAAAACACGAAGGAAAACACACACCCTCATTTGACCACCTTAAACGTAATATACCGGTGCCATTGTAAGTAAACACGGGGAAAGGAACCCCAACATTTTTATCCTGTTGGTCTCTGGAAGATTTCCCCTCCTACAGTCTTTTGATGCAAACCACTTAAAACAAATCCCACAGCCTGCCTTTTCCAGCAAGGGAGACTTTATAGGATACATTACCGTAGCACTCCCTCTCCTGTTATGGCCACCCAGCAGTAGGCAAATTCCTTGTTGCAAGAAGCTCTGAATCCAGGGTAAACACTGTGTTGCAGGACGTGCTCCCTACTCAGCACATGAACTATTTCTCATACTTTCCCAACATTTCTGTTCTAAAGGAGTGCCTACAGTTACAGTTGTCATTTTTTTATTATGCAAAATGACTTCCAAAATATACCACCATGCATGGTTAAACAGAAAGAAAGAAGGGTCAGAGAATAGATAGGCAAGTGGCAAAAGGTTGAAGGCATAATGTGCCATTTGCGTGTGGCAGAGGCCAAACAAGGAAAGTTATCTTTAGTTTTAAGACTGGAAATTTCAGAAAAATTTAGGTGATGATCTGCCCAAGGTCCACTGAAATATGCGGCCCCAGGAGGTACACTGTAATCTCATTGAAAAGTGAGGTTTGAAGTAAAAGGGTCCAAAGTCAATTTCAAGAAAAATAGTCCGTACAGCAATACTGCAATAAAATCACTGCTGTGATATGTCATAAGACATACACCTATCTCTTGGTTGTACCGTGATTGTGATAGTTTAATTCTTTTAACTTTAGCAGATGGGACACAATGATTTGGAAGAAAGAGCACTGGATTAATGTTTGAGGACATATTAATAATTTACATATTTGTTACTTTTTATGTCTCTCGATTCATAGATTTTTAAACTTAGAAGGGGCTATTGTGATCATGTAGAGGGGTTTCTTGCAGAACATGGACTATAAAACCAGTAATTCATGTCTCAAATCAATAAATTCTGTCTGAGCTACAAGACATCTTTCAGAGCAAGTATCTTGCCGTGTTATTTCTTCTTCTCACCTTTACCTGTTCCCTTTGCTTCCTTTTCTTGTTCCTCTGAAAAAATGTCTATTTTCATCCTACAGCTCCTAGCAACACTTTTTCTTAAATCACACCTAAAAACCAAATGCAGCTTATTAGATACTGCATATGACAGTCATAGATACATTTATCTTTTGAGCACCTGCTCTGTACCAACTCTGACCACTTACTGACATGACAGTGATAATCTTGCTCCTGCATTATACATAAAGACATATAATTTGTCATATGTACAGAGACAAAGGAGTCAGGAAGGCAGGTCTAGATTTATCATGACCTGGCTTGAACAGTTCTTCTATGTGCTCTTGTTACTGCCACAGCCACAGAAATCTTGCCAAAGGAGGAGCCCCTGGGGAGATAGTTACAGATGTCTTTATTCACCTTTCTGACTGGGACAGATGAATGGTCTTCATTTTGTGTGCAGACATCCAGGGTATGACCAGAGAGGCAAGAAACATGGTTGAAATAAGACCAGAACTTGATCAGAATCAGAAAACAGATCTACCCCCACCTTTCCTTGTGTGTCAGCACCGTTCTAAGGCACCAGCAGCACCCAGCCTCTAAGGAGAGGTTTCATCAGGAGACAGAAATAATGATCAAGAAACACATTTACCTTTAAATACAGAAGAGCCAGATTTGCCAGGAAGGAGAGAATAAACCAAACAGTTAGAAAACAAACCTCCCCTCAGTGTTCCTGGTGGGAAGTGGAGGAGACCCTTCAGTTCTGCATTTTAATGCAACAATTTCTCATGGCCTTCCTTGGACCCATCTGGTCTCCTCTGCACCTTGAGGGATGTTTCCTTTCTTTCTTCCCTCTCAAGCACCATCACTCCACTCTGCAACTACCACAGCTGAATCCTAATCTGACCCAAGTTCCTGAAGAGTCAGTGACCCATCTTCAGCCTGTGGACTTGCTCTGGGGAGGGTCCAGATCTCCCTTTCCTTCAAAAATACTCCACTGAATCCAAGGGCCAGGAGTTGAGACTGCCACAGCATCTTATCAAAATGTGCAAGACATGCTTCTACATTAAGCACTGAAAAACAAACCAAAGACTCTGGAAGCAGCACAGCAGCAGTCCTGTGGTCCCTAAAGAAAACTGTATAGAAAGCTACTGTCCCTCCCTTGAAGGAGAAATGCTCCATGTCACCTTATCCTTGGTGCAAGAGGCCCAACAAGAGAATACCTTGGACTACTGAACCAAGTATACCGTAATATAAGATAGTACTCCATCAGAACTGCTGTATTTATTGTATGCACTATATATGTGCATATATATTTACATACTAGTACATATATCTGTACCATACTTGATGTATGTACTGCATTTTAATTTACTATACGGAATTAATATTTAATGAAATATGTTGTTTCAGCCTATGTCCAAGCCGTTCTGGTCTTTCCCTTTTATGTGTCAAATGGTGTCTATAAAGCCCTAACGAAGGCTCTGTGAAGAATGCAAGAATTACAGCTGCTTTCAAATATAGCTTTACACAGTAAAGTGTATTGAGTTCCACCTTTTCTCTGAGTGTTGGAGCGCTGCAGTGTTGCAAAGAGGAAAATGCAAGATTTATGCATGAAAATCAGATGTTGTAGCAGAACAAAAAATGATGATAATGGCCTTAATTAATAAAAATGTACCTCTCACACTTTTGTCTCAAGATATTACACACAGGAAGACTTTATCATCCAACCATGCATAACATCTCCAAATGGCACGAGCAGTGCATATGGAAAATGCTGATACTGAATTTACTGTAAGCTGGGCATGCTGAAATGAATAACTTGAGTGATTCAAGAAACTGCAGTAAACAATTTCTACCTTTTAGTCATAAGCAAAAAAAAGCATAACTTTTTAAAAAACTCTATTTCACTACTTTGTGCTTATTGAGAATTCTCATTAGAGGATCTCAAAGCTCTGAGATCTGAATGTGCCTAAGTGAGGAAAATTATACTGATTTTTGGTAAACTATAGCTGAGACTGAGTTAATGGCCAAATGAGTGAAAAAGCAGGAAGTGAAACCCACTGGGCATCGTTGCTGGGCTGAGTGGCTGTTAGAATTAGATAACCACCTCCCTGGAACTATTTTAAGGGCCTTGCTGCATTAAAGACTTCTGTCTTCTGAGTTACCCCTCTCTAAAGAGCTTTCTAAAACATGCTCCAAATCAGCTTAGGTAAAGGGTGTTGTTTTTAGAAGGAAAGACCTTAGGGAACTCATATTTAGATATTATTTTAGCCACCTTTAGAAGTACTATTATGCCATTCAAAATAGAATTCCAAAATTAGGAGCTAGTGCAGTGTTCACTGAAGCCAGTGAAGATACATTTAATAAGTGCCAGATCTGGCCTCTACAGAATCAAGTGCATCTTGCTGCATTACAGGTATACTGCCTTGAGTTAACAGTTTATTCCAAATGCAAAACCAGAAGGTTTGTTAAGCTTAGTCCTCATCTATTATTACACTCATCTTGCTTATAACACTGGATTTTAATGGCAAGATTCTCAGGTTAAAGACTTTAAAGTTAGTTCATCCTCTTTTCCCCTAAATCGCTCTTTAAAATACTATGATAATAGGGAAAATCAGGGATAAGGTGCTGAAGAATGTTGTGTATATCCAAAAAAAAATGTCTGCACAAGAATTAAATTTCTCTGTATCAACGTAACTGTGCAGCACATCCACAGTGCTGCATTTTAAGGATATATTTAAAAGCAAAATGAAAGCAAGAAAATTGGCTTTCTGCAACCGAAATAGAAATTCCGTTTTTTATTTGCACGCTATAAGACAGTTAATGATTCCAGAAACTTAATGCTTCTGCTACACCCAGTACACCATTCTGGTACCTCCAGCATCCCCCGAATTCTGTATTTTTTCAGCATCAAATACCACAGGCTTTTTAAAGGGGGTTGGGGATTTAGAAGCTTATTGGGTTGGAGATCTTAATAAGCCTCCAAACCTGTGTGGGTGTGTTAATCCATGATACAGGGCCTATACGAAGTGCACAGGATTAGATGCTGTTAACCACTGCGTCCGCTGGCAGGGGCAGAAGCTTAAATTTGTGAGTATTTTCAGAGCAGGGTGTGCATACTCCTTTGGTATAACCAGGATATTGTATTGTACCTTGTACAAGGACACAAGCTTATGTTATACTTACATTGCATTTGTTTGGGGGAGTGGGGAGTTGGAATTTGAAAGTTTTTCACCCAGGCTATTTCTTCTATGTCACTCTGTCAGACTGGTACCCTCCTTGTTTCCAGTCTACTCTGCCTTTACAAGCAAAAACAGCCACTGCTTCCTCCATTGCTGTACCCGCCAGGGAGGTGGTAGAAGTATGGCAGCTCTGCATGCAAAGTTGTAACGTCTGGCAAAGTTGTAAGACTAGAACTTGAAGGCTGGTTTTATGGACCTAATCCAGAATATAAAAACAAAAGCCTAGATTTGGGCATCTAGATTATGAATACCCTTGCTCTAGATTTCAGGTTTCCTATGCAGTGTGGTGGGCAGCATGGCAGCCTGAGCAACCATATTGACATCACGCAACTGAGAAAAAGGCAATGCCTGAAATATCACCCCTTTCCAGATCTAAAAGTTGAAGCCCAGCTCAGGTTGACAGCTCCAAGCACTGAGAACCAACACCCTATGCAAGCAAGCACTTAAAGTTGTCCTGGGGAATTATCAAACAAGGTGAACTCAAATTAAAACAACAACAATGACAACAGGCATCCAGTGAAAGTGGTTCTCCTGCCATTACCCTCCGCACAAGGCTTAGAAATGGCATTCAGGAAATGGGATCCTACAGTCCAGCTCTCACATTCTTCTGAGGCAATGCAAACACAGACCTTAAGCATCACCAGGTCCCTCAAGGCACCCAGCTCCTTTTCCCGATTTGTGGACACAGTGGGACTGAGTCAGAAAAGGGCACACTGCTCCCTGGCCACGCAGCGAATGCAGAAGTGCAAGTTCACAGACATTCCTCAGGGCAATCAGAGATGCCTATTCTGCGTAGAAACCTCCGCAGTTATGAGGACTTGAGTAGCATGATTTGATATTTTGGATTTAGGACTAGAATCTGTCTAGGTGCTGTCTGAAGGTCTAAAGTCCTTTGGGGTGTTTGCTGAAGCAGTCTCAGTTCAGCAGTCCTAAAGTAAGGCACTCCCTGATGCATGAAACAGGTTCAAAAGATTTCAGTGAGAATATAATTGTCTTTACACCAAATATAAAGAGTCTTTGGTCCTTGCCCAGCTCTCCTCTACTTTGGAACATTGCTCATAGACATTTCGTTCAACTACCCCTTCAGTAGTCACCTGTTACATATATATTAAATTCTTTAAATAGGATGGACAGTAACATTAAATGGTTGCTTGGACTTTCCTGTATGCTACAGAACCACAGCCTTATTTCATAGAATCATAGAATCATCTAGGTTGGAAGGGACCTTGAAGATGATCGAGGCCAACCATTAACCTAACACTGCCAAAACCACCACTAAACCATGTCCCTAAGCACCACGTCTACCTGTCTTGTAAATACCTCGAGGGATGGTGACTCAGTCACTACCCTGGGCAGCCTGTTCCAATGTTTGATAACCCTTTCTGTGAAGAAATTTTTCTTAATATCCATTCTAAGTCTCCCCTGGTGATTCCCCTTTCACCTTGATTTAGAGTCTTTCACATGTATTCATGTGATTATATTTTTATCCTACATCAAATTTAATAAAAGAACTATGTAGTTTGAAAATGACACTATTGACATCCCTGGAGTCCATTATCATCTTTTTTAATTTCTGAACTGTCCCCTGAAGCCTGCTATTTCTTGAGACTGAAATCTTAACATTGCTTTTAATCAAGAAACACTACTTCATTATTCCACAGAATTGTAACTGTTTTCACTAAGACAGGTTCTTTGCAGAATAGTAATATTCAGACTCCACAGTTTAAATTCCTAGCTTACTAACTATTAGACAAAAAATTTCTAAATGTGTTTCTATGGAGACCTAGTAGGAAGAAGATGCAATTTATAATCCTGGTAAATGCAGACCTTTAGTTTTCAGTTCTACATAAAAATGCCAGTTTGGATACGCTCTTTCATTATTGTTATTTTATTCTTATCTGACACTCAATTTTTCATGTTCAAAGGAACATATTTGAAAAATTGTAGACAACAAGAAGATGACCCAAACAAAGAGACATTAGGGTGTTTTTCAAAGACATCAGGGACTTAGAGAGAAGTGTTGAAAATGTCTAGGCTGCTCTGACTCTGGCAGAATGAGAAGCATTGCAATTTAAATTACATCATTCTGTGTTATTGACTCTTCGGCTATGCTGAACACCAATAATTCTTTTTCATTAACTTTTCCTCTTAAGTCACCCTGAAGTTATATTTCCTTTTTTTTTGAAGAGATCTCTACAAATACCTCCTATAAAAGAGAACTCTGTCAGTAGCGTGGTCTCTACTCGGCACAGTTACACAAGGAGAATCTGGGCTATATACACGTGCACCTCCAGCGATATAAGTGTTCATACTCCAGACCTATTTGTTCAGAATCTTCCATCAAGTTAGATCCATTCTTTAGTTTCTAGTTGAGGGGAGAAAAAACAGAGAGAAAAAAAATAACTAAAAGGTTTTCCCCTAAACAAAACAATAACTTAAGGACCTTTCCCCTATCATTCAGTCCCTTGCCAACCCCCTTGATTTCCTTTATCTCTTGAGCTGAATCACCCAATCAATCTTATTTGGGACAGAGCTCAATGGGCTCAAGTCAGGTTTGTTTCAGTTGAAGAGTTAATTACACCCTTGGGTTGCTTAAGCAAATGCTATACAAAGTATACATTTACCAGTCTACGTGTATCACATTAGCAAGGTTTTACTGGCTATAACATGTGTGGGTTTTTTATTTGTGGTATACCCCTGTTATAGCTGTGACATTCATAACTGGCATGGCGCAAGAGGGGAAATCCCACTGCAGGGCTGGCTGACTGCGTGTCCCAGCATCTGACTCTCAGCCCTCAGCAGATCTCCAGTTCTGCTCTGAGTCAAACCAGCAAATGTCACGTAAATATTGCACTCTGTTTTGCATCATCAGTGAAAAGTATTCCTCTTTCTTTGTACTGGGCTAGTATGCATTTGTTCCACTTTGTATTCAAAATTTGATCAGTTCTTACTTTATTGTTTGATGTGAATAAAAGCAAACTTTAAAAAAAAATTAAATTTTGTCTCATAAGCAGTGTAGAAGGGGAAAACATTTCTCCAAAAGTCATTTATTTTGTTATAGAAATCAGGGAGTTCTGTCAAATGTATATGTTACTTATAGTCCTGTCTTTGTGTCTGAAATAATGAAACACATTCGATAAAGAAAAGCACAGAATGACATTAATAAACTAATTCAAAAATATGTTTAGTACATATAGCCGCATGTCTATGAAAACCTTTGCACTTCAACACTAAAGATGGTTCTTTTATTAAATGGTTGTATTTAGCCTTCGTGACTTTCTGAAGGGTATTTGATTTCAAAGTTCTCAAATTCCTAGAAGCCATCATCATTCCTGCAATACGTATATCTTCTGAGGAGGCTGTGTTGTGTATATGATACTTCTCCGTATGCCTCACAGAGCTCTTCAGTCCATACTGGAACTCAGCAATTGTACTCTTTTAGGCAAGGGATTTAAACTGTGCCCTTTGGATAAAACCAAACACTGAAAGGTTTTGCACAGTTAACTTCCATAGGCTGATGGCTGCCTTCTCAGTGGTGCTGGCGTGTCTACAGCTGCCACACGCAGGAAAAAAGGCTTCGCACTAATTTCCAATCCTGCAGCATGGAGGTGTACCTGCTTGCACTCCAGAGCTGTGCCCAAGCAGCTGGCTAGAGGCCGGCCACGTGGCTCGGCGTGCTGCCGCAGGGCAGGGGCACAGGGGAATTACAACCCTCGGGATTGCGTCAGCTGTATCACTGCTGCGGACCACAAAATGAACTCTATAGACTATCAAGCTGCAGTTCTCTTTCTGTTTTCTTTTATGCTCCTAAAATGACTTTCAGATGTGTTGGCAATCACAGCTCTTGCTGAAGGCAGTTGGGATTGCAAGCACTCAGCTCAAAGCTGATTAAAGATCAGCTTTGTGTAAAATGTAAATATTTCCTAACTTAGCTTTCAGCCCATTTTGAAGCAAAACCAAATGTAAGCGTTGACTAAAAACTTCAGTTTGGTATTTAGAAGAGAATAATTCCTATACTGTGATTTGTATTTTTTGTTTTAACATCTATCATTTTAACTGTGTCTATTTGATAATTTGTACGACATAATCAATACAAGTGTAGAATTACTTACGTGGAGGTTAGGTCAGGTGGAGTTCTTTTGCCACATTAGCAAGAGCTCCAAAGTGGCCATGCGTTGGTTGAGGACTGTAGTCAGCCTGATGAAGCAGCACTTATGCTAACGCACTCTCATTAGTTTTTCTGCAAAGCCACACAGAAATAGAACTGCTGTCTCCTCCCAAAGGAAACAAGCTGGCCAGCATCTAGCATGGTTGAAACTAGTCAACAGGTCCCCTCTTGCCCACAGGTGGTCTGGCAGATTGTTGCCAGACGGGGAACGTTTTCTCCCCACAGTTATTTAGCCATAGCAAAGGACGGATGGGTCCCTCGGCTGCTCTGACTACAGCTCTGAATAATGCAATCCTGGGAAACCTCTCTTGTTCCAGGTATGCTAACACAACTTCATTTTAGGCATGTGCATTTTGAAACAGGGGTGGGTATGCTGTCTTTCTTGTTAGATATCTACTTTGCTGGACTTCTAAATTCCACCAGTCAAAGCAGTTTAACTTTGACTAGTTTCATTAGCACTTACTAATAAGCATAAGTTACTTTGATATGCCATTTCTGGTAGTGAAGTCTGCTCTTCTATATTTTAATATATCCCTTGAATTTCTAGACCCTAGATTTTAGCGTCTAAAGAATCAGGCATTTGAATACAGAGTTTACTATTAAGCATACTTTTTATTTACATGAAGTAGACCACACGTATGGTAAGCTTTCTTGAAATATATGCCTGGAAAAACTCAATGTTTCTTGTAGGATCTAAAATTAGATTCCTATTTGGAAGTTTGACCCTACCTTCATTTAATCAATTTCTGGTATCTGTTAGAAATATCTCTCCCTCGATCTTTTGTACTCTCAAAACTGAAGCAGATTGCTCCTTATCACTTATTTCTTATGTCTCTCTGTACAATAAGCATTATTTTCAAGACAAAATGTTTCTCTGGATAGCAAGTAATAAAGGGAAAACAATAAAATTGGAATTCATAAACTTCTGGAAAGCACATAATTTAATTTAATTTGAACTAATTATCCCTAGAAATCAGTTGTACTAGTTTTATGGCATTATCCATAGCTTTTGCTTTTCCTTTGACTGAACATATGTCTGTGATATAAATTGTCTCTCTCTGAATTTAAAAGAACATTAAACTGTTCTGCAAAGGTGCTAGATAAAGTGAGGGACAGGACATATTTTACTGTCTTAAATGAGTTTTTCACAGAATCAATCACGGTATGGACAAGGTTGGAAGGGACCACTGGAGATCACCCAGTCCCACCCCCTTGCCAGAGGAGGGTGACCTGCAGCAGGTTGCACAGGACAGCATCCAGGTGGGTTTTGAATGTCTCCAGTGTGGTAGACTCCACAACCTCTCTGGGCAGCCTGTGCCAGTGCTCTGCCACCCTCAGAGTAAAGAAGTTCCTCCTCATGTTTAGATGGAACTTCCTATGTTCAAGTTTGTGCCCGTTACCTCTTGTCCTATCACTGGGCACCACCGAAAAAAAGACTGTTCCCATCTACCTGGCACCCTCCCTTTAAGTATTTATAAGCATTGATAAGATCCCCCCTCAGTCTTCTTTTCTCTAGACTAAAAAGACACAAGTGCCTAAGCCTTTCGTCTTAAGACAGATGCTCCAATCCCCTAATCATCTTTGTAGCCCTTTGCTGGACCCTCTCCAGCAGTTCCCTGTCCTTCCTGAACCGGGGAGCCCAGAACTGGACACAGTACTCCAGATGCGGCCTCACCAGGGCAGAGTAGAGGGGGAGGATGACCTCCCTCGACCTGTTGGCCACAATCTTCTTGATACACCCCAGGATGCCATTGGCCTTCTTGGCCACCAGGGCACATTGCTGGCTCATGGTCATCCTGTTGTCCACCAGGACTCCCAGGTCCCTTTCCGCACAGCTGCTCTCCAGGAGGTCAGCCCCCAACCTGTACTGATGCATGGGGTTATTCCTCCCCAGATGCAGTGCCCTACACTTGCCCTTGTTGAATTTCATTAGGTTCCTCTCTGCTGAACTCTCCAGTCTGTGCAGGTCATGCTGTATGGCAGCACAGCCTTCTGGCGTGTCAGCCACCCCTCCCAGTTTTGTGTCATCAGCAAACTTGCTGATGGTACATTCTATCCCTTCATCCAGGTCATTTATGAATATATTGAACAGGACTGGACCCAGTACTGACCCCTGAGGGACACCACTTGTTACTGACCTCCAGCTGGACTCTGCACCACTAACCACAACCCTCTGAGCTCTATCTGTCAACCACTGTTCAATCAACCCCACTGTCCATTCATCTAACCCATACTTCCCAAGTTTGGCTGTGAGGATGATGGTGGAGACTGTGTCAAAAGCCTTGCTGAAGCCAAGGTAGACAACATTCACTCCCTCCCTTCATCCATCCATCCAGTCACGCCATCGTAGAAGGCTATCAGATCAGTCAGGTGGTTAAGAACTCCTTCAGCAAATCACCAAGCAAACGGATCAATCTTCTTGCAATACTTACAGGTTTATTCTACTTTAAACTGTATATAGATTGTATTTTTTTTCCTTTTCCCACTGGTAACTTATACCCTGCGTTCTCATATTCTAAGCAAATATATTCTAAGACAATTTCAGATTTCTAGTGACTATAGAGATTATACACTCAATATACTTAACAATATGAGTATGTTTTTTCAGTTAGAGTATGGTCTGTAGGCACCTGAAGCTAGGGAATTTAATTCTGTTGATTCAAATGGATTCTGGATCAAGACCTTAACTCTTGGATAAGAAATAAGATAAGTAAGATTGCTGGCAAAACCCCTTCATTAATTTGTCATTAACTTGTAGCTGGAGTTCATAACATCCTAGCTACATCTGCACAGACGAATTGAAAGGTCAGCATTTGAAAGAACATTTTTACCAATGGTTACTTTACTGTGAGGTCTGTGACAGAGCTATTTCCTATTCCAAACGTCTGCAAATGCTAAGTTTTTCAGGAAAAAGGCAATAGCTAGTGAACATTGAATGTGTACAAGGAACTACTGTGTCTGGTATTCTTTATGAAAATCAATTATTCTCCAGCAAAATCTTTCTTGTCCAAGGGAGGCTATTTATAGAGACATCTACAAGGATTTCGGCATACGTGTAACAGCTTACGCAGTAGCTCTCTGCAGTTAAAGTGACAGAATTACACAGTGCTCTTAAAATGAAACACACGTATATCTTGTGCAAAATTCAGGCCAATCTGGAAAAAAATAGATTTTATTTGTTTTTAATTGACCTTGTGCCTTTGGATAGTTTAAGAAATCCTCTTAATTTTTTTAGCGTCTGATGCTTAAAGAAAAAAAACAGATTTCAAATTGACTTGCAGGACTCCTGTTCTTCTTGTGCCTCCTACCCCTCTGATTTAAAAAAAAATAGAGGATTAAACTCATTCTTTTCATTCTTATAATTTGCTTGGAATTCAAGCCTTTGTTCATATGCTTTGCAAATTAAAACATGGTAGTTATCACCACTACCTAAATGCAACAACAAGCTTTTAGCTCAATTTTTTTAAGAGCCTTTTTGATTACCTGACTTTCCAGTGGGACCATTACATTATGGTTTTCCTAAAAGCCTAGTAGCAGTGTGCGCAAGAAGTAAAAGGTTTGAATGCTGTAGTGAGACCCCTGGTGAATAACTGGCTGCAAGAATAGCTACTGAAACACTTGTTCTAGTTCTTACACATTCATCTAATTTCTGCAGCTTATCCCAGAAATGGTCCAGCTGTCCCTGTCTCAGTCCCCTGATAACCACAAAGTTTAAGTGAACACAGAAGATGCACACGGAACGGAGAACATGGGTTGTGCATCCCAATTATGTTCTATAAAAAGAAACCACAAGAAAACTGAGTGGCTGAAAAACGTATTTTCCCTAAGCACACTTTCTCACCGTGTGTAGTCAGCAACTCTGAGGTAGCACATGCCTCATACGCCACTGGATGTCTTTATTTATAGACGTGCAGAACAGGGCAACCCAAATACAGAAGATACAGTTAACGTAAGTAGTGTTAATATGTTAATATTCCCTCCACAGGAAGGACCATACAATCTGCATGAAGCTCAGGAGCCCCTTCAAGTTATGAGCAATTAAGGATGAAATTAATGACTCTCAGGGAAATCAATGTATTTCAAATTATGACTACAAGAACTGCTACGATTCTGGATTTTAGGTGCTGAGACCAAAAGGGAAGGCTCTGAGAATAGGAGGATTTTAATGTAAAGGAGACAGAAGTTAGGATAAATTTGGGATGCTCTTTCATTCACACAGAAAGTGATGTGAATGAGGTTTGAAAATCTTATTGAAAAAGCATGATAAAGAAAATTATGACAACAGAGGAGAACCTGGAACAGAGGGAGCAATACAGCAACATGTCTGTTGACACTGTAAGCCTCAAAGCAGCCAGATATCTTTCTGAAAGGGGAACAAGAGTTTGAAGGTCACAAAATGGTTGGTATTAATTCTAATGCGATTTATCAGCAGTATTTCCTTTTAATATTTTTTCACGCTTTTGCTTTCATGCAGTATTAAGAAGTAGGGTGAAAGGAAGATGCGTAGGGTAAGATGCATACTGAACAAATACTTTTTTCTTTTTGTGAACTCTGCAGAATACTGTGAGTTGTGGCATCAAACAGTCACAGACCTAAACAATGTCCTGCCACTTTTGCACGGAGTGCATTGTTGACTTTTGAAAAAAACATTTAAAGATAAACAGCAACGTGATGAGGAGTGCTGAGATTGCTTACAGCAGCAAGTTCTAGGTGCTATATGCATCCTTCTGGTCAAGCATTTTACTGTGAGGAAACTTCAGGCAAATCACTTACAAAATGTTCAATTTAAAATTAGACAAAATTAAACAAAAGGAAAATAAGAGTTCATCTGAACTGATTCTTTCATTAGATGTTTTTGCTTCCTTCTACTTCTGCCAGATATATTTTCAGCTTTTTCTTAAAGAAATTGACACTCTAAGCAAAGCCTTAAACTGTACACTTTCTTTGAAACTGGAGAGCTAAACCAACTATTTCTGAGATTTGCACGTACACACAAACGATAAAAACAGGACGGATATAGTCAAAAGAAAAGGAAATGAAAAATCAATTCTCTTTTCCAATGAGATTTTAGCACATAGGGAAAATTAAAAGATCCATCATTTCTTTTGATGGTGAACTTCTTTCTTGAAGCGTTGATGGTCAGAGTTTTCATTCTGTATAAGAAATAGACAATTGCTCATTTCTTCCCTGTCTATTTAGGGTTACACAGAATTTTCTTGAAATACAAACATTGAAATCTCTATATTCTTAACTAAGGGCCTGTGATTGCCTGCAACTCGTCAGAAGATATGTGTCATTGGAGACGACGATCCCTTTCCACACCAGCTAGCACAAGGATGAAGGCCAGCAGTAGTCTTGTCCTTTATAATGTCCCGGAACACTTCACGCTTCTTGTAGCAGTTGATATTAATCCTCTGTTTGTACAAGAAATATCATAACCATGTGGGAAACATTTAGTGGCCCAAGAATTTGAAAATACTGTACCCAGTATGTCTGTGACTAATGAGATTTATGTTAGTGGGAGGAAACACAGGCGTTAGATCAAGAGATATTTATGCAAACTTCATTTTACTGTATATTTGGCCTTGTTGTGAAGTTATTTATAGGTACAATTTACTTAAGCAGTGCTTCTGTGTCTGGCTTCTGTTTCAAAAATTCAGCAAAAATTCATCATCTGGTCTGTTCAATAATATATACTTTGAAATGGAAAGCAACAAGATATAAATGATATAGGAGGGAAAGAAAACACATGCTTTTATTTATTCATTTCGAATGGATATGAAGCGTGAAAGTGAGTGCATGTAAAAAAAATGTGAACACTGGCTTGCAAGATAGTAAACAAAGTTAAAAGATGTTTCTCTTTCACAAGTACTGAAATTTAGTGGAGAGGGGTACTTTTACTGCGCTCAAAATCAGGAATCTTAACTTCAGATCATTCTGCCATCCCGCAAATCATACTGCATTGTGCAGATCCTTACTTGGCGTAAAGGGCCTTGACATCTGAGCCCAAAGAAACTGCTTTCAGTGCATGGCGAGAATCAGACCCTTGGAAGTCATCACTTCTGAACTGGTAGCTAAAGTTTTGCTGCAGGGGACCAGTCCTGCGTTTCCAACCTGGCCCTAGGCAACAGCACAGAAATGGTGAATGGATTTCAATACACAATTTAGTGTAGATTTTTTGTATACCCTCACTACCTGAACGAAAAATATGCACTGAAACCAGTGCAAATACTGCTATGAGCAATGAATGTGGTGGGCTCTCAGACTTCCAGTTTTTGGTTTTGTATCTAGCAAGTGTTGAGTAAGAGGAGGCAGCACTGGGCAAATGGGGAAATGGGATTTGGAAAAAGCCTTCTTGCATAACCTTTGATTCAGCCTTACAATAAAACTGTGTTCATGTCATTGTTAGTGACAGGAAGATGAGTGTAATCCTTGTGGGGTTTATCTGTTGGTGAGACTTAATCACTTTTCCCCGCAGGCTAGTGAAGGGCTCATGTCAGCAGTCAGAGTGCAGACAGTGACGCTCGAACAAAAACTTCTTTAATGCCTTTCTGGCAAGAGTCCTTATTTTGATTCCAGTTACTGTCAAAAGCACCAGTGAAAACTGAAAAAGTCCCCAGGCATTTTTTGAAGTAATCAGGTGGAGGATTTCTCCCAGAGGAAGATGGACAGAGTTAGAGACATGTGTTACCCTGTATTAGGAGTGCCAGGGCCTCAGGAGAGCCCTACACAGAGCTTTCCAACCAGCCTCCAAAACTGCAGCATGTCATGTCAGAGAGGCTTATAAAATAGTGAGACAGACAGAAAGGATCTTTATGAAGGTAACCAGCATTTGTAAATTCGGAAGAAATTAGGTTATTCTACTTTGTGGATCCAGGACCAAGAGAACTGCAGAGGCCATGTACAGATGTTTCCCAAAATATTCGAGCTCAGTTGCAATGTAGAATTGAGAGCTGCATTTCTTGTAAACTAGTTGTCAAAGCTGTGAAATAAGAAGCTTAATCTTGAGCTGGGATTTCTCTTGGTGAAACTCAAGGGTGCTTGTCCACCTTGCTGTTAAAAACCAATGTAAAGCTGTGACCTCCATGGCCTGAAGGAGCTCTAAGTTAACATGTGAGCCTGGACCTCTCTCTACTTTGCTTTTCTTCTTGTTTCCAGAGTCCAAGTCAAGATTTCTACTGTTTCAAAGCCACTTCTTAATTTTGTTCCAAATGAAAGAACTTATCACCCTCCTCTCTTTTGTCTCTCCTCCCTAACCTTTCTGAGGCTCTGAGCAGCTGTGAAACTATCCTTTCACCATTCAGACAAATAGGTCTGATAGTTTTAGCAGCATTTCTATGTCAGAAATTTGATAAAGGTATATGCTAGTTGATGGACAATTTTGAGGGTTTTTCATGGTCTGTTGACCCAAAAGGTTGGGATTTATTGATTTAGAGGACAGAGGTGAAAATTATCAGAAAAGTCATCCTGCTGTCAGAGCTCAGCACAAAACTTCAGTATGGCTTTTTCACAGTCCCCTTTATATGCAGGTGCATAAACAAACTAGTCTAACTCCTTTATAGGACTGGAGTAGGAAACAAATTCTTGAAGTCTTCAGGTGACAAAGTAGGGGAAGTTATATATCTTAGATAGCTAAATATACCTAAGTGACATACTGCTTGGTGGAACATCGGTTCTGAAAAAGTTGTTTCTTTCTAGTGTTATTTAGCGAACTATTAGACTGACCTTCAGGAAAAGCTATGAATACAGTGCTAAACAATACTTCTTACCAGGATTTTAAGAAACCTTTGATATTGGGGTCAGGACTGTGATTCTTGCCGTCTGTAGTATTGCTGGGCTGCTAGTTTTGTTTTATTTCTCTCCCTGGACCTCCTTTTGACATTACTGGGGGAGTATGTGCAGCAGTTTCAAGGTTCAGACAAAGAAGAGTTTGTTCCTCAAGGAAAGATTCAGCCTTTTTGTTATGGAGGCAAAAATGTAGAGCAGTTTCCCCAACACTTTGACACTTCATGCTTATTTTTTTTTCCCCTTATTGGGGTGGATGTTGGCAAATAGTAACAGTAATGAAAGAGTCTATCAGATTCTTAATTTGGTTCCTGCATGAATCAGACATTTTTTCAGCTAAAAAGGAAGAATCTTCTGTCAATCTGTCAGGTGTCCAGAGAAGACAGTCTTTGTGGTTGTAATCATTATTGTTATCTTAGCCTATTTTTACCTTATTATTGCTAACTTATGTGCTTTTTTTCACTGATGGTTTTATTTTTAGTGGCTGCCCACAATGTAAGATTTGCAATTAAACGATGCCGAATAGGTCAGTGTCTTCAGAAGAAAACATAGCTGATAGCATTCTTCTTATTTGTGTGATAGGTGTTTTTATCAGAATTAAATTGCACACTCCTCCTCTTCCCCATTCCATTTAAGATGCCAGAATAATTATGGGTGAACATAAGACAAAGTATATTTTTATCTTCCCTTGTAAGCTAATTGTTCACAATGGTAAAAAGAGATGATTTGCATGTTTCCATAATGAAGTACAAATGAAGGCAGACTGAGTGTGAAGGGAGGGCAATCACAGCAGTGCGCAGGGCTCCACGCGCATATTAGGGTGGCTGGTGTATTTGCTACGCTAAGTAAAAAAGCGGTGAAAATATCAGTATACCAATGGGAGAAGTTTCTGCCTGCAGCCCCCTGTGAGTCCAACTCCAGCTCTGTTTCTGAGGGCAATTATGTTTACATTTTAAGATGCATTTATTAAAGTATAAAAATGTAAATGTCTGCAGATTGGCTGTACACAATTCATTGTAAGGGACACAAATATCCCTTTGCTTGGCTTTGCGTGTTTAATCGGAATAATTAATGAGCCTGACAATTTAATTCTGCATAATCATATTCCCATAAGCAACTCCACAACTCCTCATTTATCAAATTCTGCAGGACAAGCAGAAATGGTACAAAAATAGGCATGAAACAAACCCTGGGTTCCACTGGGTGCTGCCTGCACCTGAACTTTCAAGAAAAAAAAAATACATAAGGATGTAAATTAGACTCTTCCATCTTTAAGCTAAAGATTTTGTGCTGCACATGTGAAAGACTAGGTAGGAGATTGGACCTTTTACATGTTTCAGATTACTGGTGAGTGAAAATAATGAAAAATAACAGAAGTTAGGTGATGTAAATGAATGATGCGGCCATTATAAGCCCCTAGGAAAAGTATATCTCCTTGAAGACATCATTGTCTTTCCTGCTGACACTTTTCCAGTTGAAAGAGACCAAAGGTTGCCCAGACACCAAGTCTGGAGATTTCTCTTACCATCACCCAGATGCAGTTTTCTAGAGTAACATGCAATAATGACAATTACTGTTAAATTTTTGCATAAGTGACTTAAGCACTTTGGAGGTTAATTGTTAGTGGAAAACAGTGCGACATGTAGTCTAATGGGGCTTGATTAATGATCATCAGAGTTTAAAAAAAGGTTGCTTTATATTGTACCTCACTGCCCATATAAACAAGTGCTGCACCACACTTGGTACAAGAGCTGTTTATACCACATAGCACAAACACTGATGCTATGTGCTTTCTTCCAAGGCACAATATTAAAACTCAGTCCTCAAATTTATAACATATATAATTAATTTTAGTTCTTACCAAAATTATTGATAGCATTCAGTTATTTTCTGAGGGACCAGGTATTAGGCACGCAGAGTTTACGAAAGATATTTAGTCTGCCGTTTTTTTCATGTCCATTAGGAGTCCACGTATTTCTCCTCGGGTCTGGTGTCTCTGCATGTTGTTAGCAGTGACTCTCTTGAGCAAAGAGACTCTGTTCTCTTTATGGTGTGTCAGATTTGAGGAATATGTCACCTATTTCTGGTAGCATTGTTTGTTTGGAGTGACAACCCTATGAGACCCTGGGGCAACCCATTGTGACTCACTCCTGTTTGCAAATGGGGGGAGGTGAGGTTTGTTTTGTTTGGTTTGGTTTCCAAAAGAAGCATAGCAACAGTTTCCTGTTTCTAGAACATCAAATAATACAAAATGGTCTTTGCCTTGCCTTTTCTGTCTTTTTATTCTTTTTTTTATCCTTACTAACCAGGAGCACCGGTGTTTTAACAGCCCAGAAGATCTTATTGCAGATTTCTTTTAACCAGAAACAGTAAGTGCTATTTTGTAATAAAATCATGCTAAATAGAAATCAGACTCCGACTTTGCATTCTTTCTATTTAAGATTTCTATTCTTCTGTCATTTTCATTCTCTACCAGAACATTACCCACACATTATAGAGGGTGCGTTTATCCAAGCTTCTGTGCATGTTTTGCATTGAGATCCTAGGACCCAGATTATCCACTCAGTGGATGTTAATGCATACTTGGACTTCACTCAGGGATGAACTAAATAGCTACTTTTCTGAAGAAGCCTGGTCAAGAGGCGAGTGCTCCTTGAGGTTCCACCACTCTCTATACTACAGCAGTAACAGACCTCACAGGTTTGTATGGACTCCAGTGATTGAGTGCTTCTCCCCTGTTTAAAGTAAGACCTCCTCTCCATAGATCCATATATCACTGCACAAATTGTTATAGTTTTGGACAGACAATGCTCAAGCTGATCTATTCCTGCACCAGGCCTGTACTCATGGCTTTGCTGCAGGAAGATTTACTGTTGGAATTTGGGGAGGCAGTTAACGAGGCACGTACAGGCTGGTTTCTAGGAACCAGCACATCATGGTGGATAAAATTTCAAAAACTGAAAAGCATGAATCTGAAGTCTGGGACAAAAGCTTTTATTCAGAGGCAAGTCCGTATAGCTTCCAGAATCTGAGACCTCTTTGAGGTTATGATCACCAAGCTTCTGGCTGTCCTTTTCCACCATCCTCAAAATAAATGCAGAAGACTTGTTCTATTAGCGGTTGTCAATAATGTCAGAGCACAAAGCGCATCTGCCTCCCCCCGGGGTTTGGCTGCCTGGACTTGGAATGCATGTAGGTAATGGTGCTGGTGTCCAGCCTTGAACTTTTTGAGAACGTTCTGTCAAGAAGCCTTAGTGGAACCTTTTTCTCCCTGCTTTCACCCCCCACCCCATTTTGCTCAGGACCTGCTTTTAACTGCGTTGCGGCCTTATCTGAGGCTGTTTTCTTAGCTCCCTTTCTCTGACCCTGATTCACTGACTTGATTTTCTGGCTTGACCTCAGACCTGCCTCATCACTGTGGACCTGCTGGATGATGACTGGACTCTTGAATGACCTTGTTTACCATTCCAGACCTGCTCTTCTTGCTCAGGCGCTGTGGGGCTGTTCCTCGATCCCTGCTCCCTCCAGTCATGGAGCAGCACCTGCCCTTGCTGCTCCTTGACAATTAGGAAGAAAGACTGTCCATGTATACCGAGAGGGGACACCGGGGTTCTGAACATTCAGACATCATTTATTGGCCTTTGCTGCTGTCAGTCATCTCCAGTGACTGACAGTGACTTGTAGGATCAGGATTTCCCATTCCTGTAACTGAGGGTTTGCTGTAGCATGTAGCATATGGGGATGTACATTGCTTAAACAGTAGTAAAATGTCTGTGAAGGAGATTGTATGGAAGCCACACAGATGCTAGTAATGAGTAGCATGAGTCTGTAAGATGCATCATCTGCCTTATCCGTGACAAATCCAACAGCAGATTGCGACTCTAAACCAGTTCCATAGCATTAGGGGAGCCAGGCTTCATGCAGGCAGTGCTGCTGCCCTGGGGGGTGAAACTGTAAGTGTGTGGTGGGAGATCTCATGCTATAATGCAGATACCAGTTCCTCACCAGGACCACTAATGCAACCTTTTGTATCTTGAAGTTCATGCTTCCTGCTAAACATCTCAGCTGCAGTGAGCAGTATCCAAACTGGAAGCTCATTCTTGCTGCAGGTTTAAGACCTAGGGAGAGGACCATGATGGAAAACTCTGCTCTTTGAGATTTTTCTAGTTATTTCTATTATGGCATGGATGACCCTAAGGTCATCTTCTGTGGTCAGCACTTTGCAACCCCAGACAGTGGCAAGCAGCAGCACACCAGTTGGGAAGAAGCTAAGTGGAAATGTAGCACACAGTCCCTTTCATGAATCTTGTTGATTGGGTCATGACATGTGCAGAGAGCACACATATGAAGTCAGGATGCTGCAGGGCAAGTATTGTTGAGGTATGTAAAGTGACAAGGTAGTTGTGTTGCTATACACTCCTGCCAATGCACAACATGGCCATATCTTCCCTGATGCAAATAATCCTGAGGATTTAACAATACAGAGGAAATTAGGCCCATAGGAGTGTGAAAAACTCTCTAACACAACTGTCAAAGAACATACCCAGATTAAGTCTGAGCAAGGTGACTCCTTTGCCCTGGAAAATTCTCATTGTTCTGAGTCTTACTATTATGTCTACAACTATTACAGATTCACTTAATCATCTGTAATCTCCTGAACAAACCCCTCTTCTCTCCTTTTTCTCAACCCAAAATTTGAAATTGTTGGGTTTGATTTTGGTTTAGACCACTTGCAAAGTCTTCTCTAGTTTCATTTTCTCACTATACAATCTAATTAAGAGAACGTCAAGACATGTTTTTTATCTGCCAAAACACTGTTCCCTTCAGATACTGCAGTTTCATCATTAATCTGTTAAATCTGAGTAAAGTAAAAACAGTTGAATATTAGTTCTCTTGTGTTAGAATCAGGTATTATTTGCGTTTGGAAGAAAGTGTCCTTATTTTCTTCCCTGCCCCTGTGGTATGTGCCCTTGAAGATCAAATGAAACACCATTTGAATTTTCTCCAGTGTTCTCTATCACTGCCTAAATCCGAAAAATCTGTTGCTTATAATAGTTCTGTCCCCCTGCTTTCTCATATACATATTTTTGACTTACTTTGAGTCCTGATCTATAGTCACTTGGGACTTGCAAGAGATGCTTTATTGTGTTTCATTCCAAAGTAATGCATAAAAACAAGTTGTTGTTAATCCCTCAATCCTCACCACCCCCCACCCTTAATCCCCCTGCCCCAAATCTCCAGGGAAGTCTACAGTTAAAGTTCTGCTGGTGATGAGGTGGACCAGGATGAAAAAGAAAAAATGTATTGTGGAGAGGTACCAGTCACAGACTTCTTTAAAATCTACTATCTGGGAATATAATCAATTTACCTTTTTGGTGGAAGGGAGTTGGCTTCATTAGCAAAGAAAGTAAGATCTATCAACGTTAAGTTTAGTTCTTGCAGTGTTATGGCTCTTCTCACACCATTCACCCCATAACATAGGTCCCATTCCCAAACCATTTTTATCCTTCCTAGATGGGGTAGATATAACGAAATGCTCTCTGCAGTGAGTCATCAGATCCCGTTACTCCTTCTTCTAGCAGGATCTGTATATGCTAGAAGGGAACATTTCTAGGAAAATGCTACAGCCTGTTATGGTTTGGAAGAACTACTGTGTACTGTCTTTTTTGTGATGCCTGCAAGTTAGAGGACAATAGTTTAGAGAATGGGGATTGGGAAATTATGTTGTGGAAACAGTTGGCACTGAAAAAGGCACAATCAGTGAAGTGGGGAGCTAACAGCATACTGAAGGGTCTATAGCTGGCCATGAATCGAGAGCTGATGATAGACCTCAGTTCATCACATATTGTTGAAGTTCTGTGATTACAGTAAAACAGCTGAGCAGTACTACCATCTAGCTAGATCCGAAAATAGTATTTCTTGTTTTCCTTGCAAGTAGGCTAAATTAAATTCAAAACATTGAAATATTTTTTTAAAAGATTAGCAGAGACTTTGGAGAACCTTCATAATGTTTTTAATTAGTTAACCATGAAGGCACATTTAATCAAAGTGCTATCTCAGGTAGACAAGAAACGCAGTCAGCAGGAGAATGCAGTGTGTTCGGTTTCCATGGAAATTTACTCAAAGGAAAAGGGAAGGTAAGCACTTGTTCCATACATAAGGCAGTAAAATATTCTTAAAAACATCGTAAAGTCACCTAGTCTGCTATAAAAAAACAATAAAATGCAATAGTAATTTTCAAATTCTGTACCTATAAAGATAAGCAGTGTAAATTTCTAGAGGCAAAGCAAGCAAGGGAAGAGTTCAAAACTATACCTGTTAATAAGTTTGCTTAGTAACAGGCACAGTCTGCTGAGTGAGCCAAAGCTGTCTTTGCCAGAGTAAGTTCTATTTTTAGAATGATCACTGTATTCTGCAAGCTCATCTATGACTTCATTGGTTAAACCAAAACCTTATCTACCCTGACAAAAGCCAAAAACAGATGATGATTTTTATGACTACATCTACAAATATGAATGATGCTTTTATGATTTTTTTATTTTTAGTTCATCTTCATCTTACACTGGTGATGCTTGGTTTTGTTTAAAAAATGTAGGAGACCCTAATGCAAGAGTGGAAACAAGTGATCTCTAGTAAAGGACACAATTGCTGCTTGGAAAATATAAAGAAAAAAGCTTTTTATTATTTTCTTATAATCAGTGATATATTTGTTGCTCGTATACTTAATATCAATATTAATTTATTGATTTGTTTTGACTGAGTGTGTATTCATGCTTTTATATTATTTATGATGCTATTTTTGTTGCCTGCCTGGAGTCTGAAATACCCTAAGGGAGTTAGGATGAATTTTTTTACAATGTTTGCATCCGCTTAGTTATTGGTCAGCAACATTCAGGAATATAGATATCTTTTTAGTAAATTAAACAGTGTTAATCCAAATTCAAATGCTAAATTCTACAAGCATAAGCTGTAGGAGGTGTTTAATAAAACTCAGTTTCCTTTCAGTGAATCACAGCCCTTCTGAAGTCACCTCTCTTGCCTGCTGGCTACATAAGCTAAGTTGCACATTTAATAAAGTCTGCCAGTATTTTTTGTGGCAGTGTCACATTTTAAAGGTAAATTCACCTTATGTACCTTGTTGAATGAAGGCCTCATCATGAAATTTTGTGAGAAATGGCCCTTCTTTCATGTCTTCGTTTGTGGAGCAAACAGGTAATTCCTGGTGATCTTAGATCCATGGTACAAGCAACATCAGTATAAGCCTTCTTTCATCCCTTCTTTGTGTTACTGAAGTAATGCAATTGTTTATGGTTTATTTTCATTTCAACCTACTGATTGGCTACAGGGGTCACAAGTGATAAACATAATAATTTCAACCATAAATGTTAACAATTACTACTTCGCCAGCTAGAGGTTTATTTTCCTCTCACTTCCCCTGATATAAACAGTGAGTCTTTTATATGGAGCCATGCTAACATGAAACCATAGTGAATAATTAGGTCCATAATCTTCTTGCAGAGATTTTGCCATTTAAGTTAGCTACACTGGACGTATATGAGGTCCCAAGATTTATGTAGTAATTATCTTTTGCTGTAGGGTCTGATACAGCTTCCACTGAAGTTAATGTACATTTTATCACGCCAATAGCAGTTGGCTTAGGCCTTTAGGGGTGAACTTATTAAAAATAATAATAATTAAAAATTAAGCATCATCTTGCTTTTCGATTGAAGTAGCATCACATTAAAGAGATAATTACACTTGCTGAAACATTACGGGTTTGGCAGTAAAATGTGAGAACCACTTTAGAATAAGAATTCTATTTAAAAGAAGCACAAGATCATTGTTAGTCAAAGAAAAATAATGTTAGATCTAAAGACCAAGTTCAGAGTTTTGCTAACTTAAATTTTTGTTACCTTTCAGAAGGCATGGGGATTTGTGCTGAACTGGAGCTGTGTTTACCTAAAAAACACCTCTATACAAACTCTTATAATCACACTTTGTGACTGGATATTTTCTTTTAGTCATGCAGCGCTGCCACCATATTAAGTAGATATAAACAACGCATATAACATGTTAGCATGCATATTGCATAGTAGATTTGATGAAAGCATGGAGTATCCCTAATACAGTGACAGGAAAGCAGCATATTTCATATCTTCCCCAATGCTGAAATAAACTGCTGCGCAATTGCGTAGCATTTGGCAAGCAAGAGGTAAAATCCCTACAGTGTTGAGGATGTCTTAGTTGTCATGTTCCCATTTTAGATCATCCAGAATGTGTGTGGCATATTTATTTCCGATATGTTTCCTCTGAAGAACTAAACTCCTGTTTTAATTACCTGATGCAACCCCCCTCAATGCAAAACAAAACCAAATTAACTTCTCAGATGCGGATAATGAGACCAAATCAATAACACCATTGTAAAATAGTACTAGCTTCAGGAGACAGCTGCAAGAGTAAATAGGTCCATTTGTTTTGAAATCCTTCCTGAACATCATGACTCATCTTCCGGATCTATTTTGGGCTCTGTCGTATGTGTGTGTGGCTGAGGTCACACACGCAAGTAATCCAGGCAGCTGAAGCAGTGAGAGTTGTCAAAAGGAACAGTTTATTACGTGGATTTGCTGTATAGAAATGTCTTTTCATGCTCTGCCTGTTCATAAAAAGGATATGAGCAATAATCTGCCTCGGCTGCAATGACTTAAATCTTCTTATTCAGAATCGGAGAAAGCTTCAAATTCCTTCTCTAGATAATGTCAAATCTAACCCTTAACTTCAGGGAAATAAGGTAAAAATAGTTAAGACAGCTTTTTATCTTATCTAGAAAGCAGGTTTAGGAGGGGTCAGAGAAACAATATCTATTTCTAGGTTTAGGTAGTATCTTTTGCTCGAAGAATGCTCCCAGAAGACTAAAAAGGTCACTAGCTGATTTCTACCCATTCACCCTTTAATTAGGGAAATTCAGTATGTATGCACTCAATGCTAAGCCTGATCACGAGTGCTTTTTTTAGCTTGGGTGTCAATTTTGAGGACTGCAAAGAGTACAAAAATCCTAATGCTTGCTCGCTGGGACGTTGAGGTGTCGAGCTGGGGCTTGTTCAGGGCACATGATGAGTCATTTCTGGCTGGCAGAGAGTGCTGCTCAGCTGGGTGAGCAAACCTCTCCGGCGTGAGCATTACCCGCTTGCAGAGAAGCAGATGTGTTGGGAAAAGAGAGAGAGGAGACGCCCACAATATATTCACAAAGAAAATGGTGTGTTTTCTCCAATTTTAAGCTTTTCATTTACTCCTTTTGAGAGCTGAGAATAGTGGTGTACTTTAATACAAGCATCTGGATGAAATGATGATAGCTTTTAGATAGAAAGTGAGAAGAATAAGAATCCACTAATTTCACCAGTGTACTGTCAGTGTGCTCTGATCACCTCAGAGCAATTCTTGCTTTTAGGTTTGACAATCTTGGAATTCCAGGAAGAGTATTGTATTACAAACGAATGCAAAAAAAATAAACCTGTGATCTGCACTATTCAATAAAAATTCTGGGGCAGTTCATGTCTGACGCAGACCCTGACATTCAGAGAAAACTTGGTTAGCAGTTTGGTTTGCAGTTTTTGTTGCTGATGATTACCTATATAATTTTTGAGTTTTTATTTTATTTTTTTCCTCAAAGTTCCTAAGATCTTCACTACTAAACCGTCTTACCAAATTGGCATGAGGATGGGTGTTTCTCAAAACCCTGAGATTTCGGGATCCATATAGGGAACTTTGTTGGACTTTGACCAAAAACTCACCTCTAGGTTTAGTTCTTTTCACCAGTGTCCTGGGAATAAAGTACAATGGTAAGCAAGTCACCTTATGGCCAGGATTGGCAGGCCAAGTACTCCATCTGCTCTCTGACATGTTAAGGACTCTCACTGTTGCTTTCAGGTCTTGCTATAATGGACATGCTAATCCTATCACAGCAAAGTTTTGAAAAAAACAGAAATGATTGGCAATCAACAGTAAAATAGCCAGTATAGGCTTATTAAGAGTCTTGATCACAAGGGCATCTGGACACCTTGCAGCCAGCAGCTAATGTAGACAAAAAGCTGTTTATCAAACAGTAGCATGAAGTCATTTATGCTTCTTCTTCTCTTACTGCATATCACCAATATACGGTGGATAGCTTTACAGTCTTTCAAGACCTTTTCAGAATAACTGCTAAAGCAAGTGAAGAAACAGTGGTTATATTTTCTAATTAACTATCTGGAGAAGAGGTCCTTCCACTTCACGAAGGAAAACTGACGTTTGCAAAAAATTTATGCTCCACATAAGTTCTCATCTCTGCTATGTGCAAGTGAATATATTGGCACTGTGTCTTTCAGATTCTGAATATCTATTTGCCTCACATACTACTGTTAAGAAACTCTAGTATCTAGGATAGTTCTGGCAAGAAACTTATCAAGTCTGAACAGACACCAAAACCTAGTAAATGCTAATTAGAACAACATATGTTGTTATAAAACTGCAGGCACTAAACCATACCCATGTTCATTCATCTGGAGCAAAGCAAACTCAGCAGCATACTTAGCAGCATTCTAACAAGCGAAATGTGCAAAGTATCCAAATGGTTATTAATTTATCTTAATTTTGTGGGAGTACCAGGATTATATGCTGAAGGAAAAAGGACATTTCTTTAACATTTAGCCAACTGGGTAACTCCTTTCATCTGTAGAAACTCATTGGCTATTTTCTAGCGGGTATCAGGCTAGCATGCATAGACTAGGAAGAAGGGGTAATTGCCTTGCTGTGGCTGTGATTCTCCAAGATGTAATCTTCACAGCAAAATGACTGACTGTTTATTTATAAAAAAATAAATAAACATTTAAAAAAAAAAATCAGAGAGAATATATTTTTTCCAAGGTACAAAAATATAAAGATTACAGTGCCTAAATTTCATGTTTACCAGGCCTGAGGTGTACAGACCAACCTGAAGAATACTTTTTTCTGTCTATGGCACAGACATAAAAAGCTCTATTAAAGTAAGCCAGTAGGAGCTTTTGCTTTGGCATTTGGTGAGTTTCTGAATCCAGACCATAGTGCTTGCCTACCTCATGGCAAATCTCTGGCATTTTAATTAATGCAAATCATAGACAAGTTGCCACAGAAGACAAGGTGCAATGGGACCATAAACTGTTGGTATTGTACTCTACTACAGAAATTTGGGAGCTGCAGTACAAAGGAAACTGCTGAATGCTATAAGAACACTAAAAAGTAGAGATTTTTGCAGAAGTATTGGCTGTCAGTTAATAAGCTCATTTTTCTCTCAAGGGAAAATAGATTTTACTTCTGTAAAGATCTTTTTCTTTTTATTTCCTCACAGTGTGCAGTACTATAAATTGCATGCAAGGGACTTGGTTGGAATTTACAAATGACTGTAGCCTTTTATTGTGTTTTATGCACTTGTAAAACTAGAATGGCTACTGTAACTAAAGTAATATAGTAGTCATTTTCTATGCAATTTGATTTAGGGAAATCTAATGTCTGATAACTTAGTACGTGATTGAGCATTAATATTCTTTCCTGCTCTTTTCTGGTTTAGTACCTCATTTCTAACACTAAGTTCATTGGCATTCTCCTAGTCATGCTCAAAGTTATTCGTTACATGATCACTACTGCCCACCTTCGACTCACTTTCTGGGAATTTCCAGTCTCGGACAGTTACAGTGTTTGGAAAGCCCTTCAACAATTTTAAAGTTTTGCAAGGATCGAAATAATTGCTTCTTCATCACTATGCAAAACTTGTGGGTACTAGTGAGACACTCTGTGCCTCCCGCCATCACCCCACATGAGGAGCTGGAGTGGCAACCTCCGATGGCACAGCTGTAGCTTTGTTCCATGCTGTTACCCTAAACTGATGGAGAGTGAAGTTTCTAAGTTTACCACGGGCCTTTAAGGGTTCCTCTACACCACTCTTGTCCTTTTGATGTGTGACTTTTATCCCAACACACTTAAAGCTATTTCTTGAAATGGATTTGTGCTAAAAATAGGGACCATTGAACCCAAATGTGCCTGAACTCTATAGGTTTGATTTGCAGGGAACATGCCTTTCTGCACTGCCAACTTCGTGATTTTAAGCTGAAGTCTCCTGACATTTGCTGTTTAAGATAATGACCTGTCTCTTGAAGACTGGTGATTGTAAGACTGTCTTTCATTTAGGTGAAATCTCTAGGCCTGTAACTGCATGGGAAAGTTTGAAAACTTACTCTGAGTTCCCTTTATATTTTCAGAAACAAAGACAGAAGCCTTCCAATTAAAAAAGAATTTAGGCTTTTCCTTTTCCCCTCTTCCTTTTCCCCTCTTCCTTTCCCCCTCTTCCTTTTCCCCCTTGTTATCATTTTGGATTGTGTCACCTTGTCTAGACTCAAATCTTTTGCTCTTGGCAAAACAGCACACTGCCTATACTGTCATTTTTGTCAATGTTGTTGAGAAGTTATTAACTCTTGAAAATTGCTTTGAAGATCTTTCAGATTACTACTTCTTATTAAGTCAGGCTATAAATGATCAGAGTTAGCATAACATATTGATTAGCCAGCTGACCCAGGGTTCCTTATGCGAAAATCAATGACATTATATTTTTCAGAAATGGAATGAAATGAAAATGCATTGGGTTTGTCAGATGAACTCTTTGCTCTTGACCAGACATATCCTGTCTATAATACGTAAGTAGTTTTAAGCATAAAGAAACTAGGGTACAGATTTCTCATAGGAAAAAAGAGAGAAAGGTGTTTAAAAAAAAAAAAGAAAAGAGGAAAACGGAGAAATTGAGTCTTTTTTTTTTTCAAGCAGCATCAATTTCAGAGGGCTGATTAGCACTGAGAAGCCAGAACTCTTGGCACTGGCACCCTACTCCAACGCAAAGAGAGGCTGCCATGTTGTAATAAAATAATTTTCTGCACCAAGGAAAACTGATTTTTCTAGTTGGAGATGTTTTACTACTTCACAGAAATAAAGCATTGGGATGTGCAGAATGCTGCACTATATATACACCCTCCAGCAATACCAACTTTTGACAGATTCCCTCTAATAACTTTCTACACCTTCCCTCTTCCTAATCACTAAACTTTGAATGCCATAAGTAGCCGGCAGCTGCTTTCTAGGTGTGAAAATGGGCAGAAAGGGCCCTGGCCTGTTCTAAAGAGGTCAGAGAGGGAAGAGTGCAGATTTGGAGGGGAACTCCTCTATCACAGTTATAAACCAGCATGAAGTTAGTGTTGGAGAAAGCCTGTGTGTTTGACGCTGCAGGCTAATGCTTAGGGCACTTAACTGGTAGAGAAAAACCCTTGTTTAAGATGCATGCTCCATGGGGATACATGAATGTATGACATCATCACTTAATTTTTAAAAAATAATAATTTAGTTTTAAAAACACCAAAACAGACACAAGTAGGTTTTCCCCGTATGTGAGTTCCTTACTCCCTAGGCTATAAGGCTGGGATATTTCTTCTCTGACATCATTCTAGCCCTCTAACCGTTGCATTTTTAGAATATAGCTCAGATTTTCTTGGGTCAGAACCTTATATATGAGTTGATAATATTTCTTCTGTTTAAAACCAAAGCTGAGGCTTTAGCTCCTCCACTGTCTTGTTCCAGCTCCAGTCAGCATGTCATGGCAAAGCTTACCTTGTACTGGCAACAAGTCCACACTGCTAAAGGGTAGCAAGGGGACTATTCTGTTTCAACCACTGTCATTCTAAGCTTTCCCCCGAATTTCTGTGCCTTCCTGCAGGCACCAGGAACAGCAGGGTTTCTCAGCCTCACCAGTAGCTGGCTGCCACTTCACAATACCAAGAGGGTGTTCAAACAGTATATTCAGCAAGTACAAACAGCCTCATTTGGGTATTCAATTACTGCTAGCTGGCAGCTGAACATTAGCCAAGCCATGGCAATGCAGAAAAGACAATGAGACTTAATGCTTCATGGCTTGCTCTTTCATCTTGCCAGACTGGTTGGTTTTTCAAAAATATCATTAAGGAAGTACATGATGCAATGCAATGTAATCTAAACGTTTCTTCCTCATAAAGTTTCAGTCTTCACTGACTGCCCGTTCACTACTCCTTTGAACTTAGTAGCCTGTTTGTCGAAGCAGCAGAAGTACATGCAAAGTCATTTTGTGGCATAACTGTAACAGCATTTGTCCTGTGCTAGCAAATCGCTTAGAACTGGGGTTTCCATGTCTCCTGTCTTGGAGTGCAGAGGGTCTAGCATTTGGATAGGATGCATCAGTATCCAGTTGTAGGTCAGACCTATCCTCTTACTCCACTAAATATCAAAGCATATTGGAGGCTTTTTACCTTTCCATTTCATACTTATTCTCATGTTTTTATTTTGTAATTTTTTTCCTTACATTTCTTGCATGTTTTCCCCCTCCTCCTATTCACCCTCCTCTTTTCCACTTCCTTTTCTTGTGCAAAGTTCAAGCTTTGATGATCTGATTAGACTTGTCCTCAAAGTGAAGTTAAGCTGGGATTGAAGAAAAATGTTTGCTCACTGCTTAGAGATAGCAACTGGCCAGAAGACATGCACACCACCTGTGACCAGAAAATAATTAAAATGGTAGCAGTTGCAACTCTGGAAATCGTAAATTCCAGAGTGTCCTTGCAGGGTGTGCTAAGGAAATCTTGCTGCACAGCTAAGCAGAAGATATCGAAACATTCACTTTCAAGAAACATTGACAATGGGAAAAGAAATATTTTGTGAATGAAAAAGTAAATTGAGTGACTGTATTGGTGGAAATGTAAGGAGGGGAAGAAAAGGGAGAATGGTGTCATGCATCATGAAAAAACCTCAAATATCGCTCAGGAGAGAAAGTCACGTCTGTCACTCTTCCACCGGGTCAGTCAGTGCTCACAGACAGGGCTGCTGACTGCACTTGGAGCATCTCATCAGCGCCCCACTTTCATCCTCTTTCCCCTGGTCATAGTCACCTTTTCTTTGATCAGTCTGGATGTCAGTCAGTGCAGTATTATGAGGGAGAAAAAGAAAGAAGGAGCGGGTGATACAAAAGGAACCGAGGGGAAGGGGATAGGAATATCAACATTCCTTATTGTTAATGAATGGTGAGCAACAGTCTGACTTAAGACAATTATTCTTTTCTTTCGGGTCCCTAAAAGTCACTTTTATGGCTAGAAATTGACTGATATGTATGAATCTACATCTAGCTTTAAAATATGCTGCTAATCCTGCAACACATATACAATGAAATCTTGTTTCACTATTTGAATAAAAAAGAGGGTAGCTTTGGTAAACAGAGAAAGTGTCCCAATTTCTGCGCCTCAACTGATCCTTGTGCTCAACTTTGTCTCAACTGATCTCCATGCTATAACCAGAAAGGAGTATTTTTAGTGTATTATAAATACGTATGGCTTATTTACTCCTATATTTTCAAGAGATCTTAGTGTGCTCTCTATGAATGGATGGGGGGACGATAGGAAAATAAGTGCTTTTCCAACAGATATCATAACTAGTACATTCTGCAGCAAGGAGACACTAGTCTTAATAGTCACAAAAAAACTTTGGTACCAAAAGGTGCTATTTTCTTTCACAAAGGTAGATGCTTGTTATTTAAAGACCTGATGCTGAATCTGTGTAAAACTGCATTGTGAGATAATTTCTAAAACTCCTGGAGGAACAGAGGAGTGAAGGTGACTAAAATACAAAGTGTTCACAAGGACTGGAAAAGAGAACAGCCCGCAGAAGACCCTGCAGCAGTGCCAGCACTGCCTTTGTAACCCAGGAAAGACACTGCCACCGGGGAGATCATTATGCAGGGGCTGGTATCCAAAAGCTTTGCATCACCTTATAAAAAAGCAGCAAAACAAAGCTATGGCATCGGCAAATCTCTAGGACCTCAGCACTACCTGCATCGCTGCAGAAATAGGTAATCCCTGCTTTCCCAACCCCCTCAGAGATCAATTATGGAATTCTTTTGAATAATAAAACCTAAGTGAAATTTCAGTCTCAGCTGCTACCTTATCTTCCATTTAAATTGAGTCCCCAGAAAGGCAGAGGCAGTGGCACAGGAAAGGTAGGGGAAGTTTATAGCCTATAGTTTATAGTGCTCTAGCTTGGCATGAATAAAGTTAGGTATCTTGCACAGAAATACTTCAAAAGTCTTCTGATTACAGCGACTGTGGTATTACTGGTTTTGAGCTCATAATTTCAACCCCCTCATTTTTAGATAATCTAACTATGCTGCTGCAGAAACAATAACTCTGGAGGACGGTTTGGCGTAGGGGGTCCTAGGCCGGCGATAGCTTTTGGGTTGCTCCCCACCTCCCCGCAAGGCAGTGGCTGGTCCTCCCCAGTGCCCACAACCCACTGCCCGGGGCCACCCCGGGGTGGGCTACACCAGCACCCCATCACCCAGCCCCGAGCTCCGCTCAGAAAGGAACATTTCCACATGAATTAGCCCTCTAGAACAGGTTTTTAATTAGTGGCATTTCTTTGTAACTGATGCTGTCTGGCGCTCTGAATGGTCTGTAAAAGCTCTCCTTAATTCAGAGGCCACTGCGCAGGAATGAGGGCCCAGTGCCAAGTCCTGTGGCATTTATACAGGAACCCTGTCCTGGATTTCTGTTAGCTCAGGATGATATCATCAAGTGATACATTTGTTTATTTTTGACCTCTCACAAACAATACAAGAAATCCTTTTTCTGCAGGACTTCCAGGTTCCTTCTTGTACCTCCAGACTCTTTTTCTCCATGGCTGTTCATTTAATAGTGAGACAGTGCCTGAGGAATGGGGCAGCAGCTTCTGCATCCCTTGACCTGTGGAGCTTTTTCCTTAGTCTGCTCTGCTAAGATATTAACATAGCACGCAGTCTATCAGACTATCTTTGAACTAATGTTTGCAAGCAACGTGTGTAGGAACAGCTCTTGTGCAACGAAGCAGCTTTGGAGCAGGAAAGTCACAATATGAATCCACAGCTTGTTTTCCAGATCTTACCTCCTCCTTGTGGTGAAATCCCTTTGCAGAATAGCCAGGCTTGCACTTAGCTGCCAGAAGAAAAATGTATATCATTGCATGCTTGCATTTTCTCTTCTTTTTTAAAAAGAGGGTTCATGTTTACCTTGACAGAAGAGGGCTAACGGTGTGAGTCACGAGCCCTGTGGCCCTGCAGCAGCGGGGCTGGGAGGCTGGTGTGATGGCAAAGCAAGGGGTCCCTGCCCCAGCTCCATGGGTCCAGCTCATGCCTGGGCACCTGAGAGTCTCACAGTAATCCTTCAGAGCTAGGGCACGGCATTAAATTTATTTCTGTAACTCTGAAATTCAAAACTGCAGCTACTGAAGTTAACCACCATAAATTTCATAAAGGTTCACAGAAATTTTCTAGGTGAAGTATTGATGTTCGTGGAGGTGTTGCATTAAAAAGCAGAGAATTGACTATTTAGGCCTCCTTGATTGGTAACGCTTAACCAAAATACTGTTTGGAGAGTCAGATAATTAAAGCAAGTCAGATCATACAGGATACAGTGTCGGTATGTGAAAGGTTAACTTCAGGTAGTGAGACTGTTTCAGAAACATCTCAGCCAGAACTGACAGTTTTATAGCCTCCTAGAAAATATACCTTTACTTTGCTCAGCAGCACTTCAGAGCCTTCATATATCAATCGGCCCAGAAAGAAAATGTGAACATTATTGTTTTGTCTAAATAAAAAAAGCCTGTTTCAACAAATTTTGTGACCAAAATTAATGGGACCAAAGTAACGTGTCAAAATCAATGTGTGCTTAATATCAGTGTCATGTTCACTTGTTTTCCTTTGGGTCTACATGCTGGCAAACATTTACAGGATGTGAGAGTCCTTGTGAATTTCCATGGGTTTGGAGCCTATAGGTAAACTCAGTAATATAAAAATACATGTGATTCATGACCTGTACTTGAAATAATACTTCAGAAGTATTGATAAAGGTCAAGTTCTTATATGTGCCTCTTCCATCTTGTTTTCTGTGGGAAATGCTGGATATGTTTCTGAAGTCCCAGTGGGGTATATGTGGGACCACTTATGTCATTGCACATATCTTTCGAACTATTCACTGACCAAATCATTTTTCTGGAGGTAACTGTGGTTTATGAGGAAGCTATGCCAATTCCAACCAACAGATATTAAGTTCAACAGAGTGCAAGGCACTGTCTTTTGCATTACAGCTAAAATCTCATAACCACCTCTATCCAAAAGAAATACGAGCTTTTAACAGCTTTGAGGCGAAAGTCATAATAATAACTTTTTTATGTAGCATTTTTCATTTCAGGATTGCACAAAGCACTTTGATTGATGGAATTGCTTTTAAGCCAAGAGAAATCATTATGATTTTTGTCTCCTGCAAAGCACAGACCTGCAGTTCTTCTACAGTGCCTTGTAACTTGTGGCCACAGTAGTAACCTTGGGAGACCCCCATCAGGCAGGTTGTATCAGGCTTATTTTGCAAATAGGGAAATTGTGATATTCAGTTAACTGGCTGACTCTCGGAATACACAGCAAGAAATACAACGCTCAAAATAAATTGAGATTAGTCTAGGAATTAATTGTTTTGCCAGCTGCAAAAAGCCTGGCTATTTTCAGACATCCGTTTGATGGGGGGAAAATAAGCTTGTGAGCATGGTCCCTTCTAAGTCTCAAGGACCTGCATGGACAGAATTAATTGTCTTTAATTGAAACTGTAAGAGCAGTGACAGACACTTGCTGTTAAACATTTGGGGATTTCATTATAGTACCTGGAGTCACTATGTAGCATCAAGGAGGAGAAAGTTTAGTTTCTCTTCCTCACATGTCATTAACGAGCTGGTGGTGATGAAAACAAGTCATAAGGAGTGCATTAGAGAGAGTTTGTTACATTTCATTGCCATGATAAAATAATGAAATACTAATAAAAGAGAGGCAAATGAAAGAGAGGCAAATCAAAGAACAGCAAAAGAAAATGGAGGTTCAAAGATCTTTATGTTCCATGATAATAAAGGGCAACTTGCTTTTGTGTTCATGAGGCACTGATGAGCAGAGTTGTGTGGAGTAGTATGGAATAATTAAGACAATGGCAGGTACAAAGGAGTTGTCCCTTTAAAATAATTTCTAATGCAAATGATAAAATTATAAGGTTTATTTTCATCTACAGTGGTGACTTTTTTGAGATGCAGTGCGGCACATGCTGTTCAACATCAGGATTAATGAAACATTTAACAGACCCGGGTAATGGCTAAATTAGATACAGTTACTATATTGTTCATGAGCTACTGGAAAAATCATATTAATACCAACTCAAGTTGCTTTTAAGTTGTTAGACTTGGTTTTAGAGACTATCACTAATAGCTATATGAAATATGGATAATAACCCCAACTCTGCAAATTCTCATTGTAAGGCTTTATTTACAAGGTTCCCAACAGTCTTTCTGAAAGGACTGCACAGATAGTTTTTTGGTGAGATTTTTTTGTCTGCCTTTCTTTGTTAAAGTTCATTTTTGCTGTTGCTACTTTATCAAATCAGGGAATTCAAAATACCTGAATCTAGAGAAAAGTTTAAGGTTTCTAGGGAACGCCATTCCCTACAGAAAAATTTCCACTGTTTTGGGAGAACTGTCATTTTATTAATTTGGGTTTCTTTTTTTTCATTGTTTAAATCAGTACCAAAGTGAGATCCACTTAATTATGCACGATAATAATTTCTCACTCTAGGAGTGCAATATAGCCTTGTATTAATTTAGATTTCTGAGAAGGCCCTTACTGTGATTGTTATGCTTTGAGTCAGGTCCTGGGTATTGGCAGAAAGACTCCATCCTGTCAAAGAATGTCTTTCATTGTGGCACTAAGCAGATGAAAGCAGTGTTCATATAGAGTCACCTTGTTGTTTATCCGGTTTCTCATGATTCTTGAAGAGACAGACTTTTCCAGCTTTGCTGAAAAAAAAAAATAAAAGGAAGCAAAATGAGGAAATAAAAATACCTGTTTCTTCACTTTGCACACTTACAGACGCTTGAGATCCTGTGGCAAAATATATTGCTGCATACTCCACCACAGATATTAGTTAGGATTTTTTTCACCTGAGTGGTAGAAATAGTTAATAATTGTCTTGTCACATAAAGTACCACATCATTGATTTTTAAGCACAAAGAGGTTCCTGATTTCCCAGGGATTCAATGATGTTAGGATGCCTGGGAAAACTGTAGTTTATTCTGATTTGTTTTTCAGAGCTTAGGTGTTCAAATTTTGCTTAGTTAGCACTGTATTGATTTTAGCTGCTAAGTGAGCTATGATTATGGGCTTGTGTTCTTACATTTGAATGTAGATTGAAAAGGGGGAATGACTTTCTTTGTATCAATTTTCTTCTTTCCTTTAATGGCTAGGAGGCCATGAAAATTTGAGACAAGCTGTGTCAGTGTGATTTCAGGGGCAAAATGTTGACTTCAAAGCATTCAGCTCATTTCTGAGCATGAGATGCAGCATAGCAACATGACTTCAAACTACTGAAGTCTTTAGATGTCTGCATTCTTTGCTAGTACTCTCAGAAATCAAGCTACATGCTGAAAACAGTGAAGGCTTTAATTTCAGCACTGCGGAAATGCTACACTGGAAGCAGTTTACTCCAGGTAACATGGCAAATTGTACGTCAAGCACCTGAAATCCCAAGAAAGTTGGTTAATATTCAAGGATCACCTCCTCCAAGCTCAGGAGTGATGCATTCCAACAAGGAAGAAGGCAGGCAGAAAAGCCAGGAGACCTGCATGCATGAACAAGGAGTTCCTGGACATGATCAAAAGTGAAAAGGAGGCCTACAGGTGGTGGAAACAGGGGTGAGTAGCCCGGGAGGAATACAGAAAAATTGTTCGAGCAGCCAGGGATCAGGTTAGACAAGCTAAAGCCCAGATTGAATTAAATCTGGCCAGGGACATCAAGACAAACAAAAAATCCTTCTATAAGTATGTCAGCAAGAAAAGAAAGACTAGAGAAGATGTGGTCCCTCTCCGGAAGGAAATGGAAGACCTGGTCACTGGGATAGAGACAAAGCCAAGGTACTCAACGACTTTTTTGCCTCGGTCTTCACTTGCAAAGACTGCAGCCACACTACCCATGATGCAGAAGGCAAAGGCAAGGATTGGGAAAGTGAAGAACCGCCCACTGTAGGTGAAGATCAAGTACAAGACCATCTAAGGAACCTGAAGGTACACAAGTCTATGGGACCTGATGAAATACATCCGCAGGTCCTGAGGGAACTGGCAGATGAAGTTGCTAAGCCACTTTCCATCATATTTGAGAAGTCATGGCAGTCTGGTGAGGTTTCTGCTGACTGGAAAAGGGGAAACATAACCCCTATTTTCAAAAAGGGAAAAAAGGAAGATCCAGGGAACTACAGGCCAGTCAGTCTCACCTCTGTGCCTGGAAAGATCATGGAGCAGATCCTTCTGGAAAATCTGCTAAGGCACATGGAAAAAGAGGAGGTGATTGGTAGCAGCTAACATGGCTTCAGCAAGGGCAAGTAATGCCTGACAAATTTGGTGGTCTTCTATGACGGGGTTAGAGCTGTAGTGGAAAAGGGAAGAGCAACTGACGTCATCTACCCGGACTTGTGCAAAGCGTTTGACACTGTCCTGCACCATATACTGGTCTCTAAATTGAAGAGACATGGATTCGACAGATAGACCACTCGGTGGATAAGGAACTGGCTGGACAGTCACACTCAAAGAGTTGTGGTCAATGACTTGATGTCCAAGTGGAGACCAGTTACGAGTGGTGTTCCTCAGGGGTCGGTACTGGGATCAGTGATGTTCCAACACCTTTGTTGGTGACATGGACAGTGGGATCGAGTGCACCCTCAGCAAGTTTGCTGATGATACGAAGCTGTGTGGCGAGGTAGACACGCTGGAGGGAAGGGATGCCATCCAGAGGGACCTGGATAGGCTTGAGAAGTGGGACTGTGTGAACCTCATGAAGGTCAACAAGGCCAAGTGCGAGGTCCTACATCTGGGTGGGGGCAATCGCAATACAGGCTCAGCAGAGGATGGATTGAGAGCAGCCCTGAGGAGAAGGACTTGGGGGCGCTGATTGATGAGAAGCTCAACATGAGCCAGCAATGCGTGATTGCAGCCCAGAAAGCCAACTGTATCCTGGGCTGCATCAGAAGAAGTGTGGCCAGCAGGTCAAGGGAGGTGATTCTGCCCCTCTACTCTGTTCTGATGAGACTCCACCTGGAGTACTTCATCCAGCTCTGGAACCCCCAACATAGGAAAGACATGAACCTGTTGGGGTAGGTCTAGAGGAGGGCCACAAAGATGATCCAAGGGCTGGAGTACCTCTCTTATGAAGACAGGCTGAGAGAGTTGGAGCTGTTCAGTCTGGAGAAGGCTCTGGGGAGACCTTATTGTGGCCTTCCAATACCTAAAGGCGACCTACAAGAAAACTGGGGAGGGACTTTTTACAAGGGCATGTAGCGATACGACTAGGGGTAACTGATTCAAACTAGAAGAGGGTAGATTTAGATTAGATATTAGGAAGAAATTTTCACCTTGAGGGTGGTGAGGCACTGGAACAGGTTGCCCAGAGAAGTTGTGGAAGCTCCATCCCTGGAACTGTTCAAGGCCAGGCTGGATGGGGCTTTGAGCAACCTGGTCTGGTGGGAGGTGTCCCTGCCCATGGCAGGGGGGTTGGAACTAGATGATTTTCAAGGTCCCTTCCAACCTAAACCATTCTGTGATTCTATGAAAAGAAGAAAATAATTTGAAGTATCCCTTTGTGGTTTACTGTGGTTATAAAATTACAACTATAATAAAGCAGAGCATGGGCAGAGAACAACCTCTGTATGCTGTTGAAGAAGCTATCATTAATGTCTTGCAGACTCCATTAAAATAATATATTGCCTAATGCAGTGTCTTTGGTAATATAAATGGAAAGAAAATCTACCACAGACAGCAAATCTGAAGAACACAGCTGAATTTGGAATTCTGCACAAAAACACAGGAGAATTGTTGTTATGTGGTGTGCCTGAGGCCATCCATTGGTCTGCAGCACACAGCAAATGCTGCAGTTAGGATTTTCCTTAAAAACTCTTGTCCAGGCTCTTCAGTACCACACAGCGGTGGGCAAGTACATCACACAGATCTCAGTCTTGCACTGCCGAGTTGTTCATGTTCCCGTCCTTGATTTTACTCCTGCTGCTGGTAAAATGGTATCTGCCTTATAGAATTACATGATAGTTCCAAAAAATGTACTGATCAGCAACAGGATGAAACCAAAACCTTCTTAAGGTTTCTCTCTCACTTCTGGAATACTGGACTATGAGATCTAACCCAGGGTACCAAAGACTTTGGTTGTAAGGAAACTCAGGTTACAGATGGGTCACGAAGGCATGGAGCAGCCAATATAACTCAGATTTCCTAGTGTGAATTATGACACCTCTGGCTTTGAACCGAAGGTTTCTTGCTTCTCACCTGAATGTCCAAGCTACAAGACAAATAGTATCTTTCTGTGATAGTTCAGTTGTTTAGACCAGAAAAGTTTTCTGCAACTTGAGAAACCTTTCCTAAGGAAAGTTGCACTGAGATTGGTACATGAAGTCTTTACTATTAAGTAACATAATGACTGCAGCTTGTTCTTCTGTTTCATTGTCTCTGCATAGGAAGACTTGAATGCTATAGACTTGAGTTTTGGCAGATGTATTTTTTTTCTTTATTTTATAGGGATTGGGGGGTGGGGTTGTTTTTTTCGCATTCAGGTTTTGGTTTATTTTATTTTATTTTATTTTATTTTTTTATTTTATTTTATGTCTTATTATGCATAGGCACTCTGGAAAAGGTAGAACTATCCCATAAATCTGTGTCTCTTGCACAGATGGACTCTTCCATTGCTGTACAGATGTCCATCACATTGGAGAAACAAGATGATTACTGTGGTCCTCAGACCTCAGCTTTGATCTGTCTTCCAGAGCTCGCTGGTAGTCTGTTCAGAACAATATGGAGTATAACGTGTCTGCAGGAACTTGTGTTCCTGGGGGATGCAATGCAACTTTCTGTACTCTTCATGTCTATATGGGACTTCCAATAACTAACTTATGCATGTGTAATTGAGACAAGCTCACCATCTTCCAGCATCAAGAAGCCAACTAATTGATCAGAAATGGTAGGAAGCTACATATATAAGAAATCTAACATAAAAGCAAAATGTCCATAAAGAATCCAGTAGAGCTTTTGAAGTTCTTTACACTTGTCTGTCTATGCCAGCTCTAGTCACAACCAACCCCGTAACTGTACTGTGACATGCCAGCACTGTTAAAGGAGTTTCACTTCATAAAGATTATCTGATCTATAATAAGATCAAGTTGTGTAATAAAACAAACAAAGAAGATGCTAAATATGAAAAGTAAGCAGACATTAGGAAACTTAAAATGTGCAAATGTCACTTAATTATCAGCCGTGTTACTGAGGAACTAGTCTTCTTTGCATTTTATCTTTGCTGTTCTTTGCATTACTGTAGCATCTAGGATATCCAGTTACAAATCCATCAAGGCAATCAAATACTGTATGAGATATTTCATATTTATAGCAGAAAGATAGTCCTGTCCCAGAGGAGAGACATCTAAGAGATGGCAGATATATGGGTATAGGGAGAGTAGTCCAAGGGAACAGTTAGATGAAACCTCTCACTCTTCAAAAATACCAGCCAATGTGCTAGCAAAACCAGCATACTATGACACTTGATTGCTTTTTCGTCATATCTGATCTGGAAAACCAGAAGAAGAAGCTGCTATAAAGTTCTTTTGAAATGATGTTACAGAAACAATCTTTCTCCTCCCCTGTCTAAACTCATGCTTCTCTTTTGAGTTAGCTGAGAAAGTACTTTGGATTTCAGCCTTTTCCAAATCACTCTACTTGTGTGCTCATGTAATGAATATAGATGGGATTGTTTTGGAAAACAAAAAAGTAGTTCTTGGATTAGAGGTGAGTGGATGTTCACTCCAGAGTGTCTTTACTCATCTTAAAATCTAAAATACCAGTCAATACATTTTACAGATTCATATGTCAAGAAATCATAGGATTATGGAGAAACAGGATTGGAAGAGACCTTAAAAGGTCCAAATTCCTCTGCTCCAAGGTGGAACCAGTCAGGTTTGTGGCATTTTAAAAATGGAGATTGCACAGCCTCCTCAGCAGTGTGTTCATGCATAATGGTAGGTTGCTCCTGATAACGAACCCACACATTTTCTCCTGCAAGCCAAGTTCACCCAGGTGTTGTGACTGCTTCTGCCATGGTAATATATTCCAACATACTGTATTACAATAAAACTGAGCAATTATCAGTAGGAGATGCATCAACTTTTTAATTATGTCCCCTTTTAACACAGTTGAGTATTTTGCTGATAGGAACACTGATGCAAGTAGAAAGTGAGAAGACTGACAATATCCTTTAAATTAACATTTTTTTAATTGAGGTGCAACTGAAAAATAGATCAGGGAAAAAGAAAATGCAGTACTTAATGGCTTCTGCTGCTACTGTGGTGCTTAGGATAATTGTAGTACTCTAATTACATTCTTTTTAAGTGATCAAGCAGAAATAAAGTTTTTCAAAACAATTTTTATGGGCGATAGTCATATCTTCGCTAAAATACCTGTTAGCTTCAATACCTATTTATCCAATTAGAATCATATCAAATCAAACTCGACAGAATCTTTATTTCATAGTTTTTGACAACCACTCTACAAAATTTTGTGTAGAGTGAAGGCTGAAAAGCTTAATGGAACATACCAGTTTGACAACTAGTGATTTTTATGAGGCAAAATGGCTTTTATATAGTGCCCAAATATTTTATTTGTGATTCTTTTTCTGAACCCAATATAAATGCATCTGCAAGGTTTGATTATTTTCATGTTCATTTTGGTGTTACAAATTAATTTTATATTAAATGAAATATTTAGAAACATGAAAATTTAAGGTTGATATACAGTACTATATAAATACTTCACCATAGTAGTGAATACTACAGATGTGATGACAACGGGTCAGTTTAGCAAAGCATTTTAAGGATGAGCATAAAATCTTTAATTTCAGTGGAAGTTAAGCTGAATTGCACTCTGAATCTTCTTAACACACTTGCAATTTTGTTAATACCCATTTTGCAGTGAGGAAAATAAAACCTGCCATTTAGCTGAACTCACAACGTTTGTCAAAAGCAAAGGTAAATAGTTTGTCTCCTGCATCTTTCTGCCATCACTATGCTATTTCTCCAGAATAAAAGAAAAAGCTGCCAAAGAGGAAAAAAATCCACTACATCCTAACTGTCAAGCACTAGGTATTCAGTCTGTATGTCTGGTAACGGTTGAAATAATGAAACAGACAGTGCCATTCTCTTTCCAGTACTATAAGAGCAGAACAGGGAAATGAAGGCTATCCCAGGCTTTAGGCTGACAGGGCAATGGGAGAGACAACTTCAGTGCACTCCTCTTCTCCAGGCTTCCTATTTGGCCTCAGGTAAATCAGTTTTCCAACTGTAAAATAAAATAGATAAATCTACCTCCCCGTTCCTTGAAGTGTTGTGAAAAGATGTATTATGTATCAGATGCTCAGGAACGAAGATACTAGTGATCAGATTTCAAAAGGATGGTCAGTATGATGCCTTCTAGAAATTTGATACTGGGTGGTAATTTAACCTATCTGAAAACATTCTTAAAACTCTTTATTGGTTAGATGTTTAAGGGAAGGAATATGTTAAAACTTGAAAGAAGAGTAGTTAGATTTTCATTGTAGCTTAAGCCACTGAAGAATAGTAAATGACTTCATGTCACCAATATAATGTTATCAGAGTAGCTCAAACCACTGATCCTGATCAAGCTTTTTAGCAGACTAAAAACTTAAATTGCCCAGCTTTAAAAGCACATTTTCTGAAACACAATACTTTAAATTTGTCTCAAATTGGTGATTCAAAAACAGCTAGTTCAAGTCATTAGTCCATCTCGAAAACCTCGGTCTTCAGTTTAGAATGGATCACCGTATTTTGATGAATCTGTTGCATTCAAAGAGCTCTTTATAAACTCTCCTTCAGAAGTGTGGGACGTGATAGTAAATGTAAGCAATTTCTACAGCATAAGCCATGGGGATAGGTTTCAGCTTAGACACAAATTCTGGTACAGTTAAAGATCTGAAAAATGAGTACAGAACAGAAGGGCTGGCTCAGTGTTAACCTTGTGCAGTTAAATCAATACTGTAATACAGACCCTCGAGCTGAGACAGCATCACCCTTCCTGATCGCCCCTACTGACTGCATGCTGCAGTGCATTGTGTAAATGCTTCCTTTACCATTACAGGAAAGCATTTAAAAATAGAAATGAGGTGCAGTGATTACTTTGGGGCTAGCTTTTGGACAGGGAGGATGTTACAGACATTAGAGAAAAATCATCTCCTTTCCTTCTAAATGCATTGGGTGAGAGAGAGATTTTGCATTAGCTATGAAGCTGTATTCTGACACTGCACTGGTAAAACTCTCACGTTTGCAATCTTCTGGCAAGTTTAAAAGCCCAAAAGTAGGACCAGACCCACATACTTGATGCAGAATGCAATAGACTGCCTTCTGGCTCTGGGATCCCAGAATTTTTCCAGCAAAGTGGTAGAAATCATTCTGCGGTTGGTTTGTTGCAGTCCAGTGACTGATCAAACAGAATCATCAGGTAGACTCAAAATACTTTTTTCTAGCTAAATAACTTAAAAAAACCCCACAACACAAACAAACACAACCTGCATTTAATTTTCACTTATTTTCTATTTTTGAAAGTCATATTTCTCTAATGAATGTCTAAATTAGCCAAATTTCTTTCTGTTTGGAAAATGTCAAAAAGTACTCTGACACTTCAGGAGTTTTTTCTTACCCATCATTGTTGTTCTTCCTAAATTTGTCCTAAACTTTTCCTAATTTTGTCCTAAAATTATGAATAATAGGGAGAGAGGAAGACTTCTCTGTAAAAGAGTTTTTATTTAACAAATCATCCATCTTAAAGCTGTGCCTAGTTCTATTCAATGGTCTATTTAAAATGCGTGTGTGTGCGAAGTCCAGTCTTTAGCACAATAATCAGCTTAACATGACTGTTAAGCAAAAAATCACTGTCAAAACTGATTCCATTATTGGTAGTCTTGACGAGTAGCTCAAAGACTGAATGGACTGTGAGGTTAATTAGGCATCGGGAATGGGCTCATTTCTCACCTGTAAAGCTTGGCTCATCAGAAGGACACTGAGGAGGATGAAGGATGCTAAAGAAGAGCTTTTCCTTTTGTCACACGAGCCTTCTGTGTTATTTTTCATTTCATTAAAACATAGAAATGTATTTTATGGCAACCTGATGATTTCATTGTTATACTGAAACTATAACAAGATAATCCATGATTTTAATGATTTTAATCAAAACTCTGAGAACTATGGAACTCATTATACTGATTTCCAATTTGCCTAATTAGAATTATTTTTCTAAAGGTAACTAAAAGCTTAATATAATGTAATATAATATTTTAAAATATTATTGAGGAAATAGTATTGATCTAATAAAAAAGTATAAAAATATTAAGACGCCATATTTTAAATTACTGTAACCATAGAAGAAAACAAAACTAATTTATTTCACTAGATCTTGCTTTTTGAAAATTTTATTTTATTGTCAGTTTTGAGAATTGCACCCATGGGCACCTTTAATATGGAATTAGGGTTCTAAAATTAAGTTTCTATTTTTGCTCAGATGTATCATTCTCTCTTCAATCTTTAATCTTATTAAAGAAAATTTGCCTGTTATTATAAGGATTGGTTTATTAAAACTCTTTGTCTCTCTGCTTACACATTCACTTCTACTGCTTGAACTGATATGCACCAGTAATTCAATACTGAATTCAAATCGGTCTTTCTATGTACCTGCCAAAGTGGTTGTTTTGTTAGATACAAATCCCTCATTTTTAATTATATTCTGATTTATCAGACGGCATTCTTGTGTCTTACAACTTTTTTTTTTTGTTTTTTTTCTTGTGATTAATAGTTGCCACTTAAGAAATTATTTTTAATGGCTTCCAGGTGTGGTGGTACAATCCCCCTCCCCTGCTTTAGGTCACTTGGTGCGATTTCCCCACACACACACATCTGGGCCACATAACAATACGATGGACCGTAACACTACCTGGGACACATAATGGTCCAACATGAAAGAAAGAAAAAGGTGGAGAGTAAAGGACCAGAATGCTATTGCAACCTCTTAGCGTACCCGGTTCCTGTGACTCCTATCATTTGGGAACAATAACAATAATCGATCACTCCTGACAATGTATGGATCGTGACCCTAAGAGGGGGCTGATACCAGAACTTCAAGATCTAGCAACTTCTGGGCTTGCACAAGTGGTGGAAAGTACCAGAATATCCCATTGTCTGAGCTGGGTCAGAGTGGAAAAATACCTGGCGAAAGTCAGTTATCTCAGACCCTGTAAGTGAGGATTCTAGCAAGACCCTTTAAACTCTTCTGGATTGCAGAAGACTGTGACCAGCATCTCCCCTGCGTTGGGATGCCACTCAAGCAGACACCTCGAGGATTAAAAGGCCAGGGCAAGTCAACCTTCTCGAGTCTCAGTTATCACCCGCTCAGGAATGCGGGTGCATTGCGAGTATTTACTCCAAACTCAAGAAGAGGGAAATTTTAACTATAGGCTAGCCTCTCTTTCATCCACATCTCTATCCATGTGTCTCTAATATACACGTTAGCTCTTACAAGTGTGGGTGTTCTCATATTTTACTGGATCTTAATACTTTCTGTCTATTTGTCTGTGCGTGCATAAGGAGTTAAAAGGGGCACCCATCGGCTCACTGGAGTCGCCTGCTGAGAAGGGACCTTTGGTCCCAGCAGTTAAAAACTCAGGTGTGGGTGTGGGCGTGACTCTTTGAGTGGTGTGTTTGTATGTTTGTGCTTGTATGCGTATGTATTGACTGGAGAGACCTTATACTAAATTAGTGTGAATCTTGTCATTTTTGAATCTGTAATTAAGTTGCTGTTCAACTATTTCGTTTAATCATCTTGTAAATCCTTAAATCGGTTAATGATTAAGTGCTGCTAAAATTCAACCTCTTGATCTTCCTCAAGTCATTAATAAATTTTGAATTGCCGCTGAATCATAACTGTGTCAAATATTTCCATCCTCGACACTAGGCAAGTGTCACCCATGTTGCTTCACCAGTTCTAAAAATGTATCTGAAAGTTCACAAAAATTACTTAACAATTATGTGGATTCTTCATTGTCTTTTCTCAGCATGTAGCAGAAACATGAGATATTTAAGAGGATATCAGAAGTGTCAAGTGTTGTCTATACTAACACTTGTCTATCACAGGAGTTTCATAATTTTAAGACAAACCCCAGAAAAAGATGAGATTATCTGGAAAAAAAAGGGTTGTAAAATACATTTGAAATGCTTTATATTTACCCCCTGTCTTCTAAGCTTTTAGATATGCACTTTAGATATATTTTGTAGCCTTTCCTTTGCAACCGCTTGAACAGAAATTCCTAAAAGAAAACATAAACTGAGATTTTCTTTATCATAAACTTCTAGAAACTGGAGTTTTAAAGAAGATTCAGGTTGTGAGAGTTGATAACTGTGCCTTAGGCTCTCCCCAGTTAGTATGGAAAGCAACTGGTACTGCCAAGATCTGACTATAACCTTTTAGACTGGAGACTGAAGAGGTAACTGATTTAGATGGTTATGATGCTTATTAATTCATTAACACACCACCAAGAAACTACTAATTCCTTAATTATCTAAAAAATACACCTATATTACTAGGAGTATTAAGTCACAGTTGCACTGCTATGGAGAACCCTTGCAAGTCACACACCACCACTATTCTTTTCCCTTCGCCATTTAGTATTAGAGTGCAAGTCTGCTCCTTCTTACTCCGCCCTGTCATGCCAAGTCTTTTGTGCATACACTTGATGGGGAGCCCAGTGTGGGGGGGTTCTCTCTAGCACACCATGGGATTTGGGTGTGCAGGTCATCTTCACCACCACCACGAGTCGTCTGTTTTCCCACTTTCAGAAGATACCACCCCTTTCTATTCTCTACTCAAGTCTACAACTTATTCTTTTTTTATTATCTTTTTTCACCACCCTACCTGCTCCTAACTGTTTTCCCCATTGGTCCCAGTTCTGCTGCATGTGCATCTAAATACAGTGTTTCCAACATCTTTACTTAGGCAAACTCAGCCCATTCTGGTATTATTGATGCAATCACTCAGGTACAAGTGGCCTTGCATCCCAAAACTACCTCCCAATTACTCAGTTCATGCTGGTTAGACTTAATTGACCTGTTTTGCTCTCTAGACATTTTAATTCTACTTTAGCCGTGACTCCCATATATCACTCTAAGGAAGCACAAGCACTTACAGTTTCTATACCAGAACAACTGAATAATATATTTTTGTGCTTACACGGTATCTTTGCCATTGAATAGTCTGCATGGTCCTCCTGGTTCCCATCAGATGCCTTAGCTTATTATGGGACCTACTGTTCCAGCAGGATCTCTGGCTCATGGTAATTTTATTACATTACTTAACACACAGTGCAATGAGTTGCATTAGTCATCTGTTCGTTTTCCTTCAGCGCAAAGAGCAGGTTTGAGAGTGAGGGTACTCAGATGGTAGCACTGTCAGAAACTTAGTCAGTGCTGTTCTCCAGCAGGTGATATGAAGATGGTGTTACCTGTGTGCAACGTCTTGTTTGAGTCTCTGCCCTTTGCTAACTGTGAGCCAAAAAAAGAATGATACTGCTCAAAGTCAGTGTGGGACAAAAAAAATCAGTCATGTTTGCATCATACAGTTGTAAAAATAAAGATAAATGACCGTGATTGCTTGCTGCCACATGGTGACTGTAATTCCTGCCATGCATGCACGCGGTGTCAGGCAAATCACGTACAGTACAGGGGGATCCCCTGTGCCCTCTTCTCCCGCCTCTTCTTGGGACTGAACTCTACTCTCGTGTTCCCAGTGCCTCTCTTCAGCCATGGCACCACACCTGATGGAGGAGGCAGCAAAATTCATGGCACTGGTTAGTGTGTGCAGGAGCCCTTGTTAGGCTGAGCTTACTTGCACTGTAAAGCAAAGCAAGACCTTCTGGCTTTGCATTTCCAGAGTAGCCTGGGGGCAAGGATGCTCCAAAGCCATGGCTTCCTTGTTGAGAATTATTAAAAAATCTTTGGGGTTTCTTAAAGAAGGAAAGAAAAGAAAAAAATCCTATGAGATTTGCTCCTCATAGAATCTTTGAAATCACAGGGTTAATCCATAGTTTGTAGCAGCTTTACAACTACCTCAAATTCTGGCTTTTGCTAAGCACTTGGGCCACCTATGTCTTATGCACTGGGAATGTCTCTTATTCATTTGATTTTGTACTTTTCCATGCCTTAAGAAGCAGATTGCTGTTGTGGAAACATATAAAATATTTTTCTGGTGGTGGTCTCAATGAGTCGGATCCAAACCATAAGCACTTTTCAATGCCTGTTTTTGGATTATTTGTTCAGTAACATTCAACACGTATACACACATACACATGTATGTGCAAACATTGAATATGAGGCATTGATTAGCCCCCTAAAAATCACATTCGTCACCCAGACTTCTCGATCATAGCAAATGCCGCAAGCTGTATTGTAATGGATACACAGAAAGCTTTCAAAATAGTTTCCTTTGAAGTGTCTGATTTGAAATTATAGAGTTTTCATATCAGAAGCAAAAGATTCTGAAGGGAATTTAATCATGTAGAATTGTATGTAAGAAATAAAGTAAAATATCTAATTCATTGAAGAAGCTGTATTTATTACTTTCTAATTTATTTCCTCTGAAATAAGAAGCTCATGAGGAGAGAAGCACAAAGTGGACATTGAGCAGTAGAAATTGGCTTTTTGTCTTTGATGGTGCCAGAAGTGTACGCTTTCATTTCAGCATGAATAGATAAAAGATATTCTCCACTGTCGCCTTTTTGAGAGGTCTGATAAAACATCTGTGGCTCAGGGCACTTATGAGGATATGACTGTAGTCTGAACGTATTTCATACCACGAAAAGAAGGCAAAGCTCCTTGCACTTGGGAATTGACCACACAGTAACAGGCTAGGCTTTGCTTTCAGATGCAGGAAAATATCATAGCTAGTACCAAATTTGTGTTGTTACTTAACATACTAATACTGATTCTTCAGTTCAGTGAGTCTGACAAAGTGCCATACAACTACAAGTCATGTAGCTTGTAACCTGTACTTGCAGCTCAGCAGCCAGATAAAAACTCCATGACAACACAATGGAAAAATCCTAAAAGAATAAGCAAGTTACTGAATGAACCATCACCGAAAAACATATTTGAGTCCGTCAGTTCTGAAATGCATTTCAGTCACCTCTGCTGCTCTCATTTCTTCTCCCCAGAGACTACCAGCCTTATTTTAAAACTGTTCAGCCGTTTTGAGTCATTCTGCTAAGACTAAGTTTGGTTCAAACTTTGTGATGTTTCTCAGCTATGCTACCTCATTTTTCAAATGAGAAAGTGCAGAAAGAGACTTAATTTTCTATCTATGTTTAATGACTACCAGTTAGATTTAAAAGCTATCTGACTAAAATAGCAAGAATCAATAAAGGAACAATTAATCCTTATTTTTAGTTACACTGTAGCGGCAATGAGTCTTAGCTAGTATTATTTTATTGACACCTTTCACATTATTTCATTTGATGTGATGTGTTTCATTCACTAGAGTAATGAAAAATAGCCAGCTGTATATTATTGTTAAGGATACTTGTATTTATCTTATTAAACTGGACTAACAGAGAATACATGACAGAAAATTTTCCATCATAATTCCATCATTCCTTAATTACCTTAAACTTCGGTTTCTTTACCTTATTCCCCATAAGTAATGTGTAAAAGTTGATCTTAAAGAGTGTTGTGGTCATTACTAAAACTCTGTATTTCTTACAAATAATGCACATTCAGTTTTTTTTCAAATCCTGTTTGTACCAGAGTATCATTTACACTTAACCATGTAAATAAAAAGGTATTTGTCACCTTGGTTTGTGTAATAAATGCATTAATATAAATGAAAGATAACATAATGAAACCCCTGTTAAAATTAAGAAAAAATGTAAAAATTATAAAAAAATGGTAAAAGGGAGTAAATGGATCTTTATGTGAAGAAATACATGGTCAAACAGTAACATGACAAGGAGATCAGTATTTGACCTAAGCAGTCTAAAATAAAAAGCTTAAGAGAGTTAAAAGCAGTGTTCTAAAGACCTGTGGCTATTTTGAAGTGTTAAATAGTTTTTTACTTCTCCCCCTCTAAACAAGTTCATGATAGTTTAGTCAGGATAATCTTCTTTGCATAAAAAAAAGGGAGAAAGGGAAGGGAAGGGAAGGGAAGGGAAGGGAAGGGAAGGGAAGGGAAGGGAAGGGAAGGGAAGGGAAGGGAAGGGAAGGGAAGGGAAGGGAAGGGAAGGGAAGGGAAGGGAAGGAGAAAGGGAAGGGAAGGGAAGGGAAGGGAAGGGAAGGGAAGGGAAGGGAAGGGAAGGGAAGGGAAGGGAAGGGAAGGGAAGGGAAGGGAAGGGAAGGGAAGGGAAGGGGAAGGGAAGGGAAGGGAAGGGAAGGGAAGGGAAGGGAAGGGAAGGGAAGGGAAGGGAAGGGAAGGGAAGGGAAGGAGAAAGGGAAGGGAAGGGAAGGGAAGGGAAGGGAAGGGAAGGGAAGGGAAGGGAAGGGAAGGGAAGGGAAGGGAAGGGAAGGGAAGGGAAGGGAAGGGAAGGGAAGGGAAGGGAAGGGAAGGGAAGGGAAGGGAAGGGAAGGGAAGGGAAGGGAAGGGAAGGGAAGGGAAGGGAAGGGAAGGGAAGGGAAGGGAAGGGAAGGGAAGGGAAGGGAAGGGAAGGGAAGGGAAGGGAAGGGAAGGGAACTCGTCCATAAGAAAATGTATGGCCCATGGTTCTTTTTGAAAAAGCCAACATCACTCTGAACTGAGTAGTTGTTACTGCAATTCTGATTTTTTTTAACTGAATCTGGATCTCCTGCCATGATTCCTCTTCTTAATTATGCATTTCTGATCATGTGTTTTGAAGATGGGTGTGAAGATCTTCATACTACAAGAGAGGTTTCCTGCCCTACTTTGCTTATAGAGCAAATCAGAATTCTTTTTAGAAGCAGAGGAATAATGGAGACACATTTAACACAGCAAAGCTAAAGGGCTGAGCTGCTACTGAGAACTTAAGAGGAAGTAGCTGGAAGGTTTAACCACCACAGGTGATGCAGGTGTAGTTTTAGGTGTCTTAAAACTTGCACAGTAGTCTCTGAGCATAAAATACTAATATTATAAGCTTGTAGCATTTTATATCTATGTTGCTCCATTAGCACTAGCAAATGGTAAGTCACCACTCTAAGAGGTGGAATCTGGCTCCATCATTTGACTTAGGTTACTTGCGGTTTTCATTAAAAGAACGAAAAAGATACTTGCCCGAGAGAGTCAAATTCATTGCAGATATGAACAGTGAAAACTCTAGTGAGGTCATTTGGCTTAGTTACAACATAAAATAACATAGCCTCCAGTGCTTAGAAAATTTCTGATCTGTGTCTAAACAACTTTACATCCCTATTTAGAATAAAGAATATACAAACAATATGTTCTCTCTTGCTTTCCATTTTAATTAGGCTGCAAAGTCTTACCAGGGCCATATGGCGTGTGCACAGTTAGGCATCCCTCAGTTGACTTGAGAATGAACAACTGTTACTGTTATGGTCTGTTATGGTGTAAAACTGAATTATCATTCAAAGTCCATAAAGAGCTCTTCCTAAACTAGGATGTTAAAATGACACCAAACTGGACAACTCTGAAAATTGTTCTGTATTTCTTAGGGGTTTTCCTCTCTGCAAAGGCCCCTGTTTGAAGTGAGAGAGAACCGTTTCTTCCTTTTATTCAGTGCCTGGCAAATACCATCAGAAAGAGTGAATTAAACATCTAAAGATGGTGAGCATCCAAGGTATAATCCAGCTGTGTGCAAAAGGCTCAGTCTGAGGCCCAGGTTTCAAGAGCACAAGTGGTGCCAATATTTTCTGCTCACGCTTCCACACTGGACTTTGTTTCATTCTTCATGAGAACCATACTCTGTACGCTTCAGGCAGTTGAGTAAACACCAATATTTTTTCATTACCTTTTTAAACATATTTTCAGCTTATTTTACAATATAAAAGTAAAAGGAGTGAAAAAGATCCCAGCACTTTAAGTTTATGATCAGTGCATTTTGGAAAGAAAAGAGCTCACAGTCGAGCAAATAGAGTGTTACTGAAAAATAATTAGTGTGCTTTGCCCTCGGGGACATTGCTTTTAAATCTTATCCAGTTTACCTTGCTCTTGGCATTCTACTGCTGACATCAAATGGACATTTTGCAGTCAGTTACCTCAGCTGTGTCATAGATGTACATGTTCCAGAAGAAGCTAACCATATAAAAGGAGCTTAGCAAAACCAGCAAGCCATTTATAATGTGTCTCCAAATACCTGCTGGCTTTTGCAATAGAATTCCAGCAGCAATCACCACAGCTTCCAGAGCGCTGCAGAGCCGGTTTCTGGTTTGGATGGCGAAGAGGGTAGATAGCTCTTTTTCGTCACTGATGTAAAATTGAAGCACACTTAGAATCACAGAATCATCGAATTGTCTAGGTTTGAAGGGACCTTTAAGATCACCAAGTCTAAGCATTAACCTAACACTGCCAAATCCTCCACTAAACCATGTCCCTCAGCACCACGTCTACCCGTCTTTTAAATACCTCCAGGGATCGTGATTCCACCACTTGCCTGGGCAGCCTGGTCCAATGCTTGATAACCCTAACTTTTATGGCTGAGCACAACATATGGTATGGGATATCCCTTTGGTCAGTTGGGGTCAGCTCTCCTGGCTGTGTCCTCTCCCAGCTTCTTGTGCCCTCCCAGCCTGCTCATTGGTGGGGTGGTGTGAGGAGCAGAAAAGGCTTTGAATGCTCAGCAATAGCCAAAACCACCAGCATGCTATCAACACCATTCTCATCCCAAATCCAAAACATAGCGCTATACTAGCTGCTAGTGAGAAAGTCAACTCTATCCCAGCTGAAATTAAAGAGTGAAATTAAATTGAAGAGGAGCCTGGCTATAAAAGTCAACATGCCCCACTAAAAAGAGCGTGCTTTCTGATGAGATCTTCTAATCATCAACTCTAACAGTAGGAAGTTGGGGCATACATCACCTTGGTAAGATGACATCAGACCAGTTTTATAAGGGGTATAGAAAGAGACATTTCTGATTTATTAAGTCAATTAAGCACATTGGGGTTCTTTTCAAATTTGCAGCTGTCTTGTATAAATATATGCAAATGTGTTGCCTACTTTGGAGTTACGTGAAGGCATGCTTTCATTTGAATTTTACCTTGACTTGCCTTGAATGAAGTGCAACTTCATGGTAAGTAAATAGCAGGAGGTCATTCCTCAATTAACAGCGTGACAAACCTCTGTGCTGTAGCACCCTGGGTCCCTCCAGAAGACATGTAAAGTGAGAGTGCTACTCCAGCTGTATGGCCCAGTTAAAGATCTGGTACCACACTTGTCTGAAAGAAGTTTCTTCCAGCAGAAGGTGGTGACCATGAAAACAATTCAACTCGTAGTAAGATAGAGAGATGCATGTTTGTACTCCATGTCTCCTCCCAAAGTAGTTCACAGCACTTAGCAAAGCACACAGTTCTGGGAAGAGCTTGCCTTTTTTATTCCCCATAAATTATACTGACGTTTATGTGAGCTCTGACAAGTGAGTAGTGGGAGCAGACAAACTGATAGTGCTCAAAACAAGGTAATTGGGTCAGTCTGAACCCTCAGCTTAGGAAAATATTGACTATTGTGTGTTCAACATCACAGGAGGAACCAATGTAAGAAATGGCTGGGACGATGACTGGGGCTAGAACACATGAGTTTCTGTTCCTTACTTCATGCCAATCAACTTGACTTGTCCTGTGCAGTGGATCTGGAATATTCATGTGTGTACAGTCCTTGTTTGAGGGAGAACTAAGTCCATGGTATTCAAACTGCTGTTGCAAAATCAGATGATTAATGGTATTAAAATAACAGTCATGATCAAAGGGACTATGACAGTCATAAATTAGTGGATGTCTGTGACCTTTCTGCATAAACAAAAAGCATCTCTCTATCCTTTACAGTTGAATTCTGTAGTTGCTTCAAGGAGATCTTGACAACTACTTTTTGCTCTGACTTTATGCAATGCCTAGCGTAACAGTACTGATGCCGCCTGTTTCTGGATCAGTTACTACAAATAGCACAGTAATAAATCCCTTTAAATATATTGGTCTAAATTATCTCCTGACCTTCAGCTGTGTCCTATCAGCATCAGGCTACAAATCTCCACAGTATGGCTTTTTCACTGTTTACATCAATATCCAAGATGTGCAAAGAGGCAGAAGGAGGTGCAGATGTAATAGAAGAGTAACGAAAGACAAAGACAGGGTTATAGTATTATGTGTTGCCTTTAAAGTAATCTTAATGAGTCTTGATGTTAATGTGACAGTGAAGGGTGAAACAGTAAACCAGTCTTAAAAAAAGCAAAACCAAAACCCCCCAACAATTGGAATAGAAAAAAAGAAGAGAATTTTGAAGACTGAGATTTTGGATGCAATCACTTTAATGTCTGTAGGTACTTCGTAGGTACTTAAACCTTTTAAATTTCCCTATGATCCTCTCCTTCATTAATTAAGATAATTACAAATAGGTGCATAGACAAGATTATGTAAGCTAGACTTTGATTACTGTACTGCGCTCAGAAATGCTTGATTTTCTTGGAGGGAGTACGAGCCACAATGAAATATTTTCCAGAATTGTATATGAACCAAACAAGGCTAGAAAAAGGAGTCCGTATTTTTTTATTATTGCATTCATGCATGGAAACTTTGAGACATCTTCAGCTAAATGAAACACAGAAAAAAGAAATAACTCCAGAATGATGAAAAGTTGCTCTGTTTTTTATTAGTCTGTGACTTGAGACAATAGCTGACATTAGTGTTTATTTCCTTTTAAGTCAAATTGTTTTACAAAATTTTGGTGGGCCATAACTAATAACATCATACAGGAACTCTATAACTAACCTCAGCAATTATTGCTCTGCCTGTTACTCTGTACTATGCTGGCTTCCTCTTAGTATTTGTGTAAGCACTTTTGTGCTCATTATACTCTTAGTCATGTGATGCCAGTATTTCAATAAGTACCTCACACAAAAATGTTCCTGTGTAGTGTATACCAAATGCTGCATCCTTCTGGTGCACAGAAAAGTAGGGGGAATGGGAGGAGAGGAAATTTGGATTTTTAAGTTCCTTTTCTTAAAAAGAGAAAAATAATTGATGTTTTGTGGTATAAGCCATTTAATATAGGGAAGTATAGGGAAATAGTGTGTGTGGGGGGGGTATTTTGTCAGCATTTGCAAGACTACAGTCCTTAGTGTAACACCTAATAACACAAAACCAGCAGAATACAGACTAATGTAGCTATATAACTAAGATATTTTAATAAGTACAGTGAAAAGTATTATTACTGCGCATAATGAAGGGCCAGAGCATCCTTGGCTTATACATGTTTTAATGAGCCCCTTCTGCCTTAATGAGAAAAAGAGAGAGCTAGCAGCAGAATTCTAAGTTAATGGGTATCCCTGAGGACAAAAATAATTGGACTTGAGGGAAAAAAATATATGCAAAGCCAGTACCTTATTTGGAGACTTGTAGGTGGGCCCAGGTTCAAGATTTCTCATTTAGATTAACTAGCCTGGGATGCTATTATCCTATACTCGGTGATATCCATTTCGAAAGAACCAGTCTGCTAGAGAGAGCTCATCTGAAATTATACAGTTACAAGAAAGCTGTTAACTTTGGGAATGACCCAATTATATAGTGAAATATGAATTAATATTTCAATTAATAAGAAGTGGTCAAAATTCTCATTGCTGCCCATTCTGGGGATGCACCTGACATTATCTAGGAAAAACCTCTTGGTTTATTTAAGTGTTGTCTTTTCTCAAGATAGACTTGTGGATGGGGTGTTACACAGTCTTGGGTCTTACTTGCAGTTGGGTATTACACATGGAGACCAAGGGACTCCTCTATCAATGTCTCTGTCTGCTAAATTTATTTCCCAGCTTTTGTTTTTATTGGCCATATGTACATTGCCAAGGCTGAAATAAAAGAATTACAGCAGTCAGGATTTCTACAAAAACATCCTGTCTCAGAGGTCCACTGGTAAGTGAATAAAAACATCTCTTACATAGCTAATCTTATAGCCCAGCAACTTTATGGCCTACAGTTGCAATCCAGGCGAGCTTCTCTCTCCTAAAGGTCCCTCCCACATCTACACATAGTGTGAGGGTATCACTGACCCCTCACATGACTGCACCACCGGTCAGGTGGAGTGTACTTTCTCCGTGTGCAGTGAGATGCGGAGATAACACATGGCAGAGGACACCCACAGTTTGATTAGGTGATGGCTATGTGTCTGGTTACGTGACAGAAAAAATGCTCACTGTATACAGACTGCAAATGCTTCCTGTGAAGAGCCTGTGAACCTTGCTGCAGCCAAAAGACTAGTATTTCTTAACATACTGCTTCCTGATAAGCCAGATAACTATAAAGGCAGCAAAGCCCAATGGATAAGGCCTGAATAGAGTTTGGAAAAACCCTAGAGTGACATCCTTTGGGTGACTTGGAAAAAAAGTTTTTCTAGCTTCACTTTGCTTCATGTGCTTTTTCTCATTTTCCATTCTTGGAGATCACTGCACAATAGAACTTTGGCGTCAAACAAGCCACTGATGTAGTACAAATAAATAAAAATGATAATCATCCAAGTAATAATAAACACTCTTCTTCCTCCTCTCTCCCTTTTTACCTTCCCCTCTTCTCCAGACATACTTCAGAGTAGACAAAAATAAACTGTGAAGAGGGCTTGAAATGTGTTGATTGGCTGTTAATATCTTGTAGTGGTTTTAATTACCATATTGTTCACGTCCTGTATTTTGGTATATTTTCCTTCTCTGGTGCAGTAATGTGACTTGAATTTCAGTAGGAGTGCAATAGTCCCACATAAGCTCCATCAACATTGTTCCTAGACTCTAACATGCCGAGTTTCTGTGCCAGCAGTACTTACCTTTATGCAACCCAATCTCCAAAGTATAATCCTACTTGTAAAAACGTCTTTCAAAAGGACAAAAGCCATGTGAGGTTAAAGGCACTGTTGAAAACCAGGAGACTGGCCTCAACTTCTGTGCTGCTATGAAATTTCTTGGCTTAACTCACTAAAAAAAATGCATAAAATAGCAAGAAACCAGGAACCTGTGAGAAGGTGTCTTTTGCCTAGGGTCAAAAAGTCATCCTTCGTCTTTGGCTTCTGTCTATTAACAGACAGGACTATCATGTTTCTGTGTTTTCTTTTGTTTTTTTTTGTGTGGATATATTCTTCTCTCCTGCTTTCAAAGTTATGCGTGGGAAGATTTTTTGGCTAGGGCAGCCTGCGTCCAGGTTGTTTTCAGCCTCATCAGGGACTGGATCCTGGAATCTATTCCTCAGCAAAGAGCCAAACAAAGGGCTGAGCTCAGCCACTGTGGCACTAGCGGGACACCATCACACACAACTGTCCAGGGGACTCACCAGGCACATTGGTAGGGTCTATAAAAACCCAGCAAAGACCCACAAGGCTGTGAGGCGGTGGGCACGGGGCAGAGCTGGAGAGAAGCTCACAGATGTCCTGTGCAGCTGGTAGAAAGCTTGGCAAGCTGAGGCTGTTTGAGGTGGGGATCCAGCTTAGGAGGAGCTTTGGGGGAAGGAGAAGGTGCAGAGGGTTGGAGTCAGAGGAAGTGGGGGGGTCTCAGGGAAGACCAGGACCCAGGGATGTGGGTGAGGGCGGGTGGCTGAGATGTGAGGTGGGGTGGGAGTCCATGCTGAATGGCTGCCAGCCAGGTCAAGGAGAGGACACCTCTGGGGAGAGGGGCAAGAGGTTTAAAAAGGGATGGGCAAGCCTGGGAAGGCAGGCTGGCAGCATGGGTGGCAAAAGGGTCTGTGTAACCAAGGCACCAGTGTGAACTCTTCTAACCAGCATCTGCGGTGGGAAATATGACCAAGACAGCTTCCACACAAGCCTGCACAGCTCGTTCTCATTCTCCCCACCTCAGCAGCATCATCACTTCTGCTTTACGGAGCAACATTGGCCTTTCTATAAGCGTATAAATAATGGGAAAGGGCAAGGTCCATTTAGTTTTTCTACAGTAGTTTGATATGTTTGATACCCTGACATGCAGTGTAGATGGACGGCCACTGAAGTCATCTTGCTGGCTGGAGGCCCCCAGGTAAAGAGACTTGTTTGTATGTATGAAAATGGGGCTTCTGACCTAAAACCTTTAACGACGCTTGCAGGCATATGGAGCCAATTCAGATTTCCGTTTCTATGAGATAATCCCCTGGTACTAATGACTAAGGTCTGTAATTTATCCAGCAAAAAGTCCCAACTCCCTCTTGCTTTGTGACGTCTTCTTGCTGAGGCTTCAGGCTTTGGGATATTTTTTTTTTCCTAGATTTGATAATCCTGTTTAACCCTGCTACAAATGGGACCTCAGGGAGAGCTTTTCAGTCACACACAATTAGTTTTATAAGCAGCATTATTAAACCATCCATTAGCTGTTTTTTTTAAACTCCTTTATTAATAGCAATAGAGGCTTTTGTATGAAGAATAGAGGGTAGCATTATATGAAATGGTTTCAGACTCTAATAATAACATTTCCTACTTGTGAGTAGAATTTAGAATTGAGCTTTTTCATGCAAGTTTTCATTTAAAATCTGCCACTCCTTTCCCTCCCCTCCTTTGCCACCTCCGTGTTTTTCCCTCTGATGCACAAAGTAGGGGCTATGCTGGATCCTGAGAGAGAAGAAAGGTCATGGGGCAGGGCCAGCCCTGAGGAAGTCTGGCCAAGTTACCGGCGGTTTAGGATCGTGCTCCCTGATCAGCAGCTCCATTGCCAGTGGCAGCCAGTCAGAGGATTGTGGCTCAGTCCAACCAGCTGCTCTTGGCACTTGAGGCCACAGACCAGGAGAGGGGCCACTGCTGTTGCTGAATAAATTGATGAGTTATCACCCGGGCTGGGGGCAGACAGGAAACGGGATGCTAGGAAGGAGCCTACCGGAATACGTGAGGACTGTGCCAGTCTCGTGTTTATAAGAGCGCTGTGCGAGTCAGGGTGAGAGCAGGCGCCTGCCTGCTCCAGCCCCGCAGTCTCCAGGGGAGAGTGTGAGAAACAGAGCAAACGCGGGATAATATTTCTCCCTGTTGCATTTTCAGTATCCAGCTCTGTGTTATACAAAGCTGGTGGCTGTACACAATCCACCACATCCACAAGGCACTTTTTTCCATAAATTTGACTAATTGCCTTTTGCACTCATTTATGCTTTTGTCTTTCACAATATCCTGTAACAACACATTCCCCAGTTCGTCACTGTGTGAAAAGGTATTTTCACTTATTTTTAAACCCATCGCCTGATAACTTCATTGTTATGAGACATACTGAGCAGTCATTGCTTATTCACTTCCTCCCTGTCACCCCTGATTCCCTTTGTTCTCAGGTTATTGTATTTGTCAAGGCTGTATTTAGATCTTGTTCTGAATTTACCACAAGCGTAACGTTTAAGGCTCTGAAGTTGTGGAGTGAAGCTGAATGTGCTTCGTCTTTGTCTGCTCTCTTGGGACTATTGTGCTGCCATTCCTATTCCTGGCAGGCCAGTTCATTTACATTTTAAAACTTGGGATTTCGAATGGATATGTAAATGACCCTTTCAGTCAGTATAGTAATTCCTGCTACTTAGTTTTAAATTAAAATCCTGACCATAAGTTTAGGATTGAAGATACAGGCTGTATTCTTGGCCAATTACTACCGAAAGGATTGTAAGTAACAACTGGATTTGAGAAAACTGAAATAAATGTTCAATTAAAACCAATCAGCAGTATTATTTCTTTCTACCCAAGGTTCAGAAACTTGTGTGAGTTTTGACTGACCTTTTCAAACAAAGATTTGCCTTTTTAAACTTGCTTTCATGATTCTACAACAAAAAAAGAGAAAATTCGAGAGCATATTCTTGTGAGGAGGCTTGGCTTCCCCAGCAAGTCCCACAGACAGACCTCTTTTCAATAGCAATTCATTCTGTTTCAGGAAGAAATATAAGCAAATTACTTTTGCTTATGAACACATGTTGTGGTTTAACCCCAGCCAGCAACTAAGCACCACACAGCCACTTGCTCACGCATCCCCCTCCCCAGTGGGATGGGGGAGAGAATCGGTAGGGTAATAGTGAGAAAAAAACTTGTGGGTTGAGATAAAGACAGTTTAATAGGTAAAGCAAAAGCCACACATGCAAGCAAAGCAAAATAAGGAATTCATTCACCACTTCCCATCAGCAGGCCATCAGCAGTCACCACTTCAGCCATCTCTAGGAAAGCAGGGGTCCATCACACATGACGGTTACTTGGGAAGACAAACATCATAACTATGAATGTCCACCCCTTCCTCCTTCTTACCGCAACTTTTATGGCTGAACACAATGACATATGGTATGGGATATCCCTTTGGTCAGTTGGGGTCAGCTGTCCTGGCTGTGTTCCCTCCCAACTTCTTGTGCCACCCCAGCCTGCCCGCTGGTGGGGCGGTGTGAGGAGCAGAGAAGGCCTTGATGCTGTGTAAGCACTGCTCAGTAATAATGAAAACATCCCTGTGTTATCAACACTGTTTCCAGCACAAATCCAAAACACAGCCCCGTACTACCTACTGTGAAGAAAATGAACTCTATCCCAAACAAAACCAGCACAACACAGTAAAAGGAGCGTACATTCATCTTTTTAGCACACAGAATTTTTAAATGAAGAAAAATGTGCAAAAAGGCATTGCTTATTTCCCTAGTATTAACAGAACCATGATCTTTCACCCAGTGGCCATTTTCCTCTTCTCTTCTTTGTCTTACAAAAGCAGAATAAAATCCATGCAAGATTCCAGTGGACAATATAATTTTTCTTTGTTTATTTTGTTTAAAAATATATACTGTAAGTTAAAAAAAATAGATTTTATATATATACACATTGGCAACAAATATAAAATGGCACTTTCTGTACTAAGAATAATCACAGGTTGTTTGAAGAACTACACTCTATACTGTCTCTAGACATTTATTGACGGCAGAACTATCAAGAACAATGGTTATCACTCACACTGGGCTAACGTATTCTATACATATCTACAATTGTTTTAGGAGTTCTCCAGAGAATTTAATAGGCTGGCTGGTGTCTCACACTAATGTGCAGAATGCCAATTGCTACATGCTCTTCCTGGGGTGGGAAAAAAAATCCAACCCCCTTACTCTCCATTGTACTGTCTTTTCGTGGGTAATTTTCATAGCTACAACACAAACAGAACAAAACACCAAAGCTTTATATTCCTGTGTGGTTCAGCTGACCATAGCTGAAAAAGCTATTAGCTGATGAAAAAGCAAGATCACTGGGTTTAGCTGGGAACATGGTATTATCATCTGCAGTTCTAAACAATAGCCTCTATTATTTAGGAGATCATTGTTGGCTTGATCACTTACTGAGTCCAGAAGTACTTTAGGAATAAGTCTTTAGAGTCAACTCAACACAACAAAATAGAGTTGGTTCTTTGGAGCTGCTTAATGTTTGCTTTTCATAGACCTTAGGTATACAGGAAGAATTTGTGAAAATCAGTCATCTGCACAAAAAAAAAAAAAAAAATACTTAAAAGACACACTTGCCCACATCTCCCTATTTTTCTGGCCTCAGTAAGAAGAAAGATGGCTGATGCCTCCTCCCCTTTTCTTGCCTGGACAATTCCATGAAAAACACCCCCTCAACCTGCAGCTTCCTCTTGGCATCCAACCTGCTCCTGCAGACTTCCATGAGGAGTAGCCCTTTACCTGTATTTTAAAAGAAACTTCCTTTACTGTCCCTAAATCTTTGCTTTCCAAAAAAGGCCAGTGAAACCTAAGGAACAGAATCCTTCCCCAAACCCAGCTGGAGGACTGAAACTTATGTGGGGGAATAATTTGCCTTTTCCCTCCTGCCTTAACCCTTCTTAATTCAGAAATATGTCACCTCACTGCGCCATTAAATGGCATGGAGCTGAGATGCCTCTGCACTGTAACAACAGGAATGGCCTCCAACTTCATTGAAAAAACAGCATTTCTGACAGGTAGATTTTCCTTGCCGCTGCCCACTGTGGAAGTTGTCTACCCCATTCAGGTGCAGCCAGGCCCGAGGGAACCATTTTTCTGGCTATCATGGGTGGGTGGAACCATAAAGCAATTGGTGCGCTTACAAGTTTTTCATTTGCTCTTTTGCTTAAGAAACGTACCTATTCAGAGCTTAGAAGGATGGTGAAAGGGTGGTTTTTTTCTGCCTACACATACAAAGGCAAATGGAATAGGCTGACACAGCTCTTTTCCCCAGGCTACACAAAGAAATTGGGAAACTGGAAACAGAGGGTCATTTAAGGCAAGGACCAGGGGCTGGTATTTTTCCTTGTCTCCTCCCGAGGAGTTGTTAGTCTCATCCCGCTTCGCAGAAACCCAAGAAGGTATGTGTGCCGGCTCATGGGAAAGCTGTTCTCTCTTGACAGGGTGGGAGGAAAGGACAAAAGGTCAAGAACAGAGCGTGTTTACCAAAGCCATGTGCTCCTAGCTGTGTTGCTGCTGAGTGCAGCTGCTTCCACTCTCAGCTGGCATTTTGTGGTTTTGAATACTAGAGAATAAAATATGGGGTTTTAATACCTTTCTTTTTTTTTTAATATATCCAGTGTGGGCTGCTAAAGTAAACAGAATATTGCACGAGTGCACATTTCATTCATATGAGCAGAAGCTTAAAGCAAAAACGGGGAGCGCAATTAGCAACCAAAGCCCACAGTCAAAGACCCTGGAGCACGGCACAACTACAGACAGATATAAATTCCCTTTTAAAGAAATATACTTGGAGGACCAGTTGCATAATTCTGCAAGCTAAGGAGAACACTGACTCACTAAGTCAATATTTGCTAAATCTACTGGGCCAAATTCAACTCTCATTCAAGACAGAAAGAACTCTGCCATTGTTTCACAGCAATGAAAGGGCCTGGCCATGAGAAGAACAGGCAGCAGCCTCTGCTCCCTGAGCACTTCTTTTCCCATGTTCCTGGTCACTGAGCACCTTCTCAGGATGGATTGTCCTTCAGCCTTGAAGGCTTTGGGCAGCTTGTCCTTCATATTTGGTAGAATCGCACAGCTAGGAATGGGTGCCTTTGGTAGCTTTTCGCCTTCTTTTGACTAGTAGTAATAACAGGAAAATACAGGACTGAACCAAGAAATTACTTCCTTTTTCAATACAGCATGTAGTAAGCACGCTTTTACTAAAGGTAAGAAATTAAGATGCAGAAAGGATGGAAGCGGCGACCTGTTTTCAGAAGCAGGAGTGAGCTAAGTTGCTTAGCTGTTGCAGCCAGGTTAACAAAAGAGGGGAAAAAAGAAAAAAAAGGAAAAAAAATAGGGAAAAAAATAGAGTGGCTTAACCGGGCTTTAAGTGAGGGAGCTTGACCTGCTGGGACACATGAAGATCAGTTAGTGAAAGAACATGGTGAAGCTGAAAGACTTGCTCTGTGATCTCCTCTGGTATTTCAGCTCTTAGGGAGCAAAGAAAGTATTTCCCTGCAGTTTTAAGCAGGGAGATGGTGTGTGACCTGTTGCACCACTGCAAAATCCTGTTCAGGTTTCACAGTGTCTGCCAGGAGCAGGGGCTAAGGTGAAAGCAGTAGAAGTCCGGGAAACCTACAAAAAAATTTCCCTGGGAATATGCAGTTGCACATTGTAATTATTATTTTTTAGGAATTTATTTTAATTTAATGTCTATTTTTAATACTTACAATTTTAATATTTGAATTTTTCATTTCACCTTTAAAGAAGACTATTTTAAAAGTAACCAGCATGAAAGAGAAAGGCAACAGATACTTTCTGCCCTTTTGGGGGCTCCACGACCTACAAGCAGGAGGGAACAGCTGGTCTCTGCACCCAAATATAGATAACAAAAGAATGTTATTTTATATTTTCTCAGTAGCTCTTTTTAAAACTACACAGGGCAAGATATAAAATAGGTACTAGCACCTGAAACAACAGGGAGCTCTGATAGTCTGACTCCTTTTTCTCCACCTTTCCTTGATCAGCAAAAACAATTACTGTTCTGCGGGCTGAATTCCTCATTCTGTTGCAAATCAGGAGCAAATCCACTGAAGCCAGATAACTTGCACACGTGCTAATTCAGTCATGCCCTGATGCTAAAGGGTCTTTTGGTGAGTGAGCTTTCCTCTTCCTGAAGCAAGTACTCTTTCCTCAGCATCCTTCCTGAGCTATGCATTGCTTTGGGAAAGCTTAATGAAAGTAGAAAAGAAAGCAGGTTAGAGGAAAGGGGAGGGGAAGAAAAATGTTTAAATGTACCATTTTGTTTTAGAATCACAAAATCTCCCTTCTTAGTAATGATGAACTAAGAAAACAGTGAAGCACAGGTTGTGGACTGAAATGTTACTCCTTTGTGGTACTCCTGAAATAATTTGCCTTTGTCTTGTCAACTGCAAGTGATGGCAGAACACCAGTTTTCTTTTCAACTGGTTGTCATGAGTATTTGCTGATGTTTCTGAACGAATGTTGATCAAAGGTGCTCAAGATGGCCTTAACCTTTTAGATCTACCACTTAAATAAAAATATATTTAACATCTTATGTTAAAAAATTAAATAGTTGGTTAGCCTGTAGCTATCATTCATCCTGTATTTTCTGTATTTATAATAAGCTACTTAGTAACTGAAAGATTTTTATTGATAGCAGCTAAGCAGGGTTCTTTTTAGAGCATAGAACTAATGATAATTCATTGCTCCATAAATAAATGAATCTAAGAAACACCTCACTGTTAACTTTTTTTGAGAAAATAATAGCTATCACCCATATTTTTCATACAGTAAGGTCGAAGAAAATGATTAACAGAAGCAGGTATGAACTGTCCACAACCCTTGTACCTACAAAGCCACTCTTCCCTATTTACCTCTTTATTAAAAGCAGAGTAGGAATAAGCAAATGTTCAGAGGGATGGACAGTGTACACCATGAAGGCTTCCTGAATTTCTGCTCGGCAGAATCTAGGCAAATTTGCTGGAATGTAAAGAAAACCCAATCACCTTTGACCATTAAATTGTCTGTCTCTCTTCCAGTCTCCAAAAAAAGACACCAGAAGCTGTTTCAAAAGGACTGAGCAGCACACACCTATTTTTCCAGGTGCAAATAACTGTTGAATTCCTGTTTTGTGAGATGAGATAAATTTTGTCCCAGTTGAGGACAAAAGCATCCTAAAGCTTTTTTCTAGGCTACCCTGCACCCATTGACTTAGACTTGAGGGTTTGGGTCATCAATTAAAATAATATATTAAATATTTAATTTTAATACCCCACTGAAAACCTAGGCCCCACAGGCTGAACTCATGCATGTATAGTTCTGTTTTTAAAAGTGATCTCCACCTGAAAGTCAGTGCAATCAGGAATAACTCCTTTTAGAAACTACACTATAGAATTCAAGTAATTTTTGTTGACCTCACTAGTTTAATCCCCCACTCGTTTCTTATTTTCTCAGTAGCCCTTAGCAAGTTCTGACGATCTGTATCTGAGAACCATGGTGCTAGGGCGAACATCAACTCAGTTAAAACAAACTGCATTCTGTCTTGTTCTGCAAGCATCACTGAAACACAAATATCAGCAGTACAGTTTCCCAAGAGATTTTCCCAAAAACATATCTTGGTAGTCTATTCCTCTTCCTCCATTTTGGAGAAAGCACTTGCCCTTAACACCTCCATGCAGTTCACAAGAATCAACGTTCCAGTTAGCTCTCGCCAATGTTTTGTTACTGGGGTTTTCATTTTATCCAAGGCTGATTGCAGGTCTTGTAAGACATCCCTGTAACTGTCTCCATAATGGGCACCCCATGTGTAGAGAAAGTCATATGCAGGTTTCCACATCATCTGCAGACAAAGAAGGAAAAAACAAAAGTTTTGTTGTAGAAATTGAATTATTTAACAAAAAAAATCTAAATTTTTCCAATAGTAGAAAAGTCTTAGGAAAAAAAAAAAGCAAAGAAGTGTTTGATCCCTAGCCACACTGAAATGATATATCATAAAAGGCATATTGATACAAAAACTGCAGTAACGTTATGTACTTAATTTCTCTCAAAATCTTAGAGGGGTAAGTAATGGAAAGATAAATTCTTCATTCAGATATTATCACCAAGTCTAACTATATCCCTGTCTGAAAGTATAATTCAACAAACATGGGGTGGAAGGAAAACACTTTCCCCGTTGGCCATTTTTACAATGCATACACCCAACAGCAGTTGCCCTATTTGGAGTTTGACTGTGCTTTTGATGGTTCATGCCTCCCTTTGTCTCATTAATCAACATCCCACTGTCCCCCTCCTTAGCCTGCAACTTTTTAACATGTCTCTTATCTTTACAAAACTGTCTTCTGGTAACAGCAACAAGAAAAAAATCTATCTATAAAATCTCTGTTTAAAAAAAAAGAAAGGAAAAAACCCCAAACACTTCAAAAGCTCTTGTAGTTAATGTTTTAAAATCAGGACACGCAATTTAAAGTGTCCTGCAAGAAACAAAGGAAATGAAAAGACAGGTTACCAGTGCTCCTTATTTCAAACTACAATATGTTTATTTTATATCAGACAAATATGGAGCAGATCCTTAGCAGGTGTAATTTGTCATCGGTCCAGTGACATTAATTAAGCTATGCAAGCATGATTCAGATACCAAGCTGGACTTACAGCTTTCAAAGTGCTGATGTCCAGAGTAAGTTTGCTCAGTTTACAAACAAAAACATTGTTTTCCCAGATGCTGCTTTTCCAAATTTAACTTGGGTTATCCGCTCTCTAGTTTCCCACTCCTCATTTGCACTAAAGGTTTTGGAAACAGCAGCTGAGTTAGCAATTGCAGGGATGATACACAAAGAAACCCATCACTTTCCCAAAAGGTTCTGGTATTTGCTGTTTTAACAGAAACACACTTATGCATAGTTAGTAAAAGCATATGGACTGATGTGTGCACATTTTTATATATATACACAGAAGTGATCAGGAAGTCCAGATTTTTTAACATCTTTTTCTCTTTTCATGGTTCTGAAGGATAATTCAGGAGGAAATTGGTTATTTCCTCAATATAATCCTATTCATTTACAAATAATACACAACATAAAGCTCTACTTCCTTGATTTAAGCTTTATTTACTTGATCCCTTGAGGAACTGAATAGCAGAATTTCTTTGCTCATAGTTCTGAGATTTTCTGCACATTTTGTCTAAGAACTCTCAACTTAACCCAAGATTGATTCTATCATAGTTTCTGTAAACATCTCCCTCAATTTCTGCTGCTTTCTCCCCCATCCGCAAATGGGAAAACCCATCAAACCCATAACCCCAGTAGCGTTTCTCACAGTCTGATTAGTCTGGCTTCTGCCTTCAGTTTAAGACATAAAAAAGTGCCTATGTTTTCAGTGAAGTTTCTCATTTTAGGTCTACAGAAAGGAAGGGTATTATAATTTACCCAAAATGAATGGTGCCTGCTTCTCGCTTTAAGCAAGTCTATCTTAAATCATAACCATCAGGTTGCACAAGGAGGAAAGAAAAGTAGTTTGCGGGTAGGTGGGAAGAAGGAGAGCAATGAATTCTTTCCTTTTATTAGACAGGCTATGTTGAAAAAGAAGTTTTTAATGTAAATACTGTAAACACTAGATATTGCAACATATTTTAATGAACTAAAGCAGCTCACCACTGTTGTATTTATGCTGAGACCTGAAAGTGTCTGTATTCCTATTTTCAGCTTGATAACCAAAGTAGCCAACAAGAGAAGCTGGGATTTCCTGATATTCTGCTGCTAGCTATGCGCTTTCTTTGTCTCGTTCTTCCTTTCCTTATACTCCTATTGGACCAGGATATTTGAAGAATTGGGGTGCAGCCTTCTGTCTTCATTAGAATGTGAAGAGACAGTAAGTATGAAAAGATACTGTGCTTTGATTTATGCTGAAGGTCAGTGTGACACTGCAATCAGAGAACTGGCTGAAATATGCCTAAAATACAAACCCGGCTTTCCTCTACTCTGTCACAATGGATTTCTTTTCCTTGGACAAAATAAAAGAAAAAAAAAAAGGAGGGGGGGCGGTCAGAGGAGGATCAAAAGCTTTATAAACTGGTCATCAGTGATGCATGATTAACTCAGCAATAATCTACACCCTCACCACATTGAACTAACACTGCAAACCAGGCTTCTAAGGCAGGTCCTTCTCCACATCCCCATACTCTAATGCAATGGGTGAACTGAATTGCATTGACATTCCTGAATTATGTCAAAGCAGATTTTCAGGCAAAATATTAAATCACTGCAGCATGCTGGGCCAGTCTCAGCTCAGCAGCATGCATGAGTTTTCCCTCTGCTCCCACTGCTTCTGCTGAGTAGGTAATAATGATACCTACATCATCTGTAAAGTGATTTGGAATTTACTGATGAAAGGCACTTCAAAAATCTAGGCACCAATTGTATGTACCTCAAGTTGCCTCTGCGATCATCTGGGAGAAGATTTCTCCCACTAAGAAAAATATTAAGTTTAAAAGTAGAAACATTTTTCAGCCAATCAATGCTCTTGGTGGTAGAAGAGTCCTTGACGGGTAATGAATTGGTTAATGTTTTCAGATAATCCTCAATAATTAGTCAAAACTTATTACTCCCTTGTCTTTGTTGGGCTTCCTATTTTCACACCAACAACTACTATCAATGAGAAAACTTTTCCATTAGAAAACTTCAGGCTAGGATAAGATGGTTTTAATCAGGGTTCTGTTATACTTTCTGAGTAAATGTGAGGATCAGCAGTCATTCTGAAATTAGTCAGACTAATGCTAACCTTGTAACAACACTGGGGGCATCTCCACACAGGTATGAATTTACACTGTGTTAGCTACGTTCATTCTGCATACATACACAGCATACATATATACACAAACGTACACAAAACTTTATAAACGGAGTATTGCTTTCTCTATTTAAAGGTTCAAATTCACCAGAGCGCTGAGAAGTTCAAAGGTCAGAAGAAAGTACTTAAATTCAGTAGTAAGTACTGAATTTTAAGGTTAGATTCACAGGACAGTGAGGATGTTCAGTTTTCACATGAGATGCCAGGGCTAGAAAACTGATGTGCTTTGAACTCACACGTGTGTGGACAAGCACTGGTACAAAGCTCACAGGAAACCAATAAATTCCTCATGGGCCCATCCTAAGTCTTGAAAAATGGCATAAAAACAACGCAAAATTCTGATCTTTGATCGCTTGTAGAATGTTCTCTTAAAAGATAGAACATACTCTATTATTGGCTTTTTTATGATGAATTTGATTGCACTGTCTTCTGGCAGCAGACACTGTCACTGAAAGGCAGAGAATCTTGTAGGTGGTTTATCATTAAAAGAATGTAAAATACTCTTGAAAATAAAAGAATACAGTGCATGAGGCAGAACATGGGCTTCATGGAAATAGACACCCATCTAAAACAAAGTAAATATATGTATTTTATATACATATATAAATAAATAGGTATGATGCTGGAAAAAAAAAGTTTTAAGATTGATTTAGTTCTGCTGTCTGTTAGCAAAGAAGAAAACATTTCCAAATACCACGAAGATCAGTAAAGTCGCACATTGTTCAGGTCTATCATTCCTTCTGTAGAAAGCTGGGGTTTTGTGAGACAAACACAGAAAGCTTAGTAAGTAAAACAAAGTCTAGGAACTTAGACAAGGCACTGCATAAAAATTTAGGGAAAAAAAAGGAAAATATAATGGAAATGACAAACATTCACCTTCTGTTTGATTTTAGTATTTTAGAATAAGCTAGTGCAAAAAAAGCCAATAAGAGGGTGATTTTTTTTCACTAAAAGAAAGCAGTAGACTAGGGATCGGTAGAGCTCAGAGTTTTATGAGAAAAAATTTTAAGGAGGAAGGTGCATCCAGGCACAAGTAAAGTACCCAGAACAACAACAACAACAAAAAATTACACAAAATAGCTCAAAGAGGAAAGGGAGATCAGAGGAGGAGGCAGTGTTTACAAACAGCAACGGTACAGATAATTTTGCAGAAAAGTACAGAACCTTGTAAGTAAACGTGGGGAATTTTGGTCAAATATTGATTGAGGAGGGAGGGCAGAGCATTCAAAGGGAATAAGAGGCAGTAGTTCATGATTAGAGCAGAAATCTCTTGATAGCTATCAGGAACAGGAAGAATGAGCTACAGGGAAAGGAAAAAGAAGTTACCTTGAGTAGTTGTGAACCTGTGAATGGGAAATAACGATTCATTTGGTACTGAGAGGTGAGAGAGAAGGAATTCAGGCTGGGTCATATGCATTACCTACCATCAGGGGATGATGGTACAGGCAGAAGGAGAGTCAAGATGCTCAAGGCAGAAAGGTCAGTTTCAGCATCATTCAGCAACAGTTACAAAAGAGGATGTTCAGGGTAAAAGCCAGACGGGGACCTAGAAATCATTGGCACGTAACTCTGTGGGAAACAGTGGATCTACTGAATGCTTCGATGTTACAGTAAGAGCAGAGAAACGCAGGAAGCAATTTGGCTGCCAGGGCAAAGGTGTGCCAGGAGCACAGGCTGGCCCTCAGCTCAGAGGCGCGGACGAGGGCCCACCCTAAGTCTTGTGACATATCTGACATTGCATGGATGCCACGGGTACCTCTGAGCACCTCAAAAGGCACTACAGATATAATTAGGCAGCTAAATTGCTTCTTAGATATGTACACAGTAAAATACACCTGAGAAGACAACTTGACTTTTATTTAGAACTCATACTTCTGTATGAGCAGAGTGCTTTACAAAGAAGGATAAATAGCATGACCTATCTGACAAACTATGAAATTCAAACATGGATTTGCCATGTTCATATAGTAGGGCAGAAGTGGAATCGGTGTCAGAGCTTCCAAACTCTTGTCATGCTGCTCAAGCTAAATGGCAACTAATATTCCACAGGCGCAGAAGAGAAAAATGTTAAGGGTGGAGGTAAGCTTCCTTTCAGTGGAAAAAACAAAAGCTGTACCGAGGGTGGTTTGAAGGGGCTCTTGCAAGGACTGAATAGTTCTCCAGAAGGAAACGGAAGACCTGGTCACCTGGGATATGGAAAAGGCTAAGGCACTCAATGACTTTTTTTGCCTCAGTCTTCACCATCAAGGGCTATAACCACACCGCCCAAGTTGCAGAACTCAAAAGCAGGGACTGTGAGAATGAAGAACCGCCCACTGTAGGTGAAGATCAAGTACAAGGCCATCTAAGGAACCTGAAGGTGCACTAGTCTATGGGACCTGATGAAATACATCCACAGGTCCTAAGGGAACTGGCAGATGAAGTTGCTAAGCCACTTTCCATCATATTTGAGAAGTCATGGCAGTCTGGTGAGGTTCCTGCTGACTGGAAAAGGGGAAACATAACCCCTATTTTCAAAAAGGGAAAAAAGGAAGACCCAGGGAACTACAGGCCAGTCAGTCTCACCTCTGTGCCTGGAAAGATCATGGAGCAGATCCTCCTGGAAAATCTGCTAAGACACATGGAAAAAAAGGAGGTGATTGGTGACAGCCAACATGGCTCCACCAAGAGCAAGCCATGCCCGACAAATTTAGTGGTCTTCTAATGACGGGGTTACAGCGTTGGTGGATAAGGGAAGAGCAACTGACATCATCTACCTGGACTTATGCAATGATATCCTGGTCTCTAAATTGGAGAGACATGGATTTGACAGGTGGAGTACTTGTTGGATAAGGAACTGCCTGGATGATCGTACTCAGAGAGTTGCAGTCAACAACTTGATGTCTAAGTGGAAAGCAGTGACGAGTGGCATTCCTCAGGGGTCGGTACTGAGACCAGTGCTGTTCAACATCTTTGCCAGCAACATGGACAACAAGATTGAGTGCGCTCTCAGCAAGTTTGCCAACAACACCAAGCTGTGTGGCACAGTGGACCTGCTGGACAGAAGGGATGCTGTCCAGAGGGAGCTGGACAGGCTTGAGAGGTGGGCCTGTGCAAACCTCATGAAGTTCAACAAGGCCAAGTGCAAGGTCCTGCACCTGGGTCATGGCAATCCCAAGCACACATACAGGCTGGGTGGAGAATGGATTGAGAGCGGCCCTGAAGGGAAGGACTTGCGAGTATTGGTTGTGAGAGGCTCAACATGAGCTGGCAATCCACACTTGGAGCCCAGAAGGCCAACCGTACCCTGGGCTGCATCAAAAGAAGTGTGGCCAGCAGGTCAAGGGAGCTGATTCTGCCCCTCTCCTCTGTTCTCATGAGACTCCACCTGGAGTACTTCATCCAGCTCTGGAGTCCTCAGCACAAGAAGGCCATGGATCTGTTGGAGCGGGTCCAGAGGAGGGCCACAAAGATGATCAGGAGGCTGGAACACCTCTCCTCTGAAGACAGGCTGAGAGAGTTGGGATTGTTCAGCCCGGAGAAGAAAAGACTCTGGGGGGATCTTATAGTGGCTTTCCAGTATCTGAAGGTGGCCTACAAGAAAACTGGAGAGGGACTTTTTACAAGGGCATGTAGTGATAGGATGAGGGGAAATGGCTTCAAACTGGAAGAGGGTAGATTTAGATTAGATATTAGGAAGAAATTTTCACCTTGAGGGTGGTGAGGCACTGGAACAGGTTGCCTAGGGAAATTGTTGAGGCCGCATCCCTGGAAATGTTCAAGACCAGACTGGATGGGGCTTTGAGCAACTTCGTCTTGTGGGAAGTGTCCCTGCCTATGGCAGTGGGGTTGGAACTAGATGATCTTTAAGGTTCCTTCCAACCTAAACCATTCTGTGATTCCTCACTGTGTCTGAAATGACATCAGAGGAGCGAGCAAAATTAACAAGTGGACAGGACAAAAAGAAGGGACTGAAAGTGGCCCTTGGGGTGGGAGTAAAAAGCTGAAGCTCAAGACAGAGACCGGGACCTCCACAGCAATTTAATTTAGCACAGTAACCCTGAACGACTGTCCTCTAAGGAATATCTAGATAATTGCAAACAAAAGTTGGTAAGAATTCCTGGCATTGAAGGGCTTACAAATTAAATAAACAGGCCAGACTGCAAAAGAGAGAAGCACACAAAGCAAGGAAGAAGAAAGGCCCCTGGCTGTATTTGTGCAAAGGAGTAAGTGTGCACACACCGTTCCACCAGAGCCTTACCTCCAGAGCTACCGTGCCATTTTTTCCTTGGTGGGGTACTTCATAAGCCTCGATTTGCTGCTTTGTGAGTCGGGCTAGTTTCTCTGCAAGCTCCCGCCAGTATTTGCCAAGCTTGACAGCTGAAGTCAAAATGATGGTGTCCTGGGTAAGACGTGCCACTAATCCCTGGCAATCTATTTTCAAAAGTGCCTGCAACAATCATTTTCATTAGTGTTCCTTCACCAGTAATTACAAGCAGAACATTATCATTTGTTTTCATAGCACTATTCTGCATTTCTAAGCAGACAGGAAGGTTTTTTGTGTATTTTGTGTTCTTACAAATATGTAACTTTTTTTTCCTACAAAAGGTGTTGCCAACAGTTTCACATGAAACCTGCCCACAAGCTTAAGAAAAAATTAAGCTGGCATTCAGCTGCTTCAGCATTCCAGTGTCACATGGATCCTGCCAAGCTTACAGATCCTAAAGGAAAAATATGCTTCTCCAACAAAAATATTTGGGACATCAAATTTAGCTTCTTAAAAATATGACATGAAATTTAAAAATTAAGTTAGAGCACTATTATACTAAGGTGTGGTCCTTCGTCTACTGCTTTTCCGGAAAATCATTGATTACGTTGGCCAGCACCTTTTGATTTACTCCTCCCACAGAACTGATGATTTGCTGAGCATTAAGCAGAAATGCAAGCATCAAACTCTTCCCTCCCCCATGCCAAATGAGCTTTTAACAACAAACAAATTAAAATGGTTCCAGGAGCAAAACCCTGAAATGCAGACGTTGCATTCTCCTTTCTTTGTTTGTTTGGATAAGAGCTAATGAGAAAAATAGGTGGTGTTTTTTCTTCTCCTCAAATTAACAGCAAAATGTTCCACTGAAAATGTTAACTTTTCCAGTGAAAGATCAAGAACAAAATCCAGAAGTTTACCTTGGTTTTCAGATACTGATTTTTCATAAAATATCAAGCATTTCTGCAGAAATCAGTCACTTGTGCGATTTAATTGTAAACCATTTTTCCATAAAAATCCTCATTGCAAACTAGGACTTTTGGTAGGGACAGTACTGAGAAGCAGACTATAGTGTATAGTACCAAATCCCTCTATGCTTTGGCAAAGTGGAGAAAAAGTTGTTTAGTTTACCTTTGCTCTGAAAATGAAGAACCTTATTAAACATAAAAAGAGGAGATTAATTAAAAGAAATAACCAGTAAATGCTACCCAAAAGTGAAATGGGTGATATCTAGCTTTAAGTCTAGCTTTACAAAGACAGGGGCCTGCATTGGCATTTCACAGCTCAAAATCCTATACATCTCAATAAAATGGGACATCTTGTTAATCTAATTATGACCCACCTTTTGCCTGTTCTGTAACGAACTCTGTTTCACTGTATTCAATTAAAAGTTTGGATTATTTTCACCTTTAACTCACCCCTCTCCTTTTTGTACAGAGACATGGCAGCCTAAATTCGTACTTGCCCAGTTTTATTCCACACAGTTTAATACAGTCTTAAGAGTTGTAAGTGGCCACTACTACCAAAATTTTCAGAATCCTCCTGAAATTGCTGTCAGGACTTCAAAGGACATATATTCTAGTTATGAGAAGTAAGCCCTGTTAAGGTTTGCAATTCAGGATAGTTAAAAGGCTTTAGATGAAAGGCTACAATGTGAATTTTTAAACACTCATTTTTATAATACTTTATTTTTATAATACTTTATTTTTATAATACTTTATTTTTATATGACAAATTTAATTCCCTTCTGTCCCTAAATAGGGAGTCAGAGCCAAGGACTGTATTGAGTAATCATTAACTCCAAATTAATTTGTGCACAAATTTGTAAGTAAATTAAGATGATTAACAATGCAACCTATTACCTGGAAGCATTTAGACTAAAACCACTTTTGATTTACATGTAGCATCATTGAGTTGCATAGAAGTTGTCCAGTGGCTACAAATGAGGTCCATGAAAATATGTACTGAAATACTTGCAATATTGTCCTTAAGTCACTACAACATTGACTATGAAGTTGTCACGTGTGGATAGAAAATCTTGCCTTCAACATATGGGTCAGGATTTCCTTGCTTTAAAAATATGAAGTGAACTTAGACATGCAGCTTAGGGTACATAAGACATATAAATAATGGAGTTTCTACACAATAAAGTTACTAAATACTTCACAATGGGAATGGGAATTGCTCAGGGAAGAAATTTGCCATGATGACTTCCATGACAAGAGACAAAACTATTTCAATCATGAACATTTAAAAACAAAAAAAAGTCAACTAAGTCAACCTACTAAATAAGCAAGGCTCCTGCAAAGTTTACAGAACACTGTTCAGAATTAATTCATCAAAGTATTATTCTTCATGAGAGTCTGGATGTATTTTCCATCTACAGGTGTAGATGTACTACTTTTAGTAACATGTTCAGGTTTGTAGAGATTCCCAATAAGGGTGCAGGACCATTTTTTCTTGTTCACACATTACTATTGAGTAGTTTCTTGGCAATGCATTCCCAATAACCAAGTTAGTTCATGCAATACTTACAACAATGAGCTCATAAAGAAATAGTCTTTTTTTTTTGTTAGCATGGCAATCTTCCTTCATCCTCTTCACAACATGTGCTACTCTCTCCGATTCTTTATCAACATGTGCCTCGTTAAAGTCATCCAAAGACATGTGTGAATATCCTAGCACCTCAGCCAAAGCTCTCCAGTCATAAACACTCTCGGATACTGTAGACAGAACTACTGAGTAGATGTAGGTCAGTTTTTTGAATGGCAATGCAATTTGTTCAACAAGATTACCGGTTGTTAACTCACTATCAGCAGTGTCCATAGCTTGTTCTTTGGAAATCACTTTAATGTTTTTGCAATGTACAAGACCAATCTTTTTTCTGAGAACTCCTACGTACCACTCTTTTATTTTAGTTTGTCCAATGGCTTTTACTTTATCTTCACCAAGAAGTGCTATTGTGTCCCCTTTAAAATATTCTAGCAAATAGTCAATCTTATTTTGACGTAACACAGTTTTCAAAGCCACTCCATAAGTATTAACGTTCAAAGTTTTATCTTGAAACTTTGGATATTTAACTGTTGGTATTAAAAGCAAAGGCGCAGACTTGATTTCTTTGCGCTTTTGTAAGCGCTTTGACCGATTGATAATTCCACTTAATTTTGGAGCTGGATCAGGAGTTGTAACATGGAACTGCATTACTTGGCTACTTTTTAAGACTTTAATCTGAACAAGGAAAACAAAGAAATGCATCTCCCTACATCCAAGCATGGAAAACAGGAATTGTTGGCGGACCATTTCACCAGTTTTCAGCTGCTCCTCTTTAATATTTTTGCTTTGTTCTTCCATCTTCACTTCAAAATCTGGATCACAGGATACCAAAGAAATGTTTAGATCTTGTGGCTTTTCAAGTAGAAATGTATGTTTTCCCCACAGCTGAAACACAACGGGAGGCATACTTTTCCCCCCTTTTTTTATATCACAAATTGTGAGTTTTCCTGGAATGTAGTTATGACCAAAGACTGTAAAAACTGCTGTAAAAGATGGATGAATATATTTGGGACCATAAATTCCAACTGAGACTGTTCTATGAACATAGTCCCAGACATTAGTTGCTGGAGGCTGGATTTTATTTGCTTGTACAGCAATCACTGCATACATCACGTGACTTAGGTCCGTTAGCTTCACTTGTATGGTATCTTGATAAGTGTAGCAATTCTCTAGCTTCTTAAAAGGCCCTTCTTTACTGAGACTAAAGAAACACACAATATCACTCATAACTTGGCTGAGTGGATCATTCTTCACTTTAGCTGCAACTTTCACCTCTAGGAAAATGGCTTCCCTCGTGTTGAGGTTGCTCAGCGTAAGTTCTATCAGCGGACTTACTGTGCTAGACAGCTCATTGTTAAACGATGATGGAGGGTTAAGGATAGCCTTTAAACCAACTTCTTGGAATTCCCCAGGTAATACATGACCCACAGGGACATGAATGTTGATATCTGAGTCAGGTAGCTGTACTGAACCGCCTTCATGATTCAGTTTACAAACCACATGAATGTCTGTAGCTTGAGTTTGTGCCCATCCAGGACTATGGCTCATGGCTTCTAAATCTAGGCAAGACCGTGTGAGTTGTCGGTGACTCAACCAAGCTATCTTGTAGGCTTCGCGGTCATTTTGAAGCCATGTCATGTCTGAAGCTATAGTTTTTTGAGGTGGGGTCTTGCGAGGATTAAGTTTTCGGTTATCAACAATATCCAGGAAGTCAGAGACACTCTTGGATCGTCCAGATCTTCTTGATGAAGTCTTTCTTAGAAGACAATCAATATCTAGCTCATCACCTGAGGAAGCCAAAGAATCCCTGTTGCTAGAAACTTTAGAGAACAAATAGGGGTTTTCTTTTAAGATTGAAAGGTATTTATTATTTTCATTTCTATTTGAAGCAGCTATGTCATGTACGAAAGGATTGGAGGCTGACAGTTCATTCCAGAAAGGATTAGTCTTGGAAACAACGTGGGCATGTTTGAATACATCAGACCAGTCAACATCCAAATCCAATTTACTTTCATTGACATCTGTTTAAAAGAAAAAAACAGAAGCATTTCCTAAAGACTTGAGACATTCCATTCAATTCCAACTGATAGTCTGCTAAGCTAGCAGATGACTAAATTTATCCTCCTAAAATACATATAGATCATTTATATATTTCTCCTTCAGGTTTTTAAAGAGTATCAATATTGATTTCTACGTAGCATTAAGAATCTTTGTTAATAGAAAGAATGCTAACAACTTAGTGCTGAAGGATATAAAGCATCTTCTGCGAGGTGTTGATCATTATCAACTCCTACAACTATTAATTGGCACCAAGTATGCCAAGGTCCCATAAGGTTTAAACCCTTACATTTCAGTAATCTTTTGCTTCTTACAAAATGCAATGGATTTCTTTCCTTTGTGGCTAACTATCTGCAAAGATTAAACAACTACTGTTTCATTTGTCAAGCACCGTAGACAGTACAGATAAATGCATTATTCAGGACTCCTTTTTATGCTAGTGCACATGCATTTAATTGATGACAGTACTCTTACAATTTATCTCAGTGTGTGTGGAATTTGTTATACTGGCTTTCCTTAAAAAAAAAAATCATTGGTATAATTTATGAGGTCTTGTACAACTTGAAATTTGGAGAGAAAAGGTTTTGTGGCTACTAATTTTTCTGAGATTGCACGTAAATAGACAAATAGGGGTGTAAAATTGATATTTAAATGTGCTTCCTAATAAAAATACTCATTATTAACAGTAATGTCTATTTGTTCTAAAGACAAAACATCCTTATATTTAATATTAATAACTGTTCACAGAAGCTGGTTTATAAATTGATTAAGGTTCACACTTCCTCCAATGAATAGACTAACCACAACTATTTCCACAGAATCACAGGATGGTAGGGTTTGGAAGGGACCTTCGGAGATCACCTAATCCAACCCCCCTGCCAAAGCAGGTTCACTTAGAGCAGGTTGCACAGGAGTGCATCCAGGTGGGTTTTGAATACCTCCAGAGAAGGAGACTCCACAACCTCTCTGGGCAGCCTGTTCCAGTGCTCTGTCACCCTCAAAGTAAAAAAGCTTTTCCTCATGTTGAGGTGGAACTTCCTGTGTTCCAGTTTGTGCCTGTTGCCCCTTGTCCTGTCTCTGGGCACCACTGAAAAGAGTTTGGTACCATCCTCTTGACACCCACCCTTTAGATATTTATAAGCATTGATGAGATCCCCTCTCAATCTTCTCTTCTCCAGGCTAAACAGACCCAGGTGTCTCAGCCTTTCCTCATAAGAGAGGTGCTTCAGTCCCTTGATCATCTTTGTAGCCCTCCACTGGACTCTCCCCAGTAATTTCTTGTCTTTTTTGAATTGGGAAGCCCAGAACTGGACACAATACTCCAGATGTGGCCTCACCAGGGCAGAGTAGAGGGGGAGGATAACCTCCCTTAACCTGCTGGCCATGCTCGTTTTAATGCACCCCAGGATACCATTGGCCCTCCTGGTCACAAGGGCACATTGCTGGCTTATTTTTGTGCTAAGGGTTTCTATTACTTCATTTTGCTCTTATTTTTCAATATGCAGAAGTTATACCATCCCTTCTTTGTACATCTTTGCAAAGAATTTTAATTTTAGAGGGAAAAATCAGCATTTCTATTCTTTCAGCATATCTATACCTTTCATTATTACAATTTCCATAGTACCTTCCATCTCCAAGGTTACCAATTGTTGCAAGAATGACAGTGCATTCAACCACAAAAAGAAAAAAAAATTGAAATTTTAGTACTTTTCTTTTTGTTTCCTTTGTCATGAATTGTGACAAAAAGCCAAAGCCATGAAGTTTTTCCACAGTTCCAGAAAGATCCCAATTTTGAAGAACCAAAGTGGAATTTACCTGCTTCCCAGGTGCCCATCTGGAAGGCTCTAACGCTGTCTTGACAAGAGCCTTCCAGGTGAGCTGCCAAGGGGAGGGAGCCTAGGGACAGCTTCCTGTCCCTCTGGCACTCAGCCTTGGCCAGGGCCACCACATGGGGCTGGGCTGCTCAAGCACCAACTGAAAAGTCCTTTTGTTTCTGCCCACAGGCCAAAAGCTTTCCTTGCGCTGTGATGCCATTACAGTCAGATCTTTATTATCTATTAAAAATACATGAGTTAATCCCAAAATAAACATTAGAGTTTGTTTCTGCATCCTAAAGGGCATGTTTCTACATGAAAAGTCTGAGCAGAAGACTCTGGCAGAAACTGAGTCATTAGGTTGGGCACTTTCTCATGCCAGGTAACAGACCGCATTACTGGGGTGCAGTAGGTTAGCGAGCAAATAGTTCCTGCTGCCCAACTCACACAGCAAATGTCAGGCCCACCGTTACTCACATCTGCTACTGGACAAAAAGCTAAGACAATGCCTGCCTTGTGGAGGGGAATGTTTTCTTCGCTTTTGGGTTAAAATAGCAATGAGGTTAAATCAACTTTGCTGACTCCAGTTTTTAAACTGGGCTAATTCCAAAATTACCTTGCCTTCCTGGTTCTTAAAACCCTAAATTAATGTAGTTTGGCTAAGAAGTCCCTCTTCTCTTCCCCATCTCGACCCTGCAACGAACATAACCTAAATAGCATTTATTTACGTTAGGTTAATGATTCCATGTATTCCTCTCAACCTGCCTGACCCACATTTGCTATGGCAGGGGACAGAGGAATTCTCTTATATGCCAGGAGGTTTCTCCTAGGGGACCTTGTGACAACTCCTTGTGTTCTGACTCCGAGGACATCTGTGATGGCCTGAGTACTGCAAACCACATGCAATAAAGAAAACCCAAACAAATGAATCAAAAAAATGAATCACCAACTAAAAAACTGGTGTACAGGGGTTTACAGAGTAGCTGTAGCTCTTGACACTATTGAGAATCTTGCAGAAATAAAGACTTTAGGCAGAGAGCCTTAGTATAGAAAATAACAGAGAGACATACTGTAGCTGGGTGAAGGTGTTCGGTCATCCACATCAATCAAAGTCCCCTCTGATCTGCTCCGTGGAATCTCTCCGCTGGTTAGGGAAGCTGTTCCACTACTGGAAGTGTTTTCCTCCTAGGAAACAGTTAAACATATAAAACGTCAGAAAGATACAATTTGGAAAACTGGAAACTGTTGAAGAATAATTAAGCTTTGCTCCTGTCACGTGACACAAACAAAAAAAAAGTGACGTTATGATTTATGAGTAAATTTATGGAGTCTGCCCAAAAGCATCACAATCCTGAGTGAGTCTTACTACCTAATTTGCAGCAAAAGCACCAGATGCTACAGCTGCAGTACAATACAGTACCCCAGTCCATACTGCAGTCCAATAACTCACATAATTAAGGGTCTTGCAATTGGAACTGAGCCACTTGTATGATAACTTCCGTTCGGAAGGTCTTGAATAATTTTTTTTAACAATAAACATCCTAATTCCTGTTTTTAGATAATTTTGACTAGAAACATTAAAGGGGAAGAGCTAGATTTGTTCCTTCTTTTGCCAATTAATATAAAATATTTCCACCCTTTGTGCTTTATAATTCTTCCTATGCTCTTCCCTGCGAAAACACCAGGTCAGATTTTCATTTAATTCTGCACAAGAATGACTTAAAGTACCCTTCTGCAGGGCCCATGCCAGCACAGCAACAGCCCAAGAGAGGACATATCACGTCTCTCCTCTTCCGCGTTCTGGCTACAAGAAGTTCTGTTTGGTTTTGATGCAGTTTGCATGCGGACTGGGCCACGAGAGCTGTAAACCATACGCTGTGGCTGAAAGAGACAGGGTCAAGAGCAAACTTATCGCAAGGGCAGAGCAGGAGGGGCATCCTTCTGAAGTAGGCAACAGGAGAATGAACCTCTTAAGGTACCACTGCCCAATGCCGTTTTCAGCTGTGCAGAAAGAGTAGTTGCAGGTCTTCAAAGGAGCATTGTGTATCCTGCCTGCTGAAGTTACTCTGTCCCAGAAACAGAAGCTGGAGGAAATAAAATATTCTGACCTTTTTGTGCAGGAAAGCTCATTAAATTAGTGCTAGAAACCAAGAGATCATTTAGTGACTTTCCCAGTATCCTCTCCCTGGTCCTATACGTAGTGGGGTATAAATGCTGATGGGCAATAGAGACATTAAGACACATGGTTAAAAAGAAAAGAAAATAAACAAAACCAACAGCAAAAAAAAAAAAGGGGGGGTGGGGGGAATTAAAATGCCTATAGATTTTTTGGTCCATCCACAGGACACAATAGTCAGCTTTGTTCAAGAGTCTGAAACATTGCAGCCTGCTGCTTCTGCAGCCGCAATTGCAGCCTAAGCAGATCTCATTTTGTCATCTCTAAAATGGAAAAAAAAAAAAAAAAAAATGCATTGGACCTGGTTTTACTGTGGCTGTAAATAAAAAAGGAATGACATAGAATGACAGTTACAGTTCTAGTATGTGGGTTATGGGAAAAAGGAAGCATACCTCATATCAAAGCGTTACTGAATAGAAACTGGAAGTCGGCTCTCTGTTTCCATTCCACAATGCAATGGCTTAAGACGTCTTTTTCTTCCCCACTACAAATGTAAATCAGTACTTTTTGTTCTTCCCACAGGAGCTACCTTCAGTTTATGGCAATCTGTTCAGCTGCTGATTTGCTCTCAGGCGGGACGGCTGAGGTCAGGCTAAGCCTGACAGTCACCCAGCCGCACTGCTGTCACAGGACTGTACAGACTTTCAGGTTTCTCTGTTACCAGAAATCTCAGGTGTTGGCCTTAGAAGTCCTGATTTCAGATGGAAGTGAAAGACAGCCTCCAAGACCAACACGTTGTGGCTTCTGCTATTAATGCCCCAGCAGAATCAAAGTGAAAACTGAAATACATCTTTAATCCCGTGACTGTAGTTCCAAGATCTGATAACCCACATCTATACAAAAATATCACCATTCCTCCAGATGTAATAAGAGATAGTGTGTTTTATAATGGTTTGATCCCTTCAAAGCAAACAAGTTTTGCTTTCCTGCTGCATTTCAAAATGTTGAGAAACTGAACACACTGTAGGAACATGCAAAATTTTTATCTCGGGCTTCTACTTCAGGGACTGGGAAGGTTTAATCGTCAGTGTAAGGTACCCATAGTCTAAAATTCCAATAAGCGTACAAAAAGAAAGTCTACTTTTTACAGTACCAGTGCATTTGTTGCCAGTACTAATATCTGATGACTTATTAATCAATTGGCAAATTAATCTGAGAATGGTTCTTTAAAAAAACCCTACTATTTTTTTGGTAGCTCTATGAAGTGGGAGGCAGTAAGTAAGGATGAGGAAAGAGCACAGGAGTGCAAATAGATACACAGGGGATAAAATAGGAAACCCTGGGGGAAGGGGGATGGAGAGAGAAAGAGAAAGAATAACAATCTCTTTACACAGTGGGAATATATTGACAGAGACATGACAACAAGATTGCATATAGAGGTTTTATAAACACAAAGTATTTCTGCAAATAGAATAAGCCATTTCCTAAAAGTTCCCTCTGGGAACTCCTTCAAACCTTCACCTCTAGCCTGGCACAAAGACAGAAAAGGCGGATACTGCAAAGGAAAACCACTTTCAAAAATAAGTCGTGCCCCCTTCCTCCCCCCAACCCCTCCGGCCCTGCTCCAAAAGCATTCCTTGGTAAGAGATCATGATGAGGGAGCCCTCATGATTTAGGCATGTCTTCAGGCCAGCCAAGAAGAGGATGAGAGAAGGGAGAGATATAAACATTCCTGGGCAAAAGATGACCACATTTGGTCAGTATGTCAAGGGATGTGGGAAATGCTGGGGACGAGCTGTAAACACGCCATCGGGTACCAGGCAACGTGCCTCCTGAACAGAGTTACATGATCTGACACCAGGGATGGGTCCCATCTCTCCTGTGTTCCAGCCTTAGTGCTGGGAATGCATAAATCCCCAGTGCCTTTGTGTGAGACTAAGAAAATAAGAAAACTCAATGCTCACCCTTTTCTATGGGTACACTCTGTGATAAAATAGCATCCCAAATGAAACTTTTGATAAGACAACCCTATTAATTAGGAACTTACCTGGACAAATCCAGAAGAACGATCATCCACAAGAGAAGAGAGATCAGAGCATGTGGGAGATAAAGCCATGCTGATCAGTGGCAAAAAGGAAAGGTATGAAACCCTTTTGCTGCAAGAAGAGGGAATTATGTGTAGGAAGAATCAGAAGCTAAGCTTTTCATTTGCTGTAGCTACTGAGTAAGAAAGATGAAAACTGACGAGTGCTTAATGGTGCAAAGAATTATTTGACTGATGGTGTGTCAGCTCACAGTGTGAAGTGAGCAGAGAATGAAGAAGTGAAGAGGTTGGAAAGAGATCAGCTACGGAGGTGACCAGTGAGTGAACCTGAGTGACTGCTGAGAGATGTGGCATTCTTCTGTATGAGGGCAAGAAACAGTTCGCCAGGTGCACTCTGCTGTTCAAGCCTGGGGTGAATTGCTGGACCCGTAAAAGCAGGGGACTCGGGACCCAGAGCGCTGCTGACAGGCACATTGCGGCACTGTTACAGAGGAGGAAAAACATATTAGAGGAAGAAGAAAGTCTCAGGTAGAAAGTTCAGTTTCACAGAAGTCAGGAGACAGATTTGCTGCAAATGGCATTTTTGCCGCATGTGAAGCCTCCAGAAATCTCTTCCAGGTCTTTTAAATTCAAGTGCACTTTTTTTTTTTTTCTTCTTTCCAGTCTCTCTACCAAAGAAAACATGTCCTGCTGTGCTTAAAATAGTGGTAAGGAAGAAAATTAAAAAAGCCCAAAAGCAAACACTTCCCCACCGTCTTTGCCCTCAAAAATGAAAGAGAACACATTCCTTTGTGTTTTTAAAGTATCAACATCCCAGAGCAAAACACTAGCAATTTGCCTTTCGTTCAATCTTAACCCTTCTTCAAAAGCAGGGTGTGTTAAAAGCAGAGCTCTCCTGTGGCAGTGTCTCCCCACAGACTCCTACATGCGCCTTTTGCAGACGGTGCTACTCAGCCATACCATTATTCACAATGATTCATGGCCTTTGTATCCAGAGGATGAAGTTTATGCGTTTGCAGAGACAGGACAAGCAACACAAGCAGGAGATGGAGATGTGCCTCATTCCTCAGGCTCACTTTTAGCTGTCATGGGGAAAAATGACTTGCTAGTTCTATGGGTTGGGTTGTTAGACTTACTTTACAAGTTTATTTCTGAAAAAGGAGGAAGGTGTATTCACCAGAATGTTGAACACAGTGTTCCTGATCTGACCAAATACTGAGTATGCTGAATTACTTAAATTCCATTAAATAGAAAGAGGAAAAGGAATTCTAAAGAGAAAGAAATACAGAGAAAAGAGATGGTTTCAGAAGGCACTACATATCACTATCAAGTCTAAAACACTGCCTGTTCTCAGCAGATTAATGTGTTTCTTGCTAAACATTAGTTACAGTAACAGGTAATATTTGAACAGTTCCTCAGTACTTGTGGCCTGGAACAGCTTTACACAGCTCAGAGTTTGGTGAGAGGCAGCTGGACCCAAGTTTACCGATCTTTAATTACAGGGCTGAACTGTGGTAGTGTAGCTAATGGTAGTACAGGAGAGCAAATAAAACTTTCAGTTGAAGTGATAGAGTCTTTGACTTACTCTCTTAGCCTGCTGCATGTGAGGCAGTCAAGAAAATGCATCTGTATCTCATTTAGAACAGAGACAGAAATGGCTTTTAATGTTCAATCTCAAGAGATCTCAGCCCTTACCTTACTGACACTTGGCAGGAACTTTAATGCTTTAGTATGACCCTATTACTTGTCACTTTGCCTATAATGACAGAAAAGCATTTTCAATTGATAAATCTACTAGTTTGTTGTTTAATAGTTGCCAAGTTTGGTACCTACTTTTTCAATGTTCTGAAAATTTATCACCCTATGGGAACTGCAGAGCCATTCACACGCCTTCCTGAACCCAGGGTTTAAGCTTTCTGCAAACCCCACATATGTCTGCACTACTGCTTGTAACTGACATAATCGCTGCTCGTAATACTTCATCTGAGCTAGCGTTAAGGGGTGGAGCTAGTAGTCTCAGCGCAACAAAAACAGGCCTTGAAGTGGGTCATCCTCTCAGTAGATATACACAAGTTCACAAGTGGGTTTTTACAACCTCTGCTCAGCTCTGCATGACCCAGAACTGACTGCTTTACAGTCTGGTTGGGGAACACTATGCAAGCAAAAATGACTATACCATAGACACTCCCTCTACAAGGCAAGTACCCTTCCTTTCATTCCACACACTTACGTTTCTAAAATTGCTGCTGTGAGCATAAGGGCCAAAGCATTTAGTTTCAATTATAAACTTTACATTTGGGAATATTGCTTTCCAGAAGCCTCAAGAATGTGTAGTTAAGTTTTGATGTTGTCTTTTGGGTTCCAGCTACCACTCTGAAATACTCCATGGTTTCTCTTTGGCCTCAGGAAAAAAAGAAATATGTTTCCTACCACTTACCTTACTAAGTAACTTTTTAAAGAACAGGAAATGGAAAGTAAGGATGTCACTAATAAATGAATTAAAGGATTCAACTTTGTACTATTAAATTGTAGTATTTCTTCTTTTTTGCTGATCAGAGAAAACTTTGCAAGTTTATTAGCTTAATTCTTCTGTGAACTCATTTCCTTACCACCTCTCAAAAGCCTCTACAAACAATAATAGTTAAAAATCACACTGGATTCTCACTTATTGTGTGTAACCCTACATGCTTTGGAAGCACAGCTAGTTTCTTGACTTTTGGAGGTCCTATGAAAACACTTCTTGATCCTTCACAGATATTACATTACTACAAGTTATTACTGACTGTGATACCAACAGAGTTATTCCTTCAAAATGGGTGTTGAAAGCACTGTGTAAGGAGTACCTTTTATTTAGCAGTTTCATTAAACAGTACGTTTCCTTTTCTGGGTGCTGCAAGTGTTTCAATGCCACCATAAACATGCAGCATTGCAGAGCAAAGGCAAAACCTCTATGTACTGTGTTCTGCATGTAAACTAGAGCCCTGCTGCCCATCCTTGGGTATTTTTAATGTTTGTCAGGATGAAACAAAAACATCAACTGTTAACATTTTTGAACAACCTAGAGGAGTAGGAGCAACTGGTAATCTCAAAATCTCTGCTAGCTATTTATATCCTTGTGAACTATAGCTGTGATCACAGGTTTGTAAGTACAGGATACCTCCAAAGAACTCAATATATTATTTTGTTACTCTGATTTATTCTTCTCTTTCTATTAAATTAAACTTTTACTCACATCCAAGCTGCATGCAGAAGTTACACTGGGTCTTTAACCAAGCAGCTTACCTGTCAGTGGTGAGTGGAGATAAAGCCTGCACACTATCTTGGCTTAGAGAGCATTCCCAACTCTGCATAGTATTTATTATGCTGTTCCCCAGGAAAGGCTCATGTCTCTGCCTGTTAATGCCAAAAGTCAGCTTTGCAGAGGGACAGATACGAGCTGTGGTCTTTGAGGGCAGGAAGCAGTGGTGGGGGACAGAAGTAGCAGTAGCATTAACAGTAGTCAATGATTTATAACTCAGAGCTAACTTCAAGGATAATAAAGGAAATTTCTTTCTTTTTTTTTAAATAGAAAAGCCTTTGTATGCCTCAGAGTCAGAGGCACATGACCAAAAAGAAAAAGAAAAAAAAAAAAAGGCTTCCTCTGTCCCAAAGACTTGATTTTGGCAACATCTTACTGTTTAACGCTCTTCCATTATATATAGAAAATGGCACATCTATGATCCGCCCAGAAAGCAAGTAAAGGATAACAGTTTCCAGACAATCAAACCCAGGTCAGGTAGCAAAGTAGTTCTTCATTACAAACAGACAATCAGGCACTTATGAGTTACACGTTTCATAGAAATAATGACTTTTAAATTTAAGGGCTGAGCACAGGTAGGGGAAAATTCCTCTTGACTTTCAACATTTAAATGTCTTATCTGGTCCAGTGATGCGATAACTGAAATCCTACAAGAGCTGTGCTCTCTTCACAGCATCAGGGCAAAGTAGAATGCACCAAGGAACATACCTGCAGAGAAAGGCCAGTGTTTTAGTTGCTCACGGCTCTTAATGTTCTTAAAATTATAACTCTAATTAGCAACAGATTTTAAGCACCTGTATCATCTGTGTATGTTGCAAACATGTAGGGTGGGGTTTTTTGCTATTCCATGCCAAAAATAATATAAGAAAGCAATGTGGCTGACATTGTGCCAGGACCATCCTGGCACATCCTTGAACCTTGAACATCCAACTGTAGAACTGAGTTGCCTGTCAGTATGCTGCCTGGATACTTACACTTTATTTTGGATCAATGTAGATTGAAGATGTATGAGCAAAACATGCAATGGGAACCTTGAGGTAAATTGAACCTGATATCCAGACACATACAAGGTGCCTTTACTCTTCTGGTGTTTTGTTTTCAGCAAACTGAGCTGAGGACCTGGAGAAACATACCAGGGAAGCTGCAGCATGTTGTGCGTTTGATGAGATTGAGGACGAGAAATGTCTCTTTCCATAAGCATGACAGAATTGTGCTCCATGGGAAAGCAAAAACATCAGAAAGCCTGTGCTGTCAGGTGGACCTTTTCGTATGGAACCACTTTGGTCTGGTGTTGGTTAACTTGGCGGGGGGATAAAAAAAGCAACCAAACCACAAAACACCCCCACCCTCACCAAAAAATAAGTTAAGAAGGCAATAAACACAGACAGTTTGTTCTGCAATGTTTAAACTATGTCAGGCAAGCTTTCAAAATGTATAAACTAGCCAAGAAGAAAGCCCAGTTGTGCAGGGCATGAATGGGGGGCAGGAGAAAGGGACAGGACAGGACTCAAGCCAGTCACGTGTTCCATCTCTCCTGGGGTATATAAAGGGAGATCAGTACTGAGAGGGCAGAAATGATGGAAGATGGGTAACACGTGACCAGCTCAACATGGAAAAAAATGAATAAAACAGGCAGCCACCTGTGTTGGGAAAATAATTCCATTAAGTATGGTAGAAGAAAGTAAATCCATTTAGCAAGAACTCCTCTGGTTGTCATTAGAGGTTAGTTTAGAGACTTAATAACGGTAAGCAAAATCATTCTTCACTGTATCCACAAATTACATTTTGCTCTACATGAATGACCACACAACAGACACAAGGAATATGTAACGGCACAAACAGTATGTTTGATAGATTGTGATAATATTTACAAGGAAAGACTGATAACTGTTTTTTGTGTATTGATCTGTTTTGACAGAAGAACTTGTTTAATAGTCCTTGGCACTTTAGGAACATAGTGAAGAGAGCATCAGAGAGGGAGTCTTAATCAGAGCAACACCTTTCAAGGTATACTGCAGAAAGCGCGCTTTTTCTTTGTTGCTTTTTATTGCAATTATAGTCCCCAGAGTTTGGTTGGAACTCTTCTCCAAGAGTGGGACATCATCGCATTTAAAATATCTGTGCCTGTGTTGTTAATAATAGGCTGAGCTGTCCATTAAGTTACACCTGCCAATATTTCAAAGCTATTTTTGACACTGTGATTTTGAAGGGGAGAAGGGAGGGGAATTCATAAAAATGTGTTTTGTCCTCTAAAAGCCGAACCCAGTACCTCTCCTTATATTGCAGAGCCTCACTTTATAGCAATTACACATGCCCTTGACAAGCAAAAAACCCTCTTATTTCTATCAAATGGGATTCATGTTTAAATCGATGGTTTCTCTACTGATGAAGGACATTTGAATCTCTGAACTGTGCTTTTAACTACTTGTTAATAGTATTGTTAACATAATACTTTTACTGAAATAATATGACTGCCAGATCAACTCTAAAATGGTAACAATCCAGCAACAAAAATGAAGTCAGAGGAAGATAAATTGCCATGCAATATCAGATCCCATTTAATAATCCATCTCTGATGACAGAAGACTACATATTTTAGAGGAAGAAGTAAGGAGTGCTATGTATGAAAATGCAGAAGAGCTGCTTTTGGTATTGCTGGTAATTCTATAATTTGAATGAAAGAGGAGAGATTCTGTCTTTTAAAAAAAATGCATTAGTCTACAGTATCACTGTGGATCTCCCTCTAAAAAGGGGCAGTGAAGTTAAAGAAGATTTGAGGCAAAACGTTCCCAACAAATTGCATGCCCTTATGTGGCTAAATTTCATTTTTTAATCTACCGCTTTACAGGCTCATTGATTGAACTGCCTATTCCTACCTGTTGAGAAGAGGGCATCTATACTTTTGTTCCTTACTGTTTGGTATGATAAGAAGAATAACATCTCCAATCTCATCCACTTTTATGCAGATTTTCTCTTCATTTCTTTTTCAGAAGTGAAGTTAAGAATACTGTGAGATAGTTGTTCCAGGTCTCCTCTTCATCCAGTCCCTATATTCTTTACCCACGTTCGTTTTCTCCATTGCATCACAGTGTCCAACGGTCTTTCCAGCAGCTGTTCTCCCTCTGGTAATGCATACCATCAGCCTGATGCAATACCTCCATGGAAAGCTAGTTTTCCCATCCAGGAAAACCACACTATTATATTGCGATGGATAGTATTACCCACTGGAAGCATTTTAAGGATGTGTATTCCTTTGTCCTGCCTCCTGGGAGGGCTCAGGAGCAAAAACATTCCTGAGGTTCTCACTAGCCAGTTGGCTGACCTCCAAAATCAATCAATGAACTGTTCGTACAACAAATCAGAAAAGTCCCCCAGGTTAGCCAAGGCATTCCTATGCTGGCTTTAATCCCCCATCATCTCTATTCACCCCCCGAAGTAACAGGGCAGCTCCAGCTTGCTCTCCCTAACAGCCCTACCCCTCAGGCTGCTACAGGCACCCTACCTCTCCACGGGTTCCATCTCTTCCTTCTCAGCCAACATCACTGACTTTTGAGGGCAAAATTTGATGAAGCAGCTGAGAGCACTGCAATTACTCAGCAGTAGCACGAGCAGGCACTATACACAGATGGGTGCCTACCCATTCAAGAAATCTTCCTCACTCAGCTCTATAACATCTTTCCATGTCATTTGCCATGAAAAAAAAAAGCAGTTAATGTTATTTCTTCGTTGCATTTAATATGATAGTGGCGAGAAGAGAAAGAAATCATAAAGCTGTTGCTTCCTTCTTTCTTATTTCCTTCCCTAACACCACACAGGTGCACTGGCTATGACACGGTGTTAGAGATGTGGAGGGAGTTATCACAGGACAGAAAATTAGGGGGTCAGTGGCTCAAGCACTATAAGGAAGACTCTTCACTCAAGTCACACGTCAAAGGGGAAAAAAACCCAAACCAATCCCTAAATTATCATAAATTTCATCCTTTTATATACAAAAAATAGCTTAGTTGAAGAAAAATTTTCATCCGCCTCAACACATCTGGCTGATACTCTCAAATAAAAATAATGGCTGGAGTGATGCAGTTACAAATTGCTCAGAAAGTTGGACTAAAACCAAATTTATCAAATTCCCAAACCATGCCTCTCAGATAACCCTGCAGAAAATCTTCAGGAAAATGATTCGGAAATGCTGTGGATTATACTCTATCAGTTCAAAATGTGTGCCCAGGTTTTTTTATTTCATTTACTCTGCCTCAGCAAGCTTTACTATTTTTCATCACAGCTGAAGTTATTGCCTTTCTAGCAGAAGTGGAGGGCTGCAGATCAGTAACTCTTAGATATAATCACAGCATTTCAATATGTTATCTCCAGCTTCCCCCCTAGCCTGGCCCTGTCCTCCCATCCCCCCCAGCCCCCCAAGAAAAAAGCCCCCACAATTCCAGTCAGTCCTGCACTCCTTCAATAATTTTTACATGCAGTAAATTCATTTTGACTCATATGGCACTCTCTGCAAGATCTGGCCACCATCCATCCTTGTGGAGATCCTGGTGTCAATTCTTTGTTTTGCCTCACCGTTCACAGATGCTGCACATGCTCACCTTCCAATTTCATATAGACTGAGCAAGCTCAGTATTTTATACGATTAAATCTCTGACAAAGGTTGCAGTTCTTTGACCTCACTGGCTTCCTACACAGAAAAACCCTGGACATCATTTCTCATCCAAAACCACCTCTGCAGCCATATGATGCTCCATTCACTAGAAAGCATAATCACCTGGTACATGAAGAGAAACTCCTATGTAGGCTGTTGTCAGACTGCAGAAGTAAGTTACAGAAAATTGATTTGAGACCACTACGATATTTAAACATCATGCAATACCACATTAATTTCACAACTAGTACTTTGAAAGAAAATTTTCATGCATTGCCTGGAGTTGAGGCTTTTCTGACAACCAGTCTTGCAGGACGGGAGGATAATCTCTCCCTTTTGGAGGGAGATACTGACAGTGTCCCATACATTGGATATAGCAGATTGAAAGGAACAGACAACAGTCTGAAATATCACTAAACACCCCAGGGTGCAAAGTCCCTACAGGTACCAGCACAGGCCATTTCATTTGGGATCAATGGCTGTGAAGTTGGAGTTCCTCTACCTGGCCAGTTTCAGTATGATCAGTAATAGCAGGGAAACCTTTTCTTCAGACAGAAGGAAATGAGGTACAAGGTTATGAGAGAAATAAGCTGAAATCCAGACAACACTCATAACAGCTTTTTAGTACTTTGCCTTTCCCAGTTAGGAGCCTGAAAGAACCTGCCATGTGTTAGCTCAGAGAATTCAGCTTATTCAGCAACACCTTCCAAATGTCAGCCCTAAAGAAACACTTTTTCTGGTTTCATCTTCATAAATTTACTGTCCTTGCTCCATTTGTACCAAAACGTGGGAGGAAGCGTTCACAGCTTTTCGAGAAGGTCACTGACTTTGACGATCAAAGCATTTACCTACCCATCTCACGTCCTTGGCAGCAAGTCTCAAGTTTTGCACCTTTAACTAGCTCCTACCTCTCAAGATAATAAGGGTTTGAAATGTGTGTTGTGTTATGTGAAATACTGCAGAATCATATATACAAAATTCAACTCTTTGGGTTTTTTTCTAACCAAATTTGTTATTTTACGGGTTTTCTATATAGAGACCAACATGCACACCACATTTACAGTACAGTTGAAAGACTGTTTAGATCAAGAAGCTCACTCCTACCATTACACGTGTATCCTTTCCATCACTGTCAGGGGTTCCTTGATTAAAGTATACAACTGTCATAATGTGTAGATATCATTTTATCATTTAACTTATAAACGTCAAATCAAACACACACTTCGATGTGTGATGACAAGTTATTTTGTTCAAGACGTTCTTCCTTGGCTGTAGCGAGACAGGAGACTACTGTTACGCTCTTTGCTACAGGCACCTGTAATCCTGGATGTGAAATTTATTGGGTGAGATTTTCAGTCTCCCTTTGATGGCAATTATTTTTCTGTGTTTCAGGTCATTGATGATGACAAGCAGATATTTGCAGAACACAGCATTCTCCAACAAAGAGCTGTCTAGTACAAAAAGGGAAAGAAAAGCATGAGGTATGAAAATCAAAACTCAAATTAAACTTGCTCTACTTCCAAAGCTTCATCTAAACTTTAATTTGGCAAGTATTCCTGGAGGTGCATGCCCGAAATGTTGTGCAGCATTAAGTTAGCTTAGGTCAGCTGCTGACAGATCACAGTCCAGGGTTATATTTGTATAGGTTGTTTTGTCTGTAATAAACAGAAATGTGTACAACTTTGCTCAAAACTTGAATCATCATGTTCTAAAAAATTCCTATAATGTAGTGTTTTTCTGTTAGCTATTGTGTAGCTGTGTCACATCCACCAGAAGTGAGAAGCATCAGTCAGCAGATCATCAGTAAGACCATGTAAAGATATTTGTCTAATTTGGTGCAATTTCAGAACTTCAGGAGATTCCGTTCAACTTCACACCAAGCAGAAATGACCGTATGCCCAGACAGTCATGACAAACATAGCTAAACAGTTTTTTCTGTTGTGAAAGCTAGTTCATATCATTTTATTTTACTGTGCAAATTCATCTCACATTGCTGATTTTAGCAAGATTTTACAATGGTAAGTCAATGTCTGTCATCGTCATTCAGCATGCTGAATCACTAGCGTCCACACAAGTCATAGAATCATAGAATCATAGAATGGTTTAGGTTGGAAGGGACCTTGAAGATCATCGAGTTCCAACCCCCCTGCCATAGATAGGGACACCTCTCACTAGACCAGGTTGCCCAAGGCCATGTCCAGCGTGGCCTTGAACACCTCCAGGGACGGAGCTTCAACTACCTCTCTGGGCAACCTGTTCCAGTGCCTCACCACCCTTAAAGTGAAAAACTTCTTCCTAATGTTTAATCTAAACCTGCCCTCTTCCAGCTTAAAGCCATTCCCCCTCGTCCTATCACTACATGCCCTTGTAAAAAGTCCTTCCCCAGCTCTCCTGTAGGCCCCCTTTAGGTACTGGAAGGCCGCAATAAGATGTCCCCGGAGCCTTCTCTTCTCCAGGCTGAACAGCCCCAACTCTCTCAGCCTCTCCTCATAGGAGAGGTGCTCCATCCCTCTGATCATCCTTGTGGCTCTCCTCTGGACACGCTCCAGCAGGTCCATGTCCTTCTTATGTTGGGGACTCCAGAGCTGAAAAGTCATTTAATTTTAAAGTTCTTTAGAGATTAGCATTAAAAAAGCCTAAGGCTTAACCCGTAATCCACACATGAACTTTCTGCCTGGAAGGAGAGTGAGCTTTCACTCCACTTTCTCCATATTAGGAGAGACGTGATCTGCCACCTAAGAAACTTGTGGGTTTTTCAGCCTCCCGCATCTACATATCCCAAGAGGAAAGGGGCTCAAGAGACACTTATTTCAGCACCACAGGCATAGAAACTCAAAAACTGGCAGCTCCTATAGTTGCCAGACTGTTTCAAAATCATTAGATTTGATTTATTTACAGATTTCAAAGGCAAAAGAAACAAAGCAATCATCTTTACTCTTCCTATGCAGAATCAAGGCCACAGAGTTTTACCTAGCTGTTGTTGTGCCAAGTTGAATACTTTTTATTGAACTGAAACTGTTTAAAAAAATATATATAATCCAATTTTGAGCTCCAGAGCTGATGTTTATATTCTGTTGGGACCCAAACCAGGGTTTTCTTTTACTTTTTCATTTATATCCTCATAGAACTAGCTGGAATAACATCCCTCTGCTAAGGTTTGTACAAATACATAGCAAGCATAGCCTGGTGACAAGGAGCTGATTGTTTAACGCACAAGACAAGGAAGAGCAGGGATAGGGGGAAGAACAAAGATAGACAAGTTTACAGATGGAGACTAAAACACAAAGAGACAAATAGCCACATTTCAGTGTCTTCCACCCGTACTGTAAGAACTGCGTAAACATGTGCTAACCCCATAAAAATCTTGCTCCAAACAACTTGTCCCAGACCACTCAGGAAATCAGTGACAAAGCACAGGATGTGTGAGTGCATGGGAAGAAAAGTGTCACCAAAACCAGGGCTTTGAAAGTAACTGCATAAATATCACAAGAGCCCTTCTCTGTCCCAAAGTGTTCACACCCTGAAAAGGCAATTAACCTGAGAGCAAGGCAGGTATTCATAACACCTCCTGACAGCCTTTGGCATCGCTAAGGTTTGGCCTCGCTTTCCAGCTATGAGTAGAAATCACATACCAAAATCAGATACAGGGAAACTGTAGCTACGTATAACAGGTAGCAGAAAATTACTGACATATACGCACACCCTCCACGCTGTTTTCCCTCTCCCATGTTTTCATTTATCTGGTAAAACAACTGACCAGTAGCCAAACTTAGAAGTCAGAGATCATTTACTACTTTTAAAAAAAAAATAAAATCAATTAAAAAAAAGTAATCACAGTGATAGTGAATGCAACTTCCATTAAGTTCAGACTTCAAGCAAATTGTTCTTCTCTTTCTGCTACCATATACTACATGAGATGAGGAAAATTCTAGGGAAATTCTTACTTTTCTGGGGAGCACGTCAGTAGTGCATACAGTACCTCCTGCCCACGTGCTTTGTGACTGGAGTACAATCATTACTAGTAAAAATACACAAGGGAATTCCAAGGTGCAAAGGGCTCTCTCGCATATTTTCCAGATTAGTAGCACTTTTCTGCTCAGCCATATTAGCATCCACCCGACAGCACAAGCCAGGCAAGTAACTGTGGGTGGGATCCAGCTGGCAGAGCGTAAGTACCTGTGTTCTGGCAGACAAAAAGGTAACTCTGAGAGCCATTAAATGCGCCTCTTGCTCTCCACTGATGAGATAAAGAAATTAAGTTATTTATGTTAGGACGATGCATGCATTAAGAACTTACAACTAGATTCACACACATACCTCAGAGTCATAACGCTTCTGAGTGCTCAAAAAAAAAAAGCAGTTATCTCACTGGGGAAGCCACGCTAGCTTCCCACACTCTCCTCAAAACTATATGGAGTTTAGCTTGGAGGCTTTTAAGCTTGGTTCAATTAGTGTAACCCATGTCCTGTGTACCATCTAGCTGTAGGACTAGACAGCTTTGCTCCTGCTCAGTTTGTTCTATGTATGGAAAGCAAGGGGACAGGTTTGAGTTGAGCTTTCCTCCTCTCACCCATGAAGACACATACTATGAACACTTCAATCAGAAGCTGCTACTGCTGAGAACTGTTATATGTTTCCATGGAAAACTAATGAGATTTTACAAATGTGTTTGTGATGTTACTCATTTCACTCAATGGCTGTATACAACTTATTGAAAGCAAGTTAACGGCCTCAGTCCAGAGCTGAAGAACTAGTATCCACACTAAAGAACAGACCAATTTCAAATAGGAAGAAGAAAGAAAGAAAATAAAATACAGTAAAAAATAATCACTGAGCAGAAGAACAACCTGGTGTTACTCATGTTTGTAGCACTATAATTTCACACGGAGCAACAGGTGACAATTTGTGCTGCAGAAATTAGGGCAGTACTATGAATAAATTGAGAATTCTTGTCTCCCTGCTGCGTCACACCCCTATCACCTTTACAGAGATCCTGTTAAATTAAGGCTAGTGGATCAGAGGGAGTGAACTCATAAAAAGGTTATCATCACATCACAGGCTTTTCTTCAGGGCTCGGAGTTGGTATTGCATGAGATCATGTATGAATAAAAACATACTACCTAAAAGTCTTGCCAGCTGCCTCTCCCCTCCCCCCAGTTATTTCAGACAAAGTTATTTCCTTTTAATTACGCAGTTAAGTACATGTAGAAATACAGATTATTCTCCATGTAAATACACATCCAAAGTTCAGTCCCAATTAGATCATAGGACAAAAATTAAGCTGTAGGATTTACCACTGATGGGTCACAAGCTTCGAGTCTACTGGTGAAACTTTTGGGTTTTTTACAGACACAGGCTCAGGTGGGAACTCGAACAACTCCACGTCAAGTTGTTGCATGAATGTTTTGCGATACTGCCTGTTGCAGCCAGCAGGAAAGGAACCATTTTCTTTGGCACGATTGCAAGATGACTGGCACAATGGACAAGCAAGGTTGCTGGCAGTTTGTATTAGTAAGTAAAGACGCAACCTGAATTAATGCCATTATATCTAACTAGAGGTCAGTGCTAATTAAAGTATGAGCCAATACATTTTAGAATCAATTTAAATACTTGTGAACTCCCATTTAATGCAAGGAAGTATTACGTGCCTTCATGGAGAGAGAGACAGAGATTAAAGAATTAATTCAGCACAAGCTTGGGATAGAACCAGGGTCAAATCTCCCAAGTTTTTAAGGTATTAGACAAGAGACAAGATCATCTGGCATTGTGCTTGAGGCTAAGCCTGCTCTCGGGGATGCCATCTGACTGGGTGGCTGGCTGTCTGGCTGCTCCAGAAAGCAGCAGTCCTACATCTCCTTTGCATCACCACTGGTGCTTATCTGGTCTCGCAGGGAGCTGGCCCAGGCACGATGAGTCAGTGTTCACCTGTGCTGGCCTGTGGGAACTAATGGCAAGGTATGAGAAATGGGACTGCCCCATTCAGCAGCAGGTAGCCATTACAGCAGCTTAAATGTAGTGCAAGAACTTACCCAAAGTAAAATGGCAGCTCCCTGTCTCACAGGTATGTTGTAAAGAGGAACACAAGGATTAAGAAGTCTGAGTCTGCAGTGAAGGCAGACTTCCTCCAGTAATTCAAAAACATCCTTTCCCCATTGAGAAAGCTGAAGAAAATGGCAAAAAGATTTGACTATTTACATGTTGGATTCAAATAATTGTCATCCAGAATCTTTTGTAAATACATACACCAAGCAGAAGTTCTAGAAGAATCTCTTCTGTGCTGCCAGAATACTCACTGCTTTTCCAGAACGTTTCAGCCTGCAGACAGACCCACACAGCAAGGGGGAGGCAGCATTTGGGGGTACATAACGCAGCTTTCAACAAAATAGTCTGCCAGCTTCTTCCTGATCAGGCTGGCTTAGGAGAAGCTCAGCTATGCAAGGAAAGGACTCCTACTGTTACCGAAATCAAGCAGTATATGCCTCCTATAAAAGGAGGATGACTGGACACATCCAAACCTAAAAGCTTTTCCTCTCCACCATGAGGACACCAAAATAGAGCCCCAAACATCAATTGCTGCAAGCTATAAAGCTTCACTTCATTTTTTTAAATTTTTCAGTGGTTCAAAGCCCTTATTCAACTCCACCACCACTCCTTGGTAGGGAAGTGCTCCAGTGCCTCCACTTATTGCATTATACAATAGGTGCTTTGAGTAGATTCTGGAGGGTGCGACGGGAAGGTCAGTAGAAAGCGATATGACAGTGTTTGCTCATAAACTGAAATTACGGAGATAACTAACACTAGAGCAGACTATGAAGAACTACTTGAAAGCCTAACGAGTTGAACAGCATAAGATTAAGTTTGCTGTAGATAAGAACATGAAGAGGTGCTTTCGGAGGCGCAATTTAAAATTACTCATACATGTTGATTTCTAAACTAGTTGTAGATCCTTAGAAAAAGTTTAAGCGTGATTCTCAGCAGTTTAATGAGGATGTTTGCTCAATGTGCAGAAATGCTAATAAGATACTGGTCTGTACTGAGAAGCAGATGAAAATATTACAAAAAATATGTAAAATATGTAAAATATTACAAAGCCAATACATATATATTTTTTCCATGAGTATATGACCTCACCTTTATGCCGGAATTCAGTTTCTGAAAAAAAAAATAAATCTACTCCTGAAAATACAAAGTTGAAAGAAATTAACTGAAAGAACTCAAGAAAGGGTAAGAGACAAGGGGAGAAGGCTTCCACAGAACAAGTAGTTAAAAAGATAAAAGGCCAAATTAGACTAAACTTTTTGTGGTAGCAGCAGAGTATGGGAACATCAGGAAAAGGATGCTGGTGAAATAGCTCCTTTCTCCTCGCCAATCATGTTCCATTTCCCATTGCGGGATCTGTGGGGTAACTTAGGATCCGATGCAGTATTTCGTAGGAGAAGGGATGGAAGAGCCTATAGTTCCAGACAGAGCTACGCTTATTCTTTTACAAATTTTTTTGCAAGTACGCACCACAGTTTGGGGTGCAGAAGTTTGCTGTACTGCAGCTGCCACTACCATAGACCATTCAAGTCTTCCGACAGCTCATCCTTTAGAGACTGTCAGATTAGGTTGACTAACTGGCTGTTCTGTTCAAAAAGCCAGTCTTTTGGCTTTAACAGCAACATGATTTATTTTGCTGCATTGTATGTGCTCTTGGTGTTTCTTCCATCTATTTTGTATTCATATTTCAAGGGTGGACTTCCCTGCAGGGACTTATGCCAAAGTTTACAGTAGCATAAACATGTGGTTTCTCAAAAAGCTTGAGTTTATCTGTTGTAGAAAATAGCAAGAAAAGGCATCCAACTTCAGAGGTAGTGAATTTCAAAGTTTTTTCTTCCCTGGGATACCCTTCATAAAAATCTCTCAGAGACAGTCCACCAAACACAAATATTCCTGGGCCACATGCCGAAAATCACAGTGATAAAGAGATAAAAGATGGATAACTTAAAGAAGAGTGCAATTGAACCCAATTAGCCATTCTCATAATAAGGGGAGAAAAGGAGGGAAGAGAGACAGCACAACATTTTAAACCAAACATTTAAATGCTCAATAAGCCTTCTATTGCAACATATAATTAGCCTGCTGAACACATTCCCACAGGATATTGTTGTACTATATAGTTTAGTGAATACGACTGTAGGTATTCCTCATTTTTAATGTACCCAAGTTAAACACTATTGTATGGTTTCTAGCATGACAATACTCGTTCTTGTGTTGTAAATGCCATTGTATATCTCCCACCCAACACAGACACTGTGCAACTGGTTTCAGTGTATAAGTTGTGCATTGGAGCATTTCACATTAACCACTGTCGAATACATGGTTTTGGGCTAGGGAAAGCGTTGCCAGTGTGGCAACTTGCACCTCCCCAAGATCTACTGAGTACGAATGATCCGCTCCCTCCTTCCCTCCCTCTGTCGCTTACTCAGGAGGGTGCCTGTTGCCATTTCGTAGTAAAGCCAGTCAAAAATTATTTCCAAGCTGTTCAGATTTTGAACCTGTCTCCTTAAGAAAAGAAATCTATATCAATGAAGAGGTGTTATTAGCTGATTGGTAATAACAGGTGGCAAGAGAACAAGAATTGTTTCTTTCTTGTCTTTCATTTAAATGTTTCTATTTTTAAACAGACTGGCCAGATCTGCTAGCCTCTTTTTAACCATAAAGGGAGTTGGTTCAAAGTCTGTCAGCATGATAGGTTTTGCACCCCCAGAGGTCTTGCCTCCATTTAGCCTGGAGATATTACCTTTCAAGTATTCTTTTAACAGAGAACAAATATTTTAAATTTCAGAAGTATATGTGCTCTTTAAACTCTACTTTTCTGATTTCTAATAGCCACCTTGTTAGCAGGGAGGATCGTTATGCAGTGTTCAGCACCCTATTGCACGCTCCTGATCCCCAACACACAAAGCCAGGGGCCAGTCCAACTGCTGCATACAGGAAGAAGAGTATTTCAATTCATATAGTGCCTTAATAAAACCAAACCAACCAACCAACAACAAAAAAACCCAAACCCCACACATGCACGCACACACAACTACAGCAGCTTATTTCACAACAGAAGACAGACAGAGAAGGCCAGCTTAATATTGGTTGATTTAAAATTGTAAAAGGTTCACCACTATTAATGCTCTCAGGAAAGGCAATCACCAGCACTTAGCAAGCACTGTGCCTTTCTCCACACATCCCAAACCACCCTAGGGAACAATATCGTGCAATTCAAAATGTACACGGGTTCTGCACCTTCTCCAGAGGAACCTGGCACTAGCTATGGCCAAAAGGAGGGTATTGGACTGCAGCATTAGTACTAGGTAAAAAACTACTCCAATGTTTCAGCCCTTCCATAGTATTTTAAACAAAAACAGCAAAAGATAATTGAAAGAAAAAAAAGCAAACTCACCATTCTGGAAACTAAGAGTTTTCTCCTAGATCCAAATTATGCTGTTGCTCAAGACATCAGCACTGTTGGAGGAGGACTTATTCTTGCCCCAGCTTTGAAAAACTCCGGCGTGCTCAGGGTTCAGGTAGGTGCTGGGAGCACACCTGGTGAGCCTCCCTCTTAGGGTGCTGAGCAATGCCTGCTGGAATGTGCAGTCTGGCAGGTACCGAGCACCACTTGTTCAAACAGACGGGAGGGAGCGATGGAACTACATTACCCATAATTGCCTTCAGCTGGTTTATGATTACACCTGAAACCAGGAGAAGTCGTGTAGGAGTTTCACCTTAGGGAGGAGAGATAGGCACGCACAGGAAACAAGAAGGAAGCGTGTGCTCCTTGTGTGCTGCTGGAAGAGAGTTAAGGTTTTCTACTTTTGTACGCCATGTTGCAAATATATGGTACTTGCTGGGAGGGGGACAAAGGATGGCCTTCCGATAAGGGTCAAGGTTAGAAATAATTAGATTTACAGGCAATGAATACGGCGACCAAAATCACGTGAACCTGTATGACCGGTTTGGGCATCTCTGTGCATGTGAGAGAATCAGACAACTGGGTATGAGGAAGCAAGTGAAGGAGGGGTGGCAACGGCCTGAGAAGACTTCTACAGGGGAGGGAAAGCAGAGACATTCGGGAGGGTAGGGGGGAAAGAGTTGCTTTTTGGCTCCACGACATTGAGGTAATAGCAAGTTTGCCCAGACGTTATATTGCAGGTGTTTTTCTCGATGATTTCAGCTTTTTGTAGATAAAGTTGATAAAGATTAGGGGGACAAAGATTATAGCCACAGAGAGATAAGATAAATGATCTTTGTGCCAGGAATGTCACAGGGAGTGAGAGAAGAGATGATTTGCTTGTCCTGTTGTTATTTGCTACCTGTGTTTTTCTGGCACTTAGGACTCACAACTGAAACTTCCCTTTGATGAAAAGAGTCTTCACAGGCTTTTTAAGCCTGCCTCTAAAAAGCTGAAATATAAATCAAACAGGATAAAAAAATTGAGAAAGGCAGAACCTGGCTTGTTTTGGGGGGAGATAGTGTCAATATTGGTGGACAATTTCCACCAAATAAACTACATACTAAAATAAGTGGATTTGTTTGACCAGGGCTGGTAGCAAAGTGGGGTGAAACTCAGCAGATAGATAGTTTCATCTGGAATAACATGAAGTTGGAATGGTTGCCAACGCCATTTCAACATTTTATTGGTCAATCCATTGCAGCACAATTCAGTTCCTTCAGAGAACTCAACACTTTTCCTCCCCACCCCCATAATCCAGAAAACAGCCTTTCCCACCTGACCTTATGGGATTTTTCAGTGAGAATCTCTTCTTTGTATAATGAAGTAGGTCATTGATGGTGACAAAGATGAAAAAAGAGATGCCCCATCTCCAAACACTTTAACCAACTAGATATATTGTTGAGAAAGCTCTGTCCTCCTGTCAGAAGCAGGAGTTATTCACTTTGTACTGAAACTATATGTTACAGAAAAACTAAGTAATTTCACTTCCTCTCTAAAGATGTAGTTTAGAAATTCAAGATTTGGAAGTAGAATATGTAGGGCAGATAAAGCCCTGTCGGACACCAGAAAGAAAAGTGAAACATTTCCAGAGACACTTAGTGGCTTACTCAGAGCTATTAAGAAAGCAAGTATTTAATTTTTGTTATATGTTTCATTTTCTGGTTTTTTTGAGGTAGGTACTGTCTATCATGTATGTCTAATACTAATGACAATGACAGCCCAAACCAGATGAAACTCACTGTTATACTAATACAATTTAATAATAAATGAAGATCTCAGTATTTTAAGCTCTAAATTTCAACCCCTTTTCTGTCATCTCAGAATACTCCTTAAAATTTCCATTTAGATAAGATACTTTTCCCCAGACTTCATTTCTCTGAATGGACCATTAGCTCACAACAGAAATGTTGGTTCCCATGTTTCAGAGCCAGATGTTTTTGACAATCCATTCTTTTGATTCAAAGAACAACTTAAAAAAATATTAGTGGTACTTTACCTTAAACAGACTCTGGAGCACCTCTCCTATGAGTACAGGCAGAGAGCTGAGGTTGTTCAGCCTGGAGAAGAGAAGGCTGCAGGGAGACGTTATAGCGACCTTTCAGTACTTAAAGGGAGCCTACAGAAAGACGGGGACAAACTTTTTAGAAGGACTTGTTCCAATAGGTCAAGGGGTAATGGCTTTAAAATAAAAGAGGGGAGATTTAGACTAGATATAAGGAAGAAATTTTTTACAGTGAGGGTGGTGAAACACTGTCACAGGTTGCCCAGAGACGTGGTAAATGCGCCATGCCTGGAAAAAGTCAAGGTCAGGTTGGATGGGGCTCTGAGCAACCTGATCTAGTTGAAGATGTCCCTGTTCGTTGCAGGGGTGGTGGAGCAGATGATCTTTAGAGGTCTTTTCCAACCAAAATTATTCTATGATTCTACGATTATGCTGATGATTTTTAACATCCTTTTTTGTAGGGATGAATCAAAACTCAATCAATCTAGTATGCTTCTCTACTGTTTCTCAGCTAGAAAATCACTACAGAGGATATTTGTACCCATAGCTTGGTGGGACCCTGCAGGTGAGGCCCTGCTGACCTACATAAAGCATCTACAGGATTTCAGTTCACCTCTGGGCTTAGAAAAGGGCTTGAGTATTAACATAGTCTGTCTGGGTTTTCTGTATGAGGGTGACCAATTATTAGTTCCCACATTTTTATTTAACTCTGCAACTTCTGTCTTGTCGCATAACGGAGCTTACCTTGAAGGCATCTCAAGTAGGTGTTTAAAAGACAGCACTGCATACCCTGCTACCTCTCCAAAAACAGATCTGACGAGCCAGCTTCCTTTTCCAGACTCTGCTGAAACCCATGCTCTGCAACAACTCTTCTTTGAACATCATTTGATGAGACACTGTGGTTTTCTGCAGTTTGACTCATTTTCAAGGCAAAGTCTTCCAGAAAGCAGATTTAGACTGTTAGGTCTTAGGAATGCTAAGTGTTATGATGTGGACAGTTAATAAGCAATTTCATGTGTTCAATTAACTGCAGTGTTTGCATACAGGGGAAATCCACAAGCTGTACACACAGTCAAAAGCAACAGCAGATGCTTGCAGGCTCATTTGGTAATATATTTTTCACATTTTTTGTTTGCTAAGCTCAATCCGTTTCTCAGATATGTTTCTGTCATTGAAATCAATGGAATTTTGGAAAGAATATTTTGGGACATAAGCAAGACCTACGAAGTTAATTTTGAGATGGAAAGTTTGGAAGCTGATAACACATGTATGTAGGAAAGCCTGGGTGAAAGCTGGACGTGATGGGTCGGTCCGTGTGAGCGCAGTGACTGGTGTAGCGAGAGCAGGAGAGTTGGGCTGCCGCAGCTGGGGCTGCCAGGTCCAGGGCACGAGCAACATCACGGGATACTTACCTCAATTTGGAAGTGGGTGAATGCTGCCAAGCCACATCCTTTGGCTTTTGCAACCTTACGGGTAGTGGTGGCAGGATCCTGGAAAGCTTGGGAGTGTAAACAGTCACAGTCTGGCTTGACGTAACGTAACATATATGGGAAGTGGCAGCCCAGTCTGCACTTTTCATTTGATTACAGTATGTGCTTTCCACTTCACTGATTTTTTCCTTTTTGTTTGTTTGTTTAAATAACTACATATTTTGATGGCTAAAGCTAGCAATGACTGCAGAGTCAAAGGGCTCGCTTCAGTTCTATCTGTAAACATATTTTATTTGCCTGCAACAGATTGAGTAGCTAGGGCAGAAAGTAGCATATATTTTTGGACCTGATCTCAGTTTTGCTGCAGTTCTCATCAGAAGAATGATAAACACCAAGGCTTCAGTGTACATTACATACTGTTCTCATCCCGTTAGTTTTGGTCGTTCCTAAAGCTCATGAGAAAACAAATATGAACCCCCTGCCCATCAAACCATTAGAAAAGGGGCACCCATAAACCCTAGGCTAGGTGACAGTTACCTGTACAATGATTTCCAATGAAAATTAGGTGTGGCCACTACACCATAATTTATGCATGCATGTGTGAGAGGAAACCAAGGTACAAAGTCATGCCATTCAGGATATAAAGAAGCCACTCAGACATGATCAAATATATTTTTTTTTTTTTCTCTCCCCCCTCCCCACCAGCAGAAGAAAAACTTCCATGGCAGACAATATTCTGGCTAAAGATGTTTACACATGAGATAGCAGCTTAGGTATACCTCCCAATGAAATAACATTTAATAACTGAGAGGTGTGGGGGTGAAAACTGGTTTTCTGCCAGGTCTATGCTAGAAAATGTTTAACAGTATAGTTATGCTGGCAAAAGTGGTTTTGGCTGTTTTTACTGATTCCAGAACCCTGAGTATAATCTATACCAGCAAAAGCACTTCTTCTGCCAGTTCTGCATCCATATTAGGGCTGTTGCCAGTATCAAACATCGCCAAAAATCACATTCTTAAGGGACATTACTTATACTAACAAAAGTTTCTAATACAAAGCAGGCTTTACAAACACTAATGAATACTCCACCCAGGCAGGCAAAACCACCTTTCCTGATAAATAGTGAACCAAAGCAATCAGAAAGTTTTACCTGGTTTCTGAAGGGCAGGATACAGTTGTGGGCAATGTTAAACATCAGAAAAACAGCTCTCAAAGCATGTTGTATCCTCAGTGCTCCACTTTTTACACTTTAGTCAAGGTGAAGACTTGGTTTGAAAAAAAATCTGTGGCATCGCATTTTAATGAACACATAGAACTTGTGGCAACAGTAGCACAGCATGGGAAACTACAGCCAAAGTCTGCGGCAAAAATATGTATTGAAACTGCTGAAGTCAATAGACCAAACTGAAACAACACTGTGGAGCATGGAAGTTAGTAAGGAAAATGTTATATCAAGCAGCAGAGGCTATATGTGTATTTACTGTACCTGCTTGCGCTCTGAAAAAATATAAATAATTGGAATCAGTTCTCCATGATGAGCTGGACTAAGAACTGAAATTTGTTTTTTTTAAAAAAAAGGGGGGGAAAAGTAACACCCAGAAAGTCCTACTGAAAGCATAGTTGTTCTGATTTGCATATAACAACAACTCAAGGAAAATTATTGGTTTCCTCTAGTATTTATCTTAGTGAAGGAATGAATATTCCATGCCCTTATGCTGATTGAACACTAAATTATTTTTAAAAGAGACTTTTTTTTTCCTAATGAAGAGAAAACTTTAAAGAGGATCATCCAAACAAAATATTAATATAAATAAGTAGCTGGCAAATTGGACTGAAGAATATCAGGGCAGGAACTTTCCTGAGTGGTCAACATATGGTTGCCAAAAGGGACTTGGAGGAAGAGCTCTGAAAACAGTAGAGAAAAATCTCTTTCTCTCTTGAAATAGCAAGTGGGCTGGAACTTGTGCCCTAGGGAAGGACCCACAAGATGTTTTTTGTACCATGAAAATATTTGCATTTCCTCTCTGTAACTAAAGCTGTTTAGCTTGGTTAGTTGCTAGATTACTTTATGCAAAGTGTGTTCATTAAACAAACACTTTCTTTTTGTGTTTACACCGTTTTCACTCTGTTGCTAGTAAACCTCTCTCTCCCTCAGCAGAATCTGCTGTGCTCTGCAGGGAAGGTTCACTTACGCCATTCCCACAGAGAAAAGGTGCCAGGTGGCCTCAAAAGAAGGAAAACAGATTTGGCTTTAGCATGCAAGCCTACCACCTCGGTCAATAAAAGACAGGCAAAGACCCCCACGGGCCAAGCAGTGATTTGCAGAGAGCCATCCTGGAGAAGTGCTTGCAGTGACGCCTCCAGATCCGCGGCAGAAGCGGCAGTAGACAACAGGGCTGCCCTGTAGCATTAGACTGGGCAAAAGAATAACATCGTTCAGGTTAGGAAAACCTTGGTTTTGCCCCAGTTCCTCATTAAATCCTGCAGATTCATTAAGATGGATTGCTTCACTTACATTGCATGGCACCAAGGAAAATGTTCCATGTGACAGTAAAAAAAAATCTGCAGGTGGGAGTGACAAGGCAAAAGAACAGGGTCCAGGCCAAAAAAGTTTGTGTCTTAAAGAGTAATGAGCAGCGAGGAAAGAAAAATGCTGTTCCATCTCAGATTTTCTTATATTGTGTTTTTAGAAATGATTAGCACATTGTACTCAGCTGCACATGGGTACAAAATAACTGATTACTAGAGATGAAGCAAATAAGATTTTTTTAATTGTTGTTTTTAGCTGGATTTCCTCAGGAAACAAGGTCTATACAATCATGCTGTGTTTGTCTATGACTCTGACTGATCCTACTCACCACTAGTTTGTGAATCCATTAGCCAGTTCAGCTCAATGCAGATACAGAAATCTCAGATTTGGTACAATGCTGCAAGTTTTATGAAAAGCTCATCCACGTAAAAGAGAAAGCCAAGAATCTCTGTGGGGGAAAGGTTACTATATTACTAGACCTCAGAGAATCACACAGAAAACAACAAATGAAAGAGGGACTGCTATGAATGCACAAAATCCAGAGAAGTTTTCATTTTTTAACAGTTAAAAATCCAGTTCAAAATGCAAATTCATGAGAAATTCAGCTCCAGAAGCTCCTCTTGCTCATAGGAATACATTGTTACTTTTCTTTTTCTTTTGGTTAGGCAATGCCCATACAGGAAAAAAAAAAAGGAGGTATTTATCTGCATTTATACAACATAGACATAAAGAATCAGAATCTGATCTCATTGTAGATCCCAAGCAGCTCTGCTGAATTAAGTAGTAGGTGGCTAGCTTTGACCATATAGGTTGTCAACATGGACCAGTTTTTCAGCAACGAGTATGTTAAGAACTTGAAAATCTGGCCACGGGTGCCTCACTGGGAGTCAGGAGATACCAGATGCTTTTGAAAGTCAAGCCTTTGCTTAGGTGCCTGTATGGAAAGCAGGCACTTCTGAAAATCAGATTTGAGCTACCAGGGTAAGACCTGAAAAATGTATTCTGGCACCACTACAAACTTAAAAATTACTGTCTTCATGTTAGATAGGGGTTGAACACTAGCATAAAGAATAGGAGTTTCATGTTCTTTATGCCATTTAAAGCTGAAAGTATTTACTAGCTGTGGTTTCTTCCCTTTACTTCAGATTGATAAAAATGCAATTCTGGAAAGGCTCAAATGTTAATTTGTTGTGTTATACTTTCTTAGCAACTTGAATAATTATTTGCTAAATATCTATCAATTACAGCATAATTATAACTTTTTACCTATAAACCAACTATTCATCCCTTTACGACAGATTGTATCTCCACTAATAGAGGAGCTAATAAGCCCTGAAAACCTAGGGCCACAGATTCAGTGTTTTCTTCATTGTAAAGTGAGGGCTGGTTGGGTTTTTTTCCTCCAGTTGAGAACATTTCCTCAGCTTAGTAGAAAACATTTCTCCTGTTTAAGTTTAATAATGCTTTAGCCTGTATTTAATGATAAACCCAAATGTAACCTATTTGCTGAACTGCGGTCTAAAAAGTAGCTAAATAGCAAGTCAGCAGCGAAGCTGTGAATGGAGCTAAAGGCTGACTTCTAGTCCCTTCTTGCAATCACCTGGCATCCTTAATCACAGCATGTTGTTGCTCCCGTGACGTTTCCTTGAAATGTGGTCTATTACAATAAGTCATGTGACTGCGTATTTCTGCAATACCTGAAGCAATAGTCTAAGTCTACTACATTTTTGACCTATCATACATGGTACTTCCTGTCTAATACCTTAAGTATTCGTTAGTCATATTTACTGCGTGGTATATCAGATAAAGAAGCGTAAAGATTTCCTTTCAAATGTTGTGTACAGCTAGAAATCAGAGTCAGGGTTCAGATAATGTCTGTAGCTTGAAAAATATTTTTTCTGTAAAACTATCATAGAATTGTATGAGACCTAGATTGATCAGGTTTTATACATCAATTACTTACACATAATTTTTGTAGATTAAAAATGTACAGGGTTTGATTGCATTTTTCATCTATTTCCCTTCGATAATTTTATCATATTTTACAGCGACTCTAATCAGTTAAGTTCTACTATGCCTTTGTCATAGATTTGACATACGGAACTGTGGATCTGAGCTCTCACTTTCTGTGTACTCATTACCTGGAAAAAGGCATTCTCTTTCTCACTGTTGGGTACATCAAGCAAGGGAAAAATATCAATGCAAAGAAAAAAACCCACACCACTGATAAAGGAACTATTCAGCCATGTAATCACTCAGGTGTTCAATTAGGTTTCTGAGTCAGCAAAACATCAGTTAATCTTGTTGTTGTTGATGTAATTCAGATGCATATTTAACTGTGTATTTTGGTGTTTTGCTCTTTAGGAACAGTATTATCATACTTCCATTGCATATGTATGTGTTTTTTTTCTGAGCTGGAGTATGTATCTCTCAGCCCCACAAGCAACTGATACTAACCAGACACTGTCACCATCCTGACAATACCGTCTCACCTTTTAATAACTGAAATGTAGTTTTCTGAAAGCTCTTCAAACACCCACCCGATCTGCAAAAGACTATTTATGGAACTGAAATCTTTTTCCTACAACAAGAAATTTCTGGTGCGCTATGAGCACATCACACTTCCTCCTCATGCAGACTGACCCCACTCTTTTCAGAAAAGACCTGGCGTCATCATCCTTGCAAGGGAAAAACAGGACCTGGCTTTAATTCCCAAGTGACCTCACACGGCTAAGCTGAAGCACATGAGACCTTTCTAGACGGTCTTTAACATTGCCTACCAAAAGGGAAGATCATTTCTGGCTGCCTTAGGAGCAATAGGGCTGCAACCCAAGAGCGTTTCAGCCGAAAAGCCACTCCCAGACCTGGCCAGCTCCGGGAATAGCTGTTGTCACCTCTGGGCCCATGGTACTTAAAAGAGATCCTCTTAGTCGGTAATACCGCCAATTCCCTCTGATTACCATAATGACTGTAATTAATGCCTACGCTACCGGAGCAGTGTGTGCTTGTACAGCAGCCCTCCACCCACTGCCGGCACCCCCGGCCATTCCCCGCAGCGTACAAAGCAGCGGCAGCTGAGCACTCCCTGCATGTCCCGACACTTTTTGCATTGAGGCTGCTAACATGGGAATAATAGTAATGCAAGAAGACAATATTCTGACCTCATCTTCTGTTAATATCATGTTTCTCTTTGTTTTCAGTTTGGTCTTTTCGGGCTTTCAAAGGTTCTGACTAACAATGATTTGCCAGCTTAGAAAAAACCTGCAAGGTGTAATAAATAGTATGATTTAAGTACAGCATATGCTGAGAATGCAGTTATAAAAAAAGAAATAATGCCAGATATTCAGCTGCTCTTAATCAGAAAAACTCTGCTGAAGCGAAGGGTGTAATTCCAGTTTACATCTTTTGAGGATCTCATTCCTACCTTTACCACCAAAGCTGTTAAATGTGGAACATCGCTCCAGCACACTAGGTCCCTGTTAACTGAGAGCTGTAGAAATAGAAACATACCCGGTTTCGAGGCCTTTATAGGACTTGTTCTGGAAGGCAGGTTCCTGCAATGCACTGAATATTTTCAGTGCTGACTGGCTCAGGGGAGTGCTCACTCAGAAATCTTGCAAGGTTCGTTCCTGTTGTCTTCATCTTGAATGTAATGATTTATCTTTGTTGACACCTACAGGAGCAGGATAAGATCAAATAACGAACTGCTTTAAACTTCTTTAAATGACATGGGTGGTTTCAGGAAATATTTCCCAGCAAAATAATACAACTGGCGCTTCACCTGGCATCTTCCAGTGTCGTATACAATTCTCTTTGGCTTTTAAAACAAATGCAGTGAGGAAGCTGTGATTATTCAGGGGTGATGAAATTGCAGTTCTGCGCCAAAGCTGATTGTGGTGTTAACAGCTGCGGCTTCGCTGACTTCAGACAACTCTGAGTTTAGACCAGCAGTGACACTGACCTGTGGGTGGAAGTTCAAGCAGGAACTGCAGATAAAAAGGGCTGTAATGCCATCTCAAAATGTAGGGAAAATAAAAACAGCTGCATTTCAGTAAACACACACAAAAAAGTTAATTGGTTTATGAAGTAAGATGGTTTTGAATAACAGTTGAAATCGTAGAGGATACCTGAGGATTCCCTTTGCATGCATTTCTTGCTGAAGGCCAAGTTCAAAAACATACATAAATTGGACAGTGATGCTGGTACGCTTCAGTAAAACTATACTAATGCAAATGCAAATACACATAAGAAGTGCTCATAAATACTTGCCTATATAAAAACCTACATTTTTGCTTTCATATTATTAGCTACTCTGTTCACTGGCTTAGTTTACTGGCATTTTGGACTTCATTACTATATAAAGAAATACTTTTTGGAATCAGGGCTCATTATCTCACTTTATTAATAGTGGACAAATTTAGTCATAGTAAAATACTATTCATTAAAACGTTAATCTTTTAAATATGAGGGAAAAGAACAACTTACGAATCTGAAAAAAGTCCAGAGAATGATCTTCCCAAAGAGCGTCTTGAAATGAATTCTTCAGCAACATCTGCAAGCTGTAAGTCATCATTTTTTTCCCCTCATAAACATGTAAAATCATATACAAGTTCAGTCATGACTGTTAAATTGTGGATCAAAGCCACAGTTGGTTATAATGAAGGGAGTACTTAAATACGCCCACAAACAGCATTCATTATCAGTGCCACCAGGCCTGTTGTTGCTGCCTTCACTGCTTTTGAGAACAGACAATATTGATGTTTGGTTGAACAAATATACATATTTCTGATCTAAGTTTAAGGATCCCGTGAGCTGACACTGTCTCACAAGAGATACGACCTGTCAGGTCTCACACACTGAGAGGGAGGCTCATGCGTGTGGCTGCCATCTCCTGCTCCTCTGTAGTTTGGGCCACATCTCCTGTACTGGCCATGCCATGACTTCACTCTGGTTCCTTTACTGCTGTTTATTTGCTGACCAAAGTATTTGAATGCACCTGGAACATTCGTTACAGAGTAGGGGAGTGTGCTGGGTGAGTGCTAAAGATGATGAGAAGATAAGTGGTAGCTAATAGTTTCCCCATGTAGAAGGACTTCTTCCAGGACCCATTTCTCTGGTTAAAACAGTGCCATGCCAGCCCCTTCAACTCAGGTCTCAACCTCACATCACCCCTTCCATCATCCAGAATCTTCCTCATGCATTGAAGCAGATGAATCTTGAAAGGAAACATACTAATAAAGTTGGAAAATCAGTCAATCATTGTTGCAATTAAAGCCAGTCATCCAAAGCATGTCTGCATTCATGTTTCTATTAAGGTTGACATCATTATGAATCTCCAGATCTTATATAATTGGTGCCTCTTCTGTTCAAAGTTTGATTGAGTGTTGGGCATCGGGAAATGTATTTATGAGCCAATGAAAAAGTCATAAAATACTTTGATGAATTTGAGTGTCTAGTTTTATTTGTCAGCCACGCTTTCTTTGGAACTTTTCTCTTCCTTGGAATCTGAGGTACCTCCAAGAATTTCTAACTTCACATCTTTTTGGTGGATTTGTCCTAGAATATAACCCTTGGCAAATCATTCCTGCCAAAATGTCTGTGGCGGTTCAGAAATTACACCCTTCACAGATTTTTATCCTTGCTTCTCTGCCAAGGATTCTGTAGCTAGAGCTCTTCTAGCATAACATATCAGGTGAGTGCTCCTCATTGCGTACATAATCTGAAACTGTACCATGAAAAAACTCCTACTGCAGCCCCATTCTGCCATTTGAATTACAAAGTACTAATCTTCGCTTGATATCTTATTTCTAGATTTCAGCAATGTGAGTGGACAGAAATAAGATTTGTCGTCTTTTGCTGCAACTTGTGTTAGAAAGAAGGTCTACCCTCTTTGGAATTTTTCGATATAGCCAGTATGAAAGAAGGTGATTTTTAAAACTCACAATACTTTGCAATCAGTTCAAACAATTATTTTAAATTCTTTCTTTGCGTGTCTCCAAGTTTTCCTATTGCAACATGTTCTAGTCAGTTCAGAAATTAAAACCAGTGCTCCTCCACACGTATGCTATCCTTTTGGTCAAATTCCTTGTGATGTCACCATGACTCTTCTTTATTTGGCCTGAAAAACAACATTCATTTGTGTCATTTAAACCTTAAAAAAGTTTGATAGTTTGGTAAACAACTACAGGGATATCACATACAATAGTAGTATTTTTACAGCCTGAGGCCATGCCAAATTCCAAGCATGGGCATTGCAATGAGCAAACAGGGCCCCTGCCAACTTCATTTTGCTACCTATGGCACTAAGCTTTTCCTAGTACTGGAATCCTTGCAGAAGTTTCCATGACAGTAGTTGAGCCTCAGAACTGAATAAAATATTGTAGCTTTATCATTACAACTACTTCTCCACATTGAGTAATCTTGTGGACTCTAAATGAACCTTCCGTCTTTACCCACGTATGCTTGAATAAAGTCAGTTGCTTTTTCTTGCAAGTTTGCTGTTTCATCAACCATAATTGGATACTGTTTACAAGAAACCATTGCGAAAATAGCCCTCACAGACTTAACATCCACAATTTCTGTTATCTCATTTTGAGTAACTGGAATTGTGCATTTGTTTTGACCCTTTTCCAGTTGTTGTGAAGTACCAGGATCACATCTGCTTGCAAAAAGCAGTTGAATCAAGTTGCACACTCAGCTTCTGAGAGGCAGGCATGTCTTCAGCTTATTCAGTACAGTGATCTTGTGGTATAAATCTTTGTCTTGCAAGATGATGAATACGACTTAGAATTTTGTTATCATTTGCCTTTTTGCTTCTTTCTCCTGTGAATACTGAAAACTGAGCAAGTCACTGGCATTCTTTGTGGTTGCTTGAAGAACAAGAGCCTTAAACTTCGTTTCTGATGAGGGGACCCAGGCTATGTAAATGCTTCTTCTGAGCAGTTTATCAGAAGTTATTCGCAATTAAAAGCTGTATGGCCACAGAAACAGAGTGCATTATCAGAGACTTCAAAATAGAAACCCTGAAAATCTTCAAATTACAGTGAGCAGAGGAAGGTTTTCATTTCCCAGAGTTGCCCAGAAGGAAAGGCTTCAGTGGCCTCTGATGAAATATTTCAACTGTTTTCCTGGGATCAAGCACTGTTTGTTCTTGTTTCAGGTGCTGATAAGTATAGGCCATTACTACACCAAGAAAAAAGGCTCACTTTTTCTTAGAAATAAAATTCCACTTTTTAATTAAAGCTTTTAAACCATATTTCATTTTAAATGTATTTCACTTTATCTTCAGAGAAACATTACACTGTCTAATTATTTTCTTCGATCACTACTTATTACACTTCTTAAAATATACAGGACTCCTGACAAATGAAACTGTTTAGTCGAATTTGGGTGTACTTGTTAACTGTTCTTTATAACGCAATCTGAAACACAGCAGAATGATGAAGGGAAAGTTAGAAAGCTAGGTTCATACTAATCCACAGAAGAATTACCTTCTCTTTGTTCTGAGATAACTAGTTGTAACCAGTTTGTTAAAATAGAATTTTGGAGAAATAAATAAAAAATAAAATAAATATTAATAACATTTCCTGTAAACATTTTTTTTTTTTCTAAAAAGGTCTGGGAACTTTGTAACAAATACAAAATATTTCCAATAGCAAGAAGTAATTAAGCTGAGGTTTTGACTAAAAACTTTGGATCTCTTCTTCTATTTAAGAATCATCCCAAAGTCACACATAGATTTTGCAAAAGAGTGATGTAGATTTTTTAATCATAGTCTAACCTCACGGCAAGATCCCTTTACCTCAGTGCCTCATAGGAAGTTCCCAAATGACATAGGCCAAACTTTCACTAAGTATCAGCTTTGCTGTAATTGCCACTTGCCCTCACATTTTATTGTTCTTTTGAAAAGCAGGAAACCAGGAAAAGAGCTATGTCTGGTAGAAAGAAAAAAACTTATTATTTATTTATTTTTGGAGACGTCCTGCCAAATGCTTCAGGTTCATTTTCATGAGAAAGAGCAATATTACCAGAAGTGAAATATGTCTTTGTGGCTCTAAACATCAGCAAAATAGTGATGAATCAGAGAGAGAGAAGTACGCTGCCAAATCATAATTTCAACAGAGTATTGTTTTGTTTCTTTGTTAGAGATAAATCACTATTTTACCAAATCAAAGGACTAAGAAAAAGATCTCCATTAAACAAAGAGAAATGAACTGTCCTCTCTTTGCTTCATCACCAGGAACACAGTGGCTCTAAAAAGTAAAAAGCCAGGAGCCGTATCTCAGGGGTTTTTGGTCTAAATAGAAAACCTTGTTACATCTATGAAGTGTGAAGGGTACATTTTTCTCCCTGTCCCTTTACTTCCCCTTCTGATTTCTTTTTAAACTATTCTTTACTCAATGTTCACCATGAAGACCAGCAGAAGCCCACTTACAAAAGACCAGAAAAGTTTAGATTGTTCTGTAAGCTCAGGAGTAAATAGAGGTTTAGGCTTTTATTTTAAGTATTTGGTTGTTACTGACATGTTTCTTAATAAAATAAATGGTCATTTCAGCATGCATAATGACTTTATGTATACCTTAACAACTTTCTTAATGTTACGATCTTTTGTTGTTGTTACTTTTTCTATAAAGACCTTATCCCAATTAGTTATTGAATTCACAGTGGTACTGGTAATCTTCATTATTAATTTAACCTCTGGGGCATAAAAGGTTTTAGTTATATCTTTAACTTGAAATGTTTGTATTTAATTGAAGTGTGCATTTACATGCTTTTCTGATGTCAGATATTTAAACAAAAAAAAAATGTCTACAATTCAATTTCTACAGTAACATGCATTATTTTAAAAAATGGACTCTACTCTGTAACAGATGTCATATGTGATGAAGTGATTTTTATCCACACCAACTTATTTTCAGATGATTTGAATCAAGAGATTATTGAATGTGATCTGTATATAAACATTTAAAATCAGGGTTAACAGACATCTTGAAAACAAAAAATACTATAACATCTTTTACAAACGTTTCCACTGACGAAACACCCATGAGTCATATTTTAAAAGCTTTGCAATAAAAAAAGTTGCTATAACAGGGCTGTATTCCACACGCACACACAAAAACGGTTGGAAACTCACATTAGTTTGATAGTGGAATAATTCTATTCCAGAACATGTTCTTTTGCCAGCTTTTTTTTTTTTTCCTATGGAAACAGCAGATCTTTCCCCATGAAATACAAGGCTGGAAACACAGTGTACTCAATCACCAGAAAATCATGTGCATTTTTATAGAGCCTCCTTGTAAGAGGATAATACAATTAGAAATAAAAGCATATTTTACTTTTATTTACATTTCAGTCAATGAACTCACATTTTAAATGAAGAATTTATGCTTATCATTAGATGTAGAATTAAGTATTATTGATGAGGAACAAGTTTATAAAGCATTTTCTAAAAACTTAGAATTTTCAAAACCTAATGAAGCTTTGGTTTAGTTCACATAAAATCCTTTAAAAACTTACATTCTCAATGACTATTTAATTTACTAAAAAACTGAGTCAACCTATCGCTGGTTTACATATTCCAACTAGACACAAAATGAAGCAAGCAGATGTAAATCAGGCGTGTTTGTGCCTTGCAGCATTCGTTCCAGGAACAGAGGTTTTTAAGAGAGCAGCAGAGAGATGCTGCACACTACAAATGCTTGCAGGTGATGACCTTCAGAGTACTCAACGGGCCTGGCACCTGGCCACCTTTGATAAACCTTACAATTTGTTATGCAGATCTTTACTACTGAGGTACTAGCAGAAATGGTGCCAACAGACAAGAGTCCAGAAAGTGAGGAAAGTATTATACCAAAATATTTGCCTGGCATTCCTGGACGGGAAGCCTACCAAGAGCTATCACAGAGGCCTGGGGCAGATCCTCCAGCACACACAAAGTTTTATGGTTCAAGTGCAATCTTTTTCAGAGAAATTACGTGGGGTGTTTTATCTGGGAGGGCAAAACAGATGATCACAACAGTCCCTTCCACCTTTATGATCTATGAAAAATGAAAGATCCCATAAATGCCAGAAGAGTATTTGAGACAAAGATATGGCCAAGCCTGTGAAGAAGAGAATTTATAGAGCCAAGACTGGCCTAATATACTACAGCAACAAAGAGCAGGCCAGGGATGGTTTGTACAGAGAACACTCTGCTAACACAGCTGAAGGGTTTGGGAGAAAGGGCTGAAATAAATCAACTCTGGAATTTTTAATGGGATGAAAGATGTAGAAAGGCTCAGTAGGGCCATGTGATAACTTTAACTGAGTGAGATGCATCAAGAAAATGCTCGTTATGGAGGCTTCTATTGACAACACACTTTTCATGCAATGATTAACAGTAAGGCATTTTTTTTAATTATATTGTCCTTTTTAAAATGACCTTTTTAAATCCCGTCAGGCTGAAGAGAACAATACACAGCTCATGTGAATACCTGAAGGCTGATTTCTCTGCATCAGTATCATGTTGAGCATAATTTTACACTAGCTCCCCTATAGTACCATTCTTTACCAAACAGGGTGAACGCAGAAGGCACACAAGAATATTTCTGCACAAGTCGTGACATTGCCGAGGGCAAAGCAGCATGCTCAGGGGGCTTGCGGCAGGCTGGCTGGCTGAAGTAACCTCACCAGCTTCAGCAGCCAAGGATGACAAGAACAGAGTCTCTGTTGCCGTGGTACTCCCTTCCCATTAAATGGAAATGATCCCTGGGTTTCGTAAATGACGTCGCCCAATTATCCAACTGAAGCATTGCTAAACATCTTTAACTTAGCAGAGTTTATGCATCCTTTTGCTTCTTTTTCAATTGTTGTCTTTGATGTTCAGGCTGCACATGTTGTCTTAAGGGAGAAAGAAAAACTTTCTTCTTGTTCCAGAACAGCTTTTCTGTGTTTTCTTTTCGTAATACTGACTGAAGATAAAACTCAAGGGTTCATACTTGATCGTTGCCAGATACATTGCAAAAATATGCTAGTGTTGTTCCAGAAAGCCTGCAAATATTTGGGGGATACCTGTTTCAGATCTGCATCTGCTCTGTTGTCTAATAATAATTATACCCCAGAGGAAACCCACAGAAAAGAGGGGGAGAATAGGGACACTTTTGGGGTTGCCTGAAATGCCCCTCACTGGAGGAGCTGTAACAGGATTTTACAGGAATTTGAGACCCACGGGTCATCAGGATCTGGAAAGAAACTGCCTCCTGGAGCAGAGATAAAAATACTTTGTAATCATGTAACTGTGCACAGAAAGAATCTTAGCTGCAACATTTCCTAACTTCTGAGCCCTTGATTTTGCAACATACGTTTTCAACGGAGCGGGGAATGGTAGAGAGGAGTGGGCACGCAGACCACCTCTCTACAGTCTTAGTGAGGTGGAAAGAACACAGTTTTCTCGTGTTTGGTGGGATATTTGCCAGGCCTCCGTGGGATGTTAATTGTAGCACCTTTTCCTTGTGCGAATGCCTGTTGGGAGGAAATGACCACTTTCAGGCTACAAGTAAGTGCTCAGGAAAACAGTTAAGATGGCCTTAATGCATGTTTGGTTCCTGGTTATCGAGTAACTCCGGGTGACTAAAGCTTTTTAGTGCTGTTCAGAACAAGTGACTGCTATCAATCTTCCCAGTTTCTCATGGAAAACCTTTTAGCACCAAAATTTGACTTCTGTATCTATTTCAATGTTCAGTGTGAGCGGGTATTGGCCACCAGTGGTCTGCAGACCACAGTTCAGGAATCTGTGGTTTAAAATGCTGGCTAAATTAAGCAGAACTGGAAAGCTTTGGAAGGTTCTCATCATTATTGGCAGTAAAAAGAAAAATGGGTTTGTGATTTTTCTTTTTAAAAAAAAGTCTTCCTGTGTGCTTTGAAGGGACAGTTTGTCACTTTGAAATAGAAAGTATTGGTCTTGGGAGCTGATTGCAACAAGTTAGGTGTTCCATTAAAATGTCCCTTTTCCAGCATGATTAGCAGGCGGAATCTTCTCCATTTATAGGAAAACGATTCTGCATCTAGCTGCCTTTTGCAGTCTTTCACCAGAGGTCTCAGTGCCAAAAAAAGTCACAGTTGTCAGTCAGAGTTGCTACGGGTTTTGAAGGCAGATCTCTCACTGAAGTATAGTAATACTATTCTGTATGAGGGGGACTCTGTGTTATACTCCTTACCGCTTAAGCATCAGACCATGGATAAAGCAAACTTGCTATAAAACCGCTTTGAATAAGATTCTTACTTTCTTTTTCAAGACTGCTCAAAGGAGGTAATATACAAAAGAGGTTTTCAAAAATAAATTAAATTCCAGCTTACTTTTGTCATTGGGGTGCAAAATAACGCACAGCCGCTTTACCTTGGAGAGAAACTTTTGCTGCTCAAGCTCCCTGGCATGCAGAGGAGGAGCAGGCATTCCCAGCCACCCGGATGACTACTCTGCCCGCGACACGGAGCAAGGAGAAAAGTGCATTACTACTTATTGTGTGTCTGTCGATGCAGTGTATAATTCACAGACTGCCCTTCCAAAGCACAGCCTAGGTATAAAATGAAAGTGAAAGATGCCACAATCATTTGCACACTGCAGAACACATTGTACAACCATTACTACTCCTTTCGCTCAGTAGGTTCAAAAGCGATAATAATCTCTCACAGTATTTAAAGGACCATGTTTTATAACAAAATCACTAATATGTAGCTGTACACTTAGAAACATAATCTTGTATATTGGGAATTTTATTAGGTTAGAGCAGAATAGAAACTGAATGTCCTCTTCACCTGGTGAATTAATGTTTGCCGTACAAGTAATGTGCAGAATATCAGACTCTGTTATGTGACTTTTAGCCCTAGAAATAGTAATAACCAAGAGACTACAGGCTCTCTGCACATTAATTTTTGTACTTTGGCCCACCATCAGTGTATCAGCACTTCATACAAGAAAAGGACTGATAGACTCCTTTTTATTTTTTTCCATTTTGGGTTATGGAAAGTTTTCATTTCTCTAACAGGTAGAGAAAAACAAAGGTAGCTAATAATGGTGTCATTCTGGTTCTGAGAAGGCAACTTTGTCAAAAGAAGGCTGGTAGTGGTTCTATGTATTTCTCATTTAGCAAGTGTCCTAGTAAGAATGCACAGGATTTACACAATTTTTGTTTTTGATGATCTGTGTTCCCTGGAATAATACGACCTTATGAATAGTTCATAAGATTACTGTAAAAACTCTTCTAGTGTACTTTTATGTCTAAGCTTTTGCATTTGCAAAACCTTGAATTCAGCATGTGTGTTTGTTGTTTCCCATGTTTGATTTGAATTTAAGAAAGAAAAAATGCAAAGTCTGTTTTTCCTGTGTTGGGAACAGACTCAAACCCATGCATATGAAAAATGGTGGGTCTAAGACCTGAGGTAGCTTTGGGATGGGGATGCTTTGAAAAATTGATCTTTAATGAAGTGACTTGTCAAATCTCAGAAAGGGGTTAGGAAAAATCTGGGTTTAGAGAACTCCATTTAGTCAGAGAAAGAGGTGCAATTCAAACACATGAGTGACAACCTACAAAAAAGAATGCTTAGAAGAGTGATTGCACCCTGCAGCATGCATTTATTTCGCAGAATAAAAAGCACTCATACATTTCTGACCAGCATAAGGAGTAAAACATTGTAGTACACTTGCAGGTGAACAGTCCTGTAAAATACTGTGTGCTTTCTAGTCTCAAAAAAAAATTGTGGGAACTGAATGCAGGTTCAAGCCTTTATACAATTAACACCTTTTTTCTAAAGGATATGATTCCTTTTTGGTTTGGGTTTTTTTTCCCTTTTCCCTAAGGGGATTTCCATAATCTCTTCTAGCAGTATATTATCTAGCATGTTATACAATGTGTGGAGTGCACTAGCCTGGAATCTGAGACCTTAGTTTGCTCCAGTTTTCCCATATGACCTTGAACAAGTCAGATTTTTTTAACTTTTTTTTTCAAGAAACTAAAACCCTTTGAAGGTCAGACCTTAATCTCTCTTCTCTATCTTCTCTACCATTTTTTGGCGTTCTAAGTGGAGATAACAAGACTTTTCTATGTTACAGATTATAAGAAAAAATAAATTAAAAAGTTTAATTCAGTCAGATACTGAAGGTTTTTTTTAATAAGACTGCTAATGAAGCATTATACATGTAGTCTGCATATTTGTTCTTGCTGGGAAAAAATGATGAAATTACACAAACTATAATTACCGACTTGTCAGTCTCTGTCTTTGAAAGCAAGACACTGCCCATAAATTGACTTAACATACTAACTTGGAATTTAATATATGATAACCACTAAAAAATTAGGCAACTTTTAATTGTCACAACAAACCTGTTTAATCAGATCATTTTGAAAGATCTAAAATACAATATAGGTCAGTGTAAATGGAAGACTGAGAATATACATGCAGACATGAAAGAGTTCATATAGCTCCCTGTTATCGTGGCCCCAACAGAACAAAGTATTTTCTGCCAGACAGGCTATGGAAAACAGACATTTCGGGTGTGTGCAACTGGGAGTGATTTTCCTCTGGAATTAATATATATATGGAAAAGTAAGGACTACACACAGATTTTCACATAGTTAGATGTGAATACACAAAAGTACACATAGGTATGTGTATCCAGCTTATATAGATTGAGAAAAGCTTAAAAAAGACCCCAACCAAACAAAAAAAAAACACAACAAAAAAATAAAAGATTTTAAAATGACAGGCAAATAAAGAAGATAAAATTTCACAATGCTGGGAAAATGAGCTATGGCTTATTATTTTAAGAGCTTGAGTTTGACAGTAATGACTCTGTAATAGAAACATCAGTAGTTCTCTGTTTCTTATCATATTACCTAGGACAGAATAATCCTGGAATTCGCAGTTTGTGGCAGCGTTTTCTCATTTTTATTTAGCATAAAATTAGAATTCATTTAGAGTTTACATACTGAAAGAACAGGCCTATATCCACACACACAAACATATGACATATGTATGCATGTAATACTTAATTCAGCAAGTGGAAAATGTGCTGCAATCGATTCCTCACTTCATAGCTGTGAACCATACCACGGATTGTTTATTCAGTTTTCTTGGTAACTGTGATAAAGGACACAAATGTTCTTGCCCTAAAAGCCCATCCCTGAATGGTAAAAATGTAATTGCCACCCATCAGAAAGAAGGATTTTCCATTCTGGTACCACAAAACACAAACTCTTACATATACACACACCAGCACTTCACCAGCATCATACAACAAAATAAAATCCCTCTGTACCTCTCAAATTGTCAATCCTTTAACTCTAGACAGTGGCTTTAAGATGCTCTAATATGGCAATCTCTGATGCATCTTTATCAAATATAAGGTTTCTGGCTTTCCATGCATGAAATAAACTGCAAAACATAATGGCAGGCACAAATTTATTGAACAGACATGGGTGAGGAAGAACAATCTAGAACAATCAACAGAATACAAACATTAGTAGAATGACCTATCATGATATGAACATTCAGCTGCATGATTAGTCATTAGAGTTTAAAATACGTACTCAGGAATGAAGAATCACATTCTTTTCTTCTCAAGTATGTCTTCAATTAGGAACACAAAATGGTAGCTCTATTTAGGCTGTAAGGAATATTCATTCCAGTATATCAAAGAGAATTTCCTCTAATGTGTTCTGATGTAGAAGATAAATATCTAAAAGTCTAGCTTGAATTTAAAACTCTTGTATGATTTGTCCAGGGGTGATTTCATTTGCAAATGACTATGGAAGGGTACGTAGTGGAAGGAAGTAGGGCTGTAAGATTAAGTAAGGAAAGAGCAGACGAGGCCTCTCACAACACGTACCTGGGAGCTGAAGACAAGCTTACTGAGATGGACTCTGCCGCGAAGAAATGAGAGCTTGTACTGATGCATCACTTTTTGTTTCTTCAAACATGCCTTAACAAACAAATTATATTATATATTATTATATTAATTGTCTACTGCATGCTACTGTCATCCAGTCTCTCGCAAAACCTAGAACTTTCTCACACGGCAGACAACTTTTGGACGCACATCATATTCTTCCATCACAACAATTTATTTGGGAACCTGGGAATAGTAAAGCTATTGGACATAGAAAGAGAACAGAACTCGTAGGGAGAGGAAGAATGGAAAAGACATTTGAAGTGTTTCCCAATGGGAAAAATGAGAGGTGGAAGGATGAAAGTCACCAAAATACAGAGAAACTCTGGGGCTAAGCAGAAGCAACCTCACAGTCAACTTTTCTATGAACTTGGCATTTTCTTTCATTTTGTTTCAGATGCTTTTTTCTGTCTCATATTTTCCATTAATTATAATTTTAATTTGTGTCACACTGTGCCTTTTTAATCAGTTGACTCAGTAGAGAGATCCGTTTATCTCTGATTTCAACCTTTCTAACCTCTCAGCCTCTCTAACCAGAAGAAATATGTTAATTATGCAAAAAGTGAAACATTGAAAGGTCACAAAAACCTACCGAATAGTGAGACGTAAATTATATGTCTTGGGACCGATGTGTATGCTTGTCAATCTATCTGTATTCACTCAAATACCAAGCTTATCTTAGCCTTCTTCAGGCATGCACTTTACAGACTTCCACGTCACCCTTCAGCTAAGTTCTCCAGCACTTTTCAGGCCATTGCTACTTCCATTTTCCTTTGCGCCAGTCTGACTTTTCAGCCTTTTTCTTGACTAAGCTGTAGGGAATAGGGAAGAAACCACAGCAGAATGCTGCTAGAGAGGGATGTGAAACCTGGAAAGGTTCCTCTGCAAGTGTGGCAACAGAAAAGGCACGAAAGATGCCCTGATGGTGTGCTGTGTGGGAAAGCAGGGATGGAGATGAAGGCACGGGTCTACCACCCAGGATGTGAGCCTTGACAGGTCTGCCCTGCTCTGTGTCTGCCCTGCGTTCTCCCTTCTTGGCTTCTGGTTCAGTTTTACGTCAGACGGGGAGTGCCACCTACTGGGTGACCTTCTGAAAGTAAGTCATTAGCTTATGATTTAAGATAATTGTAACAGGAATTTATACAGAGCAAAAACACAGCAAGGGCCTAAAATTAATGAATCGGCTAATCAGACTCGGTGAGGACAAATTGCACTTAAAGTAGCTCCCCGACAGTTTCAAGACCAGCTTGCTGCCACTTCTAGTAATCCTTTTCTGGCATGCTGGTCAAAAATCTGTAGAGCTGATCATAACTTGCCCTCTTTACGTGTAATGAAGCTTTTCAACAGCCAGCATGCAGAACCTACCTGCTTGCTAAATTTCCCACAAATCTTAGGGTTTGATTCTAAGGTGTGATACCGTTGTCTTTATACACAAAGGAAAAGAAAGAACCGTCCATCAGCGCTTGACAAAGTCTTATATCTACACATAGCAAAGTCAATAACAAAATACTCTCAGTCCTCCTGGAGATCCTGTAGGGATTTTTTATGGTTCACTCAGTATAGCGGTGAAAAGCGAATGGATGATATGGATCAAACTTTTCCAAGCAGCGTGTTTTAAATGTGCACACATATCACTCTGCTAATCCTGACTGGAGAATTCCAAAAGCAGGGAGACTCACAGCACACACCAAGAAAGGCAGACTGCTGTCTTAGCTGGGGACATCAGAGAAGATCAATTTTATGAATTTTTTTAGGTCTTCTTAGCTATTTAGTCTCTTAGATGTGCCTCAGAAAGCTGGTCTAAGGAGGTTTAAGGAATAACTTTATAGAAAATGTTGCAAACTCCAGATAGAAACTTCATTTCTATTACTTTCCCTGTTACAGGAGGTGTTCTAAACTAAGGAGAAGGTATAAAAATGTGGTTCTCTATAGCCAGATTTGAGCAGCTGTGACACATCAGGTACAGCACATCCTCTGCCTAAGAGAAGAACAACTATGATTTCCAAACAAAAACATTATGCTTGGTTAGTGGCTGAAGTTCACGTTACACATGATATCTCAATCTTTATCTGCAGTTATTTGGGGGAAAAAATCAAAACAAAATGCCAAAAATACATACTATTGAAACAAAAGAGAAAGCATTGAAGACATAGCTGAACTAAAAGAGTGATAAAATTGCAGAGGTTCAGCACCTGATGATGGGCCTCAATGGGCTGCCCAGGAAAATACGTCTAGGTCTGTAGTGAATGTCTTGGCTTCAGAACCAGAAAGGAGGCTGCTCAGAGAAAATCAGTCAGGGTCCAGCACCTGACTAGTGCCAAAACACACACTGGAAAGGTGGAGGTGAGCGCTTAATTAAATGCAACGGCAGTGCCATCATTTCCCAGTCTGACTACCTCCTGATAAGAGAAAATGGTGTAAAATATGGCAATGTGATCCTGTGAGAGCTGACTGGAGTAAATTAATCGACTTCTGTGTGAAAAGGCTAGCAAACGACACAATGTGACTGCAGCAAAGGGTAAAGCAGTAGAAAAATCACACATACTGGCATTAGTTTAGGTTTTTAAGATGATGGTCAGTGACCAATCAACACGAAGGTTTCAGTTCAGTGGCCACCTGTGACCAAATAAAAGAAGGAGAATATCCTGCTGAGGGGATTTTGAAGGGACTACCTACAAGGAGATGGAGCGGAGTTGAGAAGGCAAAGCCAGGATGTTCACAGCAATTCATAGGGGAAAGACGAGAGACAATGCACGTAAATTGAAACAAGAAAAATTGAGACTAGTTATAAGGAAAAACCTTCACCATGAGGACAAACAGGCAATTGAAACAGGTTTCCTGGTTATGAGGAGGGTGTGTTGTCTTCATCCTTTGTTTTCAAGACCATGATAAAGCCCAGAGGAACCTGGTCTGCCCTCATAGCTGCTGTGAGCAGGAAGCTGGACTAGATGCCTCCTGAGGTTTCCTTCCAGCAGAATGTTTTGTGAGTTTATGATTATATTATACTGTGAAAGTAAATAACTGAAAAATGATTTAGACTGATAGAAATCTACATGGGAAGAAAATGGTTTAAAAACTGGTTGTCAGAAAAAGAACTATATGTTTTGATGAGAAAAACAAAAAAAGCCCAGTAAAATTTAATTATATAAAGATCACACAAGCATTCAAATACCCCAGCTGATGTATAAAGACTGCACAAGAACTGAAATACCTCAGCTCATCGGTAATGACTGTGAATAACAATGTTGGTTTAAATGTTAGTGGTCAGGCTGAATAGAGAGAGAGGTTGGAAAATCCCCACAACAGGAATATGCTAAATAAACTGCAATGTCAAGTGAACTAGACAATGATTAAGCAGATCACAAAGTACATGTCAAATTGGTGGTCAGCAAGGAAGGCAGAAGAATGACTACTGCATAGAATGAAAATGGGATTTCTCAGGAGAGTTCTGCATAAAGGGGCAGATATGCAGAGAAATTATAATGACAGTCTAGGGAACCCCTCTCACAGAAAAGCTGGGTGGAATGAAAAATTGCACCACGGCCACAAAACCCCAATTTATAAAAGTTTAAAAAAATCACAGGAAAGAACAGAAAGAACTGAAAGAACCTGTGGTCAACTTGAAGGTAATGAATGAGATCTGCTGACTCCAAAAACAGTATAATAAGATTACTTAATTTCACAGATCTGCATAACATTTGAAAAAGGAAAACAGAATGCAATAATAGTCTCATTAAAAATAATAGTTACTGATATAAATCGAGTCAGAATTTCACCCCTGGGTTTTGTTCGAAAAAGCTGGTAATCTTGAGATGCACCCTAGGAGGACTATCTTTTTGTGAGTTGATCTGCCCTTGGTGTTATACTAATAAATGCTATGTGAACACGCAGCTCTAGGCTGAATACAACAGATGATGCAAAGGGAAAAGACAAAAAGAAAACACAGATATGAAATTGCTCCATTTTACCTGCTCTTATAAATATTTTTAAAGGGTTCCATTGTCATGCTAGTACTAATACATTTTCTTGCATTTAATACCCAGCTGATCAATTGTAATAATAATAATTTCCAGCTCGTCCATCTCCACTTAGCTTTCCCATCTTTTGTCTTAGATATTGTTTCATATATTTGGCCACTTTTTTTTCATTTTGTCTTCCCATCATTCATCTCTGGTGATTTTTAAGGCAACATTTCTCTTTGAAGCTGGTCAGGAAGCATTGTTCTGCTTCCACAAAAAAAATTACTTTTTAAGAATTACAAATCAGGATGAAATTCTGAAAGATAATTATTTTTTTCTTTTAAATGGGAGTCTAAAGCTACAATTTTTAAAAGAGCAAAACATTCCACAGGCTGAGTCCATGTTTCTGAAGCCAGCTATGTTGCCTGGGTTCCTTAGTAGGTGCGTGTTTGGGCAGTGAGTTCCCAGGGGCTCTGAGCTTCCCAGTCCTTTCACACACTGCATTGCAGTGGCCTGGAAGGACTGAGATCTTTGGACTCAGGAACCAGCAAGTTTCTGAAGAACGAATTGATGACAACTCTGGGATCCTGGTGCCTAGGTCAGCTGCCAAGGTATAAAACCCACTTTGTTAAAAAAAAAGCCAAATGAGTGCCTACAGAGATCAACATCCCCCAGAATATTTCAATTTTCAGCAGATTAGTATTCTCCAACAGAAAAACTTCACATCAGAAAATGTCCAGTTGTCATATCACCTTATTTGCATTTCTGCACAACGGGCCTGTATAGACAAAATACAGCATTTCATCAGGGCTCCAGCTTCCAGCTTCACTGATCGTACATTGACCTCTTCCCAACGCCAAATCTGAATTTACCTTTCTAGACAGTTTGGAAGCCTTTTTTATTGTAGCATACATGAACCCATCTGATTTCTGCAAGAGTCCTTGATCTAGATGCTTTGGGGTTTGTGCTAATATAAAGAAATATGAGCTTTTCCCTGTCAAAACATTGTGAAGCAGGCATTCAGTAATCACGTTGACAGCTTGCTCTTCCCAATAAGTTCTTTGGGCAGGACATCATTAGCTCATGTTATATATCACAGCGAAGGGTGTCATGCCCAGTAGTGCTTGGTGACAGCTTTGCATTAGATAAAATGAAAGACAAAAAAACCCAACACCTACCCCCCTCTTCCCCCCCCAAAAAAAAAAAAACCCTGCCGTTTAAGAACTAGAAAAGAGCTGTTCGGTTTTCTTGTGTAGTTACCATGTGTTTGTTCCTCAGCACTAGAGTAATGCACCTCCTCTTGGAATAGAGAAGTTATGACTTCGTATTAAAGAACTATGTTTTTCCCCTTGGTTTAGCAAAAACTGAAAGATTTTTATTGATGTCAAAGTTTCAAGATGGTACTGAACCTGTTTGTTAAAGAAACCATAACATATTAAACTGTTAAAACCTAAAGGAGACAAGAAGGAAAGGTTATGACTGAGGTAGAAAGGGAACCGAAAAGCTGAATACAAAAATGGGGGAGAGATGTGAAAGTTCAGGGGAGACCGGCTGGTTACTTATGACTGGTCATCTGCTGTCAGAAATATGCATAACGTGAAAAGAGTCTACTTTATTGCTCCCAGTTCTCATCTTTTTACACTCCAATCTGACATTTGCATATAGGACAGCTGATTATGAAATACCTGTTGATATATTTATTGCCTTCTGTTCGATTAGCGGTAATATGGCTGGAACAAGATTCTTAGTGACTTCAGTCTCACCCCCCTTTTATGATATAGGAAGTTATACTGCTTGCTTTGAGTCAAATCTGTTCTGACACTGGACCCATGCCTTGAAATAATATTTCATTATATGGCTTTAGATATTTTACAGTGGTTCTTTTTGACTAATGCTCCCATGCAAGAGAAAGTGCAGTTGTACCAAAACCATGCAAGAGAACATGAAGTTGTAGAAAAAGTCTTCTAATTATTCTAATTATTTAGAAATATTTAAAATACTGATTTTTTTTAATTCAATTAAATGATCTTGTATTGTTTTCATCACTCTAACAAAAGCTCAGTCTTAAAGAAAACTGATGCCACTTAATTTCTTCAGAGTTTTCACTATTGCCTGTAATCTTTGGGGCTCTGAAGACAGAGATTAAAAATGCTTATGCTCATTTCATGACCCTGTCGCTAACATAAAAATGTGCCCTAGTCAGTTCAGGGCTTCAGTATTTGCATCTAGAAAACACAGAGTATGTGTACTTGACTTTATAAAATATTTGAACATCTAAAGTAATCAAATTTCAACAAGCTTAAGAGTAGTAGGTTCCCCGTGGGATTTATTTCATGGTAAAATGATGCTCCAGTTACGTTTTTCCTTTTTTATATTCCCCTACATCTTGCTTTGATCAGTTTTACTCACTTCAATTATTCCAAGCTGAACCAAAATTTGCTTGTAGTTCACTTTTAAATTTAAGTAAATTTTAAACTGCCGAACCCCAAAATTATAGATATAGTTTGGATTTTCCCAGTAGAAATCTGAACAACTGCACAAACCAAATTTTCCTGTAAAATATAATATAGGTTTTCCCAAACTGATATTTGATGTCATATTTTGACGGAAACATCTAGACAAGCATTAATATCACCAGATGTCACTAAACCGTCATTTCCTTTTCAAAGATTCTACATCGTTGTTTTCCATTTGGTAAGATATTTATATTTCATTAGTTTAGATTTCATCTCCAGATATGACTTCGTCTTCTACGATTGCTTTGCTTATCACCTACCTTGTGTGCAAACCACTGTGCTGTACGCTTAAGCGTGGGGTGGCTTTTTTGCTCGTTGTGTATAACTGGGGCTGGGGGGGAGCAGGTAAAGACTTCTTGTGGGTTTGTTTTTACAAAGTATTCTGATTTTCTGTTTCTCCAAGTAACATAAGAACCTCAATTTCTGGGAGATTAATATGCTTTTTTAAACTAAAATACGAAAAACTCTCTCCCCATTGAGAATATGTAAAGAGACTATTCATACCTGGCTTTCTGCGAAACTTGCTTTAGGTTTCATATGTACCAAAATAAGTGTTTTGCTGAAACTTTGTAGAGGCAGCAGAAAATGAATATGCAACAGCAGAAAGGCAGCCATCCCTACGCTTCTCGTGTTCTAGTTTTCAACAAAAGCCAGACTGGCCCCTAAGGTCTGCTTTGAAGGGGATACACCAGCTTACAGTTGTCTCTACACGTCTGCCTAAGAGGGACAGAGGGCTATATAGTCCAAAAAGCCTCCACCTTGAGACTACCAAGGGGAAGGTAAGGAACTATCCTGGCCCTGCTAAAACAGCCCAAGAATTCCAGCTGTCCCACTGTGCAAACACCTGGCAGGCCCTTCATGCACCCTGGCAGCACTCAGGATCAGCCCTGGAGACCTCTGAGTGGGAGACCGGTGTCACCAGTAACACCAGAGTAACCAAGTGGCGCTCACGTTGTGCAATGCAAGAGAGGTTCCAGCATCACCTCTTACCTCCCTGTTCCTGGCTCCTGGGCTTCCAGTTATCTTATTCTATGTGGTCAATACCCAGCTACCTCACTTTTGTGCCATGTTCTACAGTCACCAAAAATTTTATGTGGTCCAGAATACGCGGCTTATTTAGAAATAAGCATCTGGTTTGAACATCTCTCTTGCTAACACTGAGAATATATTTGTTCTGAATATAGTAGCTCAGCTTGCCTGAGTGTCATCATTTTAATGCATTGCTTCTGCCTGAAGAACCTTGCCACTGTCCACTGATTTGTCATCTCTGTAGCTTGGAGCACGCTTCCTTTGCTTAATGGGATTTTAATATAGCTGTGACTCTTCCTAGTTCCCAGAGGCTACATTTACCACATTTCTTTTTGATCCCTGCTTTTCCTGTCTGTCTGTGGCATATATATACCTTTTTCATTAAAAACAAAACTTTCAAACTAGCTATCTTTTACATAGCATTAATGTTTTCCCTTCCTGTTTAAGCTCTTAGTTATACCCTGGTTACAGAAACTTGGTTACCCTTTAAACTTCACCAAAACTTCAGTCAATTCCTTCTCTGTTTTCAAGGACCAAACCATTTATGTCACACACACACCTGAAATAGTCTGTTTCAGACTGCACCGGACACATTTGTAGTTCCTGGAAATGAAGCTTTCCCTATTACTCACCTTCACAAGTATACATCTATTTCTTTTAAACCTGACTTTACTAGTGAGAGAGTTACTAAGAGTGAGCCCCTAATAGCCCAGCTAGTGTTTAGGCAAAGAATAGGCTCAAATAATATTTCTGAAGTTCTAAGGGCATTATTTTAACAAAATACTGCCAGAACTCAATGAGGAGGTGACAGTCCATCTTAATCAAACATTAGTGATCATTTTGAAAATGGTGTCAGTGTGTTCCAAAAATGTATTTTTAGAAATGAAAATGCAAAAGATCCAGAAAATTTGCATTTAACCATCAACTTCCCAATGAACTAGAACTCATTAAAAAAGAGGTATTTGTACATACACAGAAGCACTCTAGAGAAGGGAATTTTGTGCCTACTTCTCACTTGATGCAGCAGTTATTTGGAAGGGCTTCCAAATATTTTAGTTCTCTAATGAGATTAACTCTGAGCGTATGTTTACATCTATATTAGATAATACATATGATATACAGGAATTATAATAAAACACAGTCAAGTTCACTCAAAAACCTGGCGGGAGAAATATTTTAAAATCTGTGCCTTATTGTCTCTAAAACATCCCTGAAGAGAAGTCCACTTGCTTTAACAGCTTCCAGATGTAATGTTAAGAATGTAGTAACCATGAAGGAGGTCTATCTAATTTATAGCTTGAGTATTTTCTTCATGTTGTGATGCAATGCTATAAAAGGCCATATATATTGAATTCCGCAAGCTACTTGCAGACAATGAGAGACCTATGAAAATAATGTTTATGAGAAAAAAATACAGGAGTGGTTTTAACCTATCCTTTTTGATACAATGTGCTAGGATTCTTACTACTTTCACAGTGAGCTAGAAGAAAGTGATAATACAATGAGATATTTAATCTGAAATAGAAGCTATGATTTTAGACAGCATATGCAGGCAAAATAGTGCACTTCAACAAATGTAGCACTGACCTGGGCATGAGTTTTCCCTTTGGTGAATTACTGTTTAGAGGTCCTCTTATCCAAAAGTTTAATGAAGATTTTTTGCTTATGCCAAGTGGCAGATGCATGGGTTACAGTGCAGAAGCACTCGTCCTTTCTCTCTCAGAAGTTGCACATGGGCTCAGCATATTATACAGCAATGAAGAAAAAGGAATACATTTTTACACGTTTGTTATGAGTACTGACCTCACAGCAAGCAAGATCTCTTTACATCAGCGAAGTCCTCACCACTGCTTTTTCTGCAAAGTTTTATCTGTTTTATTGCTGATTTCTCCTTTTCTTTTAATAGCGCTTAGGCAATAACAAAAAAATTTCTGTATTGTCCTTTATGAAAAAAAAAGTAAAAGACATATTAGAAGAATGACTAATTTTTTAAAAGCTATTCCTAAAATAACAACAGATCATTTAGGATTAGGGATATTTTATTGTACTTTTGATGGAGAAAACAAGGCATACCAGGACAGTGTTTATACTGTTTAAGCAGTTTACTTATGCCTTGAATTACATTCCTCCAGGGAATCTATCTGTATCTATATTTTGTCTTTGCTCTCGTCCATCTCCATAGCAACATGTTTGTTCCTACGGAGAATCTGGGTGAATAATTTCAAATTGAGCCTGAAATTTTTAAAACAAGGTTTCTGTTCTCTACAAAATAATTATGGACAAAAGCAATTTTTAAAAAACTCAAAAAATAAACATAATTTTGCCCTTGTTCCTTTTACCCTACTCTAGACATGGTTAGCTCTGAACAACCCTTTGATCTTTCTTTCCCGTGATGTTCAGACTGGGAGCAGGCTTATCCACATGACTTCAGCAGCTGTTATAAAATCTGGTGGGGAATTTGTCATTCCTATTTGAATGGGTCACTTACTGTATTCTCTAATTATGTTGTTATATACACACATTCCAAGTTTTTTCTCAGAAACTGGGATCTTCATTTAAAAAAAAGACCCCAAACCCCAAAAATCTCATGAGGACGGGGAGGGGAAGAAAACAGAGCAAGATGACTTTAAAATGACTTTCAAAGTAATATAGGTCATTTTAGATGTGGTCTTTAAATTATAGCCAGTATCACTTCCTGCTCGTATTTGTAGCTGTTCTCTCTTGCATCTCAGGGAAAGATTCTATGGCTGAGAACTATTTATTGCTACAAGATAACCATGTTAAAAATAGTTTTTAAAAAAGATTACTGCTCTTTAGCATTAATGGTAATGAAACAATTGTTTCTTCATGTCTTCAAATGTATGCACTCAGAGAAAACAAAAAGGGAGGATATTTCCATCAGAACCTACTGGAAAATAAAATAAATTTAAAAAAAAAAAATCAGAGAAAAAAAGCCATTAAGACAAGATTATCCCTATTTATATAGTATGGGTTTTTTTCATGAGTTTTCATAGACCGGTAGGTCTTTTAAGTCTAGTAGTAAAATGATCCAGCTAGTTTTTCACTCAAATAATTTCAGGAATTCTCACGGAATTGCCAAATTTGTCTGACCAAAGCCAGCTTTCCTGCATGGCACAACATAGCAAGACTGAAAATCCCATGTATAAGCTAGCATAAAAGGAAGGACCCTTGTTTTGTTTAATTGCTCAGGTGGTGTCAGCCTATTGAATCCAGCTCAGATAATGCCATTCTTCCCACTTACCAGAATTCCTGCTGTGAAGTTTGAACAAGTCTGCAATATTTTAAGGCAGACCCAGCATCTGCATCATCTGGAGGTAATGAGGCTTTCATTCTCTGTGCCAGCTATTCAAGTCTTATATCTGATACTCAAAAGTTTTCACAGATGGTCCGTTCCAACCTGTTCTTTTTCTGCTTCCCCTGGGTTTGTATTTTTTCAGCCATTTCCCATCTGCCTGCTTTAAGATCTTTAAATAGGTGGAATATTCTGGTGAAAGGAATGAATACTTTTATTCTGCCGCCAAATTCTTTCCCAATGATGCCACATGCACATTAGAGCTGGCACGCCCATATTATTTAAAGAAGTAAAAAGTTAAGAAGCAAAATATGGACCTGTTTTATATAACAGTGAGTCACTGCTGCATTTCAATCATAGACTACAGACAATAAAAGAGAAATGAAGTGACAATGATTTAATTGGCAGTAATAGACAAAGGCTGTATAGAGACAACATTATCTCTTTTAAATGACAAAAACATGTTCATTTACGGGATAGGTGCCCTGCCATCAGCCAACGAAGACAGCTTTAAAAATCTACATGGCGTAAGTAAACAGGACATACAATCATGGAAGTGGTTTCTGAATATCACTCAGAACAATATACTTGAATGATACAAAAATAACTGAGAAACAGCTTCTGAGTAAAGAAAGATCGTATAATTCATTTTGAATAAAAGTATCAAAAGAAATACATTCCTATCCCGCAAAGTAAAAAAAAAAAAAAAAAAAAAAATAAATTAGGCAGTATCTGTGATGATTTGTTGTTAAATCTTTTAAGCCAACCTTTCCTAGTTCAGCTAGGGAAAAAAAGGAACATAGAAAAGGGTGGCAGCTTTGTTTGGAACCAAGACTGGATTTCTGTAAGAAAAAAATCCCATGTGGCATGTGTGGCTTTTATTATTGCAATGTGTGCACTGAACTAGTCAACCATCTTCAAATTTCAGGTTGCAACCCACTTGATTTCAGTGGGAACAACAGGGCAAATCAGCTCCTGCCTAAATCAGGTATCCAAAATTGTGTTGCTCAGATCTGAGGTACCAAGCCAGGCCATTTTTGAAAATTTGGGTTCAGTGTATAGCAGACTATATTCACTTGCAGAGTCCACTCATATTTGTAGTTCAGTACTTCTGCTTGAAAAATCTATGAACACCTGCAGAAAAAAAGAGGAGCACGTTCATCAGAATTAAGGGTACTGAAGACAATTAAATTATTAGTCAGGTTCATGCAGTTTTAGTGTTTTCTGTCCTAAAATTCGAGCTGATAAACATGTCCTGCAGTGTAACATCTGTGTAACATCCCACAGTGAAAATCAGGGGCATTCATCAGCTCTGTGGAATATAAATTAAAAAAACAAGACAGTGAAGTACTGGAAGATGTTTTTTGTGACATGAAGAAATAGGAGAATTAACAAGCAAGTCAGGAATAAAACACTGAAATGTGAGAAGAAAAAACAACACGAGACTCATTTCAATAAATTAAAATGATCAGCAAGTCTCACAAGCAGTTTTTTAAAAGCTGGTGGATAGATACTTCAATGAGATGTTATTTAAAGGCTAAAAGCCTTTTCTTGACAAAGGAATATTTGGACACTCACCATCTAATAGCAAACAGTCATGGATAAATAAGTTCTTCTCTTCAAATCCAAGGACTGTCTCTAAATGTGTGGAGACATCATAGGAAGCCCCTGGGAATACCGTATGTGTTTTGGATCACATAACAACTAAATGACTTTTAACTGTGGTTATACTGGAATCTATGTCATACTAGTGGCTGTATGAGGATACATAGCATAAAAGTTAAACAGCTAGTTAACTGAACAACATGAACAAGATTTTTATCAGTCTTTGGTACCGTGCATATTTGTACAGCCTCATCTCATTCTAAATAAACACTACACTGTCCTCATGAAGGCCACAGTGGCATGGCATGTCAGAACAGGTTCTCTTCACAAACGTCTTTTGTATGTATCTATGTTAAAGAAAGCTAGGCCGGAACAAATATGCTTTGCTCTTGGAAGAAAATATGGAAATATGTAAGGTGTTTTAAAACCTGCAGATGGTAATTCCACTGTTCTTTTGCATACATAAGTCTTACTTTAGAAAAGTAAGAAGAGTTTTACAGAGCTGGAATAAGGGCAAAAAATACCATATCATTCATGTACGAGACAGATTGATATTCTCACTCACCAAAATAGTAAGCCACAAGTTAGGGCACTTGCCCAGAATTTGAAGCTTGTTAATCCAGGGAGTGCCTTAACAAATACATTAGCTTTTCCATCTTGAGTTGGCGAACTTTTGTCCAGGACAATGTATCCAAGCCTACGTATTGCCAGAAAATATTCTGGTTTCAAAAGAGGAAAAAAATATATAGTTAAGCACTTTTTGCTGGCTCTACAGATAATTAATTAAGAGTATATTATCACAGAATCATAGAATCATAGAATCATAGAATTGCTGAGGTTGGAAGGGACCTTTAAGATCATCAAGTCCAACCATTAACCTACCCTAACAAAACCCACTTCTAAACCATGTCCCTAAGTACCATATCTGCCCTTTTTTAAAACACCTCCAGAGATGGTGAATCCACCACCTCCCTGGGCAGCCTGTTCCAATGTTTAATAACCCTTTCAGTGAAAAAATGTTTCCTAATATCCAGTCTAAACCTCCCCTGACATAACTTAAACCCATTTCCTCTTGTCCTATCACTTGTCACCCGGGAGAAGAGGTCAGCCCCCACCTCTCTACAACCTCCTTTCAGGTAGTTGTAGAGGGTGAGAAGGTCTCCCCTCAGCCTCCTCTTCTCCAGGCTAAACAACCCCAGCTCCCTCAGTCATTCCTCGTAAGGTTATCAACTGCTAGGATAGCACCTAGCTAACTCGGGATAATATTAACAATCAGAAATAGTGCTTTCTGTGGAGCATTCATACGGAATTGAACACAGCTCAAACACTACAGCATGAATTAGCCAAACATAAATTTGCACCAACTACCAAGAAGATGAACCCTTCAGACTCCTTCTCTTTAACACTCCATCTCTTTTTGGTTGGCTTTAGCACAGTCTTCTTCCATGAAATGTTCTTATCCAATATCCCAAATCATCTTGTTGGCAGCGTGATCTTAAGTGATGAAAATTACTTACAACATTTACATTTCACGCTACATGTAGATACACTCATTCACATAAAATAAAATCCTTTACATGCACGCTTATATACACACACATAGATTTTACGACAGATATATAAAAAGACATAACAAAATGTGTTAACAATATAGCAAAGTTACCTAAACACAAGTTATCCCCCTGCCAACATTCCCTGAAGTCTACCCATTGCATTGAGTAAGCTATGGGTCGTGCCTTTCTCCGTAACAGTTCTCCCTGAGCAGTTCCTCCTGAAAAGGCTTACCTAGAAATGTAGACATAATTTCTGCTTTTTCTATTTCATCACCTCTTCTGTAGCTCTGTCCCTCTGTTGTGTTTCTGTTTAGAGAGTAGAAACACTTCTGCTTTAGTGTTTCTCTCCATTTAATGCTGTGGTATAGCAGGCTACGGGTGTTGCCTAATTTGAAAGCCTTGGCCACTTTAAACATGGCTGTCAGCAGCAGTTGCTAAGAAACTACAATTTAACTGCTTTCAAATACGGTTTTACTAAAGTGGAATTACCCACACCTGCTATTATTATTTATATAAGCTAATGTGTAATTTCTTCTTCACCATACCGGACACGTCCCCTCTTCCCTCCCATCGCACTAAGGCCCGCCCTTCCAGCAACTTGTGAGATCATTTCTTATCTCATCCAAACAAACATTTTAAATCACTCCCATATCCCAAATATTACCCGGGCAGGGAAATGTGTCACAAAACATCTTAGTGTAGCTCCACACGAGACAGAACACAAATGCCCAGCTGGTCACTGTCACTTAGAAAGCCACTATTATAAGGCAGAGCCTCCAAAGACGTTTTACCCCAAGAGAGATTGCACGGCTGAATAGGAGGTGGATGGGCATTTTTTAATTGAAGAAAATGTTTATGCAGTAATAAATTATTTAACTAAGAAGTGGAGCGTTTAGCAACACTGCTTCTAGTAGGTCAGCTGCCAATGTTTTGTTATATGAACCAAAAAAAAATGCCAGTAATAAGGAATATACACGCAAGAGGAGTGGGTTCTTTGGGGTGGAAAACTTTTGTCTTTACCTTTTTTTATCATGTAAACATCTATTGGTGCCTCTTGAATAGCAAGGGCATCTTTTATAGTATCTTGGCTGTATTCCACATCAGCTCAGACCCTTCTGTTTACTAAGTAATTTCAACCATGTGAATTAGGTGCCTTATTCTTTGCTTCCTGGAGGTGAATGCAATCAAGCAGGGACTTGAATGAGAGGAATTTTGGGGCAGATAATGGGAGTGACCAATTAAAATGCAAAAAAAAAACCTGTAAAGCTTGATGCCTGCCCTTTTTATGCAACAGGAGGTGAACTAGCATGCAGCAACACAAGGCAGTAAGGGGATGTGTTAATAAGAACAGCGTGGCACCTCTCCATCAGTGGGAAAAGCTAGGCTTACTTACCTCTTTGCTTCCACTCTGTTTCCACCCAGAGCTAACTAGACACAAACCAGTGAACAGGTTCTGCAGGGAGGCAGATGTCCTCAGTCCAGGTGTGTGTTAAAACAGCTGTAAGTCTTCTGAAGAGACCTTTGGTTGTACCTGAAGAGTCAGAAGTACTGGAAATGGAGCTTACATATGTCTGCAGTCATTCACATGGGTACACACAAAATAGAGAATGTGAAAGAAAAAAGAGAAGGAAAAGGAGAGAAAAAACAAATCTTCTTACCTAATAAATACCCACATACTCAGACAGACCTTCTACATTTACAAGCTGTTTAAAAGAAAGTTATATTTTCTAAGGCAAATCTTGATGTAAACCAATCTCGATAATCATTGAATCACTAGTCATTTAAGTTAAACTACTTGATTTTTAACATCTGGTTTGTAATCAGAGTACACAATTACTTGTCTCACTGCTGAATTTGGATGTTTGTTCTGCACATATGTAGGTTTCTGGCACCCCAATGTTGAATACTTCGGCCTATCTGCAGGATGGTGAGACGATGTATGCGACATTAGACTGCAGAGGTAAACAACGTGATTTGTAGCTGCATGTAATTGTTAATTATACAAAGAAAAACTTTGGGAACAGTACAATAAACAGATGAGGTTATTTGTAAATCTCTCATTTTCTGGTTTTAACTCCCAAAATAAATAATACAAATGTGGCCATGTTTTCTTGCATGAAAATGGCAGTAAGTTAAAAAAAAAAGTAAGTTCTGTATCAAAAGATATCGTTGTGCAGTCATTTGTAAAAACAAAGATGCATTTTCTTCCCTAAGAGAAAGTCTCTGGAATCTACAGTTTCTTTCAAATAGTTTTATCTTCATTAACAAACATTTTGACATCTCTAGATGACTTAATAACATACCCTAAGAATGTATTTCAGCAGAATTTCAACACATCTACCAGAGCAAACTAACCTCAGGATTTTGACAAGTCCATTTGACGAAAACAAAAACAAAAAACAAAAAACATTTTCACAAAGCTCCATTTTGGAGTGGCAGGGGGATAATAAGCCTGAAGACATCATTCCTGAAGATACAATTTGAATGACCACCTTTGGAGATGCAGTGTCCCGTGGCGTGCCCCAAATTGCCCAGGAGACTTGTAGAGGCATTACTGTGCCAGGGTGGCGAGGGGACCGGCAGCCCCTGCCGCCCTCCTGTGATGGGCCATGGGGCAGAGGACGTGCACACCCAGGGACCGCAAAATGTTTCCAACCTCCTCTCAAGTCCAGACACGCGTTATAATTCATGTCCTGAATACAACAGGAAAGCACGATATTGAATGCCATTCCTGTAACAGTAGGAGTAAGATGTTAGGCTTGAGGGTGTGCTTTTAAGAGTACTTTGAAGGAAACAGAGGGTGGCAGAAGGGCAACAGACCATAGGTGCATTCCTGTATATCCAGACATGTCCAGGTTTTTAATGTTTGTTTCACCTCTGTGAAACTTCTTCTGCTTTACTTTTGCATCAATTTCTAATCCATTCTTCTTCATACCCTCTTTGCCACCTGAAGAAGAGACCACAAACCACACAACTAATAAATCTAGGGATTCAAACTGTAGCCCTTGGCTGCCACCTAAAGGTTTCATATACTTCTTTAGAAGGATACCATCAGACTACCTTCCTATGTTTGGAATGGAAAAATGCTTGCCTACTATCGCTACAGGCAGCCTCCACAGTTGCTATTGCTGCAAGAAATTAAAGGGGAAAAAAAATTGCTCTGGAAGAAAAAAAAAAGCAAAAAAAAGCTAGTCCAACAGCACTCCAGAAAAAATGATTTCTTCTCTCCATATATACTTTGGATTTGAAAGCCAATCTAAAAATCAGGAAAAAAAATAGTATGAATTACTTGGTATTGGTAAAAGAAGATATCCAGAACAAAGAAACAATATTAAAGCAAGCATAAACTACTGCGAAATGGATGGCTCAAGAGCAAAAGGGGGTGGTGTGCCCAGCCACCATCTGGATAACGCAATGGGGGGAGCAGGCAGGTTGGGTAGGTCTTACGCTGTCTACAGAGGAGAGATTGCTCTCTCTAGGCACTTTTTAGAAATTCAAGCTACTGCAAAATAGCAGGAACTCAGATGGAAAAGCAAACCCTGGCCACTGACTCTTTTTTGCACCAACAGGCAGAATTTTGCCTCAACTCCCTATTTAGCTACCACTATCTATCATTTCCATCAATTAAGTTAAAAATATTGTTTCTTATTCACGGTGTCTGTACTAGGTGGGCAATACTGACTTCTTGCACAGATATTTTGAATCTACTATAAAAAATTTCAATTTCAATGAAATATCAATTTTACATTAAAAAATCATATGCTGGGGAGCATTTCTAATGTATCTATGTATTTAAAATTCGTAACATTATACAGGGAATGCTATGTTTCACTCCTTATATAAGTGGATCTCACAAAAAGTTTTTGGTAAGCTGTAGAATACCGTCTGAATAAGGAGAAAGATGGCTCTGAAGTGATGTGGTCACACAGCATAAATGTAAAACTACCAGAGGATCAACCTACAGTTTGAAATGAAGTTGTACTCAGCTTTTTAGTGTTGGAGTAATACTAATGCACATTCCTTTTATCATTTCTGTGATATGTTCAACCTATATGTCTTACATCCTGGAGCACAAAGAGCAAACAAAATAAGAACAAATTAAGTAGGAGAGATTTCAAGACGAAAAAACTATACTATCATAGGCTCAAAGAATTTCTGGACAGCAAGAAGTGTATTTCTGCTAATCAGAAAAAAAATTCTTCAAACACAGTTAGGCTTACTAAATTATTTTGCAACCTCTATTTCCCCTCACCTTCCAGTGTTCATTAGTGTGTCTTGTCACACAAGGATTATTTGCTGGTAAAGTATCACATTAACTAAATTCTAAAGGAAAAAATACTAGTTTGGCTGTAACTTCATTACGTAAAGTATTTTCCATTTGAGATAAAATGATAAGGTATGGCAAATCCTAAGTCAGCTGTGTACTCTTATCAAGTATATGCTAACAGTGTGACGTTAAGTTTGGTCCTCAGTTTATACTGACTCTTTAAACACTGTTGAACAACTCAGTTACTCCTAGACCGCCTCAATTCAGGCTAGAAGTGTCTGCCCCAAATAAAGTAGTGTCTGTTCCTTAGCAATACCTGAATCCCATAGTCCTTCTCCTGCCTCATCCTGACTTCAGTAAGAGTCGGTACCAGATGCTTCAGCAAAGGTAGAAATCACCTTTAAAGGACCACGTCACTATATGGCTGCAGGGGAAACTTCTCTGCAGCCCCAGACAGTGCTTGGCTCTTGTTCTGAAGCATGAAAGCTTACCTTCGTTACGAACTTTTATCCTGGCTAGTGTAAAGGCACATAAAATTCATATATCTCATCTATTTTTAAATCCTACAAAGTTCTGATCTGGAGCCAATGAATTCCAGAAGTTAATTACACATTATTTTAGAAAGAATCTTAGCTTTATTATAGCATGAAGGAAAAACAGTAAAACCAATAACTACAGCTCTACTGGATCCTGGAATTAGACAAGAGAAGATTTATTGATATGAATAAAAAATAACAGAAGCAGGGATATCTTTCAGAAGTAAGGATGAACTTGTGTGAGATGCTGCCCAAACATACATGCTCCTATGCCAAAATGATAACAATCTAAGGATAAGCAGGATGTGAGAGGTGAGGAGACTTATATACAGACACATATTTGAAACAATTACAAAAATGAAAAAAAAATGGGCTTTTTATTATTATTCTAAATGCCCCCATCTGCCTCCATTCTTTCTGGATTTCACCATTAAATATTTCTTGATTTATTTCAGTTGTCACATCAGCAGTGAGTCTTGAGCAGCAATCTGGTGAAAGAGGGGAGGGGATATGCAGAAAAATAACCCACGGAGAGCATCCTGGCTGTAACGTGCACACCACATTTCATGACTGATGACAAGAGCAGATGAAATCCTATCAGAGAGGCTCAAAACCTTTGATAATTCTGGAAAAACACACCCTCCCTGTCCCTGTTCCCCACCCCTCTCACTTCCCCCCTCTGTCACACGCACACAGAGTTTGCCTGTGGGATTTTTCCACTCATCGGCCACCGCTCAATGCACCAAAATGAGCAGCTTTGCTATGGACAGGAGAAATTATTTGTACCAGTTAGAAATTTCTGTGTTGTGGCTGTAAGATACTTTTGAGCCTGATCTATAGAGGTTATACTGTGCTAAAAAATAACTTTAATTTCTGTTAAACAATACAAGTGCTGTTTCTAAACCACAACTTAACTTTCCCTTTCAACCTCTACCACTTAATTTCCTCAAGATTTTTCTCAGGAGGAACTTTAATCTTTCAGAAGTCCCAAGAAATATTTCCTACTATTTCTCCGCTATAGTCTACCTTTTTCTTTCTACCAGTTCCTTGTAAAACATTACACAGGAAACCTCTGGGAAATACGAGCGAGTTAATGGTGACAGGGGCTTACCTGGGAATTTTCTCTGAAAACTTTCCAAAATGTTGTCAGGCCTGCTGTATTATCATGGAATATCATCTCCTCCTTTGGTTACCCAATACCTTAGATCCTGGCGATAGCAAAGGGTTGAAATCATCATGGAAAGAGGATGAGGGAAAAATTGCAGCACTGCTTGAGATTGCTGCAGCAGCAGCAATTGTGACCTTGGGACTCCATTAGGGAAGTGAGAGAAAAAGAGAGGGGGAAGATGGGGAAAGCAAGAGGCCTGTAAAGTATCTGAGGGTCCATCCAAAGTGACTTGGGGGGAAAAATAGAGAGAAGAGTGAAAAAACAATTTTAATGCAGGTGAGGAGGGAGGCAGAGTGGGAGTAATAGCCTTCAATGAAAAAAAGGGGAAAAACTAAATTTTTGAGGAAGAAGAAAATGAAAAAAAAACACGAGGTGTAACACAGTCACTTGACTGGCACCTAAGCGGGCTCTCAGCAGTAAGTGGAGATTACATACCTTTTTCAAGTACCAGAGAGAAAGGTAGGAGACGGGCAACAAGAACAAAAGGAAATGGGTGGAGGTAAAAGAAAGAAAAACACATGGAGTGCCAGTGTAATGTGGATAGTTTCAGCTTGCAATAATACAAAAAAAGTCTGATAAAAGCACATGAGTGTTGCTGAACTTCACCGTGGCTGTTGCTCCTGTGCAGAAATGAAAATGCTATTTGATTGTGTCACAAACTATCATTTGAAATGTCTATTTTCAGAGGAGGTCAGCAGCCTTAGCATCAGTGGATCTACACCTACACCCCTCAAGAGGAAACCTGGCCTTCACCCACCCTCCACGGAGCTGGAAAACCATACAGTTCGCATCAAAATTGTAATGACTGGTTTGGGGTGGGCTGCAGCCCTTTGTGAATATAAAACTAAGCAAAAAAATATGGTCTTTGTTGTCTGTTAGTCAATGAAGGAGAACAGGAAAATGTCACAAAGATTAGTAACATGGGGTCTGATCTTTCGGCAAAAGCCCCACTGAAATAAGGTTTATGAAATAACTTATCCGTCTTACCGCTCTTCTATCCTGTTCCTTCCAGAAATCAAACCCCAGCGCCTGTAAATCTATGATGTAATATCTGGAAAATATTAATGACAGCATTTAGAAGAACCCCAGGTAAATGTTATACTTTAAAGACAGGCCACAGGGGAGCTCTTCTGTCTGAAATCAGAAAGGCTGTCATAGTACACCACATGTTTATTTGTCAGAAGGAAGAAAACACTTCTATCTGAAATACCAGTTCCGTCACATAAAAAAGCATAGTGGAAGTACCGAAAAATCTTAGTATGACAGTGTTCTTCAAAACTTTGCATGTGACAATAATTAAAATGTTCTTCTTTCAGAACAGATCTGTTCAACTGAATATACTGCTGGGTTGTTTTTTTCGTAAATACTTCCAGAAAGAGATTATGCGAGCATTTCAATAAACACTCCTAAGCTTTGACCACTTGTTACAACACATGTTTTTATGCTTTTGAGCATCTTAGTTGGACTATAATGATAATTTCTTCTGCTTGCTCATTTCTAGAAAAATCACCCTACTCTTTCTTAAACAGAGGATAAGGGCACCTTCCCCGAGACCCTCCTCAACACTAATTTAAAGACCAGCTGTCTGGACTACAGAAATAAATGTCTATATAGAGCTTAAAGCATTGGTTTTGACCTAGTAAACCCTAAACAGGCTGATACCTTCTCACTGAGAAGCCATTGCTGTCTCCAACTCAGTGTATGGTGAGATCACAGCCACAGGCTGACCATTTCAGTTGAGAATCCATCTGAATGGCAATTTTTTTTCTTGCAATGGTGTGAAATATCTCAGGTTTCTTGTCTTATAACACACACTTCTTCAGCGGGCTTCTGGCAAGCACTGAAGCACAGGAGATCAAGATCTCGGATTTCTAGAGGACTAAATACACTATTTTTAATATACAAATTTTAGAATTTGATTGGTTATATAAGAAAGGAAGAGAAGTGTACTGATGGAGTTTTGCAAGTAATTCTGCACAGAAAATCAGAAGGGAGGGAATATTGCTGGCACTTAGACAATGAAAACTGCATCTTACATTTAAATATATAAATAAAAGCTGAATAAGAACAACAGTTAGACACAATATACACAAATGTCACTAGGCTGGAATGTATGGAAAACAGAAGGTGTTATTCCACCTGTCTCTGCATAACATTGACCACACTGTTAGAGTCAAGAAGGTAAACACAAAAAGATAATGCTTCAAATGTTGCCAGATTGTTTCATGCAGGCCTGCTGAAGCCACTGAAATTGCAAACCCAAGCAAGATTTGTAAGCGCACATGAAATGCCCATGTGAAATCACTGGAAGCCTTCATGAAAAACTCTATTCAGACTATTGGTCATTTTGGATTATTGTTTTTCCCTAAAATGCATCATTTTCTCTTTATGCCCTGTGCATCAGGAAGTTCAGTAGCATGGACTGGTAATTAAGATAAAGCATGAATGCAAAAAATCATGGAACATACTGTTTTGGGGACTTGACATTACTAGTTTCACAGTGAAAACTGAGCCTAGAAATGAGCAACAATGTGGATAGTGTTAATATCTTATATGGAAATGCAAAACAACTTTATAATAATAATAACAAAATTACAAAATCACATTTTGTTAAAAACGTTGTGTATTGCATTGGGCAGTTGGAACTGTATAAAGAATTTTACTGGATATAAAAAACAGCATAGGTGAATTGTTCATAGTCCACACTGCTTGGGGAGAGGCCTATGACTCCTTGGCAATCTGTTTCTTAGGAACAGCTATTGAATTTGAATTGTCCCATCATTTTAAATTGATGTGTTATGAAAGATTTGCAAAATACACTGACTTCTTTATTTGAAACAGATGCAGTTTCGATTCAAATGTTGTGTAGAAAAAAAAGATCCCAAGCTATAGCAAAAGCAATTGTATCTGACAGAGAAACACGTGATCCTTTTATTTAGTTACATAGCAAAGAAATACAATTTGCATGTCTGTGGGATCAAATGAATCCACCAAATCCAAAACAATTACTGTACTCCAGCAAGATTTTAAATTATTAAAACAGGGATGTTGGAGGAAAGCGCAATTAATTTATGTATACCAAAATGCTTTCCATGGGGATTTTAATCGTGTCTAAGATGCCATGATAATGTAAGAAATCACGTGACAGGCTCATGAACACATAATGCATTTTTCATTTGAAAAAAGTTTTGGTATTAACAGTTGTAAAACACCATCGCTTTTCCCTTTGCAATCTTGGTTTGGACTCTCCCCCATTAAATGGTACATCAAAGATGGTTAGAAATATTCAACCAAAAAGGGAACATGTTTTTTTTAAGAAATGCTTTGGGTTTTTTGACGAGCTCTAGTGAACATTCATTGCAGATGCAATATTTTCAAAACTGTTTCCTGAAAAGAAAGGCTATTCACCAACACTGTGATAGACAATTATATTTTGTTTTCAATAAAACAAATGTAAATACTGGAAAGAAACCACAGTAATAACACTTTGAGAAATTTGGTATCCATGTAACATAAGAACAGAGAATTACATACTTTCCACCATAAAAATTCATAGAATAACAGGTCGGGAAAAGCCCCCCAAGGCCCAACCAGCCCTCTGCTCAAAACAGGTTCAATTAGATCAGACTGCTCAGGGACTTGTTCAGCTGAGTTTCAAATATCTCCAAGGACCAGCAATGGACTGGGACTTAAATCCAGTTCCAGTGCTCTCAAACTCCTCATTACAAGTCTCTTACATGACCTTAGATGATTCAGTTTCTCCATTTGCAAGACTAGAATTATTATCCAAATCTCCTGCATAATATTCTTTGAGACGTGGCTTATATTATTGCATTATAAATGTTGTCTAAACAACAATATATTCAAAGATGCTATCACTGCTAACTAAGTATTTTTAAGTCTTTGGATTCCACCATGGGAGGAATGAAGCTAAAGAAATAGGGAGAAGCTTCATTTTATGTAAACCAGCAGAATACTTTGAACAGTTACAGTGGCCTCTACTGATAGAGGCCGCAACTATTGGCACCTTCAGCTCTTGGCTTCTTTGTTACTGCTGATATTGGTGACTTTAACTATTCAGGGTGCATAGTTCTCACCCAATACTGACGTCCTTTTCATTATGTTCTCAGTATTTAAATTCATGACCAGAGTGTGTTCATTTTGGTTACCTTATTCTCAGATTTTATATGAAAATTACCCATTTTTCTCTTCCATGTTAGACTGTAGGTATTGTCTTTCTGCCCACAATGCCAATGTCGTTCTCATCAGGATTAGTACATGTAAGGACTCCATTTCCTATTTGTATGGTGAACACCCTATGCTTAGAAATTCACAAGATAATTCATCCTGTTGAGGACAGAGAAATTTCTTTATTATGCTTATGATAATTTAAGTCCTGATCTGATAAAGAGATTCATACAGAATATATTCATATGGAGTATTAGCTGTGTTCTTCCTCCCGTCAGCACTACTTAGACTATGGAAGACTGGAAGAGAGCAGGTTTAGATTAAACATTAGGAAGAAGTTTTTCACTTTAAGGGTGGCAAGGCACTGGCCCAGGTTGCCCAGAGAGGTTATTGAAGCCCCGTCCCTGGAGGTGTTCAAGGCCAGGCTGGACGTGGCCTTGGGCAACCTGGTCTGGTGGGAGGTGTCCCTGCCCATGGCAGGGGGGTTGGAACTCGATGATCTTCAAGGTCCCTTCCAACCTAAACCATTCTATGATTCTATGATTCTATGCAGGTGAAAATCCCAAAGTAGAGAGATCTCAGTTTCAGCGACTTTTGCTTCTGCTAGGATTTTGTTGAAAGATATATCCTTGAACTTCTTTATGCCTCATCCTGGACTCTTTTTTCCAAATACATTTGAATCAACATGAATTTGCGAAATCATGACCCGGGAGTTAGACATTATAGTCTCAAAGAGGAGTAAATTGAGTTTAGTTTACCTGTCACTAGTGCATCTCATTTCAAAGAACAGCACCCAACTGAGCTCTCCTGGGACATGTAGCTCACCACTTCCATAGTTTGAAATTGTGACCTCTGAAATCATAGAACTTTTAGGTCAAGAATGCCACAATATTTGAAGTCATGGAGATGCTATCCTTTTATGTTACCATCACTGCATATGGCTTTCTCACATCCCATATCCTCATTTGGGCCGAGGCTGCTTGAGGAATGACACTTAAAAGTCCGAAATGGGGGATTTTTCCAAGATGAAGCAGAAAGATGACACAGTGTTTAAAAACTCCCAAGAGTGGGAGTACAGGACTGATCCATTGCCGTCTCTTCCTCAGCGACCTTGAACAAACCCAGTGTGCATTCAGTTTCTGATCTCTGACATGCAGATGATAAACCATCCTTATCTCAGCTCCGCGAGGCTTAGCACAAGGTCTGAAAATGCTTCAGAAGCCTTTCATTCGTAATGTCTGTGAAACAGCACAGTATTTACACTGGTTGCATTTGCCTGATACATTAATATTGTACCCTGCACAGGCAGGCTTGAGCACCGCATCGAGTTGCTATTTTGGGATCCTGCGCACACTGACATCTGTTTGGTAGTAACAGAAACAAAGTGATGACACAGTGATGGCCATGGCTGGCTCTGTGCGCCGCCCAGAGGCCCCAAGGCCCAAGGCTGGCACACCTACACCCGCGGCGGGGCCCATAACCTGGTGTGACAGGACAAGGTGCCCATCTGTGTTTCACCTGCCGAGAAAACACCACCCACCACCTCGGGGAGCAGAGCCCTCATAGAACCATAGAATCCTCTAGGTTGGAAGGGGCCTTTAAGATCATTGAGTCCAACCATTAACCTAACACTGCCAAGTCCACCACTAAACCATGTCCCTAAGCACCACGTGTACCTGTCTTTTAAATACCGCCACGGATGGCGACTCAACCACTTCCCTGGGCAGCCTGTTCCAATGTTTGATAACCCTTCCTGTGAAGAAATTTTTCCTAAAATTTCCTAAAAATCCATCCTAAACCTCCCCTGGCACAACTTGAGGCCGTTTCCTCTTGTCCTATCCCTTGTTACTTGGGAGAAGAGACCGACCCCCACCTCACTACAACCTCCTTTCAGGCAATTGTAGAGAGCGATAAGGTCTCCCCTCAGCCTCCTTTTCCCCGGGCTAAACAACCCCACTTCCCTCAGCTGCTCCCCATAAGACTTGTGCTCCAGACCCCTCACCAGCTTCGTGGCCCTCCTCTGGACATGCTCCAGCACCTCAATGTCTTTCTTTTAGTGAGTGACCCAAAACTGAACAAAGTATTCGAGGTGTGGCCTCACCAGTGCCGAGTACAGGGGGACAATCCCTTCCCTAGTCCTGCTGGCCACACTATTCCTGACACAGGCCAGGATGCTGTTGGCCGCCTTGGCCACCTGGGCACACTGCTGGCTCGTATTCAGCCGGCTGTCGACCAACACCCCCAGGTGCTTTACTGCCAGGCAGCTTTCCAGCCACGCTTCCCCAAGGCTGTAGCGCTGCATGGGGTTGTTGTGACCCAAGTGCACTAAAATTAAGGACAGGAGAGCCGGGAAGGGGAGCGGAGCGGGGCTGGGCGGGCGGCAGAGCGCACCTAGGCCCGGCGGGGCTTTCCTGGCCCGCACTGCGAGGTACTTTCCGCCCGGCCCAGGGCACGGTTAACCTTTGCGTTACTCCCACTTCGCCCCAAGGGGTGGAAACTCCGAGCAGAAATTACTCGGGGAGGGCGATAGGAGCGATAAAAGGAGGGGAGGTGTTTTTAGGTACCGCGAAGTAACCGCCGGTGGCTGGAAGGGGGTGTGTGAGGGGGTGCGCTGTGGGAGGGCGGTTTGCCGGCCCGCACCGGGGGCCGGGCGCGCTGGGACTCCCCGGGGTGGGGGGGAACGGGGACGGGGGGGTGTTTCTGAGGTCGGGAGCAGTGACGGGGGTGTGAGGAGGAGGAGGAGGGAAGGGGTGAAGGCCGCACGAGGGTCCGGTTGCGGCGGCCGGCTTCACACGGAGAGAGGGCCACAACCGCCGGCAGGGCGGGGGGCTGCGGACAGGGCCGCCCGAGGCGGCGGGCGAGGGGCGGCGGGCGGCGCAGCACAGCGCTGTGCCCGCGGCCTTCGCCCGCCTCCCCGCGGCGGCCGTTGGCGCAGCCGGGGGCGGGAGAACGGGACAGCGGCGGTGTGAACAATGGGGCGCAGGCAGCCGCCTCCGAACAAAGAGGCGCGGGCGGGCGCAATGACTTCACCGCCGGCCCCGGCCCCGCCCCCGGCCGCCCGCGGAACCTGCCCCGCTGCCGTCTCATAGCAACCGGGGGGGGAGACCCGCGGGCCCGGCGCGCACCGACCGCAGCGGGGCCCGACGGCTCTGCGGGCGGCCTGGGCCGCGCAGCCCCGCCGGCCGCCGCTCCCCTGCCCTCCCCGCCTCAACCCCAGCCCCGCGGCGCGGAGAAGCGGCCCCGGCGGTGGGTCGGGACGGCGGCGGGCAGCGCCCACCTGGCGGCGCGGCGGGGGCGGGCGGGGGGCGGCAGCCGGGGGGGGCGGGGACAGCCGCCGGGCGGTTGTTTCCCTGAGGGAGGTGCGGTGCCGCCGCCGCTCCCCGCGCGGTGCCAAGTGCCTCCCCGCGGCCGGGCAGGGCGGGCGGCGGGGCGCCCCTTGCGCGCCGGGCTGGAGGCGGATGGAGGGAGCCGCTCTCCGCGCTCGCCCGGGGCCCCGCCGCCGCCGCTGCCGCCGGGGGGCCGCCCCTTGCGGGGCGCGGGGGCGCGGCGGGCGCTGCCCCTGAGATGCGGCGGCCCTCGCCCGCCCTGCCGCCGTCGCCGCCGCCGCGCACCCTACCTGTGCCGGGCCCGCCGCCGCCCCTCCCCCGGCCCCGCCGCCGCCGCCGCCCCCGCGGGGGCCGGGACTGAACGCGCCGCGGCGCCGAGACGCGGCCCCGAGGAGAGGGCGAGGGAGCGGGAGCGGGAGCGGTGCCGCCCGCGGCGCATGATGTGGGTGCCGCTGCTGGCGTGCCTCACCGCGGGGATCGTCTCCGTGCCCAAGTGCCAGCGCGGCCCCGGACCCCTCCTGGGGGCGGCCCGGCTGCTGGCGGCCGTGCCGGGACTCTGCCAGCGCCGTAAGTTGCCGAGCCCCTCGGGCTGCTCGCCGTGCCCTTTGGCTCGGTTGGGGTTGTGGTCGGGTTTGGTTTTCGCGCGGGGGCCGTGCGTGGGCGGAGGGTATGCCCAGGCTCGGCGGCCGCCCCCCCCCCCGGGGCACAGCCCTGACAGCCGGGGCCGCCCGGCGCCGCGGGGGCACGCACCGGCCCGGCCGGTCAGGCGGAGCTGGCGGGCGCAGGGTACCTGCGGGGCGGGAAGAGCCGGGCTGGAGCCTACCCTACCCAAACTTCACACTCCTCGAGTACCGCTAGTGCGAGCCCGTGGTTTAATTGTCCGTCCCGGGGGCGTGCAGCCTTTACCGAGCCGTGGCAGCCCCCCGGCAGCGCGGGGAGCCCGCGGGGAGTGCGGCGCTGCAGGGTGCTGCGGGTCCTGAAGTGCCCGGTCACCCTCTGCAAGCCTCCGAGAAGCGGCACACAGACACCCCCCTCCCGGGGCGGGGGAGGTGTCACAAAATGCGGACGGACAGTTCTGAGGGATGAAAACACGCGTTTTTACATCGTTCATATGGCATTTGGTGGCAGGGTTTAAAATGGATAGACTTACGGGAAAAGAATCTTCTCTTTACCTTGGGGTCACGCGTGTGCTGACAGTTCCCTGGTAGCTGTGGTACGGGTGGTGGCAAAGGCTCTGGTAAATTAACACCTCAAATTGTGGAAAGGCTTCCCAAACCCCCCTGGCATCAGTTCTGATGCATGCAGGCTGAGGGGAGTCTGTGCAAATGTACCTTAGATCGTACAGCAGTTGATCAGACTGAGCTATCAGGTTAGTCAAGTATTTCATAAAGGATCTTATTTAACTAGCTGTGGTCAGAAAAGCAGGTCAAGTTGTCAATCGCCTTTCTTTGCTTTTTTTTTTTATTTTTTTCCCCTTGTGGAATAAATGCATATTCCAAGTTTAAGCCTGGAGTTAATTTAAAATGTTAACATGTAACCTCTAAAAATAAGATTTACAATGGGAACAATGTATTAGTCTTAAGTTCCTTATTGCATATGTGACAAATTCATGCCTAATTCAGTGGGATTTGCCCAGTGCTATTAAAAACAATGGAATAATTTGTTAACTTTCATAGGATAATTTATTTTGCTTTTTTGGCTTCATATTTTGAATTCAAAACCAAACTAAATGTCAATAGGAAAAATAAAATATAATATTATTAAATTTCTTATGAAACATGACATCTTGTACTTAGTATCCCAGATTCTTTTTTATGCAGTGTAATTGAGTTGAAAGGCTAATTGAAACTTTATGGAGAGGATAGTTCTGTGACTGAGTGCAGTGCTGTGCTTGCTCATGAGTGTAGCTTCTGGGTACACGCTAGTGCAAATAATGCATGAGAACAGAATGCCGTAGGGGAAGATAGTGCATGGGGCTTTTGCTCCAAAGGATGCTTGCTCTCTTTGTTGTGCTTGATAGTGAAAATATACATGGGTGATACGTCATGGGTTATGTGTTTATTGTGACAATAGCTCCCAGATTGGGCAGACTGTAACTCAGATCTTGGTTTTTTTCCTCTTCATTTGAAACCTCTGCTAATTCATGAAAGCTGAAAGTCACACTAAATTCTTTCCTTCATACATAATCACTTTACAGGCTAGAGCCACAGTTGAAGGAAGAAGAGTGTTTTGTTTTTCTTTGAGCAAACACAGGAATTATTATTAATAATAATAATATTAATATTATTATTAATATTATTATGTGCTTTTTACTTTTGGTTGTGATAGCTCTGTCAGCCAGTGCAGCACCACCTGGATTCTTTGAACATCTGCAGCCTGCTCTGACAGAGACTCTGGGCAGCAGCTCCATGTACAGCTATTTGGCAGCACAGCCTTGTTGAAGCAGCCACTCCTCTTTGCTTCTGCCTTGACAGTGCAGGGCATGGAGAAGAGCATCGTGCTGTTCCCGTGCCATCAGCAAGTTCAGTTTACTTATGTGCAGAGTTGGCAGAACCTGTGTATCTGTTGCATTGAATCTCCAGTTCTGAAAGAGACTGGAATAAATATTGAATGTACATGGGACTCCAGTTTATTCATTCTTGTTGGAGCGTTTGTGGATCTTCTAATTGAAAAATGAATGGTTTGATGCTACCCGAGGTATTTGTTCTGCAAACTGTAGTTTGAGATGTGAGTTACTGCTTGGGGATAAGTAAAGGTAGAATTTGACCCTGGGTTTAGAGTTAAGAGGAATGCAAAAGGAAATCTCACAATACTGTAAAGTTGCAAGTCCCAAATTAAAGGTTCTGTAAGCTCAGATAAAAAGGTTAGTGTTGCTGCCCCCTACAAAGGGTGCCTTGTTCAGTAAGTCTCACCAAAGGAAATTTGCAGTTCACTAAGCCAACTAAAACAAATACCTGACATAAGAATGGAGCTTGTTCCATAGTGATTTATACAGATCCCAAATTTATGCTTGAACACTAAAACCTGACAAACTCCTAAAGATGTAAGCCAGTGAACTGAATAAAAGCTGGATTCTACAACAAGAGCACGTGTATGCGTTGTGTTAATCAGTTGTGTAAGTGCTCACTTCAGTGGAGACAGTCAGTTCGCTTGCCTTGTTCAGAAACTAAACTCTTTAGTTTTTATCTGCTGTATAAGCATATGGAATATGTAGGGCTTAAATACTGAGGGATAACTGATTGGTCAAGGTTAGCAGAGGACATTGGTTCAAAACTCAGCAGTGTGTCAAAACCAGTTTTTACATATATTAAAATTCAAAAATGAAGGTCTGGTGCTTTCAAAAATATCTAGGTACTCATTCCTGTATGAAGCTCAAGTAAGCAGAGTTTACTTGTAATGTGCACACAGGGATGGGATGGCGTGAAAATCTTCATCCCTAATTTAAGAGTTGGAGAACTGTCACACAACAATTCTTTTTCATAGTCATTGCTGACAAATCTCTTGACCTTTTAAAAGCTGGTATTTTCAGTCTTTTTTAGAGTATCATTTGGAAAGACCGGTTAGGGGTTTTAGGCAAGTAGAGGATCTGTGATCATAGCAGGGGCAACTGTTAATTGGTTTATCCCAATAGCATGACTTCTGATGCTAAACATAATTCATTAATGTTCCCTCATCTGGGTCTTTGGTGCTTTGCCAGTCGTGTCACATCAGATTCTTATGTGTGTTCCCTCTAGTTAGAAAGTTTCATAAATCATTACAGTGTCACTTCTCAAAGGAATAGAAAAAGACATTCAAACCACCCATGGAAGAACTGTTTTTGAAGAGAGGTGGTGCAGGTCTGTCCCTGCACACAAAAAAGTCTGAAATAAATGGTACATCATGATAGCTTTAACCTGTGTTTGTCTGTTGATTTCTGTTCTGTGCTGGCGCATTTCCTTTTGACGCTCAGTGGAAGAAGCTGTGTTGTATGGGATACTCAGCACTGAGACAGTTCTGCATTTCCTAAGGCTTAAAACAATCCAAGAAGAAAAGATAATCCATTTTTAATTTCCTCAGTCTGCGCGGGTGATCTGCTCCCTAGGGGTATTAGACCATCTTCAGGAAAGCCAGCCTGGGTGTTAGAGAGGGAACGTGGTTGTAGGTTGCAGTTCTGAGGAATAGCGAGGGGGAGGTTTGCTTATCTGCACATTGCCCAAGGAGCATATTATGCTAATGGTATGCATAAATTTGCTTTGCAGATTGTGCACTTTTCATAATCTGTTGCAATTTCATGTCTCTTCAGGGGTTTTATATGGTAGGTTTTTTTATTTTATGGTTTTTGCAAGTTGAATGATACTGGTGGTTGCATGTATAGTATTTACAGTATTTCCACGCTACTGATGTTTGAGATGGGGTGAGACTGGGAAAAGAGAGGACATGGGTAGTTCACCAACTAGAAGAGCAATAAGCATACTCTTGGTGCTCTGGGAAGGTTGTCTCAATGTCATTTTGGACATGCTGTAGCTGAAGGATGTTGTGAAGGCAGCCTAACGAGTGCATGCAGCAGGAATACTCTGTATAGCAGCTTGAAGAGGCAGTAGCTTCTTCACTGGTCCTTGAACTTTCGAGGGCTGGAACTGCAGCCACTGAGTAAGCAGGAATTATACCCCATTAGTCAAAAGGCCGGAATGAATGCATTTGATTTTCCATTAAAGTACAATGTGAGTTTAATTTACCTCTCCAGAGCATCAGAAAGATGTCAGAATGTTAGCTTCATGGAAGCTTAAGGAAATCTTCATCAGGTAAGCCCTCAGCTGGTTGTATGTTCCACAAGAGGACATTATAACGTCAGCTTATAGCCTCCCTTATATTTCACAAAGTGTATAAATTCTGGTAATATTTTTCAAGTCCCTAGAAAGAACTCATGATGACATGTCCATGTTAATTGTGTCTTGAATTTGGGACAGTTTGTATTAGTTACTAATCTGCAGAAGGAGGTACGAGATGAGAAACAGACGATACTGTTTGTACAAATTGGGTAAATTGACATGGGCTGCTGATATTTATCAAGACTGTTTCAGAAAGTCAGATTCATCATCATCATCGTTTCTGGGAGTAGGCCCTTAGGTAGAAGCTAGGAATCTCACTTCTTTAGAATAGGCCTGATGTAAGAAACATTAGCCTTATTGTACAAACAAAATCTGAACTACGTACATGAATTATTTTATCACAAATGCACATTTTAAAAACTATGTATAGCAAAACCATACTTTTTTAGTATTGGGAGAGGTATATCTTAGGCAGTGATGGAGATTTAATAGGTCCTGTCAGGGTAAGGAGGATAAGCGGAATGGCTTTGTGTTCTGAGCTTTAAAGTTTGCTCAGTGTTCTTAAAATACATTAATGACACTAAAATCATATGTTGTGTTTTCAAGAATCATATATATGACCTATCCTGTGCTTTTACTGTAACTGGTAGTGCAGACATCTTGGTATAAATCTGGCTTCTCAGGTTGAATGTACTGAAACCAAAATTCTGGAGAAGAATATCAATTCCATTGTGTTAATAAATCTTTTGTGGTTTTTTTTAAATCAAATTCATAAGGACTCAGTGTTTCTCTTTCTACGTACATCCTCCTTTCCAGCAAAATCTGTCTTCAAAGCCCCTGTATGTGTCCATTACTAATTGCTGACTTCTGTCTAACCAGTGGAAAGATGTAATACTTCTTTCTGATCTGCTTAAATAGGCATAATTTATGATGGACAAAGTAGGATATGGTCTGTTATTCTTTTCTAAGCACTTGAACTTTATTAAAAGATAATTTTTTTTCTTTTGGCAGTTTACATAAATGGACTTGGGCTATTTAGTTTAGCTTTTGGGAAGGAAGCAGGGCTCTAATGAATCAGTTCACTGTCCACTGCAATGGAACCTTTCTTCAAGAAGAAAAGTAAGTTTCTTGCCAGCCATTCAGGATTCCCCCTTGTTCTGGTGGCAGAACAAGAATAACCCCTTGAGCAAAATGTAAGTGTTTCAGGATGGTCGGAATTTACAGCATTAGAAAGCTGCCAAAAAAGCAACTTGTAGCTGAGGCTATATTTGCCTGAATTGAAAAGTTTGCAAAGCTCATAATTGACTTTTTTCTTCATGCGATTCTATGCTTCCCTTGACTTCATTGTCATGTGCCTGTGGTGACTTCTTCCTGCTATTACCCATGGTGACAGTAATGATTCTGAAGTATTTATAATTATCAGAAGGTACTAAGACAGAGATTTTAACTACAATTATTGGAGGAGGAAAATTCTGTAGCTTCAGGCAGGTGGAATGATGTTCCTGCATGTTCAACTTTTACTTTTTTTTTCCAGGCCCCTTCTCTGCCCATCGGCTTGGGAGTTTTTAGCAGCAGTATTTCATTGGGTTCAAATCTTGAAAACTTAAGTATTTTTGGTATTTTGCTGTTGTTGTAGCTGTGTTATGAATACAGCTGCATGATGTATGGTGGCATCACAAAAGTAGTCCAAGTCTGATTAAACCAGTAACTGCCCTTTCCAAAATAAATTCTGTTCCTTCTTGGTGTTCAAGGGAATTAGGCTAAGTGAATTCCACTTGTTCTACTGTGCTTAAGAGTACTATTTATTTCCATTTCATCTCTGCAGGATGACAGGGGTTAGTACTGTGCTGAGGACAACTTGCTTCTCTCAGATGGGAGCTTCTTGCTGGAAAGCTGAACCGAGATCCCTTGTACAAACAGGACTCCCAGGAAATAAGAACACTTGAGACAACCTACACTCTGGCACAAATGATGCAAAATTACCTAAATAAAACTAATGACATCAGCAAGCATGCTCTTCCAATCTAAGCAAAACTGTTGGATTGCATTTTGCTGTCAAAAATGTTGTGGCATTACTTCAGAGCATTAAATAAACCGCTACGTGTTTAAAATCTAGAATTTGCGTGTTTGAAGGCTGTCCCTTACAGAGCGTTGAAACTGCACCTGCACACCATACACATATGTGAATACTTAACTTGCAGAAGCACAAGCAGAAGCTTGCATTCAAACAGTATACGTGCACCAGTAGTTATAGTTAGTGTGCAAGTCTGCATATCTTATAGCCTGCAGTCATGTTTTTGTAATCTTCACCCCCAAATTAGAAAAACTTAACAGGCTTATATAAACCTAAAATGGAGGTTGGCCAGTGTCTGTTCCTAGACAGGTATGGTTGGGTTTGGGGTGGTTTTTTTTGTATGTTTGTGAACAATGCGTGTATCTCCTGTTTGAGAAACTAATTTCTCAGTGTTCTCTCAGGAGATCTTTGTGTTCATCCATTTTTGATCTATATATTCAGAAAAGCACTGTAGCTTAACTCGCCTTTGTAGGACTTGCAATTCAGCTGTTAATTATCAAATGGGATCTTAGGAGTCTTTTGTGCAGTTATCACGCAGGTAATTAAAATATGACATCTAGTTGTTTCTGCATTCAAAGAGCATAAAAGTAACAAAAATCATTTAGAAGAAAATTGCAAAAGTTTTTACCACATTCCCTTTGTCTCAGGGCCAGCAACCATGTTTGAAGATTGAAAACCCTATTGAAAAGCAAATTACTGAAATAACAAATACCAAACATTTTGTATTCCAGAAGGCAATAGCATTTTTAAAATAACCCTGCTGAATAAATGCTCCTCCCAAACTTGTGTATTACATACAAGTCCTTGAAGAGTAGTGGTTATCCTCTCTGATACCAGTCTTAGCTTTTGTTTAATATTCTTGAGGTTTTCTCACTGTGAATGTAAACTATGTATTATGTGTTCAATGTTTTGTTTTAACCCTGACATGTCTTCCTAATATACACATATGCACAGGTTTTTGTTTGGGGCTTTTGGTTTGTTTCAGGAAAAAATTCTGTAGAAGCACAATTCGGTTATCGTTTTGTGTTCAGAATTCAGGACTGGTTCCATTAGGTTTTCAGCTTTGAGAATTACGGTCTGAAATACAGAGTAGGTTTGTTCCACCTCACAATGTACGCAAAGAAAAGTAAGTGAATTGAGCTGTTTTCATTGCTGTGGCCTAAGAACCTGTGGATGGGGGGGGGGGGGGGTGTCTATGGTGACACTCGAGCACTCTATATGGAAGAAATAGCTCTGAGCTGTTGCCCAACCTCTGCACTGCTTCTGGATTTGTGAAGCTGCAGGAAGCAAGACTAGATACGCAAGAGAAAGGTAGATTAGGGAGGTGATTGGGGGTTGAGGGCCTGATTTGACGAGGTGGAGCTATAGAAGATGGTGGGAGGTAAAGCTTGGACTTGTCTTTTATTTGAAGTTGAACTTAAGGAAGCAAAAAAGTCGTTTGTGTCTGCCTTTGTATTCAACATGACCTCATATTTAGGTAAAGACTTTATGGTATATACAGGAATATACTGGCCATTCTAGGTTGTTGATGTGCTACTTGCTAGCAGTTCTTACTAATACACAACAAATTAAATTAGCAATGAAATATGACAGTAGCCGTTCCAGGCTTTGCTCGAGCAGCATGACTGTATCCACCGAAGGAGATTCTAGCAGCTGGAAATGGCTAGAGTCTAACGATTCCCATGCCCATGTTCCTTCCTAGGAAACAAGGGAATTAACACAGCTCCACGCATCCTGAAGTTCCCTTTAAATCAAGGGATTTAATAAAAAAAAGATTTAAGCTCTCCAGTTCCATATGCTTTGCATTTTTATTGGTGCAAAGCTGTGCAAACAGGACCATCAAACCTGCACCGTAAAAGCTAATGGCTGTGGGAAATGAGTCTCTTCTAATGACATAATCAGAGTAAATTGTCCTGTACAGTTTTATTTGCAAGAGACAGAGTATGTTGGTTTCAGAAACCAAATAGTGTTTGACTCATTGTTTGCTGGCAGGGATTGCATCAACAAAATTTAACCATCTCCTGCAAAAGCAGGAAGTTTCATAGAAAGGAGAGGATGCAAATAAAGTTGGCCAAGGAACAAAAATTGCGTGTTGTGAAAAATTTCAAGGTTACATTGCTTGTTTTCATTCTGCATTGAAGCTTGGGAACAAAGTCAGTCTGGAGTAGTCAATAGCGCCGTCTCCCACAGCCAAGGTCATGTTTGAGGCTGTGGTTTGAATGTTGTGTTTGTGAGTCCTAGCTGCTGTACCAGTAGCTATTTTGGGTAGTACCTTGTCCAAAATGCTGCTATATGCATCTTTCTGACAAAATTTAAAAATCTTTTAAATTAATACATGTAAATGAAAATCTTGAGTTTGTATGTATCTGTGTGAGGCATCTCTCCAAGCTTTCCTCCTGAATGATGTGCAATTTTCATGTAAGTGATGGAACTTTTCAGAGATGAGGCATATGTGGGCTCAGAGAGGTGTCAGGAGTATCTCCTTGAGGCCTAGGATCTATATCATTCCCTAATTATGGAAGTGTCCACACACTGCTTGGGAACTCCATCTCCACATGCCATTACACAGCAGACTTGTGATACATTTGCTTTCCTCCAGCATCGACTACGACTGTCCTTTTCTGCCAGGGCTTTCCTGATGCTGTGTTGACAGAGATCTCCCCCTTTTCCTCCTCGCCCTTTGCCTTTGCGTTGTTCAGCTGATACCCAGCATCAGTTCTCTCGGGTGTCGTCACTCATAGCTTGCACAATGTGCAAAGAAGGAGGATCTTGGTTATTTTGCTGCATAGTTTGCAAAGGCACAAACTCTCATACAATGAGGCAGACTGCTGCATTACTTTGCATTTTGATGGCTTTTTAAATCATTTGTGTAGCTCTCAGTAATGCCCTTCATGTCCATAGGGTACTGTGTTCATATGGTAATGCAGATTAGTTGGGGAACCCCAAAACTGTCAGGGGGTATTGGCAGAGTTAGGAATGGGAGCCCATATCGGTCATCAGGATTTGTTCACTAGTGATGCTTTTCACTGCATTTATCCAGATGTGCATGTATAATTCTTACTTATGTCTCAGTTATACCTCTTCTAGTCTTTGTAACCACATTATGGTTTATCTATTCCAATATACTCCATTTCTCTTTTTAGGAACACTGTAACACTTGATTTATTTTTTTTTTAATAGCTACTAGAAAAAGAAGGTCTAGGGTATTTTTTGGTTTGAGTTTTGTTTTTGTTTTGGTTTGTTTGCTTGTTTGTCTTAATGGAAAGGTGTTTTTAGTCACTTGCCAAGTTTACAGAAGTATTTTCGTTTTACTCACTTGCCAGATTTACAGAAGTATTTTTCCAGGGCTTGGGATTTAACAGTGCCAGTCATGTTTTTCACCTTTCTGTTACACATCTTCTTTTTCTTAGCAAACACATGTGTCTCTTACATGCCGAGTTTTAGTTTACTGCTGCTTCTCTTGCTGGTAAACAATATTTTCAAATCGATGTGCAGCTTAGCTCCGGTCTGAATAGTGAAACTGAATTGGACAACCATTAATAGGGAAGTGAAACCGATCAACAAATCTAGTATGTAATAGGAAAAAGGGAGAGGGAAGAAAAGTTGTCTGGTATTTTTGCTCAAGTAATCTTAGGAATTTATTATAACGCATAATAGGTGTACAGTATTCAAGTTGAAATCTCCTTTTCTGGGCAAGGGTGAGTACCTCTTAAAGCTGATTTTGACATGGACCTTGTAACCCTCTTGGTAAAACTGGTGGTGACAAAGCGTGTTTTTAAAGCATGGCATTGTGCACAAAGGGTAGAGAGAATTATTGCTTCTTTGGGGAAAAGGGGGAAAATCCCCTAATTCCAGGTTTAGGTTTTAGGATTGGCAGTTAAAGCACAGGCACTCATTTTTTCCTTGTAATCTGAGCAAGTAAGCGTCAGACACAATAATCTTGGAAAAAAAATCCCCCTCTAGCATTTTTACAATGCTTTTCATTGTATCTGCACATTCAGCCAAAGTGAATTGATAAGCTGTGTGTTAGCTGGGACAGTCACTGGCTGTCCCCGCTGCAGGAGTCACGTTGCTTAGCTCCTGAGGACGGAAAGGTGAAGGTTACTGCAGTATACTGCATAAAAGCTGCGGCTTTCCTCATGAGTGATGCTACACACAAGTTACTGAAGGCCACATTATTGGTAGAGAGGGACAACCTGGCTGATTGCTGCCCTAGAACAAGATTGGATGAAGAATTTAAGGAAAAAGGCTCTGTAGAGGCTAGGTAATTTAGGGTCTTCTTGCCTTAATTAGTGTTCGACAGTCTGAGGACCATGATCAGGGAGTATAAGCTCCTCATTATGTTTTGGCTTTCTCTTTTAAGAAAGCAAATGGAACATCCTCCAAAAACAGCACAAACATGTACCAACAGTGAAGTTGATATAAATCCGAATTCTTGGCTGTACTTGAACAAAGTGCTGTCTGTTTGAAAACCTGTTTAACATCCCCTCTCAAATGCCAATATGCGTTATTGTTATTCCGTCTCTGAGATAAATACCCTGATCATGATAAAGTTATTTTCATAATGGGGAGGCAGGATATGATTATAACATACATGATATTTGTCTTGCCTTGATCCCTCTTGTTGCTGAGAGTTTAGGCTTGCCACACCTGTGATCACTGTAAATAGCTGCAGTCGTTGGAGCACGGTTGTATTTTGTGGAGGAGGCTGGAAAAGTGCAGTTTAACCTGCTGCACTCACTTTTTATTATATGCATATGCCTGTGCAGTTCCCAGCACAAAATTTGGCCCTTGCTGAAGTACCTTTTGGCATACATCAGTTATAACTAAGCCAGTAGAAACTTGCCCTTAGCTTTGGCTGAACAGTAACTCAGTCTTGTCTGGACTCTGTTTTTGGTGAAGTGGCAGGAAAAATCTCAGTTCTTTTTTGAGCCAACTCATAAAAAAAAATTTCTTGCTTTAGCATATGATTTTTAAAAGAAACTGAGAAGTTTATACTAAATCAGTTATGGTTTTAGAGTAGGCTTGTAAGTAAATAATAAATACTTGGTGAATGAAAGCATGTCCATAAATGTTACTGCTATAAGGGACTATGTACTTGGGACCTACAGTAGACATGTAGCCAGAATGTGTCTTGGGCATTAATAAACCTTTTTGAAGTTTCTCTTTATTCCAAAAAAATCAACTTTTTGAGCCAATGGTACCAAGCTTGTCAATTGCCAATCCATGACTTCATTTTGCGAAAATGGAGCTCTTGAGACTGGAGAGTTATCAGCAAAGAGATTTGCATCCAGCAATACTGTATATCTCATTTGTTAAAGCATTTCATCTGCCACGATCACATTGAAAACCCAAACTGGATTTTGAGATCTTTTCTTCTGCATTGGCAGTTTAGAAAGACATTCCCCTCCCCCCCCCCCCCCCCCCCCCCCGCCAATGTTTTACCACACAGGCTCTATCAAGAAACTGAATCAAGCTTCAACAGAATCAATAAACTAACCATACAGAAAAAAAAAAAAAAGGACAATTATTTTTCAGCCAGTTTTCCAATGCATCATAGACACATACCCTTTTTTTTTTTAGCAAGCACACATTACGATAAGACATTAATGTTTTGTTACATGGTCAATGGCATTTAATTTTGGGAAATGTTTGTTATGCAGCTAGGATTATACATGTTAGGAAAGGTATCTCAGAGATTACTGCAGGAAATTAATTAGGCCAAACTCATTATTTGGCTTTCTTTGGTTTACTGATTACAATGACCAGGAATTAATTTGACTTATTCCTTATCTGTGTAACTAGAAACACAGGTCTCTCATTTCTTCCTGTCAACTGTTTATTCTTATCAGAACAGCTCTGTCTCTTACAGTGGATGTTAACTTGATCACTGACTTCAAAGTTCATGTCATCTCCTCCCTGTTTTGCCCCATGGTGGTCTTTAGCCACTACGATGCTGCAGATCAGCAATTCATATCTTTCCTTGTCCTTTGACTCTTTTACTGAATGTATCACATAACTCTTTCTTGTAATGCCTTTCATCTCTGCTGTCTTTGGTATCCAGTTGAAGATGGGAGTGATGTTTCTGTGCCAAGAACAATTACATTCCTTTTGTTTTTACTCCTTCAACAACTGTTCATCCTGTGTCTTTGTGCTTTGCCAACACTGTCTAGAAAGGGATCTGTGGCAAGCTCTACAACCCTGTGCATGTCAGTACCTACCTGGAATCCTCACCCTCGTTGTCTCCTGAGGTTTGTGGTAACTTTTTCCGTGGTCTCCAGGTCTGCTCTTTCAGACTGCAGAACATAAAGTGCTGTTGCTGCCATCTTATAAATGCAAAGAAGTTTTATCGTGTCAGTGCCGAATGAGCTTGCTCTCATTTCACATCCAAGTCAAACTTGCTGTGTTTGTTTTTATAACAAACAAACAAAAACCTTTTGGATTTTGTCTTGTTCTTTTCTCTCTCCTTAGTGACTCCTCCTTTATCCCTGCCCACCTCTCCCACCCTTTAATCAGTTTTCCTTCTGTCCCTGGGCTGCTTTTCAGCTTATTGTTTCTATCATATCTGTAAGAGTTTCTCTCCCTTTCGTATCCATTTCTTTTCTCACATTGCCTGCATGGTAAAAATTGTCAACAGATGTTTATATGAAATAGAATATAGGCCTGACCTTTGAAATTGATGAAATTGCCACTAACCTATATGTTACCAGTATAATGCTGCAACTGTGTTGTACTAGGCTTGTTAATACTGATAATGGTATATAGGTTGTTGATACTAGTAACTTGCAAGCTGTAGTTAGTTCCTTGGATCATAAGTTATCCAGAATGACCTATTGAGGACTAGCTGTTCATGTTATACAGGATCTCATCTTTGAATCCATAGCTGAAATCAGTTAAAGATAAAAAAGATATTTGAGTACGTTTTCCTAATACAGCTTTTCACTGTGAGCAGTTGGTCTCATTACTCTGAAAAGAGGGATGTTTTGCGTTATTGCAGATTGGAAAGAAATAATCTGAGAGACAGTACATGTAGCCAAAACTTTAGATGAAAACCAAACCTTTCTTCAAACTGTTTTGATACGATGATATGCACATTATCACTATGGACCAATTAACAGACGTAGCCTTTCCAGTATACAGTAATTAATTTTATTTTGTTTCCAGTATATTTTACAGTATACCATGCTGAATATACCACAAAGCAGTGCTGTTAAACAGCACTGCTACTGTGCTGTGCACTGAAGAGTCATATTATGTGCCTTCCGCATAACTCTTGGCAGGCGACTTCTGTCTCGTGTGGAGGCACACTGGTCTACAAGAGACTTGTGCTGAACGTGCTGAAAGGATACGCTAATGCTGACATTCAAGTTGACTGACTGAGTCCCTTGAAAAGGCTACCTCTTCTTCTCAATTCCCACTGCCAAAGTTTCATAGCAGAGAGTACTAACTTAAGCAATGACCTATAAAACAAAGGTGCGAAAAAAGGTATAAAGGACTTTACCGATAGACCTGTTAGCAGGCACAGTTTTTGCAGTTCTTAGTACAGAATGATGTGTCTTCAATCTGTGACACACGTAATGTTGGATAAATTTGTATTTGCTTCTGGAAAAACAAAAAAGCCTGCCTCTTCTGGGAAACTATTCATTCCAGAAAACGCAGAGGGGGAATATTTATAGAAGGTGAGAAAATATCTTGGGTTCCATACAGAGTGAATAATGAAGAACTCAGTCAAGTGTAAATGACTTAAAAGGAAAATGTCTATGAAAAGATAAGCTACCTGGTAAATTTTTTCTGATCGGCAGTAAATGAGCAAGATACATGCCAAAGATAAACTTTCACTTCAAAATTATTCTAAAGCAGTATCTTAAAAATTTGGCCTTTAGATTGGAGTTTATTCAATCTGTACATATAGTTCTAGACTGTAGATTAAAAAAAAAAATGCCGCAAGTGTTCCCTCACCGGGCTGCCTTTGTTCTGATTTACTTCTGTTTGGATACGTTGTCATCACTGTTAATCTGGTGAAGTAATTTTTGAAATCTTGGTTTAAAATTAGGTATTTTACAATTCCCACATAACATCATAAATCATGAATGGTTTTATATTTCATTGCAGCGGAAAACAGATGTGCCACTTCAAATGCAGCAACATGCACAAAGTGTCTTGCTTTGGGTCCAGAGTGTGGATGGTGTGCTCAGGAGGTATGGCATTTTGCTTATTTACTTTTGACTTTATATTTCAGCTGCTTCTGATCTTTATAAAGATAAAAGACTTTTAAACTGTGAAAATTATAGTGAGAAATAGCAAGAAAATCTTTAAATGACCTCTGGAGACAGAACCTGAGAAATCATGTGAAATATATTTTGTTTCCAAAGGAGAAAATACAACCTTTTATTTGGAAAATTGCAGTAATTTTAAATAAAGTGAGAACTTTTAATGCATTCCATCTGCTTTGTAGACAGCTTTGGCAGACTTAAAGTAACTTTGAGAGTTCAACAGTTTTTGGCTTCAAAAGCAAAATTACTTATCAGTAATTTATATTAAGTCCTCATTATATATCAGAGCAAGTCTATACATGTATACCTGTTGCATTTAGCGAAAGGTTTTACTAACAGTGGAGTTAACTTTGACTTCACCATACATTATGACCCTGTCACAAATGGAAAAATGATACTTTTCTTATTTTGACTCTTGAAACTTTCAATTCTGTGACTTATCACAGAAGATAGATCTTAGGTAGCAAGAATTATTCTGGAATTGTTATTTCTTTGCAAACTGTAAGAATAGGGGAATTTCTGGTTTTGTTTGACAAAAAAACAGCTGATTACATGATTTCAAGTAAGGCTGGACCATTTTAAGCACTTCAGAAGAGCAAGGTTTTTAAGAATATCAGTGGCAATTACAAACTCATTTGCTCTTGAAGGTCATATGCAAATTGTCTATAGTAGCATTCATTAGCAGAGAAGGTAGATAAATTCCTAGGGTGTGCCTGGAAGAGATAAGGAGTGTAAGGCACTGGTGTATCTGAGATACTGTGTCTTGGAATGATTAACTTAGTCTAAAGCAAGTATAAGGAAAAGCCATGCAACAGAGCCATGGAGGGCTTGTTTTCCCAGACGAGCCTTAGGGCATGCGTAGATGGCACAATGAATTACCATGTAGAGTGGTCCATTATTGTGGCCTGATGTCCTGTCTTATGAAGGTCACAATTTTATCCTGCTACATCTGTATTTATCACAAGGAACAGCACTCCTTAGCTTTCCACTGCCATGGAGCTGCGGTACGTCTCCTTCTAACTAGGCACTCAGGTTTCACTTCTGCCCTGCCTCTCTTGCTTCACTTCTCCTGTCAATCCTGAGAGCTGTTCATGGAAGCCAGGGGTTTGCCAAACCCTCTTAGACCATGTTCAGCCGGTTCACCAATGCATCTGTCCATGGTTGTAGAATGGCAAAACCCATATTAATACAGATAGAAATTTTCCAGAGTAAAGTTAGAGGAGCAGTTTTCAGCTTAGCATGCTTGCTTTGTCTAAACAATGTTTTGATTGAGAAAATCATCCCAACGCTTGAGATGCTTTGACTTCATACCCCCACACAGCAAACGTCAGAAAATGCTACGTATCTATCAATCGTTAGTGATAACAATGCAAGTAGCTAAGTTCTTTATACATTTAAAAATCTACCTTTTTGAAATGTATATACATCAAAAAGGGTATATAAATAGCAGTAACCTGAAAAAATTTTCTCTGTGGTCTACATTAAAGGAGGTTGTGGAAAAAAAATATCAGAGGTAGACTACAAAAATGAGCTGGAACTCGGAAAACAAGGTACATGACTGTTAAGTCTCATTCTTCAGGGACTTTCTCTGGTCTTTTCAGGGTCTGGATGACTATTCCCTAATACATAGTTGGCTGTATGCACTTTTTGATTGTTTATTTTCCCCATTTGCCTCTGAAATATCAGAGATTGTCTATTGTTTGGTCTCCAGCTGTGGCTGGGGTGGACCAATGCTTCGAAAGAGTACAAAGGATCTTGTCTTTTTTTTTTCCTTGCATGATCAAGATCATGTTAATCATCAGATTTGTGGTCAGGAAGGAATTTTGCATTGGATCATGTTGGCACAATTTTGGCAACTTTGCCCTTTCACTGCAACAAAGGATGTGCTGCTTCTGAGATCATCCGACTACTAATCACTTTTCTGTTGTTACAGGGGCTTTTTTATGTTGGTGACATCTTAAACTGTCCAGTCTTGTACTATATAGCTTCCTCTTTCTGGGGATTGAAATGATATAGTCCAGCTGGTCTTTGCATTTGGTGTGGGGTATGGGGTAAAACTTAAACATTTATGATAGGCAAATTCAGGTTAGATAAATCTAAGGCTGACTTCTGCTGCTACTTTTAAATATTAGCCTGAGTAACAGCAGTAGTGGATTCCTCTGAAAACTAACCTGTTTTGATGTCATGTGAACGACACTTTCTTGGTCTAACTAATTCGTGGCATAGCACAGAACTTTGTTTAGTGACATAGTGACAGTACATAGTTTCCTTTTTCTCCAAGTCAGCTTGTTCTGATTGTGCAAGATCCTCTTTCTCATACAAAAGTTTTGTCCTTTGTAGAAAAAAAATCATTGTGGCTATTAGGTTTAACTTCCAATTTAAATATTTTGTCATTGCTGTTATTAAAAACATATGGCTTCCATGAACTCGTTCTAAAATTTATGCAATTATAGTAGCATATTTTATTGTTTTAAAGACTATTATTTTGTTTTTCTCTTTCCTTTGAAGATATTACAGTTGTTTTTTTCAGCTCAGATTGTTTTGTACTTTTTGTCTCTTATAAAACAGGATTTCATGGCCGACGCAACACAGAAAGGACGCTGTGACACTGTTTTCAACTTAATGAAAAGAGGCTGCCAATCAGATTTTGTGGAAAATCCCACAGTTCATGTCACAATACCCAGTGACCATGAAACAAATACACAAGTGACACCAGGAAAAGTTTCAGTCCAACTGCGTCCAGGTTGGGTTGTCTCTAACACATTCATATTATAGTCAATTTAAACTAAATACAGTACTACCAAGCACAGATATTTTGTGAAGAAGCCGCTGGAATAATTATTTTGAAGAGTGATGCTATAACATTATATTATAGGACTATGATGATTTTGCTCCCATATTCAAGTATGGTCTTCAGCAAGAAGTATTTCTGTCAAACACAGCTGAAGGTCAGAATAATGCAAGTAATAAGTGGAAAAGGGATTTTAGGTAGTCTTTCATGTTTTCTGTTGTGGTTTCTTGGTTCTTTTTCTTTAGCCACTTACACAAATAGTTTTCCCTTAGATGCATACAAACTGTATTCCTTACTGAAAGTAAATTGGGCTAGAATTCCTAAATTCATCATTTGATAAGCTTCTTGATTATTTGGTTACTTCTAAGTGCATTGACTAGACCACTACGGAGGCATCAAAGCCAATATAGAAGAAAGGACTGGGTTCCTAAAGGAGACTTAGGTATTCACCACCTAATATTTCATTTATAAAATGTGAGACACCTGTCCCTGATAAAATCTACAAGTCCTTTTATGGATCTGAGATTTCCTAGTATATCTCTATTTGCCCTCACCTGAACTCGAGTTAAATCGATGTGTGTTCTCTGTCTCTGAAATAGCTGTAGCTAATAGCAGAAATGGAAGGTGATATAAAGGGATGCAGGGTATCTTTCATATCATAAAATTTAATTTATTTATTTCTTCTGCAAACTATAGTTGGAGAAAGAAATATGTCATTTTAGAGGGATCAATCTTTGGTAGAAAAACATTAAGTGAATAGGAAAAGTATCTTGCTGATCTTCATTGTATAAAAGATAATTTTCTGTCAATTACAGGGGAAAAAGGAGAGGTCTGCATGGGTGTAAAGCGCAAAGGAACTCTGGTTTTTCATCTTTATAATAATAAAACTGGGAAAGCAACATCAGTGCTTCTCCTTTCCCCACTCTCTTTCCAAAGCAATGACTGATACTTTGCTTTGTACTGAGAAATGGTCTCAGGAACTGGGGTAGCTCTAGGAGTGTCTGTAATCACATTTACTTCCAAAGGCATACTGGATTCTTAGAAAAAAACTTAGCTTTCTAAACTTTGGTTTAATGAACCTTTTTGTCAGCAAATTTGGGGTTCTATATGCTTTGTGGAAGTTCTTGCATCAGGAAGGCAGAAGAATAAATTTCCAAGGGCTCCAGAAGAATAACTTTTGATATATAGACATCCTGCCCATATTTTATTCCCCAAGGCAATACACAGATATACAGCTATAGTTGTGCCTCAAAACAGAAATTTGATACAGTATAATCATGCAGAAAAAGATGGGTTTTGTTTTGATACTGGGTTTTTTTGTCATTGTTTACCTATACCCAACTGTCAGGATTTACGTGGGAAAAAAATGAAAGCTGCACTCAGCAGCTCGCTATGTGCAAACTGGCCACCTGCGAGGGCCATTTGCAAAAAGTAATTCGATTTACACTGGCAAAGAGGAAACATGTAAGTTACAGCACACTGAAATTCTGTTTTCTTTATGCCAGACCTGACACAGACAAATCCTGACATTTTCAGATGGATTATGTTCAGAGACCACTGGAAGAAAGTACTTTGCATGTTTAACTTTTCAGGGTCAGATCTTTGTTACATGTACTTTAATTATGCTGCCTGGCAACGTCATAAGCTTTAGTAAATGTCACTAATAGAGAAGTCACATTTCAGGTGGGGTTCTTTTTAGTGAGTCTGTTTCTGAATGTGTTTAGGTTGCAGGTTTTCAATAAAAGCTTAATTCTTCTATAATGTCCCCCTTCTTCCTGTCCTTTGCTGTATCTTCATTGCATAATACTGAGTTATATTCCACACTCATCACACGAAGATCTTAGTCCCTCAGTTCTTCTGTGAGCTCACACTTAGGGTGACACAGAATAATGAACAATTTGAAGTCATGTATTGCTATACCTATGCTGCCCATACTCCAGTCACTTCACCCTTTTTGCTGGCTTTACAGGGTATTGGGCAAGCAAAAATGTGGGGACTATTTTTAGTGGCTTCCTAAGCATTAACATTTTTATCACATATGTGAACATGATGTGGTTCTGCAGGAGAGACAGACTTTTGTCATCCTGAAATAAAAGACGAGTTCTATTTTGTATGCACCAAAAGATGGATTTTTTTTTTTATATATTAAAACCTGTTTTTCTAAAAAATATTTTGATCCTGCTGAGTTTTCTCATTGAATCTTTGGAAGTAGATTGGTATGAACTTGAAGCATAATTTACGTGTGTTTTTCAGGCTGTGCTGTCTTTATGGTACACATGTAGGTTTAGACTTACATGGCAAACTATTTGCAGGATACACTTACATGCTTAGAAGTATTAACCTTGAAATGACTGACCACAATTTGTATGCAGATCTATGTCCTTTGTGAGTCGTAACTGCTTTTCAGTATAATGCCAAAGAGATTGCATAACCAGGAATTTAAAAGAAAATGGGGAGAAGTCAGATTTTTACAATAAATTGCACAGTGCTCCTGCAAGAAAAAAAAAAAAAGGCAAAATATTTTACAAAGAGCTCCTTTATGGCTTATTTTTGAACGATGCTTCAAGGTTTCATTTACTCTTGGGAGGTTTTCTTGTTTGTTTGTTTTTCTGTTTGCTGACACAAACAACTTTGTGCTGAGGTTGCTGCAAAAATAAATGTATTTTTAAAAGTGTCCATTCAAAAATAGTAAACAAACTTATTTGTTTCCTTTGAATCAGGAAGTGAAGCAAACTTTGTGTTAAAAGTTCGTCCTCTGGAGAAATACCCTGTGGACCTTTACTATTTAGTTGACGTCTCAGCCTCCATGCACAACAATATAGAAAAACTAAACTCCGTTGGATTTGCTTTATCTAAAAAGATGGCAAATATTTCTCTTGATTTTCGACTTGGCTTTGGATCCTATGTGGATAAAACTGTGTCACCCTATATTAGCATTCATCCAGGTAGAATCCATAACCAATGCAGGTATGTAGTCTACAGCAGATGTATATTTGCTGTACCACTGAGAAATTATTTATTACGCAAATATGCATTATGCATATTCATTTTTATATTTATTTTATATTAAACCTCTTCAGAATCTGTCTTTGTTTCATTATACCTTGGTTCTTCAGCAAAGTTCCTAAGAAAATGCTGAAAATTGCTATGCAGTGATTACTTCTGAAATACCTGGTGAGTGATTTCAGAAAAAATGGGCTGTATTTTCTTTAGCAAAATAAGCCAAATAACATGCTGCTTTGGCATATTTGAATATCTTTTGCATTTAATTTTATAGTCAACTGTTGTGTTCTTAGTATTTTGGGTATATGTTGCCTAGATTCATCACAGTTTTGTACTTTCTGACCTAGGACTTCTCTTTTGGTGTGTGGTCATGTATTCCTAAACTCTTTTCTTAAAACTCTACTTTTGTCAATGTGGTGCAGTTTCTTTCAGCTCATTTAATGAGCAAAAGCGATCCTCTGATCTAATTCCACAGTTGTAATATGAACGAACTCCCATTTTAAATAAGAAGGATGTTCTGGCTTGCATTTCTTTTTTCATGCTATGTCTTTTATGCCTTGCAATCAACACTTAGATAAAGTGAGGCATCATTTCCAAAACCCTCTGGAGAACAAGGTTATTAATAAAAAATTCCAATCTGTATAAACCATAATACTTGGAAAAGTGAATATTAACTGTTCATACCTTCTTGCTCATTATTATCTTTCCTGGGAAGACATGATCCAAAGCTCTGTGAAGTCCATAAGTATCTTTTTATTTCAGTGGGTTTTGAATTGGGCACTCGTAGTGGAATTCATTAGATGATAAATGTAAATGTCTATGTATAAAGCAGTCTTCTAGACTGTCTATATAATGAGTTGAGGTCAACTGGCACTTCTAGGACACGATTCATTTTGCCTAAAAGTAGACGTCTGCAGAGGTATTAATCCTTACTGTGCCAGTTTCTCTTCATTGACTGTAAATTGAGTTGGGGGTGTGCAGGTTACCGTCTGGATGCCTACACTGTATGCAACAGAAAGAAGTTAAGTGAGTTGAAGCCTGCTCAACATCTCTGAATCAGATGAGCATTTCAGCTTGTGCCGTAAATTCCACTGCCGTAAATGGGTCGCAGAGCAACGAGCTATATAAGTGCTGTGAGAATTAGCTTACTTACGTCAAACTTGATACTTTCTCCCTTATACATAATTTCAAAAAGTATCATTTACAACTAAGATGTTACTGAAAATGGAGTTTTGCATCCCTTTAATGAGGTAACCGTCACTAATCTCAACATTAATTTTATGTACATTTGTTTACTACTAGTGGACGTAGGAACTTAAATTTTATTTAGTTTTGATCCAGTAGCCTGTGTATCGAGCTATTAAAGAAGGATCTTAATGTTGTGGTGTGATAGCCTTTTGTCAGGATAATGAAAAGCAAAGCTGTACTGCTCCATAGGCGTTCCAAAAGGGATTATATACTCTCTGAGATCATACCATTGCTCACATAGTGTTTGTTATCATTTTGTGCAGAAACACTATATATGTGCTGTTACTGTATTAACTAAGTTATATACATTTCCATAAAATACCAAAAAATACATTTTTCATAGTAAATTAGAACTAATTTCCACTGAACTTAGTCTCACATGGACTAACGCTTTCTTTACGTATTTCTTTTACTGTGCATATATACATTTTCATTAGTTACAGGATTTTCTGGGTTAATAGGGATGCAATATTTACATCTTCCAATGGAAAATATGTAATGTGTTAGACTTTTGTTTTGTTTTGTTTTTGTACAGTGATTATAATTTAGATTGTATGCCTCCTCATGGTTATATTCATGTGCTATCCCTGACTGACAATATAGCAGAATTCAGAAATGCAGTGAATAAACAAAAAATTTCTGGGAATATTGATACACCTGAAGGCGGTTTTGATGCGATGCTCCAAGCAGCAGTGTGCCAGGTAAGGAACTTATTAACAAAAGACTAAACGGTAATTCAGACACGGAGGTATATATATTGTACCATATATATATATATGGTACAATGGTGCTCAATGTTCCTGAATTCAAAATGTCAGTTCTAGGCCTGATAATAGTAAGATTTCTTCCTCCTTTTCCATTATTTCCCGCTTAGCTGTACATACCTGTTTCCCATCGAAACTTAAAAAGGAGAGCATAAGGAAATATTTTTCAGTATTGGTTAATGATTTCTTCAAATTCTGGCTTTAACCAGCCTAACCAACATAGGATGGCCGGTGAAAGCAACTGCTTCTTGCTTGAACAGACGTGTATTAATTTTGGTCAATTACAAAATTAGTTTCAAAAATCATTAAAGCCCTCCTTGTCCTAAATGAAGACATACCATTTGACATTTCTTCTACTTAAGAATGTATTTGAAAACTGAAGGATCAGTTACATATGTGCTTGCATAGATAAAGAACACAAATGCACTTGAATGTTATCTCAGCTTTTAAAGAATTTATATCAAAAACAGTACAAATCAATTAAAAGTTAACTTTCGTATATTGATAAAATTTCATCACCATCCCTGACATGCAGAAAAGGATGAAAAAGTTCTCCATCAGTGGTTCCCGAGCTATAAGCATATTAAATAATAAGAATTTGTTTGCTGTAAAGGGCTATTTTGCATGTTTTTCTTCTATGTGCAGCACTGCAATAGAAATTTTGAAAGCTGGCTGATTCATGGCATTGCTAATGCTCTATAAGATACTCTTTCTGTTTCTGAAAGAAAGTAATGCAACTCCTGTCCAAATCACAGGCTTGCTGTGTTTCTCATCTCTTGGGATGATGTCAGGGCAATTCTTTTATCTTGTCCATCTCTACATTCCTTTTTTTTGGAGCAGTAGAATGAGTCAAGGACAAAAAGTAATGCAAACTGTGCTAAAATTGAATAGTTTGACCCAATTTTATTTTCAAATTTTGATGATCTGTAAAACAGGTAAATAACAGCCACTCTTCATAGACATTGTGATCACAGCTGTTACAAAAAAATTATTCTGGAGCTTTGGAAAAATTCTTTGAAATTCAGTGTTTCTGATTGGACACATTCCACACTTATGACATGTGAGCTCTAGAATAATATATGCTTCGAAAAACAATAGAATGGAAACATTCATGAGAATGGGGAGGCTTTCCTGCTAACTGAATTGTGAACCAAGACAGATGAGAACAATGTGCAATTCATAACAACCATCATGAACTCTAATTTACGTTAATGTGCACTCATTTTGCGTACAATAAGACTTTATAACTTGCTCCATCTTGCTTTAACCAATACATCCCTGTTGCAAGCAGTAGCAGGTTAGGACATGAAGCCCTTTAAAATTTGGGTTGCTGTGACGTATGTAGGTAGGAGTCTCGCGGTGACAAAGTGGAACGATGGAGTCTCAGGAGCAAGAATTTTCCACAGTGCCGGAGGAGAATTTGGAAGTACTTAAGATATAACCTGTTTAAAACTTAAAATACCCATTCATTCTGTAGGGGAATGCTGTCTAGGATTGTCTGAGGGAGGCTGATGCCTAATGTGTAAGCTGGAAAAGACACCTCAGCCCTCTGTAATTATTATCCCTACTGTTGTGAGATACTCAATCCCCATTCAGCGCTAGCAGGGAATGAGCCTGAGGAGGGAGGTAAATCGCTCTCTGCTAAGCAAAGAAAGGAAGGTAGAGAATAAGTCACAAAGCCTGGCTGAGTACATGAACTGTGTTGCAGATACACATTTCACATGAGATGAGAGATAGTGTAGTGTTAAGGGGAACGGTAGAGATGAGACTGTGTTGTAGAAAGGAGGAGGAAGGAAAGAGGAAAAAGGAGGAAAAATGGAATTAATGAAGAAGAAGAAGATGGAATAATTGGAAGGGGGAATAATGAAAAAGAATGTGAGGTGATTCGTTTGTGCCTCTAAAGTTTAATTTAAAACAGCCGCTTATTCCTTGCAGGGAAATAAATGTTATGAAAATACAAATTGGCATCTAACTCAGTTTAGATATAAATTTGCACTGCTACCTCCTTTTACATCACTGAATTCTTAAAACACATTAAATTCACCCGTGCGGATGTCACTGCTATTAATCCCTTAAGGTGGTGAATAGATGTAGTATTTTGCTGCATAATAAGGAATTTCTCAATTTCCAGGTGCATGAAGACACTCAAACTTTAGTTTATTGATTTGTTGATCATAGGCCAATGTCCTGTCTGGAAAGCTGTATAGGAAAAGGAAATTATAGAATAAGAATATAAAGTAAATAAATAGAAAGTAAAAATAGAAGAGGGCACCAAGTGTCGATACAAATGAATGCACGTTTATTGGGTGTAATGCTTTTTGGATCCCAGAGAATTTTACAAATGCTATGCATTTGCATTTGTAATAGTGACACACACGATGTGGCAGCTGTTACCCAAACCCACTATACAATGCATAACTTTTATATATTTTGAGAGATCTTTCTTTAAAAAGCAAAGTGGTAAGTGGATCTCTAACCTGCAGTGGTAGTTTTCAGATTTAGTAGGTGATACATATTTGCACACAAAATGCTTTAAATAGCCTGGTTTAAACTCAGTGCTGCTCAGCAGTGTAGTATCTGAAAGTAGACTTTCACATTCATTTTTCATTTTGATATTTATTATTTTAGAAAATAGGTAGTTACTGCTTTCTTATGCTTAATTTTGTTTTCTTTTTAGAGCCATATTGGATGGCGTAAAGAAGCAAAGCGACTGCTTCTCGTGATGACAGATCAAACTTCCCATCTGGCCCTTGATAGTAAATTAGCGGGAATCGTAATTCCCCATGATGGAAACTGTCATTTGAAAGATAATGTGTACATCAAAGCTACGAGTATGGTAAGGTATATGTCATAGATTCTGTCTTCAGAGAAGCAGTGTAAAACTGCATACAGGAGGTTTTCAGATGGCTGTCAAAGCATTGCTTTTATTTCGGTTATTAGAATAGTATTTTTCCAGGTAGGCAAGTTGTGAAATGAATCAATCACCTGAAAACATTGACATTCTTTTTGTCTGGGATAAAGTATTTTGGAGTCCGAGACAACAGTACACAGCAGAGGAGGATATGTTACTGGTTGTGGCGTGTTTTTTTATTACCATCTCATAAAAATCATACACGTTTTGTATAAAATATATGTAGGAAGTGTCTGGTGTGGTATTTTGCACAAGAAGCAGCTAGCAATGTGTAAGAATTGCACAATCCTGTTAATAAGGCAAAGGTAGTGGTCATGGTTTATGGTCAGAAAATGCATAGGTGCATTGATTGAAAAGGTTTGGTAAGAGTAAAACAGGAGACGTACAACAGCAATGAGCTGATTCAACCATGATGGGCTAGAAAATATTCTTGTGCCACAGAGCTTTGCGGTGGTGATGTAGTATTAAATACATTTGAATCTCACAATATAAAGCCAATGTGTGGTAATACATACCTATGCAAAAAGTTGTGTCAAATCCACTGTAGCAAAATAATACGCCTTCAGCAAATACTTTTAGCTTTCAAAGTAACTTTTTTTTCTAAGATTGGTAGGTTTTAATTGCTTTGGCTATTTCCTTAAATAAATACGAATTATTTATTTAAGAAACATGAATCGCTACTTAATTGCCATGTAATCACCAGAAAACAGAAATATGAAGTGGGGCATCATTGGAGCACATTGCAGTTTTCTTCTCGGTGCTAGCTGCATGTGGTTAAAGCATACAGCCTGTGTTCAGCCCAAGCCAGCAATGTGCTAGTGAAGTCCGTGAGGGCTCCGTATAAGTTAGGCTAGACCTGAATTCAATCCCAGCAATTGGTGTTTACAAGGATGGTGGGCCAGCAGGAAGCGACCGCCGTATGGCGTGTGATCATGAAATATGGGAGGTTTCTGGGAATCGCTGGGTGTTCGGGACCTTGCTGAGCGGAGGAGGGAGCTGAGCATGTGCTAACAGGAAGGTTGTTTGGATTTCGCATTATCTGATGTTCTTGCGTTCATATACTCCCTCTGTCACCTCTTGGATATTCCCGCACAGATGTCAGGATTATTTATTTCCCTCTAGCCAGTCTGTTCAGTTTCAGTATTTCTACAGTGTCCCTGGGACACAAACAACCCCTGCCTTATTCTACTTAAAGCAAATAATCCCGAAACTTTCCTTTCCCGAAACAGGGCATACTTACAGGTTATGGTGTTCCTATCTCTGTTTCTCCCTCCCCCCCCCCGCCCAATTTCAGTGCTACAAATGAGAGGAATATTGCTCTGCTTATTAACAATTGCTGAAGGTGCAAATCTTACTCTGTTGTTCAGGATTCCGTTGGTAATAAAGATACTGGTTTTTTTTCAGAAAAAAACCCACCCTGAACTATATTTACTTTCTGTCCAACTTGAGAAATTAACTTCTGTTTCAGCTGAAAAACCTCACCAATATAAAATACAGACCATATTAATTAACCTCTTTCTAAGGAACTATGACAAATTGATGGCTGACTGAAGCGTTTTCTGGATTGTGGGCTGAAAGATCATGATTTTACTGTCCAATATGGAATAAAAAATCTCCATGATTATTGCTGTTGATGCCTTTTGTGACATGAGGTAGTCTTGTTAGCCAGCCAAATGAAATGACCTTGAAAAATGCTTGTATCTGTGGTGGCACGTGTTGGCCACGTGTTTTCTGGCTGATAATCTGTAACTTTTTCAAGCATGGACTATTTTTTGTATGCCCACATGTAATAGTGAGCATGCACTTAGTAACAGAAAAGGAGTAGAATGGAAATCTTTCTCAGTATTAGATATTTTCTGGAGGAGATTTGACATGATAACACAATAGTGTCTGTAAGGGTAGGTGTACTGGTTTCCTGCTTTTTTTTCTTCTCAGCGGTCATGAAAAGCTGTCAGCTTTTTAAGAAATACGTCATATGAAACATATTTTTGCTTTTTTTCCTTATCAACGCAATTTTGTTGTGCTACGCTAAATTAAAGAGGTGTCTGTAATCGCATTGTTTTCCTACTTTGATTCTTAGCTTCTGGTAGTCTTGAGAAGATTGCATTTTGCCATGTATTTATTTCCTCCTTGTGCCAGTGAAGAGGACTTTGCTTTATTTATTGGCAGAAGCTTAACCTTTATATCAGAAGTGTTTCCAGTTAGTCACTTTTCTGCCTGTTTCTTTCTAACTTTTGCGAAGCAGTCATGCAGAGGTCAGCAAAAAAGCATAAAACGGGAAAGAAATCTAGTCCGTTTTAATTAGATCTGTGCTTGGTTAACTCCCTTTCTGAAATACTTAACATCTGTATTAGTTATCTTCTCAGCTTAACACAGTAGGTTAAAATAATAAAATGAATGATGTAATTGGAACAAGAAAGATGATCTAAAATGAAAGCACATTCGCCTGAGCAGTAATGGGAAGAGATAAGATAAAAATACATGAAGTACAGCAAGGATTTTACAGCAAGCGAAATAAGGCTCCATGAGTGACCAACAGTTCTCTATGTCATCTCTTTACATTCTTACAATGAAAAAGATAGTGTGGGTTTATTGATGCTTTTTTTAAGAAAAGTCTCTTATAATAAAAAGAAAAATTTTCTTTCTAATCTGAAGTGGGGCTTTAATGTACTACTAACCAAGCTGGGCACTCTAGTGCGTTAGAGCTGACAGGTGTACTTGTAAGCAGACTAGTTGGGGATGTAGTCCCTGCCACCCTATGCATGTTGTCTCTTGACTTTACTAAGCTCCATCTGAATAAGTTTTTGTTTCATGAGGGTTTGGAAACCCATTTCTGATACCACTGATCCCAGAGTTTTGCCCTTAGTTGCAGAGATGTTGAAGGGCCATTTTGCTGGAATTTAGACATGTCTAGTGTCATGTATAAAGCAGAAGACTGACTTATTTACCACCATCTTGTGATCTCTCAACACTGCCCCAGTCTTTCACACATTTATAGTGCAGGAGGTATTTACAGAACATCTGGCTTCACTTGCCCATGTCCTGGGACCACGTGGTGTGTCTGTGATCTGATCTGCCAGCCAGTTGCATGTGGCCTATAGGGTTGTGCAGCACAATGGAGGCCCCACCACTGTGGTCTGTGGTCATGGAGAAGGCAGGAGGCTGTAGTACTGTGTTGCAGGCTATTGAGAATGGCAACAAAGCCACTGCTGCTGCAGTTCACCCACAACCGCTGCGTAGTGGGAATGCATGCTCGCTGGACCCTCGCATATGGCGCACTCCCCAGCTGCAGCTGTAAGAAGATCCATTTATTGCCATCTTTCACCACTTATCTTAAGGAATATAATCTCTTACCAAAGGGTAGAAAAATTGAGAGAGGCATGTACCCTGGCTGAGATCAAACTGCAGCAAGAAGCTCCTTTGTTCTTTCTGTACGAGGCTCTTTATAATGGTGCGTTGTGATGGAAAATGGATTTTGCCCCCTTGCATAAGTTTGTCTCAGCTATCTTAGCGTTCAGATTACTGTTAGGAGAGCAGTTGACTTGCAGGTTGCCTTGAGTAACAAGTGGCACTCTGAGGAGAAATGAATTGTGCAGGGAAACAGAGTGTGTTTGTGCAAGACAGAGGCGGTATGGGGCAGATGATGAAAAATATCAGGAAGAGAAAGACAGCAGAAGTATATGAGGTAAAGAGGTTGAAGAACCTGACATAAGTGGAGGTGTCCAGGTGAAATCTATGTAAGGGGAAACACAGGCCAAGGCCCCAGTCACTTCTCTCTAATGACACAGGGCAATGTCATTACTGGGGAGAGACATGAAACTCATGCTGCCTTCTTCAGGCACAAGTGTGGTTAAGAAAATGTAGCAGGTCATCGCAGTGAGGACTGGAGGCATCACTCCTAAGGCAGGTCTTGGACATAGAGAGGAGAAAGCTGGCAGCCGTAAGTAAGATGTGTGCAGAATACTGACATTGCTAAAACCTGACCCAGTGGCTGCATTTAGCTGGTGTGCCTGATCCCTGGTGCCAAAATACATTTCTGAGAAACAAACTTTTAATTATTCACCTTGCTGTTCCCAAAAGCACACCTCATCGCAGTGCCCTCATATTGTACTTTTGCCCTGACTTTTGCACAAGAACCCACCTGTCATTTTCAGGAATCTTGTTATTCGTCTAGTTAGACCATGGACAACATCATATCCATATTTCTTAAGCATCAGACTCAAACCAACAAAATAGTAGTGTATGAGTTAGTCCTCCCACTGTGCAGCACCCCTGCATAGTTGGCAACAGATAAACCTGTCACAGTCTGGCTGATGCCTTGATGATTTTTTTTTCATGATCTGTTTATTTGGTTGGTCTCACTTTCTTTTGGATGTAGGCCTAGCATTGTTCTGTACATTTAAAAATAAGGATTGGTGTAGTTTTGGAATCCTGTATTGTGTCATATGTGAAATATAACATTTCTCCCTGCTAATCTGCAGTCTTTTCTTTTCTCTTGTATTTTGCAGGAGCATCCATCTCTTGGGCAGCTCTCTGAAAAATTGATTGACAATAACATCAATGTTATTTTTGCAGTTCAAGGAAGCCAGTTCCATTGGTATAAAGTAGGTTAGAAACCTGATTTGTTTTTCCAGTTTTGAAAGCACAATATTTATATTAAAAATTAAAACTGTGCATAAATGATTGTATTTTTCATAGGATCTGTTACCTCTGTTGCCTGGTACTGTTGCAAGACAGATAGAATCACAAGCAGCAAATCTCAATGATTTGGTGGTAGAAGCCTATCAGGTATGATGACAGTGACAATGTTGTATGCCATATTTGTACAGGGATTTTTCACCTTTCATAGCCTAAAGTTGGAATTTCCAGGGTGGTGGCTTCTATCTGAAGTCCACAAGGATAAGTTCCCTACTTTTCTGAATGTCCAAGTTGGTGGGTGACACTATCCCACGGTAGTTCTCAAATTCCCAGGCTGTTGGGGTCTCAAAGCCAAGAGCTAGCACTTTTTGCTTTCTAAGGATGCTTCTAAATATGCTGTTTGATTCTCTGCATCTGTTGCCATGTAACTTCAAAAGAAATTTCTGACTTATTTGAATTTTGGCATCTCAGATCTTTAGTTACAGACAAGACACTGCTGTCTAGGCATCATAAAAATTCCAAGCAAAAAGCTAGTGCAGTATCTAGAGGGTTTTACAGCATAATTCTTAGAAAATGGACAACAGGTGAGAATTTAGAAGGAGGTAGTTTGACAACAGTGGATATTGTGGAAAGCAGGATTTACACTGCACAAAGCAGTGTAATGACTCAAGCTTGTGAGGCATAGCAGTGAAGAAGGGTTTTGATAGGAATTTGGGACAGAACAATGGAAATGGCATTGTGAAGTCTTTCCTGCAGTTCTCAACTGAGAGTAGTAGTATGGGAAAGAGAAAATAATAGTACAGTAAAGAGCATAAAGTTGTTTTCCACAAATGATTGACAGGGAATGGCAGCTTGAAATGGAAATTGGCATCTTGATAGCAAATGAAAGATAGCCTGTTAAGAGGGGGCATAAACAGCTTTGAAAATGAAGCCAAGTAGTATACATTTGATGTACTAGAGCGAAGGGAGCCCATAAAGTATCAAGATTAACATGATGGGTTAGATGGTTGAATGCTGTTAAGGTGTGCAAGTTACACAAACGCGCAAATTTCAAAAGTTGAAAAATCAGTTACAAACTAAACGCAAGGTATCAACAGGTATCACATTATTTTTAATCAGTTGGACATGGGAGGCTGAAATTATCCATTGTACTAGGTTAACCATCTAAATCAGGCTATTTGCTTTCAGAAAATTGGCTATAGTGAAGAGCCAAGTCCCATGTCTGTTCCTAGTCAATAGAGTGGGTTTGTGCCCGTTTTCTGCACTGTCGTGTTGGAAACATTGTGCATAAGGCAAATACATTCAAAAGCAGAGGGGGTTGTATGTAATCAAATTGCAGAGAAGTTATCACTGATGTTGTACTTTCTCTTATAAAATCAAGAAATCTCATTTTGAATATGGAGGTTTGCAGGTAATTGCTGGCAAAAAATTTGGAAGATCATAGTCCTTTTGTATGCCACTTTTACACTGTCCATCCTAACTTGTATCCAGGTTTTTAGAGCACTGTGAAGGGCAAAGGAGAGGAAACGAAAATTTACAAAATAATGATTTAGCTCAATGGAAGATTCTGTGGGACTTTCCTGCTCCAGCCACCCCCAGCTTGCTCTTGCTTTATTTTCATTTTTTACACAGTATCTTCCTTCCCATCCTAAACTTCATTGGATTTGATACTTTGAGATTTTTATCATACTTTTAGGGGCTTGTAATACACAAACACACGGTGAACAGTGCTTGAATGTTTTGTTTTCTTGAAAGCAAAAGTACTTAGATAAGAAAATAAATCTAGTGTTGATGTTTGATGACAGTGGGCCTCTTGCACTCTTGTTCTAGGCAGGGAAACCTTAGGCTTAGTTGTGGAAAACCCTGGCTGAAAATCCCTGGCTAAAAAGCCAAAGATGAGTCACGAATTTTCAAAAAGTTACTAAGATAAACATGTGTTCAGATTCATGTAATTAAATTTCCATTTGTAGCAGTAAAAATATCCCACTAAACTAATTTTTTTTAATACTAATATGCCAGGAATTTTAATAATCTCTTTGTGCAATTTTCAGCTCGTCAGTTTGTACAGCTTTAATAAATTTTTAAAAGGTCGAGAAGCAATATTCCTTCTTGGAAGGAAGTAGGATTTTAGAGCATGCAGTAAACACAAGTTACAAAGTAGTTGGGTTTTTCGTTATATTATAAAAAAAACGTAATGGGAATCAACCAGTTGTTGACTTATATAGTCCTTGCTGACCCAAATAAATCAGTAAGAATAATCCCAATAGCCTTTAGATCACCCTAAGGTTTGTTCAGAGTAAACCTTTCCAAGACAGATGCAAAATATCAGAAGTTTATAAAGTGTCAAGTCAATTAGGAACCTTTTCTGCTGGACAGCAATAGTTGTATGTATGTTTACTGTTTTATTTTAAATGTGTGGTTAAAAGGCAGTGTAGTCTCTCAAACAATAAGCAGTTTTTGTTGTGCACAGTTGTTAGACTAGATTTTCAAATTGCAAAAAATACAGTCTCAAAACCATTTTAGAAAAGCTGAAAATGTTTTTATCTGGAAAACGTAATCCTCTTTATCAGAATTACCAGTTCACTGGTTGTGTATATTTGGAATGTAATTGGGTCTTTATATGGGAAACAATGCTTTAATTCATTCCTTTATTCACACAGACAAGCCTTCTTCATTTTCAGTCAGACATAGTAACCGCACTTGGTGTTAGTCAGTAATGCACATTAGATGTTGAGATGCAATGCGACTAAAACTTGTTTTCTGGTTACAGAAACTAATCTCTGAAGTGAAAATTCAAGTCGATAACCAGATCCAAGGTCTTCATTTCAATATCACTGCAATCTGCCCTGATGGAAGTAAAAAAACTGGCATGGAAGGATGTAAAAATGTGGGATATAATGAAGTATGTTGATAGTTCTTGTTCTTCAAGGAAGTGGAATACTTGTTTTTCTGTTTGATTGGGTTTCAATGGTGTGAAATCTTCTAGGGATTTGCTTAAACTGAAAATGGATTTATGTGATTAATGACCACAGACTCTCTATTATTCTCTGGTTTTATTTTTCCTGAATCTTATTTTAATTCCCACTAATCTCGTGAAACTAAGGCTCAAAGCTTTTCCTGAAAGCTAACGTCCATTAAAACTCTCCTCCTTTGTCCTCTACTGAGCACAATGGCCTTGTTCATTGTGATGAAATCTGTACGTAAGGAGGTTGAAAGATAATCACCCGGTGGAAAAGAATCACTGGAATTTGCGTTCCTTGGGTCTGTACTAGATGCCACCTTTCCCTCTCCTTGCTCTAGTAGTCTTCATGCACAACCATGGTTGTGGATAATTAGTTTATTTTATAAATCAAATTAATAAAATGATTTATCCCCATTTGGATCGGTGCCACCTACTGAATGAAATGAATTGTAAAACTGGATCATCATGCACCGTGAAAATGTGGGGGAAGTTGTCTGGCTAATATAAAGACCATGGTTTTCTTCCCAGAACAACTTCTCTGTGCCTTGATATATTTATTTAATTGCTTGGACTAGAAGAGTAATTCATTTAGCCTGCCAGGAAGAGGTCTGTGTTTCTGGAGAGCAAGGTCAAGGGGTTCTTTCCTTCTTGACATGTACACACGTCTCAGCTGGTGTGATTTTACTTGTGTCTGTGTGTAGAAATAGCAAAACAAATCAGTAGAGTAAATGTGTGAATTTTAAATATGTTCTTTTAGATGCATTTTATGCTCTTCTGAGGTGTATTTTATACTCTTCTGAATTTTGTCTGCATACCCGGCTGCTGATTAACTTCTACAGTTTAAGGGAGATTTTCTATGTTTTTCTTAACTCATCTCTTCTCCAGTGTTGTTCCCTGTGCATGTCATAAGAAATAGGAGTGGAATTTGTTCTGTTTAATGAAAAGAAAAATATTTATATCTGTTTCTTTTTAATAAAAAGCCAAGTTAGTTGATTATAAAAGATTGCATGTGGTCCTAAACCTCTACTGCTGTTGAAAATGAGCCATCCTCAAGAGATTAATTTATTTTAACCGTAAATCATCCTTTCAGTATTTGTTTACAGTCAAAATGCTTTTCCTTAATTCTCACATTCCTTTTATTGTCTAATCCTTCTTCCTTCCTTTTCTTACCAAAACATCAAGTGTATTATATTCTGGAAGAATCCTGTGGCCCCTTCAGGGTGCAAAACTAACTTTGGCTATTAGCAAGTGTCAGTGTTCACAGTGTATTATTTAGTTGCAATACATTTAATCTTTCTGCTGCTGTGTTCAGACCCATCAAATTTCATGACTTGCACACAAGACGTGCTTTGGCCTTCCCTCCCATCTCCCTGCCATTCCTCCAGTAGTCTGTTCTCCATGAGGGTGATGTTTTCTAGCAGGGCTCTGTCTTGAATAAAAAGCACATTTTCTATCTGCAGCCCATCCTCCCCATGTGGTGCGCACCTGCCACATGAATTAATTAGTGCATAGCCACACTTTTGCCCCGTAAGCAAAGGGAAGAAGTCTCATGCACAGGGAGCGTAGGCAACTGAGGGGTTATGTGTGTAGTGGCGCATTTACGAAACAAGAAGAGAAGCAAAGGGCAAGACAAAGCCTGTGTGCCCCCTCAGTACAACTATAAGAAGCGCATGCTTCTGCATAGCATTCTTCTCCTGTTGTCCGTGTAGGCAGCCGCAGCCCCACTCGCCACAAAGCCACCATTGTCCCCAAGGGCTCGCCTGTTCTCGTGTGGGGGCACAGCGGGAGGGGGAGACAGCGATGAGAAATGAATGGTCTTAGTCTTTGCGGGTAGTTTCCACCTCATATGTAATCAGTTTCTCTTTTTTTTTTTTTTTAATTTGGAAATCTTCGGTGGTAACGAGGAAAGGTATTTGCTTCTCTTGGGCTCCTTTCTCACCTTTTCCTCTTGGTTATATTTTCTCTGTGAGGAGGTGAGGAAGAGTTGTTTTCTGTCAGCAGGCTAAATAGCCTTAGTGAGAATATCCTGTCAGAAGCCTACCGGTCAAGAAAAACCCAAAAAACAATTGTGAAATACAAGATTGCTATCCAGTGCAAGTATCACAGATGGCAGAGCTGTCAAAGAGTTTTGGTAGTGATTGATGCAAACTCTATGGCAGTCACCTAATCACCAAAATGATCCAGGGTCCTCTGCCGGGACTCTGGAAAGCAACAGGGGCAGCTGCTGCAGCGGGCACAACTGGGGTGAGGACCTGGGGCATGGTGATGGCCACGACACAGCCAGGAGCTGGGCACTGGGTCCACTCTGAAACAGAACTTGGTTTGCCCGGGACGACAGCTAGAGCAGCAAGACTCTCTTGCTCCATCCCCATTGTAGGAATTGGGAAAAATAAGCTGATACTAAGGTGTGAGCCATTTCTGTGTCTTAGTAGGAGTAGATAGGGCCATCCAAAAAAACTGTGTAGTTTGTGTTTGCACAGACCGTTTCTGCAGCAAGAACATTCGTTATAGGTTCTTTTTATGGAGAGTATCTCTGTTTCTGTTTGTGTATTTTCTTGCTCAATCTAGTCCCAATTCTCATCTGAGTATTTCTATAATATAACAGAATGTGCACGTTAAATAAGATCAGGAGGACTATGATGGCAATTCTGTTACTATCTAATTTGTATTAAACTTGTCGTCTGCAACTATGTTTCCTTAACATGAAAAGTAGACTGCTGTCAGTCTTCTATTGTTAGGATTTAAACCGTATTTGTGATGCCTGTCATTGCTAATATATCATATTTGACAAATGGCCACTGTGTGTTTTGTCATTAGCTAGTGCACATCCATATACAATGTAAGATTCTGCTTTATTTATGTGTTAGAAATTTTAAGCAATTTATAGGAAATGGTAATGATGTAAAGTCTGTCTTTATTTCTTCTTAGGTACTTTTCAATGTATCGGTTACAATGAAAGGATGTGATACAACTGGAGGAAGAAACTATGCAATACTTAAGCCTATTGGTTTCAATGAAACCGCCATCGTTAATGTGCAGAAAAGCTGTGCCTGTCAGTATGGAGACAGCGCAAGGCACAAAAGAGTATGGGCTGATGAAACTTTTTCTGATGGCAAGCAGTCCCATTGCAGGGACAATAATTGTAGCTCTAATAAAGATACACTTCCTTCGGAGAGGTGCAGACAACACCAGGACCAGCCCATCTGCAGTGGTCAAGGAAATTGCATAGATGGGAAATGTTTCTGCTACAAAAACAAGCTAGGCAAGGTGTATGGCAAGTACTGTGAAATGGATGATTTTTCCTGCCCGTATCACCAGGGAAACTTATGTTCTGGTAAGCTGCAGGGTTTATGTCTCTGGTTTGGGTTTGGTTGGGTTTGTTTTCTGAACTTTATATACATGATGTAGCTGAAAACAATGATAGAAGGCTGTCAAGTACAAGAATTATGTGTGCAGAATTAATGTGTGAAATGTCCTGAGCAGCCTGGTAGGAATTCACACTCCTGAGCTTTCTTGACCACAGAGGTATGCACTGTCTTCTAAACTTCAGCACTGCTTTTTAGGGGATTTATTGAGTTTTTTCTAAGTTTAGCTGTTTTAAGATTTAAATCTCAAAAATCTTCAGCGGTAATGACACAGATATCTTGGATGAAACAGTAACATTGTTCAAGAAAGTAAGTTGATACATTTCAGTCTAATGGGAGTATGAGATACTAAGGGATTAGAAGGAATCATAACTTCCAGATGAGGTTCCAATTTTCTAACACCCTAAATCAGTCTTTTCAGAGCTACGCTGACACTTGATTTCAAATACTGACATACATGTTAACACTGTTCAGAACACCCGCTCCAAAAAGGAGAGTGGAAGTGCAACATAAACAGGGAGAGTTGTTAGAAATTCTTATCATTTTTGTGGCCTACTTTATGTTTTTTAAAGAAAGCATGCAAATGAAAATTGCATATGAACAAAATACAAAATGTTATTTTAAGTTACAGTTACTGAGGAAAAATGAGATTGAATCAGTATCATTACTGTATCTCTACCACAATATTTTTTCCCCTTTATGAAGTAATTAAATATTTTAAAATCCATACTGAGAGACCAATTTTTTCGACTGCAGTTGGATAAATTTAGGGTAATACTATGGGCTTTAGTAGAGCTATTTCAGTTTTGGTCTGCTGGTGACTGTGAACTTTACATAAAATGAAGAGAAATAATGTTACCTAATCCTTTAAATACTTCATTCCAACACAAAGAATTATGGTTCATCTTCTCTTCTTCCTTCCCCTCAACCAACTTTTGAAATTTACTATTTCTTAACCTAAGCAGACCTTTCAAACTTACAAGCTCCTAAAGCCTGAGATGTGGTACCCTGGTTGGCAGAGGAGACAGGGAGGTCTTTGTCTAAGAGGGGCTGGAGACTGTCACATGTGATGGAGTCCTGCCCTAGGGTACCACAAGGGGAACCTGCCGCCTGGGGCCGTGGCTGAGCAGTGTGTCTCTTTGTGGGATATTTTCCACTGCAGAGCCTTGCTCTGAGATGTCCTATGATCCCCTGTCCTATGATTCCCCCTCCATCATGCCCAGCCCAGGCAAAAAAAAAAGGGCAGGGTATACCTTGATCGCACTCACATTTAGGGGATGCCGTCTGTTAGATGGGCCTGTCTCCCTGCAGCTGCTAGAATGTAGATATGAACTTAGGTACTGCCGGGGCATAGTTGAGGAGACCTTATGAGATTTGCCTGTGCTTTATGTGCTTTCTCTTTCTATATTTCCTAAAGGTGCTTTCCCATGCTGTAAAAATGTGGTTAAACACGGTCAGCATGTCAGTTGTACAGCTGCCTCAATGTGCTACAACATGGAAAACATATGGATTTTCCCCTAAGGTTACCGCTGCTTTGCCTGGAAAATTGTAAAGGCCACCAGAGGTTCTTCATAGCCTTTGAATCCTTGAGGCTGTGTGTTTTAAGTTCTCATTAAACAACCTACAGCCCATAAGCACAGCATACCCACCTGTCCAGCTCAGTCATCTGTCCTTTCGAAAGGCAGAAAAGCAGTGCTATCACGCGTGCTCCTGAAAAGAAAAGAAAAAAAAACAACCTGGCATGTGCACATGAACTTGATACTTCTTCCTCCACTGAATCTTGCTGTTTATTTGAATTTAATGCTTTCTTGCTAAAGAGACGTTTGTTTAGTTTGCCTGAAGACTGTTTTCCTGGTCATTGTGTAATTTTTAATCCACACTGCTTTGATCCAAGGCAACAGGGAAAATTCTAGTAAAATGTTTTAGGATGACATCAAGGTAGCAGCTTTTGCTCAACTTAACAACAAACTGCAGCCATAAATAAGTATGATGCTTTTAATTTCAACCCAAATTTTTAACTTAAATACTAATTAGCAAGCCGAGGTCTACATTAGCTCTGTTTAACTTAAAGCAGCAGCGATACCAACGTATGCATATAAACATTGACTTTCTGTGTTTTCGTAAAAGCGTATGACTCAATGCTATCTGATGTTGTAGGTAATGGTGAATGTGAAGCTGGTAAATGCAAATGCTTTGCTGGCTGGGAAGGGGACCGTTGCCAGTGCTCGTTACAATCAGCAAAGCACTGCCTGAATTCAAAGGGCCAGATTTGCAGTGGAAGAGGAAGATGTGTATGTGGAAAGTGTGAGTGCACAGATCCAAGAAGCTTTGGCCGTTTGTGTGAATATTGCCCTACTTGTAACAAAGCCTGTGAAGAAAACTGGTACGTTTCTTGTGCTAGACTTGATTTTTTAACTCTGTAGTGTTGAAACGAGGAGAAATATTTCTGCTTGCCTAGATGTGTGCTATATTTCTTACATATTTAGACTGTAGGAAATTGAAAGAATTCATACTTCAGACTTTCCTCTATGTAGCTGAGGGGTTCACACTAGCAATTAAGAGGATTGCATGTCCATATCTGTGTTCAGCAGTCTGTGTCCAACTTTCAGCTTTCTGAAGTCAAAGGAGGTGTGTCCTATGAGTATCTTTTTCTATATATTTATTAAAAGATGGTTCTTCATGTGAAATCTTCTGGGTGGGAAATAAAGCCCATAAATTTGGAGTTTTAAAAATGGACAGTAGCTCCTGCTCTTGAATGCCACCAAATCCAATAATATTCTCCAAGTTTGTTTTTGCACATACTTTGTGCTTCTCAGCTGAAAGAAGGAGATGTGGAACAAGAGTGGTACCTGCGCATTATCACTGCCATCGGTCAGCAGAGCAGAGCTGGTCTTACCCAGAGAACAACATTCTCCGTTACTCAGTTTTAAACCACTTAGTCTTTGCTGTGCTAGGTTTAAAGCGTGCCATTTTTCCTGAGCCATGTAAAGGAAGGGACAGTGTGGAGGTCGAAATGAGCAGCCCAAGGAGGAGAGAAGCTAGACCAAGCTGTCAGTGGCACACTGGCTGGTGCTGGCTTAAAGAGTCAATGAAGCCCTGTCTTTAGGCACGGCTCTTCTACGCCCTCCCATCACCGTGTATAATCATCTGCATCCCACTGTGGCTGAGAGGGTGAGAGATCACCTTTTAGTTGGAAAAGGGAATTTTCATCAAAACAGAATTGTTGTTTATTCATATTCATTTGAATTATAGCTCATCTGGTGAATACACTGGAGAGACAAGCTGGGCCGTGTCTGAAAAGGGGACTGCTAAGACTTCACGAGATAAAGTGCAGTTAGCCTTGCTGGCTCACACTTCTTCAAAGTCACTGTGAAATGGGTGCCTTTAATAAATTCAGCACATGGCATAGCTTTTTTTAAAAAATTCAGTCAGGGCTTTTTCAGGATCACTTGCGATGTCCATCTTCGGCAAAGCTGAAAAGTGAAGATGGCAAGACTGACAGCGCTGCCTCCCACTGTGCTGCTGACCCTCTGAACTGCCCAGCGATGGGACCTTACGTGGCTTTGTCTTAACATAGCATCCAAAAAATTCCTAACAAAACCGCATTTCCTACACCTCTCTCTTCTCTTCAGTCCCAGCGTGTATCCCAGTGACACTGATAGATAAAGAAAGACCAGGGCCAAACTAGAGGCTGACAGCTGAAGAGAAGAGGGTGCTGGACCCTGAGCTACACCCCCTGAAGAGCACGCATCACGAAATGCAGAGCAGGGGCCGGATGAAGATGGCTGGAAGCCAAAGAAGTGTTGACATTACTTTACGACTTCTTACTAGTTGGTTTTGAGAATCATCATAGGGATAAAATGCTGAGAGAGGCATCACATTTCAGAAAAAAATAAATAAATGTCGCAATGTTTTTACTAGCAACAGGAAAGCATTATGATAGGTCAGCGAATCTCTTTAAGGGAACTGGGGAGAAAGACATGCGTTTTTAATTAATTTTTTATTTTACAGGAATTGTGTTCAGTGCCATCATTCTAACAATGCATCTCAAGCTAAACTTGACCAGTGCACAACCTCATGCGCTTACCTGCTGCATTATATTGACCAAACTTCAGGTATGTGACATTTTCTAGCTAATTTTAAGAAGAGATGAAAATCTGTTGAGGTTAATAATTGAATACACCACTGTTACAATGTCTTTCAAAAGTGTGTCATATTATTACAATAACAAAGACTGCAGGAAAAAGAAAAATCACTCGTAGCTTCAGGGAAAGTAAAAGATAAATAATAACAGGAAATGTGATTGTCAAGCATTGCTAAATCAGATTTCCCAGCTCCTTGAGAAGTCACATCTAATAATAATGAATCCTTCCTGAGCAATGCTTAAAGAAATATTGATAAAAATCTGTTATGGCATCTGTATGTTTTATTACTTTGGATATGTGTACATTATTTGACATTACCAGAAACGAGAAATAATGAAGTAGAATGCTTACCTCACATTCAGTAATGTTTAAATATTCCTTTCAAGTATAAAAAACTGCACAGTTACACATTATGTGGAAGAATAAAATCTTTTTAAATAGAATCTCATAAAGCTTAATCAGTCCACGCTGCAACAAAAATGCAGGTAAATTATTACCTTTTGTCACTTCACATTTTTGTACGTCTTTTTATCTTACTGGTTCATAAATGAGAAAACTAACTGTGAATACTTTTCTCATAACTTTAGTATTAATAAAAGGAAAGCTTGCTGTATGAGAGAGGTTTACCAGTGAGGAGAGCACTGGACAAAGAGTCAAGAAATCATATTTTCTTTCATATTTTGCCAATGATCTGCACTATAATCTTGCGAAGATTAAACTGTCTTGGCCCCGTGCATCTCTAACTATTCATCCTCTCTATTTCAGCTATAAACTCGCTGTCTTACAGAGAATTTATGGTGGCCAACATAGCAAAGCCTTAGTTTTAGTTCTTTAGATGAAAGGAATAATAGTTCCGCCATTTTTCTACAGTAAGGATCTTAATCCGAATTGCCTTTCCTGACATGCCCCACTTTAAAAGCTTGCATATGGCAACTTTTCCCCTCGACTTCCCTTAAGTTATTTTCCCTTAACTTCTATCAGGCCCCTGTTACATTTATGTGACATTACTATGCAGTGGTAGATATAACTGTGTTTCAGGGATGTATTGCATACATTAGGCTTCACACTTGTGTTTTCCTTTCGTTGCAGAATGTTTCTCTGGACGAAGCTACTTTAGAGTCTTTTCCATAATCTTTATAGTTACCTTTCTGATCGGGTTGCTTGTTGTCCTTATCATCAGGCAGATAATTCTGCAGGGGAGTAGCAATAAAGTTAAATCTTCAGCTGATTACAGAATATCTGCAACAAAGAAGGTAATTGATTTCAGAGCCATCATATTCAGTAATCTTTTTCTTGCACATAAAAGTTAGCTAATCATTGATAAAAATTGTATCTTCTCCTTCAAGGATAAGATGTTTTTGCCTACTGTTTGTACAAGAACAGTAACATACAGACGTGACAAACCAGAGGAAATAAATATCGACATCAGCAAGTTACGATTAAACGAAACTTTCAAGTGTGAATTCTGAAGACAGTGTGTTTTCTGCAAATGTCTATTTCCATCATGCTCGACTTTTAAAAAGTTGCCTTTTGTACTCTGTGGGAGTCTTGACTGTTGCCATTTGGGTTTGTGTCATGCATTTTGTTGAATACTGTAACAAAGTGACATGTAAGCATATTCACATAATGTGACTATGTTTGAAACGATAGCTGCTGTTTTTTTGTTTGTTGTTTTTTTTTCTTTGAAAGAGAAATGTGCATTACTACTGTTCAGGAACGTTAGTGTTGATGTAGCACTTTAGTGTATTCTAATTTATTTAGTTACGGCCTAGAATGTAGATATGAACCAGTCTGACAAAGCACTGATCTCACTCTACATGTAGCTAGTACTGATGTGCTCTGTGGGAATGGAGAAAAACTGTGACTGAAATATTAACGTTGCTGTATATTATAGCAAGAGATAAAACTATTCAAATGCTCTTAAATAGAGTAAACGGTACTTTTATAGTTCTCTCAGTTGACTAAATTCCACTGATTGGTCTGCTTTAGCCTCTTAGATTCTCCTCATTACTTAATAAAAATGACTGGATTTAATGAGTGCTTAGTTACTGGTGTGGGTGTATAGTTGCATGTGTATATGCACACACATGCGTGCACACACACAAGTAAATTATATATGTATAGCTTTTTATATGTTATGATGTCACTTAAAGGTAATTTATATCTGATAAAGAGTAATTATTAGCTTTTTTACTTGTTTCAACATATAAATTTATATATGAATTTTAAGGTATTTGGTAACTGAGTGGCTACAGAAAACAAGAGAGTTCCTGTGTCCAACAGAATGGTCTACATGATGATCACTGCCAGCTGACTTCACCTTTCGAGTCAGCAGCATCAACTCCATTGCAAGCAGATAAATTACACCAGAGCTGTGTTTGGTTTGCTAGCTACATGTCAGTGTTTTGCCAAATAAGGGCTTTGTTCTTTTTGTATGATGTCAGACATAAGTCTGATTTTACACACGTGCTCTTTTCTCCTGTGTAAATTAGTTGACAGGATTAGATTTCATGCATCCTTACATAACCACTTCAATTTTTGTGACTGTGCATTGAGAAATGTGTCTGGTGTGGTGTGGAAAAGAACCTGCAATTTGGAAGAAGGTGAGGAAGCCAGGAGTCTCTTTCTCAAGAGAACACATTCATGGACTTCATAAATGTGGGATCAAATTCTGCCTTTAGAAATCGGCAGAACTCTTCTAAACACAGTGGGACCAATATGATTTATCTGAGAGCAGAATTTGAGCTACAAGGTCAAGCAGAAGCATTTTCTTACCCCCGAACACAGCTATAGTGGTAGAAGACGCGTTATTGTTATATGCTAGTTGGAAGAGTCAGCCAAGGGTCTGATTTACTAACTTTATGCTGCCGAAACCCTACAAAAATCTGATCAACTTCTAAGGCACTAAAATCTTGCTGGCAAAAAGAAAAATCATCTCAGAAGACAGTATGCAGCGTATCATTTTAGCAACATTAAATACTGATACTAAATATTGAATCACAGAGTCACAGAATCATAGATTACCAGGTTGGAAAGGACCTCAAGGATCATCTGGTCCAACCTTTCATGGGCAAAAGCACAGTCTAGACAAGATGGCCCAGCACCCTGTCCAGCTGAATCTTGAAAGTGTCCATTGGTCCGTACTTGTCATAGATAAGAGTTACAGAAACAAAGCAGGACCTCTTTATATGCAGTCTTTAGAAATCAGTATATATTTGTATTTCCTATTCTGTATTTATTCTGTAAATTCCCACTGAAATCTGAGGGCTATACATGTGAAAGGAAGGCAGGATGCAGAACAAATTATAAGTGCTATGTGAGTGTTTCTTGGGTCATGGATCAAGTGGGATTGGGAAAAATAATACAGAGACAGTGGGCCTTCCATTAAACTGTCATAAAAGCTTTAGATTTTAGAGATTGTTTTTTAAAAAAATATAAACTGGACTGTAAAATTTTTCTAAAGCAGTCTTTAAAGTAGTCCCTGAGCTTTCAACAATGTAGGTAAAAGTGTCTCATTTAAAGAAAAGGGTGTTTCCTTACACTGACCCTGATTTTAGTGATAGCTTCATTGTAGTATCTTAATTATAGATTAATTCTATAATTTATCAAGTATACCTTAAACCTTCATTTATTTTCAAAACATGTAGAACCATTTTCCTTTTATGTAAATTAACAGATTCTAAAACACTGGTTTCAGTGGTATTAAGATAAGAGGTTGATAAAAGTTTACCTGCTATTGTCCTTGTCACAATATGTTAGTATTTTTAAGTGAGTAGGAAACAAAGTCTTTGGTTATCTGTTTCACTTAACAAAACAAACAAAAAAAAATAGTTAAAAGTTCAGCGGAGAATATCTGAGTATATAACAAAAGATGTCATTATGTTCTTTAAACGGTGTGATGATTTTTTTAAACAAAAAAGATTCCTCACATGTATTTCCCATAATGGCCTTTAAAGCATTTACTGAAGCGATAGCTAATGTTTTTTTCTTTAGAAATTACTTTTCACTGTTAGAGGGAGTTAAATTATGTGGGTAGGGGATAATGGAGCTGGGGTCTTTGTGGAAGAAAGATTTGAGCTGTAACACCCGTCTTGCAGACACATCGCACTGCTACTACTTTTCTTCTGTAGTGCTGCCTGTGAAGGGGCACAGCCAGTATTTCCTTACCAGATACCTGCCTGAATGTTTGAAATGCTCTGGTCAAATAGAGCAGGCTCACAGGACAAATTGCACTGTAAGCTGCTTGCTGTCCTGAGGTTAAAAAAAAAAAAAAAAAAAGTATATTTAAAAAAAAAAATTTTTTTAAGAAAAAAAAAAAGCTAAGAAAAAAGGTTTTTTTTCTTGCATCTCCCTCATGGCTTTGCTGTATTGTGGAGGAGGCTAGTGAAAAAGAGTAAGCTGCTGCTAATGTGACAGGTCAAGGCTTTTAGAAGGCCCATGGGGAGCTTATACAGAGCAGGATCCTTGGGAGAAGGCTTTGTTTCTAGGCATGGAATCTATCCATGAGAAACTCTGGCTTTGCTTGGTACTTGTTTCCCTCTGCCTTTGACCATGTTTTTCAGAAGAGCTGCTGCAGGAGATGAATAGCCCAACAAAAGCCTCACTATTTAGGGAGCTGTGTTCCCTCAGCACATGACCTTAAATGAGAAAGCAGCCTGTAATTCACAAGGAATTTCCTCAGCGATTGCAGAAGGGCTCTGCTTCCTATAGTGCTTAATGTGGGAGATATTAAAGATGAATTAGTTCATATTAGTTTTCAATGTATTTTGCGTCAAAGACGCTTGTAAAAATAGAGGGGAAAAAAATCTAGCCTCAGAATAGAACGTTCCAAACTTCTTAAATAAAACTTCTTGTACTGGGCTTCTTCAAAAAATGAAAAAAAAATCAATAATTTGACTGCATGCCTATACCCGAAAATATACCGGCAGATACTGTTGCATCTCATCGTTGGGTTTGGGACTTATTTTTAGATGACTTTTCGCAGCAGATTTGTTAATGTTAAAATCCATATGTATAATTTTCAAATTCTAATCCCACTTTTTTTACCTTTGGCTGCTTATTTGTCTAACATTTCAGAAATTACATGTTTGTGCAACTAAAAAGCATGCATTTTACTTCAGATTCTTCTAAAATGAAGAAATACTATGAATTGATTATTTCCAAGCATCGTGAGTACGTTAATAACACTGCTACCGAAGTGTGTGGGAAAATAGCTGTTTCATCCAGAAAACGTGCACATGGTATGCGAGGAATTTTCATTGTGCCCAGCTGAAATTCCCTTACGTTCACAAGAAATGTTGAAAGTGAACCTTAAAAAGGAAGGACGTTTGTATAGGCATAGTTTACATTTTATCCATTATTTATCAACTGGATTTATTTTTTCCTCTCTATGGTGTCATGAAAACCTGCTATGTAAAGTATTCTTCAGAACGCAGTGGAAATTTTTTTTTCCCAGTCTGAGCGCATGTAATATTTGTTTCCTGCTTAGTGTGCATCCCTAAATGTACATGTGTTGCAAATTGGGGGAGTGAACGTGTGAAGCAGCTTCAAACAACCCTTAGTCCTGGAAGCAGCCATAATGCCTAGCGATGCCCAAGGCAGAGCGATGCAAGGGTGGGTCTGCTGCTTGTGCAGGGATTTGGAAGAGGGATGGCATTCTCACCAGGTGCAATGCGTCCTACAATTCCCAGAGTTGGGAATGGTCCTACAGCACCCCTGCAGAGATGGTGCTCTGAGACCACGCTTCTCCATACGTCAGCGTGGGGAGCCTCTTCAAAGCAGGTTGGCTTGACGGAGGTGGTACAGTTTCTGTTTTCGGCGCTTGGCCACACACTGTCCTCAGCACTGCAGGCTTTTCACATCTTTGCTCATCAAAAAATGCTTGCATGTGACATAGCAAGGGACTGCCTATGCCAGTGCGTACTGTACACCTGGGTGCTGCTGACTTCCAATAAGGCTTCTGGGAGGTCTTTGGGCATGTGCCCATTGACTTCCCACCAGCCCCAGGATCTCCACCAGCCAGCCTGAAGGAATGTAAGCTGTAGCTGGGAAAAGGCGCTTCTCATTGAGGCATTTGTGCTGAGTCAGTGCTGGGTGACACTTACTCTGCTCGGACTGTGAGTGAAGCGTAGTGCCAGTGTCCTGGCTGGCTGTTTGCAAGAGGGGGAAGATTTATTTGCTAAGCAGAAATGGAGCAACAGTTAAGAAGAACACTACTTTTTAATGATGATCTTGACGCTGCTCCAATGCATAGACATCTCATGGATTTTACAGAGAATTGAAACTCGTGGAGAGGGAAAAAAAGGTTAAAATTAGCCAGCATGAATGCGTTTCTATAGTGAGCCAAATCAGTGGGGTTTCACTGAGTGCAAACCAGCTCAGAATGGTTGGCCTTTTGGGGCAGGGGGCAGAAGAAAAAGAAAAAAACTGAAATTAGTAGGTGCTTAAGCTTTAGAAATGCTGCTCTGGATTGCATGTTCTCTTTGTTTCCTTTTCTTCACGCACTCTTAAAAAAAAAGGTACCTACTTATTAAAAAAAAAAATTTAAAATTTCTGGCATTTGTTAAAATAATGGCTTCTACCCAAATCCTAATGTTTCATCCTGATACCTATATTATATTTGGGCTCTTTCAGTTGTATTTTGAAGGGAGATGTTGAAAGATGAAAGATTCTTTTGGGAGGGAATTAGTGTTGGATGAATTCACTGTGCTAACTTCTTCACTTTTACCTACTACTGTTTCAAAGAATAAAGCTACTTTAAAGTGTCTTATTTAGCAATGGTGTGACAACTATTAATAATACTACAGTTTTTAACTTTCTATTTAACATATACTACCTTTTGTAAAAAAAGTATATACAGATTAATGTTTCTCTAGATTTTATGCATAGAGAATGTTAGTAAGGGAAGAGGTTTTAAATAAATTTATAACTTCTTACTGTTCATTTTACATTTTAAATCACTACTTTTGTTTGTCTGGAAATATACTGAATATTTTATTATTTAAAATAGTATACTTTTATAGCTGTTTATTAATTTCAGTTGACTACTAACTTCTATTTTGATATTTATTAATGAGTTGACACTGTAGTATATTGAGATGTTTATTTTTCTATCAGAGCTGTAACAACTATGACATAGCATTATTTTAATGCAACATCATTGTACTTGCTCTCTAAAAAATAAAATCAATATTTAATCCATATGGATTTTTCATATTTTTAATGTTTAATATGTCTGTGATAAGTTAAGTAAGGGATGCTCACTTTCTTTTAAAAATACAAAGCATTTTCATTAAAGTGCACAAATGTCTGCAAAGGGAAGCATATGATTACAGTCGTTTTTAAATGGAATAATGGAGAGAGAAAATACGAAGAATACCATATTTATCAGATGTAGGCAAACAGATGAATGCACGTTCAGGATGAACTTTGAGAAGGTGGGAAGGAACACGAGAGCAGTTAGCAGTTTGGTGGGGCAGCTGGTTTACCTTGCCCAACCCAACCAAAACATGAATGCACCAGGAAGTGTGCGCACTTTGTAGGGGACAACACGATATACCTTGTTGAAGTATAATCTATAGATTGGTAGGTGGTTAGGATGGCCTTTCTTCTGCTTTGCTGTGTTGGGTGGTAGAGGAGCTGGTTTTCTGGGAATGGGTAAATTGACAGATGCCTCATTTAATGCCACTCACTGCAGGCTTGGGTTGCTTTGCGAGTACTGGTGAAAACTTATCGCTAGATTGGGAAGGTGACACTGTTCTGTTCTTGAGCAGAGTCAATAATAGCGTTTGCTTTGCACAATGCCACGAAATATCTCATGAAAATTGCTCCAGACGTGCTCTGTGTAAGGACATTCAAAATTTGTGCTTAAGACCATGATACCTCAGTAAGAGACTGCTGTGACGTTAAGACACCTGACAGACATCACTGGTAAAAGTAACTGTTCATGCTTCTAACGTGGTCCAGTTTTTGCTCTAGTGATGAGAGAGAGAGCTAGAATCAAGTGACAGCTGGTCATCACGTCACTTAGCGTCTAGGACTTAACAATACAGTAGTAAAACCTGGGAAAAGGTGTACAGCAAAACTAGAAAGAAAAATAAGTAAGTATTACAAGGACAATCTGTTCATCTTTGTTGCTGCTTCTCTCAAAGCAAGGAACATAATCCCAACATATGCCTGATGAGATAGAGGCTGAGAAATTTCCTCTCACAGAAGCAGTCTTCAGCCTTCACTGACACGCAGAGCAAGCACATGCCACCACATACCACTACAGACTGAGACATACACATTTTCCTTGAAAGCTCTTGATCGAGGGAACATTAATGCTGTCACCAACTCAGAGTAAACATAGAGCTAGATCTGAATTTCAGACATATAATTTAAGCATATGACTTGAGGTACAGGCATAGAGTTTCATTGTGCCATTTGATAGTAATCTTGACACTGAGGTTAGTGTTAACACTTAAGTCTCTTGTAGACAGTGATCCTGGCACCAAGCTGTGTTGCATACCCTATATGTTATGGAATGATGGTAAGTGACCTGCATGAAGTCTGTCTGTCTTTCCATGTCCTTAAATCCAGCAATTAAATCATGCCTGTATACCTTAAAATGTCCAGATAATGACAGGTAGGGTTTTTGACACTAGTGGCATTGTATTTAGCCAATTTTTATTCACCTCCACGAAGTTGTCAGTGAGGGCATAACGGTGCCCTAATTTGGCTCTAATGTAACAAAACTGCTATTTTGTTGCAGATACCATTGACAAGAAAAAGGCTTGCCTCTCAGTCTCTCCAAAGAGGAAAGAAACCTAAGTTACAGCCTCTGAAGCCGGAAGAGGAAAGAGATCCTGATTTCAGCCACTTTTTTGACACCAGTCATGTAGGTGCACGCTATTACAGAATTTCTCTCCCTGCATGATTGCCTTTGTGGTAGGTGCAGAGTTTGATCCAATATACAGAGAGGATGGGAGGAGAACAGTTCGGCATTAGGGACAGTTGGTTTGAGTGAAGATCTCAGCATGCATGATGACAACCACAGAATCATAGAATCATAGAATGGTTTAGGTCGGAAGGGACCTTGAAGATCATCGAGTTCCAACCCCCCTGCCATGGGCAGGGACACCTCCCACTAGACCAGGTTGCTCAACAACCAAAAGGCAATAATTAGAATTAAGAATAAAAACTTTAACAGACTGGTTTTAACTGGTGAGGAGTTAATCTGAAAAGTGGGTGGTTTCTTCTGCTTTCAGGTCTACAACAAAGATAAAAACCTTGGAAAACATTCCTGCTACCCTGGGTTTAAAAGCAAACAGTTTAAATGTATTGTATGAATTAAATAAAAATTCTAATTTTACAGAAACCCAAATGGTCTGAAGCTGTGTTTAGAGCACAGGTACTGTCAATGTGGTGCAGGGGCTTCTGGCTGCTCATCTTCTGCTTGGGAGCCGGGGTGGTCCAAAATGGGTTGGACTGTAGAGAATTCATGTTACCCAGACATAGGCTGCCGGTCTGATTTATTGGCTCTAAAGAGGCTCCAACATTCTCATCTCCTGGCCCCTCACCCCAGGGAAACAGTGGTGGGTGGCAGAAAGCGGTGTCTTCCTTTTTGCAAACTGTTCTATCATCTACTCAGCCCAGAGCATAATATGGCCTCTGATTATTTTCTTGGCCTTGAACTGCATGATTCATGAAGGATAGTTACTGTTTAATAAAGATGATGTGTATGCAAGCTGATAAAACTAAATGATTAACCACAAAAGCATAATATTGCCAAGTTTTGTCACATATGCTTATTAAAATCGGTGCATGTGATGTATTTCTTTCAGCTTTGCAGCTTGCCAAGTCCCCCTTTTGGGGCCCTAAGCCTCATCCTAAGCCTCTTGTTTATGCCTTGGCAATCTGGAGAGCCCAGGACCTGTTCCTGAGTGGAGTTCCTCTGCTCTCAAAACCACTCAAAGGAGCAGCCTCTCCCACAAACACCCTTCTGACTCTTTAGCCTTTGACCGTAGCCTTAACACATCCATTCTGAAAGCATCACCGAGGCTCTAAGATGCGTGGCTGAACTTCTGAGGAGACAGGGGACATGTCAGTGAATAGGTTTTCCACAGAGTTTTTAGACACACCTTCTCTTTGCTTTAGACAAAGCAGGAATTTTAAAGACTTCTGCAACTTAGACGTGGTGCTCTCTACCTAGATTATCTTTGTCTTCAGCAGTGTTTAAGGTGTACAGTTTGTGCTTTGGCTCCTGTGAAGGAAAAAAGAAAAAAAAAAAGCCAGCTGAAATAAATACTTCCCATCTTTCTCAGCTTCTTGTGCATCTCTTCATATCTAAATTGGGCTATCAGAGAAAATTTTCCTCACTGTGCCTTCTTCGAAAACTGCAGACACTGACTCAGAGGGCTTCATCAGTGAACAGCTGATGAGGAGAGCTTTTTTATTTTGGGGGCAGACAGGAACAAGTTAAAGTCTGCAGTGCAAAGCAAAACAGAGCATCTCTGAACCTGGTCAGATGCAGTCACATTCCCCTGCTCCTTTCCAGTGTTAAGTAGTCAGGGCTATTTCTTGGTGAACTAGTCAGTCCTCAGATACTCACAGGGATTCTCCTGCTGTAAGCTTTAAATCTGATACCCTCACAGCTTTAGCAAGGTGTATGCAACGTAGAAAACCCAGAGACACATTTCCCTTCCAGTACCACCATTTTGATGGCAATTGTTATCATTTGTAGATATTTCTTCATTTGTGTGTGTGTGTGTGTGTCTGCATATTCCGTCCAAATTTTTTCCTCAGCATCAAGAAGTCCATCTCTGACCGCTAAATAGCCTGTCAGTCCAAATTATATAAATACATGTGCTGTATATACAGACATAGTCTCACATAACTTTTTTGTATATATTTAAATTGGGATTCCTCTCCTAATTTCTCATGCATAGCAGGATCTTCCTTTAAAAATTTCTATACCTGTCCCAGTTTCTGTTAATGGCGATGCTGCTCTCATGCTGAAACTGCGACTTGAAGTGTTCCCCAATGTTCATCTCCTTGAGTCTTTGCGCTTTTATCTTTTTTGGCTGCTGCCTTGCACATTAAACCTAAAGCATGGAAGACAGACACAGCACCTTACAAAGGGATTCTTGGTTCACGGATAGGTTCTAATCATGATGTTAAAAACAGTAAATCAATATTCCTTTAGCCAATTTATTCCTCATGGCTTTGAAAGTGAGGTCTTTCTTTTTAAAAAGGAAAGAAGCATTAGGTCAAAAGAAAGAAAAGATAGTGTGTCAGACAGATCATGTTGCAAACCAAAAATAGTGACATTCTCAGAAGGAAGATTTATTGTCATATGACAGACGGAGAGTGTTTCATGCTGCCTAAAAAGAAAACCAAGTAGGTTTATTTCCAAGAAAAAAAAAGGAAAAAAAAAAAAAAAAGAAACCTTTGGTTTCAACAATTTTGTCCAAGGCTCAATTCTTTGAAATTGCTGGGCCCTTGCAGTTCAGCTGCAGACTGTATTAGGAGTGAACATGCTGAGCATCTTTGAATATCGAGTCCATAAGGTCCCTTTTGAGATCAGATATATAACAGATTAGGAATGTTAATGTAATGTGTTATATTCATTCTTCGAAAAAAAACCCGGTATCTTACAGAACCTATTTGGCAAGCCAAAACATAAGACGCTTTATTTATTGTCTTAGCTGATGTTCCCTCTTGGATCACAAAGAATTTATGCTAGCAACTATTGTGGAGTATTCTTACATTTTCTATTTATCCTCTTTTCACTCACCAAAAGAATAGTCTGGATTCGAACTACCTGAAAATAATGCAATGTATAATTCACTGTAAATTCCTGTACTACCCAGGAATTTTGCTTGTCTAGTTAGCTGGCTTTTTGTCAAGTGTATTAATGTACTCAGTTATTTTTGAGAGGGGAAAAAAAGGAAAATTTAATAAATGCCTGTCAATGTTACTTGAAACGTCTTGAAGGAAAGTGTGTTACTGAGTTTAATTGCTATCATTTGAGCTATTTGATACATTTGGTGACCTAGTTCCTATGGAATTCAAGTGCTTTTACCTTGCCAAATTTTACTCCCTACTTGGTGAGTGCCCAGTTACTGCTGCTTCCCCAGGCTGAGGCAGGTGCTTGCCAACAAAGTGAAGTCTGTAATGGCCTTTGAACCAGCGAGATAAGGGAATTGTTATTCTTAAGCAAGCTTTGGCAAAGAAGACAGTATTATAATTTTGCTATGATTACAACACCTGGGTTATTGAAGTTTTATTGGATGCAAAATTTATAGTCAATTTATACACAGCTACTCCTGAATTCACTGGTGTAGCATACCTGAAACCTTGCTAATTCTAAGGATTCTTGTATGAGGGACTTGCTTGAAGAATACTTTTTTTTTACATTAGAATTTTTTTGAGGTGTTTGTTGGAATGATATTTTTCAGATACTTCATTTCCCCAGGGTGCCTCCCTACAAGACGTTAAAATACGATTTCATTTACAGGATTCACAAGGAAGGTGAGCGGTACTGTGACTTCCTTACATTAGAGTGCTCTCACAGCACCAGAACCATGTTCTGACAAGAGTGCTTACTTTTTATACCAGTCTCTCATGAGAATACCCAGATTTTTTCAGACCTAGAGTCCATCCAGCCCAGTGTAGCTGTCTCCAACAGCAGAGTGTATATTACTTCCCTGAGTTTCCCCCAGCCTCCAATCATTTTTCAGCTTAGGGAATTTCCTGCATCTGATTAGTTTGTTTAATCAGTAACCCTCACTTTCAGGTATGTGCCATTGAACTTACTTCAAAAAAAAAAAAATCCTCCAGGTTTGGAACTGCTGCATTCAAAACAAACTCCTTTTGTTTTGAATCCGGCACTTGCTTGCTGGCCCATAGTTCCTGCATTCAAAGAGAGTGGACACTGAGCCTCAGCCACTCTCTTCTGTAGAACTTGTCACATCTCCTCAAGTCACCTTTCCCAGCCTGCAGAATCCAAGCATATGTGGTCATTCTTTATACTGAAGCCTTTTCTTATCTTCAATCATCTTTGCTGCCCTTTTCTGATCCTCGCTGGCATCTTCTTTCCTTCCTTAAGGATGAGCGAGTAGAGCTATTTTCGAGATTCAAAATGTAGATGAGCCACCTATTTACATACGGAGATAATGACATGAGTCTCTTACTATTCCTTTCATAGTACTTCCTTACATTTGTATGACTTCATTTGATACAGAATTTTCATGTCTTTCTTTTTAACAGAGGTCTCATACTGAATTGCCATCCTACCTTGTTTAGCTCTGAAACTATTGAATGAAGGAGAGCTGATCACTAACAGCTATCTTGAATGCAAATGCTAGCAGTTTGGTTCCCCTTTGGTTCAAGCAGAATCTCTCTCTCTTCTTCATAGCTTCTGCTTAATCTGCAAGTATCACCATTACTAGTGAAGCAGAAATCTCCAGATACCACCCTTCTAGCATTGCAGCTCTGCCTTTCTACTTCTTTATCCCGTCCTGCACAGGGTACAGTGAATGTTTCACAGAAAGTTCCCACCAAATTCCTGGTCTCCAGCTTTTTTTCAGAGAAAAAAATTTTTTGCCTCCAGAAAATTACTGCTGGAGAGGGTCCAGCAAAGGGCTACAAAGATGATTAGGGGATTGGAGCATCTTTCTTATGAGGAAAGGCTGAGGCACTTGGGTATTTTTAGTCTGGAGAAAAGTCTGAGGAGGGATCTTATCAATGCTTATAAATACTTAAAGGGAGGGTGCCAGGCAGATGGGAACAGTCTTTTTTCAGTGGTGCCCAGTGATAGGACAAGAGGTAACGGGCACAAACTTGAGCACAGGAAGTTCCATCTAAACATGAGGAGGAACTTCTTTACTCTGAGGGTGGCAGAGCACTGGCACAGGCTGCCCAGAGAGGTGGTGGAGTGTCCCACACTGGAGACATTCAAAACCCACCTGGACACCATCCTGTGCAACCTGCTGTAGATGTCCCTGCTGTGGCAGGGGGGTTGGACTAGATGATCTCCAGAGGTCCCTTCCAACCCTGACCATTCTGCGATTCTGTGATTCTGTAATTTCCTACCTTCCCTTTATGAGGTTGATGCTCACCTCAATACTACTGGCTGCAACCCAGTGCCTCTGAGGTTCACCAGCTTTGCATTAAGTAGGCAAATTGTATGTTTGTATGTCTGAATCCCTCTACACCTGTTTGCTGGATGAAAGCATCTTCCCCCTCTTCCCTTCCTGCTAGACATTCTGATTACAGAAGGGCACTCGCATTAAGAGAGGGCACATATATATAATCCAGCTAAGACAAACGTGTTACTGCAGTCATGTTTCCTTTCACTTGCCACTGTGACATTCCTGGGTATCTCCTCTGTCAGCCCAGGTCTCAGCAGAATTAAATTGCTTTTTTGAAGACTCAACTGTTCAGCAACGTCAATGTGTCCTCAATGAACATCTCCATTAACCCACTTTCCTCTGGGTCAGCTATCCTACCCTGATACCCATACACACATCTGCTGGCTTCCCTACAGAGGAAAGCACTTCTATAAGTCTCCCTCTCTCCCTGCAGGAAAAGTACTTCTAGAGTTCTTCCTTCCATTCACCTTTCTGAATAGGTGCAAGAGCAATTCCTAAAGCAATCTCTTTTGCCATCTCCTCCTTCTTCCATTAACCTCCCATAGCACAAAAACCAGAAAGCTGCCAACCTCTTCTGCTCCTATGACTCTACAAGAGTGAAAAATCTTATCCAGACGCTTACTTCTAGACTCCTACTCTCTTCGTACTAGAGCTGGCCTTCACAGAGGAAGGCATTCTCACCTTGCCTCTGGCTCTATACCTGTGGCTGGCTGGCCTCCTCCTACTTACTCCTATCCAAACTCTTCCCAGACTGGGCTGCTGTTCTTGAATGCCCTTGGTTGGCTACTTGATTGGCTAATTAGCACCTTGGCTTCATACAGAGGGTTCTTGAAAAGGGAAAATTTCTTAAATGTGATATTGAATTAATCCTCCAATCTGCAGAGTGGTAAGAGGGATGTGGAAACAAATTTTATTTAGGGAGACAATGAGATTTACAACTAAAAAGATTGTAATACTTCAAATTTTCTTGTAACAGAACTAAGTTCTTCAGCTCCTAGCTCAGCCTATTACTTTTTTTTTAGGTTTTCTACCTAGTAGCCAGTCCACAACTTCCCACAATGGGGAAAGTACCTATAACAGCACAACAATTGCTCAGCAAGTTTGCTATCTCCTGGCTAAATTTCTCCGTCCATTCCCCATGCTTCATAGCACAGCTCCTTCAGTGTCTAAGCCCGGTTTTCTGTGCATCGATTCTGTACTCTTTGGAATCAGTCTCTTCCTATCTTCAGAACTTCTGCAAAAGTATTTTGGGGAGAGTGGGGAAACAAAAAAAAACAACCTTAATCTGTGGTTGGGTAACTTAGATTCAAACTCAGTAGATCTTAGACAAAGAGTCTAGAAAGGCTGTAAGGTTTGGGGGCCAGAGTTAAGGGATTATGCCTGAGTCACGTACAAGATGAAGCTTTTATATATGGGGCCTAAACTGTCCTGCTATAAATTATATAATCTGATAACCAGGTCATTAAGTAAGTACAGCTCCCTGATTTATAAGCTAACTTTTAATTAGACATAACTATAGCAATGGGAAAGATTGTTTCTAAGACAAAAATTAAAATGATACAGAAACAAGGGTGTATCTGAATAGTTAAAACAAGGATTATTGTGTCCTCTACTGTAGTGGCTATCACCTTAAAAATGGTCTTTTGGAGGTGGGAAATCCTTATTTCACTCCTAGGCTTTGTTCAAAGTTTAAAGTTCTGAACTTAAAAACTTTGGCAGAGATTCCTCCAACTTTTGGCACAGTACAGGCCGAAATGCACTCCTACGTTTGTTGAATCCCAAGAAGTGGAAAATTAAAAAACAAGAAAAGACTACTGGGATAACTCTGCAAGTAAGAGTCAGTAAGGCAGAAATCTTTTAAGATATTTTCCACAGTACGAATCTGTAAGGCTTTTCCACATGGGGTGAGTATTTGGATTAAGATAGACATCTTGACAGGCTGGAGGAATGGGCCGACAGGAGCCTCATGAAATTCAACAAGGGCAAATGCCAAGTCCTGCACCTGGGGCAGATTAACCCCTTGCACCAGTCCAGACCAGGGTCTGCCTTGTTGGGGAGCAGCTCTGCTGGAAAGGATCTGTGAATCCTGGTGGACACAAGCTGAATGTGAGACAGCAGGGAGTCCTGGCACCAAAGCAAGCCAACAGCATCCTGGACTGTATTAACAGGAGCATAGTGAGTAAAATGATGGAAGCGATTGTTCCCCTTTCCTTAGCACTCATCAGACCACATCAAGATATCGCATGCACTTTTGGGGCCTCAGTATGACGAAGACATTGAGAACCTTGGTCAAGTTCAGTGGAGGGCCACTGAGATGATGGGGGTTGCAGCACTTGCCCAGTGAGAAGAGGCTAAGGGAGCTAGGCTTGTTCAGCCTGGAGAAGACATTGCTTCAGGAGACCAAAGAGCAGCCTGCCAGGGCCTATGGGGAAGTTATCAAGAAGATGGAGCCAGCTGCTTCACTAAGGTCCATGGTGATATAATGGACACAACGGACATAAGCTGAAACAGGAGATAGAGACTGGATATAAGGAAAAATATTCATTCTGGGAGTATTTAAGCATTGGAAGAGGTTGCTCAGAGAAGCTCTGCGGTCTCTGTCCTTCAGTGTTTTCAAAACCCAGCTGGACAAAGCCCTGAGCAAAGCGGTCTGATGCAATGTTGACTCTCCTTTCAGCAGAAGGTTGGACTAGAGACCTCACAAGTTCCCTTCCAACCTGAATAGGTCTGTGATAAATGTGGAACCAGGTTAACTCCCAAGAAGACATTGTTGTTCCCTTCCTTATTACCTGCATTTACTTCAAGAGGCTTGCTATATGCAAGTGGTAAGCGGTACTGCTAGCAACAATTTACTTAGAATCTGCTGGGAAGGAAAAGCTGTGATTTTCAAACTCCTTTGCAAAGCGGACAGATCTTCTTCACTGAAGAAATAGCTAAATAAGGAAACTCAATACAGTGGAATTTATAGCATATGTTGATTTTTTGAATGTGTATTTCTCATCTGGCCGTGGACGAGTTTTACCATCTAAACCAAAGGACTGTATTCTGCTCTGAGGCATATACAAATCCCCTTAGCTTCAATGGGAATAGCATATACATAGCTGAGGGCATGGTTTGGCCCATGGTCAATAGCCTCCTAAAAGCGTTTTTCCTACATTTTTTTTTCTTGCAGTATTCATCTTTTTCCTTTCCAAAGGTTCTGATGTCATTCCTGTTGCTGCACTTATAGAGTTCAATTTAGTGGGAACATCTTTGAAGCCTAATTAGATTTCTTGAGAAAGACTCACAATATTGCTTGAGGCCAAAAGTGTCACGCAGTGGTATTAGACCAAATATTATGCAATTGTTCTGTAATTCATGCTCTCTTCCCACTCATGAGTTGGGTTTGAAAAGCTTGTGGAATACATATGACATATCAGAGGAGTGCCAAATGTTCCTCATATAGTCCATTCTCACATTTCCTATGGAAAATGTCCCTTCTCGCAATCTTCCTCTTCCCGCATTAAGCTGAAATTTGTCCATTACACCAGGGTAACATCATCCATGTCCACGAAGGTGCAAAGTATATCTTGGTTCACTGCAGTTTAGAAGTACCGTGAAGGGTATTGTTCATTTATAAGGAATTTAAAGGGGATATATTGCATGTGGATGAGAAACTTCTCAACAGAGTGACGTCCACCATAGGTCAGCAAGGCATGGAGTACCAGTGTAGAAAACTTGCTATATAGTATCAATATTGGCCAGAAGTGACGACTGCCACAAGGTGTAAGAAAATAACAACACAGGACAAAATGCTCTTTGGCCTTATCTCGCCGGGGCCAGCTCTATGGACAGGATAGCTCCTGTGACTTTCCCAAGGAAAGCCTCGCATGTACACGAGATCTGTTCTGACTGCAGCATCCAAAGCCAGGTACAGACTGCATCCATGGAGCTGTCAAGATAAAATATTATAAAATAAACACAGCTGGCATTGATGCCCTTTTTCTAGATATGCATAAGTGGTTATGTAGAACTATTCAGATAAAACTATAAAAACTTGAAAATTGAAACATACAGCCATTCTGAACCAGTCTTGGCCTTGTCTGTCTGCCACGGCATTTGTGGTGGGTGTGAAATCGGGTCTGATTTGCCTTTGGAGGCAGGGGCAGTGGGCAGGGAGTGGAGGGGATGAGTTTACACGGGCAAACACCCATGCTTTGCTCGGGTGGCCCCTCACAAGGCGCACTGGGAAGTGCTGGGGAGCAGGGAGAGATGCTGTATCCCACCTTCTAGCATCTCATCACTTCCCTCATGCCCAACAAACAAGTACCTCTGCTTTGCAGTGCAGAAGGGAATGCAGCATGGACTGCTTTTACACTACAGCAACATCTTGTTTACAACTGCAACATTTTCAGCCCAGAAGATCCTGAAGTGTATTTACAAACTCTAAGTTAAAATTTACTTTTAGTAACTTACTGTTAAGCCATATTTTGTCTTCAGTGGAACAATGACAGCAAAGTGTGTGTCAGGCTTGTCCCGAGATGTGACTGTCTCCATGGGCTGAGCTGAGCCATGTTCATCGTGAAACACCACGGCCACCTGGTGCTGCTGTGCCTGAGGAGGGGGTGCTATGAAGAAAGGCTCTCCTGGCTGAATTGAGGCAAGAATTTAACTAGAGAGACTGTAATGCCACAAGATGAAATATCAGTGACACACCAGCTTTAACAGTCCAGCAGCTGAGCAGAGAGCAAGGCACCTTGGTGCTGGTGGCAAGTTCATGTCTCCTCAACACTCATCCCCACTGCTCTGCCAGGGATGGGCACCCCAGGGCCACCTCCTTCCAAACCCTCACTTTTCTTGGAGGTTTCTCATGGAGGCACCAAGCAGGTGTGACCCTATTTAGATATTAGGAGACTGTAGTCCAGGGTTGTATGACCACAAGTCATTACTAACATGCACTGAACAGACTAGGGAAAAACAGTTGAGTTTTCCATGTAAAAACCTTGAAGCCATAAAATGCATATGCGTGTTGCTCAAGGTCATACAGAAATATTTGTTCTTGTTTGTTTGTTTGTTTTTCCCCCTCTGGGCATCTATAATATTGCTTAAACTATTGTGATGCAGCAGTAACATTTTTCTTATTAAACTGGGTTCCTAAGGGGAAAACTCTTCTCATAAATTTTTGAGGTGGAAACAACTGCAGGGATGGCTATAACCGAGGGAGAGACTTAAGCCCTTAACTGCTGACTGATAGTTTATAAAAAAACAGAGTTTGGCAGGGAAAAGTATGATTATGAGAAAGCTTAATCCACTGTCAAATATTTTATTGCATTTCAGAATCAAATTGCAGGCTCCAAGCTATTTTAAATATTAAACAGAGGAATATAACAGAGAGATCCTATAAACAAGGAAAAATGTAATGCCACTCAAGATATAACTTTAGGAAGGCACTCTGTTACTACAGCAGTGAGGGTAGATTGATTTCATTGGGAAAAAAAAGGAAAAGACATTAGATATATGTATAATTTTACTAATGGTTTTCTTTTTCTGTCAAAAAATGGACTGATTGACAGTCTAAAGTGAAACTGCAGTAATGTTGATATTTCAAGGAAAGGAAAAAAAAAAGAATGAAGATTCCTCAATCTGGTGTTAATTTCCTATTTTATGTAATAAAAATGTCAACAATGAGGCTAAAGAAAAGTAGTATTGAGTTCAACTTAACTTTTGCATCTGTGCCTTCTCTGATGTTTTGAGACTGCTTTTTAACTTGTTTAACACAAGAAAGGTAGAAGTCCAAGATTAAGATACAAAATGAATATTTTCCAAAAATATGCATTATTAGCTTAATCTGTAAAGGATGTATTTCTATAGCTCCAATAAAACGTTCTTTAAAATAAATTCTAAACCAATACATATTCATTTAATCTTCCTTGAAATTCAAGATATAATACAGCATATACTTGTAGGAATTGGAACTAACAAAAAATAGAGTTGCAATTAACTTTGCAATGTTTAAAGAACATGGCTTCAGAGCAAAACATGAAAGACACCAGCTTGCCAGTACAGATGCCTCATAAACTTCCTATGGATGCTGTATTTACATCCCACAAAGCTATCACAAATTTAAGTCTTCACGTGACAGATCAGCACAACATGAAAAATATTAACTGTCCTGAATATATTGCCCATCACTTCTGTTTTATAACATATTCCATTCCTAGTCCATAGTCACAATCCTTTTCTTAGGCAGTGGTAGGAGACCTGCAGTTCATTTCTTCTGGTGGACTCATGGCCATGAATGTTACATTCAGTTGTTACTTTTTCAACAGGTAATAACTCTGATAGTTAAGGAAAAACAAACTATTAAAATTTTTAAAAGGCAGATTCATCCAAGCATCATTCTAATGTTACTGTAAACGCCATTTATAAAACTGAAGTTATGCCATAGTGAATCAGGACTCAAAGCTACGCACTGTAAACAGATGGTTGTAACCGAATACAAGCTTTAATTCACACGAAGGGATCTGTTGCTGTTTGTGGGTTGCGGCATCAGTAAAGCTCTGAGAATAAATTCAGGGTCTACAGTATATTTATTCTACGGGCTCTATTCTCTTGACAATTGCTTTACATTCTTTATGAGAAATAAGCACTGAATGTGCAGAATGGAAGGCTTTTATCCACAAAGCTTTAATTTCAGAGACACCAAAAAACTGCTGATTTTGCCTGTGGTCCAAATAACTCCGTGTGTACCTTTAACTCCGTTCAAAGTGGGGTTATTACTTATACTACAGAAGCAGCCAAGATCCTGGGTACTCACCCATTGTGCTGTGGGCAACACAAGCCCCAGACAAAAAGACAGTCCCCTCCCTGGGTGTCCATCGAAGTCAGGATGATCCATCTGGGATGGTGTGAACAGGAGGAGTATTGGTTTTGGGGCATTTGATGGGTGCCCCAGAGTGACAGGGTGGGAGCCTGCTCTCCATCATTTGGGTAGGGCCACACAGATGTGCACAGATGCGTGTGGAGCAGTGGGGGGGCAGGAGGGTAGAGGGCTGGGTAGGACACACCCAGCCAAACATCCCCCAGGTGGACCTCTCTGACCTATAGTGCTTTCCTCTTCACTTTCTGTAGCAGCTGGTTTATAAACCAGGAGGGGGATGAGAGCAGCATAGCAGTGCTGGGGGCTGGGGCCAGTGAGGGCCAGCTCAGGTGGAGCCCCATGGGGGAACCCCAGGCCCAGCTCAGGATTTGGGCACTGCAACCAGCACTCCGTCATCATGGCTGCTCTGCTCAGCAATAGCAGTGCCCACACAAGTCAGCAGCTGCCCTCTCTATTAGTGTATCATACTCCTCTTTGCCTCTTTTTTCTGCATTTTAAATGCTCTGAGGAGAAAAAAATAAGATCCCTAACTTATATGCCTTCTATAGGAGAGCCAGCTTGTGTGCTAGAGACTGGTGGTGTGCCACGACTTCTCCTTACAGAAAAGTGAGCTCTTCCTTTATGCTCATGCCTCATCTTTGTGTAGGAGTATTTGGTAATATTAAGTACAAGCTTTTTTTCAGTTTCATCCAGTGGTTTTAGGTCTCAGGGGTACTACTCCTTTTCCCCATCAAGGGGATCCCTCCTCCACACATGAACTGGTCAGCTACTCATAAAAATGCTGTTTATTCTTCTGGTTTTGAATTATGCCTATTAAAGAATTTGCTTTGCTGCTAGAGCGGCGTCCCTGGGATTTGGAACTGGCCACATGCCACTGTTTCCACATGCAAACCCTTGGAGCTACTCTCAGCCTTTCCATCATGGCTTTGTGCTTCTACAGCCTTCACGGGTGTCGTTACTCACTTATTTCTTCTTTTTTTGATGTGCATCTGAAACTAGGCATCTGATTGTGCCCTTAAGACTTTAGAACAAGTTAAATAAGCATGAGTCATGGATCTGATGAAGTCTGGTTGCCCTCCATCCACCAGAAGCCTCCCTGTCGTTCCCTGATAACCCCAGCACCCTCTCCCATGCCATTTGGCTGGTTGGCAGACCAGAGGTTGAAGCAATGCGTACACCAGTCAGCAGACTTCTGTGCCGACAGGCCAGCAACAGCCAGCTTTCGGAAAGGGTAAGGGGGCACTGCTGTTTTCATGTCTTGTGTCCCCAGGTACCATTTTATTCCACCCCAAACTGAGAGAAATTTCTACATTTAAGAACTGTAGGCTGCTGTCATCTTTCAGAAGTTATTAAAGGCAAGTGGCCAACTCAAAAACAATGTGATCGTGCAAATTTCTTTCTCCTGCTTTTTTTTTTTACTGTTATTTTTTAGAAAACCACAATAAAAGTTAAATCAGCAGTTCTTACACTGTTTTCTGTGGTTGACTTGGGCAAACAAAGGTGCCCACCCACTTTGCAGTTGTCACTGGGTTTATATCTCCCCATGAAAAAACAGTCAAAATCACAGCTAAAAATGGACTTGGAGAGGAGTGGTCCCATATGAGCAACAGGCTGCCAGTGAAGCCTATCAAAAGGACGCTGCTGCTGTTGCTGTCCATTATTATTGTACTACCAAGGTTGAATATCAGCCTTATATGACAGCTTTGTTCTTGAAATACTACTTGGGTAATGAGTAACGTATCTCACTGGAGCTGAACATTGTATGTTATAGCCTTCTGTGCTATGACTTACAGAAATCTTCCTCACTTTTCCTCAAGGGAGGAAAAAAGGTGTGCACGCAAAGAATGTTAGCAAGAAAAAAAAAATCAAGTAATTACAGTACACTTGACACCATGAAACAGAGGCCTTGAGACAAAATAGGCAATGGGGTTCCAAAAATCTCAACTGGGAAATTACGGACATTTCCATAAATTTAATGTTTAGACCTATTAATTGTAATTTATTTTTAAAACAATAAGTATTTGATCAGGAAGCCTAATTTCCTTTTGTCAGACCTTTATACTTCTACATTTTCATCCGTTTTACTTTTTTCTTTTTTTTCATGAATTTGAAGACAGTGGGGCTGCATAAACAGGAAGGAAAGCAAAGTTCTGTGTTGTGACAATTGTTCAAATAGTTGTTTTGGTTGATCGATCTATTAAAGTAGTAGTGTTTGCGAGACATCATAAATTGCACAATGACAAACTGTACTGCCCACTCAGTGTATGACTTTGGTTTTCTAGTTTGGTTTATTAGACTGTAAATAACTATCTTGCATCTGCGTTGATTTGTTTATTCACTTGCATCTGAAGAAAAAAACAAGCCAGTTTTGCAATAGTTAAATAGAGCAATTGTGCCATCCAGTGGCTAGCTAGGTTAACTCATTTCTTCTCCTTCCACATGATCATTTGGTATTTCTTGTTTCTTATTCAAAAAATATGTCATTATTACAGTGTACAATGTTCATTCCTCTGCTTCCTCCCATTAATATATGTAATAAAAACGTTAATTCTATTCACACTTTCTTTCTAATATCCAACTCAAAGTGAAGGCCTGAAAGAGAAGAAAGATGTGCCATATATCCTGGATCAATTAGAGATGTTACAGGTTACTACACATCCCAAATGTCATGGACCACTGACAACAGCGACCCAAGAAAAACATAACTCTTGACTCAGCTTGTCTGCTGTGCCCATGGACCGTGGCAGAACCTTTGATGAAATGTCCCCAGTATAACTTTTTGTAATTACAAACATAATTGAGTTTATAAATTGGTTTGTGCAACATCTCTGTGACTGTTTGAAAGAGTCAGAGGGGGCAGAAAATATGGCAAAATAATCCTGCAGTATGATTACATTCTTATATGATCAGTCTCACTCATTTCACAACCATAATTTCTAAAGCAGTTTTCTGGGGCACAAGGTGAGATCTGGTCTTTGTTGCCTGAGTCTGTACTTAATAGAATGGGAAATGTGTTCACAAGTCATGACTTGAAAAGGTCTTCTCATTTCTAAACCAAAGTCTACTGTGATCACTTCTGAGGAAGAAGGACCTTCCTGATTGCAACATTTTGTTGGTGAACCAGAAGCCTGTTTTGGGGGAAAGCCTCATTGCGCAAACTAACTTTCTGGCATCCATTTGAAGCCTCCAATTTGGACAAAAGCAGCACATGGGAAAGAAAATAAACAAGCAGAAGGTGCTCATTGGAGGGGAAATGCAAGGGAAGGGGCTCAGGGATGTATAATGCTACACAGTTGCTACGGTGTTGAGGAAGGGAAACGGATTCTGAGGGACTGCCCTGGCTTCTTTTCCTACTCCTGTGTTTCGAGACCTTCCATCGCCCTGAAACAATGACCTTGTGCAGATGAAGTTACATATCCCAGGGACTGTCACCTTGAGAAAAAGTGGATCATTAAAATAGAGTGGCAGCCTCATGCTGTGGGTACGGCTTATGAAGGGAAATCTCACAGTATGGTTACAGCTCGGTTCTCGTACAAGAGCCCTGTGCTCCCGTGACCCTGGCAGCAAAGAGGAGGGGAATGCCCAGCCACCTCTCTCTTAACAGGCAGACTGTCCGTTTATATTCACTCGGGTTTAATTGCAGCTTTTCAGCTTCTTGGGCTCTGCACACGGTCCAGCTGAGGAGTCCTTCCAGGGGCGGCTTAAACACGTTGTGACCCCACACAAAGCACCCTACTCCAGGTACAGCAGCCAATCCAGGCCCCATTCTGGCATGTCCTCCCCATCTCCCTTCTCCATTACATTCCCAACATTGGTATGATTCACTATATCTCAATGTGGTTCCTCGAGGATTAAATATTTCCCAACATATTTTCTTGAACACAAGCAGCAACTTCCCGTCTGCCAAGAAGGACTTCCAGGGAAATCTCTGTATAATGCTGCGCTGCCTTTTGGGGACATGAATCACTGTACATCAGTGCCTTATGTGCTCCGCCACGCTGTGATATGAGAGACTAGTTGATAATCCTTCTGCTACAGAGACATGGGAAGGCTCTCCCACAAGGAAAATCTCTGATCTAAACAAAATTGTATCTTGGCCTGAAGTTTAGAAGGTGGCTACACATTTAGACAGTGTCTTGGTTTCTAGAGGGCAAATCTAAGAGGGACTTAAGACAACTTTTCTCATGGCAAAAATCCCGCATTTTCAAGGCTTTTTAAAAATTAGGCAGCAAAATCAATGGTCCCTTTTGAAAGCGTTGTTTGAGATACTTTGTCTGTGATGCACACAGCTCACATTTACAAAACAGGGTTTGTCCACACCATACCTCCACACCTGGAAAGAACATTCATACTATTGTTTTAATTTTAGGTATCACCAGTTCTTCAAAAATGGGAAGGGGTGAGAGGGGGAGAGAGATTGTATATGTAATATGTACTATATTATGTACAGATTATTTATATTATATTATGCTATGCAATGTTATGTTGTAAAATATACTGTATTATGTTATGTTATGCTATATTATTTATAATATATATAAACCTATTCTCAGACTAGAGATTAATAACAGCTAAATGCAAAAGTTCTCTGCTAGTTGATTTTTTTTCTTTTCTAAATTATAAAAAAACTAATGCATTTCAGAAAAAAATCTCAAAACAGAAAACAAAGCCTAGCATCAAGAGATCAGGAGGGATGGAGAAGCAAGAGCTTCCCAGGCCAAATTTTTCTCACCTCCACAATGGTGAAACTCTAAGGAGACCGAACAGCAATTCTGAATATTTGTGAAAGAAAAAAGATAAATCCTCCCCAAGAGCAAGGCCCAGCCTCCTGAGGCAGATCAAGAATTCACTGTTCTGGGGGCCTTTGAAGAAGGGAAGTGCTGACAGTCGTCTCTATTTCGCTCCCACTGAGCGTGTGTCTGCCGGGCAGACCTCTGATGCCCCTCCTGCATGGATTCCATTGATCAAATCCAGCTGAAGTTGGGGCCAGGTGTGGCCGCAGATTTGTGGCTGAGATCAACATTTCTGCGATGACCATGGTTCAGATCAAAGGAGAAAAATGTTCAGTTTGAGCCCTCTTGAAGAAACATTATTGAATTTTTACTGAAGAATTTTTCCTGAATAGATGACCTAATGTGGTCTGGGAAAGCTTAACAGTTTCTCACAGCCTAAATGAATATTTTATGGGTTTATAGTAAACTGCAGTCCTCATATTTAGCACCAAGACGTAATAGTGCTTTAACATGGCTAATATTCTTGCCATGCAGTTAATAATGATCCAAATGAAGAAAAGTGCTGGTAGGGATATTTTTCCATTCTCACCATATCGCTACGAGTGTTAGCGCAGCTTTTTGAGTCAAATCTGAGCAGGAAGGAGGTAAGGCCATGATCATTAGCTAGAGAAAGTCTTCCTCTCAGAGGCTGTTACAGTAGCTTTCCAATTTGCATGAACTGCTGAGCATTAGCTTGGTGGGGGAGATTTTTTCAAAGGCATAAAAGGGGTTTTGGAGTTTTCAAAATTTCCCCATGGTATCTATTAACCAGAAGAAATTCTAAGCTGATCCCTCAGTGACACTTGGTGGTTTTCAAAACCTTACTGTTCCATCCTGGAGCAGCTCATTCATCTACATTCCTTAACTCTGATGAAGCCCCAGCGATTTCAAAGCAGCTGTGATGCGACTTTTCCACCTTTCACAGGAACATGCCGCCTACGCCCCAGAAACCCAGTGCTTTTCCCCACAAGACCCCAATACACCCTGCCACACTGCAAACTTTAAGGAGGTTTGAGCTGACTGCATGCACGGTAGCTGTCAAATCAGGTGAAAAACATCCACTCTGCTCCTCGCAGCGCCTCAGCTTCCCATGCCGAGAGAGCCCTCCACTGCAGGCTGGCACCAGCGTGAGCATTAAGGGGTCGCTGGCATTGAGAACGTGAGCTCTGAGCCTGGGACTGGGGCCCTGAGCTGGCGTGGTCACTCATGGCCGTGCATGATTAGCAGATGAATTGTGTGCTTGGTGACGAGGAGGGGGAAGGGGAAGGAAGCACACTAAACACCCCCCGCCTGGTAAACCCGCCCCGTTGGTGCAAAGACTGGACCTGCAAACGAGGTGGCGGTCACTGGCCTGAGATTTCAGCCCACTGGGGTACGTGTGGCTTCAGTTACCCCACTGTGTTCAGATTCCTGTGCGCTGGGTTTTCATAGTTCCCTAATTAAGTCCCTCCGCTCCTTTCCTGCTTGTTTTTGCCTTCCTAAGCCTGGCTGCCCATGTCCCTTCTCCTCAGAGAGCTCTTTGCCATGCAGGCGCGAACTCCTGTTGAAGTTAAAGCTAATTTCTGATAGTTTTGATATGCCCTGGCCATCTGCCAGGGTCTGCTCCATAAAAGCAGAATCACAGTGATAAGTCAGGCTCATTGTTTTTAGGACTCTATGTTTGCCCCATCTTTGGCTTATCTGTAACAGGATATATCTATAACAGCCAAGCCTGACCTCTTCTTAGGACATATTTATTAACACAGTATTAAATGGTCATTTTCATTTATCATAAAAAGCAGTTGCCACGATATCAAGTTTGTAAGGAAAACTTTGTCCAAAGCAATTGTCAGAGATGATTCTCTGTCCTCTTCCAGCTATGAAGTCTTCTGCAGCAGTAGTATTTGTGAGCTACCTTGACATAAATTGCCCTCGATAATTAATTTCTCTCACAGCCTGAGTGGTCACCACCTGCGGGGGGGATGCCAAACCTCTTTTTGTGCTGTCTTATTAGTCACAAGTAATGAGCACGTGTACAAATTGCAACTCTGATTCCTAAAACTTCAGACAGGGAGGCAGTGTCAGGAATGAACTACCAGAACTCAGCAACAATTTTGCTTTTGGCTGCACTGCTTCATGTCCACATCCAGATCTACAGCCACTTGGTAACTTGCGTTCATTCATCGTTTCTTACCATCTAAGGTTATGGTAAACAGAATTTTTCCTCATTTTTAGTACTGTCATCCTACGTATCATTTTCCTGCTGTGTTTTCAAGTGGACTTTTCATGCGTAAGACTTTCTAGTCTTAGGAATTCACATTCACTTTTAGAGAAATTATGGTTTTACTTTAAAAGTCTCTGAGAATATGTTGTATTGAAAGCTCAGGGCCCAGTCAGCAGCTACAGCCCGCTTTCAGTACTGTACGAGTCTCACAGATGAGACAGTTCTCCAAATTCTTTCTAACATTCCTGTTCTCCTAGGAGTATTTCTGTTGCTGTGATTGCTGATTTATATAATAGAACTGTGAAGAGAAGCAGACCACCTGCAGGATAGTCGTAATTTGTAAGAGGCTACCTGACCTTAATTTTTCATAAAGCAGCTTCCAGAACTTCACATTCTCTCATTGTCTTCTTCCACATTTGCAGCATCATTAACCTTTTGGGGAGGAAGCAGAACAATTAAGTAGACAAGCTAGGGACTATTAAAACATTGACAGTGTGGAAAGGTACAGGATTTTGCCCACCACATCTGGCCTCGGCCTTTCTATGACATGGGAAGGAGATTTTGACATGGTTTTCTCAAAAATATGTCTCTGCCTTGACCACCTCTGGTGTGTACGCGGCTCACACTCTGGGTTTTGTACATACCTAACCATGATGGGTCATAAATGCACATTGTCTGGTTACAGGTGGAGTTACTAATAAGGTAATTGATTATAAATTGTTACAAGAGGCATGAACTCTAATTGGAAGAGATGATCCTCAGTCAATGTTAATAACAACTACACATGGTATAACTTACAGATCAAAGTAGCTCCAGCACTGCTGTAGCTTTCATGGCTTCTAAAAAATAATTCTCTTCTTGAAAGCTTCCAGGATTCATTTCTGCCTGATTTTGGTTGATTTGATGAATAACTATTGATTTTCATGGGTTTGACTTTTCTTTTGTTCTTTGGAGTTTGCTACCGTTTCATACAGCTTTTATGAGAGAGCTTTATGGAAATACCTTTGTCCCATTCGGGGACAACTTGCAACAAGGTCCCCATGCTCAGAGAAAAATGCAAGCAGGGCTTCTGTGGTCATCCAGGAACAGCCCAGCTGCGGGGCAGATGTGCACTGGCACGCACCACCACATGTGGAGCCAGGTGGCAGCTGTGCAAGCTGGATCACCAGTGGGGAAGAGAGGCCCCACGCCCCATGGAGAGTGTCACACCGTGTACAGAAATGTCACAGGGCAAAGGCTGTGTCAGGGTGGGGGCAGAGCGATGTGGAAACCAGGCCTTTTTCTGTACGTACAGTTCAAATCACCAAAGTGCTTTAATTTTGGGTTAGTCCAAAACACTGAGAGTACCAGCACGGAGAGAATTCATCACCATGAATGATACAGTCTGAAGATGAAGGACAAAAGGATGTTTTTCTGAGATGAGGTCAGCAGAGTAAAACAAGAAATGGCACAAAGGGGCAAGGTTAATGCAAAGTTTAGCTCACCTTACTGTAGGAATTCCTAGGTGAATTCATTTTTACCGTGATTCAAAAGTGAATTAAGATGAAAGTAATTAAGTATTGAATGAGAGGCAGACAGCTCCTGCAATTACACAGATATGCAGTCCCCTCTCTTACAGTTCCCTTCCAAGTTGTTGGGAGCTCCTCTGCCCAGACAGACATTTCACCCTGATCCTGTAAATTAAAATTGGTCACAGGCGGTTTACTAGACGTGACCATCAGGCCAGCATTGGGATGGGAGAGCAAAGCTTAAGGGCAAAGTACCATTATGGGTTCAGTTTATATATGATTTCTTGGAGTTGCTATAGCGTCACTAGCACGAAATGCCTGTGCAGGAACAGGTTGAACAAAATTCGGCTGAAAGTTTGCTCCCTGCAAAAATTGACTCTGCAAGTTCTAAGGCAGTTTTTAATTCCAAATTCCTTTTGTAAAATAAAATGGGCACAGAACCATTGCCGGCTTTTTCTGAGATAAGATCACAGACTTCAGAACTTGTGGTGACTTAACTGGTTATTCATTTACTTTTTTATTTTTTTTTTTAACAGGCTGCCTTGATTTCTTTCTAAAAAACTAGAACAAAGGCTTTTGCTGAGTGTTTGCTGGCAGGATCTAGGAACTGACGGCACTAGATCAAATGCTGCTGTTTAGCAATCCAGTTGTCTTTTTCTGAGGACAATGGAATTGTGTTACTTTATTTTCTTTCCTTCTGTTGAAGTGGCACAAAGACGCCCTAACCAACATCCAGCCTTTTCATGTCAGATGCAATGCACAAAGCTGTACGACTTAAGCAAATCTGTTAACACAGAGTAGGAAAAGAAGTGCTTAATTTTAGGGAGAGAAAATCAGAAAATTAGGGCAAAGCAGCAATGAAGTTGTGACAGGGGATACCCAAGAACAAGCACTTGTTGCAGGTCAGCTGCAGGGACGTGGCTTTGCTGGCAGTGAATAGGTATATTCCTATCTGCCTCAGGGTGGGTTAAAAGCTGAGTACAAGCAGATGTGGAGCTTATTCCCACATCATTGCTGCTTCTTATTGCAGATATTTCCAGAGTTGAAGGTGGTTTGTTTTGTAGGACTGGAAGACCTGCCATGCAAGAAGCCCTCCTTTCCTCCCCCACTGTCACTGAATTTATAAGCTCTAAAGAAAAATGCAGCCATTCACAGCAGGTAATACCATCTTGCACCTGTACAAAATGCACTTGCAGGTACCAGTGACAATGTTGACAAATGTGTCTGCTCCCAAGCATAAGGTCAGGTTTTCAGATGTTCACCACCCAGAAGCTGTTGGTCAATGGGCACTTGAAAAAAAAATCTGTTTTCATCAAGAGTTCTTGTTCCTCACTTATTCAACAATTAATTGACTCTCAGCCTTGCTCTCCAGAATTAGTGAATAAGTTGTTGAGAAGTTATTTTGGAAGGAACCCTGATGAAGGAATTTTTCTACTTTTTTCCATTTGAATAAAGTACAATAACAGGTTTGGGGAAATAATTGGCTTTTGGAGCCAAAAAAAAATTATGTTCTTTCATCAAAACAACCCAGAAGATGAAAAAATATTCTGGGGGGGGACACAAAAAGTTTGGGGATTTTTTCCCCAGAATAAAGTTTAAGTGCTGTATTTGAGGAGAAAAAAGAACGGAGAAATCTATTTCTAAAAAGTCAGAGGAAAAAATGTAAGAAGTCATAATTTAGAATTGAAGAAAATCAAAATATTCTACTTTCGAAATCCCAGTTTAAAATGCTTAGGAGTTTTTGGTGGTGGTGGTGTTGCTGTTCGGGGTATTTTTGGGTGTTTTTTTACCAGAAGTACATGTAGGATTTGGTAAAAGTTTACAAAGTGTTTTTGCCAGCAGAAAGCTGTGTTTTTCCATGGGAGAGAAGGGGTTGTTTTCCATTTGGATCCACTCTCAGTTGCAGCATCTGCCCCAGCCCAGTGCTGCCAGTAAGAGGAACATGTGAACTACGCCTCTACATGTCACCTCACTGCTCCTCTCCAGTACTGATATCTCCAGATGTACCCCCAGGCTATCAGTACAGAAAGGCAAAGTCCTAGAAGCTATCCTTTGCTTCCAGCTTCTGCATTTGTATTTTAAGTTCAATCAGCAGATGAAGAGTCCAGAGCAGTGATGGGGCTCCAGGGTCTCAGTGCCACCCAGCAAGGGTCCAGACCTCAGAGAGAAAGCTCAAGGCTTGGTCCTCTCACTGCTCTGCTGGGCAATTTGTTTTCTAACCAGCTTCATCAAAGAGAATAAGTCCTGTCGTGGTTTGGAGGCGCTGGAAGGCTTTGAGAAAACTCCAGGCTTCAAATGCCACGCATAGTTGTTCAATACAAAAGTACAAATGACCAAAATGTGCGAAAAGTTTAATTTGATTTTGTGTTGTTCCTTTTCAAACGCAGTCCTGTTCATATTTTCAAATCACAGTCTCTAGTTATTGCAGTGGGTTTATTCATACGGCACCAGAAATTCTGACTGAAGATGTGTTTGTTTTCTAAATTTTCTCCAATATGTGGCCTGAACAATTTTCCCCTCTTAGACTTCCCACTTTTTTTTCTATTTTATTCATCCAACAAAAACTACACAGCCTGGCTACTTCTGCGTATACTCTGTATGCTTTTTCAGTTAATTACCTGATCAATTTTTGCAGCCTAAAATCCAGGCAATGTGAAAAACTAGTTAATTCTTTTTTTTACATAATACTTAGTATGCACACCTGTGGTTCTTAACTTAACATGTAAAGATAAGCCTTCTATTATTGCAAACCTTCTTTTTCCCCCTTTACTTCTGGGCAGCCTTCAGAGGCCTTCCAGTTAGTATTCGACAAACTGATTTGACCAAATGGTAGCTTCTTTCTTTAAACTTGTCCATACTTTAATGACTAATTCAAAGCAGCCTGTACTTTTGTTTCCTCATTAAGTGCTGTATCAGATCAGATTACATGGAGTAAATATTATCTCAAGCTGAGCAAGGTATGAAAACCACCAGACTGTAGTATTTTCTAATATTTTTTGGTCAATTTAATGAGCTTTCAAAAATGTAATGAAAAATCTATGAAGTGCATATTTGGAATGGCTCAAGCTACACAAACCGAGGTAGGGCATCCCAAGCATCCTCTGCCTGCAATTGGAAATGCATAACCTGACAAGACTACTTGTATGAGAAGGCAGTGCCGACACAGCTGCCACACTGACCAGCTGCCACTGCCCTTGAAGCTACGCAGCTCTCCTCTGCACACCAGCACTGCTCCTCTCCTCTTCCCTTCAGCTGTAATGCCCACCTCTTCCTGATATTAGCTCCCTACATGTTTCTAAGATTAGGTGGTTTCCCTTTAAAAAAAAGCCCAAAAAATCATTTTGGACAGAAGTATCAGTCCAGATAGGACAAAGTACTTAAGAAATTTTCATATGTGCTCATTACCTAACAGAATATTTTCCACAGTATTAATAACCTCAGCCTCTTGGATTAATCACATAGAGCACAGTATCCTTTAATATTCTCATGGGCAGGGACACCTCCCACCAGACCAGGTTGCTCAAAGCCCCATCCAGCCTGGCCTTGGACACCTCCAGGGATGGGGCATCCACAACTTTCCTGGACAACCTGTTCCAGCGTCTCACCACCACCACAGTAAAGAATTTCTTCCTGATATCTAATCTAAATCTTCCCTCTTCCAGTTTGAAGCCATTACCCCTCATCCTATCCCTACATGCCCTTGTAAAAAGTCCCTCTCCAGCTGTCTTATAGGTGCCCTTGAGATACTGGAAAACTGCTATAAGGTCCCCCCAGAGTCTTCTCTTCTCCAGGCTGAAAACCCCAACTCTCAGTAACGCAGGAGAAATTGGTATTTGGCTGAAAGGTACAATGCCATGGAATTTGTTACTTTGATGCAATTTAAAAATTGTTTGTGTAGTGATTTGGATGCAGTCATCTCCTCAGATGCAACTTGAGTGGCAGGATTGCTAGACTGAGCTACCCAGGTGCTTTTAGTGAGATGCTTCCCAGATCAGCCTTTGTGGGGTTGGCTTTCTCTTCCTCTCAGAAATAAATAAGCAGAAGGCCAACTGTGACTACGTAGGCTTGGACCATTCAAATTATGAAGGAAGATTTATATATATATTTTTAAGAACATTCTATATTTTTCTGTTCCTCTTCAATTGATGTCAGCATAAAGAAAAACCCTTCCTAAATAATATAATTATGGAATTGTACCTTGAACGGAGGTGCAAGCTGGAAAGCACTTCTAACTAGACATCTTTAGGTTGTAAATGGAGGCTGTACTTCTCCAAAGTAATCTTCCTTTAGAGATTTAACTGCACTCCATGATTTAGAAATACTATAAGCGTTATTTTTTCTGACAGAATTTTGGCTTTTCTACTTGCAGTCCCAGCTGGGTTCTTCAATTTTGAGATAAGCAGATACGAAAAATAAACTTTGCTAAGAAGAGAGCCAACTTGAGCAAACCTCCAAAAATGCTGGATACTGAGTTTGGAATAAACCCAAATACATTCTTTTATATCATCCAGTTCCGTTATCTGACATCTGACTGGTGCTTCAGAAAGAAATCCGCATTTCAGTGAAGGTAACAGCAGTAAATAGTTAACTTTCAGGAAAAGCACTATCTGCTTTAGCATTTCTGGGCTATTGTTTTTTATTTGTTTGGGGTTGGGTGTTTTTTTCCTCCCATGGCTATGAAGGTTTTTTATTAGTTTCCTGAAAGTGTGCTGTGTGCCTGCAAGTTCTCTGAATTGGCCATCTCCCCTTCACATGACTTACACAGTGGAGTCTGTTTTCCATGGTTTTTTATCTTCTTTCAAGTATTAAACATACAATAAATAGAAAGTTAGAAAGCCCTATGATTTTTGCAGTGCCAGTGAGGTCTCATGTGATTAACCTGCCGAGTAGGGCGTGAAATGCTAAGAAACAAATGTTCCACTAGACAGGAACTGCACATGGTAAATGGAGCAAACCATGTTTTAATGCTTTATATGAATAGTTCTGCTTCTTTTTCCTAAGGGTAAATGAATATTTTATTATTTTGCTTGAGACACAGAAACTGAGAAATACACTAATGACAATTACAGACAACAGCTTATGAACAAAAATTAAGCAAACTACACGTGGGAGAGAAAAGGGCATACAGTCCTGCTCTACTTAAGGACAAATACATGAGTTTCAAGCTTAGCTAAAAAGCCTGACCAATCTGTCTCATTTACAGATAAAGGCCACCTCCTTTACTCCAATAAGCTAGATCAGGAGGTGACTGTATTTCTAAGTAGCACTTATTTCTAAGTAGCACTTGTGTTTAGATCTGTCACAGTGCCTCCAATAACTAGAGCTACAAGTTATAGGTAAAGCCACAGTCATCCATAAGGTTTTCTTTGGAGCCTGAATATCCAGCTGGAAAAGGATCTTGAAGAATGAAAATGTTTCTGACCAACAGTATTTGTGCAAATCTGCACCTGCTCCAGTTTGACTTGCATTTCTCCATGTAGTGTGCAAGTGCATGAAGGAACGGCAGGTACTCTAGAATTAACACGTCTTCCTCACATCAGAAATCAGTGGACTAATCAAGAAAAGTCATTAATTTTAGAAAAACCTCACTGTATTTTATTCTGCTTTCCCTTTGCCAAAGAAGTTGCTGTATTCAAAGTTCACGTAACCCCAGAACGACGTAACTGGTTCTAACAAATGTTTGGCTGTGAGACCTGTGCAAACCCTGTCACAGCCTTCAGTTGTCTTCCTCTTCTTCAGGCCTTTCATCATTACACATTCTATAAAAATCAAAGGAGTGGCTCTTGCATGCCTCTGAAGAGAGAGCTGAAATATATGTAATGGAATAATTGAAATACATATAAAAGGGAATAAAGGAGATCTCAGTGTCTCATAAAAGTTTTTTTAAAATATCTAAAGTCTATCAGGTAAAAATAATAAATTTACCTCTGTTGATATTTGATTTTTTCAGGAAGTGGGATGCATTTCAGAAACCCTCTGCCTAGAAACCCTGTCATTTTAAAGTTGTTTTGACACTAAGGTCAACCTTACTGTCTTACAGGTAAGATCCTGCCAACCCAGACACTGGAAATAACAAGGAAATTAGCCACAGGGATAATTCGACAAAGGAATGAAAGAAATGTTAATGTCTTCTGGAAAACTCCAGCTGAAATGCCAGACTGATAGGTAAAATGTTTCAAGTGTTATACAGCAGATGTCAAATTAGGCTGGAATCTGGTTCAGTGAAGATAGGTCAGAAGGACAACTGGGAAGCGATACTTTTTTTAAGGAGGGGAAACTACAGCTTTGTGGATCCTGTCTAGATGAACATGAAAAAATTCCAACCTTCCTGGGCATGATTTTCCCAGGTGCTGGAGGAAATGACAGAAAATTCATCTTTACTGTGTATTTCAGACTCCCATTTCTTAAGCACAGACATGTCAGAATATGTAGAAGATTTGATCAGGAATAAATAAATAATAATCCTTATCCTTATTAAATTATATGATAAAGACTTAACTTTTGTGGCAGATCTTTTCATCAGAAAGTAATTTAAAATTTTCACTACATTGCTACCCAACAAATGTTCACACACTATCACAAAGGCTGGAAATGCTCCATATTGTACGGAAAATTATTTTTTTGCTATGATGTGGCAACTTACCAATATTATGAATGACCTCCCTAAAAAGAGTATGATATTTGTAAGAAGAAAACCACCATTTTCCACCAGTGACTCTGAAGTTTTTGTTTCATTTTTGAAAAATTATACCACTTTCCAAAATTTAAAACTGAAATGTTGATCTCCCCAGCTCCCAAAACACACCTTTGTGCTTGTTCCTGGTCAAGAGCATGCCTGTGTCAGCTAAAACTGTGGCCTATGACAGGCACAACTTTAGAAAAGTGCCTAAAATTTCTTTTTAGAAAGAAAATAGCTGAGACTATAGACAAACTTATACCTCCAAATTTTTTACATCTTTTTGTTACCTTTTACATCCTTGTATCACCTTGTTTTGATGTTATAGACTCTGTTCTGCTTACAAGGCTGTAAGCATATCTCCCCTGGGCTGACTTATAATACAGCAAAATGCAGGGCAACGTGAAGATCTTTGGTATACATCAACCTGGTAAAACAAGATCGGCTGAGCCATACCCTTTAATGATTGGCTTCTAAATATTGGTCTTGTGCACCAGGGCAACTCTTTTATCTCCTGCACAGCTGCTTAGCTGTGCAGATTGCCTAGCCCCTCTGCCAGTGATGTTTGTTTGGATTAACTAGTTAACATTAGAAAGGGATGCTGCTCATCACAAGGTCTTGCTATGACTGTTCGGTATGGTATGATGTGCATGGCAAAAGGCCGCTTTTCTATACTGAAAGGTAAGCCGAAATTAACCCCGCTCCCTGTTTCTGTCACTTTGTTTGAATGTCAGGAGCAGGTTCCTGGTTCATAACCTTTTTATCTCTTGAAAATATTAAACACAAACCACCCTCTGATAAGCAGTGATAGCACATTTTGCAAGGGAGATGTAAAACAGATAAGGCAGTTAAGAAATCTGACTTAAAGTTTTCTCTCTGGCTCAAGGGAAGTTCCTGCTCTGTCCACGCAAAATCAGTCTACAGGAGAGAGAGTAACAGCAACCGAATGAAGGTGTGAGGGTACTACTCTTCCTGCATAATAATTGCAAGTTTAAGAAACAAGGAGAAACGGGAACTGTGTTTTCAGTTGAGTACGTTCTGACTCCTCTATCAAATCCGTAGTGCTCCCCCTGCCTATTCATGGCCCCTTTGGTGGAGGAAAGCATTTTATCTCCCTCTCTGTTAGCGGTTATATCCAGTTATCTGCCTGCCACTGCCTGCCAACTTCCAGGCTATTTGCTAGTAATTTGTTATCAAAACTTTTAAGTCTGATTTGATTCTGATAACTGTCCCATTAAAAGGAGATGAGATTTAGTAGCAGAGTTCAGACTAAGCATTGGCCAAACCAGTCACCAAATATATCCCATCTGCATATCCCACACCAGCCCATATTCCTCAAGGGCTTTGTGGCGAGAGGGACACTTGATATCCCAAAATTTAACTTGCCTATTGCAAATTATATTTTTACTGTCACTTTCCAGATTTTAGTGCTTGCTTTTGTAGCTGGAGCTCAATGCTAGGGCTCAGTATGTCTTGGTTAGGTTTACTTTACTATGATTGACTTAACCGGTCATCTACTCAGACACTGTTCCCCAGTTTCTTGTTATAAAATACGGGAGATAAAAGGTTTTGCTGCTTCACTAGGAAGTTGAAGCCCAGCCAATAATGTAACACTTGCAAAACATCTTTAGTCTGAGATGACAGTCGATACCAAAACTCAATATATTACTAATTTAAGGGTGTTAAGAACAGCTCCAAGAATAAAATTGTTCCCCTTTTCCTCTGATGCGCAGGTATTTTTTGGTATGCTCTGCAAGTTCTTACAGAGCAAAAACTGGGCCTCCGACTGCCTTCTCTTGGTGGTGGCACACAGCGAGGGCACCTGTCCTCAGTGACCTTTGAAAGGCATAAGGCAGGGACAAGCACAACAGAGCCTTGCCAGTAGCTGCCCCAGAAAACTGGTGAGGCCGGTGGTGGCAGAAAGAAGGAGTATTTGAGGTTGAGGACAGAGGGGAGAAAGAATAGCCCCAGGAACTGGAGCAGGAGCTACCCTGGTTGCCACAGTGCCTTTCTATAGGTTTGTTTATTACTATACAGCATGCAGCAGAGGGCACGTCTTTTATAGTGGGAGGTAAACAGGAATGACCTCAGCGCAGCGCTTCAAGTTTTTTAATTAGATTGCCCTTCACATTTTTATCACATGTTTCAGTTAGAGTCCAGACTGCAAATGCTGGTTGCTGCAAAGTCAGGCTGAGCATGTTGGTACACGCGCGTGACCTTGCATACTGATAATTCACCAACTTGTTCAGCTTTTTCTTACAGTGTTTCCACTGGTGTATTCCGACTCTTTTACTGCCGTGGCAGGGTTGTTACTGAGGTAAGAAACAGTGCTGGCTTCAGCTACTGATATCTCTTTCCTGTCTTTTAAATAAATCGCTCAACATACAAGAGAGCAAATGAAGGAGGGAAGGTGACTTTTTTTTTTTTTTTTTGGCATTTACTGCCTATGATTTTGTAGCCCTTAAAATGATTCAAACGCTTGTAACCTGTTCAGTATCAGGTACACATCTGACTTTCTGTCTGTACAACCTGGGCACGTCATGCTTTCTTTACATTCTCACAGCACTTCTGTGGATCAGGAAAGCTGTATTTCATAAATTCCACTTCACAAGTAGATAATAACTTCAATAAAATCCTCTTTTTTTTTCAGTAAATGAGGGAGAAAATTATCCACCTAAAATCACGCAAGTTAGTGGTAAGAGAGTGAAAAAAGCAAATAAATCCTAACTTTCTAGATCATTACATCTCTAAAAATTGTTTTCTAAAAGATTCAGAGCAAAGTTCCCATTCTAAGCCCAGGGGTGTAATATAATAACAGGAATAAGGGGTCTAACGTAAGGAAGGTTTTGTGTGGAATATCAGTTTAATTCTCCACATTCACTTCCTTGAATCAAGGTTGAATCAATCACTTCAGTGTCTGATTTGCCTCTCCTATGAACTCTCTAGCTTCTGCTGAAGGATTTGCAGTCTAGTTCAATTCAGGATATGCACATGAAAGCAGATGCTGGTAATACAATAACACTCCTTAATTCCCATGTTCATGTCTTCTGTACTCAAAGTTTCAAATATTATCTTAAGGAAGCTACTTTGAACCTTCATCTTGCAATACTTTTTAGGAAAGCTTTTGGAGTGTAGTATTTTGAAGACTATAAAAATAATCTAGCTATTTGGAGACTATTACTTAATAAAATTATCTATGAAAAGCCATTGCTTTTTTGTAGCGATATAAAAAATAATTTGCCCACAGAATAATTTTAAATATATTTTGAGAACTTCCCTGAATGCTACATTTAGTGCAAGGTGCTCTTCCTACTGAAATACATGGGGAGAGATTCCTTCTTTGTGGAGGTGAAAACCACCAGGAAACAACCTAAGCTCTACTCAATGCCATAGAAATACAGTTGCTGTCATGACAGCAGCGTTTTAGAAATACTTCAGGGTTTTTCACTCCTACTATTCATCTATATGGAATTTTAAAGTTATAACATATCCTTTCCACTGTCACTGAGACACTTAGTAATGAAGCAAAGGAAAACAAGGTATACATCTCTCCTTGACTCTCTACGCAACTTGTAACTCTTCCTTGCCAGTAACCAGGGCAATATTATGCTACATTGGTGTAGAAAAATTTCATTATTTTATTTTCTTGTATTAAATGTGCCTTAATGGGTAGGATAGGTCTTGCCCATGACACTGCAGCCTTTCTTCTTCAATGAAGACATTTAAATGAGGACATCAGTAACAGCGAATTTTCTCCAACACAGTAACATTCCTGGCTTTATATAAAATTGACCATCAAAGCAGAAGAAATTAATGCATACAGTTTTAAAACTGTGGATTTTAGCTAGTCTCCTTTCATGTATGTGACTGTTGACACAACAGGCCACACAACTTTTCTTCATGTAACTACTCAAATCATTAAATGCAAGTCCATAATATTTACCAAATTCCTCAGTGTTGTTGATTACTGTAAACTCTTATAATATTTTCAAAACACATGTTGCCATGTGAAATGAAAATCATCAGAAGGAAACAACCACGAGCACAGCTTTTTATAATGCAAGGTTCAAGTCAGCTGTTCTTTTTTGAAAGAGTGAGCCTTGGGTACTGACTCTCAGACAGCAAGAAGCACAGTTAACTTGAACTCAACCTAATTTTTTGGTTTCCACGAGAATGTCAGCTAAGACTACTGTGATTCTTCCAGTGCAACATTTCAAGAGGATGCTAAAGCTGAATGGATTCTGTATTTTGTTTACTTAAACAAATAACATGCTTACTGAAAGTTTTGATCATCCTGAACCCTGTTCTTTACAGGCTTTCACCCAGGGAAAAAATGGGTTGGCATTTGCAAAAATGCCATGATGTACCCCTTACATTCAAGTTGGGATAGAGTTTCTACAGTCAGACACATCATTTTAGATGTCTGCTTGCAAAGAAGGTGTCCAGCTCCCATTACTGTCAGTGAAGATCTAGTCTATAGAACAAGTGAGATATCCAGAGTGCAGAAGTCTGGTCGACTCACATTAAAGTAGATATCTACATTATTGACTAGACTCCTGTTGGCCATAATGCCAATTTGGACATACAGTTCACATGCAGGCATCAACATGTAGCTACATAAATGTAGGTATCTGAGTCTGTCAGCTGAATCGCATTCCCAGTGTAGGCTGTAGAAGAGCCAAGTGCAAAACCACAATTTTCCAGAAAGAATTTTGATCCTCCCCCGCTAGCAAGGAGAATTTGCTAATCACCAGGTATCTAATCTTGCCTGTAAAACCACTTCATGCTGTGTACATAACTCAGCATTAATTGGACCAAAAGCAGGACTCCAAGTGCCTTGCCAGCTATTGGACGTCCCACCAGTGCAACTGCGTCTCCTCTCTCCTGCTGCATCGGGGCTTGTGTCCTGGCACTGGGGCACCCTTTTCCTCTGGGGTACTCAGAACCAGACCCGTGACTTACATCCAGCAGAGAAGGAATTTAAATGCTGTGCATCCCACAGCGTTCTGAGCTGCTGGTGGAAAAGGGCTTCTTGCCCTCTCTCTGGATCATTTTTAGCAGTTCAGTGAATCTCAGCTTTGTCCTGTTCCGTGCCTGGACTTTTACATGCTTTTGGTGAGGGAGGGATTGTTCACTGTTGGACTCTGGTTGAAGCTATCATAAACTCACACTGGGGACTGGGGCTGGAAGAGAGACAATAATAGCTTTCTTGATTAAAAAATAAACAAATCTCCCAGGTCTCAGGAGAAATAACTGGTTCTAAGCCTAGATTCATTTTTACCAGGTTTAAAGGTAGGGGAGTGTTGCAGAATGTTGCTGTTGCACAGCATTATAATACGAAGGGGTCGGAGGTGTAAAAGTGAATGATACATGTTCAGATTATGTCTTTTTATTGGTTATAGGATAGCATCCAATATAAACAGGGTAAAAAAAAAAATCCAATGCATTCACAGTGACACTGTCTGAAAGCTCCTCCTGATTGCTGTCTTGGACATATGGTATGAATTTACTTGTAATTCATTAAAAGCTTTTTCTGAATGACATCAAAAAGGGGAATACAGAGTACATACTGACTTCAAGGATATTTAGTAATGAGTAGTGCAGCTGGGATCTTCTAATTATTTCCATAAGTATAATTTCATCAGAATAGTACAATTGGGTCCTAGTGAATGACATAGACTGCTATAAGGAGAAACAGGAGGAAAAAATCTTTTTTTTTTCCTGTTTAGTCACCTAAATAAATTAATATCCATGAATAAATCAAAGTAATATTTGAGTAACAACCATTTTAAAAACTGAATTTCTTCTTTTTCTTCGACTTTACTTTGGTGAAACTGGTCCCAAATAGCCACTTTTTAGAATGTCTGTTTTACTATCATTCTGCAATGCAGCTAAAGATCCTTTAAAACAAAGTATTGCTTCTCTGGACATAAGCTATTTTATGGGCCTGTTAATTAACCAATACGCTACCTGAATTAATTCCTGTACTAAGTCATTCATTATACAATTATGAGACCGTTCAGGAGCTTCAAATAGATTTTGGTAGTACAGCATAGATAATTTGACATCCTTTTGAAAAGAATAATGGAGAATTAAAAAATACATGGTAGCAGCTACAGTTATTTTTCAATGTTCCTACCCTTTCTCTCATAAGCACAGGCACATAAAGGAAGATCAATATATTTCAAAAGCTAGTCTGTGATAGTCTAATCTCTTTTGGCAGTCTGTTGCTAACTAGAAAAGCCTAACCGTTTCCTGAATGTTTAAGAGCTATTCAGGTATGTTCTTGTGCATACCTTGGAAGCATGAACTCCTCATTAAAAGGAAATATCTTTCATCAGACCTTTTTGATGCCCATGTTAATTTAGATCCAACCAGAAGTTCACTAGAGTTCTTGTAATCTGTTTAGAAAGTAGTACAACAGAAGGAAAGTTTGGTGAAAGTCTAGGTGTGACTGTGCAGTGATGCATACAGAAACGTAAACTTACATAACTAGTTTAATATTGCAAACACAGTTAGAGCTAAAAGTTCAGCACTGCATGAAAACAGTACAGACAGTCCTGATCTCAGGTTTCCATCAACAGGACAAAAAACAGGGTCTGTATCTCACTAGCCCCCCTAGTTGCCTGAGCACTACCCGGTCCATGTGAAGAGTTTCCTTCACTCTTGTGAGCATAAATTGTTAAAGATTACACTGGAGAAAACGTGCTCCTCAACATTGCCCACCTATCAGCTGAAGGGCTGGGTCAGGAACTTATGGGGAAAGGAGGTAGTTTTAGAATCATAGAATAGAATCATAGAATGGTTTGGGTTGGAAGGGACCTTTAAAGGTCATCTACTCCAACCTCCCCTGCAATGAACAGGTACATCTTCAACTAGATCATGTTGCAACCTGACCTTGAATGTTTACAGGGATGGGGCATCTACTACGTCTCTGGGCAACCTGTGCCAGTGTTTCATCACCCTCATTGTAAAAAATTTCTTCCTTATATCTAGTCTAAATCTGCCCTGTTTTAATTTAAAACCATTATCCTTTGTCCTATTGCAACAGGTCCTGATGAAAAGTTTGTCCCTGTCCTTTCTGTAGGCCCCCTTTAAGTACTGAGAGGCAGTGATAAAGTTTCCCTGGAGCCTTCTCTTCTCCAGGCTGAACAACCCCAACTCTCTCAGCCTGTCCTCCTAGGAGAGGTGCTCTAGCCCTCTGATCATCTTTGTGGTCCTCCTCTGGACCCGCTCCAACAGGTCCACGTCCTTCTTGTGCTGAGGGCTGGATGCAGCACTCCAGGTGGGGTCTCACCAGAGCAGACTAGAGGGGCAGAATCACCTCCCTTGACCTGCTGGCCTCGCTTCTTTTGCTGCAGCCCAGGATACAGTTGGCTTTCTGGGCTGTGAGTGCAATTTGCCGTCTCATGTCCAGCTTTTCATCCAGCAGTACCTCCACGTCCTTCTTGGCAGCCACTGCTCAGTCCGTTTATCCCCCAGCCTGTATTGATACCAAGGGTTGCCCCGACCCGGGTGCAGGACCCCTGCACTTGGCCTTGTTGAAGCTTTTAAATCCCAGTCTGAAGAGTATGCAGATAACTGAAATCAGTGAATACTGTTACTTCTCAAGTGGAAGGAGGAAGAAACAGAAAAAGGAGATTGTAGTGATAACTGAGAGTCTACCACACGGTACCCAAAAGGGGAGGATATTTAGAAGATGCCAGCATCTTCCTTTTAAGCACTGGGGTTTGACTAACTCAGCTTTGGGACATGGAGTTCTTGCTCTGCCTCTCATCACAAGTTATCTACACATCAGCCAGGTGTAATACTTTGTTCTTCCCCTCAGACATCTCAGTCAGTCTTGTTCCCCCTGAAACAGAACCCAGTGCTGTGGAAGCCAGCACGAGGACTGGCCACCACGGACGCAACAGCTTTAGACACAAGAACCACTGGTTGGCAGAAATTCTACTGCAGCTGTTGTCTGAAATGCCAAAACATTTTTCCTCAGAAAATAATGGACAAGTACATGTGAATGGGCTGTCATGGAAAAAAACCACCTGCCCCAAGGGAAAACAATATTGTGAGCACATAATGCAATTTTCTGAGCAGAAGTAACATCATCTCTAACCCGAGAGATTTAAGCCAGGTTTATAATTAGGCTAGTTTATTCTGGTGATCAATTGTAGTTTGTACACAAGTAGTACAAGGCAGCTGCCTTCAGAAATTCCAAGATAATCCCTTATTAATCCTAGGACGCCTTTTCCCATTCATGCCCTCGGGGACTATATAACTTGGAGATGAACATGAGCTGTAATGGTAGGGAAAAGCTAGGATTTTTGACACCCAAGGCATGGAAAAAGGATTGGGAACTTCTAAACAAAGGAAAAATGTGGTTTTGGAGCGAGGGAGGTGGTGATACCAGCTGCCCAGGCAGGTGCTGCAGCTCTCGGGAGAGGAGACAACCATGGTGTAGAGCTGGTGGGGGGAGCAGGTGATTTAGGAAAAACTGTGCTCCTGAACCACATGGCATCAGCTCCAGCCCAGTCCTGGTAAAACCACCCACTCCATCAGTCAGGAGGTGTCCATATATGTTATTTAAATAGGAAGCCCAGTTTTATTTGTCTTCTTATGGTTTTAATTTTAGTCAGGGTTAAACGCTTTGCATGTGTCCACAAACACTTATCTTCTGCCCCTGCTTTTTAAACTTTCTTTTTCCTAGATTAAATAGTATCAGTGGGAGGTCACTGTCCATGCACATATTTGGGGGGGAAAGCAGGGGGGGAAGCCTCCATTTTAACCATGGTCTGTCCTGGCAAGGGAAATGCTCAGTGATGTGCTCATAAGAGTCATGAAGTGCGTGCTCTGAGCAGGGATGTTTACGCTGATTCCTTTAGATGAAAAGGACTGCATTCGCTGACCCTTGGGAGCATATAAACATTTAATCAGAACATCATTCAGTAGTAAACACATGCTACCTGGATGAATAAGACCTGTTTGATTTCAGGCATGTTATTTAAATCATGTATACAAAATGCTAGATTATTGGAGGGGGAGAGGCTAAAGCAAAAGAGAGAGAGGTCCTTGCCCTCAGGATTTGGTCCTGTGTTAAGAAATAGAAATATTTAAAGGAAAGTAATTGTCACTTGGTAATTCCCTCTGAGAGCCTGAGACTAAAGAATAAATGAACTGAAATTCTGTGTGCTGCCCACAACCTGCCCAGCGCTGCGCAGCACATTCAAAACATTGTTCAGGTCAAAGAAAGGGGCTTGGCTACTCCCGTAATAAAGACATCTGATATTTTCTTCACATTTTCATATGTGAACTGTTGATAATTCACCATCACCTAACTTTTTGATGCGAGATGGGACTGAGTCCTTGAATAAGACCTTTCAGAAACAGAATACATGGTTTCTAGCCACACAACTTAATTCACTCCAGGGTTATGTTAGTAAAACACTATGAAATCCTACCAGTGAACAAACTATACTAGTAGTTACGTCTACACTGCTGAAAATATCTAACTCCTGAGGAGGTTCACAGCCTTCACAGTTTCAACAGCTTTTATCCACTTTCTCAGTAATAGCCCCTCTGGAGTGGATTGGCTACATTTCTATGGCCTCCCACTTAACCTGAGTTTCCTTTGCATCTCGCGTGGTACACCCAAACCCCAAAGACATACTGATTACTTCTTGTCTTTTAACAGTCCATAGTGCTGTGTATCAGTGCTGAGCTGTGTCACAGTGATGTTACACAGAAAGCAAAACCACAGGGAGATATTTTCATAGTCCAAAGTAAAGGATACGCATTGCATGTTCCAGGATATATCATGACAGTGTGCAGAAATGAGGGCACAAGGACCACATTCCAGGACTGCAGAAGATGGAAAAAAACAAAACTGTCCTACAGAAATAAGTTCTTGGAAGCAAACTCAGGAATAAACTGTTCTCAAAACCAAACCCCACTTTCATCTGAAAATGAACTAATTAGTTCACTCCAAAAAGAAGACTGGAAGTTAATATATATGCCATGTCAATGACCCACCCCAGGATACAGACTAAGTAGTGAAATCACTCTGCAATGTGTCCAATTTCCCATCTCTTACCACCAGAAACCTTTGCCAAAACTGTCGCCAGCTGTTCCACAGACTCAGTTTATACCTAACTGCATGTCTTTAACCAAAATACAAGATGTACCACCTTTGTTGTGCTTTGCTCTTCACTATGTTTACCAGCACAACAGAAAAAATAGAGCCAATGAGGATCTCGGAAGACAATTTCTTCTTTCCCCAATCCTCAAAGCAAAACCATCTATATCAAATTCTTCCTTGTAGAAAATTTCTTGACTTGACCTGGCAGAAAAAGAAAATCAAAAAAAAAAGGAAAAAAGGAGAAAGGAGAAGGGAGAAGGGAGAAGGGAGAAAGGAAAAAAAACCTCAACATCTAGACATCAACAGCTCCATCAGTAATCTGGCTTAGCTAATAGTAATCAGGTGCTTATCTACCCATAGAGTTAATGTGATTTTCCTAATGTCTATTTTTTGTCCTTCTTACGGTAATTCAGTGCTGCAGTAAATATGGAAGACACTGGATTAAATTGTTTTTGCAACAGTCTCATATTGTTCTAAGATGAATTGCACGTTTTCCACTACACCAAACGCAATTCCATTTGTCTTTCCTCAAAGATCATGTCTTTTATACTCCTTCAATTTTGATTTCTTCCATAATTTCTATCCCCCACATCTTTCTTGAAATAACCAAAATTAGACACAGCATTCCAGCTGAGGACGTAATAGCGCTAAGCAGAGAAAACACTACTCCATGTGTTTCACATATGTCTCTTCTGTGCATTTTGCTTTTCACAGTAGTTTGACGTTGCTGGCTTCCATTCAGTTTTCCACCCGCTATATCGCCTAGATGCTATTCTGCAGAAAAGCTGCCTACAAAGTCATTCCCAACCTCTACTTATTGATAGATTATTCCTACACAAGGATCTTGTGCTTCTGCATGAAATAATGAGTTCTTATTTGTGTTTAAAGTCTGTAACAAGTTTGTATTAATTGCCAACTCTTGCCTGTGTTGCCCAACAGACGTCCAGGCCTGTAATGGTTTCTTTAGTCCTTTCCTTTAGCTAGCCTAATGAAACATCATCTTCCTAATATTCCTTGTCTAGCAGACCAAAAACCGTTGGTTTGTCTTTCTCCTGGTATAGAGAAGGCCCTTAGAATAAGGCAGTTCCTCCTTCCTTTACCTTTGTCTCCTCCTGTCTTTCTGAAATAGGTGTATATCTTGACATTCAGTCCTGTGAATTATCTCTGTACGTCTTTATCAGTCTAAGACACCATTTTGATAATGTATGAAGTTTGCCTGCTTAAGGGTATCAAGGGTTCAACATATGAGTGCTTTCTGTGCTTCCTATGATCTTACTACTTATATCACCCTATTACTAAGGAAAAAAATGTATTTTCTCTTCTTTTACATGAAGCAATGAACAACATTGACCTGATTTTTTTTAAAGAATTACATTAATTACTTGAGAAATCTACAAATTCTTCACACTTATCAGTTAAGCCTCTTCTAAAACAGACATGCAAACTTCATAGGAGAGAATCAAATGCATTTCTTTGGATTTGTTCTTTGAGCAAATGTGTACTACAGAGAATTTGTAAAACCGTTTCAGACTCAATAAATTCTTGCAAGTTGTTCCGGTTAGAAACAATTATGATTAAATAAATGTCTTTGATGTAACTCTGTTTAGTTAAAAGAATAAGATATGTTCTCACTCCCCAATTTCCAGAAAACTACAAATAATCGTTTTGCTTGGTTACAGCGTTAGCACTTTTAGACAACATAGCTCGGTCTTTCTCAGAAAGTTCAAGCAGTATTGTGATGTATTTCTTTACCAGATTTTTAATTTTTCCAACATTCACCTCTACCCACACGTTCTCCATCCATTGCACCAAATCCCTGATAGCTTTACAGTTGCCAGTGCTATAAGAGCATACATATAACTTGGTTTCGGTTAGCAAAATTACATTTTAGTTAGCTGCTCCCTGTAAAGAAACTAGAAATCTTCCTAACTTCTAGCTTGCAGATGTGATGAAAATTCCCAAACTTTTTGACTTAGTACTTCAGAGCAACTTAGTAGCGCCTGTATCCACAGCACTACCTTGTACATTTAGGCATTGCAGAACATTTCACAGTAATACAAACAGCATGAAGTAATCAAGATGCATGTCAACAGGCAAGACTTTCCTTTTGCATTTAAAACCAGAGTTAACTAGCTTAACAAACGGTGTAATTAAGGTTACCTTAGTAACCAGAAGTTACCCAACGCTCATTGCCCCAGCTGGTAGCCTGAAACTATGCGGTTTCTATTTTGAACTAGCCCAGCTAGGTTTAGCGTGGATCACTGTGACAGAACGGGGAAAAAACTGTGTCCTCTAAAAGGCACAGAAGCCCACAGCTGCTCCAGAAGGGAGTTGTGGGTACTTGGCACTGCCGGTTTGTATAGCCCAACCTGCATCAGTCAGGCAGTGACAGAGAAAACCCTACCTCCCCTGCCTCACAGACGTTAAATAAGATTAGGCAGAATCTTTCTATTCATTTTTATATTGACAAAAAAGTGAACTGTGTAGGATATATTCATAAGTCCCATATTCATAACCCCAACGGCCAACATCCATAACCTATTGCTCAGGGAAGAACTTAGCATGATAACAAGCCACTCCTTTTATGCCCACCAAAATACAATCCTATCTCAGACAGAGTAAGGCTGCAAGTACTGTGACATGACTACAGCTACTGCCAGTGGTTATTGATAATGTTCTGTTGAGCTTGAGTACAATACGGAAGTCCCTGTACTGCTGTAGAAATGTGGGAACTGACTACAACTCATGGTGACTGGCCCACCAAGCCTACAAGACCTACAGCATAAGTGTTCCATTTTGGTCTGATTTCTGACAAATAAATAAGAAAACGGGACTTTTTTATTTTATTTTTTAAGTGATTCTGGCAGGTCTTTTCTGGCTGAATCACAGGTTAAACACAGATGGAGAAATCACAAAGCAGCTAAGAGTAAAGAGCAGTAAGTAAAGATAAAGGTCCATCCTGTTAATTACAACCCAGCTGCGTGGGAAAGGTAGGTGATCAGCTGCAATTAAGGTAATGGGTCTAATACGAGTCCTGGTGCCCCACACAGGGTTTGTGAGTGCAGGCTGGGTGTCCTGCTGGTGATCTTCTGCTCTGCTGCAGAAGTCAAAAAGCAGTAAGTAGGTATGACAGTTGTAAAATACAGTAGAGCTTCTTTGCATTTGACCATTGTTTTGAGGAGGTGTTCTGGTAAAGTTGGGTGTCTACTACTTTCACATACCGTGTATTGTATTCTCTTCAGTGTTAATGCTTTGCTGGGGAAATGAGTTCTTGTGCGCTTGTGCTTTGGGGTGGGGTTTTTTTTTTGGTGGAGGTTTTTTTGTTTGTTTGTTTGTTCTTAATAATGTTGTGCTCATGGTTAATAGTTCTTTAAAGTAGGTATCTTTTCTAGTTCAGTCAGTTACAGTTGGTGTTAATGATACTTGACTGTGTTTAATTTTGCTTTTCCTGTCATTGACCATTTTTGGACAGATGAGCCAAACACATGGAGGCATGGGTGAATATTGTCTGTTTGGAACAGAATACTTTTGGATGCAGCAAGTATTTTCCAAAGTTACACAAATGTTTTTGGATAAGAGAAGAAATAGTGTTTCCCCTTCAAATCCCATTATGATATTTTATCATAATGTGTCCCCCCAAAAAATTACAAGGGCATTACTGTAAAGTACCATTTCTTGTGTTGCTTCTTTGCCTTCTTTTATCAATGGCAGTCTTCACTGCTTGACATGCGCATGTTTTAGTCCAGAACTCTTGCTTCTGTGAAAATGTCAGATTGTGCTAATTTATTTTTTATTTAAGCACAGAGTAGTCAGCTGTAGTTAGACTACAAGGCCGTATTTCTCAGTAGGTTAGATCAGAAATCTCTTTCTAGGATGCTCTTTTTTATTCCTTCTTTGTTAATTTTCTTTTTTAATCTGTTTGTTTATAGTTTTGGTCTGTGTCCCATCCCAGTGCCCCGCTCTTGGAGACGCTCATTAACGTGCATAGAGTATAACATCATTCCCAAAGGAAGAAAGGGGAAGTAAGGCAACAACTTTCTTCTCAACAGCCCATGCTTCTCTCTTCTGTGCTATCAGTTCTTTGCCCTGCTCGTCTTGCACCTGCTTTTTGGACTGCCTTTTCTATGCAGGGGAACTCTAAAGCTTCTTCTTACCAGGCACACAGTGCATAGAGCAATGGATCTGAATCCTTATTGACATTTTATTGCTGCTGTGTGTGAATAAATGATAATGAAGTTCTGAAAAGTGAAAGTGTATGTGCTTCAGAGGTATCAAACACCCCCTAGCTGCTAGTAATCCCAATTAAGATGCTTGGGTACTTAGCAGCTCTGAAAAAGTGGTCCAAGAGTTTTTTGGGCTCATACTACCTTCATTCCTCTACTTTACTATCTGTGATGTGCTCTGTCAGTCCCACACCTATCATAAAATCCAGGCATTTGCTTTCTAAGTGGGACGTCCCTATGTTTAAAGTTTTATACATGATGATAGTTTCTTCTGAAAATAACAGTTAATCACCTGTTTTGACAAAAACTGAGACATGGTGAGGAGTTGTTCTTGCTCCTGTTGAGATGAATATGAAAAAACCTTTTCCCTTCAGTGAAGGAAATACTGCACACAGCTGTGAACCTCGGGGCTGGGACAGTGAAGTACATCAACTTGCTGTTCTGTCTCTTCTGTTAAAATCTGTAAATGCAGATTCTTCATGGCTGCAGAAGCCAAACCCTTTCATAAATTTTCTGGAACAGAGAATGCAGCAGTTAACGTGCGTTACACGGGCTTAATGTTGAGTCTTTAATATAAACCCTAGGTAATGGAAATGAGATAAGAAAGTACTTTAAAAAGTAATAGGTCTGACATGTAGAAGTTTGAATCGAAGTGAACATATAGGGTCCCAGTGCGCAGGAGATGGTGATGCTTAATAATGCCTTTTCTTCTGAGATTCTTTCAGGGCATCATAACCACTATGTAAAATGTAATCCGAATCCTGTGGGGAAGGCAGAAAAGGGAAGCTTAAATTAGGCTGAGTCCTGAACTTGTTACTTGAGAATAACTTCAGCTGAGTAACTCATTCAATTGCCCAGGACTTGGCTTTGGAATAACGGCCTTTGAGTGGATGGGAAAATAACTAGGAGTTTATTTTTCATAAACACTTTTAAAGTGTTTAATAAAGGCATTACTGGAAGCAAATGATACAGATGCCAATATGTGCGGGTGGGGAAGCTGAAGAACTGTTATTTTTAGGGTTGTGCAGCAAATCTAGTTTGTTTACCTGATTTCTTCAGAGGAGAGAAAAAAAAAAAAAACACCCTCTGAGCTAACCCAAAACAAGAAACAGTCTTACTTTTGCCAAAACAAAACCCAACACAAATTGCGGGGAGGAGGTGGGAATTAAATGAGCAAAATGTGATGCTTAGCTTCTGCAAAAACAATAATTTAGCTTGCCTTGAGCTTCGCAACTACCTGAAAGGAGGTTGTAGTGCGTTGGCGGTCAGTCTCTTCTCCCAAGTAACAAGCCAAAGGACAAAAGGAAATGGCCTCAAATTGTGCCAGGGGAGGTTTAGGATGGACGTTGGGAAAAATTTCTTCACAGAAAGGGTTATCAAACATTGGAACAGGCTGCCCAGGGAAGCCTGAGCATGGAATCACCATCCCTGGAGGTATTTAAAAGACAGGTAGACGTGGTGCTTAGGGACACGGTTTAGTAGTGGTTCTGGCAGTGGTTGGACTCGACGATCATAAAGATCCCTTCCAACCTAGATGATTCAATGATTCTATGTAATTTAGGAGTGGGAAATGAAAACACTTCTTTTCATAACATTTCTTGGTTCAAAATCACCAGCATATCTTTACTTTTAGTTGAAATTCACCAAATGCAGTGCAGCAATTCTCCGACGTTGATATTACGACCTCACTGCTAGCTCTCACAAGCCTGCATTTTACACCGGACAAGTGACGACTCTTCAAATCCCCCCTCACCTCTGCTTATCAGCGGAGCTTTCCAAACTAAAATTCTTCTCGTTTTTAGTAACGGTGAGACTCGGGGTGGAAAGCGATACCCCGATAAGGGGGGCCAGGGCGGCTCGCCCTGTGCGGTTTCCGAGGGGGGCTGGAGCCCGCCGACCGAAATCACCCACCCGGGGTCTCTCCGCGGGTCCCTGGGCTCCTGCCCGGCTGCGGCACCGACCTTCACCTGAAACCCGAGCCGAGGGAGGGAGGGACGGCGGGCGGGAGGCGGCGGCGGCGGCTATAAAGCCGGTGCCGGTGCCGCGGCGGGGCCCGGGGGCAGCGCGCCCGGCGGCCGTAAGGGGCCCCGTAGTCACCCACGCGTGTGGGCACAGCGTGGGTTGTGAAGGTAAGCTGAAATAACACGAGGGGTGGGGAAAAAAAAAAAAGAAAAAAAAAATGCAGCCAGAAATCTATCAAAAAGGACTCCTTTTTTTTAAAAAAAAAAAAAAAAGAAAAGAAAAACAGCCTTTTTTGTGTGTTCAAGTTGACTATGTATTTTGTTATCATTATTATTTTAGCCTACATCAAATTCATGTGTGGTTTTTTTGCCTTTTTTTCTTAAAACCTGTATATGTGGTACGTCAAGAAGAAGTGCCTAGGGAAACTTGGAGCATCAGTCATTTACCTCGGAATCTTGCTTAGTTTGGGTATGGCATAATGTGTATATGTATCTTTAGGCTTTATCATCATAGTCATGATCCTGTTACGACTCAATAAGTTTTAATCAAACACAAGATCATGATCATGAGGGAAATGCTCTGTTCTGCTATAGGTCATCCATAATAGTTTGTGTATGCATGATCTAGGGATTTAGCAGAAGTGACTACTAAAACAGGCTACTGAGTTAGGTTCCGTTGTTCTAGTTTGCACTGTTCTTAATATCTCATTCAAAGCAGTTCTTTATCATGCTGTTACGTATTTCTTTTAGTCTTTATATTTAAGTAGGACAATGCTGAGATCAAAAATGCAATGAGTCATGGAAAAACACACAAATATTTTAATGTAAACTCTTTAAGTATCAACTATTTCTAAACATTTTGTTGCTTTTTTAATGTAGGTTTTGATTAATGTGACTTTGTCTCATAAACGTACAACAATGAAGGATTGTTTTGTAAATTCCACAGAAAAGGACCTCTCCGATGCTGGTAAGCCACAGGCATGAAAGTGTTGTATGTGTTTGAGGAATATATTCCACAGCTCCAAATCTAAAGGTGCATTATAAGTCTTTCCTGATTGCTTTAGTGGTTTTATAGGAGATACCACAATGAGTTTCTAGTGAAATAAAGCCACCACCTACAAAACATTTATGCATGAATCATTCCACCAACTTCAACAAAATTCATTCACGTGGGTAAAACTATTTAGGTGAGTCCTAACCTGGGCATGAAAATGCTCCTAAAATAAGCTCAGTAATGTGGAAGCATATTATTGCCTTCGAATGCTTGTCTAAACCAGTCTTTATAGACTGGCTGACACTAAAAACAGTGTGTGGATAATTCTATTAATAGTGAGTCAGCAGTTAAGGTAAATGTAAATTGGGGATGGCTGGTGTGTGGAACCCTTTTGCCCTCATGCAATGCACAGCTGGCTCGCTACTGTGGCTGCTCATCAGTTTCTTTATCCATTTATTACATCTCATTTTATGGATTTAGATTCATAACCTTTCTGGGATACGATTCCTCTTTTGTCTAGATTTCTAAAGCCCCTAGCACAAAGGAATTGGGACTCATGGCAACTGCTGCCATACAAAGAAATAATGAAGATGGTTCTTACAGGCAAAGACATGATTATTCAGTCAACTGACATCTATTCTGAGTTACCTACAGCAATTATAACCTTCACTATAAGCAATTCCACTTATTTCAGTAGGGCTTCTCCTCTTTGCATTCAGTTGTGTAGGTGTTTGCAGAATTATTGATTCTTGCTTTTAGTTTTTGAAAGCCTTTGTGGATAAATGCATTTTAATTTTAAAAATGAAGTTTGTTTCTACCTCAGAAATGGAGCTGGAAGCTTTTTTTCTGGAGTAGAGGAAATGAACTGAATTGAAAGGAAGTTTCAAGAAAAACTCACCAGGCTGTTCCATGAACATGAGGAAAAACTAGTCTTTAAGCTTTAACGTGAAAGAATCAGCAGTGAGACTTGGATGAAACTGGTCCAAAAGATAGGATATTATGTTTAAAATGTCTGGGGTTTATTTCACAGAATCTGCAAGCAAGGGGTATGACAACCCTTCTTTCCAACATGATGAAAATCTTGAACAAAGTGACCAGTTAAAGCATGGGAAAAAAATGTAGGTATTCTTTGAACTTAACACATTGGCCACTGGTGTATTGGGGGTGGGGGAGGGGGTTAATGCAACATTGCTAGAAATAGCTCATCTTAATTAGTCTCTTGTATTTTCCTCTAGGAAGGAAAATGAGAAGCCAGAGAAAAAGGTGGTTGGCATTTTTGAACTGGTTAGTGTCCAGTTTGATGGTTGGCTTTATATTTCTTTTTTTCTTATTTGTCATCGTGAGTTGTTTATTTGTGAATTGCAATCGATAGTCAATCAAAACTGAAGAAGAAGCCTCAGACCTATGAAATACTACTGCTGGTGGTAGGACTTTTTAAAATCTAGCCTGTTAGGTCAAATTCCCACCTCAGTATATTGGTAGCACTTAGAGCAGTCCAATCTTAGTGCCAGTGGATGTTGAAGCTCATCCCTGCTGCGGCTGATCTAGGACGTGTATACTGCACAGGCCCTTGCTCGATTTATAATGAATTTATCCTGTGTTTGACCTCTGCTGTCTGAGAGAAACACCAGTATGGTTTTGCGTCAGTTTTCTGTGCAACAGCTATTCCCAAATAACTCTTACATGTGGACTTGCTTGTTCTGGAATAAGAACTTTTGTTCTTCTCTGGCTTATTCCATGTCCATTTACACTTTGGAAGAGAGTTAGGACAATCAGGAATAAAATGTTCTGATTTCAGATTAACAACATCCAGAAATAGCTATGGCGGTTTAAATTCACATCCTTTTTTAAACCAAACAAATGTTCAAGAGTAGACAAGCCTTAAGATACAATCGCTGCTGCAAACAGTTTCTACTTGTAGATATAACGCAGGTGCTGGTCAATAAGTCACTTTTGTTTACATTTCAAAGGCATTATCTTAGTAAATATGTAACTTACTGGAACACAAAATGCAATATATTGTACAGAGAAGATCATCACTTAGAAACATGTAGGACATACGCTTTGGTTTTTTTCCTGCTGAGTTGGGGAAGATCCACGTGTCCTGCCAATATTCCCTTAGCAGCCTTACTGAGTACTGATTTAAAGATCTATGGGACATACTACAAAATTCTTATGTTCTGAGTTTACCTTTGGTGAGAATGTTCTTGCTACTGAGAAGATGTAGGTAGAAACAAAGCGTATTCTGTAAGTCTGCTGTACTTCAGCAAATATGTGAACTGTCAGGCCCAACTTCACTTTTTTCTCTTTTTTTTTTTTTTTTTAATGCTCACATAGTTTTGCTATGCTGATTGGGTGGATGTCCTTTTGATGATAGTTGGTTTGATCGCAGCTGTTGCAAATGGTACTGGATTGCCACTGATGATTATTGTCTTCGGAGAGATGACAAACAGCTTTGTGCTAAGTGGCGTGAAATCAAACATGTCAGAAGGTAAAAAGTTAAAATTAGGCTTCTCTACATACCAGTTATATTTTGCTACTGGAGCTAAGATTTTTATTTTTTTGTCCCCCAGACTGTGCACTGGTGCACATCTGAACAAGTATACAATGAGGAAAATTCATCCTGCTGCAAATTAACCAATTGTTTTAATCAGTCTTTAATGGCTTGAACAGAACAAAAGCAGTGCATTGGCTGTGCTCTTTATGAATGAACTTCAACTTTGGCAAGATAGTAAAGAGCATGACCTCCTTCCATGTTATCAGGCACAGTAATTACTAGAAGTTCAGAAAAACTAACTGTGTATTTGCCAAATGATTTTGTATTTTGCAAAACCCCTCTTGCAAAATACGAAACATTCCAAAAACCGATGACCCTAGATTGCCATGCTTTATCTTCTACATATAATACTTGCACAAATATTACTACTTTTTTTTTCCCCCCCTCACAGATACTTCAGTAAATAGTTCCAGCTGTCTGCCAATTCCAGGCATAGATATAGAAGCCGAAATGACAAAGTAAGAGTCTTTGTAGTTATTCTGTTAACAGAGTATTGGGGGATTTTCTTTTACTGTGTTATCCCTTTGAGCAGAAGCCAAATGTTTGCTTTCTCAAAAAGGCTTCCCAATAATGTATCACAGGCTTCAGTATTTACTTTGATGGTGTAAATGAAGACTAGTTGTTGCTCTGTGTGTTTAACTTCTTTCACAAGATGCGGTGGGGTCATACAGCTTTTTGTTCCCTTATCACAGGTTTGCTTACTACTACGTGGGAATTGGCTGTGCTGTGTTGATCCTGAGCACCATCCAAGTATGGACGTTTTTGATTGCTGCTACGAGGCAGACAGCCAGGATCCGGCAGAAGTTCTTTTTTGCAGTGCTCCATCAAGAGATGGCTTGGTTTGATACTACCCAGATAGGAACGCTGAACACCAGACTGACAGAGTGAGGGCTCTGGTCATTTTTTACCCCCCTAAGTATGACATTTAAAAGAAAACTGCCATTTATCTTCTACAGAATAGCCTATAGAGAGTTTAGAGGGGGAAAAAAAAAACTACAAACAAATCCAAACCTAAAGTGTGAAATATTACAGCTCTGAGGGAGAAATTCATCATCCTTTTCAGCTTCATTTGTGCAGTTTCTGGGATACATGCATTGGAAGGATTTTTACCGTGAAATGCCTGACATTGGCTTTCTAATGTCCATGAAGTATGTGGCAGACAGTACGAGATAAACAGCTCTGCTGTCTCCAGCTAGTTTACAAACACTGAAAGCTCTGACACTTTATTGAATGGAAATGAGCTTGCATTTACATTCAGCCAGATCTCAGACTGGACTCTGTCCAGTCAGTAAGTCTTTGGAGCTTTTCCATAGACTTCAATAGATTTAGGGATGAGGATTGTATGCCCCAAGATGCAATGGGTCTATATGCATGAACACAGATTTTTTTTTTTTTTTTTTCTGGATTTTAAGGTATCTTTGGACAGAGCTGTGTCCTGAAAGGTGTAAAAGAAGCTTAAATGAAACCACTCTCAGCTCTAATATCTGTATGTGCTGGGAAGGGAAAAATGGGGAAGGAAATTTGTATGAAAAACAGAGGTTCTTCCAAGTAATGCTTGTTCTGATAGAACGGAGATAACCCTTGATCTGAGTGAGACTGTAGCCAAAATTAAGAACCTCAAATGCATCAGAAAGCTGAGCAGAAGGATTCATTTGGAGATGGTCACAGGAGGTGAGGAGGCTGTTTGGCTGTTTACTTGTATTGCTCCATTTGGATGCTGGATAAGGAAACGAGGTCATTTGTGACCTAGTGACAGGGCACAGAAACAGCAGAGAAAGATGGAAAGTACAGAAAATGAGCGCTAAAAAATAGGAGGTTTCTGCTGTGTTTTGGCCACACAAGAGACTAATGGTACCGTTCAGTAGCTGTGGTTAGAAATTTCACTGTGCCAGCTAGGAAATGGCAAAGCTTCTGACATTAGGCCACACAGAGTGAAACGGAGGGGGAGGGAGTTAGAATGAAAGGCACTCAAAGCTAACAAATCTTTTTTTATTATTATTGTTATTTAAAGTGACATCAACACCATCCACGAAGGCATCGGAGACAAGATCTGTATATTTGTACAGTTTTTTGCCACATTTCTGGCAGGGATTATTATAGGATTCATCCACGGGTGGAAGCTGACACTGGTGATTTTGTCAGTCAGCCCTCTGCTTGCTGCATCAGCAGCAGTTTGGTCAACTGTAAGTGTGTGGGGATTAATAAACAAAGCAAACCAGAAAAACATTACAACTCATGCACAGGAAAGGAGAGAATGGGAGAAACCTAGTGTGGTTTCTAAGTTGGGAGGTTGGCCCCATGCTTGCTTTATGATTTCCACTCCTCCTGTAGCTTTTCTCTGGGTTCCTAAGCACGTGCTTCCATGTCATGTTCCTTCTGTCCTTCTGCCATGGGGCAGAGGACAATCTGCATCAGACCATCTTCCTCGCGCAGCGCTCTCCTCATGCAGAGCACTGGGGAAGCCCAGGCACAGGCTCATGACCCTCACTCCTCGTTCTTAACACAAATGCCCTCCAAGCTCTTTCCATCTGCACACACATGATATTCCATCTCTGGCAAATAATTTACCAAGTTTCATGCTGTGCACAGAGTAGACACCAGGACATATATACAGCTATTGCAGACCGGAGTGATACAAATGAGTTAAATATCCGGAGAGGTTTTCTGTTCAGACAGGAAGATATTTTCACCTGGTGATTTCTTGTAGCCACATTAATGGGTACTGCTTGTGTTCCTGAGTGGTTACTTACATATAATACTAAGCGGTCTTTTTCTACTTAAAGCATTTAAAATGAGCTAGGAAGAAAGGCATAAGAAGCTGTGATGCAACTGCCTTGCTTACTTCAATGTCTAGTTTTTTCCTAGCTTCTGAACACCTCAGACACTCCCCAGAGCAGGCATGGCACACGTCCCTGACCCCACAGGCATCATAGTGCAGTTCATAGGCTGTCCTCGGCTTGGGAGGAAAGTGGGTCACTCATGAAGCTTATCTGATGTAGCCTTTCACTTTAATGAGGATGCGATGAGAGAGACTGGGCTGAATTTGGGGGAAATTCAGGGTACAGTTGACCCCATCTTTCCTAAAACCTTGTCTCGTGCCTTGAACATTGATCATGACTTCACCAGTACAGTGTGCATACCCTTTCAAGCAGGCTGCAATAACATCTGTTTTTCAACTTTCTAGCTCCTGGCATCCCTTACTGCTAAAGAGCTATCTGCTTATGCCAAAGCAGGAGCTGTGGCAGAAGAAATTTTGACAGCAATCAGGACTGTTGTGGCTTTCAATGGGCAGCAAAAGGCGTTAGCAAAGTAAGTTTTTGGAATAATAGTTATATTTAAAAATATGGAAAAGGAGTTTGGCTGTGGGCTGGGTTTGTGGTTTGTAAGGTGGTTGGTTTTTTGGTTGTTTTTTTTTTTGAGGGGCAGGGGAATGGAATTCTCCTCTGTCTCATTTTATCTTTCTATAAGTGGACAGCTGACCTGAAAATAAAGATCTGTAAATAGACCTAGTCAGTGAATACAGGCTGTTTTGTGTTATCACTGCAGCATAGACACAAATTTCTCCTCCAATTGACATCTGGAGTTGAATTTAAAGTGAAAATGGTGAGAAGGTTATCTTTACCTAGTAGTCAAATGCAGCAAAGCATGTGATTAATTGCTTAACTTCTAGAACATGTGCATTGCTGTTCTGATCTTTGATTAACGAGCTTACTTTTAAGCTTCACTGGATAACAGCCTTAAGTAAAATCGCATCACTGGTTTTTATTACTTTAGTGATTTGCACATAACATCAATAGTCCACCTAATCCAGTCTCGGCCCTAGTCACATGTAAAAGGTGAGGTGCATTTGTCTGACCACAAATTTATTCACATATCATTAACAATGGCATTTGGTATACAAATACAGGGCATCACCAATACCACGCAGTTGGGAAAGGCAAACCAGAAGACCTGATCTGTATGATCCATGAATCTCTTCTATCATTTTTCAGCTCTTAGGTTTGCCCTGGTCTTCTGTGAATTTTCTAAGGTGATGTTAGCCTTAGCTCGGGGTCCTACAGCCTGCTCCTGCATTTGTCGTCTTCCAGGGGCTGAGCTCTGACTAGCTTATAACACTGTACTCTGTTTACTGGGATTTGTCCTTAAGTTGCAACAATATTAAGACTCTTTCTGCTTACACAGTAAAGGTAAAAAAGTCTTAAGATGGCCTAGATCAGTTGTCCCTCCTTCCCTCATAATCTTCTTTATCCCTGAAAATACCAGTGTTCAAAAAACAGTGGTAGGTGCTGCTTCAAACTACTCTTTCTTCTTCTTTGTATTTTTTTGAGGTCTAGAGACAAAATAACTGATACCCAAGTAACTACATGCCAGTAAGACCTTTTCTTTCCTCCATGGCTGACCAGGCAGCCTCTTCCACAGCTCCATGTTCATTTAATGTAGGGGGGAAAAAAAAAAGCACGGAGCTGTTGGCTCTCCTAGGAACATCTTCTACTGGGGACAAACTGCTACAAGAAACTGACTGGGGCGTTTTGCTAATCATGGATTGTGACTCTTACACAGCTCTTGAATGATGGCCTTTGTGTTAGGAAAAGCAACCTTTCACTGCACAGTGCCTCCACTGACCCCAAGTGTTTATGCTTGCAAGGGACTTTTGGTCATCTGCTTCTGGCAGTGGCTTGGCTCTTCCTCTGCAGTCAAGTGATCGCGTGTACCTGTTAAAATGCTTAAATTTCTCTGGAGGTCCTATGATGCTGCTAACTTGAAGGTAGGGCTTGGGTTTTAAGAACGCAACCAAGCCAAGACGTTTAAGTGTATTTGAGTAACAAATACAACATTGGTAGCATGTAAGCAACTTGCGTAAACAAAATTAATGCACATTGTTTTAAGATTCCTTCACAGATGACTGAATTTCACATCTTCCTACTGTGGGGAAGTTTTGTATAGAAAATATGTATTAGGAAAAAAGTGCAAGCTGCTGAGCATGTCACTAAGTAAAAAGATACGCTATTCCTAGGCTATACTTTCCATAACAAGCTTGAGTAAGTGCAAGCTATTAGCTGGAAACTGTAGATAAATGAATGTGAACTATCCTCAGAAGGAATAATTCTCTCCTTGAACCTGTCAGTCTTTATACTGGTCTTCTGTGTTCACTTGTTTGCTATATTGCCATATTAATCGGTAAACTAACCTGAGGGGAAGATTCCTGACTTCTCAGAATGGCCAGTAAGAGAACAACTCTGGTGTTAGAGGAAGCTCTGGCTTCTGTTCATTTACCCGCATTCATCCATAGTGCCCGGAGTTCGGTTTTGGTTTTGCCTTTTTTTAAATGTGGAAGACTAAACCTTACCTTTGTTAGGTAATACTTATAAAAAATTTTTCAAGGTTTCCTTTCTGGACTAATGCAAACAAATGGCTCAAGAGTGGTATCCTGTCTTCCATGATGATAATGAAGTTATGCTACCTCAGCTGTTTTCTAAATATGTCTTCCATAGCAATACGAGAATATTGTTAGCATATGTCAGAGCAGATTTATTCAAATGAATTTTATCCCTACTAGTCCCCTGTAAAAGGAAAAAAAAAACCACCATAAAACATAAACAAAAAAACCCTGTATTCTCTTTGTGAGACTTGAATTACATTTATGGCAAAAAACCTTTTAATTAAATGAGGGTACTGGGAAATATCAAAAAGAATGGCATGTGGTACCTGTCAAATTAATGGTTTCCTTATCCACTTTCAGATATGATGCTAACTTAGAGATGGCTAGAAGTGTTGGAGTGAAAAAATCCATTACCACCAACACATCTCTAGGTGTTTCACAATTTCTTATCTTTGGATCATATGCACTTGCATTTTGGTATGGAACCAAGCTCACTGCTGAGGAAGAAAATTATGACATTGGCCGTGTGTTAATTGTAAGTACAGCAATGCGGTTTTGAAAAATGCTCTGTGATTTCAAGAAAATAGTTATGCAAGTGGTGTATATAATTATCTCTATTTTCTGCCCAGTGCTTGCTAAATCAGCTGTTAAAGACTCGTTTGGTATAAGAGAACTGAAAAGAAGGCATCCATGTTGCCTAGTTTTTGATATAACAAGTTTGAACAGGGCACCTTGAATTCTAATCAATGCAGAGGCAAAAGTATCTAATCAATGCAGAGGCAAAAGTATCTACAGAGAATTACTTTCCTCACTTCTCTCGGACCCTCTTGTAGGGCAGGATGAACAACCTAGAGCTGGAGTTTAGGGAGCAGAGACAAGTAAGCTGGACTGCCAGCAAAATTCTAGCTAGCCACTAGGATTAATGAATCCCACTGGTGTGCTGAATGTGTCCTGGGAAGTCCTCAACATCTCATTTAGCCGTAACATCATCACTGCATTTTGTTGTTTATTTGCAAGCATTTACTGTACACTACCAATCTGTCTAAGTTGGTGCTGCCTTGAGGATATTCTGCTACCTTCTTGCTGTCAAAAGTTTGGCTACATGCTTAACTTTCTCACTCAAGTGACTTCTGATATCTGACTCCTCAGTATAGTTCCTCACAGCATGTCAAGTTAATTGTGTGTTGGTCCCACAGGTGGGATTTCAGTTGAGAAACTCTGGACTAAGTTTTTCAAGCCCTTTTTAACTTTGGGAACATCTGGAAAGCAGCAGAGAAAGATATTTGTTCTATTTGTAGATGATAGAATATGCAAAAGCATCAAAAAGAAAAGCCATTCATGCCACAAAAGCATGTGTCAGTAGTTACCACTCACCTCAGGGAAATGGGGAGCAGACAGGAGCGACTTTGAAATGTATCTTTTGCTTTTGTATTTAATTACCCTGGAAAGGGTGCACTAGAAACGCTTGGGCATTTAACAGCTGGGCACTGGTGGCTCTGTAATCACTGCTAACTGTCATGCTTCCCTCTGTCTCCCACAGGTGTTCTTCTCTGTGCTCATCGGAGCCTTCTCCCTGGGCCAGGCAGCTCCCAACCTGGAGAGTGTGGCTAATGCACGTGGGGCTGCCTATGAAGTATATCAGATTATCAATAAGGTGAGTAGCTAAGTAAGTAGAAAAGAAACCTTTCAACCACATTTAATTTTTCCCTCTTTTTTTCTTTTTTCTTCGAGAGGTGTAACAAAACCACTAGAAAGGCCCTAAACCATAAAATCTGTAGATGCCTACCACTGAAACCCATAATATTTCCAGTCATATCAAGAAAATTGCCTCTTTATTTGTTACAATGAATGTTGGGAAACCTGGCATGTGTATCTGAGACTTATGGATGAGGTCTTTCTCTAATATTAGACTTGCAACTCCAGCAGGAAAGCAGTAAGACGTTACACTATTTCTTTAAAAATGCATGTATGCACAATTTGAGCTGACCTGTTTTTTTGGGGGTGGGGAGAGTTGATGAGGAAGGGATTAACAGTGTTATTGAAAGCTATAATAATATACATCTGCAGTGCTGATGTTGCTATGAAAAAGGGTTTCCACATTGTTATTATCTTGGTCTTGCTGTGTTATGCAGCAATTGGATATCCATGTATATAAAATATTTTAAACAGGTAGGACTAGAAAGACCATGCAGAAAAAGCTGTATCATTCTTGATGCAAGTATAAAATCCTCCTATGTGGATACGAGGGCCATGTTTTTGCCGCAAGGCAGTAAAGTTAAGTTCTGCAATTACATGTTTTCTGCTGTGGATTTTGTTGAATTTGAAAATGTACTGTATTTGTCAAAGTAGAGTTCACAGTGAAATGTTCCCCTGCATTTAGCATCCTGCAAGTAAAGTGCAGCATCTCTGCAGTGTTGTGCTGCAGTGTAAACTAGCAGCTGAGAAAGTAGAGAACAATGTATCTAGCTGAAATAACAATTCTGAAAGTGTAATAACCAGCAATATATTTTAAAAATCTGTTTCCAGAAACGGCTCATAGATAGCAGTTCTAAAGAAGGCTACAAACCAGACAAGCTCATAGGAGAAATTGAATTCAGAAACATCCATTTCAGTTACCCATCCAGACCTGACGTTAAAGTAAGTGTTCTGGTTTAGATTAATCTGCTGTACTGAAATTCTACTGCCTATTCTGTATTATTTGTCTAATCTTGTTGTTGTTCTTGAATGCAAAATGCATTCCTATCTTGGGAGATGGAACACTATTTTTTTTCCCCCGATATTGTACAAAGACAAAGCTCTAGACCTTCTGCCACTAGCTACCTGCTCACCATTCTCCTCTGCTGGAGAAAGACAAGAAGAGTATGTGTTGCTCCTAGTCTGAATTTCTGTGAACAAGAGCTCTGATAAACCAAATAGGATTTTTTTTTTTTTTTCAAGGTCTGTCATTAAAACTTCCAGACTTTACACAGTTAAATCAGGAAGTTTCTCTTCTCAGAACAACCAAGGGGCTGGATTGCTGTGATATCCCTTGTGAAAAATGACCTGTGAGATAGGCTTTACGGCAATATGCCATCACATGGATTGAAACATGTCATCCTAAATATACATTTGGGAGTCAGATGTTATTTTGGGTAGATGTTAAACTGCTGTTCAATAAACAGATGTCCCTATTCTTTGCCGGTTGAACTTCTTTTAGTACCCTTATTGTGCAGTGCTCTCTATGTTGTGTCATGGTGATTACTTTTGTGGTGATACAGTTGGTTTAACCTCTCTACCACATTCAACAGTTTATAATCTTTTGAAGACCTTCATAAAGGTGAAAAAAAAAAGGGATTTGCTGATGTTGTTACTTGAGGAAGAAAAAGGTAGAAATAGAGTTTTCAAATGTCAACAATTAAAAGTTGGACATGCCAATTAAGTGGTGAGTATGGGCAAGTTCATATTGCTGTGGCTCTTTCTTCAGATGGCTCTCTCCACCTCAGTCATCTGAGGTTTTTCCATCATGCATACAAGCTGTTTCTAAGACGCTGGGGCTACTGAAGGACAGACCCAGGGCTAGGCTTTCTGCCTAACTGAAGTCAGTGCGATGCATCTTCTTTCACCGTTGGCTCAGAAATCAGAAGTGACAAAGCAGACTCTTCATTCTTCCTCCTAAAAATGCTATTCAGGCTGATGAGCTATGTTATGGGTCTGCACGCCAAATGGGAGGGAAATAAGGAATATTTTGTTGTCCTTTCCAAATCTACTGAGTCAGCAGCTCTCCCTACTGAGAGTATCAATGCCATTTTATAGAGCCAAAAAGGAGTCAGCAAAGATATGTAGAAGTTATTCACAATCTCTCAAGCAATTGATGTAACACAGTGTAATCTCCTCTGTCTAGTCTAAACCAAATCAAAGAGATCTAGTGAGTCTAGTTATTGTCAGTTTTAATCTTGACAACACCTTGCCCGATAAAAGAGAGTTAGAAATAGTCTGTTAGGTGGCTGTGACTATTTGCATCTGGAGAAATTATGGTATCCAGAATATAGCTCTTACTTGATAATGCAGGCACCAGGATATCAGCTTCTTGGAGATACAAACCCTGCTGGATGTAACACAGGGAGAGGAGAGCAATATTGCAACTATTTTAATCTCTCATTGCAAAAACATGTGTAGGCAAAATTATAAATCAGCCTGGTATAAACAAGAAGAGTTCCCATAGCAGCCAAATATTTTGGCAACTACACAGCATTACTTGTATATGACATGGACATCTTTTGAGGTAAAATGTTCCTAAATGTGAAAGTGACAACAAAGAAACCATTAATCTGCAGCTACTTCCCAAGTTGCTGAGGCTGCTAACAATAAGGATTGGGATTTATTAAGGGCTTTCCAGCAGTTACCTTGTCAAAACAGCCATTTATATTCTAAAAATAGAAGCAAGCAAGCTTGTTTCTCAGCAATAATGTTTAGCACCTTAGAACTGTTTTTCTGTGAGATTTCATAACTAAGTGTTATGCCATTACCTGAGCATTGGAAAACGGAGGACAACAGGAGAACATAAGACCCCGAGCCTGCTACCAGATCACACAAATTGGAGAAAATGAGCTATCAAGTTTAGAGTACTGTGGCTGTGTCTATATTAGTTGAGCTGAGTGTGCTGGGGAATTTTCCCAGGCACTGGAATGCAATGGTCTATGCAAGGGAACTCTTAAAATGTTTCTTGGCATGAACTTGGCCTGTTCCAGTTATCAATCTTCTCAAATAATTCCCAGGCTTGGTTTGGTAGCCAGAAGGATCCAGGGACCATTCCCAAAAGGCAGGTTGCATGTAGCCACCCTGTTTTGAAGGCCAATACACTTCAAAGTGTAGATGCAGGCTCTTTCATATCAGTGCCCCAGAATGCTCCCAGGTACAATTAACTTACTAATATTGCCATACCTTCATACTGCATCCCTTACTACTGCCTTGATTATTGCTACAGTTACCTTGACAGACTGTACTCTAATCAAACTTGAAAAAATAAGATTGATTTATTTTATTTTTTTTTTCCCCCAGATCCTCAAAGGTCTAAATTTGAAAGTTCAAACCGGGAAGACCATTGCTTTAGTTGGTGCCAGTGGCTGTGGAAAAAGCACTACTGTTCAGTTGCTGCAGAGATTCTATGATCCTGTCCAGGGAGAAGTGAGTGTCTGCAAGTGAACTGTAAAAACTGAGAGCTATTAGGATAAGCACAAGTTTCCCATATTGACGGAACCTTGATTTTTATTTTTTATTGACTTTGAACATATCTCTGCATAGTTCAATATTTCCACAAGTTAAATTTCAAGCGAACTATCTTCTTATGTTGGCTTGACTTCATTATTCTTCTTCTTGCAGTACTATGCCAGAAGTAGTAAATATCACAAATCTTTGAATAGATGCAAGATCTGAATTTAAAATTATTTTCATCAACAATTGGTTTTGTAAACTTTTTTAGTCAAACAGTGCTCTGCTGTGTTTTGCTTCCTTTTCATTGGCTGTAAACTAAAACCTGGAGACAGTTTATTTTACTTTAAATGGTTGTTTTCTTGGCTTATATTTCTCTATCTGCTAACCCACAGCAAAAGTTTCCATTGTGTGTCTGCTCTACCACTAAACACTTGATCCAGTCAGTAAATGGTAAATACTTCTCACAAGAAATTTCAGAAGGAAAAAAGGAGGAAAATAAATAATATATTTTTAAGGAAAATGTTCTTTTTATACTTAATATTTGAAGATTGCTACTTAGTAGTTGTTAATACTAATTGGAATTAAACACTTCAAATATTAAACTCTGAATTATCACTATGCAATGTACCAAGGCAGCTATCTGTTATCAACACAGTTGTTTCTTAAACTTCTTGTTTCTGTGGCTGTTCACCCCTGCCCCCATGCCTCAGGTTGCTGTTCCTGTCCTGTGCTAATGCGAGTGTTCATGGGACCACATTGCAAATTATTGAAGTTAAAAATAACTTTCCCTTCCTTTTTAGTCATTCTGGATTATTTCTTTGATCTGGTGTAAAGCGGATCCATGGATGCAATTGTGTAGCCACAACTGTGAGGGCAGCAAACTGGCACAGGGGCACGAGAACAGCGTAAAAAGTATGCATGGTTATTGAAGGGGGGGCGGGGGGGACCAACAAGAAAAGCTCCTGATGTCTTCTGTGTTTATGCTGCTTCTCACCATTTCCTAGCTTATGCAATGGATGGAAAAACTACAGTTGTAACTTCTCCCCCAACATAGTTTTCTACTAAAGACAACAATTTATTTTATTTTTGTGTTTTTGTCCTTGTAGCTGATACTTAAGTCAAGTAATAGTAATTAATTGATCTATTACTAACAGAATGCATTTCCTCAATTTTGACATACATTTTTCCTCTCAGATTACCTTAGATGGTCGGGATATTCGGACGCTTAATGTAAAGTGGCTACGAGAAAACATTGGTGTTGTGAGCCAGGAGCCTGTTTTGTTTGCAACAACAATAGCTGAGAACATTCGCTATGGCCGAGAAGATATTTCTGATGCTGAAATTGAGCAAGCAGCCAAGGAAGCCAATGCTTTCGACTTCATATCTAGACTGCCTGATGTGAGTTCATGAACTTCTTTTGAGTGGAAGAACGAAAGGTCCATTTAGGCTGGTGTCCTGTTTCGAAGAAGGAGAGCATGGGAATTCAAGTTGTAGTATAATTTCCCAAAATACTTTTATAGACTCCAGCAGCTCTTGGTTCAGGGAGTTCAGGGACTAGATATTGTGCCCTTGGTTGGTTGCCCTCAAAGGATTTTTGCCTATGTCTGGAAAAAATGTCAGTGACTTAACTGAGGAGAAAGGAAGCTTCACAGCTATATTACCATCCCTACCCGTCTCATGAGGCATGGGAAGAGTTGGGCTTTTAGAGAGAAGATCCTTTTTTCAGGAGCTGTCTGCACATTCAATAGGAAATGGAGGGTGGAAGTAAATAAGTATGCCCTGAACCAAAGCCATTTTTAGCAGCTGGGAGCTTAAGCTCTCCCTCTGCTTTAGATTTGGAGTGAGTGACAGTCAGTAAGAACCAAGCCATGACTCCAAGGAGGGTGTCTCTGGTTTAGAGGAGGCAATGTTAGAGGTCCTGGTCGTGCCTATGGTCCTAACCCTGTTGGAAAGCTAGGTAGTCATCAGTAAACACAGAGATGTCTTTTACGGGCTTATCTTGAGAAAACCCGGGGTTTGGAGCACTCTCTGAGCAAGCAGTAAAGGTCAAGACTTTTTTAAAAATGTAAGTTCAAAGTTAGGCATGTAAAGTATATAATGGGGGTAGGAGGGCTTGGCTAAGGACTAGATGCATGGATGTAGTTGCATGTTTGCCCATGCTCAATGCAGCCAGATAAATCTACCTCTTGTCTAGAAGCTGAGTACTTATGATTGCATAGAGAAGTGAGGATTTCATTTGAGATGTTCCACAACTTCTGTTTTGTTTTCTCCTTTCTCAGAAATTCAACACCATGGTAGGGGAAAGAGGGGCTCAGCTGAGTGGGGGACAGAAGCAGCGAATAGCTATTGCCCGTGCCCTGGCAAGAAATCCCAAGATTCTTCTTCTGGATGAAGCTACATCTGCATTAGATACTCAGAGTGAATCCATAGTGCAAGCAGCTCTCGATAAGGTAGGAGTCATGTTATTGAAGCTACCAGTCACCACGAAAAGGTGCAACAGCACTTAAGAAAAATTAACATACAATTTTCAGTGCAGGCTTCTATTGGAATAAAGAGCACTGGAAAATAAAATTTGGATGAATGTTTCAATATCAATGTTTTAACAGGGAGTTTAAATGATAAAAATTTTACTTAGGAACTGTGTCGGTTTGGTTGGTTTAGTGTTATTACTAATTACCAAGACACTTACACTCACATGTAACTGTAACTTCGGTCTCCTGCACTTTCTTCCTCAAATCATAATTGTTCATTTGCTGGCGAAACATGGATGGCATCTTATCAAGGCAAGGTATGAGGACTAAATAGCCTTTTTCAGGTAGTTTAACAGAAAAATATAGCGTAATATTCCTAGTATTTGTTCTTCATTGAACAGTTGCTTCAAAATTTTCAGAAAGCTCTTGGAATTTAGCCATCTTCTCTCTTGACAGAGGATGAATGCAAATCACGGAACAAAAGCAGTGCCAGTTACAAATACTGCGTCTCTGCCCCTCTCGTGTTTTTTATCAACCCCACAGCTCTAGAGTGGGCACTGCTGAGGAACAGAGCTGTCAGAGCTCATACTCATGCTTCTGTCCCACCAGCTCACGGTCCCTTCTTCGCAGCCTTCCTTCGTCAGCAGTTTGCACCAAGATGTAGTGGAGCCTGGAGGCTTTGATTAAAAAAGAAATTCATGGTTGGGCTGGAATGTTTTTTCATTTATCTAATATTTATTTTGATGTATTTTTAAAAGCTAAGTGAAAAATCCTGCCTTTCGTTTCAGTAGTTATGCACAGAGAGATATGAGTTACAAGTATGGCTCAGGGGAAATACAGAATTTACCACCTTCATTGCCAGTCAGTTTAAATCTGAGGCAAAATGTAGCTGATGGTTATATTCACATGACTATATGGATATTATTAGTATTGAGGCAGCATGTGGATGCAAAAATAATATTCATCTAATCTAATTTGTGTATAAATGATATTATTGCTGCAAAGTTAAGCACTAAAAGATTGCTACTTCAGCCATAATTTAGCCTTCTTCTGCGTGTTCTTTAATTCCATGATCAAATACTAACCTTTTCCAGAAGCTTATTGCTTCGTTTAGTGTGTAACATAAAAGGAGATCACTCAATTAAGGGGACTGTTCTATATACTCTTTCTCATCCTTCAGCATGTTTCCAGAACACACCAAAATGAGCCTTGAATCATAATTTATTCATCTTTTCACAGCTTTTTGATGTTCATCAATGTAGTCCCCAAATGGGACTTACAAATTTCCTCTCCACATCCCTGAGTGGAAAAAGTGGTGCTCATATCGCTTGTTATTTTCACAGCTGAGGAGCAGAGATATTAACCTCACAAATGCACTCCATTTCTGAGCAGAGATACGCAGATGCTTGTTGTCTGATGTTTTTCAGATAACTTTGCATCTTTTAAAGCATTTGACTTGTTCTGATCTCGGCTCCCAGCTGCAGTGGTGAAGAGTCTGCACCTCTGTGCATCAGGGCACAGGCATGAAAATGGCACTGAGGCAGACCACCTGTGACAGGCTTTGAGAGACTCTGATCTCTGAGAACTTGATGGCAAGTGTAGGGGAAGAATCCAAATCTCCATGGAAGCATTCATCTACTGAAACTGTCCTCATCTTCTCCATGCCCCTGTTCCTGTGCCCATATGATATACAACTTCTCTAGCAAGTGACTTCCAGCAGGCTCCTTGACGGCAGAACATACTTACTGCATGAGGTCCCCTTGGATTTCTCCTCCTGCCCCCAAGCCACCATCTGCTCCAGGCATCAGCAAGGAGGCAAGCCACTCTCTCCAGCAGCCTCAAGCTGGTGTGTGCTCATTTGCTGCACAAGGACTGTGCACGCCACTGGTCTGCATGTGGGAGCTGGAGAGGGATGGAGCATGTAACCTGCAAACTGAGGCTTCGGCAGCTCTTGCTGCCAAATCCCAGCAGGCCCCTGCGAAGAATGTATTAGCTGACAATTTGAGTTGTAGCTTATTGCAAAAGACTGGGAGAGAGCTTTAGGGAGTGGCTAAAGCCCATTTCTGACCCCAGATGTGCTCCACTCCTCTACGCTTTCCTGCGAAGTCTTGTCAGAAGTCATACTAGTATTGTATTTGGAAAAATATGCATGGACAGTATATAAAGAAAATATCCTTTCTTTATATCCTAGCTACCCTAGCTTTATTTTGAGAGAGATCTAACTATGCTCGCTGCATTTCCCTCCCATGCATGGATACACATGGAAACATTTTCTGGCCAACTTTAGCTCAGACAGTTCAAGTTTAGTAAAATGTCAAGTAACCTTAATTATAGTCTTTAATACCTGCATTGCTTGTCTAATAAGATTAATGTGGTATACTCTGCCTACGTTATGCAAGTGGAAGTGTTCTTAGACTGGCAAACAAGAGATGTGAAACCAGGAAAAAAAAAAATCTTTGCTTTTAGAAGAAAGAATTCTTTTTAAAGTTTGGATTTATTTTCTGTTATAAATGCCTAAAATAACTATGTTTTATTTCTGTGCTGGTTTCTTGCCCATTTTAATGTAAACTGCTTTTGTTGTTTTTCTGTAAGGCTCGGACTGGACGTACCACCATTGTGATTGCTCACAGACTGTCTACCATCAGAACTGCTGACACTATTGCTGGATTTGAGAAAGGCGTCGTGGTTGAACAAGGAACGCACAGCGAACTCATGTTGCAGAAGGGAGTCTACTATTCTCTTGTAATGCAGCAGGTAAGAGTAAATTTATTTCTTTCCTTTCTTCATTTCACAAATTTGTGAAATACTGGTGTGTGGAGCCATTTTCTCTCAGTAGTTCCTGTATGTTGTCCAGCTGGCAGCTGCTCAGTCGCTCTAGTCTGGGCAGGGACACAGGCTTGGAATTCTTGGGGGTTTTACCCATAAAAGTATTTCGAATGTACACAACCCAATATGTCAAAAACGTAACTGAGTTGAAGGCACGGGCTACATAATTATGGAATTATGGCATAACCACAGAATTGTTAGATTCCAGGTGGATTCCATAGACTGCTTAAAGAAAAAGAGTGGAAATCAGGACCAAATAGTCTACTGCTCTGCCATTATAGTCTGAAATAAGCTGTCTCTAGGCAACAGTGATCATATGATTGAAACAGCAATATGCATGAGAAAAAAACTTTACCCTTACTTCTTCCTGCTCTAAATGCCTTGTGATTGTATATCCTGAATTCTTGCTAGGGTTGTAGCAATAATGTTCAAGATGATGGGACATCAGAAGAAAGTGAAGACACAGGGGCTGAGGAATATGAGGAAAATGACAAGAACAATCTTGTAGAGGAGCTGACTCTTCAAGATCATTTTAAAGAATCGGTGATCTCTGGGAGAGGCAGCATTCGAAGAAGATCCAGCAGATACAAGAGCAAAAGGTGCTCTTCTAAGAAGAAGTCCTCAGGAAAAAAGAAAAATAAAGAGCTGGAGGTTGGTATTAAAACTTCACCAGGCTGAGTATTTGTCCTAGGAATATGGGGACAATCATATGTCTTACCAAAAAACTTCATTTTGACACTATTGACTTAGTGCAGAGCTGGAAAAAACTTGTGCTGTTGATCTGTCATGCTTCATAAAATTAAGTGTTTTATTTATTTCAGCATTACTGTTGTTTTAATTAGAATTAAAATGAGTTGTGAGATTTCATTTGCAGGATTCTTTATTTCCTGGTACTCACTGTTGCAAATACTGGTGAATAATGTAATCCCTATGGTGTGCACACCAAGTTTTAAGGCACTTTGGAACATCATACGTCAAACAAAACAAAAAAAACCATATTGAAACCCTAAAATTTTAAAGTGTATTCTAATTAAAAGAACCGTTACATTCTCTCTCTGTGTCTTAGTCTAGTCTTTAAAACATCCAGTTCTGGAGGGTTTTATTCAGATAAAACACTTTTGTTTCTACATGACATTTGTCAACTAAAGTCATATAGGAAGTTCAGGTTTTAGAAACAGAACTTTGTCAAAATTGAGTAAAACTTGCTCATGGTAATCAATAAGAGCAGATTTCTAGTGGGCTCTAGATCAGACTTTGGATTTGCAGCTCAATAGTAACTTGATGTTTTTTCCTATTTTGTGCTGCTTGAACTATAGCATTTTTTTGCATGAATGTATTGGAAGAGTTGTTTGTCATTGTTTGGGTTTGGTTTGGTTTTTTAGCTGACTTCTGGACCCATGAAGCGAAGAAATAAAATGCAAATTCTGAAGTAAAACCACAGATCTTCTCAAATCTATGGAAGTTAGAATCTCATCTTATGGAAGCTTTAGTGTAACTCGTATCTATCGATACTTCTTCTCACTAAAATATAGCTTCCAGCTAATATGTATTTCAAATAGTATGAAAGAGCTGGATCCATTGCTATTATCACAAAAAAGTTACACAACTTCAAAAGATACTTTTTGTCTGTGTATTAATACTGCCTAAGACCTCAGAGGAAGCGGTGGGTGTTCATGCTCAAGACTTCAGTATTCATCACATTCACAAAAAATTAAGAAATCAAGCATTCAGCAGTTGTAGTTATTTCAGAAAGCTCAGCCCACTTTTATGGCTGAGGCTTAGCCACCCTTATTCTGCATCTGAAACATGGGATAAAATAACCAGGAAGCAAGAGCAATTTTCTCTTAATCCCACCTAATATATTGTCTCCTTTCCAATGTTTTCATTTTTTGCTTTTCCGGAACTCCCCCCATGGAAGCATAGGCACTAGAATAAATTAGTAAAGCAGAACAGGGCATTTTTTTGTACTTTCAAAGGAAATGCAGGCTCACTGACTGTTACATATGCCTATTTCATGCTTTTGGTAATGATGCATAGGCTATAGTTTGCAAAAGAGAAAGACGACCTCTCTACCCAATTGTATCACTGCCAGCCCACTAGCATTTAGCTGAACCAGAGGGATCTCTTCTGTGCTTTGAACAGTGAGACTTTTAGTTCTTCATAAAGATTCAAGTGTTAGTTGGCATTCATGGTGACCAGTCCTATCTGACTTTCAATGAACCCTCCTGGCCCTTCTCCCCTCATGACTTAGGCTTTTGTTAAGTTTTCTGCCTCCAAACTTTTACAGTGCAGTTGAAGTTCTAGGATATGAAACAGCAAAGCTGCAGATATCCAGCATGATTGCTCACTCTGAGTGCACAGAGAGGGCTTTCAGTAGTTTACCGAGACAGTTCACTACTCAAAGCCTAACGAACACCCACTGTCTGGGGAATTTCATGTTCTGCAACTTTCCAAGGAAAACTTGCAGCTTTCCCTTTCCTGTAGGAAGAAAATCTCCCTGCTGTGCCTTACTCAAGAATCTTGGCTCTGAACAAACCTGAGTGGCTTTATGTACTGGTGGGAGTGATTGCTGCTGCTGTCTCAGGTGGGGTCCACCCTGCGTTCGCTGTTATATTTGGAAAAATCATTGGGGTAAGGTTTTTCTAGGTTTTTTTTATTTGCTTGCAAATGGACATTGCAGTCATAAGCCTCCCTCATTCTCAGACAGTTCTCCCCATGTAAGACTCCGGGTGGGATTTACTTGTATAAATGGATCCAATAAAAAATGGATAAATGTTGGTGAAGTGACCCTCTAGAGGCAGAGCCCAGTGGAACTGCATCTGACCAGCAGAGCGAAGAAGGAACAATAATTGGAGCTGGGGGAACAAACTAGCAAGATGTAGGTTAAATGGGAAGCTGGACTGTATTCTGGCCCTCAACAGAAAGTTGAATGAAGACTTATTTCAGGATCCAGGATGCTTGCTAAGAGAAATTTGAAGTAAACAAACTTCTTGAGATGAAGGTTGGTTTATGTAACTGGCACTTATAGTCTGTGTATTCATTTTTGTGTTTTCTTGCATAGGCTTTTCAAGAAACAGATCCAGAAAAGAGGAATAAAAACACTTTGGTTCTTTCTTTAATGTTTCTTTTACTTGGAGTGATTACCTTAGCAGCATATATAATCCAAGTAAGTGTCACTATGCTGAAATGTGAGAAGTTCTTAACTCCCCAGCAGGCTGCAGGTGTAACTTGTATCGATGCAGTCTGAGAAGCAAAACACCAGTCAGAGCTTACAAAAACACCCAGAAGTGCCAGTGTTCTTCCTGAGATATGTCGCGTTTATGGATCCATTTGCTTAAAAACATATGTCCATATTTGCCATTGGTTTAAATACACCGCTGAAGGCAATGTGGATTCAGCATGGTTGAAATCAAAGTTGAGGGTCTGGCCTTAAAAGTCAAAGTTGAGACTGACATTTCTCATTGACAGTCTATAGGCTCTTGGCAAAGTAAGCAGGAAATAGACTCACTGTGTAGCAGACGATGTTTTTCCTACCATCAAGCAAACTCCATCGTTTGCTGTCCTCTTATGATGGCTCCAAAGCTGGCAAGAAACAGTTACTGCACATTGTCCATGTCATGAAATCCATTGGTATGACTGCTGGGAGTGAACACCTCTGGTAGCAGTTGGATTAGGGAGGCCAGTGACTAGATAGGCTGATTTATCTTCTAGCGCAGCTGAAGCATATGAATAAAGCATTACAACAAAGCTCCTGCCTTCTTTGCCATGTTGTTTCCTTTCTGTGGGAAAACAGAGCTTCAGGTTCCAGGAATGAGAGTGGCACTTTTCCCAAGACTTATATACGCACCCGAGGTTGTAGGAGACATTTTGGTGTCATTGCTTTTGTTGTGCAGCTTTATAAACATAGTTAAAGCATCAGATGAGAAAATGTCACTCTTTCCTCCCCCAGGGATTCATGTTTGGGAAGTCTGGGGAAATACTAACAATGAGACTGCGCTCTTTGTCCTTCAGAGCATTACTTCAGCAGGTATGAATTATGCATCTAGGGTATCATGAGAGCCAGATGGCTTTTGCAGACTGTTACAAGGTACACATTGGGTTTTAATTGTGTGGTCTGGAGAAAAGAAAACAAAAGACGTCTTTTCTAACACTAGTTCAGGAAAAAGTACAACTTTTCTGAAAATCTTCTAATCCATGTACAATTTGTCTTAGTGCTGCTACTGCAAATAGTTTAATTTTGAAGGGTTGTCACTGCAAATGTGCATATTGCCAGCATGTTATTATATGCACACACTTTGCAGCTGTCTGTGGGTACAAGGGTGACCAAAAAAGTCTTATCTCCTCCTGCTTGGGTGGTCATGGTGCAAATATGTAATATATAGATTTAAGTCTAATCTGTTTAGATTTAAATCTAGATACTCCAATCCATAGCAAGTAGACAATATTATAATTTTTTTACTGCAAAGTTGCCCTATTGCATCAAGAATTACCCATGAGATGAATGAAGTTACTTATATTAAACCATTCTTGTTAATTTGTGTGACTTCGTTACTTGCATAGGAGTTTTGAGAATGCATAACTCGGCACCCCCCCACACCCAATGGGGACAAGAACCTGTGTGTTCATAGAAACATCTGAAAGGAACTAGGAGAGGGAAAATCATTGATTTTTAAAAAAAAAAAACAAACCTGCTGTAGCCTTTGGATGTGAAAGGGCTTAATTTCCTTTCTGTGTGTACAAATATAAATAAGCAATTGCTCTTCTATAGCTAATGGAATAGGTAACTTGTAAGAAGAGAATAGTTAACCTCTTCAGGTCTAAGGAAGAAATGAGTAAAAGGAGTTTATAATAAAAGTTTCTAAGTAGGTGTACTTCTAAGTAAGCTCAGAACACTGCAGCTAATAACGCTTTGATTGTGAACAATTAGATGTTCACAACAGTATAATACTTTTTAAGCCTTTTCTTTTCGTTCATTTGGAAGACACTGACTACAGAGGAAGAATATTGCAGTTAACCATCATGACTTGCACTTCCATTTCCCTGTATGCTACCTGAGCTGGAAATGTTTGTTCTTTTTATTAGTGATCCTGCTAAATGTGAAATATGGTAAGAATATGTAATTGTTTAGAAGAAAAAGTAGTGTCTTTTCTTGCAGGAGATTGGATGGTACGATGACCAGAAAAACGCTGTTGGTGTTCTGCTAACTCGGCTTGCTACAGATGCTTCCCAAGTCAAAGGGGTATGCTGATTCTTTTTTATGTCCTTTTTAAATATTTTTTTTCCTTACAAATATTAATTGCAATTGGCGAGGGACACTGAGGTTATTTCAGGACACAAGGTATTAAATCTAACCCATAAACTGGCAGATATGTTTACATAGCATGCTGTTGACACCTTGGAAATGGCTTCCCAGCTGATAATTTATGAGAACTAACAAAAATCCAGCAAGTCTTTAAGCTAAGTATGTAATAACTGTGGGCCACTTCAACGTGCAAAGTGAAATCTACATATGTGCTGGGGACCAGAATCAGTGGATCCCAGGTTTTTACGCCCTGTGATGGGTGTCCCTTGAGTACCATGAAGAGGTTGCATCTGCAGATGATACAAACCTTTACTGACCTCAGTGAAGAGAATTCTTCTTCCCATCCCCACCAAATGTGCTTCACACACAAGCAGACCGAAAGGCAAGAAATGGCCCGGCATTAATAAAGAACACCAGGGAGGGCAAGGGCCAGGGGAGGGAATGACTCAAGGTGCCAGTATGGGAGGGGTGGCCACTGGACACTGGCAGGAGAATAGGGCAAATTTTGCACAATTCCTCTTACTGCTCGCCTCAGCAGCAGTCCCTGACAATCTGCCAAATGTATCTCTGTTTCTTCCCTTCTCCCTGGGAGAAAGAAGGAAAAAAAAAAATAATTTAAAAAAAAAAAAAATCACTGCAGGACTTGTGGGGGAAAAGTTTACTGGTTTGTTTTACGATGTCTTTGTTTCAAGATGTCTTTGTTTCCTTCAGATTTGTACATCAAAAACTCTTTAATCCCTACATTTTTCAGCCTCAGTAGACTTTTATTTCTGTCTCCTGTCCTCCTTCCTTATGCGCTAGCAGTAACAAAATAGTCATTAACAAAACTTAGTCATTTTCGTCTTTTAAAGATCAAGTTTGTTTCAGTGGCATGGAAATAGATGACCGTCAGGGCAGTAGAAAGGAGGGGTGCACAGGGTCTTCTAACTACAAAAAGCCAGCTAAGGGCATGAATTGCTCTCCAAAGCTGTTGTGTTCTCTGGAGCGCTACAGAGCATCAGTAAGTAAGTACCGTGCCTCATGCTGCGCTGGCTGAAGTTTCCAAATCCATCTTTATGTGCAGCCCCTAGAACATATGGCAACAATTCACCTTGGCATTGGTTTAATTATTACTTTTTTAAATTTTATTGAACAAGAAAAGTCTTTTCAGGGTAGGAAAGTCTTTGGCAAAAGAGAGAATTTTTGCTTCCCACCCAAGGATTTTTGTTTTTTCCATCAAGCCAAATTTTGGAAGATGAACTATTTCCACAGGGCTGTTTTCAGACCTTTTTTCTGCAGATCAGAGCCCACCCGGATACTGGATGCTAATCATCTCTCATTTTGAAAGTTCTTGATGAAAAGGTTACACAGGCTGGGAGAGGACAGGAGTTCTTCAGTATGAGTTCATTTTTCCCACTCATTATTCCTGCTGAGATAAAGCATTTCTGCAGGGTGGCCAAATTCAGATTTTTTTTTTTTTTTTTCCTGAGAACCCAACCCCAGGTGCAGCAGCGTGAGAACCTGAGAGCAAGTAGTTTCCACCACCGTTAGTGGGATGGGTCAATGGGTGACTGTTGTTAGAAAGAAGCCCCTCTTGCTTAATGCTGAGCACCCAACAGTCAACCTGCCCTACTGTGACGGTGGCCACAGTCTTCTGTGCCTCAGGTAGTGCGGGAACTCCCAGATATTTCGCTAATCAAGTGCCATGACCAACTGTTGAGACTCCTTTAACCTTGCTTGAAGGCCTGAATGCTGGTAGGTAAGAGGAACGTCCAGGAACAGTTGCATAAGTAAGTGCATAGTGTCCAGGCACGTCACCACGCAAGGTTTTGCTTTCCAGCTGAAGAGCTGGCCTCGCCTGTATAGCGATTTCCAGTGGTGATATAGGTAACAAAAAGAAAATCTAATGATGGATATTTGGGGGTTTCTGGGGTTTTCTTAGGCAACTGGAAGCCGACTTGGACTGATGACTATGACTGTCTTTACCCTTCTGACTGCCATTGTTATTGCTTTTGTATACGGCTGGCAGTTAACTTTGCTTATCCTGGCCTGCATTCCTTTCGTTATTGCTACAAATGCTGCAAGAGTTAGCTCTGTGTCTGGTCATGCCGCAAAAGATCAAAAAGCTTTGGAAGAGGCTGGAAGAGTAAGTTCTCCAATTTTAACTACAGGGTTATGGTGTGAGATCACTTTTAGGGACAACACTGTAGCTGTATGAAGGCTGACGCAATTATCCAAGATAAACGAAGGGGGGAAAGAGGAGGGGACGGGACAGGGTGGGAGACAAAGTGGATGTTTATATATCCCCAAGAAAAGCAAAACATAGATAACACAAAACATCTGTAAATTAGGCTATAAAAATGCATTTGAAAGCCTCTATGGTGGATTTCTGGGCAGGGACAGCTGTAACAGCAGCAGCCCCGGCGCTGGTGCGCCTTGTGCCTAGGGCCAGCAGCAGAGCTCTGCACTGCTCTGTGCGGTGGCCAGAAGCGTTGCAGGGCTGAGCCACCAAGCACTGACACTGCTACCTTCTTGTTCCATTATAAAATACAAACCATTCATGTGCTAGAGTTTCAAGGCACTGCCTTCATTCACCTGATGGCATTCTTCTAGGAGACAGAAGTAGTCCATATGCAAGTGCAAGCCGTGTCCAGATGACTGGGGTTTGTTCCTATTTTATGAAATAGGGTTTAAATCATTGGGGTCGCGACCCATGGGTTAGGGCAGGGGTTGCTGAAGCTTCCTGTGTGCTGGCCTAAGCTTCTGAACCCAAACGCTTTGTTGGCTTCAGCCCCGCCTTGTCTTGTGACCGTGGGGTGAATAGTCTCATTGCTCTAGGCTTTCCTTCACCTGGTAATAGACCTCGATCTCCTCTCTTAGGCAAGCACGTTCTGATCTGAAATAATAAATGCTAGAGAAGAGATCAAGTGTTTGGGAGATACGTTGTAATTCCTTACAACTGCGATCTACCTCTTATTTGTTTTATCTCTCAATTTAGATTTCAACAGAATCAGTTGAAAACATAAGAACTGTAGCTTCACTGACCAGGGAAGAAGCATTTTATGAAAGATATGTTACAAGTTTGAATGGTCCATATAGGTGGGATTTTTTTCTTTGTTAATTCTTTCTTTGTACATTTTAGTCTTTCAGATTTATTGTAAATACATATCTTGCAAGCTGCTCAATACCCAAAAGGTTGGGAAAGATATCAATAGCCATTTACATAATTTTGGAATTCGTTCACTTGGTATGTTTTAATATACATTCTTAAATGCAGGGTGAAAATACATTTGCAGGATTTGCCTTTTCATTATGCAAACACTCTATAAACTGCATTCTCTCCATATGTGTTACAGTATATTGCTTTCTTGTGTATGCCTAGAATATAGGACACATGTTCACTCTGTTTCTGTATATTGGATTGATGCTAGTTAACTCAGGAACTGACTGCTAACTCCCACACCACACCCTTTATAACAAAACCCAGATTTATTCCCCTCAGATGACTCTGAAACCTTGAAATAAACTTCATATGTTTCCCTTGTTTGACCTTCTATACCCCACTGACTTGTGTCCACTGAAACGCATTCAAATCATCAGGGATGCCAGATTGTTCTAGCTCCATTTTATTTAAACAATAGCCCAAAATCTAATTTGTTTCTTTCCTCCTTCAAGGTAACCGATATAGAAGAAGGAATTGAAAATGATGTGTTGTATAATCTTTCCTCAGCCAAAGCAGTGTTAAAATTCAGTGTCTGGTAAACAGTTAATACCCCAGATATGGGCAGGATGCTCACCTGGACTGTCAAAGGTCTCTGATTTGCAGCTTGGACTAGAAAGATTTCCATTTCCTCAGAAAGCATCCTAAACCATGAGGGCCGAGAGTCCTCCAGACACTGATTCAGTGTGCATTCAATTAGCTACACAAAATGAAACTTCTCCAGAAGGAGAGATTGAGAAATAGAGGCTTACTCTAAATCCCTGCGGGGATACCCAGCAATACATCCCTGCTCCAAATCGGGATGAGCTAACTGCTCGGATGGGAAGACCTGGTGGAAGCCCACAGGCAGCTCTTAGCTGGGGCTGGAGCCTGCTTGTTTTCTTATTAAAATGGGTTATATGTGGTAGTTATTAAATTTTTTTTTTTAACTGCTTTGCTGACCTGCCCTGGTACAGAAAAGCAAAGGAAGAGATTCAACATAGCATAACTGAGGACAAAGAATCCCCTTGCTCTAACTTTCTGTCCGAAGGGCAGCTCCGTGTCAGGGTGCAGGATGCTTTTAGGGTCTGGCAGGGATTGTTTGTGAGTGTGCACATATTCTGAGCTGATTTGTTGTGTTTTCAGGAGGTGAAGGGAATCACTTGAAAGCTTTAACCCAGACATCTGGCTGTCCCCCAGCCAGTGTCTGCTGTTTCTGTTTTACAAGTCATTTATGGAAAGTCTCTTCCTTTAACAGAGATTCTCTGACAAAAGCCCCTTTCTATGGATTTACCTACGGAGTAGCTCAATGTGCAAACTACTTTATTAATGCGGCAGTCTTCAGATTTGGGGCATGGCTCATTGCCCATTGTCTGAGCAACTTTGAAAATGTATTTATGTGAGTATAATCTATAAAATATATTTTAAAAAAAATAATCCATACACATGATAGTGATTTCAATGCATGCAGATTATTTCATCTAATTACAGAGGTAATGGGACATAGAGATTCAAGAATTCAGTCTGGTTGGGAGTGCAGTTTGGGTAGAAGGGCTGTTTTGGGGAAAGGTGCGTATTCAGGCAGTGAAGCAGCAAGTGTCTGGCCGTGCTCAGTGCACCTACACTGGAGAAGTCTTTGTTTGACATCCCTTCCAGGCAGACGGTATTGCACAGAGAAGTGATGTGACACCACTGCTCATCTGTAAAGTAGTTATAGGAATAAACAGAACTTCCTAATACTGGATGACATTTTGAGGGGTGAGGAGCTCCAGAAATGTCATAATCTAAAGATGCTAAAAAACTTAATTCTGAGGGCTTGTTTTACACATGAGGAAAAAAATGCATTGTTCTATCTGAAATGAATGATGCTTTATCTTTTGGCTTTTAGAGTCTTCTCTTCCGTCATATTTGCAGCTATGAATGTTGGCCAGTCTGCTTCCCTGGCACCAGATTATGGCAAAGCTAGAATGTCAGCTCAAAGAATCTTTCAACTTTTGGACAGAAAACCTCTAATTGACAGTTATAGTGAAGAAGGTGAAAAACTGGTAAGGTTTTTTGCATAAGAACTTTGAAACAAACTAAACTACTAATGCTTTACTGTCTAAAACTATTCATAGTTTCTCTTTTTTAGGGTGTCGCAAAAGACAGACATTATATAAAATAGTGGTACTGCCCTGTTAGTTTTAATGGGACATATTTATTTTCAGGCGCAAGTGTATATCTTTAAAGGTAGTTTTGCTCTGAATGAGCTGAAAAAAAAGAAATTACTTTTTGTTCTACTGACCCACATCTTAAATGGCTTCAAGAAAACACTGACAATGGCAGTTCCAGTTACAGTTGCATTGCCTTTGCAGGAGAAATAAAATTCAAGTGGATTTTCCTACTGTTTTTTGTAGATAAGAGAGAGTAGTTCCTTCAGAAGCAGAGCAGTTTTGCCAAAATCCGCCCTTTTACAACTGTGGAAATTCTTACAAGTAAAAATGTGCTCTTGTGAAGTCAAAACTAACTTAATGATTAATCTATTTTGCTCTAAAGTTAGGGGAGGAAGAAAAAAAGAAAAACACAACAAGAACAACAAATAAAAAACCAAAACACGCTTAAATCCCCCAGAAATCACCTCTAAACAAAAATTGTCATTAAGGAAACTGACCTTAGCACTTGTCAAATTTCTCCATAAGGTGCTTTCAGTTTGCATGATCTGGAAGGATTACATTCGTACATCCATCCAAGTTTGAAATGCACTTCCCATGTAGGTTTTAGATGGTAGCCCCTACTCAGGAAGCCATAATCCAGTTTCTATAACTTTAAGTTTATACACAGGGTTTTCAGCCTTTAAAGTTATGAGCACACTTAGCGTATCTTCTTGAACTGGGACCCTCTGGCACAGACGCTGAAAAATTTGGCAGAACGTCCCCGGTAAAATAAAATTTAAATGAAAATATTTCTAGTATAGACTGGACTCGAATACCAGTGATGCATGTGACTTCTGCGAAGCAAAGCTTTGAACCCATTAAATTAGATCACCAGCTGCTGAGAGAGCTGTACTGGGTGGTGCTGCTAGTACGTATGTATGGCTGGCTCCTGCCCCAAATGATAGGAGAGGCAATAGTTTTAATGTGTGCCCCTTTTTTTCCACATGTGCTTAGAAATCAGCCTGGCTAGAACAGCTAATTAACAACTATTGTTGCTGTTTAAAACACAGCTTGTCCTACATGCTACCTACTGAAGAATTTAGCTCTGCTATCTTAACAGCTGATCTTGACCTTGTGTTGCATTCGTTCAAATTGTGCTACCTACAGCGCGAGATCAGGAAAGCAAATGCTATGGATTATATCAAGAGTAGAAGTGCCTCAATTACCTGTGCCAGAAATGAAAAATATTAATGTTGTTGTTTATTTGTCTGAAGATATTCATTCCAAAGGTGAAGTGAGAAATAGATAAGAGAAGCAGAAAACTGTTTCTCCAGAAGGATCTAGCGACCTACATCTGCAGATCATTTCATAAAGATACTACACTCAATCCAATATGTAATTTAAAAGAACTTCAAAAGCAGTTTTGAAAACACCCTCCCAAGCTTTCTTGTCAGTCCTCTCATTTTAATAACAGTCTTACAAGTGGTACTATAGTTAAAGATAACAAATGTTAATATAAGCATGTGAACTCTCTATTGCTTTTCAGAACAATTTTGAAGGAAACATTGAATTCAGAAACATCCATTTTGTATATCCAACAAGGCCAAAAGTTCAGGTTTTGCAAGGACTCAATGTGAAGGTTAACAAAGGACAGACCCTGGCGTTAGTAGGAAGCAGCGGCTGTGGCAAAAGCACATCCATTCAGCTTCTGGAGAGATTTTATGACCCTGTAGAAGGACAAGTGGTAAAAATAGACTTGTGTGGCTATTAATAACAATTAAATCTACAGAACGCTCTATCTTCCAAGGTTTCAGAGGCTTTAAACAATCCTGGAAATCTCTGGTGCGATGCCTTTTTTTAGAGGTGTGGGTTACTGAGGTTGCGGCTCCAGTGGAGCTGTAGACAACCCCAAGACCCCTGTCACTGCCTGCCCCATGCATTGGCCACAGGTACCAGCGCTGGCACCCGTGTTGGCACGGTGTGCTGGCTCAGGGCGCAGATCTCACTGGGGAAGAGAATGAGTGTCTTGGGCTGCATTGCCTCCCCAAAGCTGCTCACAACCTGGTCACACAGGGGCATGATGTTGATGTCACTTTCCTGACAGCGTACAAGTCATCTCACTAATAAGAATTTGCACATCAGAGACAGATACGTGCTTCAGGTAACACAAATGTAATTCTACAGGGATGCTATTGCATCATCATCAGAAGGCTGCAATGCGCTTTTTGCTGCAGTCCCCATTAATGGGTATAGAAAGGCCAAAGAAACCTCCTTGGAGGTTTTAAGATTGAGTTAAAGGCCTACAGCTCTGAAAATTTATTGTTGTGTTCAGCTTAGGGGTAGGCTTTCCCGTGAGGTTCCCGGTGCTTGTGGTCAGTAGGGTTGGAAGGACCGCAGGAATAGCCTGTGGTCTGCACTCTGTGTTTCTGTCTGCTGGGAAATGGAAGAAAAAGCACACACAAAATTAAAAACTAATGAAAGGAAATATTTCATTTATACTGCTGGTTCTTTTCCATTTTGCATGCAAAATTTACTTGGTCTCAGCAGGGAATCTAACACGTAACAGGCTTCCTCTTACAATTCATGTTTCCTGTTTACAGTGTGTTTCTGTGGATGAGCTCTGGAGTCAACTTGGCATCATTTTTCTGTTGGTTTTTCTAGTTAGCAGATGGATTTGATACCAGATCTTTGCATTTACAATGGCTGAGGTCCAGACTGGGCCTGGTGTCACAGGAGCCCATTTTGTTTGACAGCAGCATTGCTGAAAATATTCGATATGGAGACAACAGTAGGGTGGTTAGTCAGGAGGAAATTGAAGAAGCAGCTAAAGCAGCAAATATTCATACCTTCATTGAAAAACTGCCGGAGGTAAGACACAATGGTCTTCTCTTCATGGTGAAATAAGATATTTGCAATGATATTGAGAAATCTAAGTAATGCTTATTTACATAGATCAAATTAAAAATAAATATTTTTGTTTCCCTTAATAGGAAAAAGTATAGACTTTTATGTTTAAAAACGTCAGCGTGTTTCAAGCTTAAAATCCTTCTTAGTTTGTTAAAAAAAAAAACCAATGTTCCAATTAATATAGAGGTAGACAAAGCAGAATATGGGGGGGGGGGGGGGGGGGGGGGGGAATAAGAGGACACTCTATGTACAAATAAGTCCTCATAATTTTTTTGATATTTTTTCCTTTGACAGCCAAAACTTCTCAAGTTACTCTGAGAAAGACAATTTCTTTTTTTCTCAAATAATTCTATTTCTAATAGGATGGGCAGGCACAGGGAGTGTTTCTTAACACATACGAACGGGCAATAAAGCAAAAGTGAATGACATGGCATTTGACCTTCATGCCTGCCAAGAATTTGGTTCTAACAAGGAAAAATGCTTTGATAGTTTGTTTTCATTGTAGTCCTGTGTAACTTGGAAATGATGTAGTGATGCCATCTTCATTACTACTTGTGACATTTGGGATTCTTTATTCAAAAGTAACACAGAATCAAGTTCTTAATGTATATGTCAGAAGGCATTAAATCTCTAGTTACTCTTGCGGTTATATGCTCATGGGCAGATGTCTGTGGACACCTTACGGCTATATCACTGGTGGTACCGTTCAAGACCTATTCCAGTCTTTGGGGAAGTAAATTTTTCAGACCAGTTATAAATATGTGTGGCTGTACATATAACTGTTTATACTACAGGTGTTTATAAAACCTTAGCTTTATTAAAACCACTTGCACTGTTCTTTTCTTTCGAGATGGAAATACCTAATCATTTTTATAACCATGCATAAAACTTTACTTCTCTAATCTTCCTTCTCTAAGAGTACTCACAGGCCACCTTCTTTAATTTTTAACATCCAGAAATATAATACCCGAGTGGGTGAGAAAGGAACACAACTTTCTGGAGGTCAGAAACAAAGAATCGCGATTGCCCGTGCTCTGGTTCGTAATCCTGCCATTCTGCTCCTGGATGAAGCTACATCTGCTCTTGACACAGAAAGTGAAAAGGTGAGTAATGATTACGTGAAATATATATGTATATGGCTAGTTGCTTTCTGTAGAATAAAATCAATGCAAACACATTGCAGATGCTCAGCTGTGAAACAACAGGGCAGGTCTATCGTAGTAGGTTTTCCAGCTGTAAGCTGTGAATTGAATAACACTAGGAAGCTATGCATCTCTACTAAACAAACAAGTAGAAAAACCCAAAACTTTAAGTAGAAAGCGCTATGGGGAGCTGATACTCTTCAGCTGTCTTCCTATTAGCTGTATTTGATGGTAAATACTGAATTTGTGTTCTGACCCTAACTGGATGCCCAAGAACCCACTCCTCAATGTCTCATGCTCATTTGAACAGTCTCACCAACCCCTATTGAGTAAGGGTCTCGTGTATGCATGACTTGTGTATCTATGGGAGACCTATTCAGGTGATAACAAAGACTAAGAAAACAAATGTGGCTGGTATTACAAGTGAAGGCTTTCCAGGTGCTAACAGCATTTTCATGACATCTGTGTGCAGATCGTCCAGAAAGCTCTCGATAATGCCCGGCAAGGTCGAACCTGCATCGTCGTTGCTCACCGCCTGACAACCGTACGGACTGCAGACATCATTGCAGTGATCCAGAATGGCAGGGTGGTAGAGCAGGGCACGCACAGCCAGTTACTGGCAAAGGAAGGACACTACTATGCCCTTGTAAATGCACAAGTCTCTAATTAGAACTGTTTGGGGGGGGGGGGGGGGGGGGGGGGTAATTTTTTTTTTTTTTTTTTTTTCCTGGGAAGACATGAAAGAATTACAGAGAATCAATGTTGTCTGTGTCTGTGCTGATGGAGCAGGGACCGTGTGTTGCAGCCTGGTTGCTGTACCCATGTAGCCCTTGTCCCCCACGCTCTTGGGGATGAGCAGTGTGTGCCCTGGGATGGCTCATGGAAGGTGCACGGAGGAGCCCCAGGAGCTGAATCTGCTGAGCAGTTGTGGGGATGGCATGATCTGGAGGGAGCCAGACCTGGAGTAGTCTCATCCACATCACGGCTTAGGTGAGGCACCCTGCTCCCACTATCCCCCCAAACCCTGGCCCATACTAGGTGCCATAGACCAAGGCAGTACCAGAGTACGACAGTGGTTAAGCATCACGGATGAGCAGTGAGCTGGTGTTTGTGCTTGCCCCTTGGGTTCCTTCACCAGCCAGGTGGAGCCATAAAGTCATCTTAATTAAAGATGACTTTCAATTCTTACTGACTACTGAGATTCCAAATAAAGGCATTTGTCTTAAATTTAGAGAGAAGGGGTTGGATGTGTGGGTTTGTTGGGTTTTTTTTCCTCACTTTATGCCACATTTCTAATATTGCTGTGATTCTTGGAGATTCAACATTCTATTTCAGACAATAATTGTAATAGTTAGAAGCTTTCCATGTAGAGATAAACTGACATAAAAGATAGCATTGTTTTGTTTAGCATTTTTCAATTGCTGACCTAACAGAGTTTAATCACTCTTTGCATCCATCAGGGTAATTTCAAAGGTCTTGTAGGGGAGCTAGGATGGCTTCTTTTGGAGTGGACTCGTGTCAGCCACGTAAATAGGTTTGGGGTTTTGGGTTTTTTCTTTTTTAAGGAAAAGTTGACTAAAAAGTGCTTTTCAGTATGAGATCCTTTATTTTGAATAGACATGGCGCTTAGGGACACAGTTTAGTGGTGGACATGGTTGCTGTAGGTTAACAGTTGGACTTGATGATCCTAAGGGTCTTTTCTAACCTAAAGGATTCTGTGATTCTATGAATCATTTTTAAGATTGTTTGAAGTGTTGGCAAAACTCATTTACACATGTGCTTTAATAATCGCTTATTCCTCTGATATATTCCCCAGGGTGCAGCAATACATCCTTCAACAGCTGAAGAATATGTACTGTGTAGTCAGAGTGACTCAGCAGCTGGGGTTTTTTGGCTGGTTAAACCCAATTGCAGCATTTTAATTTTCCAAGGCTTTGCACGTGGCTTTGGGTTAGGATTTATGGCCTGGAGCAACCTGCAGTACTTTATGATTTCCAGATAACTCTGCTCAATTGTAGCAGACAAAACTTACAGTAATGACTATCTCCTTTGCTCGTTTCAATTGTTTTCCGGTATCAGGATCCATGAGGGGAATAAAACACACAAAAGAAAACAAATTCTGGTCTCAGCTTTGCCAAAATAAATACAGTCGCTCTCACACAGTTTTTCTCAGGGATTGTTACAAGAGGAGTTATCGCTCATTCAGGCACCCCTCTTGTGTGACCTCTTCGCTTTCTCGTGATAAGCAGATACTACAGGAGCTGCTGCCCTCATTACATTCCCAATTATCCAATGTAAGCTCCAATTAATTCCCTTTTCCCTGTTTTGTTTCTGCACTGGTGTTAAAATTACAAGCAGTAGAGTTTGATTCTCAGTTTTGAAAATAAAATATCTTCCTTCTGAATCCAGAAATCTTTTGGGGGAAGAAAGAATTGGTTTTGTACTTTTGAGTTAGATGTATATGTGGTTTTCATTACAATTGTAATGAAGAATAATTTTTTGTAATATTACAATTCATTACGATCTATTGCAGTAACAATTAAGTAAGATGCAGTAAAAATGGGAAATTAATTTAAATATATAAATAGAGGAGATAACAGTCACTAAGCTAAGGCTGTGTAGCATAATGAATCATCTAACATCTGGGGCTAGTTAATGGACCATCTTTGTGGAAAATACTGCATTCACATCCATGCAGATTATGGAGAAGAATCCAAAACGTGCTTCCTTCCCACCAGCTTGGAATTATTTACTAGCACAGGGGCAGGAGAAATGAGGTAATATGCACTATTTGACCTGGAAGGTGCTGAAAGAACTGCAGCGTGGTCAGCCTAGAAAAATAAGTTCTGTGACTTGTGTTTCCCTTTATTTCCTCTTTTAGAGGTCAACATTACCTACCATGGAAAGAAAAGTGGCTACACTTGCATCCCTTTTGGCATGTTCCTCACCCTTGTTTACATAGAGCATTCTCATGCTGCAGTAGCTGGACAGACTCAGTACCAGCTATGTAGGTTAAGGATAAACACATAAAGGTCTCAAAGTAAGATGCGTGGCGGCACTGTGTCACATCATCCCTTATGGAAAGGTAGGCATGGGTTTTGGTCAGGACCAGAGGGAGCAGGTGCTGATGTTGTGATGGAGGCAGCGTGTGTGCAGCACTCTGGGTCATGGCAGCCACATGGGGAAAGAGCAGTGTCTGACAGCTGGGCCTTGGGAGCATCCTCTGCTCTTACACGATTAAAAAGGGGGAATAGAAAACACAATTGAAGTAAATAGCATTGATTTACTTAAGTTCACATGTGAGATGTTGTGTATCATAAGGACACACTTCACTGACTTATCTCAATACGAACATGCTAAAAGCCGCTCATATCACAGCCCTGTTTAAAAGATCAGCTGCCCATCTGAGAAAAACACCAGACAAAAGCAAGTCTTAACCAATACGAAGGAGATGGTGAGCAAGGAAACAACGTGATCCCAGCCGCCTGTAAGAATGACCAAAAAAGCACACTACTGCATGTCTGCTAAAAGATGGACTGAGCTGGATGAGATATAAATAGATTAATACGCTCAGCTTGTAGGCACTAATAACAAATTCTGATGGTTTAGCTCAGACCATCTAAGTCGCCTTCCCAACTAGATATGCTCATAAATCTTGCAGGCATCTGATTAAAAGCAGACCTAACTTCACAGATGAATGTCAAAAGCACCTTTTCAGCACCAAATGTTAGACTGATACAGAGACCAAAAGAATTATCCCTTACAGCAAAGAAAAGCCTATGAGGCCACATCTTAAGAGCAGAGGATTTGTTGGCCCCCTCACTCTCTGTCCTGTGCTGCCACCTGCCCCATGTGTCGGAGTTAAAAAAAGACTTCCCTTATCTCTGCCCCAGCGGGGGCTGGTGTTCTCCAAACATGCCCACAATATACTGAGTCACTGCTGGTGTTACTGGGGACCTCACCCCTAAAATAACTGCCACAAGGATAGTGATGAAGGAAACACATCAGCCCGTGCTTGTCAAGGAACACCAAAGGCCTCGTTCATGACAAGAAGCACTTAGCTCAGACAGGTGCTTTATGCCAGCACTGATCTAAGCCTCCTATGGAATTATTAAGGTACGATGTCCCAAAAAGAGTGAAGACATCAGAGAAGGCATTCATAAGGGACTTTGGAGAAAGAAATGAGTGTTTGTTAACCACTTGTCTCCACTGTAGTATCATACATAGCTGTTAAATTTAGATAAAACTTTGCAATTGTTAGTCTAGGTACAAGGTTAATTACCAACACAGACTGAAGCCCCAGAGATGGGATAAGTAGTTGGCAGAAGCATGTGAACCAAAGGGCACAGGACCCGATTCTCTTTATGGCCTCAAAGAGTTAATTGTCCTCTTGTTTTTATGAGCATTGGAGTGCACCAGTCCCAGTGGGTGTGGATGTTTCCCATTCCCGGATTTGCTATTTCGGTTTGAAATACCTGTTGGCAGTTCAGGAATAATGCTGTTTGCAAAACAGTAAATTAATATAATGTTTATCATCACATGGGTTTTCCCCAATGCCTACTTTCGCCTGCAGACTATAAGATTTCAATTTATATCCATCTAAAACCTGTAAAGTACGCATCATGATGAAGAAGTTATTTAATAATGCTGATTGTATGGCAAGAATGAAAGTTTCCATTAAAATTGCAATTCACGACCTTTGTACTTTTAGAAACCATCTTCTTTATTTGAAAGGTGGGGAGAAAAAAACAATTGGAGTATTTTTAGGGTCAGCTGAAATACTAGTACATAAACGCATACCCAGATTAGACTTATGAGCCTAATTAAAATTTGAAGAGTTTGCAAAATTCTGCTAAACAACCTGTGGCAGGCAATACCTAACCTGTCCTTTTGTGGCCACCACCAACACACATTGTACCGCTGACTTTTCACTTATGTGTTTGCAAGTGGGAATGTGTCGCAGGGCTTTTGTCATACCGAGCTGTAGGAAAATTCCTGTCACACCTGGGAGTGGGCCTATTTCAATGTTAATGGTCAGTGATTTCACCTAATTAGTAAGGGAAATGTTAAGAAAATATGTGGGATCGTTAAGGTCTGCTCACCTGACATTGCTGGAGGGTTTGAAGTGAAACTGCTCTCCCGGACTGCGTCTGCTCTAGGAAAGTAGCTGCCCTTGTAACACCGGTTAAAAAAGAGCCAGATCTTGATCTGCTGGTTCCTACCGTACAGGCATCAATGAGACAGCTAAAAACCTAGCGCCGATGGAGTTTGGATTTCAAGGGTTAAATATCTTCTCTGGATGAGGCTTGTGCCTCCCTTTCCATGAAAAAGCATTTTGTTACAGCGATGCTCCGGCTCTGCCCGTGTTTAGTGCTCACCCACCGCCTGCTGCCAGGGGTACTCTACCCAGGGAACTCCTTGTTTCCAAGGAGAAACAACCAGAAGCAGAAGAGCTCATACAGTTTATCGTGGTTGTGTCTTGCTGAAGAAGGAAATAAAGTGACAGCTTTTTCAAGGTATTTCCAAGCTCTTCTGTTTGCAAATGGACTTGGATTGTACTGGAGAAATGTGGCTTGGCAGTCACTACAGCTATATCCAAACTGTACATGAACCAGTCAAGACAGTGGATGAAAGTCAATACATGACTTGACCTCCTTCTGTGTATCCATACTGCTGCATGTAGGACAAACTTGACTTCCATAAAACACTTCTCCATGTCTGAGATATTAAAGTATTTCTGAGATCTTCAACGTAGTTAGGCAAGAAAAGAAATAGCTAGGCAACCGGGCCACAAACAGCATATATGTATTTTCTTCTTGTAAAATATGCCGGAGGGGCTTATTTTGCTAAGTCCTGACCCTTAGGTACTTGTAAAGGACCGATCATTTTCTATACAAAGGTAGAAGAACCCAGTTGCCTTGCTATTCTTCACCAGCCTCCAGCTGCCCTATATAAAAGCCTTACCACAGATTGCCCGTCACCCTGGCATTTTCCAGGGTTATGGCTCTCCCTGACTGTTCTCTTCCAGTCGCCTGGGCTGCTTTTCCTCCTCAAGCACCTTCCTTAGCACACACAGCAGATGCTGCACCATGTGGTGGGATGCAAAAAGGACAGACAGAGATGAGAGGGGAAGTGCCAAAAGCAATAGCGATGCAAAAGGATTACTGTCTAAAATTAACAAAAATTTCTCAGCAGAAGACTGGTCATTGCTCTCAGGAAGTGAATCACTTACACTGCATTGCTTCCATCTGCCCCTGTGCTTTGTCAGCTAGACTGCAGGCAGCTCTTATCTACCTGAGACCTGAGACCCTAGCAGTCGTCATCTCATTTCAGCATTTATTGCCTACCTGGCTCAGCAACAGTTATGTCCAGAAACTATTTTCTGAAGCTTGTCTTTCCGTCTGGAAATAATAATTTTCTGTGCCCTTAGGGAAGCTCACACATCCGCTCGAGTTATCCCCAGCCTGTCCAACGACATCAGTATCACATGCTCCAAAGCAAACTCGCTAAGCCTTCCTGTAATTCTCCTGACAATGCCAATCTTTATTTTACTGAATGCTTTCACAGAAAGATATTTTAAAGTTGCGTTAGCTCAACAAATAAATTTTGTGGACTTGTTTGAATTGACTATTATATATTTCCTTGCTCTGCTCTTGCCATAGGAGTAACATCCTCATTTCTTTCTAATCATTATGAATGTCATCTGTGACTACTGCCTTCTCCTGTGTAGTCCAAAGCAAAACCATCTTGCAGTTAATCATCACTAGAATAGTTCCTTTTATTATGGTCCTTGAGGTTTGAAAGAATGACCTGAATATGGTTATTTTTTTTTTTGGGAAATAATTGTTCAAGCTCACCCCTGGTTGCAAAAGGCTGTCCTCAGTATTTGATCCACCACGGGCAGCGTTCACAGAGAACACACGCAGTATTCAACCAAGAGGGAAACAAGGGGGAAACAGGCACTGCCGTGGGACACATCACTCAGCTGCAGACATTTAGGACTGAAACAATCAGTCAGATATTGCCTTTAAAGTGCCTCTAGGATATGACTCAGCTGTTTCCACATATCTGTCTCAGCATACGGTGAACTACACGAGGGACGTGCCTATTTCTTGCCATAAATCTAAATGGGGAGTCTCATTTTTTTGTTCAGATTATACATTTACCTTAGGTGATGGGAGTTCCGCTCTGAATGTTTGATCTTTCTTAAAGAGATTGCTAGGTTAGCTTATCAGGCCTGCAGATAATTTTTGGAGGTCCTGACCAGAAAGGCAGCGGGGAGCACACTCTTGCAGACAAGGAGTCCTTCGAGGAAGAAGAAGGGCCTCTGCAGTGCAAGGGGGTGAAGTTTCTGTGTGTAGGTATTAGCAGTGCAAGAATGTTGGTGTGAAGGGCAAATGTTCAGGAAACAGGAATTATTTATCCTGAATGTATAAGATGGAAAAGAAAATTCCAGATTGCAGAGCCATCCAAAATGGCTTATAACAATGAGCGAATTAGCAGAATCTGGGGTTTTTTTCCCTCTTGGATGGCATGAGGGGAATTTTAAACAAGGAGTTAATGTTTTCAGGGATCAAAATAAATGGTGTCTCTGACAATCCCATACAAAACTACACTAAAAATGGTAAGTGGAGTTCCCATTTTCACATCTGCTATTCATATGAACAAACACCTGGCAATGTAGTGTATGTGTTGCTTCAGAGGAAACTCAACCAAACAACTATCACTTTATACAGCACTAATGGTCTCAGTTGTAAACCCAGTACACGTGTTTTATTTACTGTAAATGAAGTGTATATCAGCAACACTGAATATGAAAATGAAACTTTAATGGGCCACTTTTATGATACTAGAGCAATGTGAAGAGACATCTGTAATGTGATTTACTTTTTAATATTCAGTAACGTAGTTTTAGTTGGAATAAATAGGGTTTCCAATAAAGACTCACATGACTATTTTCTTCAATTTCTTATTTCACACATACTTTGAGACCTGGAGCAACTTTTTCCATGAATTTATGCCAATCCTTTTGGGACTCTTCCAGTGTTATGTTTTAATGTTTTCTTTGTCTCTCTTTTTTTTTTTTTTTTACATCTTAGTACCTTGCTATAGTTATTTTGTACTTATACATTTAGTTGCACAGTGTGATAATCTATATTGATTCTGATAAATTCATCTGCATCCACAATCATTAAAAAACTCTTTGCATCTATCAGTTCTTAATTGTTTCTCACAAATAAACAGTTATGGATGTGGCTTTTCTGAGAGAAAATATCTAACCTGCCCCTCTTATGGAATAGAGGAAATCATACACTTTGCAATATATAAGAGTAAACTTAAATGGATATATAGTTTTATATTTATAAAATATATATTTGTCTATATTTAAATACATTAGAGATTGCTTCATGATGAGAAGTTTGGAAAGAATCCAAGCAAAAATTCAAATGAATCATGGGAAAATTCCATTTGCTTTCAGCATTTTAGTTCAATCTTGTGGAGTTGAAAGTAGCTTTTTCTTCTGACCAGTCATCAAGCTTTGATGATGCAATTTCTCTTTTCAGCTTAGTCAGACACAGGTCATCACTCTTGACTCACATACGGCACTTGCCCACGTGAAGTTAGTTACTCACGCAGATTTATTCCGTTTTTCAGCAGATAAACCTTTCTTAACTTTTGTGTTTCAGCCTTTTAGCCATACCTCCTGGGAAAGTAATTAAACTCCTTGCACTTGAGAAGCCCAGACAGCTCACACTATGAAAGCAGCAGCAGATCTGTCCAGACCCCAGAAGCTGCCCCCTGGCTTCCATGAGAGATGGTATATGAAAAGCTACACAACCCAAACTAGCTTCCCTGAAAGCACTTCTTACAGCAAATTTAAACCTCTCCTCATCTCGCTGCTTTGCCAGAGGCTTGCTTTCTTCCAGAAAGTACAGCTTTCCTGTGAAGGCTTCATATTTTCATCCTCCCCCCAAGCTATCCCACAGTTGCCCATCGTTCTCAGAAAAACACAGGGGCAGCAGCGCCCCGCCGCTGCTCTGGACCCCAGTCAGTACTCAGAAAATGCTCTGCACAGAAGGGGCTTGGAAGTGCCACTCGCCATGGGCCAACACACCCACACTGAGTGTCTTTAAAAACTATCTCAAGCCAAGAGGAGCACAGCTTATCCCACCCTAGTCATCATTACATAGTTACTGCCAAGCATCAGTAAAGAACTGTATTGCGTGGGTGATATTTAAAACGCATTTCGTTAAAGTTCAGCTTTTGCCACGACTTCTTCAGCTTGTTTTCATCTTTATGGGGAGTATAATACATCTAAAAATGTATTTTATCCTCCTTCCTGTTAAGTACACTCAATCATAGTGCCACCAGGACTGGCACATTCACATGTGTTAGTAATAAACCTGTGCTAACACAAGTCATATTTAAGCTGAGTCTCAGTTTTTTTAATAATTAAAAAAAGGCACAAGAAAAAGAAAACAGGCATTGATAAATGTTTTTTAATGTTGCATATAACAGGTCGTGTTATTTGATTATGTGTGATCTGTGAATACCAGAATGTTGTTAAAAACAATCTACCGCATAACATATATACCTTTTCACATCAGTAGTTCTATTTGTTTTCTCAAAGATCTGATGGAATCTCCTTCACATCCCCGCCCCCCCCATTTCTTCTCACTTTGCCCCATGTGTTAGTCAATGTCTCAGCGGCAAACACTGCCACAAAGAAACTAAGCTACCCTGGTAGCTCCATCCTTCACTAAGGCTAGAAAGGGTCCACTTGGTGAGACCATATTCCTTGAGATAACGTTTCCCTGGAATCAGAGGTACACAAAAAGTGGCTTGCTGTGTTCCATTTACTGGGGGGAGAGGGTGGGGGGAGGATGTGGGTGGGTAGACAAAGATGGCCAGATCCACTGCTGGAACTGAAAATGTCCAGGAACTTCAAGTACTGAGGCAGATACTGCATGTAACCCCAGTTTGATGGCAAGTCAAAATCAGAAGGGGCTTTACTATAACTGTTACCATAGTTACTGTTTGACAATTGCCTCTAAAATGTGCCAGCTCCTTTCTGACAAGGCAGGCAGAATTGTGTCCCCACATGAGATCAGTCTAGGAAAAAACAAAACAGGAAAAAAACCCCAAACCTTTATTTGAAGTATACTGTTAGATGAATACACAGAAACAGAAACATCGCCAAATCTTTCCCCAGGACTCTGCACTATTTTAACCTTCCAAAACACTTGGCAACCATTAAAGGTTGAATTGAATGTTAGTTGTGTGTGTTTTCTGGAAATATTTCATGAGGTTCGAGGGGTGAATGATGTTCTACAAGGACATTAGTCACACATCTTTCATGTGGCCTTCCCTCTTTCAGCTCGTCACATTCACTTGTTCTATCTTGCTTCAGATTAAATAGCAAACCTGTCAAGAGAGAGGGAGGTGTTTCCCCGTGTTGTTTATGAAATGACCAGCACCGTTCAGCTTCGGTCCTGCCTGAATACTTTCAAGCACATGAAACACAATAATGAAGTGTCTCAAACAAAGAAGTCCCACACATGAAAAGGGTAAGCAAACTCCAGAAGTGGTGAGTAATGATGCTACAGGAAACTAACAAAAGACAGAGGATTTCTGCCGGGTACGGTTGCTGTCTGGGTGATTAGTAGTAGAGATTTCAAAAGGTCATATTTTTCTAAGAAGCCTCATTATGCTCAGATCACAAGACAGGGGATTTTCTCCACCCAGCGACAGCCAAGGTAAGCAATCTGTCCACCCAGTCCCAGGTTTCAGAGCGTGAGGGTCTGTCACAGCCCCCAAGACCGCACCAAGAGAGCCTTGAGGAGACAACAGGGAAGGGAGCTATGACTGCAGGACCAGTTACTTTGTTAGATACACCAGGATCAGTGCCGGGATGTGTATTGGAAGGCTTCCAAAATCAGCTCAGGGTCTTACCTGACACTGTTAATTCTGCCATGGAAATTTTTTCCCTAGAAAATTGCAGTTGTGAAGCCATTCCAAAGATGCTCTCCTCCAAATTGTTTTGGGGAAACCAGAATGAAAATGTATTCACTTAAGAATGAATTCACTTTTTCAGCTAAATCAAATATTTTGAACATTCTGCTCCAGCAGAAACTGAAAGTTTTGCTTCTGTTTTTAAAATTCTTGATTAGAAACAATTTCTCCAGGTAAAAATATTTTTTTTTGTTCTAGAAATGTTGAAGTGAAGAGCTTCAACCTTCCCAGCAATTTTTCATGACTAAAACCATTTTCTGTATTTAGCTGTGAATAGTTTTAGCTAACCTCTGCTGCTCATTTTGCCAGATAAAGTATATATCCGCAGACGATCACCCAGTCCTGTTTCTAACAAACTGGAGATGCGACTCTGGCATCTGTGACAAGGGGAACCTGTTGGGGAAGGGAGGCTGAGGAGAGGAAAACCAGATTAATTAAAAAAAAAACAAAAGTTGTTCATGTTCTGGTTATGCTCAATAGTGCATCACACGGTGCTGTCTCACATCCTGAGCAAGACTGCTCTGTCCCAGCTGTGCCTGCCTCATCCAGGGAAAAGGGTTTGGCTTATTAACCCCAGCCAGGGAGGAAAGTGTTTGAAAAGCCCCCCTGGAACTGGGGAGGCTGGGCTGGGCCCACAGCATCTGCAGTTGGCAGCGGGAAGAGCTTGTGCACCCTGCAGAGCCCTTCTCGTCGAGCTGAGCCACAGAGCACCTGGTGCCATGATGGTCACAGCACCTACACTCACTGGGCCGCTGAGGCAGGACCGGAAAGAAAGATTTATGGAAAATGGATGGAGACAAATGTGTGGAAGAGGAAAGGGAGGACAATGACAGGAAGCCACAGCTTCTACTCCCCCGTGCTTTGTCCTGCTCTACCCCGACCTCTGGCCATGGTGGCTGACAGCCGCTGCCCATCCTCGCTACGCCTCTCCCAGCGTTCACCACACAAACACTCATTTCGGTGTGAAGAGGGTGGCCATGCCGCTCCGCACCTGCCCAGTGTGGCCACCACCTGCACCGCCCCAGCCGACTCCCTGAAGCACTGTCCCAGGTGGGACACCCCTTCCACCTCCCTTCTCCCACAGGAGACAGCTGGGGTCCAGGGCGGCTGGTGGTGCCCTGTTTGAGCCTTCTGAGCAAGCCTTGCCCCTCTGACATTCTCACTCACGGGACAAACTGAAAAAGGAGAGGTGTCACCTATGTTTGCATCCATATTTGGTTTGATTACCTGATTTTAACATTTCTTACTATTAAAAAAAAACCCAACACCCAACTTGCTAGCATTAAATAAAAAGCCGCTCTTCCTCCTTCCTTAATACATGCGCAGAAAACTCTCGGTTCTTTTGAATGCTTCAACAGACAGTCAAATTTTTTTAAGTTGCCATAAATCAAGATGTTTTTAGCCAAAATAGGTCTTGAGCAATGTTTTCATGAGAAATTCTCTGGATCGCCAATGCAGGAAATGTCTGAGATTCCTGAGGAAGAGCAGTATTAGCAGGGCAAGGTGATGATACTCAGTCTGTACCTCCAGCTTGTGTTACTGGGATGACAAAGGTTTCAAGGCAGCTTAAGTTTGAGGGATTTTGGCTTTTGACTTAAGTTTAATAGCTCACATGTTTCAAGAATTAAATTCTAATAATTTACCAGAAATGTTTTTTAATTAGGACAGAGTAAAGGGAGATTGGAAATAACAGCCCTGACTAAAATCCTCATATATTTTTTCCTTTTGTTTTTTTGAGTATATATTTTACAAGTTGCATATGATTGATATGATGTGATATGATATGATATGATATGATATGATATGATATGATATGATATGATATGATATGATATGTTCAGGGGAGGAGAGGAAATGAAAAAAGAATGCAGGAGGACAAACCAAAACCTCACCAGTTGGACCTTTCTGTGTAATTTACAAGGCAAATTCCTCAGGTCAGAATCTCATCTGCGGGGATTTTCCACTTCCCCACTCTGGAGGACCACAAAGGCTATTGCACATCAGCACACACTGACACCCACGGAGAACTGAACTGTCTGATAAGAGATTGCTTTTTTTTCCCTCAAGCTCCCACAAAGGTACTCAGTGCACAGACCAGTATTTGTATTACGCCATGAAGGGAAGGATTTAGGCCAAAAGAAGCTGGCAGCCATGGCTTTTTAATGAGCCATGTGCTGACAGGCCTGGTTGTGAGCTGTTACAGATGTGCGCCGGACAGTCTAATGAGATGCAGGAAATTCAGGAAGCCAAAAAAACCTTTTCGGATTTTCTGGTTACACTGGTACGATCAAAACCACTTGTGTTCTACCTGGCATCGCCGAGCAAGGGATATGCTTGATGTCCTTACTGAAAGCATTACCATTTGGGGTAAAGGCACTGATGCAAGTTGATTGCCATAAGGGGGAATAAAAGAGGGGCTGAGTCATTAGCCAAGAATGAGAGCACAAGCAGGGCAAGATCCTGCACTGGCACATTAATTGTAGTAGCATTTTCTGTGATTCCCTGCTACGTAACCAGAGATGCGGGACCATGAGCAGGAGTTTCAGAATGAAAGGAGACAGCCAGGATGAATGATCTGGCAAGTAAGGGAAAGCAAAGCCGTGGTGAGAGAATAAAAACCCCTGAAAAATTCTGCTCTCCGCAGAGCTGAGTCTCCAGCTGATGCGTCCAGCATGGAAGAGGTGCCTTTTCCCAGTGCCTTAGTAGAGGAGTGTTCTGGTATTTCTCTCGGAGCATGAGTCAGACTCAGGGGTTGCCAAAAAGCCATGCCAAGTCCCGCTCTTGGTTACATGTGCCCACAACAACACGGCACATGAGCAGATGTTATCTCAGCGCCAACTGAGACATCGGAGCAGCTGTGGGCTGCTATGTGTGGCTCTGCGGCTCCTCCGGTTCACCTCTGTTATCTCTGTGAAGTCTGATTATCAAGCGTATTGAAGATGGTATTGCTAATTGCCAGGCCTGCAAATTCAAATGATAAACAGTAGAGGTCTGCTTTTACTGTTATGTGACAGATAAAACTTATTTTTAACCACCTAACTGATGTAGCACTAGCCAGCAGATGCCTCAGTTTCTTGCTCTTTGCCATATAGACAGGTTTATATCTAAAAAAGCATAGACAAGAGTCTGTGAAACAAAATAGGACACACAGACAGACCTTTCCCAGCACAGCTAGGTCGGACAGCATTTGCCAAAACTATAAAACCGCATAAGATATGCAACAGTGACATCTATTGGCACACAAACTTCGTGCAGATCCCTGGTTGTTTATTCTCCTGCAATATTTTTAGCTGCGTTGGCAATGCCATGAGTGCGCATCACATGTGGTTGCGATAGCACGCTGCCGCTCTCGCGCACAGGCCCTGCAAACTGGCAGGGCTGCTAGGTAAAGAGCTTCTTGGATAACTTGCTCTTAAGATGCAAATAAATTTAGTCTCAACTATGAAAGGTCTTTTTTCTTTGCGCAGGAAAAACTGCAGATAGTTCATGCTTCTGCAATCCCCACTAAGAGCAGACTCCCTTTTCTTTTTTTTTTTTTCAAAGACATTTCCACTTGTGTAAACCTTCAATTGTAGCAAAAACATTGTCTTGTGACATGTTAGCTTGGGGGGAGAGAGCAAAGAGACTTCACTGCAAGAATTTCTATGCTTTTGGGAACCCAGTGGTTCTCCAAGGCAAAAAACAGGTAGCAGCAAGACTGCTAGTAAAATTATTTCTTCTTTTTGGCTGTAAAGTCCTTGAGGTTGTGTGTTAAGTCCAGCCCCAGGGAACTACAGGGGTCTTCAAGTGCCAGATTTCCCAGCACATGAGGCAGTTGCAGAGTTTTGGAAATGCTGGATTAGATTTTTTTAGATCACTTGACTTGCCAGACCCATCTCTTTCAATGTGACAAAATTTACACTTCAGGAGTAACTTTCCTGAGGAAGATAACTAATTGTCCTCAGAGCCCCAGAGAGTTTCGGAGTCAGTTCCTCTGTCGCATCTATTTTTCAATAAGCCTGGGCATTGGGAGGGTAAGTGAGACGCCATCAAGTAAATAGTTAACATGTGGGCATTAGAGACTTTATCACCTTCGCCTTGCCTGGTTGTGAACAATAAAGAGGTGGGTTTACTCCTTTCTTTATTCATCATTGTATTGCGCTCTCACCTTTTCTGATTTAGGGTGGCCCGGTTTCAGTGTTTTGAGGTTTGCTTCTAAAGCTGCCTGCTTACTGCTTGGCCAAAATAATGGTTCTAGCTGAGTATGTAGTTCAATAACTACTATTAACTCCCGGTGATCCTTTCCTATTTCCATAATTGTACCCGAAACTGTGCAGGTCAATGCAATAGGATAAACTGTGTTCCTGGAAGAGAGTGCGCTCAAGGATTTTAGGAACATTGTTTAGTCAAGTTAAGTCTCCAATTTTGTTAGTTTTGTTAGCTTTTTTAAGCCTTCTTTCAGTGAAAATATTTCCGATTATTTCAGTTGCAAGCAATTTACCTAGCACCATACGGCTCTGAATAGATATAGGGAAAAGTTTAAAGGATGAGGTATTTTAACCAAGAGACATTGGTTTGCTTTCCTTACCCCATCAGATAAGCCTGGGAAAAAGACATCCTATAAAATTGATTTTAAAGTGCATTTGAATTTCTATTTTACCTGTTTCCTGTAGTAACGTGGTGTCTAGTCTAGCTTTATTACATGAATGAGTTTTGAACCTCCTCACATCTAAATCGGCAATCTGTAAACAAACGTAAACTGAGTAAGATGGCACATCATGAACATTATGAAATCTTCTGTAAAAAAAAGAGCAGAGAAGAAAGGGACTGTGAGGAGACTGGATTTCCTTTGTGGTCGCAGTCGTTGCTGTTGCCCAGGGAGAAGAGGGAGCTGATGGACTCACTGCTAATGACTGAGAGCATAGAGCGCAACCAGAGACAAATGCTGCCTCTAGAAGAGTTTTCCTGCTGCAAGAAAATTAGCTTCCCTAACGCAAGAAAATCCCCAGTGAGCAGTCAGGTCAGTAAACCTGTGGCATCAGAGCTATCCTGGGTGAAGAGTTTTATGCATGCAGTACATGATAATGACCCTGGGGTTACAAGGTTGTCCCTTTTTCATGAGTAATCATTCTGCTGGGTGTCATTCTCGCTAAGGACTCCCTGGAGCCAGAGCTGAAGACAAGGGAAAGCAAATTCACAGGTGTTTTCACACAGCTTCATTCCCTTCTTCTTTTTTTTTTTTCTTTTTAAAATTCAAATGTTGCTTTTATCTGAGTGTTTTCTACAGCTCTCATATATCTGTTATATTTGTGAATCCAGACACATGGGTTTAAAAGGTAACTCCAAGCTTGAGACACTTAATCCTGATTATAAACTGAGTCACCGTTTTAGGAGCTAAAATGATACATACCGGTTAGATGATCAACCATAAAGAAGCAAACAGAAGAAGCCAAAGACAGGAAGGTACATTGCAAATGACCTATATTTCTGTATAAAATGCCAGTCTAATTACGATACTTTCTTCATCAGTTCTGCAGATAAGCTTGTCTTTTTAAAGTCTCTGCAACTGTCTGGCTGCAGAGACAAGTTGCTGGGGTTCAGAAAAACACCAAATGTCTCCTCCCTGGCTTCTTTCTCACATGTGTGTCTGTCCTTGATAAAGCTGGCCAGCACAACATTGCTTGGAGAGCCATCAACCAAAGCATCCAGTCGCGGACATACGGATCAGGGGCGCAGCGAGTGAAAGAATTGTTAAAACAATATTAACATGGAGACAAAGCTGGGGGGGGGGAACAAAAACCAACCACAATAAAAGGTTGTCCAACAGCTTTTCTACTTTGCTCCAAACTCAGCTTGGTGTCTTTTCCCAGAGTATCAAAACTAGTTTGAGCTTCAACTTGGGAAGAAGTCCTTACCTGTGATTTTGTCCCTAAAACAAAGTCCTGACAGATACTGACACTTGTGTTGAACTAGGAGAGCTGGCATGGACACCCATGGCTTAAAGATGGACAATATTATTGCAAGGAGAGACAGACATGCACAGTTGGTGGGTTTTTTAATTCCTTAGTATTTTCCAATATGTTCTGCAAAGAATGTACTTTGATAAGACTGAAAGACAAGGTCCCCCTCTAGCAGTGCTCACCCATGTGCTTTGCTGAAATCAAAGCAAATTGCAGAAGAAATACTCTAAATAAAAAGCCTCATAAAATGCATCATGTCTTTCCTCAATCCAAGTACAACAACTTTCATAATTCTGGAGATAAAATGCTTGTCACTTAAAAATAAATTATCGTACTGTTTCAGAAAAACATCATACTGGTCCAAGCTCCATGCTGTCCTCAGACACATTTTCTGCATCATCTAAAACTTTCTGTTAAAGTAGGAAGCTGATTTTTATGGCTGTAAGTTTTATATTCACTTTTGGCAGCAGGGGAATGTTTATTTCCATCAGAATTCTCTTGTAAATTCACTAAGTCATAGAAAAAAAAGTGTGAATCCAGAAAAGCTTCTGTACGAAATTGAGAAGCTGTCCCACTGAACATATGATTTGGCAAACTATTGATTATATGCCCAGGGCCAAACATCTTACCAAGAAACACAGATCAGATGCTAATAAGAAAATCCTTTCAACATATCGATTGGAGAGTTGCCAGAATTTTCAAATGCCATAGGAGTCAAGAGTATTAATCTTGGGGAAAGGAAAGGTCTGGGTGGAATCTGTTCAGAAAAGAAATACCATTTGTTGGTATTTTAAAGGAAAAATACAAAAAGACAATAATGTTCGTAAGCCTAAACCACGTCTGTAAGCATGCGATTCCACAACACGGAAAAATTGATCACAGTTCTTTTTTTTAAACAAGTTATACTCTTAAAGCAAGGATTTAATTAATGAAAGAAGAAAATACCATATACTGACCCAAATTTCTGTACTCTTTCTGCAGAAACACATATATATCCAGCCAGAAAAAAAAATTAATTTTATAACACATACACATTGTATAAGTATATATCACATACAATGATGCATTTAATACATTTAATATATCACATGTGATATAAGTACATAATATGTAAACATATTATAAATAAGTAGCAGTATTTATTTTATTACAAATGCATAAAACTGTGTAAGTAGGCCCATCACTTTTCAAAGTCATTTACAGAATTTTCTGCACGTGGCAGGCTTTGCTCTGTGTAAGTCATCATTAACCACCATAAAATTGACTGACATCAGTCTTGAGTTGAGTATAGTTAGCATATCTTGTGGAAAAAGGAGTTGTTTTTTTTTCTCTCAGTTTTTTTGTTTCTCATTTATCTTTTTGCCTGCCAGCTTCTCCCTTAGTGGAGGGTAAAGATTCAGTTGCAAAAGAAATTCATGAGAAACTTCCTTGCTTCAGATGACTGCTGGTTTTGAGCTGGTTGAATGGATGGGAGGTTGCAGAGCCACTGCCACTTTTATTTGGTGCTTGGACATCTATACCCTTCCTCTGTGAATACAGAGAGCAGCATTTTGCACAAAGCCAGCTCGCATCACTGCTGGTTGAAATAAGAGACAGCAACCATCTTAGCTGGAAGAACCTAAAATAAGGAATACAAAAGGTGCTAGCCTTAGAGAAGTATTGATAAGATCTATATGTTGTATCAAATCTGCTGAGTGTAGCTACAGAGGAAAGTGAAGGGAAAGATATCTGTCAAAAAGAAGCATTTTTCAGAGGAGCGTATTTCTAACCTTAGCTCAAACTTTGTGAATCAGTTTCTGTGCTCTACACCTCATGTGTGTTGTGTCATTTATGATGATGTATTTACATGTGTGTAATTTATAAATTAACAGTCCCAAGAGTGCTCCGATACCATGTAAAGGCAGCAATGAAATAATAACATCTGGTCTGTGCTTCTGCTTTGTATGCAATAGGAGTGGCACGAATCACCAGGCTTAGACACAAACCTCATACACTGTAATACACTATCTGAATTTAGAGTTACAGATTTAATTCTGCAATGTCTTGAAAACACAATATTCTGATGGAGGTGACCCTGTGTTACACCAGTTAATATATTTTTTTCTGGATTTGCAGGTCATATTATTCCCTGGGGTAATGGGGAAAATTTGCACCAGAAACTTTAAACAAGTCCTCAGCTACATATTGAAAGGTTCTCTTTATTTAACCTGGTGATTCAAAATACAATTTTTGCTGATGTGGGAAGAGTTCATTAAATTAAATGACTCATTATCAACTTGAATACAAATTACACTTTTCCCTGATTCCTCTTACACATACCATCGATCCAGTAAAATAAATTGAAGATCACCTAAACTGTTCACACAGGTATACAAGATGATGATGAGTTGTTTCTAATCAGTTTCTTCACAACCAAAAAAAATTGTAATCTCTTTTTTCTGCCAAGTAAACTATGCGACATGCCTCTGATGCAGCCAGAACTTCTCAGACTGGCTGCCTCTGGGCAGAAATGCAGATGCCATTTCCTTTCCGGAACAGAGATTACCCGAGCTCAGCCCACGAACTCCCTGACCGTGGTCATTTCCATTTCCGTGCTGTCTGCCTCCTTTGTGATTCTGCCTTTCCCCATACATGACATCATTGGCTTCCTGGAAAGCTGAAACAAGGTATTGACCTAGTAGTTTAGGTCACGCCTACATTATGCAGTCATGGTGGAGGCAATTATATACGATGGCCTTGCTGCTTCTTTCATTTTCTATCCATGTGTCTTGAGAACTACCTGATACTGGTCTTAATTTTTTGCAGCATCCGAATCTGCTTGATTTGAGGTTATTCTCACTTCATCCTTATGCTTCTTGACATCTAAAATACAACTAAATTTGGTGATAAATATTTTTTTCCCTTCTTGTAGGTTCTTCGCTCATTCATAGTATCTTTTTTGAGATGAGTATTTGCCCTAAGGCTGTTCAATTCCTGGTAGCTTTCGCTCTTTTTAAATAGAATAACTTTTCAGGTGTCTTCCATATTCAGTCCCTGAGTTCTACAGCCCAACTGACTTCACTGGATATTCAATCCAGCTGAACAATATTCATACTAAACTTTTTCAGTTAACCTGGTGAGTAGTGAACTCAGTGGAAGATGGACTGTGATGGCTGGTAAAAAGTTTTGTTTGTCTTTCAATTTTAAAAACATATCCCATCTATTGCTAACTATGTGTTGACAATAACCCTAAAATTGGTTCAACCAAGTTTTCCAAGACTAAAATCTTTGCTTTGTTGTTATGGCTCTACAGTATTTAGACAGTGAAATTCATGGGTTAGTTATGCTCATACATTTTTAAAAGCATCGTCAACCACTTTTTAAATACTGCCTTGGCAATTTCATTCCACCCCGGTTTTCCTACATCATAATTGGAAGCAAATAGATTTTCTTACTCAGGTTTTCTTACTCTGTATTGCTTGCTAATTTTTTATACTGTCATCTTTTCCCTCTCCCATACCTCTGACTGTTCTTGTCAGCAGTCTGGGAAGCTCTTTGTGAAAGCTATGGTTGCTACTGGTGTTCATACAGGTGCATCAGTTGGCGCATCACCTGACCTTCTAGTGTGGTTTTGATAAATGTACTGTTTAAAACAATGCTGTATAGTTGTGTTGCAGTTTTAATTGCTTCTATGGGCAAAACACAGAGGTAAGAAATGGCAGATCTGAAGGTGCGAGAGGTCTCAAGAGGTTGGTTTCAGAGGATCCTTCAACCCCCAAACTTACAATGTCACAGGACAGCTTCAGTGGTGCTTGTGGGACCCTCGACAACTGTCAGCACTTTGGCTTGTCAGCCACATGCAAAGTCAGCGGCTTGGCTGAAGGACTTTAAGCTGGAAGTTCCTGAAGTGGTTAATACAACAGGCTATATCTTCCATAGGAGCTGGCAGGCAGATGGTCTTGCTCTATGTTTTTCTTATCAGTCCCCGAGGCCTTAATTTCATAAAGTTTTGCACCGGTGCTTTCAATACTTCAATCCATTTTCAATTTTCAAAATTTCAATATTTTGCTATGATTTTTGCGTCTAAAATAAAGGGCAGACGTATTATTTCTGCCTTTACACGCTATCTGACTAAGTCCATTTTTCCAAGTTGATATGTGCTTTGATAAACTGCAAACAGTACTCCTGTAGCTATCACAACATAGTAAAGAAATAATAACCCAAGTTAAAAATAGCCTCATGCAAAATAGTCCCCCATGGCAAAGGGCAGGAAATTGGTTGCAGTTGAACTAATATTTCTCTTGAAATCATCTGTAGCTGCTATTTGCTGTAGCTTCTGCACACCCCCAGGCAATTCCGGACGCCTTTGGAAAACCCTCTGAAGCCGCGCGCGGCACTGCCTATATATGGAGAGGCGGTGTGATTTCTCATGCTTGTAGCTCTTTGGTACAGAAGAAATGTTTGTCTTTTATGGGAGTGCTGTAGAAAGCGTATGTTGTATCAGATTACTCATTTATAGTATTTCCCCTTTCTGAGTAAAGAATAAAGGAAGTGCATCCCAAAAAGAGGGAACTTGCATCCAGACTTGTAAATTCTTCTGTCTTGGATGTTTTAAACATATAAACTGAGGTAAAGTCACACAAAAGGACACGTACAGTCCAGTACAGTGTAAGTTAGTATATTGGGCATGAGGTTTGTAACAATTTTTGGAAATAGATATAACATTCTTGTTGCATTCTAGATAGACAGTTATTTTGTTCCTAGATATTGAAATCATGCTATTGCTCTTGCACAGGGAGGTACAAAGACATTTCCAATCTCTTTTCTGTGTACCCTGTGTACAAATCATGTCCTATCCAGCCTCTTCCAGGTGAAATATTCCCAACCTTTTTTTCATCCATTTCTGTGATAGATTCCCTCATGTCCTGGTTTTCAACAATTGTTCCTTTCACTCCATGTGTAGCTGGGAATAGGGACACTACAAGCACTGAGGATGTCAAATGGTATAATACAAGAGCTCATAGGATATTACATGTAAAGTTGTATTTTTTAATGGTTTCTTATAGCTGCCACACTAACAGAAAATGTGTTCTTTACCAATTAAAAGATTTTCCAGTAAATAATAATCTCAGCTTTATTATAGTTTTGCAGGATGAATAGTCTATAGACAAAATGACAGGGAAAAAAAAACACTAACAAAAATATTCAAGGACCGTATGGATGCCTGTGGTAAGTAGGTTTATTACTATCTTGTTCTGATTGGCTTTTTTTCTTCAGTAGCTCAGCTGTCTGAAAAGCACTCCCTAACACTTTCAGAGTAAATCCTCAGAGTTGATACTGAGATCAGCTAATGGTGTTAGCATTCTCTTTGCTGCTGCAGCCAGATTTATTCCACTGCAATTATTCACTCTCCAGTTTAAACGAGGTCAGGGAAGTGCCCCACCAGCACCGCTGGCACTCCACCTTTAGCTGTCCTTACCTCAATCAGCTAACAAACAGAACTGAAGTGTGATGGGAACAAAAAGCAATCTTAGCCATATCAAAATGTGTTTTTTCCTGTCTGGTGTAAATATGGTGCTAGTAGAATTGAAATGGCTTGACATGTGTGTGAGAGGTGACAGTAAAATTCACTTTCTAGACCCACTAAAGCCAAAAATATGACTTGTGAGATATTTATTTAATTGGGGAATGTAGGCAACATTGCGTGACTTCATGAAAAATTCAATTTCTAGTTTCAAATACCTAAATAAAGAACATCATAAGCTATATAGGGACATCCCAATAGCAGAAGAGGAGAATATTCTTGGAGTATTCGTCACAAAATACTGACTCATCTAAACATCACATTGTCCCTGAAGCCTAAGCAAAGCTCAGGTTGCCTTTCCTCTGAACAATGTTCTGCTGGGTAGGGCTGAGCATTTTGAATACACAGATATAACTGAAGCTTGATTTGCTACTCACCGCAAGATTATAGATGAAATAGTGATGCTTACAACATGGCCAGCTAAAAGGTTTTCCCTGTGCAAACTGCAGGAGGCTGCAAGTTTTCTGTAAAACTTGATATAATAGTAACTACTTATGTTAAGCCAACGAATATTTGAGAAATACCTTGTTGTTGTCTTTTTGTGATAATCATTGTTTGTCCACAGGAGATGAGTAACATTGAAAACAACCTGTTCATCAGTTTCTAACATTTCAGCCTCTAAAGTATTCTAAATTAACTTAATCGAAACTTAATCATCTTTACATTTCATGTGGTTGTTGTTTTACCCAGTTTTAATCACGCAGAATTCTGATGTCTAGCCTACGCTAATCATCTAGGCTCCCTTTGTAATCAATGGAGGGAAGATAAAGATGCCTCCAGAACGGCTAAATGCAAGAATGGAAAATGCTGTCATTTGGGGTAATGCTTATGTAGGTGGAATTAAGCATAAGAAAAGTTAATAGAGTTGAAGCCATTAAGTCATTTACACTCTCTCTCCAGATCAATCTGTAACGTGGCAAAATATATTCAAGCTAAACTCCGGTGCCATGCACTCTCCCATGAAAATGCATGAGGCAGCTGTTCAGCTCTGTGACCACTTGATGTATATACACATATATGTACATGTATGCTTATGTGTATGTATATAATCACTTTCTAGTTGTTACCCAAAGAATCTGCAGACATATTTGCACAGCCACCTAACCTTACCTGATGACTCATTAATCTGATATCCCATTGCCCTATACGTCAGTCTGATTTCGAGACAAAAGGTCGTAAAATGCAATCTTGCACTCTCATAGAGAGAGTGATGTTTTCTGTAGATCAGCTTGGAGCAACATGACGTAAAAGTCATTTAACTTAAGAGGTTTCTGAGAACTCAAGCGCACGGTCAGCCAGACAGCTGTCCTTTTAGGATGACAATTACAATGTATAAGACATAGCAGAGAAAAATGTAACTGATGAAGAAGTTGTAACTGCAACAAAGGAAGAAAATATATATGTTAACCGGGTGGATTTCCTGTTACAATATTCAAGTATCTTTCTTCCTTGGAAACGAATTGACACAAAGTTCAGTATTGAATAGAAACTGCTTTTGTTTTTTCATGCGCGTGGTGGAGTTTTGTGTGCTTATCCATAAAACAGCTAATCTCTAAAATTTAACTTATCTCTAAACACTGAAATGAAAACCAAGGGACGCAGAAACACACTGAGAATAGAGAACGAGAGATCAACAGGGTAATGAGTACGAAGTCCGAGGCTACAAGGTGGCTGAGTGAATGTAAATGCAGTTGAAAAGTTAGGCTGACATCTCGGGGCGGAGGGAGTTTTCTATTCCAGTCTCAAGTGGGTCACATGTGGCCCTCTGCAAAACCGATGGGAGGGATGGGGGCGGGGGGGGGAGTGTGAAGGGGAGAGGTGCAACTTAAACCAAACACTGATTTTCTGCAGCCACCCTGTGTCGAAAATGGAAATTGCAGCTTTCAAAAGCGGTGTTTTTCCAAGCACAGCGCCCTGCTCCAGCAGGATGCTCGACACAAACGTAACTTGAGGCTCACCGATGTCGCTGCTGTCGCAAGGGAACCTGCTCACGTGGGCTGAGTTACATCAGTGGGTAAACCCCCTGAGATAGGGTGGATTTGCGCCGGTACTTGGTTTCTAGGAGAAGCTACCACATTGCAAGAAAGCATTACTTTTAAATCCCATCTCTTTGCAGTTTGAACTCTGGAGAAATCAAAGGGAATCTTTCCAATTGTCTCTATGCTTTATTAAAAATTATTTGCTCACAGTGCAAAAATGATAAATCTTATACTCTTCTTTTCAAAAAATGCTACTATTGTGGCTGAAACGGGAAACACGCAGAAATCAGGGGTCAGACACCAGGAATGGCTGTTGACTGAGCTTTAGGGTGCAGTCCTAAACTTCTCTAATTAGATGACACTGCATCAGCTCTAGACACAGAAATCAAGATGCCAGTTCACATTGGACTAGGAAAAGTAAGTGCTTTGTCATTGATATAACCCTTTCTCTTTTCTCAAATCATGCATTTGATTTAAATTCAGGCAGAAGCCACAAGTGACAGTTATCATTTTCCATGATAGGTTTGTAACAAGGAGAAGGGCTATTTCCCCATTCCTGGCAAAAAGCTGCCCACTGTTTTTCTGGGGTGATAATCTCATATCTTCCGCTTCACCACCACTGAAACAGTGATTTCCACCTGGCTCATCCAGCCAGGGGCTGGCACCACTCAACAGCCATCTGAGCAGCCGAGCCCTCGCTCTAACACTCCAGACAGCTTAACTGTTCTGAATGTTTAACTGGCAACAGTTAACTCAGAAGGAAGCTGAGTCAGAGGCTTTTTGGAAGAAGTCTCTGTCTCTCTTTGCTTATACAGGCAGGCCGCAGGTACTAAAATGTATGTTTATTCCTGGAAATTGGGCGTCTGCACTTAGGTGATACGAATAGCTTTCCTCCATAAATTACCAAATTATGAACCCTATGTTTTTTGTGTGGCCCGAAGCCACCTATTTAAGGCAGACACGTTGCTTTCAGCCAGACAATACTGAGCAACATTTACCGGTGGCAAATAACTGGTGTCACGCTGCTAGAATTGGTGGGACCCAGGGAGCAAAAGAGAGACATGTGTCCCCTCCCGATGAGCCAGTCTCTATGGAAATGCTCCCAACTTATTACTTCATGGCTGGGCTTTTCAATGGCATTTAAAAAAACAGGAGATACTCCAAGAAAAGCAGAAGCAGCAAAATATGCCAAACCAGAAAGCAGGTTATGAGTCCAGCCTGCCAGGGAAAGGAACAGGTTGTAGTTTAAGTCGGTTGTGAGCGAATCATAGGTTATACGGATGTTCAGCAAATGAGATCAATGGGATGTAACAGCAGTATCAATATGACAAATTAGAGGAATTACTCAAAACCACCAAGCAACAGGGGACATGAATTACAGTTTGGTATTTTGTTTACAGGCCAGGCGAGGTCAAACTACTATTATTATTGCTCATCGGCTTTCCACCGCTCAAACTGCAGATGTAATAGTGAGCATTGTGCATGGCACAGTGGTTGAAATGGGGACACACACAGAGCCAATGAAGAAAAAGGAGCCTTATTATTCCCTTCCAACCTCACAGATACATTTAGTAGTAGTAGTAATAGTAGAAGTAGTAGTAGTAGTAGTATAATCATAGTATGCAGGATGATATATCATGGATCAAATCCCCACTGAGCACAGTTTTAGAGGTGAGAGCTGGAAATATGACCGCGCACAGGTGCATTTGTTACCCAGCAATTTTACAAATGCTGTTTCTTTTATGCAGCATAGTGAGTTTATTTGTGAATGTCTCAGATGATCTTTAAAAGACATCTTAGCTCATGACTCATGACTAATCTGACATATGCTTTAAACTGACACTTAAGTACAGATGCAGAATCACCAAGTGACCTAAGAGCCAGACCGTGGCCTCCAGGGGGAAAACCCTTTGGTCTTGTGCTATCAGCGCTGCCAGGCACTGAGCTCTCCAAAATCAACTCACCTCCAAATAAGGATGCATCTGTCCATACTGCTCTTCTGCAATCTCCTCGGAGCAGCTATGCCTGTGTTCCCAGACAGAAGTGTAGGTGAAGGTTTCCATGGTTCAGAGCGGGCTGTAAAGACAAGAGCAGTAGCTTAGGCTGTAACTCTGGGCCCTACCTGTGCTGTTGGAGCGAAACTAAAAACAAAAGCAACAGAAGGACAGAAAAATCCCCAGCACTGCCAGCCAGCACTTTTTTTGTGCAGATAGATGTATTAACAGCTCGGACCATTTTTCCCATGCTGGTCTACCTCCATCAGCAAAACGAAAAGTACAAATGAAAGCACAGGAAAGGCAGATGGAGGCCAAGTATGGGCAGGTTCTCCACCATGACATCTAACCAGGCTTGAGCAATTGTAAACACTGACAGGGGGAAAAGCTCTGGCAGCATGATAGGAGAGACAAAGTCTTGACCTAGCATATTGTCAGTTCACACACCATTTGTAGCAGTACAACTTGGGACACTTCTGCTTGACACAACCAAGTTGAAATGTACAGTCGAAGTAGTGGGACTGGATTTCCAGGGGTTACTAAAGCACAGTTTAAAAGCTATGTCCTGGAAAATGTCTTTAAAACATATACTTACATGACCCTCCCCAGGAATGCCATGTAAGCCATTTGGTAGGTGTGGTTCTGCCATGATTGGCAGTATGCTGTGGCCAGGGAGTCTTTCAGGCATATTATCTCAAATTAGCTAACTTAGCTATTTGTGTGGAGAGGAGGTGGCTGGAACTAGAAGGACTCACAAAGGAAATGATGGGAAAATTTTAAGAGTGAAATCTTGCCCTACCTGCCCTTAATGGTAGCTTTGTTAAACTGTAGACACTGACAAAGATGCACCCACAAATTGCAGCAGCCACCAAACACATTTCCTCAAGAGTTTGCCAAAGCATTCAAAAAAATGGAATTAGAAGTTGCCAGTGCATGTAGGAATCTATTGTTTGCTTGCAAACTTTGCCATTTGAAGAGATGCTGAGTAATTACATCTGTCATTGTAGTCAATGGATGCTTGCAGGAACCTTTCAAAATTGCATAGAATTAACCTCTCTGAGGGAAAACAAGTATAGTTTTCCTAGGGCTTGAAACAACTTGTTCACCCTTTTTTATACAGTAGACATGTATGAAGATTTCCTAATGACTAAGGGAAATGTTTAGAACTTTACATAGCAATAGATTTGAGAAATGTAGTTAATTTGGTCAGATGAATAAGTCTAAAACAGAATACCACAGTACTTATGTGAAACTATGAACAGAAACTATTCTACTTTTCACAGCCATGGTGACCAACACAATATATTTGTGATTGAAATTTTTTTTGTCTTGTGTTCTTTGAATTAGTTTTAATGAGTGATACTAGAGGAAATAATGACCACAGAAGACCCTAAGGATGCATTCAGCATCAACAGCTTGAAATCCACTACAGCAAATAGGAAATCATGCTCCATAATGAGAAGATGAAGAATCAACCACTCAAAAGGTAATGATTTACACTGGCTAAATAGATGTAGGGGTCTCACTGAATTCTAAAATACCTAGCATGAAGAGGGTAAACATTTGTCAAACAGTGAAGCTGTGGAATCTCCATCTTTGGAGTCAGTGAAGGCTCAAGCAGCAAGACCCTCAGTGGCCGGCTCCAAGCACAGGCTGGACTGGATGACCTCCAGAGATCCCTTCCAGCTGATGAGGTTCTGTGAATCTATGAAAGCTAATTATAGCTCCTGCACATCACTTCCCCTTTCATACTGACGTCACTTCTTCGGAAGAATGCATCAAAGACTATTTCTGCAGCGGTCAGGAGGACAGTTTCCATTTTCTAAAATTAGTGTCATGGATTCAGCATAGCTATTAAGGTGGGTTTTGTTGTTACCTGTGGTCCTGGGGGAGTACTATGGAATAGTTCAGATGTTTCCTCATTCTACCAACTACCTTGTTCTCTGCTGTTTTGGGATTCTTCTGTTTGATTCTTCCTGTACGTGCTGAAAACAACATTCAGATCAGTTTTCCTTTATAAAAATAGAAACAATTGCAATTTCAGTTGCTTTAATTTCTTATTTCTGTTTTATAGGAATCCCTGTCTCAAATGTATTGCCCAAAGATATTGAAATTAAACAAGTATGAACGGTCATTTATTGTGCTGTGAGCACTGGCCACACTTTGAAGGGTACTTGGTCCCTTGTTTTCCATCATGCTTGCTGAAACTGTAGGGATAAGCAAATAAGTGATTTTTCTCTGAGTCCTACTGTTCAAAACAGTTGTTCTTGACATAGTTTCTCCATGGTATAGTGATCCTTAACACTTTGCAAAGCTAGGCATTTACAAAGCATGTAGAATTAATGACTGAGCATTCACAGTACATTTATTTGTGAAGAAATTTTCCCAGGAGTACGCTTTGTTATGTCTCAGGAACCTGTAAGGCTTTTGCTTATTATATTTACTCCTACAGGTGAATCCTTGAAGTCTCTGACTCTCTGTTCTTGTGCTTATGTTGTTAAATTGTGTCTTTTTCTATCATCCCCTGGTGCAAATTGAAGTATTTCTGAACAGAAATAGGCTCATAGCCCCAGCCTAAACTATTCTGTGATCCTGATCCAACCCCTGCTCAAAGCAGAGCTAACTGTGAAGCCAGGTCAGGTTGCTCAGGGTCTTGTCCAGGTAAGTGCTGAATAGCTCCAGGGGTGGCAAACTCAAAGCCTCTCTGAGCAGCCTGCACCAGTGCTTGGCCACCTCACTGTGAAGAATATATTCCTGATATTCAGTCAGCTTTCTGTAGCTAATGTGTTTTGCCCCTTAACCTTTTGCTGTGCACTTCTGAAAGGAATCTGGCTCCATATTCTCTGTATCTTCCCATTACATAGTTTTAGGCATGAATTGTTATAGTTCTTTTCTCCAAACTGAACAAACCCATTTCCCTCAGTATGTCAGTAGCTTCTCATACACAGTGTGCTCCAGAGCCCTCTTTATCTTCATAGCCTTCTGTTGGGCTCACTTCAGTATTTCAATGTCTTTTTCGTAACACAAAGCCCGGAATTAGACACAGTGCTCCTGACACAGTCTCCATTTCTGAAGAGAGGAGAATAATCTCTTCCTTCCACCTGCTGGCTACACTCCTTCACCAACAGCCCCCTGTGCTGTTGTCCTTCTTTGCCGCAAGGGCACACTGCTCACCATGTCCACCATGTTGCCCACCGGGATCCTCAGGTACTCACAGAATAGCACTTATAGAATAAGGAAGACTGGTGGGCCAGTAGCCAGAAACTGAAAACTTTCCGTAAACCAGTCTTGCATTGGACAATCAAAGACAAAGTCAAGAAATAATACAAGCATATTCAAAAAAAATGTGTGCATAAACATTTTGTGTGTGTGTGGCTGAAATATGTACCTCTAGGTGTATTTTAAATACATGTATTTAGTGTAGACAAGCACAAGTTAGACTTAGGTTTGTATAGTGGAAATACTACTGACAGATTTAAGTAAACCTATAACGACCATGTATTTTAAAAAATGCTACATATAATTTCTTATTTCTATTACTTTTTTCTATGGAAACATTGTATGTAAGCATAATCTGTTTCCAAAACCCATATCCTAACTTCATCAGAACATCCTTCCTTAATACTCATATCAGCAAGAGTGAATTTATTTTATTGAGCAGTCTGTTAGAAAAAAGTAAATTTAATATTAATATGAACTTTAAAAAAATTCCCCAATACTTGTTGTACATGGTCTGGAAAAGTCCTTTTTGTTTCCATTCTCATTTAATTTGTCCTTCCTTTTTAACATTTCATCTAAATATTGATCTGTGGGAAACAATTTCCATAAAAGTACTATATATAAATGTTTAATTCAAATTGCAAGTTTCTCCATTTTTCTAATACAGCAAACAGCCAAACCCTATTACACTGAACAGTTTGATATCATAAATATTTATACAGCCCAGTGGTGATTTGTTATAGTGGGGTTAGACTGTGTCTTCAACACAAATTTATTTCCACGGTTGCAGTTGGAACTAACAAAGTCCATGTTGTCACACTGATGGTGTTCTTTCAAAATGCACATTAAATCCCAATGACTTTTACAGACCTTACAACACAACTGCTCTGGAAAATTTTGCACTGGGTCCTCATTCTCAGCCTGGAAATAATTATTCATGTAGTATTTTCCTCTCTTCTCTATTCCATCTTGAAGACTGTGACTAAGAACTGTATGAAATTCAACTACAGCACTCTTTAGTGAGTTACTAATTAAGTATTACTTTCTCTTTCCTTTTTACTTTTTTTTTAAAAAATAAAGAATGATAATTTGGGGACTCAGAATGTCCCAAAGACACCAATGTCTTTTCCGTTACATTGGTGATATTGAGCTAACCACTAAAATATTGCAGGTAACTCTTAGGTTTAATACAATAGCTTTCTATTCATATTTCTATTCTTGTTTAAACTGTGATTGATTTAGTGCTCACAGCCAGGGGATCATGGCATGAGAGGTGAGGAAGTGCAACTGTCTTGATCCAATCACTTTAGTATTTACCTGTAATACTTTATTCTTACAGACTACTGTGATAATCTATATACAGCATGCAAAAATAGCAGAGTGCCTACGTGTGTAAAAGTGAAATAGAGTATGTACACAGCTGGTTTTTGCAAGGATTTCATTATAGAAAAGTGGGTGAAATTCTAAGAACGATGTTAGGTGTATAACGCTTAAAGCCTTACTTAGATTGGTCATTGTTAGGCACACTAATGAACACAAAATTTCTTTATTTTCTTGATTCACATTTTACTCTTGCCCAGCTCAATTTTATTGTATCAACTTCTACAGTGAAAAAAAAAAGAATTAATACTTGAAGCATTTGCTAATTACCTATCATAGAATCATAGAATCATAGAATAAGTGAGGTTGGAAGGGACCATTAAGATCATCAAGTCCAACCGTTAACCTATCCTGATTTAAAAACACCCACTTCTAAACCATGTCCCTAAGCATCTCATCTACCCTTTTCTTAAACACCTCCAGGGATGGTGAATCCACCACCTCTCTGGGCAGCCCATTCCAATGTTTAATAACCCTTTGAGTGAAAAAATGCTTCCTAATATCCAATCTAAACCTGCCCTGACATAACTTGAACCCGTTTCCTCTTGTCCTATCACTTGCCACGTGGGAGAAGAGGTCAGCCCCCATCTCTCTAAAACCTCCCTTCAGGTAGTTGTAGAGGGTGATAAGGTCACCCCTCAGCCTCCTCTTCTCCAGGCTAAACAACCCCAGTTCCCTCAGTCGTTCCTCATAAGGCTTGTCCTCCAGACCCCTCACCAGCCTGGTAGCCCTTCTCTGGACACGCTCCAGCACCTCAATGTCCTTCTTGTAGTGAGGGGCCCAAAACTGAACACAGTACTCGAGGTGAGGCCTCACCAGTGCCGAGTACAGGGGGATGATTACTTCCCTACTCCGGCTCACTACACTATTCCTGATGCAGGCCAGGATGTTGTTGGCCCTCTTGGCTGCCTGGGCACACTGCTGGCTCATACTCAGCCGGCTGTCCACCAACACCCCCAGATCCTTCTCTGCCAGGCAGCTTTCGAGCCACTCCGCCCCCAGTCTGTAGCACTGCATGGGGTTGTTGTGACCCAAGTGCAGGACCCGACACTTGGCCTTGTTGAACCTCATACCATTGGCCTCAGCCCATCTGTCCAGCCTGTCCAGATCTCTCTGCAGAGCCAATCTACCCTCAAGCAGATCAACACGCCCCCCCAGTTTAGTGTCGTCTGCGAACTTACTGAGGGTGCACTCAATCCCCTCATCCAGATCATTAATAAAGATATTAAAGAGAACCGGTCCCAGCACCGATCCTTGGGGGACACCACTTGTCACTGGACACCAACTGGATTTAACTCCATTTATCACCACTCTCTGGGTACGGCCATCCAACCAGTTTTTTACCCAGCGAAGGGTACACCTGTCCAGGCCACGAGCAGCCAGTTTCTCCAGTAGAATGCTATGGGAAACGGTGTCAAAAGCCTTGCAAAAGTCCAGGTAGACAACATCCACAGCTTTTCCTTCATCCACTAAGCGGGTCACCTCATCATAGAAGGAGATCAGGTTTGACAGGCATGACCTGCCTTTCACAAACCCATGCTGACTGGGCCTGATCACCTTGTTCTCCTGCATGTGCCGTGTGATGGCACTGAGGATGATCTGTTCCATGACCTTCCCAGGCACCGATGTCAGACTGACTGGCCTGTAGTTCCCCGGATCCTCCTTCCGGCCCTTCTTATGGATGGGTGTCACATTTGCCAACCTCCAGTCGGCTGGGACCTCCCCGGTTATCCAGGACTGTTCATAAATGATGCAGAGTGGCCTGGTGAGCACTTCCGCCAGCTCCTTCAGTACCCTTGGATGGATCCCATCCGGCCCCATAGATTTGTGCACCTCCAGGTGCTGAAGCAGGTTCCTCACCATTTCCCTTTGGATTACAGGGGCTTCATTCTGCTCCCCATCCCTGTATTCTAGCTCAGGGGTTAGGGAACTCAAGGAACAACTGGTCCTACTGCTGAAGACTGAGGCAAAGACGGCATTAAGTACCTCAGCCTTATCCTCGTCCTTAGTCAATACGTTACCAGCTTGGTCTACTAGAGGACAGAGATTATCCTTAGTCCTCTTTTTATTGCCAATATATTTATAGAAACTTTTTTTGTTGTCCTTGACAACAGAAGCCAGGTTTAGTTCTAGCTGGGCTTTGGCCTTCCTAATTCTTTCCCTACATAGCTTCACTACCTCTTTGTAGTCCTCCTGAGTGGCCTGCCCTTCTTTCCAAAGGCCATATATCCTCTTTTTTCCCCTAAGTTGCAACACTAGCTCCCTGCTTAGCCAGGCCGGTCTTTTCCCCCGACGGCTTGTCTTCCGGCACATGGGGACAGCCTGCTCCTGCGCCTTTAGGACTTCCTTCTTGAAAAACATCCAGGCTTCCTGGGCTCCTTTGCCTTGGAGGACTGCCTCCCAGGGGACTTTTTCAACCAGGCTCCTGAAGAGCCCAAAGTCCGCCCTCCGGAAGTCCAAGGTGGCAGTTCTGCTGACCCCCTTCCTTGCTTCTCCCAGAATTGAGAACTCTATCATTTCGTGGTCACTGTTGCCAAGACGGCCTCCGACCATCACATCCCCCACAAGACCTTCCCCTTCTATCTTTTGGTTCACCTATCAATTTCAGAGAAGAGCTTTGCTAAGTACGTCCGCAACTAAACATTATCTTTTCACACAATTTCCCTGACCAATCATGGCACTAAAATGCAGTGGGAATGGAGATCAGCTTCCTTTTAATAATTGGCTCGACTAAACAAGCATGTTGCAGGGAGTGTTTGTATGTTTATCTCCAACACACATCATACATATATGTGCACAGAAAGTTTGCGAGAATCTCCCCTGTTTGGCCACCACCCCCATTTCACTGATTAAGACACAAGACATTGTTTCTTATTCTTAGCAGTCATAACTCTGCCTGCCAAGAGCAAATGATTAATCAGGTCCTTAAAATGACTTAACAGCTGTAAATCAAGTAGTAATTTTAAGAAGCAGAGCTCATGGTCAAAATAGCTGTTTCGTTTGCCAGGGAGCAGAAAGATATATTTAGTCACCTCTGGATGCTAAAATTGCCTCCCCATCAGATCCTTTAGAAGGTCAAGCTGATTATTCCACAGGCCTTGTCTGCATGTTGCTCCTGAAAAATCTCACTGCAACATGCACATTTTCCCATTTCTTCTCAGGATTCCCCAGTATCACAGCCACAAGTCTCTTTGAATCTGGACCTTGCTTGAGAAAACAAGTGTTTCCACACCTTGCTGGCTCCATGTCCTGTCCTCCATGTCTCTCTGAGGCTTCTGTCATTGCCTGCTTTTCACGTTGCTCCTGGCATCCTTACTTCTGCCAGGTCCATCAGCTAAGATCAATCAAGCAAATCTGCCTGAAAGCAATCATTTTTTCCAGAATCACCCACATGTCTCCTCAGCATGTATCCCAGCACTCATGATTATCCTGGGAGCTCAGTTCCGGCCATTCTCAGTGTCAGGTTCAGCAGTTTATTTCAAGGACACTTTACTGAAAGCCATTTACAAGGTGTTCATGGTACACCAGTGGCATGCATTTCCCTAAATGGGAATGACCATGGAATCATAGAATCATAGAATCATAGAATTGCTGAGGTTGGAAGGGACCTTTAAGATCATCAAGTCCAACCATTAACCTACCCTGACAAAACCCACTTCTAAACCATGTCCCTAAGTCCCACATCTACCCTTTTTTTAAACACCTCCAGGGATTGTGAATCCACCACCTCCCTGGGCAGCCTATTCCAATGTTTAATAACCCTTTCAGTGAAAAAATGTTTCCTAATATCCAGTCTAAACCTCCCCTGACATAACTTAAACCCATTTCCTCTTGTCCTATCACTTGTCACCCAGGAGAAGAGGTCAGCACCCACCTCTCTACAACCTCCTTTCAGGTAGTTGTAGAGGGTGAGAAGGTCTCCCCTCAGCCTCCTCTTCTCCAGGCTAAACAACCCCAGTTCCCTCAGTCGTTCCTCGTAAGATTTGTCCTCCAGACCCCTCACCAGCTTTGTTGCCCTTCTCTGGACACGCTCAAACACCTCAATGTCCTTCTTGTAGTGAGGAGCCCAAAACTGAATGCAGTACTCGAGGTGGGGTCTCCCCAGTGCCGAGTACAGGGGGATGATCACTTCCCTATTCCGGCTCACCACACCACGCTAACAAATGAGGCTAGGGCAGCCACGTAGGCTGCAGATTCAGAACAACGAACGGTTGAAGTTGGAGAAGAAGTATTCCTGTGTATCTACTGCCCAGTAGTATTTGCCATAACTAAATTACCTGCTACAGCTGGTTCTGGAAGTAGAGCTTAAATCATCTTCTGGTTACTTTGCAGACAACTTCTGTTTAAAAGGCCTGTTCCTCCACCCAGTGGAGGCAATGGAGAATCTCTGCAGTCTTTAGGGTCAGGGCAATCTTTTCTGACATCAAGAAAATAGGGATTATGCATTTCATGAGCTCTTCAATACATCCACTGAAGAGATTTTAGTAATGATTTTTAAATTCTTTCTTCAAACCTCTAGAAGGCATTTTATTTTATCTAAAGCCTTTTTTTTTCAGACCACGTTGAAGTCATTTTGACTACAGCGCTCCCTGAGCAAGTGTAGCATGGACTGTAGTGACACAATGAAAGTACTGTCAGCTGGAATCAAAACCTGCATCAAAACAGCCTGCTCACTGTTATCGCAAAGTTTAAGTTGGAGAAATATTTGAATAATGAAGCCTTTCCCAGATCTTCATTTTGGAGTTACCTTTGCTCCAGCCTTACCCAGATACTAACAGACCAGCAGGCTATCTAGTTTCCTGTTGTGTCCCATAATTGATCTTCAATTGATCAGTAACTAAAAGTCAATCTGATATATAGGACCACCCAAAGCCCTTACACTAACACGCCATCATTTTGAAAAGGCTAATTGCTGACCTCCTTTCCTTTCAGACTGCAGGTTGTAGGGCATAATAAGATTTATAGAGGGGGCAGAGCTCATAGGGAGAAAGAGGAGTTTCAGTGTATAGGACTTGAAGAAAATGCAAAATCCAGACCATCATTAGAGTCAGATACTGCCTTTACTAAGAATGCAAAGGTCAACTTTTTAAAGCAAGTCTGTAACTGCATCTATAATACTGCCAAGAATGAAAATTGGCTGCGAAAATACCATGGAATAATTCTGTAGCAAATATAAATCAGAATAGTTTGACTGAAGTCAGTGGAGCTATGCCAGTTTACAATAGCTTAAGATCTGGCCTCAGATGGACATTTGCATGCATAAATCAAGTAATTGCATGCACAAACTGATAGTTAATGTGATTTGCATGTGTAAGTGTTCACATTAATTAGCAAGAGCACTATTGAACTAATGCGTGTGGTGGTTTTTTCATGTGCAAACAGATGCACTTGCAGACACTGAAGATTTTGTTAATAATAATGTGGGAAGGAGAGAAGAGGCCTCTTACTCACTGAATAACCCCTTTTCTTCTCCCTCTCCCCCTACCCTCTGCCCCCCATCCGTTCTTATAGGAAAACCCCTGCTTTGATAAAGAAAAAACAATACTGGAGCTTTGGTGACAAGGTTAGCCAGAGAAAGAGAAAAAAATCTAATGCTGTGTCTGTTTCTGGCACTTCTGCGTCTGTTTAACATTGACATTGAATATAGGTCAGTCTTAAATGATATAAATCACAACAAACTTACTACAGAACACACATTTCTGTAGCAAAGCATAACAAAGCAAGCAATGAGTCACACTTGGGAGAAAAAGAGCAAGTTTTAGACAAGAGGGGAAGCAATCAAGTAAACCTGAACTGTACTTGCACGAGCCCAATGCAGAGCACACGTATTTGAACCACCACAAATTCAGATTAAGCTCAAAGGATGAAGAGGCAATAGGCATCGAGCCGTGAAGTTTGAAGTTTGTGCCACAACTTTCCAAAAGGTTGAGTCTTCTCAGGTCTTGGATTAAGAGGTCAGCCAACTACAGTGAGGGATGCCAAACTTCAAGGTTCCCCAAAGTTTATGGGTACTTGGGGATAAGATTTCATACTAGCCCAGTTCCAAAAAGTGCAAGGAGTCGGTGAGAAGGAAGGAGACAATGCATGAATGAATGTATTTCAACTGAAGTGTTAGGGAGACCTATGCCAGCCGGATAACAAAGATAAAGCAAAAAAACGCAAATAGTAAACCTGCCCATATGATCTTGTTTCTCAAGAATCAAAGCAACTGCTTTAATTGAGCAAATAGCGAGGGACACAGAAAAGGGAAGAGAGGAATTCAGAAAAGTTGGAACATTATGTTTTGACATTTTCAAGCTGAAACTTTCTGTTTCAAAACAGTATTTTTAGTTCAAAATGAACTGAAAGCTTCAACTGAGCTTTACAAATATCACTCAAGGAAGGCTGAGTAACTCAAAAAAAAGGAAAAGAAAGAAATCTGGGTAGTATTGAGCATTTTTTATAGCCATTGATTTTTTTAATCACTGAAAAATACAATAATTTTCTGATTTGGACAAACTTTGAGCTGTATTTAATTTGCTTATTTTGTGGTTCAGCTGCCAGACTAAAAAATGCCATTATTTTCAATGTCTTTAGTTCTGTATTCCAGTCTGAACTGAAATCGGTTGATATAAAAACCTGAGACAGGCTGCTTTACAGAGATTGGTGTTAAAATGCAAACTAAAATGAAAGAGAAATTGTGAAATCTCAAGGTGTCCTAACAAGGGTAGCGTGATTCTGTCCTCCAAACGTGTCACTTCCAGCTCAGCGTGGCTAGCAATTCTGTGCACACAGACTGCAGATGCATGCAGCCCGGGAGAGTGCTTAAAAAAAAGTGGGTACTGGCTGGTTGACAGATTGCGGTACACATTTCTGTCAAGGCAGATGAGGCCATGGAGAATGACTTCTCTGACATGTTCATGGCCTCTTATTTTTCTCCTCTCCATTTCACCACTCCCTTCTAGTGCTTGCTGTGAGCCAGGAGATGAGATTTAAAATTAATTTAATATTTAATACCCAATGGCAAACAGTAATTTTTTTTAAATTACCTGATTAGAGCTTCCTAGCCTAAGACTTGGAGCTGTAACATAAAATATCTCTATCTTTGGGTTTTCTGTCATTATCTCTTTTATATATGGATAACTGCTGATCTTTCCTACAGTATCTGTGCTTACTGTCACAGGGACGCTAGAGATCATGGCACTAAGTGTCATGGCCAAGCAGGATGAAAAGGGACCTGCATGCATTAGGGAAGGCAAGCCAGTACCACTCCATATCTGCAGGATTTAAAGGTACTGTGAGCTGTGCTGTAGCCTTGTTAAGACATGTTTTCTATACAGCACCCTTTCCCTCCATCTTTACCAGACTTGTCACCCTATAAATGAGGGTCTTGGAACTATCACAATCGTGCAGGCACAATATCAACACAGTAAAACAAATGATCCAATAACTATCATATTTTACATATACATCTTATGCAAACTTGATAATATCGTCACCCATTCGGAGGAGGACACTTAATTTTCTATAAAGAACACACTGAAACTCACAAAAATCACAAGGATATATTGCAGAGAATTAAAGGAGATGAGCCAAACACGGTCAGAAAACAGAGACAGAACTTGCATAAGTCTTGGGGGTGGACCAGGAGCCTTGTACAGTGGATTTCCTCACGGCACACATCACAGCTAGAGCTAGAGCTTCTGTCTTATGGAGAGAGAAAAGCCATGGTGCATTGCTGGAGCGCCCTGCAAAGAAGCACATTCTCTTCCTTCCCAGCTGTATAACCTCAAAGAATAAGATGTCTTTTTGTGTACCTGGTACAGCAGCTACCAAAATACTCCAAACCCTTGCTAAGAAAACATCAATGCAAGATGTCATTGGAAAGAATGACTGACAATTTTTCCATCTTGTTTTGGGATACTGTTGTTCCTGTTCCACTAAAGGTAACAACTGAAGCCGTAAAGAACATACATTTCATTAACAAAATAATACTTCTGGAAAAAAAGAATAAAGGAAATCCACAGAGGCTGTATGTGTCAGAAATGGTTCAGGCAATCAGGTCTTATCAACCTGAGTGGTATCAGTTGTTATTGGAAACACTGAAGTTGTATTCATTGTCTTTTTCATCCCTTTCATTTTTTCAATTTTGTTGACAAAATTAAAGATTAAATCAATTAATAAAGTCCACAGGAGCAACAGGTGGGAGGGAAAGCTTAGCAAAAAGCTGTACTAGTATAGATGAGAACAGAGGTTTCTTAAGGAGGAAACAGCCTTTAATACCAACTTGGGGGTGAAAATAAAAGAACGCACAAGACACACAGATAGTATGACATCATACATTGTTCTTTTCTAGTCCTTTTCAGATAGTTATAATATTTCCTGTGACCATCATCTCTTATATTAGGTATTTCTTATGCTGGAAAGCTGTTACATTTGGTGGACTAGGTGTTAAATTCTGTCCTATTAAAACAGTTGAAATCAGCATTTTTTTTTTTAGTTCTGTGACCTCATCCAGCAAATACTTCTGCTCTGGTATATGAGAGAGAAGTATCTCTTACTTTGGGTGACCCAAACAGCGTAAGACCAATTTCCTGTTATTTCTTAGACAGAAACAGAGAGAGAAGTGTTCAGCTGAACTGACCTCTCACCAAAGCTGGCAGGAATATACTGATAGACAGGCTTCCATGGAGTATTGATGGAGCAATATGTTATCAGCAACCACTGCCCAGATGCCTTGTTTGAACGACACTGTTCTTACTGGTTACAGAAAGCTTTTCCTCTTTTTTGCCTGTGATGGGTAGTTTTGGTGACACAAGGTCTGGGCAGACTCAGAGGTGTATAGAATCATAAAATCATAGCATCATAGAATAGTTTGGGTTGCAAGGGACCTTTAAAAGTCACCTAGTTCAGCCCCCATGCCATGAGCAGGGACATCTTCAACTAGATCGGGTTGCTCAGAGCCCCGTCCAACCTGACCTTGAATGTTTCCAGGGATGGGGCATCTACCACCTCTCTGGGCAACCTCTGCCAGTGTTTCACCACCCTCAGTGTAAAAAATGTCTTCCTTACATCTAGTCTGAATCTACCCTCTTTTAGTTTAAAACCATTACCCCTTGTCATTTCGCAACAGGCCCTGCTAAAAAGTCTGTCCCAACTTTCTTGTAAGCCACCTTTAAATACTGGAAGACTGCAATAAGGTGTCCCTGGAGCCTTCTCTTCTCCTCAACAACCTCAACTCTCTCAGCTTTTTCTAATAGGAGAGGTCCTCCAGCCCTCTGAACATTTTTGTGACCGTCCTCTAGACCTGCATGAACAGGTCCATGTCTTTCCTGTACTGAGGACCTCAGAGCTGGATGCAGTACTCCAGGTGGAGTCTCACCAGAGTGGATCCTTTATTAAATGCAGGGAGAAATGTGGTGACAAAGGATGAGGAAAAGGCTGAAGTACTTAATGCCTTCTTTGCCTCAGTCTTTAATAGTAAGACCAGTTGTTCTCTGGGTACTCAGCCCCCTGAGCTGGAAGACAGGGTTGGGGAGCAGGATGAAGCCCTCATAATCCAAGGGGAAATGGCTAGCAACCTGCTACACCATTTAGACACACACAAGTCTATGGGACCAGATGGGATCCACCGAAGGCTACTGAGAGAGCTGGGGGAAGTGCTCACCAAGCTACTTTCCATCATTTATCAGCAGTCCTGGCTAACCAAGGAGGCCTCAGTTGACTGGAGGTTGGCAAACATGACGCCTACCCACATGAAGAGACAAAAGGAGGATCCGGGGAATTATAGGCTTGTCAGTCTGATCTTGGTGCCAGGGAAGTTTACAGAACAGATCATCTTGAATGCCATTACGCAGCACGTACAGGACAACCAGTTCATCAGGCCCAGTCAGCATCGGTTTATGAAAGGCAGGTCCTGCTTGACAAACTTGATCTTATTGTCTGATAAGGTGACCCACTTAGTGGATGAGTGAAAGGCTGTGGATGTTGTATACCTGGACTTTAGTAAAGCATTTGACACCATTTCCCACAGCATTCTCTTGGAGAAACTGGCTGCTCATGGCTTGGATGGGCATACTCTTTACTGGGTAAAAAACTCTCTGGAGTGAAAGGAGCTAAATCCAGCTGGCGGCTGGTCACAAGTGGTGTTCCCCAGGGCTCAGTATTGGAGTCAGTTCCATTTAATATCTTTGTCAATGGTCTGGATGAGGGGATCAAGTGCACCCTCAGTAAGTTTGCAGGTAACAACAAGTTGGGCAGGAGTGTTGATCTGCTTGGGCGTAGGAAGGCTCTACAGAGGGATCTGGACAGGCTGGATCGATGGGCAGAGGCCAATGGTGCGAGGTTCAACAAGGCCAAGTGCCGGGTTCTGCAGCTGGCTCACAACAACCCCATGCAGTGCTACAGGATTGGGGAAGAGTGGCTGGAAAGCTGCCCAACAGAAAAGGACCTAGGGGTTGACAGCCGGCTGAATATGAGCCAACAGTGTGCCCAGGTGGACAAGGCGGCCAACGGCATCCTGGCCTGTATCAGGAATAGTGTGGCGAGCAGGACTAGGGAAGTGATTGTCCCCCTGTACTCGACACTGGTGAGGCCACACCTCGAATACTTTGTTCAGTTTTGGGCTCCTCACTACAAGAAAGACATTGAGATTCTGGAACATGTCTGAAGAAGAGCAACAAAGCTGGTGAGGGGTCTGGAGCACAAGTCATATGAGGAGTGGCTGAAGGAACTGGGGCTGTTTAGCCTGGGGAAAAGGAGGCTGAGGGGAGACCTTATGTCTCTCTACAACCACCTGAAAGGAGGTTGTAGCAAGGTGAGTGTTGGTCTCTTCTCCCAAGTAACAAGGGATGGGATCAGAGGAAATGGACTCAAGTTGAGCCAGGGGAGGTTTAGGATGGATATTAGGAAATATTTCTTCACTGAAAGGGATGTCAAGCATTGGAACAGGCTGCTCAGGGAAGTGGTTGAGTCCCCATCCCTGAAGGTATTTAAAAGGAATGTAGATGTGGCACTTATGGACATAGTTTAGTGGTAGACTTGGCAGTGTTAGGTTTACAGTTGAACTCAATGATCTTAAAGGTCTTTTCCAACCTAAACAATTCTATGATCTGTAGTGGTGGATGCTCTGTATTAAAAAATATATTTACAAGTTTTCACCAACCAGTCCTTTGCCTGTAACTGCACCTTGATGATAATTCGTCACTTCTCATGCAGGTCCCCTGGTGAGAGCAGTGGGAAAGATGCAGCATTAGGCAATATTCTATGTATTTCCACTTATGCATGCAGTCTGTGTGTGGCGCACCTTACTGTGCACAGGATCTTTCCACATATATGGACCACATCTACAAGTGAAGCTGTCTTGTTTACAGAACTCCATGCCTCTCCAAACAGAGGTGATGTTGAGTTTTACCAATTGATTTATGTTTATAAATGGTGGTGTCATGGTTTCAGCTGGGGTGGAGTTGACTTCCTTTCTAGCATCTGGTGTAGTGTTATGTTTAGGATTTGGGATGAGAAATACTGTTGATTGACAGTGCAGTAATGTTTTTAGTTGTTGCTGAGCACTCAAGGCCTTTTCTGCTTCTCACACCACCCCACCAGAGAGCAGGCTGGAGGGGCACGAGAAGCTGAGAGGGGACACAGTCAGGACAGCTGACCCCAGCTGACCAAAGGGGTATTTCATACCATGTGACGTCATGCTCAGTATAAAGCTGGGGCAAGAAGAAGGAAAGGGGGAGACATTCGGAGTTATGGCGTTTGTCTTCCCAAGTAACCATTGCTCATGACGGAGCCCTGCTTTCCTGGAGATGGCTGAACACCTGCCTGCCCATGGGAAGCAGCGAATGAAGTCCTTGTTTTGATTTGCTTGCATGTGCAGCTTTTGCTTTACCTATTAAACTGTCTTTATCTCAACCCATGAGTTTTTTCTCACTTTTACTCTTCTGATTCTCTCCCCCATTGCAACTGGGCGGAGTGAGTGAGCGGCTGCATAGTCCGAGCTGCTGGATGGGGTTAAACCACGACAAGTGGGTATTGCAGAAATACTTAGAATAGAGCTGAGATAAGTGGGTCCTGTTAAGGATTCAGTCTGGATTTTCTGTTTCCCCTGTACTGTGCAATTCCAGTTGAGAGTGTATCTAGTTGTTCATGTGAGACTGACTGTGAAGTGTGTTCTCATGCAAGTCTTATAAATTAATAAACATAAATGTGTTTATTAAGAGTGTGCAGATTTATACCTCCCTTCATATCCTGGAAAATATTTCATTGTCACAAAGATAAATTGTCTTCTGAGTAGAAGGAAATAAATTCTAGTTTACGTTTGTATTCTTTGAAACACCAGAGACTCTCTCAAAACACTTCATGCCCAATTTCAGCATCAGCCTTTTGTAACAAATGTTGAGACTTGCCATGGACAACTTGCAACATGGAGAGGTATTGTTAGGAAGTTTCCTCTCATTTTTAATTGGGCCGTGGGGTCTGTTTGTGCCAGACCTGTGAGGCTTTGCCCAGGACCTGCCACAAAATTTTATTACAGGATTAAGACCCTGGAAAATGACCGAGTCACTGATGTCTGAGTCCTACCTCCAAGGACATGTACACATCAACAGGCATGGCAGAGATGGCAGATAGAGAAGCACCATGTCAAGGTCTGATAGAACTTTGCAGTGTGAAGACTGGCTAGAACATTTAAACTTACTACAACCACACACCTGGTATATTTGCACACTCAAAATGCAAGACGTGCCTGTGGGCACACAGTGTGTCAAGCACATGAGTAAACTGGAGCCTGGAGGAAAGGATTTGAACCTTTTTTCAGGGAATATGAAACATGCTTTGCTAAGAATTTTACAGTTAGACTGAAACCACATAAAAAAAAAGTATCTCAGCTTGTCAGTGTTTATTTACCCCCTCTTCAGGAATCCCTTCTTCCCCCTTACCACTTTGTGTTTTGTGGTAATTAGTAAAATATGTAGAAAGATATTTTTTTTAACCGAAAAATGAAAAGTCTAGGCACAGTCTGCATTCTGATCCAAAGTTTTTCTGTGGATGACACATTTTTGGATCCTGTCTGATTCTGGTGTCATACTGCTGGCAATAAACTGTATTTACTCTTGTTGTGCCTAATCATATATGCTAGTAATATCTGGGAAGATATTGGCAACATAGGTGAGACAGAACTCAAGGGCAGATGATCAAAAATTTTAAATAGCTCCCCAAGACGGGGAGTGTCTGGCAGAGGAGTTTGCCATATTAAAAATATTTAAGTGCTAAACGTAGTTGTTCCAGACAGAGATGTATATTGGAGTAATATGACCACCCAGAGCCAGGAAAGAGAATTACACCAGTGAACAGAGCACAGCAGATCTGCGCAAGGCAAGAAAGAGGCCACTCCTCAACAGGGATGCATTTTTAGCAGATATTAAAAGGAAAGCTTATGAAATTCACTTTTTGTCCTCATTTGCACTGGTAGTCAGTCCACTGGTGTTGCTAATCTTATTTCAAAAGGACAATTAGGCTAAGAAATAGCTTTGTTCCTTCTCTTTTTCCATCACAGGATGAGGTAGCCTTGCAGAGAGCCATGCTGCCACCAGCGTAATCCAACCCTCGGGTACCCCAGCCATCCGCCAAGCTGGGCCATTGTCATGGGGGACTTCTCACCACTGCTGGCCAAATCAACCCTGTGGCTTCCTACCCACCCCCCTGCACTCTCCACAGATTCACCCAGCTTTCCAGGTCTCACCACCCCAACCCCTTCCCCTGCCAGCCTGCCCCCCAGCAGTTCTAATGCAAGGACAGCCAGAGCATCACCAAGGTAAATTGTGGGCTGTAAACTACTTTGGGGGAAGTTTCAGCAGCTCTCTGACTGGTGTGGCTGCAGGATGGAGCAGCTCCTGGGAGGTCTCAGGCACCATGCCCTCTCCAGTCCAGGAGTCAAGGCTGCCTTCAGAGTCCTGGGGCAGTAACTGGCTCTAATGTCCCTGGCCAGCCTTTCTGGGGCTTCACCCTCCAGCTCCCCAGCTCTTCAACCCAGCAGACCCAAAGAGTCCCTCATTTGCCAAAAAAAAAATTCCTGTTCAGAGCAAATTGGAGTTGGCTGCATCTCCCTGTACCTTTCCATGTTTGTGTTGTAAGAGACAGATAACTGTAAAGATAGATTTGGGGTTTTTTTTTCCTCTCTCCAAGAGCTATATAAGGATGCTGAGAAACAGCAGTCTGTCAAATACCAGGGAAAGCTATGCTACAACACTTCAGTCTGGTAACTGCAGTCCCTTTCTCCAGTGACAAAAATTTTCTAACCTGGGAGATTCTCTGGAAACCAACATTCTGGAAAATATTTTTTCAGATGTCACTTGAACCTGTTTGAGCTTTGCCAATGTCTTTTACTGTATTTCCACTTAGATATCCAGCTTTAAAATGTCCTCATAACAACTTAGCAAGTTTTCAGATGACATAAAACCGGCAGAAGGGCCAATAGGCTGGACAGTAGGGCTGCTGTTCAGAGGGATCTAGATAGACTGCAGAAGTGGGCTAACAGAAAACTTATGAGGACTTTGTACCTGGGACAAAGTAACGCCATGTAGCAGGACAGTTTGGGGGCTGACTGGCTGGTGACCAACTTTGCAGAGAAGGACCTGGGGATCCTGGTGGACGGTAAGTTGGATGGTATGACCTTGCGGTGATGAAGGCTAGCCACATGCTGGACATCATTTACAGTACTGCACTGGTTGAAGAAAACCTATTCAGCACTTGTAAGGCCACTCCTGGAGTGCAGTGTTCAGCTTTAGGGTCCCCAGCAGCAGTTTAGCATCACATTAGATTTAATTTGTTCCTGGAAAATGGGAAAAGATGCAAAAACAGGGTTCTAAAGCATAAATCTGCACACTGTAGAGTGGTTTCTAAGTCAGACATTCAAATAACACTACGTATAGAGTTCACAAGCAGCACAGTACCCTGTGACTGCTGGGAAGCTGAAGTTAAGACAATAGGTTGATTCAGCAAATATCTTGAATGGGCATCACCTGAGACTAGGTGTATGTGGAGAAAGGCTACACTGCAACGTTGCTTTCCTCTGTAGGCGGGCAGCTGAGTATGCAATATCTCTAACATCTTTAATCTGTTTAAACCTACACACTGCCAACTTCCATACTGGATGGCAGTGAGACAAATCTAGCTGTTTGCTAGATACATGATATTGCCTTTCTGTATGCTGTTTGAGAAAAGCAGGTGCCTTCTACACACTCAAAAACATAAGCAAGACAAAAGAACAAATAAAATTTTAAATTTAAATTCTGTTTTCATGTTTTAGCAAGATCATTTTGTGTTTGCTTTTGAAAAATATGAGTGTTTTTTGCCAAAATATATTATTCTGTCAAAATCTGTCAGTTTTCATTAAACCTTTACCAGGATACAAAAGAAATAAGTAGCACTTCAACTGGAAAAGAAGGAAACTACTTGGACTGTGGAAGACTCATTTCCCTGCTTTGCCTCATTTGAAGAGTTTACAGAGTAAAAATAACTATTAAGGTTATTGTTTTTTTCTAGTCCTATCTGCTCAGCTATATTTTTGGTGGAAGGGCTTGATTTTGTGCTGCACACAGCCTAAAAATTAAATTTATTCTGAAACTTTGGTCCCAAAACGGTGTTGTTGTGCTAGTCTGCTTTAGAGCTCAGTGTCTCAGAGACTGGACTTGGTGACTTCTTGCTTCGTATCAGGTAAGTGCAGGAACAGGTCGTCACTGTTGTTTCAGTCACTGACAAGAGGCAGAATCTGCAGAGAAGATGTCTGATAGAAAAAAATACTTGATATGCAGTCAGAAAGCATGCAGGAGAGCTCCTTTTGTTTATTTTTCTCGCACTACTGTGAGTTGCCCCGCTTATTTCTCTGCCTTCCTTTTTATTTAATTACCCAAAGTAACTGCACTACACCTGATAATCCTTTTAAAGCAATACTGTGCTTGCCTCCCATTACTGAAAATTTGCGTTTTACACATCAATTCTTTAACTATAGAAAATCAAATGAAATAAGGACTGTTCCAAGATCTACTAACAGGCAGGACAAAAAAGTCCAGTTTGCTAGAGATGCCATGAACTTTGCTATTAAGAGTCTGATGATAAAAAATGGTGGTTTCCACAAGCATTGGGGGAGGGAGGCGGGGGGGGCTAAAAAATTCTTTATGTTGCAGAAATCAGCAACATAAAGCTAAAGCAACCTGGAAAAAAAGAGGGCTGTATCCCATTGTGGCCTTTGATAACAAGAAAATGTGATCTTTTCCACAGTAAGTTCATAACCTATAAAAATAAAGTTCAAAACAAACATGACAACTGAAGTGGGTGTTTTAATGATACTTAGTGTATACCAGCCTCCCTCATCCTGCTGTTTTATTGGCGACTAGAAGACCTGATAATACTGCATTATATAAAAAGATGGCAGAGTCACCATGTCTTGGTATAATTTTCAAGGGATCATAGAGTACAGGCACTCAAATCACAAATGAGTAGTGTGGTATTTAAATCATCAGAGTTTCGGATCCCAGAGGCTGGTGTAGTTATTTAATTGTGATGTGCCTGAGTGTTTTAAAATTGTTTAGCTCCGCAAGGACATCACACATTCCCCTACATAGAGACACATACGGTCAACATTTGCCATTATTTTCTATCCAAACGTTGAACAAATTCTTTTCCTGGAAGTGTTAAGAATATAGCTTCAGACCTAAAATTAAAGACTGATTACAGTAGAATAAAACTGAAGAACAGCTAATGAGGGTTATTCAGAATAGTTAGTCACCATTACACCCACACCAGCATTTCAAGGACATTAATCTTTTGGTGAATGTAATACTTCAGGGCGTCCAAGTATGTCGGAGCTATCTAAAAACATACATCTGCAATAGATTCTTAATCTGACATGAGCATTTTAAGGCAAATGACTAAATGGATTTATTAGTTTTCAGAACATAAATAGCATGCAAGCATTGTCGATAACATCTGCCGTGGTTTAGGCCAGACTGGCCACTGAGACAAACGACAGATGCTCTCCCCCAGCTTTCTCTCCAAGGACAGGAGGAAGAGAGAGAAAGAGACTTATGAGTTTAGAATAAACTAAACTACTTTAATGAAAATATTAATAAAATAATAAAAAGAAAATAATGAAATATATACAATATATACAAAACCAGTATCGAGCTCCCAGGATGACAATCACGTCACTGGCAGGCACTGGGAAGGTCCCAGACTGGACTCAGTGATGGACAGGAGCTGGATTCCAGACCTGGATTCAGGAATGCATGAATCAGGATCAAAGGCAAGAACAGAGAGAGTCCTCCTTGGACGACGGCCATTGAAGAGAGCTGACCCTTTGATCCCTCAGCTTTTATACTGGGCATGAGGCAGATGGGATGGAATACCCTGTTGGTCAGTTTTGGGTCACCTGTCCTGTCCACTCCTCCCCGCAGGTGGGACCCCTCTACACTTTTCCACCTCCAACCCTCCAACAGGGCAAGTAACAAAGTTAGCTGCCCTTGGGTGTTAGAGCAATAAATATAAGCAAGAGACTCTCTGCATACCATCCCTTGGCATATATTATAAATAATCAGGTCTTATCTCTCTGAAAGCGTCTCAGCAATATGTTGTTAATTTCAGAGAGTTCAATTAGTTAGAAGCAGCTCAGTTTCACTCAGTCTCACTCAGATGTCCCCATCCTAGAAGTGCTGTCCCATAAAATTGAAATTTAACATATTAGCATTTGTTGACACCTGTGGATGAGGAAAAAGCACTTCTCTTCAGTTGCCCTATGGAAGAGCAAGTGCAATGACTACAATTTTCTGTACTGGTGACTTCATTATGATTTACCTAACGAGTGCCACAGCTGTAGAAAGAGAACTACTGTCCAGTCTTGAGGGGTATACAGGGAGGATGATTACTACTGTCACGTATTACTAACCTAGTGAAGTTTAATATTGTTAATCTGTTAGAAAACAGGATGCAGTTTTTCTTACACAGCTTAAAAATGAGTATCAGCAAGTTGCAGACTAAGCAGGAAAGCTGCTGTTTTGCTCTGCTTCAGCATGACTCCGTTAAGGTCAATTGAGTTATACCAGTTTACATCAGATAAATTGTCATCATGTCATTCCCTTTCAGTTTTACTGGGGAATAATTCCAGTTGGTATTAAGTAGAAATGAAACACTACTTTCAGCCTCTGTAACAGGGCAGATGATGAAGGCTTAGTAAAAGGTGGTTCAACTTCAGCAACTGCCAGAACTTTGGGTTTTAGAAATCTCCTGGGTTGGTCGCATCCTCTCACCCAGTGTACCCTCCTGTCCTTGTCACTGTTCCACTTCACTGGGGGATGTACCAGGACTATGCTGGCATTGCCTATTGCTGCCATCCAACAAGGAAAATCAGTTGTCACACCAGGTCCGCCTGGCAGCCAGAGACAGCCTCTATGACAGCCAACAGAGACAGCTGTTGTTCAACATCCACCCTTCCCTGCCTTCTCCAAGGAAAAGCAAAAAACCTGTGATCTCTTCACTGTAAAGCCCTCAGAAAAGATGCATCTTGTGGTCTTGTACAAAAATGCACAGAGTTCTTTAGCGATGTACAAGAAAAAAGGAAAAATTAAGACCAACAAGGATGATTCAGTCCAGTGTGGATACTCCAGATGGAAACCCAAATTTCTGCCCTTGCCACAGCGGAAATACAAAACGGATAAGAATCAATCCTCAAGTTTCTTATGTTACCCCACTGTACACAGCTAGATTGGATCATTACCTTGTCTGCTTGCTCAGAAACTTGTTCAACTAATACTCTGCAGGGCAAATGCAAGGACCTGGTGCAAGTTCTATGCTTACTTCACTTTGAAAATAGTTTCCTGAGTTTTTTTGTGCTTCTCTTTTGGCTTTCAAATACTTAGGTTTCAAAATTGGCAACTTTCTTTTTATCCTTAGTTTCTACTTCATTTTTATTTTGTGTGTTTAACTTTGCCAGGTATCTTATTTGTCTGACACAACTAGGAAATATTTCCCAAATTCGTAATTCTTTACTGTCTTTTTACCCCTCTACCAATTTCCTTGAATGGAGAGAAATTATAGCCATCCTCATAAAAACAAACCAAAGCACAAGGTGTTGTTATGAACTGATGAAACTAAGTGCTCAGGAATTTTTTTAAATGACTGTAGACCTTGTTGAAGCCTGTTAAGTGCCATTTTAATACAAGTAGCTATTTCACTACCTTTTTTCATGGTATCATTTTTTGATGTTTTAGAATTTATCTGGACACATCCACTATCCAGTGGCATTACAATTGTTCGAATAAATCTTGGGTAGAAATTATATTGTACAAACTATTTTTTTTCAAAATACATAGAGGGGAGACTGCTGGGATTTGGGGGGTTTTCTGAGTATTTTGATTTTGTATGTTTGAACTAAGACAGGTATTAAAATCTTGAAAGTATGCTTAAACTGGTGCATGCCAAAAGCTTGCAAAAGCCAGTAAAACCAACACAGAGGGATAGGCAGTCATGAGTTTCCTTAACATTGGGAAGATCTAGAAGGTGATTTCAGTAGTTAAGACCTTGAGAGCCAGATGAAGTCTGCAATCGCGGGCATCTGGCCCAAGGATTTCTGACCTTCATACGAGCAGGTGACTGAGACCAAGGTGTGCATTAGGGTGTAGACCAACTGTGATATTTGAAAGACTGTTCCTGTGTGGACAGCCCTGTTCTAGTCAAGATGCTTGTGCCATAAATTCACATTGAGCAGCCCTTTATGCATGGTTTCTGATGGCATGTGGGCTTATGTGTACTTCATATGCCTTCTTAGATTTTACAGGAGAATCTAAAGAAAGAAGTTGCTGTGGCTTTCAGTGAGATCGGTTGTCAACCCTGAGAATATGTTTAAAAGTAAGGGGGATACAGAAAGTCATTGTAATGTATCTTCTGCTGTTGATCTAATGTTACTTTCTCAGTATGTATTTAGTGTAAAAAATGCACAACTATTTCTCCAACGTCCATCCTAGCTACAAAAACAGCAGCATAGGATCACCACCACCATGGTCCTGCTTCTGCAGAAGAGGTAAAATATCTCTCTTTATATAACTACCCATACTTTATCCTGCACTTCTAACACGTTCACTGCACTATTCCCGATATAGGCTTGGGTTTTCTGGGAGCAAAAAGATTTGTAGCCATTCTTCTAGGGGATTTTTGCTTCACAAAATTGGGCCCAGGGTCACAGGCAGCCGTGCCGCACAAAGCTGGGCTGTGGTTTCCAGGATGAATGAGTCCTGACAGAATATGGCAGGAAGAAAAACGTCCTTGTAACACAACTGCAGGTAGTTGCGTCTTAAACTTCTTTTTTGTTTGTGTAGGTATGACCAAAACCTGATGAAAGTATGTATATATACTACTCCCCCAGGAGAAATATTTAATTTAGCAGTGTTTCTTGAGTTGTCTGGACCTGTCTCAATAGGAAAATTTACCAGCTTAACTATACCGCTGTAATTCCCCATGGGGATGGAAGGAATAAGTGTGTCTGTGAAGGCAGTTATAATTCTGGCAGTAAATTTCTCCAGATAGACAAACCCTTCAGGTTTTGCCCGCAACAGGAAAATTCAGACCTGATATTCACAAGACATAATTGATGAAGTTGCAGCACAGGGATGACACAGCTGCTTAAACTTAAGGGAAAGAGCAAGGGGACCTGTTTGCTACTTTGCAATATATCCTAACATAAAGGACTGTCGTTGCCTAGTTTGGCATCATTTTGTGCCCACTCAGCGCTCTGTACACCTCAATTTTATTTAGATTAGACATTGATCATTTGAACCAAACTCGTAACTGATTTGTCTCGTTAGAGTCAACCTCATGAAGAAGCCTGTGTGCTCCCCATCCTCATGGTGGAAGGATATTGTCAACAAAGTGTCAGATTTTGCCAGCAACGGGTTATTGCGTGTGAGAGGCATAATACTGAGATCCCAAATGGATGTAACTATCCTAGAAAAGCAGACCTACAAAAGCACATTATTTCTTTATCTAGTCAATGACAGCGATGTTACACAGAGGTGCTTTGCAGACTTGCAGAAATACATCCTATCAGTCTTAATTTGCCTAAATTTGCATATCCAGGGCTGCTTTTCAGAGGCTTTCAAACCCATTTCACTTCTTGCCTGATCACTTAGACACATTATAACTTTTCTTATTTTTCTTCAGGCGGTGGGACAAGCTCTGGTCTGTACCCAGAATGGAAGGACCTGCATTACCATCACTTACCAGCACAGAGCACAGTTATTCTTGTTGTTGTTACCAATGGAAAAATAATAAGAATTCACCAGCAGTGATGGCAAGACATGAAGCATATTTTAATTTAGTAAATGCACAAACACTGCCGTAAAACATCAGTAGCTTGAGATCTTCTTTAGAAATGAGCTGTCAGGAGGAAAAAAAAAAAGAGCAGTTAGTATCAAAAGGCTGTTGCCTGACCTGGTGGTTTTACAGCCTTTTTTTTTCATAGTACATAAGTTCTATTTAGGACTAGGAGTCTTTTAACCTGATCAGTATTCTTGCCTTCAGAGAATATATACATGCTTTTTATAGTGAACTGAATATGAATGTGGGCTGCAGATAATTTTTCAGCTTTTCACTCAAGTGCTTACCCCCTCTTTTCCTACTCCATAAAATATGCAATTGAGCAGACTCCCTTGGAGCTAACAGTGACAGATATAATTAATTAGCTGTATAATCTTAAATTGTTGTTCTAGTTTCTCTGTTAATTTTTGTAAGAGGTAGTTTAAATCATTAAACTGAACTCTTGGTGCTAAGGACTCTAGTGATGGACCTGATCTGGAAGCTCAAATTAAACAAATTAAAATTTGTAAAATAGTTTATTCTGGTTTCAGACCTCTTAGCTCAGCTCAGCTCAAATTTAGGTTCATATTTAGTCCTTTAACCATTTCCAGTCCCAATTTAAACTGCTACAGATCTCTTTTAGAGATTTGTATTCTGCTCCTCAATTGTCTGTCCCTGGATTCCCTAAATGTTTGCTTCCTATGCTTCAATTTCTCTTTGTGTAAATCTGTGTCGTTGCTAGCTACCTCTACCTATAAAGTACCTTAAGACCAACTGACAGAAGAAGACTAATAAGGAGCGAATATGATAAAAAATATTTTTCATGAGGGTCACATTTTGCAAAGAAGCTTGAGGTTTTTGACTAATGGAATATCTGTATTTTCTTTCTCACAGTTGTAGGTAAATTATAATTTAATTGGCAATGTGGTTGGAACATGTGGTAACACGGAGTAAGCGTTGGTCCAAAACCTCAAGGCTAAATTTGGATTCTTTAAAAGAGAATCGGAAAGGAAAAGAGTTTTTTACCATTATTATCAGTAAATTTTCAGCATATAACAACATAAGAGTTTTATGGTTTTCATAAGAGTTTCCCTCTGCTTATTTTCTGGAAGAAATCTCAGTTCACTGGTTCTGGTGAAGTATCCTGCAGAGTTCGATGCCCAGAATATGAAATCTCAACCCATAATGGAAGACTATTGACTCCTTGGAGATGCACATAAACCCACAGCTGCCAAGCATATACTAAGGATTCAAGAAGTGTTAATAAAACATGTATTCTTGACAAAGTGGATAAATTGTCTGAAAAATAGGTTTCATAAGCACTTAAGTTTCAATCTCTTGTGATGTTGAATCCTTCAGTGCACAAAGGGATTCGCTAACAGTTCAATAATGATCATAACTTTATCAAAGATTTGGAAAATGGTAGGGCTTTTTTTTTTATTATTTCCTGTGTGACCCATGGTATTATAGAAGTTACATGGGGGGGTGTGGGAGTAGTAAATGCCTTGTTATTATTAATCAAACTAATTGTGACTCAATCATGGGTTTAGGAAATTAGAAATGTATTTTCAGACTCATCAAAGCACTAAGGATCTTTAAAACTTTTATGGCTAAACAATCTGTGCATCTTTTTTAATGAAGAATAAGCTTGGCTGAAATACATAAGTAATGAAACCTGAGGTGCTTCTAAACAGCATATGCCAAACATGCCCTGTTCCTGAGTGTAGGGCAGATATATCTTCTAAAAGCATTTACTGAACCATAACTAATTCACACTATGGTGTGCAAAGCCTAGAAAAAACACAGGTCAATCTCACTGAAAGGATTTATTAGACTTGCAGGTGGAGTGCCTAAAGCAGACCTTCAACTTCCTCAGATAAAGATAAATATAATGTATAAAATAGAATTAAGTGTCCTTCATTCAGATTACTTTAAAATAGAAGAGTGAAGATATTCACGTGATATTAGCATTTGGAATTAAAAAAAAGTACAAAAACTTTATGAAGATGATTTTCCATAAGCCAAAAATTATTCAGGCAGCCTGAGTCAAACACATTAAATCTGAATCTTACATGTTTTATCTCAGATACAAAGAAAAGCTACTGAATCACATTTCTCTGAATTCAGCCTGAAAGATATAAGAATATGAGACAGTCTCTAACAATGTACCTCAAGACTAGTATTCATCTCAATCATCGAGAATAAGCTGAAAAAGAATTGCTGAATATAATGAGCTTATTTTTTCCATTTCAATCATGAAACTGTGTTACCCAAGATAACGAAAATGTAGGCAAACAAGCTAATGGCAGATTGTGCAAAGACTATGCTCAATGCAATTTTAACTTACACTCACTCCTCATGTACTGTAACTAGATCAAAAGAAATCAACTCTTAAGCTCAAAATAGGGCATCTGCTCAAGACACGAACTGAGTCAAACCTGCAAACAAGCCCAAAGACTGGTCCTCTTTGGCCAGTGGAGCTGAAGTGCTCTTTGCAAAAAGACCTGCAACAGTCACTGAGAAGTGTGAAGCCTTCTAAAAAATGTGGCAATAAAAGCAAGCCCTGAGGGCTGGGCAATGGCAAGGGTCCCAGGCTGTAGTCACAGTGGGGCTGAAACAACAGGTCGTCAGGGAAAGAACAGACTAGGCAGTCTTGCTGCATAAAAAACTGATCCGTGGATTCAAGTTTTGAATGCCTCTTTTTTTCACATGAGCTCAGACAAATCTAAAACCGTTCACTAACCCACAGGTGTGAGCAAGGTGACTCTTCTGACTTCTGCCAGAGCTCATCAGCATAAGCCTTCCTGAAGCAGAAGGCTGGAAGAAACCAAAGGAGGTCGTCCCCCTGTATATCCTCAGCCCCAAGGCAGGATCAGCTACACCAGTGTCATTCATGGAAGATGTTTATTCAAATAGTTAAGATTTCCAATACTGGCAGCGCCTAACCACCAGCAACCTCTTCTTCACTCTTCTTAGTGTTGAAAGGATTACTTTTCCCTGATATCTAGCCTGAATCGTCATTGCTGATCTTCGTCACTGTTGTCTGCTAGGCATTTTCCAGCTGGCGCACACCCTTCATGAAGTGTTTTGCCCAAAGCCAGGTAGCGTACTCTAGCTAAGGCGTTCCCAGTGCTGAGCAGAGTAGAAGGATTATTTGCCATGTTTTACAACCTATGTTCCTGCTTAGAGTATCTCAGGTAGGTGTTTTGCAACAGCATGATATTGTTGAATTGTATCAAGATTTCATTCAACCATAAATTCATACCTTCCTTTCCATAAAAATTCCACCTGGTCAGTTATCATGGTCATTCCCCAGCCTGTACTTGTGCAACTGGTCATTCTCCCCCAAGTTCAGTTCCTAAAGCATGTCCCTGTTAAATATCACCTATTTTTTCAGACAATTTATCCAGTTAGTCAAGATCATTTTGCATTCTAATCCTGTCCTCCAGCATCCAGCCTTTCTCAATTTGACATTTTCTGGAGGCATACTCTTTTTCCCCTCTAGGTCATTAATGAAAATATTGAATATAACACGGCCAGGGCAAACTCTTGCAGAATTCCATTTATGCATCTGTTAGCAGGAGGGACTCAGAGAGAAGCAATCAGTAAAAGTTAGTACGCAGATGCATTTAACTCTTACAACCACCTCTTCTTCTAAGTCAGCACACTTTGATGTGAATGCAAACAATTCAAGTTCAAGCTGTACGGTTTAAAACTCCAAAGATGATTGCATCTGTTCTCATATGAGCAGTCCATTGCACAAGGGACCCATTTCAAAGCTCATTATAGTTAATGAATGGCCCGTATAAATTTCAGTGGGCCATGAATCAGGTTCAAAAAGAAGGCTAAACATGATCCTTCACCAACACTGAAATAAAGTTCTGCAGAAGTCAGCATTTGATTTTTTTAAAAATATTATGATCAATTAAATGAATTAATCAGCAGAACTGGCCAAAAATGGATTTTTCTCAAACTTTGGATTTTCACCAAATGATCACAGAACAAATTAAATAAAATTCAATTTTATTATGCAAACATCTAAGGGTAAATGAATAACCCACTCAAATCTAATTACCCAAATAATATCTCAGCATGGGCTGATGGTAGACCTCACCAGAACAGAACCATGAGTTCAGGGTCAGTCTCATCTAGCTTTCTCAGTTTGAAATGCTAAATACGGATTAGAGTGTCCCACAGCCTCCAGCAGTCAAATAATTTTGCAATTTTGTAGCTAATCACTTCATGGCTTATCTCCATAGATTCAGAGATAGCAAACTCATTGTAGAGGACTGCTGTGATTACTGCATAATGCTTATCAGGGAGCTCCTTAAACTAATTCCTGCCTAGACTAAATTTTATTTCCTTTAGAAAAAAAGAAGAGATTAAAGAGTTACTATTTAGAAAGAGTTTTACTGTAGCCTTCGGTGATGATTCCAGTAATTGGTTATTTTAATTCCAATGACTGATTTTAATCACAGTTAAAATTTTGCAATTTGGAGTCTAAATTTGGCTCATTTCAGCCAAGTTTGCAAATAATGAAACTCAAGGATTGCAAGAACCTTTCCCTTTTAAATTTCTATTTTCCATACAATTACTTCAAGTGTAATCACTTGTTCTTGTCTTTCACAAGTTAGAGGTATTCTTACAGTCTTTTTTATCCAGCACCCAGTTGTTCAGTCACTAAATTCTCCTTATTTTTCCTGCATTTTCCTTCAATCTACTTTCACCAGAGTCCTCTTTTAGTGATATCACCAAATGGCAAGCTGAGTAAAACACACAATCTGTGTATCTTGACAAGACAGGGTTTTTTAAATACGATCATTTCAATTACCACTAGATGTCTGCAACATTCAAATAAAAGTCCTCTGCACTTATACGTTGGAGGCAGACACCACGCAAATTTCCTATTATGACTTATCCTCTAGTGTTTGGACCACCTTTATGGATTCTTCCGAGTGAGCTGCCCCTTTTCTTTCTTGCTGCGTTCCAATATCTGCACCTAACTTTCCGCAGGGCCCCTTAAGTGTACGCTGCGCTCTGACTTTAATGACAAAGAGCTGTTGCTTTCTTCTTGTGTGAACTCATTCACTCCAGGATATCAGCAAGAGAGCAGGCACTGCTGAGAGTAGGACAGACCAGCAGTAATGCTGGGCAGGAGACCATCCTGTGAAAACTTCAGGTGCCAATACACACAAAACGCTAACCAGACTGTTCTTTCAAGAGGGAAGCGGGAGGGAGGGTGGAAGAGAGGAAAAGGAAGACTATTGAGAGACAGGCTACAGTACCATCTCTGAACAGACAGACTGTATTTCTTAAAGATAAGCTTATAATGTTTCACCTTTGTATTTCTTAGAGCTAAGCTTACAATATTTCATCTTACTGTATTTTGTTTGACAGTAAGATTTGTCTTTTTCTGAGTTGCAGTTACCTTGATTGTCTTCTTCGGGATGCCTTACACGTTAGGTCTTCTGTTCATCCATCACTTTGCTTTGGGAATTGTTCTTTCTCTCTGGGGCGCAAGCTGAGACTGTCAGAAGCGTTTGGCTGCCTGTTTGCATAATGTTGAATACTTTTTCTTGTGTAAGAGAGTTCAGTGAGTTGGTGGTCTAGCTGGAAATATCTCATTTGTATTTTGAAAGCTGGAAAAGAAAAGCCCAAACCATGCAGCCATTGGGAACCTTCAGCTGGGACAGTCACTTACCCTGCAAGTAGGTGCTGCTGCTCGCCTGGGCTCCCCGCCCTCTTGCCCTACTCACTTGTTTCGACCTGTTTCAGATGCTTCAGGGAACGAACCGTGAATATGCCTATATGAAAGGTGTTTGTTTTTTTACAAACCCTCAAGTAGACGCTTGCTGCGGTAGTGTTACTTCTGCCTGAGCTTTGCCAGAGAGGGGTAGTCTAGTCTATCATCCTATAAAAATATACTCTTTATCTTCCAGTAGACAGGACAAGTATTGACCTGAGCAGCCAGCACAAGACCTTCAATGTTGATTGAATTCTTCACGTACTCTTCCAATGCTATTACTAGACCTAAGTAGTGTGCATATTGTTGCTAAAAAGCTTCTTTTTGTGTTAAAAACATAGGAAAGAGAAATTCAGTATATTATTAAAGACTTCACTTGTGATTTTTAACCGGCTGCTTCAGCATCTGTGTTTTAGTTTTACTTTCAGGAAGTAAGCTTTAACACTCTTGACTGGAAACGACTGTGAAAATGTGAAAATGTGAAAACCTTCTCAGAAAGTTTTGCAAATAAAGCAAAATAAGACTTGTCTTTCCATAGAAATTGCCGGGCTACCTAAGAAGTTCAGATTTATTGTGAAGGTTGGAATTCCCTGTATGAGTAGTGTTCTATAGATAGGAAATTTTATATGTTTAGATATATAACTTTCCTGTTAAATTTTGAAACTACTATTATATACTAAATTATTATCGTAGTTTATTTGAACTGCAATATAACTTGGGCACATTTCCACTTTTCTTCCACTTAAATGTGTACTTAACCATTACAACTCCATGACTCTTGGAAGGAGCATCAGAGCTGCTCCTTACTCAGTGGGAAAGAATAACTTTTAAACAGCTCTAAATCCATTATAAATATGCTGCTTTCCAGATTCCTATTATCCTGTAATACAGAATATCATCCCAATAGTGGTTTTACTCTTCTAGCTTCCCACAGGGAGGAATGCAACTTGTCCTAGTGGCAGGATTTGCAGTATGTGAGATGCCTTCCCATCAGTAAAAAGCGAAATCTAAGGTTTTCTCTGCTCAGGGAAAACCACTGATATAACTTTATCAAACAAAAAGTAGTCCAGAATGATTCCACATGCAGAAACCACATTGTAAGGCAATACCTTTTAAGACAAGTAATGTGCAGTTCAGTGATTGTAGTTTGCAAGCCTTTTTGTACCAGGTTCTGCATTGAACAGTCTTTTGTTAATTAATTAGTTTATGAGTCTGGGATAAGTGTGCTACAATTCCCTTCTGAATTTCACTCATTAGAATAATCCATCCTATTACCTCAGTTACACAGATCAGCTTTATGTAACAGAAAAGTGAGATTTGGTCAACGATACTGAGTCAAATGCAAATGCAACCTCAAGAAAACAGGCGGTCTCTAGTCATACTAGGAACATACTCTTGTACTAATGAAAAAATGTAGAGATTATTCTGAGTTCATAAGATTCTGGTTGCCAGTGTTCCGCGTGTGAAGTTACACTTGTCTTTCTTTTGAAGTGATTTCTTACAGAAACAACCTTATATAATCAAACTGCCTGTCTGCCTCTGTGCCTCTCCTCACAGGAACTCTTGTATCTGTTTGAGGGCAATTAGCTTTCCAAAAATTATAGGAGACAGGCAGCTAGGTAGTTAAGATTATTACTATATCTCAATTAAAGAGAAGGCCAAGCTCATGTGATGTTACACATTAGGGTATCTATACAGCACAGCAGTTTTTGTAAATGTTCCCACTGCAGAAGAATCTTTCATCAGAGTTCACATCTCTGTAAAGATACAGACCTCTTTGTTGATTTGCGTGAATCCAGGAGAAACCAAGCACCATTTAATCTCTGGAGCAAATGCTTAGTTTTGCCTGCGTGCATTTAGCAGTTAGGAAACGCCTGGGGGCAATGTGACTCAAATTCTCTTCTTCTCGGCTTGGGCACCTCTGCTCTGACTACTTGGGAGTCCTATCTTGTAAGGTCTCAGGCAACTGGTGTTTTCACAGGAGATGCAGATACTCTGCTGTGTCCTTCCTCTCGGCATTCATTAAAAGCAGCTCCCTGTACATTACATGCGGAGCTAAACCCTGATGGTGTACATGGGAAATCCTCAAAGCACATCAACAGGATCAAGCTCATAAGGGACCTGGCAGGATAAGACACCGGAGTGGTCAGCCATACAGAGCCTGAGGGCATGTATGGAAATGCATATCGAGGCACGCAGGGACCTGTAAAGTAAGGTAGCTGTAAGTGCTTGCTGGGTTTGGCAGCAGCCAAGTGCCTATGTTCTATTCCCTATTCCTATTCTCTTTATTGGGTCTTATCTTGCATTTTTTTTGGCAGCAGTGGGAAGGGGAAAAACCTTGCCTACTTTCTCTGCTGGTATTACACTCTCTGGAAATACAGGTTATGCCTCAGAACACTGAAATGCCAAACCAGAGAACCCCATGGTGGCAGGGGAAGCACCATAGCAAAATCAGCTTTGAGATCTGCATGTGATCAAGATCCTTGCTTGTCCCACCTGCCCTCAAGCATCTTACCACGAAGGCACAGCCTGAGGTCTTATTGACTTTTCAGCTCAGCCTGCACCCAGGCTAAGTCCCAGTAAAATCAGTGTTTCAGTGAGAATGAAAATTTGTCTAACAAAGACTAAGCACAGATTTTATCAGAGAAGTTATTACAGTCAGGCTAGAGATGGCAGCTGACAAAAAAAAAAAAAAAAGAGAAGGATACCAGGTTTAGCAAGACCATGACAACTACTATAATAGGGGAGGTGTGGCTAAATTATGTGCCAAAAATGTATCTAGTAAATGCAGCTATTCCCTTCTGATCCTCTCTGTGCCTGTAGAAACACAATAAATTATATTAAAGTATTTGTAATACAACTTTCTTGAATTAAGCCTGACTTCACAAGTGCATTTTTCTCTGCTACCAAATGGCAAAATCCACACATCTAATTTTAAACATATTGCAGCAGGTAAAACGTGTGCTCAGCCCAAAATCATTAAGTCCCATTCACCAAGCATTTTACAAAAGGTTGAAAATTATTTTCTTTCACATTTAGCTCTTTGGTCTCTCTCTCACTCCCTACCCACCATTTACATGAAGAGAAGTGCCAATGTGAATATTTTCTTGAGTTTTGTTTTTTTATTAACTCCTGTTAATTCTCCCATGAGCATTTTGATAGCAAGCCAGCAATTACATTATGAAACAAACTTGTCTTTCTGCTACCAAATTGCAAAATCAAAACAAAACAGAGGAATACTACCATATGAAAAAAAAAAATGACTTGTTAACTAAGATCATTAACCATGTTTTATTCTTGGCTTTCATCTTTTACTAAAGTTTAACTGAACAATATTGAAAGTAGGTAGCCTATCCCACACAAGGTGCATTATCTCTAGCAGGGAACACAGTTTCTCCTGTTGTCTGCAATAATGTTATATAGTATTACTGACAACAGGAAATATCATTGCCTGCTGTACATTTAAGAACAATAAATACCGAGGCAAATGGTAGAAGATCTTTTGTTCTGCTTATCTATATTTCAACTTGGACGTATTTGTAATAGATTTTTACATCCACTCTCTGATATGCCATGATGCTGAATAAAATGTACCTTGGAGTATTTCCCAGCCAAGAGGCAAGAGGGAAGAAGTGTGGAAACTTAGCACCTTGGCTAATAATCAGAAGTCCATCATCTTTCTTGCCTGACTCATACAGTCAGAAAAAACTAATGTCTGCCACAGCAAGTGAAAATTAGCAGGGCCTGACTTGAATATAAATGCTACCCAGGTCGTGATTTAACATCTATAAAACATTATAAACCCTTACATACCATGTGTTTTGGAACTGAACTGGGTACACAGTAGGTATCCAGAACAGAAGCAAGATCCACATCACAGTTTTGATATGAAGTGCATTTTTTTTCAGTTATTAGCAAAACCAGGTCAGAGTGAACTTTTTATTTTCTGTGTCATAAATGGAAAAAAGGGAAAAGATAAGGCAGAACTACAAACAAATATATTTCACCTACTTTTTCAAGGATTTCCTCAGTGGGAGTAAATTTTTCAGGATCCAGGTCTTTCAGAATTCACAGAGCTTCGGAAACTTTTTTCTAACAAAGCTACGCTGTTCGCATGTGTTTCCAATTCATTCATTCTTCTAAATTCTGTGCTTGGCAAAATGAGAGGTAAATTTAGTCTGCAGCTGTTCCCACAGGCTGTTGAGTTTAATTGAAAGTAGATGTGACCCAGCGTCAAACTGGGCATTAAAACAGAAGACTGCTTGCTGGAAACGCTTGGTGCATGAGACTGATAAACTCCCTGGCTGCTGAGCAAAGGTTGCATTACTGTATGTGTGAGTGACAGCAGTGACCTGGAGGGAAGAAGTCCTGCTCTGGACCCCTCTAAAAGATGAGACTTGTGTTTGTCCTACCGCAGAAGATGGCTGTACAGAGTTAGCAGCCGTGCCACTGCATTCAGCACAGTATGCAATTGAAAACTGTATTTGGCAAGTGTTTTCCCCATTCGGCTTTGTCCTTTCATATGTATATGGATAAGCAAATTAAGCCCCATTCTTCGTGTGGTAATGGTTGGACTACCCAAAGCAAAGCAAACACTCTCAGCAGACAGTGATACCGCCTCTTACTGACATTCCAGGTACCAATTTCTTACCAGTTAGGGATTTCCTCCTTGAGACAGCCTGTTTCCATTGCCCACATAATTCCTCACCCTTTGCTGTTCAGCAATCCCACTTTATAAGTTATTTATCTATCTATCTGGAGAAAACCAGCAATAGCCCCAGGCAAAGAGCTGTGGCTTGCCTGCTTTCCCCTGCTGGAGGCGAGGCGCAGGACTTGCCGGGCCACTCTGAGAAGGCAATTGTTTGCTGGGGAAAGGGGAGGTTGCTTGATTGTTGGTTTGCGGTTTTCTTTTTTGCAGTAGGCAAGGGTTGCAGGGATAGGCAACATCTTCACACCGGATCAATCACTTTAACGGAGAAGAAAATCCTCATACCTGTTGCCAGGCATTCATGGCTGCTCTTCGGGTATGAACATTAAAAAAAAAAAAAATCTCTGAAGGGTGGAGGAGAGGAGACGACCGAGGGGTTAAAAACATGCGAGGGCTGCCTAAGAAGGGGTAGCGGTGGAGAGGCGAAAGCCCCTGCAGTTATGAGCATTAAAACTCCTTCCTCCAAGTCTTTCAAAACCTGAGCGGCTGTTCCTTGCAATCCGAGGCAGAAAAGCAGGCGGCGTTAGTACTTTGACACCTCATTTGCAAGCTGAAGGTATTTTCCTTGCCGGCCCCCTTTTCCGTGAGAGGACACCTTTGCTCAGTGTGCCTGTTCCGCTGCAGCCTTCCCTCCCTCCCTGCCCCCCCTGTGACAGCCCGGAGCCCCGGGAGCCGCCGCGGCCGCCTGCCCGGCTGCAGCGCGGGGAGAGCCCGCCCGGCTCCCCGGTTAGCCCTTTCCAAATCGGTTGCCAACGGGGCTGTAAGAATTTAATAACACGCTGCACCCTTTGATTAAAGAAAAAAAAAAAAAAAAGTTTAAAAAAAAAAAAAAAAGCGCCTTCTAAGAAGACTGCGAGCTCCGGAGCAGCGTTAATTAAGTGTGGAGCAACTTTAATGGGCAGGAATACACTTTCTGCCTTTCGCACGCACAAGTCGGTGTAGGAAACACTCGAGCTACCCTGCGTAACTAAATTTAGAAAATACAGCGAAGTACTTTGACGCGCCTCTTCGGGACTGAGTTCTCCCCCAATACAACTCGCAAAAAATGCCGCCTCCGATCCAGCGTTAAACGGCATGAATGAGTTTAGCAACACAGTCAAACGCCCTTGTCACCCTGTCAGCTCCCCCTCCCAGCAGCTTTCAAAGAATTGGGGGATGAAACACCTAAAAGAGATCCCGAATCCCGCCCTAGTGGCTCCTTTCGCGTTTCCAGCCTCTCTTCACCTACGACGAGGACATCGTCCTGCCCCGGCGGGGAGCCCTGCGCCGCCCCATCGCCCCCGCCGCCGGGCGCTGGGTGCTCGGCAGAGCCGGGGGCGGGAGGCGGGTACCTCCCCCTTCTCATTTCTTTCCAGGCGACTTCCACGAAGATTTGCTCTCCCTCTAAAGACGGCAGAAGCGACAATACGCCTGCAAAATACACACACACACACACACACCGGCGCCCCTGCAAAAGGACCCGTGTGATGCCGGCGGGGGCGGCCGGGAGGCGCGGGTACCCGCGCCTCCCGGCCGCCCCCGCCGGCATCACACGGGTCATCCGCGGATCTGGCCGCAAACGCCGAGGGTTTCCCCTCAGCCACCGGTGCCGCTCGGTCCTCCCCCGCGGCTGGACAGCCCTAGGGTGGGAGGGGGAACGGGTGGCGGGACCAGCCACCGACGGGGCGCACACGCCGGGTGGCGCTGCGAGCCCGCGGCAGGACGATCCGCACCGCCCCCGCACCCCTGTGTGCGTGGGGAGGGGGTGTCAGTGTCTGTGTCCGAGCCGGGGCAGAAAAGGGAAAGGGGAGGGATGGGAGGGGGGCAACATCTTCACCCGAAAGAAGCAGCCGTGCAGCGACGGGGAGAAAGTCCAGGCGAGGAGCCGGGGCAGAACAAGGAAAGGGGAGGGATGAGGGGGCAACACCTCCACCCGAAAGAAGCAGCCGTGCAGCGATGGGCAGAAAATCCAGGCGAGGTGCAAAGCTCGGCAGCAGCAACCGGGATGGGCGAGTGGCCGGCCGGCTTTATTGCCAGCGGAAGGCACGCTTGTAAGGCGGGGGGCAGCTGGAGGTGGCGCCGAATATATAGACACACGCATACATATACTCCTGTCTCAAGAGATGCAGCACAGCGTGTCGCCAGCAAAAAAAAAAAAAAATAAAAAAAATAAAAAATTATTATTTCCCCCATCCCCACAAAGGAAACTTGCACGGCGTTACATGTCCCCAAGAGCAGAAGCTATTCCAAAGGAGCCTCCCACCCATCCATCGCTCTTTCCCTAACCAGGGACGAAGTTTCTGTGTCACAATTTGAGGAGTTTCAGTTTTACCGGTGCACCACCCTCCCTTCTCCGTCCCCGACCCGAGGGGGAGCCCTGGGGCCCCGGCCGGGAGCAGGGGTTGCCCCGCAGCACCGCCACCCTGGGGTGACCGATGCTTCACCCGCAAAAGTTGCGGGGCTCCGGGACCGCTTTTTGCACTTTGCACAGCAGTATCGCTCAGCCTGAAAAAAGCAAACCTCCAAATGCCAAAACCATCATCGCTCCCCAGGAGATGGGTCCATTTTCCAGGCTTTCACCGGGCCTTACGGGCAGTATAAATATGCCTCTGGTAGAATTGTTCACCGCTCAAGGAGTAATGCAGTGTCCCAGTTTGTTTCGAAATCCACAAGTGTAAAATGGAGTTTCTCTGTATTTAGAGTGCCCCACCAAAGCTCCTATGCAGTATTGCTTGTCATTATCCCCTATTTCCCTAATCCCTTTTTTAAAAAAAAGTGAATAATTCCAAGCAGCAGTTAGAAAACCACAGAACTGGAAATGCAGTAATTGTCCTAAATGGCGCAGGTTTTCTCAATGCACACTTTCCTGAGGTGTAACAATTTCCCCCTATGCTATAGCACAAGATGGCCAGCTAGCTTGAAAAGATGCCGTACACACAACAGTCGAAAAATTGGTGTTCTACATTTTAAAGCACATACTGCAGAATGTACTTTTTCTCCATGGAAATGCTGAGAATTTTTTTTTTAATATCTTTAGTATAATAAAGCAAAATGTAATGGAGTGAGCTAAGAAAGCAGACCCCGATTTATGCTAAGAAACGCAAGGTTATTCTGATACAGCAAAAGAGTTTTGTCCTTTTATCATGAATCTGGTGAAAGTGTGAGCAATTGCACACCTAATTTGTTCACACCTTTTCCCAGCTCGTCCTTCCCAAAGCTAAAACAGAGGTCGCTTCACGGAATGTAACTGAAGTGTGGCGGGTTTTGGCAAGTGCATACTTACAACCATTTGTACTGAAAGATTTGTTGGACTGCATCACGTATCCTTACTCCGCTGCCTTTACAGCTGCGAAGGTGTTGACGGCTGGATTAGCCATCACATCCACAAACAAAGCGTTTGAGATCTCATTTCTTGCTTTCTACTTTCACATTCCTAGACTGGAAGCAAAGGAGAAGCCAGCACCCTTTAATCGCTGTTTAGACTCGGCAGGCACAGGCCGAGGGTAGTGGGAAAGGCACTACGGCGGGCAGAAATGAAGTGGTGTTTTAAATCGCTTCAGCCGTGCACATCTCCCATCACTGGTCTATTGAAAATTTAAACTGGAAAATGACAATGAAAAGCCGGAATAATGGGAAAAGCAGGACACGCAATTCGATAGACATTGCTACGAGCTTGAAGGGGAGAGACTTAAGAGGTCAGAGAGCAAACGGGAATGGCCACAATCATCTGAAGGCAGTTGGAAGGTAAGTTGATGGACACCGGTTTGACCTGTGGGTCAGCAAACTAGTTTAACTCTACCTTGATCTGCACAACGCAGAGACAAGTTCCCGGCTCCTATCAAACAACTCAATGCCCTTATCTGGAAGGGTTTAGTAAAAGTAAATCAACTACAAAAAAGAGCTATTCAGCCTTCAAGTGCTCAGTTTTGCTGGTAAAAAAAAAAGAAAAAAGAAGAAAAAAAAATGAGTGTTCTCACACAGCCCCGATTCAAACCAGCAGCTTCCAAGCAGCAGAAGCACACACTCCTTTCCAGGGTAAGGATGAGTTTCGTAACTGGCTCTATCCCACTGCCAGACTGCCCCAAGACGGAGGAACCACTGCCCTAAACAAATCAGCAAGCTCCTGGCTAGTGGCATTTTGGATGCACTTTCTTTTCAGGGGGATATCAGAGAAGCGGTGTTAGAAGTTACCCACTGCTATGTTTCCCTTTCCTTTTCACTTGGTGCATAGGCCATTCCATCAGGACTGAAACCTCCAGGTAACATAAACGCTGCCTCTTGCTCCCACTGGGGAAATCTGGCTACGCCACTCCATTTACATGGCCTTAAAAAAAAAAAAAAACAAAAAAAACCAAACCAACAACCAGAGCAAACTGTTGCTTTGTTTCAGTAGGAAACTTTGCAGGCCACTGATGGCTGCATCTGTAATGAAGCAAATTCAGATTGCAGCTCAGAGAAACTCAACCAGAACAACTCCTGTTCCCAGTGCACGCTGAAAGCCCCTTCTAATCCCTGCACCCTGCACAGAACCAAAATCTTCAATGCGTCTGGAGTAGACTCATCTGCACTCTTTTGCTCCACGTTTTAATACCTGCTGGTTAGGTTATCGCTAATAACGTGCCTCACATGTATGCACAAAAGACCTTTCTGCTACGCAGATTCCATGCTCTAGCCCTGATTTTTCAGTACCCTGAAAGTGAGCATCACCTCCCTATGTAATCCAAGAGGAACAACATTTCCCCACGTCCCCCCTACAAAAAAAAAGTGGTAAGGGAAAGTCTTTTTGTGCCAAAGCGCTAAGCAAATGCCCTAACTGCTTTTCTACCACGAGCAAAAGACGCCAGGTTTTAGGAAACCCTCGCAATATTGTTTTTATTGTTGTTCAGCGACAGCTACGGAGAAGATTTAAAGGGCACAGCAAGGGTGGTAGCGCTGGGGTGGTTGGTTGGCAGCATCCCGCAGCCCTTGAAATCGCCCCGATTCTCAGTCCTGCGGCAAAAAAAGCCCCCGGACGAGAAAGGAGTTTTCACGCACAACCGCGAAGTTTCCCACCCCCGAGACCTGCAGAAATTAGCGCTCGCTACGGCAATTAGCATTGCTCCCAGCCACAAACACGTTACACACACACACAAAAAAAAAAAAAAAAAAAAAAAAGAAAGCGGAGGACCACTTTTTTGTCTTTTAAAGCAATAACGGCCCTTAGCATTTCAATATTAAATCACCCTCACCATGGACCTGGCGCGATGTGAAAAACAAAGTCCGAGGAGGATGCACAGCGGTCCCTCATACACAGTCGGTTTTGCGAGAGGCACCATGTCGTTAGTTCGATAAAAATATTTTTTCTAAAAAAAAAAAGGTGTTAATGCCTTCCCTTTAGCTTCCTCTGCTAGTGCATTAAGAAAAGCACGAAGCCGAATGCCAACTTACTCGTTTTACCGCCTTAAGGCTGCTCTCATTAGGTGCTACAATTTTCAACGGGACTGCATTCGTTGTATTGTCACTTTTCGCTGAAACTCTAGGGAACGGCTCATGCCATGCGAGTTCAAAGTAAATCATTGCCTGCAACGATGGAATTACAAAGAAGAAAAACAATTGGCTGACCTAAGGTAGAATGTTTTATCTGGAGTTTATTAATACCATTTAAAATATTACAGATAAAAATCAATTACATTTCATGCATTTAAAATGCAAATCTAAAATGTTCCAGCGAAGGGCTTTCCATTTCAATGTGAAATATCCAAATTATTTCAACATTACAATGAGACAATTAGTTTGCAGCATTGCAAACCGCTAATGTAGTGTCAGGAGTGTTTATTAACATTTATCAATATTATTTTCAGGAAATACACATAGGCCAACGTTAGTTCAGTTTCACTTGGACAGTTTATTTAATACATGGGTCGTGGCAAACCCACTTTATGAAATATAGGAGAACTCTCACTGTAACTATACCTGAACTGCCAGCAAATGCAAATAAGTACATGCTCCATTAAATTAAATGTCATTCAACATTTATCAAATATTGTTTCCTTAATTACAGTTGTATGCCTACCTAAATTAATATTCAAGCAAAACCTATATCCTGAAGTGTGATTTGATGTACACTTCAAGGAACGAGTCCAGAAAAAGAATGCAGTGAACCAGGACTGCAACAATAACGCTTTCTCGTGACAGGAAAAGAAATTTAAAAAAAATTAAAAAAAAAAAAAAAGCTCAAGTGTACTTCAATATATTTTCAAATATTTACTGGAAGTAATTTACAAGAAAAATACTATACAAAATCGTCTCCTGGACAACTGCACCTCACACCGATACATTGGTGGAGTTATATTTTAATTGTTAGCTAATCTAGAACGATTCCCCAGTTGTACAAACCTATAGGTTCAGACGTATTTTACAAATATTTTATTTTCCTATCCCGCCCGCCCCGGCCTCCCTTTTTGGCATTGGAACTACAGCTTCGCTTGAAAACCACGGTGCTTCTTCATTTGTTTGGAGTTTAAAAATATACCTAATTATTTTCAGCGTATTTCGCGATTCCTACTCAAACGGGAATTATACAAATGCGCTGGCAAACGGAAAGAAATTTGGACTCGGGGAGTTAACGATTCGTTAAAATTATAAAAAAAAAAAGGGGGGGGGGGGGGTAAGAGGAGGGGAGAAGCACACCGCCGCTCCGGTCCCGGGGAGCAGAAGGGCTCGGAGCAATTAACGAGACGAGGGCAGTTCCGAGTCCCGGCTCGACGCTCCGTGGGGATAAGGCCGGCGGCCGTCGGGCGCTGCCGTCGGAGCATCCCCCCACCACCACCCCCCGCCCCGTGGCGGGGCAGCCCCGACCCTCCCGCCCGCGGCTCCCGGGGCGCCGCTGCTGCACCGGCGCTACCGGCGGAGGGAGGGGGTGCGGGCCGGTTTCCAGCAGGAAAGCGAGTGGGAACGTGGGGTTTTTTTCCGCTCTAAAGGCAACCCGAGGGGGGGTGTGGGGTCTCAGGGAGGCGGTCGCGGGGCAGCCCCGCGGGGGGGGGGGACAGCGGCTCTCGCCCCTCTCCCAACCGCTCCCCTGTCCCCGCGGCGGGGGTTGCGCGGCCCGGCCCGTGTCGGGGCTACCGGGCGGGCAGCGGGGCGGCCGAGGGGGCTGAGCGCGGTTCCTGCGGAGCCGCGCCGGTTACTTACGTGTCCGCGTCCCCGCCGCGGGGCTGCGCGCCCCTGGGGGGGGGGGGGGGGGGGGGCGGTGGCGGGGCGGGAGGGAGGGAGTTGGGGGGGGGGGAGCGCGGCGGCCCCGCGCCCCCCGCCCGTCACTCCAGGCCGTTGCGGTGGCCGGGCTCGGGGGGCGGCAGCAGCTCCGGGGAGTGGCAGGGCGGGCTGCCGGCCGCGCTGTGCTCGCTGTCGGTGTCGCTGCCCTTCTTGCCGCCGGGGCCGGGGCCGCCGCCGGGACCGCCGCCGCCGGGACCGCCGGCGCCGCCGGGCCCGCTGTGGGTCTTGACGTGCTTGCTGAGGTGGTCGCTGCGCATGAAGCGCTTGTTGCAGACGGGGCAGGCGAAGCGCTTCTCGCCCGTGTGGGTCCGCAGGTGCCGCTGCAGCTCGTCGGAGCGGGTGAAGCGCTTGCCGCAGAAGAGCCAGTTGCAGACGAAGGGCCGCTCGCCCGTGTGCCAGCGCAGGTGCGCCTTCAGGTGCGAGGTCTTGCCGTAGACCTTGCCGCAGCCGGGGATGTGGCAGCTGTGCAGCCCCTTGCGCCGCAGGCTGGCCCCCGCCGGCCCCAGCCGCTCGGCCTCCTGGCAGTTGGGGCAGTCGCAGGTGGCGCGGCCCGAGTAGCGGCGGGCGGAGGAGCGCGGCGAGGCGGCCAGCGGAGCGGCGGGGCCGCCGCCCAGCATGGAGCCCCCGGCGCCGGCCAGCGGCGAGGGGGCCGAGTCCGGGTAGGAGCCGGGCAGCACCGGCTTAAATCCGTCCATGAGGTGCTGCCCGGCGGGGCTGAGGAGGTGCGAGGAGGCGCCGCTGCTGAAGGCCGAGTGGCCCAGGCCCGAGTAATCCGAGTTGTAGCCGCCCAGCGGCGAGTGGAGCGAGGTCTGGAGCCCGCCGGCCGCCGGGTGCAGCGAGCCGGGCAGCGCGGCCGCCCCGTTGGGGCTCTGCACGTCGATCCAGCCGGCGCCCACGTCCCACCAGCTGGAGGCGCCCGCCGAGCCCACCTCGCCGGCGGCCAGCCCCGGGTGCGAGGGCTTGAACCAGGACTCGTAGGGGTGCGCCATGCCCACCCGCGGGTAGATGCCCTGCAGCCCCTCCACCGACGTGTGCACCTTGGAGATGAAGACGGGCTGGTGCGCCGCCGCCTCCTGCCCCGCCGCCCCGCCGCCGCCGCCGCCGCCGCCGCCGCCGGCGCTGCCCGGCGCCTGGAAGACGGAGTAGTCGTTGGCGAAGGGCGAGCTGGCGGCCGCCGCGCTGCTGGAGGTGAGGGAGAAGGCGCTGGAGCCCGGCGAGCCGCCGCAGCTGAACGAGTCCGAGACGAGGGCGGCCGCCGCCGCCGCCGCCGCTGCCGCCGCCGCCGCCGCCGAAGAGCCGTTGCGCGCCGCGCCCGCCACGCCGAAGCCCGGGAGGCCGGAGCCCACGGCGCCGCAGCTGCCCGCCGAGGACGAGGAGGAGGAGGAGGAGCGTTTCCAGGGGTGGAAGCCTTTGCCGAAGGAGGACGCGCTGTCGGAGAGGGCGGACGGCGAGGGGCTGGGGCTGCCGATCTTGTTGCAGGTCGCGGCGAGCATGGCCAGCGGCGTGGAGCCTACCCGCGGTTCCTCCTGCGGGCACAGAGGGGAGAGGGGCCGCCCCGCCGGCGTCAGGGACGGAGCGGCCCCGCCGCCGCCGCCGCCCGCCGCCCCGCGCCCGGCCCCGCTCCGCCGCCCCGGCCCCGCTCCGCTCCGCTCCGTTCCGTTCCGCCGCCCGGCCCCGGGCGCAAAGTTTCGCGACTCCCGCGGGAGGATCCCTTCGCCGGAGCCGCCACCGCGGCTCTGCCTCCAAGCGCCTTCCGAGGCTTTTTTTTCACTATCCGACCCTCCTCCCACGGAGGAGCTCGGGAAGGGTTAAAAAAAGGGGGGGGGGGGGGGGGGGGAGAAGAGAGGGGGAAAAAGTTGCGTCTGTTACCGTAGCTTAAAAGATGCCCCCGGCACGGCGGCAGCTACGTTTCAGCCTGTTCCCTTTCCCCGGGACCTGGCCGGTCCCCGTCCCTCAGGCCGGTAAGACTGTTTTCTTAAATATAGAATTGCAGGGTTATCAAATTACTCCTTTTTTTTAAAAAAAAAAAAAAAGCTTCCTTAGAAAAAAAGCAAGCCTCATTTGCGTATCAACGATAATTAAATATATATAAATTTAACATATGTACATATGTATGTATACACAAGTTCAACGTACCTGCTGGACACGGCGGGCTGTGTTATTTTAAAGGGAAATAAAAAGCCACAATCTGTTGCAAATTAGAAATTGCACACGAAAAACGATAGTGCTGGGTTTGGGTTTGGTTTGGGGTTTTTTTTTTGGTTGTTTTTTTTTTCCTTCCAGCAGTCACATTTAAAGAAGAAAGGCCACTTCTCCGGGGGCACAGGAACAGCACAGCCCAGGCGCTGTAGGTTGTTTCTACAAATGCCCTTAAAACCTTTTCCTGCTCACTGAAAAGTGACTCTGCCCCCTTTTCCCCCTCTCGCTCTTTCTTTTCTCCTAAACTCACTTGTACTTAAGTTAAAAAAAAAAAAAAAAAAAAAATAGAGAGAAAAAAAAAGGCTGAATAGAGGAGACTGATAGCCCCGGTCAAGACAGGGGTTATTTTAACCCCCTCCAATCGACAATAAAAAGAAACTAATTAAACCAGCAAGAGAAAAAATCCTTAGACTCACCCCTAGAAGTGAAGTTGCCATCACACAAAAGTGCCCTCCTCTCAGAGGATCTTTTTTATATTGATAAATCAGAGGCAGTGTTTTTTTTAGAGGTGTGCAATACAATGATCAGTTCCGCCCATTCCACCACAATTGTAGCTCCCTCGCCGGCTTTGAAGTGCCGCTGAGCCGCCGCCAGCCAATCCCCGGCCCCGCCGCCTCGCTCGACGACGTGACTGCGTGAGGTCATCAGCGCCGTCGAGCCCCGCCAGCGGCGGGGCTCGACGGCGCTGATGACCTCACGCAGTCACGTCGTCGAGCGGCGCGGGCCACGGTCCCGGTCCGCAGGACCCCCTCGTCCCGGGTCGGGCTGCTTCGTCCCGGCCGCCCCTTTCCATCACACCCCCCCCCCGGTGCACGTAATCTGACAACAGGTTTTGTTTTTTTGTTTTTTTTTGTTTTTTTGTTGTTTTGTTTTTTTTTTTCCCGCGGAGCGGTTTACGTTTGTTTGTATTTTTTTATAGCATCATCCCCATCATCTCAGCCTTACCATTATTTATCGCCTCCCATATATCGTATCCCATTTCTCCGCGGGGTCCCCCCCGCCCCGACCCCGCTCCCCTCTGCTTCAGTCCTCCCTCTCCCGTTTCTTTCGGTACTTTTCGCTGCAAGGGCTGGGGGGAGGGGAGGGGGACGGCGACGACCCACTTCAGGCGACTGCTGGCTGCTGTCGCCCCGTGTCGTCGTGTCCCCCCCTCCCCTTCCCTCCTCGCAGACCCGCCTGCTGGGGCCCCCCCGGCCCGGCCCCGCTCGCCCAGGTACTCTCACCCCCCGCGGGTTTACCGCATCACCGTCCTCACGGAGCTTTGCTTCGTGGGGGCTGTTTTTTCTCCTTCTCTCGGCCTCGGTTTTGACCCGTTCCCGTGTCGTGGGGATATTGACTGTACATCATATCTATTGATCAAGGGGGTAACGTACATTATCATACTTTGAAGTAAGAGTGAAGTAAATTAATGAACTGCTTTCTTTCTCTGAAGGCTGACGGTTACCATAAATGTCGCGTTTCTCTCCGCGAGCTGCTCTGAATGATTTTAGCCTGTTGAGAAGGCGTGACAGGCCAGCCCAGAAGGAGGAAGGGGTGGGGGAAGGAGGGAACTCCGTTTAACAAATAAAAAAGAATTAACTTCATTGCTTTGGTCTCCTTCTATAATGATATTCATTTTACAGACCTAATGCACACTTGTTTAAATTTCGGGTTTAATTTAATCAATACTATCACCCGCGAAGAGGGGAAGAACATTTCCCGGAGATACTCCCTCGTATGAATGCTTATTAACTTTTTATCTCTACTTCCTTTATCTGCTGGAGGTGGGGAGCAACTATTAAGACATAGATCAGAAAGCGTAAGAGCAAAACAAGCGTCGTGAGCATTATATTTTAAGAGGAACAGAAAATCGCATTTTGTGGTGTGCCAGGTTAGGTAAAAAGATCGACACGCATTCCTTTCAGCCCCAGAAAGTCTAAGAGACTTTGCCATCCCCAGGAGAAGGTGTTAGTGATATATCTCTTTTTAGGAGAGCTTCGCCGGGCGGGTCTTCCATTCGCATCCGTATTTTGTCTGCACTCGTCTGTCCAGAGGAAAGGTTTCCTTTCTCGATCTTTTTCTGGTTTGTCGGTTCCGATGCTCGCCCCGACTCTTTTGATTTGGGGCCGAAAGTCCTGACTTTTCAGTGCGCTTTGCCTTTAAAAGCACCGTGTTGGAAATTATGAAAAACTCGTTATAAAAATAGCCGTGGGAATCTTTACAGGGAAACTCAACAGAGAGGGAGGAAAAAAAAAAAAAAAAAAAAAAAGGCAAATACATTAGAACCGAATAGAAATCCCAAAACTCCTGTCAGTGGCATCCTCCTGCTACTCTGACAATTTCCCTGAACCTGGAAAAGCAGCAGCTTCTGAACTTTGAGAGCGGTGAGCTGATCTTTTCTGAATTCGCCACGGAAACATCTGTAACCTTCCCCCTTTTGTATACATTGCCTGCTGGGCAAAGGATTTAAGGAAGCTTACAATTTTGTTTGCATTTGCGTTATTGACCACTGCACTTAAGGGTGCAGTACATCAACATAATATGCAGGTGGGGGCGGGGGGGGGGGAGTCAGCAAGGAGAGGTTTTCCCGAAATTAATTAAAACTTTTTTTTTTTCTCCATTTGAAGTTTAATGTACGGGAGTAGATAAATGTTCGTGCTGTTTCTTGAAAACCTGTGGGATCCACTCTCAATAAACCTAAAATCTATTAGCATTCTGTATGCATCTGCAGCATAAATTTCATTTGAATTTCAAATTTAATAAACCAGGAGGTTTTTAATCATCCCTGGTTTTATTTGTTTGATATTAACATGCTTATTGACCGGGTCTGTTGACCAGTTTGATCATTACAGGACAGCAAAAAGTTAATTAAAACGACCACAGCTCCTTAATCATATCATCTGTCTCATCCATGTCGCTCCCTTTATTACAGGCTATGATGGATAGTCTCCCAGATTAATTTCTCTGTTTCTTCGATTTGGACAACAGCTTTTGGGACCTAATTTACATCCTGGGAACAACTTGCTCAAGTCTACCTAACATCTTGTGTCTACAATATACATTAGCAAGCTCGGAACTTTAGCCACAAGGATAGCTGTCGCTAACCTTTCCGGGGGAAGGAGAAGGGAGGGAGGCGGGGGGGGGGGGGATTTTCCTCGGAGAAAACCCCGACCCTCCGCGCTGCGGCCGGCGAGGAGGACAGAGGGATGGATAGACTCTTCCAGCGGTCCTCGTCTGTCTCCAGGCAGCTCTACCGGGGGGGGACATAGATATTTTTTTCTAAAGGGGGGGGGGGGGGGGGGGGGGGGGTGGAACAGAAGTCTGTGCTATTTGAAAAGGCGTAGCTGGAAAGATTAAACCGGCTGCTGACCACCGCCGTCTGTGGAATGTCAATATGAGCGAGGGAGCGCGTTTCATGCCACCCTTGCGCCAATTTACGGGACAGATTTAGAGACCCTGACCCACCAGCCCACCGGCTGCCCCCGTCCTGCGGCTTTTCTCCGGGCAGAGCACTGGAGCGGAGCTCTGCTCCGCTCCAGTGCTCTGCCCGGAGAAAAGCCGCAGGACGGGGGCCTTGCCCTGGCCCTCCCCGGGCTCCGTGCGCTGGAAAGCCGCTCCGTTCCCCCCGGGGTTTGCCCCGCCGCGCCGTGCCCGCCGCCCCCCGGGGAGGTGGGGACAAGGAGGTGTCCCCTCCGCCCGCCACCTTCACCTGGAAGCTTTACCCGAGGGATTGACAAGCAACAGTCCAAGCGCAGGAGGGGAGAGAGGGGGAAAATGGGGAAGAGCACGTAAATGAAACAAAACAGCCACCAGCCCGAGAGGACGGTGCGATGCCTGGCGGTCACTGAGCAAAGGGGATGATTAATGTCGGGTTTTAACCTCCATTCGCAGCTCTGCATTGCTGTGGTTTACCTGGGACGGTTCCCCCACCGGGTAGTTTCACTGAGCGGGGCTCCCGGTCGTGTTGTCCCAAAATCTGCCAATTTTACCACAACAGGCGGGCACCCGGTGCAGCCCGGTGCGTGTGCGCACATCTACGGCTGTGTTGGTTCCCGGCGTTATTTCTTCCATCGGCACAAAGGTGTCTGCTCCAGGTACCCGCTAACCCTGCCGGGATCCCCGTCCCGCTGCCCGCCCCGCGTTTCCCAGCCCGGCGGCGGCGGTGGCGGCGCAGCGCGCAGCGTTGCGCGGCCTGCCCGGTTCCCCCACCCCGCGCAGGCGAGCGGGGAGATGCGCGGCACAGCCCGGGCTCCTCGCCTGAGCCACTTTGGCGAGGGCGCACACGCCGACCTGCCTGCTCGCAGCCGCCGGACGGGGCTTCACATCGATGTCTTTCGGCATTTAGTTATTTACTTGTCCGGGCCTGTGTCAAAAAAGAAAAAGAAAAAAAAAAAGAAAAAAAAAAAACACGCAAGCTGGCTGCGCCTCGGAAAGGTCCCTGTAATTAGATTAGCCCGGGAAGAAGCCGTGCACATGCTGTGGGGGGGCGTGTGTGCCTGGGGAGGGAGAGGAAGAAGCACCTTCACACCCACCCTGTTTACATTGCCGGTGTGCGCCCGATCTCCTCCTTCTTCTCCCCGTTTTTCCCTGCCCCCCCCCCCTCCCCCATTCCCTCGCTCACCCCCCCACCCCGGTATGTTATGGCTGTGCACGCATCGGCGGTTCCTAGGCGGTCATGTAAGTACCGGGAGGCGCCGGAGGGGAGAGCGAGCTCCCGGGCTGGGCGCGCCGGTACCCGGCGGGGCAGAGCGCGGAGCCCCCGCCGCCGGCTGCGGAGCCCGCCGCATCGGTCTTTCCTCCAACAGATTCGTTTAAGCTGCTTTCTGTTTTTTCCTATTATATATCACTTTCTCCCAGGCACCACTTACAGTTAAAAACTACTAAATTCTTCTCCTCGGCGGTATTGATTTCTTTTCATTCTGCTCCGTTAGGAGAGGAGGTAATGCTTCCAGATTACCCCGCGTCTCCTCCAGACGGTTGACAATTGCAATCGCAGTTTCGGGGAAGATAAATGTTACTTTGGGAATTGTGTTTAATTACAAATAATCTAGGAGCTGCTCCGGGTCCGATGGTTTAACCACACATGTGTTCAAATCATTGTACCAGCTTTACAAACGGGCGACAAAGATACAGTAAACGTTTGAAAAATCGGTGTGCAAGACAGGACGTTCCCGTCAGACAGGCTGCCTGAAGCTGGGTCATGCCCCGAAATACATGCTCTTTATATATAAACATACAAATATATGTATATATATAGCCGCGCGCGCGTATATGTGCGCGTAAATAAACGTGCGGGTGTGATAGACACTTGCATATACAAACCCTACAGCACCCAAATTCATAGCCTGCGGAGAACATAGAGGAAAAGGAAAGCTTTCCACGCATGTATGTATTTATTTATTTATATGTTCTGCCAACTGCACAAAAGTGTCAATCTGGAAAAAAAAAAAAATAAAAAAAGGAAAGAATCTTTTGTTTGCTGCCGTTTGCGAAGTGGAAGAACCCCTCTGGTCCTCCGGGAAAGACGTACCTTCAGAGCACTAAGCCAGGAAGGTTTTGCCCACGCCGGTTCGCGCACTCAGGGTGCACCGCAGCCTTCTCCTGAAACGCAGAACTCCTGCGGTCTGACTTGAGAGACCCTAATATTGATATATTTACCGTTCCTCTTACAATGTAGCCGCCACCTTTCCCTGGCGTTATTTGCCTATATGGCAGAGCAATTAGGTCACCCCCCTCCCGCCCCCCACTCCCCCCCTCGCCCCCAGCAGCCCTTATTAACTTGATGGGAGAGGGAGGGGAGGCAGGCGAGCAGCGGGAAGGAGGCAAGGTGGCGAACAGGTTATTCTCTTAACCCGACCTGGCCGCAGGAGCGAGATGAGCAACACTGAACAGATGTCCCCCTTTAAGCCATTCTTTTCCCACATGCCTGCTGGATGCTGCCAGGGCGCAGGAAGCTTGCTGCAGACCTGGCCCATTCCCGGCCATTATGGCCAAGTTATTCTGGACCAGTGAGCACGAACAAAATGGGCTTCAGATCGCGTGCTTGAGAATAATTCGACTCCGAGCCCTGGAAGACCCCCCTCCCCCCATTTTTTTAAGTGCTGGGAGGGGGGACGGGGACGTGTTTTAGCTCTGATCGCAGGAGAAGAACTTCTCAAAAGATCGTCAGCCCCTTCCCCCTCCCTCTCTTCGACAAATATGGTATAATTTACAGAGCAACTTAATAATCCGAGGGGCACCGCAAAAGCCCTTTGCGTTGTAAACCGCTTCTAATTACCTGCCAGAGCAATTAGCTGACTATCACGAAGAAATTAGATCGCTCAATGTAGCATAAATAATGCGAATAATTTTGTAAGGAGAATGGAAAGCGAGACCTGGTGTTTCTTTATAAGGAAATAACACCTCGTACTGTACGAACCCTACATGAACACATATTAATGTCTAGGCATGCACGGAAATGAATCCGAACATGAACCCTCTGGCTTAGATTCAGCACTTTCTTCATTTACATATGCGGGGTGAAAGTCGGCTTCCAGGCGTTTAGATACAGAGCTCTTCCAGATCACAGTAATTAACACATAGCGACTTCAATAGGAAAACCTGTTTTCCAGATGATTTTTACAATGCGGCTTTATGTCTCATTTGGCAGTTTAAATAGCTGGAGTTGTTTTCTGGCTGCATCTCCACTATCATCTGTTGAGCATATTTTGCCTAGAATGCTGACCAAAACTTCCGAGCCCATTTTTTTTAAAAATAGATGACTAATACACTGGGCATGCCTAGAGATTTCGGGCAGTTTTTCTTCTTGTATGGGTTAGTTCTTCGAGAAGACTTTACGGAATCGCCTTAGAAGTTCATGCTGTTTAACAGTTGTATTTTTTTTTTCTTGCTGCATTTCACCTTGAAGGATCGAAAGCCTTTGCAGCGTTCCCTTGGTTGAATATTTTATCTCAAGGGGAAAATGTTGTTTTCCAAATAAAAATTTACAGGTAATGGACAGTCTGCAGAGATTTAAATGTACGTGTATAAGCCCCTAAGAATTAAGCTATTAAATAACAATCTTTGCGAGATATTTCTTCACGCTGCTGGATCTACAGCTACGGGATTGAGGAAGGAGACTGTGCCCGCAAACGGCAGGAGCGTCGTGTAATGAAAGCGCCCTTACAGCTGAATTCAGCGAAGGCGGATTGAGTTTGTTTCTGTCGTGTTTCCCCCCCCCACCACCCCGTGCTGAGAACCCTGCTAGTCAAAAATCTAGACGTGAAGGTGCCGGATCGTGGTGAAACTACAGCTACTCACTGCTCGGAGGCACTCTGGGATTGAACGTAACTCGCTAGGAGTGGTCCGGGTTACGGATAAACACAACTAATTAGGTTTATCTTTGATAAACAGAAGCAGCAGCGTATACTGTGATTCTTTTAAATGCATCTTTTAAGGATGGGGGGCGGGGGGAAGCGGTGTCTACGATCAAATCTTCCATAAGTTTTCAGAGCTTTCTTTTCTCCTGCTCGGACACTAACGCGGCAGCTATGAAGGGGCTCGTCAGGCATCCCTTGCCCTCAAGTTGTCCCCGCAGAAGTTGCAATTACATCTGAACACGGTTTCTGAGCTTCTCCAGGTCTGAGCGGGACCTGCTCAGCTGTTCCGCAGCCCTCACGTAGCACACACTGAATCGTACAGCATGTTCAACGATTCTTGCTCGTCGGCTAATTAGAGACGGCTTTGAAGCTCCATTACCGGCAGCAAAATTATTGCGGTCAGTTTAGGCCAAATTCTGCAGTCCTTAATGGAGCGAAACTCCCATTGAAGTCAATGGGATAGAAGTCAATGGGCGTTGTGCTCTATTAAGGAGCACAGAATGTGTCCCTTTGTGATTTAGAGATTAAAAATCGGTATCGGTAAGACGTGCGTTTAAGACGGTCACACTCTCGGGGCGGGATCTCATCCGCGACACGGGAAGGGCCCGATCCCTCTGGCTCCGCTCGGCGGGCTGAGCCCCGCGCCTCCCCGGGGGCGCTGCGGCGGCGGGATGGGTGCCGGGGGGGGTGTGTGTGTTATTAATCATCAACCGAGGACGGACAAAAGGACTTTTCCGGCGGTTCTGAAAGACTCAAAACTTCAGTCTCCCGCGGGCTTCACCCCCACCCCCCCCCCCCCCCGGGGGCCGGCGGGTCTGTCAGTGCTGTGAGAGGAATTTGGTCCGTCCCGCGGCCCCGAGCCCATCCCCAACCTCCCGGCGCGGCGGGGGCGTCCCGTCCTTTCGCTCCTCCGGGGGTGATGTCCCCAGCCACTGGTCAAAGAAGCTCGTTTTCCGAGCAGGGGCTTTGGGTGCCGAGACTCCTGCGTGAGGGCGCAGTAATTAACGAGCCCCTCCGGGAGCCCACAGGCAGCGCACCGTGCGGGTACCAGCGCGGGGCTTGGGAAGTGCCGTTCCTCACCGTGACCACCCACCGCTACCAACGTGATTTGACAGCCAAATTCAGAGCGCGGGTTCCAGGCGCCGGTTCGGGCTAAGTCCTGAACCCTGAAGTGGGGTTTGATTATGAAATATTTCCTTATTACAGGCGCTAAACAGCACTGAAAACGCCTGAGGGAAAGCCCGTTTTACAGAACTGAAGGAAATGCTGCAGGTTGCTTAAACAGGACTATAGTTTAATATTCTTTCTCTTTCGGGGACACCTGCGGGAAGGGGGGGGCGGATATAGCGGTCTTCCTTTCTTCTTTTTCCTGTCCTAGTGGAAAGTAAAAGCCTTCAGGAAAACTTTCCAGCGTTTTTCCCTGTACGCGGAGGGGCACACACAGCTGATCCTCTAGGAAGCTGTGCACAATTAAGACTCATTTTCCTTCTGCTGGAACAATTAATTGTACAAATGAAAGGTCAGGCATGTGCTTTTCCTATGTTTATCAACCACAATAATGAGCCCCTTCTATTTTTTCCCCCAGTGCATTATATTGCAATAAAGTGCTGCCGCAGCGCTGTCTCTCTGGGTAAACATCTTCAAAGGCGATTCAGCGAAGCCGGGAGGTACATATATATATGTATATATATATTTTAAAAGGACGCAACGGTCGAGGCGAACACAGATACGAGGTGTGAGAAGCGAGGGCTTCCCCTGCCTCCCCGTTCCCGCAGAGCGACCGAGGAAAGGCACCTTTTCCCCGAAGCGCTCCTCGGGTGCCGCCGGCCGGGGCTGGCTGAGCCCAGGGAGCCCGATCCTGCCGCCCGGCGGTTCTTTGTCCCTCGTGGTCTGTGTTCCTTTTGTACAGGCGGGACGGATCCTGCCCCAGCTTCCCCGGGGATCCAGACCACCTTGGCAAATTCTCCCCGCTTGCCTCCACAGCATAAATCCAGTTAGTCCCGAAGAGATAGGCTGGCAACGCCTCCCAATCCCTGAGAGTTAGTTTTTCTTTCCGTCGCAGGAGACCTCTGCTCACATCTTCAAGAATAAACCATGTCCCTGCTGATTCCTAAAAACTTTTAAACAAGGGGCTCCAAATTTTCGTGCCAGCTTGATGCGGAGTGGGCTCATTGGACTACATCTGGTACCTGTAGGATATCTATATGATAGTCAACATTTTCATCAACAGTTTCCCTTTTTCCCCCTGTTACTTAAGGGAATGGGCAAGTTACCACCGGGATTGTGCTTGGGGGGAACATAGCTAGTGTTGACAAAGTGGTTTTGTCCCAGTGGGTATGTTACCCTGCGTGCAGCTGCCCAGGACATTTACCCTGTGTGATATTCTCCTTAACCTCAATCTTCTCACACTCACAGTGGATATATTTTTCACTTATTTTACTCTTGTTGAACACAGACATCTCTGCACTCCTCACACGTGTGAACCGATGGAGGAGAATAACCCTACTGGGAACTAAAAGAAATTTCAGGAGCTGTGCAATGAGCAGGAGAAGATCTTGAGTTTTCATGTTGAAGCAGTCTAACACCTTGTGACTGTCCAGGTGACCGAGTCCACTTTAATTATTTTTTAAAATCATGTTGGCCTGAGGTGCCCAGCATATTTCTCAGAAGGGTCAGTCTCCACCAGGACCCAAAACATGGGACTGTTTGTCTTTGGGTAGGAATCACTGCCCTATTTCTTGCAACATCTGCCAAGAGGGTGCCCTGTACACCTCGCAACTGCGGACAGGCAGGTTTGGTTTAAACCAACAGGAAGCTCTGAATGACTTCAGTTGGCCTTTGGATCCAGCGCTTCCGCCATGACTAACCGGAGAAAAAACATGGGTCTGGAAGGGAAAGGGAAGAGCTCTGCTGGACAAGGGGAGCAGTGCAGCCTCTTGCAATGGCAGGAGCGTCGAGTAGCAGCGCAGCTCCGAAAGCGAAGACGCAGGCTGACATTTTAGATCCGGCAGACACATAGCACGTAGGCCTGCGCAAGCAGAAGCCGATGCCATTGCTCCTGGTGTGTTTTGCTAATTGTCTAACAACTGATCTCTACAAGGGCTACAAGATAAAAGGCCAGAGTGACCCTTGGCGAGGCGGATGGGGCCGGTAGTAAAACCCGTCGCTCCTCTGAAAGGCCGCTCACTACTGCGCTAATGGAAAATTGTTCTTCAAACGCAGAGCAAAGTCTCAGCCGAAGTTTACTGTAGTTGCCTCTTTCACGGCGGGGGGTGGGGGGGGGAGCAAAAAGGTAATGAAATAAGTTCAGACTTTTCTCACAGTGTGAGAGAGGGTTGCCCCAGGGCTGGGAACAACACCGAGACACACGCTTGGGCCCGGCTGAAGATGGCTGGGACTAAGAAGAAGCAAGAAGGCTGGGACTAAGAAGAAGCAAGAAGGAACACCCCGACACCTGTCAGAGGGGCTCCCGAGCTCAGGCGGAGCCCCTGGGTCTCCCTGGCAGACCGCAGCCGTGACCACGCACAGCCCAAACGCACCTGCGCGTAAAGACCTGACCCAACTGCACGTAGAGACCGAACACCCCCGTACCTCCACCCCCTCCACAACAATCCCCGGGAAGGGCCCTGAGGGCACCCCCGAGCCCGGAGGGCGCAGACAAACCCCCCCCTCCCAGCAGCGACCCTCCGCGCTGACGGGCTGGGCGGGCGCAGCACAAAAGGCGCGGGCGCGGCGCGGCCCACCCTGCCCAGCCCCAGCCCGCCCCCCCGCTCCCACCCCTCCGCCCGCTCCCGCCCCGCTCCGCCCTCTCGGCGGGACCGGCGCCCTCACAGCCGGTGGCGCAGGGCGGGGACGGGCGGTGGAGCGGGGGGGGGGAGGCCGGGGTCGGCCCCGCCGCCAGCCCGAGCGGAGCGGAGCGCCGCGCCTTCCCGCCGCGCTCCGAGTGCCGCCGCTTGCCTGGCTGCAGGTGGGGGCGGCCGCCACGGGCGGTGGGGCGGGCGGGGTGAGGGCCCCGGCCCGCCCCGCGCACACGCGGCCCTGCCCGGGCGGGACGGAGCCCTCCCGTACTCCCCCACACCGCGGCGTGAGGGGCGGTGGCGGCGCCGCCGCCATTTGCCCTGCGGGGGCAGGTGTGTGACTGAGGCGCTGCCGTCCCGTCCTCCCCGCCGCTCCCGGGCCGCCCCGGCGGCGGAGGGGAGCCCGCCCCGGTGCCCGGCTCGGCCTGGGTTGCGGCGGGTGCTGCGGGTGTGGAGACCAGGCCGGGCGGCGGGAAGGGGGAGGCCGCGGCCAGCCAGGGCGCCGGCCTCCTCCTGGCCCGGCTGTCGTTACCGGGCTGGAAGTTGGGAGAGTTTCTAACGTTGTCATCGCTAACAAACCTGAATCGTAACTTTTTTTTTGTTTGTTTTTCAAAAGACCAGTGGCAAAGCTGGTACAGGTAATCACAATTAACAGTAAATCACATCCCTCCCCACGCTGGGGGCTGTGTATGGAGGGCTGAGTATGGTGGCAGTTAATTGGAAGGTGTTCGCGGTTTTAGTGATTAGTAAATGTTTGTAATTGGACCATAGCTTGTCTGTATGCTGACTCTGTATTTTTCAGATACTGCCACTCAAAATTGACTTTTACTTTTTACGGGATAAACTGTTGATTTTTCCTTAGATGATCTTGGCTAATGAAAAATTGAGTAGTACTCTGAAGAACTGCCCTTTAAATATCAGTTTGTATGATGCTGTATTAAAGGTAGATAAAAGAGAGATCGAATAGCTAAATGGATTTTCTGAAGTGGTTAAAGTCCGTTCATTGGTAAATTAGAAATCCATTTACATTGAAAAAAATCACCTACCAGGCAGAAAGTTTAAAATTATTTTTCATATGGGATGCAGTCTGTGTTTCATATATGATAGCAGTAAGTATTAATTAGATCTCACACAAAATTTGGGGACAGTTTCAAGCACGAATTTAGGAACCTGATATGCGCAGTCGTAAAGAGATGTTTCATTCTGTGGGGAAAACTGACATTAAGTCTATGTTACTTTTTTGTGGAATGACTGTTTCCACAGAATCATTCAACAGATAACATCATGTTAGTAGTTATTAATTTATTCATCTACTTTCTGCTATGCTAGGAATACTGCCTTCAACTGTTAAAGAAGCAGCTGGCTTTTTTATACAAATAAACTGGGCTCTGAGACTGTCAATCTTCTTTGTTTGACAGAGAGGAGTTCCCGCCTGCACTGAAAGAATAGCTCAACATCTGTCATCCCATTCTCTGCGATGGCCCAAAATCAGGAAGACTACAGCTGTCCTCTTCCTTTCAGATACTTCTGGGATAGAGAGGTAGGAGGACTGAGTATTTGGTCAGTGTGTTCATCATGCATTAAGCAAGTCTCTACAAGCCCTTGCATGTAATTGTATTGTTTTCCCACTGCTTGAATAGTAGAATTTGCAGTTTAAAAGGACTTTGGGATTTCAGTCCTGCTGTGTGTTTTTTTTTTAATGTCTAATTAGTTTAGTCCGGACTTGCATTTGATAATAAAACACATTTTAATTGAAATTAAAGTGGTTAGCAATAATGTATACCTAGGCATGTGGCACATGGGCATGTAAATTGCAGATGTATGCATGAGCATAAAGCAGAAAATATTTATTCTTACAGGTTATACTACAACTGCTGAGTGCTGGATGAAGATGAAACACGGGATGTAAATTAGCTTATATCCTTGCAAGCTCAAAAATGGCATCTTTTGAAATATGTCTGTATGGAGCAGAGGAGAGAGGGAAGGGGAGGGGGAGGAAGAGAAGGGGATAGAAGAGGCTGGGAAGAATATGTTTCCACATAAAAGAAATGTTTAAGCACATAACCTCATCCGTTATTTGGTTTAATATCCAGCAAATTAGTCAAAAGCAAAAAAGCAGAGTAGAAATTCAAGTCACTTATTGGATTATTATAGTAGCCTCTTCCAATAATAGATAAACTATTAGTTGATAGTAGATTGTGTGTTGCTTTCCTTATAAACACAATTAAGAGCTACTGTAAAAAATTTTGGAGTCCAAGCAGCAGCAATTGTGTTAGGCATACACCTCTGTAACCTGCGATTTCAGCTTCACAGTCCCAAGGTTTTGGGGAAAGCATCATGAAGCGCAAAATGCTCAAAGGGATTTGGGCGTTGTGAAACCCAGCTCTGCTGTCCAGGGGAATCCACAATCTGAAGTTAGGCCATCGGGTTGCCTGTCACACGCATGGTGACAGTTAGGCTGTGGTTACACGGTGACTTTGGTTTGGCTTACGTCCGTGCTGCTGCCGAACAGCTCAGCAGCTCGGTCACACTGTTACCTCCTACTTATTCAAGAGCTCTGCTTACTGTTTATCTGCTGATCTTAGAAACAGAAGAATGGCAGCAGAAGGGAGGCGGTTTCCCAGTAAGGCTGGTCTCGATCCATTCAAGGTTTCTAAATAAAAATAAATTAATTACATTTTTCCACAGAAATGCCAGTCTAATCTCGAGGAAATTACTCTTAGCAAGTACCAGAACAACGAGACTTACTGGACTGTATCAGATCATATTTAGGGGAGACTTCAATGTGTCGCCACCCATTGCAAGAAGTGGTATCCGAGCTTGCATAAAAGGACCAAATAAGATATTATTGGTGCTTACTATTTACAGATAGAAGAATAGGCTTGGGTCCATAGCTCTGTAGCAGAATTCATAAAAAAAAAAAACCCAAACCCAGAAACAGGAAAATCTCCTGCACTGAAGACGACAATCATGAACGATGAGAGCCTCCTTTCCCCTCCAGTCTCTCTGGGTCAGAAACTGAAATTATGCCTTCTATTTCCTCTGGTTCTTTCCATGTACGTGCCAAACTTGTCTCTGTCCTGTGTGGAGTGATGTACTCATCTTCATCTAGGCCACAAGATCTTTGGAAACAGCAGTTGATTTGGTGCCTTCTAGGTCTCTGCTCCTCTGTCTCCATAGCGTTGGAATCTGATACCCAGAGCAGGAGGGAAGATTTTAGTCAAAAGGACAATAGCTTAAAAGAAGGAAAGGGACTGGCTAGACTGCTCAAAGGGGAATATGTTCCTGCAGGTGGCTGCTGGGGGAAGCAACATGTAACTGAATTAGTTGTTGGCCTTCTCTCATTCCTCAGAAAAGACAGTCCTGTTAGCTGTCTTATGTATAAAGTAAACTAAGTCAACCCTGGCCTGTAAATTTCATTTTCCAATAGAATATCCCAGTAAGTTTTCTCCAGATCACTGCGTATTGGAATTTCCCTGGGCTTTGTAACAGAAGGCAAACAAACTTGCCAATTCTGCACGGCTTTCTCTGAGACGATACAAGTTCAGTATTTTGCTTTTTCCTTCTGGTTTATGAGTTTGGGGTGTAGACTCGTTTTAAGCTTTTTTTCGTGAAACAGTGCAGAACAGAATTTGGTTTTGTTGTGTGTCTTTTTAAGAAGAGCTAAGAATTTTGCAAGAGCATTTTGTTCTGGGATCTGAAGCTTGGGAAAAACGCCAAATATTGTGACACTCACAATAAAATTGCAAGAGGTTCCAACACTGTAACTAGCCTTGGGGCTATTTTGACTGAGTACCTCCCCCAAATCTTTTTGGGGAGGCAGGTTGTGAAAGTTAATAGGCCTAAGAGCAGTTTAATGAGTATGTAGACACTGAAGCAACTTTGAGCATTTGTCTTTTTTTCATGAAAAGGAATCACACTTAAACTCCTTATTACTTATGACATGTAGTTTGTGTTTCGGATTGGCAACCTTCAAACATATGTTTTCACGAGTTGTTAAATTACGTGAAATAGGCAGAGACAAATTCGCAGCCTTTAATGACCTGACCAAGATTGTCACTTTGTCAGCTTCCAGGAAAACTGCTCTCACTGTTGAAGTAAGGATCAGCACTACTATTGATTACATCAGGAGCCCTTAAAATAACATTCACATTGGCATCGCGACAGTATAAAAATTATAAAATTAATGTAACAAAGAAAACAGAGCTGTTAACATGGTTACCCTGATCTATGTACAAGTGAACCACATTGAAGCACCTGATATTCGGGCAGCTGTCTCGTGTCAGTTCCCGGCTTGGATCACAGAGTACGTACACTGGCTTCTCGGACTCTTTAGCATCCGTACTATGCCACAGGTGGACAACTAGCCTATGGGGGCTATTCCAGTAGGTGTCCTCTTGCTCACTCTGTGGTCCCGCTGAGAATCTGACATACTGAAGACTGTAAAACACCCACTGGATTACTCCAACCCTACTCCAGCCCGTTTTTCTCTGTGCTAAAATGCAGATGGGAGTTGACCTTAGGCAGCGAGTCACTCTCGCCAGCCTGGTCCCTGCTCCCCCAAGCGATTTTGCTGCTTAGTTGAGCTCCCTCTGTCTCAGGTGAGGGAGATGTGATTGCCCCTGAGTTCTAGACTGTGTTTGGGTTTTTCTGTGCCACATAATTTAGCTAATGGTTAAATTGTGGTCTGAACAGCATGAAAATAGATCTGTTAAGAACAGAGGAGTCTTTGAATCCAAAGATTATTTGGGGGTCTAGACCTTTTAAGGAAAAGGGAAAAAAAAAAAAAAAGTTGAGTATTGTTAATCCCAGACTTTACAAAAAGAGTTTCTACGTGAAACAGTGAACAGGCAGGGACCACCTTTAGGGACATGTGTCATGGGTGGTTGCACAGGTCACCACAGCTCCGGGTCTCTATTCACACAAAGCGAGAACGTTGCAGTGTCATGCCTGTGGTGCTGATTCAGCTCCTTATCAGCCCCTGGCTTGGAGCTTTGATAGCTGATGTGACAAACCATAAATAATGGAAGGTCAAACTGAGCAATGTTGTTCACTCTGACCTTCTAATACTTCTGGCTTATTAGATCAGTCATTAGAGTTTCAACAGGCTGCTAAGAAGCAGAGTACAGTGGCTATAGCTGCCAAATCCGTGCCTATTCACAGACTGCCTCTCTGTGTAGGTATTAAATGAATCCCAGTGCAAACGTTGTATGCTCCTTAAAAGGAATCCATGTTACAAAATAGGGTGAAAATCACCAAGTAGCCAAATATAAAACGTGGCCATGTTTTATATTTGGCTACTCCCAAAAAAAACACCACTCCCCAAAAAAAAAACCCCAAGCCCACACCCAACAACACAAACAAAGAATGCTCATAGCTATCAGGATAAATATTTATGTCTTTTTCTTTTAATCAAAGGGATATGAGTGATAGTGTAAGAAAATAAGGCAATAAGAACAGTCCAAATTCAACCAGGAATAAATATACTGTCATCATCTATTCCCCGCCTCCTCCAAAATTCTGAAGTTAAGGGAGTTCAATAGTTTCCATTCTAAGGCTCTATCTTTATGCTTCTTATAACGTTGTCAGATTTTCCATTAAAACTGGGAAATTTTCCATATCAGTGATCTGCCAAATCTTAAAACTTCCAAAAAAGCTTGAAGAAAACAATGGCTCAGAATTTACAATCACATCAATTCCAAAATTTAATTTTAGGAACAAGCATAATTTAGCTAATTTTAAGACTGATTTTACAATTCTCTTGTTGAATGGGTCTCGATGGACTTAAAAGATGGGAGAGGTAGGACATCAAGGGGTATACTAGAAGGAGAAAGACAGTACTAGCACAAACTCACCTCAAGATTTGCCTGAAGTTTTTGCGGCTGCAGAGCAAACAGACGGAAAATCTACTGGCAGGAGGTCATGTGCACTCCCATGGTGGGTTCATGTGGAGCTCAGTAACTACCATTGCTGTTAGCCCGATGTTATCTTGACTCATAGAAGGTGATGTTGTGAATCACAAGATGCCAGCTGTGCCAACGAGCTGCTCTGGGCAGCAGTGTGGTTCTACAGAGCAGAAATCCTTAGTTTAGTGAGGATGTTAAAAAAAAGAAAAAAAAAGGAAGGTTAAAAAACCCTGTGTACTAAAAATCATCACACTAAAAACTTTTAAGGTTGTGCATTCAACTGAGAGATTAGAAAAGGACAGAATTAAACTTTCCTTGCCAGCCTTAAGTATCCCCCTTTGTGTTACGAATCCATCTTAAAATACACCATCACACTCTTTTTTTCTACAGCATTCCCACTTCGTTCTGGGCATGGGCATAGGGGGTTCTTGGGGAACAAGCCAGGGTGCTTTAATTTTACCATAAGAGGCTATCATCTGCTGGAATATCATGAAAAAGTCAGAAACTGCCATAAATGAAACCAGAATAGAGAGCAAGCAAGCTCTCTTGGTGAAAACAGCTGAATGTTACAGCGGATAAAAGGATTCTTCTGGAACCATAATGCTAGAAGTGACCTCTCATCTATCCTGATTTTGTCCCTGTTGTAGAATCAGGCTCCTCACACGATTCAAGTGAATGTTTCGTAGGCGGAATGCACTTGCTGTGTATTCCTTGTTTTCTGAGTGCACAACTTCAGATACTCAGGACCAATTCACAGAAGTACTGAGTACTCACAGATGCTGCTGAAATCAATGGGACTTATGCTTTAAATGTATGAAGTACCATAAAAATGCTAAGCATCTCAGAAAATCTAGCTCTAAGCACATCATATTGAGGACCCCAAATTGGTGGGCATTTTCATCAATCTTGGTCATAACGGCTCAACACTTCAGTTCCCCATCTGTAAAGTGGGTCTAATAGTACAGTCTCACTTCACAGGTTTGAAGATAAATTAATTAGTGTTTGGGAAGCACTCAGAAACCCTAGCAGAGAATGCTATAGAAACACCCATAAAGATATTAATAATTCAGTATTCTGCGCAGGGTTTGAATGATGTGCAGTAAGGAAGGCATGGAGCCACATATTGAGTGATAAGAATAAAAAGAATATTGAACAGCTGCTCACTCAGGGAGCATCGTCCATCCTATGCACTGAATGATGTATGTGTCTGTGCAGTTAAAGACTTATTATCATGCATATGTGCAACGAGCTCAAATTAAAGTTGCAAAGGCAAGCTTAATTCTGATTGTTCTGAAGTTGAGAGGGCTTGAATTTGCCACGTGAACATGCTTTTAACATATATATTTTGTGTGATCATCTCTGTATTTTCATGTTTTCCTCCCAAAGAGGTGAAGGGTTTTCTGTGTCAGTGAACCCAGTGACCACTTACATAAAGCAGCCATGTGGCCCGCTTCACTCAGGGAACAAATGTATTGATTTCCAGGGGACCTGCACCAGGAGCGAATTTGGCTCGAATCGTCTTTGTCTCATTGCGTAGTTTTGTAGTGGCGGCTGGGTAGAAGTGAGGCATTAAACGTGTTCAGGGACAGAGTAACAGTCTTGTCTTTTGGCTTTACTTTGTGTCAGTTTTTTTTGGTGGTTAATGTAGCATTTGGAGAATCACATATACTTCCATCCCAGAAATGAAGTTATTGCCAAAGCAAAAATTCCTATATTTACATATAAATATCCCCATTCAGCATGACTGAATACCTTTCTCATTTATAATGAAATGGCAACATCCACAACAATCAAATTCTAAGACACAGATGTTAGATTAAACTGACTGTACATTACTTTGGATGCGAACCCGATCTTTCAGAAATTTCAGAAACCCGATCCAAATGAATAATCATTACTAAACCTATTCTGAATTATGACCGGATTCCTAGACAAGATTACTTGATCCCAGCTGAAGAATTTGTAAGACGTTTACAATAAAAAAATAAGACTGCTGGCTTCTTCTGTCTCACTCAAGGTTGTAGCTCTATTTTTAGTATGTCATCTGTCTTTAGATCAGAGGCCAAAGTCTTTGATTTTCATAGTGACCTGGAGCAGTCAATGAACATTGTGGTCTTCTGTTCTTTGCAACCAAACCGCAATGTGGTCATTTCAAACCTGTCACCTATGTAACACTTGAAGTGCTGGAAAGAATGAGAATGATATTTTAGAATTTTGTTTGGTCATTTAAACACAATTAAAAAGATACGCTTCTCCCCTTTCTTTACTCTCTCTTTATCACATATTTCATATCAAATGTGGTGGCTCCCAAACTAGATGTAGCTCTGTTCCAGGTTAGATTTTCTTGTTATGCTAATTTAAAGCTAATTTCGGAGAAAACTGTATCATCCCTTGTCAGGAGAAAATTTTAAATAATAAATCATATTGTTTTAAGCAAACCCTCAATTTTATTTGCATTTTTAAATGTTTTTCTGAACACAGATACTTTTATGAGGAGAAAGCCTTATTGTTTATTTACATAACTCTCCTTTCCCCCTTTTTCTTTTTTTTTTCAGAAACATAACTTATTATCTACTCCAAGATTAAAAGCATTCTAAACCATATAAGCTGCGAGAAATAGCTATCTTGTTGATTTTCAGAAAGTCTACAATACTCCATCTAATGTATTCAATGAATTATTTATTTCTTAAAGAGATACAATAAATCTTTACCTACTGTATTTGATGATTTTCATAGTAGGAATAATAAGTTACATGATTTGAGTGTGATTGGAACCAGGTACTGGGAGGGGGGAAGGGAGGTCAATTTAGACCATTTACCAAGCATTCTGGAAGAGAGAGCATCTGTAAACAGAATGGACGTTGCTGCTCACTTAAAATTTCCAGGTGAAGAAAAATCAGATATATTTCCATTGAAACTAAAGAGCAGGAATGACTCAAATACTTATATTTTGAAGGAGCAGCTTAGGTGCAAAAGCACAATAGTGATGTTCAGTGCCATTGTTCTCCGTTGCATTGGAGTGAATCCAAAGTAATTCCATTGATTTCAGTGGACTTTCATTGGGCTAACTGAGAATAGAATCTGACTCTATGTTAGCTGGGGGTGGGGGGAGTGACAAGAATATAAATAACCCCAGATAAGTATTTGAAATACAAATACTCTGCAAGATGGTTTCTATCTTTTAAGACTGCTCATATACCACATTAGAAAAGTTCTGAATAAATCCTCTCCCATTTAGTTCTTACAGTAAAAAAAAAAAGCACTCTTGGTTGGGGTGTTATTTTTGATATTGTTATATATTGTTAATGTCATGTCCTGAAGCATCCATCGGAGGATCTCAAGAGTACCTCAGAAGTATGTTGTCCCACAACAGACCTTGAATCAGCCAAAAGTTTTAGGTTAGTCTAATTTTTCTTGACAGTTAGTAAGGGGAATTGGTGAGTCCTCTGTCACACTGCTGTGTGTCTGCACAGTGGCTAACAGAGCTGAATAAAGTTAGGAGCATGAACATGAAGCCTCTTTATAATACTGTTTTCCAAGATATTCAAAGGAATCTTGCAGAAAATTTATGTGCAATGTAGACAGTTCAGGTTTACAATCCCGTTCCCTTCCCTTCCCTTCCCTTCCCTTCCCTTCCCTTCCCTTCCCTTCCCTTCCCTTCCCTTCCCTTCCCTTCCCTTCCCTTCCCTTCCCTTCCCTTCCCTTCCCTTCCCTTCCCTTCCCTTCCCTTCCCTTCCCTTCCCTTCCCTTCCTTCCCTTCCCTTCCCTTCCCTTCCCTTCCTTCCCTTCCCTTCCCTTCCCTTCCCTTCCCTTCCCTTCCCACATAGACACTGCAATTTTCTGTGTATCAACATTTATTGATGGAATGGAGACTCTAGGTCAAGCAGAGCTTAGTTTTTTAATATAATACCTTCCTCCCCTTGCCTGCCTCTGCAGGAAGGTGTATTTTGCTTGGATTACCTGCAGTGTGATCTCGCTCTATGTAGAATTACCAGCAAAGCACAAACTGGTGCCAGTTCTCTCTCTATTTGTCTGTCTGCTTCATTTGTTCACCTCTGAGGCTTCAGGGATATGTTCAGACCTACAGTCTTTAAATCGCCTTGAGGTCTGCTTCTTCCAGATCACTGGCACTATATAAATGTACATTATCAATATTTTAGTCATCAAAATAACTGATCTTCAGAATATGCGGTTAGATAGCAAACAGACTGACTTAAGTAATTTCAGTTTATACACTTTCCTACTTAAATATGTCTTCTTTAAAAAGCTATTCCAAACATCTGTTTGCAAAAACGACTTAGTAATTTGCATCTGTTGACTGGATTGCAGATTCCATTTTCATTTTCAGGAATAGTTTACCTTAATATTCCCGTTAGTCAATGACTTTTGACTGGTAATAAGACAGTGCTAGCATATCCCAAAAGGTGAATTCTTGTTTCACTATTTTTTTTAAAAGCATTTTGATCTCTCTCCTCTCTTTTGCACTAGAGTTTTGTGTAACTGCCTAGTTAATACTTGCACTGCCGCTACTCTGGAAAGGTTTTCTCCAACAGTGCAAATGAACCCAGCGTAAATGTAATTTTAAACTTTGGCTGACATAACTCTATAAATCAAAACCTTTATCTACCAGTCGTACACTTAGGTTCATTATGTACATAAAAGTAAAGCTGGTAATAACATTAGCATGGCAAAACAAATACCATGCCAACCTATTGGAAATTCCCCTAAAATAAAGCTAAATAGATACTGATGCCATTGAAACCAGCTTATTTCAGGACTGAATTTGACCTCACCAGGTGCAGGTATGCGCACTTGGGTGGCAGGACGTACGTGCTGCACCTTTTCTATCAGCCGTGGTGGGGAGGTGGAGTTCCCCATTACTGAGATTTCTGGGGCAAATCATTGCTTGTTTCTCTGGGTTAGGAGCAGACAGGACCATTCTGGATGCAAATGTTCCCCACCAGTTCCCTCAGTCTGGAGCAAAGAATTGGTGACTATGGAGACCCCGTAGGAAGAGCAAAAGGGTCAGTGTAAACTGCCACTTACCTACCTGTGAGCAGTAGGCAGCCTCTTTACAGGAAGCATTTTGAATCTATAATCTCAGCCAAATCAATTGGAAGACTTGCGCAAATCCAAAGATCACAAAATCTGTCCCCAAAAGAGCCCTTATCTCTGTGACAAGAAACATGTTCCTATAGCCTCCCAGCTATCACATCCAGCGTTTGTCATAGATCATTAGATTTGTCATGGGATATATAGAATATATTTGCAGTTTGAAAAAGAGAGTAAAAAAGCCCCCTCTTATTTGAAGGTAGTTTATTCAGATGACGTACAGCTTAACTGTGAGAGTCTTGCCTTTATTAAATGGGACTTGACAGGGAATCATGCTGAAATAAACCTTCCAAGTTTTCTTGCTCATTGCTTGCTCTTTTGGCTTAATTCTCCGTCTTGATCTGTCAAATATGATATAGGTTATGGACCAGGAGTCTTACTTTGTTCAGTATATAGAAAATCTAACAGCATTAGTTCCGCCCTGGTTTTGTAGTCAACAGTGTTTTCTCATGGTACCAGAGAAACGTTTTCCAACTTAACATCAGGTGATTGAACTTGGAAGTATCTGTTAAATCAGCCTTCAAGCTTCAGGCTGTTCTTTTAAAATTAAAACTTTTACGTATTTATTTGGCTTTACTGTACTGTGATGAGCTGCTAAATTCCCAGTAAAAGCTTTCTTTAGTAATAATTAAAAGAAACGTTTTCTAAGTCAGCTTCACATGCATTTTTCTTTTAGATTAAATTATGTTCTTTGATATTAGAGAGGTACCCGGGATTTGGCGATCAGTAATAAATAGCATCTGCACATCAGCATTGCTCTAGAAATGTTGTGTACCATTAAGATATTAACTTTGTAGAGGGATGATGGAAAATTGGAGCAGGTTCAGAAGAAAGCTGCAGGAATGATTGGAGGCTTGGAAAGCACTCCTTACAGTGACAGCCCGAAGGAACTTAATCTACTTAGTTTATTTAAAAAGGTAAAGAAGCAACTTCACTGTGGTCTATAACCCTGTATGTAGCAAGGTATTAGCTGAGGCAAGAAGATTCTTTAAAAAATAAGAAAAGAAAAGAAAAAAAAAAACACATATAAGTTGATTTAATGTCAGAAGTCAAAGTCAGCAGTTGTCAGACGAATCTTTTGAGGAGGGAGAGCAATTAAGCAGAGGAAAAGACTGCCAAAGGAGGCAGTCAATTTTATACACGTTAAATCAAACCTGCATGTTTTTCTGAAGGTGCACTGCAGTTCTACCACAAGCTGTGGCTCGAGGCAGAAATTGTTGGGAGAGCTCTTGTAGAGTGTGTTACGCAGGAAGGCAGAGTACATGATCGTAACTGTCTTGGCTGAGAATCTGTGATTCATGTCCAAGTGCAAGCACGAGGCATTCTTTCAGCAGTGCCTCTAAATTTATATTAAGTGCTGTCCAGGTCATTACAATCCTTTAAAAAAGAACAAGAAGTCTCTAGTTATTCACAGACTGCCCTTTTTTTCTGCATATAGAATACGGAATCAAATTACCACTTGTTTTTCTTGGTGGGAGAGGTAAATTTTAAACATAACTCATGGAGAAACTGTGAGAGGGGAAAAAAAAAAAAAGCCAGCATATCATCAGCTTCCTCAGTGCCTTCCAGCAACCACAGGAATATCTTTTTCTTGGTGCATTTAGGGCAGCTTCAGCAGAGAAAAGGCAACTGAGTATGGAAGTATGCGGTAAGAGAGCACCATCCTTTTCTCCAGCCCTGGCTTCCTTAACCGAGCGTGCAGTTTAAGCTCTTAGTTACAACTTACTCCAGAGAGTGTGACCTAGCTACATGTGGGATTGCCAGAACTTCAGGTTTTCATCTTGTATGAAAGGCTTGTGCTGGCCCCAAACCAATATGCCACACTACAAATAAGTTTTTAATTTCCTGGAGATATAGTGAATTCTGAAAGCAGAAATCTTAGCTGCTGCCACACCAAGCAAAGCAGTTAACTAAGCACGCAGTGCTGACGTCTACACTTGGAAAGTATGACCATACCAAAGACTGCATTTTGGAGGTTTGGTTGGATTGCCAGTGGTACCCAAGCCAGCTCTGTTACCCCTGCCCCCCTGTTTCAGTCTTCAGTGTAGGCATACCTTGAGAAATGAGAGGTAGAAATGATAAAGCAACTTTTGTGCAGACTATTTGATCCTTTGCAATAGACTTCAATGATTGTAACCAAGTTGTAAACTGATTATTTTTTTTTATCATGGTTGTATTTCCTGAGGTCAGTTTCAAGCTAGGAGAAAAAAATATTTTTTTCACATTTACAGCATCAGTTACCTTTCTCATGAATGGATTTCTCTGCTAGTACCTCATGTTACGTTCCTTTGGCATGTTAACTTCACCTACGCGCTGATGGGTAGCTCAGAGCACTTCCTGAGCACCTAATGGGTTTGCATCAGAGCTGTTGTGACTGCCCAGGGCTTTTCAGGACCTACTGAGATACAGTCTATTTTGTGGTAAAGACCCGTTGAGGTATCCTTCTTAGTGATGCTAAAGTATTTGATCCATTGATATCAATCACCCATAGTAACTGTCACCTCGTAGGTGTATCACTAGTTCAATAACAACAAATTATTCTTTGGTATTCTGGGCTGCAAGTTAGCACCGGTATGGCTGGTGTTTTAATATGGTTTGAGGAGCCTGAGCTGGAATATCTGTTTATATCCTGCTTGAATCAGGACATGTACTTCAAAACCTGTACATATTCCAGGCATCAATCCTGTCAACCTGTTTCCAGTGCTGCCTTACCCTGTAGGTTTGCTCTGTCTTTGACGAGAACCAGGGTCATTTTAGTTTTCCTTCTCACTGAAGGACTTTTGCATCGCCACCTGCAAATGAGCCAGCTTGGACAAACAGGAATTCTCCAAGACAGCATTTTATTCTGACAGTTATGGTCATCTTCTGAAGGTTTTGGAAACTTTACCTTCTCCTGCCTCCATGAATGCAGTTTTGGAATATCTGCTCCTAATTGATGTGCTTGTGCTGGCCCTGTTCATCCCATTCCTGGTTTCTCTTTCCGTCTCTGCTCTTAGCCTGTACATGCTCTTTTATAGAGTCATTCATTGTCTCTGATTTGATTCCTACCCATTCCCTATTTTGTTTGTACATTCGTACAGCACCTGACACAACCAAACTCTGAAGCACAAATAATAATATGTTCTTAGAGAGACAAAAAGAGCTTCATTTCGCACCGGTGGCATGCCATAAGTCTCTAGGATCTCAGAGGGATTAGAACAGCTAAGTTTCATCTGTTACCAGGATCCTGCAATCAGTCAGTCAACCGTAAAGCGATCTTAATGAAATCGTGTCTATATTTTGCTTTCTGTGAGGAATTTTACCTTAATGATGAAATTTAAGAGGAGTTTCTGGAAGTCCCAGGCTATGCCGATCCTGTCTAGGAGATAAGGTTTGGACTAGGACAAGAGAACTATGGAGACTGTGGGATGTTCAGGGTGTTACTGCTCTGCCAAGTCATTTTCTTGAGGGCAATTACTCCTAAATCTCCCACAGCAGCCAACACCAGTTCAGTTTAGCTGGTGCTGTTGCAGATAGGTTGCTACCAGTACTGTCAACAGCACTTTTCACTGGAACCAGTGCAGTCTTGGGAAATGTAGAATGTATTTTTTCTCATTAAGATTAGATAGATTTTGTAGAAAAGAAAACACAGAAAAAAATTACAAAAGCAAATGATGATGCCTAAGTAATTTATTTGTTCCTGTAATTGTAGTCTGTACATATAATGACGATTTTTGTGAATTAGTAGTAACAAATTTCTCAGTCACTTGTGGTCCAGATTTGTTCTGTCATTGTCATTAGTGGCAACAAATGAAACTAGCTTTCACATGGAAGTAGTAGGAAAGGACTTGTTTGTAGAGCTCTATTAGAACAGGTTGCCTAGGAAAGGCACGGAATCCATATTTGTCTTTGTTTTTGTCCCCTTCGACATCACCTGGACTAGTAACCTCCAGGTACCCAGACTGAGTGGATCTACTAACTCTTTCTTCTATGGTGCTTTTGTAGCAGGCAGACTAACCCCCAGAAGTGAGTCTCTACTTTTAGAGAAGAAAAACACCCAAAGGCATCTATAGAAACCACTGACATTGAGAAACAAAGCATTTCTCCATCTTTGCCAATTCTTTGGCCTCTAAGTATTGCAGAAAGGCTAAAGAAGCGTGTAATGCTGTCAAATATCTGATGCATAATGAGCTAACTTAAGGACATATTGTCAGGTCTTTCTTTGAATTCTTGTCTTTTGTTGTCTTGTTTCCCAACCAGAAGGTTGTTTGAAGCTCTCAATATGTTAATTAATGTGTTGTTAATTATTTTATTTTTAAAAAACCTTTGTCTTGGTGTATTTCTATCTAAGGATCATGCAAACCTTTACATATTTCCATATTTTCAGCATATTTTATGCAAATAGTTGTTAAAAATGAAAATTCTAATTTCAAATGAAGAAAATTCATGACATGCATCTTGTGTTGCAGTTTAATCACTGTATACCCGGGAAAGTATTGACAGTTGTCCCGTGGAAGCTATTAAAGTTCCTGTCCAAGGTTAAATGAAATTGCAGTTTATCAGAGCAGCATTGAGAAAATAAGGGAATCTGTTCATGGCTCTTGATTAATGCCAAGCATGATCAACACAAGGGGGTTCATTAAGCTATACATCATGTGGGTAATTTAACATGTCATTGTGCCTGCTGTCTGCTTTAACTCTCTGCATAACCCAGTGTTCTGAACTTGTATCAGCCCTGCACCTGAAGTGTTGTGTCCCAGACTTTGTCATGCTTGGGTTGGCTCAACGTTTGCATTTACACTGATCCCTTTTTTTTGTGATCATTCTGCTTTTTTTAAGAACATCTACAATTTCTACAGCTGCAGTTTTCTGTCTTGTCTAAATATACTTTAAATCTGGTAATGTTTATGTGAGAGATGCAGGGAATGTGTCCTTCATTGTTTAGCTTTTCCCTGATTTTTCAGGTGTTTCTACCTTTTAGGCAGCTGAGTTTGAACAAGGCCGTTAGAATGCAAGGAATTATGTCCTGATCTTGGGGGAGAACAGCCATCTCAATTCCCAGTGAAGGACTACATCTCCATACAAGATCAAGCCTGACAGCTTTCCACATAACTGGTAACTCTGAAGGATGGAATAGATGAGGCTTCCTACAAATGGCTAGCAGAAATCTCCTGATTACAGGCCCTCCTCCTCCTGGAGGATTTCGGCCACCCAGACATCTGCTGGATAGGCAGCACAGCACTGTGCAAGCAATCCAGGAAACTTACAGACCATTTGGGAGAATTTCCTAGCATAAATGCCCACCAAATCATGCTTGACCAGCCTGATTACTTTCTATGATGGAGTAACTGGCTATTGGAATGGGGGAAGAGTGGTGGATGCAATGTTGTTTGACTTTAGTAAGGTTCTCACGACATCTCCCACAGCCTTCTCGTGTAAATGCATTGAAACTTGCCTGAACTGTTGGACCCAAACACCCAAAGGTGTTTCTCAATGGCTTCGTGTTCAGTTAGCAGCTGACGAGCAACAGACTGTCGTGAGGTTGATACTGGGGTTCACACAGTTCAATGTGTTTATCAACAACAGAAGTGATGAAACAGAATGTGCTCTTAGCAAACTATAGGGAGTAGTTAACGTGCTAACCGGTAGAGATTCAGTCCAGAGGGGCCTTGAGACACTGCAGGGTTGAGACAACATAAAATCCGTGACATTCAGCAAGAAATGCAGAGGCTGACACTTGTGTCAGAGTTACCTCATGAGTACACACGGGGAGAACCAGCCCAGCTGAAAAGTTCCTGAGGATCACAGTAATCACCAGGCTGAGTATGAGTCAACAGTGTGCTCTCATTGCAAATGAGACAAATCCTGTACTGGGCCATATTGCAAGAACTGAGGCCAGTAGATCAAGGGAAGTTATTATTCCCTTATGCTGGATAATGATGAGACTGTACTGGGAATATTTGTATCCTTGGGTTCCCCAGTTCTGAAGGGATGTGTAGAAACTGGAGAGGGACCAGCAGAGGGTTATGAAGGTCAGGGACCTAGACCGCTTGCCTTTCAAGGAGAGGCTGAGGAAGTTGGTCATGTTTAGTCTGGAAAATAGGAGACAAAGGAGCGACATAATAACATCCTGCAACTACTTGGAGGAGATCTGTAGAAATGATGGACCCAAGCTCAGTTTTGGCAGCTGGTTAAAAAAAGATGCAATGGCCTAATACCCCACTATACTATAACCGAAATTGTAGGAATCTGGATGCATCTGGATGCATGCCCAGGCTATGTCAAAGACCATGTTGGCATGGAAATGCCATAGAAAGCACTGTCCCTCTCCCTCCATTTCCCCTCTATATTCATCCTTAGGCCCATCCTCCCTGATCTCTGTGGAAGAGAAATCTGGACACATGGGTGGGAATGCAACTGCAGCATGTGGTTAATCAGTGGCCAGGATTGTGGGTCAAGTGAGGGTATTCCCAAGTCCTTAAGGATTTAAGGTATAGTACCTTTTGTTCTACTCTGAAGCCTCCAACAGTGGTAGAACTGGTAAAGTACAGCGGTGGTGAGAGTGTGCATGCAATCCCTCTCCCATAACGACCTTTATTATTCCCCTTTACTGGTAAAACCATACTAGTGCTACCAGTAGTATAAAGTACATTATGGACCAGCTATGAGCACTTTTGAAATTTGTTGTGATCCTGATAATTTTCAAAAAGATCCGCAATACACTTTGATTAGCTGATGATTTTCAGTACCTACTTGTGTGCTGTACCATTGCTGGCATTAGCTCTGGCAATCTACACAAGGCAAAGAATACTGCATTAATTTTTCCAAGTGTAACAAAGCTGTCAAATAGAGGAATCCTAGGAACAAGTGATTTACAGGAGGAGCATCTGAAAATTCAAGTAGCATAATTCAGGTTATGTAATATGTTTTATTCGAGCAATTGCAATGATTTTCCATTCTTCTCCTATTCACTTGTTTTCATGTAGTTCTTCTGGTATTAGCTGAGGTTGTTGTATCTAGGAAGGACTGACTGTGACAGAGCTTTCACAGCATTTTCATTTACTAAGAATTTTGTCTTAGTTATGTATTTCTTTTGCAGAAATTAGATTTTCTGCCTACACCTGAAAAAATTAACTAAGTTCTTTTCATATAGGGACTGAGAATTAAATAAGTAAGATAGATGTTGCATTCTAAAGCCAGATTGTAAAGGTGTACATTGGTTATAGTAAGTAGCACAGAATGGTTGTTTAATATAATGGTAGTTATTGCAGCACTGCTTCTAACAAGTTGGCCTTTAGCTACAACTATCTTGACTCCTGCTGCAGTGTGAATACCTTTTACCTTGAAATCTAAACCAGTTTTCAAATATTTATAGTTTCATACTGGAATACTTTTAAAAAGATACTGTATTGTCTTCTGTTGCCATTAATTACCAAAGGTTTATTTACAAGACAATAATTAATTATACTTCTGGGATGCTCAAGAGTCTAACATAAATCAAAACAAACTTGATAAGAAGCGATGAAAGTCTCACATAATTAAGCAGGGCACTGGAGACCAATTGTTTATAGAATGATTTTGCTGGGGCTAATTGACACTAATTATTTAATCTGATTTTCTTCTTCCCAGTAATGCTTCTACCATTTCACTGTTCTCGGCTGATGGCACAAACATATTTGACTTTATCAAGGTGTTCTCGCTGTATCAATCCAAAAGATTTTCAGCTATTACCTTCACTAGACTTTTTTTTGGTAGCGATGCAAGAGAGAAGGATGGAAAATGATGATCATTAAGTTTTGGTAATAATTTCCTAACTACATGGAGTATTGAAGTGTTGTAAAAGCTAAGTAAGGTAATGACTTAGTTGATGATAAAAGTTAATTCTACAGTAGAGGCAGCCTTAGGAAAACAAACATAAAACACATTTGCAGGCCAGCTGATAGTTTAGCTCACTAATTTTAGCTCTGCAGCTACTACAAAATTTTTAATAACAAATTTATTTCTAGGTAAGATCTGTAACATTTCCCTGATGCTTAACTACCTCGTGTTGATAGGTATCAACATGTGGTACAAGAAACTGTTAGTAGAATTCTTTAATTTCTTGCAAGGAACTGAACTCAAGGCTCAGAGATGTTACTGAATCTCTTGTACTATTTTACTGGATCACCACCCGCATGCTGGAGCAGAGCATCATCATTTCATACAGTTCTGCCATGTCCTGTACCCATACAGAAATAGTAGCAAAACACAGAGACAACCAAGCTAAATAGGCTAATCCTAACATACTATTATATTATTTCCAGACATGCCATTTATTTTATAGACATAGTGTTACCTGGTCAGTAACATACTTGGTAAGGTGTTTATATGTATTTTTAGCCTGCTTTCTTAAGGTAATGAGGTTAATGTGATACATCTACCAGGATGCCCAGAGACTTCCTTCACCAAAGTTTTAACTCATTGATCAATTTGAAATGGATATAACAAAGGAAGAGATGGCTCAATTATATGAATTTCGAGTGAAATTTGTGAAAATAGGTGTTTGTGTAGTGGAAAAAGACATGTATTAGAATCCCCGCAGAGAAAATGGCTTCAGTATAAGTTCATATTATTAAACAGCAGGGAATCCACGTGGGATACAGCCTAAGACTAGTTACACAACTAATATTCCTTATGCAGTATTAACGTAATTATCATAGCAAAATTTTTGGTCTATGGTTCGCAAGCATTTGATTTCAAGCAGATGAGTGTGTTTCTTCTCCTTGGTGTTTAAAGTTAAACACTGGTGAGTATTTTCAGCAAGTAACTGTGTAATGCTCTGAGCCATAGGGCTACCAAGGTACATGCATAGCCCTCTCAACTGCAGCATATCCAATTCACGTGTATATTTAAAGCTGCTTTTCTTCTGTCACTGGAGCTACACATCCACCTTTTTTCCCCCCACAACAATATTTCAAAGTGTCTTTTTTAAATAATTGAATAATTTTCAAAATTCAAAGTATGATCCTTTCCTCAAGACCCTGTGTCCTGCTCTGTTCCTACCTATCTATGAGGACATTGTCAGATCTCGGGAATTAGCTTTGCATTCTAACACCAGTAATTCATATATCCTGATTATGATTGCCACCATTATTATTTTGACAGCACAGAGAATATCCTCCCTCAATGGCTGCTGCTTTTTGCATCTTCAAATTATTCTTCAGGCTCTACTTCTGACTACAGGAACAGTTTCAACAAGTGATACTGGGTCAAGCTTTGCAAAATAACCCACCCGATGCTTCACAGGGTGAATACAGCTTGACTAGGAATATTTGAGCAGTGGTTACCTCTGGTAGTAACTGCAGAAATAGTGGCTTATCCAGGGCTTTGGTACTAGAACTGGTATATCACCTAACTATGTCCTGACTAGGGCATTACAAATATCTATTACTAATTATTTTTTACTAGATTACTTCATAACCAAAATCCTTATTTATCATCAGGGTATTCGTATCTTGAGAGCTGTACATAAGAATTCATACCCCACAAAACCTCTGCTTGATGTTACCACTGTGATTTTTAATGAAACTTTGTAAATGGCTTAGGATGCCTGGATAAAACTGCTGTAGTGTATAAAGCTGTGTACATGCAAATATGAGCAATAACAGTAGGTTGCTAGTAGCAATTATGAATAGTTAATTATACATTAATAAGGAAGTTATGACAGCTGGCTATTTTCTTACATCTTATAGCAAGAAATCTATTAAAGTGCTTGTTAACGGAAGTCTCATGTGAATGATGTTCTGCGTGAGACAGAAATGCTGGTAAATGATCAAAACACAAAAAAACAAGAGACCATTCACTTCTCTCAGGTGAGAGCAAAATATCTGTGTAGCTGCATATCTCTATATACACATGCGTAACTTTTGTGAATTCTTTTCTCACACATAGCTACAAGAACGCAACAGAAATCATTATTTTCTATCTCCTTGCTTTTTTATCTTGATGCTGGTTTTAAACTAACTTAAATCAATTTCAATTGAGTTTGCTTGTATGCACCTTGTAGGAGAGATTTAATCAGTCTGTTATAAATTTACTTTTAACAGGCAAGGTAAAAGATGGTTCAGTGTTGGAATCTAATTATCTGTATATAAATGGATCTTGTATAGAGAGGCAATAGAACAGTATGGTTTTGAGGATATCTCAGAGCTGTGCTTCATTTTTGAGAGAAGGATATTGCATTTTAAATAATGACTTTCTAAATGGAAAAACTGAAGCTGAGAGGAAAAAATATATGAAGATGTAAACTGTAATATGAAAATATGAGTAAGTAAGCATTTTAAGCTGAAAGTGAACGAAGAGTTTAGGGCTAAAATGTGAAAAAACAGGTGTGCAAGAGAGAGTACCTAAATCTATAATTTGTTATTTCAGCTATGAGTATGATATAGACTAAGGATTTTTTAGGTGATTTTCCAAAATAACCAAGCAAGCTCATATTTAGGCATTTAAAATAAATGTCCCGACTTTTCAAAACCACTGTGCCATCATCAGCCTAATTCTAAGACAAAGTGCTCTGTATTTGCTCAGCTTTTCAGTATATTCGCTGATGGCATTCAAGGTGTTGGCTTTCATCTCTAATCCCCCAAACTGGCTGGGGTGCCAGGGTGGAGGGGGTGGATCTCTGCTTCCCCAGAATATGCTGCCACAGCTGGAGACAAGGAGCTTGGCTTTCCAGGGGCTGCGGTGTGTCCGGCGGGGAGGCACAGCCCGGCCACGGCTTGCTTCGTGTCTGAGCATAGGTGCGTATGTGCTTCTCACCTCCTTGCTAAGGCTGCTGAGGAAGGTGTCTTTGCGGACAGATTTTTATATTAGCTGTGTGGTGGGAAAGGTCCCAGAAGCACTAAAACTCGGCGGGAAGACAGAGAACATCTGCTGTGAACATTATATAAATGTTTGTAACCACACAGTCAATGTATTGCACCTACAGCATGAGGAATTAATTTTGTTTCTAACCTCTGGAATTGAATAACTAGGCCTTGCTCAGTCTAGGTGTTTTATAGGTTTAAAATCCAGTATCGTCCAGTAGCAAAGTTCTGTATGTCCGCAAGTAGGGTAAATAACGTGACTTAGAATCATAGAATCATAGAATCATAGAATAAGTGAGGTTGGAAGGGACCATTAAGATCATCAAGTCCAACCGTTAACCTACCCTGATTTAAAAACACCCACTTCTAAACCATGTCCCTAAGCACCTCATCTACCCTTTTCTTAAACACCTCCAGGGATGGTGAATCCACCACCTCTCTGGGCAGCCCATTCCAATGTTTAATAACCCTTTGAGTGAAAAAATGCTTCCTAATATCCAATCTAAACCTGCCCTGACATAACTTGAACCCGTTTCCTCTTGTCCTATCACTTGCCACGTGGGAGAAGAGGTCAGCCCCCATCTCTCTAAAACCTCCCTTCAGGTAGTTGTAGAGGGTGATAAGGTCACCCCTCAGCCTCCTCTTCTCCAGGCTAAACAACCCCAGCTCCCTCAGTCGTTCCTCATAAGGCTTGTCCTCCAGACCCCTCACCAGCCTGGTAGCCCTTCTCTGGACACGCTCCAGCACCTCAATGTCCTTCTTGTAGTGAGGGGCCCAAAACTGAACACAGTACTCGAGGTGAGGCCTCACCAGTGCCGAGTACAGGGGGATGATTACTTCCCTACTCCGGCTCACTACACTATTCCTGATGCAGGCCAGGATGTTGTTGGCCCTCTTGGCTGCCTGGGCACACTGCTGGCTCATACTCAGCCGGCTGTCCACCAACACCCCCAGATCCTTCTCTGCCAGGCAGCTTTCGAGCCACTCCGCCCCCAGTCCTGTAGCACTGCATGGGGTTGTTTGTGACCCAAGTGCAGGACCCGACACTTGGCCTTGTTGAACCTCATACCATTGGCCTCAGCCCATCTGTCCAGCCTGTCCAGATCTCTCTGCAGAGCCAATCTACCCTCAAGCAGATCAACACGCCCCCCCAGTTTAGTGTCGTCTGCGAACTTACTGAGGGTGCACTCAATCCCCTCATCCAGATCATTAATAAAGATATTAAAGAGAACCGGTCCCAGCACCGATCCCTGGGGGACACCACTTGTCACTGGACACCAACTGGATTTAACTCCATTTATCACCACTCTCTGGGTACGGCCATCCAACCAGTTTTTTACCCAGCGAAGGGTACACCTGTCCAGGCCACGAGCAGCCAGTTTCTCCAGTAGAATGCTATGGGAAACGGTGTCAAAAGCCTTGCAAAAGTCCAGGTAGACAACATCCACAGCTTTTCCTTCATCCACTAAGCGGGTCACCTCATCATAGAAGGAGATCAGGTTTGACAGGCATGACCTGCCTTTCACAAACCCATGCTGACTGGGCCTGATCACCTTGTTCTCCTGCATGTGCCGTGTGATGGCACTGAGGATGATCTGTTCCATGACCTTCCCAGGCACCGATGTCAGACTGACTGGCCTGTAGTTCCCCGGATCCTCCTTCCGGCCCTTCTTATGGATGGGTGTCACATTTGCCAACCTCCAGTCGGCTGGGACCTCCCCGGTTATCCAGGACTGTTCATAAATGATGCAGAGTGGCCTGGTGAGCACTTCTGCCAGCTCCTTCAGTACCCTTGGATGGATCCCATCCGGCCCCATAGATTTGTGCACCTCCAGGTGCTGAAGCAGGTTCCTCACCATTTCCCTTTGGATTACAGGGGCTTCATTCTGCTCCCCATCCCTGTATTCTAGCTCAGGGGTTAGGGAACTCAAGGAACAACTGGTCCTACTGCTGAAGACTGAGGCAAAGACGGCATTAAGTACCTCAGCCTTATCCTCGTCCTTAGTCAATACGTTACCAGCCTGGTCTACTAGAGGACAGAGATTATCCTTAGTCCTCTTTTTATTGCCAATATATTTATAGAAACTTTTTTTGTTGTCCTTGACAACAGAAGCCAGGTTTAGTTCTAGCTGGGCTTTGGCCTTCCTAATTCTTTCCCTACATAGCTTCACTACCTCTTTGTAGTCCTCCTGAGTGGCCTGCCCTTCTTTCCAAAGGCCATATATCCTCTTTTTTTCCCTAAGCTGCAACACTAGCTCCCAAACTAGACTTTGTTTAAAGCTGCTGTGGCATGCACAACCAGCAGAGCTGAAATCTGACAGTCCTGCTAAGCTGCTCCTGGGAACAACCTGACAAATTGGATACACCAAAGGCAACTCGTAGGCTTAGGCGTAGCACAGGGATGAAATGCATTGGTGGCTGTTGGGTGCCTAACGGCACAATGGAAATGTTAGGCTCAGAGCCTTTATTGGGTTGTTCCTGTAACTGCAAGACCAAGTTCAGAGGTTTTCAACTTATGTGAGAAGTTTCTCAGGCCAGAAACTTGTCTGCCCTTAGCACCTTTAAACAAAACTGTAGGAACTTCTAATTGATTGTAATAGGCCTCCCTGCATTGTCTTTGATAAATAACTGGGTTTTGTGAACATTTATGGTCTCTCGTCCTCTCATCTTCTTGGGAATTATGCCTCACTGTGTTAACCCGCAAGGATTCACAGAGGCACAAACATTTGCTGCTGAAAGGAGATGGGAACCTTGCCGAGTTTATTTCCATCTGAAAAGAATGCACACCATTCCCATCTTTACAAGTGAGTTCCACTTATCCACAAAATAAAAATCATATCCCCTCAAATACCAGCCTTAGATACAAGTGACTCACTGACTCCAGCATCTGAATTGTATTCTCAGCAATTCTATACTTCCTACAGCCATAGAGTTTGTGCTGCTCAAATATAGCATCTCTGGTACATGTATAATGAAGTGCACATTGTGAGGAGTTTTTCAGTATAGTCAAAGTTGGGATGAAGGAGTTGTCAGACCTTTGCTCATGCTAATGTCAATAGGAATTTGTATCCTGTGTAGATTTTACAAAGAACAGCTTGCTGCTGTATGCTACACTGCCACAACTCTACCTCAGGATCAAGGATATAAGAGACTAATTTCTTTTTCCTCTCTTACATTGAGCCTAGCAATCAATGGGAAGCAAAGCAGGATCAATTTTAATTGATCAGTTAGGTTTTTAAATAATTGGCATGCACTCCAGTCTCCCGACAAAATAACAACTGGTGTTCGGGGTTTGGCATTTTCCAGCTCTTCTTCCAAGCGTGCGTCACGGCTGCTGTGATGCAGGAGATGCCCCCAGGGTACACAGCACAGCTCCCCACGCATCCCAGTGCTACACATGAAACCCAGACAGGTAGGAGCGGTGCGATGCAGCACCAGGGCGTGCTTTAGGAGTGCTCTGCGCGTGTGCAGAGCAGTGGTCAGATTCACCTTTAGATGCTGTAGGTTTTGTTCGTTTGAATGGCTCCCACTAATTGTAGCACTGAAATGAAGCCAACCTAGCTGCAGCACCAGGCCTTGTTTGAATGCAGGGGTCTAAAATACTGATGATGACACCACAGTTTATCTCACACAGGATACGTTTTTGTAGAATCCTTCAGAGCACGCTAAAGTGCTAGCTAACAGCACCAGCGAGAGCAACAAGATTATAACTGTAGAATACACTTTATTGGTGTAAAAATATAGACCAAGTAGCACTGGATGTACGCACACTTATTCTGCAAGGAGCAGAGGAGGCATTGATGACCTTTTGCACTCTATAAACCTCTCCTCAGGCTTCTGGGGATGGATTTGAACATGGATGCAGCTGTCCCATTCCTGGCCCCTCTATGCCTACTGTCACTATTCAGACGTTCATCCAGAGTTGAAATGGGTAAAATTGCTGGTATGTTTTTTCAAATAGCATCTCTTGTTAGGTGACCTCCTGAATGAATCTTGATCTTCTGAGGCTGGATTATGAACTCTTTGGCAGCCAGTGCTGCACGCTTTCCGTAGATGTCTCTGTGTAGTTGTCCCTAGACTTATGTGACAGCCAGCTGGGATGTCTGACATGCTCTGCATAAGATCCTTCTATGATCTAGTCCTTCATCTCTCTCTCTCTTTTGATTTCCCAACTCTGAAATAGTGAGGAAACCTTTGCTATACAGAAGTGGTGTGACATAAAAACATTACAGGGTATGAGGTGCTCAAGTTTATCTGTGTCTCCGACCTATTGCTGGCAGCATGCGGTCTTGGGGAGTCCCCACGCAGTTACCTCTTGGAGAGGAAAAAGAGGAGTGCCCACAGATGACCTGAAGTCTGCCACTGTACACAGTGCTGTTGTAAAGCTCAAATGCTCGCTGGTTACCTATTTACCCAAGGGTATGGAAAAACACATACCTGAGACATGTAATATTGGTAAGAAAGCATTCCGGATCCTACATTGTGGAAAGTGGTTCTTAATTGACTTTCTGATATTGTGCCTGAATTTACGTTGTTTGGCTCTTACTGTACATGCCAATTTTTTATTGTGTAAATATGACAGAAGCATATTGATCACCTGTCCTAAGTGCTTAATCAAACTCCATTATCCTGCTAACCATAAACTAGCCAACAGAAAGTTACTGCCTCAAAATGTTGCTAACTATGGATTGGACTTGAATAAAGAAAGTAATCATTCATGCTCTTTTTCTTGGGTGTGATAGAAGCCTTGGCTGCCTGGAACAAAAATGTTTTCATACTTCGCTATTAAGTTTCATTGTAGTTTTGTCTACTTTTATGTAAAGTATACTGATTTATTAGAAAGCTCACTCCACAGTAAACTGATAATTGGATGCTGTTGAAAGAATGAGTTTCATTGATCTAAGTCAATGACCACAGACATTACTGAAGTAAACCTCTTAACAGTGCTGGGGCGTATTTTGGCCACAATCAATTTCTGTGAATATTCCCTTGCAGTTTTTTGTTTTATTTGGCACTATCTGCATTGATCTAAACCTGGAGCAGATTTAATGTGTAAAATTTATCTTGACAGAAAGTTTCATTACTTTTCAGTTAATGCAAACTTCTCTTTCTTTATTATAGATTAAAAATCTGCTGTGACAATTTGTGCAAGTAACCTGTGTGCACCTGTTGCATCGATGGGCATGTGCCATAGACAGAAAAGAGTTCGTATTCAGAGAGCTGGGCTTCGAATAAATGAGACATTGCACTTACTGGTGTTGAACAGAACATTTTGTAATGTCTGGTGTGAGGAAGATGCCAAATATAAAGACTCACTTCTCTTGCTGCTGTTGTTTTAATTTATAGGGTAGATAAAACAGCATGGGACAGTTTAAAAGGAATTAATTATGTACACTTTAGTAAAGCTAGTTAAGGCCACAATTTTACTGAAGAATTTAACTTCAAAACCTGTGACTAATCTCACTACAGTTAAAAGCCAGAGTCCTACAACTCTGCTTTTGTTGAACAACATCAGTTTCAAGCTAAGTACATTCTTTAGGTGATTTCAGGAGCGGAGCCCGATTCTTCCCTCCCCTGCCAGCACATACGTGGCTCAACACAAATGCAGCCGTTTTAGCATTAAACTCCATCGACTCACTAACAGGACAAACCCAAAGGTGAGAGGTGACCCATAGAAAGACAGAAACACCGGAAAAGCCTTTCTTACATTTTCAAAGACATTTATGTGCTAATGTTTTAAGGTGGACCATCAGAATATTTTAACCGTGGTTAATGCTTAGGAGTCTGAGCAGAGGATTGCAGTTTTTTTTTAATCTAAAAGGCCATTAATACCAATGCTGTTTTTAAAAGAGGACAAATCTGTGTGCTTCAGATGAGATGCTTAAGTTAACAACAGCTCCAGGGAGGTTTATACTCAATGTGGAAGCACCTGATTTGCAGGTGAGCTCTGAGGGTTTTACATATATATACATATATAAAATTTGAAATGTTATTGGTGATGAACTAGATATACTTTCTGAGTTCCTTGATTTTATTTATGTTGCATTATGTAGTAAGTGAATTAATAAGAAATAATAAGGGGTGAATAAGCCTTAGTCATATTCTGGTAGAGATCAGGTTCCAATTTTTTAATCAAGTGCACAGTGTCTAGTCTGGTGGTTTCATTTCTGGTGGCAGCTGCTTCTCATCTCATGACTCTTGGCCGGTGTAAAAACATGTTTGTTTATAAGCAGTTGTATATGCATGGAAGTTATTCCTGGCGAAAAATCAACTGTCTTTAGCAGTTATAAAAATCTGTTTTTATGAAATGCAAATTCATAAATATCTTTGATTAGACAGTCAGTGCTGGAACTTTCAATTCTTAATATACCAGAGACAGGGAATATTTACAGGGTAGAAGTTCCAGAATTTAGTTAAATGCACTGATATCTAAAGACAATTATTCAGCAACATGAAAAGTTTTAAGCGTCTTTCCTGAGCAGTATGAATTACAACTATTTCTGGAGAGAATTGCTGCCATCTTGTTCGTGCCGATTTGCAGGCTGACGTTGAAGATGAACGTCAGGCTGGCATGGTTGTTTGTTTTGTTTACAAAACCAAGCTAATTTGTTTAAAGAACCTAAATCCCTTTAAACAGAGACCCGAGTATTGCAATGCAAGTCGAAATGACTTTGTCTGATGCTGAAAATCTTTATGAGAAGATGTCAGAAGGGTAAATCCAGCCGTCCCTGCAGAACAACAGCGCTTAGCAGCACCAGGATCACTGTGAACCTCTTTGGGCCCTTTATGGGAGTCATCAGTCTGAAACGGAGCCATTACAGCTGCTGAGCTGCTGACTCTGCATCCCTAACCCTGTCTACATTGGCACAAAAGGAGGGCCTATTTGCTTCTCTGTGCTTGACAGTAGTGAAAGCAAAGTTCTGAGAAAACCTAAAATGTTCATATGATTTTAAGTTCTTTTTCTGTGTAAAGGGCAATGAAAGTGAACAGGAGAAAGCACTGCTCTAACTTGCTTATATTCCAAAAGTAGAATTAATAGAAAGGTCATTGAGTGGTTGTTCTAGGTATCTATAGAAAGGAGACAATCAAAGGAGGTACAAGTATCCATTCAGTGGGAGTGGACTTTGCAAGAGATTTGATAGTGGCAGAGTTAATTTCCCTGGTGACCTAAGTGAGATAGCATAGTTTTATCTTTTTCAGAAAATTAAGGGCAAATTATCTGGTTCAATGACTCTCACTAACTACATTTAGATAAGCATTTTGTGTGTTTATTAAGTTGTTTATTTGTTATAATAATACTAGCGATCTAATAAAGATAAGAATTTAGATGGAAGTCAACAAACTTCCCATTATGCAGCTGGCTCATTTCAAGCAGTGAGAATAAATTAAATGATAAAATGCACTCTCTTGTCTGATTAAGAGACCAAAATTAGTCATTGTGGAAGAGAAATGTTTCAAATTGTAAGAACAAGCTTTCATTCTCTGTGCAAAGAGATAGACGTGCATGTGCTGTGGACGGTCTAACATTTCGTTGCACTATTGCGTTGTCTTTAAAGAGCGAGCACTGGAAAGGGCACATGTTTCATAAGCAAGACGGTAAATGGCTTGTAATGAAAGAAGCACAGTCCACTTTTGGGAAAGGATATTAGTTAGAATAACTGCATTGTCATACAGAGTAACAATTTGTCTTACTGCAGCAAGATATCTGGAATTTCACACAGTAGAAATGGGAGAATTTTCCACTCTGCTTTTGAATTCTGTATAGAATAAATATCTGTTCATTACCCTGTATCTGTATGCACACACAGCGAACGCTGAAGCCTGACTGTCAGAGAGGAAGAGATTAGTCTGTGTCTGTTAAACAGCGAAGTCCTCTAAGTGCTTTTATATTCTTGTATCTTAAAAGCTCAATCTGCCCTTGTATATGCAATCTGTAGTGTGGTGTATCATCAAAAGAAAAGCTACTGAGTTTGTGCATGCATGTGTAGTAATTGATTTTTTCCAAGGTACTTGCCTGGGTGCAGTATTGCATATTTTGAGGGCAAGATAAAATCATAAAATAGTGTTGAAGAATAACTCACTGCAAATGAGGTAGTGATAATGGGAGCACAGGTGGCAACCAGATTTGGAATGCAGACATTTTAAATCAGTGTCCTTTCTGGAAAATCAAGATAAATTTAGGTGATGGAAAGGTCTTGGAAAACAATGGTGCCAGAAAACAAAAAGGCCTAAGTACTGGCCTTTCTCTTAAAACAGTGTGATAGCTATCAAGGGTGAAACCCTGGCCTCACCAGAGAGTGAGCTTCTTATGGCCTTGCCAGAGTTTGATTGCCTACTGCCTGTCTGGCAGGATTACCCACTGTGAGCCATTCACTGGGACTCATAATTGCAAACAGTGAAAATATTCCATAAAGTTTTGACAGTTTAGGAAAATGCAAATATTTGCACCCAGCAGATGACATATGAGAGGAAGCTGAGAGAGCTGGGTTTCTTCAACCTGGAGAAGAGATGGCTAAAGAAAGATCCATTTTCTGTCTTCCTCTCTGTTACAGAGAAGATGAAGCCAGACTGTTCTTGTAGGTGCACAGCAGAAGAAAAAGAGGCAGTGGACTCAACTTGAAACAAGGAAAATTTCTCTGAAGAATAGGGTTTCTTCATAAGGAAGTTGATTCAGCACTGGAACAGGCTGCCCAGAAAGGCTGTGCCATCTCCATCCTTGGAGATATTAAAAACTCAGCTGGATGGGACCCTAGGAAATCTAATCTAGTTTTGAAGTTAGCCCTGCTTTGAGCAGTGATTGGACCCAATGGCCTCTTGGTGTCCTTTCCAACATAGACTACTCTATCATTTAAAAAAAAAAGAAAAAAAAGAAAAAAAAGAAAATAAAAAGCAAATGTAGAGCTCTTTGCATGTCCAATCAAATGCTCCCCAAAAAGGGGATACATTCATACCTACACTGTGTGATTTTTGGGGCAGGAATGCACTCTTCAGTTGGGTTTAGAGAGCATCAGAAGCAGTGGGATTCCTGTCCTTGGCTCGGGCTCTTTTGAGCTATCGCAATACAAATACCAGAAAAGAAAGATGGCTCCCTCAGATGAAAAAATTACGGAGGATAAAGTTTATCAAATATCTAAACCGTAGGATACCTGATGAGAAGAATAGAGATTCCACCAAAGTCATGCCCTCAGATGGAGGAGGAGGTAGACTGACAAATCGAAAGATATTGCTTTTTCAGAGACACGGTCAATCATGTGATGAGTCTGGGACTGTTGGGGACAGAGAACAAATGTGCTGACTGGACTGTGACAGGCAGTTTGGATGTCTTGTGATGTGATTTGACATCTTCTTTGTGATTTTGCTAGTATAGATGGCTTTGATCAAAGCATATGGCCCTCCCATGCATCTTTAAAGGCAGTGTGGCTTGTCCCAACTAAAATTTGGTCACTTTTGGAGTAAGGGAATGCTTACTATGGAAACAAAAGTACAGCCAAGTATTATCCATCTCACTACCAAAACAGTATCCTTGCCTGAGGAGAAGTGACAGATGGCTTACCATGCGTAGCCCTGTAATTCACAACCTGCTTTATGTGGACCTCCTGGCTATTGCTTTCTTCTCTCCTTCATTTCCATTTCCATTCCCACTCCCACTATCCCTTGGGCCTTTGCCATCACCCTCCCACTCTCTTCCCATTCCTATATGGTTGCCCCTCTCCCATAGCGCTGCCGCTGCTCCCTTCCTGCGCTTTTCTTGTAGACACAAGCTGAACTGCATGTTGGGGGGAGATGTCAGCCAGCGGGAGGTGGTGGGGAAAGCCGCGCAAGACACTGCCGTGCTGCTTCTGTTTATCCTTATTCTCTGTAGTGTTATGTATCTCAGCTGCTGGGAAGTAATCCTGTTGTGGTTTGATGTGTGGATGCTTTTTATCCCAAAACATGATTTTGTTTCAGTGATGAGGGAGAGAGGATGTGTAAAATGCTTGCTTTGTTTACATAGGACACTCTGTGGCAAGTTTCACTCAGCTCCTTGGCTGTGATTTATTTTGATTGTTGCAATGCAAAGCTTGCCCGGCCGCATGTGCGCTGTCAGAGTGTGTACGTTTCAGAGGAGGGAATCAGGTTTGCATAAACACAGAATCCTCCCGAACCTATATCCAAATATTAAACTTGTTTAAGTTCAGTAAAACTTACTGAATTCTTCCAGCATTTAGTTGCAGTGGAGGTCAGAAGTACTGAAGATGAAACACTGGAGAAATGAATCACGCGTTGCTCCTGGAGTGACAGGAAGACGGAAGTACGATCTCTCCATCTCCTCTTGAACCTTCCCACCTAAGGGATGTAGACTGCAGAGGTCACGTAAAGTTCAAACGCAGACGTGTCCAAACTGAATTTCTTGAGCTCCAATCACATTCAAATGTACGCAATTCACCCTCTGAGTGCTTTTCACCTGCTTCCCTTAATTACTTCAGTGACTGTTACTGGGATTGTTGCCTCTGGTTGCTTACGAATGGCCCGGGTAGGTTGGCGCGTGTGTTTCTGGACGGGGATGTCAGCAGGTTTGAATGGATGCTGGCACCGGCTGGGAAATCTTACCACTCGGTTCAGTGGAAAACGTGAAATTCGGAGGGAGCTGTGGCCCACTGCCATTTGCAGGCTGTGAAGAAAAGGGGTGTTGCGAAAGGACACGTGTCGCCCGCAGAGGCTCAGACTGTAAAATAGGTTTGGGAGAAAGTTCAGCTCCACTTTTACTTTCTGCTCCCATTGTGGCACGCACTGGGCAGAAACCTTTGGTCTTTTGAAAGCCTCCTGATTGCCTTTCTCCTTAAATAGCCCCGCATGGCAATAGAAACTGAGTGACTCTATTACACAGGCTGGGAGATTTGTGCAAGTTTTCCTTAAGCTGTAAAAAGTTTTAATTTTATGAACTTAAGGAATGCTGTAGTTGAAGACTTTAAAGTTTCAGGTCGCTTTTAAAATTAGGTATTAAGAATTAAAATGAAAATTAAGCTTTGAACCAAAATTCTGCACTGGTTTTTTTTTTTCCACTTTGAATAAAAGCAGATGTTGCCCAAAACTCACCCAACGTATAGCAAGCTTTATAAGTACCTTCCAGTCAAATATTCTACCAGTAGTAACCAAGAAACGTAAACAGATATGCCAATGGAACATGTTGGTAGTGATTTAAAGGCAAATACTGTTACGATACAAATGGGGAGGGTGAGGGATAAAAATCTGTCATGGTTTATATTGCTCTAGTTGCCAGATTGTTACATCCTTTTGATTTTTAGACAAGATCTGCAGATCGGGGAACTGCTCAAAATTTCTTAACAATTTAAAACTGGGTAAAACCCAATCTTAAAGAAATGAATCCAATCTTAAAAAAACCCAAAACACAACCACCCTGACATAAGTTTTACTTTCAGCTATTTTTAACTTTTCTTCTCAAGGAATAACTTTATTTTAGTTAATGATTAAGTTTAAACCTGTTGCTATATAGAGAAAATAGCCTTTATAGTATTTGTGGTGTTTTGCGGAGTGGGGGTGGGCTGATTTCCTTGCTTGGCTAATCATGAGGATGAGTTGTTTACAGATTTAGGGAGGCTAACTTTGTAGCGGAGATATATTTGGCACGAAAAAGTTTCTCTCAGCTTTGCTGTGTGAGATGATCTATTGATTCAGCTGGACTATTCAAAAGAGGAAGATGTACTTACTGAGGAGTAACGCTTGCTGAATGGGCTGAAATTACTTCTTTAAAATGTGTATGTAAAGGGAGGGAGAGAAGGAGAGAGCAACAAAGTACAGTGGGGCTTGTAGAAAAGAAATGTGTTCTGGATGTGTTAAGTGAGACTAAGCAGGATGGGGAAGGTCAGCCTGTGGCTTGAAGCAAAGGGCAAGCATTTAAAGGGAATGCTACTGGAGAGTAAGATGAGAAGGAGTGGTTGAAAGCAAAGAATCAGAGATCATGGAGTGCTGGTGCAGTAGAAGGCACCACTTTCTGAATGCTTTTTACTGGAAAAGCACTGTTTTATTTTTAGGAAGATCATGGTTTATGATCAGTCAGTGGCAACACAAGATACGTTAATGCAGAAAGCAGTGGAAAAACCATATTGCCTCCAATTTGTATAATTTATTCCTGTTGAAATTTGATTCAAGGGATACTTCTCATTCTGGCAGCTAGGTGCCATGAAGTAGGGTCTGACTATCAAGGGTCTGGGGTTTCCAAGGTGAAGGGAGGAGACAATACCATCAGAAAAAATTCAGGAACAATTTGTGGAAGATTTCTTCTTGATTAAAAAACCCCAGAACTGTGTATAAACTAGTTTGAAAAGGGCTGTATTTCAGATTACATATTTGCAGCAGAGATAGGGGATTACCAGCATTCAGTACCAGTGCAGAGACAGAGGTCTATACTGGGGCTTGCAGTGTCTGACCATGTAAAATCAGTAGCCACTGCTCAATAAAGAAAAAAGATAAAATGTGACTGGTAGTGCTTTTCTGAGGCTAAATAATGTTTTATTTTCAACTGTATGTTCAGTACGTGGCCCTAACACTTATCATACCTAACACTGCTGTAATAATGTGCTTCTTGGGATATTCTTTTCCGCAACTTGGTCAGAGGGAAGTGGCAAGAACTTTCAGTGTGTGGAAATGAAGCAACCAAATATGTCTTTTTTGGTCAGTGTTTAATCACAGGTGGATTCCTTGTAAAGTAATTCTTATCTGCTATTTAGTTGTGAACAACAAAACATCTTCGTATTTGTTTTTCAGGTGCAGTCAGTTTTTGAACTGAAATAGTTCTGAGGCATTGGATAGTCTACCAGGTAAAAACACTTAAAAAAAAAACCCCAAAGAGATCTGTTTTGGAAGAATCTCAATGCAGATTAAACATTATAAATATATCTAAGTGGTAGTAAAGGTAAGAATTTCAGCTGTACTTCTTAATAACTCTTTAGTAGCTGAATTCTTACACAGTTTATTGAAAGTGATTCTATACCAAGAACTGTTTATCGAAATATATGACATGAGAATAAACATCCTTTTTGAACAGCAGGAAGGATTCATCTCCAGAAATGTTTGCCAGGACTGTGCATGTGTTGAAATTTGTCACAGAAGAGATCAATAAGTGGGCACTGCTTGAAAAGTAAATCACCTGGGGAGAGTCAGGGAATTGTCATTGTAGTGGAAGTATCTCACTAGAAAGAGGTATCTGTCCCTGTTCATTAGAAAGGAAAATGAAGAGGGACGGAGGGAATGAGGAGGGTGGATTGACTAATATAAAGAATAACTGTGGGGGGTTAACTCTTCCTGTTTGTGCTGTCAGAACTCGTGCTTTGAGTTAATTGATGTCTTTGGGGACCCCAGAAGGAGGTAACAAATTGTCTCCTCGTTGTACCAAATTCACTGACTCGACAAAGTGGTCTGTTCAAATGCAGAGGGAAAACATTAAATGGAGCTAAAAAATACATCTGCATTTGTATCAAATGCTCTTTATTAGGATTTGAGGAAATGTTGAGAGCAATGAAATGGTAAAAATGACTCATGTTATTCCAAGGAGTTATGTAGGAATACAGTAATGAAAAGCAGAATAAACCCAGCCAATAAACAAACAGTGAGACCCCCTACTCAAGGTCTATTTAAAAACAACAGGGCTTATTCCATTAATTTCAGTGGGCTTGGGACAGGGATCTAAATGGGCGGGAGGGGGAAGACATCTTTCATCTCATGAATGAAGATCTTCCATTCTGGACAGTAAACCTGTAGCAAATACACAGAACAAATCTTCTGAAAATGTGGCAGATCCAAGAGACTTGCCAAGTTTTCTCTTTATCTTGTTGCTATATTTTGTTGGCATTTGGAAAAGCACATCAGAAACAAGGCAGTGCGGTGTGTACAGGCAGAAAGGAATGGAAATCATGGCTGTGAAATCTAGTGAAATTTAACTTATTGGAAGGTACAGGGATCATCAATTTTATCTGGATTTTCAAATAATTTAATTTTTAAAGTGGTAGATATTCATACCTTCTCTGGAGGTTATGTGTGTGAAACTGCACATGCAATAAAACGCTTTATGGCTCTTGGGCAATAAAATTTCACTAGTCCTACACAAATCTAGTGTTTGGTGAAATACAGCCTGTGGAGAGCAGGAAATCCCAAAGACACGTGCAACTTTACAGCCACAGACTGTGTTTTGTAGCTGGCATAACAAAGGCTAATAAATGAAACCAATTCTCAGGTTCTCCACATATTGTCCGAAAGGTGATGTTGACTTCTGAAACTTGAATATCACAGAAAAAATACTGTTCTTCAGCAGTAACTTTCTTAACTATGACTCTGCCCGTGTTTTTCCTACACTCTTTTGGCTCTCCAGTATGCCTTTTCCAGCTCCTTCAACATGTGAGGCAAGGCTCTGATTGACAAGTTTCATTCACCACACAGCCCCTGGAGAAGGTTCACCCTGTGAGTTACATTCACACCCTGTGTGGTAAGAAAAGAGGATGTAACTCTGATGTAATTATACTTAAATACCTCCAAGATGTTTATGGTCCAGCGGGTCTCTTCTAGTACCTGCAGTCTTTAAGCCTTGATCATAATTCAGGCACGCTATGCTGTCTGTTCTAGTACCTGCTCAGTTTTAAGTGTTTGTTTTTTTGCTATCTTATTATGGGAAGCATATCAATAGCAAATAGTGCTTCATCTTGTGGCCATAATAAGAATTCCGCATGGACATTCATTTTTGACTGCTATTTTGTTGAGCACTTAATAAGCAGCTAGCTATGCTCTGCCTTAATGCTTTTGTCTTTAGTTAAGAATTTCTAATGGAAGTAGAAGGAGTACTTCTTTCATTTTATATTTGAGATCCCGAAGCCATCCAGCAAATCAGACACAAAAGTGTTGTCTGGAAAATGGACACCAAATTTGGCAGTCTTTTTTTTTTTCCCCTCACACACATCCAAAGTAAAAGAAGTGTTGTCCTGTGTGGTTAGCGTGTTACTGACACAGCCTGAGAATAAAGCTTTTGCATGAATTCACCTTGCAGAAGTCATTACAAGAGAGAGTGTGTGTGTATAGACTATTGGACACAAGGACTTTATCTGAGCCCTGCTGATATCTCCGCTGATAAACTGATATTGTGTTTCTTGCTACTGCTTTCTCTGAAGAGCCATAATAGACCTGTACAATCGCTAGGGAATAAAAACATCAGATAAACAGTTCTTAGTATCCATCTTAAGTCTCTCCCTAATTGACCAAATACAGTTCAGTACTAGTTTAATTAGATGTCTGTCCAAAAAAGAATCAAATATCCATTCAAAGCCTCAAGTGGTTAAAATAGATCTAGAGGCTGGCAACCTGCAAATGTTCCCATTCACAGAAGGTGATGTGAGATGTTGTCTGGTTTACTTTTGCCTTTTCCAGAAATTGGTTCCCTCTGGCAAGCAGCTGCTATGCCCTCTCCCTCTTTGTTGTCACCAGTGCTGTATTATTTGGAAAGACAGGTATTTGTACCTCTGTGGCCTTTCCTCTACCAGCTCAGAAAGCATTAACTACCATTTGCTTTGCTGTTCAACATTTTGTGTGCTTTTGGATGAGTGTAATGGTAGAGGAAGAGAGACAAGAACGGCTTCTTGGGTGAAGCAAGTTTGATTTAAAATGAGCAAAACCTGGTTTTGGTAGATTATATCTGGCATGGCGGAGAAATGAATAAGGCATGAGGCTCTGGTGACAGAAGTTCCACGAAATAAGACTGAGAGCATGGTAAGGTACAAAGGAGATAATTCTAGGTCTTGTCTTATGTTTGTTGTTTACCTCTCTGCACTATTATAGGAGAATGCCTGACTGTAGGAGCTGTTAGATTGTCCCAAGTTTGTCATCATTCTCACAAGCTTTCCCCCAAAACAAACTGCTCAACAGCCAAGCAGGAAGTAAAGAAGGTAACTCGAAAATGGTGTCCTCACCCTCCAGGTGACAAGCCGTGTTGTCCTGAAGGCTTACTTTACAACCTTGATTACTAATTGCATCTATTTGAATGACTGTCTGCGAATCCATTACGCATGCTCTGCTTAGTATTCTTCTAGATGTCTTTAGAAAACTATTATCCTGTAGCATTCAAGTGTGTTTCCAGTAGTGCATTAAGTAACATGACTGACGTCTGTCACATATGATTTGTTCTCTTCTCTCTGAAAACATACCTATGTCTTGCTCTATAAAATCCCTTCAATCAAACAACTCATATCAAAGTTATTTTAAAAGGGAATTCATCTCTCCTACACAAGGATAGACTGATTATTAATGCCACCAGCAATGATATTTTTGTAATACCTGGAGGCTGTTTGACCTGTGAGCAATTGTTGGCCTTGCTGGAGCTGATGAGCGGGCTAGCTTTTGGAATCAGTAGAAATGCCAAACTATTTTATGAACCAAACTTTTAAAGAGGAGAAGCTGATGCACAAGGTTCACACCAGCCATAGAAGGGCACAAGCTGCAATACGGGAGTAGTCTTTTGGGCGAGTTTACTGTTGTTTCCTCCAAGTAATGTGCAATGTGCACCGTATAAAACTGTGTTTTATAGGACAGAGTCAATCTGCATTTTCCGTTCCTCTCTTGAACAGTGAGAAGGCTTTTTGATGGGACTGATTGAACCTGCTGGGGCTATGAATTTGGAGCTTTGCATATAATTGAAACAGAAAGCCAAGAGAAGGTCAGGGAACAGGAATGGTATTGCCATGTGGGGAAATACAGAGCTCTGAGAAGGGAAACAGACTTGGGAAATGAAGCTGCAGGAGCGGTGAGGAAGAGTTTACCTATCGGACAACAAAGGGCTCAGGGTCCAGCAGTTGAGTGTGGTTGGGTTTACGTTGAACAGCAGTGCTGCTAAATAGCAAGATGCCAACGACCAGTTCTATCCGTCCAGCACCCAGCTAACCCCTACAAAAAGAATAGATGTTCATAGCTTTTTTTATGCCTCTCTGGTACCCCTGTCTTCCTGTCCAAATCTTAGTTGCCATATATATTTTGCCTGACTGTGTGTCGTGACTGTGACCTTGCTGCTCTCCAGCCTGCTGAGCTCCCCACTTTGTCCTTACTTTCACAAAAAAGTATTGAAGAATCAAGACATGCACCCAGATGAAAAAGCTCTTACTGAATTTTACCTTCAGCTTGTTTCCAACCTCCTGTTTCCCATCCAGCCCCTGCCAACTGATATATACCATGGCAGCAATGAAGACTAAAGAGCTACAAAGACATGCTATGAACTTGAAAAGTCCAATAATACAAATTCAGTGGAATGAAAGGAATAGGCCACGCATCAGTCACGTAAAATTCCAGCCTTTAATCCCATGTCACTCCCTGATATACCAGTGATGGGCCTGAATTCTTATTTTGGGTGGGACTGTCTAGGAGACTGGATAACATTTCTGAGCCTACCAGCCAGTAAGGGACAGTTCAGGTTGGCAATAATATGTGTGAGCACATGGAATAACAAGAACTGCCTCTCAGACAAGGATATTGTTGGGTGACACTGTCTCTAATGAGAATCATTTGTTAGCAAGCTTGCTTACTATATTTTTTTAATTTAAGAGTTAGATTAATATTAAGATAATGAAATATGCATTCTCCGTGGATCTGAAGACAAGCACTAAAGATGATTTAAAGAACAGTGCTTAATAAAATTTAATATAATTACTGTGATTCTTAAAAAAAAAACTAAATAGGAGGGGGGGGAAATTTGTTGTGGAGTTTTTTTGTGTACACACCGGTTATGTAGCTGCAGCACAGTTTTAACAGCTCTTTCTCAGTGATGCCATCCAACTGGCAAACCAACAATAGTAAGATACCAGTCTTCGGGGTGCTACAGCTTTTTCTTAAAATCTCTGCTTGCTTCCACCACGAGGACTGAGAGCTAATTTTTTCCTTCACTGCCCAAAAGACTGTTGCAGCTGCATTAAAGGAAAAGGTGGGTTTTCTAGGAAGAGTGCAGCTATGTGGGCTGAACGATGAGGCATGGAGTCTACTGCAGTCCGTAACTCTGACTTTACATATAGAGACCCACTGGGACACCTTCCTCTGTGCAGGGACAAGCTACAGCTCAGTTCTTGTGGGCTTTCCACAAATATGACTTTGAGTTCAGCAAAAAGGGCAAGAACATCAGCATTCTCAGGAGCTATGGCAAGTGTGCCCTGCATGTTCCCTTGAGATACAAAAGGTGATGAAATATTCTGCTTCTCTGAGACAAAGGTATTCTTGGAGCTTCCTCAGTAGCATGACAGTCCTCTACCGCTTAAAGGTGGCCTGTGTTTAAAGCCTGTCTGTTGGGTCACAGATTTTATGGACCATACACCTGGTAAGCAGATTGCAGCTAAGACATGTATGCGTTTGAGGCACAGAATATGTCTCGTCTGGTGAGTCTGACACTGTGGTCCCTGTGACCTACAACCGATCATCCATTAAATCTAATTTCTATTAGATTAGATCTTGTCCTGTGGTCTACCTAAACATCAACTCAGTGCCAAAATTTCAGAAATATTTTTTGTGAAAAATATTGTTTGGCTGTTGTAAAATCTGATTCAAAATGATGTAGATGTCTTGCAGGATCAGCCCAGTGGAATTTGATTAAATTCAGTGTAATTGTGGGCTTAGTCCTTCTTGTAGGACCTAGCAGTCCTTACAGCAAGCTTAACTTTCAGCAAAAATCAGTTCTTGCCCCAAAGGGCCAAATTCTAAGTGATTTTCCTGCTTAGTAACTAAGAAAACAGAAACAAAACATACAGATGTACATAAGTAGAGAAATCAAATGGACACCTACTGTAAAAGGCAGGCTGTTTGCATGATAAATATTTGAAAGTATGTTATAAGTTAACAGTAATTTCGGACTAAGAGGCCTATCATAAGACTTTCAATAAGGAGATATTCTAACTACTAGCTCTAAAAATAAATGCTAATAAGGAGAATTCTCATCTTGAAAGGAGATTTAGACCGAAGAGGGAAAGAAAGTGACTTTTGAGTGAATATTGGCATGTTTGAAACTACAAATGAGTGCTGTCAAAGTGAAAGATAACAGGAGTATATACCTCCCACTACATAACTTTTCAAACCAGCAACCAATCTATATTAGTTGCTGTTAAAACTAACACTCCCACAGTGTTAATGCCTGTTTAAATGTCCCATAAATAGTAAATATTAAAGTTTTTATAGAACTTTATATGAAAGCAGGCTTGCAGTTGTTAATATGCATTTGAAGGAACTCTTAATTCTGCTTCAAAGTTTGGCCCGCTGGAGGGAGGGTGAGAATGCCAAGGGAACAATGGCAAACCTCCCAAGCCAAGGGATTGGAGATGGTGCCATGACTCAACTACCCTGTTTGTTCAGCCAACCAGTATAATTTAAAAAAAAACAGATATAGAAGTCCCACTCCTAGCTTCCTAGAGAACTCCAGAGTGAATTCACATGTACTTTGGGACCAGAAAAGAAACACATCACCTCCACCGTAGACAAACAAGAGCACATCACAGACCAACAGGAGCACAGAAAAGAAAAAAAAAATCATAAGGTGATTTTCACAAATAGAGAAAATTAAGCTGGCAGTAGCTGATCTCTTGCCTAAGGGTTGGATATTCTGGTCAGGAGCATGAAGATCTCCCACTGAGGTCTTCACCAGTCTTATCCTAGAGAACAAAGCTTTAACTTCTTTCTAAATATAATTATCATGAGAAGGTTAACTGAGATCTTCAGAAGTGATTGGTGAGCTTAAGTTCCTTGATTCCTAGATACCAAAATTAAGATTCCTTAAAGTGTCTTGATGTAAGTAGAATACAGAACATAGTAGAGGTGCAGATTAATGTTAATTTCATGGGGTTTTTTTTTAATAATTAGTGAAAACTATTTTAGAAGTAATCAGGTGAAAATTACGTATGCATCTGGAAGTAGAGGATTTTGTAGCGGGCTGCAAGTTGAGGAAACATTGACCATCTTACAGTTTAGAAGCTATGGCTGTATCTGCTCTTTCTCAACTGATCAAAGCCACGGAGGTAGGTGGGACATCCTATGGCAGTTGGGACTGCCAATGATGGTCCCCAATACAGGAAAATATGCATCAAAACATGGGGCTAGCATTGCTTTTCACCCTTACTGCTTGGCATAATAGTACACTATGTTCTTGAGTGCAAGTAAATGACATGAATAGTCAAAACCATTCCTTAGAGTACAGCCTGTTGGAATACTGCGCAAGGAAGATTTACGCATCACACTGCCTGCTTGTTCGTTTGTTAGAGAATCTTTCGGGGTAAATCTCACTTGCAGGACTGGAGCCTTTAAAGATTGGTTCACTCCTCTCAAAATTTTTTGACAAAGAACATCCATCAGAGTTGGTTAATGGTTATATAGCTTCTCCAGTTGATCCACCATTTTTATTTCTTTTATATGCGTATGGCTGAAAGTGTCTTGCCCGTACTACCTGGTGTTTCTCCATTATCTTCATTAGATAAAGTGCAATGTAAGAAAATAATCAAGCTCTTTTTGGTTCATTTATTTTCCTTATCTGATTTGTGCTTGGGTGATGCATGCTCATTCTCTGGTGATCAGCCTACTTCAGATGTACCAGATAATTTCTTACTAATTTACTGACACAGTAGTTGCTTTATTCTTCAGATTTCTTGTTTATGTCTGTAATTTCTTTCATAGATTTTATGTGCTAAGGTTTGCTCCCTTTCATTAGAATCACTTAGGCTGCTAAAGGGACACAAATTAAAGTAAAAATGTGAAGCTGATGAATATGTGAATATTGTTGCTAGGCATTACCCTTAATATTACTGTATATGAAAGGGGGGAGATGAGGTGAATAGGACACAGAGGTACTTTGAACTCATTAAACTACTGTGCAAGACTTCAAGGGTCAAACAGTTGTAGCTTGCAGCTGTTAATTTTTGTTCTTTGAGGGAAGCTTTATGCACAAGCACAAAGACACTGTGGTCTTGGAGTACTGTAATTGCAGATCTGTTGACAGTATTTTAAAACCGTGAAGGTTATTCATGCTGGCTTGCTCACCTGCAGTAAGTTCTAAAGTCCTAGAGCGAGTGGAGCTAAAGTAGTAATCAAAGCAGCGTTTTGTAGACATGAAGCATTTTAATTCTCTGGAACAGTTCATTCAATAAGCCTTTCCTACCAGAGATTTTATTTACTGTGTGACTGGGATCTAAGCACTGAGGATGGAAGAGAGGCTTTGTGAGCAACGTGATTCTCCTTTGGTCTACGGCTTTCCGCAGTGCTGCTGAGGGGTTGCAGTGATTCTGCAGTGTGAAAGTAGGAGCAAACTTAGCTTCGATATCACGCTGGTTTTACACACATTTAAGGGCTTTTGTTAGTTCATCTGTTGTGTGTTTCACGGTGGTGTTGTCACCGTGTTCCTACACCATAATTTGCTAGAGCACTGCTACTTTATCATAGAAGAAACTGTAAGGTTCAGCGATCCACTGCACCACCACTTCCATTTCCTCATTACAAAAATTGACCTTCTTGCTGTTGTTTGAAAGGGCTCAGACCACTGTCATTCAGACTTCAAGACTGGTGAGCAGTAATAATAGTATAGGAAGTAGGAGCAATAGTTAAAGCAGCCTGGCATTGTGCTCCCTTCCTGGAATCCATTTTGAATTTCACAGTACAGGCAGCGGGTGTTCTTTGCTACCTCCAGCCTGCATTGTGTTTTGCTGTAATCCCCTACTTGTCATTAAATCATTTAAATGTATTAAGGCAACACACTGCAGGAACATTTTGCCATGTTTCTTTTGCTTTGTGGGTGATTTTCCTCAACCTGTTTCAACAACCCAGAAATAGCACAGCTCTATTAAAAAAAAAATAATTTAAAAAATCATCGATACTTGTTTAAAACAAACAGAGAAGATTGCAAACTGACCTACAAAAATCTGTTCCCGCACATGTTATACACAATGCTGCAAGATACAATGCACTTGGTACCTAGGTGGCCAAGTCTGCAGCTGTTGGTGATGTGAATATGGACTCTGGTGCAAACTGCCCAGGACCTCGGGGAGCTTGGCCGTGGTTTTGGGTGAGCAGCTTTGCATTGCCCAGTCTGGAAATTCCAGCTTCTGCCCTTTGCAAACATACTCGGCAGGCCTGGGATATGACTGTGGTGTTCTCAGTGCATACATGGCACATGAACCTGACTGAAACCGCTCCCTGATATTGCGCGTTTTCCAGTATGGCACTTTTATGGGGTTGAGGCAACGCATACTCTGTCCACTGCAGGATAGCAACCTCAGGTATGGATTGTAGAGTATAGCAGGTGCAGGGACAACCCCCATCTTGTGAAAGCAGGAGTTTTGTCAGAGTTTGGGGAAAAAACATAAAAGATTTTCCACAGAATAATGTTCAAAATATTTTGGAAGCAAGTAGCCTTGTTTTAATGGGAGCAGCTGATCCATATGATTTGGTCAAATTGCCAAAGGGTGGGGATTGCTTTAGGACCCAGGACCTTTTTTTTCCCCTCTCTATATCTTTTTTTTTTTTTTTTTTTTAACTCCTTTGACACCTCTACTGTTCTTCCACATGTGTCTAGGAAAGGAGTCATGTCCCAGGGAAATCTGGAATAGTCATAGCCCCCATAGCTAGCAGGAATATAGCAGACATTTTCAGACATACTAAATATATGCCTGTTTGTAGATGACAAATAGGAAAGCAAAAGAAGTTTGGATGTTGTCAGCTGTGTTAATCTATTGGGTTTTTTTAAAGCTTCATTTTTCTCACCTGAAAATTGCTTAACAGCGCACAGTGGTTCATAATAAACCAGTTTAACCAACAGCATTTTCTTTGGCAAGCTTCTTACTGAAACCTCTGATTAAATACTGTAAAATACTGTACTGTAAATACTCCGTAAATTGTTCAATAAATTCAAGAGCTATTACTTGTTCATTTGTGTTATATTTGGATTTTGCTGGGTTTGATTATGACTGAGAGATCATATCCTCCAACGTGTTCCTCAAAATATTGGTTTAATAGCCTAGATTCTTTCTGCACATTCTTAAAATCCGATAGGGATAAACAGCAGACTGATACAAATAAATTTGAAACAAGGCCCTGGATCTAGCAACTTTGGGATTTAGATGAGTTCAGGATCCAAATCTGGTTCAAATTTCAGTAAAAGGTTGCTGTCTTACAATAGATGAAAACACAAAAAAACAACATTCAAAGTATTCATTAACTTTGTGACGGAAAGTCTCAGGCTCTGTCTGTAGTCTAGGGCTGAGCCTGGTCATCAAAGTCTTAAGTCTTCACTTTCTCACCAGGATAGTTACACTGTTTAAACATAGGAAGTGTAAGTTGGATTTGGAATAGCATGGGTTCTCAGAAAATCACTTATGTTAGTCAGATATTTACTAAGAATTTTGGATTTGTGATGAATTTAAGCATGTGGTCTCCTGATTTGCTGAAAGTGGACCTTTGCTGCTGGGCAAATATGAATTCTTGAAATATTGGAGGCTTGTGTTCATTTCAATAAATGCCCAGACGTTTTCTAAAGTAGCCCTAAAGCTGTAACATGACACCTCCTAGCATACTAGAAAGGTGCTTTTATTCAGAAAACTTTGAGGAATGTGTATTACTCTTTACCTATTTATTTGAACTCTCATATGGCTTGCAGTGTGACTATAATCTAGCAGTAGTTACTATACTTGCATGTTTTATCCCCTCTTTTCTTAGCCCTTCCACATCACAAGTTCCAGGGACATTCCCCCAGTCTACTCCTACCTCTTACCCTGTCTGTCCCTCTACCAGGACAGAAGCAATCTGACCATGGGCCTTCAGCCATGGAGGTGAAAAGTCAATCAATTTTGCTTCTCTGTTTTTGTTTTGTTTGGTTTTTTATCTTTAGGAGTTTTGAGATAACTCTCTATAGAGCAGGCTTATGTATAGTACAGAGCTACCTGGACTAGTCAGGTGCTCTTAAGGCTGGTCTGGAATCCATTATTTTGATTACTCAAAATAAAAAAGAAAATGTATTTGCATTCCCTAGAAAGAAGGTGGTAAATATATCACATAAGTGGTGCAAGAAGAAAACCTCTCAAAAACATGAAATTATTGTAATGTAAACAGTGTGGGTTTAGTATCATTTAAGATGAACTACCAAAATGCTTGTGTTGTCACTCTAAAAAAATAAAATAGACAATATTTGCTAAATGAAGCTGGCTGAATAGGTAAAGGATATGATTTCCAAATCTGAAAATTAACTTGATGCCATAGTTCTCTTTATGGGCATTTTCTTGCCCTGTGGGATTATTCAAATAATCACGAGAATTTAGAAAAAACACTGATGAACCCAGATGTCATACATTTCAGCTCGATTAAGTATTCACCTGGAACCTGTAACAGACACTACTGGTTCTTGTTGTTGATTGCCAGCTTTAGACACTCAAACTCCTAAGTCAATCATCCAAATCAATCATAAGTCTATCCTCCAAAATATTGATAAAGTTGAATAACAGTAAAAGACTTGAGTACTTCAAACTTGCTTTCTGGTTCAGAAGCTCATAGTTTGTAGTCCAATAATGTTTTCAAATGTTCTCCACAAATGTGAGAACTAAAAATTACTTTCTGCATGTGAAAGCTAGCTTTCTTGAGAAGTCGCTCAAATTTGAGAGCTGAAGTACAAAGAATTACTAGAGAAATCCAAGAAAGAAATCTTTTTGGTGGAATTACTGTTATTCTATTTAGAAATGTTGTCATCCTGTTAAGGAGCAAACCTAATTCTTTGTGATTATTTTACTGAGTTGTTGTCTAAAACAGTCTGCAAGTGATGTGATAGTTGAAAATGATTTGTGCAAATTACTCGATGAACTCAGACTAATAAGGAACAGATTTTTGCTAATGTGTTGCTCCATTGTTAGTGGGTATTTACGGGCTTTATGGATGACAGTCACTTTTTCCGTCGAAGGTTGCCCTGTTTAAAATACTCCTGAAAGGAGCAACACGGGCAGAATTTACAATTTGTCACCTGACAAGTTTGTCAGCATCAAGGGCCCTGTCTATGGGACCTGACATGAATGTAAGGATATTATCCAGTGAGGACTGTGAACTCTGTTGAACTGATCTGTCTCCATTATCTCTTGTTGAATTCCAAACTCGGCATATCATCTACAGAGAAGGCAGGTAACGTTTTCAGGTTGCTGAATACATGTATCTTTTATCCAGATTTGTTATCTTCACTGTGGGCTGGAATATCAAGAAATGAATGAAGAAGTAGTAACAAAAAATGGAAAAAAAAATGGTCACTCTGAATTAATCAATCATGTGTTATCTTCATATCCTTTATGCTTTTAATGCACCCACCACCCTCTACTACGGCTAATGCTTGGCTAGAATGGAGGTTGCCCATGTCTCAATATTTCATGTTCAGCTGAAAGCCTGTGGAAGTCATCAGGAAGTCACCCATGGGCTTTACTGGGAGGTATTGCTCCTCTTCTGTTAATTGGGAAGAAACCAGGAAGCACTGGTGCAAAATTAGGGGCTCACAAACTATTCATAGCCAGGTGTAAATTTACATGAAGATTATTTTTTTTTCTTGGTATTACTTTTGTCTCTCTTGCTTGTTTCTTCTCCCCTGCAGGACAGCTACCACATGGGCACATTTTAAGTGAGACCCTCTTCATCTTCTGATTTTGCAAGGAAAAGGAATACGATTTTAAAACGCCAACATAATTTATAGCTATAAATTGGGCCAACTTCTGACCTGATGTTAGAGAACATCATTCCCCTGAAGTTGGCGATGCTGAATGTACGTCCTCTCAACCTGAATTTGGCTCATTTTGATATGGAGGCATCTTTTCCTCTTCTCTGAGAAATTCATAGTTTTTCCCCACTTGTAAGAAGGTCCCTTTGCACAGTTGTTTACTTTTGAGAACTGGGTGAGTACACAGCAAATGCAGTCAGCAGCGAATGTGTTCACATTTCACTACAAAGAACATATGAACTCTTTGTACCTGACACTTTACACAATATGCTCTCTGGCTTTAAGAAAACATTATTTCATGTTCTTACTCTAATCAGCCTTGTCTGCCAGCTCAGAGAACAGAGAGGTTCATTGTTATATGCAGCTGTCATTTGTTCCATCTCCTTGCTCTTTCTGACTTCAATATCTTTGTGGTATTTAGTGAAAGTAATTTTCAGTTAGAAATCTTCTGCCCTTTCAGTAAGTGCAAGTATAGCACTTCATCAATGGCCAAAGAATTCCAAGCTATCTGGGATGTATCAGGACAGTTGATAAAACCTCACAGAGCAACCTATGATAGTACATCCCATCATAAATAAAAAAAAAGCAGAAAGGGCCTTTGTCAGTGTTTATCTGTAGCGCTTTTATTCTTTGCCCTTGATTTCCTCTTCAGAAAATTGATGCACCCTTAAATTGAAGCAGGAGGCTTGACAGGTGATGGTTAGTGTGATAACTGCTCAGATTTCATCAGCCAGTGTTTTTCTGGTGGTGCAATTGTAGGAACTTTCAGCTAGATTACCTGTCATCCACTACATCAGATAAAAGAGGGAGAGTTGAAAGATGCAGTTTTGCCACTGCACCTTATAGGAAATGAAAAGTGTGGGTGAGGTAACAGTAGCTGAAAAGAAGTACAATTATTTTCTAATCAGGCTATTCCGTCAAGAATGTCACTGCTGAAATTGGCAATCATTGGGCAGAATCCATTGTTAAATTTGCATTGTTAAATTCATAGAGGGAAAAATCCTAAAAGAAATAGTCAGTCTCACTGTAGGTAGTAGCTCAAGCACTACTTTTGACTCTCCATTTAATTCTTCTGTATATTGAAAGCAAGGTACAATCTATAGTTAGACAAGAAAAATGTTCCTATTTTGAGTATATTTCAATATTCTGATTTCATTCTACTTATTCTGATGTTAGTTTTTTTCTGAACTTCTGATAGCTCAATTACTTTGTAAAAAGTTTTACTTATTTTTTGTTCATCCAGAAAACTTGCTTTATTTAAAAACTAATGCATTCCACCAGTGCCAAATATGACATGTATATACTTTTGCCCACACTTCTGTACTGTGAACAAAACTAGACTGTTTGAGCACATTAAATCATTATATGCACAAAGATGACCTGAATTCAGTTTAAGTTAATTGCACTTTATAAATTTTATATTTTTAAGTTTCTGTACTGACGTCATTCTGTGCTTTAGCAATTACTTTCCAGCACTGAATTTACTAAATATAAATCAACTTAAATATGTTTTGTTTTGTGTTATCTATGTTTTTATTTATCTTGGTTATCCTCCCTAATCTGTTATTCTAGGTAGCTGAGATCTATTGTGAGTTTTCTTGAAAATGGTGACATGAGCAAACTCTAAAAAAGAATAAAATAAAACCATGACCACCAGTTTGTTAAATAGCACTATTCCCAATACTGTAGTTGAAGGTCTGTCAGTAATTCTATTATAAATGCTTATTTTTCTATGGCTTATGCAGTTTAGCTATGAAAATTCTCTCTGGGGTGAGACTTGGCAGCTGAAGGTTCAGCGTGTGACTGCAGCTATTTGTTGCTATTGTTTTATCAAATATTCTCAATTTGTTAGAAGATTTCTTGTCAAAGATATAAGTAGAAAACAATTTTGGAATGCGCAGAAGATTAAATCTACAGTCTTACAATATTTTGTTTGTGCCCTTGTTAATAATAATTCCATGCCCTACAATGATTCTAAGAGAGATGTGTTTTTATTTCTTCTTTGTAGATGGGTAACTGAGGATACTGAGAGATCAAATGGAATGGCAAAAAGCATCAGCAGAAAGAAGCAGTGTTTTGCCTTTGTCAATATTTTAATCTCCAAATGGTTTCTGTAAAGGAATGTTGACCCAATGCAACGCAGTTCATGCTGGAAACCACTGAAAATGTTATTCATAAAAGAAGAGAAGGTATTTTTTGCATATCCAGACCTGAAATCTACACATCTTAATTTTCAGTGTAATGAACGAAGTGCCACAGGTTCTTTTTATGTAATGATAAAGGAACTTTCTGAGAATCATTGTCATCTCTGGCTATTGCAGAAATCTTCCCATGCAACCCCTTTCCAAGTGTATCCAGTCATGAACAAAATGGGAATTCTTGAGAAGCAATGACAATAACCTGGGTCTCAGGTTAGACAGTCAGCTGAATATAAGTTTGTACCGTAAAAGAATGATGATAAAAATTAAGACAGGACTCAGAGAACAGAGAAGAAAGGTTTAAAGACATGGAAAGGCTGCTTGAAAGAGTCAGAGAAGGAGATTCATAGAGTCAAGTCTGTCAATTGAAGAAAAGGTTAAGAGGTGACATCGGTAAGTTTTTATATGAAGAAGAGAATTTTAATAATGGGATGTTATAAACAACCTTATAACAACTTGTTATAAAGAGATTTCATGATATCTGTCATTCAGTTGTGGTGGCTGGCAGGCCACAGTCCTGCACTGCCCACCTTGCCCCTCAACCAGAAGGTGTCCATCCTCTAGCAGAAGCAAGAGAGCAGAGACCGTACCTACTCCTCACAGCCCACAGTGCTATTGTAAACTGACATAGCAGCACTTCACACCAATAAGCTCTGGATGGTGGTCCCTGGGGAGCAAACGTGGTTTCTCTATCCACCTGTGCTCCCAAGGCGATGGCCCCTGGCAGAGCGGTGGGAGAGCCAACCAGGGATGGTGACCTGCAGCAGCGGGGAGGGAGGGAGGAAGGGAGGGATTGCTGCAGGCACCTACCTCTGGCACAAACGATGCTGCAGGTGGTAGGTAACCTGCTCAGCCACCGCACAATATCTGACAGGAACCACAAATGAAAGCCCAAATTTGGATTGTATGAAAGGTACCTGTTTTTAATGGAGGTAATTAGCTCGTCATTTTTTCCATCAGGTATTGTGTTGAGCTCTCCGATACTGGAAGATCAAAAATTGATCTTAAAAAAAAGGAAAAAAAAGTTGTAGCTAAAACCAGGACAGATGTAGGCTACAAATGTACTCAGTATGCGGAGTGCAGGAAAGCATAGAAGATATTCTCATTAATTTCCCCTGTTTTTGCTTCATGAGACAACAGAGATGGCAGTTGGGTCTGTGTTATATTCTTTCCTGTATATAAAGGAGGACAGATCTTTCTTTTTCCACACACGTCTTTGATATTTTTTAGACCAGATGTAGTCACGAACAGGTATAACAGCTGTCAGACCAGACAATGAACCATGTTTTTCCTATACTTCTAAGGCTGAGAGTAATTTTACATTCACTTAGAAAAATAATAAGATTTTGGTGGGTTTATTTGCTGGTCATCTGTGTGTCAGATTAGCATGTCCTGATGTTTGACTCAGTAGGAAAATGGTATCAAAATAAGAATATTGCCTAATTTCTCTTTTTGCTGAAATCTCTTTTTAGCTACCTGGAAATGTAAGGGGACAATAAAAGGTGGATGTAAATCATGTAGATGGATAAAACACACATTCATGAAGTTGCATATATAGATATTAATAGTAATTACACTTGCAGGACTATGAAGTGATGTAGAAGCTGGGTGAACCAGGCTGTGGATGCTTGCTTTTCAACCAGCAAAATGAGGAAACACCTCCAGCACCAACTTAGCAGCTTGATACTCTGCGATATGCACAGCTTTCCATAGGAGCCTCAATGCTAGAGCTGGGAGTAATGCTGCCTAAGAGAAGGCTGTTTAGCTGTCACAAGAGCTAGGCAGGCTTTGAAAAGGCTTGCAGTCTTTTTAAGCGAGGTAAAAAATCCAACAGAGATTAAGTCAAAAACACTCACCTAAGAAGATAGCCATGATCCATGAATTAGTGCTTACTGCATCTGCTGTTAAGTGGACCAAATGAAATTATCCAAGCAGACTGCAGCTTCCAACTTTTAGTGATCTGGACAACTAATTTTGCCTTCTCACACCTCCTCCACCCACCTAAATTTAGCCACTGGAAAGGACTGCTCATTTACTCCATGTTAAGCTTTTTGTATATTATTATTATTAAGATAATATTTATGAATGATTATTGTTAGAGAATTACCACAAAGACACAGTACAGCTGTAGTAACACATCCCGGTTTTGGCAAGCTGTTTTTTCGGATGCCTAACCCTGAGTGCACTGAAAGACCAAAAAGAGAAAGAGATGGCAGGGAGAAAAGAGCAGCCAGAGGTGAAGTTGTTTGTCTGAGTTCATGGAGCAGGACACAGACTGACCTAAGCGTTTGACGCACAGGCTATTACTCTGATCACATCTGGGCATAGTACCTTTCTGTGGATGAAGTCTCTGCTGATTAACAACGTATAACAAATAATGTCAAAATTGCTTTATTCAGCCTTTTTTTCCTCGAGGAAATCACTAAGCCAGCTTTTTAATTGAGGTATATGGTATAAAAAGAGAGATTTGCTAATATAATAGATATACTAATATAACCCTTGCATGAACAGAGGTAACTAGAAAAAAGATAAAACAATAGCAATCCGATGAGTAGCTTACAGGGATGCAGATAAAGCGCTACTGTGCTGACTAGCAGCATAGCAGAGCTTTTGCTGAAAGAAGAACAGACTGGAATGTCTCCTGTTTTGCATCGTTACAGTGCAGCAGTATGTACTTATACATGCCATTAATTTATACAAGCTTTTTGGCCCCCCAAAAGCCAAATGTTAGAATAAGCCATCTACTCACCCTGTCCATAAATTGAAAAGTGGCTGAAATGATTACACTTGATCTGCAGCCATATTCCACTGGAAGGTCTATTGGCTTGCAAGGGCTCTCAGAGCACATTAACCACAGAGTTCTCTCCCAAGCTGGATATTCTTAGCTGCCATTTCTGTGCCTCGTATTTTTACCAGTTTGGTCTTAAAATAAGGTGTCATTAGGCAGAGCTGAGTAGCTGTATATTTTAACACTGTTACACAGAAAAAATATCAAACAACTGCAAACTTACTGTCCACTGTACTGGGGGCAGTGCACGGAGGGGGCAGAAATAGCACAGCATTTGCACTTTTATTTGAACCATTAGTATCTAAAGACAGAAAGTCCATTAGTATGTTTTCTATTCTGAAAAAATATATATCTAATGGTGTTAAAAATTTTCTCAACCGGAATATTCACTGGACAATGTTTTTCTATACTTGACTGAACTGCAGGGTTTCCATGCCCAGCAGAAAGAAAACCAAACACACTGTTTTTGAAGCGAGCGTGTCACTTCAGGGGTTCAGTAAGTAACAAAGAAATTGTCAAAAGAAAATACAGGACACACCATTAAGTTTTGGGTTTGAAAACTGATTGTTGGTTGTTAGCTTCTCATCCACATCTTACCTGACCTTTTCATTCACTGGTAATACTAACATGATGTTGTCAGTCTTTTTAAGTGAGGTAAAAAATCCAGCAGAGAATAAGTCAAAAACACCCACCTAAGAAGATAGCTGTGATCCATGAGTTACTGCTCACTGCATCTGCTGTTAAGTGGACCAAATGAAATTATCCAAGCAGAGTGCAGCTTCCAATTTTTAGAGATCTGGACAACTAATTTTGCCTTTTCACACCTCCCCCCCCTGCTAAACTCACTGCTCCCCTTTACACATTGTTGTGTATAAAAACTTACTCAGTTATACCAAATTCCACATATAGCCTACAAGATCAGAGCTAAAGACTGAGACAACTGAAATGGACTTATAATCAGATATTGTCATTTGGTTAAATACTGATGAATTTCAAGAACTTGACACCATTTATTTTCAATGCAATAGACTGCATTCCCCAAACTGAGTTCAAATCTCTTTGAAGATGTCAGGTTACAGTGTAAGACAATTCAACAATTGTCAAAATTTCATTTTAAGCCTCTTCTTAAAATCATCGCAAAAAAGTTTTTGCTGAGGGCTAGAAATGTTCGACACTAGTCTGTGGCTCACAAAACAGGGACTGTTGTCTGAATTTTTATAGTCAAGTCTTTATTACTCATTTACAAACGATCATGTGCGTGTATATTTTCTATACAAAACACTATCTTTTGCATGTGGGTGACTATTCAGCTTTATAGATAGGGCTTTTGGTACCTATATTTGTGGCCTAATAAGAATGTTGGGCCTGTAAAGTTGACATCTAAGTTTGCAGACTTGTTTAAAAATAGCTGAAAAGGTGACCCTAAGCTGTCTGTATTGCTCTGTACATGAGGCTGACTCCTTTCGAGGAAGGAAGAACATCTCCTTGCACGTCAGTGTAAGAGAATCCCATCTCACATCTCCCATGCAGTTTGGAGCCCCTTTTAACAACATTTATCTATTGAGTATACATATATTTACTAGCAATTCAGTCAATTAGTAGGAAGACATAGATACATTCCTTCCTAAATTCTGTTCAGGGTTGTGCATCGGTGGCTTGATAAAAGACAACAGGACAGTTGAGGGCTTCATTGGTTAATTAAATTTTTGTTATTTCTAACAGGGCTCTGTTTGTTTTGAATGGTGAGAGGACTTTACTGGATAGTCCTGTTAACTCTTTTCTTGAGCTATTGATTTGATATTTTATTAAGAAATCGGTAGTTTAGAGCCCAAATAGTTTTATTTTAGCATCCTGAATCTGTACAGATTCTATGAAGAAAGGGCAAAGTGTAAATCCCTTATAGGAGCTTATATTAACCGTAAGCATGAATTTGTGTCCACAGTACTAATTTTAGCTAAAGAATGCAGTTATTGCACAGATTTTACACGTGACTTTGCACTCATGTGTGTCCATTGCCATTCTGAACTCTTAGACATCCTTTGGAGAAAACTTTTTATACAATTCCTAAAGTAGAGATTGACAAGATAGGTTGTAACTGGCTTCAGCATTGGACAAAGCTGCACATAAAGAAAGTCCTTAGGCAGCACGTATCCTGTATATCCCATTTATACAGGAAAATCTTAGAGGCTGGTTGTGGAAAAATTGCTGCTCTCTCCACACAGACACACCAATGTGGCGAGGAAAGCAGTACAGCATGTAAGCGTGGTCCTGCCATACATTTCTACTGAGAGGAGCAAACAGCTTTCCCTTTGCCATATCTCAGCTCGTTCCCAGGCAGTCCCTGTCCCCACACACTCCTCAGTGCTTCTGGTAGTGGGTGTGGGGCCAGCTTGGGCGTCTCTGTACCCGGGCAGTAGACACCCAAAATATACGATGAGAAACAACAGATGGCTACAAACAGATGGGGGAACCTAAGTAACAATTAGATGCTATTGATCAGTATGACGACAGTTCTCACAACACAGTGACATTTTCTAGGGTTTTGTCCGATCTGCTTTAAGTGTGGTTCAAACTTTCACTGCTCTGTTTAGGCTGCTGCTCTGGGGGTAGGTTTGCCGGGGAGAAGATGGCAGGAAGAGTTAGATGTATTTTGGCCTTATCCTGAGTGCTGGAAAGAGCGCAGTGCGTATTTTTACATCATGAGGTGGAACCCCACAGGGTACACAGCCCCAGTCATGGCTCCCGCGAAAGTGGGCTGGCAAAAACCAGCGGCAAAATAGGCTGCTGCTCAGGATGAATCAGATGTTACTGGCCACAAAATCATTATCTTCACCACTTCCAATCTTCCAAAAAGCCGTGGCAGAAACAAGCCCAGTTCCTGGTTTTCTGGTGACAAGATTGAATTAGATACAGGCTGCTGACAAGGCTGGAAAGGGCTCTGGGATGGAACCACAGACACAAATATGTTGGTCTTCTTGCTATTCAGTGATGATTTTCTTTTCTCTGTCTCTCTCATTCATCATAGCTACATTCTTGATAGCACTGGGTTTATTTTTCTGTCTTTGGTGTTCATAAACCTCAGTTATTTGTAGACTTCTGTCTTGTTGGTACCTTAGCCATCTCTTAGTGTATACACACATATTTTTTCCTTGAAAACCAGTCTTCTCAGTGTTCAGATAATTTTGTTGCTCTTCCATAGTTCAGACCTCACTATCTCATGACCTTTTTTTCTGCTAACATAGTGCCCATAACAGTACAAGACCCTGGCTGGTTGTAGACCTTTAAATTCTTGTTTGGTTGTTGGTTTTTTTTTTGTTAAAAAAAGACTCAAAAGCATCTAATGAATAAAAGGAAGACTAAAAGCCCCCTCCCCCGACCACCTGCAGTTAGAAAAGAGAATCCATTATGTTCATATTACCATTGTGAAAAAGGCCAAGCATTTCTTGAAACGGATGTCACTGTTCACAGTCAGGTGTAGGACACTGCAGTAGATGGATGGCAGGTCCAGGCCAGCACGGCAATTCCTCTCTTGTGTTCGTCAGAGCTGTAGAAAAGGCTGACTCCCTGTTCTGTGAAGCTGATGCATGGGCAGCACAAAACAGGCTTGGTTTTTCTTTTTTTCTTCTGCCATTTTGCATTGCCAATTAATGTCTGACTCTGTCATTGAATATTCATGCATCGGATTGTTTTTCAACAAATGTGTTGGGAATTGTGTCTTTCCAGTCCAAACCTCATTTTGTTACAGTATTTTCGCCTATGCTTTTAATCTCTCAGGGTGCCTTTGTATTATTTGTCTTTGTTCTTACTGGTACTTTCAGCTCCTCCTAAATTACTATTGTTAGCTCATTATGATAGTGAATTCATTAAGATCATTACTTCTCTCAGATTATTACTGAAGATGTTAAGCAAGACAAAACTATTCTGTCTCCGTGGGTAAACCTCCCGGAACACCTCTCATCAATGCAACACATTGTTTTTTCCTTGTAGCCACTTTCCAACCCACCAAATCCTCTTCTTCTCCAAGAATATATGAATCCATTTTAAAACTCAAATATTGTGAGATGCAGCTTCAAGGCTCTAATGAAATCCACATAGGTTGGCTGCATTCTTTGTCCTCCGCTGCCAACAGCTCCATCCAACAAACATGTATGTGTTAGCTTGAAGTTGAAAGGATTCCTCAAGTGAATAAAGTTAAACATGTACTTGCAGGATTAAAACCTTATTGGTCTTTTTAACTTTCATTTTTTAAAGGAGATCCAATTAGTCTGGGAAAAAATACTCTCAATAAACCAAAGTCAAAGGTTTCACATCCTTTAGATATCTAGTGATTTTATTAAAATTTCTTACTGTTGGTCATTATTTTATTTAGGTTAGGTTTTTATTGTTCAGATCACTCTTCCCCTCTGCACCATTTTAGTAGTTTTGATTCCTTACCATTTAGGTATCATTAAAAACAAAATCATCATATCTATATTGAGTAGTAAATTCTCAAAATAACAAAGGTTATGTAGTTTCTCCCTCTTACTGAATCATCATTCATTTGGAATCATTAATTTCCTATCCTTCCTAATTTCTCTCTCCATTGAATATTTGTGAAAGCTCTTAATATTGTGCTTGACTCTTTGGCCATTCCCTCTTCATTGAAGGTCCTAATCAATCCCAGTATCATGGCACAATTGCTAATTGCTATTTTATTTAAGGTTGCTTTTGTTTTGGACTCTTAGTTTTTTAGCAACTTTCCTTATAAAATTCATCTTAGATATTTTTTTCCCCTTTTTTTTTTCTGACAGAGAACTCGATATTTGGCCAAACTCCTTACCTCAATCTCTGATTCCCCAGAATACCGCCAGTTTACCCAGAGCAATGAAGACAAGAATGGCATCCTTCAAAGTTAGGACTTAAGGATCCAGGAAAGGACAGTCCTTTGCCTCAGCCTTCTCTCGAAAGAACCAGACTCTCCCTGTTGTCTGCTACTGACTTGTATTCTAACTCTCTCTCTTCTGCATTACTTATTAAAGGGTAGGCTGTGGACACAGCACACGTTCATGAGAACAGCATTCAGACTTTTGCCCTTATGAGGTGTTAAATGAAAACAGCACTGGGTTTTACAGATACATGTCGACGTGCATCTTTTCCAGGCTTGATAGCTTTCATACCTTGTGACCTTCAAATCCAACTGACCTCACTGGGAACTGTGTCACTGCAGTGTTTCAATGCCTTTATCAGAAGGACAACATATTCTTTCCAGCTCTATACTCTGTCCCATACCATTACCATTTACAAGCTATGCAATATTTTCTCAAACTCTTCTAGCAGTGTGTAATATGTTAGATCACTTGATTTTTCTCATGGTTAAAAAATTAACAAAAAACTGCAAACTAGAGCGTTAAAAAGAAATTGTTAGTCAGATGATGATATTGTGTCTTAATTCCAGACGCAAAATACAAGACCCTTAGCTTTCTGTAAATTTATTTAGATCCACACATTTACCTCTGGATCTGGTCTAGGAAATTCAGATGCAAGAATAAAAATCTCATGTACTCTTTCCTTGGTCTCCTAAGTAATGGTCTATATGAATCTATATAACCTGTGGATACATTTAATGTGAATTTTCTATCAGGTGACTTATCTTTTGTGAACAGAGGGAGACCACATCTTTTTATGTTTATAATTTTCTTGCAAATAAAATAAATTTCCACTGTAGATGGAAAAATAGATATTTCAGCTTTACTCCGTATTCAGAAAGTAGATCTATATATTTTATTATTGATCTAACTTGAGAGATACATGTTAAACCTTTTGTTTAAAGTACATTTAGAATTAAACAGGCCATATTTAAGTAAATTATCTAAATAGATTTTGGAAAGAGAAAGGAGTCTGTTCATTTTAACATACCTTCAGAAATATTTTACTTCTTGATGATGACAGCAGCTCTTACTGACAACTATTAATACATTATAAACACCCCATCAGAGTTATATAAAAACATGTCAGTTTTAAAGAGAACATCTTTGACAGCAAATTTTCTGATTGTGAAACAGCTGTGCCTCCAGTACAATGCATTAAGTAGTTTATTCCTTTTAGATAGTTAAATTGTGCATGAAATGTTGCTGGCGCAAGGGCTCCAAATCTGGCCTGATTAGCGAACATCTGTTACATTGGAAAAATTCATGTCTACCCTAATTAGCTGTCAGGCTGATGTACATCAGCCCTGATGGTGAGGGATCCTGTGCTGTTTAAGTCAAACAGGTTTCTCTCCTATCCCATCACCTGCCCTTTCAAATCTCTTCCTCTGGTGTGTTGCTGTAATTAGAGATTGTTGGAAATACAATAGAGCAGGTTATGGTCAGTTATAGTCCCATCTGTGCAATTTTTTTATTCCCACAAAACTTCCGAACTGATATAAAGCAGTCCTAGCAGTCAGGCTAAGAGGTCTACGTCTTTTTCTAATCCTAATCCACTCACTAAATCTGAAGACTTTTCATTCTCCTAAAGCCAACACTTTGTGATGATCGAAAGAAAATTGATAATGGGCTGACCAATTTGTCTTTTTTATTTTATTTTTTTTTTAAATAAGGGTATTTGGGAGTTGAGTATGAAATACGGCAAGGAATTCAAGAAATTGCATGAAAACAGTGTTCCTTGCTATTGACAACAGTCTTTTTACAGTCTAGGCAAACAGTTCAGGACCTGTTTACTGGAACAAGTAATACTGGATGCAATACACCTCATATAGTTCATATATATGTATATGTGTATATATATACACATATATACCTCTGTGTGTATATATATATGTGTATGGGTGTATACGTATATACATATGTATATATATACATATATATATAAATTTCCATACTACATGGATATCCTTTAGCTTGGTGTTCCAACAATTTTGAATATGTTTGAGGGTTTTTTTCATTTGTTTTTAATAATATGTTATTTTATTTTGTATAGTTAGAGAGATCTTATTACTATTAACAGTAGAAATATTATTCATTAAGGGTGTACTAAGTTTCTTTGTTTTATACTGCAGTTGTATAACAGAGATATCAGCTAAATACAGTAAATCAGCTCCCCAGCCGGAGTAAATTATTATGACTCTGTAAGAGAATGTACACAGGCTTAACATTAACTAAGAATCTAGTCCTATTCAATGAAAATGAATCAGTGTTTTGATTTCTGTCTTTTCCCTGTCTCCCAACAGTAAGGACTAAAGCCAAACTGAGAAACTCATATTTGTTAAACTAATTTCTTTGGCTTCTTCAGCTCATGCTTGGCCAAATATAGTTCAGTTCTCTGTCAAAGGTCATGGTTTCTTGATCCTAAAATGATTTTAGGCATGTACAAGCAAAGCATTAAAATGTGTAATAGAATAATTAGCGGAACAGTAATTCATCCTCATTCATATAATTTCAGATTAGGATCTAATCCTTTAATTTCAATTGTAAGTTTGTGGACCATTAGCTGAGTGACAACTGATACCATGGGGATTTTTTTAAAATATCATAAAAGGAATTATTTTCCAGGTTAAGGCATCTTCTTTATTATGCAACCCTACGCAGGGAGCTGAAAGGTGAAAATTTAGAGTTGCATAATTTCTGACCACCCATCCCTTACGGGACAGAATTGAGTCATGTCCTCTCTCTCCTGTATCCTCTGCAAAGAAGAGCAACATCTCTGCCGGTTTCCAGGAAAAGAATCAGTGTGGAGGCCTCCAGTGTGATTCCTGAGTTTACTGGTACTGCAGCCTCTGCTGAAGAGCTCCTGCAGTAGCTCTGCTTCTCTCTCCATTCTTGTTTTGTTGGAGGGTTGGAAGAGAGACCATGGTGAGAATAGACTTCCCTCTTGGTACCAGTTAACTCCATCTTGTTCTGGTCTTAAACTACTAAGCATAAAGCTGGGGAGGGATCCTGGAGCATCTGTAAAATCAGAGATGCTCATTCTTTATGTCTCAGAATCTTCTTTGCCCACTTTCAGGCTTGCTGTTCCAGCTCCCTTGTTCTTTGCTATTCTCAGTTTACACAAAAAGAAGACTGCATTTACACATCCTTTGAGAAAATAATTTCTCCTGGAAAGCAGTAGCCAGTCTGATTTTGAAAAACTGCTATGAGTAAATCGAAGGCATAAATTCTGTCATTTTTAATTCTTCATCCAGCTTGCAATAACTACCAGGGTGACTAGTAGGAACGCTGTACTCACTCTTCAGCTTCTGTCAGTTTAAAATGAGTTCCAGGTATTTGTTTGATGTGTTTTTTCAAATGTTGCTGCAGTGGCATCTCACTGAACTTTAAATTATTACTGAACATCGACCTTCACATTAAATGGTGTCTGTAACAACGATTATGATAGGAAGATTCAAAGCATAACTGAGATGCAGTTAAAGTTGGCTGTAAGTGTTTCAGGTTTTGAATTTATAGCTAGAGAAAGACTAACTGTTTCACAAAAGTTATAGTGAATATAGCATATAGTGAAAAATGCTTCTCCTTTCAGCCAGCTCTAGATGTTATATATATGTTTGTGATGGTCAGTATTGCTGTCCCACTGAAGTATTAGAACAGAACACACTGTGAGTAAAAAGGAACAATCCAACTGGTAAGTGTAATGTACATTATAAAGGCAGGCAAGTAAACGCAGTAATGTTCCTGTGAAGTGGTACCAACCAGCCAGGGATGGTGAAGTGGCAGGTGAAAGAGTAATCAAAGTGCAATTTATGTCCAGATATTAACCTCAGTTAGGATTTCCCAGTAGTGTTCCCTTAGCTGAAAGTGGCACTTTATTGTCCTTAATGTTACAGATTTGGCAAGGAGGCATGCTGAAGTTACGCAAAGTTTTTGAAGTCAGGATGCTGAGGCACATGAAGGATGGGAAATGGTGAAAAAAAGAAAGTGCTGAGATTGCCAAATGCCATGTTAGTGCCACATTGGATGGATGGGATAAGGGCAGGAAAGGAGAGTATTGTAAAAAGTAAACAAATAGGAAAGGAAAGGACTAGGAACAAAAATGAATAGAGATGAGCTTTGCTTCAAAATAGAAGTAGATTAGAATTAAACTATTTTAGAACTGCAATTGTATAAGTAACCTTGGTGGGGGATGGGAGCTGAGGGAAGCCTGTAGAAGGAAAGTTCAGCTGAAAGGCTTTTGGAATAGCAGCAGAACCCCGTGAGTAGTTTAAATACATATTTGTTCTGTTGTCCTTATCTGTAACTTATTGTTCTGTGGAAATCGGTGGAGTTGCACGCAATTTTAACTGTAATACTTAATTTGTTTTTTTTTTTTTTTTGTCAAAATATTAGTCAAATTGTAGTCAAAATCTAGCAAATGTCTAGTGGGACATTTCAAATACATCGAAGGAAAACAAGGTATCTCTAATGTTTGCACTTGCGTCATATTTAACCAAGCAGCTGATGCCATTCAGAACTGCATACAGCAGTCATCTCCCTTTTGATAGAGACAACAAAAGATTGTTAAGCGTTTTTCACTGGAGGTGTTATACCATTGAAGATTTGGTGGAATGTTTTCTTTCTTATCAATTCCCTAGTCTTACCAATCCTTAACAACTGACTGATGCTGTTCAAGGCCAGCCATTTAAATGAGTATAAGCTATGTAGTAGTTACAGATATACTGCAGCTCAGTATGAAGCATGGTAATGGTCCTGTCAACTGAATAGCAATGCCCAGAGTAGTTCACTGGATCAGCCATTTCTGACTGCATGCATGATGTTAAAAAGATGACTCCGGGAGCTAACAACACTTGCCTTCTAGAGCCATCAGAGTACATTTATGGAGCTGTGAAAAAAAAAAATAGCGGTAGAAGTGTTCTGATTCTCTGAATCTAGCTAATTTTCAGAATTACAAGGTCCTAGATGTCTGAACTTCCACTCACCTGAGCATATTCTGAATCAGACCATAAATGGTGACACTTTTGCTCTTAATAAAGTTTTGGGATCAAACATCTGACACAGGATGTGTTTTATTTTTAGGATGTGATGTCAGAGAAAAAGTTGTTACTCTCCTGTGTGATGTCAGAGAAAGGCATTACTGCTTTATTTGGTGCTGCAGTTCATTACAAAAGAATAAATCATTAAAAATAACACCATAAGTCAATTCTCCCTCACAATCTGACAAATTTATATCTGTCTTTAATGTGGGAGCCCTTACATGAGATATCAATTCCTTCAAAAGTCATCTTTCACATTTGCTGGGCTTACACTGATGGAGATGGGTAAAGGCATCCTGGGTTCTGTACTAGTACCTGAAGGAGTACCTACAGTTACCTTTTGAGGCCACCTTCTCTAGACGGTAAACCAAGCCCTAGTCACACGTGCATCATCATGCAGCTAACACATTTCGGTATAAATCTTGGGTATAATTTACATTGAAAAAGAGCAGATCGATATTTGAGTTTTATCAGTTTGGCTCCAATTCCCTGAAACATAAAGTTTTTTAGAACACTAAAACAAGTAAAGAACACACTCAAGTGCAAAACAGATTTGCTGGAAGAAGAGTTGAAAAAAATTAAATACAAGTTTTGGGTTGACATAATCCAGGTTAAATCTAAAAAAGAAAAATACTTACTTTTGTAAAATGAGAGGCTATTTTATCACTCAGAGAATGTCACATCAATTGTAAAGCCATCAGCCTCAAGGCTTGTTGGTGATTGCTTCATATTTACTGTTAGTCCAGCAATGGAGATGGTACTTTTACAGTCTTTGGACAGACTAGTGAGTGTGACATTTAAAGTGTTGATTTTTGCAGCACTTATGTTAATTGTTGTAATTTTCCTGATGAACCACCATTCTGGTTCCCTGATGCAGCCAAGATAGTTTTACATTTTCTATGCAGGCCTCTTTGCCATTTGGTCTGTGTAGTGTCAGCTTCGAGTGCTACTGAAAGCAGACAAAATTGCAAGCAAATTGCATCAGATTGCCAACATTGTGAAAAGGTAAATTGCTTGCAAATCTATTTAAACCACTGCCCTATTTTCATCAGCTTCAGTACTTGGTATTCATGATTGCTTAATTGGCGACCTTTCCTATTGTGTAGTGCTTTATGGTGTAATGGAAAGCGATCTTTACCAAACCAATTACCCTTTTTTTCTCAGCACTACATTATTGCTGTGATTGCAACTGCCAGTCCTTTGTAAATGAACTTTCTGATTTCAATGATGTTTTTAAAATGTAAGATAGAAAAAAGTGGCATTCATATTGTGTGATGTTCTATTTTGAAGCCTCTTTGTAGTCACCATTGTCTGGGAAAATGGACTGAAGGGTTACACAGTACCTACAAATATCCATGTAACTATTATTAATATTATCATAATGTCTCCCTTTGTACAGCAGCTCAATTAGGAAAGGATAGGAGAAATATTTTGTCACCCTGTCAAGTGCACAGGAAGTGCTTTTGATGCCTCTTTTTTGACACATACATTATCTTCACTAATAATGCGAGATTCCTTTTTAAGACATGGAAATAAATATACGAAATCTTAGTTGCTATGATAATTCAAATCACTATACGTTTTCAAAATGTATTTTTAGAGAGTCTTAGCTTTTTGAGACACTTAGGCATAAAATATTTTGAAATACTGTGGGCAGTATAAATAAAGGTAAATGTAAACATTTCCTTGAGCTAGAACAAGGATGCCAGCTATTTGTCTTGTAAATACAGACATAGTGAAAGAAAAATATAATTCACAAGCTGCATATTATCTAGTTTGGTTTCAGCAATAATAGGATGCAAATGTGTGAACACATTCCTGTGCAGAAAATAAAATTGAATTCTATAAAAATGACCATTCTCATTTATTTTTATAATGCAGGATACAAAAAAATACAGGATTCCAAGAGTTTAGTTTGTGTATTTATTTATGTGATTTAGGAAATTATATCGTTCCTCATAAGTGGCGACACAGAAAGGGCTCTACAAGTAATTTAGTCATTCCCTAATATGGTACTGTAAGTGCAAATGGATGCATCATTCTACCCCCTACAGTTAAGAATTCTGTTGTAACGACAAAAAATTGAAAGGATTTATTTTACTCTTTGTCCTCTCTTTTCTTTTACCAATTAAAAAAAAAAGATCTTCTGACCAAGCTTTCTGATGATTTTAGTACTTTCGATGCAATGTAATGATTTATTTACAGCTGTACTCAAGTAAAGCAAAGTGCTTTTATGTTTTTTTTTTTATTTGTATAAGACAAATACCGCTGAAATCTACTGTATGGCAGTGTGATTCTGTTTCAAAACAGACGGTATTGAGGAAAAGAGATTTGGAATTTCTCCTCTTGTCATATTTATTTTTGTAATACATACCCATTATCAGGTATAGCCTGTGATCCCTCAACTTACTCTGCGAGTGTTGTACAGGCATCCCTGGGCGCTAATGTGAAGAATGACAGCATCACCTCAGAATGGTGTTCCCTTCTTCAAAAAGCAACATGATGATGTGGCTGCAGTGAATAAGTGGGTGATCAAACCTGGTATTACTGATGCACAGAAGTGAATCTCTAGCTGAAGAAAGCTGGCATTGATGAAGCCAAAAGGTGAGGTGCCAAAAGGTTAACTTGGTGCAGTGAGAAGAGTGTAGCCGCAAAGAGAGGCTGTGGGTCTGGGATGGGGCAATATCAGTTCAGTAAAGCATCAAACTAGTGGAAATGGCAGCAAGATTTGGATAGGCTGATTCAGTGGATCCAAGGTAAGTCTTAGGTTATCAGAGTGAGCTGAAGGGTTTTGAGAGTTACTATGCATATATAGGGAATGAGAGAAAATTCAAGGAGTTTGCTACAGAAACTTTGCATTGACTGTGAAACACCGTCTGTGGGGGTGAGGAAGTTTCATGGCACAAAATGGACTCTGTCTTCATATTGTAAAGTGGAAAATTCCTGATAGCGTAAAGTAGATGAACAGAAACAAGGAAGTACTGGGTAAATCTTGTCCACAGTTCCCTCTTAGTAATTAGTTCTTTGTTGAATAATGTTCTTTAAGACTTTGTTGTTGCATTGATTTCAGTGTTGACACTTTTGCCTTCAGTACTATAAATGGGATAACATTAGCATAGTCACTGCAAGTAAATATTGTGATCCGTGGCTACGCTGTTGTCCTGAATACACCTCTAAATTAATACATTTATTGGTGAACTACCAGAAACTTCTGCCCCACTGCACTGATACATTTGCATATGTTTATTAAAAATCCTATCGATAAATAATTCTAGTTACTTAGTCTCCTTTAATACACATAAAGATCATAAAATAATTTAAAATTAGGGGACAGAATTTTGCCACTAGTTTGAGAGCTACAAGGATCCACGAGGCTAGCAAAGTAAGAGCAAATAAATGCATTCAGAGAGGAATACGTGCTATCACCTGCTTTGCCATTTTATGACGGAATGTCATTAAGGGTAGCTGAATTTATAAATGAAGGCCTAATGGATCCATACATTTTTAAAGAATCTGTGTATGTGTGTGTATGTATAGAATATGTATGTTCTGGGTTTCAAAATGCCTGACAATGAGCAGGACTTTGGCAGCATGACCTCTGTGATGTTTCTGAGCTGAGCTTAGCAGAGACTGGCTTGGAAGTGTGCCTGTCCTTGCTTGTTTACTTCCCGAAAGGGTAAGTGGGCACATCACTGAAGTTTGGACTGAGTGTGATTGACAGGAATCAAACAATGACTTGCCTTGAGAATTTTTCTTGTGTCTAAATAATGTTATCGTATTCAGGGTAGGTATCCCAAGATTAATCCTACAGAGAATATCTGTATGTTATTTTTATAAAATAATGATATTTTTTCTATGGATGTACAGTTTTTACCAGTTACTTCATGCAAATAGAAGCTTCTTCAGAGCTTAGTTGTTATGGAGTCTGTAAGGGTTTTATTTTCCTATGTAAAAATGTTTAAAAAGACAACCACTGTATAAATTCCTTCATGCCATCAGCAGCTGGGTAAAACTTTGGTTAATTAAAAAATTGGGGACCGTTGGGAAGTTTATTCAGCTGCAGGTTAACGGTTGATGGTAAGCATTGAGGCATTGCTTCGTACATCTCTTTAAGTTTGTAAAGCTCTTTGATATCCCTTGGAGTAAAAATGATAAATAGATGTAAGATATCACTTGTACTAACTTACCATTCACATAGCAATATGTAATCTCTCATGAACTTTATCAGTATGACACGACAGCAAATTCTATCACAAAATTTCCACATGCTCCTCTAAATGAAAAGAGGGTGTTCCTCTGTGACAATATTTGGTTTTATTCCCTCACATTTATGCCCTAGACTAAATTATAGTATTTTGTTTGCAATTTTTTTGTCATATCATGTTAGCCTAATATACCACTAATACCATTTTAATACAGAAATGTTAGTACTTCTACTCATCGGATGATATAGTACCTTATGGCATTAGCCTGCTATGACTTTTTCTTGTGGTATCAGTTACTACTCTATAATTACATTCCTACCTTATTTTCAGTCTGATAGGCACCACAATTGTACACACTTCTGCATTTGAGACCCTACATAAACTCCATGTTACAAAGTTTTACAGCTGAAGAGGTAGCACTGATTTAGTTAGCAAACTTTAGTAGTGTAGTTGCAGATAACTGCAGGTTTGGTCTGCTACAGTGCAATAGCTATGCCCGAACAGTGAACTTTTCTGTTTCTAACTTAGAAAAAGGAAGAAAGGAAGAAATATGCTTAGTGTAAAACAAAAAACCAAACCAAAACTGTGCTCCCACCAGCAATACCGGGATAACTGATGTTTCTGCAGTAAGTGAAATAGTGAATCTCTCTCAAAAGCAATAGAAGAAACTCCTTTGTTTCCCTACTATTCATTTTGTCCTGTCGTGTTCTACTCCCCTATTCAAGTAGATATGTAAACCTTTAAAAGAAAAGCCAAAGCATGGAAAAACCCCTGTGGCTATGTTGGCATCTCAGTGGCTGCAGCCTCCCTGCGAGATGCTCTCTGGTGACACTTTCTTTCATGGAAGGAAACAGGAAGAGATTTGGTGTCTTGGACCAGCCAACCTCTCATGGTCGTTCTGACCAAACATGAAAACATTTATTTCTCACTCCTTTTTTTTTTTCCTTTTTGCCTTACCTAAGAAAAAATTTTATTCCTTGGCTTAACTAGAATGATAGGAAACTTGATGTAGCAAATTGATGAAATCATAGAATAGTTTAGGTTGGAAGGGACCTTGAAGATCATCGAGTTCCAACCCCCCTGCCACAGGCAGGGACACCTCCCACCAGACCAGGTTGCCCAAGGCCACGTCCAGCCTGGCCTTGAACGCCTCCAGGGATGGGGCTTCAACAACCTCTCTGGGCAACCTGTTCCAGTGCCTTACCACCCTTAAAGTTAAAAACTTCTTCCTAATGTTTAATCTAAACCTGCCCTCTTCCAGCTTAAAGCCATTCCCCCTCATCCTATCACTACATGCCCTTGTAAAAAGTCCTTCCCCAGCTCTCCTGTAGGCCCCCTTTAGGTACTGGAAGGCCGCAATAAGATCTCCCCGGAGCCTTCTCTTCTCCAGGCTGAACAGTCCCAACTCTCTCAGCCTCTCCTCATAGGAGAGGTGCTCCATCCCTCTGATCATCCTCGTGGCTCTCCTCTGGACACGCTCCAGCAGGTCCATGTCCTTCTTATGTGGGGGACTCCAGAGCTGGATATATAAATGATAACCTGTAAGCTGCCTGGGCCACTCATGTACTCTGATTCTTACAGCCAGACTATTTCCCATCTCTGCATGCCCAGATTTGACTCAGGTCTGCGAGAGTTTCTTAGACTCACAGTATTGGACCATCTAGGAATACTTGTTCAAATATTCTAGTTTTGCAGTGGAAGTCAGGGAAACAAATTAAGTACCTGAGTATATTGTGTTTTGTTCAGAAGTAGAATCAGGTACATCTTAGTAACGCTTTAAGAATACAATGGAATCCTTACCGGGCCATCTTGAGCTAAATCTTATTCCAGTTAACCTGTCCGTATCATTGTCATTTCCTCATGCACTCATTTATGGAGCATTCCGAACGTGCGAGACGCATGCTGAATGAAAGAACAGCATTAGAGAGGTGAAAGGGAGAATGTGGTGGGAGAGAGCCTGCACGAGGCAGTAGGAGCCCTTTGTACAGGGACTTTTGCAGGTGCCTTTGCGGGGTCTGGCTGCTTAAAGCAGCCAGAGTCAGAGAGCTGATTCTACAAGGTTTCCATTTTGATGCGTCTGCTGCTTGGAGGCCCCCCCTTCCTTTCCAGCTGGGACTCAGTTCCTTCTTGCTTTCCCTCTCACCTTCATGTTCTTACCCAGACCTCACCACTGTAATCCAAGATAAGGAGCTGGCTGATTTTTTTGCCTGCTTTCAGATGTTTAGGATTTGAGTAGTTTTTACGTGCGTTTTAGCTTAAGTTGGGTGTTTAAACCAACTCATGTACAATTATTTATTTCCCAAATATGGGCTTGGGGTTCTTCCCTTGTAAGTTATAGCTGGATGCCTTTGCATTTTTTCTCTAGCTGAGGAAGAAATGCTTATCTTCAATCAAAATAAAATTGCAATAGGACAGCCAGAGGTGCTCAGTTCAACACAGTTAAGGACTGGAAGAAATTCTAACACCTGAGTAAGATCTGTGTCACCCAGGGTGTGCATTTTGGCCTTTGGTGACATTTTTTGAAAGGCGCTTTCTGTGCCTAACATTCTGATATTACTGATGGTTCTTTAGATTCTGTGCATAAATGGTAAACAGAATGTGGTCATTAGGTAAGCAGGTTTCAAAGTACTGGGAAACTGAGCTATTCTTTTTCGATTCTCTGCCTTTTTACTTATTGGCAAAGTAGCTTCCCCTTTGCTGCAGTGTGGGTCTACAGTAACAAAAGTAGAAATTTCTATTTGATTATGCAAACTACTGCAGTTTCTCCATCAGTGTGTGGAGTCGCAAGAATATCTGTTCTTTTGAGTGATATTCTGCAATGTCACATATATTTTTGCAGTAAAGTCTTCTGACCTTATAGTGCTTTTTAGGGAGTCATGACAAGTTCTGTCAACACCCATATTCATCTTTTTAAAGAGAAAATATCATATGAGCTGGATCATCCATGCTGGATAAAGGCTTCTCAGCCCTTACAGTGCATAAATTAGACATAATGCTGAAGAAATACATCTCCTGCTGCATGAAAGCTTTTTGTTTTAAAATCAGTGTTCTGTGATTAGTCTTCCATCCACTGATTCCTGAAATTCCTGGAAGTTTGCAATTATTGTTTTATAATTCAGTTTTAGTAGCGCTAAAGTCATCACCCAGATTCAGGTTGTATTTTGCCCAGGTTTATAAACTAAATGTTCATCCTGATATATAGTTCGTTTGCAGCCCATAAAAGATGACTGCGCAACTGTGTGGTTGCTCATGATTTCAGAGGAGTAGGTCTGCCTCAGAAAAAATCAGTCTGATGGGACACATTCCCCTCCAAAATTCATCAGGAATTCAGTCTATTCCTACCATTAACAGGTACTGACACTGATACTAATAAGTGTTTATCCATAATGATTTTACTTTCCTAACCCACTTTCAGTATCCCTCTTTGTAAACGGAAGCTAAGGGCTTGTGGGATATGCAATGTCTTTTCACAGAGCTCTCTAATTACTGGTGAATCCAGTAATACACTTTTTAATTTCTTTGTGTAGCTGTACTGTGGTTTTATAGATTGATTGTAGCTTTGCCTACATGTGCCCTTAGGCTCTCAGAAAATGAGATTCATCATTTCAATGAATTTACACTAAATATGGCTTGATCAATTATACTACATTTCAGCAAAGAGATTATAGGAGGTCAACAGACTAAAGTATAGAGCCATTTTTTAAACACAGTGTAATTTCCTTTGGATAATTGTCCTGCCTTTTGAATTGTTAAGGAAGTGTACATATTCCTTTACTCCTGATAAAACCCACTGGCTAAGCAACAAGGATTCCTGGAATTTAATGGGAATTCTGGTGCAAATCTATGTGATGCAATTAGTAAGTAATGTCAGCAACACTGGTGATTAGCATCTTGGACTGGATTTGAGGCCTCTTCTCCCATGTTGAGTAGCTGCTGTAGGGCACGGTGTGCAGCTGCCCAGGTCTTCTCTTTCCACTCTTTCAATATACAGATTTCTGGACACTCAAAAAGTTCTCTGTGGGATTAGAAACAAAGTCCCATCAAGCTGCCTAACCACCTACATGTGTAGAAATGTGGAACATCTCCCTTTTTTCACCTCCCAGTAATTTCTAGTGCTCTCCAGAAAAATGTCTTTACATTTGACATTCTTGTAACAGTAGAACTTCAGTTGAAAACCTCTGTTTTATAGAGATTTGGAAACTCAAAGTTTCTGTTCTTTGTGACTGGGGAGAGGAGGGAAACTGTCACAAAATGTACTTGGTAACTTTGCTGTAATTTGTAAATACCCTCCCCCCGGGTATTGTGTGGCTGATTATTTTGTGTCTTACAAACAAAGGTAATTTGAGTAGTCTTTACTTGCATGGGCTCCAAAGGTGTTGCTCCATTATGTTTCTCATGAGTAGAGATAGTGGACACTGTCCCACACAGTGGAGCTGAATGTGTGCAGCAGTGACTTAAATGCAATTCGGGGAGCTATGACCTTTCTTGAAACTGCAGCAGACTTCAGGGCAACATACTCCAGTGCCCGTCTCTGGCCTTGTGCTTGTGGGATGTTGAGATTTCTCCAGGATGGGCAAGGACTGGGATACCTTTCAGAACTGGGATACCTTTCAGAACTGTCCATATTTTTTCTCTGGTTGATGTGGTGTATCTTGTACAGTCTGCTCTACAGTTAGTTCAGGCATATGAAGATGCTGAAGGAAATATGACATGTGTGATGCTGCATGTATTGCAACTCAGCCAGAAATATTCGTTTTATGCAGGTGGCAGGTGAAATTCATGGGGGTATTAAAGAAAAGTTTTGATGAGTAGTTGCACATTCTCCCCGCCCAAGGTCTGTTGTAGCATTTGAACTGTAAACTGAAATGACAGTCGCTTGCATGGCAGAACGCCCAAGAGAGCATGCCAACAGCAATGCCACCTGTTATTCCTTGCATGACTGGTGAAAAGACACAGGGTCCTACCTGTGTATGAGGAGACATACTCTATTTCTTCTTTCTCTGGTGCAAGAGATTCTGGCACAGATATTATGTGTACATTGAATGGTAAATATTTCCATTGTGTGTTTTAAATGCTTTATCAGTAGCTATTATTTCCTTCAGGATCTTATAGTATTTAGCAGTAATTAATTTTTAATGAAATATTTAAACCAATACATATCATTTAATTGCATTTTTGTTATTCCTTAGGCACCTTCAGTTTAAAAAAAGTGAGGTATATTATTGACTAAGAAAATTTAGAAGGTTCATAGAATCATATATTTTATTCTTGAACAAGTTGCATAGCATATACGATGATTTTCCATTAACTCATTTCTTTATATGTGAAAATGGAAAGCTTGTTACTTTAGAAAATCGTATCAGCTTGAAAAATGTTTTTTAAGAAATTAAAGGAAATAGGATCAAGTACGAAATATTATATCTGTAAAGGGAGAAGAGTACGGTAACTATTCTGGTTTGCTAGTGAGAATAGCTTTAAACATTCATGAAGAATGTTGTCTGCTACTTAGGAGACCATCATTACAGCAAAATACAAATGCAAATGACGATAAATTTCATAATTAGTTGTGAAAATGAACCTTTCCTTTTCAGAAGTTTTCGTGGTTTCTTTGGCTGTTGCAAGTAGTGCTTATAAATCTCAGATACACAGATTTAGATGATCCAGCGAGGCTGGAACCCAGTGAATACATTTCCCTCACCTGATTCATGCTGCAGGAATGCTGCATCACTGGAGACAGACCTCCTGTCACTCCCATTGCACAGGCTGCAAACTGAGCAACCTTGCCTAGCTTCAGCAAGGGATGAATTGGTCTAGGAGCCTAAAATAAGGCTGGGATGAACTGCCTTCCAGGATCCAGTGTTTCTCTCCACAGGTTGCTGAGGGAGGTTAGACAGCCAGCTGAGGGAGATAACTTTTAGAATTCAGAAGTCAAGCATTGAATTGTCTGTTGTCACACTAACAGGACTGCGAAAGAGCCAGGGGCAAGAACCAAGCCCTGAGACGCAGCAAGGGACTTGTGCTCTGGATAATTTACAGTATCTTTAAACAGTCCACATCTTATATGTGTAAGTACTCAACATTGTCTGAAATAAGGTTCCTTGAAGAGACTTCATATTAGGCTGGCAGAAGCAGACACATCTTAGATTACTAGTTGTATTTGAAATGCTTAACCTAAAATCGGACTTTGTTGGCAGAGTTATTCAGCAGTTATTTTCTATATTAAAAAGTAGGCCTTGGCTGTTGTCGGAGCTTAGTCTCTTGGAAGACCAAGGCAGTTCAGTGTCCTTTTGTATAAGGCAATCTGCTGATCATGGCAAATGTCCATCTTAGTGTCTTCAAATGAAGAAGTGAAATAAAATTGATTGAATTTAGAACTTGTCCCTATCCTCATTTCAGGATCATACTGAATTCTTCTCAGGCGTATGTTGAGACTGGCCAGGTGCTCAGACAGCATGAAACTATCCCATAAGAGAGGAGAACCAGGGGGCTGAAAAAGGCAGAGACAGTATCGGGGGAAAAGACACCTGCAGGGAAAATAAGTGCAATATCCCTCACGGAAGATGATATTTTTCTAATTTCTTGAGGGTTGGTCCCACTGTGTCAGACAATCACAAATGAAGGGAAAGGAGAAAAAGTAAAATAAATCAGTGCTCGTCATACTGTTTTTTGAAACCATAGTAATTTACTGTCATAGTACTTGAGGGCAAATCATACTGAGGTGTCATAAATAAACCATGTTCCATTTGTTTTTCTGCATGTTGTTGTATTTCTCTGTTTCAGAGTTCGGACTGCAATTCAGCTATCATTTTATCTTTCTACTCATTTGGTATCAGTTTTGTTCCTTCATCCATGATTCAAGATGAGTCCAAAAATTGCATGGTTTTACTTCCACTAGCATGAAGAATTAAGATGTGGCCAAACAGCAGAATCCTCTGCTACGATGTATATTTGCAAACCTTTGGCAACAGCTTCTGTTCTGCTGGAGCAAATAAGAAGAGTTTATATTTTTTCCTTATTAGTTTTCAACCCAGTGAAATGTGTACAGGACCCTTAATGAACTGTGAAGGTAATATGAGCAGTTCAAAGTCTTGAAAATGTTGACGGCCGTTTCATCGATGTCATAGAGACAGGTTCAACAAGATTCATTTTAACTTATTTAAACACTTTTCTTTTGTTTTCACAGACCTAAAAAGGTCTCACATGAGATATCCAGTGTAAATAAACCCCCATCCAAGTAAGAAAGCAGTATGCTGGGTTTTGGGACATTCCTTATCCATTTTAGCTCTCAGTCCCCCAATGCTTCTTTTAGGTGATGAAGTGACCAGCAAAGCACTGCCTGAAGGCTTGAGTTTATGAAAACCTGCCGATCTTCAATCCTTCTCGGATACGTGCAAGTTCTTTCTCAACTCAGGTCTTGATTTTTTGCTTCAAGCGAAATGCAGCAAATATTTTGCAAAACAGGTCTCTCCTTTGAGCCCACAAGGGTGTACCAGATCTTGAGGTCTGTCATGCAGAAGAGACCTATCTTTCCTCCTTAGTGTAAAAAGTCAGTTTGGAAGCAATCACCAGGTACAAGCTAAATAGTAGTGTGGAAGCAAGTTAGCTTAGCCAACAACTGCCTAAGCATCACAGCTCGTGCCTTTTCTGTAATTATTGCATTTAATACAGCTAGTTACTTGCACAAAAGAGCTTCCGGATACAGCAATTTCCATGGAGGGCTGTTTGGGAATGTAGAGGCCCATCATTTAGCTCTGATATTGTTGGGTTGTCAGAATTGATCATAGCTCTTGACGGAACACCTCTAGCTTTTTTTTATGGAGTGCATCAGAGTGACATTTCACATTGTTTAAGTAGGAGTGATCTGTTAGTTTATATTTTATCTAAAACTGCAGAGCAGATGACCTCCCTCAGGGTCTAAATACATGAATCCTATGTGCATGTTATAATTAATAGTAGAGCTGGGAGAGAAATTCATAACAAGGGGCCGAAGAGCTGGGCAGAGCAACTTGTCAAAAAGAAGGAAATTCCACTACAGATTAGCTTATTTTTAAGCATGTCAAGCTCTACATACAAACATGATATATTGCTTCCTTGTAATGTCTGTTTAGGCCCAGATGCTCGAGGCACTGTCAGGGAGTGCTGTAAATTTTGTCTGAGTCAGGGCAATTCTGATTGATCTCTGAGTGTAAAATCGATAAGAAGACACTGTCATTTTCTTAAAGGATGAGCTAGAAAAGGAAAATAAATTAAGACTCCACTGAATGTCTATCTCCAGTGCTCATTAATTCAGTGTGGTCTGTACTTTGTTAATGTTATGTCCACAGCTTTAATCTTCCAGGTGCTCTTCCTGCAGATAGTCGACAGCAGCCCTTTATTATGTTATGTATATTTCATCCACACGTGGTGGAAATAAAATGTCTGCCCTCTTCTTTCCCTTAGCTCCTGATTAATCCATTTTATTATTTTTCAGAAATACATCACTTGGGTACTGATTAACTTAAAAATGGAAAGCCATTGTCTTTCTTGCATGTCCTTCATCAGAACTAACACACCGGCTGCTCATTTGTCTTGAGTTGTTACAGCAAATAATGACTACCAAGCATTTCCCCTTATGTAATATACTTCAGGAAGATTAATTTACTTCTGCTCTTTTTCTCCATTGCTTTTTTGTCTACTAAGACTTTTTTGACATGTTTTTAACTCCCTCCCCACTCCCACTCTCCTGCTTCCTCTTAAATATTTTTACAGCGTGCACCGGAGCTGCGGCGCTAAAACTGACCATTATAATCTTCAAACGAAGTCACTCGGGGCTGCTGTAGGTATAAGTCCATTCTGGGCTGACTTTCCTCTGTCTGCACTTGTGAGTATGAGCGCAGGAGCATGAGGTGGCTGTGCCTTAAAAACAGCAATGTGTTGTCACTTTAGTCCAGCAACCTTCTTGTGCACAAGTAGTCACATTGAAGTAAATAGGTCTCCTAAGGTGAATATAGGCTACTCACAGGAGTAAATATTATAGGATGAGATGCTGTTACACTGAAATACAAGATTATTTTTATGGCTAAGCAATCATTTTCCTTTCTATGTGTGCATTCTCAATATAGAAATAATTTCTAAACGTAAGTAACAGTTTATTTTATGCTTCTGTTTCTGCTTCACAATGTTAACATCAGGACCCAAATGACCTTACTGTCTCTGCACATGCAAATGCAGTGGCTACTAATGATGAAGTATAGCATGTAAATACTTTTTGGCAAGAAAAAGAAATATCTTCTATCTTTTTCTTTTTTTCACGCAGCCATTCCTAATAACTAAAAATGCTATTTACTTACAGCTTCATTATGTACATCTAGGGTGCCTTGATTGGGAAAACAGACAGAGGTAGTTAAAGAAGAAGACCTCTTGGCTTCAACAAGCATTTAATTCATATTTATGAAGTATCTTATTCCCGTTCCTTAACAAAGCACAAGACATGCCAATTAATTAATTTTCATGCAGAGGTCATTGGTGAGACTAGATCTCGGCCCGTCTGTTTCCTAGCTGAGCAGGCTTTACCTAAGCTAAAGAAGTGGATTTGATAATCTCATCAAGCAGTCTGTAACATTTTATTTGGAAATTATCCATCAGAACTTTTTGATATATTCACTGAATCTTGAATTTTTAGAGAAGCTCATAAAAGCTTTTAAAAGTTGCAGTAAATATATCTAGAACTGAGTATGTTCAGCTAAACTCTAAAATGTATGTGCTTCGTCTATGTTTATCTTTGCAAGGGGCTCTAAGTCAACCAATAGGTTTTTTTTCTGGTTATATGTCAAAAATTTATACTTGGAGAATAGCTTGCTGCAGATGGTAGCACTCCAGAAGAGTGCTTTGATCCAAATCTACTGTTCTTACTGCAAGGCTACCTGCCAGTAACATCTAGAGTATGACAATTCCTTCCCTGGCATCCACTGTCAAAATGTTTTTACAGTATTTAGGTTAAATTGTGGATTGTATCGTCCTTGCGTATGAGGAGGAGGGAACCAACTGCCTGATTTGCACTTGACTTGCATGGCCTGATCCCCAAGTTCCTGGAAAGTCCTGACTCCATGAGGTTAGCAGCGACACTGGCATTGATATCCCTGAGATAAGCAGGCAAAGGTGAGGTCATGGCCAAAAAGCCTGCAGGGCAGAGACAGAATGTATAGTCTTCTGTAGCATCATCCAAGCCACCCATCAAGAAAATCTTGGTTTTTAAACAGAAAAAGCCATAAACTTCCTTCAGACAATAACATTCCACATTAGGAGGAAAATTACAACAAAGTAAATGCAGAGGGTAGCCCCAGATACAACATCGCCTCTGGGTTAGATAAACACTGATCTGATTGTTGTCTGAATTACAAATCTGACAGCCAGCTATTTGCAAAGGCAATAAGCATTTGTGGTAGGAAAGGATTTCATCGTGGTTATGCTGCCTAGCCACATACCTAGATCAGCTGAATTTGGGAGTCAAGACAGAAAATCTCCATCAAAATAGAATTGCTCCAACTGAGTGTTATTGAACAAGTGTATTTTTCAAACACATTTTGAATGTGACTGAAATACAGCAATAAGTTTATAAACTGTATCATAGTAGACATTTTTATACTGTCCTTGAAAAATGCACCTATAGTTGAGTGGATGGAATGGATTTAATAGTAATATATAATAGAAATACACATAGTAAATATATAAAGCTATGTATATAATGCACATACCAAATGACAGTACACATATCCCAAATGCATTATATTTATACCAGGCCCTCTGCCTGCTCTCCAGAGCTATGTGCGTGCTTTAAGCAGTCTGACACTTGAACCTGTGCAAGTTTATTTACCCTCAGCCGATTCAGAGGGTAACATTTGGCATCCCTTACAAGTGTCAAAGTTTTTAAAATTGTGCCTGTATGTAATTGAAGGATTGAGCAAGCATTTTTGAGAGCTTATTTTAGTAGAGAACCGTGGTTCTAACTTTAGATCTGTACCTTTAGTGCATACACAGAAGAAACATCTGCGGATTTTTAAGCAGAAAAAATATAATACAAATAACCACACTTTTATTATAAGAAGAAACCAAATTCACCTTATTTAAATTAAACTAGTGCTAAAGTGATAGTTCTGCTGGCTTTATTATTCATGTTAGTATTCCCACGGATTTAAGTGAATGTACTTGATATTTCCTGTCCTGTTCTTCCATCATGTGACTAAGCTAAATAAGCAGTAACAGGTCCAAAAATTGATAGTGAAATTCTTAGTGCAACAAGTAGGGTAACAGAAATGTAGGACTGGGCCAAGAGACAGCCAACAGTGTAGATTTCTTCTGGGAATAGTGAGGGATTTACTAAAAAATATCAAAAATGATAGCTAGCTGCTTTTCAACCACAATTCTTGACAGGGTTAACTACTTCCTTAAACACAGAAGAAGAGATGCTTTTACAGCTATACCGAGGATTTGTTTATGAGTCCCTTAAAGTTTTGTTCAGTCACACTGATATGGACTCCATGGAAACAGCAAAATCCAAGTTGAATCAAGCTAATTTATACACTACAAAAAGAGGTTAGTTACACAGAGCATATTGATGTGGATCTGTTAATAAGGGGATAATAATTGAAGAGACCTAACGTGCTCTAGTATCTATGGTTACTTAAAGGTTTGGGATTTTTATGAGTGCAACCACGTCCTGGTGTTCTAAGCAAAATTATTTAGATGGGAATCACTATTAATTTTGAAAACAGAATGTTGCTGTACAACTTTACAATGAGATGTTAGTTATAGGCAATGAATAAGTAGTTATTGATAGAACGTTACACATTTCTTCATGAGATTTTGTTTAACCATGTTTAGGTTTCTGTCAAATAGTTTTGGGATAGATCTCTGAAAAGGAAGATGGCATGCAAGTTGCTGAGGGGTGGGAGAATAGAGAGCCAACGAAGAGCTACAAGAAATGGATAGCCAAAAGATTTTAAACTGGTGCATTGGCCCCAGTGGCAAAAACTAAGCGTGAAACAGGAAAATTAGGAATTTACATAAAAATCATAAAATGACTTTAGGCAAATCTGAACTTTGACATGGTTAATTTGGCTGGGTCTGTCATATTGATCTATGAGGTTTACCATTACAAAGAGAACTCTGCATTTTGCAGTTTGTGCAGTTTGTGGCAGTATTCATTGCCTGTTTTGTTACTGTCTTGGACAATCTAACATTTCTCTAATAACTTCGGTTATTAAATACCTGGGAATAAGTTTTCAAAGCTGTGAAATTTATCCACAGCTTTTCTATGAACACTAGTGGAAATAGGTAGCTGGTATACCAATCACAACATTTCATAACGCTCAGCACATAGCTGTAAGAACTCACTGCTTGTTCTGAGCAGTAATTCATTGCTTCTTACAATGAATTCATGCTTCTTACATATGAATGTCTGCAAATTTATAAAAGGCTGGGTGCTATTGAAACCAACAGGTTAGTTTCCTTTGACTTCAGTGGGGGGCAGGATTGATCTGAGAATGTAACCAGATTGATGTTCTTTATGATTGTGCATACTGAGAACTATTAATGAGAAGATGTTTTACAGTATGTGTACTGCATGTGCTTCCCATCCCAAGAAACCTCAGAACTGCTGCACATTTATACAGCCACAGTATGGCTGGAATCCGTATCCTTTTGGATATGAATAGCAGCAGTAAATCAGCATACAGCAATATACAGGGTTTTACTGTATCATGAATCTCCTTTTCTACTGGAATATTTGAAACAGCCGCAGATGATTTGATTTTCTGAATTCTAAAGCAATGCTTGTTACAAGGTAGGATGTCTTCCATAGTGACTGCTATTGTGAAGACCCTGGTATAGTGGCTTTATGAAATCATCAGAACATCCTTTCCCCATTTGCAGTTTTTTCTTAAACAATCTGCCTTAGTTTTAGACACTCGTTGGGGATCAGTTGAGTTCCTGTGCTGAAGCAGATTTCACCTGCCATTTATCATTCAAATCAAGGTACCAAAGGAGAAAAAAATGCTTCTCTGTAAATCACCGGTATTAATAATCTTCTATATTTGAATCAATTGCCTCTTCATAAGGTACCCTTTTGAGATATTCTTTTGATATAGCACTGTTGAAATGAATTGTAGCCATGTTTTTATAATACAGGTGTTGCACATTCACCTCACATATGCTGAAATAGCAACCACAGGCATTTTTCCATCTCTTCTGGGAACCACCACTGTTTGAAAGCACAGCTGTTGCTTCAGGTAGCTTTGTTGTCAGTCCTTAACAAAAATGGAAAGTTGCTAAGTAAAAAGAAACAACTTGGGGGGTATACTATAATGTTATGGAGGACAGGGACTTGGGAGATTATTTTTACTCATGCTTTTTCCTTGCTGCCTGGCCCCTTTTCCATGCGTTATCGGTTGCTCTCAGAATGCTTGACTGTAATGTGGTTTCCGTGATTGGGAAGACAAGTGTCTGATTCTTCCTCTTTTCTTTGAAATACATGACAAAGAGACAGCAGCTGCACTGTTCTCCTTCAATCGCATCTTCCCAATCACTTTTTGGCAGCACTCATCTGCTCTCTTGCCTTCACTTAGGCACCCGACATTACTTCCCCTAGAACTCATTGGGAGATGCTCATTAGCCAAACCGAGCTCAGAGAGGGTACCAACATAACTTGATAACTCAAATGATTGCAAGCACAAATTCCGATTTGTGATGTATCAAAACAGGGATAAAAATGAATGTATTATCAAGAGATTTTCTTGCTCTGTCCTTATTCTGTTACCTCTGTAATTTCGGTCTTGTTGTTGCTGTTGTCTTTACTCATTCTATTACCTATTTATGTTTTGGTACCCATCTTATCTATAAAAACCCATGCATTTTCACTGTACGGCCCTGTAAGAGTAACTAACAGCTTCTTAACCATGTTGTTCACCTTTCTGGAGCATAGACTCAGCGGTTAACAAAATACATCTCCCTCCTAAGAGAGAGTTTAAGGTTAACTCTTTGACTGGGTGCTTTCTTCAAGGAAATGGAAGCAAGAGAATAAGACTTGGAGGAAGTGCAGCAAGAGTTTTGCTTTCCCATCCAATGGGTTGTTCAGACTATTGGAATCAAGGTCCATTTTCACAGAAGCTGAGTACTTCTCTCTAGGCTTCTGGTCTCCATGGGCTAGAAGGAGCTCCTGCTCCCACATATTCCTATCTGAGATACAGAGCATACTTGAAGGGTCAATGCCCCTTCTTTTTCTGAAACTGATTTGTTGGAGTCCTGCGGGGTTTGTCTAGAAAACTCAGGCAGGATAAAAACATAGCCAAGCCCTGCCTCTGTCTGCTGTGCTCCTTGCATTCTTCTCCTTCTTGCTGTCAGGACCTCTTGTTTTCTAAGAGAGGCCGCCTGCACTGGTTGCTGGAAATTGGGTCTTATCCTTCTTTCCACTCATGTTCAAACCCAGAATTCTCCACTTTTTGTAAGGCAGAGCCGTAATGCCAGGAGCAATCCTACACGCCACCATCTTTCTCACTTTGACCTCTCTGTACAAGGCACCAGATAACGTGTAACACACAACAAAGTCAGAGCCAGTGCTATGAGCATCAGGTCTGGCTTCACCCCTACCATAGTGCTCATCCAGAAATGGGGTCTCTGTGGAACTAGAACCATACCATTTCTCGTCTGACTGTCCAAGATGTCCTGCCTTTGCAGGTACAGGGAAAGATTTTAGGCAACTAAATATCCTTAGGTATATGAAAAATCAAGAAAATCTGAAATAAATACTATTATATAGTAAGCTTAAACAAAGTATCTTTTGAAAAAGCATTTTCTGCACTGTATTAATAAAAAATAAACAGGGAAGAAGAAGCATACCTCAAATATGACCAGTGACCCTTATCTCCGGTGAGGTTTCCATTGCCTGTCCAGCTCTCACTTCACAAAAGTGATGTTGCTATTCATCAACATCAGTGCTAAGTACATTTCTCCTCCTCTGGCATTCTTTTCTCCACTAGCCAATGTATTGCTAATCCTTCCACTGTCTACATCCAGTTTCTCTTTCTTCCACATTTTGTTTTTTGTTCTTATGACTAGAAAAATCTCTCCTCTATCTGGAATAAAAAATCCTGGAATAATTTGGATCTTGTTCTCCAGTAACAAGAAACTTCCTTAATCTTGCCTTTAAAGAAATCTTTTGATTCTCTGTTTCCTCGCTTTGTCCTGACTTATTAAGACTGTATGTGACATGTCCTCAATGTTATCAAGGTGCTTAATTGCCAGTTGATTTCAAAGGAAATGTAGGGGTACAGATAAGTAAGTATATGTGGGACAAGGAGAATGCCTTTCCTGCCTTCTAAAGCCTCTGCAGGTCCCCTCCACACTTTGGGGAAGTGAAGTCCTGGAATTTGTCTTCCATTACAACTGAGGTACCAAAGTGACTTCACAGGAACTGCAATTTTATGCCAGTATGTGAGCAATCAGAGTTCTGTGGTTACTTAATTTGTCAACCTGGCTCCCACAGCCCTGTTCCTAAATCTGTGGGTATATCCTGTGTCTGTGACACAAGCGTACCACAAGGTCACAAGGAGTAATATAAAACCTTGATCTATAATACTTTTATGTGAACAAAATCTTTTAATCAGGTCAAGATATGTTACACTTGCATGTAGCTAAAGCATCCCTTCATCTTTGCCTTCCGTAGTGTTGGCTGAGGCATAATAGAGCTCTGTGAAGAAGTCTGATAACAGTGGCCAGTAAGTTCAGCCTACTCCTTTTGATTTAAGAAGCTTATTAATAGGAAAGGGAGGCCCAGAACCCACCTAATTTATACATTTTGATGGATTTTATCATTAGGAAATAATGGGAGTCTACGCAGGATAAAGCTTTTCTTTATCATGCCACAGCCTTGTCCTGAGGCCCACTGATAGATTTTTGAGCTGGTGTTCCAGGTTTGTATTTCTAGCTTTGAAAGATGCTGGATGTCACCTCAGGCATCTTTTAACCTCCTGTTCAGTTCCATTTACAGCAAGAAAGGAAGCTATCCTTATCCCAAACGTGATCCCATGTAACTCTTGCATGATGTAATAATGAAATTTGCTGCCTTTACCATTAATTTATATTCTGTGTTTTTTCCAGGGTGTCTTCTCTGAAGTGCCTGCTTATTTGTACCATTCAGCAAAGCTAGTGCTTTCAGTAAATTTACCTCAGGACTAGCTGCTGGGCACCATTCCATTACTGTGATGACATCGGTGATTGTATTGCCTAAAAGTATGCCTACACAGAAACTTATTGGAGCAATGTATATAATGAAAACACTCCATCCTCCTATGAGCTTTTCACCTGAAGGTGCCTGAATTTGTCTCATCAGTTGAAAATATCTCTAACAAATTCATAGTTTTATTTGTTAGATGATCCCATGCTTGTTAACTCATTATTTTTTTTGGTAGCAGTAGAACTCTTGCTCCTCGGAAAAGTGAGCAGCCTGTGCAAGTACCTAGAGCAGGTCCAGAAAAGGATCTTATAGGGGTAGTTCAAATGCAATGTAAGGACAATATAGGCACCTATATCTGAGCAACCCCCAGAAATCCTGCTTGGACATTCCACAAAACTCAGTAGAAGCGGATTCACATACCCTTAATTGTCTCGTTGCCTATCTCTTCTCTAAGCCTGTTTGTAACCCAATTTTTGTGCTGCCTTTGCCAGCCCAAGCAGGAATCCCTATTCCCTCTTGTTTTGCCATTCCCCTTTCCTTTTTTTCATCACTAGCGACTTTTGCATCCTTGCCTACACAAAGAGTACAGAAAGTAGCTTTGGCTATAAATTGGCTGTATTTGGGCAGTTTTGTTGCTGCAGGAAATGAGTTTGAGCTGATTGGGATCTAGGACTTGCTTCTTATGAAAGCGCTCTAGCTACTAGAAAGCGTTGCTTTTGCCAACCAGGTCCTCTTTTCCCATAGAGACAACCTGGATGCCAAGAGAGCAGGAGACTTCTCAACCCTTTGCAACACTATGCAACGTAGCTGCCCAACACAGTGCAGTCTGGCCTCAGATCTGTAAGGAAAAGTGGAATTTTTTATTCATTATTTGAGCCTGTGGCCTGTGGAGGGTTGTGGCAGTTCCTTGGTGCCCATCCTGAGAAACTGAGGCTCTGAGATTTGGCTTGTCTTTTCTGCTCCTGGCAAGTGGCATCTTGAAGTGGAGCATAGTCGAGAGTCACCACGTGCAAGTCCATATGTGAACCTGGCTCTAAGAACCGGACGAAAGGCATCCTTTATCTAACAGCTGAATGTTTCCTTTGCCATTTGAATGTAAGGAGTGGTAATAGCAATGCAGCCCTTAACGAGGTTTGATATTTCCAAATGTCATCTCTTCTGGGTTCACGCGCGCTTGTTGATTGTTCTAACATCTTAATTAAAAGTGTAACTCTAATAATGAACTTATTTTTAGACCACTTCTCTGAGTGGTGCATTGTATCAAAGGACAGGCAATTCAGAAAGCAGTTAGCTGTGGATCAACAGTGACACAGAGCACTTGTGTAGTCGCTGGGGGTCAGTCAGTACATTTCTTTCACACTGGTACTAGTCAATCACTTTTGTTTTCCAGATTAATTATGTGGCCTTTCATTAAAAAACGAGGCATTCTGGTTTCTTGCCATTTCCATTTCGCTTGTGGAAATAGACTTTGCCTGGGTGAATTTTGCATCAGAGCCTTGTATACATTGTGGTTTTTTGTTGTTGTTGGGTTTTTTTGTAAGGAAGTGGGAAGAACTGAAATAATCCAACAACCTAAAATGGGGGGGCTGGTCCATAATTTCTGTATATCTGTAAAGAAAGTTGAATAATATAAACTCCTGTTGCAGAGCTGAATATTTCACATTAAGAACTGCGCTAATGTCATTGTCTCCTTTCTCTTCATGTTCTATAGTTTTCTGTAAAAGCTGAAGCAGTGACTTTATTCAACACCTGCGTCTTTAACAGCTAGTGCAGTATAATTACCTTTCTTGAATATTCTATAGAATTGTCAAACAGCAATTTTCTTTTACAAGACAAGCTTTTGAATAATGCCGTTTACATACAGAGCTTAACATCTCTTATGTTGAAAATCTAATTATAAGTATCCAAAATTTACAGCATGTTTGCTGTTTTATAATTCACTCTACATAAAATTGCTAAAACACAGCACCTTTAACATTTATTCTGGAGCTGAATTAGCACACTCTTTATTGGACGCTATTTCAGTGTTAAATATAATTTCTTCTGTAACAATATTTTTTGACTTTTCTTATTGTGTTTATCTTAAATTTTCAAACATAGGTACGGAGCAGTTGTAGTCCAAGAGAGAGGCTATTGATAGAGGTGTCTGATGTTCTTTCACTGTTTTTTTTTATTCACTGAAAATCTATTTTACATTGGAAGAGGAATATATCAGCATTTCAGTGAGAGAATCTAGGAAAACCACTCCAGCATACATTATTCTCTTTCGTGTATCATTCACTGGATATTTAATGCTGATGTTGATTGATTAGATCAGACTGCAGATAATTAGCCAGGAAATCTTGGAGCAAATCACGGCTTGAATTGTGTAGTGTACCATCATCCTAGTCAGGCTACTTTTGCAATCTTTGCGGTACAGACAAGATAGACAACCATCTCTACTGTCTCAAGCAGCACAACTTCAGTATTCTGTTAGGAAGGTGAGGTTAGAATAGAAAATTAACATAACATTGTATTATTTCTTACTGGTGCAAGCTATAAATTAATGTTATGAAATGTTATGAGCGTATCTACAAAACTACCTCTTACAAAAATTAAAGAGTATCATTATAATCTTCCAATTGTCACTCTGGGAATTCCTGTGTTGCCACACATTATTTTCAGCGTATGGTAAGCTACATTTTCCTTCTCAGTCGCTCTTGAGGATTTCAGTTCTTGTTGCCAATTTCTGTCCAAGGTTTCTGTAAATCTTTTGTGTCCTTTTTCTAAACACGTTCTATTCTTAAAAAAGAATCCCTCAGCTATTCACTCTGCAGCTTACAGTGAAACCCTCTTCAGCTTTTCCTTTCAAATACCATATTCTATGAATGCATATAATATGCAAGCTGAAAAATATTTTTAAAGACTATTCCACGTCTCTCTGGTATCAATCACAGTACGAGGCAATTGTTCTGTTTATGATTCTCTTTCATTTTGTGCAGGTAAGTGTAAAAATAAATCTTTCATATTTTAGCCCTATTGCTAAGTTTGGTTCCTTTTTTTTGTTTGTTTTGTTTGAAGATCTTAAATATGCCAATGTCATCACAAATTCTTAAGGCTTTTGAACACATCCCCTTCGTGTTGCATTGTATCATGTCTGGTTTAACTCTTCACTGCCTCTTCCAGGGGTGAAAAAATTCTCTGTGGAGAAGAACATAAACGTGTGCAAAATGCTGTGCTTCAATTAAAATATATATTTCAGGTTCACTACTGGGAATAAGTGACATCATATAAATGTACTTCTTACGACAACTTTCTAAAAGGGTTTCTTTGAAGTGATCTGTTTTGAATAAAATGTGAATATGTGCTGGCAGTAAAAACTATGTGTATTTGTACTCTACTTCTTAAGAGAATGCTATATTTTAAAACAAATACAGAACAAAGAAGCAACACTGTTTTCTGCAGCAACAGCTTTAATTTTTATGTGGTTTACCTCATAAGATCTTTCATGGATTAAAGAGTAAGAACAAGTTTTCTCCATTACAAAATTCTCATTTAATCCTTATCCACACTTAGTTTATCAAATTAAATTGGACAAGATTGATGCAGGGGCTTTTTAAGCCGGACATCATGTGTAAAATCGCTAGACAACAGATTTTAAAGGGTGCCCACCATGACTTGTCACATCATCTTTCCTCAGCCTCAGCTGCCCTTGCATAGTCTTATGCAGGGTCAGGATTCTTCTTGGTGTTACACTATGGACCACTGCAGAGAAACAGAGCTGCGACACAGTCTCCAGCAGAGTTACTTATTACATCCTCAGTCCCCTTCACCTGCCCCAGCCATTCAAAATAACATCACACCATAAAATATTCATGAACAGCCCAGTGCTCCAGCGAGGGCCTCGCTTCTGCAGGTGGCTGTTACATCAGTAATTGCCCGATACTTCCCTCCACAGCGTAAAATTGTTTTCATTATGTGTCATGCACACAGAGCCAAGCAAATCCCTCTTGAGTGGTTTCCCAAGGGCTAGAGGGAGGTGGTACTTAACTTAAACAGGCGCTTTTGGCTTAGATTAAAAAAAAAAAAAAAAGAAAAAAAAAAGGAGAAAGAAAAAGCCAGTGAAAGCTCATCATTAACTCTACTTCTAACTGCAACAAAAAGCAGAAGCTCATGCAAAACTCTCATAAAGATTATCCTAAATGTCTCAGTTACTAGGAAGAGCTTTAGTGGCTTTAGCTGTTCTTACGATACTTAAAGCTGCTTCAGCCAGAGAAGAGAATAACTTTCCACCTGACTGAAGTTCCCATGGTTTGCAGTGCAAGGCGATAAGCAGGTTTCAGCAATAAACTCCTGCATTGTGAGACAATAATGCACAGTCAGGTCCCCCCATTTTGATTCAAGGGTGTCTTTTTCTTTCCCCCCTGTGGTGGACTAATCACAGCTCCACTTTGTTTAATTGCAGCAAAGAGAGAAATGTGTTTAAGAAGTCATTCTGGCCCTCTTTAAATGAATGCTCAAGTTCTTCAAAGACAACAAACAGGATGCATAATAAATAAGATTTAATTTTCAGATCAAAATAGGCAGAGTTAAAGATTTTATTGACTGATGTGGGAGAGAGAGATGCTTCTGAAAAGGGGGAGGAAAAAAAAGGAAGCAACAAGTGGGATTAAAGTCTTGGGTTTTATGCAGCACAAGCTGGTTTTGCATGGTGGGAGGATCAGTACAGGAATAAAATCTTTCCAGAATTAGTGGTCGGTAGCCTGCCGGGCACTTTGCTTCTGATAAAAATGCCTGTAAAACTATGTCAACCCCTTGATAATTGACACAGATGCACCCACTATAGTTTTCAAACTAAGACCTAGAAAACCTTGGGTGCGATGTATTGTAAATTATGGCTCGGGGTCATGAACTCCGGAGTGGTTGTGGGGGGGAGAGGGCTGGACAGAAAAGCGTTTATCAATCAAAAGTTTTCTTTCTGAGTTTGACATGACTAAGCTACAGCCCAAGTGATTGGGAGAGAAAAACTTTCAATTCATTATTTTTAAAGCTAAGTTGTTCTTTTTTTGTTGTTGTTCTTCCTCTTTAAGTTTGATATTATGATCATTCCTTAAAGGCAGCCATACCTATACCAGCAGAAATTAAGTAAACTCAAGACAAATTTCTTCAGTCGTCCTCTTTTTGGGGAAAAAAAAAATAAAAAAATTACAATTTATTGAGTACGTTCTGTGCAACGTACAGTGAAGCCATTTTTAATTTGCTCCAAATATCTTACTATGGTCTCTTATAAGAAGGAGCACAAACTACATAATTTGATGTACTCCAATTATAAGCTATATCATCTATATTCTACCTTTCCTGGTGTGAGTGTCCTGGGCTGATTTTGAATTCTGTCAGCAGAGAAATGGATGTGATTTTCCTTAACATCTTATGGCTAAGCTGTTATCGACATGGTTTGGTGCCCTTTCATTGCTAATACTCACAATTGCTGGTGACTGTGAGCTGTGAGGTCTCATAATTTTGAGTAGGAACTCGGTGCGCATAAAATGACCTTCAGGAGCATCTGCTGTGGGCTTTTTTTCCCCTGTGTTAAATCGGATATGTGAGGTTATCTGGGATAGTGAAAAGCTATACTCAGAATGTATTTATTTTTTTTATAATGAATGATGGAGTTCTTTTTGCTTCTGGCAACTATAGGCCTTTTCTGAATACAGCAAATGACTGTTTCAAAATGAAAACCACTATGTGTTTGAATGTAGTATTATGCCTAGTTGCTTTTTGAGTGAAAGGCGGCTTTAAAAAGTTAGGTATATCATTGCCAAAAAGGGCTAAATAGTATTGTCAGCATTTTGAGAAGGAATAGGTCCTTTTTTTCCTGAAACTCCATTCTGGACAGCTGTTAGTGACTTACCAAACTTTTCATATGGATATGTATGTTAATGACAGGCAATGAACTGGAGATGAAGAGACCCAAACACAGACCGATCTCTTCAGTGCACATCAAAAGCCTTTACAAAAGGAGCAGTAAAAGAGGCAGTGATGGTGGAGCCTTCACTTTTGTACACTGAATTAGTTCTGCAAGCAATGAAACTGATCTTTTCTCCTTGCCAGAAAAGTCTGGTGATTTTTGTGAGTGCTCATTAGCACAAGAGGCATTTGTGAAGATAATTGACTGACGCCGATACTGCTGGCTGTCACAACAGTGCCAGCAGTGTATGTGCGTTTTAATAGTTGTATTTTTCCCCCCTTTCTTACATATAATGCTTTCTGAAAGATACAGGCTCTCTAAAGATCTACGAGCCCATGTGAAGCAGGGAGTTTAAAGAACCCCTGCTCAGGGAATCTGTCCGTCTGCCCTGCTATCTCTCTGCTTGCGGGGTACGTGGGTGCGGGTTGGCCCCGGGGACTGGTAGGCAAAGGGGCTACAGGAGGCAGAGATGCCACAAACGTAGACAGATAAGAGCCCTGCAGCCTTGTGGCGGGTAAATGTTGGAGCCTCACCTTATAGGAAAGTGTCACCGGCACAGAAATGGCAGCAAAATTGAACAACAAGCCACACACACACACAATCAGCGGGGAAACAACCCATGCAACATTAGACTTTAACTAGACAGAGGGAGCAGTTAGGGAAAAGCAGGGTGTTTGTTTGCATGTATATTTAGCCTTATACAATACAGCAGTCATACAACACGTCCCAAGCGTATGCGCAAGCAGCGTGCTTAAAAATGCACATCTTGTCTATCATCAGATGGGTTCCAGAAAATCTCTGGTTTCAGAATCATTCAGAGCCTGAGATGCTCTTTTTAGCAGAGGAAGATCAGCAGATGCGTATGGTTGGGATCTGTTGTATGCATCTGCTAACATCTCGCGGCTTCACCAGTACAGCTTCGTGGTATTAAGACATTTTTCTCCAGTGTAAATGGAAACTGGATTTGGCCTGCAACCTCTTGTGTGTTAAGGAATTAATTATGATCGGCTATATTTTTATCTGGTGTTTCTGATAACAATAAAAACCAAGAAAAAAGTAAAGCACATTAATAGTTTTCTGACCTGGTATTTCAGTTAGTGGAAAACTCTGAACTGGTGAAATTAACCCAGGGAAGTGTTGCTCTCAGTAAATCTCCAGACTCTAAAATATTTTGAGAGAAACACTTCCAAATTTGTCAAAACAGCCTTGTTAAGCATTTGAAAACTGTAAGCTTCATGGGCTTTGGTTTGAAGTATTAGCTGCTTTAATACTTTAAATCCCACCTTCCCCAAATGAAAAGGTCAAAATCAGAGTAGAATGTTTTGGATTTCTCAACACAGAGCACTGTATCCTGATGCACTTTGTTTCTTTATAATATTTTTTGAATGTGTGAAAATTCTGGGCTTTTTAATTTTCAGTTCACGATGGGGAACCAATCTGAAATCCCGAATTCTCACAGGACAGAAAGTTGCTTTCTTGTCCACCACCAAAAATAGCACCCAGGAGTTTACTGATGTAAGGAGAAATTGAAACTAAAAAGAGCATATAACTCTGTGTTAATGCTTAACACAAAACAGTATGTCAAAGATCTAATTTCTCAGAAAATTAGGTCCCCTGTTTGTCATCTTGAATTTCTATTTAATTTACTTTTCTAAATAGAATTTAGTTTATTCTTCTACTAGAATACAAAGTCTGGATATTTTGGAATACAGATCTCAAGAGTAAAGCAGTCAACCTAAAAGTTTTTAAAAAGGAATTTCAACAGTGATTTCATGACCTGAAATAAATGTTGCATAATATTGTCACCATTTGAGCAAGTAAGATTATGCTACAAAAGACTGTAATCTATATGTTCATTAAAGTCTATCAAGAACCTGATTCTGTGTGTGTGTATGTCTCTGTGTGTATGGCTGGAGTATACACTGTGGTTTGTCATATGCTTTTGTTGACGTATCAGGCAATTACGTATGAGTTGCTAAAACTATGTACTTCTTTTTCAGATAACAGCTAATGCGACTGTATCTCTTGATGTGTTGTGCAAAACATTTTTTTATTTGATACTAAAAATATGAAGGATATTTAAGGCATCTCTGAGGTCAGTTAGTCTCTAGTTACGACTGCAGCTCTAAGAAATGGTAACAAAGGAACTTAAAACTCATGTTAAGCCCCCCTGAGGGACCTGGACTACTTATTTCATAGTGAGTAACGGTAAAAACTGCAATTTTATCTCCAGACCTTCTACAAGTAGGAACTACCTATTGCCTGGGGAGATTTCTTATTCTGCTCTTTAAAAACATCTGACTCTAAACCTGTGTTAGTACAAACTACAGATTCAGTAATACCCAGGACATTATTATTAGTCTCCTGAGGATGTCAGTTTGTGAAAAGAATTGCGTGCATGGGTTTGAAAGATGGATCTCTAAAAGTGACAAATGGCAGAAAGTACACGGAGATTTTAGGTAAGATTGTTAATGACCAAGGTGTCAGTGCAGCAGTTTGAAATCCATAGTAAATTCAAATGACGTCTCTATAGATCGTATGTGGGTATTTCCATTTAATAAGAGATTTAAATATGATTGTGTGATTATATTTTAGGACCATTTTAAAAGAAGTAACAGTTGCACCAAGTTAGCACAGAGCATGTACCTTTGCACACACGTGCACACTCTGAATTGATGGAATAGATAAGGGTTGATTTCCTGCTCATGAGATGAGGTTAACAATGTATGTCACAGCTAGAAATTGTATCTATGACGTTAGCCTAAGTGTTTGGAAAATATTTATAGAACATTTCAATGCCATTTTATATCAGCAGGTAATACTCTGGGCGCCCAAATTCCCAAAGCTGGACACTGCTCAAAAGATACTTTACCATGAGCTGTGTCTTGCTAGAATTTTTTACTAAAAACGTAGATACCAGGCCAGTAGTCTCTGAAAAACAGCATTCTGGTTTTGTACTTACTGTGTTTAAACATGCAAAAGGCAAATGAAATAACAGACCTCCTGATAGAAAGCAGCGTGGGGAGAATTTTGGTTTCAATGTAATTTTTTTTAAACAGTCTATGTATTTTCTTCAGCATCAGGTGACATTTAATGTCACCTTTTTGTGCCTCATGGCTGAAAATCCATTAACATCCTCTGTTAAAAAAAAAAAAGCACAGAAGCACCATTTCAGTTCTGATTACCCCTGAAAAGCAGAGAATTTGACATGTCAGCATTTCGTGAAACATTATTTTCTTAAATTGTTGTATTTAAGAAAATACTACTCTCCAAATAGCAGTCAGTAACAGAAACAGAGCTGGGGAAGGGACAACAGTATGTGTGAGAAGCCAGTCAATCCGTTCAATAACTAGCTGAATACTTCTGTTCAAAAAGTAGCCAAGGCTTTAGTCATTTTTGTTTCTGACTAATCACAGTCAGGCAGTTTGTTAGCACTATAATTACAACTTCCAGAAGTGACCAGCCCTTCCCCACCTCCTCCTAACATGCGCATACTCCCACCTCAACAACCCAGCCAGAAGTTAGGCAGACTTTAATTTTGACAACTCCTCCCTCACTTCTAGAATCCGTATTGATCATCCTATGTTGTCATTGATCTGATGGCAGCGCATACCACTGTAATTTTTATTCGCCTTTGCACAGATCATGAAAATCTAGTGCTTTCTTTAATGCCTTAGCTCTCAGTACCCATTGATGCTCTTAGCATAGCTTCTAAGGAGTCATCTCACCCGTCCCATAACCAAACTCTCGTACAGTACTGCAGCACAGTTGGGAAAAAACCCACCACTGACCAACAGTTTATTTGAGGTATGCCCAGGTGATCTTTTTGCTTCCTCACAGTGAACTGGACAGTCACCTTCCTCCTCCCTCCCTGCTCTTGTGGCAGAAGAGTGACAGTAACCTATGCTGTACTTTGCCGGCATGAGGTGAAATACAGGGGGAAGGCAGCTGCAGGCAGGTTTCAGAAAGGTGAGGAGTCACGTAGCAAAGAGCTGGGTGCCCACCTGCTGCACAATTACAACTTCAGGCACAAAGAGCAGAATTTTGGAGTACAGGAAGAAATAAAAATCAAATTCTGAGCTGCAGAAGCATGCAATCCTTCGGATCTGGAATCATGTGGTTGGGGAAATTCATACCTCTGAGAGCTGGTGTTCCAAGTTCTTTGCAAACTAAGACATGACTTGCGCTTACACATTATCCTGACAAAGTAACAACACGTGAAAAATAAGTCTAAGTTTCTGGCACAATACTTTTGCCCGAGTGTTGCCATATTTGAATTACAGATGATATAATTTTCGTGAAATATATAGCATAAAATACTGGGTAAGCCATTTCAAAGGCATGTCTTTTTAGATTATTATATCAAAACCATATTCTGTGCCATTCGTGGCAAGTGAAATGGAGATGAAGATAACACATGGCACTATTAGGTAATATCATTACCCTACTGGATATTTCTAGAGTAGAGTTCCTCCCTTTTAGGGGTATGACATGTCGGCATTAAGGACCTGGAACGTGGAGACTTGTTCTACAAGTGGAGCCTTCTGCGACACTTTCCCTGTGTGAAAAGCTACAGACACAGGTGGAACAAAAGGTCCACCACCATTTTTTGAAACGGTGAAATGAACTCCAGCTTTGTAGACGGGAACTTATATTGGTGATAAAATGTCTGTTATGATGCTGAAGAAACACGTATCTTTGCAAATACTGTGTGGCAGCTTTATTTCAGATTAACTGTTAATGGGTCAACTCCAGGCAGTCTCTTGGCAGTCAGTTGAGTCATCAATACTAGAAAGTATGGTCTATGCTTTTCTTTCAAACAGATTTGTAGGACCTTCTGGTCTTCTTTTTGTATTTGACATAGGGACTGCTCTGGCCCATCTGAAACGTGATCTGTACTACAAATGATATTTGCCCTGAAAGAGAAATTTCAGGGCTTAACAAGACAGCCTAGGTAACAAAGGTGAGATACTGTGGACACGTTAAACATCTAAAGTTGCTGGGAGAAGTCGACTCAGCATAGGCACAGAAGGTGACACAGCATAGGCACAGAGGGTGATGCAGCATAGGCGCATAGCTGGCATCTGACTGTGGCCTAGTCAATGAACTTAGTTTATTCTGAACAGCAGAAAGAATTTCTCCTATGCCACACAAGCATCCCTTGAAGGTCTGTCACGTAAGCAGGCACTGCTTCACTCAACTTCATATATGAATAAGATAAGAACGTAGTCTGAATGGGAATAGCCACAAATGGATGACTCCTCACGCAGTATAAATTTTCTGTTTTTACCTGCATGCCTTGGTTAAAGTTGTGTCTGGGGTCCTGTAACTACCACCAGATCCCCTTAATGTGCAACGTACTCTGTGTTTTGCTATTTCCAAATTTAGCCAAGAGGCCTATGTTTGTTTCAATGAATGCCTTTCTTTGCATGAAATATTTCGCAAATGCCATTTATTGCTATGTGCTTGATTCTTTGCAGGGTTTCAAGACTATGATTTAATATCTTAGATTGTCTAAACAAAGCCCTACTTAAAATTTGCTCAGGTTTGCTTAGAAACCCAGAAACCCTGTAATTATAGGGAGAACCTAAAGGAGAAAGCAGTTTCATTAACACCAGAAACTACTGTTTATGCCCATGAACTGTGTAAAACTGCAGTTTCAGAAATCCTGCTGAAATAATCCTTCAGTGTACTCAGTAAGCCAAAATTGTAAAGCAGTGGTACTTCCATGTGACCTCAAGGATTGGACCCGTTGTTTTCACGTGTGATTTCTTCCAACTGCATGTTACTTGATTTATAACGTCTGAAGTAAAGCCGGTGGAGCACACCCTACTCATCGCTGGCGTCCCTCCGAGCAAAGGACCAGAGATGTCAGTGCGGAGGCAGAGCTCCTGCTGATGTCCTGAGATGTCAGTGGGGGTTCAACCTGTAGACACAGGGCTGTGCACAGCCTTAAGTTTGTATTTGGCTAACTGATGGTTTTCTTTTTATTAGGGATATAAACCTACCTATGTACCTACAAACCCACCCTCCTTGGCATGAGGCCTTTCATCTTTCCAAATACGGTAATTAGGGATATACATACTCTAATATATTGTGTGGGTTTTTTATAGTGCCTTTGAAGGATGCCAGACTGACAGTCAGGAGGCTTCAGGTCCTCTCTTTATCCACAAAGCCATTTCTGCCATTTGGGTTCTGAGCAAGCATTATTTGCACATATTTAACTTCAATGAGACCGGTACCCGTGCATGGCAGCTAATGTTGGGGAGAAACAATGAGCTGGATTCTGTACTGTTTGTTTGTTTGTGTTTGTGTTCATATTGAAGATGAGGAAAGTGCAACTTCATTAAATTAAATTAAATTTTATAACAATCAAATGATTTAGGTAATAAAGGGGGGCAAAGAAAGAAAATGTTGAATTTTAATAGCTATAACCTGTAAGCAGTGCTTTATCTTGCCGCTGCTGTTGTAAGGACTAGTAATTGCAGCCGTCTAGACACAGGAACAGATGCAAAGTAGAGCTTTATTATATCAGACATTTGCCCTACTACGATACAGTCTAATTGCCCAGAAAATATATTTCTACATGAATTATTTCTAATTTGATTTGAACTAGACCAACTGTTGTATTTTGCTGAACTTTATCAAGTGATAAAATGGAGCACTAAATTTCAAAACAGTTTCTGTTATCAATCTTTTTAGAGAAAAGGATGAATTAATTGAAACTTAAAAAGGCATGCAGTTTTCTAGCAAATAAAATAGTTTTCTTTCTTGCTAATTAAATTTTTGTTATGCCTTTCACCTGTGTGGCTTGAAAAGGAAAAGCAATGCTAACGCTAATTTGTGATTTAGTATGTTACGTCTACTAGTGTTGCATGAAAATATTTTAAATTGCAAGTTTAAAATGTGATTAGAAATTGTGCCGTTGTGAGAGATGTAAGGAGTTCAGTTTGGTTTTCTAAAAATGTCGATTATTTAAATCAAATGGTTTCTTTCCTCCCAACTGATTTTGTTTTCTTTCCAGAGTATTAGCACAGAATCCTGAATTTGTTAATAAAACCTGACAAATACTTTGTGTATTTCAAGAGAGTCTGAATCATCGGTCTACTGAAAATGGATAATCAATGTGAAATAAAGGTAACTCTTTGGACGCCCAGGTCCATTGTTTCAAAAAGATGAGATTTTGTTGCGATGCGTTTCTGTTCATTTCACAGTTTGTATCCGTACATTTGTCCTCTTTTCTTTTCGCATTTCAAGAAGGGTTTAGGAAATGCAGGGGAATCTCTTGGCAGCTTTCGCATAAAATGATAATAGTAACTTGCTTCCTCCTCCTTCCCATCCCCCCCAAAATAGAGCATACTACTGAAATTATTTAAATTGACTGAGCCTTTTAAGCAAGTAAACACATTTTAACTAGTTTTTTTTCCCAATCCTTCCATTCATGCCCACTATAGAAATTAGCCTTCACTCTTCCTTCACTTACACATGGATACACACACTTGCATGGACACAAGAAAAATTTCTTTTCTCCTGTCAGCATTCCTACCCAACAATAGTTAGATTAGTGGAAATGAGGGCCTCCGCAGAGAAAGGACATTCAGCCACAGAAGGCTCCCTGCAGGAACAGCTGGTAGGGGTTAATGGCTGCTGAACCTCACAGCCAGGGCCTATTCTCTATTGTGTGTTCAACTCCTGGGAAGGAGGGAGACTTGTGACAGCTTCTGGGGTGCATGGGATCAGAGGTATAGCAGTTAGGTCAGAGAGGTAGTGTTCGGGGGGAAAAGGCTAGCCGGGAATTGCAATAAAAATGAACTCTGCGGCGGGGACGGCGGAGGCTTGAAATCTGCAAAAATTGGGCACAAATTGCCACGGGGAAACAGTAAAGGATTATTCAGTAACGTGGCTTCTAACCTTTTAACAACTGCGATATGAATTAAAAGAACAATTGGAGGGAGATGGGGGATGAATAATTCATATCGGAAAGTGGATGAAATCCAAGTCGGAGCTAAACATGCGCCGCTAATGTATGTTATTTATGTTTGTACGCTAACCCCTTAGAGTTCAGCTCTCCGGATTACGGTGCGAGCGCCGCGGCCGCCCTACCAAACACACCAGTGAGGAGGCACCAGTGATGGTTCTGCACGCAGCGCGCTTAAGCTTAAATAGAGGGTGATTAATAAGTATATGTTTCCCCTCAAAGTAGGTGCATTCACCACACCATCGGGGCACACAGAAGGAGCCCTCTTTGGAGGACTGTCAGGTGATGTGCTGGCAGATCAGGTCTCTTCGGGGACCGGGGGCTCCCGGGGTGGCTCCTCTGCTGCCCCCCTGGCACACACCAGGAAGGGACCTCTCAACGTAGTCGGGAAGAAGCAACGATTTGATGGGCTGAAAAGACCACCTCTGGGAAAACACCAGGATGTTCCTGCTCCCCCCTCCTCTCCACCCCTCCTCGGTTTTGGATAGTTTGGCAGGATGCTGTGGGTTTAAAGGGACCTTAGAGGGAGCTATATTTCCCCTCTGACAGCTGGTTCCTCTCCATGCAGTATCTGAAAACTTCCTAAATTAAAAGAAGTAACACAAAATAGCAAAAAAGTATTAGACCAACCGGTTCTGTGTGGAAACCTCCTCTTTCTGTACCTTCCATAGCAGTAACCTTTCTATTTGTTTTTCTGCTCTTTCAGTATGGGAACGTCTGACGTTCAGTAACATTAAACATTAAGAGTTGTTGGGGCATTTTATATACTTGTAAGTTATAGCTTAAGCAAGAGAATAGCAAGTTTTCTGAAAACGCAGCTCTTTTCCCCTAAACCCCCTGATTTCCTACCCACATTACACTTGCAGATAAGATATGTAAGTGTTGGGAGACATTAGCACAGATTTCACCCAATGCAGCTTGGGTGAAAAAGTTCAGCTGCAATTATCATTCGTTGGTTTTGTTTGTTTAATACCAGACTTTGAAGCCACTTAAATCGTTTTGCCTTACGTTTTTCTTCTCTGTGTGAGTTTGCTTAAAGAAAAAAAAGAGAGCGTGAGGGAAAAAAAATGTTCCGTCGAGACCCTCACCTGCAGCAGAAGCGTGAAAGATACTGTCAGTGAGCTCCCAGTGAGTCCTTTGGAAGCAATACAGATGTAATACACTCATTAAACTTCTTCTGTTTGGATTGTAATAGCTCAATGAAAACGTATGAGCCAGTGCCTGAGGCCTTTTAAGAATATTTAAGATGCACTGAAGTGTGTCATGCCTTAGTACACCTTGACACAGTATTGCAGCCCCCAGAATGAGGATTGACAAGTACAGGTAAAAACAACAACAGAGACATAACAGAACAATAACAAAAATGCCTCCCTGAAGTACTGACACTGACAGCTTGATAGAATAAGCAAAAATATCACCAAAATGACTTGTAGGCAGGAATAAATGAGGCTTCCAAGCACTCGTGAAAGAGCGCTTGGAACATTTATCCTGCTTTACGTTGTGGATACTGAAACACTGAGTATAAGTGACTTACCCGGTGACACGCAGAGAGGCAGTGGCACCTGCCACCGCAACTCTTAGTCCTGCTTTCTGCCAGGCTCGGCAGCCACACCTTGAAAAAATTCCCTTTCCCCCCATATTCTGATTCTGCTATGTTCTCTGTCCAAACGAAGGCCCTGATTCTGCAAGCAGCTCTGCGCATGAACAGATTTCAGCATGTACTTATGTGCGTTTTTGATCTGGTCTCCCAAAGCTGTATTCAAATTTACAAAGCGTGCAGATCCTCAAACTAGAGGTTGATACTTGGACAGGGGGGAACGTAGGTCTGCACTGGAATTTCCATACTTTGGATGCCTGAATTGTTTGAAAACAGTGAGGATGGACCATAAATCTGGAAAGAGAACTAGGCAAATCAGCACACCTGGGCTAAGACTTTGGAATGCATGGTTTCAGTTCATGGAACATTTCTTTCAGTTATTATAAATATCTGAAAACAAGGCTGGCTCAACTTAACTATAACTTAGAACAGCAGAGTTAGCAGGTGTGCTTGTAAAAAGATGCATTCAAACTCCCATTTCTTTTAATAAAAGAGAAAGTAAGAATAGGGGAGTTTGTTGACCTCTTTGCGTTGCTATTCATATTGCTGGCATAAAGACACAAAGGGGTATGAATTAAGAACTCAGAAGGGAATTATTCTGATGACAGACTCTCACACTGAGGGTTTATTACATTTAGTAAACTCTCGATCTCCCCAAAGTGCAGCAATTGATTCCAATAATTTGTTGTCACATTTTTTTAAATATAGATAATTCAGTTTTATGAAACAAATTTAAGAGAAGATGCTGTTTACAAAACCATAATGCTATTTTTAAAGCTGCTAGTTCAAACATTATGTGTGATATTCTGTACAGGATGTGCTATTGAAAGGGTTAAGCTTTTCTGACTTTCAGATACAATGAAATTATGACAGGAAGAAAATTGTGCCATTTTAGCATGAAAATGCTTGTACAAATACTGTCGTTCCTTCCTTCTTACTTTCTTTATAATGCCTCAACGATAGCTAAGATGACAGACATTTGACAGGTATCTGTAAGCATACAACCCAGGCAGCTCATTAAAGTTTTTCTTTCTATGCATCAGCTTTCACAAAGGCAAAAACCCATTAGCATTGACTATTTTGCAGATTAGAAGAATTAAGGGCTTCAAACGTTGGCTTATACCAAGCAATGTCATTTGTGAAGTGATGTTTGCTTTATTATTTCCCTTTCTCTCCCTCTGAAACCAGACTGACATGACTTTAGCTCAACGTAGGGCGTAATGTGCAAACCAAAGGACTGGCTCACCGATGAAAAGAAACACATTCCCTTTTATACATGACTGGAATGGCAAAAAGGGGAGACTTTGCATGTACTATTTAGGCTCATTAGAGTACTGATTATGATAGTTCTCCGGTGTAATCTTTAATCGACTTTGACACTAGATTTGCCCCGTTACAAATCCTGTCATGCAAATTAAGTCATTTGTGTTGTTTGATATGGAAAGATCTGCTATGAAATGAAAGATTAGTTCACAGATGAGGCACCAGAGACTGCTGCCCTTGTGCACCGTGCAACTGATTACAAGGATGAGAGCATCCATTTTTACACTGCTGTTAACATTTAGGAAAGAAGATTAAATTAACGTAGTTTATTTCTTTCTTCCTGCATGCACTTATTTTAAATAAGATTTCATAACCCTTATTTTTATGGTATACAAAACTGGCAAAGCTGGTTAAAAGCAATACCACCATTTTAAATAGGGAAACCTATTTTTGGAGGCAATGTGGATGGTGAGATGCGTATTTTTTTGTATGCCTTTCAATGAGATACAGGATTTTTTTTAAATCAGTAATCAGATGACAGAGATTTTGCCATCATGTACAAAACAGCAGTGAAAACTTACTGTAAATTTTCATGTGCTGAAAACCTGCTCTTTTGACTCAACAAATTATAGGATGCCTTTTATTACTGTTGTTATTATTTCTTACTGAATATTTGTGTCTTGGATTGGTTATACTGGCCTGATAGGAAACCTCTACTTAAAGGACGAGAGCTTTTTACTACTTAAAAACATAGCGCGAGAAGCAAACATTGCACCTAGGCCCACTGAATATACATGTAAATAAAATTTATGTAGCTGATGAATGGGTCCAGGCCAACCAGAGCTGGTTTTTTTTAAGCTTTTAGGACTTCTCATGCCAAACGCGCTGTGTTTGGTTGACACAGTACAGTTCATATGCCTGGCCTTGATTTGGGTAGGTGATCCCTTCCTGCTGATGAAGAATATCAAAATCTTTATAAGGTTCATTTGTTCTGTACTCGTGGACCAAAAGTGTTTGATCTGCTTGAGGAATTGCAGATGCTTAGCTACTCTTAAAACTTCCCTCTAATAATCGTGTTTGCATTTTAAGCAGATCACCTAATTTCTTTGAGAAATGTATGGGAACTGTGGGCATCTCCATAATTTCAGACTGATATAGCCAGAATCTAACCAAACCAAAATAAACAACAAAATATTCACCATTTTCTGTTTTCATGAAGCATTCTCAGTGAAGAAGCAGCTGTGCAATATTTTTGCATGCTGCTATAGCTGGTTGGGAAAGACATACAGAATGTACCTAACACCATTGCTGGGGACGGAACTCAAGAAATTAGTTAAGTATCACAGCTATGTATTTTTTAAGACAATGGATTACTAAGCATCTCTAGTTAAATGTACTCTCATTGTGTCCTGAACATTCCCTCTACCTTTCATTTATAATCTGTTTACTTTGTCCTTTTAAAAGCTATACATTAAAAGAAAGCACCACTACATTTTGTCATTGTATTTTGACATAGCACGAATATTTTGTATAGTCTGAGTGTTCTCCTATTTTTTGGATGAAGATGAATACTGCAGTTACTTAAGATTCCCTTAAACAACCATGCCACAAGCTGGAATGATCCTTGGAAAGATTATCTCACTTTTGGATAATTTAAAAGGAATTTTAGCCTTTAGGTTCAACACACCTACATTTTGCTTGTTTGCTCCAAGATTTTGTGTGGTCATTTATTTACAGATCAGTAGTGCTAGATATTTCTGAACTACTAAAAATCTTTAAGGATTAAACAATTTTTCTTGGGAACCTTGGGGAAGAACCTTCATAACACATAGTTGCCCAAAGTTGAGAAGTGTTACAAATTTCAGACCACCAGTGACTGGAACAAGCAATTGAATATTTTACTTCACCAGTAATTTAAGAATGAAATAACTGAAACCTACCAAAGATATATTTATTTTAATATGGTATGTTGAAATTTACAAGGATGCCTTTGTCCCCTTAGTGTCAGGTGACAGTCATGATGCGGTAAAAAATCCATCACAAAGATTCACCTAAAAATCCTAATTTTAATATTTTTTTTCTTCTTTATGTCAATGAAATCGTAAAATCCATAGTTTTCTAAAAAGTTGTTTTTTTAATGTTTTATATTTTTTAAAAAATTTATATGTTTTAACACATAAACTGCAATGGTAGAGCTTAAAAGTAAGCATTACCAAGGATTATATAATTTAGTTAACATTTGAAAAGTGCAAACATTGGCTATGTGTGCTGTGTTATTACTGTACAATTATGGTATTAGCATAAAATAGGTTGGGACATGCTTTCCTGAAGATCCATAATACAAATGTACACACTTTCACAAAGCAATATTTACAATTTAGACATTAGATTGCTATTAACATACTCAGGCACTGGGTCTCTTTCTTAGTTCTGTTTGAGAGCATTGTGTTGTCTTCTACTAACCAAAATGTCACAGGACTTATACAAAGGATGCAAATATGCCATATTTTTCTCTCCAGGCTCATTTGCCCTCACTGCATGATGCTCCCTGCATTACAGTAATGGAGTCCATAAAATGTAATAAGAAAAAGGTGTACTTTAATTAGCCAAGTCATGGTATGAATAAACTCTCTTATAAATCACTTCTCTTTATTTGCATGTATGAGTTGTGTATATTAACAATTTATATTAGGTTTATTGAAATGTCTTAAGGTGCTTTTTCAGTAAGTGTGAAGCCAGGCCTGGCCAGAAGAAACCTTGAGACATTAAAATATTCAACTATTGCACTGGCTGGCTGGATATAAAAATTAATGAGAAGGCTGCTAGCATACAAGGATTTTTTTAAACCCCAAGATAGAAATCAGAGTACATTAGTTAGACCTATTAAACTGTGTAGTAGTTCTCTGAGAAAAATGCTGGAAGCTCTATCGCTTAAGTCTATTTAAAAACAGCTTGGTTTAAATGGATTTTCCTGGTAGTGGAGTAGGTTAGGTCATTTAGTGATTTTTTTTCCTTCTGTGAGTGTTACAAGCCTATTAATGGCATCCTAGGCACTACAGACCATTTTTTTTCAAATGTATTCAGACCCTAAAGGACAAAGACATTTTCAAAGGCAACAAAACTGTTTAGATGCTTAATTCCCACTAATTTTGAGATGAACGTATGTGGGCCTAAAGTGCTTTTTGCTTGCCTGGGTGTATTTGGGTGTGTAAGTATACGTGTCCAGGACACCACTAACTGTTTCTGTGGGCAGGTAGGCCAAACTCTGTATAATTCTCAAAAGACCTGTTGCTCTTTTGGTAAGAGTAAAAGCTTGCATGCAAGTTCTTGGCTTGCTCCATTCAGCACAAGCTGCCCACGAGGTCGATAGACCTGGCTGTATGAGGAGTGCCTCAGCGCAGTGGAGTCCCTGCGTAGTGTAAAGGCTGGACGGCACCTCCACCCCATTCCTTTCCCTTTTTAATGCCTTCTGGAAGGCAGTCCTGCTTCTGCATGCAAAGCTAAGGATCCTTCTAATTTCCAGCTTGTATTTGTTCATGGCCTATTTATAGAAATTTGTTCTTGTGCCAGGTTTGTTATCTACGCTGAAGATTTATTCCCTATGTTGTTGACCCAACACACTCGTTGATTGCAGCCATCTCCCTGCTCATCCTTCATTTCACTTGAGTAAAAAATTCAAATTCTTCTCATATTCTAATTTAGTACTCGTCCTTTTTTGCTGTGTTGTCTCAATATCTTTTCTGTCTCTGTTTCAGTATGCGCTCATTGCTCTTGAAAATGAATGTGCAAAACCATAGACAATGCTCCAAATGAGATCTCAGCTGTAGCGCATTTAATGGTAGCAATATTTTCCTACTTTCAGTGATGTATCTTGGCTGATGCACCCTGTGATTGTGTCTGCATTATGCTTCATGACTCTTGACCTTCCTGACAAGGCCACCCATGTCTTCCTCTTGAATGGTCATTGCCACCTCTACAGCAACATCTCTCGTTAATAGGCCACAAGGGGATGTCCTTGCATACTGCACCATTGAATTTGGCCCATTTGTTCAGTCCAGCTTTCTACACGGTTTCATTACCCACCTTTGTATCCTGATATGTGCCCTAACAAATTCCATCCACACACTTCGTTTTGTGCCAGCGTTTCAAAAGACAACGTCAAAAAAAATTCTGTCTCATGATCCCTGTCCTAAGGGTACAAACTGACCTGGAGGAACTCACTGTTAACATCCTCCCAACGTGTACCTGCTCTTTAGTGCTGCTCCCCCCTGCCTTCTTCCTTTTATTCAGATCCTTATGCATTTTACAGTCTTTCTGTAATATTTTTTACATTTTCCATCATAACAAGTCTGTCATTTTTGCCACCATATAGTGCTTTATCAAAACGCAAGTAAAAAAAATGTAGTGCATTCTGCTTTGCTAGAGAGATGGTAACTTATGATGTAAAGTCGACAGGTCATTCTGGCACAATTTACATTTAATAAACCTTTGCTGCAATGTACCCAGTTTCCTTTTACCTTAACACTTTAATTAAAATTTCCCCGATATTTGCTCTCAAGCACTTTATACTCTTCACCTCAGAGTAAGGGGATCAGATCCCCATATTCTCTTCCTCATCAAATAAAAATATGATCGCTCTAGAAACTTGCTAGATTTCTTAAACTCCTTCATTTCTCAATTGATGCTCAACTGATGGGCAGTTCTGGGATGGAAGTTACTCTAATCTTATTCTGGCTTCTTCCTTTATTTCTCATCTTCCCAAGAAACACAAACTGAAACACTTGGATTTCAGTCACTATCACTGTTACAGTATGATTCTCTTCTCTCTGGTTTTATGGCTAGTTTCAGTAGTTTCTCCATTTTGCTTTTCTTCTGATACTTCTATATACACATCCTGTGTTCCTACTACTTTCTGTCCCCCAATCAAATCACACACAAGCCTTTCAATAAATTGATCTGTTTTCTTTCCAACTTTCTTCCCAGAGATATTCTTTGATCCATTGCTGTATCATTAGTTACTACTTTGTCTATATTAAAACAAAAAATAACCTGCCAGAGTAGATTGCATCATACAAACTGATAAAATCAAACAAGGAAATAGTAAGAGAGGCTGTTAAATGATGAAATAAGTTAGGATGTTTTAGAAAAGCTGCAGCTTAGGTGAATATGTCTATTTCATATGCCTATGAATTCAGGTATCTGCAAGCTACTGTCCTCTAATAAGGGCAAGCAAAAATTAGTTAATATTTGAAACAATTGGCTGACTCAAAAGGAGTCTTAGATGAAAAAAATCAATATGTTTAGAATGTCTTTTCCTATGGAAATGCTGCTCTGTTCCAGCTAGGAAAAAACCCACAACTTTTCTTTAGAAAACTGTGGATGTTGTCATTTCCAAGCTGATTTATTCCAGTTGTAGATTAAAAATTACACATCTTTTAAAGTATAAGCAGTCATAAAGATCGTGGGAAGTCCCCAATGGCTAGAGAAAGGCAAATGTTATATACATCTTCGAAAGAGGCCAAAAGGACAACCTGGGAAACTACAGGAAGAACAGCCTCACTTCTATTCCTGGAAAAATTATGGATTGAGTCCTCTTGGAAAGCATCTCTGGGCATATGAAAGAGAACATGGTGACTGGGGAACAGTCAGCATGAATTTATCAAGGATGGACCATATCTGGCCAGTTTGATTGCCTTCTATGACAAAATGATTTGATTTGTGAATGGGAAGAGAGCAGTGGATGCCATTTACCACAATTTTAGCAAGACTTTCAACACTGTCTCCCCAGTATTCTTGAACCCAAGTTGGGATGTTACGATCTGGATAAGCAGGCAACTAGATGGATAAAAAACTGGTCGGCTCATTGGGCTCAGAGGGTATTGATTAGCAGGCGGTACTCCACCTGGAGGCTGCCTACAACTGGAATACCACCGGGACCTGTGCTAGGACCTGTAACATTTCATGTCTTTATCAATGATCTCAAGAAGGTGAAATTTGACAATGACAAATGCAAAGCCTCTGCACCAGAAAGAAGTAGCCTCTTGCAATGATACATCTGGGGACTGCCTGGCTGGGGAAACAGCTCTCCTGAAAAAGCCCTGCAGGTATTGGTGGACAGTGAGCTGAACATGAGCCAGGAATGTCTCCTGGCAGCAAAGGCGGCCAACATTCTGGGCTATAATAGGAGCAGAGACAGTAGATCAAAGTAAGTGACTATCCCCCTCTACTTGATATTAGTACATCTAGATACTGCATCCAGTTTTGGGCCCCCAGTACAAGAAAAACATTGATAACATGGAGCAAGTTCAGTGGAGGGTCACTGAGATGACGAGGGTTAGAGCACTTGCCCAGTGAGGAGAGGCTGAGGGAGCTGGGCTTGTTCAGCCTAGAGAAAGTACAATTTCAGGGGGCCTAGAAGCGACCTGACAGGCCCTGCAGGACATCAAGAAAGAACCAGACTCTTCACAGTGATGCATAGTGGGAGGCAAAGGATTTAAATTTAAAAGAGAGATTACAGTTGGATATAAGGAGTCATTTACATAAGGAGACAGTTGAGCAATGAAACACTTGCCCAGAGAGGCTGTAACCTCCATTCATCCCTGGAGATTTTTCAAGCGCAGTCTGGATAAAGCCTTTCAGCAGCATCGTCTGATCTCATAGCTGACTCTGCTTTGAGCAGGAGTTTGCACTAAAAACCTCCTGAGTCCCTTCCAGTCTGAAATATCCTGTGATTTTGCAATTCCATAAATTCAGGATGGACACATGGTTGCCTGTGTTCAGTTTTGTCTGCTAGGATGACATAGTTTGTACTGACAAGTTAGACTGTCTCTTTCACTATGACTCAGTGGACAAATGACAATAGTTTTGGATGAGCAGATCTAAAGGATTCCATTGGCAACTCCTTTCAGGGAAGTGCCGCTTCTCTTATGGGTCGGAAGCATTCACTCCATGTGGCAGTGATGCATGATTTGCATATTATTGTTGTTATTTAACAGACACCAACTTTGTACTTGGTGACTTACCCACAAATAAAGAATACACATTTGGAATCAGATACAAATGTTGCATGTTATAATCATGGGAAAATTTAGGTTGGAAAGGACCCCTGGAGACTACCTAGTCCAACCTCCTGCTTAAAGCAAGGCTAACTTAAAAGTTACATCAAGTTACTATGGGACTTCAACAGTTCAGTTTTGAACATCTTTATGGATGAAGATTTCACAATCTGCGTGTGCAGCCTTTTCTAGTGCTCATCTGCTCTCATGGCAAAAAATGTTTTCCTTATATCCGGCTGGAATTTTCCTTGCTGCAAAGTGTGTCAGGTACCTTCCACTATGTTTCTTTGAGAAGAGTCCAGCTCAATCTTCTCCAACCTCTCTTTATGCAATGGAAGACATCAGTTAGGTTCCCCCTTAGCTTCTCTGGAAGCATAACGAACTCATCCTCCTAGATGTTCAGTGGTCCCTTTCTAGATTCCAGTTTGTTCTGGGGAGGCCAAAACTGCACACAGTACTCCAGACACAGCTTCATTGATACCAAGTAGAAGGAAAAAAAACCCACTTCCCTTGGCCTGCTGAGCTTTTCACCAGGTTCCTCAGATTTGCTTCTGAAGAGCTGCTGCATAACTAGGCACTCCCCAGCCTGTAACAAAAAAAGGGGGTTATTCTGCCCCAAATGCAGAACTGTGCATTTGTCTGCTGAATTGCATAAGGGTCCTGTCAGTTTGGTCCTTCAGCTTGTCAAGCTCCCTCTGTGTGGCGGCCCTGCCCACCCGTGCATCAGCCATTCACCCTCAGCTTGGTGTGAGCTGTGACATTGCTGAAGGGTGCATAGCATCCCATTGATCGTTCACTGACAAAGATACTAGATGATGCTAACCTCACATTGACCTTCGAGACGTGTCACCCACAACTGGCGACCAGTTAGATTTCTAACAGCTAACCCAAACACTTTGAACCTCAGATCAAGCCATTTTTCACCCATATTTCGCCTAGTCCAAATCCCAATTTGATTTCAGGGAAATTATGGAAAATGATGTTGAAAGCCTTGTTAAATTTGAGGTAAATTACATCCACTGCTCTCTTGTTAGCCACCAGGCCACTCATGTCATCACAGAAGGCAGTTAGGTCGGGTAAGATTCGCCAGTTATAAATCTTTGCTGGCTGTTCCTATTAATTTTCCTGTCCTTCAAGTTCCTGTAAATGGCTACCAGGAAGATCTTACTCTTAATTTTCTCATGAAATAAGTGAACCTGACCAGGCTGGAGTTCCTTAAATTCTCCTCTTGCCTATTTCGAGGATGGGCATAAGGTTTACCTTTTCTTGGTCAGCATGGACTGCCACATTAAAGATGATAGAAAGTGGCCTTGCAATGACATTGCCCAGCTCAGATTCATCTTGTTTGTTCCCATGGACTTGTATATGTCCAAGTTATTTAAGTAGTCCTTATCAGAATACCTATCTGCTGTGAGTACTACTGTTCTCCAAAACGATGCTATTTGGCACAGGGATCTGGGACATCTGAAAGCAGATCTTTTCAGTAAAGTCTGAAGCAAAGAAAGCTTTTAATATACCTTTTCTGTGTCGCATATTATAAGATCACCTGCTCTCTTCATCATCAGGCCCACATGTTCCTTGGACTTCCCTTTGCTGTGAATGCATGTGCTAAGCCTTAAAGTAGGCTTTATCAGCCTGCTTCTACCAGGCAGTCTACAACAGACAACTACTAGGACATCCCGCTTTGTTGGCTTCCCCTCTAATCTTAACCCATAAGATTTCAACAGGTCTGTCACCAAATTCATAGCAGAATTCTGGGCATTTAAGGTGTGCTTTTGCATAGACTGCAATTTCCCAAGGGTTATCTTACCTGCCAGTCATTCCTAAAGGGCATTCATCCATCCACCCATCACAGCACCCCTGTTGTGCAAGCTAGTCCACCACATCACTGTGAGACCAGTGATGTCCATGCACTGCATCCATGTATGGGACTCCAGTTCCTTCTGTTTGTTTTTCAAGATGTATGTGCTTGTGTACAAGCACTTGACATGTGCTCTTGGATGCCCTGCTTTCTCAGGGGAGGTGAGAGAGTATCCTTCATCACTTTGTCCTATACACTGTCTTCCCCACTTACCCAACTGTTGTGTCATTCTGAATTTGGGAGGGATAGGAGCATTGGAAGAGGTTTTCCCTCTTTCAGCATACAGACATTTCCCTGAATAACAATGAACCTAGTGAGTAGACTGTGAAGAGGGAAGATGGAACTAAAATCTAAGTTGTATATTTGATTGAGGCAGATGTAGCAGCTCATCAGCAGTCCTGATGCTTTTTATCTGTATTTTTCTCACAACGAGGAGACAAAAAGATGAGAGTCAGATTTCTTTCCTCTTATTCTTTGTTTGTATTACATCAGTGCCTAGTGTTTGCAAGTGAGCTTCAGGTGGTGAGCACAATATGCAGCTAAGAGCTCTAAAGAGATATCTAACTTGTGCCTGTGCAGCCTGGGAAGTAGGGATGTAGTAGATAACCAGAATAAATAGTCATGAATGGCACACTTGTTCTGTGACTGATCTCTAAATTGTAGGGCTTTTCTTAGTATGTTAAAAAAGAGAAATGCCAGTATGAGGAACAGAACAAGTGGAACACATCTTCTTTGTCTAGTTGTCTTCTGACTTTTTTGCCCTCTGTCCCTGTAATGCAATTAGGGGTCTATGTTTTTAAGGTGCTGTGAGTATAACTGATAATCTACATTCCATATTCAAAAAGGAATTTTGCATTGTGACAAAATTGGCAGGAATATGTGACTCTTCTTTTCTTCACACAGCCTTATAAATACACTAAGAATATTTAGCAAAGGTTCAGAAATTTAGTACTCAGTAATTAATGGGAATGATTTATTTCTTGCAAATCATAACTGCTGTCTGCTATGGATAGGTAGACAATAGGTGAGCTCCCAGAAGAAAAGGAGACCAGTGATCTGCTTCTCAACTGATATCTGCAGGCGATAATGTAAGGACTTTGCGGCCTTAGATCTTGCCTTACCAGTGCCTCCACCCACTTTCCTTTCCCCTTTCTTCTCCAGGTTCCCATAAACAGAATTTTTCACATAAGCCTTGTATCGTTTGCATTGGGACCACTTGAAAAATTGTTGGTATATTAACCAGTAGAATTACAACCCTCTGACTCAAACCCAGAAACTAATGCATCTAGATTATCTGTAATAAGGAGTAAGATACTGAATCTATAAATATTGAACTTAGTAGGAATTTAAACACTGAAATATAAGGTAGCAGAATAGCCCTTTCACTGACTTGTTCCAACCATAAAATAAATAAGTGCAGTGGATGGGAAACGCACAAAATATTCTGTATCAGTCTCCTCACATTTCCTATAACTAAAGGTCTTCCACGCACTTATGTTGTAAAGGATATACCGTACAAAAATTAAAAACTCTAGCTTTGTGTATGCAAATATAAATTATAGTCTACACAGCATGCAAATTTTAATTTAAAAGTTCACAAAATGAAGTCCCACCCCAAAAAGGGTCCTTATGGGCAGCAGGTCTAAGCTTAAAACAAAACAGTGAAACATTAGATTGCCAAATATGAAGTATTTTAAAACATCTAATTTAGTTTTGCTAAAAATTATTATAATTACAGGCTACCAAGGTGGAAGGGTGCCACCAAATTTCGGCTATTGAAATGTTTGTGTAACTCCCATTACCAGAGCTCCGCGCACAAAGTACAGCAAAGTGGACTGTGTTGTATTTATATGCATATCTTAAAGAGCAGATGTGGTGCAACAATATACTAAAAAGAAAAAAAGATATGAAAACAGGGTGTGCTGAAATGCCATGGAAAATTCTGGCCCATGAGAACTTCAGAAACCGCAGGCACACTGAGATTTCAGTGCCTCTCCAGCCAACACGAGACATTCTGCCTGCTGCGGCAGAAGCCAGGCTGATTCCCAGCCTGAGCCACCTTCTACCATCTCTTCATACATATCGCTGCATGGCTCCATGCCTCCATAGGCGTCATTCACTTCAAAAGGCACTTATGTGACTCCGAGGTAAGGCATTTCAAGAGGTGGCTGCTTTATGGGTTGCTGGAATCACTTGATTTAAGACAAGGATTTTAAACCTTCTGCTCCCTGGTATTGCTGTTTTGAAATTCTCTGGTACACGTATGCAGCAGCGAAAACTTAATGTGCATTGTGGAAGCAGAAGAGTTGGTAGAAACAACATGGCAGAAGATCTGTTCACTGTACGTGGAAAGCTGACCAACGTGTAACGGATAATAAGCATATAGGGCAGAGGTGAGATCTTCTTTTATTTAAGGTTACTTTTGTTTAAAGTTCACTTACATTTGCGTAAGTGAAAAAAATGAAGCCTAGAGGAAAGAGTTTTACCCCTGGAAAATCAACAAATGGAATCAGAATAGATCAAGTATGATGAAATGTGAACCCACTATGGCACTATAGCAGTAACTTATATGTAAAAGGACACAGTAAGGGACTGATTATTATTTATAGCAAATCCCTTCTGCACCACTGTTGAAATAAGAGGCCACTTCAGGAGAGAAAGGAGGGTGTAGAAGTTGCTGGACATCACTGAAAGATGACCCAAGACTAGAAAAGTAGTATGAGACCCATGAGAGTCAAACTTGTAGTTTATAATGTAGGTTAGACTTCAGGCTAAGTTTTGATTTTGGTTTGAAAACCAAGTGTATTTTGAGTCTGGCTAGCTATTGTCAAAATTTTCAAATAGTATTGGGTTTGTCTCAGATGATTAGGTTGTCATCTAAGATGATAACCTTAGACCATTCGGGAACTGTGCTGATGAAAAGTGCCTTCATTAAAACTGGACTTGAAAAGCAGCACTGTTTTGCCCCTTAAAGGAAATTATTGGGTCGAGTTCAGCTCTGTTGATTTGAATGTGTTCGAACCCTTTACAAAGTTACAGCAACATAGATTAGAGATTCCAGTTTGGGCCTACCGCTGTGTATACTGAGACTGAAAGAAAATCAGTATTCCGCTGGTTTTGATATAGGTTTAGGGAAGATCAGAGATAAATGGCAACACAAGATTTGATAGGAGTCCAAATCAACTAACACGCAAGTGCTGTGCTTAGAATATGCACACCGTGTTCCATAATAGAAAAGACAGCAGAAGAAGCTGAAGATGACAACAATGAACTGGAGAAAGTGTATGTACACACACAAACATGCACGCACACATGCTTCATGTGTAAACAAAAATGTAACAGTCTAAACAGATGAGAGACAACACGGATGAAATCTTCATGGAGTAATGAAATGAATGTGATATTTGCTGTTGATTCAATAGGCTAAGATTTCTCATAGGGTCAATACATACGCTCTCGCATAGTGTTAAAGGGCAAGCCCGAAATGATTCGTACACACAATAGATGTCAAATGCATCCCTGGACTAGGATGTCGACGGCAGACCAAATGAAGGCTATTATGTTGTACGTTGTTTAGTTGTCATACAACAAGGAGCTAAATTCCCACTAATAGCAAGTTCTGTTTTCTCCTTTCTAGGTCATTCATTGGATGATCTTGTCTTCTGGGTATGAAACATTTCCCTTAAGTATATTTTGACTTATAAATGTGTAATTCTGGTTCTGAAATGTCGGAACTTTTGAATGATTAGTGGTGCACCCTTAGAACTTTAATCACCCTTAGAACTTTAATCAGCACTCCATTTAATTAGATCATCTTCTAAAAATATGCCTTTTGCCATCCTCAAAAATTCCTGATGCTTAGCATATGACAGCTGAATTATTTCAGTTGCAATATCAAGAAAGCAGTTTCTTACCGAGCCGGAATTCCTTGCTTGCATTTTACTTAAGTTGTTGAAGACACATTGCAATGATTAACTTTTCAGTTATAATTAGACAAAGTAATTGGAATATTTTTAGTATTGCACTGATCTTTCCTTAACTCTGAATATGTTTACCTACAGATAATATGTTACACTTTTCTCATATATAATTATCAGATACTTATAGATACACACATTCATATACCCAAACACTTTTTTACAAAGAATATAAACATTCTTTTTTAGAAACTGAGGAACCACTTATGATGTGGCTTTCTACTATGTCTCTGGTGCTGAAAGTAGGTAAAGGAGCTGTGAAATGGTGGTAGATGACAAAACCAGAACCCCTGATGGTTGTTCTCCACCCCATGGAGCAGGAGACAGGGAACAGTGTGTGAAGACAGGACAGCATGTGCCCACTGACATACATGACAAAAACTTGTGTCTGACTTACCAGCCTGCAGACAGCTCACCTTGAGGAGTAATGAGATGTAACTTTCTTCCTGTCAGTTTGTGTTGCCTTTTTGTCATCTGTGTCCTCAAGGGAAAATTCAAAGTTTTATTTTCATGTTTGCTTAGGAGACGATAATGCTCTTTTCAGCTGCAATGCATTTTTTAGATCAGGAACCTTAGAGCTCCTGAGCTGATAGTTACTTTTCTCATTATAGACAATTCAGGAAAATACATATTTTTAAAAAAGTCATAAATTGTCTTCCATAGAATTATGATTTTTGCACATGAGAATAAATACAGAAAAAAGTCCTTTCAAGTCACACGTTTACACTACATATTATGTATATACCATGACAGAGGACTTAGGAGGAGCATGTATTGAGATAAGCACCAAATACACACAGTTGATATGGGTGTATGTTACTAAGAGAGGAGATTAATTAAAGTTTGGACAGGGAATGTATCTTTATAAGTCACTCTTTTCCTGCAAGTACAGTGTTTTGAGAACTGCTGCTAAGTCTCCAAGGAAACGACTGCTATTTGTGACTCTGTTTAGTGGTGGAAAACTAATTTTTACCTGCTTTTCTAAGACTGACAAGTCATGACAGCTCTTAGAAGTCTGCAAATCAATTATTAGTCAAGCTTTGCTATATTTTTAGTTACCTATTTTGTGTATTTAGACTGAATCACTGAACTACACTACAGATCAGAGGTGGAAAAAATGGTACAAATCCTAATTTTCACAACAAAGCTTCTAGCATAATGGTATTATATTGAAAAATTAAACCTCTTGTTTAAGTCAATTATCAGTACCCCACACAAATATTAATTTGCTTATACAGGTTTGCTCTCAAAGCTGCATGTGTTGTTGTATAGAAATACACACCGTGAGGATGGACTGTGCACCTACAGTTCAGTAGGTGTTCTGCTGTCATGCAGAATCTTACCCCCAGTGCCAACCTTGAGAAAATAAAAATCTTTCTTTATTCTTAAATCAGATGCTGACAGTGAGAGCCAGAACATTAGAGGAATATTGTATTTATGCCTCATAGTGCACTGCTATGTGTTTTCTTTTCCCACGTTTCTCTGCCAGCACAGGGAAGCCATTGACATCCCTGAGTCGTCAAAGGCAGAGAGTTTGTTGCTTTCCTGCATGACAGCAGAGGTGAGATCAGAGCACAAAATGGATGTACTAGTTTACACCAGAGATCCATCTAGCCTCACATCATGTCTCCAACATCAGCTGAAAACTGTTGTCCATGGAGTCGTGTAAGTACAAGGCAATCACACAGCGAGGTCTCCACAGAATATCCTCCCAGTCTCTGGTGGGAGGCAGCATTTGCCATGAATAGTCTCCTTGTGTTTCATAGCCCAGAATGTTTTTTTCTCTGTTAGTTTCTCTGGTCGCTTTTTAAAACCATGAAAACCTTTAACATTTTCAAGGTGCCATTCAGAGGTTGAAAAGAGGGGTTTGGACTAGATGATCTCTGGACGTCCCTTCCAACCCTGACCATTCTGTGATTCTGTTATTCTGTGGTCTTGCCATGCAGTTCGGAAGAAGGAGGGATGTGTAAGAGCAGCAAATTTGGAATTAACCATGGGTTGAACAGGAAATGCTCATGAAGTGGTGACAGGATGACAGTAGGGGTCCTGGTTTGGTCATCTCAACACCTCTGTCAGGTAGGAAAACACATCTAACTTCAATGCTTTTGTTGCCATGTTACATGCTACCTTTCAACTCCTCTGTAGGACTTGGAATTACCTGATAAGTGATGTTACTGCTCCATGCACAGAGCATGGAGCTCTTTGAAACTGCAAACCAATCCGGTTAATGTTTCCTATACAATTTTTTTTTGGTGCAGTCTCAAAAGAAGATTGTTTATTTCTTTTAGTATATTTTTTTATATTTCATTTGTGGATGTACCAAATTTCCTATTTTCCCATATATGATTTTCCCCTTAGATAGTCCTATGCCTTTATAAAAATACTGTGTCATAGACTGCACAAAAGCAAAAGACGGGGAGGCTGGAGAAGAAAGTGACAGAAGCAACAGGGCTGTTGAGGAGAGAAGTGACATTACTAGAGATGGAGATACGGAAGCTGTTCAGGTACAGATGACTCTGGGGTAAACTCCCTCCTGCATAACCTGAGCATGCAAAAAATTCTTTTTTTTTGACAACCTGTGGATAACCTGAAACCACGGTAATTTAATCTTTCTCAATCCTGGCAAGTGCATGAAGTGATATTCTTTGTAAATAATTTTACATTTTTGTTATTTAAGTGGGAAATCTAAAGCATATTTTCAAGCTTGGTCAGATGTACATAATTATATTCCATTAAAAACTTTCAAATGCAACAATTATTATTAAAGCTTCACTGTTATTTATCCAATTTTCTGTTTTTATCAATGACAATTACTTTAAATTGTGTTCTCAAATGTGTTCCTGTCGCACCCAAAAATATTTAAAATCCAAATACATTTCAGCATACATATGAGTTTCTAAGACTTGCAGATATGTGGCATGTATGTACATTAACAGTTACTCAGTGAAGACAGTGGAGTTCTGGTGATTAAATACTGGAAAAAATAGGATAAGGTCTACCACAATCTCCAGAGCATCAAAGAGGAATCAGAGAGCCTCTCTCTCCTGGATTGCTCACCCTCATTTTTCACACCACTCCCTCAGGCAACAAATGTACACTTTTTTTCACAGTTTTTTAATCAATGAGTCCAGAAGAGGAAAGTTGTTAGTTGATTTTAAGGCTGGTGATAGAGCTCTGGTGGTAACGTGACCTTGCTTGCTAAGTTTTGACATAATGAAATGCTGAGTGAATTTGAGGGTCAGACGTTGTGAAAGGGCCTGTGCTAGAGGCAAGTGACTCCATTAGTCTGTTTGAAGGTTCAGCTTCGTACCACAGGCATTGCAGTCCCCTGAGAACAGACACTTTTTTTGCTGATATCTTCTTTGACACCAAGTACCTCTTCTGTTTGAGGTCTTCATTAGGAACACGGGGCTCTCCTCGAAACAGGCCTTTGGCTGAGCTCCCAGGGACTGCTGTGGCGTCCTGTGTCTCCCAAAAGCATCATGTTCCAGGTGGGCTAGGATACCCTGGCCTTGCAGTATATGGGATACACAAGATGTTCCTCAAAGGCTGTATTGAGTAATATGTATGGTGAATTTACATACACGGCTACGTAAACAGATGAAAGCAATGACATCCAATGTCTCGATAAAACCAGTGGCAAATATTAGATTTTTCCATACACCATACCTATATGTTTGGAAATCTAGGTCTTGACTCTGTGATGTTTACTCAATCAGATTAATTCCCATTTATGCTGACTACCATGGAGTCACTCACTCATAAATTCAGCCTGTTGACTTTAGTGTAAATGCTTTTGTAAATATGGCCAGTAGAACTAGATGTTAATAATGACACCACTATCCACAGAGCTATTTCCACCACAAAAGATGTCAGAAAGCCTTATTAAGCCATCTAGTTCTGCCTCTTTATTTTTCCTCCCTGTCTTAATGTGTCCACCAATGCTGATGCAATGCAGTGTAGGCTGCAGTGTCAGAAGCAATGCAGCCATTCAGGTATTCTGTTCTTCTGTGGATGTTGATGAAAAATGAAAGCTGTTTGTGCCTCGATATTGTGACAATGAAGGCATCACAATGTAGCAGCTTTTCTGTCCTGTTTTTCTCTTATTTATTTTTATTAAAAAACTATTTTTCTAGTATTTGCTTAGACAATTCTGGTCACTTGAAAAAAAGTAGCAAGACACAGTATAAATGGGGAAGGTAGCTTTTTTAATCATTCTGGGAAGAGCAAAGCTTTGCTTCTGTTTAGCCATTACTGAATCTGATGCAGCTTTCTTGGACTTATTAGTTGATGAGGACTCTTCCAGTTTGCAAGGTATTGGAAGGCCCTTTCTGGGCTCTGAAGGCCTTAGCATAAACTAGCTCCTGATAGCACACATTTGTGTTAATGGGCCAAAGAATGCACCGTCAAGAAGTCAAAAAATAAAATCTTGTTGATTTAATGTCTCCACTTATCAAGCTACAGACACATCAGTAATTGTTAAAGTTTTGTTCCCTAAATTTTAAGCTCTGCATGAAAGAGAGAAACAGAGGAGGATATAGTTCTTTCTCTGCTTATGTCTACTTCAAAAACCTTTCCAAAGTCATGGGGTTTTTTTCAATACCATATCACAAAGTAATTCCAAATTAATATTCTGTATTCCTTTTCAAAATCATACTCCTCCTCTTTATAATTCCCTTCTAACCCTAAGATTTCTCACTGTTCTGATTCACCCTGACCTGATCTGAATCATCACACGGTTGTGTCTGCAAAGTTGGTTTGGAGCACAAAATTGCAGTCCTGCTATGTAACATTAAACCAGATCTTGCTGGATGTGTTTTTAATCATTGCTGTTTTGCAGATCAACAGCCACAGTTCCAGTGGGGTTGGGGAAGAATATTCTTTAGAAACAATGTATGTGCAGCCAGATAGATCTTTTCTGATCATGTGAATGCCTTGTTTTGGAAGCTGCCTTTGCTACCAGCTCCACTCCTTACCCACTTGTCATGCCCTCATCCCCAGAGCTGGCTGACTCCCTTCTAGGGGACAGACATTTAAATGCTTTCACATCCTTCTCGTTGTGATTCCCAGGCTTCCAGTGTACTGCTTGTAAAACATCCTTGTTTTCACTTGTCTGACATCCCCTTAGGTACACTAATTCCCCTTCTTCACCCCGCATCCCAACAATCATCGACTCCAGAGGCACACAGCATACCTTTTTGTGACTGTTTTCTTCCTGTGTTTCATTCAGATATAGCCAGAAAGACTGCAAGCAGAAAGCTTGTAAAATGATTAAACTCATTTTCTTCATTTGCCGTGGCGCCAGCTTGCTAGGTTCTTTATAGAAACTAGCTCAGTCATGCGGCAGGTTGAGCTTGAGATTCCTGATGCAGATCATTATGCTCCCATAAATTATCTCAGATGTACCTCAGCCAGGGTTTGAACCAGACATTGACAGCAGAGGTATCTTCCTTTTGCTCTTTTCCTTTCTTTGCTGTCCTGCACTGCTTTGCTCTTGCCTGCAGAATGGAGAACAACTTAATTTTTTTAACAGTTCATTGTGTTTAGTACCACTGTCTTTGAAAGGTACTCTCTACTTTTGAGCCAAAATAATTTTAAATAATATTCCTATAGTAGCCCAGTCTAGTGAAAAGTAGGAAAGAGATGTTTTCCATTCTTAATTATTAATTCAATGAATCATAATCTATGTTAATAAAAAATTACAGTGGTCATACAAGGTAGTATTTACTTCTGATGAGCTTATTTATGCCTGCGTGGGTGTACAATTTATTAGCAACTCTCAATGGAGCTGACCACTGAAACAGAAAAAATTCTTTGAATAAACTTTCCATTGATACGTTTAGTACTCAAGTTTTAAACTACATTTTTTGATAAATTTTTCGTGTTATCCAACTGCAAATGTTCATAAAATTTCTATTGTAAGAATTAATATTAGTTCTATGACACAGTATGCTAAAAGAGTATGGAGTAGTAGATATTCATCATGTCTGAACTTTCTTAAAAACACAGAGAAAACTTCAAGCTTTATTTTTTCTGAAAAAAAAAAAACCAAATAAAAATACAAAAACCAAAATGCAATTTTTTAATACTAATCTTTGAAAACTAGGCCAAACAGTTTCATGTGTTCCAGTTTTCAATTTTCCAAAACCAAATTGCCCAGCTTTTAGGGAAAACAGGTGTTTCCCAGGAATCTTTGAGTTCAGTTCACAGTTTTGCTTCAACCAAACTTTCGGGCTATTTTTGTTTATGTGTATGTGCAATCCATATTTTTTCAAAGAGCCTTGAAAAATGTTTTATACATAAATAAGACAAATGAAGCCAAGGAGAACAAAACGGCTATAGTAATTGTGCTGCTCTTGCAACGCACCAGCGTTATTATGAGCAGGCTCAAGAGCGTCCGTACCATCCATGCACAAAAATCTGCTAATCAGGTAGTAAAAAATTTGCATTTAAAAATAAACCATAGACTGATCCAGAATAAGTAAATACCTCCCTACCATCCATGGAGATATGGAGACTTAAAATACAGCAAGGTTGGCTCAGCTCCCTGGGTAGGTTGAAGCAGATATGGCCTTACACCTTCCAGACAGAAATGGGATGTACTATGTACCAGCTGCTAATGATCCTTGAAGCACACCTACAGATATTTCAGAGTGGAGTCGCTGAAGTGAAGGGAACTGGGCAAACTGGGTGATGCTGGTGAAGGATGTGGTGTTATGGCGGCTGTGCTCATCCCTGTACTGCTTTTCTGGCACTTTCAGGTCAGAATGTTGAGTGCATTCATGAAGGAACTCCCAAGGCAAGGAGGAGAATGACGATTTTCTTTGCTTCCACGTCACCTGATTTTTAGCAAAATAAGGAGACCTATCAGTTCCCACACATATACATTTCAGCAGACTTGAGAAAATTCTCAGCTTGGACATTTCAGAGGAATGCATTTTTGTTGTGGAGGACTTTACTCAGCCTTACGCCTCCTTATAGAAGGATTTGTGTGTGTTTTCTTGGAGAATATACAAAATATTATTCTGAATTTGAAGATTTCATTTTATTAAAATATATTCTCTGAATCTGTGCTCAGCCATCTCTACCCATTTTCTTTTTAATTTTTGTTTTTCTTTAAAAACAGATATAAATTTACTCAAATGGCAGAAAAAAATAAGGGTAAGAAAACTCCTTATGGAGAGGTAAGAAGAAATCTAACAAGTTAATGGTCTTATTCTATATTCAGAAAGCAATGGCAAAAAAAGGGAAAAAATATTAAGAATTCTGGCATGAGGAAGGGCAGAATATCTGATGTGAGAAAACGGATTTGAACCCAGACTGAATCCGGGGTCCATTTGTAAAAACAAGAAATTGAGCTCAATAGTTTCATAAACTGTAAGTGCAGTAGCATGACAGCAGAGGGTTGATGGCCTATAATGCTTTGTCAGAAGCTTTTCCTCTCAGAATTGTTAGAGTTGTTGCCCGTAGAGAAATAAGTGCCCTTTAGGACATGGTTCAAGTATAGGAGTAGTTTAGTCTGTCTCGCGTCTGAGAGGACAGAGGAATTTATCAAGAAAATAGTATAGGTTTTTACGGTTGACTGAAATTCAAATCCAGGAATTGAAGGTGGGAAGTTGATGTTTTGACTCAAGCAAACCAGAAGGGAGAAGTTTCTGCTGCATTTTAGAGGGGCGAGGTGAGTTTCCTTTCATATAAACCAACATTAGTCATGTATTTCTAAGAATAACATGCCTCACTGTCATTTCAGCCTGGGATTATCCATGTGTCCTGGCGACAGGCAGACACCTGGGAGACAATTTCAGTGAGCAGAACATTCTGTAGTTGCGGGAAGTGTTTATTACCCTAAATCATTGTTTCTCACTTCATTTCACATAATCATAACTTCTGTGGCATTTCCTTCTTTGACCTTCAGTATAGATCAGAGGACACAGCTGAAATCAAACACGCTGTTTATGTGGGCTTGGCCCCTTCCAATTAAAGGATTTCTTTTCTTTGCAGTTTTCCCCACTCTTTTTTCCTTCAGTATTTCAGTATTATTGTCTCTTAAGTTTCAATGGCCTAAGTTAGCACTCTCAGTTTTCCCTGGTAGAATGCATTCCTCTTTCACAGATGTTGTTAGGAAATCCTCTACAAGTCATTATGTATGGAAAATACTGTGGTAACACTCTCTCTTTTGCACAGGTGCATGGCAGGTACTTTATTTCCTTTAGGCAGGAAATAAAAAAGCAGCCAAGTATTGTAACGCTCAATCTTTTAAAAAAATAACAGCCTAGAAAAATCAGTCAGAATTGACTGCATCAAACTCTCAACACACACACACACACACACACACACACACAGAGAGGTTTGGTCTCTACAGAAACAATACTTGAGTTGGATTCATTGGATTACTTTGTTTTCTCTATCATTCACTCATACCACCTTTTGCCTCTGTCTCTTACAATCATTGTTATTCTTATTATTCTGATATGGTTTCCACATCCCAGATGGTCAGCTCTGACTGCAAATAGTTGATTTGCCTGTTTTTACATATTCTAGGTAAAGGCTTGCTTGGTTTGTCTGGATGCGTAAAGGGAAAGATGCGATATTTTACAGCTTGTACAGGACTCAGAAATTAAAGTCAGTCTTTGGGCTAAGACCATAGCATGTATGCTCTGGATAGAAGTTATACTTCCTTTGCACTCTCGAGTAAAATTAAGCCGGATCCTGACCTTGAGCCTATGGTTTGTAGAGAGCTTTACACGCTGGGCTTGTGTACGTTTAACCCCACTGTAACAGTTGTAGGGTCGTAGGGAGGTGACAGACGCTATCACAGACTTCCTACTGTAGATGATTAATTATGACGAGAGGTCTTTGCATAGAGTAGACCTGAAAATTTCAGCTGATTTCCTCAGCAAGGTTCTTGGCAGACCTACAGGAGCATCTTTGTTGATTCAAGCCAGCTACTGTCTGTTGTGTTTATCACAGGTTTCCTTACAAAACATAACCACCCAGGCTGATAAAAGCAATGAAATTTCAGTACAACACAGTGCTGGAAATTTGGATCTCAAATAAACAAATATTGCCATCAATATTCTCAGCATTATAGAGCTGCTATTAACACCAGGCTTATGTATTGTAATTTTATTTCTTAAACTACAGACATGGTGCTTAGATGTATGGATTTATTATCACATTTGGCATATATTATTTATAGCATAAGAAAGGTGAAACATCTTGCAGCATGCGTGTAAAGATTAGGATTTATTGTCCAGGAATCCTTGAACAATTTTATCAAAAGCCCATTTCTAGGTGGTGTTTTTCTGCAATAAATCATACAACAGAAATCTATCAGTGGACACCAGTAGGAGATAAATGAGAGCAGAGGAAAGAGGGTCATCACAGATTTTTTTTTTCTGTATCATGACCTGTCATTGGCAGAAATCCATTTATTATCGTACACGAATGATTTTTTTCCCTTACTCACTGGGTTTGCCATTCTGGGGACTGTTATCTAAAATAAAATGAAAACTTCACAAAATGTAAGCTTTCAGGAGCCATGAAAACAGAGATAACTTAAAGACCACAGGTGCAAAGTCTAACACTACTTCTACTTCTACTTCTCTTTCTATCTCTTCCTGCCCCCCACCCCCCCTCTTGCTTTTCTCTTTCCTCCATCCTCTCCATAACAGCAAATTGTTTTGAAGTTTTCATTATGGAAACAGTGAGGAGGAGGAGGAACAGGATCATAAACCCAGTGCTGTGGTGGTATATAAAAGAATTACTAAACTGAGTCAGTTGGTATATGCAAGGAGGCAAACCCAATTAGAAGTTGATGAGCTCTTGTTGAGCTGCATTTACCCCAATTCTTCAAGAACCTTTCTACCATTTTCAATGAAATAAAGTTATGCTTGTCTTTAAGTAATGGGCAGGTGTGAGAGGTAAAGCTGAGGTGTAGCATTTTTGGTTAGACTGAGCGTAATCAAGATGGGAAGGAGCAATGTAACCTCACCTGTGTCAATGAATATCACCACCCAAATTGCTACAGGTTCCTCAAGAATGATCCACGCACATTCCAGGCAGCTGGTGGGGGATTTGGTTAGGTAATGGGGCCCCCACCCGGGCCAGAATGATGCTCATGGCAGTCAGGCTTCTGGGAATCGAGAGTAGAGGCAAGAGAAACAAGTCTTCTAGAGAGCATGGGTGAAATGTTTGTAATACAACAGCAAAAGCTTCAATGCAAATCAACATCAGAAGGGATTTGTACATGTAATGTACCACTGGGACACACGCTAATTAAGATACTCCTTCTGGAAAGCCTTGGTTATTTCTGCTTTATTAATTTAGGATTTTATCACAGTGCAGAAGTTTTATATGATTCTCCATCTCTCTGATCTGTTTACCTTTCGGACATGTGCCACAAGCATTTTTCTTTCCCTGGGATAGATAAAGAAGCACAAATGCAGGTAGGGTCTACATTCTCCTTTGAAAACAGATGAAACAGTGAACTAACGGCCATTCATTTGTGCAAGTTAATGGTTCAGCTGCTTCTCATCAACAGAGACAAAGATGGGACCGTTTAAGTCTGATCAGACCAGCTATGTATATTTATGTCACTGTTGGGAAGATCTAGCTGCACGTGAACCACCAAAATAGGATTTTTCCTTCCCACTGCTGGAGACTGTCAGCTCTACACTACAGCAAATGAGATGATAACAGTCCTTGTGGAAGACAGGTCTCATTGCCAGATACATCCATATGCTGCCACAAAGCAAGGCTCTTTCTATTACTGGAGTATGTAATATATAAATAAATAACCCAGATTTTAATTCTTTCTTATGACTTAGGTTCAAGTTACTGAAGCAATTTGCCAAATGGCTAGTAACTATCACAATTATTCTTCAATACTCCTATTGCAAGAAAATACAAGATGTTATTGTACCGTATGGTTTACTAGGTTAATACTGTGTATTTACTTAATTTACGGGGTGGGGGGAAGAGAAAGGCTTGAAAGTAAGCAATTCAGATTGATGACAGAAACAAAAATTTAAAAGCCGGTCAGGAGAAATCTTTCTTTTTGTTGTAGCTAGTGGAAATTTATTGTTGACTAAATTTGAGCCAGGATTTAATCCCACATTTCTATTTGAAAAGTTTTTGATTTTTATTGCAATGGTAGAAAAAGGTTACTAGTACAGACAGACCATACAGTTCAAATAACCTTTAGCTGTCAATATATTTTACATTGAACAGATGTAAAACTGGTGTGTATGAAAATTACACTTTCTTGTTTGCTTTGTGTGATCAGTTACAATCCCACATGCAGGTTTGATTTTAATGGGTTCCAACATATGTGCAGATTTTTAATCTTTCTGGATTAAACTTTAATAATCTTTTAATCTTTCAAACTCTCCTTCAAATATTGTAGTTTTAGATTATTTTCCCTGTTGCTTGTATAAATCTTTTACAACAAAGAAATTCATTTGTTCGAAGTAGGAAAAATGTGATACAGTAAAAGAAGGAAAAGTTGCCTAGAGTATTAAGATACTACAATAACCTTTTTTTAATCTCATCTTGACTTCACTGTTTACCTCTAACATGCAAACTATTCAGAGTTATATTACAAACTAAGCTGCACTTCAGAAAACTTTAAGAAATCCTGTTCTTGCAGATCTAAGATCATTACTACTCTCTTTATTTGGCTGACTTAATTTTCAACTAACTGAAAGATTTTATTCCTTGGAATCATAACAGCTACAGACATGAACAATAATTTATGGCTACCACATCAAATGAATGGCTCAAAATATTAACCAACACTTCAACTTTATGGTAAACTCAACTAAGCAGCTTAACCTGTATGAAAAGCGGACTCTTCTAAACATCTAGGTCTGTTATTTGAATAATAAAGCAATATTATTGCACATATTAAATTAGAATATAATCTTATGTCTGTAAACCAGGAAAAAAAAAAGGCTACAGGGCAAATTACAAATTTTTAAGTTAATATTTAAGAATTAATCCTACATCTATGTATTTCTTCTTCACTACCAAATGAAAATAAGCAGTAAAATAAGCAGTAGTTTACACTGCTGCAGTCTAGCTTCTTTTGGGGATAGACAGTTTGTATCTTTCTTTTTAGTATTTTGGTTGAAACCTTTAATTATAACCAATTGAATCTCCTTAAAGATTAGGGGGCCCACATAGACAGGTTGTGCATACCCAGTTATTATCTAGAGCTCAACCAGCTTAATGTGGGTGAATTTTCTATGATATCATGCACTTTTACCTATTATGAAAATTTAAGATATGTGCCACCTAACCTTTCATTTTAATATTCATGCTGGTTTTAAGTATCTTTTTTTCTTATAAATGCTACAATCAAAGCTTTTCTTGAGGCAGATGCTGTTCCGGTGACTGCAAGTTGGATGCAGCAGCATTGGGGTTGTTTTGAATGGGGACAAGGTGTCTATGGGACATCGGGAGTTACAGGAATTATGGAAATTGCAAAGCAATAGCGGGAATCCAATTTAGCAGGGCTTTACAGAAACCCCAGTGTAGGTGACCCTGAAGATGGGGCAGGGATAACCTGGATGGATAAAGGTTGCACATATATCCACTGAAATGTGGATCACACCTTGATATCAAACTGAACACTGCCTTAGCTGTTGCACAGAAATGGTGAGACCCTTTTGCCTCTTCTGTGTTGGACATGGCCAGGCAGCAGACAGGGCAGAAAGGGACAGAGAAGGTAAATAAGAGGCAGCAGGTCCTTACACTGGCACAGCGAGTGGCCTCGGCTGCCCCACCATTGTCTCTCTGGAGCTCATGCAGGGAGTGAAGGGTTGAAGAGATACTTCACAATGGGCAAATACTTCACACTCTTGCTGGGTGGGACAGGGATGAGATGCTGGAGGGCTTTTCTCTTCCTTCCAACTCTGTAGGCAGCCCCTGGGGTAAAGTCAGCTTCTTGGCATTAGTCTGGGGTAACACTTCTGGCTTCCCTTTCCATGTTAACCCTTCAAGGCTACGTGCACTCAGTTTGTAAATAATTTTGGCAGACAGGAAGACGCAGAAATAAGACACAGATATACTTATTCAAGTATACTCAAGTTCAAGGTAAAGATCCGTCATGCATTTTCCAAGTGAGACCATGTTGTGTCTGCTTTGCACAGCCTGCTTCACAGAACGATTTTGTGGTCCACACGCCCCTTACGATGTTAGTGCTTACAGCATCTGTGAGATTTCCACACGTAAAGCAAGGTGTGAATGTAGCCCAGGAGTTTCAGGGTTCAGCTGAGAGATTAAAAAATTAGTCAGGAACTAGAAAACTGTTTGTGTTTCAGACATCTGACACTTTTCACAGAATCACAGAATGGTGAAATATGAATCCTCTTCAGTGAAAGACCTCATCGTACGTGGGAACTGGAACACTGAGTAGCAAGTGCAAGTAACTCTGTGGGGCTCCAACCCCTTTATGCATCCATAGCATCCCACATTAGAGAAATTGTCTTTGGCCGTTCACAAGCACCAAATTCTCCTGAGAAATGCAGGCCCCAGAAGTTAAAATATTGTTGTCCTGTCAGTGCCTATTCCTGAGACACTGTGAGCAAGTTGGGAGGGATGCAGGATATCTAATTCACTTTATTTTCAAATAGGTTTACAAAAGTGTTTAGATCAGTGCATTTTGAAAGATAGGATAAAGTTGGAAATGTGAGTTTTAGCAGTGAAAATGTGAGGAGCCTAATTGTTTTCCAGTTTAAGATTTTTTTTTTCTTAAAAATGAAGGGAAAAGTGACTGTTTGGTACAGAAAAAAACGCTACAGTGAAGATCAGAACTGACTCTGGAAGGCTTAATGTGACTGTTTAGTAATTTTTCATAGCAGATTTTTTTTTTTTTTAAAGGAGGACAGAAGGAAATTCTCCAAGGCAAATTCCTCACAGTGTTCTCCGTTCCTTTAGTTTTACTGGCGAGGGTTCCCCAGTTCTCATGGCACTTTGGAGAATGCACTTCAACGATAATTTAATGGAGCAGATGTTTAAACATTCCTCCCTTGAAACAGCCGCAAGGCTGGGATTTGTATGATGACGGATAAAACAGATCCATTTGCTAAAAATGTGACGGGGAATCTTCAGGAAAAATGCTGATGCGATTGTAATTTTAACCCACGATCTTTTGAAAGATAAAATGATAACTCTGCTAATGACATAGGTCTATATAGGGGGATGTTAAACTCAGTCTCCTCTAACCCATGCTAGAAGCGCTAGTGTGGGATCATCGCCATGATTTATAACATTAAAAAAAATAGTTTGGTCAAGGCTTTCACTGTTACCTTGCAAGAGATCAGAATGAATATTCACAGTCAATCTATTTTTCAAAACTTCCTACCTCTTGGTCCCAGAGAGACGTAACAGCAGTGTATCATGTTTCCAGCACTTAGGGATCTAATTGGGATATTGTTCTGTACACGCTGTTAGACACTGTAGTGACAAGACGAGTCTTAGCCAACACTGGCGGCCAGCCAACACATACCTTCCGTGAACAAAGTGCAGGGCAATTAAAGTGTAAGCGCCGAAGGAGCACTGCCGAGAGACAGCACAGAAATAGCCATCAAGTAAAGCACTTGGAAAATATATTTCTTTGGCATATTGGAGGATTATTGTTCCATCCATTCATTTCTTTCCCTTGATGTCTTCCCCTGAAGGGGATCTTTTTTTTTTCCCTCTTCAGTATTTTTATGCTTTAGAGAAGTTTGGGAATTCCTTGGCGAGGTGGGGATTTTTTTTCAGAGGGGTAGGGAAGAATGATTTTTCTATTATGTGAATCAAGGCAAGAGGACATTAAAGAGAAAGAGCTTTGGGACGCGTGTTATGAAGTGGAGCTTCTTATAAAATACATGGATTTGGTGTGCTATATACATATCATGTGCTGCAGAATGTTATACAGAGAAATCATTTTGCACACGGCTACATATAAATACTGGAACAAGGCCTGTAATTCTACTCATCAAAATTAAAGCCCTTAAGACGTCAGATGTCCTCCCCTGCCCTCCAAACAGGTCTGCATTACAAAACTGAATTCACAACCACCTTATCAGTAATTCCGGTAACCTGTGTTGAATATCTAATATCCTAAATGCTCTGCAAATAACCCCAACATTGCGTTTTGCGATGTTCAGTAACAAAACCTAACAGAGATGAAACATGTATTACTTTGAAGTCTGCTTGTTAATAAATGGGTAAAAGACTGTTCGAGAGGGAAGGGGAGAGCGAGCTGGGGAATTAGCTACTGGAGTTAAAGGATACACAAATGTACTAACATCATTTCCATTCTCACTCCCAATCCAAGCGGCTAATCACAATGTGCATTTTCCTTTCATGCAGATCTGCTCAAATGTTCTTGCGTAGCAGGTGTGTGTGTTTGCACAGATCAAAACAATGGCTGTTACTGACTCTCTGTCTACCCTGGATGTTCTTGTTTGTGGGGTTTTTTTCCCCCTTCAGAATATATTTCTCTAACAAAGACTTGGTCAGATATTTTATGTCTGCAAGGTATTTTTTTTCCCATGTAGTTATGCAGGGAATTTTTTTTTTTAATCATTTTGTTGTTTGTGGGCAGATTTACATATCGTCTCTCTAATAGCAGCAGCAGGAGTTACAGAAATAAGCTCCTAGACATATGGACAACTATGGATGTGTTTATTAATCTGAACCTTTCTAAAGGTAACGTCCAAATTCTTTCCTAAAATGTCTTTCTTTACATCAGTCTATGTCAGGTCATCAGCAGCAGATGCAGCTTTTTTTTTCCTTACATTTGTTTTGAAAAACAATTATTTATTCTGCAGGAAGAAAAGGTTATATTGCAGAGGTCAGACTTTTATCATTTTCTTTTTATGGAGCAAGCCATTGGGATATTATAATGGTATGTCAGCTAAGCACCTACATGGCTCTACAAGGTCAAACAGAGAGTTACAACGGGCATATTTTATGTATGTATCTTGTGAGTGTTGTCCCAGTACTCTCTGACCCCCCCAATAAACCATTTTACTGCTGTACAATAACGCAGCTTTGTGTTTCACAGGATTTTTTTTTCCCCTTTGAATGAATGCTAAATTCATAAGAATGTCAATAATAAAAATTTACTAAGTTCTTCCTGGGGTCACTTAATGACATTGTTAGGATTCTTAATGTAGCTACTAGGTGAAAGAGCTGCCAGTACCTCATAAAGAATGAGTTGTTCTCCTCCTGCCACAGCCCCAGCTGATTTACAACCACTTTGTGTTTGATGTTGGACAGGATAATTTCATCAGTCTCCAGCCCTTGTGATCATGTCCCAAAATGACTAGTCAGGTGAAGCCCTAGCCGAAGATTGCTTGTCACCTGTAGGAAGTAGCTGTCTGCTATGAGTAGTCTTTACTCATAAATGTAATCATCTGTTAGTTATTCATTGAGCTATACTTCATGGTCTAGATGTAGTAGTGAGGATAATATACAAACACCTCACAGGGAAAATGCTTTGAAACAACAGATGTGTCCATTAAAAACCTTGTTTTTTACAACGGGACAGCATCTTAAACGGAAGTAACTGGCTTCCAAGTTCATCTCTGAAGGTTACTTCAGAAAACCTGTCAAAACCTCTCCCCCTCTGCGAGTGATTCACTGCAGCAAATGGCCTGTAGTTAAAAACAATGATTTCTTAAAAGTCCAACACCAGCATTGTTGTAGTGATTTAAGGCAGTCAGAGCAAGACAGGTATAAACCTTTGCTGCGCTATTGTTTTGAAAGAATGCGGGATGTTGTGATAGAGCTATCTGAGAGAATAGTGTGATAATTCAGCCATGTCTCTGGGGGGCAAATTCTTATTTATTTTGGTTAAATTCCTTGAAATCGTGGAGGATGTGTCTATTTCTAATACCAGTGACGCATTTTCATCACGTCCAGACATATAATTTGGAATGAAATAACTAACACTCTTCCATTTTTGATATTCAGCTAGGCTTAACCTGAGATTTGTTGTCTTATTTTATAATAAATAAAAATCTGGTTTCAGAAGAAGAGTAGCTAGTAAGAATTCTGTAAAAGCATTATAAAATTTCCAAAAAGAAAAGCGGTGCTGTTATTAGGCCAATACTGCTGTAAATGATAAATTAAAAAGGCAACACGAAGAGGCTGAAAAGTAGTGACAGCTACAATGAGTACATTTTCTCCTTTCTCAGTGTGAGATCACAGTGCAGGAATATATGAACTTCGAATCCCTTTGTGAAATTTGTGCTCATTTTAGCTGTCACTGCTGCAGGTGATGAGCATTCACAACCTGTTGTTTCTGCTTTGTGCCTATAAAAACGTAAGGGATAAGTTCTAGTGACAATGGAGTAAATATTCTGATAAATATAATCACATAGCTAATGTGGCGTTCTGGAGAGAATTCACAATGTATTTTGGAATTTATCCAAGGCTTGTGATATAAAAGACAGACAGATATTTAATTTCTTAAATTGTAGTTGGAAAAACAAGTGTGCCATTTTATATGTTTCACTTACATTTATTTTGTCAGGATGCTTCCAAGGTTGGAATACACACTAATTTTCCTCCTCAGGTTTATTTGTCAAGGTCTACTTTCACTATTCCTTTCACTAAAAATTTATAGATCTATCTCCCGAAAAAAAAATATCTCAATTTAAATTACAGTTTCAAACAACTCAAAATGCAGAAGACAATGGATCGAGAGTTCTGGTTTGTTTTACCAGGAAGAAAGAGGTCATTTGCAAATCTTGGATCTACAATATATGAGAAACTTTGAATTTTAAAATCAGAGGATGTGCAGACTTGACATCTGGTCTGAGATCAGTTTCTGATTTACTTCTTTTTTTGTTTGAATAAGAAAAGATAGAACTCAATAGACCCATAAAAGAACAATCCAGCTTTTCTTCCACAGACCAAATTTTCAAACCATATTCTGTTACCACAGCTCTTCATGTTAATAATTTTAAAATCTCTTTAAAAAGACCTATATTTTAAAAACATGTTTAGGGAGAGGTTACCTGTTTTGTTTCTAAAACTCTTTGTTTGTTTGATCCCTTGAGCTCTTAATTTGCTTCCCTGGCTTGACATTTTCATCTTTTCTCTTTATGCCTGGAAGTTCTTGCGGCTTGTATCAGCTTTTAACATGGTATAGAACTTCTTAGAGAAAAGATCTGTCCTACTGTGTCTGCCTTTTAGTGCCCATCCATGCTGCTGAGCACACAACAGAGTAACACCGCAGGAATAAACATTTTTTTTCTCATTCTTTTGACTTAAAAATGAAAATAAGATGTTATGTATGTTTTAGTTACTAATGGAATAATTCCTGCCTGGTGGGTTTGTATTGCCCTGGTCAGCACAAGGACGTTTTTATTATCCAAAGGGAGAAATCCTTCTCAGAAAGGTATCTCACAGTAGACACCTGATAACCGACTCCTCCCTGACTGCTATAGCATTAGCAGGTACCACGGTAATAAAGGTACTACGTTTAATAAAGCTTTTCCATATATAAAAAATGAAGAAAGAGCCTTTGACAACTGAAGCAGCTCTTTATAGCACCCAATGTCATTTGTTTCCTGTAACTGGTGTGCATAAACTGACCTGCATCACGGATATTCCCCATTTGCCCTTGCAAAGCATTGCTTGACACAAGCCATACCTTGTAGTTCACTCAACAGTCTCCCATGATCAGTGCAGTTCTGCTGTAAACCTACCAAGCATGGTAAAATTTTAATACTATTTCCATTACCTTATTGGATGCTTAAAGCCAGAGAAGACCTTGGGAGACTTTCAAGGGGACTTGCTGTAAAATTACTGCTTATAGTATAGTATTGCCTGGTGTCTTCTTCATAGGGGATAGTGTTGTTCCTGGTGTTACTAAGTGGCTGGCAGGTTAGTTCCTCAGGAAATACTCCGTTTTTGCTCAGATCGTAGTCAACAGTAGTTTCTCTGAGACCACCTCCTCGTCATAAGAAATATGGAAATGTCATGCACCTTCTCTTTACAGAGGGGCAATAGAGATTATCTAGTAAATGGCAGAACCAATGCTTAAAGGAATGTGGCTCTTACATTATTGTATCTCTAAAGTAGGTAAAAGTAAAATTTGCCACAGATTAAAATAATTATAAAAAAACACATAAAGAAAAAAAGCAGGTAATCTGTAGCTTTTTGTTACTATGTGTTGAAATAACATGACTGTTATTCTATTGACTGATGACTGTCACTGCCTTTGCAAGCTCCGAGAGGCCATCTGTCCTGGTTTGAGGCCTAAACCATGACACCACCACTGCTTTTATGGCTATGTGCCTGTAGAACGTGGCTGTTTGACCTGGGCATAATGGTGAGTCTCCAGAAAGGTGCTTTCATACTGCAGCTACCACTGCGGGGACAGGATGGTTTTCCAGGAGAAGCTGTAGCACCCAGTGCTATAATGGGGAGCAGCACTCATGCATGTTCAATAGCCTCCGCAAATACCAGAAATGATTCTTTTCCAGCAGCGGCACTGAAGGGTTCGGGCTACTCATTGCTAGTACAACTGAAAAGCCCCCTTCCCTTCCTACCCATAGATTAATTTGTATTTCCATTTAAAGTAATGTACAGCTACACCTGTCTATTTCTAATCAGGTTTCTTTTTCTGCGCAGACTTCTTTTTCCGTGGCTTTCCCTTTGAAGACACATTTCTTTTTAACTCCCATATAGGCTATTTTATCCGTACTTCTTTTCCCCTTTTTTATTCTCTTCTCCACTGTCACTGAAAACATGTGACTGCACAGACAGCAATGTCATTTTTTCAGGCTAATTTCATGTGTGATATCAACTGTTTCAGATGTTTTATCTTAGATTATGAGCATCAGTGTAAGACAAAGAGCTGAATCTACCCTAGATCTGGAACTGGCAATTTGACAATAATGATTTACTGGATCTTGTGATTTTGTTCTGGATCCAGGAGATTAGTTTTTTCTAAATATTCATTTAGATAATCTCAGGTGAAAGACTGACCTCCTGTAAAGAATAATGATTATTGCTTTGACTATTCCCAATATCAGGCACAAAAATAATCAGAAAACTACAAAACATAAAGACAGTGAGATAAGTGACCACCATAAAGACATTAAAAGAACTAAGTTAAAACACTATTTGCATGTATCATTGACATGTACTGTATAAGTTATTTTGTGAAATTCATGCTAAAGTAAAGGTCACGTTATACATGCAGTACCCAGCATGTTATATTTTATTACTGAAACCTTTCTAAGGAAAATCTTGCTTTTCCCTGCTTTTGAATCACAGTGTGGTTACCTCTGCAGAAAAACTCTGAGGAGGAGAATTAGTTTCAACTTCTAAACCTTGCAGCAGCAGTAAAAAAGCAGACTTAGGAGAGTCCTTATTTCAGAAGATATTTTCTTACCTGATTTTTAAACATTGAAAAGATAGATGTATTAGTCTAAATTAGTCATCCTGGCCTCAGTTTGTAGGAATCTATGAAGAGGCACTACATATCAATACATGGTGATTCACCACATCCTAAGATAGGCCAAATGAATCATCTTTTGGAGGTGTGCATTGCTCTTGATGACTATAGACGTAGTTTAGCATATTTAGCTCCGCTACCGGCATCTGGTCAGGTCAGGCTGACTGAATTCCACCTTTCTGTGCCTGCTATCTCCATCTCTTCCATGTTTGCTGAGTGGAAACGGAGACCAGTGGAAATGCATACTGTGGAGCTGCACAGCAGAGATCTCCCTTTTCCTGGGTTGTAAGCTACTCCCTGGGTGCTAGTGAGGGTTTGCCACAGAACTGAGCTCTCCCACTTCAGCCCATGTCCCATGTCTGCAAGTCCCAGAATCTGCTGTAATGCTTCAAGCAGAGGAGTGGAAGGCAATGTCTTGCATTAGTTAAAAAAAAAGGGGGATTTTCTCTGTTGTTATCCGTGAGACGCAGTTCATAACTTCCCATTCAGCCAGTTTGTGGGTTTAAAAATACATTTTACCAGTAAGATTTAGAGATGGGTTGAGTTATTTCAGCTGCTGTTAGTATGCAAAGAAATCAGCTTGCTTTGAATGTTTGCTGTGATGCTTGAACTGAAAAAAAAAATTACTGAAATGAAAAATAAGTCCCTTAATTTCTATGATGACATACAGCTGATGAAGACATACTGAAAAAGGTTGAAACAATAATGGCATTCGTTTCTGCAGTGCGAATGTGCCTTTTTTTGCAGTAACGACTGCTTAAAGATTTTTACTATTTCTTGCAAAGATTTAATAGGATTTTAAAAAGAGTGTACTATATATTTGCCTAGGCCTGTTCAGTGGCAGCGTAATCAAATAATTCTGGTGCTCTGCATAACAATACCCATCTTTTAATTCCTGTGCTACATGCAATGCCTACCTTTTCCAATTTGCTTTGACCAAGACACGGCGTTCTATACAATAAAAAGTTAAGAATGCAAAAAAGAAGTTTTAAAACTAACAAATATTCAACTGATGATGTAAACCCATATTTTCATGCATGATGGAAAGTTTGTCTTTTTGCCTCAGTAGGACAACATTTTGCCTCCTTGTGACTCCATTAAGATGTTATCACTTCAACACTCACTAACATGCTCTGATTTGAACCTGTGCAAATGTCAGCCTTGAATGTCAGCTAATATTGCTGAGATTGTTATTAAGATTTTTTCCAGTGGTGTGAAGGAGGTAAAAATGCTGGATATAATGTGCTTTCTTGTCCAGGGGAGGCAAAACCAGTTACTTGGGAAAAGGTGAGGAGTCAGTCAGTTGCAGTAGAGAAGTGTTGCATGCATTAAGCAGAGAGTATTACAACTACACAGATTTTAAGACCAGATTTTATATTGGCATATGGATGGATTTTGCAGAAAAGTTGTCTCTGAGGATAAGGGGTGAGTGAATAATTTTTCTCAGGAAGCAAAACACTGTTGTTATTGTTGATACTGCTTTCCAGCTCTCATCATATTGTGGTTACAACCAACATTCATAGTCATTAGGCTTCCATTGCGTTTGGGGGTGGAAAGGCAGTCATGCTTAGGTACTGTCTCTGTGGCAACATTCCTGCCCTCTCCCTGTCTTGATTCTGCTTTGCCACCTCTTTCTCCTCACATTCCCATCACATCTGTATGGATAGCCCTTGCTATCCACTGTTTCACACCTAGAGGAGAAGCAGGCAAGGTCAGTTGCAGGTTCGTCTCCAGACACCTTCTTCCACCCAAGCAGGGCAGAGCAGCACCGGTTGTGCTGCCTGGTGCCTCCGTGGGAAGCAAGCAAGGACAGCGAAATGGCAGCCAGCAGGTATCTCTGCTTCCTTCAGAAAAACACTTAAGGAGCCCTAGGTGGTGACTTCAAAGACCTTTTATTCACTGCCCAGAGGAATGGATATTTTGTAATACAAAATGAATCAAATTTCAAAGCCTGTAAAGGTCAAAAGCAGCCTCTGGCCAAACAAGAGGAAGAAGCCGATAGGAATTACACCTCTCCACGAGAGGCCACTTTAACACAAACAGCCCTTGTGAATTCGCACCTGCAAAGAGTTAACCACAAAACTCCACAGGGTCTGATGGATGAGAAGCGATCACTCACCCCTCGGACAAGCAAGGACCAGAAAGGCTGGGCTGGTGCAGTTTCGCTTTACCTGCTTTTATTCTTTAAGCTTTTAGTTAATGCTACTTTAGGCTGCTTTGGTACTAACCTCACTTGAAGATAGGATTGTGAGCAGCCATTTTCACTGCTGCTTAGGCCAGGTCAGGCACGGCAGGTATAAAAAGCCCTGTGTGATGACGGTACTCTCCTTAAAGAAGTGCAGGAGATGGAAAGTCTGGGGGAACTAACATAAGAACTTGTCACAGTTCAGCAGCCTCCTCCCCTCCACCAAATTAGTCCTCTTTGAATTATAGCTAATATTATTTCTGTGTTCTGTATGGAACAGTACAGACCTATGTGATTTTCCAAAGGAATTGATTAAAAAGTACCCTGCTGTCACTGGTTTAAGCTCTTGCCACCCTGGGTGGAATACAATGGGTAAGAATAAGCACAATCATGCAAATATTCAGAATAAAGGGTTAAAGCAAGACTTTGGGTCGGCTGCCTTACTTAAGACCAATATGGCACTAATGTCTATCCTATTAAACTCCTTACCTTATCATCAAATATTTTAGCCATTTCACACACTTCAGGGGAAAAATATTTTTTGTTAAGTTTTTCTTTTTCTGTTTGTTTTTTTTTTTAGTATCTTGCTACCAGGAAAAAAAAAAAAAAGCAGGCATCAGGAGTGGGTACAGGCTTCAGAAGAGAAAGAAAAATGACTCGTAAAAATTTTCTTAAGTAGCTTGTCCAGAATGAAAAGTGTGATTTTAAAGCCTGTTAACTTGGTATTTGTTGCCTTTTGATTACTTTGGCCCCTTGACTCTAAAAGAAGGCTGCCTAGTTGTGGTAAGGAGAACTATCGGATCCAGAGCCTACAGGCTTGCTTAGAGATCAGGAAGGATGAATAGGTGTTCCAGTATTCTTGAGCACTGCAGTTCTGTAGCTGTAGGTGACAGAAGGGGCCATCTCTTTCTCTGAGGTTGCTGCTTATTGGTGGCAGATGCTCGGGGCTTTGCAGCGTGCCTGCAAGAAATGGAACAGGAACCTCATAAAAATCGACAAGGACAAATGCCAGGTCCTGCACCTGAGGCGGAGTAACCCCTTGCAATGATCCCGCTGGGGATCTGCCTGGCTGGGGAGAAGCTCTGCTGGAAAGGCACAGGGAGATGTTGGTCAACAGTGGGCTGAACATTAGCCAGAAGTGTCCTCTGGCAGCAAGGGAGGTCAACAGCATCTGGGGCTCTATTAACAGGAGGAAAGTCAGTAGATTATTATCCCCATGTACTTTGCACTATGTTTGACCACATACACAATACTGCATTCAGTTTTGGGCACCCACTGCAATTAAAACATTGATAACCTGCAGCGAGTTTAGTGGAGGGCCACCAAGATAATTGGGGCTGGAGTGGTGGCCTAACGAGAAGAGGCTGAGGAAGCTGGGCTTGTTCAGAGAACTGATGGCTTCGGGGCACCTGACAGCAGACTACCAGGGCCTACGGGGAGGGTACTGAAAAGATAGGGTCATGCTCCTCAGAGTCATGTGTGCTGAGAGGATGAGAGACAATAAGGTGAAAAAAGAGATACTCAGACTTTGTGTAAAGAACATTTTCACCATAAGCACACCCCAGCAGTGGAAGAAGAGGGGGTTTGCAGTATCCATCCTCGGCGATTTTTAAGACCAAACTGGATAAAGTCCTGAAGCAACACGATCTGACATTCAAGCTGGCTCTGCTTTGAGCAGGAGGTTGGACGAGAGACCTCCTGTAGTTCCTTCCAGTCTCAATTATTCTGTGAGCATGTGATTATTACCCAGCAGTGGAGCTGCTTGATGCTGGAGTCATTTCAGTAAAGTCACATACAGTAAAAGTTGCATTACTCACTTCCCAGCTAAAACATCACCTGAATACTCCTGCACCATAAAAACTTACATCTAAATGGAATTTTAAATAAGAAAAAATGCAAAAAACAAAGAAAAAACTCTAACTTAATCAGTATGTAGCTTGAAATCGGTTCGTTGAAGACAGCACCTACCTTCACTTGAAAATAATGAGCAAAAGAGAGCACAACTGTCATCTAGATCAGGTTATACAGATGCAGCACTTCTGTTGCCCTGGCCTGTGTCATGGCCTTCCATGTGAACAACATCAGTGCCACCACATTTCAGCTGCCACTGCAGGGTGCCTGCAAAGAGAAGAGAGAGGAGCAGTGCTTTGTAGCTACCACCTGCAAATCTCTCATTATTGGCAGGTACTTTGCAATGGAGTACTAGAGCAGGATAATTGATGGAGATAGAGTTGGCAAGAGCAGTATATGGGAGACACATTCAATTGCACATGAGTATCGTAGGTGAACTATAAAAAAAGCAACCCTGCCATTATATGTTGAACAGCCGGCAACTCTGGATCTTCCATTTTGTTTACGGCAGAATGGACAAAAGGCTTGTAGTGTCGGCAGCAAATAGCTTGGGGACTGCACGCCTTGTAAAGGTATTCTGGATGCCTTTATGAGCCATAGCTCAAACTTTTGTGACAATAACAGTGAGGCATTACAAGTTTATTTGCAAGATTAAGTCTAAATGTCATCCCCAGAGTGCAGTATAAAATCTAATTAATTTTTTTATTCTTTATTGTTGAGACCAACATTCTCCATAGGAATTTGCATTTCTATATGACCCTTGTGTAAGCCAGCTTGCATGGGAGGGGGACAAATTTGGTTTTGAGATTCATCAGTAGTGTTGTCCATCCTACTCAAATATTCCATTTATACCAAATATTCCACTTGCAACCATAATTCTGCAGCCAGCCTTAGAAGGAAAGCAGGTCCTTCTCTGAGAAACACAATTACTACTTTTCATTACACAACGATTTGCTATGAATTTGTGTCTTACAGCTGCTCTGCCATATGGGTTCCTCAATATCTAGTTTGAGAAGTGCGTTTACACTGCAGTCTTCCTCTTATTGAAAGCACTGGCCAGGCTTTTCAACCAGATATTTTAACAAACCTTGGCTTCAAGTCATTGATGGCTTTATACCTCAGCTCTTCTTTGGGTTGCAATGGGTCTGTTCATCAGTTTGAACACTTCAAATTGTTATTTGGGATTGCTATTAGGTGAGCAGAGGTGCAAACACCTACAGAGTGAGGATGTAAGCCACCAGGGCAGAAAAGCAAAAGATGGGTTGGAAAAGTAGTTTACATGGTGAAAAATATTTTATTGTGACAGCAAATCTGAGTCTCAGAGCCTTCTGAGTTTTTGCCAGACATTCAAGATTCAAATCTCACTCTTAGATCTTCTCCCTGCTATTGTCTTACCCATGAGGAATATTCTCTACAGAAAGATGTTAAAGGGGAGGGGTGCTAACCTCTGGCTTTCTTTCTCACATCAAGAGTGCCTGCTATGGAGCTGGGAGAAGACAGGCCACACACACACCAAGCAGGGGAGCATGTCAGATCCATGCCAAGTACAGAAGGAGTTGGGAGAGGAGGCACACTGCAGCTGTGGGACCTGAACACCAGGCTGCAGTCACGCAGGAACATTGTCTTCATTCTAGACTCACCCAGCATTTGTTTCTAGAAAATTCAGGCCTATGTAAAAAGACCACTTTTAATATTGTTAATCCTGTCATATAAGCACTGTTTCTCCAGCCACTCTTTCTGTACCCTTATCCTTTTTAAAGACGTAAGAGGACTTGGCAAAAGTGGCAATAATTTGCCACCATGGTAGAAAATTTTCCGCATGATGTGCACGTGCTGTATGGGACAGCCTGCCCTGTTTTGTCTTGTTTTCCCCTTTATCTAGAATGAAAGTCATTCAATCAGATTGATAGAAAGGTCAAACTTTTCAGTACGTGTAGCGAGAGCTCAGACAGTTGGCGTCCACTTGCAGTGTTCCAGGGTTGCCTCTCCCATGTTTCTCCTGGGCTAAAATACTCTACCCCTATATTAAATCTATGGATTTGGGTAGCTGTTGGCTCAGAAGGTCAAATTGCCTACCAAATCAGCAAGTTTCTACTATGCTACTGGGAAGAGCAAACTTTTCCTCATCCCTTCAATACAGCACACTGAGGGAAAATATTTTTTAAACTGCAGGCAAGGTCTCATTCTAGCCGAATTTTCAGGTGCTACACGAAGGTATGCACAGAACCAGCGCTGCTGACCTACTGCTTTTTGACTATGGAGTCCTTAAAGGTTTTGACAGAGGAAGATTTGCGGGCATTTTCTATCATCTACTACATATTTTCTGACTTGAATTTGCTTTGGATACAGAGATCCTCATTTTAGAGGATGTCAATGATGTCTGCAAGGTCTTCCATCCATTTCTGTGTAAAGACTCAGAGAAAAGTCAGCCTAAACAGAGCTTTCAAAGCTAACAGCTTTCCTGATTAACTCATCTTATTATCCCACACGCTGCATTTTCTAGGGGAGAAAAAACAAGTCTCAAAGATGGGAGAGAGTAAAACTGAAACAAACAGAAAAATTGCACTTTGAAATCCATCCCTTTGGCAGCTGTCCCTTTTTCATTTTGGCAGACGGAGGATTGCTGGCAGGACTAGTGAGGTAAGGGTAAAAGACAAATGGTTCATCATGAATCCTTTAACTAAGCTGATATTTCAACACAGCGCGTGCCAGCATTTTTCTTTGGCATACGCTTTATAGAACATACATGACAACCACATCAGCATTGTTAATATATTGGCATTACCTGGCTTATTATTCATCTCCCTCTGAGTCAGACCCCAGACTTTCAGGAAAATATCACACAGCAGAAGTTTAATTTTTTCCTACCATTTATTTCCGTGGGTATAAAAATGAAACTAAACCTATGCTATCATGATTTAAAAAAAAAAAAAAAGCCTGTTAAAATTAGCATATTATTTATCAGGATGCTATCTTTTGGAATACTGATAATGTAGCTACCAATTTTCAAGAATAAGGTGTATCACCAGCTCCACTGTTGGGGTGAATCAGTTCATGTAAAATAAAAATAAATAAGATAATTAATTTTTAAGAAATTAAAACAAAAACATGGTTTTGAAGGTAATTATTGGGTTTTACTATGCTTTTTGTCCTGAAAAACAGCCTTCAGGTTTCAGGAGCAAAAGTGGGTAGATCAAGATGTACTGATGAAAACAAAATATCTCAAATTCTGTAAGACAAAAAACAACCTGCAAGCTACATTCAGTTTTCACTACAGTTAATGGCAAAATTCATATTGACTTGAATGGGTCCAGCACATCACACTACACACATGGTAATTCAGTTAAACCAGTAAATCTAAATTATAAAAATAGATACACTTACATATTGAAGAAGAGGTTAGGTTAATTTGTTTGTTCATTCATTTATTCTTTCTTTTTTTCCTTTCATATTATTTCTTTCTTATTAGCTACCTAACTAATTATCTCTTACCCAATGTCATTTTGTGTTCCTAAAGGTCCCATAGGTGGCATTCCACCACATGCACCTCTTTTGCAGAAAAGACTCCAGTTTCAGGGAGTCAGCCCATGAGGACATATCAATCACTCGATACTATATCTGCACCCGCAATGATGAACATATTACCACATCTGATGGTCAAGAAGACCTCATCCAACATTTCCAAATTAAATTTGCTAATGTTTAGCTGTAGAAATTCCTTATAAATGTCTCTTTCTCCAATATACTGGGAAAATCACTGGAGACAGTAACTGAAGGAAACGCAATAAGATACATGCAATACAGCGTACTATGTTCTGGCCAGAGAGCTTAATTAGTTCACCTCCTTTCTAAAAACATACCTTCATTTCTCACTCCTGCTAATAGAAGATTAAAAATGTGAAAGCAAAACCACAAACTTTACCTTCTGAAATACTGATTATGACTTTCAGCTTTATTGCAGGAAAATTTGTTTATTTGCAAGAAGAGACAAAAAAATGATAGGTTTGGATCTTTTTTTCCTATTTGAATTGATTCTAATGTTAGGATTTATTAATAGAAGGAGACTGAAATGTGAGAACCTAAAAAGGCAATATGGAAGAGCTCAACAAGCTATAGAAAGGATGAATAACAAACCGTATATTTTTCCTGCCGTGACAGGGCACTGCATAAAAACACCAGGGGATGGATGCAAACAATGTGCTGGTGAGAGTGACAATAAAACAGGGATGACAGCATAAAAAGAGAATGATGAATGTATTAATGCAGGTAAAAGAGTTAGATAAAAGATCACAGGGAATAGTAGAAAATTCACTCTAAGCAGATCTTGAATAGTCTAACAGGAAATAGTGCTATTGTTAGATGTGGATTTGATACAGAATGTGGTGACAACAGAGAGTGAGAGAATCTTTGAGTTTATATGGAGAGATTTATATTTATGCCTCTGGATATACATTTATAGATATTTATACTAAATATATATTTTGATAACCCTGTAATAAATTTCTATAACCATATGATAAACTGTATTTACTGTAGTTAACACCCTTTGCCTGCCTTACCTGCGCTACGGTCTCTTTTTCTTTTCAGCTGGTGATTTCTCTAAGCAGCTCAGAACTGCTGTCAGAGTTGTTGAAACCTGCCAGAATTTTTTTTTCCTTTCTTCCCAAACACCTCCAGAATTTTACTTCCTTTCTTCCCAAACTCCTCCCGACATGGGGAATTTTCCTCCTCTGCTGCGTTCTGCTTTGATGCACCCATGTTGAATTACCCCATTTTGGATCAGTTTAGGTTTAAAGGTCCAATTTCTCTTATCTCTCAAGGATGAGAGAGGAACAGGGGAACTGAAGTTCTTATTATAAGAAAAAATGGTATAAATATAACAGGCTGATTTGATAAAAATGGTGTTCCTCAAAAGTTGAAAGAAAGACGTTGGTCTACCAAAGAAAGTTACACAACCAACTTTTTTTTGTTGTTGTTTAGATCTTGATTTTCAATTAAAAAGATTCGTAGCAATAAATCTATTGAAGTTATATATTTTTGACTAATGTCTTCTTCCCCAAGATTAGTCTCTAAAACTGTTGTTTTTCAACAGTTGGACCAGCCAAGAAGATGAAAAACCAATCGACTTTAGTAGGCTTTATATTGGGCCCTTAGATGCAAATAGTTCCACATAATTTTATTTTATTGCTTGTTAGCACTCTAATGTTTCACCTCTTATGGTCGCTCAATGAGTGGCTCTTTTTAAAACCTTTCTCTTTATGTCATTATTTTCCATAGAGTAATATTAGAGATGTAGAGATTCCTGATTGCTTTTTTGAAAATGCGTGTCATGTATTTGGGGCATTTGTTTGATGTTGAATAGAACACAGCAGCACCACCTAGAAATCTAGGAGAAGAACTGAAGAACACCAATTTCTTCTGATGCTATAAGTAGCTTTTAGAGAGGTTACTCAAAAAGGAAAAAAAAGATTACCAAACTGAACCCCACCGCACATATCAACGCACAAATTAGGCAAAATTTGCTGTGAGAGTTTCAAGATTGCGGAACATTTTTCAGGGTTGCAGATTCTGTTTTATAATTTCCCTCACAAGCAGCATTTTCAATATTATAGGTCAAAATTTCACCATTCAGTGACATTCGTTTGTTAGCAGTGATTCAGTAGACAAACCGTGCTTGATGTGTTGTCAGTGAGGGATATCATATTTACATCAAATTACTTGGCTGAAACGATCAGTCTGAGACAGATTAAAACTAGGCATTATTCACCTGTAAGTCTAAGCATGAGAAAAGGGAGCCTGAAAAGCACCAGAATTTGTGTATTACAGTATGAATGGAAGTTTCAGAAGACTACTCAGAAAGGATTACTCTCCAAAGGAAAATGTTTGTCTTGGAGACTTTTTTATTGACCTGTGATATGCTTCTGATTTGAAAGACAAGTTAAACAAAGAGAGCTAGAGTCTTTCAAAACTCTCACAGCTCTATAAATAACTCCACATAAAATGTACAGTATGTATAAACAGCACGACAAAGATTTTCTGAAAGGATTTTCTCTGCAGTAAAAGTAAAGTCAAAACATCCCATTGATGGCAGCTATTTTGAAGAATTCCTAAGAATACAAGTGCTTACGAGCTGGCAAACTCTCCATGAGTGAGAGTGAGTATAAACAATGAACTTTTATGAGGTTGTAGCCATCCCAGCAAGATCCAAATGCAGCTTGAATGGACCTTAGCCAAGAAGTGACTGCTCAGCATTTAGTAAAGCTTCAGCTAAGGGAACCGCAGAAAAAAACAAACTGTTCCAGCAGTAAAAGTATCTGCCAGCAACATTTTTGAGAGTTCACCATCTGGGTCCTGTAGCCATCAATCAGACTCAGTGTGTCACTCCAGCTGTTCTTCAAGGCTCCTCGTGGTCAAGGTAGAGCAGTTGTGAGTAAATAAAACAGAAAAATTGAGCGAACACAAACAGCTGTTGAAAGCTCAAGTCAGTCAGCAGGCAAATAACTCCCAAGTATTCAATGACACGCAGTTGCTTCACTCCTCTGCAGAATTCAGATTGTCCGCTTGCACGTCTGAAAATACCAGTTTTCCATACTACATATTGGTGTTTTTTTTGACTATTCTGTTTAAGTGAATTTGGGGTTGTTTCCTAAATGCATGCTTAAGTCCCTTTAACTTCTGTGGGAAATTAATCCATAAAAAACAGGTATAATCTTATTTTCTACAGTGTAATATGTATTGGGTCTAGTCGTTGGCTCTTACTGTGACAAGCACTTGTTAAAATTTAGTCACCAGTAGTGGAGATTTCGACTGGAGCTGAACTCTGAAAAAGTCTGCCATTGTGAATCTCCCACCTGACTCAAAATTAAGGCTATTGAAATATGTGCGTGTGGTTGGACATATTCTTGTGGAAATGGAAATAATCTAAGTAGCAGCTTGAACTGGAACAGAGGCAGGAAAGTAGAGACACAGTAGGAATTTCAGAAGAAACATTAGAAGAGGTAGGAACAGTTATTAAATTAGCAATTCAATATTGATGAGCAACACAAAATGGAGGGAAGGCAGAACTAGGGAAAGGAGAAGTTCATGGTTGAAATAGCAACTCTGACATCCTGAATGGATTCAAGTGTAGGCAGTCAGAGCCGTAAGTAGGGTTGTGAAAATTTAGGGGGGAATAAAAGTGACTTGGTTTAGCAAACTTGAGAAACCAGAGAAAAGTTTCAGAGACTTAAGTAGAAAGTTGAACAAGCAAGGAAATGAATGGATTTCTGCTGCATTTTTAAAATGGAATTATAGGGGTATAAAGTGGGTTTTCTGTCCAAATATGGGTGATTTACTTTTCTGTCTATGTTTCATTGCAAAATACCTCCAATATTTCTTTCACATTTTTAGGAGGTTTCAAATGTCTGTGTGGTGAAGACACTTTTTTTTTTTTTTAATAGTTGACCTTACTTTATCAATGGGTTTAATAAAAAAAGATGTACTGGCATCCAAGGTTTGCTCAACTGTACAATTTAGATGTAATCATTTCCATATGATGGCTCTAGCTAATGTTCAAATATAAATAGCCTGGCCCTGGTGCAGGAAAAGAGTGCTATGTACAAATAAAAATATAATTACGATTACTATTTTTTTAAGATATTAATGTAATAGTGTCTTTTGTTTATTTTCCTTTTTAACATTTAGAGAGATTTATTGTATTATAATTATTCAGTATTCAATTTCCTCAAAGCTGAGTTGCAGATGGTAGAAACTGCGCATAATAGTTCAACATTCTCTATTTTAAACAAACGTTTCTGTTTCAGGACTTTTCCAGTAAGAGAATGGTAATCACACAGAATCATTTGGGTTGGAAGGGACCTCTTGATATCATCTAGTCTGACTCTGGTACACAGGACTATACCATTTTTGTGCCATTGTTTCACATATTGCAAAACAAACTCAGGGCTTTAAGGTAAGGACAGAATGAGAGAATGAGAATGACGCAAATTTTGGGGGGCCATTAGAAATTCAGTAATTCTCTACAAAAGATTTGATTTGATTTTCAAAAGCAGGAGTTAATCTAAGCTTTATAAAAGTCTCTAGCTGCATTTCGCTTGAGCCAGGTTAATGTGCAAGAAGCCTTAAAGTGCCATATAATAGTGTGCATTTTTAAGAAGGCTCATAAATGTTCTTGTAACTATCACACAGAACAAAAACACTGAAACCTGGGGCATTCAACCCCAAAAGTACTGAAACATGGGATAGGCAATTGGAAGCAAAATGCTGGCAACTAAATTGTGATCAATGACTTCATTGAGTCCAAAATTTGAACCCAAACTGCCTTAGGAACTTCTCTGGAAAAAAAAAAACCAAAACCAAAAACAAAAACATGAAAGTTTTCAAAACGTTTTACCTGAGAAATCCAGACCTCAGTCCTGAATGCATCGCTCCATCCAGCTGCAAGTAGGATGCTCAGATAAATCAGAAGATCTAGATTGAGAAGGGCAATGTGAAATGGCAAAAGAGAAATGTTGGAGAGTAGGATGGAAAAGTCCGCAGTGGCCTGTTGTTGCGGGCAGCTGTGTCATAGCATGTCAGAGTATTTCTTTTGTAAATTTTCACAAAACCTTCAGAGGTCTGGGCACATGAGATTTTATAGGTGAGATTACCAAGTGTTCACCTGAGTTTGCAAGGGGAAGCTAAAGAAGAACACTGGATATTATGACTTCAATTAGATTTTGGTAAGATATGGTAAACCAATTGAAATGCATATGGCTTTAAAAAATAATAAGAGACTTGTGCTTTAAATACACTTCCAAAAGCATTATCATCACTCAAACTTGTCAGAAAAACCATATGCTGCAAAAACTCACATGACATTTCAAATGGATTGGCTGCTTTCATGAAGCTCTGATTTAGGCTATCATCACTGTTAACTGGTGTCTCACCTAGGTACTTATTGGAGAGCAGAGGGATTCAATATCATTTAAAAGACTGTTTGGAACAGCAATAACTTTTGCACACAAGTCATTTAGCATTGGCCAAGAGAGTTTGTAATGTCTTTCCTACATCTGTGTAGCCTTTAGAATAAAAGTGGAAAACGCTTTTGGCAAAAACAAGCAATAAAAACCCTCCCTCGCTATATAGCAAATAAAGAGAAAAGGCTCTTTGAGTAAGAGCCGTACAAGCACTTTACATGAGGAGGCATACGTACTATGGCATTTCAACTGAGTATCATAGCTTTTGCCCACTACAAAGCTTGCATTGTAGTGCCTTGTGCTTCAATATCACAAATATTGACATCCTGATCAAAGTAGCCGGACTGTATTCTGCCCAGTTGTGGCTGTTATCAGAGAGTAAAGCCTACATTTCACTGATTCCTGCTGATTTAATGCCAATATGAAAGCATGACATAGAAATAGTGACAATGCAGCCTATTTTTGTTTTGAAAAGAACAATCTGTCCACTCTTGTTCCCTCTGGGGTGGAATAGCAACCAGAGCAACCAAACAGAGAAGAGAGGATGGCACTAAATGAGTTTACGTGTTAAATGGCATTTTACTTTGTCAGATTCCTCCATAAGTCATCAGCTATTGTGTTCTCCCTAATAGTTATTAACCCAGTCCCAGCAAAGAAAAAAGCATACCTATTCAGTGAAGGAAAATGAAGGCTGAGTAATACATATATTCAAAAATTGCCTGAAATATTTATTTTCTGTATTATATACAAATGATATGCAGCATTGTGGGCGTTTGTCTTACACATTAATGCAGACGTTACAAGAATTACTGTAGCTAAATCCCAAATCAGAGCTAATTCTTTAAAATACTACTTTTCCCTTTTAATTCTTTATAATGCTACTCTTTCCTTTTAATTTAATTAAATACAAGCTTCATGAGTCTCCTACGAGTCAAGATAATTAAAGAAAGACCTATATTTGTCAGTGAATCTCAGAAATGTTCTAATGAGTGGATAAGAACCATTTGTAATTAACATGCTAATTGCTTGTATGCAAACGGCCTGTTGTTCGAGTGGTTTAAAAAGTGCTTGAGAACAGTTTGTTTGCCTTCCCTCTTAAGCAGACTAAACATCCCCACTTGCAGTCTTATTTACATTATTAATTTGCTTAGCAAATATTTTTAATAGCCAGTGCAAATAGAAGGAGTGGAAGCCTTGTTTGGAGAGCTCTTGTGAAGAGTGCTATTTGCTCCAGTTCAAGCGGATGAGCAGACAATCAGACTGAAATGTGAGTTTTTCAGGCACATAATAGACCCTTGGCTTATCAAAGCCTCTTATCTGATTGGAAAAAAATCAAAGGTAAACTTCACAGCTCATGGAATTAAAAGACAAATGAGATGTCATAATTATCAAAGTGGCTAATTTAGAAAATTAAGCCATTCACATAGGTGACATAATTGCTTGTCACAATCACTCTTTTTCTCATTAGCCTTCTCTTCAGCACCTACCATACAGTGGAACATTCTTTAGTCTTCGAAAATATTGCCTATACTGTAATCCCTTAATAGCATAGCTCCTGAAATTAATGCAAAAATATACTTAACAGCTTCATTGATGTGATATATTTGTGTGATTCTCTGTTTGATCATGCCTCATACTGTAAAATTTGGTATTTTGAATTTTGAGTATTTTATTGGGTCTTTTTCTAGCTTCTTTTAAAATTACACATTATAAAATTAATCAGTTAATTACGATGGAGGACTTAATTAGCCAGCATGCCATATGCAAATTCTTTTGACAGCATTATGCTTCCATCACACAAGGCGGCTTTAACATGTAAGGATCATGAGGTATATAATTATTGTGGCTAGAAGATTAAATTGTCCTCCTAAATTGTGAATGTATAGGAAAAATATTTTTATCCTCTATAGAATAATGTGTCTTTCTAACATTTAGCGTTTCATTTTATGTTTGTTTTCAGTCAATTTGAAATAACACCCCAAATATTATTTTGTGTAAGAATGTCATTTTCAGAAAGTAGTTACACTTCCTTGACAATCATATTGTTTATGAGTCAGCAAGTACAGAAATTATTAAAGACAATTTCTAAGAAAGGAAATGAGTCTGGTTTGCTATGCGAGTTTCAAGGCATGACATTGTAAATGGGCAAGGTTAAACATTTTGGATTAAAAACATGACTGTGAGATTGATTAGGGTCCTACAGTCTTGTAAAGTTGGTAGAACATAGCTGACATGACTTATAGTTTGCTGAATTCAGAGAGATTACATTGATGTCATTCATTTGAGGAGATAGTTCATCCTGGATGCATATAGTGAAGCTGTCATCCATGCGTTTCACCAATATTCATGTGACTAACATGTTTTGATTAGACTAACACTGAGCCACACCATCGGATGGGTCATGTGTCTGAAGTGCTGTGACATGCTAAAGTCAAAGCGTGCATTTAAAAAAAAAAAAAAAACCTGGAAAATAAAATAAAGCCAAACACCCCAACTAATCTTGTAAAGCTCTCTGTGTGCCACTCCTCTGAATATTTGACATACTCAACATACGCAGTACTGAAACTCATATCTTATAGCAAGCAATTAGGCTTCTGACTATAATAAAAGAAAGTTAATATATCATTAGCTTAATTATAAACAATATTGACTTTGCTCTGTATGAACAGACTCCTATACAGTACTGCATGAATGTGCTTATTTACAAATAGGGCCCATCCTGCCCTTTCTTCTCAACCCGTAGCTGAGCAGGATTTCAACCCAGCACTCCCAGAAGGGAACTGGCTTCAGCCAACTGTTCCTCAAAAGTGAATGAAAAGCAAGAAGTCCTCCTTCCAAGAAAAGGACCTTCTCAAATGGATGGCAGCAGGTTTCAGTAAGCCTTCTTGTTTTGGAAAATGATGTTAGGACTGGCACTTCTGGGTTTATTGAGGCCAACAGCATCCCAGTTGCGCGCCCCTGGCTCATTGCAGGGGTAGTCACCGTGCTTTAGCCTTCCTGCCCAGAAGGGGTAGGAGGTGCTCCAGTCTCCTCTGTTCCCCAAACAAGTGTTGGCACCGCTCTCCCTTTCCCCCAGTCTGCTCTGTAGATTGCTACCTTCTCACTAGGATTGTTTTTTTCTGTGTCTTTCAGTTCATTCACAACAAAAAAGGCAAGCTTTCTAAACTAACTTTTTAAACACATTCCCACTGTTCATATGCAAAAAGAGCTATTTACAGCTCCCTACAAAGGTAGCAAAATCTGCACATAAAAACATTTGGTTTAATTTCCTCTCCACTATGGAAATCCTCTGACTTTCCCACCCTTTTTCTATCCCTGCATCCTTTTGATCCCCACAGTCTCATCTTCTCCTCAACTTCAGGTTCTCTCTCCTTGCCCAGAGCCCTCCTTCTGTGGTTTAGATGCCCTGGCCTAGAGAGCCAAGAGACTGCTCTCATTTTAAGCAGCTCTGTTTAAATCAGCTTTTGCTTTTCCTTTCCTGCTTTGTGTTGGTGTTGGCTGTATCCATCCGACCAGCCAGCTATGCTCTCAAGGGCAGGCACAACACGTTAACTCCCATGCCAGTTCATATCCACAGCTACCTCTGCAGGCTCCATGACTTGCTTGGTCTTTTGTCATACTCATTGCTTTCCAAGGCACTTATCCCATGCTAACAACTTTTTCAGTTGTCCTCTCGCTACCTCTGGGTAATGTATGTGATACATGACACAGACCCTGCCAGAAACTCTTAACATTGACGGTTATAGTTACATGAGCAGTTCATAAAGTCAGAATTTGTAAGTTATGCATAAATTTCCAGACTGTCACAGGGAAGAATACATATTAAGCATCTGCTATTTTTCTAGAAGGCATTTTCTTTCAATAAATATTTCCGATAACTATCTGTCTGGTTTGAGGGAGAAGGAAAGGAGGTTGAAGATTCAAGGCTATTCTGTTATCTTACGCTTCCATCACCTGCCATGAGTAGGGTTAGTTTCTGATCTCGTTGATCGCACTGTGAATTTCTCGTGCAATTTCGTTGAAGGGCACTGGCCAGCAGTGTTAGATTTGAAGATATCAACACTGACCCTCAGAAGCGTCACTTCATTCAACGACAGGTACAAAATGGTTCTGTGACTGACACAAGTGACAGTCAGAGACCATAGGAAGTGGAAAACATCTCTTTTCCCTTTGATATAGCATTCAGTATTGGGAGCAAGCTTTCTTCTTCAGCTTTTCAGGAAAATAATAAAAGTTGATGAACATCTGCAACTGCTTTACAAAACAATCAGGCCTAAATAATCAATAAGGACACCCTTTGTAATTTGGTGACTTGTTTTGGTCCTGTTCCGTAGTAATTTTGCATCAAAAATAATTGCATTTAGATGGCACTGAGGTTGTGATTTTGGTAGAAGATGGATACTACCATCATGAGACTGCATGTAAACTGAAGATTAAATAAGTAATTTGATTTATCTGTCTTTTTAGAATACCACATAACGTAAGTGTACTTTACAGGGATTACAGAATTTTCACCTAAGAAAATGAAGACAGAAGTGTCACAACCGAAAATGGTGACTGATTGTCACTGTGCTATTGGCATTGCTCCCAAACATGCAGTGCTGTCCTCTAGAGGCCGTGTTTAACACTAAATAACCCACAGTTAACTACCAGGTTAATTCAGGAATTCATCTTGTGGGAGATCTGATTCCAAAAACAAGAATACCTCCATTCGTACCTATAAGGTAGTCCATATGGCGATAACATCCAAACAAAAGGGTAAGCTGTCTCATGCTGGCTGTTGAGGAAAAACTGTGCACATCTTGTGTGTCTCTGACTCTGCTAACTCATGCTTGCAGTTCTGTATTCTGCACCAGCTCAGACACACTCAATTTTTCTCACAATACTTTTGAAAGAAAGCTGGCAGCAGCCAAAAGCAAATGTTTCCCCCTCTTCCTTTCTTCCCCCAAACTTCCCCATCCAGTGTTCAGGGTGTTTGAGAGGTATGTCATCCACCTGACTCGGTAGCTGGCCTTTCAGAGCTCTCTGCTAGCTTCTCCCTTCTTTTAACAAGCATTTTTTAATTAGTGAGCTAAGTCTGCTTTGATGTGTTGTAGTATACATCTGAACTAACTTTACTAAATTCATTGCACTGCTCTGGTGACCTTTGAATCCCTGAAATTGTTGAACACAAACATAGTAAGAGTGTTTGGAGGGAAAGATGACTCGGCCCCACTGCAGTTGACTCTGCATCAGAAACACGATGATACCATGACACCATAACATTTTTGCATGTAGTCTCTTAAAAAAATCACAAAGCAGGAGTGAAAGATGGACTTAGGTGAATAATAGAAGCAAAGATGGGAATCAAAGGGCCCGTGGAATCTATTTCACTGACACTGAAGGCTCATGTACGCTGAAGTACAGCTCATGAGTATTATGCTTATTATGGGTGAAACTGTCCTAAGGCCAGACAGAATCGAGAGGGCATTTATATTTCTCAAAGAACTGAAGATGCAGACAGGGAGTTGCAGGAGCTGAAATGTCATGTATTTCCCAGTGAAGGTTTACCAGACAGTATGAAGTGATGGACAGACCATGAGTTGAAGTACCCGGGAGGAGGAGCTGGAAACCCACATTGTTCCCAAAAGGTTGCGGGTACCTTAGGAAGCTTGAAGAAACAGGGGCAGCTTTTGGAGGGTGAACTGCAATACATGTGACCCCGCTGTTGCCTTTCGGCTTTTTGCCAGCTACAATTCAATTACGTAGAATGTTTTGTCCCTTCTTAGCGGTTAAGTTTCCTTTGCATACATTTTTTATACCTTGTTTGCTTGTTATGAGTAAAGTGCAGCATTTGCCCTAACGTGGCTCAGACTGGCAACAATCAAACTTCCTGTGGGCTGCTAGTCTAGATCTCCTGTCTTTTGATATTCTTCTCTCTGTCAGAAAAAAGTCTCAAGCATCTTAGCAGTCAGCAAGAATCTGGAAGCAGGTGTCGATTTCCTCCTCTTCCAGTGTCAGAAATTATCATCTAGATGGTGTGTTGTCTATAGAGCTCAAGTTAAATCAAACTGAGAGTTGGCATTTTTCTCTTCCCCTAGACCTGCAGTGAGACAAGGTCAGTTAAAGGAACATGTACACCACATGCACTGATCCTAGGTGAGGAAGCTTGGCTTCACAGGCAGGACTCTTTAAAGAGCTGGACCTAAAAAGTTATAAATAACTATAGTTCATAGTTCTGTGGTTAAGTGAGGGAGGATCACTGAATGCTGAATGAGAAAGTCATGAGAAGTATCTATGGAGACATTGAAGCAGCTGAAAAGCTAACTGAAAGTACGGTGCCTCCTGTTCATCCTTTCCCAAAGCCCAGAAGAGGGTATTTTGGACAAATTTCCTGGTGAACAGGACAGCTTTCAGAATGGTGCAGAAACTTGTCCTTGGCATTGTACAAATGAGAGGGACATGTCTTCTGTGTAAATACTGTTCTCTGGTCTTTGTTTTGACATTTACTCCAGTTTAATCAACTAGGTTTTAAAGCACATTTGCTTTGATTAAATTGGGGATTGGCCTTGCAATAAAGATAGTCTCTCCAGTGGCTCATTTTGGAAAGCCCCTGAACAGTGATCAGATATATTTATGATGCCCTTTAGCTGTGTGTTTGATTTCCTTGACATAAAAAAGGAGGGGGGGTGGAAAAAAGGGAAAAGCTCCTGACTCTTTAAAGGTTTCTGTGGCTGTTATTGCTGGCCTGCAGCCACACATTCTCTTACATGGTGGATCAAAGACACCAACACTGTGAGAGCTAGTCAATACAATACAGGCACTACTTAAACATATTGCTCAAAACATTCCTTTTTTGTTTTTTTAAAGGGTCACATTCTGGAGGCAGTTTATCTTATTACTTAAATGAAACACAGTAATTTTATGTACTTTGACATGTCCTTGCCTTTTTTTCCTGAGGAAAAAAAGGAAGCTTTGATAGCATCCTAAATATGAGTGAATAAAACAGCTAAGTACATTATGTTTTATTAACTGTCTTTGTTGTAGTTGCATGAATGTTTTTTTTTTCCTTGCTCATTCTCAACATTATGGTGTAGAAAGCTGGAGACCACAAAGAGTTAAATAGTAGCCTGTGCTGGGTCCTTATTTAGAAGGAAAAGGTAGTTGTTTTGACGTAGGTCTCTTAGCAACTAGAAATTTAGCTCTTTGTTTATTATAAAACACTTCAATTTTGAAGGAAAGAATTTACATTTCTCATTTTAGTTGCTCTCCTTGTCTTCCTCTCCATCTGCCTTGATGGAGCCTAAAACAAAATAATAAAAAAGTTGTTTCCAAATATGAGCTACAATATTTTTGAGTGACAAGAAAATCTTAATACTTACTATTAAGAGATTTTTTTTTTAATGGTAGTTTAAAAGATTAGTGCCTCCAATGTCTAGCACTTTAAAAAAAAAAAAAAAACAAACCATAATTTTTGTTGCTAAAGAAATTTTGCAATTTATATTTTGTAGTGATTTTAATTTAGTATAAGCTATCATTTAAAGGTATGATTGATAAAATTAATGAAAGCAAAGTATCTTAGTGCACAAAATTATGCAGTTAAGACAATAAATGAAAATATTTTCCATTGAGCCTTCAGACAGTTTAGAGTACTAGCATGTTTAAGCACCGGATAGAATTTTGTCCTAAACTGAACCCTGTCTATGAGCTAATGTATCTTCCTGATGCAGTAAAGACTGCCTTTGTGTTTGAAACTAGCATTTTGATAGAAAATTACTATTTCATTTTGCAAAAAAACCCATTTATAACTATTGACCGTCAAAAACAAGAATATAACTTATACTTCCTTCCATTAAGATGAGATGGCCTAATCGTTGTTTCAGCTGAAGGAAGAGAAGAAAAATGTAGTGTGAGAGAGCAAAAAGCACGTAATATGAGAGGCCAAAAATACAATCTTCATCAGTGCTTCTCTGAGGACCCAGATAAGACCAGAGGGTCTTAACTGAAGGTGGGCACAGGGGGAATGCTGTGATCTGGGGAAAAACTGTCCCAAGTATACTCAAGTGTTGGGAAAACTAAGGAGATGAAGAGCATCTGTAAGCGTTCATTCTGCCTGCCCAGCAGAAAAGGACCTGGGGGTGTTGGTCAATAGCTGAATACGAGCCAGCAGTGTGCCCAGGTGGCCAAGAAGGCCAACAGCATCCTAGCTTGTATGAGAAATAGTGTGGCCAGCAGGACTAAGGAAGTGATTGTCCGCCTGTACTCAGCACTGGTGTGGCCGCACCTCTAATACTGTGTTCAGTGTCGGGCCCTTCACTACAAGAAAGATGTTGAGATTCTGCAGCATGTCCAAAGGGCAATGAAGCTGGTGAGGGGTCTGGAGAACAAGTCTTATGAGGAGCAGCTGAAAGAACTGGGGTTCTTTAGTCTGGAAAAAAGGAGGGGAGACCTTACCTCTCTCTACAGCCGCTTGAAAGGAGGTCATAGTGAGGTGTGTGTTGGTTTCTTCTCCCAAGTAACAGATGACAGGACAAGAGGAAAAAGCCTCAAGTTGCTCCAGGGGAGGTTTAGATTGGATATTATGAAAAATTTCTTCATCAAAAGGGTTGTCAAGCATTGGAACAGGCTGCCCAGGGAAGTGGTTGAGTCACCATCCTTGGAAGTATTTAAAAGATGTGTAGATATGGTGCTTCGGGACATGGTTTAGTGGTGGACTTGGGAGTTCTAGGTTAATGGTTGGACTCAATGATCTTAAGGGTCTTTTCCAACCTAAATGATTCTATGATTCTGTGATTCTACAGTAATTCTGCTTGTGATTCATTTATCGATTGTACAGAGAAGGGTGTCCAGGTACCTGTTCCTTGGGCTTTAAGTAACTAGACTATGAGCCTGTATTTCAGTGAAGGAGTTAGAACTATCCAGTTTGTGTTTGGTGCCGAAAGAAAGTGGCAGTGCTGCAGTCTAACCAGAAGGAGGATAGTTCAATCAGAAGTAGGGGTTGTGAGGTCCATGACTTGATTTTATATTTTTTCTTTTCACAAGCTGATGACACAGAAGGAAGATTCCAGCTGTCTATATGGCATTTTTTGAATTAGACAAGTCACACATTTGCATACAATAAAACTTGTGTTTTTGTATTGCAATCCTGAAAATATCACATTCTAAGGCTTAGTAAACTTATGATAAAAATTGTAAAAAATGTGTAGTTGACATTGATCATCTACCGCAGACTTATGGTGTGCATGTGCCTGATCAAGCCAACAGTTACCTGAGTAACCATAATTAGCCTTATTAGTCCACTAATTTCATACCCTTGAAAACGGAAAATTGACACAAGTAGAGTTTTGGGGACTGGGTCTAGTGTTGGTGTTCATACTGATCTGCTGTTCAGACACATAAACCATTAAGAAGAATAATATGTGGACATATTACTAGTGTTTTTATTATTTCATTATTTTCTCTTTTTTATTAGAGGATATTACAACCATGTTATTAAAACAAGCTAATTTGTCTATTAATGAACAATTTAAATTGTTTTGTGATTTTTTTTTTATCAGAAAAGGAATATTTAGTAGTAATAACAATTCTGAAATTTTCATATAGCCTTTCTAGAAAACTTACCTTTGATAAGACTACAGTAAAACCCAAATTGGTTGAAGTATTTGAATAGATTGTGTGGTGTAGAAATCAATAGATGCCATAATGACAGTTGCATACTGTATTTCTCTCAATACCCAATTTCAGAGGTAGATTGTGGAGATACGTTTTTTCTGTTTTGCCATTCATTTACTTATTTGCATGACAAATCAAGGCCTTCTCGAGTTTTCATCTCCCTTACAAAGATTTTTTTTGTGTGTGTGTGTAGTTTAGAGATATTGGCTATGGGTTATTTTCCTGAAAGAAGAAACATTTGCTGGTACCTTATTTTCCTAATGATATGCCTGAATGAGGTCACAGATACGTGCATTAGGTTTGAAAGGTGCAGGAAAAGTTGAAATTCCTAATAAAAAGGAAAAATAGCAACAGTGTTTGTCTTGTGTCCCACTATCTTCTGCTCCTATTGAAAGATTGCTGGTGAGATACTGCAATACTCAGATGATGTCCGCAGTTTTGAAAAGTCAGCTTGAGGCTGTCAACACACAAACCTAGTTGGGTGTACAGCCATTGATTTCCTTTGCAACTGAATCCTGACAATTCTTATATCCTAAGGATTAGACTACCCCAAGGAAAAAAGCAAAATCTGGCTTTCCCAATGAATGCTTGATTAGGTGTTACACTCCCTGTTCCTAAATAATTAACCCAATCAGTAAGTTTGTTTGGCACATTATTTACCTGGCAAGACTGGGTGCTCTAGAAAAGGATAATGCGATTAGTTTGAGAGCCCATGTGATACAAAAGGAATTAAAAATTAGCCAACAAACATAGATATAGCAAAGAGCAAACTCCACTGCAACAAAAATGTCAGAGGCATGTGACGAATGCCTCCAGCCATCTGCTCCCCATGACCAGATTTAAAGCTGTTTTGGCCAACAATGCGGCCAGTTAACCTGCTGGCCAGGGTATTTCCAGCCAATGGCAAGTTGCCTCAGTGGGACTGGGGATGCCACAGGCCAGCCGAGGCAGCACGGGTCTGTCCCGCATGATGGGCAAGAGCATTCCAGCTTTGAGTCCTAAACAGGCTCCCAGAAATCGCATCCTAGTATTAACACCACAGCAGCTAATCCTTATCTAAGTGTTGTTTTACAGACCATAGTACAGGGTAGGTTTTGCTTGTTGGCATTAAACAAAACCTACTCCATCTATATTTCTCATACAGTAAAAGGGAGAGAAATGGTGTAATCTGTTTCCAGTTGCTAAAAGATCTTGGTTAATTATATTCCTCCAAAATGTAAATTAAACCTGCAATAATAACTCTGACAAATGAAAGCAAAGAATTTTATCCTTTCAATAATTTTATCATCAGGTATGTCCACATCAGTTTAATCTAGTGTGCAATTAACTTATTCATATATCTGTGCAATTAATTAATTTGTTTATGCAGTCTTCAGACTCTTCATCAATAACCTCTAGGAGGTCTACATCTAGGTTTCTGTTACTGAAACATGAGCAAAATGAAAACCATGATGCTCATCAAAGCTGTCATGACAATGACTGATAACCCACCAGTTTGACACAGCAGTGAAAACAGAGACATGCAGCCTTCACAGGGGGACTCTCATCTCCCAGCCATGCTGGGGGTCCAATGCGAGCACACAGATTTTGTAGGCAGTGCTCATTTAGAAAAGCAACCAAACCTGGCTTTATCGTCCTGTCATCTCCTGTTGAAAGATGTAGGATTTGATTCTGCTCTGGAAGTTTTTTTCTCCTACTTCTTGTAAAACTGCATGTCTTCCAAGTTCCGAGGCACCTTCTTTATCTGACCAATGAATCACACACATCCATTGGGATAACAGACAAGATTAGTGAATAATTCACCCAATGAACTGAAGCGTATTACCATAAACTCTCTGGCAAATAGTTACAAACAATACAAATAAATGAAAGAAACAGGAAAAGTATCTGAACAATTTTATTCTTTTATAGAGGAACAAACGTCCTCTGGGCTCAAAAGTATCTTTATTTTATTATTCCTCCATGAGGAATGAGGAATATCTCTGACACTATACAATCATAATAACAGTCTGAAATGCTTTTAAAATGACAATCAGTTTTTAAACCAAGCTCTGAGATAAGCAATTATCTTCCTTTACAGATGGGTAAACTAAGGCACAGAGGAATTAAATAATGGCTCAGCCTCATCCACTATCACTCCAGTTCTCTTTCCTACAGACAACACAAAGAAAGCAGTTTTGTTCCACATTGGCACATATCATACACAACCAAAATTGCATGCTTGCTGCAGGTGTAATTTTTAAAGTGTTCATAAAATCTAACAAAGGATATGATGTTATACATACACATTTCTGTGTTTCATATGAATCCTCATTCTTATACTTCAAAATACCCTCAGAGCATAAGGCAGATACAGGAAATCTATATAGCTGCACAACCTACAACTTCATGATCTGAAGCATCTTAGTGTACAGAACAAGTGTCTCCCAGTCTAGGAAACCTCACTGCAATCAGTACTGCGTTGGGGTACACTTAGGGTTCATTAATTAGAAATTTGAAAGCCCAAAGCACTCTTACAATGCGAAGTTTCATCTAATGACTCTTCCTCATGAAGAACCATACATTGGTTTGGGGGAGTTCCCAGGACAAAGTGGATTCTCAGAGTTCTAATCCTTTGCCTAAACCATGAAAGTTTAGCTAACACTATAAAAGTAGGAGCTTCAGATCGACTTTGGTTCCGGCACCAGTGTGCTTCTGTCTTCTCAAGAGAAAAACTGTAAAATATGACTCTTATATTTGTAAAGCTCCTTTCTTCTTGTTAATTTACTAAATTACTAGGGCTACATAGTTGAAACCTGGGACATCTCTGCACCTTCCTATGTCTTTGTTGGTTAATTTTATGAGGGAATACATTCAGTGTCTGATTAACTGGTCATTAATCATTCTTCCAGTAGTGCATTGCCTTCCCTATTTCATGTGCGATAATAATATTCTAAATCCCAACACAGTTGAAGTATAGACAATTTGTAGGCGTCCATATAAGTAGAGATACACATGCTAAAGACGAGCCTGTTGTTTATGTGGTAGAACGAGTGATGAGTTATGGCTCCTAAGAAACAGAACGTCATGTTTCTTTCTCCAAAGAATAGGACTGGCACAGACCTTTGTAATACAGGAACCTATTTCTCATGAAATGAAAATGGGTAATTTACAGCATTCCTAATCACAGAGAAAATGCCTTGCATGAAATGCCCCGTATGTGTTAAGAGATTATGGATTTGATAGTGTCAATCTATGAACAGGCACAAAAAATATAGTGACTCGATTCAAGGACTTTACACAGAGAGAGAGAGAAAAAAACAACAAGCACTGTAAGATAAAAACTTGCTATATGCCCAATTTGGAGTGAATAGGGTTTTAAATGACAGAAGCTTGAAAAAGCATTTAGAAATTCATGAGAGGTTTCAAGAAAAGACTAAACCACATTTTAGTATTACTGTACTAAATTGCAGTTGAAATTTAAGTGAAATTATGGAATTATGTTATTTTCATTTGGTTTGCTTTACTAAATGACAGACTTCATCTTACCTTGCTGAAAGACTTCCTAGCATTTGATTCTTTTGGGTGAACCAGAACAAGATTTATGATGCAGCATAAAGACCGTGAAAATTGCTGGCTATTTCTAGTTCAACAGACACATTTCACTCTCTTCAACTGAGATTTTTTTTTCCTGATTTGGGGTTCATTCAAAATGTAAACTCTGTGAAAACATGGAATGGGAAATGTTTCGTTCAGGCCAAAATAAATGTGGACACAAGCCCACACAAGACACAAGAGCTCCTGGAGAAACCATGCCAGTTGTAAGCCTGATGTTCTGACGTTCTGGTGAATTCTGAAGTTATCTACTCATCCCCAGAATTTCCAAGTATGTCCTTACTAGTTAGTAAGAAATATTTTCTTCAAATCGCCCACGATGACCTTATACACAGTCCTACTCACTGTGGGTAGCTTTCATAGCAAAATCTAGAATGGGTAGATTAGAAGACTTCTTACCCTTTGAAAATCTCAGTAAAAGCATTTGACTTATTTCATTAAGTCTTTTGTTTTACTGCCCCCCACCTCACAAGACGGCCATGAAACCAGTATGCTGTGAATGAGTTAGTTGTTAGCAAAAGCGTTCTAAAGGTAAGTGTTAAGCATTAATATTGCACACATTAATATTCGTACAAACATTGAATAGAAAAGGAAGGAGAGGGGAAATAAATTAACTGACATCCAGATCAACTGGTTTTGATCTTGATGAGTTTATGAAATGAATTACAATTCTTCATTTGCAAGATTATTTAAGATCAATCTTTCTGGACATAATTACCATGTGATTAATATGAATAAACTAAGCAGAAGAACAGACATGATAATTTCCTTTCATTCTATTACATGGATGATCATTGTTTCAATGTCAAACAAAATTAAGCTTTGGCCTTAAAAAACTACATAGCAATCTTAGGATGCATTTAGGATGATAATTTTATGAGGTTTGTTTGGCTGATGGTTCATTTTTAAATAATGTCATGTGCATCTTTAATATCTTCTGAAAACCTTGATGACAAATATCGACACTAGGCTGTGCTTTAATACTGTCAGATTTTTAATTTCAGAAAGTGTAAACATTGCCAAGTTTTGAAGGTCTGAACCAAGGATACTGACATAATTTTCAAAGGCATGGGTAATACCTCAGCACCTCCCTTCAACATAAAACCCAGGGGTCTGACACAAGCAAACCTCTATAATCCGCTTCATGCATAACAATTCTGTCACACATCCTTCCTGATTATTCGTGAATCCACGCGCCGAATTGCTTTTTGCATATGAGGTTCGGGTGATGTATTTTATTGCTGATACCGTTTCACCTGTATTTAGTTCCAGTGACATGGAAAACACTGCAGCCAATTGTCCTTATTACAGTCCCTGTGTATTTCTCCCCAGTGCACTTGCACAGGGGGAAGATGTGAGCGTGGAGTGTACTTAACTGCCAGGCTGAATGGCTCTGTAATGTAGCTTCAGCATGGCATAAATTAAGCTGTCATTTTTTGGCAGCAAGTGCAGAGAGGCGATTTTCCTGTACTGTAACATTTGAAACAACAATTTTCTGGCTCCAGTAGTAACTGACAGTTCTGTGTGATACATGCTCAACGTTTGTGCTTCAGGGGCTGCAGCTGGAAAAAACCTTCGGGGTAAGGTATTGTCTTTATTAGCAAATCGAGCTTGCAGTCACAGAACAGTAACATTTCCTAACTCTTTTGAAAGAGCCCGTCACTCACACCCTAAAAAATTGTACTTAAAATTTACTAGGTTCCGTCAAGGTATTTAACTGTGTTGCTTATATGTAAAACGCTATTTTTGATAATGACTTCAGACCTATTTTCATTAGGAAGATTGCTTACCCAGAGAGAGCTGGCCACCGGCATTTTATTGGCGACGCATACCAAGATGATGGCTTGAAGGACTGCCAGGTTTGGAAATGATCTTGGAATGCTTGGCTAGATTCAGGCTGGTGAAGAAGAAAGATGCTGCTGAGGTGCTGACAGTCCTGGGGAAGGAGGGAAGCAGCCCTTTCCCAGCACACCACTGACAGGGAGCTCTGAACGCACCCTGCCACAAGCCGCGAGGGAAACTTCCCTTTGCTGTCTGGCAAGATGTAAGGGTACGCAAGGTCATTTCACAGAGGGGAGGGGGAGAAGGAAATCAAGGAGTCACCTGCAGGAGTGATAAGTCATTTTATTAAATGTATGAATTTTGCAGTGTTCTCCTGTTTCAGAAGTGCGGTCAATTTTGACATCACTTTTTTAAGGATCCAGAGACACGTTCTGCTTTTCTGGTACAATGGTGAAATCGGGGGAATTACACTAGATTTGCAGTTGTACAAGTCAAGGTAGGAATCAGCTCAGTATATTACACAGTCACTTTTCTACCATTGCTAAAAAACACTTGCAGCACTCCTTAAGCATTTAGATATTTTGACACCGGTATATACCTTCATTACCTCCAGCCTGAATTACTGCCGTTCCTGCTAATAGGGGCCCTGGCAGCCCCTGCGGGCAGACTTCACCACATGCTGCCAGTCACTCACGGCTGTCCGTTTCAAATATTTTGGCCGTAACACTGACATTTTTAAGTCGTTCCTTCAATGCCTAAGTTCATGCTGGTATTGATTTTGAGATCTTGCTCTTAACTTAAAGGTGCTGTTGAATCCAGAGCTACAAACTGCAGGAAAATACACACGCTTTCATTGTCCCTCCTGATCTCCATTTTCTTGGGTCTTGACTGAGTTTCTCAAAACTACCTAAGAGTGACTTGGATGGCCAGTTTCCACTGGAACAAAAGCTTTCTGGCAGTGTTTTGGGAAGACTTGGCCCCAGTAGCTGAATGCATGGGAGATTTCAATCTTTGCCCATATGGGTCAAAAAAGGAAGAAGAAAGAGAAAATATGTTCCGAAACGTTCATCACTGAGCTCAATTTATGGGATCACTGCTGCCAAGGAACAGAAATTACCTTCTCTGATATTCAAGTGAGATCTAAATGCATTGCTGCCTTATCAAGTTTGCCATTGCTCGCATTTGTGTTTGGCTGTGTGTTAAGTTTACGATGCAGTAATATGAATTGACACCTGAGTTTTATTGTAGATGTACTCAGTCATTGATATAATTAAGGGCCTGTAAGCACTTTCATTACAGACTCAGATTTAGGAAGCTTAAGACTCAGCCATAAAAATCACTTTTGATTAAGGCTTGGCAGAAATGATATTTTTCCAGGATTTCAGTTTTAAAAATATTACTTTTTTGAGGGATTCCCTCCTCTTTACTTAGTTATCTCAAGATGATAACTATCCAGCAGATTTTCTGCGCATTAATAATAATGATTGTTAAATGGCGGAACTATATGCTTGTTATACAAATCATCAGGGAGGACAGCAGACATTGTCTTCCTTCATGCCTTTACCCAAACCAAGGCTGTGCTTTAGCGTTAAAGTCTTTATGTTTTCCTTTGTTCCTCAAAACACAAATTTTGCTTTTGGAGACGTACTTCATATCCAACAAAACTCACCTACACACACACAGAAAAAAAGTTACCTGCATACAAAACTAGACAGGGACCATGTCTAGCTGCTGAAGCCTGGAGAAGACTTGTGCTGCTCTAACTTAAGAAAGGTTTGGTGAATGAAGGCACTATGACTCACCTACTTCTGTTCCTCCATTTTTCACTTATGGAAAGTATTTTATTTCAGGAGAGAATCTGATCTGGAAGTTATGGGCTCTTAAATTCTGATAAACTGTCTACAAATGGTTGCATACTCTGCAGCTTAAATGCTGAAAAACGTATTTTTCTATCAGGTATAAGACTTGCTATTCCCTTCCCAGTACAAAGTTCAACTTCTCAGGTTGCTATTATCATCACCTCTGCCCAGCCAAAAAAAGGCTGAATGATTTTGTTACCTTTAGGATAGCAGGGCTTTTGCAGTGAGCCCAAAGATGTACAAAGCAAGGCCACAGCTGTGCATGTGTAGCACTGTACACATCTGGTGAGGAATCATAGAATCATAGAATCATAGAATAAGTGAGGTTGGAAGGGACCATTAAGATCATCAAATCCAACCGTTAACCTACCCTGATTTAAAAACACCCACTTCTAAACCATGTCCCTAAGCATCTCATCTACCCTTTTCTTAAACACCTCCAGGGATGGTGAATCCACCACCTCTCTGGGCAGCCCATTCCAATGTTTAATAACCCTTTGAGTGAAAAAATGCTTCCTAATATCCAATCTAAACCTGCCCTGACATAACTGCTGAAGTTGGTGAGATGGAAACATATACATAGCAGGCACCTACATGTTTATGAGATTTTTTTGAACAATAACCTAAACTGTTTTCCTCAATGATATACAGCCCTCTTATATAATTACACGTGTAAAGGTAATGATACCTGCGATACAGGAGTGCACATCATAGTGATTTTTAAAAGGGTGGTTTGCTTAAGGCTTGGGAAGCTCACCACCTCAGTCATTGTGTCATTTTCTTTGCCTTAATTTCAAGCAGAGGGCACTATAGCAAAAAGAAGTATTTCTAGGTGATTTTTTTTCCCCCTTAACAGTTGTTGTTAGATCATAGTGCTTCCAAATTTAAGGTTCTGGAATGAGCTGCACAAAATAAGAATAGCGGGATTTCATGCTTAAACGGGTTTTAGGTTAATCAAATAGGCTGGAACTCACATAATTTTAATGAATGAGAGCTGCTTTTCTCTAAAAGCATCAAGGGAACTGCCAATTACATACATTACATACATACACACACTTTCCCTTCCAAAAGAAAAGTATGGATGATGCACACAGAAATAAAATTAATATGGAAACTTAGACTCCAGCAATGTAAGCTTTGTATTCCAACGCATTAACTGTAGCTTTACTTAAACCTATTATGCAAACTAATATTTACTTGTGCCTCTGAAAGATAAACAAAATCTGTTTGCCAGGTCTAGAATATCAGATTATGCCCCTGCAGCTTTTATGTGAAGTTTTAATAAAAATCTATTCAATGCACAGTCTTCTATCTTTTTATAACTCCAAATCTCAGGAACAGTATTTCCAAAAGTCCTGTTGGGCATCTATTTGATTATTCCATTGTCTTTTAACTGGTCTCTCACCCCCAGGAGTGTGAAGTATGCTGGTTTAAGCTGAATTGCCAAGTATCTGCTATTTTCCTCCATATGATCAGCACTGCTGGGTTTTAGTATTACCATGCTTTGTCAATGTTAATGTAATGGCAAATGATGAAGATGCCCTTTGGCAGGAAACATTGCTAGCCCTTAATAATAAACAATTTCTGCACCTCAAATTGCTGCTATACATGAGCAAGTTTAGTCAACCCCTGAAGAGAACCTGTACCTTCTCATTACAGGGCAGCAGTAGCGAGAAAGCAATTCACCAAGCCGTAGGGTTGGCAATCACCCATATTTTCTGCTATGAGTAAATAACTCCAATTGATTTAATCATAAAAGAATAACAGGAAAACTACATTGATTTCCAAATCCCTAATGTGAACATCAGAATATATTGACTAAGTTGCATGTAAAAAGGTTGTATCCATTTGTATGAACTGAAGAAATATCAATATTTGATCATTACTCTAACAAAAAAATATGGCAATTTGCAGTCATCTCAAAATGGACTGAAGTAGCATTATACAGTGCTATGGTTCAGTATACAGGGGTGAAAGTGATAATACTCCATAGTATTCATGGGCTAAGAAGAGAAAAATCCATATTTTCAGGCAAATGCACCACCTATTAATTGTAATAGGCTACTTACTTACATAATCCTATAGAACTAGTAAATAATATAGCATTGTTTTTATTAAAGAAATCAACTAGCAATAAAAGATTTACTGTTAGTCCTGCAACTGTTCTCACCACAGCAAGTGGTCAGTGCTAGCCAAACCAAACTGTCTCAAAACAGCAAAATAAGAACATAACTGTTTTTAAAATAATCCAATATTTTCCCTGTGAAGATGCCGAAAAAATGATACTTCTGCTTGTATAATACACTAAATTGCTCTTAATTTGCAATGAAAGACTCATGATCAAAATCTGAAGTTTCTGTCCTTTAGGAATCATCAGAGAAAATGTTCCTCTACTACCAGAATTAGCAGCTTGCTCTACAAGACAAAATTTGCTGAAAGTAGACAAACAAATTTCAGGAGCAGGTTGACACTATGGCTAACCTAACACAAAAGCCACATGGAGGAGGGTTGTGAAATAAGAAGAAAAAAATGGGAAAAAAAGTCACTCAGGTAATTTGGCACACAAAACCAAATACAGGACAGGTAAGAGTTTTGAGAAATTAAGACTGCAAAGTTATGTGAATTGGCTGAATATGTACCCAAGTCCAAATATCTGAAAAATTGCAAGCTCAGTTAGAACTCAGATTTGAAGCCCTTGAAGTCACTGGAATGATTCTCATTGAGTTCATTGACTTTGAATTCAACTGAAAATACTTGGCTCAACAGAAAAGTATTACAGCATTAAATAGGAACTGCAGGATCCAACGTGTTGGCTATCTTTCATCTGGAGCACTGCAAGTACCTGTCGTGCATTGTGCCATTCTTAAAACTGATGAGATGCATGATTTTTCATAAAGAGATGTGTGAAACATCTGGGCTTTATAAACTTTTTCAAGTGTAATTGACTGGTCTGTTCATGAATAGAAGAAGGTTTTTTGTCACAGCTCTGTAGGAGAAAAAAATGAGCATTGCATCAGTTAGCAACGTTCAAACTGTAATTGTGTTTGTCGTGGCAGTGTAGCAACACGCCATTCTGTGCTGGATGTGGGTGCGTGTGTGATGGGCAATAGGATGGTCAACTGATTATAGCTTAATTGTGAGCAACCTGTTCATTTTTTTCCATTTTTTATAGAAAAATTTGTGATGTGCAATACTATGAAGAAGTTTCTGGCCTAAAGACACATTGCCTTTAACACATTTAGCAGACCCCGAAAAAGCTGTAAAACCAAGAAATCTCTGTTATTCAATATAGGTGAGAAAAATATCTTGTTTCGGTGCAGCTTAATATTCTATATGTAAATAATCTAGAGCAATACATAATTATTATATTAATTTTGATTAAAAAGTCATAACTTAAAAGACACATTAGATATGCTAACCTGTCACCTTTAGATGTAGGAACTGAATAGAATTTATAATTGATAGGAGGTATGTATTTAAAATTAATTAATAGTAACCCTAATAATTATTTTACTGCGGCCATACTGATCTTAGCAAACCAAAATCTTTACTGTTTTAGCTGATTGCTTGAGGGGAACCATTCATGCCAAATCCAGTTTTGGTCCTTCATCCCTGGCATTCGTCTGAGTTTGGAGCAGGGTTTTATTATGACAAGCAAGTCATGACAGTTCTCCACTGGTCATTTGAGACATAACAGCTTTCTCTCTCTCTTCCTTTGTCTCTAACTGCAAACATAGCTTTGTTTATTATAGGTTAAGATGGTTACATACTCAATTGGACATAATTTAATTGATAGGACCAGTATAAATTTTAGTTCTCATTTAAATATCTCATTTAAATAGCAGAATAAACCCAGATTTGTGAAAAACATAGAAGACAGACAACTTTTTAACCTTCAATAAGTGAAACTGAAAGTTGGATCGCTGAGCTATTTCCTGAGTTCTCTATCAGGAATCAGCTGTCAGAGATGGAGAATTTAGAATCAAAAAGACCTGCTGCACCACTTATCTCTTGTCCTGAAAGTAGAGCTCTCCAGAAGTACAGCAAAGTGCTTCGTCCAACTAGGATCCATACTGACATGAGGTGCAAAATTTACAGAGAAAAGTGGTACAGTCAGCAGCGCTGTGGAGCTGTCATGTTTTCTGGGAACCACAGGTAGTTGCAGCATGAGCCATAGCAAGAGCGTGCAGCTGAACTGTGTGGAGATGGCTGTGTAAGGCACCTATCTATCTGCTCTGCAATATGAACCTCTCTCTGCTAGAAATAATGATTGCAATTATTTACTCTCTGTATTTCCTAATGAATTTCTGCCTGGAAATAGAGTAGCTCCTACATATGCACAGAAATCACTGCAGAAGAATACCAGTCCAGCTGAAATCATTCAGTCAGGGTGATTCCAGAGAAAGTCACTGCAGATATTTGTCTTGGTCAGCGTTTGGACAGAACATGAGGACCATAACAATTCATGGATGTTTCCATGGTCAGTGCCATGGTGTGAAAGAGAGTCCCATTTCAGTTGGCGAGTGACGCAAAACATGAAGCCACACTGTTGATTAATTGTCTACTGAAGGGGCAAATGCTGCCCACTGAAGCAACAATCTTTTTTTGAAAATCCATTGCAAAAAAACCCCAGAATAATTAAAAATCTATCTGATGTCATCTCTGACTGCCATATTGCACCAGCACTGATTTAAAATTACAAGCTTCTTCAGAAAATGTACAACCTTGAGAAAGTATTTATTACAGACGCCTGTTGTAACTGGTGCAGTATACGATCATATACCCACTTCTTTTGGAACTTGTGCTTTTAGTAGTCCAGCTTCAAATCCATAGAATATTGGCAAAATGGCACTCCAGAGTCCTTTAAGATTTATATATGAAAAAATGCTTGGAAATGAAGTTTGATTGATTGGTTACCAGATCCAAATTCAAATTTTTGAAAAACAAACGTACTTACTTACATGTAAGTGCCACAAAGCTGTTATCTATTTAGTTAAATAAGAGCAATAAAGAACCCTGGAAGACTGTAACACTAATCTCCATGTTTGTTGCACCATTTTAGCACTGTCATAAACCTGTAATATCGTTAACAGAAATACAATCTGCAGAGGATATTTTATTTCCAATGTTAAAATAGAAAAGGCAAAACAGGCAGAGCAGAGTAAGTTTCCTTTTTTTCTTTTTTTCATTAGATATTCTGAAATATTGGATCATTAATGCGTTTCACATCCCCTTTTTATTGAAGCTATTTTGGCAGCTGGGACACCTCACATTTATTTCTTGGACTCCGGCTGTGGGAGCTAGAGCAGCAGACTGCCGACAGGACTCATTGCAGTGTCTCCGAGCCAGTCTTTCCCACATCCTGATGTTCATCTTTTTCCAAATGAGAATTTGCTTTTTAATTAACAGGCAAACAAACAAAGAAGGAGGCTGTTTGTTCTAGAACAAGGGGCGCCTGTTGGTCAGCGTCCTAGCACAGCTGGTGCAGGGTGGAGAAGAAAGAATTTAATATGGAATTGAGTTTGCTTTCAGATATTGATCTCAGCGAGTCCTTCCACAGGACAGGCAGCCACGGCAGAGCCTGTGGGCTGGCCTCGGGGAGCCGCCTGCCTTCGCGTTACGGGTGTTTGGCAGCATTTCCCACAGCGACGTGGAAACTGTGAGTTCTCCAGCGATCTGCTGCTCTGCTGGGTCAGACATGTCCCTTCTGCTCCACTGCCAGGTGGCTTCGACCAACGTTGAAGTGGCCACACCAGGAGCGGTGTTAACATGCTAAACAGCAACCCTTTGCAATCCAACTTGTGAGCGGCAGAACATCTTAGAAAACTCTCAGGAGGCACAGCTCTGCAGGCAGTTATTGACCTACACAAGACTCTCTCATACCCCGCAGCATTGCAGCCATGTGGAGCCCCCAGAGGAACTGCAATAGCCTAAAGGAGCGTGAAACTGCATAAACTACTTCTCCCAACAGCTGATCCCAAAAATTCTCAAGGCGTGTGCCAATAGCAGAAATCTTCCCAGGTAGTAGCATCATCCAGGGCCTCATACTGTGCCAGCAAAAAATTGTGGTTTACGTCCAATTCAGAATTTCAGTGTTCTGTACTCTAACTCTAGGAACTTCACCTTCACATCAGGAGTTTTCCTCTAAAACATTTAAGTGCAGCTCAATGTCTCTTCTGAAACAGGTTGTTTATGTGGAGTAAAACACCAGCTTGCCTGAATAAATAGACCATGTTTAAATTAAATTCGAATGTGACTCACTATGCACAGATTTGAAACAGTTAAACTGACTAATAGTTATCCTCAGCATTCATTCCTCGGTGCAGTCTTGTGCTTCTGTTACCTCTCTGAGAACATTATTTTGCCTGGCAAAGTGGGGTGTAATTTTCACCCAATCTGTTTAACAGCTACTATAGTTACCATACAGGTGATAAATGGGCCACGCATCTCCCAGAAATGCGTTAGCTATGAGACAGTACATTACCAGCACACTGCAACGACAAAGCGCTTGCTAAGGATGCAGTAGTTTGGACTGAAAAGGCTGAACCGTCACCAGTACACTGCTACGAAGGGTTTTTCTCAGCACTGTCTTATCTCTTCACATCCCACTCTGTCACAGCTGTGTCAGGAGAGATGGAGAGTGATGTAAAAGTGACCTCGAGGTTTATCATTTTAAATACATTGGCACACTTACATTTATATAGTCCTGCAGTGCCAAAGCACTTGTATTGCCATAAAGACATTTAGTCTAGAATAAATATTCCCACAAGTCAAATAAGCTCAACCAGTATAAAATATCTTGATGTTAGCATAATGGCGCCTATACTAACAGTCTTGAGGTAACACTTCCGAACATATTATTTATGCCAGCACAAGATCAGTGCACTCCTGGGCCTTATTTTTCTTGAATGCATGACTTTGAGGGCAGGATATTCTTTGAAGAACTGCAACGCACTGAAAACACCAAGCCCAAAACAGGAGAGGGGAGGAAAATAAACGTAAAATGCTTGTGTGGCTTCCATAAGTGGTAACAGTCTGAAGAAGCAATCTTTAGCAGACTTATTATTAGCTGGTAGGCTATTGAATAGCATCTCCTTACACAAGTCATTTCAATGACACTTAAACTAAGTGAAAACCAAAAAAAGAGTGAAAAAACCCTCAGTTTACAAAGCTTCTAAGGGCAGGTTTTCACTGCTCTAATCATAATCATGAGTAACTGCAGATGTAAGATAATTCATACAGATAATCATCCTCTGGGAAAAAAAGTGTTGGTCTGTGTAAATGTGATTTGAAAATGTTTTCCTTCACTTTGCTTCTATCCTACGTTCAGTTTTCTGTTAGAGGCAATACAATGTAAGCGCTTGTCTAGCACAGCTATTTATTTTAAAATAACTCAGCTCAAGTAGAAGCTCTTTAATTTAAGAGGTGAGTGACTGGATCCCATTTTGCTTACTTGATCGAGCTGCTTTTCTCCCTATGTGCTGTCTTCCCAAGTTGTAAAAAATCATTCACAGCAGGGACTGCAATGGTCTTACCTGTCTTTAATTTATACAGTGTTTTAAATCGTGCCATCGTTGCAGGTGTGGCCAGGCTTTTGTTGAGGCTTCTTAAAAAAAATAAAAAAATTCTGATCTACCTGCTTGAATCTGTCAAGAGCCCATTTGTATGCATGCAGCTAATGTGCTAGAAATAAAAGCCGCAACCTGTCAAATAAACTCCTGCACCTGTATGAAGCAGTTAAATTGTTCCATCTACCATTATTCTCGGAGATCAAAGGGCCCTCACTGTGAGGGGCTCTGAAGAAATAAGGAAAATGATAGACCTACTTGTCCTTGAGCTAAAAAAGAAGGGGTGGGGGAAAGAAAGAAAAGTGGACTAGTTCAACTACCTGAAGGAGCTTTTGTTTGGCATGGGCACAACATGAACGCATTCTTTCACATTAAGACCCAAGAGGAAGAAATTCATTCACCCTTATTATAGTGACGTAGCTGTGGCATTGATGTGTTTTTAACCTTGAATAATTGTTGTCTCTAAAGCTCCAAACAAGTTTTATCCTGTCCACAGGTCAGTTTTGTTACAAAGGCCAATTAGTGGAGCTACCTTAGCCTGCAGCAAAAAGCCAAGTAATGGTGGGGCATGCCCCATCCAGAGGTGATGAATAGCCTGTAGAGCTATAATTTGAGAAGGGGGGAGGGGGGCTTTGAAGCATTCACCTTACATGGAACTCCATTGTCACTGCAGGCTGTTTGATCTTTAAATAATTTACTTAATGATCTCACCATGGGAGCAATTGGCAGAGCAAGATTAGGTTGTAAGGGCCTAATGGACATGGGAAAACTTAAAATTACTAGAAGAGAGGTATGTACAGAACTGAATTTTTTTCTGTGTAGATTCATGATTTATATGGGGGGGAGAGCTATAAATTACAGTATTTTCTTGATGTATTCTGGCAGAGGAAACAAGAAATTCTGCGTTTGGTGAACGTTTCAGGGAATTTTAATCCTTACTCTTTTAATCTTTGTGGTTTTGTTTTGCTTCTCCTTAAAAAAAGGCAACCCAGGGAAATTATTGTTTTATAATAGATTAATAGGTCAGCAATAAAAACCTCTGGCCACTGTGAATAGGCTGTTGTTAAAAGGTCATGGTTAGCATAATATTTCATTTTTGATAAATAAAGGGTTGGAAAGTCTGGGGCCGAAGCTTGTGAATGGGAAAAGTGTAGCATGACCCCTTTTACTCAGTAAATATTGTAAAATATGAATTATTAGCTCACTTTGTAATCACATGTGGAAACTATGCACCATTTTGTGGATACAGGATTTGGAATATTCTACGCTATCCTGAAGATATAACATTAGTCACCGAGGCACCCTTTAATTACTTGCAGATAACAATTGTTGCATTCCTGTGGTATTACACTCATTTGCATAGGGAACACTAAAAATACAAAAGAAAACTTAATTAGACCTATGGAACAATTGTAGACATTTTAATATAGATCGCTATATAATAATTTAATATCTGCCTTTGTATGAAACCTTTTTGAGAAATTTTGAAGCTTCAGTTCTTCAAGGTTCCTGCACTTTTAGTTGTTCTTTCCCTTTTTCAGTCCTCTCTTTCCTCTTCCAGACCTTACACTGAGAACAGAAAGAGGGGTAAAGCTCAATAAATCACACTGGACTACACTGAAAAAAGGTAACTCATGAGGAGGACTGAAAACCCCACCATTCCTGCAGTTTTAAAAAAGTGTTTCAAAGAAACAACATTTTCTGCAGTAAGATCAGCAAAAGGAGGGTTCTACTGGGGGAAAGCAGGAGTGTTTTTAACAGTTACAAAGCTGTTGCCTGATGCAACTCATTGGCATGTGCCTTCACTGCAGATCTGAGCTGTGACCTTACCAGTGTTTAATTAAAATTGGAATCTTTGTGGTAGCAACTCTGCAAGATTGTCATTGAAAAAACATTAAAAACCTCAAGGTCTAAGACGCTAAGAACAAGTCTGATAGTCCCTGTCCATCTGCTTCTACCATGAGAGCTTTGACGTTATGGACTTCTTGGTTGACCTGTTGGTTGATACTTCATTTTTGTTGAATTTTGGATGAGGAAGAGTCTGACAAAGAGGTTAACAGAGTTGAGGAGTCCTCAACAACAGTGAGAGTATAGGAGCTAGAACAGGCCCGTCAGCACAGTCCTGCCCCAAAACTGGACACATTTCAGGTGGGTCTGGAGGAAAAGAAAGAAATATCGGAATTGGTGCCACAGCTGAATAAGTGAGAAAAGTAGTGTTTGCTACTTTTACAAGCAAAATGACGGCATTGGTGGAAATGTACTGGAGATTGTTGACTTCAGTCACCAACACTGGAAAACACATGGTATTTAGGTATGGTGGATTTACCTTTTTTTTAGTTGCAGACTCAGCTGATATTCTAAACATCAATTTTACTGTCCCCTCTTCTATTCCATTAATTGCATGTTTGAGACAAGATACAGTCCAAGCTATGGGCAAGAAATAAGGCTAGAATTAACCACTAATTTAAAGTAATATTTAATGGATTAATACTAACGAATTGTTTTACAATTCGAATTATGCATTTAGCAAGTATGATCATGTATTTTTAAAATTCACCTATGCATTTCTAAAGTATTTAAATTATGTGTGGTGTTATGTCAAATTTGTTAAGCTGCTGTGATACATCAAGATTATTATTACCTCAGTGATCCCTGTCCCACTCTCCCAAGTACACTACCATATTTTTCCCTGTTAAAAGAACTAAACAAATTTTAAATACTTATGAAGCTTTTTGAGTAGTAATGGATAGGTGTCCTGAGTTGAAATCAATACTTGTTAGGCTGAAAAAAGGATCTGTAACTTAAACAAAGGGAGTGGTCCAAGAAGCAATATTCCTGTCTCATATGAGGCCATGAGAAGTGTTAGAATTTATATTGGATGGAAGTAGATAAAAATATCACCGTTCAGTGCTGCTGTGACAGCATAAAGTCATTAATACAAAGCAAATATGCTCTTTCATTATCGTAAGTATAAGAAGATAGTGAATAAAAGGGAGAGAGCAAAGGGGCGGAGTGCGCAAAGCCCATCCAGACATTGAGGGAGCAAGAGTGAAGGGAATAGAGGAGGATGTTGGCTGCTGTGTTTTTGAGAGGGAGGAGACAGCCCACTGCAGCAGAAATGCTATCCCCACCCCCCCAGAGCTGGCACAGTCCACCTGCAGATATATACCTTGGAAACAGTTGAAGCAAACAGAAGTCTGCTCCATAGAGATTTCATTGGTTGCTGGACTAATAAGAAAATAGCAGAGGTGCTTGAGAAGAACAGATACCTTCCAGCAGAGAGCACTACAGAATGGTCCACAGAGTATCTCAGCTTCAGGAAGACACCCAAAAGCATGATACATAGAAAACACGTGCATCAAAACCCCTCTGTGCTGCACTGGGTATATGACTGATTTCTGGTGGTGAAGCTCTTCCTGAAATCCTCCCCCTCCCCAGCAAATGCAGAAAAGGCTGGTAGGCATGGATTAAACAGTGACTCAGATGTCTCTCTTCCATATCTGTCTGGCACTTTTCTGGATGGTCCTTTGCGAGCAGTATAAATGAAAAGATTTAGAGGACTATCCTGTTTCAGCGCGGTAGCTGGTAGCCAGGAGAGCAGAAGTTCTGCTGCAGTAGCAGGTTTTGAGCAGGAAAACACTGAACAAGCTTACATCCTTCGATTCCTCTTTCTTTCCATCCCCATTTTGTGATGTCTGACCAGGCACAGGGGAGGACTTGACTCTATATCCATCCTGAATATAAGGAATGAGATGTAGCTCTGTCTTGTTAAAGATCCATGTTCTTCCATTGCTGGATATCTGGTTTATGATATCAGGATACAAATCTGTGGAAGTTAGGCAGACCTAAGTTTCAGTTATTTTATGCCATTAATGCAGAAAAAAAGATGAAAAAGATAAGAATCAAAAAGATGCTTTCGGATAATTTTTTTTAACCTGTCCATTCACTGACATTTCGAGAATTTCCAATTAATAGGGACAATCAGGAAGAGTCTCCTGCTTTTCTTCTCCAAAGGAAAATATTGAATGTTGGTACATTGTGTATATATATATACACATATACAAATATACGTACACACACACATGGAATGTAAAAATTAAAGGGCTTAGGGTTACAATATAAGGGGACTCTGGATAAACACAAACACTTGTCGATACAAGACTGGGATACAAACTCAGATGTGCATAAACTGGTAAACTCTCCTTGAAGAAAGTAGGAGTTTTGCAAACTTATATGTAGCTGCCAAGCTTTGTATGGAGCCGGGTGACATTTATTCAGTTTAGCTAATGAGATGTTTGCCTATGTGCAAAAAATATATTCATGGTAAACTGCCTCTTTAAATAGTTGTGTGGTTTTAGTAATAATGAGAGGCATCACCAGACAGCCTTCATGACTGATACCCTCTGGATTTTCAGAGAAGGCAGTCTGGTAAGCTTAACAAACACTAACAAACCCCGGCAGCATACCTGGGGTGGAAGATTTCCTCCAGGGGCAAAAAGGGTAGATCAGACTCAATAGATCAGCCACCATTTGGCCTCTTCACTGAATCTGCCAATTAGTGCAGAGCATTATGGCATGTTTGTGTTGTGGCAGCTAGAGAAAGAGACCTGCCAAACTCATTCTATACAGAACCCCAAACATCCATTAGATGCAAGATGCTTTTCATCCTGATGAGTTGGCTTCAGTTCAAACTAATGGCCAACTGATGAGAAAGTTCATTAACTCTGAAGTATTCAGTCCCTCAGGAGGTGTAAACTAAAAAGTGGGGTCCTACAGATATACACAACATAACAAAAATGATGTTAAAATATTGAAATTACAAAGCCAAACACTTTAATGGTAGGGAATGGGAGAATTAAATTTACTCCTCAAATTTTCATGTCGTCTCCTTTTGCATGTGCACTATAATGCAGTCCTTAATTACAGTCTGTCGTTTCTATTTTTTCCCACGTGTATTGGAAGGCCGCAAATCCTCAGAAACAACCTCTTCCGTTGAATGTGGTAAGCAAATGAGACGTAGCTCTGTCTTATTGAAGATCCATGTTCTTCCATTGCTGGATATCTGGTTTATGATAGTGCAATAGAGACAGTATGAAAGCTGAAGATATGCAGATATATAGATAGCTGTGTGACTTCCATTAAAATGAAAGGCATTTACTGCAGACATGCACAAAGAGAAAAAGAAAGCCCATGAATAGATAATTTTTTTTCTCTTTCCCTTCACATCTTCTAACTGTTTATTACCAGGTGCTGAGGAACACTTGCTTAAGTCCACTTGCTTCAGTTGTGCTTCTCCAGTGCCGTGTGCCCATTTATTTTGGAGTGTAACAGTTAGGCGGCTCTGAGAGAATACAGAGAAACCAGAATCCTAAAAACAACCATTCCTTTTGGAAACACTTTTCTTTATCTACTATATGACTTAGGGCATTAGTAGTCAAGAGTCTAAAAGTCAGGTATGTTGTAGTCTTGCACAGTGAGTCTAGTGGTCATGGCAAGATCCCTGAAGTTCCCTCCACAGCCACCACAGTTAAAGGGGTAAGGGTGGGACCTTGGGTGGGAAATCAAATCCTTGGGAAGCTCAGAAGTACAGAAATATAATTTGGCTAATCTGGAACAAAGCTTGGGGTGTGCAAAAATTTATTCGTTGCTATTTACATCTTTTCTTCACCCTACAAATGCATTTGTGAGCAAAGGTGTGTGCATACAGATGTGCAGGAGTATAATTTAGAGCAAGACAGTGCTATATAAAAGTAACACAACTCTTGGGAATTCATGGCAGCTGCAAGCGCAATGTGCTGTTCCTTCTAAAACTGTCAAAAGTAACATGGCATACATGGAATTATCCATCCATAGCTGCTATGTGTAATGTAGCAACAAGAAAAGGTTGTAAATAAAACAGTCTTTACATACAGCAGATTGCAATTCTGTGCCTAGTCTCTGCTGTGCCTCAGCTTTGCTTTATTAGGGGGTTCAAGGGCTTGAACAAAGCATCACAGATTTAGGGAACTCCATTTGGTCAACAAATGCTTCCCAGCCTGAATGAACTGGTCCTTGAGTGCTAGATTCAAGACAAAATAAATCCTTTCTACTCTGATGTGGATGTAGGTGTCAAGTGCTACTTATCCATAACACAGAGAGGGGCAGAGGCAGCACAGCAGACAGCATCCATGCATTGAAGCCGCAGGAAAAGACAGAAGAAAAGAATGGGATGAAAAAAGAGGAGGAGGTCATCAAGATACTCGGCCACCCTGGGCCACTCCACAGCCTCCCTGCAGCTCAGGGACAGCTTCTCCCAGGTCCAGCTCATCCCATTAGATCTCTCTTCTGTCCCTGGAGACGCAAACTCTGCACGTGCATTTCTAAACTCCTAAACTTAACTGGAATACAGATTTGACTGCTCACTTCATAGACCTTCTCAGCCAAGCAAATGTGCCATTCCTTGACTTTTGGTTTGTTTCCATCTATTTTCATTTGTATACATATTTTGCCATATCAGTGAACCATATTTTCATGTTTCTTGACCAAACACAAAAAAAGGATAGTCCTGAAAGTCACCAGACACATGAAAGCTTTGTCTGTAAGCTTTAAGGGATGTTTGTAGAGTTTATTGAGGAAAGATGAAGATTTTTGGAAATTAAAGACAACTTCCCCCTTTTTTCATTAAGGTCTAACAAACAACGATAACGATTTCACAACGTGTAAAATACTGTATGTTTTTAAAATCAGGCTTATTTATTCAGCATTTTTTAGTCTTACTGTCTTTTGCTTCTCTCTAGAGCTCCACACAATGAATATTTTTTCCTTTATCTTATTCAGTGTAAGAGATAAAGCATCTAAAGTGTTGCCAGTTTTGCATCAAGTTCATTATAATGGTTTAATCTGTTTAAAACTGACCTAAGAAGTGACGCAGTGTGGGATGTACCCTCTTGTGGGCAAAGAGAATTTTACAGTCTTCCCTGGCATGTGCAGACTCCAGTTTCGCTTCATTTGGACTCTCTTTGTGAACAAAAAAAAAAATCACATCAGTATTCAGGGCTTAGGAGAGCATTTTCAACCTTTGGTGTCTAAAACTGTGCTTCCATTGAGCATCAGTGGAGGAATCCATACAAGATCTTAAGAGCTGTGATGCACAGCGTGGCAAGAGCTTAGACTTACAGGGCTACTAGGCTACTGGCCAAAACCTTTCAGAAAGCCATTTTATGGGAAGACGCTTGTATAGTAAAGGATGTTTTGTTGGCCACTAGCCAGAGGGATGAATCTGATAAGGAGGCTTCAGCTCCTCTGTTATCCCTGTCTCCCAATTGCAATACCTTGCCTGTACTTTTTAGCTCCAAAGCCCTGTGGGGAGCTAAACAGCCCACCAGCCAGCTTTCTGCATAATGCTGGATCTGCAGGTGTGAACAGGACTGCTGCAGTTGGGTAGTGCGGACTTCTCTCTGGTGGGTCTATGGCACATTGAGCCTCAATCCCGTTGTACAGAGCCCCAGCCCTATCATGTAGAGTCCCAGCCCCACCACATCAAGTCCATAGACCATTGTGCTGAGTCTCAGTCCCATCATGTAGAACATCAATGCTGTTGCACAGAGCCCCAGTCTCATTGTGTGGAGCCTCAGCCCCATCCCCATCCCCATCTCATAGAGCCCTGATCCCATCAGGTAACACTGAGCAGGAAGGTGCTCAACGTCCTGCGATCCAACATTGTGAGATGCTCCCCTAACCCTCGATGGGTGAGAGATGGAGCAATTCCCATGAGGGTCCTACCTGAACTCTCTCATCACCTGGAGGGTGAAGGGGTAAGCAAGTCCTTTTGTACCACACAGTAACCCCAGGTTCTGAAAAGTGGCTAAGTAGCATCATGGATCCTGCTCCACAGGCTTGTTTAGGTGTTTGCCTTGACCAACAGAATCTTTAAATGTTATACACTATGCTCCAATGTATACTTACTGAAAGCTATATTGTATTAAAAAAAATTGTATTTTTTATATTAATATGTTACAAAAAGAGGCAATTTTAAATGATACAAGGAAACACAGGGCATAGATAGATAGATAAGTATAATTATATTTTCCTGATTCTAATAATCTCCTCCCTAGATTAAATCATGCAATTAATACTATTTCCATAAATTTTCTTTAATTTGCACTAGAACTGCTTATCATTTTATTTTTAAGCTGCTAAATTCCATGATCTTAAACTAGTCATCTCTCCTTGATTGAAGGTACCTTTTAACACATGAAAATATTTAGCTTCATTTCACAATCTTTGTACTAAATGTAAAAGAAATAGATATGGAGTATTAACCATGTTTGATTAAACACAGCTATACATTTTTTCATGAATTTAAATTTATGCTGACATTATCTTGATTGAACTGAAGTATCAGTCTAAATAAAAACAACTCCAGCGAAGTATTTTTAGTTTAACAAATTTGAAGAAACACCAATAATATACGATCTGTACATTTCAGTTCCTTCTCTTTCATAATTGCTTGCTACTAACATAGCTAAAATCTTACAGAATCCCAGAGTGGATGAGGCTGGAAGGTGTGTCTGGAGATCATCTAGTCCAACGCTCTGCTCAGAGCAGGGTCAGCCAGAGCAAGCTGGCACGGAACATGCCCTGTTGGGTTTTGAATATCATGTTTGAAAGATGGAGACTCCACAACCTCTTGGGGCAACCTATTCCAGTGTTCAATCATCCCCACAGTAATTTTTTTTTTTATCTTGTGTTTAAATGTAATTCTAATTAGTTTTTCTTATAAACAATGGAAGTAATACATTAACAACAATTTTATAAAGTGATGGCAATACTCAAATATTAAGATGTTAGGAAATATACGTACTTAAATAATGCAGACTTGTTCAGCATTATAAAATAAGAAACTTTGTGAAAAATCAGGCTGTAGGGATCTCCATTTGGACACTTAAAATCAGAGACGTTATCCTGCATGAATACCTCTGTAGCTCTATTTCTCGTTTGTAAGACAGAAAAAAAGTCAACTTGCCTCACAGGAACACTGTGAGATAATTTCATTGTCATTTGTGGAGCACTCAAATATTGCAGTGAGGAGTACAAGAAAAAAAGAAAAAGAGGAGAATATTAACAATTCGGAATTCAGAGCAATGAGTGCAATAAACATGTCATAAGACCACATGCCAAATAGAGATGAAACATAATGTTGAGTAGTGGCTTGTTAAGTGAGCATTGTCCATCCTGCATCCTGAAGGAGGCAGAAGGCTGGTGGCAAATACAAGGTATGATCATATCATTAGTGATTATGTTTTAGCATAGAAATTAAAGTGGCCCGAGTAAGGATTACACAGGAATCACCTAACTTCAAATGTTTAAGTTGGCAGCCTTGACATATAGAGTAATATTTACTCTGTGTACATTAGCACATATAAATATAACATCATTCTTGAAAAGACTGCCATTAATAAAAAAAAAACCCAAGGATCATGTTAATAAACTCTAATCTTTCTATGTGTCTGTGATTTTTTAGGAAATGTTAGGTTTAGAGGCGTTTTATTTTCTGCTCTGCATTGTGAATCTGATGTCATTTAAATACATAAGAGCCCTATTGTTCTGTCATTTATGCCCCGTGCACTTCTGCTTTTAGCACGATTAAACAAAAGAGACACATACCAAAGCTTTCTCGTTTGAATAATGCAACATCAATATTTTACATCTTGGGCTGCATTTCAATTTTTTCCTCAGCAAGGTGAACGCTTGAAAAGGAAGAAACCACTGCTTGCAAAAGCGTCAATTAAGTTACATTCTCCTCTTTTCCAAGAGAGATATGTGTCTCAAAAAATACACGTTATTGAGTAGTTGTCATTCTGTTGTAAACCAGTTCTCCAAATGATGTTCTTATTCTCCAGTAGCATAAAGCAAGCAATAATGTATTTACATAGCAATTCCATTCTTAACACTTTCAGTATTTTTCAATCAATGGATTGTGCTTTTACCTTCAGTAAGGAGCAGCAGCACTTTGAATGGATGTACCCGAGTGGACCAGAAGCACAGCACACCATAAGGAGTGAAGGAGTTCAGCTGCATCTTACGCACAGCTGCTCATGTTAGGGTTGGATTCAGCTGTGGAGCTGATAGCTTTTGGTTCTTCAATTTCCAGGTGTTAATATGCTTTGGATCTTCAATTAGAGCAGCATTTAGGTCCCTGTCTCTTCCTTAATTGAGATTGGCTTCTCTGTATGTAGAAGTGTTGCTATTGTAAAGATACTTCTGACATCCATTTCACTAAGCCACCCAAGCCTTCTACTTTAGCAAGAGCTATCTTCTTCTGAGCAGCACACAGCTCCCTTGTGCTCTGTTACTTACCTTCGGAGGAACTGCTTCCATTGATCCATCTGGCTCCCCAAAGTAAGACTCTGCAGCTGGGTCTGCTTCTGCACCATTTTCACCAGGTGCACCTTTCTGTGATGTCTTCTGTGCCCCCAGAAACAAAATGCTGAAAGCTGCACACTTGTCTCTTGCATTGCAGTTGATGCGTCCTTATATCAACCTTGTGGGCTGGTAGATAATTACCAGTAAGTCAAAAGATAGTTTCAGGGAAATCAACTGTGCTGAGATTAAAAAAAGAGATAATCTTCCCAAATACTGGGCCAATCACAAACATACAATCAGAGCCAGTCTGTCTGGTTTTCTTTTAAGAAATTCCATTGATTCCCGTCAGATGCATGCCTTTATTTACGCGAAACAGTACCTGACAGGACCTGCTCTATAATATAACAACATTCTGCCATTGTTTTGCCTCAAAAGCCTGCAACACTCCAGCCTGCAGTCAGCAGATTAGGTGTTTAGTGCCATGGCATTAGGTGACACTTCTCGCATCTTTGCAACCTGACTTGAAAACAAGTAATCATAGAATCATAGAATGGTTTAAGTTGGAAGACACCTTAAAGATCATCGAGTTCCAACCCCCCTGCCATGGGCAGGGACACCTCCCACCAGACCGGGTTGTTCAAAACCCCATCCAGCCTGGCCTTGAACACCTCCAAGGATGGAGCTTCCACAGCTTCTCTGGGCAACATGTGCTAGTGTCTCAACACTCTCATAGGGAAAAATGTCTACCTCATATCTAATCTGAATCTACCTTCTTCCAGTTTAAAGCCATTCCCCCTTGTCCTATCACTCCATGCCCTTGTAAAAAGTCCCTCTCCAGCTTTCTTGTAGGCCCCCTTTCAGTACTGGAAGGCCGCAATAAGGTCTGCCTGGAGCCTTCTCTTCTCCAGGCTGAACAACCCCAACTCTCTCAGCCTGTCCTCACAGAAGAGGTGCTCCAGCCCTTTGACCATCTTTGTGGCCCTCCTCTGGACCTGCTCCAACAGGTCCATGTCCTTCATGTGTTGGGGGCCCCAGAGCTGGACGCAGTACTGCAGGTGGGGTCTCACCAAAGTAATCTTGTTAAGTATCCCCTCATACAGCATTAAATTTTTATACCTCTATTTTATAGTTCTTTTCCAGGATAATGAAATAATGCTATTTCTGTATGTTGGATCAGTTCTTCAATTTCCTCTAGTACGTTGTGTAGAAAGTTCATTGTGATTTCCAATGCTCTGTGGAAAGCAAAGACTATGACAGGCCACCTAAGTGATAAGTAGGTGCTTGTTTGTCAAAGCCTAAAAATAAGAAAGCAAAACTCACAAAATGCCAATATAGCTAATAGGGACAAAACCTGGTTAGGATCTAACTTTGTAATAAGCATTTAAGTCTATTTGGTTAATAACAGTATTTGCAACAATTCGTTCTTACTTCTATCATAAAGTGCCTAAAATTTTGGAACCGAACAGGCTCATTGGTAGTATTTAGTGTTTAGTATTTCATATTTAGCATTCAGTGTTTAGTATTTAATATTTAGGATTTAGGTTTTGTTATTCAGACACATTTATTCTTTATGCCAGAGAGGATAAGACTGATTTCTGGCAGATATATATAAACCAACTCCTATTTACTTCAACAGGAATCACTTTTGCAAGAATCCATGGGCATAATTTAGTGCAAGTATGAAACTTCTGAAAGCAAAATGAAGTACAGACTCTCAAAGTATGCATTTCAGTTCAGCTCAGGAGCAGTCAGCTGGTGCTGTAGGATTATAAGACACATAAAATGACTTTTTAGGAAGGTTCACAGAATACCATAAGGATCCATGAATTTCCCTTTTGTTGCCCAGGATCAACAGCTTCCTACCCCTCCGACTCCCCCCCCCCTCCCCGGCCCCTTTCTTATTGTGTGCAGTTAACAGTACAATTGAGACAAATACACAAATATAAAATATATGTAACTATAATGTCAAATATGTCTGTCTCTTACTGCCTACCTGTCATGAGGCATTATCTTGACAAACATGTATATATACCAGAGACTGTATTTTATTACAGTTGGTTCTATTGTCAAGTCTTTTGCATTACACAGTCAGAAATCCTTGAAGTTAAATGTCCAGTCTTTTGAAACTTAGAATAAAAGATGTTTAAATACTTTTCCATTTATTGAAGTGTTTTAACACCTCTCATATTACTCAGAGAAATGAATTGCTTGAGAATGAGGTTAATGCTTGACAAAAAAACCTGCTTTTTAAAACCCTATAAGAGGGGTCAAAGACCAGGAAATGCTCTCACTATAATTCTCATTTTCAGCTGAATTGGCCATGGCAACTGCACTAAGAATGCAAGTTTGAATTTCATTATGTTCCAGAAACCTGTAACTTTGCATTGTAATGACTCACGCGATAAGAGAAGGAAATTGCAAGTATTTTTGTTGTAGCATACTTTAATTTATAATTTAATAAAGTAGTATTTTAAGTTAAGTAGTCACTTTCAAATACAACACAAAATGTTCATTTGATAGCTACTAAATGCATCTCTTTACATTTTACCTGTAAAATGCTCTGTGTTTGGTGACAGGTCGAACGTATACTATACACGGGGAGCCAACATTTGTCTTTGTAATACCGCAGCAGCCATAGCAATTTTAGCAGCATTCTTATTATTTTAAGCCGTCTCCATTGTCTTTTAAAGACCATAATTAGAAGCTGAAAAGGCAACCAAACTCAACAAGGTCTCATTATGAACAAAATATTCTACTGTTGCTCAACAAGTGACCGTATGTAGCCCAACATGATAATGCATTTTTCCTCAATTATATCTCTATAAATCCAATATTAAGTCATTTCTCAAACAAAACTTTCATTAATTGCAATGGAAGTTTTGCCTGAGTGATGCTGCAGCACTGGCCTTTTAGGTAATCCCTTTTGTTTAGCCATAACTATTCTCTAAATGAGCAAGTTTTTATTATGATGGATTTCAAGAATGCACTTCCTTTCCTGGGTAAATAACAAGGGAGCACATCTTTGGTTAAGACTGTTGCTTTTCAAGCAGCTTAAGCAACTCACTGAAAAGCAGCAAGTCAATGCTCAGGAGTGGGAGTATGAGAGTGAGATGATACCTTGCAATTGTGTGGAGCCAAATTAAGTAGTTCTGGCATGCTTGGAGATGCTGAGGCTTCCCAAGCACATATATAGTACAGGTAGTGCTATGGGCGGATCCATTTGCACAACTACTTTTAGCAGAATGGTGACTTAACGCACCTTTTAAATTTCAAAGTACACTGCAGGGAAGTTTCAAAGGCTGAACTTTTCCTCCAAGAAAGCTATGCAGCCATCACTACACAGCTGCTCCTCCAACTCCAAGCTCAGAATAGCCTTCTGCTATTTCCAGCTCAGTGCGATGTTCAGAAGCCTTCCTCCTGCTGGAACACTCCCATGTTCTTGTAGCTGGTCTGCAGCAACCTATTATCTCAGCCAGACAAATGACAGTGAGAGAAACAGAACTTAATTTCACCTGGAAATGCTGCAAACAAGTTATATGATTACGAAGTTTAGCTGGGATTTGTCGGAGGTGTATTGTCCGGGCAATAGAAAGCAGCTCGGGTTGGATCTGCAGAGGTCAGATGGGATGAAGTGCCATGTCAAACCATGCCCTCCATCCCACATGCCCAGGAGCAATTTTAGCCTCCAACCACATCACCACCAGCTGCACGTTTTGCTAAGAACGTGTATCCTATCAGCATGCATCCTCCCCAGTACTCGGTTCCCAGCCTAACGGTTATACCAACTGTTTGCATGCCCAGAGCTGAAGGAGGCAAACGTGATTGACTTCCCTGTCAAGTGCGGCCTCTGTCAGGGACACACCAGGTAAAAGTGGCAAGTTTGGCTGGGTCTAACACACCCCACCAGGCACTCCCTCTTAGGGACCTGCTATTGCTTCTTGGAGATGTGGGCTCAGAGAACTTCTTGATGCTAAGAAGCAAAAAGGGCACATTTCAACCTGACATGTGCAGCCTATTCTCTCGGTGAGATCCGGTGAGATTTATAGGCATAAGGCAGAGCAGACAGTACCCTTAATACCCCAAGTACAAATCGCATACACTACCTGAAAACAATAAAGGGCCAGTCCTGCTGCTCTTATTTGAAGGTGTTAAAATAGCCTGGAGTATGTGATTATAGCCACCGAACCTCCTCCAAAAAGCAGCTACAGGTAAAGAGAAACACGTTTTGTGTGGGAATTTTTTTTTCCATAGTCTGAAGTTTATACAATTTATGGCTACTTAGCAGAAATTATACCTAGGGAATCAAGTGGTCTGAAGCCAGCCTTCTCTCTCCCCAAGGGGCATTTATGCAGTCCAAGAGATGCGTCTGGTTTCTGGCTAGACGCTCTTCAGAAGAGCCTCACATCACTGAAACAGGCTCCTGCTGTGGCACAGAGCTTCCTCTCTTGTGTTCAGGGTATGCTGGTGGCAGCATTGATTTGTTAACCTTGGAGGAGATTAGCCTAATGGCCGATGCAGGGCAAAATGTATTTGTATACAGAACAGTGTCTGGTACGGAGAATTAGCTGAAATTTATATGTGGTCTGGTAATGTCGAAAATGAGTTAGTGCTTCAGAGCTTCTGAATGGTATTTTTATTAGGATAAATTAAAGTTATAAATATCAATATTCCTTAAAATTATATTAAGAGTGTACCAATTCTTGTAGATTTTCAGGAAAAAAAAAAGCAAATTTCAGCAAATCTAGAACAATGTGGTTCTCATTTATGAAAGCACGTTCAACTCCCATGCTTTCAATTTTCATTGTGACAATCTTGCACAAGATCAAACAATATCTGCCTTTCAATTTTTCTTTCCAAATACCTTTATCCCTTGGAAACAGAACAGAAAGAGTAGTAAAGCTGATGTTAATGCTTTTCTCTCTTTGACTTGGTTTCTGAGAATGTCTGTGAGAACGATAAAGAATTGTGAATGCACATGAACCTGTGAAAGAGAGGCACCAAACACGGTGCCTTAGCACTGTCCGTGGGAAACTCTAAGCAGATGTATCTACTGGGTTTCTGATTTGCAGCCATCCTCTGGTCTTGTGTGTTTGCTAAGTGCTGGAAAGGAAAAAAAAAACAACAAAAAAACTAGCCGGAGAATCAAAGGCAGAAAGATATTCTGTAAAGTGGCAATATCTAAAAGCCTGATGTTGTAAATGTTCAGAGTTTGGAGCTTCCTTTGAAGTGACATGGAATGCGTATGATACCTGCCTATTCATTTAGCCACTGATAAGGTCCTAATTAGCACAGCACTCTGAGCACGTCCCATTTAGTGAAGTATAGAAATAACCACATCTTTTACTTCCTTCCTTCGCAGCTGTAAGAGAAACAGCTTTCGGGGTTTTTATTTTTTTGTCAAGGTATGCATTTGGTGTACACCTAAATACCTTGCTAAGCAAAAAAACAGCCACAAAAAGAAAATCTGCTCTTATTCCTGGGAAGTGGTGGATTCAGCAGTCATTTGAGTCACGCGAGGGAATGAGTTCTGTGGTTTTAGGTCAAGCTCCACTTACAAACTGTGGCCTGCAGGCTAACACTCTCCCCAGTTCAGCGCAACATAGCTGTCACAGCAAGGCATGATTGCTTCTCCTTCCAGGATCGGGCGAGCAGCCCCTTAAATCCTAAAAATTACTTCAATGGAAATGTTCCAGTGCACAGGAGAAGTGCCTCCTGAAAGCAAAACTGCAGGATCAGGCCCTTCAATTTTAAAAAATGACATTTAATATGGACAGACAAAGGCACCGGAGAAGAACACACTGACTCTCTGTACACCTGGAGGAGGGATAGTAGTACAAAACAAGCTTTTCTTTAACCACAACGGCAATCTTCTAACAGCAGCACCCACTCAAAAGCATAGAACTCAGAGGTTGATAATCATCTTTCAGTTCAGGTTATTGCATGCAATTTTTCACATTCATTCAGTTTTCTTCATACAGCTCTTAGTAAAGTAACTCCCTTAACAATAAAAGCTTTTATGGCAGCCCATTACACAGGAGAACTAACCACTCCTAGTTTTTTTATTGGCTTCTTGGAATATTTATAGCAGTCTTTGTTCTCTTTGCAAGCTTATGCATCTGGGTGTGTATGGAGATTTTTCTTCTTTTTTTTTTTTTGGCAATTGGCAATGACAGCGAAGTACATATATTTTTACATTTGTAAGGTTTTAAAGTTTTATATTTGTTTTCCTCTAAGCCAACATTCAGCCTGCTCCTCATTGTTTAGCACTAGAATACTCACTGCTGGAGAATTTTCATTCCAAGTTGCCTGACATAAAACTTTATTTGCCACCATGCTACCTCTTCCCGATAAACCGGTTACACCGTGCACACAGAGGTGTCTTGATATTTGGCTCCATGTTAACAAAGCAAAGAATTTGCTTGGTGTCTAAAGGACCAGATTAAATCTCCACTTCAAGAATTTGGTAGAAAAATCTCACATTGACACAACAGATTGGCATTCTTGTAGGAATCACCTCAGCAGTGACTGAAACTATCACAATGACTTATTTTTGCATAGCATTTTGGACTCAAAAAGATCCTAAAACTTTTGATACACCTTACATAGAAGAAAAAAATGGCCCCAAACAGGAATCTGTCTTGGAATATCTCTATCCTGGTTTTCAAAAGTTTTCATTTAATTTTGTATTCTTTCTTTCATAAACAACCACCTTTTGTTGTTTACGCCATCTTAACAAAACTCATAATGAATATTGGAATAGATGGAGGAACTCAAGGTATAGATAAGGCTTTTCTTTATTTTCCAGTATAATGAAAGAAGAAATTGTACAAACTGGAGTGATGGAACTGTTAAAATTAAAAGGAGAAATCATTTCTTGTTTCTCATTTACAGTTCAGAAACTAATCTTTGTACTAAGAGTTAAGGCAATGCAAATAATAAATAATAATAGTAATCATCTAGTAAATACTTTATTGAATTTATTATACACATACTTACTGAATAAATAATAAATAATTGAAATTATCCCTTTCTTTTTGATCATAAAGATTAGAAAGCTATGCATTATTAAAGAAAAATAAAGACGCAAATTGCTAATATGAAGTTAGGTTTTTGTAGTGTTCTTAATAAACACAAGAGTGAAGTAATAAATGCATTTTCCACAGTATCTTTCACAGAGACATGTTTCCCTGGAGCTTTGCTGCCACTGGAATGCCACTAGGTAGGTGGAATCTTAATTTTCACTAATAATACCAAGGAAGATATTTGGGCCTTGATAACATATAAGCTACATTTTACTGTGTTGACCTGGGGTAACTTCTTTCAATGGATATTATGGCACTTTTTATTAGGTGCATATATTCTCCCTACTGTGGGGCTATAAAAATGTATCGTCCCACTGTAGAAACTGGTGGGTTTTCATAGCAGAATAGTGATTGCATTGCTATCGCTAAATTCAGATTTGGGAAGACCCCACTGGCTCAGTCAGGACAGTTCTCCTCCCTTCTAGAGATGAAGGTTACAGGCCATTTATTGGGCTCCTCCTCTCCCTCACATCTTGTATTCCCTAGGAAGGGACAAGGTGACACTCTTCATCTCCTATGGGTTGGGGGAGAGCCCCACTTTGCCCTGCCCCTGCGGGCTTGTGGGTCAGGTCCAGTGGCTGCTTCCTACCTTGGGGAAGGATCTCCCATGACCCCCTGAGCTAGTCCCAGCACGTGCAAAGAGGTGGAGTCCAAAGGAAATGGAATCAGCAAGGACCAAGCACCTTCACTGGTCTACTCCACCCTCCAGAAGTTCACATCTTCTGTGGAAAGCTTCTTGTCCCTGTTTTGAGACACAAATCACTTAGACAGGGTTCAACCAAACTTCATCATCGCAAGACAGCAGCCACCACTCAGCTGTCAGAAAGGGCGCAGAGTGGAACTAGTTTTGGTGATGTAAGTCACCTCTTTGCAGTGACTTACCTCCTCGCCTCAGATTGTGCTTGCAAACTGCTACTGGTTTCTGTCTTCAAGACCATGGGAGTAGCTGACACACCATGTCTGTTTCACCATGTTTAACTGGAGAGAAAAGGCGCAGTGTGTGAAAATAGCCCTGAAAACCCCCCAGGGATCTCTCCCATAGGGGTGAATCTTGTCCCTGCTTTGCTCCAGTAAACATGGGAGACCTCACACTGTTGTAGAGAGAGACGACAGACCTTGCTGAAAGCAATCTGCCAATTACGTCTTACAGGAACCTGGTAATGTGACACATTGCATACGAGGAGTCAGCACCCATATGAAGAAGTTGGAAAGACGTCAGCAAGACGTAGCTGATACTGGGGAAAACAGAAAGTAGAGAGTATGGCAAGTTGTTTCTTCTCTGGACAAAATACCACATCAGGTCCTTGGTCCTATTGTTTAATGTCTTTACCAGGTTAGTCTCCAGCTGTGCTTATCCAGGACAACACAGCTCAGAGCACAACAGATGAAGCACTTTTGTGAGAGTTCAAGACAAAATGTTGGTAAGTTACAGTGTGGCTTTTGAGGAAGATGAAACTGTGGAGGCTTACCACCGCCATTGAAATGGGGAGTGATGGTGAAAATGAAAACAAAAAAAAAATGAATTGTCTTATTCAGGCTTTCCCATTAGTAGGACTGGGGGATAATGACCTTTGGGAAGGACACACAGGGACTCCATGTGTCACTCATTTGATGATGCAGTTTATGCAGAAAGTACCTGGATCCCATGGTGAGGGTGGTTGAGAAGAGTATCTGTGACGCCCAAACCAGACAGCAGATCAGACAAATTGGCTTTGGGAGGAACAACCACCCCCCTTAACCCAACGTACCTTTTCAGCAGGTCTGAAAGAACCCTATAAACAAAACCTTAGCTTGGGTATCAGTGTACAGATTAACTACAGGCATTTTCATGCTGCTGTTGCACTACTCTTTACGTGTTCAGCCAAACATTTCTGAAAGAGTTGTGACTCCTCCTTGTTTGAATTAAAATTTCTAGAAATTCAGAATGCTAACACAGAGAAAAATTCAACAAGCTTTGCAAACTGCTTAAAATTATACTATAAACATTATTTAGACATATTTGTAGGCTCATGCATAATAAGTCTATGAAAACAATAGCAAAATACTATTTTGTTCCTTCAAACATTTTTAATTTTCATCGTGCCATTGCATTTTTTGGATTGAAGTGAAACACAGAGACATATTTAAAGGAAGCATAATTGGGCTTGTTTGAAATTATTTCTCTGAGAGTTGAAAGACAGAAAAGTCAAAGAATGCATTAGAAGTCAGAGTTAGAAGGAAGTCAGGGAACACATAACCTTTCAAGATTTTAAAACGCGAGGTATAAATAATGTTTGTTTCCTGGTAAATAGCAATCATATGCATAAAATGGGAAGGAGCTGTAGAAATAAATAAATAAAGAGAAAGTCTATTGAACTGAAATCCTAGGAACTTTAATGTTGTGGAACACTGTTGGACTGCTTCAGTTTCGCAAGCGCTTTATCTCGGCTGAAAGGTGAAATTAGCAGCTTTCTCAAAACCCTGGGAAGCTATTGTGTCAATGCTACACGCTGGAGACCGCTGTTTGATGCCAGTGCCACTGGTTTAGATGAGCACTGCAATCAGGAGTATTAAAAGTGAGTTGCTGAATTGTGTTGCATGAAGCAATGGAGCTGCTTACAGACAAAAGAGCTGAATGGGGTTTTATAGACGTCTATAGGAATATAACAATGTCAAATATACCAAACGATGCAGCTGAATTCAGCAAAATTAAAGCAACCAGGCTGGGAAACAAGCTGGGGAGAGAGGGGAGATGAGGGGAGGACATCTGAATAAAAGAATTAATTAATAAAATTATTTGTAAAATTCAGACACAGCTGGACAACTCCCTGAAATATTAATGCTCTGAGGAATAACATATTAAACTTGTGTCTCAGAAGCTACTGCTCATAGTTTTCTCCACTTTAACAGGACACTGTTTGGTTTTTAATCTGTCAAGGTATTGCTTTAATTTGGGGAGGAGATTACCTCACCGCTCATTTTACCAGCAAGAAGACAGACAGCAATTTACTCAGAGTGTGGTCACCTTGCTTTCTTTTTTCTTTGCTTTTTTTTTTTTTTTTAATCTTTTTTGGGTTATTTTTTTAATATCAGCAAATTATCTTCAGAAAAATTATAATCTTGGACCAGCCTGTGGTCTTTGTTACATTCACGTCAGTCTAAGGTGACTTTGCTTACAGGTAGTTTTTCTGTTTTTCAGGTCATTTATGACTTTCACATATTTTTTTTTTCTGACACAGAACAGTTGAAAGCATTCTTTGTAAAAGAGTTGAAAAGCCTGTGCTGGAATAATTATATTTTTGCTACTGTGTGAAGGCGTAGAGGTATCATATTCTAAAGATCATTACCAGAAATGATGAGAAATAAAATAATCTTTCTGCTATGTGATGAGGTTTATGAGAATATCCCTAGACAATTCATTAGTTTTAAACTGACACGAAAATCAATTAGTTTTAATAGGGAATAACAGATTATGTGTTTAATAATTCATCTAATTTCATGAGGCAAAGTGAATTAGACAATGCAATGTAAATCTAATAGCAGTTGTAACCACATAATTTGACTGTTTGTCAAGAGCAAAGCATAGTGAAATGATCAAGAATTACACAGACAGAAAAACATTAATTGTGTGTAAACTGAGTGACAGTTTCTTGTAACCCTAAAAGCCTGCGAGTTCAGTGTAATTATTTCTATTAGATCTTTCCCTAAAATTGTCCTGTAGCATTAATTATGTATTCATATTAAGTGGGCAAATTAATAAATAATACAAAATAACTTTTCTGTGCTTTCAGTTTAGAGATACTGTTCAATTGCCAGAGATTTTATAGAGTGAAACTATGTGAAAATTATTTTATAGGCTGCATTAATTAAACAATAATGACCCTGAGAGCAGGCATTTCTGCCTGTTAATGACCAGCTGGAAGAGTTGAGGACCTGACGTCGAGCAGGGGGCCCTTAACCTGGGCGGTCATTAACGTTGGGGAAATGCCCGACCCCCGGGTCACTGTTGCTGTTAATCGAAGCCATGATAATTGTTATGGGCTTTTTTTTTTTTTTTTTAACCTTCCACGCGCAGAGAGCAGGCGTGTGCTTTCCATCTGAGTGGCATTTCTTTCAGATTAAGGAAAGCCACAAACCAGGCAAGGACCAAAGTCCGCCTTGCCGAGAAAAATGGCAGCTGCGGGCGGCCGCCCGCTAGAAACGTCGCACAGAGCACCGACAGCGAGGTTGTGGCAGTCATGGCTTACATGTCACAAGCCACATGATCATGTTAAAGCACAAACATCAGATAAAGGGGTTGCCCTTGTATATGTTTGAAAATATACATGTTGAAATACGCGTTGCCATGGATACAGGTCTGTCTTTAGACCAATGGTCTCTGCCTACGGGGTAATGACACTAGTAGCCTATAGAATCAAGGAACATCACACTTCTGTTTGTTACACACACATGAAGAAAAAAAATACTTTAAAAAAAAATGTCACAAAGACTCAAAGTGCTTTCCTTTTTACAACAAAATAGAGAGGACTCATAACTTTGCAGGTGATTTTCCTTGTTTAATCTCTGAGAAAAAAGTCTTGTTAGTGTAAGTACAGTCAGAAAATGTGGCCTGACCTATAGCATGTGTGCTCCTGTCCCGCTTACCTTTACCAGCAGCTGGGACTTGAGGCACACAGGCCAGCACAGGAGATGAAGCAGCAGCCAGGGCAGGGTGTGAAAATCTGGCAGCCACCTATGCCAAAGGGACGGAAGATGTCGATTCTCCACATGCTCTACCAAGAACAGCAAGAAACCTCACTTCACCTTTAAGGAGAGGCTCATGCATTAGTTTTGGTACACTGAATGGAAAGATGGAAGAAGCAGGGCCTGGACATCATCCTGGAAAAGCAGATCCAGACAGGAGAGAACAATATTAACATCCAGGGCTGAAAAGACTTCCTTGCAGTTCCCTAGCAAGACAAGATACCATCCCTTGGGAGTCCTCTCCTCTATACCCACTTCTCTTGTCCCAGCAGCACTGCCTACTGCCTGCGTAGGAAAGAGATAGAGACATTTACACTGTATTTGCCTCCAGGGAGACATGCACTGCTACAAAACCTTACTGTTATACCTTGAATTAAGTGGAGAAAGAAAACCTTAAGTTCTCAGTCTTCTGCTGGTTCCCTTGGATCTGGAGAAACAAGAAGAGGAGAAACAAAACAGGAGCCTCCTTGCCTGCATGTGTCCCACAGTACGCTCTTTTGGGGTCTCAACCCTATTAGTTGTACAGGAGGAAGAATAACACAAAGCTGAAATAGGGCAGAGATACACACACATAGGCTGAACAAAGAAGAAGAGGTAAATAGGTGTCACAAAAGGTAAGCAGATCTTCATCAGGTTGGAGAATGCATTGGTCTTCTCTAGCAGACCTGCCTGTTGTCCAGCCGTCTGCCAAAGAGCATAGGAGAACCGAGTGCTTCTGAGCTACACTCAAAGGCTCATCAACATATGCGTGCAGATTCAGCGCAGTTTCTTGCCTGCTACTGCTTAAAACAGTGCACTGAGGCACAGTAACTCCAGCCAGAGAATTTCCATGGTAGTAGCCTGTGAAATATCAGTTTCACCAAAACTTTCATACCTGGCTCTTAAAAAGTAGCATGATGTTCCTGGCACACCCATTGTCCAAAATATGCTTATCATCCAACTGATGCTTTCAGTGCAAGAAAGACCCTTCACTAAGTGACCACAGCTGGGAAGACTTTCAGATTATGCAGGACCTCCGGCACCAAGGTCCTCTTTTGGCTGATCACATTTGGTCTCTAGCTCCTAGCACTGGTCTGCTGTGTGCTGAGAGCATAGCATCCTGGCTGATACAAAAAACTAATTTTCTGTTTCCATTCATAGCAATTCTGGGACACTTCAATAAAACTAGCATTAGCAAAAAATAAAAGAATGTAAAGGTGTGTTAAAAAGGTTTCTCTGTCTAATCACTTCCGCCGTTTTTGAAACGAAATGCTATTTACTGACCTGTCACGTAATACGGTGTGCTAACAAAAAACGTGTGTTCAAACTATGCCTGGCACTGCCTCAGAAACAATTTGTCTTAGCTAACTGAGTGCACCTAAGCAACTTTGCTATTAAGTGCTTGGCATTTGCATGCTTCAGGTATTCTTTCCCAAGACTGTTAGCAAAACAAAACATTGCTAAAGAGAAAATTGTTAATATTTAGGCTGACAGTGTCAAAAGCAGATATAGGAAAATCGGAAAAAAGAAATACTTTACATTTCAAGAAGCCATAAATTCAAGCCCAAAGATTTTCATTAGAAAGGCAAAAAATTTGATAATTAGTGTTTTGATTCAGTCCTTGCAGCCCTTATGCTTTTAATCATTCTAAAACCTAGCACTAGGGTACATACAGAAAATCTGAGTAAATTGTCTGAGAGTCCTTAAGGAATTTAAAATAAATGCGTAAATGAATCTCTCATTACTGGCATGCAACAAATGCCAAGATGTATTCATAGCGATGCGCCCAATTAAGTTTAGAAGTGTTGCATGAGGTCGGTTTCAGCAGATCCCTATTGATTCTCCTAGTTAATAAAGAGTTAAAGGATGAAGTGAGTTTTTAAAAAATACAAGTGCTTTAAAGGTGCTAGAAAGGAAAAGCATAGTACTAAGTGGTCATGTGGCTAGTGCCATTCATCTTGGTAGTGACTATCTGTCAAAAGTGGCAAGAGCCCCTGTTAACAGCCCTGACCTGTGCTGTAATGAAGGGAGAGTGCACAGCAAAGTGTCCATTATCAGGCAGTTGGGAGCAGTAAATTGGTGCAGTTTGCCTCAATCTTGCAGCAAGTTGAGATGTAAGATAGGTGGGGATCAGCAAGCAGCAATTTTATCCTATGATCATTTTTGTCAGATCACATCAGAGTAGGAACTTAGTCAGATTCATGATTTCAATTAAATAAGTCCCCTCATTAAGTGACCGCTGCCATGAATGTTTTCTTGGGTCCTTTATTTATAATCGTGTAAACACACCCGCTAATATTTGGACAGGGAGCAGTGATGGAGAAGCAGCAAGGTAAAGGACACATTAAGATGATAGTCAGGTACAATCAAACGAATCTTGCACCCTCTCAACAGGGCTAACAGCTTACAATAAAATAGGCCACCTATGTTACCTATACACTAACCTACAGTGCTTACATACAGTTCTAACTAGGAAAATCCATTTCAGACTGTTTACTTAAAAAAACAAAATGCACAAGTAAAATTCCACCTGTATTCAATCCCACACAAACGAGTTGATGTTAGAGCCGTTTTCCTGGGGAATAACCCCAAAATCCAGGTGATGCCCAATGTCCGCTCTCGGGTGCACCGAGATGAAAATATTGTGGATGAACTCTGAAATTATCGAGCAGACTTAACCCTTAGGGAGCCTCCTGTAAATTAGACAACCAAACTGAAGACAAATGTTCTTGTCACCGCCACTCATTCCCCCCTTCTCAGCAGCAAAAGCCTCTCAGATCAGCCCATCTGCTTTCCAGACCCTGGATGTCTTTCCCTAATCACGTGTCGTCCCTATTCCTACTCCATAACCTAAAGGAGGAATAATAAAACTTCTGTAATTCTGTACAACACCCCACGACATCCCTCTGCCAAATCCTTCCCCTGTTGTGAAACACGCCTGCCTTCTCTGCCAGCTCCCAGCCATGCAGGTAGGTGGATGATGGGCAGAGAGAGGTAAAGCTCATGTCCGAGGAGCATTATATTGCAAATGGCCACAGCTTTGTCTTGTGCAGTACCATTCCACGAAGACCCACCCCGTCACATTTCATATGTGGACAGTCCTACAGAACTGAATAGAAAATGTTTGGGTTTTTTTGGTTTTTTATAGATGCATTCAATCCACCGTTGGCTGCCCTTTTGTCTCTTAGTCTAAGTCAGTCGTGCAATTTCCAGCTGTACAGAAAGGACACGGCTTCTGCTGTATGTTGAAAGAGACCAACAGGAAATACAGCCTTCTATATTAGAAAAAGTTTTTGTAACCTTTAAGATGTTGCACTTATACCTTGCCTACCTCAGCAGGTTTTGGAAATTTGATAAGGGACCAGGGAAAATGTGCCTTGACTCTCCTTTTGTTGTTGCTTTTATGTTTTTCATTTAATGAAATTTAACTAAGCATTTGCTAAGACGAAGTGCTGAGAATCACTGCTTCCCCCCTGGCATTTGTGTTCCTCAGAAAAGCTTTGGCAGCGTGCCAAAAATATTTATAAAAAAAAAACCAAAACAAAACCCAACAACCTGATCACCAACTTCTAAAGACTGAATCTATTCAACTGACAAAGTCATTATTGCTGGCAGCTACTTTAGCGGGAGTGCATAGGACCTGAGAGCTATAAAGATAAGCAGCGTTGAGCGTGTCATCTTGGGACACTGCACCTAGCAAACAACTGCATTTCTTGCCTGGGCTCGGGGGCACGCGTAGCTGAGCTTTTCCTTAGCACGTACAGGCATTTCTTGCCTCCTCCTATCTCCTGCTTATATAGTTACCTTCTTAACGGAGGTAGCAGCAGCCTCCTGCGGTGCTGCAGTGTTTACAGCCTGCTGAGGTGCTTGTTGCAGAGTATGCACATATTATGTGCATATTCTGCACATCTATGCACACATATATGCACATATAAAGGAAAAAAGCCCCAGATCTTGAAACATCAAATTTACACATAAACCTGAATGTGACCTTCTGTCTGTACACTATGGCACCCTCAATAATTAAATGGCTGGATAGAGAAATCCAACTTTGGGGTGCTGTTTTTGCACTGGATGGACACAGAAGGGCACAGGATTAGGCCATTTTGTAAAATCTTGGCATTTCCAGCTTGACAAATGTTGATCTCCGCGGCTCGAATAATGTTCTTCCAACTCAGCCAGCGGTGATGTGTGCAAAGGTATGTTGTATGTCTGTACTAGGATGTTACTTTAACTCCTACAAAATCATGATTCCCATGTAAGCAGACACAAAGCTGTCTCCCCTTCTGCTTGTGAACAGACAAAGCACAGAATGGAATCAGGACACAACCTAGCCTGATTACTTTGCATCATCTTGCACATATTTTGGAGAGAAAAACACCAGAGGAAAATCTCAGAGCTAGAGGGAAGCGGAATATTTTGGCCCTTTGGAGCCCTCACCAGCAAGTGAGTTGCGAGGAGCAGCCACGAGGATCATAGAATCATAGAATGGTTTAGGTTGGAAGGGTCCTTGAAGATCATCGAGTTCCAACTCCCCTGCCATGGGCAGGGACACCTCCCACCAGACCAGGTTGCCCAAGGCCACGTCCAGCCTGGCCTTGAACACCTCCAGGGACGGGGCAGACACAGCTTCTCTGGGCAACCTGTTCCAGTGCCTTACCACCCTCAGAGTGAAAAATTTCTTCCTAATATCTATTCTAAATCTACCCTCTTCCAGTTTGAAGCCATCACCCCTTGTCTTATCACTACATGCCCTCATAAGAAGTCCTTCTCCAGCTTTCTTGTAGGCCCCCTTCAGATACTGGGAAGTTGCTATAAGTCTCCCCGGAGTCTTCTGTTCTCCGGGCTGAACAGCCCCAACTCTGTCAGCCAGATTCTATGATTCTAAGTGAGCTGTGAGGAGCAGCCATGAGGATCCGCAAGCTGGACCTACCCTGAGCTGCGAAATGCAGAGACAGGGGTTTGGGGGGATGATAATAAATAGAGACAATGGAAGTAGGTAAAAGACGCGTTGTTGAGATAACATAGAGTTTGGAGAATATTGTGGGTGTCTTCCATAGCCCTGAAGTGTACCTCCCAGACCGGTGCTCCTCAATGCTTGGTAGAGTGCTGGTGCAAAACAAAAAGAGCGCTGATATCCCTAAAAGCAAGTAGGGGATATGTAGTAATGAAGAGGGAAAAGACTTAATAATGTTAACTGTTTTCTGGATATTTTGATAGATTTTAGAATAGTTGATAGGAACAGGATCTGTTTATTGATTTTAGACCTTTAACCCAAGTTAAGGGAAAAGAAACAAAAAAATGGTCAGCGACAGCTGTAACCTAGCCCAGGGCATAATACCAGGCTGAATCAGGCAACCACAGGATGAAAAATTTAGGCTGAAATTCTGAAATTCCAATCTAATCTGTCCAAAAGCAGGGTGAGAATTCATTTCCCTTGTTGTATTAGCATAAATGTTGCTCTGTGCACGGAACTCCTATTGATGCTGGGATTCCTACCTGCAAGTAGAATGAGATCCTTGCTTCATTTTTACTTTACTGGAAAGCTGTTAGCATTTCTCAACATCTTACAACGTACACGTGCTAAGTATCAGGACTACCCAAGCAATAACCGGGATTTATGTGTCGTAACTATTTGGGCTATATAACACCTGCAGAAGAGGAGTTTTAGCTTGTAAAAGGAGGCTGGTCTTTCGCACGGGCTGTAGTGTACAACCAGAAACAGAGAGTTAAGGACACAATGCTGAAACACAAGTGATGAAATCGCCACTGTTCATGCAGCAGGTAAAAATTTGTTTTGGAGGGGCTGGCACCATCTGTTACTACCTGTAAAATGGCAATTCCTACAACTTATCAGCTAAACCAAGGCTGTAAAGGGGGACGGAAGCTGCTACTTTCTCTGTGTGTCATTGCGGGGTGGTGGGAAGTGAAGGGAAATAAAATTGTCCACATTAGTTGATACACAGGCAAAACTGTAATTTTGGAGGGGGGGATGTTGTTTGCCTTAAAAGCTGTGTAAATCAGCTTGAAACTGAATTAAACAGGTGGCAAACCACCTGTACATAATGATTAACTGTGCTTACACAATAATTTATGTGAAAATGCTGTCAAACCCTGATAACACCACATCTGCTACTACTGTAGTATTGAGCAGTGTATTTGTATGTATTATTTCTTTGAAAAAGTAGTTAGGTATTATTGACCTCTCTTCCCTGAGGTAAGGTGTTTGCACTGGAAAGCTTAGTATCCTGCCTACTGGTGTCAGTTTTGATGTATTTTATTTGTCCATATTTCGTCATTTGAGCCAAAAATTCTGAAACTTTAAGTACTGCAAAATACCTTAATTATTCCAATAAACAATTATATTTTTAGCATTAAAAGTGGTATCGAAACACCTCGCTACTTATAGGCATGTAAATTTACTACCCTGCTTATATTTAAAGTCATACTGGAGTTTGCTTTACCTTTGAGAATATTATAAACAAAAAGTTTTGGGCTTTATTTAAATTCTATTGTGTGCATGTAGAATCAAAGGCAGATTCTTGCCAGACACTGTTTTAAACAAGGAGTAGCTCTAAGTCTGTGAATTTACACTATTATAAACAGAAGCAAAATCAGACTCAGACTCAATGGCATCTGTTCCCATCCTGTGAAGGCAGTTAAATCTGCACATGAAAGTACAGTGTTAACACAACATTCGTGAATTTTGGCTGATGTGACCACCATGCCACCCATCCATCCCGCCACTCAGGTGAAAGGCTGTTAAAAAGCTCCGAAGTTTATACCGGTTTACAAAGGGGAAGCTGAAATTCGGGTCAGTTTATTTTCATACACAGGGCTGAAGATAGCAATGATTTAGGACCTGTTTAATGAGATTTTTGGCCAGGCCTCTTGTGAAAAGGCTCCAGCTTTCCTCAGTTGAGTGTGGCAGTCCCCGGGTTATTGTTGGTTCAGCCACTCACCAGCAGTGTCCATTTGTATCCAACCTACACCCCAGTGGGAGAATTCAAGTTTGGTGGCACTCTTTAATAGCTTGCATGGTTGGGAGGTACTACAAGATGCTTGAAAATGGCAAATCAGATTCACTGGTTTAGAAAAAATAATAACAATTGTACTTTTTAATGAACTGTTACTAATGGCCAATATTATCCCATTTACATCATAGCAGCATGTTCAATTTATTGTACATTTACATAGATGTAAATGGCCAGTCAAGGTGTAGGGAACAGTAAAATATTTTAATATTTGAAGTAACTAAGTCTTTCAGGTGACTGCTTCTTTAATGAATTTTTGTAAAGCACCACATCTATGTATGTGTTTTCTTATTAAATAAATTTTAATCACTGTAATGTTCTTTAAAGGCTTAGCAGAAAAATGTAATTCCCTCGTAAACTGGCGACTAAACACACAGATATATCTAACCAGGGATACAAAACCAGAAATTTGTTCACATTATAAGTCAATGTGTTATTAGGCTTTTTAAATTATTTAGCTATAAGACTAAAATTACCTTTCACATATATTTGCATCTTCTCCATCAGTTTAAAGGGAAACTGTTGGAGAATGAAGGTCAAGCTAAGAAATGCCACTGGAATCCCTTTTATACAACTCAAAGAACTTTTTTTTTGGTGTTCAAATCTGCAGGGAATCTTACTGGTGAACACTGGAACTAACTACCGATTTTTTTTTTTAAAATGTATGTATCATGCATTTGTGAATGCCTGGCTAATAGCAGACCTTTATGTACCTTTGGTTTAATATGTGTAAATGGCATATCTATAGTAGGGAACAGTACAGTTGCACTACTCACTACGTTGATTTTGTGCTAATTGCATTTTCCCATAGCTAGTCTCCATGGGCAACACAAATCTTAGCCAGGATTATCCCAGCTGTTTCAGCCTGTGGGATAGCTTTGACTGCATGCCATGACATTAGAGCTGAAATGATAGCCGTGGTTCCTGATGTCCATGTAGCTGCCTGCCCTGAGGGAGCTGGGCTTGCTGACTGACGGGGTTCATCCCAGGCCCTTGCACTTGTTTTTCTTCAACACGTCTTTAAAAGCAGAATTCATCTCTTCCCTTCCAGATCCAAACCACTTTGTTAGTTAAACTGTAATACAGAGAATGGTTTTAAAAATCCTTACAATCAGCATCTTTTCAGTATCGCTACAGTTTTCACAATTACAACAGTACCAATGATTTGGGGAAAGCACAAGAGTAGAAGATGTCATCATTTATTCCAACGTTTATTTAGGGGCTGATTTTTCAGCACACAAAAGGGAAGGGTAGGAAATGAGTGAGAATTAGGCCCAAACTTCATGCCTTTAAGAATTGCCATAATAATTTTAATCATGCCTTGGGCATGAGCGGCAGCATCTTTTGCAAATTTAGCTGCAGCAGCTCAGCATATTATCTGTGTTGGCTGTCCTCTGCCCCACATGTCTGCCAGAGGTTACCCTCGAGAAGCAGGAACAGCAAACAGACTGTCTGCCTGACCCTCGCTATCTCAGTCCACAGCTTCACAGGTTAACACAGACTCACTTGTGTTACGAGTTTAAGCCAATACACCACACCGAACTGGGGTGGCTGTTTGAGGCACATGTTGCCTTCTAACATCCTTGCTGCAGGAGCATCAGCCTCTAGCTTGTAGGCTGGCTAGAGGGCTGAAAAGTACAGCTTCCAAGTGTGGTCAAAATGTATGCCAGCTTGTCTAACAGAGACATCACATGGAAGTAATTTCATGTATTTGGGGTATTTAGCCAGCCCAAAATTAAGTGTCTGGTTTGCTAGTCTTCTTAGGCTCTCTCTGAAGAGAAAGATGGGCACTTAGAGAAAAGATTTATCCTATGCTGTAACATATATCTAAGACTATCTAAGATGAAGTGCCCTCTGGAGGTGCTTGTCCCTCTCCATTGCCTGTAGAAGGAGCCTAAATAAAAAGGTTAGAGTAGTAACACAATTTTTTGACAACCAAAGTTAGGTGAGATTAATCCCACTGCCAGTGGGTGAATATCTGTGGGATGAGAACCCCTCTAACAGTGTGCCAGATTAAATCAGGACAAGCTCCACCAAAGTCGGTAGATGGTCACTATTGTGAGCTGTACTGAAGTTCAGTTTATGTTTTTTTTAGAGTGCATTCATGTTGCTGAGGGGTTAATTTAAACAATTTTTGTGATGGTTTAGCTTTGAGAAATTGAACAATTGTATCACCAAGCTAGCTTAAAGAGGTAAAAACTTCTCTTCAGTTGAACTTAAAGTAATCTAGTTTGGGAGCATTACAAAAAACTTTTGTAGACATTTATTTGTCTTCATTTATACATTACTTTCATGCATGTCAAATAAACATTACAACTTCAAAAACAGCACTGTATTGAGCTCATAACATGCTGGAGTTTAGCTAAGCCCTTCAAGTTCTTTCTATGCTGGTCCTATTTTGTCATGGGAGAAAAGATAAGGAAGAAAGCACCCATTACAGTAAACCTATCCTACTATGATAATGAAATAATGTTGTTACAAAGAAAGAAATCAGTGCATGAAACCCTCTGAAAATTAAAATTCTACTTGGAACTCCCACAAGATGTCACAGAGGCTCACAGAGGAGTTTTAATAGTTTCTTGGGAAGAAAAAACATGCTTGAAATAAGAAATTCTATTGCAAGGAGCTTTTGGATAGCTTGGAGAGTGTCTGAACAATAACCCAGTTTTACAGCTGACACAACCAAGGGCAGACAGCTGTTGGGATAGAAGTATCTGGAATTAACATAATTCTTCCCACTTTGATTTTTCTTTCCTGATTTGTAGGCACGAGGAACTCCAGTGCACATAAAATTCCAGTGTTTATTTTGCATGTAAAACTAAGCTCAATTCACACAATTATTTGACTTTACTGAAAAAAAAAGAAAGAAAAAGTTCTGCAAGGTATTGCAACAAGAAAATAATCCTGTATCAAACTGGATGCTTTATACATTTTCTTGAAATTGTGTTTCATTGCAGAAGGCCATAAGTCCTACCAAGGCTTTATGTCAAGGACTTATACCCAGGACCTAGGGCAAGCCTTTGCAGAAAGCTGAATTTCAGCTTTCATGAGCATGCAATCAGTAGGTTCTCACTTTTTTCTTGAAGTTATTTCTTTTAATCTTACAACGGATCTATAAAAAAATTATTCCTGTGGAGTCAGAGCTGCTTTATTATAAAAATTATTTTTTCCCTGTGGGACAGAAAATATACATGCGCCCACTGAAACTTCCAGTACATTGATTAAAGCCCCCTGATATTCCACAAGCCTACAAATGGAGTTAAATGATGAGAGTATCTGTTCCTTTCTATCTGAAGTTCAACCTCAGCCCATCAGTTTTCAAAGTCTTCATTAACTATCTTAAATTCACACCCTGAAGGTGAGTATAAAACTAGTATAAAACTAGACTTGCCTATCTCATTGTAAAAAAATGAAAATCTCCAATAGCAGCCACATTTCTTTTCTCAAAAATGTGCAAAGAGTAATTAAAGCTCTTCTGATATACCATAAAACATATTTTTATGTCATTTTTCTAAATTAGTCCTGGTCATTAATATTAGAATGCCAACAGACAGATTCTTATCTGCACGTACCCCTGGAGGCACCTCTCAGAGCACCCATAGCAATGACAAGAATACAAAGGAGATTTGATGTTTGTGAAAACACTGCTGCAAACTCTCTGGGTTATCGTAACAGGGCCAGGAGTCCCCTTGATACCCACATCTGTGAAGGAAGGATGCATATGTGCCACTGCATCAGAAGCAATACGCTCTTCATGTAGTTGCACGTGTGCCGCTGTGCCTGTGCTGTTATCCACAGCTCCTGTTTCTGTGTTGCTGGTTCTCTGCATTCACAAGTAGAACAAATAGCATAACAATCAGTTAGGAGAGCTTCAAATACCAATTGCAGTGGCAACGTTTCCAGTACGATTAAAATTCTAGCCTAACTCACATTTGATTTGGGGAGTCACTACTTCTTAACAGGATAAATGGAAGAATCCATTGAAAAAATACATAACATGTATTTTCTGTCTCCAGCTGAGCCTATATAGTCAGTTGGCCTCTGGACCCTTGGATTTTATATCTATCCCATCACTTTCCAAGCTATAATTCACTCCTTGTCTTTCAGCACTATGCTAACATGAACAGGCTTTTTTTTTTTTTTACAATACAAAATCCTCTGACAAATACATTTGATGACTCATAATTGTTCTGCTTTGTTTCCTGCAGGGATGCCAAAAGCATTATGTCCGTTGTACAGGAGTTGACTGAATTTATTAACGCTTATCATTAATATTAAGCATGTCATTTCCTTTTAAAAAAAAATAATCACCTCCTCCATTGTGAAGTGAGTTGGGTTTTTTTTCATAAAAATGTAGAACAGATGTAAATCTAAAATAATCCACTCAAGCATTCAGAAAAAAAACTAGAGGAAGAGGCCTGCCATCCTCTATAAAACACTGGTTTGGAAGCTACAGTCGCCCCAAAATGATGACTCTGTTCTTTCTCTCTGTGGATGCCTCCACCTGCTCAGATTTTGGGGCGAAAGTTCCTTGAGCACATGGATTGCAGGCTGGGTCACCTCTGAGTTGATTTCTTTCTATTACACAGGGTAGAAAAGGTCCTCCTAGCTTGACACTCCATGGCAGTCTCTAATTTATCCACATTGTGTGAACTTTGTTCTTTTCTGCAAGTTAATAGAAGACATTAATGTTTTGATGAATGCTCCCAGCACCCAACAACTGTGTTGTACTCACGTCATGTTCTCCCATAAAGATCCTGCTATTCTCTTGAAACTGGTATGGGCAGCATTGCAAAAAGCACGGCAAAAATCTGTGCTGGTAGTGTGGCAACACTTCTTGATTAGACGATGTTTCCCTTCATTTAAATCTCCCCATCTCTAGTACGCTGTCATTTCTTAAGAAAGAATTCTTTTTATTTCCTCTCTTTTCTGTGTTATTGTCCCGTTGATGTCAGAAGTTGTGCCAATAAGGAATATTGGCAATTCTGCTTTTTGACAGTGTAGATGTGTCTGTTCTTTTTAAAAAAAAAAAACAACAAAAATGGAATTACAGCGCTTGTTCTGATAACGTCACAGATAACAAAAAGTTTTAGGCTGCAGAAGTTTGAAGTGGGAGAGGGCCCAGAACAGAGACGCAGGCATTAGGTTACTCAGGTCCCTTCTCCCAGTTTGAAAAGCTGTCCATTTGTACAACTGTGTGCGTTTTGGTGGGGCATCCATCCCACTGCCTTTGTCCTGGCCATGAGAGGGTTTCCTAAATTTGGACCACCATGAATACAATTAGAGTTTAGTTCAGACTTTGGCCAGGGTTCCCTTTTTTAACAGTTTTGTTGCTCCTGTTTGGGTTTTGATTTTTTTTAAACAGTATCTGGGCTTGTCATCTACCTCCTCTTCTGATGGCCGTTAAGTGCTGACACAGAGGAAACACATACAGTCTGGTGTGGCTGCTCTCTGCGTGATCCCTTTCCTGACCATTTTTGGTGGGCAGGTAGTCTGCATTGAAGCACCCGGTGATTCCTGACAATTTAGTGTGAGAACCAAAATAGTACAAATGTTTAAAATGTTTTTTGTGCAAGGGTGTGCTTCTTGGGTTTTATTACTATGTTGTGGTAATAAATGCATGCAGCAAGGTACTACATGCTGAAAAAAGAGGATGTTAACTTTTGGTGCTTGTGATATCAAGGTTAAAAAAATATTTAGCAGCTATTAATTACACTGAACCTCTTAAAATAAACATCAAAATAGAGATGTTGGTCAAAAGTAACAATCAGGAAATGATGGAATTAACAATGCAAATAGTAGTAGCCAGCTTTTGTGATCTGCTTCCTAATTATTTTTTCCAGACACCACAGCTCCTCGAAGCAGGATGTAGTGTAATAACCTCAGCTGGCACTGAGACAAATATTCCTTTTATGAGCTGAGATTCATCTCATCTGACTGTAGATGTCCCAGAGGTAGATGCTGAAGTCTACACCAGTTATTCCTGGTTTCATCTAAAGCTGGAGAAGATAAAGAGGAGCAGTGGCCACAGAAAGAATTTATTTCACACAACTTAGACATTTTTCTTGGGCTGGAGTAAACCCCCACTGGAAGTGCCTTTTCCTCCTCCTTGGCTATAAAGAGACCTAAGGATGACAAGGGCAGACTTAGATACCCAGCTTTAGAGATGCCAAAGAGAGGAAAATAAATCCCCAAACTAAACTCCTAGTCCTAAACAAATATGAACCAAGTATTCCCTGAAGGATGGAAAGCTGGAGGCAAACTGCAAATCAGTCTATTACACTTTTAGCCATCTTCATGATTCTTGGAGGTCTTATGAAGAATTTATTTGAAAATCTATTGAAATAGAGGTCTAGACTGAAGGCTGGTGTGAACAGCCAGAAGTCCCTGACAACTAGGAGAATTACTCTGCCTTTCACTGGATGTTTACCAGTAATTGCTTATTTTAAATCTGAGTGATTTCTTGACAATACATTTTAACATTTTTTTTCTACAATGACCTCTTTAGCTAATGACTTAGATCAGACATTTATTTGCATTTGCTTCACTCATTGTTTTTCATAGTCGGTGACTAAGTTCCTGCTGTCAGCAGATGAGTTCCCTATCTGTCCTTAATAAAGAGAGATCTAACAACAGATGTAGGTTTTTTTCAGATGTTTTCAATTCTGCCGTTAGCATGCAGTCACTCAATACTTAAAAGTAGACATTGAATGAGACTAAGATATAGCAGCACCTGTTTATATAAAAATTTCAGGACCAACTGTCTCACAAGCCACTTGAACCAAAGACATTAGTCCTTAAGGTTCTGCACATGAGCACTGGATTTATGAAATCAGCAAGGAACCGTGAAAAATGTTGCAATACACTGGTTAGGACAAACATGGAGTCCTTGAATCTCAGCGTTGTTTATGTTTTGATCAAGTTCTGCATTTTTTTTTAAATATTTTTTATTTAATTTTTCTGTATTGAATAAGTGTTGGTGTTGCATGATCAAGCTGACAGACTGGAGAAAAGCACTGCCATGACATGGGGTTTGTCTGATAGTCTTACCAGCGTCATGCAGTTACTCTACATTTTGTGTCTGTTATTTCTAATTTCTCTCCCGCCGGCCAAGGCTATACTGAGGACCAAGAGGATGGTCCAAGGATCCAGTCCACTGGCCAAGGCTACACTGAGGACCAAGAGGATGGTCCTGAGGATGTTTCCCATTACTCTGTACTTCATTTACAATAAATGGCTGTGTGCATGCTGAATACCTACCTTTAGTGACTCAAAAAAGCAGTTTATTTCCCCACATCCCTTCACCATGAATACTAGACTTCAGCTAATGCCACTTGAGTCTACCAATGTTGCCACAAAGAGATACCTAAAAAGAAAAATGAGAAAAGAGAAAAGAAAATGCTTAATGCAGACATTATGCCTCTGTTACAACTTGCTTCCTTTGCATCCTCAAAACCACACTATGTGCTACGTGGCCTTTTAAGCAGAAGTTCATTCCATTGTGTGCAAAGAGTGACTGATTTTTGCAACCACATTTCTTGGTCTGAGCAGGTACACCTCATTTGTGCTTTCCTCCCTCTTTTGTCACTGATATGAGAATAAGTTAACACCATGTTTTGCTCACCTATACTTTTTGGAAGGTACCTTCAACATGGGAATTCAAACAGTCAGTGATCATTCGTCTTTTATATGGGTCAGAGTACTTGTCCAGCTAAATCCTGGCTGCAGGGGAGACTGTCCTGAAAGGGTTAAAGAAATTGTTTAGTGACAAAATTGGAAATCATTGCTTTGTGACAGTGCAACCACAAAACATCTGACCTTATGTGTTAGGCATTGGAAAGACTGGCAAATATCTACAGAGGGTGGTCACTAATGTGAGAAAACCTCTAAGAGTCAGAGACATATTTGATGCACACAGTCCATGTGTTTTCTGCTTTGTTGTCTCACACAACTTTGGTTTATGGGAGGTGTAATAGTGTTAGGGTTACTGCGGTAGCATACTTTCAGAAGATCAATTTTTCAAACATTTCTTAGGAGCCTAGCTTTAGGCTTTCCATTTTGAACACCAAGCTCCCTAAGTGGTCTCTTTTGTGCTGGTGGGTTAAAATGCATTGCTCTGGAGTATTGGGGAAAGTCTGCCCTACACACGGACATGTGGTGCACATGTCCCCATGAGAGCACCAGCCAGGCCACCCCGACACTAGAAGCAGGGCAGAAGTTGGTGTGTTTGGAGTCAGCGGGTCCTGCTGCAGGGCAGGTTTTAGTAAATCAGGTGATTAAGCACAGAAAACTCAAGCAGTTTCCTGTGGCATTGAGAGCTACTCTGTTGCCTGCTTTGTTTACGCCAGAGACCAAAAAACCCCAAGTTGGCTGATGCTACTGAAGAAGGTATCAAAGATGTACTTCATCCTTGCAGCCTCCCTCACTGCTGCCATGCCTCCATCTCCCCAGCAGCAACAGCGAGGCTCCCCTGCAGGTCCCCCCGTTATCCAGAGCTCTCTCCCTCCCAGGCCAGGAGCAGTCTTTGCCTGTGCCCATGAAATGCTCTGAGCCCGTCTTTCCAGAGCGAGTATCTCCACACAGTGTTACCCTGCGCTGTGTACATGGCACACATCTTCCTGGAATGAGCTTTACTGTGCAATGCAGAGATGTGCCCTCAAAGACACAAAGAGTTAACACAGTGTAATTTCCCTAATAAAACTAAAGGCAGTGCATCATTTTTTTATAAGCTATGGCAGGCTGTGTGACACCATGTAATTTTTGAGGAATTTTATACTTTGCAAGGAAAACAACAATACCCTGTGTCTTTTTAAGACTGTTTTTTTTCTGTCAAAAACATCCATTTACTTTGTCCTGATTGCAGTAGTAAATATTGCGGTGAAGACATTTAATGACGGCTACAAAGATTCTTTTATTTTACCTTGTGAAGGGACGTTTCAGAAGTTTACTGAGCATAATCATCTGCATATCAAGTAAATGAAAAATACTATGGACTGTATATTGCTGAAGTAGACCTTACAGGAATAAATGCAACAGAAAAGCAGTATGCAGCATTAATACATGCAAAGTATCCCAAACCTTTCCATTGCCTATTTGGTAAACAAGTATCTCTGTGCAGCACAGATAGTTAAAGGTAGGAGCTACCATCATGTCTGTTAGTGCCATCATGCTACCAACAAGAGACAGTATGAGCAGCTCAGGTCCCCATCTCTCCCCTGCTGCCTGGCTACATGTGTGGAGAAGCATGAGCAGCATCCCTGAGGCTGATACAGGAGAGACACCCACCTTGCAGACACTCAGGAAGCGATCCCAAAGACAATCTTATCTCTGATTGGAAGTATGATTCCCCTTTGGCAGCCTGGCTGGGATAACGTGCCTATGCATCAGTCCTTGCACACGGTCACGTGTAAAATTAGGCCCGGTATGATTACAAAACAAAGTCAGGACTACAATACATGGTGATCATTGAAAACCAGCTTCTTTTGGCATTATGTCTTGCAAGTGTGACATAACTCAGTCCCTGCTGCCTGGGTCAGGAAAGTTGAAATGGATGACCTTTTTAGGAAGTAAGTTTTGCTCATTTGGTTTAAATAAGAAAACTCTGGTCCCAGCTGTAGGGTTCCCCTTTAGCAGTTGAGAGGACTGGGAATAATATAGGGTGTTGATTTACGTGGGAGGAGGAGCTGACCCTTAGTCTGAGCTCAGAATGGGCTGGAGGGCCATTGCCCTGTGCTCTGCTCTGCTGAGTTTGGAGGCAGAAGTTCGTGGCTGTTGTGCTGGCTGATCCCAGGAAGCTGAAGTGCCCTGGAAATTTCACACTGAGCTTCCCAGGCATGCGGAGTCACGGATGCCCGCTGGCACCTCAAGATTTAGCTCCCCGCCTAATGCAGGACCTCATGAACTTTGTGAGCAGCAGTCATTCAGGGGGTTGGAGACTGACGTTCACCACCAGCAGAGTTTAGGCAGTGTGTGAAACAACCTGCGGCTGGCCATAAGTCTCCAGAGCTGGCACAGACCCTGACCCCGGGGGCTACAGCCTGATAATTGCTTTAGACCAAATGCCGCAGCTTATTCTCTAGCCATAGCTCTGCCACAAGTTACGAATGACTTCTTTACAGACTTGCTCCATGGTCACCTCCCCTTTGAAGGACCACCACAGCCCTGCTGGGCTGTAGTCCTCATATAAACTTTCATATGAGGGGACAACATCTCATTCCTTTTTTTTTTCAGCCCAACATCTCACCAGCTACTCTGAATTATTCTTCTATCAAACTTATTTATTTTTACTCCTACCCTCTCAGAAGCACAAACCTATTTTCTGGCTGTGTGTAACTGATTTAAATGCTTGCTTTTCTGAAGCAGTATACAATTTAATGGAATCCTTGATTACTGCATATGCTAGTTATTGTTACCACTACATTGTACTTAACTACATTTTTAAAACTATTTTCTTATTGATGGGTATTTCAAGCCATTCTTTCATAGCTATAAAGGACATAGTCAATTGTAATAGAAGTAAGATACATTTCATCTTTTTGAAAAACAAGACAAGAAAGTACATTTTAATATATACTCACATTTTGAAATGATAGAATATAAGAATAGGAGTCTCATGAACCTAAAGATTACTAATGGAAAGGCTACTTAGTTTTTAATGCTGTATTTTTCAAGACTATGTTGAAGGGGCAATATGCAGTAGGCACAGCCAGTGCTAGACACTTGGGAACAACGTATAAGAGTATACAAAACTGTTTTGATGGTTAAACAGAGCTATATGTTGCATGTGATTTTAAAAACCTCTTGATGCAGCACAAAAAGTAGAAGGACTACCTACAAGTATTGTAACTCAATTCCTGTTCTGATCCTATGCAGCTACTAGAGGAGGAGATGCAAGAAATTATTGTAATAGAAGGCAACATAATTCATTCGCTCTTGGAAACGGCATTAACAGAGATAGCCTTTAGGGGCAAAACCCACAACAAGGAGTGTGGAGCCAAGAAGAGTGGCTCAGTGGAGTGGAAAAGTTGGGGCAGAGGACCTTAAGATCTCATTATATACATTTCAGGGTTTTTTTCAGCTCTGATGTGCTCTAGTGTGGTCCTGTGGTCTGCATGCCCACGAGCAATAACAGCACTAGCTGCTCTGCTAATGCAATCTCCAGTCTAGTTTCACTCCAAAAGGAATTTGCTATGCAGAGATCGCACCTCAAGGCAAGCAAAGGCTCACTGAGGACAATGGAGACATCTGCTATACAGGCACACTCCAAATCCCAGCTAAAATGCCAACGTAACACACCCCGATCTTCTGCTCAACTGGCAAAGCCCTCCTGCTCATGACCTCAATTCTGAGCTTTTATTGCGGGTGGTATTTGAAATACCAGGATTTCATCTGAGTGTTGGCCTTGCATTCCTGCGGAGCTGAAGCTTAAACACTGGCCTTACGCATAAGAGGCCTCTTCTTAAGTGGATAAATGGCACCTTAAATGGGTTTTTTCTTCTGTTTTTTTGAGTATGAGTTTGAGTGCAAATTAAGGCAGATGCAGCTACAACAGAGGGCGTACGTCCAACAGGAATGACCATCTTCCACTACTCTTAGCGTGGTACTTCCATGGGTAATTACTGTAGGCTCGTAACAAATGTTGGCTGAGAGTGCTACTGTGAAGTATTGCTCACAACATCCATGCAAGAAGTTTCATGCTCAGCACTATATGCTGAACTGCTACTAGTTGCAGGAGTCAGCGGGACTCATTCAAACCTCCTCCAATGGTGATGGATGGATGACTTTATATTGACAGAGCCTGTGAAGATAGGAGTTACAACAGTGTTGAAGTGTAGATGCAAGTGCTTTAGGGACTCTTAAAGTCTTAAAGCAACTTTTAAAAGAATCTTAGAATTTCCCACTACTGTGGGAAAGGAGTTTTTCTAGAAATTGTGGGAAAGTTGAGGAATTGTACTAGAGTTTAACACCTTTCTGTCACAGATGGAGCCTCTGAGGTAGAAACTAGTTAATGAGTAGCCTGATGTCAAAGAGCAGCTGAGGGGACTGGTAATGAAAACCTACTATCCTTGTGCCCAGAACTGCTGTTTTGTCCTCCTGAACAGCCTGCTGGAGCTGATCCTGCTCTGAGCAGGAGGTTGGACTAGATGATCTCCAGAGACCTCTTCCAACCTCAACTACTTGGTGATTCTGTCACAGTTCCACCATTTTTCTCTGATCTGTGTTTCACCCATGGGCTTTATAATCCTGGAAGAAAATCTGATAAGGATCTAACCATCCTTCATTTTGGGTTTTTAAAAGCTAGAAATACCATACATGACTCCCCAGCAGTGTGCTGAGGCTATAGCCTTAGGGTCTTGAAAGTCACATGCATACGAATATCAAAGAATTCATCTTCATTTGGGCTCTTATGGAGCCTAAATTCACCGCCTAATAGGAAATCCATGTGCTTATGCATGCAAAGTGCTACAAGGTCAAGAAAACTTGTCAAGAAAACCTTTCTGATATGCCAAGATCTGAGTTCAGAGACCTGCTTCACCTAACACAGATGAGGAGAACAGATGCTAAGTCAAGCTGGAGCAATAGCGATGTTACTGATACATGTCACTACCCTGAACTCAGGTGTCATGTGGTTAAGCCAAGAGGAACTGAGAAAGCCTTATGATGACTAAAGGCCATCTGTGAGCTTGAGACTGTAGTGCACTTTCAGTCACTATCTCGGTTTCTTCAAAGATGATATTTTTTTAAAACACTATTTTCCATTTGATTTAGAGAGCAATCTATTTAAGTTGTGTATATGAATCAAGGTATGCAAAAGCAATTTTTTTGGCCTACATTTTATTATTTCCTGATCTGATTTAAATCTATTATGACTTACTAGTATCTGTTTACATCCTATATGCCATTGGCAATCGGTATAAAAAAAAAACCCACTTCTGAGATACTACGTATATGATGTGGTAGTTCATGCTCTGGATAAGCTTAAGCTCTAGTCTGTATTCTGGTACCACAATTTTTTATTATTATCATTATTTTAATTATTATTAACATAATAAACAGCTATGCCTATTTGGAAGAAAACTGAGTTCTTTCCACTAGTGAAGAGAAACTAAACAAATCAGAAATGAAGCAAAAGCATATGACAATGTTGTATTCATGTTCCTTCTATTTAATTCGAAAGAATGCCCCTTTTGTGCTGACACTGAGGTTGTAAGTATTATAATTAAATGTTGTATTAACATGGGCCTAGCCCACTACAGTAAACACTACCTTAGTAGGAGGTTTTTGCAGGGTTAATCAGTTCTATGTATTAAAGTATTCCCTCTAACTCTATTTATTCTTTTCATACCAACCCTACCTGTTTAACATTCTTTCCACTATTTCTATTCTTGCAACTTTACAGTTATTGTACACTTTCTCTTATTAACCTGTTCTAGAGTATCAAGAGAAAGTATAATTTTCTGATTGCAGTGTCTAATTCTGTCTCAATTACAGGTTTCTTTTATCAGCACCAGTACTCTGCCATGTTTTCCAAAAATACATAGTCCAACTAATTCTTGTTGCAGCTTACTTTTCATAAGCAAGGAGCAAAAGGAGAGATACCTAATGCCACTCTGCTCCTTTTTGCTGTACCACTGGTACACCTGGAGAAGGAGCATCTGGATCTCTCTCAAATATTTAAAGTGTTTCTTTGAATCTTTGTGAAACCAACAAAATATTTCACATTTTTTCGGGCTACAGAACTTTGAGAGAAAGGAAATGGATTTGTTCACCTAAATGATAAGAAAACACCAAATACACCATATAGAAATTGCACCTAGAGTATTTCCAAGGAGGTGACTAGATTCAGCTCCATGCGATGAAGATCCAAATGGTCCTTGGTAAGGAGAAACAGAGAGCTGAGCTGCGTAATTCAGGATCTACTTCTCCTTCCACATAAGAAACACTACAGAAATTCAAGACTAAATGAAATATGCTGTCCTAGAGATGCAATCAAATGGGTTTTGACAATTCTTGCTCTGGGAATTATCAGGAGGTGACAATCACTAGACAAGCTAAAAAATGTTTATTGCAACTGTGAGGGTCTCAAAGTGAATTTCCTTCTTAGGATGTTGTTGCTTAAATAAAATCAGACGACATAATCCAGCAAGATTGTGAGGCACAAATTTTAATGCTTCTAGAAATTGAAGACTCCAAACTCTGGGAACAGAAAGCATAGAGTGAAAGGCATATCTGTTCAGATTGGGGAGCTGAATTCAGGGCTTGACTTTAAAAATTCTGAAAAACTCACTGTTGGCTACGATGGGCACCTAAACACATTTGCCTGCAATCTCCGAAGCAGGACGTCACCCCACAAAGCAGCCAAGGTGACAGATCTTCTATCTAAGAAGTTATAAATCAAATATTGCAGGTTTTTACCTAAAGTAAAATCATATTTCCTCAGTGTTTCCACGTTCAAGAATAAATTATTTGCCTTTCAGCAAAATTTTAAAAACGCTGTAAGTTCTAAGATACATCATTGAACCTCACTGTGCTGTATCTAAATGCCTCATATTTGCTGTCTCACTAATTGATATCATATAGAATAGTCGGATTCCTCTTCCACTTAGTACATAACACCTGGTATTGCTAATGGGAGTCGTAGTTACTTATTAAAGAAGAGCAGATGTCTGTTCAAGCTGCAGTTTGCAGTGCAGTGGGTTAAAACATATAGCACAGTCTCAACCTTAAATTTCATAGATGATATGCTGGCCCTGTTGAAGTCAATTAAAATTTTGCCATTGATTTCCAATAGGGAGAGTGTTCCACAATACAGGTTTCTACTGTAAAAGAAATCAATATTATTTTAAGACTTTTACTGTCTGAATTCTGTTTATTTTTAATTCCCTTGGTTCCTTCCTGTGGACCAAGAGAAATTCATTCAGAGGACTTTGTGGACTGATAGTTTAATGAATATGATTTAGACATGAGGCAACAGCCTAAATCATATGGCATTGCTTTCAGTTTTCAAACTTCCCTTTTACAACCGAGGTGGTTTTTAGCACAGCAAAATGAAAAATTCACATACACTCCCACACAAACCCAAGACTATCAAACAAGATAGAACAAACTTCCCAAATATTTTGTTGATATGATCTGTTTTTCTGTGAACAGACAATATATGGATATACTTTATATATAATCCGCCCTCTCCATCATTAGAAAATGAGCAAAAGAAGGGCCTTTTTGAAAGAATGTTCAAGAAACTGTAGAACAGAAAATCGGTTTGCAGGCTGAGACCCTGCCTGCCCAGTTTTTGCCTAGAATCACTTTCCCCGACAAAGTTAATAATCCCTGAAAATATTAGTTTAAGGGATACACCGACATCATGTAGCTGTATATGTACTTCACTAAGTTGATACGAAATTGAACATGTATTTTTATTTTACAGTATACCAATTTTCAGATTTACAACATGTTTTTAAAAAGCATAACAATTTTATGCCTATTTTCAGTTAAAGGAGATTATTTAGTTCACAATGTCATTGCAGCAAGCAGGCTGGTTAAGCTACTACACGGCATATGATTTGATGAGATTACTTTAGCTGCTATGTATTAATATGTATACGTGGGGTAAAGTTTTAGAAAATTAAAAGGAGATGTTTAAAAAAGAAATGAAAGATTTTTCTTGTATAGCTTTGCTTTTAAGCTCTAGAAAGACAGCCTGGCTATTTGCATGTTTTGTAAAGTAGGAAGAAATACATTTATCAGCATTAAATGCAGTGCAATATACTTTACACAATGATATACAGAGTAGGCATGTGCGTATTTGTATTTTAGATGATGTTGTTCTTGCATAATTTATCCAGACAGTATACACAATTTTCCCTAAAGAGGGAATGTATCCAACATGTTCACAACACCCATACACTCCAAATATTTGGACCACTCTGAGATGTTAAGGGAGTTACTTCATGAGACAGCTCACACGCTCTCGATTCTCTGAGAAAATTAGGTGGTACCTTAATTAATGTTGAATTGCAGTGGAATTCCATGCGAGTACTTACGACATTCACAAGGCTACAGAATGAGTTAATTATGATCAGTGTTATTACAGTGAATACCAAATGAATTAATAATGCTGGCACACTCAAAATGAAGTGTTACCCAGAACTGTGGTAGAACACGTAAGGTTAAATATTATGTGATGAAAGGCATTATGCGCTCAGCGGGAAGAAGCAGAACTCGGTCTCTGTAGCTCCACACTCGCAAGCACGGTGTCTGCTAGCATCGCACACGCTTCATATTTGAACAAGTCGAACACGCATTTTCCCACAGGAACAAGTGTTCAGCAACACTAGCCACAGTTTAACTCTCCAGGGGGAGAAAACATACCCTGTAGAGAAGCGATATTTCGTAACAGCACTCAGAAGGTCTCCTTCTCCTACAGACAGAATTTTTCTGGGTTTATATAATGTTAAAACAGTTCACTGACAGGACGCTGGAGACAGCAAGAGCACCTGAATCTCCTACAGCATGCTGCCCCATGCCATGCTGTTGCTTACCAGACCCTGTGAGCTCTAGCTGGAATGAAACTCTGAAATACAACAACCTGACTGTCCCCAATAAATTATTGCTTCGTAACCTTCTGAAGTTAACCTGCCTCAAAATCGTCATGAAATTTTTGTTTAGATATAACATATCACAACAATTCATATGTATTATAGGTGTACAAGATGCAAAAGCATAAATGGATTTAATCAGACATAACTATTTTTATGCCTACTCCTCAAAAATACACAGAAATGAATTTATGGCTATTTGGCAGCCAGTGGGAATTGTGTTTATAAATGTTGAAACAGCTGTTGGCAAATGTAAGTGTTAAAGCAAAGAAAACAGCTTTTAACTTCTATTCATCAGGTTTGCAGTAAAGGAATCCTGGTTCCTTGCGAGGGCTAGGCTCTGATCCACGTACGCTTCCAGCAGCTTCGCTGAAATCCCTCTGTTCATTCCACACTCATAGGCACGGCAAAGAGATAAGAATTTGCCCTCTAAACTTTGACTAGTTCTTCACTGGCTCTCTTATTGTCTGTGATTACAAACACATATTATACAGTAATTCTCTTGGGGATTAATAGAGATGAATGGATAAAGTGAGGACTTACTGCACTTTTCTCTGCCTTAACCCTTAGCATCTTATGTCTAGCTAGAGATGCCTATACTGCCTAATGCATGTGCACCCACCTTTACATGTGGATCACATGCTTGCGGGTTTTGTTAAAGAGCATCAAGCACATACCTAAATGCGTGGGTGCTTAACTCCTGTGCTCTCCAGGGTGAGCGTGCAGCATCGCTTTCCCAATTTGAGTTTTAGGGTTTTTAGCAGGATCAGCCTACATTATACAAATACATGCATGCTGCCTCAATGTATGATTGTTCTGCATGCAGCGCTCCTGTCAAGTTCTCATAGTTTGGCTTCTATTTGAAAATCTCAGTTGGCATTTAAGTAATTTGTGAATTTTTACATTATATCAATGAATTATTTTGTGTTACATCTTTATTAGATTATTCCACTTCACTTTGGTGTACTCTAGACAGAAACAGTGGAAATACCTAACTTGCTCTAAAAAAATTCCCCTTCAAGTCCTAGATTTAAATGCAATGATTTTGATTTGAAAATAAGTGAACAACAGAAACCAAAATGGTCAGTAAAATCAATAGCACGACTTAGGCTGGTGCCAGGAAACTAACCTATTTATGAAATGGAAGAAAGATCCTGTATGGAACAGCAGTGGTCTCTGATCTGTCTACACTTATGATATTCAAAGTCATCATTTGTGAACAACCAGCAAGGGTAGAACTCACCATTACTGCGTAAGTACACTTTTAACTCAGAGCATGTTACAACTTTTACACATAATTTACAATTTTGAAGATGTAACTAAGAGCTGACTGTGTACATCACAGGCTTAATCCTAGTATCTGACTTTATCAAATGATGGGGTTCTCTTTCATTCCTGTACTCTATGTTATTGTGGAAATCAGTAGCATTTCCAATAAATTATAGATTGACCAGTACTAAAGACTCTTCGAAAACCTTACTCAGTCATCTCCTACTCAACTCTTTCAAGCTTCTATTAGGCTCCTTTGAAAACCATAGAGTGCCCTCTGTTGATCAAAATATATTCCTTTAAATTACAAAAGCTCTCACACAGCAAATGTTACAGTTTCATATTTTCCAATGCTTAAAAAAATGCTAATTTTGCAAAAGTGAAGGCATTCATTTAAAGACTGGTGTTAGAATACTGAAGTATTAAAAAGAAACAACCCACAACCTACTACCTTACTAAATATATGCACATGATCTTGATGATTGGAAAGATACATACCTGGCAATGCTAGTTGAAAGCAATTTCTTTCCCTGCATGCGCATGGGTATGCACATGGCCGTTCATTGGTGCCTACCGTCCCAGACATAGTTATACACATTTCTGCTAACATAATGAAAAATAGTATTTCTAAAAACTTGATGCAAACATTGATGCTAAATGCCACAGAATACAGTGAGCAACAAAAACTGTGAAGTAAGTGGTGATTACTTAATCCTACTATGGTGTCCCAAAAAGCAAAACAGCTGAGTGCAGCTTTTAGCTCCCAGGTTGTCTCTGCATGACACAGAAAAATTGATGGCCTGGCTTCCTGGTGACACTTTGAAACCAAGTTCCAGGGAGCCTTGATAAAACAGTAAATTTTATTGCAATTTTTGAGCAGGAATTCATAGGACGATGAGAATGGGCATTTTTTTTTCATGCTTTTTCCTTTCTCATCTGTTTGCCGGCTGAATGAAAGCATTGCTATACTTAAGACTGTTTTCATATGTTAATTGATAGAGGATGTCAACACTGAAAGTGATGATTTGCATTAAAATATCTTATAAAATAAGATATCCTCTTATATATTTTATCAAATGCTGATAACAGACTCACACTTCATGGTAAATGTTGAAATAAATAATAGTGTGTACTTAATATGTTAGTTAATTAAATAGTTCAATTTATCTTCTGTCTGTATCATTGTACAGGTAATGATTCATTTGTAGAAGTAATTGTTCTGTGTTATTTTATAATGAAGGAAGACCATTTTCCATTCTTCTGTAGCCATTTGAAGACATAGTAAAAGAAAGAAGAGTTCTGTAGTTTAATTTGTTTTATTGTATTAGGACTTCAGCACCAAGTATTGAAGAAACAGGTTCTAATGCTGAATGTCTGTGTATTCAGAAATATGGTGGTAAATATAAAAGCATATAGATAATTCACCTTCTGATTCAGGATAAATGGCTAGTAAATACAGTAAATTAACATTAATTTCCTAATATAAAACACATAGACTTAAGACAGAGGTCTGGAAATTAAAGAGGAGAAATACAGAAACTCTGTTCTTCAATGATCTTGACTCTTGCTTTCACTGTATTTATTCTCCAAATGTGATTTTTTTTCTAATGCTATAATTAAAACATATATTGATGAAACTGAGGGAATATGGTAATACAAATTTTTTAATGTACATTCATCAGCGCCATTTTTGCATATAAACTTTTTGTCAGGTCCATAGATTAAACCTGTTTCACTCGTGAAATTAAATATCTCAAATACATTTTTGTGGAGAAAAAAAAAAAGAATAAATGTCCAAAGAAAAACACAAGAATGTTTTGGAAAAGTAACAATATAGGTTAGCATTCATACTAATTTCATTTATTTTCCTTGAAATCTTAATGATTCTATAGTTTCATACACATTTTTGGTAACTACTTTTGAAAAGTAAATTAAATTTTAAAAATAATATTTAATAACATACAGAAAAAAAAGAATAATCAGATTAGTACTCCTTGCATTTTTTTTGAAGGAAAGTCTCACATTCATGAAAAATAATATAGCATTTTATTGCCAAACTGGAAGGAAAAAAAATGCTTTGGAAAGTGTACATTTAAAATAAGTTTCCTTTGGCTTACCGAAATAGTTTTTACAAATTCCCTCAAAAATAATGGAACTAATACGTAGAAATCACTTCCAGTGTGGAAAAGTCTAATTGCAGAATATTCCCATGACAACACAAAATATTTGCTATGTTTTCTACCTGTTCTAGCAGCCACAAGAGGGCACTCTGCTTTTGTTTGTGACTTGGTTCAACTACTATCTGTACTTTATGGATATGCTGTTTTACAATTAATATTCATATATTTTCCTTTTCCTTCCCATTTCAAAGATCGTATATTTTACCACAGTATACAATGAACTGCTGAAATTGTAAGCTCAAAAATCCTTAATGAGTCACTATACTTCTACAACTTGGCTCATTCAATTGATTGCAATTCCACCACCGGAGCTCTCAAAAACCCATTTTGTTGTGTTGAGTATATATGAGACACCCAAACCCACCGTTGCCGAGATTTGCTTTGTGGTGAGACTGGACTCCAGGGCAGCATTGAACAGAAGCAGGACTTACTCTCCCAAGTCACACAGGCAACAGATGCAGACTTTCTGTAGTACCTGAGAAGAAGGACTACACTGAAGGAAGATGGTGTGGGTGTAATCACACCTCCATAAAATCTCATTTTTGCTGTCAGGCTATGCCTTGACTGCAAAGTATTATACAGCCAACAGCTAATTGTAGGTTGTACTCCTTGTACCTGCCCCTAAAGTATCTATTCTATTAGTCATTTAAAACATACATAGTGGCTCAAACATGACATTTTTTTTCAATTTATATCTTCTACTGTCATATATAATATTTTCTGCCACACATAATAAGTAAGGAACATTAACAAAAGTTAATAGGTATATCTTCAAGCTAGACACAGAAGGCTGCCTTGTTTTTTCAGCATCCTAGACTATATACAGCTTTAGACCACGCAAGACTAATCTTCTAACTAGATTTCCAAGTAAGCTTTCCAAGAAGCAAGTTGTCTAGGAAATGCACAGGGCAGACCTTTTTGCCCCCATGCATTGCTCCTTTTCAGAAGCACAGGTTGCTTTTCCCTGAGAGTTGCAACACAGTTAGGGGAAGGATGCTGGTGTCTTCCACCTTTTCAGCCTTTTGACAGCCTGTCTCCACCTGGAAGGCCTTTCTCCACACTTTGTCATTAACAAAACCACAGGTAAACTCTGTCCCTTTAGCTGGGCCTTCACCAGACCCATACTGGTTCCTGGTATATGGTGTCACAGAAAGATGGATAACATTCACTCTGTATTTGTGATTTATCTATGTTAACCATCATTCCACCAAACTTCACTCAGTTCAGACGCTCAAGAAAGTGGATAGGATTTCCCCCATGGAAACCTTCCCTCTGGACACCTTCAAAGACATTTCCCTCTCTACGCTGACTGAGAAGCACAGGCACTGCTTCTTCAACCTCAAATTTCTTAAATTTCTGTCTCAAGCTATGTGCCCGATCGAGGCGGATTCTGCATGCAAGAGTTTCTAGCACAAACTGCTAGAACAGTACCCTATAGAGATCTGGAGGCGTAGGGAAGGGTTTTGTAAAACAAAGACAAGCAACCATGAAACATGAATTTTATAACATAGCTGGTGTTTTCTGCTTGGCAACATCCCTGGTGTGCTGCTAGAACCACATTGGAGAGCTCAAGTGTTCATAGACTATTAAAACATACGTATGACACTTTCACAGCTCCCACAAGGGTTGTACTGTTCGTTGCATGAATGGAGTAAAAGGTACTAAGAGGCTGGGGATGTCATAGCAATATCATAGCACGATACCTGTGACTAACCCAGTCATAAGCGATAAAGAATTAAAAGCATAGTTACTCGAACTGGAATGTAAAGAGGTGTAGCACTGATTTTTCTTTTCTCTGTCTTAGTAACTTTAGTTTCTTGAAGGAAGTAAGACACAACAGAAGCAACAAGATATGCTGAATATAGCCGAGTGCATAAACAGGTACGTTTCTCTGTCTGGCCTGGGCAGGTATCACTTGACTATCTCCATCCCCTGACCCTACAGCCGGTCTTTGCAGATGTGCATCAGGCCACTATTTTTGTAAAGCATTTCACAGTTAGGTGTTGATCACATAAGTGGCAAAATAAACTATGGCATTCCTTTCCCTCTGGAAGGGGAGGAGAAAATGAATTATGGGTTTGATTTGGTTTGAGGACAATTTAGCAGGGCAAACCTATTTACAAGATTATAGGTGTTAGAAAGTCAAATCATGTCAGTGCTTGCTGGGTGAGACTAGATTCACCCACATGTTCCTCTCTATTTTTCTGTAATTACTTGTGGTCACTCTACAACCAGCGAGTCAGCCATGACAGCAGATGACATGAGTCCAACGCCTCCATTGGCAGTAGCTGCAGAGATGGAGACCCTCCACCCCTGGTGTGAGTCAGCAGCTGGGTGTTGGGTCATATTTCACGTTGACAGCATTTCTACAACCAGCTGCTGTCCCGGTCTGGTATCTGTGTTCCTCTCGTTTCAAAACTGACCCTTCCCTGAGTTACGAACAAAAAAGAATGAGCAAGCTGCTTATGTGTATTCGAATATGAGCAGCTCTGGAAATAAAGACAACCAGTGCTCCGAGAGGGAATAGGGGATGATAAGATCTGTCAAAAGGCCACATTCAAGCTTGAGTCCCCTTTCCTTTACCCCAATCACAGAAGATGCAACAACTGGAGGTTTGATTTCATTCATTACAATGCTCATCACCTGCACTGAACAGAGAGGAATTTCCCTTGCTCTATTACCACTGCATGTTTTTGTATAATTTTGTATTCTTCGATAGCAAAATTATCAGGAAAAGGCAGGATCTCAGCAACAGCCATGGCATTGGTTGCAACTGCTGGAAGTATGCTGAACTGCACAGACCAATCCGTTACTCTGGCAGATAAATCTTTTCTCTTGTTTGAAACTCGAAAACACAAAGTTGAAAATTGCTCCCAGCTCCAAGTAATGAAAACACAATATATTTTCTTCATGCTGAATCCATCAAAAGGTAAAAATATATTAAGTCTCAAGTCAAACGACTTCCCAATTAGCTAGCCAAGTTTGTATCCATGAAAAATGCAAATTACAGATGAGTGATGAGATCTTGTATGTGTTACTGTTTTGCAGTCTCAGACTTTTTAGCTAGAATAGTAGTAATAAATAATGCTTCTGAGTGCTCATGCTGTGAAATTGCTTGCTGTTGTGAATACATCTCTTCACTACCTGCAGGTGCAGCAGTGAAAGTACAAGTACTGTTAATTACCCCTAAAGCAGTGAAAGAGGAAAGAAGGGAAGATCCTTCCTGGCAATGTCTTTCATGTAAACCCAGTGAATCTAGATATTATATTACGTTCAGGAACTCAACAGTGCACCTGATTAGAGGCTGGATGTGTCAGATACTCTTTCCTCTGCTCTAATCCCCTCACTCCCCTCCTGCCTCTTAGAAAGGTCCTTATTTAATACAAGAAAGAATTCTGACCGTTTTTAGACTGAGCAGGCAAAGATGTTATCACATAGCTACCTGTGAAGGGACCAGCCCTGCAAGTTCTAGGTAGTCCTTCCCCAGCAGGCAGATGGTGGTGGCGGCCTCTACACAGCTCTGCAATAACTCCTCTCCTCAAGGGTACAAAAGTGGCAGCCTTGAAATGTAGGTCTGCCTCTGATCCACACGCATCACTTTCCAGGGTAAAAACTTCGCTTTTCTTCTTGTATCCACTTGATGCTTTGGTGTCACCACAACACTTGTCCAGAGGTTCAGCTAACGCCAGCAGGGTTTACACTCAGTAACACATATTCTTGTTCTTCCAAATTCCAGACACCTCAAGGATGGTCACTGCTCTCACTGTTGCATGCTGAATTGAGAGCCACTAATTGCATAATTACATTTTAACACTATTCCAAGCAGGTATCTTAGAAGTAATCCACCGACTCCCTGGGGAGCTGCAGACCCTCTCAGATGATGACTGCATCCATTGCTTTTCTGTTTACTCTCCCCTTCAGAGTGAGGGTATCATACAGAAGTTAGAGTCAATCTAATTTATGATGCAGGTATTTCTTATGTGACACATAAAATATTGCAAATATATCTAATGTGTTACAGAAAACAGTTTTAGATAAATAATTTTTGTCTTTAATCCATTCAGTTGATGATCTCTCTCTGATTCTCCAGCTAATTTCACATCATTGTCCAACCTACACCCTCTTATCTTGTCCCTGCTCTTTATGTTGTCAAAGTGAATGTTGTATTATGTCAGAATAATGCATGTAAAGATGTTTGACAAAACAAGTCTGACAGTTTTGTAAAGGGGCAATACAACTTCGAAACGCATTTACCAGTGTCAACCTGAACATTTCCATCTGTATTTTCCAGTTTTGCAAGAAAAGTTGTGTAGCCTTTGCACAACTCTGTAGACTGCCATTTTTTTTTTAATATGGCAACAACCTTCATCTAGATTACTGCTACCAGCTGTATATGGGACATGCCAGGTTTCTTCACTCCAGATTTTGGGGAAGAGTAGATAATCTTTATTCAACAATGCTTTGTTGCTTTGTTTTTTAAAGGGAGAGAGAGCTAATTGAAAAACACAGGAGAGTTGGTAAAATGCACAAGGAAGTTGAAACGGATGTTGGTTCTTCTGACTTTCACGGGTTCTACTGGGTAGCTCTGTTCTACAGTTCCCCTAGCTGTAATACGGGAGTGATAATATTATGAGCCTAACACATTGACCTGATGAGTTTTATTTCACTCAGCTTTGCAAATTGCTTTGAGAACCTTGCTGATGTCAGCAAAATACAAGAGAGGCTTTTTTTCCTGTCTCTTTTTTGTTATTGTACCTGGAAGTTGTAATGTTTAAATAAAAATAATTTAAATTCATGTTTCCTTTGAAAATAAAGAAAGGAATGGAATATTTTGCAATTAAGATCACTTTGCATTTGCAAAATTTGCCAGCAATCAATCCTCATGCACAGAAAAAAGTTATGTGACAGATCTATGACAATTACACAATGAAAAGTCATTTAATTTCTCTTGCACACAGTTATTCTTCTTCATGTAAAACACTTCTGTCAACTGTATGCAATAACATCTCGTGTCTTGTGATAGAATAAAAAACAAACTAGAGTGTCTCCTTTTCTATTACTTCAAGATCTGATTTTTTTCAGCTCTTCCATTAAATGTCTGGCTTAGCTGCAGGATGAGGTAGCTCCACCAAAACACTTGTTATTGCAGGAGAGGATGTTCTGTCATGCACTGCGTGCTCTTTCCTTTCTCAGTCAACGCTATTTTATTTTTCAAGTTACGCCAAGATAACGTTGCACAGCTTACATGATAGGCCTGGACTTGAGATGCATTGTTTTGGCAAAGCTGCAGAGCTGAAATATTAACATTACTTTTGGCCATTCATAAAAATCTAGAGATGGTTTTAAGTCTGATAATACAGGTATAACTTTACTGTGTCGACCTCATCTCTAGTTAGTGAATTCCATTCTGCGCATCTTCACCACTTACTGGTTTCAACCGACTCTAGCTGCAGTTTTCAACGTGTGGTCTGAGGAAACCTAAGCATGGACGGACTATTTCTAAGACTTCCAGAAAAGCTAAATAACAAAAGCAAAGTCATTGTCATTGTCAAGAAATTAGACTTCATTTTGCAGATGTCTAGCTCTTCAGAGGAATTCACAGGGGTACAAATGAAAATAGTTGAAAATCATTGTAATATACTGGATCTAATTTTACTAAGTACTGGATGCAATTTAACTCACACTCTTTACAGAACATCTTTACCGCTCCCAGACACAAGCAAAGGAATGTGACAATACCTCAGAATAAAGTCCTCTAAGTCCACCTGATTAAACAACCACCATGATCAACCCATGGCAATTGCATTTCATTAATGTACACATTTATTTAAGTGGGGATCATGCAAGTCTAAATCAAAGTTTCAAGATTAAGGTGGCATTTACAGCAAGAGTGTAATTTTACCATCTAACAACATTAAAATGGGGTTTGACCTTAATCTGTATATGTTAATCTTACTTATGAAAACTGTACTTTCTATGCTGTTTTCAATGAAGCTTGGTCACATCCCTTGAGAAAAAAGAGAACAAATATTTACATATTTTATTGCAAGTGGATTACTTCACCATTCTTCCATTCTCTATAAAATTTGGAAATTTTACATTAAAAATATGAATTCCTAAAATTTCAAAAATACACCAAATACTAGAAGTATATTAGAAGTAGGATTGACGAGAAATGTTTGTAAGGTAGCATGGAGCTGCAAAGAGAGGCTGCTGTTATTTTCAAAAGCAGAAATTGTAAATCTATCAAAAACTCATGAAATTCATTTAGTGAAAGTTCAGTTTAAAAGAAATCCAAACTTGCTGAATTAGGAAACAGGAGATTGAAGCACCCAAGCGGCTTGGGGTCTGCTCTACCGTGGCTTCTGGAGGAGGGTTTTTGTAGCCTGGAAAACGTCTTCTGCTGCTATTTCTGCCAGAACATATATATGTTGTTGTGTTAAGGCGACACTTTATGAAAAGTATTGTTTCTTCACAACATCCCGTAAGTTTACCTTCAGAAGCGTTTTTTCATAAGAACTGGAGGTACATGGACAGCAACATGCATTAAAACACCAAGTTACTGAGGAAAGCAAAATTGGAAAGATGTTAAAGACTACTTTCTTTTAGAGGTATTTCTTTGGCTACTTTTCAAAGCATCTGAGGAAAGTAACAGGTTTTAGTGATTTCTTTCAACAAACGTTTCCACACTTACTATAAAAAGTTTTTTGGAGTGAGAGGAATAGGACAGAAAATCTGCAGATATTGTCAAAATTCTGTTATAAAGACATTAAAAAGAAATAGTGCTGTCTTCTGTCAAACAAGACTTTTTAAAATATTAATTACCGGTTTCACCACCATGAAGAGCTTCAGGAGGTGTAGCTGACTACCTACATTTCAAAGGTAGCAAAAGTCCTAGAAGACAAGGTTTTGCCAGTTTTGTAAGGAAGATGTGGAGGCTGGAAGAGCTGTGTCTTGCAGATGCACCTGTGCTCCCTTTGATACGTGAATTAGACAAAGATTTGTCTTTCACTTAGCTCTTTTCAGAATTTCTCTTCTTTGCCTGTGGGTAAGGAAATATTCATGGAAGAGAGAGCAGAGGAAGGAGGAACACTAGCAGAGGCTGTCAATGATCAGCCAAACTCACTGTTTTCTCATAGGCTGTGTGCAGGGCACCTGGGTGTATCACTAGGGGAAAAGGAGAGCCCTACAAAGGGTTGTCCTCAGTGAAAAAGGAAGGAGACCTTTGTTTACCTTGCCATTACCATGTACGTAGCTGTATGCACAGACGGTGGGGAACAGCTGACAGTATGGTTTGTACTTGTTTGGACGGGTGGCTCCTGAGTCTCACCTCGTGCCTCACTGTCGCTGCTGAGAATACAAGACCTTCACTCCCCTTTTTAATCAATTTTCTTTTTATTATTATTATTATTTTAGTCAGTCTTGCTTAAATCTTGCTTGCAGGCCTGTCTGCATGGCAAAGTTAACATGAAACATGCAAGGCTTTCTTTTTCAACCGGAAGATATAGTCTGCTTATAGCAACTCTCATTTGACTTTGATGATAGTATCTTTTTTGCAGCATTTAAAGTGCATTTCTTGGAACTAGATCCTGCTAACCTTTAAAAAATCAGTGAGGCTATATTTAAATTTTATCAAACATGAGACACAAACCCTCACTGCTCTCTCTCTTAACTGACCAAAAATCAGCTGACTATGCCAAAGTAACACCAACTCAAAATGAATATACCCTGTTGCTCAGCTCCAAGCAGTGGTACCTAGTAGGATTTTACATTCAGGCTCTGTGTGTTGTGAATGAAGTCACATTGCCTTTGGTTGTCTCAGTAGAGTACCTGAAATGTACACCACACAACAGATTCCTCTCTATCTTTAGATCACTCTTTTCTAAGACAATGAGCTTTTTCAGAATCTCTGTTAACTTTTTAAATATATAAAACCATGAAAAAGCATTTAATTTGCAGAAATTGATGATGCAAATACAGGTGTACAGTAGGACCAATGGTGCGTTTTCAGATTTTTGTGTTTTAATATTTTAGTCAGTGTGCTAAATAACCAAATGAACTACAGCTCTTAATACGGAAATTTCATTTCATACCTGTCAACAGTTTCTACACGATTTAAACCAGATGTTCAGCAACTTGCTTGAAAAGTTAAGTATGATGGATTATAATGTCCTCTAAGTTCTTGCTTTCTGGAGGGAAATTGATGCAAAATATCTGGAGGTTAGTAACATGCGGGAAGTAAAACGCGCAGACCAGTCCTGAGTAATCTTGACACTGAGTAAATTTTGCCATCCAGATGCTGAAAAAAAGAGTCTTCCGCTTGCACCCTGAAAATTGAAGCATTAGCCCATTAATCACTCTTTGGAAATACAAATAATGGGGTTTGAGTCTTTCACTGAAGACTTCAGTTCATACTTTACTTCCTTAGGTCTAGCACAAATATGTCTGTCTGCATAAACTCATTCATATCAAAGTCACTTATCACCAGTATTGCTCATGATGATAACTCTCAAGAACATGGAAAGCCAACAAAATTTCAATTTGTTTCCCTTAGAGAATGTTTCCTTTGTGTACAATAATATCAGATACTCTATGTACACAAATATTTATTTAAATTATCCTATATCTAACACATTAATTCATATTGTTAATTTTTATATTTTTAACTCTCTACAGAATAAGGGATGACAATTTTTTTCACTATGGTTTTGACCAACTATGCTTGAATGAAAATTAGGTTTCATTTAAAAATGACCCCAAAGAGAACCTGATAGTTAACTCAAGGCATGCATAAACAACATGAGGGGAGGAAAAGCCCAGTCCAACACAGCATATTGTTCTCTGATTTATCAAATCAAGCATCATGTAATTGAGAAGTGCCCTTTTCAGCATGTTCTTCAGGATTTTAGAATTAGTAAATTCCATCTTGTTTCACTTTCCATAGGTAGAAAGAGGGTAATGTCACCATTAGTGCTTGCTCTGCCAGATTTTCAGCTTTGCATGAACTAGCCATTAAATTGACCCAGTATAATATTCCCTCTGTTTCCATGGGAGAGGCTGCGGCCGTGCAAAGCTGGCTTGGAGTCTCAGCAAAGATGCAGCTCCATGTGCTCATCCAGTGCCTTTACCGATTCTGCACTTCGGATGATTTAGAAACTTTGGCACCAAATGCACACTGCTGTCAGCTACCCAGCGACGATTGAGAAGAACTCCAGACACGCTTCAGACATGAGGTTTCCTAGCTCAGCCACGCCACGGCCGGCGCACTGGTCCCCTGCACAGCTCCAGCACGGCACACCGGGGGCTGGCAGCTCTGCAGGATGGAGATGCTGCGCCACCTGAACCTGCAGCTTCTGGCCATCCGACAGCAGAGCCATCCCGAATCCTTAACACGGAAGCCTGGCTGAAGGCATATTCATTGAACACAATATTGCGAGCACACACATCTGCACACAACTGCTAACCCTCAATTAATAAACGTACCACTGGAGTGCGGAGGCACTGAGCAGCAGTGGTGTTAGGTCTGGGCAAGTCTACGAGTTTCAGCTCAGCATTGTTCCTGCTGGACCTGAGCTGCCATGAGCAGTCTCATCACCACTGCCTGGAATATCCTACCCTCAATGTATCTCTTAGAGATTGTAAATCTTTCGAGTTTAATTTAGAATATGTCTATAGACAGTAGTAAAAAGTCATCATAAATTCAAATCTAAGCAACCACCTAAGTTCTTATTTTCTATATTTTTACATCAACGCTTGTTATAAATACTAGCAAATGGTTACTCCACCTATTTAGGCTTCTATACATTTCTCATCATTCCAACCGAAGTGTGCATCACACATTAATCATCCAGATACAGAAGAAAAAGCCTCTGTGAGGGGCTGGTCACATATAACTCTGGGAGCCTACTGTCATCCATGAAATGAATGACCTGCAGAGACAAACAGAGTTGTTACATACACAGCTGCACTTCCCCATTAGTAAAGATTTTCTGGTAGCACAAATATACATTACCTTTAAGGCACTTCAGCGAGACTCCCTGGAAGTGACTCAGAGCCAGATCTTCCAGTAAATCTGAAAGTGACCCCAAAGATCGGTTTCGGGCTGGGGATATACTAAATACAAAAGATTCCAGGTGACTCGAGTGAGATTTTACTATTTTAAAACCTCCCATAGTTGTATTTCTAGATTCAAAGATTTGACTTGTGATCTGTACAACACATAAAATACTTAATACATGCTCTGGTTTTTTTTTAAAGGCAGCTCATAAATTTATTGCAGTCTTATGGCATACCATTCAGATTGATTTATGGGGCACAGCTCAGATTTCTTATAGCTGAATTACCAAGCACAAACCAGGTACACCATCCCATTAAAAATGAATTTACTATGGGAACTGCACATTGAAAGTTAAATAATGGCTTGATTTTCAAGCTGAAACTGAAATATTTGCTTTTCTGCCAACTAATCCAAAACAGTCTATGAATAATTGCATTACTTTTGCTTTCAAAATGTTATTTATTTTCACTGAAGGTCATAGTCTTTGGGGAAAAATTACAGAATAATGAGCATTACTTTACATGCTCTGACCCATAGTGTCACCACTGTCACACCTTTGCACTGAAGGGTATGCTTATCTTGGCAAAAGAACTCAGTTATGCTGTTGAGGTTTTTTTAAAAGATATGTTCATTTTGTTTTAAAGGAAGTTTTACATATATACATGTGTATATGTACACATGAATAGCTGCAATTCATATGAACTGAAAAATCATGAATAAGTTCCAGATCAACAAAAACTAGAATAAAAAAGTTCTTAATCCCAGAGCATATAATCACAAATTATGTTTAGCTCACATGTCATAGGAAGTAATATTTGAGTAAATGTCCTAAAGAATAAGGAAAAAAAAAAGTGTGAGGTTCTCTTTTTCATATTCTTTCTCCCAGCAGTCTGACTTACTATCGTAAATTCAACTGTACAGACCTTTAAAGGAGAGATAAATGATCATAACAGAATGTAAAATGTTATAAGAATGACCCAGTGTAGGTATTTCTCAATGTTTCCGTTCTGCAGTCTATAAGGATAAAAGCAAATTCCCCAGACCAGTGAAAATACAGGGTCCCAGCCTGACCAGCAGATACAGTCCTCATTTTTATTTCTAAAATTTTCTGAATGTTAACTTTATGATGTGCTTAGGATTGAGGAGAACAGTCACTTTGAAAAGATGTCCTATATAGAATTTTTGATCAGATGGTATGGAAACCTTGCCTAACATACTAGAAGTGATAAAATCAGAAACCATTGGATTTGGATCTATAGTGGCTCCCAAAATTAAAAAAAAAGAAAAAAAAAAGAGAGAGTAAAGGTAAATAATTTCCCCTCCTTGCAATTTTCAGTTATTTATTAATTATTTATTTGGGGCACCATTTGAACCTGTAAACAAGTTATGACAATAACTGAGCATTTGAACTGCTGTCCACGCTTCTAGGTTAGGTGACCAGTTGACCCAGGTCAACTGGGCCAAATCTTGCCCAACATACTTACTCATCACGGGATCTCTTGTGAACTGAAAAGGAGTCCCTGGTCTTCATCTTGAACCTCACTTTGTTCACGGTCTTGAAGCCTTGGAAGTCCAGATGAACTCATTATGTCGCTATATTTACTTTAACACACTGGTAGTATATATCTTGGTTTGGTTTGCCCCTGTAGACTGCCTCCTCTATTCTGTTTCTTTAGCACAGGGGTTCATGTATCTGCATGAGACCTGAAGTCCCCTACCACAAACTATTTTCAAGGACACAGTGCCCATTGGCAGCTTACAAAGTGGAGCAGGTGCCGGCTGAATGCAAAAGAACAAGTTGCCTTCCCAGTTTGGTGCAATAGAGCTGAATTATACTAAAATTTGCACAGCACCCATAACCCGGTGAGTGACATCCTCACATGGTCTCGCTGTGCACTGCTGGCCTTTGGAGGAAGTGTTTACATGTCACAGAAGTACTTGTTTGACTCCACTTTTTCCCTGTCTGGCATACATCCATGCAAGACCTAAGTCAGCTATCCGGTGTAAGGTTATGCGTCCTGTGCAGAGAGCAATCAGCATGTTATAAGCAGAAGGAAAAATTGGTTTCTGTGAGTTTTGTCTCATTTAAAAAGAATTGCAATAATTATATGCAGAATCAGCATTGCCTGATCAAGTCATGACTCTCCTTCATCCAGGTTTTCGTCACGTTTGGTCTGGAGTGGTCCCATTCAGCTGTGCATTTGGAAAGCACTCTGGACTGCCCCGTGTCTATGGCAAACACTCTGCAGTCCTACTGCTGGGTACGGTATTGCCAGAAAGGAATTTGATGCGATCTTCCTAATGCAGGGCATGGAATATAATTTGTACTAGGCAACCTGCACATTATGTTGAAAGGAAACCATGAAAACAAGGGCCAAAAGCTGAAAGATTTTCTGTGATGAAAGACTAGGACAGAGGGAGCTACTAGCCTATGAACTCCATAAAGAGGCACATCTGTATTTATCTACAAGTGATACAGTGTACAAAAGAACATTCATAAAAACTGCAAGTGTGACGTGCATGCAGAGTACTGAGTGCTTCTAACCCATTGATTTATTATACTGTTTGACAGTAGTTTCCCAGTAATGGATCATAGCTGCTAATGATGATTTTAATGTGCAATTGGAATGTAGACAGGACTTCTCTTTAATCTGTTATGTGTGACACGCTATGGTAGATGTGTTTTACTACTTGTGTGTGGAATACCATGATTGGCCAGTGGTACAGAATGTGCTATAAAAAGATGGCATAAAGCTAAGTTATTTCATCCCCTCCTTTCTAGCTTTCTGGCTGTGTTAGCAAGTCTTACTTTTATATGTACATATTCTTTTTTAGAGATACTATTTTCTTTTTTTTTTTTTTTTTTGTTTCCTGAGCAATTAATGACATTAAAGAAATGTAAAAAACTTTGTGCAACACAGAGTATGTCAGCATTTATAATTGATGACAGTTTAGGCTTTAAAAACGTTGCCTCACATTTTCCTCTAGTTATAAAACACTTCACATAGACAGACATTGTAAATGAATCTTTCACAGTGCTTAACAATAGGCATCTGAATCATCTACTCGGTGAACCTGATGCAGTTCTTGGGGAATTTGGGTCCTCAGAATCAAGTGTACTGAAAAAGCTGTCAGTCAGTGGGCTCATGCAAGTAATATGTCAGACAATCAGTGACAAAGGTCAGGGACCACACCAACTGCCATGCAAAAAAGGGTTAATTCGTGCTCTATTTTCTCAACTTCCCTCTCCAAGACTTGCACAAATACTGAGAAGAACATCTCAAAGAAATGCTGGTGGGAGAGCAAAGAGAGGAATGCCTTTGGGAAAACTGGATTCCAAGTTCAAAGTTCCTTGGAATAGCATGGTTTTGTATGTCCAAAGCTAGGAAGGGCTTTCAGGTATTTAATTTTGTCTTTCCACCATTGTTCTCACAAACACTAGCCTGGAAGAAGCCAGAGAACTCACCTTGTATACTCAAAAAAGGTAGTAAGGTCATTTCAGAATTATATACATAAATATTCATCCCAAATCTCAGTCTCACCTTGTATCTTCCATCACGAACCTATAACATTCTTACTTTTTAAATTTCCCTAACCATGAGAACAAAGGTCAACTTAAGCAAAGCTGATGCCAGCAGAGATCAGCAAAAGAGGAGACTGGACACAGTATTCTGGACACAGAATTTATAGTCAGAAAATGAAAAAAGAGACTGCCTTTGGAGAACTAACATGACATGAAACCAAGTTGCATAAGAAAGAGAGTATTTCGTCCACTCACTTTCTTTCCTGGTAATATTTTTGTAGCTATTTTCTTAAATGGGTCCATCTTTTTTGCAGGTTTCAGCTCATTTTCAGAGCAGCAGCCAATGATTTATTCAAAACTCAGTTTTACATCCACAGCCACCAATCATGTGAGAAAGAATTCACCTACATTGGTATATGCCAAGTATTGGTTCTTCTGAGTATCTTTTCTGTGGGGTAAAGAAGAATACAGTGACAGTCTTCAATGTGGGGTGCAGGAGAGAAAATTAGTACATTACTGCCCAAACCTCTGTTCACTTCCTCAATCAGAGGGAGAAGGTGACCTTGTTTTCTCTGCTAAATCGTCCGATTGTATTTTGAACTCCCATTTCACACACATTTGCAGAGCAGATCCACTGCTTTGTCTGTTCTCATTTGGTACAGCCTCTTTGGCTAGTTTTCCTTATGTGCGATTCGTATCTCATGAAGCTTTTTGCTTTTTTTTTTTTTTTTTTTGCAGGGAGAGAACCTGTTTGCAACAGAACCAATGTACAACTGATAAGAAATGAGCCATATGTTCCCCCCCAAATTACTAACTGTGTTACTAATGAGAAAAGCAGAAATAGCGTTGAAGACTGTTTGCATGAAAGCCTCTTACTTTCTGCTACCGTTTACTTAAAAGTCCGAGCAACGGTCTTTTCCCATAATCCCGACCCAGTCATTATTAGGACGGCAGGTGTTTCTCTCCAGGACCATGGAGAGTGCCTTTCTCCGCCCCGAGGGCCATCCCTCCGCTCCCAGTACGCAGTGGAACACACTGCAAGAAAATAAGTATTTTCAGAGGGCAGGGAAAAAAGGGTATGGGTATGGGTGTGGGTACCCGTCCTGTTAAGCTGGAGACAAGGCACATATATGTGCTGGTGATTTATGGGTGAAATTGCCCTCAGGGAACCTTTTCTTTTTCTCAGTTCGCTACATACTATGCACTTCATGCCTATTATTCTTTGCCTGCAATGGGAAAATAGTTTGCTCAAGGAGATTTTGAAAGACAGTCCATTTTTTATGGATTTTTGAAGTGGCATCCTGAAATAGGACTTTTAAACTTTTCGGTTGCAGAGAAAGGTCTTTGAGTCCTCCATTCCTCCCACTGAGAACTGCATAGAGACGCTTTACCCGCCATTTGCCATTGTATTGTTTACATCCCTCAGTCACGCTCACATAACTTTCTTGTGGCAACAATAGCAACTGCACACATAGGTAGAGTTTTACAGAAATTATAATGTTTTTACACTGGACAAGCCTCCTCTCTGAGGATTGTTAGCAACACTCTGTAGATCCCAGGGTGAAAACTTTTGTTTTAAGTATTAATGAGCATAATTCTCTCTGAGGATGGACTCTTGAATCTATTCCATTTTGGGGGATTCTCTCCCCAAACAATTTTTGTGGTTGTGGTTTTACTAAAAATGTCAATATTGGAATGACTTGATAGAGTCCTGAAAACAGGACAGTGAGTGTGTGTTAGCATACGTATTCGGCAATGTTCAGTCAGTTTTAAATTGAAAAGTATAATTCAGATCACTTTTCATCTCACAGTTTCATTGTGATGATCAGCTGGAGAAGCTGAAGCATCTCCTGCTTTTCAATGACATACAAGAATAAACTATGCAGAACCAAGACTGCACAATGAGATTTCTTTCAATACTTAATCAGAAAACAAACCTGCACTATTCCTTATCAGAGGTGTTACTCCTCACCAACACACAGTACTGAAATTGCTTTAGGCGTTCTCATAAAAGCGATTGCAGTTATAAAGAGAAACACGAGGTAAGGGGGAAATGTTCAAGAGCTGATATTTTCTCTTTTTTAACTGACAAGGTTCTTGAATACTTAGTTGGCTTTTTATCTCATACCTGCCAGACAACTTATATTTCAGCAGATAAGATTCCTGAAGAAGACGTCTGAGCAGAATATAACCAGTTTACTAATTAGGTGTCAAATGGCTGACTATTTGCACACAAGGAAAATACTAATTCTCAAAAGAGGCCCCTATAAAAAAGTGAGCAGAAAAGTGGCAACTATGAAAAAAATACAACTCCTTGCACGTGGATAACATATGCAAATACAGTGCACATGAAAACACACATATTATATATACCAATCAGCATGTGGATGGAGGACGGACCAGATGATCACTTTATATCCTTTCCAACATTCCTCCTCTGTGATTCTCTGTGTGTGAGAGTGCACACATCCATGCATAAAAAAATCCTTGTTAACTAAGGATAGGACATGACAGGCATTTAGTCACAGGTTATTAGTGATTTGAAAGAGAAGGTGTAAAACTGGACTCCAAGGGCAGCTGCAGAAAAGACTTTTTATTCTTGTAGAGAAAAAAGAGAACACTTCATAGTACTAGAAAACAACAGATTTGAAAAAGTTCCAAAAGAATACCTGAAACTCCAGATCCTTTTCTAAGGTCTTGAGCAAAAACCTTTTTTGTAGTTTCTGGCATTAAAGAAATGCTATACAGCTTGAGCAAACCTAATGCTTCTATTCAAGACTGTCTCAAAGGAATGAAACCAACTAAAAGATTAGATGGAATCTGAGTTTTAGACCAGAAATTCATTCGTAACAGGATTCCCTTTAATAGCAAATGCTATTTAATATTATTGATGTGGGCGTTACGGTACCCAAAAGCATGTCACCTCCTCAAAGAGCTCTATAATTCCTTTAGTAAGATGACTGTAAAGAAGTCCTCTTCCTCTTTGATAACTGACCCAGAGGGCATTTACTGAGTTCAAAGAGAAGGCACAGATATAATTTTTTCCTTTGTAAAGGCAATCTACATAGAAGACACAGCACAAAGAATCTCACTTTGTTCCCTCATATCGACACTTGATTTAATAGGTATATTAATGAATGTTTCTTTTTCTAAGCTGTTGATTCAGCTTTACTTAGGTGCATATTATCATATGTAATTCTGAGCAAGTGATGGCATAACCTTGTATGTTATATAGACTTATCCCCAAAAACATTCTTTTTTGATGTAGCTACCCCAGAAAGCAAAAATAATTATGTATTAAAGCTGCAGAAGATGTTAGTGCTGACTTGAAGAGGTAAACATAAATGTACAAGTCAATATGACAATGTATTGGAACCAGTATAACCATTTAGCACACAGAGAAACACAGGACTAAGCCCTTCAAAAATCAAAATGAATCTGTGAATCTTTTTTCTTTTTCTTGATTTCTGAATATTGGTTAAGTCTGGGACATGTTCAGACTGTCAGGAAAATATCTGTTCTGGACAGGTGAAACATGACAGGAAGATATGCAACTCGTTTGCTTGGTGGTATCGCAATATTTTGTATATGGTGAACACGCACATACTTCTATTTATCTTTGTAGTTATTCTGCTCTTATGACACTGTCTCTGCTTCTGGAATCAGTGGCTTCCTAATAAGCAACACACTTAACTCCTTTTTTTCCCTCTTTTTTTAAAATACAAAATCTCCTGTTAATTCCTGTTGGCTTTTACTCTGATACATCTACAAAATCAATCTGACGCTTCTTTGACATACTAAGACCTATGTTTACAATATAGCCATTCTTCTTGGCCATTGTAAGTTTTCTCTCTAAGCACTTCTTTGTACTTCCATTTCTTTCTGAACAAACAGTATTTGCAAGTTGTTGATGCTGCCTACAGTACCTCCCATTTTTTTCTTTTTTTTTTTTTTTCAAATATTTTGGTATCATAGCTACACATCTGAGAAAAACACCACCTGTTGCCAAAGTACAGTCCAGGCCAGGTTTACAGCTTTCAGCATTCGTGTGTGCACACATAAGCTTGCGCAGGTACAGTTTATATCTGTGCTTTGCAAATAAAACCACAGGAAAGACTTCCCATTCTGAGCATCTGGTTATCCACAAATACTGGCTCTCTGGCCTGTGAAACACAGACAGAGCAACAGACTTTGGAGACTCTTCTCAATTGCTTCAAAATGCCACTTTCTCCTAGGACTGTAAGAGAAAAATAGAAAAAAAAATAATTTAGCTTTACCTTTGAACAAGGTACAACACAAGCATGAAGACTACTCTTTGCTAGAAAACTTCTAAAATTGTTTTGCTTTTCTTCTGCATTTTGTTGTCATTCTTCTCCAGCACTCTCCCTGTAAATATCTTTTTACTCTGAAATTATGCAGTATAGTAATTTCTTCCTGTGTGTTCTATTACAGCAGGGTGCAATTGAGGTAATCCTCTTGTCACTGATTAGAAGTTCCTCAGTGGGGAACCTTGGGGAACTAAGCCAGAAGACATTTTGTCAACAGCCATTTGTCAACATTTCCACCTAGATACCAGCTTGTTGACATGGCAACTTGAACTTCATCTTTCTGCTTTATATACAGTTATTTTCCACCATCTACTAGGCTGACGCTGGAGTTTCACCCTTTCATGGGAATAAAATATAGACCACAGCCTCCAGTGGAAATAGTTTTGTTTTATCAAATGTCACAACAAGAAGGAAAGCTTGTTCTGTACTAATGCACTACACTGGCTACCAAAGACAATTAAAACATTATTCCTGCACTTTATTCTCGCCATACATATACAACCCATTAGTTAGTTGCCTCACATGCTGACGTATAGTTGCCACCTGTTACTGTAGGGACTTTCATCACAGATTTTTAATCCTATGGATTCCTAATGTAGATCAGAGAATAAGCACTACCTTTATTTATCCTCAGCATTTCAAAAATACTGCCAATGCCATTGTATGTGGGAATTAGATCATTCTTTCCCCTCTATGCTTAAAATAACAACATTTAAATGTGTAGGTGGCATTATGTTAGTCTCTGAAGTTCTAAACTTTTATGAAGCTCTTTCAGCCTGAATAGTGTGGAGATTATGTCAGTTTGAAAATGTAGCCCAAAAAAAAGGACCACGTTTGACTTTTTCTCCATTCCTGGTATGTGTTAATTCACCATTCTCATGCATTTCCATCCTGCTCACTACTGTTTTGATGCTCTGCCCCCACTCCTGTCTCATGATCCTGCCCTTAAGTGATATTCCCAGACTGACCATAGTCTGCCAATGTCCTTGTCCTCCCTTTATCTTTAAATCCACTTGCTCAATTTCCTTCCAGCCTGTATAGTCACTTACTTCCCAGATGCCCTTTGAGAAGCTCCTCCTCCAGAAGCAGCAACAAGAAACACCCCTGGCATTTATAGATAAAATCCTTCCTCTGGTCAACTCTCTTTGACCAACTAGTGGCCCTGAAACAGCTCATCCAAACAGCTGCACAGTTAAGTTTGGCTCTGCAGGTGCTGAGACAGGCAAGAGTACCCTGGAACTCCCTTCTAGACCTATTTTATTATGTTTCTATATTTAATAATTATGGTATTGATGAAAAATATCTACCAAGTAGTGGCTCTTCATGATACCATAGGCTAACAGTTGCATGCATTCTTCTCCACCACAGGACAATTCTTGCCAGGAAGGGACAGATACAGATCAGGAACGTGAGACTGCTGGTACCTCCCTCAAATTAATTGGTGAGCTTGTGGTTTTCATCTGTCAGCTTGCCAGGCATGAAGCTTGAATTATATAAAATAGCAATCAAAAATGACTTCCATATCAAACTTCAGAAAACAAAACTTCAGCAGATTTTCTCAGTACAGACCTATCTACAACATGTTGTAAAATAAGTTTTTGTCTATAGAAAAAGAAAATTAAAGCCAGCCAAGAACAAGTTTTCAGCCAGCCCGCACAGTTTCAAATGTAATAGTGTTAAAAACAGCAAGACATAAACTAAATAAAAACCCAAAGCCTATAAAAATGCGTCCAGGGGAAATTCAGATTAAGTTGATATAGGCTTTTGGAGATAAAAAGGCATTTATGACCAATTCTGAGCCAACTTTTGAAGACAGCCATATCTAAAAAGTTTGATTAAGTTTTGGGAATCAATGAAGGCTGATTTAGGTTTTGTAAAGTGAATTTCTTTGGTAGTATGGCAAGCCCAAAGGCTGCACACTGCATACAGACATAATTCATCTTCTCTCTGGGACTTAATTCATGAGATTGTAAATTAGCAAAGGTGCAGAGGCCACTCTTTCTCCATGGGTGGTTTTTTCCTAAAAATAGTTTCTCAGGCCTCTTCTACATACCATTTCATTCTGATTTCGTTCTTTGACCCTTCCATTGGAGTGAGGGGATGAGCAACCTGCCAAAGGGAGTCTGAAGTCTTCACTTAACATTTCCTAACAAATATCAATAACTGCCAAGAAAATAAGTTCCAGGAAATATTGAGAGTCTAAGGGTGCCATTTGAGGAAACCTGAGGACTGTGTTATTCAGCATCATCACAATGGTCACCTCTGTCCAAGATAGTATGCAAGATGATCGAAGACGATCCCCCCTTCACCAATGCATCTTTCAAAACAGCACTGCACTGGAACAAATACATCGAGTGCATGAAACCCAGGTGCTTCTAAAAAGCCATTTATCTCAGAAACATTGTAATAAAAGAGAGAAGCATCTTCTCCTCCCTCTTTTATGCTGTGAAGAAAGGCTGAGTGTGGCAAACCGACATCCTGCCTTGGATGCCAAAATATCCTTCTATAGCACTGCCCCTGGCCCTGTACCTATTAATCAGTTGGTGGTGTCTGTTTCTATAGGATTGTTTTAATGGAAACAAAAATCACCTGTTTTTTCAGCACTGAAAAAAAATTCACACAAAAACATTTTAAAGTACCAGTATAGGCTGTAATGTGCTTCCTGGGCTCTTATGGTTTTTAAATCGCAGAAATATGGGCAAATGGTGTGAGACGCTTCTTCTTGCTTCTCACAAGTGCGTTGACTAGCCAGTGCTTTCATTTTTCAGAAAGTGACTAACAAAAGATAGCCAAGGATGGAAATGAACTAGATATGCTTTAAAGTAGAGATTCCTTTTTGTTTTTTGCAAGTACTTAAAAAAAAAGTCAAAAGTTACAGAGTGTGATGATTTCTTTTTAAAGGAAAATCCAAACTTTACCCCTTATTTAGAATCCCTCTGTATCAAAGTACAAGACTGACAGCAAGACTGACATTGTTTACCAAGATCTGCAGTACCTGTTAACCCATTTATTTTTTCTTAATACTGTCCTGCACATTCATCATTTATGTAGGCAAAATTTGAATGAAATTAATTCTATTTAAAGATATAATATTTCTACCTACAATTCAATAGCAGTACACAATTTCAAGTTATTAATCTTGTATTTCATGTTTCCATGTTGAAATTTCTATGGATCTCATTCCAAATTTATGCCAGAGATTAATTGCAAAAAGACAGTGTAAGTAATTTTCATTTACATATTAACATATCTTGGTTCTTAATCTCATTGTAAATACTATATTCAACATATGTGACTCATGAAGGTACAGAGCTAGTAAATTTTCCCGTGGCAAAGTGCATAAAAACTCTTTCTGTATACTTTTCTTTTACAGGCATATTATTAAGACTTTTTACAACTACTAGACTGTCAAATACTGCCTGTAGGACTATGGCCATTTCAGGAAAGAAGGCATTAATATTACTTGAAAAGGCCATATTTGCAGTTTTACCAAGTATTAAAGATTTTATGAACATTGTGTTACAACTTACTGTTTATCTGCTTTAAGGAGGATAATTCTCAATTGAGTGGTCTCAACTGCCATTGTGGTTGTACTGGATTTAATGGGAACTGGTGGTGCTCATCACTGTGCTGGGATGAGACTGAAGGGAACAAAACACCACGTTTCACTGTAAGCTCTGTAAGCTGGCTGGGGTTTGGATCAGATCCATGTACTTTACGGTAGAAAATCTCTCCATTACCTTTAGAAAAGTGGTTTCTAAACAAACAAGCAAGCAAAAAGCCCCGTTTCACAGTAGTCTCAATTGCCGAAAGGCATCTGGTGCCCAATTCATGATCTGTGCTTAAGCACCTCCTGAAATGGAACGGGATGCTCCTAGTTCTATAGAATTTCCTGGGGTACCATAACCACCCTCTAGAGCTGTCAAATTAGCCTGTACAAGTCTATAGCTGTATCTTGCCTAGTGCGTACAGAGATACCAAGTAACAGGGTGTTGAAGACCAGACAGCTATAGTCACCATAAGTTACTTATCACCTGTTTATCCATAGGTGGAGACATAGATCTTCCAGGGATCTGTATGACTTTTGTGCTGCAACATGGTTTTTGGAAAGCAGAGGTAACGCATGCTTTCAGTAAACCTGATCTTCTCCCCTGCTGCTCCTTTCCCTGAAGGAATAACAGATGAGGTAGAATGGGTAGCATTGACCAACTTGTTTCTTCCCAGAACGCACCCCATGGGCTGCTAAGGAAAGTGCCAGTACTCAGACACGTCTATCACTGTCCTGGTCCTGTTTCCCATCCACCTTCTGCATTTTCTGGCAAAACTAAAGTGACAGACTTTTATCATATGCATTTCATATCTTCTTCTTCATCTTTGCAAGGCTTTTTTATGGTTTTCCCAGCCTTCATTCATTCTCCTACCCCTTTCCTGCTGCCCTGCACAGTCAGAGGTTCATAGGTCACCTTGACATCAGCTGACTTTTTCAGCAAGATGATGATATTTACATTGATATTGGAGGCAAATGGTTTAATAACACTAAATTAGGCAATTACAGTAAAGTTAAAGTCTAAGATGCACGCTAAAGACCCAGAATAATTCAGATGACTCAACTGAAGCTAATACATATGGGCTGTTAATCAGTAACGTGACCTCTCAGACTATGAGGGACGGTTGCTGAAAAGAGCTGTCATTCTCTCCTGCTACAGCCTGAAAGAAGCAAGCTTCTTCATTTGCCTTCAGAGTTTGATAATGACTGGTAGGCTGCAGAAAAAGGAAAGAGTATGAGATTCAATGAAGAAAACAACAACTTTCACTTGCTTCCTACAACCTGGAGGGCTGAATTCAATATCCGTGTGCTAACATCCCACTATTACCGGTCCTTCTGCATGCGCAGCTGAACTGCTTCATGATCTCACTACGCTAATTCTAACCCAAAACTGGTTAGCTTGCTTCACGCAGTTTCTGAAAAGGCCAATCACCAAAATTTGAGAAAATAAACGGCTAAAAATTATTCACGTCTTCACCGCACATACAGCATAGTAACTGCACGTACTTGTAGCTCTCTCAGTAGAACATACGTAGAGACCCATAGAGAATGTAAATGCTTTTAATAGGCAATTGTGGGATTTTCTCCAATATGGGTATGACATATCCTTCTTGGTATTTGTGCTGGAATGGTGATCTGCTCTGCCTGTCTTCCGTGAGTGGGATGGCTGCTGGTGGGTACGTCTTAAAGCAAGTACAATCTATTTCTAGAGCCAAGGTTAGGAGGAAAGTCCAGAAGCCATAAGTGATGGTTACTGCTCATTCTCTTCCACTGAGTCACTGCCGCAGATGCACGAGAAAATGATTTCTAGAGACTACAATGTCATCTTTTGGCAGAACTGCCTTCCTTTCTCCCTAAATTTCCCTCTCCAGACTGACTCACTCTCCCCACTTAGTATCTGTACACAGAAGTTATTTTCACCCTAGCTTTAGACTGGTCTCCATTTTTGCAATTTTTTTGCCAAGAGCTATTTTTGCCAGAAGTCACATGTATGTGGGATTCTGCCACAAAACTAACCTTTTTAAAACCACTAGTACCAATAATAAACTCTAAAATTAAAATGGGTAGGAGGACTGAATCTAAAAGTGTGGTCTATTTTAGGTAATGGATCGATGTTTCTATTTTGAAGTAAATTATCTTCCAAATGTGATTCTGTTTGTCAGCAAAAGAGCATAATAGCAAATTGAGTAGACTATTTTCCAGCAAAGGAAAGGATATGCACATGAGTTTTGGTGGCTGCCTGTCCCAAATTTACAGTTAGATGATCCAGGCTTGATCCAGGCTACTAGAAGATTGTAACTCTTTGAAGAAGACATTAGAAATTTGTAAAGTATCTCACAGATTTGATCTCAAACAGACCACATTTATGCAGCAACTTTAAGACAAAAAATCTTTCATTTCCTTACAAACTTCCTATTGAAATTAATCCCCTTGCTACTATTTTTTTTTAAAGTATGTTTGAACAGCTTTTGTAAGGTAAATCAATCAATCACAGATGTATAGTCAACCTCTTTGTGAATCAATCTTTTCACGTTAGTCAGGATCTTATCCCAAATATTTATCACATAGCAAATACTAGCAATAAAAGGCCCAAGTGTCTAAACCTATTGGCTTTATATACACTTTTGCTATGTAAAGATAGATACAGACCCAAAGCTGACAGAAAACATCAACTTTATATTTTTTATTAGCCAAGTTTGTTCTACTTGGATGAAAACAGTGATGGCAACTGTTCCACCCCTTAAAAAGACAAATAATATCTTTCTCTCGCCTGAATAAATGGAAAATTTATTTTGCATTGAGAGGTAAAAATAGCAAAAATTGAGATAAAAGCTAGTGAAGTTTATGGAGAGGTACCTGTACAGCACACAAAATGAGATGCTTAATAACAATAATTCTAATAATTTTAGAACAGAACTCTTGCAATGTTTATGCTGCTGACACACATGAAAAATACAGAAAATTGCAATATGGCTTCTGCAGAGACAATAAATGTTTGCAGTAGTGTTATCCATCATCTTTCATATATACATCATCTATTTGTTTTCCAGGGTGCACCCATGCTAAAGTGATATATTTATGTAGACCAAATGATTCCAGTTTTGCCATCACCTTATTAGCTCCTTTTTCAGCTGAGACAGTGTTGTTTCAAAATTTGATTGTAAAGGACTTATTTTCTTCTGTGGCCACATGGTGCCTGTGACCATGGACATTCCAAATAGTTTCTGATATTTCTATGCTACCACATGGTTAAAGAAGAATAATCTATCATTTTATCTGTCTTCCATCTCTTTTCCTCATATGCCTGGAAGTTCCTGCAGGAGATGCTTGTTTTCACTCTGAAACAGATGGAAATGTTAGGGCACATCCTCCCAGGGGGGTGTCTGTCCTGGTTCTGGGTACTTAAAGTGGTACGTTGAGGTTTCTTTTCCTTACAGTGGTAACAAACACAGAGCTGTGGCTAAGGAAAGGCTGGATAGACCACCTTGCTGAGGGAAAGCTGGAGAGCCTAAGGGCAGAACACGGTTATTAAGAGTCCTCTGGTGAGTTTGCATCAGTGAGAGTTTCCCAGGGGCGTGTCACCACAGCCCTTCTGCTCCTCATTTTCTCCTCATCACCTCTGTCCTTCAGCTTCTGCCACCTCCATCTCCCCACTCAAGCCTACCATTGCCCCAAGAGACTATGACTTCTAATGCTGCTTTGCATTTGGCCTGACTGGTACAGACAGGTTACAAGAGGAAGCCACAAGAAAGCTGTACGCTCCTACTGACTCTGAACAGATTTTTACTTATGCGGCAAACCAGAGCCTATCCCAATACCTGGGCCATGATCAGAACCTGGGATTAGTCCAAGCCTAGGCTACTTCGGAGAGTATATCCTCGCTTAAGTAAAGCAGAGAAGCACTAACAAAATTACAACATTAAGAATTACTTTAAGTAAAAAGTTTTCATATTTGCCTTACACAAATAGTGCAATCTGAAACTGAATGCAACGCAAAGAAGTGGGGCTTATGTTTTTTTAACCTGGTTAGGTCAATCTGTCTATGATTAGATATTGGTTTTGTAGCCACTGAAGAAATAACCAAAAGTGTTTATGATATTCTCTGGAAGCATCTGCCTCATAAAATGAAAACATAATGTTTCCAGAAAACATTGGTGAGTTGGCTTTGCTATCTGTCATGAGAAAATCATTTTTTGTGTTGTTTGCAATCTGATATACTTGCAACTTACCTCTTCTTCATAATAATTGTTCCTCTTTTTTCCACCTCAGTAAGCTAACAGGAGGATCTGGGTTCTGAGCTCATCATTCCCTCTTCATTCACTCTTCCTTTCAACCAGGCACACAGAAAAAGAGCTCTTGTTAAACGCCCAAGTACTGGATCCTATCTTTTCAATGCTGAAAAGAAAAGCCATTGGCTTTTGTTTTTTTAATTTAAAAAGCCATACTTTTTATTCTTCCCCTTCAAGCCTAATCACACATATTTAAGGTGTCTGACAGCCACACGTGACATCATTGCTTACAGCCTCTTGAAACTTGCTCTTCTTGCTAGCTTTAATATCCTTTTAAATAACTGCTACTTGTAACTTCCCTTTAAAAGAGAAAAATGCCCATTTTTTTAACAGTACTTCATTAGCGCAAAATTAATCTTTTTGGATCTGAAAGAGCTGTCTATTTATAAATCTAGCTCTTGTGCCTTCTCTGAAGTCGGCAAAGGAGCTAGGTGGAAGGGGCCAGTGGGCTGACCTGAGCAGGTCCCCTTTACACAGCCCGTTGTGCAAGAGTGTCCCCAGTCAGCCCGACATGCCTCGGATGATCAACCGCTCTAAACTAATGCTTTGTTGTATTTATTTTCTGTTTCTCTGTTCAGTTGGAATGAGCCTACAATGATCATCTTGTCCAACTGCCTGATCACTTCAGGGCTGACCAAACGTTAAAGCATGTTATTAAGGGCATTGTCCAAACGCTTCTTAAACATTGACAGGCATGGGGCATCAACCACCTCTCTAGGAAGAGCGTTTGGCTCTGCTTTAGCTTGTTTTCAAGCCTTTACTGACCTATGCCTGACTCTTATCACTGCCTGCAGCCATACAGGTCTTCACCCTGAGCGGCTACGAGAGGCTAGCTCATGAGGAGATGGAGGAGCTGCAGTTTCTAGCATGCTTGGTGGAAGGAACAAACCGCATCATCCCATGTGGAACAGAAGCTAGAGAAACCGAAAAATAGTTCTGCTTTCCCGTAATTTCACTTTCCCAGTTGCTCTGAACACCAGCCATGTCACATGCAGAGACTAGAGATACAGCCCGGTAGGCACTCACCATGCTTTGAACCGTACCCTCAGTAGGTAGTGAGACTGCTGGGAGAAGACTTGCTTAGTCCTCAAAACTTTGTTAGGCTGCTGTGAAGAGCTGGCACTGGTAGTGTGTACATTGACAGAATCACAGAGAACTAATCCCACAAGCAGCTCGCTTCCCTCACCCTAACTGACTTAGCAAAAAAAGCCCTTTCTTTTTTTGCTAAACCTACTTGGAGGGTAAAGTTACATTAAACAAGGTGAGCTGATGTAACCACTCCTCTCCAAAGAAAAGGGAAAATCCTTCCTTGTCTCTCCCCTCCTCTATGTTCCCCAGCACCTGGTCCCACCACGTAGGTAGCACCAGAGACCTCTCTGTGACCCTGTGCAGATTGGTAACCCAGCACACAAGCCCAGGAAAGAAAAGGAGCATATTCTGCTTGGGGAGGGGACTGACGAGTATTAGAGCAAGAGGAGAAGGAGAAAGGACTGTGTGGTCACCACCAGTGATTATAGAAGAGAGACTTGCAAGGAGGACCTCTGAGCACAGGAGGAACAAGACCGCCCCTTCTCAGGGGGCAGTGAGATGTTAGAAAAGCCCAGAGGCTTATGAAAACACACCCTGGAAAAATTCATCCTCTGTTTTTTTCAAATGTGTCAGTGTTTACACGTGTGAGTATTGCCAGGAATAATACTGATGAGAAGGAAGAAAGATGAAATTCAGTGAAAACAGATTGTCTTTGTAAAATCGCTGGAACAATATTAACCTGGACAAGTATAAGAACAAAAAAAACCCCACTGCATATGTTCAGCACATGTTTTTCTTTTTTTAGTATATTGCTGCTTTCTGACAAGTTTCATGTATTTAATATTTTTTGTTGTTTCAAGGCTACCTAATACTATCTGTATTAAATTCTGGCATTTAAACCTACTTGTCACTTATTAAATCAAATACTCTGAATGTCCTGAAAAGAATCATTTATTATTATAGCACCAAATAAAACCAAAATATTTTGAATAGAAAATACATTACTTATAGGATAGGTAAAATAACAACTTTTAAATACTGATTTTTCTATACACTCTGGATTTCATAAACCCAGTTTTATTATTAAAATTTTATTAATAAATATTAAAAAAAATAAAAAAGCCAATTATTACGTTATGAAAATATGAACAGATTCATTGAGCTAAAACTATATTCTGTAAAGTAAGACTAGTGTGTTGCCTATTTTGTCCAGCTTTAATAAACCGTTCCACACGACATCCTGGTCTTTAAATTGGAGATACATGGATTTGATGGATGGAGCACTCAGTGGATAAGGAACTGGCTGGATGGTCACACTCAAAGAGTTGCAGTCAACAGCTCCATGTCCAAGTGGTGAGCAGTGACAAATGGTGTTCCCCAGGGGTCAGTACTGGGTTAAACAGTGCTGTTTAACATCTTTGTTGGTGACATGGATGTTGGGATGGAGTGCACCCTCAGCAAGTTTGCCAACAACACCAAGTTGTGTGGAGTGATTGACAAGCTGGAGGGGACAGGATGCCATCCACAGGAGCCTGGACAGGCTTGAGACGTGGGCCTGTGCAAACCTCATGAAGTTCAACAAGGCCAAGTGCAAGGTCCTGCACGTGGGCTGGGGCAATCCTATGCACAAATACAGGCTGGGTGGAGAATGGATTGAGAGCAGCCCTGAGGAGGAGTTGGGGGTGTTGGTTGATGAGAAAATAAATATGAGACGGCAATATGTGCTCGCAGCCCAGAAAACCAACTGTATCCTGGGCTGCATCAAAAGGAGCTTGGCCAGCAGGTCAAGGGAGGTGATTCTGCCCTTCCACTCTGCTCTCGTGAGACCCTACCTGGAGTACTGTGTCTAGCTCTGGAGCCCTCAACATAAGAAGGACATGGACCTGTTCGAGCAGGTCCAGAGGAGGGCCACGAAGATGATCAGAGGGCTGGAGCACCTCTCCTATGAAGACAGGCTGAGAGAGTTGGGAATGTTCAGCCTGGAGAAGAGAAGACTCCGAGGAGACCTTACAGTGGCCTTCCAGTATCTGAAGGGGGCCTACAAGAAGGCTGGAGAGGGACTTTTTACAAGGGCATGGAGTGATAGGATGAGAGGTAATGGCTTCACACTGGAAGAGGGTAGAATTAGAAGAGATATTAGGAAAAAAATTTTCATTATGAGGGTGGTGAGACACCGGAACAAATTGCCCAGGGAAGTTGTGGAAGTGTTCAAGGCCAGGCTGGACGTGGCCTTGAGCAACCTGGTCTAGTAGGAGGTGTCCCTGCCCATGGCAGGGGTGTTGGAACTAGATGATCTTTAAGGTCCCTTCCAACCTAAACCATTCTATGATTCTATGACTAGATAAAAACAGTAACAAATAATTACATGATTTTGAAGATCTACAGGGCAACCACCTATACATCAATCTGAAAGTGGCTTCCAACAGGCCGTAAGTGTGGCGTTCTTCACCTGTTTCTACCTTGCTGTGCATGAAGCTGGTTCACGCAAAGCCTGACGACTTCTGTGGGTTACCAATAGACAGCACTTCTGAGCATCCTGAGAACAGACCCTGAGGTTAACCTTAGGAAGTGATGTGCGTACCTGCATACCACAGACAGGCCTGGGGAAGATCATGCACAACTCCAAAGTCTTATTCTGCTACTAGTGATATTTAAAACTCCCAGAACAAGGCAGAATAAAGTATATTCTATCTTCTACATTTTTGTATGTCAATGTTAGGAATTCAACTGTTTTGTTCCTTTAGGCTGGTATCCTACAGCCAGCATAGGAAATTAGAAGTCCCATCAAGAATTCCTTTCATGTCAGGGAAAATTCCTTTAGAAAATACATAAAGCTCCATGCTTTATGTACTTCCATTTTAAATTTCCTTTCTCAGCCATAAAATATGCATGCAAACCCCCTCTAAATATCTCCACCAAATTGATTTCATATAAAGTAAAGCTACAAAATTTAGAGCCATGATTATATTTATAAATTATTTGAAACACTGAAAAGTATTTTAACATTAATATAGCAAAGCAAGCCCATAACACAAAGATAACAGCATCCTATTTTTTAACAGTTTAGACTAAACCTTAAAACCGATTCTTTTTTTTTTTTTCATGCAATACATTTCATATAGATGTACAGGCTGTTGCCACACTGGCTTTCTGAGTAACAGCAGGAACAACAACTACTTGTTCTAAAGCAAGGCTAAGTAAATCTATGGAGTCTCTCTATTTTTTTATTTGTTTCCAGAGGAATGCCTTCACTCTCCTGACTTCAGTCCCTCAAGGCTTCAGCATAACCCAGTATTCCTTAATTTAAGCTCGGGTTTGATGTCGTGGATATTATTTCTCTTCAAAACTTTACAGCTCTCATTTTCCTTTGTCATGAAAAGCATCATATGCATCAGCAGCTATTTTATGTCCTTTCTGCCCTCCCATGACCTATATCCAAAACTCCCCTTACATGAAAATCTCTTTACACACTCCACAAAGTACTCTAAACTCAGCTTTAAATGAACTCCTTGTTGCAATCCTAATGAGACAACAAAGTCCAGCAGTAAGGAAGAACCTCTTGGACTTGGCAGGTTTAAGTTCAGCGCCTGTTCCACAAACGCTTTTCTTACCACCTTAGGTAAGTCAGCTAGTGGGATTCATGCACTTAAATATCTTTTTTGAGTACGGACTTTAACATCTCTATGCTTTCATAGCCCAGCTGTACTGGGGGTAATAAAACTCCTCGATTTTACCAGGGTGTTGTGAGTACAAGCATATCATAAATTAGAGGTGTCTCACACATCCTGGAACAAGCATTTAGGGATAAGATCCCCTTTATGAGTCTTGTGGGGCTCTGATTGATAGGTTACAACATGTAGAGTCTCTAGTAATTGTTCAGAATGTATGTATGTAGGTATGTATGTGTTTTTTTATGAACAACAGAAAGATCTTGATTAAATTCTGAGGCAAAATGGGAATTATGCAAAAAGGTGTTATACAAAAAAAGCTATTGCATTATTAATTAAGAAACAAGAGTAATTATTAAACAGGAAAATGTATACTACAATCAGTGTACTTTTTACTATTAAATTAATTAATAAATACTAGAAATAGCTTAAGCTTTCCTCAGTGTTCCAATTATGTTTCAACTGCACATTACTCTACTATCAGTGGTACATCTGCAGCGAATGAAGACTTGAACAACGTTACCTTCCAGTTTTTGCCTACATCAGTAATTGTAGCAACACTGTTAACCACAGTTTATAGAACCTTACTGATAGGTATTTTCTCTGCCTTTGCTTGCCAGACAGACTGTTCAGCTTCCAGGGATGGCTTCACAGCTTTCGGAAGCTGAATTAACACCCCACCGTGGCTGATGCACACACTGCTCCCTGCCCTTCCCACCCTTCCTTTCTGCCCCAGCACTAACCACTCACTCCTGCTGTGCACAGCATGCCAGATCCAGAGCTAATGAGGTACTTCTGGGAGCCAGTTTCAGTCACTGAATCAGCAGAAATCAAACCCAGCGACCCAGCAGTGAGTTAGAGCAACTTAGGGCAAAGCCCGCCGACTGTCAGAGCTGGAACAAGGAAGGACGGGGGCTTGAGGGGACAGGAACACATGGATGAGGAAGAGCAGGAGCAAGGGGCTAGGGAGTAAAGCTTTCTTGGCCACTGAGATCACTTTCATTCCCTGCTGACTCTTGTCTTTAATGTGTTCCTTCTTTAATAGTAAATATAGGCTAAAAAGATCAGAAGGCAGGGCAGGTTGCGGTGGTTCTTTCCTGGAGTGTGTTTGGTATCTGCTAATGAGTCACATCGCAGACACATTCTTCAGATTTTGGGGTCTTCTTCTGGTGAACTAGAAGACCAGACACTTGGGTTAACAGCAACCTTGCCAGGTTCTCCCTAAACTGCAGGCACAGCCAATGGCACAAGCACCCTCTGCCCAGAAGCCAAATAGCAGGATGTGGCAATGATGGTCCTTAACTTGTGTGTGTGGCTGGCAAGTACTGGGCTGATCATGAACCATTTTTCCTTGAAAACAAATAATAAAGTGTCTGTAATTTTAAAAAAAGCTGACAGACTTTAGACAGACTTTCTTAAACTACATGAAATGTCCAGCCAAGGAAATTCTCCAAATTACAGAATAACTTGAGATTTGTAAAAACAGTGGAACAGCAGTGCCTGATCACTCAGTTCAGCTTCTGGCATATGAGAAATGGCTGGGAGCAAGGCCAAAGAGCGTACTGGACCAGCTATTCTCACATGCCATAGTAGCTCTCCAGGGAATGTTACTGTGTTGTATTAGTTAAAGCAGCATTATCCTCTCCTTGTAAATATCTGTATCAGCAACATGGGAGACAGAGGATCAACTTTCAGAAATGTTTTGAGACGTAATGGTAATTGTTCCAGCCCTGTTGCTTATTTGTAGGTTCAACCACATATTGCATGAAATCCAAATTATACCCTTTCAAATCCATCACATGTCCTGATGCTGCTGGTATACCATGCCTCATGCAGCATCCTTGGGAGGCGTCCGTCACTCTGGCCTTAATTCTGTGTTACATATAACTTAAGCTAATTCTGCCCCATGTGGCCTATGAAGGTCAGACTAATTTCTCCGGTCCACACTTCCTTGTTGAGTTTCCCTTCCTAGCACATCAGTCAACTTGCCCTTATATACCAGTTGAAGTGAAAACTACTGTGGATAAAGGTGGAGTTTGGGCTTGAAATCTGAGCTGAAGTAACAGCCGTAAGGTACTCGTGTGGCTCATGCTGCCAGCAAAGGCAGCTCATGGGTCCAAACACAACATCCATCTCTTTTCAGCTGTGCTACGAGTACAGTCTCACAGCACACATGAGCCTATTATGAAGGAGGGAGACAAGAAAAGACCTCACGATAGCAAGGGAAATTGGTGCAGAGGTATTCTACCAACCCCACGGCAAAGGAGTGCTTTCAGGTCTCTCGTAGACGATTTCCACTGCTGCTGAAAGGTGCTAGTCTCTGCCTGGCCATGTCTTCTCACCTTCGCTTTGTGTTGGGGCTGTGCTGCTTCGTCAGCACAGGCAGCTGAAACAGCTTGCTGACCTAGCTGAGAAAATACCTTTTTTGTGGTTGTTTTTAAGAGCTGGGCTAAGTGAGCTTCTCTGAGTCACTGCACGGCCACACAAATGCCAGTACTACCACACGGGAGTCAATGGTGATGCACACTGGGGCGAGAAGGAGAATCATTCTTTTTGGAAGAGCATCTTCTCCAATTGGCTAAAGATAGTTGTGAAACCACACAGCTGAATATGAACCTGGCACAGGTAAGTATATGGCTGTGAATCAGCACATAAAACTAAATGTGAAACCCAGGCAACTTTAATTAGACTATTGTTAATGTAGCACTGCAGTTGCTAATGACTAGTGCTGCAATGACCAGTGAGATTGGCACAGATCACTGTGATTTGCAATATCATGGCTTTTCTGAGTATGAGGAGTATTGTCAAGAACAAGAAAACTGAGAGAAAGCATAACTTAAATGTTTGTGAGGTCTTTCTGTTACTAACAATGGCAGATTATAAACTCTAGCAAAACTAGAATAATTTTTAAATAAGAGTTGAAACGAAGGAATCCCAAATACGTCCTCTGATACAGGACAGCAGAAGGGATCAAACTGGCATTAGGCTCCACTGTGCTGGCTTTCTGCTTCTAGAGATGCTTGCTGCTTTGTTGTGCCCGAGGCTGGCCATCTCCGCTTTCCAGGGAGACTCTGCAGGAACTTTGCACAAAGCATATGCTGGTCACAGGAAAGAGAAGGTGTCAGGTTTGGCTTTGGTTACCCCTGTCATTCCCCTTCTCACTCTCTGTTCAAAGCAGGAAAAATAGGTAGTGTCAGTGCAGGCATGGGGACCAGGGAATTCTGGCTATGGTATAATTCGTTGTCAAACTGACAAAATAGTTTAGCCGCTCAAAGCCAGATCTTCCATCTGCATGACGGTGTGACGACAGCAGCCACTGCCCAGCTGTTTTCTGCCCTTACCTCTCCCTAGTGATTAAATGCATGCGTTACCACAGAGGGAAACTTAATGGCACCCAAAGCGTTGGGCTCTCCATGCATGCTCTTTAGTCATCTCAGCCAGGCAGCAGCGCAGGACTTACTCCAGAGCTGTGAGGTGCCCTTGCGAAGTTTGGGGGCAGACTTTACTCCAATGAGAATGTCTTCCATTTTTTAATTTGTAAAATATACACATTAAAACAGAAAGCTTATATCTCTTTCTCTTAATTATCTTTTAATTCTTATTTTTCAAGTAGGTAAAGAGAGAAACAATTTCCATATTATATTTTACATTGAGCTTAGTCACTTGATTGGCAAGTTTAATGTTTCATTGTAGAAAAAATACCAAAATATGAAAGATATCTTTCACTATCTAGTAACTGAATTTTGCAGTGCTCATACATTTGTCATTGCAAATATGTATTTCAGCAGGAAACCGCATGAGATGAATTAGATTTCCTGTTCAGCTTAGAGAGCGGCAGAAGGTTATTGATGCATCTAGCTGGTCCAGAGCTGTTATCTACCGTTACAGGAGACACAACTCTGACATTAAAACTCTTCAGTTGTTCTTCATCTGAAGACTAACGTGAATGGGCTACATGGTGTCAAATTGGTTCTGTCCACTTCTGTGAGCTGCTTGTTGCAATATGCAGCTACTGAGACAGCGCAGTACAAAAATTTGCAGCCTAGGAAAGCTGCCTTTGATGTCAGGCAAATGCACCTGTGCTCCAAAATAAAAATTTAAACATGCAGCTATAAATTAAGGTGCTCTTCTAAGTCAGATGGAGACCTGTTCATGGTCGCATACTTTTGCCAAGCAGAAAAGGTTGAACTCTCCTATTTCTTAGCAACAGCATCATACAGCATCACATAATTCCAAGGAGCATCCAAAAGCAATTTCCTTTTTTCTCTCACATAATAACTAAAACGTGATGAAAAGAGAAGACCTTTGTTATGATTTAGAATGCAACTTTTAACACTTTAGAGGTGAATCTTAGCAATCCACATAAAGCTCTTTATAAAACAGAAAGCGCTTTTTATATTTCCATCATAATTCAACACAAAACCAAGCTAAAAAGTACTGAAACAAAATGATGAAATATGTCATTCTCTTCTCTGGTTTATTGACAATTCTTCCTTAAAATAGAAGAACAGATTCAAGTAATCATTGGACCTTCCACAACCCACAACATCAAATGGAGATAGCTTTGCTTACAAGGCCAACAGTAAATGGGTGCTTTCCAAAGAGATTTAAATTTCACTAACAGAACTCAGCTACATTTGAAAGGTTCCAACTGTATTTTTTATGTTTTTAGTACCTGGAGTCCCATCTGTAGCAGAAGAGCTATTCTGTGCTCGGTTGTGTGATAAAGCTCACGTGTGTGATAAAGCTCCCCTTCACACCCACAAAGATGCTCAGAAAAACAGTGGCAGGAGGAGGAACTCAAATAATACCCTTCCAGGCTACCCTCAGGCCCATCACAGGTGCCATCAGCCCACTGAAGGCCCACCTCCACAAGCCCAGAGGAGCACAGGGACACAGAGCGGCAGGCAGGAACCTGAACCAAGGACCACTGAGGAATGGACACCTTGTCCAGGCCCCTCCATGGGCTGTCCCAGCAGAGCTTCAGCCCCGGTGTCCAGGTGAAAAACCCATCATGATGAGGCACCGTGAGTGAGCAGCTCTCTGGATCTTGGACCAAAGTGGGGTTACTGCCCAGGGATGCAGGAGAAAAGCAGTGTGGGATCATACAGGACTTGCAACGGGATGTTTAGGGGAGGAGTCAAAGGTGGGAAAAGGGAGGCTTAGGTAGTTTGGAAAGGAACAAGAAGGGGAAAATAGAGGGATAAGGGGATAAAAAGGGCCAGTCGCATGCAAATAGTGTGCATTTCAGTATTTCTATATCTCACTACCAGTATCCTAATATTTTGTTCACCTTTTTAACTCCTTTCACCCATTGAACTGTTGCTAGTCAACTTTCAAGGAAGCAATTTGGCAACCAGCACTTTAAAATAATGTAGTTTTGGTAAAGAAAATTAGTAAGTATTTAAATACCTTCTTATAATAACCTTTGGCAATATTTAGAAGGAAAAGTCTGTTAAAGATACAAAGAATACTAATACACTATTGATACAATTTTTCTTCTGGTACGTTATTCTACTTTATTCTTTTCTGTCTCGTATATTTTGTCTTTAACAAAATTTACCTCTTCTTACACCAAGACTCAAATATTCATTTTAAGCACAGAGTCATCATTCCTACGTTCACTCATTATCCAAATTTTTACCTCAGAAATTTTCTGCAGAGTGGTTCTAGAATTAAAACATTCGTAACACCTCATTGCCATCACTGTCTTCAAGAATTCATGGAAGATGGGTGAGTCTGAATAGAGGAGAAAATAATATTATCTTCAGAAAGAAAGGAGGAATAAGCAGTGAACATGATTTCAGTATCAAGAACAATACTCTAATAAACTATTAACCAGCCGCATTAAAAGTACCTGGAGGGTCAGCGAAAAAGAAACAGCCAGCAAAGATTTGTTGCAAACAAAAGTTTGTTAAATTGCTGTATTTTCCTTCTTTAACAGAGTACCTGGGCTGCAGTGAAAGAGGCAGTAGAAGTGATGTGTATCAACTTTAGGGAATCTTTGGGCACTACCTTACATGACATTCTCATAGAGGGTGTACAGGAACATTTTGTTCTGGGCTAAATTGCTACACAGTAGGTGCACGATTGCCTGCAGAAAATACTCCAAGACTTATCAATATTGTGTTTTCAAACAAAAAGGATATATAATATAGAATTCCACTGGGGTATAGCCAAGATCTGATAAGATGCAACATTTTCATTCATGACTTGGTTGATGGAATGGAGAGCACGCTTACAAAATTTGCAGCTGATGCCAAAGCAGAAGGGGCTGCAAGGGAGCTGAAGGATTAGAATTCAAAATTACTTTGATAAATGGGAGAAGTGGTCTGTAATCAATAAGATGAAACTCAATAAACACAAGTACCAAGTACTACATTGAAGCAAGAAAAAATCAAACGCATAAATACAAAATGGAGAATAGCAGCAGCACTGTAGAAAGAGGCCTGGGTGTTACAGTAAACCACATATTGAATATGAGTCAACAATATGATGCTGACGCAAAAATAGAAAAACTCATCCTGGGACATTTTAATAGATGTGTCACATGCAAGACAGGGTTAGTAATTGTTTTTCTTAACTCGCCTCTTAGAAGTCTTAGTTTAGTGTAGTTTAATAGGATAGTGCAAAAAGAAGTTAAAAAAACCCCAAGGTTTAAAAGATGGAAAATAACTGAAAAAGGGAAAGGATATATTTGCTCTAAAAAATAAAGGCTGATGGCAGGTGTGGATGTGATATGACGACACTCTGCTGATAAGTAGAAGGTTCTCATAAACAGGGATCCCATTGATTGCTCTTCATGACTCTGAGGACACGACAAAACCTAATGAGCTTCAATTGCAGCAGGAAAGTTTAGGCTAAGACAGGAAAAACTTCTAATTCTAAGGAAATAGACAAATAGGTCACCTAAAGATGTGGTATAATCTCCATCATTCAGCTTTCTAAGAAGACGTTAGAAAAATACTCATCAGAGATTCTCTGTTTCTTGGAGCAAGAGGCCAACAGCATGAGCTCCTGCAGGTTTTTTTTTTTCATTCTAGCTACTGTTGTTACGATATTAAAGAAACAGAAACTTGTAACTTAAATTAGCTTTTTAATTTTAATACTAAATATGCTCATGCCAGTTTCTGACAGTGACTTGCCTTTCTTATCTGCAAAAAGAAATTCATGCCCTGGTGGTCTGCTCCTTGTGAGCAGTAACATCTGCAGAGAGGTTAGGTCTGCTGCTGACTTTGATCCGTTCTCTCAAGACAGCTTAATGCATCTCTTGATGCCTGCAGGTCTTTGATTCCAAATATTTATCTTATTTCTGATTTATTTCTGGCCACTTGAATTTTACGTTTCCCCACAGAGCCCCTCTGATACACACATCAGCTACAGAATTAAGCTGCCACTGTTCATGATACTCCCTCCTGGCATCACTGGGGCTCCTGTTAATTCTTGGTAGGCTTATTTATTACTTGAATGTATGTTTGCTGTTTTCACCAACCTACTGTGGTGTGCTTAAATAGTTACCCAGTTCATTTAAGGATTTTATTTTCTTAAATATTTTGCCTTTGGTTTCATGGCTTTATGCCTTTGGACACTCTTTCCTCAGTTAAGATCACTACACTAATCTTCACTATCTTGCAGCTACTGTGACAGAGGGAGTCAGCTGTAATTACTTCTTAAATCAGATCTCGTTTGTTACTTAGGACTAAATCTCTTGTGCACCCACAAAGCTACCTACTGCTTAAAGCAGTCATTTGTAGTAACAAGAATTTGCTACTCTTAGCTATATCCTTCAGTGGCATTTGAGCCACTAACCCCAAGTACTTGAAATGATCTGTTACTACTAGTTTACCCCCATTTGTACCCTTCTTTGTGCAATCCTGTTACAATGATCATTCTTTTTCCTCAAAATGCAGTGAGACTTGGATCTACGTAAAACTGGAGTCTATGGCTCATGTTCTCAGTTCTCTCACCTCAGAAACATCATTAAAATAAAACTGTACCATACTGCAGAGTTGAGATTAGAAAATATATTTGAGACTACAGAATGTGCTTGCTTTGGCAGTTTTCTTTTCTATTAGAGTTCAGGGGTAAAAATTCTACCTCACATTCCCCAATACACCTGCTGCACTTGTAGACTTGAATTTCCAGGTATATTAATTGACTTTCTCAAACAAGAACTGCTGTTACTGACACGTCTCTCATGCAGCATTTTTTTACATTTATTAATACAGGATTTGTGCAGAACTGGATCACCGGTAGCATGTACAAAATCTGGATCACAAACTGCAAATTATGCAGAGCATAGGATATCCTGCCTATGCTTACGTGTATTTTAGGCATGTTAACTAGTATCCTAGTTTGTACTGCATCCCATTTTCCATCCTCTGGAACTTTGTAAGCTGCCAGTCCCGTTTCACTGCAGGGAAAAGGGGAGAGGGATCATGCTTCTCTCTCTGAAGCATACAACAGCTTAAAAAAAGCTCATATGAAATACCACGGAACTGTCAGCACACTCACCATCAGAGCCTCTCCATTTTTGCAATACGAACTGAGCAAGAAGCACTTATCTGGGCACGGCAGCAGTGCTTTCAGTGGCAGCGCAGATGCATGCAGACTTCCTGAGCCAGAAGCGTTGTTTCCTGCACACAATGGGCCACATAAAATGAGACTGCAAAGTTGGAGTCACATCAAGCACAACTTTCTGCGTAGTCAGATACTGTCACTGATGACAAAGACAGGATCCCTTTGAGCGTCGTGCCTGGCTCTGGGAGGAGAGTTCTGCAAATGCAGGTGGGGTGGCTCAGCAGCAAAATGAGATTTCTAGAATGGGAGGTACAATATTAATGGTAGATTTCTGATAAGTTCAGCCCTTATTTGGTGAGGTAATGACTCATATAAGCGTGTTGTTGAACAAGTAGAGAAGGATAGCTAGTTCTGCGGGGATCCAAAGAATTCTTCCACTGTATTAGTGCTCTGGCAGTGTGTTGGAGCTGGAAAACCAACAGCAAGCAAGGTTATTTAGGAAATGAAAACCATCATTTCAATAAGAAGTGGTAGCAGACTTTTCTTAGATACTTTCTCAGCTGCAACAGGATCAATGAAGGGGAAAAAATAGTCTCCGCATATTCAGGTCTCCATGCTTTAGAATGAAGGAGCAATTGTGTTGTAAGCTGTTGTAGATAAATAACCATGGAAGACAAAGCCAGCATCAGGTGACTTACCGAGGTGCATGATGTCTGGCTGTCTCACAGTGCTCTCCTAGCCATCCTGACAGAAGCAGGCTATGATCCCCCAAGTTCCCAGCAAGCTGAGATCAACAGACTGACCCATCATGAGCCACGGGTGACTGTGTCTGCACCCTGACATCCAAGCTCATGAGCTCATCCATTGGCAATCTCCACTGAGACCTTTTCAATTAGTGCTTAAGTTGCTGTCAAATGGTAGTGGGATGTGTGTGTTTGTCCACCTCAAAGAAAAACCATTGATCTTCCATCAGACTTTATTCTAATCGCTGCCTTCCTACATTTTTTAAATATATATTTAACAGTATCTATCTCTTAATTGTGAGGATGTGTATCCCAAGGTTTTTCCTTCCCTGCTTCATTTAGCACTGATGATGGTAGATTATGTCACATAGTTGGCAATGGGGGCTCTCTGGCTTGGGAGAAAGGAGAAGGCAAGATGTCTGCAGAGACTTAGATCTGTCAGAAGTTAGGGACAGGAGAAAAGAAGCCAAAGACACTCAATAATGACAAGTGGAGTCAAGTAGCCCCCAGAGTTAAAACAGACTTTGGGCAAGACTTTATTTTAGTTTTCAAATTTGAAACAGGTCAGGCATAGAAAATTGTACAGAAGAGAATGATCACTCCCTTAAGGTATGCACATCACTTCCATGGTGAGTGATGGGATTCTGGGTGGTGAAAAAGGACATCTTTGACTAAGCCAGGAGAAGCTCATCAACGAATGTCCTGAAACTGATGTGCATGCTGTGTCCTTGGACATGCTGGATCACAGCTGTGTCAAGGAATGAAGTCCAACGTCTTGAGTAATGTCAGGTGGATTCCACTTTCCTACCCTAAGCTAAAAGCTCACTTCTACAGTGTCTGACACAATGTCACCCAGTGGTCAGGGTTGATATGGTAAAGGGGTAGGGAGTGCATAGGCCCTGTCTAGACTCACATTATTGCATAAATTCCGTTGAGAATAAATAAATGCTTGATTCAGTGTCATTCAGTGCCTGAAACATACCTGTTTTCTCATAATTACGACCACATAGTTATGACGTGAGAAAATCCTAGGAGAATATCAGGTGAGTGACAATCAGGTGCAATGGGCATAGATGCGGTAGAAGGGAAGGGGAGCTTTGTGCTTCAGGCTTGGACAAGTTAGGGCCGTGGCAGGCAGAACTGGAGCATTCACTTTTACCATTGGGCCTTTCTGGAGGCAGAATTCTTAACCCAGTCCCCCAGGCTGATGCATTTGCAAAGAAACGACACTACAGAAGAATTCATTCCTTGAGTTCCCATGGTGTTTCTGATAGATGTTTTCCACAGAATCCAATCAGGTCAAATACCTCTGACTTGGTCCACTTGGGATCATGTGGAACAATGCCTAGGGAGTGTGCTTGCCAAGTACACGATTTCCACTGTGGCTCTGGTCCAGGCTCTGTCTGATCAGTAACGCTATGCCGTCACCAAATTCTTCGAAGCTGCTGCTGTTGGAGCCAAGACAGTTTACAACAAAACACCAGATTCCAGCAAGGGCCCAAATAAAAGAAGAAAAATATGCACCCAAACCTGCTTATACACAAGGAAAGCAATTCCTTGGAAACCCTTGGGTACCATGACAAAGCAGCATCAAGAGCAGAAAGGGAGCACAGAAGAATTGGCAAAAGAGCCTTTGGGCTGGCGAAGAAGGTTCATTGAGAAATGCCGATACCTGATACCTGATCTTGCATAATCCTGCCAGGCAAAAATTATTCCTTCATTTGTTTATTTATATATTCTCACCCCCACCTTCAGTCAAACGGAGTGGTCTTATACGAGTTTGGCATCTTGTGTCTAAGGGCTGCAGCATTTTTAATGTCATACTAGCGACCCTATGACTGGATTTACAGTTTTGTGAAGCCACCGTCTCATTAGTGTCTCTGCTGTTTACAGCTGGTGGCCTCTCGGAGCTCTCTGTCCAAACGCAACCTATGTAAGTGCTGGCAGATAGTAGAGAGGGTAACCAATGAAACTGGAGCACGCAGCCAGCTGTCTCTCCCTCCCCCTTCACACCCCCCTCTTTTTTTTTTTTTTCTTTCTAAAGATATTTAGGTGTTGCTCTGTTCAGCATTACAAGCCTCACTGTGCTCTGCAGAGCAATGCCTAAATACGTTGAAAAATCGCAGTCAGTGTGTTAGTTGAAAAATCAATGAATGCTAAGGATAGCTCAGAGAGCAAGCCAGAATTGACACAAAAGAAGATACAAGACAGTTTGGGAGCTTAAAAAACCATAAATATAATGCAAAACACAGGTGGAGAATTTGGATAGAAGACTATTTTTGAGGTGGGGAAAAGAGTGGGTATTAGAACCAGGAAAGTAGCAAAAAATAATGGGAAAAACAAGATCCAGGGAAGTAACTTCACAAGGGAAAAAGTTGGAGAAAATAAAGAAAATGAAATCATGGTACTAAGGAACGTCATCAAAAGATTAGAAAACCAGAAGCAAAATGTAGAACTGATACACAAGAGAGACAGAAAACTGCACTTATGAATAGGGAGAAAGGATAATTACAACAGTAAAAACAAGGAGCTAAACTCCCTGTAATGAAACAAAACATACACTATGAGAGATGCCAAGCAGTAGAGACTCAGAACTAAGTGGATTTTCTTAGTCTGGGCTGTTGTGCAAACCAGCCACCCTCGTGTGATACTACGCCTGAGCTACATCTTGCCAGGAACCTCGCATTTTAGTGGGTCTCTGCTCACCCACGCATTTCCATGCTGTGCTCTCTTCCTGGGTGTCAACACACTTTTAAAGTTCTGAGCCTGAAAGATGGTGGTGAGGAAAACTTTTTGCTTCATTTTTCCCTATTTCTGCTATTTTTCTTTCATCCACTCCAATAGCAGTTGGCACTCCTGTGTCAACAAATATACACCCTCAGACCTAATCCTACTCCCATGTAACTTTCAACAGGTGACTTCTGCTGACTTCTACGAGAGCCCGCAGAGAGCAACCAGTATCAGGGTGGGCACAGTACGTACTGGTTCATATGGGAACAATGCTGAAAGAGGCAGGATCAGAAAGCTTAAGCTGGCAGAAAGACTTTGAACAAGAGTGACATTTGGAATTTGGGAAGGAGTAGGTGATATAGGAATAACTATGGATTGTAAAAATACATAAAAATCATAATGCCCCTACTGAAACCACCTACACCACCAACATCTTTTATGTGTTGCTTCAATCACTCCCTGAGTTGAGACAGAGCTTTTGCTCTCTGCATTCTAGAGCAAGATTTTCAAAAGCACTGTACCTACAGCTGCAGATCCAGTGGAATCCAGTGAAAGTTTAAAAGCTGTCTCTCACTAAAAAAAATGGCCTTGCTAGTACATTTGCCCATTTTTCATGCAATCTCTCATTCAGGAAGCACTTTGTACCCTGTCTCTCAGAGCCCTGAGTGAACGGGCAGGTTGTGGTGCCCCGACCACCCTCGCCCAGGACCTCCACCCACTGCCCTGGGGCCAGAGCTCCACCAGCACTTGGACCTGGCCCCAGACCCCGCCCTGTGGTGGAGGTGGCCCCGTCTCTTGCTCATCTGATGATCACTGAACCATCGGCGGGTCCTGTCACCAGCCCAGCCCTGCTCGGATGTGAGGGATGGCGCCCTGACTGCAAGGGCACTGCCATGCCGGGCTGGGGTCATCTCGGCAGCCGCCTCCCTCCCAGGGCAGCCCCGCTCTTTGCGCTCCCCAGCACTGCCTAGGAGAAGGCACTGAGATTTGGCTGAGCAGTAAACTGTGAGATATTACCATTTTTTCATTTTAATGGAATTTATTCAGCATTTGTAAGGTCATTTTCTGATGCACCTACTTGTGATTTGTGTGTTCTGACAGCGTACACCTGGTAACAGCCTGCACCATGTTTATTTCTGATCGTTTTCTTACTCTGTGATGGACAAGCTTGACATTTCCACATTTCCTGTCTTCCAGAGGGTATGCTGGAGGCCTGGGATGGAGATTGATGGCGTCCTCATCCCTTTGAAGGATTAAACTGTTGAACAGCTGGTAAAGACATTCTTTGGCACTTTTGTCACTGACCTGTAGTTAGTAGGTGCTCTGATTACTTGGCAAAGAATTTGGGCATGTAGCATAAACAATTGAAACCGACAGATCAGCACATGTGTACCAGTACAGCCACATTTCTTCCGAATTCGAATGGCGTTAACAGGCTTTGCCACGCTGCCAGTTTTTGCAGACCCACCATTTCTTGCACCGCACCGCTGCCACAACCGGTTTTGGCTCACCCAGCTGCCTTCCCAAACCAGCCAGGTTGAGCGGGCAACACCGCGGCCTGCTCCCACGGGCAACGGGCGGCACGAGAACCGGAGGAAACCAACAGCACAACCACAACTTTTCTGTTTTTACCGCAAAGGCGGCCAGCCCGGCCTACCACAGGGCTGACTCCCGCTCTGCGACTCTGCAGCCAGGCTACACACAACGCTGACCCGGCCGGCCCCGCCTCCCCGCTTCCCCGGCCGGGCCTACACGGCCCCTCCAGCCCGCACCTGCCGCCCCCCCCCATCACCCCGCCTCCGCTCTCCCGCTGCGCATGCGCCGGGGCCGCTCCGCACCCACCCCCGGAACTACATATCCCGGCGTGCCGTGCGCGCCCGCCGCCGCGGCTGAGCCAATGGGGAGGGAGGAGGCCGGTTCCCGCGCCCCTCCCCTGCTTGCCCCCGGCTGCGGGAAATATCCCCAGCAGGTGTGGAAGGAATCCCTGGGCCAACCCTTTCCCCCGCCGAGCCGGGCGCGCAGGCAGGGGGCTGGCTCGGGAGGCTGTTACAAAGGAGTAGCGGGGGGTGTATGTGTGAGGGGGTAGGCCCTGGCTTCCCTATGGAAACCGTAGGGGTCTCTCCTCCTCCCTCTCCGGGGACGGGACAGGGTATGCGCGGCGGGAGGGGGCCGCGCCTCAGGGGGAAGCAGCGGCGCGGCTTCCCGCGCGCTGTCAGTTGGCCAGCGCCGGGCGCGGGCCCCGCCCCGCCCCTCGCCGGATTAGCGCCCGCCCGCCGTCAGTCAGCGCCGCCCGGGCCGCGGGCGGGGGCCGGCGGGCAGCCCCGGGGCGCGGGCTCCGGCTGGGCCCCGCCCTCCTCCCCTCGCGCTGTCAAGAGCGGCGCGAGCGCGGGAACCGGGCCCCCACCCCCACCCCGAAGCGCGCGCGCCTCGGTAGCCACGCCCCCTTCCCCGCCCGCCCCGGCCCGAAGACGAGGAGGAGGAGGAGGAAGACGAGGGCCCTGGGCCTGCCCCGCTGCCCTGCCGGGGCCGGGCTCGCCGGGCGCCGCGTCCCGCCCCCGCCCCGCCTCCCTCCGCCTCCTCCTCCGCCGCCACCGCCTCCGGCGTGGGCAGCCGGGCTGAGGCGGAGCGGGGCGGCCGAGAGGCTGGCGGCTGGGCTCGGTTTTCCTGCTCGGTGGGCGTCAGCCGGGCCCCGGAGGGCCCCGCCCCCGCCGCCGCTCGCCCTGCCGCCCGCCCCCCCGGCCCGGCCCCGCAGCTGTCACTCAAGGCGGCGGGCTGAGGCCGGCGGCGGCGGCGGGCGGAGAGAGAGGCAGCTACGCCACAGCCCAGCGGCGGCCATTCGTGGAAAAATAGGCCGTCCCGCTCCTCCCAGCTCCGGCTGCGACCGGCCTTCTCCCCGCTACCCCCACCCCACCCTCCGCCTCCTCCTCCTCCTTCTCCTCCCCCCTAGAGCGGCGCCTCAGCGGGGCATTAATGCGGGATGAGCGGTATGTAACCCCCTCCCTCTCTCCCTCCTGTGCACACCCCTCCCTCCCTCCGCTCCTCCCTCCACCCTTCATCCCCCCCTCTATCCCGCCCTCCCGGGTTCCCCCTTTTTCTTCCCTGCTGCTCCCCCTTCTTACCCCGCGCTCCTCTTGCTGCCCCTCCGCCCATCCGCGCTGCTTCCTCTCATGCCCCCTTTCTTCTCTTCCTCCCCTGCCTGCCCCTCCGACTTGCCTCCTCCGTACCTCCCTCCTCCATTCCCCCTTTCTTCGCTAACCCTCCCCTCCTGTGCACATCCCTCCCTCCTTCATTCCTCTTTTTCCTCCCTCTTTCCCTCCCATGCACAGCCCTCCTCCTGCCCCCTAAAGCATCGACGGCCACTCAGTGGCCGTCGATGCTTTAGGGGGCAGGAGGAGGAGGAGGGTTGTGGGTGGTTTTTTTCCTGCTGTCTCTGGGAGAGGAAACCAAACCTCCCCTTTCTGGGTGTTAACTCTCCAGCCCCCATGGGTTGGGTTTCAAACCACGTTTCTTAGGACTCGCTCTTTTGTAATAATGATTTGCGCCGTTGTTTTTATGAAGAGGTAAAGGCGACGAGCTGGGAACCAAAAAGGATACATGCTCGTAGGTTTTGTTATTGTATAAATGAAGGTGAATAATTAACCTGTTACACTTGATTTTTTTTTTATTTTTTTTTTTTTTGCAGATCAAAAGAAGGAGGAAACTATGCCCACAGAGGGAGAGAAGTCTCCCGAGGCAGAGAATAACAACAATAATAATAAAAAAGGGAAAACTGGAGGCTCACAGGTAAAGCACACACACACCCGAATAGGGGAGTGCCCAAACTATTAGCATTTAAAATGAAACGTTCAGCTAACACCATTTCCTGCTCAGGGCATCTTTCTTTGGGTTGGATGAAACAGAGTTGGTTGGGTGCAATATTTTTACTGCCTGGACATGTTTGGGGTTTTTGTTTTTTTTTTTTTTTTTGATTGCATTTTGCAGTGATCAGCTGCAATAGAAGCATTTTTAATTTTTTTCTTTATTTTAGGGGGAAAAAAGATTGGATTGAGGATGCAGTTGAGGTCCTGGCTGTCACATATTCATTAATAATTGAGGGCCTTATTTTTACAGATTATTTACAGAAATACATACTTCCTTTTTCAGAGCTGTATCATTAGTCTCTATGCAGAAGCACTGTTGGGTTTTGGTTTTTTTTTCTGCTTCCTGCGTAAACCTTCATGCTTACTTCTGATGGTTCATACTCAAGCTTTTCTCCTGAATCTGTTCTTTTTTCTCTCTCTACGGATAGGATTCTCAGCCTTCACCTCTCGCTTTGCTAGCAGCTACTTGCAGCAAAATAGGAACTCCTGGTGAGAATCAAGGAACTGGACAGCAGCAGATTATTATAGATCCAAATCAAGGTTTGGTGCAGCTTCAGAATCAGCCACAGCAGTTAGAATTGGTAACAACTCAGCTTGCTGGAAACGCTTGGCAGCTTGTTGCCGCTGCTTCTTCTGCTTCAAAAGAAAATAATGTTGCTCAACAAGGATCTTCTGTTGCCTCGAGTGCAGCAAGTCCCTCCAGCAGTAACAATGGAAGTACATCTCCTTCAAAAACCAAGTCTGGCAATTCTTCTGCAACAACCCCTGGACAATTCCAAGTCATTCAAGTACAAAATCCAAGCGGTAGTGTCCAATACCAAGTGATCCCACAGATCCAGACAACAGAAGGTCAACAACTTCAGATCAATCCCTCTAATGCTACTGGTCTACAAGACATACAGGGTCAAATTCAGCTTATTCCTGCAGGGAGTAATCAAGCTATTCTCACAACTGCGAGTAGGACTGCTTCGGGGAACGTTATTGCTCAAAACCTAGCAAATCAGACAGTTCCAGTCCAAATTAGGCCTGGTGTTTCCATACCACTGCAACTGCAAACTATTCCTGGTACTCAGGCACAAGTTGTAACGACGTTACCTATAAACATTGGTGGGGTAACCCTGGCGTTGCCTGTGATAAACAGTGTGGCAGCTGGAGGAGGTTCGGGTCAAGTTGGCCAGTCTACTGAGAGTGGAGTTTCCAACGGAAATCAGCTAGCATCTACACCTGTCACTTCTGCCTCTGTTAGTACAATGCCAGAGTCTCCTTCCTCATCTTCCACCGCTACGACCACCGCCTCAACATCTCTAACGAGCAGTGACACGCTAGTAAGCTCTGCAGAAACAGGCCAGTACACAAGCACAGCAGGCAGCAGTTCAGAGCAGACAACTGAAGAACCCCAAACTGCTACAGACTCTGAAGCCCAGAGCTCCAGTCAGCTTCAGTCCAATGGACTACAGAATGTCCAGGATCAGTCGGGTTCCCTTCAGCAGGTCCAAATCGTAGGTCAGCCTATTCTGCAGCAGATACAGATCCAGCAGCCTCAGCAGCAGATTATTCAGGCCATTCCTCCACAGTCGTTTCAGCTCCAGTCAGGGCAGACTATACAGACCATCCAGCAGCAACCTTTGCAGAATGTTCAGCTGCAGGCAGTGAGTCCAACTCAGGTGCTCATCAGGGCTCCAACTTTAACACCATCAGGTCAGATCAGCTGGCAAACTGTACAGGTCCAGAATCTGCAAAGCCTTTCAAATCTTCAAGTTCAAAATGCTGGGTTACCCCAACAGCTAACCATTACCCCTGTGTCTTCAAGTGGTGGCACAACCATCGCCCAGATTGCACCAGTGGCTGTTGCTGGTACCCCCATCACTCTGAATGCTGCCCAGCTTGCTTCAGTACCTAATCTTCAGACAGTAAGTGTTGCCAACCTGGGTGCTGCAGGTGTTCAAGTTCAAGGAGTTCCTGTTACCATTACCAGTGTTGCAGGTGAGTGGTCTGACAAAGTTTTGGGTTTGTTTTGTTTTGGTGGGGTTTTTGTTTGGTTTTTTTTTTATTATTTATTTATTATGGTAAGAGTACCAGACAGTTTAAAATTAATGTTTTTTTTCAGGACTTTCTGTAATAAATGTTAAACCCTTAACTGTGAGGAAATACCTTATCGCTAAAATTCAGGTTTTAAAATAGCTGACACCTCTAAACATTGAGCTAATGTCACCAGTTGCGTCAATGGAAATAGAACTGTTTCTTTTTGATAAACTATCCTCAAATGATCACATTCTCCATCTTATTAAAGACTTGTAGGCTTCAGGAGTGAACTTGAGACTTTGCTGTTAGAGCTTTCGTATGTTTAAAAAACAACAACAAAAAGCTTTTTCTAACCAGGCAATATTCCTAATCTCTGCATGGGGGGATGTAGGATGAGGAAAGTGACATTATGTGAACTGGGATATCTTGTGCCATGGCATGCATTTGTATGGAACTATTGTTGCATTCTGCACTAGCTTCTAAAGTTGTTTCCTTAAAAGTTTGAGTTCTGTAAAGAGATTGAGTGGAATAAGGTATGCTTATGCACGGCATAGTTCCTGTGACTTCTCCTTTTAAAAAAAAAAATAAAAACAACTGGTAACTGTACCTCAGTACTTGCTGATGAACTTTTGATATGTGTTATGAAATGCCTGTTTGGTTATGCTGGTCTAATAGTTGGGAAGGGAACTCTTGAAAGGCTTTGGGCTGGATAACAGAGCTTAGTCCTAAAGTAAATTCTGTGTAAGGTCTATGCAGTGTCTCAGAAGGGCAACTTTATGTGTAAAACTTACCTGAAATGTTAAAAGTTCGCAAAACTTGATTTAGGGGTCCTCTGCCAGTTTGATAACTGCTTACACGAGCTTGGTTTTATTTCATACAAGAAAAGTCTTCTGTTGTGGTAGTTACAATAAACTCTTGTCTTAACAGCAACCTGACTATAGACACAGTTTTTTAGTATAAGAAAGAAAAGTATACAGTAAGAAAAAAACCTCATGTTTGACTACTGTCCAGTCTGCATAAACAGATGTTAGTATCATATTGACTCTTAATCTGTCTTTTTTTTTTATAATTGTATGCTAAAATGAGAAATGTTTAACTGGGCAAAGGATTGTTCCCTTTAGTTGTAACATTTTTGAGGAGGCTAAATATAGTTTCATAGTAAGAAATTTGCCATTGGGAGAATTTAATCTGCTGTGGTACTCTTCAGCACTTGATGGCAGGTTGAAATACTAAGAGCTGGGTTGGATGCACTAAACCTAGCTTACTTAAGGAGTGTTACAGAAATGTTAATCTGGGTAATCAGAATTAAAATCTTGACCTTGTGTTTAGCTGTAATGGTTCAAAAAGAAGTTTCAGTTAGCTGGAGCTGACCAGTTGCTACAATACCTTGCAGTTCAATTTGCCTTGGAAAAAAATTTTCTTGATGGGAAGGTGGTGGTTGACTACTGTCGTTACACATAAGTTCCTACTTTGGTAGGGAATTCTTCATAGGAAGCCTGCCTGGGAACAGCCTAGATTTGGAGGTGCGGGAAGAACCTTTCTGCATGCAGTTTTTTCCCTGCTTACTAATGGTGTACAACTGTTTAGGACACACTAATAGGTATTAGAACAAGAGATTCTGAATATCGTCTCGCTCAGTTGTCTTGACTGCACCTCTGCTCGCATGTGATGTCTTTTGGAAAATAAAGGGATTTAGATTTGTAACAGGATGAAAGAAAGGGAACAAGTCATAAGTAAGATCCTGAAGAAGCGCAGCGTTTGTCATACAGGGTTCATATGTTAACTAAACTTAAGCTTTGTGACCATTGAATTTCCCTCCACCTTTTTTTTTCCTTTTTTTTTTTTTTTTTAAATCCAGGTAGGCCTTATGTCTGTTTCTGTAGCACTTATAATTTTATGCTAGCAGCAGTGAATCCTCCAACCTTTTCTCCATTCCTGTGTATATAAGGTACTATTTCTGTTTCCCAAGGCTTGAGGTTCTGGAGAAAGAACAAACTTTGACAATGTGAGTTATTAGTTATAATTTCTTTCTCTTATTTATCTACTCTCCTGTGAAACTTCCTGATGCTACACTTTGGGAATGGGAGATATGGTAGCACGGAAAGGAGGGTGAAGAGCGTGATGTGCAGTCCTTAATGCTATATTAAGTATTCAAGGAAAGAATGGTTGTGAAATAGAAAATTACAAACATGCTAAAATCTAAACTTTGCTTGGCACTTATAAGGAATAAGCTGTCTGGATGAGAGCTATTAACTTCCTCAGAATTACTGTTTTTTATTTGAAATGGGTTTTTTTTGCTGTTATTGTTACAGGAAACCTTCTTAAAAAAAAAAAAGTAAACCGCTCAGTTACCTCAACATCTGCAGACTGGTATTTCCATTGTTTTTCTGCAGTACCTAAGCTTGTCAGTGTGAACTCTTTTGTACGTTAATCAAACTCTCCAGAAGCGGATAATTTACTACAAATGACCAGTAGAAGTAGGTGTTAAAAATCAGCCATATGGAGGATGCCCAGAAAGTGTCAGGGAAAAGACCTAGTGAAGGACTTATCCCATGCATTGATTCAGGTGCTTCAACTTTGTTAGGGAAAATGAAGTTACTTTGTCCTTCAAGCAAACCCAACTTGTTTTGTTTCAGGGGAAGAAAAGCACAACACAGTAAGTGTTTGTTTGAAATCACTGTTTATTTGTGTTGTATTTCTGTTCTATGAACATTGGTTTTCCTAGTTATTTCTACAATGGGGTAATTTAGGTACTTTTTCTTAGTTTTTCAGTAATAAATGAAATAGTAGAGCAACAGAACTCTAAATAATTAACTGCAAATAACAAAAATTCTTAGCTTAAATTTTTTATGGAAATTGTGAGCCATAGAACTATTTTGGAAAAGTCTCTTTTTTTGGTTAAACAGATTCTAAATTCCAAAAGAGACAAATCTCACATTGGAAAGGAAAATATTGAAATCTTCAAGTAAATATTATATTTTGGTCTGCTTTTTATAACCTTTGTTACTCAAAGTCTCTGGTCCCAAGGTGTGTAGGCTGTGCTGTAAACCAAGCAAGAAGAATGAGTGTGTTTGGGGTGTTTTGGGTTTTTTTTGGTTGTGTTTTTCAGTTAAAAGTTCAAACCTTGCTCTTGGTTAGTATCACACTTTGGGTTGTATGTTGTGTGTGGTCAAAAAGCAGGGTATAGCAGAGAAGTTCTCAGATTGTTTCACTTTCTGGCCTGAGGAAGAACTCAATCAATATCAGTGATGTAGAGAAACATTTACTTTTTTGCTGTGAGAGTGACTGAGCACTGGCACAGGTTGCCCAGGGAGATTGTGGACTCTTCATCTTCGGAGATATTCAAAAACTCTCTGGACATGGTCCTGGACAACTAGGTGGCCCTGGTTGAGCAGAGTGGTTGCACCAGATGACCTCCAGAGGTCCCTTCCAGTCTACACCACTCAGTGATTCTGTGAAATTTTGCTGAAAAGATGTACAAAGTGTCAGTCAAAGTAGTAACTAAATGTACAGAAGAAAGCTGGATGAGAAGATGGAAACTAAGTATCTGACGCTTGAAGACAGATCTTTAAACAATTACTTTAAGAGCTTATCAAACAACAGACTATATAAAAGCAACCGTGTTTACTTGAATATGCAGGGATCTACAAATACCTGCCTTGCTTTGAGATCAGTACCTGTCATGGCCTTTAAGCAGGACAGCAAGCTAGGTCTGTACAAAGTAAACTGCATTTCCTCTGTGCTGCGTGAATTGTTGTTTTATACACGGTTCCCTGTGGAATGGGATAGCCTTAAATGTTAATAGGTGGTGACTTCCTGAATGTAGCCGCTATGAGCTTGGGGACAAACAGATACTGCACAGTTCCCTTACCTTTTTTTCAAGGCTTCGGTTGTGATAGCTGTAGATGCAAGTTCAAAGGATTCCAGTCCTATCCTCCTCTACATCCCCTTCTTGAAACAAGGTATTCTTTGCTTTTTTAAAGCTTATTTTCAGGCCCTTTTATTTGTCCAGATGTGTTAACTGAAAACATAAATTACTATGTGGAAGAAACATGTTTCAGTACTAGATGGTTCTAAGAAAAATATATAGTTCATAAAACCGTTTCTTTTTGGTGGGCTGTTTTTTTCCCTCAACACATTTGGCTTGGACTATATTTGTTTTAGGAATGACACAGAATGTGAACTTTTGTGGATGCTAAAGAATATGGGGTGAGATAAAACAAACCAGTTAACCTGTAATGAAATGCTGAGTATTAATGGGTTCCCTGTAAAAGTTTTGTGTTCTGCCTGTAGAATTTCTTTCAGTGGAGCCCTCAGAAGAGGTTACAAGCTTTTTCTGAACTTGTTCATTGTTTTTGCTGATAGTGGGAATCTAGTGGTGGTGATGGAGATTGTCTTTTCAGAATAATTCCGTGTTTCTTATGTGAAAAAACAAAAATAATAGGTCAGACTTGTATCTACCTTAATTGTACATCTTGAAGTAATTTTGTTACATCGTGATGAAAGTGTCTGTCCGATACGAAAGTGTATGAGAGACTTTTGTTTTAAAAATAGCGAAAAATATTACTTGCGTATTATGTGGACTTAGTCCAAGCTTTGTTAGTTGCTTTACACAAAAGTCACCAGATTCCATCTCCTTGCAACTCAAGTTCAAGCCGTTTTGTTTAAGATGAGTGGTGACGTGGCCTGAATTATGGGGAATTTGGAGTTCATCCACCAAAATAACCTGGAGGAATGACTTCTGTTCAGTGGAACAGTCTGTTGCCTGGCAATACTGGAACTTGAGAGTTTTAAGTCTTTTGCAGGGATGTGCTGTGGACTCTAAAACATTTATTAATGACAATGAGGACTAATACCAAGCATTCTTATTGGGGCGCTTTAAAACCATAATGAACCTTACCCTTCTGTTTCATACTCTATAGTAAAATGAGTTACTACGGCATTTTTGTCTTTGACCAGCTACTTTCATTGCACTGGTATTGATAGTTATGCAATTTGTCAGTACGTCCAGGTCCCCTCCTGCTTTCTTGTGCTTTTCCTCGTTTGTCTGCATCTAGCTTCATCCTGTCTTCAAGGCTTTCTCTTCCCTTTCCTTCTTTAGTAACTCTTCTTGTGTAACAGTCATCCATTTTATGACTTGCTGTTCAAAAACTGAAGACATTATTTAGATATTACTATCATTCTGGTTCAAATTTTGCAGAGGAGTTTGAAACATTCTACCAAATTCTTTAAACAGGAATAAAATGATACATGACATTAAATGCTTGTAACTCAGGAATAGCGACTGGAGAAGGGGAACATCACACCCATTTTTAAAAAGGGTGAAAAGGAAGAACCTGGGCGTTACCAACCAGTCAGTCTCACCTCTGTGCCTGGTAAGATCATGGAACAAATCCTCCTAGAAGCTATGTCAAAGCATATGGGTGACAGAGAGGTGGTTAGAGATAGCCAACATTGCTTCACAAAGGGCAAATTGTGCCTGACTACTGTGGCGGGCTTCTACAATGGAGTGACTGTGATGGTAGGTAAGGGAAGAACAGCTGATATGATGTACCATGACTTTGACATGGTCCCATATGATAGCCTTGGAGAGATATGGGTTTTATGGATGGACTATTAGATGGATAAGTAATCGACTGAATGGCTGCATTCAAAGAGTTGTCATCAGTGGTTCAATCTCCAAATGGAGATCAGTAATCACTGGCGTCTCCTAGGGGTCTGTATTGCGACAAGTACTGTTCAAAGTCTTTATTAATGACATAGTCAGAATGAGTGCACCCTCAGCAAGTTTGCAGGCGGCACCAAGCTGAGTGATGCAGTTGACATGCCTGAGGGACAGGATGCTATTCAGAGGGACATGGACAAGCTTGAGAAGTGGGCCCACGTGAACTTCATGAAGTTCAACAAGTGCAAGGTCCTGCACCTGTGTTGGGGCAATCCCCAATATCAAGCCAGACTGAGTGATGAATGGATTGAGAGAAGCCCTGTAGAGAAAGGCTTGGGGGTACTGGTAGGTGAAAAGCTGGATATGAGCTGGCAATGTGCACTCATACCTCAGAAAACCAACCATATCCTGGTCTGCATAAAAAGCTGCAAAAAAAAAAAAAAAAATGACGCCAGCGGGTCAAGGAGGTGATTCTCTCCCTCTGCTCCACTCTCGTGAGACCCCACCTGGAGTACTGCATCCAGTTCTGGGGTCCCCAGTAGAAGACAGACATGGACCTGTTGGAGTGGGTCCAGAGGAGGGCCGTTAAAATGATTAGATGTCTGGAACATGTCTCCTATGAAGAAAGGCTGAGAGAATTGGGGTTGTTCAGACAGGTGAAGAGAAGGCTCTGGGAGCACCTTATTGCAACCCTTCAATATACAAAGGGAGCTTATAAGAAAGACTGAAAGATACTTTTTACCAAGGCTTGCCTGTAGTCACGGGGCAAGAGGCAGCAGTTTTAAACGGAAGAAGGGTAGGTTTAGGTTGAACATAAGGAAGAAATTCTTTAGTGTGAGGTTGGTGAGATGCTGGAAGTATCCAGAGAAGTTGTGGATGCCCCATCCCTGGGAGTGTTCAAGGCCAGGTTGGACGGGGCTTTGAGCAACCTGATCTAGTGGAAGGCATCCCTGCCCATGGCAGGGGGTTGGAACTAGATGATCTTTAAGGTCCCTTCCAACTCTAACCATTCTACGAACATAAGAGTTAAAGGTGTTTCTGACCCTGTCTGATGCTGACTGCAGGTGATGCACACAAGAATAATCTGCTCAGATGCTATTCCCACCATTCAGTGATCTGCAGCTCAGATCATCCTGAGCCAGAAGTGGGATGTTTTTTTAATATTTAATAATCCTTGATGGATTTCTTTGCTTCAGTGAATTTGTCTCTCTTGAGTCTGTAAATTTTTTACATGTTCAATACTTGTCTGCAATAAATTGTCTTAATTGTTGCATAAGATTCGTTTTTATTTAATGTTCTCAAATTCCTGTTTTGTGAAAAATTAAATGATTTGATCCACCTTTATACCACTCAGTCTTCTATTATCTCTATCACATATGCTATTGAGGGAGGGGAAGGTGTTCAATCTGAAGTCATAGAATATTACACTTGTGGTGTTGAATGAAAGAAAATGCATTTTCATGACAACATGTAACCTTGCTCATGTTAATGTAATAGTGAGCGTGTGTAAAACAGAACTCGGTGAGTTGTGTAGCTAAGCAAGGAGGGATGCCTGTAGGTGGTAACAAGGTGAAAAGGGTTTAAAATAGAATATACGAGCAAACTGGCAAATACAAATACCAAGGGTGGAAGTCAGGAGAGCTGAAGGATGGTGGTTGCATGATTTTTATTTTTTTTTTTGAAGAACATCCAGTGTTTCCCTGGATGTTCATTGGCAAACAAGCTGCTGCAAATACCTTGAAAGAAACAAGCTGCAAGCTATGGAATCTGCAGTGAAAGATAAGTACAAAGAACTGAGCTATTTCCACAAAAACACCAAAAAAAAAAGGCAGGAGTTTTTCTTAGTTTTTTACTTCATAGTGTGTTACTTGACATTCTGAGGGTGTAGTTGGGAGGAGTATAGAAATTTAGCATACTTTCTCCAAAGTCATGAAAGGTCACTTGCAACTCTTCTCAGGTTGCCTTGAGCTGAGAATTGTTGCCGAACCACAGTGTTCTAAATACTATAGCACTGGCATCCCTTTCAAATGCTTCAGGGTAATTATAGGAGAAGCATTTACCTTTCTAATGACAGAATTGCATTGGCTGTGGGATTTTCCTAAACTGAAATTCAAAATAGTGGTGGAAACAGTTTAACAACTGCTGGTGAAAACAAATGTTTGCCTTGATGATGGTAGCTTAAAAATAAAGTATCAATAAACTGTTCCTGAACTTTGTGCACAAGGAATGCACAATCTACCTGTTCAGCTTAAATTGCCTATGGAGAATAACCTGGTTAAAAATGCCTCAGTAAAACAAGCCTTGTCTGCCTGACCTGTGAGTAGCAAGGCATGACTTCATCATTACTTTGAGATAAAGTGGGAAGGGGAAGCATTTCAAGGACCAACTCTGCTCATAATTGTGAGGTGAAACAGGTTTCTAATGAGCCGTTTCTATTCTATTAACTGCAAGAATTAATGTAAGTTCTTAAGTCTTCAAAGAAGAATGTTAGTAAAACTGTATTTCCCTGTTAGAGTACGTGGTCTTATTAAAATGTCTCATCAATACAGGTGCACTCTCTGAGAATAACAGGTTTTGCCATCCCCTTTCTTGTTCCTTGTTGTCAGAAATCAGAGCATATAGAGCAGGAAATGAATTGGCTGAACTTTATTGGTCAGAAACTGTCAAGCAAGCAAACTGAGTGATACTGCACATCTTCATCAGCCTGTTTGGTTTGTTGTTTTTTTTTTAAAGAGTGCTTAGATTTGCACAAAGCCAACCTTCTTGTTCTTCCATTACTACCTGGGGCGGCGGTGTGGCGAGAAGCATGTTCAAAAATCTGATTTCAATAGCTTCCTCAGTGTAACTTAAATTATGGAGTACTTAGCTTCATATGATTTTGGTACTGGTAGACAAGATAAATCAATTCTTACTGTCAATGTATTAAAAAAGTTTAATGGCAATGTTGATTATTGAAAAATGTAACTATATATGGAATGGCATGTTGTGTTCTATGGGGAATGTTAATTTCAAGTGTAAATAACTATCATTGAAAAACAGCTACATTTTTTAATGGACAGTGATTTTTAACGGGTAATTTAGTTAATAAAAGTTGTGTTATTCATATGCTGCAGCATAGAAGCTTTGGAAGTAGTCAGGACTGCATAATGAAATGTAATTTTTACAATGAATATGTTGCTTTTGTCATGACGCTTTCACCAAGATAATAGCTCTGGACATCTGTAATCTCTTGAGAAATGTAGCATCTCAGCACACGCTTAGGTTAGTTTGGGCTATAGTTATACGTATTTCTGTATCTGTCTGTTCTTAGTAATGGAGTTTCGAGTGATGTTTTATAGTACTGACAGTGGCTAACAGTCATATACCTTAATCAGCTGGTTATTGGTAAACCATGTTATCCCAACATGCATAATTATTCTTAATAGATTGGCAGTCTAGTATCATTTTGTTGTAAAGAAAAAATGATGAGTTAATATTCTCCTGCCAAACGAACTTGGGATACGCGTTAGGTACAAGTCTGAATTTTCTTAATTAGAGTAGTTTCAAATGGTGATGTGACCACTTTTCCTTTGAGCAAAATACTGGTCTAAGAAATATGGGCCTTGGTTGTCTGTTTGGTCATCAGGAAGTAACTCTGACTAAAACATCAAGTTCTTCAGTTTGTTCTGAATCAAAAAGGAAGATTAAGCATACCATTTTATAGGGATAACAATGTTACAGAAGGAGCTGGCAGAACTTCCAAGGGTTTGGATCCTGGAGATTTACGTGGCCCTTCTTCTGTGATTCTATAATATGTAGATCTGTTGGTCCTTGCCTGATGAAGGCTGTAACAAAGTTACACTTTTTACATATTTAATAAACAAATTAGTTTTCATATTGGTTAACCTATCCACCCATAGGCTTTTAAAAACCAAGGCTTGTGTCTTGTGTTTAGTCTTACTGTAAAAGGTCTTTAAAAATGCTTTATGAATCTTATTTTTCCTGATAACTTTTAATCACCTTGCCAGTGGTTTTTTTTTATTGTGAATAAATTATCAGCTGCTATACAACTTAACTTAGTTTTAAAGTTAGCTATCTTTTCTGTTGAGCACATTTTCAATACATGTACCTGTTAACTAATCCCTCCTGCGCACAGAGCCGTATTTGTTTTTATCTTGATCAATATAAAGATAGCATTTCATATTTCCAAAAAGTTTACTTCAGGGACATTTGTGAACCTTCTAGCCAAGTGTAAAATACGTAATCTAGCTGTAGTAGAAAAACCCCACAAAACCCAACCAAAAAAAAGCCCCACTCCTCCCCCCAAAAAAAGCAAACAGGGTACTGGAAACTTAGCTTGCATTTTTTTTAATGTCAGCCTCATTCTGTCCTTTCAAGATTAGGCTATTACTATTTCCATGGGTATGTAGAAGTTGAACTGAGATGCTGAAAAACAGGCTTTCTGAGACCAGTATTTTATTTTCCATATGGCAGAAGTGTGTCAGGTAGGTTTTTAGGGTTTTTTTATTGTTACAGTTTGTCAGATACTGAGATTCTCTAGTCAGACTGTAGAGACCAACAGTCAACAAATTTCTTTCTAGTCCTGTCCCCTTTTCAGAGTTAAGGGGAAGAGCTGGAAAAAAGAACTGGGCCAAGTTCTGTTCTGGCTATAAGCTGTAGAATAACCTGAGAGCTGGGGTGCGGTGATGGGATAGACAGAGATGTTCAGTAAAAGTAAACTTAAAAACCTACATTTCTTAATCTATTGCTAGTTTCTGTGCAGTGCATCTGACATTCTCTAGCACAGCTGGTGCTTGGGTTTTCAGTTATCTGTTTGCTCTAAGCTTCAGTACGCAGGGAACTACTTGTGTTCATCTGGAGAGAAGTGTTCTTTAACACTCATTGCAAACACACTTTTTCACTGTTTTTTTTCAACAACGATGAAAATCAGGGGTTTTTTGTTATACTACTGCTAAGGCAGTAGTATAGCAAGTTATTTTTTCTGATTTCAACTCCTTCTTTAGAATATATAGTAAATTGACCATGTTATCTTTCCATTTGAAGCCACAGCATCCAGAACAAACAGAGGCACTACTGCATTGTTTTGACTAAAACCTCTACTTGGTTATGGAAGGCTAAATCTTTGAGAAACTGTATCTCTGTGGTTGATATTCATAGAATCATAGAATGGTTAGAGTTGGAACGGACCTTAAAGATCATCTAGTTCCATCATCCCTGCTATCACCTCCCGCAGCCTGTTCCCTGCCATGGGTAGGAGCACCTCCCACCAGACCAGGTTGCTCAAAGCCCCATCCAGCCTGGGCTTGAACACCTCCAGGGATGGGGCAGCCACAGCTTCTCTGGGCAACCTGTTCCAGTGCCTCACCACCCTCATAATGAAAATTTTTTTCCTAATATCTCTTCTAAATCCACCCTCTTCCAGTGTGAAGCCGTTACCTCTTGTCCTATCACTACATGCCCTTGTAAAAAGTCCCTCTCCAGCCTTCTTGTAGGCCCCCTTCAGATACTGGAAGGCCACTATAAGGTCTCCCTGGAATCTTCTCTTCTCCAGGCTGAACAGCCCCAACTCTCTCAGCCTGTCCTCACAGGAGAGCTGCTCCAGCCCTCAGATCGTCTTTGTGTCCCTCCTCTGGACTCGCTCGAACAGGTCCATGTCCTCCTTATGGTGGGGGCCCCAAAACTGGATGCAGTACTCCAGGTGGGATCCCATCAGAGCGGAGTACAGTGGGAGAGTTGCCTCCTTTGACCTACTGGCCTTCTGATGCAGCCCAGAATGCAATTGGCTTTCTGGGGTGTGAGCACACGTTGTTTTTTTTGTGTTGTCTCTGTATCGGTCTTTGTGTTGTATTTCTGGTAGCTCTTTCCTATGTTTAATAAAGTAATAAAAAGAAAACTGGCTTTCAGTTTAATGAAAGATATACCAGCTGAGAAAACTTGTTTTCTGTCTCAAAGCACTGAAGTGACTTCAGATTGTCCTAAAGCACCTGGGTAAAGCCTTACAGTTTTGAAAAGTCATTAAAGTGCCTTCATGAAACTTCTTGGGCATTGTTTTGTCTTTGTGTGGCCAATAACATTCTTGCACAAAGGAAAAAGACTTCAGTTTTAAGGGGTTTAAAACCCTTAAACCTACTTTTTACTGCCTTAAATCTTATGCTTTTAAGTGGTAGTTTCACAGAAGTTAAGCTTAATTATGACGCTATCATGATTTTTGAACACACTGAGGCATTTGACATAAGAGGCTTTTGGAGGAGAAGACAAAAAGTTCTTACAAATCTTGTCAAAGTTGGCAACAGGCAAAAGATCAAAAGATAGAAACTTGCTGCAGTGTCCCTGTAGGAGGTAGAAAAGGCAGATGTCTAGTTGATGCTGCAGTTTGCTCTGGAAACTTTCTGCTTGTTGTGGCATCCAGACAAAATGCTGTGCTGTGATAACACAAATTTCTTTTAGTCGTTGGGTGGATCCAGTTCCTCTGTCTACTCCAAACTGTTCTCTGCAGAATGTGCGGGTCCCTTGCATGATCTCTTGTACAGTTTTTGTTCTGGGTAATTTTCCTCTTGTCATGTATTGTTTCTTCATAAATCTCTATCAACCACTGCTTCAGGGAAGAAGAGAGGACAGAATTATCTGTGTACCATTTAAGTAGCACCAAATCACATCATCTTTGTGTAAATCCTGAAACTCAGTGTTGTCTTCACGTATGTTTAATTTTAAGACATGATTTTCATTTCATTTTTCAGCATGAAACCTCCTTTCTAGTAGACTTTGTTTGGGGAAGAAAAAATCTGACTAAACTATTGCCTTTTTTTTTTTTTAATTTTAAAATCTCGGCTGATCTTAATCACAGAATCACATAATCAAAGTAAATTATCTGTATGTCATTGTGGAAAAAGAATGTGAGAGTAAAGAGTATTTGCAAGGTGACTGCAGCTGGGATATGCAGAGGAATGGGAGATGAGAACCCTCTTTTTTCCCGTTGCTTTGCATCAGTGTGTTGTTGAATGGGTGAGCTCCTGCATCAGCTCCAATGCTTGTAAAGCATTGGAACTCTACAGGTTATTAACTTTACTTAGCCATCCTGTAGTAATATGCATTGAATTATGGATGTCAGTTGCAACCTTCTCTTTCATTTTTAGAATATGCAGTTGGACAAATTTTCTGGCTTACAACATTAGCTACTCTGGCTCTAGGTATGTTTTGCAAAGTGTTCATCAGATTTTGTAGTAAGCTGCACGCCACTGAGATACCTCTATGAGATTAATGCTGTTATCTTTTTGACTGCTGAATGCTGGTTGCACAACAGCAACAGGAAGTCTATACAAATTGTTCTGGGGAACTAAGTCCCAGAAACTAGAAGTGTCCTTGTTTTAGTCTTAAATTTCTCTTCCTTCCAAGATCTGTTTTATAAAGCTTGACTCCCATGATTTCTGTGGATCATTAAAATTAAGTCCTTTTCTTCCCTTTCTGCCCTATTTATCTCAAAGAGTAGTTTTTCATGCTTGCTACTTCAGGTGAACACGAACAGTGTGATAGGAACACAGGTGTGATGTGTAGTAAAAGGAAACTTGTTCTGACTTACGATGGTTGGCCAGGCCTAATAATCATGATCTTCAGTGGTCAACCACTCTGTAGGAAAGTACTTTCTAGGTACCATGCATTAGCTTTCTTTAATCATCCAGGTGGTGTTATGGGAATTATTATTTTGCAAATTAGCTTTGAAGCCTAAAATTGATTGAGAGATATATATATTATTTGGCTTCATAGTAATTACTTAAAAATGTTGAGTTTTCTTGCATATGAATGTGTTACAGACTCATGTTTAAATGTATATGAGTTGTAACTGCTAAGATGCAGTTTTACTGCAAAATTGAAAAGCTAAGTAAGTGATGCTGAAGAACAAAGGATGTGCAATCCTTTTTCTTGATAATCCTGTATCTTGTGGTAATAAGTAATACATTTACTTAACTGCTTAAATAGGAAAGATTAGTGACTAAAACCATGCAGGTTCTTCTATTTGAGGAGCTTTAAAAATTTCTATAATGTTCTTCTTAATTAAATTCAGTCATAATCATATATGCAATATTGCAGTGGATGAGAGTTTTATTGCACTGATTTGCAAAATAAATACCGTATCAGGTTGCCTTGTTTGCATGTTGTCCTGTGGTCAAATAAGTAGTTACTATCCAAAAGAAAGAGAGAACTTAGAGCTGAGAGAAAATGAAATGTAATAGAGCAGTTCATATCAGTGTTATTTTATACACTAACATTTTGTTGTAACTTAACAGTGTGACCTGACAGCATGTACAATAAAGTTCAGTCATACACAAGTTCAGTGGTGATTTTGTTAATCAAGAATGTTTCACCGTTTCAGGAAATCACTATTAAAGAAATCATGGGAACTTAACTTTCTGTCTTCTAAGAGCTGGTGTAAATGTGTGGTGACTGCTTTGACAACTCGTATATAATAACATAGATGAACTGAAGTGTGACTCTGTTCCCCCATGTAATGATTTGTTTAGACCTCTTTCTGACATCTGTGTTGAAATATGAGAGCTCTTGTTACTGAAAGGTTTGATTATGAATGGTGAAGTATAGTGCTATCAGGTCTTGTGGTTTGGAGTATGTCAGGAAGAAGTAATGTCAAGTGATCTCATGGTTGTAGCAGAATTTCTGGGAGGCGTTAAATGGTATTTTTATGCCACTAGTAAGAAGTCATATGGATTATTTTTAATAGGTCTTTTTTCTCCATCTAGAAAGTGTCAGGAGATAATTCTATTCCTGTATGGATAACATTATCTCAGCCACTTGTTTTCAGAATAAGCAGGGTTTCTTTCAAATGAAAAGCTAATTTGTATCTAGAACCTCTCTATTGAAAAATCATCATTTTTATAAACTTCTAGAAGTTGCCCCAATTTAATTTTGTAGGCTGCTGACAAACTCATGTCAACAGTTAAGTTTTCTCAGTATCTTTTCTTCAGTAAACTTGATTTAAGAAATAAGTATAAATGATGTAAAAGTTAAAGCCCTTAGTGATCCATGGTGGATTCCAGTATATAGTTTTAAAAAATCAAAATCCCATACAACTCAAGATTATTGCAGGCTCACTTTGAGATTTAGAAGATGGCATCTTCTATCAGTTGTTTTGTGAAAATTTTCTGATTTTTCTTCAAGATAAAAGATTTTTCAACCAGTCGAAAATACATTCATTTTACTCTCAAAGAACAAGAATGAAGAATTTTATGTTTAACAACTTCAGAATGAGAATAGGTGCATTTCTTTGTGTCCTGTATGCTACTAGTGTGCTAGCTTTTTGGAATGCTCTTTCAGGAGTTCAAAACAAAAGTTAAGTCCAGGACTTACATTACTGAACTTTCCAGTGTTTTCTGATAAGTGTAAATCTCTGGCAAAGAATATTTATCAGATATGTGTGCTTCCTTTAGTTACTCTTCTACCTCAAAAAGTAGAGATTTGCTTATTGAATATTGTGGCCTGGATCTTTAAATAAGGCCATTTTTCTGATATTTTGAGAGTTTCAGAACCTTCTGTTCTGTATTTAGTAATTGGAATACAAGGGAAGGGAGTTAAAAATAACAACTCCGTGAGATTAGTTTAAAGAAGAAAATCAACATTCACATTAGAAAATGTAATAACTTTGTTAACGCTATCTAAACAGCAGTCATTTAATTACTGTTTAACTGAAACCATATGGATAATGTAATCGTCTGCTTGAGACCTTACTTTTGGCATTTTCTCTTTTGTATTTTTATTGTCACCTTTACAGTTGCTGTGAAGAATTTCTACTCGGATGTATCACTGTATTATGTTTAATAAATATATTAAGGTTGTAGCTCAGTAGTGCGTATCCTATACTCCCAGATAACGCATGCTTCTCACATGGAGGAGGAAAAGTTCAGAGCAGATAAAGTATGTGTCAACAGTGGTACTCGATGTTCTAAAGAAGTATTAGAAGACCCTTGTGTGGTTGGTAGTCTCATGACTTAGAGACTGAAAGTTGGTTCATATCGAATCAGCACAGTGTATCAGATTTTTTGAAATGCTCAACAGGCTTCCCCATAAATGTGTATTGGTCAGATCCAGCAAGAGTTATGTGCTGGACATTTATCACTCTAGCAGTAATCATGGAGGGAAAAATTTGAGTCGTCCTTCTCAGGGTTCAAATGCCTCAATTCACATCTTACTTGGAAAGCCTTGATCTGGCAGCCTCGGGGAGAATTGCATTGAAACTGTTATATCAATTCAAGAAAATCAGAAAGAAAGGGAAAATTGAGAGAAAATGGTGCTCTTCAGCTGTGTTCTGACCACAGACTGGTTAGGTGCCAGGACTTTTTTGCTCAAATAGGACTTTCTGACATGGATGGAGTCATCCCTCTACCAGACTGTAACAACAAAGGATAATTCTTACTCATGTAGTTGAAAATGTGACCAGTAGGGAAAATAGCATAAGAGGCTGCAGTAGGTGTGGCAATTATAGCTGTTACATCTTTAACTTTTCCAGTAACCATTCATAGACTCATCATTTATAATGCTGCTCTGCGAATTAAAGGAGTTTGTATCTTGGGTATGTTTAACAGACAGAAGAGAGGTTTGTGTTGTGTGAAAGACTACAAGCTGAGCAAGTTCTTCCAGTTAATTTATTTACCTTTGGCTAACCAAAAACTCCAGCTGGTTTTCCACACAAGCAATCACATTATCATGTTAAGATGAGCGTTAGCTATAACAAAAATGATCAGCCACCTTTGGCTCTGGCTACTCGTAGCACTCGGTCAGCACTTCAGCAGTTTAGCAGCCTGACAAGGAATTGCCCCTGGACTAGCACTTTATTTGGAAGCTCTTGTATCCACTTCTGCCACTGTTAGACCCAAGTAGATACTACTATTTGCATTTACACCACAGTGTTCTCCTTATCCTATCATATTCCCCCTCAAGGATTTTCATCAGTGCTTTTCTTACCCATTAGAATATGGGAAATAAATTTATTTCTAGTATATAGCTATTCTGAAAAGAAAGACTTTGTTCTGTCTTAGACGTATGGAGGTTCTGCACTCAAAATTAAGCCAGTGATTCTTTTTCTATGGTTCCTCTGCTGCAGATACCAGACTCTTTTTAGAATTTTTTTGTTGGTTGTTGTTGTTTTAATAACTGTCTGTCCAACAGCAAGTGGGATTCAAACATTCTCTCTTCTGGGGTTTGTCCTTGTTCTTTTCAGGGAACTGAAAGTACTCAGCATCTGTCAATATTTGTGGCCTGCTTAAGAAAACAAGGAATTTGTGTTTATTCATATCTAGGCAGATCAGGTGCAAGTTCCAGACAGAAACCAAGAGAGATAACTGGGAAAATTTGGTCAGTGCTTCTGGTGAAAATAACCTGTTACTGACCTAGGCATGAGACAGATTTATTCTATTTTCTGTAGCCAACAGTGGCCTGTTAGAGGACAGTCAAGTCACTTTGGGCAGTTCTCTGCATATCATGTTCTTTAGTCCTAACCTATCTGTGTGTATATGGTGGTGTTACATGGTGTGTGTTAAGTTTCATCTATGGCTGTTATCATACAAGAACACATATATTGCTCCTCAGCAATCATGTGAATGAAGGAGCCATTATCCCTTGCTGTGTTGTATATGAACTCACTTGGTAGACAGGCAGTTTAGACTTCAGAGAGAGGGTTCTTCTCAGTCTTATCCCCATTGATGGTGTGTGTTATGGATGCTTGAGAAGTAAGTTGGAGTACCCATGTGAATCTCTCTGAATCATGTTACCCTCAAGGGATTTCTAGGTTTTGAATTAATGCTTCAATACTGAGGACTTTCAAGTCTTAAAATATTATAGTCTATTCTAAGGAATTCTGGTTGGTCATTACACTCTCTCAATAAGGAGGTAGTGTACCCTCTTAATTCCCACATGTATGAAGGCACTGAATTTTTGAAAATGGCGGCATCTAATGATGTTTTGTCCCATTCCTGTTACTGGCAGGACTGGCATTCAGTGTTGCCAGATTGCGGCTGGAGGTAATGTCTCTGTCATATTTAATTTGTCACATTATTTTCTTAGACCATGTAGAACTAACTTTTTAAGCAAACATAATATCACCCTGCTGCTCAAGAAACTACACTTCTTACCTATATTGAAGGTGAAGACCCTTTTCCTAATGTCCAACCTGAACTTCCCCTGACACAGCTTCATACGATTTCCATGTGTCCTATGGCTGGTAGAAGAGATCAGCATCTTCCCCCTCTGCTGCCCACCTTGAGGAAGTTGTAGACTGCGATGTGGTCACCCCTCAGACTTCTCTTCTCCAAGAAGAACAAGCTAAGTGACCTCAGCCGCTCCTCATAAGTCTTGCCCTCGAGACCTTTCACCATCTTGGTCGCTGTCCTTTGGACACACTCTAGTAGTCTGATGTCCTTCTTATATGGAGGCGCCCAAAACGGCACACAATACTCGAGGTGGGGCCGCACAAGCGCAATGTAGAGTGGGACAATCACCTCCCTCGACCAGCTGGCTATGCTGTGCTTGATGCACCCCAGGACATGGTTGGCCCTTTTGGCTGCCAGGGCACACTGTTGACTCATATTCAACTTGACATCAACCCAGACCCCCAGATCTCTTTCTGCGGGGCTGCTCTCCAGCCTCTCGTCCCCCAGTTTGTACGTATAACTGGGACTACCCTGTCCCAGGTGGAGAATCCTGCAAAAAACCCCAACAACCAAACAGCAAAGTGCTGATATGCTAGCTTCTTCAACTCTAGTCCTACAACATTTATTTTTCTTTCTGAAAGTTCCTTTGTGCCTCAACGTTGATTCAGGACAGATTGTAGGAGAAGTGACAATTCAGTATGTGCCATAAAGCAACTTTTAAAATTAGCTAATTGTAGTTTTCTGAATGCAGATATGCTTTCAAAGGTTATTAGAGAGACATTAATTGGCAACAGATTTAAAAATCTATTTGTGCAAGATTTTGTTCAATGTTTTCTCGTTTGTCTCAGCTTTTGAGAAAAAGAAAACACTTCTTAAATTAGTTCACGTTTCTTAGTTTCAGTCAGTAATTTGCAGTCTTGTACTGTTCTAATAACAAATTACATTAAACAGGGCTATCTAAGCTAGCAGGTAAGTCCTCTGGTATTTCTTCAGGAAAATGGCTGGATTTAATAGTTGTTTTGTAGCTCCCTTAACTTTTGGTGGATTTTTGTTCTACAAAACACATAAAATTTATTTGTGTGTTTCACTTATTGAAATGACTAATAAAAGTTAAAACATGTTCTTATTTTACAGGTCAACAGCAAGGACAGGATGGAGTAAAAGTACAGCAAGCCACAATAGCTCCTGTTACTGTAGCAGTAGGTGGCATTGCTAATGCAGCAATTGGTGCTGTTAGTCCTGATCAGATAACACAAGTGCAGCTGCAACAGGCTCAACAAGCTTCTGACCAGGAAGTGCAACCTGGCAAGAGATTGAGAAGAGTTGCCTGCTCGTGTCCTAATTGCAGAGAGGGAGAAGGAAGGTAAATGTAAATTTTATCAGTACGTATTTAGGCTTCTTATCAGTTTGCCTCATTTGGGCATGAGATTTTCTTATTTGCCTATGTTTTTTAATGCTTTCTATTAGAAAGTATGTTCATATATTTCTTTTTAGACAGGCGATTGTAATTGTCTCTATTAGCATGAAATTTTTTCCTAATAGTTAATAATATTTTAGAATATAATTACCTACCTGTTTAAATTTGATCTTTTCAGAGGCAGCAATGAGCCAGGAAAAAAGAAACAACATATCTGCCATATTGAAGGATGTGGAAAAGTTTATGGCAAGACATCTCATCTTCGAGCCCATCTGCGCTGGCATACCGGTGAAAGACCGTTTGTATGCAACTGGATTTTTTGTGGCAAGCGATTTACAAGGAGCGATGAGTTACAAAGACATAGAAGAACCCACACAGGTTGGTCAGCCCTCTCTGTATGCATAGTACAGCCAGTCTGAATCATAGTGGCCATGGTTAAACAGTGATATCAAAGATCTCACTTATTAGGATCTCTGAAAACCATTTTTAAATGTAAATAAAGTAGCTTTAAAACAGAGTAAGTGGTAGATTTCAGTGTTCGTCAGTGCAAGCTGACTGTGATATCACATAAATAAAATGAGATCTGTTCAAACTGTTCTTCTGTACCTGTGCTGGAAAAAAAAGACCGTTTCATCACAGATAGCTGATGTACATTAGCTAACGAATGCCTGATCTAAATTTCACAAATTTTCTTGAGCTTGTAGATGAGGGTAGATTTAGATTAGATATTAGGAAGAAATTCTTTATTCTGAAGGTGGTGAGACACTGGAACAGGTTGCCCAGAGAAGCTGTGGATGCTCCATCCCTGGAAGTGTTCAGGGCCAGGTTGGACGGGGCTTTGAGTAACCTGATCTAGTGGGAGGTGTCCCTGCCCATGGCAGGGGGGTTGGAACTAGACTTTAAGGTCCCTTCCAACCCAAACCTTTTTATGATATGATTCTGTGTAGGATTGGCCATAGACCAGGGTTGTCATTTTCTCACTGGACTAGTTCAGTCCTTAAGAAATTTGTTAATTTAGTCCATACATCACATTTCATCTTCTTGGGAAGCTTCTTGAAGTTTCAAGTGAGAACGAATAAAGCAAGTTCTCTTTACAGTTCAGACTGGAAAGGTGGACTTTTTAGAAATTGAAAATTTTATCAGCCTTCATATTTCTAGCCTCAAGAAGGTTCCCCTCCCCCCAGCTTATAGCATCAGAAGATAGCACTCAGTAAGTCTAAGTGCTAATTACATTTGAACAGTGATAGGACTTTTTAGTGTGGTGAATTAGAAGGACTGGTTGGGGATGTGAAGGCTGGGGGCAGCCTTGCCTGCAGTGACCATGAGATGATGGAGTTCAGGATCCTGCATGGAAGAAGCAGGGCAATAAGTAGAATTACAACCCTGAACTTCAGGAGAGCTAACTTTGGCGTCTTCAAAGACCTACTTGGGGGAATCCCCTGGGTTAGGGCTCTAGAAGGTAGGGGGATCCAAGAGAGCTAGTTAGTATTCAAGTACCACTTCCTCCCAGCTCAAGATTGGTGCATCCCTCTGAGTAAGAAACGAAGCAAAGGAGGCAGGAGACCTGCATGGACAAGCAAGGAGCTTCTGGAGAAACTCAAATGGAAGAAGGAAGTTTGCAGAAAGTAGAAAGGGACTGGCCACTTGGGAGGAATATGGGAACATTGTCTGAGTATGCAGAGATGCAATGAGGAAGGCTAAGGCCCACTTGGAATTAAGTCTGGCAAGGGCTGTCAAGGACAACAAGAAGGGCTTCTTCAAGTACATCAGTAGCAAAAGGGAGACTAGGGAAAATGTGGTCCCACTGCCGAATGAGGTGAGTGCCCTAGTGATGGAGGATGCAGAGGCGGCGGAGTTACTAAATGGTGCCTTTGCATCAGTTTTTACTGCTAAGGGCAGCCCCCGGGAATCCCAAACCCTGGAGGTAAGGGAAAAAGTCTAGAGAAAGGAAGACTTTCCCTTGTTTGAGGAGGACCGTGTTAGAGATCATTTAAGCAAACTTGACACCCACAAATCCATGGGCCCTGATGGGATGCACCCACGAGTGCAGAGAGGGCTGGCAGATGTTATTGCTAAGCCACTCTCCACCATCTTTGAAAGGTCACGGAGAACAGGAGAGGTGCCTGAGGACTGGAGGAAAGGCAATGTCATTCCAGTCTTCAAAAAGGGCAAGAAGGAGGACCCGGGAAACTACAGGCCAGTCAGCCTCACCTCCATCCCTGGAAAGGTGATGGAATAGCTCATTCTGGATGTCATCTTTAAGCATGTGGAGGAAAAGAAGGTTATTGGGAGTGGTCAACATGGATTCACCAAGGGGAAGTCATGCTTGACCGATCTGATAGCCTTCTATGATGGCATGACTGGCTGGGTAGATGAGGGGAGAGCAGTGGATGTTGTCTGCCTCAACTTTAGCAAAGCTTTTGACGCTGTCTCCCATAATGTGCACATAGGTAAGCTTAGGGAGTGTGGGTTAGATGAGTGGACAGTGAGGTAGACTGAGAACCGGCTGAATGGCAGAGCTCAGAGGGTTGTGATCAGCGGTGCAGAGTCTAGTTAGAGGTCTGTAACTAGCAGTGTTCCCCAGGGGTCAGTACTGGCTCCAGTCTTACTCAATATATTCATCAATGACCTGGATGAGGGGACAGAGTACTCTCAGCAAGTTTGCTGATGATACGAAACTGGGAGGAGTGGCTGGCACACCAGAAGGCTGTGCTGCCAGTCAGCAGTCCTCCAGAAGAGGAACCTAATGAAGTTCAACAAAGGCAAGAGTAGTGTCCTTCACCTAGTGGGGAATAACCCCATGCACCAGTACAGGTCAGGGGTTGACCTGCTGGAAGGCAGCTCTGTGGAGAAGGATGTGGGAGTCTGGTGGACAAGTTGACCATGAGCCAGCAATGTGCCATTGTGGCCAAAAGGACCGATGGTCTCCTGGGGTGTATTAAAAAGAGCATGGCCAGCAGGTTGAGGGAGGTTATCCTCCCCCTCTACTCTGCCCTGGTGAGGCCACATCTGGAGTACTGTGTCCAGTTCTGGGCTCCCCGGTTCAAGAAAGACAAGGAACTACTGCAGAGAGTCCAGCAGAGGGCTGTGTAAAGATGATCAGGGGACTGGAGCATCTCTATTATGAGGAAAGGCTGAGAGACCTGGGTCTGTTTAGCCTGGAGAAGAGAAGACTGAGAGGGGATCTCATCAATGCTTATAGATATCTGAAGGGAGGGTGTCGAGAGGATGGGGCCAGACTCTTTTCAGTGGTGCCCAGTGACAGGACAAGGGGCAACAGGCACAAACTGGAACACAGGAAGCTCCATCTCAACATGAGAAAAAACTTCTTTACTTTGAGGGTGACAGAGCACTGGAACAGGCTGCCCAGAGAGGTTGCGGAATCTCCTTCTCTGGAGATGTTTAAAACCCGTGTGGACGTGATCCTGTGCAACCTGCTGTAGGTGAACCTGCTTTAGTAGGTGTGTTGGACTAGATAATCTCTACAGGACCCTTCCAGCCCCCACCATTCTGCAATTCTGTGAATTTATCTCTTTTGACGTAGATTTCATACATCCTTATGGAGCTTTGGGATTTGTGTTTCCAAATTCCCTTCTCATCACTAATCTAAATAATAAAAGTATTCTTAAAAAAATCCTATCAAGTAGTTCTTTCAGGGTGTTTAGTGCTCCTACTCTGTCAGGTTTATCGAAGTTTGTGAAAGTTCTCTGGTGACCTGAAAGTCAAGCTTCTCACCAGATAATCACAGCATAGCGTTGAGAACATTTTAGTAGTGAAGAGTGGATCACCAAAAGCCTTTGACCTGGAAATCAGACAAGTAGAGAAGAAAACATTGTATCCTTTTAAAGACAGTTCGAATGTTGAATAGAAGAGGGTCAGATTCAAATGATCAAGCAAAAAGTGTTCAGTGCTCTCTTTCAGTAACATTTTGGTTTTGTTCTTCTTTTAAAAAAGGTGAAAAGAGATTTGAGTGCCCAGAATGTTCTAAAAGGTTTATGCGAAGTGACCATCTCTCAAAACATGTCAAAACTCATCAGAACAAGAAGGGTGGTGGAACGGCCCTTGCTATTGTTACCTCAGGAGAACTGGACTCTTCAGTTACTGAGGTTCTTGGTTCTCCAAGAATTGTCACTGTTGCTGCCATTTCTCAAGATTCAAACCCAGCAACCCCTAATGTTTCAACAAACATGGAAGAATTCTGAAAGGATCATTTATATGGACGCCTAGTGCTGCACTTAAGTTTACATACCTTTCAGGATATGGAAGTGGGCTGGTAAAGTGGATTACAGAGCAGGAAATCATGTTTTCAGTCATGACTTCTGTAAGTGTTCCAGGTTGGAGGGTCAGCATGGGAAGTGTACACCGGTGCAACAAGACAAAAATTTCAAAAATACAAACAGCGCAAATTGATGTACTGGATAAACAGATGGGGGAATATTATTTCCATACTGTACTTTTTTAGTTATATGTCTGTATGTCATGTAATGATTTTAAATGAACTTTCTCCCCCTATTTTAGCATTGTATGTTGATGTGTTTATAAAATCAGATAATGTCAATGTAAAACAGGGTGGGACCTTGACTAGGATTAATACCATTTGATGAAGGTACTTTGTTTTTAAAATAAATTTGTAATATTTTCATGAGAACATCATTTTCCCATAAGGCACAGCAAAGCCGATTGAACGATAGCAGAAATATTTTAGGGTTTTCCTTAGTCCATAGAACACGTCAGTTGATTTTGGCCGTCTTTTCTCAAGTTTTGGAATTACTCCAATAGCAGCTGGATGATGCATGCTGCAAAATGGTTCTGAGGTGGACCTCAGATTAACTTTGACCACTACATTATAGTAGTGTGTATAAATGACAATCAGTGAGTTCTAATTCCTCTCTTTGTTTGGAGAGCTAAGGTTATGTAGAATTAGTGTATACAGTAGAAAAGCTAAAACGATAGAAAGATATTAAAGTAAGATTTTACAAAAGTAACGGTATCTTTATGTAGGATGAAAAATGAATATGGCAGCTTTTGTGTCAATTTTCGGTATTTCATTTCATTATATTTTAAAACATCTGTGGTCCATTTCTAACTCGTAGGTAACATGAATCATAAAAACTCAATCTTAAGTGTTTAAGTGTTTTAGTTTTGTTTGTTATAATTCATGGAAATTAATCAGACAGTTGAGTGTTGTAGCTCATTCTCCAGTATCTTCTCTCTGTAAATACTAGTTATTATGTTGTGGCTAATGTGCTGAGTTCTTTATGCTTTGACTTAATAGCCAAAGAAAAGAATTAATTAACACATTTTAACCAAAAAAGGTATTGACAGTAACCATTTTATCTCTTTTCCCCTAAATATTACTGTCTTTATTTTCTCTTCAAGGATAATATGTGGGCTGGTAATAAATATCTGTTACCTCTTAAGTCTTATATTGAGCCTCCAACCACAAAACAAACTGGGGAAAGACGAATATAATTATCTCTTTACTACACCACTTTTGATTTCAAAGGTTTGCTTACACTTTCAGATGTGCCAGTTTAATAGGAATATAGAGGAAATCAAAAACAATGACAACAAAAAAACCCCGCATTTTGTATATGAAAACTCCAGTACATACAAGGAGGAAAGATGGCCAAATATTTCATACTCAGGATTTTTAATTACTTCCCATAGGTATAAATGTACCTTTTACACATACAGTCATTTGGTAATAATTCTCATGATCATTTTTAAAAAAAAAATTATGCACCAAAATATTTTTGATGTAACTAAAGGAAGTACAGTGCAAGACAGATAAGTTGGTTTTTTTCCCTGCAAATTACGAAAGGAAGAATGTGTTTGGTAGCTGTTGGTTTGCGAGACATTAACAGATACCTTGTGCATTCCCTTGCAAAACACATACTTCTCATCTGAATACTTTATCAATCTTGTGGTGTTTTCTGTATTTTTGAAGCAAGAGAAATACCAATCATTGTTTACACTGTGTACACTTTAGGCCAGCCCTTTGTAGCAAAATACTAAGCTGAAGGTATTTTATACTTTCAGTTTACACAAAAAGCTTTGAGATTAAAGAAAAACAATTTTACACTGTGGTTATAAATTTCAAGTTTCTTAAAGCTTTTGTAGACTTGTAACAGAGTCTTTAAATTTTAGTTGGGTTTTGTACATTATTTTGTATATTTTATTTAAAGTACTCTTAACTGATGTATCTGGATTTAAAACATCAGAATCAATTAGATGTTACATTTAATACAGATGAACATTAGGTAGTATTAACTGTTAATTTTATTATATAGGAAATGAAATGTCAAATATATATTTTATCATTAAGCTTCACAATCAGTGCTATAAATTTCTTTATGCAAAGAAAAAACTTTCCTAATGTTAATACCATGTTTCCTAGAAGTTAACAATTTTTGTAAACTGAAGTTATGAGCATTCTGCACAACCATTTCATATATAATTTTTTTCATGCATACTTATGTATGCAGATAGGAAACTCAAGTAATTTTTAATCTGCAATGAATCCCTATTATAGATGTATCCAAATCTAAATCTGGTTGGCTTCGTAGCATCTCAAGTACATTAACTTGTGTTAGCAGGTGCACATTTTACCGCTGGAATTAGAAACATTTTGACAGTCTGTTCTGCATACCATTCTGAATCCACTTTTCTGTCTTAAAAGGATCGTAAATTTCAATGTCCTTTATTTGACTCAGTGGGATATAGCTGTTGTAAGTAATAGGGCACAGATGTGCAGTAGTATCTTGTTTAATGGCATTTCACTGTTCATTCCCTTTGCCACTGTTAAAAATTTTGCTTTCTTGTAATTATCAGTGCAAAGTGTATTTACCATGGTAGAACTCCAGTGTTAGAATAGTTTTTTTCTTACAATATACTTTCTTTGGTTAGGTTTGTGTATGTGTTGCCGATTACATTAGAAATTGGTGTTAAGTCATTATTTATCACATTCTTTCACGAGAGCAGTAATAAAAGTGTGTAATCTAGGAGAAAAAGTTAATTTGTCAAAGTTAGGTAAGCATGATGTTTAGGTCCTATTTTTCAATTTTATAACTGTTTTATTGCAACAATATTTGTATTTAAGTCTTCATTTTAATGCCTTGTGGTGTTTTTTTATGCATGTCACTGAATTGTCATCCCGCAAGAATTGATGTGCAGCATAGGGTATTAAATCTACATAATGATTTTGAAACAGAAAAATAGTTGATGGTAAAAATGTAAATGTTTTGCAAAAATTCCTTATAAAAAAGTTTTGTAGTAATATTTCACTTGTAAATTTTTCTAAAAAAAAATGGAAAAGGAAAAAAATGAGAGTACCATTTCCCCACATCTAGAATTTAGAAATTCATTCTGCCAGCAAAGCCTGTAAGGCATTAATTTGACACTTTTACAATGCTGATTTGTATAATTTTTTGGTGGGTTTGGAACTAAAATCATGTACAAGTTGTTGCCTGCAATAACATTTTGCAAGTAACCTATTAAAATTCCCTTGAGTTTAAAAGGTTTCTTCATTTAATTACTTACAATATAAAGCAGCAATAAATTATGTTTGAGTGATAATCTGTTCAGCAAGAGGAACACTAGAAAGCAAATGCTTCTCAATGGGGAAAGGTTGGCAGCAGCTTCTGGGTTTGTGTAATTAAGACCTGTACTTGCTGGTCAGCGTTTCCCAACTGGCAGACTCCCAGCAGGGAATTAAACCAGCAGATTCTAGCTCAGCATGAATTCTGTGGGATTTGTTCAGCTCTTGGGAATGGAAGTTATGGTTATTCCTGAACAAACCAAAGGAATAACCAAAGGAAAAACTTTTCTAAGGTAAGGAGCGTGAACACACACGCACACACAAATAAATAATTAAAAGCAAAAAAAAAAAAAAAGGTAATTCCATTTGAGAGAGAGATAAATAACGGAAGTGTCATGATTGTATTGCGGACAGGGAATGAATGGAACAAATAAATGGAAACCTGAGAGTACTGACTTCAAGTGGTAGAAAATATATTGAGCTTTTCTTAGTGAAATGTAAACAGGCTCCTGCATTGTGTTATACTAAAATAACTTTGATGTTATACTAAATTGCTAATTACAGTGCTATACTAAATTCTTTTTTAATACTAAAAGATGTTTTATGGTAAGCCTTGCCATACTTTTGCAGTGAACAAGTAGTAGTATTTCACAAAGGAAGAAACAAATATAGAATCATAGAAGCTTTTAGGTTGGAAAAGAGTCCAGCCGTAAACCTAACACTGCCAGGTCCACCACTAAACCATGTCCCTAAGCGCCACATCTACGTGTAACAAGACCACTTGCTTGTTCCATCTTCCAAAAGAAGATGGAATTTAAAATTTGTGGCTTCTAGCCTTGTACTGCAAGACAGAATCATCTTTCCTCTTCCCTAATTGATACCTAAAATCAATTCTCTATTGTATGTTTGCTGAAATACCTGTTTAATTTTGTCTCATTAACATCTATTTGAATGCAATGATTCTAATGTCAGACAAACTTATTAACTGAAGTCAAACTGTGTCATAATTCAAAGTAACTGCATCTGACCAACTAATATGTCTTTATTGGCCAATTCTTTAGTATTGTGGCACTGGCATTTTTATTGTTACTAAATACATGGGGTTTTGAAATTTCCAGATTATTGATGACAGTAGTCCTCCACTTATGCAGCCACCATTGTACAATATCTCAAAATGTAACAAAATCTAACATATGGACATTAAGGATAAATATGCGGTTTGCATTTTACCCTTTTAGGCCTTTAAATGTGATCATTCTCCTCTGTGAAAGATAAAGTATAATACCGAATTAAGTAATTCCTTCTGCAACTTTAGATCCAGTACCATTGCTATAATTTTGTGGAATTACATTTTATACATTAATTCCATTAACTTACTTTTTATGTCTGGGTAGGTAGCAAATATCAGGGTGTTTTTTTCTATATGTAATATTCATATTCATACTTAATTCATATTGAACTTCCTGCTGTCACCTTCACTACCTTATGCTTTCCGCGTCCCTGCTTCCCGTTCCTTTTCCATTGCTCAAAGCTACTTGCGTCATTTCTGCCCCTCTACTCCGCTCTCGTGAGACCCCACCTGGAGTACTGCGTCCAGCTCTGGAGCCCCCAGCATAAGAAGGACATGGACCTGTTCGAGCGAGTCCAGAGGAGGGACACAAAGATGATCCAAGGTCCGGAGCACCTCTGCTATAAAGCCAGGCTGAGAGAGTTGGGGTGGTTCAGCCTGGAGAAGAGAAGACTCCGGGGAGACCTTATAGCAGCTTTCTGGTATCTGAAGGGCGCCCACAGGAAAGCCGGAGAGGGACTTCTTACAAGGGCATGGAGTGATAGGATGAGGGGTAATGGCTTCACAATGGAAGAGGGGAGATTTGGATTAGATAGCAGGAAAAAAAGATTGCACCTTGAGGATGGTGAGGCACTGGAACAGGTTGCCCAGGGAAACTGGAGGCCCCGTCCCTGGAGGTGTTCAAGGCCAGGCTGGATGGGGCTTTGGGCAACCTGGTCTGGTGGGAGGTGTCCCTGCCCATGGCAGGGGGGTTGGAACTCGATGATCTTCAAGGTCCCTTCCAACCTAAACCATTCTATGAAATGGTGAAAGGTCCCTCATTTTGTCATGGAATTATCTGTCTCTTTTCCAGAAGTGTTTGGGATAGAAGACATATAGCTTGCAAAGGATTTTTAACGGGCTCTGATATTTGGGAATTGTTCAAGTGGAATGTAATGTTTCTTCAAATCACTCCACTAGCATTGCTGAGGTATTTTTTTGTCTAGCTTTATTTCACTTTGTTAGGTGTTTTTTTTTAGTAAGGATCAAAAATTACCTATTTCTAAATTGCCAGATCCAGGAACATAGGCATTTCTTTGATTTTTTGTTCCTTTGCAACAGTGTGCAATGTAAGATTCATAATATGTAGATTCCAAGGTTTGCCTATCATTTATACTTTTATGTGTGGAAAATGCCTAGCCTTGAACCATTTAATAATTTCTTATAATAACGTTTTTTGGCACAACTTTTTCATTAAAAAAAAAAACCAAAACAAAACAACGAAGAAAAGGAAGAAACCCTTTCTGTTCTGAAATGAAGTGTATTGGAGACCATAAATATTCAGAGGTTTCTTTACCAGCAATACATTTTACAGCATTTCTAGAATTTTTCACTTTCTCTCTTGTATCTGTCCCCTATGCTGTGCCTTAGCCTAGGCTTCCATTCAGACCTCTCTTACTGCATTCTCAGATGGTATAGCTTTTTATCTTAATAATCTCCTGCTTCTCACTAAGATTGCAGAAACACATAGACTGGACAAAAGAAGTACTCTGTCTCAAATATTTATACTGGAAAACTCTTTTGGAAAGTATTTGAGTTGAATGAGGTCTCTGTTCCAACCCCACAGATTATGGAAGCATAGTCCAGGGCAGAGTTTAAAATGGAGTATAAATTTGCAGGGCAGGGGGTGTTTCTCAAAAAATGCTTGTACTGCCGGTATGAAATTCTGTTGTGTTACTTTTTAAGCTGTTTTAAGTTCAATGCATAGCTTTGTGTCACTTGTATATATTTTAAAGGGAAGTCAAATTCCAGGAAGAACCCAATCTCCAAGCTGGCTGACCTTTTGGTGTTGACACTTTTGTCAAAGTTTTGGAAGATTTTTAAAAGCAACTAAAAACAAGCATTAAGAGAAGCATGCTCTCAGTAGACCTAGACACGTTCCAATTTTTAAAAGAATTAATTGAATTAATGAGGTACTGATTTACTTTCATAGCTTAATATACTAACTTAAACTACTGCTGATAGGTACAGTGTGTGTCTGCTAAGTGATGCATATGCATCTTTCAGGAGTTGCCTGAAAGATTTTTGAGTTTGTCCATCAACAAGTATAGAAAACACTATCCTCAGCATTTCTAACTCCTTTTAGTCAGTGCTGCTTCGGTCTTACAAATATACGTCCTCTGCTTGCAGTTTTAAAAAGCTAAGAAACTAATAAGTAAAATTACACAGGTAGATGGAGCGAAGCCAAGAAAGTGAAAGCCAAACCAAGTGAATTAATGTTTTCTAGGCGCATATTTTACTTTTATCCCGTTACAGTTTTTACTTAGGCATGCCAGATTTTCATCACCTCCTTTTGTCAGTTCCTAACAGGAAACTTAACTAGATGTGGAAGAAGTGTTTATTTAAAGGAAAAAAGGTAGCTAAAGCATAAACAGGATTCTTAGTTTTTTATTGACAGCTGTCATTAAAGCTTACTGCTGCTGATAAAGGGAAAGGAAGTCAAAATAATTGAAAGAGGCAAGAATTACTTGGAAGTGGGATGAGAGAGATGATAAAATGTCTAGTTAGCAGAAAAAAGGGTGATATAAAAGAGTACATTACAAAACAGGAGACTAAAGAGCAGGAACAAACCGGCATGGGATCTAAAATGATAACAGAGGAGGAGGAAAAGTATTAGTTCCCATTTGAAGCTAGAAGGAGGTGGAGAATAGGTAGGATTGCCCCTTTGCAAATAGACGTTTTTTTATGCTTTTGACTTTTGAAACAACACTGGTCATGCATGTGATGCAGGCAGCTTCTTTCCATCTTGGTGAGCAGCAGAAGTCGCTTAGCACTCAGTGGACTCACTACTAGAAGTTCTTTAAAAGTGGAAATCCTTGTTAGTGTTTATTTTTCTGAACTGCTGGATTTGCAGACACAGTGGAATACGTTAAAAGTGGAGTCCCCTGGGAGCTGTGCATGGACGTAGTAAACATCAGTCATCCTGGATCTGTTAACATCTGTTTACATTAAGACAAGCAATCAATTTTTACAGGCTGTCATAAAACAGAAAGATTTTTCTACTTACATATAAAAAAATTCAATTTCCCTCAGCTTTTTTTCCCCTCCTCTTTTATAGCAAAGAGAAACTACACAGAAATCGAGTAGGTAACCTTGATGGAATAAAAATACTGCGGTTTAAATGGTAAGAGTTTAGGACATGAAATAGCAATACATTTAAGCTCCTGCTCTTAAATATGGACAAAACTGATTTCACTGTCTTCCAACATCAGCTTACTGAAAAAGCTCAAATGATGTAATTCAGATGTATTAACGGTCAATATGGCTTTCGCATTAAACACAATCCACACTTCTACAGTAATATTTATAAATTTCACCTCTGTTGAACTAAATGCCTGCAGCCTCTTCTGAAACTAATATTGAAACCTTTGGGTAGCCGCCTCTTTTTGCCCTGTAAGCTTTGGGAACTAGTTTGCCATTGTGGATCACCTAGAAACGACTCTGCTATTTATTATTGCTACTTAGCCAGTAATAATGAGTGATTGTACCTTTGTTCTTCCTTCAGTTATGACTGTTCAATAGCCTCTCTCTTCTGTTTGTTTTAGCACAGTAGTCTGTTACCACGCTGTTAAAATAAAATTTCTTAGTCTTTTAAGAACTCTAGTCTGTATTAGATTGTTATCTAATTAATGGGCGGTAGCCAACTGATCACCCAGTAGCACACATGTGAAGAGTGGAGAGCAATGGAGTATGTAGCCAGCCAATATGTAAAGAAGCATTACCTGCAAAAATGCTAAATTTAATCCTGTGCCTATTTGTTCTCTTCCATTCTTTCCAGTCCCGCATGGGCCTGCAGAAAAAACATTCATTATCCTCGGTCTTGAGATGTCACCTAGCAAATACAGAGGAACACACAGGGGGAAAAAAGTTGGCTGAGAAAAATATTTATTGCAACCAACCCCTGCCAGTTAGACAGCAATGATATGTTGAGGAAAACCAAAAGTGAAATTTATTGGGAAAAACGATAACAGATTTCAAATGTGTCACAGGTTCAGAGAAGGAATTTTGGGGGATTACCTGTTTGTCATATTGAAGAAATGAAAATTCATGTATCGCAATAATCTGTATGAATGCCTTCATTTAAATTACTTCACAGAACGTCCCGTGTAATCCTTCAGCTGAACTAGCTAGGCAAAGCTTTCCGCAAAGCTTCTACAAACAGGAGTTTATAATAAGGATCAGAAAATGACTTTTTGAAGGTGCCAACCCTTTTCGTTTCAGGGAAAAAAAAGCTTCTATTCAACTACCTCGCTGAGATCTTAGGGACTGATACCTATGTCATGTCTAGCTAGTCAGCTCTCAACTTATATTCCTCGAGATTTAAGGTTATGATTTCAAATTACCGTTGAATTTTTCTGTTAATAGTCTGTTAATTGTCCTTCTGACTGGCCAACTGAGAGATTCAAATATCCACTTTACATATCTTGTTGAATGTGTCTGTTCATTGTGCTACAGCTGCAGCAGCTGACTACAAAATTTATGTTGAAGCTTTCAACCAAACTCTTGCTGCATTGCACTGCTAGAAGGCCTTCTGCTTTGCTGAATATTTGAAGTTTTAAAGCAACAAAAGGATTATCAGAAAAGAATAAAGCTAATAAAACTTGAGGACAATTTGTGTCAGTCACCGAGGTTACAGAAGAAGTCCGTAAGATGCTTAGGGTCAATCTTTAGGATTTTTAACCCTCGTTTAATGGTAGAATTATTTTATTTTCTGTAAAGAATATTGCACTTGGTTCCCCCCAAGGACATGGGGAAATTACTTGGCTTCAGTAGATAGATAGATGAGACTTTTTCACCGGTGCCCATTTAAGTTTGTAGACGGCTCTGGATGTGACGCAAGAGGCAGGTTTGTTTGCAAGGAAGCCTCGAAAAAACCCTGCGCTTATACCAGGACAGCTATTTTCTGCGCTGCTCTGTGATCCCAGAAAAGGGAAGCAGATCAAGCCTGGCAGAGAGGAGCTACATTGCACAGATCGATGGCTCCAAAGAGCCAGAAGTTGAAAGAAAAGAGTTCTCTTGCTGTTTCCTTGAGAAAGGTGGTAAGTGCTCTAAAAACTGGTGACGTGCTAAATGTTGACCAAATGAAGCATGAAAAGCAAAGGGATGGGACTGGCAAGAGAGCCAGACTCCAAGCCCTAGCAACAGCCCAGCCGAACTCCGGCTGGCCCCTGCAGAGGGGGAAGTAATCCCATTTTCACAGAATATAAGGACAAAGGTGCTGACAGAAGAGAAACCAGGGGAAGAAATGTAACGTCCCCTGTGCTGCAGAAAAATGAGAGAAAAATTCATCAGGGAGCACTACGGTTTCTTGCAGAAAGTGAGAAGCCAGGCCAGCTCCAAAGGTCTGTCAGGCAGCAGCCTGGCACGTGGTGGATTGCTGTCATTAGGCATTACCTCCCTATTTGTGCTCAGCTTTCGGGAGAGCTTCACGTGCGGCAGAGCAGGGCTCTGTGCAGTCAGAGCTTTGCCCACCCACAGGTACTGGTTTCTAGGGTGCGCTGGGAGGAGAGCTCAACTCATAGTCACCGTTTTGTTTTTCCTAGATGCCACCTGTTTTTCTTAAAAAAAAAAACCTCCATGATCACAGGGGTCTTCTAGATGCCCATGCCAGGAGCATGCACATATTTTATAAGGGTGTTGTTCCATCAGTCATGTGGGGGAAAACAACTTTTTCTAAGATCTTTCTAGGCCATTTACGGAGGTGCTCCACCGTTTGGGTGACCGGCAAGTTGGCTGACCACTGTGGGCTGGCGGAGGAACGAGCAGCATGTAAGTGCCGACCTGAAGAAACTTCAGAGAGAAACCCATCACACACCAAATAAAACTGGCTTTCTTTGCAGCTGACGTAATAGACGTTTTTCTCAAACATCTACAGATTTTTTGCTTTCCCTGGGTTGAAAACACATATCCTGCATATATCTGTATTTTGTTTGTGCTTAATCAGATACAATTAGGCAGCTCTAGCAGCTGTGAAGACGGGAAGGCAAACACTCCTGACCTGTTTCTTCTTCCTTCTGCAAAAAAGCAAACCAAGGAGCCAGTTTTATATCGCGATACAGAATATTTATTATGCAGCGAGCGTAACTTCAGAAAGCAGCCATCCTCACACCGCATGACCTGAAGTCTAGGTAAGAGTTACCCAAATAAAGTTATGATAGCTGCCCAAATAGTCATGATAGCCGTGATGCTTCCTTCCGAGCCCCTGTCCCTGTGTCCCTGTGCAGCAGGACGTGTCCTGGGGGATGCAGGGTGGTGCTGGGCCCCGAGTGGGAACCGGACATTTGGGGTCTCTTTTATTTCCAACCACTACCATCTGACGGGCTGGCCTGGCATCCCCAGGGCACGCTGGGGAGCAAGTACGGGCAGACAGCAATTCTTAATTTAATTTACAGCAGTTTCGTACACATTTGCGAGGGGGGGGGGGGGGGGATGCTGAGACAAGGATCCGTATTTCATCTATTCCCGGCGGGGGTGGCCGCGGGGGGGGTGCGTGTGTGTGTGTGGTGTATAAGTGTTCCTCCATAAGGACCCGACGCTGCAAACGATCACGAATTCCTTCAAATCCTCCTGTGCCCTCCTCCCCCCGCCTCCCCGCCTCCTCCCGCGGGGGCTCCGCCGCCCGCCCCCGGGGCTGCCGCAGGCGGCGGGCGGGACGGGGGCCGCCCCCGGCGCAGGGACCGGAGCGGAGCGGCATCGCACCGCATCCCGAGCTCGGCGGCGCAGGTGGCGGTGGCGGGAGGGGGCCGGGGACCGCCACCCGCAAAGGGAGACCGGGACGCGGTAAGGACGGGGGGGTGTGGGGAATAAATCTCCGCGGCGGAGGAAGCGGAGCGGCGGTCGCGGCGGGGCCGGGGCGGGCGGCGGAGCCCTCTCCACCCCCCCACGGGGCCGCGGTGGACCCCCATCCCGCCCGGGGCCGCCGCCGTCCCACGGGAGACAGCGCCGGCGGCCGCCGCGGGTGCCTCCTGCCGGCCCGCGGGGGGGTCGCGGCCGGAGCGCCGATGGGCTTTTTCCAGGGCATTTAAAAGGTTTTTTGTTGTCGTGTCCGTGTCGTCGTGGTCCCCCCACCCCCGGGGTGAACAGTGAGAGAAAGCAGCGGGTTTGTGTTTCTTTTTTTCTTTCTTTTTTTTTTTTTTTTTTTTTTTGATGTTGATGTTATTTTGAAAGTCTGAAGAGCGGAGCGACCCGCAGCGAAGACAGCGAGAATGTCCTCTCTCGATGAAATTTAGCTTCAGCCTGAAACAAAAAGTTGTTGTTCTTTCTGGTTTTTGTTTGTTTTGATTGGGTTTTGCTTGGTGGGGTTTTTTTTTGGTGGGTTTTTTTTTTTTTTGAGGGGATGGGGGATGGACAAAACCTCAAGCCGATTCCAAATTCTGGCTTTGGCCAGCTGGCTCAGAAATTAACTGTTCATGTAACTCTTCTTTGTGTCCCCGTGAGGCTGCGCTTGCATCTCTTCTCAAATAAGCTGAATGCGTTTTAAGAATAGTTTAACTTTGTGATACCAACCGAGGAGTGGAAATGCTTTACAGCGGCAGTCTTTCTCCCGTCCTCGTCTTCCTTCTCCTGCCTTGAATGCATGTGGTTGTGAAGATGTCCTGCGCCATTTACTTTGGCAGAGGTCATTGATGCCTCCTCTGCTGTACCGGCTCTGTGGCATCTGTGCTGAGAACTAGAAATAAGAGAACTGTGTAAAGCTTGGTCCCAGTTAAAATGCTTTGTGGCAAATGAGTTGTTTTCATTAATGTAGTGTCCGACTGGAAAATCTGGGAAAACTTTAGTTGTGCATAACATAGCTCCCCTTCTTCCCCCTCTCCTTCTACCGATGGAGTTACGCTTGTGCTACGGCCAGGACTCTTGCTGTTTCTTACCTCTGGTTGCTGATTTATGCCAGGAGCATGCTGACCTTGTCTGAGGGGCATCATTCCTCTGCTGAGGAGCTGCCTCAGTCACTTGTAGCTCTCTGCCTGATACCGTTCAGTGGGCTACAGCCTAACCACAAGTGTCACTTAATGCTATATATGCTTGTTGGCATGATGGAGTGAACTGATCTCGTGTCAGCATGGTCCCAGGCTGCACCCAGTTCAGCCTCTACTCAATTATGGCTTTTAACTTTTTCAGGTAGGTTGAAACTATTTTGCTTCAATGAAAGTCCAGATTCTGTATTTCTGAAGAAGCAGTGAAATTCACAGTGACTTGCACAGCTGCCAAGTCATGAAATACAGAGCCCTGGCAAACGAGATTTTGAAGAGTTAGTTTATTTTTGGACATGAATACATAATTCACAGTGAGATTATGCTGTCGGAAATATTCTTTTGGTTCCCACTAACCTAAGAAGGAGTTGTGTATAGAGTTGAACAGAGTTAGGGCTGCGGCAGTCTCATCTCACGTCCTAAGATGCAGCCTGGCTGGCATCTGGAGGTGTGACCCTGATTCTGTATCTGTTAGCTGCAGAGCAGGCTCTCTGGAAGGTGAGAATATACGGCTTTTTGGCAGAGCAGAGTATAGATGACTAAATGCAATTGTGTATATTGAAATACAGCACCAATGGAAGGTGGCGTGGAGTATGTAGGGCTGGTTTTTGAAAGATTGTTTGTATCGTCATATTTCCAAGCCCAGAGGCTTGGAAAAGGTCAGCGAACATCTATAGGGAACCTGGAAAAGCAGATTTAGGAGGAAGGCCAAAGCATCTATGTATGTTCATGTAGTATAGGCTTTCTGGAAAACATTCTTTGGATTTGCAACTTGCCTGTTTACACATCACGCTTTCTCCACTCAGTCCCGACAAAACGTGCTGAGATTTTGACTTTTATGGTGCATCAGTTGTTGGAGAGCTCTGATGTGTATCTGAGGCTCTCCTCATCTTGTTTATTCTGTCTAAGCAGTAGTGCAGCAGTGACGTTGTCAAACCGGTAACCTGCATCTGCATCTTACTTGCTTCAGATGCCACGTGAGGGGGTGCAGAAAGCAGTCTGTGCTATGAGGAAGACCACAGAACGCGTTGGAATGGGGAGCAACCGAAAGGACCTTCAGTTTGGGGAGCTGTCTCAAACGCCGCTGCAGCATACAGGAGCTTTCATAGAAGAGGTATTTATAGCTGAATACTTGTAATAAAGCAGCGAAACCAAGGATGAGATTTTAACTGGCAGCAAAACCAAGAATGAGATTTTAACTGGCGCCGGAGACAACTGGTGCAAAATAACTCTCATGAAAGGGAAAAACGTGCCTCTCTAAAAAAAGTAGCTACTCCACTCTCTATATAATCATCGGAGGTGGCTTGTTGCTGGAGGCTTAGTTCTGCATAGCATGTCGCTCTTGCTTTCTTTTTGTTGCTTTTTTTGTGTAATGGATGTGACTGCTGTCATCTGAATTGTTTACAGCATGATATATGTATATTCTGTCCTGTGCTCAGGTCTCTAGAGCCACCCTCCATGCAGTGGTAGGTGGTGTACTTCTTGTCCAGTGTATGTCATTGTGGAAGACGAGGGATGAGTCACTTCCCTTGTGGGCAGTGATGACTAACCCCCTCTCCTCCCGGAGCGATGACATGGTGAAGCCACCACCCCAGCAGTTAAGCACCCAGGCAATCGTCCCCTCAAATCAGCTCTCTGCTGACTGTGTGATGTAAAAACAGTTTATTAAGTCACATGGTTAAAGGCTTTTACAGCTCATAAAGGAGGAAAAGCTCATACGAAGGTAATATGAAACAGAAAAGTATTTATTTTTCTACCAGTTTTTCCAAAATTGTGCTGCTTCTGAAAAGTAAATCGTAAGAGATTGATATACAGGGTTTCAAAACTTGTCTTATAAGAGTTCTTAGGATTCAGCTATAAAAACAAGTACTTACATGAGTTACTTTTAAAGAATAAGGCATAAGTAACTAATACTTATGCCTTATTATATATTATTATATAATTAATATATGGGCAATTTCTTTTAGTGTACATGTCTTAAAGTTGCGTAGAAACTTCTTGCTTTAGTAACAACACTGTGTAGTAGACACTCAGAATTAGTGTCAAATTAGATACAAAATGTCCAGGTTTCTTTTTTTTTTTTTTTTGTCTTGTAAAAGTTCTGGGAATAACATGAAATATTTCATTTTGAAGTGTAGCTGAGTCTACATGAATATCTTAAAGCAAAAGTCCAGACAGACTGTAATCCAAGTCAGACTCCTATCTTTGCAATAAAAATTGCCTTAAAATTGCGTTTGAAGCTCTGCTTTAAACCGATGGTGGATCTGCGCTTGGTACAAAAGGCAACGTCACGGACATAAAATGTACTGCTCTTTCCAGGTCTCGAGTCATGCCTGTGGTCCTGACCCTGATTATTTGGGACTCTTTCCCAAAATTTTGAAAAGTGTTGGCTCGTCAAAGTAACATGTTTTTAAATGGAAACACTCTAGTTCTGAGTAAATTTTTTGTAATTACAGATCCAGGATCAAATTTTGGATCGAGGAGGAGACCAATACAGTGGTTCACGTCCATACTTGAGACTCAGGAAACCCAGATTGAAGACCAGGACAGCTAAACAGGTTTCACAGAACAGTTTTAGTTGTTATTCCTGCATTTCTATGAAAAAATCGATGTTTCAAGAAGGGAATAAATGTGTGGCATTTATGCCGCAGTGTTACAGATACTGTGTATCAATACTGATGGCAATGGCAAGAAGAATAGTTTTCATTTGCCTGTCTTTTAGTACTTTGTTAGCAGCATTGAGATTTCAGGCTGGTCATTATCTCGGCGGTTTGATCTTGAGAGACAGCGGTTATGAATAGGGGCAGGGATGGAACCGCAACTCTCCTGCCGAGACGGAAATCTCTTCCTGATTGAAGCCCATGACAAAACTCCCATCGACTTCAAAGGAGAAGGATTTCAAGCACAGCGACCTGAATGCATCTGGAATCCACCGCTGGGCAGTCTGGAAAGGTCAGGGTTTTTTTTCGAAGATTAGTAAGGAAGAGAAAAAGACTGAGAGCGAATTGTGACTAGCATAAAGAAAAGAGGAAGTTGACAACTAAGTTCACAGTGCGTTGCTAAATCTGTGTTTATTAAGGAAGCTGATTTTTTGTGAAAGCTAATGCAGGCATTCAGCTGGCTTAGGCATTTCTGCTAAAAATGAGATGGGGATTATTTCTCCGTTCGGTGTTATGGAAACAAATATCTAAGATTTGGTTGTCACAAATGGTATCTGCAAGCACTATTGTGGCTGTTTATTTAACTAGCATGTTCTGCAGAGAGAAGCCAAAATTTCCCAGCAGTAGCACCTGCCGAAGTTTTTAACTTAAATATCTCATAACTTCCAGTCTCCATGTGCTGCTCATCTGTCTTACATTAAAAAAAAAAAGTCTTCAGCAAAAAGTGCTTAAAAATTTATTTTAAAATGAAAATATTTTAAAACCTTTTGCAAAGGAGAGACTGTGTGAGAAATGAAAGTTTAGAGACTTTGACATGAATTTAGTGCTTACTCAGTATATACACGAGGAGTTTCATGTACAGCCTTGCTATTTAAATCTAGTCTCTGAACTCGTACCTTGACTTCAGTGTTCAAGAAGGTAAAAATAACCCCCCAAAATGTCAGTTTTGCTCTGGAGCAAACCCAAACCCTATCAGATTTCTGAAGTTTGGTAAGTTTAAGGGGTTTATTACGTTAAGGCAGCACAACGTCCTTTGTAAAGCCGCAAATGAACTCATTAAATGAATGTCTGTCGTAGGAGTCTCTAGGGAGCGTACAGGTAGTGTCAGGCATGCCCTCCTCACAGAGGATTTGGGAATTGGCCCCCGGGAGAGAGGTATCTCGGGAAGGCTCTTGGGAGGGGAGGAAAGGCTGCCCTGGGAGCGGGGCTCTGCGGCTCTGCAGCAGCTGGTGGTGCTCAGGTGCAGGCTTGGATGGAGGAGGGTGAGCTTCAAAGTGCTGAAGAAATTTTTTGTTACGGTAGCAGGGCCTCATAAATTAGTTCTCGGGAGAGGGATGATGGTTAAAAGGGCTAAACAGAAGCGCTGTGCCGCTCTTCCGAGCTTCTCTAGCTCGTATCCTGCTTACACATCACAGTTGATTAATAATTGCAAAGCAACAGGTATGCTGGGGCTGCTCTAGTGCCGTTCACATCTGCTCTGTCAAAACAAGCGAAACTGAACCCTCAAAGCGAGCCTCGAGTTTGTAACTACTTGTGCAAGAGCAGACTTGTGTCACTGTTTTCCTTACTGCTTCCCTTTCTCTTATTTTTCAGCTTCTTGTTTGTAAGGCACTCTGGCACAGAGAGGAGTAAATGGGACACACCACGGATGTGGCAGCACATCTGTAACTGCCTTAGGCACTAAAACTGAGTTCATTGTAAGGAATCCATCTCCCTGAATTCTGTGACTCTGAGGTTGTCACCAATTTTGATATTTTGGCAATAAAATACTTTGAGCCTTATGAGGGCCTGAAGAGACTGAAGTCCCTACGCTGATGAAGACATTCCTCCAAGAAGCCCACTTGGGATGCTGGTGTGAAGTTTTAATTAATCTGTCTATGCCTTGGACCTGGTTCAGCAAAGTACTTTAATTGGAGCGTGTGCTTAATTTTAAGCGTCATGACAAATAGTAACATACTTTAGGTTCCTACATGCTCTCCTGAGCAGAGCTCTGCACTGTCATGGTTTAAGAAGCCACGTGGAGAGAAGTTGGGAAATGTTTCTGTAGTGAAAGAAGATGCAGCATTTGAAATAAATGTGTGAACTGGAACAAAATTCATAACCAGCGTCATGCATTTGCATCCCAGAAAAAAAATCTTTCCAAAGGATATCACAGGTGCCTATTTCTAGGAAATAATTTAAAATACGAGCTTATAGCCTACAAGTAAACTGGCTTTAAATAGTATATATTAGTGGCTATTAAGCCATGGAAAGGAGGATTTGTGCTGCTGGTAGGATTTGTTTCTCCTTTTAGGAAAATACTGGGTGTAGGGGATATAGAACTATGCCTGTTCCCCTCTCCCCTTCCTTGCAATTTGTTTCTATTTCCTGAGGGAAGGAGGAGAGAAAGATAATAAAAGTGGTGTAAATTACTTGTGCATTTCTGAAGCTGCTCAGTATTCATTTTCAGCTGGCTGAGAAGTAATACTGTCCCAAAACACAATTTCCATCTACAGTACACTTTCACTGAGATTCAAGTATGTGTTAATGTTGATAGAAAAAGAAAATATGAAGCTGATTTTTGATTCAAATAGTCATGAATAAGAAGTGTGACTTGGGTTAAGTTGTTCATCTCAGATTTAAAGAAGTAGTTTGCAGGATGTCACCAATAGCGAATTTACTGCTGTTACTGATTTGTAATGTTACTTCTCCGGCTTCATCTCCAGGTGTTAGTGCCTCTTCTAAGCAATAAGGAAAACCATATGTCCTGGCCAGGTTGTGTTTCCCAAGATATGGAGCATCATGTGGAAATCATGAAAACTAAAACGCAAATTATGAAAGGATCGATGTCAGGAACAACTCATCTTTTCATTCCCACAGTTGCAGCAAAGACAGACATATCAAATATATACTGAAAATAATTAAGGAATGACTATTGTGTGACCTATGCAACACGGGAGAGGGAAAAAAAAAAGGAAAAAGCTCCTTTTGGTGGTTTTTAGTCTCAGATGTAAACTGGTAGTAAATTGCATTAATAAGAAAGTAACTAAATAGTGTTCCAAACATCATATTTTTATTACTCCATTTTTCTAAACATTAAAATGTATTTTAAAGTATTTTCTATGCAATTAATATCTTTTAAACACTGTAATTGCTCTGTCATATGAACACATGAATTTCCAGGAATTTATATTTTGGATTTATTCATTTCAAAGGCAAGACTTCAGCTGTCTGTAGTCACCAGAATTTGGAATCACATGAAGTGATTCCAGAGTACCAAATAGGGTTATTCTGTTGAATTACCTTTTCAGTGTGTTTCCAATAGATTACACTTCTCTGTTGCCTTGAGTGTTTAATGTGAACTAAACTCTTACCATAAAAGGCATCTTATTGTTTTCGATTAGATTAGTACTAGTCTTAAAGGATGGCATCAAAAAGGAGTGTGGCACTAATCATTGGGATGTGCATCTATTAACTATGGAAACAGCAATAATATGAGCGATGTCCCAGAAAACTCACAATTTAAGTAAACCAAAGGTTTGATTTCAGTTTAGGACTGACTGTGTAGAGAGGTGATTGATAACCAGTTGTTGGATAAGTGAAGATTTATAATCCTGTCAATGACAAATGATTTTGGAGGCCCTGGTCAGGGTCAGCTCCGTGCTGTGTGTCATGGCAGTGAAGCAGGTGTGCCAGGCGGAATAGTGTAAGTAAGTATGGAGGTAAAACTGAGGCAGAACAGATGAATTAGCTTAAATAAAAGAGCTGAAGGGGAAAAAATAGAGTGTGAAAGGGGGAATGTAAACTTTAATATTCTGTTAATATTTTATTAAAATGCTTTGCTGTGTATTGTTAGTTTTTCTTTTTGTAAACACTGGCAAACGGTAATAAAATATATTAAATAAAATCTATTCCATATTTATGTTAACTATCAACATTCATTCAAACACCAAATTACCATGTAACTAACTAGAAAATTAAACGGTAAAGTGCAGATTTTTCACATCTGGAATAATTGTAAGGAACCATTCAAAGGATCTGCTGACAATAATTTCTGAGAGGGTGTTTGGCCATGGTTTTGATTAGTAAGTACATCTGCGAGTGTGATCTGTGTCTTCATAAACAGCCTTTTTAGCTCTGTCTTCAGGGGTTTTTCTTATGATCTTCCCTCTGATCAGAACTAAATTCCCAAGTTCAATATATGGTTCATCAATGTAAAGGGGAGCGGGGGAAGAAGATCTCTGTTCTATCACAGTACAGTACTTGCTTTGAAATTCAGGGGCTTTTTTCGTATTTTGCAGACAAGATCCTAATTCCAGAGCAGTATTACATACTATCGAATCAACGGTGCTTAGGCGGTCACATCAGATTCGTGACACTGTGAATAAAGATTCTGCTGAACTTCTTCTGCGTGGCCTTCATTCAGACCCCCAAACTGAGCTGAACGGCTGGAAAGCAAGAAAAGACAACCCCTTATATATAAATAAGCAAGTAAGTGATTTCAGATATTATAGTAGACATCAAGGAGAACTTTCTTTTGCTTTGTCTTTCCCCGTGCACACTGAAAAATGAGATGCCAAAATGATTTTTTGTTTTATTTTTGCAAATAGCTTAGAGTGGTTTCCCAGAGTAATCAGACTTTGCATAAGTTGCCAAAGAAAAACAGAGTTAAACATTAGAGGACAGTGAAAGTTAGTGATGAAGGGCTACATAGCTGTAAGGAATTCTGTTGTTCTTGTCTGTCTTTTCTAAATTTCTTTCCCTGGCATTTCTCAAACTCTGGAGAAAATGAGATTGACAACAAAGTTTATATTCAGGAAATTATTGCCAAATTTGGCTCTGAAACTGATACTGTTGCTTAATGATAATAATCATAGCCTGTTGCAAGTGAAACAGCTTTTTTTAATTGAAAAAGATACGCAAGGTTATTTACTTCCCAAATATGAAGTGTTCTTGGAATCTGTGTTTAATCCTCTCCTGCTTCCCTGCTTGTTACTAGCGATGCTGCAATGTCAGGTAAGTGAACGTTATGAAGAGCCCAGTTCATTCCCCACTGAAAGCTTTTGGGGCCTGTCCATGGATTTCGGCTGGCATGGATCAGCCGTTATCTGCTAGTAGACTTGAGTTGTATTTGTTCACTTCTCTGAGTGCAATTGGAACTTGCTTGGATTTATACCTTCTACTCTTTCTACTCCTTTGACAGGTGACCATGATCTTGAATTGCTTTTTTTCTCCTTTGTTAAATTCTAGCTTCAGTGTCCTGTTCAAAAAATTATTAAGATCTTAAAATCCAAAGAAAGCAGCTATCATCCTGCTTCTAAGGACAATTTCAAGGAAATAGAAGATGGTAAGGGTAGAGTGAATGAGATGTATGTTTCTGCTGTATTTATGTGTGTGTGTGTTACAGAATAATCTGTAATTTCTCTTGACATAACGGTGTAAGTCACGATGGTGAGATATGTCAGGGCTGTAGGGGCATACACATGTTAAATCAAGCTCCTTTGTGTGCTGAGCTCATTCATTATTTGTTTGGGGGTTTTTTAAACTTTATGTGGATGCTTTTCCTGTCATAAAAATAGATGAGAGATACAGGAGTAGCAAAATCAATTAGTATGTGCATTTTTTTCAGCATTGTTTTTGATTCTTTAGCTGCAGTAGATCTGTTGATAGATAAATTCTACTGCTAAAAGGTATTAAACAAGGTAGTTAGCAATAAAGAAATATTTGGCTAATATAGTACTTTGGATATAAAATTAAACTTTAATGGAATATAATAAAATGCTAACTTCTATAATGTTACTCAGTTTAGGAGATACAAGCTCTGCCATCAGCTTACACTCACAAGTACTGTCTTGCCTATTTTATTCGTGGTTAAAAATCACTGTTAAAGTTTTGAAATAAAACCTTAAAGTACTCACACGTTTACATTTTTTCTGTTTTGTTTTGTTGTAATTCCAGTGTTAAAATTTTGGTTTCTTGATGGGGTCGATAATTTTATATTATCATAGAATGGTTTAAGTTTGAAGGGACCTTGAAGATCATCGAGTTCCAATGCCCCTGCCATGAGCAGGGACACCTCCCACCAGACCAGGTTGCTCAAAGCCCCATCCAGCCTGGCCTTGAACACCTCCAGGGATGGGGCATCCACCATGACGCTGGGCAACCTGCTCCAGCATCTCACCACCCTCATAGTGAAAAATTTCTTCCTGATAGCTAATCTAAATCTACCCTCTGTCAGTTTGAAGCCATTACCCTTCATCCTATCACTACATGCCCTTGTAAAATGTCTGTCTCCTAAAAGTCCTAAAAGTGTTAGTGAATTGAGATACATTTAAGCAGTTTTTCTGTTAATGTATGACTAGAAGAAAGGATTGAAACTTCCATAGTTCATCAGGTGCCTTTAGTTACCAAATAGTCTAGAGTGACAGAGTGCAAAAATTTTCAGGTCTCTTCTGAACTTTTGTGGCCAGAGATGTGTGGAGTACCTACCAGGCAATGGAAAGACATTAGTCACCAGGACCTTGCCATCTGTAGAGGCTGGCATGGCTCTACAACCTCCATTTTTAATAAAACTTTTGAGCAGTAAAAGAACAGACTCTATCTACATTGAACAGAGCCCAAACCTAACTGCTTGTATGAGTCTGAATCCTTCCCATGTCACCCCATGCCAGCGGCAGCCCAGAGGATGCCTGTTGTGCCTTCTGCTGAAGGGCAAAATAGCACAAGCTGCTGCAGTCTATGAAAAGAAATATGTTTTGGGTGTTTGCTAAACATCCAGCTTGAAGCAAACATGGAGTCCTCTTCCTCTTTGATGAAAAATGCCAAGCCGTTGAAAGTAACACTGGAAGGGGCACTGGAGCGCACAGCCCTTTCCAGAATGTCAAGATGCACTTTCCTCTTGGTGCCAGATTAGTCAGGAGTATTAACTGATTGTCATTTGACCTCTCGTGGTCAGACCTGGCCTGTCTCTTTAAAACGATTGCAGGCTTCAGACTTTTTATTTGCTTTCATTCCAAGGTAGAATTTCACATTTACATGACCTGGGTATCTGCAATGATTCCTGGTTCTCCTCAGTCTGGTTGCCAGCAGTGGGAGGAACAACAGACTGATTATAGAAAGTTAAGTATCCGTAACTACCAGAAGTGGAATGGGAACCATCCTATCCACTTGCAGAGCCTCTGTGCAGTTTCATAAGCAATCTTTGGCTGCAACATGCCACTAAAACCTATGTATCTTTCTCTTTTAAATAAGTACAGGGTACCTTTGCATTCTTCATTGAGGCTAGGTTAATTTGGAAATTATCATCTCTTAAGCTGTAGAATTTTTGCCTTTTCTATTTTTACAGCACTTGTAGAAGCCCAAGATATTGATCTGTATCTGAAACCACTGGAAAAATACATTCAGCTCTTTCGGGAGATGGAATTCCCAAAGATCTGTAATTTAATCCCACCTTTATTTCACACCATCTGCCTGATATGGAGCTGCTCCAAGTTCTACAGCACGTCTGTGTGAATAGTAGTTCTGTTGCAGGAATTTTGCAATCTGCTTATTGACTAGGTAGCTTCAAGTAAGGGTAGTAAACCACAGAAGTACGTAATAAATAAATGTTAGTTGCTATGCAGTACACCAATAAAAAAGACAGGGATTTGATCTGTCTGTTGGCTGTCTAGTGAACACCCCAATTTCATTATAGATACTTTTAACCAATACTAGATTAATAAATTTGAAGTTGAGCTGAATAATTAGTTATCAGCTGCACTGTTCAATAATGTGTATTTAAGAGTGAAATATGTTTCTTGTCTAGTGAAAGAAAACTATTCTTCAGAAGCCACATAACCTTTTCAGGTTGGATTGTTGCTCCTTACTCCCCTCCTTTTGGTGTAAGTTTGCTGCCTCTTTTCTTATGTTTCTTGGTAGGTATTTCATTTCATGAACTGCAAAAAGCTGATAAGAGCTACGCAAATCAAGAAAATGGGAGGTTTGCAACCAAGGTGTGAATGAGCCGCCTTGATGCATTTTCTGTCCTCCTGTCATCGATTAGCTTTCCCCATGTTTCCACTGAAACCCGCTGTTTTGGTGGGAGTACGAGAACTTCTGCATGTTGGCAAGCAAAGCTATTCTGTAGGATTTACTGTTCTGGAGGCACTTCTGTTGGTCAGGAAACAGGAGAATTCCCTCCAAAGCCAGTCTGTTGTACTTTCTAAATGGTCACCATGATCCTCCCGTAGGAAGAGCAGGCAGGCAGCCTCCCTGACGTCCCCCGCCTGAGGGGACAAGCGTGCAGCTTCCAGGGTGACCTGTGACCAGGGAGTGAGAGAAGAGACAAGATTCTCTTCTCTTCTGCAAGGAACAATTCCCGGGTCATGCTTACAGAAGTAGGAGGAGGCTTGGCAGGGCTGTCACTAAACAGGAGCCCCCTGAGACCACCTGGAGGAGTAAATCCCCTTTCTCTGTTGCAGGCTTACAGCAGTATTGGAGTGGTGAGTGGGTACAGGGTACTTCACTCTTTTTCAGGGGAGAAAACTATGGTGTGAGCATCTGTGCACTGAAAGAACCCTCTCTCTGGCAGGATGGGAACTGAATGCTTATCTTTGAGCTTAGATTTTCTTAGATTTGATTGGGAAAGAAACTTGATCTGAAGAAGTCCTTGTGTTTCTGAAGTCACGCAGCGCTATGCTATCAGATTTCCTGTTTATTTTTACTTAGTCAGACATCTGTTATATATGGCAAGGCCCTGTTTGACACTCTTTTGACTTTGCACCATCTCAGGGCTACAAAGATGATGAGGGGATTGGAGCATCTTTCTTATGAGGAAAGGCTGAGGCACTTGGGTCTTTTTAGTCTAGAAAAAAAGAAGACTGAGGGGGGATCTTATCAATACTTATAAATACTTAAAGGGAGGGTGCCAGGTAGATGATAAGAGTCTTTTTTCAGTGGTGCCCAGTGATAGGACTAGAGGTAACGGGCACAAACTGGAGCACAGGAAGTTCCATCTAAACATGAGGAGGAACTTCTTTACTTTGAGGGCGTCAGAGCACTGGCACAGGCTGCCCAGAGAGGTTGTGGAGTCTCCCACACTGGAGACGTTCAAAACCCACCTGGACGCCATCCTGTGCAACGTGCTGTGGGTGACCCTGCTGTGGCAGGGGGGTTGGACTAGATGATCTCCAGAGGTCCCTTCCAACCCTGACCATTCTGTGATTCTGTATGTGCTGGCACAACATATGCTTCATGAGAACTAGTGCCTGAAGGCTATGGAGGTGGTATGGCAAACAGGTGAATATATTTCCAATATCACTTTTATTGGGGAGAAAACGTCCCTTTACTCTGTTATTTCCTGAATGTTCACTGTACAAAAGATGATACATAAGGGTCAGTCTAGTTGGAGGGATTTGTAACAGGTTGAACATACTTTGGGAGCATCTCAAAAGTGAGAATTATGAGACCATTGACAAAGTAGAATAGTTAGAAATAACAATTTTAAAAGATAATACATATTATTTTTGTGTTCATGTAGAAAGTAACTTTATGACTGATGTCATGACTGCATTTTAAAAAGTTACTTTTTTAATTTATTTTTTTTCTTCTGCTGTTCATTTGTTTACACTCTAGTGTAGGTTGTGTCTTTTGTCAGAAAATCTTTTCAAAGGAGGGACTGAAGAAACATGGGAGCATGTGAAAATAGCTAAAACTCCCTGAAAAAGCTTTAAGGATTCATTCTTTAGTCACAGAAACAGATTGGAGAGTTACTTTGCCTGTGGCAAGGAATTAAAACCATGGGATTTCAGATCTGAGATGTTGTTTTGCAGGTCTGAAATGTTACTCAACTGCTTACTGAAGATTGAAGTATTACTTATAATCTTTATCGCTGGCTGGATATAGTATCTGAGAAATATGGGCTATTCCCAGTTATACAGATGACAAGACTCACGTTTCTAATATCCAGAATTCAAAGTTGCAGTGCACAGGAAGAGTTAGGAGTGTTGACTAGGATGCAAATGTTGCATGCTGTGCAAGATGCAAATTAGTATTAGCAATAAAAAATGACAAACGTGTTCCCTAAATGCAGCCCTTCCCAGGATTTTGAGAGTTTCTTGAGTTAAGTGCTGCTCTTCATACGCAGCTCATGGCTGGGGCTTTCTCCTGAGCATGGCACCCACATCTGTTTGTTTTTCTCTAAGAACTGAGAAGGAGTCATCTGTTTATACCTAGAAAAAAATGTGGTGTTTTAAGCTAGTTCTTGGATGAGATGGAATACTCTTCAACTCTGTTATTAAATCTGTGCCAACAAGCAAGAAAAGGTGAAAAATCTGAGGTCAAAAAAGGAGTGCAGAATATTTTTTCTAATGTTGTGGTTAGGATAGTTGTGAAGGATGAGAGCTGTCATACGTTCTGGTTCCTGCTCCTGGGACGTTTTCTATGCTTTTGTGAGCCTGGAAGTGGTTGCAATAGGAGTCTAGACTGGCTGCTGATTCGGATGCCCTTCTGGGAAGTGGGAGATTCACTTTTGGGATCTGTGCTGGGAAATGACGGACTTCAGCTCTGCAATTATTTAGCTCGTGTGCCTCTCCATCCCACCCCTTTAAAATACTATCACAGAGTAAGAACTCCAGTCTTACAGTGTCTGATAGTGCCCACCAGAGTGATCTCTGAAAGGGCTTTGGGGTGAACGCATTGGCTCTTGGCTGTCCGCCGGCAGACAGACAGGTTGTGGTGCTCAGGATGCTTAGAGACAGCACCCTGTGCCTGCAGCTTTGCGAGCGTGGTTGTTTGCACCCATCATGTACAGTCCCGACACATGAACTAACTCTTGCTGATGGTCTTGGTCCTTGACAATCAGATGGTCCCACAGAGAGCCCAGCCCTGTGCGAGCAGGTCCCTCACCAGGGTGAGGTGGCAGCGAAGTCTTTGTAGATGGTAGTGCTGAGCCTAGGGGTCTGCAGTCCACCAGCAGTCTGCGTGGGGAACCCATGACTGGTTTGGTTTGCTCCTGAAGAGAATGTGTGTTGCATGTTTCTAAACACACAAGGAGCCAGTTAGTTTCATCCCTTTGGGGCATAAAACAATTCCTTCATTCAAGTGAAATCAGAGACCATAGAAATTAATTTGGCACGTGTTACAAAGGAGGTCAAAGCAGGTTCAATTTTATTCCTCTGAGAAAGATTTATGTTTAATTTTCATAGCAACATTTTGTGTTACGGTAATAAATCATGTGTTTGTACATGAAAGTATGTGTTTAGTAGCGCTTGCTCTTTTTTGTTTAGGCCTTTTTAAACTTAATCTGATAAAAGTAAAATGGAGGGGTTTTTGTGTGTTCTATGGGACAATTCATTTCCACTTGTGTTTTAATCGTATAAGTTGCTCAACCAGGATAAAGCCTTGCTAGAATTACCTCTTGCTCCTCCACTTTTTTTCATATTAATTGTTTAAGACGGCACACATTTTAACTTCTCATTCTGCCAAACTGGAAGAGAGAAGGTCAAAGAAGGCAAAACCATCAGGTTTGTTACTGTTTTTTGTAGAGGCATACTGTTAATTAATTTTTATTAATTTGATCTAGGAAATTGTCATTAACATGTTGGAATTTCAAAAGCTGGAAAAGCTGGAGTTTGGTGGAGTCAAGGGGAAAGTTTTAAGTCAGCAGGTCTGCAGAATGAAGAGTTTCTGGAAAGCTGTGACGTTTTCAGAAAGAGAACATACGATCCTTCAGATTACAGTAACATGCTAATATTACACCCTACGCATAGGCATTTGTGCTGTTATTTCCTTGTTTATTTTAAAGTGTCTGTGAATTTGGAGGTTGTGAAACTGGGAATTTTATAGTGCTGAACAGAACTAGGCATGAGATGGGCTTCCAGCACAACTGCACAGCTGGGTTCAGTGTCTACCACTTCTTCTTAAACCAGAAATTCATTTTCTTTAGAAAAGACTTTTGGATGCTTTCTCCTGATCTGATGACTCAATTACTGAGATGTGCCACATGTGGAAAAGAATTCAGATGGCTCTCACCAGAGAAATTTGAGTGAATAAAAAAAATTTAAGTGAATACAATAAATTTGGTCAAAGTGAAACAAAATCCCCCACCAACATTGCCCAAAATTACAGAAGAAAAAAAAGGTTATTTAGTTATTGACATGTGATATACAGGACTGACGGTGAGTTCTGTAGGCTTTTTTTCCTGAGTGTTAGGATGTAATTTATATCCCGTTCTGGTGTGAATAATAAATCAGTTGATTCTACTTGAAAAACAGAGGATTTTAAAATGTTGATATATAGTGATCTCTTGCAATCATAGCTAAAATAATTCCTAACACTGTAGTCACTAACAGCCATGGTACGTATGTCTGATAAGATGAAAGAATGTTTATTGCTGTTCTTTTCATAGACTTTTTTTATTCATAGTTTTCCAGATTTTGGTGTTAATTTATAGCCATAAGTATTTGTAAGATTGGAAGATGGTATTTTCTGAAGGATTTAATCCCCTTTTAACATAGATTCAAAGAAAGAAGTACCCTATCATGGCATCGCTGGCTGGAGCGCTTGGCTGCCTTCAGAGTGGTCCCAGGGCACAGGATGCTCTCGGGATTTGGGGTGGGCAGCCATGTATGGAGAGGAGGACGAAGCCAGCCAGTGAGTGTCCCAGCCACAGGGCTGCTCCTCACTCCACATTCACCCTCTTCTCCTTCCTTTTGACCCTGCTGCTTTGGGGAGGTATGAATTAAATTCCTCCTGGGGTGAGGAGGCTGGTGAACCCAGGTATGCCCCTTGCAGATGCGTGTTCCAGCCAGGGGAGGTAAGGCAGCAGCAGGGGGGGTGAAGCAGCCCCAGCCCCGGATTTAACGAGTACCCCGTTTATGGGTGCTCTCTTCTTTGCCGTCCTGATCCAAAAAGTTGCCATCACAAGTGGGATTCAATCACCCCAAATTATCTACATTAAAAATGTACTTTTTCTAATCTGTTTGCTGACTGAACTTCATTTAAATGAAATTCTTCTTCTCTATTGGATAACCAATATTTTTTTTTTTTTTTTACACTTACACCCACCCATTCCTCCCCACACACACAAAAAAAAATCCTCCAGCCAGCTGATTCTTCTCACTGTGTCCCTGCCCTTTCCCCGTGCTCCTGACACCTGTGTGCCCACAAGCCATACTGGGTTTATAGAGATGCAGGCAATGAGGAGGTGGGCTCAGCCTCCCTGTGTCTGTAAGCTTTGCTGGCCTTTGGGAGCTCAGGCCTGCTGCATGGTAACACGTTTTTGGGTAAGGTTATTTTAGCAGGCAAATTTTCTGAAACAGGCCCAAATCTTAAAGTTGTTATTATTGAAATAATGTATATTAATAATACTGTAATTATTAGTGGAATATAGAAGTTTGATGCTCTGTTAGATGTGGTAGGAAATATATTCTGTGTGTATGCACATTGATTTTTTTCTTGCAAATATGTGGCTTAATCTAGGTAATTAAAAACCCAGAGGAATGGTTGTAAACCAGATTTGAATTAAACGAATGGCACAGGTTTAATTAATGCAGAAGCTTTGCAAGGTTGTTAATGTCTTTGGGGTAAAATCCTGGTACTGCTTTAAAATCCATAGCAAAACTTCCCGTGTCTTAAGGTCAGGACTCACTATACTGTACTGCTAAATTTCATCGCTCCTGATAAAATCCCTTATGATTCATACTAAATTCCTGCTAATCCCTGCACAAAGCTACAAAGCTGCCTCAGAAAAGGGAAGTGAGTGGCAGCAGAGACCTGCTGCTTTGTTTGGGTTTTTTTTGCTTTCTGAGGCAGCAGACTGCTCTGCAGCATCCTTGTCCATGGGAGACGTGGTTTCAAGACACCTCTTCTCAGGTCTGTATGTAGTTTACCTGGTTTTGCCTTTACCTCTGTGGAGGTTTCCCTGCATGTAAGTGTGTGTGTTCCCTGTATGTAAATGTAAATGCTGGTGAGACACTTGAATAACAGTTTTAAGCTGCTAGGTAAAGTACAGCAATTATCACATTTGGCCAGACATAGATTGTGAGATGGTTGAGCTGATCCATTTTTGAGGCAGTGAGTCCTTCCTTAGTGACTTGAGTGACTTAGGACAAAAGTAACCTTTATAGCACGCTTCTGAACGATCGTTCTGTATTGTAAGTGTGTTGACTTTCCAGCTTATTGCCAAGTAAAGCATAATCAATGCGTATTAGGTTTCAAGTTTGAGTCACTCTTACTCATGTATGCAGGCTTAGTGTTGACAGAAGAAGTACAAGTGGAATACCAAGCACCAATTACTGTGCTGTTTTTACTGTCATTGCTAAAATATTTCTTTTTCCAGGTTCTTCAGAAACTATTTGCCTTTGGGTTTGACAGTACTAATCAGAAGCTTTATCAAACAATAGCTGTCATCTTACAGCTAATTTGTTTGTCAGAAGCTTCAAGGTGCATGCTATTCAGTGTATGATACGTGAATAATGTCCACATATTTCCAAGAACAAGTTTTACGTGCTTCTGAATAGGCAATATGCAGTATGTGTCTGGTTAATACGTGGATGCAATTGGCCCAAATCCAGAACAGAGCAATGGTCTGGTTTGTGGTGTGACTGGCCGCAAAGAGGACCAAAGGATGCTTAGCTTTCAGGGTGCAGATATGGGCTTCTCCGACTGATTTTCTTAAGTGGATTTTTGATGTGTAAAATATAGGTATTTTAAAAACTTACCTACACCCAGTCACAGAACTAAATCTGAATTTCTTTATTGGCTGTGAAAAAGTTCGTGTAGTTCATCTGTCATTGTGTTTTGGGTATATATGTGTGGGTTTGTGCAGTATGTTTCAAAAACAAGCAAACAAAACTCACCTTAGTTGGCAAGGAGGGGGTTAGAAAGGAAGAAGATTCTTAAATAAACAAGTTAATTTGATACGCCTTTCCAAAGAGGCTGTATTTTATTTAAATGTCCAGTTTGGCTACTGGTACTTCTATTTTATTTTTTCCGAGTGGCTTGCAACAGAAAAGAGATTTAGCCACATTGCAAAGAAGAATATTTTCTCAGAGATGGTCGGTGTTTAACAAAGAAACAAGTGTAGCTTTACTTGTACGTGGTACTCCTTGTGTTGCTAACAGGACAAAGCAGAAGGTCCTGGAGCTCTCCCTTTAAAGCCAGAATGAACCTGCATTAATGTGCACCTGTATTTTCTGCTCCGGTATTATTTTTCCAGAAATCCTCCTCTGTGAACATGGTTAATTGCCTTGAGTGTAAGTAAGTACAGCTGTGCTATAGCAAATGACTGTTGTCCTGTTGCCTAATACATGGGGTAGCTGTGGATCCTTCAGATAATCTAATTAAATGTAACAATGAGTTAGAGTCAAAAGGTGCTGTTTTCTTAGTGAATTGACTTCGAGTATTTGAGTAGCTGAAGTTTGATGCTCATAATATCCTGCTTAACATGCAGAGATAATTTAGACTTGTAAAAACTTGTTGAAAAGGTCTTTGTTTAATGAGAGAGTTAACAGGATGAAACAGCATGAAAGTAAGGAGTAATATTGCCTAGTGTAGATGGCTATCCCTCTTGCCAAGCTTCCTAAAGAAAGGTGTCACTAGTACACGCATGTATTGATCTTGCACTGGTACACACGCGTATAGATCTTAGGCTGTTATTTAAAAATAATCTGTATTGCTAGGCAAGTGCTTCAGTTGTTAACTCAGTTTCTGTAAAAAAACAAACCAAAAGCATCACTGTTAGACAGCATTTATCATTGCTCATCAGTTAAAACAGTACTGAAAAACCTGAAATAAAAAAAATCTCAGAAGTTTGTTCAGTGACAGAGGCGAGCTACATATTTAGCGCAACCACATGCTGCCCATTAGCTTTTCTTCCCATTGGAAAGACATGCATTTTATACATTTTATTTTTTTTTTTTTACCTTTACAGGAGTTTGAAGACCATTATACAGAATTTAAAGCAAAACCCCTGGATCTTGACAGACATCTTGCCTCAGTTCTTTGTGTAGGATTTTGTGACTGTTCAGCTTTTGAATCCATGTTCAAGGTCAGTACCCATACAAGTGAAACTGTTCTTCATTTGTTATTAGAAAAACAGTTTTGTGCATTGCTTAAATTATACTTTATATCTAGGTAAGCTATCTGTGAATTGAATGCCTTGGAATACTGACTAAAGTGTATTTCAGCTGCAGAATCAAACTGAGTTCTTTGATTCTATTATCATTTTCATGATATTCTGGATACAGGGTCTTTCCAGAAGTTAACCCATAGCTAGGGCCGGATCTAAAATGTAATTTAAAGAAACAGAGAGACTCCCTGCTCACTAACTTTCTGTATTTTGCCCTTGACTGCACAAGGCATGGAGAATCTCACAGATGGCAGATGTGTCCAGGCTCCCCATCCAGTGTAGCGTTTGGTTAGCCTGGGTGGTTGGAGTGTGTTTCTGCAGTAGTATTTATTATTCTTAAGCAGGAATAATTAAAATGTAAGATAGGGAACAGCTGTTTAGAACCAGTTCTTCAAAATCTGATTTAGGAGTTGTAGAACCTGAGTAAGTGATGTCATGTTATTAAGGAAGAGGTGAGTATGTAAGATGTTCAAACAGGTGATTGTCCTGAAAGGCACAAGGAGAAATTTCGCATTTTAATCACCCTTGATAAGGCCTCCAGTGGAGTATTGTGCCCAGGTGTAAGCATTACACTTCAGCAAAGATCATCTGCTGATAGTTATTGAGGCTGAAGAAGAAAAGGCAGAGAATAGACATAAAATCTTCAAATACATTAAAGACTTCTGCATACAGAAAGGAAATAGCCTGCTCTCTACATCCAGAACATAATGAACTTAATTTATAGTGCTGAAGGTTCAAGTCTGATGACCAGGAAAACCACTTTACGCCAAGTGTAATGAATTGCTAGAATAGATTGCTAGGGGAGGTGACAGGCTCTTCATTATTGAAAAATCTTTCGGGGGGGACGGGTAGAAAAAAGTGTCTTGGAAATGGCTTAGGTATAGCAGACCTCATCTTGGGGCAGGAATACAGGGTAATTACTCCTGAAGTCCCTTGTAGACATACGTTTCTGTGACATTGTATATGCATCACACTCAAACTGTGTCAAAGTGTTGCAAATTAGTTGTGGTAAGTATAAGGCAGTAATAATTAATACCTAGCTACAAATTTTTGAGTAAATGAATTTTCCTTAGCTTGTCACTTTTGGTATTGTTAGCAGCTAAATGAGTATCTTGCATTTAATGCTTGTGTTTACCCTGTTTCTTTCCAAACTTTATCACTGAATTCAGGTAATAGGTACAGTATTAAATCTACTCTTTCAAAAGGCAGAAAACTTGTCTTGACTTTGAACGTAGCAGGGAGAATGGAAGATTACTTATCCTTAGAGAAGTCACCCCTTGCTTGCCTCTTCTTTGGTAATTTTTTACAGCAGTAGGCTGCTTTTCCCCAGAAAACATTAACATGCAATTAAGACTTTGAATTTGTGTGAGACACTGGAGGGAAGAGGCTGTTGACTTATGAGAGAGGATATATCTGGAAAAAGGGGAGAAAACACACAGGTTAGAAGTCCAGGGTAGAATTTAGAAAGTCGAGCGTGGAATGTATGCGTGGATCTGGAAATCCTGGTTCCATACTTTCTCACATCTAAGCTAACCTGTCATTCTTTAGTATTCTAAAATTCATCTGTTTAGCAAAATTTAAGAGCATATTTGGAAAGATGTGGTCTGTTTATCAGCCCATGGCACATACCGACAGTATAGCTTGGTACAGTTCCAATCCTTGTACTTCAGAAGCATTTTGGATGAGATTTCAAGTTGACAGAAAGAGAACTCTAATGCTTACTTTGCTGTTTGTTTTCTCTTTTTTTTTTTTTCCCCTTCTTTATTTTCTTTTTAAGCTTTTAACCATCTTTGGAAGCTTTCTGAAAAAAAAAATAAAAAATCCTGTCATCATGGAGGTATTTGTCCAAATTACAATATTTTATTGGAAATGTTTGATGAAGAACTGGATAACTGCAGATGTATATGTAATGAACACATTAAAAAGATATGCTACAATGCAAAAATAAAAAATTATTTTTTTGTTAGTTCATAATGGTTTCATTTCTGTTCTAATAAACAGGTGAAAGAAGGGAATGAAATAATTAGCAAAAATATGCCACTTAATTCAGGAAAAAACCTTAAATGGTCTAAAGAACTGAAGGAACGAATACAGACATTTTGGTCCTACTTCCCTTCTCTACCTCACCTGTAAGTGTTCAGTCACTGATTTAGTGGGAAGTTAATAGCCTTTAAATAAGGCATCGCTAATTGCTGAACAAGTGTGAACTGCAGAATATGGTCTCTTACTCAAGTAAATTTAACATCCATGTTGTGCATGTGTACAGCTCAAATTTTCTGGTATATTTTGGAAACTTCCTCTTTCTGCATTGAAATGCACTCGGTAGTGCTCTCAGAATTGCTTTTTTTAATAACTCTAAGAGATTTGCTTGATGATTGTTTGGATGAGTCCATACCTAGCAAACCCAGGAATTTCTCTGCTTCAGGACAGCACTAACATATCCCACATAAACAGTATTCTTCTTCTACGGTGACAAAACTTTCAAAGGTACTTATGGGGGACCTAGACATCCCAGTTATTTGAAAATTGTGCCTCATTTCTCCCTCCTTTCCTGATCCTTCAGCAAACATGCTTTTAGGTGGCAGCACAAAGGAAGGAAAGCTCCTGTAAGAGCGTTAGACGCACCTGAATTAAATTATTGAGTAATAACAATTCCATCTGTTGACCACTGACATAGCTGGTAACATGCAAGGGGTGCATATACTCCTTTTTTTTTTTCCCCAGAGTTTTAATTGTTCCCAGTGTTCTCACTTCTTGCTTTATGCATCTTTTCCCCCCTAGTTCAATTTGGTAAAGCTATGGATAGCATATATAGAACTTCATCTAAAAGTGAACAGTGTGGGAAATTAAAACTTTTTACCAGAATTTGTTTGTGAATGGGTATCATTTAAAGAAGAAAATTGATTAGGTGTAGTTTTTTCTTTGCAGAGTCTTAGAAAGTCCAGAAGCTGCTTTTGTGTCTCAAGAATATGTGGAGATGTTGAAATGGCTGGACCAATATGAAGATCAGACCTACTGTGAATGGAAAGTTCAGGTGGATGAAACCTGTCAGTTTGATTTAAACCAACCTCTAATTAAGCATAATCCCAAAGATGGCTTCCTGAGTGTGAATTTTGGTCCTAAGGTATGTACATATAATTGCAACTAAATCTATATCTTGTGTTTCTCTTTGACTTCATACTCATAAAACAACAGCAATATTCTGGGGTATAAGTAAATCTTAAAATCTTAAATCTTACTTATTTTGTTGTCTTTGTTTTCCAGTTGGGAAATCTAGTTGCCCTGTACCTGCTCAGGGGAGAGTTCTTTAAACAGTGAAGAAAGTTATTACAGTAGTAGGTGGTTTCCCCAGAGACATGTGGGGGAATATAGTTATGATAGTTAGCTCTTACCCTGTAAAATGCAGTGGTTCTTTAAGGGCTTTTTGAAGTTTGGTAACTTAAACCCCTATCCTTAAATTGCTGAATGCTGAGTAAAAGATGTCTCCTGTATACTTTCTTATACTCCAGTTATCAAAAAGGTATTCTAATGCCTTTGTATCTGAGATTAAACGCAAAGTAAACAGAAAGTCAGCAAAAAGTTGAGGCTTCTGAAAGGATAAATATAAGATAAAACTGTTTCTTTCCTTCTTCTAGGTAGTGGCTGTCTTGAGAGAGGTGAAATATCTCTTGAAGTTGAACCAACACAGCATCCCAGATTCTGCTTTAGCTATATATGAGGAAAGGAATGATTCTGCAAAGGTTGGTGATGGTGGGATATGTTAGCAAAGCATGTTTCAGTTTTTTCTTTTTTTCTTCCCCCCAGTCCCTTGCAACTCGTACGCGTGTGTGTGAGCATGTGCGTGGCTCTAACTGTCCTGTTGTTGAAAGGAAATATTGCATCTTTGTCTAACAGAATCCCACCCGCAGCTTATGCTTCAGCTTGCAATGCTGGCCTCAGCTGAGCATTAGATACCCGGTGGCACTGCCAGTCTGGATCTTCCAGACTGTGGATCCAGTTGCCTTCCCGTAGCTTGCTTTCTGCCCAGCAGCCTGGTCTGTTTTGAGACATTGAAGGTCTGCATGGTTTCCCTTTTAGACCTCCCTCAAATAGCTGTTCTGCCCAGAAAAGTGCATAATATCCCATGTGGGATGTTAGAGGGATTTAATCCTGTGCGCGTCTTTCCCATGACCGGTGTATCACAAACCTTGAACTTGGTCACTGAGCTGTGCGACGGGCTAATTCAGACTGCTCTGGAGGTGGAATATCCTCTGATTGAAAAAGAGCCGAGAACTATTGATGGCCTGCTAAAAGAAGCAGAAGAAATATGCACGTGGCAGGTGACAACCTGCTGGGACTGCATCGAACAAGTGGAAATGTCAGTGCGTGATTTGGAGCAGAGAGTTCAGCAATCAAAGGACAACATTAGATCAATCCAGGGAATTATGAACGCTTGGATGGAACACGCCCTCTCTTTCAGGAAAGGTAAAAAAGAAGCTCTATTATACCTGAATGACAAAGGAGAAAGACTTGCTGCAGGCAAGATAGCTACCAGATCTGTCATCTTGTTGAGGTGATGGCCAAATGAGCTGTATTTTTATGTGGTGATATGGGTGTTAAATATTTGAATATTAATATGTGGTCACCCGTATGTTTTTGTTCAATTATTTGTTTAATTGCACAAACTATGTAAAAGTTCTTTAAGACTGATGTTTGAAGGCAAATAGGGAGAAGAGAGAGTGATTTTGGCAACACATGAAAAGAAAATTAGTGCTTTTAAAAGTTGGTATATTGGGAATGGCTGGCAGGCTGCAGTCATGATAATGCTGCTGTCTCGTTTTTGTTACCCTGAGCTATGTTGTTCCTGTGGTCCCCAAGGGTTAAGTAATTTCTGCTGCTGGAGAAATTGTCCTGGAACACTTTTTTGCACTAGAGATATTGTGAAATAATTCTGATTTTAAAGGTGACTATTGCTTCATTATATGTGTAATTAAAAATATACAACAAATAATTCACCAGTTTACTTATGAACGCTAAATCAAATTATACTATCCTTAAATATGAACTGCTGCATTACATGACTACAAGTGACAGAGTTGAAGGAATTTTAATAAGATATGAATGCAGAAGCAAGGGGATTTTGTCTCTTTGCCCCATTTTTGCTAATTTTTGAGGGATCTGCCTCTGTGTCTACTGCAACAAATTTTTGTGTCTGTTACCAACATTAATCTTAGTGTTACCATCTGAAGAGTACCTTTTAGTTCAGTTTCAGACCTAATTTTATTTGTATTGTCTATAGTCATACTATAAATATTTATTTTAAAAGATCAAAATAAGGCGGGTTTTTTTTGTTTAGTTAACTATAATGAGGGTTGATACTGCAATGCAGAACAAACATGCAGAAGTATTCTTACAAAATGCGGATATTCCATCAAAGTTACTGTGTTGTATGGTAGTTTTCTGCCAACCTGTAGTCTTTTCAATGCAGGGATACCTTTACCCTTGCACTGAGTTTTGCTAGTGTAAAGGCGATTCCAAGGAGGTTCAGGGGTCTCCTGCGCTAACCAAAGTGCAGTCCAGGAGCACAGTTGATACAAGAAATGTTAGAGTGTTGTTTTGCGATATACATCAATTATATAAAATAATACTGAAACAGGGAGGTATATTGAGTGAAGATTTACATTAACACAACCATTTTATTAAAGTACTCTTCAGTTGTTTTTTCTTTGTTTGCTTATTTAGGGCAATTAAAAGCTCTTCAGAGCAGATTCCTCCTCAGCCTCTCAGAAGATTTATATAGAGTGTGTTGGTGACACTGTCGCCAATAGTTTATATAACACCATAATGTGTTCTTTAGACTTACTTTTTGAGAACACAGAAGAAAGTTTGAAGCCAGCTCCACTTTTTCAAGCACAAATGATGACAGAGATTCAATTTAAACCTTCTTTAAACCTTTAGAGAAAGAGGCTGGTGATGGCTTTTATGACCCAGTAGATGAACTCCTGGGTGCTGTTTTCCGAATGTCTGCCCAGGTGAAAAGGGTAGCAGCACATCTGGGATCAGAACATTACTAGGTAGAGCTTCTTCTCTTGTGTTGGGAAATAATGAATCCAATTCATTGTAAGCTGCAAGAAGTTTATTTTTGGTTGCAGACTCATTTAATAGCATCAGCCTTCAAATCCCGAACCTCATCCTTCTCTCAGTTGTGCAGGTTCTAGAGGCATAGTCCCATTAACTTCTGAAGGCTTACTCGTGCTTTCACCCACGTCTGCATCCGTGAGCAGCAGAATGAAGTTGTCCGTTTTACACAAAGCTAATTTAGGTTAGCTGAATATTTGTTTCTCTGTTCCTATGCTGTGAGCTTCCACCTTGGGTGCCATGGTGAAGTCTGTAAATCTGCACATAGTGGAAACTTAATCTCTTAGCCAAGTAAAGGAGTATCCACTAAACTGGTGATCAGAATTATATATAGTCCATGAAAAGTTCGGCTTCGAATAACTGGCAAAGGATATGTATTCAGTTTGGTTTTATGTGTTTGTGTAATGAAATGTAAACCCAAAATAGGAACAGCTGAGTGAATTGTAATTTTTCTTGTTAATAGATCTCTGGGGAAAAGGGGTGGAATTCCAATCTTTCATCTGCATGCAAATTTAACCAATTGGCATTACTTCTCACTTACTGAAATAACAAAACTTTTCTTTTTATGCCTAGAATGATAGGGATATGTTTGATCTGTCTGAAATCAGGAAGGAGATTATGGAGAGAGTGGCAAGTCTTACCAGCAAAGCCCTGGAGGACAGGAGATCTCTTGCTAGGTATGCGTCTCTCTGGCTGGAGAAAAGGTCTGAGTTTATGAAGCAATTCCTTCTCCGTGGTCATGGCTTAGCATCCACAAAGATGCCTCTTACTGACGAAGTCTCTCAACAGCCTCCCACTATTCAACTGTTTAAAGAGCGGGCAAGAAAGTGACTGGTCTTAGTAATTGGCTGTTTAGTGGGGGGGGGGGGGGGGGGGGAATTGGAGCATATGTATTTATTTCTCTCTCTTCTGCTCTAGATTGACATCTATGAAAATCTTTATGTTCAGATAAGCAACTTTGAAGACTCGACAATTTTTGAAAGGTGGTTTAAAGTGGATACGAGGCCTTTCAAAATGAGCTTGCTAAATATTATTAAGAAATGGAGCTGGATGTTTAAGGGGTATATCCTGAGATTTGTCATTGTTAGGTAAAATGGAGTGCATGTGTGCATGTTTACATGCACTAAAGGAATGACTATAAGCTTGAGGTCTTTTTACATGTACTACTTCAATGAGCTGGGTTTGCAGCTTTTTTATTTTTATTTTCTTAGTGGGTTTTTTAGAGGGTGGTTATTTGACTTGGTGTTTTTGTTTTCCAGATATCGTACTTGCATATCCTGTTGGGTTAATTCTCAACGGTAGCACTTGCCATTTCTGGAAGTCAGGCCCAAAATGTCTTAAAATGATTGAATAAAAGTATAGTATTTTTATTCTATTTTACAAATAACTATTTTGTAAAACAGTATACGTGCCACTAGTAGTACCAGTAGGGCTTACTACGTGTTTATTCACTATAGTAAGGAATGTTTACTCTGTTTGTAATTATACCTTTCTCTCTTTAGTAGACTGATTTAAAAGAATTTATAAAAGTGACAGATGCTGGACTTCAAAGGGAGGTGATGGAGGGAGATCATCATTGTGTGCTGGTAGAAATCAGGGGCTGTTTCTTGGCTGTGAAAGAGGCAGACAACTGCTGATGAAGTCTTTGAACCTTTAAAAGAGGTGGTTGCGCTGTTGGAAAGCTATGCACAGAAGATGCCAGGCGAAGTTTATGCCTGGTTAAAGATACTGTATCAAAAGTAATATTTCATGTTTACATATGCGTATATGGTCCTAAAATAGCAGTATTTGATCTCAGTGATGTAAAATAATTCCATTCTCCTCGTTCCTCTCCTTCTCAACTGCCAGCCTTAAAATCAGGTAGCTTTTCTTATGTTCTGTAAAAGACTTGTTTTATGTGAATGATGGAAAATCGGTTAAAAAAGAGATCTGTTACATTTTGTTCTGATGAGGTCTGTAGTTATTTTTTGCTTTTTGTCTTTCCTTTTTTCTTTTTTTTTTTTCAATTGACCAAATCATGTTCACATTCATAAGCTTCCTCCCAGGAGCTGAGCCATATAGAAACTCTAGTGAGTGTATTTCCTGTGCTGATTTTCCTTCCTTAACACAGTCAACAGTAGTTTGGAGCTCTGTTCAAATACAGGTACAAAAGCTGGGATTTGATGCCTGTCAGGTGCTACTGTCTTGCAGACATCCTCACCCACTTGTTTCTGTATGTGTTCTGCCCCACACCTGTTCCAGCTATAATTATTTTGCGTAGCAAGTGAAATTTGGAGAATGTATCTGAATAAAACAAGAGTCAGTGGTAAGAATAGGTGGGAAAGCACTACAGCTGCAGTGGTTTTTGCTGACACTAAAAGAAGAGCTTATTAAGCTATGGCTTTAAGATCAGCACCTGCATATGAGAGACCTTTATTTGGTGTGTTTGGGGAGATGCACTATAATGTAAATCGTACTAAGTAAAATTGGGTGGAAGTTCAACTAATGTTTTTTGTCAGACAATCTAATTAGTCGAAATGAAAACTCGCCAGTGCCAGTGAATTTTCCAGTCAACAGTGGAATTTCTATTTCTGTGTCTGTCTGGTTCAAACCAGATCAAGTAGTTGGCTGGGAAAATAAATGTAGGATTTTTGATGTATACCTTAAACTAGTCTTCTAGTTACTCTGAAGTGACTTGGCTTCAGGATTCTCTTTCTTGCACTTTCTTTTGACACAGACAAAAAAAAAATCCGTCAAGGTATTTTTTGTCATCGTGATGGAATGGGTTTTTCTGAACAGTTTACTGACTGTTTTTTCTAGAGATCTCTGGGAGACTTGTAGCATGAGAAAGCTATTTCCAGTTCAGCTTTATATACTTGAAAATACGTTAAGTATTAAGGCAGCAGGAGTGGAGTGCTCTGTTTTACTGTGTGGAGGATTCCCCAGTATTTTTGAAACAAGTTTTATGTGATCATACATAAAGTAACTTAGTTCATTAAGTTCAAGTAGTTTATGATTACCAATGATCCATAAAAGTAATTATTTTACAGTTGACAAAAATTCTAGCAAAAGCTGTGACACAGAGTATAGTTTGTGGTTAAATAAATCCACCGCTATAATTTCTTATTTATAGGCAGGTGTTGGGGTATCCTCACTGTTAATACACAAATTTTATTCACGTACTTCTGTGCATGATATTTTTTCCTCCAAGGTATTTTTTACTCTGTTAAATAGGAATTGTCTGGAAAATGGAATGCTGTTAGGAAGACAGCTGTGTCAGTAAAGCACAAAGTAAGTTCTCTTCAGGCATCTAAGGTTGCAGTTATCAGAAGGAAATGCACTTCATTTGATGTACCTTGAATCCTGTGATCAGTGGTTTTTTATCTGTGGGGTTTTTTTTATGAGAATATGATCAGTGACAGGTGTCATTACCTGTGTTTTGTCAGGGGAAGCAGATGGAATTCAGAGAAAGATTTAAAATAGAAGCTCCCTTTCAGTTTGACACTGAAAATGTGTGTGCTCGTCTCGATAAGGTAATGGCGAATCTCAGAAAAACATATATGCTTCTTAACTTTCAGTACTAAATGTAGTGGTATTTTGATGTACATATTAAAATATTTGTGGCTTGTGGGTTGGGGTGGGGGTTTTTGTTTGGTTTTGTTTGTTTGGAAGAAGCTGTTATAATTCTAGCAGTTAAATACCAAGGGTTAAATTTTAAAAATTGCCACCAAATCTAGGTTTCCCTTGTTTCTCTTCCAATGTTGCATATGCTCACTGATAAAATATAAAATTTCAGAATACTTGCACATGTTCTTTGTTCATGTTCTTTAAAAAAGTCAGCATAATGTGCTCTTGAACAGAGTAGTCTATAGTGGAATATTTAGTGGATCTTTTTAAAACATAGTGAAGGGACTTTGTTATCATTTATACAACTTTAAAGTAAGGAGAAGTGATTTAATAAGTCAAGAGAATTAGCTGCAGTTTTTATTTTTATGGTTCAAACGTAGAGTGCTTGGTATGCCTGTTGGGTGCTTCCACAGACAACGTGAATGTAGCTTTTTAACTTCTTTGCAGTAACAGTTCTCGGCTTTTCTTATATTGAATCATGTATACAGGTTGTGTAGATTTCACTGCCAGGTTTAGGTAAGCTCAATATAGCCTATAACTGTACTTCATTGAATGCTTTTTTCCTCTTCAAGGCAAATCAAGAGCTTGAGATGGTGGAAAAGGAAATATTGATAGTGCAGGAATCTGCAAAATTACTTGAAGTAGCTATTCCAGACTACAAGCAATGGAAACAATGTTGAAAAGGAGTGCAGTTGCTCAAGAAAGTTTGGGATATTAGTGTTTATATTAATGTAAGATGATCTCATTGTAAAAGGTATGGTAAAGTTAGAATATATTCTGAGTGCTATACTCTTAATTTGATCCTAGAAGTGCTTTTAGTTTTTATTTAAAAAAAAAAATTAAAATACTGAAGATTTTCATATTCCTTTTGGTTTTGAAATTATAGTTGCTATGTTTTAGGATACCGAGAGTAAAAATATCTCTGTTCTCAAGTTAACCGATTTCAAGAGAATCCCAAAGCGAAACAAGTTTTGTAGTTTCCATTTGAGCTTTTTAATACCAGTAACTTCCTTGAATAATTAAAACAATTGAGTAAAAATTCAGAAAGCCAGAAAATTCCACTTCAGAATTGAGGATGGTACATTAGAAAGCTGTAGAAGGCTGGAAGCAAGAGTCCAGGTAAGTCAGTGTACAGACCTGTATGGGAAATCAGCCTTGTAAAGCTCTGTTTACCTCAAGAAGTTGTTTTTCATAGACAAGGTTAAAAATAGATGTGCTAGGTTTTCTTTCTGTTATTGTTTGCCTAGCATTTGTATTGCCAGGAGGGTGTGGAGGGCAGTTTCCCCCACATCTCCCAGGTGCATCTGTATATTATCAGTGGATATGGGTGCGTGTTTAATAGCGCAAGAGCGGTATGTACATATACCTCTCAAACTGATGTATTGAAACTGTTTAAATGCTTGACTTTGGGGTTGAATTTTGAGAAGATGGATTATTTTGTATGCTTTCTAGGTAGTGGTGGTGGAGGGTTGGGAAAAAAACAAGGTCCAGGAGCTATTGCGGTGTGATGGGCTTTCCCCTGCATCCATTTATCTGTTATATAGCAGAAGCTTGCCTTTACCAAATGCTGTTGACGCTTTTATCTGTACTTTCTGTTTCAAAGCAGCGTTGATGATTGGGCTAAAACCCAGTGGAGACAGATTAATGTGGAACAGATGGGATGTGGAGCTCAGAAGGTTTGCCAAGGCAGGTTCCATAGCTATCTCTTTCTGCAATTTATCTGTCTGAGTGCCACCCCTTCCTCACTCTTCCCACCCACTATGATGTTTCAGTGGATTTGTTACTCAGGTCAAAACTGAATGTACTGGAACATGCTTTGGTTTGGGGGCTTTTCTTTAAAACTTTATTCTTCTGGATGAGTTTCCAGTCCCTGTGGAGGTATGCGGTCAAACCGTGCTGTCAATTCTCTGAATTGAGGCAGTATGTGAAAGAATAAAGAGGTGGGGTTTTATGACAGAAGAAAGTCATTATTTTTAGACATGGGTGGAATTTGCAGAGATTTAGACATAGCTCTAGAGTGTTGGGAGTTGCAGCAAAGATGCTCATTTTTAAAGGGAGGGCACTTTCTTTGCTTGAAGTATGCGCAACGTTTTGTTGATAGTAGCCCTGCAGAAGACAGTTCCAATGGGACAAGGGAAGTATGAAGCAAATGTAGCAACAAAGGCCCCCAGACTATATGGAGTCTCCCTTACCCCTCTGAATGGTGGCTTTGAACATATTAAATTTATGGATACTTTTATCTGCAGTGAAATAATTAATAATAAAATTAGACTTAAATCGTCAGGGCTGTGGTAAAGTAAATGGCTCAGATCCAACTGTAATCATAAAATCACTGTGTAAATGTAGTGTTAATACACTTCCATTACTTAAAGTGTCATACTGGAAAGTACGTTTCCAGAGCCTTTACTTTATCTGCCACATAAACCAATGACCCCAATAAAATCTTTCCTAGACTTGTGCCAACTACAACTCTCCCACACATCCACATGTGAAACAAGAAAATAGAGTTTTCTGACAAACCTCCTCAGTGTTTCTTAAAGTGATCAACAAGGTAGCTGTTAATGGCAAGCAATTATTACAATTATTTTAATCCTATTCCTTAGGAAATGCGGTCTTTGGGTAAAAAAGTTCATTCCTGGGATGCATACAGGGGCTTGGAGTTAGAGATGAAGAATCTGATGTCATTGCTGAGGGCAATATTGGAGTTGCCAAATCCTGCAATCAGAGAGAGACACTGGTAACAGGTCATGAAGGTGACAAGAGTAAGTACTCAGCCAAAGAGACCCCAGTGATGGTCTTTCATGCTCTACCCATGGATGCAGCAGTACCGTCAGGCATGTAGAGCCACTGCTGCCAACTATTCAATGTGTAAGTGGACCAGAGATTTAGGTTTCAGACAAAGATATTTTGTGGGTTGAGAAGTAAATTTGTGGCCTCTGCTCAGGCAAAAGGACACAAATCTCTGAAGGCAGACCTGACTTGCTAAATTAGAGGGGTTTTCCATACCTGGCTGTCTCCCTGCTGAGCCTGAAAATAGCACTAAGCTTGAAAGGTTCCCTGTCTCGTATGGGACAGGAGAATACTTCCCAGTAATAATTGCTATCAAATACTTATAAGAAAACCAAGCAGTGTGGCTAGATACATTCCTGGATAGCAAAAGAGAGTATTTTGTAATAGTAAACAGAGGAAATGATGGGCAGAGGGAAATGGAAGGTAAGGAAAGAAAGGCCACCTCAAATATCAGCCTACTAGTAATATTTTTAAGAATTAGTACACAGGGAGACTGTTGACCTGAAAGTAGTTAAAAAAAAAAAAGTGTGGTGTCAGAAGTGGGAGAGATGTGTACATTTTACCCAACTGTTGATCATACAGCTGGAAAACCAAAGTTCATATGAACCAAAAAGAAAAAGTAGGTTTTTTTTAATTTCTGAAAGAGAATCCCAGTGGTTTGGTTCCTAGGGTATAACATGGACCAGTTGTTGGTTTTCAAAATTTGAATAAAATGATTTTTTAACTATTTTGGGCAAAAAAAAAAAAAATTGAAGTTCAATTTTCAGTCATTTTTAAAATGAAGAAAACTAGAAAGCTGAAAGAGAAACACAGGAGTGAGTGTAATAGAATGTTTCTATTCCTATGTACCAAGCATTTTTCACAGACAGTTTTAATAAAAGCAGATTTAAAATTATTTTTAATGCAGAAAGCTCCTAGACAGGCGTAGCACAAGGCTTCTGTAATTTTTTTAACAACAACAACAACAAAAAAATATTAACTGTTGTCTTTTCAAAACCAAGCCTTGATTAAAATTTTATATATTTTTTTTAATTGATGTCTTACAAAGGTGTAACACAATATGGTAAATACCCCCACCACTCCCCAAGATTTCTAGTGTGCAAATACTCCTTCTGTAGCTTACATCAACTTCAATGGCAGCTGTGCAAATAAACATGCCTTTTAGTGTTATGATGCACAATATGTCACAGTACAAGATAAAACAACAAAAAAACCCAGTAACAGCATCAAGAAATATTTCATTTAGACTGATTAAGTTCACAGTTCTGGTGCAAGCCTAAAAGTATATCCAGTATCTAGAGTTCATACAACTTACTTCATTGTTTTTTACTTGGATTCCATTTGAACAATTTGTTGTATGCTTATGTCTGATTTTTCTTATTCATTTACTTATTTTGTTCTCTGCTGTCTCTTTGCTTTATAGGTCAGGCTTTTACTACCAGAAGATACTACTTTGACAGACCTTCTGGGACTCCAGCTTCATAGAGTAGAAGATGAAGTCCAAAATATAGTTGACAATACTGTGAAAGAGTTGGGTACTGAAAAGGTGAGAGGTGCCCGTTTGTTCCTTCTGTTTGTGCGGAATAGTATGTAACAAGCTATTAATTTGATTAAGTTTTGTTTCAAGAAATTAATGATAGAAGTGTATATTTCCATGTAACTTACCTAGGGAGCAAAATTCGCAGCCTAGTGAAACTCGCTTCTTGTTTGTGGTGTAGTTTACCATCACTGTGAATTAAATATAATTTAATGAAAGTTCTCAATTCAAAATATGAAATGTGATATGTATAGACAGATGTTATTACTATTCTTCTTGTCACAGATTTTGGCAGAAATCAGCCAAGCATGGGTGGCCATGGAATTTTCTTACAAAGAGCATCACAAGAACGGACCTCCTTTAATAAAGTCATGTGAACAGCTGCTTGAAACTTTAGATAACATCTAATCAAGTAAGGATTTAATTAATAGAAATACTGTTAGTATATCAATATTGTTCACTCCCTTAATACACTTGCTTAGTTAAAACTTTTTTTCCCGAATCTTTATTGCAGAGTTTTCTCTAGATGTTAGTCCTGGGAAATTATATGTATGATATGTAAATATACATACGCTAAAAATATTCTTGTCTCCATGTAGGAGTTTACAAAATTACAGCTTTCTAAGCTTATATTTTCTTAGATTTTTTTAAAATCATTTAATAATATGCTGTCCATTTGCAGTGTTTAAAGATGTCTTCTGTTATGATATGCAATAATAACAAGTTACAGGAGAATTTGTTAAACTCTTGTTAGGTCTAGTTCCTCTGATAAATTATTTTGATTAGTGAAGTCTTTCCCTGTTTCTTGGTTTTCTAGGTTCAGCTGCAAATGATTCTGAAAAGTAAATGTGGCATATTTCACCGAACAAGTGAAAGGTTCGCAAAATAAATTAAACATGGCATATTCTGTCGTTTCCATTTGGATGGAAGTTCAACACACGTGGTCTCATCTAGGAAGTATTTTTGCTGGCTCTGAAGATATCGGAAGCCAGCTGCCTGAGGATGAAAACAGATTTGATGAAATCAGTAGATAATTCAAAGCTTGTAGAGTTAGTGTTTTATGTCCATTTATATCTTGCAATTGAATTATTTAGTCGGTAATTAAATAGATTTTATTTTTTTTTAAATAACACCATATTGACAGTTTAGTTTGAGTATTTCTTTGACAGACTTGTTTCTAACCCACTGGATTAACGTTATTATGAGAATCCTGGGCTTACTTGGGAGAGTATCAGAAGTGGATTTTGCATTCTTTATTATTAAAATCTAATTCATTATTTACCTTGTTTTCCTTTTGTGTGGACTGGCAGCTGCTGGTTGGTGCATTGTCACAAAACATGATTTGTTACAAAGTTCTTCAGGTTGTGACTTTAATATCTTCTTTTATTAGCGCTTTGTTAGCTTTTTACCTCCTGGAGTCACATAGAGATACAATACTTCTGAGTTACAGGAATCTTTTCTGCCAAATGCCATATCATTTAGGACAGTGATAGCTGAAGTGCAAGTTTATGGTCTCTTATTTATTATTGGCAAAAGTTAATTACAGCGATCAACAGAAACATTTGAACTTGCACAAAATATCGTGTCTTAATTGTTCACTCTGACCAAAAAAAGTCACTGAACCCTTTCTTAGTAAAGAGGATGACTTGTGTGTGATCAATATATTTATAATTCAATCCACATATGCCAGGGAAAGTTCTCATTGCGTACAGTTCTGAAAAGCTAAGATATGATAATGTTCTATGTGGAGGTTCTACATTTAAAATTTCTAATAAATTTCTAATTGTTTTAAGGCTGCAATTTAAACAATGTTGGCAGGGCAGCAGCATGTCTAACTGTATGCCAAAAAAATAAAAAAAATCTATATTCACACCTTTGTATGAGTTGAGAACCCTGTTAAGAACAATGAAATTATTCGTGATGTTTAACATGCATAAGTTTCTTTATGGTCCATGTTGAAAAAGGAATTGGGCTTGCATACATGAACAGAATTATTGTACAAGTTAATGCTTCTCTTACGATCTGTCATTTTTATCTTGTTAGAAGAGATCTGATAGTATAATCAGTGGTATTTGCTTTCCTCCAGTGCAGTTCTGTCTTGTTCATTTTACATTTCCTTCATGTTCAGTCTAAACACTGTCAAAATAGGTGTTTGTGGATTATTTTTTTTTCATTTGCTGCTTAAGAAATAGAACCTAAAACAAGCTGATGAGGTGCTTTCTTCCAGCTGTTTTCCCCAGTGCTTTCCTTGTCCCAGTATAGCAAACAGCATGAAATAGAAAAAAATTTGAGAGGAATTCCACATGTTGCAATAACTTCCTTGAACTTCTGTACAGTGGTTGGTGAGTGACATAGCAAATATAAAAAACATGATGGAAGTTGCAACCAAGACAAAGGTGTATGAAAAATTTGAAGCTTTGCGGCACAGGTAAAATTTCCAGCATGATTATTAATTGTTCTAAAGTGTAATTCTGGAACAGTCAGGAAATGAGAGCTGTCAAGTCACATTTGCTTTTTGTATAGGTGTGAGATGATCTGATGATAATATTTTTGTCATTTGTTTCTATTTGATGCATTGGACTTCCAGTGCTTTTTATACGATCAGTTACATTTGAGGCATTGGTTCATTATTGATGGATTGCATGATGTAAAAATTCTCAAAGGTCTTAAAAATATGTTCAGTTTGGATCAAATTCATTTCCTCCCCATCCACAACCTGGGAGTCTTCCATTCAGGCTTGGAGCAGGAGATCAGGGATTGTGTACAGCAAAGGTATCTCCTTCAACACACTTAAAGGTCCGCCTTGAACTTCCCTTGAACTTGACGTTCACTCTTCCTGCCTGTAGGGGCAGTGATATTTGAAGTCATAGCCTGTTTCTCCTTGCAGAAAAAGGTTATATAGGAAGTTAAAAAAAAAAAAAACCAACCAAAACACAAACCTTTTTTTTGATATGTCACTTTTGTTATGAGAGGTACCAAGCTAATAGCTGAAGTGCATCAGTCACACATAAATAAATGTGGGTTTTTTTTCTCTCCAGATAGGCATGTAATTGAGTATTTTGACCCTTAATACTTTTTGTGTCAAAAACAAACATGAAAACACATGATGGTGTCCTTCCTACATAAAAGAAAACGTGTGCATCTTTAGAAAGGTGGTTACTTTTCTCCCCTGTTAGGCTGGTTCTTAGCTTTTGGGTTTTTTTTTTTGTTTGTTTGTTTTGTTTTTTTAAATTCTTTTATCTGCCAATAACTGCCATGTGAAGTAAGAAATTTTTGTTCTTGTCCCTTGCTTTCTAAGGCTGGACTCTGGAAGGTTGAAGGGGAGTTTCTGCTTAGCCAAATGTATCTTTTCAGGGACTTTTCTGGCACAATTCTGCTCTCTTGGGCCCCTTGGTCTGAATGAGAAAAAAGAGCATGTTCTGTTTCAGTTTCTAGAAAAAAAAGTGTAAGGTTTGCCACCTTCTCTGTTCCTTACAGCTGTATTCATTGTTACAGTTTTAAATTAAAAGTCGGTTGTATTGTTCTGTTTTACTGTTTGGTCTGATTTCTTCTCTAACTGGGAGGGAATTCTTGGTGTTAGGGTGGTTAAATGTATGTGTCATTAAAATCTGTCTTCTTTTCAGACTTTCTCTTTGTGAAAAAGCTCTGGCTGAATATTTAGAAACCAAGCGCATTGCTTTTCCTCACTTCTATTTTGTTTCTTCAGCAGACTTGCTAGACATCTTTTCAAACGGAACACAGCCAAAACAGGTGAACCTCCTTGCGTGCTATTGTACTTCATTTTGTCTACAGAAAAGCGAGTTTTTCCAGCAAGTTAACCATGTGAGGAGATAGTATCGTAGAACTGCACCTTTGTTTCTGAGTGTTAATTTACTTTACAAATAGGAACACTTTGTGTGAGGAAGACAGTAAACATTTTTCCCCCAGCTAGGACAAGTACAAGGTGTTCAGCAAGGAGAGATGAAACCATCATTCTGAGAAGCGTTACAAATCCTGTTCTGTCTCTTGCTGGAAAGTTAGCCATGTGCAATTTGCATTTATTTGGATTTTTGGATTGTAGGTTTGCAGGAATTAGAAAGGGAAAAGGTCAATGAGATTGTCGAACGTATTCTTCTTCTGGCACAGACTGATCAAATTTCAGGCAGGCACTACTATGCATAGTGATGATAAGTAAGACTGAAAGATCTATGGTCTCTGTTAGGCTGTTACTGACTGAGCTGCTGACCATTGTACGAGGAGTGTTTTTGTAGCTATCCTTCTGTTTTCCTCCCTTGAACAATAATCTGCTAGGTTTGGTGACACTTTGAGACCAATTTGTATAAAAACACGGGCACTTTGATGTATTTCAGAAGCTTTATACTATGTTATCTACATGCCAGATGATACTCCTGGCCTCAGTGACTATCCAGCCACGGCCATTAATTCTCTGGGTGCTAGAGTTATTGGTGTATCTCAGGCGAAGCCTTTTTAGATGTGATGTGACATACAGCAGAAGAACTTATACTTTGATGAAGGGCTTGTGAGGCTTGAGCGCTGCGCCTCTTCAAACATGGTGACAGAGTCTCATAGCTTCTTCACATAACTAAATCTCTGTGACTTGTTTCATCCACACATTGCTCTACGCCACATGTAAGAAGAGCAACCAAACAAATCTTCTCTTCTAGTTGTCAGGCACGGAGCATGCTGTAGACAGTGATCTTCAAACCCCATGGTCTTTGGAGAGGTGTGCAGTTACACAAGGCATTTAGACCTGAATCAACGATGTGAAATAAGCACTAGCCATAATTAATAACCATTTTGAGACTTCTCAGTTTTATATTGAGCCATCTTTGTTCTTCAGGCTCTTCTGATAGCTGACAATAGTATAATTAACTATTCACTACTTCATCTGTGACCATTTCCCCCCAGCTTTTCCCATAAAAACCTCCTGTGTAGTGATCATGCAACAGTCAGATAGCATCACCGTCTCAGTCTGCGCCACCAGGGAAATCAGAAGCACTCTTATTATTTGTTCAATTGGCATAAGTGTTCTAATACTGCGGAAAAAAATGGGTTTTAATTTTTTTATTGTCTTTAAAACTTAAAAATGAAATGTTGATTAATCACCTGGTGATCCAGTGCATCTTACCTGCTAAGATCAATGGAAGAGTATATGCTGAAAGCATTAGAATAAGAAACACAGTAGTAAGATTAGTGCAAGGACTTCACGTTACCCAGTTAGTTCTTAAAAACTGTGTTGAACTTTGCTAAACCACAAAATCTTATTGTGTATAACAAATGGTAGTCATCCACTTTAATAGAAATATGCCTTAAAGTAGCGTGATTGACACAAATCAAAGGTAAATGGTTTCCTTATGTCTGGTATTTTTGGGTGCAGGTGGCCCATCAGATCTTATCAAACTTTTTGACAACATTGCTGATGTTAATTTTCAAGACAATATAGAGGAATCTGTGAATACTGCCCTTGGGGTGTACAGCAGAGGAAAGGAGTGTGTTGCCTTCTATGAAGGGTATGGATGCAGTGGTCAGGTATGCTGAGTTATGTGAAATTTCCTTTACAGATTTTGCCCTCTTTGGGGTGTAGATTAAATAGGCACTTTCATTGGCATGAAATGCTGCTTTTAAAGATGTAAATTTAGAAAAAATAATAATAAAAAAACCTTAACAACCATATTTCCAAATTTCAAAACATTTTGTGGCCCAAAATAGTGTAATAAACTAATAATTTAATAAATTGTATAGCTGCCCCTTGTATGTAGCTTGGTTTTTTAAGTGTAGTGAGTTAAGTGTTTAGGAGTAATGAAAAGAAAAAAAAATGTACTGAAACCCACAGAACTGACGAAGCCCATGGTTGAATGTTGCGTTTCTCATACTTCCTCTCTTCTCCTGTCCTTCTATTTCATCTTCCATTATACTTTCAGATCCCTTCCTCTCTTATCCTTTAGCACATGCCTCCCCAGACCTCCAGCTCTCTCCCATGTCCCCTATCAGCCAAACAGGGGTTTCGCTGTTTTTGAACCTCATATTTGCTAATTGGCCAGCCAGTATGCATGCTAACTGGGTAGTGGTAGGTCAGAAAGAACACATCAGCAGCTTCTGAGACAATAACGTATTGTTCTCAGAACAGTGCTGAATGGATAAGCATTCACATTGCATAAAATCAATGTTGCATGTGGTTCTAATGATTGATTGTCTCAGCAGGGAGGCCCCAGACTGAATGGGCAAATATATGCAGCTCGCCTCTTAGAGATAGTTTCTCCAAGATACAGCTACATTTGAGTGCATAGAGACATAGGAAAGACCGTGTTGACTGTGTTTTCTGTTCAGCAGACACAGGGTAAAACTTCAGACTTTCGTATTTGGAATTCTGAGACAGTATGTCTGTGTGTTTAAGTCAAATGGATATGTAAACCAAAACAATGTCTGGTATCTGAGTAATTGGGAAGGGCTCCTCTGAACTAAATCCTATTGAAGAGGCAGTAGGAGAGAGAAAATGGAAGGAAAACACCCCCACTCTCGGTTCAAGTTTGTAAATCCTTTGTAAAGATTAATGAGATGAGCTTCCTATGTTGGTACCATTTATGTTACATGCATAAATTTATGCACATTTGGGGTTTTTTTCTCCAAAAGGTAGAGTCTTGGTTGCAACACCCTGAGGAAACTCTACACCAAACAGTGCGCCTCCACATCATGGAGGCAGTACTGGCCTATGAAGAGAAGTGGAGAGAATCATAGAATCATAGAATGGTTTAGGTTGGAAGGGACCTTGAAGATCATCGAGTTCCAACCCCCCTGCCACAGGCAGGGATACCTCTCACTACACCAGGTTGCCCAAGGCCACGTCCAGCCTGGCCTTGAACAATAGGGTTTTGCCTATCCAGCCCAGGTTTGCACTTAATGGTTCACAAATCTGGTGGGTTTCAGATGTTGCAATGGTATTCGTCAGGCTGGAAGAAGGCTTGGCATCAGCCCTGAAGGGTTGCCACAAGAAGCAGGTATGGATATCTTCTTTGTATTTAATTCAGTGAAAATAATTAGAGTGAGGAAATGGTCTCATAAAAAGAGATGAGTGGTGTATCTAGTAATTTCAGTCCTGTTGTAAATTAACTGCTATTAGCACCTACTGAAAAAAAAAATACACCTTTTGTTTCCATTTCTGTTTTCTCATGGGCATTGTTATCACATCTTAATTACTGGGGTTTCTATGGGGTTATTCTGAACTGAGAAGAAAGGTAAAAGCAAAGATGCTGCCAAACGTCTACAATGATGGTGTGACAAGAACAGAGTATGCAAGCAGTACATATACAAATACTAAACACATATATTTCCATAAGGAAGCCAAAGCTGTTGGTTTTATTTGTGTCAAACCGAACAGTTTACTTCTAGTATTACTCGTTTTAGTCCCGCTTCAGAAGGGTACCTTCTGTAGTTTGATTTTTGCTTCGCCCTTGTTTACCTCCAGCTTCTTTTGAATGTTTTTGTTCTGGTGTATTGTTGCTCTTTGTGAAAAATTAAGTAGTTTTGGTTTTCTTTTCCAACCTAGAAAAATCTGCTGAAGGGAAATATGAAATAGGAAAGAGACTTTTAAGGGGGATGAAATCTGATAGAGGTGGATAAAGATTAATCTTTGTTTGCCGTTTCTCATTATACAAGACCTTTAATAGGCACTACCTGAAGCTATTAAGTAGCAGACTTTAAACAAAAGAAGTACTTTCACACAGTGTACAGTTTAAAATATGGAACTTTTGGGTACAGAATGATGGAAGTATAAAAATGGTCAAATAAAGGGTTAGCCAAATATCAGTCCAGTTCATGACTATTAAATATAATGATAAAATAGGTGGTGTGGTTTTGAGGGTTTGGTTTTGTTGGGTTGTTGGGGTTTGGTTGTTTTTTTTTTTTCTTAGTAAATTCTGGCTGATGTGTCTGTGGCAAATTTTACCATATATTCCCAGGATATCCAGCTCATGGACTAATTTTTTATGTGCCTTTTGTTGGTTTGGGCTTTTTTGTTTTTTAAAAAACAATCTCTGCTAGCTTCTGTGAAAGGCAGAGACTGATCCATGGCAAACCTCCATGTGACCCAGGCAGGCTGTGTTTCTGTGGTCACTTTGCAAGTAGAGCAGAGCACTCTCTCATGTTGTTGCTGCTTCCTGATGGCATAACCTGTGGTGGGGACTTTGGACTGGCTTTGCTCTAAAAAGCGTGGACTAGGAAAGATTGTCTCGACCTCTCTGCAAATAGCAGCTCACTGCCGTAAAGAATTGGGTATGTTTAAAGGAAGGTGCCAGAAATATTTCAGTATGCCTGACAATTCCATTCAAAATGTTGCTATTGGTGATACGATACAGAAAAATAAGAAGCCTGGTGAAATTACCTGCTGGTTTTATTTTTGTAATTTTCAAAATCTATTAGGGCATAGACAGTGAGTCTCAAATAACTTATTTGCATGGAGTATTACATTCTAGGGCTTTAACTCTGTCTCAGTAAAAACAACACCAGTGAGTCTTTTTGTATATTATATAAAAGTAATACAGAAAGTGTAGTGTTTGAGTTCTTACTAATTCACTGCCCATTTTTAAGCTGGAGCTTTAAAACATGTCCATGCATAGTTCTGTCTCACACTAGCTAACCAAAAAAATATATCTTTCTATTAAAGTTATTTATATTTGCCTCCTTAAAATTACATGCAGTAGCTGTGTACGTTTTTCTTTCCTATTAATATGAAACCTGAAAAATTCCATAGGGTCTTTCTACTATGTAACTCTGTATAATAAATTCATATCATATTTTGTAATCTTCCCTTCATTACTTCGCCTGTTTTTAAAATGTCATCTTTCCTAAGGTGCATTTTCAAACAGCTTGGCAATAAACGTCCTCAAGCAATTAGTTCCACAAGTTTTGTGGAGTCTGTTGCATATCTCTATGGAGATGGTAACCACAAAAGTTATAGTTCAACTTCATGTAAATCTTTTCCTCCTTCCATTCTTCCTACCCTGCCTTGGCGATGTTCAGTATTTGTGGATTGTCATTGTCTTGGAGGCAATTGAAATGTCTGTTTAAACCAGGATTTATTCTGGCACCTGAGGTTTAATATCAGTAAATTTATACATACAAGCTAGTTTTTGTGGTGATTTAATTCATGATGTAGGCAGATCTAATTTCAAGTAGCAATAACAGTAGATGGTACTGGGTTCCATCTGGTCTTAGAGGGTTATCTGAATCTTTTCAGGTCACTCAGCTAAATGCTCTTATTACTGTGCTGCTTGGTGAACTTTCCTTGGGTGATCAATGGAAAACAGGACCATTTGCACCATAGATGTTCACGCTAGAGAGGTAGTAGCAAGCCTTGAGGCTCGGAAGGTATGTATTTGGATCGACTATATTTTATGTTCGCAGTTTTAGTGGATTTGAAAAGAATTAATAGTAGCTAAGCCAAGTTCGGGTCTGTATCTGCATGTGGACATGAGGGAGGAGAAGGCGTAGTTGTTATGAAGACAGCCTGATTCAGAGCTGTGTGCCATGCCTGTTTTTTTTTGTCAGCTATTGCCTTGTGAATTTAAAATTTTCCTGAACAAAAGTCAGGTGTCAACTTTTACCCTACTTCTGGGAACGTTTCACTCTTTTAGTAGTTTTTCTGTGAGCAGCAAGACATTTCCTTTAAATTTCAGATCACAAAAATGAGTGCAGACAATCCTTGGGCAACTTGAGCGGTTTTCCCAAATGTCTTCAGTTATTCTGCTTTTAATTAGTCCATCTTCAATTGTTCACAGTGTGTTTTGCTCTCCTTTTAGAGGCATACGTGTGCATCTCTATAGCAAGGCACTCCTCTCCTGTGGTGACTCTTTATCAGTGCATACAACTACAGTTTTGAGTGTTTATTTAAAGTGAAGTGCTCTCTCTATGTATAACTTTGTTTAGGAAAAACTGAGCTGGCCGGCACATGTTGCTGGTTTCAGTGCATGACACTTTGCACTGGATGGGGAGTGAAATGGGAAAGAATTCACATTTTCCTTCAGACCTCCTGAGCCTCAGAAGTAAAACAGGTTTCTAAGATGGCATTAAGACAAGAAGAAACAAGGCTTAAGGAGTAAAATGACACTCATTCTGGTCAAAGTAATATCTGCTCCCATGCAAAGACTGCATTGTTTGTAAGGAGAGATCTTGGCTTAATAAGTGGCAATGTGTTCTGCTGTAATAGCTCTATTAAAAAGATCTTGTATTACACTTGCATCTGTATAAACGCACAAATGCCTCGAGGTGCGCCTAATCCTTTATAATTGGTTGTAGTAGTTATTATTCATAAGTAGCTAGGAATGAGGTGTGAAACCTAGTGATGACAGCTGTAGCTTTGTGATGGGTCACATTTCTTTCTTCTGAATAGTTCCTGCCTGGCAGAATGGCTCTGCAATGCCTTTTTAGGTCACCAGTTCCTGAGCTTTTGCTTAGCTGTCACAGCCCCGCCACAAATGGGATAACACCCAGGAACACTGTTTTGCCAACACTCGCCATGCTCAGTTTCAGTACTTTTATGAGTCCTTGGGAAATACTCCTTGGCTCGTTATTACACCTTTGACTGACAGGTAATGACTGTTACTAGTAACAGTGTCTGCTTTATCTGTTTCAGTGAATAAAAAGTTAAATGTGTCTTAGAAGTTCACTGTTCTTTCATACCTTATATGAATTTTATAGGGTTATTAACACAATATCTTTGAGCATGTGTGTGTAGGTAGGTGTGCGTACTGAAGTCATGGTATGATCTTAATGTCCATTACTTTTAAAATAACTGAAATATTTCTTGCATAACTTAATGTATACATTCAGTGTCTAGTTTGAAGAAGAATATGAGTGGATCTATAACAAGGTTAATCAGGAGTTTTCAGCAAAAGAATATTTTTCTTGTCACATGTGAAAGTCCAAACCAGTACTTTTTTTTTTTTCACACCAGTACTTTTTTTTTTCACACGACATACAATGAAGCTTTTTTTCTGGAAATGTTTTCGCTCCAGAATGGAATTTCTTGTCAAAATCGGTGATCCAGAACAGTGCACCCAGCAATCCTGTCTGGCTTAATGCTTATGACCTGCAGTTGAGGGGGACAATTCTGGAGCTCAAGTCTTTGAAATAGGGAAAGCAACAACTACAGCCTTCTGTTTCTTGTCCTGTGTGACCACTGATAGGATATTCCTTCTTGCTAAAATAATGTTGATGTGATTGGTTTTCATATCTAAAATAACCATTTTCCAAGTAGTGTCACATCATGATTTTACGTGAACATGAAACATTAAATTATAATGAGAAAGTGGATGCAGAATAAATTTCCCATGAAACATAAGGTTTGGAAAAAAAAAAAACAAACAAACTCCTGGCATTGTAGATGTTCCTTGTAATGCTAACAATCTTTTTTTTTGTGTTCATGTGTTACATTACTCACACTCAGTCTCTCCACCTAAGAATGAGCGGGACCTCCTGCAGGACCAGCCAGCACATGTAAAACAGAGACCACCAAAGACCTAGGCCATGCTTTTGGTATGATGGTGTACATCTTCAACTGTTCTGAGCAGATGGATTACAAGGTGAGATGTTCTGCTAAGCAGTACGGAAATTGTTGATTAATTTCTTTTTCATATGAATATATCGGATATCATTGATTTCAAGAAAAAGATCTTAAATCTTTCACTTTTGATTTTAGTCTATAGGGAATATCTGTAAAGCTTTGGTCCAGACAGGAGCTTGGGGATGCTTTGACAAATTCAATCGCATCTCGGTAGAAGTTCTGTCAGTGGTGACAGTATGAGTAAAAACTATCCATGATGCAATTAGCAACCAGAAAAAGGAGTATTTTAGCAGTTCTTCTTTATTGTCCTTTTCAGTCTATAAATACTGAACCGGTAAAATCTTCTTCCAGAGTTCCTCTGAAACCCTTTGTAGATGCAGTGAGGGCATAGATGGTAACATTAAATCACCTGTGTAATATACTACCTTAAAATAACTTTCTCTTCAAAGTGTAGCAATAAATGTGAGTGAACTCCTGGCCCTACAGGAATCCAATCAAAGCTCTGCTGTTGAAACTCTGGTCCTGTTCAAGTCACACCATGTGAAATCATCGCATCATACGGGTGACAAGTTTGGTGGGTTTCAACCTTGCAAGAAGTCTCAGGGATTCCAGTGTTTCCCAGTGTTTTTGAGACAGACCTTGTGTTTCCACTGTACCACATACCATCCTTCCTTTACTCGATGCTGCCTCCTGGCCTTTTCAAACCCACCACATCCCTATCAGTCTTAGTTAATCTACATGCTTTAAAAATTAATTCCTCCTATAGACGTGCTTCGGCCATATGCACTCTTTGTTGCTGTAGCAGTCCAGTCTTTTCCTTCCAAATTCAGTGCTGGCCGGAGGAGCCACAGATTAGTAAAAGCTGGTGCCTACCAGGGAAATGCCTCTCTTTGCTCAGCTCTCATAAACTTTCCTTGGCATTTGTTTTTGGCCATTGTGCGAGATGGATCCAGGCCCAGAGGCGCTTTTGTCTCCTGACCCATGATAGCTGGATTTGTATGATGCAGTTGTTTACATCTAATCCAACTGTAAAATTTGCATGTTATCTTTTTTATAACAGATTTCTTCTTCCTCGGTGAAAACATTACATTGAAGTCATGAGTTGGAATATTTGTTACCATGAATCCAGGGTACACGGGTCAGACAGAACTGCCTGAAAACCTCAAAGCTCTGTTCTGGCATGTATGCTATAGTGTATTTTTATGTTATACAAGTATATCAAGTCTACATTTAGAGTACATATGTCACCTAATATTAGTATCCTTGATTTGCAATGAAATACGATTTGTGTTTGCTTCAGAATTTCTGTGGAAAAAAGTCAGTATTCAAGTTGTGTGTGCCTGTACACCACAATGACAAAGGAAATTAAATGTACATCTTGCCTTTTTTTTTTTTTTTAAACCTACATATAATTTTAAAGGTGCCTGTGAACACATGGAATGTACCTAAATATGTGCAAGAATATTCACTGTTTTGTGGTAAATAGGAATCCTCGTAGCTGGCTTAGCCTAGTAAAAAAACAGTCTGTATAAGTGTCTAGCTATCACATTCTTCCATGGGTGTAGACATGCATGCATTCCTAGATGTTTCATAACTAACCTTTGCAAATGATGCCATATACTCTTACCTAGAAAGCTACTGGATGTGTAATTGATGAGCACTGAAAGATATAGCGCACAGCAAAAAGAATGCATAGGCTTTTCAACACTGTAGGACAGCCCGTTATCTTTTTCTTAAAGTATGTATTTATGCTTTGTGTCTTAACACTAACGTTTCAAGGAAGAAAGTTTTGAATTTGAAAGATCTGACTATTTTGCATGCTGCACTAGGTGAATTTGTATGAAAATGGTGTTTCTGAAAGTGAATTAATTCCACAAGTAGTTGCTCTGGCATGATGGGCAGTAAAATGATGCCAATTTATTCCGACAAAGTTATGGAACCGTGCTTTGAACAGTGTGGTTATGGTCTTTGACTTAAATGGTGCAGGGCTTGCTTAGAAAAGAGTTGTCCCTTGAAATGCTTGCTCTTGCATTAGCACTTTTCACTGATTTAATCAAGACTTCAGAAAAAATGATTCTGTGATTTAATTTCTCAACATACTGAAGTTCAGTGGGGCAAATTGCAAGGCATTGCCAGGCTGTCTAGGGAGGCACAAGTATAGATGTGCTATCTGGGATCTGCTTCTCTGATCGGTAAATCCCTTTAATTTTTAAAAGAGAGAAACTTAGGGCAGAACTGGGCATCACTGTTGCTTCTGCGAGCAAGTAGAAACATAGGTACTACTTTCTTCTGTAATAAAAGGTACATCAAGATTTTTGGTGTATTTTATTTTTTCTGCTTTAGCCATGGAATTCCTGACACCTTCACTGCCGAAAGACACAAAGTCTGCTAAAGTTAGAAAGCTGTTTGCTCAGGCACCACTCATCCTCTTGCCAACCAAACATCCTGCTTCAGATGGCAGGACTGGGCAGCAGCAGCAATTAGCTATCTTGTTCTTCGAGCCTAAATTGCAATAATTTGTAACAAACTGTAAATAAACATCTGTTTACAAGGAGGAGGTTAGGATTTGAATTCATGTGCCTCTGCAAATATATGTGGTTTTTTTTTCAAAAATATTTCACAACTTACCTGTTGCTTTACCAAGCCTTCTCGTTAATTACCACCTAAGATCTCTTCAAGGCAAAGCAGGGTTGATGCGCACCAAGGGAACGATGTTGGGCAGCCCCTCAGTTCAGAACTTCATGCGAGGGAGGAGGGGGTGATGGGGACCCCGTCTGCCTGCGTCTGTGCAGTGCGGCTGCCATCCTTCCTGCCTTTGGACAGAGTCGGCTATCTTGGTGGCTTCTGCAGTCAGGTAGGTGTGGTATTTGACAAGAGAGCAGGAGGGATCACTCCCTGTTCATACCAAGTGTTTCATCTCTCAGTGGACTACCAGAGGATGGAACAGGCATGTGATTATTTTTGTTGCTGTGGGTTTTTTTTTTTTTTCCATTTGGGAAGAAAAGAGTAAAGGATATGAAATAATATTAATTAATAACATTTCTACTGAAATATAAAGTCAAATTATGGCTTTCTTTGGTGTGGTTTTTTTTATAATAGTTTGCTTTTGCTTTTGATTGTTTTGATTTTTTTTAATTTTCAAACTGTACTTGCTACATAGAGCTGAATTCTTACCTTTACTTGGTTGTCACATAAAATAAAACCCCTTTGGAAATAAAGTGTGAACGGCTGCATTTGGGACTCAGAAATTTAGCGCCGTGGCTGATGTCTGTAACAGCTCTTACCCATCGTACAATGCACAGGCAAGGCGGGAGGTTACTGGCAAAGCATTAACTCCTCATATTTGCCACCTAGTAAAATCTCACGAGGGAGAGAAGATACATTAAATACTACTAGCTTGATATTTCTTGTGCAAGCAGTTATGCTGTTTGCAAGAAGGATGTTGGTTATGGTAAGTAGAAGAGTGTGTAATTTCTTATAATTGGCTGCAATGCATATAGCTGCCCTTGTTTGGGCTTATGAAGAAATGCTTCTTAGGGAATAGTTTCCTTAAAAACTGTTTAACAGAGGGATCTTTGCTCTTTTTCTAGACTATATGTTATTGATTTCTGTCAGAAATATACTGCTGGACTAAACCACTGGTCTTAATTTTGTCATGTTTAAATATGAATGGAGAACAAAAGAAATCTTGGTATTTGTCAGTAGTAAGAAAAGTGCTCTGAGGGACAAATTTGCTGGTTTGTAGCTGACCTGAACACAAAATTCAAGATGCCTTCTTTGCTACTATGTAACTTAAGTAGTGACTTTTAATGAGGAAAAGGTTTAGCCTTTGCATTACTGCTTTGTGTAACTTTTTTTAACTGGAGATTTTTCTCATTTATATCATTAAAGTGGTTTTGTTCTAAAAGTTTGAACTAAAAGTTATATTTAAAAAAGAAACAAACAGTGAAACCTCTAAAGGAAACCATAACTTCATATAAAAGCATTAAAGCCCTCCAAAAAATCGAAGTCCTTTTAAAAAATTAGGGCCTTTTTAGCAATGGTGGGATGTTGCCCTTGACTTCGAGACCCTATAGAGCTGCTGGCAGTGTCCTCCAGCCGTTGGTGGCCAGTGACTCCGCTGCAGACTGTGCCTGCTCTGAGTTTTGGTAGTACCTGTCTTGCAAGCCCTGTGTTTCTCAGCTGCCTCCTTTGTGTACAGCAATGTTGCTGAATACTAACAATCAACAGTGCCTAATTAGCTCCTTTTACTTTGAAGTAGGGTCCTTGTTAGCTTTGACTGACACTCTTAATTGTGACTCTCTCGAGCTCTGTTTTTAAAAATGTTTGCACACATCAGTCATTTGATTTAAGTGACTTATTCTTACCATGTTTAAATACTAATCTGTGTATTTGGATTATGGGGTTTGTTTACTTCCTCAGACTCTGTGCCATGGTTGTCCCTGACATTGAACTGATCTCTGAAATTATGTTGGTTGCTGAAGGGTTTATTGATGCACACTTGTTAGCCAGGAGGTTTATTACCTTGCGTACTCTGCAGGGAACTGCTTTCTAAACAGGTGAGGGTCTCTTTGGGCTTCTAGGCTTGATACGTGTTAATTAACACGTACTCACTTGGAAACAGTGCAGCTGGACGCTGTAGAATAATCAGGTTTTTTTAATGTATATAGCCTTACCTTTTATTTTGAAGACACTTTAAATCACATGTCCATCTATATTAAATTGTCAGATATGAATTTAGAAGAAAGTTCCCTTTCCTCTGATCTTGGGACATTTGTAATGCGTTAATTTGCATTCAATAATTGTATATCACTGCTTCATACCTGGGATGGCTGAACTACATCATGTTGTCATGTAGTATCTATATTAGAAATATAACTATCTGTTGGAGGAGAGAAAAACCTTAAAGGAGAGTAAGAATTATTATGAATAACAAATAATATCTTCTATTTGGATGAATGTTTGTTTAAGCTTTCCCCAATAAATACAGTGGAGTATTGTTTGAAAAATGGAAATAAAGCATTGCTAAAAAAAAGTAATTATTATACTAGGAAGAATTCATATTCAGAATAGTTAACTTAAAAATCTACAGCTGATAAGACTTGGAAGGGTTATGATTTTCTTTCTTGTATGCAGGCTGTTTACTCATTTCCAACTGTATAATTTTTCATGAGATATTCTTAATATTCAGTTTTATTAGTGGAATAAGAACTCAAAGAACCCTTCAGCCTTAAGCCATAAACTCTAGCTAGCAGGGCCATTATGAAAGCAAAAGCAACTTTATTTTCATGCCTGCATAATTTTGAAATTATCTCTAAATATCCTGAAGTTTTCCTGACACAATCTTGCAATGTTTCTAGAGATAATGAATTTGAACATTGCATATCCTAAGATAGCAATATTGTCTGCTTTTCTAGACCAGAGATTCCTCAACTCTAATGATTACTTTCTGATGGAATCATTTTCTGAATCCAGAAAAATCACTTGTACAATTGTTTGCCATTTTAATATAAATAATAGTCATAATATTATTAATGCTTGAAGCAAAAACTAGAATGTCCGTGTTCATTATTTTTGTCTTGTTTTACTTTTAATGGAAATGAGAGAAATCAAATCCTTTTGGCTAAAATTCTGGGCTGCTGAAGAAAATATACAGCAGTTCAGAGGGCTCTGAAAACTTTGGTCCAGTGTTGGGGCTTTTAGGGCTCTCAATATGCCTTTGGGGCACTAGGGTCCTCACCTATGAAAACTGCTTCAGAAGTTTGTCAGGGATTTCAGTGCATATGCTATGAAGGAAGGGACTTCTGGTCCTGTCGTTCAATGGTAAATAGCCTGAATGTCTTAAAGTTCTTGTACACTGGACAATCCGTACAGCAGGCTGCTGTAAAAATGCGTAGCTTGCTCTTTAACAGCTCGTCAGACAGCAAACCATCAAAAAATTTGGAAAGAACCCCCCCAGTCTTGCCTAAATCTAAGCAAAAGCTCATTAACCTCAGTATGTTCCTAAAATTTTCTATTTCCCTAACCATCTCATGTTTAACTTCTGTACCTAGGTGTAACATTTATAAAATGTAGAGACTCATTTTCCTTGTGGATGCTCACCATCTTTAGTACCTCAGAAAAAAAAATGGCAGTTTTTCTTACTGATTACGAAGTGTTCTGAAATTGAAAATTGCTTTTTATTTTTTCTTCTTTGTGATATGTTTTGTGCATTTGATTCACGGTTATGGAGTGGTGCTATCACGGAAAGTGATAGTGACATCTTTTAAAAATTGTATTGGTTTTGTCTCACCCTTTTTATTTATTTATTTATTTTATTTGTTTAGGTAATAATACCAACTAGGGTGTATTTATATTGATGTCATAGGTGTGGTTGCAGCTACTGTTCTGAAACCCTTCCTGACTGGTAGCCAGTTTGGATGCTGACAGCAGAGTAGTTGCAACCCCAGATGGAGTTTTGAAATTGAGGGAGGGGTAGTGTGTTCATACCAAGGAACTTGTAGACCACCATGAGCAATGTGATGCATGCTAACATAAGGAGGTGGTGGCTGTGTAACTCTTGGCTGCAGCAGCACAGAGGTCAGGGAGAAGCTGATTATCCTCATGCTGACCCAGCTGGTCTTATAGTAGCTGGTCCCACTGCTGGTTGTACCAGAATTAGCCATCTGGGATCTCTACATGAGCTGCAAGAAAACCATTAAAATGTAGGTGTAGCCTTAAATTTAGAGAGCTGTAACTTCATAGTAGACCCCTTCAGCCATTTTGAAACTGGATGTTGGGGTGCTCCCTTCAACCATACAAGCTGCTCATGGCTTGGACAGGCGTGCACTTCACTGGGTAAAAAACTGGCTGGATGGCCAGGCCTGAAGAGTTGTGGTGAATGGAGTAAAATCCAGTTGGCAGACAGTCACAAGTGGTGTTCCCCAGGGCTCAGCACAAGGGCCAGTTCTGTTTCATATCATTATCAATGACCTGGACGAGGGGATCAAGTGCACCCTCAGTAAGTTTTCAGATGACACCAAGTTGGGTGGGAGCGTTGATCTGCTTGAGGGTAGAATGGCTCTACAGAGGGATCTGGACAGGCTGGATCAATGGGCCAAGGCCAATGGTACGAGGCTCAACAAGGCCAAGTGCCGGGTCCTGCACTTGGGTCACAACAACCCCATGCAGCACTACAGGATTGGGGAGGAGTGGCTGGAAAGCTGCACGGCAGAAAAGGACCTGGGAGTGTTGGTCGACAGCCGGCTGAGTATGAGCCAGCAGTGTGCCCATGTCGCCAAGGTGGCCAACAGCATCCTGGCTTATATCAAAAATAGTGTGGCCAGCAGGACTAGGGAAGTGATTGTCCCCCTGTACTCGGCACTGGTGAGGCCATACCTTGAATACTGTCTTCAGTTTTGGGGCCCTCACTACAACAAAGACCTTGAGGTGCTGGAGTGTGTGCAGAGAAGGGCCACGAAGCTGGTGAGGGGTCTGGAGCACAAGTCTTATGAGGAGCAGCTGAAGGAACTGGGGTTGTTTAGCCTGGAGAAAAGGAGGCTGAGGGGAGACCTTATCACTCTCTACAGATACCTGAAAGGACGTTGTAGCAAGGTGAGTGTTGGTCTCTTCTCGCTAGTAACAAGTGATAGGACAAGAGAAAATGGCCTCAAGTTGGACCAGGAGGGGTTTAGGGTGGATATTAGGAAAGATTTCTTCACGACAGGATTACAAAGCATTGGAACAGGCTGCCCAGGGAAGTGGTTGAGTCACCATCCCTGGAGGTATTTAAAAGATGGGTAGACATGGTGCTTAGGGACATGGTTTAGTGGTAGCCTGGCCGTGCTAGGTTAATGGTTGGACTTCATCTTAAAGGTCTTTTCCAATCTAAATGATTATATGATTTTAAGCTGTTGTTCTTCAAATTGTTTAAATCTCAAAAATGTTTCAAACTCCTCCTCTTTCTACTTCTATGCTACCTGGAAGGGAAAGGGAAAGAGGTGGTTGTTACACAGCCCTGGAAAACGAGGGATTGAAGAGCCTCTGTGTGATCAAAAAGTTTTGCCTTCTGCATTGGGTATCTGTGTTCGCACTGCCAGGGCTTAGGAGGAGATACAGGCTTTTTCTCTGCCTTTCACTTACCAAATGTTTCTAGGCTTTTCCTCTAGGCTGAGTATTTACGTGTTTCTCTTTTCCTTTAATTTTGGGGTTGGAGCTGGTTGCAAAATGTGTTGATAGTCTGTCCAACCTTCTCTTTTGGAAACAGAAAAGTATTGCTAGCATTGGGTCAAATTAGTAGAAGTTTGGCAGCAATTTTTTGCTTGTCTTGTTTAGTCTTGGAGGTATAGTTGCAATTAATACAGTAATACTTGATAGTGCAAACTTTGCCTGAGGATCAGGTAAAATCTTCACTTAAAAGCATATAAGAGTAGGGCCTGTTTCTGGTGTTTTGCCTTTGAATAAAAACAGACTCCTAAAAAGGGAAGGAGTTTATGCTTGCGATATTTGGTTTACTGTCCTTTTCCAGGTGCTTATGCGAGCCTTAAGAGACTTGAATTTGCCGAAAATAGTGACAGATGATATCCCAATTTTCTCAGCCCTGATCAGTGACCTGTTTCCAGCTCTGGATGTTCCAAGGAAGAGGAACCTGCAATTTGAACAGATGATTAAACAATCTACCCTGGAGCTTCCCTTGCAGCCTGAAGAGAGCTTTATTCTCAAAGTAAAAGAATTCATTGCCTTTAATTACTCCCCTTAAGAGTTTCAATCAAAATAATTGCAAATGGGTTGTATTAGACATGAAGGTTATTTTTGAGTATGTTACTGTATTGGTAAGGTGTCCTCAGTGTTTCGGTATTTCAAAGACATTTTGTCGTGGCAGTAATGCACCTCAGGATGATCAATAGGTCTATAAGGAAACACGTATCCTGTTCAGAAAAGCTGTCTACACTGACAAACTTGTTTGTTTGTGTACTGTACCAAGCATTTACACTCAGTAGTAAATTAATTGTTGGTGATAATTTATAGGGAGGAAAGAAGAGTAAGGGAGCAAAAACATGTAAATAAGAGGCGTGGATTTGGAATGTGCATGGCTACGTGTGATTTTTGTGTGTTCTGCTATTTCTGTATAAAATAACGTACATTCTGCTATACACATATTAAAACATGTATGTATATGTGTGTATGCATGTATACTCATGAGTTGTCTCTAAGCTAAATTTAAACACTAGTTTTAGTTTGAATCACAGGGTAAAAAGGTGAAATTTAGAAATGCTGGTTACTATACGGACCAAATAAAAAGTGTGCTTATTTGGACTACTAAGAAAGTATATTCCCACCTTTCTTCAGGGAACATCCACATCCATTGTACGTGATAGCTCACCACTTTTCTTCATTAGGGTTTATTGGAGACTGAAATAACAAAGATGATTAAATGTGACTGATCTCAGGATTTATAAAGGATTTTCTGCTGTAGTTTATCTTGTTCCAGTATCCTGATGGATGGATGAAAGACAATAAGCTATATCTTGTGGTATTATGAACTTTGCAATCAGCCTTCTATAGAGTATTTTGATTCCTGCTAACTGGGTGAATCAGAAGACGAGCACTGAGGAACATGGACTTGTTCCTATTGAACTTCAGAAAATCAGTGTGGGTGCTCTTTGCTAAGACAGAAATCCGTAAGCATCTAAGCTATTTTCATTTTGCAGCTCACAGAACTATTTCTTGGGAAGAAATGTATTACTCTAGTGGACTGATTTTGTATTTTACCAAATTATAGCTGTACAACTGTTCTGAGTGTGGAAGTGACTCTGCTAAATTCATGGCAAAATTGTGGTAACTGTTCTGTATCAAAATCCTACTGGATTTTGGATGTATGTAAAGCAGAATAAGATTTGTTGAGGTAGCTGCATTCATTAATTTAAGCCAATTCTCTTCCTGTTTTCTGGGAGATAAACGATGTTGCTTGATGCAGCATCAGCTCAGCTGAGGCAAGTCTGCAGAGAAGGTTTAAGTCCATTTTTTCCTGTTAAAGGGAACAGCAACATGGAGGGGGACATAATTTTTGTGAATAGTTGTGTGTCTGTAGTAAGAGGACCAGAAGAGAGGAAAGGCGTTCACTGTGTATCGCTTCTGTGCAGTAGGTTGTTCAGCTGGAGGATCTACTGGCAGTGTGTCACTCTGTTTGCTGTTAGAAATGCGGGGACTGGAAAGAGTAAGGTACCCACCTACCTACACAGTGTGGTTTTGACCTTACATTGTAAAGAAATTGCCATGGTTTTGCAGAAAACATTCTGCATGTTGCCTTTGCCTCGGGATCCGGTGGAATAACACACTGTTCAGGCCATCCAGTCAGTCGCATGATGTGCAATGGCAAAGCTCAAATGTTGTAAGCAAATTCGACATTTTATGTGTTGCTTGCATGTCCCAAAGGAAAATCAATTGTGGCACCAAGTAATGAGCATTCTATTTGACACATAGACTAAGTAATACTTTGTTCTGGAAGGAGAGGCAGGATGGTTTAATTAGGCTTCTAGACAGAAATAGTGGAATATATTGCCAAAACACAAAACAAATATTTCTAATAGGTAATGCTTGCCCATTTCTGCTACTAAATGTTGGCACCTGCATGGATTATCTTCCCCATTCAACACTTTTTATTAGAAAAGATCAATTGCAGAGCACAGCCACTTCAGAATGGGATTCTCCTTTCCTACCCTTAGGCTTAATGGAAATCTGGGGCTAAAGCAGCACAGAAGCAGGAGTAAGTCGAGGTCAACAGTTGGCTGAGTGTAGGGATTTGCAGTCAGAGACCCAGTTCAGGAGGAAAGTCAAAGATTCCTATATCGTGTCACTAACACAAAGCCTGTGCCTCCTCTTCAGGTGCCAGAAGTTCTGCATCACACATACTTGAACATGAAACAAAAGCCTGTTTGGAATGACCTTAACACAAAAGCTCTGACAGCTGGTGAGCTCTTCAGTTTTATGCACCATGAACCTGAGAATGGAGAGATGGCAAGTAGGACACATGTTCTTACTAGGACCTGTTTCTGCCTGTTCCTGGAGACATTGTTCTCCATCAGAAATGGACAATGCCCGAATTCAGAGAAGGTGTTTGAGACCAAATTTTTGCGGTTTTCTGTGTTTTGATGCAATGAGATGTGTGTGGAGAGCACTGGTGGTTATGGAAAGACTGGAGGCAGGGCAAGATGCTAGTAGACAGAAAAATAGTAGCCTGAATGATGCTGATTCTGCTGCTTTAAAAGGCAAGTTATTTTCTCCCCAGACCCATGAAACCTCCCATGTCTCACCCATATCATTAAGACTAATGACATACTCTCCTGTAATCAAAACAGAAATAGGTCATTATTACATAAAGTGCAGTCATTTTGCTGTATCACTGAAAGTATTTTTGATTTTTACTTTTAATAACCACCTAATAAGCAAGCAAAGGAAAAAAGCATGGTTTTGATGCTACAAAAGCTTCTTGTTTCAGTGATGCATTAAGTCTTCTGAAGTTTTAATTGCTGTGCAGTGATGTAACTGAAGCACTAAAGTGATGGGATTCTATTGAAATATAATTTGCAGATCTCCTGTCATCTCTTCTGAGAGACCAAGCTAGTATTACCCAGGAGCGGCCAAAACAGTTAGGATCTATATCCCCATCTGAAACTATGTGGATTAAGTCGCTCAAAACTGTTACGGATGATAACAAGGTGAGCGATTGAGAAGCAGGTACAGTGGCTTCCCCTTTACCTGTTTTCACATTTCCCTCTTCCTTCATTTTTCTGGAGGTGGTTTTTCAGTGTGTGTTCCTTTTTTCTTCCATTCTTATAATTTCTTTGATTTTTCACTATTGCTAAGTAATATTTTATCATCTGATTAATGCATAATGTCTTGCCTATTTTGTACAATAAAAAAGCTTAATGTGGCCTATGTATACTCTAAGGGTGATTGTGCCTCCTAGTGTATGGGTTGATGTAATTCAAGATGTCAATCATAAGATTATTGAAACTAGCATTTGGAAAGCCTCTCAGTAAAACAGATTTAAGATTCCATGAGTGAAGTCCTCACATCACTGTAGTAAGGAAGGCTGGTGTTAGGAAAGGTAAATAAGTCAGTTTAAGAACTAGCAGTAGTACCCAGATATCTTATTCCCTTCTTATACAGCTAAACCAATTTTGTTGGCTGTCAGAAATGCTGTAATGTAACGAAATCCAAATCTAAAATCTGTATATAACCTTAGGAAGGTGATTGTAGTTTGGTGCGTTCTGTTAAGCTTTCCTCTTTGAAGAACTTAAACCTATCTAGTGACATGGTCTCTGATTACTCAGCAAGGTGGCTGTCTGGAGCTATCCATATAGCCTAACTTCAGATAATGAACAGAAAGTGGCTTTTCCTGGGAACGTTTCAGAGCACCTGAGTTTAGGCTCCTGCTCTGAATCCTTTTCTGTTTATTTCTACTGACATTGAGAGAGACTTCGCCTCCCCTGCTTTTCATAGCTTTCAGAGCTCACATTGGTGAGCAGGCTAGTCATCTTTTGAATTAATTAAACTGTGAAAAACTCAAGTCAAGTCAAGTAAAACCTTTTGCATTTGTCTTTCTATGTGTTTCTGAGGTAAAAATCTACAGCCGTGTTCAAATAAAGTTTGTTTAGCTATGTTCAAGAAATAGCATGTATGCATGGTGTTGCAGATAATCCTTGCTCCTTTGTGGGGCTATATTAAACACATAGAATCATAGAATGGTTTAGGTTGGAAGGGACTTTGAAGATCACCTAGTTCCAACCCCCCCGCCATGGGCAGGGACCCCTACCACCAGACCAGATTGCCGAAGGCCCCATCCAGCCTGGTCTTGAACACCTCCATGGATGAGGCCTCAACAACTTCTCTGGGCAACCTGTTCCAGCACCTCATCACCCTCAAAGTGAAAATTTCTTCCTAATGTTTAATCTAAACCTGCCCTCTTCCAGTTTGAAGCCATTCCTCCTCATCCTATCACTACATGCCCTGGTAAAAAGTCCTTCCCCAGCACTCCTGTAGGCCCCCTTTAGGTACTGGAAGGCTGCTATAAGGTCTCCCCGGAGCCTTCTCTTCTCCAGGCTGAACAGCCCCAACTCTCTCAGCCTCTCCTCATAGGAGAGGTGCTCCAGCCCTCGGATTGTCCTCATGGCCCTCCTCTGGACCTGCTCCAACAGGTCCACATGCTTGCCCTGATCATGTTCTTGATAGACAGTGTATCTTAGCTTGCTTTCGCTGAAAAATTTACTGATGATTTCTGGGTTCTGATGCTTAAAAGCAATGAACATGTGCCTCTGACTCCATCAATGTGGCTGCTGTTTGAGGTACAATATTTAAGAGCACCTACTCTAGGTACGGTATCCAGAGCCGATATTCTCTATCTGATCATTCAGGACCTGGGGTGTAATCAGTGAGTATCTTATGATATTAGTTAGCATTTTTAAGATAAATCTTGAAGATTAATGGGAATAGACTCCATTGTTTATATTAATTCTTCTTCATAGTTTTTATTCTGATAATAGTGGGATGATTTAGTTGGTGGCCCTGTATATTTTCAAGTATGCGGTTTGGAAAATTTCACCATCAGTTAAGTGTTTTATTTTTCCCCTCTTATGTGTACTGGTTAATCAAGACAGTAGTGTGGTGGGTTGACCCTGGCTGGATGCCAGGTGCCCACCAAGCTGCTCTGTTGCTCCCCCTCCTCAACTGGACAGGGGGAGAAAAATATGAGAACAGGCTCGTGAGTCAAGATAAGGACAGAGAGATCACTCAGTGATTACTATGAGGGCAAAACAGACTTGACTCAGGGAAATTAATTTAATGTATTACCAATCAAAATCAGACTAGGGTAATGAGAAATAAATGCAAATCTTGAAACACCTTCTTCCCACCCCTTCCTTCTTCCTGGGCTCAACTTCACTCCTGAATTCTCTACCTCTTCCCCCCAGGTGGTGCAGGGACACGGGGAATGGGGGTTGTGGTCAGTTCATTACATGTTGTCTCTGCTGCTCCTTCTTCCTCAGGGGGAGGACTCCTCACACTCTTCCCCTGCTCCAGTGTGGGGTTACCCCATGGGAGACACTCCTCCACGAAGTTCTTCAATGTGAGTCCTTCCCACGGGCTACAGTTCTTCATGAACTGGTCCAGTGCGGGTCCCTTGCATGGGGTGCAGTCCTTCAGGAACAGACTGCTCCAGTGTGGGCTCCTCTCTCCATGGGTCCACAGGTCCTGCCAGGAGCCTGCTGCAGTGTGGGCTGTCCATGGGGTCACAGCCTCCTTCAGGCATCCACCTGCTCTGGCATGGGGTCCTCCACGGGCTGCAGGTGGATATCTGCTCCACCACAGACCTCCATGGGCTGCAGAGGGACAGCCTGCCTCACCATGGGCTGCAGGGGAATCTCTGCACTGGCACCTGGAGCACCTCCTCCATCTCCTTCTTCACCGACCTTGGTGTCTGCAGAGTTGTTCCTCTCACACATTCTCACTCCTCTCCTCCAGCTGCTATTGTGCAGCAGGTTTTTCCCCTTCTTAAATATGTTCTCACAGAGGTGCTACCACCATTGCTGATGGGCTCAGAGTCCATCTTGGAGCTGGCTGGTGTTGGCTCTATTGGACACAGGGGAAGCTTCTAGCAGCATCTCAAAGAAGCCACCCCTGTAGCCCCTCCACAACCAAAACCTTGCTACACAAATCCGATACAAGTAGTGAACTAACTGTCTGCTTTCTGTAACACAAATGTGGCAGTAGCAAGAAGTGAATCACTTGGCTACTATTCTCTGACAGCTTTTTAATAACTGTCACCATCTTTGATACTGTTAAGGACATGGGCTTACATCAGCTTTACTTTTTGTTTTTCTCGCTCCTTTGGATCACAGTACTGCTCTTTTGAATTTATATCTATGCTTCATGTGAATTAATTGAGAACTATGTTTTCGAAAGAATATGGGTTTCCATATATAAAAAGGAATTTGGTTGGCACAAGGAACAATGCATTAACTTGAAGTGTGATCTTTTCCTTTTGCATTTGTTGAGGTAATCCAAGACAGTTCTTACAAATTTTAGTAAGAAGTGAATCTTTTTAACATTTGTCAGTTGGTGTTTTTATTTTCAAGCAGCATTACTGCTGCTTCATATCAAAAAATCAATTTTTCAGCATTCCGATGTCATCAATGTTTCAGTCAGTTCTAACTGTCTGTGTTAGAGTTGGATGCTGTTGGGACAAGAAGCCTTCAGTTCACTTATTCCCCAGAGAAATCTTGTCAGTATGAGAATTTAATTAAACAGAATGAATCTGTACAAGCTGCCCACCTCGGGTGATGACGATCAGAGGACTGGTGAGGACTTAGAGAGGTAATAAGATCTTTCACAGCAGACAGAGGAGTATAGAGGTGGAAACAATAGGCAACAAACTGTCCAAACAGAATAGCTGTGAATGAGTAAATAATTGGTTTAGACTGTGTTTGACTAATACTGTGTGAACACAAGCAGGGGATAAAATTGCCAAATTCTTTGGAATACAGATAGGTAGGCATGTGGCTGCTAACCTGAAGTGTGTGCTATAGTTAGCCTAATGATAAGGAATTTTAGACTTGGTTGTGATAGGGACTAGCAGATGAAAAAGGTTGCTTTTTTTGTCTTCACTTACATATAGCCAGACTTTTCAGCCAGACCGTGTTATATATATATGACTATAGATATCTGCAATGCAAGTTATGTTGAATTTGGGTGTCACATAATCCTCAGTCTTGTGTACAACTTACGCACTGGTATTTTAAGTAGTCTGTTCTCAAACAACACAAAATAAATACAGGATCCTTGCTCCCACCTGCTTTTTGATGGTGCAGCCCTCTGAAAGCAAGCACGAACTATCGTCTAGGTCCTTTCTCCTTGCCCTGCCTGGAATAAAAGATGCAGTCAAGGAAAATGAGTATAGCCATATGCCAGTGTGCTCAACTGCCATAATAGCTCTTAGAAATACCACAGCATGATGACCTTTGTATGAACAAATAAAAGTGTTGTAAGCACTTATGTCTGATTTAGAGCCAGTGCGGTAGTATTTGTGTATTGCACTAAAGGCAGTCACGAACAGTTCTCAAAAGTCAACAAAAGTTCGCATTTCAAAACTAGAGAGAGGAAATTTTGTATTTTTTTAGCTTCTAACTGATAAAAAATCAATTGCTTTCCAGTTTGTTTTGCAGGTATGTTGCCAGCTGGATGGAAACAAGGAGATGCCAATCCAAAAAAGCTAACTTGACTGCTCTCTTTGATAAATATGTGCCTCCTTACTTAGAACAACTCAGAACAAATTTTAAAACTATTACTCCTATTCCTGAGAACAGTATGGTTCAGGTATGTATTAAGATTAAAACTATTTGTATTTTAAGAAACAGTATTTCTGAAACATGCACCGAGCATGCAGTCCTATGCAGGAGTAAAAATGCTTAAAATTACTGTGTATCTAAAACATACATGAGATGAAATTGAGAGGCTCTTGTATATCAAACCTGGACCCTTATTTTGGAGACCTGCAGGGATTCAGAGGCTTCCTATTGCAGCGGTCCACTGTAACAAGAAGAAATGTAGTGTGTTTATGGCACTGCACGTAATTCCCTGACTTCTCAGTTCTTATGTTGCTTCTGTTAGTAATGTGTTAGGTAGCTTAGGGCTAGCCATTTCATCTCTCTATACAAGCATTCTGCCTCTATCTAATTAAATGCTTACTAAATTCATTAGCGTTACTCAGTCTCATGCTCTGATAATGAGGCCCTACGTTATTAAACATTATTAAAGAATGGAGCTGAGCTCCGTTTGTTTCATGTATAAATGATCTGATACTGCACATCCTTATGTGGACATTTTAAATTTACTTAATATGCCTTGTCATTCTAAACTTTTCTGAGCATTTGCCTGCTTCTAAATAAGTCAATATGAGGGGAGAAAACTAATTGAGTATGAGTGTTAAGAATCTGCCATAACATACATGTCTGAACTGTGTTATCTTCTTCATATACCTTGCTTTAAGCAGTGTAGAATGAAGGTGTTTTGGTACATTTTATGAGAAGACCTCTTCATGCCTTTGACCTCAGAAATTTGCTCCTAAACAATCAGGAAGCACAGCAAGGAGTTGCAGTCTCATTACTTAAACTTAAATACCTTCTTGAGGTCACTGTCACTTTCCTGTGGAGTAAGACCCACAGGTCACTCTCTTCACATACTTATTTATTGCAGAAACTCTGTTCTTTGCTAGATTGTTTGCTGACCCCTGACAAGGTGCCAATGGATTGCCCTAGAGAGCTCTGGGAGATGTATTTCATCTTTGCTTTTATTTGGGCATTTGGTGGGGCGCGCTCTCAAGATCACGTAAGTAAATGAAAAGGACTGCAGTATCTTACTGTGCTTTAGAAACAGACTATATATATATATATATATACACACACACACCCCTACCTTCCTGTTTAAGCAGATATAAATACATATGTGTGTGTGTGTATATATGTATATGCAGGTTTCAACCCACTAATACTGACAGGGCGTGCAGAGCAATGGCCCATGCATCTGATTTGTTGGCCTGTAGTACTGTGTCCTTCAGCTCTCAGAGCTCATCCGTAAATGAGCTACCTTGACTGCAGGGGCTGACTGTCCACGGTGTCTGGAAAACTGTCCCTCAAAGACCCTGGCGACAGGAAAAAGGGAAACATTGCACCCATTTTTAAAAAGGGTAGAAAGGAGGAAGCTGGGAACTACCGACCTGTCAACCTCACCTCTGTGCCTGGGAAGATCATGGAAAAGATCCTCCTTGAAGCTATGCAAAGGCACGTGGAGGACAGGGAGGTGATTTGAGACAGCCAGCATGGCTTCACTAAGCGCAAGTCCTGCCTGACCAACCTAGTGGCCTTCTATGATGGAGTGACTACCTCAGTGGACATGGGAAGAGCTACAGGTGTCATTTATCTGGACTTCTGTCAGGCCTTTGGCATGGTCTCCCCCCAACATCCTGCTCTCTAAGTTGGAGAGATATGGATTTGATGGATGGATTTCAGTGGATGAGGAATTGGTTGGATGTTTGCGTCCAGAGGGTACTGGTCAACAACTCAATGTCCAGATGGAGATCAGTGACAAGTGGTGTCCTTCAGGGATCCATGTTGGGACCAGTACTGTTTAATATCTTCATCAGTGATACAGACAGTGGGATCAAGTGCACCCTCAGCAAGTTTGCAGATGACACCAAGCTGAGTGGTGTGGTTGACATGCCTGAGTGACAGGATGCCATCCAGAGGAACCTGGACAGGCTCGAGAAGTGGGCCCATGTGAACCTCATGAGGTTCAACAGGGCTAAGTGCAGGGTAGTGCAGGGTCCTGCACCTGGGTCAGGGCAACACCCGATATCAATACTGGCTGGGGGATGAAGGGATCGAGAACAGCCCTGCCAAGAAGGAGTTGGGGGTACTGGTGGATGAAAAGCTGGACATGAGCCAGCAATGTGTGCTTGCAGCCCAGAAAGCCAACTGTATCCTGGGCTGCATCAAAAGAAGCGTAGCCAGCAGGTCAAGGGAGGTGATTCTGCCCGTCTGCTTCACTCTGGTGAGACCCCACCCGAAGTACTGTGTCCAGCTCTGGAGTTTTCACCACAGGGAAGACGTGGACCTGTTGGAGTGGGTCCAGAGGAGGGCCACGTAGATGACTGGGGGCTGGAGCACTTCTCATATGAGAACAGGCTGAGAGAATTGGGTTTGTTCATTCTGGAGAAGAGAAGGCTCTGGGGACACCTTATAGCAACCTTTCAGTACTTAAAGGGGGCCTACAGGAAAGATGCGGACAAACTTTTTAGCAGGGCCTGTTGCAACAGGAGAAGGGGTAATAGCTTTAAAGTAAAAGAGGGAAGATTTAGACTAGATATAAGGAATTCAAGGTCAGGTTGGACAGGGCTCTGAGCAACCTGATTGAGTTGAAGATGTCCCTGCTTATTGCAGGGGGGTTGGACTAGATGACCTTTGAAGGTTCCTTCCAACCCAAACTATTCTGTGATTCTATGACTGCCTTCAGTGCAGACTGTGTGCAGAGTCATTTATCGTGCATAGAGAAGCTCTGTTTACTACAAGTGTTACCAGTTGTCCTTTTTGATCTATGCTAAAGCCCTGGCAAGCAACAAAAAGAAACATGAGGGTCATGCCTACCAGAATTAAAGCATCTAGTAAACAGCTGGACAGATGTATGTTTAATCTCACCTGTTGGATTTGTACTGGGGAATGTAGATATAAGCAAGGTATTATAATACAGTTCCCTTAGTGAGTTTTTTTGTTGTGATGCTACAAAATGTTTGTGGAAGAAAGTTCTAAAACTCTACAATTACTTGTCAGTGTTTTGCTTAGTTAGGCCTTGATTTCTTGAGAAATATCTAGTCATACTTGCCTATTAAAGACTAAAAAAATACAGTTAGCTTTACTGCTGTGTAAATGAGATGAAGCCCTTGTGAATGAACAAATTTATATGTGTTTCATCCATGGGTAGGGGAGCACCTTGTGTAAGTTGAAGAATCAGACATCAAGGGACTGGGAAGGTCTTTTTTGGTCATATTAACATCTGTTTTCCTATCCTTCAAAAAGACTTGCTGTTCTGTGAACATACACAGCAAGGAGATATTGTCTGTAGCCAGTCAACTCTGTTGTCTCACAGCTATATAAATTTAAACTGAATTTAGAAGTTTTAGGAAATAAAATATTTGGGCTGTATGTGGTGGGTTAGCCTTGGCAAACAGCCAAACACCCACCCAGCTGCTCGCTCACTCCCCCTCCTCAGCAGGGTAGGGTGAGAAAATAGGCTGAAAAATCCTATGGGTCAAGATGAAAGTAGGGAGATTGGTAAGCAGTTACTCTCATGGATGGAACAGAATTGATTTGGGGAAAATTAATTTAATTTGTTGCCAATTAAAATGGATTTGGGTAGTAAGAAACAAAGGCAAGCATTAAAACAAAACCTTTCCTCCTTTGCCAATCCCCAAGCTCAGCCTCACTCCTTCGCTCCTGACTCTTCTACCCCTCCATTCCAAGTGGTGTAGGTGGATGGGGGAATATGGTCAGTATACAGTGGTTTCTCTCTGTCATGCCTTCCTTCTCAAACTTTACCCTTGCTCCAGCATGGGCTCTACGTGGGCTGTAGTCTTTCAGGGCTTATTCACCTGCTCCAGTGTGAGGTCCTCAGCTGGCTGCAGTGTGGGTGTTTGCTCCAGCAACGTGGAGCTTCCCCTCCTCCTCTTCCTTCTCTGACCCTGGTGTTCTACTGTTTCTCAGTGTTTCTGCCCTTCCTTGAATACACTTTCGCAGAGGCAGCACACGCGTAGCTGAGGGGCTCAGCTGTGCCCTGTGGTGGGTCTATTAGAGCTGGCTGGAACCAGACATATTCAGCATGGGGCAACCCCAGCCTCTCCTCACAGGGACCACCCTGCAGTCCCCCGCTGTCAACATCTTGACACCAGCGCTCAATCCAACATGTTATCGGAAGGCCTGACTTTAGCCCCTTAAACAGCAGCAATACTGAGATATTGCTTTGATGTTCTTGGTTATTTCATCACAGTCTATATGTGTATGTCTGTTTTTCGTATGTGCTTCATATGAATGTCTTGATATGGAAATAGTACTGTAAACAATTAATGCACCCTTTTATAGCTTTTGAATTAGCAAGCTGAACTGAGCTGCTGGTGGCTTAAGAAGATGAAGGCAGTGTAGTTTCCATCCCAGGGCACAGTGTTGGATTTTTACCTTGATCCAGAGACGAGGAAGCTCCTGCCCTGGGTGAGTGAGGTCCCAAGTCCTGATGTGGATCCAGATGCACCTCTGCAGGTACAGTGCACACCAGTGACCACACAGCTGAGCATTGCTATGTGCAGGAATGTTTCAGGGTCTCATCATGATTTCTGATGTCTTCTTAGATGTCCTGGAAGTAACACTCTCTAGCTGTGTTTGGATAAATCCCTACTATCTGGGCCATGTGCCTTTATTGAGTGTTGAGAATTAGCAATGAAGCAATGTTTTTATTGATTTTTATACTATTAAAGCACTCCTGAAGACATACCATATTCAATGTGTTAGTGGTTTATACCCTTTTTCCACAGTTAGGAGAAAGGCTCCAAGTCCATGTAGTCATTGAAAATAATGCCCACAGCAACTGTATATCACAAATTGAAGCCTTAACATTTTTCTATTGCCAGCTTTATGCGCAGGTATTCTTTTGCCAGCTAAATTCCCTTCATACTAACAGAAGTGTATGAGGTCTAGGGAAAGCAAACCATTTTACCACCTTTCCACTATGCTCTTGATCAACTTATAAAGTTAGAGTTATATTTATGGAATAAAAATTGTACAAGTTAGTATAGTGTGATATATACCTGTCAGTGGAGAAAAAGAAAGCACGAGCTATTAATTGCAATTGCCTCAGTTTGGGGGTTTGGTTGTTTTTGGCTTTTTTTTTTTTTCAGTGTGATTTGCATAGAATACTCTCACATGCTTCATGGTGTTTTGATTGCATTAACTTCCAGGTCTTTTTCTTTTTAAATGCTTAGATGAGTAGGAATTTTCCTGGGGAGATTAGAAGTTCGTGGGCATAGAAATGTGGAGCTGATGCTCAAAAGACAGTATCTATTACCATCTATCCTGGAACAAGTTCTCTTTGAGGGGTAATACTCAGTAGGAAAATACAGAACTTGGAAAAGAAAGCTTTATCAGGCAATGAAGGTTTTAGGTGCTCACAGTAAGTAAAGCTAATCTATTGCCAACTGTTTGCCCAAACAGTTTTAGGTATGCTGAAAGCCAGGCCAAAAACTAAATGGAAATACTAATTGGAAAACTAAACCAATTACCTGTTGCACCAGCCCTTGTTTCTCTACCAGTTTTTGGGTAGAGAAACTCTGTAAAGCTTGAGATGGAACCAATTCGTTTCAGCTACAACCTGATTTCAAAATCTTCCTACTAGGAGAAATTGAATACAAATTTTCAAGCAGAAATGCTGTGTAAAAGTAATCCAGTAGAACATTTTGTTCTAGTAATTATGTTTGAGAACTAGAGAATCATATATTCCGTTTCATTACTTTTTAAAATTCAGTCCTAGCCAGAAAAGAGAGAGACAGAAATTACTGCTTGCTTTTAAAACTAAACTGTGTTGAGCAAGTGTTTGGTGGTTTTTTTCCTTTTCAATTTTGGGCAACCTTTGTTCTCACATCTGAGACTGCACGTCTCAAATATTTTATTGATTTGCTCTTCACAAAAGCCAAACCAGTCATGCTTGTTGGAAATGCTGGAGTAGGAAAAACAGTATTTGTAGGCGATCAGCTTGCTGCTCTCTCTGAAGACAACCTCCTAGCTAGCATCCCTTTCAACTACTACACCACATCAGCAGCGCTCCAGAGTAAATTCCATACAGATGCAAGAAACTTCTCTTCCCTCAACAGCAAAGGTGAAAAATACTATGTGGTTATGACAGCCTCATACAGGTATTGGCTACTGTCCTTGCCTGGGTCTTGGCAAGCTCATTGCTCCGCGAAGTGGCAAACTTGGCAAAGCTGGGGCAGGCAAGAGGAAAAGAGGAGGGTGAAACTGTTTGGGGCAAATTGGCACTGACACTGTGCTCCCACAGGTTGCTCTGTGCTTGCAGACAAGAGAAAATTCGGCTTTACCTATGTTAACAAGAAGCCTCAAACCAGCTTTGGCTAGCCTGGGTGTCTCTGCATTGTGCCTCTAGATGTACCAAAAAGAACAGTCAGGAGTTGGGCTTGCTTTTCTAGGCACCATACAGTCCCCGAGGAAGGGCAGTCCTTCTCTGGAGAAGTTTGGAGTCTCCATAGGCAAGATGGATGCAGAATAAAGGAAATGTTAATAAAATGCACGAGCAGAGGGGGGCTGTATGTTGGCCAAAAACTTTACACTGGTGGTAGGTTTTGGAACGAGAGGAGCCATATAGTCAAAGCAAAACAGGCTTATAAAAGCTCTGTCTCTCTTCTGCTTTTCATGAACAATGCAATCCAGGAAGAGCCCAGCTGTCAGTGGGTACGCCCTCTTTGCCTTCTTTTTTCATCCTTACAGTAATTTGAGCTGATACAACTATACAGAAAAAATGACATGCCCTGTTCACTGTACAGCTTTTTACAGCTGTAAAAAGCACAAGAGAAAGAATTTAATACAACTGTCTTATGCTCTCATATGTCTGTGAGAAGATACAGAAAATTTATGGCTTTTAAAAGCTTTCCAAAATGTAAGGAGTCTTTAGATAAAAAAATCTTCAGAAGTGTTTAAGTTCACTTGATGCTTAATTTAACTGCTTATGCAATCAAATTTTTAATTTTTAGCCAATCTACGTTGCTGTTAATGGATCAGCTTGTCACTAGGCTTAAGAAAATAAGTATAAATCCACAAATCTCTATTGAATGACTGTTTATCCTGCTTTTTCTTTCCTGTCTCCTGTTGATTTCTTCTGTATTCAAGTCGGATAAGCAAATACCACTTTCAGTTTACTTTGCACTTTAGTGTATTCTTTGAAGTGTTTCCAAATTCATATTCATTTAGAATCCTGCATTAACAGAACTTAATTGCCTTTTTGCTCCTTGAAATTAATGGAGAGATTTGGGGAAAAGAAGTCTGCAGTGCGTGAGAGCGAGATCATGAACCGATGTAAACTGTTACAGCTCCTTTAATGGAGAATCCGCCTTAAAAAGTTTTCAGATATTCCTGTGTTCTGAGAGGGATTTTTTTAGCTAATGATTGCCATTCCAGCAGCAACCATGGCCAAGGCACTAGAGCACAAAGGCATAGCACTTTCCATTGCAAACAAAAGCTAATGAAAGGAGCTCCTAGGCAGAAAAGGTTGTGTATTCTTCTTGCAGGAAACTTCTTAAATAAACCAAGCAGGTGAAGTCAGCATCACAGGGGCTTTCTCTCTGAGAGTATCACACCCGCCAGCTGTACTGTGGCATAAACCGGGGAGTTTATGAACCTTTAACGAGTTGCTATGAAATGTTAGTAGTATTCCTTCAGATTTTAAGTCAAGTCAATAATGTAACACATCCACTGCTCCCTCTAAGAAATATTAAGAGATGAACAAGGAAGTGTACTTCTCTGGTTGTCTGCAGCTCTTCCTTCTGTCCACTGCTCTTCGGCCAAGTCCCTCTTGTTAAATGCTCTGCTAGCAAGTCCCTCTGCTAATCACAGCAGGTGAAGAACTGCGTGACGATTCAGAAAGAAATATATTGTGTTGGCTTTCCCTTGTGCTTACAAATTCTTTTTCAGTGAGCTGTGATGGAATGATTTTGTTCTGTCATGGATAGCTCAAAATGAGTGCCTCTTGCGGTATTTTTATATTTGTGTGCACCAGTGCTTCTTTGTATAAAATGCATTCAAGTGATACACTGAAATGCCTTCTTTATGTGTTTTAGGCTACCACTCCAAGCAATTGTTTGGAACAATCAAATTGTTGGATTTTTTTCTTTAATTGAAAGAGGCATTCACATCAAATTACACAAATGAGCAATTTAAATTAAGTCTCCGTTCAAAAAGAACAGCTAAAGAGCTGAACTTGTTGAAGTACAATAATTCACTACATTGCCATGTTCTTTCCATAGTTTTGAGGTTGAAAGATTTTTTTCTCTTAGAGATCATATCACTTTTAATCTGCAGTATTTTCTGCCAGTTCCCATCTTATCTGTATATATGTAACTTTTTTGAGGTATCTGCTAGAGTGGGTGAGATTAGCATGTAGTGTTGGGTTTTATTTAGCATTCCCCCAAGACACATGACTCACCCGCTCTGCCTCTAGAACAGCAGCAAATTTCAAAATGTTACTTGATGGAGGTAGGTTCTGTCACAAACTAATATTGGTACATCAGGTTTGGGGTCTTCAATAGTACTGAAGTCTGGCACAGTGCCACAGAGAAGAAATTTGCACAAACATTTATGTACAGTGGAATTTAGTACAATATATTTCCTTATTCTACTGCAATAATACAGTATTTTTAAAAATATAAAAGGAGTAATATATTATAATTGTGGACACTAAAATTTAGGTAAGGTTAAGGATCAAGAAAGAGTATTCCTAATTCAGGGTTTAAAAGTACAGGTCTTTGTGTACCACATCTAAAAGAAGAAGAAAATCTTCTTTTATGTAAGATTGTAAGGTAATTAAGATACTGTAAACCTTTCATATGCACATTGTTTCTGCAAAAAGTTTTTTCCCCTTTGTGGTAGAGAAGCAGGATAAGTGCAGTCATAGCTTTTTCCCCCCCAAATTTATGATCATCCAGTTGCAAATACGTTGAGGTTCTGAATTTCTGTCTTGTCCTCGGGCACACCTTCACTTTTCATCTGCTTGCTTTTCTTCTCCACAGTCAGTAACCATCCTTTTCGCTGACTGACTAGATGGAAATGTCCTTGGAAGCATTTGTTACCTTTCTTGAATTGGCCAGACAAAATCACTGTTGAGGTTTGCAGATCATTTATTTCACTGTTTGAAGAATCTACGATGGCAACACAAATGCTGCTCTTGTACTAATGGAAGCTGCTTGCAGTGGTATATTTGTTTATACTGCTTTGCCTAAGAAACTAAAACGTCTGCCATAATTCAGAACTGCAGCAGTGCTGTGACCTACAGCATTCAGCTGTCGCTACGCCAGTGCAGTTTCCATTTCCTACAAGCTCTGATGAGCATGTTGCCCAGTTTTTAAAAAAACAAAACAGGTTCAAAACTGTATGTGTTTACATTTCGTTCTTTTCTATCTAACCCAAAGGATTTTAACATACAGCCTCATACAATGGAAAAAAGAAGTCTGTAGTCTGCATTTTTTTCCTATTCTAATTATTATAATGATTATACATGGCACTGATATTTTTTTTTTTTTTTTTTTTTTATTTCCCTTCCTTACCCTACTTTCTTCTTGACAAATCATAAAGTCACAAAAAATGTGGTCTTGGTCGTCTTGAAACCAATAGCAGGTGTAGCCCAAATTCACAACACTATTAACTGGACAAAAAAATCTGGGCTAGATGCACAAAGTTTTTGAGGAAATTTTTTCTCCTTGCTCAACAGTATTGAGTGAGAAATCTCATGTATATAAAACCTGAATTAAATTATCTTCTGTGCTTCAAGGGTTGTAACCACCATCTTCCCTAAATGTTTCATAACCACCTTTAGCTCAAATCCCTGCTCTGAATGAAGCAGAGAGAGATTTTGAAATTACGCTGCTCACTGAAGATGAGAAGCCCCAGTCACTGGGACATGCTGAAAAGTTTTCCTTGAAGTCCACCTATTACTGTGGTTTGATTTTGTGCAAAACATTTACGTCATCATTTAGACAGCAAAAAGATATGACCTGGGAAGGAAGAGACATGAGCTAGATAGATTCCGGTCCTGCTTTAATAAATTCCTAATGATGATGAAGTTGCCTGTGCAATTGAAAAATCAAACTTCCATGGAGGATGAATCCTTTATTGTGAATCTGTGGAATACTTCACTACATGACAAGAATCGAGTATCCCATCATACCGAAGTTCAATATTTTAATAATACTGAATACAAGTAGTTTTCTTCTCTATTTTCAAGAGGACTTAGCAGCTTTCTGTAGTTAGTCTTCCCCTTACACCTCTAAGCAAAGCAGTGCAGTGGGATAAAAATTGTATGAATTCAAAATTTATGTCTCAGGATTTTACAGATCTGATGAATATGTGGGGTATTTGAATTAATTTGCTCACTGTTGTAGTAATTTTTTTATCTGATGGTCTCCACTCAACATCAGGTAAGCACCTCATTTTGGGCAATAGGCTGAAATTTAATACAATCAGCTTAATATTTCCTAGTGTGGGAGATACCACACTAGTGTTGTGATTAAATGATAAATATCATTTATGTTTTTACACCTTTAGTCCTTGTTCAGTCCTTCCCAAGAGAAGCAGAAAATAAGCTGCTTCTCTGGTAAACTTGCTGAACATCAGAATACCCGGGGATTCACATTCAAAGCATTTCAGTTCGAAAGGATGCAGATGAATATGCAGTGAGATTTTTTTCTAAAGCTGTGAAGTAGTCAATCAGCTAAATCAACAAGACTTTTCTGGAATTCAGAATCCCAGTGTGATGTTTTTTCAAAGGCACAATGTAAGTTTCACTGATTACTAAGAACTTCAGTAATTCAAAAACCCTTGTAGGTGGTAAAATGTTTCATAAATTTTAGCCAGCGTGAGTTTGAATTATTGATTTTGTTTAGTTTCAGTATTGCTTAGTATGGTAATAATTTTTATGTATGTTGCATTACATTTCAGAGATGCTTTAAAAAAAGCTGGAGAAAGAAGCTGGTCATAACTATGGTCAAGTAGGAAATAAGGAACTTATCTATTTTATTGATGATTTGAATATGCCTGAAGTGGATAGATACAGAACAGTTCAACCTCATGCATTGATTTGGCAGCGTATATATTATGGACACTGGTGAGCATTTACTTCTTGCTTAATGTTATGCTATAATTTTTGTATTGTGGTCCGTGATAGGATGCCTAAACCACACAGAAACAGAAAGCTTCAAGGAGAATTGCTTAAACAGAAAAGCATACTCTCCCTGGAGAATATAGACAGTTTTAGAAAAGAGAAGCAGAAAGTGAAGGGGTTATAGAGAGTCTTGGAAGAAAAGTATCCTTCAGCTGCTCCTGGTGGGGCTGCTGGATGTTGACCCCATTGATTGACACAATGAGAACAGGGATGTCTGAGAAACAGAAACTGATTTCCTAAATTGCAGCTTGCCAAATGTTCAGCCTGTGTCACCCTCTGCCTTTTCATCACCCTGTAAAGACAACAGACAAAACCCACAGAATTTTTATGATACTGGTTCAAGTGAATGCTCTTTGTCTGCCATAAGAAGAATATCACAGAAGATGACCACTGAAGGATAATTAAACTGATTTGGGCAATTAGGGTAATTCCCTTATTACTTTCAAAAGGATATTTTAATTTTTTGGCAGTTAAAATATATTAGTATCCTTTCACCGGAGTCTGTTGAAAGAGAAAATTTTCAGTTTGAAATCAGACAATTAGTGTTTGATTTCATTCTGTTACAGGAGGATCTATATCTTGTGTAAATACTTCATTGTTATTATAAATGCATAGCAGATTCTTGTTCATATACAAGCATGTCGCTTTTATGTGACATGAAGAAAACATGTGACATACAAAGAATGCATTGTGAATAATCTGGTGAGTAAAGGGGAGAAGAAATCAGACATTTAAAAGAAGAAAAAAAAAAAAAAAAGGAGGTGCACAGATAGGCAGACACTCCACGCACATACTTCAGTGGTGTTAGGAAGCTTCTCTCTTCTTCAGTTCTCTGCGTCTTCACCATGTGTTCAAGGATTTTACCTGTACCCTTAAAACTCTTGTTTCATGGGAAGTTCCTCTTTTCACTGATGCACACACTGTGATCTGACTGTGATTGTGACCAAGGTGACACAATAACATCTGCACTGTTCTTGCAGATTCAGTCGAATTGTATAAGCTTTTCACTAGGTCATACTTCATCTCATGAAGGAATGATATCGGGTGTGAGCTGAATATCTTGTTAAGGAATAAGACGTAAAGAGAAAGGAGGAAGTGACTGCTCAAGTCTGAAGCATCTCTGGCTTGGAGAAATCAATCAAGTCTAATTCAGTGACATGCAAAGCTCACATCTCAATGCCCTTCTGTTTTCTTCCCAGAGCTATATGCTATTCTAGCCAGAAATCTTTTTTTTTCTCACAAAGATTTCAAACTTCAGATCTTAAAAGTCCCTACTGCTTAAAACTGTTGACGCTTCTTTCTTTTGAATTGTTTTGAATTGTTTAATTTGAAACAAAACCAAATCAAAACTTAAAAATCTCCATTTTGCAAAACAAATCAAATTAGGAAAAAAGTTGACCATGCCATTCAGGAGTTTTAAACATAACCATTTGAGAATTCTAAAATAAAGTAAAATTTGTTGCAAATGCGTGGAAAGAAAGAGAATGCATTATACTATGAAGTTCTGGGAAGGATTTGTTGCGTTAAGCAGGGAATGGCTGCATTATTTAGGAGTTTTCCTTTACAGTGTTTTTTTTAAAGACGGTACCTGCTTGGCCTAGTTCAGTTGTATGCTAGCTTCTAAAGAAACAAGACTCTGTCTTCAGATTTGGTCAATCAGAACTCAAATTGCCAGCTACTGAAAGCCTCAATTTTTTAAATTATTTTTTTAAGTGCTCTCCTTTTAATTCACCTGGAGCTGTATCACCTGGAGAGCCAGAAACAGTATCTATTGGATGATGCAGCAAAAAAAAGGAGTGATCTTTTAAGCATGCCACCTCATACTCTGTGATGATCTTTGCTGTTTTTTTTCTTTCTTATTGAGATCTGGTAATTTTGTCTGCTCTTATCTACGATGGTTGTGTGCATTCTCAAACTGATTTGAACTTCCTTTGATCGTGTTGTACTCATCCAAGTTTGTTTGGAGCCAGTTTCATTAAAAAAAAATAATCTCTTTTTCCCATCATCAGAATATTTTGTGAGACTGTAATACCTTCATTTCAACAAACGTTGAACAAAATACTATATGTGATAGAAATCCTGGGGTTTTTCTTAATTTTAAAATGTCAGCCCTAATTTGATACTTCCACAGCCATTTGTATTCCAGATTTCCCATTAGGGCAGAAATGTTGATTCTTCAATTGAGGTCAAGCCTGGAAAATGTACAGTATTTCGTTACTAATATTAATCAAGCTACATTTTCTTTCTCAGGTTTTATAGGCAGGAGCTAACTATTAAAGAAATTTGTAATTGTCACTATATTGCCTGTATGAATCCAACTGCTTCACTACCAACCCCTAGACTCCAGGTATGGTTTGAAGTGTCATATTACAGCAATCCTGTATTTAATATATGAGATAATTACTATTTAGCTTTTCACTGCAATAGGTAGGAGACAAAAGGGGATAGGAGAAAACATTGTGTCTGAAACTTAGTACAGGTTCAAAATCCTACTGTTCCTGTAGCTAAACAGAAAGAGACACACCGTATTTATTATGATATTGAGATTCCCCTGAATTTCATAGCAATTGCAGTCTCATGTGGTCCTTCACCTGGCAGATGCACCCTTGCGGCTCGTAGCCAGACATGCAACTGCTGTGGGACTGCATCAAGGATGAAGCTAGAAATGAAGTATTTTCTGTGACACACAAGCAACTGTATTTTCACCAGGCTGTATAGTCATTTAACACTTCATTGACTCTTACCAGATGTCTCATGCTGGAGAATCTTGATCTCTTTTTCCCTTTTCACTTTCAGAGACATTTTGCAGTATTTGCTTTGAACTGCCCTTCTTCAGATTCCCTGACTACCATCTATAGCAAGATAGTTTGCTTCCACTTCCAGCAACATGCTTTTACTCCACCAGTGATCAAGAATATTCCAGCCATAGTACAAGCAGCCATATGGCTTCACCAGGTGGTGGTTCAAAACTTCCCATCAACTGCTATTAAGTTGCCCTGTATCTTTAACATGAGAGACCTCTCCAACGTCTTCCAGGCCTATATCATGGGTTAATGTTCTACCTAGCACCACTCTGTTATTGCTGCTCTTTATTATTTAATGATGTACATTGGCTTGTGGACTAACGAGGAACAGATGCCCTTTATACAAAGTAGAAGGTAGTCCCTACCCTCAGGTGGCTGTGGTCAAGTAGATGAAGGTAGAAAGCTGAAAAAGAAACAATATTTAGTGGAAATAAAGCAATGGTTTGCAAAGTTCGCTATGCTTACTTGTTATTGTGAGAAGAGAAGGTCAACATTTGTTTGGAGGAAAGAACAACTTTCTGGAGTCTAGGCAGAGCAAAACAGAGATTGAGGAAGCTCTGAAGCAGGCGCTGAAACCTGTAGCCAAATACCAGAGCAGGGATTAAAGAGAAAAATGAGGAAAGGATATAATATGGTCAGCAAATCCTGATCCCTCTTGTAAAATCAGGTGAGTCTGATTCTGATTTGGTTTTACCTGCTTTCCTGTTCCTTGGAGAGCAGCTGTGTTTTCTTCCAGAACATTTTTCTTGCCCATGGATCCTCATGAACTGCTAGCAAGGAGGCAAGGGTTTGTCAGGTCTCCTATTGTAACACATACCTTGGTTTGATGTGGATGCATTGGCACATCATGCACATTTGCACCCATCCCGGCATGGAATTTGTTAAGGAAGGAAGTTTGAGGTAACAGTTGAGAAAGTGCTAATTTTGTCATGATAGCGGTGTCTTGTTTTCTTGAGTGGTATTGCAAAACAGGGCTGGTGAACACCTAAGATCCTGGCAGTGCTGGTACTTCCCTGTGTCCTGTATTGGACCAGGGCTTCAAACTATCGTGAGTCACCTAAGTGTGCCAGTCAGTGGAGAGCAGAGATCTGTTTTAATTATATTTTGCACACTCAGTTGGCTGGAGAACTTGCTAATTTAGAGGCATTCTGGTTCATGTTAAAGAATATATAGTTTCAAGCACAATGTGTATTGGACATCTACTCAGTATGATTGATGTCTTTTAAGGGAGACTAACTAATATTCTGTAGAGTAGCCTGTTTTGATGCCAGATGACAGCATTAAAAATAAAAATTTAAAAAAAATTGTCTTGCCTTCAGGGCATTCTGTTTGCTACACCCAAGTATTTACAGCAGCGAAATGATCTTCAAAGTCTCTGGCTTCATGAATCAGCACGTGTCTACGGGGATAAACTGGTGCAAAACAAAGGCTGTAATTTCTTTTCTAAAATGATGATGGACACTATGCACAAGTATTTTGAGGTACGTTGGTAGCTTGAAAGTATTTTGCCTAATGCCAGCAAGTTAAAAACTGTGTAGTGAAAGGTCTTATTTGCTGTATTATCTGCTGTATTATCTTATTTGCTTGTAAGTGGCAGAAGCACACTATCTTTTTATCCTCAGCCCCCAATGCAAGCATCTTCCTTACTGAGGAAAACCAGTTGCCAGAGTAAGTTAAGGGAAACCAAGGAACCTTCCCCCTTGAGAAGATTCAGAGGTGGTTATTCTTACCTTAACTAGAATGTCTGACTGGCGGAGGACGGTCAAATATCTCTGCTGCAGTGTTGTTAGTAACCTAAAGCAAACACTTGAGCCTTCCCTAGAATGAGGAGGTGGCACCTTGTCTGTGGACATGACTTTTCATGTCCTTCACTGGATATGTGGAAACAAGTTGCGGTCTTCATTTTCTGTTTCCTGATTCTGTGCTTCAAACCTCAAGAATAATATACTTTTATTTTCTTTTACTAAGTGTTCCTTTTGCATTAGTTTTCTTTCTCTGAATACTTTAACTTGAGTATTAAGTGTGTGTATGTATGTGTGTATATATACATATATATTAAAAAATTGAATTAAGTTATTTTTCAAATAATTTTAAATTGTAATCTCTTTGAGCTTCAGAGCATGTCAGTAAAACAGCATGTACTTTTTGAACTGTGAGCACCGTTGGTTATCCAAATAAAAGTATCTGTTACCAGAATTAAACTATAGAAGAGTTAAGACACTGTAAATTGCAAGACATAAAATAGATATAGAGGTTTCATTTTGGTCTTTCTGCTGTATGGGGATGAGGGATAATACACCCATCTGGTTTTCACAGTGGAAACACTGCAAATATAAGTCAGGATACAGGTATGTTCCTTTGTCTTGATGTTGTCAGTTAAGTTTTGTTACGTATGCCTCTTGTTTCCCTAACCTGCCATATGTAATGAAATATAGTACCTCTCAGTATTGTTCATTGTATCAGACATGGCACAAGGAAAACAAAATACGTCTCACATATTATATAGTCCTATTGCATATGCAGTTTCTTCTTGTGTGTTGGGGCCAATACCAAGGATGAGTTAACTCGTGAGGACCACAATACTGTTTCTACTTGCCCTTTGAAGACTCTTCATTTAAAAGCATAGTCGTTTTGCAGCAGACACAGCAGCAGAAGCATGAACTAAAATGAACATATTAAATGCATGTACATTTGATTTTTAAAAAAGAAAATAGCTTTCCTGACAGTTGAGGGGAGGGAGGGGGGAAGAGAAAAAAGAAAAAGGGAGGGAGTATTTGAATTTATTTGACAAAAAAATGAAAACTGGAAAACATCAGCTTTGTTTTCTAGTCCTTTTTCCCTTCCTTTCTAATTTCTACTTGCTGGTAAAAAAAGGAGTAAAAAGAAAGAGAATAAGGATAGGAATGAGGACACCCAAATGGAAAATTTAAAATATGTGGGGGTGTTCAAATCTAGATTGAGCAGTGACTGCCTATCACAAAGAAATTATTGTTCCTTAATTTTAAGTAGTTTAGACATGAACAATTAGATATAGACACCTTTACTACTAGTTTGTTTGGAGCCTGTCTGCTTGAATGTACTGTGCAAATGCTTTGAGCCCATACTTGCACATGCTTTTAGTCTTGCAGTGCATAGTGCATGGGTACATCAATCATGACACTAATGGACTGTTTTTTTCATGAGAACATTTATCATGTGGTGTGTCGGGGGGCATTTTTTAACTATTGTTTTTCTCTCTCACTATGTGGTAGAGTGTGGAAGACCAAGTGTTGCTGCAGTCTCTGCTCATCTATTGCCATTCGGCAAACAGGAGAGCAGACCCTTGCTACACGCCAGTGAAAGGGTGGGAACCACTGAGGAATATACTTGAGGAGTTCCTAGAAAGCTGTGATGAAATGCATGCTTCTGTGGACCTAGTCCTATTTGAGGGTGTCATGCAGCATGTGTAAGTGGAATATCTATAAAGGGAGCAAGTAATTCGTAATGATGCTCCCAATGTTTGCCTGAGGTTGTTGCTTTTTACTGTTCAGAGGTGGTTGCAGTGCAGACTCAAAATACTCTCGATGGAAGGCTTACGCGAGGGCACCACGCAGCAATAGTCCTGCCAAATGTGCTTTATTGGTGCCATTATGAAAGAGCAGATTGTGGCTTGGTGTTAAAGCTAAACCCCTGTTTTGTTTGTTTAAACAGAAATTCATCCTTTTTTGCACTGCACAGAAATTAACAACATTTATTCTCTGAGGTTGGAAAGACAATCTATAATGCTGTAAATAGTCTGCTTTATCTTTTAATTAGTTAATGATGTAATAGGCCTTTATAAGAAAAGTAATATTTATCTTTTGTTTCCAAGAAAGGGAAAATGCCTTTTAAGATTAGATTCATTCCAAACAAGGACAAATAATACCTTAAGCATATACTAAACAATGCCACTGCATGACAGACTTGAATTTGTTTTGCGGCCTAGCCTTGTATGTTTTTAAATGTAAACCAACCCAGACTTGTGTCATCATAGATTTTTTTTTAAATTATTATTATTTTATTTATCCATAGATCTTTTTCATATGTATTCTTACCTTGTCTCAGTTTAATGTGATTTGTTTTTCTCATGTCAGGCAATATCTTAGTATCCATCATGGCCCAAAATCTGTTTCTGTTTCTGAAATCTGATTAACTACATTTGCTTTGTTTTCCTGCATGGAAGAAAACCAGCCAGTTTTCAGAAGATGAAGTAAAGATTTTGCTGAATAAGTGAGGCACAGATGTCATTATTGCTCCTTGACATTATTTATAGACTTTCTTCAACATATACAGTCATTCTGGTCATGTATAATATCAGTGATTTCCAGTAAGAGACAGAGGCCCATGCTGGCAGAGCTTAGTTTTGCTAAAGCAGTTTCTATTATTTGCAATGTCAAATCATTTAACATGGAACCTTTTCTTCTCATTGAGTTGGACTAGGATTTCAGTGTCATCGTTTTTTCACTTTGCACATACTCAGGCAGGAGCTATATAAGAAAAGGCACTCTTGACAAAGCAGTCTATTGTAGACATTTCTCGCCATGAGGATTAAAAAAGAGGTTAAATTACAAAGATAATCATATGGATCTTTCATAGGGACTGTAGATTTTGTTCTGCTGATTTAGAGGTTGATGTGATAATCATCAGAACTGCAGACAGAAGCCTTCTTGGGTATCGCTAGTTTTGCTTGAAAGTGTTGGTAAGCTATTATCTGAAGTCTAGTGACCGAGAGTAGTATCCCAGTTTGGCAAACAAAGTGGCAGGGTGTCTTAGCCTTACAATTTGGCAGTTGAGAAAAGTAAACACGAAATTAAATCCTGTAAATTTTTCCACACCTTTTATGGTTTGGGTTTTTTTATGGATCCATTGTGAAATCATGAATAAGGCTGACAAGGCTCTACAGTGAGGTCAAAGAGGATTGGCTTCCAGTAATGTTTTGGTTGAGCAGGTTTCTACCTATTTATTAGATGCGACCAGATTAGACACATTATCCCTTTATTTAAGAAGGTTCTCATCAATGTTTTTTCAGGGATGATTTTGTCAGTGGCATGAGACATAAAGAGAATGAGATGGTTGCTTTTTGTTATTTTTAGTTGCTACATGAAAGAAAAATGAAGCAACAGGTCCAACATGCTGTCTCTAAGCTCTGGTAGATGCTGATACTAGGCTGCAATCCCTTAGAATCTGCATCTGATTTTAAGAAATGAAATTTTGAAAATAATTTTTAGGTGCTTATCTAAATGATTAAAATATCAATGGCAAGAGATTTTCTTAATATCTCAGACATAGTTTTCTGGGAGAAGAATTATAGCAACTAAATCTCATCTAATTTTGGGCCAGGTCCTCATCTGGCCTCATTCATCCTATCGTATTCCATGATCAGCAAATAAAAACCTGCCTTAAGTAGCCTGGGCTGGAAAGCCCAAGAGTAAATTAAAGTTTGATGCATATTTTTCATTAAGTCATACACCGTCCTTCAGCCTTTGTGGTGCAAACTGCCAGATGTGAAATTCTCATGTGCTCCCCGGGCCCAGTCAATGCCCCTGCAAGTTAACTAGGTCCAGTCAAGGTCCATCAGGATCTTGGAACAATGCTTTGGAGCAGCTCAATGTAAAGAATAAGCAACTAGGCAGCTCTGGTCATTGTAGAGGTCAGTGCAGACCTTCAATATTTGACAAAGCAAAACAGCTTTTCTTTCTGCTAGCTCAAATATGGGAAAGAAACAAAATGCTGACATGAAAATAATGTACCTTTAGGTGTCAGGAGCACGTTACCACAAAAATAGACAAAAAAAGAAAGAAGGGGGGTGGGAAGCTTGGTGCAATAAAAAGAAATTGAGAAACTTGACTAACAAGGTTGTTGAAGTCTATGTTACGTTATTGTTTTTTTGTCATCAGGTGCTGAATCAGTCGTATCCTAGAAGCCCCTAGGGGTTATGCACTTCTCTTTGGAGTATGTGGTAGTGGTAAACAAAGCTTGTCGAGGCTGGCAGCATACATCTGCTCTCTGGAGGTTTTCCAAATAACACTGAAGGAAGACTACAGGATCCAGGACCTGAGGGTAAAGTAATAGATATTACTTGAGTCTGTTGAGTTCACTACTTCAAGAATGTGTTGCTTTGTTGTTGCACAGGCTTGATAAAATCACAGGCAAAACAGTATAATTTACAGTAACAAACCCTGTGGTTCCTGTGGTTTCCAGCTGTACCTCTTGTTTTCTTTATCTCTGAAAAATGTATGGACAAAAGATATTTTAGTGTCTGTTTGCATGCTTCACAGAACTTTGGTACTTTTTCTGAGGCAGCTGCTTCACACACTACAAGTATACGGTTGGAGTTCTGGTATTTAAAGTTAGCTGTTACGAATTTTTGCATGTCATTGCATGTGTATTGATTTAGTGAAATAAAATTGTTGTGGGTGAGCACAGGGCAAAATTTTGTCCTTGTTGCATGCGAGTCATTTAATCACTTAAACTGGTCATATGCAAAGATAAGGAATACAGTTGAGTGAGGTGCTCTATCAGGCTTACAGACTTCAGGACCTTGCAAGACTGAGCCCTATCTGTGTGAGCAAACAGGGAAGGAGGGATCGTTTTCTTACTCTTCACTCCATGCAGACAGCAACCAGTGCTTCTTAATCTCAGATTGTGGCCAAATTTGGTGGATGGTGGTCCCCCAAAAGCTCTTCTGTTAGCCTTGGACCATGGCCAAACCACCACAGCGTGTGCAGCCCGAGGCATCAGTTTTCAGACGGAGGTACATGCTGTTCTGTTTTAGAAAAGTGCTCTGTGTTCTTCAGTGTCTTACGTGATGTCTAACTTCTTGTGCCCTCCTTCCCTGGGTACATGAGGTGCAGTGGAAGATGTGGGCTCAAGTGGTCGTTTCCCCCGGTCTGTTCCTAAGCGGGGAAACTTCTAAGCCTCTGTGAACAAGCCTGAGGATTTGCTTTCTGCGAGGTTGTGTGGCAACTTGTTCATACCAGCCAGCACTGACTTTATTCTGTGTTTCAAATGTGACCATATTCAAATGCAACTGATGCGGGCTGGCTTTTTTCTGGAACCCCATGCCAAAAGCCATATCGTGTTTGCACTACTGCTAGAATAGTGGTCCCATGCCATGTCTCTCTCTGGACCCCACATGTGTTACAAAAGTAACAGTGCACTACTCAACTTGTTTTTTCTGTATTTTTTTTCTTTTTTTACATGAGAGAGGTCTCCTAAATAAATTCACTAAAAAAAAAAAAAAGTCTGCAGAAATAACAGAGCTTAAAATGGATCTAATCGATCTGACTCTTCAGTGAAATTCCCAGACATTATTGATATGGTTATGGCTGGTTTTGGTGGGGGCTTTCATGGCTGCAATATCCCTTTTTTAGTACATTTGTGGGGGGATGTTTTTGACTAGCAGTCTGTTTTCATCTTTACTGCTAGGTCATGACAAAAACCTCAGTGTTTGATATGGATAACAGAGGCAAACTGCTTTTACTTTTGGATGTTATGCAGCAAATTGTATTATGTAAACAAACTGAAAGTAAGGAGAAGTCAGCAATGCATTGCCATCCACTAACATGCATTTCACACTTTTTCTGTATCAACATTTTAACAGAATATGAGTGATTGCCTCCTTTCCTTACAGGTAGCTCTTGCCAGTTTGTACATCAAGACTGGTGCCAAGAACATTCCCACAGTGTTTTTGCTGACAGATGCCCAGGTTCCAGATGAACGCTTTCTTGTGCTGATTAATGACTTGTTGGCATCAGGTGATTAGACCAACACATTTCTTGAAAGATCTTTTCCAATGACAAATGATCTGTGGTTTCATTGAACTTTAAAGAGATTATTTCTCTTTCAGGTATTTGTAGGGGGAGCTTTTAGAGAAGCCAAGTCAATCCATCCAACTCGAGCACTGAGTCTAACTTGCTTAAGAAAGCATTACCCACCGAGGAAATAAATTGCTAAGGCTTATCATGCATAAGTGCATTGATCTGGGGGGAGATGGAAATTGCTCTTTCACTTAATGCCATGTTTGCTTTGGTATGATTCCACTGACTTCAAGCAATGTCTTTGTGACTGCACAAGTGTAACAGACAGTAATGCAGTTTCACCCGTGTTTTGAAAAAGTCGAGAATCTGAATTCTGAATGTGGGGATCTAGAGATAGGTGGAAGAAAAATGGGAATAATACCGTGCTGTACAGGTGGAGAGCATCTTGAAAGATTTTTTTAAATTATTATTCATTTTTGCAGCCAGACTGGAAAACAATTTTCTAACAGCCTGTAAAAAAAGGAACCACTATTCTGAGGGATATATAATTTATGAGTGAACTTCCTATCAGGGCAAATATTTTTGTCTTTATAAAACAACGTTGTTTCCTCTTCCTTAAAAAAAGACTTGTATTTTTTAGGTGAAAAGGTGGGGGCAACAGGAGGAAACTGTTTTGTTACTTGATCTACCTATTGTCATATCATAGCTCTAGTTATGCACCTAAACCCCATTGTGCTAAATACAGCATAGAAGATTATTTTTCAGGATGTGCTGTGTAACGCTTCTCCTAACTACACCTTTGTCTTCTCACAGGAGAGTTTCCAGATCTGTTCAGTGATGAAGATGTGGAGAGCACAGTTACAGGTGTTAGAGAGAAAGCTGCTGGAAGTTCTTCTTGAGTAGAGTGTGGCTGCGGTTAAAAGTAAGGCATATCTTGGGGGCAAGAGGCAGTACTGAGCTGGTTAAAGTAACAACATATTTCAGTTGTCTTATAACGCTGCATATGTTGGTATACTTCTCTTGAAATCATACTCTCCGACATGTGACACCAAATTTGCCTCTCTCGTGTTACCCCTGTCATGGCCTGCTCTATGTGGAGGCTTGGTATATGCCAAGTTTTACTCCCAGACCTGGCTATTGACTTCTGCATGTTCATAGGAAAGTCACATAACTGCTTTGTGTCTTAGTTTCATGGTCTTATGTGTTGAATATCATGATGTGTTTGAGAGAAGTAAGATGCTGATGAGGAGCGCAGTTAGTGCAGTTGTAAATATGTTCCCTAATTACATATCCGGTAATTCTTCTGTATAGCCATCTCTTAAACATTTGCACAAATGACTGAAATTTCACAGTAAGTGTTAATCCTTTCTACTTTTCCTATGCCGTTTAAAACTGGGAAAATGAAAATATCCATGTAGCTGTTTTCAGGTCAAATGCTGTTTAGCAATACATGTTAATATGATACCACAATTACAATAAGTCTCTCTCTTAGAACTCCATTTTAGAGGCAATGTAGTTGAGCTGGGCTGTAGTTCTCTCCTGAAACCTGCAAAGCAGAAGCCTGGAACACTGGTATTTCTCATCTTTGAGAACTTTTGGTTTATGCAGGCTTCAATTTTACACATCATCTGAAACATACATATAGCCGATAAGAAAATTAGAAGTTTGAAAACCATTAACCTTTTAGAAAGAGAATGTTTTGAAAAGAATGTATGCCCCATACTTAGCACACTAAACTGATCTGTTTGGGGATGAGAAGAGCCTTCCCATAGCAGATTATGCCACAGTAGTCTTCTGTGTGGTTTTTTTTCTCCTTCTGAATTGTTTAACCACCACTGATCTAAAGAGCATTCCTATTTGGTTATGAAATTTTTCAAGTTCTTACACTTTGTAACATACCACTTTCTCTTTTTTTTCCCCTCATCTTCTCTCTCTTCCTATCCTGCTTTAATTTTGCTGATGTTCTCTCCTATCTCTAATTTTGTTGCCATCACTTCTGTCCCTCCACAAATTTCTTCTGTAACTTAAAGGCCAGTGGAGACTTGTACAGGATCTAATGTGACATTCTATATCGTTTTTACTTTTCTGGACTTCAGTGACATGGTCAATAGTGGTGCTTACAGTCCATGTATCTATTTCTAGTCAGCGCTATTTGTCTCTGTTTCATGACCATTGCATTTGTGTACATTTTTTAAGAAAGGACAGGAAAAAAATTATGCTGTCTAATATCTTTCTTGATTTTTCTTCTTTCCCATTTCTTTTCCTTTGTGTTTTCCTTGCCTCCCCAATAATTTCTTCCTTTTTTTTTAAGGGCTTTTTGAAAGCCAGCTTTCAAACGCCTTTTACCTTGCAACCATTTCACCAGTGCCCCACTGTGAAAATTAGCACTTTTGGAGGCAAGAACAGGAGATAGCTATTCATGTTGCAGGGAAGCAAAGTAGAGACGTTATAGTACTGGAGGAGACATAAATTTCATGAGTTAACACGTTGGCAGATATCAGTATGGACTTTTAGCTAGTGCTGAGTGATCTATCACCTCTTCCTTTCCCTAGATTTGAAGAATAAAAGACTAATAAAATGTGAAAGAGAACAAAAGGGAGAATTTAGACAGTTTCGGAATGTTAAAGCTTAGTGAAGTGATATAGTCTCGTTTTCCCATTTGATTTTAAAAAATCAACATCCTACATTAAGCCACATTTCCTTTGTGCTCACCTACTGTTTGTGATGAGGAATCAGGAACCCAAACTACACAGTACAATTCTTTGAACCACCATAGCTCTTTTGGTTTTGTGTTGGTTTTGTTTTGGTTGTTTTCAGTCTGGGACTTGCAATCAATTCTGCTGTTAACGTACTGAGAACATGCCATGAATGTAGGCACAAATTTATGTCAGGGTAAGTTGGAAGTGGATTGCACTATTATAAAATATGGCTCCACAACTGAAGTGCGTGCGAGGACATACGTACACCTGAGGATTTCAAAATCTTTCATGATGAATGATGAAATAAATTAAAAAGAATGCTGCTCAAGAAAACAAAGCTGATGGCCAAACACTGTGAATGGTAATGTGCTGACAGTGCTAAGCCATGCCGTTGCATAGGCTAAGAGGTTTCTAAGGCTCACAGTGATTTACTGGAGCTCCAGAAGTTTTTCAATATCCCACATGTATGCAGTAATCACTCTTAAATACTCTGCAAATGACCAATTATTTTTTTAATAAAAGTAAAGGCAAGAAGCAATTATTTCTTGAAAGCATGGATATGAGGCATAGCCGATCAGTCCTGCCATCTCTTGAGCACCATCTGATTTTATTTTATTCCTTTGCTCATGGCAACCTTTCAATATTTTCCCAAAAATGGTAACACCGTGCCTAAATGCATGGCTGAGTCCTGCACAAATATACTCTTAAATGTACTCTTTCCAGTAAACACACTCTTTACAGCGTTTCATCCTTGCATGTATTCTGAGTTCTACACTTCCTACTAGATCATCTCAGTTTCTTCAGTGCTCTTAAGCGTTACTATATATTCTAAAGCCATGCGTGCTTTATGGCTTTTCTTCTGAACAGAATCTCTGTTACTCAGTCCACGTGCAGCTCGTTTTCTTCATGAGCTGCTGATCTCTGCTACAAATACTTGCTCTTCCTTTCTTGAACAAGTTAACTGTTGTGCAGTTTCCTCATGCTTCCAATCATGCAGTCCCTCAGTGGTTGTTGTGAAGTCCCAGTGTTAAGAACTTAATCTGCTGGTTTTGGGGGAATACTATTTCTCCAATTTACTTCCAATAGGTAGGCTTGGCTGGACTACTTTAGTCATTGCATCCTTATAGTGACCTCCTCCTTGCATAGTCCCGTCAGTATTTAGCTGGCTCCCCATTTTCTAAGGAACTTAGCAGCAAATCAGTTTCATACTTCAGCCAGAATTAATGTCATGCATAGGCAGGGCAGGTGCCCTGCCTCACCACAGGCATCCTTGTCTGTGCTATTACTATTACTTTGCTTTTAAATAATAAATAAAAATAATATAATAATAATAAAAAAGTGATCACGAGAAGGTAGAGTGTGATCACAAGAAGATAGAGTTCAGCATTAAGTGCAATATGAACAAAATGACAAGTAGGGTTGAAATGTTAAACTTCAGGAGGGCTAACTTTGATCTCTTCAAGAAATTGATGGGAGAAATCAAATGGGAGAGGGCTCTAGAGGGTAAGGGGGCTCAAGAGAGCTGGCTGATATTCAAGCACCAGCTCCTCCAAGCTCAGGATCGGTGCATCCCGAAGAGCAAGAAATCGGGCAAGGGAAGGAGACCTGCATGGCTGAGCAGGGATCTTCAGAAAAAGCTCAGGTGGAAGAAGGGAGTTTACAAGATGTGGAAAAGGGGGCTGATGACTTGGGATGAGTATAAGAATGCTGTCAGGGTATGCAGGGAAGAAACGAGAAAAGCCAAGGCAGCCTTGGAATTGAACCTGGCGAGGGATATCAAGACCAATAGGAAGGGTTTCTTTAAGTATATAGGAGACAAAAGGAAAACCAGGGAAAATGTGGGCACGCTCTTGAACGAGACGGGTGCTGTGGTGACGGATGATGCAGAGAAGGCAGAGTTGCTGAATGCCTTCTTTGCTTCTGTCTTCACTGCTCGGGCCAGCTCTCGGGAGTCCCAGACTTTGCAAGTAACAGAGAAGGTCTGGAGGAAGGAAAACTTTCCCTTGGTTGAAGAGGAACAAGTTAGAGAACAATTAAGTAAACTGGATACCCACAAGTCCATGGGGCCTGATGGGATGCACCCATGAGTGCTGAGGGAGCTGGTGAAAGTCATTGCTGGGCCGTTCTCCATCATCTTTCATAGGTCCTGGAGAACAGGTGAGGTGCCTGAGGACTGGAGGAAAGACAATGTCACTCCAGTCTTCAAAAAGGGCAAGAAGGATGACCAGGGAAACTACAGGCCAGTCAGCCTCACCTCCATCCCTGGAAAGATGATGAAACAGCTTGTTCTGGGCATCATCTCAAAGCATCTGGAGGAAAAGAAGGTTATCAGAAGTAGTCAACATGGATTCACCAAGGGGAAGTCATGTCTGACTAATCTGATAGCCTTCTATGATGGCATGACTGGATGGGTGGATGAAGGGAGGGCAGTGGATGTTGTCTACCTTGACTTCAGCAAGGCTTTCGACACTGTCTCCCACATCATCCTCACAGACAAGCTTAGGAAGTGTGGGTTAGATGAATGGACAGTGGGGTGGATTGAACAGTGGCTGACAGATAGAGCTCAGAAGGTTGTAGTTAGTGGTGCAGAGCCCAGTTGGAGGCCAGAAACAAGTGGTGTCCCTCAGGGGTCAGTACTGGGTCCAGTCCTGTTCAATATATTCATCAATGACCTGGACGAAGGGATAGAGTGTTCCATCAGCAAGTTTGCTGATGATACAAAACTGGGAGGGGTGGCTGACACGCCGGAAGGCTGTGCTGCCATACAGCGTGACCTGGACAGGCTGGAGAGTTGGGCGGAGAGGAACCTTATGAAATTCAACAAAGGCAAGTGTAGGGTCCTGCATCTGGGGAGGAATAACCCCATGCATCAGTACAGGTTGGGGGCTGACCTCCTGGAGAGCAGCTGTGTGGAAAGGAACCTGGGAGTCCTGGTGGACAACAGGATGACCATGAGCCAGCAATGTGCCCTGGTGGCCAAGAAGGCCAATGGCATCCTGGGGTGTATCAAGAAGAGTGTGGCCAGCAGGTCGAGGGAGGTCATCCTCTCCCTCTACTCTGCCCTGGTGAGGCCGCATCTGGAGTACTGTGTCCAGTTCTGGGCTCCCTGGTTCAAGAAGGACAAGGAACTGCTGGAGAGAGTCCAGCAAAGGGCTACAAAGATGATTAGGGGATTGAAGCATCTTTCTTATGAGGAAAGGCTGAGGGACTTGGGGCTTTTCAGTCTAGAAAAAAGAAGACTCGGGGGGGATCTTATCAATACTTATAAATACTTAAGGGGAGGGTGCCAGGTAGATGAGAAGAGTCTTTTTTCAGTTGTGCCCAGTGATAGAACAAGAGGTAATGGGCACAAACTGGAGCACAGGAAGTTCCATCTAAACATGAGGAGGAACTTCTTTCCTTTGAGGGTGGCAGAGCACTGGCACAGGCTGCCCAGAGAGGTGGTGGAGTCTCCCACACTGGAGATATTCAAAACCTGCCTGGACGCCGTCCTGTGCAACTGCTGTAGGTGTCCCTGCTGTGGCAGGGGGGTTGGACTTAGATGATCTCCAGAGGTTCCTTCCAATCCTGACGATACCGTGATACTGTGATACTGTAATTTCCAAATCCTCTTTCATTGGGACATGTTAGCATTTTCCTTGTGGTCTGTTTTGCCACTGATGGAACATCTCTTTTATCTGTGAATCTGAGAGGAACTTTTGCAGATCCATCACAGCGTTTGGCCAGCTCTTGTGGTTTTTCATTTGAGGGCATAAATGCACATGCTTATCAGCCTGCTGCTTTAACCCCAGCCAAAGAGAACCATGTTTTTAGGGTTTCTGGTTCTATGTTAAACTAGTACTAACCCGAGATGTGATTATATTTGTCTGATTCAATGGGAAATAAAGGTTCAAGAGATCACGCTGTCTATCACATGATCAATCCCACCTCCCAAGTAATTCCTGAACTTGCCAACCAATTGCCACCAAGGAGGCAGGTGGATCAGGGACAGACAGACACAGTTACTGCTCCCCTACCAAAAGAAGGCTCAGTTATGCTATTAGGCAGCTAAGAAGCTACCACACAGAATCACAGAATAGTCAGGGTTGGAAGGGACATCTATCAAGGGTTTGTAAGTTCTGTAGCACACAAAATAGCTTTTTCTGCAGTTGGCAGGCTCTTACAGAGTTTCTGTTTCTCTATGAAAAGCTTCAGGCTTTTCTCATTTGGATGTCAGCCATCTCTTCTTGAGTACTGAGAGAACTGATTTTTAAGGATACATCTATATTAGTAAATTTATGAGGTGTGTTTTGTGACCCTGAGGACTAGTGGCATGACATGGTTGGCATCCACATGGCTTAGCTTTTCTCTTGCTCTGCTCACAAAATTATGGCATCATTGTAGGGCTGGCTAGGAATGATTCCTAGTCTGTGTACCTCCTTACTCCTGCTGCAGCACTATTTAGTTTCCTATGGGTACAACCATGCAAGTGAGTGTGCTAATACTTAAATAGGATGGGTCCTGTCAGACCAGTGGTCAAGTGTGTCATAGAATCCTCTAGGTTGGAAGGGACCTTTAAGATCATCGAGTCCAACCATCAGCCTAGCACTGCCAAAACCACCACTAGACCACGTCCCTAAGCACCACGTCTACTTGTCTTTTAAATACCTCCAGGGATGGCAATTCCACCACTCTTTAGTTTATCAGTATTAAGATACACTGTTTTCTGTCCTGCTCTACATTCGCTAGGTAAACCTAGAGAGCTTGCATATCTGAGATAAGCAGGAAGAAATTGAACTAAAAAATATAGTGTAAGAGACACGTCTGTAGTGAGAGTGGCATGTGAGTGTGAGGCTCAAATGGGATGTTTGGGAAAAGAGAGGTTTTGTTTTCTTAGGAGTGGTGAATGCTACATGGCAATTGATATTAATTTCACATGATACCAGTTCTTAGGTCCACACTGACCGTTTTCATTATGCAATTGTGCAAATTCGAATCTTAAAAATGTCAGATGAAAGTCTCTTACACAGTGCCTCTCAGTCCGCATTTCTTTCAAAGAAAGGGATGGGTCTGTCTTGGAGAACTTCCTAAGTTTTTCTATTTCTATATGAGATACCCCTCACTGTAACATTTATATCCTGGTTATCTTGCAAGAAATGAAGCATTTCTTACATGGAGCATTTCGTATTCCTTTTTTTTTTTTAATCTCTGTCAAATTAGGATGTCATTTATGCCCTGGGCAGAAGATAAATGTTTTCAAAATATGACTGCCTTGCTTAAGCAAAGATTGTTCAAAATGTAGTCAGTAATAATTACTCATTTTTCCTCACAGCTCTCTTGTTATCAGATCACATGACATCTTCACTATTCTGCATGCAAAGCAAGCAGTGCACAAGGTCCTTTATAATATTGGGAATTCACTGAGGAAAATGCAGATGAGCCCTGAAAACATGCTGCATCAAATCCTTGCCTGATATGAATTTACCAAACTTCACTAAAGCCAAAGGAGATAGAAGCCTTATGCCATGTTGAGGATCTGGTTACCTGCTTTTTATGACTACCTTTTCAAGTATATGCTGTGTCCTGTGTCTGTGTTGTCCACAAAGAATAATTAATAAAGACATAAATATTTAATTAGGGTAGTACATCATACCTAGGGCTGTGCTGGAATTTTCTGCCTGACACAATATAGTAAAAATCACTCAGTTGTAACTTTGTGTTTTAGAGAAAAGTAATGGAAATTTTAAATAGTGCATTTGAATTTGAGTTCTAGAACCAGCTATTCTAAGAAGTAATGTATTACAGGATTGAGAAATTGTTCTTCTAAACTTAGTTCTGACATGATAATCTACAGAGTTTGTGTGTAGGTAACTAAGTTTACCTATTGCTACTTTTTAATTGGATTGAATTGTTTCTCTTCATTCTGTGCAAGGCTTCTAGGACTCGGGTCTACTGCTGTTCTTTTTATTATTGGCTTTTGCAGATCCTCTCATCTAGTCCATCTCTTCTTAGCCTTCATAGCCATTCTTTTCAGCTGTTATCTTCGGCTTCGTAATCTGCACTTGTGAAATAACAGCTAGGTATTTGAATACATCTGCATTGCAAGCAAAAGATTGGTGTATCTGTATTTCATGTATACTAAGTTCACCTGCCTTTAAACTAGCGGTTTTCAAGAGCATTGTTAGTATAGTTATGACAGTCGTGTCCAGGATACTTACTCAGGTGTATTTCCTTTTCCTTGGTTGGACTTTCCAGCCAAATAATCCTGGTAGGACAAGTGTGTGCCTCCTATTTCGTGTAAAGACTTTCACTAGGACTTGCTTACCATGTTTAGCAACTTGTGCTAGATACGCTGTTGCTTCAACCCTTTCTCTTCTGTTTGCCTTCTCTTATCACTCTGTTGACCTCCTATTCTGTACTTATTTGTTATGGGAGTTAACTGTTGAGAGGCTTTTGTGTCCTGTGGTTCTCCACATGAATTCCAGTAGTACAGTGCTGGACAAACATGACATTACAATGAAGATTAGAATGTACTACTATAATGTACTCTTTAAAACTTTCAGAAGTTTTTTTTTGGAGGGGTGGCCAAGGGCAAGGAGAGAACAGATGGGTTCTGGGTATGACTTAGTAAATCTAGAATTTAGATGCTAGGATAAAGTTAAAAGTAAACAATCCTGAAAGGGTCGGTATTATCTTCTCAGGGATCTGCAGTTCATATGAACTAATGCAGCTCCATATAGATACAAGTAGTTCTTTTAAATCTCTCCTAACAAATTACATACTGGATAGACAAAGCACCTTCTCCCCAAAAGTTCATCATACGATTGATATAAATAGGGCATAAATAGTAATCATTCCATACAAAGAAATGTTTAATATTTAGGGAGGATAAAATATTACTTAGGGTACAAGACTAAGGAAAACACTAAATTCTGATTTGAGTTTGGCAAATGGTCTGAGACTTTGATTTGGACTCTTCTTGCAGCCCAGTACTTAGGGAGTTAAGTCCAAATATGAGCAATGTGAGAAGTGTAGGAGGGTGTAGAAGATGTAACTTCTAGCAAGACTGTGTATGGTTTGCAGCTTTGGAGGTGTGATAGATTCAGTTTGGCATCACTGCTATAGCAAGGGCACTTGTGAGAAGCACATCAAAGCAGGGACAGATATCTCTGGGCTCTCTGTGACTGCTGCTGCCGTAGCAGGGATAGCATGCAGATCTGAGAACGTGGCTGCTAGAGGAATGAGAGGAGACAATGAGGTGCCCCAAGCATCAGCATTGCTCACCATGCCTCTGATGTTATAACTGAACATAGAATTTTGACAGAAAATGAGGTGACAGGAATGAGACAGAGACACAATATCTAATTGAAGAATATGTGGTATAACAGAGAAGAAACTTCAGAAAACTCACAGAAGTGTCCAAGGTCTTTGAGAATCACGAACCAGACCTAGACCTTCATGTACATTTCTTCTCTGAATCAGAGTTTTGGGATGGACACCATTTATTCTTGTATGTTTTGATTGTTTCTTCTGTGTTTGCCCTTCTTTCCCAGCAGCCTGATAAAATTTTGCTGTAAATTCTGAGATCTTTCTGGGGTCTTTGTACAGTCTTAGTGTAGTTTTCATCACGTGGCTAGAATGGATTTCTACATGGACGTTTCTGCAATTTGCCTCTTCATTCTGAACACAGTCAAAGTAGATGACATTTTCTTCTGTACCTTAGACCTGCTTGCTGATTGGCCTGTCCTTGTAACAGCCCTGGACAACCTGGACTCCATTGTGGTTTTGCGTGGGTGCCTAAATTCTTGAAGATGGGGGAGCACATTACCTTCCTGCAAATATGAGAACATGCCCTGCTGTTTTTAATTCTTGCAGGAGTCAAAGGTCACAAGTGATTTAAAACCAGTGGTTTCTCTCGCTGACACATTCTCAAGTACTTCCTAGACAACTGTGCAAATCGCCTGTGGTTAGAAGACTTTTAGGTTCATGTCAGAGAGGTATTTTTATCTGTTTGACAATAAACTAGATCAGTAGGGGGACCAGAATAACTACAGCAATACAAAACTCTGTTTTAACATGAAATAGTTCTCTACATCCCATTCCATGAGACAGAGAAAAAATGTGCTATGAGACCTTGTAGCTCTGGGAAACTGGTAGTCATGTTGGAAATGGAGTAAGTGGTAGTGAATACCCTCCATTAAGAAGTATAAAGAAGTAAATGGATTAAAAATGGTGGAACATGTAGTTAATTCACAGTGCAGTCTAAAGCATGGGCTCGGGGGCTCTAATTTATTGAATATTTATGGTTCACTCACCAGTAAAGATTTCAGTGAATTCTTCTCTATTTTATGCCCCATTAACTATTTTAGTCTGCATCATTTCTCTTCCTGTCTGTCACAACACGGGAGACTATCATTGCTTCTGTTTGCTTTCCTTGCGTCTTCCTCTTACCCTTTTCCAGGTCTGTCTTTTTTTTCTTTTAAGATTGTTTCACGTCTTCTGCCTTTCACCTCCTCTGTTTCCACCATGGCTCACAACGTAAGGGACCACTTGTGCTTTTCTTGCTGTTACACTCGGCCATGTCACACCCTTCTGAAAATGGTGTCACTGATCCAAAGTCTTCAATAATCTCAAAATTCCACTCAGTTTGTGAAGCCATGGGAAAGAAGTTTTTTGTGAGATAGAGCCTGACCAGTGCATATGACCAAAGACCATTTCTTAACTGATTTTGCTAAAAAGGATGAGAATAAAAAAATAACAAACCTTGTGGTTCAGCAGAAAATCCAAGCTTTACAAAATGTTTAAATGTCCCAGGAAACAGTTTCTCTTCAAGAGGGTTCTCTGAATAATGGTAAAGGATTTCTTTGTTTTGACTTAGTTCTACTGAAACTTACTCATCTTTGCTCATAACTAAAGGTTAATTGCAGGAATTGTTGTCTTGTGTTATCCAGTGCAGAGATGTATTTTTAGAAACTATGAGATAGTGGCAAGTCTTTTCCATTTGCCATGTAATCTTCTTTCCAGATACCCTAGAAGCTTTTTCCACTGTTACTATCTACCCATCACTTTCTCACTCTTCTCTGACTGCTTTAAAACCCAGTGAAGTACTGTCCCAGGTCAACCTCCTCCTTTCTTCACTCCTTTTTTCCTTTCTTTTCTTTCAACTTTCTGCACTTCCTTTTTTCATCCAGTTTTCTCTTAATGTCAGTTCCTGATTACTCCAGAGGCAGAATGAATCTGTCACTTTCCTGGTGTGTCGGACTGGGCTCTGTTCTGCCTCTTTTTGGTGTTGGGGAAGTGAAGTTCTGATACCATTTGGATATTTTCTGTTGGAATTAATATCAATGCCGTATGGTTTGACAAGCCCTGTAGAGCAAAGCATAGAAATGTATAGGAGAGAATCCAGTCCTGTCTAAACAGCCTGATGTCTGTCACTTTGCTAACTAACCAAAAGCAAATACAATGGCCAAAACAGGTGCCAACTGCAGTAAACAGGTCCACAGATACAACTGAGAGACTAGAATAACCCTTCCTTCCCAAATGGGAGTTGCTTTGGGTAGGCCTGGGGATATTAATGGCCAATCTGTTGTGGTTTAGGCTGAGCGGCAGATGCCCCCCCCACACCTCTGATAAGATAAGAGAGAGGCAGAGGAGGGAAAGAGAGACTTATGAGTTTAGAAGAACTAAACTACTTTAAAGAAATATTAATAATAAAATAAAAAGAAAATAATGAAATACATACAAAAGCAAATCAAGCTCCCAGGATGACAATTACGTCACCAGCTGGCACTGGGGGAGTCCCAGGCTGGACTCAGTGATGGACAGGAACTGGATTCTGGATCTGAATTCAGGATCAGGATCAAAGGCAGACGAACAGACAGTCCTCCTCGGACGCCGGCCACTGAAGAAAGAGCACTGACCCCTTTGATCCCTCAGCTTTTATAGTGAGCATGAGGCAGATGGGATGGAACTGTTGGTCAGTTTTGGGTCACCTGTCCTGTCCGCTCCCTCCCCTGCAGGTGGGACTCCTCTACGCTTTTCCGCTTCTGACCCCCTCCAAACGGAGCACACATAACCGAGTTATCTGCCTTGGGTGTTACCAGCAGTAAGTGTAAGCAGCGAGCCTCTCTGCATACCATGGCCTGGGCATCAGCTATCAGCACAGGTCTTATCACTCTGAGAGCAAACACTGTCCTGCACAATGTGCCGTTAATTTCAGTAGTTAGAAGAGGCCCAGCTAAGACGCAAAGTTACTGAACAAAATTGGTCCCGTTTTACCTCAAACCAGGACACAATCGCAGATTTATTTTCCGTTGAATATTTTAGCCTACCCTTGTTCGGACATCCCTTTCCCACTTTTGTAGAGAATAGTCCCTAAAAAACACACATACAAACTAAGATCCAGATCTCCCGGTCTTCCCCGTTCTTTCAGTGGGGGTTGCAGCGCGTATTAGAACGGTGTAAAGCAGCAGGAATAGATTCAGCAGCTCAAGAACGGGGGTTTGTGTCACCGTGACCAGCTGAATGTGCGCCTCCTGGCTGGCTGCGTGCAGCCAGCTCCTGTGGCTTCGTTAGTATTTATAGCTATCAACCCGAGTGACTGATACCGGCGTGGAGACAGGGGAAGGCGGCTGCAAGTATGCTGTGTTTGTACACTGGAAAGGGAGAAAATTGATTTGCCCGAGGTAGCTGGCGAAGTTTATTAGCTGCCAAATTTGGTTTGGAGCCTCAAATGTGCACTGGCTGACGCTGGGCCACCATTTGTTGCATGCTTTTCTCTGACCAACTTGCCGTGTGATTCTTTTTACTCCCTTTTCCCTCCCTCCTCTCCGCAGATATCGCTCTGTGTTTCTCTGCGGGCGGTGCCACGCTGCCAGGGCAGCTCGGAAGTTCCCAGCTGTGGTGAACTGCACCGCTATTGACTGGTTTCGTGAGGCGGCGCGCGGGAAGCCCCGCGTGCCGGCAGCAGAGGCTGGTTGTGGGAAGCCGAGGGGGTCGAGGTACAGTTTCAAGCTCCGTCAGTCTTCTAAGAAAGCAGCTGAGACCTTTGAAAGATTGATAACTGAATGAGCTGAAAGAAACCAACTGCTCTTTTGTTATTCCTTCTTGCCACACTTGTTGCCTTTGGTGTTGTTCGAGCTCACCCCTGCTTAGAAGCTGAATTTTTATGGTGTGTCACTGCCCAGTTCCTTCAGCGGAATTGAGAGAACTGTCTAGCACCAGCAGAGAAGTGAGGGGGAAAGAAGAGAGGCGTGTAATTCACAGCACTGTCTTTGCAGAATCCTTCAAGTCTGGGCTTTGTAGGATCCTATAGGTACAGAATTTGTTTGATTCTTTTCAATACAGTTAAATATATTTCACCTAGTGCTGTCGCAAGCGAGGCTGAAATATTGCAGGTGCGCAGTCCAGGCTAACTGAAGAAAAGTTTTCTCTCTGTCCAGCCAACTAAGCGAGTAAAAATTTCCCCCTATAACCATATGGCAAATGCATTGAGAGTTTTAATATCTGGGTGAATTTATTCTCTTTTTGTTCCCGGCTGATCTGGAATGTGACTCGTTTAATTTTCAGAAAAAAATAAAAATAAAAAAAAATCATGCATTAGTGGGTTTCCCTTTCAGGGAAAAGGAATATTGTCATATTCTTCTAAGAGTTTTAACTAGCTTGCCTCTTTGTCCCACCCAGCGTGGGACAATAGTGTCGTGCTGGGCAGTGAGGCTGCTCAGGTATTTGCTGGTGGAGTAATTCACGCAGATCCAGAAAAGATTTACTTTCAGCGATCGCAGTTGCAGTAGTTTCAGTGTGGAGTGCTGTTGTATTTGGGACCATTCATTTGCGTTAGGGATTTATAATCATGAGAGGCTGAGGATTTCGGGAATGCCCAAGGAAAGAGCCTTCTGGTTTTAGCCAAGGGTGTAGCACCCAGCTCGTGGGCAAACCTCTGCGCAAGCCATTGATGCATTTACAGCATTTGTCCTCCGTTTAAACCCCTACAAAATACAGGGAGTCGTCAGGAGATGAAGGCGAAGGAGAGGGGAAACCTGCAGGGGTGCCTGGGGCCGGGTACCCCGCGGGTCCTTCCCCTCGCCGGGGCTTGTGCGAGGCCGCGGGCATCGGCCACCGCGGGGCGGGGGGCGGCGGGGTCGGTCCGGCTGCCGGCGGCGGGGGCGGCCGCGCTCCCGCGGCATACGGATGCCTCCTATAGGCCTGGAAGGGAAAGAGGAGATGTTTGCAAGTCCTTGGCGTTTCTCTTTTCCATCAGCACCTCCTGCTTTATTTTCACAGCTCTCAAGAGATTCGAGGCGTTATTATGGTAGTTATTTCTTGTCCTGTGGACTATGGGAGGGCCCCCCCCCCCCTTTTTATTTTTTTTTTTTTAGTGAGACCAATTTACGTATTCCCATTTATTTGAAAGAAACTGTTAGGATTTTACAGAGAAAAGATAATAGAATTTGTTTTGACTTAAATACATTATTTTTTCAGGTCCTTAACTGATTATATTTTCTCCTTTGAAATTACATCTGCTCATCAGAATTTAAGCTTTTAATATTGAAACTGTTTTTGGGGGGGGTAATTTTTTTTTTTTTTTTTTAATTTAAGCATTGCGTTCCTATATAATTCCTTTTGTAGATATAATTCCTTTTGTAGATATTTCGGAAAGAATTCATGGATCCAAGCAACTCTTTATGAGTCTCTTTTGCACATTGGTGTTAACTGCTCCTAGTAAATATCTTTCCTATTCAGTTCCCAGCAAGTGAAATAAATGGCAACTGACAAATTAACATGACACTTTATTGAGAGTGAGTTAAAGTTTCTGTGTCATCAGCATATGTAGAGCAGTACTGTGTGCCTGAGTCACGTCTGCATGTGCAGCTGACAGCAGAAAGCAAAAAATATTAGAAGGAGACCCGGGAAGGATTTGAAAGCGATGGAAAAAGCGAACCCAGAACAGAAGTGCTGAAATAACAGAGAAACTATGACAGTGTTATGGGGGGAGAGAAGGGAGACTCAACCAAGAGAGGTGGCAGAGAAGCAAAACCGAACCAGAAAGGTAGGAGAGGTGTAGAGCAAAGAGTCTGAGGAGGAGTAAAAGGGAGGTGAAGGGAGAACGATCACAGAAAAACAGTTAGTAAAGGGAGGGGTGACAGGAGAGTTGCAGGGGTGTATTAGGACATCAAAAGAATGAGAGGGGCTGGGTGGAAAAGGACCACCCTGAAGAAGTGGAAATCTTAGCTGCAGTCTGCCATCCCCTTTCCAGGGCTCATGTATGCCCGGACTTCTGAAACATACTGTAATCATGCTGTCCCATATGATAAGCAGCGCGAGGTCTACTACTGAGTGGTTATTTTGGCATAATTGACACTTAGCTCCTAATTGTCCTTTTTCAGAGCTTCCAAAAATACAGTAATAGTAATTGATTATTTTTTGTTGTTGTTTGTCACTGTATAACAATTTTACAGATTATTTTTAATTAGGGTAGCTTGAAGTTAAACTAATGATCTTTCTTTTTCTTCTTCAAAGTTCAATACAAATATGACATCATATCTACATTGCTTTAACAAAAACTGAAAAAATTCTGGGTTTAAATGGTGAGAGAAAAACATAAAAAATTCACAGCGACTGTGGGAGTTGAAGGAAGATTCTCCATCCCTTTACCTTCAAACCAAGTCTAGGTACTTTTCTGGAAGATGCAGTTTATCCAGGGAAGAGTGGGGCGGGGGCAGATTGAGCTCAGCATGGGGACGGTGAGCTGCAGCGTCAGGATGTGCTGCGAAGGATGCTGTGAACATCCCTTCTGCCCTGTGTGGAAGTATCCAAACAGAAAGAACAAGTGATCCGCCCTAATTACGGTGCCTGTTGAAAATAAGTCCCACGAGCCCCTTTTCACTTGGAAGGACATTGGTCATTATGTGGGTTAAGGACAAGAGACAGTGAGTTCAGAGATATTTGGAGGGAAATGGAGAGTATCAGAAATTTAATCAATTTGAATGTCTTTGATTTCTCGGGAGAAAAGAAAGGAAAAGAGCCCTCTTCTGTTTCAGTACTCAAATTGCTAAACTTAATTTTAAACGAGCACAAGAAAAGAACACTGCGCAGCAGTTCTGAAATCCATGTACTGAGCTTAATGAACTTACAAAAGTGCCTTTATATCTCATTTGTTATAAAATATAATCTATAATATTTTAAAATAATGTCTCTGTCTTCAAATTGAACATGACAGGCAGTCTATCTTCCTTACTGGGAAAAGCGTCCTATGTGACACCTCTGCTGGTGTCACATATCAGCTCTGAGTGTAGAATAAAAAAGTCAGGATTGTTTAATCCATCCCTTTGAAAATAACAGCAATGCACATCTCTGCCCTCTCCTTTGACAATTTTCCTGTTGCTGTCTTATATGCTGTTCCTCTGGTACTCAGCACCAAACAGCACAGACTATGAAGCATACCAAGGATAAATTCTTTATGCTTTTAGTTTATCATACTCCATAGTATTTTACAACATGCGGTATGGCAAAGAAGCAGCCTGAAGTAATTCTTTTTTGCCTTCTTCCTTTCCGTCTTACACTTCCTACTCCTCCACCCACGCGCTTCCCAGTTACCTCTTCCTTCAAACACTGATTAGGTTTTATTCTCATTTTTTATAACTGCCCGCAGGATGCATTCAAGTTCGGTGGCATTGGTCTTTTTTGCTCTTTGCTTGCTGTGTTTCATCCTAGCTCAACTTAACTGCAAAGGGCCAAGATTTATCACTTTGGTAATGACTAATTTACATCCTGAGGGAAAGTGAAAGGGCAAAGCTCCTGTCTAAGCTATACTCATAACTTGCACTGGGTTTGGTTTTTTTATGCGTGCTGAAAAGCCAGTCAGCCAAGGCCTAGAATAGAGAGACTGCATAAGAATGAACAGACTTCACCCTTATATTTTGTTTCAGGTTGTGTATGGGTTTATTGCTCAGTTGTCTTTCGGACTATTGAATCGGTTTGAATCGTACCAGCCTAATCTTCATTATTGGCTTCAAGCTATTTTATGCTTTCTCGTGAACTGCAGTTAAATCAGATTTTGTTACTGTATCCACTCTTTTTTGTTTGCTTTTTTTTTTTAATAAAGAAGGCTAAATTAGCAATAATAATTTCCTTTGCCTACAACCCTGAATGGGCATGTATTGAAAAGTACAATGTAGTATTAAAAAAAAAAAAACCTTGGAGATAAATGAATGGCAGAATAAATAATTTATGCTAATGAAATTACTGCAATTAGTAGTTCCACAATGACCCTTTTAAAAGCCACAGCTGTTAATGTCAGGAAGTGCTGTCACCGCTGACCTTATCATAAGAGAAAGTGACAAATTGAAAATGCAGGGAAGACCAATCCTCAAAGAGGTCTGTTCGGGAACGATTAGTGTTTTCTGAAAACCAGTGTGAATTACAACCAGCTGCTCTCTGGCTCGGCGTGTCTCCCATGCTGTGCCATTTTGTTAAGCTCGATAACAATAGTTATTTTGCCCCATTGAGACAAGTTGTCTCGGGCCACTTCCAGCTCTACCGGAACCCTCTTCTTCCCTCACTGATTTACAAATGAAACTGTTGTTAGAGGGCTTTTCAGGGCTGCTGAGTAGAGACCTCTCATAAGGATCATGTGGAAGGAGGTTGCCTTTCGCGAGGAAGCGCTGTACTGCAGGGTGCGTGTGTGTCACGAACAATGAAAAAAGGAGAAAAAGGCTGAAACGCATTTCAGTTGGGAGCCAAGTGCTGCTCAAATCTGCATAAAATGTTCATTCCTGCTGACTAGCCTTCCTTTTATGATTTTATTTGTAAGATGAATTTACGCTAGCTTTGCCTCAACTAATGATGTTCTGATTTTTTTTTTTGTAAAGCAATTTATTTCTGCTTTCCCTAAATGCAAATCATTCTTTATTTAGTCCTTGTTTTAATTTCTGTTTTTGTAATCACATGCGAAATAAGTATTCTTCTAAACTAGCTTTTAAAAGTCACAGGAAAATAATGAGGTTTCTTACTGAGAAAAATGGCCAGTCTTTGTGCGTCAACCTGATTGTAATATTAATGATGTAGGCTTAAAACATTTAACTGCATCAACAGCCACTCGTGAGCAATTTTCCCAAAGTTCCCTAAGCATTATTGACAATGCTTTGGTAAATTATGTGTGACTTTCCTAAGAGTTGGTGTAGCTCATTTAATTCATATTAATTGATTTTTAGGCTTCCCTTGATTAATTGAACTGGGTTCGTCTTGTACAGAATGCAATAAATAATCATTAAAATGAGGGAGATGTGACTCCACAAATTACAAAGTTTAAGAATGCTAGAAGTCATAGAGGACAAAATGGAAGTTTGTTACAGTGATGGAGTTAAATGGGTTTACTTAGTATTTCCCTGATAATTTTGCATACAATGCTCTTGCTTAGGCATGTATATGCATATATTCTAGTAATATAGGTAGATAGGATCCCTTAAAACAAACAAAAATGAATCTGGGGGGTTTCTTATTTCATCTTTATCCTGAGGAAGTATACTGTAATTCAACGTAGTGTAGTAGCATCTTGTATTTGCTAGTTCAGTTTTCAAAAAAATTTAGAAAAAGGACCTTTGCGCTTTAGTCCTGGAACTACCTCTCTTGTTGCTGTGAGAGGTGCATAAAGACAGGCATTTTACCTCTGTATTTTGCTCAGAAATACATGACTAAATGACCATCTGGAGCTGTTTTAAATATGCTTATCCTGTTTTGGTTATCATACAGGGTGCGAAAAGCTTTTCCAGTATCACGGTTTCATTTTCCTCCCTGTGATAAGAGAGAAAACCCATGTAGTGCTGTGTGGCAACCAGCACAGCCCCCTGGGACCGCAGAACCACTCTGGGGTCCTTTCTGCAGTGTGCTGAGATTTGCTTGGAGCTGGAGGTATATTTCGTGGTTTGACACCTGGTGGCACGTAGGGAAGAGGTGTCAACTGTGAGAGGTCAGAGTGACTCTGAACGCCATTAAGTTGTAACTACTTTTCTGGTCAAATACCCCTTGAAACTGATAGAAGGCCTCTTCAGCACAGAAATGTTGCTGATTTTCTGACGTTTTATAGTATGTAGAGACTCAGCTTTCAGAAGCACTCCACAGTGGTCTAATCCTGCCCTTGCAGCAGGTTATGTTAATTTATTGCTGACTTTGACAAGCACAGATAAGCAGAGATTTGTACAACTTCAGAAATCTAAATCATGGATTCCAGTTTTGTTCAATCTGAAGTTAATGGCATAAATGCACCTCGCTCTGAATAGGAATTTAATTATATATGAGGTATGTGGGGATCCGTATCATTAGAGTAACCACTCTGTTGTATTTCTTTAACCTATACAGGATTTTTCTTAAATGGGATTTCCAGAGGTGAAATAGAAAATACATCTAATATTAACTCTGCTTATAGCAGTATAGTGACTGATTTAATCTCAGTTTTTAGCTTTCAGGAGTATTTATTGAAAAAAAAAAAAAAAAGTATGTTGAAGCACTGAGCTTCTGTGGTGACAAAGACTTAACAATGCCAGTGCAGAATTAATTAATTTATATGCAAAAAAAGTTGGGGAAGGCTCATTTTGTTTTAATGTTTTTTACGTGCTGACAAAGTTATGTTTAGGGTAGGCTGAAGAATAGTTTTGTGAACAAGGCATCCTTACAAACATAATCTTTTCTAATTTACATAGATATACTTAATTTTTGAAACATTTCTTTGCTCCTGTGTTTACATTTGTTCTTGTTCCTTGGATATGTTCAGCCACTCATCCAGGACCCCATTTGAGATTTCATGGCTTATGCCCACACCAGTGTTAATATGCTGAGTGCCAAATGCAATCATAATGAGAGGCGATACAATTACACCGCTCTGAAGAGTTTTCTGGAGCAACTCACACTTTATGAGATCCTCCAAGAGAAGAAAAGCAAGGAGATGTTGGGAAACATGGAGTACCTGGTGAATGACATGCAGAAGCTGAAGGCAGCAGATTTCCAGGTAAACTGTGAAAGTCACAACCTTTTCTTTCATTCTTTACAAATAATCTTGGCTTTATTGCTAATAAACCAAAGTTATTGCAGCACCTTTTCATTGGGCTGATTAGTTGTGGGGTGGTATTTTTGTTTTATTGAAGTTACTTGATTTTGGAAACTGGTGTGGGTTTTTTCTTCATGTAGAAGCTCTTAGAATCATAGAACGGTTTGGGTTGGAAGAGACCTTCAAAGGTCATCCCCTGCAATGAGCAGGGACATCTTCAGCTAGATCAGGTGGCTCAGAACCCTGTCCAGCCTGACCTTGAATGTTTCCAGGGATGGGGCATCTACCACCTCTCTGCGCAACCTGTTCCAGTGTCTCACCACTCTCATCATAAAAAATGTCTTCCTTTTATCTAGTCTGAATTGACCCTCTTTTAGTTTAAAACCGTTACCCCTTCTCTTGCTGCAACAAGCCCTCCTAAAAAGTTTGTCTGCATCTTTCCTGTAGGCCCCCTTTAAGTACTGAAAGGCTGCTATAAGGTGCCACCAGAGCCTTCTCTTCTCCAGGCTGAATAATCCCAACTGTCTCAGCCTCTTCTCATAGGAGAAGTGCTACATCCCTCTGATCATTTTTGTGACCCTTCTCTGGACCTGCTCCAATCGGTCCATGTCTTCTCAGCAGGGCTACTCTCAATCCCTTCATCCCCCAGCCAGTATTGATACCGGGGGTTACCCTGACCCTTGTGCAGGACCCCTCAGTTGGCCTTATTGAACTTCATGACATTCACACGAGCCCAGTTCTCGAGCCTGTCCAGGTCCCTCTGGATGGCATCCTGTCCCTCAGGTGCATCAACCGCACCACTCAGCTTGGTGTCATCTGCAAACTTGCTGAGGGTGCACTTGATCCCACTGTCTGTATCCCACTGTCTGTATCATTGATGAAGATACTAAACAGTACTGGTCCCAGTACGGACCCCTGAGGGACATCACTTGTCACTGATCTCCATCTGGACATTGAGCTGTTGACCACTACCCTCTGGATGCGACCATCCACCAATTCCTTATCCACCAAACAGTCCACCCATCCAATCCATATCTCTCCAATTTAGGGAGAAGGATTTTGTGGGGGACTGTGTCTCTTTGAGCTCTTTAGCTGTCTTTGGAAAGAAAGAGTCCATCCATTTGAGCAAGGACAAAGTCTGGAGCGAAGGGGAATGCAGTGAGGTCACAGTAAAAGGGTAGGAGGGGAAGCAATTGCCATAGTAAAATACAGACCATGGTATAGAGAAGATGCAGTTCTGTATGTGGGATTTTGTGGCGTGGTCAATGACCCAGGCATGAGGGGTAATGAAGCAGGAGGAACAAGTGTGGAGCCTTTGCATCAACTGTTGTCGTCTTCTTGTGGTGCTAGTGCCTCTTAGCCCCCAGTCAGTGCTTCTGCCTACAGTTCATTTGTGGCGAGTCAGTCCACAATGACAGACGGGAGAGGAAACTGCTTGGGAGCCTTTCCCCCTGTTCCATAATCCCTTTTGCAGATGCTGAAGACAAGCTGTAATCCAGCAATTTCTTTATTAAAAATAAAAAGTCTACATGTTTCATATAAAAACTGCAAATGAAATGCTTGGTGCTAGTCTTTGCATAACGTCACATCTTGGTGCTGCTGCACGAGATTAATAATGGGAGCTGGCTGCCTTACTCCCACTTTTCAAGCTGAATGCCTGCAAAAATAAATGGTCAACAGAGAAGGGTGACCGTTTTTTAAAAGTCTATTTTTAGTAAGGTATCTCATGCTAGTAAATGATTAAAAACCTCTTTTTGTCTGAATTCTAATTTGGCGATGACCAAAAGGTAATTTGACAATTTCAAGTGCTGCATGCTGCGCTGGCAGATGGAGCTGCAGCTCCTATCTAGCCAGGTATGTGAACACGGAGCCATTTGTATCCTGCACTGTGGAGCTCTACACAAGAATATCAAATGCAGCGCCCTTTAGTTTTTCAGAAAGAAAAAGACATAAATTCAGCTCAAATAAATTGAAAAATAAAGTGAGTGGAAAGATTTGGGATCTTTATAGTCATCTGTTACAACTCAGTATTACAGCTTTGTCTTCTCATTTCAAAATGGTCAAATTTTGAAAAGGTAGATTTTGTAAGTTTTGTAAGATTTCAGGAGCCCACCAAATAAGAAGAGCCTTCAAGACCTTCCACATGATGAGAGTTTAAGCCCTCTAATATTTGACTTTCTCTTTGTCTTATCACCCCTATACAGATCAAGGTTAACAAGAGCCCCCTCTGATTAAAATATAGCCTTTTATCATGAATAGCTGCCAGATAAAATGTTTGGAGGGATAGGGCTATAAAATAAAGAATAAAACAGGTATTTGAAACGATTCCTTTATATGTGGAAATATGTTGTTGCTGGATATTTTGATATGGGATTCTCGCCTGGCAGGCAGTAAATTTCTATTTCGGGAAACGAACAGGTAGTCTTTGTTCATCAGTCTCTGAGTCAGTCTTAATTCCATCAAAGGTTTGCTGAGAGGTTATCTGCTCAGAGTGATTACTAAGCATTTTCCATAGTCCTTTTGCTTTTACGTTTGCATCTTTGCTAGGTGCTGCAGCAGGGCCTTGTCGCACCGCTGCGACACCTGGTTACAACCACATGCTCAGCAGCTGGACGGGCATCTGAGCATCTCAGGGGAGCCGTGGGGTCCCTGGTGGGAGCAGTTAGGCTGTTCTTATTAAATTCTTTATGTCAACAAAATTCTGTGAGCTACAAACAAGGAGCTGTCAAATGGGAACCCTTTTAGTACTAAGAGACCCGCAAAATGCAGATTCTGTTTTCAATTCAGCTTTTTGGGGCTCATGTGGTATAATCTTTCCAGAACTGTACCTAATGACCCTTCCTCCCGAATAACACGTTACCTTTTGCCCTGTAGGTAGAAGATCTAAAATCCAAACTTGCTTCTCAAGAGGCAGAACTGCAACTGAGAAATCAAGATGCTGAAGCTTTGATTGCTAAGATAGGGTTTCAGACTGAGAAAGTGAGCCAAGAAGAGGCCATTGCAGATGCAGAGGAGCAAAAGGTCAGTCTGATTCCCCCATTTAGTGCTGTTGAGCTATATTTAGCACAAAATAAACCTTTTAGGTGAACAGTTTTGAACAACTTCCTCTCCAGGGAGCATAAAGTCTAAAGAATTAATTATACTTACACATGTTAACAGCATTTCACACCGTGATTACCACTTGACCTTTCTTTACATTATGCCTTTTCCCAACCTTTTAGGCTGTGTTTAATGAGATGAAAGAACAATAATACTGAGTCATTCAAGCATTTAATGGATGTGGATCTTGAGAATCAGACCTATTTGTAATACAGTAAAGGTCTAGAGAGTCATCTCTGAGCACTTCAGATTTCTAAAGGCTTTGAGGCTCTAGGTAAATTGAACAACTCAATTGATACAGAAGGTCATTCCAGTATCTCACAATACTACAAGGTGCAAACCTTGAATTTTAAGATTATAATAATGTTCCTAATAATATGTGTCATCAGTGTTGAATCTTCTTCTTTTTGCTCTCAGTTCAGCCTATTAACATTAATTATCAACATCCATGTTGGAAACATAGAAGTTTACATGCAGTAATCCTCACCGCAGAACAAGTAGAAATGCATAATTTCATCTGGACTCTAAAATTTTCATCTACTGTTGCAAGCACAGTTTCTGAAATAAAACACCAGCAGTATGGAATGCTCTAAACTGAAGTTCCTCCACCTTTCAATTCCAAAGGGCTCATTCTACTCTGGCATTTTGCTACAAAATCTGATGTACCTTGTGTCATTTTTCAACACTGCAGAGAGAAATTTTTAATTGGCTCATGATAGTTGTTAATGCCTAATTTTGAGCTATGGAAGCTTCAAGTTGCCAAGAACTTTGTAAACAGTTTTCAGATACTGATCAACAGGGAAGACTGTACTCTCTGAGCAATCAAAATGGTCCTTTATGCTCTTCTGGTTTGATTCTTAAAGACTTATTATTATTAGTTGATATTTAATACTTGTGTCTCATCCTAATTTTATTGAGGGAGAAGTGTTTTTCAACACTGGCATAATGAAGACTGGATCAGACGTTTATATTTCCTCTGGATTATGCTAATTATGGACTTCAGCCTTTTGCTGATCCATATCTTGTATAGGACTTAAAAATCACTATAAAGTTTAAAGTTCAAATACTGCAATTAATTAAACTTGCACAAATTGGATCCAACAGCTCAACATCCTACCAAACGCTTTTCAGTGGTGCTTTTCCTGAATTGGTTCCATATGCTTTTGATGGATTTGGATGATCAAAATACACCCTTAACACAATTTCTAATTACTTCATTAAGCAACTAGTGAAACCGCACAGAGTGATTATCGTGGATAATCACATCATTGGGGGACACTTTGTTTCAGGGATGAAGTTCAGCACACGACACTAATGATTACCGTACTCCCCCTGTTCATTGCTTTATTGCAATTCTGAAATGTTTGTCATAGTAAATGAAAGTTTCATTTTGTGCTACATTAATCTAAAACTCTTTTCATAAGGCTGATGATTGCTTTCTACATATTAATCTCCTACCAACTTCCTGTTAAAAAAAAATATTGGCAAAGTGAGAATACATCTTCCAGCTAAGTAATTTGTGAATACTCTTCATAATTGATTAAATTTCTCACCCTTTAAAAAATTATTTTGGCTTTTTCTGTTCTATGATTTCAAACTGGAGTTTATAAGTGGGGTTTTTGAGTTTTACAACATTAAGCAGTAAACATCTTAGGAGATATTGCCTTAGAGTGAAGCACTACCTAAGAAAAGGTGAACGGAGTGGAAATCACTTTAGAATCAGACTCCTCAGGAAAAGTGGGGGTCAGTTGCCTGGTTGCCCCATAAATGCGGCAGAGCTACATTCCTGTATAGTAATCAGCAAGGGTCTGGCTGTGAACGTGACCACTGCTAAGGTTTTAAAATAGTGGGAAAGTAGCACTGCGGTCCATTTATGACCTGGGCATTTGTTTGCTCTGCTCACTGATGCCAGTGGGGGGTCTGCTACAGACCACCTGACCAGGAAGACCAGGTGGATGAGACCCTCTGTAGGCAGATAAGAGCAGCCTCATGTTCACAAGCCCTGGTCCTCGTGGGGGACTTCAGCCACCCCAGTATCTGTTGGAAGGACAACACAGCAGGGCACAAGCAATCCAGGAAGTTCTTGGAATATGTTGATGATCTCCAAGTGGTAGAAGAGCTAATGAGGAGAGGAGCTATGCTGGACCTTGTCCTTACCAACAAGGAGGGGCTGGTCGGAAATGTCAAGCTCAAGGGTAGCCTGGGCTGCAGTGACCATGAAATGGTATAGTATCCTTAGGGCAGTGAGAAGGGTGCACAGCAAGGTCCCTACCCTAGACTTCAGGAGAGCAGACTTTGGCCTCTTGAGAGATCTGCTTGGTAGGGTTCCATGGAATAAAGCGCTGGAGGGGAGAGGGGCCCAAGGAAGCTGATTAGTATTCAAGGATCACCTCTTCCAAGCTCAGGAGCGATGTATCCCAACAAAGAAGAAGTCGGGCAAAAAAGCCAGGAGGCCTGCATGGATGAATAAGGAGTTCCTGGACATGCTCAAAAGCAAAAAGGAAGCCTACAGAGGATGGCAGCAAGGACAGGTAGCCTGGGAGGAATACAGAGAAACTACCTGAGCAGCCAGGGGTCAGGTTAGGAAAGCTAAAGCCCAGATAGTATTAAATCAGGCCAGGGACATCAGGGGCAATAAGAAAAGCTTCTATAAGTATGTCAATGATAAAAGGAAGACTAGGGAAGATGTGGGCCCTCTCCGGAAGGAAACAGGAGACCTGGTCACCCAGGATATGGAGCAGGCTGAGGTACTCAATGACTTTTTTGCCTCAGTCTTCACTGGCAAGGGCTCTAACCACACCGCCCAAGTCACAGAAGGCAAAGAGAGTGGCTGTGAGAATGAAGAACTGCCCACTGTAGGTGAAGATCAAGTACGAGACCATCTAAGAAAATTGAAAACTTGAAGGTGCACAAGTCTGTGAGACCTGATGAGATCTATCTGTGGGTCCTGAGGGAACTGGCAGATGAAGTTGCTAAGCCACTTTCCATTATATTTGAAAAGTTGTGGCAGTCTGGCAAAGTCCCACTGACTGGGAAAGGGGAAATGTAACCCCCCATTTTCAAAAAGGGAAAAAAAGAAGACCCGGGGAACTACAGGCCGGTCAGTCTCACCTCTGTGCCCAGCAAGATCATGGAGCAGATCCTCCTGGAAGCTCTGCTGAGGGACATGGAAAGTAAGGAGGTGATTGGTGACAGCCAGCACGGCTTCTCCAAGGGCAAGTCATGCCTGACAAATTTGGTGGCCTTCTACGATGAGGTTACAGCATTGGTGGATAAGGGGAGAGCAACTGACATCACCTGCCTGGAGATGTGCAAAGCATTTCATACTGTCCCGCCAGACATCCTTGTCTCTAATTTGGAAATACATGGATCTGATGGGATGGACCCACTTGGTCGATAAGGAATTGACTGGATAGTCGCATCCAGAGAGTAGTGGTCAACAGGCTCAATGTCCTGATGGAGATCAGTGATGAGTGGAATTCCTCAGGGGTTGGTACTGGTGCTGTTTAGCATCTTTGTTAGTGACATGGACAGTGGATTGAGTGCAACCTCAGCAAGTTTGCTGACAACACCAAGCTGTGTGGAGCGGTTAACACACCTGAGGGACAGGATGCCATCCACAGAAGCCTGGATAGGCTTGAGAGGTGGGCCTGTGCAAACCTCATGAAGTTCAACAAGGCCAAGTGCAAGGTCCTCCACATGGGTCAGGGCAATCCCAAGCACAAATACAGACTGGGCAGAGAATGGAGTCAGAGAAGCCCTGAGGAAAATGAGTTGGGGGTACTGGTGGATGAAAAGCTGGACATGAGCAGGCAATGTGAGCTTGCAGCCCAGAAAGCCAACTGTGTCCTGGGCGTGCGTCAAAAGAAGTGTGAGCCAGCAGGTTGAGGGAGGTGATTCTGCCCCTCTGCTCTGCTCTCGTGAGACCCCCACCTGGAGCACTGCATCCAGCTCTGGAGCCCCCAACATAAGAAGGACACGGACCTGTTGGAGCGGGTCCAGAGGAGGGCCAATGAAGATGATCAGAGGGATGGAACACCTCTGCTATAAAAGACAGGCTGAGAGGAATTGGGGTTGTTCAGCCTGGAGAAAACAAGGCTCTAGGGAGACTTATAGCAGCCCTTCCAGTACCTAAAGGGGGCCTGCAGGAAGTTGAGGGAAGTTTGAGGAGGGGACTCTTTATCAGGGAGGTGTAGTGATAGGGACAAGGGTAGATTTTAGGTTAGAAGGAAATTATTTACTGTGAGGGTGGTGAGACACTGGAACAGGTTGCCCAGAGAATTTGGAACCCTGGAGAAGTTCAAGGATAGGTTGGATGGGTCTTTGAGCAACATGGTCTAGTGGAAGACGTCCCTGCCCATGGTAGGGGGCCTTGGAACGAGATGATCTTTTATGGTCCTTTCCAACCCAAACCATTCATTCTGTGATCTATGCCAGCCAGAGTCATTTACAGATGAAGGTGCATATGCCATTGCCTTTTAAAATGGGACCTACCCCTTCAAAGGAAGACAAAAATGCAGAGCATGGTGTAGGTATTTGGTGATAGTGACACTAACTGAGGATTAGGAGCAAAGATGGATCCAGACTGACCAGCTTTTTTGATTTACCTCCCTCAGCTGATGTGCTTTCTGTATTTACATGGTATATTTGAGCCACTCTACTCATGGTCTGATTGCTAAGGGTACACTACTTCCAGCTTTTCTAACAATTTAGCCATCATTGAGGAGCTCTATACTGTAGAATTTATTGATGTGAAAGGGACTAAACTTCTGGAGGCGAGGATAAAAAGCACCTTCATCTTTTTGTTAGAGGGAGTAGATTTCAGAAATACTGTCCTAAGGCTTATCTGCAACCAGCTCTGGTTTAATTTTTCCTTCCTTAAAAAATTGTCCGGTCCCATATTTTTGGGGGGCATCAGCAAGCAAAGAATTACTAAGCATAAGAAAAAAGAGAGACAGAACTATAATGTAACTTGTGTGACTTAAATTAGCTGTTTGTTTTAATGGAAAATACCATGTCATGTTAGAAGCACTATGTACTGTAAATGTAATGCTTGTTCACCTGGTTACATCCTTAAAAACTTAAACAGAAGGAGCATTTGGCTGTTCTAAACTTTTCACTATAAGTTAATTTCAATAACATGGGTCTCAAACCGTGTTAGAGAAAATATAAACCAAACCATGTTAGAGAAAATATAAACCAAACTATACTATACAAACTATACAAACTGCAACTATATATGTAGTATTTAATTTTTAAAATTTTTAAAATATTTTGTGGCTAAGACGCAAACCAATAAACATTGGAAATTTCACCCTAAAAGCTACATCACAAAAGATTGGGGGAAATACCTTATATTTTATTAGTAACTTTTCATTTGTAATGTAATGCATATTGGTTTTTAATCTTTGTTATTTCCATGGATGGTATCTGTATGTCTCCCATGTAATAAATGTATACATGGAAGGTGCCCCCAACAATTGTAGAAACATGTTTTGTAAGGATATTGAATTCTTACAGAGGCTTGCTACTGCCAATACATAGTGCTTGATCCAAGTATTAACATCTTGATCACCATAATATCCTCTTTCTCTGTAATTAGACCGTGTTTAAGCAAGACCTGACAGGAGATGAGGCTGTGAGACGTGCATGAGGTAAAAGGATAAAGATGAACCAAATACAACTTCAGCCCCAGGCAATATATCCTTAAAAATGTGTAGGATAATCTTCCAAATACGCAATTGCAGATGATACAGAACACCCTCCAGGGTTACTCTACCAGATAGATTTGCACCAATGAAATCATAGTCAGCTTTTAAACAGATAATTAAATCATTGCAGAAAGTTGTGGAGGGCTCAGATTTCACTTAGAACTCATGCATGCTGATGTAAAGTCACTGATCTAAGCCACTGTTAAGATAAAATAAGAGTTTTGATGAATCTGCTTAGATTAGTATCTGTTTAATTTCCAAACCTGAAATTGAGTAAGTACAGTGCTTTAATATAGGGTATTTCCTTTTCTCCTCTTCTCTCCCTTGTTGAGGCCTATGGGTTTGGAGTTGGAACTGAGGAATTAAAAGAAAAAGTCAAATTTACCAAAAGATGAAGCTTGGTTTAACAAATCTGACATATTTACCTATACCCCAAAAATGCAGTGGATGTTGTACTGGTTAGGGAAATACTCAGTGCATTGCTAGAAATGACCATTGGCTCCCTGGTATTTTCTCTGATTTTCTAAAAGGGAGCCTATTAAAGGGGAAAAATGGGGGGGAGTGAGGGGAAAAAAAGGTGTCCTTTTCTTCATTACTAAATCTATCACTTTTGCACCCTACAGTATTATGCAGTCCTAAACAGGTGGCCTGCTAAATTTTTGTATCTCACAGAGGTGATCTTCAGGTTTCTGTTGGTAGCCAGGAGCATTCACTATCATCTGATGTGTCCTCACAAGCTTACAGGCTCCTTTTTTCAAAAGCATCCATACACATAGACGGTATTTCACATCCATAAAGACATGCTCTATCCCAGTCTGGTAGAGAGGTACATCTACTAGAAGGACGGTCTTCATACTAGCAATTTTTCAGCAAGAGATATTAAAAGCTTATCTAGAAGAAAAAAAAATATATATACAGAAATATATATTACCCGTCTTACAACAGTACCTCTCTTTTATATCCTCAGATATAAAAGAAAAGAAGAAAGCATTACTTGCAATATTTTGTGGTGTAGTGTCCTATGCAAGAAAGAAATTGGGTATCACACAATCTGTTAATCCATTTGAAAAATGGATGTGGTTGATTATAGTCTCACAGAAACAAACAGAAATTGCATAAAGCTGTCGCATAGTCCTCTCACAACATTGTGGTGGCAGTGTGTTGTCTTTCATTGCCCTGAAGGAGAGGAGACTGGGCTAAGCAATGGTTAGTTAATTAACCTGAGAGGTTTAGTCTTACAAATGCTGAACTGGTCTTTGAGAGACCCGTATGCCTTTCACCATCAACCTGATGAGCACTTCCAAAACTGTGTTAAAGGGCCATATTTTCTTTAGTAAGCCAAAAGTAAACCTTTTTTTTTTATCAGGTTAACTACACATATGTTTAACATGACAGTAAGAATACACCAAAGTTGTCAAGCCCAGAATCAGAGCAGCCTGTGAAGACGAGAATTTGAAAAGTGAGTATTTCAAGTATAAACCACTTTAGCAGATAAAGCATTAAAACCTGTTTCTTATTTTTCAGTTTGCAAAACTGACAGTGGAAGATGATGGAGAATATTCAGTTGTTATAATAACCCAGATAAAGATTCTTTGTGATGATACAGACATTTGTCTGTAAGTATAAATAAAAACAGTTTCTGGTACACCAATCCAAAGCTATTCTGTTTCCTATTCATCTCTTTTAGTCTCAATGTGTTTTCTCTACAAAGGGGGTAGTCAGCAGGTTTCCATCTCGTTTCGCACAGTATTGTCCTTAAAAGCGCAGAGCAACATGCAGGGATGCTTCATGACTCAGAACAGCAGGGAAGAGAGGAACTTCATATACCGAATTTTCTCTCTGGAGCAATGAGAATAGATGTGATCTAGCTACACAGAGGTTAAACTACTGCTTTAGTAGAAATAGCAGATAGAACATGAGGTCATAAGCCACTGAGAAACCTGTTAACTTCTAATGATTGTAGACAGTGGATTTGCCAACACATCCCTCTGTCTCTGGCTCTTTATGACATTATCCTCACTACATAAATGCCTTCACTCCTGAGCAGCTGCATGTGCTCGCTAACACAGAGGATATAGGAGCTTTACCAAAGCGGGCAGTGGCTGCCATATGGAAGTCCTGGCACTGCAAAACTCAGCTGTCATTGAGGGTCTGGCCCACCAGCTCTTAAAATCATGGAATCATAGAACAGTTTGGGTTGGGAGGGACCTTCAAAGGTCATCTAGTCCAACCCCCCTGCAATAAGCAGGGACATCTTCAGCTAGATCAGGTTGCTCAGAGCCCCGTCCAACCTGACCGTGAATGTTTCCAGGGATGGGGTATCTACCACCTCTCTGCGCAACCTGTTACAGTGTCTCACCATCCTCATCGTAAAAGATTTCTTCCTTACACGTAGTCTGAATCTACTCTTTTTTAGTTTAAAACCATTGCCCCTTCTTCTGTTGCAATAGGGCCTCCTAAAAAGTTTGTCCCCATCTTTCCTGTAGGCCCCCTTTAAGTACTGGAAGACCGCAATAAGGTCTCCCTGGAGCCTTCTATTCTCCAGGCTGAACAACCCCAACTCTCTCAGCCTGTCTTTATAGCAGAGGTGTTCCATCCCTCTGATCATCTTCATGGCCCTCCTCTGGACCAGCTCCACAGGTCCATGTCTTTCCTGTGGTGAGGGCTCCAGAGCTGGACGCAGTACTCCAGGTGGGGTCTCACCAGAGTGGAGTAGAGGGGCAGAATCACCTCCCTCGACCTGCTGGCCACACTTCTTTTGATGCAGCCCGGGATACAGTTGGTTTTCTGGGCTGCAAGTGTGCATTACCTGCTCATGTCCGGCTTTTCATCCACCAGTCCATCTCAGCAGGGCTGCTTTCAATCCCTTCATCCCCCAGCCAGTATTGATACTGGGTGTTGCCCTGACCCCTGACCCATGTGTAGGACCTTGCACTTGGCCTTGTTAAACCTCATGAGGTTCACATGGGCCCACTTCTCAAGCCTGTCCAGGTCCCTCTGGATGGCGTCCTGTCTCTCAGGTATGTCAACCACGCCACTCAGCTTGGTGTCATCTGTAAATTTGCTGAGGGTGCACTTGATCCCACTGTCTATGTCATTGATGAAAATATTAAACAATACTGGTTCCAATACAGACCCCCGAGGGACACCGCTTATCCAAACATAGAGCCATTGACTACTACCCTCTGGATGCAACCATGCAACCAATTCCGTATCCATCGAACAGTCCACCCATCAAATCCATATCTCTCCAATTTAGAGAGCAGGATATTGTGGGGGACAGTGTCAAAGGCCTTACAGAAGTCCAGATAAATGACACCTGTAGCTCTTCCCATGTCCACTGAGGTAGTCACTCCATCATAGAAGGCCACTAGGCTGGTCAGGCAGGACTTGCTCTTGGTGAAGCCATACTGGCTGTCTCGAATCATCTCCCTGTCCTCCATGTGCCTTAGCATAGCTTCAAGGAGGATCTGTTCCATGATCTTCCCAGGCACAGAGGTGAGGCTGACTCTTCTGCAGTATGGTGGTATGAACTAGAGATGTTAATTCTCACCGTGCAGAACAGATGGAGTCTAGAGCCAGGCACAAACTTTCTGGAGTGTCATAGTTGTAGAGGTCTTTTTTTATGCATAACATAAAATAAGCGGGGTTGAAATCTGTCTGTGTATGCAGACCTTACACTGCAAGTGTGAGTGCTTAAGCAGCCCTGATTTGATTTACAGCTGTAATTTTCAATATAAATCTTTAGACTCGTTGTTTTAATAGGTAGCAGCAGTCTAAGGAGAAGTATACCTGAGACAGAAAGAATGTGAGGATGACCTGGTGAAAGTTGAACCTGCTCTTGTGTCTGCCACAGCAGCCTTAAACACGCTTAATAAGGTAAAGATCATACAGGTTGATGTCTGCAAAAAAATGTTCATCGTTGAAATAGTTGAAGCCTATTAAATAGTCATTGCAGTGCCAAGCTCAGTGAAATTTCCATCTTCTATGGCAGCATGCTCCAAAGCAACAGTTGGCAACTGCTGTACCTCATATGGCATTACACTTACCATCATCCTACTTGACCAAGTTACACATAGTATTGCAGAGCAAGGGAAGGGCTGTCATCATGACTATTTTCACCACCTAAAATAGTTAGTAATAGTCTTGATGAGCTGAGAGTTGTAAACTGGTAATCAGAAAGCTTCTGGGGAACAAATCCACAATTCTTGCACAATTCTGTACCCGTTCTTCTGATCTTCTTTTTTCAGGTTAATCTTACACAACTGAAAACCTTCAAAAACACGCCAATGGCTGTAATCAATGTTATTGCTGCAGTAAGGGTTTTACTGGCATATAAAGGGAAAGTGCCCAAAGACCGAAGCTGTAAAGCTGCAGAAGTCTGTATGGGAAAGGTAATGATCAATGGGACATCATATAATATCTGAGATGCGAGAGGACAATAGTTAAAAATAAGAGCCAGAGAAAGAGAAACTAAATCACAACTTCATTTTCTTACAGTTTGAATTTAGGGTGGTAAGATATGACCCTACATTGTTCTTTTCTGTATACTTTTGGTGGCAAACTCAAGCCAGCCTGAGCACCACTGGGCTTTATTAATTGCAAAAACAAAAGAAAAGTGAAAGGGAGAGCATTTCATTATGTTTATCTCATCTCTGCTAAATTCCTCAGGTGAATTATAAAATCACAAAGTGGGTCTGTGAGGGTGAATACTTCAGGCTTTTGGGAGAAATATTTTTGCTTTGTACTGCATGTTTCCAAAACAATGAGCTAGTGCAGGATTCCGGTTTCTTGCAGGTTGATGACTTCTTACAAGCTTTAATCAACTATGATAAGGAGCATATTCCTCAGAATTGTGTAAAAGTCGTCAAGGAACATTACTTGAAAGATCCAGATTTCAACCCAAATTATGTTCGTACAAAATCCTTTGCAGCAGCTGGTCTCTGTGCTTGGTTCATCAATATAGTAAAATTCAATGAGGTATGTATATATCATTTCATCTCTTGAGTAGCCCTGATAGGGGAATTTCTGTTTGTGAAGTTTTTAATTATTTTCATAAGCTCAGCTTAGTGTTCTGAGAATCTAACAGCAACCACAGTTGGGAAGTATTCAGCGCTTAACAATATGTACACATGTATTTATTTTTGGCAGAAAGTGGTTGAAAAGATATGGCTGTCCAGGACTTTTCGATTGTCATTGTAGTGCAACAGTTGGGAAATGTTCTTCTCCAGATGTACACGTTTCACTTGAAACGTCCATCTGAGTCTGGCTTATCACTTGTGATTCCCTTGAGCACCTGGCAGCAGGATTCCTCCATTCATCCCAGTATTATAGCATGTTATCATTTAATTACGAAGTAATAAAAAACTAACCCGTTTTAGTTGAAATCTGCTCAAGCTTAATGCCTGTCTGATTTCCACCTGTATTCTAAAACCATGAAAGTGGTACATATAAATTAATTTTAGTTGGAGAGTAGACCTACTAAGGATACATTCAGTTCTGCTTAAGATATCCTTCTATAGGCTATAATCAAATCTCCCGTAGTCTTTAGGTCAATAATGAAAGAAATCTCTGCACGTCTCACTATTGTGTAGAAAGATGGCTCTGAAGCAAATGTGTGTAATGACAGACTACAAGGTTTGTCTGAAAGTCTTTCATCAGGAGTAGTTCATAATTTTTTATAATGAATGTGAGACCAGCTTCTTGTATAATGTACCTGTGTTGTATATCTTTTTCAAGGTGTATTGTGAGGTAGAGCCAAAATGTTGTGTGTTGGCCTAGGCAAATACTGAATTAGCAGGAACTACAGAAAATCTAGAAGCCATCAGGAAAAAGCTTTTCATAAGTACTGCTTGATTAATAAGCATTTTTCTCTAATATCTTGAGCCCACTTAATTTTATTAGTTTTATTTTATTTATTTCATTTTGTTGTTTTATTTTATTTTTATTGATTTTATTACTTCCTAGTTCAAGTATTAAAGATATGTTTTCATTAGGGATTATGACTCTTTTCCCCACAAACCTACTGAAGAACATTCCATAGTTTTGGTGGTAGAACATGAAGCTGTTTATCAGAAATGGCTGTGATTTTTATGTGGCATATATGCCAAGTGTTTATATGAGTAATGACCTATTGAAATATAGGAATAACTTCCAGGAGGGGCTTTGAAAGCCCATGCTCATCTGTGTTTATGTTTTTCATTAAACATACCATAAAAATGACATCAAATCGCCTTTGATTTTTTTGAAAGACCTCCAAACACATATACGCATGCATGCACACAGAAGTGGAAAGTTTGATTAGTCTTCTACTTGCAAATGTCTTTTGAGTTAATGGTTGAATTGGAGACCACATTTACCACCAAGTATCTATTGAACTTTTGAGAGGGATTATTTGTTGTTTTTAAGTATTCATTTAATGGAGCAACACAAAGCGCTCTTGAAACAGACAAAGACCTCTCATGGTAACTTGGGAGATGGTGGGTGGAAGGAGTTTCTCTGCTGCAAGCTAATTACCCTTACTGAGCAAAGAAGGCTTCAAATGGTTTGAAAGATATGGCATTAATTGGGTTTAGAAGGCTTTCACTTGGCTTAAGACTTTTTTGTTGGTAATAGTTAGATCTGAAATCTCACAACTTAAGATATCAAGCACTAAATGAAGGATGAATAAATCTGTGATGTGGAGATTATTTGCACTGTTTTCTCTTAAGTTAACAATTTAAGAGAACGAGTAAGATTCACTTTTACTGAAACACTTAGAAATCTGCAAGTTATGGCATCTGGGAACTTCATTCTTTATTTCAGCAATTTCCTGTTTTTCCTCCTGCTGTTGGAGTATCCGGTTCTTTTTTTGCTCTGAAGGAGATGCAGATTAAATGGGTAAACAAGGATAGCTTTTACCATCTCTCTTCCTCATCTGGCCCCTCTGCACCCACCCCAAAAATCTCATCAGCTGCTACAGCATGTGTTTTGCCTCCATGTGGTACAGCCTTAGCTTTGTGACCTCGGAGTTGCCCATGCAGATCAAAGTACATATGCTCCAGTGAAGCCTGTGTCTACACTGAAAGATAGCTTCACTGAAGAATCTTGTTTTTTATTTCACACACTTATACTGATGTATATTTGTTAAGTGCAAATACTTACTTTTTGGACAAAAATAGCCTTTAAATTATTTTTTTAAATTATTTTTAATACACAGCTCTTACCCCTGAAACTCATGGTATCTTCTGTTGTTCTAACGTGTCCCTCAGAAGAGTGCTAATGCATCTCTGTTCCTTGCCTGACAGTATGTCAAAGAACTGTTTCCTGGTTTAGGTGATCTTGCAGTTCAGTAAACTTTGAATCTAGTCCTGTCTTTTTATATTTATTTACTTCCCATTTCATCTCCTCGTGAATTTTTCTGGAGGTTGTTAGCAGCAGTTTTTCTCTCACCCATGGGTAGTTCCTAGTAGGAAGAATTCTGCACCACAGACGAAGTTGCGGTTCCCTCTGCAGTTATCTGTTTCCTGTGTTAGGCCAACAGTTGTCACATTGTCATTTAATATGAATGTTTTTCCTAACCACTTTATAAAATCCATACTGCGTGTTCAACCAGGCTTCCTTTTACAAGGTGGGAGGATACAGTTAAAACTATTATTTTTATAACTGATTTATACCATAGCTGATCAACCTGATGAACATTTTTAAGGAGCTGTAGCTGGAATTTTTGATCTCCAGTATGTATTACTTATTGCAATAATAAGCTCCGGAGCTCATGAGGCTGTTGAATGGAGAACACTATAGCTGCTGAAATTCATTGTTGATGATAAATGCAAAATAATACAGATTGGAATGAAAAATTTTAACTCTTTATGAATACTTCTGGATTATTTTTCATTCATTAGTAGCTTAGGGAAGAAGACCTGGGGCTGACTGTGGATAGTTCAAAGAAAATTTTGAAGTTAGCCCTGTTTTGAGCTGATTTGGACTGGATGGCCTCCAAAGGTGCTTCTAGCCTATACTATTTCATGATTCCAAAAATGAAGCAAAAATTTGGTTCATCCAGTAATATTTTACAAGAAGGTGAACTTGAGTAGAAGAATAAAAAGCAGATACTTTTCTATGCAATGTGTGTATTATGTATGCTAAAATGTATTTGTAACACTTAGGAGAGTGAGTGGAAAGAGAGTGTTATAATGATGTAGTAGAAACTGCTGCACACCTCTCACTCAGGAAAACTTGCTTTTGGCTTGTTTCTTGTAACAGCCATGACTCAGTCCAGAAATTTGAAGATGCCAAAAAAGGATTCAATTTTTATATATGAAGAAACCTGAAAAATTTATATACTTCTGTAACTCATGTCTTAATCCATCATTTAATTACCGAGAATTATTGGTAAAATTTTGTTTTGAAGGCATATTGTTCCTCTTGGGCATTTGCTTCTTGCAGTCCACATGTAGCATGTCATCTCTCAGGAAGAATGTACAGTCACCATTTTTAAGTATTCTAATACGTAGCCTCCAAACATTTAACTTCAAAATCTTCAGTTACAGGGCAGTTCTTTGCACAGGCCAATGCAAAATGTTGTTCATTCAAATGTCTTGCAAATTCCGGCTAGCAATAAGATTCTCATGTAATTTGTCATTCTTTTTTCAATATGTGAGGTGATTGAAGTTACTTATTTCCGTGACTACTTACCTATACATATGCTGTATCCAAATGGAGTATACTGTGCATAAACTTATGTACACTTAGACTAACAGTGATTTATGTATCTATTGTACTCATAAAAAGGAAATATCATTGCTTGTTCATTGAGAGGATTTAAAATGTTATTTAAAGAAAAGATTTGAAATTGATTGAAGTAACCTACTTTTAATTGCATGTTTAACTTATGTTTTATCTAATGGTTTTGTGGCAGACTGGAAATGATCAAATTACCTATAAAAGTGTAGTGCATAACATGAAGACATGTGTGTATGAAAGCCATTGATAGTTTCCCCGTGACTGGCAATTAGAAGGAAAAAAAAAAAATGCATGTTAGCATGCACCAGAGCTTCAAACAATCTAGGAATCTTAGAAGGAAGTTTAAGTTTCCAAAATTATAACAAGTTGGGGATGTGACACCCACTTTATAAAATGTTAATCCAAGAAGTTTCAGCTATAGAAAATTGTATGGCTGAGAGATGCATTTCCTCTGATTGTTAGTGCCCGGTTTCCTACCTGTGAAATGTTAGAGGATGATGAAAGCCTGAGTTCATTAGTAAGGTTCAGTAGGTGGAATGAGCTTTACAGACTGGTGGGTACAGAACAGGATCCTTTCCTGTCTTTGCACTTTTGTTTTTTAACATAATTGACACTCATTAATTCCATGAAATCCACCACTTTGCTTGGTTTTGTTTTAACCATAGTTACAACTGGCATTTCATGGACCCTCTGCTTAGCTTTCTGGGCTCAGCCTTTTTCTCCATCTAAACGTGCACAACATGGTCAACAATGAATGTGAATAACTTTGTCTGTAGATTTTCATCCCTATTCAGTGATCCTGAAATGTGCTGTTCAATTTTACGTTTCCAGCTTGAGTTCCTCAGCTGGAAACTTGTATCAATCCACATGTTAAAGGACATGATGTTCAATGTCGTGTCCCATGGGGAAGACTATTATGTACAGCAGTAGCATTAACCAGGGTTAGCTGATAAAAAGATGCAAATTGAGAGTGAAAGATTAACTTTTTGCTGGCTTCCATTTTTGGAGTTAGAATGAAGCGCTGTGTAAATATTCACCAGTTGTCTTCCACTTTTCCAGAGAGTTTTACACCTAGCCAAGTTTCATCAGCTCCATTTTTCCAACCATGGTAATTTCTTGAGCTGCTTCATTTAAAGTTTGCATTCAGTATTTTGTAACGGGCACTCTGTGTAACCTGTTTGAGCTGGCTCATGTCAGACGTTTTAAAGGTATGATTTACTGTGTAAGGGAGTCTGCAAAATGGCTATTAAGAGAAGGCAAACTTGTTCATTTTTTTCCAGAAGAAATACAATGCAGGCACTTCTCAGTACCAAGTCCCTAGATTTTATTTACCATAGCTGCTGATTAGCCTCTGTACCCCATCAGCCTGTAGAAAGCTCTTATTCCTTACTTCAGTCGTATGCATCCATAGTCCATAAAAAAATGATTTCCTCTAATGTTGAAGGAAGGTCACTCTCAATATATATACATTCTTCTATATCTCTACCTGGGCTGTCTGCTGACTGTATCCAGTCTGCGGGAAGTTTTCACCTCACCCACCACCTCTTTGTCAGGAGCAGTAGAGGTGCTGTGCAGCCCTGTCAGTCATCTTCTGAAGAGTCAAATTTCTTTTAAGCTTGCACAAGGCCAGTATATAGAGCCCACAAGAAGAAGGTACTCCACCAGTGCAAATTCATCTGAATCTGTGTGATACCAAGCAGCACATGAGAGAGAGAGATTTTGTATGTCATTTATGAATGCTAGTTTTCAGTAGTCCTCTCCGTTCTGGAGCTAAAGAAATTCAGTGAGAGCAGTGAAGCAATTACTCTTCTGTCTAGTCTCTTTTAAAGGCCTTTAAAGTGGCATTAGAGTATTCCTTATCATTATCCAAGCATCAATACACATACTCAGTTGCCCCTTATCCTTCAGTTTATTTCTTGCCCCTTTCCCTTCTGTTTATTTATTTGCCTGTCCCTTTCCCATATTCCTCTATCAAATTTTCTAAAGAAAAGACTTGAAAGCAGAGTATTAGTTGTTAGTGATCTCTGTTCCTGCATTCATGGATGTTCTGTGCTCCCTACCTCATAATTCAAGCTCTTTCTGTTGGCAAAGAGAGAGAGAGAGAGAGGAGAGTTGTACGTATTTTTCATATGGAAGGTTTTGTGCCCAGCATTTCTTGACTGATGATAATTGGTGCAGCTGTTAGTAATTAACAGTATGTCTTAACCTCAGCAGCACAGTTAAACTAACCTCCTTTTGCTTTTCATTGCTTCCAGAATATATCTTTAAATGATAAATGATGATGGGATTGAGTGCACCCTCAGTAAGTTTGCAGATGACACCACGTTGGGTGGGACTGTTGATCTGCTTGAGGGTAGGAAGGCTCTACGGAGGGATCTGGACAGGCTGGATCAATGGGCCAAGGCCAATAGTATGAGGTTCAACAAGGCCAAGTGCCAGGTCCTGCACTTGGGTCACAATAACCCCATGCAGCACTACAGGCTTGGGGAAGAGTGGCTGGAAAGCTGCCTGGTGGAAGAAGACCTAGGGGTGTTGGTCAATAGCCAGCTGAATAAGAGCCAGCAGTGTGCCCAGGTGGCCAAGAAGGCCAACAGCATCCTGGCCTGTATCAGGAATAGTGTGGCCAGCAGGACTAGGGAAGTGATTGTCCCCCTGTACTCAGCACTGGTGAGGCCACACCTTGAATACTGTCTTCAGTTTTGGGGCCCTCACTACAAGAAAGACCTTGAGGTGCTGGAGCATGTCCAGAGGAGGGCCACGAAGCTGGTGAGGGGTCTGGAGGACAAGTCTTATGAGGAGTGGCTGAGGGAAGTGGGGTTGTTTAGCCTGGAGAAAAGGAGGCTGAGGGGAGAGCTTATCACTCTCTACAGCTGCCTGAAAGGAGGTTGTAAGCAAGGTGACTGTTGGTCTCTTCTCGCTAGTAACAAGTGATAGGACAAGAGGAAATGGCCTCAAGTTGCATCAGGGGAGGTTTAGGATGGGTATTAGGAAAAATTTCACCGAAAGGATTACAAAGCATTAGAACAGGCTGCCCAGGGCAGTGGTGGAGTCCCCATCCCTGGAGGTATTTTATAAAAGTATAGATGTGGCACTTAGGGGTATGGTTTAGTGGTGGACTTGGCAGTGTTAGGTTTACAGTTGGACTAAATGATCTTAAAGGTCTTTTCTAACCTAAATGATTCTATGATTCTGCGTTTTTGTGGACAATATTGTCATGAATATTGTCACAATATTGTCGCTTTTTTAATGTCAAATATATACAAACTGGTACTAATACAGTATCTCATTTTAAACATTTACAATGTTTTAAAGATGATAAAAATACTCTGTGGATGGCAATGCCTAGTGATCCTTTCTTGCGTGTTAAAGTTTTAATGTATGAACACATACATTTGTCCATCCAGTCAAACAATTGCTATATATTTACAGTGACTGGAAAGAAGAACAGGTTAGGAAATAGAAAAAAGGACTGTTTTTTCACAAGCAAAATTATTTTTTAAGTATTTTGAGTGAAATTAAATCAGCTTTCTATCCTTAAAGAGACTACAGTTATCTGCTAAAAATATTTGTGAAAATTAGGATTTTACATTCACGTACATATACCAATAAGTCCACCTATAATATGAAAAAGAAAAAAAAAAGAGAACGAAAGGTAGTATTTTTATTAGTGTTAATGCTAAAAAGTTGGGCTAAGTTCATCCTTTTGGCAGATGTCGTGCAATTTGTAGTATTTATCATTGCAACCATTACTGTTAACATATGAGAGTGCATAAATACAGTGAAAATACACTCTGTGCCTGAAAAGGATTATACAAGGGCACAGTCCAGCAGACTTGCCATGGAGCATAATGGCTCTCTGCTGTGATTTGTGGAGCATAGTGTCCTGGTTTGAGGTAAAACAGGACCAATTTTGTTCAGTAGCTTCGCTTCTTAGCTGGGCCTCTTTTAACTACTGAAATTAACAGCATATTGTGCAGACAATGTTCACTCTCTCAGAGTGATAAGACCGATGTTTATAGCTGATGTCCAGACATGGTATGCAGAGAGGCTCTTGCTTACACTTATTGTTCTAACACCCAAGGCCAACCGGCTGTGTTATTTGCCACGTTGGAGGGTCGGAAGCGGAAAAGCATAATGGGGTCCCACCTGCGGGGAGGAGCGGACAGGGCAGGTGACCCAAAACTGACCAACAGGGTATTCCATCCCATCTGCCTCATGCTCAGTATAAAAGCTGACGGAGCAAAGGGTCAGGCCTTCTTTTTCGCCCTTCTTTTTGGCTCCTTCTTTTTCGCCCTTCTTTTTCCCTTCTTGCTTCAACGGCTGACGTCTGAGGAGGACTCTGTCTGTTCGTCTGCCTTTGGACCCGATCCTGAATCCAGATCCAGAATCCAGTTCCCATCCGTCACTGAGTCCAGCCTGGGACTGCCCCAGTGCCAGCCGGTGTCATGATTGTCATCTTGGGAGCTTGATACGGTTTTGTATATTTCTCATTATTTCCTTTTATTTTATTATTAATACTTCATTAAAGTAGTTTAGATCTTTCTAAACTCGTAAGTCTCTTTTTCCTCCTCTGCCTCTCTCTCTTTTGAAGAGGGGTAGAGGGGAGCATCTGTCGGTCCCATCTGGGGTCCCCTATGTCCCCAGTGGCCGATTTGGCCTAAACCACGACAATAGTCCTCTGGCACTAACTTTCTCAATAACAAGCATTTTTGAAACACGTGACTTATCCCATAGAATTTAGAGTACTGGGGTATAAAATGCACTATGTAATCCTGCTGTTGCTAGACTTATACTTTATTTATGTTATATCCGATGGCAAAAGGGAATGGTGCGTTTTGTAGTGACAAATTTCCTGTTTGTCATGAGGTGGGAAGTGCTCTGATAAAGACGACTATTATGTGCCAACCCCTGACTGAGATGTTGCGGCATTCCTTACTGTTTTTCTCACTGCAGAAGAGTGTTCTTGCATCTTTACTACCGGAGCCTTTCATGGATGAGTGTACTTGAACTGTGGTCAGATCTGTGTTAACATGCAGGCAAACTTGAGATGTCTTGAAATAAGTCTCTTTTTAAAAAAAGAGGGAGTAGAGAACTGTTTCTGTGTTCATTCTTCTTAAGTCTTGCGTGCTAGACTGATGACATTTTACTTATACCCCATCTCTGTGAGATGCCCTTATTGAGCAAAAGTCCTCATTACTCTCTGGGTTTAAGATCCATCACCATTAAAATGTGGATTGGCTGCCTCATTATCCCTAAGAAATCAAGCCAACCTTCTTTATTAAGTTCTAAGTTGTAATTTCATCTTTCCACCTTTGCCAATTAATTTCTTATTTTTAATTTATATATTATTTTTAAATTTCCTGATTGCACATCACAAATTCAAGCACTAAACTTGGCAGATGAGATCTAAATCTTTGATCCTTCAAAACCACCAAGCTTTTGTGGAGGTATGCACTCCTTGCTCCTGTTGCAGTTCTTCTATTAAGCCTGAAATAGGAAAAATTTGTTCTAAAGTGGAACTTACTGTTGTTAGTTCTGTAGTTACTCTAGAGAAACAAAACAGTTTCAAGCAACTTGCCTGCTGCAGCCTCTGTTGCCTTGCCTTGTCTTTTCTTTTTTCAAAATGATCTTTCAAGCCCTGTTCTTTATTCAACTTTTGCTTCACCTGATTTAACCTCTTCGCTTTTATCACTCAACTATCTGACTTTTTTTAACACCTTTCTTTTCATCAGTTTTTCTTAGTTTGCTGACCTGGAGAGGATTCTCTTTTTTTTCTGATGGAGTTGGAAAAAATGTAGGTGTTTATCTTCCTGATGAAAGAGAAAACTGAGATAAACACACTAGGGGTGGTATTCCTCATTTTGGTTCTTTTTGATGAACAAATGCAGTAATTTGGAGTTTTGATTTTTACAACCGGAAGAAACTTGTGATCCACCCCCCCTATGCTTTGCTGACTAATCTTGACTGATTATTACCATATTTCTTAGACTTTTTCAGAAAGACGGGGAGTTGTCTCTTCAACACGGATAACAAGATAGCTCCTCATCCAAGCATCTTTCAGCTGTTTTAGTTAAGTAGACATTAACAGAAACAATTTTACATTATTTTATCTAAAAATCCCACATCATCCTAGCTGCTCAGTTAAGAGAATCTGGAGAAAATCCTGCAGCTCAGCAAATTGCCAGTTATATGAAAAAAGTGATGGAGACTGAAGAAAACAAAGGGTCTGAGCAGTCTAAGGGAATTTGTGGGGCTTGCTAGGGATGGGCCGCTACTGAGTTGAGGTACATTCCATATGAAATCCCTGAAAGCAGAGGGAGGGCATATTGCTGCCTCTTCAGCAGAGTGCATAAAAGTGTGGTTAAAGCTCTTTGCTGAAGGTGTGGATCAGCATGCAGGAGATCTGCTTGTTTTCTGCTGCTAGTGAAACCAGCCTGTCCACCCAAGAGCAATTGTGGGGTCTTCTTGAGCCACCAGGCTCATACACAAAATAAAAATAATAATTCTGTTCTTGCAATTTTTTTCTCTCTGGCAGAGTTTTAAATGCTCTGGCATGCATAGGACATAGTAACAATGGCATAGGATGTTTGTTACTGAATCAAGAGTAATAAACTTGCAGTTTTGTCTGGGACCTCTAGATCCTACTGCAATACAGGCTGTTGTCATCAAGCAAAAACATTGCTCCTCCTATTATTATCTCCATGCACCTGATCTCTACCATTTAAATGGATATTTGGTAAGGGGCTTTTTTGGGGGTGATGTTTTTGTTCTAGATTGGTGTTAGTTAGCGTACTTACATTGTGCCAGGAGCTGTAGAAAGAACATAGAGTACAACAAAACATTTTCTCTAAAGTTTGTATCCTTCAGACTTAAAGGTGCTAGCTACAATTATTGTTATTAAAATATATTATTTAAAAAAAAAAGCAAAATAATACCAAAAAAAACCCAACAAGCCTTAAGCAATAGTATTTACCCATCCCTTTTCTGAATAGGTTCTGGATAGTGGTCTGCGTGAGCTCACAGCTTCACTTGAGAAAGCATTTGCAGAGAAAGCTCGATGTCAAGATGATGTAAAATGAACAAATAAAACTATTGAGCGGGCCAACAGGTCAGGGAAATTGAGGTAAGAAGATTTTGCCTGAATGTTCTTGCTAGTGTGAGTTTTGAAGTACTTGAAATGTTTTTTTGAGCGTGGGGTTAAACTTTAGTTTTTGAGGATTGTGTGGGGAAAAAAAGGCTGGGGGAGACAGGCGACAAGATGGCCCTTATTAGAAATCGTTTAAATGGGGAAAAAAAAACCCAACAACAAACCACCACCCACAAACCACAAATAAACCCACAATAAAATCCTGAGAAGTAAAATGTGCTGCGCCACGATTGCATTTCCTAAAAGCTGTGTATCGCTGAGCAACTGATATTGGCATGATTGCTAGAGAGAAATCTCGATAACTAAGTCACCACATTTATTCACAACTGTGAACACATTGTGACAGCCTGGGCAGCCTCTCATTAATGAGCAGAAAGACTGAATAATCCTCTAGGTCAGGATGGAGTCGCCCTGCATCTGCCCCCGTTGCACTTTAGATTGTAAATAAGTGGAAGGCACCAGATATTTGCTGTTTGCTTTTGGGTTTTTTTCTTTTGCAGAAACTATTAATTTTTAAATAAGAATGAAATGTATTTATGTTAAAATTATATATATTTCAGTGTGGTTATTAGCTTTATTTGGAGACAAACATCATTAAAGCTAACACATGCCTATTTAACGGTCAGTAACCATTCAAGTCGGCCACAGCGTTGCTGTGCAGTCTCTCCTAGGTCTTTATAGAAATCATGGTGTCTCAATTCATCATCTAGAATTTTAACCCTTCCTTTTTGACAAATAAGTGTAAATAGCAGGAAACAAAAAGTACAAATAATAATTAGACTACCACATGAGTTCCCAAGGCAGTCTGAATAAATATTTTAAGTTGGATTTCATAAAATCCCTGTGACTTTGCTTTCTAAGATCAGAGAGCGAATACTTTTATTTCTGCAAATCTTTCAGCAGAGGCTGCCAATTGAGATCAAATCAGCTTGGAAAAAAAAATTATTGTAAAAGTATAGAACTAATCAAAAAAAACCCAGTGCAATTAAAACAGATCCATTTTTGATACCTGATTCTGAAATTAATATGCCTAGAAATGTAAAATATGTAAATAATCTTTCCTTTGGTAGAAAAACAGTAAAGTAGATGTTACTATCTGCATATGAAAACTTCTGTTTGCCCCAAAACGCCTGAGACGGTCACTGTTGTCCTGACCCTGCAGACCTCCAAAGCCTTTGGAAGGTCTGTGGAAGCCAGTGCCCTTTGCCTATAGGTAGTCTCCAAGTCTTGCATTTGAAGGTTTATACATAGTTAAAAGAAGTTTTTCTCCAAGGTTTGAGTTTTTATTAGTGATCTTATTCTGTGAGTTAAGGGGAAAAAATATTTAAGAGGATTAATTGAGAACGTCAAGTCTTTTCCTCTGAGAATAAATTCTTTTTGACTAGAACAGGAGACAGTTAACTTCTGAAAAGCATCAAGACTGATGATTTTGTCTATATAGCATTGACCTGGAAGCTCAACCATTCAGACTAATAAATCAGGCAATTTATATTTAATCATTAACTAACTCCCGAGCTGAACAGCTGTTCAAAATTAGAAATGGGTCACCCCGGCCAGGATGACATTACAGGCAATCTATAATGCATTAGAATAAAATTATAGTGATTTTTAACTGTCTGGAAATTTATTACACTGCATGTTCCAACTCTTAAACCCTTGTTAGCCAATGTCACTAGTGATTTATGGTGCTTGGGTGGTATGGTAAAATTACCGAAGATTTAAATAGACAATCATTCTATGTTTAGTAAATCTTCAAATTTCAAAGCTATTTTGGAGAATGAGGTGGGTGCTCTTTATTGTTTATGACTTACCAGTCAGTGACAACAAGAAGAGAGAACGGATAAATCAAAAAGCCCTCTTGTAAATTAATGGATTTATTGTCTTGTTGCTTTCAGTTAATGGTTTAAAGAAAAATCCAATGACTTCTGTAGGCAAAAATGGATGTCTAAAATACTTCAAAACAAAACTGCTACATTACAAAGATTGCTGTTAGAGCTTGCAACAGGAATAGTCCTTTGCTTGTCATTTGTTGGGCATCTCTTATGAATGTAACTGGGGTTTAGGAGGCCTTCACAAATTGACTTCCTGCATTTACACTCTGAAACATTTAAATGCTCACTCTTTTAATCACGTACTTTTATGAAAGATACTTCCATTTTCTTAGTGGATATTTTATATTCTTACTTTATAAAAAAAGGGGTTGAGTATTCTGTTACTATAGAATTCTGTGTCTGTCTTTGGAGGATAGGATGTTTAACCATTTCAGTAAATATTTCTTATTTTCTGAAAAACACATATGGAAAATACTTCATGAATATAAAATTTAACAATTTTTTTCTTTGTTTTTGTACACATAGAAATTTATTTTTAACATGAGAATGAGTTGTTATTTGAGATTGATTTTATACATTTGTAATGCTTTCAAGAATGAGCACATCTAAAATTACTCTTTTAAGTTCTCAAGCAGCTAGCACCAGCAAAATGCAAGCATTTTACATGGAATTACTTGAAATATGGAGGATACTTTCTATTCAGTGATTTTCATTGATTTTGATTACATCATGTAAAGGACTGGAAAAATATGTTTTGATTACTGTCATAGCTCTGAAAAATACATGTCTGTACGGGCAGTGGGTAGAGGACAGTCTTTGTAAGTTGTTTGGCAGTGTGCTTTCCTTTTTTCATGCTGGCCCTTTCTTTGCTTCAGTCCCTCTGCTCACTGGAGAATACCTTCCTGGGGTTTCCCTGATGCCAGTGAACAAACTGAAACAACTTTTATTTTATCCTGAGTATTTCAAACAGTACAAACAAGGAAGAAAGGTTATGGCAGTCTACCCCAATTTTACATCCAGAATTTCATCAAGTTTGAAGACGACTCTAATGGATGATCAATTTCTACCTTCCCTTCCATGCTGAAACTATTTGAGCATACATTCATGCATACGTTCATCCCTTTGCTGGGAATTGTATACACAGAACAATCAAAGTGTCAAACACTGCTAGTTTGGTTTTTATGCCATGTCATAAGTTCCAATTGAAAAGGAGATGATGATTTGATCCATATCTTAAACATTAACTTTCTCTAAAGAAGATACTTTCATTTCTCTGAAATTCTTTAATCACCATTTCAACATTTTAAATAGACAGTGGGCTGTCTTTACAATGTAAGCAGAATAAAATAGCAGCTTTCCATATAGCTACTAGTAAGAAACCATCAGTATCTGAGACCGTTCCTGACTATTCATCCAAAATATCCCAGGGTAAGGATGGTTAAGATGAAGTCTGCAAAGTGCACAAGTGATTCAGAAATTGGGGCTGTCTGTGGGGGAAAAAAAAGAATATGAAGAAAACGATTTCTAGAGTTAAACTTTGACAGAATCGTTGAGGCTGGAAGGAACCTTCTGAGATCGTTTAGGCCACCCCCCCCATGCTGGAACTGGGTTGGTTAGACCAGATAGCCCAGGACCATGTCCAGTCAGGTTTTGAGTATCTCCCAGGATGGAAACTCCACAGCCTGTCTGGGCAACGTGTGTTTGACCACCCTCGTCTTTCCTCCTGTCAAAATTCCAAATAATTACAGCTCTTAACTCAGTAGTAAAACTTCTGTAGCTAGCAGGTAAAACAAGCAGACAAATAAGAGGGGAAAAAAACCCTGCAACTCTTCTGCCTTACCCCTTCCCTTGGAAAAAAGCATGAGAAAAAAAATAGAAGTCACGTCTTTGGTGAGGTTGAAACAGCTTTTTCTCTTTTCTCCATTTTTTTTTCTTCTAATATTCTTGTTTCCTTGCCTTTTCCGAATCTTGGTGGAAATGATTGCACTTTGCGCAAGGCAGTAGTGCCCTACTGTAGTTGACAGTAGTATGCCAGATGCTGCCAGTATTGCCATGTGTCTGCCATACTGTACCTGGTCTAGACAAAAGCACTGATTACTGAAAAAAATCAGACAAGGGAAGGACATAGAATACTTAATGAAGAGCTCCATCCTATTTTTTCCGCTTCAAAGGCTTCAAATCACCACCAGAAAGTGTGGATTGTGTCCAGCGTTGCGGTCTTAGGAAGCGTATCTCTTGCTGACAGAGTACCTTTCCTGTTGTACTTTAGTGTGCTTCTGTTTTTTAACGTGGAGATTAAACATTCTGTCACTTCCAAGTTGTTCAGGAGATAACGCTTTCTAATTTTGCTTTGCAGTTTGAAAATATGCGCTGGAGCCAGTTCATTGAAAACCTCAAAGCACAAAAGCAAACTTTATGTGGTGACATCTTATTAACAGCAGCATTTGTGTCTTACTTTGGACCCTCCACAAAACAGTATTGCCAGGAACTGATGGAACATCTCTGGATTACTTTTCTAAAGTCACAAAAGCTAAAACTTACTGTACAAAGTGGGAGTCTCCAGTGAAGAGTCAGGTTTGTTAAAGTTGCTGTCTTTCAAAAATTTGAAGTACAGATCTGTATTTAAAGTGGCTAAAAAATACTCTTTGCGGGTGTTTTTTTTTTTCCAGTACATATATATATATGTGTGGGAATGGCAGAAAGAGGTTAAGTTCTCTATGGCAAAAGAAAATACCATCCCTTTCCAATTCTCTGTGCCAAATTCTATCCTTCGTGACACCTGTGCAGAAGCAAAAGCTATAAATAGTGATAGAGAGTGTAGAGACCTATTCTGCTTAGCTTTTCAGCTCCAGGTAGTTGTGATAAACCCCATTTCTCTGTACGCGGAGGAAACCGTGGTAGTACTCAATAAACGCGGAGAGGCTGTAACCCTTAGCGTTGTCTCTGCAAAGCTTTCTCCGTCCTTCCTTGTGAAGCATTGGACCATTCCTTTCTTGCTGTTGCAAATGCTCCTGACCTATTCCTACTTGTTTCCTATTTCTCATGTGCCACAAATCGCGGCATTCTATCATGATTAATGTAGTTTATTATCTGAAATATGTGATGTGTGGAACTCTCATCCCATTTTAAATCGCAAAGCTAAGGCACAGTGGGCGAGCTGAGTTGCCTGAGGACACTCTGGAAATACAGTTAAAGCCAAATCCAAGCTTCCCAAGGTCAGCACTCAGAATTGTGGGGGCATTGTTTTGTAGACGTTTGCTTCGTGCGAGAGTTTCACAGTCACTAATTTGTGTGGAGCTTTGTTTTGCCTGGAACATCTCCCTGTCCTTTTCCACCAAAAATTTGTCCACAGATAAATTTCCTTCTCAAAAACCTCCTTCTACCTTGCAGCCTAATGCTGATAGGTAGAAAAAATTACCCCTGTAGGTTTGTTTTCAATAGTGAGACCCTGGAGATAAATGCCATTCTTAACTCTTTTAAGAATCCTCTGAAATTGATTGAACATTTTTATAAATAAAAATAATCCTTATGTAACCTTTTACTTTTTAAGATGCTTTCACTGAACGGCAGTGAGATAAAATACCTCATTTCAGTTTTAATTGTTTTCCTGCAAGTGGGGAAGAGTGGAAAAGAGGAGAGAAATGCATTTGGGAAGTGATGTTAAAAATAGATGTTTATTAGTAGTCCTATTTAGAAGGAACAACAAGTAGTTCTATGGCATGAAGTATTTGCTTTGTAGGTACAGGGACAATAGATTTATCTAGATATTAGAATATTTTTCTTGCATTGTGTGAAAATTTGTATTAGAAACCCTAATAATACCCCAATGCTAGTGTTTTCCACAAGGAAGTATTTCAGCTTATGGAAATGATTGTATTGCTTGTCTTACAGTCCAGAGATAAAACAAATCGTATTTTTTGTCCTCTGGTATATTTAGATAAAAGTGTTACACACAGGAGATAAATACGTTGCATGCTTGCAGAGGGGAGCGTATGCCTGCTGGTCCTTTTGTGCTTGTATTTTCAGCAGCTTCATCAAAAGTTAGGTTTATTTTGGGCTCCATGATTAGAATCAGGGTTTAGACAATTTTAAGCTGGTATGTATTTTGTAATAATGTAACTATGACATTGTGCCACAGAAACTGTACTAGAGGTATGGTGCAAATCTTATTAATAGGATTTCTTGTGCAAATTTGGCTCAACTTAAATATATGCCATAATTTTCTTCATAAATAACCACCAATTTTACATGCTTTTTTATTTCAGTGTGTACTTTTAAAAGAATCTTCAGCCTACAAGCCAGCACTAAGTACTATACATGTCTAAGGAGGAGGAAAAATTTGATAGAAGAGTTTTTAAAACACTTCTGAATGGGGTAGAAGATAGTTCAGGCTAAATACTAATGATGCTGTGTTTTCCCTTAATTGATGGGTTTAGAATTTAATCCAGAAATCACAAATTTGAAAGCCTGGGATAACATCGTGAAGGAATTGGTGGGGGTTTGCCCTTTGCTTCAGTAAGGAAAAATTTAATTGCGGACGTCGTATGTAGATATTCTTTTGTGCTTCCACTAGCCACCTTTTTTTCCCCAAAATAAGTTAGTTATTCACTCTCTCTTACTCTGTTGTGTTGCGTTAGGCATTTCCCTTCCCACCCATAACCCGTTCAGTAAGCACTGATTTCAGATGTGCCATTTCTTTTTGATTTCATCTCCTTGTAAATGCGTGCGACAAGATAGTATCCAGCAAGCGTGGCTGTCTGACGGCTGCTCTAGCGTATGTGGAGGTGGCAGCTTCCTTCTTAGCAAACCAGTGCTCACATGAGAGCGTTGCCACAGCTGGTGCCACGCAGGGGGCTCCAAGGCTGCCTCTGCCCCTGGAGATGGTCCCGTTCTCTGGCTCTTGGTCTTGCTAATACCTAGCTGAACTATAGTAATAAGATAACATGGGAATCCTGTTTTTGTAATTTTTGCATAGGTAAATGTTGATTTACGTTCCACAAATCCATGCTCAAGAGCACACATGAGGATTGAATTTGCAATATCAGAATCCATATACACAGAAATTTATTATGTATGGTGTTTTTTTAACTTTACTGAACTATAAACATATTTTATGAAGTAAATGTCTGAAAACACTTCTTTTTTTTTTTTAAATCCATGATAAATATAATAAGCTGCTTCACATCACATTTCCTAGTATGTTCTTTTGCATCTGATCCCCGCAGGGATCCTCCTTAGTTTTCTGCCTTAATTTATATCAGCCCAGTTATCTTGTGCATTGCACTGAGTCATGTCTTGCTGCTTGGTAACCTTGCTGGGTGATTATATTCCACTCTGATTCAAAGGTTCCTAATCCTGTGACGGAGGGCCCAGACCCGATTGCTGCGTTGACGGATGATGCTATGATTGCGGTGTGGAGTCACGAGGGACTGCTCGGTGATAGGATGTCAACAGAAAATGCCACTATTCTAACAAACTGCGAGTGCTGGCTTCTGATGATAGATCCCCAGTAACAGGGAATTAAATGGATAAAGAATAAATACGGAGCCAACCTTAAAGTCATACGTCGATGCCAGAAAGGGTATGTGCATGCTGGAGAATTGGCTTCCACGTTTACTGCCCTCAAGTTCCCCTAATTTTTGTAAGGGGTTGGTGTTTACTGGAATGTACTTACTCTAAGACTTGAAATATTACAATGCTGCTGCTTCTTATTTATCCATGGCATTATTTTCCATTTAAAATGGTGCTTGAAAGGGGACCTTTTTTTGATGCTGTCTTCAAGTGTCGAGGAGGAAACAACGTGGAAGTTGAGGTGCGCTTTTTGTGAGGGGCAAATCACTTTTTCAATAGGTAAGGTGCAAAGCCAGGTGATAAGACCTTATTTATACTGTACAGTTTAGTCAGCAGAACACTGCACATACACCTTACAGAGGGAAAGATTCAATCCAGTGAACAGCATTCGAGGCAAAAGCCAATATCAGCTCCTTTTCTGGTAAACAAACATGTTTTTAATTCTCATTGCTATTACTGAATTGTATGTAAGGTGAAAGCACTTCCATGTAACTGATCTGTCATATCTTTTCTCAATGTTTACTTTGATTTAGGGAGACAACTAGGTAAGATTTAACTGCTCCATTTCAAAGGGCTATCTGAGTTTATTTTACTGAATTCCAGATATAACACACAATTACACAAGACAGTAAATGGTCACAGTAGTGCCTTATTTTTTCAAATAAGTGTTAATCATTTAACCTGTCTGCCCCTCTGAATGAGCTCTTTTCCCTCACCTGCCCTGGTTTTTATAAAATCCTTTTTCCAACCCTCACAAATAATTGTTATTTTTCATTCATACCCTGTAAGTACCCTTCTGTGCGAAGCTATATTGTCTGCTTACCTAATCCTCCACTATTACCTGCTCTCTTCTCAGTGCCTGTTGAAACAGAGTTCTCACGAGTCGTTAAGATTCTAACCCTTCAAGAAAGTGTTTATTGTTTAGATGAGGATATACCAAAAGCTGTAACACAAACCCATAAAATTAAAAAAATAACAAAAGCTAAAAGATACACGTGCTCCCCCAACTTCTCTGTGTTGATTCCAGTGTCTTCAATGTGGTGCTATATCCTCATATTTGGTTATAAGAAAAGCCCCAGCAATATATTTTTTGTTTAATATGAGGACTAGCAATACCATACGTAGAAAGATACTGAACTCAAAACTGTTGAACTCTTAACCACTGGGAAATTCTTTGTGAACAGTTTTGCGTGGTTTAACCATGCTCTTCTAGAAAAACTTCTCCAATTCTATTATATAAAATGAATCTTTCTATAACCAGCATTTATCTAATATTTGAGCAGTTATTTTTTTATTTTTCATGTTAAGGTTTCTGAAGACCATTGAAAGACCTTTGTCTTGGGGAGAAACTGTACTAATCAAAACCATGGGTGAATTTCTTGATCCCATACTTGATCCCCTGCTTGGAAGACATACTGTTAAAAAGGCAAGGTAAGTATACTTGAGTAATCACAATTTCTCCATGACAACTGGATCTATATTGCTTTGATTGCCACATTTTGCTTACTACTTCATAATCCTTCATGAAGATATTTATTTCTCTTTAAAATGCAATGGCTAAAAACTGGTGATGAATGGATATTAAAATGTTAGTATCTGCATCTGATTAGATAACAAAATTCTCTTCTCGATTCACAAATTGGACTCACCTTTTGTGGGCGATGTCTGCGAATCACGTCTTTCATTCCCATGCCCCCTTTTCCCTTAGATTTTGAAAAAATGTTGTCCAATTTAGAAAATGCCATCAAAAATATTTCGTAAGATCTAATTAAGATACCTTTATTAGGACGATAATGGGAAAAGTGAGGGAGCTTGTACTTAAGTCCTTGGTGCAAGAGAATTTCAGTCTGTAATGTCTTCCATCACTTTTCGTTAAATCTTCCAGCATGGGTGTTGGCTTTTCAAGGCAGCTATTACCTAAAGAATAATGTTGATTTGTGGTTGCATGAGAGTAAACTTGGTAAACCTCATTAAACGTTTCATCTGATGAACTGAAACGCCCTGTTACTGTTTCCGCTCAAACATGAATTTGTTTTTAAGCCTGAAAGTGTTCCTCTCTTCTATTCCTGTTTTCAAACAACACATCAACAAGCTACATTTTTCATGTTGAAGAATAGGATGTTTATTCTAGTAAAACGTCAGAGGTACCCCTGAAGCATTTCTGGATGGGTCTCAAATGTTAGTCAAAGAGTGTTTAGAGTACTTGCACAGTTTCAGATTGTTAAAAGAGAAAATATGAAAGAAAGATTAAATAAAATTGGTATCTAGCTTTGGACAGATCACCCAAGCTTTTTCTCCCTCCTTCCCTGCTGTATTTCAGGCATTGGTGCCTGCACAGTAAATCTAAGCAATACACAACAGCTCAAATCTCCTTGCATACGTGAAGCTCCTGGATGATGCACTCTTGCCCTGCACTGTGAGATCTTGAAATGATTCCTCTTTGTTACATTTTTCTATAGTGGTATTTGAAGTACTTCAGAGTAAGACCATATAGCTTGCTTTTTAGAGTCTTTGGTGAAGAAAATCTACTGAAAATTAGAATTCTACTGGTCTAAAAGACAGATCAGAAATTACACAGTCTAACAAGTCTTTAAGGCATGAGGCAGAGGGATGTAAAACAGTAGAAAGAAGTTGGATTGAAAAGGGCAAGGGTCACAGCAATATAGTTTTGCATTTACCTAGCAAAGGCTTCCATGTAGCACGACAGAGCTGTACACCTGGACACAAACACAAATATATGAAGCTGTTCAAATAGAGGTTCTTCTGGTGAACATTTTAAGCAGTGTTAGCGTTCTGTGGCTCATTGAAGATACAGCAGGTCATCTTTTAGGTCACTGGTAATACATATATACCCCTTTATTACCAAATAAGTGGAGTTTTCCTCATTCTGGATTCATTTCTGTTATTTGTTTATTTTAGTAGTTCTGTCAGGCACTTTGAATTTTTTTTTCCTAATAAAGAAAGACTAGGAAGGCATTTGTGATAGATATGGTGCAGTCCAGCAGTTGAAGTTCATTAATAATTGGAATGTTGCAGAGTATGAAGTAATGAATACTAATTACTCCTTTCATGTCTGACAGCACCCTGTGGACCAATACATCAGCCCAGACTTTAATTTGGTTCTAGTAATGGTTTCATCAATAGTACATTAATTCTGTGTTTGAAAAGATATACAGTTGAACCTGACCCACACAGTAGATACCACTGTCATAAAATGGCCACATACTGACAACAACTGGATAATTACAAATAATTAAATCCACTGAGCTTCAGACAATCCTAATTTTAAGTAAAATATATCTTATCATATCAATCGACAGAAAGCATAGCAAGGGAGATTTATCAACTTGTACTCCTTCCAAAGCAAATTTAGTAGCCTGCATATTAGAGAAGTTGCTGATCTGTGAAGCAGCTTCGTAAAAGTATTTCTCCCCTTCCTTGTTTACCAAGATTGTTCTTGTGTTGGACTCTTGGATGTTCTGTAACACCAGCTTCTGGTATTGTTTCTGAATGAAGCCCACAAAAGAAATTCTTGGCTTCAGAGAACTTCAAATATATGTGTAAATTTCTGTTTTCCTCAAAACGTGGTTGTTTATAGGGCAAGCTACAGGTACTTGTTATCTCTGAAAATCAGACTTCTTGCTTAAGTGCCTTAGTACATATTTAGAAGCCTAACAAGTTTTAGGTGTTCAAGTTTGGATATTTTTAAAAATTAATTTTGGAGCTGCAAGGCTGCTTGGTGGGTCTTTATACACTTCAGACTGTGATCTTGTGTTCAAAATGCCTTTAAAATGCTAAGATTTTTATTAAATATTTTAGGATATTTGCTTTAAGAAGAGGGAGAAAAGACAAAAAAAGAATAAAATAATTTCCAAAATATAGTAGTTGTAGTACATAGCTTCATGTAAGCATGAAAGGCACAAGAAAAAAGGTAAGTAAAATTTGGGTGCAATTTACTAGCAAGGTATGCAAAAATTAATCAAAATGTGCATATCTAGATTTTCTGGAGCAGATAAATCAAGGCATAAAAGTAAACAGGTGCCAATTCTATACGGTGTTGGGGTTTCACCATTGCCTGCTATAAGAGGGGTGACACCATTGAATAGGTTTGGTATGGATAAGCTTTAATATTTGAGTTTTATCTGTGTGTTTCCTATCCTGTCTCCGCAGCACCGCTGTTTTGGAGATCACTGGATATGAGCATTAACTATAATAGATCAATGTCATTTTGCCTCATAGGAGAGAGATAGAGGAATAAATTCATTGTTCATAAGGCCCCTATTTGCATTCACATGAGCTGTTACACCTGCTCAAATCCTTTGCACATTCACAAAGTGGTAGTCATGTCTCTTCACTCGCAAGATTAGGTTATTACAAGATTCTTTAAGATGTCTTGAAATTTGATTTATGTGCAAATGTAGCTTGTATGAACAAGGTTCCATTCTTATGAGGCATGACTATTATTCATGAAGCAGCAAGACAATTCACTCGTTTTCTCCACAGGGAGAAGCTTTCCTTGCCTTGAACGTCTCGCCAGCTGTGCAACTTCAAGGCAGCGCTTTTCCCACTGAACTAGTTTGACCAACTTGCACAGTTTGCCTACTGAGATTGCCTAGTAACAGCTCCATTCTGCACTTGTTTTCACCTGATTTATTCAACTTCATTCTCTACGTTACTTGGAGTTTGAAAGTCAGTTCCAGAAGCTTTTAATTTTAAGCAGCAGGAACTGAAAGAAGGCTCCTTTGGAAAAAATGTGTTTATCCCTTTTTCTTCACACTGAAAAATATTGTTTCCCTTTCCTTTCCTGTCCAAGAATTTATCACTTCTTTTCATTCTTGCTGAGCTGATCCAAAACATTTAGCTATAGGAAGCTATCCTGCTTTCTGCCATTTAGAGTCACGGCATGTTTTGGAGAACATCTGCCCTTAAAGGTATGCTTTTTAATTTTGAGTTGCATGAAAATAGCTGCTAAGAATCCCCTTTTGAATCCTTTAATCTACTTTATTTCAAGATCTGGGAGAATTTCAGTGGGAAAAAAACTAGTTGGAAAACAATCTCTTTTTAATTCACTTTGTTCTTAAATAACAGGGAGCTGGAGCTCATGTGAAAGATGCTCTGTCTATTCCTGGGTAGAACAGTGCATTAATTCAGTCCGTTCTATCTGCCTCTGCTGGTGGAACAGGAGATTATGAAGAAAAATATTACCAAAAGTAGAACTTGTCTTTAGTAATTTCTTTGGTGATCTTTTTTTTTTTTTTTTCTCCTGTGCCCTCTATCATGGACTTCCATAACTAGTGCCTATAGCTGCTACATTTCTTCAGAGTCCAGAAATAACCTCTAAACAGATACATTTCATTGAAAAAAATGAAGCAATTCTACTGGGTTTCCCCACCTCTGTGTTTATCGTTGTTGCTTATACTCCTTGAACCGTGTGAGAGCAATAACAAAACATTTATTTTTCCCAGATCTGTAATTAACAGAAAACCTAGAATAGCTGCAGTAATAAAACCCACTGAGTCATTATGTAGTTTTTGCCTTTCATAGATTGTAATCACAGAAATTGGTAATTTATCGCTCCTGTGAATTGAGAACCCATAAAGTAAGTACTTGAATCCAGAACTCTAAAGCTTATTATATCACCATGTAGACTTTCTGAAATACAGTGTGACTCCCTTAGCAAAGGTTTTTCCACTGACAGAGCAAACTGAAGAAGTTGTCTTTTGTCAGATCTCTGCTTCTGTCTTTTGCCTCTGTGTGTGTGTGTGTGTGTGTATTGAAAGCGGAACAAAATACTCTCTCTGTGTCAAGCTCTAGTGTTTTTGTTTTCTCCCGCCAGTTTCGAAGGTCACGGAGAAACCACAGTATCAGAATTGAAACCCATGTGGCAGAACTGAAAGGTGAATTCAGCTCCACCTGAGGGAGGTTATATTATCTGAAGGACGTGACGGTGTGGCCAAAGTATTTCAGTGTTATACAAGCATAAGCCAGGAAAGCTCATCTCCAGTACTTTGCATGGCAGCAGTATACACCATACACATCTGGTGTTGAGTTTTGTAGAGTCGTGGGTTTCCTTGCACCAGACGCGTTATATTATTTTTAGGAATTCACTTGCAGTATATCATGAGTGACTGTCTTTTCTGTCTGATCTTTGGTGAAATGCAGAAGGGCTTTCAGCACACCATTTCATTTAGCCTGTGTCTTTTGTCTAACAGGATGTCAGAGGCAGGGAAGGATGTTAAGAGCTGAAATATATGTCCCTGACTGTGGCAATGCCCCATGATATTCTCGAAAGAAAGTAATGTTAAAATTTGTACAGAAAAGACATGTTTTATTCATGTTCCGATATGACTTTCATGAATTGCATTTCAAGTGTTTAGTATCTATACTTTGTATCTATATCACTTTGAAGATTGATTTGTCTTAACAAATGTCAATTTTAATTTTGTGAAAAGGGTTTGTGTCTACCTATGTTCTATTGTATAAATGTTCTACAGACTTTTTTTTTTAAACATAATTTTATTACTAGTGTTCAGATGTCCTTCCTTGGCAGAGAACATTCAAAGCCATTGCTGTACAGAAAATACAGTACTTGTGCTAGTGTGTGGCAGGCAATGGCTGAAGATCAGCATACTGCTCACTGTGCAAGTCAGTGACACAAAGTTGTCTCACACCGCACCAGATGCACAGCACGCACTGCCGCCTCTAAGCAGTCTTTCTGGGTTTTTTTAATGCTGTTCCCTAGAAGTAGGAAGGTGAACTTTACATTGCCTCACTGCTGGGCTCCAAAATGGTATTTCAGCAGTGGTAGTGTTGCTGTATGGGACAGGCTGGCACCTCTCGTTGAAGGCATGGGGTCAGGAAATGACACCTCTTCAGTAAGGGATCTTATTCAATGAATGAAAGGTAAACCTAGTATACCTCATTCTTTCACCCAGCAAATAATAGATTTGGAATAAAATGTTTAGCAGGTTACCTCAAAACAATTTTTTTTGTTGTTTCAGTCAGCAGCCCTTCCCTCTCCTCTGGTCACTATCAGTTTGTTATAAATATATGTATCTGCGCGGTTTTTTAGGATTTAGTGCTAAGCTATTTCAAAAGATGGAAAAGTAAACTATATTTAAGGAAATGATTGAAAGAACTGACAGCTATCTCACTAAGAGCTGTTTGAAAACTTTCCTAAATTTGTGGTAAGTAATAAAGATAGAAGTTTACCCCTAAGCCACAGACTCTTTAGTACAGCAGTGAGTAATCTACTGGTGTCTGCTGCATATGCAAATGAAACTGCCAATTAAGAAATGCTCTGTGTATTCTTCATATGATTTTGGTGTGTTCAGTCATCCTAATTTTGTTTCTTGAGCTGCAGGCACCTCAAGTTTGGTTTGTGTCCATTTGCTATGCTGCCAAATTAATGCAGGACCCATCTTTTGCAATCTAGGATATTTATGATTTTTTAATTCAGTGAGGTCCCCATTCTCATGCATTTTATTCCTTTCCAGATATATCAAGATTGAAGACAAGGAATTCAACAAGAATTTCCATCTCATCCTTCTCACTAAACTGGCTAACCCTCACTACAAGCCAGAACTGCAGGCTCAGACCACCCTCATTAACTTCACTGTCACCAGGGATGGGCTGGAAGACCAGCTGCTGGGTGAGGTTGTTAGTGCTGAAAGACTTAGAAAAACATAAGGTAAAGACTAGCTTTTGGTCTGTCCATTGCCCCTTCTGAGATTTTAAGGCTTCATTAATGCGCCTGTTTGAATCTGCTGTACAGTAACTGTTAGCAACCCATCTATTAGAAAGGTTTTAAGGGTCAGATTCTGGAAAGTGCAGCAAGTGCTTCTACAGATTTGCTCAAATCTGTGCTCCCAGAGGGCTGGGCTTGACCAAAAGCTCTGCTAGAAATTAAATTTATTGTGATTTTGTTTCCACGCTTCTTTCTGCTACTTGGTTTGCTTTGTGCATTGCATTTAATTTTACAGTGCAGGATTAAAGCCCTCTGCAGTGCTTTGTGCTTCAGTGATCTTGAGCCAATAAATGTAAATAAAATTTCATGCAAGTCCATAAGAGGATATGATGGCACTGTTAGGACCTGGGGCATTTGGTTAATAAATCATAATTTATTCCTGCAAAGATGCAGGTCTGTGACTGCTGCTGTCATACCAATGTATGATAACTTATGAAGAAAAACACTTTTATAGCTGGGTATGGAAAGGACTTTGAGCAGATTGTGACCTTTGAGCTAAAAAATGAAAAAAATACTTAGGGGTGTGAAATGAATAATAAGAATACTTCCTATTTCTCTAGTGTGTCTTTCTAGTTATCCCATGTAATTTACTAACTTCATCCGCAAAGATTTGCTGCACCTCTTTGAGGTACTGCTGCTTCATGCAAGGGCAAACTGGGTCAGAGAGTTTAATTACCCCTTTCATTGAAGAATGAAAGCGATATACTTGGGAACACGATCTGAAAACAGCTGGCCGTTTTCCTCTGCATCTGCACATCGCTCCACATGGGGCTGTACGCTTACAACGCCTGTATCACCTAGGGTTTTTTGATGCCAGGGTCAGATTCTGATGAAGAGCTCCCCGTAAGACTATCCAAGCTCCATCCCTGTCAGAAGGTTGGTCCAGCAGAGCAGACTATGACCACGCTTTCCCCCACTGCTTGCTGCCCAGGTGGGGTTCTCCAGCCTTGTGCTACTGTTGGTTCTCTCAGCTGCCATGTAAATTATCACTTGCCATCTCTGGCAAGATCCTGGTCCGTTTGTGTTGTATGAAGAGGAAGGAGGCTAGGCGAGAGAGAAAGTTCTGGTCCATGGTGACCTTGGCCTTCTCATTTTGGGTGTCCCAGAACCTTAGTTCTAGTGTGCTGGGACAGAAGATAAACTGTCTCTTTCAGAAATTAAATTAAATCAACTGCTGTAATTAAAAAGGAAATACAGCTCATGAATGCTATAAAACAGTATTTCTTGCTGTGGTTGTTTAAGTGCAGTGTTTTCGTTCCCTCTGCTAGTCAGCCCTGGCCAAGCAGCAGAGCTGTTTTAGGATCGAGCTCAGGCAGCTGGAGGGCGATGTGCTGCTCAGCCTGTCTGCCCAGGGCGGCTTCTTAGACAACAGTGAACTCGCAGAGAAACGCGAATCAACAAAGCCCACTGGAGCAGAAATACAGCACAAGGTAATAAAAATGGAACTATTTTTAACAGCTTCAAGTCACCTGTAAAATGTGTAGTATGAATTATCTTCAGTCAAACGTTTCCATGAGCTAGGAACAGTCAAATTGCTGTCTGTCCAACAAGGACTGTCCACCCACATATTCACAGTTTCATAGCTATGGTATGTAGCTGTCACGTACTCATTTTTTTCCTTTTGATTTAGGTGCTTGAGTTAGTACTCATAAAAGAAAAAAATATCAGCATGAAATATGAACAAATGTATTCATATATGATTGCCATGTTTTCACTGGTGAACAGGCACATTGCTGCAGAGAACAGTCATTCCCTAATGTTTGTCTAAGATAAGAAGTTTGCTTGCCTTAAATATTTGCTACTGTCTGAAATAAAGTCAGTTTTCTAGAGTATATCCATATTCTTTTCTGAACAGATAGGAAGTTTTGGTAACTGTGTGGGATATCACAGCACATTAAAAAATAAATGAGACAACTGTCATCCGATAGACAGCTGAAGCCAAAGAAAATGAAGCTCGTGACAAGAGAGCATTACAGACCGGCAGCCACAAGAGCGTCCATTCTTCACTTTGTTAGTAACAGCCTGGGCAGCATCAACCCTGTCTACCAGTTTTCATTGAAGGTAAAAATGTATCTCGCTGATTTGGTTTCAGAGTGCAAAGAGCAGAATTCTGCCTCCAGCAGTGATGCCTGATGTATTAGTTATTACTTGTACCAGATGTTTATGTTTGCAGGGCTGTGTGTCTGAGAAAGGAGAACACGATGCGATCTCCTGCTGGTCCCTAACATGGTGCGTTCTCACGGGTCTCTTTGTCGACTGTCTCCATTCTGATGGTGTTTTCTGACTGTGCTTGTACAGTTTACCTTCCTTTCGTTAAGCCATCCCACAGGGTCAGGTAGGAAGAGTTTTGAGCGATTCTGTATAAACAGTTCAGGAAGGGAGATCACCCACTGCGAAATTACCACCTTTCTTATGTGAGAGGTTCTGCCTGCTGAGTTAAACAAAGAAGCAGAAGAGTATTGCCGTTTGCAGCCCTCACCCCTGGTTTGCTGAAAGTTTCCTCAAAAGCCTCTTGACAGAAGTGCCTTGCATTTTAGACCGCTTAGGCCACCTCTTCTTAGAAGTGTACAGTCAGAAACTGATTATCTTATGAGTAGAAAAGCAAAAAATCGGAATTCAAACAAATAAAAGTAATTGTACTTATTTTCAGGCGTTCAATGCAGTCTTCCACAAAGCAATTAAGCAGGCTGAAAAATCAGGGGATACTCAGTGTTGTGTCTCTAACCTGACAGAAGCTGTCACATATTCAACCTTTCTTTTCCTAAGCCAAGGACTTTTTGAAAAGGATAAGCTCATTTTCCTGGCCTTTCAGGTGAGGAAAAATTTTCAGATCGGTGATGTTGATACTTACTGGATTTGCTCTTTCTTCGCTAGAAGGTGATGCCTCTGCCCAAAGAAGTTATCTTGTTACCTTGTGGCTGTGCCGTTTCTCACACGGTGTGACTGCTGCTTCAATATCAATAATAATTGCAGAAATTCCAGAGATGCTTTTATGTAATTCTTTTCATTTAAAATGCTGCACTGGCTTTATGAAGCTACGCTGTGGATGAACAGCATGACTTAGCTGCTTGTAGTTGGATAATCAGGGTTGAAATTGATGTGGCATGTAAAGTAAGAATTCACTAAATAATACATATCCATATCATATTCAGGCAGTTATTTTTCCTTTTAATTTTAGTATCTGTATGCCCTGGAAAAAAATCGGGGCTCAGTTGTACTGGGTGTCAGGTTTTGCCCTGAAGAGCTTGATCCAAAAGAGGTTGTATCACAGAGGTGGTCAGTAACAGAGGTACAAATTAAACTAGAAACCAACAATTTGGAAAGAAGGTAAAATATTATAAATTGAGGAATCTGATTTGAGTGCAGATAGGAGAAATGAAATCACTCTACACAGTGTATAAATGGAAGTAAAAGGCAGACAGTAATGTCAGGAAGAGAAAGGAGAAAAAAGAGGAGAAAGAAAACTGGTGATGATTTCTCTGCATCACGATGCAGATGGATTTATTCATATCACCTAGGTTTCTAGCACTGTGTTGCTTAACTTTTGTCTTTTTTTTGTAGCAGTGGTACCGGGATGGGTCATGAAGAATGGAAATCTGTATGGCAACTGAAAAATAAGCTCAATCACAATTACAGAATAGACAGAAACCAGAATAAAGGGCACAATAAACTTCTGATTTATTAAATACGTTTTTAGATTGAAAGAGAGAGAGCTTTTAATAGAGGAAGAAAGATGTATTTATATCCCAAAGGAGAGAGAATATATGGTATCATGGCAAAGGTGTTTTTTTTTTCCCACTGTATGTTGTTAAGGTGGTAAAAAAACTGGACAAACCTCTCTTAGAAACTGAGGAGTTTTCTTCAGTATACATACAGCTCATGTGCCAGAACTGATTCAGTGTAAAACAACCCCCCAAGAAACTCCAAACAAAAAACAACAACAAAAACCACTCAGGATTTGCAAAGTTCCCAAAGCTTTGTGACAGCTTGCAGTCTGAAGAGGGCTTAGAATGGTGATGGAAACAGCTGTGCGCTATTTGGTCTTCTCTCTGTCTTCCGAGACATAGAAAGGATACGTAGGGATCATTAGATGGAATTCAGAAATCTATACTTTTTCATTAGTGTTAGTATGAAATAATTTGTGGCCAAGTTTATCTAAGGTTAATTTCAGTGTGCAAAGCTTACATTTTTATGTTTGTTTATGTTCCCACAAGCTAAAGAAAAATAACTGCTGTTGTCGGTTAGCTTATCTTAAAACTTTGGTGAATTTGTCTTTCAGTACATAAATGTATTATATATATCATACATATAATATATATTATATATTTATTATATATAAAAATTATACGTATACATAAATGAAGTTATATTTTCTGCAAAAAGTTTTGACTGACAGATTGTGTTTGGTTTTCATGGTGTCTTTGACAGGTAAAGGAAAGTGCAGCTCTGTGTTTGTAGGAATGGTTTTGAAAAAATTTGTCACACCCTTTAGTGACTAATACCTAAGAATATCATTCCATTTGTAATAGATTTCAAATAAATATTTTAAAATATCATTAAAACAAGATGTAAATTTTTATATCAGAGTTTCAAAAAATGCAGCTATAGGAATTGTTGTCATTTTGAGCTCTCCTACTCAGTAATAGTTTGAGCAGTGAATACTTTAAGGCAGCAGTGGCTCTGAAGCAAGTCTGGTGACCTTTTTCAATTTTGTATGCTGTTAAGATTCTTCTAAGAAGTAAAGAGAGAGACTCCTTGAATTGGATTTCCTTCTTCGATTCAGAGTTGAACACACAAGAGTCCTGTTGACTTCTTAACTACTCAGTCATGGAGTGCCATTAGGGTAGGTTGGGAAAATTGCTTTTCAGTTCTAAATCTTTTTTGATGTTATTTCCAGAGGCATGCTACAACTAGACAATATCAGATGAAGTCATACATTCCAACGTAATTTTTAGTAGAACTAGTAATGCTTTCAAAGAGTTGTCGTCTTTGCTTTTTGAGTGTATTTTTACTTAGACATCACGTACTGTGCTTTGTGAGGAAATTCTGTTTTACCCTAGTTTTTTCAGTACCCTATAAATAGAGTTTTGATCTTCATACTGCTCCTTACCATAGTAAATGTCCCATACAAGGTTTCCAGTTTGTCATATCTTGATGTTTAATAGTAAGACAGTATGGCAATACTGACCAAAGTAAAGTCTTATAAAGAATATTATTTTTATGTGTGTGTGTGTGTATATATATATGTAATTAAGTCTTTTAAGTCCTGAGTCCCCTGTAATTGGTTAAACTATGATTTTTTTACATACCCCCAAAAATATCAGTATTTGTCGTCCCATTTCAATCTTCATGCAGAATGTACATCATCTGTATTTATGCCTTTGGCATGCTTCCAGGCTATGGCATTGACGGGTGTGTTCAGGGGGTTAGATAAAGATATTGAAAGATCCACCAAGAGGTGGAAGGAGTGAGTGGACTCGGAATTCCAGAAAAGGAAAAGACCCTCCAGGAATGGACAAACAAAAGCTCTCTTCAGAAACTAATCATACTGAGGGCACTTTATCTGGACGGAATGCCATAGGCTCCTAGGTAGGAAACCTGAGGGTATGTCTTTTGGGGCAAGTTTGTGTGAGGGTAGCTTGGCTTTTATATGTCAGCACTGGGAAAACTCAGATCTTAAGGGGCAACCAAATAACTTATAAAACTGGGTGATCAACCAGAATTTGAAATCAATGACTGTGGTCCTTCCCAGTCTGTTCTGCTGGTGAAGAGTTTATGAGGAGGTAGTGTGGTGAGGCATGCATCACAGCATATTTGGAGAGCTACGCTTATCATTTCTTTTAGAATCATAGAATCATAGAATGGTTTAGGTTGGAAGGGACCTTGAAGATCATCGAGTTCCAACTCCCCTGCCATAGGCAGGGACACCTCTCACTAGACCAGGTTGCCCAAGGCCACGTCCAGCCTGGCCTTGAACACCTCCAGGGATGGGGCTTCAACAACCTCTCTGGGCAACCTGTTCCAGTGCCTCACCACCCTTAAAGTGAAAAAATTCTTCCTAATGTTTAATCTAAACCTGCCCTCTTCCAGCTTAAAGCCGTTCCCCCTCGTCCTATCACTACATGCCCTAGTAAAAAGTCCTTCCCCAGCTCTCCTGTAGGCCCCCTTTAGGTACTGGAAGGCCGCAATAAGATCTCCCTGGAGCCTTCTCTTCTCCAGGCTGAACAGCCCCAACTCTCTCAGCCTCTCCTCATAGGAGAGGTGCTCCAGCCCTTGGATCATCCTTGTGGTTCTCCTCTGGACCTGCTCCAGCAGGTCCATGTCCTTCTTGTGTTGGGGACTCCAGAGCTGGATGCAGTACTCCAGGTGGGGTCTCACGAGAGTGGAGTAGAGGGGCAGAATCACCTCCCTTGACCTGCTGGCCACACTTCTTTTGATGCAGCCCAGGATACGGTTGGCCTTCTGGGCTGCAGTTGCACATTGCTTGCTCATGTCGAGGTTCTCGTCAATCAGCACCCCCAGGTCCTTCTCCACAGGGCTGCTCTCCAGCCATTCTCCACCAAGCCTATATTTGTGCTTGGGATGGCCCAGACCCAGATGTAGGACCTTGCACTTGGCCTTGTTGAACTGCATGAGGTTGGCTTGGGCCCACCTCTCCAGACTGTCCAGGTCCCTCTGGATGGCATCCCTCCCCTCCAGCGTGTCTGCCTTGCCAAACAGCTTGGTATCATCAGCAAACTTGCTGAGGGTGCACTCTACCCCACTGTCCATGTCGCTAACAAAGATGTTGAACAGTACGGGTCCCAGTACCGACCCCTGAGGAACGCCACTCGTCACTGCTCACCACTTGGACACCGAGCCGTTGACCGCAACCCTTTGAGTGCGACCATCCAGCCAGTTCTTTATCCACCGAGTGGTCCATTTATCGAATCCATGTCTCTTCAATTTAGAAACCAGGATATCGTGTGGGACAGTGTCAAACGCTTTGCACAAGTCCCGGTAGATGACATCAGCAGATCTTCCCTTGTCCACTGCCGCTGTAACCCCTTCGTAGAAGGCCACCAAATTTGTCAGGCATGACTTGCCCTTGGTGAAGCCATGTTGGCTGTCGCCAATCACCTCCTTGTTTTCTGTGTGCCTCAGCAGAGTTTCCAGGAGGATCTGCTCCATGATCTTGCCAGGCACAGAGGTGAGACTGACTGGCCTGTAGTTCCCCGGGTTTTAGTTTTAGATTGCGTATAGGTACCTGGAGGAGAGTGCTAATTAATAAATGGAAATATAGTAAGCTATGCTGTTAATTGCTAAAAGTGTATTTCTCAGTGTTAGTTCTCATTATGGTATTAGGGCTGGTAGCTAATCCCATGGGATGACAATTTTTCAGGTCTCCCTTCTTCAAGATTCTGTGGTACCAAGAAAGATTCAGTTGTGGATACTTACTGATCTTCTCCCAGCTGTTTTCCGGTTGTACTGTTTTGATCTTTCAATCCCAAGCGATGGTCTCATAGACCTGACTGTCCACACTGTGCCATCACAGCTTTTACCTATTTACGTGCCTTCAGAGAGTGCAGGTTTTGTGTCCTGGGTGTTTATTCTGCCCAGCTGCCCTGGCTTTCCGTGACAGCACTGCCTGCATATGATGACTTCTTGGATTCAGTTATTGAAGAGGTCCTTTTCATTCAGAAGTTGATATTTTCTGTCGCATGGCCCCTGTCTCACAGAGAAATGGGAATGATCGTCTTCTGTCTTGCTTCACCACCTGCCTTCCCTTCTTGCCTCCAGTTCACTTCCCTGACAATTTCTTTGATGAAGCGACTGTTAGACCGTGGCTGTCAGCTGCTCAAGTCTGAGAATGGTGCAGGCTTGAAGCTTGTATCAGGGAATGTTTTTGCTGTTTAGTGCATGTTTTTTTGTACGTATAGGAACTTTGTGGAGGAAAAGCTTGGCTCAAGATATGTGGAAAACACAAGGATGGACTTAGCAAAATCCTGTAAGACAGTGGTCCAGCCACTCCTCTGCTTTTCGTGCTGTCTCCAGGAGTAGACCCACTTGAAGATATCGAGACACCAGGCAAGTCTCTTTTTTGCTTCTGATGCAAGGACCACTTAACTGTCCTCCTATTAAAGAAAGAAAAAATGAGCTCAAAAGTGAAATGAAGGATGCAGGGGTAGAAATGTAGATAAATTGATACACGCTTATATGCTTGTGTGTACGTGCCCATACACACGTACTTGTTCGGGTGTATTTTTACCAAACAGAACAAAGCCTTGTGGAATCATCTGTCACTACAATGGAGTATGCATTACTATGGAAAAGGGGCACAGCTGATTTTCAGCAGAAGATTCAAGTTCTAAAGTTTCTTCCACCCCCACCATATTCATGGTAAATGGGGTGGATGAAAAGTGTAAGGCCATAAGCACTACAGTATGAAGAAATTTTTAGACCGAGCATTCCTCTGCTTGGCATAATGCAGGTTTCCTTTGTACTGTTTTCTACCTTTTGACTAGATGAGGGCCAGAGGGCAATTTTCTCCATGCTCATGTAATCTTGTGCCCCCTGTGACTAAATAATGGTCATTATACAAACTATATTCAATTGTATAGGGCTCTGTGGCTTTATACTTAGGATTACTATTCCCCACAGACAATAGTGAGAATACCAGGTTAATACAGCTGTGACCTCACTGTGCTCAATTTAAACTCAGGCCTCACAAGGTGAGATGCTTGTGCATTTACCCACTGAACCAATCAGTTAAAAAACTGATGTGATATCTACCACATGTTGCTCCCTTTTTCATAAGGGAATTGCTCTGTACCCCCTGTAAGAGTTTCTAAAGCTCAGTAACAATGCCGAGCATCTATCAAAATGTCAAAAGGTTCATTATCTTAAAACCAAGGGAACAGATTTCTGCAGGCTTTTTCTAATACCAGCAATAAGGCCACTGTTGAGAGCTCGCAATTTTGCTGTTGAAATTGTAAGGGTTTAGTGAAGTGCTTCAGAAGAAGTAATATGCATTGCACAAGTGATAGTGAAATTAATGGGGGCATTATCATTCTTTTTCCTTTCTGCTCTGCTAATTTTCCTATCTCCTCCCCCTCTGTCAATCACCCTTCCCCAATTATTTCTTTTACAGGCAAAAATCTTGGGTTCACTACAGGCTCTGGAAGATTTCATAACATCTCTCTAGGACAAGGGTAGGAGATGGTTGCAGAGGAGGCACTCGAGAAGGCTGCCGGACATGGCCATTGGGTGCTTTTCCAAGTGAGTGTCAAACAGCCCCTCTGATGGGGACTGTCTCCTCGGCTGGAGGGATATTCCCAGAACACGAACAAAATATGCAGTGGATTACAGCAAAAGTTTTAGACAGCTAATAATCTTGTTCCTTTTTGCTTTTGCTTTTGATTGCAACAGGATAAACATCATATAAATAGAGTGTATGTCATGTTTTGCTGAACCCTGCCCTCACCCTCCCAGGAGGAACAGGAGAGATAAACAAGAAAGCCTCTGGTGGGTAGGTAGGACTGCCCTCAGTCATACGCTTCCCCTGCGTAATTAAGAGCTCCTGTTCCATTCAGTGGGCCATAATGGAGACTTTCATGAAATGGGCCTGACTCCCCCTTGGGAAGCTGTTATAATTAGCCCTGGAGCACTGCTCTTCTGAGATAGCAGCCGCAGCTTTGGCCAGCATTGTATGGGCCGAGAACCCACTCAGCAGCGGACAAAAAGATCTGAGCAATTCCCTGGCGAGCTGTGGTTCCCACCACAATAACAGAGCGGACAGGAGCACTGCAATTGTTCGTGCTACTGAAAGAAGGTGCTTCCCTCCCACTGTTTTATGCTTGATAACCAATGGATATTTGTAGCAACCTCTTTGCCCTGAAGCCAAACAAGAAGCGCACGTTCCAGGCCTTGCTATTAAGAAGGTCGTGGGGACGGGGTGATTCCCTCCTCTTCTGGTTTTAACCTCAGCAACCTTTGGCTGTCAACCAGGTTGCCTGCAAGAAATGAAGAGATGGGCTAGACTCAGTGTTGTCTGCCGGCTGAAATAAAATCACCGTGGGATCAGTGAGCGGCCTCGGTGTGCTCTACAAACAGGCACAAACTGACCCCTTCGTCAACGGTGAAACTGGAAGAATTCTTTAACCAGATTTGGCACGAGTAAGCCAGTCACACTAGTCTGAAGATAACCCTGCTTTTCTGCTAGTGAGTAAAGAATTGTTGTGAAGGAAAGAGGAGAGTTGGTTTTCAGGGGAATTTCAGAATGCTCAGCTGCTCTGGGGACAGGGCGAAAAAATGGGGAGATGGCAGAGGCCCTAAATCAGCAGTGTTGTGTGTCTGAAGCCACCAGGATAAATGGGGAACACCTGAGAGGCTTCTGGTGTTACAGACCTGCTCCATTTTCCCGCCCGGCATGCCTGGCTTCCGAGGGAGGAGGGAGGTGATGACTTTGCTGTGAAGATTTTTGATAGTGAAGGATTGGGGAGAGTCCAAAAGGAGACTACATAAAGGTGCTGGAGCAAATCCCAAATGGTGCTAAGCAGGCTAGAGCTAGTGGGATTTGGATGTACTCAGTGCTTTTCAAGCTTCAGTCTTCTGGGGTTTGGCCCAAAACCCCTCTATGTTTAAAAAAAAATCCTGGAGCAAAAAGATGAAGTATTTTACTATGAATTTTGTTGGAGTATAGGGGGTGTATAATCAGATATTTAAAAAAAAAAAAAACAACAAACAACCCTGCTATTCTGACTGACCTGGAAAATACTTTAAAAAATGGTTTGGGTTCAGATCTAGCAAAACCAGTTGGCACAGTGGTTGCTAAACTGGCAGAAGAAAGACCGACTTGAAATTTTTTGGTGACAGGTTTAACTTTTCTGTCACTCTGATTTCTCAAACTCAGACATCTAATATATCGAATGGTTATTCTGTTATTATATTAAGGCTTGAATCACTTCCACTTTGCAGTGGATAGATGTAGCCTGTATGAAAATGCAGGCGCCGCCAAGCGGCTGTGGTTTGATGTGATATGAAAGTCTCCCTCTCTTGCCATTCCTCTATTCCTTTTTCCATATGTCAAGGGACAATTTGGGAATAACCCCTCAGTGGGCCCCTTGATAAAGTGATGCAGCAGCCAGACCGTGACTGACATGTCATATTCCTTGGCTGGTATATGGAGTTTTAATTCCTCGTGCGCTGCACAGAGATGGAAGCCAGTGCAATCAGCACGTTCTGGCGCAGCAGTGAAGAACCAGAGAGAAGCTGCATGGCTGAGCTGCAATTTGGGTTGAAATGCTAGTACTGTAACCAAAAAAAGTGGAGTGCGGGCTAATGGAGGGGTGAAGACAGCTGTAGCCAGGCCACATTTTAAACCTTTCTTTTGATATTCCCATATTTGACCAGTAGGTGCTTTGGAGGCAGATACTGTTCCATTATAACTCACTTCTCTGATCTACCAGTGACTTTCCACTGCTTTCACATATTTAAGAACCTTAAAAACTATTAGGTTCTGAAGTGGTATGAAACATATTTTTTAAGTAGCAGGATAGCTGTAAATGTTTTTCTTTGCCTAGCACTTCTTCAGTCTTGCTCCTGGTATGCCTTGCACATGTTTTGTCTTAGGTCCCAGTTCTATAGGGAACTTTTATGGCTTTTCCCAACTTCCTGCCCCCCCCCCCCCCCCCAGCCTTTCCCAGTTTCTGCTGAGTTATCCTTATTTTTACATGTGATAACACCCACACCCCCAGATCCCTTAACCCTAAGTTTATAATATTTTCATTAGCTTCAGAATCAAGGCCTGAAACTTTAGAGGCTAATGGTGAAACCTCTGGTATTTCAACATATATCAAGAAATGGCAGTAGCTAAGAATCTTCAAGTTTATTCTTTGTATTATCAATTTATTTAATAATAAAATGAAGCTTTGAATTAAGTAACGTAAATATTTTCCATTACAAAGCCACAATAACAAAGTCTTAAGGATGATAAATTTATTTGTTTTCCAAAAATGACCATATCGGCTGTTTTTCAACAGAATATTCATCTAGTAGCCAAGTGGCTAGGAACCTTGGAAAAACTCCTTGAGCGATACAGTGAAAAAAAGTCATCCTGACTTCCGTGTCTTTATCAGTGCTGAACCAGCTCCAACCCCAGAAGAGCATTCCATTCCTCAAGGAACACTAGAAAACTCAGTTAAAATTACCAGTGAACCTCCTACAGGGATGCTGGCTAATTTGCATGCTGCTCTCTACAGTACTGAGCAGGTAAAAGTAAGATTTACTTTTTTTTTTTTCATTCATTTGTTTTAGTCAATCCTTCCCCTGTGGGGAGAAGTGGTAACATTGATGACAGCTTTGTAGGAGACCAGAACTTTGGGATCTTTGTGCTTCCAAACTAACCTGACAGCTGCAGGGTACCAGCCCTCTGTGCTCTGCACTACTTCTGTGTGTCCCATCCATGTTGGGCAGGAGAAAATGCGTGACAATAATGCATGCATTTGTATTATTAAACATAGACACACATAGGTATGCTTACAAAAATAGAAAGAAGTGCATTTATCACACCAGCTTTACCCAGTGGTGCAGTCTTATCAAAAAACCTGTCCATGCTCTAAAGTCAGAGCTCTTTCATCCGATGGTACTCGCGAACTTTGCTCAGCTCTAAATCTGGTTTGACCATGTCCATTCTCCCACAGAGTGGATTTATGTACCCAGATGTTCAGGCAATGGCTGAGTACCCTGTGTATGAATTCCTGTAGTTAGGCATAAAGAAAGGAATTAATGAGCAAGGGTTACGGCGCCGTTTGTTGTTTTTGTCTTTTGCTCTTTCCCTGCGTGAGGTTGTGTAGAGCTGCTTGGTGGGTGGGAAGAAAGAAGCAGGAGAAAGAAGACATGAGAATGTGGAGGACAGGGATGTCACTGGGTGTGTGTAGCCTCCTTCACTCCAGATCCGTGGTTATCCTGGTCTGTTACCCTGAGGAATTCGTAGACAGATCTTCAAGCTCGGTGCAAGTCAGCTTCCTCGCAGCTGTGAAAGCACTGGAGCAAAGCAAAGATTCGTGTCGGCAAAGCAGACCCTGATAAAGGCAACCATAACTGTACACTTTAGCCTTCCAGCAGGGTATTAGCATGTGTTTATTTGGGCACACGAAGGCAGAACTTGGATGTGAAAAGGGTAAGAGTTTCTTTTAAAGGGAACTCTGTTAACCAATGCCTAGAAATAAAGAGCCATGCACTAAAAGAGCCGTGTCAAAGCTACCTGGGCTACAAATGGATTGATTTTTGATGGTATGAGGTGATTCAGAAAGATACTTGTGAGAAAGGAAGAATCACTGTGGTTTTGTAGCTAAACAGACAAGTATTAATGCAGCCTTTTTTGGCATTTTTTATAACTTATTATAATATTTTTAATCAAAAGTTGAAAAAGCTAGACAAAGTTTTTAATAAAGGCAATTCATATGCATTGTTGTCCCACTTCAGGCTGTGTTCAGTATAAGAAATACATATATATGTATTTTAATTAGCTAATTTCTCAGCTTGCTAGTTTAGAAAACTCTCTTTTCTTCCCCATTACTTTGAGCCATGGCTTTTTGTGGCTTACTACAAATTCCTGTACAGACTCTGTCTTTAATACATTTCTGGTTAAGTTATTTTAATTTTTTGGAAAAAAAAAATGTAATAAGAAAATCAAACTCTGCCTAATCCAGGTGGAATAAATTTCATGTTTTGTGGTATTCTTCAGGATAGAAGCTTGAGTTGTATTTTTCCTGGTTAAGCTCAGGAATCTGACTTAAGGAGGGGGTTTTGTCAGACATAAAATCCTTCACCTTTGCTCAGACTTTGCTACCTGTTGTTCAGCTCAGGATGACCTATTTCATTTTGACAGCCAAGAGTTTATCCCTCTAAAGTTCCTACCACACATCCATGTTTTTATGGGTATCAAAAGTCATTTTGTTATGTCAATTACTTCTTAAACTGAAAGATAGAATATAGAAAACTGGCAGAGAACCAAGAATGGATTTCTGCAGTTTTTATAGGAAAATGGCAAATAGTTTGTCTCAGTAATTTAAAAACCAGCTGAAGCCCTGCACAGAGTCTCATTTTGCCGAGATTCTTTACTAACACTATAAACAAAAGAGGCAAAAGAAAAATTACTAAACCTCACTTTCAAACATAACTCTTTAGGAAACAGTCTAAAATTTGAAGGAACAGTATGCTTTTTAATAAATGTTAAACTGGCAAATTTTCTACTTAAGATAAAGTCTATGGGTGATTTATGCTGAGAAACTATAGTGGTTATTTGAGTAATATTTATAGAGTTCTAGTTAAAGCCTCTATTTTTATTGGTTTCAGTAGCGCAACAGTTCTCTTTCCTAAGGGACATTTGGAAGTAAAAAGGTAACCATCAGCACTTTTGCTTCTGGGAATTACTGCAAGAACTACTGCCTAATAGTCAGTGATCACTAAGAAACCCGTTTCTCACTCTCCTTCAAACTCCAGGCTTGTGAGTGCTGCCTTTCGGCAGCTGAGGCAGGCACAGCTATCCATAACGCTGCCGGTTTTTAACTGGATAAATGTATTCCTTTTTTTCTTTGTCAGGATACCCTTAAACCGTGTACCGGAGAAGGGGAATTTAAAGGCATCCTTTTTTCTCTGTGCTGTTTTCGCACTTGCGTTGCCGGGAGGCTGAAGTTTGGCCCTCAGGGCTGGGATGGAATGTACCCCTTCAGTGCTAGAGACCTGGCCGGCTGCATCACTGTCCTCCTGCAACTATCTAGAGACCCATACGAAGGTAGGAAGTGGCGGTCAGGTAACCACACACCAAGGTCATTTCAACTCAATCAGCTGTTTATACTGAATAAGGGGGACTGTTATTTAGGTAGCTGGCATTACATGATGCTTTTGCCGAGTATGAAAATAAACCAGATCAAAAGCGGGGGACGTGGGGGGGTGTATGGGTTTTTTTTTTCTGGCAATGGATGCTTGAACTTTGTAATATAGGTCAAACCAGTTCCACATCAGTAGCTAAGGGGGAAAAAAATGCCCTTCATTATGTTAACAAAAACAGTGGTTTACATGTGCATATATGCCAAATTCATTAGGCAGGTAATGAAGCATTTGCACAAATGTAATTACATACAGCAATTCTGACAGTTCATAACACTGCATTAATAATCACTACAATTAGTTCTGATGATGGAAGCAATTTACAGCACGTCACATGTATAAATAATGGTGCATTTCCTGCATGTGTCATTATTATGTATTAAGGATGCCACCTTGTTGTGACTTTCTCAGTAATGTTCCCCTTGAGTCAAAGTTAAGGGTAGATGAGTGATTTTATTTGTGAGCTACAGCATATTTCACACTTGTATATTTTAAGTACTCAGTTGAGGTCATTTGTTTAAGTTCTGTATATGAAACGCCTAAATAAAAGCAATGATTATTTATTACTGAATGATATAGGATAGTACTGAATAGGTCCTCCCATTTTAGTAATTTAAAGAAATTTAAGAGATATTTATAAAGAAAAAAAGAGAAGGAAGTATCACCCCTTGATGATACAGTTTTCTCCGTATCTCCCAATTTGTTTTTACTCTTAGAAATTAATTTTCCTTTTTTCTTTTTACCCCTACTGACCTTTAGTTAGCTAATAGGACATGAAACTGTTTTTCCTTACTGTGGTACTCGGTGTCATAGTGAAATAATTGCTTAATTTTATAGTGATGATTTAATAATGCTTCCCATTTAGAAAACAAGTCTATAAAATCAGCTTATTCCAACCCTTAGTTTTCTTTGCTAATAAATCTTGCTGCTCTAAGCTCTGTTCTTTTCAAACCACAATTCATAAGCTGGATAATTAATTTTGCTAATTAATGAGAGGGAGGATTCTGATGGCAGGGAGGGCTAGAAAGGTCTGTAAGAGTGAGAATTATTTCCTCTCTCCTCTTAGTAATATTGCTTATTGGCCCTTCTCATTGTATTGGTTAGTGATTCATTAAAAATGCTTTATAAGCATTTTTAACATAGATATTGGAGAGAGAAAAGAGATAATAGTTTTTTTTAAATGTGACTCTGTATGTATATATACATCTATATGACTTTGTGTGTATGTATATTTATATATATAAAATCTCCGGATTGAGTATCCTTTGGGGACAACTTTGTGTAAGACAATTAAGGATTGACCAGAAAGCATAAACTGGGAAACTTGAGCGAGTTCAGCAGCTAGCGGAAACTGCCCTAACTCCATCATCACTTGCACCAGATTATGGTGCTTCCCTATGAGTATCTAATCTTCTTGCATCTCAGTTTAACTTCACCCATTTTCCTGATGCTAAGACAAACTCCACCACACCAACCTCTGATAGTTCCACAGGTCTCCACAGGTGAAGCACGGGATGCCTGATCCTGCCTCACTGTCCTGCTCTTCCCCTCTGCTTTTTCATCCCCATAGGGGCACGTTCATGGAGCTGTTGTTTGATGTTGTGAGGGGGATGTGGAGTCCGTCCTCACCGTATCCTCCACCGAGCAATGGCTCAGTGGTTTTTTGAGTACAACAGCCCGGTTTTCTATAGAGTACGGTGGCAATTATGCAAACCTGACAGCCCAAAATATTTCTAATGCAAACCCCTCAGTTTTCTCACACCAGCAAAAATGTCCCTTTTATAGCACAAGCTTTGATTATCACAGCGTAATCAATGCCCCAGAAGTGTGCAGCTGAATGAGCTTGCACTGAGTTAGAATATTGATATACTCTTCTAAAAGACAAAGGAAAAAGCCATTTCTTGAGATAAATAGATATGAAATTAGAGAAACATTAAATGTGATTCTGTTGCCAACGAAGAGAAAAGCAGGTTTATTCTAACTGCAAGAATGTTTCATTCTAAATCCAAGTTATTGGCATTTTTCACAGGGATTCTCTCTTCAGGCTTCTCATCACCAGCGTGCAGCATTGCATATTATATTCCAGTGGCCTTTTTGTTCTTCTTCTTTTTTCATTCTCTTCAAACCAGTTTAAAAGAAAGATGGATTAGAGTTTCACATACTCAAATTGAAATAAACTTGTAGCAAGCAGTCTGGAATAGCTGCAGCTATTTTACTTGTTCTGTTCTGTCACATCATGCAATATTTAAAGCCTATAATTAAGTTTTTATTTGAACTGTTGGGAGGCAAATACTGCCCCCAAGGGCGTAAAGGTTCCTGTCTGGAAAGGCTTCATCACAAACTGGCATATTTTGCAAACCAAAGGGTAGCGAAAAGAAGATTCAAACTCTGCGAAGCCAAATAAAAGAGAAAGACAGTAGTTCCTTGAATAAAATATGTTACCATTGTTAATAACATGCTATAACAGTGGCATTATGACTAGAGTTCTACAATAAACATAATGCTTATGTGATGTGGTAGTAATGGGATTAATATTAATTCAATTTTTACCGAAGTTCTTGAATACATCCCAAATTCAAATAATGCAGAATTTCAGTTGCTGAGTGTTTCCTAGTGAGGAGATATAAAAGACTGCAATCAGATACAAGTTTTTTATTTCTCCTCTAAGAAAGGCACAGTAGGTTACCTTCCTGTCACTCATGAGGATTATGTTTTTAAAGATCTGTATGGGAAAATACATGCGTGCGCTTGTTAATGAGTTATGTTCTCTTATATCATGCAGTGTTTGGAAAATGTACTTTTCTCTTAAAAGCTTTTTATAAGGGATAAGGTAGAAAACATGACATAAGGCTCAGATGATACACTTTACACCGTTACTGAATTTTAGTCACAAACTTGATATTTTTACTCAGATATTCATAGATACCTCTCACTGGATTGAAATAAAAGAAATGTGTGTTTCAATGGAGTTATTTGCTAAACAAAAAAAAACCCAGCAATGTGAATATATAACGGTGAAGCTTTCAGAAAGGAAGTATTTGAATTCCTTTTGTTTGTATTATCAGTGTTTATTCTGAGCAGCTTTGGTTTGGCCTTTAGAAAGCTGACTTGTTTTATTCAGTGATGCATTCTGTGCCCCCAGGTAAGTTCCGTGGGAAGACCTGTGTTACCTCTGGTGAGATCACGTATGGTGGCCACATCACCGATGCCTGGGACCGCAGGCTCTGCTGTGTATATCTGCAAGAATTCATCAGCCCACCTGTGGTAAGAAATTTCATACATATGTAAAGTTCTTGAACATGTATATAGTATGTTCAATCTAAGAGAAAGTCATCTTTCAGAAGTGGACCCTTGTGGGGAAGGCTACAAGCTTTCTTGTCTGTGCAGCCCCACCTGTAGCAAGGTCTCGTCTGGCTGTGGAGGAGTAAATTCTCCAACTTGTAATGAGTTACAGTGATTCGTCATGAGCAGATTTGGTCTGCAAGGGTTTGTGGCTTGGCATATTGTTTGTTTAAATACTTTTGCAAGCACCCTTACTCGGTAACTTGAATTCAGTGTTTTGTGACACTGCTTGCATAGCCAGCTTAATGACATTAGGGGATAGTACATTTAGGTTTTCATTTTCCCAGTAAAACTATTCTCTTTTAAGGTGCTGCCATTCAGAAAGGTCTGGGTGGGCGTAGGAAAGTACCTTTTATGGAACCGCACTTTAACCAACGTAACTGGTAGACTCACCAGTTACAGCTGTCCAGAATGGCACTATCCTCAAAACACACATTTACTGTTTGTATGTTTTCTTCTCCAGATAAATAATAGAATGGAAATCTTTTACATTTCCTTGCATTTTCCTGTTTCCAAAATAGGGAAAACCATTTGTAAGGCTGTTCCTCATTTCCCACCACCCTCTCACACATCTGATTCTGTAGCTTTGTCAGATTATCACCAGCTGATATGTACAGAATTATTTAAATTTCACTATTGAGTTTTGGTCCTGGACAGCAGTGTATGTGCAGCATCCATGAGTCCAAGGTGCAAGATTGCCAAAGTTGCTTCTAATCAGAAACAAATGTTAGAAATTTTGAGGATGCAAAAAAGAAAATATTGTTTTAACTTTAGTTCTAAAAAGCCTTCCATGGAAATTACTTTAATCTATTTTCATATACGTACATCTATATAAAATGTGTATGTATGTATATATGGGGGGGTGGTGTAAATACATAAATAAAAAAACCCAACTGGCTGTTTCTCCTAAGCTGCTGACCTAGTCACTTTAGAGAACAGATTGTACACAATTTGCTAAAAACAGCTTAAAGATTTTTCAAGTGCTCTTTCCAGACTTGTTATTTTTCATTTTCCAAAGGTAAAAAGCTTATTTGGGAGAAATAGAAAATTAGCATGTTAGGTGTGTGCAGGCCACTTGCAGACCCTGGCTAACCTGGGGAAAGTGTGCTTTTCCCCCTCGGCGATGAGGCTGAAGCTTGCCTTTTGGTGGTGAGCGAGATGAGCTTGCTGGTGTCTCCTCGGTCCCTAACGAGTGGGTTTTCATATGTCAAAGAGCCACACTCAGATGAAGGCAATTGGAAGTAACTACTCAGAAGAAGATGCCCAAGAGTAAGTTGCCATGGAGATGGAAAGGCTAAACACCACTGTACTCCTGACCTCGGCGGAGGCTGATTTCTCCAAATGACAGCTGAGGTCGCGGGGGCATGGTGGGAAGCTCATCCTGCCGGCTCTGGCTCTGCCTCTAGCCTATGGATAAGTAAAGAATTACTGCTTCCAGTTTAGGCAGTCCATTAACCTTCACAAGCCTGAACTTACATTCAAATAATTGTAAAATAAGTATAGGTGGTGAAACCTGGGCAGAATCACTGCTATTTGTATGGCCTTTGGAAAGTTTAGGGACCCAACCCCGTGCGTGGATCCACTGGTATTTTAAATAGTGAGATATCTTTCCAAGCTTTTTGCAGTAATTAGAAAATGTTAGAGCCCCAAATTACCAGCAAAACCAGAACATCATTCACTGACTGGCAGCTAAATGCATGCAAACAGGATGGCAATGCCTTTCATCAGCGATGGTGCTCTGTGTTCACTGGGGAGATTACCTATTCGCATTCCTGATGAGCTTTTTTAGCTATAAATTCATTCTACGAGGTGCGTTACAATCAACCACTGTACATCAGCTTTGCCGTAGCTCATCTGGGATCTGTCGTGAGGACAGAAGGGCGGCGAGCGCCTGCTATGAACCTCTGTAACCCGCAGCCTCCCTCTGTGCGCATGACTCCCAGGAATACAGTAAAACCCGATTTAAGTGCCAGGAGAGAGACTGGTAAGTACAGATTGTCTGAACAGAATTGATCTTCCACTCGAGGAGAATAATAGGGCTTTTTTTAAAACCTCACCACTACTTCAAAGTGGCGTCTTAAGGCATAGCTTATTGTGGGTGAGATTAGTGGTGCAGGTTCAGGAGCAGGTAAATGGCTGGTTGCAGAACCAAAATGACTTCGGAAATAAGTGCTTACTGGTGTTATTGTGAGCAGCAGCTTGTTGTTGACTGTTCTAAATGCCAAAAGCTGTTAGATTTTATTGTGATTTTGTGGAGTGGACCCTGCATTAGGAAGAAATAGCACCTGTGAAAAGTACCACTTAGAGCCAGAAATATTTTTCAGCAAAAACAACTTCCAAGTCTAGTTTAAATCCCAGACAGCTCTATGACAAGTTCAGAGAAACTCTCTGAATCCAGTGAAGTCCTTACAGCGCAGGAGCTGGGGGAGCCTGGAAAATAAATGTGATTGCTAAAGCTTTTGTTCTGTCCTGTCATCAGTAGGAGGGCAGCCCCCCGAGAGTCCATCTCACCAAAGCCCTGTGTCTACCTACTTAATTCTTGACCTGTTCCCAAGTCCTGAGTCTTATCTTTAATGTCCTGACAGGGATAGGGCTTGCCTGTTCTGTAGGAATGGTGCAGTTAATAGGATTTGTTTCAATAGTGAGCTGGTTGAGACCTTAATTTTTTCTGCTGTGAAAATTACCGCCACGCTCTATCTCGTTGAGGCCAAAGCAGCAGTACAAAACCCTGTGCGAGACTCCTACATTTGAAGAGATGAAACAGAGTAGCATGTTTTTCCTTTCTGTTCCAGCTCCTGGGTGTTAACAGCCAGGCAGAAGAGAAAGAGGAGGACATCAACACATAAAGAAGTGTCCTAACTGGCAACCATTTATGTGGAAAGTGGATTGGGATCACTGTTTCTGACAAGCTACGAATTGCACAAATACTGATGTGTGTTGTCCCGTTTCCACACTCCACTTGTCTCATTGACCTGTTGCTCCCTGTAACCTCTTTAAGGTTATTGTGAGCACAGTGTGTGTATGCAAAGCCCCTAACTGACGACACACCAAGCAGAATTAATGTTGTGGCTCATGTATTATTGGGGTGGGGGTTCAGGTGAGTTGAGTCTCCAGTCCTGCCTCTCCTGCAGGTGTTCTGTGTGACTCTGTCCTGTCTCTCAGACTCTCATCTGCAAAGTGGCATAATAATCCTTGCTTGTCTACTGAGGGCATGCAGAAATTCAGTACTTAAAATACACCCGCCTCGGCAGTGACAGTCCTTAAAATAAACCCAGAGCATCCTCATGAAGGAAGCAGCAATGGTATTTCAAGACTGCAGAAAATGGGAATGGCGGAAAAATGTGCAAATAGTAACTGTGCTAAAAGCAGTTTGGTAACCCTGTTCCACAGTATCAGAACACATAGGTGTCATGTCCAGACAAATTTCTGAAACTTTGCAGAGGCAGAAGGATGTTTTGACAACTGGTGACAGCATTATCAATGACATTATTGATTCTTTTACAGAAGCTTGAAGGGGAACTGTCTCTGGCACCAGGTTTCTTGGCCCCACCAAATCTGGATTATGCTGGATACCATAAATACATAGATGAAATGCTTCCATCCGAAAGCCCTGTACTATATGGACTGCACCCCAATGCTGAGATGGGATACTTGACAACATCAGATTATCTCTTCAAACTATTTTGGAAATGCAACCCATGAATTCATTCGTAGGAGAGGTATCAGGCCAGTCTACAGTGGAAAAGGTAAAATTCTTCATCTGGTGCGCTGTCGGTGCTGTTAATGACATGTGGAGCACACAACTTACTGTCTTATTTCAGGAAGAGACTTAATTTCTAGGAGAAAGAAAATGCATAAAATTAGCAAAGCTCAGCTGAGTATTAATAGTAGTGATGATAATGTGCCAGCCCGTGCAATGTACTGCACTAGGGAGGCATTTGGACCAGAGGAGCATCTAACGTGTTATGCAGCCTTTCTTTTTCACTGTGAATTTAATAGGGGGAGGGGAAACAAGGGATGAATCTATCTTGGTTTTTTTGTGTATGCTTTTATAAACAGATACAGCAACACCAACTTCCTAAAAAAAGTTACGGTTGGCTGAGTGGTGAGCCTAGTCTTCACCTCTGTGCTTTGTTCCCAACTCCTCCGTGATAAATCCACTTCAGGTACCTTCCCTGCTCCTTCCCACTTATGCCGAGCATAAGAAGTCCCTCCCAGGTCGTGGTCCTGGCTTCTTTCTCAGGCTGAGAGAGTTGGGGCTGTTCAGCCTGGAGAAGAGAAGGCTCCGGGGAGATCTTATTGCGGCCTTCCAGTACCTAAAGGGGGCCTACAGGAGAGCTGGGGAGGGACTTTTTACAAGGGTACGTAGTGATAGGACGAGGGGCAATGGCTTTAAACCGAAGAGGGTAGATTTACATTAGATATTAGGAAGAAATTTTTCACTTTGAGGGTGGTGAGGCACTGGAACAGGTTGCCCAGAGAAGTTGTGGGTGCCCCATCCCTGGAGGTGTTCAAGGCCAGGCTGGATGGGGCTTTGAGCAACCTGGTCTGGTGGGAGGTGTCCCTGCCTGTGGCAGGGGGGTTGGAACTCGATGATCTTCATGGTCACTTCCAACCTAAACCATTCTGTGATTCTACAATTCTTTCTGCCATGTTCACAGCACAGCCTAGCAGTGATGTGTAGGGTCTCCACGCCAAGAGGAGCAGCCCAAGCACAGTGCTCTCCCACCGCTCCCCTTCCTGGGCCCTTGACCTGAGCAGGAGGCACGTGGCTGCTCCAAGAGACTTCCCTTGCGAGCAGCAGCTGAGGATGAGGTTTTGAGAGATTTTTAGTTTTCTGGTAGTCTGAAGAGGTGAAATCTGGGCAAGGAGGCCGTCTGACGACCTCTTAGCCTCAGCACCTCTCTTGTACCAAATCTGGAGTTTAGCAGAACAGTAGCATTAATACCTATAAGGTATCAGATGCTGGGTTGAAGGGACCAACCCTAATACAGAAGCTTTGTCACTTAATATGGAGTTAACTGGGGCACTGTAGTTCTGTTCACAGTCAAGGTATCTCAGATACCCAGATATCTTAGTACAGCCAAACTGACTGCAGAAAAATGTAAAAGCCTGGGTTTTAAGAGTGGAACAGCACTGGGGCTGGGCTTAATAGATTAAATGAATACAGGATCAGCAGAAAAGCAAAAAGTAATCAGAAATCTCAGCTAGTTCTGGAATCAAACCCTGCTGTCTTCTGCACCTTCCTTTCTGACTCTAGACCTGAGAAACCATGTCCAGATCCCCAAAAAACTGGCATATCATGAGACTGAGCCTTCAGCTCCTCATCCTTACCAGAGCTAATTAAATTCCCCCGTGACTGCCACTCCCTTTCTGCAACTCTCATCCCTTTCTTTACGTCCTCCTTTTCCTCTGGGAACTCTTTTTTTTTATTATTATTTATTTATTGTATCACCATCAGATCATGGGGGTTTTGCAGAAGGGAATATGACAGCTCTGCATGCAAGTAGCCAAACAACGCTTCATTTCCTGGGGGAGAACTTGTGTTTTTCACGTTTGGTTCCCGTCCACTTTAGTGACTGTGGACAATTATGTATGGCATTCATCATTCATCCTGCCAAAGCTAGGGCTGAAACGGAGGCTGAGCTGCATTAATGTTGTGATTTCAGTTCCTGCTCATTAGTACTGTTATGAACTGTTTTTCATTTGTGTTCTGTCTCAGTTCCAGAGCAGGCTTGCAGGGAGGGAGAGAGGCCCTTTTTGGGGGTGACACGTGTGTGTGTGCGCATGTGCCTGCACTGTATTTTGCCTAATGCCCAAGACAGTAAGGACTGTGGGCGGCGGAGGGGGAGATAAAAGCTATTAGGTACTATAGAAATACAAACTACTAATCACGCTTGACTAAAAACCAAGGCAATCTCAGGATACATCCTTGTAACAGCGGTCATCCCAAGCCCAGGGATGATGTGTTGGTGGGCTTTGGGGGTCAGTGTTACTTGAAAACATAAAGCTAAACAGAAGCTGCTAAGTGTTTTGCAGTCATTTCTCTCAATATTGTCGCCAAAGAGACAGCAAAGGTGGGGGAGTGTCTCTGGTTTTTATCTGCCTAACAAAATGGGATGTTTGCTCCCCCCAGAGAAGAAATCAGAGTTGAAAGTAGAAGAGTCTAAAAGAGTTGGATTGCAGTGATTTCTAATGGCTCTGTTTGTATTGGCCTGGAAAGGTTAAGAATGTCCTGGATATTCTGGAGATGCTTCCCAAGCAGTTTAACATGGCAGAAATCATGCAGATGACTACTGCCTGGAGCCCCTATGCCCTTGTTTGCCTTCAAGAGTGTGAGGGGGTGAACCTCCTCCTTTCAGAGTCCATAGGTCTCTCAGACAACTGGACCTCAGTCTGAAGGCAAGTGACTTTATTAACAGTATTGTTGCTCTTGTGTGCAATTTGGGGCTTTTTCTTGCTTTTTATTTTGAAGTGAAAAGAATAGCTATTCTTTATGATGCCAATATGCTATTTATTGTTCTCCAAAGGGGAATTGATGTTTTTTCCTCACATGGAAGTGCTGTACTCCACACTCTTCTATGATGCTATGCCAGACACATGGACTAAACCAGCATATCCATCCACATACAGCCCTGCCCACTGGTAAGTGTGCTACAGTAACAGGGTTTGGCTGCTATGCAAAGAGCTATTCCAGTGATCTAAAACCAGCAGCTTTGTTACCTTTATTTTTTTTTTGTCCGAAATCTGTCTTAATGCAAGTCAGTTTTACTTTGAAGTGAGTTTTGCAGAAACGCTAAACACTTTGCTAAAGCGAGGCTTCATCACCTCCCTTGTCACAAGTGCTCGGGATGTTCAGCATCTTGCAGGATTCCTTTTCCCCAACGCTGCTGCCACCAGCAATATCCACTTGCAGGCGGTTAGACATGGGAAAAAAATAGGCAGTGTTTTTGGAAATTCCTCTGATATCTCATGGCGATGTGTGCTGTAGTACGCCATTATCCAGAGTCTCTCTGTTAGATGCTTTTGTGCTCCTGATTTGTACTTTGCTGTGTCTTATTGGAAGTTTAAACGCACCACAGAAGACGGTATCAGGCAATTTGCATTTAAGAAGACATCAACGGTTGTTACCAATTTTTGGCAGTTTCTTAAGGTGTGGTAACATTAGTAACGGTGATGTTGTCTTGGGGAGAAACCTGAACAAGTTTCACAGGATTGCGCATACTCACATTCTCTGTTGCCAGCAACCTGTCTCAGGCTGATCAGCTTCTACAATTGATTTCGTACATACCTACATCAGGGAAAGAACAAATTCCACTAAAACCATGACCTTATGCTTATGTAAACATACACTTGCTGGTTACTTCAGCCGTGTACCTTCTCTGTAGACAAAAGGACTCTTACACTTGAAGTCTGCAATTTATTTTGACTAAAAAAGTAGTACAAAGAGATTAAGGCAGAAGTTATTGCTGCTTCTCTTTTAGCGTTACTGATCCTCTCATGCGATACGGAGAACCTGAGATCTGGACACAGGACCTTGTGCTGCCAGCAGCAGTGGTGTGGCTTTCTGGCTTGTTCAATCCTCAGTCCTTCCTGACAGGTAAGCAGTGATGGTTGTCAGGAACCAGGCATATCGTTTCACTGCCAGACATTTATTGGTGTTATTGAGGTTTGTGATGCTCTCTGGAGAGTTAGGTACACTTTAAATAATAAAAAGATAAAAATCTGCCGAATATCAGAATAACAATCTCCTGAAAGCAGGGGGAACAACCCAAACTTGTCTTCAGCCTCCTCAGAAGCATGAAGACAAAGCAGCTAAGGAAGTAGATGCTGAATTTTATAGTTTAAAAAAAGTTTAAGAGTGCAAATCTTCCTGCCATTATTATTTAACCAATTCAGTGCATATGTCATGGTACCATTCCAGTTTATTCCTTAGTATTAACCCACTTGTTACCATGCCAAGCAGAAAAAAATACATCAGATTCCCGGTCCTCTTTGTGCAGTTGTTGCCACAGTAAGGGATGAAAAATCTTCAGCAATGTACTGATGTCTCACTTCTTGCCATGGTCACAGCACATATGCATGTGTGTGTTTGTTTATTCTGAAGACCACAGCGAAGCCACATGAGAGCCCAATAACAGGGTATCTTGAATTCTGCACGGCCACCAATGGCACTCAGATAATCCTTTGCTAACCTAGCAGAAAGGTGGCCAGGAGCTCCTCACGGGTCACTGGCCGGGCTGCCATCGCTCCCTGGAGAAGATGGGCAGTGGGGGCCCAGGGACTGTTTGCAGCCCAGACACTGAAGCGCCTCTCCCTGTACTCGGGAGAAGAAGGGGATGGCAGCATGAGGGCTGGCAGGCAGCTCCTCTTGTCTCTGCTGCCCTCATGTCGAGGTCCCTAAATGGTGCTCATTTTTGTGCCACAGGCACAGAGGAACCCCACTGTATTTTTCACTGCTTTTACTGCCTCTCTCCAACCTTCCTCTTCTGGGCACTTGTTCCTGTCGAGGGCTGGGGGGACGTAAGGACCATGCAGGCTAGAACAGATGTTCGCATGGGCTTGTTCTGAAGAGGGACTTGTCTTCAGCAATGCAGTCTTGCTCCCCTGCTGAGCTTTGGGGGCGGTGGGGGGGTGGTTTGTTCTGTACTGTGCAAAATATTTTGTTTCCAAACAATTGCGTTCAGCTTTTTCGCCTTACTTCAAATAATGGCCAAAGAAAAAAAAAAAAAAAACCAAACCCAAACCAAAACTAAAACAAAGCAAACCCCAGTCAGTCTCACGTTTAAGCACAACAGGCCCAAGAGGGGCACGTTAACAATTCTGACATTGAAATTACTGTCTGGATATTGAATTATTGAAAGTATTATTTTTTTAAAGTTGTAATGCAGAGCATGGCACGCAAGAACTGGCCTTTGGATAAGGTGTGCTTGACTGCAGATGTGACCAAAAAGACCAAAGAAGATTATGGCCACCCACCAAGGGGAGGAGCCTATATCTGCGGGCTTTTCATGGAAGGTAAGAAATAAACTTAAATTGCTTGATCTCAGTAACCTAGTTCAGGGACTCTAGATTCCTTCATTAGGCAGGTAAGTTCCATCAGGAGTTGGACTAAAGTGTTGTGACCCTATGAACAGCACCGAGGAGGTTCAGGAATGGTGGTGGATTGTTAATGTGGGTCCACTGTGACTTTTAATTTCATGCCAGCTTGTTGTCCTAATCACTGCCTATAAACTGAGTCTGAACAAGGTCTGCATTGTAATAAAGCAGCAGCTCTAATCTAGTTGAGGTTCAGAAGCATAAAGACTATTCCGGAGACTTTAAATTTCACCCCAATACTGATCACCCAGAAATTTTCTGCACTTCATATAGGTGCAGAAGAGGCTTAGTAGTTACCAGATGTTGGTAATCTACACAGTTGCAGGTAAAAAAAAAAAAAAAAAACAAAACCAACAACACAAACCCCCCAAAAAACAAAACAACAAAAGAAACCACAAACAAACCAAACCAACAAAACAAACAAAAACATAAAAAAGCTGTTTCTTCCACTTCAGAAAGTTGTCAGTTCTAAATAAACAGATGTAAAGAACTCTGAATTTGTAATTTGCTAGGCCATAATACATATAGGCCACTGGGGAGACATACCAAGAAGCAAGGAAATACTTGAGAAGCCCTGTATTAGCATGAGGTATAATGACACACCTCAGTGGGTGATGTGTAAGTATGACATGAGTAGACTTTTCATCTGGGTTTCCAAGGAGTCAATTATTGCAGTAGCTGTAACATGGTTGCAGGCTCTCCCTAAATGGAAACCATGTTCATCTGTTGAGCTGCAACCTCTCTTTTAACAACTTTCAGAGGACAAACATTGTACCTTGCTCTTTGGGAATTGTATTTTCCCAAAACTGAAGCATCTAGTTTAGGAATGACACTTAAGGCTAGCAGTCAAAATGAGATTTTAGTTTTAACTTAGAGAGGCTGTCGACCAAAAGTCACAGCTAATTAGAGGAAAAGTTATTAACTGCAACAGGCAATTAGAGAAACGTCACCGTTACTCAAATTCTTCACTAGACCTGGATATAATAAAAGGAAAGCAACTCTTCTGGAAGGGAGTTGTTGCTCCTACAGCAAGTCAGCCCCAAGGGGAAAGTCAGGGTGAGGGTCTGGAGCAATGACGAGCGTGTCATTTGACAGTTGCTTTTTGAAAGGGTAGCCTGAATTTTTCAGAGGATTTTTTTTTTTTTAAAACGTCTGTCACTCAAAGAGCAATACTGTTCATTCCTCCTCTGGATAGGAGGAAGGCATCGAGGAACCTTGTGAGCTGTGGTTCCTGTGCTTCTGTGTTTGTGTTGGTATTTGCAAACATAAACTTTTGTGTTGCTACATAAATGGTCCTAAAGTCCACAACAAGCATCTGCAACATTTTATATGCTGGTTTATGTTAGAACACACAACAAACTTAACAAATCCAGCAGCTTTCAGAAAGTGTGCATGGCTGTTCAGCAGTGCAGAACTCGTCTGTCTTAATTACACTGAAGCACCTGTTTGATACTTCATGATACAAACACATGGGCAACAAAACTGGTGAGGGGTCTGGAGCACAAGTCTTATGAGGAGCGGCTGAGGGAACTGGGGTTGTTTAACCTGGAGAAAAGGAGGCTCAGGGGAGACCTTATCACTCTCTACAACTATCTGAAAGGAGGTTGCAGAGAGGTGGGAGTCGACCTGTTCTGTCAAGTAACAGGTGACAGAACAAGAGGAAATGGCTTCAAGTTGCGCCAAGGGGAGTTTAGATTGGATAGGAGGAAGAATTTCTTTACTGGAAAGGTCATCAGGCATTGGAATGCGTTATCCAGGGCAGTGGTGGAGTCCCCATCCCTGGAGGTATTTAAGGGTCATGTAGATACAGTGCTCAGGGACATGGTTGAGTGGCAGGCTTGTCAGTGTTAGGTTAATGATTGGACTAGATGATCTTACAGGTCTTTTCCAGTATAGGAGATTCTGTGGTTCCACCTTTTGGAATACTTGACCATAAACTAGTGGAGAATTAAGGAAAAAATCTGAGCACTTGACTTGGACAGGCACGCTCAGTCACAGACATACTCCAGGTCCTCACTGTAAGTAGTTTCCAGTCCCTGCTTTTAATAGAAGGCCATGCTGATGAAGCCACAAGTCAAACGCAGGCAGATGCTACACATTCACCTCCACATTCATACAGAGATGACGCACAACAGGCCAGCAATAGTCTACACTAAATCTGTATGTTCAAATGCAGCTTTAAGTATTTAGCAGTAAGCAACTGCTTAAACCCAAATTATTCTGGTCTTGCAGTACAGAACACCATGTAAGCCATGTGCCGGTGTTCACTGCAGGCTCCAGGTGGGACATCCAGCTGGGGACCACAGCTGAAGCTCGGCTTAGGAAACTGCCTCCAGCAATGCCAGTCATTTCTGTAAAGGCTATTCCAGAGGACTGAAGGGAAACTAAGAATGTTCAGTATATAAAAGCAAAAGCAGAGGGCCAACTTACGTTTGGACCTTAAATCTGAAAAGCAAGGAGAAGCCAGCTAAATGCGTTCTGGCAGGAGGAGCTTCACTCTTGGCAGGTCAGTACTAAGTTTTCAATAGTACGTGCTGTTTTCTCAACCTGCCTTGTAGTTAAAGCAAAAGGAGATAAATATTTTTCAGTCAGCTGGGGCAGCAGATTTGCCTCACAAAAGAACATTCCTTGGTGTAACACATATGTGCTCTATATTGTTATTTCCTCATCCGTCAGTGTTGTGTTTGTGTGTTTCTCCATATAATGATTATTGATCTACAAGCATGCCTTCATTACACTAGCTATGGGAAAATAAATAGGAAACATCAGCATCTGGGTGTAGTTTCACTCACAAAACATGCCTCTTGATTATTCTTTATTCTACATAAAATGAAATGTGTATCTTACAACAATTTTAACATAATCATACTGCAATACAGACATGTTGCATTTAAACAAAGTTGTTTGACAGCTTGGTTGTACATATGAAAAAACATTTAAGTATGAACTGTATTTAAAAAAAATAATCCTGAACTTTGTGATTTAAACCAGTTAACCAGTTATGATTGCTATATCTGTATACAGCATTATGATTGCTGTAAAGTAGTTGGTTCAGGCAGCAGGTACATCACAAAAAAACTGCTGGTGAACAATGATTTTTCTTTATTGGGATGATGTTTAAAATTTTATTTTTTTTTATTTTTTTTTTTTTTACAAAACACTTTCACTTTCATGTTTCAGTGATTAATTGCACTTTGGAATAAAAAAAAAAAAATCATCCTTCCACGGGTAGGTTGCATCAGCTTTTGCTGGAATATAATGGCATTTGGGTGAAAGGACCCTTGCCTTCTTTTCAGGGGCAAGTTCCATAGACTACAGGTGGAGGAATAGGTTCAGAAAGCAGGAGTTGGAAAACTGACTCTTTGTGGTCAAGCTGGAACACAAAGCGGGGGGTTGTTTCTTTAAAGATGGGGTATGTTTACAGGTAGTTGTTAAACATCCTTTCTGCAAACTTGCACAATTATATAAATAAAAATATTGCTCAAATTGACCAAGTTCTCCATCATGTGGTTGTGTAGCTCTATTAAAAATTAACCACTCAAGGTTCAAGAGTGCCGTTTCACTTAATGTATAGGTCTGTGCATGTAGATTTCTCTACCAAAACATTTTCCTGAGAGATCTTTTGCATAAGACCACATCAATAAACAGTTCCCAACACAAAAATGCATATACTATACTCTACGCTTCTATCTTATATAAAACATAGTAATAACCTTTTGAAGTCAAAACTTGTCAACATATCAACCAGTTGCAGGCACAGCTTGAGTTCAGTGTTCTCAATTGTCATCCGCCAGTTGTTTCTGTAAACTGTAAGGCACATGAGAAAACAGTGTTAGTGCTTTTTAGGAAACTCGGGTTCCTCATAAACAGACCATTTCCATTTCTGAAGATGACAGCTTCCAAAACAGCACTTGTATACGCCTGAAGCAATCAATACTGATTTCAAAATAGGGAAAAGCATTTCAATTTCTTAAGCAAATGAGTTGTTTACACAGACAATATGACTCACTTCAATGAAGCCAATTTCCACCTAGGAGAAATCTCAAGTCCAAGAGACCTCTTTTGCATAGGTCCATGATCTGCCCCAGGCCACAGAAGTCAAGTATTATTTCGAGGGCTACAACAGTTTAAAAAGCAATGAGCGTGGGGCACAGCCCTCACCTTTCCAGGTACTCCTTGACGTTATCGTAGCCGCAGAACTTGGCCAAGTGGATGAGCATGCCCGTGGCACAGCGCCCGTCCCGCCGGCGGCAGTAGCTGCAGTTGCACACCCCGCGACACGGAGGACAGATCCAGGCCTGCAAGGGGGTGAATGCGGGAGGGGGAGTAAAGGCAAGCTATGAGTAAGGTTATAGTCACCTTCCCGTTGCTCACAGACAAGTATGGCTTCCTTACTGCGTGATTTTTTCAGGGCAAGGTTTTAAAAAGCCTGAATCAGCCAACCATCCTTGTTAACACCTTCCAAATTCTGCAGCACTAAAGAAAAGATCAAGTACTACCCCGTTTGCTTGAATGCTTCTTAGTCTGAAGAATCAGACGCTCTGACTTGTTCAGTATTAATTCAAAATGGACTAAAGGCATCTGTAATGACTCATGATAACTCATCCTATGTTAGGCTGACCATACTGAACTCCCTAGAAAAAGACGGGGACCCACCGAGACGAGTTTCATTGGCTCTGCCTAGTGGCACAGCCCGATTCCTACGACTGAATTACCCAGCGTGTACATGAAGCCAGGCATCTCCCAGCTGCTCAGAAACCGAACGTAGAGGTTGCGGGTTCTAACAGCCTGTATTACAGTACAGCAGCCATTGCCACATCAGAGCCCTTAGGTCTCCACTGTCCTTCTGAAGAGCCCAGAAGCCCATCTCTAAAGCAGAGGTGGGGGAGAGGAGGTCCAACAACAAGCTGAGCACAGAGAGAGCTAATCTGCTGAGAGGTCTCTGCATAGCCACGTGCCTCGTTCTCTGGCAGCAGCCTGTGCTCTCTCCTTGCTCAGTGCCTTGGCGGACAACAGAGAAAAGGGAATCCACCCTGAGGCTTTTTGGTATCCTTCTCCTTTTTTTTCATATTTAAAAATTAGAATCTAAAAGAAGGAGCCTGCTTTGCATGCCACATTACTGAGAGCATTAAAAAAAGGTATGTTTTGGCATTTTTCTGAAAGGGGACAGATTCCTTTTCTTAAAAGCTCTCACACTTTCCCTCCACTATTTGGTAAGCAAGTGGAACTTCAGAGCACGAAGACGGGTGGATTGTAACCCAGGTCCCGCACTTTCCACTTGAGTTCCAACAAGATCGGTGTCAGTCCTAACACTACTACAGATCTTCTCATGGCAAAAAGCTTTGAATGACACGTTATCACGAGCATATGCTCATCACAGCTTACTAACAAAACCATATTCATTACACTTTCTTTCCAAGCTCAAGAAATTACACTTACTGGATCAAGCAGTGCTGATTTCACATCTTCCCCATATCGATTTCGAAGACATGGTCCACAAAACTGTCCCCTTACCCCTCCACAGCCCTGATTGCGACAGATTGTCTTTGTATCAATTGTCTTTTGTCGACACTGGTGGCAAGTACTACCCTAAAGTTGGAAAGGAGGAGAAACGTGTGTATGAAGGACATCTTAAATGCTCACTGCTGAACTTTCCTAATACATCTGCTGATAGCAAAGCACAAATTTCAAACCAAAGTCAAATTCAGCGATGAAAATCTTAGTATGAACCGTAAGTTCTGTTATTATGATAACTCATACAGTTATCTGGAGAGATGCTAGGAATTTTACAGAGACAGTGCCCAGGCTCAGTTGCACTGAGTCTCAAACTACATGAACCTCATGTTGCAGTTCTGATCCTTTCCTCTCTCGAGGAAAAAGCTAAAACTATTCAGAAAATTACTTTGTGACTCATCTCTGCAAACACAATGAAGCATGAAATACATAGTAAGCTGATCATCTAGATCTTTATGACAATTAATAATAGCCAAATCCAGTGAAGGAAAGGAAGGAGGAGTTCCATCAAGAGCTTTGGAAACTACCCAACCCATACAGAAGTGTCATTTCCAGGGGGTGCAAGGAGCAGCAGGGATCACCATTATTTAATGGCACAACCACCACCACGTTTATATTAAGTGAGGATGAGAGATAAAACGGACGTCAACTTTTATCAGTGGTGAGTCATAGCTATAGTAAATTCCCCTTAATAGCACTGGCAAGAAAGCACTTCTTCCTTTGCAGAGGCAAAAAGTTGGTGGGGCGTATCAACCAGCAGGGGCAAGCCCACGGAAGCCTGGCAAAGCTTTCAAGTTGTACTTGTGTGATTTAATAATGTAGAACTGCACTCTCCAGAACCTCAGGAAAGCACACCTTTTAGCAAACACCAGATGAACTATTAAAAGACTTTCAATTTCAAATGTATGAACGCAGTAAAGAAAACAGCAGCCACTTACTAGAACTTTGTCGTAGATTTTGTCTTTAACAGTGATTGCAATGTTGTCCAAGTCTTCCTCAGTAATATCCTCTACTGGACGGTGAGATGAATACTTTGATGATCTCCTCCTTTTGCGCACTCCACAATCCTCCTGCTAAACAAACTCATCTCAACACCTTTTGTCTAGTGTCATGAAGACTCTGTCACCACACTTGGTGACAAATTCTTTCATTTATAATGTGTATGCAGTCTAGAGGGGGTGGACTACAGGCTCCCAGACCACTGGAACAACAGGGAATAGAGTTTCCAAATCACCACGGCCTCTTTCTTTCCCTCTCCTCCCTTATCTTTTCTCTACTCCATTTATTCTGTTTATATGTTCTTCCTTCCTATCATCATTGCTACTTCTATTTCCACAAATCCCTAACGTTTTTCTGCTACCTCCTTTTCTTTGCATTCCCTGCACACCTCCACTGTAACTCTTCATACTCCGTTTCTTCCCTCTCAAAATAAGGAACTATAGCCATCTGCCTTCCCATGCTTTGCTCCTTCAATCTTCTAGCGTACTCTCTAATTGCTTTCTCCAGTGACAATCTCTAATGTCCCACAAAAAACTTTTCCTGGAGTTTTAGGTTAGTCCTGCCATACCCAGCCCTTTCTTATTATCCTGTTTGTTATTTGGAAAAGAATCCTCCACTCACTATTAAGTGCTCTTTTTTTCCTTCCAAATATCGTTCTCTTTGACCCTGATTCACATACAAGTCTCATCTGATCCTTACCCTTCCCCCTACCCCACACTCTCAACACCTCATTTGTCCTTCAACCTAGATCAGCTCTGTTCTCTCCAAAATAGTTATTTACCAGCTCAGGTTCTCATGCTGCTCCACCTTTTTTAATAGCCAAATTCTCTCTATAACGCTTCAACTATGCCCAGCACTCATTGCTTTAAGCAGAACTGGGATCCAGCCTGTGCAGATACAAACTTAGAGTCTTCTTCATAAAGAGTACACAGTAAGTATCACCAAGGCGAATGACCACCACAAGCCAAGGGAGGGAAAAACAGATTGGAAAAAATGGGGAAGAATAAAACCTGCAACTTTTGAATGGCTAGACAGTATGTCGACAGTCTGTTGGTGCAGATTCCTTTCATTCATTCTCAGTTCAGCTACATCACTCCTCTCTAACTTCCCTCCACTATTTCCAGAGAGCTAATTTTGCTAATTTTTCCCAAGGCTGAAGACAGACAAGCCAGCCCCACTGCCTTGCCACTCGAAGGCCTCCTACATTGTGGGCTCTAGTAATTTTCAGATAAAAAAATAAATAATAGACCATAAGTAAACTGCCTTGTTATGTTTGGATAACACAGGTCACAAATAGAGCCCAGAAAGATGAGGCAGGAAGGCCAGAATGCAGCTTCTGCTGTAGCTAATCCCAAACCAAAGGTTCTCATTAACTTTCTGTGGGATGTGATGTCTGCTCTAAGTGCTGGCCAACAATTTAGATGTTTCCTAATCCCTGACTACCGGAGATATCAAAGTCTGGCAAATACCACACTGAGTCTCTTCTTCAAGAGGTTTTGTTGTCTATAGCTACGGAAGTGTTCTGCAAATTTGACAGCCGACACAGTAAATTTTTCCAAGGCAAATTTCTCTGGTGGACGAGCATTTCTGGTTGGGTTCATGCGACGTGCTATCTGGCCTTCAGAAAATGTCCTCCTTGGGATTTTCTTCTGTTTCTGGAAAGAGAAGATGATTCCAGTAACTGTCTTTTCAGCTATATTTGTAGTGTTAAACACCAGAAACTATCTCAAAATGTCCGTACCACACTTGTACTATCATGAATTAATCTGTTCTTCTCCCACTCCTTATTTGCTAAGCCAAACTCACCAACTTCTAGCACACTTAAGTGTTCTCCCTACATGCCATACGTTTTTGCTCCTTTTAAAATACCACACTCTCACAGTCAAATTCTATTCCAATTAACATCACAGAACTATACCAAAATTTTTTGCATGCCATATTAAAGCAGAAGCTAGTTCTCACTGTTCTTCAACAGCTAAAGCTTCAGATTTTCCCACAAACTGAATACATCTCCAAGAAATAATCCGAATTCTAGTTTATTTCCTTTTCTATTTTTTAAATTGAGAGGGCGTTAATAAGTTCCTTCTCCTGCTTCCAGATTTCGAGATCTGGAAATTACTAGGAGGCAGAAGATAACCCTTTTCATATTGTCACACCTGCCAATTACTGCATGATTGAAATCACACAACCGAAGTCCTGCATAGACACCTACCATAAAGGCATCTACTAAATCTGACAGGATAAACAAGATGTAGGAAGCAAGTCTGCTTGCTACCATACTCTTTAGTTATTTCCTTTGAAAGAAGTGAAAGGCACATCACAAGGAGACAGGCTGGAAGTCAAAAAACAAGCAGAAGAGATAACTAGAGTATTCCTGATGCCCTCCCCCCATCTCAAGTAAAGATACTAAATAAAAGTAGCAGGCTTATGTATGTATTTGAAGGATGTTTACGTTTCTATAGCATTTAACTAGAGCTAGCAAGGTTCCAGCCTTTCAAAGGCTGTAGAATTTGGCTTCACTTTTTCACCTGACAAGCACCGCACCAGCATTTCTACATGGGCCTGCCGAAGACGTGGCCCTTCAATTTTTCCTCAAATCTCTTCAGTTTATAATACAGATGGAAAAAAACATCACTCTCTAGAGAGCCTAGAGGGGCTGACAGTTTTCTGCTTCTAGCCAAGAAAAGCCAGTTGAAATAACTACAGTATCATCCCAGTTTCACGTTGAAGTGGTTGAATTTCATCAGTGAAGCTCTACTGGGAAGTGTGAATTTTAAAAGAAAAGCCTGCAAGGGGGAAATTAACTGGGAATTAACAGACACTAAACACAAAGGAAAGCAACTACTCTTCATTACTCCCACATAAACAAACATAGACTTCTCTCAGCATCTCAGAAGTATTTCTGAGGCAAAAATGATGCAGTAGCATCTCGCCTTGGTCTCCCTATTTCTTCATAAATGATCTTAGAAAATTCCATTTCTTTACATAACCCTCTGTACTTCACTACTGACCAAATCCACTCAAATAAAGCAACCAAACCCAAAGAAAACCAGAACGAAGTTGGTGAAAGTGTTTCATCGGGAAACACGTTAGTCATAACTCTAGCAAAAACATGTGTCACCTCTAGCCAGTACCGGAGACTTACCGGAGGAGTGGAGGTGGGCGTTTTCACTGGAAACAGGCCGGGTATGGAATTCAGTTCTGCCACCAACTGGGCAAGCTGAAATCAACAGTGATGCCGCATTGAAAACTCACTGCAAACTTGCAAATAAGCAACACGTTATCATCCACTCTTCACAGGCACTCCGAGTTAGATCTAAACACACGAAGTTTCAGGGCATGAAACCTTTCTGGAGGCGCTTTATTTAAGTGGGGCTCATAAAAGGGACTCATTTGCCCCTGAATGAGCAAACCTGTGTAGGCAATACTAACTTCACAGCTCCCACTAATTCTTGCTGGGAATTAGAATTGGCTAGAATTACATCCAATTTTATCCAAACAGCACTGAAGAAGTGCATTACGATGTGGTTACGATGTCTATGAGAAACTCACTGTTTATATGACAGGAGGGAGAAAAGGAAGACAGGGTGGCCTTGGCAGCAAGAGCTCTCCAAGCTCTACTAAAAGATTGTAAGATGTTCCCTGTGGACTATTTTACTAAATGAGTGCTGATACAGCTGTGCTTTTTGCCAAGGAACTCGACATCCCCTGAAGTAGTGACACTGCAGCAGGGAAACCTTGCTCACCATTTTTCAGTGGTCCTTAGTAGCGATGACTAGGAACTGCCCTTTTTCTGTCATGAGAGCTAGCGCTGATTTCACAAATGCTGCAGCCACAGCCAGTAACACTAAATACGCATTGCTTCATGCAGATACACACAGCGACATGGGTACACACTCATTTGCAAAGCTGTAATACAACTAAGCCCCGCTGGCAGTTCCCCTAACCCTGGCGTATGCAGTATCAGAAGCACTTCAGCAGGATCATCTGTTGCACCATGTAGAAGATGTCCTAGAGGTGTGTTTCAGCAGAAGCAGTGACTAACAGGTCAAAAAAAACATGGACCTGTTGTGGAAAGCCAGGATGAGGCTATCTTCTGAAAAGCCAGCAGTAGTGGGGATGAGCCAGGCTGTGAGCTGTCTCTGAGACCGCCATACCGATCATGAGATTAAAAGCTGGATACAACATGTCTCAGTAAATACTTCAGTGTGGCATTTATTTAGAGGTATTTAATACCATTACAGTACCACAACTAGGATGCTAACAAATTTCACGCTGGTTGAACTAGAAGGAAAGGTGGAAGGTGCAAAGGAGGAGCAGCAAGATCAACGCAACAGCAGTGAGAAAACAAGACATTAGAAACACAGGTACAAAATTAAGGCAAGTTTTACGTGGGAGCTGCAGGCCCACACACCCAAGAAGTGTACTTCAGCCCCAAGATTGCCTGGAGGCTGCAACTTTTCCTGGAATACAGTAAAACTGAAGGAGCCACTGAGGACCTAACATCAACTTGGATTTGCACAGCAGTGTGATAATTAAGAGAGCTAGTGGGGTTTTGGGCAACAGAGGAAAAAGTGAGAGGAAACGATCAGTGTCTCTTTTCCCCACCTACACACACACATACACACACTTTCAGTAGTTATACAGCAAAGCATAACTGTAAACATCACATCCCACACAACTGAAAAATTACATTTTTCATCCTTAGCAGTTTTTAGCTGGCTTTCCAATCAGTAACTACAGCAGATCTCTGATACAAACAGAAAGCAGAAACTCTATTGTGCAAATGACACCATGAACCACCTGAAGGGACCAGGTGGTTTTCCGACATGTTCTGAATATTGGACTGCAACTTGGGCATCTGTAACTTGGTTCACATCCACATACAAAAAGCTTGGTTCAACTCTGCTTTTAAACTTGAGCAGGCTAGTCCCACTTGAGGCTATTCGAGGGGTAAATATCTGAGTGCTGATGACCCTCTAGAGTCTTCCCAGGTAGAAAATTTCAAACACAAACCACCATGAGATTTTCCCGAAGTCCCAGCACAGAACCAGCGGGGACCCCAAAATTCAAATGTGCTGAAGCCAAGTATTTGGATGTAAATGTCAGAGAACAAAGGACTGGTTCATAAGTCTTACCATGGCTTTATTTTCTTTAATATTCATAGCCCTCTTCAGCAGAGCACTGGAACTTTCCTCCTGTGTTTCTTTAATGTCTTCTTCAGACTCTGAAGCAGAACCCTCTAGTTTGTCCCACCTCTTGCAGCTTATTTCTTTTGAAAGAGGTGTGAGGGATTCACTGTCCTTTAAAGGTAAGTTAGAAAAATCCTGTTCAGGCACTTTTTTCTCAGATGACTTTCTGGTGGGAAACTGCAAGGCAACACGGAGGCCGAAGCTTCTTCTCTTGGGGGAAACTTTCTTCTTTGCCTCTTCCTCCTCTTCTTCCTCACTACCCAATAAATTATTGTGTTCTTCATCACTCAAGTCTGACTCCATGGCCTAGAGGAAGGAAGAAACCCATGTTACATTACTGGCTGTGACACAAAAAAGGTCACTAATTGTAGGCAGCAGTCTCACCACCCCAAGGCACCGTCATAAATTCACCTAAATCAACGCATTTTTAAAAATTCACAGTACACGACGTCTCCCTGTGCAGAGGCCAACACAAAAATCTATAGATTACTATTGCCTGGGATACAGGCATGGCTGTCATCAGAGGAACAATCTTGCCCAGCACAGTGAGTCTACAAGCAAGGGAAGAAATTCTTATTTCTAATATGTGATGTTACATTAAATAAAGCTTTTTTTTTCCCTCTCAAGATAACACACGTTTTTCTTCAGCGTGAAGAAAGACCATTACAGTATATCAAAAATACTCCTACTAGGACATGAGGTTTACACAAATGAGACAGAAAAGAAGTCGTCACCATATACATTCATGCGTAGGTGACTACCTTTACCAGAACTCCTTTCTTGTTCACATCCACCTCGCTTGAAGTGAAGCCTTCAAACGCTTCCGTTTCAGAGTCAGTGTCTTCAGTGAAAATCCTCTGCAGTTCTTCAGTGAGGTATCTGGGCTGAAATCGAACCCCCTGTGAAAACACCAGCCAGTAGCTGTGAGAGACAGTCAGATACAGAGCAGTTCCACAGTCACAATAAACAGGTTCTGAGGTTCAAGCAGGTACCAACTAGATGGCATATACCGTGAAAGCACTTTGCAGGCAAAGCCTGTCAAAAGAAAAAAAGCAGAAGGTATTCAGTTATTTTAACTTAGCAGGATTTTTTTTTTCCCCCCTTATTTTGAGCACAGGGCTTTAACTGAGCTGCTTCTTGTGGGGGAAACTTACTACTTTACCTCTTCCTCCTCCTCTTCACTACTACACAATAAAAATAAACTATCAGTTTTCTTATGTGTAAATTATCGTGTTGTTTTGTGTGTTTTCTTCTGGCTGTAAAAAAAAACCAGGCCTTGAATGGAAGAAAATACAAACCACAACCAACCACAGTAAGAGACAGACCTCCTTTTTTTGACTCAGCAGTAGAAACAACACTCTCCTCTGGGCTTGCTGCAGCAGTACTCAAGGCTCCCGGAGATGGAGTCTGCTCCTTCTCATGCCGTTACACCATCACTGAGGTGACAGATCCCAACACAAAACCACAGAGCTTTGAACAGCCTGGCTAACATCCCTCCACCTTCCAACTGCTCGGCTCTCTGTTTTAATGGTGCGGTTTATGATTCTAGGGTAGACACATCCCAAATTTCTGTGCACAGACTAGGAAGTAAAAAGTCAACCCATGAAAAATAAACTAAGCTCTCATTAAAGCCCTCTTCACAATATGCACATTACATACCAATTAAACACAATGCATTTACTAAATCAGAAATATATTTCCATACTTCTAACCAGAATTACTAGAAGACCATCTGTCAACTTGTCTCCTGAGAGCCTCGCTCATGGTGGGAATAACCCATGTTCACACCACACCTGCCTCTTGAAAGTCAGCAACACTCACTTAAGTTTGTTTCCCCAATTTTCCTCTGCTATTTCTTCCTCCCACACAAGATACAAAAATGACCTTTCATACGATGCGCTTGCTAAATATCTTTATTCTTCCTTTCAGTTCCCTCCCTTCCCTGACTTTAATTACACACTTCTTTACATTAAGATAATATCTGGTGAAAAAGAGATACAATAGATGAGTGGAACAGGGGAATGGGAGGGGGGAGCTACTGCATATGCTGTTTCTTTACACTTAAACATCTCCTACGAATTATTACGGGTAATTGGAATGAGTTTTCTCTGAACAAAATTACTTTATTCTTTTGTTAGTAGCTGCAGTGCAGCTGCTTGAGAAAGGAACAAACACAATAGGGAAGTTATGTTAAAGTTAAATTGCATTTCTTGGAGGGAAACTGAAGTTTTTATGCATTCTGTGTTTTCATGACATTCCACAGTGAAGTTTTTGGGGGCCGGGGGGGGGGTGGAAATAAGCTGTTTGTTAGCTAAAGTGACTAAAAATAACACACCTAGAGCTATACTGTTACACCTACGAAGAACGGTCTACACAAGGTAAAATCTATAGGAGAAATGTCTGAAACTCAGCAGAAGTGCTGAGATTATGGGAGTAAGACTGCAGAAAGCCCTGAGGAAAAGCAGACATGCAGAGGTCAATACTTGTTGATGCATTTGCACATCAACTTCCAAGGGACCCCCTGATGCAGTAATGCCCCATCCACCACCTTGGCAGGGCAGCGGCTTCGCCTCCTCTCCCAACAACTGCAGCGTTTTTCTGAACTTCCCATCATTTTGTTCATCACACCAAAAACTTTGAGTTCCCTGCACAAGTACCTATGGTCTTTCTCAGCAACAGTGGTGTTTGGCATCATAAATGGATGGAACTCAGGATAAAAAAAAAATAATGTGTTTTCATTGTACCATTTAGTGGTAAAGGAGTTAAACTCAATACTGATGGAGATTTAAAATAATTCTCAGCCCAAGGGAAACACAGGAATGGTGAGGAAGGCTGCAGTGCCAGCTGTAAATTTGGAACAAGTCTCACTGGGATTCTCGGTAACGCACATTAAATTAACAGTATTTCCACAGCAGTTTTCATCAGAGGATTTTAAAATGCTTCACAGCAAAGATCATCATCGTAATCTCCATCTCACAAGTTGGGAAACCAAGGCAGAGAGAAGTAAAGTAAGGTGCCTGCAGTCCCCAAGCAGGCAGCAGAAGCAGAACCTCAGGCTCCCACAGAAGGTTCCACCGCCACCACCACCTCTCCTCGTTGATCCTTCTTCATGCTCCACACAAGAGCATGCTACCTCCTGGTGTTCTGAAGTTACTAGCACTGCTGTCTAGCAACGACATGATGAGGCAATTTAAAGCCAAGTATATTTCATTACTTTTAAGCCACTGTCTTTCTCCCTAGCACAGGCTTGAGGCTCTACTCCCAACCAGGTTCTGCAATTTGTACGAGCCTCTCTGGGACCATTCACCTGTGCAGGCTCAGAAATAGCACATACTCGTACAAGCCTCATTCCGTCTGTTCCCTTTGCTAACACTAGTAATATTCCTTGTCTTCAGCAACTCTTAGCCAGGTGCTGACCTGGTGGACTAGGCGGGGGAAAAAAAAAAAAAAAAAAGACATTTTCATTTTTGTTATTAATGGAACAGAGGGACGCTTTTGAGAGCACAGCTGAAACGGGTATCTTTTAGCACATTATCCCGTATCTATCAAATATATAATGACAAGATTCTGAAAGACTAAAAACTAGATTTTCTGGCAGCCAAGACAGCACACCAGTTCTCTTTCTTTTCTACCAAATCAGAGAATTAAAAATACCAAATCATTACGCTGATCCAAGCTACTTCACCATTAGGAGAGCAGAGAACCAGCAAACCTCACAATCGCAGCAGGAGCTGATGGTTTGTGGGTCACCACCACTTAAACGCGGTTTTAGTGCAGAAACAGCACAGATATAAATTTCTCGAAGAAATACCTTGAAGTCTGCATGCTCACAAAGCCCATCTATCATCATGCATTTCCACTGTCTTACGTATCCAGAGCCCACCATCCCAGGACGGCAATTCTCTCTCTCCTGTTTGCTACACTTCCCTACTTCACTTAAACTCTCCTTCTAGTGAAACCCATTTTCCTTTTTATATTGTGAAAGAGTTTTTAAAAGCGATCATTAAACTCTAAGAGAAGGACAGAAGGCTTTTTTACATTTATTTTTTAATAGGAGGACTGCAGATTCTGGGTTTTACAGCGAGTTATGGCTCGCACAACCTTCACACAGGCTCAGAGTACCGCTGCGCCCAAAGAGCGTAACTGGGCCATGGAAATCTGTTCCTACCTTTTTTCCTGACTCCAAGGAGTCAAAACTAGCATAGCTGTCCTCTGACAACAACTTCTGTCTGGAAGCATCATCTTGGAACCCCGGAAAATCTTCATTGTCACTGGGGGCATTAAAAACGTCAGCCACGTCCTTGGGTATCTGCTTCTGATTCAAAACGAGACAGGAGACACGAATCAGACACGCCAACTTAATAGGAAAACTCAAATTGGCAACAGTACGAGTTATTTTTATACTCCTATGCAAGTACAAATCTGTATCACAAAATATGCTATGCGTAAACTATACCTCATTCAGCTAGACTCCAGGAAAATTGGGTACAGGCTGTTTTAATCCCTAAATACAGACTCCAGATTTGGGGCTCGGGAGGGGCTGCAACATGCAGGGTGTTTAACTCCACCAAACAGTACTTCTCCGATGTAAAAATACACGTGTGCCTCATCTTTGCAAGCCTGTGCTCAGGGCACTCTTCATCCGTAGGGAAACCCACCACCGCTCCTCCTCTTACAGAGCAACGACGTCGGCTCAGAGGTGAGGAACACACCTTCAACCATAACGCAATGCTAAACAAGCAGACAGCGACCTTACCATGAGATCCAGTAACAGGACCGTTACACATTTTACCAGACACTTACCTACCTCCAAAATCGAAACCAACACAACTCATTCTCCTTTGACAGTACTGCCACAGAGCTTTTTCCGTGACATTTGGTATACAGTGAAAACCCATTTTAACCGAGAACACTTCTCATTTGCTAGAAGCCCACGATGCAGCCCACCACAAGGAAGCACTGCCAAGGGCAGGCAGCAGCACCTTCTTGAGGTAACCAAAGTCACAACTTCAGAGTTCAAGAAGTCCAGTCCCCGCACAGAAGGAGACTCGTACCACCAGAGATAACCATTCCCCTGGCCATGTACTTCACCAAGCACTTCGGATAAGCCTCTCCATGTATCAGGCCAGTAAGGAAGCCTCCAGACAGCTCCCACCTAGGCTGCTTTAGGATCTGATGTGTGGAAGGATGGGATGAACATATCCAGCCTTAAAAACCGAGGCAGAAGGCATTTTGCCAAGTTTCAGAACACGGCTTTACACATCCCAGTACCACCTGCAAAACCATTCTGCTGTTCGCAGAAATGGTTGGGGAGAAAAGTGTCTGAATCACTCACCAGCACCCAGATATTCATCTTCTACAAACCCAGGACCACATGTACACATCACGCACACCACTCTCACTTGAAGCAAACCTCTCTGCTCTTTGCTGTGTGCCAAAGCCTCACATGGACTTCCCATGGCTCCCACTAACTCTGAGGAACAACAGATCAACAGCTGCCTGGTGAGAGGGGCCAGTTCCTCATCAGAAGGACATGGTCTCCAGCCCTCAACGTTCAAGAGAACATCCTTGAGATGAACTCCAGAACTGAGAGCAGCCTGCCCTTGCCCGCTGTCATAGACAACCGAGGTTGCTCATACAGGGCCCCATATAATGATTATTTTTTATTATTATTTTATTTCATCTTTATTTATTTGCTTGTGCCACGGCAAATGGCACAAAGGAAGCTCATTCCCCAAAAATAATGTTGCTGACAAAACTCCACTTCCATTAAAAGACCAAGCAGCCCCTTGACCAAAGCTTCGCTCGCCGAAATCGGCTACAGTGATGGGCATAATTCTATTCTCGCTCTGCTTTTATAAAGCTGATGTAGACTGATGCACAGATTTACTGTTGCTCGAGCAAGAGCAGAATCCACCTCTGCACAACTGACCCTCGCAGGCATGTAACGGCACAAACTGCTGCCGAAGTCGTGCCATCCACATTCGGATATTCCCTTTGGATATTCCCTCACCCCCTACCCCTCACAATGAACAACCAGAACCCGGCTCCGCTGCCGTGACGGAATTCACTCAGTACAGAGCAGCGTTAAAAATGAAGCATTATGCATTTTAATGGCAAAACATACAAGGAGCTGTGAGGCTCGTTGCTATGAATAAATTGCTTCCAGGAGCCACTGCATTAGTTCTTCTGCTATTGTACAGCTGAGTTAGCCACTGCTGTGATCACTGTATGCCTAACTAATTTCTTGTTCTTCCTCTATTACTTCTGCATCTGCACCAGAGGAGCCATTATGGGGGTGTAATTACTGATTTTGAACAAGGAAAAAAAAAAAATTCTTTCCCAGTAGAAGACCTTTTTTGATCTTTATGCATTCCCAAATATATAAGGTACTTATTTAAGTAACCTACTGCAGAACTTCAAAGATTTTTAGTTTGTTACTTGCCCCCCACAGCCTGACTATGAAGAATCCCATTCAGTCATTGATGAGTCCCCATTTCACCTTAAGGGCTTAGGTTAATAACAGAGAACACCACACAAATATAAGGTGGACGTACTCCAGGAGTACTCCAGGAGTTTAAAAGGAGCACGCTCATCACCAAGCTTGCTCACTGCCGGTATTTCTACACCTGAAATGACAGGTTTATTCCCAGCAGAAGTCCACTGCCATCAGCAGGCAGACGTCAAAGACGAGCTTGCACCAAACACCTCTGCCATGACGGGTTGGTTCGCTCTTATTTATTGCGTAGTCCTGGAAGCCACAGACATTTCCATTTTTAACTTTCAATTAAAATACATTCAGAAACCGACTTATAATCAGCATCGGAGCCTAGCATTTTAACTCCGTCAACAAAGTAGCACATACCAAGAAAGAAAAAAAATATTTGCCGTAACGCAAATGTCAAAATATTAATCTAAACACTTGAAAGATGCAGGCGCTTCAAGAGAGGATCTTTTTGCCACTAAACCCCTAAAAAAAAAGGCAGGAAGGCAGAGAGGTGATGAACATTTCAAGCTTGCTCGGGGAAAATATTTCAACATGAACAGACCACAGGTTCAGACCCAACGGTCTGCTGAAATGCTGCAGAGATGTGAGAAATACTGTTTTTTACAGATACCAGTTACAAACATGTCAGTACCAAAAATCTAGTAAAAGCTGGAAATAATTCACAGCTGCTGAAAAAGCCAAAGTCTTATTTCTAGTAGGAAATTTTATACCTACTGAGCTCAGTTATTTTTGCACATAAAATACACTTACTTGTTTAAAACACCCACAAGGTACTTTTCGAAAGCAGAAAACGTTCCCCACTACAAACAGCATACAATCCATCAATTGCCAGCATAACCGACCCTAAGTATGTTTTTTTTCAACAAAAAATCAAAGATCAAGATATTCCCATCTCTCAGTTTCCCCTTCTCTAAATTTGACAAAATACCGCCAGAACATCCAGGACCCCAATTTGTTGGGCTGCGTGGAAGAGATCTACCATTCCCACAGGACCGGGAGCAGGCAGCTCGTGTGTGCCCGCGGGGGCTGGCAGATCTGTCACCAAGGGCCAAGGGTGACAGAGACAGAAAATGAGGCCGGGAGGGGCGTCAGACCTGTTTTGGCGATGCTCCCACACTCACCAGGTGAGTGATGGGAAAAGTGAGGCACCTCAGGTCCCCACCAGTCAAAACATCTTTCCAAGTGCCATCCCCACAAACTCCACCTGCCACCTTAAGCAAGGAGAAAAAGAAAAGCCTGGGGTGAGACGTTTTACTTTCCATGTCAATGGGAAGAATTCTCATGGCTCAAGGGAAAAGGCAACTTTATTGACACCAAAGCCAAAACAGATGCAACATGCCCTTCTGCAAGGCAGCGCCCTGGCAGGCTGCAGGGGGGAAGGCTTGCCTGCATGCACACCCTCGGCTTCCGTGGGAAGCATCAGAGTTATTTGTACATCACTGTCAACCATACGTACAAATACCTCTTAACAATTTGAAATATTGCTTTCATTGCCCATTGTCATATGAGCACATTCTTCTGGGACAACCATGTACCAGCAGAACGCAACATGTGAGAAAGCAGGGCTAGATGTAATTCTCTATTTTTGCTCCTACCATGAAAAAAACCAAACAAACATGCAAGCATTTGGGCTGTTTTCCCCTCATTCAAGTTTGCACAATGTATGGACATTCCTATTTGAAGCAGTTATTTCAGTAACGTTCCAACTTGCTGCTTATGCATTTCCATATAACCAAAATAATCCCAGTTTAATCTCAAATGCATACTCACGCAAACCAAACTTGTGCAATGTCACACCTTCAACACGTGGTGGAAAATCTCTTGACTTATCCTGGGCTCGGCATACAGTGAGCCCCAAGCATGCCACCCAAGGGTTACTGGCACAGCATCTGGCACACAGCCCCGAAGCAGCAACCCAACAGGGAAGCGCTCCAAGGCTGACAATTATGGGCAGCGCTACAAGAATAGAGGGCCCCAGCCAGAATGCTGATAGGTGCCAAACCAAAAACCCAAGACTATTTTACAAGGCGAGATCCTGATCTTTCCGCTGGAATCCTAAAGGCAAACAGCATTGTTCCCATTGGCAGGGAATGGCTGGAGAGCAGCCCTGAGGAGAAGGACCTGGGTCTGCTGATTGACGAGAAGCTCAACATGAGCCAGCAACGTGCGATCACAGCCCAGAACACCAACCGTATCCTCAGCTGCATCAAAAGAAGTGTGGCCAGCAGGTCAAGGGAGGGGATTCTACTCCTCTACTCCACTCTCATGAGACCCCACCTGGAGTACTGCATCCAGCTCTGGAGCCCCCAACATAAGAAGGACATGGACCTGTCGGAGCGAGTCCAGAGGAGGGCCACGAAGATGATCCGAGGGCTGGAGCACCTCTCCTATGAGGAGAGGCTGAGAGATTTGGGGCTGTTCAGCCTGGAGAAGAGAAGGCTCTGGGGAGACCTTATTGCTGCCTTCCAGTACCTAAAGGGGGCCTACAGGAGAGCTGGGGAAGGACTTTTTACAAGGGCATGTAGTGATAGGACAAGGGGGAAATGGGTTTAAACTGTAAGAGGGCAGGTTTAGATTAAACATTCGGAAGAAATTTTTCACTTTGAGGGTGGTGAGGCACTGGAACAGGTTGCCCAGAGAAGCTGCTGAGGCCCCATCCCTGGAGGTGTTCAAGGCCAGGCTGGATGGGGCCTTGGGCAACCTGGTCTGGTGGGATGTGTCCCTGCCCATGGCAGGGGGGTTGGAACTCGATGATCTTCAAGGTCCCTTCCAACCTAAACCATTCTATGATTGTATGAAAGCTTAATTTTAAACATCACTCAAAATGTGTGAAAGACGTGGAAGGCAGAGAGAGGCAAAGACAAGTATTATGGTGCAGAAGAATCCCGCAACTAGATGCGCGGTCAACAGGACTGTCAACGCCATCCAACCAGCCTGAGACTCAAGGGCAACAATGAAATCTAGGAAGGCAAGGAAGATGCCAGATGATCTCCGCATTTTCTCAACAGCATTAGAGCACAAAAACCTGAAACCTTCTGGACGGTGAAGTATATTCCTGGCACAAGTGGCACCACGGTGAAAGGCAAACAAGCGTTATGAGAAAAGAAGGAACAAGTGATAAAATGAGCAGTCATCAGGCAGTTTTACAATCTTTCCTGGGATACTTTGATTCCACCGAAGGTGAAGATGGATTTTGCCTGAGCCTTTAAATCTGTCACAGCAACAACTCCTGGCACCTTCAGGGTGGTTTCCCCCTGCCCCCATGAAAAGTTATGGCAGTTTTCCCCCCAGTCAACCTACTGCTAAACCAAACTATTCCATGGAATTTTAGTAAATTCAGCTATTTTCAGAACAGTAGAGTATGGTTTCTACATTGCTTTATTTAAACTTACAATTAAATAAGCTAAAACCCATCAAGCTACTTTATCCTACAATAAAGAATGCCCAACTATCCTAATCACATGGCAACTCATTTTAAATGTTACCTTCCATAGGCAACACCTACCTGGAAACGATCCCCTAACTTTTAAGAAGATGTTGATAATAATGTGAATACCAGCATGCCGGCATATGAACGCAGTCCAAATGCTCTGTCAACTGCTACTATCTCTTCTTTTGTAATATCTAATCTTTCGCAGATCCAAACAGTAGCAAAAGCTATTTCTGAATTAATTCTGCATAATTCAAGAGCATCCCTTTCATCTGGGGTGGTGTCTAATTGCTTTCCAAGCCCCAGCGTTCCAAGGAAAACACTTTTGTACCATGCCGCAGGCAAGCAACGCGTCCGCTCTTCACGTCTGGAATGCCACCATCCAGGCTTTCTGGGTCCAAAAGCCTTGTCAGCCAGCATCCCTTTAACAAGCTCCACGGCCTGTAGCTGCTGTGCAAGGGCTTCTTAAATTAGACCCAGGGATGGGAAAGGGAACTGCGGGTCTTGCAATTCAAACCAATTTTGTACTGCTGACTTCTTTGGCAGTTGCTTTCAATGGGGGCACATACTTACAAGTGCCATGGTTTAGGCTGGGTTGGCCACTAAACGAACAACAGATGCTCTCTGAAAAGAAAACGGGTTCTGTTTTAACTCAAACCAGGACAATAAGCCAATTTACCAGTCAGCAGATGACCCGTGACTTCAGAGACAAGGAAACCTTCGCCACCACATCCTTCTGGCGCAGCCAGGACTGAACCCATTGCTCACCAGTGTGTCACAAAGAGGAGCAAGAGCCAGCAGAAGGCCTTGCTCAGCCGAAAACCAGCTCCTATGACAAACCAGAGAGCACTGAGAACAGACCGAGTCCTTCTCCGCTTTGCTGAGCCTTAACAGAAACACGACACAAATACACCCTTTTAGCTCGGCAGTAGAGGGGTGAGGAGCAGCCAGCCAGAGCCTCTCCTTATAGCACCAGAGGTGACAAGTGCCATTCACTTCTATTGTATTGTGTCAATAGGGTTTCTCCCAAACTGTTTTACAGTGCCCTTATCTCCACTCTGCCCACGGGAGAGCCTGACGCCGTGCCAAGTCCCTGAGAGGACAGAGGTCCTAACAAACATTTCAGTGTTTTTACAACCCTCCTGTTCCACAGAAGCCCATGTAACTCCCTAACATTCCATCAGCAAGAGCTGACCGAGACCACGCAATGGTTTGGGTTGGAAGGGACCTTGAAGATCATCGAGTTCCAACCCCCCTGCCATGGGCAGGGACACCTCCCACCAGACCAGGTTGCTCAAAGCCCCATCCAACCTGGCCTTGAACACCTCCAGGGATGGGGCACCCACAACTTCTCTGGGCAACCTTCTCCAGTGTCTCCCCACCCTGACAGTGGTGAGATGCTGACCCCCTTGGGAGACTCACCACACCACCTCTCACGACCTGACCCACGCGAGCAGCCTGACGCGTGCGCACACGCCGGGCTTGGACCAGACCACAGCTGGGTGGACGGATCAAAGCGCGCCAGCGTTTGTCCCCTGAGCCTGCAGCCTTATAAACACTCACATGTCTTCAGGCGGCATTTCAACAATAAAGCAAAAAAAACCAAAACAAAACAAAATAAAAAAAAAAAAAAGAGGACGGAATTTAAAAAAAAAAAAACAAAAACCTCAGCTATTTAAAAAAAAAGTGACATCCCCAGGCTTACGGAGCCGAAATGAATTAACACGGCTCCTCCCCCAAAAAAAGCCGCGCGCGCGGCCCCAATCAGCCTTTCTCGGGGACGTCGCGGGGACCCCCGCACCGATGCGGTCGTCCCCGTCCCCTCCCTCGACGGGGCCGCCCCAGAAGCGGCTCTTTTCACCCCAAAGGCGGCTTCTTCCACCCACCACCACCCACCCCCGACTTCAGCCCCGGAGGCGCCGCGCCACGTGGATGGGGACCGCGGGCCGCCGCCTTCACCGGGGCCGTGTTTACCGGGACAAGGGACCGGGGCGGGGGGGGGGGTCGGAAGAGCTGCCCGCCGCTGTCGGCGGCGCCGGTACCGGCGCCGCCGACAGCGGCGGGCAGCTCTTCCGACCCCCCCCCCGCCGTGGTCAGCGGACAAAGGCCGCCGCTTCCCCGGCAAAGCGGAAAGCAAACCCGTCTCCCTTCCTCCCCCCCCCACCCCGGGGCCCGGCCCTCACGCTCGCCGGTTCCGCGCAGCCAGCGGGCCCGCCTCACCTCGCCGCCGCCCGCCGCCGCCGCTGCCGCCACCCCCCGCCGCCACCACCACCGCCGCCGCCGCCGCCGCCGCCCGCGCCGCGCCATGGCGCGAAGGAGCCGCCCGCGCTGCCGCCTGAGGAGGAGGAGGAGGAGGAGGAGGGAGGGAGGAGCCCGGGGGGTGGAGCCGGCCCGTGGCGGCGGGAACGGCGGGATGGGGATGGGGACGGGGCATAGCCGGTGCGGCCGGGCTGTGGGGGGTGGGTAAGAGGCGGTGGGATGCTTCTGCGGAGCTGCTGGTCCTGCCATGGGCAGGGACACCTCCCACCAGACCAGGTTGCTCAAAGCCCCATCCAGCCTGGCCTTGAACACCTCCAGGGATGGGGCAGCCACAGCTTCTCTGGGCAACCTGTTCCAGTGCCTCACCCCCCTCAGACTAAAGAATTTCTCCCTAATATCTAATCAAAATCTGCCCTCTTCCAGTTTAAAACTGTTACCCCTCGTCCTATCAACTACACTCCCTGATAAAGACTCTCCATCTTTCCTGTAGGCCCCCTTTAAGTACCGGAAGGCCATTATAAGGTCTCCCTGGAGCCTTCTCTTCTCCAGGCTGAACAACCCCAGCTCTCTCAGCCTGTCTTTATAGCAGAGGTGCTCCAGCCCTCGGATCATCTTTCTGTCCCTCCTCTGGACTCACTCCAACAGGTCCATGTCCTTCTTATGTTGGGGGCCCCAGAGCTGGACGCAGTATTCCAGGTGGGGTCTCACAAGAGCAGAGTAGAGGGGCAGAATCACCTCCCTCGACCCGCTGGCCACGCTGCTTTTGATGCAGCCCAGGACACGGTTGGTTTTCTGGGCTGCAAGCGCACATTGCCGGCTTGTGTTGAGCTTCTCATTAACCACCACCCCCAAGTCCCTCTCCTCAGGGCTGCTCTCAGTCCATTCGCCACCCAGCCTCTGTTTGTGCTTGCCTGCGGGAATAGACTTTCATCCTCCAAATGTTTTAAAAGATTTATGTACATGGTACAGGCGTGAAGCGCAAGCCTTTTGAAAAACTCTAAAAACAGGGGAATGGAGATGATATAGCATTCCCCAGCTTCCCAAGACAACTGCCCTTAACTGCGGAAATGAAACCTAAAGGTTAAAGTGATGGGAAGCAGAGCTGGTTCTTTCAACAGGAAGTGTTCAAATTTCAAAATATCACAAATGGTGGAGAGTAAGTCAAATGAGAGAAATTTAATTGGAAAAATCAGAATATAACAATTTTTAAAGCATTATTCCTCCAAATAATTTCCAATTTTATTACATTCTTCCTATCCTCAGCTAGCAGGAAGATAAGCGCACACAAAGACATGGGAAGTATTTTTCTACTTTCCTCTGAATAACCTGGATTCTTCAATTAAGAAATTTAATTTTTATTAAAAACTTACGACATTATATGTGTCCCTTTTTATGGGGGGTGGGGTGGTACTAGATTATGCAGTTTGTGTTATCATTACTCAGTAATTCGGTGAGAAAAGCAGCCCTTTGAGCAGAGACGCGCCCCCAAAGATGGCTGATCGGGTTGGGTGGAGGTCCATGCGCAGCTTCCCCCGGTCCCGCAGGCACTGTGAATCTTCACTTGTCCAATGCAGTGTGAAACAGGTCGAGCAGAAACCTGTTGAGACGGTATTTTCCTGTGGCAGCTTTGGTAACAGAATGGTGCGCTTTCCAGCGTGGCTGAAATTAAGTTAAGGCTTGTGATTAGGGCACGTTTTGTAAAGTTCCCTTCCCTTTTTCCATTCTTGCGTCTGAGCGTTTCTCCCTCGGTGGGCCTGAGAAGGGTCCCCCCCTCTCGGCGGTACGGCAGGCGCATGCCGCCTCTGATGGGGCTGTTGCCAACGGCTCATCATCCATCTCAGCAGCATGGCCCCTGCAGGTGGCTCACAGGCAAAGAGCCCTCTCGGGATCGGCAGTGAAGTACCTTCAGGGTTTGCAGTGCCATAAAATAAATGTGTGTCTTTACTGTTCTCTCTCTGGGATTTGAGAAAGTAGCAGAACACTTGATGGTTATGTCTGAACTGGGGGATGCCGGGATAAGGGCTGGGGGCATGTTCCACGCTCAGGTTTCTGTCTAGCGGCATGTAGGTGAGCTTCCACAAGTCATCTAGGCTGGATAGTTGGACCAGGACAGCAAGAAATTCACTTGCCCACGTAATCTGGCTGAAATAAGCCCATGATAACTGTCTTTATAGTTTCTGCATTGATAAAAGCAAATCGGATGAACCAACTGTGTTCCTCTGTAGCTTGCCTTCAAAACCAATTGTAAATTGCCATGCTAACGATAAATTCAGAATGTTTTCACTGTTTTAATACTTTCTGGATGCCATCAAATTCAATGTTATCGGTATGTTTTAATTTAGGGAGCAGCTCCAAAACATCTTGTGCAGCCTGCCTACGGCAATGAGTTCCCAGGCCTGACTGGGTATTTTAAATACTGTCCTGTAAATATTGGCTTAAAATAAAAGTCAGAGAAAAATAACGTTTTTGTAGGAAAGTGAAGGACAGATGAGAAGTGGTCGTCTTCTGCTCCTTTCTGGACAGCCAGCTGAAAACGTGGAAGAGCTTCTCCGTGTACCATGGTATCTGATCCTCAGTGTAACACATGGTGGACTACCCGTTTAAGTAGTTCCAAGCCTTTACATTCCAGACATATGGAGAGTATTTGTTCGAAGGGAATGTGAGGAAAGTAGTTACATGCAAACAAAGAACCGTTTAGCCAAAGCAGGCCATTTAAATACTGGTTTGCATTGCAATATCCGCTATAGAGGCACCTGCGGTTGTCACTCAGGCTGCGGAAATAAGAAGCTTTGGGGATGAGGCGGGGAGGAGGGAATTCAGTAGAAGACAAAATGCGGGAATTATGTATAATATCAGCAAAATTGAAATGCAGACTTCTTAAAATACAAAAGAATAAAGATCTCTTGTGCGGTACGCTCCTGAAAGACATGTATTTTATGTATTCCACTGCTGACCCTGGGTTTGGTTCTCTCACTTGTCCCCAACAGCCTACGTTATGAAGCACTTCGTTTGTTAAAAGCTGTCAAGATGCTATCTTGGATTGCGAACAACAGATTTGAAATGACTGCGTTGACTGTCCTGTGCTAAATTAGAGTGAATAAAATTGCATTCTGTTACAATAGAGATGTGCAGCTATTATGCTGTTACAAATACATTGTGAATCGCCTGATAATATCTTGTGCTATTTTATGCAATTTGTTGCTTTGTTTCTCTTTTTTCTGTTAACTTTCCACTTCATTTTGTACTTTCACAATCATTCTCCTTCCCAGCATTTTCAAGCCCTTCGTGTCAGCTATTGCTTTTTATGTTGCTCTATTAGAAGCGGGTTTATTTTAAATTTTGTTAGTTCAATTTCTCTGCAGCTGTACCTCAAACACTTCTCAGTGTGGATTTTCTATTGCTGAATTCCTGCCCATTTTCTTTACTCTTTTCATATTACTTCAAAGTTTGTTTTTCTAACCCCCAATAGCTTTTGTGTTATTGCTTTGTTAGTAGGATCTCAGATGAGGTTCAGCTGGATTCCGGGTACTCTTCAACTTCAGCCTTATATATTAAGCCTGAATTATTTTGCAACAATTGGGTCCAGAATAGTTTCTGACCTTGCTCGTCATCCTGCGGGAGCATTGCTGATAAAGTCTCGGTCCAGGTCTTCGGACTCCTAAACTGCACAATGAAACTCATAACAGTGAGTTCTGTCTTGGGCTCGGTGTGACCATTATAATCAGACTATAACTTTCCAAACAGAACAAATGTATACTGAAGGAATTATCGGCTGCTCATAATATGTATCAGGTACAGCAGATCCATCCGTTTATGGGGACCACCTTGCTAACATGCTGATGCACAGTAAAATTACAGGATGGGACCACCATCTCTCTGGAGTGGCCTTGTAAATGCAAAATTTGTTTGCTATTAGTTTTGAATGAACAAATACCACTCTAGGTTATGATTCTGGACTTTAATGCTGTGAATTTACTGATCTGGATAAACATTAAAGTCAATCCTCGCTCCTGAGCTCTGTCTTCACTGCTCCCTCCAACAGCCGCTAATTTGGGGGCCATTGTAATCACGACTGGGGGCTTTGCTCCCATCTTCCTGCCACCACGTTTCTCTGAGACCTGTCAAGCATTTTAAGTAGCACGCACTTTCCCACACTTCTCAATGAATGCTGACATACCTAACTTAAAAGGATTACTTTCTGCGGAGAGGAATTGTAATCCTCTTTTCCTGCTCTGCAAATCCTCTAGTAAGTGAAAAAGAAAGGCCAAGATCTGTTCTACTGTGCAGGGCAAATCACCATCTCAGAAGGTATAGAAGAAAACAACAAATCTAAGATTTACTTGTGGTCACGCTTGTCCAGGAGCTGTGTCCCTGACTATTAACTCATTGGCATCTTCCATCACTATTTTTGGTGCTTTGATATTTTCTGTTTTAGTTTCTAATAGCTGTATGAATACACGCACAATTGCTACGTGAATGGTGCTCAGGACAAAGCACTTCCCTTGAAGGTATCTACAAAGAGCTACAGATACTGAATTGCCTTGGCTTGAATCCGGTTTTTAATATTACATATTCTGTTAACAAACCCCAGAAACACACTTTTAACTTATATGAAACAACTAGTGGTTTTCCAAACTGCCTAAGGTCAATTCGGAGAGTATTTTCAAAAGCTGGTGCCGAAGATGCTGGCAGCGGTGGTGGTGCTGAAGGTTTGCGCTCCAAGGGTGGGGCGTCAGTGGTACCTGACACAACAACAAAAGCATAAGTGTTCCTGCTACCTTGCTTTCCACCCAGCCATCTCAAAACCTTTCCTCACACGTGGTGGTCATTGCACCAAATTAGCTTGTGGGTGAGGCTGAGGGCAAAGTTTGGGTGATCTTATGCTGCCAACTGAAAATGAAGCCTCAGGTTATTCTCTTGCAATAGTAGCCTGAATGCTGTCTAAGAGAGCCTTCCCCATGCGCTCTTACAGTTCCCTTAAAAGAGCTGCAAGGATGGGGGCTGAGGGGTGCATGTTTGCCAATAAACCTCACATTGCTGAAAATTTCATTTTCGTGTTTCATATTGCAAACAAACATTTTGTTTCCAGTCATTCATAAAGTAGATGAAGCAGGATTAGTGTCCCCTCCCCCTTTCTATTACACTGGTTAGACAGCGAGCTGTACTTACAAGGTGGATGAGCACCAGCTTCCAGCTGCCTCACAGGAGATATTTTCCTTTCCAGTATGCAAAAAATATGCTGCAGCAAAAAATCCACACTCCAAATTTATGAGAGGATCTTTGACATCCTTTTCTTGATCTAATTCTGCAAGTCTCAGGTCAAGGCGAACAGCCATGTCGTTTGCTAATTCATCCTAAAATTCGTTGTTGATATTTGGAGGTGTCAGGTGGTTTTCGTCACTCTTAGCTATATTTCAGCCCACTCTGATGGATGGCTGCTTCCAAACTGCCCGTGAGGGGGCTGTGTTAGTTTTAGCCAATTCCTCCTTGGGTAAATTCTGCAGCATCAGCAGAGCTGGACCATTTCATTTGGATATGGGAAATGCCCTTCTCTCCCCCACCTTCCCAGCCATTCATCTGGGACAAAACAGTCTTATCGTTCCAGAGAAATGAGCTTTGGATTTTCCCTTCAGAGGAAGTATTGTTTTCTATCCCGTGAACTAGGATCATCTGACCTTTCTCCTCCTGCTTTCCGTGGATTAAAAAAAAAGCTAAAAGAAAATATAGCAATGCCCCATTTCATCCACATTCTCTAGGTGGTTCACTTCCCAGTTCTCTCTCCCATGTCATCCTTTTAATTTCTTTCTGAGGCTGATTTGTCAGTTCTGTAAATCCTGCTGAAGATCATCATCATTAGCAAACTCCAGACTCACCAAAGACTGCCTGGCATAAATTTCTTCAAAAATTCTGCAATGTCCCTACCAATTGCCAGTCCACTTTGACATCTGAAACTGGGAGAGCGATCTGCTCTGACTTCTTGTACCCAACAAAGTCTTTGCATCAGAGCTCTTCTCTTGCATGAAAGGTCACCCTCCACAACTTCTTGTGATGCTTCAGGCTGCTATTTTCATTGCTTTTGGCAAGTTCAATTTCAGTTTCAATTTCAAATATATTAGTCAATATTTGAGTTTTGCAAGTACTTCTGCCACCTGACATAGGAGTTTCTTCAACTCAATTACATCTTGACTGAATGGGTTTTTCTCCTGGGCTTCTGGATCTCCCTTAGAAATCACCTGCATGATTTAAGCAATGAGTTGAAAGCACAGGGAATCACAGCTTGTTTCATTTAGAAGTAGATAGCAGAAGACTACCGGCATTCACAAAGAAACTGTGTCTCGGGTATTATTTCTTGGCACTTGCAAGCTGCTGATGGGTAAGTGTCCATAGACTTCTCTCAACCCTCTGCCAACATCTGTACAGCATCCGAGCGAGGTCCTTTCCTGCTGGCATACTCCAGAGGGAAGCAGATAACGGGCTCCCGTTTGCCCTCAGTGGCCCTGTTGCAGCTCACTGGAAACGTGCAATTATTTTGGGAACCCTGCCCTTTTTTTGCCACCTGCAAGTGAACTCCCCCCAGCAAGCATCCATAACTATGGGTTTAGTGAGTGACTCGCCAATTCCAAACCAATTAGCCGGGGACCTGTAACAGTCCGGCCAGGCACCTTTTACCTCTGGCCCTCTCCACCTGAATCTGTTGGAACCCTGTGGGCCAAAACAAGCTCCTCACACAGCTGCAGGAGCACCATCTACTCATGCAAAATGTCTAGGCTCATTGCCGGGCGCCCCATCTCTTGCTGAGGGTGCAGTCTGTGACTGCGGTGGGATGGGCTTTCCCCTCAGCGAGGAGCGTTGCCTACCTCTCCAGCTCAGCAAGGAACCATACACCCTCCCTCAGGAAGAGTCAGCTGGAGCCATAGCGCTGAAGAAGCATTTACCACCATCTCTTGTGCCTGTCACCGGAGAGAATAAGGCTCGTGCCAGTGCTCAGTGTCTGGTATACATGACTGCCTGTGTTGGATCTGTCTATGTTTTGTCGCTGGCTGGAGCACAGATTGCAAACACAGGGCTGGAGAGCGCCCCAGTGGAATTAGCTTATTTGAATGAACTTTTTTTCCAGGGCTTTATCCACCCTTCAGCTTCTAAAGGAGCAGATAAGTCTTCTCACAACACACAGGAAAAATTATAAAGCAGCAATCCATTTCACTAAAAAGGCAGGGTTTGGAAAGTAGATGTCCAGATGCTCTTATAGTTAACCATGTTGTACTTCCTCTTTTAATATGCTGAATGAACCCCACCATAAAAGCATTTTCAACAGCATCTTCCTAGAATAGTTTCAAAATCTCCTAACTTTCATGGGAAGGAGTACTGGCCTCCCAGGAGCATGTTAGAGAACTTTATCTTTTGCATTTAGAAGTTGCACATGTCAAAAGAATTTATCCTCTACTATAGAAAACCTAGAAAATGTTTTCTACTATACAAATTAATTTAAATCCAGCTTATATCCAGCCCATGGAGCTGGAAGTGCCTCCAGTGATCACTTCAAATCACTCTAAAGTTAAATCAAAAAGCTGTTACAAAAACACATCAAAATTCTTTGTTATTCTAGCGATGTTTTAGGAGTAAGTTTTGAAAGGCACTAACAGCGCTGAACGCAAGAAGCCCAAACCCCTGCAAGAGGGGGTTTGTCACTAGTCAGTACCTGGTGCTGGGCGCTAGGGGGTAATTCTGTCCCTCGCAGTCTAAGAGGAGGAATATGTAGACACAATAATCCATAAGTGGGAATGAGAGGAAGAGTCATAGATTCAAGAGTTGTCCTGATTGTATTTGTGCTCCCAAACAACCATGATTTGCTTTTTGGGGCACAGAGAAGATGTGCAGCGTGAGGGGAATCTTCTGATACATCTATCACATTGCATCTGACTTTCTTTTGATCCCGCGCACCAGGTACCTAACCTGGGGCACTGCTGCTCTTCACACTGCTGACTTCACTGGTGGGTAGGATCCTGGAGAAAAGTTTGTGGGTGCTTTCTTTGACCAAAACAAGGGGGTGCAGTGGGACTCTCCACCTTGTCTTATAAAGCACAAAACCAAGCTCCCCATAATTTATTGTGTTTTAAAAATCTTTTCCTGCCCATTCAGTATAGTACTGTGGCTCAAGAAAGCCAACAAGTAAAAATAGTGTCTAGTGTAGGAATGATACCTCTCCTTTCTTTTTATTTTTATCCTCTCCATTGTATCAGTGAAAAGATGCTCTGGATAAAGCCCTATCTTTAGTAAGTGTAAACAGTTAATCCATTAGTCCGAAGACTTATGGGCCTATCTATTAGCGAGAGATAGGTTTGTACTACCATGCAATTAGGAGAGTAATCTATATTTAAGAATCTTTATGTCATTTGTTAAGATATCTCTCTCTTTTTTTTTTTTTTTTTAAGTTTTTATAGGAGTGGACTCGTTACAAATAAAGCTTGCTCCACATTTCAGAGGAAGGTAAGGTAGTAATTAAGTGAATTGTACACACCTCTCACCTGCTCTCACCAAAAGCATAGTTCAAAGAATTGGTGAGGGAAAGCCATGTCCCCCACAAACAGACAGAAGCTCTTGCATGTTGCTGGGGGACAAAACCTCAGCTCCAGGTCTCCCTGTGCTGTTGTACCATCCCCTCTTCCTTGTGTCTTCTGTTAAGCAGTTGTCACCCACAGTTTGAAGGAAGAATACATCCCCTTCTCCAGAGGAGATGAGATGAAGGGTGCAATAAGAACAAGGAAGATTTGCAGATTCAAGAGGTGTCGTGACCTCACTTATGCTCTCAAGCCAAAAAGTTTTCCCCCATAGGGGTAGGGGATGGATGGGCAGGACAGGGGAACCCTTTTGATACTGCCAATTTTTTTCCAATATTAATAACACTCAGTTGTCCTCAGTGATCCCCTCTCCCATATGCATGCATATTACATGGAAAGTATTGTTAAGCAGCTCATGAGGCAGCAGGCACTGGCTGAGTCTGGTACAGAGGGGAACAGACAGGAAGGAGAACAGTTTAAGTGAAAATAAAAACACAAGCAGGAATCCAAAGAGAACGGTTATGTATCCTTGGTGGTTGGCTCGTGCTTTGCCTGGCATTTCTATGTCAGGTTATTTAGAGAGCTCCTCGTGACAGGGACAATACCTCCTACATGTTTAAACAGAGCCGAAAAGGATAAGGCCTCAGGGCAACTGGCAATAGAGTTAAAACCCGTACACCCAGTTTGATTGACAGACCGTGGAGAGACAGATCACTGTGCTTAGATTTCTTTCGGGAAGCTCCTGTTACAAAAGTGGCAGATCAGTCACCAAATCCACTAAATCACTCAGGACAGAAGACGAGCCCTTTGCTGACATGCCACAGCAAACGGAAACGAGAGCCTGATTATTTATTTTTTTTTTCCATGGGGAAGCACGCCGTGAAAAGGGTGGCGATGCCTGGCTTGGCTGATCTCCAGTGCCGGCTCTTCACCTACTCTGCTCAAAGAAAGTGAGGACCCAGGTGATGGCTGAGGAACAAACACTTCTACCGTCCTTGTGGAACCCGAACACTTGGCGTCAGCCAATCAAATATTTATTCTCAAATATTACCTCCCTTGGAAACGGGTAGAAACACAGAGTAAAGAAAGACTGACTATTTCCCTGTAGTCACATCGGGAATACAGGAATGGGGGCAGGTTTGCGTGAGCGCGAGCTCTCCGCCTTACCCTCCTTATGCGGCTTTGGTCTGATGCCAGCTTGGCTTGCCCTCCTGTGTGGCTGGCAGGGCACTAGCTCTCTCCCTTGGTAGGATGTGAAGAAAGTGGGGGCTGGCCTAGCCTAGCTGGTTTTCCCTTCCTCTCTCCACTGATCACCTCATCCCCTGCAGAAATGCATCAGCCCAGCGCCCCTTCCCTGTTTTCTCTCATGGGTTCTTGGCGGCAATTCTCCTTTCATCATCGGGTGCGTAACCGGTACAGCTGGACTGGGAAAGCGGGACTTTGGCAGACCAAGAAGAAGCGGAGTTCTCACATCCCAGCAAAGAGGAGGTGGTGACAGCCACAGCAGTAGTAATACATCTCCTCAAATTGGTTTGGCACCAGCAAAACTGTGATTTGAGGAAACTCAAATTTGTCAAATTTGTCTGCTGGGGTTGTCCTCGCTCACAAGAGAGCCCATCAGGAGGGAAGATTCCTTCAAGATCACATACATTTTCCTTCTGGTCGTTGCAGCGGTAAGGTGCATTTAGAGCAAAGCTTGTTGAGCAGCGAGGGCATAAGGTGGTCCCCAATGGCAAAACTGTGTCGAGGCTGCCTAAGGCATTCGGCACAGTCCAAAGAAACACCAGTTGCAGCTCTGCTGGAGCAGAAGAACCAGGTTGTGGGCATACAACCTGCCAAATATAGGGAAGAAAAAGGTATGTCTAGCCTTGAATAGATTAGAAGGCATGAAGATTTTTATTGGCCTAAACATAGGCATGTTTCTAAAAGTAAAGTTTCACCAGTATTTTCACAGAGATCCTTCAAGAGACTATCTTATTGGCCATCTCTTGGACTCACATCTTCTAGCCACCATCTCCGTCTTCCGCCTCCTGCCCATTTCTGGGGGAGTTTCCCCAGTTTGTTGAAGGGTACTGCTCCTTCTCAGGAAGCATAGTGTTTTATGTGCTTTTGATAACCCAGAAGAAGGGATGGCGCATTGCAGTCACTACCACCCGTTGTTGTGTCTCCCAAGAGATGGTCTTTTTGTCAGCTTCTCCCCTGGCAGGGAGCTAGGTACGAGAAATACCTTCAAGGCTCTTACTAGCATGCTGCATCTTCACCATTATCACCATACAAATCTTTTCCTATTAAAAAAAAACAGACCGTCACCCTGAAACCAGTTCTGTACCTGTACCTTAACCCCTGTACTTTGCACTGGAACATGGGTTATAGAGAAATGTGAGCAAAATGTATTTGCTTGTTCGGTCTAGCAGGCAACTACCTTGAGCCAAACAAATAAAACACATTTGTTAAAAAGCCTTTTGCTTCCTGTAGAATACCGCTTTGTTTGCCATCATTGTTTGGCAAATAGGAAAGGGCTTATCTCTCCTTCCCAGAAACTAGTGCAGCTATAGAAGAGCTCCAGAAACTTGTCAGTCTTTACTAAGAAAAAAATATTGGTTTAACAGCCCTTGCCAAGAAATTATCTGAACCTTCAGAAAGAGAGAAGGTGTAAAAATTAGTTCACTGGGCTACGCCATTCTTTCCTGATTTTTAGTGTTCAGTTCCAATTCAAGGATCTTATCAGGTGTGTTTTCAAAGGCGAACTACAGTAACTCACAGCATTAGAGCGTTCCTGTATTAGATATTTCTTGGTTAGCTGCAAAATTAGCATTTACCCCCCTGGTGCAAAATGTGCCATATTTTTGTTTGATTAATTTGTAATTAAAATTTAAGCGAATATGTCTGGTTTCTAGCAGATGGAGGCAAAGGCATAGCTTTGACCCTAGTTACAGTTTTGTTTAACCCCCTCCAGAGAAACATAGTTACTGTGCATTAATATACAGCCTTTCACCACCAGACCTGTTAGTGTACATTATGGACTAATAATAATAATTATATTGTCAAACAATTCAAACTGCGTAACAATACAAGCTCCTCTGAAATGTGAAGCACTATAGGTAATGAAACCTGCTTTTCTTTATACAGTTGGCTCAAACCTCTTTTTGAGCAATCTGGTGTTAAATAAATAATGGGCCTGGTTGCCCCCTCCTCCAGGAGAAACCATGGGAGAGAGCAGAGTGGGAGGAAACTTCCAGGAAGTTTTGCCTTCTCGAGACTGTGCCTAAGCTTTTTCCTGAGGGTGGAGTGGCTCGTTCCCTACGATGCCCTCTCCTCCCATGCATGTGAATGAGGGCGTAAAAAGACACCTCACCTGGAGGAGATTTTGGTGGGGGTCTCAGGCAGGCCAGGAGAGGATGGGTGGGCTCTCCTTGGCATGGCCGTTGTGCTTGTGGTTCACTAGGCGTGCAGAAAGGACAAGCTCGAAGCACAGCATCACTATTACAGCAACATCTGTTCTTTACAGGTGTTGTGGGGTTTGACGGCCATGCAGTGCATCCTCTTGGCTCTGGGGCCATGGCACAAGCTCTGTGGTAGGGCAGGGACCTTGTTTTGACTTTAGTGTTAGTAATCCACCCATTTCTAGAGCACAGTTTTGTGGCTCTCTGTGCCATGGGTCAACTCAGTGTATCTGGGTGATTCATTCTCACTAGCACTGTTTGCTAATTTAGTCCCTCATTGTAAACTAGAGCTGTGAGAGCAGGTGAAGCTCCAAGTCTCCTGCAATTTTGATATGGTAGAGGCTGAAGGAATCTGGTAGATGTTTTCCTAATTCAGAGCATATGCTTCTACAGAGTTAGTACTACGAGAAGAAGACACGGGGTGCACTTTGGCACTGGCTTGCAGGTGAGTGCTTTGAGAGGGTTTGTTGGTAGCTCTTCATTTCTCACCTTTTGTTTAGAAGGTGTCTCCCCACAGGTGAGACGCTGCTATAGTTCCAGTCCATGCCAGCTCCCATAAGCCGCTGCAGTCGATGAGGTGACTCTACCCTGGACCCAGGCGAGTGCACACACAGGATCTGTGACGGTGGCCGCTAGGATGACAACCTCCAGCAGCAATGCAGTAACAAGGAGGCAGAGACAATAATGTCTTAAGCTGCTTCTGCTGTCTCGGACACCGCCATGTGATTGCGGACACTATGGAAAGAAGGCACATGCAATGATGGGGGTGTCGTGAGGTATCATGGGGAGGCAGATAATCCAGTCATCCCCCTCATGCCTTGCGCAGTGACCTGTGCCAGATGCAAACCTGCTCTTCTAGGTCAAAGCCACGTGTGGGAGGGGTGGTACAAAACCCAGAAGATTCAACTACTTTTTCCACCGATACCCCTTAACCTTCTCCCCACAAAACTCCCCTCTCCGGTACCTCTGCTACACCCAGGAAATTTCCTGGCGCCTGCCTTTTTTTTCTTTTTCTTTTTTTTTCTTTTTTTTTTTGCTTCCCCGCCTTGATCTTCAAACTCACCTGAAAAAAAAAACCCTCCCAGGGAGGAGGAAAAAGACGAGCCAGATATTTACCGGGCATCTCCCGCTCCCAGCTTGCGGCGGTGGCGGCGGCCGGGCTCTCCCCGCCCGGGGGTGGGGGTGGGCTGCGGGCGGTTGGGTGCTGCAATGGTGCCATCTCTTGGAAAGAACCCGAAGAACACGGTCTGGCCCGGGAATGGGGGTGGTGGGCGAGGGGGCCAGAGGTTGTCCTCGCTGCCGCGGCTGCCCCAGCAGTCGGTGTGCGGAGACACAGCGAGGAAGAGGGGTCCGGAGGGGCGCCGGGGGGGCGCCGGGCACACAGCGGCCACGGGGCGCGTCCCGGGGCTCGGTGATGCTGGAAACGGCGGCGACCGGGGGAGGTGGGTACATGGTTCATGTTAGCCAAGGCAGATCCCAGGGGTGAGCAGGCTGGGTTGGCCAGGCTGAAACTCTGCTGCAAATCCCATGAGGAAACCTGGGACCTGAGGCGCTCAGCTGAAAAAACCCGCCCAGCCGAACGCCTCCCTGGTTTTTGCTGGGATGGCCTCTGTGAAACTGGGAAGCAACAAGGCCCAGAGCCGACCACTGGAGTGTAATTTATCACGCTGAAAAACTCGCTAAGCCATCCCAGATGGAGTTGAGAGCTTTGGTTAGGAGAGAAGAGGTCCCTCCTGCCTGGCCTCTGGTCCCCAAACTGCTTCTCCCCCCTTCTCTGGGTCGCTCGTTGCCATAGCAATACTGCTTCAGAAAAGGATGGAAAGCCTTCAAGTAACGGTCGAGCTAGGCAAACTTTTACTCTGTTCTTCCCAGCACTAAGCAAATGGAACAATGATTAGTACCAAGGCAAGAAAATAACCGGGATCTACAACTTTCCTAAGGAAAAAAAACTAAAAAGCCCAGAAAACCGAAGAGACCTCTTAGTTCATTCTGTCTGCCCCCCAGCAGTCAGAGAAACAGTGGGCAACAATTTGTCCTAGAGCATACTGTACTGTATTGTATGAGTCCAAATTCTCCTCCTACTTATGTTGGTAGAAATCAAGACGACAGTGGAGTTACACAGGTATAAAACTGGCATTATCAGTTCCCGGGTCTCTTTAAATATTACTGAACCCTACTGCTGATTCTTCTTTGTTTGCCTGTTAGAAACGATTGTTAAAAAGGCACATGCATTTATCCGTATCACACTGTATCATGCAAAGGGGTTCTTTTATTGGCTTTGATCTTTCTTTTTACTTTTATTATTTCTTTGAAGAAATGCAGGATTATTACCTCAATCTAGCCAGCTGGCCTGCTGGGGCTCCCTTTGCTACATCAGGGGTTTCTCTTTTTTCTAATCCTCTCTTTATGGATAATCCTTCTCTACCTTCTAATGACTCTTGGCTAAGGAGTGTATTTTGTTATTACTACCTGTTGTTTAGAAATTCATTTTATTTGGTGTAGGTGTTGCTAATTGTTTGCTAATGAAAGCCTTACTACAATCAATGTGGTCAGGATTATGCTGGTCTTTGTGGCAATTAACCCTTTCCTCCTGTCTGTTGTGATTTAGATTTCCCCATGTACTTTTCAGTTTTTAAGTATCAAGCCTACTTCTATTTTTTGGGACCTGGGGTAGAGGTTTCGCTGTGCTTCCAGGTAGCATAGGGAACCTTTACTTCCCATGAGAGATTTAAAAAAAATGCAGAATTTGGCATTTTGTAATCTGCAAAATGTTTGTATGTGCAAATACAGTGATGTCTAAGGTAAGTCCTGGGCCAAAATATGTAGGACAAATCTACAGCTTAAGACAAGGAATGGAGATCATTCTGTTTTACAGAAATGTGGATAATCTCAAGGCAGGGAAGACTGTATACTCCTTAGGACTCTTTGTATTCCTCTGTGTCACATGCTATTTAGATGCAATACGTATCCCCTTTACACACAAAGAATGAAGAATAAGCCCCGCTTTGAAGAATTTACAGTTTAAAAAGACAAAGGCAGATGAACAGCATTAGGAAGACAAAGAGCAACAGCTGCACACAACGTAATAAAAATACAAAGCTGGCCTGTTACCATTCCCTCCTCCCCCTTCGTGCCATTACCTCCGCCCGACCTTATATCTCACAAGTTGTTTTACACCCACCTTATCAACGGGAATAATGGATTTGGGCAGGTGATGCCCCAGCCCACACACCACCCAAACTACAGGATCTCTGAATATTGAAGTGTGTACCAAGACTGGGGTCTTCAGGAGGGAAGTGCGATGCAGGAGACATCTCCTCGGGCAGAGATGCCCAAGAAGCAGCATCCCTCCTCTGTCCATACTTTGGAGAGTGAACTTTTCCCTCCACTTCCAAACTATTGGTAAAAGGATGGAGCTCCAGCAGCATAAAGAGGAACCCACTTCTGCCACCCTCACTCTCTTCCTTAGGAAGGGAGAGGGGAAGGAGCCAACAGCTCACGTGGGTCTGGGTGCATGGCAGCGCCCTGTGTGGGGAAAGCAGCAGCTGAAGCTCTGGCCTTTCAGCCTGGAAAACCCAAGGGACTCTTGCTGACACATAAATCTGACTTCTGGCTCTGCCGAGGGTAATGACAGCTCATCTGAGGCTACACATCATTCCCACACCGAGGAGCCTCAGGGCCTTTTTGAATTAATTTCACCTCAAACGAGTTTTGTTTTTAAAAACCTGAGCCTGAATGTTTTCATGCTCTGAAGTATCTCCAGTTTTAACACCATGGCTCGGAACAGTCCTTAACTTCATGCTTTGCGTGCCACATACTGCGTTAGCTATTGGCATGCGATGAAGAATGCAGCACTGTAAGTTACCAAAGTAAAACCAGGAATGCTCCATTATTGCTGCAGATAACAGCTGGGAAAAGCAAGGAAGAAACTAATACTGAAAAAAGAGGGGGAGAGAAAGGGTCGTATCTTAAAGAGCTAGATAGCTTTTGTTTGTTTGCTTCAGCGTGGTCCTGGTTGCTAATGTGCTTTAACTCTTTTGCATCAGCGTCTAGACCTTTCTGAGTTTCTCTGACAGCCAAGGCATTATGGTACATCACCAGCATGTTATTCAGCTGATCTCTCCATAATAAAAATATAAATGTCTTTATTATTTTTTCCAGTCACCATTGCCAATTTTGCAGGGTGCCAGACAACCATGCTACTGTGTGTGACTGATGGCACCCGGCCAGTCTTGTGTAACCATATTATTCACTTGCTCATTTAGGCTCAAAGCAAAACCAGGTTGGCACTAGCTTTTCAAATCTGGCTTCAGCAAATACTCCTTTCTTTGAGCAACCAGTGAACAGAAGGGGGAAAAAAGAAGGGTAGGAGGACTGGGGCAAACCAGGAATAAAACTGAGCAGCCCAGAGAGCAGCATCTCAGCTTGCTCAGGTTACCTTTCTGCTACCTGTCTGGGAGAGTGAGGGAGTGAGAAAAATCAGGTAACCTGGGTGATACAACAGACCTGAGCCGCTGCTGTGGCAGCTTGGGTGATGCTCCTCATCCTCTCCCATACAGCTCATGCATTTTTTGGCTCAGGCAGAGGCACAGCACCAGCACAGGTCCAGGACCAACCAAGCTGCGTGTTCTGCGCACTGACCCCGAGCTAAAGACCCTTCTTAGAAGCAGGATGGCAAAGCGGCGGTGGCCGTGTGGCTCCAGCCCAGCCGGTGCTGAGGCTGCGCCGAGCTGCCCTGCCAGGCTCCAGCACTGGCAAAGCTTCTTCCCTTGGGCTTGGTGCCACACAACCGCAGGTGACTGATGGCTCCGGCAATAGCACCGTGGCATTTGCACAGCAGTCTCAGACATAAGCTAATGGGCCTGGTTGGACCCGGGCTGGTTTGCCTGCAGTCATGCATGATAAGCCTCTCTGCACCCACGAGTAAACCATTGTCAACCAAAAGTGTAGGATGGGACACACTTGTTAGCGTGAATATAACCCACTTAGCTGGAGTCAGAAGGGCCTTTAAAATCTGGGTAGAAGTTTTGTTTCATCTTTTTCTCCTGTCCTCACCATGTTCAAATCATCCCTCTCGCTCTTCTGCCCATTCAGCTCTTCATTACTGGGGGCAGATTCTTCTCCTGCCTTCAGCCCAGCTCATCTCAGCACAGTTTCAGGGTAAGCTTTGGAAACCAGACAGCGATCGTTACTGCTGGCATGCCCTGAGACCAGACAAACATCCTGTTTCAGTCTAACTGCTTCTAAGAGCAGAGGGCTTCAAAGGGCTCACGGTGGTTTTTTTTCTTACAACTTGGGCCTCTTCACCCGGCTCAGCGGCAGCCAGAGCGTGTCTGACAGACACCTGGAGCTGTGAAAGCTCGGTGAAGAGTAACCAGCTTGTCTTTTTGATGCAGACTGGCACTGGGGGACAAGGGAAAGGCAGCTCAGTGTGATGGCAGGGAGAAACCAGTAGCGCGGGGAGCCGGAGGCAAAAGGCCAGCCTAAGGCTTGGGTTTTGGTTTTGTTTTTAAAGATTACTGAAGCAGCAAAACCTGTAGGTAGGAGGTTAGGCCAGGCCTAGCTTGCACACACTTCTGCATTATTGAAACTCTGTTTGCTTTGATGGTAATTTTGGCACGTGAAACTTGTCTCCTTCCTCGCACCAGCAAAGCTGCAGATACGTTTGGTTACCTCACCTCACCAGCTATATTTTTATGTCCACACACCAGTGTTCTTGCATTAGAAATGAGTTGTTGACTTTTATCGAGGCAGCATCTTACTGGCAGGATGCTGAAATCTTTGGGGGTCTGGGTTATTGTTTCTTTTTTTTTTTTAAAGAGCTGGTTTAAAGGTATGATATGCTCTGCAAGGTGTAACATAAACTCCTCAAATCCCATCACATTATTACTGCATATTTTCTTTTAGCTTAAGACAGTTCTGTTGTGTCCCTTGTCATAGCAAAAGTTGCTGCTTTAGCAGAAGTTGGTTTGATATCTTTCTAGCTGAGAGAATATGACCAACATATTTTTCTTTGGATGCTCTCACAGTGCATTTGTCTGGATTTAACCCATGTCCTTCTGTTTCATGACTGGTGGTGCAGAGAAGATTTTTGTTGTACTCTACCTTATTCTGCCAGACCTGACTTCTCATCTGCAGCTTCTGCAGGTCCACAGATGTCCAAAGAGGTGTAATTGATTTTTTTGAGTATGAATTAGACCTGAGACAAGTGACCAGTGAAATCCATGAAGCTTCGGCCCATGCACAGTGCCCAAAGTCTGTGCTTCGCAGGTTCTTATCAAGATCCATTAGCCCCTTACCCAAGCACATTTCTATGAAGTTTGAGGACTGAACATGATAGATGACTGTCACGTGCATTTACTTGTTCTTTTTTATCCTCACTCAAGAACTTTGCAGTGCAACATTTTGGGATGGTCCTTGGGAAGTCCTTATGTGGTTTTACACCTGAAGCTGAGACAGATTTGTCCCAGTGTCTGTACTGCAGACTTCACCCTTATCCAAAATATGTCATTTGGATGTCAGGAATTGTCAGAGATGGTCCTGAACTTTGGGGTGACATTTGAGCTAGTAAGTGCCTTGAAGATGAAATCCTGTGACTTTGAATTTGACTTGGGCAGAGCACTGCAGGGAGGTGGGGGGGGAGCATTTAGGATGTTGGCGAGGAGGTGCTGGTAGTCTTTTGTGTTAAGTCAACACTTCTTAATGGATCGGTTCACTGCTCCAGCAGAGTTGGCAGTGTCATTAAGTTGTCTCCCTTGACGATCACCTATTTTTTTCAAGTGTCTTTTCATAACCTCTTGCTCGTGTTGTAACACTGTGGCAGAGAGCTGTCTATGTTTTGGGATCTGTTGCAGTAGCCAATTTAATCTTGTGCATCCTAGAGGAATTATTCTAATTCAGGAAACGGTGCATTTTTCCATGAGGTCATCTGGCTTCAGTCTTGCTGAGTTGTCACTATTTATTTGTTCTCATTAAGATTAGCCCTTCTTTGAAAACAAGCATCAGTGAAATTTTGATTAACGATGGAGGACTTTCAATATGCTACATATTTTGTTCCAGTACAAGTTCCTTGATTATCCAGTGGACCTCAAAATGCAGAAAGTACCAAAAATACAGAAAAAACAAATTCACCCTGATGTCACCTGTGATTCCTTTTTTTCTCACCACTTGTAGGTAAAATGTATAACAAAGTGATTCTCAGACCCCAAAAGGCTAAATGTAGAACTCCTCCTTTTCGATGCGCAGTTGCCTAAGCTGGGTTGCTGTTTTGTGTTTCTTTTGGTTTGCCTTGAAAGCATCAAACCTCCACCAGCACTGAGAGAGTTGATCTTTTATGAGACAACATGCTTTTCTTCCTGGCAGCAATGGATTGAGGTTTTCAGAGTTCTAGTTAGTACGGTAGTGCAAAATCAGGGATCCAGCCTAGGAGGTAGGGGACATGAGTTTAAGCTCCGGTTCTGCTTAATGAAAATCTGCCCTGACACTGGAAACAGGGATCATACAACTCCTCCCCTGCCTTGTCTATCAAGCTTGAAAACAGTTTGGGGTCAAGGGGCGAGTACTGTTGTACCGGGCATTGCCGTGTCCCAAGGCTACCTGGAGCGGCAAGCACAGCTGCAGCAGAGAGAGTCAGCTTGAGCAGCCATTTCATTAAACCTGTTCGAAGAGTGACACAGGCAGCATTAAGTTTGTATACGCATCCACCACATAAAGGTGAAATTCAGTATGGAACTCAGCGGCTTTTTCACCTTGGGGGCAAAATCAGGCATTCACGGCATGAAGCTGGAGATGCATTCATAAAATGTGATTTCCAGCAACTTTGACTAGACATATGGAGGCAAAAAACCTAACAGCAGAGGTGCAGGAAATAAAATGTAGCTAATTTAAAATATCTTTTTAATCACATAGCTGGCTGTCCTACATTAACACAAAGGCTTCTGAATGGGGAGATTGTGTTTCCCATAATAGTAATTTTTTTTTGCTATAAAATGCTTTTTTTATCCTTCTCCACTTCTGGACTAAATGAATGATGTGGAGACACATGACTGGCTTGGTGAAATCAGCCACTTAGCAACACTAGGACCAGATGCCCACGCAATACAGTGCCAAAGCAGAGCGCTTGGCGTCCTCCACAGCTTGGACAAATGTCTGGGTCTAATGACTCCATGGCAGCTCTTTCTGCAGAAACTTCAGGGGCACGAGCGCAGCCCATGGAGAGCTGCACCCAGTGGCAAAGCGTCAGGTGGCAAATTTGGGTGGCTACCGTATATCATCCAACCATTATTCCGGCAGAAGTATGGGAGACTTTTTGCAAGCATCCTGGCAAAAAGCACAGTTTTTGTGTGCTTGCCCTATTTCACTAACGGGGGTGATCAGCCTGCAAAAGAAAAAAATCCAAAAGAAGCAGTACGCCTACAGTCATATTGGTGACAGCGAAGAAGGTATATTGTGCAGCTTGTGCCTATTCCATTAATTCTTATATCATCTTTGTGGGGATTTCAGTGTTTACTCCATAACAGAAATCTGCTTCATGTAGCAGCTCAATAGCTTAATGTGATTGCACTGCAAACCACTTATTTAAACAAAAAAGTAAACTTCCAGCCCTCCTTTCTGAGGAGAAAAGATTGAAATTGTGACTAAATTAAACCCACATTTTCCAAGCAGAAAGGAAATACAAAAGGTCAAAAGATATTTGTTTCTAAATTCATGGCTTTTAAGCCAAGCTCATGATTTTTGGTGGCTGAAAAATGTTTTTGAACATTTGATGACAAAACTGGTATTCACAGCTACATTTATGGTTAAGAAAAAATATCATATTGCTAAGAGCAATTCTTAGCAGCCAGTCAAGCAAACCCTCTGCATGGATGTTCTGGTTATCTCCTTAATGTTCACTATTCTATAGTGACTGAAGCCACCTGAAGCTCTGAATAAACAACCGTTTGATAAGAAATCTTTGTCACTGATGCCCTGGGTTGATTTGAATCGTAATCCACCTGAAAAGACACAGCCCTTGTGGTTGCACGAATTTTACATCAGCGTAATTTTCCAACACATGTTTGTTAAGGAGTCAAATCAGTGGCGTTACCTTTCATCTTCCCTTCCTGCTAGGTGAGAGGAAGAAAGATGGGCTTCGTGATTCAAGTGGTTGGCTGGCACTGAGGAGATCTGGGCTGAATTTCTGGAATCTGCTTCCCATTTTCCTGCCTGTCGGTGAGCAAATCCCTGCAGGGATATCTGTGTAGGAAATTCTTCCCTACCTCTCAACAGAGTGCTCAGTATTTCTGGTTTCTCAAGCTCCATGAGGAGATGTATTTGGGTGGCTAAATTGTACTGGGGAGCACCATAGGGGCTGGGGGCAACCAGGACCAAGCTGCAGCAGGTAGGGATCAGAACTGGAAAAGAGGTGAATGCAGCAACTGTGTCCAGAGCTGCCTACCACGTGGAAAAGATGCTGGATCCTGAAGGTCAGGCCTCAGACATGTGGGGAAAGCTGTGAAGATGCACATTGTTGGAAGCTCTCATTGCCACAAACGCTCGTCTGTCACTTATTAAACTGTGAGGAGAAACCTAAATTGCAGCTGAGCAGAGTTACAATGGCTGATTATAATACAGAGCAAAGTATTTCTAGCAACAAAGGCCCTGAGCATATTAATTCATTCAGCTCGTTGTATTGTGTGTAATTCTTGCTTACACTTGCTGTCATGCAATAGAGTTAAAATTTACAATCTTATTGATGTGAGAAGATATTTTTATATATACTACTTTGTTAGCCATTTTGCTTCCTAATAATTAATCAAATCGCCAAAGAAGTATCATGTTGGGGAGCGCGGATTTATTTGTGTTATTAAGCCATTCTAGCAGAGCATTTCTGTGTGGTAACAGCTCTGTTACAATATGGCCCACTTGTTTTATGACAAGTTACAATTTTCTTGTAATGTTAGCTGCAATTCATCTCAATAATTATGCTAAATTAAGTACTCATGCACATATAGAAATAAACATTAAATACATTAAAATAAAGTGAGAAACATAATTTAATCTCTCTCAAGCTAAATAGAGCGGGGATTGCTTAGCAGTCCTTAACTCACCCGTCTAAACCTGGCTGAAGAACCCCAGGGCTTTAAGGTTTCTGGGATGGGGGGGACACCGTGGGTCTGGGAAGGACCTTGTGGGTCACTGGTTTCTGCCACCTTCTGGCAAACCTGCAGCCCTTCCTGCTTTTGGTGGGCTCGAGCTCTGCCCTTACCCATGCCTGGCTGTGCAGCCCCACAACCCCCCTGGGGGTTGCCCCAGAGCCTCGCTGCTTGCACGGCTGAAGGTCTCCTTGACCTTCATATCCAGAAGCTGGGAGATGTTATGGTTGGGCCTCTGCCTGGGGAGGCCGCCTCTACATCTCTGGAGGGACGGGTCTGGGGAGAGCCCCGTGCTGCAGCCCAGGGCTTGCTGCAGCTCCCGTCCTGCTCGGCCAAGCTGAGCACTCCAACGGGGACTTGTGTAAACTACCAGAAAAGCCATGGCAGTGCTAGGGACTGACCCCAGCTTCTCGGTAGACTCCACATCCTCAGCCACAGGTCCATCCTGGGCTACTGTTTCCATTCAGCAATAAAAGCTCCCAGGGAAGGCTGCTGGTACTCTGTGGGTGGGAGGAGATAGTGAGAGCCCAGGGGCTGTATGTCTGCCCCACATACCTGTCTTTTGTCTCTGGTACAGAAAGTTGATCGCAGAGGGAAGACAACGCTCTGCTTACTTTTAGCCAGCAGAGTTTTGGACTGAGTTCTGTTGCCACGACTGGCTAGAAAAACACAAAATATTGTGTCCCGTCAAGGAGCGTGGTTTTACTCGTCGTGTCCAAGGGCTGAAAAGCAAAGATGTTTTGTGCTCACTGCCATGAGCTGCACACTCCGCAGGACAGGAGGGGGCTTGCAGCGCCACCCAGGCGATGGACCTCGTGTGGGGCTTGCAATTGGGAATTACTACCATAAGAATGGCACCAAGGACTACTAAGGCCAGTGCCACCATGCTAGACCCTCTGCAAAGGCGTAGCAGAAAGAGTCTCATGGAGTCTACCACACTGGCGTACGCCCAGCAGCAGAGAGCTTGAGGCATATCCAGGAGCACTCACAAGGCATCAGCTGCGTCCTAGGGAGGCTTGGGCATGAAGCACCCATCACCCCCGTGCCTTCCCTTGCAGACACAGAGATATGCAGTGAAAGCTGTTTGACTCTGAAAAAGGGTGGCAAGGAGCCTGGGAAGGAAGCAGGAGGGAGAATATGTTATCCTATTGCTTTGAAAAGTTGCTTAGCCATCCAAACTGGAACTATTCAAAAAGCCTGAAGGTAGTGGTTGAATCCACTGTCAAATCCTTTGTAAATGGGTTGTAGGCTGCTATCTGTTATTCTTTTTTTTCTCTCTTTTTCACTACTGTTGAAAAGACTTGTATTAAAAAACTTTCAGAGAGGATTGTGTTTGGGATGGCACCTCTTTAAACACCCATCACCAAGCACGCCTCGGCTGAAGGTTGGACCTTCAAACCATGCACAGTCTTTGGAAAGGCTTTGTCTGCCCCCGCCTCCCCCCAGAGAAGGAAGGTGGTAAGGGAAATGCACAGGGGACCCTCACCTGCGGCAGGTCTGCTGTGAGCCATTCTAATGAACAGCACGTTTTTCTTCTCCCTCTTTTGAACAGAGTAGAGGTTTCCCTAGAAACCATTTTTCTGGTAAATAAAGTCACTGTTCATACGTAGATTTGCCTAATACTGCTGAAAATGCTTTAATGGCCTCCAAACATAATGACAGGTTATATGTGCCTCTGACTGTCACTGTGGAAAGGAAACGGTGACATAAAGGAAATAAGTCAAAGACCACTGGAAAAGCAAAATTACTCGGAGATAGAGATTTTCCAAGATCTCTTGCTTCATGCAGGTTTCCGTTGTCGGAATTTCCCAGCTGGCCAGCGCTACACCTGTCCCCAGCATTAGCTAGAGTCACAAAGCCACATGTAGTGACTACATCGTCACCAGTCACAGCAAAGCTGCATTGTCGCATAGCTTCAACTGGGACTACACTATTGTCCCAAGAGCTGCAAAAAGAAAGTGGAGCACTGGACGACGTGATGATTTTTCCACGGTACAACACCTTCTCCTATCCATAACTACAAGCTGACGCATCATTATTATCACCCCAAATAAAGTAGGGGCTTTGGGATAAAAGAAATATTTACAGTCATTCACTTTTCCAGAAAAAAAATCTAGCCAAATGTCTCTCTGAAACATCTCTTCCTCGTTGCCCCACCAAGCTGAAATGACTGTTGGCTTGCTCTATTTGCTTGCCTGGAAGCCAAACCACCCCCTCAGATACAAAGTACCCTGTGCTGCACAATGAATTATATGAATATATTTGCATGAATATGTACTGGTTTTTTTCATTGTGTTGTTTTTTTTTTTTCTTCCTTTAAGTGGAAGAACCATTGCTTTGGCTAAAAAAGACCTATCCTCTCTTTCTGTAAGCAGTTGTATCATTTTGATACATTTTGTCCTCTAAGAACAGAAACACCATTAAAGATAAAGCCTTGGATGACTTCAGGGCCATAAATGGACATGATGTTTGAGATTGCTCCAGCCTGTGAGTCCAAATCTGGGCTGCCTTACCTTATTTATTCATCATCACCTGCTAGGAAGAGACCAGCAGCTGTGTTCAACATCTGGGAATTATTCTTCACTACCTGATTTTTGCTGTAAACCCATTTTCTGTATGATCTAAAAAATAAGTAACAGCATCTTTAAGAAACAGACAATTGCTTGGTGCCAGGCTTGGTGGTAAGGCACCAAGAGGTCCATGCACACACACCTTTGCCTACCTATGCTCTGTTGCCATGAGCATTAATTTTATTGGGTTGAGAGTCAGCCTGGTTCAACACCATAACCAGAGCGAAACCCTACTAAATTACTTTTTCTTTCGTTGCCATTCAAAAGTTTTAGATGTATGAGGAGTTTGACTGATACCAGTTGAAGCAATGGCTTAATGTACTGCGCTATTTATTTATTCCACCCACCCTTCTCAACTTTTTTTTGGCTGTTTACCCAGGTAAAGGCATAATCTTAATTTAAGGCTGAATTAGGGGCAGAATGGATTCCTGCAGGCTTTTATACAGCATGTGATATAAAGCAGCAAATAAACAAGCATGCTGCACACCACGTCTGTAATTACTGTGCTCAGCCGTACAGCGTAGGTGAATTGGCTTTTGCCTTCCCCACGTCTGTTCTCTGCAGCATCTCTGCTTTCTCTGCTGCACTGTAGGATCCGGAAACCCTTCCCAAGATGGGTGGCTTGCTTCAGGGAACTCAGTGAGCATAGCTCCAGTTGAAAGGTCTTTCTCCCTGATGACTGTACTGGGTGGGAGCTGGGCGGTGGGCTAGTGCCAACCACCAGCCTGCTGGGAGGACAACCCAGCCTGGCCAACAGGGAGAGCATGTGGCAGGAGAACATATGGCACTTGTATGCCTGTAAACCACATGTCACTGTTCAGGGTGTCCCTTCGGAGTGCAGGTTCAGCTACAAATACTACTGGTGCAACTGGTTTTGCTCCTGGCAAAAAGCAACTGTTTTGCTCCTGTGATTTGCGCACTCATCCAGAGATGCTGTAAGACCAATACTCCCTCCCTGGCTGAGAATGTTTTTCCATTTCACGTTCCTGCGGGAAGCATTGTAATTGTTGGTTTGATCTTGACTGTTTTCGGTACAGCGTATATACCACACACATTTCAGTTGTAAAAGTTTCTTGTGTCAAATTTCATGTACTGCATAGGTGAAAAGAACTTCCTGGGGATATGTTGCTCTACAAATAATGGCATATGTAATTATAAACTTCTTACTGTCTTTGAGCAACTATTCTCAGCCCCTGAATTTTATTTTCAAGATTCACCCTGGTAACCACTCGTGCTTCACATTCAAGAATTCCTAACCAAATTCTCAGATCACTCATTTTTGTTTACTGAATTTGATTATTTTGTTTTCCAAACTGAATTTGACTTAAAACTGAAGACACCTTTGTCTTGTATGTGTTCAGGAGAAAGGAGCTCTGAAATGTTTTGAACCAATTGTGTTTAGATTTGTAGTAGACTAGATTATTTGCTTTCAAACCTAATTAAATCTATTGTAAGAGGCTGAATTGAAGAATCTATTATCCTTTCAAATTTTCTCTTAGCGTTAACACTGTACTGAAATACTCCATGCTTCCTAAATGCAGCCTGGGTATTGGACAGTATATCAGTACCAAGAAATCCATCTTTCCTTGAGAAGTTTAGAATGCGTTTCAAATGCAGAACAAAATAAAAAAAAGATTAGGTCACGAGCCTTTGCTGATGAGGCAGTTGTGGGTTATTCTGTTCTTTGGAGGCCATGTGAAATCTCTCTTTCTCCAAAAAATAAATGTCATAATGAGTTGCACACCAGCAGCTAAACCACCATCTACTGTTATGCTTCACCAATCCGGAATACAGTAAATTGATTATTTCCAATGTATCTGGAAATGGTGATTGCTCAGTGCACATGAGATACTGGAGTTTACTATTTTTGTTGCAATTTTCTCATTTCTTCAAGCTTTGCCTAGTTATTTTCATCTCCAGTGCTTGTTCATGCCCATTGTAATGAAATGCCAAAAATGGGTGTCCAAATGCTTTTTCAAATACTGTAATTAACCCTGCATTCACATCAAATACATTTGGTGTGCCATCTGTTACAACACATATAGTGTTTGATGTATCAATATCAATTTCAAAAGATCATTTGCACTATTGCTTCACAGGCATCCTCACCCTTTGCTGTCATCAGAAGTTTTATCAACTTTACTACTATTTCTTTCAGTTCACTGCAACTTTTAGATGTTTTCACCTAGTCAAATGGAAGACAACTCACTTTTAAATTATTTCATATGTCAATTTTTAAGTCATCAGTCATGTCTAATTGTTTATATTCCCACTGCATAACATAGATTTGACACATTATCTAATTTTATTTTTGTAATCAAAGTCTCCAGGTAAGGACTTTGCACAAAACACAGTTTCTTTTATGTAATTGCTATCAGATACGATTTTCCATAGAAAGCCATGCAGCATGTCAGTTGATAGCATCCTGAAACATTATTGTTGCTACTGCAGACCTCCACCACTGAGGCAGTGTAATGATAGATATATAGCTACATGATAGATAGATAGATAGATAGATAGGATAATGTATATGATAATATGTGATAGATAGGTGACTATAACTAAATACACAGGTAAACTAAATTTGGTTCATGTAATAGATTAGTTAATTTGCTTTTCTCCTTCTACTTTGGCATCTGACATGAAGGTTAAAAACTGACAGAAACCCAGCATTTACGCTGAAGTTCTCACTAATCAAATTCACATTATCCACCTAACTTCACATAATTTTAGCAGCACCTGTATAATATGCTTTTTGCATCTAGACCTTAAAACTCGCCATGGGTATCATTGTTATTTCGACAAGCAGTGCCACATGAGAGTGCACTAACCGGACCCCTGGAAGGGTGGTGGCAGAGCTGCGTGCAGACATGAGGTTTCCCATGCCCCAGCAGTGCTCACTGGGACAGCTTGCTCTCCGCAAAGCCTGCGGCTCATCCCTTAGGATCTGCAGCAGGGAATAAAAAATCTGTCATTATGGTCTTCTCTAAAAGGCCCTGCTTTAAATCTGGAGTAGCTTCACAGATGTAAAAGCTAGCTTGAATTTATACTCCCGCAAATGCAAGTAGAATTAAACCCTTGCTGACCCCTGCAGGGCCCAGGCAGGAGATAAAGACTCTGGTATCACAATCAATATTGACGCTGCACAAGGCAGCTATGTTAGAGCAGAATAAAGACTTCTTCTCTGACATTTGGTGGCTTTAAAACCATCCTAAGGAGGGAGGAGGGAAGGAGATTTATCTTTCGACAGGTTCTTAGAGGTGAAAATTCAGACGTCTACAGAAGAAGGTCTTGTTAAATCAGCACAGCTCTGCCTAATGAATGAGCCCTAAGGAGTTTAATGACTGCTTAGCTCCTCGCAAGGCTCACTTTCCTGCTAGGCTGACTCACAACAGCAATCCGCCAGGAAGGGTGCTGCCTCGGGGACCATTACAATGAAACCATGGGATTCCCGCAAACAATTTGCTCTGTGGGAAAATCCCTCTCTTGGAACTGCTATTCTTTCCTAGAGCCGCATTTCACTTTTCATTGCCACAGTAGGGGCAACCTTTTTTTCCTCTCAATTCCTTCGCTCAAACTCTGCCTGTGAAAATGGAGAGAAGGTGGCTGCAGAGGAGGCCATGGATGCTATTGCTCTGCAGCACAGAAAGCGTTCCTGTGCTGACAGAACTCTCTTTTCTGCCACTACAGCAATTTAGTTTTCACCATGGTGGATGTATAGGGTGGCTCCTGGAGACACTGAAGAGAAAAGAAAGGTAAACTACCTCAGCTGAACAAATGCAGGATTGGAACTGTGCTAATAGATTATTTCTGCCTGGATCAAACTTTATTTTCCTCTCACTGAAACAAACCAACCAAAAAGTCATCTGGCTGCAAACATTCCTTTCAGCTCTTAGAGAAACACCTGGATTGCTCCTGAAAGAAAGGAAGGGCTGGATTCACAAAAGAGGAGGAAACAGTATCTCCTGTTTTCTCAGGAGCTCAGTGACTGGTGGACTAACTCCAGAATAAAGGAAACTCAAGTTTAAAGCCCTTCTCACCTCTCTGGGATTTTCCCCCACCTCTCTCATCCTCATGCCTTAACCACTATGCTGTAAGCTATTCTGAAAATGTGCAAGCTTCATTACGTTTTTTACCACTTTGTAAAAATACGTTTCTATTTTTAATTTTTAAAAATTAATTAAAAATCATTTATGTGAGTAAAACAATGAAAATTGTTGATTTGGCTTCCAGGTCCATTACCTGTGGCCTAAGGCTACATAGTTTGGAGGAGCAGGGGTTTTGTGGTTTGGTTGTTGTTTTTTTCTGGAGGTTGTGATTGTTATTACCAGAATCATTACAGCATGTATTAGCGTGACCTGCTACAGAAGTACAGTCAGTCTTTCTTGTCACCTACCTGCTGGAGTGCAGGCACTGAAATACAGTTGTGCCATCACCCAGGAAAGGACACTGGGGCAGAGCACCACATGCCTCTTGTTTCGTGACTGGTTTGTGCAAAGCACAACAGCTCAGGAGGGAGAGAGTGGGACAGTCCCACTCAGGTGGCTCTGCAGCTGTAACCCACAGGTAAAGACAAGCCTGGGAAAGGAGTGAGCAGCTTCAACCTTTACTCTGTCTTAGGGAAAGGGAGAACGTCAATAAGGGGTGTTTTATCAGACATAGAGGACTCTCTTCAGACATCTAACAGAGTATTCCAGCATCCCAGACAAATCTACCATTTCTTCTTGCTCTGGTTCCAGCCATATGGATGGACAACCACCCTGTGCTAGACAGTCCTTCTTCCTCTCCTCACTTTTACTTATGGTTCATCTAGACTTCTGAACTAAGAAGAGACACAATTAATGACCACGTCTGTGTTGACTACCTCGTTCCTCCAGATGGTACTGTATGGACATCTTGGCTCCAAGAGCAAGGTGGCTCAGTTGCCTCCCAGTATCTTGGTCATAAACAGTTTGTGCCACACATGTTCTCTAGTGGACCACTTATTGATGAGACTGTGCCATTATTAAGGACTTCACTGTTACGGAATGAGTAGCGTCAGTGATGCTGGCATTTTACCCAGTGTCTGGTGGACCCAGACTTCCCTGAGCTACCCAGTAGGATATATGCATGTAGCTATAGAATTAAACTGGATATAGAAATACATGTGTGTAATGAGACTTCCTATTGTATAATACTTTCAATGCTTAAGAGGTTTGTTCAAATACCTTTTTTTTTTTCTAAAGATTCCAATTACAAGGGTACAGAATATGGAATAGATGCAAAATATACTCATGCTTTTAGCTGAAGACAAAAGTGGCTTATAAAAAACAAAATGTGGCAGGAAGCACTGACAACCATGCAATTTGAGCATTGTACAGGAGTGCCAGCAGCAGCAGTATAATTGTTTTTTCCAGTTTTTGTTTGGTCCCCATGCTGGCTCGCAGTGTTAATCTCCGTATGACTTTTCTCTGAATTCAAGTAAATAAAAGAAAAACAAGGCTCTGGATGTATACACTGGTTTTACTTATTTCTTTGTCTAAATGAGAGAGGAGGATGGGTTATGGAGTGATAAGTAATACACTGAAAGTTGATCTGAAGCTATTTTGCTACTACTTGCTGGTACGGGAGAAGAATATAATTCACATATCCTTGGTTAGGAAAGCAAAAACAATTAAAAACCATATTAAAAGAAAATTTTCTTTTCCACCAGATAGCCCAAATTTTGCTGAATGCTAACATAATTTTCATTTTGATAAACAGAGTATGGCTTTTGATTGTTTTAGTCACAGCAATTGAAATTAAGAGAAACTATAATGTTTCACTAATTAATTTGTTAGAGGTAAGTGCATTTTTTCCTTTGCAGATCTCTTCCTTTCCATTTCTTCATCCCCCCACTTTTTCTTGCAAAGCCCCTTTTTTGTCCTATTTTCATTAACTTCGAAACTTAATTAACTCATTTTTAGCAGTTTAATTTTCATATTCATGGAGTTTTCCTAGTCTTTATGATTCCTGAGAAACTGAAGCTGAAAACCAGTCGGTTAGTTCCAGTGTGTCTGTGTCTATATTAATACGCCTCTGTTCCACAGGCTAAGCGCTGTAATCAAGCTCCAGAAATACATGTCCAAATTTTACAGCTTACGTTGCAGCCAGCCTGTCTAACCAGTAAGTGATATTTCTAACACCAACAATCCCCCTTGACACTCTCTCTGAATGTTAAATCATTGACAAGTCTTAATGACTTTCATTTAAAAGCAGAAGAATTAAAGGTAATTAAAATAGCAAGCCCTTAGAGAAAAATAGCGACCCCAGTGTTTTCTAGAACATCAGTTGTAAAACCACCCTATATGTGGCCACTTCCTTTTGCTGGCTGCCCCAGCACCACACTCATGGGGATGGAGACAGGGAGCAGGGAAAGACATTAATTTGCAAGTTCTCTTGGCTTATAGGAAACAAAACAGGGGTGGCTATTTGCCCGACTGTCACATGAACACAATTTGGTCGAGAGATGTTCATCATTAGGTTGTGACTTACGGCTATTTTTTTGTGTCCGTGTGGAACTGTACGGCATGCCAGGTGTTCGGTTTTGAGTCCAGTATTCCCAGAAAGCCAAGGCTTGAGCACTGGAGATAAGCAAATAGTTCCTCACACGTTGGTCATAAACAATTTTAACGATGAAGGCTGAACCAGACACTAGTACAGAAATGCTTAGAAAAAAAATCCTCCTTTGAATAGTGGACAGTTCAAACTGAACTAAGAACAAACCAGAAACATTTGGAGATCTGTTGAGTATTTTGTACTTGAAAAATGGGAACAGCACACTGACTTACTTTGAGTTAAATTTAGATGAATTTCTGAATAAAGTTTGAAACAAGAACATAAAAATATTTTTCCTTGAAGTTTTTTTTCTCTCTTTGACTCCATATAAATTTCTGGGGGGAGTCTGCAGACAGCTTTGGTTGCTTCCTACCTGAATTTTGGTGACCATAAAAAGGGATGGAGATTAGAAGGGTCTCTCATGAGGATTTTGAAGATGCTCTGTAAATCCTGCAATGTTTCTTTTGCTTAGTCCACTGCTTCCACTGCTTTTTAAAAGAAACTGTTTTTTTAAAAGGAACTCTGTCACCGGAGATATCCTCAATTCAATGAGTAAATAAATCAACTGTAAAAACATTTCTTAAATATGAGTCATTATACACAGACAGCTGTCAGTGTGAGTTTGTTGCCGTCAATTAGGATGCAGAGACTGCACCTCACCATCTGAATACATGAAACTCACAAACTCAACAAGAGCCAGCTTCTATTAAATATTTTACTACTTTTGCAATTGTAACATTTGGGTTAAACAACTGTGTGGTTAGCCAGATTTTATACAATTCGCCTTGCAGTACTTATGAATGCCTGTCTCTAAGACATACTTTCAACATTGTTGTAAAGTAATTTTTTCATTAAATTTGGATGACTGAACAGTTTTGGGACCTGTTTCTGAATGCGATGCTGCATATTTTTTTCCCCGTCTCAAGGCCGTGCTGGTGAGATGCTGCTCCATTGCCAGTTAGAGACACAACCAGTCACAAGCATATGCGACAGGTTATGTAAAACTTCTTAACGCAAGAAGCTGAAATTTGCTAGGAAGGCCGTGATTACACACATCCCTCATGTCCTCCAAATAAAAACAAACACACAAGAATAAAAGACCCTCCTTCTTCATTGACATTCCTGGTTTGACTTCCTCAGCAACTACTGGAGAACAGCTCCATCTGCCAGGTGAACATCTACTGCCTTTTATTTGTTTTAGAAGTCCTGTTTGACATTGCTCCTGTACAGTGAAAAAATCAGAGTAATCTGCACTGTTTATGATCATATGGGACTTTTGTTTTCCTCCCTGGTGTCTCTTTTCCCAGATGGAAATCCTGGTCTCAAGACTGGGATTTCTGCTGCCCTTCTCTACATATTCTATTGCCCTGCCTATGGTAGACTGAGACTAGGTATCCAAATGGTGTCCAAGGTATAAGCACATCTGTAGTTTTCAGAGAAGCAAAATGATGGCTTCTTTCTTGTTCTCAGTTCCTTTCCTAGTAATTGCTGACTTTCCATTTGCCTTCTGAGTACTCAACTGTTGAAAGACGTGAACTAGTCACCATAGTCATCTTTCACATGCGATCACTTGTCTAAAGGTTGCAGAACCTTCATGTTGAAGAACAGATTGGTGGGTTGCCAGAAGACACGGCAATTCAGAGTACACAGGCCTAATGAATTTAAACTGAGCAGAACAGAGAAATCCGGTAAGTCTCCAAACAAGGGAAGTATGGATCTACGATACCCACTGAAAAATTTTGACCCAAAGTTTATAATACCATTACCAATTTTAGGTGAAATTAACCTACTCAGATATAAAGATTTGCATACTGAGGTGAACAAACAGAGATCCAGTAGGAAAACAGTTCACCGTGATCTCCTCCCACGTAGGTGCAACTTGGCAAATCCTGGGGATCTGACATCTACTGCACTGCGGGGGGCAAAACGTTGGTGGACTAAGAACAATTCTGTCCCAGAGTTGTAAAGAATCCTTTACTGCTGATAAACCAGAGGATATGTTTAATGAAGTAGAGGCCACAAGCTGACAGGAGTGTTGGAAATGGGTGGAGAGGAATCAGCGGATCGCAGGCAGAGTTGGCAGGCGAGGCGGCTGGCCGTTAGCCGCGGGAAATAGAGTGGAGCTGAGCCTTGGCTGTGGCCAGCTGGTGAGAACAGAAAGGGAGCACAAGGAAGTAGTAAAATCACAAGCTCAGGCAGGACAGAGTTTGTTGTAGGAACCCAAGTTACTCCTGAAGCAATAAACCTTAAGAAAAAATAACCAACCCTGCCAGCACCATACGTTATGGTAAGATGGTGAGATACAGAAACTCCCTTGGCCTCCAAGTCCTGTAAGCAAGCGCAGAGAAGTGAAAGCTTCTCCAAGAACAAAGGCCAGACGTGAAATGGTAGAGGGAAAACAAAATGCTTTTACAGAAGGACTCCAGGCCTGAATTTTCCCTGTTTTGCATTTTATCATCAGTTACAAAAAGTGAATTTCAAGTTCTGCTGAACAAGTAGCAATGTGCATCAGCATGAACAGCCATGCATTTAAGAAACAATTGCATTTTCCTTTTCAATGCAAAGTTCCAGTCCCTCCCTCCAACATGTTTTTTCTCAGTAGCCTGCTACCAAAATCACCAAAAATGACACCATTAAAAACTTCATATTTTCCAGTATTTGTGCGCAATGTGAAGCTCTGCTGAAGCTGGCAGAAGCCTTGCCTGGCCAAGAATGAGGATACTTCAGATCCGTGAATTCTTCCAAGTTTTTGGAAGTTAAAATTAGTTCTTCCTTTGGAATTATGTTCTCTTGTCTTGTGGGATTTCAGTATTTTAACTTTATAAAAACATGCCTCTTGTTGATTCCTATTATTTAACTGAAGGAATCTGCATGCTCTAATCTTGCTTTTTTTACCAATTTGAAGAGACGGGGTGGCAGGGTGTGTGTGTGCCTGTGGATGCATGAAACAAAATGGATTATGAATTTGAAAATTGCCAATTATGTTGCATCACACAGCTCAGAGCGCTGGCACAATGATGAACCACAATCCAGATTTTTCAGCTTAAATGGCTTTACATTCAAGCAAGCAAATTAACCATAAAATAAAGGGGGGGGGTTACAAAATATCCCAAGAAAGAATAAACTGCAGATAATAAGCACCAATCTGGTGTTGAATGCAGCCCAAGATACCAATTGTTTTAAGTCACGACAAAGACAGCTGAATGCTCATCTTGTGGATATAGAGCATGGATGATTGCTTGCCATGAGTATCTTCTCTCACAAATAACAGTTTTTTCGCTCTTAATTTTCTGCTAAATTGGAAGCTAACTGCTTCCCACATTGTCGTCGGAGCACCTGCAGCTGTGCTGGATTTCTGCGCACCATTTCTTTTAGGTAAAACAGCACTCCACTTCCTTGAGCTCATCATTATGTTTATGTCTTCCTTTCATTGCACTGCCGCACTAATGATTCAGGCAGGCTGGTCAGTCATTAAGTGACAAGCAAATGATACCATATGCAACGTGTGACTAATCGGTCTGAACAAATGAAATCACAGACTTGCTTTTCCCATCATTCATTTCACAAACAGTAGCAATGTGGTGCACAGCAGGTAGTTCAGTTAAAACCAGCCTTGTAAAACAAATTTCCTGCAGCCGCTTAAGTGCGCTGTGACGGATTCGATGCTTTAGCGAGTAGACGATGCCCAGGGGAACTAAGGATGGTTTGGGCGAAGGGAAGTAGGGAGGAGGAGAAATGCTCGGTACATACATTACAGTAATTAAAGGTTTAGTTACCTTATTGGTTTGGGTATTTTGTTTGTATGGATCACAGAAATTACTACTGGATTACCAAGCCCAAAACATACATAACATACACAATGCTTATCAAGACAGAATACACAGCTCTTCAACTAAAGTTCCCCAAAGATGCATATTTTATGCAGATCTAAGCAAATTATCTCTGATAGCTATAGTGGGAAGACATTCATATGCAAAAGTAGAACTTAAATCTTTGTTTTCTCCGTGCCCAAAACGTCTTTCACTGATTTTAATGAGATATTTTTTCTCAGCAATACCAGCATTAAAATATTTAAACTATTTAATACTTGCACTAAAAAAATTGTACAAAAATTAGGTGCTACACCCAGTAAAGTCAAAGGTACAAAAATAATTTCATCTCTTATCACTAAATTTCGCTAATATTAAATAAAGGCCCTGAGTAGCTAAAGCCATCTCCTTACTGGCTAGTTAAACTGTTTGACTTTTGTCATCGTTATATGCTAGCCCAGGTTACTTGCTGTTCATACCTCATTGAGGGGTAATAAAAAAGACTTCTGAGCTTATAATATTAACTTCTTCAGCGTGGGCATGAAGGCCACTGTGTCCTAAAAGATGATGTTCTTTCAGGCCTTCACTCAAAACTATTTTTCAGAGCTGAAAAGCCCACAAGAATAAAAAGATCTCAAACTAACCTAATTTTTTAAGATAAATAAATGAAGAAAATCCAAAAGCATTATAAAAGGCAGAACATAGATGCATTCACTTAACACAAATTGAGATTTTGAGAAGTTACAATCATAGTTAATGAGGAGACACAAGAAGAATTTCCTCAGTTGCTCATGTACCAGTATGTTATGAGCCTAGATAAGAAAGAACTGGACTTACTCATGTCCCAGCACAAATGTCACCACATAGGTATTCCTCAAACCTCGTGGAAATACTTGTATAGTTAGAATGTGAAAACCAATTCTTAACAAGGATCAAACAGTCAAAGGGGACCCTTCTTTTGACCTTCTGTGTCAAAATAGCTTTACAGGTTTCCAAGTCGTTGACAATTGAGAGGTGGAGGATCGTGAATACTTGTGGATCAATCACCTAACAGATAAAAACACAAAGCAGGAGCAGGTGGTACTTTTTGCTTATCATAGTGGATGACCACCTTCCGCAGCATCCTTCTGTGACAAGGAGAGTACAAGGTTGTGCCCATGGACACAGAGCAGATTAAGCAGTTTGTGAAACGGGCACGAGTAAGGAATATGCATTTGTATTTATAAATCTGGAAACAAAATATGCAGCGTGTCTTTACCGAATGAGGACCTGTTCCGGCAAAACACTAACTTAGGGTAAAAGCTTGGAGTCCTGGCAGACAGTGAAAATGTACATGTCTTCTCAGCATACTGCTATTTGCAAAAGGCTAATGTGACCTGTGTGTGCACCAAGAAGGGGCTGTCACATAGCTATAGAGACATTATATTCTGTTTTTTGTACTGAAACACTATCTACAGTTCTTTTACAATTCAAGACCTGCATTGATGCATTCATAATGGTCAAACAAGCACCCTACAGTCAAATCTGCCAGAAAGCACCATCTACATGTTCAAAGAGCAAAATAGATAAAAACTTAATGTGCAACTTAACAAAACCTGTAAATACCTATAGAAGAACTACAAGAAGAGCCAGAATGGATCAAAGCAAACATCAGTTCAGCTAAATATCATCACTCCAACAGCACCAGACATGGATGCCTGGAAAAGAGGGTATGAGGACAGAGCAAATTTATGATATTTCTCTCTAAAGTCTTCTACCCCCAAAATATTTTTAGTTCAGGGACTTTTCTGGGCCTCATGTGGTTCCTATGCATTTCCATGGATTTCTCTCTCACAAACATGTTCAACTGCAGAACAGCGGTAATAAACTAGCAATCAAAGACAACAATAAGATCTAAAAGCTGGAAGCTCAGCACATTTAGATTATGGATTTTGCAGTTGGGATAACTAACAATTAGAATGATGTAATGAGGACTGTGGACCACTAACAAAAATTACATCAATTTGACTAATTAATTTCTGCAAAAACTTACAGAGGGCTGTTTAGGCAACCAATACGCCATGTACTGTTCCAGATGTCAGATAAAATCAGCACAAAATTCAGCCAATGACTTTTTACTCCACTAATTTTACAGTTGTGGGATACCTTGCTACTATTGTTCTACAGAAATTTAAAACACTATGCCTTCAGTGGCATGAAATACTGCATGCCTAAGAGTAGGAAAGGACTTCTTTGTTGATATCATATTGTGGCTTACTGCGTTATTATAACCTCAGTAGTCTCCACATGAGCTAAAGACATACTGATTTGGTCCTGTTTATTAATGTCACTCTAGAACTGCAATTTCCATGTGGTGTCTAACTAGTGCTACAGTTTGCAAAGATGCCTTTCAGGAATCAAATATTTCTGCAACAGGTTTTTTTTCCCAGGGTTGCTGTTAATTGTTTAAGTCATTGCAGCAGGGATGAAAAAAACCACATTGCATTTTCTACTGTATTTTTTTTCCTTATCATGCCATAACCCAGAAGCTTCCGGCACAGGATGTCTCACTCAGGTCCTTTTTCTTCTGAGAAAATAAAGGTGTGAGTATCTCAATTGCAACAAACAAGGGATTTCCTAGGGGTCCACCTGCCATTCAATATAATTTAGTGCTTATCTGAGTACATGTTTATCCAGGCATTTGTTGATACTGAGTACAGATTTACAGAGCATCCCAGGAAGTTGCAGGACATGTTAATGTTGTACCTTTTCCATACCCTGGAGCTCTGAAGAATCTTTTTAATCTTTTATAGAGTAGAACTAAAGAAAAGAGAATGGTGAAATGGGATAACACAAGGTTAAAGTAATTTTAAAAACCTTCCTAGCTATCGCAAACTAAAAATCAATTCCTAGTGACTTCTGTTTCTTTTTCTCTTTTCTTTTAAATACTGCCATTAAAAAAAGAATTACAAAGGAAGATGCCCCCCGTGGCTTTCTGTCAGATACTATCTTATTTGTATATACTTTTTGTGGTTTAATTACTCCCTTTGTTGTTTTTTTTCCCCTTGGTTAAAGAACAAGTCTCCAGATTGTTCTGTGATCTTTGTATCTATGCAGATTAGATTTGGAAATTAAGGAAACTTGCATCAGCTACGTAATTAAGTGCATAAAGAGCTCTGACACACTTTCTTGTTTTTTTATTACTAACAAACCCATATAATATGAAACATTTGGGGGGTTTAAAGAAATATTTTCTGGGAAAGCCCTACAAACATCAGGTTGTACGAGTAAGTAATAAATTGCCGTTTTAGTAGAAAAGCTTTCAGCCTTTCCAGCCCCACAGCTCCTGTCCATTTAGCATTGCGCCTTCAGCCTTTCCGCCTACTTTAATGAAATATACAGCTGTCTTTACTTATGGCCAGCTTTGTACAAGAATCCCTGGAGTGTGCTGTACAAAACTGAGGTTAAAAGCAAGAAAGGTTGAAAAAGGAACAAAACAGATGGTACACCTGGGACCGGGAATTTCACGTCGCTTGTTCCCAACTGTTACGAAGCCTTTCAGCCCCCACAGAGGTTTTTAGGAGGATTTCAATGCAAGCTACTATGGTACAGTTTGTCAGAGTTACTAATGCACTAATCCTGCAAACAGCTAAGAGGGGAAGTCACGGGTTGTTTGACTTGCCTCTCTTAATGTATGCTGTCTATCTACGCAAGGAGGTTCAAGGATGAAAATCAGCCTGGCCAACACAGAAGACATCTTCCTCTTAGGGTGAGTTCAGCAGGAAATTTGGCATGTGCTTCTTCCAGCCAGCCAAAAAAGTGCTTGGATGAAATGACGTCTTGCCCAAAATCATTATAAACAGGGCTTGTTTGCAATTCTCGGAAAGTTTTTACAAAAAAATGTTCCCAGATCCTCACTGGAAATGGAGAAGAAAACCTCAGTTATTCCCAACCCATTGCCCACTTTGATCACAGGCTGTGTAGGACACAACCTGGGTCCCTACAAAGGAAATGGGTTTCGAGGCCAGCGGCACCTGAACGAGCGTCTGTAACTAGCCAACTAGTCTGTAACTGGCCAACAGCCAACTGTTGTAAACAGCCCAGTTTTGCTTACCTTTCCCACCATGAAAGCACCATGCATTCTGCTCTGCTCATGCTTTAATTTAGGGCTATTTCACTAAATAGATGCTGAAAAGCTGCTTTTTCATACCAGAGCTCAGAAGGGCCAGATGTTTGCATGAATACAGCTCAGGCGGCCGTCACAGCCCAAATTCCTGTCCAAGGAGCCCCTTGAGCCCAGGAACCTCACAGGGGAGGCAACAGAAAGGAAAAGCAGAAATATTTTAGCGCAGACTGAAATCCCAGGAAGACCCTTTCACTGTCTGACGTACAGCTCACATTTCTTCCACTCCCTCACCATGCCAGATGTCTCACCGTCATATTTCTAAACCACTAGTAAAAAGCTCAGTGCTATACCGAAGAGATATACTTTCACGAGGGCTGCCATTTGAGGAGAAAAAGGTAATGTCTCCACAAACACACTTCCATAAGGGTTACACGGAGCTTTTTCAGTTTCCTTGTCAAGTGCTGCCTGAATTTTGAAAGTCTCAAACCACACTTTGAGAAATTAATAAAAATTAATTTGTAAGTATATTTGTATTTATTTTCCCTCGTAGAAACTGCCTTCTGGCTTTGACTTCTATTGGGAAAGTCCTGAGACTTAAAGTGCGTGCGGGGTCATTTCAGTCTTAAAGACAACTTCAAATACATATACAAAAAATGTAAGCTTCCTGCCGGCTGTCTGGAGGAAGACCGGGTTCCTCACCCATCCCTTACGCCACTACTTCTCACTGTCGTCAGGCTTTTTTTGGGACTCCTGTTTCCCTTAAGCTCTCCTTATGTTACCTATGTCTCACATTGTCAACCCTCCAGTTTAGCCATCTATTTTCTTCAGTGAGTGTGCCACCAGCAGTTCTCCAAATCCTCTTCACGCGCTCATGTATCCTAAGGCCTTGGGTTTCCCAAGGCATTTTAGCCTGGTTGTCTAAAGAAAGGAGACGGATGTAATCATATAATTGATTTACCGCTCGATCTCCCAATCTTAACTCATTAATTCTTCAGTGCAATTGAACTTGACATATAAATTTCTCATACATTTTCTGAAAAGCTGCAGCTGGAGAGAAGGGAGAGACCCAAGTTAGCATCTTTCCTCTTCCCCTGAAAAACTGTTGAGCGACGTCCTCCCCGTTGTCCATCGGGTTTGTCCTAGCCAGAGTCCAGCCTGGCCAGCACGTGCCCATCTAGGGATAAGTCATGATGGACGTAGCCTAATGGCCATCGACAAAGAGCTGAGAGTGCTGAGCCCTGCAGGAGGCTGGCAGGGGAGAATCAGGGCCAAGGACAGAGGGGACAGAGGTTGAGAATAAAATGGGATACGGCGGGGCAGAAGCAGGCTCTGTTGTAGTGAAGGGATTGAAAGTATAGAAATTAACATAGAAATTGCCAATTTAATTAACTGAAAAGCAGGTTTCATTAATTTCACTGTTCACAGAACAATGTGTTTAACAAAGAAATTAGTATTCAGCATCTCAGTGGTTTTATAATGGTGGGTTGGGAGGAAATGGAAAGTGGATTTTACCCAGAATAACTGTATTTTGCTAATGCAAACCTGACTTCAGCCTTGTTGTCAGCGTTGAAATTTGCAGCTGCAGTTATTAAGGAAACTACAACCTCATGCAGAAACTGCAGGTAAAAGGTAGCACTGCCGCCTAGCTTTAACCCAAATAGTCAGTACAGTAGCTATTTTGTTAACATGAAATTCTTGGAAGCCGGAACAAGAAAATAATCTGAGAAGTTTTGAAAAAAAACTGCAGAAAGTGGTTGTGATCCTGATGCCCTCCCACAGAACACCTTGAAACCTCTTTGTGAAAACTTTCTGTTTCAGGGAGGTGTGAGAGGCACCACCGCACAGACAGGGAAGGAAAAGAAAAACCAGTAAGAGAAAAACAAACAACTCTTCCTCTGTTGCTCTCCTTCCCCAAAGGCAGGGGAAGGGCATCCGGAGGGCTGCCCTTATAGCTGGGGTGGACGCGATGTACACAGCCCCACTGCATGATTTGGTGCAGAGAGAACTCTGCATTGGTCACAGCTCCAAGGGGTGGTTAATCCCACGAATTTTGACTTTCTGGTTTACTAATAGATAATGTAATTTGTAGAATTGATACTGTTCTTTAGCAAACTTGCTGTGCTGTCTAACAAATCAGTTCCTGTCACTTCAAAAAAAAAAAAAAAGCAGGCACTTGTTTAATTTGATTCTTTTTCCCCTTGAAGATGTATACATGTGTATATATTGCACATATATATGTGCATCTATATGAAATTCAGGGGTTTGTATCATACCATCTAATTAACAAAATTCAATCATCTCTGTGCAAAACAGCCATAATTTTACCTAAGTACTGCTGCATCTTCCTACTGCCGGTGTGTGACATTTGTAGAGAGAAGCAGGTCAGATCTGAAAGCAAGTAACAGGTTTTGTGCTGTTTTAAGTATGGAAAATAAACGAGAAGCAGCAGCTCGATTTTCAGTGTTGTCTGCAAACACTGCCCTGCCAAACTGCGTGGAAATGGGCAGAAGGTTTGACATGCAATTCTAAAAGGAAAATCCTCTCCAAAAATTAGAGACGGCAGCAAAATATCTTATTTCCTGCTCCTTAAAAAATGTATTCTTCTTGATTTCCCCCTCCCCTAAAAAAAAAATACCCTCTCTTTTTTTCCCTCTCCTGACACCCTTTAATTAATGCTCTTTTTTTGGTGACACTGCACACTATAGGTTGTGTGGCTGAGTGGATGCCTACCCCTGCCGAGCGATGAGGCACCCCGCGGAGCACCAACAAAAAGCCCCAGCGTCTGTCCCGGCTGGGCTCCTATGAATAGCTCGCCCTTTCTTTATTAAGATAAGAGATGTGCAAGCGCCTGTGTGTGCGGGATTAGGAGAGGGAGGAGATCTACGTCTCGGCGTAAATACAGTGTTTCTCGAGGAAATTTCAGAAGGTGATGGACGTTGCTTAGCCCCCAAAAGGGATTTTATTCTTGTCTGCAAGGCAGCATGCAATGTCACCAGTGTTTCTTAACAAGGGCCACCACCATTTCAAAACAGAATGAACAGAAGAGGCTGGAAAAGCCTTCAGGCTGCTGCCTGAGGCCAAGGAGGTGTGGGACCTGCTGCCCAGGACCTTGCCTGCCCTCAGGGCTGGTGTAGCACCACTGCTGGTTGTGGGAACCCAGGAACCTCGAAGGCAATGGGCCGGCACATGGGCTGTGTAGCCAGGGGTTGGGAAGAGGCTGTTTCAAAACCTGAATTTCTGCAGTAAAAGGGTAAAATTCAAAAGAATTGAAACACAGATGTGTCACCGATGCCAAGAGAGACTTGGCCAGCAACTTCACTCACCTACACAAATTTATATGGATTGGTACTTTAATCTAACGCTGTATTAAATTTCAGATAGCAGCCACTGCACTATGTCCTGACATTTCATCTGATACGCCAGACGTGACATACCATCCAAATAATGCTTTCTTCTCAGTTTTCTTTCAGTTTAATCCTCATCATACCTGGTACACTCAAGGGAGGACAGATCACGGAGATGGAGCTAAAATCTGATTAATGCTGCCCGATGCATGAAGTGACACTTGTTTACCTGGTGCGCAATGGTGCAGAGCCTTTAAGTATCCTGATATATATGAATCAAATCATTAAATAGTCTATGTTTTAATTACGCAAGTCTGTCAGTTGCAGGAGGATTATTTGGAAAGTAATCAGAAAAAAAAATCTGAACTAGCACTGCTGTAGTCAGTCAAGTTACACCCCAAAAAAATTCCTGAGGACGTATGGAGTGGAGCCGAGCTTGAGTGCTTAGTTTTGCTCTCTTAAAAAGAAGGAAGTGCTGACTGCCTTACAAGAAGTCTTAGAGAGTCTGGTCTATCTAAACCTTCCGACAAGTTTCAGATGGAAGAAATGGTGTTAACAGAGCAGAGCTACCCCTGCCGCGCTGACGCCTACCCAGCCTGTGTGCTGGAAGAGCCGCGGGGTAAGGATCATGTACACAGAATTATACAGCCTACGTTCCCATTATACAACCACCTCGTATCGTACCCTAGGGCATATTCACCCTGTAACATCCCGTAGGTAGCTGTTAAACTATTAAAACCTTGATTTAACCTCATGATATAACTACTGCACCAAATGTGAAGGAATCTGGATGTTTTCCACTCTTAAACAGAGCTCTTCATGCTCTTTTCAGTAACCCAGCAAAGTGGCTAAGTGGCAGACAAGGACTTGCATGATGCAGAAAGCAGAGGCTGCAGAGGATTATTTCAGGAAGCAGCACAGCAGCCGAAGGACTGACCTGTTGGTAAAGATGCTGGTCTGAAGCTCAGGGTGCAGAAGTTCAACCCCCAACTCTGTCATACCCTGCAAGAGTGATTCGAGGTACATCAGCTAAAACTAGTGCCAGTAAAAAATCCCAGATGCTTAAAAGTTAGGGCTTGCTTCCAAAAATCAGTGCTGGCTGTCACCCTGACCGCCTACGCAGGGTGTCGGGAGCCCCAGGCACTGGGAAGGGCAGCTCCAGAGCAATGCAGAAGCTGACCACACGCAGACCAGGAGGCAGAGGGCTCAGACATGAGCCTCCTGTGCCTGCACACCAACAGCTCTCGGACACCCCACTAAAGAGCAAGCGCCACTGTCGCCCTGAATCCCCCACATCACCTGTACTCCTTTCCTCCAAATTAATAAACCTGATCCAGCAGTACCAGTGCTCTCCCCCCTGAACCTGCATGGTGAGAATATAGTGGCCAGAGGGACGAAATAGATTTGGGTTTTGTTTCCTCCTCAGTGGGAAGGAGGTCAAATCCATACCTGCCACCTCCTTACAGATAGCCTGGCCAGAGTGGAACACGCCTCTGCCACTTCCCTTGGTGTCAGAAGGAAAGACACGAGCTTTGACTTTGCAGTCCAAGTCCCTGGGCACCACCGGGAGCTGGGGAGTCCTGGAAGCTCGACCTGGTGTCCACAGGACTTTGTGCACCTCCAGCTGGAGTCACTGAAACAAATACAGCGAGAGCCCAGAGCACAGGGACCGAGCCCCAGGCTCCCCTTGCCCCCTCCCAACACACAGCCAAGAGCCTTACCAGGATGCAGAGTCTGGCTCCCTCTTGTGCTCTCTCCTTTTAACAAATTAATTTAGGAAATATGAAGCAGTGGAATATTTTTAACAGGTGGTCTAAAAGCGCCCCTAATGTACGGCTGGCGCCCTCACGCATGCTGCTGTGAACTTAAAGCCATTTAGGTAAGGAACTCAGCTTCCTACTTGTTTGGGTTAAGCATGTTTTTGGATAGAAAAAAAAGTGTGACAGGAATGCCAAAAAGGTTTTCACATTTCTAATCTTTCTGCAGAAGACTTCCCATTACTGTCAAGCTGCAGCTTGTGACCTGTCAGCCTGCGATGCATCTGCACAGCCCGGTTGGGAAGCCACTTCTCTGCAGAGATGCCTGCTTCAGAAACTGCATGAGCAGCTCTCTGCCGTCGTATGGGGTATAAATTTCCAAGGGCAGAAGCTGAAACGATAAGACATGACATTTCTGGTGTTTTACAGAAGGTGTCATTGTTGCGCTGTTCTGTTTGACGAATTCCTCACCAGTATTCAGCACACTGCAAGTCGCTTCAGAAAATGAATCTTTTTTCTTTCTCATTCAGCTACAGTCTATCCCATATTAAGCTCAAGATTAAATATTTCCTCTCAATGAATTTAACTATACATATAGACAAACATCACAGGCTACTTCTCCACTTCATTTCCTTGTAAAGAAGATTAATCAAGCGTGTGTAATCTCACCAAATCTAACCTTAAATTTCTGGTAATAAAAGGAAATCTCTGCTTTAACCAGGTGCCAATAAAAAGCCTGTTGGAAAGAGTGTGACCCTCATTATAGCATGTTATCTGCACCCTTTTGCCATGTCCAGCACGCCTGTGCTTGGGAATGTTTTGATCATGACACGGGTGCTGGGGGTACAGAGGCTCCTGAGAACAAACGTGGTCCTGGAAATGGGTCTAGCAGCCATCAGGAACCTGCTGGCTACACCTATTCAGAGACATCACACTGGTTATCACAAATACCCCAAATATCATGCCTCTGAAGAATGCCCTACTTCTTGCTACACAGAATTAGAACAGGGAAAATCGGTAACGTATAAAAATAACAAGAGCCTAAAATAGCTTCTGCTGTGGTTCCTGAGGAACGGCCCAGGATGTCAAATGCCTGTGTCTTACTGTGATGTTATACACTTCTAGTTTAATCACCACAACCCAGGGTCATCCTTGCCACTAGTGTTGCAATAGTTATATTTGATGTGATACCTTTGTTCCAGCACTTTTGCTTCAAATGAACTAAGATTATGATGATACCACTTCCCCAAATCACATTCTGCCATAGACACCTCACGCACAAATGATTTGTGACTCTCCACATGCTTTCAGCAAAGCAAATGTGAAGCCAGGCCATAGAAAGAAGAGCAGGACGAGGTGAGGACTACCTTTCCTGGTGAGAAATGGGCCATTCAACAGAAAGACACTGCTGTTGAGTGGAGAAAGAGAAAATTCTGATCCAGTTCCCTGCCAAAACTATGATTACTCTTTCCTGCTTTGCAGGCATGTTAAGGAAATAGTAAATGCTGATCCACATGGTTTTCAGATGTGGAACTTGCCTGAGATCTCCCAGGGACTGGACACACGCGCCTATACCTTTTGACAGCGTCAAAAGCCTCTATAATGTGGTATGGCTCTCTCCCACTTGATAGGGGCCTGAGTAACGACCAGGTATCATCCATTTTTGGGACTGCTCTTGGCAAGGTGAGAGCAGCTAAAATGCATCGCCAGCGCCAGGCTAGTGGGAACCTCAGCATAAGTAGTCCTCTCCCAAGCACGGGAGCCCCCAGGTGGCACTGCGAGACTCCTCGTCCACTCGCCAGCTCTGAGCACTAGCTGAGATGGGGATTTTTTTTCTGCCTTTCTGTTTCCTTTTTGTACAACACACCCACAGAAACACACAGAAACACACACACCCCAACCCCACTACCCAAATATCAGTTCACATTACTGAGCTCACTTCCCCCTTCTGTATTTGAAATCAAGACAGGAAACGTGATCTGATTCCTTCCCAACCTGCACCAGCTAGAAACAACTCTTTATTGATTAAAAGCCAAGCTAATATGTCTCTGTCATAAAGTACACTTGTACTATTATCTGCTTTGTGTAATGGCAGTTCTGCCTCAGATTGGTGCCCTCCTGATATATTTAAATTGGCTTGGTTGGCCAAACAAGAATTATGGTGTTTGTGACTCCTTTCTTTCGGGACTCCTAAAGTGCTTTGCTTATGCTCCTTAAATGAGCTTCAGAAAAGATGCTGTAAGGTAGTCAAGCATTGGTCTTTACTTTTTAAAATATCCAGGATAGAAATAGGGCTGATGTTCAATGTCTGTTCCCCTGAGCTGCTCTCTTCTCTGTACTAAAGCTAATGACATAAAAAGTAACATTAAAAAAACCCCAAAAATTACACCACACACACCCTCCCCAGTTAAATATCTAAAATGACACTGCTGCTTTACTGGTAGTAATCGGTTAGGAATGGGACAGCAGTAACACTAGGATATCAGCATCACGTACAGAGCTCACAAACGGTCAGAGTCTCCTGCCTGGTGCACTACGAGACAATTCACCCTCTTTGCAGGGTGTGCAAAAAGGCAGGACTGGAAAGAGGCAGGAGGAAAGGACTATGATGTGGAACAAAGGAACATCAGCAGAAATGACTTGCCTAGGGCGGTAAAAGCAGGAACTAGATTACGGCCCTGGATTGATGCCTTGCTAGCACCACCAGACATTAAACCTCCAGGATGAAAAGCAAGGTGTACCAATGGTACCTTGCCCAAACATGCCCATGAGCTGCATGGCTACGACCTGCAAAATTTCCACTGGGCAAGAGCTAACGTGCATCAGGCAAGAGCTGGATTCCTGCTGGCCGTGGAGCACCACGGGGATGAGGAGCGGTGCTGCATCCTCCTGTTCGACTCCCCCTCCCCTCTCCCAGCTGCCTTCTGAGTTCCCTCACAGGTTTATAATTATTTCTGAGCCTTTCATTACTCTTCCAGATATGGTCAAAAATGTCTCAAGTACCTAGAAAGCTAACAAGGGATAAGACAGGGCAAGCCAATGAGAACTTTTTTTTTTTTTAGAAACTAAGTTAAAAATGCTTCTTCTTTCCCCTGAATTGTATCAGCAGCAAAATCTTGCTCCCACAAGTGACTGCTGGCATAAATGAGAGCAAAGCTCAAAAGCAGAATTTAGTCTCATAGTTCCCTCATCTGTCAACCAACTGGCAGTGCAATCCTGTGCACAAGACAGGACATAATTTTCTAGGTTATTATCTGTTTTTTTTGGTCACAGTATACTCCTGCTAACTTTCAGCTAGAGATACTGCAAACCAGGTGTCCTGGTTTGAGGTAAAACGGAACTAATTTTCTGTTCAGTAATTTTACTTTGCGGATCAGCCTCCTCTAACTAAGTGAACTGTCTGTAATTAACAGCATATTGTTCAGACAGTGTTTGCTCCCAGAGTGATAAGACCTGTGTTTATAGCTGATGCCGAGGGATGGTATGCAGAGAGGCTCCTGCTTATACTTATTGCTATAACACCCAAGGCAGATAACTTTTTTACTTGTCCTGTTGGAGGGTGGGAAGTGGAAAAGCATAAAGGCATCGCAGCTGCAGGGAGGAGCGGACAGGACAGGTGACCCCAAACTGACCAACAGGGTATCCCATTGCATCTGCCTCATGCTCAGCATAAAAGCTGAGGGGTCAAAGGGGTCAGTGCTCTTTCTTCAATGGCTGGCATCCAAGGAAGAGGCTGCCTGTTCGTCTGCCTTTGCTCCCAATCCATGTGTCCCTGAATCCAGATCTGGAATCCAGTTTCCATCCATCACTGAGTCCAGTCTGGGACTTACCCAGTGCCAGCCCGTGACATGACTGTCACCCTGGGAGCTTGATACAGTTTTGTATATATTGTATATATTTCATTATTTCCTTTTATTCTTTTATTAATATTTAATTAAAATAGTTTAGGTTTTTTTCTAAACTCATAAGTCTCTTTCTCTCTCTTCCTCTTCTCCCTTCTGGGAGAGCTGGAGGAGAGCATCTGTTGTTCATTTCAGTGGCCATTCCTGCCCAAACCACGACACTAGGAATACAAAAGTAACCCCCCTTCTTTCAATGAAGGGATTCATAGAAAAAATAATTAAATACTGATAAAGCCCAATCGTTAATAGCTGGTTGCTATTTTGACAGAGTAAGAGACCCAGGGAATAAAAGACTGCTAACAACAGGCCATTGAGAAAGGTGTTGGGGGCAGAGTGGGGACATGCCTGCCTGCAGCAAAAGAGGAGGCCCCCGCAGCAGAAACAGCCCCCAGAAAGAGGGGGGGCCGTGTCCACTGACGCAGGTTGCTCCAAGGAGCCTGACAAAGGCACTGCTCCTTTCCAGCTTCCAAAATGCCCCCACCATGCCTGTGGTTGTGAACTGTGTCATCTATCTCCATGCACACCACCTTCTCTGTTCACAAAAGGACTTCAGTTTCCCAAGGCTCTTCCCAGCTGATGGCTGCTCTTCTCGAGCAGCCGTCAGCCAGCCACAGGGAGCAGAAGGGGCTGCAGAGGAGGAGCAGCTGTGGAAAGTTCACTGGCTGGGATGGACACCCTGCTTGAGAAGGGGGTCTCTAATCCAGAGGGGAAGATTTTCCAAGTCACATGGTTTTCCTCAAAAGAAAGTACAAATATAAAGCAGGATATTGGGTGATTGCCTGGAGATGGGGAGGCCATGTGCTGCCAGCTAGGAGCAGGCTGTGCCCTGTCTTGCTCTGGCTCTTGGTTGTCTCCGCCAGGGTCTCACCTCTATTGCCTTCATTGACTTTTGCTCAGTGTATAATTGGTTTAGCGAGCAAGTGTGGGAGAAGCACCAACAGTCTGGAAGTGCTCAAGGATGGGTGAAAAGCAACCTGGATGGTGTCCTAGCTCTCCATGACCTTGGCCAAGTCTCTCTGCCTCTCTCTTTCTGAAGTTTCTTCACCTGTGAAACAGGGACAGCAACTCCTCTCTGCCTCCTGGTGACTTTGGTTAGGATTTTCTATTTGCCACCAGATCCCTCTGAGTGACACTAAATGACCAAGTTTTATTGACATTTCTTCTAGCTGCTGTTCATAAGCACTCTTCTTCCTAAGTCCAGGGAAGAGCAAGAGTTAACAATCCCTGTTGTCACCCCAGACTGAACAGTGACTGTCACTGTGACCATAGTTGCAATATCACAGACACTAGTCTCTGGGGAGACCCATAATGAGCTGCAGTCGTTAGGCCCAGTGCGAGAGTAAAGTACAATTACCAGGTCGTGCGTGTATCTCAAATATGAGGTTTATCACGTAGAGGATGTTTGCCTTGGACATGATCATTTCTCAGGTTCCTGATTTGGCTTGGTGTGCAGGCTCCAGAGCAGCTGCATCAATGCAGGGGTGGGAATCATTGATCGAGGCTCTTCCTAGTCCCAGGTCACAGCTGAAGTCAGCTCATCATGAAGGTATTTCCTAAAGTACTTCCGTATCAGTTATTTGGAGCCTTTTGCTGAGTACGCACAATTTATCAAACAGCTACAGCTTAAACAAATATTTGACTGTTTTGGATGCTTCTTCACAACTATATGATACGTATCTGACAAATTCGCAGTCCTCGAACTCTCCAAGTCACACCAAAATTTGATTAGTCTTGACTTTCCCCAGGGTGCCTACAGTCTGCAGCTGTCCCTTACCAAAGCAGACATGTTCAGCCTTTCTGAATTTTGCTCCTTTTAGCATCACTGGCTTACCAACCAGCAGCTTGCGACACAGCTGACTCCCAAATGCTCCCCTGTCATATCTATTTGCAGCTTCCCTGTGGCACCACGTGGCAGCTCCAGCTGGCTGGCCCCTGTGCTCGTGGGGGTACTGCAGTGTCCTGGTTTGAGGGACACAGGACTAATCTCTCTTCTAATACTTGGGAAGACTACACTTTTAGAAGACTCTAGTGTGTGAATTTGTGAAAATATTTACTTTCTAGCTATCTACAGTGTGTGGGTTTCAAGGTCTCAGTGTTTTCGAGCTTGCCAGGTGCAGGGATGAGGAGGAGCGAGACCTGAGCACTTGACCCAAGCTGCCCAACAGGGTTATTTCATACCATGAGCATCACATTCACTATAAATTAGAAAGTTTGCTGCAAAGTTCTCTCCCTCCCTTGATGGTTGCCATCCTGAGAACTTTGTGCCCTGGTGCCGGACCCCTGAGGCCTTCCCTTCCTCCCGAAGCTGTAGCGCTCACAGTGTCTGACATTTGCTGCCACTGCTGGGAGTGCACGGCTTCCTACTGACAGAATTGGCTGAGTATAATCTTTGCATATTCTGCATTGGTATCAGGATAAATATTGGTTCTTTAGTGCTATTAATATTAATTATTTAATCTTACTCTATTAAATCTGTTTATACTTCAACTCCTGGGTTTCCTTGTTTTTTCCCCGATTACTTTTCCCAGGTGGGGAGGGGTCATCGGGTGATAGAATGATTGTCTAAACGTCAATAAATTGTTATGGGTTTCTCAAACCATAATATGCAGATACGGGGAATTCAGGGTGGTTTGCCCAGGGTGAAGAGGATGTGACCCACGATGGCACAGGGAGAGCAGACCGGTCTCAAAACACCTTCCCCAGGTGTAGCACAGTGCCCTGCGCCTGCTCCAGGGTACACAAGCCAGCACATGAGCACAGCCTTGCCTCACACCCTGGTGACAGTGGCATTTAAGGGCTCTAAACTCAGGAGCAACTTTTTTTCCTCTCATAGTGCAATTAATTTCCAGCACACGTGGTATTTGGCATCAAAGCCCAGCACTGCTACACAAAGCAGTTTAATTTGCTCAGCTCTCCTCCTTATCAAAGCCTGGGTGAACTTAGCCACAAACTATCACCAAGACTGCCAGGAGCACGTGTACAACAGCACCTTCCAGAGAAAACCTGCTCCTCGGGCTCACAAAACCACTCCTTTGATTAAACAGTGACATCAGCCTCACGTCCTTTACACAGCAGGCAGGGGATTTGCTCGCTTTTGTCAAACATACCCAGACAACTCTGTGGCGTGTTTGGAGAAGCTGCCCCAGACCAAATGCTCACACTGCAGCCAACAGCTTTGGATGAGACGCTGACTCCAGGGGCTGCTGACAGATGAGAAGGCAGCGGTCTTTATTCCCATTAGCATCTGTCCTAAGTGAATGTGCACTCTCATCATAAAGCCTGAAAACTAAATCCATAGGGAAACACGCACAAAAAGGCTGAACAGATAATCCCATCAGTCCACTTAAACGGGAATCTGAGTCAACAAATCTAATAAACTGGGGTCAGCGGACCACGCAGATGACAGAGGAGCCTCTCACTGCTGCATTATGTCCTGCAGCCCCTTGAGGTTGCACAGGCAGTTTTGATGCAATAAACTGGTTCTCTAGGCATAGGATTTCACCACTAGATGTCAATGGCATCTGAGCTTTCGAAAGGGAAGATATTGCTAAGAGCAGGTTAGCTGCTGGAAAAGTTTATTCCAGCTGGCAGCAGCTTTTGCTGCCACCAACCATAGCCAGCCAAGCCCTTTGCTTGGTCAAAAATGATGATGTGCTCTTTGCAGATATGCCCCCCATAAGAACACACGGCTCCAGCAGTTTCTTGTCTAGTTATTTCTGGGAAATGATACCCACCTTTGCCATGTTACTATCTCTCAATATCCTCTGAAAACCTTAACATTTAGCCTAAGTCTTTCCTCATTTCCACTTGTACAAAGCCAGAACAAGTTCCCTGGCGTCATGCAAATTGCTCAGAGGAATAGATCAAGTTAGCAAAATGCACAAAATTAAATTTGATTGGCTAAACTACATTACACTCTTCAGCAGAAACTCTTATTTAAAAGTGAAGTGAATTACCTCACTTAAAATGAAGTAAACCTCATCAAATAAGTACTAAACAAGGGTGTCTAAATACATTTTAGACACGTGAATTTTCTTCAGATTTGCATGTTATTTTCCCCTATCAGTCCTCCCTTGTTCTGCCTCTGCTATATTGGACTTGTTCAAATCATTTCCAGTCCTGTATTATGCCTCTCTGCTAGCTCCTACTGTCACATCGTCATCTACTTCAAAAGTGGCCTCCAACCAACAACGTGCCCTGAAGTCGGAGCACGTAGCTGTTGCCTCAAGCCAAGCTGTAGCGTCGAGCCAAGGTCAGCTGCTGGCATCAGCCACAACAGTTTTCATCCCTGTGAGTGTGAGGAGGCACCAACACCAGCAGCCCAGCTCGGTCCCATTCTGGTGCTACACCATGACCAGAAGTGCTGCCCTTGTGTGAAGCCCAGCATCAAGTAGCAGAAAAAGCATTTTGAAAGCTATTTGCTACTTCAAAGTGCTTCAAATTGGATTCAGTGAGTACCTTCAGATTTGTAGCATAGCCTGCCTGACAGCAGACGCTTGAGCATTCAGAGTTTTTAAAACCAAAATCAATAGAAAGTCAACTTAACTTCACACAGTCTTTCTAAATGAAAGGCAGAGACGTGCTTATGACAGCAGCTGGCCTTGTTTTGATGGAAGTTTTTCCAAGCTGCTTGATGTAACTTGAAGACTTCAAACTTTTGAAGGATTTGCAGCTGAAGGACTGTCACCCAGAGCTGATGAGTCAAATTCCTCAGAAGACGCTTGTCTGTACCACAGTCACCCCCACGGACAGGCACACTTGGTTGGGGGCAAGCCTACACAGGAATCAAGCCCACATGGCCTCTGTAACAGCTCAATTGCTTATGAAGCAACACAAACCTTTGCCTAGTGTTACAGAGAGCTCTCAGAAGCTTTTGTCAAAAGCCTGTATAACTTACCAGGAAGGCGCTTGATCTGGGGTTTAATCCTCACCGTCCTTTGTAATTTCTAGGTCTGAATCATCCCTGTTTATGTTTGCTGGTAAATTCCCCTCCAGCAAAGCACAGCTCTGTGCTTTCAAGCCATCTGTCACAGCTGGCAGTACCTCTCTCAAGGGGCACTTCACCACTTAGGTTAAATGGGTGACTTCTGCCAGTGCTGCTTTTCCCTGCTAAGTAATACTCCCATCTAACCCATTTCCCCATGGAGGCAACTCCACACTCAGCAAGGTCAATGGCAGGACTTTTCCTTTCCTTTTTAAAGTTGGGGGTTTTGGCTTGTTTTTTGTTGTTGTTGTTGCATGGCCATTTACCTTACGCCTAATTATTGTGGTTATGAAGAGCCTGTTTGTCATCACTAATTGTTTTTTCTTTATAACCTTCCCTGGAGCACTAGCAGTTGCTCTGAACCAGCTCTTCCTGTCCTGGCAGATAGGAAAGAGCTTGCACTGGTGATAGCAACAGCAGGAGACCAAGACAAAAACTCAAGCTGCTCAGGTTTTAGAAGCCCTGACAACTTTCTGCAAGAAAACCTGTTCCAAAGACCACACAATCTATAACCCACCTCCTTGCAGAAACCATCATTGAAGACCCACCTGTTGAAGGACGGCTACCACAGTGACTGTCCTCCAGTGAGGTTTAGCTCATCTGGTTCTGCTTAAAGACATCTTTGTGTCTTGCTCATGTGCTTCTCTAAACTTACACGACTGAATCCGCACTTTCATGCTAAAAAAGGTAAAGTAAGTTTGGTTTTGCAACCAGATGTTATTCTCAACTAGGCCGGTCTACTATTTCTTAGCAATCCCAGGAGTGCTCTGACTCCTCGCTAAAGAGATGGGAGCTGAAACGTTATGCAGAGGAACTAACCACTGTAAAGAGAACCATAAAGAGCACTAAAGTCAGCCCACAGACAGAGAGCCCTTATTAGGAACCAGTCCTAGTTACACACAACCCCAACACTATCCACCTCTCCCTGCAAAGTAACAACTTAAGTAGGCAAATATCCAGGTGCAATCAATCAACCCATGCAGAGAACACAAAGGAAGAGTTGGCCCCTCACCTGCTGGGTTTATGTTACCAGTGAATAGCTCTTCTCTTTCCTGATCCTAATATGAAATTCTTTCTAGGCCTTAACTGCCTGGGTTCTCTACAACTGTTGAGTTTGTCTCAATGTGGAGGTAAGGGCAAGAATTGCCTCTACCCTGAGGGTTCTCCTGGGGGAATTGGGACCTGGAAAGGGTCAGCAGCACCCTTCAGAGTCAAAGGTAGCTTTCCAAGACTTTCACAAGGATGCCCCTGTCCCTCCTTCCATAGGCTGCCTGAGATAGAACAGGGATGGAAAAAACATGCTGAAGCCTGGCCAGTTCCCAAAATGCATGGAGTTGCAGAGTATGAGATGATCTGTGCAAAGATCCTGGTGCCTCCACAAATAAGTGGCAGTACAGACCTCCTGGGGGGACAAACAGCTGCAACTGCTTACTAGAAACATCACCCATTGCAATGAGCAATGAAAATTAAAAGGTGTGTAGACTCTATCATTGCCATTCCTTGACCTCTGAAAGCCTCTGAGGCTGGGCTGACGTGCAAGCAAACTTTTGCTAAGCTTTCTGAACCTTTACAAGGCTCTTGTGAAATCCACTGACCTTCTGTACAGGAAGGAACATGGAGGAAAACAGTTCTTTCCTTGTTTCAAAGGTTATTCATTTGGCCCACCTCTCCAGTCCTCCTCAGCTCTCCAGACCTTGTATTAACTGCACTGCACAGTTCTTTTAACTCTGATACCAATACAGGTACTTCACAGTATTATTGTAGCCATGCACGTAGGGTGCCATCACACAGCTCTCCAGTATGAAATGGTGGTCATTGTAGGCATACAGCGATTAGAGCCAGAGGAAGACTTACCTTCTTTGGGTTTTGCTGTGGCTGCCACCCCCATAGCAGAAGACAGCAGGACTCCAGGGCAGATGCTCGGTGTGGCATAACAGCCTGCTGGGATGTGAAACACAGCAAATATTCGGGAGGTTTGTTTTACAGGCTGGGTGGGTTTATTTCCACCGAGAAGAGGGAATCACCTCTACATGGGGTAGAGCAGCTACCCCCAAGCAGGTCAGTCCCACTCTGCACAGAGGGCTGTGCTGGCCCCAGAGCAAACTGCCCCCACCTGCTGCCCCTCACCTCACCGTCACACAGCTCTCACAGGAATGGCTCATCACAGGCCTCTCTAATCACTTCAGCTAAAATTCACGGAGTCCACTGAGCAGCTTAAATTGCAGGTCTTTGCCAGTAAAGCTCCTTTCGATTAGATGGGAATGGAGGAGCCCTTGTCTGAATAGTCCAGCAAGATGGTCTGAAGGCACCATATCTGGAGTGCAGCAGCATCTTCTTGTGGCTCTTCTAGCACAGGTGGAGCTGTAAGGCAGCTACCCTCAGCTCTACACCTTCCCATTTGCAAATCGTCTCAACGGCACGGTCACTCTAGCTTCTTGTGACAACCTCCCAGCAAAGCTGATGGATGGAAGGAGAGCCCTTCAGTGCAAGGGGAGCTGCTTGCGTACAGCCACATGTGGCTTGAAGTAATCCAGCTAACTCACTGCAACAGGTTAGGAGATACTCCCTTGATCTCCTTCTGGGCTACACTGTGGGGAGCAATAATCTCCAATGAAGGGACAATGATGAACAGCTGGGAAGGTCAATTCTTCAGCTTGCACAGCTGGATCCGGAAAAGGATGTCTTTAAACATCATTATAGAGCTGTGTCAACAATTTGGGCTTGTACTGTTTTAATTATTCCAGTTAAAATTCACCCTACCTGTCTATTAACACTGGCACAAACACTTTGTAGATCAGGCTTAAGACTATTTAAAGTGCAGACACTTAGAGGATTAAGTACTGCCTATTTGTAAAGCACTTTGAACAGACATCACGCTGTAATACCAAGTGTTATTTCTGCCTGAAATAGCCAGGTTTGGCTTAGTGGTTCCCAGGGTTTGCAAGTGGAAAGGGTGGAAGCACCAGGACAAGCCTCAGCTGTATTACAGCATGCTTGCAGCCCATCATGGGGGATTCTGCCTTCCCCACTGCAGACCAGCTGAGAGGAGGGAGAGGAAACCACACCAGCAGGGACGCCTGATGACAGGAGAAAGCATTGGCTGTCCTCAGTAAGAGGATCAAGTGCCGATAAGCAGACTCCAGAGGATATGAAGATAGATTTACTCCTCCCCTCTCCTACAGGGACTTCTCATGGTGGCTCCAGGCCCCTCTTAGACTGCGCCGTGATGATAAGGCACAGCTGAGACCCCATTAACATCATCCCTGTTTCTGAAACTGCCTGGAATACATCAGTACCAGCAAATCGCACTGACCAGAGATGGATGACCAGCTCTGAATGGGGTCAGGCTCCTGAGCCTCTAACCAGGCGCGCGCGCGCTGGTCTGCATCCACCTTGCAAACACAGTGAGGGTTTGCAAAACTGAATGACTGGAAGCATGAGCGTAAAATATTCCAGTTAGGAACAAAAAGTACATGTGATAGGCATGAAGGCACAGAGCCCAGACTTCATTAAGGTAGTTTTTATATTTTGAAAAGCAATATTAAAAAACACTGGAAAATGCAAGATAAATGTAACAGATGCTTCTACAAGTTTTAACCTTGTATTGCTTGGCCATTTTGACATATAAATTATTGCTTACTAGCTCTCATAAATACACAACACAATAATATGTACAGAGGCAGACAAGCATGAAATATGAAAACATTGGCAACATTGATTCTGGTAAATCAGATTATTTCATACATACCAGGTCTCATAACGGTGGATAACTACTAGCTGTAGTCCCTGAGAAGTTCGGTAAATACCTTGATTTGGGGTTTTCTATTTTATTACTTTTAATGCAAGCTGACACCATTATGGCACTCAGAGAGAATGGAACAGGCAGGTGTTCTTACCCCAGCTCATTGGCTTCACACCACTATTTTTTCAGTGTAATAAGATGACAATAAATAGACTATGCAAATAAATATTACTCTGCTAAAATGTTTAGTATTTACATCTTTCTTTGTAATTTTACAGCAGCATGTCTTATTATTTCTGATAACACCTTTTTTTTGCCACTGTCATGCAAATGTAATTTATTTCTATCTGAGATGGGGCTGGAATCAAAAAGATGTGTCATAGAAACATCTAAATTTGATGCAACAAAATCCCACATCAAAGAGGTATAAAGTGACCCAGCTTTTTCCTTTGTTTTGTCTAATTACTCCTCCTAGCTACTACAGAAAATATGCAGAGTGCTTAACCCGAGGTGTGATTGTGATAAACTGAACTTACAAGATTCATGGATTTTATCCTATGTAACATAATTGCGCTATTGAAGGTTTTAAAAAAATCACACAACGCTGGACCCTGCCAGAGGCTACGTAGCGTCCCCTTGTCTTTCACAGGGTTTACTTCTAGTTCTCCTCCCAACCAGCACACCTTGAAACCGCTTGCCAGTCTGCAGCCCAGCTCTGCAATACTTCATCTGTTGAACAAAGACTCTGATGGGCCTTTCTTTATTAGATGTATTAGCTACAGATTTGGACTATTTGCCTTTCCTTTATGGTAAGTTATAATATCCATATTTTCAATGTGAAATTGATGCATCCCAGTTGGCCCTTCCAACCAGAAACTTGTATCCTCATTATACAGGCCACCATGAAAACTCATTTGTAAAGTTTTAAACAGCAGTCTAATTAGCCACAACACAGACAATGAGGTTAATGCTGGCTACGTGCCTTCAAACTGATTTTATGCCAGTTGCAAGGGGTAGACAACACCTGATTTAGTATAAAGTTACAGTAGTGCCAAGAGCCAATACCTCCGCTAGTTTGAAGCCTACTGGTACAAGTTAACCCATCCATTTACTTCAATCATTTCAAATTGACCTTCAAAGTGGCTCTAGCATGCTTTCAAATCAAAGCCTGAGCACAAAGTCATCTTTCTTCTTCTGTTGTTTTGTTGGTTTTTTTTTTTCTTTCTTCCTTTTTTTCCCTTCTTTCATTTCCTTGTCTTTTATTCTTCCCTGGCACCACTGCTGCTTCGTCAGCAGTAACTACCAAAACTATCACAGAGCCAAATGCAGTGAACTGAGAAACAGCCCCACTTTCTCACCCTGAATACTTTCTTATGCTCCCTCTCCCACAGATTTCAAGAATTTGCGGACTATAGTGTCACACCACATGAGCTATAAAGCATGCAGGCTGGTCTACATACAGGCTCCTAAAAATAATGCCACAGTAAAAAAGATTTCACAAGGGGGAGCTCAAAACCCAGCAAAGCACCCAGGTAACGTGGCTAGTGTGGGGATTCGGGGAGTGCTGTAGCCAGAGGAAGAACTGCAATAATACAAGCAGCAAATTGTATCTGGTTTGTGTTGTTACACTGCAAAAAGGAGCCCACCGCAGCTAGTATCCTCATCTGAACAGTTTTGGTCTGTTTGCACAAAAGAGTTATTTACAGTATGTGCAGTCACTTCTACAGAAGAACATAGAAATTTTTACTCCATGGCCAGCAAGAGTTTATTTTTTTTTCTTTTTACTGGGTAAAAAGAAGACTTTTTTTTCTAAAAAAAAAAAAATCATATAGCATTTCATAATAACAAAGTACAAGCAAATACATTTCTGAAACATCTGTTTCCTTTACAATAGATCTATACAATATTTCACAGATGGGAAAACCAAATGCAGTCTACAGATTCCCCCACAGACTACTTGTTAAAGCTGCTTTTTTTAAATCCCTTTAAACCAGAGATAACACAATGATGAAGAGCATGCTACTTCAGTATTCCCACATTCCAGTAAAGGAGCATTTTCTTGGAAGTCTTCCTCATGTGGAAAACCCACGATAGAGATGGGCAAGCAATGCAAGGCATCCTCCCTGCTCTGTGTCCTGGTTTGAGGACCACGACACTCTGCAAAGGGACCGTTACCTTCAGTCAGTGTACAAACACGTGCCAGACTGCGAAGCACACTGCACATTTCCTGTGGCGTTCACTAGATTATTTCAGGGCAACTTCTTAGTACTGAAAACCAGAGCTATGGTGATGGTGGTGCTTGGATGTAGGTCAACTATAGACAAGACTTTAGAAATGCTGCCTCGGTACATGCCCAGAAGTAGTACTTGTAGCTACATGAGAATTGGCTAGGGGAGGGGTGTGAGAGGGACAGAAGCAGTAAAGGGACCCTGATGCTGAGAGCCTCGTGTGTATGCAGGTAATTACACCGGTACCCTGTAAGGTATACCCTTTTGTTCTCTAAAAACTAGAAGCGTGTGCAAATTAGGTGAAGTTTTACCTGCTAAAACAGTATTTCCACGAGGTGAGTTAGGAACGTGGGTGGATCTAGGCATTGCCTCTGAATAGACACCAAGGAGACTGTAATCCAAGCAGAAAACAAAGCTCCTGCTATAATAATTTAGAACACATTAACTGCAAGAGCTGGTGCTAAATCTGAGATAACTGAAAAAGAAAATAACATGTTTTCAGTGTACAAACAATTGTGTCCATAAATTGCAACAGAAGTGGATTGGCTCCTAGAGTGTTTTATAAAGCAGATTCCGAAGCGACCATAACAGCGTGAACTGTTTACTGCTGACCTCCACATCACGATGCACTCTTGAGTTTCATCTGGTGCGCTGCCTTTTTATATTCCCATTCTTGGTTGTCCGCACTCATCTCAAATAAGATGCTCTAGTGGACTCAGGGGAGCTGCACAGATTGCACAGTAGTTTTGGCAACGATACTTTGGCAGCCTTGAATGAGCGAGGTACGTACTGTGGTGAACTCAGCATCAATCCCTTTGTGGCAAGTTGCTTGCTGAAATGTTTTGCTGCGGTGACACGACGATTCCTTTCATTCTAATACTGGCAGAATCTGCACTGAAAGCTACACTGGACCAAACAATATTTTCACAGAAACCAAGCTCCTGAGCTCAAAGGATGCTGCTTCGCTCCCTCCCGTCTCGGTGACCAGCGGGGATGGCACCAAGTTTGCCCTGCAGCTCTGCGAGCAGCTCCTTTGCTGGCTCGTGCCTGATTCTCCTGCGCATGTTGTGTGAGCTACTGATAAAACTCAGTAAACTGTTCTTATATAGGGAAGCAACATGCTTGGCATAAACATTCACTTAATTCAAAGTGCTGCAGTTACAAGGTTATATGAAGCTGTGCACGCTCACACTCGCGGCTCTATCCTGTGAGAAAGCTCAAACAGAGCTTGCTGGTTGTCGATGACATGCAGGTGATGGACGTATGGCTTCAGCTCATGATGCTCTTTCGACGGAACTTCATTGCCTGCAAGACAGGAGAAAAAGAGCGGATCAGAAAGCCATGCCTTGCCTGCTTCTCTGTCCTGGGCGTTACATAGTCCCTGGTGTGCCAACCTGTCAGGTGCTAGACAGTCACAAAAAAAGACGGCTGGCCGGTCATCCAAAGGACTTGCTGTTTAAGTGCAATGCATGAGGTAACAGCTAGATACAGAAAAGGGGAGAAGAAAGAAGCAGGCAATGCTGGGCAGCCAGCGTGCACAAAGGAGGGAGAAGTGGATGGCCGACCCTTCCCAAGTGGAAGGTTTACTGCTGCTGGCAGCACAGGCAGTCCCCGTCCCTGTAAGGGTGGTTCAAGGTTTCCTTTGTGTCCCTCTGGCAGCACAACGGTACCTCGAGCAGGGGTGGGCAACCCAGCCTGTAACTTTTAAACAACTTAACAAGCACACAAGACAGCAGGCCCCGGATAATTTCCTTCAGAGCAGGTGAAAGGTGACAGCGCAGCAGACGGATACAAAAGCTCTTCAAAGCTGCTCTGACAGGCCCCCGCGTTTTGATCTGTTATGCTTTTGATTTCTGATCTAGTAACAGAGACGAGAGTCACGCTGTCATTTCATGGGAGTTTACGCGGCAGGAGGAATTAGCTGTGTAACAGACAAACCGAAGGGTGGCACGAACAGCAGATGTTTTCTGTCACAAGCCTTACGCCTGACACTGGCTTGTGGGAACTCGCCGCCTGTGAAACCCTCCAGCGTGGCTGGTGACACGCAGAAGTGGAAAAGGAAAAGCTAAGCCCATGGCCACGAGACCCATCAAGAAAGGCAGAGAAAGCAACGAGGTACGTTCCCCGCACTTTGCTGACGGCTGACAAACGAGCGAAGGTTGGAGAGCTCCGTTCTATCCTGTGTCCTCAAGGAATTTTTAATAACATTACCATAAATTAAAAAAGAAAACCCTTCAAAATTCCCCGAACCAATCAGCTTAACTCGCGCATTCCCTCCCTCTTCTTTGTTTCATTATCATCCTTTTCTCCACGCTCCCCAGCTTCACGAGAAGCTTTCCAGGAACCAGCCGTCCCACTTGTTTCTAAAGAGCACTGTATGATGCTGTGTAGGTAAACGCGGGATGTCAGTGCAGCCAATTCTGCGTGGGGCTGCTAATGGGGCTCCCGGGCAGCTATTTTTTAGGAGCTATTTCTGAGCAGCTATCTAACTTGAGGAATGTGGGAGAGAACAAGACAATGGGATAAATTTATGTTGGGATAGAGAGATGACCTTTTTGTTCCGAGGGAATAGGATCCCAGCAGCTGTGCTGAACATACCAAAAAACATATGTATTTCTCATTAACACCTGAAATGAAAAAAACTTGAATTTTGCTATTTTCTCAGACTGCTTTGCCTGGTTTTGGAAATGCTATTATTTGCGTTCAGGATTTAAGATATAAAAGTATTATTTCCATTAAAACGGCATTTCAGTCTTGCTTGGAACCTAACCAGGTTCTAAACCAGAAAGACTTTGGCCTGCAAGGTTAATACGTATGATACAGTTCATAAACAATAATAATATTCCTTGCTTAGTTTTGTTTGAATTCTTTCCTGCAGTGAGACACTGCTGCTCTTAGGCTAATCTGGGAATTGATGCAGTAGAAAGATTCACATTCCTGAGAGCAAAATAAGCCCACTAGAAAAGGAAACTGTCCATAAAGTCTCAATAAATATTCAGTGAATTCATTTCATGCTGAAACGAATTTAAGAAAAAAAAAAGTGCCTACAGGCATGTCTGTATAAGCTGCTTTTTAAATGCCAGCTTCACAATAAATCAAGTCTGTGGTAAAATAAAATAACAATCACGTACTTCAAACTACCAGATTATATGATAAATCTCAGGTATTAACCTTGGATTTACGTTGCAACACTTACAAAACCACTTGGAAAAAAAACGGAAAAATGAGATGAAAGATTTGCAGAGAAGCTGCAAAAAAATTCACATCATGAAAAGGAACCAATGCTACATTTTATAACGCCAAATAAGAGACATTCTAAGTTATAGAGGCATGGTTTGGATTAATCAATATTTCCTTCAATATCTGGTTTAACAGAATAAAAACAAAAGGCACGTCCTTCTCCCTCTTCCCCTCTGTGATTTTGTGATATAAGTATCACAAAATAACACAAGAACTGTAATACTGAGCAGCCTTTGTTTAAAAAAAAAAATTGTACATACACATCGTAATTCTATAGAACAAACGTTCAGCAAAGATCTTAACAGTACCTATCATTCTCCAAGGTACATGCATTTATACACAAAATTAGTTATTCTTCTTTCTGTCAGAGTCCATGCTGACGGCTGCTGAAAATTCAACAGGAAAAAACACACGATTCAAACTCTTTTTTCCCCAAGGCTGCAGCACAGTTCTGAACTTCTCTTTGGAAAAGAGGTTTTAGTGGCCTCAATAAATGACATGTTTAGTGGGTTTGGCTTAAAAACTAAGCACTTCCTAAAGTAGTGTTGTGTTTGTCCCCTTCCTGTATTTAACGTCTCTGCAGAGAATGAGAAATGCTGAGAGGGAGAAAAACAAGGTTTCTCCTCTGTGAGCAGCAGAACAAAGTGAGCTGGTGTCTTCTGGCATGGTCCCTTAGGGTTGGATTCTCTGGTGGCTAATAAGGTGGAAACACACACAAAAAAGTCTTTTGTGCAACTGAGGCACTCGTGACCGTTCCTACCAGCGTAGATCCCACAGTGTCAAAAGCAGGCAGAGCTCTATTTGCAGGCTTCCCCTAGCAGAGGTACTAACACAACCCCCTCTTGTCTACCAAGCCAACTACTTTCATGAAATCCACAGGCTCTTAGTATCTTCAAGACTTCCACCATTTTGTGAAATGCCCTTAAGAACCCAAACTAAGCAAACAATTGCTCTTGGTGAAAAGCCAAGTGAAAACCTGTGGTGATCAATACCACCTTTTAGCTACTGGAAGCCAAGACAGCTGTGAATCCATTACCAAAACACAGAGACTAGCGGGAGACTGAGGTAACTCGGTTACAGCTGGGAAAGTGAGAAACAGCAGCATACATCAGAGGAGTCCATTATTAAGTTGAGCTGGCACATACTTTACACAGTATTTTGAAGAGGTGATAATTTTTGCAGGAAGACAATTTATAAAAAATTTGGAAATCGTTTCTACAAACATTTTGTAAAGTAATACTTCATCCAACTGTGGTTTCTGCTTTGTTGACCTTCCAACAATGACACCCCCCTTGCTAATTGGTTAAATAATTGTCGACCACATTTTGCTGCTGTAGTAAACCTGAGCAAGTGGAAAGCAAGCAGAAAAAAAACCCAAAACCAACCTCAAGGCTGTATAAAGGCAAAATAAGTAGCAAATTTTGGCTACTCACCAAACTGGTTATTTCTGCAATGTCTCAATGACCGAACAGTATCTGCAATCATGTGCTGCAAAGACAAAATATAAAACATCAGTGCAAAAATCTGAGATGGATTCTGTCATTAGAAAAGCCCGAAAAAAAAAATCTCCTTACCCTACACCGTACAGCAAAAAGCAACCGTAGTAAGGTAGAAAATGAAGACACCAGGACAGAGACTTTGCTCCTTGTCTTAGTCATAATATATGATGAAACACAGTTAGTCTAGGAGGTCCTTGTTGGTATCACAGAGGTTAAATGAGAACAACTTCCTAAGAGCCCATGGAAAGTGCTAATGAAAAATAGCCAAACAATTGCTTATTTGGCCCCTGTGACTTTTATTAAACAGAAGGCCTGAAGCAGGGAAGTCCTGTGGACTAGGTGGGTGCTTCTGGGTTCAATCCCCAGCTTTAGTGCATTATCCGGGGCATTTGGTAGTCAGCAACCTGTCCTGTCTCCACGTGTTGGCTAATTAGACTGTAAGCCCCTTGGTGGCACAGATTATACCGTAACATATACTTGTATAACGCCTAACACAATCAGGCACCAGTATCAGGTAGGCGGTTTTCTGCAGTATGAAAACCAACGCAAAACAACCAGCCCATAGCCTAAACGCTGCAGAGCAAAAACCCCAACACGTATGTGCAGGTGTACGAAATAAGACTATATTGTAGGTATACTATTTTAAGAAAAGCTGGCACTAACAGGAATATTGGATAGTCACTTAGATTAAGCAGAGGAAATAAAAAGTTTGAGTTTGGCTTCTCATTTGGGCTCGGGTCTTCAACTTATGAAAACCGGAATTGTTTGCTATAAATCAGTGGAGGGTACTCATTTTCACTAAATGTCGCCTACAAAGTTCTCGAGGCATTGCTTTTTTTTCTTTAGTTGACTGCTTCTGTGGCAACTCTTCACCAAATCTAGTAATTAATTTAAGCAAATTGCAGTTAGCAGGAACGATATAATAGCTCATGCAAACAGCTGATGCTCTTCTCACATCTCCTTCACAACTAATCAGAGGCGGAAAGGATTAACTGTCTTGAGCAGAGTACGTTTAAGACTAGAATGACACAGAACAGCTCATCTCCCCACACCCTGGGAGTGGCTTACAAGGCTCCTCCACAGAAAAGCTTATCACAAGAGCATGTTTAATGGGAACTTCATATTCCTTTCATCAGTGAATCAAAATATTTTTTCTTGTTACCCGCTGCGCTTCGTTTGCCATGAAATCACGCAATCTCTTGTGCTGATGTCCTTGCACTGATTATAATGAAGTTCTAATGAGATGATCTAGATGTCATGATCAATAGCATGAGTACTGGGAGAGCTACAACTTCCACCAGTGCTGCTGCTGTGACGTTTTCCAGCTGATACCTTTTGCATTTGGCTTTTAGGGGTAAGAGAGACCCCACTATCACACACACTGTCATTCTTTGCTGTTTCTGTTTTGTAGTCAGTAAGTGTGGAGGTCCATCTCAAAACTGTCTTCTGAAGGGTGCCGCTCTGGTAATGGACGAACTCTCTTAAAGCAGAATCCCAAATCTCCTGGCTTTAGTAGCCTAATTAGGCATTTCTCTCTGTCTGTTTTCAGCTCTCTGGGATTCAAGTGTAATACAGAAAATCAGCCAGTTCATCTGCAAAGCAAATACTATTTTCCTGACTGTTTAAACAGGTGCTTGCATACCATTAATGTGATGAGCACCATGCATTTCTCACAGCCTTTCAGTTTACCAGCTACTTACGATCATTAGCACTCTTTTAACTGAAGATAGCAAAAACTCAGGCTTGGGAGTTGCACAGATACTTGGAGGCTGGGACTTGAGAACCTTCAGCTGCATGTACACAGTCCTTATAGCTGAAGGCACTAGGTAAGAAGGCATTTATCTAAAACGGTAATGGCCATTGACCTGTATTAGAGTTTGCTGGAGTGTGGCTAAGACATGTCATTGCCAAGATATGGGTGATGGCTGACTGGAGAAAAAAAACCTGAAGAAGCCACATTTCAGTGAAGCAGCTCGGTAAATACCATGGAAATACCTTGAGATAGAACAAGGCAAGACCATATTTTCATTTATTCCATCAGATTCTGTTGAGGAAGTGGCTTTGGTACTAAATATTGATCTAACACTACTCTAGACTAGAGTTTAGCCAACATGGAGTTAAATATACCACTGCAATGCCTTCAGCTTTTGCTAAAACTAGTTAACATTTCTGAGACAAAAGATCGTTTCATTTTCTTCTCTTTGCAAACTCCTTTCTTTATATTTTGAATTAACTTTGTCTTCACTGCAATCATGTCATGCCAAATCAAGTTCAATCACGGTAGGATTGTTGAAGCCATGACGGTCTAGGAATATAAAAGAAGCAGGGATTGCAGGGAGAGAGAATATCTTTTATTAAACCAACTGATATAGTTGGGAAAAAAAATGGTTCAGGCTGACAGTCCTCCTTCAGGTGAGATGTTTAATGCAGAAATGAAATATTTCAAAATACTAATCCAAACAGAGACACAATAAACCATCTTTGCTTTGAAATTCGTAAGCAGAAATTCTATGCATTTGTGACAGTGAGTAAGTTCCTTCCCCAAAGCATTTATCTGCTATGGTAGAATAATTCTTCTTTTTCTGCAACAGCAAATTTGCAGGTGAGGTTCAGTGGCTTGATCCAAACCAAGCAGGAGTCAATGTCAATCCTAATTTTTCAGACAGTGTTCAGCACAGAACACCAAGAAAGACGTTCTTCCTAGGGACAAAGCCCTTATAATTAGAAAAGAAATACGAACTGATGTATACATGATCATGTGCGACGCATCTTGTTAGTAAGTTCACACCTATTGACTGAATACCTTAGCATCGAAATGAACCAGCAGAATACTGCCCGTACTGCCTGAGTTTCCACTACACTCATATTTAAATCTCTCCTAAGCCCCCACTTCCCAAGCTTGCACTATTGCCTGCATTCATATGTACACAGGGCTCTGTGAGACAGCAGGTTCCTGAGGGCGTGATTTGACTAACAATTTGGAGGAAGTGTCAGTTTGAACAACCCTCACCCCACCACCATCACCTCAGACTCTATCCCCCTGCCATTTAAAATGCCCATTATCCATTTGCATGGAAAAGGTGAAATCCTGGCTCACTGAAGTCAATTAGCAAAGCTCCCACTGTCTCCGGAGACACAATGGCAACAGAAAGGATAGGAAATCTTACCCAGCAAGCCCATCATACATTAAACATATACATGATTAAACAACACACAAACAAACTAACAAGGTCTGGGTAAGACTGGAACAAGAATCAAGATCCTACATATTCGCTAAATAAATATATGGGCCAGTTGGGGGATTTTAGTAACAATTATTGTGCATCAAGGGCTAGTTTAATTTACATGTTAATTGGATGTACTTCCAAGAGGCAATGAAGAAGAACATGCTAATGAGTTTTATGCAAACACCTAAGGGTCAAACAGTTAATGGACTTTGGACAAGAAAACCTTTCATTAAATGCAAATCAGTGTTCTTGTAAACTCTGCAACAAGAGATGGTACAGAAATCAAATAGAAAACACAAAAAGAGGAGCTCAGGTTCAAAAGTCAAGGTCTACATCTGCTTTCAAGTTGAAAGACAACTTACATTATGATAGGGTATGAAAGTAAGTTCAACATCTGGTGCAAGAATAGCTCCATGGTTGCACATTCATCCTCAAACAAGTGTAAACACACGGAGAAAAAAGTTGGGAATAGTTCACCAGGCACAGCCATCTGAATAGTCCCAGGGCACATCTAGAGCGACTGGGAAGAACATTTTGGTTTCCTGATCAAATACTCCAGGCCAACAAAAAAACCCACAAACATCCAAGTTTCTTCACTCCACCACTGTTCAGATATATAAACTGTGGCTTTCAGTGCTACAAAAATGTTATCAACAAAGAAATGAAATATGAAAATTAGAGAAATCAAACCTCTATCGGTAATACCATACCAGAGCAGATGTGGCCAAAGACACAATGTCAGTAAGTGCCCTTCCACATAGTATAGTGGTATTTACAGTCAGTTTAATTCATATTTCAAGCATTAGTTTCTTCAGCATCTAACCTAAATCAAAAATTTTACTTTCATTTCAGATCCCTGGAATTAGCATACCACTGGCAAGTGATAAACTAGAGAAACCTTTTCTTTAGTGCCTTGAGAAAAAAACAGGACACACAATTCAGGGAAAGCTGAAGCAGAACCTAACTGAGGAGAAATAATCCACGAGGTGGTGCAAAGGAGAGAAAACTGAGTGGACTGTGTGGCACTGATAGTGGCCATCACTGGCTTAGCCAATTTGCACCCGAGTGGGGGAGGAAGGAGTGAGAAGAGGAGCAGAGGGAAGGGGCAGGGGCAAGGGAGGTAAACTGTTGGCTGTTTTATCCTGTTTACTCTTTTTTTACCCCTGTTTACTTTTTCACGATTCAGCCAGAAGAAAACCTTTCAGACTTACAAGATAAGGAGGGGAAAGGGAAAAGGAGAACGTGAATCTCTTTGAAAAACAGGAAAGACAAAATTAGCTTACCAGCTTTTCAAAATTAACAAGGTTATCCAGAAAAGTTTTATTTCCTTCATGAATGAATGTTACATCTGAAAAAAAATATAGAAAAAAAGAATTACTTTTCATGGCTTTGTTGTTTAATACAAAGAAATAAAAGGACTAAACAGCAACAAAAAGAAAAAAGATGAAAGTATCCCATTAAGGATTGACACAATACCTTGTAACAGTGGAACAAAAGCCTGGTATAATGATGACATGCAGAGATTATTAGATAACAACACTATGTACACATCCTAACAAGAGGATTTTCAAGTGGGAGCATGGATTTCTTATTAAACCTGGTCTGTGTCACTCCTGGGGTGCGTATCACACAGAGGGTGGCCGGGAGCAGGCGGGGGCATCCAGACGGATGGCCCTGCATGGCATGTCTGCTCTCCGCACCCTGCGGCACCGATCCGGCCACGCTTGCCCGTAGCTGTCCCCAGGCTGGGGCTGGCCGGTCCCTGAGCCCAGAGCTCCATGAGGGAAGAGCTACCAGATGCTGGGCTTGGCTCTGACAACCCTTCACCTCTCTCTGTGGGGCATGATGACTCTGAAGTCCCCCACAGGGACAGAGGCTACAGCAGTGGCCAGCCGGGGAGATTAAACACAAGCCACCAAACTGAAGTTCGAAGCCTTGAAATAAGCGTTATGGCTAGGGAAAAACACTTTTACACAGTATTGTTGGAGAGAATTTGCAAAGGCAATGAAAAGGTCAGTGAGAGGAAAAGGAAAAGGTCTATATTTGGCTCCAGGAAGGGAACTGAACACAGTGTAATGAACTGGAGAGAGGGGAATATCAGGCGAAACAAATGTTGCCAAGTTAAGATTACAATTACAACAGTAACTTGAGGTCATTTTCTCCATTTTCCTAATGCGTATTAGGACACAAAGCGAGACCTATCTTGGTCATGAAGTACAAAGGACATGGACACATTCCCTGTGGGGACTGAAACTCTGCCTCTGACAGTGCATCCTCCGGGTCACTAAAAATACTAGCAGGAACATCACCATTGGGTCCAGCCAGTACTCCTGAGCAAGTGGGGCAAGCGTGGCATATGGTAGGGATACCTCCAACACTTCTCTGCTCCTGGGCAGCATCCCAAAAATCAGGGGGAAAGGAGGGAGCAGGACCCTCTACACCTCCTCTGCTGGGCTGCTTTGGGGCACCCAGGGAAAGGACATGGCTTCAGGACACAGCCATTACTTGTCTCTATACGAATGCAGTTAAAAACCGTCCGCCGCTTCTAATGAAAAACTTATACTGGAAGGAGAAATTTCCATGCAGCTTTTTAAGTCAATGACAGCAGTGTGTATATCTCTGAGGTGGAAGGAACAGAAATTTGCTTTGCAGCCAACAACTGAGAGTCTAGATAAATTCAGTGGAGCAGAAAATTGCATCTGAGCTATGCTGTAAGGGTACATCATGGTATTTTATTACATATTTGAAAAATCTGCCCGATTTTCAAAAGCTGCGTCTGTGCGCTGTAAGAGAGCTCTGCATTTAAATTTAATTAACTTTAAAAGGACACTCAAGTTATTCTTCATAATTAGAGACAGTTTATTAATGATTTTCAGTTTTTTTCTTGAAGCTACTTTTGTTCCTCTTATGTTGAAATATAGTAATTTGTTGAGTTACTAAGGATTTCTATGCTATCAATGCTTATTTTATTGGTCTTGGAAACACCATTAATACAAACATGCTTGACATGGAATAAAGTCCTGTGTACTGTGCAATACTTTGGGAATTATCAACCTTGGCAACATCTCCTTATGGATCACTGTACTGAAGAAGATTACTGTATTATTTTGCAAAGTCTCCTTGCTACCTCCAATACGTTAGAGACGTGAATTCTGCTTAAGTGCATGTTCTTATATCCCTTATTGTAGTGGTACGCAAACATCATTGCTACAAGTTACTCTTTCATGTTTGCTGCCTTTGTTTGCAGGCATGACATACTCGAGAACACTTAAAAAATATTGATTTTGAAAGCTTGATAATTGTATCCATCTGAATTCATGCAAACTCCTTTGATGTGTGCAAAGAGGGGAAGTGCCTGATGGCTCCCAAACTGTCACTGACTGATCTGGAGAACTGTCTTCAAACATTTTAAACTCGCAGCAGCAGCAGGTTGGAATAAACAGCCTAAAGAGAACACTTTCAGAATACAGGAATAATCAAATGCATTTGCCATGTTCAAAGACAAGGCAATTAATAATTAATGATGCCAAGACAACGGAATATTTTAAATACCTGCCACTTAATTAGCTGCCCAGCTCACTGCGTTAAGCAAGTAGTTGTATTTTATTTTAATAGGGGGGGTTTAATTGATTTTTTTTTTTTTTAATAGTCAGATTTTATTTGTCTCTTTCAGATCTGTAAGAGACTGGACAATCCCCTCCTCTCAGGACAGACAGACAGGGCAGGTTCTGCCTTCAGGATGACACCCACCGGGCAGGTTCACCCCAGCGAGGCAGGGCAAGCACCTCCCACCAGCAGCATGGCCGAGGCCACCCGTGCGGGTGCACCCAGTGCAGCCCAGTGGCCCCATTCAGGGGTTTCCAAGGTCTCGCTCCTCCACCAAAGAGGAGGTGACCAAGGCAGTGGCATGCTGCTCTACCCATGCCTCGTCTGAAAACTGCCATCTTCTTAAAAGGCAGCTGCTTATTATCTAGACCAAGTGCTATCTTGTAGATACCGCTACATCTGCCACATGTTTATCATAAGGCCACCTGAAGGAATAATCACCTTATACTTTTTTTAATTAACCTCTACAAATTTGCATACATGCACCTGCACAATGAAGAGGAGCAGCCAAACTTTAACATTACCTTTCAGAAGTAAGGGCATGAAGGGGATTTTCGGAGATTTCATTTTCTTGAATGCATCTCTGTAAGCTTTGTGATTCAGAGAAGGGTCCTACAAAGCCATTTGGGTAATAGAGAGAAAAATCAATAGGCTATAAAAACAGCAATTCTAAATCCATTACAGGCTTATGATCTGAACATGATTTAGATAGAAAAGGTTTCTTTGGGAAACGAGGTAGATAAAGGTTTTCTAAGCTAGGTGACTTACTAAACTGAACATGAAACGTAAACAGTGAAAGGAACAAAAGCAATTATGTTCCTCTAGATGAAGCAGTGCTAAAATGGGAGTAAGCTGCAGAAGAGATTCACTGGGGCTGCTCTGTAGTTTCCCCACAAATTTCTATTAGCAAAATCTCTTCAGCTTACTATCTAGCACAAAATGTATCCCAGAATGTATTGCTGATTAATTTATTCTTAAAAACAAACCAAAATAAACAAACCACCAAAGAACAACAAAAAAATCCCAACAAAAACTGCTCTCAGATCAATGGAGCATATTGGAGATTTTCAAAGAAAATAAGAGAGTATGTTTCAGTGGTGTTGTGTAATTCAAAAAGTCATCTCAACTTCCCATATAAACAAAGGGTTTTGTACACCAGCTCACACACAATCTTGAAAACACATTAATTTATGAAGTACATAAGCATGACAACCATTAAAGGCTGGATCTCACGTTCCCCGCACCAGGCAGTGATCTCACCATGCACCCACTTCCATGACAGCCAGAGGAAACACTTGTTTATTCAGCTTTGACAATGGTGACAAAGACCCTCAGCTTTGGATTTTGATTACTTTTTTTTTAAACTTCAGCTGCCCTCCTTTTCTCCTGATCCGCAGCACATTGCTTTGGATAAAGGATGATTAACCACCAGAACAAAAGAACAGCTTCCAAATTGATGCTGGGGAACTGACACTACCATTTGCCTCCCTCTGCCCTTCCTCCAGCCATCAGGAAAACAGCCTTTTTCCTTTTCGTGTTTGCAGGACCACCTCTGAGCTCTGGAGGGCTGCGTGGCCTTTGGCAAATCACGGGCCTGACATGACAGGTTCCAGCTCCAGAGAATGACAGGCAGCCTCCAAATAAATAGGGAGGAGGAAGGCAGGTAAAGACAAGCAATGCTGTTCTGCTGTCAACACCGTACTTACCGTCAAACTTTCAAGTTCAGTGAAAAGTTTCTTGAACTTCCCAGGAATTTTCTGAAGTGGGGAAAACAAAGGAAAAAAGGTAAAGTTGATTTTTTTTTAAAAAAAACACCAACCCACAACAAAACATAGGCAGGAAAACGCTGAGGTGTTTTTTCCCATGAGACTTCCATGTGTGAAGCGCCTGTTGTAAGTACCAACAGGCCACTTTCTCAGACAGTTAACCTCCGCTCCTCAGCTCCAAGAGCCCTAATTACAGACCATGTTCAGCGCGATGCCAGTGAGGCACCAGACCCTGCAGCCCCACCTCGGGGACCTGCGTCTTTCTTTTATGGAAACTGCTTGTTAGCTCCTGTTTCTATTTTCTTCCCTAACTTCCATGTCTGCTGCATTTACCTTAATATCCGTATCGAGTTAGAAGCAGCAATGCAGGCTGGGAATTTAGATACTGTGGCCACATCCAGGGTAGACCATTTGTTGTAATCAATCTTCCCCTAAAATATGGGTTCTAGAAATTAACAGGCGTAATGCTCAGCGCTGTTTGATACACCGCCCCCAGGGCTGACCAGTGTTACTACTGGGACATGCTGGTGCCAGAGGAAGAGAACTTTCCTTAAAAAGCAATTTTCTATCTCTGGTATCTCATCCTGATCCTGCTCGGAGGTACACAAAACACCTTCCAAGGGAGCCCAGGCACAAACTACCTTCTTGCCCCGTATGATAACACCGGCTCTGCTCCAAAAGCATCCACTTCGTTTTATCCCTATGATGCTTTAATGGATTCACCTCATTATACTCCAAGCATCGTTCTTCAGTTTGAGTTTTGCTGCTGGTATTTCAGACTTGAAGAACAGTGTTGTGGACCTTAAAGCCTGTCTATTTTTTCCAACCATACTAGTTAGTCTAGTAAAAGATATCCCCTCTTAGTACAAATCCTGTCTTGCCTTTGTCCTTAGACACTGACAGCCACAATGACACTACCAAGAGAAAAGAGATTTAGAACAATTAAGATTAAGTGGATGTGCTGTATGATTAAAATGCTTAAGTAACTGAACATGGAACTGCAATTGCAAATTTTTAATGTCTTCAATCAGGGAAAGTTAGGCTCATTAAAACACTGCATACTGTAGGAAAAAGTAGAAGAATATGCTTGGGAGCATGCTACCTATTTAAGAATTCAAGTGCAGAGCCAATATAATTTAGTGTCTAAATGGTTCCTTAAATTTAGGTGGCTTCATTTACATGTGTAAGTAATTATAATTAATTTATAAACATTGCTCTACTTTCTAGAAGTCACATTACTAATGCAAATAACCTTCTGCTTTTGAAATTTCCAGTGCAGTAAAGTTTTACAAATAAAAAAAAAATATAAAAACACGTGACTTCATAAATATTTTACACACAGAAACGTGACATATTTACAATTATACATATGCAAATGCATTCCTTGTTCTGACAAGCAATATATTCTGCTCTTCCTGAGAGAAGTCCACCAGTAGCGCATGGTCTCCAGAGGTCTCATCACACAGAGTTCTGTGTGCTTCTGCGTGGGAGATCTACACCACTGCCACCGGGTGCCTTTGACACAATACTTAACCCCTTCCACTCAGCTACCAAAGCCCAGAGAAATGGGATGAAGGCAACCCGTAAGAGCAGGCAAGGGCAAATGTTCCCTAGTGGGCATTTTAAGAGCAGGAGAGACAAAGAGTATCTGCATCATTGTCCTCAGGTATGTATTCTTCTCTAAAATTTTTGCTTTACCTGCTATTTAAAGAAAGCTCCTCCCTGCCTATCCAAGTCCTATAAACTCCCCGCAGAAGCAGTCACTGCCCTTGTTTCTCTGCGTGGCAAAGCCACTGACATAGCCAGTGATGTTTCCATATGCATGACTTCATCTAAGGGGGAAGACTTTGCTCTGGACAGTGTTAGAAAGGTTTTTAGGTCTCTGAGGGCCTTTTGTTTCAACCATCGATGCTCAAGAGTATCTCTAAGGCAGGAGAACACAGCCGTTCTCTGTCATTTTGTATTACAGATTCACATTTTTTGAGTACTGCCCATATCTGGTGTTGGGGACATGGGGGAGGCATGAAGCTTCACCTCATTACACTAAATTACTCCTTCCCCAATTTTTGGTTCATCAGCAGATACAGTAAGCTTGCAGATACTACCACTCAGTAATTTACTTGGATGGGAAAAAAAATCCACGATATAAAACACAGATCCCAGTGGGACCCTCCTCTAAACATCCTACTCTGTCTAGCAACCGGTAGGTTCTTTAGCAGATAATCTCTGCTCTTCAGTACTCATGGCCCATTTCCTACCTTTGTTGTACAAGATAAGCAGCTGCAAAAGAGCTGATAAAGGAGAATTAAAGAGGGTTTATTTCTACTTTGTATTTTTTAAAATGAAATTATTCTATAATAAGGTTTTGCTTGTTTGGAGCCAACTGTATAAGACTTTCTGTTCTGACATCTACTTAAAATGTTAGGATAATTTACCTTTTTTCCAGAGGGTAACATCTCCTTGCTTTGTTCTTATTTAAAAGCTCTGGAAGGACACATTTAGTTTTATTTGAATAGCTGTGTACCTAAGGTTTCAGACCACAGAGAAGTTTCTCTACCAACACTCGCTCCATGTTTGATTTCAGCATGAAAATACAATAATTAAAAAGAAAAGGTAATTCACCAGTATAAAACCTTTATGACAAATGGTTTTGACAGAGCTTAAAAGATACAAAGATGTGTCTTACCTCCCAGGTCTGAGACAGCCGGCTGACAGAGGCAGTGTTGAGACCCATAACAATAGCAAAGAATGAATTCAGATTTCTTTGGGCTTTACAGCTGTGGAATAAAAATATGAATGCTGTATTCTGATTTTTTGTACTCAGAATCAGAGATAAATGGAATGCACAGGTATCCTAGGTTACCGAGTCCCATTTCAACCCTCAGCACTAACATACAATCATCTTCCACATAATGAACTCATTAAATGTCCTCTCATGACCACCTGCAGTCTAGGTGATGGGGTCTTTAAGAAGTTTTTTAGCAAACATTCCACTGTCTCATCAGCCCTGTTGTTGGCAGGTTATTTTTCTCCTTTGCTGTCAAAAGTAATTTTCCCTTTTCAATGTTCAAGTTACTCTCAGCTGTCCTTTACCATACAGAATAACTCCTTGACCTCTTTTCTATCGTATTATAAATATTTCCATCCCCTTTTTAATCTTTTCTGTAAATTGTACATCATTGGTTCCTTCAGTTTCTCTTTGTGGTCATGGTCTGCAATCTACCAATCTACTTTTCCATATTATTATTATCCTTCATTGAATCCTTTGTAATTTATTTTAACTTTTCTCTCATGCATTTCCTTCTTATCAAGGAGATGTAGTGAGACAGTGGGGAGGGAAGGAGAAACATAATTACTGTTTTGGCTCTAAGTTCTTACACCTTTCTCCTATGCAAGTATAAAACAAATACCAAATTATTTATTTGGAACAGCATCACACTTTGTCCTTGCCTTTAATTTGTCATCTATTATCACCCAATGACCTCTGTCACAGTACTGCTCTTTACAATCATGCATTTACTTCTTCAGCTTAGTATTAGCATTCCCTAGCTGAATTACTTTGCATCTATCTAAATTAAATCTTATCCTACTGTTGTTTGCACATGCCACTAGACTCCTTAGATCATTCTTTTTCTTTTCTATCCTCCAATGCATTTGCAATCCCTCATCATTTTGATTGTCTGAAAATCTGATTAATGTTCAATTTACATATCCCTATAAATTACTTGCAGTTAGCACTGGTTCCAATACAGGTCCCTGTGGAATTTGCTTGATGCCTCTCATCTTTGGCGTTTTACTATATACGATCAGACCCTGCTTATTTCTAGTCCATTAGGAAATTTGAAATCCTGAAATATCGAGTCCTTTTCCTCTTTCTCTTGCAGATTCTTGAAGATCACTATAAACATGTGTGCGTGTGTGTGCGAGTAAGAACCCTCTTTTTAGATAATTTTAAGTACGAATGAATCCACTGCCTTCACTGGGACTTATCATCAGGGAAAAGTACGTGCCAAGGCCTTAGACTGGAAACATGCCAACACTTGTTACAAGTTTTATAAAGCTTGCACTCATCGCTGTGTGCTGTCTTGAGACGGTGTACTCCTCACTTGACTTCAGCTGTTTTAAAGTTAATCCTAACTTTGTTGCTTAGACTCGTTTTATCACTAAAGTCAGGCAGCTCCCAAAGGTCATTCATTCCAAAATAAGAAAGGTGTCCAACACAACACAAATAAACTGTCTATTGGATGGGATGGGCCCATTTCTCACAAAGAACTGTAGGGAGAAGGTACGTCTTTTACAGTCAGCCCCCACTTGAGAAGCAAGAAGGCTTCTGCTGCAATCCATTTATTCTAACCCTATGTTGACCTGTTTCTGTAACTCCTCAGGATGTTCATTTCTAACAACATTCTAATTCATTTTCTTTATTGAATCACTTGTTTTCTATTTTAGACTAGCTCATCAACAGAAGCATAGGTATCAGTGTTTCAAAAACTCTTTCCCTCTCTTATGTATTGACACACTTGAGTAAAAGTCTTCTGTCTTCTTCAGGTGTTCCTCAACAGTGAAGCACCCAGACGCCGAACAGGAGATCTTAGTCCTGGTGCTTTCCTGACAAGCTGAAAGTAACAAGGAGCAGCCAGAGCTGCTTGCAGCTCCCTACTGCTCTGCCTTAGTCATAAACAAAATCGCGAGGCTGCTTGGCTTGTGCCTCGTGGTGAGAGCCCTGTGCTTAGCACACCATCCTTCCACCCTAATTGTTCCTCTTGCATCAACTCGTCCAGAATTGATGAGATATGATAATGTCTTCTTTTAGAAAGCTGCTTTTCTGATTAAAAAAAAATCCTGAGCAAACTACACACTCACTTATTTGTGTATCCATTGTATCACCATCTACACGTTACGATGACGGGTGCTTCTGCAACGCACTGGGAGAGACTGTCTACTGTTTACTGACAACTGTATCTAGTCTCCGAAACTTTGGCTTTTTGCTTAAGAGATGGAATTAATTCAAATAGAGCAACATTTTAGTCTGGTGACAAATATATTCCTATTCATGTGGGACAGACATGAAACTTTTCTTGGAATGCAAATTAATGCTACTGTGGTGCAAGCAAAGCACACAGAACCAACTGCTTTTGACGTAATTGGACCAAACTTGGCCATTGATAAGGCAGAAAATGAACGTATTACTGGATACCATAAAACTTGCAAACTAAATCAAATCACATTTATAAGTTACACTAGATTAGATTAGAAGAATTCATTTCACCAAAGGCACTGCTTCAGCAGAGAACAGTCCTTTCTATGTAAGTGCCTCGCAAATTAAATCAACCCAGTCGATGAAGGAACAAATTATACATTTTCCACGAACATGCATATTCAAATATTGCAGAAGACCAACAAGTGAAGAGAGAGGCAAGGAGAATGGTTGCACATATTTAAATTGCTCCATTCCCTTGGTTACTGAAACAAGAGTGATTACAGAGAAAAGAAACCTCTGTGTATAGTATATATTTGTATCCTGTTCCAAAGCATAGAATAAATGCCAGTACTATTTAGTAATGGTGCAAGAACAGACCATCAACTCTAATTAATGAAGAACTCCTCCCACCTCCAATAAATAAAAGATTAATCCACAGAGGATTACAGGGGGCAACAGCTTACTGCAGCCAGTTTCCCCTCTACAGGTAGGGCTTTCAAGATTTTAACAAGAGGTTTTTTTGGTTTCCATGTAGTCTTTGGTGAGTAACTGTGTTGCTGCTCAAATAGTTTTGTAATACGGTCCTCAGGTTCTCTCTGCTAAAAAAGGCGATACCTCTGCATCATCAGGGATTTTGCAGTTGATGCTGCAGATACAGCCGCTAAGCTGCCAGGGAAGATCTGAGCAGCACATACTCCACCACATCTAGTTTTGGCTGAGTGTTTGCTGTTGTTATTTACGGACTGTTTTATCTAGGTAGGCTTACTACACTATTAAAACACAGGATAACAAATTAGTTTTCTTCCTTTGCTTTTGCACCTATTTCTCTGCTCAGCAAATAAAGCATGTGAAATCAAGGATTTTTGTTGCAACTTCAGTAACTTACTGGGCAGCAATCTTGATGAACTTTTTGACTAGCTGTACACGTTTGCAGAGCTGGCTGCAGAGGAGTATCTCGGTGGCAACCCAAAGCTGGACCTCGTTGCATCTTTGAAGCAGAAGACTGAGATTCTCGGTGTTTTCAGCGCTACCCTGTCTGCTGAACGTGAAGTATATCAGCTCTTGCTGGAAGACATTGACAACATTATTAGGCACATAAAAACAACTAAAATGTAAATGAATTATAAATTATTTAGAACTATGTTTTTGAAACAAGACTTGGTTACAGATATTTTTTTTTTTTTCATTATCCATGAACCAATCACGAATGATTCAGGGTCCAGGTCTGGCATAGCAAAGTCTAGAAGCTTATTAAGGTAGGCAGGTGGACTGGAAGTCCTGCAAGATGTGCTTTTCTTGTGAGATTTCCTGCAGTTCCACTTCTGCCTACAGACAGATATAGCACGTAAGTAATCTGTGCCTTTCTGTATTTCATCACTTCTATTGCAGTATGAAAAAGCAACTATATCAGACGATCGCAGAATCCGAAAAATTTCCATTCAAACTTCTTCCTAAAAATAGCCAAGTTTTCAGGAACAGAGGTATGAATATTGATTTCTGTGGGAAGTAAAAAAAACCCAACCCCAAACTTGACCAGCTCTAGATTTAAAGTGTCTAACCTGAATAAAAGAACCTGAAATGAAAGATCAAGAAAAGTATCTGATGAGAAGCAAGGGTATTTCCCATTCATTTTCTCAGAAAGTCACCGTGCTTTTCAGTGAATGATATTTTCAAGTGACATTTTGTACTGCTAACTGTGTATTTAACTCAGCAGCTCACTCCAGAATCTATCAAAGTCATTGAGACAACCCAATGGGCACTCAAGTGGGACATTATCCCATTTTTATAAAGTCTCCAGTATTTTTTATCTCACCGAAGCCGAACAAGAACAGTAATGTGACCATCTAAATTGCTGAAATTGTGAATTCTTTTGTGGTTAAAGTGATATCAAGGACACCTATTTGTGGAGTCCTATATTTACTGGAACACTATCAACTGCAAAGGACAATTTGCATATATAACATATTCATACAGACAGTTTTTAGAGAATAATCACGCTCTTTCACTCTCTTGAGGCAAATCTCAGTAAAGCCCACCAGGTGTACAGGGAACACATGAGATGCCCCAGCACAGGGAAGTTACAAACCTTTGGCAAATTTTGCAACACGTTTCCTGGACCTGAATCAATGCCACCACTGCTGAGAGCTGCCAAATCATGCTGTCACGATGGTGAACTGAGCACCAAAGAGTACGGATGCTCCAAAACACTGGTGCAATGTCAGAACATCATAATGGCACAATGCTGCATGAGCGTAATATACCTGAAAGTGGACACAGTGCTTCTTACCTCATGAATCGCATTGAAGAGGCTCCAGTCAAAGTTTGTTAGTTCTAAGGCAAGATCCCAGGTGTTGATTCCCAAAATCCTCACAGACCTTTGCTGCAATTCCTCATTTTCAGCAAATGGGTTCTAAATCAATAGCAAAAAAATCCTCAGCAAGTGCCAAAAGTTCTGCAGTGAAACAGCTACTGAACCAAAGTACCAAACAGAGCTGAGTAAGTAATCTTCTCCTAAGTGCACTCTCAGGGCTTTTTCCCCCCACTAATCAAAATCAAGGAGTTATAGCCTATTTAATAAATAGCTCGAAACAGAAAAGGGGTCAATAGGATCAATGAGTTGCTATTGGATTAGGCCTTCTCCCTCTCTTTCTCTTTCTCCAAACCTTGAATATAAAACACTGACCAAGCAGACAGCATAATGAAAATAAAATCCCTGAAACTATCTGAAAAGAAAAGCCGAATTAAGACAGAAGGAAAATTTTGTATTATAAGATAAAGGAATCATTCTGCAAACACAGGTTTAGAATAAATACACACAACTCGCCTACCAATCCACCTTTATAAATAACATAAATCCATCCATTTTATGATTAATCCAGGCCAAAAGTAATCACCAACAAACAGTAAAACACAGTGGGTCCTGATTCATAGAAGTTACTTAGCATATTACTGTGGAGTACACTGGTACTGCTGGTGTTAAGGGTCCCTTGACTTTTCCATTATTAGCTTGGATTTTCAAAGGTTTGCATTTCTCCTGGGTTTTTTTACCTCGTCAGGCTGAAACTTGGCACATGAACCATCTGCCAAGATGAAAGATTATTCTTATCAGTTAAACCATTACTTTGGTGCTATGTTTCTGACAGTTACAGCAAGTTTTGCCATTTTTATTATGTAACTAATGAAACTAGATTGGCTGTCACCTGTCTGCACTGGAAACCTTCCCTTAATATTCGCATTTTTAGAGGTGGCTAGAACGCCGGAGATAATGGGGATGACAGATTACAATGATAGCTGTGTGTCAGCTCTTCGGGGCACATTGATCCAACAAAATGTAAATAGACATTTCTCATCCCTAGGATGAATGCACAGATCCTAGCGCTACTGACAACACGTAAGAGTCCGTTGCGACACCATCCCTGCGCTTTCCTCAAAAACATCTGCTTAATTAGCAGAAAACTGTTGAAAGGGTAATTCTTTGAGTGCCTGACCGTTCCTGCCTCACTGAGGTTTTGGGAAATCATGGAGAGAGTTTGCAACCCCAGTTTCTAAGGACAGAGGGAATGAGAAAGACGTGCTGCCCTTGGACCCACTCCCCCCTCAGCACCAGTGAGAGGATGGAGAGACAGACAGAGAGACGAAGGGAAGAGGACATACCACCAGGCATATATGCCAGCCACAGACTGACCATGCAGCTGGCACAACACTGGGGTCACACTGATGCCCAGTAATTTTGGTAGAACTCACATGACATCTATTTCTACATGTAGTAATTCCACAGAGTTTGTCCATCACCTTGTATGACTCTGTACCAGTCACTTTAAGTGTGACAGAGGCACAAGGTGTGTGTGTGCGTGTGTGTGAAAGTCACATGGGCCTTGAATAATCCTCATCCGATCCAGCCCTGTATAAGCACAAGTCAGCTTTTCCAGGCTGATGTAGATTGCAAGATTTAAGCTGTCCAGAAGCTTTGGTCTATTTCAAATTGATGAACAAATTCCATTACTGTTCAGCCAAATAACTGCTGTGAATGCAAGATATTTTTTTTTTCAGTTATAGAGCAGCTCAGTAAGCTTTACTAAGGAAGCAAAAAATAAATTCTGTATTAAAAAAGCCCTCTGAGAGGAATATTAAGTTCTTGATCTGGAGTAATACAAATCAAAAATGGGAAGTATACAATACAGATCCTTACCAAAGAATCGGTCAGATCTTTTCGGTAGACAAACATCCGACTGGATGTCTCGAAAGATTTTGAGATAGCCAAGTCATTTGGTTGTAGTTCATGTTTTTCTGTAAAAACAGAAAACAAAACACAAAATCTTCAGAAAAAGGAGTAAAAGCTGTATAGAAATATCAGAAAAACAATACAAAGCTACATCAACTTCTCGGAATGTAACTAAGCATCAAATCCAGTCCCTACAGGAACCATCATCTCCACGCTATTCAGGCACAATAAAGTCTCTGATGCTGGACTAGTGCACAAAAACTTCCAGCATCTGCTTTCAGCCTGGCCTTCACATAGGACAGAACAGAAAGAAACCCTTAAATCATCTAGTTTAACCTCCTATGCATTATAGAACATTTCATTTCAACCCAGTGTATCTACTGTAAATCTGACTTCTGTTAGAGCAAAGTGTCTCGGCCTCCAGAGACTCAGGTGTTGCATGTCACTGGCAGACAAGAGCAGGGGAGGAGATGGCATCAGTAGCCACAGCCATTAGACCGGAAAAGAAGTTTAAAGGTTCCCAGCACCATGAAATTCCCCCCATGGAGCAGAGCTGAAGAGTCCTTTGTAGTAGCGTATTTACAGAAATTCCTCTAGAGTAATTCATTTAGGAGACACCTGAGTAAAAGAGCAGGACACACCAAACTGGTAACAAAGAGAAAGGACTTTTTTTTGTCTCCACTTCAGAGTACTGGTTCAGCACTGGGCAACCCTGGATGCACCAGAGAAAGGTGTGGGCAAAAATAAAGCAAAACCCAGAACATAGCTAAAAAACTTCCCTGGGAAAACTGTCTCATCCTGTGGGCTCCAAGCAATCTTCTGGAGACCTGACACATGAGATTTGATTACAGTAACTGTACTAACGTAGACCCAAAAGCACTACAAGCACGTTGACAGCTACCTTGGACTTTTCATTGCTCATGAGGGAGCAGTAGGACCAGGAGGAGTCTGAGAGCCAAACACCATACTGTTTTCCCTCTTACCCATGCTCACACTGACACCAGATACATTTATGTTGAACAACCAGTATGCTTTTTCAAGGTAATTTTGAATAAAAAGACCTTGCTTGTTCATTTCAGGAGTACAATCAAAATGCATTCTCCAATGCTCATACTGCTGCCCTCCAAGTGGATGGCAGATGACAGTTCTGAGTCATCTAAAGAGCTAAAAACCAAACAGAAGCGTGGCAGGACGGTGTTTGTTGCCTGCAGCACAGGAGTAACTATGCATAAGAACAAAGATACCGAAATTGTGGTACCTCCAATTAATTCAGGCAATGTGACTAAATAACATTTTAGGGGTTACAACGGTCACGTACAAATGACAGTCCTATTGAACCCGCATTTTAATTATTGTTTCTTATTGAACAGCCAAGTAGCAACCACTTCTATTCTGTGGCTTTCTTGAGAACCAATGTGGTCTAAAGATAATAGTGTGCTTTGTTATTTAAGAATTGTTGGTTTTCTTTACCTAAGCAGGCAGTTAGCACCCGATTTATTGCTATCAGAGCAAACCTTGCCCTGCTTTTGACCAGGAGCACAAGACCTGAAAAACAACCGCAGCACAGTGATTTGGCAGTGCTGTAAAATGCAGTGGAGGCGACTGGGCACACACGAGGGTAAAAAGAGTATGCTTGCGAATGATGTAGCCTGTCTGGCCAGGACACCTACGAGTAATGCCCCTGTGTGGCTGCTCCATGCCCAGGCCCTCGATAGCCAGAGCGGGGCACCACCTCCCTGCCACCCACACTGGTGCTCTGCAAAAAAATGGCTATTTAATTGAGCTCAGCGTGGGGAGAAAAATGTGACCTTCCACTTCTGAATCAAATAAATAAACAGAACAAGGCAGCATTTGTGTATATTTCATTTAACTAGACTGACAAAGAAGTAGCAATGAGTGCTATATCTCTAAGGGTGCATCCTTTGTCCCAAGGGATCAATGCCAACTACTGTTAAAGGACAATATGGCCAAGATATTCCACACTCTTAGCCCCTTTTTGTAGATCCAGCTTCACATTTCTATGCACCTAGTTAAATTGCTTCCTTTATATTCCCTAAGAGCCAAAAGACACCACAATGAGCAAAACAATCTGACCAAAGAGCTTGAGACCTGCCAAAAAGAAAAATCAAAACCAAAGAAAACCTTGGGGGTTTGGCTAGCCCCTAGGATCAGCCCATGATCAGTCTGGTCTTCCTTAAAAAAAAAAGACAAAAAGCCTTTCTGTTCAATGAGAAATACCAAAATAATAGGCAGAAAATGTCAGTTGTAAGCAAGACGGCTTACAAAATATTGCTTAGATTGCTCTCTCTCTCAACTGTGCAAATATGTATGTCTCCCTCCTTTCTGCTGAAGAATATTCATTACCCATGCCATAAATGAGGAAACAGCCACACATATAGTACTTGTTATTCCCTTTTATATTTTTAAAGCAAACCATGCCTCATCGCCTTGCAAATTAATTTAAATGCAAAAGCAGGAGATTTATCTGTGGGGAAAAAATAAAATCTTGCAGTACTGCTGGAGATTGAGAGTCCTTTGCCCTCCCTTCCCAGCGAGGAGATGCCGTATCCAACAGTACCCAAGAACGAGCTGTTGCCATGGAAACGACTCTCTGGGAAGCAGCTCCTCATTGTTCCCGTGGTCATCCAGCTGTGGGCCCGCACAGGAACAGCTGTATCCTTGCACCAGAAAATGTCAGCCCTCCCTTACGCGATGCACTAAAAGGTAAGTAATCAGATGAAGTGAGGTTATTTACCACCAGAGAACGTGACTGTCACCAGTGCCAACTCCTCCTCCGGGTACTGGATCTTTTCTGCTACGATCTTCAGTATCTCCTGAGCTGAAGTGGATACTTGAGCTTTCACGCTGACATAGGAGTGCTCTGTTATATACACACGGCAGAAAACTGCACAAAGGAAGAAAGACACGCTCAGCGGTAGGCAGAGGCACCTGAACAGAGTAGGGGAGAAACTCGCAGACCCGATCACAGCAAAGCCTCGGCTGCCCGCCGGCTGCGGCTGCAGGAAGGCTGGCTGCTGCAGCCTGACCCACGGGGACATGAAACTAGGCATAAACATCACCATTTCCCCCCTTCCCACCTCCTTGCCCTGGGAAACTGAAAGGGCTAAGCAAATGGAAACAGAGACCCCCACAGCAACACCTATTTAAGACTTCCCACCGTCAGGATTTGTCACGGACAACCTCCTCTACCGCCTATCTTCTTTGCAAACTCAGCTGTTGCCATCTTTTCTCCTTTCCTTTTAGGTTCAGGTAAATTACTGTCTTTTCAGTATACTTCATATCCTCTGCAGAAATTATTTTGGACCTCTACGTCCACCTGGAATGGGAGGCTTCTCAAGAACAGCCCTTCATGCTCTTCAACCACTCCTGCCAGCTTATCTGTCTAGACATCTAAACTACTTGCATTGCCAGGGTATTTTAGCACCAGCAGAGGCTGCCCAAACAGCGATGCAATTAGTTCTGACAACTCTTTCCCTGAACCACTTGCAGCACACATAAAAGGGACTGGTTTGGAGAAATTCCATGGGCTCATCACTTCCTCTGAAGTCCATGAGCTGGTTGGGCTCTGGGAGGGAGATTCCCAGCAGTAATGCTGTGGTCAGCTCAGGTACTACTTTGTTGCTGCTACAAAAAGGGGTGTACGCTCCGCTCCCTCTGCTTGCCAGCATTTTAGGTTTACATCTTTTGCCGAGTTTGCTGTAGCCAGTTCTTTGAAATACAGCTGCCATACTTAAAAGGGAAGAAACAGAGCTGCAGATTCGTGTAAATATTTCAAAAATTACAACATCTGCTAGTAAGAATCACCACAACTCTTGGTTTCATACTCACTTCAGTGCTTAATTAAACTTTCCATTTCCTTCTACTCTGGCACTTCTTATTGCAGACAGGGTACAACCATGTCAGTGTAAGACAAAACTTTTCTTCTCCAGAAATGCTCCATTTTTAAATTATTTTTACTGACAGATGTATGTAGCAATAGCTCTTTGTTTGTCCTACAAATCTTCATAGCTTCAGGGCCCTTTCATTAACTAAGACCATGCCAGAAGTGGTTAAGAACTCTATCCTTGAGAATATTTTTTTTTTTTTTGTGTGTTGTAGTAAAGAAAAAATGAAGATGAGAAGAAAGGAGGAACTTAACATTTAACCCTGGGGAAGAAAAGTAATTTGATTCTATAATTTTTTCTTCACCTGTCTCTGCTGACAGACAGTAAATCAGATGCTGATCCTATGGCAGAATCTCTCTTTGGAATGGATATAACTCATGAAAAGATAGAGACATCAAATTGCACACTAAACTACTGGGTGGAAAAATAAATTTAAAAAAATCTGACAGAAGTATTTGGCCTCCATATGCAGCGTGCAACACAACTTGCCTACACTGAAATCTCCCTCTCTCTGTCGTTAGGGAAGGGAAGATGACAGCAACATGTTAATTTAGCTACCGACATATCCTTTGTTTCACATTGAACTAAACTAACCCACAGGTCAGGTTCTCAAGCACAACCATCCTACTGATTCTCCCAAAGCCTGCTCCCTGATGCACCTTCCAAATGTCCGGTCTGCGGTATCTATTGGCATGGACCATGTCCTCTCTTCCAGGAGCCTGTGCTGCTCCTCTGTGAGATGCAGAAGGGAATGCCAGTAGGAGGAAACAGCCATAGGCTACAGGTCACCCTGGTAATCCTTACATTAGGGGATAAAATGCCTCCAGTCAAGTGGCATTGCGCGGCTTGGACAGACCCATCCTCCCCAAGCACCACCAGTCAGCAGCACTCCATCGCACCGACTTAGGTGTCCACCCTCAGTGTCTGTCTCTCCTCTCCCCAACTCCACTTTTGCTATTTCATTCCCTCAATCTCACCATCTTCCGCGGCTCATGCTCTCAAGGAGCAAGATACGAGCAATTTAACCCAGTCGGGGCTGCCCTTGCTGGGTCCTGCCCTTCCTGTCCCCAGAGCCATGCAGTCAGTCCCCTCTCTGGTGCCAGCACACTTTGCTCCCCATTCACCCACGAGCTGTGTCCTACTTTTTAAGAAGAAGAATGAGTGTGGGGGTACTTATCCAGAAATTACATTTTTAGAAGCAGCCTTGATAACATAAACCTCAAATAAATTTATATTTGAAGCACGGAAACAGGATATCTATCAGCAGCACATATTACGTGGAAAGACTTGGCATTGAAGGAGCTCAGTTTTTATTCTGTCACAAACGAGCACTAAAAATATCCTGACTTCAAGTAAACTTCCGGACATTTGTTCCCAGTGAGAATCAAAGATATATCATCCTAGGGCGAGACTTCCAGGTAGGAGGTCCGTCTGCCTGTTCTCTGCTTGTCTACACGGTATTATCCTCCTGTCTGGTTTCTTCCTCCTACAGGCATTACAGGAGTGTGACAGCCTCACTGCGTTATTGCATTAGTAGTGAGGAAGGGAAATTGCATTTTGAAATGGTTGACATTAAAGTGAACTGACACCTCGCACTCCACACGGAGGAGACGTTTTCGAGAAGAGAGGGAACCAAGGCGGGTTCCCAGAGTTAGCAGATCCTGGCCCATTTCGTGTGAAAGGCTTATTCGTTCACCTTTTGCAACCAAGATCTAGGTCAAGAGACCAAGAGCATGAAATTGCACAGGAATAACGCCTGGTGGATGGGCTGCCAGCACTCCTGGGAGGCACACAGATCTGCTATAGGGCTGCTGGAGGAACCTGACAGGGGCAAAAAGCCCTTGAGATGTCATGTCACTCTTGAACCCCTGCAGCGTAGGAGGCAGGAAGGTAAACTTACACAATCCAGTCTTTTTTCTTTTGTGGACCTAAGGTCCCGTTCAGAAGCTGTATGTCAGTTTAAAAAAATTTACATTATGGGCAGCCCTTGAGAAACGATTTTGCAGTTTTGGAGTTTTTCCTCCACTCTTTCAATAATACTTACTTTCTTCTGTTTCATTCATGGTTCCTCTGTGCTGCAGCCAGTTCTCCTTTACACTGAACTGGTGGAAAAAGGTTCTATTCTGTGAGGGAGAGTGGGAGAAAAAAAAAAAAGGCACAACAGTGACTCTCTGCATCCTTGTCCTTTACAAAGCAGTAATTCACACAACACAGCATTCAGCCCATACATCTGGCCAAAAACGTTTCTGTATAGGAAATCCACCCACCCTTTCTTGGATCAGTGAACTGGGAGTTGCCTTACTAAATAATGGCCAAGGTGGGGATTTTGGAGGAAGCAGGACATGCCTAGGCTAAGCAGCCTGCATGATTCTAGGTTCTCTGTAGCGATGTTCAGAGCTCATATCTTATACACTTATTCTTATATATGTTTCCTACGTACCAACGGCCCGTTTAGTAATTTCACTACAATCTCATACTCTGCCTTCCATATTTCTGCAGTAACATTTTAAGCTTATTACACACTTCAGCTTCAGACCTGTAAATTTGACGAGCACAGCAATTCACCTCTGTGCGGTCTGTATGCCAACTTTCTCTGGCTGCATCTTCTCCTTCCTGTTAAATAGGCAGATTCATGTTCCTTTCTTTCTTTCTCTGTCCCTTTCACAACAAATCCCCCTTTTGCTCTGCTTACTTGACATCTGTAGTCAATGCCTGCACTCAGCCTGTTTTGCTCAGGTTGCTACATCTCTCCAGCCTGCTGGGGACACGCTCCCGGGCCTCTCCTGAATTCTGACATCTCAGAGCATCTTGTTAAGATGCTAATACTTTCACAGTCACTGCAGGTTAGCTCACATAGCTGATATCCAGGCTGCACCAGCAGGAAAAAAAAATTCCTTAAGCAACATTGCGGGTCTAATCTCACTGATGTACCCTGTCATGTTTTTGGCCACCAGTCACTTTCAATTGAGAAGCCAAGGAAGAAAGTGAAGCAGGCAGAAGAGAAGAAAGTGAGATGATAAGTTATCTAGCAACCAGCAACAATCAGGCCTGCATTACCTTTCGGTGAGGTGAATATTCATCTACAGTGCTGAAACAAAAAGGAAAATCCAAATTATTCTTTCCATCCAAAGATTAGGAAAAGGAAGTTTTAGCTATTAAAAAGTTTGCAGCATCAGAAAGTTTTTAACATTAAATGGTCACCACTGAATGGCTGCCGAGCTCCTTCAGGGAAAGCTAAGGGCATCTGGCTCAGCCAGAAAACTTTTCTGTGACTTCCACAATCGATGAAAGTGGAAAGCAATGCTGCCAGCCTGCGAGCTGCCAGAGAACACAGACACAGCTCGGGCCCCCAGAGCAAACAGTCAGGGTCACCCTCAGGGACACAGCTCTTTCCACTTCCCCAACAGCCAAACCACAGAAAAAAACTCCAACAGTTGGAAAAATGTGCCAAGGAAATATCTTTTACAAACACCATAATTATTAGTAAAAGAATAACCCTGGGACAACTATTGCACAAGAGATTTGCTTCTCAGTACTGCAGATTGCAGAGAGAGAACGAGAATGCAGGTACCATATGAAGTCACAGACTGCAGCTTCCGAGGGAAATTTTGCCAGCTTTTCCACAAAGTATCACTCTACTTGCAAGTCATCCCAACCAAAAATTGGTGGGAGTGATTGCTGAACCACACACACCACCCAACAAACATCAGAGAAGACTGAATAATCTGTCTTTAGTTTAAAGAAGAGATGATTTGTAAAAATGAATATAGTACTTGTATCACTCTTCACTTTATCTTTACTGAATTACAGCAAGATGACAACGAAAATAGATTACACTCTACATAAAAGGAGACTTGATCACAAATGTAATCAATACTTACTGACGACGATGCATCCCAAGTATCTTCTGAAATTCTTTCAGGTCCTTCTCAAGAATGGGATATTCATACACATCATCTAACACATTCCTGTATATCGTCTACAAAATAAAAACAGCATCTGCAAATATCTGCTAACTCAAACATAAATCTAAAGCATCACATCAGCGGTCTAAGTCAATTCAGACACTAGCCTACTAAAACAAATTTCATCATTATATTTATGCAACACCCATAAGGAGAGAATGTTCCTGTTCAAATTTCCAGACTGGTCAATACTCAGTTTGCCTTTGGAGACACACTCTTTGTATCATCACCAAATGAGAGGGCAAAGTGTTCGCACTCATTTGTCTACAAACAGGAAGATTTAAAACAAAACTTGTGGCTGTTACATCAAATCTGGGTTAGGTCAGAAGAACACATTCTGAAGCATGAGAACACACTACACCATCATCACTTATCCAAAATGATAACAAACAGGTTAATTTGATTAAGACTTTTAAAATGGATTATGTTCTCCTTCCCTTTTCCTCAAGTTTGCACACATTTTAAATTGCTTTGATGTCTCTCACAAACAAATAACAACATACTCCTTGTTGTAAACCAATAAATAAATAAATAAACCCTACTTCTTTTTGGGGGAGGCATTCTCTGAATATCATCAATCAGGAACCTGAGTTGAATGTAAAAGATAAAAGGTAGTCTTCAGAGAAGAGGTAAATAAACTGAATCGGCTCTCATGATTGAAATTATAGGAAATATTTTCTCCATACTTTTTCAGAATCTGCGCATAGATCCTTCTCTTTCCCTTTCAAGAAAATGAGGATCGTATGTATGAGCTGAGTCATCAGGTTTGCTTTGGCCCAATTAACACTCCTACATTCATAAATTTGAGCATGAATGGCTCTGGCCTAGAATCCTATATATTGTTTTTGCACGTATAACTTCAACCATCATTAACACTACTGCTGTTTAACATTGCACAGCAGCCTCAAGCAGAGAAATTATGTGACAATACGCAGTTACACACCTCCATGGCCAGAAAGACAAGCCTTGCATCAAGGTAGGTGCAACGCAGTGTAACCTAACTGACGGCTGGCACGGTGCCCCCTTTTCAGTATCATACTACACATCTAGTACCAAACAGCTCAAATCCTGAGGTCTCTGCTTCCATATGCACTGTGTCCTACTCCAAAAGCAAAACACACAAATGAAGAAAAAAAAGGAACCTCAAAACTTTCTTCAAATTTAGTTCAATGTTTCACCCCTTTGTCTTGAGTGAATGACTGAAGAGAGCAAAAAGGCCCTTAAGAAGATCTCCAGTTGCAGACAAAGAGTTTCATCAGGAAAGGTGGAAGATCCTGCAAAGTCTCCTAAAATACTTTCATCTTTCAACTAGCAAGGGGGGGGGGAGGGGGGGGGGGGGAATAATCGACAACCAGATGGATCTCAGGTCAGCAACAACATGGCTATTTGCAAATTTACAAGGGAATTATAAAAGCTTTTGGAACTGATTCAGAAAGATCAGAAGATCCTTGCTAATAAGCAAGGACATAATTTTGTTTATTAAAAACACATAAAGGTGTGCAACTCTCCGTGTGCACCTGACAAACACTGTGGAATAGCATTTCACTCCTCAGTCAAAGCAGCATCTCTTACATGGACGACAAAACTCTCTCTTTGTCCGTGATCCTCTGGATACTGACTGTGGACTCTGTTCTGGCAGAGACAGCCATTGCGTCTAGAGAACCTCCACGTCTTTGTAGTTTTCTTACTTTCCTAAATTTTCCCATTTTTTAGAGAGCACGGAGTTCTGTAAGTTTCATATCTGAAACTAACGTTTTTGACATTGAATGCATCGACATTACAGATTTTCTGTTCAAGCTGTCTCTAAGGCATTCAAGGAAGAAACATGTAAATCATTTTATACTATAGATTTTGCTATTGGGGCTTTTTAGACACAGTATGGTAATTAAACAGCGCCGAAATGCATCAGAAAGTGTTTCAATACCTTTAAAAATTGTTTTAAATGCTCATCTTCATGTAACCAGTCTTTGTAGAGAGAAGTCCACTGAGACACCAAATGCAAGACTTTCCGTTTCCTACAGGACACATCAGAGTCGTCTTCTTTCCCTTGGTGGTTCTTGGCACAATAGGTATAGAGTAGGTTAAGGAATAAATACTAAGGTCTCACTGAAACTTAAAAATTAAGCGATGGAAAAGGCTTTGCAATCATCCCATTTGCTGATGAAAGATTTTTTCACTACATTGCTCAGCTTTATATGTTTATCCCATCTCCAGCTTTAGGAGTTTCATCAACTTTTTGGCATTAAATGCTCAGTAATAGAAATGTCATTTCACCCCCAGTGCCAACAGGATTATTTTTTTTTTCCTTTATAGATTAGGGAGACGAGTCTATAAAAGTAAAATCAATTCAAAAGGAATTATACCATGTTGAGTCATATCTTTTCTGTGGAACTGTGAATGAACCTTTGTCCTGCACGCTGATGCCAACGTGAATGTCTGTGGGAAGGAGGACAATGCATCATTAACAGTAACAAAAAATCCTAGGCAGATGAAGTCAGTTTCTTTTTCCCTGCACAAATTACACTATCTGCAGAAATAACACTATTAAAATAAAAAGGAAGGTGAAAGGATCTATTTCCACCATTGTTCTCTATTCACAAAGCAGAAACACAAAATGACAGAAGATCCATGCTTTGTACATTGTTCCTGTCCTGTCACTATTCTTTCTTTGATTAGATGAAAAGATGATGTTTTCACCATAAAAGCTAAGGAGGAAAAAAAAAGGGGGGGGGGGGGGGGGGGGGCCGGGAAGAGAAAAGCAAGTTCACTCAAACAATACTCCACAGATTATGGAAGTAACTGGAAATGCAAGAAAAAAATTCTTTTACCTCCAAATGAGTTAAGACTTCTAAACTGTATCATTTGATATAAGGAGCAGAAACTGTATAATACTTATTCTTCATTTTTTCTCTTCACATATTCTGAAATGCATTACAGAGATACAGGTACTCTAAGAATTAACATATAGGTCTGTACAGGTTTTAACCCCATTTTAAATGTTATTTTGCAACAGAAAGGTTTACGTATCTCTAAACAAGAAGAGCAGACATGAGATTGCACAGCTACTATGAGCTAGGCATCTGCTTCAATACATCTTTCAAGCATTCTTATGAAGTAAGTATGCACATACACAAATGTGTATGTTTTGGATACAGACTTATTCAGAGGCAGATTTGGCTTTGTACATTCAACTTCAGAGCAGGAATTTTCTGTTTATTGACTCCTCAGCTATGCAAATTCTAAATGTTTTAATAGGTGAATGTATATCTATATATTTCTAACTCTCTATTTACAGGCACTTGCCAATTAGGGGAACTTGTAGCCAAATTTGGATTTAATGTTTCCAGTTTAATCTTCTCGTCCACAACCCATTTGAGTTAAGAAAACAATATAACCTGAACTTTGGGAACATTTGAATAGAATTCCAAGTATTGTAAAACCTTATGAAAATTGGACTGAAGAGACCCTGAAATATCAGTGAAACTAGTCCATCCAAGTCCACCCTAACTAGTTTACCCTAAGAGAGGCTCACATATACCCTATGCTATCCTTCAAATATATTTTCTAGTTTCTTCTTCTTAATATTCTGCAATATCAAAGATTCTACTATCTCATATTTTCCACTCCGGTGTTTCTGTTCTTAATGTAAAAACCAAAATATTTCCTAGTATCTAACAGGAAACTGGTTTACAGCAATTTAATCTTACTGCCTCTTGTCCCATTTGGCATTGACATGGGAATAGATTCTTCCCTTCCTCTTTAGGTACCTGAAGACTGTCTCGTTTATAGTTTCCCTTTTTTCAGTAAAAGAATCCCAATTCTTTCAATTGTTCTTTGTAGGTCTTTTTTCTAGAACTCTGATAATTCCCATTGCTCTCTTCTGAAGTTTCTCCTACTTATTCATGCATTTCGTGGGGTGTGATGCCAAAACCCCAGGTGCGGCCCACCTTCTAAGCATGCCATAATAAATATTAGACAATCGTTCTCTTTCTCACCATTTTTACACGCAATACCAAAATAATAACACTGGGTTGTATTTCAATAACATCAATATGCAAAGAGCAAAATTAATTATCCCAGGCATTCAATTTACTATGTTTGATACAAGGCTTGACAATATACAAACCTAGGTTTAAGTGTGTGACCCCTGTTAATACAACACTTAATAAAAGGATATTGCCTCAGAAGTGCCTGGCACAAGTCATCAGTCGTCATGAAGACTGTATATGTGAGAAGGAAGTCATCCAGGAGAGTTTCTGCAGAGGAAGACAAAAAAGCCCAAGGTACAATACATTACTGAGAGAAGGAAGAGAGTATCTACTCCTGTTAGTGTGCATGGCAGGAATAGGATCATCCCCCCCCCCCCCCCCCCCAAAAAGGTTCAAAGCATACAGAATACATCAAACCAAGTTTCAAACAGTTAATGATATGTCGCCACTGCAGAGGTCAGATCCTTTCTTTAACAAGCACATCATCAGTTCTCAAAGAACTAACAAGCACGAACATGCACAAAATAAGCCACCATTCACGAACTAGTAAGAGAGTCCTTATCATGAACACCACCATCCTGGTCGGCTCTGCTGCATGCAAAGCAACCTTCCCAACAGCTAAGTTGGTCTGGAAATTCAGAAGCAAAGCGCTTAGTAATAGGAGAGAGAAAACTGTGATTGCCATGTATCGCGATTAACATCTACGCACAGTAGTTGAGAACCATTAAATAAATATTATTGAAATCTTTAGCTGGTTAGTCTTGTGGGCATCACTGTAAGTGCTGAGAAGTTTTCTCTAATGTTTATTTAATTACATTATTGAAGTTTTTTTCTGCTTCTGACCTTCCTCCACCTGGTTTCTATCATACAAAAATGGGCTGAAGGTACTTGCTGACAGACCATCTCTACCCACTGCAGTTGTAGCACCTCAGGTTGTCCGGACGAAAGCACTGCCAGTTCGGATCTCAGCGTAATTTTCTCATTCCTCATTCCCATGACACACTAGTTTTAGGATTTTTCCAAACCTTTAAACAGCAGGGAGGCTGAAAGGACTGGGTTTGCTCTAGGATGAGAGGGCTCAGGGGTAATCTTGTGGTCTTCAACAACCCAATAGCAGAGTAGAGATAAGACCAAGTCAGACTCTTCCTCGAGGTGTGCAGCAAAACGACAAGGGGCAACCATCAGAGTTTGCAATAAGGGAAAATTTGTCTAGATACAAGGGACTTTTTTTTCTTTCCTCCTGTGAGGAGACTCAACCACTGGGACAGGCTTCCAAGACAGACCGTAGAATCTCCAACATCAGCTATATTCAGGGCTTGCCTGGGCAAAGCCCTGAGCATCCTGGTCTTACTAGACCTGCTTTGAGCAGGGTTGGACCAGATGTCTTCACAGATCCCTTCCATCTGAAATTATTCTATAATTCTTAAATAAATTTGCTTCCAATTTTAGTAAATTACTCATATATGATGCATGATCTAGGAATACATTTGTATTTGGTTCACAAATAACAAAATCTTTAGTTTTCTGCAGACAGAAAAGAGAATTATATTGGTGTTTTTAACCCCAAAATAAAAATGTTTGTGTTTGGTTTTTTGGTTTTGTTTTTTCTTCCCAAGACAGTAAGATTTTCCTCCTCAAGTTTTGAGGAGTTCCTGTTCACTGTATTTCTTTGAATTTCAGCAAATATACTGCGTTTCCTTTAACAAGAAAACAGGTTTGCACCACCTGCTTTATCAGATAAGAACACGAACATGGACAGAGGCTGAAAAATAACAGAAGTAACTCTGCTTATACTGCAGAGCACAAAATACTTTACCAGTATAACTAGTTGTTACTAGTTAGTACCAATTATCCAGTTGTGATTTAAGTGGCAGATTTACAACTGCAAAGACTAAGGACTGCACTGTAGCTCGCACGAGAAAGGTAAGGCTGAGCCCTGATTTCCTTATCCTGATTTTCTCGCTATTTGTTTGTGATCTGTTCCAGTCCAAGCTAGTGCTTGTGTATGAGCGTGCAACTGAGAGCATCCCAGCAGCTTTTCACGCCAAGGCTGCAATTTCACAATAATTTAGACCAATTTCAGTTACAGCTGCCTTGGACTTCCTTGTCAGTCAATTATTGACCCCATAGCTGTGGTGCAGGATGGCAATAAGAATTCATCCATGTATCATTCAAAGCCAGATATCATGCGGCTGTCACATGGAAGGATAGCTAATGACATCCCACCCTGTGAGCATGAGATTCAAAACACCTCCATTGTCTTTGAAAAAAATAAATAAATCTAGCTAGATCAATGCATTTAACACAGCTGGTCTAGAAAGAGTCCTGATCTGAAGACGCAGAGCTAAAACCCCTTGCATTCAGAAACAAAACAATTACATTCTTTATATTTCACCAACATTGTTAAAAACGGTGGAAAGTATTATCTCTGTAGAAAAAGAATATTTTGTCTCAGTAAATGAAAAGACATTGTGAACAGCTTGTTCTCTATCTGAAAGGTCATCTATTCATTCTGTTGCACATCTTTTGGATGATACAATGCAGCTATTAAAGTTGGAGGCTTCACAAACATTTATTTGGAAACTGTTGTTCTTGAAGTCAACAGCCACATTTTAGTTCCTGACCAAACTATGTGACTGTGCAGTAATCCTCATGAAGTCAAAGATACATTGACTACAGATTATCTCCACAACTTTCTACTCTGTACAGGTGATATCTGAGTTTCAGGAATACACAGCCATGTGTACGAGCTGAAGCAAAACAAGAATGTTTATCAATGAACTTTTGCAATTGTTCAAAATAGCATGACTTTACCATACTAACTGCTGTTAAAATACCAATTATGAGTCTATTTTTAATACCTGATCATCTGTTTTCCAGAGGTCTACCTTCAATTCTTCCAGCACCCCAAAGCATTGGGAGCGGGAAGAAAGGTTGGTTTGTTACAATTTGAGCTTTTTTGCTTAAACTTCTTGCAAGAACTATGCTACAGATAATCCTAATGCAATTCTCTCAAAAAAATTAGTGAAGATTAAAATTGTATGTTTGTTCATATAGTTTACAACTAGTTTTAAGCTATCTGTTCATCTCCCTCTCTCTGCATGCTTAGTCACACATCTATGTATTCAGTCTTTGGCTTCTAACAACCTTATCAAAACAAGGTATATCATTCAGCCAATTTAGTCACTCATATGTATACATAGTGATTTCTTTTTCTTCTAAATGCAGAGGAAATGCTAAGAAGAAGAAGAAGAATTCACAAATTGTGATTCCAGTAGCTTGTATATAGGCTAGATCTCTTCAAATCACCTCTGAACTTGTTTAGAAGTTTAAACCCTAAAGGAATGTTTTGAACAAAATAGTCTCGATTCTATGTGTGGTCCATTAATAGGACCACTCAACTGTTAAATTACTTTAACAAGTAAGCAATGAAAGTGCTTTTGCTAGATTAAATATCTATTACCAGACATCACCTAAAGATTCTACAATAATATTCATATTTTAAAATGCCTGCACTAGCCTGTAGGTACTTCCCTGAAGTCCTGTACCTATCTTCTGTGTTTTCTTCCTAAATGCACTGTAATTTAAAATCATTCCAGAACAGTTTGTCATGCCATAGAGAGGACACAAAACCTGAGGGTGTACTGACTCTTCAAAAATAATTTGTTCAAAACAATTACACACTGCTCAGATACTTTTGGACATTAATACATGCCCACAAATAATGATTTGCTGGTCTTAACCTGCAAACAGAGAGAAAGACCAAGCATGAGCGAATTTATTCAGAGCAAATTTTTCATTCTGTGTTGCTAATGGCCACTAAGAGCAGCAAATTTGAATGAGGAAGGGCTCTAAGTGTACAAGTTGGGCTGATAATTACTAACAGAAGTCTTTCTGGCCTTTTTCTGTTTAGTCACAGTTGATTTAAGAGTTAAAAAAAGGCAATTCCAGTCAAGTCATTAATTATTTACAGCACACCATACCCCCACTCAGAATGGCGCTGAAATGCATACCTCTGCTTTCAAATTTTACTGTGTCCCAGTTTCTGCATAAATTTGTGACCATCTCCCCCATTATTCCCACAGAAAAAGTTTTTCTAGTATTTGTAGCAAACAGGGAGAACAAAAGGCACAGTAATAGTTGGGAAAGAAAAACTCCCATTGGAAAGGAAGTCTTTGTGCAAAAGCCTGTGATGCTATGCTATTTTTTTTAATTTCTCCTCTTCATGAATTTTTTATTTAATCATTTTCTTCTAGCCATCAATCTAATTTTTCTTTGTTCCTCAAAATTTTCCTTTATTTGGCTAAGCAATTATTACAAAGTATGGAGTTAGCTTGCAGCTACGGAATATTTCATTTCAAAGACAATTTCAAGCATTTTAAAGCTTCATTAAGACATGCAACAGCACCAGTGCAAGTTCAATGCAGCTCTTTGGGGGCAGCCTTAGGCAGCAATCTCACTACACTGAATGTGTGTGAGTATTGTAGGCATAAAAATAATAAAAAAGCAGGCACTGTGCTTGTTTGTTATTAAATAATCAATTCACACCAGCTTCTCCTGAGATAGCTTCTCACGGGCTGTGTCCTCCCCCGCTTTCCCCAGGTGAAATAAGGCAGCATAGACACCAACTTCACTGGGAGCAGTTAGGACTGCTCTTCCCATCTTTCTGTGATATACAAGTCCTTCTGCAAGATATCCTCAGGGTGGCTGAGGGATGGCAAGAGCAGTATATAGACATGGGATGTTCTGACACACGTGAATTACCCAGAGAACATTTGCTTTCAGCTAATTTTCAGCTATGTCCAACTAAAGGACCCAGCAATATGTCCACAAGAGAAGTAGCAACTGTATTGCACGGGTAAAGTGATGACAGCCAATTGCAACAATGGTGTATTTGGTGGGGAAGGGGGATCTTGAGTCCCAGAGATGACAAATGGTCATATAGTTGGATAAACAACACATCGTATATTGCCCTGTACTTAAAAAAACAGAGTTCCCTGCTGCTTTCCATGTGTCCACTTACCTCTCTAACCAGATCAGACCCTTTCTTTCCAAGAGCGCAACTCTTCAAATATTAACTCAATGTGAGGGCATGTTTTTAAATGCCAGGAGGGCAGAATGGGTTTTTCACATGGGTTTACACACCAAATTTGATTTTTCAATGGTTTCTTCTCTCCCTTCTCCACCCACTTCTGTGGGCAGGGTATCAATTACTAAGCCTTAGGACAGAAATAAATACAGATCTGCAGCCAGAAATCATCCGTGACACACATTTAACAAATCAGGACAGGCAGTAGACTTCATGGCGTTGCCATGTCTAACACCTGTAAGCTCTTCTCAAACTTGAGCATTCTCTTAACCTACCACAGTGGCACAAGGCACCAGTGAAGCAGTCTCACATTAATAACTTGTTACACAGACATGAAGAGACTTAATCTAAAGGAAATGCCTTTGCCAAATGGAGGAAAAGTTAAATTATTTTTATTAAATTATTTGACGATAGTTTTTAGAAAGCAAATATTTCGGTTTAGCTATCACCTAGCAATTTGTACATCCACATATTATTTACTAGTATGCATCTGCACCAACCAGCGACTTTAGACCATCACAGCTAAAACAATACTGTATAAAGATTTACATTACAAACATGTTCAATAGTTCAAACTGTATTCAGAATATACCTATTGCTCTATCGCTAATATTAGACACCCTGTCCAGCTGAGCCAGATATAATTATTCCTAATGCCAGCACTGAGTCATTAATCCCTTTTACCCACAAGAGATAACCTGAAGACAAACTCCAGTTCGTCCTGGTTTTCTGATCACCCTGTTACATCCTGAATAGTTTTTGTTTTGCTGCTTCTCAATAGCTACCACCACCAACAACAAAAGAATTGGTGAAAAATAAGACAAACAAGTCCTCCCACTTTCAGTGACAAACTGTGATTGCCAAGGTGACAAGAACCATTCTCTTTTTGATAATGGACTTCACAGAGCAACTTTTCACATCCTATTCTACACACTCTACAGAATTTCTACTCTATGCACTCATCCTATACTCTCTATAGCATTTCTGCTTCCGTGTTCTTTCCTCTCCATTACACGCTTATTTAAATATTAAGAAAAAATAAAGCTATGCAAAACAAGAAGGCCAACAGGGTTTTAAATACACAATGCTTAAATCCTTTTTCTTATAATTACATGGTTTATAAAAGGTAACTTCCTTTATACAGAGGAATATAAACACATCGACTGTGCATATAGACTCGATATTCCTTTATCTGCAGACTGTCTATGTCATGTACTGTTAGTTAGGGAAGGGTAATAATAGTGAAATCTGTTAAACTGCAAAGAAAAATAACTCATCTGGGGTGGGGTTTTTTTGAAAGCTTATCACCACTCTGAACCCAAACACCTTCCACTTTGCACTGTACAAATCCATTGTGAATGGCTGTGCAAGAATTACAGAAAGATTTAAGGGTTTTTCAGACTTGTATTCCACACTAAATCGGATTAGAAGAAAATATAGATAAAGTACTGGAATGCAAGTCTTTTTCCACTTTATGCAAAGTAGCTATTCGGCTTTCTCCAAGGATTTGCTGGAGGAGGCCAAACCTGTAGGGAACTGGAAAAAAATTTTTAAAAAAATTGCCTGAATGAACAAGCCACTGGAATTCATGGTTAACTTGTAGGTTAAAACTATTTCGTTAAACTATTTTGTAGTGTCAGTTTGGCAGCCCTTATTCATGCTACAGAGCAGTTGTGGTTTTCACTATGACAGAATTAAACTGAGTAAAAGGATGAAAACTCCAGTACTGAATTAAAAATATTACTCTCTGAATCTCTGCTTTCCAAGCCGAGGAAATCACTCAGTGTCCTTACTGCTCAATTTATCTTTCAGAAACATACGAAACAGGAGGAGATCGTAATATCTTCTTCATTATGAAGCACGTTAGAACCGGACTATAATGTATTGGTGGGCAGGGTGTAGGAACCCCAGCAGCATGAAATGTGAACGGGAGTTACACACACATTTTTCAAACATCAATGCAAACTCTGAGTTTTGTGCGGTAATGAGACCTCTTTGAAGTTTCGGAGGGATTTTTTGAGAAAGACAAAGATGGAGAGAGAAATAAATGTATTTTAGAGAACATACAATAAATTCTAAAACTCTTTAGCTATGCCATTTCCCATTTGTGATAATACAAAGACAATGGGATGACCATACAGTCAGGTCCTGACATCCCCTTATGTTAATACACTTATCAGCATTAGCCAGAATTCCGAACTTAGAAATCACCAACAACTTCATAATTTGCTCTCATTTACATTCACTACATCATCTCTGCCTTGCAGGATCAGCCACTTCTCTAATGTTCAGTGAGGCTCATCCTCCAGAGTATATTTGGCGAAAAAAAAAAAATACCAAAACCAACTGCATCCTTTAGGGTTTTTGTCTTTCTGAGTACAACCAAAAAGCTGGCCTCAATTATGCTAATGCACCTTATGACTTCAAAGCACATACTGAAAATTATTTTTTTTTTCAATAAAATATTCGCTGATGGGGTTAGCAGTACCACAACTGCTCAGAAATAGTTAAAACTTGCATTTCTCACAATCGTCAAGAAAAGCAGCCCTATGAGATGGGGTTACAGCTGGGCAAACAGACAGATGAGCTCCCTGTGCCTGAGTAAAATGGATGCTGATTACTTACTATTCTATAGGGAATAGACATTTTTTTGCTATTTTAAATATTCACTCACTGAGTTCAAATTAAACTAAATGAGGGCTCCAGCACAGCATTTTCAAGTTTTTCAGCCTCTCAGTGCTGAAAGCTTTTAAGCTTGATAAATTCTTGTCACCCCTCTTGCTCCTTTCTGTAAAATGAGAAAAATCATAATCACACCGCAAGGCAGACACTGCTACATGTAGAATTTTTGCATGTTTTGGGTCACATAATACTATGCAATGCTCTGAAACCTTTCAGCAATGCAAATGCATGTCCAGCCAGTTGTAGCTGTAATCAGAAAATCGCTTGTTCCGCAGAAACGGAGAAATAATTTGAGGGCAACTCTTTTCAAAGATAGGAGTCTCTCAATAATCTGTAATTCCACAGCAATTTACTAAAAATGTCAGGATGTTTCCGAGTACAAACAGTAAATGCAAACTGCTATCATTACTATCTGATCTAGCAAGATATTGCTCACGTCTGAGAAGCTGCTGAGTGTTCTCGGATCTCCCTTGCATTCAGCAGATGGCAATGGCGCTAAGGACCTTGCAGGATTAGCCCTTAATCCAAAACCAAATCCTCTAAAAATGCTGTGCCACCATGGACACAGCATGAAGCAAAAAATGAAAATTATGTTGAGAAAGAAAGGTCAATGGAAAAAAAGAACATCGATATATAATTTGCTGCTAATGTGTTAAAACAATTATAGCAGTTATGTCATCTAACCACCGAAGCACCGAGAAATCAATGCACAAAGGAATAAAGAGCAAGCCATTTATTTCTGGCATTAGGTTAGAAAAAGAAAATACATAAGGGCAAGATATTTAACCTGTACAACCATAATTTTATTAGAGCACAAAAATCAGAACAAGGAATAATTTCTAAGGTCATCTCCCAGAGATTTCTGGCAGTATTTTAACATCTGCAGAATGAATCAAACACATTCTGTCTGGTAAGGTCAAAGATCCTCCTAAAGTTGCATTCCAGTTGCTGCTATCACATGTATTGGAGCAGTTTCGTATTTTGTTTGAGGGACAAAAAGCCCTGAAACCACAGGCAGAGAGCAAATGTCAAACTTGCCTAGCTTTAATGAGGCACTAATTTTTCCACACAGAAATCTGAAGCTCTTTTTTTTTTTTTTCCCCAGGTAGGAGGGAGCCCTGGTGATTAATGTGCAGCTATAATGGTCGGAGTTATTTGAAATTATTGGACAAATCCATTACGCCTCATACATTTCAAAGTATTAGAAATATTGCCTATAGCAGTCACCCTAAGATATTGCTGCTTTTTGTTTAAAAAAGCCCTTGACTACTGCAAATAAAACACTCAAGCTTTCCAGGCAGTGAAACTTCACTTGACAGTAAACCGAGGTATTTTAAAGCACATGTGAAGTCCTCACACAAGCCTTGCTGCAGAAGGCAGCCACTCCTTGTTCGCATCAGACATCTCCCAAAGTACTTTAGGAGAAAAACCCATCCTCCCTTTCCATAAGCCAGCCAGGCCAGGATTGCCTGAAGCAGCAGGACCGAAGATAAAAGATTTAATGGTTCCCTTTCATCCTTCTGTCTGGGGTCCAGCTGCCTTATGGGGCAGAGGAGATGGGCACAGATGGGCACGCACACAGCTGTCCCCCAGCAACAGACAGCAGTGCACGCGGTGGGGGGCTGCATCGCCTGTCCCCTCTGCCGCTGCCACCCTGGTCCTACCAGGTGAGTGCTATGAGATGCTCATGGCTGCTCAAGTCTTTTCCCATGTCCACCAGCTCAGCACACACACAAGTCTAAAGGGAACTCTAAAATTAGACTAGACATGCAACTTTTAGAAAGTTAATATAAAGGAAGATGTACTTAATCTTCATTCTTTTCATCTTTGCTGTCCAACACTCGTATATCATTGAAGAAGAACCAAGTTTCAAGTTCAGCATGTCTTTCTCATTGCTGAATTGGAAAATCTATTCCTAGGAAACAGTAACCTTTAGATCTAATATTATATGTAAATATAAAAATTTAATCACATCTTCAAAAGAAGATTGTGAGTTCTTTTTTTTGGGCTCTTCAACTCAATACTTTGAAAGAGCCTACTTTTCAGTGCCATTTCTGAGAAAACGAACCCAAATTTTCTGTTTACAACCCCAAAATAACATACATATATATATATATATATATATATATATAAAAACATCTTAATTGGCAGTATTTTCAAATATATAATAAGTTAAGACTATTAGCCCCAAAAGTTTTACCTTCAGTACCTAATGACAGCCTCCAAAATCCACTGTTTGGACAATATCCAATCCGGCAGATTATGACAACTACAGTATAGTGACTAGAATACATTCCATACTGATACATAATATGGATAAAGGACAGCTCAAACTACACGTGGCAATGCCACATCCAAAGCTCTGCAGGTCAGGTGCAATGCTTAGACTCCAGCGTGCAGTGTTATCCCCATCACCTGCTGCTAACTGCTTTCCACACCAACCAGAGGGATAGGTCCCTTAAGGGAACAGAAATGTACGGATCCGCACTGTGTATTTTTAAAAGTGTTTAGCAAGAAGCTTTGATCTATTATTTCCCCCCTACAAAGCAGCAAGGGGAAATTTCTTTGTGCTTCGGCCCAGGGAAGAAGATATAAGAAGAATCCTGTTTGCCCCTGGGAGCCAAATTATCATAAATATGCTAAGCAGTGCAAGCTCCCCAACATGTGGCACTGGAGCATGTGCAGTAAACATCACAGCATCTCTTCAGGGAAGCCTAGCAGGACAAAGCCTCCACTGGCAAAATGCTCCTGGCTTCTGTAGATTTGGCAGAATCGCCTACAAAGGGAATGATGGCATTTTCATCTGAGCAAGAACCGTTGGATTTGGTCCAAATCCATGCCAAAAATGGCAATAACATGCACTAGACTAACGTACAGACCACTGACTTCTTCCAGCATGCGAAACAGCGGTGCACTGGGTCAAGCAGTGGGACGGTTTTGGTGTATCGGGTCGCACAGACTAGGCTAGGGTCTTGCAGCTGTGGCCCACTGTCATGTAACCTCAAAAGCAGAGACCCCCTTGCCAACATCTTCTGACGTATGGAGGCCAAAAGGCCCAGCAAAGGCGCTGCTTGGCTGTGATGAGGCTCTGCTAGGGGGCAAGGAGGAGGAGGGAATACTGGAGGGAATCTTGCAGACCCCATAGGAGACAGGCATTAGCATACTGCAATGTCACTGCAAGCGCTGAAGGATGCCACTTCCAGCATTTTGCTCCAGGGTATACAACAGTTTAAGCTGATAGGCACAGACTGCTCTGATACCTCTGAAATAACTTATGCAATAGCTAAACACCTACAACGCACAGCAGAGACCTCCTTGTACTGGGAGGCAGACAGCGGGAAGGACACGTGGCACCCATAAAAACCCCTAAAACCGAAACAGGGCCGTACTTGCATCTTGCATTTCTCACACTAGCCTTCCTCCCCGCTCCCCGGGGCAGTGAAGCACAGCTTCACAGCATACACCAGAACCACCAGCGTCAGAGCACTCATAAGGCAGCTGCATTTTGCCTCCCCGTGTGGCGAATGGGTTCCAAAAAAAACCTGATGAGTTTCATGATGGTGGTGCTAAAGCACAATGTTACATTAATTGAAGACTTATTTACATGATATATGTCCTTAAATTATGAACCTGAAATAGTACCTGCTATACTGAGACACCCAAATCTTTCCAATGACAGGTTAACATGTAATTAAAGACAGCTTTTCTCCTTATTGTTACAACCTAATGGAAGACAGCAATAAAAAAAATGCCTTGTACATAGCCTGTGTATATATTAAGAACATCTGACAACTTCAAACTATCAGGTTTGTCAGTACAACCCTGTACTGACAGCAGAATGAAAGAAATAATAAAGGTTCTTGCTTGCACGGTTTAAAGATCATACAGGGGTAAGACACGAGGAACAGACATTATCTGGAGTTCAGCTACTTGTGAGTGTTGACATACCTGCACGGGCGTAATTCCCTACGGCAGCAGAACTGTGTTCTTGTGCAAGGACCTCTGGCTGCTTGCAATACACTGTAGTTCAACATTACACTTTTGAGAAAGAACACCTTTTTTTCAATAATTTCCAAACTATTGTCACACATCGGAGAGCTCAGCATTAGATCCTTGATTCAGCTGTACCGTAACTACTCAGAGATTTTATTTTCAGTTAAATAAACCAGGGATATTAACCAATTAACTGGATGAAAGCCCAGGGGGGTAATTTTCTAGTGATGTATATCCACTTTTGCCATTATTTCAGATTTTTAGTGCTATTTATTCATTTAGTCACATAAAATACACCCAGAACACAACTCTCGGATAGATATAACTTTGGACTGGTATAGCCCAGCTTTCTTCTTTTGTATCTTTCTTTTTCAAGTCTTATGAGATACTGTATCTTTCATGCACAAACTGGAAAGCATCTAACAGAAGAGATGCATTCTGTACCTTGTAGAAATTGTCCAGTTTTTACCCCTTCATCAACAGTGCCAGCTGTTCCTTGGGCTTCCACAGGGCACAGAGGAATCTCCTTGGTCCAGACCTTTCTGCACAAGCATATATGAACCCAATGCAGTGTTTAGGATGAAGGTAAAAATCATGAACTGCAGTAACAGATAGGATACTGTTTTAAACTGGGCCTCATGGCTCATCTGCTCCATGACCACGTTTCACTACTACGCATAACAACATCTGGCCATGACTGGCACTTGCTGCCATCTTTCATTTCTATAGCTCTTTTTGGCCATAAGTGCCAGCACGGTTTTATAAAACGTGCTTTATTTTTCTAGTTTACAGAGAAAGGGAAGCAGACATGGGATCAGCAGAGAGCTGAGAGTACGAACCCAGTGTCCTCACTCCCGTTCTGCTCATTGCTCCATGGTCCCAATGCAGTGCATTGGACCTCCTGTCAGTGAGGTCAAAGCCACCAAATGTGAGATTCAGAGGGTGATCCCACTGCAAATCACCTTTCCCTATCATATTTCCCAATGTTTTTCAAATTAAATAGGCTAACAGCAGCATACTTTCTACTTTCCTTCAGCATTTCTTTTTCTTTCTTGTTCCCTAAAGGAAAACGGCTTTTGCAGCTGAACTGCCTGTCCAACTCTCTGTCAGTCTTGTTCTCCCTTACCCCCATAACTTTTGAATCTGTTGACAAATCTCAACCAAATTTGAGACAGGGCATCAGATTTTCAAAGATACCACGTTCCTATAAGTAATGAGAGTAAGTGCATCCATAGAAGAAAGAGAGAGCCAAACAATATTGTTCCACTGCAGTAAAGGCTGCCATGTAAGCACAGCTATGTTTGTAGACATAAAATAACTCAGCTAGAAGAGATGAAGCGATAGCGCCTCAAGCTGCTTGCTAGGAGGACTGCGGATTTTTGATTAAAAGATACAATCTCAAACACTGGGACTACTAGCATCACTGAGATAGAAAGCCTCCTTATTTAAAATTCTGCAAACTGTGTCCATAACCAGTTTCTCTAACGAGGCTTCTTGTTGCTGCTGTTCCCATCCCTCTGCTGCACCAAGTTGCTGGGTCTTCTCGTAGTGGACCCTATAAATTCCCAAGGCAGAGCACTGTCTCTTGCTTTGTGTTTGCATAGCACCAATCACAGACACTGTGGCTTCTGAATGCTTGTATGTATGTAAGATAGTAACTCATTATCTGCATTTGTTTCTGCAAATAAGGGTTTTTTTCATTAAACTGCTTTGCTTATTCAGTTAAGCATTAAGGCCAATTATAAAAACCCATTTTTAATTTTTTTTTTTTCTTACTAAGAAGCAGTACCCTTTCTATATCATCCCTGGCTAGTCCATGGGAAATCATCAATTACGAGACGACAGTCTCCTTAAACTGACTGCAATTGCTTGTCCACGGCTGCAGCCCGGTAGACACTTCTGCTTGGTTTAACACTACCTATAGCATCTTTCAGGTTACAAAATAGTGAGCATGTATTTATTTTTACTAAAGAGTACCTGTCAGAGTAGGCAGCAAGGCTTCCTCTTAAAGGAAGACTCTGAGGATTACATACAACTCTTCAGCTATTTAAATACTTCCTATATAAGAACATATATTTAAAAGCAATTTTCCAAATCAGTTTTTAGAAACACATCACCGATTACCGTAAATATATAGGAGCTAGAATCAATTCCATTAGGAGCTGCTGTTTTAAAGACATGGCTGCCCACATCCCAGAAGGACAATGAAGTATAATATGCAAGCTCATTTAATCACTGTATCCAATTACAAGGAGGAATAAATCATCACACACATGCCTATGTCTGAATTTTTAAAAGTAAATAAATCATGAATAGTCAAGCCAAACGTTGTGAATCTCTAGATTCACAGCTTAGCAGGGAAAGTGGTGCATTCACTTCTCATTCGAAAAAGTATCCAAAAACTATTAACAACACCTAATTATTTTAAGATAAACACAAAAGCTGCCTTTTATTTTTTTTGTTCAGTTTGGAGCTTGAGCATATAGAACTGCCATTCTTTGCAGTAGGGAACACAAATCCTGACAAACATTGACCTCAACTGAGCTTGTATATTGTCTAACGACAGACTTTCCTGGTCTGTCTGCCCTGATTCATACCCAGGACTCCCCTAAGTCACAGGGATTCAGAAGAGGAGCTAACGCCACAAATAACAGCAGTTTGGGCAACTGCTCCTGTCCTTTGCTGTAAACTCCCTCATCCCAGACCTACATAACCGTACCCTCAAGGAGGATCTGAATTCTCTCCATTTGTCAAGAAAACCCAGTACAGCAGTTTCTTGCAAAGCTGATGGCATTTTCATGTTTTTCAGATGCTTTTAGAAAATTGTTATTAAAGATTTATCCCTCTTTGTAATCAAGAACATAGTTGTAACTTCCCAAACTGCATCTTACTAACCTGGATTCCCTGAACAAATTTCCAGTCCTTTAAACAGAGATGTTAAATCAAATGTCCTATGCATGTCAAAACTCTCACCCAAGTAGGAAGATCAGATTCTCATTAACACTAACAGAATCTGTATGCACACATTAAAGGAAAAAAAACACGTTCAAAATATTTACATAAGCTCCATAAGGAACCATAAGACGTGCTGAAACTTTTGCCCAGAGAGATGGGCCATCACACTGGAGATTAACAACATTTGCCCCAACCAGCAACATCACACTGGGATAGACCTCAGGAAAATGCTTTCTTGCAATGGAAGAGAAACATCTGGGAGAGCACTGAAGGTCTGAGGAACACATTGGGGAAGCCCAGCTTCAGCTGGCAGAGACCCTCTCCTGCCTACAGGTTTAGACTTAGCTTGCCCAACACGGCCAGGTTTCCCGACTGAAAACCCACATCCCAAAATCTCCATGTGTGGGCTTTGGGGCTTCTGCCCACAGCAAACCTCAGGGAGACAAGGGGCAGGGGGGGGTCCCATGGTGGCAATGGCCCACCCAGCAGCCCCAGCACAGACACCGTCCTCAAAGTGGTTGCAAGATGTGTGTGGCCCAAGAGCCCTACACCGCTGTCACAAGGAGAGCAAGATGGGAGCAGACAGTGGCTCTCTGCTTCCCAGGCCCTGCTGGGGGGACACCTTTCCTCTGGGTCGGTGGAGGGGAGAGGACAGCCAGGAGCCCACAGCACAGCCAGGGCTGCTTCCTCGCAGTCAGGCTGGGCTGGAGCAGGCCAGAGGTCTGCATCTGTCTGCCCGTCCTAAGGATTACTCAGACACCCCTACGCAGCCTCTCTGTTGGTCCCCACGCAGGTGAAGGTGAAGATGAGGAGGCGTTTCACCTGCCTGTGTGTGCGCGCGCGCTGAATTTCTAAATCATCCCCTTGTTGCCTCCCTGCCGCTGCTTGCTGGCACATACCGGGATGGCAATTTTCCAGCCATCCGTTACAGAGTTCTCTCCACAGACAGCCATGCAGCCACGTGAGGAGGAGCTGTAGTCACCTTCACAGGCTAAATGTTTGCATTTGCCCGTTCTTGGTGGTTGCCATGTTTTGGGGCATGCGAAACATTGCTCACTGCTGCTTTAAGAATTTGAATTAAACCCCCTTGACAACAGGGATCTGACAAATGCTATTTGTTTGTGGTTGTTTTTCCACTGTTGTTTGTTTGCTTGCCACTACCAGCTTGTGGTTGTGCATCCCCTACGATGTACTAACAATAACAACAAACAAAATCCCGTAGACAAGGCTCCTATCGGGGCAAGGAATGAAACCCAACAAGGGCTTCATTATTGTATTGAAGCCAGGGCGCCGAAATCACGACTGGGAAAGAACAAAACCAGTATCTGGCTTTCTGTTTTGAGCTGCAGCGGTTCCTAGAGAGAGGCCAACCAGCCCTAAATCCTAAGAAATGGGGCTGGGAGAGGGTTAAATAAAGGCTGCTTGGGGAATCGGTAGAGCCTTGTGGGCAGGAGGAGGAGGAAGGATAATGGCAGGAGGGGGATGCAGGGTGCAGAAAAAAAGGAAAGAAACTGAAAAGCGGGAGATGAGGTATAAAATCCTCTATCTAGCAGTCCCAGGTCAGAGAGCATGAGTTCTCCATAATTACATCCCTGATTCTGGCAATTTACCTCTCCATCAAAACTTGAGTTCAAGAAAAGGAATAAAATCACAATTCATCCCAAATGTCGTCACAAGAAAGCCTAAGGTTTTTTTTATTATTAGCTTCCATCAAAATTAGATCCATCAACACTGTCACTTTATTTACATTGATCTATTTTCCCTGTCCTCCCACCCCTCCTTTTTTTTTTTTTTTTTGCCCTCAGTGTCCTTGAAAACAAGCTGTCACATTTTTACCTCAGAAAGAGGGTACTGATTTGGTTTCAGAAGGAACTCACAAGCATTTCTGAACTGAGACAAAGTCATCTCATGATCTCAGCCTGGCTCAGGAGACGGCAATGGGAGCTACTGCCACAGCTACAACTCACATCGGTATTTTTCACCTTGTCTAAAAGATGGGACAAGCAATTTACTTTATTGCAGTAACTGATGCTATTCCAAAAAGCTCTTTCTGCCAGAACCAGCTATAGTCAGTGAAAGTAACTGACATCTCACGAGAAACCTTTGGCTGTCAAAGTGCTGTAATTCCACTCCTATTTCAATCCGTGAAAGGATAAAAATTGACTTCCAAAAAAAAAAAAAAAAAAAAAAAGATTGTCTCCAGTGCCAGCCACACAGACTCTCCTAAAAGGTGCTATATACCCCAGAAGACACCAAACTTGATCAAGCCTTTCCTTCTAAAGAAGCAACAGCAATTTAAAACCTGCATTATGAGCCTACCAATTGCACTCAAGGCACAAAGCTTCTGAATTTATGTCAAGCGCATTCTGCTCCATTATCTTCTTTTTTAGACAGGCCCCTCCGCTCTCACAAAAGTATTCCCACTACAACCATCTATTTCCACATTCAACAGCCGCTCTTCTGATTTGCCCACTGAAATCATGACCTAGCAAGATAACACGAACGGCAGCAGAATCCCCTGCCAACCTCATCCAGCACACGGCAAATCTGGCCTTCAGTAGCTGCAGCCACGGCTGCTCTTTCCCCTCTTTTTTGCCTTGGACACGACAGAGAAGGCAGCAGCCAGCGTTAGGGCAAGGCAGAGCCAAGCTCCACTGCACTTGATAACTTGGAGTGTGTTGGCACCAGTTTGCCAATGCCACAGAGAGGCTTTCTCAAGAAATTGCGTTTATTCAGCTACACAGCAAGCAGAGGCGTTCAGAGCTGTAATGCAGCTCAGGGTTGGCAGCTAGGAAGGGAGGTCTTGAGAGCCCACAGAAAGCCTCATCAGGCACTATGCATTAGTAAATAGGCAGCAATCTATTCCAATTAATGGTTCACAAAGAGGTCTTGGGGTGTGGCTTTTTGCTCTTAATTTCCCTGGGTGTCCTCTGAGCACAGGGATTTACAGAAAAAGGTAAGGTGGGAAAGAAAACCACCGCATCAGCAGGCTATACAACGAATTATCACCTAACGGTAGTAACAGGCAGCATGACAGGGAGATTAGTAAAGTAACGATTATTGTAGTTTGGATATAGCCAAAACCAGCCCCGCTCCTGCTCACAAAAAGACCGAGGCTGCTACTTCCATAATACCGTGAAACCGTTTGAACTCAGGGCTTGTTAAGAAGGATTGCGGGGGAAGGAGGAATTAACAGCATGAGAGTAAATTTAGTTCACAAGGGGAAAAAAAGCAGCTTTGAAGAACAGATTTCTTTCAGATTCTTAATACACAACCTCAAAGCACAGGTCTTCAGTGAACCCATCCTTCCACCCTGTGGGCGGGGAATGAACACGCTCTTTATGTCCCTCAAAAAATGTTAATCTCACAAAAACATCATTGTATTATATAGCAACTTTGAGCACTGGAAACACTGGAATTCAAACTCTGAAGACAGCGCGTGAACTGTATTCTCGGACTCAAAGATGCAGCAAGCGTGTCAAGATACAGTTTTTTGTTTTCAGCATTCTTACATAAAAATTCCCCCACCCCATCAAAGCGCCTTTCAAAAATATCTTTCAGAGCACCATATCCAAGGTTTATAACATTACAGAGTCTGCGCTTGGGAAGGAGCGCTCTGCCCTATTCTGAGAACAAGCTTTTGACTTACCAGCCATCTCACTAAGTGCTAATAGCAACACAGGAGTCATTAATGGACAAACACCCCTACTTAGGTTGGCAGGTAGTGACTCTCTGTGTTATAGAAGTGGAACACAAAAAAGAGAGTACTGAAGACAGTGTCCAGTTTTTCAATGGTCTGCAGGTCAGGGGTTGATAGTAAAGAGCCTTAAGAAGGAAGGAAAGGAGAACAATGCTAAGTGGTGAGAATGCGTGAATATCCAGGAAAGATGGGAGCCCCATGCTTGGGGCTCCTGAAGGACTGCATGGTCTGCGGCTCCTGCTGAAGGAACAGGATGTGCAGACACTTCATAAGAAGCAGCAAAACTGATATTTCAGTTTTGCATTTCCAGTTCCTACTCTCACAGCTAACTGACCTGCCAACCCACACACCATCTGTTGCTATTCCTCTTACGCTACTCTCTTACAAATCAGGTCTCGCTTTTCCTCTACTAGAAACAGCAGCTTTGAGATAACTATGTATGTTTTATAATTAGTGAGCTTCAACGAGCCACGTTTCGGGAAAACATGAAGACAGGGCTATACCTGGGGGCTGAAAGGATCTATAAAGTTGTGTCCCCTTTGCATTAGGGGCTGTCCTCTCCCTTCAGATGTTTCACATGTGGTGGTTTGATCCCACCACTGCTGCAGAGGAATGGATCTCCAGTAGACAGAAGTCAGTAAGAGTTACCACAGTTTAGGCTCATTTCAGAGTTTGGCTATGGCTTTTTGCTAAGCCAATGTTGACTTCCTTTGCCTTTGTCATTCTTATGGCTCACTAGAACCAGTACGACATTAGTTGCAACAGAAGGGATCTAGCCTGCTTCATCTCCAGACCTGCAGCCGTGAACTGACCCAACCTCCAGCATAGCATTTAAGCCAGACACGGAATCAACCCAGTGGTTGGCATACTTCTAAGATGACATCTCCCTTGTTGAGAGATCTCTTTGGCATCACCACTGTGCAGTGACTCAGTTTTCCTTCTTCACTTTATGGCCCTCAGTCCCAGTCTTCTGACCTGGGAACACTAGTTATTTGTGCTTGATTTGACACTGACCAGCCACAATCAAGTGATTAGGAAAGGATTCAGATTAAGGCAGAAACTGAGAGACAACCTCTACTACTTTTTTTATCACTAAAATACAAGCATTTTTATAATATAAAATCTTGCGAATATTTTTTATCCCTTTCATACTCACTTCTCAGCTTAACACCACCAGACAATCAGCAATTAACAAAAGCACTATTCCGAAAAAAGTTCTATAGAAATATTTCTCAAATATACAAACATGTCTCTTCATAATCTCAGCTACTTAATGCATCCATTAATTTAGAGATATATACAACCATATATCCTTTCATAGATTTGAAAGACTCCATTGGTTTTACAATTCATATCACCTAGACCTCCAATATCACTGGGATGAAAGTGATTTTACAAATAACTGATTAAAACTCTTTAGGGACACACTGGTTTCCCAGAAACCTTACCAAATTCCCAGTGTCCAAATAACTTGTTTCCCAGGTACCTCATCAAAATATTTACATCATCCGAGACTATTTTACAGTACAACAAATGAACACATTCTGCCTTCTACAACTTAAAAAAAAAAACCACAAACAACCTTTTTCACTGTCAAAAGAAAATTATTGATCTTCACCCCTAAAAAAGTTCTCCTGCTAGACCTGCACTTCCCAATTCCTTTCTGCTTTAACCACTACGATCATCAAAACCACTCATATTATCTACAATGCACATCTTCATAATAAATGGTTTCACACTAGGCTTTCATGACGGCTCCTTATTACTTTCTCACATAGCAAAAAGTGACAACTAGCTATAATGAACTGCAGAATTACAGAGAAAAGACTGAGGAACTAAGAATACTATGATATAATTGACTAATCATATACAGTGGGTAGCTTTTTCTTCTGCAAATTTGACTCAAACACAAAATACTTGAAACACTTGGGGCCCTACCATCGTCCCAAGCTATTCTTGCACAGGGTACTGAAAAATTTATTTAGGTGCCTGAGGTGCCCAAAGGTGCCCAGGCACTCCTGGGCACACTGAAACCATGTGTTTGCCTGATGACTACCTTGGTTACTTTCCCTCCTTGAAAGGGTCTACTATGCTAGGTGCGAAAACTATTTGTGGCGATGAACCGAAAAAATACCATCAGTATCTACAGAGAGAGTCCTGATGACTAAGGATGCTCAGCATTCCCCGTGGTGCCTCTAGTTTCCCAGTCATTGGACACAACAGTGAAACAATCCACAAGCAGCATCCCAGGACTCTGCCTTTCCAAAAGTTTGCCCTAAACAAGCTTTAGTGCCCACGTGCAAAAAAAGCCCACCCTTTTTTCAGGCTCTGAGTCCTCATTTCCAAGAAGTAAGTCTGCCAGGAGACAGCATCTTAGACATATTCCCCTCGCTGGCATTTCTCATTAGCGTAGGCACCGCAGCGTGTGACACGCTGTATGCGGTGAATCCCAGACATCGCACTCCTTCTGCAAGCTGATTCAGCTCACTAATGTGACAGAAAATAATCCTACCAAAGGAAAAAAAAAAAGTTTCCTACCAAGATACTTAGATCTACTTGGCACAAGGTCAAACCAAGTATATCAGAGGAGAAAGGGCTACATGGCAATGAACAGGAGGACAACTGGAGGATGTCAGATCATCCCATTTGAGCAGAAGCCAGCATCACTGCCAGCAGCCTTGGTCCTAACCTCATGCTATCCCCAGGGCTCCTGCCTCTCTCGTCCGAGCTCCAGGTCCCACCACGCTGTCTGCAAAGCCATTCAGCAGAAAACTGTTCGCTCTCTGCTGCCAGCTGAACTGATAACTCGCTCAGTTGTCCAACTGAAGGAACTAGTACCTTATTATAACCTTAGATTCTGATTAACGGCTTCCAAACCGCAATGTGCTGCATGCGACATACAGGGACAGATCAAAGATCCCCATAAAATAGAACCAGGTCTTTGACGGGGCCAACAGAGGATGCCCAGGGGAAGAAAAAAACTAAGAAAAAGACAAATACAGATTTATCTTTTCTCTAACATACCCTCCTATCTGTCAGTAACTGACAATGTAGACTTTCCAAATTGGAAGTTGTATTGACGTCACTGCACTCATGATTTTGCCTAATTGGTTTTTAAACCCTTCCAAACTTTGGCTTCCACAAAATCCTTACAACAGTGAGTTGCACAGTAAAGCTGTGCATCATTTAAAAAAAAAAAAAGTAACATTCTCTTTATTAGTTATAAACCAAATAATCTCAGTGTTACAAAACACTTCCCACATTACGAGAAACAATGAATAATCTGTCCATACTCACCTTTCCCACACAACTCACAGTCTTGCAGACTGCACCATGTGCCTCTTTTACAGAAATTGCTTTTCTATGCTGACCAGACCTAGACTATTTAGTCTTAGATTTACTTAATCTATACTTCTAATTGCCCTCGATGCCCTTTTTACGCTTTTTTTTGGGCCATTTGCAATCTTTCTGAGCTGCAGGAGGAGAAGGAACCATATTACACATACCATGTTGCATAGTTATACAATGATATAACTATGGTTCTTTCTTGTCTTCTTTCCTAATTGTCCCAAATACTGTTTGCCTTTTTGATCCATGCTGATCAAAAATTTCCAAGAACTACCCACACTATCTCCAAAGACCTATTTTCTGCATGATATTAGCCAATTCAGCACCTCTGCTGAATATGTATAATAAGGCTTTCCCTTTCTCCATGTCTGAAAAGTCATTACTTTGCATTTTTCTAACTTGGATCTCATCTGCAATTTTATCACGCAGTCACACAGATTTTTATTCCTTTCATCTTGCTTCAGCCACAGGGCTGGTTTGAGGGGGCACACTCCCAACTCACTTCCCCAGTCCTACACTGCCCCGTTCCTACTACTTTCATGAGGCTGTTTCCAAGTTGGATCAGCTTCCTGATCTATCTCACCTTGCAGAGACACCTAAGCAGAGCTTTTGTCAGTATGATGACAGGACAACATGATAGCTCAAACAGACAGCGAGAGGTGGGAATAATAGGTTGTACAAGAACATAAACTTGCATGGCCACCAAAGGTGAAACCATGGCTTCATTTATCATGAGACCCTCATTTAATCCTATCAGCACATTATGTTATCTCAATTTTCATCCCACACTCAGCAGCACCCAGTCTTCAATGGAGACTTCTCTCCATTTTAAACACTGACAATTTACTCTTACATTTCATTTTCTCTCTTTTAAGTCATCACCAGTCCTGAAAAGCATCTGCTCCCATATCAAAAGGACCTTTAAATTTCTTTAAGGATTTTTGGCAAGGGACTTTATCAAAAGCATTCTGGAAAAACAAATATAAGACATAGGCAGACCAGACCATGTACACCGTCACAGTCCTTCAAATCTTTAAGAGCTCTACAAGATACACAAGACCACACTTCTCTCTGAAAAAACAAAACATTCCCCTTCCCTCAGTACAATATTTCTGCATGCATTTCTTCCTTCTACTTTTACTGTACTGCCACCCAATTTCCCAGCACAAAGTCGTAACTTTATGCTGCAGTTTTGCATCTAATCAAACTCCTGCAAGCCAGTTCAGCTGCGAAAGGTACCAGTCCTTCTCTCCTGCTCTCCTCACCGGCACATCTCCCACTCCCGGAATTAGGGGCAAACTTTGTGTCACTGACAGATTAAGTAGATCAGGAGACTGATCTGTCTTAAAACTTATAATTCAGTATTTCCTTGGTTAGTATCAACCAGGACCAGCTCCCTACTGGGGTCCACTACAGAGTCACACATATGACAGGCTGTAGAGGCACAGAGGGACCAGCGCAGCAGCAGGAATGACTGGTTGGGGAAGGCCGAGCTGCTTCTTTTGACTACAGTGCCAGTTTATGCTGGAACAATTTATTGGTGAAATGAGAGTCTTACTGCTTAGATGTTCACCAAATAGAACCATTTCTTTTAATTGGCATCACATTTTCCACCTTCCTCTGCCACTGAAGCTGATTTATATGATAGATTACACACCACTGCTAGGAGTTCAGCAATTTCATATGTGAGTTCCTTTAGAAGTCTTTGGGGAGTAACATCTGATCCTGGTGATTTGTTACTATTCATTTTATTGATTCATTCTAAACCTGCTTCTACTGACACTCCAATTTGGGATAGCTTAGACTAATACCGCATGAAGCAATGGTCCTGGTGCAAGAACCTCCCCAGGTTCTCTCACACTGAACACAGAGATAAACAATTATTTTAGCTTTCCTGCTATTCTTATGCTGATCTTGCTGCATGCATGTTAACTCTGCTAAACTCGTTCCTCTCCTACAGGCATGGCAGTAATATGCATTTAGCCACGCAGTTCACAAAGTTTTGCTAAGACTTCGGGGAAAAGTTTACAAAAGCCCTGAAAATAATGACAGACAGCACGTCATTATAAAGGACTGGTAAGAGGAAGGGCTAGCAGACATTTATTCTCTCCATCCTAAAAGCTAGAAGATAGGATCACAAAGTGTTGGCCAAGTATTTATTCTCCTTGACATCAGTTCACATGCATCAGATAGATACACTCACATTGACTGTGTGGTGGTCAAATTAGTACGTTTTTTAACACTGTTTACTCATCGATAACAAAGCACAGTTAGCAAGAGTCCTAACAGCATCCTTTATAGCTAAGAAACAAACAGATAAAAAAAAAATACCAAAAAGCAATCAGAAAAACAAAAGACAACGCCTAGAAAACGCAGAGCCACATCCCTTTTTTGCAACATCATTTAGCAGCTGACTACAATCAGCTCATGCAAGACAGTACAGTTCTCCTAGAAGGTCCCACACAGTTCCTCAGAGGGTGCCATTACCCAGCCTCAAAGCAGTGTCACTGGTGCAAGCGTAGAAACAGAATGGATTAAACAAAAGTAGGACCATCCTTGATGAGGATTAGCCCAGGAGGTATGCCTTGCATTTTCTGCCTGGATATTGACGTATTTGAAGTGTCTCTCTCTTGTTCAATTCATAAAACTTCAAACTGCCCTCTAAAGTGCACACTCAGCAGACATCCCACAGTGATTCCAACGACCTTAGAGATGACTCAGAAAAGTTGTTTATTACAGAAATTTAAAATTTCCAGCCATCTCATGGTAGGAAACAAGAACAGTCATCTTGGGGGCTGGCACATTACAGGTCATAGTAAATCAGTGAGATGAAAACTTTCTCCCTTTGAGATGGAAGGCTGGCAAGACTTGGTTACTGGCAAGCTCTGATTTAAGGTGATGCCACATGAACTCACATATACTCTCCGACTTGGTCATCCCAAAAAAAAACCCTTCAGTCATTAAACTGCTAAGTAGCTAAGCTTAAAGAGCCTTGCAGCTTTCAAGGGCTGCAGTCTTTCAAGACACCCTTGCCTACCGAAGTCATCTGAGGAATAGACTAGTCTAGCTGTGCACCTTGTAATGTCCACTTTAGCGTTCTCAGTTGCTATTAACAGTGTTTGGCCACATCACAGACACTGGGGCTCTTCTTCAGGTTGGGTTAGAGAAGGCGTCCCCACCTATTTTTTGATAAAAGAGGATGGTGCAGCAGAGTGCTTAAGGTACGTGGCTATAGGTTTAGCAGCAGCTGAAGGCAGCCTTGAGGCCCGGGCTGAACCCCAGTTAAATTTGTTCCAGAGCAGCCTCAAAGCTTCCTTTTACGCTCCCAGCTGCAAGCAGTACCTGCTGACTTGGGCTAGGAAATGGAGAACGGCTGCGAGCAATACATGGCACATCATTCAGCCATGTCGGTGTTTATAAAAAGCCGTGCTCCATGACCACGCTAGCCCCAGGAGAGAGTGGATATTTTTTTGATGACCATATAGGGTTGCAGTTATGACTTGTTATACAAAGGGTGGGAATGAAAACATGCAGAGCATCCGTCCTTGGGAAACAGCGCAAAGGGTCAAACAGGACAACAGCCCCCTGCGCATCAGCCTATGTAAGAACATCTCTTTCTCATGTTCTTTACAGACACAAATAAGCAAACCGGGTTGGGGGCTGCTGGGAAAGCAGGAGGCCAAGGAAGTCATCCTGGAACTGGCAAACCGACAGCAGGAACAGCAGCTGGGTAGAACAACATTGTCCTTTAATGTCCCGCAAAGCTACGCCTGCTAAAACACAAGCCCGCGGGACTCTGCAACTTGACCGTCCTCTGAGATGGGCCAGACTGGAACTACAGAAAACACAAAGAACAGCAAATCCAACCACACAAACAGCAGAAGAATGCCTTCAGGTGCACACACAAAGGTGTACATATGTACAGTGGATATCCCATACTTCCTCATGCCAAATGCCACTCAGTCTGCAAAACAGACTGATAAAAACCATTACAGGGGCATCCGCCACACAAAACATTAGGAAACATAACTCCCAAGGTCTTTTACTTTCTGTATTACGAGATTAATAAAGTCAGAAGAAAACGGTATATGATGAACTACCCTTGAGGAAGTGGAGGGCGGCTGGGCAAGGCTGGGCACACTTTGTGATGGCAAAAAAACTGAAGCCACAGCTACTTTGTTCTGTCCCTGGGATCCAGTTAACCCTGGCTACAGGGCAGAGCTAATTGTTTCTTTCTAAAAGGAGGTAGGATAAGGCAGAAGAGGTGAGGGGAAGCCAATCAACCTTTAAATACATTACCATCTGCTAACAACCAGGCAAGTAGTGATTTAGCATTTGTTTTGAGGGCAGCTTACCAGCCCCTCTTCATGATAATAAGAACTGGCTTATGAACAGCTTCCTGGTGACAGGAAGGAGAGCAAAGAGAAAAGAAAGAAAAAGTAGTACAGGTGAGAATGTATACAGCATCTAATGCTTTACGTACTGAGTGCTTTGTATTCACAAACACTAAAATATAATGCATACCACTAGTGAAAAATCTCATTGTTTTCCAGCAAGATTGTGAGCTTATAAAAAAAGATGAAGCAGACTATACATAAAGACAGGCAGGTAACGTCCCTCAATCCGCATATGATAAACGTTAATGGGGAAACTTATTATGGATCCAATATTTGACCTTAAAGGGCCAAAGAAGGACCCTCACTACACTGCCTAGGAGCTGGCTCAAGTAAATTACACCCAGAACTAGTCTGAGGGCATCTGTGGAAGGAACACAATCACTGCCTCTCTCTGCACTAAATATTAATGTCTAGGCAGACAAAAGCAGCACTAGGAATACTGTAATAACATCACCAGCAGACACTTTATACGTTTCTTCGGGGCATTCACACATCAGCACTAGGAATATGCCTATTGTCCCACGTTAAACTAATGACTTGTTCCGAAAACCCAATGCCGACGTTCCTCTGGGAATCACAGATGTTATTTATATTTTCAGTCACTTAAAAGGATTAAAGTGTGTTTATTCTCAGTAATCTCATTTGTAGAGAGAGAGATATATACAGGCAGCAGGAGTATGTGTTTTAACCCTATTGAGAACGATGAAATGCACAGCTCCATTTACCGCCAGCTGCCTTCCTCAGCTCTTCAGTATTCGGGACCTCCAAAAGTCTCACCCGCCCGGCCGCTTTCATTAAAACTACCTATGAATCGCAGGTTGCAGGCACTTCTCATAAACTACCCCAGGAGCTCTTGGTGACAGCAAGCTGTGCACAGAGCCAAGAGATCCAGCTGAAAATTAAACTGCATGTCAAGTAGCCTGATCGATATAATAACTGCTGTAGGCTGGAACAAATTACAATCTCTGGCTGAAGACGCACCAAGTATAGCATCAGGCCATAGGCTGTATCCCGGGTTATGAGGAAATCTATAAGCCGTGCTCATGAAACAGAAGATGTGCCAAAGTACTTGGGGGTGGTGGCAAACCCGGTACTTAGCCAGGAGGCAGAAGCGCCCGGCGAGCACTGCGATCAATAGAGCCATAGCTGCGGGCTACGGGGAACGGCGGTCTCTGCCCGGCGAGGCGCGGGTGCTGCTCCAGGCACGCCGCAGCCTCCCGGCCAGCACCCAAAGCCGAACATTAAAAAAATAAAAAAATAAAAAATAATAAAAAAAAAAGGCTGAAGTTGTCACTTAAGCGTGCGGCTCCTGAGCGACTTGGGCTAATCGCCGGCTTTCTTGCCCCGAGGCCGGGCAACCCGCTTCGCCGCCGCCCGACAGCCGCCGGCTCATCGGCTTCATCCCCACATCGCCCCGGGTTGAACACCGGGCTGGCAGCCGCCTTCTTTCGGGACCGGGACCGGGACCGGGACCTCTCCCCCTTTCCCACCCAGAGCCGGGGACAGGCGCTTCCCTGCCCGCCGCCTCCCCGCCGGGCTCGCTCCTTACCCGTCTCTTTGTCCTGGGCAGCTTCCAGGTGCAGGTCGCTGAGGAGATGCTCCAAAATCTTCTCCGGCGTCCCCGACACCACCACGTATCTGTCGGAAAGCAGAGAGTCCCCGGAGTCATCCTCGGTGGAGGACTGCGAGCGGCTGCTCCACTCGTCCTCCTCGTCCTCCTCGTCGATGTACTTGAAGTAAGGCACGTCGAAGGTGGGCAGCGGCCGCTCCCCGCCGCGGCCCGCCAGCGCCTCGGGCACCCGCACCCTGCCGCTCCCCATGGCGCCCCGCTCCCAGCGCCACGACCCCGCTATCCCTCCCTCCCTCCCTCCCCTAGTCTCGCCCCCCGGGGGCCATCGCCCTGCCGGGGGCCGCCGTCCCGCCCGCTGCCGCCGCCGCCGCCGCCGCGGAGCCCGGCCCGGCCGGCCCAGCGCCGCGCTCCCGGAGCCGCGGAAGCCTTACCTCCCGCGCCGCTCGGGGGCCGGGCTGCGTGACCACACCTTCCGCAGCACCAGCGCTGCGCCGGCCTCCTCCCGCGCCCGCTCGCCGCCGCCTCCATCGTCCGCCTACCGGGAACGGGGAGGGGATGGGGGGAGAGGGAGGGAGGAGAGAGAGAGAGCGCCGTCAGTGCCCGCCGCCGGCCCGGGGGTGCTGCCCCGCCGCCCGGCGGCTCTGCCCGGGCAGGGTTGGCCGCCGGAGGTCTGCATGGAGAAAGGGGGGGGCCCTGCGCACTGCGGGGCAGAGGGGAGGAACGGGCTCCCCTTTGTGAGCGGCTCTCGGCGTCGTGTGTTGGATTTCAGTCTGCGGGAGCGGGGTTGGGGGGGGGGGGGGATGCGGGTTTCCGTGTCCCCCCCAAGGTGATGGCTTGTTTAATTTCCAGCCGGTCAAATCAAGCAGGGGACAGGTAACAATAGTCAGAGAGCGGCGAGCGCTCCAGTAATACAGAAGCAGGACACACCTCCTGTAAAGCTTCTCTGCTGTACTTCAACAAAGGCAATTAAAAGCAGTGGGACAGGCACACAGTGTATGCCTCTGAGCATCCCTTAAAATACTCCGTGTACAAATCTCCCTCCTTTTCAGCAACTTTTAAACTTGGGAAACAAACACCACCGCAGAAAGTTAAGCCCAGTGACCCACCCCACGCGTGCATCTCGGCCAAGCCGCGATTTGGACACCGACTTTCTGCCTCTCGGCTCCCTGAAAGAGAAGGGAGCTGAACAATCATCCATTTCTGCACACGCAGCCCGCATCCACAGAGCAGCCAAAGCCAGCTGACTGTGCAGCGCAGGAGATGAGGGTTTGCTGCTGACTGAGCAGGGCGCATTGAAACACGGCGACTGCCGAAGCAGCCCCCTGCGAGATCCTCCTGCCGGATTCAGTCACCAGAGGCGAAGCGACACAAAAGAGGCAGCTGTTTCAACGCAAGTACATCCCGTAGTTGCTGTTCCTCTAATTCTGACCTGGTTTAGTTATATCGTTCAGTACGTCAAACACACATACGAAGGCAATACATGGACTACTCGAAGGAGAAACAACAGCATTTGTGCATCAAATGTACAGTATCCAGCAGTGACAAAGACTTCAAGTGGGCTAAAAATTGCTGAGGAACAGATCTTGGCAAAAGAAGGGAAAGAAACCACTTTAAGATCTCCCTTTCTGTCATTTTATTTCTTATTCCGAGACCCAGTGAGTCTGATTGCTGCTTCTGGTTGTCACTGTGGTGCAGGCATGTCCAAAGATGCAGACCCTGCCCTGAAGAAGTTTTCTTTATCAGTAAACAACATGTAGAATTGATCTATGAAATTTCTGCAAGGTCAGACATACAGGTACTGAGCCAATTAATGTCAGATATTCATTGTAACCCTCCCAGGGGACATTACTGAGCAGCCGCGTTACAGGAATACTGATGCATAATTGTAATCTTCCATTTCACCAGCTGTGGGGTTTTTTTGTTGCCTACATATTTGAAAAGCTGCAATGAAAGAAGCAGCAAAAGAGAAAGAGAGGAAGAACAAGAAACAGGTGTAGCATTAAAGCAATTCAGTAACGGGGAGGTTTATCCAAACAAATAAATCTCTCCATTTCTCTGTCTCTTCTCTGGCATCCTCTAAGACAGCCCCGATCCTCATTTCCCCATGCTCACTGACGTTCCAAACTGCAGCACATATGGGGCATATACGTGATGTATGGTGCTGTATTTTTACAAACCATCTATTTTCCACATATATGGGAATGGATTTTAAGCATACCCATATACATTACACACATGAGCAGCTGGCAGCAAGTCAACAGGGAGCGCTGGGAGGGTGAAAGCTATCTCATACTGAAAGGACATTAACAATGGGCTGTTCTGCAAGACAGTGTTCCCGCTTCAGCATCTCACCAAGCAGAAACATTTTCGAAACACCTTTTGGGTAATTCTACGCAAATTAACTGCATAAAGTGCCCCAACGGTGAGATTTTTCATAAGGCTCTTCCTCTTGTCCTTGCCTATTTTATCAATTTCAAGGAAGAGAAAAATTAATCTATATTATCAGGAAAGACAAAAACTGTGCAAAACTAAAGCAAATCGGGTTGAATTTGGATTTTCGTTACCTATCATAATTATTTCAAAAAAAGGGGGATGGATAGACAATTTCTTTATTTTGCTATCTTCTATTAAAAATAATTTCACTTTAAGGGAAGAACTATTATTTCATTAACATCTCACTTATGCATGATGTGTTTTTGTGTTCAGTCAAACCCTTTAACGACACCACAAGCAACAACAATTTACCTGAACAAAGCAAAACACAAAGACAAGTCCTATGTATTTTCCCAATTTTTACAAGTACTGATTTCACTGCAGATATTACTCTAAAATGACATCGAGGCACGCTTCATTTATTGGAATCTTGAATGGTCCGTGAAATAATTAATTCTCACTGGAAGAAAACCGGGCCGCTCTCAGTGTGCTCCATCTAAATCCAGGGGCAGGCGAGGAGGAGGATGCAAGGGGTCCCCAAGTGACAACAGTGTGTACTGAAGAGCAAGGCAGCACCCTAGCTGAGTCCCTAAAAGTCAGCGACTGACTCAAGAGACATTCTCATCATACCGCTAATTAACAAGCAAGACTCCCAGCACTTTTTCAGACTCTTACACAGCCCTTGCTTAAGCAACCTGCACAAACCACACAGGAGCACAGCAGCTCAGTGCTACCAAGGCTGAGAGAATTGGGTTTGTTCAACCTTGAGAAAAGAAGGCTTAGGTGAGACCACCTTCAAGTATCTACAGGGTGGCTACAAAGAAGGTGGAGACTCCCTCTTTACAACTAGTCACATGGAAAAGAGGAGGGGTAATGGGCAGAAGTTGCTCCAGGGGAGATTCCAATTGGACACACAAGAGGAACGTTTTTCACAGTGAGAACAATGAGCCATTGGAATAATCTCCCCAGGGAAGTGGTGGATTTCCCATCATTGGACACTTAAGATTCAGCTGGACAGTATGCTGGGCCGTCTTGTCTAGACCAGGCTTTTGCCATGAAAGGTTGGGCCACATGATCCTTGAGGTCCCTTCCAACCTGGTATTCTATGATTCTATGATACCATCTCTCTCATTTTGTGGCCGCACGGATGAATTGGGACAGAGAGGCTACTGCAGGCTTGTGCTGCAGATCAACAGCAGAATCACAGTTCAAACTCTGTTGACACCACACTGGCACCTCGGCTTTGAGCCCCGCAAGCTGCCTATTTAACAGTACTTCCCTCCGGTGCAGAGGGTGGGAAATGACTCCCAGCAGCCTGGGTCAGAACATGTTTGGACTTGTGCTTTCGCAGAGGTGGGACAGGAGGGGGCAGAGCACCAGAGATGCTGCAGAGGTTAACCGCTGTCTCACTTCGCATGTGGCCTTGAGCAAGTCTCTTGTGGAGACTCTCCCTGTCTCAGTTGGCCCTTCAAAAGGACCATTAGCATCCTGCTTGGATTTTATAATCAATCACTGGTGCACATTACCCATCACTGGGAAATTTAGCTAGTGTCCATGAAGCTCTCTGTTTGTCAACCATTATATTTCACATTTATTACAGCTTTTAATTAATCATCTCTTGATAGCTAAACACAGCACTATCAAGCCCTACGTTACTTTCCAGCAGGAGTTTCAAGTAACAGTAAGGCCTTTTGGACTCAGTGGATCTTCTGACCAATATTACGGTCAATTTTCCACTCCTCTCATCCATCTTTCTAATACTGAGATAAGCCATTTATCTCCTGGGTAATATATTTTAACAGCAGACAAGTGCTACCTTTCTTTTCAGCATGAAAGGAACCCTGGGGTGTTATAAATATTTATATGCTTATAGGAATGAAACAGCTGGAAGTCCTTGCTTAGCGGGCCTTAACTTGTGCAGGTTACGCTTTGCATGAGTAGGAATATGACCTTCTGAATTACCACTGAGGCAGAAGAAAGCAGAGGTACGTAGGGTAGTGCTGAAAACAGCTGCGGTGCGCTGGCTTCCTTATGGAAGAATTTAGGTTTCTGGGTTATTTGCAATTGGCAGGGAAGAATCCAGTCTCTGGCCAAAGCAACCGATAACTTTGGTATCGGTTAGGGATATTTCCATGTCCATCAAATTCCTGAGTTTGGCCTTTTAATTAATTAAAAGAGGAACTAACAGCCAGAATGTGCTGCCTCCCCTCTACCTATGAGAAACATCCACTGCTAGAAATAGCATTGAAAAGCTGCTCTACTTTCTAACAGCTTTCTAACAGAAAAAAAACAGTGCGCTCTGCAATGGACACAGTGTATTCAGAAGCTTGCTTCATTGAAAAGAAATTGTGTTTTCACATCATTCCTCCATGGGACAGGACACCTGTGCAAAGATTTATTTCTTTATCTTACCCACTACTGAAGTGCCTGTTAGGCTGGAACACCAGCAACTAGTAAAGCAAACCATGCGCTTCCCAATGACAGAACTTTCCTTCGACATCTCTCCACCAGCTTTTTTTACAAAGGGGCCCAGACGCAGAGCTACCCCGGCAAACCCCAGATCCAGAGCGACTCCCACATTGCTGGTTTCAGTGGGTAAAGAAGTAACACAGCTATTAAGAGATAACCTACAAGGCACCTATAAACTTAATGGAGCATGGAAAATCTGGTCCGCAGACAGATTTTCCTGCTGCCAAACAACGGAGCAAAGGCCAAAAGGATCTTCTTTGGGCAACACGCAAGAAACCAGGCTATCTGCTTCAAAAATCACATTAAATAACAAAGAAATTGCCTCCTCTAGGAGTTATGGAGAGCAGGAACATTTTGTTTTCATAGCATAATTGGGTAAAACTGACTCAACGCAATCAGATAATGCTGATCACTTCTGCCTCTGTGTCCTTTGATGCTGGTGCCAGGGCATGCCCTTGAGAGGTACGGGGAAAAAGCATACACGAAGAATTCCCGGGGCTGTTTGTGTTCTGAAGAGGAGGCAGTTCCTCCCCCTCCTCCCAATGAATCCATGGAGCTTCCCTGCACACACACAAATACTTCCATGTAAGAGGTGTGAAATACAAGAGCGGAGGCTGGAAGGGGGCTCAGAAGCACAAGTATGGGGAGGCTTCCACTGCAGTGCAGGGAAGGTGCTCAAGTAGTGGACAGAGCGGGCCAAAAGTCACGAAATAACAAGATCCTCATTGCAGACAACTGATCCTTTTCCTGGGCAGCTATATTTTTGCCTGGATGTTAAAATCAATCCCTGGTGCATATTACCCATCCCAAAGCAGAATTACAAGAACATGATTAAGACAGAAAGGTCCGGTCTGAAAACTTGGAAACACTGAGTGGTGTTCCTTAATTTAGTGCCTGTCTCCGCAGTGTGACACAAAGGTCCCCAAATCTGCCCACTGACAACTAGCTTGGACACAGCAAAAGTTATAGAGTTACGGCTGCTGTAGCTCAGAGCTCCATCCAGGCTCATCACGTCCTACAAGCAGATCTTGGCCGTAACGGCCGAGAGCCACAGCTGGGAACAAAACCCTGTGCAGCTCAGGCTGAAGCATGCTCAGAGCTTACTGAGCCTTCAAATATTAACCTGCAAAGCTCTAAAATCTCATTACAGAGCATGTACAAACTGCATTTTTTTGGCCTCTAACTTGGGCCAGACTTGGGTGGATATTTATGAAGATGGCAAAAAAACAAAGACTCTTCCCTAAAGGGATTTCAGTTCCCACTTCAGAAGTATAAGGGCATAAGAGCTTTTCAGAGAACTAGTGCCAGAGTTTTTTTAACATAGCAAAACGGTACTTACCCCTAACCTTACTCTTAGCAGGTTCTGAACCATGTTGGCTGCATTTTTCATTAAAAAAATAAATAGGCAGAAGTAGACACCTTTCTGAAAAAGCAGATAAGGTGCAACAACTCTTAGAAGCAACAGAAAACGAAGGCTTACAATGTGAGGCATTTGCCAATGTTAGTAGTTGACAATGAGATGAGTCCTAGCTATAAAACACAAACATATTTATATTAAAAACATGAAAGAAGGTTAAAAGAAAATCTTAAACCATTCTATTAACAGCTTCTCCTATAAAGAGACGCTCTTTCAGACAGCATCTATCAAAGTCTAAAGATGATTGCCTGCTTACACTTCACTATGATTTTCCCTGAAATCAGTTACTGTGGAGACTGCAGAATAAGATTTAAAGTCACCAAAGTACAAATAGATGTACAAAAATGACCCTATTCTTTACAGGCTATTCCTCTTTATTTGACAAGAAAATGGAAATTAACACATCACAATTAAAGCAGAGATGGACAGCAATATCTCTGATCTCTGTGGATAATCCATCTTGGAATATGTTGCTGTATTTCAGTTTCGAGACAGACCAAAATCTACATTAATACGTTTGATTCAGTGCAGCAGGAGAAAAGCATTTCAAAGTCACCAGCACAGCTTATCCAAGCTGTATAAGGAGACTGGTATTTCTTCTGTCGTGGTTACCCTCTCTTTATTCTAGAAAGATAAAAACAAAAAATAGCTACTATTCTACCTCTACTTAAAATATCACAGCCCAAAACATTTTCAGTGGAACTCCCTATTTTGTAGTCAGTTGCATGATCACCACTTTTTCCAAATTTCAAGGGAAAAATTACCTTACAGGACTGCAGGAATATCAACAGCAGCTTTTCATACAGCAATTCTTAAGAATGAAAAAATTCTTACATAAGGCTATGTTATTTTATTTCATTATAAAATACAGCTTATAACATATTCATATTACATTTTATTATTTTCCTCATCTCATGAACTTTTCTCTAGTTCTTTGTACTCTAATATTTTGGTTTCCCTCTGCAGTTGTTAAATCTACTTCCATAAACGCGCTAATTCACAGGATGCTGGGAGAAACAGAAATCCACTAATTACAGTAAAATGCCTTAGACAGTGATTTTGTTTTGGCTCTCAGCGACTTCTGACCAGTCAATAAAACCATAAACTGCTTTAAATGATTCGACCACCACCTCCCCCGGCAAAGCGCACCCGGGGACCGTACCAAAACTTCGTGGTGGTCTCACACTGAGCTATCTGCCCCAGAGATGCACAACAACGAGCCAACATTTGGCTCAACGCAACCTGCTCTGAATTTATCAACTTTGCAAATGGCGGTAAAATGAGCACCAGCCACATCACAGAAAAAAAAAAATCAAAATCCTTTTTTTCTGAAACCAATTTTGAATATCACATCTGATAATGCACAGAATAAGCCCTTTTAGAAAAAAAAATTGTTGGTGCTGTCATCTGCATACCAAGTATCTGCGGCAAAGGCAACGTTAATAACAAGTTACCCTTGTAGAGGGGTCAAAAGGACAGTGCTGGTAAGACAGAGATGACAGACAACAGGCATCAGGGAAAAGATTAATATCCCTACACAGTCGTACATCAAGGAACTCAATTTTTGCCTGTAATCCCAAAACTGCTGAGAGTAGGATTATTTCTGCTTTCCCTATTACTAAGAAGAAAGAAACCGCTCATGGGAATAGGGCACTGCTAAATGGGAGTCCTTATGTGAGCAGAAAGTCTGCGGTTAGGTCCTAGGGCAAAAAAAAAAAGCTTAGTTGCATGATGTTCCTGAGCAGTGGTCCCACCGCAAGTGGGGCTGGGGTTTCATTGTGCAGGTCACTTGAAAAACACGAAAAAAATCTGTGTAGTTCAAGAAAGACAAAAGGAGCGAGAGAAGAGGACCCTCACGTGGCATTTCATAGTAGGTTAGTAGCAAGAAATGCCCTAAATTGAGACCAAATTGTCCGTACCCCTGACTGGCACCCAGTTACCTCCAAATATAATTTAAGGTGAGAGCACTTTTACGGATCGGGCTTTGATGAAGGGAAGTGATACATCTAACATAGGGAAAAGGGCACACTTTCTCAAATAACATGAAAAAAAACGTTACTGGTGTTACAACCAGCAAAGTAATGATATTATAACCTTAACACTCTACAACTCTTTGTCGGATAATGAAAAATGTCTTTTTAAGACAACTGAAGGCTATGCATTTCAGTTTTCCCTTTCCTGGAGCACACGCTCTTCAGAGCTATTAGTAGATAAGTTTGACAGCCTGACAGAGAGCTACCACCTTGGCAAGGACAACTTAGGAGACCTTCTCTCTGTAACTGTACAAAAGCAGAGGGGAAAAAGAAAGGAGGAGGGAGTGGGGAGAGAGAGACAAAAGATGTGAGCACTGTATTAATATTGTTATCATTCTCTCACAGCTGGCAGGGCAGCACTTACTTCAAAAATACCAGGATATGGAAGAATTGCAGGCCTAGAGCATGTGTACGTGTAGAAAAACCTGCACCACACCAGGGCAAATTAACGTGGCCGTAGAACAAAAGGGGCAGGTGCCAACCATCCCTTCCAGTGGCTTTGCAATTAATGTGGTGGCGTGTGGTGCTGGCTGGAAATTTTCCAATGCAACTATTTTTCCTACTGAAAAAAATGTGGACTCACTACAACTGAAACAGTGCCAGAACATGTCAGTTTAAACAGAAAACAGCCTGCCAGGCTCCCCCCACCGCCTGCACATACTGCTCGCCCCAGGCTGGCAGGGCTTCTGCATCCCCTGCCCTCCAAGAGCTCATCGGGCCTGGAGGTCCAGGTCCCAAGGTAAGTGGCAGGAAAGTTAAATTTGTATTTCTGCCCTAAGACAAGTTTTGCAATGGTATTATTTTCACCAGAATCAGAATGGAAACTTTTTCTCCCCCCCGCCAAGAATATAAAGTTTGCTCTAGGACAAATATTCAAACACCAGATGTAAGCATCTCCTTTGCATATAGGGCAGAGCAGAGCAGAATAGAATAGAATAGGGTAGAATAGAATACAATGGAATGGAATGGAATGAAATCGAATATGTAGATGAAGCAACAGTTCAATCCCCCAGCTACGGAAGAGTGTCTTCCGTAGTCAGTGGGAGTCTCCCATCAGTGGGAGTGATCAAGGCTTAGCTGCAGTGAAAAGCATGAGGGAAATTATATAAAAAGCAGGGAGGACTGCCGAGGATTTGAGGAGGACTGCAGACTTAACCCAGATACCCCATGACTGATAACACATACTACTACTGCCATATGCCTTAGGAAAAGAAAAACGGAAGATGATTGACTAGATACGCAGAAGTTATACTTGAGAATAATCTTAACATCAGAAGGGTGAAATTCAAGAAATTACTGGGATATGAGGGGAACTAGATAACAACTTGATTAAGATCCAACAGGGATGGAACTTGGCTTCTACAGCAGCCCCTATACAGCTTTCACAGAAGAAGGAAAACTGCAGAATATAGCTCACTAACATTAGTTGGTTTAATTTATTAACATAGACTAATATTCACCTTGGTAAGGACATGTGTACAAAGGCCTTACAACCCTTATAAGGGACACAGTAATAAATCTCCTGAAGGAATGGAAGAGAGATGGTGGTAAATATATGACAGTGGCAGCCTTATATTGCTCTAATTATCAGTGTTGGACACATACAACTCCTAAGTCAAACTGACAAGATTGCTGATCCCTTTCTTTGCTTTTCACTCCAATTCATACTTGGTGTAAAAGTAAAATATTCTTTCAAAAAACTGACTAATCCACTTACTGTCTGCCAGAGAAACCTTTGTCTCTTGCCTTATGTCCCTACCACCTCTCAAGGCTGACAATGCCATTACTCTAACTAAAAAAAAATAAATATATACACACACACATGCACACACACACACACGCACACACACACACACTATCCACATTCTAAGCCACAATTCCAAACTAGGAAGACTAAAACTTGCCTATTAAACTGAGAGGCTGCTCATTACATTTATCCCTGCAACGCATGTATCTTTTTGTTGAAGCATTATGCTCACAGAAGGACGCAGCTGATTTTTCACAAGAGAATACTCAGAAAAGGCCAGGAGCTGGTTCTGGCCTTGCAAAATGCTTGAGATAAACTCTAAAACCGAGAACACTATATAAAGCTTGAGCTCATTCTCAGGAACTCCAGAACCACACTCTTTCAAATGCACTGACATGTAACACAGGCTTCTAACAGCAAGTGTGAAAAAGCACTAAGGGAATGAAAAAATATCCAAAGCTAATGTTTAAAATAAAATCAATTTATTTAACTTCTAGGCCAACAGTAGATGTCACAAAGTTGAGTTTATATGCTGTGTTTTGGTGGTTTTCAACTAAGTTAGACATAATGCGGTGATTTCTTTTGAGAAAAGCATGAATCACTATGAATATAATTTTCTTGGGTTTGGATGTTGCTTTTAACTCCCTTTAAAATAGCCTGAAATGACCAGCCTTTTTACTAATGCTTTCTAATGGTTCTTTTCTTGCGAATTAATTCATGCATCTAAATCATTCAAAAATAGATAAGCCACTAATCACTTTCAGACTTGATAACATATCCTAAGTAGAGAGCAATGCATAGAGCATGCAATAAGGCTGCCAAAAAGAAAGGAAAAAAGGAGTTAGAAGGAAAAATAAAGCTCACTCCTTCCACCTAATAGCTGGAGATTTGATTCTGCATTTATTATGTAGGATAAAATGCTCACTGATATCAATGAATAGTCAACCACAGAAATGAGAAAAATCGGGCTGCTACTATAAAGGATGCTTTTTTTCTAACTTTACATGCACAGAAGCAAATTAAAGGCTCCTTTTCTTTTTTTTCTTTGGTACAAGGTTTGCTGTCCACATTTATCAAAAGTAAAAAAGAAAAGAGGTGGGAAAGAGCGGGTTAACACTTAACCAGCTGTTGTTAGCAATAATTCATTCAAAAGTGGTGGACATAGCACACAAGAAAATGAAATTTTACTGCAAGATGACAACAAGAAAAAGAAGAAAAGTGCTTTCATGCATGCCTATGTAAAGAATAATACTATAAAATGATAAATTTAATTAAATTTTCATGTATTGAAGAAAACCAAAGGGTCACAAACAATAAAAATTACAGAGAAACATTCAATGGCAGTCACCACATTATGAAGTAACACGTTATATTTATCCCATTTTATGATTTTAAATAATTACTTTTTTTTTTTTATTTTGTTCCAGTTGAAATCACGTACCTGCTTCTTAACTAGCTACACACTCGAAAAATTTATTGAATATGAATGTTGCGAGTTTCCTCTCTGCTTTGTTTAGATAATACAATTGTGCCCAACTTTAGGGGGGAGGTAAGTTAGTTATACCAAGGGTAATCTCAACATTTATTCAAGTTATAGAATGAAAAATGCATCGTTACCATGGCAACTGGTAAATCACATGGTATCTGCAATGAGATGCAAGGCATCTTGAGTAAACACTCATCTGTGCGCTTGTGTCCTCCTCCGCACAGAACAGTTCCTTCGTGGAGCAACATGCACAATTTCACTCTCTTCTAGAAAAAGTTGATAGAAGTAATCCAAAATGTTATTTTTGCATGGGGTGATTTAACCAGATCTATCATTAGAATAGGAACAAATATTGAAAAAAAGATTATTGAATGTTTTGCTAGGATTTGCCTCAATCAAGACCGTGAAACCTTACAAATGACAGAGTGTACCTCTCAAGCTCACATTGTACCTTGGCATCAGAAGACCATTCACAACAGCACAAGAAAAGAAGTCTTCCTGACAGCGTGAAGAGCTGCCAGACATGCAGCAGCACATCGCGCTGGGGCAGCTGGAGCTGTTACCGCCTCCAGCCATCTGCCCCACCCTTCTGATGGATGTTGCCACCCCAAAACAAGGACATCTGATCTACCCTAGAATCAGCACTGAACTACGCTGCTGCATGTCTTGCTGGGCTCAGATATCATCAGCAGCTAACACACAACCTCTCCCTGAGAAGGTCCCCCCTCCTCCCCAGTCTTAACGAAGACAACTCTTTCCAGAATAATCCCCTCAAACCATGTTGCTCTACTGCCAGTCCCATCCATGAAGCATCAAATATCCGTCAGTTGTCGGGCTTTGACTGTACTTCCCTGTTGCCCTTTTCTAGCTCTTCTTCTCCAGCCACTATCATGCCCACACAAGGCTCCTTCCCCATCCTCCCCATCCTTTTAATTCACCACGAGGAGCAGCATCGACACCAGATTCCTGAGCAATCTCCCTTGGATCGCTCGCTTTCTCTTCCCGCAAAATCCCTCCTACTTCCTGACCCCCTGAGCAACCTGAAGTGCTGTTATCTGTAAGGAGAAATAGAGGGCCACACTAGTGATGCCACTTGCCAGCTTCTGATATCACTCTGTATGCACAGTGGTTTCTTCAGGCAGCAAGGGCTCCTCTTGGGGATGCAAATGTCCACTGATGCGTATCATCTCCTGATCCCATTCTCTCCCTCACACCACATCCCATCACCATCAGGTAGCATAGTACGGACTACTCAGACACGGCCAACACCTATGATGTCACACAAGAAATACCAAAACTATCATATAACTCCAATCCTGACCTCCCTTCACCTATTTCTGGCTTCAATACCTTCCTGAACTTCATAGCTTTACAGAAGTTATATAGCTTTATACAGGTTTGTACTCTTTTTCTGTATAAGCTTGAGATCTCATCTAACCAACTTCTTCCTCCTTACTCGGGAAATTATTTTTATGTCACATGTCTCAGAAAGTAACTCTGTCTTGTAAGCCCTTCCAGTAATGACTTCTTAAACCTGTTTACTTTGTCGTTGCTGGGTTCTTCCCACCCAGTTGGTCATTTGCTATTTGACCTGAACTTTGGCAGGTAAGGAGATGCCATGGGTGAAGAAGAGACACACTCTGGAATTCATCAGCTGTCACGGAGCATTTGAGTAAAGGGAAGATAAAATGAGCTGTGTGAACAAATGGCTAGGTCTTAACTCCCTAATAGAACCCTGTGGAGAGGGTTACAATATCCAAGTACTCCAGGGAAATAACTAATGATCCTTTCTTCAGTTCAGTCATGTTTCAAGAAGCAATCGCCTGAGTTACTAAGTGCTTGAGACTGCCTCAGTAATTGCAATGATTTATTTTATGCATCATCATAACTATAGCGCTAGGTCAGAACTTGTGCCTTATGGATGCCTTGAATTTTAACACAGATACTGGAGGATTAAGGGACTGCAAGCAGAAACACAGAGACCACAATGATTTGACTGGGGGGGGGGGGGGGGCAGGGAAGACAAAGTCTTTAAAATTTTAGGTATTTAAAACATTAAGTTTCTGATAGATTTTTAATAAAATTAATGGTATTTTTCAGGTGATCCTAAGCAGAAGTTGCTTACATATTCCTCTGCTCCCTTAAAATGCAAGTGATTGCACTCTGGTGTTCCTGAAGATCTGTGTTTTGAATTTTTTCCAGTGTAAGTAATGAATGTGCAGTTAACAATGTTAACTACCCACTCAGTAAAGAAAAAAAAAAAAAAAACCTGTTGTCCTCTGTCTTACACCTCTACCTGTTCCAGAGGAAACTCTCGCTGTGCAAAGCGTGTTTCTTCATCTACCCTTAGTTTGTACTGGTGCAGCGGCTGCCTGTTAATAACCAGCAAAGAGGGAGACGGGACCTTGGGCTCATGAGCATTTATTTGCCATGAGAGGTATAACCTTTACACAGAGCTACTCACCCGACCTACCCAAATGTGCCAAAGGATATTTCGTGAGGACACGCATCCACAATGCAGGAGGATATGTTTGCACGGATACAAAAGGGTTCAATGAGCAGCTTCTCGGGTATCCCCATCCTCCTGACATTACTTAAACTCTGTTCCCCAGTCACCCTTTCTTTTAGCTGTGTGAGGCTTCACTGGCACAGCAGGACATTTTTAGGATAATGGTAATTTAAAGTGTTGTCATCACCAGAACTTTCAGGCTATTTGAAGATCTTGAAGACAATTCCCCTCCACCCCCATAAACTTCAAACCGTTCCCCCATGGTAACTGGAGTGAAAGCAGTGCTAACCTTCAGCACTGTTTGTTCCAATTACTGTGTTTCAAGGTTAGCAAGGTAGAAAATACTAAACTAACCCAGTTTTCAAGGTCAAAATAAAAACCACAGCAATGATAATCCACAGTAACTTTCATTCATTTGGTATTCAGGACACATTCTTTCTGAATATCAAATCACAAAATCATTGCCAATTCATCAGATTTTAAGCTTTAGCTTATTAAAAATTAGTCTATGCTAAAAATAAAATGCAGGTTTTTATCTGATGTGATTAAGATGTTTCTGTACAGCATGATCTAAGCCTCTAATTATCTATATCTCTATATTATCTCAATTGTTATTTCAATATAAGCTAATTCATAACAATGCATTTTAATGGAAAATATTCATATACCAAAAAGCGGTAAAGCAATAGAAGTCAAAAAGCTCAATGTCAGATGCTAAAAATGAAAATGTTTCCCTACATTGTGTATGCCAGGAAAGCAAGAGCTCACATGACATTTGGCAGTGATTTCCCATGATGAAGCAACTCTTCGGGGCTTTCATTTTCATAAAAGCCCAAGTCTATTTAGAGCTAGCTCCTAGCTCCTTGCCCTTAACAATGCAATACAGATAAAGTTCATTAAATATATTGTCTAAGGTAGGAAAGTGAAGAAGTTTTGCTGCAGCAAGCACTTAACGTGTGCATGGCAAATCAGAAAGGAAAAAAAAAAAAGTTAAAAGGATCGGAACAAATTATTTGTTATAAAAGCAAAAGTGATACCGGCATATTGATATTACATGTTGTGCTGCATCAGCAAAATTGCCCAAATGAAGAATCGCCAGAATGGGAAGTATTATTAGATCTTAATCAATAGGATTTTTTCCAAGCAGGCTGGGCACCCAACCATTTGACGCAGATCTTTTCCATGCACGAGAGCACTGGAATACCAGAAACTGCAGCATTAATGAATTACAAGGAAAATTGCAAATGCCTACGATTTTATAGTTAATTTTCACGTTATAATGGTCTAGGAACTTTTACAGCTTGTTGATATTTCTGCTGGAATGCTAAACCTTACAGCAGGTAAGAGATGAATTTCTACCATAATTAAATGAGTAAATTGCTACTTTTTTTACTGTTTCTGTTCTTAGGGGATCCTTAATACATATTGAACATCACACAAATTAAAAACAAATAGCATTTTAAAACAAGTTATATGCATGATTTACTGTATAGCTTTTGTCTAATACAAATATTTACTATTTACATGTCACTGCAATGAAAACAGGATGTGTCAATTGATTAACCAGTAAATATTAGACAGAATTTCAATGCATTGCTACAGCAGCTGAAAAGGAAAATGGTGTAGTGGAATTGTAGCCTTTTTCCCTCCATAGTACAAAACTAAGTTTTGCAACAGGGAAGAGACAGTCGTATCTGTACGTATACATATGTGCGTCTGTGTGACAGCTGAGGGTGGGAAAGTGAGAACAGACGAATTACAGGGAGCATACGGCCACCCAGTGCAAGCGCGGAGCAATTCTTTTCTACGGATGGCTGCGGATCCCACACAAATTAGCACAGATACCCACAGCTCTGTTGTAAAATTGGAGCATGTCCCTTCAGTTCCTGTGTAGGCTCCTACAAGGGAAGGCTAAAATGAAATAAGAGAGGCAGACTTTTAGGGGTCTCCTGAAATGAAGGCTATAGCTGCTCCTCTGAAAGAAAAATAAAAATTAATAAAGACCACCTTTAAGAAAGTACCTGATTTGGGGGTCTCATATTAAAAATCTGTCACCTGAAACAATCTGTTCAGACTTTAAAAGGGAAGCTGCTTCAATCTATCTATAGCATCCTTCAGCCGCCAGTGCGCCCTAACTACCCAAAGACCACATCAGTGTGGGAGGGCACCCTGAGAGCCTACGTGCATTATGTTCCTGAAAGCAGGAAGCAGCACTTCCACGTACAAATGAGGATCTGTGGCACAGAGACGTTCGGTCATTAGCCCAAGGTCTCGGAGGAAGCCTACACAGGACAGGGAGCTCCCGAGTCCCCCGTCTGACAGCCTGACTCCACCGCCCACCCTTCCTCTTCAGCGAGGCAGCTTTGACAACATGTACCTACAAAGAGTTATCTGCAAGATAACCCCGTGAACAGACAGCCTGCATCTATCACTTTTTCCGTCAGCAGGCACTGGACGGAGAGCAGGGGAAAGGTGACATTCACAACCCTGACATCCCCAGGGTAAGGGCACAGAAGTTTGTACAGGTCTCAAATGTGAAGCCTGAAATCCAGGTTTTGATCTGAAGAACTGAAAGGGAGATTGAAACTTTACAAAAACTGCTAGATGAAAACCTGATGCAATCTGAAGAGAGGAGGAGTGTCAGAACAGATGGGTCACCAGGAGAAAGCAGCTTCTTTATGTTACCAACTAAGACTGTGTGTAAATGACTGGTTATTGTACAATGTGAAAAAGGGTTCCATAAGTAGTCCTTGTAAGCAACCAGCTTTGCTTTTGGGAAGGTTTGCAGTCTATTTAATGAATAAAAACCTACAGCACATAGCACACATAGGCACTTATCTCTACTGAAGGAGAACTGGGGGACCACGAGCACCCCAAGTTCTTTGGTGGAGGAGGATTCTGCCATATCCTTGGTGAAATCCCGAGAAAGGCCCCAGACGCAGGATGCCATCACCTGCAACATGCAGGATTTGATGGGTTCCCAGTGGGGCACTGCTCAAACTCCTCTGGAAAATCTTGCAATGCCGATGATAAAGCAGGTAGGACAATCCTCCACCCAGGCTTAATTTACTACTTCTGCCTCTGTGGGGAACAGGATTAAAGAACTCACTGCAGAGGGAGTTTTGTTTAGAAGCCACATGCTTCTCTCACACAAGTTCATCAAATCTAGGAACCAAAAAGCAATCAATATAGCCCAATGATTAGCTTGCTATAGGTGCTGTGTCCAGACTGACAGATTATTTAGGCAGACTGAATCAATGTGTTGACTCCACTGAAAAGACGCAGGTTTCACACATGAGGAGACAAAGCCAGGGTGTCCGCGCACTTTCCAGCCAGGTACCATCCACGCAAGGAAATCCAGGCCTGAATGTGTCTGGCTTTTAGCTTGAAACCTGAACAACCAGGCTTTGCATGTGAGAACTGAAATTCTGGCCTCTTCGCTCCAGTCAGCCCTGATTAGTGTCTTCTCCCCTGACCCTGACCACATCGATTCTCTCTATTAACCTGCTAAATATGGCCAAACAGCATATTTTGCAAACACTAAATCAATGTAACTGCTGTAGTTGTAGCCACATACGTGTCTTAAAGGTTCCTGTGGTGAATAGTGCCCCACTTGCAATATTGAAAGTATTTGGCAAAAAGGCCTAAACTGATACTGTATTAATTTGATAAGTATCAGTGTCTCTAAAAAGGGAAGAGGCACTGTGATATTGCGACCAAACCAAAAAGGTGATGCGTATTTGCATTCTGTGCTTGTTCCTACTCTACCAAAATAGTAGGTTCTCCTTTGTTCCTCCCAGCACTGGGCTAAGCACAAATGCTGCTCCTCATGAAACATGCACAGGTCTACTCCCCTCACCTCCCAGAGAAAACAGAGACGAAATAAGGGATGGTGCTCTCAGTCCAGCCACTCCAGGTGAGACAGCAGTGTCAGCCAGGCTGGCAGGGGTCAGAGCTGATGCACAGCACAGCCAACAAGGGGGGTGAGCTGTATGCCGTTCTCTTGATCAAACAGGGCTATGTAGTCCAGCATCACCCCCTGTTCAGGGCTTACGCTAGTTCAGACCTTGGAAATCCTTCTAAGGTTTGATCTCCAGCAAGCTGTTAAAGGAAATACCACCTGCTATTCATGATCTTCCTGCGTTAGGTCATTCTATTATTTTCCCAGTCACCAAATGAGGCTAAAGTACTTTTTCCTGCAAGCAGCAACTGCTGCCGCTCCCACACGTCAGAGCCTTCCCCGCTCGGATGCGCACGTTCCAGCCACTGATGAAAAAAGCTGGGAACTGCCTGCCACATGGTATCAGAAAATATATTCGAGGAAGGCCGCTAGGTCATTGCTAATTTCAAACCCCGTTTCATGTTTCTGCATGGAACATCTAATTAAAACTTTTTGCTGGGTAGTTAAAATGAAATCCATGCATATGCACTTGAGACCTCGTTTTCACGTGCTGTGAATTAGAATATAGGAGGTGCTGCACACAGCGGTAGGAACACTAATCGAGGAAGGAGAGGGGGAATACCTGCTTTGATTTAGAGGAAGACAGTCAGCAAAAATACCACTAATCACCTGGGTTTCCATTCCTTTGCTCTTTGAGCTGCCACATAAAACTAGGAAAAATGAATGCAAGGGGTGTATTAACTGCTACCAAATCAGCATTCTCCACAGGTGACTGTGTGTCAAGCACATCTTGCAAAATGCCACCACCTTCAAGGCTACGGCATGACGGAAGCACCAGACCCTAAGAGCTTTACCCTGCTCTCACCAAAAAATATGTATTAGCATCAGCAGGAGCTGAATTAAGCTTTAAAATGCAGGCACGGTGAGTGACAGAATGGCCATAGCAAAAGGACGAGGTTTGGAGATTTTAGGGATGTCTCATGATTAAAATAAATAAACCCTGGAAAAAAAGAAGCCTGCAAAAAAAGACAAGGTCAGGCTGTCCTTCCTTTCTTGCTGTGGAGGGGGCTTCCGCAATGGAGGCAGTGACAGACAATTTACAGCTGCCCCTTTCCCAAAAAGCCCTCAGTGCAGATAGCCTGACGCTGGTACAGGGGAGGCAGCTCAGTCTAAGGGAGAGGCTGGGTCTTCACATCAATGTGCTCAAGGTGGTCTCCAGAGCCTGCCTGCAGGAACAAATGCTAACAAATCCTAGTGGCATTTATTGCAGTGAGGTCCTGGCACAGACTGTCAGATCTCTGAAGAAAGCTAGGCTGCTCTGGCAGCTGGGGAGGGTTGTGGTGCCAGCCCAGCAGCACCTCCTATCAAAGGAGGCCTCACCTACTCCAGAGCATCCTGCCACTGGAACCACACTGACCTTAGCATAGAGTGCAGATCTTGCTACAGAAGATGCTCTGGTGCGGTGTCTACCTCAAACAGGAGCAAAGCTTGACGTGTAGAAACATATTCACCTGTTTAATGACACTAGCCATGTATCTCCTGCATTACTGGCCCAAACCTCCACTTCAATGAAACAGAAGATTCTTCCTGAACTTATTCCTGAGAATAGGAGAAAAAAAAGAAGGGGGGGGGGGGGAAGGGAAGGGGGAAAAAAAAAAGGGGGGGGGGGGGGAGGCAAGACCCAGAGCACTGAATCCTTTTTACATGACTCTGATCTCTGGGCAGGCTACCAAATCTCAGATAACTTGCAAAGTGAAGGATGTGGTGGACAGCCATCAGCTTCTGGCTTATCATCAAAGTTTTCCAGTTATCTTGGCTGTTTCTTCTCAGCCAAGTCCACACCATGAGCCAAAGCCAGATGCCCTTGATTGGTTTCAATTCCAAGAGAAAAGTCAGTAAAACAATGAATGACTTAAAAGAGCTGCACCACTGAAAGGTGAAGGACAAAATTACCTCTGAATTTCAAAAATTGCTTGGAGTTTCTGACTAAAGTTTGCATGGTACATATTCAAAGCATTATCAACTTTTCTTTTTAATCTTTCCAAATTTAGATAACAAAATCCCTAATTTGACAGAGAGATTCAGGCACTTTTATTATTCAGAGTTCCCAGGACAAACACAGAAGTATCTGTACAGAAGCAGATGGCAGGATTCATCCGCTGTATTATCAGCATAAATGGGAGTTTATCAGTGTCATAAATCAGAAAAATGGAGAAAAGACCATTCAGAGCATCATCAAACGTATTGATCATACAAAGAGAGGGACAGAGCAGTAAATTTAAAACCAGAAAACATTAGAGCAGGTGCTTTTAATTCATAAACTGGTAATTTCTACTTCTTTAAAGGGAGAAAATGATAGATTAATTCTATGTAAGCCTTTGGACAGTTTAGAAACATAAGCAGATAAGTGGTTCAGAATCTGGAGAGAAACGCAGAAGCAGAGGATAGCGACAACTTGCAGATGAAAGTTTTATGAGAGTTTCTCTGCTTTTTCACATTGACATACGGAGCAGAAGGCAGAACTATGGAACCATGTTTTCAGTGTTGGTGCTAACAGGAACTGTGTAGTTCCACTGCCTGTGAAAAACAGCAGTTCTGTCCTCTCTCTGCTCCTGGATGCTGACCCCCTCTCATCATTCGCCCCCTTCTTTGTGCATGTTAGCCTTCACGAAGCCACACGGTGAAACACAGTATCTAGATTAAAAATTATGCCAACCAAAAATATGCAAGAACATTTCATTTGAGTCAGCTCAGCTTCTGGATTTGGCAAATCACAAGGTTTTGGGGAACAAAGGAGGAAGGCCATGTTTCACTGTCAGCAGCAGAGTAGGTCTCACCAGTGAAGGTCATCCCTGACACCACGTCTCGTTCCCACCCCACATCCATATCCCCATACCATAAGGAAGACTGATCCAGTCATAAAATAAGCCCACAGGAGAGGTGTATTTATTTTTTTTTTCAGCTGGATTATTCCCCGTGTCTCTTCACAGAGCAGCACAACACGGCGCAGCCCAGGGCTAGGGACAAGCAGTTGGGGCAGGGATGCTGCCGACGGCACAGCCATGGAAGCGACGCCCAAGGACCCAGAGACTGTGAAGTGACTGTAATGCTTGGCCTTGCCTCAGCTATGCTCAGGTTTTTAAAAAATATCCCCCTGGCACTCAGCAGTTCAAAGTCCAACCCACTTCCAGCTTGCTGGGATCCCCAAACCACCTCTCAAGGACCTCAAGGCAATTCATCAACATTCATTAACCACTGCAGGTTTTATAGCACCCCTTCAAGGTCCTACATGTTTAAGACCCCATTTTATATCTGGGTAAACAAAGGTGCAGAGAAGTGACACGATTTGAAGACGGTTACGTATTAAATAACTGATGGAGTCAAAATAACTGACGGAGTCAAAAATAAAAATTCAGTGTTCTGGCTCCCAGGTTTTAGCCTGCTAAATACCACGTGCCCTTTTTACCCCTTTCAGCCCAGTAGCTAAGGTATTGTCCCATACAAGAATGAGTCACTGTTCCACACCGAAGAAAGCCCAGCAAAATGTGTGTGTGGAATTTCCTTCTATACAAAGTAGTTTAACATTACAGAATAAATCAAAGAGGAGCAAATTAGGCTTTCTTTTCTTTTAAACGCTAGGCCGAGCATCTGGAGGAAAGAAAGCATTATGGGAATATGCAACTTGACTCAAAAGGAAAACAGTGAGCTTCCCACTTGACATGTTCCCATACTATGCTCACAACACATCATGTGAGCACAACCATGACTCCTCTCAAGTGCTTCATTTGTACAGCCAGAAGGACCATATCATCTCACTGCTATTTTGCACTCCTGGCAAGAGGGCACTCCTGGCAAGAAGGCTTTCTCCTCCAAAACTTTGACCACATTAAATAGACTCAACAAAAGGAACAGTAAGTCCTCTTAAAATTATATAGTAAATAAAAATAGTTTTCTTATTACTTTAACAAAAGTGCTGCAAAAGACTGAAACAAAGTTTTTCCTAGCAGCCAAATGATCCCAGTCCTACACCTGAGCAGGAGGATCCTTATCTCTGGCACAGTTTTCCATATCAAAAAGAAGCCTGTGCCTGTTCTGCACTGAAAAAAAAAAATAATCCTAGGACCTGCAGAAGTCTTTTCTTCTCAGAAGATAAAGAGGTTGGCTTATGAAGAACAGGTGATCACCTGGGGCTATGCATTCATTCCAGCAGATGAAAGATCGACCGTCTGGAATAGGACACTCCAGAACATGACAGAACTAGATTCAAGTCCCTGTTCCTCCTGATTCAGACCAGAGACTTGAACTTCAGGTTACCTCCACAGCAAGCATGTACCTACCTCTTAATTACTTACTCTTACTCAACACAGAGGTATAAACTGACAACCTCATTGATACTCTTTTTTTTTTTTTGGCTTGTAGTTGAAGACTAAGTCAAAATTGCAAACTATCGTCTTACGCTGGTACCGCTGTCTCTGCGAACACTGGCAGATCTAAGAGGTTCCCTTCACGGGAAATGGCAAACTCCTGTGCTGACGTGCTAAATCTGTTCTGTTTCAATGACTTCAGGCATCTCTACCACCTCACAGCTATTCAAGCCACAGAAGCTTCTGAAAAAACTTTTACTGGGCTATAGTCATGCCCACTTGATCCACAGTACTCAAAGAGATGCAGAATAGCCTCCAAAAGCCAAAAGCAGTAAATCTGCACTCAAGCTACCCAATAGATCTGTCCCAACCAGAGCAGATACAACAAAAGCAGTGACGATTTCTTTGGAAAGTAAAGCACAGATTTCAGTCACTGACTGCATTCAGATGTCATTTGACATCATTGTTTTAAATAATATTCTTCCATCAAAGCCCTGATTACTGATCATCAGTTCAACGGTACATCAGCACAAGGCCACGGTTTTGTCAAGCTAAAAAAAAAAATGCAGCTCTGGACACGTCCTGACGTTCATTCTTGTCTCCTTGCAGGCGTCCAGCCGGACAGGTAGGTGCACCCTAAAATAACCTTGATGTGTCATGGCTGGAATTTCCTCAAGAAATTCCTTGGTCGTGAGTAATCTATACAACCTGAGGCTCTAAATCGTTAATCTTCTTTTGTAAGCCTTTTAACAGCTTCAGCCCAACCACTAACCTGCTTCAATGAGCAAATCATCTGTCTTCTTAATGAGACCACTGATTACAAAAGTTAGTACCTAGTAAATTAACAAAACTGTTCTTCAGTATCAGTTGTCCTTCTGAAAACACACCTGCCCCTCTGTAATATATCTCTTTCATCCTGAACTGGCTAAGTCATACAATCAATATATTCAAGCTGTATGTACTTATATACTTTTAATCAGTATGCAACTCTAATTAATATATACATTAATCTGTAAAGGGATTACAAGGTGGATTTAGGAAACATTCCCCTCTGCACTGATGCATGGAAATACTGGAAGAGCCCCAGCCTAGAATATAATTTATAGAGTTGAATAAAGAAATTCATATTCTTTAGTTCTCTAATGAACACATTAGAGAATCTTAAATTTCCTTTGAACATTAGTGTCAATTTGTAGAAAGCCGGTTCAGTTGATCTGACTATGAAAACGGTACTGTAATCTAAAGAATATTCCCCCCATGTTGCTGAGGTGAAAAGCACTTTCATGTTATTGCTAAGACAAGAACACTATAAACAGACGTGATTTTCTTAATGAGTGCAACGCTTCATTGAAATAATAAGTGGAAACACTGTACAAACAGTATCACAACTGTTACAAAGGCATTATTTGAGTCGTAGTTGCTTAAAAGTTCCAAAAAAATACGCTTTAGTGCAAATATGCCTCAAATGCGCCTCAAATGCATCTCAAATGTATGCTTGAGCAAAAAAAGCTATGACAAATTTCTTCAAATGGCTTTACTTACAGACCTTGCTTTCTACATTATAATTAATGTTAACAGTAAGCAAACTTCTCATTTTATAGCTGAATATTTCAATACAGGTTTTTCATCTATTTTCTGTCAAAACAATTGTTTTAAGGGAATGAAATATTTAAACAACATAAAAATACAAATATTCAGTTTTACATTTCCCTAGGCTTATGAGTGTGGTTTGCATGTAATGATAAAATTAGAACTGCAAGCTTGCATAGTTATTTTTACTCTAGCCCACATTTGATATTAAAATAATTTCTCTGCATTTTAGACAATCATTTCATTTTATTTATTTATTTATTGATACATTGAATCTCAATGTAGGAATGCAACAGCACAGAGAAGACGCTTATCTGACTATTTAGAAGCTTATTTACTACTGTTTACTTTTTACTTATTAGCAAAACTGAAGTTTTAGGAAACCTAACACATATGGTAGATTCAGTGCCTTAATTAAGAACCTTACGCTAACACATCAACAAGTGGGAATGGGGCAAAAAATCAATATAATTTAGTTTTTGTTGTCCTCTACAAGTCTGTGAGCACCATTAGAGTTAGAGCACTTTGCAAACATTATATTCACCAGAGAGGAAGCTGGCACTGTGTGCTACAGAAGAACACCAATTCCAATATACCACTCTAGCCTGGTCACCGCAAGCTTGCAGTGCCAAAAACAAATAAGCAGCTCACATATGACAGAGTTTAAGCACAAAAATTTTTAAGGTATAGGACTTTTTCAGAACACCTTTTTATGCAGACCATAAATCTTGAAAATAAACAATATCATACTAGAAACCTGAAACAAAAGCAGTATGGACTTTCTGACTTCGGTTCATAAAGTATGAAGCAAAAATGTATGCAAGTATAAAATCATCATATATATACACCTCAATTTTACACCCTCCAGAACACATCCAAACTGAAGCAATCCCTTCTCTCTCCCACCATAGTTCCGAACCGAGCTTTCCTCCAGTGAACCACCCAGCTGTCGCGTATTTTCCCTCATCCAGACCATCTGCTTTCTCTGAGAAAAAATAATTATATTTCGTCTCCTTCTGTACCAGTGACCCAAACCAATCCATGCTTCACCTGCCCATTATGGGGCACAGACCTCCAACACCATACCTTGAAGAATACCTCTAGGTACTTTATCTGCCCGGAAACCTCTGAAAGACCAGTCTCTTGTGCATCCACATGTCGTCTACCTTTCCTACGTGAGTCACTAAGTTTTGTCCTCAAACTCAGATGAAGATGCTTTCTTTGATGATTTATTTGAATGATAGGAGGGCTCATCAGTCCTCCTCACAGCCTAGCTCCTCATTGCGCTCCACACCTCGTTCACTGTACAGGAAAAAAGTTACTGGGATTGTTGGGTACCAAATTCTTCCGTTAGACTCTTCTTTCTTCAAGGAAAAGTACAAGAATCAGCAAAGCCCAATCATCCTACATTTGTGTTTGCTGTTAATGCTGGAAAACCATGTTAGGTTGTACCCGTCTGAAGAGGGGCGCTTTAGAAACACAGTGGGTAGCTCCAGAAGAGTCCCAACTCTATTTCCCATTACACACGTGAGACACAGTACACCTAGAGAGGAATTATGCATATGCACAATTCTAACCTTCCGTTCAAGTTAGGTTTGGGGTTTTTTTTTTTTGCATATTCCTAGAGGAGAACAAACCAGAACCCTGCTCCGGGCAAAAATTCCCCATTGGCCATCTTGGAAAAAAGCAGCTTTACTTCCAGGGGTTGACAAAGCCCCCAGGCTCGAACAGTGACACCGCCCCGGGCTGTCTGAAACACACAGCCCTGCAAACCAGCAGCATTTCTGTTTCGAGGTGGGCTGCCAGGAGGCCAGCCCGGCTAGCTGGCTCTCCAAGCGTGAGGAGAGGAGCCTGGCAGGGTGTTCACGCGTCTCATTTACAGACCGAACGCCATCCCTTTGAGGACGGTAGATCATCCATGAAAGTGCAGTTTGAGCCCCCAGGAGGGAGAGCTGGTGAAAGCTTTAGTGCAGGGATACTTACTGAGAAATAAGGGTCCTGTGGAGAACAGGCAGAGCTGCTCCATTTTACTGCCTACATCGAGTGCCCGTTACCCTGTGTTTCTAAGAAAGTAATGTAAGAGTAAGCCATGCTTTTAAAAATAATAATAATAATAATAATAATAAAATAATAAAAAAAAAAGAACAGGCATGCTACACATCATTTCGTAAGGACACCACACCCTGAACATGTTGTTCCTCTGACATTTACGATGAGCACAAGGGACTGGGCAGTAAGCCGATGCCAATGAATCTGCCATCACTTCTGTAGCAGCAGGATGAGACGGGAAGGTCTGAAAGCCCGCATCCGAGCGGTACTCACTGCAATCCAGCCTGCTGCTTTTCTCCTCAGAGAAGAGAGGGAACAGCTGCCCCAAGCAGTGAACTCTGCCCAGCCAGGCAAATCCTGCCACCTGCACATGCGCCAGAGCAGCTCTTGGACCACACGGGAGGAAGGGAGGGAGAGGAAGGGATGGAAGCTCACAGCTTCCTGAACGTACAGGACCCACTGCCCCCACCACAGCAAAGCATGGGGTTTTTCCAGTGGAAGTAAATTACCTGAGTCAGCTAAACTGAGAACCCTACGACAGACCTTGCCCGTGTTCGGTAATGCCTTCTTGGTGACTATTCCTAATGAAATCAATAGACTGGGTGGGGGCTTAGCAAATACCCCCGCACCGAGGATTGCAAGACCCACCTACACTGGGGCATGGGCTGCCCGGACCGTTGGGAAGAGCCACATCACCCCCCACCCTACAACAACCAGCAACGTGCAGAACAGGGTGGGGGGAGCACACCATAACTTGTTATTGCCAGCACTAGCTGTAAGACGCTCCCCACCCAGAAATAAAGGGCATAGGAGGAGTGACCTGGGCTTCTGCAGTCTCTCAGGCGTCATTTCTCTTTCCTGTCACCTCCTAGGTCTGAAGGCACATCCTTGCCGGAGAGCAGTAACTGCTGCGTTACACGGCTCAGCATGGATATGAGCAGCTTGCTCTCACTGCTGCTAAACTGAAGTCACTCAGCTCCTAAATAGCAGCAATTGCTAAGTACCATACTTTTCAAAGGAGAAGAAAAGCTGAGCACTTCTTTCCTTTCCATTTTTGGAACTGTACTGTAATCCGTGCAGCTACAGAGCTGCAGCTGACACAACATCACCCTTTGCAGCGAGCAGAGTAAGCAGCAAAAATATCCACTGAATTTTTGGAGTATCAGTCCCGACATTCCCCTCTCCCCTATGCCCACAGCATCTGTAATCTTGCTTCCAAATCATGAAACACAATCAGAAACCTTCCCTGGCTTAAAATCTTCTTTACTTAAGCACCTAAACTTTTAATTGCACTTTGCTGATACGGTTTAAAGATATATGGAAATTCTGCCAGATGTCCACGGCTAGCGGATCTGCTGAGGAACAATTCAATCTCAGGGATTTGAGCCTGGCTAATTACCCTCCTCCCTCTTGCACACCTACTGATACAATTACAGATTTAACTACGCTACACTAGATCTTATACACTGCCGAACAGAACAGCATGAAGCTCTGACATAAGATTTCATCTTTCTCTTTTCGTTTATGCAGCCTTACTTCAGTAGGAATAAGCTTGCAGATGAGCTGAAAGTATTTCTTTTCTAAAGCACATGCCTTTTCTCTACTGTCCAGTGAGCAGAAAATGGAATAAATTATATATACATTATAGCAAGACACATGAGGACTAGGTGGGATTTTTGTTGTTTCTTGCAGTTATTATCTGGGAACCTTTAGATGAATATGCAATCAGAATAGAAATCTTCACCAGGAGAACAAAATTAGGATACATTGTGCTATAAGCAGAGCAGTCAAGTTTTAGTGCATTTTCAATCCATTTATTAACATCTGAATAAGGGCTTTTGGAAGCAACTAACAGAATGCTGCTTTCTGCAGTGCAACTTTTGGTTGAAAACACATTGTTTTTTAAGAAACTGCTGAATTCCCTACCCAGACTGTTCTTTCTAATTCACTCTAAAAAGCTTTAGCCAATGCTGGCATCCAAATATACCAGCAGCAAGGTAACTTTCTTTAAGACAGTTTAAAGTAAGTACTTAAAGCACTCATATACCTTATACATTATTTAAATCCACCCTAAACCCCAAATATTTCATAATCACTGACAACAATTTGGTAGGAAGCATCCTGAAATCATCTATTATTTCCTATGTGTGTAAGATATTAATAACAGTAACTGACAGTTAATGACAACATAATAATTTAAGTGTGTTGACAATTATTGAACTGAACACACTTCAGAGAAATGTAAATGCCAGAGGAGAGCAGCTACAGCTCCATGACTAATGTGCGCCCTGGATTCTGACCACCAGCTTTGCTATTTCAGTTTCGTGACCTAAATCTCCCTCCCCTACTAGAAAGAAACAAGAAACCCAAACAAGAAATGTCTTACTTGTTCTGCCTTCTCCAGTGGTTTTCTATCCGCCTGCAAAAACTGGCAGTTTTCTCTCGCCAGCTTCTGGACCAGCTCAATCCGTCCGATGTCATCTCTTCCCTGGAGCTTGCACAAAACCCCTGCCTTAAGGGTGGGAGAAAGAGCAAACAGATACTTAAATCCACAATCCCAGGACATGACACCGCCACAAATTTCAACCTTAGAAGAAATGCATCTGTTTTCTCATATTTGCGGTACTTCGGCGCCGCTGGCTGAACACAAACGAGCCGCTGCCTCCTGCGAAACAACTGGAGAGGAGCCGAGGCACATCTGAATCTCCAAATGTATCTACTTTGGAGGAACGAAGGCAGGGCTAACTAAATCAACCGCTCCTCTGAGTGTGACTATCAGATACGCTGTGTTTTATTTGTTCCTGTCAGCCTGTTTCCTGTTACATAAGAGAACAAGAGCAAGAGGTTAAAAACTCATGGGAAAGTTAGCCAGGAACAGCCCTGGAAAAAGAATGAAGCGCAACACAAGGCACTCCTAAAAATAACAGGCTACAACTCCCTCTGCTCCCTCGGCATTTTTCACGTATGCACGCCTCAAGAGTTAAAAGGCAGTTGCGCCACGTTTATTTATTCCGTAAATAACAAACCGATATCTCCCGATTTTGTTTAGGGAAGAAAATGAGATTTGCTTTAAAAACTATGTTAGAACTAATTTTTTGGCTAAGGTTCTGCCAGTTATTCAAGCTATGCCAATAGTGTTTCCTCAAAACACTCAGCACTGGCTGGTTTATAAAAATGCCATATCTATATAAAGACGGATTCATGCTTGCACACAGGCATACCAGATCCATCACGACGTTAGCTGATGAGGGCTAAATTGCTCCCTGCGAAGTCAGTGGCTAGTATCACTGTGCACGATGTGCATGTCAGGGACATAGCCTCTGCGTAACTGAGACCTGGCTCAATGACACCACACGACTTTTATGAGCCCAGATGTTTCCTGGTGGGAACAGCACATCCCATGGGAGGGCCAGGCATGTGGCATGCCTATGGTATTGCTATACGACGTTAAAGGCAATCTGCAAATAAATCTTTTTCCCCCACTTCCTCCACCCTTTTCTTTCTACTAATTGTCCCAAGTTTAACTGAATCAGTATCTGCTCCAAAATCCACAAAACATCTTGTGAGTCAGAACCAAAAGTCAGGGATGCCCTGACCACTAACCCATAGTGCCATGCAAGCTCTAGTCCTTTGGCCTTGGGAAACTCCTGCCCATGACAGCCAAAGGTGTGAAGAGTGCCTGCCCAAACCATCTTACAGCCTGCCGCCTTCTCCAAGGAAGGAGGAAATGTGGGTTAAGGTTTCTTCAGCTGAGGAGGAAAATAAATTCACTTTCTGAATAAGTGCTTTAATGCTGATGGAAAAAAAATAGGTCCTACAACCAAGTCCAAAGAATTATCCTTACTTAATTATTTGAAAGAAATTTTTATATCACTATATTCCTCCAGTCTGGATGAAGGCATCTCCTCACAGGCCTGCATCAAGCACTTGTGCTCTGGAGAAGGGAAGAATTTTAGATATGTCCTGTGCTTTGCCCGTCCTGTGCTTAGACCCCAGCCTCCTGAGGACCCCAGCTTTCTCAGAGAAGGAACCTACGCACTAGTCTGAAGGTGAGTAATCCACCGAGAAAATAAGGAATTGCAGTGCCTAATCTGAAGGTCCTTACATTTTCTATGAGATTAGCTCCTTATCTTCTAAATCCAGGACACGGATTTATAAACCAGTTCTGACACACTGGTATCATCTGCAGATCGGAAGCGAGACTGATTTTATCAAATGTGGAACAACATACTGAACCAGTTGTCCAGACTCATTTAATCAATAGAGAAAAAGAGGTACTTGAGACAATTTTTTTTACTTGACAGTAAACCTTTAGAAGTGGTCAGATGAGTTGTTTCCTAAAATCCTCCTTTTCCTCCAGTAATTTACACAGGGAACATATGCAATCATCACAGACTTGGCTGAGGGCTGACATCTGCACTTCACAAGACTTTGACGGCTTGGGGACATCAACTAGAGCCAAACCTGCGTATTTCATGGCTTCAGGATGCTTCTGGCAGAGAGTATAGCAACTGTGCACGGTAATCCCCCCCCAGGCTTGTAGGCTAAGGACAACTCGAAGTGTTATAGCCTATTATGGCTTTGGGACTATAAAGATTTACAGTCTCACTGGATCTGGGATCTTAGTACTGTGGAGGCACTTTTCACACCCTCACGTTGCACCCAGCCAAGTCAGACCATGACCTACAAGTAGCATAGATGGTTATGAGTCCCTGTTTTTCAAACATCAGATGGACATCGACAGAAATGCAGTGTTCACTCTGCTGAACAAATACTTATTGATCTTCAGCGTATGAAGTAAAGCTCAATGGTTAAAACCACTTACGTTAAGATGAGGAAGGGGGACTTCAGTTTTGGGGTAACAGCTGGCTTCAGTACGTTCAAGTGGAAGAAACATCCCGGAGAAAGACAACTTTTTGAACACATGGGCCTCGCTCTCTTTTCACCCCTTGCCCTCTGTCTGTGTTCAGACAGAGCGTATTATTGCTTTCTGCATGGATGAGCACCCCAGGGAAGAAGTAACTCTAGATACAAGCACATTAGCCCTGCCACGAATGTGGTTTGTATTCAAATTGGCAGTTTCATTAAAGAATCACATTGTCCCGTTTCAAATAACCACCAAGACTAAATCTTACTTTTTAACATGTCCCCTTTCTCCCCAACTATTCTTTAATTTAAAGAATTGCAGAGAACGTGAAAAATGTATTTATTTTATTGGGTTTCCAGAGGATAAAATGTCAACTAAAGAATTTATGGGAGGGCTAAGGTATTATTAAGTTAATTGTACATGCTTGGCTCTGAGAGTAAAGAATGCACTTGAAAGACGAAAGGCTAAACATGCTTTTTCATAATTAAGAAGCAAAAATATGAATCACTCACTTTTAATTCTGATTTCCTCAATTATGCTGACTTTCCACTATAAATCTTTCTGTCTTACAAGAAAGCATCCAGGTCAACTAATTAATTATTTGATGACAGCTTCTGAAAGCTGGTTGGGAAGATGTTGCTAGAGCCTCCTATTACTGGTCATTTTCACTTGTCAATATAAATTTAATTTTCAAGCAATACCTTTGAAGCTGTTAGACAAAAGGGTAAAGGCAAGTCGCCCTACTTGCAAAGTGCAATTTTGATTTGTATGTTGTGCAGGCACACACCCTCCAAAATCCTGCATGCCCAAATGTTTTTGCTTAGTCCTCTAATTCATGTACACCAACAGAGATACAAGTAGTAACTTATGTGACGGTGAAAATCACAAAGTTGCATATTTTAACTGGCTTTAATTTAATGAATGATAAAAGAATGTAGGAGCTTTATAGTAAAGCTTTACTACCATTCACGGCCCAAAATTACTATAATTAAAGGTGTTTATGCAATATTTGAAATGAAATAAAAAAGTTTAATGGGAAGGAAAGTAAATTAGTCACTACTGAGGTTGGAAAAGCAAAGATGCTGACAACACATTTTCTGTTTCAGCACACCCATTGGAAAATACTCCCTCTGCAAGGGCCACAAATGAACATGCTAACAGTGACACGGCGGTGAATTAAGACATCTCTAGGCAGACAGGGTGGGATTGTTTTATTTACACTGTTTACAGCATGCTGGCTTTTAAAAATCCCGGTACTGAATTTTTTTCCCTGCTTCTACCAGTTTTGTCAACTAAGTCCAATGTAAGTCAAGCCTCCGGCCCGCAGAGCGGTGTTTAGAGCAGGCACCACACCCTTCGACTCTGCTAACAGAAGAGGTTTGCGGTGGTTCGGTTTTTTCCTACTGCACCTCTGTCTCCTTCTGTGTCTGGTCAAGACAACATAATTATTACAGGCTTCACCTTTGATCAACCTGAAAACTTCAAACCATGTGCCACTGCATCAAAAGATGATTTGCTTTGCTCCAGTCACATGCACAGCCTCACTAAAGGGGAAAAAAAAAAAATCATTCACACCCTTAAACCAAACTGTATTTGGTGTTTACAGCATGGTGTCTTTATGGCACTGACAAACAAACTGGAGAAACAGCTGCTTTGATAACCCTCCTGCTCTCCTCCCGGTTGGGCACTTGAACGCTTTTGTTAACCGCTCACTTAATATTTGTTTGATCTTAAATGCTGTTCAAATTCTTTAAAATTTTAGAAGCTGATTTCCAGCCAAAAAAAAGCTGAGCGAATCAATATCCCAATAATAAATTCTTATGGGTTTTTATAATCTGTCCATGTAATCTTACTAGCCGTGAGATGTAATCTTAGGAGCTTTGAGTACACGTCGTAGTCTTTCTTTTTACGTCTCTGACATAAATGTGAACAAACGTTTTCAAAAAATAATAACAACTACAACAATCAAGTAGAACTGAGCCTATACGAAACCCAAATAAAGAAAACAGAAAGCCAGATTTTTTGTGCAGTGAGGGCAGTATTTCACCCTGGGTCTTTTCTACCACTCTGCAATGCACAGCTGAGCTCTAGAAGACTGATGCTCAACTCCACACTGATGTGAATTAGGAATCAAAGTCAGGTAACAGAATTTTCACATATTAGGGCTCCTCCTACACTTTTGGGATTTTTTAAATAGATTTGAAATTGTGTGCAATTAAGAAAAGAGCAGGCCATTTCCGAACATCTTGCTTGAGCCTGACTCTTAAGAGCATGCTAGAAAAGCCCAGTTACAGACTGACGGAGTAGGCGTATCCACATGGTACCCAACTCTTCTGCCTGCACTCTCCAGTTGTCTGCCACGGCCCAGGTCTGCTACAGCATGTCCCAGGCCCACTCTGGCCAAGGCCCCCCCTGCCTTTAGAAGGATACAGGCACTGCTAACTTGGCAACATGGCTTGTACCCCTTCAGCTCAACTTGCTCTCAGACATCAGTGCAAACCCTGTCTGTCTCACACACAGCTTTTTAGAGGGCAAAGTGTTAGGAGATAAATCAGAGACGTGAACTGCAAGTTGCATATGTAGGAAGGAGAAAAGGTGGCAACTGGTGGGGAACATAAGATTTGCAAGGGGAATATAAGAAAAAGAACAGTCAAGACTGGGAGAAAACAATTTTAAATTAAAAGCAATAATCAGTACCAATACAATGAGCAATATAGTTATACTTGAAGAGTTTGAATGCATGAACTGAATGATTGAATGAACTAGAGATAATCAAAAAACATTCACGGCATTAAAAAGGGTAAGCAATTCCACAATAAAATACTCTAAAAGGCAGTTAAGTTTCTTCTGAGCAATATCTAGAAGTATGCTTTGGTTGTAAATGAGGGCAGTTAAGGAAGGAAAGAAAAAGGTTGTTGCTTACACTCGAGTGACTAATAACTATCTTCATTTCATTGCATGTCTACTTACAGTGATTAAAATTCAATCAAAATGCCACATGCCCTTGCCTCCTAAAACACATCTCATTTTATTTTCACATCTGGTGTATGCTATGTGTATTATCTAAAAAGAGCAGAGAGATAGTTGAAGAATGCTGTCCGATTGCTACATCACAGGATTAATTCCCAGAGTAATCATCAATCTTATTCTAAATAGTTACATAAGACAAGATCCAGCAGACTTTCTCCTTCCTACGGGCTCCCTGCGCAGAACATCGAGGAAAATCCATTTCCCGTAGCTATTGAAAGCAGATCCTTCAACTTGTAGATCTGAAAAGGTTCCCAAGACACCATTAATCTTACAAATTTACCTGAGCAGCAGAGGTATCCTTGAGCTCTTCTAGTCCTCTTATTTCTTGACTGCTGTTTTCTTCATTTTGATGAATTGCTAAAATAAGAAAGAGAGAATATATTGGAAGCAGGCAGGTTTAAATCAAAAGAAGCAGCAAAGCAGCATGGCCCAGGTTAGATCAAATAGGATGACCATTCAAGAAACTAGAAAGCTAAACGTGGAACAAGGTTAACTCCTTGAGTGGTTTTGGACAAATCCGATAAGGTATACCTTATGGGGTTTGGACAAATCCTAAATAAGGTATACCTTATTTTTCCCAGGCCGTAAAAAGCAGTACTAAATAGTTATATTCCTGCTCCTCTTAGTCCTGATAAAATGGTGAAATTTAAGGAAATTCCACTTTTCCATACATTATAACAAGACCTGGTGACTCATAAAGAATAAAAAAGTCAGACGTCCCTTTACTTTCATTATATCGCAGAAGGTCAATTCAGATTAAACAAAACAAGCAGATTTATCCCTCACCTCAGACTTGGAAAATTCTTTATAAGCAAAGTGATCTCAATCTTAACCACCACCAGCACTACTACCCATGAAAGTCACCTTCAGAAATAAATGGTAGCAGAAGATGTTCCACTGAAAGTTATTTGTTGCTGGCACAATAAGAGAAACCAGTAACTTAGCTCAATTAACATTGCTTAACATCAGCAAGTTTTGCCAGATTTAAAGAAAAAAGTTTTGGATCAAACTTGTAATCTCCAGAAGGGTCGAAACCAGAGTTATCAGTTTACCTAGCTAAAGAAACAAGGACCAATTTTGAAGGGACACATCAGGCTTCTGTGTTGCAAACAGCTACATCTATAGGTAGTTTTACTGTCGTTAGCCCAAGGTACCCTTCCAGTCAACACACCCACCTGCTGTGTTTTGGTGGGACATTAAGCCCTCTGACATTCTGAAACGTGACACGTGGCAGGTTAGGAGGGTCAAGCCCAATGAAACACATGCGAAGTGACTTTACCTCATGCTGTACTCATTTACTTACAAGCACCATACTCAAATATCATCGATCTTGTGTACCAATGAATGATTTGCCAGTGTAGCCATAGCAGTTGTGACAACAAAAGCATCCTTGAAGCGGTAGAGCTGGCAAATCCATTTCCCAAACAACACCAGGCTCGTGGCTTTGATGGATGGGCAGGAGGGTTCCACTTGTGTGCTTCCTCCTGTCTACCTCCTCTCTCCTCCAGCCCTTGGTACCTCAGCTGGTCATCAGGCTGCGTCCAAACAGCCACAGCCCACAGCACGGCGTTTTCAGACAAGGATCACCAGTCCTGTCTTGCCTTAAAACTATGTCTGTGAGCTGAGGCAGCCCAGGATTTGATTGAGGAACAAATCAGCTGTTGAGGGAGCAGAAGAAGGGCTGGCAGGTAGCAGTACTATCGTCACCAGCCACCCTCACCTGAGATCTCCTCAACGCCCAGCCTGAATCTTTAGACATACAACCAGGTTACCATGGCTGAGCTAATACACGTAATGTGAGCCAAGAGATCTAGCTTGGCATGTCTACATGGGTGCTCTGGGTCTGCTGCAGACAAAAAGCAGCCTAACCTTTAGGCAGCGCACAGCAACTTAAAAAAAAAAGTAACTTTAGACTGTTCTTCACCTCTAAAATAAAGCATATGGATTTATTTTCTTTTTTACTGTAGGATTTCTGCTGATATTCCTATGCCATATAGGGTATAACTCTGCTTTCTTCCCCCAGTTATGCTATCCAAGAAAAAAAAAAGGTAATAAAAATGCAATTATAAAAGGGGGGAAAAAGTCAGTTTGTCAATACAGTTTATTCCATTCAGGGATCTTTTTTAATCCATTATCAAAGGAAAACAGAGGTCTGGTATAAATTTTCACTAGTCGTTTTGCTGGCATCACTTTACCAGCCAACCTCTGAAATTCAAGGTGAATGCTGAAAACACAGGGTCAACCTAAGCTATAACAGAAAGCATGTATAATGGGGGATTACGTCCCAGCAGCACTTAAAGCTTGGCAAAATCAAAATGTGCTTCGGACATTGTGGCATATGTCTGCCCCAGGCTGGAAAAGTAACAACCCAACGAAGCAGTCACCAGAGTGACTGACCCAGCAGCCCCGTGTGGCCCCTGCTTTCCTAGGGCAGGTCAGGCCTTCCCAAGGCAACCTGCTCCATCCCGCCAGGCTGGGGGCTCTGTGCACCCCCTCTTCCCTTGTAACCCACCTCCCAGCTTTCCTCCGCAAGAGCTGCCTCGTCCTCTTGCACACTCCCACACGTGCATAACCCCTTTCTACCCACTGCCGCTGAGGAAGACACAAAGCATTCAGGACGGGCATTTGCCGAACACTAGTCAGAACAACCGGCACGAGACGGGAACGTTGCAATGCCAGAAGGTATTAATGAATGGTAAAAAAATGGTCATTTGAGCAATTGCAAATTGCTCGAGTCTGTGACTGCGTTAGCAGAAACACAACATTTCCCCAACTCTCCTTTCAATTTTCTGATTTCTCCTAAAATCAATTTGTTGTAGCCACTGATGGGCAAAATATCCCCACAGATGCTGGCTATTAATCACGGTATTTAAAGGAGTGGCACCTTGCTAGTAACAAGACCACGGGTCCAGGTTTAAGTGATTTACATTGATCCAGCCAGCTTTTCTGACAAGCCTGAGCAGATGGGCGCTCCGCAAACAGCTGCGCCAGGGGAAAAGGTTAGTGGCTGCCAACCATCTTCTTGTCACCGGCCTCTGTTACAAGTGTCCCCTTCCCTGCCCAGTGCCAGGGCAAACACCCCAGAGCATCTTCAACCAAAGCAAACAGGCGGACCCTTCAAGGAGCAGCATGCTGTTGCAAACCTGGCTGGGACGGCAGATTAGTGGCCGGGGAGCTAGTGACAAGCAGCAAACACCCAGGGCTGAGGGCAGTAATGTCTTTTACCTGGCGCAAAAGGAAAAAGAAAGAGGGTACATGTCCACAACCCCAATGGATACAGGCATCCTTGGGTGTTGAACAATTTTAGCATGAGCAATTTTAAAGATGATGAGAAAATGACCTCAGTTTAGATGTACCCTAAGTGAACAACTTAAAAAAAAAAAAAAAAAGAAAGAAAAAAGAAAAAGCTGTTTTTATCAGCGGTTTCACAGCTCAACTCTAAAAAAGCTGAAAAAGTTCATAATCCAAACCCAGCTCTCCTTGGCTTCAATGTTGTTTAGACTGTGTAAGGAATGTAGAAAAGAACCAGTAAATATTTTCTTAAAGGAAAAAAAAAAATCCCAGACCTCACACTGACGTTCTCGAAACCCTCTTGGGAGAGAAGGTTGCAGTCGGCCCCTTTTTCATGAAATTTCCATCACAAACGCGATTTTTGTGTCCTCTCTGCCTCTTATCTAAACCCATAAGAACCGGCCACAATTGAACCATTTAACTACATGCAGGAAGCAATACTCAAGGAATCACACCATCGCATACTTTTTTTTTCCATCACAAGAACGGAGTCCCTTGAAGGCTGAAGTGGCCACACAGACTAATAACAACCCTTAATTATATTTTCTTGGTTTCTGTATGAAAAGGTTGCTACATGTTTCGTCTACAAAATACAGAAAAAAAACATTAATTTCTTAAAATATTCCAGTGTATTCAGTTTATGTTACTGGGAATCATCACACACAGTTAAGAAACCAATTGCTGTATTATTATACACAGTGTGCCTCCTAACCCCATAAAAACTCACAGGCACCCCTTGAATTGGCCAAGGTGCTGCCCTCGTGGGCTCTTGTGCATGCAATACAAGTTCTATCTCAAAAATATAAGAATTCAAGGATAATTTCCCACTTACTGTCAGTTGGACATTTATTTTTTAATAAAAAGGCTTGACGTTGCAAATTCAACCACAGGAAAAGTGAGCGGAAGGTTAGGGTGGGATGGGAAAGTATTTCCCAGGCGAGTGTTGATTCTGGGACGGTTCCCCAAAACTGTAACATGTACATACAAAAAAGTTGTGAACTTTGGAGCTGGGCCAAACCCGTCCTTCTCCGCCAGTGTAAACCCAGCTTTGCTCCCTGATACGAATATCCCAGCACGTCTTACAAAGCAGCAACACCAGGGAAAGGCAAAGGTGGTTTACCCTGATCTATATGTATCTATTTAATGTTATATTTGGGTTCAGGCTTGAGACCAGAGACAGGAAAAAAAAATGCAGGCAAACATAGAGCGACCAATTCCCTTTCCTACCTGCAGCATTTCTTTTTCTTTGGAGGAGAGGTCACCACAAATGAAAGAAAAAGATGTTAAATGAGCATTAGCTTGCTAATGCGCAGTTCAAATGTGTCCATTTGCAAATTAGCCTAGGGAATTCAGGATGTTGATTTTTTATGGTCACTTAAGGATCACAAGGACCATCATCTGATCTGAGTTCCTTGTGCCCTCACCGACCAGAGCTGAGATTTTGCTAGCAGATTCTTCTATAAACTAATGTTGGAACAGAGAATTCTTGTGGGGGAGAGCTTTGTCCTTTGGTAGTCCCATTTCAGCTCACTAAATCAGCAGAAAAAATAACAAAGAAATAAGAAACAAAAGTAAATCATTTTGTACTAGCTACCTCAGCAGAATCAGCCATCACACGGGCGTGTGAAGGGGAAGGGAATGTAACCATCGTTCACACTGGAACCGAGCACATCCTTTGGGTCACCATTACCGACCGAGAGTGCTCCTCTGCTTTTACTGCCACGCTACGAAGTTTAATGTAGATTTAAGACACTGGCAGGGATTTGCCTTCCTCAGCAGCACGGAGCATTACAGGCATGCTAAAGAGCTCACCTTAGCTAGACAGACTGACATGCAGTGGGTCATGACAACCACTTGCAGCACTACGGACCTTCTCCTCCTACGGAGGAATCCTGCCAAGGGTGCTGGAGTTACCCATAGAGCAGCATCTCCATGATATGCTGTTCTGCATGCCCCCAAACTTGAAGGTCAATTAATTACATTTGAGGAGTAAGATTTTAAAAATCACATAATACAATGCACATTATTTCATTTTAATACTTTGCCTTATTCAACGTAGCAGAATCTTTTACCCAATTGAAAGTAGAAAGGACAGTTTAAAAAAAAAAATCCACACATAAACCAACTCCTGGAACCCACAGTACTGCAATCTTCCCAGAGGCTTTGCTGTATTGTGCTTTCTTCCTTTTCTATAAATGAAGTTTCTTCTTTCTACCCCTTCTGGCTGCAAAGATAACCTTCTCAACACAAACCCAGGCACTAGCGTCATTCTGCTGCCGCAGCCAGCCAGACTGGAACAATAACACCAGGAGAGGTGTGAACTTCCTCCCTTTGGCTTAATAGGGTGTTAACTTTGAAAGCTAATTATTTAAATGCTTAAGAGACGACTGCCATCACGGTTAACCATTTTGCTGCTGAACAGCAGGCAGGGTCATCTGTCCATCCATAAGCAACTCACTCTGAGTGGCACCCGCATGGCCATGCCAGGACAGAAAGCCAGCTTAGCTCCCCATCGCCGCTGGCTGCCCCACACCTCCTGTACTTACTATTCCCTCTCTCTACTGCCGTAAAGCATTTGGAGGTTGTGGACTGGCAAAGGATTACTTTTAACCTGGCCCGGTTTGATGCCCTGGTTAGGAACAGAGCCCCCAGGCAGCAGGCAGGGCAGGGGACAGAGCCCCCCACCAGCCGGCGTTGCCGCCAGACCCCTTGCGCCGCGCATCTCCAGCTTCAGCCCTTGAGCTTGCTGTGAAGTCCAGCTGCGGGACCAGGACGGCCTGCCTTTTGGGGGCACGCAGCCCATACACAGGGCCCTTGGCAGACACGCAGTTTACCTCTGCGCTGCCCTAGGCTGCTCCCAAGACGCCTGGCATGTTGCAAACCCTCAGGCAAACCCTCGGGAGCAGCTGGAGCGTGGGGGACCCCAGCTGCCAGGTTCACCCACAGAGCCTGTGCACAGGCTGGATGAGGATCCCCACAGCTGCTCCAGAAGCAGCTCTGCTCGCCATAGGAAGCTCCGTCACCCCTTAGGCTACGTCCCTCCTGTTTTCAGTGATGCTCCTCCGTTTCAAATGAGGATGTTCATTTATTATTCAGTGTTGTTCTTTAACCTGCTAACATCCTAGAACATCAAAGCACTCTGCCCTTTGTAAGATTTCAATCCTTTCAGTACTATGTGCTCAATATATATATATGCATCTCTTCTTTCTAGCCAGTAAGCAAAATGCACCTACATGCCCTGTACAGATAGGAGACACACACCACCTCGGTAGTGGTAAAGAGCCTACTTCTCAACAGAAGAACTTTGTTTATTTGACAAGCCAACAGATTTTCACTGTCTTATCCCTGCTGGATGGTTATAGCCTGTTTTTCTGTCCCTGTCAAACCATCACTGTTGAAAAGACCTCAGGAATCTGCAAGAATATTCCCTCGGGGAAGGCTCCAGTGCTCTGAATTGCCAGCAGCCTGCATCAGTTGATTTATTGTTGGCTGCTGGGAAGCTCACAACTTCTAGCATTCTTCTTATATCCCAAATTTTTTGAGAGGCATGTTTCTTTTCTGTTTTGCCTTTTTTTTTTTCCCCAAAGGAAGTTGCTAGCATGAAGCTTTTCAGAAGCAAACAGCCAAAGAGCATTTTTTTTTTTTTTAAATCACATCATTCTAGGCTAATTTCATGATTTTTGAAAACTTTATTGTTATTTTGAACAATGGAGCTTGTGGTATCCCTTGTTATTCTTTGTGGAGGGTACACAGCCAGCTCTAGAGAGGCTGGTTACTATGGCAGCTCTGAACTGTTTGACAGTGTTATAATGTTTGCTGATGCTTATTAATTTATCAGAGTGGAAAAAAAATGAATAGCTCATACTGATACCACTGGGGAAACTAAAAGCCAGATCCTCTAGCTTACGTAAGGCACCAGCGCTGAACGGTGGAAAGGAGGATGAGCAGCCAGTAAATGCTTTACACATCTCTGATTTGGGGACCATTTTAAGACAGACCAGGTCGTCTTGCATACTCCTTTCAAGACGTGTTTCCAAATTAAAGGGGGAAAACTAGCAAGCACTGAATACCTCTGAAATCCCCAAAAGCCACATATAAGAGACAGTGATAATCCCATGAATAAAACCCTCCAACTGAGAATCAGTTCCTTATTTACCATGAAACTGTAATCTTTTCCCAGAAATTACTGAAAAGAGAAAGCTTTTTAAGCTCATCCTTAACATGTTTCCTTTTATTAGCAATACAAAAATTGCCTTTGAGCTTTCTCATTCCTTTCCACTATTTCTGCGTATATATATGCAAATTATTGTACAGATTTCCCTTCACTGAGTACACTACATATCTCTGAAACAGTTGGCAGGCCCCTGGGGGGGTGTTGCCCAGACAGCTGTGCAATCAGCTGAGTAAATCAGCTAATTAAAGAAACAAAGAAAATGCAAAAATTATTAAAGACGGACTCCTGCTTACAGCATTGTTCAGCACCTCTTTATCTAAAAAAGCACAGCAAGCATGGGATGGAATAAAGGTGCTCGTAAATTGGGGAATGAACTATTGCACACGTGACAATGATGCCATTTTCTCTCAAACACTAAGCTGGGATTCGTGATATTTATGCTTTGTAGTTTAAATCAATTCAATATAAATTACTCCAGCATTGTATTTCATTTTAAAATGACAAAAGCATGAAATGTAATGTTGGTTTCATAACTGATTTCTGTATGTAAAAAATGGTCATTAACTTCTGCTTGACCTTAGGTGTAGAACTAATATTGAATTTGCACAGAGGGTACTCATTATGCTGGTCTAGTTTCCACACAGAAAAAGAAGTTCCCAAGGGTCCTAGTGCTACAAGCCATTTCTCAGATCTCAAATAGGAAGCAGGACTCCCAAAAATGATGCAAAAACATTTCCTCTCATTGCAGAGTTTATCAAAAGGAACAGATAACAGCAGGGGTAGGAATCTGCAATCTAAACAGAGCAAAGCCAGTGTGGTAGGAAAGGAGCCTGACAGATGTAGATTTGGTCTTGCTGATCCACACACCATTAGGCACCGTTCCCTTCCACTGCATCTGAATGACCACAGGAAGGACAAACCTCAGTTTAAACGAGACTTGGGCCCACCTACGTTATATAGCCATTGTAAATTAAAGAATGAGCATACCAAGTAAAGCCACCAATATTTCCCAACTCAGTGGGATTATGGCCAGGAGCCTTTGCTGCTATTCTTTTCACGTTATCATACAACTGGTTTTGTTAGGAAGTTCTGGTTATTTTATTTATCAGAGCTGAAGCCTTTTTATCTGGGTTTGAAGGCCCATGTCTCACCAACGTGGGGGTGCAGCAGAAGAACATAATTTGTAAAACACCTCTGGCTAACCAAGGGAGACATTTTTTAATAGAAAATCAACTACTGTTGATTCACACGGCCAGGAGAGGTTTGGTTTTCAATGCCCGGCACTTTGTGATACATAGTAAGGAAAAGCCGCATTTTTTACACACACTTCGCGAACATACAAACGCATATCATTTTTTTATCCAGGAGAAAAAAAGTGGAAAACAAGTTGCAAACACTGTAGGATTACTACAGGAACAGACAAAAGCAACGTTCTTTGTAGCAATAGCAGCTCAAGGAAAACCATTGGGTGGCTGAATACAGAGAGCTTTAACTTTTACCCAGTGCTTTTAGACATTCATTCTCATGTGCATGATATTTAAAACTTAAAAAAAAAAAAAAAAAAAAAATCAAGTGAAGGTATCTATAGCAGTGTTGCCTGAAAGGAGATGTTGGAAGGGTGGAGAAGAGCCCATTACGTGGTCAGCAGGCACGGGGAGAATGAGTGCTGGGAACTGATCAAACAAGGAGGAACGGGCAGTCGCTGAGCAGGCTGGTGCAAAGCGAAACACCACTCTCTATTCCATGGAAACATCCTCGGAGCATGGCCAGGAAAGGAACAGGAAACAAAGAGGACTCTGAATAAATAAATTCTGTGAACTCTCTGTAAATGTCTCTCCCAAAGCACTGGAAACAAAACATTCACCTGGGAATTGTGTTGGTTTTTTTTTTTTTTGGACAACTGCTCTCTTTCCGACCTTACCGTGCAATCCCTTTTTGCGTATGTGTAAAACATCTGTCACCTACACAGCTATTTTGCATTGCTCATTATTCCTATATAAGTGCCTTACAGATCACACAGAAAGAACTATACCTGAAGTTCTAAAACAACTGCAAAACCCAGACCATAAGCTGCCAAAATCCCTCTCGGCATAATTCCCACCAGAGAGCTCTTTGGATCTCTTTTCCTTCTTTTTCCAAGGCTCAGAGTCCATTCTGCTTTACATCAGGTATTGAATACACAGGGGCTGGTGATAGTAACTGTGTAGTCCGTTCACTGATGTTGTCCAGGGCACTTCCCACCCCCAGCATTGCCCAGGGTGGGCACAAAGCAGGTGCTCACCGATTCAGCCACATCACAGCAGAGCTGTTCCTGACCAGCCAACGTGATGATGACCACCATTCCCCAGGGCTAAAAGGGGTCTGATCCTATCCTTCTGAAGCACTGCCAGTTTCTTGGTATACTCGATGTCAGGAGTAACGGAAGAATCCCATGGGATGCAACAAGACTTTGGTCCCTAGGGGTGGGCATTCCCTTCAGTAAGGCATAAAACGTTTAAAAAGGATCGCTTAAAGAAGCCAACATCATTACCTCTCTTACTTCAAGGCATGAAATCCTCAAAGAACAACGTAACTTTTAAAATATTTCTAGCTATGTTTTCAGGTGAAACTTGCATTTTGAACCACATTTCAATGGGCAGAGGAAAAGTAAAGATAAAGTTATCAGGACCTACCAGAAGCCTGACACTCCTGCACCCTTATTTTGAGTATCCCTTATTTCTCCAGGATAAATGCCATTATTAACACTTGCAGAAGAACTCTTATTCCACACATTTTGCTAAGTTTGACCCTTGCTTTAAAGAAGTGGATGATTGGAGGAATTGAAAATTATAATGAAATAAGGTCTTACTTAAGTCAAGTAAATAAACCCACTGAAAAGAGACATGACGGGACATAGAAAAGCAGAAAGATACTACTGATATTAACCTTTTCCCACCCTTCAAACTTTATCAGTTTTTCCACAAAGGAAAATGCACACCTCTCTGGCACATGACTGCTGCTTTATTCTGTAAACAGAAGCAAGTTTTTTTCATCCCGCTTTATGCCCTTTTTCAGCGACATAAAATAAGCGATAATAAACTGCCATTTTACACCAGAGATATTGTATACTGCTTGTTTAAAAAAACTGTAACTTCAAAGGGTACTTAATATGTTTGAGATTTAAACACAATACTGAACTGCTCCATTCTTGAATGACCTTTGAGCATGTATTTGTAACCTCATTTTCAAGTATGTGTACAAATCTAACCCAAATTCATAATTATTTCCAAAGGTTTTGCTAATTATTGTGGAGTAAAGTTACCAAGAAGTCTCACAAGGATCTGTGCTACTTGGGGAAAAGGGCTGAATGGTAAAGATGCAGTTTCCTGAGTTAATTAAGCTGATAAAACAGCTTAATGCTGCCAAAAGGGCCTTACTGGGCTCCTTCCCACATCCCTCCACCTCCCGACCCTGATAAGAAGCTGCCACCCTCGCTTTGTGCCAGCTCCAGCACATGCTGCTGCAATGCTGCATGCTGCTCTGGCTGCACCATCTCAAAAATAACATAATAGATGTGGCAAAAATGATCAGATTTAATGGAATAGATTTGGTATGAGGAATGACTAGCGATTTAGCCTGGAAATGAGACGACCCACAGGGGTATGACAAAGGTGCACAAAATCCTGAATAGTACGATGATGAACTGGGAATGGATTATTCACCACTTTCCATCACCAAAGAGCTATATCACAACAGAGTGAGGGTCGTGGGGAATGCTGTTAAAATAAACAAGGAAAAAATACGCATTCACATACCACGCACATGAATTGTGGGACTCGCTGCCACCAGAGATGATGAAGGTCAGGAGTATAAGCAGGCTCAAAAAGCAATTTGGTAAATTAATAGAGGAAAGGTTCACCAAGGGCTACCTAACACAGCAGTGTGGGTACGGCAAAATCCCTCTAGCACAGACTGCTAGATGCTGAGTACGCACCTTGGAAGAAGGACTGTTTGTACTTGCTCTGTTTCTCTACTCTAAGCATCCCCTACTCATCACTCACAGTAAGATCAGAGCTGGATGGACTTTTAACCTGACCCAGCCTGGCCATTCTCATGTTTTTAACCGGGCTGACATTGCCTGGAGTGTGTTCGAGTCGAGTCACGCAATCAGCTCTGACAGCAGCGCTGTAGAGGTGGCGCAGTGGCTGGGAAAAGGAATAGCTGTTCACAGCTTGCTTTTCATTCACGTCGGCAAAGCTCAAGCCCCACTGACTGCTTCAGATTGAATCGTCTGCCCCTAAAATAAAAATACTAAGCAAATCACATAGGCAGTTAAGCCCTGACAGAAGCAATACAAAAGAAAAGGGGAAGGGTGGATACGCATACATTTATGTCAGAATAGGGTGGAGGCAATACAGAAGATCTCAAATATAAAGTTAATACGTTGCAAAAGTCCTCTTATTATGAATAAAATGTAAATGACCCTTTTTTTTAAAAAAAAAAAGTCAATAGAGCTTCTCAATTTAAGAATGGCATGACTAAAAAGTATCTAACTATGTTGTGGAAACCTGAATATCATTTTTAAGAGGGAGTAAAACCACACACAAGTGCTTGGGCTTTTGTGGCTGCCCTGCCCTTCACAGTGGGAGGGAGAAGCACCCACAGCCCTGATGCTGCTCCCGCAACGCCTGGGGAGAAGCTGCCATTGCACTTTTCCCACCTCATCGATACTCTGTCAGCTCTCATTTAGCCCCTGTATTCAGAAGGACAAGGACCAGAGCCGTGCTCTCACTAATGGCCCTTTGCACGAATGAAACTATAGAAATCCCTTTAGATATAAAGTTAAAGGAATTTGCTGGGTGATGCCATGGGGTGCGGCTAGGTTCTTGTGCAGCAATGCAAGGTGTCTGGTTTGTGGATGGGATTAACACCCGTTCAGAGCGTCTCCCGGACAGACTTTGATCTGTTCAGATGTACCTGTGTAGCTATGCCACCGGCTAAAGCTCCCAGCCTTAGGCTATTTGCTGCATTTTATCCTTGTTTTAGTTACCATCTCTAACACATAAGAAACATGTCATGATCCATGACAGCCAATTGAGATAAATGCCAGCCCCTGTAAACCTTCAGACTAGAGGCTGCATTTCTGTTATGTTTCAGCGTATTTGTGGAAGCCATCAGAAACCAGCAAGGTATAAATAAACACAACAATTCTAATGCCAAGTGCCTAAAATTAAAAAAAAACCCAAGTTATCTTCTACTCCAGTTACTTGCTTCCCCAAGACCTTTTACCAAACCAAAGAAGACAGCATTTAATCTATTTATTTCTAAGGTTAAGCAAGAACAATTTTAATGCATTTTTATAAGCCACAGAGAAGCGCACAAGCTAATTTTCCCCTCTTAGGTCACCTTTATTATGAGAGCTTTATTCTAATGAAATATAAATATGCTTTCTAGTCAGCAGTGTTAGTGAGGTCCATCAAAGTTTCAGGATTACAGACATTAATTTTACTCTTTTTTTAGTTTTATTTGCAAAGAACCTAAAAAGGCTGAGCTCCCTCTGCACGAGGGCTCTCAAGTACCTTTCTATCAGCTTACACCTTGCTATTGGAGTGGGATACATGTGGTACACATCTGAAATATGAAAATGGAGCCCTTTTCCACAGTGTAGAAGTTTTTCACTTTTCCGGTTCTGCATTTTTCCTTCAGCTGTCAGTTTTATGTGTTTCTCCTATTCTTCCACCCCACATTAAAAACAGAAGACCACCTCTTGGGGAAAGGCATTCTCCCCCACACCCTACTGACTTTTTATTTTCTGGTAGCCAACATTCAGGTCAAGTCAGATCCTGTACTAGCAAGAATTTGACACTCTGCCCTACCTCACAGCAGACTCAGGTCTCAACCTTTGTTTTCAAAGCATTTTGTCAGCAGATACAGTCTAAATCTCTGAAACAGCCATTCTGGCCCAAGAACTGAAATAGCTGTAATTATTACTTCTCATATACATATACTAGGTAGCAAACCCAAGCTTCATTTAAACAAAAATAAACTGTTTCACCCTGGTAACCAAATGTGGTGGTTAGCAATAGTACGCCTTCCTAGTTGGACCCTCTTCACCTCTTGCAGAGGGAGCTGTGGCATTTGTGGCTTGTATAGCACTTTTCATGCAACGTAACCCAGTGATTACAACAACAGTCCTAGACAAGTAATAGGAAAGCTTTAATCAGCCAGTTTTTCTAGTACAATTAAATCACTGTGAAGTGCCTCTCTAAGGGCAGAGGTATATCCAGAAATTAAAGTAATTCAGGAACAAATTACACAGTCCTTGCGTTAAGCAAAAATATTCTTTTCTTGCTTTTACTGGTAGCGCTAACCAGCTATCTAGAGGAAATATTTTGAAACACTGTAATTTAAAAACCACCAAACCATCAAAAACAGTACAGGAACTTCTGCACAACCGCTTTGGTTTTTGGGCTGCCAATCTCTAGGAACGCTTTCAGTTAAGGAACTGATTACCCACTGCAGGCAGGTTCCAGCCAGCAGGTTAGGACCGTGCCCGTCGCCTGCGGTCCCCGCTCACGAATCCCAGGGCGGATGAGCCAGGCGCCCACGCTGTTCACACCAGCCTGGAAGCCACCCAGGGCAGCCGGCCCAATAGCCATGTTCCACTCCTTTCAAGCCAAAATAAACTCTTTGTCTGATCTTGGTTGGTTTATTTCCTGGAATTATATGGAGTCTTGGAGAGGGTTAGAAGAACAATATCTTCGAAAGATACCGTGGCTTCTAGCTCCAGAAGTACTTTCTCTGAAATATGCTTCACTTCACCAGGCACAGCATACCGTAGCTTGATTACTAACAGTAGCTGTTACACTGCAAATTTAACCTTCAGCAATAAAATAAAAAAGCATAATCAACCACCCTAATTTACTCTGCTTGCACTGTAGTAAAGGCATTAACTTAAATTAGACCTTACAGTTATGCCTGATCATGTAGTCATTTTTTTTACAGTCGTCCAAGATGAGGCATAAAGAGATGCAAATTTCAACAACAAGCATGCACTAGTTAAACTGACTAAAGAGGTATCTTTTGTTCAGATCTAAACTGATATTTTAAGTGTTTACATTAATGTATTAGGAAAGGCTGGTCAGCACTTCAGAGCTCTATAGGGAGCTTTGTTTATTTAAGGCTGTGATTTTTAACTAAAATATTTCTACCTGTTCAATGTGCGTTGCTACTACACTAGTATAAAGGAGACTCCAAGACCTATCCTCCTTTCCCATTTTCACCTCCTGCAGCTTATTCCTAATCCAACTCCATCCCATTTTCTACTGACAAAACCATTTATGTAGCCATCCACCGAAAGGAAACGAGAGGCTAATTCCGGTTAAAATCAACTCTTTTGGGGAATGGGGTTTTTATTTCTTGCCGGTAGCAGTAATAACATTTGCCAACACAACTGCTGAGAAGTAGGGAAAAAGATTTCTTAGAACTGTATAACCACTAAGTAGAAAGGTACACAGCACCATACTCTTAGTCCATTTTACAGCAAAACTAAAGGTTACCTTGAGCCCTTCCTTAAAGTAGCCTGTTTTTCTCCACACTGAACCAGAGCAGAAGCATTTCCATGTTCAGCCATTATAATTCAGGTGGGACTGGGGTGATACCAGGTAAGAGCAAGCAACTGAGGGGTGTTAACATCACAAACTACTACAGCAGTTTCAGAAGCAAAGCTATTACAGAGAAGCAATTTAGGTCTGAATTCACACTTAGATTTGTGTTTACTTTCTGCAGACTTACATTTACAGACAACTGTGGATATAACCTACGGGTACTTCTATTTCCAGACAAAAATGCATCAAACTGTGTCTAGAATATTTTTGCAATACTTACATTTTCACAAGGAAATATTTGCAGATATGCCAGCCACATCTTCTTGGTGCCTCCCAGTTTAAGAGGTCATGTCGTGTGTAGTGTGCGTGTTGTGTGTAATAACTTTTGTGCTGTACTTGTAAGCCACCGATAGACAGTAGACAGATACAGATATTATGACGCAGTAACATTAACAGGTCAGAAAATAGCTCAAAAAGTGCAAGATTCGTGATCTCAATTTCTAGCAAAAATCACTAGAGATCACAAGAGATGCTCAGTGAAAACGCTCCCAAAGACCTCAATGGCTTTGGGAACACGCCAATAATTTAAGGCAACTCCACCTCTGTTTTTCTCTCGGAACACATTCAACTCTCACCTCACCACGTGCGGTTTGCTGCAGATTAACTGCGCTATACATGAAGACACCAGAGAGTTAACCCTGTATAGAGTCAGATCTGGCCAGGTAGGTTTTGTTAGTTCCCGTGCAGTGCCCGGAGAGCCCAGCTCCCTTGCTTCCACTCCAGCTCAGCAATGCAGATACCCTCTGAAAGTGGCTGTGCTACCAAACCCTGACAGAGCTGAGATGACCACATATTTCAGTGCCTTTGCACTGTATCACCAGCAGTTGCTGTAAATGCTTATATTGTCCGAGACACTCAATTATCCATTTGCCCTTCCCCTTCTACTGCCCTGATAACAGAGACTTGCCTCTACAGCCATACGGATGTATAGACAAGTCTTCAGGAAAGAACGCCTTCATGCATGAAGTTGTCCTTTCGCTTTAGCATAAAGAAATACACCTGACTGGGCAGGTAAAACACAGTGAAGTTGGCATGAGATACTGGGCCATAAAAGAAAACATAGGAAAATTATCAACTTATTTGTCCTAAATATAAGTCAAATAAAGTGCAAGCCCAGAGAAAACAGTGATTTTGGTCAGAAAGAGACCCACGTTTACATTCAACTGTAACATGCTGATTTTATCAGCAAGGTCATTAGTTGTGACGAGCCGGGGGAAGCGAAGCTTGACAGTAATTGCATTGTGCTATATACACAGGTTCTCCAATGAGAAAGGAACGCGTTCTGCTATCTTTGCTTCCCCATGTTAATAAGACAGCAATGACAATTCAAATACTTCAATAAATGACAAAAGGGAACAGCGTTACAAAACCCCCTCTAAAGTCCAGCCTGACTCACCTGACTTCCTTGCTTTCAAGGCAATGACGGCAGCCAGTTCTCTCTGTACCTAAAATACCAGGAAAACAAAGGATGGTTATAGTTACTAGCACAGTCAAACAAAACAAAATGCAACACCAGTAAGATACCGCCTATCAATCCTTTGGAGCAATCAACTGCACGTGGAATTATGCAGGTACCTGATTTGAAAACTACAGTCACTTCCTAGCAAATCTATTCCTTTTCAGCTGGGAATTCTGTGACAACTTCTTTTTTTTTAAAACTTTAATTTCATGTAAGTACTGCACATTCCTTAGGGAGTGGGCAATGCAGTAGCATGACCTGCAATTTATTTGCACAGCATATCTCTTTCACAAGCACACACTTGAAGCTTCTTCCTTTCCTTGTTAAATGTTTGGTTTGCGTCTGCTGAGCACACTGTAATGCTGGATTTATTATGCGACTCCAGGATAAGCGAGTTCTCCATGCTGAGGTTTGGCTGACGTTCCCGTATATAATTGACATTCCCTCTTTGGAGCTTTCAGGAGGAAAACAGCCTCTCCTAACAGCACGGCTGAGCATTTCAGGACCAAAATTTAGCTGGAGATGAACATGCAGAAGTAAGAGCTATCTGATTTCCAGATTTACAGGCTATCTCGCTAGCCTGTGATGAAAGAGCCCTGCCATGCTAGCCAGGCTCCCTTCCTCAGCTTCTTGTCTCTGCATTCTTCATATTTTCCCTATAACCTTTACACAACCAGCTACTGTCCCTTTAGCCAGCTCAGCTCTACATCCACTTCTCTCCATAGCTCTGTTCCTTTTTCTATCAGAAAAATTCTTGTATTGCACACTATTTTTGTGCTTCGTACTTCCTCACTGCCATCATCTGTCTCATTGCAGCTGCGCCAAGTGCCCTACACTTGACCTACAGCACCCCAGACACTCTCTCCTGCATACACCTCAGTTCTTCCCTTCCTCTTCCCCGTCCATACTCTCAGACTCTTCTGTACACCTCCCAGCTTCTTCCAATTTCCTTCATTTTCCCAAGACAGCCTGTCTTTGGTACTAAAAAAAAATTATGGGACATTCCAACTATTTTTCTAGGGATTGTCTTACCTCTCTGTACAAAGTCTCCTGCAGTGCATACTAGCCGTCTTGTCTAACAGACCTATGCAAAGCTCAAGGCTATTCTGCAGTGGGATTTTTGACGTCCAGTTTCTGAGAGCACGTAAAATTTAAAACATCATTCACAAGTATTGTGGTGTGATCAGAATAAGGCACAAAGCCCACGAAGGATCCCTGAAGTAATACAGTTACTTACAACTGTCAACATCTTGCTCTCACGACTCTGAAGCAAAGTTTGAAAATATGAAACAAGAATGGTTAACATTATACTGTTCTGAGCAGAAAAAAAGACAAAATCACCCAGGACATCTCAGTACAACAGTAACTCCAGCATCTGCTGTTCAGATACTCAGCAGCCACCCAGCAGTACGCTCTACATGCGGCAGAAGGCAGTCACACCAGAGGCCATATCCTTCCTCTGCTTGCATCCTTCCTTCCCTTGTGGCAAAGGACAAGAGAGCTTTTTTTGCTGTCCTTGCAAGGTACAAGGATCTTTTCTACTCCTTGATGCTGCCCCACTGAGAGGGACAAAGTTTTCTGCCACTCCAAGCAGGAAAACGTGAAGGCAGTGCCATGGTTTTCTTAAATGTCGTCCTGTTTCCAGCACAATTGTGCAAGCTGGCAGTATTACCTTCCCTTCCTTCCTTCCTGTACACTCATTCCCATGTCTGGAGAACTGTTAATCATGGTTAATGTAAGCATAAACTGCAAGTAAGATGGGAAAGATCCGTTCTTCTGTGAAAAAACAACTTGTGTGCTTGCTTGCTTGCAGCAATTAATATACACTACTAATAATACATACAAGCTATCCAGAGTTAGAGTGGCATTTTCAATAAAAGCCCAAGTTCTTTCTGAATAATACCACCATGACTTTTTGTTGCTAAACTGCTCAGATCCTCTCCCTTCATTAAACTCAGCAGGAGGTACCAACGTTGATGCCCAGATCCTGGCCTGTTCTCTCAGGTTACTGACAGTAAGAAACAGTGCACTGATGTATCATCCTTATCTTTAAGCATTTAATAAATACATTATCTCAAGATTAGCCTTAGGAGACACTACAATCTGCAACAGTTGTAAACATACCAACTAACCCAATCAAACAATTGAAAAATGTAAATTTCTCCATGAGTGTAAAGAAAAACCCATCTTCTCAAAAGAAAAATCAGCATTGTGGCATCCTGCAGTTCTACTTGCAGTATTACTTTTGCTTATAATGTGGCACTTTTCAAGTCTGAAAGACAGGGCTAACATCAAAGGCAATAAAAAGGCTGTTTTTCTGTGTTTTGTCTATGTTATGCAAAACCACAGAATCATAGAATCACAGAATCATAAAATTGTCTAGGTTGGAAGGGACCTTTAAGATCATCGAGTCCAACCACCAACATAACACTGCCAAGACCACCACTAAACCACATCCCCAAGCACCACGTCTACCTGTCTTTTAAATATCTCCAGAGATGGCGACTCCACCGCTTCCCTGGGCAGCCTGTTCCAATGCTTAACAACCCTTTATGTGAGGAACTTTTTCCTAATACCCATCCTAAACCTACCCTGGTGCAATGTGAAGCCATTTTCTCTTCTCCTCTTGCTTGTTACTTGGGAGAAGAGACCGACCCCCACCTCGTTACAACCTCCTTTCAGGCAGCTGTAGAGAGCGATATGGTCTCCCCTCAGCCTCCTTTTCTCCAGGCTAAACAACCCCAGTTCCCTCAGCTGCTCCTCATACAACTTGCTCTCAAGACACCTCACCAGCTTCATTGCCCTTCTCTGGACATGCTCCAGCACCTCAATGTCTTTCCTGTAGCGAGGGGTCCACTACAATATCTCATTGTTTGCTGTGTGCCAGGAATGCAGCTGGCATATTTCTTAATCTGAGAAAAACCCTTCAGTTAACAGGAGGAAAAAATTGTTTCTGTAGTCTTAATATTAAGCAGAAGTTCCTTCACCAAAGGGTTTCATCCTGACGGTCTGATCTCTCTCTCATAGGTCTCACTAGAATCACAAAGAATTGGTACTGCTGAGCATCCTTCCGGATTTGCCTGGTGTCCCTAGATTTCATAATCTATATGCTTTTGTCTATTTTAGCGTAAATGCACTTGACATCTCTGCTGGACATGCAATTCCTATGCATCATTACACTGATGGAAATCCGTGTGCGACATTCATTCCTCACTGCACACATGCTACACATTATCATACTTCTTCCTAATAGGATTTCAGTTACTGCCTGTTTGACAAAATCGATAGTTCTACATCACATTGAAGATAATAATGTGGACTCAAAGTAAAATACAGGTTCAAACAAGAGCTATGCCTACCATATCCCAATAAATTGATATATTAAGTACAAAAAATTGGTTTATACATATAGCTTGTCACTACAAAGCTAACACTATCTAAATAGTATCCCATTTTGAGTAGCATTGCAGGTGTCAAAACTGATCCAGTTTAAAGGCCAGCTTACCACGCAGGATTCACAGAGATATTATGAAAGTCTGAAAAAGAACATTTTGAGTGTGTTGTTGGCATGTTACCACATCTTAATCAGTTTTCTTTTTGCAATACGGAAGAGCAAGAGTGTACATACAGAGTGGCACCCACATATACTTCTGATTGATTAAATACAAATGGCAAATTTATATGGTGAATCTTCTCTTCTTCAAAGGACAGAGGTAGAGATTTTTCAAAAGTAAATGACAACTACTATTCTTCTCTTATCCATGAATCTGGTCATTTTATCATAGAAGGCACAGTTGTACATCTAGGAGACAGTGCACACCACCTACCCTTTTTTCCCCCCTCTCTTTTTTCTGCCTATAGTAGTCTTTTGTGAAACAGTATTCTAGATGTCAGTGTGCCAAATAGGACTTCAGATCTAGAGAAAAAATGGCAATCCTTACAGAATCTCAAAATGAAAAACTGCAGGGTTTTGAAAAAAGAGAAGAGTCTAGTTCACATTTTTGCATCTCAAGTAATGATAGTTTGACAGACTCTAAAAGTAGTATTGGCTGATGTCTTAAAGTACCAGAAAACTGTATTTCCCATATACACTGCCTGAATATCCTGATATTCTCTTCCGTCCCATCACAAGGTAAGGTAAAGGCTTTGCAGCGGAAACACTCATAGCCATCCCTCTGTGCTCTGGTTTTAGCAGACAAGACATCGAATGTGAAGCTGCTCTTTGGGACGTGACATGGGATGCATGACAGCTCTGGAATGCTTCTTTAAACCCAGGAGCATTCATTGCATTTTCTTAAAAATTCATGACCAAAAAGATTATCCGATGCAAACGTATTTCAACTGGCACTTTGCACTGCTTGCATGTCAGCTGCCTTTACAATTTAAGTTTAATGGTGTTGTCAGTGCCTCGTTGTAATGGAGCATATGATATGAGCATACAATTCAATAGGCTCCATTCAGTTATCTTGACTGACTCTGCTTCTTCCATCATAGATTACAGCGCAAAGAAAAAGTGAGACCCCTGATGAGCTAGTTTCTTATCTTTTGTATCTGAATCTGCTTTTAAAAGAGGTGTATTCCATACATTATGCACAAATTAAGATGATAAAGAAACCTCTGCAGTTTTTTTCCCTACTGCCCTTCTGACTTGGCATCATTCTGCAGCTATCACTATTATCTTCTACAATCCCCATAACCATTGTTAAAACCAAGAGTGCATTTCCCTAACTAATCAGTTCTAGACTGGCTGAATCATCAAAAAAAAAAAAAAAAAAAAAAATCACAAACTGTGCAGTGAATGTGAAAAGCGGAACTCTACAAGAGAAACAACACCTGGTAACAAAAAGCAGTAGGGAGGAAGTAATAAGAGAAAGGCCAACACAGAAAGTCAGGCCACAGTAAAGAAAAAGAGGTAGAGAGAGGAATTCACCAAACTTGTACAGATGTCTATGTCTGTGCTAGTCACTCTATAACCCCTTCATAGAGAGTGCGTGCCTTACCAGGGGAGCCTAAGGTATGACTGTTTTTCCCTAAAGTAGACTTTCAAAATGAATCATACATTCAGCATCCCAAAAGTGCCTATTTCTGCTCCCCCAGTAAGGAGTGCCTGGGGAAGCTCACTCAGATGTAGATGCCTGCCATATGACCACTTGTATTTAGGTGAGGTGAGTTCCACCCTCTGCAACAGCAATAGCTTTTAAAGAGTTACAGAAATATATAATCAGACATTACGTGCATGCACGCTTACAGTTTTTCCTGTGCTTTCAAATGCTAAAACAGTGAGTTATATTTTAGGCACACAGATTCCTCCAACGTTGCTTGGGCTGGATCTTCACAATCAGTTTAGGTTTGAAAATTTGGGAGTTTAATCCCCCCAAAAAGAAAAGCTGACACAGAAGCATCCTTCTGACCTGATACAGAATGTTTTATTCCATTACAAAAAAAAAGCAAAGAGAAAAGCAGAAGAGATGGTGGTACTATCAACACCGATGGGATTGGAACCTCCAAACCTAGAAATGTACAAAAAAGTCAACTCTAATCTCTAACTGCTTTAGTGCTGGCCTGGAAGTAAGGTTTTGGGGTTTGGTTTTTTTTCACTTCTGAAACCCCGGTCTGAAGAGTATTGTGAACAGGATTCTGAATTATGAATTCTTCAAGGAAGACTGGTTTGATTCTATACAAAATACGTAAACATTCCGCGAGCCAAAAAGCAAGACAGTGTGAACACATTTCTAGTCATGGCTAATACCTTCACTTTTGGTTTCCAGCTCCTGCTCACAGGACTCTTTTTTTTTCCATACAAATTCTGAAGCTGGCAGCAAAAAAAAAACAACCAAAAAACAACCAAAAAACAAACAAAATGAGAACCTGTACCCTGGCGAGTCCAGCCCTCTGCTGAGTGGTGAAAGCTGAGGGTTCAAATTCCCTTGGGACCCATAAAGGCTCTCCATAAAGTCACAGTGAGTACTTTAGATCGCAGTCTACTGTATGGAGGAAAAGCAATACTCTGGAGGGATAAGAGGGAGAAGTTCATATACAGTTGTTAATATCTGGAGGAGTCTGCTCTGGTCTGACATCTTTTCCCCAGGGTTAGACTAGAAAATCGTTACACAGAGCCTGCACAGTTTTGTGGAAAATCAGAAAACACAGGAAAAAAGATCAGTCTTTTTGACACCCCCACGGCAATAGACGGGTCTCAGGCCATCTGGAGATGCAACTGCCTAATTTTTCTTTAGCTAGTTAGCTACAGAAATAACATGGTTTATTTGAAAAAAAAACCCAACAACAACCTGTGCATGTGCCCTGCTGCTGGAATGACTCAGGATATAGTTCAAAGGTTTGACCTTGCAAGCTAGATGTCAATTACTCTGAACTCACTGTCGATTACTCATGTGTTTAAGAATATGCACTTTACTCAAGTGCATCCAGCAACAGTTAGATCCAGTTCTTAAACTCAGAAAGTCACCTTGTTTTGCTGAGTGCTTCCCTTTTTTTAATTGGTGAAAAAACATTATTCTTCTATTTTTGAGAGGCAAAGCTTCTGCGAGATACTGGCAATGGTTTTATAGAGTTCGTAGTTTTGTGGGTTTTAGGAAAGATATTAGTTTGCAAGCAGTATTTTATGCTTTTCTATTTTTTCTCTCTATGGAATTAAAACAGAGGATATTGAGGTTCTCAGTTTTCCTTTCATTTTCAGTTAGGAAAAAAGGTAGACAAAACAAGGAATTTTAATATAGAGAAAACAAAAAAAATAAAAAACAATTTTAAACCACAAAATTTTCTCATTTGAAATTATTTTTGCATAATGCTGAGCATACAGAACCACTGGCTTTCCAAACACATTACAAAATGTCTTTTGTGAATACATTTGTCTTTACGAAATATAGCACAAATTCTCCTTCCTTTCCATTTTTCAGCAATTTCAAGATAGCACTTTATTCATTTTACTTTAAAATAGCTCTTATCTTCATGCCTTTTTCATGGCAACTTCACCCTGCTTGGTTCACTTTCATCTCTGTACTTTCTCACATACCCAGAACAGAACTAGCATTAATTCCATGCTTTGCTAATACCATGATTTAGGTGCGATGCTCGCAGAACCGTACAATCACAGAATGGTTGAGGTAGGAAGGCACCTCTGGAGGTCATCTGATCCAAACCCCTGCTCAAAAGCAGGGTCAGCTAGAGCAGGTTGCTCAGGACCATGTCCAGTTGAGTTCTGAACATCTCCAGGGATGGAGACTCCACTACCTTTCTGAGTAACCTGCTCTACTGTTTGATCAACCTCATGGTAAGTAAGTTTTTTCTTATGTAGAATTTCCTGAATTTCAGTTTGTGCCACTGCTTCTTGTCCCGTCACAAGACGTCACCAAGAAGAGCCTGGCTCTGTATTCTTTATTTCCTTCCATCAGGTATTTATACACATTGATAAGATCCTCCCATAGCCTTCTGTTCTCCAAGCTCAACTCTCAGTTCCCTCAGCCTCTCCTTATAAGTCAAATACGCTACTCCCCTGGTCATCTTCATGGTCATTCACATACACTCCAGTACGTCCACGTCTCTTGTACTGGGAGTTCAGAACTGGACCCAACACTCCAGATGTGTCACACCAGTGCTGAGTAGAGGGGAATGATCACCTCCTGATCATTCCTGAAGGTAACGCTCTTACTAATACAGCCCAGGAGGCAGTTGGCTTTCTTTGCCAAGAGGTCACGTTTCCGGCTCATGTTCAACCTGCTGTCCACCAAGACCCCCAGGTCCTTTTCTGCAATGCTGCTTTTCAGCCAGTCAGGCCCCAGCTTGTAAAGGAGCATGAGGTTATTTCTCCCAGATGTAGGACATTGCATTGCCCTTTGTTGAACTTCATGAGATTCTTTTTGGCCCATCTGCCCAGCCTGTCAAGGTCCTTCTGAATGGCAGCACATCCATGTGGTGCATCAACTATTCCTCCCAGTTTTGCATCACCTCCAACTTGTTGAGTGCACACTCTGTACCATTGTACAGATTACATTAGATCAAATGAATCTAGCTTAACCTTCTGAAGTCCTGTCTGTCTGCTTCTTAGAACAATGATGTTACCAAGAGAAAAAAGATGCACCAAACTCTAGCACAGACAGGATAAGCTGTTGTTTCTTATGACAGAGTTTATTGAGGCTAAACGTAGTTGGGAAGCCAGATACCCAGGCTTCCCAGGTGGGTCTCCTCAGATGATTACGATGAACTATGCCAGGGCTGCTGAGACCCTTTCTCTCCCTTTGTCCCCCACCCCATCATTGTCTTGACACTGATGTCCACTTGGCTAAAAGGATCTGCGTGCAAGCTACCTGACAGAAAAATCACCATGATCCTCCAAATTTCTATCTCCTGGGCCATAAATAGCATGGATTACAAGAGAGCAGGCTGCAGCAGTCCTTGCTTGGACTGATTTTAATAGCTTTGGAATTGCACACTTAGACCTCAGGAAAGTTTCCTCCTTTCAGAGACAAAAAAAAAGTAGTTTGCATTACAAACACCTGCTCACTAAGACTAAGTCTTTAATTTGAAAGGATCCGAAACATGACAATATTTCAAACATGATCAGTACAAACTTTGATGCAGTGGCCTTACCGCAGAAGTGAGACGAGCAAGAATTTCAGCATTGGTTTCTGCCGTATCTTCTATTTTTTGATCAGGCCTTAAAAAAATAAAAATAAGATTTTATTATTTCTTTCATTCCGTTTCAACATCTTTTGATTCCTGGAAAGCAAGGAACTGTGTAGCCACAGGCACTAACGTAAAAGAGCTTTCGAGATTCCACATCAAAATGACGACTGCAACATGACAATAATTAATTGTGTCAGTAACAACAGAGTACACCACTTGTCCCTTGCCATCAAGAACTCTTTTGATTGGACTAATGTAAAACAGTGAGAGGATTCTTCAGCTATAAAGATTAGATAAAGAACTGAAGAACATAGGACCCTCTAAGCTCAGAGTTGCTTATTTGAATGCATACTTTGCTCTGCTAAAAACATACTCCATCAAATGAGCAAAGAGTTTTCCATCTGCCCACCACCCAGCTTTGCTAAGGTGTGGAGGAACACCTATGAAATGCAAGCTCACATAGATAAAAGCAGACAACATCAAAATCATTATGTGACACATGAAGTTTGATATTTTAAAAAAATATGTGAAAATGATGTTAGAAGCCATAAATTAGCAAACTAAAGCAACGGCTGAGAACACTATTAGGCTGTCTTGACAGTTACTCACAAGACAGACAGACTTAATCTGTCCCTGCAAAAGTGGGGCAGTGCAGGAAGAACCCTTCTAGAAACTGTCACAGAAGCCCGGCCCATGTGGAAAAAGCCACACAAAAGCTGTTGTGGACAGCAGGGGATAGGACTGGGTTTTTCTTTAAAACAGTCTAATTCCCATCACTAAAACATCTGCCAGCCTTTTGGAAGGTTTGTTGATAATCAGAAGAAAGTTACCAATACGATAGGGTTATTACTATGGGAAGAAGAAAAACAAAATGCCCTTGAGATCTTTACTTTTCATTATATTCAAGAAGTGTGGCATGCCAGCAAACTGAGCAGATACACAAAACCGCAGCTGCTATAATAAACATAAATCCCAGGTATTAGCAAAAGCTTCTATCTTTGACTAAATTATTTAATTGCTCATATGCCTTGATGTGTTTAGGGAGAGAGCTGACAACGGCTGGAATATTCAGCTGGTATATTGTGGTTCTTACATCCCATGTCCAAAAATTTCCTTCTCTGATTAAAAAAGTAAGGTCAGAAAGCACAGAATAATACATGCATTCATTTTGGGGCAAGCATATTCAGACCAAAATAGTAATTCAGATTAGAAATCACAATTATTTTCACAACAGCCTTTCCTGTTCAAAGAAAAATGTGATTTAACATTTTAAGTGTTACAAACAGCCCAAAAGAAATAAAAGAATGCAGTTTCATTTACAAAGACTGATTTACTCAGTCCTTCTCTTTATAATTTGGAATGAGATTAAAATAACTGACCTCTTTAGATGCCTATGTTTCCCTACACATCTGATCTCTTCTGATCTCTCAGAACCAGGCTAGGACCTGTTTTTTCTAAATTGGAGGCAAAAGATAGCAGCTCAGTAGACACAGTCACAGATGCAATCTATAAACCCAGAACAGCATACAGCACAGCTATTTCCATCTTGGGCCTTTATCACTTCATCTTCTATTTAAAAATACTCCTGGTATTCATCTGCATATGAGCATCAAATACTTCTGAAACCATTCCTATACTAAAAACTATAGTCAGCTCTCCAGAATCAGAGAGGAAGAGTATTATGATACCCAGGCTAATGGAAAAATGGATACTGAGGAACAGAAACAGGACAGATGTCACTTTTTTTTTTTTTTTTATTTTTTCAAAAGCGGCCAGCCAAGGCCTGGGAGGGTTGGTACCAAACAGGAGCTACAAAGCCCAGGCAAACAAGCCTAATGCCTATAGAGCTCAGAGGTCTGTGGGTTCAGTAGTACATTAAGCAAAGCGAGGTGAGGGATGCTTGCCCTAGATCTGCATGCAGGCAAGTCAGGTCCAGCACAGTTATTACTGTATACCACATGAAAGCAACTACAGTGCTTCCTGACCTGCTGATGGAGGAAGCAATATGGATACACCCCTGGTCCTGTGCCTGGAGCTCAACTGTCCAATATAAAGCCACAACATATGTCTCTATGCCAGCTTTACGACCCACTTACAACTCCATTAAAAGACCCACGGACACCTGAGATCCATTTGCATTCAGCAGAAGCTTTCCAGAAACTCTGTAAGGCAGTAACTAAACGAATATCCCATTTGCATTAAAAACAAATTACTTTTAAGAATGGTTACTTTTCTGAAATTAATAAAATACAAATTATTTCAGAAGATACAGAATATAGCGCAACACTTCTGAAAAGAAAATAACAAGCAATATGAGATAAAGAAAAAATTCCCTGTTAACATCTCTTCAAATAATAAAAAAATATTATGGGATACATTTCAATAGTCTAAGGTACCCAATACATTCTTGAAATGTTCACTGAGTCTGCCGGTGGTTCTGGGAATTAGGTGTTGTTATAAACACCCCCATTTACACAGAAGGAAATAGAAGCACATAAAGATTAAACACCTGATACAAAGGCATTGCAGTCACTAGAAAAGAATTCAGGAGGCACTGGATGAGAGCCTTAGTGATTGCTCAAGGTTGTAAGGAAGTCCACGGCACAGCTTTCAGTACAGGTCTTTTGTTCCCAGGCTATTGCAATATTCACTTCTTTTCTACTCAAGTAGAATTGGCTGTGATTAACATAGGGTGTTTAATGACCCCAAGAGGCCTCTGCATCAGTCCCATCTCATCTGACAACATTTACAGGGGCTCAGTCCTGCAGAACACACATAACAACATTAGCCTTCAGTTTAATGTGAGCTACTAAAAATCTGCTATGTCCTGTCTTATTTTCCATGGTAGATTCCCACCAATCTTATGTTTAATGTAGGGAATTTGTAAAGGTCAAAAGGCAACAGGGAGTACTTATTCAGGAACTGTAAGCACATCTCAGGCTTCAGAACACTATTTTAATTATAGAACTTACTATAGTATTATTTGGTAACACTGCTAATACCGCCCAGAAACAAATACAAATCCATCAAAAATCAGTACAGCAAGTCGAGACTGGGCCAACATTTATTTAACAGGATTTCCAGAAGAGCTGCTGAAGGAAGTCTCCAGAGCTGCTACTGCCTACTCAGACCTACAGACTGCGTTTTGGAGAGCAGATCCATCGTGCTCCACAGGGACCCACTGAGGCACCCAGCAGTCAGGCTGCTTCCCATCAGGCTGTGGAGGAGACAGAGCTCATCTCGCTCCCGGGACCACCAGGAGATGTCCAACGTTGCCTTCTGGCCCACAAGCAGACAGCCGCTTCCAATTTCATCAAAAGCAGGGAATCTAATTAATAAGGTAATAATTTCTCTATCCCTATGCACATACAGAATTAATGACGTCAATATAGATTATGAGAAAAACTAAGAAAAATTAATACAAAAATATTAAATTACAAGAAAGATTATGCTTCTAATGGTATGCAAAACAGCTTATATATTTGAGAGAAGACAAACACTCACTGCGAGGAAGAGTTTTTAGAATGATCCTCTTCCTTCATGAAAAAGAGTGTATGGATTATTTAACCTGGTCAGATAACTAAAAAACACCTCATCACGTCTATTCCCTTTCAGATTGTGTTTTAGCAGTGTACTATTGGCATCAAGCACGGAAAATTTTGAACATGGAAAAGCCTCCTTTCCCTTTAATGTCACACTCCCTTGAGAGTATACCATTATTTAAAATTCTATTCCTTCAATACATATTTTTTTTTTAAAAGCACCCTCACAATCTGACAGGTAAAACCTCCAGAAAGTAATTCTTTAGTGACAATGTTCCCAAAAGGAATCCAACTTCAACTAAAATTTGACTAATGTGAGCAGGAAGGAGCTGGAAATGTACATTAATGAATAATTGTTCAATTCATGTGACAGCGATCATCCTCCACTAGAAATGACAGTTGCACTGGAACGATAAAACTGAAAAGCAGTCCGTAAGATAGTGGTACCCCTGGCCAGGGTCAGCACGCAGGATACATTTTTAACTCGAACCTAAAGAGTCTTCAATCCATTTTCCTACCCAGCATCCTTCATGCAACACATCAATATGACCTCTCTGTTCTGTCTTTTTGATTCAAAGCCTTTGTACGGGTAGTCACGAACCATGAAAAGTGGCCTGATTTGCAGTGATAATGAGGAAAACCCCAACTGCCACTGAAAGCAAGATGAAATCACCCTGATATTTAAGCAACAGCCATACTGCTTAGCACCAGAGTAGGCTGGAAAACAAGAATCTCTATTTGCAAAAATATTCAAAGCTTTTCTCCCATATGAATTATATGCTTAGAGGATCACTCAGTCCCCTGCTGTAGCCAATTTGGGGTGCTTGTCACTTGGCTACACTCACTCAAGCTGACAAAATAAACATGTTTTCAAGGGACTTCCCACTCCAGAACTGCCGATTTGTGGTTGGTGAGGGCAGTCAGCGACAGAGGAGGGAATTGAGTTTCTGCCCTGGGCCATGCAGAGAAATTACTCAGATATTTTTCTACCAGCTCAACATGTCTGAATTTAAGAAGCTGGGCTTGAGATATCTTAACAGGGATTTTGGGCTTTGTGCTCCTTTAAAATATTTGCATTGGACATTTATTTGAGAGAATGTGTTTTTAAAATCTAACATGTAGAGAAGAAAGTACTTACAGAAGAAAGTTTTGTCTTTGACATCAAAGAGAATAAATCCCAGTACTGGCAGAGTAATGGTTCTCTACAGTATAATGTTTGACGATTCATCGTGCTAGGGACAATGAAAGAATTTAACCCAACTTGTCCATCCAGGCCAGCTCCTGCAGATTTGCTAAGGCATGAGGGGTCACAAGCCTCCAGACCTCTCACTGACACCTTTTTCCTATATTTTGGTCTCTCACTGTGGCACAAATAACTATGGTTTCCTTCTACCTGCTCTTAATAGGCAACATTTAGAGGGCAGCTGTATCAGCACAGAGGGTATAACAATATCCAACAGTCAGGTGAAAGAGGAGACATATAGGAAGCGAAACTCTTAAAAGGCATATTCTGAAAAAGGAATAATAATGTGAGACTACAGACCTCTGGCAAACACGCAGTAGCAAACTAAAATCAAATAACTGAAGGTACCACATTTCTACTCGTCCTCTCTATCCATCTGATAGCTGATCCTGACACAGCACAAGGGCATCTGATCTGCTAGTCAATCAGTTCCATGGCATGCCTGCTGCCGAATTCATGCCAAACCTCCAAATGTAAGAGGAGACCAAAAAATAAAGCCATTTGCCCAGGTAATATAGCAAGCTAGAGTCAACTAGCTAGTGCATAAGAACCACAATATGCCAAAACCCCCAAGTCCAGTGCCTTCGTTTATCTATCCACACTTTCTCAGATGAAAAGCCCATTTCTACAAAGCTTGTTAACCCTGAAAAGAAAGCTAGGTCATTTGCACAGTGGTTTGGGGGGTAAACAGCGTCATTAGAAGCCAGCCACTTACAAAACAGTCAGCAAAAGTTGCAAACAGCTATATACACACACACTTACAGATTACACATGTCAATCCTGGGAGGAGACAACGGCAGTAGTTGCAGTAGGAACTTTACTCCATTCTTCCATCCTTCCTCTTTCTCAAATTCACAGAAAAGGTAGGTACATTCATCTGCTGAGAACTGGTAGAAAGCATGACTGTCTTGAAAATAGAGTTGTCTGTCCACTGTTAGAAAAAATAATATTAGATAGCCTTTAAACCTTTACCATGTAAATGTTCTGTGTCACCATCACATTCTGTATTACACTTGGCTTTAATGCTGAGTTGCACCGCCACATGGAGCTAAAGGATTGCAAACTCAGCATAGAAGCAATCCTGCCCTCTCGTATTAACTCAGTCCATCCAAACAGGACAACCCCAAAACCTCAATTTGAAGAGCGACAGGCTCCTGAAATTCAAGCATTAAGACTGCTGGGTATCTAATCAATTTTGGAATCAGTTCAGAATTAGGGAATAAAAACCTTCTACTTGCCAGATTTCTGAGCCTCAATTTCCATTGGCTTCTTATCTGTTCTCACTAACGGCCAGGCAGTAGTAAACAAAGTTCAATAATGGGGATGCAGCCCATCATTATTCCAGCTTCTCCTCAAATTCAGGGCTACTGGATTTGTAGACTAGACCTGGGTAAGACAATGCGCCAGTACAACAGCTGTCGTCTTCCCTGGCACAACTGGGATTGAAGGACGGGGTTCAAAGCCAAAAAGCACAAGCTCCTGCTGGGACAGTCATTCAGCCCTTGTTGAGGCTGCGTGATCAGACATACTGTCAGAATAGTTGGAGCAGAAGAAAACCTTTACGTATACTGTCAGCGTCCATAAGCAGAAATCTTCCATAACACCCCACCTTTTTGCAAGGAGGAAAGTTAAGTGTTTGGCACAGACCCCAGGGCCGGGTATGCTCTGAGTTGACCTACCTAAGTAGTCCCAGCTACAAAGTAAAGTCCATCAGATTTCCAGAGGCTGGTTACTGGTGTAATTATCGCCAACCACATTAGCTGGACCAAACCCCTAAATTTGGTGGGGAAGGTAGGGACAGCCAGGTAGAACCTGGCACCGCCACTGTCTCAAGGAGCTGAATCCTCTCTCAATCCATTGTAATCTTAAACTATGAAAAACAGAGAGAGGAAGGGAAAATCACTGATAGCTACAGAAGTCATCTGGCAAAGCCATGATCTGCAGTGACTAAACAGCTGCTGTCTTGTGAAAAAACTAAGAGTCTGAGGAGAAAAAAAAAAAAATAGGCTGGAAAAGACACGCACACTATCTGCAACTTGGTAATAGGCAATTACATTTGCAAAAGCCAGAGGAAGGAAATTGCCTAAAAAAAAAAAAAAAAAAAAAGAGAGAGAGATTCATCTTTGGTATTTATGAAATGAAAGGTCACAGAGGTAAGCCTATGGAAGAGATAGTAAAATAAACAATTGTCAAGAAAAATTAGTCCATTTCCCTTTTTTTTTTTTTTCTCCTTTTCTTTCCCGTCTTCCTCTCCCATCAAAAACATGAGTCTTATCCTACGCAGGAGAAATTGATAGCCTTCCTCCAGCTGGTAGTACTATCAAGACTGACCTGATAATATAATGCCCATATCCAAGAGAAGCTGCCACACTCCAACTGCTGTAGATCTGCACTTTACAAAAGGGCACTGCTCCAAAAGCCAGTCTACCAGTTCCGATCCAACACAGCTTCTCCTGAAAATAAGCAAAACATCACTTCTTACACTATAGTAATGCTCTTTTATAATAAAGTGCTATTTTCTAAAGCTATTAAAAGTTAATCCATTTGTTCAGCAGGGCAAACCCTTTGTCTCAATTACTATGTTTTGTAATCCTATTCAGTTTAAGGGAAGACATTATTCTGGCAAGTCTCAGGAGATGCCCCTTGTTACAACAAGGGAACTCCTGTTAGATGAGTAAGTTCCCTTACACATGTAATTCATGTGGCACACTTTACAATTTGTGCTGCATACAGAAAGTCATCCAAAGATGTATAAGAGCTAAATAAAATCCAGCATTTAGCCTCAGGATTTTATTTCCTTTCTGAGCACAGGCACAGCAATACAGCTACACAAGACGTGTAAGACCTTGAGTGTTGCTCTAGGATGTACTTTATCTTTCACATTATTGGTAAACTTATCTTTTCAAATCATAAAAAAAAAGAAGTTGTGACTTCTTCTTAAATATGGATATGAATGAATGGTGCTATAATAGAGACCTGCACATTTTGACATAATTGAAAACATGAGAAAGCATTTATGCTGTTATGCAACACAAATGGAAAATCACTTCATTACAGAAATACTCCATAAATTACATGCAAAAATCACTGTGTAACTAAATCTTAGGAATCCAGTTAATCTCTTTTATAACTTTTATAACTTCAGACCAGGGCTGAATTTAATACTCTTTCTTTTCAACAAAATAACAAACAATTGCATATGAAATCATAAGCAATTAAATTAATGGACATACAATCAGGCCACTGCTGCTTTCTGACAACTGGCAAAGTAACATAAGAAAAGATATTAAAATACATGAGATTTTAAAGACTTTTTTTAGAAAATATTTTTTATTCTTAGTAACACACACAAAATCTCACTCTCAGAATTTACTCTCTGGTCAAATCAGGGCATAGACAAATGTAAAGAAAACCCATCTAGTTGATTAAAATGAATGATCTCAGGTTACCTGCAAATGCCAGTAAGGTACACCCTATCTTTAATCAGGTCAGACGCTTGCAGAGTAAAAATATTCCTGAGAGCTCTCCCAGCACAGGAGGAACTTTCTCCATAAATCTGAATGAAAAGAGAAATTGAAAACTGTGACAAACAGGGATTTATTCCTGCTGTAGTAAATTGCCTTACCACTGTCCGCTCCCTCCCTCTGAGCAATACCTTCTCCCCAGCTAAACGACAAGCAAACAGTCAAAGCCTCATAGGAAATGCACCCCAACTTCTGCCGTACCCAGCTGTATCACAGGTTGCAGATGCCCCCACGAGCTAGACTACTTTTACATTTGCTGCCTTAGAAAAGCAGAGGTTTTACTATCTGTCAGCTTTACAGACAAGTGCAAATGAAAACAAGTCTTACTCGAGCAAAGCAAAAAAACTATATTAACCATTGCAAAACCATAAAAATACAGTTAAAATTAAACGTTATTCCATATGTATTTGAGTTAAATAATGTAATACAAGCCTAATACACATTGAAACACAATTTCATAGTTTTTTCTTTTTGTTCAGAAACTTCAGAGGTATCCCATGAGAGCTATGGGTCAGTTAATCCGTACCTTGCCAAGAGGATCTGGTCTTGCAGAATGGACACACCTCTGACTTCCCCTACACCTGATTTCTAACTTACAACTCAAGGCTGCAGATGCACCTATCAAAATAGAACCCAACTCCATCTTCCATAAAACCATGTTCCACCTGGACTCTCTATACCACTCCTTACTGATGAATTTAACTCGGGCTTCTGTGGTGATGCTTCCTCACTGTTCCAGCAAAACACATCAGTAACACAAATAACTAACTAGAAAGAAAAACAATGCTGCAGTTTCACCTTTTGTTGTTGTTTCCTATCTTTAGGAATCTTTCAAGGAATATAAAATAGTCCTGAGACAGTAAAGTCTTGCGAGATGCAAAACCAGAGCTCTCAAATATTGCAAAAGTAACCTAAATGGTGGCAGTCATTTAAACAGCTGGGAAGAGAGTATACATTGGAATTCACAACCATTCAGTTTGCAAATTCAGTAATAGAAGTAGACAGATTCTAACACACACAAATTATAACTTGTTAACTGAATTTAACTGCAGGCCACATTCACAAGTATCTTCAAAGCTGTGATTAAGAGGTTGAACCAAAGCAAAAAGTTTCCTAATATGTTGTTTGATTAAATGGAATTAAAAAGAAGCTTGACAAGTACCTTGTTTGAAGGAGTTTCCAAATAGGGATTTGAAATTCTTCTGGACAGGGTCTGTAAGACAATTTGGTAGAACTTTAGTTTTTTTCTGGTTTTTGTATGGGAAAAAAAAAAAAAAAAAAAGTAGTAGCAATCTAGGTCTTTCAGCTATTGAAATCTAAATAAGAAGAATTTATCAAATCATCTGAGTAGTCTAACTGACGTCTCCAAATAATTTTTTTTTTTTTTTCAGATCAGGAAAAAGGTTTGGTAAGCTCAGTTCTGTATTGTTTACTACATTTATTCTTCATCTGGAAAAGATGAGCAATGAGGTGGCAAAGTCTGTAGACAACACACATTTATTTGGGTCAGGAAAGACCAGAACTGACAGTGAAGAATTTCAAGATAAACCTAAAAAAAGCTAGGTGAAAAGACAGTATCATGATGAGCTCAACACTAAAAGCAGCACATACTAGAGGGAGGAAATGTAATTACACATGCTCTAATACTCCTTAAAGCAAACTTTACCAATTCAGTAAAGACAGCTCAGGGTCATAGAACACTTCTCAAGGAAGACCACTCTTCTAAATTAAATTCTTAACTGTAGGGTTTTTTTAAAAAGAAAGAAGATAAATGAGGGATAAAATGGTAACCAGCAGGGAGGTAATATTCCTCTTATGTAGATCAGCATTATCTCTGCCATGCCTGTCCTGGTTTGCACGACACAGGACTAATTTCTCTTCTAATACTTGGGAAGACTACACTTTTAGAAAACTCTAGTGTGTGAATTTGTGAAAACATTTAATTTGTAGCCAGCTATGGTGTGTGGGTTTCAAGGCCTCAGTGTTTTCGAGCTTGCCAGGTGCAGGGATGAGGAGGAGCGAGACCTGAGCACTTGACCCAAGCTGCCCAACAGGGTTATTTCATACCATGAGCATCATATTCACTATAAATTAGAAAGTTTGCTGCGAAGTTCTCTCCCTCCCTTGATGGCTGCCATCCTGAGAACTTTGTGCCCCGGTGCCGGATCCCTGAGCCCTTCCCTTCCTCCCGAAGCTGCAGCGCTCACAGTGTCTGATATTTGCTGCCACTGCTGGGAGTGCACGGCTTCCTACTGATAGAATTGTCTGAGTATAATCTTTGCATATTCTGCATTGGTATCAGGATCAATATTGGTTCTTTAGTGCTATTAATGTTAATTATTTAATCTTACTCTATTAAATTTGTTTATACTTCAACTCCTGGGTTTCCTTGTTTTGTCCCCGATTCCCTTTCCCGGGTGGGGAGGGGTCATCGGGTGATAGAATGATTGTCTAAACCACAATAAATTGTTATGGGTTTCTCAAACCATAAGAGTGCCACACGCTGCACTGGTAACAGCATCTCAAAAAATGGACGCTCCAATGTTAGAGGGGATTCAGACAATACCAGTAGTAGGAATAATAAAGGATTTGGGTACATTTTACTATGAGAAGAAACAGAAAAGACTGTGACTATTTACCTCACAAAGGAGAGATTACAGGAGACATAATGCAATTATACAAAATAATGAAATGGCACAGAGAAAAGACAGACTTTCTGTGCTCTGTTTTATGTAACATGAGAATAACCATTCACTCAATGAAATTAGAGAGGATTCATATTTGAGGAGATAGAAAGGAAAACGACACATAACTCTTCACAGCAGGGAAATGCAAATGCCAAAACTTTACCACTGATCAATAAAGAATGGGGATTTAAAGTTATGAAATTAACGGTGAACCAGAACTCTGGAAGACAAACAGAGACAGGATAAACATCTCTGTGGGAGTCAGGTTTCCCCACCTTTACCCACCATGATACTTCTATATCTTGTCAGTGTTAAAAGACAAGATATTTTCTACTCTGATGCATACTGGCAACTTCTATATTACTACAAAACACAAATAAACATTTCCTACAAGAAGTCTGGAAGTGGAACAGAAGACATTGTGCAAGTGCACTGGTAGCACAATGGGAGGATTGTGTGGTACCCCCTCGCATTATTCCAACTTGTAGGCAGCATAATTAATTCATCGCTTTGAGAAGGATCCAATTCACACGTGGTATATTGTAATCATAAAAAAAATCATCCTTCACACCCTGTAAGAGTTACAGAATCTATATTTCAGTAATGCCACCTGCTTTTTCCCCCCTACATTCTTCTTACTGTATTTTTAGACAAGGAATGGAAGTGACAAGGAAGCACAGAAGCATCTAACACTGTTTACCCTTCCACGCTCATCACAAACGTTAGCGTAGTTCCATGCGTAACAGTAGCTCCATATGGAAATACTGTAACATAAAAGCTTAATTCACCTCTCCCGTACCCAACAGAGATGCTGTAAGAGTGCAACATTGCCTCAGATCCCACTTGCTCTTCCTAGCCGGCGCGTCATTAACACCTCGGTTCTGCAGCAACCCTACATAGCACCACTTCACTTGGTTTCTGTCCAAGTCTTTCATTCAACAAGCCTCACTCACTGAAGCAGCACGGTCGAAATTTATATGTCAATTTCCCCACTCTCCGCTCCATTCCCAAGCTGGCGCTAACGACATTACCATCAGGAAGCTAATTCCAGCGATGCCGGTGGGAACGACAGCCCCTGGCACTGCACTGGCCCACTCCTTGGCATTCAGAGGACCACTGAGCCTCAGCCAGGGAAAATACTGCTACTGCAGGGTGCAGTTACACAATGGCATAAGACCAAACTCAGCCAAAAGGACAAATTTGGTGGCCTTTTACAATGGGGGTACAGCATTGGTGGATAAGGGAAGAGCAACTGACATCATCTACCTGGACTTGTGCAAAGCATTTCATACTATCCCATGTACATCCTTTTCTCTAAATTGGAAAGATGTGGATTTGATGTGTGGATCACTCAGTGGATAAAAAAAATTGGCTGGGTGGCTGCACTCAAAGAGCTGCAGTCAACAGCTTGATGTCAGGGTGGAGACCAGTGATAAGTGGCGTCCCTCAGGGGTCCAGGACCAGTATTATTTAACATCTTTGTCATGGACATGGAGAGCAGGATTGGGTGCACCCTCAGCAACTTTGCGGATGACACCAAGCTGAGTGGTGTGATTGATACTCTAGAGGGAAGATATGCCATCCAAAGGGACCTGGACAGGCTTGAGAGGTGGGCCCATGTGAACCTCATGAAGTTCAACATGGCCAAAACTAAGGTCCTGCACTTGGACTGGGGCAACCCCAAATATGGCTACAAGCTGGGTGATGAGTGGATTGAGAGCAGCCCTGAGAAGAAGGACTTGGGGGTACTAGTGGATGAAAAACTGGACATGAGCCAGAAATGAGAGCTCGCAGCCCAAAAAGCCAACTGCAGCCTGGCCTGCATCAAAAGAAGCATGGCCAGCAGGTCGAGGGAGGTGATTCTGCCCCTCTACTCTGCTCTGGTGAGACCCCACCTGGAGTACTGCGTCCAGCTCTGGAGCCCCCACCATAAGATAGACATGGATCTGTTGGAGCGGGTCAAGAGGAGGACCACAAAAATTATCAGAGGGATGGAATACCTCCCCTATGAAGACAGGCTGAGAGAGTTGGGGTTGTTCAGCCTGGAGAAGAGAAGGCTCCAGGGAACCTTATTGCAGCCTTCCGCTACTTAAAGGGGACCTACAGGAAAGATGGTGAGGGGTTCTTTATCAGGGAGTGTAGCAATAGGACAAGGGGTAATAGTTTTAAACTGAAAGAGGGTAGATTTAGATTAGTTATTAGGAAGAGATTCCAAGGAGTTTGCAACAGGTGACTGAGGCTGAAAACTAGTAGAGAAAAAAAAGAAATATCTCATTTACCCTTCAAACCACACAGTGCTATCTCTGGTCCAGGCGAGAGAAAAGGAATTCACAGCCCTGAAATGGGAGAAGGGAAGACAGGGCAACAGCTTCTGTCAGTGGCAGCCTGAACCCATATCAGGTTGACGCAAGCATGAAACGTTGGAGAGCGCAGGAGAGTACATTTAGCCTGCCATGCAGGAATCTACACAAACCAAATTTCTACAAGTCTATGCAATTTCCATTTTCTTATGAGCAAATAACACAAAAGTGCAAGTGGCATTCTGGAATAGAAAAATATCTCTTTCCTGTTGATGTTAGCACAGTCTGTGTAATGTTAAAACACTCAACTGCAGTTAGGCTGAAATTCATATCAAATTTTAGGAATTTATGTCCTAGCTACCAAGCTAGATACCCTTTTTTTTTTTTTAAACTTGCCTCAATAAATACTTAGCTAGCACAAAATCCCTTCATTTTGTGCTACTGAGCGTACCTCCACTCAGCAGACTCTACTCACATTTTGTCTACAGACAAAATGGGCAGTCCCCTTCCAGAGGGAGAAAGAAGAGGGAGTGGATCAGGGGTCCAGGCTTTGTCTGAAAACCCTAACCTTCGCACTGCTGTGTGGGGTAAGCACCACTCCTCCCTGAAGGTATTTGGTTATGATAGGCTGCTCCTCCCAAATGATTTTGATACACAGACACAATTCAAAATACATTTGCAAATAACTCTTAGAATAAGCCAAAATGTGCTTTTAAAGCAAATTCATTAGTCATCAAGCAAACAACTCATCTCTTGTGAAAACTACTTTGGAACAGCTATTGCTGCCCATGCCAAGTGCTGCTTTCCAGGCACTGCTATCCCAGCGTCCCCCTGTGCCCCTTCACCAGCTTGAGGAGAAGCTTTGCCAAACCACATGTCAGGGAGGAGATGGGGATGTGGCAGCGCGTATGGTCCTGGGACAGGAGACCATATGTGGAGCCGATCCAGAGCGCTCGGTGTTCTCCAGGAGGGCTCTCCCACCACACATGAGTAGGCGTGCATAGGTGGCTCCAGCTTCCCCGCTGGGGATGCAGGAAGAAAGAGGCAGAGATCTGGTGCCATGGGCTGGGAGATCAAGAGCGTGAAGTATGAACACGGCACAGGGATGGCATCCTAGCTTGGGGACACGACTTGCATGTGACAGGAGAGGACAGTTGGGAGAGGTGGCCCAGGAGAAAGTTTTGGGATAGGACTGCTAGGATCCAAACCTGACTACACCACAGATAATTTAGGCTGAAATTGGGAAAAATTATGAAGGGGTTTACTGTGGTATTTAAAACCACTAGAAATGCAGGGAGTAGAGCAATGGTGTTCAAAGAATGGGAGGATTAGAATAAAGTGACCGGCAAGTAATTTAAAACAACCGGAAGGAAATACTTCTTTACAATCTGTATGACCAGCTCATAGAATTATTAGCCAAAGAATCAAATGCTCCAGCTAGATTTTTAAAAGCAGTAGCTAATTCAATGACTGATACTACTACGCAAGGTCCATATCTGGGTTTAAATTATTATTGCTTCAACTGGACAATTATTTTTAAACAAGCTGAGAATCTCTGCCATTATTTAAAGCTAAGCATGCAAAGATATTGATGATAAGATTGTAATATATGAGCACAAATTGATTTTTGAAATGTTTGGAAAGAAAATCCCCCACGACATACTACACAACAAGCAAAGTGTACTAATGAAGGCACATTTTGGTCTCCATTGGAAAGATCAAGCTGTATCTTACTGTGAGATGCTGACTTAGTTCTTTACTCAGCAGAGTATTGAACTGGCGCCACTATAGCAACTCCCTATGCATTTACTACAGCCTGGTTAACGTTCTAACCAAGGGCTAAAGATACTATAGAGCATGTTTTCAGTCATACTTCTTGAAGGTACATTTGAATTTTCCCCTCGGTTTTAGATCTGGGATTTTGCTTTGGCCTTATCTCAATTTCAGAGGATGACTTGCCTACAAGTTGCTTGTGCTTTGCCTCCTGCCCAAGCTGTTCCAACAACTGCTGATATTTCTGCCATTGCCAGCACTGCAGTCGCAGTAGCATCAGCAATGCTCCATACATCTGCTAGCAATTTAATCACCATCATGCTCAGAAAGAAACAAAGCAAGAGTGCTTGGAGCTCTGGTTCAAGTGCTTTCCTCAGCTGGCATTTAGTACAGTGGTGGCAGCCAGCAACCTGTCTACACGAGAAGATACGCTGTAACACTACAGAAGAGGCCATAGAAATTGTAGGAAAATAATAATTTCAAATATGGGACGCAAATGTTTTGCCTTTCTTCTAAGAGCTTCTGATATTCTTGTGCAGTTAGCAACAAAAAAAGCTTCATCAAAAACAGGGAAGTAAGAAATTTATTTTATTAGTCAAGGTTATTCCTTTTTCTGAATCTTTTACAGTGGGATTTGTATTAAAACTAAAAGAAACGAGAAAAGGCAGAATAGGGGCTCTTCCCCCTCCCAGCAAATTGTTTAAGCTCCCACTCCAAGTTTTTCAAATAACTAGGTTTTTAACTGGTCACGCTACCAAAAATTAAGCATAATGTCACATTGAGAGTTTGCAATGTGCAATCAAACTTTATCTGTTTTCAGTTTACAACATACTCATAAATATGTGTCTGCTTGATCAGGGCCTAATTTGCAAATATGCCCCCAATAATTCCACAGTTTCAGGGCACTATCACCGTGTCCCTAAAGAATTCAGTACTGCACTTGAGCATTCCAAACTGGACCGCCTGGTATGCTTAAAATTAAGCAAACGCTTCAGCGTTGTCTTCTATCAGGGCTTGTTTCCCTAAATATAAATAGCCTGAAAAAAAAAAAAAAATATCTCATTTTGAAATGCACGTGGTGTAGCACAGACTACCTGGTAATGAGATTGTTTCTATTCCCTGACAGGGGGATTTCTGCAACTACTCAACACCTGAATCCTAAATTGGCTAATGTGACCACAAAGGAAATTATACATTCAGAGAGATTTCCAACGAGCGTTTAAGCATCCAAGCCTAAAATACACTTTCACAAGTATTCATGCTGGAAACTTCTCACGTTCCAACCATGAGACGCAGCATACAGAAAAGGATCACAAATAAAGCTGAATCCAAATTCACTCTCAAATACAATCATATGTTTGTGCTTTTCTCTCTTTACTAATCATTCAACTCTAACAATACAGTAGCTCAGGAAAAATTTAAAAAACCCACCAGGGGTATTTACTTAATTTCCCTCAGGCTTCTCTCCCACTCCACGCACAAATCAAAAAGTAATTATTCTTTTCCTAGACAGATTTCTTTCTCTCATTATGAACCATGACAATGATAATGCCATAATAGCGATAGAAACAACTGCAACTGTTACAATTGATGGAAGCCTGTGTGGGGTTTTGCTTCAAAAAGACTTGCTGGACTTGCTAAAAGCAAGCAGCTATAATATTTAGAGAGTTTCCACTCCAGCCCTGATCAGAACATGAATCCTGGCACACAGCGGGGCTGTACCTGTCCGACACACCCTCCTCAACCTGCAACACAAGAAGGCAGCAATTTCTGCAGGAGTAAATGCTCATTTATTCCCCGTGCTTAGTCACACCAGGCAAGGAGTGGGGGAAGGGAAAGAAAATTACTGAACAGTTTGGCTTATCCCTTTGCCACCTTCAGATTTCTGCATTTGACATCGCTTGCTACTGTCTAAATTATAGGGGGTTCAAGCAGAAATAAGATATGGGTGCTGTGTTTAGTAGATGAAATGCTACCGTCGTTTGAGGGTGGCTGGATAGAGGGAGTGTTGTCATGAATCCCAATCCGTTTCCATGTGGCAGCAGATTTTTCCTCGTGGTTGCTAAGGCACAGCAAGCAGAGTTGGTTGGGAAGCTAGCTGACTTTCAGCAGATATCATTCATATGAAACCGTAGAATATGCCTGACTTTCTGCCAAATAATATTCATAACAAACAACCTTCCCCCACTGCTCCTCTCAAAACCCACAGTCAGAATTCACAGATAACAAAGAGCAACCAACGGAACAGTTCTCCACATTAATATTTATTTAAGATTAAATATAAAACTCTTTATAGAAATTACTTTTCCTTTACAAAGAATCTTTTTTATAAAGGAATGATCTTCTTCTGATTGCCTTAAACTTCATAAACTTAGGTGTAGCACAAAAAGGTCAAAAAGCTGTAAAAAGAGGAATTTGTATTCAGCAGAGCTTGCAATGTAGGGTTCCCAGGTGAGCCTGCAGAGCTCTCTGGAGACAGCTAAATGGGTTGTTAGCAAAAGGAAACCGAAGAGTGTATTCTTGCCTGTTTTCTGCATAAAAAGAACCCGCAATGAATCTGAACAAGTTATTTCACAAAAGGGAAACCCGCTACTTATGGTTTATTCTTGCCTCCCCCAAAACAGAAAGGGATCTGCGAAGAAAATGGCTGCTCTTTTTATAAAGACAGGCAATGCTCTTTAGGTTTAAAGATTTATTTCTGAGACGACAACAGTCATTAAAGCAAAGTGTTTAGAAGCATTTGTGCATTTTCCAGTACCTACCAAACTAAATATGGCTGAATGGGTTTATGCTTCAAACAAAACTTTGTTTAGTTAATCTTGCATAAGCCACACACTTTTAAAGTCTCCATAGCCTAGAAAGGAGTCTAATTTAGTACGCAAGAGCAAATTCGGCTTGCAATGCCATTTTCTTTACCCAAAAGGAGTTAAAAATAGAAAAAAAAAAAAAAGTATTACAGAAGATAATATGGCAGGACTGGCTGGTTGCTCTCCTCCCTCTTCCCCAGTCCTATCATGGGAGAAAAGCCATGGATAAATCCAGCTTCAGGAAGGCCCAAACCTCCTCTGTCCATACCCTGTACCTCAAATGAATCACAGAATGGTCAGGGTTGGAAGGGACCTCTGGAGATCACCCAGTCCAACCCCCCTGCCACAGCAGGGACACCTACAGCAGTTGCACAGGACGGCGTCCAGGCGGGTTTTGAATGTCTCCAGTGTGGGAGACTCCACAACCTCTCTGGGCAGCCTGTGCCAGTGCTCTGCCACCCTCAGAGTAAAGAAGTTCCTCCTCATGCTAAGATGGAACTTCCTATGCTCAAGTTTGTGCCCGTTACCTCTTGTCCTATCACTGAGCACCACTGAAAAAACTCTTCTCATCTACCTGGCACCCTCCCTTTAAGTATTTATAAGCATTGATAAGATCCTCCCTCAGTCGTCTTTTCTCTAGACTAAAAAGCCCCAAGTCCCTGAGCCTTTCCTCATAAGAAAGATGCTCCAATCCCCTCATCATCTTTGTAGCCCTTTGCTGGACCCTCTCCAGCAGTTCCCTGTCCTTCTTGAACCGGGGAGCCCAGAACTGGACACACTACTCCAGATGTGGCCTCACCAGAGCAGAGTAGAGGGGGAGGATGACCTCCCTTGACCTGCTGGCCACACTCTTCTTGATGCACATGAAGCTGAACCCAACTCAGTTCAAGAGAAAGGGAGGAATGGTGAACTGGCAGAGGGGTGTGCCTGGGTTAGAGAAACCTTACATTCCTTCAAAGAAAGGCAACGACCACTCTCCTGCTAATAATGGCTCCCTCCACCTCCTGATTCACCTTCCCATCCCCACCACCGTTCTGCTTTGTGCTACCCCTCGTGTTTGCGAAGCCATGTTATGAAGCAAGCTGGACGACTGATAGCTTTGACCTGGCTGGTTAAACAACGATTCACTTTAACCCAAATTATTTCCCCCTGCCAGGTCACTGGGAAGCCATAGAAACATGACCACTAGCAAGGCGGGTGGCAGGGGCGCTGGCGAAAGCAGTGGGACGCGGAGGGAGGCAGGAAGGGACAGCTGTGCTCAGAGGAAGCACTTGTTTACACTGAATTAAAACTATCCAAGGAATGATGGCATAAAACACACCTCATAAATCCTCAACGTCTCTGCTCTGTCAACATAAAAAGGAAGTGAACTATGCCCACAAAGAAATGACAAGACAAAATTCAAAGATATCAGTAATGGGGAACCTCACCTCCCACCTTCATGTTCACATAAGCGCATCAGTTTCAGTAAACCAGAAATCCCATCTCATTTAACTCCATAGATCAATTGTAGGCTGCATGGACTACAGCTATAGTTTACAATATAGAAACAGAGCTTAAACAAGTTTTCTCTTCCCTTTCTTATAAAAAAATTATGGAGATTTTCAACTCATATGCTAATACAATGTTTGTAATGAGAGTTCATTAAATACAAAAAGAAGAAAGAATCAGAGTTTTACTGCTTTTTAACATGCTTTATATAACGTTAAAATATGCAGAGTACACTTAATTGACTATTCGTGTTCCTTCATTAACCTAACTTTATTGCAGCATTTGTGTTCTAGATTGCCATTTCAGCCATAACATTCCTAACACCACCTAAAAAGCTTCCCAGAGCATTTCACTCTTCCTGGTTGTCAACACTTCACAGGAAAGCAGCACCCTCCCTTTTTTCAGTACAAAATAGGCACTGTACAGACTGCCTCAGTAAAAATTTAGCAATATTGCTGCATTTATTCCTCTTTAAAACTCAGCACCTAATAGATACAGTAGACCATCTTTGTAATCTATCATGAAGTTCCTGTCCATCAGCATCTGGTTTGATTTTGATCCGGGGACACAGAAGCACACAGGAGCAGGTGAGTGGGGGTTTTTTTGTGATTATTAAAATTTTATGCAACAATTACTATTTCTAATGATGCAAGTTATCATTTAATAATACATTACTTCCAGCTTTCAAAAGAATGCGCACTGGATATTTCACACTATAATTACAAAGATGTTGCCAGTGACAGGCTACCATTTCTTTTCAGATAGATCTAAATGAAGACATCAACAAAACAGTGAAAAGAAAGATCAGAAGTAGGAAAATGCAGATTCTCTGCATACTTAAAAGGTTTTCAAAGTACCTCTGTTGGCACATTTCTTGTGCTGCCAGCAAAATACCTCCTCACAACACATTTCCAAATAAAAAAAGAAAGCGGGATGGGACATCAACTTGGCAAAGATATTCTGCAAGCCAAGCAGCCTGACTCACAAGCATGCATTAGTAAAAAAAAATTTCACGGGGGAAATTGTGTGTCACATGCAAGAACTAATGGCCAGGCTGTGCAATCCCCTTCCTGGAGTTTTCATAACTTGAGCAGACATGGCTCTGCACAACTGCTCTCGCTTTGAAGTTAGCCCTGCTCGGACCAGGGGCTGGGTCAGATGACCTCCAAGAGGTCCCTTCAAACCCAAATCATTCTGTAATTCTCTCTTGCTCCATCACTCCCAGATACAACTTAAATCTGCTCCTCCAACCACCTGCATCAGGCATGGGAGAGAAAGCGTGTGGAGCAGCAAAGCAACTAGAAACACTTTTCTAGATGCACCCTGTGTTTTAAAAAAGGCTCTTAAAAATCATAGAATCATAAAACGGTTTGGGTTGGAAGGGACTCTAAAGATCACATAGTTCCAACCCCCCTGCCATGGGCAGGGACAGCTTCCACCAGACCAGGTTGGTCAAAGCCCCATCCAGCCTGGCCTTGAACACCTCCAGGGATGGGGCCCAATCATACCATATATGAAAATCACATATTTTGATGTTATCCTTTCACCAAAACTTCTCCCCATCACATTACCCAAGGTGCCAGGTCTCAGCTTCCGAGGGGCTGATGTCCCTCTGCTGTCAACATTACTGCAGATAATACTGGCACCAGAACTCGGCCTTCAGCAACCCACATTTGTCAGAGATTGAACATAATAAACATTTTAAAGCAGACAATCAATTAAACAAGTCACTCGTCTCACCTGTCACTAACAACCACCCATCACGTAGATGTAACTTTAAATGTTCCGTCTCCGGTGTCAGGCAAATTCAGCATAGTTAGGGAGCCAATTTTCCCCAGTACAGGCTCAGGAGCATTCTCGTGAACTGCCCCCATGACCCTGCTGCAGGGATGCTCACCTCTGCCACAAGAGTTGTAACGAGCAGCAGAAGGGCAAAAATATCTAATATCACTGTAGCTACTTCAATGAACACAGATGCAGGATCAAAACTTTGACTACTAGCAAATATTCTGCAAATCAGCTGTGAATGATGATGACAATAAATAGCTAGAAGTGTCAATATAAAGTATATACATTACTGAAAAAGAATATCCATTAAAATCTTAATTTATTCAGAAGCAATTTACAAATCAAGAACCAGTTTTATAGATTCCAATAACTACAGTACATTTAATGTTTCAAATACAAAACGACAAAGTTAAAATTCAGCGCTTTGATTATGACTTATGAAAATACCTCACAGTAAATTGCATCAGTTTAGTTTACTATTTGAAAAATGCCTATATTTGTGGCACTTTTTGGTTTTGTTTTTTTTTTGCATGAGCTGCACACGAATAGTCCATTAATTGTTTTGCAAGCGTGCAAAGATACGTTTTTAATGTCCCTCTTCTTAGCTGTTTCAGAGAGCTTCACATTTACCACTGCCTGCAGAGAAGGTAGGTCACCCAGTAATTTCCCAAACTCTGTTCCTAGAAGTAGAGGACAGTTATTCCTTTCAGGTACAAGACATGTGTTTTGCCTTTGCCAGTTGAGACACCCAAACAAAATGTTGACATTCTTTATTTCTGAGAAACTGACTGACTGGTTTTGCAGAGACCTATTGGACAGAGCGCCAGACTGTTCAGCATACCTCGGTTTTATTCCTGAACCTGATGTGGTCGCAACCTTCAGCAAGTCATTTACCTTCCTGCGCAAAGGGAAGGACCATGACCGCTCCGGGCTGGAAAGCACTTTGGGACCCCCTGCAACAGATGGGCTATGCTAAGGGCTAGAAGCACTCAAGCTATCCGCCACGTAGCCAGGGTAGCTCCACTCTAAGTTGAGATACCTACAGGACATTTAAAACACAACCTATCATGAATAAAACTGCCGACCTTTGCTTTTCGTGCTTGTGAGGTTTTCAGAGAGCGGAAGGCGGCCTCCGAGCTGGGTGACCAAGCTCCAGTTAAAGAAGTTTGCACTGCAGCCTTAACAGCTTGAGAATCTGCAGCGCCGTTGTTTGTATTGGCAGCACTCTGTTATGTGACCTCTTGGGAACAATATTAATTTCACTGACGGTAGCTCTTGGCACAAGTCAGTGCCAACCTACTATGGACTGGATAGTGGGAGTTCTTAACCACTTCCAGAAGAACAGCTGTAATTTACTTTTTTGTAGAAAAACTATTAAAGTTTAACTATTTTAGTTTTGTGAAGCAACCAAGGCTTCACTGTACAAAGAGCTTAAGAAACACTCAAGATGCAAGGAAGGGAAAAGGTTGTTCCCTTGGATCACACAAGCAATTCCTCGACAAAGTAGATCCAGGAACTCCTCGCCTGCTCTCAGCAGAGCCTTAGCACTACTTGGAGCTCTGCTACCGGCACCTTCAAACAGTCTGTAGAATGTGATCACACTAACTCTGATAACATCTGTTTTGTGCTTGAAAACCTTTGGTCTGGCCATTGAAGCAGGAACAAATGAAAACTCAAGTGCACTCCATCTCCATAAGGGAGGTTTGGTACTTCTGAGATGGGGAGGGACTTGAAAAACATGGCAGTTCAAAAGTCTCTGACCTGTGCCAGAAACCACTGCACACCTATCCTTCAATCCTGGTTACTTAACAGCTAGAGTAACATGGGAAGCAGTGTGCAATAACCACTGGATATGGAACAGGATTAGAACATGAACAGGAGTTTAGCATATGCAAACAACCACTAAAAGCACCTTAGGTAAATTTAGCTTTCACTAGACTGAGAAGTTACAGAATCAGAAAATACAATAGATGCAAGACACAGATGAGTCTTGTAAGTTTTTGGACGTGGAAAAACAGTTCAAGTGCCAAGTACCTAACAGATACAAGTTTTACTTAGTATGATAAGATCATAACCAAATAACATAAATGACATATCTTACGCAGATTAAGCTATTAAGAAAGCAAAAGATGAGCTCAGCACACCCATAAGGTCACAGAAACAGTTCAGACATCTTTGGACAGAAGCCTCCTTTATGAACACACGTTCAAGAAACAAGAACACAGTCTTTGAAGTAAGGCAAGGCTTCCACCCTAAAGAGGCAGATTTCTTTACTAGTATTCTTTACCCTTAATTTTAATTACCTGCCTTTCTTCTGATACATATCTGTATTTTCATTCTTATTCATATAACAATTGCTTGCACACATTTGATATTACTAAAGCACATGGATATGTCACATCATGTCTATGCTGCATTATTGTGAATTCACTCGCTGTAAATTTACTCACTCTAAACTCAATTAAGTCTACAAGTCCTTCTTCCCACTGCTGTGGAAGTTTGATCCCTCTGCGTGAGGGCTGGGGGTTTCCTTATCTCTTGAGATTTTCCAGCTGGTACCAGGGAGTTTTCTCATTTTGATCTACAGTTTTGAAGGGTCGGACCTTGCTCCAACAAGAGATGTTTGAAAATGACATGAATAGAACTGGTCCTTATAAGGGTTCTCCGCATTCATCATTTATTTTCAAGACAGCACGGGCAAGATCAGACAAGGCCTGCACAGATGATCCCTGCAACCTCTCCTCAGGCTTAGAATACAGACATTCAGCCAAACTCAGTTGAAGCAAAAAGCCACAAACAAGCTGCTCTTGTGAGATTAATGCCCTCTGTGATGATACCCCACTCAAATTCATATAAAAAGGAAGTATTAAACTATGTTGTACTAAACCTTTTGCAGAGAAAGTATGTATGAAAAAACTATTTTAGGCAGCCTAACTAAATAGATAAACAAACAAACAAATAAATCTTCCCTCAGTTGGTCCCACATCAGTCTCCTGTCCCACGTGAGGTCATTAATCCTGGTGATTTCTCAGCCCTCAGAAAAAAACCCTCCAGCAAAACTAGACCTGGTATTTAAAGCATAAAGTTCCTAATCCTTTGTTTCATTCCTTATATGCATTAGGAGCCTTTAAACAAATATAAAAACACAATTGTTTTTTTCCTTTACAAGAAAGGTACTACTCCTTAAACAGAAAAAAAAACAACCAAAAATTTGAGAGTCAAAGGATTAGAAGATTTTTCTATTTTTATATCTGATTAAATTATCTGAATTAATTAACCTTTAATTGCATTTGCAGCTATTACAGTTCTGCATCCCAACAGAAGTCCCACCATATGATGTCTCTATCCTAGTCAATCTTATTCCTATATGCAAAGGCACATGCAAACATGAAAGAAAAAAAAAGTGATAGTCTAAATTAGCATGAAAAACACGTATGCAGTGGAAAAAAGAAGTCCATAATATTACAGCAGTGCAGGGATGCGAGGCGAATTGTATGTTATGAAGTTGAACATACATGTCTGTGTCAGATGTGTCTTGACAAAGAGACTGAATTCTCTATGATTTCAACAAGATCTCTGTACATCAAGTGCTGTAAGGAAGATTACTGCTCCAGAGGAACTGTCTGGGGGCTACTCATCTCACCGTGGAATGGGCCAGACATCCACCAGATATGAGGATAGTCCAGAAAATATGTATGAGAAGATCATGCTTAAGGGTTTAACTGTAGTTGGCACAGCCCAGTGAAACTCTATTAAGCAGCCTTCCTAGTCCACTGGTTAAAAGCTTTTGTTTTAAAACAGAAGTCTCTTGCCTTTAAAGTTGTGGATGACCTGTCTAAATCTGTTTCAAAATGTATGTGGGGCACAAAGCACAGCCTGCACCTGCAGGATCTGCAATAACAACCCAGACAAGTATCTCATCCTTCACTGAAGACAGCAGTGGTAGCACTTTAACTATTTTTAAGGAAATACTCATTAGAACACGTAAGAGAGAAGCAGAAGGACACAATGTGAACATAAGGACTCTTATCGGTTGTGTGAACCGGGGCATGTAAAAGAAAAGCAGAATAGCCTCTGCATTACTCACAGCCGAACTATAGCTGAGCATATCCTGAACAAAGCAACCTCAAAGAGCCAGCAGAACGGTCTGCTGATGCTGTAGTACAATCAGAGGAAAGGACTCACACATCACTGCCTTTCTACGGGGTCACATTTCCACCACGGGGTCACTTTTCCACCACCTGAAAGACAGTCAGGCCTGGCAGCCAGTGCTAAGAAAAGTACGTTTGAGGAGCATCTGACCATCAGACTAAGCAGCAGCTCACGCACTCCCTGTGCTACTTGGAGCTGTATTCTCCTTGCCCTGCCAGACACACCACTTGTCCAGGGCTCTTCCAGCATCCTGCTTTACGTATCCATGTAAAGCAGCAATGCAGAACTGAGCCACCTTCTTCTCCTTCACCAGATTGAGTCTTCCTCCCAAGGTCCTTGAAGGGCTGCTTTGTCGCATGGAAATAAAAGCACCGGAGCTAAAGACAGACCACATTTTTTCAGGTCTAGGGGCAAAGAGAATTAACTTTCTTCCTCTTCATTATTCTGCATCACAGCCAATGCTTGCAACATCAATCACTTCAACATGCTGCTATCGTCCTTCCACTTGCCTACTGTATCCTGGTTACCAGCCCACCCAGATTTAAAAGTCAGTAATAAATATCATTTTAAGTTAGCAAATGTTTTCTGACCTACGCAAAGCAGGCGGCGGGAAAGAGCAAGGAGAGCGGGGGAGAGATGGGGAACTGCTGCCTTTAAAAGTTGGTTCAAGCAATATGTCCATGGAAGATGCTAATTTGTTAGAGAATTTAGACTAAAATCAGGCAAGCAAAATTATCTAAAAGATTAATATACTGCAGTATTCCCCACCACAGTGACTGATCTGTCAGAGACTAGCAGAGATACTCTACCTATGTTTCTACAAACACTAACAGAGTGCAAGATCTCAATGATCTCCTAACAGTCTGCTGTGGTGCTCAGTCTGCCCTCCTCAATTCACCAAGGAAGCCCAGGCCAGCCTGGGTGCCCTACCAAAGTAGGTAATACCTGTTCAGACTCTTCCAACCCCTTTGCCATGACAATTTCAAAAGCCTTTCCATCTCAATAGCTCGTTCTGCAGCAGGACAGCCGAGCCATCAGTTAAACTCTGGCACTAGAGCAGATTGATGGCAAAACACCACTTACTGTAAGAAACCATTTTGAGATACACTGTCTTCAAGAACCGGTTGATTCTCACCCAAATCCGCTTGCTCACTGCTCTATCCTTTCCCACACCAGCTTTTCAGAGCTGACTTCAAACCAGTCCTTGTCTCAGTGGAACCACCACCACAAACCACACGTGCTTGACCAATTTCATCTAAGCCAGCCTAAGCCTGTGGGATAACATATCTATTTGGTCACCTCTCGAGTGCCAAAAATAACTGCAGCAAAATTAAACAGGGTTTCAGCACCTTCTTGGTTACATAGATACACAGAGACTTCTTCAAAAAACAAAACTTGCAAGAGTAACAAAAGTTTTTTCACCTCTAATCTATTTGCTGCCTTTTATCTATGCAGTGCCATGATGTCTGTTGTAGGCACTGGACACACCAGCAGAAGTTAACTGGAAAGGGCCTCTAGGACACCAGTCCTGGTCAGTAAACCCTCACCTTGGAATTCACCTCCCTGCTCCCTCCACCAGGATATGATCAAAAGATCAGATGGGTTCACGAACAACAAAGTAATGGGAACGGGAACGCTCTGGGGTTTGGAAGATTACACAGGAGGTTTGTTTGCATGTTTTTAGCGTGTCTCATGCTTGTTGACGTTTTGAACTTCTCCACTTGTGCCAAGAGATAACAATGACTAACTTAGGAGGGAAAAAGTCACGGTATAAAGAAACAAGCATACACATAGTGAAACTGGAGTTGGCTCAGGCTGAAAAGAAGATGACTCACAGACCATCAGTGTTTAGCTTTGTTTCTAAAAGTCAGATAACACCAAGAACCGCTAAAGCAAGGGATGGAGATTCAGTCTGTTTTCCTGCTTAACTCAAAAAATAAAAAAACCCCAGGTTTCCAGTTTTGGATATCTCACAAAATTTACCATTAGCTCTTCATGACAAGGGACAGTTTTAAACTCAGGTTTATAAAAAGAAATTATGTACTGTCTCTGGATAGCTTCTTTGGAATTCTTTTTATTTACAGAATGGAAGAATGTAACATTTCCTTATCCACTCCCACCATCCTGCCATAAATTTTTCTGTAACATGTTTTGCTATTAATAAGCAACTGAAGTAGGTCCTTTTCTACAACCACAATAAATGAATTCTCAAAGAGCATGTTTGCATTGTTTTTAATAAGACCATAACTTTGATTTAATAGCAGTGTTGCTCTGTTAGCAACACTTTGTGCTTAAATGCAAAAGACCACTACAGGGACATTTTGTGTCCCTGTTCTTAATAAAGAGCTTTACAAGATTAGAGAACAGCTGCCCGTAATGTGCCATTCTTCAAAAATCTTTGGTGATTTACCTGTTAGATAGTTTTGTACCTGGTAGCAGTTTTGCCATAAAGTCACAGAATCCCAGAATGGTCAGGGTTGGAAGGGACCTCTGGAGATCACCCAGTCCAACGCCCCTGCCACAGCAGGTTCACCTACAGCAGTTGCACAGGACGGCATCCAGGCAGGTTTTGAATGTCTCCAGTGTGGGAGACTCCACAACCTCTCTGGGCAGCCTGTGCCAGTGCTCTGCCACCCTCAAAGTAAAGAAGTTCTTCCTCATGTTTAGATGGATCTTCCTATGCTCAAGTTTGTGCCCGTTACCTCTTGTCCTATCTCTGGGCACCACCGAAAAAAGACTCTTCTCATCTACCTGGCACCCTCCCTTTAAGTATTTATAAGCATTGATAAGATCCTCCCTCAGTCTTCTTTTCTCTAGACTAAAAAGACCCAAGTGCTTCTGCCTTTCCTCATAAGAAAGATGCTTCAATCCCCTCATCATCTTTGTAGCCCTTTGCTGGACCCTCTCCAGCAGTTCCCTGTCCTTCTTGAACCGGGGAGCCCAGAACGCCTAAGCAGAAAAAGCGGGGAGAGCAAACCACTCTCTTCCCCTCCCCGCTCTTTCTTCTTTAATGCATTGGAGAGGTAGCTAATTCTTATCAAGCATATTCCCTACTCCATCACTGCAGTTTTTAAACAAAATCCTGATAGTAGCAGAGCCAACAGATACTCTTGCTGAGCCCTGCTCAGCGATTATTTGACAAAGTTGTTGGTTACTAGTCTGTGTAGAGCCTTCCAAACAGTTGTCCGCACATTGAACAGGAGCTTGAATATTCTTACATTTCTTACAAGAACAGGAAAGCCTTTGGCACAGTATGCTGTAACAAGGTTAAAGCTGACACGGTATTAGCTGCTTTCCTTGTATGTTCAGAGGCCGTCTACACAGGAATACTCTACAGTTGTACCTCCAGCTTCAGCAGAGATAGTATAGGCTCACCCTAACACACAAAATTCCTCTAAAGAACCTAAAGCAGACTTTACTGGAGAGACAAAATATTGTAAATGATCAAGCAATAGCAAAGTAACGAATGACAAGAACAGGATTAAACAGGTTGTTTTCATTAAGACAAGGAAAATACAAAGTTGCCCCAATGTTCTATCCTAGGCTGAATGCTGTTTAATAAAACATATTTGTGATGTCAGTATCAATATCAGCAAATTTTGCTTATATTGTTTTGGTTAGTCACAACCAGAAGTCTATGAACAACTTCAGATGGACCTGGTCAAGGTAGGCGAGTGGACAAGTCCATGTTAAATTATATTTATCCACATCAAATGCAAGGTAACAGGCACTGGAAGTAAAAAAAACGCTGACATCTTATGTGGTTTTAAATTAACTATATCAACATAAAGAAAGCAACCTGAATGGCTGTGAAGAACTAATCTGTACCACCAGGAACTCTAAAAAGATAGCAAATTGCTAGGATGAAAAGCCTACATGATGGCGATAGGGAGGAAATTGCATGATTTATATAAATCAGTGGTGCAGTCTCATCCAGAATATTACATTCAGCACAAGGCATCACAAGTTCAAAGGGACATTGCAGAACCAGATAGAGTTCAAAACAAGGTAACAACAATGATTACAGCATGGAAAGGGTCATCTGGATTGCTGGGATTGCTTGCTTTAAAAACAGCTGTAAAAATGAATATATAAAAGCTAACTGTGCAGAAGTTTGAAGTTGCCTGCCTCACAGGAACAACAGAAGGGTCACTAAAATTAAAGGTGGGATATTCAAAACTGATCAAAAAGAAATGCTTTCAGTAATAACAGAACAAAACAAAACATATTTTTCCTTCCCTTATAAAGTCATTATCACCAAAACCCACACACAAGCTCTGTAAATGTGAGTTCCAAGATTAGTTTGAGGCCAAAATACTAGCCAGATTCATTAAAAGGCTGTATTTGTATATGGGCAACATGAAAAGCTGTAACTACAATGGTTGATGGTAACAACCCCCAAGCATCAGAGCATAAGGTATCTCTGGCTGTTTGAAAACAGAAAAAAACAATGTGGAAGGCAGACTGTACAATATTTGCCCACACACTCTCTTGAAAGCACAAGAAAATTTATATTTGTGGCTAAAACAGATACCTGTTAGATCAACCTTAAAACGTATAGATATAGGACTAGAGGAACCATCATCTTGACCCACTACAACATGTTTTTTATCTACACTAGCTTCCTCTGAAATAATTGTTTGGTTCTTTTTTTTTTTTTAATAAAACCTCTACCAGTATAATGTAAATATTTATTACCACATTGAATTGCAAATGAACAACTCAAAAATAGGACTTTTTAAGCAGGGCTCCAGATAAATTCTGTTTATTCATACACTGTATGAACTGAGGACAGACACCTCAATGGAAAAAACCAAGAGACATCACTCCTGCTATTCAGCTTGGAGACTTACCAGTTTTAATGCATGCACTGGCAACCTAAGAGACCTATTGATTTGCAGCCATTCATTCAAGTGCAATGAAAGCCATAATTAGATAAATAGCTTTGGTAAAACTAATCTGAAACTCATTTGTTTTGGGACGGTCTGTTTAATGAGATAAAACAAGAAATTAAATATCTGCTGAATGTTCCTCTTTGTATCCTTCAACACAATAATAAAAATATAAATAAAGAGGCATTCATTTAACTACCACTATTATTTTCACATTTTATGTATTTTGTTACAGCAACTGCTGTCAAAGACAATTACAAAGACGCTATTTTTGAATGACTACGCTCTAACCGGCTGACCAGTTTTATAAATCTCTTTCATACCTGTCGATACTGAGGAATAAAGAGAAGGGTCTTTTAATCATTTGTAAATGCTCTCCAAGCTGACAAAGTATAATGCTATAGTTTTATATCTATGGTTAAAACTTTTATAGTATCCAAGTTCCATTTTTGGACATGATCATGCTGTTCTTTGTGAACAGAAGATAAATTCTGGTTAAGTTTTCAAAAGTTTACAGCAATTAATCTAGCAGGATTATTATATTTTGTTTCTTAACTAATTTTTTTCCAATAAAATGCTGGGGAAGACTACTTTAAAGAATTCCTAGGCACAATTCAGTGCTACCATGGACAGATGTTACAGTTTATCCTTCTTTAGCCAAAACACGCTTCAGCTTGAGATACGCTGCATCCTTACCTTTCTTCTTTGGCAGCTAACTACTAGATTCTGCTTTTGTTCCTTTAGGACTTGCATCCCCCATGAGTTTGGCCTTCCTTAACAAACACCACAAATCTTGGTTCATCCTGCAACACAGATTCAGCAGCAGACTCGCAGCCCACACCCCCAGATTTGCTTTCGTTGCCAAGAGGCTTCAGGCGCTGCAGAAACGACAAACCGCAACAAAGCCCTGGATTGTACACGAGCTGGGACCCAGACCAGATCTAAGGGATTCTTTTAGCTCATTCCTGCAGCCATCCAGTAAACAGCAGCTTTGCGACTTTCAGAGCTAACCATGCGTGTGCATTGTTTTTCTCCCCTTCTCTCCATATTTTAAAAATCAATTTATGCATCACTGGAGTGCATTCACCTATGGGATGAAACGGAGCATCTGCTTAACAGTGTGCACTAGCAGTCTATGACAGTAAATGATTAACACATCCATTGGAAATTACAAAGTGTTTTAGGATCACGGAGTCTAACTCTCTTGGCCAGAAAACCACAACTAAATGCTTATCGTCTTAAAAAAAACAAATAAACAAAACCCAAACACCTGCTCTCGCTCCCGCTCCCTACCCCAAGCAACATCATAAATTCTTGATGCTCACAAGTGGTCTGGACCTCAATTTTCTGTTGGTTTTTTTTTGGTTGGTTTTTTTTTTTATGTCAGTTGATTGTTTTTTTTGTTGTTTGGGGTGGTTGTTTTTTTTTGGGGGGGGGGGGGGTGTTAATCGAAAATGCAGTACTTCCTCTGATTTACTGCTCCTCAGCACTGACCTGCAGACTGCATACCATCTACTGTACCACAAAGGACATGGTTTGACATACATTGCTTTGGCCAGCGGTATCACTGTCAGCAGCCACAGCCCCTTGCTTGGTGCTGCTTGTTCCACGCTCCCAGGGATGATGCTGACGCGCGACCTGCAGAGATACTCAGAAGAGCCAGCCGCAAGAGATGCTACCAGCAGTTCACAATAAAGCACACACACATAAAACCCACTCCATAATGAAGCAACAAGACTGCTGGAGAGCCTCTGAACTATTTCTTTCCTTACTGCCCTCAGTCATGTAGCCCATGTGTGTCTCAGACATATAAATACTTAAGTATAAGGTTCAGGAAGCAAGGAAAGAAAGGCAGCCCCTCCAAATCAAGGAAAAAACCAGAAAATCGCATTCCTCACAATCAATATTTTTAAAAATGCAAACTAAAAATCATCCATCATTTTAAGCTTTAATGCATTAATTCAGTTCTAAAACTGAAGGAAAAAAAATGATTGCTGATGCTATGAATACAGCTCCATTGGTATTTATATAGACTGAAGTGGTTTTTTCCCCCTCAATCAGCAGAATGTTTTCTTTTTGCACTATAGAAAGTATATTGACTTTCAATCAGTTAGCCTGCTGTGTCCTTTCCAGGAAAATATCTTGTGAAAAAGTAATTAATCAGAATAAACTGTATAATATAGTACTTAAATATTAATAATTGACCCTAGCATAATACAACAGCCATAAGTAGATCACTTTACAAGGTCAGACTAACCCAAGTCAAACCATAACTTAACAGAGATAAAAGACGCTGCGACTATTATGAATAGCTACTGCCTTTTACACCTGGAACTTAAAAAAAATTCAGATCTATTTCCATGGTTTTTAACTTTACAGCCCCAATGACTTCATCTTTTTCCTTAGACTTTTGCCAAAAGCACAGATATAATGAAAAAAAAACCCAAACGTTTAAATCAAAAGGTGTCATATGGATAAAGTTTATACAGCATATACTAAAAAGCAACCTAAAATCCACTGAAATGGACCTATGCATATGGACCCTACGGGATCTGTAAGGCAGCCTGATTTGGGGAAAATGAGGTTTCAGAGTTTGTGCACAAAGAGCAGAGAGATGTACGGATGGCCCAGCTAAGCCAGACCTGAGGGACTAAGGAAGAACTGAGCACTCTCCCCCTGTCCGTGTCCCGTTTTATTTTCAGTCCTACAGCACCATACTGAGCTCCAACTAACCCCAAGGCTCTTTTTCTAAGCACTAACATGAACACCTGATAGACGATAGCTCACACCTCAAGGAGACAACTTTGTGGCCAGACCTACAGCACCTGGGTGCCTGGTGATCGGGCACAGGAACCTGGTGAGACCCCTCAAGGGTCTTGAGTAGCTCAGCAGAGCCAGACCAAAAGCCATTGTACTGAACCCCACAGCTTCATCCTCTGGTTCTTATACCCAGCAGCCACCTGGGGCCAGGTCAGAAACCACGGGTGGACAGGAGCACTTCAGCTGTAACTGAGTAAGCAAGTTATATGGTATAAATATAAAGTTATATAGCATAAGTTACGTAGCATAAGTACAAAGTTGCATAGTATAAATATAAAGAACAAGCAGCTGCCTTTCCCATATGTGAAACATTACTTTACTTGTTACATATTAAGGATAAAACATCTGTTTTATTACAGTAACTTCCCATGAATTAGGTTGAAAAGATGACATATTCTGCTTTCCTTTCCCCCACCACCACCACTTGCAAATAGCTATCGCCCTCTATTTTCAGCGTTTTCATCAGCATAAAAATGCACAGCTTGTTTTGCAATTTCCTCACGGCGCAAATGGAATTTAAACCACTGGGGCCATACGAGTAACAACAGCTGAATACAAACCTCTAACGGAGTTTGTCATAATTGTACAGTGTGGCGCTTGTTCATTCATCCTGGCAGCTGGGAAATGTAGTGTGAATTAACCAATAATGCAGGTTTGCAACCAAGCAAATTAAAGTATACAATTCCACAAAGTGAACTTTGTCTATTTCCCTTTAAATATATAACTAAGGGGACAATCAGCTCACATTTAAATAGAGTCTTTCATCAAGATGTAACACTAGCAGAAGTCTTGCAACTACTCAAATACATTCCTTTTAATTCCAATGGAGTTGATCCTACATAGATTTCCTTGATAGGTTTCCAAGCCACACAGAGCAGCACCACATCTGAGGATCTGGAGGCTACATCCCTTATAAAGGGAGCAAAACCAAAAGTGAAAGTGGTGACATCCTTGTTCAACCAGAATTAAAAAAAAAAACGTGCAGGGCTGATCAATGGTTTCTTTCGGAGTCCCCAACTGAAGGTGTTGTTACTAACACAAGAAAAGCAGCACTTAAAGACCGAGCATGGGCAAAATTAACTCAAGGTGTTTTCACCTTGAGCTTCATTTGCTGTGTGGGCAAGGGGCTAAAGACAAGACCATGTTTCATAGCAGCCAACTGTGGGTCAAAGAGGGACTAATCAGGATACCTTCCGGCCAAAACAGAGAAAAGAAACTCAGGATCTGTCCCATAGCATACAGCAAGCTGCTGCAATTTTTTTCTGTCTCAAAGGGTCGATGTCAATTTTATGCCCCTTCCATGAGCACGAGCCACATGATGGCACCTCTTCCCCACGCGCTGGCAGCTAGTGCTGCCCTGCATCCGTCCCAGGGGTGCTAGAAAGCAGCTGAGACGTCAGCCCAGGCATTGCCAGCCTCACACCCAGTGCCAGGGTAAGACCACAGGCAGTGGGCATCATCCTGGCAGCCAGACTAATCCCCAGCCTAAGGCAGAAAAATAACTTTGTGTTCTGCAAAACTTATTAGGTTACTTCCTAGGGCAGAAGAGTGGGTTTGCCTTCCATTTCATTCAACTGTAGTTAATCAAACCCAGGCATAATTTCTCAAATGCCATAACACATGGGCTAATTAAGAAGTATTCTCAATTTAGTCATTCACTGAACACTGACTATGAAACAAATTATTATGCAAATAAACACAAGAGACACTGAAGTTCCCCACCAGCTACCATGGTCACTGTCGCTATGCTATTTTACTCATTACTCAACATTTCATGTGTCACCAGTCACAGACCTGACAAGTTAAAGGATACTGTGAAAGACAATTATCTTAATCAAATACATTTACCAGGAATACATCATAAGCCTGATTACAATAGGAAAAATTCAAGACTACTTACCGAGACTATTTTTAGTCACATAATAACTGACAAAGTGATGGGAGTATTAAGTTACTGAGTAGAACCTCTGTGGCAGGCTTTAAAGCAAAATGTCACCAATATCCATCAGCCTACTTCGATAATACTTCTGACAGTAAAACTTTCCATTCACTGAGCCAATCCAGTATTTTTGTGCACCAATTTCAGCCAATACAGCATCTACGCACCATAACACCGCATCTTTTTAATGCAGGAGAATCTCCAAAATTAAAGCCTCTATAGTATATATAAACACAGGCACCAGAGCAATTGTTCTGATTTTTTTCTCCTCATTAACAGCACTGGTCAAATGAGCATAAAGGTGCTAATGGTACAAAATTGGAGGCATTCTCAAAACAAGCGTAAACAGAATGGTGTACAGGAAGGTTAGGTGACTTCGAGGACTAGAATATTAGGAAAAGAGTGCAATTCAGCAGCATGAAAGACAAGGTCACTCAGGCACTACTAAGATGAGGAGTTGCCAACAAGAACATGGACTGCTATAAACATCAGTCATTGGTGGGAGGATTACCTGAGTACAAGGTAGATCCATACGTTTGGCTCAGTCAAAGTGTAAATATCAACCACCAACATACTGTAGCCATAGAAATAAGAACTGGAAATTCCGAGTATTTCCAGCGGGGAATTTCTAATCTCCTGGCAAAACCTCATCTACAACACTATGGTTTTCCCAATCGTAGAATGAATTGATTAGAGGAAAGTAACTTGAATGACATAAGCAACTGAAAGCTTCTTACAAGAGATGAATAAAAGTTTAGCAAAATGTAGATTGAGAGGTTTGGATACTTCATTTAATTAAAACAGATTGCATATAATTTGATTTTTTTTCCCCTGCCAAAGAAGAGTTGCCTCCAACAGCATGACAACTGCCAGTGCCAGAATATATGATAGATATCTCTAATACGCTCCAACCCTCCAGCTATTTTCAGCTCGGGAACCTTCTGTGCCTGACGAAGATTATGTATGTTCAATACATTTCTCTTCCATGAACTTCTCCAGTCTCACCTTGAACTCGTGTAAACTTTCAGCATCCACACCCTAACTCCTGTGGTTTCTTTTCAACCTGTAACCCTGCAGTCAGTTTACATCCTGACATACACATACAGCAAAGTTTTCAATCAAAACAGAGCTAAGGTGAAGACAGCCTGAGAACATTTGCCTGGCCAAAGACCTCTAGGAACATCACAGAAGTCCTTACAGGCTCTCAGAAAAGAAAATAATCGTGGTATCTCCTCAACTTCCAGCGAGCCAAAAGGCATGTCCCGTGGTGAAGGTTTGTACAGGCCAGCAAGATCTTTCACAATGTCACAGTAATAGGGGTTGACACCATGACATCCAAAAGGTTTTCCAGCTCCACTACTGTGACAAAGAGCAACATTCACGCTCACATATAACAATGGTATTTTGCTTGTTTGTCAATGTGAACCTAGAAAGCAGAAGAGGTCATTAAAAACGCACACGCGTGTGTGCACATGTGCACAAGATAATTCCTCCCCTGACTTCTGAGCGCTTCCCTGCTCTCCCAGGAGCATTAGCTCCATTAAGAGTCCAACTGAGTATTGTGAAAAAGATTTTTGGCATGACGGATTGACACTGATGTGCCTGCAGGACCTCGCCTCTTGCATTCCTGGTGCTTCCAGGGGCAGAGACCCATATTTCATCACTAACTACAAGAACAAGGGGAGGAGAGGAAGACATCTTTGGCAAGCACTAGCAAGAGCAGCAAAGACAGTTCATAACCAAAATACTCATGCTTACTACACGTCCACTTACCACATATCTCAAGGAGGCAAACTAGGAAACAGAAGGGTCCCGCTTTCCAAAGATTTTGAGAAAGCACACGGCAGAGGGGAACGGTTCCACAGGGCACAGTGACCCACCACAACAGATCCTTCCTCTGCCTCTGCACAAGCTCTGACACACACACCCACACACCCCTACCACAGCAAGAGATTGGATCATCTTCTGCTGTTTTACCCAGCAGAAACAAAGAAGCACCGAGTAGAGGATGAGGAGTAAAACCCACACCTCGCAGCTCACTGTGCAACTGCAGCCTAACCTCCAGTGCTGTCTCAGACATCTGTGCTGCAGCTGCCCTAAGACAGAACTTAAGAAAAACCACCGTCAGGGACACGGCCAACATCCAGTTCAAAGTTCAGGAGCTTTAAAAAAAGCATTGAGCTTCCCTAACAAAGGAAATGAAGGTTAGTTTTATCTGTTGACAAACTGTCTAGGGCCAAGGACTGAGAAGCCCAAAAAGATTTAAAAAAAAAAATAATAAATCATTATTCCACCCCATACTGGTTGGCAAAATTTATTCCATTTTTTGTACACTACCTTGCACTACGCAATGCTTTCCTCCCCCCCGCACCACAGGAAGTACTTGAACAGCATGCAGTGAAGTACATCCTCAAAACAATTACAGCACCCTTAACGCTTCCATTATATTTTATTATCCATAGTTCCCAAGCACGCACGCATGCAGATTATCCCCGTTTTACAGATGAGGAAGCAAACTGCACTGCAGGTGGTCCCTCAGCAAGTCAGCATCAGAGGCAGACCCCCTGCTCAGGGGTCATAATATTTTTCTAGGAAATTAAACAAGCCAGAATTTCAGCTGGTCAGCATTTACTTGAAAACAGCTCACCTAAGTGAGCAACATTCCTGATGAAACCAGCTGGACAAATAAGACTCTCAGCTTGGGGTTTGAACAAACAAAAAAGCACAAAGAAAAAGTCACTAGAGAGGAAGATCAGACTAAATTTTTTTTTCAAAGGGACAGAGGGAATGGAGATTTCATAAGCAAACAAAACCTTCTAAAAATTAACTTTGAATTAACTTGAAATATTTTGTTGAGGTGGGAAAAAAAAAGGAATCTCTCATATTTGTGTTGCTCAACCTTCCTCCAACCTTATTTTAAGGCTTTTTTAATTTAAGAGTCATGTTTAAAAGTGAAAGTATTAAAAAATGCTTCATTTTTTTATTTTGACATATCCCTTCCCTCTCCCAAATACTGTCATTTTCAGGGTTGAAGTTATTTTCCACATTAAATAGAAACATGTGAAAAGTATCGTGCCCCTAAAATTCCATTTCTGGGGGGAAAAGGCACATGCACGGAGAGGACAGGAATCAACACTACTAACAGAGCCAGACTGCTCCCTGGAGAATCGCACGTGTGGGAGAGACCCTACATGCACCCCAAGTGTCCACTTTGTTTCCAAAGGGAACAAGCGTCATTAACATCATTACTGGACTCCTGGTGCTACCTGCGCCTCAGAACACCCTGCTAGACACCTGCGCTGCTGAATAATTCTCGCTGCAGCAGAATCCCTGCAAACCCAGCGACGGCAGAACGCAGCGGTCCCGTTCTCCACGCAGGACCAAACCACCGGCCAGAAGGTCCTGCTGGAGCCACACAGCATCTCCACGCAGCATCGCCCACTGATCCGAGATCTGCTGGCCTGACTCCAGACTGACTTACTCACCATCCTCCCTCCAGCCTTCTTCCTACCAGGATAGACAGACAGTTCAAGAAAAACTTTGCAAGATGACCCACGGGGTACTGGAAAGCAAAGCCAGGGATGACACCACCACTAAATCTGTCATGCTGTGTTTGCTGGTGCGTAACGCCGCACATCAGCAAAGACAGGCATAGCCTCAGCTGGGACTGTATGAAGCCAGACGGGACCAAGGGTTCAGCAGGCACAACTGAGGAGCTGCACAACCCAGGAGCTACCCAGGCGTCTCACCAGGCTGTTAACTCACCCACTCCAAATATTTACAGAGTAAACGTTCCTACCACTCACTTGTCAAATGCTTTCAGGAGCAGTGAGGAATAACCATGAGGATAAACCTGAGCCTGCTCTGCATGGCGTCTCCCTGAAGCATCATGAATTTGTTGTCCCAGAACAAAACTTCAGACCTGCTACAAACCAACACCATTACCAGCAGTGGTTCTGCACTGCTTCTTACTCCAATTCTCTGGTACTATGCCTTTTTTTTTTTTTAAAGTGGAACAAATTAAACTCAATTCAGAAAAGGTCTCATCTTCACTGGAAGATAGATATCTGTCATAAACAGCCTGCTAGGGCAGAGCGAGACATGGCTATTTAAAATTATATGAATCCCCTTAGCTCCGTGTTCATATGGACACTTGTCAAGTGGATTACAACTTCACCTGAATAAAAATCATTAGGCATCGCCACACAGACTAGTCTTCATTCTGTGGGTTAAACTCACTTGAGGAAAGAAATTAATCTAGAACAGGAATCTGAATCAAAATATTACTAAGAAATAGCTATTCTGCTGTAAATTTATATACTTCCTTAACCCTATTTAACTTCCTTGCACGTGTATCTTCTAAGAACAAAGCATTCACCCAGGAAGTTTGGTTTTAAATTCACACCCTACTATATTTCACAACAACTTCCCCATGCAGAGAAAGCATTTATTTACACAGTTAAAGCACTACAAAGTTGATGAGGGTACAAACACACACCACGCTGACTTCTCCTTGCACAGGCATTTATCAGCGCACCAAAACCACACAGCAGCTCACTTGGTTCCCCACGTAGACAAACCCAACCCCACATAGACAAACCCAACCCCTTCATTTCAGCTACTCAGATGCTGGGTTTCAGTCCCGCTTTGGCCTGCATGTAAGGTTTGCTGTGACCTGGTGGCAATCTCCCCCCTGATCTCTGCCCAGAGAGGTTGTTGAAGCTCCGTCCCTGGAGGTGTTCAAGGCCAGGCTGGACATGGCCTTGGGCAACCTGGTCTGGTGGGAGGTGTCCCTGCTCATGGCAGGGGGGTTGGAACTCGATGATCTTCAAGGTCCCTTCCAACCTAAACCATTCTATGATTCTATGATATGGCTCCAGTCACAACTGGGAGACATCAAAGGCACGAGCAGCTGCTCACCACTGTGGTTTCCAGCCGCGGTGGCGTCACATTGTGCCTCACCAGGACGCCGCTTCCTACCAAAGCACCACTGTACCATCAGCCCTTCTAAAAATGAGCGAAGTTGAGTGAAATTTGGCTAGGGATTTTCCGCGATGCCCACCGGACCCCACAGCCTCAGTCTCTGGAGGCACCCAGGACCGGGGGCACAGCGCACCCAGAAAGGCCACGTCGCTTCAAACACTGGAGCGCACGTTGAAGTTCACAGCTCTAACACGCGTTTGCACAAGCGTCCGAGCACCAGCACCTCCTGACAGACGAGCGCCATGCATTGGCCCACACAAGTTCTTGCCAGACGCGAGGGAAAAGGAGGGAAGAGCCGCCGGAGGAACCAGGAGATGGGGCACAGGGGCGCGCACTCAGCCCGCACCGATATTTCGTTTATCACCACACCTGGCAGAGGCGGGCCGAGCCCGGGGGCGGCGCGGAGGGTACCCCCGCCCGGGCACCACCGAGATGCCGCCCTCCCTCCCTCCCTCCCTCCCTCCCGCCCGGCGGAGGGGCAGCGCCGGCAGCCCGCGGCCCGCTCCCCCCGCCTCGGCCCGGCCGGGGGGCGCTGCCCCGGGGCACCGCCGCCCGGCGGGCAGGGCAGGGCAGGGCGGGAGCCGGGGAAGGGGAAGGGCGGGGGGGTTGGAGGTCCCGGCGGGGCCGCTGCCCCCGGGGCCGCCCGCTGAGTCGTTCACTCACCCGCCCGGCGGCGGCGGCGGCGGCGGCGCTCTTCCTCCGCAGCGTCAGTCCGCTCCGCAGCAGCGCCGGCAGCTCCCGCAGCTTCTGCCGCAGCTGCACGGGCGGCGGTGGGTCGTGGGCTGCTCCGCCGCCGGGGTTCCAGCTACCGGCCAGCTCCGCGCCCTCACACGGCGACGGCATCTTCACGGAACCCAGGGCCATGCCGCATCCCTGCCGGGCTGCGGCGCGCAGACCCGCTCTGCCCGCCCGCCTTCCCCTCGCTTCCCACCCACAGGCGGCGGAGCACTCGCACGCACCGCGCTCCGCTCGCACACCTTCCCCTCCACGCACACACACACACCCCCCCGGGGCTGCGCCCAGCCCGGCCCCCGCACGCCGCGGCCCCGCCGGGCAGGAAGGGCCCCGCCGCCGCGGGCGGCGCAGGAAGCCCTACCGGCCCCCCCCCAACCAACACCACCTCCCTTCCCGCGGCTCCGGCTGTGGTAAAGCGCAGGTAATGAGGAGGGTGGAGGAAGCGCGGGCGGGAAGAGGCAGAAAGTCCTGTTAACTCCTTTGGGCTCGGGGACCGCCGCCCCGGCCGTGTCGCCACCTCTCCCGCTGACCTGCGCCCGGCGGGACGCGGTGGGGACACGGGGGAGAGGTGGCGGGTCCGAGGTGAGGCCGGAGGAGTTGGGGCTCCTCCAGGGGCTGGGCGGTCTCTGGCCGCTCCTGCAGGTTGTCGAGGCCGGGTTGGAGGAAGCCCCGAGCTGAGCCTTTTGGGGCTGGGGACCTCCCAGGGTCCCCACCCGCCCGAGTCACCCTGAGGTCCCCAGGGCTGTAAGGGGCGAAGCGCTTCCCTGCTCCCTTCCCAATGGATTCTTGGTGAGGTGTTTTGTCCTCCGTGTCAGCAGTGGTACTGGAGAAACTGAGCAGTTCATCCTGGGTGAATGACTTGCTTCCAGTCATTCAGGTAACCTCTGGAAGGGAACCCTCCATGCCAGAAACCAGTTCCTTTACTCCTTGTATGAGGAACATAGACACATTCAAGACACTCATGTGTAATTCAGTACCTTGAATTATGGGGGCTTTACTTAAATCTCTGGAATTTGCCTTTTCTACCTCAGTGGTACGGGTGTTGCTTCCTTTCTGCCAGACCTTACTCTCATCTGTTTAGATCAGAGCGCTGAATGTAAGGTGGGGCTCTCCTTATATATATATACATAAATCTCTGCCTCAGAGCTACAAATAAGGCTGCCCTGCTCTTCCAGGTTGAATTCACCAGTGCCTAAATGTCTCTGTAAATAACATTATAAATTAAGCCAATCTCACAAACATGTTGTGGAAAGTTGTCGCCCTGTCCCAAGCAAGAGGTGCCATTGGTTTCAGGGGCTGACCCTGGTATCCATCCAGCCCCACAGGGAACTGGCTTAACCATAAAACTAATCTTGCAAAAAAAAAAACAAACAAACAAACAATTTTTTTCTCACTGATGTGCTCCTTAAACCAACTCCTTTGGAAACACAGAGGTACCCATAGTGGAAGGGAGGTGGCAGATGTGCCCGACCCGTGTCAGGGTGCCGAGATGCAGAATGGCCCCTTCCATTGTCAGTGTGACATTGGGTTATCTGTCACCTGAAGGCAGCAGCGGTAGCCTGGCCTTTCCGCTATGCTGACCTGACAGCAGGCTGCTGCGAAAAGGTGATCCTGCCTACAACCCATGGGTGTGTACTCCCTTCGCATCCCTTACATGGGATCTGGTAACCGTCTGACTTTAGTCAGCTGATCGATCTGGTGCAAAAATAACACCTCAGAAAATAATGAATTTTCCACTGGCCAGACAGCTGAATTGATCCACCTTGTGACCACACAGCCGCAGTATTGAGGAAGGCAGAAATCTGGTTGTGGGGGAAAGCAGAACTGCTCCTTTCAGCAGCCGTCTGTCATCACATCAGCTTAACTGCATCCTGTGCACACGCCTTCGTGAGCAGCACAAACCAGGCCGGCCCAAGTACCCGTGAAGTGAAGGAGGTTTTGCTCCAACTGTATTCTGCCACCACCTCCTTCCTGCCAGTACCAACAATCATTGCCCATTACATGAGCCAAATCTGAAAAGTTAAGTGTGAAAAAAAAAAATCAGCTATTTTAGCAGAGTGATACGGCCCGTTGCATGATGCCTGTTGCTGGCACAAAAGACAGAAAAGGGACAGCAATGTGACAGCCCTAGCCTAGACGGAAAGTGTGCTGCAGACCCTTCAACCCCAAAACGCCAGGGAGATCCATGGGCGCCAACTGGCAACACCAACGCCAGCCCTTCTGCAAGGCCTTATTCCAAATTCTGCCAGAAAGCTGCTTTAGCCAAGGCCGCACAGCGTCATCGGGCATGAGGGACACGGAGAGCACTGGCTGTTCTGTGTGATGCCTCATGTCCCACACATTCCTGTTATTTCACTTGATTTGTGCTCTCCAGCTGCCCTGCAATGTGGTTTTGACAGCTGTGTTGCCTGGCAGCTGCTTTGTCACAGCTCAGGATGTAATTATGAGGAAAGGTGTATCTGCACCCAAAAGAATAATGGATCCTTAGTGTAACGGCTTCACAAAAGGACCATGTTCTTTGTCCGAGTCTTTAGGCGCTGCTACAATACAAACGGCAGTAAGACAACTCAATAAAGTGTGACTTGATGTGACAGACTGGGGTATAACCAGAGGTAATTTGATTATGTTAAGAAAGGGTAAATTTATGCTGGTGCTCGGAATTGCTTGGTTTTTAACTGAGCAAGGTAAGTATAACTTGTGAACAGTGTCAAAAGAGAAATAAATATGCTCTGCAGCGTGTTTAAAAATAATCAGCTGCCGGATAACTTAATTTGGACTAACAATTGCCAGGAAAATGGGGTAGATGATAGCAGTTAAGTCTTTCTATTTCTAGTTTGGATCATTCCAGTTTTGGGGAAGGTCATGATAGGAATGGTTTAAAATTAAATCTTATATTGCTTTTTTTGTGAAGTCTCAGAAGGTTTAGCTTGGTGAATGAGTCTGATACCTGTTCTTTTTCCTCACAGGAAAGTGGCGTGGGGAGAGCGAAACTAGATCTGGTCAGGACGTATTTGGCAAAACTAAACAGTTCCATTTAAAAAAAACCACAAACAAAACAAAATAAAACAGTGCGTTGCAACCAAAATGTTGTGTTCAGAGTATCTTACTTTCAGTGAACTGTCACTGAAGGGAGAGCGGGGCTCTGCGGGAACGGGGTCCCTGTTCTCGGCAGGTTTGGCCCCTGGCTGACTGCGGATTTCCTGCCCCTCGCAGGCACCAGCAGCAACACAAAAGGGATGTCAGATCCACTGACCGTGTGCAGGCACTGGGGAACTTCCAGTCTCCAGATTAAACACTTTTAATCTTGTCCGACATAAAGCAAAACCAAGGAGATACTCTCTCTGGTGCTTCTACCAAGAAATCCAGGTTTGCATATACTTCGCAGAGTAGAGTCTGGACAAGGGTTTGTTCTCTCGCTTGCAAGAGACTTCATATAAATGCAGGAAAACGTATGTTTAAATGGATACAGGATGGAGTCTGGAGACCTAAACAAGTTTACTGCAACTTTACAGATGTGGGGCTTGGGAGTGTCTGCTTTTTTTTGAATGTGTTTGTTTTTCTTTCGTGGTGTAGCACAATCAGAAGAAATGCAGTAAAAACAATACAAGTTGTTTCATGCCTGTATGCGTTTCATATCAGTTTTTAAGTACATCATTGCGAAAAGAGAATTATCTGGAATCAGACATTTCCTGACAAAGCATAATAAACACTTATTTTGGACTTAAAGTATTAGGAGTTCTTGGGTCTCTTGGAATAATCAATAGATGCCGCTTTGGATTTCCCTGCATGAAGTGAAGATAGGTGGTGCAGGGATAGAACTGGGGAGTACTGGGGTGCAGGACCAGATGTGAGGAAGCCATCGACAGACAGCGATCCCCAGCCAGCTGCTTGCAGCAGTCCTTTTTGAAGATTTGCTCTCCCTGACCTGGCAGAAGACATTCAAAAGAGAGCAAGTTTTTTCCAAAGCAATGACACCGGCTGTACTACCAGCCAAACATCACTTCCCCTTCCCCAGGCGGTCCTGCCAGAGTTGGGATGGGGGCGGTGGTGGTTTTCTACCCTTTCAGAAACTGGGTCAATTTTCGTCTTCCCATCTCTTCAGAAAGCAAGCAAGCAGGTTTTTCTTTGTAACGCCTCTTCTCCCATGCAGGAGGAGGCAAGCTCTGCGCTGCCCATCTCCCCGTACCACGTCTGAATGAACCTCAAAGGAGGTCGCCTTCTGCGGGACTTGTCACATGCTCTCTCAAGAATCGTATCCTGCAAACTTTACTTTGCCAGATGTTACGCCAGACCAATGCAGATGGATCGCAGACTGTCCCTTGTCAGCTCTCAGGCCCTGACATGGGGTAGCCCAGCCTGGAAGATTTTTATTTCTAGCTGGGGGAAGGCTTTGCTCCATCCTGCCACTTTAGTGCTTCAAAGGCGTTTTGGGGCACATTCCCCAGTCCGAAGAAGGGTCATGCGCACCCCTCATCACTTCAAGCCACAAGTGTGGCAGGTGACCGTCCAAGCACCACGTTGAGGGCTGGAGACGCGCACTACAGAAGTCTGGGCACCTCTCACCTTCTTCTGCTTTGGAAAGTCGTCATCGGCTCATCCAACTGCAAAACAAACCCAACTTGTTCACCCTCAGAGCTGCTAGGGATAGGTTTTTTGTTTGAATAACTGGGTTTAGGCTTTTAAGTTGTTAGCTCCCTCCCACCTGATCAAAGAGTGGGATCTAAGTTGTGTTTTAAATGTTGGTTATCACCAACTTTCTGCAGATATAAATAGCATAAATCGATTATCAGAGCCGTATACATCAGGAGCATGTATGTGGGTCATGCATACTTTTTTTTAAAAAAGTAATCGATTTAGTTTCTCAAGTCTTTTTTTTTTTTTTTTGAAAGAAAAATGTCCAGCTGGCTTAGTACCGTCTCATCACATAGACCAAATATTCAGCGACTCAGGCTCAGAAGCACTGCTTGCAGCATTTCCGAGATGTGAAGGGCCTGCAAAATGTAACATACGCTCAGCAATGGAAAGATACCAAAATGGGAACGGGGCACGAGGAAGCAGGAGATCAGCGCAGGGCGTGACTTGAAAGACAGCAGAACAGGAGAATAACTACAAAAAAGAGGGAAGAGGTGAAAGATAAAGGAGATGTATGAGCAGGTGAAATATTTCAAGTAGTTTCATGATTTGTGTGACTCATAGCTGGAAAGGCTGAAGCTGCTTCTATTAATTTAACTCCCAGTTTTCTCTTGACGGCCTGTGAACCTCTTCAGCATCTGACCCTTTCCCCCTCTGCGTCGTGCTAACAGCGACCAGCCCCGCTGCCCCAGCGCCTCTTCCAGGCTTCAAAACTCGAGGTGTCTTCACGTGGCTGCTCAGCCCATGTCCTGCCCACGATTTGTCCAGGGAATGGGGACATGGTTCCACATTATTCACTCTTCAATGCTTAAAAATGAGAGAGCTCAGGAGCGTCCTGAGCCGCTGGGTTTGCTACCGCCCATGTTTGAACCAGAACTGGGGCACTGGTCAGAGATGGATGGGTGGGATGGGGTGCGGACAGGGGGGTGTTTGTAATTCTAAATGAATCTCTTTTTGCATTTCCTTTAGTCATTTGGTCCTTTTTAAGAATCACTGGGTCATGATGACAAGGGCAAAACTAATGTAAATATAGCCAAAAGCATTGTTTGGTGTGTGGCAAAACTTTTACTTTAGTACAAACCCAAGGAAGAACGCATTTGCTGTGGTAATTGTGATTTGCCAGAGCTAATGAACCTCACCCAGCTCTCCAGTTTGATTTGTCTTTTTAACATACTTGGAAGCAGGGGACCTTATGACCCCTCAGGGAAATTAAAACTCTTAAAGCTCTCATGTCCGGCCTTTTCTGTCAAAACAATGTTGTCATTGAGCTATTGCTCTTTCTTTTACGGGCCAAAATTAAACTCCAAAGCCAATAAGATCCTCCGTGGAGTTTGTTCAGTGTTTCTTTTTTTTTTTAACTAAACACAGAAATCTCAAAATGACAAATCAATATCTTATAATTAAAAAATTAAAAAAGAAACACATTAATGGACCCATGGAATCAGGAAGTTTTTCTGACATCTGCAAGCCAAATTCACGTTCCTTTACCCCCCAGGCACATGGGCATATGTGTGATTATTTTTTTTTTTCAATGTCCAATGTGAGAAGCTTTACATACATTTGCAGAAGAGATTGTGTAGGAGATTTTGAAAGAGACAAATTGCGATTAGGTGCTAAATTCTCACTGAAAGTCAATGGAAAATCTCCCATGTGTGATTGATGGTTAATCTGCATATTTATCTTTTCTTCATTAGCTGTTAAATTCTGTATTTATGTTTATTTCTATTTTAATTCATATTTTATGTTTCTTCTCTGTATGTATAAGTGTGAGGATGCTTTAGCCTGATTTTGTAGAAACTGGGTTTAAGACACTGTGCTGCCTCTGTATGTCTGAGACCTCTCTAAATCTTGAAATGCTTAAGCTCATTGAGCACTCAGACAGAGGTATTGAAATCCAAGAACTATTAAGTAAAAGTATTCTGAAAATAGGCAGCCAGTTAAAAGCTGTGGTTAATGCTTCACTGAGGCAAAAAGTGCAGTGTTTCATATGAGACCTTAGAAAAGCCAGGTAAGGTCTCAATCTCAAGACACCAATCCACAGAAAATCAGGATTCATTGATCCCCCTGTTCACAGAACCACCACAGAACTGCGATATATTTATATACATATATACACATGTTTGTATAGCGTATACATCCCTATGGTGTCCACTCAGCTTTCATATGAGCAAGCTACCATAATGTAACAATAATGGCTTTCTCATATGATTGTGTTATAATTTGCAAAAATGCTATTTGCATATATATGCACACATATATACAAGGTCAGCTTTTGTTTTAAGTACAGCATCAATATCTCTCACTGCCTCCATGTGAACAGACCTTAGCCCCACATAATCTCTTTGATGAAGGGAAAATACAAAACCACATGCCAAATATTTTGGGGTTTCAACATAAACGTGGATCCATGTTGACAAGCTTTTCCCAGGGATAGTAAACCTAGTAAAATATTTTCATTCCAATTTCTTGAGAGGTTGGAAAAATCAACAGAAGAATAGCATGAGACCGATTGCCAGAAATAATATTACCATTTTAAACATAAAACCATCTCACAACATCTTGTGAGTAATGAAATGCTTTAAAACATTTTCTTTAATTTGGTTTATTTGTGTTGTGTTCTGGCTTTTGTTTTGTTTTAAATGTGCCTGATTTTTCCTGCTGAATAAGAGCACTGCAGCTGTTGAACAGAAATGGCAAGGCAGATGACTGGAAGAGAAAATCATGTCCGATCGGGGGTTCAGAAGAGAGTCTCCAGCGTACAAAGGATAGTGTAGGTTTGCTCAGTGACTAGAGAGGTTTCTCTGGTTTTGTTAAGGATAACATTTCCTCCTGGTAGAGGTAGTCAAGTACAGCCAGACTAACACCAGCGGAGGTAATAAGGCTGTGGAGAAATTCAGGTGGCTTTGTCCTTTCCATTTGGGCAGTGGTAGAGCAGGGAGGGCTCACTCCAGCAAGTCTGCTGGCATAAGCCAAAGGCCAGGGAGAGACGTTGTCTTCCACATCTGCCGGTGCAGGAGGGCCAAGTGCCCTTGAAGCGAGCATGTGCCTGTGGTCTAGTACATGGCTTTTGGATGGACCCTCACAAGGGCATTTTCAACTCCGTGTCCAGAGTTACGGCTTGATGAGCTCTCAAGTCTCGCTCCAGCAGTGCTGCAGGGATTCCTGACTGTTCAGTTGTCCTGTGGGACAACTGTTGAAAGGATCCGTGGGAAAACATGATCAAAGCAATCTTGTCATTATTTTTGTAATGACCTGTTCAAGGAAGTAGTAGACAGCAGGGGCAGGGAAGGAGAGGTGACTGATCAAAACAGCTCTCCCTGTGCTGAGATATCCTGCACACCTGGAGAAAGGAAGAAATTGGCTCTGTCTTGCATACCCCAATCCCTTTCCCCTTCAGCAGCCTCTGTTTACAGATACCCTTGGAGAGTTCTGAAAGGCAATAGGAGTCAGGGAGTTAAAGAAATTGGGAAAACAAACCAGTTTGCCCTCGGATTTAAACTGGTGGGTCCAGTTGAGACCATCCGTGGAAGATTATGGAATGTAAAGAGGGGTGGGTTTCAGTGAGAACCTTAGCTACAGAGGCTGAAAATGTTTATGAATCTTCATCTTGCTAGGTGTACTTGTACGTGAGAACAGTGCTAGCTCCGGGGTGTGCGTGCATTTAGCTGTTTGAAATGTGTTTAGGTTACCTGGGAGCACCCAGCACTGTAAAAGACGACACCTATGGTCCAGTCCTCTGACAAGCCAAATCAGCAGCCATGTAAAACCTGCCGGAGGAGAGTCACAGTAAGCACACAGCATTTTTCTGGACCTATGCATGAGAAAGACGTAAGATGCATTTTCCTTGCCCGTGAGAAAATACCGTTGCCTCTCACTGAAGCCCTGGGAAAAGATCTGTTTTGTACTTTGCGTGCAAGACATTCACAGTGTTTTCTGAGACTTGGATGCACTACCATTGTAAACACTGTTATATCAGTAACTGTAATGAAATAAAATTATAGAGTCATATAAGGGTTAAGCTATTTCTAACAAAATTCCAAACTAAATTAATCTAATTAACAAGTTGATATTGAACATATTAACTTACGGACAAGCAGTTCCTAAACTATCTAATGATGTATTAAGCTAACAGCCCAAACAACAGCATGTATGAAAGGAAATTTAAGACATTCTGCCAACTAGAGGACTTGGCTAAACTAATACATTTGTAGCTGAGACTAATTTTTGAATTAGAGCTTCAATAATACTCTTATGGCAGCCTGCCTGGACTGTTGTGGTTAGACAATAGCAATTCTTCCCTTTTCTTCCAGTATTTTTATTCTTTTGCAACGCAATTTGTGAGGAATATAACTTGAAAGCCAGCCCAGCATCCCACATTGCAATTGAGTCAAACCTTTGAGATAATTAAGACATACACTATTGCCCCAGCCTTATATGTGACTGCCTCAATAGTCAGATGTTTACAGCTAGACACTTGTTTCTAAACATTGTCCCCAGCAGCGATTCTAAAACAACCCTAACACACATTAAAGAAGAAAACAGAAAAATATTTAATTATATATTTGAGTTTCTGCTTCCCAGTTCTTGCCAAACTGCATTTGTCTCAGGGAGACTGACTTGCTGTTAATTAAGACCTAGGTAGCTTTCTGGTAATAATAAACTAATGGACTAGTAAGCTACTTTTACTGGCTTGCAGTGCCTCAATTTCTCATATTGTTTTGTTATTCTGACTTGTTAGAAAAGGAAGGAGTAAATACCTGTTGTGAATCTTTCAAAGGTTGAAGTGTCTCACTTCCCACAGTTTTTCAACAAGCTAATAAGAGGCACCTGGGAAAAAAGGAGCGTAAGTGGCTGGAGAAGGCTGATTAAAATAGGATGAAATACAGTGAGTCCCTCCAAGCTTATATTAGGCCTGTATTACAAACCAAGAACATCTTCCTGTCAGCGTTCACTGAAGCTGCCAGTCAGTAAGTACTGATTACTGATTAAGTAATTCATGAAAAATTCTATTTTGGCAAGCGAGAATGCTGTCTGAATGGGAAGTTATTAAAACTAAATGGGTCATGTAAAATCAGACAATTTGTCCTGTGAGCTCTACTGACAAAGCTGAGCCAACTTGGAGGAGGGCTGAGAACTTCTTATTCTATTTAAGAACTTCAGAGCGCATCAGATCTCATTAAAGACCAAATAAACTCATTTAAAAATGGAGAAAATTGGAACGGAACTAGCTCCTTGTACTGATTCTTCACCTTTGGGTTTCGTTTATCTACAGTGTGTCTAAACGTGAAGCGATCAACCAAGCCCCCTTTCCTGTCAATGGAAAGATACAGGAGTTTGCAAGTTTGAATTCAGCCACTGTGTTTTGGATGAAGCATGTCTTACAAATGACATTTTATCTCCACTGACTGTAAGGTGAATTAAGGCAAGCAGCTCAAATCTAGGCAGCTGTACTGCAGACACCTAAATTTTGCACTAAGTTTTCATTCACACTTCTGTAAAATGGACGTAAAATGTAACTAAGCTATGAGGGAACCTTTACATTGTCCTTGGCAATGCAGATAAATCACATACAGTACAAGGAATTTTAAAAGTGGACTTTATAGGCCTTCTCCACAGTCATTCAGTTCTTACCAAAAGCTGCACAGAGTTTTGCTAAGAGCAGAACCCATATAAAATAATAAACCTATGTTGCTGATTTATCTATATTTTGTTTTCTTTGCAAAGTCCAAAATCCACGGCTGGTAATTTCCCATCACCGAGTGCTCCATAACACAAATCCACATGCGAATAAGTTTGTTATCTCTAACAAAAGTTGTATTGATTTCATATACATTGTACAGTACCTGTCATTGGCAATTTATCAGTATATCGGTTGTCGGCTTGTTTATCCAAAAAAAAGAAGTGTTTGAATAACTTCAGCCAAAGTTAACAAACCTCTCAGGTAAATGTATACATACACCTTACATGCCCTACATGTTCATTGTCTTGGATGTCAACTACATGCATTAATTAAATAAAGAGGGTTTATCTTTTCTTACATCACCGAAAAAAATGATATATACTTGCCTGTAAAACTATTTGGTAAGACCTGCAAGACAGACTCCATGTCTGAAACCTTTGTCCTACCTAAGCTATAGGGAAAACACTAGCTTTAGGGTAAGCCATATACAAACAGGCCATTTGTTGTTTAACCTGTTCTCTGGAGGCTGTGTCGCTACGGATGGATAAACAGCGCTTAGTCTGAGGACATCGTTCAGACTCACTGCGTTTTCCAGCTGGTGGGCTGGACAAGAGGAGCAGCGAAGGAAGGGGGAGTAAATTCACACGTTTGCATGCTACCACAGACTCTAGTGTGCATAAAAGAAGCCACTGATATTTTGAAGATAGTGAAATAATACAGACAGTCCATCCAATTTCAACAACACTGTGGTGAGACTGCTGGAGTAAAACCCCCCACCAGATTCTTCCCTCTTTCTTCTTTAGGACTGTCACAGATAATCTCTAGCCAAGTAGCTAGTCAGATGCTGCTTGCCAGCCCAGCTATCAAGGTTATGGACATCACATTCATCATTTCATTAGGACACCAGCTGTAAGTCCAGAGCCTGGACTTGGCCACAAAGACTTCAACAACCACCAAAGTTTGCTAAAATGCAAGTATCTTCTTCCCTGGAGGAAAACACAAGGGGCTTGTGGGGCATTACCACTGACACCGCTGACAATCAGCACACTAACTACCATATGGCTCTGTCTTCCTACCATCTACATACGCCTCCCTAGCTTTCTGGCACTGCCTGTGTTCCCCTGTCAGAGGCATGAAACATGAGTGCCAAGTGGCAGAAAATAAAAGCTGAGGCTGTCCCACACTCCCACAAAAGCTTCCTGCCCACCTCCCTCCACTGATGCTGCCAAATCTCACCCCAAGCTGTCCTGTGATTTGCAGATGATTTAATCAGTTCTGAACAGATAGATCTTGAGATCAAACAAACACCAGAAATGCAAGGAACCATAAAAGGACAGCACCATACCCAGCAGTCCATCAAAGCTCTCAGTGCCCGCTATCTTCAACCAGCACAAAGTTTTAGATGCTGAGGAGAGGGCATGAACCAAGAACTTTGAATACAACGGTTGCTTTTCCTCCATCATGGTAAGCAGGTGCCACTTGGCAAAAACAGCTGACACGGAAGTCACAGGACAAGGTGGTCTGCTTCAAAGACACAATTTGGCATGCAGAGCGTCCTGGGTCCATGGGTAACAGCCTGCTATTGACTATGGTTAGACTTCTCCACGCTAGGTGTTCAAGGCCAGGCTGGATGGGGCTTTGAGTAACCTGTTCTGGTGGGTGGTGTCTGTGCCCATGGCAGGGGGTTGGAACTAGATGATCTTTAAGGTCCCTTGCAACCCAAACCATTCTATGATTCTATGATTCCTAAGCAAACTCACAAATGAAATAACCAACGATGAAGTGTAGCCTTGTATAACTGAAACTTAATGTCTATATTCAGATCCAGGACTTGGATGTGAAACCATTTTAGTAGATGCAGAATCTCCTTTAGTCAGTAGATAGACAGAAAACTTCCTTTCTCACTCTCCTGGAAATGCCTAAAGCATTTGATGCTGTCTCAGAGACTTGGTTCCTTTTCCTGAGAAGAAAAGCAAGGTCCAGGGTAACAATCTGAAATGGTCTGAGCTCTTTCTGCAGCAGGGCACTCAAAAAGTTATGAGGGAAAACTGCAGCTTTATCACAAACTTTCACACAGGTCTTCTTCAACATCTACAAGCAATCACCAGATACAGCAGTTGGAAAACCAGGACATAAGTTCCTGCAAGACTTGTAACTTGGAAAGTCACTTGTGTTATCTTTCCAAAATCAAGATGGCATCATCTAACCTTCCTCTGGTAGATGATAAACTGGTTTTAGTAAATCATGCCTTGATCATCTGTCATCTGACTACAGCATGCAGTATATGTTGCCGGAAAACTGCAATTACTGTAAAATACTGCCAGGTATCTTCTCAGAAACACAGGCTATCACAAGCATGCAAACTTTGCTGCCACAAGAAGCCACCCTGTTGTACCCAGTTCTCTCCTCAGGAGGAACACGCAGTAAAGCACACAACAGACTTGACTCAATTTTCTCAGCACATTGCGAGAACGTGCAACGCAGCTGCAGTGTAAGAACCCCCCGCACACAGGGGGGAACATACGTATTTACGAACATCCACACTCAGCTGAAAGACTGCAAGTGATGACAAATTGAAATTACTTTCAAAATTGATTCCAACACTTAATTATGCTCACAGTTAAAACTTTGCTTTTTAGAAAGATATCTATAACAAGCATTTGAGTCATCTAATTAAAATGTAATTCAGAACACGTAAGCCTGAGAGCCCAGCTTCCCTGCATGTCCAAAAGGAAAGATTTGAATACTAGCACGTGGCTCAGAGCACCTAAATAGATGCATAGAATCAGACAGTGTAAATATCTGTCTTCGCCTTCATTGGTTTAAGATAACCTAAAGCCATGTTCCAGTTCAGGTTTGTCACCTTCACATGATTACTTTTGATACAGCAGAGAAACATCGAAGCAGAGCAAATCTGTTTGTGGATGTAGCGAGAATCGTAGTGCTGCACCGCGCCATCAGCAGCACAGCTGGAACTTCAGCCCACACTTCTGCGCCGTGCTAGCTTGGGATAGGTTTAAGTATGTACTTATGCCCGGCTCAATAGGGCCTGTAGAAACAGATTTCAGCTGTTATAACAATGCTTTTGCCTCTGGCATGCATCCACGCAAGGGATTCCAGCTTCTCTGATTTCCTGAGTATTGCTGGTTTCCTGGAACATTTGGAAGCGTCACAACCGTCTTTCCCATTTCTCTGCCAACCTGTCCTCCAGGGCAAGGGGTTCAAGTGGCTTCGTTTGATTTGCTTTTACTGGAGTTTCTCTTTTATTTCTAATAAGGTGTAAACAAATAACTGAGTGCTGGATAAAAACAAACAACACACACACAGACTTCATTTCTTGTCTGCTTTCCCCATGGCAAAACAGTGTTACGAAAGATTTGCCTTGTGTTCACCATCCACCGACTTCAGCGGCTACTCCTTCAGTCACAAAACTCGGTCTGCGTTCTTCTTAGTAGCCCTTTTCCTGCATATCCAATGCTGTACAACTGTGGGGCAACCCTACAGACTGCTCTCCAGAATGCGATGCTGCTCTCTTCTCATAGCAGCACAACACTGGCTTGTGCTGGTATAGGCAGGGGGCCAGGAGGTATTCAAAAGCTGCTGAGACTTCCTCGTTGCTGGCAATGGCTGTGTCCCCTTGTACCCCACCTTCATCATTCTCCTGTTTTATTCCAGCATGAGGTTTAGAAGAAGAAACAACAAACTGGACAGAACTATCTCAGGAGGCGAGCAGGTCCTCAAGGTCATCATGGGTAGACTATTTGGTTTTCTTCTGTATCAACAGCACCATGACTGTTTCAGTTTCACATCTCCCTGACAAAATCAGGAGCAGAACAATGTGGGGCTGCCTTGGCTTTCTGAATGATTGAGCATATGTTCTCTCTCTGCTCCCAGGTGGCGTAAAGCACAATCACTGTCTTTTGTTGATGGTGTTTTGCTTTCTGAAAGACTGAATTCTACATCCTGGCTTTCAAAAACCCCCTTCACAGTGTTCTGCATTTGCCTGCTCTGGCGAATGCAGGGGCAGTAGTACAATGCCAGCGTGGGAGTCAGTGCAGAGTGACTGCTGCAGTTTTTACACTCGGCCATGCAGGAGGCTTTGGTCGATATAGGAAATAGTTTTCTAACCCCTTCACATGCACTTTCCTGCTGGAAATACTTTACAGGTTGTTGTTTCCCTCACCTGAAGTTTTACAAATGAATCACCAACACGAATCTGACTTGACTTATACATCTTTTAAACATCCCAGCCAGGAACCATTTGGTATTCAAGAGAGTGTCAACAGGGAGAAGAGTTAAAATCTAACCCCCATTGATAGGCATTTAGAAAAGCATCATACTACAATGTCACCTTACCTTTGCTCTTGAGGCTGAAGTTTCTGAGAAAAAGGTGCAGTGAACACACTGACAATGCCCAGATGTGCTCACACAACATATGCATCTTGAAAGTGTGTTAAATTTTATTTACCGTTGCTTGGCTTTTTTTTGTCATGTCCCTTTATGTAAACTCCTTATGTGCATCTCTATACGTGTTTGCAGTGGTATTAAGAAAGTATCTTTTGCAGTGGTATCTCTAAATCATTGAGCAGTCTACCTGATATTGCCACTGTAAACTGCCTACAAAATATATAAACAGCCTGCCTTTTATATATGCATCAACCTAGATTATGTCATTGGCATCAATTAATCTCCATTATAAACATTTTGTTTTTTAAAAAAAGGCTGTCCAGTGCAAAACTTTGTATAAAAATTGGCATGGATAGAGGCACCAGGTTAAAAACAACTGAGTTCCCGTGGCACAGGCAGTCCATCAGCTGCATCACAATAATTGACCATGTACATGCTCTTAGCATGCCCCAGTTGCAAAGTAAAAAGTGCTAATTTAAACCACCATGAAGGTCCCCGCATCCTCAAATGGTCAATAGGCTGTGATGTGACTATTACAACTTACAGTCCTCACCACGTCTTAGGACAGGCTTAACTGAGACCTTGGTATATCCTGGAAGCTTCCGATGTTACACGCTGAGCAATGAAGAGCCAGAAGAGCCATTCATTATTATCAGATTATGGTACAGAAAAAAAACAGGGATCAAGAACTACCCACCAGTGCTGCTTTGAGCAATGAGGCATAAGATATCTCCACCACCTTGGGCTGGTCAAAACAGTGAAATCTCACCGTGGCATGAATTATGAATCTTGGAACCACATGGTCCACTTCAGCGCTCAGCAGTTTCACAAAGTTATAGAGCTACCTGAAACAGAAAACTGACATTTCAAAAGCTCCCATGAAACACTGTTTTTTAAATTTTGGGTTCACAGTATATAATTGTTTCATTTTGACTATACAACCTGTTTATTGAACAGATACACTGTGATTTTATATTAAAATAATGCTGCTACTGTTCCTAGCATCCTTTAATACAACCCAGAACAATGCTTACTTACCCATTTAGTGAAGAAGGTTATTGGATACTATTGAAAGATCTGCCTAATATTGATAAAACAAGCAAAGTCAGGTGATTCTTTTCAACCAGATCAAAAGTTTTAGCAAAATCCAAATGCTTCTGTGAAAATTTTTCATTTGAAAAAAAGGATGTACTACTTCAGGGGAAATGTCTCCTTGCTTAGTCAAACAGTGAAACGATACAGAGTGAGTAGTAAGAGTGCTTATAGTGTCTGCTAGCTACAAATACATTTGTGACAATACAGGTCTTATTCCTGTACAAAACCTTACTTTCCTGGTCTTTGCTTCAGTCCCTTCACTTTAGGTCTTAGTCTTTCCTACGCTCCACTTCCTCAAAGATTTCTGTAAACCTAAAGGAGATTTAAACAAAAGAAAAACTCAAAAACTCCTATTAGTCTTTGACAAACTGAACTACTTTCTAAAAAGAGTCTCAAAATGGAAAGCAGGCTGAATAATCAGAACTTGATTTTATTCAGACAGCTGATTAACTTCTGCAGGTCCTAAATATTCTGCTCCAAGTTATCTCCATCATAGGGGAGAGGAGCAGTAGCAGAATTTCAAATTTCAGAAATAACTAATTCAAGATGGATGAGAAGCTTTACCATTGGGTTCAAAAGACACTGTTCAACAGTCAGTATAATTAGCACCTGGTTATGAATGGCAGTACCAGTGCTGGCACTGTTAAACATCTTTATCAGCAACCCAGATGGTGGGATGGGGCGCACCCTCAGCAAACGCACAGGTCAAACCAATGCAGTCAGCACGCAGAAACAGTTTTTCTCCTTGGCGTTTGTGAAGCCACTGTGTCCAGTTTTACATCCTCCAGTACAGAAGTGAGATCAAAAAACTGGATGCTCGCGTGGGCCTTGAAGGCTTCATGATACAGTAAGATACAGCGCATGCTGTGGCTGAGGCCCATTTTAGCTCGTCCTTGATGTGAGATATTGAGGATGTTCAATTCCATCAACACAACAGCACAGCACGGTGCCCTCCTGGTTCACGAAATGTTCCCATGGCCTTTCTAGTGTTCTGGAAAGTGTGACATGCAGCTGGGGCAAACATGGCAGGTCAGGGAAGTTTGTAGGTACGAAGGGTTAAGATGGAGGGGAAGACTCCATTCTCCACTTCCAGGCATGTGGTCTCAGATCTCAGGCTGTGGGGAAATAAACCTTCCTGGGAAGTGGAGTCTCATGGGAAAAGTCTTCTCCACAAAGCTCCCAGGTCTAAAGGGAGTAGAGCTGAGGCTTTGGTGCTAGCTACTGCCTAAGAAAAATACAGTTTGATGCTGACTTTTATCACCCAGACGTTGAAAAAGAAAAACCCAACATTTTAAAATGAGCTTTAACTTCTTCTGTTTTTTTCTCTCTTTCCCCTCTGGGGAAACTTTCCTATTCCCAGGCATCACATAAACCCATGCAGAATTATCTGGGGGATTAACGAATGTAGAGAGAGCAGCAGGATTTAGAGAAGACACCCACGGGAGGAGAAAGACTGCTGAGATGAATGTTTCCAGCAGACAGATTATATAAAACTTTTTGCTTTCATGAGGTAAATCTAGCATTGGTTGCACAGGCGGGGTGGCGGTGATCACAGGAGTAGAGGGACTGAACCAGGTTCAAACTGTGCAGCCAAAAGAAAGCTCGCTGGTGGGGAGGAGGGAGTCTTCAGATCCTTCCAGCACCATCATGTCTTCACATATGTTCCCTATCAACCCCCTGCATGAACAGTAGGTGGTCAATACACTCTGCATGCACTTATCTTTCTTAGGTACCCAGCAGGCTAATTGGATTCAAATACTCTGCTTTTCCCCGCCCCTGCAGCAGAGAAAAGGCTTTTTATCCCTTAAATGTGACAACAACAAATTTCTGAGCCGTCTCCTATGTGCCCTTTCTCTGCCATGGTCTTGTCAAAGGCTCATGGGTAACATTTATTTGGGAGGCACATTCAAAAAAATTGGCAGCACATTACTGACTAATTGCTTCATTTAAGCCTGTGAAACAAAGAAGTTCAAATTCAAAGCTGAGGGACTCTCAAAGAGCTGCAGGTGTTTCCCTCTGACTGCTGGTTTGTTTCTTCTTTAGATTTATGCTAGCTGGCAGAACTGATATCTATAGAATAAAAATCCGGTTGGTTTCTACCTTCTTTTGCCCACCCCACCCCACCCCGCACTGTGTTTATCACAGCTTTTCACAGGTCCGTTGCACTGCACCCACTTTTCCTGAGCTGGGCACCGCTGCTAACCAAAAGTCCCACGGGGCAAGAACATGCTGTGAAAAGGAAGGAAGACCCTGGAAAAGCTGCAGCTGAATGTTCTTTCTGCCTCTTCTTGAGAAGTGGATCTGAAGTGCGCTGCTATCCCCCTCTTGTCTTTAACTGAAATACTGAAAGCATTTGGGAATTTTCATGCTATGTCAATTTAAAAGCTTTGATACGTTATTCCACAACTTCTGTTGGCAAATATGAGAGGGCTTCCCAGCTCCTCAGGACTGGGACTGTATCCTGCCAGCATCTCTAGGGAGCGTGGCAGAAGACCCAAGCCCACCGTAGGACATGAAAAAAGCAGGAGCGTGCGGCTCGTTGCAAGAAGGTTGCAGCAGAGGAGCGAACTGTCTGTTTGTGCTGAGCTGCTCCCCCGCACCCAGAGAGCAGCATTAAGCGGAGCTCCCACTGGAGTGACAGTGACGATTCTTGCAGGTACTTAGGCAGAGTCAGGTGCTTGTTAGTGGGGTTATTATCTGTCACGAAGAGATGTCAGAGCAGTTAATATAGCTTACTGGGGGGAGGTAAGGATGTAGCTACCCTGAGCAACATACCCTTCTGCCTGCCGGGAGTATCTTACCTATTTCTAGTCATTTGTTTTCTATATTAAAGATTATACATATGATGTTGGGATTGGATATTAAAACAACTGCTTTCCAGGTTACAAAAATGAAGTGTTGGCGTAATAGGTAGCTAGCTACTTCAGCCACAAGACCTGGAAATATGTCATGTCTTACGCTGATGCTGTGAATATAATACTTTCTTGGTCTGGAATGGGCCCAGTCTTGTCTAACTGTAGACTAAATCCACAGGACGCCCCAGAGAGGCTGCTGCTCAGCAGGTGCCAGTGTCGATGGTGGAGGCGTTAGCTGCCTTCCTGGGTCAACCCAACACTGAAAAAAACCTCTGGGATTGCTGGAGGAGCAGCGGCCAAGAGGAGCATCACAGCGTGCAGGCAGGCAATCGCTGAGGATTGCCAGCAGCGCCTGGAAATCAGTGTGCACGGGACGGCACAGAGGATCTGCAGCACAGACAGGGCTTGAGCCAAATGAAAGCGCGTGCTTGTGTAGTGGCAGAGACATCAGTGTGCAACAGAAGGCTGAGGGAAAAGCCTAAAGGCAGAGGTCAGAAAAGCAGTCATTTTGTATAGGGGCTTCTTCAAAATAGCCTCAGAATTGCTTTGTCAAATCTGGGATGGAATTCTTTTAGCAAAACTGTTTTATTCCTGAGAAAATTAGTCTTTTGTTTTGAAGTGAAAAAGCTCAGGAAAGAAAAAAAAAGAAAACCAACAGTGGAAGAAACTCACCTAACTATTCTTTCTTTCCTTTTTTCTCCTAAATCTGAGAATGCTGAGTTCTGGGCCCTTCCTAGGGTTTCCAAGTCTCATCTCATCCAAGACAACTTGAGCACAGATGAAGTTGATTTTTATCTAAATCCTTCATGAGGTTTCAAAGTGTTTTATTGTTGCTTGTTTTGTTATCAATATAATTTTTAAAACAATACTGAAGGAAAATAATCACTTGATGAAAACGTCTGTTGAGGTTGTGAGAACTTTGTCTAAGTCCTGAAGTGTTCGTGCCCTGTAAGTCCTATGGATCAAACAATAATTCTTTAAACTGTGGATGGTTTTTATTGTAAGATAAAAGTTTCTGCTTTTTATTTTTAATCATAAGCCTGAGCTGGAATTAAGGATCTCTGAACCTTGGGGCTGTTTCCACCTGAATCTCTAGGCTGAGAAGGGCCTCTGTAACCGTAGCTCTACCACACGACATAGATCAGCCTTTTAACCGTGGGTTTACAGGGGATTAATTTATAGTAGCACTGGCGCTTTCTGGAGACGTGTCCACTTGGGAGCTGGACTCTGATTTCAGGTTCTTGGTCCATGGGAAAGAGTGTGCTCTGTTCCTCCACCATAAGCAGGTTAACATATTCATTTTAACAACTGATCTATAGTTTAATTATTAATAATTTTCGTTTCCTATTGTTACTTTTCCAGTTAAGAGACGTTGTTACAGGTAAAGCCTGGGCATTGTGCAGAAAGCATTCAGCTGGGAATCTACACAAGGTCACTAAGCATGTTTATGTGTGTGCTGTTAAAGGAATTAAAGCTAAATTGAGCCCCATATTTGGAAAACAAAGTAGAAAGTGTATACTCTGCAGTGTTCTTTTCCAAGAACAGTGTCTTTTTAACAGCAAACAACAAAGGACACAGACGTGGTTACTTTGTGACCCTGCGGAGGATGTGATACTGCTATTTTCTCATTGTGCAAAGAAAACAACGAGTGCTGCCCATCAGCCCCTCCAGTTGGGGCTCGGTGTTTGCTGGGATCCCCTGGCAGCCCCCAGTTGTCCTTGTCTCCTGCTGGAAGCTCGGCTCGCACGTTCTGGGTGCGGGGCCAGAGCTGGCGCAGGGCACAGAGAAAGCAAGCAGCTCTCTGGGCTGCCAAGGGCAGTTCTGCACTTGCCTCTCGCTGGAGGAAGGGTCAGTCTGGGAGGGGAAAGCTGGCTTTTCTACCCGTGCTTCAGAGGTGCCCAAGGGCTGGGGAGTTTCGGTAGCCAGGCTAGCCACTGCCTTCCTACAAGATGTGCGTTGTCAAATACGGATGGCTCTCCTCTTCATCTCATTTTGCCACAGAAGCAGCACAACTTTTTTGGCTGTTGTCTTTATTATTTTACTGCAGAGGGATGCCCCATAATGAGCATGGTGACATCCACAGCGCTTCCTTTCTTCTCGTCCTTTCTTCCCGTCCTTGATTATCTCCTTGTGGTGTCTAATTGTGAAGAGGAAACTCCAGGAGATCAAGCCATACAGTAATTAAGCCCATGTTAAAGACTAACTGGAAGCATTTAACCCTATTTGAATCTGCTATTCTAAATTTCACAGGGCAAACTCCTTATTTGAGAAGGAAACTCACTGCGTTTTGCTGAAGTAAATGATAAATTTTCTGGATTTTTGAGCTGTGTAAGAATAACAGGGACTTGGATCCTGGATCACATAAAGCAAGTAAATCTAGGAAAACATTTTCACCACATTCTTGATGATTCTAATGTCTACTAGATCTATTTTGTTAAACTGCATTTAAAAATACATTTATCATAACTTGCTTATCAAGATGCATGTCACATGCATCATCATGCTGATCAGCCTGAAACGGAGCAGTTTCTCAGCTGATAATCTGCAGTGCCACAAGAAGGGCAGGTTAGAAGTCAAGACTCCGGGGATTAAATTGTGGTCCCTTTGAAATCAATAGGCATCTTGCCAATCAGTTGGATTCTGCTCTGTTTTGCTGTTTCACATGGATTCTGTTCTTGATTCTTATCAGCGACTTGCTGTGGGACTTCAGCAAGCTATTTAACTCTCCTAGTCTTTTACCTTCCCCAGCAGTATTTCACAACACTTTGTACTCCATATAACACACTAAGAACATGTAAATATATTAGATATATGTGTAATATGAAAAACATTAGGATGACCAAACATTCTTCTGCGATCACTCTCCAGACATATCGATTGCCTGTTCAGGATTGCGGGTAGGAAAGGCCAAAGGTATTTCCTACACTGAGAAACAAAATTTGCGTACGAGGGTATTTGCCATTCTGTGGGTAATTTTCTGAACTCCTCTTGCCACAGGTTCTCTGGGCAAAAGCCCCTTTTGAGGTCAGCAGCAAGGCTGTGTGAGTAGAGCATAACGACTTCATTTGGCACTTGGGGCCCATAGCAGGGTGCTGATGGGAAAGGTGTGCAGACCAAGCTCGATAGCACCATGTTTTCTCCGGCATTGTAGGACCCAGCAAGCGACACTGGTGCAGAGAAGGGCAGCAGCCATGTTATTCCCTAGGAACTGCAATGCTCACTTATTTCTCCAGTTTCGCTTCTTACATCTAAGACAATCTGCCTGCTGCGGAAAGGACCACCCCCTCTCTCCTTGGCTCCATCTCTGGCTGCATGCGGCACTGCTTCCCTGGCCAGGCACCTTGTGGTCATGGCCTTGCTTGGTAAGTTGAGTGGCATGATGGAAAATGGAGCCACCAAAACTGATGGGAGGGGGGAATGGAGAGCAGGACCATCCCAGTGGAGCATGACATTAACTGTGACATGAAATCATGCTCCCAGCATTACAGTAAAACTCAGCCTCTATTTTTTTTAGGTACTTGTGCCTCTGCAATCAAAGGAAGCTGAGCAGTTGAATACCTTTGTCTACATCTACGATGCTAGAGGCATCTGCCCCCAGAATCAGTCCTGCATTCCTAGGTGAAGGCATGTAAAGTGGCTCATGTCCAGACAACAGCACCAGGGGACATCTCTGGGTGTTGCATGGTCACCCTTCTGAGCAAGTAAAAAGGACCATGTCCTGGCCATCCCAAGGGGATGCTGCACAATTGATGGCTGAGCTCTTTCTCTCTAGAACAAGGTAGTCTTGATCGTCTTCTCTCTTAAGAATAGTCGCTAGATCATGGTGTCCCCTGAATCTGAAGCATTGCCTGGGAGACACAACTGGGCCAGGGAGCCTGTTGAATATTCAACAGCGCTCAAGTTTGTGTCCTGGCCCTGTTCAGCTCCCTAGTATGTGCATTTATGTCATTATTATTTTGCACAGTACCTTTGCAGTTGAGAATGCCCGAGTGAGTGCTGCATCACAGCCTGCCAGGTGTTGTTTTGGTAGCATGCCACCAGGTTGTACAGCTTGTGTATCCAGCAAAGTGGCGAGTGGGCATCCGTGGGGTGTTTTCAGGTTGCAAAGCCAGCTAGGGTAGTGTTGGAAGATTGATATGGGAGGAAGGAGCCAAATTTGTAATGGTTTCTTTCATGCTTTCAGACTGTGGGATGATTATTGTCGGTGGGACTGAGCCAGCTTTTGATGCATTTATGAAGTGTGGGTGATCAGGGGATCGAGGGAACGAGCTAGGAAATTACATTATTTGCAGCATAGGTGCCCCTAACTTTGGTGGGTCTTTCCATGCCCTGGGATCCTGGAATGGACGGAAAGCGCCATGTGAGTGCAACACAGCAAGGAGCGAGGGCAGCGGGACTGCTGGGGAAGCAGGGAGTGGGAGCTTTCTCTGTGCGCTGCTGTAAGGTCCCAGGGCTGCCCGTGGCCATCTGCTTGCACATCTGACCTGTTTGGCTCTCTTTGTTTAAACTGAGCGAGAGAGAGCAGCAGCGGTGCCCCGCTCTCTGCCAGGCCCCGCAGGTGCTGCTCCACAACCTGAACCGGACAAAGAAATGCACATTTACGGAAAGTCCTTTTCCCTCCCTTTCCTTTCCCTTTTAAGGCTCTTGGCCAAGCTGTGTGATGCTTATCTGGTCTCTGCAGAGCCTTTAAGTGAGGTCATTCAGGAAGTTTAATTAATCCTGTACAATTGTCGCTACATCCTTGGCTGCGCATTGTACTAGGGCCCAGCCCACTACCACAATACATCTTACGACAGCTGAACATCTGTTTAAAAACTGATTGCCAAGAAGAAGTACTTGCTAAGCCTAGTTTTCCCTCTGGCTATATGTATGCAGTTCAACACAATATTGTATAACAGCATTAAGAGTAAAAACAGAATTTCCCCCTGCTCTCGGCATCAACTGGTAAAGCAAACTAAAATTATCTGGGAAATGCCGGTTTTGACATATCAGCGGCAAAGGAATGGGCTGGCCTACGTCTCCCACTCGGCTTATTTCCCAGGCTGGCGCCATCTGGGGCGCGGGGCACCGGGACACCACAGGACATGGGACTTGCTGGGATTGCTGGGGCAGATTCACCAGGGGCTTCAGTCCCCCACCGCTGCTGCTCCCCTGCTTCAGTCGTGGGACACTGCGTGTCCCCAAGAGTGTGTGCTCTTCCACTCCTTACCCTCTCAGACTGCAGTGAAGGATGGTGCATTTCTGCTGCTCCTGAGAGCAGGGAAACGTTACACACATGTACACACACAGGTGTACACACACACACGCACGCACAGGTACAAGTCTTAGTTCTTCCCAGCCTCCCAGGACAGCCTTTAAGAAATGATACTCTCTAAGAGGAAGAAAAGAAGAAAGAGAATGATAATGAAGGAGGGGAATTGCGAGTCTTTTGCAGGGGAGAAAGAGAACGAAAGCTGCCGGGAGAGGAAGGGAGCAGGCGGCGTGAGCACTAGCAAAAACATGGAGCGAGCAGCACCCAAGGCCATAGGGGCAGAGTAAAGATGATGGAGCGTGTAGAAGGCACGGTGTCAGGATGTGCCTTTATCTGACAGAATAGTAAAGTGTCGTTGGAGCCTTTTAATCTCTTTTCTTCCTTTATTTACTCCTATCTCTCTGAGTTGGCTCCAGACATTTTAGCGGTGTAAGAATATGAAGAGGCCTGGGATAAAATCCTGCAAGGAGTTGCTTTTTGTGATGGTAGGCAAGTATCGGGGCCTGAAATAGCACAGCTTGTACTTTAGGGAGAAGCAAAATTCATCTCTGCTCCCACAGGCAGGAGACCTGATGTGCCACGTCCCAGAGCTCGTTCACCTGGGATAACGGCTCCTGTTCGAGAAAGGTGGAGATGGGATGGTGCCCCAGCACAGACCTGTGCCACAGCAGCCCCGCTGTCCCCCAGCCCCATGCTGGCACGGTGGGCTGCTGCGGCTTGCCTAGGGGCAGTCTGACATGAAAATTGTCTAATTTAGCATCTGTGATGAATAGTGGATGGTGAGAGTTAACGTAGTAAAAGAAAGATTTTTTTGAGTCTCCCCGAGGTAATAATCCATGCTTCCAATTTCCTGAATGGTCCCGCCTTTTGGTTCAGTAATGAAATCTATTTTTCATAGTTTGGCCTTTTTGAGTTATCTGATTGGTTTGACTCTTTGCATTTGTTAAAAAAATAAAAAATAAAAAAATTACCTTTCTTTGAGATTTTGCAGAATGATTGCACAGTTGGATGGACAGAGAGGTGTATTTACATGCAGGTAGAGCCTTCAGGATTATTAATGGCGGGATACTCAGATTTAACTCTGCACAGGGTCAGTCTTTTATACTGGTTTATCTTGGAATAAATTCCTCTTTCTCTAACATCAGATTGTCCTTTCTTGGGGTTATTAAAGAGTAGAATTTAAAGTTAGCACCATATACTAGTTAATTTCATTTTCTTAGTTTATGCACTTGTCTTGCAACTACAGGAAAGCTCTAAGCAGTAAACAGTTGACATAACCTGCACTATATAAAGGTATCATCTATAATGATGATGATATGTATATATTTATTTGTGTCATCTCCAAAGAACTTAGATCTGTACTGACTTCAGGCACAGAAAGATGCTTGCCACGCATTGTCAGAACAGAAACGTCAGGGGGCTGAGCTTCCCGAACAGTGTCTGTGTGCAGATGTTAAATGGGTGGCTTAGGTGTTGTCCTCCTTAGATGAATTGCAAACCCGGTTTCTCTGTAGCATAGAGGCATAATTGTGGGGCCAGGGACCACTACTGGTGACATGATGTCCATGAGCAGGAGGTGTCTGTCTGTTCTCACCCTTACAGCACCTCTCTGGAGGACAAAACCAAACCCAAAGTCCATCTCTAAGGATGCCTCACATGTTTTGGACTTGAGGCATCCTGCTCTATAGGTGTACTGGAGAGATTCACACTCAACTTTTTGGCTAAGAAACATGTGAAGACCAATTTAAAGAAGGGTATAAATACTAAGGAGGACTAGAGGTGATATCTAGTGTTATCTTTCTAAGAGAATTTATATTTATTGGTAGCTTTCTAGCCAGTATTTTCCTGCCTTAACACAATCCTCTGAAGTACACTTACGGGACTGCATGGGTTGCATTTTAGGGTGTTTATTCATCTTATCTTTTGTCATTGGCACAGAAGTGTCTAACTCTGATTTTTGTGCAGAACCATTAGGAACCAGCATAGCCTGGGTATGTGTCTTTCATAGCGTAATAACTCCCCTGTTGTCCGTACCTCTGTTCTGTAGTACTCCTGCCATTTTCATGTTTTGTGTGCCTCGGAGCTGCCTGAGCTTGCTTCCCTCTCAGAGTATCTTGAACTGTTTTATGGCTTGTGTGGAAATAGTAGACAAGGGAGAACTGCTTTCTGTGGGTGTAATATACCTTGCATTTGTACAAGAAAAGTTTGTTTTATCTGCTTTGGGGTAGAATTTAAAGTCAGGAGGAGATGGATGATGGTAAAAGCAGTGTTTTTGACATTTAAAGGCCAAATCCTGTCCTGATCTTACACCCTGTCTTTATTCAGATCTCACGGTTGAAGCCAAAGGGGATTGTACTGGCACAGTCAAGTACAGAATATGCCCCAGTACCCATGAAATAAAAAACAGCTGGCACTGATATACACAATACCATATTTCTTCAAAGGGCTTACCAGACATTAACTAATTAATCTGATAGTGTTTTTATTTAATGAGGTCTGAGTACCAGCACGCTCACAGAAGAAGTCTATTTTCTAGGTGCTGCTCTCTGAAGAATACCGCCTTTTGTTTTAAGCACTACATGCAATAGTATTTTATTGATTATTGTTTTTCTCCTACAGTGCCGTAGGGTTTTCACGTAGCAACATGCTGGAGAACCAGCTTTACCTTGCATTGCGTTAGGTGCCATGACTGCAGTTTGCTAGTACTTGACATTTCCATTTATATGGTGTTTAAAACTCCATGAATTCTCACAGAAATGGAAACAAGAAAGAAATAACTAAGAAAACCATCAGTCCCATGAGAAACTACCCCGTCTCCTGCCTCAGATTGGCTCAATTTGCTGCAGTGTGTCTGGTATTTTAGCACAGTGGCTCGGATGCTTGAAATACAGCTAGATTTGGCCGAGCTCTTGCTCCAGGATGACTCTTTTGTCCTTCCAGGGTGCTGCCTAGGCCTGCGAGGTTTGTTCCTCTCCCCAGCACACAGCCCTCGCTTGACACTGAGAACAACCCCCCCGAGGCTGCCTGCAGCTCTTCGGAGCTCAGCAACCTTATCGCCCCGCCGATTGCCGGAGTCTCAACGATCCTTGGCCCCAGCAAGAACGATGCAGCTCACTGGGGCAGGGGGAGGAATGTCCGTGCCCATGGTGGGGTGGCTGCCGGTGTCTGTCTGACCTCAGGGCCGGCTTTGCATCCTGCTCCGGGTGATGGTTTCAGCCGGGCGAGGGGCGGACGCCCCGCATGCAGCAGGAAAGGCGGCTCGGTAGGCATCCGTTTTTACGGATTGCTTGGAGTCACATTTTTATCTGAGCATGCAGAGCTGCAGCTATCAGCCATCACCTCCGAATAACTTGGGAACAAGACAGATGGGAGGCTCTCACCAGACAAGTTAAATCATGTGGCAGAGGGGTTGGGATTCTGCTCGTTTAACAGCCGAGGTTTGGAGTATGGGATTGCAGTGACACCGGGACACCTTGTGGTTTGTGCTTACAGAAGACCACTGAATGGCTAAGATTTTTAATAGCTTCATAAATGTGTAATATGGGGATGATTGATTAAAAATATGTTTCTGGATGCAAGCGGCATCACATACTCTGATAGCATATTAGCGAAATATAGTTTATCCTTATTTCTCCTAGCCTCCCATATCATGACTTCTGTCACAGGCTTCTTTCCACTATATCAAAAGTATTGTCAGGTCTTGCTTTGGCTTGAGCAGTTATATTTTCATTTGATGGTTTTAGTGTTTGTCCCAAGTGCCTTAGTACCACTGTTTACAGGATGCAACAGGTTCTACTTCCTCTCCCTGATCCCTACTCCTTTTTGCTCGCTTTACGCTGACTTTATACTGACTAAAGATGGCTGGTTAACCGCCACATATACCAGAAATTTCTGCTTACCTATATCTTACTTATTGCGCCTGAATTTCACCACTGTCAGGTGCCCTTTATGTGTTCTCAAGGTCATAACTCAAAGCAGAGTCAAGAAGAGAAAGGGATTTCTGTCCATTTCCCTCTTCTCTGAATAGTCCAGTTTGGGGTGGGGGTGTATGTGACAAGAGTGGACCCACGGATCAAAGTTGTCAGTGCTGCGGCCCCTGCACCTCCACTGTATGCAATTTGCCCCTTTACTCCAGCGCAAGGTTAGTCTGGTTCTTCAGAGGAATGCCCCCAGTCATTCATTTTTGGCTTTCGCATTCCCAGCAGGGCTTAAAGTACACTTTCCTCTCTGTGCACCTGGATCACAGCACCTGGTTAAGTTTCCTCTGAAGGCAACCTAGCCCATGCCTACCAAAGTCCCACCCCAAACGCCACTGAAATGCGCCCTGTGAGGATGAACGTGGGGCTGTGTGGCTGCTCTGTGCTACGAGCACAGCCCGAAACACAGACGGGCAGATCCAGCCAAGGCAGCCTAAATGATACTGAGTTAATGCTAAATACAAGCAGCAGATTTTGTCAGGCTGAGGATAAGGCTGACCTGAAATCACCAGCCTATTTCTGCTGCACTAACCCTCACATCTCCCACATAGGCAGGATGCCCATTTACCTTCTTGTAAAGGCTTCCTTATTGAGTGTGAAGCACACGGGTTAGGAATACGGGATTTCCAAATGAATATTTGAAGAGAAACCAGGGGAACTAGACAAAACACTGAGCTGTCTTCTCCTGTGTACTGGAGAGCTGTGCTTCCTGCTTCTTCAAACCATGGGGACAGCCCCTGACCGCAGGGCAGAGTTTCCCTTGTGAACACGCCTCTCCCCTTTCCTCTTTTGCAGGATGGTGTGTTGGGTGCAAAATTTGCCTCAGCCACTTGGCAGAAACGCAGCAGCTCCTCTGCCACCGGGGGCTGCGGGTCCTTCATCATCTCTGTTGGTGGCCTTGAAAAGTCTTAAGACAGCCCCAGTCTTACATTCGGTGATGGAGACATGACCTGCCCTGGGAAGGAAATAATCACACAGTCTGCTCTGCCTTTGTCCGGTTTGGAGCCAAAGATGTCACTTCACCACAAAAGCAGAGAGGAAGAGGAAGGGGGAATGACCTCACCCAGCCGCAGCAGAGAGCACAAAGGGGACAAAACCGTTGGGGACAAGCTCAGCTGCTCTGGAAACTTCCCTTCCCCGGACTTTCTAAAGGTGTCATCGGTATCTCCAACCAACCAAGCAATCTTCTGTCTGACGCCTCCTGTTTGTGTCCACTTGCCCGCCCAGTCTGACTCAGTTCTCACTCTCCTGGCACAGCCTTCCCTTGGCAGTGGGACACTCGGACCCATGCAACGTACCTCCCAGGTTCCCTCCCCACCGCTCCTCTTCGATGTCCTGGCACCACCCACCTTTGATGCCTTCCCCTGTGCATGCCAGCCTTTGCTGCTCCTGCTGGTGTTCTGCCCAGGTACAGCGCAGGGTCCCTTCTTGAGTAGTAGACTTGGAAATGACGGAGTCTTGGGCTAATCATGAGTCCATCCACCTGTTTTTCATTGGAAGGCGGAAGCTATCTTGGGGAAGGGCTGGTATAACACAGTCTGTATCACAAATACATTACTGGACATAAGGCAACTCCCAAAGAATCTGGATGTTCTGTGCTTTTTCTTTTTTTCTTTTTTAATTGACTAGTAAGTAATGCAGGAAAACTAGGCTTATAACATTCAGTTTTTAAGAAATTCCAATATCCTTTGATGTAAGCAAAAAAAAAAAAAAAGTAAAGGCTTTGTAAAGGCTTGGGTTTGGCAAAAATAATATCAGAATAATGCATTCTACATCCAAAGGAGTTAGAAAAAACTAATAGGTGAGCTACAGATATGTATACATGCTTTAGTTGTGAAGGAGAACATCCATTTGGATATTTGCTGCCTATTTCATGCCTGTGGATTTCCCTGTTTCCTTGATTCTGTTAACCTCCCAGGGTGTGTGAATGTTGGCAGGCTATCAGGTGTGTAAATACCAGGAGATGAGATCAGTTTTAACTGGGGAAACTAGGAGAGGGAAGTGAAATTACTTTTATTTTTCTTTTCCCTACAATAGTGAAAAGGTTTGGGTCTTATTTTACTGGAACTAATTAGCTTTGGTAATTAGAGACTGGTTTCGGTTTGTCCTGCTTGTGCGTTAGTCATCCAATGGGAATAAGAGCAGAGAGCCCAGGGAGCAGAAAGACTTATCAAATTCTTTTATAATATCTCAATTGGCTTGTCGTTAACACATGCTGTTCTAAAAGGTACGACAGCAAAAATGTGATGAAGAAGTATGGTCAGTGTTGTAAGACTCAGCAGTTATTTGCAATTTGCATTTACTAAGTCTTTGGTAGTAGAGGGTTTGGCTTCAGTAAATACTAAGACAGATTCAGGTACAGCTTCCAAGATATTTTTACACTGTGAGATCAACTATAATAACTTGCAGTGTTACAGCTGGTTTTTTTTTTCTCTTCCTCCATCCCTTCCTTACTGCAGAGGGAAATTCTTTTTGAAGTCTTAGGGCATGGTGCTTCAAAGCAAAATTATAACCTTAAACATACAGTTCCTGCAACCTGAATATCCCTGTGTCTTCTCAAGGTGATGAATTCTAATGCTATTATCACTCAGCTTTTTTAGAGGAGTGATGAGAGAAATCAGAGAGTGAAGCAGTTAAAAGTTGGAGTAAAAATACATTTGTTACCTTTTTGAAATCAATGCGTATTTCAGAAATGTTCAGCAATAGGCAGTGTGCTTTGGACACAGTACTCTGCTGATTGATTTCTAAACCTACTGAAGTGGACTTTAAATGTGAATATGTATGTGCCAAGCTCTAATAGCTAGAAAGGAATTGCTAATGCTCATCATCAAACATCATAAAAAAACTAACCTGTATTTTCCCAAACACTGATCCGGATCTTCTGCATGGTTTGATCCATCATCAGGGGAGGCTTCATCCTGTCCTAAGTGGCGGTGGAAGGAGTTAAAACAAGTATTGTAATGCATTCATACATCAGCAAAGTACCTACAAAAATATTTGAAGCATAAGAATCCTTTTCTAAGCTAAACCTATTGCTATTAATAAGTGCTTTGAGGCTGCTGTTTCACTATTTTGATTTCCATTCCAGCTTTTCCATTTAGATTATGTCAAAAGATGAAATTTTATATGGCCTTTCTCCTGGTCACTTCTATCTCTCCTTCACCTTACCTAACCCTCATGTAAGAATAGATATACTGGACATCAGAAAGCTTGTATTTTGCTTCCAATTTCATTTAATCCTGTGCTTAACGATGTTGAAAGTTCACAGAACCTCTAGAGATCTCTTGGGTTCCAGGCTCTACATTTACAGTTTTCATGAAGGTAAAATCACATGGGAAATACTCTGGAAAATGAGGTATTTTCTCTGCCATAGAAAATACCTTCCTCTGATAGCTGAAGAATCCTTGATTAGTCTTTGTCTTTCACATCCTTTTTTAGGATGGTATCTTTGCCTGGGTTTTGTGTTTGTAGCAGACTCCAGCGAGTAATTTATTTCCTACTGACTGTCAAAGAGGAAGGATTATATCAAGACGCTGTTTGCTGAACTGTCCTGGTTGCTTCATTACTGGTGTTTTGGAAAGAGCTGGGAGTGGAAGCCTGGGTACTGGTAGCCTCAGGATTGATACTCTCTAAACACGCTGAAAAAGATAGTGGGGAGAGTGAGGGATTTTCTTGCAGTGCAATAGGAATTGGGCAGTTTCCCTGGCAACAAACTGCAGTTGAAGGTGAGTTTGCATCATCTGAAGGGTCTGTGTCCTTGAGACCGGGAGGCCAGAACACGCTCCCAGCTCTGTCCTCAGACCAAGCTGTGTAATACTAGTGAAAGGCTTGGAGGAATTGCAAAGGAGAAGACTCCCTCACAAGTTCTGCTCTCTCTGGCCAACAGCATCCATGCCTAGTTTTTGCCAGCTGGGTGACTGTGGGCATGGTATTATAACTCAGGAGACCACAGTGCAAGGTTCAAGTTGCAATCGCCTCCAGGGCGCTTTGCTCTGGAGGTGCTTCGCGCTACTAAGTGGTGCTGCTAAATATCTCTAGGGGCCTAAGTGTCCTCGTTACCCAGGAAAAGGCTGTTACCCATCTAAGATGCACGGCTGTAGCCCTGCCGCAATACTGCAGGTGGGGAGAGGGAATGGTTTTGTGGGGCCTGGGGACTGTGCCAACACAAGTTGTGCCCACAGAAGGACAAGGAGAACTTCCCTGTTTATCACCATCCTGGATAAGGGCATGGGGTTTTTCGCCTGGCATCTCCTGAACATGGGAATGTCTATTCCATCAGCTCTGTGCTGACACGTTGGTGGCTTAAAATCTGCTTCCCCATGTAGGGCTGTTTCTCCTCAGCACGCATGCCTGGAAATAAAAAAGCAACCATATACCAATTTTATTCTAGACTTCTATGCAAATTAATGACAATTTTGCGGACACTCTCCAGGGTTAAATTCTTGACCTAAACTCAGCCAGTTTGGGGGGACCAGGGAATGCGTGGGCAGGAGTAAGAATTGGTTCAGAAGGCAAGGTCTCCTTTTTGGGCCTGGAAAGGTGGGAGAAGAGATGTCTAACGAGTGTAACAATGGTGGAACCGTTCCCACAATGTGGGCAGCCATGGAGGGAAGAAGAGCCAGATGGGCTTTTGACATCTATTTTGGGAACTGGCTGTAATTTTAACTGCCTTCAGCACAGCCCAGGCTCCTGTCTTGAACGATCTGTTCCTTCACAACAGGAGGAAGGGATTGCTCAGCCTGCTGTAATATATCTACTGCAAAATTTTTTTGAGATAACATTTAGATTAGAGACAACCACAATGGATGAATTGGTTTAAAAATGAAAGTGGCGGGTGTAGGTGTAATTATTTCTCCCTTTTCTTTGATGTGAAGATATTTAAATGTACATCTCATCCAACTAGAACTGACCTGGGGTCATTGAGATGAGGGTTACTAACGTAGTGCTGTCTCTTTTAAGTCTAGCAATACCTGTAGTGACACAGCTGTGGCTGAGCATCAGCATTCCCTCTCGAAACATGCCTGTTTTCAAGCATTTATGTAACTGTTGCTGGAATTTCCTCCTGACTGGTTGACACTTGTCAGATCTATTGAAACCATTTCAACAAATCAGGAGAAAAAATATTTTCTGTTGCCTAGAAAGAAAAAGTCTTTTTTTAAGTCTTTTTTTTTTAAAAAAAAAAAAAGGAAAACTAAAACCAGTTATAATTGAAGAGGTTACCCAGAGAAGCTGTGGACCCAACTGGGCAAAGCCATAAAAAACCTCAGCAGGAGGCTGTCTAGGTGCCTCTCAAGGTCCCTTCCAGCCTCAGTGGTTCTGTGATTATACAAACTGTGAGCCTTGGCAATGTGATAGCTATGTGCTCTCAAAAAAATTGTTTTAGAAATACAGCATTGGGAATAATGATGCCTGCTCAAGATTGGCAGTATGTCAAATGCTTGAGGTGAGACGGGATATTTATTTGCAACTTCCACACCATGCTGGAAGGAGCTGGTTTTTGATGGCAGTGCTGTACGTCTGTCAAAGAAATCGCACCACGTTGTTTATTGTATGTAGCGCATGCGTACATTGCAGTACACTTCTACAATACAGAATCATAGAGTCATAGAATTGCTGAGGTTGGAACGGACCTTTAAGATCATCAAGTCCAACCATTAACCTACCCTGACAAAACCACCTCTAAACCATGTCCCTAAGTACCACATCTACCCTTTTTTTAAACACCTCCAGAGATGGTGAATCCACCACCTCCCTGGGCAGCCTATTCCAATGTTTAATAACCCTTTCAGTGAAAAAATGTTTCCTAATATCCAATCTAAACCTCCCCTGACATAACTTGAATCCATTTCCTCTCATCCTATCACTTTTCACCCGGGAGAAGAGGTCAACCCCCACCTCTCTACAACCTCCTTTCAGGTAGTTGTAGAGGGTGAGAAGGTCTCCCCTCAGCCTCCTCTTCTCCAGGCTAAACAACCCCAGTTCCCTCAGTCGTTCCTCATAAGGCTTGTCCTCCAGACCCCTCAGCAGCTTTATAGCCCTAGAGTAATGTTCCTTTACGCATTATCTGAATTCATACTGATGTGACAGGCTGCTCTGTGATGCTGTGGATCTCCTTCTCCTCATCCCTCCAGCAGAGCCTGTAGGGTGCCCCAGAGATGGCCAGGAAATTTTCTCAATGGGCAAAGTTCTACTTTTTCGGAAGAATTGTGCTCAAGTTTGCCAGGATTCAGTTTGTCAAAAGCTGCAGTAAACACTAAATGTTATGGTGGCTATTTACTGGGTAGCATGCAGAGGGAAGTAGCAAAAGCCATGCACACTAAGTGAGAAGGCTGTTGTGCAAGCCAGTACATGGCAGCATATATAACAAGTGTTGATGCTAGGTTAGTGGTTTGGCTCAGTGGACCTTCAGATTTGAGCTACTGCCTCATCTCCCTCTCAAACAGCTTCTTCCCAGAGTGATATTAGACTGACTGTCCTCTAGGAATGAGTTGCATGGAGGAAAAGCCAGGGTTTCTCTGTGCCCATGTTCCCATTGCAAAGTGTCCTACTGGCTTCTTGGCTCCAGCTTCTTTGGAAAGGCATCATCTTTATAGCAGTGGCTGCCACTTGCTCGTGATTGCTGTTGGAACAGTTGCTCTCCAAGTACCCCTGCAACCCAGATTTCATTTTCATGAACGTTCCTGCCATGTCTGCCTATAATTAAAGCTGAGCAGCCAGTTAGAGCATCAGCAAAAGTCTGTGAATGCCAGTGCTGCAATTTGCAGTTGCCTGCATGAAATGAAACAATAATTTTGAATACGTGAACCTTCTCATGTGGTTGACTTGACACAGCATTAGTATTGGCTCGGTTCTGCTGTTGTCACCTTCTAACATGATTCTGTGCCATGTGAAATTACGCAGACAGGTCTGCAGAGTATAACCTCAGCAGCAGATATTTGCAAGACCAGGACCAAACTAAACCATAAAAAAATCTCTTCCATTTCTTTGCTTCCTCTTTCACATGCCTTTCCTACCACAACTTCTTATGTGTACCTTCACTAAGGCAGGCAATGTACTCTCCCATATTGTGCTGTTCTAATATTTCTTCATTCTATTCTGGTTCTTATGCCGCCCACATCAGTATGGTGTCTAACGATCACATACAGATTTGAGGGGAAAAGATTGAAAAAAAAAAAGAGAAAAAAAGCCCTGCTAATTAACACTCCTTTAGTGATGGAAGGGAGAGAAGGGAGATAAATTGTTCTGTTAGCGTTTAATTTTTGAAAAGCACTCAGTGTAAAGGTTTTGGGAGGAACTTTCTAAATACTTTGCTTAATAAAGCGGCAATTATGTGAAAATGAGAATAGACGATGATTGCAGAGACAATGGAATGTGATTTCTGAGAAAAAAACCCCACTGTGCAAACTCAAGTCTTCTAACATCAAAGAGAGTATGGCATCGATGCAGCATTGATAAACTACACTCAAGGAAAGCAAAATGCTAGGTAATGGCCATCTGCCAGTCACTGTAGATTAAAAGATACCTTTTTGTTGTCTTTTGAAGTTGGAACAGAAAGAAAGATGTTTTACTGAACAAGATTATAGGAAAGGGCATTCCAGATAGTGAGCCCTTAATCTCGTAGATATGGAAATCAAAAGATATATGGGGGGGCTACCCGTCTATCTGCCTATATGTATGGTAGTCATTACTCAGCTGTGCAGTTGGAGTTTGGGGTAAATTAGCATGAGAAGATGAGAATGGAGGATGACTGTGGGAAGCAGCTATGGCATGTAGCTTCCCAAAATTACGTGGTGGTTCTTTGTTGTTAGTGTTCAGAGATGGAAATGAGATTTCAGTGATTGAGCAGCAGCTAGTAACTATGTAGACAAGATTAAAACAAATTGTAATTCAAGATATTCAGTGCCATTTCTAATGGCTTTTCTTGTGTCTTATTGTAATATTCCAAATAAACATAGACCGAGAGAGACAACATCTTTTCTCTCATTACAAACTTCTCCTACAATTACCAGTAGCAAACCAAATACCTCATTTCAGTAGCACCTAGGAAGCATGAATGAACTTTGATCTTAGCTCCGTACTTCAGTACAAGCTTTCACAAGAACACTCAGTACTGATACACTTTACCATTTAATTCTTAACACAGAGAAAAGGCTGAAATAAAATAGGATACAGAATGTACAAAGACAGCACAGGCAGAAATGTAGCATACTGCAACATGATGTTGAAAATATTTTTATCATAGCTGTACATCTAGTTCTCAAAAAAAACCCCCAAATCTCTAGTGCCTTTTTTCCTTAAATTTGTATTTAAAAACTGATTGGATTCAATGACTTCTGGTTCACACAAAAGGAACTGGAAGAAAAAAACAGCATACATAAAAGAATACGGGGTATTACCTTTTCAGTTTTAATAAACTCACTGGCAGCTGCAAGAAGCAATGATGAAAAATTATTCTAAGGCAATTTATATCTTATATCTGATGCCAGGTGAAAACTAAGCAACAACTGAGACACTAAAATATGCTAGGTTAAAGTATAAGGAAATGAGGGCTTTTCCCTGCTCTACCCATGAGTCAATAATTGGAGTTTATACCTAAATAATACAATGAAGGGTGCATTAGAGGTAGCACGGATATTTATAAAACTCAAAAACATGTAGGGAAGGATTCCATGCTGGAAGTGTATAGAAAAGCAAGATCTGGCTGAACAGAGCCAGGCTTGCCTGCACAGAGATAAAAACAAATATTTGGACGATGGCACTGCAGCTTTTGTATTATTAAACATACCTACCATTTAGAAAAAAAATATCTCTTCCATATTGGAGGAGTCTGTTCTTCCTAGGGAATCCAGCTGAGTATACTTCAATGTCTTCCTTGAATCGTGTTAGGGCAGATTTTTCTGTTACTATTGTTTGCAGCGAGCATGGGACGTTATGTTGTGGAGGGGTAGACGTATCCTTTGAAGCCTCCTTTTTTGTTGTTTTTGGGCTTGAGGGTGTTTCTTTGAAGGCTGGTGCTAATACGTCTGTGAGCACGCACCCTTGTGAGCTGCATTGATCTGAGTTAGTCTTGCCTGGGCTATATGAATGTCAACAACTTAAGAAAAGAATGGAGCGATTCTTTCAACCCTCAGATGTCTGCATAAGGGTGAGGAACTGCAGAGATGCCTTCCATGGTATAGAGGATATTGTGCAAGAGGGAGGATTTGGGGAAACAAGGTAGTACGTGTATATCCTCTGCCTTATGGTTAGTGGCAGGGGGACGGGACTTGTGCAGGCAACAAAGGGGCTGGAGAGAAGCAAGAGAGCTGAATAAGAAAAGAGCATGCCTGACATCAGAGAATCCACTTCTCTACGGCTGGGCAAATTGGTGCACGTCCATGAAATATCTCATGTCAAAATCCCCATGTGTCCTCAAGCCTTGAGATGAGTACACTGGAGGGCTGAGGGAACGCCAGGAAACATTCATCTGAGGAAGGCAGTCGTACCTGCCCAGGGGCACTTCCACATGCTCCCTGTGGGAGAGTGCTGGCGTGCAGCTGGGTCCCTGGGCAAACCAGCAATGTTGACCTTGGCCACCCCCTTGCTGGCTTACTTCCCACCTTGGCTTGAGATTTGGATTGCTTAACTAACTCCATGCTACCACATGCCTGCTGCAGGACGGGTGACATTGCAGGTCAGGCAACACAGCATGCGCATAAGAACTATGCAGGAACTATGTGTAAGGGCCTTATGGATCTCAAGAGCTACATGTTTTCTATCCTTACAGGACTGTAGGGACCTTCGGGTCTTGCGGTCCATGACGAGACAGCGTAAAGGTACTAACACCAATTCTCTTTCCCCTCTAAAATTCACCTGCACCATATCCAGCCCAAATACCAGGTGCAGCAGGGAACACTCTGCCCTGACTGCAGAATTATTTCCTTCTGCCATTAAAAGAAATTTTAATGCACAGCAAGCTCCATTGAAGTGCAAGTGAAGGGCCCATTTCATGAAAGATTTAGGCACCATCTCGGTGCATACTTTTGATTTGTACAGCAGGGAGTTTGCACTTGGGAAGAAAAAGGGTTGGGGGGAGGACTTTAAATGACAGCTTTTTTCCTCATTCATTTTGCATTCAAAAGCCCAAATATATTTTCTCTCTCTCTAGCCTTGATTTATGACCTTATAAAAATGAGATAGAATCAGCCCAGAAAGAAACAAAGGTTAGGTCTTCCCAGAGCCTGAAGCCTTTGTGTAAGTCCCTGAAGAACAGCTGTGCAAATTACATTTGCTGCTATCAGATAAAGTGGAGACAGAGCGCAGTTTTTCTAGCAGGATCTGGACAAGATTCCATTTTATTTTGTCATTTTGAATGCAGGTTTGATTTTGTTTGCTGGTAATCACCGTCTTTAATGTTACCTTGCTAAAAATGGCTATTGCAGGAGAACTCGCATCAATACGATATCAGTACAGGCAGAAAGAGAAACATCCTGTTTATGTGAATGTCCCTAACAAAAGGAGTCAAGATCTAAACAGATAGAAGAGAATGCCAGTAACCATGAAACAAACTACATGCCAGATGTTAGTCATGTTGCTTAGAGCACTAGAGCACTACTAGAAGTTGATCAGATATTATGTTGATGAGTGCAGCTTATGAACCTGTAGATAAGGAAAGAAATAGTTGTCATTTGCATGATTAAAGGCTCATGCAGTACTTCTACATTAAATCATAAATAATTCCATTTTACCTGATTGTATGAATTAAAGGCTTACATTTTAGGGCATTCACTTTCCTTTCTCTGCAAATTCATACAAAGCATTTTAAAGTAGAAATTAGTTTTATTTTATAGCTGAAAAGAGTCACAGAATAATTAAAAAATTTAGGTTGAAAGGGGCTTCTGGAGGTCATCTGGTCCTAGACCCTGCTCAGAGCAGGGCCAGGTTCAAAGTTGAATCAGGTTGCTCAGAGCTTTGTCTAGTTAATTTTGATTATCTCTATGGAGACCACACATTTTTTCCAGACAATCCTTCCATTGCTTAACCACCTTTGCAGTGAAATTGTTTTCCTTCCATCCAGTCAACATTTCCCTAGATGAAACTTGTGTGTCTTGCCTCTTGTCCTTTCACTATGCACCTCCAAAAAGCGTCTGGCCTCATCTTCTCTGTAATCCCCCAAATGTCCTGGCAGGCCACTGTAAGGTCCCCCTGAAGCCATCTCTTTTCTAAGCTTGTTGTGGTTTAACCCCAGTCAGCAGATAAGACCATGCAGCCACTTGCTTACTCTCCCCGGTTGGGATGGAGAAGAGAATTGGAAAAGTAAAAGTGAGACAATACAGGGGTTCAGATAAAGGCAGTTTTATATGTAAGGCAAAAGCCATGCGCACAAGCAAAGCGAAACAAGGAATTCATTCACTGCTTCCCATGGGCAGGCAGGTGTTCAGCCATCTCCAGGAAAGCAGTGCTCCATCACGCGTAACAGTTACTTGGGAAGACAAACACCATAATTCCAGATGTCCCCCCTTCCTTCTTTTCCCCCAGCTTTATATACTGAGTGTGACGTCACATGGTATGGAATATCCCTTTGGTCAGTTGGGGTCAGCTGTCCCAGCTGTGTCCTGTCTCAACTTCTTGTACTCCCCACTAGCCTGCTCACTGGTGGGGCAGTGTGAGGAACAGAAAAGGCCTTGACTGCTTAGCAACAACTAAAACTACCAGTGTGCTATCAGCACTATCAACACCAGCTACTAGCAAAAAAGTTAACTCCATCCCAGCTGAAACCACAACAGGGCTGAACAAGCCCAGTTCCTTCAGCCTTGCCTCACTGGGCAAGCGCTCCAGCCTCAGCCGTCATGGTGGCCCTCCATTGAGCCCGTTCACTGGCACCTACGTCCCTTTGATATCTGCGCATCAACAAAAGTCACTCAGTCTTCTGCCTGTATTTAATGCACTGGGTTCATTTTAAAGCCATCTTTGAATTAATGTGACACAGCTGCAAGTGCAAAACCTCAAGCTTCTCTGCTGAGGCTTTAAAGAGGGCAGATACAGCATAAATATAATGGCAGGAAAAACAAGCAGAAAGGACTTTTTAAAACCACAGGTAGGTGTACTTTTTGTAAATTCGATTTTTTTAAAAGCACGTAAGGAATGAAGGTCAAGCTGGCATCACAGGCAATCACAAACCAAAACTGTCCCAAACCCACAAAAACTGAGGCAGAGGAATATAAAGTTATATCTCTGCACATCTGGTTTACCTCCCCAAGGTGGAGAAGCAACCACTGTTTCTGTCACCTCCTTCCATTGCCTTTGCCCGCTGGTGGCAGGCAGCAAGTGTGAGAAGTTTTGCCGAATATGGAGCAGCTCCAGGCATCCTCAAGTGGAAGTGGCGGACACTTTTCTCTGCCCCCTTCCCTCTGCCATTTGCTAGTCGCTGTGTTTCATGGCCCTGCATTTGGGTTTATGCCTTATAGACCTGGCGGATTTAGCCCCGACGCATTGGAAAGGCCGGGCTGCCATGCTGCGTCATGCCTGCAGGCCCTGGGCCAGGGAGGATTAGCAGGGGGGAAAACAGAAGATTTTCCAGAGGAAAGCCCCTGACAAACAGCCTTTTGGGAAGAAAGCCAGGCTCAGATTTACATCTATGGTCCTAAGTTGAGAATAACGGGAAACTCCAAGTGCGATATTTGCTGGGTGAACGTGCTGCACCACAGGATAGCTAGACCACCTCCATGGTGACACTCTCTGCAGCTCTCAGCCCACTGCCGAGGGGCTTTGGTTCCCCTGTCTCATTCTGCTGGTCTCTGCCTTAGGTGAGACCAGCCCTGTAAGTGTTAGGGCACCATGTTGCCCCTGGGGACTCTCCAGCTCCCCATGTGCCAATGCCAAAAAAAACCTGTCTACCTCATACGCCCCAGGACTGGCGTGCTTCCCCTCATGGTCTGCACCAGATCTAATCCGCTGCTGACAGCCATCGCCAGGATGACCGGTGCCCAAGTTCTCTGGAGGACAAGATTTCAGCACAAAAAGCACAATCATTTGTAGCTGAGCAGATTGATTTGTACTTGTCGACATGTAAATGGTTCGGAATAGCTACATGGGTCCTCCTCAACGCTGCACGTGGCAAAGAGCTTAACTGCTTGAAAGCTTGGCTTCCCCTGCCTCCCCCAGCTAAACTCTGGATATTGCCTACTATTAGAAAAATGGCTTCTCCTATAGTTCTGGACCATATGGCTATGTTAGCATTATTACTGGGATTAAGGACTTTCAGCCATCTGCTGAGCCATCAGCACCAGTTCCTGCCTGTCCGCTGCCCCGGCTCCACCACCGCAGGCTGCTCCAGGAGCAGAGCGTGTCCCTGGGAGAGGGGGATTTCGCTACCCAACCTCAGAGCTGGGAATAGGGTGAGCTGGCTGTGCCACTGATTACTGATTCAGCATGGGCCAAGCTTCTCAAGAAGCTGAGAAACCTCCTCTCCCTGCATATGAGATGAGGCTGACACCCAAGAAGGCTAAAAAGTTTGGCCTCATTAGCGAAGACGCCGTTCCTCTCTCGCTCCGTTACTGCCACTATCCCTGAATTTTAGGCTAACCACAAAAATCTCAGTTTCTGCAAGGCCTCTTTTCTTGTATTGGAATGAACAATGTCACCAACACACCTTGAAATATAAGCTTCTGGCAAGGGGAAAAAAAAAAAAAAAAAAAATCAAGCCATATGAAGACTTTATTGTTATTTTTATAAAATTCTAGATTGCTATAGTTTTCAGGTGAAGACTATTCCAGCTTGCACAGGCAAATTAGTCTACCCATAGCAGCTGTTTTTAAATAGATTGTACACAACACAGCCCAAACACTGTCCAGTCAGCATTAAAGAAAAAAAAGGCTAATGAGGTGCAACAGAAGCACCTCAGCCTGGCAACACAGAGAACCGCAACTAATGAAGCACCAATGCTGCATCTCGGGTGAGCAATCTCTGTAAGTTTTCAAACTCTTTGTTCCCAATTTAAATATTTTAATATTAATTTATTCTAATGTCATCTCAAGTGAATAATGAATGATATCAGAATTGTGGTTTAAAAAACCTCCAACAACAAAAAAAATACCAGACTCACTCTCATAGATCAGCCTGCCCTGGTTCTTAAAACACAGAACAACAATTTTAAGCAGAAAACCTCTTTATAATGGACTCCCCAAAGGCTATTCAGCCAACTACAATAATTTTATGTTTACCTTGAAAGCAGTCATTAGTATAGGCTAATAATATCTAAAAACATCCCTAAAACCTGTGGTTATGGGTGAAATAACTTCTGTAGTCCAAAATGAATTCAGTAGGAAATGCTGTAATAAGAACAAGGGTGTAATAAGTAACAATTAACATACAGGCAAAATGCACCAAAAGTACAGACAGGGTAGGATATTCCTGAAAGTCCCTGCATCATTTTTCTTGTGACTGCAGTGATTATTCTTCCTGCCCCTCTAAAACAGTATAATGGATGTTTCTCAGGGTTTCTACATAAGTCACTCCCAAAGCAAAAAGAACCCCAATAAATTCTGAACTGCTCATTTGCATTTTCTGAGGCAGTCAGAAAACGTCAGCCAGTTCTTATGTTTGACCTCCAAACGGTGTTTCCACTTAAATTAGTTTATCAAAGCATAAAGAGAAGATTAATATTTTCTTTTTTCAGCTTCTCAGACACCTTTACTTCTTTAAAAAACAGTACCAGATTAAAGCGATTTCCCCCTCTGCATAAGAGGTCAAAAAGAAATTTAGAAAATAAAGCTAAATAATTCTTTTCATGGCCTATTTTAACTACTACCTTGCTGAAGTTATAATTATACTGCTATAACAGGGTAGAGGGCTGGCCGTCATACACTTCTGGATACTAGAATGACTTGGCATAGTATATGCAACACTTTTAATAGAGGGTTAGCTTGCCTGTGACCATCAGAAGCGTGCCGTCACAGGCTCACCAGCTCCTTAGACTGACATAAGCTGGCGCAGCCATGAAAGGAGCATCGGACTCTCCTGCTCCCGGATGCCGCTGTCACCTCTCTGCTGCCAGAACGACCATTCGCAGTGGACTAAGCTGAAAAACTGATCCAGCTGCAAATTAACTAAAACAGTTGGTCCCATAACCAGTACGTTCCCCCATCCAGCACAATGGCATTTGAATCTGGCTTTTTTGCTTCTAGAGCACCTCATCCCTTTTTGTTCAATCGAAGAGGGCAGTGTCTGTTCCCACCGTAGACTCCAATTCCACATCGTTCTCTGTGCTGCGCTCATTTCTCCTTCCTCCCAAGGACACTGTCAAGATTAAGAACCATTTGTGTGTCTGCCTGAAACCTTCTCTCTTAATTCTATCTTAACTCCATCTACCAGTCTAAGAAAAATATTCTCTCTCCCTCCAAAATCTGCATCTTTTTTCCCCTCTGTGGTCAATATTAGAAGAAAGTGGTTTTAGATGACATATACATACTGTAGAGGACATTTTAGCCCAGAGTACATTACCACAGCAGACAACACTTAAAGTACCATCATTCCCTAAAGGCCTGGTGAAATCCCTGTCAGCTACTGCTGAACAACTCCAGAGAGGAAGGACTGTTTGCTTTTGGCATCGTGAAGGAGTGACTGACACATGAAAGTTTGTAGAATCTGTGAACAGGCCATGAGCTGGTCTTCAAAAAGAATAGCTTAGTAAGGACATTTCAGCTCTGGTGTATCTGGACGTATTCAAAACTTCACAACCCAGCACATGTAGTTCCAGTGCAGACAATGGTCCTGTTGTATATGTTATGAATGTTATGTTCAGTTATCCTGATTTCTTCCTGAAACTGGGGGATCTTATTTTAAAAAGAAAATTAAAGTAATGTCAGCAATGTCTGCAGTCTTCACAGAAGTATTTCCTTGATCTTAAGTCAGCACTTTGTGTGTTACAATTACTTTTTTTCCCCCCATCTGTCTTCCTAACAGCAAGTAATGAGAAACAATTTTAGGGAGGTGGAGGGAGCAAGAGGAGGTAAGATACTGTCTTTAGGAGTAAAAAGAGATATTCCGAGAATGGGAAATCGGTCTGAATTTGGTTGTCCCACCAGGTAACAAGCTCCATAGCCTGGCTTCTCATGTGAGAAGTCAGGGAACCTGCACTTAAGTGTTTCCTTATGTGCCAGTTCAGTGCATGAAATTACTGTGAATATTTTTTTTATTTATCTATGAGTTCCCATCACCCTGACATCAACATTTCCAGTCCTGTAGCTGGACTGTTGTCACCGAGTCTACTAATCTCATCCACAGATCTGTGACAGCTCTTCCCAATGAGCATTGCATTTGGTGGAAAGGAGACAACATGGTCCAGGAAATCATCTTCGTTTAAGAACTGCTGCCTCACTAAGGGAAGAGTTGCTTCTGGTTTTCCCTTCATCACAGCTGTGGTGGAAGACTGTACATAGTCCTTCTATACCAGCCTGCTTGCGTGAGTAGTATTAAACAAATCACACATTTTGGATGAGGCCATGGGAACTGCTGGATTGCCTTGTGGCTATTGCTGCTGACTGTAATGTAAGACTGCCAGGTTTCGACACACCAACTGCTCAGGTTCTTTAACAACAAAGTAGTAAAAGACAGGTTTCAAATACGAGTCATTCAGCCAAAGCATCATCAATGCATTACTGTTCCGAAAGGTAAGGAGAGGTAATCAAGGAAAGTGAACCAAGAGACAAAGGGCTGCACTCTGGCTCTCTTTTCCTGGATGCAGCTGAAGCAGCAACACCCCTAAGAAATCAGTCTCTCACTCCCTGTGTGCCGATGCCAAAAAGCCTGTCCACCTCGCACATCCCCGGATTGGGGTGCTTCCCCTCATGGTCTGCACCAGATCTCATCCGCTGCTGACAGCCATCTCCAGGACGAACAGTGCCTGGATGCAGCTGAAGCTGCAACACCCCTAAGAAATCAGTATTCAGTAGTGCAACCAGAACTACCCATCACAACAGAATATCATTAATATCCAATGCATAGATGGCTGAGGCCTTACTACTGCACCTCTGCTTCTGCAAGGATCAAAGCACTCTGAAATGGATCAAATTAATTATTAATAACCATTGCCTATACCCCACCAGCATGAAATTACTCATTTAACTTTAATCAAAGTTAAGTCTCAGTTTTCCAAGACCAGAGTTTTTATAAACTTTACTGCAAAATCACAATGTTCTAAAGATGTTTTTCCAATGCTATTTACAGTTTGTTTTTCAGGACATCCTGAAAGAGTTTGTTCTCTTCATTGCTTGCCTCACACGGGTGAATTACACAGCAGTAGCAGTTGCAGGATGCACAACCACAAGCAGTCAGTAACACAATAGCTGCTGAGCAACTTGACCTAACAGTATCTACATCTTAAGACTGGAAGTGTAATACATTGGCAGAAGCTATAGGAGGACATACACGAGACTAGAAAGCAAGACAGTGACTTATAGTTCAGACATGGATTCCCTTCACAGATTATGTTAGTTTTAATCTCTTCAGACGCAATCTTTCCTCTTCCTTTATGTGCAGTCCCTCTGTAGAGGCAGAGTTCACAAGGATCGTTCACAGTTTCACCCTTTTCACCCTCCCTGGCACTCCCCCAGGGTCCCTGGCTTTAGCACACTCCACCACTAGCCAAGCAAGGCTAGATGCAACTCTCCAGAACCTGTCAAAGAAACATCAACACTCAGCCAGAAGAAATCAAAGAAGCCATGAACCAGAATGTTATTCCAGAGGAATTCTCTATGGGAGCGCATAGATTATCTTAATGGCATTGTTGGCTCAAACACAGTTCACAGAGTTTGGCACTTCTGAGTTCTGCCTCCCCAGAGGAAGCCCATAGGGACCTTGTTCTCATATTTTCGTTGCATTTTTACTTTGACTCAAGATGCATCTAACTGATAGGACATACTAGGTTCACAGAGCTAGTAGACTAATTTTTCTGAACATGGTCTTTAGAGGTTTTTGTCCTGGGAATATGGCAACTTCCTATCATATCGCAGTAACCATCAGTAAAATAGCTGACCTAAATCTTAATCTACTCTTAACATTACTATCATCTCAAAATCAGAATGAGTTCTAGCGCTAATCACACATCCTTGGAGATTCTGACCTTTAAGAATTAAATTATTTGAAAGAACATCAAAAACATGAAGAAACCAGAAATATCTGCTTTCCCAGTTGAAAGTAATTTATTATGTGGGGACAGCTCAAGATTCCTTAAGAAATTTTTTTTTAAAAATTGAACGCTTTCCTGAAATAGCCCAACATATAACCTTAAGAACATTTATGGTAAGCAACTTACATCAATGACAAACACTGGGAGAGGACATGCTAGCAGAATCTCTACAAGGACCTCACCCCTACCACGAAGCACTGAAGAAGCATTTCTGAGGGCTGCAACCTTCCACCGGCATTTTCTCCAGAAATTTGAGGGCCCAGCAGGGGACTGCAGGTGGGAAGCTGCACTGACTGGGAGCAGAGCAGTTTGGGCAACAATAATGGCGATGTTTTAATGACTTGGCCAACACTACTGAAAACAAGAACAACTGTCTGTATTTGTTTGTATTCCACTGAAGGCACACAGCACATTATGTGGCACATTAGACTTAAAAGCTCCCAGTGTACGCGATGAATTATGCAGCAGTGTTTATTGAACAATTTTACTAATAAGCCATCTTAGATTTAAATAATAATAATTCTGCATGTAAGGCATACAGTAAAAATGATTCATGCATTCTAAGTGCCTGGAGCAAAGCGTATCTTCCTTAGCAGGAGGTTTACGGGGAGGCGACAGCTGAGGGTTTATCAGCTGTGCAGAAGAATGGGGACAGGGGAACAACACGTCTCTAGTGCCTCTGCTGTTTCAGCCATCCTAGAGCCAGCCTTGTGGTGGCAGCTCAGGACTGTAAATGTTATGAGTGTGAGGCTTCACCACTGAGAGTAGCTACTGGCCTTAGCTGGCAGCTGCATGTCATTCTTTTATGTACATCTAGTGCTAAATGCAGCCAGAGATAAACAGCAGCTGATGAAAAACAGCTGAGAACTGCGAGATGGTGACAGGAGAATGTATTGATTTTGGTCCCATTACATGGGGATCACCCAAATATTTCAAGCAGCCCATCAGGAAGGAAAACCAGAATTTTGCATGTGCTTTATGGTTTTAATGACTTGTGTATTAGTATAATACGTAACATTATAATTTGCTGCAATTATATAATTACAGCAATATTACAAAATATTATAATGCATCAAATTGGTATCATAATGTTACATAATTAAAATCTGCAATATAATACATGAACTGATTTGTATACTATGTAACATTACATTAAAATGTTACATTCTGACGTTTCCCATGATCCAATTGCAAATTGCCAGTTAAAGCATTCCCTTAAACCCCAATCCACAACTTGCTTCTGCTTTCCAACCTACCTTAATTTTTTTTTTTTTTTTCTCCTATCTTCATCACATAGCTTCTGCCTAACCTGGCTTGCACACTGGCTTGTGTTCCATCACAATATTTTTGCCTTGGCACCCGTGGCATTCTAATCTGGTCCTGGTGCATTATAAACCGTTTTGAATTAATGAAGAATTGTTAAAGAACAGGATCACAAAACTACATAAAAATAAAGCTTCTCCACCACTTAGGATCTGGCTTTGTCTTTCCTGCTAACTAGAAAATAACAATTTTTTGGAACTATTAGTGGAGCATAGAAACGTCCTTTAGTTTGAGTAATATACTGCAAATTAGCATATCTGCTTGCTGATTGTTGAGCATATCTGGAACCAATGGATCAGCTACAGTCCGTAACAGTCTCCTTATAGCTCTATTAGTCATGACAAGGATGGAGCCTTGCCCTGGGTCACCCAAGGACCTGCAGTCTCCTTTCCAAATTTGCTGTCTGCTTTGCACACTCCTAGCCAATCTCCCAGAGCTAACAATCACTTCTTTTTTCTAGATTAATTTAGCAATAATGTCTAATAATTGGGTAGTTGTTTTGTACTTTGCCAATTTAAATTCAAACACATCATCTCTATTACTGTCACCTATGGACTGTGTTTCAGTTTTAGCTAACTTTAAAAATATGGTCATTCCATGTTTCCCCATAAGTTTGCATGGAATTATCCATGTAAATAAGGGAGAAAATCCCAGAGCTAGCCACAAATTTTGTTAAAACTTTTCTCATGGATAGTTGAAAGGTTTTAAAGTTTTACTAGAAATCTCTAGTATTTCTAGGAAATTATTAATTTTTTCCTCAGAAAATAAAATAATCAGGGAGCATTCCAAAGCACAATTTAAAAAGCCCATCTTTTTAGTAAAAAAAAAAACCAAAGTTTTGACTACAGGAAATGAGAAACTGGGATTTCCTACAACACCAAGTTGGATTTGTAGCTTGGGTGGCTGAATGCCCCCTCTGAATTACAAGTTCCCGCCAGACTAGACTTGTCATCAAGCACTGCCGACACAGGACTCCCGTGGTGGCTGAGCCAAACAACCGGACAGGGGTGATACCGTCCAGCTGCAAAAAGAACAAGCCAGATGCGTTTCCAATAGCATCTTCAATGTTTTTGAAGTTTTCCATTTTAATTTTAACACAGAAGTAGAACTTTATATAGAATTTTTGAATACTCTACTGTGTGAATGTCTTTTCTTTCCCCCTCATGAGCTCCAGTAACTTCTCCTGGCTGAAGGTAAAGCCGAGAGCTCAGCACCTCAGAGCACTCAGCAGAATAAAGCACCAACTCTGATCATAAATGATTCAGCATTTGACCAAAGGGCATAGCTGAAAAGACTAACTTTGAACTTTTCTCTGCTTAATTTAATTTGCATTCAATGCCTTTCTGTTGCTCTCTGTTAATACAGCCTACTTGGCATTTTTGTCAAGTAAATCTTCCTATTTTCCCCCCCCTCCTCTGTCACTTATATCCCATTCATTGCAAGAGAAATGGACAAAAAAAAAAAATAATCTTTTAATTAATCCAGAAGATTTCTTTCAACTCCCTCTAACTCCTCTTCCCTCTGTTAGTGTAATGTTTTATACATTTCGGCCTAGATTTTGTGACAAGATCATGCCTTTCTGGGGAAAGATTTCCCAAGCCCATTTGTGTTTCAGTATGGGACGGGCGAGCCGCCTTGCTCCCTGTTCCCTCTGGGAAGCCCCGCTCAGGCCGTGCTAATCACCTTGGATACCTGTTCTGACGAGATGGGTGATTCTGGTTTCTGACCTGAAATACTTTAAAGAGGCCAAATTATTATAACACCACTGAACAGTCACCCTGTGACAAATCAAATCCAGAGGACAGGTTTGGCTGAGTAACTCAATTCACCAGACACACGTGAAAATTTCTGGTCATCGTGGGCTGGTGTTTTAAGTAGCGATTAGTACTTAAATAATACTAGTTATATAGAACCATTTGATATTTAGATTCCTACCTCCTTACCATAACCTCTCTATCTGCTTTCTTGAAACCTAAATATTTATTATCCTCGCCTACCTTGCTGGCACGCTCTGCTTTTAACTTAGCTAAACTTCACCTCCTCTTCCGAGTCCCCTTCGGCTGCCGGAGAAACCAGCCCGCTAGCTCAGCGGGCGTTAGCGCCTCTGGCAGGCAGGGGAGGCTCCCACGGTGCGTTTTCCCACGCAGAGCCGTGTCCGTGGGCCGGGGCAGAGCGGGACGCGGCGGCGGGGAGCGCAGGGCGGGCGGGTGGCTCCACCTAGTGCCCGCTCCTCCCCGGCTCGCAGGAACGGCCCTGGAGCTCCAGGCACGGCGGGGTGGAAAGCTGCTGCCACGCAGAGTGGGTGCTCACCGCGTGTGGAAACGCCGGCTGCGTTAGCCAGCCGCTCCGGGGGCGGGCAGGAGGGGGTCCCCTTGCCCGGGGTGACAAGGGAGGCTATGGCCCCGTGAGGAGTGGGGCTGGAGGGTCCGCTCGGAAGGCACGCGAAAGGTGTAGCAGAAAAGCCTCTCGCCTCTTTCTCCCCAAGGACACCTTACCGGCTAGCATTTGGGGGAAAGCTCCTGCGGTTTGGCTTTGGGAATTTTTTCCTGCCATAATTACACGCAGCTATACTTTTAGCCCCTCCGTTAAGTGCGTATTAGGTCCCCTGAGAGCTTTTTTTTTTTTCTCAATAGCTTATTAGAAGGTTTTTTCATCCTTTATTTTTTCTTTACTTAGCTGTTATTCATTTAATGTTACCCCAATTTTTATGACAAATCTTCTCATGAAATTCACCACATGCAAACTAAAATATCTTTTTGACATTACTTCTGTGAAATTACTGCTATTTTGTCCTTATTCCCAGTTGCTTTATCATCTGTACTCAAGTTTGGCCTGATACAACTTTGTAGTGTTCCCAGTTTTACCTAACTGACACCTGAGACATCACCCAGCAAACCCGGATAACATCACTGCATGGACACACTTAGTCACTAGCGTGTACCGTGCCCATGAACTGGTATAAAGCAAGTTTGGTGAAATCAGTCATTTCCCCAGACCCCTCCTCTGAACGCAGCTGAGCACATCATGTGCTGCTGTCACTCCCATACCTCAAAAAGGTTTGTGTTTTCTTTAACCAGTATTTTCCTCTGATGTCAAAATACTTCCTGTTGAAAACATGTGGAGATATATATATTGCCATACAATACAGTGGTTTTTTTTCCTCTAAAACAAAGACTGGTCAGGCTCAGTGTGTTCAGGACTGGGGGGTCTCCACTGCAAGAGGAGACGGGTCAGAAATCAATCTCACCTCATGTCTTTACTGATTAAGGCTTCTCCCATAAACGTTCATATAAAATCTTGATTATGGGTTGGGATTTGTACACAGCTACTAAGAATCAGCCAGCCAGCTGCTCCACCAGGTAGCAGAATTTAACAAGCTTTCGACAAAGCTGTGGTTAACACTACACTGCTGCAGCCCGCAGGCAGGGCCAGCAAAGAGCCGGCAGCTGCTGCTGCAACACCCAGGGAAGAGTGGTAGCAGCCGTACCAGGGAGGTCCATACCTGGGGGAAGAAGGTTTTTGAAGCCCTTGCTCCACTGCAAGCACTGTACCCCTGCAGGGACTTAGCATGTGCAGGAGCCACTGCACAGCCGCATCCCAGCTGGCCACCAGTTTCTGCGTGCAGAGGCAGGCAGCAGGGACCCATACAACCCTGCTCAAGCTCCAGCCACCCTCAGCTGTCCTCCAGAGAGCTAACCCAGCTCACGACAGCATGAGATGAACTGGCGCTACGGCTGGCAACCATTTGGTTTTGTGTTAGAGGATGAGTGGACTGGAACTACTGAAAACCTACAATATTCCCTGCATACAAGAACATGTGTCTTCTGATCTGCAAATAGAGCTGCAACAACACCGGGCAAGACTAGCATTTTAACCACAAGATTCACACCAAAAGTACATACTATGATTTTACATTCATATTAGTCTACCACTAGTTCCTTTACCACCTCACAATACCTTTTACAGTGATCTGATGCCTCAAATGTTCCAGTTTCTGCTCAGCAAGTCAGTACTGGGACCTGTATATTCAACATCTTTGTCAGCGACATGGACAGTGGGGTAGAGTGCACCCTCAGCAAGTTTGCTGATGATACCAAGCTGTTTGGCGAGGCAGACACACTGGAGGGGAAGGATGCCATCCAGAGGGACCTGGACAGGCTGGAGAGGTGGGCCCAAGCCAACTTCATACGGTTCAACAAGGCCAAGCGCAAGGTCCTACATCTGGGTCGGGGCAATCCCAAGCACAAATACAGGCTCGGTGGGGAATGGCTGGAGAGCAGCCCTGTGGAGAAGGACCTGGGGGTGATGATTGACGAGAAGCTCGACATGAGCCAGCAATGTGCGACTGCAGCCCAGAAGGCCAGCCGTATCCTGGGCTGCATCAAAAGAAGTGTGGCCAGCAGGTCAAGGGAGGTGATTCTGCCCCTCTACTCCGCTCTCGTGAGACCCCACCTGGAGTACTGCATCCAGCTCTGGAGTCCCCAACATAAGAAGGACATGGACCTGCTGGAGCGTGTCCAGAGGAGAGCCACGAGGATGATCAGAGGGCTGGAGCACCTCTCCTATGAGGAGAGGCTGAGAGATTTGGGGCTGTTCAGCCTGGAGAAGAGAAGGCTCTGGGGAGACCTTATTGCAGCCTTCCAGTACCTAAAAGGGGCCTACAGGAGAGCTGGGGAAGGACTTTTTACTAGGGCATGTAGTGGTAGGACGAGGGGGGATGGCTTTAAGCTGGAAGAGGGCAGGTTTAGATTAAACATTAGGAAGAAGTTTTTCACTTTAATGGTGGTAAGGCACTGGAACAGGTTGCCCAGAGAGGTTGTTGAAGCCCCGTCCCTGGAAGTGTTCAAGGTGAGCCTGGACATGGCCTTGGGCAACCTGGTCTAGTGGGAGGTGTCCCTGCCTATAGCAGGGGGGTTGGAACTCGATGATCTTCAAGGCCCCTTCCAACCTAAACCATTCTATGATTCACCTTATAGGAAAGCCTGGAAACAAATTTGGCTTGCACTGAAATGACTCAAAAGCTCCCGGTTAACCTCAATGAGAGTTCTGAACTACGTAAAGCCCATTCTGCTATGCAGGAACCAAACGTGGGAGAAGGGGCTCATAAAAGACTCAGTTCCTGGCTGAGTTCAAATGCAAAAGGAAAGCACACAGAAGGTAGAAGCAGAGACAGGCTACCCAGCAGTGTGTTTACAGCAGTGAAGCTAGAAAGGCCAAGGCTCAGCTGGGCTGGAACTTGCAGAAGGCAAGTAGGTCAGCAAGAAGGACTTCCATAAGTACATTGGCAGCAAAGTAAAATCTAGAGAAGACACAGCCCTGCTGTGTAGTGGGGCAGGCAACCTAGTGATAAAAAACATGGAGTAGGCTGAAGTACTCAACGCTTTTCTTTCTGGCCTTAGGTTTCAACAGTAAGGTCTTCCACCCAGTCTCCCGTTTCCCTGATCCTACTAGCCTAGACTGTGGGAGCAGCAAGGGGAGGGCTACTCCAGTAGGGAGGGTGACCAAGGGTAAAGACAGCACAAGCAAGGATCTTACCATTGAGGCATAGTCACACAACCCTTGAGCAGGGGCTGTGACAGCAACAGGCCCCATCAACCATCCAATGATCATCAGGCAAAGGCAAGGTCGCAAGTTAGATCCAAGGTCAGCCCAGGAAATCCAAATTATAACTCACAACCACCAGGAAACAGAACTGGAAACAGATCCTGCAGCTCTAACATAGCTCAGGAGAGGACTCATAACATGGGCCTGAGCTTAAGAGTGCTCCTGGCCTCATGGTCAGTGGGCGTGTGGGTAGAGGTCACAGGTGAGGGTGGTCAAGTCAATTACAGCATATCAGTGTGCTCAGGGCCCGAGTAGAGTGAAGAGTGGTCACAGTTGAGGAAGACACAGTTAAGGAGTATGGGAGCCAATTGGATAGATACAAGTTCACAGGACCAAATAGGATGCACCTGTAAGTGCTGAGGTAGTTATTGTGCTGCCCCTTTCTATCACCTTTGAAAGGTCATTGTGACTTCAGACATCTGATGTTTCGAAAAAACACATCACATAGAATCATAAAATCATTTAGGTTGGAAAAGACCTTTAAGATCATAAAGTTCAACCATCACAGCTATCTTCAAGGACAACCCAGAGAAATGCAGGCCAATCAGCTTTGTCTTAGGTCCAGCGAAGGTTATGGAGCAAATCCTCCTGGAAATAATTTCCAGCCACATGAAGGTCCTGAAGATGGTTGGGAGCCATCAGCATAGATTCTTCAAAGACAAGTCATGGCTGACTAACCTGACCTCCTCTGATGAGATGTCTGGTTCTGGGGATAAGGGAAGGGCAAGATCCCAAGCTCTGGGTCTCAAGAACCTTTTCAAGGCACAGCATTTCCTTTGAACAAATTAAACATATTGAAAGACTTCACCTACTTTGTCTAGGCCAGCTTCCTTAGACCGTCCCAGACAATTTTACTAGATATAGACTGGATTAAATGAGGCATCCTGATCCTGCAGCGTAGCTGTTTCTGTGTTTCCCCTTGAAGGTCCTGTGAGGTTTTATTTCTTGTTTAAAGTAGTAAACTACTTCTGCCAGTTTTCTTTTTATCATCTTTATCTGAGCAGCAGAGCAGAGAGTGAGGCATGGTTGGCTTGGGCCAGGAGGAAGGCTTGTGGGAAGTGCCAGTGCCAAGACCTTGGGTTTCACATAGTGTGTGGGGCATCTGGATGGTCTTCTTTCAGTCCAGTACAGCTAGGCACAAGGAAAGCATAGTCTCTCTTTCAATGAAATGTCTGAATCAGCCTTAAATATTTTGTGTCCTGGTTTCAGCTGGGATACAGTTAATTTTCTTTCTAGAAGCTGCAGTGTTCTGGATTTAGTATGAGAATAATGTTGACAACACATATGGTTTTAGTTGTTGCTAAGTAATGTTTACCTTAGTCAAGGACCTTTTCAGCTTCCCATAGGAGCTGAGAGGGAGCATAGACGGGGCAAACTGGCCAAAGGAATAGTCCATAACTTAGATGTCATGCTCAGTATATACATGGGGGTTGGCTGCGGGGCAGGAATCTGTGATTGCTGGTCGGGACAAGCTGGGCAACCGATCATCACGTTGTGAGAGCGACTTGTGTTCTATCACTTTATTTTGTATATTGTTTTACCATTATTATTATTACTATCATCATCATCATCATCTTCATCATCTTCCTCTATTACTCTTCTATTAAACTGCCTTTATCTCAGCCCACAAGGTTTTTTCCACCTCCTTTTCTCTCTCTTCTTCTACCCTACTCGGGGGGGAGGAAGGTGGGAGGGAGTGAGCAGCTGCATGGTCCTAGTTGCTGGCTGGTGTTAAACCATGACATTTTGTCACGTGAAGACAATAGGTTGTTACAGGAGTGCAGTCCAGTGGGAATATCTTTGGAGTAACAGAGAAGATAGTTCCTTTGGGGTCCACCGCTGGGCAAAGGAGTCACTCATTGGAATGACCCCAACTGGGACCCCCCAGTGCAGAATTCCTCTTTGTTGTGCACAGCTTTGCACTAAGTCCTGATGCTTTTCCCGGGTCTATTTCTAAATCTTACCAGTGCACCCCAGACCCGTAACAGATGGAGATAAAAAATACATTAAATCAGTTAACTTGTTCTACTAGTGACAATGCAGATCCACATTAGACTTTCAGCAGCTTTAGTAGGGCCACTTGTAAAAAAGGAGACAAGAAGTGCATTTGTAAAATGTGTATCTGGGCATTGAAATTTGATGGCCTCCTTGCTAAAGGAGTGGGATCTTCATTCATTAAATAAAACTCAATAAATTATGTTAATTGTTAACTGCACTGAGAAAAAACAAGTAATGTCTAGACACTATTTTTCTTATTCATGTACTCATTTACTCATACATTCATACACTCAATACTGTATTCATGTACATTTCTCAACTCCTTAAATGTGATGAAATATTTTCCTTCACAAGCCACAATGCTTTGCAAAATGTAAAGTATAGCTTCTTATGTAATGGCTTCAATGTCCCCTAAAACACAGAAAACATAGGTTCCTCTGCATAACACTTCTTTTACATTCAGGTGATACTTCTTTTATGTGCAGGCCATAAATGTGAAAGGCAAAACGTACCGAAGTGGTAAATGATTTAAAAAACAAAAGGGGGAAATTGCAATGGATTGAACATAAAGTCACACTTAGTTTTTTTAAATGAGGAACTTATCCAAGAATAGTGCTTCCTGCATACAGTACTTTGCAGAACAAAAACAATCAGGCTATATCTAAAATTGAATGCATGAAGTCCGTTTCCTGCAAAGCTCAAACATGACTCAAGTGAGGCTCAGCACTATGACTGAACGTTTGATTCCTAGACAGACGTTTGTGCCTACTCATAAGAGCAGTTTTAGTATCAAAATGTTCTTCCTCACAAAGTCAGTGGCCTTGGATCTTTCTGAGAATTATGCATGTCCTTAATATTATGGGACCACAGCAAATGGGCAGTCACTTTGGTTTCTGCTGTGATCTGGGGACAGGCGCTGTGCTGGCACCAGCTCCACCAAAAAACCAGAGGTCTCTGCAGCCTGATTGACTCTGGTCAGGTACCACTACTGCTGGGGACACCTGCTAGCCAAGAAGGGTTGATGTGATGTGTGATCCACCTGTGCCCCTCACCAATGCCACAACACACCTTACACACAGGCCTTTCTCTTGCTACTCTCTGGAGCCATCAGCTGCTTCAACTCCATGAAAGTTTAAAAGTAGTACAGTTAAAAAGTGGCCCTTGGGTTTTTTTTAATGAGTCGTGGAAAAATGAAATTGTGATGATGGAAGTGCCATCGGAGTCATACTTGTTGCACTGTACTATTCCGTCCTCTACAACAGTATGCAAATTCTTCAGTGGGTTTTACTGAGCTCTGATGTAGGCTGTTGTTGTTCTCTGATGTTTAGGGAAATCCCCAAATCAAAATTATTCCAGTACCAATTTCATAATTCCATGAAAAGTTTCATAAAAATACCACCCATGTCACTCCCTGAAACCATTCTTGCAATTGCAGGATATGCAGTTACAGTAGGGAGGGGAAATGGTTTGTTAAAATACATGTATTTATATATATAAAAATTATTATAACACAAAATTTATAATAATGTAATAACATACAATATATTGTTGCTATTTTATATGCTTCTTATACAAAACTTATAGAAATACAGGTTTTAGTGTGTGTATATATGTATATAGTAGTATATATGTGTATATACTATGGTTCATAACTGCTCCCTCAAAGCCACAGTCCTTGGAGCTATGTTAGGCTAAGGGCTAGCACTCACATTTCAGGGAAGCTGGTAGAAAAAACTGTGTTGAATAAATGGTTGAAAACAAATGCATATAACATACTAAAAAACACTCAAGAAAGCTTTTCCAAAGGGAAAGTTGTTTCACAAATCTATCGAAGTTCTTTGAAGAAGTCTACAAGCATGTAGACTAACTAGGTGGATCCAGCTGATAAAGCCCACTCAGATCTCCAAAGAGCATCTGACATTGGCTTTTAAGGGAAAAAAGTTTCCATGGGATAAGAGTGAAGGACTTTGCATGGCTAAGCAATGATTAAAAGATAAAAAAATACAGATAAGAATAAAGAGTCTTTTTCACTGTGGAAGAAAATCACTAACTGAATCCCACAGACTCATGTTAGAGCCTGTACTGTCTAATATATTCCCATATTGGCCGAAAAAAGCTGATTACTGAAGTAGCGATGTTTGCTGATGACACTGTTCTGCTTCTTCCAGAGAAGTAGACATTCCAGAGCTCCAACAGACATTTAGTGTAGAAGAATTCAATTTAGGATTATATTCCACAGTCCTGGATGCTAAAGTCACTGGCTAACATAGTCTAGCTTCATGTCCGTACCATCAGTGAAGAGTTTTTCTTCTTGTAGATATCTACCGTAGGTAGATACTCTGAACAGCCATTATTAACTCTATGTTTTTAAACAATGTCCAGTTTCCTTCTAATTGGTATGTAAACATTTTTTTTCTATTGTAGACTTGGTCACTGTATGAGCATCGGTGCAACCTTAAGAGTATGAGCAGTGAGACAGGCCGGCACGGACCACTGTTAGCATGAAATTTTAAATCTGATCAGAAAAGATCCGGAAAATAGTGTGTTTGCAGTGGTAGTGGCCATTCTGCATCTCTGCTGGTGTTGTGGTCCCATAGCAGCAGAGCTCAACTAGTGCAAGGGCACCAGAAAGAGATCCTGCAAAAGCTCTGTGCAGACGATGTAGACATAGCACGCACACGATGCAGGTCAGGCATCAGAAACAGCAGGGGAACAAGGTCCAAGCATCATGAATTTACCGCGCAGAGAAATGTCTTCAGTACCAGCACGTGCTTCACATCCACACACTGGGTACCATTTTTGCACTGATGCAGGCAGAGACTGTTCCTCTAACAAAGGCTGATCCATTAAAATCATGTCTCAGAAGGGCAACTGAAAAAGTCCTATTTTCACCGCACTAGAAAACTTATTTCAATGGATCATGCCGTTCTTCAAAATAGAGGAAAAAGCACTTTAAAACAAAGTTTGGTCATCAAATGTTTCAGACAATCAAAAAGGCATGAAGTTTAGGACAGTGAAAGTTCTTGCAAACAAATCCAAGTAGGAGAGCCTTAGAGACAGCTAGAGTAGTCTGGCAAATCAGTATAACTGATCAGCGATTAGGTATGGGACAAGATACTGCATATTTTTAAAAATCTTTTTAGAATAAGACATCTTAACAAAAACAAAACACCAGACAGAGACTTTTTTTTTTGTTTAGGCTAACTTGTGGTTTTAATTCACTGTTGCTTTCTTGAACTAGTTGCAGAATTCATTACCACATAACTTGCTTTCATTTTCTTCTATGAGCATGTTTTTCCTTGCCCCAAGTGAAACAGGATATCCATCTTTCAGAATTTCTGTCCTACCTTTTGCAATAGCATTCATTTGTATGTGGTAAGAGCACAAGCATTTAGCAAATCACATTGTGGTTAAAGGAAGTTTGCAGCTTTTCTATCGCAATAAAGCTTTTTGTTGAGCTACAAGATTGACTAATGTGGGACACTTCCTACTTCCCCTTACTTTGATGTCATATGTTTAAGAGAAGAACAGCAGAAGTAATAACTGTATTTTACTGTTTATTTTTCTCATTTGCCATGACAGTGACTTTTAACGACGGCAGATTTAAAGAGCACATAAACCAGCTGGAGGTGCCCCTTTGAATCCCGTGCCATTAGGCAGACTACCCCAGTGTCATCCACACAAAGAGTATGGGATCTGCCGTCACCCCATTAATGGTGTATAGTGATTTTCTTTTTTCAAAGATAATGCTAACAGTTAAATGTCTATGCTGCATTGTCATTGGTAACAAAACCTAGCTAAAAATCATGAAGAGAGCTTGAAAAATAAACTGATTTTGCCAAGGAGATTTTTCAATTATATGAAACATAGTATGACAAAATAGTATACAGATTAATTTCTTAATAATTTGCTCTCCAAAATTTTAGTTTTATTTTGGAAGAAAAGGAGTCGCCAAAGTAGAATTTTAGGGCATGTTTGCTCTAGGAAAATCCACAATGATGAGAAGATAACTAGGGAATGAAACACTGACACTGCAAAGTGAAAGTTGAGCATCTATGACCACTTTAGCTTGATTGTTTCTTCTTTTACAATTTTAAATTTACCAACTTTTCAGCTTCATTAGCTAGTTAATATTTGGGCTCAAAGAAGAGCAGAAAGATCTTGGCCACTGAATCAGCATCTCTGCTCCTTCAGCATAAGAACTTGCAAAGCCTGGTCTCAGAGACATCCAAGAGGTCCTCCACCAAACGGGGAAAACCTTGGCCAACCTGCTCCATAGGGTTAAGGTAGGAAATGAGTAAAAAGAGGATGCATTTGAACAGAAATATCAGGCTTTCCATATTTTATTGGAAAGGACATGGAAACCAATATCACTGCTTGTTGTTTGGGTTTTTTTAAAAAAAAGACAGGGCTTCCAGCTGTTTTTAAAGCACTTTCATTACTTGTAAAAGGACTTTTGTTCTTCAAGTGAAATTACATGTGTATCTGCCCTTTAAAAAGTATTTTGTAGAGATGCTATAAAGGTTCATCCACTTCAAGTCCATGCCTACTCTCCATGATGAATATTACATACCACTTAAAGATAAGTGGGTTAGGAGGAGATTGCTTACTTGGAAGCACATTAGCAGGCCTGAATCGCGCGGGCTCCTCCTGGGTTTACACATCGTGAGATTGCCTTTACTCCCAGGAACATGAACTATTTTCTCTGGCAGATTCCTACCACATGCGTGGTGCAGGGTGAGCGCTGGTCAGGGGAGGGGGCAGCTGCTCAGCACTTTCACTCTTTGTTCAACAGATGACCCCTCTTCTCACCTATCGCCATCTGTGTCTTTCCTGAAGTTTTCTGCCCCAGCAATGGTGGAGAGGCGCTACTTCAACCGAGTTTCTACCACAGCCTTCTAAAACCTCAAAAACATGAATTTATCTGAGGGAAAAGGTGGCATTAATATTATTGCCACAAGAAACTGAAGACAAAGAGCTTTTCCTGAGGCTATCCATAGATTGGACCAAAAAATAGCAACATTTTTCACAAAGTGTTTCATTCACGTAAGTGGTCTCAGTTGTGAAATTAAATTATTTCAAGGCAGCTGCAGCTACACAAATGAATTAATGGCAGAGGCTTCAGGTCTCACTTCCTTCTGATATCGTCTCCATTCCTTCAGATATCAGTTTCTTTGCTAAGATGCTGAACACTGCAATGATCTTCAAGGTCCCTTCCAACCTAAACCATTCTATGATTCTATGACTTCAGCTTTAGGTATCTCGAAAATGATATGCACTGCTCGTTTGGCTTTTAAAGCCTGGTGATTATCCTCAGCCTACAGGGGCTTCTTACAGCAATGAAGAAATTGCCAGTGGTTCACCTTCTGTAGTACAGAAGGTAACAAAAAGACCATGCCTGAATTCTTCTCTACTGGTGGTAACTTCCAGCACCAAGGCAAAAAAATCTTTGGGAAATTTTAGGAATTAATGTGTCTCTACAGGTTCTTCAAACTAAGGTCTTTCATTTGTTTTTCATTTTGGCCTAAACATCTCTCTCAATATTACGTTTAGTGTTTGATTGGGAGTGGGTCATTTTGAACACCTTCATTTTACATCCTAAAACTTGGAGGGCAGCTGCTATATCCTTAATATGCAGTGTATAATTAGTCCCTAAGTGATTATAAAATACTTCAGGGAAGGTGATGTTTTAAAATGCTCTGAGGACTAATCAAAACCAAGAAGATACAATAAAAAAAAATATTTTCAATGTTGTGTCACTGTTTTTAAAAGGGTTGAGACCATTCTGCAGAAGCAAATCAACCCTTGGGGACCTCTCTTCCAGTGAAGGTGGTTACAGTACGAGCAGACTTTCAAACAGACTTTCAAACACTGTCCCCTCAGACCTCATTCCTAATCTGCTTCTTCCGTTTGACATAGCATTTCCAGCAGTGAATAAAGCCCTGAGGAGAAATAAACCTAATTATTTGTACATGGCCCCCCACGGTCTCCTACTTGTGTCAAGCGAGAGTCACTTTGCTGACGCACCACCCGCCAGCCGGCTGTACAGTAGAGCGGTGGCTCTCCTTCCCTCCTTTTGCTTTCCCTCTCCACTTGGCAGAGGTATGCATGTGGGATTTCACAGGGTCGTCTGCCAACTTTGAAATGAGAGATGTGTCCAACTACTATTGGTTGCTCTCAATTTGTAAGGGCTAAAACAACATTATTTGAAGCTTCAGACAAATACCAGGAAGGAAAAAAAAAATCTCTGCTGTTGATTTACTGGAACACACTATCATCAAGACTTGAAGGGAGGGAATTTAAAAGGAACAAATTGCAAGGATTGCGCAAGCTATTAATTTTACACTTTGATGAATAAGCCAAATAACGTATGCCCTAATATGAGAACGTAGGTAAAAAACACCACAATTCACAGCCGTCATGTCTGTCTTAAACCAGTCTCTGCATAACTTCCCAGACTAACCAGCTACTACGCTTTCTCAAATAACAACTGAATTTACCCGTCCTCCTCTTTGTTGCTTCCAAAATCATTTCCTTAATACAGTCAGAGCACAGTTAGTAACACATTTAGGGATTAAACTCAAGATCATTACAATATACCTAAACTAGATGTTAAAAGAATATTATAAAATCCTAACGAGCACACAAAATCTTTTGCAAAACATGGACTGGAGATTGCATTTCCTATATACAGTACCTCACCTCATTAATATGGTGTATTAGCCAGGGCATCTTATTCAAAAGTCATCATAGGATTTTTGTGGACGTTGGAGCAGAAGGAAGAGCAAGAGGTCTGTTAAACACTGAACCTAATGCTGGACTATACAGCAGGACTTTGCACAAAGGCTGAGTGCCAGATGTAGTCACCTTGCTCATCACAATTAGCAGCCAAAGAATTCATAAGATGTTTAAAGCACATTTATAGAACGAAGACACTTTCTAAAAAATTGCTTGACAGGTTTTGTGGCAAGGTAAAAGAGTAAAAATAACTTATCTTAAGATAAGAAAAATGTTTCAATCATTTTGGCCACCAATGAGTTCTGCTTTTTAAATAAGACTCAGGAAATTTTCTTTATTCTTAGGACTTCCTAGGCAGTTATCACGGAGCAGCCAGAGAGGACCTCATATAAATTAGATAAAAAGAATTCATCCTGGCGTATAACTACAGATTAGCTGTTAGAAAGGTAGTAGGAGACCATGTTGCTATTTTTAAAATCCTACTCCGTTGATCCAAAAAACCCACACCATTTCTAAGAAATGCAAAATATTCTGAAAGACTGATAAACAAGTTTTTTTAAAAAAAGCTTTTCCCCAGGCAGTTTCCCACTGCCAAAAAAATAAGTAATTTTTCAAACCAAGTAACTCATTTGGGGATAGTTGTTTTCACATTATATTAGAGACCATTTTACATTCCTTGTACTCCAGATGGTCCTAAAAATCTACCTAGTACAACTCTGGTACAGCTGAGAAACTCACCACTTTGCAAGTGCTTTACTGTTTCCCTAAAGTGCGGTTCTAGCCCCATGCCCTTCGTCGACTGCCACCTTCTTCAGCCTTCCTCCTCACCCCAGCCCCAGCCCCATTGCCACCACCTCCACCAGCTCCCCATGCCCTTCCCTCAGGACAGAGGTATTGCAGAGCCCACGGAGAGCAGGCGCGGGAGCTGGCTGCAAGAGGAATTCAGTGTATTTTGTCTGTCTTCCAGAGCTCCCCTGCCTTCCCAGGAGATGTAGGATGAGCTATACATTCTGGAGAAAATACACACATCTGGTGGGGGTCCTTTGCTTGCGAGGACAGTTTGTCCATTTCTGTAGCAGAGGAATAAATTAAACCTGTGAAAGCTATACGCAAAGATGGCTGCAGGTCTTGGTAGCCTTTCTGCATGGCAGTCTTCCACAGACAGTTTGGTCTTCAGTGCATTTCGTATCCCTTTATTTTGTCCATGAATGACAACACAAAATACTGTTAGTACCAAAGTTCGATAGGAAATTCCCACAAAGGGGGTGTTGTCACGTGCTTCCCCATTCCCCACCTGATGGAAAGACTACATACCAGCTTGCCATTCTGTTCTAGCAGCTTTTTTCTTAACACGAGATACAGGGCAAGAGTCAGACCTTAAATTCCAAGAAGATAAGGTCAATATTGTTCCTCAGGGGTCAGTACTGGGACCCGTGCTGTTCAACATTTTTGTTGGTGACATGGACAGTGGGATCGAGTGCACCCTCTGCAAGTTTGCGGATGATACCAAACTGTGCAGCAAGGTAAACACACTGGAGGGAACAGATGCCATCCAGAGGGACCTGGACAGGCTGGAGAGGTGGGCCCGTGCCAACCTCATGAAGTTCAACAAGGCCAAGCGCAAGGTCCTACATCTGGGTCGGGGCAATCCCAAGCGCAAATACAGGCTTGGCGGAGAATGGACTGAGAGCAGCCCTGAGGAGAAGGACTTGGGGGTACTGATTGATTAAAAGCTCAACATGAGCTGGCAATGCGCAGTCACAGCCCAGAAGGCCAACCGTATCCTGGGCTGCATCAAAAGAAGCGTGGCCAGCAGGTCAAGGGAGGTGATTCTGCCCCTCTACTCTGCTCTGGTGAGACCCCACCTGGAGTACTGCATCCAGCTCTGGAGCCCCCAACATAGGAAAGACATGGAGTTGTGTCCAGAGGAGGGCCATGAAGATGATTAGAGGGCTGGAGCCCCTCTCCTATAAAGGCAGGCTGAGAGAGTTGGGGTTGTTCAGCCTGGAGAAGACAAGGCTCTGGGGAGACCTTGTTGCAGCCTTCCAGTACCTAAAGGGGGCCTACAGGAAAACTAGGTAGGGACTTTTTACAAGGGCATGTAGCAATAGGACGAGGGGGGAATGGCTTCAAACTGGCAGAAGGTAGATTTAGATTAGGTATTAGGAAGAAATTTTCACCTTGAGGGTAATAAGGCACTGGAACAGGTTGCCCAGAGAAGTTGTGGAAGCTCCAGTTTTGGGCATCTCACCACAAGAAGGACATTGAGGCATTGGAGCATGTCCAAAGAAGGGAAACAAAACTGGTGATGGGTCTGGAGCACAAGGCTTATGAGGAGTGGCTGAGGGAACTGGGGCTGTTTAGCCTGGGGAAAAGGAGGCTCAGGGGAGACCTTGTCACTCTTTACAACTACCTGAGAGGAGGTTGTAGCAAGGTGGGGGTCGACCTGTTCTGTCAAGTAACAGGTGATAGACAGAACAAGAGGAAATGGCTTCAAGTTGTGCCAAGGGAAGTTTAGATTGGATATTAGGAAGAATTTCTTTACTGAAAAGGTCATCAGGCATTGGAATGCGTTATCCAGGGCAGTGGTGGAGTCCCCATCCCTGGAGGTATTTAAGGGTCGTGTAGACATAGTGCTCAGGGACATGATTTAGTGGTGGGTTGTCAGTGTTAGGTTAATGATTGGACTAGATGATCTTACAGGTCTTTTCCAAACTGGGAAATTCTGTGATTCTGATTCTGTGTTTAAGGCCAGGCTGGAGGTGCCTTTGAGCAACCTGGTCTGGTGGGAGGTGTCCCTGCAGGGCACCCTGGCAGAGGGGTTGGAACTCAATTATCTTCAAGGTCCCTTCCAATCTAAACCATTCTATGATTCTATGATTCTATTTTAGATAGATATATCCTTCTGTACCTGAGCTTCTAAACTAGACATGGCAATGCTGAATTTAGGATAAGTATTCAATAACTCTCCAGCTTTCTAGGGAAGTTTAGCACTTTCTACTGAACCTCGTGCTACCATGAATATACTGCCAGAAGATGCTCAAGATAACTACTTCAAAATACGGTGACCTCAGTCACTAGATTTACTGCAAAAGTCACCAGTATGGGGTCCTGGTGGAATCCTTTTGTTGCTGCCTTCAGTTTCCAGTAATCTCCATCCCCAGGACCTCGAAGGCAAAAAACGGGGAGCTTTTTACCCATGCTAGGCAGAGGTCGAAGAGGGTCAGTCCGGTACTCTCCTGGCCTGCCCACAGATTAGAATGTGAATATGTAGCATTCTCAGCCCTCTCGTTTCCCTGCAAAAAGTGCTGAACTCCCCTTCCAGAACAGGCACACACGCAGCATGCTTGTAGATGACTAACACTGCATTCTGTGTTGCAAATGTGCTTTATTCTATTGTCATTATTTTTTCCACGGTCAGCCCAAGAGTGATCCTTGTTCTATTTTATCTCATAGTAGTGGGATAGTTTGGCAACAGTATCACTCACCAACTGTTGATGGGGTTTGCTTTTTCTCCTTCTAAAGAGAGAAGACATTTTTCAAATGTCCATGTTCCAAAAGCCAAGGAAGTTGGGCTTTTTTTGCCAAAGAAATGGGTGAGTCAGAGCGCTAACAGATAGTACATGCAGATCTTTCAGAAGCGCACTAAGCCGTTCCTGGGAAATAGCTCACGTTTGACTTCACAGCCTGACCCAGCCAGCACAGTCCGAGCAGAACACCCGTTAGCACATGAATCATGGCAGAACAACAGGTAGCTCAACACACAATGTTATGTCACAGCTACATCAATATTCAGGGTAATAAAAGACAGAATATGATAAAAAGCCAGAATACAACTGTATTATTCAGCCTGATTAGAAGCCAAAATATTGTGATGAGCCAGCCAAAAAGGACGGATGCATTCAGACACACATATTTCTGCTGCTGCCAGTGCTGCCCAGTGGGGTAAAGCCCAGGGAAAGGTAGTAAGTCAGAGAGAAAGATCACGGCATCCACTGCCCCTGCAAACCTTGGGCTATCAAAGAGAGACCGTTTGCTGCAATTTGATTCTGCTACATAAGAAAGAGAAGGTTGGAAAAAAGACACTGCACATGGGAAGGGACTAAGGTAACCAACGAAAGTTATTAGGAAGCATTTTGTTGTCTCTGCAACCGAGACCTACTTTAGTCTTTACGTGGGATGAGGACAGCAGGAATGCCTGGGAGCCTTTCCAGGCCCCTGTGCTGCCTTGGTGCGCGATTTGCTCCACTACAACTCTGATAGAGCAACTTACTCACTTCCTATATGCTCACAGAAATAGCCGCCTGCTTTCTGTCTGCCAAAACTACCCAGCTATCCTAACATCTGCTACACCGAGTAGAGATACCCGATTATAATTTATTCCAGAGAAACACCATAACGCATTCAGAAGCGATAAGACTTGCATGTTGGGGGCCAGTCCAGTCACCCAGTAACATAATGCTTCTGCTAGATCACCATTTCCAGAAGCGTATTTGAAGGTGCCATTTCCAGAATAGTGGAGTGAGAAAGTCTTGCCTAAGAGGGTGACTCCAAAATAATTTAGGGAGCCAATGAAAAAATTATTTCTGAGGGGAAGGATTCGCTGTAAGAGACAATGTGAGATTTTCAAAGCTGAAATCCAGGATGCCTGAGTCGTTGTCTTTGACATAATTAATCTAATAAAAAACCTAGATCTCTACGGGATGGTTATCATTTTTTGTGCATTGAATTCTGCCCAATTTTATTTTGGAGTCAGAACAGGTAAAAAGCAAGAGCTGTACCCAAGTTGTGTGTACAGAATACTCTTAAGGACACTGAGACGTAGTCCCCATCACTACTGAAAACCACACACAGTGGTCAAACAGGGAGATGTGACAAGGGTACACAGCTTTCGGAGCATTGCAGGAAAAGGCCATCCTATTTCAGAGGGGATGTTGGTGTATGTAATTTGTTTTTCATTTCAATTGATATTAAGCCAAACATTATAAAAGACTTGGTGACCGGGTCCTTTCCTCCAGCATACTGCTGGGAAGCTGCAGTGTTTAGGGCCTGTGATCTCACTGGCTCCAAGGAAATCCAGCAACAGCATCAGCAGCCGAAGAGATGGCTGCGAGCCAGGCCAGTTTCCCTCAGAAATTTCTGCTGCTGGTGTGTGCAGAGCTGTCAACACCCCGGCAAGTGGCACCGAGCCAACGTGAGAACTGGGGGAGTTTCACACCGCTGCCCGGTGCTGGGGAACCAGCGCCTTCCCAGCCCTCTCGCCCCAGAATTATGCTTTACCGAATTTATTTTTCTATTACCCCTTGTTGTTGGCCAAGAAGAAGAAGAAGAAGCAGCCAGATTTCCTCAGTGAGAGTTACCCATAAGGACAGAAACTTTAACGTTTCAGCAGCAAAGAGCGGCAGTGCGACACAAGGCCAGCCAGTGCTAATGCGAGGCACTCCTGGCTGTATGAGGAGATTAGAAAAGATGAGAGCTTTGGGGAAAATGATGAAGAAATAGAACAACTTTCCTTGCTGAAAGGCCCAAAGCCCCAAAACCAGTCTGAAAAGCTGTGGTTACATAGCGTGGTACGCGGTGAGGAGATAAGAGGGAGGCTGAAAGAGGTGATACTGGGGTGAAGCAATCAGCCATGCTCATAGGAAATGGCCATGTTCTTCCAAATAAACCCAAAACACTTGTAGGGTCTTGTCCTGTTTTAGCTGGTGGCTATCATCCTCTTACATTGCTGCAAAATCAGCATTTAAAAAAAAAAAAAAGAAAGAAAGATTAGACTTGCATTGACAGACTTCTTAATACACAACTGTAGAGAGGAATGTCATGGTGTTTGCGAGTTGCAATACAGGCTAAATATCTTCCAGATGTAACTCCTGTAACTTCCTTCAGTTTTCCCACTTGTCTGAGACACAGTCTATGTTGACAGAGAAAATCCACCAAGCTCGGTATCTTTTAAAAGCTGTAGGGAGAAAGAGTGTCCCGTGGGAAACAAACCCTGAAGCTGGAAGAATGGAGCGTAACATCTAGCGCTATGACAAAATGCCTATCACAATCCTAATGAATATGTGTTTAAATTCCAAACACCTGTTGGTCAATTATAAAAGACTGCTGTGAAAATTAAAAGTAATGTTTTTGTAAAAAGTCCAATCGTTATGAGTCCCGCTCTGGGTGACGCTGAGAAAAACCTGCTGTGTAATTGCAACGTGGTCTGCCGCTTTTCTGATCAGAGCTGGTTGGGGTCTCTCTTAGCCTGTGCTACCAGGGCAAAATCTGCATATTCACATTCAGCAGATGAAGCATCAGGAGTACAGTTATTTCTTTAAGAAACCCTGGTCATTGAAACACCATCTCTAGAAAACAGGCAGTAAATTACCCTTGGGTTCAGGTTCATTGCATTTTGTGATTAACCTCCAGGCCTGAGTTTTTCTTACCTTTAATTCTAATGTTAGACATATACATTTAAATTGTCACATGGCTTGAATTATTCAGTAAAGATGTGTGCGTACAAAACATCAGTTAAATACTTTTTAAAAGGTATATTACTGGTAATGTGGGCATTTGAAATTACCATTTGACCTCAAGGATTTTCATTGTGGGCTTTGATTTTAATCCATTAGGTGTCTTCAGACAAGACAGCTTCCCTGCTCATTGAATTCCCTGCCTGTACAACGAAGAGAAGGACTGTAGTTAATCTAGTAGGGACTGCCAGTTTGATCAATTATTGTAGTATCGCTACAGCTAACAGCCACAGAGTTGGCCGGGCATCACTGTTTCTTCACACACAGGAGGAACCCCAGTTTGTCACAGTCTCCTTCACAGAAAAAGGAAGCAGGAGAGGACCCTGCACAATCCTGGAAAGCTTTGAACAGCGGGTCTTGCCCTCGCTCTGGGAGAAGTCACTGCTGTTTTATCTTCTGTTTTCCCTTTAGCAGGGCTGCTGTTGTCCTGATGAGCCCCAGCTCTCAAGAAGTACTGAACACCTTTGGGTTAGTTATTCAGTGAGTCATCTTCAGCCTGTGAAAAATCAGATTCTAGATCTTAGGAAATTGGGAAGGGAGATAAGGGCTAACATACCCTTTTTAATCTTCACTGGCTTCCCTGGAAATACAGTAAGTACCTCCAGCACTTCAGGCAGCTGCAAGGCATTTGGCTTCTTTGTTTTGTTCTCGGCAGGTACATCTGGTTTCTGGTCAAGGGATGGCCCTTCACCTTCGCTTTTTCCTCTGAAACGAAACAAAGCACAGACCTCTGCAAAGTAACGAGAGCGAAACCACTTCATTCACTTCCAGGGAGACTGAGGGAGGTTTCCTGAAATGTAACAGGATGTGAAAGCAGCAGCAGCCCTTTGAGCAGAGCTCCGGGAGCCTCTGCCGCGGCAGCGCATCGTGCTGCAATGCCAGGCTGCCTGGGGGACTTCTGCTCATTCAACACACCTCTCCCAATGACCTCTTACGCTCGTCCATTGCTTCGAAGTTATTGCCTCTGACGTCCAATGTTTGGCAAGGGGGGGGGTGTCTAAGCTGAAAAAAAAAACCCAAAACGCCGCCCTGTTCCAAAAAACTGAATCTGTTTCATCTTCTGTCCATGTTTAGGATATTCGGAAATTTCACAACAACAATTACCAAACTTCATTCACATTCCCCCCACCTTCCTGACCAGCTAACTTTACTCCAGAGCTCAGATACAGTAGATTCGGCTCACATCTCCACATCCTTTCATCCTAACCTTCTGTTTGCAGCAGTGTTGTGACAGCTGTTCCTTGTGTCAGGACAGGCCGCCCGGGGAGAGCGGAGGATGAGATAAATATGACAAAAGTCTGTTGTGACACCAGCTTTGTACAAAGGAAATTAGGGATTGTGACGGCTCTCGAACGTGTATACGAATGCCTATTTTTCAATAACTATGATTTTCTACTTTTACTGCTCTGCGTTTCTTTTAACTTTTAATCAAGCCCTGGCCACAAGTCCCTAACTGAAAGTAACTTTGCCTTCCCCCTATGGTGTCAGAAGTGACAACACCTTCCACAAACACAGCTCTCTGGACCAAAAGCTGCGGTGCCTTCGGATGCCTGACGCATGCTGATGTCCTGCGGCATTAGCTATGTTTGCTTCTTACGGGTGAGCTCACAGACTTCACTGCACAGGCTTTCCACAGAACCTCAGCCAAAAAAAACCAAAAAACAAAAAACCAACACTTTTCTCTTTGAAACACGTGATAAATAGGAAAATAAATTGTTGCCCCGTATTGGCACCTGATTTATTAAAGCGGGACTTGAGCCTCGCGGTTTGCTGTTGAACCCAACCTGCTTCGGCACATACTGGTTGCTATTGCTGAGAAGAGGTGCCTCTAGCTCCGTGCCTCCGGAGGTCGGCGCCGCTCCTCAGTGGCCTTGCTCTGCAGACGAAGAGAGGTCAGCCCAGAGATGTTACGAGTCCAAAGTGTTTCATAACGCTCGGGTGAGAAAAGGCGGCTCAGGACCCGGATTCCTGTCCCGGCGTGGTCGGAGCTGAGCTGCAGGCTCTGGAAAGCCTCCCCGCTGATGTCAAGAGTGATTTAACATGTGACAGTGTGTGGAAACTGGCTGTGCAAGCTGTTGCAACATACAGCGAGAGCAGCAAAGGCAGCCGGAGTACTACAAGGGCTTTGCTACCACAGTGGTTCACGCCAAAGAAAATCCCCATAAAAAGCACTTACAACTGTCCCCTGGCAGAGGTTGGTTGATAAGATGGATAGTAAGTGGGATAACTGGAGGTTCCCTAAGGCAGCCACGGAGGTTCCCATACCCTAGAGATAAAGCTGCGTGCGAGCAGGAGCCGGGAAAAAGGCGGAAGGTGATGTAAAACAGAGGAGAATCCACCTTTTTCCATGACCCAGGCACTTCCCCCAGGGCAGAAGAGAGCAGAAATCAGAAGCAGGTTTGCTGTTTCTTCTCTGGGCTAAAGAAGGGATTAATCACAAGGGGAAAATGCCTTGTAATACTGTGACTCAGCAGAAAACGTTACTTGCTTGGAAGCGGCTGGAGAACATGGCCGGGACACAGCAGTGAGTCAGGGGAACCTGGGACTTGGGCTGCTGCCTTCACCCTTCCCTCCAGCCTTCATTTAACAATCTGAGCATCTGGGAATAAGATGATCACTTATACGGAGATCCCTCATGCTGTCTTGCGTAGCCAGTATGGATTCAGACTGTACAGCACTAATAGAAGTACAGAAATTCCCCTTTTCGTGAAGTGCTTTTTGGCACCGATCTCTCTATGGCAGCTCCTGTGGTGTGGTCCTAGCAAAACAGGCTGGGGAACAACAGATGAGCCCTCCAGCATGTACATTAGTCTAAATTTATAGTAACACAGACCTAGATCACCAGCTTTTCCACAGGAAAAAAAAATGTAAGAAAACCTCGTATCACAACAGCTCTATACTCCATGGTGTTTTTAGGGGAAGATCCCTCAGAAAAGAAGATATGCCTGCTAACAGGTCATGCGTTAGCTTTTCTGAGAACCAACCCAAGGGTGCTGGAGCAATGAAGTGTGTTTCCAAGATGGTCAGCTAACTTGACTGAGAAGATAGGAATAAGTCTTATCCCCAAGAAAGACACTGAGAGGGTAGGATGCAATCCAACTGCTCTGTCCTGTCCGATTTATTTAAGTGGTGCTGCAGATCAGTGAATGGTATCTGAATTCTAACTCAGAACATGAGTTAAAGGAGTTTTTCAGACTTTTGGGCTGTCCTGCTAACCTTTCAGGAAATTTTAATTTTCCCTAAAACCTTTGGATGGACCTACATAGTGTTTTTCTTCTCACCACTTGATGTTACATGGCAGTCTGGAGACTCCAGCCAGAAGTAAATCTCATCATCAGTGGCAGTGGACAACTCACCGGGAAGCTGACTTTGCCCCCTAGATTTTATAGCCCAAAATCCAGATAATAGGCAGCAGGTACAGAGGAAAGGGAAGCTAAGTAAAATAAAGACCCTAAATAAAATTGAATAGCAGACAAGGGAAAGGTGTTACACGGTGGCAGTGAAGGCAGGTGTGATTACATGACCTAGTCACCACAGAGACCTGGGTAATTACAAGATGTTTCTGGATCATTTGTGTGGCAGACAGTGTGAAAAGGTAGGATTTGGTGAAGACAAAATGATGCTCTCATGAATTTGAAATAGTGCAATATGCAAAACTGTGTGGTTTCTTTATTTGCTGGATGGATTTATGGATTTACTACAAGTCCCTGAAAGTCAAGCTGGGATCTGCAATGTTATTTTCGTCAGCCATGGTGAACAATCACTTTTTCCTTGTTGCTGTTCTTCCTTTTTAAGCCTCATTGCTCAGCACTCTGACATCTTCTGAAAAATTAAAATGAGCAATGCTGGTGGGTTTTTTTCCCTAGATTTCTGCTGACAAACCCTGGCGACGTGTTAGAATACACTGTTGATGTTGGGCCACTGCCAGCGGATGAGCCAAGAAACCGGCTGTGGTAAGTGTCACCATTCCCTACAGCTGAAATTACAGGAGTGAGTTAAATTCAACTTTGCAATCACTGAGCATGACTGCATACTCGCAGATGTAGCTAGGTCAGGCCCCTGGCTCAGGCCTTGATTTCTGTCCTGCCTGAGCAGCACAGTTTCCAAGCCAGGCTGCCAGAGGTCATTCAAGGACCACCATGACTTCACTGGTGTCTCTCCTCGCGACAGCTGTGCACGCGAGCTCAAAGCTGCCCTTATCTTCTCCTCTTAGGAGTCCCCTCTGAAAAGTAGCCCTCTCTTCAGCGCTAACTAAAACAGAGGCTATAGCTTACCACGTCTATGACAAAAAAAAAAGACAGCGATAATCCCTCCAGTCCCCCATTGCTTATTCCCATCCCTGTTCATCTTCTTCACCCTCTCTTTTGCCCCTTCTCCATCAGCAGCACAGGCATGAACCAGATCTGGAAACCGTTTCAGCTGAAATCCATATCTCACCATGTGTTTCTGTTTGTTCAGGGCTTTCTGTTAGGTTGAAGGCACATCAAAGCTCAGTCTAAGAAAAAACTTACCAGACTATTTGCCAGTCTACTGACTCACTTGCATTGCCACTCCTTTGCTTTTGTCCAAAGGTACGACACTGCTCCCCAAAACCTCAAAATGAACTGCAAGAAAATACCAAGGAGACATAAAAAACCATGAACACCTCTACACAGACTTTTGTTTGCTACGTAGTTTGAAATTGTGTAGTTCCTCTCTGTCACCCAAGGCCAGTGTACGTAGTATATCATCACAGGCCCACTGATGCTAGTGATTATTCATAAACTCTGAAAAACTTGCCAGGCTGGAAGAAAAGACTGACAAACCATCCCAGAGGCTGCTCAGCTGCAACAGAGAGACAAGGAGCTGAAGTTATACCAGATGTCCCAAACAGCTCTGGTCTGTGAATTTATTTCACAGTTTGATGTAAGGGTCAATCCTTTGAGGTCTTTCCTAAGCATGGTAGCAGTGCCCAGAGAATGAGTTTGTGGTCCAGTGGGCGAAGGACACAGGCCGAAAGGAACAACAGCAAAGGAGCAAGACCTAATGCTCAGATGTATAAAGGACAAACCCTGGTGAGTTTAGGCTCCCAGTCAGCTCCCAGTCTGCTCATGAGGGCAAATCACCCATGCTCTTGGGCAAGTCTCTCATCTCCTCATCTGTGAGGTTTATGAAGTTGCACCAAGGAGAGTGCCCTAAGGAGACCAGGGCACTTACCACCAGGACCACCAAGAGGCAACAGGCACAAACTGGAACACAGGAAATTCCACCTGAACATAAGGAAAAACTTCTTTACGTTGAGGGTGACAGAGCACTGGAACAGGCTGCCCAGAGAAGTTGTGGAGTCTCTTTCTCTGGAGATATTCAAAAGCTGCCTGGATGTGTTCCTGCCCAACCTGCCGTAGGAGAACCTGGTTTGGCATGGGGGGTGGGACTAGATGATCTCTGAAGGTCCCTTCCAATCTCCACCATTCTGTGATTCTGTGAATCTGTGACCACCACATCAGCCTCGGCAGCAGCCTGGAGAAGAGCAAAGGAAGCACCCTGGCTTCAGAACTTCGTTCAAGACCAGCTGCAACACCCATGGGATATGGCCCCATCGCTGTTACTTACGCTTTTGAAAATCTCTCCCTACTCGTTTAACAATTCCCAAACACACTAGTAACATTACTGAATGAAGAATCCCAAATTCCTTCACACAAGACTGAATGCAGCCGAGAAGCAGAATTATACATTCCTTGAGCAATTTTTAATTCTTGAAAGTTGTATATTTTTTATTGATCTTTACCATGTATCAGTACTGTGAATTGCAAAAAGAGAAAAGAAACATTTGAGATTTTATGAAGCAAAACCCAGTCATAATAAACTGACGCCAGCAAAGATGTTTCCTCAGTTGAAGGGTGGCCTGAAGTCCTTATGCTTGCTTGACAGGGTGTTTACTTTGCTGTGCCAGTAATGTTCCCTGAATATTTTATACTGAAATAAAATAACAAACCTATATCTGCCTTGTATTTTCCTCCTTAGGCAATTTATCTTCAGGGAGAATGGCTACAAGCATGCCGAGGGCATCCATTTCTTTACACTACCATTCACTTTAGAGTCTCATGAGCCCTTAAGGTGGACTGGACTTTCAACGATAATGATAATGATAATGATAATGATAATGATAATGATAATAGCAGCAATTGTCAAGCCTTGTGTTGATAGGAGCTTGAAAAACAGCTAAATATGCCCCAGAGGCTCGAACCCAGTAAAGCAAATGTAGGAAGAAACAAATATTTATTATATATTTAGCCTCTTGCTCTCTGGAATGCTTGTTTAATGCCCGGTGTGTGAGAGTGGCAAAGCTGCTGTTGTATCGCCTGATAGGATTCACGCTGTGAAACCACCTGCAGTACAGAGCAGAAGTGGACAAATGGGATTAGCTAATTGAGTTCCCTTCTTTAAGAGGCTGGGAAACAGAACAGAAAGGTGGCGAGTTTGTCTGAGGAGGCTTGAGTGGAGGGGGAAGAAAAGAGGTGAGGATCCTCTTGCTCTTCCCGTCTCTAGGCAGAATCCTCCCCTGGCAGCCCCTTCGGCTTCGGCAGTGCCGTGCATCTCGGCACCCTGGCTGGTGCAGCAGCCTGCACTTCCACTGCCGTTTTGTCCTGAGGGATGGGAAGGGTATATTTCTTTCCATTTTTGAGCAGTAGTAAAGAGAGCGTTTCCTTAGTGGACTGGCACCACGGCTCCTGTACATTATTTGCATCGTCGAGTCCAAAGGAGAAGGCAATGAAAATGCTTGTCAAGGTAAGATCCATTCAATGCAGGGCATGAAGCAGGTCTTTTCTGCTGAGTGAGGGGTGGAGGGAAGTGTTTTAGCAACACTAAGCAAGTCCAGGAAACAGTTTTTGTAAACTCGCCTGAAATCATAGCAAAAATGGAAGAAAGATAAAGAGTTTTCACATGGGAAAACTTTAGCTTCTTCACTTGCCAAGTTCTTCTTTTCTAAAACTACACAAGCAGCCAGGCCAAAATGAGAATAGGCTTTGATTCAATTGTTTGGAGGAGTTTTTTCTTTTTCTTTTTTTTTTTTTTCATTTGAAGCCTGCATTAACTTATATTTCTAGGTGAAGTGGAAAGAACAATAAGCAAAACATGTTCTCTAAAAACACACATGTAAAACGGCAAGTGAGTTTGTTTCATTTTTTGCTTTTCTAGGACTGGGGCCTGGAAATTGCGTTTTCTTTTCTCAGAAGACTTAGAAAGCAATTCACATTGCAAAAGCCGTTACCAGTTACAGTTTATCCTCGTTGTTTTTCAAGAGAATATGAAAAATACGTTTTTAAATGGCAGAAATAATTTACCAGCACTAACCATTTAATTACCAGACAAGAGCCATAGGCTAGTAACACTATTCTGAAGTCTGTAAAAAGGACAATGTGAAAAATTAAGTATTAGGTGGCTCATTTAGCTTACAGCTGTTCTGCATTCTTATCAAGCAGTATTCTATGTCAAAGAATGACAGTTTTAATTTCCTTTGCTGATTGCTCCGTTTAGATCACTGACACAGATTATTGCTTTTACAAGAACATAGTCCAGCTGGAGGGCAAACATCTCTCCTAATGATTTTTCTTTCTTTTTTTTTTTTCTTTTATTCCTTCACTGTGTGTAGCGGAGGTGCAAAGTCAAGTTGTATAACTTGGGTTTATAATAGCTATTTTGATATTTTTAGGCATTCAGGTGTAAAGTCTGGTCCCTAAATTACAGGCCTGTAATTTTAGCTTAGTCTGGAGAGAGTGATTTCATGAGGTAATAAATGAAATGGTGACTGGACTAAGCAGGATCAGGAAAACATTTAAAGCATGGCTTCAATTTCAACAGATCTTAGGCATACATTTTAACTTCTGTGTGCATTTAATTGTTGTCTTGTATAGAGGTTAACTGAAGCACAAGCCTCCCCTACCTTGAGCCTATGGAGTCTGTACTTAGTTTTACAAGGGGATTTTGGTAAAGACCTTGTTCACTATGTGCCATCTCAGACCAGACTCTCCTGAAAAGACGCTGTGCAGTCAGGTGCTCCCAACATTTCAAGCCCCACACTGTCCCCTGCCTTCTTCTAGAGGGAGACCATCCTGTGTCCAATACCACCAAGCCCTTCCCCTGAAAGCTGGTCAAGGGAGAAGAAAGGACTGACCTACCATGGACCGCTGGTGTTTCTCCAACAATGCCAATGAAGACTTTGCCTTCTCCAATGCAAGCATGGGATGACACAACGGAGGATGCATCTGGCACATTAGGTGATGTGAACAGGTCTCTGCTGGGTCGCATGAGAAGGGCAGGTCCCAGCACTGGGTTGCAAACATGGGCTGTGCCTAGGCTATGGGTCCTTGCTACACTCCACCCTTTGGCTGCTGTGAAGTACCACAGCTGTATTTGGCACAAGCAGTCATAAAAACAAAGAAAAGCTGTGGCAATGCATGGCCAAGGTGGTAAATACAGGTTTGGTTTTGGGGTGACAATAAAGTAGGAGCCAAACAAGGCAGGTTATCACTCAATGCAGAAGATTGGCTCAATAAATTCATGCCCAGGCTTTCCCATTTCTTAGACTGTTTGGCCAGGATTTGCTTGCTCTAATTTAGGTGCCAGAAACTTTTCCAAACATCTAATGCTACACTTTGGTAGTGGATTAACTGTGACTAAAACCATTCTCAGGCATTAAGCCTGTTATTAAACCATCTCACCTTCCAAAACAGGATGGCTGCTCACCAGCTGTCAGGAGTGGTTATTGATTGGTCCTAACCCCCAAACCATGCCCAAAAACTGTTTTGGAGAGTGATATTTGCTCTAGCCTAAAGTGAGGCCAGGTATATTTTGATGACTGAATAACATAAATGCCCGAGTCTCCTTGCCCAGGGAGACTCTGGCAGCCTCTGGCATCTTCACTAGTAGACATACAGCCTGCCATTGATTCATTTCGTTCATTCTACTCCTTCCCTCAGTATTCACACCAGCCACATCAGTAGGCAACTACATTCAGACAACTCAAGATCTCTCAGCACATCTATCCTGACAACTTAGGGAATTACTCTAGACCTAAGTCCTTCCTGATGTAATTTCTAAACATAAATGTATAAATCCTGCCCTCACTGTCAAAACCACCAGGTCCAGATGCATTCAGATTATCCATCTCTGTGTGCTGCCTGGAGCTTGGCTGTTTCCTGAAGCTGTTTCAAAGCTTATCAATATTAAACTCTGATCACACACATTGGCACCATCCCTTGGGTGATCATTTGTTTCACTGTTTCCTTTAAGGTTCAACTGGACAACATAAAAAAAAAAAAAGTCATAGCCACCAGGTCCTTTCAATCTATGGCCTAACTATTTTCTGGTATCAGCCTAAAGCAGCTGTTGAAGCTCTCTGCAAGCAAATCTAGAAATTAGTTAGTTTCCCGGGGAAAACAGGGCCATGTACCAGCCACCACTGCAACGTTCTTACTAAAGCACTTGCGTGCAGACAGCACCATCCTGAACATCCAGCAAATCTTTCCTTCTTCTGAAGCAACATTGGCCTCCCCGACAATGAATGCATGTCAGGAACAAAACTGCTGTCTGTAGTAATTATCCCTGCTTGTTAGATGTCTCTGAGGTCCCTGACACCCATCCACCACGTAGCCCACATGAGGTTGGTGACACTTCCAGTGGCTGACTCTTCATATAGTGCTTGGACAAAACCTCCCCATCCCTGTTGGCTCACTTACAACCCGATCCCCAGGCACCTCCTCGTCTTTGCTGCCTCCACGAGCACCGAGTTCAGACCAAAGACCTTCCTCTCTCTTCCTCTCCATAGAGGACTGTGCACCAGCCATGACCCTTACCTCCTGACGTGGCATTGGTCTCTGCAAGGCAGTGGTAGTCAGGCCCAGTACTGGATTCAAGCCCCTGCAGAGGAGTCCTTGGCATCCCGGAGCTAGTACAGCTTTCCTTTCACTGGCTTTTGGATGTGCTGCAGCAGCACCGTCTTTAAGATATCCTCCGCTAAGACAGACAAGCCACAGTCAGAGGGCGCCAGGATGGAGAAGGACCCCCAGTCCACCTGGAAATGTAGATCAAATATGGCAAGGTCTTTGGGATCCAAAGCAGGAGACAGATAGACGCAGAGATCACACTGCAGGAGACAGATAGATCCAGAGACCACTTGCGACTGAACATTCCTAAAGCTGAAAGGAGCTAATGAAGGGGCATTAGCAAGGACGTATTCAAGAGGTGATCCTCAAAGACCAGAGGGTTCAGAAGAGGATGCGAAGCAAATTTTTAGCCACTTAGAGTATCAATTCTACTAACTATAACTGTGGTGGGAAAGAAAACATGTCCTGACAGGAAATGTGTGCAATAATGTAAAGACATTATCGGAGGTGAACATCTGTAGCTGATTGAGGTTATTGCTTGTGAGACAGCTACTCTCTGTTGACCACAGTGGAAAAAGGAAAGACATGTGCGAGAGAAGTGGAAGAAAGCATTTGAGAGTTCCTCTTCTGTACAAGTACGGACACATTTCGCTTTTCGCTTGGCCGCTCCTGCAGTGTCCAACTGCCAAGCTAGCATACTTCTCTATTGCCGTGTCCTCGGGTGTCAGGCAGGCCAACCGAAAGTGCCTAACGCTTTCCCCAGAATGACGTGTCTTCCTTCAGCATATGCGTAACCACCCTGGGTTTTTAAGCTGCTGGAGAGACGCCAGCCCACGCGCCGTTGTCTGCCTCTGGGTTAGGAAGGCAGGGCATTTCCAAATGATTCGAAGATTTTTTTCCTGGGGAGGTTTTCATTTCAAAGCTCAGACCTATGTCTCTGCCCATGGCCGTGCTGGGAGAGCAGTGCACCTGCCACCTCAGCAAGCAGCCCCCCTGTACATGGCCACACACACACACATTATGCACACAGAGCTCACAACGCGGGCCGAGAGGCAGCGATACTGGTGTGTGTGCTGCAAGTGACGTGGGTCGCACTGAGCCACCCATGCGACTGAGACAGTCACCTGCGAGGCAGCAGACTGCAGGGCATCAGGACACAGAAAGCTGTGCCCTGGCTCCCGCTGCGAGGCTGAAGCAGCCCTCCACGTGCAAAATCAGAGAAAAGCTGCAGGGAGAGGATGCAGAATTTTACACGTCTTGCACCTCTAGCCGTCTTGCACCTCACAGGTATATGGACGCCAAGACTTGCAGCTTTTTAGGGTGCATCCCGTTGGCCACACCAGGAGAATTGCATTGTGACTCAATGTAGGTTTGTACTTGTATTTCGGATACATAGCTTAGGGCAAGCTGAGCCTTAGTCACTGGAAAGAGGATAGACCCTCGCTGGGCATCTGTGCCAGTGCTTGACCAATCCCAATGTGAAACTCTTTTCTGGTTAGAAAATGTGTTCCACGGTCAGGAAACACTTCCTCACTTGAAACACGCATTTCTATTCACAGCTAGGTTAGTCCCATGTGTTCATTGGTGTCCTCTCTGGTGTTTACACTGCTGATAGGAAGCAGCCTTGGTCCCCCCTGAGGCTTTGTTTTGCTAGACTAAACACAGCATCCACTTGCCAGCTCTTTTCCAGCACAGCGCTCTCCATCCCTTTGACCACTCTGAGCACCCTTCAGTCTCAGTCCATCTTTGTTTAACATATGCAGTCAGAAACATGAGCAACGCTTATACGAAATCTCACAAACATCTTTGAATCAGGGCAGTAAGCTTCCCTCTCTTCTGCTGGGTATACCTCACCAGACCACCCTAAGACCACATTAGCAGCGTATCCACCGTATACACCAGGGTCCTTCCACAGCTATTTCCATTCAGCACATTCGCTGCCATCACAGCACCCAGCTCATTAATTCCTCCCTCTCCATGTACTTATTAACACTCAGCGGTGCTCTCTCCCTTTTAGCCAGCTCTGTGCACACTTAATCCCTGTTTTCTCACAGCTCCCTCACCACTGCATCCCACAAGACTCCATGAAAAGGCTTAAATGAAGCTCCCAGGAAGGAAATGTATGTTTCCTTTGTGTAGGAAATAGCTCCTCGAAGAGTGTATTGGGCTGACACAATCCAAGGTTGTAAAATCATGTTTCGTTTTATCTTGTTCACCTTCTAACCTCTATTTGTCCTTTCATTCAAAATTTTCTTGAGAGCTTTGCATATTATTGCAGCTCACCGCATAAGACTGCCTGGGTCACCTCCTCTCCCCACCTTCTTAACTAAAGGGCCCAGGTTTGCTTTTCTTCATACGCATGTTATTTTCCTCATCTGAGAGGTCTGAAACTCAGAATACTAGCTACCAGGGCTGTGCTTCCATGTACCAGTCCCTTCAAAATTCACAGGCACACTTTGCCCCACAGTAATTCAGGAGTTTTCTGGGAAAACGCAGAACACGCTGTATCTTGAACGGCAGAAGGGGCAGAAAAATGATGACACACTTGAGATCCCAAATGACTTATGATCATCCCAAAAGTGTGCAGAGAGAGACAAAGTGAGCAATAGCTGGAAGTATCTTCAAAGTTGCGGAGGCAGTAATTTCTTCAACTATATCTCTGTTGTCAGAGCTTATCTGTTGGGTCATGGGGATCCAAAATGCTGCCATAACTCTGCAGTTTCATTTCTGGAGTTACTAGCTGGAAAAACAGTGAGGAGAAGAGGTGAAATCAGGGATGACGAGTTAGCTAACAATAGGCAAGATTTCAATTTCCTTCTCATCTCTTTCTTTGTTGAGATGTGTCCGTTTATCCCAGTTGTGTTATCCTTTTCAATCAGCATTCCCAGCAAAACAGTTACCAGCACTGCTATTATAGTACCCATAGCTCAAATAGTTTTGCAATATGGGGAATATCAACTTGATGGATTTTGTTGGCCGCCTCCCAATCTTCTTGAACTCTTCTTGAACACTTCTTGAAGTGGCAAAAACCCCTTGGTACATGAGGTGCCTATACAAGAACATCTTTTCTCCTGTAATCTTTAAGAAATCTATAAGTAGAAGTAGATTTAAAAACTATTTTTAATGTGATATTCCACATTTACACAGTTTCACTAAGTTCAAATACAGTTGTGAATGAAATCCTTGGTCCTCTACTCAAAACATACTGTAAACATCCTACCACATACCGTTGAGTGTGAAATTCTGAAATTTCATCCTAGCAATTTAAACCAGACCTAACTCTTTCATTTGCTCAGTCCCTTACAAAACCATCATTAAAAAACCCCCAAAACATGACACATGAAAAAACTGCCAACAACAACCCCAACCTTTTGTTGCAGCTCAATGGTAAGAACACTAAGCTTAAAAGCTAAATTTTGTGGGCACCGCTATGTAGTTAGGAAAAACGGTACCTACACGGTATGGATTGTCAAAAATTAGATTTAACAGTACTGTAAACTAACTGTAATGGATAAAATGCAGAACACTGGAAAGTTAGAATTCAGCAGAGAGAGAAATGTGACGCTAACCACGCAAAACATGAATTGTTATTTGTAATAGGATAAGACTACATTACTTATGTAAAACTGACTATTTACTGTGCTTACGCACGATGTTTTATGCCAGGATATCACGTCTTTTTTTCCTAGTGCTGTCTTGCTTAGTCGGTAAAGTTTTCATTTATTTTCAGGAAACATTTAACATATTCCTGCCATGTTGCATAAAGTTCTGCCAGAGAGAACGGTATCTCTCTACACCTGCCAGCTCCAGCTCCGCGTGCGCTGAGAAATGTGTGCTGAAGCTAAAGGCTTCAGACAACAATACCTTAAAAAAAGCTTTGCCATAGCAGAGCCCTGGTCCTGCAGACATCCTCATCTGTTTCACTGCTCTGCAGGCATAGTGTCACCACCAGTGTCAACAGGGTTGCTCAGAGACATGAGGCTAAGCACCATTTGCAGATCTTCCACATCTAAGACAGCCCTGCAAAAGAAGCTGGAGAAATGGAAATGTGAACAGAGACACTTAAGTATCTCAGGTTAGCATTCACAACGTGACTCTTTGGTGAACCTTTAAGAGCAGTTCCCAACCACGTGAAGTGCCTGAGGCCGTCGCGTGGCTCCTTGCAGAGCCAAGGCTGAAATTTTCATTAACGACCATCCCTCTGCCGGAGTTTCTCCACTACAAAAAGGAGCGCAATCATAGTTGCTGCCTGTTCCACAGCAGGGAGAGGAGCTGATTCCTCCTCGCTCTGGGTCTGTAAAACATCATGTCGAGTTTTGGGCAGCTTTTCCTGTGAATCAGCTCGAGGGAGCTTGAACCCGAGGGGTGGGAATGTTCCCTGGGGTGGGGGACAAGCTCCAGCTCCCCCTTGCTCCTCTCACTGTCAGTATAGCTGACTTATAGTCCAGGTGACTATACTATACTATACTGTACTATACCATATTATAATATACTATACAACAGTATAAATACTATCATATAGGTACGGATAGTATAGCTGAAGAAATTATGCTCTTTTTCTGCATCAGGAGGCGGACAGCTACGTCACTGAGGACGACATTCAAGATGACGGGAGCTGTGATTCAGAAAGACTCTCACTGTGCCTTCTTAATTATCTGCTTCGCAGCAGCGCTGGGTGCCGACCAGGCCCCACCGCGTTACGCAGGCAGACCCTGATGCCGGCAGTCCCTGGCCCCGGGGCATTTACTTCTGGTGTGTAACATCATCCGCATCATCCTCACAGCATTGCTACCAACCTCCAGGGCAAGGGACATCATGAGCCCGTGGTCCCCTGTAACAATCAGTTACATGGCACCTAATATACAGTAAGTTTCTAAATTCTCTTCAAATTTGCTCAATTTTAGCACAAAAAAAAAACCCCCAACATTCTAGGCTCTCGTTTCTAATTCACTTTCAGGTCAAGGTGAGAAAGCTGAGCAGCTATCACAGCTGTCCTGCAATTTGGAGACACCAGGAGCCAATCCTGATTTTTTAGAGTATTCCCAGTGAAAAGGAATATTTTCTATTTCGGGTAAATAACTTCTGATTTACTAAAACCATTCCATATTACTAAAGGAAAGAAAATGAAGATTATGCAAAACTGTCACTGGTATTTCTTTTGCAAGGCCGCAGAGTAGCCTTGGCTTGTGATGGTGTAACATAAGGATGCCTTTCATGTGACCTTTCTCCTCCTGATAAACTCTTGCTTGACAATGGCAGGTTAGAAGTGCTAAAGCAAGAGGCAAAAGAGAAAAATAAAATAGGAAAGAGCAGAAGTAGAATAATTACTTGCACAAGCTGCTCCAAAGGGGTTTTACCAGTGCTTTACCAGGTAAAAAAATATTCTCTGATGCTAACCAAGGAAATGGCATCCCACGGCTTTTTCAGTCCAGGTCAAGATTAGGGCTACCTAAAATTGTCTATACTTTATAGTGTGATGCTGTATTAACACTGAAACACACAAGCACATAAGCACACATAGGCACAAAGGAACATCCTGGGCTGATTTGGGGAGAAAGACATTTTGGCAAAAGAGAAGCTAAGTGCAGGGGGGGGGTTCTGAGAATACAAAAAGTATACATATAAGTGGGGAATTAATAGGAGTGTCAAGGGACATTGCACTGTGGGATTACAGACTCGTACAGATGTCAGGAGGAGCTATTCAGGAAAAGGCCCTTATTGAACCAATTAAAAGTGTTTCAACTTTTTTTTCAAATGTAAAAAAAAATAAATCTATTTCAAAATCTTTGAAAAAAGGTATCACTTCTGGCAAGTGGCCACAGAAAAAATTATTTCAAAACAAAAAGCTTGCTACTCCAGAAAACCTGGGACTGCATTTTGGAATTATGAAATGCCGTGGTCCCATCATGTACTTTAGCACATTTAGCCATTACACTCTTCTTGTTACTCCAGGCTATGTTCAGATTACTAGTGCTTAAGGGGCTAACTCAAAGGAAGAAGTGGCAGAACAGGCAGAGTGACTGTACTCTGGCAAAGAAGTGTCCTGCGTCAACAGAAAGCAAAGGATTTCATGCAGATGTCATCTAATGTTTGGGACCAGCAGTTTCCTCCTTTTCTGATATGATCTGACTTGTTTCTTCCTTGTGGGTAACTCAAAAAAAATTGAATGTGTTTCCTCCTGTGCTAGCCTTTGTTCTGATGGCACTACTTTTTTAGAAGAGTTTTCTCAAAGTTTGACGAGAAGGAGCTGAGGCTCAGAAGAGTGAACAAATTGTAACAGAGAGTAGGAGGGATGGTAGAAGCCATTTCCCACTTTATCCATTTGTCAGTCTTTCCTTTTACGTATAAGACAGTGCCAGGTTCATAATGAATTAAATAGGAAATGTTGCCATTGAGTTCACCCTCTTACAGTAATTTTACCATACCACTGAGGAAGTTTTAAAAAGAGCTTTCCCTTTGTCTGACACTGATCTTTCCCTTTTGAGAAGCAGTTATTTTTGTTACCCCTGTGACCGGTTCTCTGAAACAATACACAAAAATTTGCTCATTATTGACAGAGTAAGGAAACTATGAAACATGAAACAAAAAGTAATGGAATTCTAGAGATGTTAAAGGAGCCTCCCACACATTTCGTGTCATCGTCAGAAGCCAGAAAATGACAGCTTTGTTTTGCTGACTGTTCGCAGGCTTTTTATTCTGCAGAGGTTCTCGGTAGACCCAAGAGCTCTGGCTATACCATCTGTCCACACGCCAACGCTGCTCTCAAAAGCCCTGCTTTCCAGAGGTTAGGAGTTCATGAAACTTGCAGTCTAAAGGGTCTTGCAACCCCATCGCGTTGCTTAGTAGAAAAAAATCGTCAGCCGTGGACTTACCGATTTGGATGGCAAAGCATGCCCTGACAGTGGGTCCTGTTGGCTGCAAAACTCTTCAGCTTGACCCTCTTTGCTCTTTCATCAGGCAAGAGGAGTCCTGTCAAAATCAGTGGCACAAAACATGTGCAATGGCATTCCGTGGGCAAAAGGGAGTAAGGCCGCCCAAAAAGACCATTCAGGGAATAGCAAATATGTCCAAAACATAATCTGGAACTGAAAGCAGGTGGGGAGGAAAAAGTCTTAATTAATTCAAATTTAATTTAGCTACTAGCTTTGTCTGTTAATAAAAAGCAATGAACATGTCAATGTTTTAAAACTTTTTTCTTTTTTTTTTATCTGGTTTCAAGAGTATGTGCTACTGTGGAGATGCAAGAGGTGAGTGCTATTTTGAGATGAGGTAAAAACTTTTTCATGCTCAACGCATGAAATCACAACGGTGATTTTTATTACTTGTTGTTGGTAGACTCCTAGGAGTTGCATTGCATCTGGCTCCATCATACTGACACAAGCGTGCGGGCAGACACACAGTGACTCAGATCACAGAATGGGTCCCGATGAAAACTATTTTTCAATAAATTCTTTTGGTGGCTTAGTCTTAAACTAGATCCTCTCCCCAGTTTGACACAGCTGCTTGAACGCCAGCGCTGACACACGTGGGAGGTGGTGAGAAAAAGTGACTCGTGGCAGAAATCAGACTACAGACTGGCAGTGACACTCTTTTTGGTAGCATCATTCCCACATTGATATCAGCTCATAACAGTTGTGGAGTCACATGCTAAACGTCAGGCAGTTTTCATGGAACAGGCATGTGGCACCCGGGCTAGATGGGAGACAGCTCGTAGCTGGTAACTGCATAGCAGTCTCCAAGGAATGCCTTCGATATTACTTTTTAAGAGTCCTTTAAAAAAAAAAAAAAAAGGTAGAAAATAAATTTTAGAAAGTAGCAATTTTACAAAATGTATGAAATATGCAACTTCACACCAGAAATTTTGCATAGACTGTTACAAACATGTAATGAAAATACCATGAAATGAAACACAAAAGTTTCATTTACCCTTTCTTAAAGGTGCCTGTAATTCTGACCAAAGTCTTTGCTCTCTATTCATGTTTGCCAGTGGTTACTGTACTCACAGGGAATAAAGAGAATCCACTTTGCTGCTTTAACGTAGACTGTGTGGAAAGTCTAAGCACTTCATCCTGACAAGTCCAGACATGCAGTATCAGAAAATGTAGACCATAGAAATCCCAAGCTTTGAGCATTTACAAATAACAATGCAGAAGATCAAAGTAAGAGCAGCCAGGGAGTGACGCTTGTGCTACAGAGCTAAAGTACAAAGGGAGATACCCGTGTTCCCGTCTCCACACCACAATTGCCGTTGTCGTATGTAGCTTCAGGCGCAGGGAAGAGCTGGGGGTTTTTCGGATGCGAGCGGTTCAACTAGGCTGCTTCTGGTTTTTCATTTTAACTTTTGGTTTCGCGTGTATTTTTAACACCAGCGGGGGAAACGGAGTAGATTCTGCATTTGGGAAGAGCGATACCAGGGGACTTTACAGTGAGCAGCACCTGACTGGGGCAGGCAGAGCCATGGTGTTCCCCTGCCAGGCACGGGCAGAGCCCCCACCGAGGAAGGCGTAAGCGAGAGCCTCTTTGTTGCATGAGGAGCTGTTGCACCAGCCCGTAAGAAACTCCAGCGAGAGGAGCTTTTCCCCGTTGGAAAGCAGGCGTCTCTCCCAGGCACCCAGGACCCTTTGCCCGGGAGGAAGTGGCACCCAACCTTCCTGGGTTTCACCATACAGACCAGCTCTTCCTCCCAAAAGGCAGCCCACGGAGGAAGCGAGGCCTTCACCCCTGCCCGGGTTTACCCAACAGCTCTGAGGTCAGAGCGCTCCCTGGAAATCACTTTCTATTTCTGCCCAAGGGCCGAATTTCTTGTACTACGCATTTGAGCAAGACTCCCGCATGGAATCCAGGTCAGGCCACTGAGGGTGGCCCGCAGACTCCTGATTTTTCTCTTTCTGACAAAAAATGGTTCACTTTAAGAGGTAAGGGTGGGAAACCATCTAGGCCCAAGATTATTCTTAGGGGTTGGGGGACTTTCCTGTAATAAAGTAAGTATTCAATCTGTGGATCGTAATCCCTTTGGATAGGGATAGTGGATTATGATTCAACATAGTCCCACATCCTGGTTGAGCAATCTAAACATAAAAGCACGCAGGTACCATCTATACTTGGCCAGCTGAAGGAAAAATCTCAGTTGGAACTAGACCCAACTTGATATCCCCTGGTGATGGGATCAAAGTCCATTATGAGCCAGGCCTGGCCCCCAGGATACTTTTGGCTTCAATAACAGGCAGTGTGGGGAAGAGATGGAAGATTCACTGATCCAGTACACAGCTTATTTATCCCTGATTATATAGCATGCTGGCATGTAATTAGAAAGGGCTCCCACTATAGTAAGTTGTTCCTTTCGACGAATTCGGTTTAGACACTAAAGGAGGGTTACTAGAGAACTACACCAGAAAGGAGGAATGACCCCAGAAAAGCCTATGTGTGAGACGCTTTCTGAGTAGTGATATTCAGGTTTCCCTCAACAAGATTGTAAGGCCAAATGTATGGACCAAAGTGGCAAACTCCACAGCAGTTTCCACCATGTCACCACAGGATCTTTGTAGCTAGAAAACCTTCATGAAACCACAGAAACAGTTATTGCACGGTGTGTAGTGCATTTTTGGTTCTAGTTACCCATCTCCTAAGAAAAAAATTCCAACATATAATCTACTAACAAATGTTATCTCCTGAAAGGAAGGTACTGAAGCCTTGCATCTGATTCTGGAGATGGAGTTACAATACTTTTGTTGGTGGCCTGTTAAGCCATACTACCACATTATAGCATATGTGAAAGATAGCCCTCCAGCTGGACAGTCTACATGTCTCATTATACTCAAATGGGATATCAATTACATCTACCCACATTCAGCTATATTTCCCCGTTCCAAGCTGTGATGTAGAAATAAAGCTCTCCGAAGCATGAGAAATACTCTCTCTTGCATCATTTTGCATACAGTGGCAAAAATAACCGCTGATACCACCCAACTTCTGGTCTCAGTACAGAAAGAAACTGCTGCTATCCAGGAAAAAGTACAAAAATATAGTTAAGTGACTTGGGTTGTGCGTAGGTAATTAAACAAAAAAATAAAACATCACAGAAAGGCAATCACCAGGAAAAGCAGAACGAGGATGCACGGCAAAATGTCAAACTGAGCAAGACAATAGTCTGAACAAGAGATTATAGGCACCACAAATCATTAGGCATGAATGAGGGTAAACACATTTTGATCTACAGGTGTCTCATTGAGCAACACATTGAACTTTTATGTAAGAGTGAAATAGATCCTTTGGTTACTGAACTGAACCAGACTTGGTATGAATTCACGACTGTGATTACTTTATGGATAAATATTGACACCACTTTGGTTTCCTTTGGCATTGAGCAAGCTCCACAGAGAGAGAACTTGCCTTTTGAATGCTTTGTAAAACACAATCTACGCCTAATGTACTACGTTAAAAATAGCAAACAATAAAGATAACAAATACTTATACCATTCAGGACCTCCCATACACTCAGGCTCCTCACTGTGTTTTCTTTTCAGCTTCATCATCTTCCCGGGTGACTGAAAAACCTCCCTTTTCTCCTTTGTTATAAAACTTCTTCGAATTTTCATCTTTCACACTTAGAAGAGAGCTCAAAGGGAACCAAGAAGTTCCTTAAAAACAAGTGGAATATACAGTCAATTTATTTTTAAAAGGGGACCGAGATTTTCTATAGAGGTACAGCCCAACAATAATTTAAAACACAGTACTCATAAAATGGGATCCTTGTCAAAACACTGTGTGGCCATAGTGGGCAATGATCACAAAGAAGCCCGGTAACAGTCAGCGTGCAGGTATCATGCTTGCGAAAGACGAAAGGCCACCGGGTTATTTCTAACTCGTCCAGTTCTCTGCTCTGGTGCCTCGTGCAGCCCTGCGAAGAGGCGTCCCCCACTACACCAGGCACACTGCGCCGTGATGGACACAAAGCAAGAGCTACCTTCCTTCCATGAGAAAAGTTTGTGGAATTGCTTCCTAATGCCATTTTATCAGTGCAGCCACAGCAGCAAAGTGCTGCTTGTACACATCTAGGTTCACTGGCGAGTGTTACAGTATTCCCTTTCCGGAGTTAAAATGCCTGCGATCGTTTTGATTTGAAGGAGATGCATCTATTTAAAGTGACCTGTGGCATTCAGATATTTCCCAAGAACAGTTATCTCCAGGACCTCTTTCACCTAGGACTGCATACCTGCCAGCCTCAAAGTTGACTAGAGAAGACTGTGGCATGATTTCTCTTCTCGAGATTAAGCAGGGAAAGCTGAAAATCAGGGCAGAATTTAAAGCTAAACCTAAGAATTTTTCCTCTAAAAACCTCTGATTATAGCGTAAGGCATGGAAATTCATGGTATTTGCATATGATACACTCCTGTAAAAAATTTAAGGTCTATTACTACACATCCTAAGTCTTGTTTAACAAAATGATGCAAGTCTGCCGTTAGGGAAAAGAAAATGAGCAATACCGCAGAGTTTTTCACCAAAAAAAGTCCCCAAACAACTCTGCGAGTTCCCTGGCAAACAAACCAACAGAGAACCAAAGAACTTGCAAAGCTGTAAAAGGCGAAAGGGGCTGTTAGTCAAGCACCAGCCAGCGGCTCTGTTGCGACGGGCGCAGCTTCTCAATAGCAATTTTGCTTATGAGAAACATGAACACGAGGGATATTAATGACCTGTTCAACCTGTTCATTTTCAAATACAGCACAGGGGCAGCTTGGTTTAACACTCACACATGCAAGCTCTTAGCGGAGCCAGTGGTGACCATTATCTGGAAATTGTATGGGGCAAAAAAAAAAAAATAATCCAGTTTTTTGCAGATTGGGATATTTGATGGAGACTGATTGAAGGTGATACTACTAATGCTTTGTACCCACGAAAACTCCAGAAAATGTACAGGAATGGCACATAACATTTACAGAGCCTTTAATGTCATGGATCTTGAGTTCCCTCAATTCCCAAGCCTTGAGGGGATTCCACTGAAAATATGTTAGGGGACTGGACATCAGCTTTCCACCTCACTCAATACATTTAGAAGTTATTCTGTTCAGTCACTGTCGTTGATCCCACTTGGAATGGTCTACCGAACAATTGGCATTTTCCTTCCACACACAAAACTCACACTTTTACAGCAGGAACACCACATTTTTAGTTGTATTAGCTCCTCTTATTACCAACAGTACTAACTGAAGTCATAATCTCCGAATAAACATTAGTGGTTTGTCTTACTATAACAGAAGAGTGGAGACTGTTAGAAAGAACAAACAGTCAAAACCAAACACACAAATAAATCAGAGTGGAACATACTGCAGGCCCTAGTAATTCTCTTACTTTAATTAAAAGACCTTATTTTTTCCATCTAGGAATGCCATTTTATATAGTCATGTTGTTGACTTGCAGCACTGAGCAAGCAAGGTCTCCTGCTGCTGCCTGGTAGCACTGGGTTTTACCTCGGCCCATGGTGGGGACTCCTTGCAGACTCATGCCTGATGGCTGACAGAAAGAGGGGTGACAAGCTTTGACCAGGACAGCTCTGCAGTTTGTTGAATTCCTTCAGTGGCAGTAGCATTTCCATGCCGGTTGTCACCCACCTCTCCTGGAAAACAGCCTCCTGTCTGCAACATCTCCCAGGTTATCAGGAGCAAAAAGCGGCAGGGGCTTGTTCCCGGTTCTAGAAGAAACAGAAACTTGTTCTGGAATGGGTCTGTGAGTTTACCTGCTGATCCTAGAAAAGAGAGTTTGACACATGGGTGGTCCTGGATTGGCTCCCTGCCTATAAACTCACCCTCACCTGTTACTGGGGAGTAATTTTCATGTGTGATAGTCCTGAGAGCAGAGAGTTTTTTACAATATTCAGAACTGGCCCCCTCTGCTGCCACAGAAATGTACAGTAGTAATGCTCATTGCTCAGACAGGAAGAAGAAGTTGGATAAACACTGAGAATTTCTGAAATCCTCACCTGAGAAAGTGTTTGTATGTCAGGATGCAGCCACCCGGGCTTATAGACATGAATTACAAGGGAAAAAAGAACCCGTACAGTGAAATGAAGAACAATAGCAATAAAAAGGCTACAAGAAACAGTAATCTGCAGTATTACAAAGATGCTATGCAGGGAAAGAAATTCCTCTGTATCTCGAAATTATGCTTTAGACTCTCAGTAATACTACTTAACATTTTAAAGTACCAACAGGCAAATCTCCTGACCTGTAGCTAACTCATGAGCAAGTGCTGCTTGTTCAGAGCTTGACGAGATTTCGAACAATGTGGCTACTGATGAATCAGCGGAACTCAGTGTGTAGTACCGTGCAGACTAATTAACCCACTTTAAGCCCTCCCCAAACTTTAAACCATTACTACAGATAGATCAGTGCAAAGTATTTCTTTTATGTGCAGTACCAATTAAAAAAAGTGGTTTTCCATAAGAAACTGTCCAGAGTAATAGCAGAAGCATTTTAATGCTATTGTGTAAAGTCGGAGTTCCTCCTTCCCTTGAATGCTATTCTTTGTCCTAGGTTATCAAACTGAGTTTCTAAGGCATTAACGAGCAACTTCCACTGGGGCATTAAGTATTAACTTTGTACTTCTGAAAAGTCACATCGGACAATCACATAAAAAAGTGAACAAAACCCCAAAATGCAAAAGGAGACAAACAATAACTGAAGGCTTAGAGACTTTTAGATGAGGACACAACAGTTGAAATTTGCTTCATTTCACTAGGAAGATGTAACTACACACATCAGCAAGAGTGATCTCTGTATAACAGTGATCGGGGCTCCAAAAAGTTTCTCTGGAAATTGCTAAGGAACAGAGACATTTTTCATGGACACAAGGAGAAAAGGACAACTCATGAAATAAGGTTACAAAATTAAAAATTACGGAGCTACTAACAAGACTAACTTAAAGAATGCCTGCTGAAAAGGCATTGTGAAGGGACGGGTAGTCTTCTACCAAGCTCTGGCAATTTTAGGAATAGTCAGTATTTTGACTTGGGTTAGGAAAAAGGAAAAGTTTGGCTGTCCTGCAGTGAACAGCCTATGAGCCACCTGGCAGTGGAAGGAAATCCCTCTCTGAGATTTCCGAGACGTGTACGTCCATGGGCTATCCAGGAGTTCCCGTACTTGCTGTACCTGCCCCTGGTGGTTATCAGAAGCAAATACTGGGCTCTGTCCGGAGCATTGAGCTCATCTGGTCTGGCTGTTTTAATCCTTTGGCACCTTGCAACAGGATCTTTTTAATTTGATACTGGTCAAGCATACCGTTAGTGGTACGCTTTATTCTTATACCTAAAGCCACAGACCTGGTCAGGGAGAGCCAACGTTACGGAAGACCATTGCTATGGCTCCCCTCCGCCGCGCGCGGGGAACTGGGCAGAGACTGATTGCTGCTGTTGAAAATCGCTCTCTCACTCTTGCGTTTCAGTGTTAATATCTCTCCACTGGGCAAAATTACTGCCCCTGCCTTTCCACTACTGGCAGAATGGGGCACTAAATAAAAAAAACAGTAGTACCTCACTTCTTTCCTGAGGATCTCTATCCAGGCTGCTCTTGGAAAACTCATTAGCAGTATCTGAGGTTTTTTTAAACAGGAGAGTCCAAATGATGACACCCAAATTCAGTCACTGTATCCTCTCTCTATCATCTCTCTTATGACCCATGTGCTGTTCTCCCCACTCTGCACGCTCCCATTAGCACCTCCCGAAGCAGAATCAGGTCCTTCTCCAGTCTTCCTTACATGAGAAAACCGCACTGATTTAATTTAAAAAAAAAAAAAAAATTAAAAAAAAAGGTCGGTTTGGCCAAAATCAGTTCAAGACATTCCAAAAGTTCAGTGTCAGCATGCCTTGCAGAGTTTGACTCAGTCCACGCTCCACGTGCTTGAGCCAAATGGGTGCACTTGCCCTGAGTGAAGAGTCCCTCTGTGAAAGGTGAAAATTCCCACCACGCTTCCCAGGTAGGCAGCAAGAGATAAGGCGGCAGATAACAGGGAACTGCGCGGCATTTCCTGCAGCCACCCTCCCTCGGGAGCCGTAGGGGCTGGCTTCGCCCCCCCCAGTCCCTGGGCATTTAAAGCGTATTGAACGGGATGTACTCCATCCTACCCGTACGCAGTTCACAGGGAGAGAGGCAACTTCGGACTAAAACTAGATGTGCGCCTTTAGTTTCATGTATACAAATAATAAAAATAGCTAAAATATAGATAAATATATAAATAATAAAAATAGCTAAAACATAGAGACAAATATACGTAATACAAAATTCATAAAACATTAAAACGCATCAAAATATTAAAACAGGTGAACATATATAAAACATACAAAGCACGTATGTACGTGGGTAGGTATGTACGTATGATTCCCGAGACTTTCTGCGCGGTTGGAGCTGGCGGGCTCAGAGGCTGCCGGCGGTGGGACCGGACGGCTCCAGCCCCGGTGCCGGTGCCGGGGGCGCAGGTGAGCGGGCGGCGGGGGGGGTGGAAGGAGGGGGGGGTAGCCCGGCCCTCAAGGAGTTACGGGGCGGGAGCGGGATGACTTCATGCTGCCGCCGGGGCCGCTCTCGGCTGCTCCCCCCCCCCCCCCTCCTCCTCCTCCTCCTCCTCCCCCCCCCCCCGGTCCCGTTTCACAATCCCGCGGCGCTCGGACGGGGCGAGCGCTGTGTCAAACCCGGCGCTCTCCGCCGCGCACACACCCCCGTGTTCTCATGCCGGATTTTCCCGGGCCATGAATAATCTCGAAGCCCCCTCGATAAATACACGTTCAGGGATGCCCGGAGCTCATTCAACCCGCCAACCTCGCCGACGAGAAAGGGCCGGGGGCCGCAGCCGAAAAGCCGCACCATGAAGTTTTCCCCGGGGCTGCTGCGACTCTGCCCGCCGCCCCGCCCGCCCTCCGCGCCGCCGCTCTGCCGCCGCTGCTGCTGCTGCTGCTGCTGCCGCGGGCCGCCGCCGCCCCGCTGCCCGCCGCCGACTCCTCCGGGGAGGCCCGAGCTGGAGGAGGCGGCGGGGCGGCGGGGCGGCGCTGCCCGACTGCGAGCGGGTGGCTCTGCTGCCTGCGAAGCCGGGCGGCACAGCTGCAGGAGGAGGTGGGTACGGGGCGGCGGTGGTGGTGGTGGTTTTTTGGGGGGGGGGGGGGGGGGGGGGGGGCGGCCTCGCACATTGGCTCACACGCGGCCCGGGGGCGGCTGTCCTGCCGGCAAAGGTGCGACGAAACCTCTTGGTGTCTCCCCCCCCCCCCCTCCCAGATGTGCGAGAAGTTCACCGTCTGCGAGAACAGCATGGAGATGCTCGTCCAGAACAACCTCAACCTCCCCAAGGTGACGGAGGAAGATGGGTGTCTGCTCGCCGGCTTCGATGAGGCAAGGAACCCCTCTCCTTTCTGGTCTAATCCTATACACCCGGGGCAATAAGCCCCAGCGGTACTTTTTTGCCTGCTCCAAAAAACTGCAGAAGTTGACCTAAAGATTTGCACTGGCTCCTCTCTCTATTTTTATTGGGTGGCACAGACCTCCAGGCTCTGTATAAGCATCAATCGCTTACCTGCACTGCGTGCGCAATATCGGGATCAAGGCATTTCTAAGCTCTAAGTGACTTTCTCACCTTCCTCTCATTTCAGGATAAATGCTTGAAGAAAATCTCCAGCGGGCTTTACACATTTCAGACATACCTTAAATACGTACAAGAAACTTTTACTAGCGAAAAGCAGAACGTGGAATTGCTGTGCTATAGCACAGAGCACCTGGCACGCACCATAAGGCAGATGGTGAGTTGGTTTTAAATTCACTCCAATAATCGTTATGGCTTAGCACCGATGTGTAGTCAGAGAAAGAGGATGCTATGTGAAGTTGAACATTTCCCGCTTTCGTTTCTCTCAGCGGAAACAGGTGATGGCTCCTTATGCTCACTTACCCTTATGACTAACTTACAGGTTCTACAAGGTTTTGTTTTCTTTTCTTAAAGAATCAACTCCTCTTCTTACTTTCCATTGTTATTTCTAATTTCCAAGCCAACAATTAAATGCGTCATATTGTTTTATGAACAAATATACTAATGCTGCCTGGCTGATAGAAATAAGATTTCTCAGTGAGTTTGTTCCTAATTGCAGAACTGCAGTTCAGTCCAAGCCTTCTAATATTGCAACCCCCCCAAGAAGCAGAAATAACTAACTTTTTTTTTAAAAAAAAACCACACATAAATAAAAGCAAATACATTTTTACGATATTATTAATCTTTAAAACTCTCCAAAACAAACTTTTAAGCCAAGCTCTGTGGTATATTGAGATACCAGTAGCTTAAGAATCAAGGAAGGCAGTTAAATTCAAAATACAAGTTAATAACTTGACTAAATAAAAGGTGCTGCCTATTGTGAAGCACACTTTTCACTTGCAATCCTAATGAAAAAAAAAAAATCTTCCTTTTTAAAAACACGCAATTCTCTTTTGATTCAGTAAACTAAATGTTATTCGTATTTGATAGTCATCTCCTATGTTTTGGAGAGCTTTGAAAGATCACACTTCAAAAATTCACTTCATTCCTGCAGTTCTTACTCACGTTAATAACCCTTAACATGAATACTTCGTCATCAGGGAAACAATTTGCCTGAGTAAGAACCACCCAGGTGAGTAAGGACTGCAGAAGTCGCAGGGCATTATTTCCTTCAAGGTGTTCTTCAGTGTTTGAAAAGCCCATTGTATGTTTGCCATACCTTCCCTGACACATTTATTTATGTCCGTCATTCTTTCAGTGAAAGGGATCTGAATTGCGCTTTTTTTTTTTTTTTCACACCATACTAGCTAAGAAGAATAGTCCCGTCATGAGACGGCAACTGACTACTGGCTTCCAACTTGATGTATTAGTTTGTAGAAAGTTCGTTTCATAACTGGGGGAGACTAGTCATTTTTGAAAGTGAGAAAGATCGAGGTAATTAGAACAGGCAGAATTAAACACAATGGTCAAAGCAAAACCTGTACTTACAAAAAAACACGGAGATTTTTTTGAGAAAAAGAGGAGTCTTGATCTCCAGGTTGGAAGTTTGGATTTTGGGTTGGGAGTTTTTTGGGTTGTTTTTTTTGTTTTATTTTGTTTTTGGTTTTGGTTTTTGTTTTGTTTTGGTTTTTTACCCCAAGAGAAGTCTATCTGCTATTTAAGGCAAGGAGAGCAAGGACAGAATCTGTCACTTGTGGTCAGGCAGATCCATCAGCATGGTGGTACCTGTCTGGACATCCAGATACAAACTTTTACAGCGTGCAACAAGGAATTGGATACACCAGTAACTGTGTGCGTGATCAGAATCCACTTCCAAGTAGTCTGGACAGAAAGAATATTCCTATCTTACTGAATATCACAAAAAACACATTCCAGAAGGAGGTGCACGTGCTGTTGTCTCTCATTAAAGGGCAGATCCTAAAACCAGGATGAAGTAGAAACTTTGTTGTTAGACTTCTAGACCCCCAATCATCCAAAACAGCTCCATGATTCGGGTGAGTAACTCCTGTTTTCAGAAGTCACTTACCTACTTCATGGGACAAATTCTTAAAAGGCATTTGGGTACCAGGTGCCCAGCGCCGTCAGTCAGCTTTAGGTACAAAGCTCCTTTCACTCATCCTGCAGCTAGCGTCCCACACATCAGTGAAAGTTGGTGACACTTAAGTCTCCCACGTGCCTACATGCCTGGAAAGTAAGAATTAAGCAGCTAAACAAGTTTGACATCTTTAGAAACTGTTAATCTACAAAATGCGAGAGTACTTCAATGTCATCTAATTAACTTATGACTCAGGATGGAGCAGCCAGTACAGGTTAGGACAAATCATGTTCAGCACCTTCATGAGTAACCACGCGGTCAGCAGGTAGCAGGAGAGGTGTATTGACCTGTTCAGTGCAGCGTGTTGGACCACGCCGCCAGACGTTGCATTCAGACCCCAACAAACGGCACACATCAGATGAGACCCTCTGATTCTTCCGCAGTAACCGTAGCAGGTGCCAAGGTCCCTCAAACCCCACTGCAGAAGCGGGGCTGTAGGGAGGCACAGGTCCCAGGGAGGTCTGTTGTCCACAGCTGGTCTGGAACATATTATACACATAAACTGATGCTCTCCAGCAAGCTCAGTTACAATGTTTTAACCGGGGCACCCCAAAATTGTCTTTCCCCCAGGTGATAAAACCCGATGAAGTGATCATCCCCGACTCAGCTACCCAGGAGTCCCTCCGCGCAAAGCTGAAGTCCAATAAGACCTGGATAGAGAAAATCACCACCCACCTCATCCTCCGAGACTTTACTTCGTTTATGGAGAAAACCGTGAGGGCCGTTCGCTATTTGAAAAACACCAGGAGTTTCAGTGCCTGAATGTTTTAGTTCAGGCACAATCCTTTGTTACAAATCTGTCATGTGGCAGATGACAGTGTTGTTCTGTTTTAAGAACCAGAAAAAGTAACAATGGTTTGCATTTATACGTATTCTCATTTCCTTCTAGGAACCTATTTATTGTATTTAAAATATTTATTCGTTTCTAATGTTTCGTATTTATATTTTCGATACGTAGAAATAATTTAAACAAAGGACCTATTTTATTTCATTTCTAATGGTACTATTCAGAACATCAACTTATTTAATATGTATTCAACAACAGCAAAAAAAGTATTTTTAGAAGCCAGGAAAACTGTTGTATAACTTATGCTTTTAAAATATTTGAGAGATGGTATTTATGACTTATTTATATTTTTAGAATAAATAAAAGCTGATTAAAAAACTCAACACCTGTATAATTTCTTTGAACTTTAAATAAGAATACGGAACTCTAATGCATCCAACTTTTAATACCTGCAATTATCAAAATAACCACTTTCAAGAACTTAAATTTTATCTGTATAATTCAATCAGTTGTCTACATAGCGCATACATACACACATACACTCAGCCTAATCAACATGTAATTCTTAAAATGTGATATAAGTGAACCAGATGCACTGAACATGGCACTTCAGAACGAAGACAATAAAGCATCATTGCTCTTCAGAAGCAAATTGAATGAGTCCCCTATATTTAATAAACAACACTCCATACAATTGTAATTGGTTTTAAGCAGATGCTGACAAGTCAAGCAATCTCTTCTAAATGAATAAAACAATGAGACACCAAATTAACAGGTTTGACATGAATACTGTCATCTATTAGACTTACTGCTGTCATCCAAGGGAATTTTCCAAGTTTGATTAAACATCTCTCCCCCCTTCCCCGAGAAGGGGAAAAGAAGTGTCTTAGGTTCTTTCCTTAGGTGCCATAAATCAACATATTGCTGTGGAGATGTCAATGACTGTTGATGATCTAATGCATTTGTCTTTTGTTATTTATATGTCACTAGCGTGGACAGGCCACACAGTGTGAATGCAAATTCTTTTATATACTGTAGAGAAAAAAACAAACCCACATCCTTAGTCTGAGTACCAAACTGCTGAAACATTCCTTAGCTGTATCATCTGCTTCACTGCAGCTGCGGCAGGTACCTCCTACACCCAAACTCAGAGGAATTCACAGCACACACAAAGGATGCAAGTGGCCAGAGCCCCTTGAGCTTTGTCCCTACGAATGGTGGAACATTAATTGCCCTCTCTTTCACGCAGCATGGTGGAGCAGATGAGGAGATGAAAGGCATGCCCTGGAATGTGGATAAGGATGTCAGTAAATTCTCCTCTTCCTCTGAGCAATCTGATCCTCTGATCCTCCACACACACATTCCACTGCTGGGGATGCCAAAACAGTGACCAGTCCACCCAGAGCCCGCAACTTAGAGGCTCAAAACAAAACAAACCACAGCTTTGCCCAATATGGTAAAACCAACATCTCAAGTTGTGCAACATCTCAAGAAGGAAGGAGGAGACCTCAAAGTGGTCGCTTTCAAGATGTCTGCGGTGAATGGGTGTTTCTCGCAACACAAAAGAACCTGCTTTAGCTGTCCTGGCACGTGCCCTAAGAGACACAGGAGAGCCTGGTTTGGCCTTTTCACAGCTTATGTTCACAGAGGTTTTCTTAGTGACCAGTTGGTTAGAGACCATTCTGGCCCTTATTATGTCCATAATAGCTATGAGACTCAAATAGCTATGAGACCCAAATGCAGATCCCACGTTGGACCTTTTAAGGACTTTATTACCACTATGCGAGAACAGAGTGGGGGAAAAAAATGAAAGAAAAAGACAGACCAAAAAGAAAGGCATCTCCTGGTCTCACCTCTCCCAGTAGTGGGTGGTTGCCTGAGATCACCATTAGTTACTATGTACACTGCAGCTAAACAAACTCACGCCGATTTACTCCTTGAATTCCAGGAGGCATCTAAAATACAGGGTACTGAAGTCTCGCACAATTAATAGACAAGCGTCCACACTTCCCACCAGCACCCTTCAGCTGGTGGCCACCCCAGGTTGTCCACCATTCAAGTAAAGATGTAAATGCTACCACATTTTAGGATGTGGAAGATGAGTAAAGATCACCGCTTGCTGGGTGGGGAGGTCAACTTCAAGACCTTCCTGGGGTGACGGGTATCGTTGGTGCTGCCGCTGAGCTGCCATCATTCTACCTGTGGCTCCTTCACAGTCACCCGCAGTTCTCAGGGTACTTCAATGCAGCAGCTGCCTCACTGGCCATCGTCCTGCTGTCACTGTGCCAACGGTCAGGGACTGTCTCCAGGATAAGCACTGCTTGCTGAAATCTACGCTCGTTGGTGTTTGTGGCACATGAAGACTTGCAGTGGGGAATGCATATGAAGCCCGAGGAGAATTAAACACTGTTGAGCGTGTTATGGGGCCTCTCACACTAACCAACTCACCATCCTTTCTCCAGTTTGCTGTGTAGAAAGTATTTTACAGCCACCAATAAACACACATGGACATTTATTTTAGTTGGCAGACCAGCACAAACACATAAAAAACCAGAACAATAGTAAAAGTGAGCATTCCTAACTGATAAATCAATCCTCAAAAACAACTGTGCTACTTTTAGCAACAATGAAATACCTCAATGCTTCTATTGAAGAGAACTCCTCCTAACTGACAGCTAACTCACTGAGCAAGGCAGAAATACCCCAAAACCAAAAAGACCTGCTAATAATTGCCTATAAAAATTAAGAAACTCCACAGCAAAGCAGCATTTTGGCTGCTGCCGTACAGGACCCAGCCTCTCTCTGCAGATCCCAGCTAGCCCTTCCCCGTGTTCCCACTGCATCCCTACTCGGTAACCTCACACAGAGACTTCGGAATGCTCAAAAGATTACTAACTCGCTGCATCTTGAGTTTGCTTTCCCAACGCAGGAAGAGGGTAAAGCTACGTTAAAAAGCATGCATACACTCTACAGTATGCAAGAAAAAAGCCCACAGTATTAAGAGACAGTGTTAAGAAACAAAACATTCCTCGGTGCTATGGACGTGACACTCAAATGCCAGACAAGACAGAAAAAAAATTGAAAAAGACAGAATGCAATCTAATACTAAGGTAATCTGTAATGCAAAATTACTTAATTCTTCTTTTTTTTTTTGCAATGACAGTCTCTGAAGTATCATTTTTCTGTTTAACCACACTTTTTCATCAGATGGGTAAGAAACTTTAAAAAAAAAAAAAACCACATTTCAGCCTGATCCACTTCCCAGGCTGCAGTACCATCCCCTGCCCAGTAAGCCTATGTACTGATGTAAACGCTAAATTTTGGCGGAAAGAACAGCCACTTGAAAGAGACTGTCTGCATCTCTAGTACCTTCACAGATTTTACTAACAGCTGATGGCAAGTGAGGTTAGCAAGACAGAGCTGATGCTACACGAGATAGATTTACACCACCAATGAAGCAAGGGGAGCAGGATCACTATTCAGCAGTAATGAGCCATTAGGCTGTCTTAGCTCAATGGGAAACTTCCCCCTAAGTTTGCCACTGTTATTTGTGACTAATAACCTTTTCCACATTCCATTTAAAAGATAAAATGGTGGAAAGGTAAGAATACAATAGGATTTATCATTCAGATGCTAACGGTCAAGAAGTGCTGCCAAATCTGTATGTATTACTGCAAGCCTTGTGATATTGGGTGGGAAGCTTTCTGTAAACCCTTGCTTCTCCAGTCGAGTGACTAGATAACAATTTTTGACTTCTCGCAGTGAATGTCTGTGTCATGGTTTGGGCCAGACTGACCACTCGGGTAGAACGACAGATGCTCTCACCAAGGACAGAAAAAGGAGAGAGAGAAAGAGACTTACGAGTTTAGAAAAAATCCTGAACTACTTTAATGAAAAAATAATAATAAAAAGGAGAAAAAAAAGAAATATATACAAAACTGCATCAAGCTCCCAGGATGACAATCACATCACCGGTTGGCACTGGGGCAGTCCCAGGCTGGACTGTGACGGATGGGAATTGGATTCCAGATCTGCATTCAGGATCGGGACCAAAGGCAGACGAACAGACAGAGTCCTCCTCAGACGTCGGTCACTGAAGAAAGAGAGACTGACCCTTTGATCCCTCAGCTTTTACACTGAGCCCGAGGCAGATGGGATGGAATACCCTGTTGGTCAGTTTGGGGTCACCTGTCCTGTCCACTCCTCCCCGCAGGTGGGACTCCTCTACGCTTTTCCGCTGCCGACCCTCCAACGGGGCACATAACAGTTATCCGCCCTTGGGTGTTACAGCCGTAAGTGTAAGCGGGAGCCTCTCTGCATACCATCCCTCGGGATCAGCTATAAGCACAGGTCTTATCACTCTGAGAGCAAACACTGTCTGCACAATGTGCTGTTAATTTTAGTAAAGAGAAGAGGCTTAGCTAAAAAGTAAAGTTACTGAACAGAAAATTGGTTGTTTTACCTCAAACCAGGACCGTCCGTCTTCTTGATAAGAGGAAAACCAAACCCCACCCCCTCACCCCCAGAAATGCAACCCCTGCAGGCTCCACACTGAAATACCCTTTCCTCCCTGAACTCTTAACAAAATCAACTAATTCCTGTAATCTAAACTTATTTAGCCAAGTCTCGGTATACTTTCAAGAGTGACTTTGGCTGTTATCAGAAAACACACCACAGAAGTTTTGCAATCTGAATTTCTATTCGGTGACCAGAATCTAAGAAGATTGAATCCTTCATGAGAAAATCTATTTTTAAAAAATTAAACATTAATCTTCAGACTCAGAAAACTGAGATGTGACTTGCCCTGCCATACTTATTTCTACCAGACAGCGCTTACCTAACACAGCATTTTCAAGATTTTATTCCATTTCAACCATACTGAGGGCAAAATTCTGACTGGTTTCAATAACAGCTAATGTATTTATGATTAGTTGTTTCTTTATCCTTTTGAACTTACGTATTAATACAGTTCTATACTCTGTACCATATCAATAGGGACAACATGATGCATAAGCAAATTCTTTTAATGGGTTTATTACCAGAGAGAATCACTTAGAGCTGTTACACACACACACAGAGAAGTAAAGTCACCTAGGAAAAGCTCAAAGTCCCATCCACAGCTCAAAAGAGAAAAATCAGCTACTACACCATCACTACTGCACAGCAATAGTCTTTGCCTCCTCTTCCACTTCCAACACTCTGGGAAGACATGCAAAGGGAAAAGGGACCATATATTACCATGCCTGTGGATCCCAAATTAGCATGTGTTAACAAACACAATGAAGTTCAAACACGTCCTCAAATTGCAAGACCTATAGCCCTCCTAATCACGTAGCTCGGTGACCTGGGATGGGACTATAAAAGAAAACAGAATTTGTTAGAAGAGAGACCGTTTGGGATGAGGGCAGATGTACAGGCAATCTTCCAGTCTGGCTGGAAAGGGACTGCTTTCAGGTTGCACTGTCAAAAATTGTACCCTTTGGGGGGGCCTCTACGAGAAAGAAGTGGACACTGAGAAAAAGAACTGGAGCATAACTGGAAATCTGGGCTTCTCTCACTTCCCAGGCTAATAACTGCTCCCTGCTCTGCAGTTGTTCGAACTTCTTATTTTTGACAGAAACTTGGAATTGATTTCTTCATCAGAAGAAATAATCAGAGAATAAATATCCTTTTCCACTTAGCAGATAAGTAGCCCCTCTGTCTTACCCATCCCCTAATCCTGAATTAACATAAGCATAACCAAGAAACAATGCACGTAACCCACAAGCTTAACCAAGAAACAGCTATTGCATTGCATACCATCATGGAAAAGTATTTAGAAATTGCAATTAAGTAGTCACTTGTAAAAATTAAATTAGTCATATGACATTTAACCAGGATGTGGTCTCTACTCCTGTGGTAAGGACAGATGTAATGAGCTTTTATTTCCAAATATATCATCAGTATCATCATAGCTTGAATTCCAAGTCTGGAATGAAATACTTCCAAAAATACCCAGGCTATACAGTTTGCCTTAGCATTTTTTCCTGATAAAACCCAATGTGTTAGATCCCTGTTTCACTTACAACACAATGCAATAAAAATACATCTTGAGAAGCGCTTTGTCATCTACGCCCATTTTGGAAGACAGCTTGTACAAAGAAGCAAAGGAAGCGAAGGAAGGATTTTACACATTGCTTACACAGGGGCCCATTGTGACAAAATTATGAACGTTGTTTTGGTCTGCAGAGTTTCAATGTTTGAAAGCTATAGGTTTAAGTCAATGTGAGTTTTGCTGATTAATTAATTCAAGAAAAAAGCACGTACCCTCTGTTTTATAACGGTGGTGAGACACAGTACAGTGACTTTATACCAGCCGCATCTACACCAGGAATTTGTAGCAGAATTAAATACTTGTTCCAAATTTCCTATCAATCAGCTTCATTTTTACCTCACAACTGGCCAGGCCTTGACAAGTTTTTAGAGCAAACTAGTAGGTTCCTTTGTAGATTAACTTATTAATAACAAATTTATACTGAAAGCCAGATATCTTTTTTTTTTCCCCCTCCCTTCTTTAGTGATGACACTAAACGGACCAGTTTTTCACACCCTGCTACCGGGGACCCCCCATCCACACCCCAAGACCACCAAACTCACAGAATTCCCTCAGCACCACACACCAAGCATCACAGGGCTCTGTGCCTCCTTCTCTGATGTGCACGTCTTTTTCTCACTTCTTGATTTTTCACCTTTAAAACCCTGTCCATTTCTCCTACTCTTTATTCTTCTTCTGACCAACCTCCTTGTCTTTGTTGCCTTTTCAGGACCCTAAACTTTCTGCCTCCCTCTAAGCCCAACATCTTTGTCCCCCTTTGCGCTGTTTGCTATGTCCACCCCTGAGGGCAGCTCCTCAGAACCAAGCTTGCAGGAGATGCTTTGCTAAAGTGGCTCTCACAACTGAGGGCTGAAGAGTTACTGCCCTCCACGATTACCCAATTGTACCAGGGTGTAACTGATCTGACTCCAGCTGAATACAATGCTGGGAGAGGCGGATTTAAGAAAATATAGAAATGACAGAAAATACAGAAACTGTTCCCAAATGGTAAAACCACCACCAGCTGCGGTACACCAGTGAACAAGATATTCGTAAGACAGGATGCCACACTGCTCCTTGCCCACCATAACCTCCTGACACTTTGCTAGTATTTCACACACAGTCTGGCTGGAGGAGAAACAGCCCATTTTTTCAGTCATGGGTTAAAGACAATCCCTTGTTCACAGACACCCTCCTTGGAGACCAAACAAAAGCCATTGCTGCCATTGTCACTCTTTTAGGAGGTGGCCGAGAGGCAGACCAGCACCTTCTGACAAGGAGAAACATTGTCTTCCTGATGTGAAAGGATCATGGGTATGGGACTACAGGTCACTTGAGATGGAAGACAGGGCATTCTTCTTGCCTTAAAATCTTCAAGACGCCTTCAGTTTTGGGAACAGCATAGTGAGCATGGCACCCTCTGATCTTCCTAATACTGGTCCAGGAGGAAACATTCCCCTTGGCCCCTTGCACAATTGTTTGTCACCAGGCACAACAGGCTCCAAGGACAGCCTCCCACCTGGGGTACTTCCCCACACTAAGGCAACCACAAGCACACTCTGCCTCCGCTTTGCAATCACAAGGCACACAGCCAAACAATTCCTATCTCCAGGTAAGATGAGATGAAGACACCTCAAAGTTAGTACAATCTTCACAGCACAGAGGAAGGCATCAATGATTTTATTTCACACATCTCAGACTGCAGCCCTGAGCTCAGCTGTGGAAGTCACAGCTCCATTTTCAGTAAACTACACTCATCAACTTTATTCCAACACAGAGTTCATATGAGGTCTCGCAGGGCTGCACCCACAAACCCCACTATAGTAAAGAGTCCACACTTGGCTGCGGAAGCCACCAATTCACTTGACAGAGACCAATACAGTCAAGTAGGGGAGCTCATGTTTGTGCTTTATTAAGTGTCTCCCATCTGACAGCAAAATAAAACTTTCTCAGGTTTTACTGGGAGAAAGATGGAAAAGCAAAAATGATAAGATTAAAACACTTGGAACAAGTAACACCGAACTTCAAGTCCCTAACCCACAGCCCTGACAAACATGAGAGTCCCTCCGCTTTACTCCAGGGACCTGTCCTCTTCTCCCTAGCACCACCAGGAACAAAAAAAAAAAAAAAGAAAAAGAAAAGGAAAAAAAAAAAGAAAAAGAAAAGGAAAAGGAAAAAAAAAAAGTCTTGATAAAACTAGCATATTTGCTGAAGTTATTTTAGGGAATGAAGGTTCTTCATAGGAATCTGTTTAACGTTTAACTTCACAGAACACTGGTCTGCTCTTATAAGCACATCTGAATTTTGTGAAAATGACAGTAACTGCAAAGTAATTTCAAGGCATTGCTAGCAAAGATTCCTTCATTTTTAAGCTTGAAAAAAAAACATTTCTCCAGTTTTCTTTTTTGCTACCTTACAACTAATTACCAAGACTTCTGATTATTATTCTGTTTTTCAGGAAGAAAAGGCGTGTTTATTTAAGGAGTTTCACTCACCTTTTAGTTACAGAGAGAGGGCTACACTGAGTGAAACACTGTTTGTACAAATGAAACATGTTATACTACATATTGGCATTGAATTTCATTTGATTTGAAGAAAAAGTGGCTTTCATAGGACATTCAACGTGAAACCCCAAAGAGTCTATGCTAATGACTTTCCTGAACTATATTTGATTTTTTTTTTTAAAAGAGAACAATAATTTCACTTATTTCCACAATAGATGTGAATCACCACAAATTTGCTATTTGACATGTTTTAAGTGAAATTTTAGAAGAATTGCATAAGCAATATTTATTCAATAATTTCAAGAACTACGACAAATTTTAAGGGAAATTTTCAGGATGGTGAGGCCACAGAATCCGGCCTGTACTTGATATATCCATGCTTATGTAAAACTTTTAACAAAAGAGACAAGAACACTTCCCTATTTCTCTACCTCTTGCCAAATACTATTATTCTTGGAAAGCAGCCACAGCAACCATGCCGTGGTTAAGACCCACAAACCACATCCCCAAGTGTCTGACACACAGCAGAGCACATGAAATACACTTCTGCAGGTGTTTGGGTCCATCCACCCACTGCTGCACTGTATACCCTTGTGAAATGCAAAAATCTGATTTTGAGAAATCCGAGTTACACCGAATACTGTATCTCTCGGTATTTAATATCTCAGGTTATTCCACTAGATTCAACAGAAGCAAAATGCTCCTGATGATGATTAAAGCCACTATCAAGTACCAAAAGATTATCTCATTACTATTGTAATTAGGATCAGTCAAGAAAAAGGATCAGCATTCGAACTCCTTTCGTAATTTAAGACTACTTTCATAATTTAAGACATATGAGCCGTTACATTAATCTCAAGTTACCACTAGAGAAAAGGCACTAGAAAAGCTGCACTAGCAACAGGATACAGGATCACAACTATTCTGCGTTTGGTCCTTGCTCTACTCCCCTGTCAGCAGTCTATCATCATTAGCTATTCCACTATTTCATGACATTTGATTTAATCACCACAATTAATGGAATTTTAAGGAACATCCTGGTTTGCATTAGCTCTTAAAAATGTTTCCCATTTTATTTTTTTTCTTTCCAGTTCTTGTCTTTCAATTGAATTTTTTCCTCTTGGCTCATTTCCTTTCCAATCACGTCTGCCCTTAAACACAGTAACATTTTACCATGAATTTTCTTCACAGCAGACGAGAAACCGAGACGTCTCCTATTCCTTAAACATTTAATTAATGTAAAAATTGTCTGAAAATCTATGGGGTTTAAACAAAAAGCCAATCTGAAGTCTAGAATACTTTTGTTGCAACGGTAATTTGGAGCCAATAAACATCTGGGGGTTTTTTTTAAATCCCAGCATAGATACAAACTAGCCTGTACAGTCCTAGAGGGGAGAGAGTAATTTACCCAATGCAGCTTCTGTTTAACAGAAACCTAGCAGTTGCCATTTCAGTGCTTGAATTTCACTGTTAAAAGAGAGAAAACCCACTGAAGCCAAACCAACAAGATTCCAAAAAGCAAGAGTTCGGAGTAAAAATAAAGCATATATCTTGTTTAGTGTACTTGTTTTCTCCCTTCAGTTATACATTAATAACTTCCTCTTTAAGTAAGAGCACTATATATGCATATACGCACACAGAGCACTTCTGTCATGTCCTCCCACCCCATCCCAAATTACAGAAAATGTACATAGTGTTTAAAGGCAAATTTGGCAGAAAATTATACTTTTTACTATCTGACTATTCTACAAAAAAAGGTATACATCTCTCAATCCTTAATGTATCCAGAGATGAGGAAATCCAAGAGGAAGGAAAAAGACAAACACGTCAGCATAGTGACCAGCTGCAGAGGCCTACCAACATTCGGGAAAAAAATCTTTGAAGAATATTGAAGTATTTAAAACATTAGCCCAGTTTTCTGGTTACTGTGAAGGTAAAGAGGAACGTTTACCCAAAAGACCACCATAGCAGGGATAAATACAGGGGTTGAATGTCATCATATTTTGGAAAAAAGAACCAAAAACAAACCCACACAACAGGTTATCCTTTCTGTAATAAAGAAATTACTACATTATACTTATATAAAGACTTACAAACAATGTGCATCCATTCAAATTGTATTTATTTAATTACACTGTAATGCAAATAAGTTAGGTCCATATAAACTCCATTTTGTTGTATATACAACCTATGTCATTAGCAAGCTGATTGAGCCAGCTGGTGTAAGTGTCCGCCTCATCCTCTGGAATGTACGTATCTTCAGACACTTTCTCTGTCCATCGGCTGGTTCTAGAACAGGACCGCCACATCCTTCATCCCCAAAGTAGACTGAAAGGGGAGGAGGGAGGAAATGAAAGTCAGATTTTCAGCATGTTCTTGTTTTTAAATGTATGTTTAAAACACAAGTCTGGAGGAACAGCCCTGTAAACATACAGAACAAATGCTAGCCCCCAAAATACTGAAATAATGCCACCTTTAAAATAAAATTTAAGCCTACTGAGCAGGAACATGTGCTCAGAAAAATAAACGTCTGTAAGCTTTGGATTAGACCAAACACATGCTTCTGGTATCTATGTACATACACTCTGGTATGAAATACATACTTTATGCTGCGCAGAGACACACTCAATGGACCAAGAAAAAAAGTCTCAAACTGCTAGTGAAGCTAAACATAGAAACACTGTCAGCAAACAACTCCAGCAAGGTAGCTCTTAAGACAACAAAAGATTTTACTGAAATTGCAACATGATCTTGACACATATTTTTTCATATTTTCTAGTGTTAAAAGTAGCTCCCTTGAACAGCTGAACCCTAAAAATGGGATTTCTATACTTGTAACTAGTGAAACTAGAAGGGTTAATATATTACTTTGCAAATAGTGCAGGCCATCAATTATTTGTCTTAGGAATACCTGGTTCTGCACAGTAACCAAAGTTATTTCAAGAGAAATAAGAGCGTCACACTTTCTTCAAAACTTAAATAGTTTGACCCATGGAAGCTTTCCAATAAAACCCAAATACCGCAAGAATTCAAGTATTACTAATGCCATGACATTGTAGCAGTAACAAACAGTCCCACAAGAAAGAGGCAACATAAGCAAATGCACTTTGCTTCATGACAATGACCAATATTTGAAGGATACAGCCCTTTATTTCATGCAGCTTTTATGCAGTGTTATTACCACATCTGAAAAGGCAGAAGGAGACTGGGTTTTGTTTTAAATTCATGCTAGAAAGCTGAGAAGTTATTCCTCAGTGCAGAAACTCACATACCCTAGCTCTACAACAGATCAGAAGGGCAGCTTCCACTTAAAATGTACAGGAAGTCCCATATATTAAAAGCCATGCAAGATTCAGAGAAGGGCCTCCAAAGAACTTGTGTTTTGATGTCTTCTCCTTTGGATTGCTAAAGAAAGAAGAACCATGACCAGCAAGAAAGAAGAACCATGACCAGCTATGCTTTCACCCTAAACAATTAAAAACAATGGGTGAAAGTAACCTTCACAACTGTTGCTCTCCAGAGATAACACCCAAATGGGTAGCTATCTGCACTGGGTTTATACGTACATTTGGCACCGATACATACCTCCAGATAGTTGGCTCAGGCATCCCAGGATCTGCACCTCTCTTAAAACCTGAAGTGAAACATACATTACATACATATAAATATGTATGAGTAGACTTCTACGTAGTTAAATCACTATAAAATTATTCCAGCCCATTAAATTGCAATAAAAAAGAAAACCTACTGAGCAGGGAACCGCAATTCACGAAGTTGTGTACTAAGCTGAATAAAAACCGCACATTCTTATCAGGGTTAAAAAACAGAGAAAATAAATACAAGTGTACAGTTGTTTTTTGTTTTGTTTTTTTTTTAATTCTTACTTGCATCTTTATCTGCCTTAAAATTCAGGGACAACTAGCTATGTGAGATGAAGGAAGCTATCTAACCCAAAGATCAATACGCGCATACCTATACACACACAAGCATGCAGATTTTAAATGTTGTTCAGAAAGCAACCTAATAAGGCCATACCAACAGTGACACCTATAACTGGTATAAGCAAGCATCCTGAGTCCTAACAGGCAATATTCTGCAATGACATCTGATACAGAACTTAAAAGTAGTATTTCAGTAACAGTTCACTCAATTTAGGATAACAGAATTCTAAATGTTAAATCATACTAAAATCTTCTTTTTTTAACTGGCACTTTCTGAAAAGCTACCTAGTAATGCTTGCAAAGAAACAATATGTTTGCCAATCTACTAACACCCAGGAAAATGAAAAGAAAGGTAATTATAAAGAGTTCATCCCCAGCTAATGACTCAAATACCAATTCACAAAAGCAAACGTGTGCTCAAGAAGCAATTGAAGTTTCAGTGTATGAAATATCTTTGCCCACTGGACTGTAAATTAAAAGTCTTGAAGCGGAATCATGCAATTCACACGCTGTTCAACGAACTCTTCCACACTTGCTATCTAGAAATGGATGTCTTATGAAAAATATATTATTTCCCTCATTTACAGAAAATAAATAATGTTAGCTTGCCTGAAACATAGGCCATGAAGGTTAATGGAAAAACTTCCATTAACCTTCAGGGGAACTGGCTTAGCTCTTCGAAGATAACCTTATGTGATTTGAGACTACTAAACATGCTGACCCATCTTCTTTGGTTGCCATACTGCCCAGCAAAATTGCTTTAAAATTCATGAAGCTGTATGAGGAGTTACACTCTGTGTATGTGAATGTTTCAGGCTTTCCCCCCTTCCAGTACTTTTAAGTAAGCAAGCCAGGTTTAACAAAACTGCACTGGTTTAATTTACCTACTTAGAACAGGGGCAGCCACTTCAAAGCAAGTTTAAAAAACACAACAAAAAAAAAACAACTGAACAATGACCTATAATTGCACATTACCATACCAAGCTCCCTTCTACATCTCCTGAGCATCCCATCCTGACCTAGAAAGCCTTTCAGAGAAAGTTAAAAGCCCAAAATTTCTGAAAGTTTCCTTGCCTGTGTTTAGTTTAGCGTGTATCTCGTATACACAGGGGTCAATAGAAAAATTTACCTTGAATCAGTGACACCAAGGACTGTGTAGCCTCTTGCCCTTCCACTGCATCACACCTTCCTTCCCAGACTCAAATGTAATCCCAGTACAAAAAAGGTTCCTCCAGTTCTACAGACTTTGAGTACATGCTACCTCCAAATTTCTACGGCAAACAAAGGTGGCACCTGCACATCCCCCTCCCATCTGCTTACACTTAATGTCCCTTCATTACAGCAAACAAATTTAGAACATGGCAATGTAGATTTGGAAAAGCACACTTATTTTCTGGAAGTATGAAGTTAAACTACTACAACTTAGTTTCTCACCACTACATAGCAGAAATATACTAGGGAACCTGATATTAGCGAAACTGTAAACACAGTAAGATGCCTTTATATGACTTGAAGTAACTTAATTTCCTCTGCTGTCCTTAGAACAAAGAGCATCTTTCCCGTATTCATAGATACTGTCATAAAAGTAAAATTAAAACAGAACTTCAGCAAGAGCAAAACTAGGTCAGAAAACACTGCTGAAACTCCCCACCCAAAAGTTATCAATTTAAAATAATTCATAAACTAAAAATGGAACTGTAAGTAAACTTTAAATCTAATACTGCCAATTAGATTTTTCTATAGTGTTTGAAATGACCTCTTTTACTTGTAATTGTTAAAGGATACATGCAACTGTTGAAGTGACCAACTTTTTCCTGATTGTTATCATGTGAACAATCAAAGCCCTTCAAATTGGACACTGTATTCCCCTCAATTAATTAAAACAACCTATCAGCTTTGACTGTGAAGACTGTAAAACACATCGAGCTCCCAACCCTCCTATATGATTGCGTTCAAGGCAGAGATGCCTGCATGTTTCAGATGCTTTTCCCAAAAAGTCCAACAGAGTTGGGGCAGAAAAAAAAGCCAGATGAACCACGGGAATCAGCACACCTTGTCATTAAAGAAGTGAAGAAAAGTGTCAGGCCTATTGCACACGTGCGTATCTTAAGTAGGCCAGGCTCTTTCACAAGGACAGCTGATGGCACACAGCCCAAACTCAGCGGGAGAACTACTATGCAGCAGTGATGCCCAGCCAGCCCCATGACAGGAGGAAGCGAAACACAACCTGGGCACCAAGCACGACATGAAGGCACCCCCTGAACGCTCCAACAGCAGCTCGGAACCAGGAGCCGCATTGTTTTGTGAGAGGCGGTAACCTGTACCGAGCTGGAAATTCAACTTCACCCAGAGGCTGGCAACCCCCTCGGCCCCACGAAGCAGAGCTCCTGCCCGCAGGCCGCTTTCTCCTCACACGCGGCCTGCCCGCTGCAAGAAACACGCTGAAGCGGTCAGTCACCGAACGCACGATTAAATCGCGGCCCCGTTTGCTGCTCAGCTGCCCCGGTGCCGCGGCCCTCCCCTCACTGCGCACCCAGCCTCAACCCGCGCTCCTAGCGCGGGAACAGCCTCCAGGAAGAAAAAGGGGCAGAAAAAAACCTTTCCAAATAATAAATAAATAAATAAATAAATAAATCTACCTCGCCGTTCTGTCAAGGGGGAGCCCCCACCCCTATCCCTATCCCGCGGGCCGCCACACCGGGCCCAGGGGGCTCTGGGTCCCCCGCCGGCCCCTCAGCGCTGCCCCGCCTTCCCCGGCCGCGCATGCGCGCTCGGAGCCGCAGAGCCCCAGTGGCAGCGCCGCGCCCCTCCCCCCCACGCACGTGCCCTTCCTTATGTGCCCCCCCCCCTCCTCCCCGAGCGCGCGCGGCCCAGCGGGCAGTAACGGCCCGGGCGGGCGGCACTCGCCCCCGGCCGCCCCCCCCCTCAGCCGCCGGCCCCTCGGTTCGCCCTCCGCCCGCCACTGACCGAGGTAGAGCACGACGGGGATGAAGCCCCAGCGGATGGCGAACTGGCCGCCCTTGAAGAGCTGCTGTAGCCGCTGCTTGGCCTCCTTGCTAAGCTTCGGCATTCCGGCGGCGGGGCAGGCAGGAGGAGGAGGAGCCCAGCCGCCCTCGTAACGCTGCGGCGGTGGGCGGGACCCCATGGCGCGCCGCCGCCGGCGGGTCGCGGGGAGGAGACACTCCCTCAGCGGCGGGAGGAGGCGGTTCTTCCCTGAGAAGGGCGAGGAAATGGCGGCCGCGGGGCTGCTTCCGCGCCTCGCCGCACACCGCGCATGCGCAGCGCGGCGGCTCGCTGCCGGCCAGGCCCCGCTCGGGCCCGTCCCGCGGCGCCTGTGGCGGCCCCGCAAGCTGAGGGTGAGGGGCCGAGGGCGGCCCGCCGGCATGGGGGCGTCTGTTTGAGGGGGTGGTTTACAAAAGTTGCGGGCTTCCTTCCTCTGCCTGCAGGCCCTGCGTTTATTTAATTTGTTTGTGTTTTGTTTTTTTTTCTTCCCCGGAGCTCTCGAGGTACGCGCAGGTTTTGCTCGCCGCCTCTGGAGGCTAGGAAGTGCCCCTCTGGTAAGTGGAAGGTGGAGACGGAGCGGTAAAGAAAAATGTTTCTTGGTGAGACTGGGAGTGCCTCTCTGCCTTTGGTAGCAGACGGCGCGATGCGTTCAGTCTGTGGAAGGGCGGAGTTCCGGGAGTGAAAGTTTGACGAGAAATACGGGGAGAGGTGCGCTGGTTTTAGACCTGATATGTAAAAAATGCTGATACAGCGCTTAGGGCTTGTTACAAACTCCGGGCCTGGCTAAATACTGAGGCACTTTCTTTTCTAACGAATAAATGAATGGTCTCTGCAAGAATCCCCTGCAACACCCTAACCACCGAGCTGTTGTCTGGCACCGCTGCTTATGAGACATCTTGCTGCATGATGGCTGTGCCATTGACTCAGCCGGTTATGCCATGTCTGTACCACGTTTCCGTCGTTTCTTGGGTAGTCTGCTGCCTTTTGCTGTAATGCCAGATCCAGGCCTTCAGGTTCTTGGTATTGCTAATGTGGCTGCGGTATTTAACATTGGCAGTCCGTATCGTGTCTGCTAACTATATCAAACTCCTGTCATAGTTTGGAGGGAATTTAATTGCGTATGGAAACAATGAAAAAAGTTCTTAGAAGTCACTCCTTGTGAGAGTGCAGAAATCTGCTCAGGTTTGTTCATAGTCACGATTTACTGGGCAGACACTGTTAAGGTTCTGCATGTTATGTGTTGGTTTGCCTTAAGCAATTACTTGAGCTTCTGTAGCCATTTTGTCGCATTAAGAATAACAGGTCAGTGCTTTTAGATCCAAAAAATAATCCAGGACTATAATAAATATCACTTATACAAATACCTCATTTCCTCTTCCAATGTGCAGGTGCCTGCTCTGCCATTCTGTAATGGTCAAAATATGAGCTTATAGCTTGCCCCTTGCTTTCCAGGTATGGACGGGTAGCAAACTGCAAGCCACGTGAGGGATTTTGGCAGCCCACAGCTTGCTTTTGCCACAATCTACCATTAATCGATATGTGGGGGATAAAAGAGTATTTTGGTGATGTGGTGGCACAACCATGCTGTCACGTTACAGAATGCACAAACATCCTTTCCTCATGTAAACCAGTCCATATGCCCTGTGCTTTCTTACGCATTAAACATGTTGATGGGGTACATCAGTATTTCTAGTCATGTGACTGGCATATTTAATAGATAGTCTAACAAGTAAAGCCAAGGCTTAGAGTTTGTGAGTGGCTTCTTTATAAACTGAATAGCTTATTCCCAAAGAAAGGTTAGGCACCAGTGCTGTAGTTCATCAGCAGGTGAGCATCAATATGAAGCTTGGACTGTGAGCCTACATCTTTCCCAAAGAATATGCCTTCATGACAAGTAGCACATGATGTGATCATGTGTCATAGTTTCTGTATACATTCTCAGCCACTAAGTGCAACAAAGTGTGCTCCAAATAATGACATGTAATAACAGAAGCAAGTGTTGTGTCAGTTGACTTTGTAATAGATGGTTTTGCTTGATGAAGTTTTCAATCAATCAGTTTTGGCTCTTTCTGCAGCAGGTAAGCTGCTGAGATAGGTAGAAAAATACTAGCTAGATATCTTCATTTCACTTCAAAAAAATAAAGTGTTCCCAGTATCATCTTGCAGGTTTACTTCAAAATAGTACCTCCAGATTAATGGAATGCTTTCAGGAACAAATCCAGAATTTATGGAACATACTAGTGAAGACCTTCCTGTGGCAGCCTTAGGCAGCTAGTAATAAGAATAATTCATACATAAAAGACAGAGCTGCCTCTGAAGTGCTGTTTGTCTGATGCTTTTTTCTGGATGGTATTAAAGGTGAGTTTGTACTTACCACTGTAGTCACATATTCCTACTTTGTCATATGCGGCCTGCTACTTGAACATCAGTGGGTTGCTGTATTTCTGCTCCTGAAATTGAGTACTATATAACTATTGTTAAATTATTTTAGGGGTATTCTTCTATTCGAGCTGAGAATTCTAACTTGAAATTGTGGTAACAAGTCTTTCTATCCATAGGTTCGCATTAGCTTTCAATTTTGTTTGGTATATTGCTGTTGTCAAACTTTTCAAACTAGTACTCATGAGTAGAATTGTACAGACATTCAAAATGATACATTTACTGTTCTTCTGAACAAGTAGAGTGCAAGAGGCACATTCATTCGTCAGTAATGGCTTGTCATATTCAAAAAGAAAAAACTCAAACCACTGAACCGTCTTTGCTGACCCTTGCAAAGGAAGAGAAGTGGTTGCTGCAGGAACCTATTTTTCAGCAGTTTTTATTAAATTGATTTTCCTTTGTAGATGAGACCAAATCAGATTTGGTTCCACAATGCAGTTACTATTACAGTTTGTTCTTTCTAAACATACAAAACCAACTGTTCATTACAGCACACAGCTTGTTAATAATCTCTTAAAAAAATATTTCGGTAAAATGTAATATAATAACCCACTGTATTGGAATTAAATTCAAAAGGTATTTTCCTTAAACTTCTTGTAATTTTAGTGTAAGTGGGATTCAGCAGGTCAAGTGTACTAAACAACTGATCCAAATGGTTAAACAGCTTTGTCTCCTTTGAGTGTAAATTGGCTTAACGGTACCGTGTATGATACAGTATATTCTTATTGTGGATATTCTTGAGAAAGGGTATTTACAAAAGTGTGCCACGTGTACCAGCTGCTTCTCTTCTTTCCTTCACTCATCAAGTCAAGGAATAGTTTTCAAAGCGCAGAAACTTTACTTGATAGCTGTCATTTCTCATGTCTGCTAATTCTAATGTTTGACTAAAAGCTTGTAGGTTATTTCTTTTATTTAACCATAGAAGCTGGGAAATGAATAGCAAGAAAGTTAATATTTCTTTGCCACAGTTCTCTTGCAAACAAAGTCAGTGCTGTGGCCTAGAGAAGCCCAAATGCATGTGTTTTGTATGCAAATAAAACAAAATTGATTCTGTATAGGTAACGATCTAAACTTACACAGTGCTACAGACTGAAGCGGAGAAAGGATATTTGGAAACTATGAAAAGTGACTGGAGAACAGCACTTCTTCCATTGTAACACATATCCATAGTCTCATACTGTCCGAAGTATCATATTTGCAGTAATAAACAAACCAACCCAAACCCCCCCAAACCAAACCAAAAGCAAACATACAAACAAACACCCCACCCCCCCCAAACAACACAAAAAAACCGAGCATGCCAACAGTAAAGGTTTGTACTGACTCCGGAAGTTTTCTTTGCCTTTATATGGCTGCTGTTGCACCTAGGATGTTAGAGGATCTAAGAGCTCAACAGTCCTTTGATGAGCTATTGACCCAGCCAAAGGGTAAAAGAGAGCATCAATCGTCTTCCCTGGAGGTTCAAGCTGGTGGGCATCACTATTCAAATAATTGAAATATTGAAAATTGGCCCCTAAAACCTAAGATGCCTATGATTGGGCATGAAACAATTAGCTATTTTGAAGGGAGAAGAAATAACACCCAAAGAAATGGGTACCGTAAGAAATTGATGGAGGCAGCTTGGCCTGGAGAAGACAGAAGCAGGATGGTGTAGGCGTGCTGTGGGTGCTAGTTCACGTTTATAATTTATTGTGCTAACACTTCCGTGAAGAATATTGGGTTTACTTGATTTTTATTTTTTTTTTCTTATGGCTGATAATGAAGACAAAAACACTTGGAATATTGTATCCATTAAATAAGAAAAACAAGACCTTCAATTGCTGGAGTGACAAAAGAAAAATTGTAATGCCATATGTGCTGAAAGTTCTTTGTTACAAAAATCCTGTTTGAATGTCTTTTGCCTCGTAGTTCATGCAATTGGCAACAATAAAATCAGAAATAAAATTGCAGAGGTTTCAACTGGGACAAGAAGAACGTGAATCCCTGCTGTTTTATTAACTTGATTAACAGTAATTCCACAAGTGTTTCCATAGCAAATACCACTAACACTCATTGTAAACCGGCCAAATGTTTCAGTTTTTATGGGTAATTGAGGTTCTTACAGACATGACTGAATCACTTAAGCGTCAGTCTCTGGTTCAGGGAAATAACACCACTCAGTCATCAGACTTTAGCTTATCTTTGTTCTTTTGGTGCAAAGGGTACATTTCAGGTTAAAGAATTCCAGACCTCTAAAGCTTTATCTCAGCCCACCACAAAGTAAAGCCATGCAGCGTGCGTGCAACTCAGAATGCTGAAGAAGGAGACAAAGTGAAGTGACACATTAAAGTTTGTGAAAAATCACTGTAAACTCTACGTAGGAAATCCCTGCAGACCTCCATTATGCACTTACCACTCTCACTTTTGAGATTTCCCATTCAATTTACTGTCAAGAAACTGCATTAAATTCATCTGCTTGGGAGCAAAGTTTGAGTTTGACTCTGTTTAGGAGGAACTTAAATTTCAAAGAACTACGGTAGATGTTTCATACGTGAGGATTATGCTGTAAATCAGTGTAAATAATACAAGAGCATAAGCTAGAGGTGTTTAACAAATTTCCATTACAGGCTGAATCATTACAATGTCAGTAAAAATGGCAGTGTATTATGACTGGACATTCTGTTTCACTTTATTATTACAATTAAGCTTTCAATTTTTATTGTGCCCAAGTAATGATGGTCCTTTTCTTTCATTCTGTTTTACTATTCACATTCATTTAGTCTAATAAATCGCAGCTACTCTGCAGTACTACTGGTCTGAGAAATGTTCCGTGTCATTTCACAGAGACAAATAGAAATGGAAAGCACTACAGTCAAAATAAAAAAAGACTTAAGACTGATCGATTATGTCATGTGGGAAATGCCAGAATTCTAAAATGTCTCTTTGTTGAATGTTGTTAAGACCTAGATTACTTGGTGGTGAATATGTTTGAGTTTTTGTATTTAGCATATTTTCAAAACGTACTTGGAATACAGAGCATTTTGTCCAGATTAGAACCTCTTTCACATGAACATGATACTCGTTGGCTGTACTCTGGTCACTGTCTGATGTGGGATATTTCTAAGAAAAGTGGTATTGGCAGATGCCTAGCTAGAAAATTAGTAAAATGATTGTAGTAGAATCACAGAATCATAGAATTGCTGAGGTTGGAAGGGACCTTTAAGATCATCAAGTCCAACCATTAATCTACCCTGACAAAACCCACTTCTAAACCATGTCCCTAAGTACCACATCTACCCTTTTTTAAAACACCTCCAGAGATGGTGAATCCACCACCTCCCTGGGCAGCCTGTTCCAATGTTTAATAACCCTTTCAGTGAAAAAAATGTTTCCTAATATCCAGTCTAAACCTCCCCTGACATAACTTAAACCCATTTCCTCTTGTCCTATCACTTGTCACCCGGGAGAAGAGGTCAGCCCCCATCTCTCTACAACCTCCTTTCAGGTAGTTGTAGAGGGTGAGAAGGTCTCCCCTCAGCCGCCTCTTCTCCAGGCTAAACAACCCCAGTTCCCTCAGTTGTTCCTCATAAGATTTGTCCTTCAGACCCCTCACCAGCCTTGTAGCCCTTCTCTGGACACGCTCCAACACCTCAATCTCCTTCTTGTAGTGAGGGGCCCAAAACTGAACGCAGTAGTAGTAGGAACAAAAAGTGTGGTAATTTTGTATGTTCAATACAAAAGCTATACAATTTGTTTATTTAAAAATAAAACTGTGTGGTGATACGGAGTTGAGTGCAAACACAGTAATAATGTCGTTATTTTTCATTACAGCTCCTGAGGCCAGTGAAGGAGAAACAGCAGTCTGAGGTGAGACAGCATTCAACAGAACCTCATCAAATGCTTTTAGAGACCTTTGATAAGAACTGCTGTTGTACTCAAAAATTGAATAGTATCTGCTGCAAAACTTTACTGTTGTTTGAAGCTTGACTTTCCCATTCTCCCCATCTTCATTTAATAATGAAAATGAAGTGTTACATTTAAAGATGCTGCTACCTTTTACCATGGGTAGTTCCTCTAAAAACACAATGGTTCTTAAATGCGTGTTTTTATGATTGTGTGGATTGCTTGGCCGAGGATGAAAACAATGATCTGATTCCTTGCATACTTTTGGTGATACGCTACAATCTGATGGATTAAAGGATTTTCTGAGGCCAAAACTAATATCCATATGTACTCATTTTTTGTTTTTAAATTAAGCTCTTTTTTTTTTTTAACATTTGAGCAATGAAAGTTTCAGTAGCTCTAGGAGGATTTTCCTCTAAAGATATTTCAATGTAAACCTTTTATTTGTCAACAGATCTCAAGTGGATTTTTGTTGCTGAAGAATATGTTGTTACAATGGCACACATCTATAAAGACTTTGAAGGACTTAAAAGATGCTTTATTTTAGGCAAATTTTTACTATGATCAAAACAAGATGAGGAAAACGGTGAATATTTTCTGATTTCCAAACCAGTCTTTGCTCTCTGTATACTTGTTTTTGTACCAGTTCTGACCTTAGTACATTGTATGAAGGCAAGGCAACCATGCAACTGAGAATGTAAGTCTTTGCAATCAGTTGGCAGCAGTGCACATGAAAATGAAATATTTCTCTTTGATACAGAACATAAAATTGGAACATTTGAAAAATACAAATTGTAATTAAAAGTCATATTCTGCTTCCTGTCTTCAGTGAGTGTTTGTTGTAATAGTCTTTCTTGGCATCCCTCTACAAAAAATAAACACGCTGCTGAAACATTTTTTTCTAACAATGAAATATTTGAAAACCATAACTGATTGATGCAGAGCCTTTGCTTCACTGATTTACAATAGTGCTTTTGGATGCACCCTTTCAGATTTTACAAGATAAACGTATACAACAACAAGAAGCTACTAATTATCTCCTGGTTATAAGCAAAGAGAAAACAAGTAGTAAAGCAAACAGAAGGACCTGTGAGTTGAAATGTGCCAGGTGGATGTGGAACAGGTCTGTGTGGGTTTTCTGCTAGAATGTGAGTTTGTTCTGGTTTTTATCTTAAGTCACGGTTAAAAAAAATACGTAGTTTCAGTTACTGTGTATATCCCCGAGTATCCTTTTCCTTTGGTGCCTTCAAAACAGGCAGGGTGTTTGTTAAGATTATTTTTTTAAGTATAAATTCAATTTTACTTTAGCATAGCTTTAATTTAAATATTTATTAATTATTAAAATTAAAATATTAAAATTAAATATTTATTAATTATTAAAAAAAGAATTTGAAGCATAGCTTTAATTATTACTTCAAAGATAGTCTAGGTTTTTAGTGTTGTCATTATCGTAGTTTTTAACAACTTGTAATGCAAATTGCAGAGTTCAGAGTGTAATAGGAAAGGTAAAAATATGTAAATATGTATATTTTCAGATCTTGAATAAGATTACCCAGTCAACAAAGTAAACATGTCATATGTATGTATAAATGGAATCTTTCTCAGTATATCTAAATGTTGAACAAATTAGTTAGATAAATTGAATGTAGATACTAATTTATGTTGATTGTTCACTTTGGGCGAATTCACTTCAGAAACTTAAGGAGAGACCTTTTGTCATATTCCTAATTCAGCATGGCCTAACCATGACCAACGAGGTGGGGAGCAGTTCACACCTCCTCTTGCCAAACTCTGTCAGAATGTGTTGACACTCCAGAAAGAGCTGCCTTTCAGAACCTGAAGTTGAACCAGTATTGACAAAAGTATCAGCATTTATGTCTGTCTTTATTATTCACATTTCAGTAGTTCAGATTTCACTGAAAATTCTTTGAGATCTTCAGCACATGGAAGATTATACTCAGTAATTTAGTATTATAATGAAGAGTAATTAAGGCCTTTCATAGATACCAGAAGGTGATCAAGGAAAGCTCTTTTCTTCCTTTGCAAGGCTTGTGTAGTGCTATCAGGATTAAATGAAGCATAACTCATGGTTAATGAAGATTTTACTATTCTATTAAAAAAACTAATCTCTTAAAATGCTGTCCCATTTGCCTTTCATACATAATTTCTGTCCAGACTTTGTCTATTTTAGCATAATCGTATGCCATATTTCGCCCAGAAAAATGTTTTTAGATTTTATTAATTTTAAAATATTGTCAAGTAGACATGAAAGTATGTTCTCTATATAATGACTGCCTAATTCATGTGTCTGTAAGTTCATCTTAGACTCTTTCCACTAATGCATAGAACACCAGTGTCCTTTCAGGAAAATATCTATCAGTATGGCAATGCTGCTGCTTTTCAGTTAGGATTATTAAAAATTTCAAACAGTAATCTCCTAGAAGTACAGAATGGCAGTCATTTTAGATACTGGTTTTTTGGAATCCAGTTTAAGAGGGTGATTTGTAACAGTTCATACTGGAGTGATTAATGAGATTTCAGTAGGTTTTTGTATAACTTCCTACCTGAAGCAAAACCAAAAAACCCAAAACAAATAAACAAAAAAAAACCAACAACACCCAAAACAAACAAAAACCCACAAAAAAACCCCAACCAACAACAACAAAATAAAACACCCACAAAACAGTAAGGACGGATTAGTTGTGTACCTTTCACTTTCTCCTGTAAAATGTTACATGGACTCCTAAAGGGGTTTTTTTTGAATGGTAGCCATTTCAGCAAGAATTTTAGCCGACACAGGGGACATTCAAGGAACTTCTGAAAGTTCCTTATGTTCTGCATTATAAAGTCTGTTAGGCACACTTGGCACAAGCTATGAATCTGACCCTGATTTTCAAGCATTTGAAAGGTCCAAGTAAAATGACATTTCTGTAATACTTTTATTCTTTCCCTTTTTTTCAAGTGTATATTAAGTACACATCTGAAGAAACCACATTTTTCTCCTTTATTTTAGGTTTAGGTAGCAGTCACAAGAGATTAGATGCTGTTAAGTGTAACGAAGCATGAAGATGACAAGATAAATGAACCAGAGGCTTTTCAGCTTGATCATATCCTCCAGTGCGTAATGGTACAGATTTTGTATTCCAGACACAAATGTCACCTTAGGTTTGAAATCATGCTAGATGAATCTATGTGAGTAAGTATAACTAAGATAGCTTCCCCCCCCCCGCAATTACCTTCCTACTTTAAATATAGAAAGGAAAATGAGTCCTCCCGAGTTAAGAGATGAGTTAATTGCATGTGGGATTTGTGATGGAAAGTTCTCTCTAAAATAAACACGGTAATAAAAGTTGTTCTTCTTTCCTTTCACATTTTAGGGGGAAAGACTGCTTCTGGTGACAGTGTACTGGACTAGACTAGACTGATACTGGTCTCTTTTACGACATTAGTACTTGACTGGTACACATAGCACTATATATTGGAATTGTTAATTGTATCACAGCAAAATTATTTTCTGTAGTTTTTCCGTGAAATGTCTTTAAAGCCATGTGCAGAATGTTACTTCCCATGTTGTATATTAGTTCCAGCAACTCTGAAATGAATGATATGCTGATGGGCTTTTGAAAACCTGAAGAGCAAGAATCTACCAGGGAGCCTAGATGGGACTTTAAAAAGAAATTTACAAATTATTTAACTACTATTAAAAAATTTAAAAATAAATGCTGACTAAAGGTCTCAATTAATAAATTGCGTCAGCTTCTATTTATTTAGTTCCTCCACTTCATTACAGAAAGAGACTATTGATCCAAAATTTATTAGCAGTGTTTCACTAAGCCAGCGGAGGGCAGTCTTGAATTGGAAACTATTTTTGCTACTTCAGTTACTTGAACTTAAAATACCACATAGTCCCTCGAGCTTAAAGCTGATGACAATCTCATCACTTCTCTACTATTCTAATTACACTTGTGCTGAATAAAAGCTTCTTTACAATTGCTGTTTGACAAAATGAGTGTTTTGCTACGTTGCAGTAAGAATAGGGAATGTTTAAATAAAGATGCTAATATGAAAGTGGATAAGTCAGTGTATTAGCAGCTGTGTGTTACTCATGGGGGAGAATCCACACTGCTTAATTATTAACCATGTATGTCTTAAAATGGTTTTTAAAAGCTAGGGAATATCATCATCCCCATTTCACAGATGAAGAAACTGAGGAATAGAGTGGTAGCCTTGCAAGTTACCCATCCAGGTGACCTACAGAAGCCAGAACAAAATCCAGATTTCCGAGATCTAGTCCAGTGTTCAAGCATCCCTTTTTCACAGATAACCTATGACACGTCTAACTCTTGCAAACATTATGGTAAGGATTGCTAGCAGCCCAAATTGCTGAGGCTGAGGAGCTTACACTGGTGAAATAGGCAGGTAACCTGACAGGCAGGTTGTAGCTCTTGAGAAGAATACTCTCAAGAAGATGGGTGGCATCAGATCAGATGGGTAAAGATCTGCTTTAAGAATAGTATTTTGTTATTGAAACAAGTACTCTGCATTTTTATGTATATTTGTCATTCTTTAACTTAGGTTGTACTCTTTCCAAGGAACGAAGAGCCTTTCTATGTAGACCTTTAAAGCCATTCCAATCTCAGTACTAGGAACGTATTCTTAAAAAGTCAATTTGCATACAGGTGAAGGATTAAGATGCTAATAGACTGCTAATATCCCTTCATCTTTAATTACGAGGGTTTTAAATTATGAGTGCTACAACAGGCTTCCTATTAACTCGCCAAGCCCACCCTTTTTACTGTACCTGCGGTCAGTAACATTCATGGGATTAGTGTGACTATCCCATTTTCTCTGTATGCTTAGGAGGTTATTACTCATTGTAACAGCTTTTTAAATTATAAAAACACACTGATTTTTTTTATCTATAAGCCTTAGTATAAACTGTTCTTTCTGTTTCTAGAGAAGACTGGAGGCATGCTGTTACAAAGTTTGCCATTTCTAAGACTGGTATAAGATACAGCACAGAACATTTGGTGCTGCATATTGAAAATTCCATTTGTAGAATGGATGAGCACATTGCGCAATGCATTTATTCCTTTTTTTTTCTTATTGTTAATTTGCAATGGACATTTGTTGATGGTGGGAATTAGTCATTGGTTTATATGACTCCAACGAAAAGGACCACAATGAAAATTATACATTAGAATGTGAATGAGTGGGCACTTACAGTTTGGACTCAAATAGGGAATAACCTATTACTGTGTTATTCATTTTTGGTATATTTCCAGGGAAGTCATGTTAAAATAGGAGTCAGAAGTGTCTGGCAGTGGTTTAAAGTAAATTAGAACAATATGGGAATTATTCCTAAACTTATTACTGGCAAATTCAAACAATGAGTTTCAGGTTAACCTTTACAGAAGTAAGTCCAGAGACACCGATGTGCAGGGAAGGCTTCCAGAGAACCTTTACGATAGCCTGTTACTGACTTCTCAGCTCTATAGTCAAGATTTTCTAAGTACTGTGTGAAGGTTTGTAAGAATAGATTACAAAAAGAGTCCACTGTCAGATTCTTGATGATTTCTCCTTGTACTTTATAATTTTACACCTCACAAAGAGTTGACATCTCTAAATAGTCATCACTTTCCGTAACTCACAGAGGCCTGAAAATGCAATTATCTCAAAAGGGAAAAGATTTTTTTTATCTTCTGCAAAGGGTAAGCTCTCCTCAAAATAGCCACTAATTGAAGTCATTTATTGACAGACTAATTTTATATAGTAAACCACTGTATCCCTTAGCTCAAGAAGAAGCAGGAAAGATAATGATTCAATTAACTAAAACTGCTGCTTTGTGATTTGTGGTTCCCAGCGTCAAACTTTTTTAATTCATCCCTAATTATACATCGCTACCTATAAATTAAAAAAAAAAAATCATACTCCCAGGACAAATGCTATGATTTTGGGAAGGGTACATACAATACACTGTATTTTGAGTCTAAAATTAAACCTTAATTCCAATGTAGCACCAATGCCTTCCAGAATTTTTTAGATTTGCTGTATTTCAGTGTGAGGAGGCTTTAGCTCTCCTGTTACACAGTATCACGGTATCGTCAGGGTTGGAAGGGACCTCTGGAGATCATCTAAGTCCAACCCCCCTGCCACAGCAGGGACACCTACAGCAGTTGCACAGGACGGCGTCCAGGCGGGTTTTGAATGTCTCCAGTGTGGGAGACTCCACAACCTCTTTGGGCAGCCTGTGCCAGTGCTCTGCCACCCTCAGAGTAAAGAAGTTCCTCCTCATGTTAAGATGGAACTTCCTGTGCTCAAGTTTGTGCCCGTTACCTCTAGTCCTATCACTGGGCACCACTGAAAAAAGACTGTGCTCATCTACCTGGCACCCTCCCCTTAAGTATTTATAAGTATTGATAAGATCCCCTCTGAGCCTTCTTTTCTCTAGACTAAAAAGCCCCAAGTCCCTCAGCCTTTCCTCATAAGAAAGATGCTCCAATCCCCTCATCATCTTTGTAGCTCTTTGCTGGACCCTCTCCAGTTTCATCCCCTCTCTCAGTCTCTTGCAACAGCGCTGACATGTTCTTCATTCTCAGTGCAGAATTGCAATATACTGGAAGAGCCGGCACATTCTCCAGAAGAGAGCGAAGGTGTGGGTTCATGGGAAGGACAACATCCATCTGCCCCCCAGATAAATCTACGCCCGTCTTCCCATCTTATAGGTGGCTTCTTTTACCTTTTGCTCTGTGCTAAGAAACAAAACTTCCTGTGGTAAAATTCCCTTTATATTAAAACCACAGATAAATCCACTCTACACTCTTGAACTGAAGTTCTTTTGACAGATAACTTGTAAGCTGTAAACATAAAAATCATGCATAAATAGAAAAAGTGTTGATAAAGCAGTTATATAAAATAAGGTGTATATGAAAGTTAATGTTAAAAATGTCCTGAATATGGGGAAAATAAGAGGTAAGTCCCACTGTAGCAGTTACATCTGTTCAATACATGGAGCTAAGGGAGAGTTTTACCTTGTTATTGTTACCTGTGTAACTGATTATGTCTTTCAGTTAAAGCCATTAACCATTATTAAGGGGAAATAAGCCTGAGCTTTTGGGAGCACGGCAAGCTTTTCCTGCTGTAAGCTTCACAGGTTTACAGCTCTACCTCCACCACGATCTTTTCTTAACTCTAATCCTGGATGGTATATGTTCTCTTTTCTTTGTACCCAACTTTGCCTTTCATTTGTAATATATACGTGAAATGTTAAAAAAGTTAACGATTTAAGAGCAGTTAAGATATTACTACCTGAGAAGCACGTCGTCGTTACGTACAGTTGTGTGTGTTCTGCTGAGCAGGCCCAGCTCAGTCACAGAGGGGGTTGCAGGTAATGCAAAATAACTGTCTTAGAGCAGGAGCTGTTGCTCTAGGCAGACTCACCAAAAGCCCGTCGCTCTATTTCTTTACATGGGAACAAATGGAGAGGTGCATACTGTCTGAATAAACGACGTGACATTGCTGTGTGCCTGTGGCAAAAAATGAAACAGTATTTCATTGGCAAAGTATACTTAGTTTTGGATTAAAAAAAAAAAAAAAAGGAAAAATTTGAGTATGCCATGTATAAAGCTCGTACAATTGTATGTGATCAAAATCAGATACTCTGCTAATGTGCTTTCGGAGGTGGGAGTTTTAATGACAGTGAAAAGATACGTCTATATCTCTGGAAATTAAATCCTGCTGCTGCCAAGTTGCCGGGACATTTAAATATATGCTGAAGTGTCCTTCTGCCTTTCAGTAAATTAAGCATGTTTATATTTGCTGTCACAAGTCGCAGAAAAACACCAACGATTGCTTCCATGTTTAGAATTTTGTGGAGTCTACTACCTGTGAGCAGATTCCGTTTAAATTATCTGAAACTACTAATCGCTAATCTCGTTCTTGACATACTTCAGCCTCCCGCAGTCTGCTGCAACTTCTGTTACACCTTCTGGGAATCTATGTATAGCAATTTCTTTTTATCCCCAGTTGGCTCCAAGCCAGAAATACATCCTCTTGCACAAATGCTTCTTAACCTTGTTCACACTGGGTTTTTTTTTTTTTTTTTCCATTTTTTTTTCTTTCTGCTTCTCTGGTTGTTTTATGCTTTTATAGTAAATTTAGTACTTGTGGGGTTTTCTGTATAATTAACCAGTGGTTACGATGCATTTTCTGAACTACTGTTTGTTTCGCTTTAAGTGCACTCAATAAAATTATTTCTTCACGGTCATTTTATGGGCATCTTACTGTAACATAGGAGTCCTAAACATAAACGCATTTAATCAGCTCTCTGATAAGGTCGTATTCTTCCTACTCAATAGAGCGTGAGGCCCAGTTCCTAGGGGAGGGCTTCAGCATTTGCAGAGTAACCAGCACTTTTGAAGGCTCAAGAAACATTAAGACACAAACATTTCTCCCCAGCTGCCTGACCAGGTGCGGTGTCCCTGCCATCAAGAAACTGATTTATGACTCAGAGGGAAGGCTGTGCTTGCCACAGGAACGATACTGGTATCCAAACTAGCTTGCCTTAAGTTCATTCTGAAAAACTTGCAGCTCGCATACATATATGTACCTACATGTGTATAGACACTTGTGCTTGCATTATAAATATATATATATATATATATATATATATATATAAATATATTATATTATATATATAAACTGTAGGTTTATCAGAATTAATTTAAAATGAGCCAGCTTGGATAGGAATACCAACAACTTCACTGAGTATGTATGTTTATACATGTGTGCATGTATGTATATACACGTACAGTGAACCTCGGCTGCAGCTTGGACGTACTGGGTGTTTCAGCTGCCTAGAACCACACGTGCAAATATTTGACATTAGAAAATCAGAAAGATTGGAGTGATTAGGTTGATACATAGGAGCTCTGTAGTAGGGGCAGGACCAGATAGTCCTCCCGAAATTTCTGATTCCATTTTCTGCAACAAATTTAAGAAAAAAACAAAAAAGTTTTTCACACACTTACCTTACAATTGTGGTGAATGCTATCCCAGAGTCCAGTCCAAACTTTGAAAAAGCCATAAAGTGTGTGGTGACAAAAATAGTCAGGGACCACGGCTCTATGGTTGGTCGAGAACAAGGATTCTACATTAAGAGTGTACACAGGACACTCTGGGGCCTCTCTTACTACGTTCTTCTGTGGGATCTTAACCACATTGAACTTACATTTTTAATTCGTTCTCAACATTAGGAAAAAAAAAAAGGCAAATTTTAGCTTGTGCAAAATTTGGTTTATCTCCAACTTGGACAAATCCAGCCGCACAGCTTCCAGTCCTCCGGGGTGTCCACATACCTGTCCCAAGACATTACTCTGCTTTAGAGCCCGAGGAGTAAACTGTTAGATCAGTGAAGTTTTGCTCTCTTTACGGTGTTGCATCATACACTGGCAATTTTTTTCTCACCCTTAAGGCAGCTGGAGTTTTCGGGCTATCCTGCTTAACAGCACCCGTGTCCCAAGTCACTGACATCGGAGACACGTCTTAGCCCCAGTGTCACAAACGAATCCAGTTACAGAGCGAAGAACAAGGTTACTAAGAGAACAGATTTTGAGATTCTACTTCCAGGTAATAGCGAGTAGCTAAAACAGGGCTAAAAGCCAGGAGCCTGCAGGATCCTGCTGGTCAGTTTTCAACCCATCAACATTGGTTTTTAATAACTAGCCGCAAAAGACTAATTAGTGGCTTTACTGTGCTATCCTACATTACAAAGTGTCTAATGCTGTCAGGCAGGAGCCCGCTCTAACACCGGCTGCTAAATGCACACTCGCCCCTCTGGGCTCCATACCCAGCACTGGTTAGGACTGGCAAACCTCAGCTTCGGGATTTAAGGTAAAGTCAGGATTTCACCTCCTGTCAGCCGTGACAAACAACTTCCATTGCTGGGCACAAGCGGGAGGATATTAGCCCGTGAATGGTTTGCTTTTCTCCCACTAACAGTAAATTTAGAGCGGTAACTTCACGACACCAGTGGGAGCGGTGTGTTCAAATCCTCCAGCACACGGCATGGGAAGTACACGCTATCAGTTTTCCGTTTACTATTTTGACAGGCATAATTTTCTTCTTTTTCAAGCTGTTTATATTGACCACCTCAGTGTTTTAATTGTTTCACACGTACTTAAGCATTTGAATAAGTCTGTGCTTCAGCAGACATAGGGGACGGAGCCCACCCCCAGATTTTAGAGTTTTCTTTCACCGAGTATGATAGCTTAACATTTACAAGATTCATTTACATTTCAACAGAGCATTCATCTGCGTGCTGTCAAAGACTCTGTGTGGCATTAAATGATATATTTTAGAGATTATAAATCCTAATAGAAGGGGATGAGGAATATCTATGGCAGCTGTAGAGATTTGTAACAGAAAAACGAAGGCTGGTATGAAGTATGAATGGAAACACGTGTGAGCACCAGCAGCAACAGCAGAATAGAGGGTTAAAAGAATGGACTGTTTTGTTAACACAGAAAACCATTCCCAGCAGAGAAATTAAGGAAATTAAGAAAAATTAAGCTCTGTTTATGTCAAGGCCAAAGACCCACGCTTCGAGAACAGCCACAACACAGATGACCCGTCCGCAAAAGACCCAGCACCCTGACCCCAGGAGGATGGTAACAAGGCTGCAGCATCGGATATGCCGTGCCTTTCCAGTCAGCCCATCAGGAAAACACACGTGTTGAAAACAAGGAAAAACAGGCAACGGACAGCAGCCTGGCCCATCATTTATGGAGAATGAAGTAAGCAGGATTCTGAGGTAAAAGACGACCATGTACCAGCTGATGCCTCCTAAGGGATATGAAAGGTCTGGCCAGAAACTATTTTGTTGCCCCCAGTCAAGGCGAACCCTGGGCACGTAGTGAGGGCTCAGCAGGTGGCATCCCTGCTCCTTTGGGTCAAACACAAATGGTCCTGGCCAGGCCACTTGGAGTCCTGTGTCTCGGTGCTCATGAATACGTGAGTGTCCAAGTGTGAATGAATTAAATCTGTAGGAGAATGGGTGTGAGTGGATCAAGTCAACTTGATTAAAGATTTTGTGAATAAATATGCCCTTCCCCTTTCTTAAGATCTCACACTGAACTTTCTCACGCCAACTTCTCTGTTACAGCAATTTGCCATTGTTATGTGAACGAACAGTCATTCGTGTTGAGGACCACGGCGTAACTCCCATACAGAGAGAGGGGCAGAGATGTTCATGACTTGGTCTAGCTCTTATATTCATTCCTAGATGTGGCGTAATAACAAACTATGTCAGTTTATCTACAAGTATATAGATGATGATTTCCTCCCATTTATTTTCTAAATGCCTGGTTTGCTCAACAAAGAGAGACTTTGTACAGCATTTCGTGCCATGGGATTTAAGCTTCTCTGAGGACACCTGTGCGCTACCGGAGTAAAATAATCATAAATCATAGTTGAGCAGTTATTGATAAAGAACAGTTATTCCATGGAAAGCCCTATGAAAAATAAAGGGTTGGAGAGAACATGAAGGAGGAAGGGTGAAAAAGTCTGCTTTAAGTTCTTAAACATTAATGAAAATGAGGAAATAACATGTTGACCTGAGACAAGGACGATATGGACTTGGCCAAAGTCACAGTACAACTCAAAGTTGGCAGGATGCTTGAATAATGCCTTCCAACACCCAACGCTGATGTGGATCCATAGTGCCAGAGAAGGAGACTGCTCAAAGGACTCAGTTGCAACGAGGTTGGGCTGTAGCATGCAGAAATGGAGGGGGGGATGTGTTTCTTTCATGAGCTTTGATCAGCTTCACATATAAAGTCCTCTTAATGACAAGATTAGGACAACAGACTACACTGCCTTTTGGACTCCCCAGCAGAAATCTAGTGGAGAAATTAATATCTTTGTCCTTCTTTCTCACTGTAGCAGCATTAAAAGAAGCTACAGTATGTACATCCGTTTAGCTGTAGTATATATAGCTTGTACTCTTGAACTGGTCACCCAGATGTCAGTGAGGCACAATGTCCTTGTGTTAAGTACTGCAAAAGCCTTTCTCTCAGAGGATTAACATTAGATGCTACCTGGGAGCCAGCTGTGTTTGATCATAGACACTTATCACGGGAGCTTAGACTTCTGTTCTGACACAATTATGTATTCTTTCAAATTTAGTTTGGGGTTTTGCAGAAAGCAGAAGGTCTACATGTAGCTCACCAGCCAGGTGGCTTCTGCTATCCCCAGAGATCACCACGGGCTATGTCTGATCCCTCACAGCCGACCATGACAACTTTTGATTTGCTAGGCAAGACAGGTCATAGCAGCCCAGCACAAAGAATAATCCACTTTCTAGATCATCTCCAAGGATAGAGAGTCTTAATTCAGGCATTACTAAATTACAGAGCCCCAAGATTACACTGTCGAAGTTTAATTAAGCCGTGAAAGCAGCCAAGTGCCAGGTACTGGCAGCAATTCATCCACGCCATACACATTCATTCTCAGTTCTGCGCAAGACTGCAGCATCCACGGTAGGCAGCAAGGCAATAACCAGGAGCTGTAAGGAAGAGGTGCATGAGCCACTGGCAAAGTGTAAAGGAGGTCTCATCCAGCTGTCTGACACCTCTGCTCTGAAGCCATCACAGAAGTGTTTGCATCAAAAAATAAAGAAGTTCATTGGACAAACCCTATCACCATCTCAAAAAGCCCCATGAACCCGCCTGCACAGAAGAACGATGCAAAGAGGCCAGCCCAGGCATCACTTCCAAATTAAGTGCAAACTATCAAATCGCCAAGAATATGAGGCACATGCTGAGGAAAAGGTCTGGGCTGTTCCTCTAGCTACAGAGGGAAGGGGCACTCTGTCACCCGCTGATAGGCACATGTTAAGTACACCTTTTGTTAACTAATTGCAGGAGATAGATAAATCTGAGGGAAGCTAACCAAACGACAGGGATGTCTAACAACCGACTTGTGAAGTTTATTTGAGGCAGTGATACAAAAAAAGTTGTGAGCAGATCTTTGACCATGAGGCCCAGAATTCAGCTACATGCACAGACGTCTTTGGGAGCTGGCAGGAGCGGCCAGGAGATGGAATAGATTATTGCCTTTTATATATTTTATATAGAACATACAGAGGGACAATGGAAAAGACACACATGAGTGTTTCAGACATATTTTTCATTGTAGAAGTCCCGTTTAGGAACAAAGCATTTAAAAATGCTGACATTTCAGTGTAAGAGAAGTTCATGCTCCCACCCAGCCCTGTACAGATGGTGAGCGTTCCCCCGTTTGCAAGGTCATGATTAGGTCCGGCAAGTGAAATACAAAACGTCAGGAAAAACACAGCGCTGCTCAGCAGCAACACCCTTTTTCCTGGCCAGGCCAGTGAGAAGAAACTGCAATTATGGAATCAATAATGTCTTGACACTGTAACTATAAAATACCTTTAATTAGCGGGATCGGTTCCCTTCCTCCAGAGCCGGGTTTGCGCTACAGTCAGAAACTGCAGTTTGTTCTCCCTTACCTGAGGGCAACTGAGTTTCTGTTAACACAGAGAGAAAAGGAAAAGCTTGATAAACACTGCTAGAAGGCTCTATGTTACCTGAAAGCATGCAGTCCATCATGCAACAAGAAGAAATTAATTCCTTTACCTCAAGCCGTAAGACTGACATCAGTGTCGGGTCTCAGTGCCATTAGTGCCGTCGTGTCATGCTTTTGCTTTTAATCTCTTCACCTGGGCTATTCATTTCCCTCCATCGCAAGAAATGTTCCTTGTGCAGAAGGACTCCTTGTTTTGTTCTCTGTCACTGTAGTTTCCAAGTAAGTCTAGCAACAGCTCGATGGAGGCAGCCACCACTAACCCAAGAACAGCTATCAGGAAGAGCTTATACCCCCGTAATCCTGTGAAAGACACCTACATTGCAAAATAACATCCGAGTAAAACAGAAAAGGCAGAATGGCATTTTTGTTTCCGCCTGACGAAGCAGACCCGTACCATAACTACACAAAGACAAACGCAGGAAGTGGGATGTATGAACACTTACATTTTCAGCTCAAATACCAACATTTCTGGGCATGCTGCCCCGAACAGTCTGGTGTTTGAGTAGATACCAGCTCTTGGATAGATTTCTGTACTTTCCGAAATAAAAATGCCTCTCGGAAATGACATTCATCTTGGCCTTTTAGAGCAGAGAGCCCAGAATGACGCCCATCGGGCCCCTGCTCTTCTGCTTGTGGCTTCCTATGAGGGCCAAGGTGAGGAGGTGCAACCCAAGGTCAAGAGCAGCCAAATTAGAGATGGCTCTTATACCATAAAGGGCATACCTGACTGATATACCTTTTGAGCAGCCACCATATGACTGAAGAGTGAGCTCCAGAGATGCTCCAAAACCAGAGCCACTGCACCAAAAATGTAGGACCAAGCAGAGCAAGCCACTGCAGAAACCTCAGAGCTCGTGTGTTGAAAGCTCTGATTCCACGAGGTATCTCAATGCTGGCCTGAAAAAAATAAAATAAAATTGAAAGCCATTGACTTTCAGGTAATAATCTGCATGCAAGAGGTGTTTATTTATGAAACTACATACCCAAAGAAGGAAGGGTAAGGTAGGCTCAATAAAAACACACAATCTGAGATGAGAGACGATATTCTGCTCTCACAGGCACCAACACCACCACTCTTACTGAATTCAGAGGTCAAGATGTTTGCTGACAGAAAACAGAACACCCACCTTCATTTCAGGTACCTGGAAATATTGTGAAAGGATACTGGAGCCTCCCATTAAGAGGTGGCAGAAAAAAGCCACCCTTTATCTGAACTACACTGGGCTGATGTGGCTGTTAATGAAATGTGTGTTTGCTGCCATACATGGCCCACGCTGCAGTGTCTTCAGTGAGGTTCTGATCTGTAGAAATCAGACCAATGCTGTGCTGTCCTTTTGGAGCAAACCTTTCTGGCTGCAGCTGCTGTCACGAGGAGAATGTGGCATCGATGGCTCTGATCTAAATGGGCAGAGCACTAATTATCCTTTAATTTGCCATCCATGCTTTTGAGTCCTCGGTATAAGCTAGTGCAAGCATTTAGACAGGTACCTAACGCCGTGTTTTCCAGACACAGGTGGATGAATGAACATTTAAGTGGTGCGCTTTCTCCTCTAGTTGAAGGTAGCTGGATGCTTTCTCACCTTCAAGCAATCAAGTGTTGTAAGGACTCAACTCCCGTTTTCAACAAAATACCTCATGTTACTCACCAGTTTTTATTCTAGTTAAGAAGGAATAAAAATGAATAAACACACTGCCTACTGTATGCACAGCCTAATAAGCTGGCATAATAACAGCTTTCCTGGCATCACAAAATGTCACATTTTTGCGTGACACCCAATATTGAGCTATCTGAAGCAGAATAGAAGACAATTGATCTGTATTGGAAAGCGCCTCCCTTTCTCAATTAGCCTAGCTGGCTTCATTAAGCCTACTTCTCTACCCCCCGGATTGCCCTTCATGCCAAATACGTACTGTTACATTCTGGTTTATCCTCACAGATGAAAAGTGCTTACACGGGGGAAAGTTAGAGGAACGTCTGACAATATATTCTAGTGCATATTCCTTATTGTCCTTTTTAAATATTCCAGTAACTGTGCAGGTATCTCCAGTTCCCAGCGGCTGCAGGTTGTGGCCCCGGGCTCTATTGCACCCAACAAACGGCCTCTTGGGTTTAAGGCTTTGTCTTCATTCCCACACTCGTTTGTGGTATCTGCACCTACTCAGACCAGTCCTCTGGCCTGAAAATCCGTCAGGAGAGGTGAGGCAGAGGAACGATTTCTATGGGACACTAATCCAAAAACCATGCTTAGTTTCTAAGCCGTATTTTAAATCAAGCACAAGTTTATTGTCAAATAGAAAACAAACATTTCAGAAAAGCAGCCCTCTAGGCAACTCTGCGTTTTTTTTTAGCGGGCAACCAAAGCTGCTATAGATTAAAAGCAGCCAGTTTCCAGATACCTGGAGACATTAAATCACTTTGGAACAGCTCTGCTTAGCTTCAAGAAGTCTACAGAAAAATTGCACCTGGCAACAGCTCTTTTCTCAGTAATTCTGTGCCTGCTCCTAGGGGATATTTCTGCCACTTCATCTGTTTCTTTCATATTTCAGTCTATTTACAGTAAATAGCAATAGTAAAAAGAAAAACAATTCACATATTAACACAACACACTAAATGTATGTTAGACCCTGGTAGGATATCTGGCGCGGTTTTAATCTATACACTTTGATTGGAGATTAGTTTTATGCAACACTGAAACCACTCAGACTTCTGTAAGGCATTTAGTGCAGGGATGTAACTGCTTTCAGCTCCACCAGCGCAGTGATCAATAACGTGACACGTTACTGTTATGCCAGAGCAAGTGACATATGGCCATGTAGCTGCACGTTATAATTAACCACTGATTTACAACAGAAAGAGGATAGACTGTTACATTCAATTAACTCGCCTTCCTTTCAGCTGACAGGCAGATGAGTGCTGAACACTTAATATTCTTTTTTTTTCCGCAAATTTCCTTCTCCACAAGCATTATAATTGCTGTGATTAGCACAGATCAGCTATGACAGCAAAACTATCATTTCATGTATACACCGCATTAGCTTATAAAAAGTTAGGATTTATCAGTTTTATGAAGTAGCTAACCAGCATTTCTCTTTTTTCATTCATTCTCATACAGTTCCACGTAGCTTTTTTCGGATAATTCAGTCACCTTCTATGTAACTCAACAGAAAAAGAAAATTTCCCCAAGGAATATGAATCGGGATGAGTCCAGTTGATGACAGTCACCTGCGCAGTTATGAAGAGGTACAGTGGTATGTGAAAAGTTATATGAGTGTTCCATGTTTGCTGTTGAATGAGAGTCAGCATTTTCTGCCACGCTGTTTCTTTTCCTACGGGCTGTATATTAGTCCGTTGGAAAAAGGCTGTCCGAGCACCCTGACCTTCCTTTTTTGACTTTCTTCTGTTTTCCACATGACAGCCTGCTGCCACAGGTGCTCAGTGTTTTGTTTGACTTGACATTTTGATTTGCCTGTCAGAACACTGTGGAGGATAGAAGAGGTGACTGGCAAGGCCAGGGGAGTTTATGCGAGCTGAAAACTTGCCCACTGAGCAGGTACTGAGAGATTTGAGCATCTTTCTTCTGACTGCTAGAAGGACCCACAGAGTGACTTCAGGACTATAAACCTGCCATGGTTCACATCATCTGTCCAGGTAATGAAAGCTGCAAAGAAAAAGTTTAATGCAAGTATTTGCATAGAGCACAGCACAACAAACCACAGGGAGGCTTCTATTACGTTTGCTTGAAGCCTCAAGGCGGTGTAATCTGCGGTGATAACTAAAAGCTTAAAGGAGGTCAGCAGCCGACCTTGTGAGTCACCAGATTGTTCTTCTTGGCATAAGGAGTCCACTCTACTCAAGACCGCGTACGGTGGCATGTAAATGAAGCCGTGGGGGTTACCCTGGTGCCTGCGGTGGGAATGATGAGCAGCTCAGGATGTGCGCTACCCAGACGCCCGGCCTTTCGCTGCCAGTTCAGCGAAGCGGTTGTGACAGTGGCTGTAGGAAGGTAACCCTACTGGACATTCTGCTTTCGCCCTTGGATGTGCATCGCTATGACCTTGTACTGACTGGCCATGGGGTGGCAATGTCAATCTTCTTGAAAACGTTTACCTACAGTTGCTGGTCTCAGCCCGGTTCCTGCTCCTCCCCCTTTGTGCTTTTTCCCTTGTTCTGTTTTTATAGTTAAGGAATCTGTACATGTATTTTAATTTCCTTTGCAAAAGTTAAACTCAGTTTTTTCTTCTGGTAATTCAGTCCATCTCGAAGACTTTCTGATCTCACTAGACTGTACACTTTCTTCTATTCCCCCTTCATACCGTTCCTTACAGGTGCTCAAGTACACTTCTAACGGGAACTACATTTCAATGCCAGCTTTCCATACAAGACTTCTCCCCTTCTTAAGGTGCAAAGGACTCTGTCCTTTGACTAAAGTTTCTTTGAGCTTTTGGGGTTGTTTTTTTTTTTTTGCTTTCTCTCAGGCCAATAAACTTCACTGTCCAGCCATCTTCATTTCTGAAAGTTCCCCCTTGTGAAATAAAAAATCCTTTAATTCAACGTCTATTTTTTATTGTCTAAAACAACAAGAACAAAGTTATTTTATATAACTCTCTCTTACTTTGTTGTAAGTCTTGCACAGTGGTACGATCAAGTCTTGTGTAAAAGTACCAGAGCCCCAGCTGAACAAGGTGGCTTATCTGCCAGAAGGATGCTCTCACCAGCCAAGTTCCCACCTGGGGCTGATTTACTACTTTTCCCAGTTTCAGGAATCCACTGCCCGGCAGTATGCAACATAAAGATGCTCAAAGCCTGAAGCAGCACTCCCTCTTCTTGGTTCAGGAACACTTTGTTGAACAAACGTGTCAGTTATGACTTCCAGAAGCAATAAGGACCTGCAATTATTGATAGAATTTGTCCTCTAATCTGTAGCAAGAAAATTTGCCTCTCCTGATGATGGTTGCTGTTAACATTTCACTGCCAAGATTACAAACAGCTCCCCAAAGGATTATAGCAGACCTGTAACACTTCCACTAAAGTGGTTTTACTACTCTTTTCCCAAGAGATTTTAGCTCAGAGACCATATAGTCATTTCCTTTTTTTAAAAAAAAAAATAACTCTCGTGTGCTGCACTAGTCCACCAACCTTACCTTTATCTGTGCCTTTTCTCCATCCCATGGATCTCTCCATGCTCACGCTCTACTTACAAAAGCTATTCCAGTGCATTATTTCTACTATAAACATTTTCACATACCGAAATGTACTGTCTCAGTCCTGTTATGCAAACTCCTTGCATTATTATAAAAACCCTCTGAGTCACATCACGCTGGCTAAACCAGTGAGACTATCAACATTATTTTTTATATTGAGATCTCTTGTAGAGTCAGATCTGCACCTCGCTCTTGCTCTGGGTGGACAGATCAGCTATGCCATGCCACATGGACAGCTTTGTTCCTCCATTACACCAGGCTTACAGTTTCCACGTACCTTGTGAACTGCAGGCTCCTCATTGGCTGATATCTGCAAACCTTGAGATGTCCAACTTCCAACCCTCCATCCTTATTGACGTCTCCTTCACACCTTGTAAGGTCAGATCTGACCAAAGGCTGTAGCCTTTGCACTGTCTCTTCCATAAACTTCTTCAGTTATCCAGCTGATTCACCAAGTCCTCTCAATTCCATTGTTGCCTTGATAAGGGGCACCTCAATGGCCAGCCTAGTGGCCACCTCCTTTAAGAGTGCAAAAAAATTCTTCACACTCACTCATCGTCTCTCCTCCTTTTCTTCAGCCCTCTGCCAGAAACAGTCCAGAAGTTCTGACATTTTGGCTTCAGGTACCAGTTATGCTTTTCTTGACACCAAAGCATGACAAGAAAATCATCAAAGCTTAAACCTACGTAAGCAGAGCGCAGGCACCGGTACTGCCCACAAACGCTCTTCTAGTCCCACGTTACGTCGTTTCCGCATTAATTTCCTGTATTTGTTACTGTGGTAGCACCAGTGCCCAGGTTTCTCTCCAAGGAGACAGAGGGGCAAGTTTTGGAGGGAGGGAGGGAGCAGAACGCTATAGCACAAACCCTGCCGGATGGGAAGATGCCTGCCCTTGCAGTCAGGTGGGGGCCATGGGAGAAGAGGTTTCCTCCAAAAGCTCTCCCCGCTCCAGTAAGCTCTCAGCTTTAGGCCTCTCTCGTTTTGTGCAGCTTCTTCATTCATTCAAAACTGCCTGCAGAGATAGGCAGAGAGGAAGCATACTAGACATTTTGAACTGCTTTTAAAGCTTCTGGTTTAGCCTCCCATTCACCTCTTTTCCCACAGCTCAGTACAAAGTGCACTTTATGCGGCGTGCTCCTCCTTTCAAGCATGAAACAAAACTATCCCTCAGTACTTGTGCTGTACAGTGCCTGCTCTTATTAGAGTAGGAAGGAATAATTACAGGGATTCTGAATGTGGTACTGAATGTCAAGGCATATTAAAGCTGTTCAGTATCTCAAGATTGAATAAAGATTCTTCCAAGGCGCTGCTTTTCTGCCTGAAATTAAATTATGGCATCAAATACCTTATAAGTGGATCTGGCTGGTAACTAATTTTGTTGGCGTATTTAAGAAGTTACTCATCTCACTATTACCAGAATGCGTCAAGACTCTTTGTGCTCACAAGCATCACAGAGGTTTTTATCCAATACTGCTCCTAAGGTACAAAACCACTGTCATTCATCAAGAATGGGAGCACACGTAACATGCTGCAGTCTGTATGAGGCATGCCAGGCTTTACGAAAAAGATGGATCATGCAGTGTGGGATCTTGGAGAAATCCATCGCTCAGTAAATTCTTCTTCAAGTTTTTTGCCCATAAGCACATTTTGTTTTGGGTAATGATGTCAAAGCAGTGAACTAATCTGTTCAGAACCTGGATTGCAGTGTTTCAGAAGAGTGGCAGCTCAAGTGCTGCTTGGGGTCAACGCGGTGCCCAGTCTGAGACTTCTGGAATAGCCTCTCCAGCTTGCCATTTGGGAGGTGCATCCAGCCAATCCAGCCTCCTGCTATTCCACACCATGGAGGTCTGCCCACGCAAAGGCTGGGTCCTGGAAGCGCCCTCCAGCTGGTGGTTGCACTGGCCTCTGTCTTCACTCCTACGGCCACACGTAGGACCAGCTGCCGTACGAACACCTCTGTGCAAGGCTGGCCGCATTATCGCACACCTGAGGATGGCCGGGGAGCCTGCCTTGGGTGAAGAATGAAGAAGTGATGAAAATCTCTCCCCAGCCCTTCACTGAGCTGGGGAAGACAAACACCTGAAACACATCCAGGTTCATGCAAGACAAGGGGCAATGGTTTTGTAGCATGGCTTCCTATGCTGGCAGCAGGAAAAAGTAAGTTCTCATGGATAACCAAAGAAGCTTAAAGTTATGAATTTGACGCGGTGTGCAAGGCAGTCAAGAAGTTCCCTCCCAGACTGAGTAGTTAAGAACCAAGCCTCAGATTTGTCAGAGAATTCAGCTGGAGCTGAACAGGTGCCATTCAGTTGTAAAGAAGCTTTGACAGCCTTGCTGCTATTTTACCTTTAAATTCAAAAGCTGCTAAAGCTATTACATACTCTTATGTGGGATCCTGAAGCCCGAATGGCAGGAACAGGCACGCTACAGAGAGATTTGTGCTCCAGTTCTTTCCTTCTTCCCTACTTTAGACATCTAGAAATGCAACTACTTTATGATTACTCAAATAATCTGAACACATGCAGGTTGAATCTTAACTCCCAGCACCTGTCCGCATTATTTCAAGCTGATCTTTACATCCTGGCCAGCAGAACTACTAAACCAGATCTATTCTTCCTAGACATCTGCCTGCTTGTACGGCCTTTCGTAAAAATAGGGCAGCTGCTGACATTCAGAGCTGTGCTGAAGTGACTGATGCTATACTAAAGCTTATTTTGGCTTTATGCAGCAAGAAGGGAGATGTACAGACTCAGTTCAGTAGGAAGCAGTAACGAGTCAGCGACGCTTAGCCGCTGGCGCAGGATGAGAAGGAAGTGAGAGGTGGGATGAACGCTTTTCGGGTGTCAGAGAGGATCTCCCTATCTCAGGATGTGCTGAATCTGTTTGACAGTGCCTGTGTCTTTCTCCAGTCAATACAGGGAGAGCTGAAATTAACTTAGCTAAATAGCAGTCGGATTGGTTCTCTTTAATGGCTGAATTAGGAATATAAAAAAAACCCAATGAACTACTAACAAGTAAACAATCTTCTGGGGAATATCAATGCTCTTACCTTGCGAAAGCCTTTCCATTTTGTGATTTATTATAGCAGATTTAAACACCAACATTTTAGGGGCAAGACAGTCTGCTGAAAGCTGACATTTGGTATGACAGTTGGCTCGCACTTGATTCCAAAATCATAGAATCACAGAATGGTTTAGGTTGGAAGGGACCTTGAAGATCATCGAGTTCCAACCCCCCTGCCATAGGCAGGGACACCTCCCACCAGACCAGGTTGCTCAAAGCCCCATCCCGCCTGGCCTTGAACACCTCCAGGGATGGAGCCTCAACAACTTCTCCACAACCTGTTCCAGTGTCTCACCACCCTCAGAGTGAAAAATTTCTTCTGAATATCTAGTCTAAATCTACCTTCTTCCAGTCTGAAGCCATTACCCCTTGTCCTATCAAATGTTATTGTTATGTTAACCCAAATGTTATTGTATATAATGTTATCCCAATTAAATTATTCAATCCAAATTATGAGCAAAGCCTGAGCTGCAGGTTATTAACAGTAATGAAACCACAATGCATTTTAACAACAAAAAAATCAAAAGAAAAAATGTGAATATTGTGATTTTTTTTTTTTTAAATGTGTTTAAGGAATAAGTGCAAGATCCTTTACCATTTATACTCAAATCAGTTTACTCTTGACAGGTAACCCCACAAGGAAAATACACCAGTGACAGTACAACTTTTTAGTGCCTAGCTATTTTTATTTTAGTTGGTATCATAGGTCATTGACAGTAGCGCTGGTTCAAGTCTTTGCCAGCTCTATAGTCTCCCCAACAGTTCTACAACTTCCATACCTTGACTAGCCGAAGAGGAAACCATATATACATGTGGATACGTATAAATGTATATACACACATATATATGTTTTTATATGTATGTTTTAAACGAACCACTGTTCTGTTCCTACTTTGATAGGAATGAAAGATGATATTCAAGTTTCATGCACAAGCAAAGTATATTTTCTGAGGAAGCACTGAATGTTTGTTCACTATTTTGGTTCACTATTTGTGTTGCAGAAACTTCAGGAAATCACATCCATGCTGAGGACTTTTTGCACCCATACCTGACACTCCTTCATCTACTTTCTTCCGTGTTGTGGAGGTAAAAGCTGATGTTTCTTCTCACTTTCTCAGAAGTTTACCCTCTCACACCAGAAAACCCACCATCATAGTCCAGACCAAGAAACTCACAGTGGACTGCCAGAATTAGTCAGCCCCGATGATGAGAACAACTAGGTAGGCTTGTCAGAAATACGGTGTGACACAGACTAACTTCCACAAGTCTTTCTGCACCATTAAATTTCAGTATTGTCCCAGCACATTTACAGTAACAGATGATTAAACACAACCTCATTTTAAAAATCAAGTTAATGAAGCGAGCACCGCGCAATGTAAAGGCTTGTTTCACAAAGGTTTCCGGAGTCACAGTGACATTTTTCCCACTATTCTAAATTAGCAGATGTATTTACTACCTGGCAGCTGTGGGTTGGGAGAAAACATTCATACTGAAGTCACCTTTAATACAGAGCCAGATTAATGTAAAACATGAAAAATAATTATTACAAGCTTAATGGAGGCAACTAGCTGTAAAGTCTGTAGAAACAAGTGTCATTTCTGTAACTGGTTACTAATTGCTTGTATTGCCTTCAAACATCCTTCTCACTGTGAACCGTCCAGCAGGCTCTCAGGTACTCTCATCCTCCTCTAAGGGCTGTATTTTGGGGTACCATTACTTTCTTCTGTATTCCCAGCACATTTTGGGAAGAGAGAAGGTATTCAAACTCATGCCGTCTTTCACTGATCAATAACAATCCCTAGCTGAAACCATGTAACCATTCTAATAAGCATTGCCTTTCACCCACTGTAACTGAAATAGTAATTCTTACACAGCATCAAGTCTGATTTGTACCCTTTGGAAAAGAAAATTAGCTTGTTCAAGTGAAATAGCAGGAATCTGAGATTTCCTTTTTCACCCATTTGTATGAAGGGAAGTTGAGTTTTGCCCATTCAGAACAGCTTCAATACTGACCTTTGAGCTGCTTTTTTTTTTAAGAAAAAAATAAAAAAGAGAAAAAACAGTGTTCCCAAAACATAAGATCTCCCACTGCTGCCAACTACTACAGCTCTTCCATTCATCCAGGCTTCTCCACACCATTGTACCAGAGACTACACTTGTAAAGTGAAAGGAAAGAAACCTTGAACAAAATGCAGGATCGCAACCCTGGACACACAGAAGAACAGAACTTGTCGCTCAGGGAAGCTGCTCAGTAGATGCCCATAGGAGACCATCCTAGAGAGGCCCAGGAGAGCTCGTTGGTTTACAAGAACCATCCACTCCAGGCTCAAAAATGGTCCATCCCAACACACAGGAAATCAAGCAGAGGCAGCAGGAGGCCTGGATGCATGAACGAGGAGTTCTTGACCAAACCTAAACATGAAAAGGAAGCATATAAGAGCTAGAAGCTAGAGCAGGGCACCTAGGAGGACTATAGAGGCATTATCCAAGCACGGACAGAGGGGGATAGGAAAGCCAAAGCCCAAATGAAGTAGAATCGGGCAAGGGTAGTGAAGGGCAACGGGAAAAGCTTTAGCAGACAAATCATCAGCATCAGGAAGACTAGGGGAAAATAGGACACCACAGCTGAGTGGGGCAGAGACCCTGGTGACAGGGGACAGGGAAAAGGCCACAGTAGTCACTGCTGCCTTTGCTTCTGTCATTACCGGCAAGAGCAGCCCTCAGGAATCCCAGGCCTCTGAGAGCAGAAAATTGACTCAGTTGCCAGGCTCCGAGGGCTGGGACCAGTGGCACAAAGCCCAGCTGCAGACCTGGCCTTACTGGTGTACGCCAGGGCTCAGTACCTGCGCCAGGACAGTTTAACATCTTCATTAATGAAGATGGGTGATGGGACAGAGCTCACCCTCAGCATGTTTGCAGGTAACAAAACCAGGAGGAGACGTCAATACCCCAGAGAGGTGCGCTGCCATTCACAGGGACACCAACAGGCAGGAGACGTGAGCCGACCCATGAATCTCAGCAAGTTTAAAGGGAAACACCAAGTGCTGCCCCTGGGGACAAGCCACCCCAGGCACCCACGAAAAAGGGGAACATGAGCCAGCCACAGGCACCCTTGCAGCAAAGATAGCCAACATCCCCCAAATCACCAGCAGGTCACAGAAACACAGCAAAGATTGCTGCTTAGAAGATCTAATAATAAAGACACATTGCAGATAATGGCTGTGTATCACACCACCATTATAGCAAGACCATCAAAACCACCAAGTCACCCAAGTAGTGCTGCACTGCTGACAGGACAGTCATCTACTTCTGCCATCAACTAGTTTACAACTCGCCTTTCACCTGTCAGGCAGTGTTTCTCAGCCAAGAGGTTTAGGCATGATGTCTTACCTGGCAAGGCTGCATTTGCAGAGCCTACGCACTGTAAAATGGGTATTCAGCACATTTTAAGTAATGTGGTCAACCTTACTGTGACTTATAGACATGTATAATGACAACTGAAGAAATATTTTGCTATCTAATGTGTATTTCAACAAAGCCTGTAAAGAGGTGGCAAATTTTTCTGCTGTACAAACTTATTTACAAAAGCACACAACTTCAAAAAAATCCAGTTTATTTTACCGCTCAAATTATTAAACACTAAACAAGACAACCTTGTTTATACATTAGGAATGTAATTTCTCATGTACAATTAAAACTTCACTGTAAAAAAAGGTGAAATACTGTATTACTAACACAGAACAGTGTCACACAACAAACTGCAGAATATGAGAAAGTGTGGCACACATTTAAACTCAGGTTCTCAGGTGGAGGCAGACTTCTATAGACTGATGCAGCTATGCCACAGACTTTGGTGAATATTAAGAAGTGTAGGTATCTAGTCTTAGAATTATACAAATACAAAAGGCAATATATTACACACCTATATACAGCACTGTAAGCCTCAAACACTGACAAGAGATATCAGACATAATAATTAAGTTGGAAATTTCTAGAATCCTCTTAGAAATCAAAAGAAACCTCCTTAAAGAGAAATGTGGCTGAAATAGCTATATATTTCTGTACTTGTCAAACCTGTCAGGTATTATTCAAGGCAATTCAAAGACATTTCACTCCTTTCAGAAAAGTCATCGCAGCTCTACAGCAAGTGGTTAGAGGCCATACGCTTTTTGCGCAAGTGTTATAGATTCTCACAACAAAAATAACTTCTCAGTTTCAAGAGAGTTTTGAAAGCATTGCTGTTCAAAGCCATCGTCGGAAACGGTGCCCTTTGATTTAAAACAGTAAGGTCAGTTATAAATGTCAGCATTAAAACAACTTCCCTTATTATAATTTGAGATGATTCAGTCCCACATAACATTTTTCCTGCAGAATGTTGCAGCTGTGTATGATGTTTGGAGCGTATTCATCAGAACTACCCGCTCCTGGGTAGACTACAATATGGGATGTCTTAATAGGTTTTCCTTACACTGTTAGAAGAAATATACATTTTTCATTCAGTCTAAAGTGATCAGATAATGCTCAAAACCCAAGAGCTTGGCAATTTTAAAAATATCATGAAAGATTATATCTGCTTCCTGCCATACTTACCCCTTCCCTCCCCACCAATCCTGCACCATGGATATTTCGACAAATTCTGCCCTCCCTACCCCATCCTGCTTCTTTTTTTTTTTTCTCCTTTCCTTTTCCATTTTTAAGAAAAGAAAGAAGCTTAACTGAGTTTTATTACTCACATCAGGAAAGAAATTCTTTAGGACTTCATCAGTATCAAGGTGTGATGTCAATTCACAAAAAACATGTTCATTGTATAAGTTACTCCAGAGACAAATATATACATATTTATTTGATGCCACATATGTATAGAAACAGCAGCATTTAGTACCAAGAACCTTTCCTTTTATAATCTTCTCAAAAAAAGTATGAAACCTTATGTAATTTCAGTTGTACCAATGTCAGCCTATGTCTTGGGTTCAAGCCAGACCACAGTTAGAATAATTAGCTGGATAAAATAAAAGGATAACTTGACTTTAGCACTGTTTGACTGGTAGCCAAAAGTATCGTAAACATTGTTACATATCTACACTTTGTGGCATTTTAGATCCTTTGAAATTCTAATTATTCATAGCTAAAGTGACTAAGTCTTCCCAGTACAATAAACACCTTTCACAGCAACACCCAGCTTAAAAGAGTGTCTATGGCGGAGATAAAAGAAACAAATCAAGACCAATAGAATCACTTAATTCTAGTCCCTTAACACTTAAAACTAATACCATCACAACAAACATTTGTCAATTGCAATTTTATTTATCTATTCTTGTTTATGTTTCAATTTAAATGATTGTAAATTGTTTCTGAAGTATTCTTAAATGCTACAGTGCAAGAGCAGATCCGGAGGCAGCTGTAAGTTGCGCAGGTTATCTCTTTGTAACTTCTAGAACAAATCTCCAGGATAGGAAGAGCTCTACAGTCAGTACCTGTAGTGCCAGCCAGTGTCTGCTACCAGCTGCCTGAAACCCTTCTGTTGCTTATGGTTATGCATGCCCCAGCAGCCACATGTATTAGTCAGTCTGAAACAAATATGCTAATGTTTATTGCAGAAAAACCTGCAAAAAAAAGGCTAATTTTTCTACTGTACAAATATTTTACAAAAACATTCAACTTCAAAAAACCAGTTTATTTCACTGGCCAAAGTATTAAACACTGAACAGGACAAATTTGTGGTTTATACATTAGGAATGTAAGTTTTCATGTACAATTAAGAAAACACTTCACTATAAAAAGGTGAAATACTGCATTGCTAGAACACAAGTGTCACACAACAAACAAGAATGAGAAAGTGTGGCACATTCATTTAAACTCAGGCTCTCGGGTGAAGACAAACATCTATAGACTGATGCAGCTATTCCACATACTTTGGGGAATATCAAGAAACATACACATCTAGTCTGCAGTCTTAGAAGTAGAATTATACAACTCACTTGTCCCTATCAACTACATCTCCTCATCTCTTTTCATTAATTAACCAACTTATCAATTGCTACAAACCTGAATAACATTAGCTGCTTAAAAGTTAATTGTGCTTCAGTTTAAGTCAAAATATCTAAACTTATCTCCAGGAAAACAGGAAAGTCTACCAGAATTTTAGTGTTTGTTTTGTTACAATGATCTTGACAATAAGGGATCACCAGCTGCAGAAGTCTGGACAGTTGGGGATGACTGTGCCTTAGATCTTCAGCCTATTTCTCCACTCATAATAACGTACTGTGTGTTTATTAGCTAATCACTGTTACTGGAGTGGTTTTTTTTTCAGCTATTGCTTCTCCAAATTTCTGCATAAGAAATCTTAATGTCTGTTTTTAATTAAAATCTTAATGGTATAAAAGTTGATATCAAACAAGGTCACCAAATTAACTAAACGTTAACGGCTAGCTAACCTTGAATAGGCTGCTGTTTTAGAATTTCAAACTAGAAAAATAATAGATACAAGAGACTAGGAATTACAGTGCTAGTTATATTTACATTATAATTTCCCTTTGTGCTTGCAAGTTACTGAAAGTACACATCCTTTGGTAGTATTCTCAGTCTCAAGTAAGAAGTTCATGTTAAACACATTCACACCCCTGATTTGCTTGAGTCAGTTCAAAGGGCTCATACCTTATTTCCTACATAACATTGTTACATAAGCACATCTCTTCCCATAAATAATAAAAATACAGATGACAGTGACTTTTCAATGAGTAGCTTTGTGCCTGATATTTAAGAATCTGAAAGAAGGACAAAGTCTGTCACACAATTTGAAATTCTAAAGACTCCCATCCACAAGTACTGCTGCTGTATGACTTTTTGCCCAGTTTCAAAGACATATAGAAAAAACAAAATGCATCTACAACTCAGACTCATATAGGCATAAAGAAGTATGAACATTGCAACGTGTACTAACTACTGTTACAGAAACTGCCATAACATCAAACACTGAACTGATGCTTCTAGTTTTAACCTTACACATAAGCACAGCTTTCTGATGGCTAACATAAGAGAATGTTTTTGATTTTACAGTGCTGTTCCAAAATTTCATGCCCATACTGTGAGACTCCTCTTGAATAAAACACGTACTTGCAGTTTTGCCTATGCCAAGTGGTAGTAGAAAAGCAGAATATGGGAAAGAGGCTCTGTTTGTTCCCATACTGTGCATTTGTAAAAAGCCACACATCTTGGTGAGTGGCGAAACAACCAACCAATGCCTGTTAAATTGGTGAAGCTGTAAACTTCACACAAAGCCATAAGCAATCAGGTGTATAAATACAGTAAGTCAGAAAGGAACTTTCCAAGCTATTAGAAGTTGATGCAAAATAATTTCAACTGTTGTCTATTCACTATCACTGTCAAATGTGTCCAAATTCTTATTTGGATCAGGACAATGGGCTGAAGGTTTAAGAAAATAATATATAGCATACTAAGGAGCTTAATGTACCAATGTACCGATATCAGCATAAACCCTCAATGTTTTATTTTTCATACTTGCCAATTTAACATCAATCTGTTGACAAAGTTATGCTAATACTGGGAGGTCGCTGCTGATTAGGTTGTTTGCTTAAAACCGGGAGATCTGTTCTTTCTGTTCCGTATATCAGTTTTTCTTCCTGAAGACTGCAAGCTGAAAATCTGTTTGCCTCTGTACCAGATACACCACCACGATTATTTGGAACTGTGACACCACTGACCTGTTCAAAGGACTTACTGAACACAGTAGTGGTCGTTCTGGCCAGACTATGGCTGCCAGGCTTAGGCAGGGACTGGCTAGTTGTCAGTGTCAGTCTCTTCAGAGAGACAAGTTCCAGATTCTCACTCATGGCTCTCTGAGTTTGTTTTCGTGACAAGTGTTCTCTGCAGGTTTCTCCTTCTTTTTCTTTTCCTCCAGCTTTGCTTCCTCCAGACCTTCGTTGGCTCTTCCCTAAAAGGTTCTTACTGCTCATGTTGCTGCTGTTAGATAGGGCAGACTGACTGGTACTAGAAGTAGCCCTAGAGTAAAACCCTTCATCAGTTTCAGATACTTCTATCAGTTCTTCTTGAATTGCTAAATCAGTATTACCTGCATGGTAGAAAAAGAAAGAATTAGCAATTGACTTTCTCACATTTATTGATTTTATGTATTGCTAGATTTTTATATTTACAAGCATGAAGCCATACAGCAACAGAACAGAGAACAGAAGACAAAACACTTACCTATTCCATTACATTTCGGAATTAAGGTTCATTTGGATATAGAGTAACAGCAAATAACGCTGCATTAACTAGATCAAAGCATGCCCACAATCTCATTTTGTAGTGATTTGGAAAAAAAAAATAATTAATGCAGTCTTGTTAATTCATGCAGGAGATTAGAAATTTACAGATTAGAAGATACCACACAGAACAAAAAAGTGTAAATCTTATTTTGAGCAAGTGCTCCAATACATGATTTTGCAAAGCTCGTTAATTATAATGATCAATGTCCCGGGACACCCAATATGGCACCTCCATGTTTAGCAACCCAAGAATGCTTTAGGACTGAAAGGTCACTTTCTGCATCATAGGTCTGGTGGTATGAGTTGGAAACTCAAGCACAGTATGAGGTCTCCAGTACATCATGAAAGGTGGAATTTGGGAAATCTGAGGTACACAGCGAGATACTTTTCACATCCATTTTGATGGATTCTTCATACCATTGATCACTGGATTTTGTAAACCAAATAAACGTGCTTAATAAACTCAAAGGTATGCTGAGTCTCACAGTGTATTTTCCTCCAGATTAAATAAATTTATTTGTAAGTATGTCATCATTGTCTGTGGCACAGACCAAGCTGTGTGCAATACATGCATTTGTGTTATTACACATGCAAATATTAACTGCATACTTTAGTTCTCCAAACATGCAGCAGTGACCCTTTCAATCAACAGTGGTACCTTAGAGTGCAGCTACAAGTGCTCTGCTAAAACTGCACTCTGCCAGATGAGTTTATTCCATCCTCCATCATTTTTCTTACAGATTTTTGCCTCCTGATTTCTGGCATGCCTTTGCTGTCAGTTCTAGGATCTGCAGCTGTTTCCTGTACTCCCTGTAAATGCTGAACATCATTCTCTGCTAGTGCTCTGCTCTTTTCCCCATTCCCGGTCCTCTCTCCAGCCACACTTGTGACACTAATCTCAGGTATGATAAAGTTGCCCAATTCAGTAGCATCATTACCATTCTCTGGTTGTTCTAGAATTAAAGATGGATAAGAAAAAAAAAAAAACAACAAAAGATGTCTGAAACAAAACATGAAACAAAAGCCAATAGATACAAATGACTAAAGCATTATGAATTAAAGCAGATGTTCACATATTAACTTCTTGTTAATTAGCAACATTAGCGAGTATGGAATTTTGCTTTATTTCTAAATTGCAGGCTTCAATCTTCCAATTATTGGTCTGCACCCACATACTGGAACGCCCCATGCTTGATCCTTCAAAATTGAAATTTCTGAGGCTCATGAAACAAACATTCAGAGACTATCAGAAGTCAAAGAACACTCTATAATTTACTTTTATGACTATACTCTCTGTATCACCGTGCTAAAGTGAAGTTTATTTTTACAATGAAATGGCATATCAACTTCATGTGTTATCATACAAGACTAGAAATTCTACAACGTCATGATGTTGCACAGTAGTCACCCTGAAAACTAACAGTGAAACAACTAAGCCAGCTCAAGCACACTTTGACTTCTATTTTCTTTCTTCCTTTCAAAAAACTATTTTCAACCAGAAAGATACTTAGAAGTAGGAAAATTCTCCCATTACAAAAATCAACCTATTCAGATAAAAGCCTATGGAGTTTTACTGCAGCTTTTGCCACCTACTAACAACGTAACATAAATGTTGATTGATGTCCTCAGCCTTTTTAAGCTTCTTATATGAGCTTACAATTAAATTCGTTTGCAACAAACTTATTTGTGTCACACAAGTCAGTTACTAAGTACAGTTGAGAAAACAGGGATTAAGCTGGGGGAGGGAAAGCACCACAACTTTCTGCAGCAGTGGGGAAAAAAAATACCACACAAATTAAGGCAAAAACCAATGCAGCTTGGTTCTAAGATTACTTCTTTTCATTTGGGTAAGTTATCAACAGTAGATATACAAGCGCTTAGCCTGGCCAAAAAGTTATTTCAAGACAGTCAAAGGCATCTGCAGATATAGACAAAATCCCCAAGCATACAGAGAGCTCCACTGCTACTCAAAGTGTGAGAATGATGGCTGTGCATAAGCACAAGAGATTTAATAGTGATATTTAGTGATAAGAATGGTATAGTTCTACAAGGTCCTGGTAAAACAAATCGCAACTCGAAAGGTATCTGTCTACATTAGATGAAGACAGGTTCGAGAAGGATGAACTCCTGAGAGGAGCAAAAGTGAAAGTAAAAATGGGCGTTGAATCTTCATAGAAATTCCATGTATATGCAAGTAACAAGTTACAACCCTAGCAATCTGTCAGACCTACAGTATTTGAAGTATTCTCAGTATCTGATGGTCTTTTTAAAAGTATTCAGAATTGCTTTATCATCACTAGCTCTACAAACAGAAAACTGCATTTAGATGACCTGGAGAAGAAGAAAAAAAAAGAGAAGCTATCAGTTACAGACAGTCATGGCACATCCTCCATGAGGATGTATACCACAGAAATACAAGCGAAGAAGAACTACACTATATGCTGTATAGTTATATAAATAAAGCCCAACTGAATCCCTGCGTTTTATTCATAACAGTTCTTTCAGACCTGGGGACTGCCCAGACTATATTGCCAGTTTGCTACCACACATGACAGAAGTTGGCAGTACAGACATTTAACTGACACTATTAAGTCCAAAACCAGAGGAATTTATAAGATGATTTTTCACAGCAGCAGCTCTAATGCTTTTTTAGCTGGAGGGGATCCTCTCTTCCCCTGTCCCCACACTAAGGACTCTTGTGCAAGCACAGTGTACTTCTAGGTCAAGTGGTCTACAGCACTGGGCTTTTCGTTAGCGTTTGTGGTGTCTACACTTATGACAATGAAATAAGTCTCAGAGCTAGAAGGTTATTCTGGCATGTATGGACATCATTGTCCCCTGGTGTAAGAGCTATCCCTGATTTCACCTGCAAATGCTAAGTATCATGATTCTTTCTGGTCAACTACTAATGAGAGTATCTATTTAACAAGTTGTACTATTCAAAGGTAGCGGCATTAATAATTGCTGCCATTAGCCAGTAACTTCCGGATATCCAGCAGGAAACTCAAGTTAGAACTGTCTCCAATTGTTACTCCTTCTAACAGCACTTTCTGCAAAAGTCCTCTATCATCAGTAACAAAGGTAACAACCAAGCAACACCGTGAACTGCAATAGTAAAAATAATAATAATACCACCTCCATCAAGTACAGCCTTTTTTCTAAAAACATAGGAGCAGAAATGTTAGTGAAGAGTGAAGATCTATGCTCTGGTTGGCCTCAGACTAGTTTTACTAGGGTGAGGTACCCGAGCCTCTGCTATGCCAATCTTCAAACTCCTTCCTGCTGCCCTGTCAGTGCAGGCACCTACAGGCACTTTATTTCAGCAGAACTTCTTCCCAGGATCCAATGATCTCCACATGCACAAGTCGACTCTGCTAGAAACTTCATTTAGAGCCAGGACACCAGAGGGGAGATGGCAGAACAGAGATCACTGACAGTCCCTTCCTCACCAAGGGCAGAAAAGCACTAATTAACAGCATCCAGCTCCAAAGAAATGAGACTCAGTGTACAGCAGAAATCAGAGAAGCAGAGGAAGAATTTTTTTTTTGGTACAGATTTTGTATAACAGCAATATTTATTGTTGTTTGGTGGTGTGCATTTCAAAATGTAATATCCTACTGTGATACCAGCACTTCACTCATCATTGCTGCATTCCCACAGCTGTGTAACCATTACCACAGTGAACTGACAAAAAACCAAAAAACCTGAGTTTTACTCAGCATAATTATGTCTAATCTTTTAGTTAAGTGCTATTAACTACTTGTAATGAAAGGGAATACACCTTTCTGAGTTTAACATTGAACTACAGAGGAAATGAATGACAAAATGGGCTACTGGGTATCTCAATTCCTATTAACACTGTCTACCATAGCATCTAGTCTCCTGGCAAGGGTAAGACTACACAAACCATGTCCTTCATAGTAGCATCCCCTCCCTACTTTAAAACTTTTAAGAACACCTAAAAACAAACCTTGAGCTTTGTAGTGCTTGGTTTTGAAGATAATACTGCTTCAAGCTGGACAACTCTGGGGGGCTATCCTTTGAGAAAGAGGTATTAATACCCAGTGCACAAGGCAATGTAGCAAAAGAGAAAACAAAGGACACTGCTAAATAGTGTAGAGACAAAACTGAATAATTACATCAGTTTGAAAGTTTATATAAATATGCCCATAGCAATTGAAGGAAAATGCAGTTGAAGTCACATTTCTGAATGCTTTGAGTAGTACAACCAACCTCGATAAATGCATTTCACGATTACTAGCTGCTAAGAATTAATTCAAAAGATATTTCAATCATAGTCTACCTTATTATTATGGTTGCCTACATCATTTACCTCAGATTGCACAGGGAAACTGCCCGTTTGGATTGTAATTCAATTTTAACCACCACAAGCTTAAACTGCATTCCCTGCAAAACAACGTTAGCACTTTGAATTTTTCACAAAAGCATCAAGCTTATATCCCAAAATTAACATTCACTCCAGATTCCTAAGAATTGTAACTATTTCAGGAATTAATACTGTTTCAAAAAAAGTAAGAAAACTCTCTCCACAGAGATTCAGAGACTAGTGCTTCTAAACCTTGTGTACTACATGAAAGTCAATCTCTGCAATGGGGAAAAAAATGACATCTTGTCCTTCTTCTCTAGTTGACGTCTTTGGTTTTGTGTTATGTATCTTACCAACATCTGCTTAGCTCTTCTTACTCAGTCTGTTACATCTGAGTATTTCTCTTACATGCATTACCTCTAGACACAGGAGTTTTTCCTCAGAAACCCTTACACAGGGCAGTTTGGCACATTTTACATTAGTAAGGAATGCATTGCTCGAGCTTGGTTTTTTCCTAGCTTCCATAAATAACCATTCATTTAGGTGTTTATGTCCCTTACACACTGTATGATTTTTCTGGTTTTCCTCTATTTGTGAATGGAAATGGAGATGATGCTCGAGGCTTGTTTTTAAAACATGAATACTACAAAAAACTAATGCTTGACAGAGGAGCTAACGCTCCTCTTTTTAAAGCTTTATGATTTATAGGCAATCCAATTCAATAGCACCAAATAATTTGTTGATAAGCCGTGGCTAGTATCAACTGACTCTATAAATACTATCCATTTGTGATTAGATGGATCCATTTTGCAAATTACCTTCACCTTTAGTATCTATAAAGTACCTACCTTAGAAGTCCAAATTCACAATACAAGTCTGATTTTTTAAAAAGTCCTTCTAAGTAACAGCTGTAATGAACAAGTTGCAGGGTTGAGTATCACAACAAGATTAAATGGTATGTTGACCCTTTTTTCAAAACTGACTTCAATCTAGAGTCCTAGCAAAGGCTACTAAGATCTAATGGCTGAAAACTTTTATAGTAAACTGACTTTAAGAGATAAAAAAAATAAAGCCTGTGCTTCTCAGCTGGAAATGTGATTGGCTGTAATTCTTTTATTTTATTCACTTTACACAAATAGCTAGTGATTGAAAATTGCTGCTCTTGCTTCCCCAAGGGATACTTTGCTTCATCAGGTCTTCTGATTCACGTAATGTCTAAGACCAAACTATCTCTCAGCTGTCTCCTCTAGCTTCCTAATCCATTTGTACAACTCATTTTTATTACACTAAAGCACAAAAATAGAACCCCTGAATACATTTTTTCCCCCCGCCTTACACTGTGGGAGAGAATAATGATCAGGAGGTACAAGGTTTGTCATCTGATTACTACCAATTCCAGTATTTATTTTAATTCAAACAAGCATCCGTAGGCACAAGCCTCGTTATTCTTTCTGCATGCTGACCCTGAAGATCTATTCCATATCCTTCTTTCATTGGGACTTGTGGGACACTGAATGTTGTTATTAGGAATTTTGAAATCAGAAGACCATCCACTCTGACTTCAAAAAGGCTTTTCAAGTCACAAACAATGGTTTTGTCGGTATTTTATAATGAAAATTTTGAGGAGATTAGCTAGAGTGGTATATGCATGGAACACTTACCATTTAAAACAAAACAATTGGACAGGCAGTTAGTCAAAGATACCATAGACTCAGTTTTGACCTTTAAACTAGATTAATGTTTACATAACCTTCAAATTTACAACTACTCCCACAACCTGCTACACAAGTTCTCCCCCACCCCTGCCCTACACCAAGTGATTTTCTTCCTCCTCATTAAATCCTGTACCATTGAGGCACATCCAAAGTTTTCCCAATAACGCAAATAAAATGTTGGCAAGAGCTTTTTTGTAAGAGTCCTTAATCTTTCAACCCTCATCCCTAAACAATGACTACTCCTCACTCGAGTCATACTAATTAGATTATCACTGTTTCTCTCAACTTGTCCTGCTTTACCACCAATGTGTATCATTACTGCTAAGAAAGCTCTATTGTTATTTTAAAGTAATCTTCTACCAGAATATTTATAAATAAATTTTCTCAACAGTTACCTGAATTACCTCTTGGTCCTTTATAAGATACTTGGCAATATTTTTCTAACAGAAGTGTCCATATACTACAAAAGCTCATACAGTGCACATGATACAGAAATTTTTATGATACTACTTCAAAATCTTTATTGAACCTATTAAAAGAGCATTCTTGTCTACACTCACTCAGTCTGTCATCAGAATTACAAACCCAGCAGAACAAGCCACTGACAGTTTTCATCGCTGGTCCAGCAGCTCTTCCCTCATCTGAAGATGGTAGAAGTGGAATAGGTTTCTCCTTTTGCAGTACATTCAGCACGATTTTTCTACTTCTCAGCCCTGACCTGTACTCCAATCTGTGGAAGCCCTTATATTACTTTGCCCAAATGTGCTGCTTGTGGCTGGGACAGTTAAATTTCTTCATAGTAGGTAGTATGGGGCTATGTTTTGGCTTTGTGCTGAAAGCAACATTGATAATAGAGGGATGTTTCTTATTGCTGAGCAGTGCTTACACAGCATCAAGGCCTTCTCTGCTCCTCACACCGCCCCACCAGCGAGCAGGCTGGGAGTGCACAAGAAGTTGGGAGGGGACACAGCTGGGACAGCTGACCCCAACTGACCAAAGGGATATCCCATACCATGTGATGTCATGCTCAGCAATAAAAGCTGGGGGAAGAAGAAGGATGGGGGAGACAGAGTTATGGCATTTGTCTTCCCAAGTAACTGTTACACGTGATGGAGCCCTGCTTTCCTGGAGATGGCTGAACACCTGCCTGCCGATGGGAAGCAGTGAATGAATTCCTTGGTTTCGCTTTGCTTGTGCGCATGGCTTTTGCTTTACATATTAAACTGTATTTCAACCCACGAGCTCTCAATTTTACTCTGATTCTCTCCCCATCCCACTGCAGGGGAGTGAACAAACAGCTGTGTGGTGCTTAGTTGCTGGCCAGGGTTGAACCATGACACCAAAACATAGTAAATACTAGTAAATATTTAAATACTTAAATACTTAAATACTAGTAAATACGCAAATAAAACAGATATAAAAGTAATTTAAGACAGATGAGGTTCTTTTGTAAAGTTGTTAAATATTTGCTTTGCTTCAGGTAATATACGCTACTTTTCAGAAGAAAACAGGAACATTGGTCTCTTTCAAGAATCAATAACTTTGTACAGCTCTCTAACAAAAAGGTTTGTGTGAATTTTTTTTAAACATTATTTAGAAAACAAAGAATATACTTCATTTGAACTGCATTAAGATTACCATTCACCAGTTAAGAAAATAAAAATCTCCAAACTGCTACTTGCTTACTGGCAATGAAGATGTGCAATAACAAAATTCTCAATATTATCTTAAACACTTGTAAAAAGCTGAGAATTCACTGCAAAATGTATTTCTTACCATGCCTTTTCCATCTATGCCCTCGGATAGACATGCTAGTCACAGCATTTCTTGATATTCTGGATGAAGTAGGTGTAATTTCAACCTGAATGCATCTTGTACCTTCTTTACTGGATTTCATGGCACCCTGAGGCAGTGAAGCTTTTATTGCATTAGCAACCTGGAACAGAAAAGATGCAGTTAAGTTCTTAGCATGAAGATCCAAGTTTTAGAAGAAAAATTCTGTCAGGGGATTCTAATTACTCCAAGAAGAATACTGTGAGCAATTCCAGTTTAAGGTCAAAAGACACATTAGCTTTTTGCACAGGTTATAAAGAATGCTGGTTGCAATTACCTCTCAAAACTAAGTCACACTTAATGCCTGCTGCTTTTTAAAACAAAGTTTCCAGTTTAAAGATGTGGCTATTACTTAACATGAACTTCAGAGTGCTACTGCACTATCATCTAAGCTTTCAAGACTAAGAAGTATTCTACTGAAAACAGTTCGTTCACTAGGGAAGATGACAAAATAATAAAGTATACTGAAAATACCTGTGTGCATATGTGTATACTTGCAGATCTAGCTATTCACATGAGCACAACCACATAGACCTCACGGGATTTAGGTTCCTGGTGTGACGTCGCATCACGCACGTTCATAGGAAGGATTTCCTAGGCTAAAAATTCTACTAAAAAAAAATTTGAAATATAACACCTACCAGCAGAGGTTCTGGATACAGTTCCAGTTGTGCTCTATACAAAATGTCATCCATAGCTTTACGAGCCAGATCCCATTCTCCATTATAACTACAAAGGTAAATATATACATAATAATAAGCATCTCTATCAACAGATGAACTTTCTTGGTCACATAACCTTCACAGATTTAGTATTCCTTCAGGGCTCAATTTAGAGGAGTTGAACCACTTGTGTTCATTAGCAGTAAGCCTGCTATTTAGAGAACTTGTTCTGAAGTAGCATCTATGGAGAAAAGGTTTTATTTTCATTGGCCACTCTGAGCAGTTTAAAAAAATGTTGTCATTATTGATCATGAAATACTCTGAAATTCAAACAGGATTATTTTAATATTACTCCACCTTTTGAGTATTGCTGTGTTACTAGTCTCTAATTATTTCAGTTAATGAGAGCTTCACACATTAACATGACTATCAAAGGGTAAATGACATCAGCTTTTCAGAGAAAGAATAATAAGACCTTTTTTTTCTTAACTAGACTGATATCAAAACTAAGCATGCAAAAATGTGGACAGCAGATAATGGTTGGAAAAGTTTTGGGTTTTTTTAAAAGATTTTTTTCACATCAGCAGTTATACCTGTTAAGTGCTGTTCTAGCCCTCTTTCCCCAGTATAACTTCAGCTAACTAGTTGGAGAACTATATTCTCTTCCTGAGGACATAAATAAAATATTTCAAAGGCAGCATGCCTAAGTGAGTGTAGAAATTATACCGACATTTCTTTACTTTGTATGCATATTAAAGAAAAACAACTTACAAGGCATAATAAATCCCTGTTAGCATTTGCACCATGAATTCAGACGAAACTGGAATCCTACTGTTGACTCCCTTGTACTTTCTCACTTGTTGGCGAGGATATCCACAGACACAAATTCTAAAGAAATCATGCATTTGTCATTAGCATTTAGTGCATTGTGTTTAGTATACATTTTAACTACAATAGACCCACAGGAAGGTATCCACCAACAACCCTGTGCTGAAGCAGACTATTTCTTATTATGGAAGAAGGGTATGCCCTCTACTGGCAGAGTTCAAATCCTTCAAAATAGAGACACCCTGGACACTCATGTTACATTTTTATACTACAGTGGAACATGAAAGAAAACTGCCAGTAAAAGTCATTCTGAATCCATGCTTTTGCTGCAGAGCAAACAAAAAATAAGTTAACAGTATTTAAGGAAAAAAAGCAGCATTGCAACTATTAATATTACAGACAGAAGTGTGTCATTGCATACAATATGGAAGTTGCATACAAATTTTCAAGCAAAGAGACCAGAAGTGCCACATTCATAAAATACCATTCCAAAAATCCAGTAAAAGTCAGCTTTAGAATTTAGTTTGGAACTAAATTCCACACTAGGTTCTGCACTCAAAACATTTTGGAAATCAAAGATATTGGGTAGTTAAATATTCAATTCATTGGCTATTACTGGCCTTCTGGAATGACCCAAACCATGACAAACAACATTAATCAAAGTATTTCCTTCTCCAAAGCATGCACTAGAAGGTTTAGTCTCAGAAAGCTTCAGTACCAAACAGCTTGTAAAACTTTTCTTAAATCTATTTTTTTCCAGGAAAAAAAAAAAAAAGAGTTAAGATTGCACTGTAGTACCTTTCAAATTACATTTGTAATAGAGATTTCAGGGGCCTTTTTTTATTAATACTAACTTTAGCACTAACTTACTGCACTTTTTTTCCTCTCCTTTTCTATTCCGCAACTCGTCTTCAGCTTTGACTACTTTAAAAAAAACCAACAACCACACAACCACAACAAAAAAGCAGATGGCTCCCCCAAGATCTCTATGGCTCAGCGACTCTCCCAGTATGCACGTTACATCTAGTATGATCTAATTTTTGACTCTTCATGCTGATATCACCATATCTCCAAATAACAACAAAAAACATTTTAAACACTTCATCAGAAAAGACAGGAAGCCACGCTAGTGACAACATGCAAGGAAATTAAAATATTATGAGATGTTTATAAAGGAAGAATCATAGAATGGTTTGGGTCAGAAGGGGCCTTTAAAGATCATCTATTTCTGCTCCCCATATCATGGGCAGCAGCATCTTCCACTAGATCAGCTTGCTCAAAGCCCCATCCAACCTGACCTTGACCACTTCCAATGATGGGGTACCCACAATTTCTCTGGGCAATCTGTTCCAGTGCCTCACCACCCTTAGAGTAAAGAATTTCTTCCTAACAGCTAATCTAAATCTACCCTCTTTCAGTTTAAAACTGTTGCCCCTTGTCCCATCAATACAGCTCTTGATAAAAAGCCCCTCGCACCTTTCTCATAGGCCTCCCTTATCTATAATGAAGGGCTGCAGTAAGGTCTTCCTGGAGTCTTTTCTTCTCCAGGCTGAACAACCCCAACTCTCTCAGTCTTTCTACACAGGATAGGTGTTCCAGCTCTCTGATCATTTTTGTGTCCCTACTCTGGACCCAGAGGTCCACAAAATAGGTCCATGCCTTTCTTTTACTGGGAACACCAGAACTGGATGCAGTACTCCAGGTGGGGTCTCAAGAGCTGAGTAGAGGGTGTTTCTCACCTCCCTCGACTGTGGCCACACATTTTTATGCAGTCTAGGACACAATTGGCTTTCCGAGCTACAAGCGCATATTTGCACTGTATCCCCAAGCTCTTCTCCACAGGGCTGCTCTCAATATATTCATCCCTCAGTCTGTACCGGTATCAGGGATTGCCCCAACGCAGGTGTAGGACCTTGCACTTGGCCTTGTTGAACTTCATGAGGTTAAGATACCTATAGGTATAGGATACCTACCATCTACGCACTCATCTAGTATTGAAGATAATTCCATAAACCCTAGGCTTGCACTGCCACTTTATGAATTGGTCAACTGCTGCTCTGAACATCAGTATTTAATTATAATTCAACAGCTCAAAGTCTTATTTCTAAAAAAAAAAAGATTTATTGTGCTTAGTTTTAAATTTTGATTTTCCAGAGTACCCAAACATTAATTTCTAAGTAACTGCAAGTTTTCCCCTAAATTTGATATTGTTACTGGCCAGAAGCACAGACTATTTAAGTACTCCTTGTTTATTCATTCAGATTTTAAACTCTGATTATTGTTAGGAATACATTACTTCAGATTGCATTATGATTTGTGTCTCACTATTCAAATGATTTAAAACTCTAAATTTTTAGAAACCAGAATGCAAATAAACCTGTATTTTAAAATACATAGAGTTCACCTGCAAAGTATATGCACAGCTAGCTAAAACAAAAATCTTACTTCCAGCTAAGTGGATCAAATTGATTCTTCTGTTAAATATACTTAAGATGTTGGAACGAAATGAGTTCATCCTCTCATATTTCTTTTTGTCCATACATGGTAAAAGTTAAAGCATGAAAACTGTTTTTCTGACTCTTACCTAGTCCTAAACCACACAAGCCAGTTACTGAAGTTAACTAGGCTGAATAACTCCCCCACAAAAATCCCATCCCATTTTTCTCCTCTTTATCCCCCAGAAGAGGCTATTATTATGCAACTTGGGAAAGACTTTAGTTCCAAATAGTCCATAATTTCTACCAATGGTTTGGCTCAGAGATGACACTTACAATCTACTAAAATAATCAGCATTTCAGTGTTGTGTAAAGCCTGAGGGGTGAAGACAGCAGGAAGTAAGTGTCCAGTTTAAACAAAAATAGTAGTTTACATAAAAACTGTTTAACCGGCTCATTTTTAGGCCAATGTATCTACCTATGCATTTACTAGATGCTATTGTACAGGATACAGTAAGTATTTTTTGGGGAAAACAGTGAACTCACAGTAGCAATGTTATCAGTTAACACCAACAGTTATATAGAAAAGACCTTAATACAGACACTCTATTAATGCCAGTATTGGTTATTTTTAAAAAGCCCTACTCTAATATGAGTTACTTTCTCTAAAAAGGTGGAATGTAGAATGACATCAGCAGAACTGCTTTGCTTTACATCAGAGTAAGATAATACTCTTGTGAAAAGAGACTTAGTAACTGAAGATGCCCAAATACAAAAAATCCAAATTCGCAACACTGGAGATCAGCACAAAATATTTCATGCTGCAATTGTCATATTTACAGTTTGTGTTTGTAAATAAGTAGTACTAGAAGCTTTCGCCTCTTTAGAGAAGTCATAAAAATTGAATCAGACTTACTAGAAGAAAGCACATTCATTGCAGATTGCTTTCATACAGATCTTCCAAAAGAAACCTGAATTCAACACTGCCAAATCAATTAAAGGAGTTATTCTGCAGATTGTTCTGAGAATTTTGTCAGCACCACAACCAAACAGGATACTGAAAGATATTCTGGGTCTTCTGACACATATTCCCTCGAATCCCTAAAATGCTGTCGGGGCGAGATTTTCAGTAAGCAGAGAAACATGGATGCCAAAACCAGTAGGGAATGAAGAACTAAGATAAAAGTCGAATTGTATAGTATCAAATAATTCAGTATCCAAACATTCAACATTTTGAAGTAGAAAGACTTGCTTGCATCTGCTGGTAATTTGCTCAGGGGGTTTTAGAGGCCTTTTGAAAATTATTCATCCCAAATACGATCAAAACCTAATCAAGCAGAATAAGTAGCATCAGCCTCATGTCCACAATCCTTAGCTTCTCAATATTTTCTACCTTAAAATTTAGACCTGCGTATCTAACAAATATCTTGTAAAGACTCTTGTAAATATTGCCAAGTGCTCCCAATGCTCTCTCTCATCTCCCCTGAAGAAGAGAGGCATCCATTGCCATGTTTAGTTTGCATGAGGAACCTGGGAACTATGACTGGTTAAAAGTTGCTGTAGTTGACTTCTAGGTCTCTCTTGGGTTTCCTGGGTTAATGAGAGCATTCTGATTTTTTCCTTAACCCAAAGTCCACTTTCAAAAATTCTAGAGATAGACATGTTTGCTACCTGTTCTTCCTCTTTGAAAAAATAAATGGACCAAAAATAGACACTGTAATTAAAGCTGAGGTGGGGGTTTTGTGTTTTTTGTTTGTTTTATTTTTTGAAGTAACAGCAGATTTTGAAAATACCCAAAGTATCTGTAAGAATGGATGTATTTCTAGTTTCAAGATCTACTATAGTTTCAGGAAAGTTTCAACTCGCACAGCATCCAAATATATTTAGTAAGCTTGCAAGGCAAAATTTAGCAAGATTTTAGAAAACATTTCTGATTTTGTTTAGTTAACAACACCTACAACTACTTTGAGTAAAACAAACAGTTCCTTTGATTTGACTTCTCCACTTAACAGCACTGCATATAAGCCAGCTCATTGCTTCTCCATTTTGAGATCTCAACTCAAAGTTATAAGAGATACTTTAAAAGCAAATAACACAGCTGTAAATACTTATGAAAAAGAGTCAAGTTTACATGCAGCTTTTAGGAATCTGAAGCTTTTTTTTAAAAAAAGTTCAAACTGATTGCATTTCAAGTTGAAAATGCCTTAAGTATAATCAACCCACAAAAATTACCTTGAACAAATCTGACACAACGACTGAAGAGAAATTGCAGGCATGTAGCTTAAGGCAGCATTGTAACAGAGCAGAAGGAAAGTCAGCACTTCAAACCTGGGATTTACAAGAAACATTAGAATTACATTACAAATTTTATTTTTGAAAAGAAAACAAAATTTACACAGAAATTTGCAAGAGTTATTTGAACAGATTTTGTACTTTGTTTCAATAAAATTGACAATTGAGTAGTTTGGTTCTTGTAAGCTTTTCCACTTCATGTAGTAATATACGCTGCTAATCTTTCCGCATCTATATTTACACGTGTTTAAAAACAAAAAAAACAAAACACCACAAAACACGGCATACATATACCCACCTTCAGTCTATAACTATATTACAAATTATAAGAAGTTAAGATTCGTTAGTGATTCTTAAGCAAAATCTTATTACACAATTTCACCTGTTCTGTGCTGTTAACATCTCCCTCTGAGGATGAGGTCCACTGTATACAACCCTGGACAAACCATGCTGCGATAAAGCTCCTTCAGTGAGAGCCATGGAGCCAATGCTGGAAGGCTAAAGGAAAGAGGGTCATTCAAAACATGTCCACCTGAAGTCTTGTTACAATGCAAGTGAAAATAGACAACGACCAGCATCACTATATTTGTACATAAATTTTCAACAGCCTTAAGGTTATCAGACTGCTTCACTGTCTTAGATTTGAGAAGTTATTTTACACCAGATAAGGTATATCGCTTCAGAATGTATAAAAAGAGACATAGTGGATTGAGTCAGTTACGACTATTCAGTCTTAATGAGGCCTCAGAGATTATTTAGTACCACTCAGAAGACTGAGAAATATTTTCCTATGTCATCGTGCAACGCGTTAAAACTACTTTTCACTTTTATTCTTAATAAACAGGCCCCCAAATCATACTGCCTTTCTCAATCAGTAACAACTTTATGTTGTACATGTCACTTACTTCATGATAGACCGAAGGTTTGGACAAAGACGGAATTGTGAAACTCAGCACTTTGCTGTGTCCCTCTTTGTCAACTATCTCCTGAAAAAGACAGAGCATACCAATGGTTACACTGTACTACAGAAACCAGACATTCAAAACTGTTAAATGCTGGATGGAGCTGAATGGATAAAGAAAGCCAACAAATTATAGGGACAGATAAGGATACTATAACAATCCAAGCTACAAGCTAAGAACTACGTCTGTATTTGCTTTCTATCACAGTGCACTTGCTTTGTTTCTGACAACGACTCCAATGACTTAGCAAAGGGTACATGCATTTGCATACGTACTCCACTTTAAAAAACACTAACTGGAAATCTCAGTATGTTTAAACAGTGTTATCTTTTTTAATTATACACTGTTTGCTAATTGTGAAGGTTAACACTTAATTCTGTTCTGAAGAGTATTTACCCATCAAGTAATGACTCTACAAGTAATTTGTTTTGGAAATATTATAGCTCTGGAATGATTGCAGCCTCGTACAGTTTGATAGTAACAAACATCACAGTATTTGCAGAAGCCCAAGTTTGATAATTCCATACTTATGGAGTTGGATGCAAAGCTTTAGAGAAGCTACCTTCCTGCAAGATACCACCATAGCAGTATGTTGGCAGAGTTCTCACTCCTGTAAGTTAGTGGAAGACTAATGGGTAAGGCAAAAAAAAGATGCACTTAAGTATCACAGAAGAGCACTGAAGTGCTTCAAATATAAGAACTTCAGAAGTTCCAAAGCAAGCCTGATCAATAATCAACACCATACATACAATACCCTCCCCCCCCCCCCCATAATTTTGGCAGCGGATTTCATATATCCAAAGGTAGAAACTAGAGAGGAGCTTCACTGCCTCCTAACACCCATGCCTTGGAAGGCAGAAGGACTAACTTCACATAGCAATTATGAAAACTCATGTCTTAAAGTAGAATATGAAGTGACAATGTAATGAATTTAAAATTATTCTGAGCAATACTTAATTTTTCCAGTTCCTTCAGTAAGAAACTGCAGTTCTGTCGAGCATGTTAATTCCCTCGAGTTCCAAGGGACCACCCTACATATTCACAGAAGGATTACTATTTCTGTTAGGCTACATCTTTCCTCTTGCTTTTGAAAACAAAGTAACTGGTTAAAGAGAAAATAAGTATCTAAGCAGGTCACCTACTACTTTTCAACCTTGCATACTGAAGAACAGTACCATCTTGACTAAGTTACAAATTTCATACAACATCAACAGAGGGGAAGAAGTCAGCATCAGTAATACGGCATTACTTTAGCATAAGCATTCACTATGTCTCAAAGCAGAAGGGGAAAAAAAATGTTTCCAAAAATCAGGTTAATCTACAGCTTCCTACAGAAGCTTGCTGTAAAATTCTTATGACGCCAAGCAGCTGGTGATGGATGGCTGTGTTACTGAGGAAGAAACTGTTCATAGCTAAGAGAAGATGTTACTGGAGTGGTTTCAAGCTTAACTGTAAACGTAATATTTTCTAGGAGAAAGACAAGTGATTATAGCCACATCTGTCAATCATTTAGACGACTTCATCATGGAAATAAAGGAGTGAATTGACTTAAGGTATATATACCAAATGCTTTCCAGGAATGTTTTTCTTCTCAGATACAGCTAAGCACACAGAAAGCACAGAAAGCCTGTACTCTGCCTAAAGAAGAGTTGAATATAAGAGCTCAGATCTTTTTTAAGTAGACTGCTGGGTGAAAAAATGTTTTCACTTGCACGGTAAAGACACTTGAGATTATTTTTAGAAGAAGGATGGGAGCTGCCTTCTCCAAATTTTCAGAATGGGAAGAGGAGACAAGTTCACGACTGTTTCACTTCCCAAAAAGCCTTCCTAAAACATCCAGAACATAGGAACTAAGCTTATTGTTATTATGTCCGTTCAGCGTTTTTTTATGGCCATAAAAAGACTAAATGAATAACTAACTAAAATATGGTGCTCTTAAAGGTTCCTTCATAATTCTGTTCTTCAAAGCAGTAATTTAGTAACAAATAGTATATTTTCATACAAAATATGAAAAAGATGTCAAGGTTACTAAAAAATGAAAGAAAACCTTTTCTTTCTCAATGCGAAGCAATCAGTTCAGCAGTCGAGTACTAAGAATTTGTTGAATGTGATTGTTTGTGTTTTCTAGGCAAGATAGACAAAATACCCCAGAAAATACAGGCAACAAGTTCAAACGTAGTGCCTCTAAAAGCTCTTAAGTAGAATGTAAGTTTAATCACCATACCAAGAATTAAGTAAAAAAAAAACCACACTAAAAGGACTCCTTTGGCTCCTTCAGACATTCATGCATTAACACTTTCCCAGATCCACAAAAAGAACAGAGATAACATTCACCAAAATAAAAGAATAAAACATCATGTTGCAGATTTCTGACAAAGACATGAATTTGAAGAGTCAAAACTCAATCACTTCATTTCAGTTCTGAAACAAAATTGTTAACTATTCCCTAGTAAAATACTCTATAGTATCCCCCAAAAGCACACTAGATTTTTAGGCCTGAATAATTACATGCGAATACAAACCAAGTTATAAACTCCTAGGAGAAGAGCTTCTATGCATCCACTGCTCTGCAAATCTCTGCTGGCTGAGACAGCAAGATAGCACCACATCAGTTCTGGTAGAAACTGCAGCGTAAATCGTAGCAATTGCTCCTCACCACTGCGATAGAACTCAAAGAGCTGATGGCAAACTGGCTCCAGAAGCTGAAATAAAAATTACAGTTGTGAACGAATAAGACATTACAAGAAACGACAACTTTGTGTGGATGGATCCTTTGGACAAAACTGTAAACTGATAAATGTTACATTTTAGCTATTAGGGAATGACTAATGAAATAATTGCCCAAGTCACCTTACACACTTTTCATCCCTTTTAACATACTTTCAGATAATAAAAGTAGAGCTTTCCATCCCATGTGAAGAAAGAATTCCAGTGGCTCCTTTCTCTTAATTTGGTTCACTTCCTCCAGACTCAAAAGGCATAAATAGAGGATACTTGTTATCTCCACACTTCATACAATGCCCTCAACATGTCTCATACACAGGAAAAGTACCTGAAAAAAATGTCTTGCTATTCTAGAGCTCTAACAGTATACACACAAATTGCTAGAAGCTTTACCCACAAAGTGAGAAGAGCTGTATAACACTCAAATTCAATGTATTACAATAATTTAGTACACAGTAGAATTAGTTCACTTTGCCACTCATTAAAACCTTCTAGAAACTTCAATGTATTTATAGGTTTGAGACAGAAATGGGAATCAAATTTGTTAAGCTGATACAAATGCAAGTAACACGTTGAACAGAAAGTTATACACTGAGCTAGAACAAGTTAAAAAAGGACTTAAAACAATTAAGCAATCGGATTGCACTGTGTTTGTAGATTTAATGCCCAGTCTTGTGCTACCACCTACCCCTGCTAGGGACAAAACTTAGTGTTAACCATCACATGTCAATGTATGGAAGTTATATTTTTATTTTGTTACCTAGATAGGAGATTCCCTAACCCAAGTGGAAAATACTTTCGAAATCAGTAGGCACTTTCAAAGCCAGCTGAACTGGACACTGAACTCTCAAGCAAAAAACTCAAAAGCACATACTCAAAAATACTTTTTGGCAGCAAACCAAACCATCAACAAGAGTTTGGAACTGTAAAAGTATTTCTTCTACAAAAAAAAAAGTGGGGTAGGGAAGGGAAAAAGGAGATTTTTAATTAAATCTTCTAAATCATTTATTTGCAAGTAATAACAACTAGGAGGACCCTATCATCTAAGAAGCTGCTCCCTGAAAAAGAATGTAGGCAGTTGATGCATTTATATTAGCAAACTTTACAAAATGAAATCTGAGATTCCAGCTATTCAGAATTCGTTTTATCAGCTCCAGCTAGTATATAAAAAAAGCATCACATAAAATGCGACACCCTCCAATTGCAAGTCTCCGAAAGACAGGATTCAAACGTAACATAACTAAAGGACTAGTTTTGCTACCTTGCGTCTTACCTGCAAGATTTAACATCTTAACAGTTCATCTATATGACTCACAGAAACAGACTCTAAATTCATTTCAAAACCAGGAACATTCAGGCTAGTAAGAGACCTTCACTGAAATGTATTCCTGCACAAAATCCCCAAAAGTTTCAGCCTGAAAATGATGGCATCCAAACCAGACATGCATTTTGGAGTATTTTAGAGACTGCACTGAGAAAAGATACCATAATAATCAGAATTGCCACTGCACTTCAGTTCAGAAAGCAAAGTATTACTCAACCCCTTTCTGAAAAGCCTTAAAAACTGGAATATAGATATATACTTTACTGCTAGCAACATGCAGATCACGTTTTCCATTTTATTCTAACTACAACACTCAGTTCTTCTGCTATTTGTCTAGGTTACCTTCAGTTTTTCAATGGAGCAAGCTTTCAAAAAGGTAAGAAACCCATTCTACTATATTTTCCTCCCTTTACCGCAGCAAAGGAGGCACCACCACTGAAGCATGCTAGAAAAAAAAAAATCTGATTGCTGTCCTAAGTTTTTCCTCCTGACTAGAAAGTTGTGTGAATGTTTCTTACCCCTCAAAGTTATTCTGAACCCAAAGGATCTTAGCAGGTTTTGGTTCTTTTTAACAAGTAATTTGGGACAATCTGACCCATTTAAAATAAGAGGAACTTTCAGCTTCTGATAGATGCAACTTCCGTTTGGAAAAACAATTTGTGAAAAAATTACAGCAAAAGCAAAAAAATCATGACAAGCTAAACCAGTTGTCAGCTTTAAGAGCAGAATATCAAAGATCCTTCTAGAAAACTACCAGCACAAGTGCTTTCCATCTTCAGCTTACGTATTTCACACAATTTGCATGCTTTCTTTAGTGAAGTATCAGTTCAGAATGATGTGCTTGAACTTTAAAAGGCACATAAATATCTATGACAGGTATCCATGTTCACATCGTTATCTCAGTTGAGACAGCTTTATATCAGCACATTTAAATGTGTAATCAGTACAAAAAACAGATTTTCTTCCTCAAAATGCCACCACACGCTATAATGAATATCAAAACGCACTAATGATTGTTGCTGTTTCAAGATATTGTTTTACACTAAAACAGTTCTAAAAGGTATCTAGACTTTTTAATGCTGGAACAGCAGAACATCCAAGCAATTTCATACCTCTTCCTTTTAAGCTGCATCCAAATGTGTTAGACACTCCAAACACTTTCTATTTCCTAATGCAAATGCCTGTATGGCTACTATCTAAAAGGACAGCAATAGTGTTTTAGTAGAAAGCAAAAAATGTTGAGAATTTGTGAAGAAACATACCTCTGAATGATTTATTTTTTTTTTTTTAAACTCTTGGGCTCAAGTCAACTAAGTCCTCTAAATCTTCACATCTCCTGAAGACTCTCCTTGTATTGAATTACATTTTTCACCTATCAGTGGCCCGGGAACCTCAGAAGTAACTAACAGTCATTACTAACACAGCTACTATGAATTGGGTAAGTTGTTTGCTATAGCAAACAAGTAACTCATTTGTCTCAAATTGATTATTAAATTTTTGGAAAAGCAAACCAAAAAAACCCATATGAAAAGCAAACATGAACCAGCAGAAGATGCTGTCACAGATGTAAATACACATGGTTACTTTTCAAATGCTTAAAAAAAGAACACATCCATCCCCCAAACTGAGATTAATCACAATTTTAAGGTACAGATAATTAGTATATTAGAAGTGCATATATTTAAAGGTATACAGATGGAGTTGTTTGTTTTTAATCTCAGCAGTATTTGTAGAGTTCACACATTAATCTTTCACCTCTGCATTAAGTACATGAGATAAGAAAGGACAGCACATATCCTACACAGGAAAGCAAGCTGTCATTACACAATGCAGCTAACAAATCTCCAATAACAGTTGAAAGAAATTACTTGTCTTTTTAACTGCTAGTTTATATGTATTCTCACAGTATGGAAAGCTCCAAGTAGCTCTTTCCACAAAGTGACAGGTGCTCAGAGAATGGTCAAAATAAAGGTTTTAGCACTTTTCTCCCAGGACAGCACAACACAATGTCAGCACTGGCTTTTGAATTCAATTCAAAGTCTCACTGACAGGGAAATCTTCGATACCTTGCCCTCAGAATTACCCCAACTACCTTTTCAAGCAGAATTTGCAGGGCTTTGACCACCCTGCTACTAAGGTCCCTGAGAAACCTAGTGATAGGCAGAAGTAGTAAGAAATCAAAGAACATATGAAAGTATCAATTTGGCTATCAGAGAGACTCATCAGATTAATTTTCATGTTGATACACATTCTGAAGACCAGACAGGCTTGACTCAGAAGTTGGAATGACTCAGAATGTCTTTCTGAGTAGCAAAGTAAAATTATATTTCTTCTTTGCTGGACAACTTGGGAGTTTCTCTACCAGCATGCTTTCTAAAAACATATATACTGAAAGCATTTTATCCTATAACCACTATTGGTATCATCTCAAACTTTGGAAAGGTTCCTTATGCTGGGTCTTTTCAGAAGAGGAATTAAGGACTTGGTACAATTTTGAAATAATACACAAAGGTTTGCTGGATGGTAAAAAGTGAGAATTCCATTAACAAGACACCACTAAAACCAGCTCAGTATGTTCTGAACTCACATGGATGCTTTAAAACAAAGTGCAGTCATGGGGTATGGAACCATTCCTAGCATAGGTACAGAGCAAACCTATTCCCCTTCCCCACCAGTTTTTTTAATTTTTTTGCCATCATTTCAGCAAGGGTACATCCACTATAGAAAGACATATATTTATATTGTATTTAAAACACAAACAAAACCCCTAAAATCTAAGCAATAACTTAAAAGAATTGCAAACCTATCTAACCTTGTTCTCTTGGGTTGTAATAGACAAGCTTGTGACAGCTATAGATTTACATTCAAGTGATTCTGAATTACTGAAAAAATTCTGTCAGTCTCAAACACCTTTTCATCCCTTAACATATTTTGCAATTCTATACCCAAGTCCCAAAGCCCAGAAGCATGATCTACAAGCTTAGCTATGATCAGTAGGTTACAAAACTTATGAATTGTTTCCATGGTAGTATGTCATTGCTAAGAACAAACATTTTGACAGAGACTCTTCGCATGGTTCTGTAGTTCACACAGTTAGAACACAATTAACTGGGACACAAGGTCTTATTTTATTCTGCTGGTATTATGTCTGCCATTTTATGTGAGAGATCCAGTATACTCACTTCACTCTGTGGCTCCTGAATTACTTTGTAAAGAGATGAAATCAAAGCACTCTTGTCTTTCAAGTTTGTAGCATAGCTGGATATGGATGCTTCTGGCAGTGTCTGAAATAAAAATATTATAACTACTAGAAAAAGCAATTTTTGTCATTAAAATATAACAGCTATTTCAACAACATTTTTCCATTACAAGTCACTACTTAGAGTTTATAGTAAACTAAAACTTGTTTCACAAAAAAAATCCTTACTACAGAAATCACATGTTTTTAGGACAACAAAATTGCCAGAAGACCCACTGCATTTTATTATTTTGCAGACAGTTTCATACAGAATGCAATGACAGTAGATGGGAAAATAGATAAAAAACCAAGATTGCAATCCCAACGAAATTTCACTGTGAAATTTCAATACTGTGAAACTTAGCAGTTTGCAGATCCATACTTTAAGGAGTTTTCTCAAGGCTGACTGTACACAGCTTGTGAACTTTATTACAGGATATAGTATTATTCTGAAAGAACACAAATTCCAGTTGACGTGAGCAGCTCTTCTCTAACACTAAACAGATTCTCTGCCAGTACTTAGGAGGGTAAAAATCTAACCTCTTTAACAACCCTTTGGAAGCTGTATATCTAAAATATAGCTTTTACAGTATTTCTTATCTGCAGTCCTTCAAAGGAGATCATAGTCCATATACAGATAGGAAAACACATTCCCAGTGGATCAAAGCAGACCAGGAGCAAAGCCCATAGTCAAGTCTAGTCCGTACTCAAACCAACAAGACCATTCATCTGTGATACACATTTTCACTTCTTTCTATCAGGAAGTATGCAATCCCAAAGAGGACAATGAAAAAAATCCTTTCAAGCAGACATTTGCATATATCACATTATCTCAGCAAAATGCAAGGTTACTATTTTTCTTCATTTTCTACAGCAATCAAGCACTCTCGCAGAGTGCTCCAGCAGCAATTCAAACACTACTGGCTAAACATCTGAGAGTTATTACCTTGAACTCTGATAACCACTCCTCCACAACCCCGGTATCCACAGCTAACATCTTCCAACATCCGTTCCGAAACCTTCAGCCTGAAAGAATAAGCAAACACAGTTTGTGAAAACTATGTAGTCACTGTGTTAAACACATAATGAAAATTAAGTCCCTGTGAATATTTAAAGAATCTTATCATGCTTTTACTTGTTAACATCTCACATGCTGACATTACTTTGAACTTTTATTCTACTTCACTTAGCAAGCTGCTGGAAGCATTAAGCATGGGAGTCTTCACATACAGCAGTTTAATAAATTCCAAATATGTATTGCGTGGGAAGCTCAATAAGTCAAAGATTTGCAGAAATGGCATTTTGAAAACAGAAAATATTACCTTCTCAATTTCAGTTTATTTTTTAGCTTACAGAATTTGAGAAAAAAATTTATGGATTCACTGAAGAGAAATGACCGTTTCAGCTTTTCCTAGTCAACTGCCATTACTAACTTGGAAAAGGTCACTGAAATAAAGACTGATGGAAAAACCTTACAACCCTCCCCCACCGTGGCAACTACAAGACAACGAGCCTGTTGCCTCAGCATGCAGCCTAAGATGGACTCCCCTGTCCAACATCCCGCACAATCTCAGATCATCAGTACTAAGACCTGAACACAAGAGATGCAGAGTGGCTTTAAAGAGAAAGTGACCAAAATCTTTCAATGCATAGGACATGACTATTCAGATATGAACGACAAAAGGAATAAAATTGAACAGGCTGTCCAGCAACTTCTTGAATCATTTTAGTATGCAATAATAGTGTAACCAGGCAGAGACTTCTCCCCTGCCTCTTACTAGAACTATCATTAAACAAATGACCTGGTCTGGTGAAACCATGGGTAACCACCAGGTAGGGCAATCTCCGGTTACAACCCCCAAAAGATACGCAAGTCTGCAGAAAGCATACAAGAACAGTGCTTTCTGAGGATGAAAATGGAACAATGAAGGGCTAAGGAATCATAAGCTGCACAGGGCTAGAATTAATTTCTGGAGAAAACAGCAGTAGTAGCTGTAAACACCTCGGAGGTACAATGTAGCAGCAGCTCTGCTAAGAGGCTTCTCCTGGCAGGTAGAGGGTTGGGGCAGCTCCATGAGAAGGACATCAGCAACATCAGGGGAGGTAGATGACAACCCATTGCCAAGTGAGGAAGTGGCAGACCAGGTTGGGAAGCAAAGTGTACAGAGTGATGTAGGCAAGAGAGACCTCAAAAACAAAAAAATCCAGAGCTAACCAGGGCCCCACCTCAAATGTAAGCACATAGATAAAGCACTGCCTGCAGGACAGCATGATGGGGCAAGCTCTAATACCTTTTCTAGCAAATTAGCATGACTCGGTGCCTCTGAGGTGACTATACATCAACACACACACAACATGGCGACCAAGCAGGAGGAATTAGTGGTCTGCACACAAGTTGCAGGGCTATGATCTCAATTGGGTCACTGAGACACAGCAGCATAACTCACACAACTAGACTGCTGCCATGTTGTTACCGGCAAGAGCAGCCCTCAGGAATCCCAGGCCTCTGAGAGCAGAAAATTGACTCAGTTGCCAGGCTCCGAGGGCTGGGACCAGTGGCACAAAGCCCAGCTGCAGACCTGGCCTTACTGGTGTACGCCAGGGCTCAGTACCTGCGCCAGGACAGTTTAACATCTTCGTTAATGAAGATGGGTGATGGGACAGAGCTCACCCTCAGCATGTTTGCAGGTAACACAAAACCAGGAGGAGAGGTCAATACCCCAGAGGGGTGCGCTGCCATTCACAGGGACACCAACAGGCAGGAGACGTGAGCCGACCCATGAATCTCAGCAAGTTTAAAGGGAAACACCAAGTGCTGCCCCTGGGGACAAGCCACCCCAGGCACCCAAGAAAAAGGGGAACACGAGCCAGCCACAGGCACCCTTGCAGCAAAGATAGCCAACAACCCCCAAATCACCAGCAGGTTAAGGGGGCGGAGGGAGGGGGTGATCCTTCCCTGTGCTCGGCTCTGGTGAGATATAGTTTGAGCGCTGGGCTCCCCAGCACAACAGACACATGGACATACTGGAGAGAGTTTGGGAAAGCGCCACAAAGCTGATGGACAAACCAGAGCATCTCTCCCATGAGGAGAGGCTGAGAGAGCTGGGACTATTAAGCTTGGAGAAGAGAAGGCTCGTGGGGATTTTATGACTGTAGGTAATTACCTGAGAAGAGGCAGTAAAGAACATAGAGCCAGGCTCTTTTCGTTGGTGTCCTGTCACAGGACAAGAGGCAATGGGCACAAATTGAAATACACTAAAAAAACGTTTAAATGTAAGGTCATGTAAGTGTTATTGAACACTACAATAGGTTGCCCAGAGTAGCTGAGGAGTTTCCATCACTGGAGACATTCAAAACTCAGTTGGACAAGATCCTGAGCAACCTGTTCCAACTTTCACTACTTTGAGCAAAGGAGGTTGGACTTGATGATCTCAAGAGGTCCATTCAAACCTAATCCATTCTGTCATCCTCTGTAAACAAAGAAATAGGAAGGATTGTCACAAAGGAAACTCACCTAGCTAAATACCAAGTCTTTCTGACCAACACTGGTGGTTTCTAAATGTATAATGATGACAATATGGATTAGTGGCCTCTGAAGAATATAGGCTGTGTGTCAAACGCTGCTGTGAAGTGAGGCCTTTAAGGATAATATTGTGTGCTAACAAATCCAAAAGCTTTTCCTACTATAATTATTGAAGCAACCACCTCATCAGTTCCTAAAGAATCACAGGATCTGCTAGCCCTACTTTCATTCCTGTGAAGGCAGACAAAGGCTTTTGCAATATCTCATGCTTCGGCAGGGTTAATAGTAACCATTCCCTAACGAGCCCCATTAATAGCACAAAATGCCTGTGCTAATATTGACTGTTCAGAGCAAGAAACCCATGATTTAAAAGTGTCCAGAAGAGTCCTAGGTACTCCAGTCCATATTTGACACCATATTTATTGAAGAGATGCATTTTTTTCCACCTATTTCTACTGATCCATCAAGCATTATTTTCAGACTAAAGGCCCCCAGAGAATACAGGATTCATTTGACCAGTAAAAACAATAAGAGCATCCTTGACCGGCATTATCCATTGGACTAAGGACAATTCTTCAAGCTTTTATGACTGTATATTTGAAGGCAAGTCTTTTTTTGGCAAAAGCATGAACTTTTGAAATGAAATCAATTAAAAGCTAAACTAAAAGAAACAGGACAAAGCTTTTGCTATTCGGTTTTTGATTTTTAAATTAGCAGAGGCATTCCATTGAGAGATAAGGCAGTTCAGACGCACAGAATACAGACTGTCCTTACTTTACCTCCATGCATTAAAAAATGCATATACCCTTCTGAATACACTGTTTAACCTCAAGCACATATGCATCCGCAGCAATACACATTTGAGCATCACAAATAAGAAATCTAATTTTATAATTATTTCTCTTGAAGGCAAAGATTAAGATTATCTGTTAGACTGATCGCTCCCTTGAGGGGAAAATAGCCTCAATTCCACGCATCAGGTATGTGTGATCTATTAAAACAGGCAGACAAACTACTGTTTTGCTGAGGGTTGCCACATTTTGTTCTAATTAACTAATACATCAAGTTGGACTGCAAAAACGTATGGACAGAGTCAGCAAACCCAAGACTATTATAAAGAAAGGATTAACAAATTTCATTTAACAATACAATTTTTTGTGAAGTCCATAGAAAGTTTACAAAAAGTAACTCTAAAATGGAAATTTTAACACAAAGTAGGCCAAAACACAGCCTAATTTACAGCATCTGTTAACCTTTTTCAGAAAAAAATCCAAAAGGATTAAAAAAGCATGCCTTAATGACAGTTCCATTTGAGTGGATTCAACTGCAAGATACAGGCCACTGTAAGCATGAGGTGCCCCAGTCACTATGGAATTAAAGCAACATAAAGTAAATACATGTTACTTTGAAAAAAAGCTGTAAAATTATGTTGAGAATGTACTTCATAAATACCAAAACTGTAATCAAAACTCAAACAATACAGAAAGCTCTACACAGCATTTTAAAAAAAAAAAAAAAAAAGAGTCTTGTTTTAAGATACATCAGCATGTAATTCCCTTTGAATAGACTCTTTTCCTTGGTCTCTTCTTAAATCCCCGCAAAGAGTTCACATGAGTGGAGTCTGAGAATTTCTTTAAAAACAAGCCGCTTTTGTCCCCCACAAGCCATACAATACTTTAACAAAAACTGATGAGCAGCTTTGAATGTCCCCATGCTCCTCATTCCAAGAGATTAAGAGACAGTCATTTGGACGTCCTGATGGAAAACAGTCACAGAAAAGAGGAAGAAGTCTCAAAGATTCAAACGATACCACAAAATTATTTGTGATGGATCTCAGTAACAGTCAGGTTGTCACATTTCTGTTGAACTTTTATTAGACACGTATATTCTTAGCTTATACCATACATGAGGTAAAACAACTTTAGGTGACACTCTTTCGTTACAGGTCTTACACATTACTGCACATTTGCCACATGATGAAACCATGCACAGCTACTGCAGCCCAGCTAACACATGGCAAATTTATCTGTGTGTTTATTCCTTGTGAGTTAAAAGCACTTTGGAGTATTCTCCACAAGACTCTCAACCTGGATTAGCAGCAAGAAATATGATTGATACTAAACAATAATTTACAAACTAGCTTTCCTAGTAGAACATCTATTTAAAGTAAGCATACATAAAGCCATACAGCCCTTACTAATCTCTAACATTGGAACCCTAGGAGATATGCAACTTGAGCTCTAGTATCAACAAGAGAAGGATAAGTCTAGCTTACATTCCACTCAAAGTCTGCAATCCACTTTGATATAGCTTGAGGTAAGACTGTTCTCTGGATCTGTTTCCAAGTAATAAGCAGCCTCTGAGCACTGTAAATTGATCTTGCTCTATTCTAATACTATAATAAAACTCTCCTTACATAGGAGATATCAATTTTTGCTTTGTTTCAGGATGAGCAGTACAACCGGAATATAATACCAAGGAAGTTATCTGACAAAAGTGAGTTTTGTTTGGAAGAGATTTCTACAAAGTCTCCACAAAGACTATTCCTTTTTCCATTACAGCACAAATACAACAGGAACTTACTGGTTTTAATAGAGGGGACAGAAAAAGTTGCTATGCACTGAGCTGGTGTTGAGCAAGACAAGACGAATTAAGACGTATTCTCTGGCAAACTTATTAATGGATCCATCTACTTAAATGGCTTCAGTTTTTCCACACCTGCCACTCAAGACTTTTTAATACAACAATATCAAATCATAGCCTTGAATGACATCACAGACAACATGCAGAGGTTGATATTTAAAAAGAAATTCTCACAATAGGTGGCTTTCCTTTAAAGCTACCCAGCCTTTGTAGAATTCATCCACAGAATCCATGCGTGTAGATTAAATTTGGATTCAGTACAAGGAAGCTGGACTTGGAGGAAGAATGAACTCTTGAGTTCTGCGGAACTGACCTTATGGAACTACAGTGTTAGGCATTTGTTAGTAGAAGTCACAGAGCTGGAAAAAACAAAGCCAGGAGCCAAAAACTGCTCAAGTCCCATCCTCTGGGAATTGCTGGAAGAAGAGGGAAAGCATATACTGTATCCTTACCTAATCTAAAAAACATCTGCTTGGAAGTTTGTACCATTTGCTATGAATTTTTTTTTTTAGCCTAAGGGAAACATGAAGCAGAAAGTTAAGATTTTTATGAATCATTAGCCAAGTTTGTCAACTCATCCCAGAGAGGAATGAAGTAAACTTGTAAGCATTCTGTTAGGATGTACCAGACCCATACGGGATCAAGCTCCTGGTACATGTTGATCTTGTATTCTATAGTAGTTTGTATACAAAAGCAGGGAAGGGCCAATTAGGATTCCACTTTTCTTACCCTTTGAAGTGGTACAAATAGGATTAAAAACTTCTTAATCAGCTTTACATCATACATCAAGTTCACTTAAGGACTACAGTCTCTAGTTAAAATTCACATTGCTGAACCCTTTTGCCTCCCAACTTGTTTCAGAGACAAAGACACAATCCTCGGTAAGCCTCAAAACAGTAAACAGCACTCAGGCAAGTGTATTCTTGAATAAATTGCCAAAGAGAATGTATTTTCCTGATGTTAATGCATAACTCATTCTAGTGATATAGTCATCTGTTCATTTACTATACAATTTTGAATATGATCAAGCTATCCTGTTCAAACAGATGCTTGTAGATGCAGTAATGGGTACCAAATCATTCAAAGTCTCTTGAGAAGAGAAACCGATGCTACTGTGGACTCCAAAAACCACTCTGGCAAGCTTCAGAAACCACAAACGCCAGGTGTGACTTCTTGGCATTTTTCAAACTTGCACAAAGAAACAAAACACCCATTGTGCTAAGCCTGAAACAGTCACATGCCCTATTCAAACACACAACGCAAACAGTGCTCAAAGACTCCATATCAAATATTCTCTGATAACTGCCATCTTCAGTGTAAAATCAGGCAGTGTCAACAAGATAGCTGCAGTGCACCAAGCATCACTGACTCAGGCTCAAGCAAATTCCTAAAATGTCAAGAAATGGCTGTTCAGCATCTTCTAATAGGAGAACTAACAAGCATTACAGGAAACTATAGGTGACAAGGTCAAAACAAACAAAAGGAGTCACCAAAGACAACGGGAAGGAAGTATGCATTAAGTCCCAAGTCCAAGTGCATGAACCTTACACAAATGAACAGAAAAGAGAAGCCTGGACACATTCATAGAAGAATCCATCCACAGTCACTTTCTTCCAGCTCAGAAAGTTGAAGTCAGAAGTTGCTCCCCCAGAACACTCTTCCATCTTCCCCTACCAGTTCCTCTTTAGGCCTCTATTAACAGCCACTGCTAGACAATGAGGTTTCAGAAATTCTGGTGATTCAGTATGGTCATTACTGCAGTCTTCTTCACAATATGGTAGTGAACCTACACAAAGATAACTATTTTGAACATGTTTGTTCGCAGTGGTTTGTAAAGGAACTGAAACCGCAGCCAATTTGAATTTCATATTGTCAAGGGCATTTTTCAGTTTTGCCACCTCCCTCCCACATGACCCAAAAACATTGGTGATGAAAGCTTTCTCAAAAGTCTTGAGCAGAAGGTAGGATCCCCATAAGCACAGGCTTTTGAAGATTTTAATCCTGATCTTTGACTCCTGGCAATTATATTTGCTCAACTTTAGATTAGCAAACAGCAATTACAAGCCACCTTTGTACACAACTAACCTTGTACTTGCCCTTTACCAGTAAGGAGATAACACTTTCAAGACAACCAAATGAATCATGCCAGCTAAACAACTCACGAAGATAGAGATACGAGATTACACGTTGATATACTCACTTGAATTTATACAAGCCATAGTAAATCAGATTTATATTGTTAAAACAGTACAAAAGCAGCCCTAGCAGTACAATGCCAAACTGAAGTAAGATGAAGTAACTTCCACAGCTTGATTACTACTTTTTTTTTTTTAAGTCCTACTTTACTATTTCTTCCTTGCCACACAAGAGCGCACTGTAAGTACAACTGCCATACTGGTAACCACAGAGTCAGTCAAAACTGACCACCCGTAAGCCAACTTACTCCAGTTACACCCCATTCTCCAGCTCACAGAAGTTCTACTCAAGCCATTTCATTTGCAGTATATCCTCAAGTGTTAGATTTTCTATCATCTGTAATATGCCAATAGTAACATTCATTACAGGAAAATAAAGTAAGAGCTATTACTTTTAAAACAGTTTTTCTTAGCAGCTGAAATATACTTGCTTCCTCTTTTGTTTTACTCCACGAAAACACTACTGTTTACATGTTATTAAATCTTTAAGAAAGAACAGATAACAGCCTAGTCTTAGATAAAGTAAAATATATGTAGTTGAAAAATCTTCTCTTAGAGTATGTTCTTTCTTATTCTGGACTGATACAGTTAAGAGCTTAACATACACAAAGAAATAACTATATACACCATATGGAAATAGAATTTAAATTAAAGTAGCATTAAAGTGAGTACAACTACAAGCTTAACCAAACATAACTGAAACAATGAAAAGAAATGTGTAAAAGAGAACAGTGTGCTAATACTACAGAAGTGACCTAATCCACACAAGTTTTCCATAGTACTAAAATAAAGGCATCTTCTTCATGCTCTGATAAAAACAAACTAGAAAGCTTTAGAAGTGATCTGTTTTCCATGTATCACCGCTCCTGTAACTTGTGGTCAAGTGCATCTATGAGCAGCCAATACTGCAGTACATGACACAGCGCTCTTAGCACTTCCGTAAGGGAAAGCAGTGCTGCAGAAGTTACCTACTTAAAAGAAACATTCTCTACAGAACACCAAGCAAAGTTGCGCCGTAGTTTTCCTAAGACCAAAGTACGCTCATCTCTAAGAAGTCGGGAAGTTCCCCTGAAATTCAAAGACAAATTTAAAATAGTGAAATAGAATAAACTATGCAGAGAGAATAATTATGGTGCCGCTCTCGTTTCAGTGTTGCATACAAGTCTTGAACCAACCAATGGTCTTTTCAAGAACACAGAGCATTATCTTGGTAGCAATGCCATGACATCTAGTTTCTTGCTTCCTCAAACTTCAGTGCTACTATAGTATACCTTTACTAGTGGTTATTCATTTAATCTAGCTGTTTGTGAAGTCTGTTTGCTGCAAACTATTTTTAAAGTCAAGTTTTTCTTTCTAAGTGAAAACGGCAAGTCATCTCAAGTTAGAGTTTGGTCAGAACTTTCAGCCACATTTGAAAAAGAAAGGTCTCCGGTAATTCAGCTGTTGGAAAGACTCTCAGTGTAAAGCATACATAAGCAGATGCCGCACAATAGCTTGAGTATGACCTAAAAAGCGCGTGGAGAATCGAGCAGAGGCCATACTTCATCTCTGAGCATGAACTGTTAAAAAGGCACGATTCCAACACCTTCTACCATTACAGCACATACTTTCAGCTAGAGCAAGTGAAGCATTCATCTGACAAGTAGTTTAGCAGTGACTTATCGGAAGGAAAAAGACTCAGCTCACAAAGGAGGGACAAGAGTTTGAGGAGGCTCTTCACCTTCTATTTTTGATACACTTCGCCTTCTACTTGTTAGTAGCAACATTAAGAATGCAACACTTTGGGGCCAAAGCTTCCCAACTCCACTGGCTGAGAATAAGATTTCAGGAGATTCTGTCTATTTCCAGCCCCATTCTGTGTATCTGCACCTCACTGAATTTGAAAGGCAGAGATGCCTACCTGCAAGCTAGAGACTGACTTTAGAAGATACTAGACAAGCCCCATGAGAAAGAAATTTTGTGCAACTCTTGGGACTTCATTTCAACTGAATCTTCCTTCTGCCTCCACAAAATGCAAGGAGTTCCATAAACTGAGAATTAAGTTGCAAAAGTTACATGTGCTTCAGAAGTGATTTATTTTAATTTGCCAAGAATTAGTTGTTGTGAATTCTAAAAACTTTTTAAAACAGTATTACTAGCATGAAAACCGTTTAAAGCGAATTCTGTCTGCTTTGAAATCATACCCTCCTTTAGATGTCCAGTTAAAACTTCCCTTTACAACCTGGACTCCTACTCAGCAAACATTCATAAGTTTTCACATACTCACAAATATGAACGATGCTTTCAAAGCGTTTCCACTTGTAGCTGAAAAAGTCCAACACATTGCATTTGAAACAAGCATGAAACTATGCTTTTGGTGTAAATCCTGGGATAGGTTAATGATTTGGATGTCCCAGAAACAGGCTTTAGAGAACTGAGTACACTGCAAGAATAACCATTATGGTGTGTTTACCCTGGGCAGATCTACAATATAGTGTAATATCAGACACGACCAAATACCAATGCAATGGAAGGGTTTGATTTTACTTTTACTTCAGAGCATTTATTTTAAATGAGTGCTATGATACGTCCCATCAACCTAACTCTACCAATGCAGCAGCATTAGAATTCTTGATAACAATATTTACAAAGTATTATCTCCAGTATACCACTCTACCATTTCCCCAAAGATCATGAGAGAAAAGTAGGAACTTTGCTATTAGGAATACACCACAGATTTTATAGCAAAAGAGTTTATGGTGGTCTATTGATACATGTTTTAGTACCTCATTTTGACAGAAGAAAGCTATACGAAGGTGCATTTTCCAGAGGATACTGAAAAATCTTAGGATTTAGTTTGCTTTGAGTGGTTGATGATTGCTCACTGTTTAGTTACAGAATTAAAATGATCCATCAATACACGCATGTAATGCTGTGTTAAACCGCTTCAGGAAAAAAATCGCAGTTTTCTCATTCTTCCTGACCCCTTCCCCTCCCCCCGCCCCCCCCACAGCCCTCCTGCACAAGCCTGTTACACTCACAAGACTGAACACATTAATTTGAAAAACATTTTAGAGCAATAAAAAAATTTAGAACTTTGTATTTTTTACATACTTTATAAGCAACAGAAAAACATGACTTCTTTAACAAAAATTTTTAAATTATAACAGCAGAACCCACACTTGTCTTATTCAGAAAAGATACGCGAAATGCTCTGTAGCCATATTGTAATTTAAAAAAAAAAGTCAAATCCCTAAAGCATAACAGAGGAAAAGCAGAAAAGACGTGTTAATTGTCGTATGTTGTAGGGCATATTAATTTAGGTTGAATTCATATTAGATAAAAAAGATCTTCAAGTAAAAAGTTCCCACTTCATGAAAACACCTAAAGCTCAGAATATTAATTATTCCAAGAAATAAATACAAATCTAATTACATATTTAATTAATTAATGAGTAATTAATTTAATGCTTACAGAGTTTCTAGCAGGACTTGTATTTGAGCAACTCATGTACAGATTTCCAGGGTAAATGGTATCATCGACTAACCTGCCATTGTTCCAAAGCCATAAGAACAGAAAGTTTCTAATGAATTTATATTGATACCTTTTAGGTAGCAGAAAACAGTTTAAGATTAAAAATAACAGAGCATGCATTCATTTTCTTTACCTGTTTCTTTAATTTGCATCCTCATTAAATCTCAAGATGTCTTCTGCTCAAGACAGGCCTGATTTCCAAGTGCATTCTTTAAGACCTACATACCTAGTATTTTTAGAGTGAGTGGTACTTCAATACTCAGTTACAAACTGAGAGCCCTGGTTTAGAGCACGGGCTTCACGATTTATAGCCCGACAAACATTTCTGTAGCCTAACAACAAAGTAGTCAAAATTTGTTTCCATAATAATCTGAAGTCTATGAACTTGGAACTTGATTTAGTTTATTTTGCTTACAAGCGGCAACTGAAAAGTCACTTGAATGGCAGATGCAATTATGACAACACATGGAAATTGATCATTGACTACGCATGTATTTGGGACACAGTGGGCTCAAATGAACCAGAGCTGAATGACATCAATACAACTTAACAACCCTAGGAAGCAACATGTTATGTTTGTAGAAACTGTCATATCCACAGGAAAGAGGAGTTGCAATGAACCAAGAGCAAAGCAAGCTGTATCACATGAGAGGAAAAAAAACAAACAATCTCGGTGAATGGCCACTTTTCAAACAGTAGGACATTTGGGGGGTAGGGGTTAGTAACTGTGCAACACAAAAAGATCACATATCTATCATTTAAAATCAGCAGACACATTTAAGGAACCTCTTGAAGGGTAAATGTGGCATCATTTGGTTCCCGTTTCATCACTTGGTTAACTTCCTATTCACACTTTTGTCAGTTCCTCTGTTTACTGTACAAGCAGGCACCTTCTTTCAGATGTTCCTTCTTCCCTTGACGTCAAGCATATCCACATCCTAATGCTGCTATGGAATTTATACAGGACTTTCATTTTACCAAACCAAAAAGCAGTTGTAAATGGTTAAGTAAGTTAGTCCTTGTCACTGTTTCACTGGATTGCTGCAACTTTGTGAATATAGGAGAACTATCATCCACTTTGCAAGAATAGGATAAAACAGATAAGATGCTTTTAAATACCACTAAAATGGGAATTAAACAAAGATTTTAATTACTTCCTTAAGGAATGAATGAATGTACACATTATGTATGCAAAGGAACTGCACAGTTTAGAGGTCTTCCCTGATTATGTTAAGTTTCAGGTGGAAAATCCGTATCAGTTTTCCCCTGTACAGCTACAGCTTGCCAGCAACAGCAGTTTGGGATAAAATATCACTGCACAAATAGCCATTACATTCTAGTAAGAACTCTTGGTAACCAGTGCAAATGCATATGCTTTCAGACACTTCACACAATTTTGGCGTAAGACAAAAAGAATAGGATGGAAAATATGTATGCCAAACAAAAGTTACTAAGGCAGAAAAAAAAATAAAAATAGCAGGGATTGCTAATCTTTTCAGTCAATCTCTAACATGATGTAGAAGTGCTGGAAGAGTAGCTCCGCTATATCTGCACACATTATTGAAACTTCAACAAAACATCAACCAATTTTAGCTGAAACAACAGAATTCTGATACTTCAAGCAGTATCATTAAGTACTCTGCAAACCAGATGTTCCCTTTGTTGTGTTTCACTAAGTAACATGACAAATTGGATTGTCTGAAGTATAGGGTCTCATCACACCACCACTGTGGTGAAAATACCCATCATTTACAGTACTGACACAAAATGCTACTGAGAAAACAGGAAGGGGAGAAAGAAACTTGATTTTTCCCCCCCTCAGCTTTACAATTAAATGTAAATCACCCTCTCAAGTCAGGCAGGAATTGGTAAATACTATACCAACACTGGCAAAGCTACAAAATGCATGTGTAAGCAGACATGCAGAATTACTGTCAGAAACCTCTCACCTGCTCCTCTGGCTGCTGCACTGGGAATTTAGTTCAAAGCAGGAAAAAAATGCAGGAGCCTATTAGTCTTTCTAGACCTGACATATGGAGTCAATATAATTGGGAGCATGAGAGATGAGAGTGGAAAGACTACGGCTTATTGAGTCTAAAAGCTGTAACTGAGTAAAAGCAGTAGCACGTCCGCAGCACATGACATGAAGCAGGTAGGTACTTTGGCACAACCTAAACAAAGTCAGTAAGAAAGGTATTATTTTAACTGAGTAGACAGTAATTGGTTCAGCCAGATGTGCTACTAACCACAAACTGGAAGAGAATACTCTATTTCCCTGGCAAAATCCAGTGTAAAGTTACTGTAAGGAATGTAAAATTGTTGCTTTAGCACTAAGTACCAAGAGCTAAGGAATTCCCTTGTATCCCTCCTCCCCACACTTTCCAAAAAATTTCCCTTCATCAGCCTGACACAAAATATACAACATTGCAGTCTGATTACACAACCTCATTCAGCTCTGGAAGAGTAACACCATTTCCTTCAGCCAGCAAACACTGAGGGGGAGTGTTACTGGAGAAAAACTTTTTCATTTTGTACCTGAAGATCCTGTAGTCTGCTTCCTCAGATAGAGATGTTACTATAATATACCCAACATATCTTACATAATAGACCATTTGAAAATACAGTATCCTAATTTTCAGAGATGGTGGCTAGTATTAAAAACCTGTTAAATGCAGGTTTTTAAGATTTATTAGGTCAACTTAATGCTTTTACACATATTCCAGCCATTTCCTTTAATATACCAAATACTGTAGGATTAAGAAGAATTTAAAATACAAAACAATTGTCTTTACTTATGAGAATGGGATTCGAGTACTTGAAAACAAACCACAATGCTATAGTGCAGCCTTGTCCATTAACCAGACATTCATGAAGAGCTTATATTATCCAGCTCTAGCTTCTATACAACTCTCAAACTGCTAGACAGCTTAATTATTGAGTATGAGATTTAATTCTCTATCACATATTTAAAGTGTAACGGGCTTCTTCCCCCCCTTCTAAAAAAAGAATTGCAATAAAATATAGTAATAATACTGAATCATGGTGTTTAGTATTAACAAAAATATTTAAGTTGTATGCACTATTCATCAGGTTGAAGTTAATGCCTTGCTGAAGCATAAATATTTATCCAGTGCAAACAGCAGGAAACCTTAGGAGACAGCATGGCTTTAAGCACTGAAGTGAGTTAATTAGTATCCTGTGCAGCTTCAGAGCATGCTATGCTATTTTTAATTAAAGGTTAGCTTCCAAATAGAAAAAAGTAACAAAATGCAAAGGACATCTTATCTCTTACCTAAGAGCTCGGTCTTTAGTAGCTGTCAAAAGCACCCAAAATATACAGCTTCTGTCACTAAATTTAGAATGAGAGCTCTTATATCAATCAGGATGGAAAACAAATACTCAGTGACTTTTGCGTCAGCAATAGGCATGTTTTACTACTCAGCTAGTACTGCTTTTACCTGAAGTTCTTTGTTGTGCTTTGATTGCTACACAGCATTTCATATCATCAGGGGTTAGAGACAGAAGAACACAAACATACATCTGTTTTGCAGAGATAACCTGTTTCCAGTCTTCCTCTCAAAAATCAGATGTTTCTCCAGCAATGCTGGTCATTTAAAATAAGTTTAAGAAATGTTTTCATGCATGCTCTCACTTTTCATGGCATTCTTCATATAGAAGAGTGATGATTATTAAGGATCCGTTCAAATTCTACGTGCTGTATTGACTCCAGTTCTAATAAATAATACTCCTAGCAACAACTGTTTATCAAATCCACTTGTATTAAATTTGTACACCATTTAGAAGTTACCCTGAAGCCTTGAATGAAGCCCTTAATCCATCAAACTGAAACAAATACACCAACATCCTCCCATTTCTGGCACTGCAATGACAAGAAAGGGTCTCATTCAGACAATTTCAGTACTCCCTTGGGCTGCTTCCATTCACTACCTTCCCAGTTGTTACCAAAGCATGTAAGTTCATGTGGGGATGCATCTAAAGAAATTGCTGTAAATAACAGTCGCCCTCCCAGACTAAGCCGACATTCTATTTTTATTCTTCTGCTCTTCAACATGGTCCTAATTAGGACAAAGGCTTCACAACAGTTTCACCAGAAGTAGAAGAAAACACTTCACACCCTGCATTATTTTAGATATGCTATAAATTGAAAACTATTACAGGTGTTGGGCCTTTCAGATGTTGCTTTTTTAAAAAAAAAAAAAAACAAACAAAAAAACAACAACTAATCCAGGAGTATTCGACTTTTCATGCTAACAAAGTTCCAGCACAAATTCCAATAGAAATCTGATGATTTACAAGAAGAACGAATGCAGAAGCATTTCACTCCTAGGCCTCATAGAAAACTTTTTAAATTTCACCAATGTTTTCAAATAACTTCAAATATTTTAGTGTCAGTTACTTATAAAGAAAATCTTGAGAGCATGCAAAAGTACATCATCTTAAGAGTGTGTGCACACACTTATGATATACATTATAGAGGGAAGATTCTGATCAATGCAGGAACTAATAAAACATTTTAATGGCATGCAGAGCTTTAGCAGCCTAGAAGCTTTAAACACAGCCTTGCAGCAGTATGCAGTTGCCACATATTCAAAACATTTTCATACTTTAGTACTCCTTGTCTTCAACGACACCAATCTGACAGAGCTTTCAGTTCTTATCCCAACACCACTTTGTTATTGCCTTCCAAGATTATCTCAAGAAGCATTTCAAATAAATCGATCCAATTTAAGTTCCTAAGTAACTGAAGCTAATAAATCAAGATTTTTAATTCCAACACGTTCTCCACTCCCAAATGTGCATTTAATATGCCACCATTTCAATTCTGGCAACTGAGGACAGCGAACTGCCAAAAGGGCCTTTTTTTGGAAAAAAAAGAAAATATGGATTTAAAGAAAAGATATCATGCCTACAATTCTAATTAGGGTGGGGGGTTTTTTACATTCCCATAATTAAACAGAACAGCATTAACAAATCACAAACTGTAATGTTGAGCAGAAAAACCATCAGATTCCAGTAAAACAATAACCGCTTTCAAGTACACCCTACCAAGTACAAACCAACACACTGAAAAATACTGTATATAAAATGCAGATTTTAAGCCCACTGTATTTTTGTAATATCATAAAAGAAGTCTTAGAGATTACACAGAGTCATTCCAGTCGTGAAGCTATTACACCTCAGATGGTGAATACAAATTTGCAGTCTTCGGTTTTTCTGAAGTGAAGATTCAGACTCTATTTCTCCTAACTTCAAAGACGACAGAGCATACACACAATGAAGGTTGTATCATCAGGCTTCTCATTTCCTATACAGTATGATAGGATCTCCTGCTTAAACTTCACGCGTGTTGCTCCTGGAAGACTGACTGCTTGGTAACTGGTAACACCGTAAGTAACAGACAAGTGCAGTGATTCATACATGTAATCTCCATCTATGCTAACAATACCACCCGCACAAATCCTATGGCAGACTTAAGCATAAGCTTTGTACCCAATCTTGCATTTGTGAGAGACGAAGCGTGCCAGGTTACACAGACAGTGTATTTGTCTAAGTGAAGGCTTGGGAATGAAACCTGACCTGGTGATCCACCCAACGGATTTAAGTCTAAGCTGTTCCTGATATAGGCTTTGTACGTTTGCAGAGTGCCCAGGTGATCTTTGTTAAGAGTCCAAGTGCTACTGCATTTTAATACTCTGATCAACATAAACAAGCCTCATGAAAGTTTCATTTAAAAGCCTCAGATATAGAGAGTACTCCACAGGCTCTTAGGCCCAAAGGAAAGCCTGGGAATTGTGACTTTTCTCTTACAAATCATGCAAATTTCTCAAACTACGCATCTTCCACACAGTCCAAAGTGAAAAAGTGTCATGACAGGCCATAAAATGTATCTTTACTTTCTAATTAAAATAGCCAGAGGTTAGCCAACATTTGATGACTAATAATGTAAGTTTCCAGAAGGAACAAGGTGATTTTCACATGGCACGTGTTAAAGTCAGGGGCAGGTTAAGAGAGAACCTAGTATTTACTTTAAGGCAGGATTTAATGAAAATGCATTTCCTGACATGAACACAGAGGGAAGGTTCAAGATGTTGGGGTTTTACACTAACATGTACTAAGAATTAGGCTTTAACTCAGCAATTTACTATTAGGTCTGAGGCAATCATAACATCAGTACTGATGCATCAGTAAACGGTCTCTTCTCACAGCTTAGCCCTATTGTGTTAAGTAAAATGTAGATGACACATACCATTTGTACTGCCTAGCCTTGCAATATCTCACGCACATGCTTGTTTGCAATACAAGTCCTTGCAAAATTAGAATCCCAGTGACTTAACTACCCAGCTATGCCTGTGAACATGTCTACCGTGGACTCTCTCGAGTGAAAGAAAACCCTCCCATTCAGGAGGCTATGGCTGAAGTTCAACACGATTCTGCCCATGAAAGCCTTTTTCCTTCCAAGAAGCGTTCTGAATAAATTCAACTTGTACCTTTAAAACAACTCAACACTGAAAGGAAGTGAACTGCTACAGTTAAAAAAAATCATCCAAGCAATACTGAACTTCCTCAAAATTGTCACCCCTCTGATAAAAAGCCTGTTAAGAGTACCTTGGCTGCTTCACTTCTGTGATAATCTGCGAGACAAGTTTTGCATTTCAAAAGTAGTATTTTCATATTGTCTTCTTACTCTGGAGGAAAAAATATGTCCAAGAACAGTGCCAGATGGATCTAAAAGTCAACTTCAAAGTACATTACTTTTACTGAAAGTATTTCACTGATGAAAGTAAAATAGATTGGAAGTTAATTTGACCAAGCTTTATAACGCTATTTACTTTTCACAACATGAAATAACTTGTTGGAAGGTGGAGAGGACAACAAAAGCAAGCCACTGTCATAGAGGAAGGCATTCTGCGAAAAGCACAAGCTTCTGAAAAGACACTGCAGCATCTAGCTGCATTATTGGAGGAGAAAACTGCAGAAAAGCCTTTTAGATGCAATGAAAAGCAATCACCAATGTCACTCTACGCTTTGCTACATAAAACTGCTTTTCGCTTCTTTGCAGCATCACTTGTTCAAGTTGCCTTTAAAAAAATCACCAAGTCTGAATTTGCAGTTAACAAAACTACCTAACAGCAATCAATAGAAACTTTCATATTTTGTTCTTCTCATGCACTAGCAGCGTATATTAAAAAATTATGAAAGATCAAGGCTAACAAGACTCAATAATCCTCTAGCACACAAATCTTTCCCTTGTGAACTTAAGACTTGAGCTTTTTTTGGGATAGAGTTAGAATTCAATTGGACAGGAAACAAACGCGATGGCTTTCAGGGTTACAGGGAACAAGACAAATCCACGGGTATTACCTCTGCTTTTCCCACTACCTTCAAAACACAAAGCACATGGGAGGGAAGTAACTCCCATTTAACGTGCGTGAAGTTCAATAACGAAGCCTACACAGGCACACACACACACACACACACACACACCCCGCAGTCTGCGGCGCTTCCTACTTACGAGCCTCAACCGCAAACTCTCAGCAATGATAACTGTTGCTGCCACCTCTCGCATCCCTACCCGCGGGCACCCGAGTCACCGCGGCAGGCAAAGAAAAACAAAACATACAGAAAAGCCGGGTTGGAACGAATGTATTTCGCAGCACGCCACTATTCTCGTGTCCTAAATCCTCCTACGGGCAGGCACAGGCGCCCAGCACCGGAGCGGGAACTCTGCTGCCAGGCACCGGGCTGGCTGCCCCCCTGCTCCGGGGAGACGGGCGGGAGCCGCTCCTTTGTCTCGCCCGCAGCCCGCACCCCCCCAGCTGCCTCCTCCAGGCCACACGAGTGACCGTCGCCCCGCCAGCCCCGGCGAGACCGCCGCTTGCCCGCCACCTCTGCCCTCCCCGATGGCCGCCCGGGAGCCGAGCCCAGAGACTGGGCGCGGGAGGACCCCGGCAGGCGGCCAGACGCGGCCGGGATGCCGGCGGCGCCCCGGGGGGGACCGGCGGGAAGGAGGGGAGAGGAGGTGGCGGGGGGGAGGCTGAGGCCGGTCCCCGGAGCGCCACCCCGCGGCCCCCGCTCCCCCCGCGGCCCCGCTCCCCCCGCACCAGGGGCAGACACCGGCTCCCCCCCGGCAAGGCACCGAGCCCGTCGCGGCCCCACCGAGCCCGTCGCGGCCCCCTCGCCCTGCCCTTCCCTTCCCCTCCGCCGCCCCCCCGCCGCGCCCGGGCACCGGCCCTTCCCCCGGCAACTCCGCCGCCTCCTCCTCCCCTCCACCGCCCCCTTCACCCACCGCCGCTCGCTCCCTCCCCTCTTCCCCCCCGCCCCCGACGCGAGCCCGGCGGGTAACGGCCCCTCACAGCCGCGCGCCGACGGTTACCCCAGGGCGGGGCAGGGGAAGCTCCGCCGCGGAGTCGGCGCCGCCGGACCCCGGAGCCAGCGGGGCTCTACTTCAACCGGCCGTTAGTTGCACCAACGTCCCGGCGGCGCGGTAGGGTCTGCCCCAGCCCCGCGCGGGAAAAGTTGGCTCGGCGGGAGCGGCCGCTGCTCGCCCACACTCACCCCTCCCGCCCGGCGGCTCCGCCGCCGCCGCCGCTCAAGCGGACTTACTCGCCCGCCGGGAGCGACAGCGGGGAGGGCGGGGGCAGCGGCGGGCTGGCACCGCCCGACCCCGCCGCTGCCTGGCGGCGGCCGCAGCCAATGGGAGAGCGAAGCGCGGTCACGCTAGCCAATAGGATGGCAGAGCGGACCGTGCGGGCGCCCGCGCCCTCCTCTCCCCCAATGGGTGGTGGCTGCCCCGCTCCGAGGGCGGGGCTGGGCGCGTGGAGGGGGGCCGCCGGTCTGTCAGGGCGCCCCGGGGGAGGCGGGCGGGCACGGCCGCGTCCCGTCGCCGCAGGCCCGGAAACGTGAAGCAGGCGGCGGCGGCGGCGGCCCCGGGGGTTGGAACAAGTCATTGTTTCCCCCCGCCGGGGCTGAATCGGGAACGCGACTCCAGCGCCGGGCAGCACCCGGCCCCACCGCGGGGGAAGCTGAGCGGGGGCGCTGCGGGAGGGTCGTGCCCCCGCGGGGTGATGCTGCCTCCGGGGCTGCGGGAAACGGGCCGCTGTCGGAGCTGCCCTGCGAGCGCTGGTGAGAGCTGTCGCACCGAACGAAACGGGCAGCGGCAGCGCTCGGGATGGGTTTGGGGGAACCGGCACCGGATGCCTGTGTTTTACCGCTGTCCGACAGCCCCCCGCCCCGGCTGCCATGGCTTAGAAACAAAAATAGAGCTGGCGATAGGCTGACTAATGAGGCTCTAAAGCAAAATAAAGTCTTTAACTTCCCCAGCCCTAAGAAAGAGGCGATTATACTGGCTGACAGCTCCGCAAGGGATGTTTCCAGGCACCTTAATGAGAATGCCTCGAAATTGAATGCCCCTTAATTTTTATCAGGCGTGTCTTTATTATTATTTAGAGACTGGATTCTTATCAGCCTTCCCAAAGCGGAGCGATGGTGGGCAAGTCTCATTCCACAGCACTCTAAGGCCTTTGTCAATTAGAAGTACTTTTCTTTTTTTGCACGTTTTTTTTTTTTTCTTCTACTGACTGCATCCTTGGATTGCTCTGAAGAATGAACTTTAAATAAAACTGAATACTGCATAATTAGCTGCTTTTTGTTTTAATTAAAGTTCAGTTTACATTTGTTGTTATGACCAGGGTTTCTTTGCAAGTATGCTTTGAGGATTACGTTTTAATCCTCAGAAGCACATGCTTACAGTAATCTTCAGGATTAATAAAGATTAAATTAATCAGTAATCTAATTGCTGTGTAGTGAAACTCAAGCAAGGAGGTTGTGATTTGGTCAGTGTCAAATACCATGTAATGACAGCGCCCGAATTAGCTCCACCAACACTTACTGTCACAAAGCATTGTCCCATAAAATTACTCATTTAAAAGCCGTGCTCTTCTATGCCTTACCAGTCTTAATTTCCTAAATGACTCTGTACAGGCAGATAATGCGTTCGCACAAAAGTTTTTTGACTTCCCTGGAGCTTTGAACCTGAGAAAATGGCGGGTTCGATGCATTTCTTCAAGATTTCCTGGCCATCCTCTGTATGTACATCAGTATCTTTCTGCCTAAGCTGTATCTGGACTTGTGCTATTGTAGCATTCATTTACACGGGTATCTAGTGTCATTTTAATTTATTTGCAGTAAAATGTATGGGTTATTTTCAAGGATCTTTTATAATACAAATTATAATACATAAAATCTGCTTTTAGAATATAAATGTCTTTCTTACTAAGCCATTTGTCTTTAGAATACTCCCACTGTGTTACGGTCTAAATTCATTCTGGCATCAGTTTCTATGACACTGGATAAAATAGGTCTGTTTTCCTGAAAAGAAAGATGCTATTAGTTCCAACAAAGGTGTAAGAGAGCTTTATTATTTTACTAAGATGAAGAGAGACAATTAAATGCCATAATCTTAGGAACAACCAAATGGAACTTTATCAGTGAGATAATAAATTTCTACCTTAGAAAGAACATACATCTGAATCACAACCCGAATAGTTAATGGTTTGGGGTTTTTTTTTTTTAAGCTCTTTATCTGAGTTTCTCTGCATTTCCACCACTATTTCTGCCAAAACCAGTGCAGGCACACACAGCTCCCTTCACAATGTCTTTCCCACCTGCCGCCTGTACCTATTCCTGAGACCTTTCTGGGTTTTGTGACCCAACAGTTACACAAAACACCAAATCAATCCAGTTTGAAGAGAATTGAGTAGAAAAAAATCAAGGTTTTTTAACACGATTCCGTTCCATGAGCCCATTTACTGCTCAGTCCTGCAGCTCTGGGTGCAGCACGGACCAAAACACAAGCGATGGAAGCAAAGCTACAGTAGTGCAGGAATTGTTTGTGAGCCTGCATCCTCAGACCCAGTATACATAGTGCCAGGGCAAAGACTGGGTACTGGTGTGGCTTGTGACACAGATGACATAGTAAGTGTCCCTGATAATTGTGAAGAGATGTACCGAGATCATACTGTCATTAGTTATTAATTTTACTGTTATTGGTGTGTTATGATGCCAATGATTAGTAAAAGTAATGAATCACCCACAAACAAAAGGCAGGCAAATTCTTCACACGCAGCGTATGACATACGTTAACAGTTCTGCAATGTCAGGTCACCTTATCAAAAGAAAACAGTTCACCTTGTATTACTTCCACAGATTTTAACGACTCCTACATTATTTTAGTGTTTCAGGCGTTCATACCACATCAGCCTTAAATACTCTAAATGCACAAAACCGTGTGCAACACATTTTCTTTGTACTATGTTTATAGTTCTGTGCATATATGTGCACATCACTTACTGGCTTTTAGTCTTGTGATTATTGCAGGTTTTTTGCCATTAGCAATCCATTTCAAATTGCCCTCTAAGAGGAGGACTACAAAGAATCAGAAGTTTTGTTCCACTTCCCCAGCAGCCAGGGCTGCTCGGTGTTGTTTCAGAAGCAGAATTTCCAGGAAGCAGTTTCCTTTGGTTTTCATAAAATGCCCTCATCGCTCAGGAACATAATTTGGAACCTACAGCTTCTGCCTGCTTCCTTATTTTTGGTCTGTGCCTCTTCAATATAAGTTCTTATATTTAGATTGTGAACTATGATAGGGTTGTAAGCTTCTTTAAAAATAGAAATCCTTGATAAATAAATACTTAACAACTGTAATCTCTGTCATATGACCATGTTCTGAAAGCTCAATTCAACACACAGTCCATTTTTAAAAGACGGTGCATCTGGACCTTGGGAAAAAAATAGCAGTTATTTCCAGTCATCTGATCTCATACCAAATCCGGAGCCTGTAAGGCACCAAGAAGGGCACTGTTTAGGGACGGAGAGAGACAGAACTCCAGAAGTGACATTTTCTTGGTCCTCTGTCCCAGTGCCAGCCTAGGCCGGGCTGGTTGGGACCGTGACAACTGGACACACTGCTGGACAGACAGTAGCACCTTTGCAGAGCAGCCCTTCTGTTTTGGTTAGGATGGAGTAACGCTCGCTGCAGGATTAAGAGTGGTCCATAGTCTTGATTAGAAATTCAGCTAACATTTTCAAAGATGCCCAGAACTCGCATTGCTCTCCTACAGAGCCTTTGATAACTCCACTAATTGGGAATATGAGGAAGTGTCGAGTCGTTCTTCAAGTCAGCAGAGTTCCAAGAGCTTTGTATCAAATGCAGAGGGCTCTGGAGAACCCCTGGTCTGACATCCTCCATGAAAACAGTTTCTTCAGTAACCAAAGCATGTAAAAAGTCAGGGAAGAAAAAAGCAAGAAAATCATGCTGACCTAGGAAAAAACACCAGATATTCTGAAATTTCCTTTCAAATAGAAATAAGGTGGCAACAGTTTCTGCAAAAACACAAATTCTGCAATTTTTATTTTGAGAGCTCTGAAACAACTGACAAAAAATATTTTTACAGTGTCAGCTGTTTAGTTTTGACTTACGGTTTTCCTCTTAATATTCTAGTTTCAACCACGAATAAAATATTTTGATAGCTTTCTCCTGAGAACATAAATGAAACTGATATCTTCCTACAAAAAGTTACATTTTATTAAATCCATGTTTTGACAGAAAATTGCTCCAGCAGAAAGCTCTTTACCAGATCTTCCAGGAAAGTGAAAAATCACTAACATCTGTTTGAATCTGAAACACTGAAGATCTCACAGTCTCACTATTTTATTTCTCCTATTATCACAAAATACTTTAAAGGAAAGCATTCAAGAAAAAAAAAAGACCTCTATAAACATTTTGTTGGTCAATTGATTGACTAAGGGCCTTTTACTAGAACTTCAGATTTTAAAAAAATCATACATAGGTGTAGAACTATAAAAAAATATTTTCTTCACTTCATAATTTATGATAAGTTTTATTTATTCTAAATAAAGATAGCTTTTGTCTTATTGACTTGGAGTTCTCCTGGCAACCTGGAGTTCTCCTTACTTCGTTTTTCTTGGCAAAACTTACATACAAGGATAACACTACTATGCCTTGATTTGCTAATATTGCAAAGAAATATTTAATGCAAAAACACTACAGTAGAATTAAAAACAAAATAGTTAATTTATTTTACTATTCAAAGGCTTTCCAGCAGTTTGAATTCATATAACTTAAATTTAAAACCAAGTCTGACTTGCTGTTGAAGGACAGTATTCTAAACAATATGTTATGTATTAATATTTTGCACTAAGGGATGATGTTTACAACACTAGCAAATAAAATGTAATAGCTCCTGATTTGATTAAACTTTAAGGAGAAGCAACTATAAGTATTTGATAACAGAAAAGGCTTTTTCTTACTCTATCACTAATGTAAGGCAAAATTTAAAAAACATAGCAACCAAATCATAATAAAAATCAATAATGCATACACTATCCTTAATACATGAGAGGTAGGAAATCCATTACTACTTCTTCCTCACACTTTAAAAGCAGAGGTTAAAAACCCATATGTAGGTTTGTAAGCACAGTAGTCACAAGATTAATTGTTTGAGGGGGAAGACACAAGCATTGCATCAAAGCCCACGTACTCCAGAATTCCAGAAACAAGCTGTTGAGGTAAGGGAAGGGAAAAGGAGAACTATGTGGAGATTGCTCTCATAAGAGGCACCACTAAACACACAGCATCACAACAAAATTGAGAACAGGAAAGGCTGCACTTGGGAGGGGAGGTGGGGGGAGGTGGGGGAAGGTGGAAGAAGGCGGCAGGAGTCCACCACAGCACATTCCCTCAACAGCACCGCAGCCCTCCCTACCCAGCTAAGTACCAAAAGAAAGGCTGCTCACCACCAGGCCTTTTATGCAACATCCCTACGCTGGTATTAGCAGCTCAATTACAGTATCACAGCTATTTTAATTATCACAGCTGAGCTGGATTTCCTCTCCCTAACCACAGCTGTTTGTGGTGCCTGACTGGGGGTTCCTCCTCGCTGTATAAACAAGAAGGAGTGGGGAGGGCTGGTGGGGATGCTGAGAAAGTAAAAGGGAGAAACATGAGGATGAAAATGATGCAAGGCAATTCAAGGGTTTTTACATTTTCATGGTTCTTCAGATGGTCACTAATTGTTATTCCTACAGAAAATTCCTCACCCAGCCCACGTGTGCCTGGGCACGCTCACAGTATTTTGAGTGTGTATATTTATTGTCTTGCTGCTGGACTACAGCAAATGAAGAGCTTGGTTTACAAGGGCTGTCAGGCACCCTGACCAGCCCAACAGCTGCATGCTCTTTTCAGGAGATGCTTACGGTCACGAGTTGCCTCCCAGTGAGCAAACCAGCTCATGTCCCACCCCACCTCACAAGGGACCTGGGGCTACCCCATGAGAAGCCCTGTCCCTCCTGCGGCCGGGGCCAGGGCAGAGCGACCCTGCAGCCTGGGTGGCACTGGGTGTGTAGGAGGCTGGTGGGGCTGTGTTCATCGCTTCCTCCCTCGGCATGTGGTTAGCTGATGACGAGGAGTGCGGTTGGGCTCAGAGCTACCAGCTGACATTTCATTACTGCTTACTCTTGGGTCACGCTTGTCAGCTTTTCCTTTGAATCACAAGAGCTAGAAGCACACGCGTGCACTTTTATAATGGAAGCCCTCCCTTCTGATGTAATTCCATTAGCCCCAAAAAACGGGGCGCTAGATCCAAGTCTACAAAGTGTCTTCTGCTAGCCCAGAGAAGCAGCTTGATGTCACAGAATCACAGAGGGGTTTGGGTTGGAAGGGACCTTAAAGATCATCAAGTTCCAACCCCCCTGCCATGGGCAGGGACACCTCCCACTAGACCAGGTTGCTCAAAGCCCCATCCAGCCTGGCCTTGAACACCTCCAGGGTTGGGACGTCCACAGCCTCTCTGGGCAACCTGTTCCAGTGTCTCACCACCCTCACAGTAAAGAATTTTTCCCTAATATCTAACCTAAATCTACCCTCTTTCAGTTTAAAACCATTACCCCTCATCCTATCAGCACGCTCCCTGATAAAGAGTCCCTCCCCATCTTTCCTGTAGGCCCTCTTTAGGTACTGGAAGGCCACTATAAAGTCTCCCTGGAGCCTTCTCTTCTCCAGGCTGAACAACCCCAACTCTCTCAGCCTGTACTCATAGGAGAGGTGCTCCAGCCCTCGGATCATCTTCGTGTCCCTCCTCTGGACTCACTCCAACAGGTCCATGTCCTTCTTATGTTGAGGATTCCAGAGCTGGACGCAGTACTCCAGGTGGGGTCTCATGAGGACGGAGTAGAGGGGCAGAATCACCTCCCTTGACCTGCTGGCCACGCTGCTTTTGATGCAGCCCAGGATGTGGTTGGCTGTCTGGGTTGTGAGTACACATTGTCGGCTTGTGTTGAGCTTCTCATCAACCACCACCCCCAAGTCCTTCTCCTCAGAGCTGCTCTCAATCCATTCTCCACCCAGCCTGTATTTGTGCTAGGGATTGCCCCGACTCACATGCAATGCCTTGCACTTGGCCTTGTTGAACTTTGTGAGGGCCCACAAGCCTGTCCAGGTCCCTCTGGATGGCATCCCTCCCCTCCAGCATGTCAGCTTCTCCACACAGCTTGTTGTCGGTGGCAGACTTGCTGAGGGTGCACTCAATCCCACTGTCCATGTCACTGACAAAGATGTTAAACAGCACCGGTCCCAATACTGACCCCTGAAGAATGCTACTCGTCACTGGTCTCCACTTGGACATCAAGCCATTGAGCACAACTCCAGCCAATTCCTTATCCGCTGAATAGTCCATCTGTTAAATCCATATGTCCATTTTTTTTCACACAATTGTCTGGGTTGGAAGTGACCTCGGAGATCATCTAGTCCAACCCCCCCTTGCCAGAGCAGGTTCACCTACAGCAGATTGCACAGGACAGCGTCCAGGCAGGTTTTGAATGTCTCCAGTGTGGGAGACTCCACCACCTCTCTCGGCAGCCTGTGCCAGTGCTCTGCCACCCTCAAAGGAAAGAAGTTCTTCCTCATGTTTAGATGGAACTTCCTATGTTCAAGTTTGTGCCCATTACCTCTTGTTCTATCACTGGGCACCACTGAAAAAAGACTGTGCTCATCTACCTGGCACCCTCCCTTTAAGTATTTATAAGCATTGATAAGATTCCCCCTCAGTCTTCTCTTTTCTAGACTGAAAAGACCCAAGTCCCTGAGCCTTTCCTCATAAGAAAGATGCTCCAGTCTCCTAATCATGTTTGTAGCCCTTTGCTGGACCCTCTCCAGCAGTTCCCTGTCCTTGAGCCGGGGAGCCCAGAACTGTACACAGTACTCCAGGTGCGGCCTCACCAGGGCAGAGTAGAGGGGGAGGATGACCTCCCTCGACCTGCTGGCCACACTCTTCTTGATGCACCCCAGGATGCCATTGGCCTTCTTGGCCACCAGGGCACATTGCTGGCTCATGGTCATCCTGGATTCCCAGGTCCCTTTCCACACAGCTGCTCTCCAGAAGGTCAGCCCCCAACCTTCACTGATGCATGCTGTTCCTCCTCCCCAGATGCAGTACTCTACACTTGTCCTTGTTGAATTTCATTAGGTTCCTCTCTGCCCAACTCTCCAGCCTGTCCAGGTCACGCTGTATGGCGGCACAGCCTTCCAGCGTGTCAGCCACCCCTCCCAGTTTTGTATCATCAGCAAACTCTATCCCTTCATCCAGGTCATTGGGGAATATATTGAACAGGACTGGACCCAGTACTGACCCCTGAGGGACGCCACTTGTTACTGACCTCCAACTAGACTCTGCACCACTAACCACAACCCTCTGAGCTCTATTTAGAGCTAATTTGGAGACAAGGATGTCATGCGGGACAGTGTCAAATGCTTTGCACAAATGCTTTCCTTTGTCCTGCCTTGACACCCTGACACCTGGCCTGTGTTAGCAAGCCCTTAACATGTACTGGGGTTGGCTCCATATAGAACCAGTGGAAGCAGTCCTGAAAAGTGGCATCAGTGTGTCTGTATAGGAACATCTTTTTGGTCTGACCGAACCCAATTGTCATGGCCCCATCCTACTCCCAGCTGTAGCTGTTCCAGGGTACAAGAACCAGCACTGGTCTGAAGACTCCACATTTCAAGCAATTCCCCCAGGGACAGTTAAGGCTTCAGCTACATTACTGAATTTCATAACCCTGAGAGAGGATAACGTCTATTTTAAACCAGATAGGGTGACAAATCACAGGGCTAAGCTGCAAGGGAGACAGAAGGTAGGCATTAGGAAGTCCTGCTCTAACTGTACAGATAGCACGGAAACCTGAGCAGCTCACTGGAAGAAAATGTGGAATTACCATCAGCTCAGTTTTTTAAGAACAGTTTAGGTATATTTGACCCTGCTTTAAGACAGATACCGAGAACTGAGTGATGTCTCTTCATGATTATCTTCTGGGCTTCTGGGCTTTTATCAGCGATGCTTACTCTCTCCTCTCAAAGTAATGGGTTACAGACTGAATATTTTAAGACTTAAGTGAAACTCAGAGTGCTAAATTACACTATTATGAAATGCTTTTAGAGTAAGTATGGGAATACTGTTAATGGGAACAGAAGTATTCTTAAATAGGAATACATGTGTGACAAAAAGCTCACACATTTGAAGCAAAATCCAAAGCAAACATGAGATAGGTAGGTAGTTATCTTTGTTACCTTTTCTGACAGATTATAGCCAAGTTTGTCTCCTGCTTTTATAGTTGATAGCCCTACCTTCCCAGTTCTTAAAATGTTACTGTGGGGTTTTTTACAGTTTGTTTTCATTATTAACTTTGATAAGAAAACACCCTACATTTCCTGAGGATAAAGACATGCTTTTTTTTCCCCAGTTCTATACTACTTTGACAGGGCCCAAATGAGGTGATAACTTATAAACAAGCGCATTCTTTGCATCCCTCTCATTACCCCATTTATTTTAATAGCATTTTATGAGGCTTTTCTGATGTTTTATCTGAGATGGTTTAGCTTACTCAGGGCAGCCAGACAGAGGTCTGTTCTTGCTCTGTCAAGAGCATCAGCTGCTTTGTTTTGATTAAATATTTTGTTTTCCTGCCAGCAAAGAGCCTTTCCACTTGGTCAAGGACAAAATTCCAGTCAACGTTTTTGTTTAAGAATGAGAACAATGAAAAAAATCTTGCCAATCAGACTTGCTTTCCTCTTAGTGTGGGAGGTCACAAATTTGGTCTAATCATTTGGCCATTTTCCCTAGAATTTATAATGTTGATCGCAGAGACTTGCTTCAGTCTCAAAGACTAGACTAAGGAGGAGAAGCAGACTTGTAAGTTAATCAGGCCATTAGTGCTCTGCTTTTGCTGTCTACTTCCCCAAAGCCTGACATTTTAAAGAAGAAAAACTTATTATTCATTGGGCCATCATCTAGACAAAAGAGAACATCCAAATTATGGAATTATTATTTGATACAGCCGCACCCTGCTGATTTTTAGCAAGTCACATCAGCACCTTTCTTGCTTCATTTGGCTCTGCTTGTGCTCTATTTTGTCTGATGACATCCTACATATTATCATTCTGTCATGAAGAACGCAGGTGTAGCACTGGCTGATACCAGATACGTATCACATATTTGATCAAAACTGTTGGGGCTTCCAAGGTGGGAAAAGGTGTCTGACATTTTTTTTTCTATGCCAGAACTTCATGATCTTGCCTGAGAAACTCAGATCAGCTATTTAACAATAGCTAAACATATTTTCAGTATGTTTTCCAAATTCTTTTGTAGATGCGTATGTTGCAGCCTTACAGCCCTTGTGCATGTAAAACTGCCAGTGACTGATTATCCCTTGCCTTTTCTGGGGATTTGTTCTCTGTTCGAGAGATTAAAATTATACCTAGTAATAACATAGGGCTGTGGATTTACTCACCACTCAATAACCAGCGCTTAGTCGGGCAGCTATGAACATTAAAACTGACTGGATGCCCAGCAGCTCAGGTGCTGACAGGTGGGGAGAGATTCATTCTCAGTAAAAACGAAGCAGGAGGATTTGGGTTTTCCTTTGGAAAAATCACTCCTACAGAGGATTGGGGCGGGGAGGCAGGGGGAAGTATAACAGAAAGGGTGCGATGGCTTTGAGCAAGGGGTGTCATACAAATGAAACTATATTGTTGAAAAAAAGAAAAAAAAAGCAGTTGACAAAGTGAGTATTGCACATGCATGTTTGCCCATATATATCTGTATTTATGGCCACCTCCAGAACATGCAGACATCACTGCCATGGACCACAGCCCTGTGTGTGCTTACTGGTGACTGTGTTTTAATAGTCACCATGTTTTTCAAAGCATTATAGAAATGAAAAGCTCTCTATAAATGCTAAGCATCGAGAGAACTACCGTGTTTTGACAGAAACAGAGTCTCTTACAGCAAAGCTTTTTCCTGCCTTGGCACAGGTCTCACCACCAGTATCCCCAACAGTATTCTCCATTGTCACGATGACATCTACTGGAGGGGATAGGGTTGAACACAGATTTCTCTCTCCAAGCGTTAATGCTTCTAACACCAGCAGGGTTGGTGCAAATTCACATACTGAGAACTACTACGGTATTGAAATGTGTGGAAAGCAACACGACAATGTCAGTATTCTAGATATGTTAAATCGCAACTCCCTCAAGAGACGCTTTATAGCAAAAGGATTAGAGGAAATGATTCAAACCTCATCTAATATGTGTAAATAAAAATAGCCCAGCCAGATAATTTTAAATTATTACATGACAAGCAAACAAACTTGTTAAATATCTCTTGAAAGACACAAATAAGCATTAACTTTATAAGAATACATATAATTGTGGCACTCCAAAAATACGCAAATCTGAAACATAGGTTTGTTAAAACAAATGAGATATTAGAAATTAGTTATGCAAAACAGTATAAATTGAAAAGAAAATATATGCAATGCTTTACATGTGAGGTTTTTAATTTTCTCCACAATAAAAATACCACATTTGCATGAAAAATGTTTATATTCTTGCGACATCATAGAATTGTCTAGGTTGGAAGGGACCTTTAAGATCATCAAGTCCAACCATCGACTTAACACTGTCAAAACCACCACTAAACCATGTCCCTAAGCACCATCTTCACTCCATATTTGCAAATGCAAATAGATGTTCACGGTAACTGAAAAGAAGAACTGAGAATGAATATGTTTTCTGAAGCATCGCATCTAACTTCTTTTGTTGGAAATGAGTTTCTGCAATTTGTTCAAATGAAACTGGAGCCGCCAACCATTCAAGAGGCTTTCTAAAAAAGAAAATTTTGCAGGGAAGTACGCTTGTTTCCCTTTAAGCCCATTCATCTCTGCTAGGCTATGGCCGCACCTTGGCAGCCTCCTCCCAGCCTGAGTAGGTCCACTGCCTGCACAGGGGATGGAGTGTGCCAAGTCTATCTATTGTACTCTTGTTCACTCTATTCTGTTCCTTTTCAATGGACACCAACAGAGAATAATGATGTGGGGCAAATACTGTGTGCTAGCAGGTGATATCTGCAGGCTCAGTCTGTGTCTGGGATGAAGAAGGTGCGTGTGGATTCTGGCTGCTGCTTCTGAGTAAGTTTATAGAAGAATTTCCCAGGAAAGAAATGCACTCACCAGGCCAGATTTTGCCATGAAACCAAACCAAACCAAACCACTCCTGTTCAAATAAACTTGCAGCCTAACACTGTACAAGCCCAGACTCACCGGAAAAAGCTAACAAAAAAAAAAAAAAAGGCTTTAATTTAACAAAAGAAGGTTGTTTGCCTCCTGGAGTCCCCCTTTCCTTCTTGTGGAGGAAGAGAAACAATAACAGGTGCCTGCAGATGAGTGGGTGGTCTGAAACTAATGAATTCTTCAGAAAAGTCACAATATACAAAGTCAGGAAATTTTTCCACGTGAAGGAAATTCACTGGAATAATAGAGAGAGGTGAGGACAGAAGAATAACATGAAGAAATTGTTGCAGTTGGCACCAGTGGTGAGAGAAATGCGGTGGAAAGCAAGAGGAGAGGAAATGAGACTAGTGTGGGTATCGCAGGGGGCTTTGATGCCGAGGCCCTGGATCTTCGACTTGGCAACAGGCAAAGATACACTGAAGGATTCAAAAGGCAAAAATAGCTCTTGCTACTGACAGCAAGGGGAGATAATACAGGACAAACTGGAAATAAGCAATGTCCGTGACTGGGAGGCCAAGAAGGAAGAGCGCCTTGTACGACACGAGCTGAGCACTTGCTCAGTCTACGAATGGGTAGGAAGCCCGATGTGCCCTTTGTCAAACTTCCCGAGCACGCCTGTCCTGTGTTTCAAGCTGTCTAGAAATCAGAAGAGCACTGGCAAAGCGATTTGGCAGCAGATGACTGCTGCTAAAAGCAGCCATCTACTGCCCAAGGTATTAGGGTTGGCAGACAAGAAACGTGCTGTCAATGCTTGGCAGCTTAGAAACGTGCTGAAAGGTACCAGTCACACGGCTGAAAGAAAACCACCACACCCCCAGTAAATAAGGTACCTCTATTAAAAAGAAAAAAAAGATGCTTCAAAAGGATTTTACAAAAGGCTTCTTCAAACAACTCCACTTAGCCAACAATTATGTTAAACCACACTTTTAGGAAACACTAGTGCCTTTTCTTTGAAGGACATCCCCCGCACAGCTAGAGTAGTAGTTACAAGAACTACTAGTACATGCAACTATTTAACACCCCCATACATAAAATACTGCCCTTAGGAGGATTATATGTATCAAAGAGGAGGAGACAAAAAAAGATAAAGTCACAGATGTGGAGTAGGAAGAAGACATGAAGAGAAGAACACACTCCACTTTTTTTTTAAAGGGGGAAAAGCTGCTTATCGGCTTTGCTATACTTGAAAAATACCTCTGACCTCAGTCTGAGCAGGTTTCTTCCCACATCCCAAGCCTCTAGCTATCATCTTTTTGTGTCTGTGTGTGATGAAATATCATGATGCTTCTGCTTTCTGCTGGGGCCCTGTCTGCACTTTTCAGACTATTAATTATGACTCCCCTCGTCCTTCATACATAACCGTACTTCTGTTTTCCCTTGTGTCGATGACAGAGGTAATGAATGGCCAGCTTAAAACCTATGGTCTGTTACTTGCATATAAAAGATAAAGATATCTCTAAAACCATGAAACTGTCCACAAGTACAACTGTTAGGCTTGCCATTCTCCTGGTCTAAGAAGGCTGGATGTATTTAAATTCTCTTCGCAATCTCTCTCCTTCTGTCTCTGTCAGTTTGTCTCCACAGGGAGCTTCTGAAAGGTGATCTCCCCCTCCTGTGTCTTCTCGAAGGGTTTATAAGTGTTTCAACTCCTTTTGATCTTCAAGGTCTCAGACTGAAGTTTGTTTCTCCTTGGAGACTGCATGTTATGTCCCTGAATCCTGCTAGTTTCACTCATTATCTTTTCAATGTGAGCTTGTCTCTTCTTATGTGGGAACAATTACATGTTCTTTGTTTGCTCTTCCCACAGTCTCAGGCTAAAAGAGAGGAAGATGGGACACTCAGAATCCATCCTGTATATAAAGCGTTTTCCCTCGGTGATTCAGACGTATCTTTCATCAAATTGTTGCATCTCGGCACTAAGAATTTTATTACATCTCCTCATTTTTGTCAGTTACCCATTGTAAGCATCCCAAAACACTGTCATTCACACTGCTTGGATCAAAGATCAGCCTAAATGTGATTCTGCACAGAGAACATCATCAATAGACCCTGATTGCTGATGTTGTATTATGCTCATGTCAGCTTTAGAAAGTCCACCTCAGTAATCTGTAAATATGTCATTGTATAACTTAAATGAAGATTAGAACTGTGAACTTTCTTACACTCTCAGAATTTTACTTATACAAATGTCCATACAGGAACTCATTTTGACTAAATTAAAAGGAGCGACACTTTCTTTCCCCCTGAAAGATCCTGTTTACTTATCTACCATTTCAACACAGAGACTGAAAACTTCTGAGACAGACACAACTTCAATGGGAAGAACTGGAGTGCAACTCCCGTGCAGCTGCCCTGATTAGGGAATAGGATCAGCACAATCTAACCCAACGCAGACGTCGTCTGTCAGAAATAATTTCTTGTGCCAAAGGTTGAACAACTTGCTCCACCATCCTTCAGGCACAGCACCATTAGTCTGCAAGCTGGTGCAGAAGCCACTGGAGATCAGTATGCTCTCCCAGTACTTTCTCCATTCCCATTTCGATTTCCCCTTCTTCTCAGGAGAACAGAAAAAAACATAAGTCCTTGCAAAGTGGTTGCTCTTAAGCTTCAACTTCTGCAGTGCCGGTTCTCTGCTTCACTTAGATCTGTGTAACTCAAGATCTATGTCAATGGGACTAATGTTTGTAGGCATTTTGCAAGGTCCAGACAGAGTAGACTGCATCTCATAACACTAAGACTACTTTGAGCAGCCCTTTGGACATTCTAGTCATGCTTCTTGCTGGCCACGTAGGGCCTGTACCTCACTAGTACGCTTCACAGTTCCTGCATTGTGGCATACCGTGCTTATTGGGCCCTTGAGATACAAAGTTTTATTTCTCCTTTTACAATCTCATACATTTCCACGATGTAGCTAGTTCAGCCAGCCAGACGCTAATCTGCTTCGTAAGAGAGCTGCAAGAATCACTTACGTGGCATGAGCAGCTGCTTAACAGCACACTTCAGTGTTACACAGCACAGGGAAAAACAAATCCATCCAAAGAAAAACTCAGGAGAATTTTAGATAGATAGAATGCAATTGTTCCACTGAAATGCGTCCAAAAAACCACCACGAGCTGGACTCGCTGTTTTACTAAGTGGTTACAGCTCTGCTGACGTCAGCGGATTTGCAGCTGTTCACAACAACATGAATTTGGCCTTGGATCTGACAATCTTATTGTTTGCAGGCGGGGAGAGAGAAGGGTTGTTTCTTTCAGATAAAAGTGGGCCAGTGATTGTGCCGTAGCCCCGCTCACTGCCCAGTGGAAACCAGTAAAGCCCCTATTAGATCCCAGTTGCACATATATTATTGGGGAGATATCGACACATTGCCACAACTGAAGAAGTGAAATATCGTAGGTCAGTGTGTAACAGGCACAGTCTGACCTTTACATACTCATAAAGACTTTTATTAATTTGTTTGAAATTTGGATTCCTTTCTAAAGGGATAACACGATACGCTATTGAAAGCAGCCATACTATTCCCAGCATCCCTGCAACGTGTACTCACTTAGCACTGTCTGGGCTTGGATCCAGACAGATCTACTGCATCTTGTAACCTCCTATCTAGTGCGTCTTTCAACCCTCTCTTGGTCACCTCCTCTGTCACCCCCCAGGGGTTCGGCTGTCTGTGTGCCAAGGATCCAACCCGATACAGCCTAGCTGCATAACGGTGGCTCATACTTCTGAGAGAATCGCTATGTTGTGACCAAAAGCTGTGAGAAAGTCCAGGCAAAATAAAGGAAGGGAAAATTACAGAGGTAGGACTGGTGAATAGGGCTAGTTAAGGGCTCCAAGAGGATCCAAGAGGAAGAATGCTAAAAAGGAAAGGCATAAAATATTACAGGTAGGGAAACAAGGAGATACCACTGTCACTGGAGGACTTGGTGAAAGACGGCAATCCAGCAAACCTCGTGATCTGCTCCAGAAAGCAGTTAAAATTCCCCCAGGGATCGGTGCTGGGACCGGTTCTCTTTAATATCTTTATTAATGATCTGGATGAGGGGATTGAGTGCACCCTCAGTAAGTTCGCAGACGACACTAAACTGGGGGGGCGTGTTGATCTGCTTGAGGGTAGATTGGCTCTGCAGAGAGATCTGGACAGGCTGGACAGATGGGCTGAGGCCAATGGTATGAGGTTCAACAAGGCCAAGTGTCGGGTCCTGCACTTGGGTCACAACAACCCCATGCAGTGCTACAGACTGGGGGCGGAGTGGCTCGAAAGCTGCCTGGCAGAGAAGGACCTGGGGGTGTTGGTGGACAGCCGGCTGAGTATGAGCCAGCAGTGTGCCCAGGCAGCCAAGAGGGCCAACAACATCCTGGCCTGCATCAGGAATAGTGTAGTGAGCCGGAGTAGGGAAGTAATCATCCCCCTGTACTCGGCACTGGTGAGGCCCCACCTCGAGTACTGTGTTCAGTTTTGGGCCCCTCACTACAAGAAGGACATTGAGGTGCTGGAGCGTGTCCAGAGAAGGGCTACCAGGCTGGTGAGGGGTCTGGAGGACAAGCCTTATGAGGAACGACTGAGGGAGCTGGGGTTGTTTAGCCTGGGGAGGAGGAGGCTGAGGGGTGACCTTATCACCCTCTACAACTACCTGAAGGGAGGTTTTAGAGAGATGGGAGCTGACCTCTTCTCCCACGTGGCAAGTGATAGGACAAGAGGAAACGGGTTCAAGTTATGTCAGGGCAGGTTTAGATTGGATATTAGGAAGCATTTTTTCACTCAAAGGGTTATTAAACATTGGAATGGGCTGCCCAGAGAGGTGGTGGATTCACCATCCCTGGAGGTGTTTAAGAAAAGGGTAGATGAGGTGCTTAGGGACATGGTTTAGAAGTGGGTGTTTTTAAATCAGGGTAGGTTAACGGTTGGACTTGATGATCTTAATGGTCCCTTCCAACCTCACTTATTCTATGATTCTATGATTCTATGACTGCAGAACAGCTTCCTTTAATCATCGCTAATTGTCTGGGGTTTTTTCAAAACCAGCTTCTTCCTACCCACAAAACAAATATGCAGTCAAATGAACACGACAAATACATCAGTGTAAATCCCAGATGATTCCTCAAAGCTAGTTACTCCCAACACCACACGCATTACTAACACCAACGATCACTACTCCTTCAGCAGTTGTTCAGAGCCCAGGCTGCGCCCAGGCTGCTCCCAGGCTTTCAAGGTCTCCCACCTCCATGCTACAAAAAACCTCCAAAAAACTCAGCTCGATAGGTGACTGGGGAGAGAAGACTTAGAGAGGTTATGCATTTTATTTTCTTCAATCAAATGCCAAAATGACAGAGTTTTTCTGTGTAGTCCCTTTACTTTGCCAACTAACCAGTGTTTCCTGGGTTCCCTTTTACAGCCCTTAATATTCATCCGAGGCTCTGTCAATTCACTGGAGAGCAGGTGAAGTTCAGCTTATCATTTACTCTTGTGCTAGCTCCTTATGGCACACGCATGCTATCCCAGGAATGAAGAGAGCAACGGGACCTATTCCAGTAGTAGGATGGAACAGCAGCAGTAACAGGAAAGTGTTACAGCTGAGCAGGGGCCCCATTGGCTGGATGTATGGATTCCATACTCCCTGAATTTCATGCATCAGGTCAAGCAAAATGATTTTGCTCCTCCGAAGTAAGCCATACCATTTGTTTATGATTTGTGAGTCCCTCTATCCTGTACCTGTAATGAGCTTATATATACTTACATACTTACATACATACTTATATATACATATACTTACCTCTTCTCAAACCTTTCTCTCCTTGCATTAGTTCTCCCATACCTCTCAAAGTGGGAGAACTAAAAACTAGAGCCAAGGGATTGAGAAACACAGCCAGCCAGCATTAAGCCCGTCTATGACTGGAAATTCGTGAAAAACTATTCTGCAATAGCATTTTCATAATACAGAAAAAGTACACAGAAAAAAAACAATCCGCACAAGTTTGTGAGTGCTGCTATCTTACCCACCAAAATCCATAGTGAGTTTTCCTTCCACCCTGAGGTTCCCATGAGAATTAACCCTCAGAAAGTATCTTTTACATTCAGACATTCAAACAAGTGTTTAATGAGGAGTAGAAGTCTGATGAGTGTTAAATGATCACAGGCTCATACTTCTTTTCTTAACATAATCCAGAACAAACTGTCACTGAAATGGCATTTTAATCTTCATGTGATGCTATTCTAACTTTTAACATCAACAACTCAACATTAATTCTTACTGTCATAAAAAAACCCAGATTGCTTTTAAGGCCATCGGGCAATTATGTGAGTAACATAATACTGTTTATAATTGGATATTTTAGCTGGATATACATGACTTTGTTCCAAAGGAGGTGCCTCAATTGCACGTCTCTTGAGGATGACTCACACATTGTTTCCTTGAAGGCATCCCATTCCAGGCAGCATTTGGAATGGAAAAATATGACTTGTTTAAAAATGTATATATAGAACTATCATCACGTGTCTTGGCGGGGTGTAGAGGCTGTGAGTTTCTTTAAATGACGATAGAATCCAACATCACTATGAAGACAGTGCTGCTATTCCCTAGTGTGCTGCTACAAAAAAAAAAAAAAAATTGTGCCCCCCCCCCCCCCCCCCCCCCCCCCCCCCCCCCCCCCCCGGGTTTTTCCTACATGAGGGCAATCCTTTCTTCTCCTTCTTTTTTTTTTTTTTTTGTGTGTCTTTGAACAAGAAGCAATTCATTGGCTTATTCACATAGAAGGGTCTCAGGAATATTCCTTGTCCACCCTGGAAAATTGGTAAAAAGCTGTGAATCAGAACTGCTCATACCAACTTTTTCTGTTGATGAAATCCAACATTTGTGAACCTTCATTGGTAGGTGAGAAGGCATAATTTCACTCAACTGCTATTGTCATGCTCCTTTCTTATACCTCAGTTTAGCTGTGGTTTGAGCTCACAGAGGTAAAGGTAATTCAGATAAACTCAGTCCCTGGCTTCACTGTTCCTATGTTGTCTTATATGTTCCTACTTAAAAAAAAAAAAAAAAAAGAAATGTAAAGCTACCAAATTACAAATTCGTGTTGCAAATAGTCACTTTCAAAGAGTTTAAATACAGATTTTTACTGGAAGATCAGATAACGTTTATTATTTGCCTGAAAATAAATCTCTGAACTGCTGAAACCTTAGTTGTGGAGAGTCCAACGCTCTCTGTAACACAGGGCGGTGGCTTTACCCACTGATCTGGACTTTTGCACAAACAGCTCTACTACTCCCTGATTCTGTTTCCAGTTCGGAGGCTAAGCTACTGTGAGCTTAAACAAGTTCAGGCACTTGAACACATACTGCTTGAATTCCCCTACTTAGCAAGTGGATTTATTAACACTGAGAGCCATCCCCAATAGGAGCTATTTAGGTGTAGGTAATCCTTTTTCTGTCAGGTTTCTCCCAAGAAAAGACTAGCTCTGAAGAGAAGAGGACAGCCCTTGGTGGGGGCTCTGGTTGCTAGAACATGCAGAAGGGCAGAACATGCTGGAAGAAGACAGTCAATACCCTATTGTATGTTGTCACTTTAAGGTTATGGTATTTCAAACTCACTAAAAAGAACACATATTTAAGTCTTCATCAAGTTGACGCCCAGTAAGCAATAAAATCAAGAAGGGTACTTTTTTTTTTTTTAAATTCATTCCCCTGTGGACTTTTTTTTTTTTTTTAATCCTATGGTTATTATGACCTTGCTTTTCCCTCTCATGGGCAAGGAAACCGAGGGCCTTTGCAGTATCCAGAAGCTCCGCAGTAGGTTCAGACTCTGCTGGCCCAGCTCCTGGCAAGCTCCCACAGGTCAGGTCCGGAGGGCAGCAGCCTGCGCTACCGGCAGGCTGCGAAGCCAAACCCAAATCCTTACACTTCAGAGACAGGCTTCCTATGTTCAGCTGCTCTACTGCTATGTTGTTACAACCCGTGTTGTAGCAGTTACTGAACTGGCTTGAAGACACATCAAATATTATTTTTTCCTTGAGGAAGGGGCAGAGAAGTGGGGTGGATTACAAGTCTTGTAGACAGCCTAAATATTTATGGTTCTTCAGAGTGGAAAAACTAAATGAAGGAAAAGGTCTGGAGTTAGTCCCAAACATTACCAAAACGCAGGAGATGTATTCACCCTACGGCTGATGTTAATGACTTTGTGCAACGCCTCCTGCAGCAGAATTAATTTCATCCCACCCACTGGCTGGGGTCAGCCAAACAGGGATCCAGGGAGTCCTCTGCTTTCCTTCTTGTCTTGTTTGCTTTATCTGTTCCCAAAAGGAGATTGTTTTCAGAATATTTACATGCATTTGTCACAGTTGCCTCCTTTGGCTGGCTCTGGCGATAAATCACTCCACAATAAGCTAAAATGGAAGTGCCGACGGTGAGAAAGGACTACTGCCTGACAAAAGGCACGTACCAACCTGGGCTGCCAGGATAAAGCTGCACTCGCTCCTTAACCCGTCACGTCCCAAGCCTCACCACTGACATACAGATGAGCTATATTACAACGACAGTGCAATTAAACAGCATGCAATTCAGCTTGGGGGAATGCAGGTAGGTACGCTTTCAAAACCAAACACATTAGGTGTTGCCTCGCTGGAAGAACCTCCTTCATCCAAACCGTCAGGGCCCTGCGGGAGGTCCTTGTCACCTCACCTCCTCTGATGACCGCTGGACCATCGGCGGGTCCTGTCGCCACCCCGGCCCTGCTCGGACGTGCGGGACGGTGCCCTGACTGCAAGGGCACTGCCGTGCCAGGCTGAGCTCGTCTCGGCAGCCGCCTCCCTCCCAGGGCAGCCCCGCTCCTCCCGCTCCCCGGCACAAACGTGCTGCTTTCAGATAAGCATTACTGCTTGGGTGAACAGGCGGTAAAAATTAAACAGTAAACACAGCAGTTAACACGATGTGAAAAAGAAGCACTTTGCCTGTTGGGGCTTCACTCGTAAATTATTTTGTGGTCCAGGACCTGAATCTTTAATGCAAAGTGGAAGCAAAAAAACCTAACTTCCTTACATCATGAACAAGTAAATAAAGTATAAATCCATTTTAGTCCCTCTTTCTTCTGCCTTTAAAGCTTTAATGCAACTAACACATCTACCGATACAGAAAATTTGGCATGCCAGGGGATGTTGTAAGCCACAGCTCACAGCGTGGTAAGAAAACGAGAGTCTCCCCTCCATTAGCACTGATGGCACAAGTCTAAACCATGACAGAAAATTTAAAAAAGGGAACAATTTAATCAAGAAAAAAGAAATAAAGCCATGTGAAAATGGTACTTGGAATCCAGAAAAAAGCAGCGAGAAAGCCTTAATTCCCGACAGTAAAACAACTCTCCAAGCCAAGAAATCAGAAGGACCTCCAATAAACTGTACAGGAGGGAGTATCCTGGAAATACTTCAAACACAAGGAAACTATTCAGACAGAATTCCCCTTGTGCGCTGGCACAGCTTGGAGGGACTGAAAAGGTGGGACAAGGCGTCCTTGCTCAGAAGAGGCTGCCAGCACCCAGTAAGAACATGCTCCTGAGAAGACCAGCGACAGTTAAAACTGTGCCAGTCAAAACCAGAACATTGATTTCAGGAAGTCTAAGTTCACCCACCGCTCTTGGGAGTCCAAGGAAATACACATTTGATCTCCTTAATGCATACAGTAAGGCATCCTGGCTAATGTGGTGATAAGGCCATTTTCTCCTTGAAGTTTTTGCTTCCCGTGAGCATCAATACAGTATTGACAAGTCACAGTGACTTGTCCTGGCGCTCCTTCTGGCGTAACACAGTTAAAATTCCTATACGTAGCTACATGGCAAAAAAGGACTGGATAAATGAAGAACAGCTTTGAGGTTGTTTTATTTAAAAAAAAAAAATCTGGGATGGGTTAAGATGAAAAGATCAGAAACATTACAATTTGGGAAGTATTTTCCCACTTTGTTAGATAATATGCCCAAGACCCACACGCAATCCATTTCAACGTGTCAAACCTGCTGACAATCCCTGGTTTAATACTATCCCCAACTAAGCATCTATTTTCATCTTTGATGTCATTTTTCCACTAATCCAGTAGTGTCTGATCTGAGTGCTTGTCATTGATCTTCTGGCTCTCTGCTGTGACACGTTGGCTTGTATTTCTCTAATCCACTGAATATGAATTGATCACAAACTCAAGAGGAGAACTGCTTTTAAAAGCCGTGTCTGTTAAATATTTTAAGGTCTCATCTGGGCAATCTTTCTTTCACGCTGAACATGCCAGCTCCTCTTCAGTCAGTATACACTGAATGAAGCCTGTTACTGATCCCGAGTCACAAGTTTCTGTTTGATTTCACTGCTTCGCCAAAGTTGTTGGCTCTACTCACGACAGCAGCACCGCTCGCACCCATCAGTCATCCACGCCAGCGTAAGTAGGGAGCACCCAGCCGGCCACAAAAGCCAACTCAAGGCGTTTGAACCTTTCACTACAGTACTGCCAGAAATAGGATCGGAATACTGCTAAGCATCACAATAGCACTAGATCTTTTGTAGAGGATCGCCTGTGCTTTTGAAGGGAGGTGGCTTGGTGCAGGAAGGAGGGAAGGAGATCTTCCTGATCTCTACAGAAAGAGCACAGGGCTTGCTTGGGAGCCTTCCTTTCACAGCAAAAGCTGCACTGCGAGTTGGCATGAGAAGTTCTCCACGTCCAGCACAAGCCTTTCCTTCTCTCTCACACTCCCTCTACGCTCCACAACTGTCCTCAGCTTCCCCATCTTCCCAAACATGGATATGTTGCCTGCAAGAGTCAGAGGCACTGCTGGTGAGAGGATGGGAAAGGAAAGAAGGGAGAGGCCTTGCAAGCCGTATTGCTTCATCTGAATGAAGAAGTGGCATGGGGAGATGGGTGAGCAGACCCAGGCTCAAGACAACAAGACACAAAACTGGAATGACAGATGTATCCATATTATCACAGGGTCATAAAACGGTTTGGGTTGGAAGGGACCTTAAGGATCATCAAGTTCCAACCCCCCTGCCACAGGCAGGGACACCTCCCACCAGACCAGGTTGCTCAAAGCCCCATCCCGCCTGGCCTTGAACACCTCCAGGGATGGGGCATCCACAGCTTCTCTGGGCAACCTGTTCCAGTGTCTCACCACCCTCAGAGTGAAAAATTTCTTCCTAATATCTATTCTAAACTTCCCCTCTTCCAGTTTGAAGCCATTACCCCTTATCCTATCACTACATGCCTTTGTAAAAAGTCCCTGTGGCAGCAGTCTCCTTAACGAGTCCATATCATTGCGACATATCACATGTGTTCAGATTCAGAACTTCTACTTTTTGTCTCGCTTTGTGAATCAGAAAAAAACAAGGCACAGGTGAACAGTTACCTTTTACAGACAGTATATAAAAATTTATTAATGCTAACATGACAAACGGGGAATTAATCTCACACCAAAGCCAAAGCAAAGTGAAGAGCATTCCTCCTGCCCAAAGAAGCACATTCACCCCTGAGAGAAAAGGATGCTGTAAATATACTAATTTTCAGTCCCAAGCTAGCATAAAGAGCTGACCATGACTGGCGCCCTGTATCCTTCTGAATCTGTACTGCAGAGCCAGGCCTTGCTAATTTTCTACATTTCAGCATGATACGCTTATTACTTCATCTTCTTGATGGAAACATCTCTACCACACTATGGATTAGAAATTATTGGATTAAGCAAACAATGTTCACTAAAACATTTCAGGATATCCAGCTCTCCTGCACCAGCCTGTTTAGCAGCATTAGTTGATCGCTCAAAATGTAATTTGGTATGCTTTCAAAACCACAATGGATACGATATTGTTTGTGCCAGGCCAATGGTTTCCCTGTCAAACTCAGAAATAAAATGTGCTTTAGAGAAGAGGATAATCCTTTTCTATTTTTAATTTGAACCTCAGTTTGTGAATCAAGGGATAAGATATCATTAAACTGTTAATGTTTATAGAGTGCTTTGAGAATAACAATGTGTTTAGACGAGAGACAGCACATTATGATGCTTTCATTTATATTAAATCTGTTACAAACTGCCTATTCATTTAAATCATTTGGATTTAATTTCTCAGATTTCACAAGGAGCTGACTCTTCTTCTTCCCAATACTCATCTCAAAATTTTGAGTAAGAGATTTTGTCCCTGAGATTACACCGTTTTCTGCCATCCCTCCAAGATTCGGGTATCTTGGACCTGAAATCTAGGACCTCTATATGTTCGGGTTTGGGGTTTTTTTTTATCTCGACATGTTCTTCCTGTGTGGCTTTGTTTAATTACATACAGCAGTGCATGTACACACACATAAATGACAGCTGGCTTTCATCAAAAAGGAATATAGAATCTTATCTCAGCTAAAATGACATTTAATCTTAAGAGTATTTAAATTTAAACTAAACCTAGAACTCTCTTCCATAGCATGCCAGCTCCTTGTTGGTGAGGCAACAGCTCCCACCTGCCTTGATATCACACTGTGCCCTCGGTTCACCATCCCTTTCGGAGCAGCCGGCCCTCGCTGCTCTCTCACAAGCTGTTCATCTCCTGCTGCAGCCTGAAATAGTGAAAACTTCCCCAGAGAAACTGGCCTTGTGGTATGTTGCCTCTTACAGAGTACGGAGGTTCCCCGCATCACAAGTTACCCACAGTCTGAAATCCCACTGAAGCTGCTCGCAGGATTTGGGTATGGCTGACTCCCCATTTGAGCCTGATCTGGATACGGACATCATGTTAGCTGCGTGCCTTTCTTACAGGCACCACCCTGGACATCTCTAATGCTATGACTAATGCTACAGGTCTATGCTACATGCCTAATGCGATACACTAATGCTAATCATTAGGTCAAGTAACCTTGCCCACCCCAGGGACAGCGCAGTACAAAGGAAGGTAACACACGAATGGTATCAGTGTACAAAAGTGCTCATGTGGTGTCTATCAGCGTAACAGGAGCCAGCAGTAAATTGTCTGCTTAAAAGCAGCTCCCCAGAGAACGGCGGGGCAGGCACTCGCTTTTTTCAGCTTTCCTCACCACAGCTCTTATCAGCAAAGGAGCCAACCTTGGACTCGGGAAGCTGAGCTCCTTAACTCTGCCGACTGTGCTCCCAGAACAGGGGAATGCACTCAGGGTCCCAACACAGCTGTTTTTGCGTATCCCACGCAGAAAGCAGACATCTTATGATAGGCCATTACTGTGGCAAGAGAAGTGTAGGATTCTCATTTTTACTGTTATGTAATAAAACCTGGAAAATCAAGTGACAGCTGTGTCAGTGTGTTTATTTCAATGAAATAAAGGATAAATGTGTTAAAATTCTTACTGCTTGCATGTAGGAATAATTATTAGATGGCAGAACCACAGAATATCAAACAGAATACAAAGTCCATCTTGCTAAGGTTTACCATAAGGTATGTGATATCTGGAACAAAACGGCTCATTCTTTTAATTAACAAAACAAAACCTCACTTTATTCCATGCAGAAATCTCTCTCCCTTGTTATCTGTGGAATTAAATTAGAAACATCATACAAACATGCAAACAGCAAATTCACACTGAAATGCAGCTTTGGCTGTCACAACCCTATCCGAAAAACAGGGATCAAGGCACAAGTATTTTGGCCAATGCACTGTTTCTGGAAGAGGGGCGGATGCAGCCACCAAGAAGGGGAAGTGGTTGCCTCTCCTTCACGTTTGTTTCCCTTCTCACTCCATGTGAGCCTGATACACGCTTCCACCCTGCCAACGGAGGCTGAGGCCCCTCAGGTGAGAGCTGGCACGGTCTCCACCTGCGCAGTCCAACTTTTCCCCCTCCCTCACCCACCGGGACAGCCAACACCCCACCGGCCCCTCAGGCAGGGCAGCTTCAACCCCCCCAAACAGCACCATCTCTGAAACCATAGACTCGTCTCGGTTGGAAGGGACCTTTAAGATCACCGAGTCCAACCATGAACCTAACACTGCCAAAACCACCACTAAACCATGGCCCTAAGCACCACGTCTACCCACCTTCTGAATGCCTCCAGGGATGGGGACTCAACCGCTTCCCCGGGCAGCCTGTACCAATGCCTGATAACCCTTTCTGTGAAGAATTTTTTCCTAATATCCATCCTAAACCTCCCCTGGTGTAACCTGAGGCTGTTTCCTCTTGTCCTATCACTTGTTACTTGGGAGAAGAGACCGACCCCAACCTCACTACACCCTCCTTCCAGGCAATTGTAGAGAGCGATGAGGTCCCCCCTCAGCCTCCTTTTCCCCGGGCTAAACACCCCCAGTTCCCCCAGCCGCTCCTCACAGCACCTGTGCTCCAGACCCCTCACCAGCTTCACTGCTCTCTGGACACGCTGCAGAATCACAGCACCTTTCTTCTAGTGAGGGGCCCAAAACTGAACACAGTATTCCAGGTGGGGCCCCCACCAGTGCCGAGTACAGGGGGACGATCACTTCCCTACTCCTTGCTCGCATCGCACGGGCGTGCCCAGAACCGCGCACCCATCCCCGAGGGAATCACCCCAAAACCGGGCCGGGCCGGGCCGGGCCTCCCCGCAGTGCGCATGCGCACACCTCTGCCCGCCCCCCCGGTGACGCGCCCGAGCCTCTCCGCTCATTGTTTATCCCGCGCGGGGAGGGGGGGGGAAGCCACGCGCCGGCCGATGGCGTCAGAGCGCCTGGCCCCGCCCCCCGCGCACGGAGGCCGCTTCCGCCGCGGCGAGCGTCGGTCCGGCGTCGGCGGTGCGGCTGGGGCGGGCCCTGCCCTGACAGCCCGCCCGCTCCCCGGTCGCCCAGCGTCGGGAGACGGTGGTCGCCGCCCGGCAGCTGGCGGGCGTCGCCCCGGCGGCGCGTGTACTCCCGGGGGGGTGGCGGGCCCGCCGGTGTCCGCGGCCGTGAGGGGGAGGGAGCATGGCAGCCCCCGGCTCGGAGAAGAGCAGCAAGAAGAAGACGGAGAAGAAGCTCGCCGCCCGCGAGGAGGCGAAGCTGCTGGCGAGCTTCATGGGGGTGATGAACACCATGCGCAAGCAGGTACGGGGCGGGTCCGCTTCCTTACCGGGTGGCGTCGGGCATTAGCCCAGCTGCCGCCGGTGGCCGCCCTCCCCCGGTCGCGGTGTCGGCGCGGCGCTTTCCCAACGGAAACCCGGGGGGAATAGGCGGATGGGGGGTGCTGGGTTTTAACGGGAGCCCGTGGGCCGCCGTGAGGGGTGCCCGGGGCGGCGGGAGGGGGGCGGCGGGAGCCGTGGTTCGGTGTCACTGCTGGCGGCTCCGCTTGTGCTTCGCGCGGAACGCCGCTGGGCCTCTCAGCGGGAAACCGGTGGCGGTGCAGGGGGGCCCTGGTGCTCTCCTCTTCACAAACTGGGGCCCCCGGGGCCGGTCAGCTTCCTAGGCCGGTAGTCTAGTGATTAGCAATCTTCTGTTTACCAGCAGAGCAAGAGCAGCAACCAAAAATTATACAGGTGTGTTTCAGTCGAGCTGTCCAAATGGCAAGAAATGCTGATTTTTAATTTTTTTTTTTCTTAAAAAGTTTAAATTGCTGGTACAAGAGCAGAAGGATAATCCATATAACTCCTTGCATATGAAGAAACCTTACTCCTCCTCGGAGCTGGCTTGATGGTGATACTATGGTTCGTTTAAAAACACTGATGTGGAGCCACAATTAAAGCTGCCACTGAAGCCAGCTGTTCAAGAACACCTGGGGGCTTTGTGCTTGGCACTGTCATGCGTTGTGTCTTGTAGGGTTTAGTTGCTTGTCTCCCAGCCTTAGTCTTGCCAAAGGTTCAGTCCAGCTTTTAATCCTGTGTTCATCAGCGATGTGGGTCCTGGCCTAGCAAGTGATATCAGAGTGTTGATTCTGCTTTTCTCGAGCACTTCAGCTCTGTTCTTCTCTCACTAATAACGCAGTCAGTTGCATTGTTTGCATAAACCATTTCACACAACCAAGCTCCTAGATATGAAAAACCAAACTGGTTTCAATGACTTCAGGTAGTGGAGTTGAGACTTAAAGCCTGTGGTCTACTTCTTTGGTGTACGCTTTGTTTCTGTTCTACTTGAGTAAACATATGCCAAGGTGTAGCTGAGTTCATCACTGCTTAGCTCATAGCTCCGTCGTTGTTGATGAGGGGATGCCAGATGCTGTCATGTTTTGTAAGTAGACAGAGGAAATATTGCCCTCCCTTAGATGTGTGTGCAGCACAGGGGAATGGGAGTGCTTCACTGTGTCACTTCTCCAGTATGTGGCACCGCGTTGTTGTTCTGTGTAAGTGCCTCATCTTTCAGTAGTGCCAACTTTCATCTAGTTACAAGTTACTCTAAACAGGGAGAGGGAGGATCAGGATTAGGTGCTGTGAAATCTGTGTGTATTTCCAATTCAAATTCCAAAATCTGTTATGCCCAGAGAGGTACAACTCTGAATTTTGCCTGCTATCAGAGTTTCCTGGAAACTTCTAATCTGACCTCAGGTGGTGGCTTTGCATATCCCACCCAGTGCTGACTGCTCCAGAAATTCTTGTGTAGTTCATGACAGTCATGCTTCATTTAGGAGTTGTTTGTAAGAGGAGGTTAACTATTGCTGGGGGGGCAGGAGGAGGTGTGACTATATAGGGTAAAACTAGGAAGTCAGCAGGAGCCAGAGGAAAATGTACTAGTTCAGCTGATTAGTTGTGCTAAAGTTTAAGAGGATTTATAGGCAGCTCTTTCTCCTTGTGTTTTGCTAAGTTAAGAACTGTGCTGTGGTTATAAAACCTAAATATGATGTGAGTTAAAAATTTCCTGTGATGGAAATAGCCACATGCATATGGAGCACTAGCTATTTATCTGCATGAGTTTAAGGCTGTAGCAAAATGGGCCGATTGGAAAGTACAGCTAATTTTAAAGATTTTGTGTGAGCTGGGATTTAGAGGCAGCCTCCATCAGTATGGGAGTTTAGAGTTTAAACTATGGATGTGCCTGCGCTTGGTACTGGTAAGATGTTGGGGGCAAGTATGTTTAGTGCATGGAGGACTTCTTGCTCATCTCCAACGTGAAACGGCCTACATCTTTGTGGGTTTTACAGAGCTATTTGACAGCACGTGCTTAAGTCCTTTGGTGCAGCTTTGCAGCTGAGTGGAGCCAAGAGTGAAGTAATTGAGAATGAAGCTGGGACAGAGTTGCAAGGTGTTGCTGAACCTGTTACCTGGAAGATGAAGCGCCCTCATGCAAGCTCACGCTCGGGTGTGTCCTTTGGTTGATGTAACACCAGTCCTCTGTTGCCTCATTGAGGTGACTCAGGGACACCCATGGGTCCTTTTGGAAAGAAGCACAGAAATCCTCAGAAAGGCATTAGTTGAAGTGGAACAGTCACGCCCAGAAACATCCCAGGGAAAGAAATGAAAATGATGGTCTGCTTTGGTTGACGAGAGTTTCTTCCTGCACCCAGAGAGGGCTTAGAATATTTGAGATGCTTCAAACGCACTGAATGTGTCTTAGAAATGCAGCGTGGAGTTCAAGCAACAGTTAGCAAAGTCTTAGCAAAGCTTGGCCACAGGATTTTATGGTATCTTGTACTGCTAGTTTCTGACACTTGTTTTGAACCAGGTGTGCTAGGAATTTCAGCTTTAAAGGATTTCCTCTGAAACCTCTCTCAAATGGTCTTTTTTTTGTTGTTTCAATCCTAAATGGTTTAAGGCTACAGATGTACAAAGGAAGCTGTATGTCACCCCCCCATTTATTTCTAATTAAAACATTCTGTAAAAAAAATTACATTTTGTCCAATGTGTGCTTCTGAGTGTCTTTTCCTTCAAGAAACTAAAAACCAGGTTTATTTGAAGGGTCCGCATATATGGATTATCAGCCTTGTTAGGTGTGCCCTAGATAATATTGTACATATGTGGAAAACATTCTCACGCTGTTCTTAGCAAGTATATATTTCCCACAGTAGAAGGAATAGGAATATAGAAAGCAGTGCTGCTCAGTTTTTCTTTTTTAATAAAGAGGATGTTATAATTAACTGTAGTATGGTGTACATTTGTCTCAGTCGATATGTTCTTAGAAAGGATGCCATTTGAGAATGTATTCAAATTACACATTTTTACTCCAATCCCTTACTCTCCTCTTGTGTCTCCTGACAACTTTTACAAGTACTGTCACTTTCCTTTCTCCTTCTAATGCATGACAGTTCACATGTAGGGGAGAAACTAACTGCTTATATACAAATAAGAAATAAAAATTTTTTTTTTGTCTGGAAGTCAGTTAGTTGCTCATCAGGTCTGATCAGTCAAACCTTTCCATAGAAGTGGTATTTTTGGGATATGTTTTCTTAAAAATGTTCCATTGAATGCTTTGAACTCGTTCATCACTTCCACTCTGGTTGGGCAATATGATGGCAGTCTTCAGATACGAGGTTCCTATGAGTTTTTTTGAAAGTCAGCAGCTGAGTGGAGAAGAGCCACTGATGGATGAAAAGGGTGTAATGTAATTGCGGCTCCTGCTAGATGCTGCAGAGCTTATGTTATTGGAGGCTGGTGTAAATGCCACAGGGAAAACTTTAATCAGAGTTCATGTTATTCGTGACCATCCTTAAGTTACAAGTTCATGGGTAAACTGAACTTTGCTACTTCTCCACGTTACTGAACTTAACTTTGACTTTCAGAAAATCTTTTTCTTACATAATACTCGAGTTGCATGGATTAAGAAAAACAATGAAATTCATTAAGCTGTTTTTAAAGAAATAATGTTGAAAGATTTTTCAAAAATTCTGATCTTTGCTGTTTTTTCTTTGTCTATTTTTCCTCTGATTTAGAAAACTCTATGTGATGTCATTCTTATGGTTCAAGAAAGAAAGATTCCAGCTCACCGTGTTGTGCTTGCTTCAGCCAGTCATTTTTTTAACTTGATGTTTACTAGTAAGTCTCTTCAAAATTGATTGATTATAAGCTTTTGTGATGATATCCTGTTAGACTTGTGGCTGACAAGCTGTTTATTTTATGCAAGTGATTAATTTCAGGGATAAGTATGTGAAGATTTCCTCATTTTGTGTCCTTTTTCCCTTCATCTCAGTTCACCCTTCCGTTCCTTTTCCCTTTAACTCTCTTTTGATCCAGTGTTACTTCATACGTAAGCTCTCTTATTAGTTGGGGCCCATACACTGTATTACAGTTGGACTCCCTCCCTTAACCTGAAAATTAGGAGTGTTTACTCCCATGACAGAATTTGTCTGCTGCATTGTTTCCCATTATTAGGCACTTCCACATATAAAACAAGCTTTCAGAAGTGTAAACATTCTTGCATTTGTGCTATCTTTACAAATTCAATTGTGTAGTATCTATTTTACTTTTGTATGCCCTGCCCATGAATTGTAAATTTACCGTGCTGTAAAACACACATTAAAGTCGAGCAGACGTAAAATAACTGTGCCTTGCAATGGTCGGCTTGTAACCGTCTGTGGGCAAACTTACAGTGCTGTGTCTGGATGTGGGGAGCTCAGAGCTGTCTCTATTGTTATCAGCTTGAATGTGGAAATAGCTTTTGACAGTGCAGCGTGTGCTTCCTGGTTTTGGTAATGCTAGCTTAGCAGTCTGCACTGCAGTCTATGACCTTTTCTATTTAATGCAGTTTATCATAATTTACATAATACGCACACACCAGTTATCTTGTTTGTCCCACTGCCTCCTTTCTTTCCTGCCTTGCATGAGTAAGCCTGGGAAAACAGCAGTCAACTCTGCAGTTTTTACCAGGCTCCCACTTTGTATCATTACTTTATTTTCTGCTGTTTACAAAATGTACAATAACTAGAGTGGCTTATTGATGTAGTTTGTCTCTTAATCTATTTGCAGCAAATATGCTTGAATCAAAGTCCTTTGAGGTGGAGCTGAAAGATGCAGAACCTGACATTATTGAACAGCTTGTGGAGTTTGCTTACACGGCAAGGTAGTTTTGTTGTTTAAAGCTGATGCTTTTCCTAGGAAGTCTGCCAATTGTAAATGATAAAATCTTAAAATAATGCTTTTATGATTCATAAGTTTTGTTACCATTACAATTTTGTACTTTGTTTAAAGCCTGATGTGTCTAGACCTCCCATCCTTCTTCCCTTTTCCTTTTTACTTAATCAGTAGGAAGCCTGACAGACTAAAGAGAGCGTTTAGTTGTCTCCAGAAAGCAATTCAAAGCACTTCAAGCTCTTGACTTCAGTGTTGGAGTCAAATGATATTTCCCATTATTCTGAAATTCAGGTCCTTATAGATAACAGTAGGATTTCTTTTTATGGCCATGATAGCTGTTGCACAGAACCATTTCCAGGAGTTATACCTTCATCTCAGGATAGGCATGGTGGTAACTATTCCGTGAACAGCATTTCCCTTCTATCTCGGGTTGTCCATGCATTCTTTTGTTTGTGTTTTTTTTTTTTAAACAGAGCTTGTGCAGATGACTAGGACTGTAAACAGTACTTCTTAATCGGCTGTCGTGACCGATGGATGGCAGGCCTTTCATCTTTGTACTAATGGGATTAACTCTCCTTAGGAAGGCTTTCTTCTTTCTTTGAGAGGGATCTTGTATACTCCATCAGCGGTGAGAGAGAGTCAGTGTCAGCACCCCAGCCATGTGGTTGCCTCCCCTGGTGCCCAAGCCCTTGTCTCTGGGCTCTGTACCTTCTCTTGAAGCACTGCCAAACCGGTCGTTCTGCTTGTGCACTCTGAGCAAATCAGTCAGAGCGGTCTTGACAATGAGTTTAGACAGATTTTGCTGATGCCTGTTTGGGAGTAGGAGACTGTCAGAACACAAGTTCTGTTCATTTTCTGTTTTGTGGAGGCGGCTAATCACACAAGTCAGAGCAATAGCATGGTACTGCAGAGGGCTTGTGTTAAAGTTCTATTCTTCAGAATCCAGGACTGTTTACTCTTTCGCCTTCCTCAGTAAAGTAGAGCAAAAGAAAGCAATTTGGAAAGATCATGAAGGGAGGTTGTCTTCAGAAAGATCCTTGGGCAAGTAACAGGGAAATAATTTTGCCATTGATGTGGATTGGTGTAAGTTGCTTTTTTTTTTTTACTGCAACAAAGTAGGTAATTTTAGTGAAGCTAATTTTACACCTTTTGTTTTGCAGAATCTCAGTTAACAGCAATAATGTCCAGTCTTTACTAGATGCAGCAAACCAATATCAAATTGAACCTGTGAAAAAAATGTGTGTGGACTTTTTAAAAGAACAAGTTGATGCTTCCAATTGTCTTGGTAAGAGAAATGCAGACTTAAATTTAGTTTATTTTTTAACTTTGCTTTTCCTGAAAAATAGATAGTATTGTCTAAAAGACAGTAGTACTTGGCTAAATCCAGGCACGTGAAAATAATTTTGCTCTGAATCTGAAGTGTTGTCTCTTCCCATAGGCAACACGATCTGGTAGTTGTCTTGCCAGTATCAGGGTCCACTGACTGTGCTGGATTTCATCCCAGCTTGGCAGCACCCTAGAGCTTTTTGTTTTTAGAGAACCTCAGCTGTTTAGTAAGGTGGAGCTTTCAGTTGTTACTGTACTTGGAGACAGAATTTGAGAGAGTTGTAATTTCTATGAAATTAGCATATCTTCTAAAAGTATGAACAGGATAAGTTTAGTTTAGCTTACTTTTGGTTTTAGTTGCTCTTCATTTTGACTGAAATCCATGAACATCATTTGGGCAAGTTTGATATTTAATATGTTCTGTAGCCCTAATGTGAACTCAGTGTTACAGCAAAGGTAAACGATGAGTAGAACTAAATGCTTTTTCATGCTTAAGGTTTGGTGCACTTTATTTAGTCAGATATTAAAGACAAACTCGTTTATAGGGTTTCTTATTGACATTTGTCATGTAATTCTCCTAGAAACGTCTCAGTTATGTTATAGATGTTTGTAATATCAATAGAAATGTTTTGCAGAGTATCTGAATTACAATGATTCAACTGACACTGGTGCAGTACAGTTGTGGCTCTGAAACAACTGCCTGAAGACAGACATTATTTTCTAAGGAAGATGCCACTTATGCTTGCTTTGAGGCATGTTCAGTCCTCTGTGGTTTTTGTTAACTAGAGAATTAATTACGGTCTCTAACACTTGCATATTTTGTTGCTAATTTATAGCAAAAAGAAAGATAAAGATTAAATCAATTTTTCCTCAAGGCATTGTTTACGAGTTGAAGTGTGTTCTATACAGGCTCATAGGCAAGTCCACAGTTGGGTTTTTTTTTTTTTAAAAAAAGAGTGTATTTGAAAGAAACCATGGCTTGTTTCGCATCTCTTGAAACTTTGTCAAGAGGTCAGATTTTATCTTTGTAGTTTGCATTTTACTAGTTAGAGCAGCGTAGGCTAGTTGCAGCCCATTGGTTGGTGAGTTGCTTCTTTTCCATGTGCCATCTCCTCCACAGAAGGAGGAGGGAGACTTAGCATGATGAGAAACAGTTGCTGCTGAAAAGCTGTGTGCTTACCTGGCTTCTAATGGGAAGGTTGGAAACAGTGCTTCTCAGGAGCAGTTGCTTTTTATACCTTTATGCCAACCTCCCCTTGCAGCAGCAATCAACTTGACTTTTTTGTGTTGGTCTGCAGCTGACTGCTGCCTGTGTGGAAAAGTCCCAGTTCACTGTGATTCTTGAGGGGAATTTGGCTTGGTTGGTGACTGCTGCTGCATAAGCAAGTCAGGGGAGGTTATAAAATCTAGATGCAGTTTCTCAAGCTGTTCTGGTTAGACTTTGTTATTGTGATATGGCTCAGAACTGGTTAAGGTACTGTTATCTGCTTCGTAATGGGGAAAGAAACAGTGAGGAGATAGTGCTGAAGATACAGTTAATACAGCAAGTGCTTGCAGGTCTGACTGATTAGTTCCGTCGGGATAGGGATCAGCAGCTTGTGCTTATCTTAGTCTGTCTTGAGTTGCAGGTGAGTTATGACAGCATGTGTTTTAGAGGGGAAAAAATAGAGGCATGGTAATAAATATTAAATTGGGGTTGCAAGTAGCACTGAAACTACAGTAATTTTATTCTGTTTTAATATATTGAAGGTAATTGCAGTTCAAGTTTGGAAGGGTTTTTTCTTAATTTTTCCTTCCTAGGTATAAGTGTTTTAGCAGAATGCCTGGACTGCCCAGAACTGAAAGCCACTGCAGATGACTTTATCCATCAGCATTTCACTGAAGTTTACAAGACAGATGAGTTTCTTCAGCTTGATGTTAAGCGTGTGACACATCTCTTGAACCAAGATACGTTGACAGTGAGGGCAGAAGACCAGGTGAGACCCCTGTTTCATACCAGCTAAGAGCATTGAACTTCACTATCTTTTTTTAATCGAGAACTGGTTTAAAGTACCTCACTTCTGATATCCCTGTGGAATATGATGCACATAGTGCATAATTTTGATGTATTGTAGCAGTTGTTCCTAGATTGGGGTTCATGTGCTGTCGCTGAACGTGAACTACTTTAAAGCGCTACGCAAACTGCACCTTAATGGCTGCATGTCTCTACCTGAGTTATGGTCTCCTCTCATTTGAGCGAGGAGTTGCTTCTGATGAAAACATATGCATACACAAGTTAAGCTTGGAACTGAGGGACTTGGAAGCCAGATGAACAAAACACTGAAAGCTAGATGTGTTGACAGTGATGGATTGATAGAAGGCCCTTATTTAGGGAGTAGACACAAAAAAGTTTAAGTGGCTGAAAGGAGCCTGGAGTTTCACTCAATTAAAAGTTGTAACCTGTGGTAAAAATTACATTCACAGCTGTCCCCTTTGGAAAGCTTGATTCAGTTTATAGCATAGCCCTGAATGCTTGTTCGCCAGCTTGTTCTTCTTGCTGCAGGAAAATAGGAAAAGTCTAGATGTATCTGCACTGCAGCCCAAAGGTGATGGCAGAATGGTTATAGCTGCTGGGTACTTCTTGAAGCTTCTCAGTCAAATCCATTGAAAGCACATTGAAATCTTGCCTTTCTAGCTGTGCTGTTCTGGTGCTTGACCTAGGTAATTTAAGTTTGTTTGGGTATGTCATCATAAGTTGACTCATACCTTTGAAGTGCAACAGAGGGCTCTCATAGTCAAGATGGTATGTGTATCCACTAAGATAGAAATGGATGTTTTCCTGACTCTGAAGTTTAGCTTTCATAGAATTAATGCATTTTCTTCAATGTATCTCTTGCAGTAAAAAGCTTCAATGAAAATAAGAACTACTAAGAGTGGGAGATGAGTGGGAGATAATGTCAGGTGACTAGCATATGATAATTGGCTAGTTCTAAGTATAAATGAGTTTGTAAATATGTCATAGTTCAGCATTCTTGCCATGTGCTGGGAAAAGTTCAGGTCACAGGGTAACATTCTCAAATCTGGAAGTGCTGTTTAGCTTGCAGCCAAAATGACACTTTGGAATTTATGTTCTTGAAGTTCTCTTGGTAAGGTAGGGATGGCATGCTTTAACTTGGCAGCAATGGTAGAAATCTTGTGTAGGCAGCATGGCATCATTAAAATTCCTTTAGGAACATGGCAATGCGCAGTATGAAGCTGCAGAAGTTTGCCAGTGATACTGAAGGAATCTTATTTCTCAGGAGTTCTGCTGGAAAGTTGACATTATACTCTAACTTTTGTATTGGGGTAAAACATATATACGTTTAGCAAACAAAGGAAGGTAGCTTTAATTACTAGATTTCCCATTTTTCCTGTATGCAAATAATGTTTCTCTTGATGAAGGGATACAGTGTTCCTGTTCCAGTCATTCCGTTGAATTTCCTTAGCTGATGGAATTGACCCTTAAATATTCTTTTCCTTTCTCTACTCTCCCTTGCTCCCTAGTCATTTTGCGGGGTTATAGCTGATGTGGTTTAGCAGTTCTTCTGAATAACTCTTAATTGTGCTATTACATATCCTTCCACATTATATCTCAGTCACTCCAATGGTCACTGTGATGATCATCAGTTTCAGCTACAGGCGTAGGTATTGACACTGCTATCACATCTAAGGACGTTAGTGCCGACTCTGAAGTGGCGGCATAGTAGATAAGCTTGCTATGTCTGAGAGCAGCCTTGAAGTATCTTAGTACATAGTTAATATTGGATTTTCATTTTATTCCTTCCTGACCCAGAGGACAATCTATAGAGCAGATTTCTTAGTTACCCTCCCTGTTCTGTCTTCCCTGCCGCCTAAAAAAACCCATTATCTTTTCCTGTAAAGAGGAGATAGAGAGGGGGCTCTCTGAATGGTAAATTTACAGCAGTCTGCAGCTAAAAAACTTTAATTTAAACGGTCCCCTAAGATATGACAATAGCAATGTATTTGGATCCGCACCACTATGATTTGGTAACAGAAGCAGTTTGTCAGCCCAGGAGGTTGTATCAAGTAGAAGCTATTTCAACATTTCCAGTGAAGTATTACCTGTGTTTGTGACATGGAACTCAAAACATATTAGTCTTAACCTGATACAGGGGTTACCCACACTAATGTGAATTGCAGATTCATGCTTCCCATTTGGAGAAAAAGAAAGAATTTTTTTAAAAAAAGGCTAAATAGCAGAAGTAGTGTTGTAGGTTTTTTAAAAGTTTGTAGATGGGTTTTATTCTGTGGTTGTGCGTTTGTTTTACTTCATGTCTGAGCATTGTCTTTTTTGGTGTTTGGTTTTTTTGTTGTGGGGTGGTTTTGGGTTTCTTTGAGGGTTTGGTTTTTTTTTTTTGGAAAGATGGTGATGGATCCCCACATACTAAACTCCTAGTATAAGTTAACCTCCAACAGGCAGAAGAATCAATTTGGAGCATTAAGGTTTCATTATTTGTCTTACTGTGTGGTGATGTGCCTTATCCTTTTCTTTCCTTCTCTTGTTTAAGGTTTATGATGCAGCAGTCAGATGGCTGAAGTATGACGAGCCAAATCGCCAGCCGTACATGGTTGACATTCTTGCTAAAGTCCGATTCCCTCTTATATCAAAGAACTTCTTGAGTAAAACAGTTCAGGCTGAACCACTTATTCAGGATAACCCAGAATGCCTTAAAATGGTGATCAGTAAGTTGACCTCTAGCTAAAATCTTTCATGTTCTGTATAATTAAAAAAAAACAACCTGGAATTTTTGAAAATTGTTTGCTTTAAAATACTCTGACAACATTTTCACATTAAATTCATGTGACTGTTCCATCTAGGATGCCGTGTTTAGTTGAAGTTGGATTAGCGGATTATCATGTAAATAAAACCCATCTTATGTAACAGAGTGTGACTTTCATTTCTTTTCTCCTAGCGCATGACATGAACTCCATGATGAGTAACGGAATGGAGATTTTTGTCAATGAGTCGTTAGGGTAATTGGAAGTGTCAGTGTGCCTTTGGGACAGGCTAGTAACTTCAATATTGTTCATGTGTGAATTAATAAAAGAAATGTTTTACCTAAAAATTTTGAATATTACAAAGCTTCCCTAAGCAAATTAGAATGTTCAGCATTTGTTGCGCTGTTTTCACCTCTAAGATATGCTGACTGTTCAGCCTACAGACAGTTGCGTTCTCAAGGTGCAGATGAGATAGGGAGCAAGCTTCACTTTTGGTTTTAGACACCATTTGTGAAATTTTACCACGTAAGACAGGCCTAGATGTTGATAAGTATTCTGGAAGGAAATCTTCTAATTTCAGTAGTGGTTAACTAGTTGGCTTCATTTTAGTGTTGATCTAAAAAGTGATATGCAACTATTTTCCTTCAGTCAATGAGCAAGAGTCAAATTAACCTATATGTTGGTAAGTGTTTGCTGACCATCGACATCTCAGTCATACTACTTGTGTGACGTGGAGTTGGGTGCGTTGTTTAAGAAATAAGGATTTTTGTTTGGCTGATTGTAGTGGCTTGTAGTGTCACTAATATTTTTGCATTCTTTCAAATGTTTCGTAGGAGAAAGCTTGACAATGCAAAATATTAGTTACAATTGGTATAAGAAAATAAGCAAAGAACAAAAGTGAGGGGTTTTCATGAGGTACTAGAGATGCCTGCCTTATTAATCAGAAATTGGGGGTGAGGAGGCAGGCATGGTTGATTCCTCATTGCGTTCAAGTCCCTTCTTTCAATGTTAGCATTGTCCTCTTTAGACTCTGAGTCCTGCCCTTCCTTTTCTTTGGGCTTGTTTCCTTTTGCCTATTTCAATGCAACAAATTTAGTTGCTTGTTAATAATGGCTAAATGAGCTGATCAATAAATTGCTATACAACGTGAGTCCATATCCACGTCCTGTTTTCACATGGAGCAGGCAATTTGAAATGGGGTGTAAATCTGGATGCGTGCTCCCATCCTCATCTGCTGCTGTGCATTCTCTGCTTTTAAATCAAAGCTCTATAGATGTAATGTAGAAACTTGGCTTCCCCCTTTTTCCCATCCCTGCCTCTGAAACATCCCTTTCCACGTATGAGCTACGCTGGTTCTGCAAGACTTGTTGTCTTCCTTCCAGGTGGGATGCGATACCATCTACTTTCTCCAGAAGACAGAGAAGAGTTAGTGGAAGGTACGCGGCCAAGAAGAAAAAAACACGATTATCGCATTGCTTTGTTTGGAGGCTCACAGCCCCAGTCCTGCAGATATTTTAATCCAAAGGTAATCGTTACCTCAGAATGCATTAAGATTCACTGTTTGTAATCTTACGTGTTTTATTTGCTGGTGATATTAACTAAGACGTTAGTCTACTAATGATCTACAAAATGGTATTAGGAAGGATGTGTTCTCTGCTTCTTGGGTATACAGTTGGAAGAGTACGGTTAATTAGGTATTTTCAAATCTGTGTATCTAGATGTAATATTTCATTTTGAATAGAATTATGTGTTTGTTTATTGGCAGTAGTAGATACAGAGTTCTGATAAATCCATCTGAGTTGAGAATTGATTGGTATGTGCATCCCACAGCTGGAAATAAATAAAAAGTCACTGAAACATCAAGCAATTAGTTAGGAATATATGAAAGTCTGTATGCATGTGCATGCACGTATGTGTTCAGAGAATAACTCAAAGCAATTTTTTTTAGCCCAAGTTAAATTATTCACTCATATGCTAGTGTAGAACCCAGTTTTAGACTGCAAGGTAGTTTTTCAGTGCATTTATTATAAATATGCAACCACTTCTAAATCCCAATGGTTCACAATTTTGTTCTTAAGAGGATATAAGGAGAAGAATTGGGAGCCAAGTACTATGTAAATGGAAGAGTGAGTTTCTACAAAAAAAATATTAGAGATGTCCAATTTAGAGCAAGCAAGCTTTGCCTGAAATTTGTTTCAATGTTTCCTTAATAAAATCAAGCCACAGGAATGGTGTGTATTTCAGCTATGCGGACTAGAGGGTCTAGAAACATCAGCTGCATGCAGAAGGATTATCCATACTCGGTTTTACCTGGAAAGCACATGCAGTAATACAGAAAAAAGTTACTATGTAAGCATCAGGGCGCTCTAAGTTATGCAATCACATACAGGTAATATTTTGTTGCAGAAATTCTGGGTGTTCTAACTGAGCATATTAAATGCTTGTTATAATTTCAGTTTTGACTATAAAGTTCACGCAGATAAGACACAATGTGAGCCCTGTCAAATCTAATTCAGAATGAATGAGCCCTGGGGATGTGTTTTGAACTCATCATTCACATTCCCTTATGTAAGATAAAATGGAAGCCACCTTCTTTGAGCATCACTCAAGTCTGGGGAAGAAAAAAACAAACCGACTACCAGCTTTGCTGACTTAGTTTGAGAGACATTTAATGTGTATCTTTAATGGGAATTCCAAATTCCTAAGTAATGACCACCTCTTTCCTTTATACACATACTCAAGTAAGATAACCAGTACTCAGACTGGGGGTGAGGAGGTGAGGGGGAACAGAGCAGATAATTCTTTCCTTCCCAAGGTCTGAGCTGGGGAAGCCTTTGATCAAGGCATTCATCCTTTTCAAGCAGTTACTTGGTTTTGGCATTTTAACAAGTTGTAATTCACCCAGTATGCTCTGACCTTTCTTTTATTAGAAGAAAATCAGATCAAAGTTTTTCTCTTGATCTCCAGTTACTTATATTGGAAGAAAGCCAATTTTAGTCAGGATGGAAGCTAGATTTGAGACTTACTGTCCTAATCATTAATTGGCAGCGGTGGCATCAGCATAACGTGCATGTGGTCTCCTTACCAACCTAACTGATAGGTGAAATTTCATAAGTGCCTAATGTCAGTGGTGGTCAGAACTCAAAAGATGGGGTTGTTGCTTCATTGCTGTTTATAAACTAATACAAGCCTCCCTGCCCCCAGTTGTCACCATGTCTTTTCAGAAAACTTAATCTTGTTTGAAAAATAATAATCTCAGTGCATGGTGAGTGGAAGCGACAGGCAAAGACAAAGGAAAATTATGTATGTAGTTAGGTGATCTTCAGTCAGACCTAAACGATAATGTTACAAAGAAATCTGTTTTGTGAACAAAAAGTCATATATATATATGCCTACATAAAGCATAGGATAAAATAGCTTATTTTTTTCATAGACTGTTTGTCCAGGCGTAACACCAAAAAATAATCGAGTTTGGAAGAAATTTTGCAGAACAGCCTCTTGACCAAGCTTTATGGCCTTGCATGTGGACTAAGGGCGGGGGGGGGAGGGGGCGCAGGGAAGGAAAAGGAAAAAAGTGGGTAATTGGAGATCTTGATTCTAACAAGCATGTCTTCCTTGAATGTTTTCCTAGTGCTTATATGCTTTCTTGGATATTCTTAGCTAGGCTGTTGTGTCTTGTTGAATAGCTTTTACTTACTTCATTTCCAACTCTAAGCTATTTAAAGGTCCTTTTCTGGATGTTTTGCTTGAGTATCTGAGTTTGATCTCTAACTGTGACAGTAGCTTCTTAAATGCAACAAACCAAGGATCCAGAACCCATGTTGAATTAGCATCATGTGCATGTAAAATAAGTGTGGGATATAAGGCTCCGATGCTGCAAAGATGATATCATGTTTAACTCTCTTTAATTAGTCTCATCAAAAGATTATGGAGTGTCACAGAACAGAGAATTAAGGTTGTGTATGGACTTTTGCAAGGTTAGGACCTTGGGAAAGAATTGAAACTTTGTTTGTGAACTGACTGAGTAGTGACCTAGTCCTTCACTTGTGATTTTAATTAAATTCAATAATTTAATTAAATTCTTATGTCAGCTAAAGAAACAGCTCAAAACAAAGGTTATTTTTTTCCTGAAAATACTTTCTCGGTTGTAAGTGATACAAATTTCAATAATTCTAACAGTATAAAAGTAGTGCAAGAAATTTGCGTGCAAAGCAATCAGTGAAAATTAAAAATTACTCTCTAATGTTGATCTTCATTTTCTTGTTGTCAAAAAGGGTTCTTTAAATAACAGTGGATTGGATACTATGTTGTTTGTTGAGACTGTTAGCAGTATTACTTTGTATTTGTTGTCTTTGCACTGTAACTGATATTTCTATTGATGCATGTACTTCATCAAGAAAGGAAAATGATGCAACAGGACAGATGCAGACGGGCATAAAACTTGTAGAACAATCTGGCACTATTTTGAGTAGAGATGTTTGCTCTCAGAATACTACTAGAAATCCTAGATGTTCTATTAATGGTGGTGGGAAGCATTTTCTTGTATTTTCTACAGAACATTTTTAGAAAGCTGCTGCTTTTTTTCTTTTCCCAAGTTGGAAATAAAATACTTCTTGTTTTATGAATTATTGATAAAAATGTATATAGGACTTTATGGGATTTTGAGGCTGCAATATGCTTATTCTTTTGAAATTGCTGCCTCTAGTGACCAGAAATGGCTGGAAGTTTTAACTTTTTAACTGTGCAAAATCCAGCAACGGCAAGTAAAAAACTAACAGATGCCTGGCAACGCTATTTCTCGATGATGAAGGGAACCAACATGCCTGTTACGAGGAGACAGAGCTGTAGTCAATAAGCTGTTAGTGGGGAGGTTGTCCGTATTGGGCATGTCTGCTGTTTTCCCTGACAAACTTGGAAGAGGAGGTACCAACTGAAAGCGGGGGAAAAGTCTTAAACAAAAGGAGGTACTTTTTCACATGGCCCATAATTACACGTGCCATTCTTGTCACAGGGTCTTGTGGCTGCTAGGAGTTCACATAGTTTTAATAAGTGATTAAATATTTTCATGAAAGAGGAAAAAAGCCTTTCAAAGCCATTAAATACAAAGGTATAGCTTCTGCCTCTGGTGTCCTGCATCACAAGCTGTTGAAAAAGATCAGCGGGGAAAATGTCATAATGTCATCATATATCTGTCTTGGTCTTTTTTTTTTTTTCCCCTACTCAGCCCCCCAGAAATGAGGCTTGCCACTGCCCAGGGCCATGTGGATCTTGACTGTGGCATAAAGCAACTCTTCCGCATAAGTCTTAAAACTTATTTCAATTTATGCGTTTTACACATTTATGTGGTGCAGACACACTGAAGAGCATTACAAGAGAATGATATACATTGCCTCCTGCTGAAAGAGGAGGATACTACTGAGTATGCTCAGGTTATGGCTTTTCATTTGATAAAGGTGTGGATGAAATGGTAGCTATGAACTGAAGCCATAGAAGTGGGTTAGATCACAGCCCTTTATAATAGTAAAGGAAAACAACAGGATTTTTTGTAAAAGTGCCAGAAGTTTTGAGCTAGAAAATATGTTGATCTTGCACAATGCACTAAGACATTTTCTTAAGATTTATGCAGCTATTTATTTTGCCATGCTGTAGTATGGCTTTCCTTTCTAGGATGCCCGAGGACCTGTTTCTCACCATAAAGGGCCACATGCACCTGCCAGCTCTTCTTGATATGGGGGATGCTACAAGAAAAGATTGTAAGATGTTTTGGACTATAACATGCTCTGCCTCTCTTTCTTTGAACCCCCATGTAGGAGTCGCTGTTCTTCCTCATTGACCAAGGTGTTTGAAGTATGTCCTTGCTAAGAAAATGTAATGATGTAACGTCTTGTGTGAACCATTACAATGAAGGTCATTCAGCAGGTTGAGCTAGACCATCCTGAGGTGGCACAGATAACAGTTAAGGTCCCATACTTTTCTGTTGAGTATAGGATACAAGCTATGCTCATGGAATAATTGAGATGCTGTTACTCAAGAAGTGTTTCTTGTGCTGTATGCTATCCTGGTCTGCCATCAGTTGCTGAGTTTGGTGTTCTTAAGGCTTTGGGTAGCATTACTGCCCATATCTGATACACGCTGATTTTGCCAATCCATGCAAAATCAGTTTCTAGGCAACATAACTGCCAGTATTTGTGATGGAGCATTACCCTATTTCTCATGCTATCAACTGTGGATAGCTATAGATCATTTGTGTTTTGTAAATTCTGTAAATAAGCTTCTAGTTGTCATGGTAATAAAGTATGTATCAGAGCTTTTTAACTGAGTTGCTTGTCAATTTGGATATTATCTTCTCCTTTTTCCATCGCCTTTGTTTGCTACATTCTGTATTACTTTTTTTTTTTAGAAAGAATCTGTTACTATATGTAAGATGTCTTTTTCCATTCCTGTAAAAGAAAGTGCAATCCTGCTTGATTGATCACATGCATTGTTTCTCACATGATAGCAGCAGGAGGTCAGTTCTGTTGGGGGAGAAACAAAATATCTGTTTTTCAAGGAAGCTATACTGGGTGCACACAGGGGATGAGGAAATAGAAATTCATAATGTCATGGTTCATTGCAGCTAACTATGTCTGTGTCTAAGAGAATTTTTCAAGAGTACGCCTGAGGAGTATTCTTCAATAAACAGTATTCATGTTTGTTTTGAAAAGGAACTTTAAAACTGACCGTATCTAAATCTCTATGAAAAGCTCTGTTTGAAAAACACTCGCTGTGCAGGTAAGTGTTATAATCTATTAGACATTACTTGTTCTTTGTAATGCAGGATTACAGCTGGACAGACATCCGATGTCCCTTTGAAAAGCGCAGGGATGCAGCTTGTGTCTTCTGGGACAACGTAGTTTATATTTTGGGTGGTTCCCAGCTCTTCCCTATAAAGCGAATGGACTGCTACAATGTGGTGAAGGATAGCTGGTATTCCAAGCTAGGACCTCCAACACCTCGAGATAGCCTTGCAGCCTGTGCTGCTGAGGGCAAAATTTATACATCTGGTGGTTCAGAAGTGGGTAAGACACTAAAAATCTTTCAAACAAACCAAAAAAAAAAGCACAAACAAAGATACCTGGAAATTTTTCTGTTTTTTTGCATGACTGTTGAAAGAAACTGCACGTTGCCATGTTAGCCTAATGAGTTTATTTTTCCATATTTAGGATTTTATCTTCCCCACAATCCAACAATCTATTTCTGTTGTGTTTTTAAAATGGTTTCACTGATTGAAATGATTAATATTTACATTAATTAGAGCATAAAGTACACTGCAACTCTTAAGAGTTAACTAGGGACAAGCAAATATATTTTGGGAGTCCTACTCTGCTCTTGACTTACTTCCATAAATCCACAGAACTCACTGTGGTTTAAAATTTTCTGTGATGTACGGCCAGAATAGCTGCATTTTGACAATGGCATTCCTTGTATACAACATATGTTTGGCCTAATGAGGTTTTTAAGGAAAAGAAGGGGTGAAAAAAAGCTTTTGAAACTACTGCTTTTGGTGATGAAATCATACATGGCCCTGTAAAGGAATTTGTCAATTTTTCTGTCAAATGACAGAAGTTATCTTCTGTTTGTTATTCTGTTGGTTTGCTTCAGTAGATAGAGAAATACTACTTTCTTTAGAGGCTATTACTCATCATAGTAAAAAAAAAAAAAAATTAAGACCATTGGGGTTTTTTCTCTCCCCAAGAAACCTAGTGGGTGACTCATGCTATGTGTTACAGCAACATTATAATACTTATTTTTTCTGAATTCGATGTGTCGCCAGCAAACTAAAAGTGGGAACGTAGGTATGCTATATCCATAAAATATAAAGCTTTAAAAAAAAGCTGTGTTCTGGGTGGGGGGAAAAAAAACCAACAAAAAAAAAAAACCCAGCAAACTGTAGAGCCAGGGAGAAACATTCTAGTAGATCTTTTTGAGTTCTGCCTTGCTGTAGAGGTCAAGCAGAGGAAAACACGTCGTAATCGGTGCTTAACATTGATAAGTCACGTAATGGGAAGTTGTGACATTTAGGGAATGTTATCTGACCTCTAAAATATTTTAAGAGGTCTAACATAGCAGCAGATTAGACAGTTCCGAGCCGCCACCTAGTGTAGTAAATAGGAAATAGCACCTTTCCCATTACTTGAAATAGGCCTAATTAAGGCTCTATTGGGAAACTTGGAACCCTACAAAATCTCGTAAATCTTCCAAGTTTCCCACGTGTCAGTACATGAGGGAGTATGATATAAACTTTGTACAGTTTATTTTCTAATAGATTGTAATTAGTTAATTCAACTGTAATGGAAACTTTAATTTAGGAGTTTTCTTTTAGATCTACCCTCACGTTACTGCTCAGTTTCACTTTGTTTTCCATAAATATTATTCAAGACAGAATAGTAAAAGCTAAAAATTAATAATGAAGTTTATTTTGCCTGTACTTTTTTCTTTGGAATCTAGGGAACACTGTTTGGAAAAGTCTGTCTATCCCGAATCTAGTATTTTCTAATCTGGAGCAGGCAATTATGTGAAACCAGTAATTGGAGAAAATGCTGCCATGTGTTTAGCTGTAAAGAAATCTAAAAATTGCATGCTTTTTGTCTTGATTGAAGAGTTTGGAAAACAAATTACTATGCCAGTCCATTACAGAAAACAGAGCTCACTTCCCCCTTTTGAATTGATGGGACTACTGTTTTATTTGCAATAGCTAGTAGAGTTTGAAAACTAAAGATGCTAAATTCTTCCACTATCTTTAGGTGCAGGAAAAATATTTAACTGTACTGACAGCATACTGAGAATGGAAGCTTTTACCTTTTTAAAAAAGAAAAGGCATTAGAGACAGTTCTGCTGTATTTCCCATGGATGAGAATTCCTACAACTTCAAAGCAATAAGGATGTGTATTTACATCAAGGAAAAAATATATCCCACTCTATACAGTTCTTCGTGATATTGAGAATTACATGGTAGGAGTAAACAAATGCACAGTTTATAGAAGTCTGCTCCTGTATTTGGGGTCTGGAAACATAGTACTGTTTTGAGGGTTCAAATCCCCAGCTGGTAGCGAGCGCTGCTAGTGAGGCGCACTTAATTTTTAGAAGTAGAAAGCCAAGGAAAAAGAGGTACAAGAAAAGGTACCTTTGACTGTTTTAGGTGAATTTATCTGTTGAAACAGGGGAGAAGGATCCTGGGTCTTTTCTGAGAAAGTTGTATCCAGCCTTCTCTGCTTTGGCTGTGGTTCAGCTAGTTGTCTGAGCACAAGTCTTTTAAGCTCCCATCTATCTTCATTAGAAAAATTGCTTTTGATTTCAGGCCCTTGAGGGAGGAGTACAAAGACTTTGCACTTCCAGAAAATAAGTATCTGCCAGTCCCCAGGAAGAAAGTAAAATGGTGAGGGGTAGCTGTCTTGTGGTTGCTACTAATTCAGGAGTATGTTATGATGTAATCAAGCTATCTAATTCCAAAGGCAACAAGTATTCTGGGAACTGGGCAAGTCACATCGCTTAGAGAAAAAAGACTCGTGAATCTGTAGTAAGTTTACAAAGCTGGTTTCATCTTCACATCTGAAAGTTAATATATTTCCAACTACTGAGAGTAGCATGAGATGATGACAATGATTTGTAATTTATATACATCTCTGTTCAGTGTTTATTCCTGCCCTAAAAAAAAAAAAAAAAATCCTCATTACTTGTTTTTGGTTTTAACCACAAATAGCAATTTTATAAGCTTGCATATTTTGGAACAAAAGAGTCAAAAGAGTTACAAGTATGTACTTTCTGAATAGTCCCAAGTTCCAAGTTGGTTAGTTCTTTTGGAGATGGGAAAGCAGCTTTCCCTTTTTAACTAATAAATAAAGCATCAATTTGATAATTACTGTTAGACTCTTCTCTTGAAAGACAACCATAAAGATTAATGCCACTTTGGTGGGTTTCTATTTTTTTAAGGAAATTCTGCACTATATTTATTTGAATGCTATGACACGAGAACAGAAAGCTGGCACACGAAGCCCAGCATGCTGACTCAGCGATGCAGCCATGGAATGGTAGAGGCGAATGGTCTCATTTATGTATGCGGAGGAAGTTTGGGAAACAATGTTTCTGGAAGAGTCCTAAATTCCTGTGAAGTTTATGATCCAGCCACTGAAACGTAAGTATTGTGTCAGTTCTGATTATTTTTGGTCACTTGTGGCTTTGCTGGCTCTGTAAATAACTGAAGTATAGATGAATAGGAATAATTGCATGTGACAAGAAATTTTCCTGAGTTAAGCAGTAATAAATTGGTAGTTTTATTTAAAAGGCAGTTTTTCTGAAGCAGCTTTCTTCCGTATTTGCGGACCTGCTTTGGCAGGGGGTTGGACTAGGTGATCTCCAAAGGTCCATTCCAACCCCTACCGTTCTGTGATAGTTCATTTTCCTAACGCTAGGATTTATTTACGTACTTTATACTTATTTTCCAGGAACTAAATTGTGAGTTTTCCTGTTTTGTTCGGTTTTCTTTTTTCCCCAGGTGGACGGAGCTGTGTCCGATGATTGAAGCCAGGAAGAATCATGGGCTGGTGTTTGTAAAGGACAAAATATTTGCTGTGGGTGGACAAAACGGCTTAGGTACTTTAATTCTATTAATTCTCTAGCTGGTCACACAAGCTCTCACGGGGGCCTTTTTTCTTTTGCAAAGAACTTGTTCAGCTCTGTTCAGCTGAAAAACTTTGAGCAGTATGATAAAACGTGGTGTTGTTGTCACGTCATTGTTGCCTTCCTTCTTTCACCTTCCTACTTCACTGTATCTTATTTTTTAAACTCTCTTACTAGTGACAGTACTGTCAAATTCGGATACGCACCCATACTGTAGTCCAGGTCTGCAGTAGTTAATATGGCTAAACCAGTCATCTGAGAAAAGATAATTATTTTTTTAGTTATTCATTATGTATTTTGAGAGACAGGTAAAGACGTAGCCACTATTTTAGGAACTTCAGTCTAAAGACTTAAAAGCTAGTCAGCTATTTTTAAGTGGTGAAAAAGAGAACATTTTTTGACTGCCCTACTTCTGAAATACAACTTACTGTCATGGGCAGGTCATTTATGATCTGCCTATCTCCTCGTCTTTAAAACTAGAATAGTAGTTTATTTCCCAGGAGAATTGAATTTTAATTACACAGGGTTTCTGAAGTGCTTTTCAAAATGGAAAATTCTCAGCTATGAGGTTTATTAATCACTATTTATGGTAACTGGAATATTTGATTTCAGATTAATGATATTTTAGACTATAGCTTGTATTTTTAATTAGCTACTAAAATGATTCCAGCATGATTGATTCCTAATGCAAAAATATCAGTAGATGCATTTTTGCACAAACATTATCAATCAGTTATAGCCAGAGCTGCCATCTTGCAAAATGTTAGCGTTCACTGAATTCTAATTTTAGAAGTGTGTACTATTGAATCAATAAGCTAAGGTGGTATTTTGCTGTTCATATCCTGTAGCCTGATTAATTGTTGTTATTGTAATATAACAGGGAAAAGTTATATCTGAGGTGAAATATTTGTACCTTTTACCATTATACAAAGGTTTCTTAATCTCTCAGATCTATTAATTCAGAACTCAAAGTGAAAAATCTGTGACTAATATTGCAATTGTTAAATAGGGATAACAGGATGTTTATAAATATTGTGAAGTGTAATTACTAGCCTATTTCCTAAAGAAGCAAATCTTAGTCACAAAATCTACTTTTCTCTAACAACTTTTGATCCCCTTGCCCATTTTCAAAAGGACTTAGGCTTTTAAACTTCAGTTATTTTAATACCATAATGAAGAGGGACATCCTCTATCATGAGGACGTTAATGACCAAGGTAGGTAAAGGTACTGGTGACCCCTCTAGAATAAAACGCCCTCACTATAGGGAAGTTTCAGGTGGATTCGTGCATTTTAGTCACTAGCCACAAATCCGTAAGAAATTTGGCATTGTTCTTCTGTTCATGAAGTAACATGTTAGAATCTCTAGAAAGTGTATAATGTGAAATTTGTTACATCTCATTTTCAGTCTCCTTTTGACTTTTCTCTGTTTCTGTATTTATAAAAGGGTAAACTGCTAGGTTAGAAATCCGAGGCCTTTTTTTCAAGTGTTTTTTTACTCTCGGATTTATGTTTTAATCTAAACCTTGAAAATAAAGACTAAGTTTAATGAAGCATTTGTATGCTTTATTACATGCTATTTCAGTCCACACGGTATAATGTAATAAGCAGTTATCTATTTCATTGCTTTGTAGGTGGCCTTGATAATGTAGAATATTACGATATCAAGATGAATGAATGGAAGATGGTGTCTCCAATGCCATGGAAAGGTGTAACAGTGAAGTGTGCTGCTGTGGGATCTATAGTCTATGTCCTGGCTGGTTTTCAGGGTGTTGGTCGATTAGGGCACATTCTCGAATATAATACTGAAACAGACAAGTGGATAGCCAACTCCAAAGTCCGTGCTTTCCCAGTGACAAGTTGTTTAATCTGTGTTGTAGACACTTGTGGGGCAAATGAAGAAACTTTAGAGACCTGAAGACCTGTAGGAGATGCTGAGACATTCTTCAAGGACTTGGGGAAAGATGGCTATTGGTGCTTTGCTTCCATGTTTTACTGAATCTTGTTAAACTGAGTAATAGGAAAACCTGAGATGCAGTCTTTCAATTTGTATATACAGCATATTGTATAACATGGATTTTGTCACGCCCGTTTTCTTGTCTGTTTTAAGAGATGGGGATGTGTTTTGAGAATCCACTTACCTAGCTGAGATCATATGGCATCTTCCTCTAAAAGGGCTCTGTGTGTGGCCTTGTCAAAAATACACCCAATCCAATTATTTAAAAGAACTCAAATCATTTGATGAAGACAAGATTTCTGGTTGTTGTGGTTTAACCCCAGCCAGCAACTAGGACCATGCAGCCATTTGCTCGCTCCCCTCCCTCCCCCCTGCCCCCCGCTCCCTGAGTAGGGTAGGGAGAAAAAGGGTGGAAAAAAAATCCCAACAAAACAAAAACTCATGGGCTGGGATAAAGACAGTTTAATAGAACAGTAATGAAAGAGAAAAGAGTAATAGTGGTAAAAGAATATACAAAATAAGTGATGCAATACAATTGCTCACCACCTACTGATCAATTGTCCAGCCGTCCCAAGCAGCAATTGCAGATTTCTGCCCCCCACCCCAGCCAACCCCTATTTATATACTGAGCACGATGCCTGGAGTATTCCTTTGGCCAGCTTGTCCTGTCTGCTCCTTCTCAGCTTCTATGGGAAGCTGAAAAAGTCCTTGACTTACTGTAAGCATTACTTAGCCACATCTAAACCAATATGTATTATTCTCATACTAAATCCAAAAACACAGCAGCTACTAGGAAGAAAATTAATTCTATCCCAGCTGAAACCAGGACACTGGTTAAATGACACTTTACTGAGCTCAGTTGCAGAGATTCTTCATTTAATAAAGGTGAGTAAATGCAGCTTGGGTCATGAGAAATATGGGCAAGAATTTTTCTCATTTATACCTACCTGCAGAAATCTTACTAGGACGCAATGAAGATTCTTCCTCAGGAAAGACCAAGGACAGCAGTGTAATGGTGAACGGGGATAGGCTATACAGCTCTCTAGATCACGATAGCTGCCCTCTTCCAGTGACTTTTTTCCATCATTTGCATGACTGCGTATCAATTTTTAAAGTTAGACAGGCCATATATAGAGATTAGAGAAATACTTTGCTAATGACATCTTTGGCATTTTGGGGAGCTTTCACAGAAAAACTTTAATATTTTTTTTTTACTATGCTGAGGTAGGGGAATGGTGGGGGAAGTCCACAATAATTGTGCACTATAATTAGCAAGTTGGAAACTTGGGACTAATTTTCAATATATCTTCCCAGGCATCAGACTGTACATACTGTAGATGCCAAACCATTAGGAAAGATGGGAATAGGAGTGGGAAAGCAGAGTCAATACAACAAATGTATTGATTTTCTTCTTGAAAATGACTGTTTTCAGAATGACATGAACCAAGTCATTAAAGATACTTTATAGAAGTCTTCTAGAGTTGCACATGGTTATTAATCTCTGGTTTATAAGCATATAGTTCTTTAAATGTTTCCAGTCAACGTGATAGTAAATTTTTTCCAGCGTAGAAGTTCAGCTTGTCAAGCTATCGGTGTCAATACCGTGTACATCTTCCAACTATCTGGAAAACTATACAAACGATGTATGTACGTCTGTCCTGCTCCCATGCCAGTTTATTAATATCTTCATCCTAACTTTGTCACCTCTCTTCTAACTTGCTAATTTTTTCAGATCTGTTTCTATGAGACTATCGAGTTAACCTAAAAAGTTGGTGCTTTGCCTACCTGTACCTTGTGCATCGCTGCTGCTGTGGAATTTTAGTCTGTTTTATATCTGAAGATCCTCCAAGTTCTCTTAAATAGTATAAATTCCAGTTTTCAAAGTCGGTGCTTCTTTGTAGACTTCCTCCTGGTTTTCTTCCTCATCCTAACAACTCTGCATGTACAGAAAGTAGCAGACGCACTCATGGGCTTAATAGTGGTTCCTGCAACTCAATTCTTTATTCAGTAGTAAGTGAATGCTATAAAACTTTATTTTCCCCCTTGCTTTTCCCTTTTTCTGAGCTATGAAACAAACGTGTTGCTGGTGCCTCCAATCCTTAATTCTAAAATACTGTAAAAACTGTGCACTTTTTAGGTTGTACAGGCTGCTTTGGGTTGGTTTTTTTTTTTATTGTACCTTGTAAAATTGTGAAGCACCTTTTTTTTTTTTAACTGTATTTTCAAGGGGTTAGAAATTCTTTTTTAAGCTACTGCCAAACTTATAAGCACGACGAAGCGAACGCCTTGCGAGAGGCAGCGTGTGAGGGGGGGAACGCGTGGCCACCTTTACCCGCTGCCCCCCAAACCCGCCCTCGCCCTTCTGACCGCCTCAGCCTTTGCCCAAACCGACGACGCTCGCCACGTTCACGGCCGCCTGCACGCTGGGTTGGGTCTTCCCCAACTTTTACCTCGCCATCCGCCCCGCTCCGCTATCCTGTCGCCGTCCCTGCCCGTGTGTCGCGACATGCGGTGACAAAGCCGTGACAGCCCGCCGCCAGACGCGCTCTTTTGACGCCGGAGCCGCCCTCGCCTCAGGCCCGCGGCGGCCGTTGGGCCCGTTGCGGCGGCGGTTGCGCGGCGGCGCGAGCCGGCGGCGATAGGCTGGCGGCCGGGGCTCCGCCTCCTGCCCCGCCCCCGCCGCGCGGCGCCCGCTTCTGACGTCAGGGCGCCGGCGTTTGGCGGCGGGGGCCGCCATGGCCATCTGTCAGTTCTTCCTTCAGGGCCGCTGCCGCTTCGGCGAGAGGTGCTGGAACGAGCATCCCCGCGGCGGCGGCGGCGGCGGCGGGCGGTACGGGGCCTCCGCACCCCACTACCAAGGTACCAGCGGGCGCGGCGGCGCTGAGGGCGGGGGTGGGGGCGCGGGGCCTGCACGGCGGCCTGTGAGGCCTGTAGCCCGGGGGGCTGGAGGCGGCCACCGGTGCCTGTGCCTGCCCTCCTCCCTCCGGTGCCTGTCACGGTGCCCGCCCCGGTGCCTATGGCACCGGGGCGGGCACCGTGACAGGCACCGGAGGGAGGAGGGCAGGCACCGGTGTATCTTAACTTGGGAGCCCCTAATGTAAGCGTACTGCGAGTTAAACTTTAATTATTTCTTTCTGCTTTACGGAACAACGTCAGTGGAACTGCAGACTCGCGTTGCCAACGAGTCGCGGTTGGTGCGAGGAGGTGTTGCCGTTAGTCTGCGAGCCTGGGTAACTCGCTAGGTTAAATAATTAGGTTAACTCGTTGGGGGGGGGAGGCAAAAAAAAAAACCCCTACGTTTTCTTTTCAAAGTTATTGCCACCGTAAACACAGCCGTACTAACAGTGTTTGATGTGGTATTGTTTTAGTATCTTAATGATTTTAAAGTTGTTGTTGTTTGTTGTTTTTTTTTGTACTGGCAGGTACCAGCAGAGGAGGAGGAGGAGGCGGCGGCGCATGGGGTACCACTAACCAGAGATACACTAATGTTATCCAGCCATCTACCTTTAAGTCTAATACGTGGGGTGGCAGCAGAGATCACGGAAGAGGATTTTTCGGCTCCTCTGATTTTGGATCATCAGGCGGCAGCAGCAGAAATGCAGACTTTTCGCAGAACAGATTCTCTGCGCTATTGAACAGCCAAAATATTGCTGATGGCTATAAAGACGAAGAGGAGAGACTCCTGTAAGTTATAGTCCTGTCTCACTGAAAGCATTTAGAATGAGCAGTTTAAAAGCTCACTGCCTTACTAGAGATAATGCAGAGGACACGATCGTGAGCAGGAAGCTGGGACATGTAGTCAGAACCATAGAAAATGCTACTTCCTTTGGTTCTCTTGAGTGATGCTGGCATGGGGAGAAAGCAATCCTTGTTTTGAACCCGGGTTAGGCAGCTAGAGAACTATAATGTTAGTAAGATGGTGTGGTATTTAAGTTGTGGCAGGAGGATAGGGAAGGAAACAAAGACTTCAGTTCTTGAAAATATAGGGTCAGAGCCCCTTGGACAGCATTTCAACCATTTAAAAAACTCTGAGAAGATGGACTATTTGACGTAGTTTTCCTGACACTTAAGATAACAAATTGTTCTGCCAGCAGCAAAACTATTGAAACCTGGTTTTGCATGCATGCAAGTTGGAGTCAGTTTAGAGCAACCAGCAAGTTCAAGGCGATTACAGGGCAGGTGATGAGAAGCAACAAGCAGTGTGATTTCCTGAAGCAGCAAGGTTTTGGAACCCCTTTCCATTTTTTTTTTTAAGATTATATTAAGAAAATGCTTAACAGGCTATTTATTCAGCTTCTCAAATGCGAATGTATATTGTGTAACAGATACCTGAAATACTTAGAATCTTTGTTTGCTTGTTACTATGTAGTGGTTTGCATGTCCGCTTTAGTTTTTTACCCTTTCACTGTTTGCTTACATTTGGATTTGCTTTTGTTGGTGTAGCTTCTATTTCTCTGCTTTTGCCTTGTCTGGATTTTTATGCTTTTGATTCTTTTCCAAATAACTGATATTGAATGCTTCTCTCTTCTTTTTATTTTTATTTCTCTTTTTTCTTTTTTCCTGAATTTTGCTATTTAATACTGTGCATGTTATATTGTAAAATCATTTCAAGAAGGTTTTAAATTGTGTTGTGATCTACAGCTTCAGAGTAAATCCTGTGACAGCATATGCCATAAAAGGATTAAAAAATACTTTGCGTGGTGTGGGGTTTGGGGTTTTTTTTTTTTGACATCTGGTCTGATTTACTTGCAGTTAAAAGATAAAGTAAAATGCTTTGAAGGGACATTTATGTATCATGCTGAATAAGTGCATTTTTTCTATAGAGAGGGGAGTATTACTCTTGTTCACTCTTACTAGTGTCACACTATGTTAATTTTTGTGGTAGCAGGTAATTGAATCTGATTTTTGGATTCAAATTAGGCAATTGCTTCTGGTGGTTTTGTTTTGACCATATAATTTCACCTTCACTTGTGGTTTGGTTTTGTTTTCTAGTGACTGTGTAGTGAAAGACATGGAAATTTGGGAATCTTCGGGACAATGGATATTTTCATCTTATTCACCAATGAAGGAAAAGCCAAACATCTCAGGTAGGTAATGTTTTTAGTGTTGCTGTGTATTGCTGCGGTTCAGGATGTTTCTTACACTTGTCCACAGTGTTGTACCTGTGTTGAGCCATTTGCAAGGTGATGATTTGCCTTGTGATGCAATAGAGAGGAATATTGGATTACAGCAAACTTATTTTGGACATTCACGTCTCTGAAGTTCTGTAATGAATCCTTTTTGTGTCTCCAGCTGTAACTGACGTACAGATAACATACCAAGGCCCATTTCTTCAAAACTATAGAGGGTAATTGGAAGTATTAATATATTTTCTTGGAGGTTTTTGATTATTTCTCTCCTCACAGGCTTTGCAGATTTCTCGCCAGAAGAGTTGCATCTGGAGTATTACAACTGTAGAGCAAACAATGACATTCAGAACTATGTAAGTATTTAAAAAATGCTGACTATTTCTTCAGGTGGCAACTCTTGACTTGTTTAATTACCAAACTCTAGGAGACTATCAGAACGTCAAAATATTTTTAAATTACTGTGCACCAAATAGAACGCCAAAATAGCCGCTAATCTGTATGCTCTACTGCCTATTGCTGTCTGAGATCACAGGCTACAGCTGTCAGATCTGGGCTTCTAAAACCGGTGGCCTAAATGTCTAGACACATCAGCTCCTGCAAAAAGTGGTAGTAACGGACTTTTAGCTAGTCTCAGGTAAACGTACGGTCTTTCTAAACCTAGACACTCCTTGTCTTAGTCTTGTTCCTGCTCTTGTGTGCTATTTGTAGAAGTTATTTGAATCCAATCTATCTCAAAAGTTTAATAGTTTGTATGCTATTAGTTGGTTTAATTGTTATAGCTGGATATATAGCACTTTAGGTAGAAGGCAGGGGAAGTTTATTTGACCTTGTTCTTTTACATACTTTTATTGCAGAGACTTAATGCTGAAAATAAGAGATATTTCTAAAGGAGTATATACATGCTAGAAGCAATTTATATGTTTTTATATATATATATATATATATAAAAAAACTTATAAGTATCATTCCTCCCTTATAGTCCTATCAATACAAGGAAGCTAGCACAGTTCAATGTTGGGCCAGGAAAGGAATTAGGCTATTGGATAGGCACAACTACGAACTAATTCAAGCTACATTGCACTCTTTCCTCTTCCCCTTGGTTCTATATTACAGAAGGAATTGCTGTTGTCACCGCTCCTGCTTCATGCGTTTAAATTACTAGAATCACATTTTCAGAGGCAGGAGAGAGAATTATTTTTTGAAGAAACATCAATTAAGAAAACAAACAGAAATTATTAAACAATACACTATGCCTAGCTATTAAAAAAACCAAAACCATTTATGTCCTCACTGAAGCACTGAATGCAAGTTCATGAAAGTCTCAGTGTATAGATGATAACTGCATGATACAGTTCTCTCACAAAATGTTTAGGTACAACATGTCTCTTCCAAAGCATGTGTTTCTATTCTTAAACTGGGTCAAAATCTGAATTTTCCAGTCTGTTGTGTAAGAGCTGATACCAAGCAACGTGATCTTCCAGCCTGTGACTAGACACAAAAGAATTATTGATGTTTTTGGTGCAAGACCTTCTTGAAAAATTAAGGAATTTATTTACAAAAAGATTACTCATGCCACTCTTACGTGCATTTGGGACATTGTATGTTTTACTTGGTTGGTTTTTAAGGAAAATTCAGTTAGGTCAGGCTTCAAATAAGGTGTGTTGATAGACTTAAATATAGGAAACTCAGGTTTGAAATTTCTGACAAGTAAGTTATTTAATGATTTTCCAGTTTCTTGTTTAATCACAGTTATCTGATAGACATAGGTGCTACTTGTTGCTGTGTATGTTCTGTGCAGTAAGCTGTTGGATCACATTAAAGGGGCTGATTTAAATTAAGGAAGTTAATTTCTGCAAAGCTAAAGATTTCAGGATGATACTATTAAAATATTATTTATATATTATTAAATTATAATGTTTTGATAGTGGGCATTTTTTTTCTGAAAATGGGGGAGAAGCTAGGGCAAATCTTAGAGCTTCAGCTTAATGAGTGAGCAGATAAGTGGACAAGCCAGAAAGTAAATAAGGAGTTTGTTCTCTTGTACTTAAAACTTACATATTTTGTGTGTAGTTTGTTTTCTTTTTTTTTTCCCAAGCACCTAATTCAGATAGTGACGGAACTTAGATTTAGAAAGCCCCAGGACATTTTCTTAATCTTACTGTTAAAAAGTTGATTTAAGGGCAATAGTAAGAGAATTGAAAGGAATTCTGTGTTAATAACAAAAATTTCAGCTTCTCACTGAAGTTTCAGAAAAGCAACAGTCTTGTCTTTGTCGCTTAACGAAGTTTCTTTTCTAATTATAGAAATCTCTCAATTTAGTTTTCAAATCACTGTATTTTATTATTTAATTCTTCACTAGTAATAAAAACATGCTGTTCTTTTCCCCCTTTTTAGATAAATTCTATCCAACAGTTAGCAAAACAATGGAAAAATCGGCTGCTTCAGTTGAAAACTTTAAATGCATCGACAAAAGCAGCTTTGGTAAGTGTTAATGGAAGGTAAAATGTTTCTGATGTAATTTTTTTATTAATCTTGGGCAAATGTTTTTCTTAGTTTCGTGGTTTTTTTAGACACATCCTACCAAACTGTCTTGCAAATGCCAACGTTAACTTCTGTTACAAAGATTTCTAAGACATGGTAGTTGTAATGTGCTACCTCGTTTTTAATGAAGAGATCTTGCAAGTGTTCCATAGAAACTTCAGCTGTTGTCAAAGTATTTAACTACACTTCTGTTTGTTAGCTTTATGTGAATAGGTGATAGGTATTGCTTTGAAGGTTGCAGGATACTATATTTTACAACCAAATATACATGATTCTTTTAGGGCATCCTTGTTTGCACCTAAATAGCCGAGACATGATAATGTTCGATTCCTAGATTCATTGGCAATTTTATGGTAGACCTATGAACTGTTCTGAAAATCTCAAATACAATGTGTTATGTTCTGGCGCTGCAGCCTTGAAAAACGCTGGGTGTGAAAGTGTTTGGCTGACTGGTGGCACGAAGACCTCGACAGTAATCTTAGAATGCTCCTGCGAACATTAGAGAGAGTGGGAAGGGTGTGAGGAAGAATTACAGAAAAGAGTAACAATTGCTGTTTGAAAACTGCCCCGTCTCTTCATGTGTTTTTTGTAGGTGATAGAAATGTGACTGAATATTCTAGTACTGCCTGAGTCAGGTGAACGTGAAAGTCTGCAAACGCAATTTTGGGTCTTACATCCACCTTTCACTGGAATCATAAAATCAGTGAATTGCAGGCAGTTAACTAAGGAAAGGAGTGAATCAGGATGGTGCCATGTTAGCAAGGAAGCAGCTGGATCCCAGGTTTGGAATCCTATCTTTGGAAGCCACATGAAAGTAACCATAGCTTAGGTTTGGGATCCGGTTCAGTACATGTATAGTAAGAGGCAGATATCCACCCCACCTTTTCTTCCATGTGCTGATGTTGACTCTCCCAAGGTATAATCAGCAGACGAGACCAGAATTGTCCTCCAGGCCATTTTTGGATAAATGGAGCATTTTGGTAATGCTAGAATGAGAAAATGATAGGTGGGAGAGAAACTGTTTGGATAAAATTTGAAGATATAAAGAGTAATTGTTCCTGGGAAGGTGACACACACTTGTGAATGTAGATGTGTCAGGAAAGAATGCTTGAGTTAAAGCCAATATTAAATAATCAGGGAGACAGAGTAAGTTGATCTGACTGGAGTCCGCATGAAGTGCATTGAAGTTTTAGAAATGTGATCATATCCCTTTCTATATTCAATGCTGAACATGAAGAAGCGGGATTTGGGCTTTATCGCAGAAGCCTAGATGTGCCAAGGTGAAAGAACAGACTAAGTCAAAGCAATGACATAAGGTCAGAAAGCACTAACTGAAACAGGTAAGAGATGAGAGCAAGAGCTGGAAGAGGTGTTCAAGTCACTCACTGACAGAAAAGAATCTGTAAATTGTAATACATTTGTGTTTCTGGAGCGCTTTACAGAGAATGGTGTATAGCCTTAAAGTATTTTTTTCATAGCTGCAAGAGCATGCAATCGTAGTTAAAGTGATGAGGGTCTACCTTAGCTGCCCAGTCCAATTTAATACAATTTAGACTATCTTTTTGCTTCAAGTATTTATTGGAAGACATTTTCCTGCTTTGGAATCCAGTTTTGATTTATGTATTTGGAATTTTTTAAGGTATCTGAATTAAAGAACACCGTCACTCAACCGTTGCCTGCCTTTGGATTTGGAGGACAGCAAACATCAAGCTTTGGGTTGTCAAGTAAGTTTCTGCATTAAGAACCAACAGTTAAACGTTTTCCTCAGTTTTTCTTCTTCTGCATTATTGAAACACAGCAGTGGTTTAGTATCACAGGTATGCATATTCTAACGTTTTTTATAAATTTTTTAATTTCAGGCTTTCCTGTGAACAGCAGCAGTAACAGTGCTAGCAGTTTCTCCTTTAAAACCAGTTCCAGTCTTGCCAGTGCATCATCTGGAAGCACCCCTGCTTTTGGGAGCTCTTCTGCTGGTTGTAATCCTCCCGCATTTGGTGTGACGTCCTCTCCTAGCGTATCCCATTCTGTTGGTTTTGGCAGCCCGGCAGCTCCATCTGCAGCCTCCTTCTCATTTAAAACTTCTGAAACAACTAGTGGTTTTGGAACTTCGGGGTTTTCGGGGTTTGGCAATTCTTCTGCTGTGAACTCTTCAAGCACTACTCCGCTTACAGCCTTTGGAGCTTTTAATGCAGCAGCGGCAGCTTCTTCCTCGCATTCAAGCGGTACTTTATTTGGACAGACTGCCAGTGCCTCTGGACATAACATAACATCAGCGTCTTCTGCAGTCGCAAACAATGCTACATCAGAAAAGTTATTTACACCAAAGAGTGAATTATCAGCTGAAGAGTTGAAACAATTTGAAGCAAAAAAGTTTACAATGGGAAAGATTCCTCTTAAGCCACCACCATTAGAACTTTTAAATGTTTAGGACTTTTAAGTTTATACTGAAGTAACATGTTTTTGTAACTTCTCTGGTACCTCAAGTACAGAATTTTGTGGTTGAGTAATGAAATAAAATGTTCCCATTTGAGTTAATTTTCATTTCATCTCGAAGTCTTTTGCAATAATAAACTCACAGGTATAAACATTTGAACATTGTATTTTATCATTTCTTGGTTATTTTGGAATGGACCAATGTCTTGCATCCAAGAAACAAACTAATGAAAATAAAATTTAAAGTTCCCTTTTATATTCTGTACTGTGAAATTCTGGGCAAAAAGGATATTAAAAAGGCGTGGTCAAAAGTAAGAGTGCTTCGGTGAGGTATTCGTGTCCTGCAGTGAATAGAACGCTAGAAAGAAACAGATGCAGTGCAAGCCTGCTCGTTGTTGGACCGCCTTGTCTTTTCCCTCTTACTTAAAGGGTTCGTGCGGCCTTTGACCATTGTGTCTGGAGACGGAGGGTCCCTGTGCGGTCTGTACCTAGCTACGTGCTTCTGTCACCGGCGAGTCCGTTACCTCTCCCAGTTGATGCTGCTCAGCTTTTGTTAGTTGTTCTGCTTGAGGTCATAATGCATGCATTAATGGAATACGGCTGGGGGGAGGACAGCCTTGACAGCCTTCATCATGAACAAGCAGCTTGTGGTTCGCTATTTTGACACCTCTCAGCTTTGCCAATGGCTTGCAAAGTTTTATCTAGTTATTACGTTTGTGTGAATTGATAGAATTTTGTTGTCTGTTTCTCAAAACTTGATGCGTGCATATATTACCATACCTTTTCTGAATTAATGCTATTAAGGTATATATTTTGCCAAGATGCTATAAAGCAGGGGTCAGAAATCTTCTAGAGGAGGTATTGGAGTCAGGTGAAGAGAATACTTGTTCTTGACCAGGCCCTCCCATTAATGGTGTAAAATCACCAAACCTCATATTTAAGAGGAAAGCAGAAGTTTACTCCAGGATATACATAAATTGATTGTTTCTTTAACACTTGATGGTAACATTTTGGTTCTCGCTATGGTCCCTATGGGCCTACTTAAAACTTCACTACAGCTGTGTTTCCTACCGAAGGTCCACAGCATACTGGCTTGCTAAAGCAGTGTGAACAAATTCAAGGTTTGAGCTGATAAGCCATGGGTAGGCACTCTGCGGGCCTAACAGAAACCCAGTGTAGATGTACCAGAAACTCACGTGTGTGACGTTATAATCCTGGGTTGCTTATACGGATCTTTCTGGTGATGGCTTTGTAGATGAAAGGCGGCATCTGTTTTTTGTTATTATTGTTAATGACCCAGTGCAGGCTTCCTGTAACTCACAAACAAAATACTGACACATTGGCCCAGAGTTCCGTTTAAATCTTATGAAATGTGTTTTTTCAAGTGGGGTCTCCAGAGCAGTGCTAAGACTTGTACAAATTAAGACATGTGCATCTGTCAGGGGTCACTTAACTCTGGATTGTTTATGCCAGTTACTCAGATTTTGACACAGGGACTGAGGAACGTACCAAAATCCGTTATGCCACTGTAGTTCAGAAATCTCCCATCTTTACATCTTGTTAAACTCACTTTTGTGAAAAGTTAGTGTTTAATAACAAGCAAACAAAAACAAGTTTGTGGTTTGTCAGATGAATGCCATGACTGACTGAACTCATCCTATTACATGCTATACCCTTGCCTGTATTTCATTTGTGAAGCCTTAGTGGTTCTCAAACCCAGTTGTATCAGAAAGCTGTAAGTTTGGTTTTTTTAAAGTTCCTATATTTGTTATTATTATTTGTATTAAAGCAGCATTCTAGCATGGTCAGAGTATATTTTGGGGTAAAGGTACAGAATTAAGTCCTGCTGATAACCTTAAGGATCCCATGGTGTGTTTTAGAGGACTGCGGATGGCTCTGTCTTACATTTAAAGTAGTAATTGTTTTGAAGTCACCTATGCTTTTTTCATAATCTCTTTTCTTAATGCTCATCCTTTTAAATGACTACTTTAACAAACAAAACTAGAGAGGAACATTCTAAGTAGCAGTTAAGGATCAGCCACCTCTGATGAATGCCAGAGCCATCTTTGCTAAGTTGAAGTGTCTTTATACACGAGGCCACCGCAAGATTTTTGAGCATCTGTATCTCCGGGCTGCTGTAAGAGCATAAAGCAGCTTGCTTTTGAACTTAAGTGATGAGCTAAAACCTTTAGTCTTTCTTAGAGTATCATCTCAGCAGGCTGTTGCTGCACTAAGAGCTTGCGAGGCTCAAGAGTGTGCAAGCACTTCAAGTGGAAGTGCTTTTGCTTAAAAAAAAAAATTAAATATTATAAGGCCATGAAAAAATCTGACTAATCTACTGTATGCATCCAAAAGAACATTGGGTAGATGTTCTGAAATGTCATTCTAACCTACAGGGACGTAAGGGGAGAAGGGAATTTTGAAGTCTTAGGTCACCTTGCCATTAAAAAATAGAAAGGTTAAATTCCTAATTTAGATTACAATAAAAAAAAAATCGTGTTTGATCAATATTCTTTAACATGCATTTTTTCAGATCATCTCACCCTCAAAGAAAAATTTAAAAAAAAAAAAAATCATCACAGAGATACTAAGACTTGGTGTTTCACACCAAATGGGCTTCTGAGCATCTAAAAAGATGGCAGCAGCGTGACGTGACTCGGCTAGCAAAAGGCAAGCTGTGTTTTTGGCTGCAGAAGTAGAGATAAGGATAGGATAGAATAAGAAGAAATAGTATTCCTCTAGTGGTCTTACTAAACTGCAGAAAATAAGCAACAATTTTTCAGTAGATCAAAGCAATCTTTCCCAACATTTGCACTGTATTTCTTTTTTTTTTTTTTGCTGTGCATCCTGTACTGCTTTTGGGATACTTGATGTCAAACCTGGTTGCAAGTACAAAGGTGCCTAAATAATACCTTCCTTTTAGCTATAATCCTTTCATTTTTCTTAACTTTTCCTCTTTGCAACTGCTTTTTTTTGTCTGGTATATGGCCGCTCTCCAGAAAGTCATAATATTGTGTTGTGGCATATAAAAACACATAGAGGGTGGCAGCAAATGCACAGATCTCACTTACTGTACCTCATATCGGAGCAAGAAACATGAGGTGAATGTCCAAGCAAAGTGGTGTAACATGTCCTGATTAGCTGAATTCGGTCTGTGAAATAGGCTAGAACATTCAAGCTCCGCGTGATATTTTCAAGCACTTCCCTTACTTTGAAATAACAGGATTTATGAGTCACTGAAATTCCTGTGGTGTGGTACAAACAACTAATTTGAAGAATGATTTGAAGTTTTGGTTTCCAAGAGATCATGGATTAATCCTCAGACAGCAGCACTTGAGACTGGCTGCATGCAAGAGAAAAACCCTCCACTGCCCCAGCAGAGGCAGCAGCCCAGCACTTCACAGATGGAATTTTCTCCACCCTTTTTCCTCCAGGTGATACTGGCAGCACTGGGAGATCTCAAAACATGAGCCAGGAGAAGAGAGGAGAAAAGGTGAGCCTCAGAAAGCATTACAATTTGATCTTAAAAGTTAAGCCTCATAGTGGCCATGTGCTTCACTGTATGCAGCAATATTGGGTTTGTGTGGCAAAGTTCTACGGGGGTGGCTTCTGTGAGAAGCTGCTGGAAGGTTCTTCCCAATACAGCCAGTGCCAGCCAGCTCCAAGCCAGACCCGCTGCTGGCCAAAGCCAAGCCCATCTGCGATGGTGGTAGCACCTCTGGGATAACATATTTAAGAAGAGTGAAAAACAAACAAACAAACAAAAAAACCCCAACCACACAACAAAAAACTGCACGGACAGCAACCAGGAGAGAGAAGTGAGAGAAACAAGTGCAGTCACCAAGGATAGTGAAGAAGGAGGGGGAGGAAGTGCTCCAGCTGCTGGAGCAGAGATTCCCCTGCAGCCCATGGAGGTCCATGGTGGAGCAGATATCCACCTGCAGCCCATGGAGGACCCCACACGGGAGCAGGTAGATGCCCGAAGCAGGCTGTGACCCAGTGGACAGCCTGCACGGGAGCAGGCTCCTGGCAGGACCTGTGGAGAGAGGAGCCCGTGCTGGAGCAGGTTTGCTGGCAGGAGTTGTGACCCTGTGGGGGACCCAGGCTGGAGCAGCCTGTTCCTGAAGGACTGCACCCCATGGAAGGGACCCACGCCAGACCAGTTTGTGAAGAACTGTAACCTGTGCGAAGGACTCACGTTTGAGAACTTCATGGAGGACTGTCTCCCATGAGAGGGACCCCGTGCTGGAGCAGGGGAAGAGTGTGAGGAGTCCTCCCCCTGAGAAGGAAGGAGTGGCAGAGACAACGATTAATTGACCACAACCCCCATTGCTGGTCCCCCTGCAGGGAGGAAGTAGAGAATTTGGGAGTGAAGTTGAACCCAGGAAGAAGGGAAGGGTGTTGGGTGTTTTAAGATTTGGTTTTATTTCTCATTATCCTACTCTGATTTGATTGGTAATAAATTAAATTAATTTCCCCTGAGCCAAGTCTATTTTGCCCGTGACAGTAATCACTGAGTGATCTCCCTGTCCTTACCATGACCCACAAGCCTTTTGTTATATTTTCTCTCCCCTGTCCAGCTGAGGAGGGGAGTGATAGGAGCAGCTTTGGTGGGCAGCTGGTGTCCAGCCAGGGTCAACCCACCCCAGCAGCACAAAGCGGCGAGGTAGCCTTACATCGGAGGAAGAAAGACGAACTGCAAACAACCAACTGACTAGGTTTAAGCCTCAGAGAATAAAGCTAAGGGCATCAACAACAATAATTTAACAACAGCCAGAATGATAAGGGAAGAAGAGCTTTCACAAACATGTCTGGGGGGAAAGGAATACAAAAGACCTATTAATACAGGAGCGCTGAAGTGAGATTGATAACTCTGAAACGGTGGAAATCTAAAAATACTCAAAATGAGGGCCAGTTGAAAAAATCAATAAGGATGTAATGCAGTTACTGATAAAAGGCAAGCAGGAAAATATTTGTGAAATGTGAGCTTACTGCTGCACAGTGGGATCCCAGATAATTTGCTGTACTGGTCAGTAAGGGAATCAGCTAATGGACTTGCTGTAGTTCTGATAATTATTCAGATAAGTGATAGAGCACTGGGGATGTGTTAGCAGGCTGCGGAAATAATCTATTTTATCAAGAAAAGGTACTTATTTTGTTGATGGTCACAAATAATTTGAAGAAATTCTAAAGACAGATCATCTGGCTTTTAGTAAAGCATTTGATACGGGCACTTACGAGGTGTCAGATGCTTATATCACAGTGATTAGGGTTAGCGATTAGTCACAAACATTGACAAGTGAGTGAATGCCTTTTGTTTATTGTCCACCTCCCATGTCCTAATGTAGAGGATAGAGAGAAACTGTAATTTGCTATTTACCTGGACAGTAATGGAGGAAAAAAGCCATAGACAATTAGACAATTTAAATAGGCTTCTAATTGTATTTGGCCTAATATAAGCCAGCAGCTAAAGGAAAAAGCTATACTACTAGTATTCAGAGAGAGAAAACCATAGGGTTGAAAGTGACAGTGAGGGAGATATAAAGCCCCAGTGGTTTAGAGCAGTAAAACAGTGTGAGCTGTAGGAATCTCCTTCGCTGTGCGACGTGGTGATGCTGCGCTTGGTTCTGGGCAGGCAGTTGCCACAAGAGCTGCGTAACAAGTAGAAGGAGATTTAGAGAGCAACCAAAGTGATTGCCGGTTAGAAATGAGGACTTAGGAGGAAACTTAAGAGCTGAAAAGATACTGCTTGGGGAAAGCAGAGGCTGTGGTGTGGAACAACCGTCTTATTGCAAGGGTACCCTCTCAGAAGGGAGGAAATGGGATTTTTTTTTAAGGCATCTTGACTAGTAACCAGAATATTGCAGTACTTCCTCAGCAATGTCTTAAACAGGAAGTTTCCCAACTAGAAAAGACCTTTTCTTCTTCTCTTAAGATCTGGCCAAGCCAAAACCAAAACACTAGAAACAACCCCCTACCTGTCAGGACTAACAGCGCAGGTCCCCAGAGATGCAGCCATCACCATAAAGCGATCCGATCCCTCGCCTTTGAACCAAAAATACACCAGCGCTTGTGAAGAGAGCGCCCAGAGTGCAGCGCTGAGCGTTTGGAGCAGGCAGCTGTGCGTGCCTGCCACCCCTCCTGGGGGGCTAGCCACAAAGAGGGAACCTCTCTCTACTGAGTTTAAAGAAGCAGGTTAGCTCCCGAACACTGGGAGTGAATATGCCTCCTGGTCTCCAAACTCGCACTCGGAATTGCCTTTTTTTTTTTCCTGTTAAGAGGAACCAAGTCAAAAACCAAAAAGTAGTTCCCGTTATAAGTTTTCAGTCGGGTTTGCAGAATGAAGCCAGGCGCATTCTTACAACACTGTACCATGCAATGGGCTCCTTGGTGGGACTTACCCCCCTGCGAAAGAACAAAACCAGTTCTTAAAATGGAGGAAAGAAGAGCAAGAAGAACAACAAGGCTTCAACGTTAACTGGCCGATCAACATTTTTTGCTCAGATGCGCAGATTGCTTTGTCTTTCCTACACAGGCAGCGGGGTTTGTTCTTACCGTGTCACATGAGAGACATAAGAAACAAGTTTTACGTCTTACCCCTTCCAGCAGGCAGATCTGTTACGTTGCTAATTGCATAGTAGTCATCAGAAAAGTGATCGGGTGGTTTTAAAGTACCTGCAGCAATTATATCCTGTTCCACCTGAATTTCTGTTTCGTTATGGCAGTGCCCTCCTAGCAAACTAAATGCTTTCTAGTCAGCATCGAGTCATGCTCCTCCAAGTCTTCCGCGGAGCCTCATCTTTGCAAATCACATGAAATGTGCCCATTGCATATGCCCTACAAAGTAATTAGATTAGTTCTAATTATACAAAATAAACACACCCACCCGTATGAATCAAACAAGCAACATTTGCGTGTGTGCGTGTAAAGCCACATGCCGCACCACTTTTAAAGGGAGGCTAATGAGGTCCAGTTTTGATCTCTGATAGCTCGGCTTTTCTGTCTAACCAATGCTGTCGTGTTTTTCTCAGCCTGACAAGTATCTGTACAGCTCTGGCTTGTGATGCACTTTGGTATTAAAGCCCTCCTTATGGTCACATGAGATTTTGTTGTTGCTGTTTACTTCTGCAAGTATGAGTTTCCCTAGAAGTATCTCTAATGATGAAATAGAACTAAACCCATGTAAAACAGACATAGCAGTTTATAACCATGAGTTAAATTTAAAAAAAAAAAAAAAAAAGCCTGGCATCACTTAGTGTTTCAGGATGATAAATGGGCAGTAGATGAGGTGGAGAAGAACCCTCCGTATTCGATACAGTCTTTTGGGCAGAAAAGAGCCTTGAGTGTTCTCCCATGGCCCGTGTGCTTGCTCAGCAGCTCCCACGGGGCTGGGGACCAACAGGCCCTTGCAAAGCCAAGCACTGCTTGGAACTTCACTGTAGGAACTTGGCATAGCATAAAAGAGAGACCCAGCCTGCGGGCAGATCTGCCTGCCTTGAGATACGGCTGTCTCAAATTTCACTGTAGATCCTCCTGCCTGGAGTCTTCTTCAGATATCTCCGTCTCCATCTAACCTACCTGGCTCCTTCCTGCAGACTGATGCCTTTCCCCCCTGCCCTGCGTGCCTCCCACTCCCCCCAGGCTCCCTGGTCCCCCGCTTTTGCGCACTGGGGACGTGACTCCCTTGGCCTCCCCATGCAGGTTTTGCGGGGGGAAACGGCCACCAGAAAGCCCTCCTCTCCAGAGGTCTGTGCCTCTTCCTGAAGCTTACATGGGAATCCTTATGTGCGCACAACGCTGACGACCCTGTCGGGACACAGTATTCATTAATTATTTGAGACACCTCCAAGCCAGCCCAAGAAGACAAGCAGAGCTCTACACCACAGGTGGGTGCTGGTACAGCTCCAGGGTGACTTGTCTTTCCAGCTGGTGCTGTTTCAAGCTTCTGTCCCATTAGCGCCCTTCACTCACACATTCAAACTTCATATCACATGAGATTTCTAGCAAAGTGAATCCCCCTTAAACTTTCATCATTTTCCATAACCACTGGTCAACTCCTCCTGCCCGTGCTTCCCACGCAGCTGTCTTTGCCTGTACCAGAAACTCAGAGATACTAAAGCTCCCCCCACCCCTGACAAGAGAGCGCTTCTGGTTCTCCAAACACTTGTCTGAAACAGGTCTGAAGGTTTCTTTTCTCCTAAAAGCACACCGATACCACGATGAACCTTCCTGTGCGGCTTGTCCTCTTGTCCCCCACCCCTTCAGTAGAGAGAGTGGTGCAGGGATGGTCTCTACCCCGAGCTGTGCGGTGGAGGCAGAGGTGGTCTCAGCATTTTGTCCTCCCTCAGGTGTACAACCCAGGGAAGGAGCAAGAACCTCTGGGCCTCCACACAATAATGACTGTAGTCTGTCTGCTAACAGCTGCTTAATTGTCTGTATGTGCTAACAATCAGATTAACTTTCTCCTATTTTTCGCTTCCAAGCAATGCTGTACAGAGGATGAGGAAGAGAGGGTGAAAAAATGAAAAAAGGGCACAAAGCACTCAGGCAAGTTTGCTGAAATCCATGATACTGCCAGGGGGAAAAGCCCGGACATCCTAACTTTTGGTGACGTGGTTGAAGCACAAGTCCCTCCTTTTCACAGCAAAACTACAGAGCGATGCCTATCAAAGAGCACACATTATACAAGTCACACAAGCAACACAAGTTATTCCCTGCAGCAGGAAATACATCTGGTTGCCAAGAATAGGTCCATACTGAGGTAACCAAGTTATGTTGGACATCTGACAACATACAAGGCTGTCCCTACCTGTGCTGAAAAACAGGGGGCTCTCTCTGACCTTTTCTTCTCTATTTATCTACTTTTGGTTTGGAAAAATATTAGGTAACATTAGAAAGATTAGCAGAGTGTCTCAATATTAAATACAGTACTGGAGCACAAACAAATAAATGTGCACAAGACGCTTCTTGATCACAGCTGCAATAAACTGGTTCTGGCAGCAAAGAGATTTTCTCCTACTTAAGTGGTCACTGGACACATTCCATCCTTATGATGATCTACTTTGAGAAGGTTTATTCTTCCAACAATAACATAACAGAAACAGTCACGAACAGAGGGAGTCCTATAAAGTAACTAAAGAGTACATGAGAACAATATGTGGTGTTTTTTCTGTCGTTTTTAAAAAATCTGTTAGTATGTGTGTGGCTGTAATTTATAGCTATGCATCCTAGATAATTTACTTAGGAGTCCATATATATTGCAGTACTTGCTGTACAGGAAGAGGAAATAGATTGCTTTCCACAGCATTCCCACCTCAGATGCAGGGTCTGTGATGATTCACGCAGCCCTGGAGGTCAGCCGGAGGACTCGAGAGCCGAGAAGCCCCAGTGCACGCTGCGCATCTCGCGCGCCCCGCTCAGCTCTCGCAGACACATCTCTAGAAAAGATGCCCCAGAGCTGTGACGCTGGCTGTCAGCCACCTAAATATTTCCTATGGAAGCAGGACTTCCAAATGGCAATTTAAGTTTCTGACAGAGCGCACAGGAGCCAGAAAACTGCTGAGGTCCAATTCATGATGTTTTCTGGTTCATAGTCAAATTACTCAATTGTAGCAGGTTTCCTAAGAAAATAACATGGTTTTGATTATGCTGTCTGATCATCTGCCTGTGATTCCTTCTGCACCAGTCACTTTTTTTAACCCCATGGCCAATTTCCAGGCACTAAAGTCTTGAAGATTACTATATTCTCATAGCTGTAGTAAGAATTGGCAGCTGGATGAGGAAGGAGACCAGAATTAGTGTTGCAACTGAAAGAAATACAGGCAAAACTCAGCTGCTATGAATACTGTTCGCAACTGGCTGGCTGATCAGCACACATGTAAATTTAGTATCTAGAGTCGATTGCCAGACTTTTGCCCTATTGGGGTATTACAGAGGACAAAGGGCACCAATCTACAGGAAACTAAGTTTCATACCCCCATTCTGTTGGTCAAACCTAACTTATTTCAAATATCAAAGCAAAATTCTTCCATGTTCAAACATGAAATTAGCCCAGAAACAAGGAGCAATACTATGTTTGTAAGTTCAGATATAACAAAGAACCGAGACTTCTAACTTCACACTGGATTGCTAACTTGCTGTCAATTTTGTACTTAATTGAAATCAATGAAATTATCCGTGATCCGAGAGCTGTGCTGGTGGACCCCAAGCCTCATCATTCCTAGGATCCTGCCATTGTAGGACCTTCCAGCCTCCCGGAGCTTATGGGCAACACAGGATCACTGCAGAAGAGCTTTTACAATGAAAGAGAAGCCATTGATGATCTTTCTCTTAAAGGAAACTGAAAATAGCAATCTTACTAAAATAAGACAATTGCTGTAATATTTTTTGCCTTCTGGCCAGTTTCTAGCAATATTCCCTAACCCATTACTGTATCAGTAACCCTTCATCCTATCACACGACACGCTATATTAATTTGCTTGCTCTTTCCCTTGGCAGAGAATACCATTTCTGCCAAAACACATGTGAAATTTTTCGAGACATTTCACATCTCCTCAGATTATTTTGAGGAAAGTGCTGGCTATAAATATCATCTGAGGAGATTTGCAACAAAATCATTCATCTTCTAATCTTAAATCTAACAAAACTTACTCCATAAGGCTTAAGGTACAGGGAAGCCTGAATGTGAATGAAGTCAGATGATTTAAGATGTTTTTCTACCACACCCAGCAGACTCCGGAAGCCCAAACAGCCACTGGCTCCCTCTATTCAAATTGGAGAGTTGACTCTGCACCACTATATGTGGCCTCCTTTACTTTGCAGGGCAATCACTGCCCTCAAAAAAGGCTCCAAAACATTCAAGGCAACCCAGGTCTAAGTAAGAATATTCAGACTCACCAGTAACCTGAAGCTTGGGCAGACTCTCCTGCACGGCTCTGATGGGCTTTCCACTGGAAACACCGCTGAACCAGTAACCACATCTTCTCTAACTGGACATACCTTCTCCCTGCTCATATACCACCATCTCCAGATTGTGATTTCTTACACGGTTATCATACAAGGCTTGATAAAACTTTTGAAACAGTCAGGCAAAACTTCCCCTCTTCAAGTGTAAAACAAGAGAAAGCAAAGAGCGGAAAAACACTCGATCAAGCCTTCAGCCCCATTGCATTGCTCCTAGAACACCTGCCCTGCCAGGGGCAGAGCCTCCTTCACGCTTGCTTCAGCTGTGGCCTGTTACAGCCTGGGAGGGTGAAAGCAAGGAGGCAGGTGTTGAGAAGTCCCTCACAATGATAACGAGAAAAAGGTGACTGCAAAAGTTTGCTTGAGTCCCCAGCAGAGGATTGTGTCTCTACGCACCTTCTCCTCTCTGTGGGCACATAGGTTCCACGAAGGTTTGTGTCCTGGATCCATCAAAGGATCACCCTAATAATACAAAAAAAAGGTGCAACTATGCTACTTATTGTCATTCTCTGCTGCCACGCTCTCTTCCTGCCTCCCAAGTGTTGCTACCTGTATTGGCCACGTTGGAAGCCACCAAAGATTACCTGCTGGTCCTATGGCTACCACAAGAGCTTGAGTTAACACAAGAGCAACCTTTGCTTACGATCAATGAATTATATAGCTAATAGGCAAGTAAGTAGGGTTGTGTTAATCCAGGGCACCAAATCTGGCATGGTAGAAGACTGGCTGAGCCGAGGCCACACCGTAGAACCCCAAGAGCCCATGGAAACACTCCTGCAACATGGGCGCTTGGCTGCCTGGATGATCATTATATGGTCATGAAATGCTTAGCACAAAGCAGTGATAGCTGATTATGCCCGCTAAATACTGCTGTGGTACTAACACTAAGTGGTTCTATTAGCAAGTTCGCTTTGACAGTTCTTAATTACAGAGAAGCTTGGGAAGATGTAAACATCAAAGGAAGCCTTTTCCCTAACCAGATAAGTCTTGTCTTTATTCCTATGACATTTTAAAATTCCTCACCCTATTCAGTTTGAAAACCTGCTGTAGGCTGTTAGGATTTAAATCAATATATGCTTATTTGGAGACTTTAAAGGTAAATGAAAGGTTACATAGACTAGTACACAACTGCTTCCTTTCAATGGTTTGCAGGTACGTAAGAAATAGAATTAAATACCCTTCTGGTCTCCCAAACTGTCCACTATAATCCCCCAGGCCAGTCATTTTGTAACTGAATTTAAAAGGTCTCCCTAAGGATTGTAATGTATCTTGAAGTACAGAGCTGCCTGCTTGCAGCATTCTTTCTGTAAAATACTATTAGCAAAAAAACTTGTGTCCATCAACTTTTTCTCCACACAACCTTCTGCAAAAGCATTAGAGGACCGACTTAAACACCAAAGGAATCAGGATTCAGAAAGGAACTTAACCAAAGATCACTACTGGGAAACGGACCCTTACAGACATGCTACAGCCCGTACAACCATTGAAACAGCCCTAGACTGAGGCGGAGCAAAAGAAAAGGACTCATCCAACGAGAATGCAATGAGTAGGGATGGAGTCTCTTTTAAACTGCCTGCTTTGTCTTAGTCTATATTTGCTCTGATTTAAATAGTGAATAGTTCTCATTTATGTTCTAACCAGACGTAGCTCTTGAGAGCCAAAACCTTTCTTGTGTGTCAGCGGTGCTTGTTTGAAGGAGAAGCCATCTCAAAGCTCTGGATGACTTGGTGGTCCCCCCCAACAGGAAATGTTTTCTTATGCTGTAAATAACCTGAAACTTTTTTATTTATTTAAAAATAATATCTATTACAAATACATTATGAGAGACGGCTCTGCTTAATCTGAACACACATCAAAAGCATTCAAATACTATAGGAATTAAAACTATAAAACGTAGATAAATAAAAGACAGAGTTTGCACATCCCTCTGCTTTCAGTACAGAGTTGTGATGAGGAGTCAGGTTCTGTAATTTGAGAAAAATTTCAAGAAGATTGTATCTTCTGGGGCTTTTTGACTCCTCTCTGGATGAACACACCATCTTGAAGCTTTCCAAAAAATGTCACCTGATGTCCAAAGCATGTGACTATGGAACAGTGTAAATGTCCTCCCTGTGCCTTTCAAGATACTCAAATAGCGTCCTTAAGCCTTGCTACATTTGACTTCAAAAATTTCATAATGCAGTTTGTTCCTCACTTGTTTTATTTATAGTTGCTATAATTCTAAGAGCCTAAATTCTTAATGAAATACTTTGTGATTTTCATACAGTTCTCCACTGAATTTAGATAGCTGCTTAAATACAGGAGCAGTTGTCAGTGTAGCGTCCATCCTGGCAAGAGACTGTATTAGCTCCTGGGAAGAGGATGCTGGGTTATCCAGAGGGAAGGGGAGCTGGTTTATGACATTTTGGTGGGCTGCTCCACCAAACCAAAATGTCATCTTCGATCACTTTCTCTCAGAACCTTCCCATTTTAGATGAATTAAAGACATAAATCAAAGCTGCCTTCAAACATCTTCAGTCACCGCGAGCACAAGTCCTCAACAGGGTATCAGAGGTGGTGGGGGCATGTACAGGGCCAGGAACGCGCTGCCATTCCTCAGCGCAGCGGGCAGAGCACTGATGGTGGTTATTGATAATTACATATACAGCTGCATGGTATTTTTACGTATTGTTATGCCTGCCACCCTCATTTTGCTATTACTAACCCTCCCACCTTTTGGTTTTCCTCCCTTACTTGTAGAAAGTAAAGTTATTTACCCAAAGAGCAGAGTGGAAGTGGAGTCTACTTCATATTCATGTACCTTTTTCCCAGCTGCAGAAGATGTTCTGAACACCCCACCTCACCGTGCTTTCCCCCCTCGCTGTTTGGATGGCTGAGATGGAGAGGATGATGAAGATCCCTGTCTTACAGACTCTCTCCAAAGCACCCCCAGACAGTAACGATGTTTTTAATATTTTCTTTCTGAAAAATCTCTCTACCTTCTCTCCCCAGTCACATGGCCCTGTGCATTTACTATGAAGCTTTTTATCTCGCTTCGGTTAGACAGGGAGATTAGCATGGTAAGTCACTTTTGTGCTAAGTGTTAAGACACAAGCAAAAAATTAAAGCAAACAAACTGATCTCACTGTTCTGATGGTTCCGCTGTGGTTTAACAAGACAATTTTGAGATGTCTTACAGTTAGAGACATCTATCGGAACCCAGAGCTGGATTTCTTCTGAGGTATTGGTAAAAAGCATATCTGTGCAAAATACTGATCCAAAAAGTGGCTGCTGCTGCCACCAGTGCCTCAGCGATGCTATTTATTCTTCTCACCCTGCTGCCAAGGGGCAACATTACCCCAACTAATGGCATCAGAGGGTGTTCTCACCATGAGGTTCATTTGCTCATTTTCACCGATCAGTGACCTCCAGCTGAGTTTTACTACTCAGCAGATTATTCCTGCCTAAAAAATGTAAACATTTGTATATGCTAAGGAAAAGTATAGGGGCACAGGAGGGGAAGGGAACATAAATGCATATCTGGGTAAAATCCAGCTGCCAAAACAGGTAAGCAGCTTCATCAAGTTTGCTTCATACTTCTGAATTTCATCCTAGACAACAAGCACCATGACAAGGTAAAGAAGCTCTGACTTCCCATTATATTCTAAATAAAATAAATATAGCCATTTGGGCTGTATACTACATTTCTTTACATTTGTCAACATCTTGATTAAACTTCTTGATTTGAATAAAATTCAAATGCATGGAAATGTATTAGTAATTAATTAGCCTGTCCTCTGCACCCAGCTGATGTAGTTTTTGTTTGTTATCAGAACATCCACAGGAGTTGAGCTGTTAAGAAAATTGCTCAGTGAAGAATGATTTACAACTTGAGTTTCCTTGGTGTCTATGTCTTAACAAATGCTGATTTTTCATTCTACAAAGCACCATTCAATAACCAGGTTTTCTTGCTGAAAGTTCCTTTGTATTGTGTAATAATATAACTAAGCACTCAGAAACGTAGCAAACAATTGGTGACTAAGAGATCGAATGATCTCTATTTTCATGTTATCATTTTGTTCTTATTTCATAAAAACATAACTTTTTGCCTTCATCCGAACACCACTCACCACGACTGCAACATGAAAAATCAATGTAAATTTAGAGAGGTCTGAATGTACAATCCATTTTCCTCATCTTCACTTAATGTTTCTCATTTCTTTATTTTCTTTTCTTCAGGACTATTCAATTTTTTATACTTTGATATCAAACACAGCACAGGATTAAATTCAGACTACTGAAATTGGATATAATGTCCTTTACTGAGAAGAACTGCAACCATCATACATTGGATCTGAATTATTTCTTATGACTGTTCAACTTCTTTCCATGAGCGGCAGAACTGAATCATTTGCAGTGAAAACATAACCCCTTGTGTTAGGCACAGAAGAGCTTTCTCTTCTTTCCAGGCCACTGGCATACAGTAGTGCCCTGAGCAACCAGCTGCAATTAAGCACCATGGCCGAGGGAAGATTTGTTAAGCTATTTTGCTCTTTTAGGGGAGAAAATTTAAACTATAGATCTAAGCACCAAATTTTTCTGTTACGACGCACACACATTTTCTGTCATGATTCTTATCCAGTCATACAGTATTTCCCGTGCAGAGCTCATAGCTCTGGTGATCAGTGCATTACACGTGCTAGACAGAGAGATTTTACCCTTTGTATTTCACTTAAGCCAAGGATTGCAAGTAGGCTGCTGTATTAAATCAATTTTTTGGTTCTCCTACAGGAACTCAATAAAGTCATGTTAGGTTTTCCAGCACTGGCAAAGAAAGTTGAAATAAAATATCCATATTCCAGTGCAGATTTAAAACAGAATCAGTACAAATTTACTGCTTCTATCACAGAGAACATAAATAAAGGATATTGGTGTTTCAGACAAACTCAGAAGACTAACTCCTATACTCCTAATATATGTAATGATATATTTCCCTGCCCACATGTGATCAGAACTGTTAAAGATTATTATGTAATGCATTTGGGAACGGGGCATTAAAAATAGACCTTTCTCCCAGTGAAAGGGAAACCAGCAGTTCCTGTTAAAGCTTTTGCAAGCAGGAGCCCCTCCAGCCGTGGGTCGGAGGGCCAGGGCAGTAACCCCTGCTGATCGGGGGGGCTGCACAGCTGCCTTACCAGCCTGGACCTCCTCTCCTCCCCTGCCAGCGCCGTATCGCGACATCAGGGCCTGATCCTGCCACCCGCTGCTCTGCAGCAGCCAAAGACGAGTCGACGTGGTGATGCACGCCTGCACGTGGGAACGGGCAAGTTATGGCACAACCAGACCGCTCCTCCTCCGCCTCACCGGTTAACCCGTGGTCCCAGCAAGCCGCGACCACTCTGTGCAAGTGGCAGCAGGTAAACTTGGCAAAAACCCAAGCCAAACAAAAACCCATGAGACCTTTTTCTTTCTATTTCCCTCCAGGCCCCCAGAGGAGTCCTCCTCAATGCTGTCAGCCACAGAAGGAGGATCACAGAATCACAGAATGGTCAGGGTTGGAAGGGACCTCTGGAGATCGTCTAGTGCAACCCCCCTGCCACAGCAGGGTCACCTACAGCAGTTGCACAGGACGGCGTCCAGGCGGGTTTTGAATGTCTCCAGTGTGGGAGACTCCACCACCTCTCTGGGCAGCCTGTGCCAGTGCTCTGCCACCCTCAAAGGAAAGAAGTTTTTCCTCATGTTTAGATGGAACTTCTTATGATCAAGTTTGTGCCCGTTACTTCTTGCCCTATCACTGGGCACCAAGGATCCAGGTGGGTTTAAGTCCTAGGGTGACAGCAACACATCGCTAGGAGCCCAACAGCTCCACTTGCTCAGAGTTTGCCTTCCTTTTATGCCATAAATGTTACTATCTAAATTGGGCTTCTAGATAGAAAGCTGGTTGCTATACAATATATTCATCTTTCCCCCCCCTCTCCATTGCCTGTATATTCAGTGCTGGGTCGAGCCTCTGAGGAAGAGGTTACTGTATGAATTAATGCCATGTATGGGAATACAGTCCAAAAAATGCAGAATTTTGCCCATACTCTTGCTGCTAACACATTAAAGAGTATGCTATGCTGAAGTTCAGCTGCCAGCATTTTCATTTATTCTGACTCCTATTTCAGGGAAGTGCTGAGGTTATTTCTGGTGCAGTCAAGGCAATTTCACTGGACCATAAAACAACTGAGCTTCTGTGCTGAACTCTTATCCCCAGCCCATAATAAGAGAAACATAGTATAGACAGGGAATAAGGTACAATTGAGTACATTCAGTTTATGTTGTTTCTTAGAAAAGCTTTAAAGGCATAGACTGGCCGTGAGACTACTTCTCCTTCAGTGTCCTCTCACCAAAATGACTACACAGCAGATGTTCTTGTTAAGTATATTCTTTTTGGCACGTCACCTTTTTGGTTGGGTTTTGCTGGTTTGATTGTTCCTGGATTACTTTTTTTTAAGAATTTTTCTCGTTTTCCTAGCCAAAATATCAATGAATGTCTTTAGAGAAAACAGAACTTTTCAGCAATAATTTGGTTGCTCTCTCTTGAGCTGAATGATACAAAATCTATCTTCTAAAACCTCTCTGAGCAACAGGGAGGCCTGTATGGATTTCATTATAATATGATGTAAAATATGTGTCTCACACAGTCATAATCATGCACTTTCACAACAATTATCTGCTCTCCTGATTGGAAGAGGCCTGTGCCTTGATGAATCATTGTGAATATAAACCACGTAACTAACAGTTCATTAAATCAGTATGAGAAAAGTAGTAGAGTAAAACCAATGTCCAGACTGTAAATGAACTGTGGCAGCTTCAAAACTGAAAGTGGGTCAGCTGAGGGGCACACAGAGTGAGCCAGAAGCTTACAGAAGCCTTTAGAAGACCATGGGCTACGGCAGCAGAGCACTGGGACCAGCAGGATAGCTAAACCTCCTCCTTGCGCTGACACCGTAGTTAAAAAAAAAACCACAAAACCTGCCTAGAGACATTGAGTAAACTTGCTTTGTTTGTACGCTTTTAAAAAAAGATGCGTGGTGTGGTCTGGAGGGTCGGTATCTGTCATCATGCTTTGCCTTCCACTGCTGGTCATCTGCACAAATTTGTGAGAGTACCCATGGGCAGGGAAGCCAAGTCCACCTGGGGGGGATGAGTGGACCGGGGCGCTCCGTGGGTCTGTATCTCAAGGCTGAGCTCTCGCGAGGATTTGCTGATGTCAAAGCGCTGCAGACAATTTTTTGGGTTCCCCTACCTTCCCCACAAGCTGCTTTCATGAGGCACTTTGGGGCACTCTGTCACAATCAGGGCTGTGACGGAGCAGTGAGTTGAGCACTCGCAGGGAGGGACCAACAGAGAGATACCCCTACAAAGGCGGAGAGCTGTCATGCTCATTTGAGCCTTCCCTCTAGAGGTAATCAGGCCCAAAATTACTTTTATCACAAAAAAACCCTGCAGAATTATATGCTGTGGTCAAGTGCCAAGCTTGGAAACATCAACACCAACACAGGAACTTGGAGAAAAGTATGACTGTAAGGAAATACCTTCCCATAAAAAATGGTAAAGTGCATAGCTTTAGCTACCACAGAAGCAAAAAAATGAAAACACTGGCATTACTAAAAGCCAGCTTGTCCAGCTGCAAGGGTTAATTTGTTTTTCAGTGAAAAACTGAGCTGGATGGTGTCATAAACTGATCAGGAGCTTTTGTCGAGCTCTTTTTTCCCCTGTACAACACGAAAAACTGCAGACTGCAAACGTAGCTTTGTTTATGTGTTCAGTTCAGTCAGCTGATGGCCACTGCCCCATGTGAAGTGAGACACAGTTGATTTCTTCCCAGAAAGGGAATTTGCCCAGCCTTAAGCAGAGTTTGCTAAAGACACCACTGGTAATGGCAGACGGCGTTTACCTAAAAGTACCTGGTTGCCAAAATGAGATCGTCTCATTTTCCTTTTCTGGCTTGGCCAAAGGTCAAGTTTATTCTTCAAATCCCTTCTCTCTTTTTTTTTTTTCCCTTTTTTTTAAGGTTCCTGTGATTAACAATTCCTGTACTCGTGTTGCAGGGATGGCGGTGTGATAGCAGTGCGAGCGTGCCAGCTCTGTCACAGTCTAGACATGTAGGTACACATGATGTGCTCACACCCTGTCATCTGACAGGCCTTCAGGTAGCAGAGATGTGTATCTCCTCAATGAGCTTTAATAGCTGAGGTGCTAAAGCTGTGAAGTACCAAGCACTTCCTACCCACCCACTTCTTTGTCAGATTAAGCCCTAAATCTCTCTGAATGTGTGTTTCTTTGCTAGGAGAATATTTAGGATACATTTTAAATCTTTTCTCTTTTACAGCTGCACAATTCAGTTCGGTTTTTTTCAACTGTGAAGCTGTTTCTCAGAAACCAAGAATAATAATGTAGAAAACTGTAAAGTTAATTTAAGATCTGGTGATGATCAACCAGTTTCAAGCAACTCTTGAGTGTTTCAGATGGACTTATTTTCAGACAGTCAGCTATGGCTGGGACGCTTGGAGAAGACAGCTCAGTTTTCAGATGGTCCCTTCAGTCTTCCCTTCTCGTGCTTTTCCTTGGCTTTTTTATTCTTCTCTTCACTCCTGGTACATCTCTATTCCTCCTAGCTCTTTCTTCCCTTCTTATATGGCTTTCTCCTCTCCTCTTTTCTCACTAACGCTGTTGGCTGCAGCCACAGCACAAGCGGATCCAAACATTTTCTGTGTCAGCCCTCCAGGAATGTGTAGTTTAAGGCCCAAGAGCTGAGGATGGAGAATGCGAAGGACCGGAGCGTCACAGTACGGCCACCTTTTAGTCATTACCCCAGCCCTGGTGGGTTTGGATTCCTCTAACCGCAGGCCTGATCCTCAGTGCCCCTGGAGTCTATTTACAACGTGTTTAATAATTTCCACCAGCTGGCCCTTATTGAGAGTGTCACTCAATATTTATGTAACAATTTCATGTATCAAATAACATGGCAAAAAACTCCATCCTAACCAACTTTATTGTTTTTAGGCTGATAAATTTTTGTTTTTAATTAACAGGCATTTGTTGTCAGCAGTTTTCCTCTGGAGGTTCTCAAAACCCTGGTGGGAACAAGCGTTCAAACCTCCTTTCTCCCCAGCAGACTTTGGATCAGGACCCCAGTGCTGAAACACAATGTTCGAAGGTCACTTTTCACTTCTAGGATCAACAACCTGGAAACAAAGGAGTGCAATTAAAGTTAATGTCCCACGTGGTTTAAAAAATAATTGTGAATGGCTTCGAAACCTGACATTTCCACTGGGAATGCAGTTGATTTAATAACAACAAAAAAGCGACAATCACATGAGGACGCTGCAGTCATATGATTTTTTTTGCATAGTCAGTCACAGCTTCGACTTTGATTTATGCTCCCCCTCCTTTCTCCCAGATAATGAGGGCTTAGTTTAAACAAGCCTGGTATCCCTAAGGCAATTGCCTTCACCCTTTCCCTTGGCTGGCAGCGGGAGGGAGGGTTGGCTCCAGCCAGGAGGGTGCTCAAGCACAGAGTCTACCTATGCAGGACGCACAGGACTGGACATCAGAGCCCGCATTACTGAGAGAAATGCTCCAGGTAGTGACAATAACTTACACGGCTAGCAGAAAATGCTAGAAAAATGGAAGAAACTAAGAACAAGTAAAAAAATAAAAATAATAAGTAGCCACAGTTCTAAAATCTCCTTCCATTGGGCAATCTCTTCGTTCTGTTGACAGTGCCTTGGACTTACAGACTTCCACCTGCCCTGCCCAAAACAAAAATGATTTAGTGTTGCTCAACTTGCTGGTTTCTGGCTAGCCAGTGCCTCACTTGCCAGTGCTATACTTTGGGAATCACTGAAACCACTACTGAACTCCTGTCTTGAGGACCATACTTGCTTGTATGCCATGTCATCTTACCAAGCTTGTTCTTTGCTGCAAACAAAAGCAAGAAACTTCACAAGGCTGCCAGGGCTGCAGTGAACTTCAGTTGCTGCGCTGCCTGCAGAGGAACACCTGGGCTGGTGAAGTATGTTGAACCTGAATTTGAACCACTAAGTGCAGTGCTTGCCAATCTGCCCATATTACTCTGCTCCTGTTGAGCCATTGGTTATACCTCATTATTAGGTTGGGCAGCAAAGTCTATTTTTCCTCTACCTCTACACACCATGAAGTATATACAATGACGCACTTGCCTGTGTGTAGGTCATCCAATTTGTGAGCTATATGTTGACTCGCCATCACTACATATGCTCTGTGATCGCGCCTCTAACCATGGGCACATCGTATTGTGCAACTGTGGTTGGACGGTACACGCCTGTGCCCGCTAAATGTTTAAATAACGTTTTCCTTAACAATCAAGTCTGATCAGGAGCCAAGTCCAGGGATGTGTTAGAATTGGCCAGTCTCCATTTAGTTCACAGCAGCTGCCCAGCATGTTGGGAGAGACACATGGTTAAGCGGTGATGGGTCCCTCACACGCAGTGAGCTGTTGCAGTAGCACTTGCAAATCAGGCTGGGGCAAGAGTTAATTTGGATTTCTGGAAATAAAATGTTCCTAATTTAAAAACAAATTAAGTACAAAAATTGATCATAGTGCAAAACTAGTATAAAAATGCCTGCGAGGTAAATGGTGTGGCTCTAAACAGGTCTCTCAGAAATCCCAGGGAAAGCTGAAAGCAAAGGGAGTGAGTCATAAGCACATGAGCTGAAAGAAGCTGAAGACAAAATCATGCATCTCTGCTTAATTCCATCACATGATGAGTCCTGGGGCCCTTCATTTAATCGGAGAGCAGAGCAGTGGAGAAACTTCATTCTCACTTCTCAGTGGGGACCGGAGGAGTTACCGTGTGCAGGCACCGGGCGCTCTCTGCTCCTCCGCACGCAGGGTCTCCAGCACCATGAGCGGTGTTCGCCGCCACCTCGGATTCCTGCTCCTGGCCGAAGCAGTGCTTTGTGCTGCCGCCACACGTGAGTGCTTCCTTCACCCCCTCCTCTCTCCCTGCCTCCGCGGGTTCGACATCCCGAGCCAGCGCAGTAAAAACGGCTGCTCATTGCATGTGCAGCAGTTGCTGGAGCTGTACTCGGGAACCAGTAGGCGACAGCTTGCTCCACCTCAGGGTTGCCTGGCTCTGGGTAGAAATGTCACCTGAGCTGGAGAAATTTGCTGAGAGCTGTTCAGTTACCTATTTCCTGCGCTCCACAGATACACAGAGCTGACCGGGGCTAAGCCTTGGCTCATTTCAACAAATTTCTAACAATATTTCCCCAGCTCAAGCATGGCTAAAAAGGCAGATGTGGAATTGCGGAGTGGACTTCTCCCAGTTTGCTCAGCTCAGCTGTGGCTGGGAGAGGCCAGGTCAGAGGCAATGCTCCCTGCCGGGACACCCAGACGTGTGGATCCCCAACCTCAGGGAGCCCCGTCAAGGAATTAGATCCTCAAGCCACGGCAGGCAGGCACTGGGCTGGTCCTCTGCTTCTTTGTGGGCTCCCGGCTTGACTCAAGTCTTAGGTTGACTCCCTGAGCTCAGGGCTGGGAACCCAGAAATGGGATTTTAGGCTCAAAATCCAGAATCTACAGTAAGGAAACTGAAGACCTTAAAAGCTGAGGTCCATCTGAGCATCCATCTAGCCTTGTACCTGTCGCCAATGGGGAACAGTAATGGACGTATAACTGGGCAAGTGTATACTGGTATTTACCCAGGACACTTTCCCAGCCTCTGATGATTTATAGTGCCAGAACTGCCTCTGTCAGATGCAGAGTCATTGTATTTAACATTTTTTACTGGACTTTTCTTCCATCTGTTCATGCACTAGGGTTTTGATTGCAACCCGTGCAAATTCTTGGCACGCACAACATCCTGCCAGCAAGAAATTTCACACCTTAACTGTGCCTTACATGAAGAAATATCTTTTATGCGCTTAGAACCCGTAACCTGCTGGTTTAATTTGAATCTCCTTAACTTTTGTACTTTCAGAAATAGTGACAAATTGCTTCTTCCTCCATGCTGTTTTTGATTCTGTTTTTATATTCTCTTCTGCCACATCTTCTCCAGGCTCAAGACACAGTCTATATAGCTGTTCCTCATATGGAAACAATCCTATCCCTTTGTAGCATCCTTGCCACCTTTCTCTGTATTTTTTCAGTTCTCTTGTAACCTGCTTGAGCTGCAGAGAACAGAGCAGCATACAGTATCCAAGACATGAACACACATGGAAGTATACAATGCTGTAATGACATTTTCATCTTCATTCTCCACCTAGCCTTTTCCTAAATTTTCAACTACCAATGAGCACTGCATTCAAAACTGTAAAGCTACGAGATCTCATTTCTGAGTGGTGATAGCTAGTTGAGAGCCCCTTGTTCTGCAAGTAAAGTTACATTTAACTATGCTGAATTTCCTATAGTTTTATTCTCTAATCACTGTCATACAGTCCTCTCCTCTGCTACTTTAAGACACTGTCTTCAACAGATTAAAGAACTTCACTGTTTACCTGTTTTCCAGATTATGAACATTTTAAATAATTTCAACAATTGAGAAAACTGGCCACTTATTCATAACTTTTGGTTCATATATCCTAACTGATTATTTATTTATGTGAAATCCTTCATTCTTCTCCCACAGTAACTTAGTTCCTTCATGTGCCTTTAGCGAGGCAGCTCATCAAACGCTGTCTGGAACTCAAGCAGACTGTAACAAGCAGGTCAGCCTTGTTCCCATGCTCTCTGGCTCCCTCAGCAAAGCTCGAATATATTTGTGAGGAATGCATTCCTTTTAAGGCATATCATATGAATCCACTGTATCTGCTAATTCTGTTCTTCACTGCTGTTTCTACCAGCTTCTCCAATTTAAGACTCAAACTTTTTGTGATCCTCTAAATCTTCCCTGGAAGTGTTTTTAAAGACTGTCATCACATTTGCCAACTTTTGTTTCTCTGCCACTGAAGCAAGATGTTACATGCTATGGTTAATAGCTCATTTATTTCACTCTTGAATAACTTCCATACTTTTTGAGCCATCCCATCTAGACAACTTCTTCATTTTGTTGATTTATTCTATAATTTTTTTTTTGTGCCAACACTTCATTTTGAGATAAATTCTCCATCGTTGTAAAGAAAAATTTTAACACAGAAACCTCTTGTGCTCCTCCTTTGTGAATGAAAATGTAGACTAACACATTTGACTTTCGTGCTACCCCTTTATCTTCCCTGAACACTTCTTTTGCATCTACATCATCTTTTGACCCTACAGACTTTCTGGTAAGCTTTCCATTACTTTTGTATTCGAAAAAAGGATTAACTGGTAGTTTTTATGTTTTAGCAAGTTGTTCCTCAAGTTCTTTTTTGTCCTGCTTTATTATGTTTCTATATGTAACTTCAGAAAGTTCACATTATTTTCTGTCTTCTTAGCTCGGCCATAACATCAGCCTTTTTACTTCTAACACATTTTCATCCTCTTTAGCTGGGTCATCTTTTTATTGCTGTTGTTCTAACATTGAATTTCATTCTATTTTTCATGGATAACACACTATCACAGGAAATGACGAACTTCTTGTCTTTTTGCTACATTTTTCACCAAAATGGAAACCAGAATGTGAAAGAAGAAAGCCAACTGGAGTATAAGATCTTTTCTCCTATGATCACCTCACCAAAACTATTACAGTAATCATTTCCTTGGAGTGTAATGTTACTCTATTTTGAACTGAATTGCTCTAATTTTGGTTATGACCAACATCTGTTCTTGAGTGTTTTTCATTGTTAAAGAAGAAATGCATTAAAGCTTTTTGTTCCTTTAAATTCAGCAACTGAAAATCTTCAGTTCCATGTGTTAGAGAAACTAGTGCTGAAGTCTTTGCTCATCTAAAAAAATGTCTTTGTCTTGTCCTGAAGCTTATGAAATGTTTTATATTTGATTGGAATAAACAAAGCACATCAGGGAGGCACAGAAATGCCTAAGGAGCTTGTGATTTAGAAGCAGTGACCACAGTTATTACCAAAGCTGGACAAGAAAATTACTTCTGAATTCAAGGATTGTTATTGAAAATTCAAAATTAAAAGCATTTATAAAATTAGAAGTGTTCCAGCTCTTTTTGATGAATTGAGCATTTGGGAAAAAAACAATGATTGAAATGTTTTGATCTGACAAAATCAAAACATTTTTATTCATTAAATAGTTTTTAGATAAAATGAAAGAGATGGGGAAATTAGGAAAAATCCCTAGCCACTTACTTTCAAGCAGGATGACATTCATTTCTTCACATAAAACTTAATTGAACTTGATAAGCCTTTGTGAAATACTTTTATAGTTGCTAATTTGTTTTTTTCCTGAGAAAAGTTTCTGGAGGACATTACCCAACTCTTCTTCTGACCAAGACTGAAAACAATACAGCATGTGATACAGGCCATTAAGTAAATACCGGTCATGATGTTATGCTTTGCTCACATCAAAATATATTAAGTCTGCAGGAAAGACTTGATTCAAGCGATTTAAGTGAGACTGTGGGGCGTTCCTGTAGGGCAAAAGACCGTGGGAGAACATGCCTCTGAGTGCAAAATCTGTTCTTTTCCTCAAACCTTTCGGTCCTCAAGACTCGAGAGACTGGGGAGAGAGCTACCAGCATCAGTTCAGAGTGATCATTGAGATGGGACTTACCAAGAGATGTCCTTCCTGCCCAGCGGCAATCTCACTTGGCAATAAAACATCAAGAGAAAGCAGCTCCTGCCTCTTCTTCAGTGCTGTTTCTCTGGTTCTCCCTTGCAGTAAAATTAGGAGTCACATGCCCATAAAGATTGTGCCTAGGCTGGCTACACCTGCTGTGTGCCTTTTCCAAAACCTGGAGGAATTCCAACACAGTCGGTTACGTTACAGCGCACAGGGCCATTCCTGCCCTCCTTACAGGTCTCTGCATTTTTCTTAAAAACATCCAGCTCTTTGTTGCAAGTCAGTATAAATCTCAGAAGCATTCAGCAGCAGCTACCTTTAAAATAAAGCCATGAAAAGCAGAAGAAATCCTGACTCCCTTGATGTTGTGACACACCCAGCAGTTACCTGATTATCATGACAGAGTTGTTTAAAGCCCCCAGGCTTTAATGGAACTCTGCCTACTTACAAACGTATTTTTATGGCATCCTACAGTGGTTGACATGCTCCTACAGGTTACTTGGGTATTTACTTTGCTTTTCATTATGTTTACTTTGTGACAGAAAGAGGGATCCTAGAAGGCCTGGGAAAAGTTTGAGCCCATCATTTGTAGTAATATGAGAAGAAAGTGGTTATTAAAATTATTTAGTATCTGAGCCATTTTAAAGTAATAGGCATGAAGCTAATATGTTTTTGTTGTTATATTATAAACACATTAAATTTACTATTCAGCTCTAAATTTCCTTTTCTGGAAATACCAGCTTCTGTTACAATTGGTTCCACCCCTCCCACCCAAACCACCAGCCAACTCACCAAAGAAGCTTCACTGGGTCAAAATTAATTCCTGGCATAACCGCCTCTGGAGCACAACTCAGACACAGAGTGAATTTATCCTGTCAGCCTTTTCCTCATAGATTTATTACCAGGCAAGCACAAAGCAGTCAGCAATCAAGCAACCTCTCTACAACCAGCCTGTTTGTTGCAGGGTTATGTCCGCTTATACATAGAAAAATGTCAGTCTGTCAGTGGTAGAATTATCTTTATGTTGGTTATAGTTGATGTAACTCTTTATAGCTGCGATGATAAAACTCCATAACTCTCTAACGGTGAAGAGTTTTCTAATCAGTAAAGAATATAGTCCTATTAAGAAGGCTGTTCAGCACAAGAGCAATGTCTTTATAGGGTGGTGGGGAAAATGCTATCACATTGCATGTTTGTTTTTCTCGCTAGGGTTTCAAGATGTGCTGAGCTATGGAAGAACTTCTCCTGTCACATCCTACAAGAAGCTACAAGGCTGGTCTAGTGATCAAAATAATTGGAATGAAAAGCTTTATCCTTTCTGGGAAGACGGAGATCCCAGATGGAAGGACTGCTGGAAAGGTAATCGCACATACGTAATTCAAAGACACTGAAAAAATTGGCCAAAAAATCCACCTCATTGAAGCGTGCAGGTGCTATAGTGCTTTTTTCATAGGTGCAATATCCACCACTGCTGCAATGAATAGTAAATTAGGGATGATGATTGGCTTTGATACCATTCTCAGTACATTGTCTGAGGGAGCAGAAAACGGAGTTGTTACAGTAAATGCTTTCCCATAACTCATAGTCTCAGACATTAATACTTATTAAGAAGTATTGATGGCCAGGGCTCTAGGACAATCCATTATCTGAAACATGCCCTAGAGGACAGGTAGCTTCAACTACTACCTCAGTAGGGCATTGTGGGCTTCAGTTTGACAACTTCAGTGAAAACCCTGTTTATTATCACCTGGTCTGAGCTGAGGTCTAAAGGCTGTATCCCTGGGGAGAAACAAAAATATTCTCCTTTGGAATATATTGACCCCCATGGATAAAAAAAAAAAAAGTATTCTTAGCTTTAAGAAGGAAATGAATGACAGACCAGTAGTGATGCGGTGGCATATGATGAGTCCATCTGATTGTTCTAAGCTGGGAGTTTGATAAGAGTCCAAGTCACTCAGAAGCACAAACCCCTTGGAAACAGAGGAATCGATAAGGCATTTCTAATGTAAATAGTGCACAGTTGGAGGTAGCTGCTGCTCTGATGCATCCTTTACTGCAGTGAAGACCAATTTTCTTTTCTACAGGCGGAAGGGTGACAGCCAAATTGGACACTGATAGCCCAGCACTGGTTGGATCCAACGTGACCTTTGTTGTGACTCTCCAGTTCCCCAAGTGCCAGAAAGAAGATAGCGATGGCAACATAATATACGAGAGAAACTGTACCCAGGGTAGGTAACGGCAGTCTCCCTGCACTATATGCACACATCTGACTATGGTGCTGGTGTGAACATGTCATGAACCTTTGAAAACATCAGAAGCGCATCCTATGAACAACAGCCATGTTGCTTTTAATTGATAACTGTGCTCACGTGTAACCTGTGCCACACCAGTTTCTAAACTCAGAAGATCACTGTGGTATTTTTACTGTTTTGCAGCCGCTATATATAATGACCACATAATTTAAGATTTGCCTTCACTATAAAATTGCCTTCCCAAAACAGTGATGTGAATTTGGTTTGCTGACAAAACTGTTACTGCTTTTCAGCTCAGTCACAAGGTTCCAGGGTCACACTGCTTGCTTTCTTCCAAATTTATAAAGCTGCCAATTTATAAAATTGAGATTTTTTTTTCAATTGGGAATTGTACAACTCACTAACCACTATCTGCATCTTGAAAAACCCTCAAGAAAGAGTAAATCTCACATTCCCACATTTTAATAACTAAAAACAAACAAGAAAATAAAGCATTTAAAAATCAAGCAATTTTTTAATCAGAAGATCACCTTTTTCATCTTATTTACTGTTACACAGAGCAAAAAACCTATCATAATTCCAATGTTTGAAGCTCCAGATCTAGAGCGAAACAGGCTGTTGTACCTTTCTTCCTCTGAATTCATAAATGTTCAACAAATTTTTTTACTGATCAAAGTAATTTTAATTTCAAGGCATATCAGCAAATTTTTTGTCAGTCTGAGTTCTACTTTTTGACTGTCTAATGTTGTGTTAACCGCTGATATCCATTCTCTACTTAACATCTGTTGTGCTGTTTGGGGAAGGAAACTGTCTTTTTATATTATTCAGAAAGGAACTGAAATTCATGTCAAAGTTATTTAAAGGTGCTATAGAAAACTTTTCTGATGAAAGAAACAAAGTCACTTCCCCACAGTGCTTTCACGGCTGGTATTTCTACTTAAAATTTTAGATTCTGCTTGCCAAATGTTCAGGTAGCCCCACTAGCTCCAGTGAAACTATAGCATCCTGTGTACTTGACAGCAAGTTCTGGGTAAGCAATTTTAAATTGTGTCTGGCCCATGAGGCAGTAAAATTTTTTTAAGCTTCTAAATAAAACAATGCCAAGCCAGAACAATTTGGTGTTTACATTAAAAACCAAACAAAGCACAATCTTAGAAAAACCCATCAGTCTAAAAATACCCCACTTTTAACCTGTTGTTTAAGTGCCATAACTGCTGTAATCTGGGGTGTCTACCTCCTGACTTTCTGCACATTTCTCGGTTGATCGGGAACATGTCATATTTCTACACTTAGACCCTCCAGCTTCCCAGGATCAGCAAGTCTATGTCTACAACTGGACTGAATGGATCGACAACTGTGGCTGGGAAAACTGCACAAGCAACCACAGCCATAACGTGTTCCCAGATGGGAGACCTTTCCCTCATTATCCTGGCTGGAGGAGAAGGAACTTTGTCTACGTGTTTCACACGTTTGGTTAGTACTGCAACACATCCCGTGGTTTGGCTGACGCTGCAAAGCTTATATTCACTCTGTACACTAACTTATTTGTTGAGTATGTTTTAATAAAAGTCCTTTAAAAAGGACTCCACTCTCTTGAGTGGAGATCCCGAATTCATTCTCCACTTTCCAGAGAGGCCATCAGCTGCTCGGTCTGGAAATCATGGATTACCAGGAGACTCTCTTTAAATCTGCGTTCACAGTACTACCACTGAAGAAAATTAATTTCCTTTCAGTAGTACTCAAGATCCTTTTCTAGGAAAGCAGAGTGTCCGAGCAGGTCAGTCAGATGATTTGTTGACCGCTCACTGCCACTTCAGGTTCTTAAATTTAAGAGAGACCATAGTGCTGTATATCTTCAGATCAGTTTAACAGTGCAGCACTTCTTGTCTCTGGGGAGATGAAAACTGCCACTGACTGTGTGGTACTGATCTGCTCACGGATGCTGATTTTCAGCAGTTTCCAGCTCCTGGGTATGTAACAGTTGGGCTATTGCTGACATTGTCTACATACTAAATCTTAGTATCTTAAGTTAGCTTGGCTAAATCAGTATTATCATCAGTATCAGCACGAGTAATAATAATAATACCCCAAATTTTAGGTTGAAGTGATACTATTTACCTACCTCAATCAGCTGTTACAGAGACAAATAAGCAAACGTATTCAAAGGGCTCTAGGGTATGAAGCAAGAGGTATTAAAGCGTACAGGCACAAGATCACTTAAAATGGCTAAGAGGTAACACCATCCACTACATAATCCTAATGAATTAATATAATGGAATTGCTTTGGAAAGATATAGATGCCTTGGCAAATTTTTCTTAGATTAGAGAAATTTCAGACATGTTTCTGCCACCTTCAGAAAAACACAGAAATAATGGGTGTAAACACATTGTAAAAGTCTTCAGTCCTCCAAAACCACCTGCCAGATAACTGAAAGACAATTCTAAACTACTCATTTTGATTTAGACAATCCAAGATTCACAGAGATGTAGCTTCTCTTAAAACAACTTGTAGCTAGGCTGAAGGGCAAAACATATTGTAAGTTCATGTTCTGTTTCAGGTCAGTTCTACCAAACAATTGGACGATCTTCAGCAGTGTTTTCGATCAACACAGCAAATATCACCCTGGGCAAACATGTGATGGCAGTATCCATTTACAGGAGAGGGCACTCAGCATACGTTCCAATTGCAAGAGCAAGTGCCATTTACGTTGTAACAGGTGAGTGTGCTGGAATAAATTGTAATAAAATACTGGGGGTATTTGTTGTTTAGGTGTTAAAAGAATTCAGCACAAGCATCATCCGGCACAAAAAGAAGATATTGGTCTGAGAAAGGTTTTTAATATGAATTGGAATCTCTGGTAAATTGCCTTGAGTCGTGTAAGTTACCTTTGTATCTAGCTCGGTTGTGACACCTCTACTTTGTAATGCAAAATTGCTTACAAGAGGAAATGCAATCTTCCACAGATGTCTGTGATTCCTCATTTGTTCCCACACTTTTCTGGGTAACTTTCCTACTGACATTCACTCCTCAGATCAGTAAACCAAATTAAAGTAGAAACCCATGTTAAAGACATTAATATCTCACATTCTGACTGTTGCAGTCCAGGGACTTTGGAGCCGTTCATTGTCTGCAGCCAGGTATGTATGCTTTATTTATTTACTTCTTTTTTTTCCCCCCCTCCAGACAAAATTCCAATATTTGTGAGTATGTTCCAAAAACATGACCGCAACATCTCAGACTCCATTTTTATCAAAGACTCACCAATCACATTTGATGTGAAGATCCATGATCCCAGCTACTACCTTAATAATTCTGCCATCTCCTACAAGTGGAACTTCGGAGATGGAAGTGGCTTATTTGTAGTCAGCAGTTCCACAACATCTCACACCTATACTCTGCAAGGAAACTTCACTCTGAATTTAACTGTCCAAGCCATTATACCTGTACCTTGCAAGCCGGTAACGCCCACTGCACCACTGCCCACCTCAGCAGGTAAGTTTATCGAACAGCAGTGACATTAGGAGCTGTGGTGAAACTCTAAATTCTGATATTTTAAGTTCATATCTTTAGAAATTTTACTGTCGTCAATGAAAAAGCTGCAAGGCTCTGCAAACCCTCTATAAATTGGTTTAGAGACAGAATCAAAAAGCACAAATTCTTCTATGATGCTGTGGTCGGCATCACTTACACACTGAACACGTCACACACCCAGTCCTTTCACCGCAGTGACAGCATACAGAGGTCTTCAGGTGGACATGCAGTACATATAAATTTGTTTTTATACCCTCTACCATGCCAGGTCAAGTGGTTTTAGCCTTGCCTACTCACAGTCATCTTCTGAGGCAAGATGTAAATTTTAAGTGAAAAAGAGGTATTTCAGAACACTTTTATAGCCAGTTCCTTTCTGGTTTGCATTAACTTCCACACAAAATTAAATGAGATTGGATTGAACTAGAAAAAAACTTATATTCTAAAATATGGGATTTCCACATGGCATTAACCCAGAATGGCTTTTCCACTTTAAATTTATGTACTATCATATTTCAGAATAACTTTCATTATGTTCAGCATTGGTTTATCATCTCAGAGGGTTTTAAGCTTTGCAAAAGACCTGCAGTTTCAGCCTGAATAGTTATAAAACTGCTACTATTAAATTGTAAATGTGGCTATATTTTTCAAATTTCAGAATTTTAATATGCGCTTTTACCAAAATATTGAGTGAGAATGAAAAATGAAAGGAAAGACATAATTTTCACCACTTCCCCTCTTCATTTTTCCACTAGCTGTAACGTAGAGCAATGGGAAAATACCTGCTTTTAAAAAGAGCATTTTAAACCTTTTATTTGCCTTTGGATTTCTTCTATAATTGATTTGGGAATTTTAAATAAGTGTTTAATTATATCAAACCTTGCAGTCTCATTTTTCTTTCACAGAGATGGGTGACTAGCAAGGTGGCTTTTAGAGTGAGGCAACCCAGGCCGCTCCAGAGTTCTACAGCTGGACTCATGTGTTTTCTTTAAGGCTTATTACCATGATCCCATACAGATACATACATGACTGCACAGCTGCACCCCAAAGTCACTAATGACCTACGTAATGAATGCATTTGAAACACATGGCCATGTTCAGAATACCTCTAAACAGAACTTGTTCTAAAGCTGCGTATCTGTTCTTTCTCCCTCAACTCAACAGTAACGACTGGAGCATCTTCTAATTCAGACTCTTCTACTACTGTCGGGTTAATGGAAGATAATCCTGATGGAGGTTGCCATATTTACAGAGATGGATACTCTAGAACTGGTATCTCTATTGTAGGTAAGAACACAGGTCAACACCCGAACCGAGGAACGGGGCTAATGATGTACAACAATATATGTTAGAGAGAACTTCTATTTAGGCTCCCTTTTATCAAATACGTGAGACCCACAATAAGATCCTTCTCTTGGATCTAGCTGACATTTTTAAAGACAAATGTACAGACAGCTAACTGGCTGACTTTGGTTTCTTCACGTGCTCTGTCAGGACCTAGAGGCAGAGGTTACGGCCCCTTGGTTTCAGACACGTGAGGCTGGGCCTTGGTCTGGATGGCTGCTGATGGCTGCCCCCATGCTACATGTGGTGTTTCCAGACACTTGGGCTGGGAAACGGCTGGTGGGGATGTGCATAGTGTCACTACTTTCTATATCATCAGCTGCTGAACCTGCCACACCTGAAGCATACCGGCCTGGCGGGGGGTGGGGTGGGGTGGTGTCACGTATGGTTGAATTGACCTTGGTGTGCACAGAAGTCATGGGTAGTGGGACAGGGAAGTGATTTAGTGATATTAATGAGTAAATAATAATAATGGAAAAATAAAGCAGAGCAGAAAGGAGCAGCCTCACAAGGAAAGCACTGGAAAATTTCTCAGATTTCAAACCCTTCAAGAGGACTGCTAAGGGAGGGAGGAGGTTATGGAAAACAAGACCTGAACTGAGCATCAGCCAAACGCTTGAGGTTCTGTACACGCAGGCTTCAGACCTTGTCATGTGTCCTACTGTTGACATCTGTTTCCTCTCCCAGAGGGAATCCTTGAGGTAAATATTATTCAGATGACGAACATCCAGATGACAGAAAGTCAAGCTGAAAACTCACTGGTTGACTTTGTTGTTACCTGCCAAGGGAGGTAAGTGTGTGAATGAAACTGTCAATCTTCCCTTTTAAAAAATAATTAGGTGCTGGAACACTGTCTGCACTTAGATGTAGCTGCATGAACAAAAGTTGGGAACTGCAGTGTTTCTGTTTCTTGACTGGAACCAACGATAGTGTAAGTCTCATTTGTAAACTATGTCAACAGAGGTTACTGCCAGGCTCTTAGGATTCAGAACAAATGTCAAGCCTCAGTAAAAATATGAGAACTAGATAGTGGGGAGAAACAATTCTATATTTCCCTGGCCAAGACAAGATTTCAGCACTTACTGTAAAATGGGAAGCAGTCTACTGAAATTGGAAGGAAACCCTTTCTTTTTGGCCATGAGTTTTTGACGCTTTGAGTAAATGGGTGTGTCCAAGCAACTTCTTGGATAGGAAAACATTGCAGTAATATTCCTAGCTCCTAGAAGGGGATTAGTGTTGAGAGGACTAAGTAGTACAGGAATCGTATTTGTAATGCAACCGGAAAAGAATTAACCTCTCTAAGTTAGTGTTTACTTTTTCGGTACATGATAGTACGTGTAAGAATCTACATTCCTTTCTTAATGAAGTGTATTAAAGTTAAGAGACTTTATAAGCTGATTTCAGGCACGTAGTTCTGTGATCACCATAAAATGTTAAATGATATGTAAACCAGAAAATTTTAAAGATTGTATACATGCATTTTATACAAAATCCACATGTGTATATATATAAAATGGATAGGTATGTATAAAATATATGTAACGTATTAATAAAACACTCTTAAATCACTATAGTGCCCCTGATTTCAGGCACCAGCCTAAGAGTGGAGCATCAGTGCAATGTGTCTATGAACTGGGCTAACGGAACTCCACAAATGCAATGTGTTCTCTCTTCCCACCCCAGCCTCCCCACAGATGTCTGCACAGTGGTTTCTGACCCCACGTGCCAGGTGTCCAAGAGTGTGGTATGCGACCCCATCACCGTCACTGATGAATGCTTACTCACCATCAGGAGAGCTTTTGAGGAACCTGGAACATACTGTATAAACATCACCTTGGGGGATGACACAAGCCAAGCCCTTGCCAGCGCGCTGATTTCCGTAAATGGCGGTGAGTCCACACAGAGCAGATGTGGGTCGTCTGTAAATAGTTTCTCCCTGTGGTTATATACCTGCAGGAGGGAAGAGCACAGGAATTTGTATGGGGTTTTTATTATGCCTGGAGGCCTCAGCTGAGGCAGCGCCAGCTTGTGTGAGAGTCCACGCAAAGATAAAGAGATGATTCTTTCCCTACAGGAATTTTAGATGTTAGAACTTGGTTTGACTTATGTTTATGATCCAATGGGTACAGTAATTGTACAAACCCTTCATTATCACAGAATATGAACAGTTCTTAAGCCACAATGTTGGTGTTTTTTCACAGAATAACTCTGTTGGGCAGAAAAGCAGGTGGGGGACATGCCAGCCAGCCTACTCCACACATGGAGAAACAGAGAGGAACTCAGCTCACTTGAGACAGAACCAAAGTCTGCAGCTGAGCTGGCTGCCCTGAGCCCTCTTTGTAGCCCATTGACCTTGACCAGGTTTCTGTTTTCACATGAGGACAAGATAAATCAGGTCCTGGAAAGGTCTGTGTAACATTCATTAACTACAGAGTGTGCCCAGGGTGACTATTTCAGCGCAGGAGGTTTACCTTTGGTGAGATGAGTATCACTGTGGGTCGCTCATGGTTATCCAAGCAGTCTTTGACAGAACCAGGTCTTAAACTCAGCCTCAGTCAGAAGTCTAAATGATGACGCTGTCTCTCTGCTCCCACTCCATTGCCCTCCTGACCTCCCACTACAATGTCCTAGTGACTCTTCTGAACTCTTTAACTCTCTGAACTATCAGCCAAGTCACTGACCCTTTGTGGTCATTTGCCACAGAATTTTTGGCTGATTTTATTTAACCTAGGTATAAATTTAGCTGTACCTAAATCAGTTCATGATGACTAAGGCACAACGCCTGACCTGTAAGTGCATTCTGGCTCCTAGAGACGAAAATAAGCACGCAGTAGGATTTTTCAAAACTATATTCAGAGAAGCTAACTTCAGTCCAAGGCTGGTCTCCCTAGGTTTCCTCCAGAGGGCACAGCTAAGTTGTACTTTGGGGCTTCCACTATAATCAAAGCACAATTAGGATCTAAGAGAGGCTGCTGCTTTCAGTCACCTTCTGGAGGAGCCCGTCTAATGTTTGCAAACATTCCTCATGTGCCATAATTTTCCACTCATTTCAAGAGAATGCAAGTATTGATGAATTTCTGAAAATCCCATAATTTGGCGCCTGAGTATTTGGTGCCTGAACATCTGGCCCTTGAAATTTGGCAGGACTGTGCCTGGGTTACGTAGGCATTGCACAAAACATCCACTCTTAACTTGCTTAAACTGCTGTTGAATAGGTTGCAGTCCTGTGACGTAGACCCATGCCATCAGTATGTGCTGCTTTGCAAACTAGTCTAAGGACCTACCTTATTCATAAAATAAGGTAAATCCCTAAAATCTCAGCAAAAATACTGTGTAAACTAGGAATTAGTCATGCCTTCACAAACAATTGTATCAACAAACAGAAATGAGGCACACGTACCGAGTAAAAAAACCCCTTTATTTGACATCTCAATTTTCATAGACAGCAATTATAAATTAATAACTGGAAAGGCAAGCCAACATGCACCTTTAGGTTACTTCATTGTATAAACACTGTTGTTTATACCTGAAGGACTGTTTATATCTGAAGACCAAGAATGTGTCTCAGTGTCAGTAAACTCAATAAAGGTATAGCCTGTGGACTGGAAAATTAAGATTTTTAACACAAGTTAAAAAAAAAAAAAAAAGTAATGATTTGGCTTCTTCCATCAGATATGATGGAATTAGGAGTAGATGTGAATGAAATGGTTGATGGCAAACCAGAAGGCAGAATTCAATGACAGGCAGAGCCTGAAGTTTATTTCCCAGAACAAGCACGTTAAAACAGCAGAGCCCTCAGCTCTTGGATAACGCAAAGAAGCCTAAGTCCATCAAGGTCTCAGCCACACTCTACCATCTTAGCATATGGGACTGCAACAAAAAATAACATCTATTTTTATCCCCGTGTCCCCTGGCCATCATCCCTAAGAGACAGGTGAAGCTGATTCTAACATTAAAGCTTAAAAAGAAACCGCATCTCTTATACTCTTTTTGTAAACGTTCCCCTAGCACAGCAATTGGCAAGGAACAATTGTGGGGAACAACTTCATCAAGGAACACCCTCACCCCGTGGGGTGCCAACAAGACCCTCCGTTCCCTTCCATGCTGGAAGGGCAGCCACGTGCCTCAGGAGCGTGGCTCATATGAGAAAACTGGCAATCCCAACTCACTCTGGTGGAACCGAGAATTAAACCGATTAGGATGTGAAAGCACCACCTCCTGCCAAAGTCACCGACCTCCAATGCTTAGCACATTAGAAGTATTAAGTGTACTTCAATCTGTACAGCAATCAAGTAAAAATGATGTTTTCTTTAAAAAAGCTATCTCCTTGTAAAAATGAGGCTAACTTTTAATCAAACTACTTTCTGAACTCTAGGATCATCATCAGGAGCAACAGAAGGTATCTTTATCTTCCTTGGTTTGTTGGCAGTGTTTGCCGCCATTGGGGCTTTTGTCCTTTACAAGTAAGTTTCTAGTTTCTATGATTAAAAACAGTTCAAGGAAATGTAAAAAATATTAGTTTAAATTAACAAAACCAATAACTTAAATTTGCATCAGCTATATTTTTGTTCCTTTTTTATTGTTGTTCACAAATATTCTGGCAAATACTCAAGAAAATGAGATTACTGGCTTAAGCCACAATACCATTGGAAAATATGTAAATGTTAAAGACTTTCATAGAAAATTACATTATGTGCTCATAAGCACAAATAGTAATACTAGAAGTCCTGGGAACTGCATGTAAGCAGTAAGCAAACTCAAGCTGCACAATGTGATTTATATATGCAGTAAAACCTAACAAACAGAAATTTAATTTAGGTCTAAAACTCTTACAAGAAGTGTTTGCAAATGACTGACAGATCAAGAATTAATCATCAACATTCTCCATTAAATAATTGACAAATTCTTTGGGGGAAAGGTGCTGGATGTGCAGGGAAGTAGTTAACAGAAGCACATGTTACTGCAGTATTATTAGCTTGGATGTTTCTCGTGAAACTTTTAAGACTGCACCAAGACTCCCGAGCCAAGAGCATGCGCACCCTGCACAATCAGTGGTGAGAAAGAAACACCTCCATAGAGCAAAAGTACCCCGCTACGCAATGGAGCCTTCTCATTAACCAGGCTGTAGTCACCACTACTGACCTATGGCTGTTAACCATGAGGTGGGATTGAAGAGGGAAGGAGGAGGGAGAATATATGTTACGAATACATGATTAATTCTCTTATGCACGGGTCACATGCTGAATGTGGACCTTCATTTAAATGTCTTTCAGCAACTAACTGTGCGCATTCCTTGCAGGAGATACAAGCAATACAAGCCCATTGAGCGAAGCACAGGACAAGCAGAGAACCAGGAGGGACTAACTGCTTATTTCAGCAATTTCAAAGCAATTTTCTTCCCTAGTAGCACTGAGAGAAATCCTCTGCTGAAAAGCAAACCAGGCATTGTTTAAATCTTTAGTCTATCCCTGACTATTAGATTGCGTACAGGACACATATCTGAACTGTACTTTGACGGGGTTTTCTTGTTATAAAAACACAGGGTGCAAGGTGAAAGCACATATACATGGGGTGGTAACTTTTGGGGGCTTGGTGCAATTAGAAATACTAAAATAGTCCTTTGTAGAAAACAATGAGGCAGTTTTGAGCACTTACTGTTCTTGCTTGTGATCTAGGATACACTCTTCTGAATAATGAACACACACACACACACACACACAGCCCCGTCCTTATCTGGCTTTTCTTGCTTCTGGGTTAACTACCTGCATAACTAATCACATCCACAATCTGGAGGGGGAAAAAAAAGGTTAATTAAAAAACCCCAACCAAGCAAACAAAACAACAAAAACTTGAAAATACTTAGTCTTAAATAGACACTCCAGTATAGCTGCTTACTGCCTTAGCAGGATTCATGCCTTTGCTAGAAAGAAAGACACAGGGGGCAGGCACATGTTATGTCTGTGGAATGAAACGTGCCATGGCCTATTCCCAGGCACTGGCACTGAACCGCTGGCGCTATTACCCACCAAGCAAACCGCAGATTCTGGGAACCCCCCAAGGCACTCTTCCCTACTGGGAGTTTGGCAGCAGCCACCCTGTTTTGCAGGGTTCAATAGCAGGGATGAAGCTCGTTACACGCCAGTTGGCCCCAGGGCCAGAGAACAGGGCTGGACACATTTAGTTTCCTACTGGACATGGCTACCAGGGCACAAGTCTCACTGTAAACTCGACCACAGACACCCGGGCAACAAGATTGATGAGGCCCATCTGCTTGGCTTTCCCCGTTGAAACTTTTACCCTGAGTCCCATGTAAGATCCTCAGATGCAACTGCTGATGCTGTCTTTGTCTCCTCTGTTTTCGCTGGTCTTGAAACACTGGATTGGCACCACTGCTCCCCAAAGGGCAGATAAGTGCTCCATGGACACGGGTCAGCAGAATGAGGGTCGTAGCAGGAAAGGGTAGTGTTCGATTCCCTTTTTCTCTTCTCTTTTCACTCCTCACTCCCCTGTGGTAAAGATACATTAATTTCTGCTTGCTCCTCCATCCCTCTGTCTTTGGCCACTTAATCAAATAATCAAAAACCCCTATCTAAATAAAGCACTATGTTCCAGTTTCTGCTTTTGCATGATGCAGCTTAGAAAGTGTAAACTTCTGTAACAAAACTGACCAAAAAATGCTTTAAATGGTTCATTTTCCATAAGAGCCTTTCTGTTAATATGGAAGTTTATAAACAAAATGAAATTAACTTTCAACTTGGGGTTGGGCAAATGACTTTATGCAATCCATTTTCAAGCACTGAATTCTTTGAAGATCTGTATTGCAATATATTTAGCTTATTTACTGTGTGTTGGAACATCTCTGATACATATTGTTCTCAGTTCCTGATGTGATATATAAGCATAAACATATTCTCCTGGTATCTTATCAGACCTGTCAAATGCTTATCATTCACAATCTGAATGTAGTCTTCACTACCACTTTTTTCTTTTGTTTCCAGGTTGTCCAATTAGTTTAATTCTTTTGTGGTCATTTCAGTTATATTATTACAAGTACCATATTTGCCATTGTTCCATGTTCCTTATACATAACATCCTATTATCTAACCATAACTGGGCATCTAAAACTATTCTCTGACTTAAACAGAAAACACATTTCCTGCAAAAATTACCATCTGAATGTTATGTCCTCTGACTGCTGACAGGAAGAACTGTAATTTGTATTTCTTGCTCTGGCTTGAGGCAGGATAGGGGTTTAGTCAAAAGCTTAAGATGACTTGTAATGCAGCGTGAAAAAATACAGTCTGTCACAGGTATAATGCTTAGCATCAGTGACGACACAGACTACCACTGGCCTAGGTTATACGCAGAATGTACCTTGTTTCAGCAAAACACTGCATGTCAGGAGCTCAGAGACATCTTAGGCTTTTGCATAGAAACCAACTCTTGGGCATATTTTAAGAACTTTTTTTTATCCTTTAACATAAGTATACAGAATAGCTTGCACTATCTTCCTTTAAATAGCATGTCAGAATATTAAATTTCTATAATTTGATTTTGCCTTTTCAGCTGTAACTTCCATTTTGTACGTCTTTACTTTTATACAATGGAATCTAACCGCTGCATTGACAAATAAACCATCTAATGATTTTAAAGAGTACATTTCCTTTGTCTCAGAAAGAGATACTGTCAGATAAGCAACTTGATGAGTTGCCTAATTACCGACCAAAACAGTATCTACCTCCAGAAAACACAACTGTATTTTCCTTAGTCTTAGTTCACTTATGCACATCTGGTACTACCGTTCGTTATCTAGCAGTTTTTGCAGGCTCCCTCCCAGCGCACTCAGAGCAATGGCACCACAAACCTGAGAAGCAAGGAGAATTCCTTAACAACCAGATGACAGCTGAGGAACCCAAATTCAGAACAGATCAGGACACAAATGAAGTTCATGTCCTTCAAAGGCAAGAACAGCTGACAAACAACAGATTTGTGAATGCCAGCAAATGTTCCAAGACAGGTTTCAGGCATCCCCTTTGAAGAAATAACATCCAAGAATGACATAAAACATAAATGTACATCATCTTTAGAAACATCTTTTCAAATACATCATCAAGAGAAATGGAAACGTTAGTTGGGTAGAAAGTTTGTTAAAAATTACTTTAAATAATGAAGTATTATTTCAAACCACGTGTTTTGTTCCTTCCCCCTTTTCTTCTTGAACACTTATTATAGCACACAACTAAGAGACTCATCAAATGTAACATTTTATTCTCACCAAAAGTAGTTCTAAGCTGCAACTAGGCTAAAACACACCAGCCCCTGAAGGAATCGTAGAGGAATCAAACTAAATTTTGCAAGAGACATCCAGACACTGTGGTTTATTAGTATAACTAACCACCTCCAGCACTGTACAACATAGTCAAATTTCCTTTAAAGCTAAAGCTTTTATCACTACAGGTCTTTACAATCCACACGATTATGCCTTTTAAGTCTTAATACCATTGTTTTACCAACATATTCAGTGAGGCGGGGAAAAACAGCCTGATCAGTAATTCTTTCACTTTACTGCCAGTGTACATGCCAGCATCTCCACAGGAAAGGAGCGGAGGGAAAACACGTTCCAGTCACAGGTAAAAACAAATGCTTGGAATTACCTAGGTCAGAACTTTTTAACCCTTGACAACATTCTCCATGGCAAAACAAACACAACACTCCTACCCTGTGGCCATTAATGCTACGTGGAAATTACACAAATTTTTAAAAAAAAACCAAAAACAACAAACAAACCAAAACCCTCACCTTTCCCAAGAAAAAATGTATTCCTTTCAAACCAGCTGCAGCTTTTTAGGCTAAACCATAGCCTTTAAGAGGGGGCACAGGGCTTGAACTGGGATACGCGATTACGGTTTATATGGCAGCGCCCACCTGTTGCCTCTGCTCCTTTCGGGCTTCACAACGGACCACCGCAGCGGAGCGCGGGTTACTGCTGCCCCGGTCCCGGCTCTTACCCCCCGATCCCTTCCCTTTCACCGCCCCGTGGCTCAGACGCCCCTCAGAAAACACTGACGGGAGGCGCCGCACGGGGACGGGGGAAAGACGAAGCCGCGCCGCTGCCCCCGCCACGACGCTCCTATCTACACCCCGACACCGGACTCCGGCAGAGGAGCGGGGACGCCCCGGGGCTGGGCCGTGCGGGGACGGAAGACGACGGCCCCAAGCGCCCGCGCCTCAGAGAGCGGCCGCGCCTCAGAGAGCGGCCGCTCCCCCCGGGGCTCCCCAGGGCCGAGCACGCGCCCGCCCCGCGACCCGCGCGGCGCACCCGCTGCGGCTGAGGCCCGGCCACGGCCGCCGCCGCCTCGAGACAGCCACTGCGCACGCGCCCAACGGCGCCACCCGACCGACGGCAGGATGAGCCAGTGAGATGAGAGGGGCGTCTCCGCCGCTAGCCAATCGCCGGGCGGCATACCGGGTAGGGGCGGGCCCGGCGTGTCGGGGCGCGGCGGCCGGCATGTGGCGGGCGGTCTCTGCGGGGCGCCGGTTGCTGCGGCCTCTCTCCGCTGCAGTGGGGGGTGCCCTCCGGCCGGAGCCCTTTCCCCGGCTGCCCGCGGCTCCCCGCGGGGGCTGCGCGGCGGCGCGGGGCGCGGGAGGCGGTGGAGCCGGGGCGCTGGGGGCTGCGGCGGAGCGGCGCCAGGCAGCAGGTAGGGCCCAGCGAAGGGCGGCCTAGCCGGGGGGGGGCGGGCCGAGCTGCCCGGGGTAAACAGCGGGTACTGTCGGTGCGCGGTACCGGTCGCGGTCCTTCTGACTTCCCGCTTGGTACTTCGGTCTGGTTCGCTCCTGATTGTGAAGCTTAAACGTTCTCGAGGTGTTGTGAGAGGGCTCCCGCGGCCTCGCAGCGGGTGAGGGAGCGTGTGTGTCGAGCAGGGCCTCCCCCGCCAGCACGGCGCTGCTCGGGCGCCCGCAAAACTGGCGACTCCGCGGGCGTGAAACGCGGGTTAATGTGCTGTCACAGCCGTGGTGTCACGGCCTCTGTGCGAGGTAAGGCGCTGGCCTGGCAGGCCCAAGCGCGGTCGTGAGGCGGCACGTCAAGGAGGCCGCTGACCTGTCAAGGAGGCCACCGACCCCGAAGGCCCTCAGCTCTGCCCTGTGCTCTCCTGCTCTATCAAATGGTGCCCTAAGCGAAATGTTACGCCTCGGGAAGAAAGTAACTGTTTGGGACGCGGGGAATCTCGTTCTGCAGCTGCAGGAGGATCCTGGGGGTGCCTAGCGCAGTGGAATCACCCTCACCTCGGCTGAGGCCACAGCCTCAGAGTCACGGCGTTTGTGCTGAACCAGCATCGCCTCCTAAGTCCTGCTGTAAAGTGGGGAGTGGGTGGCTAGCGTAGGTTGGTACACACAGGAACTTTTGTGAGAATAGTGGTGCCAAGCGTGTGTTTCTCTGATGTACGCTCGCAAAATTTCCCTGTACAGACAGCAGTTTTAGTGGCATGATAGCTGGTTACGGGTATAAGCGTTGTGTGCACAGAGCTGGTTTGTTGTTGTAGCTGTTCTGCAAATCTTCTCTAGCCTAGATCTGACCGTGACATTCAGTGTGGCAGAGCATGCCTGGGGTTGTTTAGACCATTTGTTCTCTAAGTAGGCACTAGAGACTTTGCATGTGGCCACCAGGCAAATATTTAACTTTTGTAACCGCTGCATCTGGAGGAGCTGTGGCCAGTGCTAATTTTCTGCATGTGTGACCACAGCAAAAGTTGAAAGAGTGCATAAGTCCCTAAGCTCAAAGGCTTTCATTTACAGAGATCTGATCCAATTTCATATCCCCATTCATGCATATAATTATATGTAGCTATTGTTCTTTTGTTTGGCTTTTTCTTTTTCTTGGTAAATACAAAGCTTAGCTTTGTACTGATGCTTGGTTTGCACTAACGTTAACTTTATAGTGGCAGGCATGCATTGCTGACAGATTCAAATTATGCCTTAAGTATGCACACAAGTTGCATCTAGCTAATTAGGGCAAATTAGAAATAAACTGATTTCATGGTGTGAACAGAAGGTAGTTGCACTAATTTACTAGTTTCTAAGCTGGCTTACTTAAAATGTTGAAGGACTAAAGCTTTGTCTGCAATGTCATAAAGCTCTGGCAGAACAGGCTAGGGAAAAAGAAAAAGAAGTGGCTTTACTCAGCATGAAGATGATGAGTACCTTCACACTGCATCACATCAGCTCCATTTTCAATATGTCGATTTCATGTACTTAAGATTTTAGAGTAATTTCATCACCATGTATTATCACAGGCCTGTTGAAAAGCATTGTTCTGAAATGTTTTTAGTTTTGTCTGTTGTTTTAATAAAGTCTGTTGAAGTACTTAGGTTTCATTCATCTTAATTGACAAATATCTGATGATAGCATTGACTCATAAGTAATAACAAGAAATAAGTTACCTAAAATAAACTTTGATGTTTGCTAACTGCTATACCTAGTGATAGAGCGTTATTTACCAGAAAAGTGCTTAGTTCTCTAACTTTGATGGTTTTAAAAATCATTTTTAAAAGTCTGCAGTTCATGTTGCATTATCAGTGTCAAACCAAACTCCATAGTGAGTGGCTAGCTTAAGCTATAATTCAGTTCATTGCTATTTTGTGTCTTCTTAAGTGGTTGATTTTTGCAATTAAAAAGATAAATTGCCACTGTATTATTTTTTTCTGTCTGTTCCAGATACTGTTCTTCCAAAGTTCAACATTGATTTTGTTGTAGCTCTGCTGAGGCAAGAAAATGCTAAAGACATCTGTGTCATCCAGCTACCTCCAGAAATAAAATACTGTAATTATTTTATAATAGTCAGCGGATCTTCAACACGACATCTCCATGCAATGGCACATTACATGCTGAAAATGGTAAGCCAATTCCTGCTGCACTCTCTGGGTTTTGGGGAATTGTTTTAAATGTTGTGAAAGGAATTTCCCCAGGATTGCGTGTATAGAGGTGTACCAGGCAAGATGAGACTAATTATCCTTATGTCATTTAGTCCTGAATAAGTCTAGCAACGAACTGTGCTTTTTTTCTTTAGCGGTACTACTCAAAATGTAGAGAATATATTTTAAAAACAGACCTCTCTGCATTTAGAACGCTGATGACGTAGGCACAGTTCGGTGGCTAGAACAAGTGATGTGAAATTGTGATCATGACCTGTGTCCACTTTTCTTCCATGCAGCAAGCTTTATAGCTATTCCCACTCGTTCAACATAGCTTAATGTAACTGTTCTCAAACCCTAATTCCTAAAATTTCCAGGGTCTCAGGTATATCGTAAGGCTGGAAAAAAGATGGCACGTTATGAGGCACAGGATCCCCTCATGGGCTTACTAAAGCAAACAGTTAATAGTCAGCATACTGTGGTGTGTGTACAGGAGGAAAGGAGCAGCAGCAGCAGCTCTCCTTGCACAGAAATCTTGCACTGTTTGGTCTTGGCGGAATGAGAGCTTTTGAGTACAAAAGTAGAGGTCAGAATCAAAATACAGGTGGAGCTTAGAGATAAGGACCAGACTCAGGCAGCGAGAAACTTTATGGCCAGGAAAGAGCCAGCTGACTGTTAGAAAGTGCAGTGTGAGGAATATGGCTCGCCTCTATCTCAATCAGGTGTCTGTACTCAACCTGTAATTTTCCTTCGCTTCGCACATTTTCTTTCCTTTCCTGACCCCATTTTTCTTTTGGCTCTTGGTTTTACTTTCTTCCTACCAGTCCCAGTGGTTTCAGCTGTGAGACTTGAGAGGGAGGGAGACAGTATTGCTTTTCAGTGCCTTTCTGAGTGGGTGAGGGGAGTTTGTTGTGTTCTCTGCAGGAACTGATGTATCTTTGCAAACTAAAACTTAGCCTCGAGTTAGAAGTTATACTAGTGTGATTCGGATGTACTAAATTTCGGTGCTTAATATGTACTATATTAACCTGCATAACTTGCTAGTCTTAAATCAATAGCTCTCTGTCTCCTCCAGATCAGGAGAGATCAGTGAATACCACCCACCCTGCAAAAACATGCCTGTGCTACAACTGGCTGCTCCCTCTGGTGGCTGTAAGAGCAGCTCCTTGCAAAGGCAGAGTGTGTGGGGAGACGCGGTGTCCTCCTGGGCATCCTGAGAAACCGGGAAGCCTGGCCAAGCACTCAGGAGTGGCTGAGCTTGCCTAGCATTGAGAGTTTTCTAGGCAAAAAGTAAGCTGAAGCTTAAAATGTAAAGCAGAGCTGCTACTCCGGAGTCACGCTAGGCAGCTGGCTAGCTTTACCATTACAGTACCTAAACCGTATGATTTACTCAGCCTGAAATGCAGAGGTGCCCCTGTATAGCATGAGGTCTTCCTGCTTTTCTTCCAGGAGCTTGTAAATGGCAAAGTCCCAACTACTGCTTACACCTTCCTGTCTGTTTTCGTGTTAGAGGAAGAAACTAACACTTGGCTTTATTATAATCTGTTTGCCATTACACAGCCTCTAAAGGCAAAGGTGAAGGAAATGTATAGTGGAGATGAGCCTTTCCACCCCCTGTTACATAGCTGATGGCAGTGCACGCTGGGCTGTTTGGTATTTTAAGCAGACTTTCAGAGAGTCTTTGACAATTACCTGCTTTTGAGGATATCTCACAAGCTATCTTAAAGAAAGGAAGGTAGAACTAGTTCTGAATTACATTTTTGAAATGTAATTTGCATTCTGTTTTGCAAACTGGGGCCATTGTCCAGCAGCTAGTGTTGTATGGGAACGACCGGTTGCATTTTGTGATAATTGCTTTCCCAGTGAAGTGGGACTCATTTGCTAGCCAGCCATGCTGTTCCAACCTGTTATTTTGTATTTTGTCTTTCATGGCAGAAAGGACTGTTAGAACCATTTTCAGCTTGAAAAAGGTTTCCATATTTTTTTGATTGACCTCTTCAATTGGAAATAAAGTAGTAATTTGAATAAAAGAGCTCTGTGAAGATGCAGTTGGCTTTACTCCATATTTTTTTTTTTTTTAATTGATGCTTCTTGTAAAGAACCAAATTGGTTATGGCCAGATCCAAAACTGACAGTACTTAAGCCTCTAGTTGTCAAATTTTTTCAGCTGTGGTGGGTGCTTAGGTTCTTTACATAGTAGATGGGGAGAGCTGAGCCTCTCAAGCTGGCATCTATGAAAGTCCCCCTGTTGCGTAGGGAACTACCTACCTTGCTCTAGCTGAACATTTGCAGTTGTGCTTTGATCCGCCCCATCCCCTCTCTCATAGTGGTTCGTAGCTTGGAAACCTGTGTGCCGGTCGTGCTTTCTCCCCATCTTGCAATGAGCGTTGAGAGCATGCAGTCAACAGACAGAAGGCTTGTTTGAATACCTTCCTCACGGCATGGGTTGAAACTTGTTTTCTCCCCCAGCCCCTTCCATCTGAGAAGAGGATAAGCATGGCACCTCCATTGCTGCATCCTTAACTAGCCAATGTAAAACAACAATGAAAGATCTCTGAAAGGAAATAAAACTTAGTGGTAACAGCAGCTACAGGGAACCAGTAACTGAAAGACTACTTTGCTAAGCAATTGTATTCGTTATTCATCTTGAGGAAAAATGGACACCTATAAAATTCATGGATAACTGTATGGGAATTCTGAGCATTAGGATTCCAGATTTGATACTAAATCCCATCAAGAAATCTGTTTCCAGTGCTGCAAGTGTATACTAGTCTTTTTTGTGCAGACCCCAGGACCAACATGAAGTAATCTAACCCATTTAAGACTTAAAACAACTCTAGAGAATTCAGCAAAGTCCAGCTTATCTGTTATGTTTGAGTGCTTTTAAATAAATGCAAAGTATTTAATTTTCTGCTATTGCTTCTTTCAGTACAAGCATCACAAAGAAGAAAGTGATCCTTATACTCAGATTGAAGGGAAAGAGACAGATGACTGGCTGTGCATTGATTTTGGTAAATATTTGTGAATCTGACAAATACGAAGTTTGCAGGAGCTCTTTGTTGAAGGAAACATCTCACCATGAATTCTGGTTGCTGTGGAGAGTTCACAATACTCTGTTTTGGAATTCCAGTTGTTGTTGCTTGAACTCATTGAGATACTAAATAAATTTTCACTAAAGATCATTGGCACTGAGAAGAAAGCAGTAACTACTCTTCAGTGGCTAAAATAGGTCTTAATAAATGAAGATAACAGTAGTGGAAAGAGAAAAGCCACTTCAGTCAATTTTCTTGGGTTTATATAATCCCTGTTTGGGTGAGCGGGGGCTCTCTGCATGCTGCCCTAGTAGAGAACTGTTGAACAGACTTTTCTACTGTCCAGGTCATACCATGACATGGGGTAAAACCTGTGCCGAGAAATTGAGTTGAATTCTTTATTCTACAAGTGTGAAACTCTACACAAACTTAAAAGACTTTGCATTCAGAAAGCATTTCTCCTTCACTGCTAGCTCTAGAATCTCACCCCCTAACTTTGTATTTTGGCTTAAAAGAGAGCATGGGGGGGTGAGGAGCACTGCAGCCAGTGATGTTACGCCTTGGTTACACTACTGTCAATGATTTTGATAGTTATAACTGAAAACCGATTGAAATTTAAGGGCATAACTAGAAAAAAGTGCATTAGAAGTACACTGGAATTAACATTCTCTACTAATGTTTGCACAGAATTAATGAAAACCTGTAAGAAAAACCTTATTACAGCAAAGTTCAGACGTGTTTCATTATAAAAAACACCTGAGAAGTGTCAGCAACACACCTAAGGAAAATTACTTGGCTATAGCTGAATATTGGTAATAAAGAAAAGCTGAAAGTTCATCTGTAACCTTAGGGAGGGAACTCTTTTAAGTAAAACTTTTTTTTTCCACTTACTTCCTTCTGTCCCCTAGAAGTCATAACTTCTTATTCTGGAGTCTTGTGATAGTGTTTTAATTTAAACCAGAGTATTGTCTGTCTCATTTTCCTGGCTGTAGTCTTGGAGTCCTTTGAAGGACTGACCAATTCCTAACGCTGTTCAAGAACTGGAATCTACAACTAAAGAGAGACATCCATCAGCTGACCTGTTATATCTTGCCAAAATGGGGGTGGAAGACTTGAACTCTTTATGCAGCTGGAAGTGTAGTAGTGCTTCACAGTTCGTGTTAATTTGCTGTGAATTTCTGTTCTGTGCAGGTAGCATAGTGATGCATTTCATGCTGCCAGAGACACGAGACACTTATGAATTGGAGAAGCTATGGACCCTTGGTTCCTACGATGACCAGTTAGCACAGATGGCTCCACAGTCACTGCCAGAAGACTTTATAATTGGACTGAATCCTAACAGCAGTGATCATCTTGAGACAAGAACTTAATGCAGCTGCTGAGTGGAAAGAGAAAACAGTGTGCCTTCACTAACCTGAGACTTACAGTCGTGATTACTGACATAACAGTCACTACAGTTGATCAGTGCAAAACAGTATTTATTGGATGTGCCTAGGTAAAGTTCTGAACAAGCTACAAAAATGATCAGACTCACAGAATCATTAAGGTTGGAAAAGACCCTTAAGATTTAGTCCAACTGTAAAACATCAAAGAAGGAATCCTGTCATAAGAGAGCTTCCTAGGGGAGTCACGGCCTCAGTGGGGTTTGCAGTGCGAAGGGCAGTGCAAAGACAGCTGCTGAAGCTACTTACCCTAAAACTCATGCTCAGCCTCTCCAGTAATTATTTTTCTAGTATCTTTGAAAGACCTGCATGTAGTGGCAGTGCAAAAAAGACTTTAGTGTTGCAAGGAAGTACTATGTGAAATAGGACGGTTTAGATGAGGCTTCTTGTATTAAGCCATTTGCTTCTGGTCATGATGAAGCAAATCCTGCTCTGAGCTGAAGGAGGAGAGAAAACAGGCTGGTGTTACTGAGCGCATAAAAGCTAAGAGCAGCAGTGACAAATAAATGTGTCTTGAGTTAACAGAACAGTAAGTCAGTTTTTCAGCCAAGGCGAATCTGGTTTTAATAATAAATGAAAAAAAAAAAAACCTGAGGAGCTTCAATTCCTTGTCTTCATGTTAAGCTCATTCTAAGTGTGCAGTTGGCTCCTCTCCTAGTTTTCAGCTCCTCTGAAGTGGGCAAAAGTAGTTCTAAAGGTGGCCCTTAGTCACCGAGCATCACTTGCTGCTAATGGACTGTTCAGCACTTGCAGAAGTCATCGCGCAGTGTGTTCTTAGTCTGACTGCTGCATGGTCTAATAACCAGTTAGAAGAGCTTCAAGATGGTAACAAAACATGGTTGTGTAAAACAAGATGCTTTTCTCCACTACAGGACAGGGCTTTCATTGCTAGATTAGGATCTCTTCCTTCTGGAGAAGCTTGCTCTGCCATGCATCAAGCAGCAGGATCCTGAGAGTAATCACCTTTCCCCCCCCCCATAGCCCCACAAGCTACTCTGAATCCTTTCCCATCTCTTCCTTGCACACTTGCACAGCAGCTGCTATTTGTAATGCTCAAAGAAAGTGACCTTGGGTTTTGTGCCTGTGGTTGTGTTGTTTAGGGGGAGGGGGTGTGTGTGTATGTTTGATTTTGTTTGGGGTTTTTGGTGTTTTTTTTTTTTTAAAAAAAAACCAAAGCTAAAGAACCTCCCTCATTTCAGACTGGTCATGTTTTCCTGCTGTGTCTAGCCTCTGTTCTTTTGGGAATAACTGCCCCGCAGTTCACCTGCTCTCCGATACAAAGCAGCAGATAGTTCTGCAAATTAAGTAAGGAACATCTATTAAATGTAGTTAAACTACACAGATAAAACGTCTTTGCCCACAAAATAAAGGTATAGATGGTAAATCTGACTGCAAAGAACGATTTTTCAAAATGCTTCATGATAACTTGGCAATAAGTAATCCACATGGGGGAAAGATAACCTTGGCTGTCTTACAGAGTGATGGGTTCTAAATCAGGCATTTCCTTCTCAGAGGGATACGTAGGAGTAACTTTGGATCATTCCCTGAAACCATTTGCCTTTTGCTGCTGCTGCTGCAGATAAGTAATACTAGATGAATAGAGGCAGGTTCAGCAAACATTCCACCATTATATAAAACCCACATTTAGTAACCAGAACCGCATACAGTATTATCCTGTCTCAAAGAGCACAGTAACAAAGAGTGCCCAGAAAAGAACAGTAAGAGATAGGGAACAGGTTCCATGTGAACAGGCTAGGACTCCTGCAGCTGGAAAGGCGTAATAAGTCTGTAAGACAAGACCAAAAAAACCCCAAAACTACATGAACCGAGGAGACAAAAACCAGGAAAAGAAATGAAAAAGTGTAACTGAATTTACTGCCAAAGCACATTACGAAAAGGAGTTATATGGAACATCCACAGGTTGCTATTAAGTAACAGGAACTGCTAGCTCAGTAAAGAGAGCTTCCTCATCCGCCGTTGCACAGCGGCAGTGGTAATCTGTGCCCAGCCACGGCCGTGCCCCAGCCAGCTCACCCGCCAGCCTCTTACAAGCTGGGACCTAGGAATTAACAGTCTGAACGATCAGTACTATGCAACATTAAACCCCCTTTGGAAGGAAAACACTTGGGAACGGTTTCAATTCTACCGATCAGGTGATTTCTGTGCAAAATGAAGATATGAGCAGCTTGTCCAATGAGTCCATAGATTCATCCTGTACAGAGGTACGTGCAGGATCCCTTGGCAATGGGTTGAACAGGAGAAACAGTTATCAAGGTGAAACTTTTGTCATCGTTTCACTAATTTCCTGCACTACATTTGAGTACCTTCCTTACCGAGCAGTGTTTGCATCCATCAGTTGAGCTAACATCTGTGTTACAGCCCAGCTTGAGTGCTTACTCCACAATTTTTCATGTTTGTTTAAAAATCCTATGTCCTAGTACCACGTCGAGACCATGCTGTCCTGCACAGCATACATGCTTCATTTAATGGAAACTAATACAAAGAGCGCATGCCTTTGAAATTGCAGCTTAGGAATAAAAGCTGTGGAAGATTAGAAGCAAATAAAAGCATCATGATTAAGCAAATGCTTAAAACAGTCAGGGGTTTACTCTCACAAATGCAGCAGCGATACAGAGGAAGGTTTAACTTCTTATGTTGCTTAAATGGCGGGGATGCTGGTTCTAAGACAGCTCAATTATGGGGATGGAAAAACGAGCTTAGAGTTCCCTGTGAAATGCAATACCCTACGCAGTGTCTTCTACAGACATCATTTCTTCAATTCTCTCTGCTGGGTGGTCCCAGTAAATGAGCTGTGAAGACAAGTGGGAGGGTGCAAGAGTTTGGAAAACAAGTTTGGTTTTCCACTCCTCTTTAAAAGACACAGAATTATATTATTCATGACACTCCTTCATTCCCCGAGCCCTCCCTCACTCTAAAGCGTTCACAGTTAAATATCTAGTCTCATTTCTATTCCAAATAATGTTAACAAGGATCTAAATGGAGAGGCAATACCACCTCGCTGGGAAGCAGTGTGTGTTTGGGTGGTGGTAGTAGGAGCAAGATATGGGTTGCCATCACATTTGCTTGCTGGTGTGACTGGTTCTGCCTATCCAGCCTTCTCGGGCCATGTTCAGTACACAGCTTCATCATGCCGAGAGCACTAAAATAGACTGGGTAAAAAGCAGCCAGAAAAAAAAAAAAAAAGAATTGCAATTCAGATTTCAATTCAAACCTGTTAAAGATTCCTTCATGTTTGCCCTGGGTCGGGACTGTTGAGTACGTATCCCTTCCACAGCAAGGCAGCCTAAGTGAGCGGCACAAGACCGAAACCAGGAACTATAGGTTGTACTACAGAATTATTATGAGAGGGAGAAGGTGAATTAAGCGCCACAGAAGTCACTGCTTGTCTTGGGACATGCAAACCTTGTAACCTGGCTGCTGGATGCCCTGTGTGCTATGGAATACCTGTGGGTGACCGTTCATCCTTATCTAGTTACTACTATGATCAAGTTGGTTTTCTGTCCAAAGTACCGCAACTATTTAGAACACTCTGTCCCTATGCCTCGTTAATTTAAGAAAACACCACACAACTTTATCTGATGATAGGAGTTAAACTCTTTATTCCATTCAGAGGCATCTGGCAAGTGGAGCTGCATTGGGGGGCACATTACAGATGAAAAATGATCCATACTTTTGTGGATATTGAAATCATTTACAGTATTTACTTTCTAGCTATTCCCAAATCCTCCAAATTACCAAGTCTCAATTGAAAAGAAAAACATGATTTACCATACTAAGTCTAGAAATTTAAGAGAGATGACAGTATTTAAATCAGCAGATGTAAATGCAGCGCCTACTTGTAAAGTAATTTTTATGGAAAATAATGAAGTCAAATCCTTCTCAAACGTTAAGAAAGAAACGTCAGACTGACTTAAGCCTCAACAAAAATTAAAATGCTATGACTTTTCATACTTCAGTAATTTTAAATTCATTGTAAGAAAAAAAATTATTCTAAAGGCTAGATGAAGGTCACTGTCAAAAAAGGAAAAGAAACTCATTTTTCTTTGCTAAACTACAACATAAGTTTGTGGTTTTTAAACCAATTAGTAAAGAAGAGATGCAGGAAAAACACTTCAGACCATTTTCAAAATTATCTAATCTGTACAACAATGATCTTTGGGAAAATTATCTAGTCTATGTAGTAATGCCTCTATTTCAACATGAACCTAAGAGGTAGATAACAAAATGATGAAACAAATGTTTTTGCTCGTTGTGCCCCTCAAATCAGTGCAGCATGGTGATTCTGATCATCTCATGCACAAAAAACATCACAAAAAAAGGTTCAGAGGTAATAGCATGGCTCTGTCGACCACACACATACAGGCGCGCACGCGCACACACACACACACAGCAGTCTTTATGCACCATGTGTTGCCACATATTTTTTTCTTTTTCTTAAACTGAGGTAGACTGAAGTTTATTGTAGAAACTTGAATGTGTCACTATTACCACAATCATCATTCAAATTACATTCGGAAATGAAGAAATTTGGTAACTTTCCTGTTATCCCTGCCTTTTGACATATTTTTTTTTCTTCTTCTCTAATGGTTGGTTGCAGAACGTGCATAAATCCTGCTGCATCTATTATAAGCCAGGCTAGAGAGGTTGTTGGTTTGTGTTTTTTTTTTTTTTCTTGTAATAGTTTTTAAAACCTTCAAAGTGGCTTAGTGTGGCCCATAACAGCGGCTGGATATGTAAACTTAGCCTTTCCTTATCTTTCAATGTGATCAAACACTGTTTGACCTTCCCCCATCGTGGTAACTGAAAGCAGTATGATGTGATCTGCAGACAGCAGAGACCCTCACGGCCTCAAATACGCTCTAGCAGATCAAGTGTTCTATCAAACTGAAGATGAAGCTTGCTCTTTGAACAAAATGGCAAAGTCCAAATGGGCTGCAAATGGTTAAATGTAGCATTATTAGGTAGTGATGGTCAAAGGCACAAAGGGTTCATGCATTCAATCAAGTAGCACAAAAAAAAAATTCAGCCTCTTGCAGCCTTCTAAATTTTTCCCCCAACCCCAGCCTCTTGCCATCACTTCCTTGTCCTGTTCCCAAAAAAGTACCGTCACAAACTTTTTCATCCCATCTTAAAAGAAAACTAAACGGCATTGCTGCTATCAGAATGTTGGCATCATTCACTATCTTTTGAACATTCACTGAATTTTTTTTTTAAACAAATGATGGTGTTGAAGCCCTCAGAAAATCTGAGGCTATGTTTTTTTTACCCACCTTACTCCCATCAGCCAGCAGCTAGAAGTGCTCTACTATATTTTTTCCCCGATAAGTCTGTAGTACTCCTGGCTGGTGGCTGATCAAATTTTAATTTTTTTTAAAAAAATAAAATGCTCAAGAACTATTAGCTTTATAAAGTATACAAAATACCAAAAAAAAAGCAAAAAAGGAACAATTTCTCATTGAGGTACTAAATGCCTGAGGTAGTTTAGTAAAATGCATATTTATCTTTTTATGCCCTGGCCAACACCATTCAACACTTCCCTTAGGTTATTCATGGCAGTGTTATGTAAAAATGCAACCAAATTCTTTTTAAAAAATGCCACTTGTTTCAACATTGGGACTAACACTTAAACTCTTGTCAATACCCTTGCTCTAACCCTAACCCACCCGCAATCCCACCCTCCAAACGTGTTGTTTCTTTTACAACTGGACCTATAAGAGCAATGCCTTTTCTTTTTTTTTTGTTTTTTCTTTTTTCTTTTCTTTTTTTTTTTAAACCAGTGAACTCAGAAGAGAAAGCTTCATTAAACCAAGTTCTAAAATTGTTGGGGAATAATAAGAACAATAAAAAAGACTAACGAGTTTATGTTAAATTGTGAGAATAGAACAAAAGGGAAGTGAAGGGGTCCTTATTTTAAAGCTGGGTTTCAAAAGTTTGAGAGAGCCTAAAGAATACATTCTCAGAGACAGCATTCAACGGTTGCCTGGTCCTCGAACAGGTGATTGGCTTGGTGGATCTTCTGCATATAACTTCAACAGGTGCTCACCACCCGTCTCTGTCGCACAGTCTGTCTTTGGTCTGGCATCTGTCTCTGATGGGCCATTTCCTAAACCTTTATTTTCGTCTCGGCTGAGGCTGTCCGCTTTGCAATGTTTTTTGCTGTTGCTGCTGCCTTCTTACCTGAGCCAGTATTTCCTGAATTTTTCTCTGAGCAAGCTGAAGGACATAAAGAAGAAACAACCCATCATGATGCCATGCCGCAGTGACTGCTGTTTACAACAGACTATAGATGGTTCTGGGATTAAGAAAATTCAGAATAACTAAGCTCCCAGTACTGACAAGATTACTCAGGGGTTAAATACATTTGGGTTAGTCATAGTCTACAACTTCATTTTAAACTTTTCTTCTTTTTCCACTTGCCACAACTACCTGCATAGTCAGTTTTCACATCCCTAATATAGAAAGTATGAGCACAGGAAGATGACTACCGACATTAAGATTACTGAAGTTACAGACTACTTTAATTTTACTCCTCTGGAAATACTTAAAACAGTGGTTCTTAGAAAACAGAGTGGACAATTATTTTTTTTTTTTATACACCAGAGAATCCAGAAGGTCAGACTTACAGGACTTACCAGCCCTCCCCTCTCCCTTCCGAACTACAAGTCACCTGTAGCAAAGTATCAAAAGGAATTGATCCAAACTAAGAGTTATGTGAGGGAAGGAATCTTGTGATCCTTTTCTTTAGGATATTAAATCAACAGATCGGGTGATGTGGGCAAAGTGCCTATATACGTGCAGCTTTTGTCAGGTACTATGAGATGGCTTGTATCTCCCTTCTATCTGAATTTCGGTCTGATCACAACTTGGGTTTTCTTTTGCTTTGAAAGCTTCAGCAGTGCCAAAGCCTACATATATTGGTAGGAGAATTTAAGAAGACACTCTTGCTGTGATAAACTTTCCTCATGCCTGCGAGAGATTTACAACAATATTGCATTTTTACATATGTAAAACAGTTAGAGGAGCCTGGCAAGCAGTGCCTTCTGTATCCTGAGTAAAAGCCTTCCATCCCTTGGCTCTGCACGTGGATATAAGAGACAGACCACGGAAACATCAAGGTAATATAGAAATTCATTCCAATCATCCTACCTGGCATGCATAGAAGTGACCAGTTATTTTCACAACCACCTGATCATTTTCATCAGGTGTCTGGTCACGAGGGACTACAACTTCTGCACTTGTCAAGTTTTGAAGCTCATTTACCTATAAATAGATAGAAGTAGTCAGAAAATCTCAAAACAAGTATCCCACAACCACCAAGCCTCAGAGATACTCTGCTGACCACAGAAACATCATCCTCCAAGTTTAAAAAAAAATAAACCCACTAACAGAAAGCATCTTTGTGCAGCAGTGTGCACTTTGCAAGATGAGCTTCTTGTGTTTTTAACATAAATTAGCACCAAGTTCTCTAGGTTTGTAGAAGTGTTTTAAAGACTAAATACAACACACAGAAGGTGTTAAATACATGACTTAAAAAAGCAAATAGATGCCACAGTGTTTACAGTTGAGTTTACAAGTTTAAGGTCAGAAGACTCATACAATGTAGGGAAGAAAAAAATGTCAAAGTATTTATACATTTTTCCTTGAAAAACCTCCACAAGATGGAGAACTCTAAACATAGCAGTGAGAAGTGTCCAAATTATTTTCAGAAGCCTATCAGCTTCCATAGTATTAAGCAGAGGTAAGGTTAGAGTCTTTGTCTTGTTTACACTCATCTTATTTTAGAAATGCATAGCATCACTTCATCAAAAATGTTTGAGAGGAATAACTTTTCAGACATGTTTGTCCTTAAACCTCTTACCACTGCAAGTAATGAAAGAAGCCACGTTGCCTCCTTACAACTTCAAGACCCCATTGCGGTCAAGGATGGAAACCCATTTCTTTGCAAATATCATCTAGCTCCTGACTTACAAACATACGAAAATACTACAGTACCAGCACCTTTTCAGGACTGAAACAAGTCTCAGTGATGATATTTTACGCAACAAACTGAGCCTAAGAAATGCCATCAATTAAGTTGAACCAAAAGAATTTTTTTTTTGTAATATTGAGGTCTGAACATGTCTTAATTTCCTACCACTTATTTAGAAATTATGCTTTCATTCAGCTTTGGCCAGAGATGCCATCTTTGTACACACTGGATTTGATTTTAATTAAATGAGATTAGTGAAATCTTTTTGCAAAATCTGGCACAAGCTAAGGTTCACAGAAGCAGGTCCTGAGTGGGAACATATTCATTCTAAATGGAAGAACTACATTTCTATTAATAGAAGCCCTGCAGATCTGACTGGGACTATTGATTTTTGTTAGACTTTGATTTATTTCATTAAAAAAAAAAAATCTATGAGATTGGCTTCTCTTGACTCCATGCTAGAAGACAGGAGAACTTAACAAGAACAGCTAAGAAAATAGCACCTTCTCTAACATAATTTCAAAGGATTAGCTATTAGTTAGCTAAATGTTTAAGCTTTATACATATATACGCACTGAAATAAGATACATAACTGAACAACGTTAAAAGTTGTATTTCAGGTACTTACTGTTTTGCCTCCTTTACCAATAACCCTACCAGCAGCATAGGATGGCACTTTTATATGAGCCTCAAGTTTCACTTCTTCTTTAGGTCCAAAGAAATTTTCTTCCTTAAGTTTTCCATAGATTCTCCCTTGAGCCTGCAAAAATCATCTCAGTTAGAGAATGAGCTTATTGAAATCTAGTTAGCTTCAAGAAATTCCATGGAAAGGAGAATTCTCAGTACACAACCCTGACAAAGCATTTTCCCTAATAAATACAATAACTATTTTTCTAAAAAGAAGTCTTTGTACCAAACTAGGAAGCACCACTGTCCAACTTTAAAGACAGCATAATAAACCAAGGAATCATGGAGCAATTTACCAGAGATTGTTATTATTCTGCTTTTTAGTAGAAATATTGCTTTCAAAAGAAACTATTGCATCTCTGTAGAGGTAAAGAGTGGTGGAGAGAAGACCTGTCTGGCTGAAGCATTTTTTATTACACTCAAAAGCACAGAATGAAATTAATTGGCTCAGAAACCCATTCTTTTAAGGATGCTGAATAAAAAAAGAGCCACCAGAAAAACCCCAAACATGTCACGGGATAAAGACTCCAATTAAAGCAAACAGCTTGCTTTTACAATCCATTACAACATGTTGTTTAAAAATAAATAAATCTGAGCTTGGTGAATTTTCTGAAGTGAAAAATCAAACTGCCTAGATGTAAATAGCACTGGGAACAGTACTACTCCGACCAGCACACAGTTTCCTTTTCTGGGGAACACGCAAGTGCCAGGTAGCAAGAAGAATGTCCTCTGAGACTAAGCTCATGAATCTTGCTGAGTTTTAAACACATTTATTTCCTTATTCCCTGCCATTTATCAGTGAATTCTTGAGAAATGGTAACCAGATCTTCTACTCTGCATCTCCTACAGCCATCAAAAGAACATTTCTATTGAAATACTGAAGAGACATGCTCTGTAAAGACCATAAACCTAGGACCACAAAGCCTTTCCAGTTCAGATTCTCTATCACCTTCTTTAAATCACGCTCACTAGCCCTGTCACTCCGTACACGCTAAACCCAACCATCTTACAGGCCACCACTGCAATGCAACAGGAAAAGTCCAAAAAGACCACACAATGTGATAATTATTTTAAGTAGTGGCAGCTTATTTTATCTTATTTCTAGCTCGTCCTAAAAGTCTACTCAAGTTCATGCTACTCTAGAATGCGTAAAATGTATGACATTTTGTGACCTTGGAACTGGAAGTACTCAGTAATTTGGGTAAGTCAGACTCCACCTGAAGAATATGGAAAAATCTGTAGTGCATGGCTTTGACCTAGGTAGGGGACTGCAGGTCATGGGACCCTGTCACAGAGGACAAAAGCTATCATCTTTCCAGTGAGACAGAAGACTACACAAAAAAGCCGTACAAAAACTCAGTACAACTACCACGTTCTGGCACCATCAACAGTCCTAAAATCAGAGATTCCTGCTCCAGGAAAACTCTTTAAAAGGGTTTGCCAAGAGCAGAAAAAATACCACTCCCAGCCATCACCTTGAGCTGGAGATTTTGAATTTTTTTCCAAATTTATTAGGTAGAAGCCAGCGTAGATTTTTATTTCAATAGCAATGTTTTTTGTGTGCATAACACCTTGACAACCCGCACAGGCTTCAGGGCTCAGTGGGAGAGGTACTATAGGAAAAAAGCATGCATTATTGCTGAATTATAAAGCAAGATGGGATGTTGGCTTTTTAAGAGATAGTAGATGTATTTCCAACATCCCAAATCTTTCTGCTCCCAGAAGAGTCTTTAAAATAGTGGCCGAAATATGTTGTCTACACTAGATTTCACTTGCACATGTCCCAAATCCAAGGCAACATGATCGTCTCTGAATATTGGTGTCACAGGTATGCCTGAACTCCAGGGAGCACTGCAGCAGCAGCTGTAAACAGTGGCATATTCTCTTCCCATTGCCTTGCTAATAAATAGCCCTGCATACCGCAACATCCTCAGGCTACTGCAGCTGAGGAAGAAAGGGGTGCAGCCACTGCAGCTACCATGGACATGAATCACAGACAGCAGAACACAATGTAGTAGGGAAAGGATGCCAAAACTCACAGGCTCTGGGATGACGCCGCCTCTCCGAGAGCTGGTTACTCATCTGAGCAGCAGCTATTCCCTCTTCAAGTTGTTGCGCACCCAGATTACATTCTTGGTGCCTAACAAGCAATAGCCTATGCTCAAAGATAGAGAGGTCCCCTCTTAAACAGAGCTTAAGGACAGTGTTACTGAAGCTTGGCCCTGGCTGGAAGGCATGCTTCAGGTTAACAGTGGTGATAAAAGAAAGGATGAGGACATTGCTAAAAAAGTAGTAAAAGACTACAAGGATTGGAGCTGAAAGAAGCCCCAAGGGATAATCCCTCTCCTTCACAAGACCACCGTACTCAGAAGCATTGGCTGTGCTAGTACATTGATCCCTTTTTGCAAGCAGAAGCCCAAGTGTAGAGAAGTAACTGATAGATGTGGTTTTAACCAACGTAGGGCATACAGAAGAGGGAGACTTTCATCCTTGCATGATCCAGGCTGGGGAGAAGAGCTGGCAAAAGAATTCTGTGGGACTTCAAGTCTATCTTAGGGAAGAAGCCTGAGGACAAGCCTTTGCCTACATCAGAAGTCCGGATAAGGGACACCCAAATCTACTTCAGCCTGCTACCGCTGGAGGGCAAGCACTGATATCTGGTGGAAAGATAAGGTAGCCAGAATCCGACCTTGTGCTGATCCCAGTTTACAAGAGCACCCCATATGTGGAACATGCTGTGTGGCCAAGCCCACATGCACACAGAAAACATCAAGGAGGCAGAGCTTCTAAATTATGCTTCACCTTCTTCAATAGCTTCTCAAATGTTCATGGCTACTGTGCAATAATCCCAAATGCATCGTTTGCTATTACCACTGCAAAATATCTGCCCTGATACTTCTCCAAAACTCCTAAAGGCATTAATGAAACTGATTCTAGATATGCCTGAAGTTTGTGCATGTCCTTCTTGCAAGATGCCCTGAAGCAAAAATACAAAGACAAAAATGAGAACAGGCAAAAGAACGATGCCAGGACATGAACTCTCAAGTGACTTTCTACCTGCTCTGGGCCTCATTCGTGATGAGGCCAGGCTGCTGCACTTAGCTCTCTGCATCACTTCTAACGTGGTCAACTCATTTTGGGGTAACTAGATTTATCTCTTGGCACTTAAGGCAGAAGGCCACTCCAGAACTCAATTTGAACATAAATGGAATAATCAGGTTGAGTATCTCCTTGGAGTTGTAGTAGAAATACAATTAGAAATCTTGTGTTTAGCTGCAGAGCTACCAAAAAAGCATTTTCCATTTGGCACGCAACAGTAACCTGGGAAGACTCAGTCTCTCATCTCGTCAGCTTTGTTTTTTCAATTAACACACTAAACTTGCATGTATTAAGACAGGCTAGAAAGACTGAACTATTGTACTTGTAGATAAAAGGATAAAATTAGGAAAGTAATACGGCCACATTTTCATGCTAGACTTGATTCTAACTTACACAAAACTCCCACCAGTTTTCAGGTGACCAGAACGTGGCCTCTGATAGTACTGCATTACTCATTCATATGACATACCTTTCGGGAAAAGGAAAGCAAAAATGAAGTATTTACTAACATTCTGAATAAAATGGTGCTTGGAACCAAGTGCTTTGTTTTCAATATTGTCCCTTACAGTCCAAAGGCCTCTATAGACTGACAAGTTTTTATATGTTGTACCTTGAACTGAGCTTCTGGAGGTCCAGTGATGATAACCATTCTCAGCTTGGCATCTGGTCCTTCAGCAGGGGCAATCTGGAATGGATAAACATAGCTTTTGGTAGCTGTCTTTTGAAGGAATAGTTTAAAGCCACCTCCTCCCCATTTCAGTCTCACATTCTGCTCAAGAGTGAAAAATTATTCGTTACAGCAGCAGCATTACACTTCAGTCATGATGGGTTTGTTCTCTTTAAAGTGCATTAACTAGCTATAATGAAATATGGAGAAATTGGCTAAACCATAAGCAAATTTACTTCTGAAAACTAAAGGCATAGCTCCTCATCCACATATGGCAAAATCCCACAGACCATTTTCATGTGGCTATGAGTGATGTAAGACATGCAGCCTTCAAAAAGACAAGTATGGCTAATAGACGGAGATTCTCATCCCTACCCACTAACTTAAATAGTCTTTCTAACAAGTTTTGCTCATTAGCAAAAGTTTGCATCCGTCCCCCTGAGAGCAGAACATCACTTTACTGTTGTAACTAATCAGATCCAAAACATTCCTCTACACCGGACAATGAGTTCGCAGTTTCCAAGCAGTTTGTATCTACAGGCATTTATTTGTGTGACCCAAATAAAAATTAAGCTCCACCAGAGCTGCGACAGAGACGCCTGTAGGGTCTTTAGCAGTTCATGTCACCACAAAAGTAAGATTTCTGTGGGTGTTGTTCTCAGACTCCAGTGGCATTAAATAATTCAAACTAGCCTCTGACATTCTGGATGAATCTTTTGTTTATCACAACTGACATTTCCATTGTTGCATCTAGTATTACATAGCCACTGTTGAATGGGCAATATATTAAACAGTACAGGATTTCATCTTAGCTGTTGGCATAGGGATGTTATTCATATTTAACAGCTGTAGTTTATTTCAGACAAATTACCAGTCACCATGCATCATTTTCACTAAAGAATTTTGCTAACCAAAGTTTATATAATTATTCATATTGTACCCTAAGATGGAGAAGACATTACATACTAGTTATCTGGTTTGCATATTTATTTTTCATAGGATTTCTGCATTCTGATTGGCTATATCTAAAAATACACATTCATTTTACAACAGTACATTTATATGACATGACATTGTGGTAAGGGCAAGCACAGACTAAATCCATTCATTCTTTGGAACACAAGTATTTTAGAGGGGCAAAATTTCAAGGCACATTTGGTGGCAGCTGACTGAACAGAGGTCAGCCTGCTAATTGCCATTCATGTAAAATGGACATTGTAGTTTGCCTCTCAGTCACCTCATGTTTTCTTAGTGAACACCAGCGCCTTTATTGAAATTTTAGGAAAAATATTTTCCATCAGGCCTTTGTTACATCTTACACATGTTTAAACGTTCTGGGACATTTCTTGCTATGCTTTCATCTTACAATGTCCTATTTTCAGCAGCTGGAGTAAAACATGGCTAAGGGCTGGGAAATAAACTTCTACCAACTAACATTTCAATATCTGAAGGAGCAACCTAAGAGATTTTAGTGTTAATTTTGTCTGTCTGCTCTTAGAAGGAGAAGTTATATACAGACAAACAGTATCCAAGATGTGAATTTTTAACTTCTGAGAGAAATAGTTTTACATTCCTAACCGGAAAACAACCAGTCTTCCATATGCCAAGTCACAAGCTGACAACTTCACACACCCAAAACCTACAATGCTCATCCCGGCTCCCTCAGAGACAAGAAGGGCTACTCTGGGAATAATTTGTAACCAAGGAGATGCCAATGGTTCCCAACAGGTCCCAGCACTGTAATACAGGACAGGCAGCAGACAGCCCAGAAGTCTCTGCCTGGCTCCTTCACTGAATAATTCGGTCTGCTGGAGCCCCACGCCAAGCCTGCATTGCCAAGCAATGACCCCGGCACAGGGACACAACCTGAACTTGTCAGCAGTCACGCACGCCTCTGAACCGACGGACTGGCCACCACAGCCTTATGCAGAACTCCAGTGCATCTGCAGTTTATTTAGCCTCACTTCGTAGCTAACGAGTTTCATCAGATCTACAAAGCTCGGCACGAGCACAAACAAGAGGCATGCGGATGTAAAATGTTTTCATCTGTAACGATCTATAGCAAAACTCCAAACAAGTTCAGAGTGTCATGCACAAGGACTTACTTCCTCTGCAAAGTACAATTACTGCAGTTTGGCAAGTTAAAAGTTACTCAGGCAGTACTCTCTCCAGCTCTTAGCTAAAAGTACAGCTTCATTCATGATTCACATTTTTTATTTCGCTCAAAAGTTATGATAAAGGGCAGGTGGTCAACACAAGGAAAGTTCAGAAGTTTTGAATAAGTTACCGCTGTCACGTTTAACACTTACTTTGACACAGAAGCAAGAGTGCTGCTCCATGTTGTTCAATCAGATTATAGATAAAGTTGCATTTTTATTTTAATCAATAAGCATACATGCTACTTCCCAGTTTAGCAAGCATACCTTATATCTTTACAGTTCTGTTAAGGTTTAATCTTATTTCCACAAAAAACATCTTTACTTTATTCCTACTAAAGGAACAAAAGACCAGAGCTTTAGGAAACTTAACTGAATTTCAATTAATACAGATATGTTAAATGCATTGGGTAGAGGGGTGCCAGCCAGTAGAGGAAGCCTGAGGCCACTGTTAGCCAGATGCGTGAGAAACACGGGAAACTCCCTTTCCACTGAACTGTCTTCCAAGGACCAACTAAAGAACTAGTTCGGACGGGTTCTTGGAGGTCCAGGTTATTTCACATTTCTCCACCTAGCAGTACCTTCCATATACCACTTAATCTTTAGATACAAACTATGGGAATGGAGAGAGAAAGAGGAAATACACGTGATACATCACACCTCCATGCAAGACAGATTTGATAAAGAGAAATCAACACATCTCACTTTCTTCTATTCCATTTTTTCCCCCTAAAAATATAATTATTAGTGCTCTACTAATGTAAACCATCTGTGTGGTATAACAAGTATTTAATGTACTGCTCAATAAAGGATGGAATTGGGCAGCGTGCCAGCGGGCTGACTGGCCGGTAAATGGATCGGCATTCGGCAAACCACACACAACACTCATTCATCAGGGTTCTCCAATTATTTTGCTCTGCGCACTTAGATGAACACCTTCCAAGCCAAGCCAACCCTTGCTGGCTTCACCAAGCTCAACTCAGCATAGCCAGCTCCTGCCCCTCTGCCCATTAAACAGGCAGTTAATGGGTCCCTGCTCCATTAAACAGGCCACATCTCCTGAGCAAAGAGAACTGAGACGACAATGTTTGCTTCATCTGCGCAGGAAAACGTCACAATCTAACAGCACGTAACAAAGCTACACATTGCACTTTTTTTTTTTTTAATTTAGGCCAAAACTTTATCTTTACAGCAGAGAATAGCAGAACTGACTATTTACAAGAAAAAAGATCAAGCATCTAGAGAAGACACTTGTGGTTTTAATGGCATTAGTAGCAGTAACCCAAGGTCTTCTACAACTGCAACTGGTACTAACTGCTATACACAGCCAAAGACGATTTCACCCAATTGGCTAAAATTCAAACTTAAGTTTCCATTAGGTCAACCTCTGCAAGCCATCTTGTTCTTAGCTACACTGAGGTGGTCAACACACAGCCAACTGGGTGTTAAAGCATCAAGGTAAATGTGATGTTAAAGAACTGACCGACCCAGGAGCTTGGAGTTACATGGGTGTTCTCAAAACACGTACGCTTCAGCCTGGAGCCATCCAAGCTTGACAGCCCAGACCGATCCATCTGGAACAGAGCAAGAGCGGCCACAGCAGTAGGAGACTTCACCTGTGCTGCTGTTTTTAGAAGGGGAATTCACCTCACCAATTTTCACTTTACCGAAAGCAAGAAGAAAGCCTTTTAGCAGCGCATCATTAAGACTTAAGTCTGTTTCTAAGAAATCGAGACCACCAAAGTAGTTTTCTTTGCAGCTTATATTTCACACCTCAGGAGACGTTTGAAAACATGCTTCTAATTATCTTGTCTCAAGGAAGATTAAAAGATGATTTATAAACAAATGTACCATTTATCACATTCTAAGCACGGAGTGGGGGAGGACATTCACGAAAACACGGCTTGTGCAAACTTGCCGAAAGTGTCATGTAGAATATACAGAAAGTTAGTCAGTGTAATAATACCTTAATAGATGCGCCTGCAAAACGAGAAAGTTGTTTGATGTGCTGTCCCTGCTTGCCAATAATAGCTCCAACTGCCAAGGCTGGGATGAACAGATGAACAGTCTCAGACTCGGGCTGTTGCTGTGGGGAAGAAGGAAATATGCAGTGAATGTTTTTGAACATTACGAATCAGACTGACAGGAAAACGGGTAGGGAACAGGCATGCATGGAAATGAGGGGGAAATCTTACGATGCCCTGTGATGTCTGAATATTAAGGGTCTGGCTTTTTCTGGGAAACACAAAATTCACAGAACATGAAAAGAAGAGTTTGAGCCAAAAGAGGATTCTTTCATCTTTTACAAAAGAGTTGCAATTTTAACGCTTAGAGTTTTAAAAAACAATCGGGGTGTTTCTTCTTCACGAGTCTCTCATTCTTACCTGTCACTGTCTGGATGCTCTTCCACATGCAGGACTCTGCAGATGAGGCTGCTACAAGTGGAGGGGCTAGAGCCTGAGCAAGCAAACTCTTTCTAGTTTTCCTAGTTATTTTTTTAATTTTAGATTGTGCTGAGAGCGGCACAAAAAGCCTCAGAGTTACATATATGCTACAATTTCCTTTGTGTGGGAGTGATCTGGAATGATAGCCAGCTTGAAAACTGCCAGCGATTCCTCCTGTGTAACATTATGCAACAGTTGGAGCCTTGGCAGCAGGCCTCAAGCAGGCTAGTAAATTAAACCCCAGATTAGACGTTTTTAAAAGCGAGAGGACCCTAACATTGCGCCCACTGGATATCAGGCACCACTGCAGTTTCCTATTGCTTTCAGCCAGACGCCCCAGCTGGAGAGCACAACATAACACTTGAGATCCTCTCTACGTGCTGCATAGCGATGATGGAACTGCAGGGCTACATATGCCACGATAACTATTTTATCAGCCTCAGAGGAGCTCATCTTGGACTAAGAGAGCACCGCCAAACCATTAATCCATGCACTTACATCAGGGTTACTCCTCAAAATCATTTCACACAAGCCCTTCTTTGAACCTGAAGGTTTTTAAGACACCCCCCCCTTTTTAAAAGTATGTCTTCCTCTACGTAGCCCTCTAATGCATTTTCAAAATTTGTTTTGTTCATCCTCAAGAAGATAAAGCCAACAAGCCCTTTTCTTGCAGAGGTATTTGAAGACAACGCAGCCATCCTCTCATCCTCACTTTCTCGGTGCCCACCGTGCAGACCAGCCCGAGCACCAGCGAGCAGAGCACATGGGAGCAACCATGCTCATTTAGCTTTGCTCACTTGTATATTTTGGTAGGGATACAGGCCCACATAAAACAGCTCACCAAAGCAGCTTTTTCTGGGATATTTTCAGAAAAAGAAAGGCTATATAAAGCACAAAGCAAAAAGCAGCTGCAATCCTAAAAAAAAAGCAAACTATCTCCACTTTTTTTCTTTTTTTTTTCCCCCCTCTTAATTTCAGTAACTTCTTTCAAGAGGAAGCAAAGCCCCATTCCATTAACCGTAAACAAATCAGTCCAGTAACTTCTTTCAAGGGGAAGCAAAGTCCCATTGCATTAACCGTAAACAAATCAGAACAAAATGCTTGTTTCCAAGTTTTACCACTTTATTTTTGGTAAACACAAGTCAACTGTAACCTCAGGGGAAACAAATTCCAGGCACAGCTCCATGCACCAGGTGAAGAAACCCCAAAATAGGATATTGAGAATAGAAACACATTCTGCCAGCCGCTTTAGGTGATTGCAACAGTCACACAATTTACCCTGTGTTTTCACACGTACAAGGCATCAGGATTCACAGTCAGCGTGTGCTGATTTAAGCCCATGTTTTCCCCGGACAGAGGTTGCAGCCCCTCCACACCCAGCCTCCCCACTCCCCTGCGAGCTTTGCGGCCAGCAGGATTGCAGATCTGGCTGATTTTTAATGCAGCCCACAGGTACCTGACCCAAATAACCAGAGAGCCACAGAAGCGGCAGTCCTGGAACAAGGGAGGAAGCAACAACAATTAGGTCAGGGCACGGGAAAAGGTGGGAACACCCCTTTTAATCTGCCTACAGATCGGTTTAAAACGATCTCAAAACTACGCCCTGAAACTACGTATTTGTAATGAAAGATACTTTAGTATCTTCATCATATCGTATCTTCAGTACGTCACTTCAGTATATATGTTAAACTGCTTTCCAGAAGATTACTCATTTTCTCCTCTTATTATTACAAACATCCTGTGAGTGCACTCATAGTAAGTCCTGTTACATATTCATCATGAACCCAGCAAGATTTCCAGTAATTTGGAAATGCTGCTGTAGGTACTTGGTTGATCCCGCCACTTTGGAAAACTCTTTCTGAATGGATACAAATTCATGAGGCATTTGGGTGGGTTTTTTTTCTGGTTTTGTTGCAAAGACCCATACTAACTGCACCGGGTGTAGAGGCAACCTCTCTTTCCAATCCAGGCACAGGCAGCTTAGTCACCCCTTGCTCGCTCATCACCTTAACTCCTACCTTCAACTGTTCACACATGCTCCAGCTCCTGCAGAAGTCCAATGCCATAGTTTTCTCTTCCACATGCAACTCCAGCCACCCTCTTCCAGCTAAACTTTGAGCTAATGCGCGCAAACTTTCCAGCTAATTTGTACAGCACTGCTGCAAATCAAACATGTAGCTTGACTTGGTTTGCAAGAATTTACACAGCTTCTACCTAAATCCACCTCCAGACACATTTCTCTACCGTAGAAACAAATCAAACTTCATTACTTTTGTTTGCAGATATTTCCTGCCTTCCCTCTGTTGCCCATCTGCCTGCAGCACAGTTTTCCCCTCTTCTTCCCAAAGCTTGATTTCCAGCCACTTTCTTGGCTAGATTCAATTCACCACTGAAATTCCTTTCTGCTGTCTCACCCTTAAACATGAAACACGGGCAGCAAAGGCAATGAAAGACAGAAGATGTGCATGTGTCTTTCCAACTGTACAGTCAGATACCCCTCCCCAACCCTCCCTCCTAATTTTGACTTATTGATACATTTCAACTTCTTTTTTCCTGAAAGACCTTTTTTATTCTTCTTCTGTGAGCGACTGAGGTTCTTTAACACCAAACTTCCATTTTGGTATAATATATATGTTTATTACAGAACAGGAGAGAATCTGTCCATACTGAACTGTTTATACATTGCTGATTTTTGAATTCTTGTCTGCAGGAGCACATTGGCACATATGTATTACCAAATTCATCTCCAGTATAACATCAAGCAGGATTTAGAGAAATTATGTCCATTTCCTTACCCACACTGATTTTTAACCACTCAAAAAACATACTGTTTGATTTGTTTTAAAGCATGAACATCAAACACAACAGCTCTTTTGTCTGGCAGAAATCAAGTCTAGCTAAGACTTTCAAGAGAGTATCATAACACCAAGTTCAATTTATTATCTGTCCACCTCCTTAGCCACAATAATTTTAAAACCCTTTTGTATTTACTGGAAGACTTATCCTCCAAAAGAAACACATCAAAACCTAATGCAATGACTACACCACCCATCAATCTTACAGATGCTTCTGAGGATCTTAGGATGGAAGAAAATCAACTATAATTTAATCTTCCCCATGCTGTGCCACATAAGTCATAGAGCTTTCCAGGAACTTCTAGCATGAGTTATATCAGAAATAGATTCCTAGATCTTAAACATATGTTAGAAGCACTAAATTTAGGAAACTAATTTCCCACTGTGTGGAATCTGAGCTTCAACGTTCACTCCCTTAAGACGACCAAGTTTGCTTAAACATGTACTTAAAATTTAAAAACTAAAATATATATGTGTATATATATCGGAGAATATCTGTCTGTATTGACTTCAGAGAGCACCCTGCAGTTCATTTTCTACTTCATAATTAACTGTCTTAACGGTATATTTATAAATTTAAATACTTTTCGGTCTAAACCTTAAAGTACAACTTCAGTAATGAATTCACGCTAAAGTTCATTAAGTCGTGGAATTAGTCATCAACTAATTTTTGATAACAGGAAGGTCTCCTGTGCAGAGAATTCTATGCAATTTTCTCATCTTCCCCATTCATTTTATTTCCCCCCCCACATTAAGAAAACAGTTTGTTCAAGCCCAGCCCAGCCCTAGGAACTGACAGAAATGTGGGGGGAGAAAAAAAGAATCTTTTAAAGCAGTAACCTAGTTTTTCCAAGATGTATAGTCCATACGTCCACCCTAACTCATGAGTTCGCCTCAGAGGTCTGCAATGCACAGACCACCTCTCCTGCCCATTTGTGGGATGGGCTTAGGACCAGTCCACCCTAATGTTGACCAGGTTCAAACAGTATAAAGCAAGCTAGATACTCTTCTGGGCAGTGGGGCAGGAGGCCTGCAGACACTTGAGGAATATGGCTTTGGGGAGAGAAGTTTGTCTCTTATAGCTGTGGCACACAGACACCACCAGGTTGTTCGCTCAGATGGAGAACTTTCCTTCTTAGAATTAAAAAAAAAATATTTAAAAAAAAGGAGCACGCTCCAGAAACCAAGATTCAGCAACCAAGATTTCTCAGTTCTAAGAAACAGACTCTTGAAGAGCATGGTGACCAGAAACAATTAATTCAGTTCATAAACAGCTGATACTACTTGCTTTGTTTCTACAAAAATCAGTATGCTTTAAACACAAAACAGGCTTGATAAGGAATTTTCATCTATATCCAGCACATTTAACTAATGAAAACAATTTTAAATGCTGGTTTTGTTCATTAATTGGATTCCAATTTCCATTCAAATGTAGGCTGATGAAAATCAGAAGTTAAAAATTAATCAAGCAAAGAAAAGCACCATTCATCATTTTTTAACAGAAAATGGAAAACATATATTAACCAAAGCAAATGTTAAACTGTATACTTGTTTAAACAGATAGATAGATTCACTATATTAGCAAAGGGTAGATGTGGTGGTACAGACTACACTAAAGCTTTCAGAAAGGTAACTAAAGTAGAGATGTAAAACTTGATAAGTCACCTTAAATCAGATTTCCTGCTTGCTCATTTAAGTCACGATTTAAAACAGTGATCTAACACAGAGATGTAAATTGATCTACCCCATTGGATGAAGCTAAGCAACTGCTTCTGCACACCAGTAGCTCTAATGTTTTAAGACTAGTCCAATTCTTTTTTCCCCCCGTAGCAGCTTGGATACACCTCCTTCCATACCTCCTGCAAGTCCCTGAACACTAGCCATCTGTCCCCAGCCTAAGAGCCCATACCGTCTATTTCTTTAACAAAAAATATTTTTTTTTTTTTTTTTTTTAAATTCCCACTACTTCCATCCAAGATCTACCCCAAATCTGTTCCTAAATCCTGTAACCTCTGGCTGCTTCCCCATTACACTGGGCTTGCCTGGAGCCCCTGCACTGCAGGTACCATCAGGGTGGTCCCCTTCATTCCAACCAGACACTGCAGCCCTACAGAAGATTTTCCCAGGACAATCACTTCTCTGCTGCCATCCCTACCATGTTATAGTTCACTCTTAGCAAACTGGCTTAACAGAGTGGTCATTTCTCAGTTTCACAAGCCTCAGCTGGGGTAAGGCTCTTCCCCTCCTTGGGATATTGCCCCATGCCCTACAGCATGGGGACTATTTCTCCACACCAGAGCTAGAAGCTGAGGACACCCAGCCAAGAAAATTTGCAGATTCATTCTTCTTTCTGCAGCTCTTGTTTGCAGAGTTAGAAAGATCTGTAGAGCCCAACAGGTTGCCCTTGGGATAAGCTTACTGCAGCACTTCTGCTAAGGCCTGGTGCATCAGTCCTACAAACTGCCCAAAATCACACACAAGGAGGAGAGCTTTTCCCTTACCTGATAGGTCATCAGAAGGAAAAGCATTCCTCCTCATCTTGCACTTGCACAACAGCCAAAGTATGGCCAGGCAAGGATGAAAACTCAGAAAAATAAAGCTATGATTCTTCAGATAGATGGTGTTAGGTAAAAAAGTAGGTCCCAAACCATCTGAACTGGGGGAGTGGGCATTGTATTTTGGGAGTTGTATTTTAAAAAACAAAACAAATAAACCAACACACACAAAAAAAACCCAACCACACACACAAAAAAGTTTTGCCTCCTCTGTTCTTCCCCAAGATGAACTCTCCTCTCTCGCTTTCGGCTGGCGCTGCTGCTAGGTCAGTCCACAGCTCCCTCAGTCAGTATGTGCACGAGATCCCACCCATTGCAGGGCTAGTAAGGGGACATGTTTGTTATTTATGTCCCTAGTGTTAACTTGAGTATCCATCTCAGTCTTTCTGCAAGCCTGCCAACAGTACAAGGTTTTTTCTAGTCATGTTTTTAAGGGTCTCCCCAGACTCCTTGTTCCATCAAATGTATGTGGTTGGTAAGCCCATGGCAACATTTGGGATAAGGTTGTAAAACTTTAAAAATATTGTACCCACTGAAGTAAATAGGATTTTGTGCCACGCATCAGTGGCTGAATAAGATCTTTTCTGTTTTCTAAACTCATTATGCATCTCTGGTTTATGTTTTCATTTACTCTAAATGTGTTGTATATGAATTACCTTAGGATGAGACAAAGTCACAAAGTCATGTTATCCATTTCTAGCCAGTTTTTTTTAGCTGCCGGGAAATAATTAAGAACTATTTTAAGACTGCATGGATCAGTCTCAGCCAGTGTTTGGCTACTATCTAGCCTAGTGGGTTATTGGTTCTTTTTTTTTGTTTTTAAATAGTAAACAAGTCTGCTTTGTAAAGTAAAAAAATACAACCAGTAGATGACTGCATTAAAAAGTTCTCTTTTGCCATTTTTCCCCTTCCCAACTGCCATGATCACCATCACCAAGGCAAGGCAGGTTTACAGATGACTCGGTCTTCAGAATACCCTAAGCTTTGTCAGGAAGTGAGGTATCATTTTATTCAAAGCCTCTACCAGACCCAAAGCCAAAATTTAAACCATGTTTTTGCAATGCACTGTGAAGAATTATACTGGCCTACAGCTATACTAAACGGTCTTATTTATTTAGTAATAAAAGCTTGCAGCAAGAGAAAACCAATGTTAAGCCAAGTATTCTTGAAGACATTCCGGTAGGATTCAATGCATTAATAAAAAGTCAGCTTTTGACACCAGTGAAAGAAATCCTAGTGTATTCATTTTCCAACACTAACGCTAAAAGTTTAAGCCTTTGTTGGAAACACAAGACTCATTAAGGAAAAGGTATTTAAAGTCTTGGTAGATAGGTCTAATGTGATCCACAGTTTTACAATATCCTTGCAAATACCTCCTGGGTCACCACCTTGTACATCAGCTAAAGTGTTGCTGCCAGTGTAGGTTAACAGACTGAAGCCTGAGCTTCCCCCACCCTCCCAGCTTTGCTTTTCAGGTTTGCTTAGAACAGACTTAAGCCCATGCTCCAAGTCTAAAACCTGCTATATTCACTACCTGAAAAGCCAGGACTGCACTTAGAAGGTAATAGGACAATTCTTCACTGCTGAATTCAGTCAGTCAAGAGCTAGCAGAACATAATTTAAAAGAAGAAATGTGTATTTTTAACTTCACTCCAGACACCCTGAAGCATCACTCATCTTCCCATACACAAACTGTACTGCCACCATCCACCCAGGACTTCATCTTCACATGAACCCCAGATTGATGTAAGAAGCAGGAGTGGTGGGAAGGATTTCCAAGTACGACAAGGAACTCCCCCACACAGCAGCTTCAACATCACGCTTGCAGCAACCTTCTCCCAGTGTGGCCAGGAGCTCATCACACCACCTCCCTCCACCATCCAAGGTCTCTGGGCTGGCAACCCGCTGCGTTCAGAGCGGAGCTGGCTCCCCTTTACCCTGCAAGCATTACTGTTGCATCATGTAAGAAACACTGGTGTCTCTAGCTGAACCAAGAGCATGACCCTTTCCAAGGCAATCAGTCCACAGCAAAGCCATGCAGCTCCACTTCTCCCCCTTTGACAGTCCTGGACACCCAGAAAGTACACTATGTGGGTGGGAGCCCTCCGTCCAGCTAGCTGAGCTGGTCCTCTCCTCTTGGTTGAAAACCTAAGCAATAACCCCTGTCTGCATTTCCAATTTGGGGACTACTGCATTTCAACTCCTGAAACTCAATCAAACAGATGGTTATTACACAACAGTCAGTACCTTAAGTGAGATGCTACTAAAATCATCTCACTTAATACTACTCACTCCATTTCTTGGCTCTCAACTTTAGTACTTTTCATCACCATCGTCTTCTACCTGGCAAGCCATGGGGATCTCCTCAGACTACTAGAAGTCACTAACAGGACCGCACCTATCAGAAGTGTTTCCAACATGAAAACCTAGCCAGGAACGAGGGGGTAGAAATCACAGGAGCAGAGAAGGAACATTTTCTGGCAGGCTGGTTATAAGGCATTTCACAAGCAGGAACAGGTCTGACATATTTCTGAACATGGCATGAACTTTTTGTTTTCGCAAAATCTGATTGGCCACAATGCCAAAAAAAGCAATCTGCCACCTTTTATTCTGAACAGACAGCCAAAAGCAGAAATCAACATAAGGAACAGATTGTGAAACTACGTAAGCAGGAATTTTGCTGGTCATTCACAAGCAGCAAACATAGGTATTTGGTGTTGCAACACTGCACAACCACCAAAACAAAACACTTCCACTTCAAAAATCACAGCTGTGACACACCAGCCACATGGGTACTGGGTACTCCAGACTCCTAGAAGTTGCTCATGAAATCTGCGGCTTTGAAAGATACAAGTACTCATCAGCTCTGGTTTACAAAGACACTGCTCTCAGATTCCTTGGCAGCTGCAAGAAAAACAGGTTGTGAAAACACAGAAAGGTCACTTATTTTTCCATCATGTTTAATGAACAAACAAACCAGTGATGGAGCCAGCTACACCAGAATGAGAGCTTGACCTATTTTTGTTTCTGGCCTGAAGGAGCTCAGCACACTCTAGTAACAAAATATTATTTGGCACCTTAAGGAGTTAAGTTTAACACTCAGAAGATGCTGACCCTGGTACTTAGAGCTTGGGAGTCTGAAATGTTCAAGGGAACACTGATTAAATCTTCTTCCCACCACAAGAGTCTTGAGCAGGGGACCAACACAAGTTCTTATCTCTTGTCCCAAGGAACTACAAATATAACTACAAGTATTCAAACCTGCAGTGAGGAAGAAGCCATTTTTACTTTTAAAAGTGCACATTACTAGTTAGTGAGCGATGCTATTTGCATTATGACAACCTCAGAACTGTAAAAAGAGCTATTAAGAGTAACTGGAGGCTTCAACACCTCCGAAAAAATACCAGCTGTCAACTTGCCAGATCTTTGTACACCATACAGTGCCAATTGCATTTTGCTTCCCTCACTGGGGGACCTCAGTCTATCTCCAGAGGCAGAACAGTTTCTGATTACTCTGGACATGGGTCCCTGCCTACACAGCATGGTAGGGCCAGGAGACTTCGAGGTGGTGGGAGGACCAACCATTTTCTCCACAGGGCAGAACAATCCCACAATGTTATGCACCATGGAGCAAGTTTCTTATTTGTCAAAAAGGCATCATTAATGAATTTAAGAAACTAAGCAGCAGGAAAGGTGTATTCAAGGCACGGAAGTTACAATATTCAAAAGAAGGCTAATTAGTTGGAAGTGGTTTTTTTCAGACAATGCTGTTGTCCTATAGTGCCCTCCTCAAGATTGTGTGTGCTGTACATGTATGGTTTCCGTTTCATCGATATAAAACCATTTTGTAAAAACACTGCCAAATCCTTCTTCATTCCCCAAACCACATCCTCTTTTGGCTGTAGGACAGCTCCTCACAAAATCATCTACTGCTTAACAAGCTAGCCAAATTAGGGCAAAGCCACTTATGACTACACACATTATAGATGTACATACATTGCTACCCCTGGATAGTTTAGATGTAACAGTTGCACGAGCTAATCCTATCAAACCCAGACATCCAAAGGAGCCCAACTCCACCAAGTAAGAGTCAAAGTACCTGGAAAGATAGGACAGTTTTTCCTCTTCCTTGGCTCTCATCTATGCTCAGGGCATCAAATGAAGGCCCTCAATGAAGCAATTTTTCATTTTAAATTACTTTTCTTTCCTGCCAAAAGCATAATACAGTTATTTCTTCTCTCACATCTATGCAATATAGAAGATCTCTTCTTTACTATTATTAAGAAAATTACTGGAGAATAAAGAAGGAATCTTTCTCTCGACCACAGCATCTTCTAAGAAGAAAGTTTTCCATTGGCATGTTTCTCACCTGCAACAAAAAGCTTCAAGAAATGGCAAAAAGAATAAAGGAGAGCAACCTATCAGCCTAGCTGTACAAGACCTTTTGTCATCAGAAAAAGGTGGTTTAATTTTGTAGTTTTGTTTACTGTAGGAAAACACCTTTTTTCTTTTTTTTTTCTTCCTAGAAGCCTCTATGTATATCACGTAACCTGAAAATTAACGGCGAGGCTAAAGAAAAGGTTACAAAGAGTGCATTTTGAGGGTAGAGCTTCAAGAAGCTACAACAGGTGTGCAAAAAGACCAGTAGAGAAAGCAGTCCTACTGCGAGCAGAGGAGCGTCTCTTCACCTTAGCCACCTTTCCTACAGCAGAAGTTCAGCTGTCTCTTATAGGACCTTACAGATGCAGGAGAGCAGCTGGCATGAACTCCTCTTGTGGAGAAAAGCTGCCTACTGCTCACCTTCCTATACGTTTGGGTACATCTGTCATGTGATAGGCAGCGACCTTCCACAGGAGTATTAATTCTACTGCCCTGGTTCAGGACATTCAAGGATGAACCTTCTTGAGGTTAGCCCTCCTTCTCCCACTCCCTTGGGATGCCACCTTTCAGACCCAAAGGCTACAAAAGAAATGCAGTCAGACGTACAATTAAGCACAGACAGTTTCAATTATAAAAGGAAGGGTGCAACCTGCTTAACCCCAGTACATGAGCCAAGTGTATTTAAATGCATGACTGTACACAGTTGAACTCTAAGACAAGGAATGCTTGTTTGTTTAGAGCTTTAAAAGTCTTCAGCCTTGCAGGAGAACAAACTTTTATTCTTGAGACAAGCATGTGCATATTCTCCCCAAAGTTCAGAAGATAGAAGCAACAGCTTCATCAAAACTGCTTTGAGCAGTACAACTCTACATCTGAAGCAGTTTGGCTTGGATATGCTACCACAAAAAATGTTTTTAAAAGTTATCTTGTGCAAAATGTAAGCATGAGGCATATTCACTTTTGCAGAATCTTACTCTCATACAAATTCCAATTCTTCGTGCAGGTGCTCAGCTCATGACATTCGTTATGAATGACAGTGGGCAGACTAATGAAACTATTTGCAATTGTGTCAGAACTGCAACACACACAAGCATTTACGTGCAGAGTTAACGAGAAAGGTTTAACAGTAAACAGAAAGTGGTTTTTCTCCAGACCCAAAAGCAGCTGGACAAGACATCAACTACAAATAGGCACAGAAAGGCTACTGGTCCTTAGTATGGCCACGCAAGGGCACACATTCATGAAAAAAATTAGTTTTACCACCAAGATAAGAGTAAAATCATGCCCATTTGACAGTAACAAGAATTTTTAACTCCTAATATTCTTAACCCAGACATTCCTTAAGTCCTACTTTTTCCTCAAACCTTAAAACATTTCATGATTCCCACACGTTCTGATGTACCTGTCTTTTAGGAGGACAGAGAAAAGTATATAGACCTTGGATTTTTGCAAAAACAGACAGGAAAATTCAGGAATCGAAACACAATACGCAATTCCATTGCATCCCTTTTAAAATGACTACACAAAATGAGTGCTTTAAACAGGCAAACAGAGCTTGGACTTAGCAAATAAGTTATACAGTTGCTATATTAAGAATTGTTGCTAGTGATAGGTAAATATAAAAAAAAAGAATTTCTATCCTGCACTAGATGTGGTGCTCAGACACTGTTAGCCACGTGCAGCAGACACACATGCACATGTGTGTTAATATCTGTAAACAGACAGATACCAAAGACAGCCTGTGCCTTCCTGTATGGACTCCACCTGCCAGGACAAAGGGCAAAGCAACAACCAGCTTCTTAGTAAGAAAGAAACTGCATCTCATTAGATTAAATTAGATGAGGCTCTATGCAATAAGACTTTGATGTTCTCCATGATGGTTCACAGCAGTGTGTATGGACCATAGAGAATGAGTAATGTCAAAATCGTTCTCTTGAACGTGACCCAGCCCAAGGAGCAAATGTAAACCAGCATTTGATAACATCACCATCTCTTAAGTTTGTGACACCGGACTATTCCTGAAGCAGCTGGAGAACAATGTTTATTCTCTAGTTAAACACGCCTTAAAGTTTTGCGTGAAGAGAGAGAGAATGAAGCATCACACAGCTCACTAACACAACTAAACCTATCAAATTACTCAATCCCAAAATCCTGAATACTCAGTTTTAGGAATAGTTGGCTATGGCTGTATATATCGGTGTTCAGAGCTTAAAATGACAGGTCTGGCAACATAACAAAATCCTAGATCTGTTTACTGTGCAGATTTTTCTCTTTTCACCCATACAGAAAAGCAGCATCAGGAACGTGACAGACACGTGTTTCAGTAATTAAGATGACACCTCAGTTTCTTTGGGACCACGAGGTCACAGCAACACCTTGTCACTAGAAAATAGTACATATGAAGGATCAATTCCATACGGAAACTCTTCTGCAAATGCCCAAAGCTTACCCATCTAACTCTTCTGGCCCAAGGGACAGCCACTTGTGAGTCCATCCCCACAACAAAGTGAAGAAAGGGTACACACAGTCAACGAGATTCAAACAAAAGCTTCGTAACCCTCAGGCACTTCATAGCGGGGTCCAAAGACTCACTGTAAGGTTTGTAAGCACACATTCACAAAAGGTCTTCAACGACATTACATGCCAAGAGGCCTCTGATGATGGCGTAGCTGAAACTGCTGAGGAACACACCTTTGCTCAAAGAAATAGGAGACAGGGAAGAGCCACCCATGTCCAGTCCTCAGCAGAAGGCAAAATTTGCACTGACAAAAATAAGCAAGACAGGAGCAGGGTATGCTTCTTATACCCTGATGCCAGCAGGGTTTTCAGAAAGGATTTTCAGCTGCCTGAAAGGGATACCCTCGATGCCAGCTAACCAGCGCTCCTAAGCATACAAGGACATCCTTTCAAAACAAGTTGAAGGGACTTGGGTTGCCCAAACACTTTTACCAAAACAAGGAACTTGGTAACAAATAGCTCATAGGTAAATGGACATAAAGTCTCCCTGTGATTTCTTCATTAATGCTTCTTCTATGTCCTCCTTTCCCTGAAGCCTTTTACTCACACAGATTTTTATTTTATTTTTTTGATCCCTTATAAGCTCTCCTAGATCCCCCTCTGTGGTTACTTTTAGCCTTTCAAATTGTTTCCATTTCTCCTTCAAAATACAGCCAGCCCTTTTATTTTGTTCTTTCTACTTCCACATGCCCCAATACCCTATTTAATCAGTGTCTTAAAAATTGTTCTACTAGACAAAAAAAAAGAAAAAGACGAGAGGAATAAAACTCAAATTACAGAAACTAACTTCATACACAAACAAGATTTTTAAAAAATTAAAAATGGAACCTTTGTTTTTGGGAAAACTGCATCCATGAAAAGACAAACTCATACTTTTCCTTGTTCTCCGCTGCCCAGAGAGGGACAGCTACTCCAAGTAATCTGAGGGGCTGGACTTGCCTGAAGCCCACAGAACCACTTGCTCTTTTGCAGATAAGGTCACATGTAAGTAAGAAAAGTTGATATAGTTTCAATAGTTCACATATTTGTTTCAGAAGCCCTCAATTCCAGGTTCAGGGGCTGTGTTGGTACCACCTCCAACCTCCACAAAAGCCAGAGGTTATCCTCCAAATCTGTGAGGTTATCCCTTCTTTTTGCACATTAGCTTGTCATACATCTAGACTGTCTGGAACTAGAGCTTATTCAGAGGACTGAGCAAACAGCATGAACAGGAGCAAGTGAGTTCTGACAGTGTGGTCATTCCAGCTGCAGAGTTCCCAAAATCTTACACAATGACACTTGTTTCTTGATGCCTCTTTACTGTATGTTGTCACTTCCCTGTTTCGGGAAACCTGGAAACTGCCAGAGATCTAGCACGGATAAAGGTGCACTAGCAGAGGGTCAGACATGAACAAGATTGGAATCACAAAGTTCAGCACCGTTTAGGTGCGTATTTAAAGCAAAAGCAAGAAAGAACCAGAACAAAAGGAAAATGTGGGAAAGAAGTGAAAATAAACAAAGCAAGGAACAGAACTGTAGGCTTACACTGTGAATCTCAAGAACAGAAAGCAGTTTGCAAGTCTGGAGTAAAAAAAGAAAAGGCTACACTTTTCATATGCTAAAGTAAAGAAAGTTATATACTGTTAACAAATCATTTCTAGTTTTTCTCAAAAAAAGAAGAAATAAATTGAGGCAATCCGCTTCCACAGATGGCATTTTATACAATACAAGGAAGTAGAAACCTGTATTTTTTTAGTTTAGTCTGCAACTCTAATCAAAGTGCAGAGGGACTTGGGGAGGGGGGAGAGAATTTGTTTGTCATAAAATAGAGGCACTGATATTAGCAGTAAAATAACCAAGTATAAACATATTTCTGTTGCAGTTTTCATTGGATCACTTTTTCCCGATAAAGCCACTATTATACTCAATATAGTTTATAATACATTCATAACACCCAAGTTGTTCATTCCCACAAACAATGCTAGGAGTGTGGAATTTTTCCTGTTCCTTACAGTGACATTTTCTTGGCTTCTTCCTCTGGGAAAAATATTTAGGCAACAACTTCCCTTTAGTGCAATATATATAGACCCACTTGAGTTATTTGATAAAGTTCAGTGTGCTGTGCTGCATTTTCACTTTTCTAGTTCATGAAGAGTCTCAGACTCAGCTCTCTAGATGTTACTGTTGAGCAAAGAAGAGGACACAGTCAACCGCGTCAGAGTTTGTAAAGCTCTGTCATCCACTGTTAGAGTTAATTTTAAAAATTCATCTTCCATTGAGTCGCTAACAACCACCACCACCAGTAACAGGGAACAGAGATGAAAGATCACCTTCTCTGCGTAATGAGGCTGTCTTTTTATGACTGTCAGAGCACCGTCTCTTTCCAGACAGACTCTGGAGCTTTCTGATACAACAAATTATCTTCTGCTCCACAGCGGAAGACCTCATTTATGATTACTAATCAGCACTGGATTTAAATAAGATTCTGTTAAACTTTTTCACGTATTTCTTAGTGCAATGTGGCAAGTAAATCACAGCTTTCTGGAGAGTAATCTATGTAATTTAAATCCTATATATTTAGCAATACTGCATTTCAACAGGGCTTGTACATTTATAAAACTACTACATTCAAACAAACATTTTAGCTTTAGATCCCCGCTTTATGACAAGAGATCATTGTTTTCCTTCCATATCAACAGGAATACAACTGCAGACTAGCATTATTAATTGCAAATTCCAGCAATTTTTAAATTCCATTTTATATGAGATTTATTTTTGTAATAATTCAAGTGCTCCAGAAAACAGAATCTAACATTTTTTTCCTAAGAAACACCATTTTCTGGTTTCACTAAGTATTTCACTAAATAACAATGGATGTCTGTTCCCAACCGCAGCCACGTGAAATACGCTCAGTGTGCAAGCAGGAAGACAGACAACATTGAGAAAACTGACAGAACCCAGCTAATAAAACACTGTTCCCAGATCTTTGAGGTAATTTGGCAAAAATACAGCAAACTGATTAGTTTTGAACAGCAGCATTGTACAGATTAGTATCACCATCCACAATCAGAGACTTCTCTTACCCCAAATGGTGGATATGAAGCAGCAGCAGCAGCGGAGGCAACGCTCACTGCGGGAGGCGGTATTCCTGAAGAAGAAGGTGGGAACAGACCCAAGGCATTCAGATTTAATCCAGGAATTAAATGTGCTTGAAGCTGCAATGGCAGAAGAGTTAGTTAAGATTTACAATCCTGGTTATTAACTTTAATCAAAATCCTAGTTGGCATAGGCTATTAACCTTTTCAGAAGACGTTGGTATGTTATTTAAAGGAAATAAAATTTCATCTCCATTACCCCAAGGATTCTGCTTCAAACCTATTTCCCAGATATCTTCACAGGCCAACATCATTAAAATAAAAACATGTAGTAGGAAAGGCAGCTGGGAATCAATTGCTACAACTTAATCAGTGAAACATGACAAACTTTACAGCAAGAAATTCAGACAATAGTACAATTTACTTTCAGAGTGAACAAAATTATCAGAGAAGTTCTATACTTTTGGCTTTATACTAAAAAGACAGCCCTATAGAAACAGAGAAAGCCCATGTACAAGCCCTGACTTTTCACACACTGGGGGTACACACCACACCATAGCCCCATCTCTCTCCCATATCCTTTCCCTCCCACGCGTTGCAAAAGGTGAAGTAGGATACCCTCAGCCTTTGCTGTGAAAGCATCAACTATAAGGTTGCATGTCCCTTACTTGACCACACCTGAGAAAAGTGGCAGCATCATGCGGTAGGAAGCATTGATTGTCCATGATGCAAAACTTGTCAGTACCCTTTTTCTACTTTTCCAGGTTATTGCCCAGTAATACGACTATGCTTTAGAGATACTTCAGCTAGAGAGAGACACCACCTCAGGCCATCAAGAAAAGCCAATCATGAGACACCAAAAAAACAACCTACACCAAAAACTTCACCAACTAAAAAACAACCCTAACAATCACTACAAGCTAAACCAGAAATCCATCCAGTAACAGAGGTAGTTTTCTGATTACTACACCTTTGCCAAACAGCAGAGCAGCCTCAAACTCATCCCATGTTCCTGCTCACTATACGAAGCAAAAAGTGTACCACTATAAAATACTGTGTGTCCTTGTGTGTAGTTTGTGTCCTGCAATTTCCTTATCGTTTGGGAGAGACCAGAAGAGCAGGGAGAATATTCTCTCCAGCCAGTAGGGAAACCATGAAGAGCCATTTCTAGAAAATCAGAGACTACTGTAAACTGAAAAAATATTTCCAGTCTGATTCCAGACCATAAGATTTGGATACACACACAAAAAGCTCTTCATAGCTTATCAAAAATCTCAATCATTTCTCAATATGCATTAGTAATACTTTGGCAAACGAATGAGGTGCGTTGTTTTTATTATATAATCACCAATCATCTCCGAATAACTAAATGCTGTTATCATCTATATCAAGAAAAACCTTAATAAAGCCTTCTTAAATTAAATAATGGAAAGCAGGAGAGATACTTCTTCCACACGTTGTTACACTTTTAACTTAAAGTAGTGATCCCCAGTGTCTTCAAGAAACGTACAAACTAGGGCACATAAACCACAATAGTACAGACACACATTCCTTTAGGTTTTTGCAACAAGGAAAAAGTGAAATGGTCATTCATTTCCTCAATCTAAATCAATTTCTCAGTTCCCCTACTCAAAACAAACCAGAAAAACCCTTCATTAAAACAGCATACATACATAAATAATACAAAACCTCACTCAAGCCCCACGAATTAATACACAAGGCAACAGACAGAGGTTGCAACAGGAAAATTCTGATGTGATATTAGGAAAGAAATTTTCACCCCAGGAGCAGTGAGACATGACACAGGCTGCCCAGACAGACAGTGGACTTTCTACCCATGGAGATGTTCAAGAGGGGACAAGTCCCCACACAACCTCATTTAACTTTGAATCAGACCCTATAATGAGCAACCCCCGTTCTGCTGGGCCAGGTGACCTCCAGAGGTCCCTCACACCTAAATCTTTCCATGGTTCTAGTTCCAGAAAGGGCCCATGCCACCAGACAACTCACATTCATAGCAGCAATATCATTTTCATAGGACTCCCTGATTTTCTTCATAATTTCTTCCTCAGCCTTGGCACAAGTTTCAATACTGCCTTTAACTGTAATGGTCCTTTCTGGATTATAGAGTGTCAAGTCCTGCAATCTGCAAATGAAACAGAAGCACAGTTAATTAGCAAACAGCAGACAGTAATCCAGGTTTATCATTCGAGTGTGATGACATCCGAGCATGTCGAGTTTGCCCTCCGAAGAGTGTAGTATCAATTCATAACAGGGCTCAAAACACAGTTCTCAGAATCTGGAGAAACTCTGTCCTCACAGCAAACACCACCACAGCGAGGTTTGGCATCGGATGGCTGAGATGTGCTTAGGTGCAACACAAGATGGAAACCATCTCGCTCTGTAGGAACATGAGCTGCAGAGCAGTGCAGCACCATTCAGCTTCGCACTCCACACCAGACCTACCAACAGAGAGGGGGCTTTCAGACATTTTAGACATCCCAGAAACATAGACCATAAGAAACTTTCTTTCCTTGAGAACAACAGTGGATTCCTTAAGGAAGGAGAGGGAAGAAAAGCCCAACCCTCAGAAAACTGCAGGAGAGCCTCCAAATCCTCATAACGGGAAAACCAAAAGCTGTGCGCAAGTCAACATTTGCTGTGAAACACTAGTAACTCCTCAGGGAAAATGAAAGGCTTACTGCATTAAAATAGCGCTTTGTTAGGTAACAAACACTGACCTACTATGGTAAAGTGGAAGAAACTGATTGGGAAGCCATGGCATAGCCGTGCACTGAGAGAAGGTGAGTTGAAGGGGCGAAGAAAAAAAAAGAAAAAAAAAGTCAGAGCAGGATGCAGGAGGGGTGAGTGAGGAAGGCCGTGGTAGGAAGGAGAGAGGAAGAAGCATGCACAGATTGCTTTCTTGCACAACAGGCAGCATGGCAACCTGCACGTCTCAGTTAAGCAGTGGCAAGCACGAAATGCATCCACAAAACAATCCTTAAGTTTCCAGTGTGCGAGCACTGAGCTACTGTCTCAGGAAGAAAAGTGGTGGAAAACACCCCAAAGAAAAGAGGAAACACTTTCCCAAACCAGCTGCCTTACTTTAACTTTATGGACAAGCTTACCAAAAAGCCTAAATGAAGAGATCAGGAGAAAGACTAATTAGACAAAGCAGAATCAATGGGCATGTATGCTCTCTTTTACATACCAATTAAAGCAGAGGCAACTTCATGGGGCTATTTCAGGCATAGCATGACAAGTATGATCTTGAGGCCAAGATTTTAATGCAAATAAACCATTAACTTGCTAAATTTAAAAAATACTCTGCGAGTGTTTACAGACAATGTGTTATTTGTGTCATCAGCAGTAAAGACAAGTTCATTTAATGGAATGAAGACCATTATCCCATTTACCCTGTACATTTTTTCTTGCCTTTAAGAAATAACATTAACAGTCTGTGTACTGTTTGCAAACAAAATGTTTATGCCAACACATTTAAGAGAGCATGCTGGTGTTACAAAACCTATTCTTGAAGCAGACTTATTTGGGTGCTTTTTCTCCAGTGGATTCACTTCTCTTCCTCAGACTAATTCCATAAAGGTTTACATACCTGCAGGAAGCTCTAAGGTTCTTTTACCCAATTTTGTATTTCTGCTTTCTGAGGAACCTCATTCACTCTTAGCTTCTTCGCCTTCATTTGAGCTATTTTCTGCAGTACACTTTTTTTTTTTGTCTCCTGCATGTATTCACACCTCTTCATGTCTTCACGTGTCTTCCAAACTTTCTCCCATTCCTACAGCCTATAAACTATATTCTTACCCTTTCTGGCTAAAGCTTAAGTCCGGAATGCCCTCAAATGCTTGGAAGTTCACACCAGTGTATTCGTTACCCAGAACAGAAGGTTCTCTGAAGATATTGCTCCAGGGTAAAACTACTAACAGCCAAGCTTCTACAGAGATGTTGATCTAATCAGTGATTTGCAGATTTCCAGTGAAGGTGGAAACTCCTGTTTAATCTCAGCTAAATTTGAACAGGTCTCAGTTACCTTCACAAACTCACAGACCAAAAGCTATTACTTTGAAGCAGACTAGTCAACTTATCCCAGTTTGGCTGCTGGTGGACAAGAGAGACAGAACTGCTACTAAAAATACTTTTTTCAGTATTCATTTGCTTTATTTCCTTCCCTCTCGTCCAAAAATCTAATCTATACCAGAAACTAAAACATCACTCATTTCACTCATTTTCACACATAGCTCAGAACTGATCCAGCCTTATAGTTTAAAACACTCGTCATTACATATGGTATAACATGTTAAAACCAACCAAAACTTAAAATATAGTCTAACATGGGCTCCACATAGCCTATGTTATTTTTAGGCTTGATCTTCACTGAGTTTACAGTGAATATTCACTGTTTACATTAAGTTTAACTGAACTTAAGTAACAGTTTAATCCACATTATGAGAAGGCCTCCGAAGACTGTTATCTCAGCCTTCAAAACACACATAATATTTTTGTAAGAACTCTGTACCTGAATGTACTGCAGCAGCATTGCTACTATTTGAGACATCTCATCAAAAGATTGGGCCATCGAAAACTTACGGAGATATCGTGATCTTTGTATCTGTGTCCTGTTCAATTTTCTTCAGGTTTCTTCCTTCTTTGCCAATGAGTCGGCCAACAAAGTTGTTATGTGCCAAAATCTTCAAGGGAATTTCTTCTGTACTGTAATGGAGGTTACACCCGGTAAGACTTTTGGAGACCAGAGTGCAAGGGTTTTATGCATGTTATAGATAAATTTTATTTTCATAGAAATGTCTACAACTCTCCATTTACTTACACATGTTTATACTAGATGCAGAACAAGTCCAAGTGCAATGCATGTTTCTGCACTACCACCTACAGCTTCATTGTAACATACCTGCTAAATAAAACTCAGACTGAAATAGCAAGAGCTGTTGGGAAGGAAGAAATATACCTTTAAGCTTTTAGTGAGAGCTCACAACTTGTTATGCTCACTCTGATTAAAAGCTATTAGTTGCTCAAGAAACTTCAGTATTTGCTCCAGTTCACCTCAAAGTCACAGCCAGACAACGGCTGAAAATGTAGATGTGTGCTGGGGCTAATTAAGCAAGTAGACTGTCCTGAAAGGAAAAAAGTCTTAGTTCCTTTACCTACTTAAATACCGATAACGGCAAAAATTCACTTGTTAACAGTTTTTAAAAGGCTGCATCTTTAAATGGAGTCAACAAGAATTCAGAATTTTTAATGCCTCCACAGTGAAATGCCTTTTACTCACAATTTAGTATCTTGAGCTTCCTTTTGCATGATCTCCATAATAATTTTACAAGCTGTTGAGCAGCCTTCAGGAGTTGAGTGGATGGTAATTGGTTTCTCAGCAGCACCGGCATTCTCTTTACGATGAATATCAATTCTTGAAAGAAAGAAAAACACTAACTGTAACCACGTACTGTATGGTAAGCCTTGCATATTTTCAACTCTCATAAAACTAATTTATTTTGAGCTAACATTGACAACATTTAAGTGGTTTAATTTTGCAAAGTACACAACTACTTAAACATCTCCTAAATACTATTTCTTTTTTGTATGTGTGTTATAAAGAGCCTCTCCTACCCTGATTTTACCAGCTAAACCCCATCTTTGAGGACGCTGGGATCTGCTTTCCTCATTAAACTCCCATCAAGATATTCAGGGGAGTTGTTAGATAGACAATCTGTGGTAAACCACTGAAGACAACATTTCATCAAGCTTTCCCAATACCCTATCACCAGCCCAGCTGCTCCACTAATAATGACTGTGCAGGTACAGTACAGTCAGGCTTTGTCCCACCTTGTCTTTTACGACCTCCATCAGCAGAGTTTCCTAGCACTTCTCTGCTAGCAAGTAGCATCATAGTACTTGCTTTCATCCTCAAGATTACCCTTCTGTGCTTTTTAAGCCTAAAATTTGTCCTCATATTACCTTTCTTCTAGCTCCACTCTCTACCACCCTAAAACTGCTAGCCTTAGTCTACACCATGGCTTGTGTAGCTCTAGGAATTTAACAAAAACTAATTATGACCTGCATCAAGACAATGCTTTGGATATTATTTGTCCTCTGCCAATAGCTACAGGTCACAGACTCCTTCCACCTCTGCTTTTTGCTTCCTCCTCCCCCCCCAAATCATAGCTGTTTCCAAACTTAACAAACCACCATTCTGCTTTTCAATAAACCCCTGTATTTTTCCTGTTCCTTCTGATATTGAAAATTCATTTTGTTTCATGATGAAACATTTTCTAAGCAGCCCATGGCAATCCTTGGTGCAACTGGAAGTAGATGACATCTCTTTTTTTATCCCCAAAACAATGAAAACATCATTCTTGAAGTCCTGTATCTGTAAAGTTAGCAACCTGTGATTATTTCTGCTCTGTCCAGCCTTCTTTTAAGAGATAAAAGCTTTCCTTATACCAATCTTCCAGGCTTTTTATAGTCTGAGAATTAGACATTTTAGATATCACCTGAAAAATTGGTTACCCATAGGCAAATTACAACCAAGTCTTGTCAGGACACCACAAATCTCTTAAATCTGTGTTGTTAAACACAGCAAATAGTCTCCTGGGTTACAACATGCTAATGAGAGGTTGAAAGGAGCATCATGATAATCCGGGGGGTGGGGAGCGCCTGTTTGTTTGTGGGGGGTGTAATTAGAGAGGACTCCCTTATCCTCATTAACTACTCTCAAAACTTAAGCCACCCACCCTCACCCCCCTCACATACAGCTCATTTACAGGTCCTGCCTGCTGTAACTACAGAGCTGGGGGCTCATATCAGCGCACTGCTGAAGACAGCATCTTTCATATTCTGCTCTTAGGGATATCCTGGAAGAATTCTTTGAATATGATCCCTACCTCCCTCTGCTGAGCTCTTCCTTGTGGGTAGGGATTTATTTAACACGCACTGAAAACAATCTCCTCCAGCGTCTCTAGACCCTAGTGCCCTAAGCTGCTTAGGTCACTTAGCAGCTTGCTTTTTGCCTCCTGTGCATTTCCCTGATCTGTGTTTCGGTGTGGCCTACAACTTGATGGCAAGAAATGTATTCACCAGAAATGCATGGGAGTGAGGCGTGAGGAATAGTGAGGGGAGTTAGAAAGTTTGGTGGTTGTTGGTTTTTTTTTTTCTCCCTCTTGAATTGAAAACATTTATAAATCCTCAGAATGCCCCAAACTAAACTAAAGCTAGACTAAAAACTTAAAAGACTTGGATATGTCACCACATTGATTGTACATCCCACAGATCAACATATTACAGATCTTTTAGTTTCACTTTTTATGCCAGAATCTTACTAGTACATCTGTAAGCAAACCCTCCAGCATCAAGTCCCATCCTACTAGCGCTGCCTAATTTCATTTTTTTTTTTTTGAAAAGGGAGAAACAAGTCACCCAGCATTTGAACATGTGCCAAGGACAGAATCCAGTCCTTAAATAAATCTTGCAAAAGATTTCCTATTCACTGTTATTTTCATTTGCTCTGTGGCCACACAGGTTAGTTGTGAAGTTTTACAAGTTCCCCTTTTACATGGGAGATGAGGACATAATATTAAAGCTCACAATTACAGTTTTGTGAGATAACTTACTTGGACTGCGTCTGCTTTGTAATGTTTCTGATTGTCGCTCCTTCTTTCCCAATAATGGCTCCTACAAACTGCGTGGGAACCAGCATCCGTAGAGGAACGTCTGACTGTGGTTTCTGCCTCGTGGTGGCGCCGGGTGACCCTTGCCTTGGGGGACCCCTCTGTCCAAATCCACGTCTTCCCTGTGGATGCTGTTGTGGAGGTTGCTGGGCTGCCATTTCATCAGGGATGTATGCAACTTTCAAGGAATAGTTTTCAAGCTGAAACCCATTCAGTTTTTCTATTGCTCTGTTTATTTGCAAAGGCAAGGAGAAAAAAAAACAAAAAAAAACCACACAACACAATCACATATGGGACCTTATTACATGACAAGTCATTCAGATAAATCACATGACAAACCTAAAAAACTGGTTCCAAGGTGAAAAGTTACATTCAGAATTCTTCAGTCAAGACTTTGATTACACAACTTTTTTTTCTTTTTTCTCTTTTTTTTTTTTGAAGTCACCATATTAAGGACTACAAGTTAGTTCTTGCTTGCTCTGGGCTTCTGTGCATTTTAAAGGTCTTGCTGGTGCAACCCTATCAGCAAAACCTCACAGGAGACAGAGCTTATACACTCAAAAGCATTCTTTTGCCTGATTTAATTTAAATCAGTTTCCCAAACAGAATTAAAGCTGCACCAGAGGGAAAACTTTTTAGCTGCTATCACAGCACCTTCATTAGGGTTTTTGCCAGCACAGCTATTTGGCTGGAGTTTTTGCAATAACTGACATAGCTATGACGGGGGAGGGGGGGAAGGTATGAAAGACAGCTCCCAGTTCATTCTCAGCAGGAAAGAAAGCGTTCAAAGCCAGTCAATGGCATTTGAAACACCACTTAGTCGACCACGACAGCACCTTGCAACTTATCAACTAGTCATGTTGTAAGCAGGTTTAAAAGTTAACCAGGAAATTAAAGCCCACACATCTGTTAAGCTCTCCATTGATGCAAAGGTGTTAGAAGGCATTTAAACAGTGTTTCAAGTTCCCTTGTGCTTTTAGGCAAAACAGAGCCCTCCGTTAAATATCACAGGGGGATTTTGCCCAAATGCGCACAATGCACTCGCACTGTGGTCCGTCACACTGAATACCCAGTCGCTCAGCTCTCCTTCTGCCCAGCCCCTCTTTCTAACCAAGGTGGGTCAACCTGACCGCCGGTCTCCTCCTCACAGGTGGAACACAACTGTAAACTTAAAAATGACAGCTTTCTGGAGGTTAGATGATCTTCCACTTACAGAGTAGAGTCAATACGATTAATTGATCCAGGAAACAGTAGGAGTGACTAAGCTACATGCAGCCCACTGGTAAACTAGTGTTATAAAATTAACATATTTGCCCAAGAAATACATTTCAAGTTTCACTACAGAAGGCATATTATTCAGATTATCAGCAATGTGATATATTGATATCACTGAAACATGCATTGATTTGGAGTAGTTTATAAATGCCACGCTCAATCTTAGACCAAAGATTACCAATTGATTTTGCTTAAAGACAAAAATTAAAATAAAAACAGTAGTAATAACCATATGCTCTGGAGCAAGGCCTCTGAAATTCAGAAACGTAACCCAGTCCCTCCATTCACGCACATTTGCAGGTGGTTACTGCCAGTTTACCAAACGCTACCCTCAGCAACACTTTTACTCCTGCCTCTACTGCAGAGATTTTCAGAGGATAGCCAGTGAAAGTACCATTCATCTCCTGGATGCCCTATTTGACAGTCTGGGTCTCAAGCAGCTGTTGAAGCCAAGCAGCAGTTTTGCAGGTAAGTGGCATATGGGTACAGAGGATAGCACGCCCCTCATCCCCCAGAGGTTAAATCTGCATCCTCAAATACTCCAGGTGGACAGTAAAGTACTTATGAGAAAACAACTAATTTATGTCTTTGGAGCAGTGTTTAATAAGGGCTGGTAATAAATAAGGCCCAAGGCAACGCCAATGAACAACAAGGAAAGCAAAATATTGAATAACTGATCACTGCTCATTAAATACTTCTGTTCACCAAATGAGACACAGGTCTTTTGGGAACAGAGATTCTTCTGTTATGGGAGCAATTACACTCCTGCTCTTACAGCGTATGGCAAAAGAGAGCTGGATTAAAATTTGCTGAGGCTATTTCAAAGCTGACATTTCCTAACTTTTACTCCATGGACCTTGAAGAGCATGGTATTACACAGAAAGCCATGTCTACAAAACATTAAGGGCAGTGAGCAGCCAGACTAGTGAAACTTGTGTTTCTATGGATTTGCCTCTCAAGTTTTAGTTTCTGCATAGATTTCCAATGCCTGAAAGGCATTTTGCTGGTTTCTCTCCACAGAGATCCTATCTGGGAAAGGGCTATGAAGCCTTTCCTTTTTATGCAACCTGAACATACTAAGTTCTTACTGGCCTCTATTTCTGGGTTGAGTTTTACTGAAATCAGCCAAAAAGCTGAATTCCTACCAGGGAGGGAAACAGCACGACCAGACAGTGCAGTTGCACAAGCCCTGTTTCTTTTGGAGACAAACCTCAAGATGTTCAAGAGAAGAGCACCAACAATTTCACAAACATGCTGGTAGGCTCCAGATTGACATCCATCCCAACTCCTTCCCTACCACGCATTCATTTGACAAGTTCAGACATTGTTTCTTTCTCAACATGCTTCAATCTCCTCTGGCTTTAAAATGTCTTTGACCAGAATCCCAGCACTAATACAAAACCTTACATTAAACCAGTGCAACTTTACATTAAACCAGTGCATGAGACTTCTCACTCTTCCTTAGAAGTGGTAGGCGAGGAAAAGACTAGGTTTTTCATTCGTAACCAAGCTACATACCTATCACGTTTTCACAACAAACTTTATACGGCAACAACTGGCTTATATATATGCACCATACTTGGAAGAAGGTTGTAATTTTTCTACTTAAGAGTAATTTATAAATTGCTAAATGGTTCTATGTGACTATAAGTACCTTAAATTCAAAACAAACTGAGAAAAGTTCATTTGCCATTGTGGAAAAATCAATTATGTCAGCAGTGAACAATCCCTAGCCATCAAAACCATATGATGACATGGAAAAATAACACACTAAAAAATATTGGATGGGTTGTTTTTAAGCAAGTATTTGAAGGCAAACCTGCTTTAAAGTTAATTTCTCTAGTGAGATACTACAGTATCTGTAGTACTGTAGACCAGATTCTGGTTTACTAGAGATACTACAGTAGTATCAACTTGTTTAAATTAGTCTAGGTATTTATAGAGAAAACTAACTAATTCACCTTTTGAGCCAGAGTTCTCCATGTTTTACAGGCTGACTTGGTTCATATGTTAACTTGTTCAAGTCATGAGAAGTCAGAAGAAGAGTAGGTAATTAAACACTGCTCTCCTAAGCCTTTTGTGGAACTGATGTTTCATGGGTAGGTGGTCCCACATTCTGCACTGATTTGGGCATACACAGGGGAACGCCAAGATAACTAATTTTCAGTGATGCAGCAAATACACAGTTCTGGTACATTTCTTACAGAAGATATAAGCCCACAGCTTTGAAAGGTCACTTTGGCTGTTGAGCCTGGCCTTCACATTCCAACTTTTGATGGTTTTTCACTAGGTTTTTAAAGTATTGTCATACACCTTTAGTTAACTATTCTGAACTAATTTTTATCAATTTTGTGGCACAAATCATCAGGCTGGAATCAGGCAAAGTGATGGCTCAGCAGTCCTTCAGCACCATAACAAGCCCAAAAGTAGGGGGGACAGGACAACCAGAAGAGATATGAGCAATTAAGAACTGTCTTCTAAAGGATGCAAAAATTCCTGTAAAACAGCATCTAGGACAGCACCTAGGAATGCTCAGGAGAGCCATCCCCACCCGGGAAAACCTGAGCCTCGGAGGAAAGCAACTGAGACTGGTTCTTCACAGCACTACTGGCACCTGTTTCAGCCAAGGCTATCATCATTGTTGCAGTCCACCAAATGCATATTAAATCCAGCTCCTTTTGTAAAGCACATACTCATATTGACTGACCACCTCAGAAACTCAAGTCCAAACCACAGCAACACCACCCCTGCCTTTCCGCAAAGACCTCTGCCTTCCCAAACAGGGCTGGGGTCTCCTTCCACAACCACAAGTTAATAAAGGCCGTGCAGGTTACTGCTGTTGGAAGGCACTACTGGTACCTACTGAAACAACCCACAAACCATCTTTTACGCAAGGGCTAAAAGCCTTAGAGTCACTTAATGAGGACAAAGACAGAGAAAAATTCAGTAAACTTCCTCATTAAGAGATGCCCTCCTCCCCCAAATCTTCTTTAAGAATTAATATTTAGTGGAAATAGAAAATGTTTCCATTTCATATACCAGCAAGAGCTGGTACACAGGAATCTTACTGTAGTTCAGAATTTTTTTATAAAACAAATTCATTAAGAATTGCAGCAACTACAGCCTATGCTCTGCTAAGATGTATAGCAGTCTGGCTTATATTCACGTGACACCAGCTCAGAAGTAAGAGGATCCCTACATAAAAATGAAACCCTTAAATAAATATTTTGTAAATTAGTCACCTGAGTTTTTCCCATCAAAATGACATCTCACTGCTGTCCTCTCATGAGCTCCCTGTGACAGGATGTTTGCCCACCCTTTTTCCTTCTGATGCTAGTGGAGGTTAAACATCCTAGATAAATGAATACAGTAAAAGCACCGAGCCTTGTGCTGGAAATCATTCATCCATTGATAGCGCAATGACACTAAGCATTAGATGGAGAACATATTTCACTCCTACATGCAGCTTTTACGTACACCACCTCTCTTTTTTCCTCCCTGAACAGCTACATTTGCATACTGGGAAGACCGATATACCTGGTCATTTTTCTTTGGCATAATAATGGTTTTTTGCATTAAATAAAAATATAGTTTTCATTAGTATTTCTGAAAATGAAAACAAAGCTAAAAAATAAATCTAAGCTTATAATCATACACCACTGAATTTTCAGTATTATCGTTTCTATGGCAACATTAGCCCTGACCCATGATGGCATGTAAAAGTATTAGTTATGTGAACCCTTATTCATTCATCAAGGATACATGTTGTGTGCACACACGCAGCTTTGTGCTTCATCGAAAGGGTAAAATAAAAATGTTTCTTTTTGCAAGTGTTCTAGTTAAAAGGTGACCACTAGTGTCTCAACACTCAAAGCAATATACCTCCTTATATCTGCAAAGACGCAGATCCTGAGCTCCTCGCATTGCAGCCCACATTTAAAATACACCATCAGTTACAAGACACAACCAATACACGTACCTCATTCCTGAGCTAAAAAACAAGGTATAAAAATGAACACCTAGCCCCACACTAAAACAAAATACATCCACTCCATATACGTGAGGCCAGTTTTGCACAAAATTTCCCTTCTAAAATCCTGGGTAGAGCTAAATCCTGTAGCACGCACTAGACACCTACGCACTAGAACATTTTGGGGAGGGAAAGAGGAGGTGGTGTAACTTTCGAAGAGAACAGCCATAATTTAGGTGGCAGCACATTACAAGGACGCGGTCAGCATGTCCTGCTGGTTGCAGTCAGGGATCCATACTGGGAGAAGAGGGGGTGCCCTTTGGCAATCAGGTCCCAAGCTGCCTCAGTACCTACCGGCAGCTGGTTGGGTTGTTTAAACTGAACCACGGACTCCAGGCTCTGCTGCTCACCTTCTGAGCTCCTCTCTTCCAAATATCCCATAACCCAACCACAATGTTCAGTAATTGCATGTGCCACAGCAGTGTGCATATGCTTTAGAATCATAGAATCGTTATGGCTGGAAAAGACCTTTAAGATCATCAAGTCCAACCGTTATCTAACTCTACCATGCCCACTTCAAACCATCTCCCTGAGCACCATATCTAGATGGCTTTTAAATACATCCAAGAATGGCAATTCCACCACTTCCCTGGGCAGCATGCTCCAGTCTTTGATAACCCTTTGTAGAAGTTTTTCTTAATGTCTAACCTAAACCTCCCCTGGCACAACTTCACACCATTTCCTCTTGTCCTATTAGTTGTAACTTGTTAGAAGACACCAACGCCCACCTCTCTACAACCTCCTTTCAGGTAGTTGTAGAGAGCAGTAAGGTCTCCCTCTCAGCCTCCATTTCTTCAGACTAAACAACCCCAAGTCTCTCAGCCATTCCTCATAAGACTTATTCTCAAGACCCTTCACCAGCTTCGCTGTCCTTCTCTAGACCCTCTTCAGCATCTCAATGTCCTTCTTATACTGCAGCACCCAAAACTGAACACAGTACTCAAAGGTGCAACCTCACCAGCGCTGAGTACAGTGGGACAATCACTTCTCCAGCCCTGCCGGCTACACTATTCCTGATACAGGCCAGGATGCCATTGACCTTCTTGGCCACCTGGGCACACTGCTGACTCATGTTCAACAATCTGACAGTCAACACACCCAGTTCCTTTTCTGCAGGGCAGCTTTTCAGCCACTCCTCCCCAAGCCTGTAGCGCTGCATGGGGTTGTTGTGGCCCAAGTGCAGGACCCAGCACTTGGCCTTGTTGAACTTCATACTATTGGCCCATTGATCCAGCCTGTCCAGGTGCCTCTGAAAAGCCATCCTACTCTGAAGCAGATCAACACTCCCACCTAACCGTGTCATCTGCAAGCTTACTGAGGGTGCTCTCAATCCCCTCATCGAGATCATTAAACAGGAGTGGCTCCGACACTGAGCCTTGAGGAACACCACTTGTGACTGGCCACCAACTGGATTTAACTCCATTCACCACCACTCTCTGGGCCCTGCCATCCAGCCAATGTTTGATCCAGCTGACTGTATGCCTGTCCAAGCCTTAGGTAGCCAGTTTTTTTTTCATGGGAATGCTTTGTAAGGCCCTCTGGTTTCTGGGAAGGATAGTGGCAGGGGCAGTCTCCAAGTCAGAACAACTCCCTCCTCCTCCCAAGCACGTTGCAGGAGAGGAGGTGAGGGATGGGGTCACAGAGATGTCCTGGCAGTCCCAGCCTTCTCCTCACTACCCACAGCCCTGGAGAGTGAAGGGTGGTTTGCCCAGGCCTATGCATGGCTCTGTGCTTGCTGTACACCTCTTCACAAACCTACCATGCTGCCCACAAGTACCTGATCAGCAACGCTGGCTACTCTGCTCTGGCCACATAAAGATGAGGAGCAGCACCCTGCTTTTTCTGCCAAGACAGCTTCATGCCTGTCCAGCTAGGAAGAAGAGGCATTACCACGTCAGGTCAAAACAACAGACCTCCATTCCAACTAGAAGTCAATAACTGTGCACATATCAGCTTTTGGGTGTTGTGTGTTCTGTCCAAGGCTTGTTTCTCAAAGGGACTGCAGCATTCTTCACTGATTTCAGTTTCCAAGTTAATTTTGGATGCAGCCCTGTATTGAATATGCTGCAACTGCAGTACCAGTCCAGAGAAAAAACCTCTGCCACAACAATTAGACTTGTAAGACAGAAGAAGGCTCAGTTTCCCAGCTGGCTGGAACCAAAGGCTTTGTTCAAAAGTAACATCCTCCAAGCAATGCATACCATACTTGTTTAGAACTGCTTATCAAAAATATCTCCAGGTTGTGTTACAGCACCTTCACCGCACAGCATTGCCAGTACACTCTCCACAGGCACAGTGATGCCATACAGTCTATCCAGTGGGGAAGTAGCCAACTTTGCATGTTTTGTCAGCCAGCACTACTAACTGTGAGGTTAGTATGTGTGTTGCAAGAAGTACAGAAAAGATGCAATTAGAACCGGGGACCCACTGTATGCAGCAGCGTAGAAAGCTTCCTGTCACAGTGTTTGCTCCAAAAGTCATGGCTAAGAGCATCATTTACCCTAAACAGCTAAATTTCCAGCTAAACAGCAGCTTGTTATCAGCTGCTGATTCTCAACAACTCTAAACAGCTTTTGAGAAAATCAGTTCTTGTTACTCCTTGTGCTGCTCTGGCTGACCAACACTGCCTTCAGTGCCTTCAACATCAGCACTCGCTACCACTCCCCCTCCACAGCCATTGCTGTCCACCGCAGCCAATTCCAACAAGCAAAGGTAGGTCATCTCTGGGAAAACCATTCAACTGAAACACCACCACAGTCACTACACAAAAGTCACACGCACAGGTCCTGTAGTGATCCTTCATTGCAACTCCTCAGTTTTTTTCCTAGAAAAACCTCTATCCAGCCACTTCTTCTCTTAGGGGTTTCTATATGGTTGCAAGGTTGCATCCTGAACCCAGCCAACCTGAGCTAACTTTTTCCAAATGGGAAATGGACTCGTCCCCTTAGAAAGCCCTGTGACCATATCAAACCATTCACGAAAGCAAATCAAGGGTCCTCCAATTGCTCTACCTGTTCAAGGCAACCAAATTCTCTGTCACCATTCAACCTGCACCATTTCAGGTCCTCCAACATTCATACTGGACCCTAATTCACCTCCTCAATGTTTTGATGTTTTCAGTTATTGTCATGTGTTTTCTCATGCAAAACAATATTTTATCTCTGATGCTTCTTTCTTCACAGTCTTGGCTTATCTCAGCATTTCCTCAGGATTGACCTTAAAATTTAACAAGTCTAGTTTGAAGGGGGAGAAACCGTATGTTTTCAAATTCAGAAGGGAGCACACAGGTCCAGGAACCCACGTTACAGATGACAGACACCTCAAAAGTATGCATCATGCTTCTTTCCATGCTATTTTAGGTACTTCCTTCTTAATTTTCAAAGAAGGAACTGGCATGTGTAGCATTAATTTTTAACATTGCACCACAGGTTTCTTCGGTACTAGAGATTCAACATTTTCCTGAATTACTTTGCAATAGAATTAAAAACAACAGAAGGACCTGAAGAAGAACTTGTTGAATGATTCAGGTTTTGAGAAAAGTTAAATACTGAATTCAAGAAAAACATTGTTTCCTTCAGCTCCAGTGTACAAAGGAGACACCACTGACACAAGTTTCCCATCACATTTGTTTAGAATACACTAACAAGTAACCTAACGCTTTAAAAGATTAAATACATGTGTTGCATTCAAGTTACACAGAAGTCATAATTACTTAATTATATGTACAAATATTATTTCATTTGTAATTTTGAATTAATGCATACCATAAGCATACTCTGCATCTTAACTGCTGATTTTAGTTAGCCACAAGGTGGCAGAAATTTCAAAGTTAAAATAAAGAGATCAATGTAGGCTATTCCATGGGTTTGGTTTTGCTTAACCTGCTATGACTAGAAAGAGGGGAATAATAATTTTTGATCTGGTGACATAAACATAAGGAACACACAAGTCCTTTTTCTACCTGCAGTGGAAAAGCAAAATTAAACCTATAGCATAATATACAATATGGATGTTTAAAGGAAAAGGAGTGTATACAACTATTGATTAAGAATGTAAGACATTATGGTTTTATATTTTTAATATCTAGATTAAGAGTTATCAATTACTGAAGGTATAAGCAAGCATAAAACATGTGGCTTAAAGTTCAAAAAACACAAACTATTTTAGGTATTTGGATTACAACCTTTTATGTGTTCGGAAGCAGTATTAAATATTCTAATTAAAATAAATAATTTCTTAAGGGAAAATCATAGCTAAACAACAGAAACAAATAGGAGAAGAATGGAGCTGCTAACAAGACGACAAACAGAACAAAAGGACATCACAAAGCTTTTCTAAAACATGGCTAAAAATCATTAAGCAGTAACTCCCATCCTCTGTCATTGGCAAATCACTAGCTTTCTGCCCTCCCAGACAAATAACTTCAACCAAATTTTAAATTTTCAAATGTATTAATTTATTTTTAATCAAAGTGCAGGAAAAGCTGATGACAAAAAATAGCAAATTAAGGTAAAGCACACAAGACTTGGTGAGAGGAAGACCAAGAGACTTTCTTAAAAGTTAATGTTTACATGATCATTTCATCTAGTAATTTATCAGTAGCAAAGTTGCATATAAAATCACAACAACATTAATCCCAAAATGCAAGTTAGATAATAGTAACAAGTAAATAATGTACTTACTGTCTAGCCTGGTCCTTATTGCCATATGTTACATTTACAACTGCAGTCTCCGTGTCAGTGTTCACTAGAGAGGAAAACACAATGAAAAGAGGTTAAGTTCAGTGTGCACGCACTTCCCACTACAAATTTAAAAGCAATTTGAAAGTAGAGCCATACCTTGCTCACAGTTCTCCACTGTTCCATACTGAGCTAACAAACTATCCAGCACCTATCAAGAGGTAAAAGAAATGACAGATTTCAATCTCAAAACAGATTAACAAAAAAACCAAACCTGTAAACCCACTAAAATTTGTAATAATTTTATCAGAACATAAGGCATTCAAGACATCCACTCCAATAAGGAAGAAATGTTAGCTATTTTGGGAAGAACAAGCACACATTGCTTGTTTTTCTTTCTCACATCAGAAAATCTGCATTTAAAACCTCATGAATGTGAAAATACAGAACATAATTCCAAGAAGTCACACTGCACTAAGTCACAAACTTTGAAAATAAACTTCCAAGTCACCTGTTCTCAGAGTAGGCTAAAGCAGAGGCAGGAAGAATTAGAGAAGAGCAAATCTGGAATAAAATCTTTCCATGTATCTCAAGAGCATATACATAACTTTGCCACTGTTTGGTTGGGGTTTCTTTTCTCCCAATACACTTAGGTCATACATGAAAATGTTATTCTCTTACTCAGTGGGGGCTTGTCTACATAGAGAAGTTAACCAGAATAACCAGCACATCAAGAGCTGTTCTGCAATTACTTTGACAGTTTTCCCAAAGACCCATTCCAGAGGAACCACTCACAACAGTATCTTCACAATTATTTGAAAGTCGCAATTAATTTGTCATTTGGTAGAAAGCTAGGGAGGAACAGGTAAAAACATATGACAAGGGACAAAAGAAATCCAAATAAAGTAGTTTGATTTGGCATAATTTGTTTCATTCTAGTCAAATGGAGGATGAAGAAGGGGTAGGAAACGAGACTTTTAGGAAAATCAAGGTGTCAGAATATTCCAGTAAAAACATTGAAATACCCACAGTTGTATCACTTCTAAAAAAAAAAAAAATCACATGATATATACGTTATTTTCTTCCTGGTGAGAAATAATGTTCCAGAAAGCAGTGACTACAGCACTAATTAGCAGAGAACACAAGTACATCATTGTACACTCTCTCTAAAAACTACTACTTCCAGCATGTTTCTGATCAGCCATCAAAAACCTCTCAACACACTAGCCTTGCATCTGCTCCAAGAAACTGAAGAACCAAAAGGCTCCTTTGCTAATGCTGAGGAATAGCCCAGGATGGCGCAACTCAGCATTCTCACTCCTCTTCACCAGGAGTTCCCCACTTACGCTGCTCCTTAATCCTCTTCCGAGCCGTCTCAGTCAGAGACAGTGTCCATCTGGGCTTTAAATGCAAGTGATTTAAGTTCCCGTGTTCTTAAGAGTTGCTTTAACAAACAGATTTATGAGATGTTTCTTCAAAGGATTGGAGCTTTAAACGAAACTAGAAACAATCCTCTTGGGTCAAAGACACTTCCTCTCCACAGCACTGTCCTCAATAGACAGTTCTATTTTCATCACCATCAGTCTCACGCAGCAAGGTTTTAAGTGTGATCAACACTGCAGGGGTAGCCTTTTAACCATATTGTATTTAAAATGTGCTAGTAAAAAGGTTTCCGTGGCAGATGGGGTATACCCATGCATGTAAGGAGCAAGCTTCACGGGTGAGAACACCTAACTGGACCAGCTGATGCAGCTGGGAGAAGTCATTGCAACTGCATTCAAAGCCAGATCCTCCATTGTAGTGCACTTTCAAAACACAGAACTCAACTCCTGCATGTTTCTTGCTTCACGTGTATTTACTGCAACAGCCAGTTTCTATTCACATCCTCTATTTGTTCATATTTCTCTTCACACTGTCTTTTCCCTCTCCCCAAATTTTTTTCTCTCTAGCCCAAAGCCTCTAATTCTGCTGCAAAACAAACATGTTTTGTTTAAGCTGCTCTTCCGTAACTCTCTTCGTGTACAGCCTTGTTGGGCAATCAGAACAAAATTCAAAGCCAAGTTGGTGGTGCAGCAGCAATTCTGATGAACAGCTGAAAAGAAAAGTTTATTTGTACAAATATTTAATCTAAGCTAGAAAAAAAAGTATTTCCTTTTCTTGAGCTCTCCCTTCTAGCAGTTGTCTAAATTGGGTCTCCTGCTCTTGTTATAGCACAGATGTCTCTCTCACAAAAAGCTGCAGTCTTGTACTGTGGACTTTCATTCATCAGGCTCTAAAAGCCAATTCTGACTTCATTATAAACAGCATTACCCTACACCAAGCCCCACAAATCAAGGCTGCTATACAAGGAAAAAAGAAACGAGGAAACGTTACTCTTCAGTAGAGCCAAGAGCTCAAAGCACACATTAAAATATCCCAGTTCTCCTGCAGATTTCACAGGTTTAGAAGTAGCACCTTTGAACAAACCAGAGCAGTTGTTTTCTGCACTTTCAGAACAGACTATTTCATACAACTCTTATGGTGCTGTAGGATTTCTACCCTATGCCATAAGCAAATCAGTCTCCAGACACCTGGTCCATAAGCACAGTTATCCATATTGTTTCTGTCTCACACATGGCACTTATTGATGGGAACTCCACAGCGGTGCTGTGGAACCCGAGGTTCTTCTCTCCACTCATGTAGAGCAAATCCATTAGACCACCACCCTTGCCTCCATGACACCTGGCGTGTTGATTGGGAGTTCAAATTAGACAACACAACTGAAATCACAGATAGCAGAAGCAGAAAAAGAGACAGGAGGATTGGGGTCATTCAGTAAAAGACCACGTGGTCTTTTTTCTGGCTGCAGAGACTTGAATGTTCCAGGTGATTTAACAAAAAAAAAAAAATAGGGGGGGAGGGGATGGGGAGAAGAGAGTCGGGCAACAATATGAGAAAAGAGAAGTTGTTAGTGCAAATGGCTTTTTGATTTAAGAGAAGAGAGGTGGTGTGAAAGGAAACAAGAGAGCCACATAAAAAAAAAAGGAAAGGGCGAGGGGTGTGAAGAAATGCTGATATCATTCCAGGTATCAAGCCTGGCTGAACCACTAACGCCATCGTATATTTAAGTTCACAAAAAAATTGCAATTTTTGATCAATTGTACTAATGTAGCACAGCTAGCCTGATGTGACTCCCACCAGGTCGCTGGTGAGCAGAGCTGGCACCATGTGACTGCGACACATAAAACAGGACCTCAGCAGAGCCACCATTGCTCTCGCAGCCCCAGCAGCTGCCAATGACCGACAATGGCAAAAAGGGTCTTCAAAGTGCCTTTCTTCAGTTTGGCTTAATAATTTTGCTGGTAAAAAACCCACATCCCCAACAAAGGGCCCAGCTAGCATGGCTTTAGAAGGAAAATTAAATATGAAGAAGCGCCTAATAAAACCCTGAGGAAGCAGTCATTTTTGAAGGATGTAATTGGATAATGCTGCCTCACTGGCATGAAGGCCATGGTGGACAGGCGAGCTTGGCACCAGGTGTCCCAGCACACCTCCCAGCCCAGGCAGTCTGTCCGGACCACTGCCGCCAGCCAGAGCCCAAGCACAGCAACTTCACCCATTTTTACCAAAAAGAACGTCAGAGCGCGTTGGTCCCTCGTAAAGGGAGAGCAGCACGGAGTACCCAAACCAGCATGTAGTCTGCCAGGACAAAGTTATTCTTCCAAAGCCTTATGAAGGCACTTGAATAGGCAACGCCAGTTTGCAATGGCTCAACGCATTGCAACATGTGGTGATGGTGTTTTTCATCTTGTAGGCCCTCCAATACCCAGTTTACTGTCTCATGAAACCATGACCATAGTCTGGAAGAATCAGAAAAATAAGTCTGGAAGCTGCTGAAGTCATTGTTTGCACACACCAGAAAGGCAGCGCCTGAAAACAATAACTCTGGCTTATTTACCACATCCCATACAAACCCTGGAGTGAATTCTTCTCCTGGGAACTTACAGTTATATCCAAATGTTCAAAACTATTAATAAGTTTACCCTATAATACAACTCTGTTTAGGTGGCATTACCAGGGTTTTAAGAATCTAAAGCTGAACCACAGAGAACAAAGCCAAAATTGTCAAAAGGAACTACTAATTGAGTGACCAATTTGGACACCGAGGGCTTGATTTTCCACAGCGCTCAGCACGTCTGCGTGTTCAAAGCGCAGCTTCAAAGCCGCTTTGGGTAGCGAGGAGAACACAGCACTTCTGCAAGAGACCTGAGGCTCCTCACATGAGACAAACTGAAGACAAGGCATGCTCTTAGCAACTAACGGCAACTTCTGCTTAAGCAGTTTGCCCAGCACCAGAGACCAGAATGTGCAGAATTCAATTTGCCATGGCAGCATTCGATATCCCTAACCAAAAGGGTTTGTCTTCCTGAAAGTCCCTGGCTTGCTCCAAAATTAAAAGTGTGTGTGGTGGTACAACTTTTACAGTCAAGTCATCTTCACTGCACACACTGGACTTGTTGACAGCAGAGCCCCCCCACCCCCCGCCTGAGTCAACATCCCTCCCTATAGTGCTAAGAGCAGACACTAGGTCCCTATTTACCTTGCTTTCACTACGGAACACCTGAAATGCTTGATTAAAAAAAAAAATGAGGTAAGAGATCACATGGACTATTTCAACTTCAGTGTTTCAAATTAAACAAAAGATATAAGCAACTGAAAATAGTTCTCAGGTAAAACATCACATGCAACCATGACTACAATCATTGTAACCAACTCCACATACCACATGTGTTTATAAGTAATTCCAGATAATCCAACTGGACCATTTATATTTTCACATATACACACATCCTTATGTATATAAAATCAAAAGGTAATGGAAAGAGAGGAACAAATGCTTTAAAAATCACACTAGTATTCAAGAACAACATTTAAAAACACATACCTTAAATCTGCTAAATCAAAAATCACATAAAGGATAATTAGCATAATCTACAGATGGAAGGTTAGCTTCCAAAGAAAAAATTAAAGAGGAATCCAACAAGTGTAAACAACAAGGCAAACCATTACATATAAGATCAGCGTCAGAACTCCACCTTCCTCCTTTCTTTAAATAAAAATTCATCCGATGGAAAGATTCACTGAGAGTGTATTCTAATGAAACTCTGAAAATAGAATAAATTGTGAAAGAAATTTTTGGGCTGCAAAGTTAACCCAGGTACTGAATGCAGGAGGCAAAAAAATTCTTGTGTGCTTTCATGTTCCCACATTACACCCTAAGCTGGAAATAGTCTCTTGAATGTGTGATAGGGAGGAAAGATTAGTGTGCATTACACTAAGAAGGTACGGGATGCAACTGGAAAAAAAAAAAGAGATCATAGTATCAAGGCTGACAAATGGCATTAAATGGTCTCCAAGGTTATAAAAAAAAAGTACTTGCAAAATGTTTAGAGAAAGGCAAAAAAAAATCCTTATTAGATGCATGAGTGGCCTCCTTCACAAAGAGATTAAAAAGAGCAGGATAATTCAGTTTGGAAAGGAGCAAGAGGGAATATGATACAGGTATTATGAAATAACGAATCATGTAGAGATGGCCAAATTGGCAGCTTCTATTCACCCTTCATCTAAATTAAATGAAAACAAGTTTGAAAACACAAAGAATTACGTATTTATGCAACATTATCTGAATGCAATTAAGCACCGCACAGTATTTGCTACAATACTTTATTAATCTCCCCTCTCCTCACACTGAAGGTGCTACTCCAAGAGCAGTTTCGGATAACGTCGGAGTTTATGAACCAGGTCAGCGCTAATGCAAACACTCCCAATTCAGTACCCATCCTGATTCCCAGAAAATGAAAAAGCACCGTCACGCAGATCGGTCCTTAAAGGCAGCAACTGCTGTTTTATGCAGCTAATCCCCATTCCCAGGATCTCCTTGTGGGCACTGCTGGGGCCCCCTTCTCCTCCTCCTCCCCACACAGACGGGCTACCAGGACATTTCTGTGGCTCAGCATGAGGGACGGATCACATGCCGGGCTGGCAGATGGGTGTTGTGAAACGTAGTGGGAAGCAGCAGCAACACGAGCTCTTGTTCATCTGCCTCCTCTCGCATTGAGGCGGCCAGTTTAAGTGGAAACACTCGCCACTACTTCTACAATCTCATTTGTAGTTTGCCAAAGGGAAGGAAAAAAAAAAAGCTATAAAAGCATTACTATCCAGTGAGCATCCCTTGCCCAATTTTGATTAAATGATAGACTACACAAAAGCAAGGGAGCCAGCAAATTTTAAAAGAATGTTTGGAAAATACACTGGGATAAAGGATGAATTTTCTGCTTTACTCACTGCACTGTATTGAAATACAATCGGTGCTTTATTCAACACCTTCCCATGGAGGCATCCAGCACTGGCCTCTGTCAGGAAGACTGCTGCTCAGCCCCACACTGCACGTTGCACTGCCCTGCTCAGAGCCACGCAAACCAGAAAGGAAACAATTACGTTTTTCCTTTCCCCCCTCAACTTTTCAGCCCTCTCAATTTCGTTAACTCCATATTCATTGCGGAAAATGTGTTCCTTTTAATTGGAAGGTTTATCAGGGAGAACTGTATTTCTCCTATACACTTTACTCTGTGTGTGCGCGCACATATGTGTGTGAAAAAGGCACTTTTGAAAGCTAGTTTCTGTAGCTATTAAAAAGTCTCGATGCCACTTCATTACCGCTCTGCAAGGATAGTGCTAGTCTGATATTTTTAGTTTCAGCATAATAATAGTTTGTTCGTTTAAAAAACCTTCTGTAAAGTTGGAAACCTGCAACTATAACAGAAATCCGTCAGACAAAAATCAATTTTTGAATCATTTTTTGGAACTGATCAACAATTACAAGTTCCAAGAAATCTCTTGACAAGAGCACATGGACAACTTCATGAAGAGGCCACACTTATGAAAAATACTTTCTGGTACAGGTATGCTGGCACATTGTAGAAACAGAGCCAAGTCAGTGCTTAACACGAGGGAAACCTTTCCTGGCAAGATTGTCCCGTATTTTAACATCAAGCATTTCCTCTAGGATCTGCTTATAACTATCTAAAAATGATAGAGGGAATCATAGAGGAAAATCCTGTAAAATGGATTTAGTTCACAGATTAGTGCAGATAAAAATAAAGTATATTAGAACTCAGATGGAGATCACATCTGAGACGTTCCCTCTATTGTGCACAAGACTCAAGATGACAAGCTTTCAGGAAAAAGATAAGTCCTTAACAACCACTTCATGAATATCTTAAATCTCTTTATAACCAGGAAAAACTATAAAAAGATTGAAGCATTTTACCTGAGTTATATTTACAGGATTCCCCATCCCCCTGTTCAAATTGGTCATCCATAAGATGCATGCCATGCCTTTGGCTTCCCAGAAGTCCTGTTAAGGGACAGCACTGCTCTGGACCAGATATTTAAGAGAAGGTTTGGCCTCCAAGCAATGAGCGTCTGAAATACAGGAGAACTACTGAAGGGAGGGAACTATAATCTGCATTTACAAAGACTTACAGACACATGGGCTGGAGTTGCTGGATATTCTCAGACAAAACTTTCTCTCAGGCTGTCAGTGCATGTCACCTACCCCACCTCCCTCGTTATTTTGCTGGCATGGCAAAACCCCTGTACCCGAATGCAGACCATCAGTAGCAGTCTCATAACGCACAGGGCAGCTCAGTCACTTGAGTAGTTGTAACAGCTACACCTGAAATTGCTAAAGTCATCCCAACAGCTGGAGAAGACAAGTTTTTCTTAACCTACCTTTCCTGTTTTGTATGGCTACTTTCAAGGAGAGGGAAGGAAAGGGGACAACTTTATCTAGTCCCTGTTGTGGGGACTGGGCACTGAAAGAAGTAGAGGAGGTTGGAGCGGGAACTCAAGAATTCAAGCCTACGGTCAGACAAAAATACAAGTTACATACACTTTACAGCAAGGAGGAAAGATCTCTGATAGGACAGTGGGGAATGGCTTCAAACTGGGAGAAGGTAGATTTAGATTAGATATTCAGAAGAAATTTTTCATTTTGAGAGTGGTGAGACACTGGAACAAGTTGCCCAGGGAAGTTGTGGCTGCCCCATCCCTGGAGGTGTTCAAGGCCAGGTTGGATGGGGCTTTGAGCAACCTGGTCTGGTGGGAGGTGTCCCTGCCCATGGCAGGGGCGGGGGGGGAGTTGGAACTCGATGATCTTCAACTTCACTTCCAACCCAAACTATTCTATGATTCTATGATCTTGGTAGAGCAAGAACACCATCTTCAAGTATTTGAATTACTTTGAGCTGCAGAATCAGATTAAAATAACAGTGCTAATGCAGAGATAAGAGCTTTGCAGACAACAACAATTAAGTGCTGTCACAGCCTTCAAGTTGCAGAAACGTGAACCTTGGAGCAAAGGGGAATCACCGGGGTTTTGAGTGTAGAAAATTTCTGTGGTAAAACACATTATCTAGCAGCTACCTAATCATTCATAGTCATAAAAATAAAAGTATACATATTTAAAACACTCAAAAACAAGTTATAAAAAAACCTAAACTTTAAAGAGGTATTATCATGAAATTCTGTTAAACACACATTTATCAAGATCTATGAGATTCCAAAGTCTAGCTTAAAGTATCCCAGCATTGTGGCCAACCCATGCACTAATCTGAAAGGTAAGGTTTAAGAGAATGCTTACAAAAAACCACAAACTTTTGAATGTGATTATCTAAACTAGAAATTGAGATTGCAAGACATGCACTATGCTAATACCATTTGACCTATATATACCCAAACAAAACAATTCTGAGTGTGAATTCTGAGCACTAGCTGACAGCTTGCAGACTATAAATTACTTTTAAGTGTCGATTTTGAAGGAGCAATCGAATGACAAGTAAGATGACTGGAACAATTCAAGGAGAACAGCCGTAGCTAAATGAGTTAACTATGCCTAACGTTGTTTAAGAGCGATCTCTGCTTCCATCTACTTGAATTCAGAGCCCTCTACAGAGAAAGGTGGAAGAGTTTTCTGTTCGCAGCCCTGCAGGATGTATTCAGTCACCAGCAAGCTCTCCAACTCAGAAGTTTATTCTACAGCCTCATCATTAATAAAATTAGAATATGTTTTCCCTTCTTACAAAAGGAAAACAAGAGATGCAATCATGAAGGAGGCCGGTTTACACTGTTCCACTTGCTTCATAGTAATTAATACTCTATAGTTGCATAGACCTGAAAACTGAAATACCCTTATTCCTCACAAGCACTGGAATTCATAGGAAAAAAAAAGGTACCACCAACTAACATGGATGATATATGTTTTGAACTGTTTGTTGTTCTTTTATTCAAAGAGAATTGCTTGCCTGGAACATAGCTAAATCTCCTGCTATTCCTCAGGCCTACTTATGAAAAGCACAAGAAATCAAATTCAAAGCAGCAGTCTTCTCTATTCTTACTGGCTCCAGTGGCCCCACAGGAAAGTTTAGACCTAAGTCTCTGCCTTAAATATTGTACAGCCAAGTTTTCCAGTTCAACCAAATAATCAGCTCTGCCCAAGACATCAGGCTTTAGCAGCTAAAAAAGCCATTAGAGCTGTCCTTTGCAAAAGTCATCCTTGTGCAAGCATCTGAGCAGTTTGGCAACACCAGGTGCTAGACTGATACACTTTGTTTTTAAAAACAAACAAACAAAACCAAACAAACAAAACCCAGCCTGTTATTTTCCAGAAAACTGGACACTTCATTTCAATGCAACTTCTTTCTTATCCTCTGAAATAGGCACTGCAAATAGTCACATAAGTGGCTCCAGTCCTATTTCACTGCTGCTCAGTAAGTAGCTCCACCAGCGATCCTCAACTAAAAGTACTTTAACACAAACCAAAAACATCTGTAGTAGTAATAAATTAAGAGTAAAGGTGAACAATACAGCAGGGCATTGAGAAGTTGTATGCCCTTTACCAGTTTCACATTTACTATACAATAAACTACCTCCTCCTGTCAAAACAACTCATTCTCCTTAAAATTTAAATTTTTTGACATTTAAAAAGCCAACACTGTTTAAAATAAGGGAAGTGGGAGTGTAAATCCCCAGTATACGCCTGTATGAATGTACACTTCATTCTGATTTTTCACTGATTCATAGCAAAATGTTCAGCCCAACAGAAGGGGAACTGGATTTTTTAGGCATAGAGGGAAAGTGCTTTGCTTCAGTGCTTTGCTATTGACATGAGAAGAAGGAGGAGGTGGTGTAAGAGGAACTAAGAAATCCTGGTTATTCGCCTGCTGAATATTTAGGGAGCCACTGCTCTTGAATCCCTGCTCATGGCATCTGGATGAGAATGCAACGTGCTATTCAGAGCTGAGCATAGCAAGGAGATGCAGACAGCAGTAGTAGAGGAGTGCGAGAGCAGTAGAAAAATTCATTTCAAAACCATTAGCAGCATAAACCTCTTGCATTAAGCAGCAGCCATGCATAACAAAAGCAGCAACAAACCAGGGTGGCCCCAGCTTCAAAGAGCTTGCAAGGAGTAGGCAAGGGGAGCAACAGCTACATGGGAAAGGGCGGGGAGGGGGGATGGAAACATCCACCTGATGAAATTCAAGGTTTTCCTCAGCCAGCCTGGCCTGCTCCAAAAGCCTGGAGTGGGCCCTCCTTACTGCCAGGAGAGGAACAGGCAGCCCAAGCACTGAAGAAAGCAAAGCCCAGCCAGGCAGCCAAGGAGGTCATGACTGAGACCCAAGGACTGGTGGCCCAGCTGCTGCCTGGGCTTCTGGGGATGGGGGTGAAGGCATGAGCATCTAGGAGATATTTCACAGTGAACTGGACCTACCCCTGTGTAGGAAAGAATACGGGGCGGATTGACCAGCTACTGTGGAAGTAATAAGGACTGAAGGCGTTTCCAAAATGTGAGGGGCATCATGAAAGAAAGCTCTCCAAAAAACTCAGAGTTTAGGGACAAGCTACATCACAACCAGGTCAGAGAAAGGAGCAGATAAGAAGATCTGGATCCCAGGTCAGTGACCACACAAGAGCAACTTCTGGGTGTAAGGGAATGGAGGATGAACATAAATGAGAGATGGAGACAAGCAGTAGCAGAAGCCTCAGAAATCAACTAATACACGCCATCCTAATAACCACATACCATCACACATACCCCCCAAATGCTAGGTTTCAGGGGGATGGAAACAGCTCAGCATACAAAAACAGCCACATACAAGAAGCTTGAAGCCAGAAAGCATGAGACAAAACACCGACAACATGATTTTCATTGCCCAGATACTCAAAAGAAGAAAAAATTAACTGAAATCCTCTAACAAAGCGTGGCAGAGCTGTGCTCAACACAGAGATACTCCAAGACGCTCTTCAGACAAGAGTCAACTAAATAAAGATGGGCCTGTAGCACATGTTCTACTATAAAGACAGGTTCTTAAATTATGAATAATGAACACAAGATGCATACAGCACGGCATCCCAGAGGAGATAAGTATTTAAAATGCCAAGAAAACAAACACAAAAACCCAAACCACCCGCTCCCTACGTGAATCTAGAAGCAAACCTCCCAATAAGCAATGAGAATGTCAGTAGCTCTAAATAAAATATGGACACTGAATGTTAAGAACAAGCATTTGTGCCAGCACAGCTCCTGCAAGCACTACAAACAGCCTCTTTCTGCAGACTTACTGCTCCTAACTGCAAGGCAGGAGGAGAAGCCGAGGACATCCTATTTCCAGATGCTTTTTTTTTTTTTTACTTCCAAAGAGAAAAAGTCCCACTGCTTTGGGGACCTTTTACCAACATTTTTTAAGGTCTTTGGCTTTAAATGGATTTGAGAGGTTCAGGCTAAGAGGCTGCCATATTGTCCCCTCCAGGACATCACCGCGTCCCTGGCAGCAGGGACAACAACACTAGAAGAGCTGCTGCCAGCCCCGGAGGCTGGCTGAGAAACCTAAACACCCTCTGCTAGAATTTAAAGCCTAAACACTCTGTACCACCCCAAAAATACATGAGCATTTGGCCATTCTTCCACATAGCAACAGTAAAATCACTTTTCCCTCTGCTTACCCAAGAGCACGTTTAAGTTTCAAGCGAGCATAAATAGTAAGCTCAGCTATGGCAGAGGGGGAAAAAAAAATAAATAAATTATGGGATGGGGTAACATGGCCGAGTGTGCTGCAGCAGCCTGTGGAAAGCAATACCCCTATGAGGTCTGGCAGCTGATCAAGGGCAGTCACTTCGGTTGCTTTTCAGATTATATAGCTTTGTGAAATTATTTTGGTAATATTCAGCCTTCTAAAAACCTCTCTATGGAAAGCGGTCTTTTCCAGTCCCTTATTGTTGAGCTCTTACCCACCAGCGCACAATGTGCTACTGTAGTTGTGCTGGCTACCATGCCAGCAGCGCAGTAGTGGTACATGCTGTTGAACCAATGAGACCAGCCCAGAACATGAGGAATGTCTCCCTTTCCAGCCTCCTCTTTAATTTTAGCGCGCGCCCAGCTCTGCTGCCAGGGCAGGCCATGCCAGGCCGATATTTGATTTGTAAACAGACACTCCAACACGCTCATCGTAGCTGCAGGCTCCAAGTTATCTGCCGTTACTCCCAACCAGCATGCGGGAAGACTTCTGCATGTAACCTAATCCACAACCGTGAGATTTCACAAGAGAGGCAGATAGTTAAATATATTTTGATGATGATATTAGTTTTTCTCCTAGAAGAAGGGGGGGAAGAAAAAAACAGCCCAGACATTCCCTTTGTCACCCTCCAGCCCAGGTTCGGGGAGAGGGGGCGGTCAGGAAGAAAAGCGCAACTAAGGCAAACACACTTTGCCTCTGCACACTGCAACATGCACAGGGTGTGTCCTCCTTATGTTTAATAAAGCCTCTCAGCCTTTCCAGTATGATAAAGGAATCGCCCCAGGGTCAACGCTCCGAAAATACGAATACATGGTGACAAGGAGACATTATCAGCTTTGTTCCTTATATTGTCTTCCACCAATACGATGCAGGCCATCCCTTGACCTGGATCAGCAGGGGCTATCACAGAGAAGCTCCTGAAGTGCACGCCAGACATTATCACAGATAAATTTAACTGTTAAAAATTAGTTTGGAGCCTCCTTTTTCTGTCAGCCATTTCAATACAGTCTTCGACATCCAATTTCAGTCAATTGGAGTCTTCTGAAGTTAAACTTATAAAAAGGGTTCATTTTATATTCATTTCTGCATGCTCAGATTTCACTTTCACAGATTTCACTTTCAGTTTGTCTGGGTTGGGTTTTTTTTTCTTGCCCCTTTCAGAGGGATCACCACAGGGATGGACACACACAAAAATGGCAGAAACCTATTTCTAGATGGGAAAAAGACCAGCCTTCTGGTGACTGATGGACATGGGGCTCCACTCTGGCAGTCATTCCCTTGAACTCACCTCAATACTAACTTGTTTACGTTTTTTATTTTCTTTCTGTGACACTTGCCTAAAACTTAGACACAAGCTTTTTCCTCCCTACATTTACAAGAAGAACAGGGGCTAGGACTTGCAGGGGTCTAATATGAGATAACCCAAGCAATAACAAGCAGCTCAAAGGGAGCAATGGGCTTTTGGGAGGGCAGGGAGAGAAATCAGAAATCCCCCACCTCTCCCCTCTCCGCCCTCCCCCCTTTATTTTTTCCCCAGTAAAAAAGCAAAGTTAGCTCAATAAGCCAGGGTTTTTTCCAATATCTAGCTAGAGACGACGAAGAAATTCTCACGTGCCTCTGATAGAGAACTTGAGTCTCTGAACAATGATGTCTGTGTGAGATTATGTTCCTCACTGTTTTGGCTGTGTTAAAACTACCATTAAAAGTTTCAGTGCTTGTGGTATTTTTATACCTTAAGACGAGAAATCAGGAAACAATAACTCAAGACATCTCTGTCCAAATTCTGGAAAAAGGAAGCCTGATTTATCTGTACTTTGACTACATCTGTAACTACATGTTACATAAATAACCAGTCCCTAATTTTAAAAAAGCCAACAAATAAGCATTACCCACTTCCTCTCATCTGCTTCTCGTTAAGGTGCAGGTACTAATACCTTCAGCTGGATTTTCATCACAAGAGAAACACTAAAAGCAGGCTTTAACAAGAAGAATATGAAGACAGTGGTTTGCTCACCTCCAGTTGTACTGGGTGAGAAAGAAAACAGAAACACTTCACAAGTACAAACGTAGTTGTCATATTAACTATATTAGTACATTCTCCTAGAAACCTCTTAGAACATTCAAGCTGGTTTCTGCAGTTGACAGGCATAAGTCTTAGCAAATCCATCCTCGGGATGTTTCAAAAGGTTTGTTCACAAATGTGGTCCAGCCCCCCATTTCTCTCCACACTCCTGCACAGGTCTTCACTACTGCTGCTACAGATGTGGACTACCACTGCTTGTGCTTGAATATGCGCAGCTGACTACTACCTCTTCTTAAAGTTTAAATACCTTTCTCTTACATATATTTCTGTGTATGTATGCATATACACACACACAATGTATTATACATATTCATTCATATCCCGCCCACTTGCAAGATAGCAGGACTCAGAGCATGGAAGAGCAAGCTGATATGAGAAGCTGCTTCAGGCGTAAAAATATAGGTTGTGGGATGTGTGCGCAGTGCACACATCTCAAAGAGCTCTGTGTAGCATTAGCGTAAGATGAATAATGTTCGCTCATGATTGGCTCATTTAAAAAGCTACATCTCAAAGTCTGGTAGGACATATGGAATATTGTTTACTGAATTCAGCATCTTGTCATAGGCTTAAACTATTTCACAAATACAGCTCAAGCTGGCCTCCTAAAGATATTCCATATTAAATACTCCTCAGCCAAAGTGGAAGAAACATGACAAGAACTCACATCAGCAATTGAGAGGTCTACCAGGAAAAGTTTTACAACATGATAGAAACACCAAGAATGACTAATTTAGAACCAGATGTACAGTAGCCCCATGCACTGGCAGGCTTCACATGCATCTTACCATGAGACTCAGAAACCCTGTACTATGTGACCTGAACTCTGTACTTTGTACATGCACACACCCTGTATGTGTGTCCCCTTATCCTAATATTGAGGCACCTGTGGTGGTTTTTTTCCCCCCCACTACTTCAAAGAGGACAATGTCAATAGACATACTGAAAGTTGCATGCAAAGAGCATTGACTCAAAGCTCGAATGCTTTTAATGACCTTCTGTATTCCCTGAAGTCCAGTCAATCCAACCACCAGTGTTCACGCCACAGTAAGACTGCAGCTTGAAGAGCAGGTCTAGAACTTTTCCCATGACGGCCACAGCTACCTAGTTTCAGAACCAAGATTGGTCTGATGAGTTAGATCCTTGAATGAGGTTGGTTTTGACTTTTGGTGTGTGTTCCCCGCAAATTCTGAAAACAGGAAGCTCTATGAATCACCATCACCAGAGCTATTCAAGATCTAAACGAGTTACTTTACCCAACATGAGGTACAAGCAGTTACACCACAATAATTTCAAGCCAATGTCCGAACCTGTACCGCTGGAGATTTTTTAAGTATGGATGACTTAGACACTCCCCACTGAAGATACCTTCCCCATACCGCTGCAGATTGTATACTTAGTAAGACATCTACCATTTCACTTGTTTACAACAGATATTAAAATGTTTTATGCACTTGAAGACTTTCATCTCCACAGAAGACAGAGGAAAGACTTAATGAACTCAGGTCTTCCTTGGAGGTTATGTTTTATTTGGGTTTTACTTCCCCTGCTGGAGATGCCCTCAAAGCAGTCGACGTACTTCCTACAATGGCACACAAAGAGCAAACCCAGAGTTCCAGAGACACTTGGTTAAAGAGACTAATGTGACAGGACTAGCTGAGAGGATGTTCATCTCAAAGGAGGTGGCAGTGTGAAGCAAAGGGAAATACCTACAGACATTCCACTCAGCACTGGGAAAATATCATCTGCTAAAACTCTTGTCTTTACAAATATAATTTGATATATCAGTAACTGGTTTAGAGTAAGCCTATATCCATCAAATCCTTGAATAAATTTCACTTTAAAGTCATCCAAGATACTTCAGAAAGTGAATGTTTAGACTCTGCACTTCATCATTCTTTATTGCTTTAGAAACAGTACTAAGGTGTTTGCAGGCTCCTTAGTTTCACTCCCAGTTTGAGCCAACTATAAAGTGCAAGTTACATAGCATTAAAAGTCAAACTGGGATGTAAAGCAAAACATGATTTGTTCATATAAATCTGTATGTGAGTGCATAGGCACAAAACATTATCATCCATCTATTACACAGTTCACATACTAGAGGAGCACATGAATGCAGACAGCTGTGTAAACACACTTGCAGTTAAAACACAAAATATGTAAGGAAAAAAAACAGTGTTACAAGAAGTTAGACATTTTCCTCCCCTTTAGGTTTTCAAAATCTACTTTCTATTGCGCTCTTAAATGGAGATGAAAAGCACTGTAGAAAAAGTATCAAGTAGGTATGCAGTGGTTTGAAGAAAAAGGGAAAACAAAGCTCTAGATCTGGTGAACACTAAGGTTAGATGGAGTTTATCAGAGCTGTAAATAATAAAGGGTAGTGAAGGTTTGGCTTCGGGGTTTAGAGGTTGGCTTTTTTGTGCATTTAAGTTAATTTTTTGCTATTGATTTTATTTTAAAAGTCTATGAACATGGCAATGGGAATTGACCATATAAATCTTAGCACTCAGAGCACTGCACAACAGCAAGTGACAACATGAGAACACTGTACCACTTGTGCCAATGCCACGAATGCAACAGGCGACAACCTGAGTTTGTAACAGAGATGCACTGAGATATGCTAGCAGGGAGTACAAAATCCCTTATGCTTAACTGTAATCAGCTTTGAAAAAATAAAATTATTATTAAATTTGCTTAGAAAAGTTTGGAAAAAAACTTGCAATTCCAGCTTTAAAGATACAAAAACTTAAGCGGCAATATATAAGCACGCGTCACCAGCCCATCACCCCCACATGCTATGAGCATACCAGGGAGGAAATTATCTGTATGTTTGTCCTCCATTTGTTACACCATGAGGAAAGAGCAGACATTGGTCACTATAAACCATTCAATTAAACGCTTGTTTTCTAACCATTAGAGAGAAGACAAATGGTCTAAGTTCTGGAGTTACCAACTGCAAGCTTAACTAGAACCATAATTACGAAATTCCAACTGGTAAATTATGCATGGAGAGGATGAAATACTATGTTTTCTCATCTAAAATACAATCACCTCTCCACCCCGGCCAATAATAATAAAAACTAAATAAATGCTCCATTGTGCATACTTCTCAACTACCCCATGCAAGTATAAGTTGCACTGTAACAGTGGTTACAAACCACCAAACTATCAGATTAAAAAAATGCATAGCTTTCCAACTTGGATGTCAAAAGTTAAATTCCTTACTTAATCCACAAGTCAGCAGAAGAGCTCAGCACCCCTGCCCCTCTCAGCAGAAACAGCAAATACTCCGTATCTTCAAAAGTGGGTCCAACCTTGCTTATTTGGCTTTAGAAAATCTAAGCTCCCTTCAACAAGTATATTGGGGTTTGTTTTTTCTTTTTTTCCTTGTGTCAGCTGCCAGATAAAGAAAGCTGCTCTCTACTAGGCACTACCAGGAAGAATTCTATCTGTGTAACCTTTAAATATGCAGGCAACTACACGAACACCACTCGCGCACAGCTCCGAGTCTAATAATGAACACGCAGTTGTAAATCTGGTATGAAACAGACCACGTGAGGATACGGCCATCTGTATAACGACTGCAATGCACATTACTTGTGTAGCGTGTAATGTTCTTCCCTCATTAAAAACACCAGCACAAAACCATATATGTGAAGCACATGCCTGTTTACAACAATAACTTCCCCAGAAAAGCTAGAAAGACCGCAAAGCTGGCGACAAGCTACAGCAGTTGAGCCTGGCGCAGCTGTGTGAAGCGCGATGAAAATGAGCTCATGCCCTGCAACGTTCGTCCGTGCCGAGCAGGGCTGCACTTGCAGCACACCAGCGTGAAAACAGACCTCAAAGGCTTCCCACACAGGATCTCCTGGTAGCGGTGGTCACGGAGGGCAGGCTGAGCTTCGTTTTGCCCCCACGCACCTCGGATGGAAGCAGCCAGCAGGCACGCGAGCGGCAAGAAGGGAGAGGCTGCCTCGCAACCAGGAGAGAAGAGGGAGGAAAGTCAGAGGTGGGAGCCAGACGCGCGCCTGCAGCAGCCCACACTGTCCCACACTATGGCTCCACACCACAGCTCTGTCCGAGCCCGTGATGGCCGATCCCGAGAGTCATGGCAGACTGTGTCCTTGGGCGAGTGGCTGGAGGGGGCAGCTGGCCCCAAGTCTCACCAAGCGAGCCCAGCCACCGCTTACAAAGTGGCTGCGCAGCCAGCCCAGCAAGGGTGCCAACCTGTTGGCTCCCAACAGGGGAAGCCAGGAAGCCCTTTCACCCATGGATTCTTTCTTGTTTTTTAATGCTGTGTTTCTTCTGCTTTTAGATTGTTGCTTATGAGCTCTGAAATAGTGCAGCAAAATATATGTTTTCATGCGCCACGAGTCACATTCTTCTTCCCCTTTTCTTTGTCCCAGCCATACGCTCTTTTCTGTGTCTGATTCGAAAATGCCAAAATAGGGACACGTGTTTCTCTCATACAACGGGGTTTTAAGAATTATTCACGATTTAGAAATGCACAGCTTAATTTGGGCTGCTTTACAGCCTGGTCTCCGTCTTATGTCTTTTAATGCTGTGTAACTTCTACTTTATATTGGCTCAAGCTGGGAAGGAAACTAAGCGCAGCTTGCAAACTCCTCAGTTCTGCTTCTAAAGCAATAGAGAATGATGAAGTGCAGAGACTAAACAGTCATTTTTCTCAAGGATCTTGGATTATTTTAAAGTGAAATTCACTCAAGAGTTTGATGGATATAGGTGTCAAGGAATCCTGTGCAACACTAGCAGTTGGTATAAGGCAGGAGACAGTGCAAGCACCAAAAGCTATTGTGTTTGCGAGGGCCATCAGTTTGGAATAAGCCAGATTATATTTGCAGAGACAAGACTGTTTCCCAGCACTGAATCTGCAATGGCTTTTCCCTCGAGACCAGCACCCTCTCCCCAGCTAGTCCTGTCAGGTCTTTCCCTGCAGCCCTGGTTGCTCACCATGTGCCACCACTTGGAGAAACACACAAACTGCTTTGAAGGCACCTGCAACACAGGAGCAAGAATCCTCCAAAACATGACCTCCAAGAAACAACTGAAAGACTTGCAGTCATACCAGCTACAAAAGAGAAGCCTGAGGGAAACCTCGAGTCTGCAGATGTACGCGAGGCAACGGAGAGAGGGGGCACAGGGAATTTCTCCACCTCAGCAGTGGATCTGCTGAGCAGTAAAGAGGCTACAACCGCTCCGAGGGAGCAGGAGGGTGAACAGCGGGGAGACCACGAGATCCTCACCACTGCGCTCTTGTCAGCAACAATGGCACGCATGGCACCAACCAAGCACAACAAAGCCTTTCCCCACTTGCTCTCATCTCCCTGTGCTTTCATGGCCTGGCCCTGGCCCATGGATGCTGTTGCTCAGCCTGGCCCCCTCCCCACATTTCCGCTGCCTTCAAGGTGACACGGCCGCCGGACCTCGGCATTTCCTCTCCCGCTGGGCTGGGGGTGAAGGCAGAGTCCTTGCTCAGCTCCTCACATGGCGGCCGCCCCCGACAGCAGCCCAAGGGCTCTCCCCTGCCCAGAGCCTGCCCACACGTGTGCCATCCAGACACCACTGCCACACCACGCATTACAGGCACCCTGGGGACGATTTGGGCAGGGGGGAAAAAAAAAAACCCAAAACATTCCTTTTGGGCAGCAGCAATAACTTTTTTTTTTAAAAGCCACACAGAATCTTGTATGCTCTTACTGTAAAGGTAAATCAGGGGGCAGAGGAAGCAAGGAAGGAAGGAAGCTACAAAGTTTACCATTAGTTAAAATAAATCTCTCTTCCCCTCCCCTTCCCCCCCAGGCCTCATATACCCAGCTCCAAACATCCCCTTTCCCGCTCCAAGCACAGCAAGGCATCCCTCTGGTTCAGGCTCTAACAAGGGATTTGTACTTAAATCAGTCCCGGCCTGTGCTTTGAGGGATCGCTTCCTGCACGATCAGGGGAAACGCCGTTTGGGAATGCAGCAAACTGTGTGTGTCCGAAGCACAAGTCCTGAGGAGTGCATCTGAGGGAGGTATGGCAACCTTCACGTGATGCACATGGTGTCACACCAGTAAAAAACAGCATGAAGCGCTTTCATGGGCTTAACTAGTTCAGCTCTTTTGGAAGAAAGGTGTGACAAGAGTATAGTCATAAAAATAGCCAGGCTTTGGCGAATATAACTGATTATTCTTCTAACGAGGTCTCAACTAGGTAGCTGATGTCTCATCTGAAGTAGTTTCAGTCACAGTGACAATAACCTGAGTGAAAGACAACAGCGTGACTTCACGAGTGGAATAACAGTGCTTAAAAATGCTCAGAAAAGAACCAACATCATAAAGAAAGAACACAGATGCCTTAAAAAAAAAGACTGAAACACCTCTGCCCTCTCCCAGTGAGATTATGAAAAGTTATGAGAACATTATGAACAGATATGTCACCTAATTTTGTCCATATATTGAAGAAATAAATTTGGGAGCTCTATGTATTAGAGCTGAATAAAAAAAAAAGAACACCAACACACAAAACCACATCTCTCTACTTCAGAGCACCTACTCACTTTCAGGAAAAAAAGGTGGCCATTCAAATGATTGCTTAAATAAGGGAGCGGTTTTTTAGACAGCTAGGAAGCCTGCGAGTTTGTAGCAATGTCAAACTGCCCTATTTTTAGCATTGTGTGTCAAGGGCACATGCCTCGAAAGCACTTTCACTGCTTCAGCAGTTTACAGGAAAAACACGGTAGACAAGCACATGCTTATTTACAGATAGATGAGCCTGAATCTCGTGTGTGAATAATCACATGGGACCGTTTCGGTTTTACCGGGTGACTCACCGGGGCAGAGTCAGTGTTCCCGACGCAGCCCCAGAGCTCAACGCTACTCCAATGGTATCGGAAGGAAACTGCTGCATAGCACTCAAAATTCTGAAGCAGCATAAGAGGGCTGGGGCAGTACAAACTGAAAGCAAATGGACTAAATTCTTTCAACTGAAAAGTAAATATTTCAGATAGGCAAGAATGATAATGGGTCTGCAAAAATAAAAATCTGTAGTGAACCACTATAAAAAGCCTTGCATTCCCTACTTGTCTTCTATTTTAGGTTCCACATATGACTATTTCTCAAACTTTGTAGTACCTCTAGCATCAGCTGTTCAACAAAGCCAGAAAAATCTTTCACCTGTGGATGAGAGTCTGTACAGAGTCATCTAAAGGAAGCAAGAAGTAGTCTTATCTTAGCCACTACTTCTAATATTATTCAATACTTCCAAAACTAGACCATAGTGGGTAATACTGTAAAGTCATGCATTATCTGGTAGCTCTCACTTGTTAATAGAGATAGTTATCAAAAAAAAGGCATTACCAATACATATATCATAACCTTCCACTTTCAAGTAATATCTATACACCCGCAACCATCTCCAGTTACTCTCCCAGGCAAGTTTGCTGCATGTTTCGTTAGCAAGTGTCCTTTATTCAAAATATGATCTGAATAGTTTTGAGCAAATTCTTTCCTCTGCAGCACTGAGCATCCTTACACTTAGCTAATCAGGTACACAGCAAGGAAGACAACAAAAACTAACTAGAAGATGCACAAAGGTACTATGGAAGTACAGAAAACTGAATATAAATTCTTCTTTCCTCCATTCTAGTGGCAGAGGGGTGCCAGAAGAGCTGTGCTTAGACCATCTACAAGAAGTTAAAAAAATGCTTTGTCCAGAGGCAAGGTCAGATAGCCAAATGCTCACTGGTTGAATTGGAAAACTAACAAAAGCATATGCCATATATAAATGAACAGAACAACTATGAAGCACTAATCCACCTGAAACATGGCATAAACACAACAATAAATGCAAAACAAGATTCGAATAGGACAAAGGTACAAACTAGAAAATCAGCATTCTACCTAAGGGTACTAAAATGTTTCTGTACCCAAAAGTTGGTTTGTTATTTAAAGTTACATCAGTGCCTATGCCACCAAGAAACCTTACAATTTAGTAAGTATATGGTTTGCAGCATCCTCAACATGTTTGCAAGGAACAGAAATACCGGAGCAAGTAATAATTAATAGCCCATGGTATACTCTGCTCATTCTGAACACAAAGATCAAGTTAGCAGCGACCAAGATTAGCTGCCACATGTTCTCCAGAGCCCTAATGGAAGAAGTTGTTCAGCTGTTATGAGGACTGAAGTCAGAAGACAAAATTTTGAAGGTAGAAGAAACCAACTTAATTAGTCAGTTTACTTGAATGTTCTACTCATGTAGAAACTCTTCACAACACCACTGTCTTCATCATCTGTTTTCAATAGTTTGAGCTATTACCTCAAGTTTTGTTTTAGGAAACTTTACACAGGACTTTCAAGAATATCTTTACAATTTTTCTTTTTAAACTGTAGTTGATAATGACTCATTTATGTGTTGTGTGCTGACCAGCACTGTCCCCAGACTACAGATACTCCAACAGCAGTTACCTGTGACAACTACATCCAGCGCTATATATACAAAGATCAGGAAGACATGGTCAACCAGCAAGAAGATTGGAAGGCAGGAGTGGACAGCACAAGATCTAGACAGACATGGCTCTCAAGGGTTACCAGAATGACGGTGTTGCTTTCACGGTTTCATATGGCCTTGTCTGCTGTGACTTACCTGCATATTGTGCTGTTCTTAGGACAGTATGTGTGTGTATATATATATATATATGTATGGACAGCACAGCAACCAGCATGTGAAATTACTGTTGCCAGCAAAGCAAACAAACAAGCACAACTTCGGGGGGGTGCGTGGGTGGGGGGAAGCGTAGGGAGATATTTGCATCCCCTTTTTGGCTGCATTAGTAAATAAGCTGCTGAGCAACGTAAAGCCCATTAATTTTCCATAGGAACAGATGTTTGCCTAACAACATCTCAGTTTCAACACCTGCTTGTAGAGAACGCGATACACAGAATATGCTACGAAAAGAATAAAGGAAAAACAGAATAAAACAAAAAACAGTACCAAATTGCAAAACATTTCTGTGCCTGTTTAAATTAACTGAGATGTAGGCCTAATCTGCATACTAGAGCTTCTCTTCAGAGAGACCTAACTGTAGTCGCACTCCTGTACCATTACTCAAGTCATCTGTACAAATGGTGGGTTAAATTTTAACAAACTAGTCTGGCATGGCTGCTGTGTGAGCATCCACGCGGCTGCGGTTTGGAGAGTCCAACTCTTAAGCTTTTTGGATGTACTATTGCTGAAAAAACCACCCAGCTAAAGCCTGCAGCCCAGGGGTGAGGGGCACCAGTAATCTGCCCTCCCCGCCCAAGCCGCTACTAATCGCGCTGCTGCATGTCGACCTAAAAACCTTGATCTCAAGCTTGCATGTGGTTACCTTTGCCTGTGTCCAGTCTCCCCCCCACCCCTCCCAGCCATGCAAAGCACAAATCATCTCACCCCAGGCCACCTTTAACCCTCGGGGTTCCAACCTCACAGCTGCCCCCCCCCCACCAGCAGCAACGCTCCGGCTCTGCCCCTCTGGGACCACCTTGAGACAGGGGGGTTTGCACATGGGAGCCGCGCTGGTCAGTGTTGCACTCTGCTGGCAAGGAGGGCCGGGGAGCACAGGTGAGATTCAGGGAAGAGAAGCAACAGCAAAGGGGAAAAGCAGCAGGGAAGTACAAAAGCTATGGGGAAATAGGTATATAGTTGCATAGATTTGAAAGAATCAAAAGTTACGCTCACAGTGGTTGTTTTGCCACTTTGCCTCAAACTATTAAGTAATTCAAAAAGCAAATTCCTCATTCTGAATTAATTTGCCTAGAAAAAGAAAGCAAATATTGATTTTAAGAGGACCACCTCTCAATACAAGACGCACCAACTTCTCAGTGGCATCTGTTAAAACTGTATCAAACAGACCAAGTGTCCAACAAGTCAATGGGTTCCTTATAAATCATGGCTCTGTTTCTAATCTAGCAGCAGTAAAATATTACAGTGTTATACAAGGCAAGTGTTTTAAATTAAACTTCAGTTAATTCTCCAAATCTTCATTGGAAGTGTTCTGGAAATGTGGTTGGGTTTTTTTTCAGATGAGCAGAGGGTCTGACAGAAGTTTCACCCAAAACCATTTACATTTTTTAGATAGTGGAAAAGCACTATGAATTGCAAGACCTGATTATACACACATGAAGAGGCAAGGCTGAGAAAAGCAGACTCGTTTAGAACCTCCCACGAGTCACTGAATTTGGAGTCCCCGTTACTTTAAGCCCAGCCTAAATGCCTGTCTTTAGAATTAAGTTCTGCTAATTGGAAGATGTGAATGCAACAATATTCCTAAAAGACACGTTGCTTGAGTGCAGAACTCAGCCTCTATGAACTCTTTTTCCTGCAACTCCATGCATAGACAAGCCTTTGTAGAAGAATGGACAGGTAGTGACACTTCTCTGAAATTTAAATACATTACTTTTTTTGTCAGTGTAACTTCGTTCCTACATTGATGCAAATTTTAGAAGATACACGTACTGCTTTTAAGTCCCATATTCTCAGTAAATTGCCAAATAAAACAGAATGATTTCTATAGCTAATCATAGAAAGAAGCCTCACACTGAAGAACTGGTATTACAGCAAATACAAGAAGAGATGCAGAGCTTTAACTTTTCAGGCTTAATGACAGCCAACCCTTTTTTTCCCCTTGTTGAGATCACTACCAATGAGAAGAATTTTCCTGCATATAATAGAATTGGTCAGCCAAGGATCACTGAAACATAAAGGGAAGGAAAACTATATGTGTTAAGTCATGCAAGCCAACAACCTCACTCACTGAGTTGACATACAAGAATTTAGAATTACACTGGCTTTTAATCATGATTTCAATACAGTAACAGGATATGATATGGTATTGCAACAAACAACAAAAAGTTACCACAACTTTAAGACCAGCTTCATTCTAGCCCTTCCTTCAAGTTGTGCATTTGCCCATACTTTACTTTCCTGACATCAAATATTTCCCAGTTTGCTGCTACTTCATTAAAGGCAAAGAGAAAACCAGCGAGGTAGGCAGTAACAGTTACACCATAGGGAACGGTTAGAAGGATTCCACTGAAAGTAACTCTCAAAATAACTTTCAAAAAAAAAACCCACAAAAATAGCTCTCACACACACAACCAAGTTTCATTTTTACTATACTGCTTTTAAACCATTAATGAGTCATCTCTTAAATCACTAGCTATATTTATAAGGAATTATTCACACAGTAAACTAGGCTTCAATAAAATGAAGCTGTATATGTCTCCAATCCAAACTACTTTTTCCCCTTTAACTAGAGCCACACAGCAATCCACTGACTTAAGGTTTTTTTCGTTTTTGTTTTTTTGGGTTTTTTTTGTTTTTTTTTTGGTTTTTTTTTTTTGGGGGGGGGGGGGGGGGGGGGGCAGCAGGGTGGAGTTGTTAAAAGATTTACTCACTAATGATCATTTTAAAGTACATTTACCACAGAGGTCTTGTTTCACCTCACAGCAAAAACTTAATGTCTCCTACTTAGCCTACACAAAATTTTCCTCTTTACCAGAAAGGCTTTCCACCAAAATAAATGAGACCAAAAGAGATCGTGGCATAGCAGAAGAACATAAAAAGCAATTAGTGGTGAAGTTTTTGTAGGTTGTGTCATTTCATATTCTTTCCGTGCCTTCATGGGGCAGCAAAGACTTCATTAGAACAAACTCCAAGCAAAGACCAACTCCTGCAATCACTGCCCACTTTGATTAGTCTTAATCTTAGTGGAAGCACAGCAATTTCACTGATTGCTTGTTTGAGGGACACATGATTTGCGCAATGTTTATTTTGGGCCGTCACTGAGGGAGGGAGGGAGGGAAGGGTGCAGCCAAATGGGCAGTCGCCCAATCCAGATCACACAAAATACAGCATTCGCACTCTAGGAACATCTCAGCCTCAGCCGAACCCGGGGAGCCTGCCCGCGGCAGGGAGGGTTGCATGCCTCAAGAGACCCACCCAGAGGACTCCTGCACGATGGAAACCACATCTCTCCACCCTGGCAAGCCCCACCGACTGCAGCACAGTCCCGAGAAAGCAGAGGAGGATGACAAGGGCAACCTTTGTAATGAAGTATCCCAGGTTACAAGGCGAGGAGCACAGATACCCCTCGAGTATTGTAGAAGGGGATATGAAGAGCTGCAAAACGAAGTGGACTCTTCGTGAAAAACAGAAGACACCGCCAAGAAATGCACAACACACTCCAGGAATATTTAAAATTTTGTATTCCTCACCTAAACCAAGCTAGAAAGCTACAAGGACAAATACCTTTACTTACGGAGTCTTGCATCCATACACAACCCCAGATTCCACTAAAAACACTAAAATCTCTCATCACCCTTTTACAGGACACCCATTAATGAGCAAATGCCCTGCTCATTCAAATTACTTTTTGATGATCCCAAAATGTGGGCTTAATGTGGATCCCACCACTTCAGTGCAAGCTGTATGCTCCATAGTATCTGCAGCCTACAGAGCACCGCCTCTGTGGGTCGTGTATTTTGGGGATAGCACGTGTACTCACAGCACATGCTGATCATTTTGGTGAAGTAACCATTAGGACTAAGAAACAAATTCAACATTCATGTGCACTCCAAAGTTACTGTATATATTCTATGTCCCAAGAAAACAGTAAGGAAGAAGATACGTGTTTTAGTTTCCCGCAGTTCCTCTCCAATTTTTTTGGTCTTCTCGCTGCCAGGAATAAAGCCCTCCTCACTGATAAGCTGTGATGGGGTGGACTGCTTAAGAGATACACAACAGAGGACGCAACAGCTACAACAGCACAGGGCAGCAGAAAGGAACAAAGACCACTTAATGACCCCCTTGTAGCTGCAGCCGGAGCCAAGCGGCAGGATTTCCTTAGACAGCATTGCTACATCTGGATGCCTCTCAGAAGGAAATGAAAAGCAACACTTCTGCAAGATATACAGTTAGATATGCCAAAGCCACAAAAGCATGCAAGAGGCAGCTCTGAGATGAATTAAATTGCTAACAGAAATAAAGGAGAAGAGAAGTTAATACACATTACCACTACAGTTACCTCTGTTCAAGTGATCAACATACCTTGGCAAGAAAAAACACAAGCATCACATAACATTGACCACTAGAAATCAGTTATGATGGGTAGTTCAGCAACAACACATGCAGTGGGGTGAGAAAAGCAGTTTTAGGAACACGACAGAGTAAGGTAGACCTTGAAAAGCCTAAACAAGGAAAGTGTTGCTCGTGTTTTTTTCTGAAGAGACAGGTAATCTGCAGAACTGTAGGAAATCCTGCTAGAATTTGATTCCAAAAGTGGTTTGTAGAACAGTAACATCACAATCAGTTCTGTAGGACGTATTTGTAGTGCTGATGATTCCCGTGCTCCCCGAATTCAACTGATACTTTCCTAAAACCATAGGACAGTAGAACTTGATAGTAATCCATTACTATTAGGGAATTAGGAGCTGTAAGCTTACTTATAGTCACTTCCCTCCTCTATATTCAGTTTTGTAGACTTTTGCATTCTTAATGCACCACAAACAGTTGATGCAGACTATTATATAGGTTATATGGCTTTATTCACAAGACAGCTACAACATCTTAAATCTTAATAATTTAGGATCTTGTGTTCAGCTGATATACATGCTGACATCTATCAAAGGTGCAGATTCCTGTTGTGGGTTAGCACAGAATAAGGCGGCTTTGTATTAAGAATACCTATTCTGACCAGCACAATATAAAGCTTCCTTGCAATTCTGGTTATACAGAAAATATTTTTTTGCACTTAGAAACTTAATTCCAGTTTTCCTTAAAATGAAGTAGAAGCAGGAATTTTAAACGGAATCCATAGAAAGCACCCACAAAGTTGCTAGTGAAGTAGTCTATTAAGTCTAAAGTAATGTTTGCAACATTGTCCATAAGTATTTCTTACGCCTACAAACTACAGTGTTTTTATAACTTTTTAAAGTCATGTTCTTAACAGAACGAGAAACCAAAAGGATCTGAAAAACAACCTATTTTTGTGGAATAAAGACTCACAATTACATAGTTCCAGCTGCTAATTCCCCATACTCACAAAAAAAAACAGTAGGTTTAAGATCCTGCCCCTGTCTGCCTCCCCCCAACTATATGCATCTTCAAACTGTATCCTCCAGCTTTTCTACTATCAGATGATTTGGAAAGCACTACACACCTTTAACATCAGGGTATCACAAAAACTAGAAAAATCCATGCACACAGTTCCAAAACTCTTTAGTTCAAGCTCATAAAACATCTTCCCCATACCAGTGTGACTGCACACTGGTCCCCAGCAAACAGGGCGAGGATAAGAGACACCCTCTGCTCCCACCCCTGCCCTGGTCTTTGATGGAAGCAAGAGCCCCAGGAAATCTGTGTGTCCTATACACTCTGGGAGACTCTCTAGCATCCAGGGGATACAGCATAAGGATGTTTCCATGTAGCTGCTGTGATTAGAGAATAGAGGGGGAAAAGAAGAAAGCAGCTTCTTCCAACAGTGAGTTGAAATGAAAGCAAAATGGGAATTACAGAGCACTCTTATCTGCGAAAAAGAACAGGACCTTGGCTCACAGACCAAGGGGCAGTAAGCCTTCAAGTATGAAGTCTCATCCAATAGTTTGAGAGTCTAGAAACCATAGTCCAAATTGCCTGCTGAAAAAACAAACTCAAGTGTGCAACAGGACTGTGCATCACCTACACTTGCTTTTCTAGTAATATCAACATCAGAAAGGTTAGAAAACAGGTAAGCTAATGGAAGCTTATTATTTGGCTTGCTTTTTGTTCAGCTCAGAGAAAGAAACTGAGCTGGTGCATAGCAAATACTTTGTAAGCAGGAAGGCAGGGGCTTCAAATGAGAGAGTAATCCATGGACAAGCACAATTATTTTGTTTCAGATAATGTTATGAAAATGCTTATTAGCGGGTTTAAAGACAAGCAGAGAAGGGGTGGGTTTTTTGTTTTTGTTTGTTTGTGTGTGGGTTTTGGTTTTGTTTTTAAAGTTTTATTTGCAGACAAAATTTGGGATTCGTCTCATGGTAAAATTTTCTTTAGCTGATTTATAGAAATACCCCTGAACTGTTCATCTGGCAGCAGGCTAACAGTCTGGGAAGATCTATTTAAAAGCATTTTTTTAAAGTTTAAGTAACTATGCATGAGATGTTGGAACTCAACTAGAGACTCTAATTTTCAATCTTTTTATAATCTACATTTTTCTTTTGCCAAGTTTAAGATGTCAAAAAGAAAAGCGGAACTAATATACAGTATCTATAATTAACTTGTTAGTCACAATTTGAATGTGATGGTATCACTGTCCTGAAACTTATTATTAAAATGATCCCTCACTTGGTTATAAACTTACCATTGCCTGAATGAGAGAAAACTCATGAGGAAGTTGGTACCTTTATTTGCTCCAATTAGATCACAAAAGATAAATACTCTCAAGAAGTATTTCTTTTTCAACACTTGCAAAAAATTCAAACTCCTCACTTTTACAGCTAAAGTGATGACCCAGAGGAGCAACAGTGAACCAAGCCAACGTGCTGTAGAAGTCAGTAAGGGTTTTTTAAGGGGTTTCCCCACACACGCATGTAGCTCTTTGGCAGAAAAGTCAGCAGTGCCCACTCTTAAATTTTACGCACTCGCTCTGTCATTGCTCATTGAAAATTTCCCTTTGAGACTGAAGGCAACTTTTTCTATTCCTTGCAAAATGGAAGTTTCCTCTGTCCCAAACCCAATCACCTGAATTTGGTTAGATGCAAGAAGACTGGAGAGACCATATTTTCTACCACATAGGCACTGGGAAGTAGTAAAAGTGCTGCTGGAACAGCTGTTGATCACTTCTGGTTGCCTTTACTTCCACTGAAAAGAGAAATCCGAAGAGCAGAAGTGTCAAATGCCACTGCAGCTTGAAGATTTGTCACTCCACTAGTTACAGTATGGTCTACAATCTGCTTGCTCCCCAAACACAATTTTTTTCTATTGTGTCAGTACAGAAAACAGCATATAACTTCACTTCCACTCCACCATTTCACACAACCTTTATCACCTGCTTCTCTGAAAGGGGCAAATTCTGCTGCAAGTCAGAAGCTCTGTGGGCTTTTTTTTCATTTATATATTTGATTCAGTGGTGTTTGCATTTATTAAAAGTATTTTTAAGAGGCCTTAAAAATACTTGGAGATACGCATATGCTGCAAAAGTGCACATCTGTGACCACACTAACACGTGCAATGTGGCGACCCTTCCTGGCACAGGGCACTGTGAGGGTTGGCTCTCCAGAGCAGCAGCAGCTATCTCCGACAGGAGAGCACACCAGACACTTCTGAGCTCTGCCATCAGAAACCTGTCACCCCTCAGTCCAGGATAACACCTCCTGCCTTGCAGAAGCCTGGAGTCGGCTCCCAGCAGCTCTTCATCAGCAGCCTGGCATCACCAGCAGCAAATTTTGGGGTTTGCCACTATCCCAGAACAGGAAAGCACACATGGCCAGACAGACCTGATGAACTCTCTCCCTAATTCTCAAGGCCAGAAGGTCTCTTCTGCATTTGTGAAGCTCCCAACTGCTAAAACAGCTGGTGTCGCTGCAACAAAAATGCAAAAGACAGCGTTGTACCTTCTTTGTTGTCACGCAGAAGACAGACATCCAACAAGCTACTTGTAGTAGGGCAGTGCTTTTAATCCCACAAAGCTCAGAAGCTAATACCATGCAGAAGGATTGGGAGCAATGCAGAGCAGTCGGCACAGTCCAAGGATACTGGAGGCTACGGCTCTAATATCCCTCACGCGTTACAGTCTCCATGACTTGCTTGGCTCATCTCTGCATAACTGCATTAATGCACTGTCTGAACAGTGGGGAAATTAATAGCAGTTTCACAATTGGAAACGTGAACAATCAAACCAGAGGGTGGCCACTAAACAGGTTGATTCTGGCAAGTTAACAGGAACTGTTGACATGCAGGTATACACAATCTCAGAAAATCAACTGTTCTTACTTTAAGAAGAAAACAAGTTGTTCCTGTCTTTGCTTTGAAACAGACAGCAACTTCCCAAAAGGATGGAGGAGAGGATTGTCTGCCAACTTTAAACAGCAAGGCGCAAAGGGCTGTTGCCTCACACAACCCAGGGAAGCTGCAAGACCACAGTTTGGCAAGCTGAAACAAAGCATTGCATAGCTTGTATCTATTTTGTAAATAAAACCACACTTCCATGTTGAAGCAGGTTAACATATTTCACTAGTCAGGTGAGGACATCACATTGAGAGTTCTCCTCTCTGTTTCATGAACACAGAAGTTACTTTCCTAACATACGGCCACACAAAACAATCACCGACATGCATTTCTGCAGTCCAAAGGCATGCCTGGACATTGGCTTAGACCAGAAGTTGTCATGTAGCAAAGCAGTGGAAGTCACAGGCACTCATCTCTAACACTTGGCAGCAACACCAGATTTGGGTTTTTTTCTTCCTCTCAACTCAAACCTCCTCGCAAAAGCACAGGTGCTCTTCTGATACCTTTTGTAGTCCTTCCACCCTCCTCCTAGATCCCACGATGAATTTCACAGCCAATGAGCTGTGGACCACAGAGATCTGAGGGCTGGTTGTAGTGGGTATACACAGCATAGCTAAGAAGTTCATATCTGCTATACAGCCATCTGCATACATTCTAAAGATGTTCGTAGCACATCACAACTCATTGGAGATCACACAGTCAGGAATGTCCCAATTACTAATCTCGCATGAATTACCTCTGCACACTCCCACTGCAGTCCCAGACACGAAGGCTCTTCAAGTCTTCAGTATCCCCCCACTGTACTCTTTCTTCTACACATTTAAAAAACAGGATGTCACCAGGAACAGATGCCTCCTGGGTATGAAACCCAAACCTACTGATGGATGACAACGCACACTAATTACTGAGTGTTAGCAAGAGGCTGATACAGAGGGGAAATGAGAGAGTTTCCTACAAAGATGCAGTAACTAAAGTATGTAACACGTCATCCCAGTTTGCAATAGTAATAGTAATCTGAACCAGCAACCGTTTGGGGTGCAACAACCAATAGCTACAAATCACAAAGTTACGGATAATGATCTGATGCCACGCTGGCTGTAAGAGTGCTATAAGCCCACAAAAGTCTCATACTTAAAAAGAAAAAAAAAAATCCTGTATTTAGGATGTAATAGGCATTGCTTTGGTGTAAGCTCATGTGAATGGCGACTGTAGATGTCTACAAATTTGGACAGAGAAACAGTTACCAAAAAACAACATGCCAAGACAAAGAAGGGTGTGCTGAGAAGGCAGCATGAGAGTTTCCCAGACCAAAAGCCTGCTGAATCTACACAAGGACAGTAGCACACACTAACATCAACAGTAGATTCACAACTCAGACCACATCCAAAAGGGCAACAGCTGCTATATGCACTCAGATGAAGGCCTACAGACTTATTTATACATCCAGTGCAACAAAGGACTGAGGAACACCTACCTAGAAGCCACTGGCACATCATCATAACCCTCTGCTTCGGAGTACATAGTTGAGGTTGGCCTCCTGGTTGCTGCTCACACTGGGTAACTATGAGTTCAGTAAGGGAACTACATGAGCAAATAAGTTAGTGTTGCATGAATAGCTATCTACTACTCACATAACAGCCTGACTCTATTACTAAGAGCAACAAAAGAAACCAACACCCAATAAAAGGTGATCCAAGAAATGTTGATTTGGATCCATTTCTTACACATGCATTCAGTCCCTTATTAGGCTTTATAACAAGGTTGCTGTTTGCAAGGATTGTTTTAATATATCTTCCCTCCCCCCCAAGTTAATGGTGGGCTACAGTTTGAGTGATTTCCTGTTTGCATTATATTCTAAAAATCCTGCTCATTTGCTCCACTAAAAGGCATGTGCTTGGAAGTGGTTTTGATGGCTTTTAGTCACATCCCCCCCTTTGATTGCCACAACATCCAAAGCGTCTGAAAATAAGGGAGCTATTTCAAGTTACATTCCCTTCCTTCCCTGCCCACATGTACTTGGCTACCAATTGGAGACACGGGACCAGAGGGAGCTTCAGGCTTTAGAATAACACAAAAACTTAAAAAAGGAAATGCATTAACACAACTTCATCTCCCTTCCCCCTGCTCAGCAGCTTTTGGCTCAGTTGACATTCACCTAGATCTGTAAGATCTCCTACCTATTCCTTCGTGTCCTCACTGACACTTTCCAAGGCCTGAACCCAGCAGCCAGTACTTGACCCACCACTGCATCCAGACTCTTGGAGTGAGCGCTAGCTGCTGGATGAAACGGCAGTACTCAGGTGCAGACTGTGTTGGCATCTCTTGCCATCCCATAAGTGTGTGGTATTTCCCCTTGCTTGGTACAACAGCTTCACTGCTTGCCTCGGTCGCACGTCTCCCTCTTTCTGCAGGAGACTCTGCAGCGGAGCTCATGTTATTTCTTGGATATGTGGGGAAAAGGAACAACTCAAAGATTTTTTTTTTTCTGTAGCAGGAGACGAAAGCAAGTAATAGCTGCAAGAAGAGGCACTGGTAGGGCCTCAGTCTCTAATGGCCGAGTTCAAGACTGCAGCCGAAACAGTCACTGTGGAAGGGGAACACTGAGGCAGTGAAGCAGTGTGCTTGTACAGGCAGCAATGAAGGAGGCGGCTTGTAGCAGCAGCAGCACCACAGCCTTTGCAACAGCCTCAGCAGAGATGCTCGTCAGAGAAGTAGCCCGAGAGCCACTTGCTACTTGGCTAGTGAACAAGACAAGAACACCCCACACACCTCTAAGTACAAGCGTTAAGAGAGATGTGCTGACTACCATTGCTTTACAGAATCCACTGGGCTGGAACTGGCCGGCCCCTTGGAAATAAGCACATTTTGTTTCCCTCCCTCCACACAAGAGCCAGTTGCATAAAGTTAGGTCAACATGTGGTACGCATATGATTCAAATGTAACATTTCCTGCCAACCAGCAGCAAGCCCAGAGGAGGATCTGCACCACTGATAATGTCGATTTTTCCCATGGCTGTCATAAAAACGAAAAGTCTGCTGATCTCTTGAGACATAAGGAGCAGACCCCATTCCACTGATTAGCTTTCCACCGGTTTCACTGCAGCTTTCTTTTTTTTTTAAAAGAAAAGGAGCAAAACCCAAGACATACACAGAGATCTCTGACAGCAACTACCTTCATAAAGTGGAATAACCTAAAATGAATGACATAACTGTGTGCAGATTTAGTCCCTCAACTCCAAATCACTTAATTAGAATTTCCAAGACTGGGACAAAGATAATAAAAGGATGAGGAACAACTTCCCCACAAAAACAGCTCTTCAGCCTGGAAAAGAAATGGCTGAGGAATCCTTAAAATAATAAGGGAAACAGGAAGAAAAAGCTCATGGAGCTACTACTATTCACTGTTGCCTCCAACACAGGAGCTGGGAGGCAGGTGGAAGTTCAAAGCATGTGAGATGATATGGTTCTTCCTGCAACGTGCCCTAAAACCATGCAACTCTTCACTGCAGTATATTGTGGATGGTAGGAGTCTGCACTGGTTTGAGAACACGTTCGCAGTAACTCTAGATGAATTTCTCAAATACAAAGGCACTATTTCTGGGTCAGTAGGTTACAGGGCTGCAAAACACTGAAAGCCAGGAAACTGCTCTGGTGAGCTATCACTAAATCCTTGCCCTTATTCTTGCACCTCTCCCAAGGCACAGCAAAGGTGGGATATGGGACTATACATAAACCTTTCTTCTGACCCAGTGTTGCTGGTTTTGTGTTCTTTATGCACAAACTGAATAAGCAGATTAAGGAAAAAATCATCTAGGCCACTTTAAGTTAACATTTTTCTATTCCTTTGGCTACCGTGAGCAAGAGCTCGTAACATTTCTCCTATTATTGCCTGAGGAACAACTCATTTACGCATTTCCTTCAATTCTTTTCAAATTATACAACTGGTAAATCTGAAGAGACAATCCCTGCTAATGACATCGTCTTTTGAGGCAGGTAACTGAAATTAGTTCAGAACTTCTCCAAGAGCAGGACAGAAGTAACTAGTTTCTTAATCACACTAATCTTACACTTGAAGGGCATCTTTGTTTATAAAAGCGTGTAGCTTTACCAGCAGCTTCATACATGCCAACAAAAAAGGTACTGACACCTAATGTCATCAGGAATTTTTGGGCTACACTCCCAGCATCTAAAATCAGCACTTCCACAGAAGAACCAACACCAGTAAGAACAACTGGTTCCTCATTTCACAGAGAAAAACTAAAGTGAGCAAGATTTAAGACATCAGGCAGCATGAATAACTAGGAGAGACCAAGTTTACATACAAAAGGCACAGAAAAGCTACGTCAATAGTTTTGACAGGCTTAAGAGTACATTTTTCTTATCAAAAAAGTATATTCTTTCATGGGTCAAAATCATACTTTGGGACTTCCATTACAACTTGCTAAGCTGAGGTTGCATTCAAAATGACAAGAGCTTTCAGGAGCTACAATTTTCACCCAGTAGTCCTCTTGGCAGATTTTTATGCTATTAAAGTACGAGTGAGAAACAAGATCACATGATTACATGTGAAATGAAGAAAGCAGCAGTGCATTGGTGCTGCTTATTGCACTTATGGGCCGTCTCACTTACACTAACCCATTGTTCAAATCACCCTTATCATTGTGTTTAAGGAAATTTAGCCAGCAATGGCATATAGCCTAAATTCTATCTGCAGAGACGCAATACCATTCCCAGACACGTTTACACCTCCTATGCATGCAGGTGACAGTCTTACAGAGATTCCACATCCAGTTTAATTTCCAGTAATAATGCTATAATGAATAACAGTTGAGCTCAGAGGATGGTACGCTAACTGGCCACATTCTACCTGGAGGCCAGTAACAAGCAGTTTGTCCCAGGGCCTGTCCTGCTTAACATCTTCATCAATGACCTAGAGGAGGTGTTGCAGCAACACCCTCCTCAAGTTTGGGGACAAGACTAAACTGAGGGGAACAGTCAACATGCCAGTGGGCAGGACTGCCACCCAGAGAGACCTAGGCAGGGCAGACAAATGGGCCAACAGCAACCTGGTGAAATTTAACAAGGACAGATACAAAGTCCTGCACCATGGAAAGAATAATCCCCTGCACATTGGTACAGGCTAAGGACTGCCTGGTTGGAGATCAGGTCTGCTGAAAAGACCATGTGGAGTGTTGAAGGACAGCAAGCTGAACAGGAGCTACATCTGTGTCCTGACAGCAAAGAACATCAACAACCTGGGCTGTATTAACAGGGGCACGGGCAATGGATGGAGGCAAGTTAATGAATGCTGAATAAAAGGGGATAATCAATCACATGTAGATAGTGCATCCTATTTGGGGACCTTCAGCACAAGACAGACATTGGGAACCTGGAACAAGTTCAGTGAAGGGCCACCAAAATTGTTGGGGGCTGGAGTACCTCTCCAGTTAGGAGAGGCTGAGGGAACTGGGCTTGTTAAGCCCAAGAATAGACAGCTTTGAGGGGAGTACAGCAGCAGCCTGCCCCAGAGGTCATGGAGAAGATAGAGCCAGACTCTTCCCAAAGGTGCAGGGTGGGAGGACAAGAGACAACAGGCTTAAGTTGACACAACAGATATCCTCACCAGGTACAAGGAAAACAATTTTCACTAATAAAATAATTAATCCTTAGAACTGGTCACCCAGAGAGGTTGCTCAAACTGCATTCCTAGAGGTTTCCAAGACTGGACAAAACCCTAAGCGATGTGGTTTGAATTCAATACAGTCCTTGCTTTGAGCAGGAAGTTGGACTATAGACCTCCTGAGATCCCTTCCAACCTGAACGGGTTTGTAACTCTATGAAAAGACATGTCACAACACTAGATAAAGAGGTTGCACCATGATTAAAGTGATCCCTTGAGTAAAAATTACAGCGAGGGGTACAAGAATTTGGCAACTGAGCCCTTGAACAAAGGTCTTCATAGACACCTTTCTAGAATTGCAAATAAAAAGTAAGATTTGGTGGCTTGTTTCCCAAAAAGTGTTTTCAGCCAAGCACGTTTTGTGTATCTTTTAAGATTTCTCAAGTTTTGGAGTCACTGTTAGTGACAGGGTAAACAAGTAGCGATATTATTCTAGGTTTGGGAGCCACACATTGTTCTAACAGTGCCAAGCAACCCCATGGTGATAATGCCAAAATTCTTGCACACTAACAGCTGTTTTCAGTATTTGAACATTTCTGCAAAGTTAAGGGATCACAGGTTGTGCCTTCCTTTATCCTAGAAGATCAAAAACTAGACATAAAGAGAGAATTTTTCTCATCTTAGTCACAGGACAATGGAACAAATTTGGATGGGGGAAGTTTGAATCAAACAGTTGCACTGATCAAACAGTTGCACTGAATTATTCCTTTTTTTTTTTAAACCCTTCACTTATCTATTTTTCCACTGAATATTGGAAGGAAAATAAGATATAGGCCCATAAATGCAGCCTCCAAAGACATAAAGCTTCTGCGTGTCTTGGTTGGAATGGCCACATTTAACACTTACTGTTTTCTGTGCTTTGACATTAATGCCTCTCACAGCCAAAAGCAGTTCATGCTCCAACACAGAGATCTAGACAACTCACTGAATCACAAAGATGTGTGACTCAGATGCGACAACAGATTAAAAGTCCCAGGTCCAAGTGGTTGCTTCCCTCCACTCCTTGTCCTGCCCCCTCCACAACAGGGTTAGCCAACAGCTCACAACACAAGCCCCAAAGTCACTGCAGCTTACTACTCAGCATAATCACAGAAGCCAGTAGTTTTTCCAGCTTGCTCAATATTCTGGCCAAAAAGCTGCAGCATGTCAGCACCTTCTTCAGAAGTTGCTCAGCCAACCTTCCTGCCTTTGCCATTATGAGTCAAAGTGGTTGCCTGACCAACCATCCAACATCACATTTCCTGCAGCATGAGCCCAAAATCTTCCACTTCCTATTCTTTCAGCTTATCACCTTGGCCACCTGGAGGAAGAGTGACTTTCATACTTCTAGATTACTGGGTCCATCAACTCAGGTCTGACCTGATAAGTCTTCTGGTTTCTTTGAAAGAATACTAGCATTATGTCTAGTTCTTGTGGTTGGAAGACCACCTTCTGTATCTTCTAGGTGCTTAGTACAACAGAGCCCTGACCTCACCTCTAACTTCTCTATTCCTTACTCAAGCTACTTCAATACAAGCTTCCTAAAGAAAAAAGTTGTGTTAACTAACACAATGCTACTTTTCTACAACTAAGCACAGCATAAAAAAGCACAGCAGAGTATCTTCAGTGGAGGCATCTAGGATATTAACTCTTAAATGGAGGCAGTTGATAAAAGCATCACTATCAGGTACTTTTAATAAGATCCTGATTTTTATTTTAAGTCAAAAATACTGTAGTCCAATTCTCAACGAAAATTATTTTTCCCCCCATCAGATTTTTTCCCCTTGTTTACAACTGAAAGATGATTATCAGCACCACTGTAGCCACCACACTCGTATGAATAAATCATTCCAAGTGAGAAAGATGCTTATTGCATGCTTGCCCAAGGACCTTCACTCCCACACTCTGTATTTTAAACACCTGCAAAAGGTGTTTATTACCTCTCATATACCTGTAAGTATCACCCACTATAATTAAGCCAGGCAATTAAAATCCCAACATAAGCCAGTATGTTGTCTTAAGTGCAAAATTGGGTGGTCTGCCACAGATGTGGTCACTTTCCTATATTAGATTGCCTCACCTGCTGCTAAGCCCAACTAGACAATGGGAAATAATCTGCAGCTCAGGCAAAATAGTTAATTCACAGTGTGGGGACTGGATCAGATAGCGGAAAGGAAAGACGACCATCCTCTTTTCCCTTTGGTAAGAAAGGAGCAAAGGCAGCCCCCATGCTCCCCTGGGTATAGATCCAAGACCAGGAGAAAGCAGCGCTGCCCAGGGGCTCTGCATTGCCCCAGGGGCTCCTCGAGCCTCTCTCCTGTAGTTAGGAATCAAAATAAGCAGGTGATCAACATTCAGCCTTTGTTTGATGTGCATAATTCTTCATAAGTCTCTCCAGTTTCTCATTATGACAGAATTAACAGCCTATGTGCGAGGGGGATCTCTCTTCAGAAGGCTTTTGACACTGTCCCCTAGAACAGATTCATAAGGTAAACACAGCCAACACTACAACAGCACATGAGAAGTTGACCTTGTGATCACTGCCAGGTAATAGTCATTACCAGCCTACCATCAAACTAAAGAGCTCTATTCCATAGGGTTTGCAGAGACCACCACATCTAGTGTTGTATCAGGTTCGTGTTCATTAAATTTGAAGACAGCACAAGGCTGAAATGGAGTGCAAACATACCAGAGGACAAGATGAGAACTCAAACTGATCTTAAACTACAGGAACTACTCTGGAGAAGGCTTGTGGGACATTCCCAGGTGAGAGACTTAAGAACAATCAATTCCCTAGAAATAGAGAGTCCTGAGAAGAGACTGAAAGGACTTAAACTCTCTCCTTAACGCCCCCCAAAACAACATTGGTCTTCAACTATGTAAAAGACTGCTGCAGAGAACAGACTAACATGTTCTCCATTCTCCTGTTGAGTAGGACTAGTAGTAATTGGCAAGAAGTACATCTTAGTGCCTGATGTAGCACACTGAGGAGGAAACAAAACAAAGATCCCTACCAGAGATTCCCACACCTAACAGGCAGCAGCAAACTTGTGCATGCTTAGCATTCTGCTAGCATTTTTATAGCTATACATTATTTTTATGGCACTACATTAAGTTAGGGTTCTTGGAGGAGGCTTGAGGTGAAAGATCATATTTCAATACATTTTAAACCTCTTTACTGTTGATTCATATTTCTTCTAGAATTCTTTTCACCATAGCTCAGCTCATTCCTGCACCTCCCCTTTACATCTTGCTTTATGAGAAGTATCTGCTTTGTATAATCCTAATTTATTCTTAATTTCAATGGTTTCGTATTTTTCTTTTCCTTTCTTAAAACCCACAAGTTCCCCACCTGTCCTCTTCATATCCTTGGTATTTATTCTAGAATAAGCTGCATCATAAGCAGGTACCATTCAGCGAGATTAGTTTTCACAATGCATCTCTAGATTTAAAAAAAACCAAACATACTCACACAGCTTAGCTGTTTTAATCAAAGCAGCAACACAAGCTACTACAGATCCTCAGGACAAACAGTTATATGCACTGTAAAAAGATTTACTAACATTTACTCACAATCAGAATCAGTCTCCATTCCTTTAATGAAACTGAAAATTGTCTTACAAAATAGGCAGATGGGTGGAGATGGCTCAAACCTTTCTTGCATTGACAGGAATCTCATTGCAGAACCTGCAATCACATTGCACCTCTGATCCAGAAACCCTTTTCCACTACTACTTCTGCTTGGAAAATCTAAAACATCAGAGGTCTCAGCATGACTATGAGACTTCGCTTTTCATTTCCATGAAAAAGTGAGGAAAAGCAAACCCTGTTTAGTAACATGCTTTTGCCTTTGGAAGAGCTAAATCAGACCTCCCTTCCCACACATTTCTGTCCCCGAAAGCAACCTGTAAGTCTCTCAGCAAAGCTAGGAATACACATCCAGAGTGTTTTTCTTGCTTCTCTGCTCACTCAACAGGTTCACACTCCACAGGCTGGGCTTTTAGTCTACCTTTTTTTGTTACGAAGTTCATCAACACTGTATCTGTTTATCTGTTCCATACAAACCGATAAGGAAATAAGCCCACAGAAGATAAGTGGGAACTCTTCAACAGCTACCTTCCTGCTGAGCCAGCAAGTGCTGATTCTGGCACCATCTGTGTCCTGAAAGTCTGTTCTCTAGCGCTTTATTCACTAAACATGGAAAAAATATTTGGAAAGAAAATGTCTTGAAGCATCTTCTACACTGAGGAAGCTGGTTTTAAAATGTTTTAAAAGAAAGAAAGAAAAAAAGGTGACATTTCACACAATGGCTCCTTCTCAGAAGGACTCTACTTGGATCCCCATTGTGTTGAATCAGAAACAAACTCCAGGTTTTAAATCACTACACCTAAACCTCCTTCTAGAAGGAACACTCACAAGCTAAGTGAGAGATTACTTGCGGTTACAAATTAGGAGTCAAAACAGTACGTTACTCTTTCCTGAACCGCAGTCTATAATAGAGATCTATTTACTTTTTCTGCAGAGACCATAGAGCCAGGGTGCTTGCTTCCAATGAGAAAGAGATGAGACTGGTATGTGTGGAGAATGGGAGAAGGTGGTGTGCCAAATCCTGCACTTATGATTCTTAGCATCAGTCTGGACTTTGTATTTGATGAGGGAGGAGGAGGAGGGAGGGAAGGGGAATTATACCCACCTACTAGCACTAAAAAAGGTGCACTAATTGTTTGAGGGTTTGTTTCACCAAACAAACTTTAACAAGCAAGACTGATTTATCTAAAAAATAAAATCTGGTCACACACATGTCCTTCAAATTACTGAATTGATACAATAACCTCTATATGCAATTTATATGCAAGCAGACTAAAAGGAAGATGATGCATTCCAGAAGTGATGATGCTTTTATGGAACATGGGCACTGATCCAGAGTCCTCAAACCCAGACAGTCCAGTGAGGGAAGGGGGAAAAATGCAGATGAGTAGAGAACATGATCCTGGATAAGCCCCTACCAGTCCAGACTCCGATTTCATTCTAAGGCAGGTCCTAAATTTCCTTAGTTCAGACAGAGATGTTGCCTTCCTTCCACCTCCAGTTTCTCCTAGCTGGGCAAGGAGTACAAGAATACCCAACCCCCAGATACAGAAACCTGTAGAACCTTGCCAAAAATCTTTTTGTGAAGTTCAAATTAATTACCAGGCAAGTTTTGTACAAACTTAACCTTGAATGCCTTGGAATACATTAGAATTTTATCTTTTACAGCTGCACTTTCAGAGTGAGCACTTCAGGATAGCAACCTTGCTGTTTTGTTTCAATGTAGTAACCCTGCAGATTATAGCGGGTCATAATCTGCCTTTCTTCTACCACTTAGTCCTGAATATGGTCTAAAATGGTTATCTTACCATTTTTACTTATACCATGATGATCTGATAAGTACACAGTGAACTCTTACATTACCCAGGGGAAACAACTAGCCAATTGCTAGCGCTTGTTGTAAGAGTATTTTGTTCAGTAACTTCAACCTATGTGAAGGAGAAAAGCAGTTGGAACGTTTTTCTCCAAAAAAAAAGCAGCCAGAAAAGCAAATAGTTAATCTGAATTTGCATACACAGTTTATGAAAAGTCTTATCAATAATCCTCGTTACTCTGTGGCCATTTACACCCACTGTTAATTTCCCAGCCTATATGGAATGATTATGGGTCAAGTCAAGTGTCTTACCTCACATTAGTCTTCAGGATACCCAGGTTTCTTCCAAGGGGAAGTCAAGGTTTCCTTAATGCTAAAGTTCAATGTTTTCCCTCTTCCATGCTACTAAAGGCACTAGATTTCACTAAATAGGTGCACATGCCTCTTAGAAAGATAGTAAGTACACCAGTGAAACAGTTTAAAGGTTTTCACAGGAAACTCGTTTACTCCAGCATTTCATTAATCTTAAGAGCCAGCTCCCACCTGCACGGAGAACAAACCACCTTTATCAACAACGGGGCAGCTTCCTCAGCTGATGTATCACAAAACATTCTCAATTCAGATGAAGCTTCGATTTATTCCCTGAACATTTTTCTGGTTTTGAAAACTAGGAGGCAATACTATTTCTCTGGGGTGCTCAGGAGTGGGAACTACTACCAAACTTTGTTACACTTCACACTACAAACACTTCAGCTACATTCCTGTGGGACCAGCATCCCTACCGCTCTTCCAGACCTACTTTCCTCAAACCCGACAAGCTGCATTTGAGAACATTATGGATGCCTTCCTTATAATAAGAGGCTATATGGGTGATTTGTTATAAATCCAGGATCATCTCTGTTGGGTTTTGGTATGCACAGAGACCCTCACTGGGTCCGAGTCCTGCGTGGCCCAGGACTTACAGGTACCACTGCATGACAAACTGGCAACGACAACAGCAGTGAAACACCGAACTAGAGTCATACACACTGACTGCTAGGGGCACACCTGTAGGTTTCCCATGTAAAATGCTTATTTTCTTTCTAGAAAGAACAAAATCAAAACACAACAATTATTTACACAGAGTTTAAGAAAACATTTTTGCAGAGTGACAGGGTAACCTTCCTAATAATGCTTATACTAGGGGAAGAATTGTCACCAGAACATTACTCTTTCTTCTGTTCTTTTCACATATCCCTACGTCACTGTAAAAAGAAAGGTGTTGCCGGGTAGTAAGTGTGGTTTGTACTTCAATATTGAACACACGTGAGGGCTGACAGACTAAACTAACCTAGAGACCTCTTTCATCACTTGGTTTTGGTTTGGTTTTAAGGATTTCACACCCATTAGAAGTCAGTCTTGATTCAAGCAATTAACAAAGGAGTGATGAAGCAAGCAGATTGGCACAGAGAGACTATAAGAAATAATGTAAGTAAAATTGCTCCAGCTGCCACGTACACACACACACACCATCCCCTCAGAAAACATTATGCAAGAACATTGCTTCAATATGAATCCTTCTCTGTATGTATAAACTTTTACTCTCCCTACCAAGCAACTGGTTCCAAGAAAGACTTGTTTTAAGGAGGAATCATCCAAGACTCTTACAGAGCTCAAAGGAAGTTTTTGCAAGGTCTTTTAGCACCAAAAAAAGACACCAGAGCCCAAGGTAAGCTTGACATAAGACAATTCCCCGATTAACTTAATCACCAGTTGCTATATGTTGTCGTCACCGCTCTTTTGAGAGCATGCAAAACTTACCTGCTTAGTGCAGAAGTGACAGGCCACCAGCACTTACAAAGAAAAACTTTAGGAAGTTTGGGGACAAACCATACTTGGCAAGCAGCCCTGATGTTGCAAGAGAATGCAAAAGTATTGTATACGTTATTCTGGGGCCTCGTCCCTAAGTTCTGTGCCCAGACAAAGGGTCGTGTTTGCACAAGCAGCTTCAGGACATCTAGGCAAGGTTGAAGTGATGTTAATTGGGACAATTTTAACTCTTCCTTAGGAACTGTAGGAAGACACAGTGTTTTAAAAAGGTGTGATAGAGGGAACATCTGTCTGGGACCAGATGTCACCACAGCAACTGCAGCAATGGAGGAGGAGAGGGAAATCATTTTAAAAAAATAATCAGGAAGCAGATGGGAAACAGGGTAGATACCTGCAATGTACAAGCAGTAATAGCTACAGACATGTAAGGAGGGACAAGCAGGCAGAAGCCTTTTGATGTACTCTGCTCAACAGTGCTTAAATCCATGTTTACTCACATTTCTCTGAATCATATGCCTCTACTCTGATACTCACTATTCCTACACAAAACCCCAGAGGAAGTTTGTACCAAAAAAATAAGTTAATCCTCAAATCAGTCACCTTCAACCATTTCTATTACTACTCTTCCCAAAAGCTTGACAAAAAAAAAAAGCAGGTATGAATTTGAAATAAAAGCTACCAGGTGGATACAGTTGAACTGAGTGGAGCACAAGGTTCGGGAAGTGCAGAGGAAATGCTTGTACGGGCAGCACACACAAAAAGGACAGACTGAAGCAACGAAAGGTGGTGTGTGCTGGTATCTTACAGAAACCCTGTGGTTGACAGCCTAGGTTGGACAGAGCAAGGCTTCCGTTTTTCTCCAAAGCTAGGAAGAAATCAGGCAGTGCAAACAAAGAAGTAGCTGCAGATGGAAAGTCAGATGAAGAAGGCAGACCAAACCTGCTCAGAGAACAGTGTTACTGGAGCTTTATCCTCAAACCCTCCGCCCTCCAATCTCCCTCAGGCAAAAGGATGACTTACCACCAGTAAAATGTGAAAACAACGTTTTAAACACATACAAGGTAGAAAAACAGTAAAGAAAACAGATCCGTTCTCACAGTAGCCCATCTACTGCAAAAATGATAACACTTTGTTGAGTGTAAACAGCAAGTATACAATATATTGGTGAGAGCCAATAACCATAATAGCATGAGCAAAAAATTTGCCATAATGCCACTACAGAGGAGCAAGGGGGGTGGGGGGTGGGGAAGAAATCAAAGAAGAAGAATCAGCACTAAATTTCTGCTTTTGTAAAGGTTTTGGCCAAATATTTAAATATGAACTTGTATTAAGTCTACTGAACTCACACACCAGCAAGGTCCAAAACGGACGAGCTTTCAGTCAAAGAGAGTGACTGCATCAGGAAGTCAGCATTCACCAAAAGAATCCATTTCAACATTTTTTATGGTTAACTCGGAGAGCAGAAATGAAGGCAGTTATCTGAATTGCTTAGAAGGCTCTATTGTTCCCTCTTCCAAAGGATTTTTCCCCAGAACAGAATGGGTGGTGTGTGCAAAGCAAGTGAAAGGTGGGGGAAGGGGAAAATTCTTGTGGATAAAGAGAGAAACAGAAACACAGTTTTAAGCACAGATACCAAATTTTAATGTGACTTCCTACCTCCCACTGCAAGTGAGGCGGGATATTTCTGATCTGAAGCTTCCGACTCCTGCAGATAAATTAAAGAAAATAGTTTTTTTAAAAAAAAGACAGAAAACATCATTGCAAGATAGACTATACATAGCAGCGTCCGCATTTAAGCATCTGTCATAATAAGAGAGCCAAAACCAAATACACAACTCAAAAAAAAAACCCAACAGATCGCTGGGGGGGGAATGTCAGGTCAAAATCATTTCAAGTCCAAAGAGCTGTTACAGAAATACCTGTTACACATTTGAAGCTGTTACATTTCATGAAGTCTCCACTTTTCTTGAAGACGATTTCTATTTCAGCTTTAAGGCCTTTAGCATCAAACTCTCTCTGCTATAAATGGGTGTGATAATCCCATGTATTTGTACTGGGTTCCCCTCCACACACTTTAAGAATTAATTTTTTTTAAATTCATCAAGAAGATACTTTAGGATTCTACATCTTTTCAAGGAAGAGAATATAAATTTGAATAAATACTTCTGTTTTAATATTAAGCTTTTCATTAGCCTAACAACTAACTATATTCTAACATTTATAAAGCTGACATTCTCCATCTCTGATCAGGAGGAGGGGGTAACAATCAGTAAATTCATTGTATTTGCACCCCAAATTTACATCAGTTTTTGCTTATCTAGTAAACAAAACATTCACTTTGAAGTGTTACAGCAAAGCCCGGCAGTGTGCTGGCTGCCTTCACAGCCAAGTCCTTTGTCTCCTCCCTTCCCCCAAAGTGAGAGAACAAATAAATGCCAGAGATGCCACAAAACCCTTGGGATTTACAAGAATGCTTAGATTAACACAATTTCAGCTGGGCTCAGGTAGGCCATGCTGGTTGGGTTGGTCTGGATAGCCTGGGAAGATCTGGGGAAGAGAGAGGGGACAACACAGAGCGGTCTAGCTTAGAGGGTCTCCACTACATTTTGGTTCACCAAAGCAGCTGAAATAAGCATCTCATGTTCAAACACACAGTTTTAATTGCTCAATACTGACCTCTCACAGAAAAACCCTTCACATTTTAAAGACTTTTTTTTAACAGAATAGAAGTTTGTTAAACTTACACAGGCCAGTAAAATCTTACGAGACAAGTTTTAGGGATGTTCCTATCTAGATATAAAAATCTAAAGCTTTCCTTTTCCCCTTCAGATCCTTTTAAAATTCACTCCTTAACACCACCACCACCACCCACCCACACAGGCCTGCAGTGAGCGTTTCACATCTTGAAATGCTCTTCTCAACAGGCTTCGTTTGGGGCGCAGCCGGAGCTTACAGCGCAGGGCCACCTTGCCCAAACCTCTCCTCACACAGAGGTGTCACCCCCAACACTACAGCGGCCACGAGATCAAGTGACAAGCATGCTTTCTCCAGAAAAGATGAACAGGTCTCGGTTGTGCAGCATTTCTCAGCTATTTTCACTCCTTCTCAAGCAAGTAAGAGCCAGCTTCAGCATTTGATCATATAAATAGGCAAGGAAGGGAGAACGAAAACCCAAACCGCACACAGCGCCCTTTAAGCTTTCATTTCCAATACAGTAAAGAGCGAGTCAGGAGCTGCTTCACTGTAATAGGGATGGGGGGGGAAAGGACCTTGAAGTCCACAATGGTTTCCTTAAACTGTAATCTCAGCTAGCGATACTGCTATAAAAACAATCACCCTAAAGTAATGATATACTGCTCCAAAATATCAGAATAATCTCACACATCAACCTGAAACTTGAAAGTCAGGTCCTAAAGTAGAACATGAAAGGGGATGTTCATTCAATATTAAAAATACTGGGAAATTTTAATGCAGAAAAATCCCAAACCACAAAATTGGCAGCCAATACGCTATTCAATGCGCTTCAAACTGTGTCGTGCCATTAGTCTCTCACACTTGTAGATTCAAATTAAAATTCATGAGAGTTTTGCAGCAAGGAGTGCCACTCACAGAAGGATGCGAGCACGCAACAGCCCAGCCAGCACACCACAACAGGTCTCACCCTGCCTCGGCAAGAAATGCTCACGTTGAGCAGTGCCCATCCACTGGTGAGAAGAAGGGGGAAAAGTCCTTTCCAGAAGCACATATACAAGTTGCACAACTGCCATCTCACTTTTCCTTTCCGAAGGAAAACTTACATATCTTCTCCTTTACTACTCAACACCTGAAAGATGAACCCAAAAAACAAAACAAAAAAAGAGCAGGAATCTCTACGTTTACTCAACAATAAAGGACATAACACAAGGTTTGGAGGGGTTTTTTTTTCTTCCCACATGACTTCAAGGGACCAATAAGTTTGATGCAATTTAAAACTTTTGCCAGTCAACATTTGTAGAACAGAAATAACCTGAACATCCTAAAAGGGAGGAGGAGGAGGAAGGGAGAGTAGCAAAAAAGAAATGCCACCTTAAAATTACCAGTTCCTTTACCACATTCATAAAGAGCCAAAGGAAATGGCAAGCCAAGTACGAAACGGGTACAGTCCCGCTGTGCACCTCAATTTATGGCAATAGTGAGACACCTATTGTACAAAAGTGAAAGGTCACTTCAAAAATAGCTATATGAACCATTTAATTTGAAGCTATTTACACCTTCATCAGTTGCTTGGCTGCACTGCAAGTAATTTTAACTTGCCACCCAATGCACGAGTTTGAAACCTAGTGTTTATTGATGCATGTGAAACTTTTTTTTCCACATTATTGCTGTATCACAATTAGCAATTGGGAAAAAAATAAATAAAGCTTTGCATGGCCAAGAGAGGAATCGCACAGAACCAGCGTAAGATAAAAGAACAGGAGCACCTTTGAGACTTCTCCATTTCAGTTACTATCCGCTCCTATTAAAAAAAAAATCTAAATATATTTCTTAAAATTACCTAAAAATACATAAAGCTTGTAACCCCTTTCCCCCTCTGCCCTTCTCCCCAGATGGAAAGAATAGATAGAAGTGACAGAGGTGCTTTTGTGTTTCCCAGGACCAGAATAAGCACCGAATTAGCAGCGAAGAGACAGAGAACAAATCCCCCACGCGCTGCGATAACGTCCACAGCTCCTGCTCGGAGACATCGCTCCTCCCGCCCTTCTGCACTTTGCCAGCCCCGTACAGGTCGGCACGAGCGATCTGCAGTCACCTCTACTGCGTGCACGCGAACCCACGGAGAATCAGCTCTCAACTTCCTTCGGAAAAATCCCAAGACAAATACAAAAGAATAGCAAAGAGTAAGGGAGAAAGCTAGATCTGACGGAATTTACTGGAGCGGCAACAGCTTCCATGAGCATGGGTTCGGACTTCAGAAAGCACACTTTTGCACAGGGACAAAACTCTACACAATATGTGGGGGAAAATATACGAGCATCTTCCTGGAAATGCTCTCCATCTCAGACAACATCAGCTCTTTTAGGGTGTTTTCCATCTTCCTCATAACCCTATTTTCTTCGTCAAAGTACAGTATATGCAAAGCTCCTATAGCTATCACATCCCAGGCAGCATAAACCCAGAGGGTTTTATTTTGTTTTGAAATAATTTTAAGTTTTGTTACTTTACAACTACTTGCAGTCGTACCAGGTGTGTAAGACAAGAAATAATCCTTTCAAACTCCACAAAGGTATTTTATTACAATAGATTCATTTATATATAGCTCACCTAGTCTTAATAAATCCTTAGTAAAACATTGCCAGCATCTCTCAATGTGACTCATGTAAGCCTTGTGTATGCGCTTTTTCCAGTTTAGGCAGATTTCTTAACTCATTGCATTCTAAATAGGCATTGCAAATAGATGTCAACTGAAACAATAGTCTGGGTAAATTTTGTTTGTGCTCTGTATCCGATGAAGGTTTTTGAAAGCTACCTATAGTTCCCAGCATGTGAACAGGTGTTCCCACTTGCTTCTCTTTTGAAGACACCCAAAACACCTTTTAATTTGTTAAGAAGAAAACAGACTTCTCTGGTTTCTGTATAATGTTAGTCCATAAGCAATTATTTGGCAATAATTTACTTTTCTTAAAAGGAATTGCCTGCATTCTAATTCTTCTTTGCAGGTAACTGGATTCAGTTACTTCAAGCCACCGCTGATGACCCTACGTCAACATATTTTTTTCTGGGGATGTTGAGATATGGACCCCTGTGTTTGGGGGACAGGAATCTCTCTGCAACACCGAAAGCGGGTACAACAAAAAAATATGTCATTCTGCCCCTTCACCAGGAAAGCAGCGTATTTGTGCTACATGTGTGTGCAGAGACAGAAAGGGCGAAGTACAATAAAGATAGATAATTTACTAAAGGCCAACTTAGCGATCTCCGAAGGGGTAGTCTCTCATATGTAAATAGAGAGAACACATACACAGTGACACCCGGAGCTCCTGACCCACAAGAACCCTCCACATATATGAAACAATACTAAACATGTCTTAGAGAAAAGGTGGTGGGAGAAGGGAAGAAAACCCACAATTTCAGCATTCCCTTTCTTTTATATGTACTCTCCTTCTCTCTCTGCCCTCTCTTATTTACACCACTTTTTTTTTCTTCAACCTATCAAAATCCTCTTGGGTTAAAAAGGTCTCAAAAATTGTCCATTTTCGCATCCCTGCATTAAATAAAATCTCACTATATGCTTTCACTCACTAATACTTACTTTATGTATGCTTTATGTGACATTTAGCAAAGGCAAATCACGTAAGACCCACACCTCCCCTTAAGGGAGAATAACTTAAAAAAACAGAAGATAGACAATTATAAAGCAAAGAACAATAAAGTATCATGCTTTTGCTCACAGTCCTAGTTTTTTTGTAACTTGTGGTGTATTTCATAAGTGTGTCAAAATTTGACTGTTTCAGAGGGGAGCATTACAGACAAGTATCAAAGCAACTGCACTTCCACACTGTCATTGTAACCACATTCTTACCAGACCCTTCTCCCCATCCTCCCTCCCCCCAGAGACTTGCTGCCTCCTGCTCCTTAATTCCCATTTCTCAACAATAATGCCACGTAATGCTCTCTTATTTCAGCAGCCATATGAACTACAGACAACATTAATGCCTTAAACCCACACAGCCCAAACCTACTCTTTTTAAACAAGAATCTATGGGGGGAAAAAAAAGAAAAAAAAAGAAAAAGAGTTAAACATGTTTGAAAGGAGATCAAGTGAACATCAACAATGTTAGTCCATTCAATTGTTTGAACTCAATACCTATGGGATAGAAAGTAAATGGTCTACCTCTTCCACTCTTAGGAACACGCAAAGAGCAAGCGCTTAGTCATTTCGTCTGTTTTGGGTCGGCACTGTTACACTGGTTACCTGGAAAAAGTCTTGGGACGTCACACCAACAGCACAGATGCATACAGGGTATGCCAACACCCACCAGGCACCATGTGCTGTTACTCCCCAGTGCTGCCTCCGCGTTTGTGGTTCCCCCGGCTCTGACAGCTACGTGGGACACCCCTGCAAACCCACTCACCAAAACCACGCTTTTTTCTCTCTGAGCTCCAAAGAGCCGCGGTGAAGACAGAACCCATCACTTCTCAAGCTTACTCCACTGACAACACAAACTTAACACAGACATCTGGAGATTAAATATTAAAAAAAAAAACACAACACCACACACAACAAAAAAAAACCCCACCCCACTATGGACTGTGGCTAGTGTCACATGGCAAGAAACAACTTCTGTATAAAAAGTCCTGACATGAACAGCCATAGAAACAAAGTTAGCGACTCCTATAGCTAAATGGAAAACTGCTGGTAATCAACTGAATTTACAGGAAACGGGGAAGAGGTGTCTGTTTACAGCCAGCAAAATAAAAACAGGCAAGAAAGAGCCAACACAAAAAGCTACCCCCACACACAGAATTTATTAGTTTCTCCCCCTCAGGTTGCTTGAAGTAGCTGATGCTTGATCACAGAGTGAATCAGTGTTTTCAATGCTCTTCTAGTGAAGGGGAGGGGAGAAACAGATTTACAGGACAAAACACAAAATAAAACATCCTTAACCCTCAATTCGTATTAGTGTGGTTGGGGAAAAAAGCAGAAGACGTTTTTTTAGTTACAAGGGGGGGTGTCTCCTTATCATTTTCTTCACGGTAAATGCAGGTAATGATACAGATTAAGGCACTGGGGTAGCTGTCCTGGGAGAGGCGCTGCAGTCTCTGCCCGCCTCCTGACTTCACACCGACGCTCCCCAGGTTTAAGCAAGCTTTTCAGTCTTTTTAAGTTGCTTGCATTTGATTCCTGGAAGCACCTAACAAACAGTAATAAGTCCACCCAAATAAAGCTTATTGAATGTGCATTCTAAGTCATCTTTTTTTATATATATATACACACACACATTTTATGAAATATATGTATAAACACATACAATTATATATCTCAATTTGCTTATTCCTAAGAAGCAGTTCTGACAAATAAAAAAGCAAAGTGTCACATGCCCTACCAAAAAAGGTATACTGAATTTCTGGTAAAAACCCACTCAGATTCAGTAAAGTAACAGACAGAGGCTTTTATATCACTTCTATTAAAAGGTAATTAATTTCCAGTGTATCTTACAAGGCACACTGATGACACAGTTACTGTATTTTATCAAATCAAGCCATTAGCTTGTGAACCAGAAAGTTCATCTTGATGCCTTACCTACAGAAGAAAGGAGAGTGGTTTCAAATACTGACTTGTTAACAAACATCTCTACTTCTTATTTTTACATTCTGACCTGGACAGCAGAACACTTGAAGAAGAAACGTTATTGCTCCAATTTCAGACCCAATTCAGCAATTCAAGCAGACAAAACTTGGCTAAGCCACAGGCAAACTGCAGCAATACTTCTCTTTGTGTTGCCTCATTATTTAATCCCAGACCTGGATTTAAAAGCACTGTGTACTACCACTCAGAATAAGGATTTTCCACAAAATATAGACAAAGAAAATTTTTTCTCAAAGCTCATGCAAGACATTATGGTTGGCTGCTAACTATAGTTTTCCCCTTTCATCTTGCACATACAACCCACCAAAGCAGCCGCTTTGGAGAGGTGCATTATCTCAGCATTCAAGATGACAATCTGGCCGTTGGATTACCTCACAGATCCCTCTGTGCTGATGATCAAATTTCCTCCCGGTGCCGGTGAAACATCGGGTTTGCTTACTACCTTCCACCAGGACAAACGATCGGGAAGCCCTCCACGGGGCCAGTACACCACGCAGCTCCACTCCCTAAAGCCACCAGCCCAACGCCTGGGCACGGGGCTGCGCTCTCCCTGCAGGGTAAACTCAAAATACTCCGAAAGAGACTGGGTGTTTGTGGACAGGATATGATAGCTCAAGAAGCACAACCAGGAGATTCATATTGCCGCATCCCAGTTACATCGTACAAAATAGGAAAATCAACCAACGTAAGCCAGACTGTGGTTCTTATGTTTATGTAGATTAGCCAGGTAGTAGGCTTTCTCCTATTACCATTTGCTTCAGGATTTCAGATCCACAATTCTTCACATCACTAATTAGACTAAAAGCTTATATTCATTATTTGCAAATTCCCTTGAGTGGTCCATAAAGACATTTTAAAAAGAAAATTCTAAAGATTCTGCCATTACCATATTAATGTTGAATTTCTCATTTAAAAAAATTTCATTTTCCAGGTGTTGTTCATAAGAGAAGGCTGTTGAATTTTTTTTTTTTTTAATTAAAGAATTAAGCACTGCTTTAAATTTAATGGGATCTTCCGGTATCCCTTAGGAAAATGGGCTTTCATCTACCTTTGTGGCTTCTGACATTTCAGGCCTTTTTTCTTCCCCCATGCAGAAACTCTTTGGAGAAATTAAAGTGGTAGGGTTTTTCATTTGGGTTGGTTTGGGGATATTTTGTTTGGGTGGGTTTTTTTCCTGTTTGGGGGGGGGGGGGTCTGCTTTGTTGGTTTGGGGTTGTTTTTTTTCCCCCCTAAACACCACAGTTTCTATTTCCGTCCTCTTCCTCAGAGCAGGGGTCTGTATTCCTTAAACAATTGTACTACTGAGCTGATTTTGTTGACCAAACATTTTAGAGCTATGGTCATTTACCATTTATTCTCCCACCACTAACTGGCAATTAACTGGGATGTGGATAACAGTGAAAACACTCAAGAGGTATATGAAAGACTGAAAATAACATCTTTAAATGCAAAAGTGCTTCTAAATGTGAAAAAAAAAAGTCTATTTAAAATCCTAACCAGTATGAACTAGTAATCCCCTAATGACGGGACACAATGCTTATCTTTTATCGTTCTCCTCCCCACCCCTCCTTTTCCTTCAGCCACCAAAATAGCTAAAGGGTTCTTCTCTCCCTTCACCTGTTTTCCCAGTGCCCACAGGGGCTGCTGGTTGACCCAGTCAATATTTCCATTACGGACTAACTGTGAAGGTTTACATCAGCTGTAAGAAGCAGTTCTAGACTGAAACTTGCATACGATGCCCTTGAAATACATGACCAAGTTAGGGGCTGGGGAGCTCTAGATAGGGAAATGAAGAGCTTGTTGTTTGGGGGTTTTTTAGTTGTTTTTTTTTTAATTTTCAGTGAATTCAGCTCCTTTTACAGAGCCCGAGGAGGAGAAAGAAATGGTGTAGCATACTTCAGTGTCATTTCTGAAGCAAAAAATGGTACCAAGACTTGACCAATTAAAAAAGCCAACAATATACTTTGTTTCACAAAGCAGCTGCTGGATATACCCTCAGGTGCTTTTATTTTGCATGGTCTTCCCTACTACCATCACTTACCCCACAGAAGTTCGCACACCAGTTAGAAACCCAACGGAAATAAGTAACACAGATGATATGTACAATGTAAAAGTTTTAGCAACTTTTTTTGGCACAGGAGGTCTGGCACCAGGTTAGATCTTGTCTTAACAATAGCTCAGTGATTCACCCTTCTCAGATTGAAATATCTAAATAAAATTAGCAGCATTCATAGACAAACTCAGTAGCCACCGTGCTCCCGAGACCAACTCGCTCAACCATGAGACTCTGTTTGCAGAGAACATCAGAAATGCTTTCCGGATTCCTTACACCACAGCCACAGGCGGGGAATCTAACCCATTTTGGTCTCTTTCAGGTCAGGCTCAAGTGAAACTACCGTCGTTCATACTCAATTTAAGTTCACCATATGCTCCAGATTAACCAGTCAAATCCAGTTCTGGTTTGGAGGGTGGAAGGGAAGCAAAATAAGGCTTGAAGTAAAATAGCAACAGTTCCTCCGCCTATACGCTTAGAGCACATTATTGCAAGACCTCTATTACAAAGGCTCAGAGAGCAGGGAACCTCTATTTGCTACTTTTTTTTTTGCTATTGAATATCCGATTTAAGACTTTGGGTTTGAGAGCAAGCTACTTCAGAGGTTGAACTGAGCGAGGTGTTAGGGTGGTTAGGTCAGGGACACATCCCAGTGCATACTTCTCAGATGCCTCGCTGTTTCACCCCACACACACACAGACTTTTTAAAGAGAAGCCTGTTTGCTGCCCCTTCTCAGGCTACTTTACAAAAAATGACAGAAATTAATGTCCAATTGCTAAAATGATCTCAGTAAACAAAGATTCCTGTGGGGTCTGGGAAATGGAAACACACTGAAACACTTGTGCCACTGAAAGCACCATCTAACTTCAAAAAGCTTATATGCTATAACTAGAATAAACGAAAAATCTTGCTTAGTCTGATTTTAAGTGTATACATAAACTTCAGCTAACAGACAGGCTGGCTAGCATTTTCAAGTCTCTTCCATGACATAAAAAGATCTTAACAAGGGCAAACTACTTCATTTAGGCAACTGTCTATATAATATCTAAAAATATCAATAAAGTCCTAGTGCTTTAAAGAATAAAATAAACTAAAAGCAGAGTTAACAAGAGCACAGGGTAAATCAACACTTTCAAATGTACAGCCACACGTTTCGGGCTCTTTCCAGTGTTTAAAGCCACTCTTAAAAAACGTAGCCCGTGTGTGTGTGTACATGCACATGCATGCATGGCTTTCACTCTGCATCCATCCTGGCCAATATTTCCATTTTTATTACTTTTTTCATAAATACATATATTACTCAACTTTATAAGAGGACAGCTTTATACTGACATGATAATTGACCATTTAAAAGGTACACCATGCTCATCATCTGATGTTCCGGCAAAGCCTAACAAAGACCTGCAGGTAACCTGCTCGTGTGACCAGGTTTTTTCTTTTTAAATTTAAAAAACAAAAAAAACACACACACCCCCAAAACCCCCAAAGAACCACTATCTCCTCATTGCTGCTTTCCAAGAAAAGTTTAAAAAGCACTGGCAATACAAATAGTTTCTTTTAAATCTTCTAGACCACACCAACAGGAATAGATTAAGTAGAATACTACACCAATTTTACAACAGAAGAAATATCAAATTTACTGTACATTCCCTATTATTTTTTGCTAAAAAAAAAGTTCTTCCATCTGAAAGGATTCAGTACAATAAACCTTATCACACAAGTTTAAAAAAGCCAACTTTTAAAGTGGGAACTGATGCACACAACAACTAAAACACTGCAGATACCAATTCTCACTTTGATGCTCTAGCAATTTATTTACTAGTACACTTTGTTGAATTAATTGAATACCAACAAGAAGAAATAGCACTCAAGTGCTGGCCCTTACTAATGGCAATTCCACGTGGCCTTAAACTGATTAAGTGACCTAAAGCAGATGAGATGTAACGCCTCTACCACAGGAGTGCAGAATGTGTGGGTTTTGCACTATCACCACCAAATAGTTTTCCGTCCTTTCTCTTGCCCTGTCAAAACCCAAAAGTCATAGAAAGTGACGACTCTGCTGTTTTTGGCTTTGTCATTTTTATGCTGAATGTCACCAGATGCAGAATTAAAAAAAAAAAAGCCATAAGCTTTTCTATACTTAAATTGCTTGCAAAGAGAAACAAATTAGGCTTCTGGTTTTCAGACATTACTGTCATTTAAGTATTTTTCTCTGAAGAGCTCTCCCCCATAAATGAAATCTTATTCAATTACACAAAAATTGTGTGGACAGAACCGCACCAAATAAAATTATTTCATAGCTGTACTTAGAGCAAAATGTTACATGTTATTTAGAACAACTGCATACACTCCCCTCAAAAAATTTTACACCCTCAAAGTGTGGAATGCACTATCTTTCAGTTGGGATATAGAGCTAAATAATATACACACTTTGCGCACACACACAATATTTTTTACATTAAGTTTTGATCTAAAGACAGGTTCCTGGAAAAAAATTAACTTTTTGATTAACATGTTTTAAGAAGTTAAATTTATAAAGTAATAACAACCATGCAAAGTTTTCTATTGTCTACAAAGCTTATTTTCTCCTTTTTTTACAGGGCAATAATTTTGGTCAGGGTAAGTACATCTACACTAGTAAATCCACATTCATAGTTAATATTTTGTACTGGCATAGTTAACACATCACAGCTTGTGTGTAAAGAGTCTTTTGCATTTTTTTTTATATTTACGCAATAGAAATACTGTTAATTGTATCTTTCACTAAACTTTATTTTTAGGAATTACCAAAACAATCTTCTGTGCCTTTGTCATAGCAGCTTTGATTAGAGCGCACAGGCTTACATAGTATAATATACGAAAGCAATCCCTGAGCTTTCACACAAGGCCTTGACGAAAGCCTTAGAGCATCCTTTTGTTCTGTTCAACTGGAAAAGTCAACAACTAAAATTCAACTGTTGACAAATTTTAAATTATGCAACATTTCAATTTTACATTTTCTTTCAAAGGCAAGTTATGTTGAAAAATCGCTTGTATACAAGAAGTGTAAGTGTATTTTCTTTAGTAACCTTTACAGTTAATATTTAATAATTTCGCCCCTGCTTTCATAATACTATAAAAAAACTGCCATGTCTTCAAGAAGTGGCATATATAGGATAGCCACTATCACCTTTTAAATAACTCCATTATTTTTAATTTCCTTTTTCACAGAAAACATAGTGTATAGTGCATGTTTTGAGGATGAAGATCACAGCAGGCATGGACTTTTTCCACTATCACTGTAAATTTAAACACACTTATGATCAGAGAACAAAAAATAGAGTTTACATTTCTGCACTAAAACCACACTCTCTATATAGGCTAGCATTTAACATTTACACTATTTTAGTTCACTTTGCATTCAACCGAGCAAAATTGTAAATTTGGATCAGTTACTTTCAAAGCAGAGAAAAGGCCTATATCATGCTACAGCTAACCAGTTAATTCATAAGTATAATTTACAAGCTAATCATCATTAATGACAAGGTTATTTGCATTTAGTAACTTGTCATTTCCAAATGCATAGCATTTTGCTAGATATTTAAATTAAGATTAGGAACAAAGTTCATGAGTGATGATTATAATTTTGACCAGGTTTGATAAATTATTTAGCAGTTAATTACTTTAAAATTAGTTTGTATACAGATGTGCAAACTTATCACACCAAGACAGTAATTACTATCTTCTTTTTACAATCATACAGTACTGATTTGTTAACAAAGATTCCTAAATTAGGTGGTACCTGCCCCTACTAGTAGACCAAGTTGCTTTTACCTGAAAGCATAGTTTAAATACACCTTTCAAAGCTTTGAAATTCAACTATGCTATCTGCATATAGATATGCCCAACAATTGAAGATTTAAGAAGAACACCTTAAAGAAATAAAGACCAGGAGGAAGCTAAAAATACGCATGACAAATAAAAAAAAAGAGTCAGCACAAGGAGGACTATGATGTTACAAGATAAATATCTGACCACAGAAAGAAGTCATCCTTCTTTAGGAGTAACTGATCATTTTCTGCTAACACCACTGTTTGTATGCCTTCTTCATTCAACTCCCCCACCATCACCCCCCAAAAATTCAGCTCATTTCAAGCTATGCTGGCACCAGCTTTATGCCTAGTCCTGGGCTACACAACAAGAGACAACCACCAGTAACAACCAGAACTGGGGCCACCAAAAGCCTCAAAACAAAGCAATCACTCCCTCCCTCTCCTCCCCCAAACCTCAAAGACACACTTTAATAGTTTGTAACCACATGCACGTTGTCCACAGAGTGCAAAGCAAGTTCATAGAGCTGGATGTTAGAGGGAAAAGACAGGGCACCTGCTCAGCATCCCCGAACCAGGCAAAGCTCTCATCCAGCCCAAGTCTCATCAGGTACGACACGCACCACAGCCATCTCCAGAAAACCATCACTGCTCTAACGCCATTTCTTCCTTGGGAACTTGCAGGGCTCCAGCATGGTGAAACATGACTAGGTTTTGAACAGACTTTTCCATGCCTTGCCTTTTTCTTTTTTTTTTTTTCTTTTTCCCTTTTTTTTTTTTTTAAAGAAAAAGGGTACCACCTGAAATGATACACCCAGTGACACAAGCCAGAACTACATCAAAGAGCGGCTTTCTGGGATGCAGAACCACATGCGATTTCCACCAATATTGCATAGCCAAAAAAGTTAAGATAGCTTGAAGTTTCATTTGAAAAGCCATTTTGAAGAGCTGCAGTACAACACACAGCACTGCTACACAGAGCAGGAGACTGACGTAACCACACGTGCAACGCTGGATCTGTACTGCCATTCATGCATTCAGAAGTAGCATTTTCATGTTAAGATGCTGAACTTAATCCAATGTATGCAAAAAACAGTAACAGTCGTAGTAAGTGAACTGTGTGGACCAGGTGATGTGAGCAAAAGGACGAGGAAGAAAAGCAACGTACGTAAGCTTATTACTTGCCATAGAGGCAGGCAAAAGCCAACCACAGCCAGTGAAGGCAATTTTGTGATTTTACTGAAGTTAGTCAAACACAGAAGTAAGGCAATCTAACTCAATCTAGAAGCTTGAAGGGCTCTACAAATTGTAATAAGTCTCCTAAATCTTTTCCCAAGATTAGTTTCAAGGAGTGATGCGTAACATCAACTCTATATGGGTTAAACACATGCTACATACCTGAAAGGATGATTTTGCTCATGATTTGAGTTTAATTGAACAAGTGTTCTCAAGCCCAGTTGTACAAAGGGTGTGTACTCCACAACTTTTACCTAAAGTTTACAGTTCTATCTTAAATGCAGAATTTGGGGTATATTTACACGTCCAGTCACTTCTCATTTGAGAGCAGCCAGGGTAGAAGGGGTAGAAATCACATTATTTATAAAAAATTCCTTTTAACTGTGTAACAGAAAAATTGAAAACTTCTAAGTAGAAATATATAACTCACTCTAAGCAAACACATTGTTAAGCCAAACAAAACAAGCAACAACCCAAAGCAAGTTACCAAATAGAACAGGACCTCATCATTTGCTATTAGGACTCAGACCATCACTGAGAAAACAAACTTGGTATTTCATAAATAAATGAAGAGTCACCCAGTTTTTGACTATTGTAACTTATTGTGGGGTGTTTGGGTGTTGGGGTTTTTTTTTGGGGGGGGGGGAGGGGGGCAGGTTTATGAAAAATAGTTTAATAGACTAAGCATTCTGGTGCATCTTTGAATGAACCAGTATTAGCAGTATAATAAAATTTTACACCACTGCTACTGAGTACCAGCATTAAACTCTGAAAAGAAATTTAACGATGAGTACACAGTATTTAAAAAAAAAAATCTCTGACTTTAACAACCATCCATTTCTTATGTATTTTGGGCAGGTTATTAGAATCAGCTGAAATACCTGTGCTGTACCCTAGGATCCTCCAGTTCCCTCATTAAGTGTTAGTAAATCTACAGACCACACCTTAAATTACATGCTTACCATCTCTTAGTATGTATTTGAAATTGAAAGAGAATCTGAATTTGTAGACAGTTTTAAACGCCTATCATCCTTGGAAGTTGCACATTTCTTAAAAGTATCATACATTAAGTTTCTGTGCAGGTGCAAAGTTCATACGATCAAATAATAAACAAGCATTGAGATATTCCAGCACTTCTATTAGGATCAAAAAGAGCATCTCCTGATTAGCAATGGCAGTTTTTAGCTCTCTGTCACCAAGTTACCCTACTGCCCACCACCACCTACAACTTGCTAAAATAACCAAACTTCTATTAACGCAAAGCTCGCCGTATAACAACTCCTGTTGATCAGCACCAGCACCCACTGTGATCAGTACCACTAAAAGACACTTAGCATCGAACCCCTCTCACTTGACCCTGGCAAATAGCTCCCCCTCTGCACACCAGAGCGCTGGTTTTCCACAAAGAAAGATGTGGTTCATTCAGGGATCCAGTTCCCTCGGTAGGAACAGACCCGTGTGCTCTTTACAGTGCAGCAGTACGCATCTGTAACAGACCAGCGCCTGGATGGCGAGGGGAACCTGTGCAAGCTGGTACACAATTAGTGAACTCGCCTGAAAAATTACTTCAAAATTAGTAACAATATTCCAAGACACAGACAAATAAGTTTTAATTTTTTGTTTCCTAACCGTTACCCACTTAAGGTCACCACAAAAAACTTTCAGTGAAAATAACTTAAAAGGTGTTTATCAGAATTTTAATTCGCATCAGGAAAAAGACAAGATATGGTTTACACAATAAGTGCAGTCTATTATCTTGGATCAAACTACTACCTAAATTCCTCCAACATCCTACAGATTATGTTTTTCAATTACTGTCCTAAAGAGAGACTGTTGTGAAATTTTTACTCAAGATGTAGGAGGAGAAATTGAACTATTCCTCCATGATAACCAGGAAGCCACCATCACATAGAGAATCTCCACTACGTGTATAATCCAAATAATCCACTCTATCACCAAAAATAAAGTTCTGGATGATCTGTTCTGTAACTGTTTTAAAACTACTGTGTTTTTTTAAAAAAAAAAACAAACAAAACAAAAACACACACCACACACATTGTATCTTTTGCCTTTGCTCGATGATATATGCATTTTCCCTATCAAAGCGAGAGCAGTTTTGCAAACTCTGTTTCCCAAGAGCCTCCCGCAGCACACCAAGGACTTCCTCCGAGGGCAGGGGAGAAGGGGCCGAGAGTGCGCGGGGTCAGGCCCCAAGATGAAAGCTGTGTGGAGCAACTGCCTGTTACAACTCACTCGAGGTTGGTTTGCTGGTTTTCTTTTTTTTTCGCCCATTCTTCTCATAGCTGGCCCTCCTGCCCTGCTGCTTCCTAGAAAATTAGAGTCCCACCTTCATCCATGCATGCTAGATACTTAACAGATAATTCCAAATCCAAAGACGACAAGCTTTTTACTTCATCCCTAACTGCTATTTAACATGAAGTTTCAGGAAAATAAGTATTTGTGAACCGGACTAATACCTTAAGATTTTTCCAACGGATATTTTTGTTCACACAGACCAGAGTTATCTGTAACTGGAATTTTGACTTCTGCACACAGTATTTAAGGTTCCATTAAGGTGAAGCGAGCTCCATTTTTAAGGAAAAACGTACTGGACCTGTACATTTAACATTTAAAAATAAAGTCAATTTACCAAAACAATAAAGCACTGCTATTTTCACTAAGGGGAAAAATGTATTAGACACATGGTGTAGACTACATATTTTAAAATAGCATTCCTAAAGTTCAGTTGAGCATGAAAGTTAATCTTTCAAAAGTGAACACTCAGCTCCAGTTGTGTTCAAGTGTACTAGTACCAGCAAAAAAAAAAACCAACCTTACTATTTTTGTAAATTCTCCAGATATTTTTAGCTGGTCTCTTCTTAAACTACAAATTATTTTACAGTAATATAATCTTTTAAAATGCAAGTGCATGTGTGTATATATATACACACACACAGATGCATACATACACATTCTCTTTGAAACATTCCTCTGCATTATTTCTCACCATTCAGACTACAATCACAAAATGATCAAGATACAAAAAAAAATAAAATAAAATGGAGTAAGGCCCTTCTCAGCTGAAGACCTTCCATTTCAAGACAGTGTCATTTCGATACTTAATCCCGTACCCAAGAAGAGTCAGATCCCTCTTTCACTCATTGTTGTCTGTGCTCTTATCCAAATTTGAACTTAATTAAAAATACAGAGTGCCTCATTTTACCTATTAGGGGCAGTTTTCCACCCAGATTTGCAAAAGGACAGTTTTAGCTGATGCTGATTCCACTGCACCATGAAGAAATAGGTAATAGGGGAGGCACATCACCGCGAGGGTTACATTGCACAGGAGACAGCTTTTATACTACACGTTTCTCTTGTGCCAGCTGCCATGCTAAAATGGCAAAACTTCAGCAAAATAACAATTGTTATAATTTAATATAATTTTCCATTTTGAAATGTCAATGCACTTACAGAAAAAAATGGAACACACCTTTTTTGGCCCCACTCTTTTAACATTTACCCTAATACTGACCCTAGTAACACACTTTATTTGCTAAGTATCCAACTACAAACATCACAAGATTTTCTTCTTGGTTAAGAATCTTCCAACACTCACTCATAAACCAATATTGCAGATCTGGAAAGAAGCAAAACCAGGAGAGAATACAATAATATAATATTTTTGTTAATTATCTGTAACACGCCCAAACACACAGGACCTCTTGCTCCCATACAGAAACTTTTCAAAGCCAAATTACTTATTCCATGTAATGAGAAGGAACCACTGCTGCTGAAGTACCCACGTGGATAAACATCTCCAGAGAGTCTGGGTAGCACCAGTAAGCACTGGGCTTACTGACCTCCCCAGCACACCCCAGCCCCAGATACCTGGGGAGATTTTTGGACACCACATTCAACAATATTTTCTTTATTTGGACAGCAAACCTAAGACTCTTACAGCAAAGATGCAGGATGGAAAGACATACAAGTGTATACACTTGACATGTCCAGAAAAAAAAAAAGATAAGGATGAAAGCCTCACACTAAAAATATAAAACACACAAGTATTCCTGGTAACAATGTCGCATTTCTAGACTAAATAAGGAAAATTTAAGGTTTTATCTTTGCTTTCAACAGTAATTAGCATATAACAACATATAATTCTATACACTGCATCATTCAAGATAAAGAATGGACTGACATGCAAATAAACATTTTGCATATGAAAACAAAATGAGAGAACACACAAAGAATCATACTGAAGCGCTCCGGAACTACATAAAGCACCTCAGTATTGCTAAGTGCATCAATCCTATTCAAACTTTTCCACCTATCCCTCTCCCTCTATAAAACATGAAACGTTATCCTCAGATTTCACAGGATTTAATTTTTGCACCCATTCTCCATCTATTTACTGATTCTGAATAATCAAATTCCAAGAATAAATTTCACTCTTAAGTTACAACAGAAAAAAAAAAATCCCACATCAATATTGCCCTCTGCTTGTCTCACTGGGCTCACATAAAGATGAATTCACCAGAAAAAGTGTCTTTAACTGTGCTCCATGGCACTGTCTATTTGTTACCAAAATCCCAGCAGGATAAAATCCTAAAAGCTAAGATGACATTAAGGAGAGGAGCATGTTTAAGGAGCAAAGAATCTTTTTTGTGAGGTTCCCTGAAGGGCTAGCCCTGTCTGTGGTTAAGTATAAGGTGTATTTTAATTCCACCTGGGTCCCTCTCTCATGGCCATTATGGGAAGCTTCACATTTTCTGGTAGGTAGGTAAATCCCAGGCCATTTAAGAATTTTTCAGGTCAAAACTCAGCATTTGAAGTCCACCCAGTAGCTAGTCAGACGCCATAAAAGGACTCCAGCACTGTAGAGTCCTATGCTCCACACTTAAAAGAGCAATTGAAATGAACACAGCCCCATTTTACAAAAATACCACCTTCAAGGTCTCACAAAATGTGGAAAATGTTATTACCCATGCTTGAGGGGGGGAGAAAAAAAAAGGAGAAATAAAAAAAATTTAAACATTTCCTGATTATATTTTATTACCCTTGAATTACACTTGCAAAATGTTATTTTTTTTATTCCACCCCTTCAAAATTCACCATATCTACACACAATTTAAGGTCCACTACAAGTATGTTTTCAGGGTACCTTCTCTAAAGGGAAGGCAGCAAAAAGAGCAGGACCAACCTTTCAGGACACATGTTTAGAGCTGTGTTTCATGTACACCGGCTTATATTTAAAAACTGTAACAAGAAGGGATTTTTTTTATTATTATTAACGATCAAGCATTACGACCAGTTATAAAAATTAAACTTCCAACAACGTAACAGTTAACATCGTTAGTGAAGAACTATCTGTTCTTGCCATGACAACTTGTTGACTATGTAGGAATCACCACAACTATCCAGATTTGTTTCCACTCTAATTGTAAGCTTCCAAAGATAAAAAAAAGAAAGAAAAAAATTAATTTCCTGTTCACATCTGCAAAAGTAAGTGTGGAAATAGAGAATAAAACCCTGAAATCACTATGCAAAGTTTTGGCCCATCACTTTCAAAAACAGTGTGGTTTGGACCCAGGCGTGATCGTCCGCCTCTTTCCACAGAAAAGAGCATGAACATGGCTAATAAATGGCATATTTTCTATCGTGTCTTCTTACATTCAGCACCTTTCTCGCTGAGTGACATTCACAGAAGCAAAACTAAAAATCAATGCCACTAAATTATTTTTTTTAATAACTGTGACCATTGTAGCCACCATATATACTTTAGCCTGGCGAAGCCGTTCCCCACCGCCTTGCACGCACAAGATACAAACCCTCATTATGCTGAAAATTAGCAACACAATCCCACGCCCATCCAACAGCGTAATGCTCCCGCCTGGAACAGAGATGGCTGCATGACCGATTTTGGGCCTGTTTTCCTCAAATCAGCCTTCAGATACTTCAGCATTAGAGGTGAAGCAGGGCTGGCAGGTCATTGCGCTCCCGTAGCACGGCTCGTTAAGAGGCAGCATCACCTACAAGATGCACCTTTGCTACCCACCTTCTCCTGCTCCTCTCCCAAACAACACCACCCCCCCCCCAGAAGAGACATAGTGAATTTATTTTCTCCACAAAGAGCCCTCGAGGAGGGGGGAGGGGGGGAGAGCAGGGAATTAACCTTCTAATTGGAAAAACACCTTGTCATTATCACAGTTAAAGTGGTGTGAGCATTTTAGGCACCTGAAGGCCCCAGGAGCAGACGTGGTGGACCAGGTCTGGGTGGGAAGCCCACCTGGAGGTGGGAGCCAGTGCCAGAAGGCCACACCAGGCACATCCCCAGGTGCCCAGAGTTAGCGCCTGCCCTTCCCCCTCGTCACGCACAAGTGACATCAGGGCCATTTGAATAATCAGATTGCAGCGCACATCGCCTTGTGAGATACCAGCTGCTCTTGGATCGCAACGAGGTAGTACCCAAAGCCTTGCGCCACAAGTTTCATGGGCAGGGGCGCACGTACGCTATGGGCTGCCACCATCCTCCTCCCGCATTGCTGCTTTGCGAGAAGAAAACCCATGCAAGTCGTGATCGCAACTAACAGCGCCCTGCCTTCCCTGGCAGGGCACGACTAGCAGCCAGAATCATCACAATGCCTTCTCCAACTTTTGCATAGAGTGACCTAAACCTTTAAATATTGCAATAGCCTTCCTCCACACCGAGGGGTCTGAATGCAGAAATGCTGCATTCCTTTGGCATTCCCTTGAGATTTCAATAGTAAGTCAGGAATCTACTCTGAGCTTATTAAATACTTTGCACCTCCCCCAAAATAATTCTCCACCCTTCCATCAAGGAAACCTTGACCAGGCCCCTTCTTTCAACCGCAGCATATCCCCTTGTCTGTCTGTAAATGCTTCCAGCAGGGGAGAGGAGGGAGAAAGCCACACAGGGGCTCTCTCCTTCCTTCCACAGCAGGTAGGAAGGTAATTTTGCAAACCTGGGTGTGCCCACTTCAAATCTGAGGATCCAGCAAGGCCTGGAATGCAGTGACTACTGGGCCCAAGAATTTCACCCTGACTAACAAGCCAGGCACACTCCACCATCTTCTGGATTCAGCTCAATTTTATGGCAACCCTAGCTGACACCACCTCTTGACCTTCCTTTATGTGACGAGGATATGGATTACCAAACCCTTACCCTTTCCTCCCATGCACCTCGGCCGCCTCTGGAGAAAGATACCCACACAAACTACCTTTGCGAGTGACAATACACACACCCCGCGAAAAATAAAAAACAAAAGTCATATTTAAGGAGGTTGTAAGGAGGGGAGCCAGGACTCTCCATGAAGCGGCCTCACAGCAGCAGAGGTCAATACAGTGTATTGAATAATTTCAGTGCACTAGAAAACAACTTTTGCTCCTATGAAGTAATCATTTGACCAAACTATTAATCCTACACTCATGCTGAAAGACAGACTTGATACATCCACTACTTTTTTTTTTTTTAAATGGCATCACTGCTCTAACCGTATCTCACAGACCTCTCTGGAAAGCGCTCCCCGGCCTTGCGGCGTGCAAACACACTGGGTGGGCGACACACACCACAACCACCGCCACCCCCCACCCCCAGCTGCATCCGACACCTTTCCCTTGTGTAAAAAGATACAAAGACTTCAAATAAGTTACTTTGAAAGCACCTTAATAACTAGTTTCACGAAATGCTCAGCACTTGAAAACTGATTTTACACGTACATAACAACTCTAAATAGACGCCCAGTAAGCAATGTTTAGAGACATGGAAAAAATCCCAAACTTTTAGACCCACCCCCAAAAAAGAAAAGTATCAGACATCTATAAAAGGAACAAGAGAGTCACTTTTACATATGGAGGCCACTGAACGAATTTTAAGTGGCTTTCTATATTTGATTTTGGGAGTGGGGGAGCGGAAACAAAGGGGAAGGAAGTGCAGTTCTGACCAATGCAATTTAATTTTCTGTTAAACAGCAGTATAAATCTGAACTGTATCTGATGCATTCCAACATGATACTGCACAATGAAACTGTTTCAACAAATAAGGGCCTTGGGAGAAGCAATACGGGTAGGCTGATACAATTACATTTGCAATTTTTTCAATATTATGCCTATACGTAGGCAATGCATTCCTGGAAAAGTGCTTAAGTTCGGTGCAGAATTCTTTTCAAGAAGTTACAGATAGATGCACGTTTCTGATAATTACCAGTTCACATACAAGTAGGAAGATGTGCTACCCAATATGAAGAATGGACATTTACACCATTTCAGCTGACAGCTGAAAGAACGGGAAAATACTTTTAAACACATTAAACAATGATTAAAAAAAAAGTTGGGAGGGCCATCAGTGATTTTAAATTCACCTTAATGAGTGAAATCACTTTGTTTTCAACAGTATAACTAGAATACTACTCGTACAAGCTTAAGATTAATAAGCGTGGTAATAAATACATTTATTACAGAGACTATTAGGAATTGATCAATTCTTTAAGTCCCATGGAATTTTCTCCTTAAATCTAAGAATATATTCCATTTACAACAGTATTTTTATATACAAAAGATCTGAAATATAGGCTGCTGTAAATCAAAGCCATATACCTTGCATATTAAATGAGAAAGAGCACATACAGCATATTAATTTCCAATGAAAAGTATCACATAAATAGAACCATAAATATTAGCATGCTATGAATTGGTCCAGAGAGGGGCTTTCCCCCTCCCCTCAACTAGAGCAGAAATCCTCCATACTTTCTCAAGTGACGCTTTCCTCTAACACTAAATGGTGATTAAACTTCTAATTCTCAAAATACCAAGATACAATGCCCATCAAGACAGCCAATTCACCTTTTCAACTATTTTAAAAAGACTGCACTTGCAAAAATAACCCTGAAATAGTAGAAGCCTCTTTTAACAAAGTTATACAGACAGACATACTTCCCAGATTGAATAATGGAGTACAGGAACAAGCACGTGGAAAGTTTGATCTATTTTGCTTTTACTCTCTAGTGCACGCCAGGTTTTCTATAATCTAAGTATTCGTGAAAGAAGCAGGCTGAATTGCTGTAGGCAGTATAAAAATACTACCCTGCTTTATTGCAAGTATTGCTTCTTTACATGAGGCCCAAGAAAATTACTACCTTGCAAAAATTAAACATACGTTTAGAAATTAAGGATGCATAAATCCTGTCCTTATTGGGAAGAAGTCATTCTCCTGCTGCTTCTATAGACCAGCTCAAATAGTGACGAAAAATCCTCTCAAATACAGACGAGATTTCTACTACGCCCCTATAAAAATGCTGCAGACTCCAACATGGCAGGATCAAAAAAATATGTATACCAGTGTATTTACAAGATGCTTTTTGTCGCTGGAGCAAAGCTCATGTGCTTGCCCGTTACACAGTTCACAACACCACATTTCATTTCCTGCTAACACCCAGATTTTAACTCTTCTCACAGAACTTTAAATTTTAAAATCTTCACAATCATTTGCCATCAGACCATAATAACTTGCTTCTCACACAAAAAGGCTTTTTTTTCCTTAAATAAATTAAATAGCATCACTGTTGCCCGGCCAAGACACTACATTAGAAATACAGGGGGTGATTCTAGAAAACCTCTAGGACAGCACAGAGTGCACGCCTGGGGGTTTGAGAAAGCGGTCCATTTATCTACAAGGAAGAGAAACGCAAACCTAAGCATTTTTCAAATTGCTTCTCACTGGGTAACTGAGGGCAACGGAGGGGGGGGGGAATAAATAAAAATAAATTACCTTTGTCTTTTAGGGACTGAATGTTCAACTTCTATGAGTTTCCCATGCAGCTCCACTTTACCTGCAGAGACAAACAGAAAGGGGAAAATATATTTGAGCGCGGCTGTGCGTCGTCCCCGTTCCCCGGCGCGGGTTTGCGAGGCTGTACAGCAGGAAACGGGAGCGCAACACGTTAGCCCATTCACCGGCAACCGGGGCACCGGCGGAGCGGGGACCCGCCGCCCGGGAAGGCGACACAACCCGACGCCGGGGACCGAGCCGCCGCCGCCGCCGCGTGGGGAGCCGGGGCTGCCCTCGGCGGGGCCCCTTCCTCCGCCCCAGCCCCGATCTGCCGCTGAAACGCCGTGAGCGGGAAGAGCCCGGCTCGGCCACGTCTCGGGGAGGGAGAGCGGGGGGCTCCCGCCGCCCCCCGCGCCGCCGCCGGGCCTCCAACTTCGGGCGGTTCTCTGCGCGGAAGCGGGCGGGAAGGGAGCCGAAAGGAGACACGGAGCACAGCCCGAGCCCATCTTTTCCGTGGGAGGCTCTGCCAGCAGACCTCCGCAAAGCCGCTTCACGCGAAGAAAAAAAAAAAAAAAAAAAAAAAGAATTTTTTTTTTTTTAATTTAATTTTTTTTTTTTTTTAAGCACACAAAAACAGGATGTCGGGGCCAGGAGCCGGCGCGCTGCTGGAGGCGGTGATGGGTGCGTGAGAGCAGCGAAGAGAAACCGAAATAAATAGCAGGGCAGCCCGGGGGGGGGGGGGGCGGCAGGCAGGGCTTCCCCCCCCCCCCCAAGTTTGGGGCAATTCGGCAACTCGCCCCCAGCCCTGCGGCCTGCGCCGAGCCGCGGGGAGCCCCAGCCCTTGCGAGGGGCTACGCGGGAGGGGGGTTGGTGTTCCAGCTGTGCCCCAACGCGGGGGGGGGGGGGGGGGGGGGGGGGGGCTGTACAGCCGCTGCCCCGCGGAGCGCAGCGCGCCCCGCGCCCGCCCCCTCCTCACCGCGCCCGCCGCCCCCTCCCCAATGCAGCCAGGGCCCCCGGCCGGGCATGGTTGGCCGTGGGGTGTGGAAAAAAAAAAAACATGGGAGCCGCCGCGCCGCGGGTCCGTGGGCCCAAGGCTCCCGCCCCTCCCCGGCCCCACTCCCCCGCCACGCCGGGCTGGGCTGGCTCCTCCCGGGGGGCCGCCGCCGCGCAAAACCTCCGCGGGAAGGCCGGGCGGCTCCGGCCGCGCTCGGAAAACAACAGTTTGCACCTCACCTGGGGGCGAGGATGGGGGGGGGGGGCACACACACTACACCACCCCAACCCCCCCCCCCCCCCCCCAGGCCGGCGGCGCGGCCCAGCCCGCCGCTGCAGCAGCTCCGCGGCCGCGGAGAAGCGCAGGCGGCGGGAGCCGTCGGGGCTGCGGAGGAGGAGGAAGGTGGGGGGGGGGGGGGGGGGGGGCGGAGGGGCCGCTCACCTGAAAGTGCCTCGATGGCCTTCATGGCCCAGCTCTCGTCGGGGCAGTCCACGAAGGCATAGCCCGTCTTCACCAGGAACTGGCCCGAGAAGGGGATCTTGGAGTCTTTAAAGAGACTTTCCAGGTCGAGGGCGCTGACGTTCTCGCCGAGGTTGCCGATGTAGAGCTTGTTCATCTTCCTGGCGGCTCGGGGAGGCGCGCACCGCGGGCTGCAACCCTCGTCTTGCGAGAGGAGGTGGGGAGGAAGGGGGAAATAAAACAAAATGCGGTGGAGGAAGGAGAGAGAGAGAGAGAGAGAGAGAGAGGACAGGGGAGGGGAAAAAAAAAAAAAAAAAAAAATCAGATCTGCAGCTCGTGTCCCTCCCTCCCTCTCTCTCTCGGGGTAAAAAAAAAAAAAAAAAAAAGCGCGTAGCCAAGCGGGAGCCCTAAGTGCCTGCCGTGCTACCCGGGCGCATGGGGGGCGCGGGGGAAACACCCAGCGCCGGGGCCGCGGATGGCGGGCTGAGGAGAGGAAAAGGAGGAGGGGAGGGGAGGGGAAAAAAAAAAAAAAAAAAAAAAAGAAAGGAAAGGAAAAAAAAAAAAACTACTTTTTTTGTCTTGCCCCCAAGCCCCTTTGGCAGCAGCAGGCGGACTATGAAAATGTCACACTACGTGCGTGCAGGCGCCGCCTCTCAGTATAAAAAAAAAAAAAAAAAAGAAAAAACAGAGAAGGGGAGGGGGTAGGGAAGGAGGGAGGGAGAGAGAGAGAGAAAAAAAAATTACTTGAATATTCCGGCTTTTTGAATGAGCCACGTGTTCAAACTACAAATCAACTTCTCACGTGAGGAATCCCAGCTCTTCAATTAGCGAGTGGATGGAGCGCACACACACACACACTCACGACGGAGGAGGAGGAGGAGGGCCGGGGTGAAGGACGGGGAGGGGAGGGTGGGGGGAGGCTGGACAGGACAGGACAAGTTTAGAGAGGGCCGGAGGGCGGGGGAAGGGGAAACCGGAGCTGGGTGGGCGCCGCCTCTGCCCTTCCGCCGGGGGAGTCCGCTCTCCGCGCCCCCGCCGCCCAAAAACGGCTGGGCGGGCGCACCTCCCCCCGTGCGAGCGGGGTGTGATCCCGGAGAGGGAGGGGAAAAGGCACCGCAATGCCCGCCCCCCATCCCCCCCCGCCCTCCCCCCCCCCCCCCAGCCCGGCTCCGCTCCTCCCCCACCGTGCCAGGCTGTGGGGATTATTCATTGGGGTCGTGCCTGGGCGATCCCGCTCCCCGGCACCGTGGGGCGGAGGGAGGGGGAGGAGGAGGAGGAGGAAGAAGAAGAAGAAGAAGAAGAAGAAGAAAGGGGAGTGGGTAGGGGTGCGGGGGGAGAGCGGGGATCCGCTCCCGCCACCGCGGCTGCGTGTTGGGGGGCTGCGGGGGCGGAGGGTCCCTCCAGCCTCGGAGGAGCCCCGTATGGTAATGTGTCTGCATCACTCGCAGTGCCCCTTGCGCTGAGCCGTACGGAAAGGAGGAGAAAGGGGAGGGGGGGGGGAAGGAGGAGGAGGAGGAGGAGGTGGAGGGGGAAACCAAGAAAAGACAAAGGGGTGGAGGAGAGTTGGGGGATGATGAAGAAGGGGAGAGAGTCCTGGGGCCAGAGGGAGCTGCCCGGCCGGGGAGGGGCGGGGGGACCGCGCTCCCTTCCCAGCTGGGTAATGGTGGACGGCGCGGGGGGGAGGCGGGGGGGGACGGAGGGGACGGACGCGAAGGCACCGTTGCCCTCGGCTGGTAACGGCACACAAAGGGATTTGGCGACCCCCCCCCCCCCCCTCCTCCACCCCCTCCCCTCCCATCCCCCGGCCCGGTTTAAGGAACCATTCATAATTCTCCACATTGGTACGGATACAATGGTGGGCTTGTGGGGGAGGGGTTTGGGGGGGGGGGTGGGGGGTGCGTGGAGCCTTTCCAGTGCAAACAAAATGTTGCCTGAAGATGAAGAAAGGATACGGAAATGAAAGGCAGCACTGTGTTTCATATAGCGATCTGGCAGGTTTTGTTTAATAATTCCACGCACTTTAGCCGAAGGTCGCATTTATTCCGTGGGAGGCTCCTTGCGGCACGTTTTTATAGGTATACCCAAGGAAAACGGTTAAATACTTTTATTAGCGAGCGGTGAACGGATTTCCACATGTCCTGTACTACGGCTGGAAATCCGTAGTAAACAGGAACGCTTCATACTTTTCGTGCCTAACTTCTACCAAGTGTGCAATTAAAGAGGGGCGAGTGAAAATCTCCTCGGAAGCGGCGCCGGGGGCAGGTTTTTGTCGTGTGTGTGTGTGCGTGTGTGTGTGTGTGTCCCCGTGTCCGTGTCCCTCCCGCCCTGCGGCCGCTGCTGCTGGGCTGCGGTGGTGGCCCAGGGGGGCTCGGAGGGGCCGGGGGGGGAGAGGGGGGGGAGAACGGGTGGCTGAAGGGTTTCGGCAGTGGTGGCACGATGGAAGGAGGGAGGCATGTCGCGCCATGAGGGCTGGAGCCCCGCACCATTGTGAAATGAATTATGGGGGGGCCGGGGTGGGTGTCGCAGGGAGTTGGGGAGACGGCCCTTTTGTTGGGTGCGTCCGAGCGCCCCGGCTTTAGCGAGGGACCAATGTTTGTCATTTCAAGCCCAATTGTTTCCCCCGCGGTGTCATTTTTACGAACTTTTTAATCGCCGGCTTGTGATTGAGGGAAGCGGGTGCTTTGTGTTCCACTCACCAGAATTGAATCACAACTTCCATTTTGTAGAAAATTAGCAAACAATTATCTTGGGGATAGAGAGAAATGATTAATTTATTTTTTTTTCTACAGTATTAACCTGCTTATGACTCTTCGATGCTGAATGGGGCATTTTTTTCCTAAAAGAATTTGTATTTCATAACCCCATCCTGCGTTAGTCTGGCTAAAATAAACAGTTGCCTGTCCAAGTTAAGAACAGCCCCCTCCAAACTACTGAATTCTTAGTCAAACTTGTGAAAGGAATTAGTCACTGTTCTTACAGATTAATTGCATTCTTTATAAATTTGATTTGTACTGAATCTATAAGGCAGTCTGCAAGCGCTCGTTTCTACGTGGTTGGGCTATAGCGTTATCTGGTATTTCCTCTTAAAACTGCTAAAGAGGGTGCATATATTTCATTTAATATTCTAGTTTGATAATCTGTTTTGCTGGGAGATTTTTTTTTTTTTTTTAAGAAACGAAGATTGAGAGCTCACTGTAACAATATACATCAGTTGTCCAATAACATCATAAACCGCTTTGTAATCAGATGATTGGGGAGAAAACCTTGCTTATTAGCAATCTCTTTTCATTATTATTTTTTTTATACTCTGCAAACATCTTGCTAATAAGCTGAAATATTTTCTGTAAAGCTAAATAATGTATAGCTTTGTTTGTCAAGGAGTGTGGGTTGGTTAGTGGTTTCGAGAGTAAATCCAAATCCTGAATGCCAAAAAAAAAAAAAGGCAAATCAACAACAAAAACTTGCTCGTGCTGCCTGACAAATCTCCGCTTCCCTGTACAGATGAACACAGTTCAGATGAGTTGGGCGCTCCCAAATCTTAACGTTATTGAGAATATAGTTTTCGAATTTTAGATGTAATTTATTTTGGCAGTCACAAATCAAGCGCTTGAGCACACATCAGCGTATTCTCACAGTTGATGTATTTTTCGAGCCACCTCTGTAAGAAAAGGCATTATAAAATTATTAGGGTTTTTTTTCTGCACTTCAGATGCTGATGTTTATCGCCCACACAAACTAAGAAGTTAAAATACTTACATAAATATTCTACAGAAGGAAGCAAAGCCCATCTTTAATTAGCAAGGGCTTTTACGACAGTCTGCCATTTAGAATTAAAACTCAACCATGTGCTTCTTCCCACCTCCGGGGAGAGACACCGAAAGCCGCCTCCGTGTCCGTCCACCCCCCTCTTCCACGGTCACGGGCGGGCAGGGCGCTGCCTCCCTCCCCCCTCCGGAGGCCCGCAGCCCCCCCCCCCCGCTCCCGCGGGCCTCCCCCCGCAGCGCACGGCGGGCGGGTAGCGCGTCGCACCGCCCGCAGCCTCAATATTTACCATTAAATGTGTTTTTTATTGGGGTTTGGGGATGGGGTTGGGATTTTGGGGTTTGTTTTTTTTTTTCGGACTACCGCCGCCCACGGAAGGACCCCGCGTGGGTTTGCGGCGGAGGCGCGGCCGCCCCCGCGATGGGCAGCGGGGTCCGGGCAGCCACCGCGGGGCGCAGGGGCGGCGGGCGCCTTCCGCGGGGCCTAACGGCCGCCGGGGTGAGGGGGAGGGGGGCGGCCGCCGCCGCGCTCCCGCCCCCCCCCCCCCCCCCGCCCCGTTACCACGCCACCCCCCACCGTGGCACCTCCGCACGGCGCCGCGGGCGCGGAGCCGCCGCTCCTCACGGGGCGGCCACCCCCGCCGACGGGACGGGACAACCGCACCGTCGTCGTCGTCGTCGCCGTGTGTGTGTGTGTGTGTGTGTGTGTGTGTGTCCGCCCCGGGCCGAGCCGGGCCCGGCCGCGCCCCATCCCTCGCGCCGCGGCCGCGAGGCGCCGCCGGCCCCGGGGGCGCGGAGCCGCCCCGCGCGCCCAGCCGCGGGCGGCCATAGTAACTCGTAGTAAGCGGCGCGGGGCGTGGCGCGGCGCCGGCTCCCCATTGGCTGAGCCCTCCGCCTACCAGCGCCGCCCGCCGCCGCGGCGCGGCCGCCACTGGCTGCCGGGCGGGTGGGCGCGGCCGCCCATTGGCTTCCGCGCCGGCCCCTGCGGCGCGTGGCGCGAAAAGCGGCGGCGGGCGCGCGGCGGGGGGGCGGCTGCCCGCGCGGCGGCGGCGGCGGCGGCGGCGGGGCGGGGCCCGGCGAGGGGAGGGGGGCGCGGCGGGAGGGGGGCGCGGCGGCACCGGCCGGGGGAGGGCAGGGGCGGGAGAGTCAGCCCGCCCGCTCCCTCCCTCCCTGCCCGCCCGCCCGCCCGCCCGCCGGCGGCGGGTTGGGGCTTTGTCAGGCGGTAAGTGGGTGCCACGCCGCAGAGGTGCCGGTTACCGGCGGCCTCCAGCTGCAGCGGCGAGCTCGGGCGCCGCGCCGGGAGAGCGGCGAACAAAAGGAGCGGCGGGGTGCGAGCGCTTGGCGGGAACGGGGGAACGCGGCCGGCTCCGCGGGATGCCCGGATCGGGATGGGCGTCCGGGGTCTGGCGGGGGGGAGACGGTGGCGGCGCCAGGCGGCCCCTCGCAGCCGGCGGGGTCGGCATCCCGGGGTGCTGGAGCGGGGCTACCGGCGGGTTCGGCCGCCCTTCCCGAAGCGCGCACCGCCGGGCAGGTCGGTGAGGCGGCGGCGGCGGCTCGGTACCGGCGGCTCGGTGCCGGGGCTGGGAGCGGGCTGTGCTGGGCTTCCCGGGGCCGCCGGGGCAGGCAGAGCGCTGCCGGAGACCGGGGATCCGCTGCTCCCCGACCTGAGAGTCGTGGGTGCAAAATACGGCGAAACCGGGTTGAATGAGCGACCGGGAGCGGGGCGGGCGGCGGTGCCGCTGGGAGCGGGAACGAATAAATTACCCGGCTGCATCGGAAGTTTTAAGGTTTGAGATAAAACATTGTAGCCAGCTCTGTTCGGGTCTGGGTTTGGGTTTGGTTTGTTTGTTTGTTTGGATTTTTTTTTTTTGTTTGGATTTTTTTTTCCCCCCAATAAAAAAAAAAAAAAAAAAATTGTAAAGAGCTTAGCTGTCTGTGCTGTTTTGCTCACCGGAAAGTTACAGGAATTCTTTATTTTGTAATGCAGTGTTATCACAGTATTATTCTATTAAAATAATACAAACAATTTCTAAATCATTGTTCCGGTATATAAAACGTTGTGACTGTGGAATGAATGGCTGCATGCTGATTGGAAAGTAAGTAATTTTCTATATATATATATATTTATTTTTTTTTCCATTTTGTCCAGGGATCTCTTTATTCGAGTACTGATTGCTCAGTTTACATTATTTTCAGCTTTCAAACATTTGCAAACAGACCCTGCAAAACAAAAATCTCATCACGTACATTTAAATTGTGTGAAAATAGCTTACAGTTTTGTTTGAATATATATATGCACACACACACAAACTTTTCATCAGTGTCCTCTTTGCTTGGCACAGCTGGATTTAAAATGGGACTTTCAAAATAGAACTTATCATATTTCAGTTTGATATCTGAAACCTGAGATCTTTGCAATTGTGGTGGCAAGAGAATGTAGAGAAAATAGAAATACATCGTGTATAATACAGCCAGACAAATTCAGAAGTTTATTTGATCAAGTGACAGGAAGAATTGCCAATATGGCTTCCTCTAGCTGCAAAATATTTTGTGGGGCTTTTACAAGGAGTGGAGAACTGAAAATGAAGGTGTTATTACAGAAGTAAAAGCGTTTCTCACTAGTGAACTGTATTTTAACTTGGTTCAGATGGGGTTTTGTTTTGTTTTTGTTTTGTTTTAATTTTTTTACGTTTTAGAGATATCAGAATATGTTTCTTGTTTGCTCCTCCTTTGATCAAGGAGATCTTTTGCCAAGGGGGGGAAAAAAATCGAGTAAGGGAGTAAAACGGGGCAGCAACCCGAGCATGAAATCCCTTTGGCGAGAACAATGAGACCCTCCTCCCCAGAATCTGTTTTGCCTTACTGGTACGATAGTGGTGTTTTCAGCTAGCAGTATCATAGGTCTATGGTGAATTCAGCCCCAGGACCTTTTGTATCTTAAAGTTATAGGGAAGGAGTGTTAAATTTGCTTTTTAATACCGGGTACTGGTTAGTTTTTGATGCCCAGAGTTCCTTCCAAGTAGCCATTACTTATTAATAAGAAAAAAAATCTCCATCGCTTTTTCTCTAAAAATTCTGGGGTAATGCTGGCCTTTGAAGAAACTCTGCAACATTTTGGTTTTAATATTGAAAAATAAAAATCTTATTTTGGATATAAATTAGTTATTTTGTTATACTAAAGCAAAACCTGAGCTGCTAGCTGCTGAAGTTTCACCATTTACAATTTTATTTTTTATTGTTTTAATTTGGTTGACTGTCTGAAAATATATTTATTCTGTTGCCTGAGGTTGGTAAGAATTCATTGCCTTCCAGTTCAGGCAATAGTTTGGTTTAGATTTTGGTTAGGTCTTTTGCAAATTTCACCAGGAATAAGTGTTCCAATTCCAATGTAACATTCCTGAAAATAGCTGTTTAAATTGGCCATTAATACGTGTATCCTTTGAAGAACACGATCACGAATGTTTGTATTTAAAATGTGTTTTCCCAACACAGTATATATTTTATCATTTGCTGCTTACTATTTTTCCCAAGATCAGAAAGCAACCTAATGTTAAATCCAGTCAAGTTTTTGTTTCTGCTCAGTTCCTTAAGCAGCCTGAATAGTTGAGTCTGTGAATTATAGAGTATATGGCAATTTTAAACTACCTGTGAGGCTGAAGGCTGAGCTGCAGGATTGTTGGCTCCTCCTGCAGACATTAGTGCTTATATCTGAATAATTTCATTAGGTCGTTTCAGTTGTTCTTCATCTGGTTTTAAAATAAATTAGGTTTAATCTTTTGTGTTTCTTATGAAAGCCATACCATATCACTGTTTCCTTTGCAGTGGGTTATGTTAGTATATTGTACGTATTTTTAGGTATAAAATGTTAGGGAACTTCGATTACAATAGATCTGTTTGAGCAGGTATTGTCAGTATAAAATGGCTGGCACAATCTTTTTGTATAAGGAAATACCTATATTTTTTTCCACCCGAGTTATGGTTCTCTGACAGTTAATTAGTCAATGAAGTTTGACCTTATTTTTTGTAAAACGTTTTCTGTACAGCCTCGTTATTGCCAAAAGTAACTAAGTCAAGTAACTAAAACTTCTACAAAAGTAAGTATTTAAGTAGGAGAAGAGAGATCTGTAAAACAAAAATCCCCTGCATCCCCATAAGGCATAGCCTGTGAAAATAAATACAAGTCTCAGTCTGACAAAATTAAAGTGCATACATATAGCGTTACTTTCATGCTAATTAGTTCCTGTTTTAAAGCTCAATTTACATCTCAATTGAGCAATCCTTGATACAACTGGAGGCACACAAATATATCTTAGACTAAGGAGTAGTTTCTACAAATTTCAGATTCAAGTTTTTCTTCAAGAAATATTTTGGTTTCTGTAAAGTTTTGCAGCAGTAAGCAGTTGATCTGAGCTTTTTAAATGCTTTTAAAGTACTACTTAAACCAAAGTTAAAAAATCAAACAGGAAAACATGAAACAAATTCTATATTTAGGTAAACCTAAGTCTGTGAGTCCAGTTTGAAGCTATTTTTTTGCAAGTCTGTTTTGAGTCCATTGTTTGAACGTATAGTCGTGCTGTAGGAGTGAGGCTGAGCTCGCAGAACACACACTAACAAAGTACCATAATGGGGTCACAGAGGCCAGAGAAAAAATTCAGCTTTCTTGCATCAGACCTGTGATAAAGCCCCAGCCTATATGTAAACAGTCAGTGAAACATTCTCATAGGCAACAGCTAGAGGCAAGGCTAATACCTACCTTATTTGCCAGAAGTTAACAATATAAAAATATAGGCAAAGTTGTGTGAGCAAAGAAATGCCAAAATCTGTTTATTTTCGTTCTCTGGGTGAAAAAAAATGTTAATTGCATGCTTCAATCTAATCTCTTACATTAAAGGATGGATCTAGGAAAATTCAGAAACGTTTCGTACCCCTTAGTTTTAGCTTTGTGTGGGTTTCTAACGTTAATACTCAATGCTGAAATCCTAATTTTGAATCGAAATACGCTTCTAGTCAAAATATGATCTTAATTTTTTTCGAAACAAAAGAATTCAAATATCAGTTCTGGTGGTAACGAAACATAGACGTAAAGTAACTTGCTTGAACTGAGTGTTCAGGTTGCTTAACTGAACCCTGAAATTCAGGAAATTCTAGTTAAATTTCCTGGAGTGCTGGCGAGTTAGTAAAACTACAAACCTTTCTCTCTTAAGGTGAAAAAAAAATCAAAATAATTGAATCTGTATTTCTCAGATAGTAAGAATAAATGGGGATGTTTAATATCAGCAGTACAGTCTAATTATTTGATTTAATATAACTTTTTTAATATCCTGACATTAATTACGCACTTTTAACGCTGCCTTAAGCTTTAGGGAGCCGAAAGGAGCCCAAATACTGCTAGTTTTGACTGTGCATATGTTTTCAGCAAGCTGTGGTTATTTACCTTGAAAAAAAGTGTGGGCAGAGGGAGTTGAGCAGTGGAAAGAGTAAGACAAAAGCGTCTCCTGGCTCCACTAAGTCAAAGGCCAACAGGTGCCCACTCAGTTTCTTAGGAAATCATTCCCTGGCCTGGCTAAAAGGTTGTGCTCGGGAGCTGCAAATGGGATTTTCAAATGCTGGCTTTTGAAGAAACAGGACAAACCAGATCAGCTTTCTGGATGCAAATGCTGTCAACCTAATTTATGGTTTTCCCCATGTCCTGTAAGTAACTTGCAGAGGTTCAAAACGAACTTCGAAGTGGTTCATGGGTGTACTCCAACGAGAAGCAGCAAAATGTCAAGTTTCAAAGTTCAGTTGTCTTACTAATTAGGAAAGAGGGAACAACCCTTTCTTTTCCAATAAGAAAAATACATTTTGCCCCATATGTGCTCCCAGACAGCTTAGAAACTGTTTTGAGCAGGAAAAAAAAAAAAAACTTGACAAACTGTAGCCTAAGGGAAGATTTTGTTTTCACTATAAATTATGAGTGAAAAAGGGAGTGAAAAAGATATGAGGTTTTATACCTGAAATCCCCACAAGAACCCTATTGTACAGACGTGCACTGTTTCCATCTGCTGCAAATAAAGTTGCAATTGATTGGCTTTATTCTTATGCAAAATGTGGAGTTTGTTTCTTTTTCTTTTTTTTTTTTTTTTTTTTTTAATGTTGGACATCTTGTTGCAAACCTATAGCATAAGACATCATATCTGTGCACGCGTAGTCTCATCTTAAAACTTCTGCGGAGCCTGGTGAAGAGGTAAAACAAGCCAGGACTTGCTCTGCAGTTCTGAAGTTGTAGGTCAAGCAGTGGAAAACTCTGAACACCTTTGAGATCTGGTTATCAAATGACTATTTCTGGTTGTAAACATCGTACATGCCGAACCCATACATGAAATTTAAGAATATGTACTAAAACCAGGGTTTATTTTCAAAACTGTTGAATTTCTAAATTCATAAAGCTAATATTTTCTTTCGGAACTGCATTGTATTTCATAAGTGCATAGTTTTTCTCCTGTGTTAATTTGTTCTTGCTAAAGTGTTAATTTACTAATATTTTTTACTAACACATTTTTCTGATAAGTTTTTTTAAAATATTTTGTAATCTCAAAACCAACTTTATAGATTACATCTTTATTATTATCATTCATCTTCTTTTTATACATTTTAAGGATGCAAACTCTTAAATCCTGAACAAGTATATCTAAAATTAAGAAATAATCTAAAAAATCAAGAAATAGCAACACCAGAGTAAAACAGAGGGGTGTTTTGTTGTTTTGTGAGGGGTGAAGCAGCACTGAATACAGCACTTAGTCTTTCCAGGAAATCCATTCTTTTCCATAACTCTTCTTACACCATCCCTGAAATAAATTGGGAATAAATTGCAGATATGGCAAAAAGCTGTAGTCCTGATTTTGTTAGAAATCCCCATCAACGACTACTCAAGTAACAGATGAAATCCTTCCCTTTTGGAGTGAGAACCAGCATTATGGTTAGTTGCTGTTATAAACTTTGATCTATGTGTAACCAAATTAAACAGAAAACAGCCCAGAAAACAGCAGAGAGAACGCATCAACACAAAATCTTAAACCCCTTTCAGCTGTGGCCACTCTTCTCCCTTAACGGTAAGGAGTTGTCCTAAAAGAAGATCAGGTTCATTTCTAGCAAATTTCATTTTTTTAAAAAAGAAGTTCTACACTTCTCAGGAAAAAAGGCTCAACAGCAGAATGTTGTAGGACATAACCCTGGGTCGAGGTGGTTGGGGCTGCCTTTGACTGGAGCCACCAAGCTTTTCCTAGAGGAAAAAAATAGAGCAACAGTGGCCAGTGCAGCTCATTAGCATCACAGATGAAATGGTGCCTTTTCTCTGACACATCCCAAAACACCTGCCTGTGGGCACGGAGAACTGCCCTTTGGGAATGGGGGAAATTATCCTTTTTTCCACTCACGTCGTAGTATTTTTTTTTTAGAAAGAACAGCCATGCCCCACCAACAGAGTCAAACCTACACTGCTGCCGTGGGTGATAGGTGGCTCCAGATACACCATTTTAACTCCAAAATGTAAATTTTTCTATATTCCTGGTTTATTATGGCAGTCCCTGGATAGAGGCTGGGTAGAAACGCGCGCTACCTGCTAAACCCCAACAGATTTAATGGCATTTACAAGCCCATAAAACAGGTTCCGCAGACACATGGCCAATCTAACAGATAATTTAATGGCAGTAGTGAAGCTTGGGTTTTGCGTAGGCACCATGCCCCTGCAGCCGGGGCGTTGGAAGAGAAACCCCTTTGGGGTGAATTGAGCCCACCTACGTCCAGTCGCGTAGCTGGGGGTGTTGACTGCAAGGACCCCTACAACACACCCCAAAAAATGAGTGGGGAGGCTTTCAAAATTAATAGGTGATGCTTTCCCCTCTCTTGTTCCCCTTTGAGAGCGACGGTTGCCGCCTAAGGAGTAATTAAGAAACCTGCCAAAGGGGTCCGGGCAGCGGCTTCCTTGGGGCAGTTGAGCGGGGAAGACATCTTTGTGCCTGGGGAAGGGGAGGGATGGGGGAGGCAGAGCTGCACCAGCAGATGCCGAGGGTCGACGCCGCTCGGGATTCCTTGGGAAAGCGGGAGCGGTGGGTGTCCCCAGCCAGGCTGCTGGGGACAAAGATGGCTTTGGGGTCGTCGGACGCTTCGTGGGGAATCACCTGCGGGGCTCCCTTCCCCTCCAACAACAGTCAGATGGGGAAGAGCCGGAGGGGGAAGGGAGGTTTGGGTGTTTCATGCGCTGAAATAGCGTGTGAGGTTCAGCCCGCAGGGCATGGATGTGCAGAAAACCCCGAGGAGGAGGTGAACCCCCACCCCCCCGTGTCGCCCCCCCCCGGTCCCCACATCGCTCCGGTTCTCTCGCTGCCTCAAACCCCACATGGCCGAGGAGCGCGGGGCGCGCCGCCCTCCCGCCCCGCCGCCCAGACAAAGCCGAGGGAGCCCTCCCTTCTAAAAAAAAAAAAAAAAAAAAAAAAAGAAAGAAAAACCTGAAAAAAAAAATGGCCGGTGGGGCTTCGGGCGGCCCCCGCGGGCTGCCGGTGGCCCCGGGGTGGCTGCTGGGCTCTGCCGGGGGGGGGCAGCGGCGGGAGCGTTGGCAAAGGGAACCCCTCCCGGGAGGCCACAGCGTGGCCCCCCGAAGGTGTCCCCCCCCCGGTGCCGCCCCCCCGCTTTCCCCAGCCGCCTGCTGCTCTCCCATCCCCCCCCCCCTCCCCGGTGTCCCTTCGCACCCCACCGAAATCCGCCCCCCAGCCCCTGCCCACGCCGCCTGCCCCCGCCGGGGCCGGGGGAGGGCTGGCAGATTGCGGCGGGGGTAGGGGGGGGGGGGGGGGGCCCGGCTGGAAAAGGGCCGGGAGGGCGGCAGCCGCGGGAGAAACAAGCACACGGTGCCTTCTGGACGATGCTCCTTTGCAGTAGCCACAAAAGACCAGGAATAAAAAACAGCGGAGATCCTGGTTTCAAAGCAGCGGGAGAAGGGAAGACACCAATGTTTTCCTTTGCGTTGACCTCGCGGAAGGTGCCCTCACCTCGCCAAGGGAAAGCCAAACCACCCCAAAATGTTTTAGCGTGTGCGTGCTTTACATTAAGAATTCACAATTGGCTCTATACATATTTAAATAGGGACATTATTAAGCTTGTGCCTATTCAGACATATGCCCCTAGCAGGGGTGCTGGCTTCTCTTCTTTTCTTTGGCTGTGGTCTTGAGGAGAAGATAGCGGAGCCAGAGGAAGACTGTGTACACGTGTGGTTCCCAAGAAAGTGTATTTTACATCCCTGCATAGATAAAACACACCATCCTTCCCAAACGCTACAGGTAAATCTGATCTCAGAAAGACTGATGTCCCAGGCAATGATTTTCAGACCTTTTCCTCCAGCAAAAGTCAAAGGGAAAAGGGTAGCAAGTGATAAACCAGAAAGCGAGTCACCTTGTGGGAGCTGTACCCCACAGACAGGCTGGATTCAACACACCCAAGGTACCGTCACAGTCACTGCAGATCCATTCAGCATCTCTATTTTTCATAAAATAGAGTCCTATCCTCCCTGATGCCTTCACATTCAAGTTTTCAGGGTGACAGTGTCTGTGCTGTTCAACACAGGCACCTAGTTGCAAAGTTTGATGTGTGTTTACACAGAAAAAACGTGACAAACCTCTGGTGCTGCTTATTTTCATACCCAGCCTCTGCTCTCCTTTGCCCAACTGGTAGTCACGTCGTTCCTGTTTAATCTGTTTTTTCCACCCTGCTTCCCTTTTCAACTACTGACCTGAAGCTCCCACCCAATTTCCTTCCCCAGCTGTTGTCCCCTGTCTCCTGTTCTCTCTATCTGCCTCCCTCCCCTCTCCTCTTTACTGAGCAGTATTTTGTGCCTCCATCCCTCTGCTCCTTAAGGGGGGGGTTATTTCAGTCCTGTTGTGCGTGGGTACCCATGTCCTGTGGCAGGATTTTTGTCCTATTGCCATCTTGATCCATGCCAGAAGGCTAAAGTTAGAAAGTTTGGTCTTTTATCAGGATTTCTATAGATGATTCGTGCCTGCGGACCCCTGTGCAGGGCTCTGCCTTCTACCTGCACCCTGGGTTTAGACTTCCCTGCACGGTAGCTGGTGCTACACTTGTTCCCATCAGCACAAATACGATTGTGCTTCAGGCAATGAACTATGGGCAGAAGCGCTCCTCGTGCCTCTGGAGGTCTCCTCGTTTGCAGGGCTCCCGCTCGCCTCTGAGAACGGGCTTGGTGGAAGTCAGGGTTTGCTGGAGCCTTCCTGCTGCTCCGGGGAAACCTTGTGTCTTCAAATTGGGTTTTGGAGAGGGCAGAGAAGCAGCAGCACGAGGGGCGGTGAAAGAGCGGTTCAATATAACATGTTTGAGCAGTCCCTTCAGGGGATTGTTCTTCAAAAACAGCGGCTCGGATATTTTACAGTTCTGTTTTGATGACTGATCTCCTGTGAGTAGGACTCCAGCGGTGGTAACGTCTCACCAGAGGTCTGGGTGGAGCAGCTGTGGGCTCGGGGAGCTGCCGCCGACGGAAAAGCTGGGGTCAGCGTGCTCTCAAGCTCAGGCAGACGCTAGCTACAGCAGAGCTGGTTTCTGGCAAGAAATTGGCATTATGCTGGAGAAGAAGCAGTGCAGACCCTGAGCCGAGAGGAGGAAGTTAAAAGCAGATGAGATCTTTGTGGGTTTGCAGTAACCGATGTCTGACAGGAAGAGCGACTTCATGCCAGCATAAAGGAAAGGAAAAAAAGGAGGGCAGTACTGAAAAATCCATATTGTTCACTCAGTAACTAAAGAGTCATCTGACTCCAGAAGAAAGACAATGTATTGGTTGCAAGAAGAAATATCAGACAATTTCTGGAGCTCTCTCTGAAACTGAAGATTTGCTTCTCTATTATTGCTAACCCTTTAGGACAGTAAACGTCACCTTCTCCCCTCTGCAAATCTCTCTGCTGTTTTGAAATTTTGCAAGTTCCATGGTTATTGATTCAAATGTTAACAGTTTGTACTCAGCAAAATGCCGTACAAATGGATTCATCACAAAATAACTTTCTGTAATAAGAAACTTCACTGTAGCGGGAGGCAAGGAGGTGACTCAGTTCTCAGTGCTGCGGAGAGACGAGGGGACACTGAGAGGGCTTGGCAGACAGGGACACTGGTTGTGGAAAACACTGTGATCAAGCAGAAAGGTCCAGGCAGTGTCATCCACTGCCAGGGGTGAGTTCTTGGATGAGCATAACATCTGCATCTTCATCTGGCTCAGTCCCACCCTCTTCCATAGACGGTGGTCACAAAATTTCCACAGCCACCTGCTCTCACCACAGTGTGATCATCCCCTGGTGTTTCCAAAAATTTCCTCTCCCTGCAAACCGTTGCTCTCCAGATTCTTCTGTTCCCTGCATCCCCGGCACACCTTTCCTTTCCTTTCTCCTTCCTGCTTCTTCAGTAACTTCCTGAGCTACTTCTGAACTTCCCAGTTCGTGCTCCTGCCTTCCGCCCTGCAGCTCATTTTCCCCTCTCCCTACCTGCATTCTAGTACGGTTTAGCAAAGCAATGAGAAATTCCTTCCTCACACCTCCTTTCTCTCTTCGCTTCTGGCGCATTCGCTATTGTGCCGTCACTGAAGCTCGTAAACGCTGTTCAGCTTTTGCCACACAGCCACACGGTCAGCAAATCCTGCCTGTCTAATGGTGTCCCTTCCGGATGACACTTTTTCTCTTCCATCTTTGCCGAGGAGGAACTGTGTTTCCGGCATAAAGGCGATACTGATTTAGTTAATGCTCTCTCTTGTTAGAGAGGAAGACCACCTTCTCACTAAAGGAAGAGAATCCAAGCGGAGCCTTCCCCGATTAAGCCTGATCTAATGCACCTGGTGAAACTTTGGGAACTCTTGGGTAGCTCTTCGCAGTCCCACTCACATTCCTCATGATTAGTAGAAGATTATAGGAAGTTTTTGCATGGATATCACAGTTAAAAAAGTAAGCTGGCAGCATCCTTCAAGGAGCAGTTGGTCATCATGATATTTAAGAAGCCAACTCATAAAATTATCGCTATAGCCACGGAGGCTCATCTTTCTCACCCAGAAGAAGTTAGAGAGGAGACTGTGAAAAAAAGACCTTGGTAGCATTTGGAGCCGTCAGAGTTTCGGGGCTGCTTCTTCCCTGGAGCTGCTACTCGGCAGGGACCCGACGCTGGTCCGCGCTGCTTTTCAGCAGCAAACGGGTCAAACAGCTGCTCAGATGCATTTAGTTGGCTCTGACGTGCCTTCGGTAAAAGGCAGCGAGACAGCACAGTGTAGTCGCGGTGGAACTAATGAGCTAAAAGTAGAAAACAGGAGGAGACAACAGCAGGTGGCTTTAACAGGCGGGAAAACGAAGGTTTATATTTCCACATGCCGCAGAGGAGGATTTTAACTATTCGGGTAGGTATTCGAGTGGAAATCCTCCCTGCCGCTCTCCAGGCTCAGCGGGAGACAAGCAGAGACGCTGCTTTTAGACCCCGGTTACCTCCCCGTATCCATTTCGCCAGTCCCGGTGGGGTAGGTGGGTGGTGAAGCCCAGAGCTGGATCCACCGACAGCTGCTCTCGGTTCGACCAGAGACGATACCAGCCCTCTCCCTCTGTTTTGCTAAGCTTCCCCGTGCGGCGTGCTGCGATGGAAGCAGCAGCCAGGGGTTACTTTTTCCTCCAGAAGCTGTAGAAGGGAGTGAGTTTCATCTTTGGGACACAGACTTTGCCGGAGGCAGCCATCATTTTGTCACCTGTAGCCTGTGTTCGTCACAGGGTGACGCACGGAGGTGGCTCCCCAGCTCGTGCCGGTGGGGAGCACCGCTCCTCCCGCGGCACCGTGCGACTGGAGGAGCTGGGAGGGCAGGGGGCAGAAGTCAGATGCTCCTCCTGAGTGGGACGGGGATGGCCGTGACACACACAACGGGCGTTGGAGGGTTGCCACTGTAGGTCTGTCCCAGGCGAGCAGGGAGCCCCGCAGGGCGGGAGGCACGAGCTACCTGCAGCGTTCCCAGGGGCAGATTCCCTGAGCTCCCTCCCTCCCTCCTTCCGTGTGCCTTACAGGACGAGGGGAGAAGGGGTAAGAAAACAGAAGGTGTTGCAGGGAAATTCACCCAGACCGATCTCCAAAAGGGAAGCAAGCTCTTGAAGAAGCTGGAGAGGTTTTTAATATTGTCCCTGGCATATGCATAATTTTCCTGTCCATCAAACAGCTGAGTGCCTTTGTGCTCGTAAGCCACCCCAGTTACACCGCTGGAACCACACTGTTCCTGTCTAAGAGTGTGCAAACTGCCATGATTTTACTAAAGAGGAACTCCTGTACTCAAATCACCTGCGAGCAACAGGTGTGTTTGCAACCTTGCGAGGGCAGCGATGGCACCTTCACAGCACTCAAACAACATGCAGAGTACTCCTGAGACACTTCTCCGCTTCTTCATCCTTCTGCCAAAAAAAAAAAAAAAATTAACATAGGGAATGGGTTTTATTCATGTAAAAATACATACTTCACAAAGGGGTTATCCTAAATGCTTGGAGCGTCAGCAGTTTTGCTTTACCACGTAAGGCAGTGGCTGACCGGGGTGCAGAAGCCATGGAGCAAAACGGTGTCTCAATCGGGAGACCAAGCGCGAAGGTGGGAAGCCATCGGACCTGTTCTGCTCATCCTTTGCTAACCCAGCCTGGCTCATCCTCAGGGCAGCGCAGACTACCTGCGTGGAGAGACAGAGCGACACTGTCTCAAAGGGGATATTTGGTAATTTGGGCTGCTTTTTTAAAGAAGGTGATGCCTACAACACCTTGGAAGCTTGCTGGTTAAAAATACAGTTCGGTGCTTTTTTTTCAGGGCAGGGGAGGGACAGGCAGAGGGGAGATGACTCTCTAAGAGTGATTACTCCAGGCAACGTGGACTTGGAACCGAGTGTTGTCATTCGGAGTGTTACTACATTTTATATATAAAAAAAAAACCAACAAAACACCACCTCTGCTGAGGATGGCTGAACCTCATCGGTTTTGTTTAAAAATAAGAACATAAATAAATACTACACTCTGTTTTGCCACACTTCCCAGCCTACCGCTCTAGTGAGCCAGAAGAAGCTGCGGTTGTTTCCAGGAAGCGAGTGTCGGGATACATTCCTGCTCCCATCTTCCCCCTCCTCCTTTCTCTTCGCAGCACCTCTGTTTCAGCAGACTAACCGCTGTCACAGGGATTTACAGAAACTGCACCTATTCCAGAAGAAAAGGAGTCACCGTTAGCGTTTCCTTAAAGGACAGCTATCAACAGACCGTCCGGTAAAGAAGAAGCCAAGATGCCTTTTAGAAAAGATCAGAGAGGTTGAATCCAGGCTGGAGCAGAGTTTGGTCCTACTCGGAAGGGAAAAGCTGCGTCTTGATGCCGGTGTCACACAAAGTCCTGGGCAGTAACTCAAATCACAGCCACATTCCCGCACTCACTCCTGCTGTCTTCTGCCTGGAAGGATGAGTCCTGATTGCTATGGACCATCAGCGGGTTTCTGACCACAGGACAGGAGAAAGGAGCCACTGGTCTGCTCCTCGTGTCACAGTGGAACAATAAGAAATGTGTTCGAGTGACGTATGTCACTAAGGGCAGGACATGACAGTTAACCTACCCCTCATCTCTAGCCTTACTGCAGGAGTCTTCTCCAGGATAATGCCTGAAGGATGCCCGATCTGCCTCCTCCAGATCTCTGTGGTGCCCATCTCATTAAAATACCTTCTCTCACATTCTCTTTCTTTCCCTGCCAAGCTCCGAAGCTGATGTTAATGCTTGCCACCTCCCCAAAGGTACATTTCTGCATGGGAATCCCCATGCTCTGAGGCAGGTTAGCGCAAACCCATCAGCTCTTCTACAGCACTTGGGCTCAGGACCCCTTGCAGAGGGATAGATGCATGGGTAGAAAACAAAGCTTTTGCTTTTATATAAGTTTTGACCTGCCCATTTTGCAGCAAACTTTAGTTAAGTCTTCATTTAGCTGGTTCTTCCACACTTCCCCCACCCTGGGTACTGCAGCCCTATCATCTACTTAATTCTCATTATTTTTGTTTACCTGCTCCTCCTGTGCATTAAAGATGCCTCACACACTTTCCTGTTTTCTTCACAGCTTACAAAACCCCAGAAAGTGGGACACTAGTGGCTACGGCATGGACCGTAACAAGGGAGAGCCCTACAACGCCCACAGTGGAATAGTATTTCGAAGAAGGTAAAAGAGGAAACAATTAAGCAAGGATCTGCCCGTTGTGGAGAGTTCATTTAAAAACCAGGCATGTACTTCATAGGTCTAGCAATTTCCCAGCTACCTGCCTCCATTAGTTAATTAAATTGATTAATGGTATTCTTAGTCAAAGAAGACTTGCAACAGCCCCAAAGAAAAAGATGAAGAAGCCAGCGGTTGGTAGCCTTTGCATCCCTTCTTGTGCTGTTCTCACAGGTGATGAAGATTTCCTCTCTGTGAGTAGCTGGAAATCCCCTACTGCCCAGAGAAGTTGTTTCTTTTTTTTTTTTTGCAGTTTGGGAACTTGGGCAGAACGATCTCATCCAAAGTTTTTCCCCTTTGAAGTTCTGACATATCCTAGTTGGGTATCAGCCTCCTGTTTTCACCCTTCTCGTCTCTCCCCCAGCCAGGGCTCAGGATTTCACCTGTCCTCTCTGAAGGGGGTTTGATCTGGCCATGTCACCATCCCAGGCTCTGAAGGAAAACCCACGCTCTTCTGCTTTTGGAGACAGCTGAGGTGCATATGGGCATGGGGAGCCGGTGACACCGCGTTTGTCCCTGGAGGTAGACATAGGACATGCCAAACCATCACCTGGTGTTTTAGCTGGAGGCTCCCCAGAGGAGCTGGCAGCAAAGCCTGGGTGTGGGGTGCCCAGGTGTGGGGTCCAAAGGGCTACAAAGATGGTTAGTGGTTTGGAGCATCTCTCATATGAGGAAAGACTGAGGGACTTGGGTCTTTTTGGTCTAGAAAAAAGAAGACTGAGGGGGAATCTCATCAATACTTATATTTATGAGGGTGCCAGGGTGATGGGAACAGTCTTTTTTCAGTGGTGCCCAGTGATAGGACAAGAGGTAACGGGCGCAAACTTGAACATAGGAAGTTCCATCTTAGCATGAGGAGGAACTTCTTTCCTTTGAGGGTGGCAGAGCACTGGCACAGGCTGCCCAGAGAGGTTGTGGAGTCTCCCACACTGGAGACATTCAAAACCCACCTGGATGCCGTTCTGTGCAACCTGCTGTAGGTGTCCCTGCTGTGGCAGGGGGGTTGGACTTAGATGATCTCCAGAGGTCCCTTCCAACCCCCACCATTCTGTGATTCTGTCCGAGCCCCCCTGCTGTACAGGCTGGCCACCAGCCCTGTGCTGCTGCATGGCCGTGCCTCCGATGAAGGCTCCACTGACTCTTCCCCATGGTGCAATACAGAAATCTCTTTCGGAGAAGGAGAAGGAGAGAGGAGAAGGAGAGAGGAGAAGGAGAGAGGAGAAGGAGAGAGGAGAAGGAGAGAGGAGAAGGAGAGAGGAGAAGGAGAGAGGAGAAGGAGAGAGGAGAGGAATGTGGCAGCCTGGAAGGGGCGGATAGGCAGTGTGTGGCAGGGCAGGGGTTAAGCAGGGAGGGAGGGGGGCTGGCTGGCAGGAGGCAGAAGCAGGCAGAGATGCTGGGGTGGCTTTTCTTCTGTGCTCCCCTGCCAGAAGTGGGCAACGGGGACCCTCAGGAGGAACAAACTCCTTTTTTCATTCAGTCATCTCTGGACTCCACTGGCCATTTAAAAAGAAAGAAAAAATCAGGAGCACAAGTAGCACCTTCTTCCCACAGGACTCGGACAACAAAATACGACGGCCACAATTTAAGCCTTCTAAACACTTCTCCTCCCCACAACCCAAAACGCCATACCAGTTACTCCCGGTCCTGCCTGCCCAGGCAGCTGCTGGTGTGGCTGGGCTGGCAGCACGGCCGGGTCAGTGGGTTGGGAGTTGCCCCAGAGCAGGGGACGGAGCTGCGGAGGCCTCGGCGGGCCCAGGGCCGCGGCTCTCGCTCCCCCTTGCCCTGCCAGCGGCCGGCGGAGGGTGGGGGTCCCCGGCGTGCTCCCAGAGGGCATCTCCCCACGCTCAGCTGCGCGAGCGCTTCCAGCTTAGAAATGCTCGAGCCCTGCGCTTCGGCTGAGGGAGCAGAGAAATGAGAGAGTGTTTTGTCTCTCCCGGGGCTGCGGAGGAGAGGATCTCCCAGGTGTTGCCCACAGCAGCCCCCCAGCTTGTGGGGGGGATGGGGACAGCTGCAGCCCGGGGAGCCCCGCTCGGCAGCGGGCAGCTGAGTTGGGCTGTTAGCAGGGGCAGAGCAAACCTAAGCCCACCTGTGGGTGCTACCAGCAGGAGGTTCGTGGGATAGACTGTACGGTCACCCTCCGGACTGGGCTCTACAACTGCTTTTTGATTAACCCAGGGATAACCACCGTCCCGTGTCACCCGGATTCCTGCAGCAAAGATCCCGGGTTTCTCTGGCTTTGCAGAGCTTAACTAACCGTGCGGTACAATGGAAGATGCGCTAAACCCCAGAAGTTTGAAGGAACACTAAAACATGGATTCTGTGGTATTTTTAAAGGGTGTTGGCGTTTGGGCATGCGTTTCCCACTGCTCAGCGACGTGCAGCTTGCAGGCGCTGCACGGGTGCTCAGCGAGGAGGGGCCCTCCCCCCAGCACTGGGGTGGGCCGGGACAAGCGCGGGCTGAGAAATGGGGCTCAGCCCCTTCCCCGGGCTGAAGCAAGCTGGCTGCTCCTTCATCGTCTGCGCCCATGTGACGAAGAACCTGCTTGGTGTTTTAATTCCGGAACTGGACTCTCTGAAAACACATCTTCCCCTGCAGCGTCTGCTTGGGACCAGGTAGACCAGTCCTTAAGGATATCCCCGGGTACATGTGGCTACTCGTATATGTTCTGCATCTGTCAGTACTGCTATAGACTTCATAAACTCATTTATAGATCTATATAAAGTTGTTTAATCATCTTTCACCGATCCTCTTGCAAATCACCCACTGTCTTCCAAAGCTGGAACAGATCCAATAATAATAATAAAAAAAGATGGAACAAGAGTATTTATTAACCTCATCTTCATACATGGAAAGCTGAGATTAAATATTCTGTCCAAGGTTACCCACACAGGCTGAGGTAGGAACCAAATCCAGACCTCCTACATTCCCACATGTCAGGCGACTTTATCCCAGCGTGAATTTTCTTTTCCAGGGAATATTCTCACACACATCAATATCTAGACCAGTTGTTAACTCCCATAAGGTTTTGTCTTTTGAAGGTGTATTGTACTTGTCTCCTTCCTATGAAATCCTCCGATGGGTTGCTGCACGGGTTCCATTCTAGCCTCCAGCAGATGGAAATTAAACACACTGTAGATAAGACTGCCTGGAAATCTAGACTTTGAAAGGATGTTTTCTTTTAAAACAAGAAAAAAACCCCTACACTTCATGTTCCACTGTGAGTGGGAGCCCAGCACTAGGTTTTTGGGTTTTAGAGAAGCTTTGCTCTTGCTGCCTTTCCCCTTGAGTGCTAGCACCTAACGCGAGGGTACCAAACAGCCCCCAGGAGAGGAGGGCCAGGGCCACCCCAGCCACACAGCGACAGCCGCGGTCACTTGTGCTGCCATCGCCGCTCAAGCCGTTTTGGCATCAGCCACTTTAGTTATTACTTGTATTTGTTGTAAACTTACGAAGGACACCTGGACACAAGCAAGAAGCTTGCCTTCAGCTTGGCAAATAACTCCTCCTTACCTGCTCGAAAGAGACAGCAAGCCTGCCAGATGTTCCTTTGGCCGTGGTCCACCGGGACGAGGCCGGCATCTTCGCTGTTCGGACATCCGCTGATACCTGAGGAGGAAAGGCTTTGGGAAGTGAAATATAGGTTAGGACCTGTTTTCTCTGCTTTATTCCCCCCCCCCCCCCCCCCCCCCCTCTTCTGGCTGAGGAGAACGGAGCATTTGGTGCACTACCCCTGCGCAGCGTAAGAAGAAGAAAGCCCACGAGAACAAAGGGTGCTGAGCGGCAACTCCGTACCAGGCTAGGGGCAGCAGCCAGCGAAGTCAGTGTTCTGCTAATGGGAAGCTCGACTACCTGTAATTAACCTTCCTCTAAAGTGAATTAATTGCTCTGAATGAAGAAAAAGTGTTAGAGGTGTTCGTGCCCTGTGGAATTACACAAATAGTTCAGTCACACTGAAGATGTATTTGATGTACTGTTAAAATCTTGTGGATTTGGGTGGGGTTTTTTTTGGTTGTTTGGGTTTTTTTCTGTCTGCTTGGTTTGGTTTTTAAGAGACCAACTTCTGAGCTTGTTAAAGCCACAACCTTTAGAAATCCAAATTGGCAGCTCCAATTGAGATGATCCTCAAGCAGGAGGAGCTCAGCTGCAAAATAACCATGGGATTTGGGTTCTGGGATTTTTCAGTGCAAAAGTGATCGCCTTTCTGTTCTCTAGACGTTGTTCCTCTCTGCCCAGTCCTGCACCGAATCCAGTAGCCTGGAGAAAGGGGAAAAAAACTTGATATCTAGAGCAAGAAGCGGAAGGGAAATAGGAGCATTAGGAAAGCACAGTAGACTGTGAAAGTGGACAAGCAGGAGAGAGCAGCTGCCGACAAAGCCCTCCGTTCTGTTGCCATCCTGCCACAGTCCAGATCACGCCAAAACATCCCAGCAGCGCACATGAGAGAAGCGAACCAGTTGAATGTTCCCTGATGAAGGCGTTTCACGCATTTGTTGTGAGATTAGGTAGGAGACAATATTTGTAAAGATCTGGGTGCCTTGCCAGGGTAGCGGAACCACGTATCATCAACAGTGATTCAATAATCAACATTCAGTGGCTCTTCTTCCCTGCACTGCTGCGGGAGTTAGGCGGCTGCTTCTACACAACCTATAAGAGACAGCAGAGCCTCTGCAAATTATTAAAGAAATAAAGAAAAAGAAAAGAAAAGAAAAAAACTAAGAAACATCGGTTACCTTTAGCCATCCTTCAGTTTCTCTTCATCTCTGTGAGTTTACAAGGTTGAGAGGGTCAGCTTACAGTTATTGAAGAACTCCTGTAAACAAGCATCTCTCATAACCTTGGATCCACAAACCAAAGCAGTAAAAGACCGGCTAGCTATCATCATGCTGAGAACAGGAGCAAAAACGGAGCAGGGAAAAGGAGGGGTCCAAAGAGCCCATGGTTCCTCCACCTAGAGATCTGCAAGACCAGATTCTACACAGCACTGATCCCGAGTTTACGTATGTGTTTCTGTTTGGGATTTTTGTGGTTGTTTAGGGTTTTTTTCCCCTTCATTTAAAGCAAATATAAAGACCTACGCAAGCTCCTGTGATACACCTGTATGCAATTAAGGAGTTGTCTGTCCATACCTTCCTTCCTTTGTGGTGAGTCTTGGAAGACAAAGATACCAAAGCATCTGGGAGGGTAATCCTGCGCCTGCGCTGCTTACTGCTGATGCGATACTCCGTGTATCATGGGACTGGGCTGGCATGAGAAAATTCAGCCTAGAAGTTTTGGCAGATCATAAATTACTAAATTTGAGATGCTGCGCAGAGAAGATACATCCTGGTTGTAACGCAGTACTGGGAGGAGGATGAGGGTGGAATCCCAGATCGGGCTGGTGGAACAGTTATATCAAATATTGGTTCTTGGTGACCATAATTCTCCATTCTTAATCCCTAATGTATCAGACACCTTTGCAGTTGGAAAGCTCCACCAAAACCAATATTTTTTTTTTTTTATAAAAAGGGGGACAACACAGAAATAATTATTTTCTAAGTTTAAAAAGTAGTCTTAACACAGAAAGCACCACTGGCCTTTTTCAAAGTGGGAAGCTTATTTCCACCACAGCCGCTTGTTCTCCGAGAACTAACTTCAAGAAAGGTTCGCAGATCTTAGTTAATGAAGATGATCTTTAATGTTTTGCCAAATAAATTTTGTTGTTACTTTGCATGTGAAAGATATCCGCTATTAGATACCAAAGATGTACCCTTCAGTGGCTACCACAAGGGTTAAGAAACCATTCGGTGTAAGGTGGTCTCTCACTTCCTCGTGAAATTCAGCAACAGCCCTGCTCCAGTGGCTCACAGCCTTTTCCAGGCCACCAGTGCATCTCCCAATTTTTTTAACGAACGTTTAATCTTGCATATCTAAAGCAGGAGAAGGAAAAGTATTAAGGCTTATTTTTTTCCGGTCTAAGAACAAGTTTAACCCAAAACAAGGAAGTGTGATGATGGTATTCTTTGCGCTGTCTGGACACACTGCAGACGTATTTAAGGGAAACTCCACTTTTCACCTAAACTTGATCAAAGTGTTGTATGTACAGCTTTGTTCTGAGACGCAGAAAAGCAGTGCCCTGCCGAACCTAACAGGCCTTACCTGTCCGCACACAGAGGTAGTCCCACCTGAAATACTTTATGCAGAAGTCAAATGTAAGCAGAGAAAGAAATGGCATCTACAGACCCTGCAGATGGCGTGGCTCGAGTCTGCGCGTCACGTTCTCCTTCACCCTGCTGTTTAAGACAAGGGCGCTGACTGTGCGCACGAGGAAAATTTGTTCCCATCATTTGCCCAACCAAACAAAAAGTTGCTTTTGTAGGAAAGCAATAGAAAAACATTTATCCCAGATTGGTTTCCTTCTCTGGTCCAGAGAATCTACATTAGCTCTAGAGGACTGCAGCCACCAAACAGAGTGGACAAACAGCGAGGGGCGGCGGTGGTGCCAGCACGCCAAACTGCTCGTCCTCCGCCGAGCCACGCAACGGAAGGTGCTTTTCCAAAAAGCAGTCTTCAGCTGAGCAGGTGACACTTCTTCCGCATCATGCAGCGCCACAGTCAAATGCTTTGTAAGTACCGCAAGACCAAAGGCTTAATGTCATCACAGGTTCAAAGTGTAGTTACACAGGGCAAATGACAAAACGATAGACTTCATAAACTTCACCCGACGCACATCATCTTTATCCATACACACGCTCTCAGAAGTTATTTTGACCCAACATGTAAACCAGCACGGACATCTCTTAACTGTTGTCATCGGACGCAAATTTTCCATTACACAAAGTCTCAGCCCGCGCAGCAGCTGTTGTGAGCTTCTTGTGGCCGCTTCTTTGAAGCATTTGGGAGCAGAGTATGTTTAAGAGGCAGCATTGCCTTGCATTCTATATCCCAAGCCTAGAATTGAGGCTACACAAAAACCTAGAGGAGCTGTCGGGTTTATCTAAAGTCACTATTTAAATATTCCCGGCAATTCAATTGTGAATTTAAGCTTATGGTGTATTAGCACAAAGTAACACTAAGTTTGTTACTTAGTTTGATTTATTTTTACTTACTTTGTTGCAAGAATTTAGTATATGATCAGAATTCTGACTATGCCTGTAATCCCTTGCCTACGAGGAAAGAAAATATAGAAGTGACTAGAGAAAGTATGTATCTGTTTAACTAGCTGTGTTTAGAAACACAGTGTAAGAGTTACCCAGGCTATTTTCTTTCATGAACAGAATCAGGAGCTTATCTAAACCATATTCCTAAATCCATTCCCAACCAAGCAGAGACGAGGCTCTCATCCTTGGGGAGAACAAGCCACAGAAGTTACGGAAAACTGCTAACACGGAGACCTCTGCCCAACTGATCTCAGTTAAAAAAAAAACCCTACTACTACTACAAACACCAAACAAACCCCAAACCATGAATGAAGAAACAGCTAAAAATTATCCTTCCAATTTCAGGATTGATAGAATTAAAAGGTAATTTCTAAAGCTAACAGTTATTCATACATTACGTACACGTACATGTATGCTCAATACGGTAAGAATTACCACTTTCCCCTGTTCTTCAAGCGAACTACATCACATCGCTCACCATGAGGCACAAAACGCACCAGGTAACGCAACGCTGTTGCCACTTACAACTTTACACGGACTCGTCACAAATACGATCGTTAGGTGGTTAGGTCTAACTGTTGGAAGAAACAATGTCCAGGCCAAGGACCGAGACAGTCCTTTCTGGCTTCAGCTTCCAGGCAACAAATCTACTGAGCTACTGCTCTCTAGCTAATTACAACTTCTCAACCACTGACAATTACAGGCCACAAATGCCATAACCTGGCAAGAAGTCACCACCTGTGTCTCGCTTCCTATTACTGCAATTCCCCAAGCCCGAATGCCACCCCCAGCCAGCCCTGCAGCTATTTCCCATCCTTGGGCATCCAGCTGCCTCACTATTTCTGCACACTACGCCCCTTAATTTTGAAAGGACAAAACCAAAATTAAAATTACCCCCAGTTTTTCGTGATTGGACTTTAGCATTTCACTTTAAAGGGAACAACTTTCTTAACACTTCCTAATTTGTCTGGATCACCAGTGAAATCAGAGGTGGAAGGTTATTTGTTGAACTTCAGTGTTTCAGGTCCTTTTTGCTTTCATTTTACCAAGAGTCTTAAACTACAATTTATGGATAAAACATAACGGATAAAAAGTATTGAGTAATAACTATTAAGTTAGAACTTGTTTTGTCACGAGTTTCTCCTGGCATAGCTTATCAAGCCTTAAAAGAGTTGGATGTGTTTGCGTTTCTTTTAATTATTTGTAAATAGTTCCTGGCACTGACATTCTGAAACAGCCTCTTAAAAATTACGACAAACTCCTTTGGTGGCATTCCCTGACAATCAGGATGGAATTATTTTTGTTGCGAGGGCTTTGTAGTCCAATTCCTTTTGCTGTGCCAACACTGACATTCAACCAGCCACATGGGGAGTTATTTCAGAGGGCAAAACTTGCCAGAAACCTAAACAAAGTCCACAGTGTTTCTCTCCTTAAGCCATCGCACCGCAGCACCAGCAAGCGCCAAAGATGGCACAAGAGGAAGCTGGACTACCCGCGCCGCTTAGCCATCCCGTACACATGCATGCTGATTCTCCGGGAAGACAAGGCTCCCGAGAAGACAGATAAATGCTGACTTCATTATCCATACAGCAATATCAACTCTTATTTAACCTATATTGCAAGTTGACGTGAAAAGCAGAACACAAGACACGAAACCACTGCTCAGTGGAATTAACTTTTATTGAGGGGGAAAAAAGGTTTACACATAGGTTTTTCCATCCATACTTTCAAAACTCCAAAAAGGACTGGAAACAAAACTTGTTTAATCATTATTGCAATACCAAAAAGTTGGTGGTTTATGTTGTTGTTTAAATGAACAGCAAATTATATAACTAATTGCTACGTTCAATAAATATTTTTTGTCCTGCACTGATTAAGGGGAAATATTCAACCAAGTACAATAAAACCCCCTGGGTTTTTACAGTGCTATCTTCAAATGTTATCCACTGTGTAGCAGTCCAGAAACTTTATCTATAAAACACAGCCTTAATTTGAGTGTACAGGGATCTATTTTCCCAGTCAGCCAAATACCAAATTTTGCTCTAGCTCAAATAGTCTACACTCAAAGCAACTACCTGACCAAAAAAACAAAATCCTCTGGTTCATGACTATCTAAGTAAATTTGTCATTACAGAAAAGGCTCAAAATCGTTACTTGTTTATCAAAGTAATAGGTAAACATTTTAACAGAAAGACTAACGAGTTACTTGGAAATGCAGGTTTATATTAAAGTATCCGAGTGTGTATATTACATATGACATGCAAGCTTTAAAAATATCAATCCTCTCTTCTGATTAGTCAGGAGTCCAATTGTTTTAAAATAAAAAATAGGAATGACTTCCAAAATGTATCAGCACTTTGGGTTCTCTATTTCATTTTACTTAAGATGTTTTACTACACAAAAACTACAACAATTACAATATTTAAGAGTATTACAATAAGGAGGGATGGAAAATAGGAATACTTCAACCGAAAATATGTATATTCTAAATGAACCAAAGATTTGTAAAAGAGCTGGATGGAGGACAAGGAAGGGAAGGAAAGCAGTAGGGAAGCTAAGGTCTGAACTTTGTATTTAAAAATCATGTCCTCAACTGTAACTCTTCGGATCTTCAGTAGCGCCCTGGGAAAAAAAAAAAGATGACACGATTACTATAAACTAACTGTACACAGAGCAACTCGGCTTTAATGTGCCCAGCTTTTTTAATTTCACATCCAGAATTTCTATTGATTGATTAATACTAGTAACAACAAGGTTTACGCCAACCAGATTCTATTTATTCAGTTGTATTTACTTACTTGGACTATAGGAACGGGATCTTGATCGTGATCGGTATCGACTATAATAAGGCGATGGTGATCGTCTCCTTTAAAGGAAATTAAAAAAGAAACCCAACATCCATTATGAAAGAAGCCTTATTCACATCACTTCTACAGAACAGAACCATTTCCTTAGCACTGAAAGACTTGGCCTGCATGAATGATTTCAGCTTTATTTGGCTGTGGCTTACAGTTATTTAACAAATGCTTTTATATTTCTCTATTTGATGAGTTTAAAACTTTAAGACATTCCCAGGCACAGAATTTAATAAACTCTCACTAGTCTTGCAAACACATGAAGTGCTTTTACAGATGCCTACAATTCATGTTGAACAACACTCTCTGAAATTAGATAACTTTCAAAACTGTGAGATGGTTATGAAATGTCAAGCATTAAAAATCCTATCTACAAATAACCCCTTTTTAAACAGCACTGTGTGTCAGCTGTCCCTGGTTCTATATACAGCATGGAAAAATGAGTTCCCTTTCTATCTGTCCGCTAAATTTGTAGGGCACATTCTCTACCTCCTTCAGGTAGGAAAATTAACCCTTTACCCAACTGTTTACTGTAAAACTGAATTACATAAACACTGAAGACTAGGACTACTTAAATACCACAAAACCTAATGTAATGAGGCTCTAACACATAGCAAGCACGTATGCAGAATCTTGCTACAAACTGAGTAACATCTTTTGTAGCCTAACTTTTCAGTTTTCCCAACAAATCCACTGCTCTACAGAAATAAAATAAAAATAGGTACCTGTATCTGTAGTCATATTCTTCGTATCTGTCATATCCTCTGTCATACCCCCTATCATAATATGAGTCACGGCGACGACCTGCTCCACCGCCACCACCTCCTCCACTGCTATTAGAGAAAAAGCAAAAAAAAATTACTTTAGATAGCTACTCTTCATCTTGATTTCAATTATTTAAGTGTTTTGTAAGAGTTCTTGTAAATCAGACACTTAAGACTATGCCATGAAACAATGAAACATTTAAAGAAAAACACCATCAAAAAAACCCAGAAAACCCACCAGCAATTTGAGCCCTAATTCCCATCGAAATCAAAGGCAAATAGGCACCTTTGTGTTTCAGCAAGCTAAGGGTGCATTAACTGACTGTGCTAGATATATATATTTAAAGTAACTCCTTTGGCACTTTTTTTTTATAAATAAACTACAGTAGGATTTAATAGTAGAAGTGAACCACAGTAACGCATTCTTTAGATTAGTAACTTTGGGATAAAATACAATTGGTATAACTCTAAAGTAATAAAAATAAAGTATCAGTAGCTCTATTTCTTCAACCAGACTCCAAACATTCAGTTTGTATCAATTTTAGTCCCATTACAGGAAATGAGTGAAGTCCTTACTGTGTCGGCCTGCCCATGTAGATGCCTGGGGTGGGTGTATGCGCTCTCTTGGTGATTGAGTAATCCACCCGAATCCTCCTGCCATCCAGCTCCATACCGTTTGCATGCTCCATTGCCTGCAGGAGAGACAAGGAACAGGGACGTGAAACCTGCAACCTACTGGTAACTATGGAAGGCTACGTACAAATCACATTATTTTCCATCAGAAAACCAAGCCCTGAACTTGCTTTATTTAGACTGGTTACTAGTGCCCCACTGTGGCGAATGGCTCCTATCTGTCCCCCAGCCCCGTTTGCCGGCTGTGTTACAGGACCGCACTGGGGTGTCGGAGTAACGTGACACGCAATCCCTTCTTAAGAGAGCACGGTGCTAACCACTAACAGTCACTTTCCCTAGACTTTCGCCTTCTACCCATCAGAAAGGTAACCTGAAAGTCAAAACAGCTTTTTCTGAGAAGTGCATCTTTCCTACCGCCGTCTCTGACCCAGAGGGGACGGGCGGATTCAAAAGCTGTGCAAAACAGTGGCTTCCTGTAGGGTGCATATGGCCGGATTACTGCTAGTCGGCTGCCATTTCATGCTCTCCCAGCCTCCTGCCATCTCCCTTACAAGGACCTACTCCAGCAGAGCTTAGTAAAATGGCGGGTTCAGCCTACATGGATACCTAATTACAACCTTCCTCCCCACTCACTCTCACAATAGCAGCTCGCTACAGCGATACACAGAAGGGTCTGTGCTGGAGAAGCCTGTGCCTTCAGACCCGCCCGCAGCCCCTGCACACACTCACTGGGTGTTCCAGCCCCTGCTTCTCCAGCCTTTGAGAATCAATACAATGGCCTTTCACTAACTCAAAAATCATCAAAATAGTTTTTTCAAAGGAGCTCAGCGTACTTTTGAGAATGATAAGCATGCAATAGTAACTTTAAAAAAAAAAAAAAAGAAAAAACACACAAACCCACAACCTTATGAATTTAACAAACATTTAATGCTGGACTTACAAGCTGTTAAAATTTGCAAAGCAAAATTTTTTTGATCCTTCCATCAGCTGCTCTAGGATCTCTGAAATACTAGTACACACCACTTAATTCGTGACACTAAGCACAGCATTTAGCCCAACATACATTATTTTAATTTTTCATGTGTGGAGAAGAGACACTTACAATCTTGAGTTAAAGAACACAACCACTTTGCTATTACTAAACTGCGAGGAACAATATGCAACCTCAAAACCTGAAGGCGCCTCTAAGAAAAAGCTTTTTTTTTCCCCTTCTTTTTTAAAATCATGAAACAAACAACTATTCAGAAACATAACTTTTTTGCAGCTCTGTAACGGGAGCCTTATTGAATTAACATACAAGTTATAGAGGATGAAACAAAAACCTGACACCCACATGATTTAACTAACTGTGATGTTCCCAAACTGGGTGACTGAATTATCACTAACCTATTTAACTTACACCTAGTTTGTGTTTTAATCATGCTCTTTATAGCTATACTATGTCGCCACCTAGTGAGTTCTGTTCCCATACAAAAATACAACGACATTTAGCTAACTGCAAGCCAGAACCAAAGTGCAATTGAAGTCTTTCAACATACACTAAAGTGTGTTTTGTGAACAAAACATGATCCTTAGCTTTAGGTTTCTAGCCTTGAGATTTTTTTGTTTTTTTTAAAGTCCTGTTCCACAAGCATGATCTAAATGGAAATAAATCTGTGCACACATCCTAGGAACATATGCGGGCACAAACCTAAAAATGAAGGCTGCAAATAGCTAGCTGAAAAATTAGCTTCATGATGAAAAGAGTATTTCTGGAAATACAGCAATATGCAAGGTGTCTTGAAAGGTTAGGAATTTTCTGCTTCGTGGCATTTTTATGTCCAATCAACAACTTGCAGAGTAACAAGCTTAGCTGACAAGAAGCCACCTCAAATCCAGAACATCTGGTAGACGTGTCTTAACTAAAAGAACAAACATCTCTTTAAGAGGAAGATTTCTTTGACACAGGGAGCAGCAGAGAGAAGATGAACATACCAGCAAGGCAGCTGAATTGTTAAATTTTGAGACTTGATCACTTGTTTTGGAAGTAACGAATATGTTACATTACAGTAACTAAAGATTAGTTCATAGTTACCAGTCTGCATGAAACTCATATCCTGGTCACAACATCTAATGACCTACGCAATATTAAAACTTCAGTTTTCTTAGCTTTTAACAGTTGCTAGTAATAACTGCCAACTAAAAATTTAAAAATAACAACACTCTTTAATAGATATACAGACATAATAAAGCCTTTTACAGCTCTGACCACATCCCCAAAATGTAGAAAAGCCAAAACCTACCACAAGCCACTACAAATCTAACAATAATTGATAATATCATTCACATTCAGTCACTAGCAACTGGAAATTCCTTCCAAAGAGGTTTTCAAATTCTCTGTATCATTCTTAATGCGCACATCTCAAGCCTTTGAAATAAAGTACTTAATTTGACATTACTAGCTAACAACTGCTGCAATATGACCAAACGCCCCTGTTGACAACCTGGTTTCAAACAAGTGATACAACAGTATTTGTTTTGTACAAAGGCTGTAAAAACATATCAGTGATACTACTGACATTTTTGCATTTTCTTTACAGTTAAAACAGTTTATAAAAAAATTTTGCATTTCACAATTTTATTAGACTAGCATGTCGTATTCAAAACAAGTTTCAGTTTGCTTTTCTTGCTGTTTTCGGGTATGCATGAATGCTGTGTTAAGAACATTTAAATGCCAAAGGGAAAAAAATTGTACATTCACTCTGAGAATGCAGAAGACGTTCTGAAATACTGTTTAAAAGACAGAAGTGTATTTTTCAGACCATCAAGTGAAACATTTTGACAGTAAGCAAGCAAGCGAACAGGATTCCTATAAACATGCACTATTAGTTTTGGTTGCAAATTCTAAGGAAAAAATGACCTTTTCGGTCAGAATACACGTCTGTATGTTTGCAGTCAGAAAACAGAGAATAAGCATTGGGAATGGCACAGGTAATAATTCGATCCTAGGTTACAGTTTTAAACCTGCAGCAGTCTATCCCTAATAACAGAACTCTTGCAAATTATTATCTGTAAGGTGTTACTTACTACAGGATCACAGTCTCCAGTGACTCAAAACAGTTAGAAGGCAAGCATTAAATTGAACAAATTTCCATTTCATTTGGCATTTATTACAGTATGTGATGTTTTCTACATGTAATAGCATTTAGGTAGACTAAAATTTGGAAATACTGAACTTTTAACTGTATGCACAAACTTACACAGGTAGCAGTTAAGCAATCAATGATTCACTGAAAGAAATAAAACAATCTTTCAGTCTGGATAATGCCACAAAGGGCAGCCTGGACAAGGAAATAACGTGAAAAATTTCTGCAACCTGCACTGTAGTCACTGGGGAAAGGGTGTGCGGAGGAATGGGGAAGAAGGGAGGGAAAAGAACTTGACAGAGCTGATGTCACAGTCACTTTACATTTCTACTATGGAGTTCAAGATACCATTTGTATTGTACAGAAGATCATCAAGCCTTCGTTTCAACTGCACCTAGCTGCTTTGAATTACTTTACTAACGTGACATCACTGTTAAGTTAGTGAAGTAGAGACTGAGTACACCTGAACAGTCAAACAAGAGCAACTCATATTGGGACTCATTTTGAAAATGTATTTTCATGATTTAAGAAGAACTGTATAACATACTGGATTTTTTGTTCGCTGTGTTTTTTGGGGGTTTCTTGTTTGTTTGTTTCTTACTTAAGTCCTTCCCATATTGTACTTAGTGTCACCAACAAAAGCAGCATCTCCACTGTATCACAGGTACAGCATGGGATGAACAGACATAATAGATTAGCTTCCCCCCTCCCCAGCATACTGATATCACTAGTTTAGGTCTGGATTTAATGAGGAGATCTGAAAGGACATTCTGGGGAAAAAAATAATCTGATGGATGAAAAAAGAAACAAACACGCAGCTCTTTCTGCCAAGTTGAATTCAAGTGTTTGTTTCAGCTTCGAACAGGAGTCAATTTATATTCTCTAGTTTCAGGTTTTGTTTTTTAAACTATTAGAATACTGTTGTCCTGGTTTGCGCGACACACTGCTAATTTCTCTTCGACTACTTGGGAAGACTGCACTTTTAGAAGAGACTAGTGCCTGAATTTGTGATAATATTTACTTTGTAGCCAGCTATGGTGTGTGGGTTTCAAGGCCTCAGTGTTTTCGAGCTTGCCAGGTGCAGGGATGAGGGGGAGCGATATCTGAGCACTTTACCCAAGCTGCCCAACAGGGTTATTTCACACAACGAATGTCACATTCCATATAAATTAGCAAGTTTGCAGCAAAGTTCTCTCTCTCCCTTGATGGCTGCCATCCTGAGAACTTCGTGCCCTGGTGCCAGATCCCTGAGGCCTTCCCTTCCTCCCGAAGCTGCAGCGCTCGCAGTGTCTGACATTTGCTGTCCACTGCTGGGAGTGCACAGCTTCCTATGGATATAGTTGGCCGAGTATAATCTTTGTATATTTTGTATTGGTATCAGGATCCATATTGGTTCTTTAGTGCTATTAATGTTAATAATCTAATCTTACTCTATTAAATCTGTTTATATTTCAGCTCCCAGGTTTCCATGTTTCCCCCCCCCCCCTATTCCACTTCCCATGTGTGGAGGGGTCATCAGGTGATAGAATGATTGTCTAAACAATAAATTGTTTTGGGTTTCTCAAACCATAACAAATGTCAATGATTTTTTTAATATATAAATTTCTGTGCTTAAACGTCTATTGATTAAATGCATTCTCTTTAAAGCATACTTTAAAGAGTTTCAGAGTCAAGAAATACAGCATTTTAGAGAACCAGAATGAGTAACTGGATATGTTTCTGTGAGTACTAGCAATTTCATGGTATTTCAGAGTCTCCAGAAGTCTGTAACTTGTAAGTCCAAACATTTGAGACCTTCCTGTGTTCTTTTCTGTTATATCAAGAGTCCCTTTTGATACCACAAACAATACTTAAAACATTTCTTCAACAAGCTACAGGAGTAGTTTTGGTCAATAACGATACTTCTAAGCTGGTGTGCTTGCACCACAGATTAAATGCCTTGCAAATTAAAATGAAAAACCCTGTTATTATTCCGGTGGTCTTTGGCAATTGAATTATGTTAATAGTTCAGGTAGCAATGAAGACAAACTTTATACAGGCAAACAACCACTACTTCAGAAAAGGGTTCTGAAAGATGGTCAAAACTATAAAGAGCATATAACTAGCATTAGAAAATTCCGTATTGCCAACAGCTGCTGTAGCCAATGCTTCTCAGACAAGTTCTTGCTACAGACACATAGTACATTCACAGTAGCCTCAGTTTAAACAACAACTAATACTTCATATTCTGAGTTACTGAAAAGCTGGATAGTGGCATATGAAATCCCTGGTAACTGTACTAAGAATCATCTCCCTAGAACAGACAGCACTTTTTACTCATAACCCTCTCAATTTACCGTTAATCCTGAGATAATCAATCCCCTCACAACCTTTTTTTTTTTCTCTCTCATCCCAGTGCATAAAAGTTTGTGTCCCTCTAATCACAGGAAGAAAATCCTAATGTGACAGGCAGGTGAATATGCTCTACAATCTAGCAAAAATATTGCACAACTGCAATATTAAAACACTAGCTCAGTGCCAGTGTTGCCCATACCGAAAACTACATAAGAACACACACTAATCTTGAGAAACAGGCTGTCAACAGATGTTTACAGATCTTGCCGTTTGCATAATGTTGCACACGTGGTTCTGAAGACTTAGCACATGTAGTTCTGAAGACCAACATAAGACAAGACACTGCAACACACAAGGCAAACAAGCAGTACCAAATATTACCTAGAAAAGTGTTTTGTTTTTTAAGGAAAACAACATAACTTCACAAAAAATTAAAACCACTACACCATAAGACAACACCCTTTCTTCTAGAAAAAAGGTAGGTAATACATAAGCTTTTCAAATAGGCTTTGACCAAGCACACCAAAAAACACTAACACAGCAAAAGCTCAGGTTTTCTGGACAAGCAACTGTCAATCCTTAACATTTATTGTCTGCTATTGCATTTTGAACTAAAGACAGTGTCCACGACCATTTTTAATATGGGTCAGAACATAATCTAGACAAGTGCTATCTTGCAAACACTAGACCATTGCAATAAGAGACACTTGAGGGAAAAGGAGCCTTCTGTCAGACCATAAATTTTCATCTTAATCTCAGCAAAGTTTCAAAACAGAGTAAGGAGATTCCACAAGAACTCTCCTTTGGAATGGATACCGTGCACCCAACATTTCTTTCCCAGTCCTGTTAAGGTGGAATGACTGAAGTGACTGTGATGCTGTGACAGCTGCTCTACCTAGTAGTTATCAAAAGCTAAATCTCTGATCCTCTTTATAACCAAGATGATAATAAACAGCTAATGACAAGGCTGCTATAATGTCATAATCAATCTGAAGTTCTGAAAGTCTAAAACAGCCTAAAAAGAAACTTTACCACCTCCCCTTTGTTATTTTTAGGACCCTACAAAGTATCACCTTTGAAAACCACTCTTTTACATTGCCTTTGGACTTCCACCAGATTGAGCCAGCTAAGAATTCAGAATACCTTAAGCACCATATAGAGCTAGAAACATTGCATCACTTGGCTTCAGAATCTTGACACATGGCAACATTTTAACGAGCTCAATAACTGATCCAATTTGTAAGAATGGTAACCAGTGAGTACAAAGATCCTGCGGGATTTCAGCTGCAACAGAATCCACACCATACTGATACTGACTCATCTTAAACCAAGTTATGGAAGTTTAAACATAACTACTCCCAATTCATTTGGTGTCAAATTTTAGTATTAACGGTGTTTGAGAGCATGTCAGCTGAGAGGCTTCCTTCCTAGTGTTACCTCTCTTGGAAGGACAATAGTGAAGATAATGGGAAATACTAATTTTTTTTTTGAGTTCTACACATATTTAATCCATCTATGTCTGCTTTAAGAAGGCTGGAATTTAGTTCAACATCTCATCTAGAGTTCTATATTCTCTTTATTTGGAGGTTTAGGGTGTTGGGGTTTGGGTTTTTTTTGGGGGAAGGAAAGGTGTTTACTCAGATTGCTGTTATGCATACTCATCTTTTCAGATCTGATCTATCTTCCACACAGAGAATTACTTCATGTCTTTCAGTGTTCTCCTACAGAGCCTGTCAGAGTTTCACACCTATAGCTGTACCTCCTTTTTCTACTAGTACTAGCTGCCACTTATTGCCATCTCCAAATCTATCCTCAAGGCCCATGAAATCAAGTCAAGTAAACAAGTTTTTCTCCTGTCCTCTTTGCCAAAGTATTTCAGTTATGTAAATTTCAAGTGTTGGTAGGTTTTGCATCCCTTCCCCCTCTTAACGTACCAGCCCATTGGGGAGAAAAAAAAATGGATTTAATTACATTCCCAATTATTTAAGTTTCTGCTTGAGGTGCTATCTTTATTTCTGTATTTCTGACTGCAAGTAATACTCCATTTTTTTTTCTTGGCATTCCAGTTTTGCAGTATCTGTCAAAACAGCTTTATACTAAACAAATTACTTCATGCTATTTACACGGAACATTTTAAGAAATGCATGGTGTCATGCATGACCATTTCCCATGGCAACTAGGAAAAACCTCACTTCTAAAGATGTATGAAGTTGTAAAGTACACAAGACTGGCACGTGAATGTTACAGGAAATTGTGCGCAAGTATTTTGGATGTTAAATATTCTACAAAAAAAAGTCACATTTTCAAAATCCCATCAAAAAAGAAATAAAGAGCTAAAAGTTAGAAGACAGTAGGCCACTAAAGATGGATATACAGCTATCTACTCCATTAATTCATCTCTCAACCTGTCAAAGTGACAGTGGGAAAATACAGAAGGGATAGTAACGGAAGTTTTCTGCCCTTTTACTTACCCCTACAACCACCACACATGTATACATCTACAAATCCTGCTCTTCCCATAAATTCTGTTGCATCGTACCATAAATCAGTAAAAGATCAGAACTGAGTCTACTCCAACTCATGCATGAAACATTATTTTTTCTCATTAAAATATCAACTAGCATCAGTTTTCACTTTTCAGCTACCGACAGTAGGTTCCACAGCTGCCACCCTCCCTCCCTTCGATGCTAAGTGAGAAGAATCATAACCAAGCATTACGAATATACTTATCTAATGTAAACAGAATCAAGCAGCAAATCTGAAACATCTGCCAAAGACTATTGGTCCATGAACAAGATGCTTGAAGTTTGTGACTCAGTTTGCCCAAAAGAAAGAGATAAACCCACAGTGAAGGCTTACAGAATTATTTTTTTTAAAAAAGGATGTCTTTACTTTTAACAGCAATTTCATCTACAAATGTCAGTAAATGTAGTAAAGCTCACAGTACCCTTAAACAGATTAAAAAAGTACTGCTTACTGTGGTGAACCATAATATAGGGTGCTGTTCATATTCTTTGATTCTCTCCTTATAGATCAATTATACTAACAGCTCAGTTCAACTCTGAACAGCTATCTGTATAGCTAGCAAAGTCACAGACCAAGGCACGAATCAAGACAAAACCCACTATATTTCAAGTGTACAATGACATGCTTTTAGAGAAGAATGGGAAAGTACAGAGAATCTTCAGAATTTTGACAGATACAGAAAACTTCTTTGAAAAGTTAACTTTCAAAATACTTCAAAAATACTAGGAGGCTTCTATGTCTGTCTAAAGATTTACTTTCATTTTGAAGTAACAGACGAAAATCAAAGCACAACGCTCATCAGTGATTCAATACAGACAGCTCACACTCAAAATTTGCCCAAGCATCTGAACATTGAACTAAAATGTTTCATCTGTTAAAAGTGTCATGCTGTTCGAATAAAATATTCTAAATTAATCTCACTGTGAGAACCTGCTAGTGAATACACACTCAACAACATTTTTGGTTTGTTCCCCCCCCCCCCCCGAGATACTCATGAAGACTGCACAAAAAGCCCACCTGTTAAAAGTAGTAAAGCATGAATTTACCTCTTTAGAATCATCAATTCTTTCAAAATAAACGAAAGCAAATCCTCTTGATCGTCCAGTCCGTTGATCATAAACAACATTGACACCAGTCAAAGGTCCATAACGGGAAAAGACTTCACGCAAATCTCTCTCAGTAGTATACAAACTGAGACCAAACACTCCAAGACACGTATTAGGATCTGGGTTAGCCTGGTAAGACAAATGTTCAACTCCAATTAAGTTTATAAAAAACAAGCTACATATTCTCATATCAAAATTCATCAATTACTAAAAATTTTAATCTGAAGAAAACTAAACACAGTTTAATACAAAGCTTACTACTTCAACAGTAATCATTCCAATCGTAAGACCTTTTCAAAAAGCAACTCTTTAATGACTTTTGGGGGTTTTTTTTAGAAAAAAGACAAAGACAAACTTCTTATGTTGGTGAAAAACTCCGTTGATAAAATTAAGCATTCTGATTACAGAAAAGCTATAGAATAACAGGAACCTATCTTATTAATATTTCAGACCCGAATCACCAACAAGCTGCAGACATGACACACAAGTCTGTGCTAAGAACAGGTCAGCCAGGCTCAACTCCCACCTTCAGCCTTTCTGCACGGTCACCACTGGAACCAAGGAGTGCATGCTGCCTCCAGTTCCACACACCAAATGCATTTGAGCCCTTAAGTGGGGACAGCTGAACTCTAAAATATAGCTTCTAACAAAACTTCGCCCCTCCCCCAACATTTCCCATACAACTATACTGAAGGTCATTATTTACATTTGAAAGTTTATTTTAGTATACTTGTAAACTGGATGAAAATCACCAGCTTCTTTCAACTAGATAGTAAGAACTGCTGAAGGCCATTTCTGTGAAACTGTAATCCAAAAGCGTTCACACTTATCTAGAGCAAGACTCTTGATTCTTTAACATGATGTGGGATACAGATCTACTTCATACATTTAACTTCAACCAAAGGAAGTCAAACATGAAATTGTACAACTGTACAAGGTACAATTTCTCTATTAGGTTCAAGGTTTCTCTACATTCCAGAGAGTTCATCTAATGCCAATTCCACTGTAAGAATTATTTTGATCAAAATTAACATTTTTTTCAGCTAAGCTTCTGGCACCTGTTATACTAGATGCAGCAATTTACAATGGCAGCAACAAGCATAGGGATTTAATGTTTCTGCTAAAGTAATAACTGGAAGTTGACACACCTGAAATTTGTATTTCAGTTTCAGATTTTCAAAGCCACTGATGAACAGTAATTTATGCCTCAGAGCTTGCCTTTCAAAGGCAGCCTGATTCAAAGAACGAACAGGTTTAGATCTTCTGTCATGTTCTTTTCAGAGAACTGTTTTGTTCAGGAATCCATTGTGAAAATAAGATGCCCAAACTACTCATATACTTGAAGTTTCTGTCTTTCCATTTGTCAAATTTCAAACTTTTGTTTTAAGACATGAATCCTCTACAATTCCTCATTATAGTTGAAGGGCACAACAAAAACTGGCAGTTTGTCATTTGAAAGTTCTAATTAATACAGGTTTAGGTTTCTTTTTTACTCCGTATTTCAACCTATCTGATAATTCAGTGGCATTAACAGCTGTACTCCTTTTATTACTGGAACTCTTTGAGTCTTAATGAAAACTGTCTTTTAAATCATCATTTGGACAAGTGCCTCCACACAGTACATATCAGTATTGTCCCTTTTTTACATCCCTTTTACACTTAAACCCTACTACCTTTCCTGAGGCAAGAGAAGTACCGAGAATCAGTCTGCACACCCTAAGTGACAAGTGACAGTCACATCACCACTGGAAGGACTAAACTGACTGTGGAGGACTAAAAGACAGCTTTTATATTAGGTTTTTGTACTGCCTCCCATCAACACAGTACGCAAGCTCTCTCTACAAGATCAGACGTGGCAAAATGGCTACAGATTTTGCTGGTATCTTTAGGACCTCGCTATTTAGGGGATTCAAATGCAGTTGATTTCAGTTTCATTTTGACACTACTAGAACTACTCCTTAGAGTTAATGTGAAATACACTGTGCAAACAAGTTTCATTTTTCACAGAGTAATTTCCAAGGCAAAAAGACGTCTTCAAAGAGCAAAATATTCTAAAATTTCCTAAAGTAATAAAGTGGATTCATTCATCTTTCACCAGGAAATCTGCTAACCCTTTTGAAGTTCAGTTATTCCTGCCAATTTTTCAAGACATTAGATTCATATTTACATCATGATTACACACTGGCAACAATCCACAAAAAGCGTTAACTATGAACATTGCTTCACAACAGCCTAAGCCACTGTACGTTCGCACTGTTGTAGTCTTGCCCTTTTCCACACATTCTTGTCTTCTCCCTCGCATTGGTATTATCTGGTCCTGGTGAGTTGCTTCACCAAGGTAAGCCTGCAAAAAAAACTATACTCTTTTTGACAGGTTTAGTAAAAAACTCAGAGAAACTAAACCAGATTAAAACAAAAAGGATCAGAAAAGTACCCTGGCCCTCACAAAGGAAGAGGCAGACCTGTGTGTAACAGCACTCATTTAGATCCGCCTGAAGTGATGTGGAACCAGAAGCTAAGGCACTCAAATGAACTATAAGGAAGGCCATTGGGAGAAGTCTCTCAGAATGACATAAGATTAGTATCTTAGATCTGAGTTGGTGTACCTATACTTCCCTCCTGTCCATACAGAGATACTCCTCATTTACATTTTGAAAGGCTTACTGATCCTTTTCGTAACTGTAAATTTTTCTAGTCTATTAAGATTTACACATTAGCTAATAACACATGGGTTTATTTCTCCAAGTTAAACCAAATTAATTACTCAGAGGTATAAAAATCACAAGCAACCTTCAACATGCTATGCTATATGTTATAAGCAAATAAACACTTGAGAATTTTATTCTTTGGCTCCTCTAGTCCACCTCATCAATTCAGGTTGCAAGCATGCACAGTAAAGGTCTCGATTGTGAAGGGTACACATACTTGGAACTGTAACAAAAAGAAAATGAGAAGGGTTCAACTTCTAGAGCAGAGGGAAGCAGATGTCACCCCATCTACACTTACTGACTTGCAACGATATGGTTTTCAATGAATTTCTACAACTGCCCTGCCAGTTGCAGGCCCAAGAAATAAGTGCCCAGCACAGAGGTTGCTGCCTTTGCTGCCTGCCCCCTGTTCCCATATCCTCCAGTAACAAGACAGCAGGCCAAATTCAGCCTGCAGGTAACCTGGACTACACTGATGCAGGCAGCAATTGTTTTGTTGATACTCAGCCTTGATGAACATGACATACTCTGCTGCCAGTGTGCCTTCTCCTGTTGGACATTGGAGAATGACTACGGCTCCTTCGACGACGGTATTCTGGTGTGTACGATCTGCTTCGAGAACGTCTCCTATGGGAATGAGAATGGGAATGGGATCTGGAACGAGTGTAACGTCTGTGCGAATGTCTTCTGGACCTGGATCTTCAACAAAGAGAAAGCTTTTAGTTAGCACATAATGTACATAATGTATTGATTTGTAAGCCTCACATTTCCTAGAGAAAAATGTATTTTTAAGAGGCTTTCTACAATTAAAATAGTTAAGTTTCTTCTACTTTGCACATCTAAGGATTGCGCAGATCCCTAATAACCTGCTTGGTAGCACAGTTTGTGAGAGTGCTTCTGGCATACAATAAGGATTACATTCATGACAGTTTTCGGGAAGTTGAAAGTTTAAACTTATATCAGCTTGGCTGCACACGTAACTAACACTTGCTCAATGATACAGAAACCAGACATACCACACTACAAAATACTGTCTTGGCTGAAAATTGGAAACATCTAGCAGCACTACAGCGCTGCAGTATCTAACAAATGAAGCTCACCTAGGCTTGAAAATTGTTCAAGACCAAAGACCACCTAGCCAATGATAAGCTCAGCTTTAAACAGGCATCATTTCATCAAAGTTGCATGATTTCATACAGGCATTATATCCTAACAACAGGTAGTTAGTTATCTGGCTAAACACTGCAAGAAGAGATGCTGTAACATTAGGCTGAACTTTAGGAATTAATTCAGAGCACAAGAACTCTTTTTCAGCTACCCTGGTATATATAAAGTGTATAAATAGGGAAGACGGACTACCGATCTCTCCCAAGAACTGGGGAAGAGGAACAACATAATACCGTGCAATTCCTCTTTCCCCTCCAGAGCTACAAATGCTGTTTTCTGTTTTCTCTCTCCATTGATGAAAGAAGGATGCAGTAGCTCTCCCCATTTTCACCAGTATGATGGTACAAAGGAAGAGAGAAGATAGGTAGTATAAGCCAGGTAATATTTATCACATATAAAGAGGAAAAAAAAAAAAAGACAGACATTCCTCCTCTACTCTGAGCAAGCTCTCTCAGAACTAAGAACTATAAAACTGCCTCTGCACACACACGCTTGGGCAGAGAGAAGAACATGTGCAGTATTGAAAAACTAACTTAAACCTTAAAGCTCCCATAAATCAAGATGCTATCCATGCCTAATTTAAGCTGTAGTTACCAGATTTTGTTTTTAAAGCCTCCAATGAAGGAATGTCAAGAACTTCCCCAAGCAGCATTTTCCAACACTTCCAACACTTCCAGAGCTTACTCTTTTTATCTAACCCAGACTACCTTTGCTGAAGTTTTCACTTGACTTTTCTTTTTTTTTTTCCTAAAGAAGGGGTCCACACAGGAGTTCACCCCAAAAAGATTTTTGGGGAAAAAAAGCACAAGCTTTTACAGAGTTGAGATGTAGTCCCTTCTGAATTGAGACGCAATCTCTTTTCTCTCTTCTGGAAGAGATAAACCTACAAACTTTAGTGTGATTTCTACATTACTACTTCTATTTATATTACTTTCTCTGTTCATACCCGTGCTTCACTACTCATGGAATCTTTTCCCAGCTTTGTCCACTCATATGCAAATTAACACAGTCCTGTTAACACATCCCAGAAGATTTATAATTTTTTAACACAGGGAAAAGAGATCTCATTGATACACCAAAAGAACAAGCATAAGTAGTGACACTGAATTAGCATGAATAACTTCCTGGACTTACCTTGATTTTGATCTTGACCTAGAGTGCGATTCAGAATGTTTGGAAGCCCTCGATGGACTGCGAGATCCTGACCTGCTCTCCGATTTTACACGAGCAGGACTCCCAGCTGGAGATTTTGACTGGGAGCGAGACTCCTAACAAAAAAGACAGTATTAAAAATGGTATTGGTTGTATAAATGCCTAACTCCTAACATTTAAAGTACAGTAATTCTATTATATTGATTGCTCCTGAAAAACAAATGGTTAGGCAATACCCTCCAAAACAAATTTCATTTTGCTAACCCACTGTTAATATTGTATGCTTTCCTCAAATAGGTCCCTGCTTGAACCAGATCACCAATTCTCTATTAACTAAGTAATCATGCAAATTCATCTACAACTTGATCATACAGACACTGGAACATAAACCATACATTTACTTAACCTAGGACCCATTCATTCTTCCAGATTCTTTTAATTCTACTTCACTCTTGCTTTCTACTTTTCTTCATTCTTCATTGAGTTTTTCATTTTTCATACTTCGTGTATTCTTCCCCAATTCAAACAATTCATTATAGCCTTAAAAAAACATTCAAGTGCTTCTATCTGACCAATCTTCTGTTCAATTTTTTCCCCCATTCAATTTTAATTTTCTGATCTTTAATACTTTTCATTAGCCTTCTTTTATCTTGATTTATCTTCCACATTCTTGGAAAAAACTCTTCAATTTCTTCACGAACATTAACCTTAATGGAAAAAGAACATTTAGTATATTTAAGCACGTGGGGATTATAAAACTCTGCTGGAGTTCAGATGTTATCTACCAAATTGAAAAGCCAGCAGGTAAAGTGCAAGAAACTATTTTATAAAACAACTTTTTTTTTTAAAAAAAAAATCTTTAAAACTGTATAAGTGTCTACGTTCTAACAATGAGCTTACTGAGTTCTCAGTGTTTTACTGTATTTTCAAAGCTACCCTCCTCCCCTTTCAGATTTTTTGTAAGATAGACACACTAAAAACTAATTAGCACAAATATATTACTGATAGCAATAACTGTGATTTCCCCCCTAAAATAATAACTATGCACTTCTCAATATTGAATATCCCCAATTCTACTCCTACACGTTATTACTAAGACACTCTCAGTTCAACAGAATGGCCAAAGAATTCCAGTCAAAATCTATCTATGCACATACTTACTTACATAATACATGTACATAGATATATGCAAGACAAATTATTTTTCTTCCTACTTTTTCTTCCTCACTGTTATCCTGTTTTCCTTGCATACAACTTAATCCATATAAAACAAGATGTATAATAGTACAGTTCAAAGCAATCCAATAAAAGACAGGAGGGGTTTTTGTTTCGTGATAATGCACACAAGAGAAAAACTAGGAAAACAAGCAAACAAAGAGCAGTTTAGGATATCCTCACATTTTATAGTCTACAGCATTTCTAGGGAGCTCAAATATACACTACATACTTAACAAAAAACATGCAAAATTCTTAATAAAAAAATGCATAGCAAGTTCCCCTCCCATAAGTGTTATATTTTTATTTGCATTGTTTCTCCTCCTGCCTGTCCTCACAATGTATTTCTGAATTTATTTCTTACTCCACCTATGTCCAGATTTGCATAGTACTTTGGGCTGAAGTTCTTTTCGAAGGATACTGTCCTCACATTTCAAGACAATAAATCCACTGGAAATAGAACCTTACTAACAAGCGTTACAGTTACACTACCTTTCCCCTTTACCTCAATAAAAAGGACAAGGGACACATGGAGAATGTCACCTATTAGGATGATAAGCCTGAAAAACTTAACAATGAAGGCCAAGTTCAAAGCTTGACTGTGACACACAGATCAGGTCTGCATTACAAGTTACCCTTATTAAGCTGGCTATCTGCTGATCTAGCTACCTCACTTTCACCAAAATAAAGCGATGTATGTGTACTGAAATATGACAAAATTTTAATTGGTATTTTTATTTTTACATTTGAAATTTACTGTTCACTATGAAAAAATAATTTCCTTTAGACCCACTAATATGCTTTTTAATTACCTCGCCTCTGTTTTTGTACTTTTCAGTATTTGATAGCCTCCTTAATTCTTCCCTTTACACTTCATCCCCTGCAACAATTATCAGTTTCTCTGGGAATTATTTCCACTTCCCTCCCTAGTAAAAGTGATAAACACTATAGGATAATATTTAATGTGACATCATTCAGATTTAGAAAACATCCTCTAATAAAAAGACAAAGAATTCACCCTCCTCAGTCACTCCTTCATGAGGATACTGTGTTGTCCATGCTTTTCACATTTGAAAGATCAATTCTTGAACAACAAGAACTTTGGAAATTTGAACAAAACAAAACAAAAACCAGATACTACACAATGTAGAAGTGCTGGGAGGTGTCAAAAATACCAAGGACCCAATCACTCCCATACAGTGTAAAAGTTAACCTAGTGTCCTTATCTATTCAACTGAAGCATCTTATGACACCACCCACAGAGTTTCTAATAGTATCAGTTATAACAATGAATCTGTACTAAGTTGCCAAAAGCAAATGTTACATCATTTCATGTAGGTCAAGTCCTTTTGGAACTATCTGTTTAAGCCCTTTAGGGGCCGCACTCACAAACATACAACTTTAAAATAGGAGTGAGAGAGGTGACAGCATAAGTCATTTCAAACTTCCTCAAACGAAGTCACTGTAGATGTAAACTGCAGCTAAAGAGAGATTACCTGTTAGCAGTTGTATACTGTGTCTGTCATTGGCAGGCAATTACATCTCATCTTCTGATGCAACATAGATCACCTAGTTATATCTCCTATAGTGCTTCAAAAGGAGAGACTAAGGGAATCACAATAATCTGCAAGAGTTTAAGGACTTATGGATGACACCGAAAAAGTACCTAATAAGACTTATATCAGCAAGACTACAGGCAGGGATTAAGAGATTCAGAGCTTCAACGTCTCAAAGGGAGATTTTAAAGAATCTTCCTCCTCTACTTCCTACTAGAAGGAAATAATTAGCAAGCTATATCTTAGTCTATATCACAGACCGACCCAATTGTTCTGCATAAACAATTTATGGCCATTCTGCAGTACGAATGAGAAAATTAAATAGTTAACATTCTTTCTTAGTACATCATCTTTAACAAGAGAAAATAGACACCTCTGCTATCCAAAGCATTAAAATCTCTCAATTCTGTACTAGTCTTTAAGCAATCTAGACATTCAGACCTTAGCTCCATCGTTATCACAGAATTTAATTTAACTGCTGTTTAAGAAAGACTAAAACTTCTCTCTGGATCATCAACTTTTTCTTATCTTTCTGTTCTAAAGATCCTCAGTCATTTAAGGGGCACTATTAAGACTGCATTTCCTAAACTCAGCTTCTCATCCCACAAGTATCTTATAAAACATCATGTATCTTAATGCCTTCTGCTTTACTATGCAACTGTCCAATCACTACTTTCACCCTTACAGACTTATAGGCAGATACTTGCTGTGATCACATCAAACTATCTAGATTTGATGTCACTACAGCCTATACGAAGAGACAGTCAGCTAACTTCCTAATATTCTTCAGATCAGACTTCCCTTTCAAAACAAATGCTACATCTGTCAATAACACTTTTCCCCACAGCAAAACTAAAAAGAAAGAAACAAAACCACCACCCCCCCCAAACACAAAACAAACAAAGAAAAAAAATCTCAATAGTAACAGCATGCTTCCTCAGAATCAGATGCAGTGGCTTCCTCAAGCACATACTGGGAAATGGCATTAATGATTCACCAAGAAGTGGAACTTGGAGCCAAAGAAATTATTGTAGCTGAACACAAAATCTAAAGATGGCAGCTTCATTTACTGATTCTCTAGATAAGAAGATGTGCAGCTAGAAGCATTTAAAGAGAGCACTGGGGAGTATTTTTCATCCTTTCTAGCTTCTCTCTTCCAAGAAAAAACAACATGAAACGAAGTGGTACGGAAAGGATATCTCCCCCACCCCCCCATTATCTCAAGATCACAAAGCCAGTCATTGAACAACTATCAACAACTTTAGATGATCCAGCTGAGCAAGATATCAGTCACCTCAATGCATTTTATCCATACCGATACAACTGATGCAAGTTGTATCTACCGTTTATCTTCCTTGCATCCTTCAAAAGAAATGCTACTTTCCAACATAATTACAATTTTAAAAGCATTCAAAATAGTTCTAAACAGAGCAGAATTGCAAGAGTCTTGGAAAAAGCATTCTTCTGTTTTTCCACTCATCATGAGAGGGTATGATAAAGAACATGGCAGGGTGGGGACAGGACACAAAGTTGTTCTTTTATACCACTCTTCTGTCCTGGATTTCTGCCATACTTTACCTCACAGCTTACTATTTCAGAGTACGACAGAAAGGCCATCAAAATTTAAAGTGAGATGCTAAATAAAAAGACCTGAATAAGCTTAAATTAGGCTCTCTATAGCAAAGCATGAAAAGTGAAACAGGAAGAGAAAAAGTAACCATTAGATGACCCAGAACTTTCAGTTGAAATTCATTTAACCTTGTTAAGAAGGAATACCTATCACACATGGAGGCGAGGGGGGAGGGAGGACAGGGCAACAAGTAGTTTAGCAATACCATTAAGCCAGCAAAATGATAGTTCAGGCTTTACAAAAATCCTGCTAAAAACTCCTGCTCAAACTCAAAAAATAAATTAAGTCCAACTTCGTAAGGGGACGGAAAAATATAAACAGTCAAGAAAGAAACAGAAGTTTAGTAGCAGCCTACATTCACTGGACAAAACTGTAAATTTAGTGACACCTCATTTATGAGAAAGGACAAGATTACATTTTAACCACTGTTTTGACAGGAATCTACCAACTTCTCCTGAAATTCACAAGAGAAGTTAAATAATTTTTGCTTTATACTAAGTTCTGTCACTCTATACTAAAAATAAAACTGACCCCTTAATTAGCTATTTTTCTATAAATATTTCATTAGGATACCTAACAAGCTTCTCTATAAAAACCAACTCGTAAGTTGTGCTATCTTGAAGAGAGGTATATTTTAAAAGTCACCAACATCAGCAAACTTTGCGCATTTCTCAATGACACTGTGCTGATCAAAAGAAAAAAATAAAAAGGAAAAAAAGGAAGAAGCAGCTTCAGCAATAAACTTTTTGAAATTACATGTTAATCTTCTCACTGAGGCTTGAAAACATGCCTCTTCAGGAAGGGTTCTGTAGTCACTCCTTTATCACACATGGAAGATAGGAAACGGAATTTGTTTTCAGAAGGAGCAGTCTTCCCAGCTGACATGGTTGAATTTATTAAGCTTGATTTAAAAAAAAAAAAAAGAAGAAAATCTGACTTCGAGAAAAAGTCTCCTTTCCAACACTGGCCGTTAGAAACCACAGGGTGATCACAGCACTCTCCAAGCAAACACAGAACACCTGGGCGTAAGCAGATCATCATGTCGTATTTCAAAAGGTATGGAAAGCAATTTGCCTTTCTTTCCACAGAGGTGGCAGATTGCCACTGCAGAAGAGGTTGAATACAATAGGGAAACAGACTCCAACCCCAATTTATTTATTTATAGCCAAAGAAATTATCTGAAAAGCTTCATGAAGCAAATACAAGACACATTCACAGTTAATCTAATCCAAAAGCTGCTTGCATACATATGAACTATGCACACTTCCTTCAACAAGATGGCTCACATGCAAAATCATGTATTTCTTGAAGTGCCTTATTAGAGATCACTGTGAGATTTGCAGAGAGCAGGAAGAGGCACCACATTAGACTGAAGGAAGACAACCAATCTGGAGTTCTATCTTTGTTCTGATAAAAAGTTTTATCTATTTAGACAAACAGCATGTTAATATTGGTAGAAAACTACTAAACTTTTAAGGTTACAGAAATTAAACACTATCAGAAGCTCAAAAAAAATAATTGATCAAAGTTTGAAGTGGAGCTTCTAAAGTACAGGTTTGTTCAGACTCCAACTTGTTCACTGCTCTAGGAAACATTTTAATAAATTTGCATCACAGAATGCATGCCAAATGAACAATATTATTAAAAATAACTGAATAAATATGAAAGGAACTAAGAGTTGCCTGTCACCTGACAGCAACAAAAGATAAAAAAGCCTCATTTGTCTAACTTGCTCACAAAAAACATTCAAAGGTAATAAAATTCTATGACTTTTCCAAAATTCAAGTCACTAGATAAGAAGCACGACTTAAAATCTTTTTTTTCTTCATAATGTCCATAAACTTAACTCTAGCACATCCACTATATTTCTAATTCTTCTGTCAATTTCTTTCCATTAAATCACCATGCTTGCTTGAGGGGGGGATTTCTTCTGTTCAACCAGCCACATTCTTAATACAGAACTTGCTTAAGTTGAAACAAAATGACAGAAAAAACAGAGCAGATGTTAATTAGTCTGAGCATATTTGATTAACATTTGCTTTAGAAAAAAAAGTCAATAAAGAAATGGATAAGCTCCAGAATTAAAAAACCCAAACACTCTACAATGACTAAAATGATTTTACTCAACACTTTAGAAATGCAAGTTTTAAATTAGTGTAAATTACTCAATCTCATTGGAAAGTTATTTCCAAAATTATCCTAAATTTCCTGTTCAGATTAATTAACATTATCATTTTAAAATAATAAATCAGCGGCAAAACATACAAGTGGGCAGTACCTAAATGCTGCTAAAAATAAGCCTTTTTTAAAAAAAGTAAAATTCCTGACCATACTGTGGGAAGACTAAAAAATTTAACCAAATTATCATTACTTACATACGAACATTTTTTCTTCACAAAGTGGCAAAACAGGAAAACACTTGCTAATTAATCTCTCTTTAAGACAAAACTTCATACCTATCAATAAGCACTTTCATCTTGGTATTGGACTTCATCACTAATTGCAAGAACTTTCATTAAAGTGCTTTTGGGACAATATGCATCCACATGGATAGAATATAAAAGGACTTGAACTAAACAAACTCCCTTACTCCTTTGGCATTTAGTTTTTTAAAAGCACATCACACTTAGTATTTAAACTGAATGGGGAGGCAGGGGGAACTGAAAGGGTACTCAATATTCTTATTTGTGGCAATTTCCAGGAAAGCAGGATCTTTACAAACTTTCTTCCAGTTTCTGCAGTTCTTTCTCCTATTGAAAGCTTAAGCCACACTCTCTCAGTTCCACGTGCCTGCATGCAGCAAACTGAAGCACCAAGAACCGAGTTCTATCCAATTGGGAATGTCAGACTAAAGCCCCAAAATTCAACACGCCTAATTTTGTGCCTGTGAGCACTTTCAGTAAAAATGAAATATAAAATGTTACAGCCTGAAATAGAATTTCTTATTTCAAGTATTTTAGTAGTGTCAACATCAACAAAAAGTATTACTGAAGAAAAAAGAACTACTTACAAATGTTCTTCATTAGTAGAACAAAAAACCCAAAACTATAAATTAATCAAGTACCTGCCATTATGTTCAATCATAAAAAAATACCAGTAGACAAGACACTGCCACATGCCAGATTGATTAAGAAATTCCAGTATTAGGGAGAGAAAATAAGTTTTCCAAATGAAAACTCAACATGGTCAGCAGCTCTTTCCAACAGGTAAATTTTCCACCACAAAAAAAAGAACAAGTCAACTGAGAAGTAGCAGTCACAGAAACTGCTACATAGGACTCTTCAGATTTCACACAGTCTCAAACGTTATTTTAGTTCTACATTTGGCAGAAGGCAGTGTGAAGAAATACTGAAACCACACAGCTCTATCAGCTTTGTAACGTGAACAATAGATCCATCAAGAAACCTAATACAAATGTTCTGTGGATGATAAACCACAGTGGGAATACAGACAAGAAAATAATTTAAAAAAAATCTTACTGTAAAATGAGAGACTGAAGTAATTTTTTTTAAAAAATAACAAAGCATATTTGTTGCTCAACTTTCTCAGACCTAGTTGGTTTTCCCTTCAAAGATAAGTTTGTTTAGCTGAAGAAAGCTTAGCTATATAGCCATCTTTGTCCAAGCAATCAACACAAGAACAGATTTTGTTTACCTCACCTGAGGAACCAGCAGCAGTCACTGCACAGCCAGGTACACTCAGCCTAGGGAAGGTTTTTTTACTAACAGTACAAAAGCGTAACAATATCCATGTAAAAATAATCACTGGAATATGACACTGCTCTTCCAAAATTTCATTGCTTGTTTCCCCAGGCAGTAAGCCTGTGTAACTGCGAAGCTGCTGTCACTGGTTCATCAGAGAAAGTCACCAAAAGGATGCTCAGGTGTTCCTCTAAAGCACCTCTTAAAGAGTAAAAAAAAAAAAAAAAAAAAAAAATTTGCAAAATTAAAGAAGTAAATAGTGATGGAGTGAGGACAAAGCACACATTTCATTCCTGTTTCAGGCAGCTTCCAATTCCTGCTTGCCCTGACCATCACTAAGAAAAAACAAAACAAAACAAAAAAACCCCAAAAACGTTGAAAATGGAAGGGACCGGTCATACGTGTACACGAAAAACCGCAGCAATCAGAGGGATGAGAGAAACAGGCCTAACAAGGTTACAAAGCCACAGCAGCTTGTTGAGAGCAAGTCTTCAGCTGCGTGATCAATGAGTCTCAACGGTTTAACAGCGAAGGCCGTACCTCCCCGATGGTTTCAGAAGCCACGGCCCGAAAAAGATCCTGCTTGCGGGCCAGCAGCCAGGAGAGGCAGCGCACCTCTCACAAAAGGACCCAGTCCCTCCTCCTCCGGGCGGGCGGAGGCCTCGGCTACCCCGCGCGGGCCCGCGCTCTCCCAGCCGCGGCCGGGAGACGGGCACTGCCCGCGGGCACGGGGCGGGGGGGGGGGGGGGAATGGGGAAGGGCAAGGACCCCGAAGCCTAGACCCAGAGGGCCGGGACAACAGGACGGCTCGGGATCACGGGAAGGAAATAAAGAGAGAAGCGGGGAGGAACACCGGGCTACAGCGGCGCTCGAAGCCCTGAACCTGAAGAAAAAACCCTGCGCTAGCAGGGTGGAGGCGAACCCGCAGCACCGGAGCTGAGGGCCCGCACCCCGACGGAGGGGGATGGGGAGGGAGAGACGTGATGGGGGAGGGAAGCGTGTGAGGGGTGAGACAGCGGAGCCCAGCGCCGGGTCGGAAAAAAATAAATAAAAAAAAAAAAAAGCAGGGAGAGAGGGAGAGGCGAGGGAGGCGAGTCACCCACGGCCCAGTCAAGACTCGGGCGCCTGAAGAAGCCATTTTAGAGACAAGCTGCGTTGCCCCCACCCCTACCGGGCCCGGAGGGGGAAAGAGCGCCCCCACCCACCCTCCCTCCCCGGGTCAGGTCACCCCCTCTCAGCACGGCCCGGGTAGGGACGGCCACTCACCCTCCCCTCGAAGTTGTTCTCCTCCACGTCGCTCATGTCGGCAGAGTCCTGGCCACGGGGCTGGGCGAACGGGGACGCTAGTCCCGAGCAGCAACTGTACCCGCGACCGCTACTGCTGTTATTGTTCCTGTTAATACTACCGCTACCGGTATCGCTACCGCCTCCCTCCCGCCAGAGCCTCCCAAACCGTCTCCCGCAGCAGCGCAAAATGGCGCCTCCGCTCCGTCTGCGCCCGACACCGCGCGGGGGGCGGGGCCCGGCTCGGCCCGCCTGTCACAAAGGAGGCGCCGCCGGCGGGACAACGAGCGCGGCTGCGACAAGCTTCGCGGGGGCCCGCCGCGCACGCGCAGCACTCCCCCCCCCAGCCCCGTGCGCGCGCTCGCCCGCCCCTCCGGCGGCGGCGGCGGCGGGGGGGGGGGGGGGATGAGGGGAGCAGGTCACGGCGGCTCTCGGGAGCGCGCCGCCGCGGGAGCGCGCGGGCTGCCCGCCCCGCCGCCCGGTACGCGGGGGCTTCCCCCCGCCCCCGCCGCTCCGCGTACAAAGGCAGCCCGCTCTCGCCCGGGCTGCCGCTCCCGCACGCCGTGAAAACCGGGTTTGCATCTCGTCTTTCCCAGCCGGCGCGTTCCCCGGGGTTCCGCTTCTGCACCGCGGGAACGGAATTTAAAAAGTTAATACGTTTAGGTCGCCGTTATCGGTGGTGTTTTGTTACGGCAAAAGGTTGCTTTTGTTGTACAAATTTGAAAATGAACCCATGTGATTCAGTCTCGAATACTTGTAGGAAACGAAGGCCTGAATTTTCACTTGGAGCCTTGAGAATTTCCTTTTCACGCGGATTTTGCCGAAAGGCTTCTCTTTTCTGCTCGGCCGCACCGCAAGGGTTTCCCTCTGCCCTCTGTGTCCTATGTGCTCTTGGCGCTTCTCCCCCCGGCACGCCCCAGCGCCCACCGCAGCGCGTACCTCGCAGGCAGCAGAGGCTCAGCGCTGAGGCCGAACAGTGAGTTCCTTAGGTCAGAAAATTTCCAAAGATGATGGCACTGCTGGACTTGCTCTGCCTGCGCTGGAGAGCAGGTGAAGGCGAGTGGCCAGCAGCTGCAGATTGCCCTTTTCAGAAGCAGCACTCTTCCCCCTTTCCCAGCCTCTGCTCGCTGTGGTAGCAGAAAGCTGAGCCGCTGCTTCTGCCCCACCTCTGCATCTCCCCTGTGCTTCTTGAGGGGCAGGACCTTCCCTTTGTGGCTGAGAAGCTGCTCTGCCCAAATTCCTGCGCTGGCTGAGGCTGGTTATCATCAGTTCACCATGGCTGTAACCAAGGAATGACCAGCCTGAGTGCTCGTGTAAGTGAGCATTCCCAAAAAGGAATGAGGAATTCAGAGGATGATTCACAGGCAGGAGATGTTTCCCCAGAAATCAAATGCCTTTGCTACATGAAGCGTGCTCCTGAGGCTTTAGACAGTGGCCATGTCCCCAGCACTGGTTGCTTCTTCTTCCACAGCCCCGTGACATTGGGTTTCCAACAGCTGCTGTGGTAGCACAGCCCCGTTGGCAAGGTGTCCCAGCGGAGAAGCCACGTTCACACTGCTCGTCCATACGCTGCTCAAACCACAGCTCGAGGTTCTAACAGGCCCTTGACGTAGGCTCGTCTTTACAGAAATGGTTTGTATTGCTTCCTACCTGGACCATAAATTATCTTGATTATTTGTTGCGTCTGTTGTAAATGGAATGCTGGAACTGTACATTCCAGCCTTTCCTCTTTTTGCATGGTGAATCAGAAGTAAATAATCAATTAAAGAGTAAATTAGCTCACAATGGTAAAGGCGGCAGTATTGGGGAAAGATCTTCCTTGTCCTCTAGATTTGCAAAATATTTGGTTTTGGTTGAAAGTTTCTTGCATGTCACTTACTTTAAAAGTTTTAGTCAACTCCTTAGCCAGTTCTGGTTTAATTACAATCAAATTGTCATTCCTAGGAGGCTGGCCTGAGTTTTAGCCTATGCTGATGTCTCACTTTCCAAAAGCCGTTCTGAATCCATGTCATAATCTGCCTTTTATACCAGCTCTACTCCATTTGGCTCCAGTAGGTAGGTTTGCTCATCTCCCTTTTCAAGTGTAACGTTAGTAATAAAGCACTTATTCTACTGCAAGACCACATCCTGTTCTGGAATAACCTAATTCTGATCTTAACTGATGTTGCCTGTAATCTAACTCCAGGAAGAAAAGGGAACGAGCATGAAGGGCATGCTTAAATTCTGAGATGAAAATGCTTATCAGTCTTCTACCATAAGGTGGATCACTGAAAAGAACGGAATATGAAGAACCCAGTGAAAATACATAATGGTTACTAAAAAAACCCAACCAACAAACAAGTGGGGAAGGGAGGAAAAAGGTCAGGAGAATATAGGACAAGAATATAGTTTTTGTTAACATGTACGTATATAAGATCTAGCTACAGCCCACATTGTGATTCCAACTCCTGGGAGTTACACTAATACTCACACACACATTCAAGATGTTTGCATTATTCTAGCAGGATTTTTTCATTGCTGTGATCCTAAAATGTTCTGGCAATTAAACCTAAAATAAAAATGGCAGTAACTGATACAAATGCCTGTATTTAAAAGGTCTAATCAAGTTTACATTTTAAATTGAAAACTACAAACTCTCTTCACCATTTTTTCCATAACTCTTCTGCCTTCATTGTTCTCTACAATAACTTCATCATAGTTTCCTGGAGTATAAAGACAATAATTATTTGATATTACATTTCGACTTTCGCAATTTATTAGTTAGTAAGACTGGAAAGTTGATCTGCATCTTTGGGAGCCTCTCTGCTAAATGGAAGACGATTCAAACATAGAAAACAGCTAGAAATGGCCTAAAGGATACACTAACGTGACATAATTGTATATACTTCAAGCATGCCTTATCAACCTTTTCAAGCAGTATTAATATACTGTTGTGATACACTGTTAGCTTTAATGCAGTAGTGAGTATACAGCATTCGCGATTTGGGAAAAAAGTGCACTTTGGGGGGAAAGACGGGCCCAGATCAGACCCATTACCTGAAGTGAAAGGGTATAAACTACTGGTAAAGGATCAGGGGGCAAGAAAAATAGGAGTGGCAGTAAGGAAAGTACAAGGTGACGTATATTCTTATTGTCTACGTATACAGATTAAAGGATTAATTGGTTAAGTAAGAAGGCAGCAGGTACACTAATCACAAAGCATATTCATCAGAGTGCCGTTCTCTAGCTATTATCATTAATGAGTTTAAACATATCATGAGAGAGGACATTCCTAATACATATTTGTATCCTGGTTTGAGGCCCAAACCACAAGAATTTGAAAAGGACAGAGCAATACCTATGCAACTTAATGTCAGAAGGACAGTCTACAGATAGTGAGTGGCACGGGAAAGGAATAAAGATAACACTGCAGCAGCAACCAACTTTTTCTTTTTTGCATTTTGAAAAATAATACAGAACACTGCAGTATAGCAAGTTTTTACTCCTGCAATCTTGAGCTTCTATCTATCCCTTGAAATGATCCTGAGAATCTTATTACCCACAAATATGAGGACCATGTAAACACTGTTAAGGTTTGATTTTCGTTTGTCACTGAAGAGAAACAAGGTGCTTGGTATTATTTTGTGACACAGTTTTTAACACACATCTTGGATAAGTGGGAAATTATCACATAATATTGTGAGATGCACGTTCATGAAAGATGGCCAAATACACGAGGCCTTCAGGCAATAGGAATTAAGAATGTTATTAATAGTTGAGAGCTCCTGTCAACAGAGGGTACATTTATAATGGAGACAGATTTCTTAATACAACTTTGTGACCTCCACAAACAAATCTTCCTGTGATTACACCACTGAGAGATTTCCCTTTCTCTCCCTAGTAAGCTCTAAATACCATATAAATTATATTTGCAGACATTACAGCTGTTCACTGCACGTCTGTGAAAATAAAGGATTAATCACTGAGCAAATAATATAGTAATAAATGGCGGTAAATAGCTGCAGTATGGTTGTTATATGAAGTCCATTTCAGACCATCTGTTTCTGATCTTTTCAAGAGGAAATCTTGATGAGAAAATACCCACAGAAATAGATGAGGTGATTCTGCTGCAGAAAACACTTCTAGCAACAATTTTACTGGTGCTGCACAATATACAGTCAATCTATTTGCTCAAAGGCTTACTTATTAAGTATTTAAGTTTTTGTTTTTTCACCTGTCCTCATTCAACCTTGTATAATTTAGCAAAATACTTTTGTCTGTGAGATTGATTGCATAATCAAATAAATATATCATTAATTTAATGCAGCTTTGTCTGAATTCTCTGTGGGTATACAGCCTTCTATCCAGTTCAACGGTTGCCTAATTTTCTCAAATTTAAATTAACTCTCAGTTAAACACCAATATTTTCCAGACCAATCAGAAAAGAAAAAAACCCTTTCCAAAATATGTTTGACAGGACTCTGAAATAAGGGACTGCAAACTAGTCAACATTAGAAAAGTTTTATATGCTACTGATTCACTGGCTGACACGATACCACCTGCCAACAGTTTTGTCTGTCTACTTAGCTCTAGGTCACTAACCCCTCTGATGTATCAATGTCCTTTTTTTTTCTATTAGAGCAACAGATATAAATGCTGAACTTTCTTGCCTCTAATCTGTGCAGGAAAAAAGGTTGAAAACTAGAGAGGAGCAAGGTAGCTTCTGACACCCACTGGAAGGGAGGGAAAGCTGCAGCGCGGTGCAGGTGTGGGGGTACCTACTGATGGCGAGGTGGAGTGGTGGTGGGATGAGCAAGCTGCAAAGGCAACACTTGCTGTAACTGTGTCTATTTTGCAGAGGATGCAATGTTGCAAGCAGAACCTTCCCCTACGCCCACCTGCAACATCTGACCTGTAACCTGTACCTCAGCTTGTCTAGGTAGGGCCAATCCAGAAGGGATCGAGCTGGGGTGAGGAACAGATGCTCCTAAATACTAGCAACACTGCTGCTGTTGAACATGCCCTTACGCTCACCTTTAGCCAACTGATACTAACTTCCCGTAAATATCGCCTTGCAGGAAGAGCCTGAGGTAACTTGCTAGCGTAGTCCTATACCCACAACGGATTTTATTTACGTGACTATCGCGGTGGGAGCTTAAGTACTGTTGCAGGCACGAACAGTCCAGCTTGTGCAGCTGCTGGTTACAAAAACGAGAGAGTGCGGTTGAGGGCAAAGAGGCCCTGCGCCAGAGCCGAGAGACAGCGCTCATTTGTGAGGCCGCTGTCGAAATTCACTCACGCCGTTAGAGGGCAGAAGCGATACCTTTCCCGCTTTGCACTTCTGAAGGTAATCTTTACTCATGGATGGCAATGGGATTGACAGCCACGGCCACACAGCTTTCCAGCTTCCCCGGGAGCGGACGGGAACCCCGACGGTGAAGGTTTCCGGGAAGGACCACTAGGCCGGCAGTCACCTATCGCTCCCCGACAACGTCCTGCGGCTCTCCCCGCGGGCCTGCCGGCGGTCCTGCGGGCGAGGGCCTTGCGGCCTGGCCTCCCCGCCCCGAGCGAGGGCCGGGGGCGGCGGCGGTTACCGGCGGCGGCGGTTAACGGCCGCGGCCAGCGCGCCTCGCGCTCCTCCCGCGCGCCGCCGGCAGCGGGCGAGGCGGCGGGAAGGCGGTCAGGAGGGGAAGCAGCGCCCGGCTGCGCATGCCAGGCGGCGCGAGACGGGGGAGGAGGGCGTTGCGGCAGCCCTCTTGGCCGGGGGGCGGGAGAAAGGGGCGGGGTCTCAGGTGGCGCGTCGCGCCGCGAGGCGGGCGGAAGCGGAGGGAGCGGCGCCTGTCAGACGGCTGTGGGCCGGGAGCGGAGGTAGCGTGAGGGCCGCTGGGGTGGGGAGCGGGGGGTGCCCCGCCGAGGGGCTGCCCCGTCCTGCTGAAGCGCCGTGCCGGGCGGCTGGTGGGAGCGGGGTGTGGAAGAGCTGTGGCTGGGGAAGGGGCGGGGGAAGGCCTCCAGCGGAGCGAGGGGTGGCGGAGGCCCGGCAGTCCGTGTGAGGAGACGGGGCGGCCCCGCCGGGCGCGGGTGATGAGGGAAGGAGGGAGGGAGGGAGGGAGGGAGGGAGGGGGGAGCCGGGCAGTGTGCGAGGAGAGGAGCCGGGTAGCCGCGGCCTGGCTGTGGCTGCCAGGCAAACCCAGGTTTTCACTTCGCCTGAGCGCCCCGCTTTGTTCTCCCCCTCAGCTTTGCCCCCCGCTGCGGGACAGGTTCATTTTCCTTCTGGCTTCGGCCATGCTTCCCACCCCCCCCTCCCCGCTCCCCGGCGGCTGTGCAGCCATCAGCTTTCTGTCCTTCCCCCGTTTGTCCTTCCGCAGCCGGTCGTGCTGCTGGGCTGCCTGAGCGCTCGGTGCTGCCTGCAGGTCGGTCTCCTTCCTGCTCTGCAAGCTCCGGCTGTCGGTGGCGGCGCGGGTCTTTCTGGTGGCGGTGTTCTTGCAGACCCCTCTTACCGGGGCTCGGGTACGGTGTGTTCTGCTGCCCGCCGTGGGTAAACGTTCCCTTCGGCTGGATAGCCGTATTCCAGGGCTGTGATGCAATGTCCTTGGATTGGTGAGGAAGCAGTGAAGGCGACAAGGGTTTTCTGTTTTCCCTCCTCATTTGCAGTGGCCTTCCTGTCATAAACTGTGACTGCAGTGACTCTGCAAGATTGATGTCTTTCTTGTACTGTAAGGACCTAACTTGCAAAGAGGCGAAGCGTGCTTACAGTGATGTGATGGAACTTAGAAGGAAGAAAAAAATGTTTGTTTAATCCATAGTCAAGCAAAGGTGGGATCCTTAATAATGTTAGGTTAAGTGATTTCCTGGCACTAACAGGTTTGCATAAAATAAATAATGGGCAAAACATTTGTTTAAATTTTAGGAGATTATAAAATATGAAACTTTGTGACAGCAAAAGTTGTGGAATAATGCTTCCTTCTTACAATATAACAAAATTGTTTTTATATGTAACATCTGATTATATTTTAACTACATTTTTAATCTTCCATTGAAATTATTTATGTAAATATTTATAACGTTATTGCTACCTTATTTCTGTAGCTCTGTTAATCATTCATTATTAATAAACTTACTTTTCAGTTTTCTAATCTAATGTGGTAGCATCCTCTAAATTTTTTTATGTGTCTTGTCATGTAAAAGATACTGACAACTAGAATGGAATGTAATTTCTGTGTTTGTGTGCCAAAAAGCAAAGTAGACAGAGTTTTTGTTCTGTCCTGTGACATGATGTGCTGTTAAGATCAGGTTAACAACTGGGGATCTTTGTTGTTCTTGTTTTGCCCCCTCAGGGGGTGAATTGGGGGGGAACAATTTTTCACTATGAAAAGTGAACTTTGTAGGAATTGTGACTTTTTTTTTTTAACCAATCCTTCACAATTTGACCATGCTGAACATAATAGCTAAGTATGCATGTGATTTTTTCTAATTGTAATGCAGTATTTATTTTGGAGCAAATGTCACAAATTGCTGTTTCAATCTCATGAAAGGAAAAAAATATGAAGATGAGAACAATGTATTGTAAGTAGCATCTTGTTCTAGTGTCACAAGTGGAGTGATTGCAGTTTTAGATCAAACATGGAAATTTATTGCTACCTTTGTTCCCTTTTTGACTGCTGGAGATACCCATGTGTATAAAGCCTAAATTATTCTGGCCTCTTTCTGTTATTTTATGTGTTACAATATATAATTGTTTAATAATTCATTTCAGGTACTTGAGAGCTCCAGAGGATTAAGCAATTATTCTGGAATTCCTTTGGCCTAGTAAATAGGTCTTTTTTCCAGAGCTTTTACAGTTGGAAGTAAAGCTGCTTCCTTTTTTTTTTTTTAAAAAAAAGCTTTTGTAGTCTCTGTTTTTAGGGACTCCTTTTAGCTTCTTGAAGAAGGCATTGGTTATCAACTAATCACATATTGTGATTTAGCTTGGGGATTGGATGTCATTTAACTGCTAAAAGTAAAATATTTCCACTGGACTTCATGATCACTTGTACCTTTTCCAAGAATAGTTCTAAGGGCAGTAGTTCTTGCATCTTGCCCAAACTGTAAGTGGAATACATGCATGCTGTCAGCTTAAATTGTCAGCTGTGTAGTCAACATATCTGAAGACTAGTAAGTGTCAAAAATAGCCATTAAATTGATTCCAGTAGCTGTCAAAAATCGTAGAGCTCATTCATTCAAATGAATGTGTTTTGTTCTGGTACAAGTTTACTGCTAAAATGTACTTTGTATGGCATCTGTTATTTGACAAGCTGTTTCAACTATGATTGAAAACTTGTACCATTAGGTGGGCTGGGTTTCCTCAACTAAGCGTTACTAATAGTCTCCTAAATTTTCTTTTATGATTGTCAGCTTTGCAAAAAATTAGTTAAATTGCCATTTGTCTGTGTAATTTAAAAGATAAATTTTGGATTGCTCAGAACTAAATGGCTACTTTACCTATGTAAAACAGCCTAGACTAGAGGCCTAGGTAAGAGGACTTAAAACTTATTCCAGTGAAATTGGTATCTTCAGTAATAACAAAGAAATAAGATGCTACCATGATATAAATAATCCAGTTAAATTTCTGAGTAAATTCTACTTCTAACGATAAAATATTTTGTAGCGTACATCACTGTGGTGCTATGATTAACGGCTATCTGTCATAACCCTTACTATGGTAAGATAAACAGACAAGTCAAACTGGAAATAATAAAAGATGTAGAAGAAAAGAACTTACGTGTCTTTAACATTTCGTCCAGTGTTATTTTTCTGAAATCTTCAACTGGATCAGCCTCCTGGAAGGGAGTGCGAATCTGAGGCCCGGTCTGTATTGTAGTTTTACCACTGAAACATACTTTTGGTGGACACCTTGTACACGTCCGTACTCAGTTTGAATTCTGCAGGTTTCTTGAAATGAAACCAGACAAGTTAAATTCTTCCTCTCTCCCCAGTGGTACAATCCCTTTTTTGTTACTGTTCTATGTGAATAGTGTTTGCGTGGATGCTGCACTGTGTGTACGTGTATGACCAGTTCTGCAGTGTCAATCTCTCCCCCATTGCAGCCATCACTTTGCTAGTTGACTCCCCTTTTAGTTCTCTTTAATGACACCCCCTTTCCTTTTCGTTCTCTTTAAAATGTTCAGTGAAAATGCCTCTCTTCTCAGTAGCCTAAATTAATGAACTTGCAGGTATGGCTGTCTGTAAAACTAGCTAAAAGTAGCTATACATTATCATCTCGGAAGGAAGTTTTGGAGTCCTGGAGGCTTTGGAAAGAGTGGTGCAAACACAGCTGTGAAATTTCATGAGGGAGTAGAGGTACTAGTTAGGAATTTGCAGTGGAATACCTGACATAGCGTAGTGTTCAACTGCAATGAAAAAATTGTGGCAATCTTATCGGGAAGTGAGAAGCTAAGTAGGTACCTCATGTTCTTTCATAACTGTGGTTCTTATGAGCAAGGGTCCTACTGTGACCTGGATGGCAGGAATAAAGAAAAAATAAAGGAAAGTGTCCAAGATAGAATGAAGCTGAGATTATTATTTTTTTTAAAAGCTGATATAGAGATGTAGAAATGTTTTGAGGCCCAGATGGACCCAGTGGGAGGAGGGGAACTTCAGCAAGTATAATATACTGTCCCCATTGATATATGCTTTCTTTAATTTTCTTCACAACCCTTGCCAAGTCATTTCCCCTCTCAAAATCTTGACTCTTGGCTGACTGCCCACAGGCAAGGAACAAAGAATTTCTTTTTTTAAATAGTTGGTTTATTTTAAAAGCGTTCACTGACAGTAGTAGGCAAAATAAAGGAGTGGGGGGCACTGAAAAAAGGCCAGGATACTTTAAGGTACCAAAATGTACTTAAGCAGACTCCTTAGACATAATGTGAAATAAAACCAATTGTTGGCAGAAAGTGTAAAATAAAAACAATGCAAATAGGACTACTTGCATTCAAAATAGAAACAAGTTGCCAGTATTTCTAAAATATTGAAATGCAAAAGGTATTCTGGTGTTTGGGCACTCAGGTGATTTTATACCAGAGCCACTGTAAACTTGATGCGTGGGTTTTCAAATCAAAATGATACGCTTTTGCTTTCAACTCAAAGTCCAGCTACAAAACAAATTGATTGTGTACTGTTCTTAGAAGCCTGTAGGAGGTAAAACTGTTCCTAGTTTAAGATATGTTTGAGGTAGTTCCAGCAGCTTGTCAGCAGTGACAATACCTGTCTGTCTGCTGAGCTATGGCTTTTGTTGGCCCAGATATCCTTTGGCTGCATTGACAAACAGGGACTGGTGGGAGCACACAAGGAGATTTTCTTCTGTCTTTGTTGCAGCACTGCAGAAGAATAGATATTCTTGGTAGTGACTTACCCATTTTTGCTATTCCCTTAAACCTCATGTCTTTCTATAGTTTCACTAGGAATATCCGTTAAAGGTATTCCCCTAAAGACAGGTAGCAATAAGGCAAAGGGCTATTTCCTCCCTGCCCCTGCCAGTGCTCCTTGGTAACTGTAAGTCTAGGGCATGCAGAGGCAAGGAATGAAGGAACATATGCTGTGGGAGAAGGTACAAAGATAGATGTCCTGGAAAAGACACACCAAGCACTAGGCAGACTCCTTTGGCAGTGCATTCCAGAAGTGCTACAGAACTGCTAAAACCTGTAGTCCAGCAGCTGTCGTATTGATAGCGCAGCCTTTCCCCCCCTGAAATATGCCTTCTTACCTATTCTTAAGATGGCAGTATGTTGTATCATGCTGTTCTTTTCACTTGAGCCTAGCAGGTATTAATATAAATTCTCTCTTCTATTGACTGATCTATGATGCGGTCTCAAAAGACCCTCAAGTCTCATCAGCGCACAGGTATAGCATTTTGATGGGCTCTGTTGTGTCAGACATTGCTGAGGTTTTGTCAATAGGGTATGCTTCTCTTTTCCCTGTCTGCTGGTGACATTTTTCTGTTGATCAAATTTTACAGCAATAATGATGGGGATACTTAACAGGCTGAGAGTTGAGCTTGTCAAAAGACAGCTCAAACGTGGTTTCGCTTGTCTAGGGACACACATTGCTGATAATTGTTTGCTTCCGAGTAGAATATTCTGCTCTTTTATGGTGCTCTCTTGAGTGAACCTGATTAATGAACCTGGGAACCAAAGGGCAGTGTTGGTCTGCGAAAGTCACCAGTATGGATGTGTCAGTACAGGAAAATGGTTTTACTGGCATCTCTTCAAGAACTCATGCGCTCTTAAAAATATGAGGACTGTGATTCTTCCTTGGGTACCAGTTTTAAATATTAATTATGTGGGTAAGATGATGCGTTAAAGAGAGTTTGTGTGATGTGTAGGAAGGGAGAACTGGAGTTTCTGTGTATTGATAGGAAGTGTGGTCCAGTGTAACAAGATATACTTAACTTCTTTGGACACCTGTTTGTCAGCTGCACTTCATGCAGGTTTTTCTCCAACTGCCAAACCGGTAGCCATCTGAGACCATAAATTATCAGAATGCAAGCATCATTTTTGGTGTTCCAAAAAGTCTCAGCATGTAGCTCCTGGGCATCTATGTGCTTATTTCATTGTCCCTGTCTTCAAAGATGAGTTGGTCAGTGCATATATTCTGTGCTTTTTATTTTTTTTGATGTCAGTCATTCTTTAGACTTCCCATTCCCATTGCTGCGCAGCGGCTGTGCCGATAGGTTTCCAAATAGCATAGAACCAGCCTGTCTGCTCTCAGAATGGTCAGTGTGATGTCTGTCAGCTGAGTGTCCGTGATGCTCAAAGTTTTCTGTTGGAAAATCAGAAAACAAAAGATTTTGGAGGTCACAGAGGTAAATGGGCGGGACGGAGCACACTCTAAATAGATGCAAAAAAGAAAATTAATAGGATAGAGCTGATAGAACTGTGGAAATATTTCCAGGTATTCTGTAATGCCCTGTGATTTTTGTCTTCCTGAAACGTTTGTTGGCTATTGCAGTGAGGTATCATCATGCCTGTTTACAGTACAGCTTATTGTTTACTAATACAGTACCCTTGTACTGAGAGATGTTTGCTGCCATGAATTTAATAGAAATTTCTCGTACAGACATAATTTTAATGTGTTAACTTTAAATCCTTAATAATTTCATAGCTTGTTATGCTTCCACTGAGATTGTAATAAATTCTACTTTTGTACTGTACAATTATTTTATAGTACTTATTAATGTTAGCTTTTGTTTGTACTGTCGTAATTTCTGTCTGCTGTCTCTTCTGATACAAGATTTTTTTTCCCCTTCCTCTGTCTGTAGTTGGATGCAGTCTCCTGTGTCTATATCTGGCATTTTTTTTTAATCTTGTCTTGATTAATAATAATAATTGGTTGCAAAGCCGGACTTGCTTTTGAATTCACTGTGTCACGTTGATCATAATTTGGCAGTGAGGAACAGATAAGTATTATCATAGTAAGTAATAGATTGAGTAAAATTCCCATTTATCAAGGCTACTTTCTTAATATATTAGTTCATTAGAGACCTATACAGGTCTCTAGGGTATCACTTTGCATTCTGTCTTTCAAAATATGTAACCAAAGAGGTGACTTTATTGGACTGTATGTTAACAATACTATTTTCAGCACATTTTTCTTGGCTTTGTCCTTAAAGTCTTTTTGATCCTTGAATGGGATTCTCAGGCTACAGTTTTCTCTATTCTTCACCTCTTGTTGACTCTGTTTTGTTAGTTTTTTGCTAAAGCTGCTTACTAATAACGACAAAAAATACCTAAAATACCTGTTGGGCCTGCTGCTTTCTTTTTCTCTTATAAATAATAATCTTCATCTGTCCTGTACATTTTTGAAAACTAGAAGGTACGCACCATTCTGCAGCATAGTTTTAAATTTGGCATGCTGATGCCAATGACCACTTCTAGTGGTTTAGGAAGGCTGGGATCTCTCTGACAGACTAGAAAAATGAGGACGAGTATGTACTGGTTTTTCATGAACTGACTGACTAGCAGAACTGACAGTGCTGTAAGGTGTGTTGTAACCTTTTAAGGATTTGGGTATGCCTTGTTTTCATGATACCCTGGGATTTTTTCAGAGGATGTATGAGACATTCATTTGCCTTACAGACTGTTGTATTTTTTGCATTGTACATGAAGATAATATTTGGGGTTTGCTGGGAATAAGTAAAGCAGAATCTGAGGAAGACTTTGCAACAAAATGCAGATATGATGTTTTGTAAGTATGGGCTGGTTTCCATGGAGAAAGGTCAGTATTAGTTAAGTAGCCTCAGAGATACTAGAACTTTGCTTTATTACAGAACATATAATGGATTTTCTGTTGCTTTTTCTTTGGCCCTTGTTCCTTTCATTTCATGCACTCAGTAATATAGTTTATATATGACTGATGTTGGAACACAGCTCGGAGGATAGGGACGTGATTTTATTTTGGAGAGGATGAATGTCTTGGTTCATGGCTTTCATTGCCAGATGTATGTCAGTGTTTGTTGTGGTACCACTGGACAGTGTTGAATCCACACTGGCAGGTGTTGGCTATGCATTTCTTAGACAACCAGCAGTGGCAACAGTGAAGACAACTAAACTCTGTCTGTGAAAGGCAAACTTAGTCTCAGATCCTCTGTTCAGGAATTGCTTGTAGTTCCAAGTTCTAATGTTGCCCCTGGCTTGGGCTTGTCATTTTCAGAATAAAATAAATAAAAGAGTGTGTTCTGCGTCACTGGAAGTGCATGCTTCAGGAAGAAAGAGGAGACCAAATCTCCAGAACTTTGAAATTACACTGGAATTCATTAAGGCGGAATAGCCTCTAAAAAATGCATAGGAAAAGTGATAAGTCCAAATAGTTCCTGTCATTTTGGTACACCTTACTCCCAGTTCCTTTGCCTAGTGACAGTATTTGGATGCTATGCCATTTGCCCAGCAGGTTAAGTCCTTGATTTCCCTTAGTTTCAGTAGTCAGCGTGTGCACTGTGAATCAAACACACATGGCAAAGACCCAGTCTGCAATTCCTACTGCTCCTTGGCGGGAGTTTATTCAATCTGTTCCTCTTGGCTAGGACTCTTATCCTGGCTTGTGGTCTTATTTACAGTGTGATGGCAGAGTTATTTCCACTCCAAAGCTCTGTAGTGATATTGTCTAAATGCTTCAGAATGAGATATGGCTGGAGATCTGTGGAGAGCTGAACTTAATTTGAATTCTACAACAGCTATCTGTTATTTTCAAGCAATTATTTTTTTAATAATATAAAATGTAGACTTTTGGGAATGGGGGGTGAAACGTGTGGTCTCTCCTTGAGAGATACTGTTTGGTCTTCTGAGCCATCATGTGAATACTGTACTCCTGGACCTCATATGTAAATGTTTTCCATCATATTTGATCCTATTCAGGGATTAGGTAGATGCATAATGATGTAGGTGCAGTTTATGCTTTAAAGTCTGAGTGCAGAGCCATGGATTTGGCAAAGAGCTAGGGAAAAGACGTTTTGGCTAGCTCATGTTTAGGGAGGATCTGTTTCAGGAAATCTCTAACCACACAATTCCAAATATTCGTGCTGATACTGTGGAATATAAGTCTTTATTGTTTTCTCTCTTCTTTTATGTACTTAAGACAAATTTGTGTCTTAAAAATAGTTTCCTGGGGTATAAGCGCATTCTTTGAACAAAGAACATCCCACTGAATTTACAGTGGGATTTCAAATTATTGCATGGTGGCTAGCTGTCCATGTGCACGGTTGTATACGTTAAGGTAAAGAAAGCTATTCCTCATTCACTGACCTGTGATTGCCATTTACATTAGTATGCCCAACAGTAAAAGTAAGATTTTATTTACTGGCAGTTACTATAGGGTATTTTACACAAAATAACTTGTTACTTTACAGCAACTTCGGTGTCCAGGTTCTAATATTGCCCCTACTTTAGGATGATAATTTTCAGAATAATTTAGATACACATGTTGATTTTAGAGCACTTTGAAAATTTGCCACTTGAGTCAGTCATGTTGGCCTGCCTATTGAGAGGATTATCTCAAGGATGAAGGTAGAGGGTAAGGGACAAGCACAACTCAGAACCCTGCTGGCGGTGACACTTGTGTTTGCAGCAGACCGTGGTGTGTCAGCATAAGGCTAGCTGGGCAGGTCAGCAGAGGCAATGAAGAATACCGTGGAGGTGGAGTTAAGTTTAGATGAGTGCTTAGCAGGGTAAGAAATTCGCTCTCAACATTCTAGTAAAAACAGACCTAAGTACCACTATAGAAAGTCTGGTGGGGAACTCTAGTAAATGTGTAACTTCAGTCTGAAAAGCACTTATGTCAGGTAATATGTGCGGAAGAACGGGGAATAACAGGGAAAACATAACTATTATGTAAAATGAGTAGCTTTATCCAGATTGTATTAAATAATAGAAACTGCCTCTCAAAAAAGTATTGAATAATTGGAGAAGTTTCAGAGGTGGCTGAAAAATGAGAAATATGAGGTATACACATGTAAAGAAACTGAAAAGACTGGATTAATTTGAGGGGGGGAAAATTAATAAAAGAGTAATAAATATATAAATATATGTATCTGTACATATATGATGAATCTGGAACACCTGCTGTCACTGTCTTACAACACAAGAAGAGGGACACATTTCAGTGAGATTGTTACCAAAAATTTTTGAAGTATGTTGAAATCAGTTATTGGGCATTCAGATGTATGCGTTTATAACAAAATGGAAATGGATTCTATGTTCTTCCCTAGCAATTGTTTCAAGATAGATTTAAAAATGCATTTCTGTTTTAAAAGCACGTGGCTTGAAGCCCTCGACTTCAATCAATCCACATGAAAATGAAGGTCTCTCTAGTCCTGTGCTTTGTTTATTTTTTTTTTTTTCCCCCCAATACAGAGCTCCCTGAAGATGTCTGGCTCATATTGCTTCAAACTGTCTGGACATTTACTGTTTCACTGCTGAAGCTTTCCTACCATTTGTTTTTCTCCTGAAGCCTTAATCTATTGAGGGATCAGAATTGGCTGCTATGGTAAGACTTTTTTAAAGTGGTAGTAAAATGCTAAAAGTGGGTGCAATGTCCCAGTTCATTTTGGTTTTATTTCTTTGTTAGAAAAACACACACATACAAAAATCTTAATGCTGTACAAACCCAAAGAGGATGATGCCCAACTTTGAACTAACCAACCAACCAAGAAACTTTGTTCTGCATTTTATCTGTTTATACTTGCCCTATGCTTCTCAGTGAGGAATAAGAATCAAGTGAATAATTTCACAAGATCTTTTCCTTGTGTGTAGATGTACGTGTATATCTCATCAAAATGTTGTGTATAAGGGTTTTACAAGTCTCTTCTAGATACTGCATTTTGTTAGAAATGCATTTGGGTTTAATAGTTCAAATTACAGTATTTAAAATACTTAAGGTGATTTGTAGGAGCGCAGAAGTTCTGATTTTTGGAGAATAAAAACTGATAAAAGTAAGAAAATGAGACCTTGGAAACCACAGGTGAAATACAAAAATGACTGCACCTCTAAGCAGATACAAATCCACAACCATTTGCTAGATTATGCAATAATGCTGCATTTGGAAACTGATACTTGTCCTTGATCTCAATAACTACAGCAGTTTTGAATAACCAAGTGATATTTTACAAATTTCAGGAATCAAGACCAACTAAAACATGAGAAGATGTATTCAAGATGATCCAGCCAGAAGATTTTTCACTTCATAGAAATTTTATTTTTAATATGTAATATAATTTGACAAAGCCAAGTTCAATTACTTCTCTTGAAATTAAGATACACCTGTGGCCTTCATCAGAAATGTTTCTAACATTTTCAAGAAAAAATATGTCCCAGAAACTGAGTATGTTTTTACTAGTTTTTGGAATCATTTGGGGTTTGATGTTGCTACGTTACACTTTTCAGTATCCAAGACGCCAAAGCAGTGCCGAGTTGCGTGGACAGATACTAGATCTAAGTAAAAGATATGTCAAAGCACTGGCGGAAGAAAATAAAAATTTAATGAATGGTGGCGGTGGAGCCTCTATGGCAGGATATGGTAAGAGGAAAAAATGTGTACTAGTTATTCAATTTTTTTTTTTTTTCCTGAAAACTAAAGTTACAGTTTTTTCTTTTTTAAAGTAATATGTAATGCTCTTTAAGAGAAAAACCTCTCTGTATTAACTGATTTGATTTTAGTTTATTCACTGAAGTTGAAGATTAAGATGTGGTGCAAAATCAAGTTTGAGACATGAGATTTTTGTTTTCCAGGAATTTTTTAGATATCTCCAGGTATATGACTACTGTTACTTACAGGATTAACAGTAACATTGTGCTTTTTCTGAATCTTAAGATATTGAGGAATAAGCACATGCTTGATACAAGAATGAAGTTTTAGATTAAGTCAGTTCAACATTCCAGATGCTTCTTGTGCCTCTTTGCTATGTTTTTGCTTTTATTTCTGTAGTTTTCTTCTCTTTAAGTAGTAAAAAAAAAAAGGCAGCAGAAAGCAACATACTAGTTGAGTTTGCAGTCTTGAGACTGCAAGGAAAGTATGAATTTAGCAGAGTCTCCCCTTGCTTTAGAAGTAGCCATTAGAGATAAGGTCCCTTGTCTCTAGAGCTTTGATACTTGCTGCATCGTATCTCTCTGTCTGATTTACCTGTTAACTTGATGAGTATGCAGCCGGTATTCACTGGTAATATTCACGCACTAGAGCCTGTGCCTGTCTTCTGAAATACCGAAAAGATAGTTTGAGGCTATAGTTTTGAGATCTTTTTAGCAAAGCTATAAAAATGCCTTAATAATTATAACTCTTTGGACCCTCATAGCTTCTCTTGAGGGCTGCAATGAGCTCTAGTTAATCCCTTAGGGATTAGGTTTGAAGAAACTACCTGTGTTCTGTCATAAAGGAAAAAATGTATCTGTGAAAATAAGGGTAGTACAAGGCTTAAAAAGAAATATTTAAAAAAAATAGATGTAAAGATGTATATTAATGTACTTTGATCCCCTTCTTAAAGAATCCTTAAAGGGGTGTGCTCTACCAATTGTAGGGTGCACTTTAAAGGCACTCTGGTAAGAGTAGAAACAGAAAAAATATGTCTGAACTCTTCTTGATGACGCTCAGGAAAAAGGAGACGTGTCTGCGATGACAGAATGAGCAGGAAGCAACCCAAGAGGAGGAGGACAGTATCAAAAGATCTTAACCTTTAATTTTTTCATTCATTAAGTTAACATTTTTTACCACAGTAAGAGACTACTTTTTCTTTTCTTCCCCTTTTCTTCCCCCCCTTTTTTTTTTGTCTTCAGGGATTTCCTGCCTTTACTGTATAATTACTTTTTCTGTGTAATTTGTTTTTAAAACCCCTTGTGTACTGCAGCCCTCTGCTGCATAAGTCTTACAGTGTATTTCCAAATGAGATTTGCCTTCTGAGGTTTTGTCTGAAGTTTAATAAAAAAATTAAGTCAACTCTTGATCCTACATGCTGATCATCAGACTTACAACTTGAGTAGACAATTCTTTCCCTCAGAATGCTGAGCACAGAATGGTACTACAGAGTACCTGATCCACAGTGCGTCACTGACAGCAGACCCTGCTCTGACTCGACCTGTAAAGCAATTTTTAAAATATTTTTTTTCCCCAGAGATGACATTACTAAACAAGATCTAGTTCATTTTAGAGGGAGGGACTGACCTGAGATTTATCTTTTCTTTTTTAATTTACTACTAGCATTTTAATTTTATCTGGGTTACTGCTGTTTTTTCACTTTCATACCTGTGGTTTTCCTCCCCAATTTTTCTGGTTAGTTAAAAACTGATTAGTGGATTGGGGGGAAGGGACAGTCTATGTGTGTCTGCGTGTGTTGGGGGGATCTTAACATCTTGTAAAACCTAGTAAGTTTGTCCATTTTTTTCAAATCTGAGAGAATGTAGTGATACGAACATTGCTAAGAGCATAATTAGCTTTTGTTGAAAGGTCTGTTACTGTTTTTGTGTTCCAGAATATGGGAATTTTCTTACTGTCCTTTCCCTTGATTTTCAATCAATATAGGCCTAGATACATGGATATTTTTTTCCTACTTCATAACTTATGTAAGAAGTGATAAGATACTTTTTCATAACAGATTTTCTGGGGGATAGGTCTGTTATTTAGAGGAAAGCTATTGAGAACTACCTTTTTGTGGTGGAAAGTATTTAAATATATTCTGTTGCTGCCTAAGGCTAAAAGGTGTCATAGCTGGGTATTCTAGTGCTGCTGCCTAGATGAAATTTGAAATATTGCCTTTGAATAGTCACTAGTCTAATGCTCCAACTAGTGGTTTTGTTCTTACACTTGAATATTTAATTGGCTTCATTCAGTTTGCTATTATGGTGGTATCTTCCTTGCCTAAAATAACAAAGAAATGGTATTAAAGAAGAACCAAGCAGCTGTTTAATTCTACATTTGTATACTTACCTGCACTCTTTCCCAAAAAGTATAGTAGGAAGGATAGAAAGTCTTAAGATGTGAATATGTTGAAATAGCAGTTCTTTTCCACACATAGTAAATAATAGGAACTAATTTGTTTTTTCCATTCTCTTCAGCTGATCTTAAGAGAACAATTGCCGTTCTTCTGGATGACATCTTACAACGCCTTGTGAAATTGGAAAACAAAGTTGATTACATTGTTGTGAATGGCTCAGCAACAAATACCACTAATGGAACTAGCAATCAGGTGCCAGTAACTTCAAATAAACGTGTAAAACCAGCAAGCAACATTAGATAGCAAACCGGGCCGCTTTGTGTTGCTACACCTATGATAGGTAATATTTAAGATAAGCTTTTTATCTCTGGCTAGGGCAAATCAGTAGTTGACTCTGAAAGAAGCGTAAAACTATTCTGTTATACAATGTGCTGGATCTATGTAGGCCTAAGTTACGTGCATAGGTTCTCAAACCATTATTTCATTGCCTTTGAGCAGTACTTCTGAAGCGATCTTTGTTGTCTTTAAAGATATTTTGATATCATGATTTGATGTAGTATGCCATTGGATAATAACAATAAATGGAAAGCAATGGGGAACTTACTGGTAGGTTTCTAAATATATTTATTTAAGTATAAATATAACATATCTTTTGGATAGGTGAGCAGCATTGTAGCTTATTCATTTTTTGTGATCTGCATTAAGCTGAAGTAACTGAGGAAAACACATTGTTAAACAGATGTTAGAAGATGTGTATACTTATAATATTTTGTTACTCATTTACTAAAACAATATTACATTGAGGATAGCATTGGCAGTAGTATTTTAAAATTGTGACCCAAAGAATGTCTTTATTTGCACTATCTGTTGTAATAGCTAGAGAGAATTTACTGTATATTTAAGAAAACTATTATAATAGGAAAACATCCTAGGTAGTAACACTGTCCAGGTATATCTTTACGCTGGAGTTAGGGCAGTTAAGATTATCAAAAGCAAATAATAATCTGTGATACCTTAGATGATTATTTCTTACAAAGATATTTAAGTGTATGTATTTTGTAATTGCAGATAAGATTATTTAAGTGATGGAAATAAGTTTTGGATATGTGAATACCGTTTATTTTTATTCATTGCTGTTTCTTTTTAACTTTTTAGTACCTCGCAATTTGTGATGAGTATAGCACACCATCTCCCTGAATTGCTTTTTTGATCAGGAGGAAAAGCAATGAAGGGAAATGAGGCATCTCTGCATTTAACAGATGTATGTACTAAGGGTTTCTTATCATGGAATATTTGAGAGCTAAGGTAATGGTTGCCTTATGTCTAAGTTAGCCTTACAGCAAAGTGAATTGCGGTGTGGATGCACTGTATTTCAAAATGCTATTGAAGTCATATTAAAGAGAAAGTGCCACTGAGCCTGTTTTTAAAAATGTACTGAATGTTTCGGGGGGAGGGAGGGTATATTCAGGGACTTTTGCCAAAAGTGTGCTGTGGGTGGGGGTGGTCTCATCCTGTATTAAGGGAAAAAACTCACCAGTAAAACCGGAGGTGCTGGATGATATACCGCCCAAAGTTATGCATTTTTTCTTTCATTCTATTTCCCTGCTGATATTCTGGACCGTTACAAGGGCAAAATACACTTACAACCTTAGTATCCAGATGATTTCTTTTTTTCCGTCACATTGTGTGTAAACATATACTCACTTCAATGCAGAAAGAGAAAAATAAATTTTTAATTGTACTTGTAAAGGCTCCTGTTCTTTTTTTTCTTTAACAGTCTTGTCATTCTTGCTACATCTGCTCTAGGTGTTTCTGGATTGGAAAATTGTATGTCTCTGAAGTTTAGTAGTAGTCTATCTGGTATTCTTCCTGCTCGATCACTGAGTTCTTTTGCTCTTGAAATTCTAATGCCCTGAAACTTTCCTCAGGTTAGAGGCAAGAGGAAAAAGAAATGAAAAGAAAATAAACTGACTGGTTCAGATCTTTAATGGTGAAGACTTCACTCTGTAATCTACGAGTGCAGAAGACAGGTGCATAACTTCTTTTGAATCTGCAAGTCTCTGTCGACAATGTGAAGATAGGTTTTTATATCTATCTCTTTTATCTATCTATGCTTTTTATTCCCGGGGTACTTGATTGGTACCAACCAAAACCTTGGTGGGTGGTGTCCCTTTGTGCTATAAACAGTAACATAAGTAGTTCTTGTTTGTGTACGCAAAGTGACTTTCTTTTCTTTTCTTGTAAGGGTACGTGAAGTCTTAAAGTTATTGAGGATTGTTAAAAAAGTAAAACAAAAGTCACAAGGTGAATATTTGTTACTATGTGCACGTGCGGCTTGTTTTATGCGGGGATTTTGGAGACTGATCTACTAACTTACATGCAGTTCTGTTCTCCCCATAGTAATTCATGGTGCCATTAGCAAATAATTGCTTTTCTCTCAGGTTTCAGTAGTACAATGGCTCATTGGAATTAGCTTCTACTTAACAAATACGTGGGGAGAACTGTGAACTACCAATATCTTATGGCACAAATGTTCCATTCGTGAATATAGTTGAAACAACTGTTTATCAAGAAGCGAGTTAAAAATACTCTAGTAGCATCCTACATCTAATTTTAAATGAAACTAGCATTATTAGGGGTTGATACAGCAATACATCAGTGTCCGTGCTACCTCTTGCCCCTCTTCTCATGGCTGGTCTTGTTCTGTGCTTTATCACCGTGCCATGCCTCTGACTTGTGTTCTGCCTTCACCAACTATCAAGCACAGTACTACTTCCACGATTTCTGTGCTCCAGCAGTGCAGAGGGTGGAAGCTGAGCTTCATCCTTTCTGCTGAGATGACAGTACTTTTCAGGGTGGCAAAACTAAACTTGAAGTACGTGGACTAAGGAAAAGCGAGTAAGGAAGGGATAAGGGGAGGGTCTCAGCTGCCTTTTCTATCAACAACAGTAGCAAGAAAACATCTGCATGTTCTACCCTGCGGCCTCCTTTATAAAATATTTTGAGAGGTGTGGCAGCTCTGCAATGGCAGGGCGTTGTGTAACGAACCCAAGGGCTTGTGAAAAAGAAGGAAGAGAGAGCCTACAACTCGCGCCAGGTCCAAAACACTTGAGAGGATCACACCGTTTGGTTGTGTTGCCAAACATTTTTTAGCTTATTTTTTTAAGACATATTTAACTAGTATTTCTGCTGTGCTACAGTTTTTATGATGCAGCTATGTATTTCCCATTTCAGATGACATCACAAATCCCCCCCCCCCTCCCCCCCCAGCAACCTGCTTCAAAGTTCTGTGAAATACAGAATCTCCTTCAGGTTGGTTGGTTCTTAGGCTGGATTGGGTTTGGGTTTTTTTTCCCTTTTCCTTTTCTTTGGAGGGCAGGGGGAAATATAACCTCCCCATATAAAGAACTTCTGATTTGGGGGGTGGGGGTGGTGTTTGTTTTGTTTTTGTTACTTAACTCTTTTGGTAAATTATGACTCCAATTTTCCCAGCTGTTATTTGCCTAATGAGTGTTTACCAGCTGATTTCACTGGGTAATTGGTAGTACTTCCTGTGCTTATGAATAATTGTTTAGTGTAGGTAGCAAAAAATGTTAAAGATCCACTCCTGAACAAAAGTTCTAATGAAGAAAAATTGAAAGAGAAGAGTATATTTATTGCTGTCTAAACAGCTAGAAGCACTACAGGTCTCAATACAGCTCTCAAGTTCCACAACCAAGTAACTGGCAGGCTAACGTCTTTCTTCGGGAAGATTGTTTTGAATCCCTAGTCCTTTTTGTTGCTTTCCTTGTCTTAAGAAATAATTTTTGAATCTCACCATAGTAACCTTAATGTAATTACAATATCCAAGCGTTGTCTCACAGTTGTGTGTGAAGAAGAAACAGTGCTGAGTGGTCCCACATTAAAGAACCTTTGGGATGGACAGGCAGACAGATAGTCCACTGAAACATGCCAAGATGGCTCTTAACAAGCTGCTTATTCACTGTTAGGATCACAGAAGTTTGCTGATACGTTTTTAATGAAATAATTTTAAAAACCAAACATGGCACAAGGATGTAGAGGTTCTTGTAATAACTGTGGTGAAACATCAGTATCCTTGGCATCCTGTATGCCTAACACATTGCCCAGTTGCCTGTTTTTCCAAATAACTGCTAAGTACTTGTTTTTCATGAACACAATCATTTAAAGAGGCTGGCTAGATAGAGCTAAATTCTAATTGAAAATATTTGCAGTTCCCAAACTGCATCATGTCTGTGATGTGTGCAAGTTGCCTAAGTGACCAAGTGCCTCCTGTGCAAGTACATATTCTGGGGGTAACCGCTGCTGTTGCAGCCTTTGTTTGTGAGAATGCAGAAGCAGGGTGAATTTGGGAACCTCTACAAGAAGTTTGTTTAGAAAGATGGCTACGTAAAATTTAAGATCCCAGTTTATTATGTTTTCTTGAAAATCTTTTCGAAAATACTTCCTCAAAATAATCAAATTAATGGAAGGAGCTAAATCTCTAAAACATTTTTACTTAATTGGTGTGTTTTTTTAAAGGTTAGGTAGATCGTCTATCGAAATCTTCAACAATTAATCCAAATATAACCTCCTTACCTGGGATTATGTCCTTTCATTAGTTTGTGCTTCACTAAACAACGCTGTCTAGTATCTGTGGGGTTTGATTTAATGTATTTGATAGTATGTGAAATACTTTTTCAAAGGCAAGAGTGAAACGGGAGGCTGCTTTTTATAGCAGCTAAGAAGGTGAACTAGACTTTTGCAGTGTTTCTCACATGGAACAGACTGTTACTGAATGGGTATTTCATTAAATCTCAGTTTGTCTGCGATGATGCACATACGCATCTGTATCTGTTTAAAATTTTAATTTAGGTTATTAAAATGAGGCCTAAGTTAAAGAAAAAAACCTCCCATTACATACATATATGAAATCACATCACTGCAGCAGCAGTGGCATCACGTGCTATGGAATTATCTTATCTGTAAGTGATCTTAATTACTACAAATTTTGCAACTATGTTTGTCAGTACCTCCAGCAAAAACCTTTCATTATTAATTGATCCTTGCTTGCATGTGAGCTTGCATATTCCCCGTGGCATTCGTCAACTTACTCTGTTCAGTAGATGTCTAATCATGTTCTGTTTCTCTGATAGTAAAACTGAAGAGAAACATGTAGACATTTTTAAATGCCTGTAAAGTAGGGTTAATAATATGCAAACAAATTTTTATTGCAGCATTGTCCTGGTTTGAGGCCCAAACCATGACAAGCATAATGTATGGCCATGGTTAAAAGTTTATAATAAGTGAGTACTGCTTGCATTTGCTTTTAAGTATCTCAGAATATTGATAACAAATGTGGAGAGAGGAAACGATTTGATGGAAACTGTTTCCATTATTCTTTACGCCACTTCAATTCTTCCCGTTTTCAGAATAGTTAATTAGAGATAGTCATTGACAAAATGCATAGAAATAGAATGACTAACTACTACTTCAAAATGATGACTTGAGGTCTAAAATATTAAAAAAGTTATTTCTAAATTATTTATTCTTGCATTAATAAAGTGGCTATCTTCAATTTACATAGATATTTCACTGAGATTAATTTTAAAGCACTTGTCAAACTTGTAAGGATTTAAAAAAAATTTAAAGGGTCACACATTTTATTGTTAACAGAGGGTGTTGAGAGAGACTGTCAACACCCTATGCAGCATTAAGCTGTTGCCTTTGATGTGTAGGCAGCACCTTAGGTCTCACAGAGCTGTACTGTAAGTGAGTGTCCATATGTTCAACCCACTTTGATGTGTTCAGAGATCTTGGGCCAGCAGCGTCCGTATGCTACATCACAACCACAGGAGGTGAAACATGCCATCTGGGCTTCTGTTCCTTTTACTTACCTTGTGGCACGGCCTCTTTACAGGCTTTTTTTTTTTTTTTTTATTTTTCCCCTCCTGCTCTTCAAAATTATTTGGTAGTTTACAAGGGAAAATCTGGTTTGACTCAGTCTTTAATGAATATTATTTCAGATATCCATTGACAATCTTTTAGAAGGGATGGGAGACAGGAGAGGGTTTTCTGAATCCAGAATTCCTTATTCCAATACTCATGCTATGACAATAAAACAGTGGGTGCTTGAAATATCTTTATTAGCCAAGAACTCAATTTCTTAATTACAAAGTCACCTTTTATATCTGTTCCCAAATAAGTCTATGAGCACAAATATGGATCCAAGCAGATGCTGGGGTGCTAATAAGTTGAACACTGTCTCTTTATGACAGAGAACACTTGCTGTGATCAAATCTGGGAATAAATCCTCAGTTTTTAAGATGGGAGGTAGTTCATAGGACAGACGCCCCACAAAAAATTACTGTCAATTTTCTACTCAAAACCTTCACACTGATGGTTCAGAGGTAATCTGATACTAAAGTACAATATAGACTAACACTTGTAGCCCTCACCAAAAGCTGCCTAATTCAGAAATGTGGCGCTGCTCTCCAAACCCAAACTTTATCTCAGAGCACTGTTTTTAACAAAGATCTTGCACAGATGAGGCACATCAACCCATGACGAAGGAGCTCAGCTCATTCTGTGTGAACCAGGCTTCCTAGAACTCTCCCCCGATTTTATTGGCAGTGCTGGGGTCTCTGGCACCAGTGAAATGTGCGTACGGATAAGGCATCTCAACGATCTTCAGTTCTGTGCAGCCCCTGCGCAGCAGTGTATTTCTCCGTACATTCACATTCCCTATCTGCAGAGCTTCTTGTCCTGCTTTCAAGGTGCCCTTTCCCCATCTGTTTCTTTTTAGAAGTTTTGGTCATGGGAGGAATTTTTATTTTCCCTGGAGAAACAATCCTGACTTTTTTTGTGTGGTTTTATTTTCCTTAGACTTGTAGCTGTAGTGATCACAGTGATGACTTGTGGCCATGTCTTCTTCTGCCTTTAGGAGGGACTTGTTCTTGTTCAGATCTCAGTGCGACAGAACATGCAGTGCTGGCTGTGCTGCTGAAATTTCTTATACATGTGGCGCAGCCACATGACAAATGCCCAGACCATATGCCCTATCACCTTATTTAGATCCTGCTGGAAGCCTGAGAGTCTCCCTGTTGTTTCATCTCTCTCTGGGGGATGTTTTGGCAAAACACTGCCTTGGTCCTTGTGACATCTCTTTTCACCTTCTGCTTCGTTGCTGGTGGCTTGCCCAGTGAAAAACAAGCTGGAGATTTCCTTGAATTGCTGTACCTTTTTTGACAGGCACCTGTCAATTTTACTGTATGGAAAAAGCCTACCCTCTTGGGTCTCATTTTGCCCGTCTGCGGGCTCATAGCTCATGCTAACATGCACAGTGCAATTTAAACATCAATTTCCTAAAGCTTAATTAAGAAAAACATACTACATACTTCGCTCGTCTATGCAGTCACTAGGTGACCAATACGTTTGTATCAAGAGGAAGCAGTCAATTTGCACAAATAGTGCAGTATCAGAAATAGCAGCCTTCAAAACGGCCTTCAAGCACAGCGGAGGAGTTCTTTCAACATGGTGGCGTTGTTTGTGGCACAGGGAGAGGAAGTGGGAATTGCGGGTTGCCAATCTAAGAACCGTCTTTGGTTACGAGTGTTTCCCAAAGTTGGCCTCCTTTTGTCTTCAACTATGAACAAAACACATACTTTATAATGGAAGAGTTTTCAAAAAACGTCAGTGAGTTCGAGGTAGGATTTATGATATCAAGAGGCAGCTTTCATGTTCTACATTAAATAAATCTTTCAAGCTGTTCTAGATAAGTACAACAGTATATATATATATATTTTTTTAGGATCAACAGGTCTGGATTCTCTCTAAAACACAAAGACAGGGACCGTCTCTGCTCCGAAGAGTTTTACAGTTGAGTTCCTTGATGCCGTAACTGGGTCATGTTCTTCACGTTCTCTGTAGATTCCCTCATGCATGAAGAATGAAACTCTCCATAGGTCTAAACTCACCCACTGAGGTAACTTTGAGATTCAAGATCTACAATAACAAGTGAAGGGTTGGCATGTGGTGTTGGGAAATCCAGGGGAGGTGGTTTCTTTCTGAAGGGTATACATTACGGAACAAGACATATAATGCATTGCGCTAATCATCAAGAATTGAAGAACGTACACGGCATCTTATGCTGTTCGATGGTCTTTACACCTGCCTCAATGTGAAATATTTAAGCTGTGTGTTCAAAAGTAAATATTTGGAATGGATTTGTTTACAAAGTCACCTGCTTTTACTCAAGCTAAAAATTAAAAACACTTGGGAAAAAATATGGAAAAATGGTCATGCTTATGCCAAAATTGTGTTTTCAGACATCTCTTTTCAGTAAGCATTATACAAAGGCTGTAACTTCTCTTCGGTGTATAATTTTTGTCTAGTTAATAAACTGAACACTAAAATTTTAAGACAGGAAAATAATTTAATGTCTGAGTTACTGCTTTTTTCTTTTTGCTAGCATCTTGGCCATCAACTCAATCTGTAAAAACTAAAGAACTTTTCTTCTGTAGTAGGAGCTTGTCTGTCAAAGCTAAACCTGAAGAAAGGCTTGTTTGCCATAAAGCTTGTCTGTTTTTCCCATTGTATCAGCTGATCTAATAAAAGATGTTACCTATTCTCAATAAACTTTGCAAAACTAAACATATAATCCACAATTAAGGGAAGACTTGTCACCTGGCAATAGTCAACTTGGTTATAGCTCATCAACGTCGTTACAAACCACATCCTGTCTTTGTGCCCCTAATAAACAGAATAATACTGTTGACGTTCATTATATTGCTTGAACAGAGAATGAAAGCCAAGTCATATGTGATTTTGTTAGCATTTTTTTTTACATAGTACATTCCTGAAACCTTTTATTTGTGTACAATGCACAACAGCAGAATCAGAAGCAAACGGGGATGTATACGCATGGAACTGGTGAAAACTGGTAACTTAGGTGGTTTGTTTATTTAGCTTGAGTGGCAATTTAAAGGGGAAACAAGACTATGGCAGCAAGTGGAGCCTGAGTAAGCCTTACCAACACACGCTAATTATTCCTAGTGGGACTGAAGTGATGGCAGTCCACTTACCTTCCAGGCAGATCGCCATGGTACCGTAGGATAGGCTTGCTGTTTATGTACAGGAAAAAAGGGTGACTGAAAAGAGGAAATTCACTCTACTGCTAGACTCAAATGATTGCAGGTGACAGCATTAACATGGTTAATGTTACTGTCGTTGAAAACTTGGGCCTCTGGGCTAACAGGGAGTAGCAGAACAAATATATACTGCCTTGCAGTGCAGAGGAAAACGAGCCTCAACTTAAATCACACCGTGCAGGAGCACTGGCACGTGGTGACACAAGACCCATACTACAGCCTTTTTTCAAGGCAGTGGTATCAGCTGAGAGCAACTGGAGATCATCGCAATTGCGCTTCTGGAGCAAAGACAGCAAGGATTTTTTTTGTTTGTTTGTTTTTGTTTTTTGAGTTCAGGCGGGCTGGAAGAAATTTTTGTAGGTAAAGAATACACCTGCGCTTTATACTTTGCCAGGATATCGCAGAAGTATTCCTACACCCACAACATACCTCTTGTCTACATTCAGCCCTTCTGCGCGCCCTGTCCCGGGCACGCGGTCGCAGGGCAGCGAAGGTGCGCTGCCAAGGTCTGCGTAAATGCATCCAGTGTAGGTTCCCCTCACCAGAGGAGGTCCTGAGCTCTCCCCGTCTACCAGCTTGAGCGTTCCTGAGGTTTCCCTCCCTAATACCTGCCAGGGAGTCGGCGACCAAGCGAAAACACCCCTCACCTCCCCACCAGAAAGGCAGTATGGTGAGGTCTAAATAGCAGCAGCCGCTGAGGACGATGCGGGCGCCTGGGCAGAGGTTGGGAGGGCTTGGGGTGAACACCGTACGTTGGGTGGTGGGTTTTGTCGGCGCCTGTTCGGAGGCATCGCACCTCTGCATGCGCCAGCGCCCCGAAGGCTGCGGTTCACCGGGGGTGCCTTCTCCCGGCCGCACCGCGGGGTGCGAGGGAGGGGGGGGGGGGGGGGTCCACCACCCCCTTCACCCCCTCCCCGGCCCCGCGGAGGCGGTGTGAGCACCCAGGCGGGGTTCGCCGTGCCCGCCCGGGCTGCCGCACACCTGGCAGCCGCCGGCACGTTCTCTCCGCCGCCCGCCTGCGGTGCGGATGCGGCGGGTACGTGCCGCTGCGGGCGCCCCGCCCGGTGCTCCGGGCAACGGCGGCGGGGCCGGGCATGGAGCGGCTGCAGGTGGAGGCGGCGGCCCTGGAGGAGTACGCGGAGTACCGGCGGTGAGGGGAAGGAAGGAACGAGCGGGCCGGGCCGCGCCCGCCGTCGCTGTGGAGGGGCGGCGCGGTGGGGGTGGCTGGGCCGGGGGCCGGCGGTTTCCCCTGAGGAGACTTCGGCCGCCCACGGGCGCCGCTCCGCGCGTCTCCCGCCGGCCTGAAGCCGCCTCTTCAGGATCTGCGGGCGGCTTCGCTGTGTCACCACCACCCCCACACTCCCCCCCCACCACCCCCCCGCCGCCATTTATCGGCGAGGTGGGAAGCGGCCTGACTCACTCCCTGCAGGTTGCCGAGGGCGCCTCTCCGCCGGGAAGGCGGCTCCCGCCCTGGCCCGCAGCAGCGGCGAAGAGGCCGGGCCCGGGGGACGCGATCCCTGCCTGCCTCGCCGCTGCGAAGGCATGTCGTGACAGCTGACTGTCGGCCCGCGACCTACGGCGTCGCTTCTCACGCCCGGGCCCCTCTCCCTGCCTGGCGGCTCCTCCGCCTGGTGGGCAGCGAGGGGCTGCCCGGGCGAGGGGCTGCCCCGCCGGGGGTACCGCCCCGCCGGGAATGGCGGGCTGTTGGGCCTACGGAGTGCGGCCTTGCCGCCTCCGCAGGCCTGCCCTCGCCCTGCATGGTGGCTTGGCTAACCTCCTCGCCGCTCCTCTTGGAGAGGCGATCCTGAGGAAAAACAAAGCGCGGAGTCAGTCCCGCGTACGGGAGCGCGGTCTCCATTCAGCTTAGGAAGGCCGTGAGTAAAAGGTCGGGGGTCGGAGGAGGCGCGGTGGTATTTCGTGGCGTGGGTGGTTACGCACGGGCGCAGTGGGTGTCCGCTGGATTGACATGGCACACGACAGCGGCGTGTTGACACCTCAGTCTGGTGATGTACTGTACAAACCTACAGAATATTTGGCGATCGCTCAATCAGCGTGCTTTAGCGCACCCGACAAATAGTAACTGAAATACTTACAGATGTGAATAAACTAACCTTCAGCGTAGTCAAGTGCTGCAATTAAGTCTAAAATTGTATTTTACAGATTGTGCTTGTTGTCTTCAATTGTCTCCATAAACGTAGAATTTGGATGCTGCTCCGGAGATCCAGTTATTCGGTGTCTTTGAATTTGAATGTAATGATAGCTTAAACAGATGGGCCTGTCCGAGGTGTGGGGTACGGCTGCTATCCACTTTATGTACAGAAACTGGCATAGTCTTCTTGCAAAGTGGAAGACAGCCTGGATGTATTGTTTGTTAATTGGATGGCGGTGTGGTTACCTACTTGCGGTTGAGTAATCTTAACTCGGACTGGGCTAAAATCAGATAACCCGGTACAGGTCTGCAGTACAGTTCAGTCTAGATGGGTGAAGGGACTTGCCAGAGGTCCGAGGCAGAGCCGGCTGGGTACACAACCCTTGATGCCCATTGCTTTTTCTGCCGTATGAAAAGGAGCTGGGTAGTTTGCTCTATTAATTTTTTTTTCCTTCTCTCTTACAACCCTGGTTTTCAGTCCATCAGAGCAAATTTTTTTAAAGGAGTATTAGTCACAAAATTTCTCTGAAGATCAGCTCTAGTTCTGTTAAATGCATATCACTAAAACAGTATTGTGAAAGGTCTTTTTTTGCATTTACGGCAAAAGTGTTGTTACTTATTATTTGTAAAAATATCTTGAGAAAGCTATTTTTATTGTCTTCATTTTCTTATGTTTTTTTATCACATGCTTATAGAATTGTAGGTGATGATGATGGAGGAAAGCTCTTTACACCTGAGGAATATGAGGAGTACAAAAGAAAAGTATTACCAATTCGGTTACAGAACAGGTTGTATGTGAGCTGGAGATCACCAACTGGCATGGACTGCAAGCTTGTGGGACCAGAGACACTGTGCTTTTGTACTCACCGGTAGGAATCTTTTCATTATTTTTGAACTGTTGTATTTTTTAAAATCAGGAAAATGTAAAATGTTTCCAGATACCCTACAATACAGTGTAGGCAAGTTAATTTAAGGTCTAACGGTTGAGAAAATTAGGTTTTAAATCATAAGAAGTGTTCTTAAATCTAAATCTCAGTACATTTTTTTTGATACCAAAATTATTTTGTAGTCTTCAATAAATTCAGCTTTAAGGCACAAGTTATTGTAGATCAGATTGTGCTGTAAAAATGAAACATGAGGTTTTGTGATACTTATGTAATGAATGGATGTAAAAGCACGTGATGTTATGCATTTAATTGAAAATTAACAATTAACATAATGAATATAATTAAAGATACTTCATAATAGAACTTGTAAGATAAATTATAAGCCTTTCAGTTAGTTTTCTGATGAATACTAACAAAGCTATAAAAGTTACTATTTTTGCCGGTTTTAGGTATAAACAACACAAAACGGACTACGAAGTGATTCCCAAAGACCGTCCTATTTGTGTGCCTTGCAGAGTGAGCCGTTGTCCGTGCCGGTCCTACCACTATGTCCCTCTAAATGGCACACAGCCCATCCGCTGTAGATGCAAACACTTTGCTGATCAGCACAGTGCAGCGCCTGGATTTTCATGTAACTCTTGTAAGTTACTGATGGACTTGCAGCATTCTTTGCTAGGAAACTTAACGGGAACAGCGTGTTAGGGACATGTGTTCTGCCCAGAGTATTAGGTGTGTGCTGCACTTGTCACTGATGTGTATCTTGGTCCGTGCAGAAGGATGGGAAACGGGAAGGAAGACAGCGCCTTTTGCACAGGAGGGTTTAGAACAACATCCTTTGCTTCCCCAAGTTCTGTGAAGGAGTGTAAGTTTCTGAATGATTCGGTTGGGTAGGTATGGAGACAGCCACCTAAAGTTAGGCAGTGTGAAAGCACCCCATTTGCAGTTTGTCGTTTCCACTGCTGCATGCACGTGACTTTTCTACTTGAACTTGGTAGTTTGAGAGAGAGAAGTGTTGATCTCTGTTACTCTATTGCCTGGTTCAATATAATGTTAATGTATTTTTATATCTTTTTTCAACTCAATAGGAAGTAGTGTTCTGTTCTCAAATAGTACTATTGTTAGCACTCTAACAAAGCAGTTCCCGAGCATGCAGATTGTGGGTCCAGAAATACAAGCAAAAGGTTTGAGAATGCATTTAGAGGAAGCTTTTGGCTCCAGTTGCTCGAGGTTATTGTAATGAAACAGCAGTAATTATTAACCATAGAAACTAAATAATGCATAAAGATGTTTTAGTTGGAAAGCTCAAGTTACTTAAGCTGAAGATTTTTTTGTACTGTTAATAAATTTCTTTCATGAATTCTGTCTAATTTGTACAGGAAAAATCATAAACAGCTTTTGCTGGATGAGAATCATAACACAGAATAAAACATAAAATATTTATATGACAGCCTTTTGAGAATTTGCTTTAAGTAATGTGAAAGTCTTAGATGTGCAATTGGATGATTCAGACTGAGTCCTTAGAACACAGTGTTTTTAATAATCATTTACATTATGCAGTTTTTCTAGTGTTTCTCAAAAATACCTGACACTTCTGAGGGCTTCAAAGATTACACAGAGAAGTGCCAAGACTTGCTTCTGTTTTAGACTTGTGTTGTTTTAATGTACTGGTGTTAGTTTAGCCCAGTGCTGTATAAATCTAATGTGATAGATAAATTAGAGGTGTACTGTCTTTATAATTGAAAAAGTATAGCTGTTGCACTTTATATATTGTATATACTTTATTCTGTATCCAAACACATAGTAAGAGCACTGTTACTGAGGAGTGCCCAAAATGATATGAAATAGCCTTTAACATTTCCAAGAATGTGATCCTTGAACATATTACACAAGACTTAAAAAAAAAAAATAATTCTGTCTTGGTGCTCTGCAAAGTGAACTGTAACTGGGAGTTGGAAGCAGGGTAATTTGTATAATGAAACATTTGCAAAATCGGTTCCTCAATTTCTTGTTCGCATCATTGCTCCAGCAGGGCTTTGATGGCAGTCTTAGCTGTAGCTAGGGCAGATATATCACGTCACGGTGTGTTTCTGAATGTCACATGTCATTTGATTAGCCATTTCAGTTATATCTTGTGGCTATGTAAGCTTAAAAAAACCCTGAAAGTCAGTCTTATGGCGCTCTTGCGTAGAACCTATTTTGCTGTTGCCACAGCCTCTGTTTACTATCCAGATAATTTTGTTAATTTTAAAAGACATTTACATTGTGATTTGTATCATAAATTGTGGTTTGAAGTTTTCTGGCCATGCGACATTGACGCATGTGGTACACATTTGGAAAGAATACTGCCAAAATTCTGGTGTTACTAATGGCAGTGGCTGCAAGATGCAACATAGGAAATCCAGTTGGATATTAGGAAAGAAATGTCTGCTCCAAGGGAAGACCAGCTGTCGTGGTTTGGGCCATGTGGTTTGGTCCTCAAGCTGGGACATCAGCATTGGTCCAGGCTGCTCAGAGAGTGGAATCTCCACCCTCTGAGGTACTCAAAACCTGACTGAATGAGACCCTGAGACTGGACGACACCTGTCATCTAATCCCCACATTCATCCTTTCTCCTGTTTTATACAGCATTTTAATGTCACGATGAAAAGAGGCTGTAAAAGGTTTCAGCAAAGATAGCTGATTGCTTTGCCCCAAATCATGTATGTGCTTCCAAATAGAAAGTGTAGCTGGATGCTTTTGCAGGGAAGGGACTCTAGTTTTTGACAAGATCAGTTTAGGGGAACGCTGTTTTGTCTGCAGTGAAGTATAAATTCCGTTATCATCTCGCTCACTGCACTTATTTATTTGTCAATTAGGTTCCAAGTGTTCGGGCTTTCATAGTTGCTTTACCTGTGCATGTGGTCAGCCAACATACGCTCATGAAACAGTCGTGGAAACTAAACAAGAGCGCTTAGCCCAGGGAAAGCCTGTGGGGCAGGATGTTCCTTACGCTGCTATGGGAGGACTGACTGGTTTTAGTTCACTAGCAGAAGGCTACATGAGACTCGATGACAGTGGAATAGGTAAGTGCAGCTGAACTGTGATGAAATTTTAATCCTCCAACTAAGCAGTTTTGAAAAGGAGTAATTCAAGATATATTTTCAAAGTTCAAAGGCAAAATGGATCAATAGGACCAGGACTTAAGGACAGATCTTTTTACTTTTTCCAATAGTCCTTATGTGTGAAGTGACCGTCTTGTCCAACTTCCTGTAGTGAATAGATAAAAAAACACTTTATCAACAGTTCTGGTGTTCAGCCCAGTAGCTTCTGGTTGAAGTGGAGCACATCTTTTAGAAAGAACTCTGTAACTTCTGTTTTTCTCTTAATACTTCCATGTTATATTTGTGTTAATCCTTTAACCTAATACTGCCCAGGTATTTCTTGGTTATATGGTTACAGCATTTTTTTCCCCGAACTCAAAGGTTAATAGCTGTTCAGCATACGAAAAAGAGGTCATTTGTAGAACTTTGTATTTAACAGGCATGTTAGTTGGCCTTGAGACCTCTGCTGCTCTGTGATTTTGTGTCATTTAGTAATGGACACATTTTGTCCCGAAATACTGTTTTATTTATTATTGCCATGTACTCATTATTTCTCTTTTAAATTGTGACCTGGTTTCCTGGATTTGTCTGAAGTTTAGAAACTATAGCATAGCCGTAGTAATTAAAGAAACAAAGTTTTTAATTTCTTTTGAAGCCATCCTCCGTAATGCTCAAAGTTTATGAGGTCTGCAGTGTGTGTTGTAGATATGAATCTGTAGCCTTTTTTGACCCTATCATGTATCTTCTTAATATATCTCACAAAGTTAATTTTTGTTTGCATTCAACTTATTTTCTAACAGGGGTTCCTTCTGCTGAACTTTTAGAATCCCCTGTTACCAGCATGGATCATCCATTTCTAAAAGCATTTCAAGGACCTTCGAGTTCTGCTCAAAACATCTCACAGATAGCAGGTGCTACATTAATAGGATAATACTGTTTTACAAAAAGTATTTAATATAAAATTAATTAATTTTATTTATGAGTTGAAGGATGCTTAAGGCTAAAGGCAAAGTTAAAAATTAAAATCAATATTAAAGCATTGTTATGTGAAAAGTTAGTACAGGATTCATGTACTTGAAGTGCTTAGAATAACTGTTTTGTTACTGCTTGTTATTTTTGCTTGATGTGCTTTTTAACTTTAATGATTTCTTTGTTGCATTTGTTATATTCCCCAATAATGGCATAATTTATTCATTGGATTAGTTTTTTAAATTTTTAATTCCTACTAGAAGCTCATCATATCTGAATGGATTGTACATATTCAGCGTGATCCTGTGAAACTGCCTTCTGCCAGAAAGTCTTTTCTGCATGGAATTATGGATCAGTTACACTTATTTTATGTCCCTTATTTAGTATAAGAATTTAGCAATTAATATAACTATTGAACTCCTCCAAAAGTAGTTCTAAGAGCTGCTAGCCTAGACTAAGAAGGTTACTCTTTGGTCTCAATTGCTGGGGTTTGTTCCTTGCCTATAAAGGTGAGTTCTCATTTTAAATGTGTTTTGCCAAATGTAAAACATAACTAATGGAATAGCAAGTATAATTAATGAAAAATGTTTTGGGTGTTTTTTTTTTTTTCAGGTGGTTCTAGTGCCACAAGGCAAGGTTCTCATGGAAAGCATTCAGAAGGTGATGACATGGCTTACTTTGAAAAACGTTATCAAGAACGGGCAAGTTACTACATTTATTGCTTAATTCAAATGTATTTTCACAAGAGGATGCCTAAAAAAGATAAATGGATTATACCGTTTATACTCTTCCTGAGAAAACACTAGCTTCTTAAAATAATGTTTTAAATACAATTGTGAGCTATTGCAGGATTTCAGAGGTCAGTCATGATTGGGATGGTATTTACTGTAACTGGGCAGATTTTTATTGCGGTAACTCTCCATTACAGAAAAACGAAATATTTTACTATCTGACAAAAAGAAACAACAAAGTAGACTCACAGAAAGTCCCCTGTGACATTTAGGAATGTGGGTTTGCTACCTCATTCATAAAACTTTATGAAGTTCTTTTCCTTTCAAATGTCTGTGTAGTTGGGCTAAATCTGGTGTGTCTTTCTTAGATGACCTTAGAGGTTCCTCCTCCACCCTACTGACTATCTTAAATTTAAATGCCTTGTATCTTAAATTTAAATGCCCTGCGGTGTAGGTTACTCAGATGCTTAAACACCTATTCTTTCCCCACATTAGCTCCTTAGCTCCACCATCTCATCTGGAAGTAGGTCTTGACTGTTTATGAATTCTTTTGTAAGGCAACATTGGGTAATTAACTTTTACAGTCTTAACTGCTGTTATGCTTGGTCCTTGCAACAAGGTGTTTATTAATGAGAAAGCTGTTCTAGCTTTGTGAAATTTCAAATAATTTTCTTTATTTTGGAAATTATCACAAAATATGGTGAGATATTACAAATATAGTATCAGTTTATAGGAGAAAACATGTTACTATCAAATCCAAATTGCTACGTTTCTTTTTCCCCCTAAGATTTTCTTTCCTTTGCAAAAGGTAATAGGAATTTCAAATACAAACCTCAAGCCTCCAAATATGGAAAAGTGTTTTAAAATGAGTTCCTGTGTTCAACAACAGAATTGCTTAGCAATGAGTTCATTTGTAGACATCCAAATCAGGACTGGGGGCTTGCTTCCTTTTGGCACTATTTTGTGGGGAGCAAAAAAGCATGTTAAAAATATGATTTTATTTTTCCTTGCATTTTTGATAGCAACATGCTATCTTACGTTAGATGAGGTGCAAAAGTCTGTGCATCCCTTTACGCTAATGTAACAATACTTGAGAACAACTGTTGCTTCTAAAAAGAACACATTCTTTGTTTGGATTAATAGTCTTACTACAAAACAGCAGAGTTAAATGTATGTGTGTTTGTAAATCATACCAGGCTATAAGAGCCTGCTGTGTAGAAAAGTCTTATGAGAGGAAGACATGACCTTGTGGGTCAGTGGGGAGATGCTGAGATGGAGGTTTAGCATCTACCTCAGCAACAAACTTCCTATGTGATTTTGTGCATGCGGGTTAGTCTGTGTCTGTTACACATCTGTAATAAAACTTCTTTACCTTTCATTGACATAAAGATAAAACCGTGAAGATGTGTGAGGCACTTTGGCCTCAAGGGGTACATAAATACCTTGATTGCCATTATCAGAGATAAAGGCGTTCCTGGTTTGAATAGGGGAGGAGCTGCAGAGCTACGGAAGTGCTCCTTTGTCCTATGGTGCAAAAGTAAGCAATGCTGGGTTGGGCTAATAATGGTCTGTAGCTCTCTCCATTGCATATATCACTCTGGTAAATTTATGACTGTATAAAGAGATTTAATATTGCATTACTAGCTGACTTGCAAATTAATGCTTGAACAACTGTTGATGTCTTTCTTTGTTACAGCTGAAAAAGGAGAAGGCTGCTAAACAGAAAGAGAAAAGTCCAGTGCCATCAAAGAAGCCATGAGATTAATAAAGAAATAGTTATTATATGGCACAGTGTTAATCGTTGTATTGGAGAGTATTTTTTTGCTGTGCCTACCTGCATACTTGTATTTCTTCATTTCTTTATTCTGCTGTTTTGGTCTATTGCTGAAATTAATTTTTAATTATCTTGTTGTAATAAAATTGGTACTTTAATCAATGCATTTCTAATCTCCAGAATTGTTGCATAGGTATTCCTTTGAGAATGAAAAATCATATTTAGAGATTTGCAGAACTGTTATTTAAGATCTGAGAGAATAATCATGTATTACATTGTACATACATTAATAAGTATTACATTGTAGTAGGGCAAAGAAAATCTATGTCCTATTCTTAGAATTTTATGACACGCTTTCTTTATTTGTAGAGTCCTTGAAACTTATCTTGTTCATGGATTTTTACTTGTTGGGATTTGTTCTGTTAATACTGACGTTTTAATCTTTTCTTTAAATCTTTTTCTTTCTGTTGGTTTCATCGCGTTTACATAAAATTCAAACATACCCTCCTTCTCTTACATTTCTCTAGGCTCTATTCTAGCCAATGTATAAATACTTTTTTACATGTGAGGTTCTGTACACACGTAAACCCATTTCCACAGATACTTACTAGCTACTTGAAAGGATCCCACTTGTATGCTTTATCCCAGATTTCCCTAGTGGTACCATTCTCCCGATTCTGTTTGTCCGATACTGTCTATAACAATGATTCTATTATACTAAACTTCTGAAAACGCTAAGTGGAAATGGATGTGCTATCTATTGGATGTAAACAAATGATTATACAGTGTTTGAGATAAGCTTATTTATCCAATAGATACTCTTTCATCATGTCTAATCCAATACAGGCCGAGTCCCTCAAGAAGGGGGAAGTGCTTTTGTATTCTTTGTCCGTATTCACAGCTGTGGCAGCATATGCTGTGCTAAAGGTAGGGGACAGGAAAATTTAAAATTTGGTAACTTTGTGTGGTGGTTTAAATCTGTGAAGCAGCACAGCAAGAACTTGATACTGGATAACTGACAGAGGCTGCAGTTCAGGAGGCAAAAGCAGAGCCTGAGCTAACGTTGTTAGTCTCCTTTGAAAACAGAGAGGTGTAAGTCAGTTTGTCCTTAAAAGTACTTGAAGATGTCTCTTGGACAGAAGACTTTTGAGGTGGTATGTGTGTGCTGAGACTTTATAGCAAGAGTTGGGAGAAGCTTGCAAAGCTCTGATTCCCGTCAGATCAGCAGAAGGAAAGAGGTGAGGTTGAAGGCGTTTGGTGCAGGGCAACTTGCTTTTCCGTTCAGGTGTCAGCTGTGGGAGTGAAGGAGAGTTCTTGGGAGTGCATGCAGGTCGTACAGTGACTGATGGAGGAGGCTGGAATCCGAGTGAGAAGGGAATGGGAGCCTCAATTGCCCAAATTCAAAGATTAAAAAAGGTCATTTACCTTAACTCCGAGCTATGCTGCCATTACTACAGATGCCAATCACAGAGGTTAATCTGTTACTTAAATTTAAATGCATAATATACCAAAGTGTCTAATTAATGTCTTAAAAGTACCTTTACCTTTAAATTCTACACTGTAACATACTGCTTTAACTTAATAAAAATATTAATTTGAGCTCCCTCTTCTGGTCCTAATAAGCAATCATTTCTACAGATACTCAAGCCGTATAAGTAAATGGGGATTTCATAACAGAATTACAAGAAACAAACAAATGTAAATAACATTGTTAAAAAATGGTAAATATAGAAAAAATATTTTTATTTCAGCCTTCAGAGAGATTATTACAAACTTGATAGCAGAAGTTTATTCTACTTCCATATTTATCCTCATGGCTGTACCTACTAGGGAGTGCAGTTCCAGAAATGTGTGTATTTCAGAGGTGAGGTTTCTCACAGCAAAACATTGTTAAAGACATCGGTTTTAATAGTTACAAAAACCCCTTGTATTTTGTGTTTCTTTTTATACTGATAACAACTTTTTACTTTTAGGAAATAATGTATTGTGCTTTTATAGACATTTTGAGTTAAAAATACTTGTCAGTTTTAAATTCAGCCAAATTCAGTCTTACTAAACTGATCATGAACGGTTTTTATCAAAGTAAATTTTTAAAAATTCTATTCTGTGCTTAAACTTACTTAAAATGTCCACTTGAATAATACTAAAAAGTTATTACATTTATTTCATGATATTTCTTTTTAGTTGGAAAATGGGTGGGATTATAAAAATATCAACTGCATTAAATATTACTTAGGAGTTGTGACCACTTTTCACCTACGTTGATGACATCCAAGTAAAAGAAACTCGCTTTCCTTAATAGAAGGTGTACTTTTGACTTCTTGGTATTCATGTAGTACTTTTTTGCAGAATTTTAATTCATATCTGTACATGAAAAACTAGGTACAGTATATCTCAATGGTGCTGGCTATGAAAACTGGTCCCTGGTGTAATGTCTTAAGTGAAATTTACACTTAACTGGAAGTGCTCTTATTTTTAGCCTAAAGAAAAAATCATCATTTTGTAGGATCAAAATTGCAACCTCCAGTTCTATTGAAAAATCTCTTTATACTTCAATTAAGAAAATGTTTGTAGGCAAAAACAGAGACCAAATGCTAGTATGTTTGCCCTTAAGAGTCATTAAATAAAGAGCTCAGTTTAACATGTGCTTGTTGATAGTTTATTTTCCTGAGAGCAGTCGTGAACTTTGAACATAATATCATGGGACGGATAAGTTATTGGTTCATCTGTATGATTTATTTGTGGGCATATAGCTGTCATTCAGCTAGACACATTAACTGTTTCTGACTCTAATCCAAGGAATCTGGCACGGGAGAAATGGTTTGTTGTCATACAGAGAGTGCTCTGAGCTGGTAAAGCCTAATTGCGTAGGTCTTGGGCAATGCTTCTAATTTTTTAAATAGCTGGCTTTCAAATCAACATTTTGTCATTATTATACCACTCCTAGAGGGTAGAACAGCATTTTTTTCACTAGTTTTAATCATCCTATGAAAAGGCTTAGATGTACCTTGGCTATTTATGGTAGTAGAGACTGGTCAGTGATCCTAAGCGGAGGGGAAGGGGCTCCTTCCCATTCCGTGCTGCTCTGATACTAAATATAAAATGCGTCTGTCTGTCTCAGGTTCGGGAGGAAGGGGAATGTGGTGTGTGAATTCACAGCCGGTAACGGCATCCGTGCAGAATTACTTTGTCAAGTTGTCAGTGTCTTCACAGCATGCTGTGCATATTAAACGGTTTGCAGGTCTCATGTCTGTACGTCCCTGGAGTCTGTAGCAGTAGTTTTGTTGTAGCCATGCACTTTAAGGAAAGAGACAACTTTACAGGTGGGGATAGTATTTTTTCTTAGCACAAATATAATTGAAAGCAACAACAAAGGTTTTCCAGTCTAAAAGACCTTGCACAGGTCTACCTGTTAGGGTTTTTTTTTTTTCCTCCCCCGTAACAAAAGAGACTACTTTTGTCTAGAAGCCTACTCTTGCTTTGGAGCCCTTAGCATTTGTCTTCTGGCAGAGTAGCTTCTTGTTTCCTTTACACTCATTTTAGCTCTAATTTTACATTCACTGGACCTGTGTGGTCGGCCCTGGCTGGGCACTGAGCCCACGTGCTCCTTCAGTCACTTCCCGAGGGAAAGTCCCAGACTCAACCATAACACATCACCTGTGCAATACTGGCAACCCTGCCTCCCTAATGGCTTCGTCAAGTTTCATTCTTATATTAAACAAGACAGGAAAATTGCAAATCGCTTACGCTTCAACACCAGGATCCGCAAGCACTGATCTCCACCCTTCCGTGTGGTGAAGGGCACATCTGGGCATACCATCACGGTTTTGTAGGAAAAGCCTGGTGCCTACAAGCTTTCCAGAGCATCCAAGCCAGAGCATTCAACCAGGCCAAGTGCAAGGTCCTGCACATGAGTCGGGGCAATTCCATGCTCAAATACAGGCTGGGTGGAGAATGGATTGAGAATAGCCCTGAGGAGAAGGACTTGGGGGTAGTGGTTGATGAGAAGCTAAACACAAGCCGGCAATTTGTGCTTGCAGCCCAGAAAACCAACTGTATCCTGGGCTGCATCAAAAGCAGTGTGGCCAGCAGGTCGAGGGAGGTGATTCTGCCCCTCCACTCCGCTCTCGTGAGACCCTACCTGGAGTACTGCATCCAGCTCTGGAGTCCCCAACATAAGAAGGACATGGACCTGCTGGAGCGTGTCCAGAGGAGGGACACGAAGATGATCCGAGGGATGGAGCACCTCTGCTGTGATGACAGGCTGAGAGAGCTGGGATTGTTCAGCCTGGAGAAGAGAAGGCTCCAGAGAGACCTTATAGCGGCCTTCTGGTACCTAAAGGGCGCCTACAAGAAGGCTGGAGAGGGACTTTTACAAGGGCATGTAGTGATAGGACGGGGGCTAATGGCTTCAAACTGGAAGAGGGGAGATTTAGATTAGGTATCAGCAGAAAATTCTTTACTGTGAGGGTGGTGAAGCACGGGAACAGGTTGCCCAGAGAGGCTATGGAGGCCCCGTCCCTGGAGGTGTTCAAGGCCAGGCTGGATGGGGCTTTGAGCAACCTGGTCTGGTGGGAGGTGTCCCTGCCCATGGCAGGGGGGTTGGAACTCGATGATCTTCAAGGTCCCTTCCAACCCAAACCATTCTATGGGTCTGTCCTACGCCGGGTCGTGTTGCTCCGGCTGAGGTACGGGGCTGCCCGCGGGCGGGAGCGGAGGGGCCTTCACTGCGCAGGCACAGGGAGGGCGCAGGGCCCGACCCGCTGCCGCCTCACGTCCCGCGCTGAGGGAGGGGAAGGGAGGGGACGGGAGGCACCGCCCGTGCAGGCACAGCCGCTGGCGGGGCTGCGGGCACTGTCGGCGGGGCCCGGGCTAGGCGGCGGCGGCGGCGGCAGGAGCACGTGCGGCCGCGGCGGGGCCCGTCGCCGCGATCCGGCCCAGCCGCCTCAGGTAGCGCCGCGGCGGGGCGGCGGCCCCCGGCCCCTCGCTCCCGGCGGGCCCCCAGGGGCGCGGTGAGGAGGAGTTTGGGGGGGAGCCCTCCGCTGCTGGCGGGAAGTCGCGGCCCTGCCAGCCGTACGCCAGGCTTCCTCGCGAAAAAAAGTGTTTTTCACTGAGGAAATGGACATCTCTTCCCTTGGAGGGAAGAAGGGCTGAGGAGAAGCGTGGGGGTGAGGCGGTGGGAGAGCGGGGGCCCACGGAGCGCTTAGGGCAGGGAGAAGCCGTGCTGGGCCTGCGAAGCGGGTGCGTGTACCTCCCCGCGCAAAGGATACCTTAATTTCTCTTTTTAACTACTGATGTCTTGTCACGTTTCAGAATCGGTTGCCATGGATGGAGACGCAGAGCGTGAGAAAGGTAGTGTGAGGTGGTTTGAAAAAAAAGAAAAACCACCACACAACCAACCCATGGTCTTAATTTAAACCACATTTGAGAATAATTTAATTTAATTTTTTTTTCTTTCCCATCAAGTTGAAGACGTTGTGGGCTGCCATGTTGAAGATGCTGTGACGTTTTGGGCACAGGTGAATTCGGAGAACTATTTGATTTTACCTGAGGTGTTTAATCTTATCTCACACTACCCCTCCCCACAAGTTTCTGTAGAAGTGAGAATAATTGATAGCATCGGATCTTGGGAAAGAAAAAGTTAATTTGGATTTCAGAATTGCAAGTGTTTTGCCCTTTTAAACTGAAATTGGTTGTTCTTTCTGAAATTGCAAAAAGAATTGTTCATCATCACTTGACTTGTACTTGTTTTTTGAATATTTGGTAGGCCAAAAAAAAAATAAATTGAGAGTTAATATACTTGCTGTTGGCTGAAGAATACTGTAGGAGGCAGCTGGAGCTCTGCTGGGGGTGATTTTCCTGCTGTGTAACAGCTGAGCATTTGGGGCAGTTTCAGTGAAGCTTGACATGGAGATAGTTCAGAATTGCTAGGTCCTTTCAAGTTTTGTGTAGATGGGCAGGGTGAGTGAGGAAAATTAAAACCCCTGAAACAGTGAGTAGTTTTCATTAATGGGGGGGGTGGGGGTGGGGGTGAGCAGCAGGGAGAGGGGAAAATCCAGCAGTAAGTCCAGCATTCTGAGACTTGGTCACGGTGTTTTGTTTAATATTGTAAGGTACAAAAGTTAGGAATGCACTTCGAAGGTTAACAAAATGTTTAGTTGCAACAGTGTTTTCTTTCCTGCTCTGAGCTCTGGATCATTTCCTTTGAATTATGAGTAGAATATTATCTAGTAAATGCCACGTTGCTGGAATTGACCCAGTCTTACAGTGGTTCACATACCAAGTTGTAACTGACAAGGTTCTGCTTCTCTCAGCTGAACCAAAACCCAAGTGTTGCGTTTAAGGAGAACAGGGGGCGTACCAGAGCTGTTGTCTCCTTGTACTAAGGAGAGAAAGAAAAGGGAACACCAAATACACACTAAAATTTGTGAGGAAGGGTTAATAAGTAAGATCTGCATACTGCTCAGAGAAGCTGGTTATTAAACTGTTAACAAGGTTCGTTGCAAACTATTTCCCTGGGGTACGTTACCTGCCCCTGATCCATGTCATTCATTTTTCGAAAGAAAGTGAGACCAGGCTTACAAATGCAACTAAAATCACAAAGATTGAAGGCTTAAGGTGGGGCATTACTTGTCTCAACAGCAGTGCAACTGTTTTGATTTAATTTTTGGCTGTTAGAATCCATCAAGCATCTGTTAAAAGTGACAGTTAATAACTCATACCCTCTCTTCACACTTCTTAGAATGTCAGTAGATGTAATGACCTCTTGAAATTAAGTTGTGCGCTGGCAGAAGCTTGTCCTCGGGCTAATGCAGTTTTTGGCAAACCTGATTTTAATAAGGTGAGTAGGTTGTGTATATGTGGAGTCTGTTTTTCACCTGGATGTAAAAGCCTTAATTCTATGCAACCTTTTTTATTATTATTATTTTCTTGATCTTTGATAATGCTGTGGGTTATATTCTCTTAAGGCCTTTTTAAGAACTCCTGGCTTTCCTGAAGAAAAAGCTTATTTTGTGTGAGCAAGTTTAAATCTTTCTGCACTTCAGACTTCGGTTAAATTATGAAACTATAGGGTTTTTTTAACACTCAGGAAATAGTACAAGAAGGTAATATACAGAATGTTGAATTCTCTTTCATTGTCCAGTATACGTTATGGGTTATCTTTAACAAGAGAGCAATGCTTTTTCAGGTAAGTGATTCTTTGCTCCATCTCAAGAAGTGTGGAAGATCTTACAAAAACCTGTAATGTTAAATGCCCTGGACAAAGTACTCTTAAGAAGGTAACAAGGACATATTTAATAGCTAATAGCAGTTCTATGACAAGCGTACAAAGAGTCTGTTTCTGTGTGCAGGTAAAGGACCTTCTATGTTGTTCTTGAAGAAAACGCACCAACAGCAAACCCAGCATGTTTGTAGTGTGATTGGCCTGTTCCTTTGTTGGGCTTACTAAGCCACCAGTGTCAATAAAGTGTTGTAGCAACACATTCACAGAAAAGCCATGAGAGTCTGCTGTGTAAAATGCTGGTGTTTTTCTAGTTGCAAAATTTTCTTTGAGCTATTGTTTTTTGAGTAGAGGATTATATTTTTGAAGCATTAGCATATATTGTTATGAGAGGATATCAAATGTATTAGTTTTCATACTGCTGTTGGGATAATTATAGGACAGTGTGAAAATAAGATTTGTAATGTATTACAAATACCATTTTGAGGTATGCTTATATTTTCAGAATGTTATTATTGATTTTTTTTTTTTAAATATAATTTCCAGATTTATGGTGGGTGTTTTTCTGAAGATGGATGTTGGTACAGATGCATGGTACAGCAAGAGGTCAACAGTGAAAAGGCAGGAACCATTTTTTTAAAGTCTTTAATCGTGTATCAGTTGTACATGTAGGATGATAGGAACGAATGCAACTCCTCCTCTTTTCGAAACTTGCTGTGTGAATGCATTTAAAGACAGTGAATATACACATGGGACACAAATTCAGGTGACCTGTAATTTTGAAAAATGCAGATGAAGAGGCTGGCAAAACATGATGTACTTGCGAAGTGCTGTTTGTATCTCTTGATAAAGAGATTCACAAGTGGTAGTCAATGTTGTTAAGCAATGTAATTTAATTTTAAACCTTCTGATTGGTGAAAATGGCAGCCTTGTGTGTCCTGAAAGAGTTGTTAATCATCATTAGGTGACTGATATAGAAGGCTAGTAGTTCCTGTTTAAAATGATAATTTCTAGGCAGGCTGGTTGGCATGGAAACGTTAGGTTGCATATCCAACCATTGAAGAAAGTCTTCTATATTGCTGCTTAATTGTAGCCCTTAGAGAAAATAAAATAATTGCCAGCAAAGATCTGGTTTGTTACTTAAAGTTTTGCCGCTAAGCTTTTAGGCAGGTGCCAACATAAGAGATTTCTCTAACTCTTTTCCTTCCACTGAAGGGTGTCTGGGCTTAGTACGGACAATTCTGATCTCTGCAATGTGCATGTGTGTTAAAATGCTTATATTCTAGTAGTTGTCAGCACATACTTCTGTAGGAGGTTTGTGTAACCTCTGCTGTTTTATATTATTGTTGCAGTGTCAGGTATTGTATATTGACTATGGAAATTCTGAGGTTCTGAATAGATCAGACATAGTTGAAATTCCACCAAACCTTCAATGTCCAAGCGTTGCCAAGAAGTACAGACTCTGGGGACTGCAGATACCAACTGATCAGAACTTAAACATGTTTGACGAAGTAAGTAACAGATTTTGAAGCATTTAGATGATGGGATCTGTAACAGGTGCTGCCAAATATCAGCACAGCATCGCCAGGAGGAGTATTCTAAGAGCTGGATGTTTAACTGTGAAGGCAGGTCATGCTGGGAAGGACTGTCTAATCTGTTGGCCTGGATGTACTCTGGAAACTTAAATGGTTTTGTCAAAAACAGTTCAGATGATTGTGCTGGGAGGTGATTTTTAGAGTACACTTTTGCCATGTTCAGAGCCTCAGCTCTATTTCTGACTGACCTGAGTTCTTTCTGGTGGTAAGGAAACAAAGCAACCTTTTTGTCTTTCCCTTCAGAGGGAAAAATACCTCCCTTGGTCACAGAACTTGTGATAAGCTCACTTACCTGTCTGTGAGCTGCTCGAATGTTGTGTGCCTGAGTACTGTACAAACTTTTGGTCAAGAGAGAGAACAGCAGGTTGAATGTGAGTGGTAATGGGAGCCCTGTCATTCCTGGCCAGCAATGGACATGAAAGGCTCGGGAGCTGATGCCAGCAGGAGTAGCAAAAGCTTTGAGCCCTATTGAGTGGCACTGGTGACCGCTGGTAGAGTTTTACCAGCGGTGGTCTCCGTTTCTGGGACACCACTCGTTCTACAGTCTCAACGGCATGCTTCTTCAAGGCTTGTCACTGGCACTGCCTTTGATTCCCCAGCGAAAGGCTTGGGAGCAGCAGTTGCTGGAGGAGGCGGCTGGAAGCAGCTGTCCTGCTTACCTTGTCGTATCCCTCTGTCATTTAGGGGGGGTCTGGAGACCCTGTGTATGGTCTCGTCCCTGTGATCCTATTAACATTGCTTAATGTGATTACTTAAGACAGGTGAAAATCTCTGTTCTCAGTTCCCCTGGGTTTTGTTTTGGTTGTGTGTGGGGTTTTTTTTGGTGTGGGTGGTTTTTTTTATTTATTTACTTTTAAAACAATTCTTGTTGCTTGAGAGAAAGCTTTATTTGCTTGCTCTGTGTGGCTTTCCTGCCCCCACCTCTTCCATTCTTAATTTTCAGCAAAACCAGCTTGTTTTCAGAAGTGGTGGGGAAAAAAGAAAAAAGCCCTGTTAATGAAAGATAACTTTCTCCTAGATGTCTACTGAAGGTCTTGAGTGCATTCCTCAGTCTTCCAAAGCTGTTTTTCTTTGATGTTACTGATGAAACTGATAGCTGCCGATTCTGGCGTTTCCTGATTTCTAAATGGGTAGTTTCAGTAAGGTAGATTTCCAGAAGGTAGATAGACATCGTAATTCATTTGTGGCTGTGTTCCATTTCAACTTTTGGACCACTTATTGAAAGGGTGTTAAACAATGTAATAATTCCAATGTTTTTTTTCGTATTATTTTGTATAATACTGTTAAAAAGTTGGTCTGGTATCCTCTAAAAGACTTGGATAACCCAGTTGCCAGCTTCTATTGAGAGTCGATGGGACTTTGGACTTCTGTCACTTATAAATTATACTGAATTCTGCAAAGCTGAACATTAAGGGCGAACTACTGGTGTTGGAGTCTGGTCTGGCATTGACAGTGATTAGGTCAAGTACAGTTGTAGTTGTACAGATACAGCATTGTTTCTGAGTAGATGTGTTAAACATAAGCTTTACCCGTGCAGCTCTTTGGGTTTTGGTCTTAAACATGTCCTCTTTTTCTTTGAAGAAAGATGGCTGATTACAGCTAAAAGTATTCAGTGTATTTTTATTTTACAGGGGAAGAAGTTCTTGAGCAGCCTAGTTTTTGAAAAAGAAATAAAAATATGTCACAAAGGCAAGCACAAAGATGGTACCGTTATTGCCCGGGCAGAATATGAAAAAATAGATATTGGAGAAGAGGTGGCCAAGGCAGGGTTTGCTGAAAAATGCACATCTGCAGAAAACACCAAAGATGCTGAAGAGAGAGAAGTAGATGTCATGCAAAACCGACATCGGAAGACAAAAGTTTCAGTTCCGCTGTGGGTAAACAGGTCTGATCACGCACTGTACAGCATCGCAAGAAGGCGCTGTGACCAAGTAGCTGCCAGCACAAGGAATCAGAATTTTACCGGAAACCGTGCGTTTGCCGCAAAGTAAGGCAGTGGGATGTCATAGAAAACTTTGTATGTGACATATTGCATGATCTGATTAGCTTAGTTGCTGGGATGTGGGTACATGGGAAGATGTACAGGGAAGTGGGTATCTAAAATGCAAAGTTCGATTTCTGTCTTTCCAGCATCAAGTAATACTGGTACTCAATGGAAGGGAAGTATATGTGAGTCTGTGTGTGTGTGCGCGTGTTTGTGCATGCTGTGGAGAGGGGAATTAGGACGTTAATCTGTAAAAAACCTGTTCATTAGTGTTGTTGCTGGTTGGATACCTTGTTCTTCCTCATTTGATTTCCAGAGACAGACTGTTTTTATGTATCTTGATGCCAGATTTTGAAAAAGAAGGAAGAGGTAGCGGCTAGTAGGCAGAGAAGATACCATAAAGCTTGGTTGAAAGCGGAGGTTGCAGGACAGCAGGCCTCTAGCAGATTTTGCAGTGATAGGCAGTGCAGCAACGTTCATTTTAGCATCTGTGTAATTTCCATTGGCTTGTCCTTAAGACTTTTCGTAGTTATCCGCTATTTATTTACCTCTATTAAAAACTCACTGGGCACAAATGTGGAATGTAAAAGTACCCTTACGTAGCAGGACAAACATATTTTCGTGATTTATTTGTCTAGGAATGCAACAATGTGTGCCTATAAGAAATAAAGCCAGCAGTCACAGTTTGAAGTAAGCTTTAGGGGATAACGGTGTCTCTGCAACTTGTAATTACATTGACAAGAGGTAGTGGTAAGTTGGCAGTTACAGTTGTTGTCAGAAATCTTTTTAAAGAGACTTCTCCTACAGTTGCTAGGATTGCCATGGCAACAGGCTGCTGAGAAAAATGTTTGTGGGTGGGAAAGATGGTACTTGGCATTCAGAAAGTTGAGATGGTGTAAGAAGTAATGTTCTCAAAAGAACTTGTTTAGAATTTGCTAATATTCCATAATTTGAGCTTCTAGAACATTTTAATGAATCACCTGAGGGCACGCCCTTCCACATACAAACATGGTATCCAGATCTGTTTTACAGTTAGATCATTTAGGCAAGTCTATGCTATTAACAAATACTAATATGAAATGAGGTGCTCGTCAAAAAAATATAAATTTATAGTAGAGTGCCTCATCCTGAATTACTTTGATACTCTGATCTGCCCTGTTTTCTGAGTTAGAGATATGCTGTGAATATGATTTTAAAAAAGAAATAGCTTTTTTTCTTCGTCTTTTTTCTTTTCTGGTGGAGCACAGTGTTGAGATGCTTTTGTGTACAAAGCTATCCTGACTGGCCTGAGCAGCTGGCAGCTAGCAGATCCTCTGTTTCATTTCTGTATATTCTGGTGTCCTTTAGCATTTTGCACATCACAGGCATTTTTGGGGTGGTATGCCTGTGAAGGAAATTGAGAAAGAGGGAAGCTAGGATGTAAGCAAAGCCATGCAGGTGAGGATGAAGTTGATATGAGGTCTAGTGGAGCTTTGGTACTGTACAGTATTGTCACAGTACTCTGAGACAGATGGCTTCACATCACTTCTCTTCGTTATAAAAATAACTTTTAGGGTATAGTTCCAAAACACTAACCTTGAAGTGCTTTGGCTTATTTAGTAGATAGAAGATTTGAATTACGATGGACTTCGACTTTTCTGGGTCTGCAGTGTGGTATCCTGGATATGGATGGGAAATACTTCAGAGTTAGTGACAGTGCAAAGATATAAAGGGTTTTCTTCAGATGATTTATTTCTTTCCTCAATGTTGTGTAACGGTCTTGGTAAAGACTGGTGTGGAGAAGGATACAAATTGTGAACAAGTAAAGCGTGATTGTGCAGGTGCTTCTGTAGTCTTTCTGATGTGGCGTTCTGTAGTCATTACTGACATTACAATAGCATGAAAGAATGGACATTATGTTTTGCTGGGTTTCTTTTTTTTTTTTTTTTTTAATTAATTCATCTTCATTCATTTTTAAAAGGGAAAAAATGCCAGCTTCTACCTCAGTACCAGACACCAGGTTGTCTCAAATAAGACCAGATCAGAAATTGTCCGAAGATAAAGAAGTTCTCAGACAGGAGAATGTACATCTCTTGCAGAAGCAGAAGGAACTAGAACTGAAGGTTAAACAGCTGAAACGTGAACTTCAGGTATGTGGAAATGCGAAAAGGATGCTTCTCTCCTCAGTGCAAGTATTTCTGACAATGCTTCTGTCTTACTGTTTCATCGTACTGCAGTTCAGCTGTGCACTGTTGTTTGGAATACAGAAGGATTAAACTGGTTGAGTGAAGACTTGTCTTGCCCTGGTGCAGGGAGATGCTGTCAATGTAGCAGCACAGATTTTGCAGTGCAGGTTGGACCCTGGCTCCCCTTGGTGTACGTACTGGCTTGCTACTGCACTTGATGGTGCAAGTGCTGGTTTGGATGTTGGTGTTCAGTTTGAATGTTGCACTTTGTGATTAAAAACATGCTTTGTGTATGAGGATGTAATCCTTGCCTTTTTTTTCGCTCACTGAGAGGGGAAAAACAGCTTTCTGCGTGTGGGGCTGGAAATTCCTAAACATCACAGAATCATAGCAGCTGTGGAATTTTGGAACCGGCTAAAAATTACTATTTCCTTAATTGCTGCTTAATAGAAGAGGTGCTTGTATTTCTTTCCAGGGGAGGTTCCTAGCACTATCTGAGAAGCACAGTATTTAGTAATAGTTACTGATAGGCTTAAAAATGCTGTGAATGGTTTTAAGTGTGATAAACAGCACTAGTAGGAAGAGATTGTGTGAAAGGATGTTATATTTCCATGAATTCATAAAAATGTTGTGCAAACTCTTATCTCTACAGATAGGAAAGGAAAAGCAGCTGTTGTGTAAATCCCATTCATGCCCCCCTACCTGAACTTGGACACAGCTCTTTCCTTTTTCTTGTGGAATAAAACTACTCGTAACCACCTTTGCTACCTAGAACACCTGAATTTCTACATATGCTAACCTGTCATTGTACAGATTCTCCATCAACTGAAGATACGATGTTTGTGCACTTTTATGCAAACTAAGTGAACAAGCAACAGAATATGTGTCTGCAGCTAAGAAAAAATACTTCGATGCAAGGAATTCTTAGAAGCACTTCTTACCTATAGTCTGATTTTTTTAAAAACGCTGTTTTCTACGGATTTTAATTGGTTTTTTTTTGTGTTGAATGCAAGTAAACCACTTTAAAAGAAAAGGTTGGGGATATACTTTTAAGTAAGAAAATAATTTGTTTCCTGCTGAAAACACTCTGGTAGGCAACGTTTTATTTTAGAAGGGTGATGCATGGTGGTGGCTTTGAGGGGTACTTAAAAAAACTCACCCTGCAGGCATGAGACTTCGGATGCTCATCTGCAAATACAAAACTATTTAAAACCTTCTATGTTTGTTTTTTGTTTGTTGGTATGTTTTTTTTTAAAATACAATGTGTAGCGAGTCTGAAAGGCTAACAGCTTTTAAACACTGTGTTTCATTACTTGAAGTGGAGTTTATAAAAGCATCTCTGTGGTATGAGAGCAAGAGCTTTTAAATTTAGGTTGTCCCTTGAGGAGTATAGCCTGGTGTGGTGTATGGGCTTGTTTTGGGTCAAGAATATTCCTTATTTTATCTTGAGAATATTCCTTGTAGGAAGGTCAGGGTGGTTGTATGTACAGCAAGAGTTCTTTTAGTTGTGGTGGTGATAAAAGAAGTTTAATGAGGTCCTGGGCTTGGATTTCCCTGACTTTTTCAGCAAGGAAAGAAAAAAATCCATGTTTTCTGAAGATCTGCTAGCAAATGGGGAGTAATTGAAGAAATACACTTGAATGCATCACTACTGAAATGAGAGGAAGGAAATGAACCATTAATCTTTAGGAAGCTATTAAAGAAAATAAAATTATTCTCATTGGTTTGTATGTCTTTCTAGGCATTTCCTTAAGTGTTTTGAAGAGGGCCAGCTCTGTATATGTGTGCGCATGTGTGTGTTTTCAAAAGACTAAATTGTGGTCTACATTTTAGTAACCCTGGCTGTCTGTTGTGAGTGTTGATCTATCTTTGCCTCTCTTTGTTGAAATGCTGCTCCAAAAATGATAAATAATTCAGAAAGAGAAGGAAGCATCCAAGAAAACTGCTGAAAGTTTTGAGGAAACCCTGCGTACTCACGTTGGAACAAAAATGAGAAGTTTGGCTGCTAAGGTAAAGGCATTGAAAGAAGTTAGGTACGTATTTTTTTTCTAAAATAGTACTATTTATCATTGCTGTCTTTATATCTTGGAAGTCATGCATGCTTTTTTGTTTCCTATAAGTTTTGTTTTGTTAATTTTCTAAGAAAAATGTAGTGTTGTATACAGAGGGGAGTACTTCCCAAAAGCAAGGCTGAAACACGAGCTTTTTGGAAGCTCACATTGGAATTTGTGTTGTCTGCTTCTCAGGGTTTATCAGATGACTTTGATTCACCTCTGCTCCTTTACCGTAGCCGTTGCAAGAAGGGCTTTCAATTCCATCTTCAAGGAAGATGCTAATTAGTAAATGTAGCTAGTTGTTTAACTGGGTAGTCAGAGTTTTTTGGGTATCTGTGATGCTGTGAGAGGTGTCTCTCTTTTTAGTCCAAATTACCCTTCTGGTTTTAAAAGAAGGGACAATACTGCATTGGCAAGAAGACTTGAAATAGCAATGACCATCAGCTCCTTTAAGAAGGAATATATATATTGGTGTATGTGTTCATGGAAGATAAATAAAAAAACATACCAAGAGAGGAAATAGGACAAAATGGAAATTAAAAGCAGGAGAGAATTTCCATGTACAGCCTCATCGATACTGAGGTATAATGAATGTATTCTTGGTCCTTCGTCAAAAAAAGATTTAACAGCTGAATGAAACAAATTGCTACTGCTACCCTTTGAAAGAAATTAGGTTATTAACATGGCAGGTGCTGTCTCAAAATTCGTATGTTTCAAGGGGTTTGAATAACACTGATTTTTAAACTGCTTAGGTTCTGGGGAAAAAAATCCTGGTAAAATGTTGTTTCCCCCTTACAACTTAGGCACGCAAATAAGAACAGTCGCTCTAGAGAGCAGCTCTCACAATCCATAAAAGTAGTTACAGAAGAATGCCTTGCTGTTCCATGTTCCTTGGAAAAACTGCAGAAGGTTTGGACAGAGTACGACTTGGCTCAAGAGAGGATTCAGTTGTGCAGAAATGTGGTAGGTTGGAATTATTTTTTTTCTGAAGAGCTATAATTTAACAGTTATTGACAGAGTATTTTAGTCTCAGAAGTGTAGCTGAATAGCGTGAGCACAGCATGGAAATGTCTGTCCTTTACTAGATAATGTTGGAGGCTTTGCTACCTTTGTCACAACTGATGTGTTTGTGGAGTGTTATTTTTTGTGTTAAACCTAGACTTTTTGATTTTTGTGAAGAAGTATAAGGAAATCAGCACATGATAGCTAAAAGGTTTCTGTTCAGTAATAGTTGGAAACCGGTTCAGCTGTGCAGCTGCAGCGTCTGTCTTTAAAACCTTTTGTTAAAGCAGCGTGCCGCTACTTAGAATATGCTTCCCTCGTGTGCGGAGGCGTAGGGAGGGCGGTATGCAAATACGGTTGTATAGGAAGATGGACTTGTATAGAGGAAAGCTGCCATCTAGTGCAACTTCTCTGCAACCACAGATCTGAGAAAACCATCCTTGTCAGCAGAGCCATGCCTACATACCCAGGCAGGCGATGTACTGCGTCTCTGGTGTGAGGCGATGCTGCTTTTGGGAACGGGAAGGTTCCCTGGTCTGTGGTGGGCATTGTGGTAAGGCAGGGAAGGGATGGTAGTTGTGCCTCTGGGAGGGAGAGTGACAACAAATGTGTTGTGACTATTTTCAAGTATAACCTAAAACATTTTAAATGTGTTTGCTTAAGAGGTATTGCTGTGTTACATTGAGTTTAGCAGCTCATGTAATCTCCAGATTACTAGAAAATAACTAGAAAGGACTAGGACTAGAAAGTCCTAGAAAGGACTAGAAAATAACAAACCGTGAGGAGAACCCAAGTAAGCTCTGTTGTTGCTTGTGCAGGTAAAAGTATTAATACATCTATGGCATGGCGTGCATTTGATTGCTGTGGGTGAAAAGAAGTCGTTTTTAGTAAACAAAAGAAAGTCAAATGTTTAAACTTCACAACATTAAGATAAGCATCAATAAGCAGATGACATTTCTACGATTTTAGTGTTGCATGTTGTATAGGGGAGCAGCGTGTAGAAGAGTAGCTAGACTGTGAGGTGCCAGAAGCCAGGGCTGCCTGGGGATTCAGTTGCACAAACTTTCCTTGGGTGAATTTCTGATTGCACGTGAAATAGTAGCAGTTGCAATTTTCTGGAGATTACATGCGATGATTGAGCTCAAGCAGGTCTGTAAGCCTTGTTGAACAGCAGCAGACAAGTTGTTCTTCATCTGCTGCAAAGCCATCTTGGAGCTTGTTTTCACCCTCCTTGTCCAGTTTTGCTTTAACTGAGTTGGGCTTGGGACAGAGGGAAAGAAAACCCTTAACATGGACATTGTTCCTGGTTGCCTAAGCTACCGTATAAATTAGTGGTGGCATGAAATCTTAGGACTTTTCAAGAGCATGCAGTTGTAAAAAAAAAATAATTCCTGCTATCTGATGAGGGGAAGTTGTCATGGTAGTGTCACCAATATTTTGAATGGGGAAAAATAAAGACAATGTGAGTTCTGTTAGATGTCAGGTATCCCCCAGAGTGCCTGAACGCTGCAAAGGGTGTGGAAGTGTAGAGCTCCCTGAAGAATTAATTTAGTTTTCAAGATGAATTGGTAACAGCTGGGAGCAGGACATCTCAAGGCTCTTGCAGAATTTGTCTTAAGTATTTTGAAGGCTTTGGTAGGTGAAGGGTAGAGAACAAGAGTTTTGGTTGCATCATGCTAGAGCTACAGTACCGTAAAGGTTGTGCTGTTTTAATGCGCAGTGTAGTGACTTATCTTTTTTTTTCCCCCCCTGAGAATCATTTTGATTTTTAAAGATCTATTTTGTGCTGTAACATGCCACGAAATCTTGGCTGAAATCTGAAAGGGTGTGCTTGTTATTCTGTGTGTCGTCCCTACTTAAATTACACTGACTGTAGATAGGCTAACAAATATTTTTGATAGTGCAAGTGAGTCTGTTGATGTCACCAACTTTGTTTCTTCCTCATGTAAAATGAGGTATATGTAAATCCAGTGTACAGGATGCCCAATGATCTCAAACAGATGGATGAAATAACTGGCTATTAAACTATAGCAGACTGTTTAACTCTGTTTGCTTAATCTGTCAACCTAGCTGTCAAAATTGGTTTTACTAAGTTAAATCTTGCTGTTCAGTTGCCCAAGCAGTGTGCTCTCCCTGGAGTGCTGATGCCCACTCTCACTGTCACAAACCTCATTTGTTTGTAAGCTCTTGGGAGTGAACATCTTGTCTTGCTTTTGGGGGAAACCTAGTGCATCTTAAACAAATATCACAGGTGTGAGTAAATCCAGTAAAGTTTGAGTGCAGAGTAAACGGCATTATCTCAGTTTTCGTTGTTTGTACTTTCATAGTTGGTTTATGCTGGTTTAACTGGGTTTGTCCTGGATACTGTTGCAAAAACGAAGGTGGGTGACTGAAACATTTCTTAATACGGTATTTATGTAATGTATGTCTTGGAAATATAAGATGATAAGCAGTGAACTGAGGTAGTATTGGGGCATGGTGTGGATAAAAATAACAAAGGTGGTTCTTCTGGAGTGGAAATGCTTAAAAATACATTCAAAACGAATCATAAATTTGATGTAAATTCTGTGTCCAAAAAGGAAGGTAGTGGTGCTGATCACTTAACCAGCTCTCCTATGAAGCGTGACTGAGAGGGTGGCAGCTTTACAGATGAAAAACCAAGGATAATTAGAAGTTCCCCTGATTGCAACGTAGGCAGATACTCATAGTAATATGGTGTAATACAAATTCTGACTTCTCAGACATTAATTTAATTTATGATTTTGAGTTAGAAATGTATTAGAGACTGTAGTGTACATATTCATCATTTTAGTGGCAAGGATGAAAAAATAATCATGCCAATGTCTAAAAACGGGAACTCATTGATCATTAAAAAAAAGGCCAAAAAAACAACAAATGGGGAGGGTGGGATAAATAGAGAAATAGAGCAGTTTAATGAGGATGCTGGTGCCAGAGCTAGTTTTAACTGTTCCGTATATTGCAGAGTAGTAACTTGAACGAAAGGGAGGCAAAAACTGAGGCCAAAAGTAGAAATAGGCTCTAAAAATGGATAAGAGCTTGTCCAGGGAGGGGGGATTCATTTATTTTTCCTTTTACTTATGAGGTCATTAAATCACACTAAAGCAATAATGCATTGATAAGGTGATTGCACTATACATATCCTGCTTTTGTGGACTTTCATAAGCATTGCTATAGTTATCAGAAACAAGATGGTAGGCTAGCTTGGCATTTGGTATGATGGAGTCTGGTGGTTGGTTGTGGAGTGGGGATTTTTGTTGGTGTGTTTTTTTTTTTTTTTTTTTTTGAGAGAGGTATACGTGAACCAGACACAAAATAAACTAAATTTTGTAGTTTGAGAAGCCTTTAGCCTGTTCCAAAGGAGTTTAATTCTACTGTTTGGTGTCGTGATGAGCCTACATCTTTGTAAAGCAGACTATTAAAATACTGCCCCTGCCCTTAATGCTTTCTGAAGTTATTGTTGTTTAACAGGTGTTATCTGAGCTGTGAACTGTTGCATGTATGCAATTAAATGGCATACATTGGAAGGAGACGTGTCCTGTGGCTCCCGAGCCGCCTGTTGAGTTCCTGGATTGTCATTTAGTCACATGTGGACTGTTGAATTTAGTCTAGTGCTTGAACTGGCATTAATTGGAGTTTGATTGCCTGGTTGAATCTTCTACTACATTAAGTTTCTATTGCTCTAGTTTTTGAAGTAATACTCTGCAGGAATCTTGTCTTAAAAAGGAATAAGGACCCCTTGTCTTAAAGAACACTTTTCATGCAGTGTGTTACAGTATTCTTTTACAAACTAGCTTCTGTCTTATGCAGGAAAAACAGCAGGAAGTCTATAAAAATTGTGTGTGCTTTTGGTCACCGGAGATGCCTAAAAAGTGCAGAAGTGCCTGTTAAATCTTTTTGTTGTTGTTTCATTTTTTGAAGTGCTGAAGCAATACGTTGTGTTCACCTATGGTAGAACTTAATCCACTGATTTTTGTTACCCAGCCCACTAATGTCTTAACAGGTTGCTAATCTAAGTTTTACAGCAGTATATGCTGCATCTTGGGGTTTTATTTTTAGTTGGAGTTTGTCTATCTTTCTGTTTCCACCCATTGGATCTCATTCTGTCCTTGTTACAGGCAAAAGGTTTCTAGTCTATCTTCCGTGGATACTTACAAACTCCCAATTAAGTCAACTTCTAAGCTTTCACTTGGTAAACTAAATTTAAAAACTCTGGCAACCTGTGTTTGTATACAAATATTTATATTGCAGATACGTTTATATTATATATTACTTGTCAGTAGGAGGTGCTTATTTGACTGTTCTTTGTCTCCATGTGAAATTCGTATTAGCGCCATGCTTAACTCTTCTGTTGTTTTCTGTTTCTTTACTAAGTGCCTTCCACACTAGACTTTCCAAGACACTTTTTTTTTTTTTTTTTTTTACCCAGGGTGGGGAAGGGAATGCGTGTCAGGACAGGGTGTTATAGCTACTTGAGTTATTTTACTTTGTTATTTTTGTAGATGGATGTAGAAGGGAATAGCAAATCTTTACAGCAGGTCTGTAAAGCTGTAGTTTAATCTTCCATGTTCGTAGATGTTTTCATATTTCTGTGGACATGTTGGGTTAAATAGCTGTAAAAAGAACACTGCAGACATGCTTCTGAGTAACTTGCTTCATCCATTTCAAAGCGTTTGGTTTTGGAGCCTGTTAGGTCTCTTGTCTGATATGAATGTGGGGTTCCTCTCCCATTAGCAGAATTAGTCCTGCTGGTCATCCAAGGGAAACTTTTTGTTTCTAGAAAATTATCTTTAGTTTAGTAATCCTATTGCAGGTAAGAAGCAGGGAGTTTACAGATCACCTGTCTTTCCTGATAGAAGGCAAGGAAAAAATTGGTAAAAGGTTTTGGGTTTTTTTGTTTTTTTTTTTTTTATTCTAGGGTATTCTTCTCCAGCAAGAAATCTTTTGCAGTCTGACTTTGTGGGTGTAATTTAGCATGTATGGAATTCTAATTTCTGTACTACAATAAAAAACTGCAGGACAACGGGGGCATTTTAAGTTTACAACAGCAATTAGGACTCCCATTGTTGTCAATAGTCATGCAGAAACTGTTTGTTTAGTTGTCTGATAATGTCATATTTTTACACTGTAAAGGATGTTGTATTTGTGCAAGGTGGTCATGTCATAGTAGTAATTTGCTTATTCACTTATTCCTAGTCGGGCATGTATTGTACTATTCATACTTTGCAGGGATTAATGCTTTTTTGTATCACTTTCCACATTGTGTATGTGGCATTTGGGTGTGAGTTACTCACTTACTTTTCCTTCTGCATAGGATGAAGTAGATGAATTGATTGCCAAAAGAGATGAAGTGCAGCAGAACTTGTATTTAGCAGCGGAAGAATTAATTTTGGAAGTGGATCAACTGCCCCTCTCTGAGCGCTCAAGAACGTTACAGGTAAGGAGGTTGCTTTTGTCAGTATTGATTTTGAAACACACAGAACCTGTGGAGGGTGTTTCTTAATGTTAAACATTTTATAGTTGGAGACCTCGACAGCAGCAGATGAAGCTTTAGGTAACACTTCTGAGTTAAGTTGTACATCTGACACCTGTAGTTCTCAGTGTGACTTATGATCCTGGTCTCCTAGATGTTTTGTTTCTAGAGGCGAGCTACCTAGATCCGGGATTTGAGCAACAGCTTTTCTCTTATGGTACTGTATTTGGTGACTAACAAGACTTCACAAAGCACAGAATATTTAGTAGAAGGTAGATGTTAATGAGAGAACCTACAGTTAAAAAGTCAATGCCGTTATCCTGCAAATTGTGGTGGATTTTGTGGTTGGATTATACACCTTCCTAGCCCTTTCTGTTAAGGTCACACTGTGTAGTTTGGAATAGTATAGCAAAGTGTAAAATATTTAAAGCTGCTTTTTTTTTTTTTTAAGGTAAGAGTTAAACACTACAGAAGCACATGTTTATACCAAGAGTCTCGCTCCCTCCCAGCCAACCCAACAACAGAAAGTGGGGCAGCAGACAGGGAAATAGCCTCTGTAGAGGCAGTAAGAACTTTTGAAGAGGACTTTACCGATAGAAACACCAAGCTGGTGTTTCTGGCCTTTGCTATTAGAAACAATGTCTCTTCTTCTTTTTAACTTCAGAAATATTACTTGCTTTTATTTTGACTGTGCAAGTGTGTGTGGAGAGGGGGAAAAGGTTGGCAATAGTTTGCCATCTTGTCTGTACAAATTCCAGAGATGTATTCATCCACACATGCATGAGATTGGGTTCTTATGAAAAATCATCACGATTACAGGCTGCACATAAGTTTGTATAAGATTGCAACAGCATTAATAAATCGAAGAATTCAAATTTTCATGGAATTAGTTACTCAATTTCTAGTGAAATTATTTTTCAATACCATTCAAAAAAATGTTTTGATACACTTATTTTTTGGTTCTAGTCTGATACGCAGATTGGTGTCTGATTAGAAAAGATACTGGATGGGTAGCATTTCATGGCTTTCTATCACTGGAGGCCCTGTGTGGATCCTGCTCCTTCAGACAGAGGAAAGTTATGGTGTGTAGTTGCATGGGGTTTTTCTATTTTGTGGTTGGGGTTTTTTTGGTGCATGTTTAGAGTTATGCTGTGCTAATCCACTAGGTGGTAGGCATTAAGCAGCTTCTGGATGATTGTACTGCAGTGATACTTTAATATTTTTTTGAAAATATCTGGAGGGGTACTGAAGTGGTGCTAGGTGTGTTAAGTGCATTTTGTGCTTTAGCTTAACTGTGTTGATGGTCCTTTCTTGTGTTAGGAGCTGGAAGATCAAAATAGTTTTCTCAAGTAGGAAAACAGAAATAGGTTTTTACCAAATATTGGTGAGAACCTTGGTTGCAATTTTATAGAGCTGAACAGGTCATGCTGTGCTGTTCAAGAGAAACAAATTATTTTTCCAATGTGTCTCAGAAAAACAGGAGCTTGGTAGCTAATGCCCGTCCCGCTGAGGCTGTATATTGCAACCTCTCTTCTGCATCCCACATCTCTTCTAACTTCCGTCATAACTTCCAGTGAGAATTGTTGTTGGCCTGAGGTACAGAAAAATTCAAGCAGCTTCTGCCACAGCTGGGTCCAACTGGCTAGGACCAAAATAAACAGTTGGTGAGCTCCATGCCTTCCAAGTGATAATACTGCATTGGTTAAGAGGAAGTCCGAGAGTGTGGGCGTACACATAAGTTACTCTAAAGCAAGCTAGGGTGTGATCCTAGCAGTTGTCAGCTGTTCTGTGTTAGCTGTCTGTAAGCATGTTTCATTTGCCCCATGTGTATTCCTCTGCATTGTGTGTAGTAGTCATGTAGACCACTGAGCTGTCTTCATATGGTAACTTGTTAGCCTTCTGGAGCCTTCTTCTGTATCCATATGCTGGTGAAGTTGCTAATGCTTTAGAGAAGTGAGTTCAGTGTGAAAAATAAATGGGTAGAAATAGGATATAACTTATGGATTCTTTCCTTGAGGACAGTCTGATGGAATGTATGCAGATACTCTTCTGGTGTAACTAGTGCTGCTATTTTTGTGAGCAGGATGTGGTATTGGATATGAAACTGTTACTGAGCACTTTTCTTAGTTCTATTACCCACTTTTGGCTGCTGTTAAACGTGCTGATTTTTTTTTTTTTTTTTTTTTACTCCGTCCTATCAGACTGTTCCATTTGAACCTGGCTTCTCCCTTGCTGTGCCATTTTCTATCCGTGTGTATCCTGGTGCATTAAAATCCAGCTGTTCAAAAAGAATATGAGAAAAATCTCTTGTGCACTTGAGTGATGTATTGATTTAGTTGTTATATGAGGAAATTCTTATGCTTATGGCCCCAATTTGAACTTTTGCTGTACTGCGTTGGTAAAGCTGGGGCCTGGTCACGGGGCCATCGTGTGTAGTTCTAGAAAATTGGTCAAGCTCACTTCCTCACCTCCACAGTACCTGCAGTCCTCAGCAAGGTGAGTTCATTGCTGGCCTTTGGTGTTAGTGTCAGATAGTCTGTTTTACTTTAAGTTACATTTGGTTGCTCATGTCACCTGTTTCAAGTGTCTGAAACGCTCCTGACAAAGATGAAAACCTCTCTCAAGAGGAGGAGAGAGAGAGAGAGGTGTTTTGGTGTTTTTCTGTGTCTACATGACCTAGGTGTTGTTTGGGAAGGTCTGTGATACTTAACTCAAATGTTCCAAGATCTGAGAAAAGAGAAAACGTGAAACACTGTATATAAGCAAACTGTCAGCAGCCTTTCACAGGGTTTCTTTAGTCATCTTGTTTGGAATGATGTGGGTAAGTAAAATGATGGCTTTTGAAAGCTGAAGGATGCTATTTATTACAAAAACACAGGTTCATTCAGTCAAATCCCACTGTTAGGGAGAATTTTCTCTTTCAGACTACAGCCAATTGCCTGCAAACACCAATGTAGCTCTCAAGTATTTTTCAGCATGGGACTTTCCACCCAGGTGCAAGGAAGGCTGCTTTCTGTAGGGGTGTTGTGTCCACTGGTAATTGACTGATACATTCCTCCCTGACCCCGCTTGTTCTTCAGGTCGTTTGACAGATGGCCCTTTGTTTAAAAGTGGTTTCTGTTTGCCCTGAGCTTTAGCCTCAATGCCTTTCCCTTACCTGTAGCACTTCAGTTTGTTTTCTAATGCAAGTCAAAAGGAGGTGGACCCTGTGCTACATATACTTGCAGAATACTGGACTTTTAGATGGAAATGGAAATTTCCAGACTGTAAAACTTGTTTCAGAGGACCGTCAGGTGTCAGACACACAGATAATTGCTGTTCCATTTAGGAATCAATGAGATGAGGAAAGTGAATCAGAAGAGATTTGACTAGTGACTTTTGATGGGAGGGATCAGTTCAGAAGCATTCCTTGCGTGTCTGGCTGCTCACCTTGTTTCTTAGTACAAGTTCACTTTGTTATCTGAACTCGAGCAGTTCTATGAGGAGCATTTATAAATTGAACCCTGTTTTGCTTTTTATCCTGATGAGTATGACTTTAAAGTCCAATCCATAGGGAAGAAGAAACTAGAATATAAATGACTTCTTACAAGCTGTTAAGGGTTTTGTGGTATCTTTTCCTTCCATGTTTTGAAGGGAAAAAATCAGACTTTATGGTCTCTGCGCGAGATCCCTTTCTGCATTACATTTTCTGGTAGACATACTGCCACGAGATCTGAGAGGAAAATGGAATATAAAATATACTTCATTGGATATAGAAAGAGGCCTTTGTAGTAGAAATAATTTTATGCCAGCAGGTAGTGCTAACTTTTTCTGTGTTAAATGTCTTGACTTTTATGGATAGTATACTGTCACAAAATTCTCCTGGTTTGCAAACCTGTTATTGTTTGATTTACCTCATGCACAGGAACTGTCTGCTTCTCTGGAGATGGTGTATGGTCAAGGCTCTGAAGCAGATGACTCTGAGGAGGTATTTCAACAGTTCTTTAAATGGAAGAGACTAAAAATGAAGAAATTAATTTCCGTCAGAAATGATACAGACACAGCTATGCAAATTCTTGCTGACTGGTTCAGTGGCATATTAAAGGTAAGGTGGACAGTCAATCTTTCCTGCTGGTGAAAAAGGTGAAGTATGACACTGTTTAACCGAGCTTGTGAGGAGTAGGCATTAGTAGGGACAACGACCTATGGCAGGGAGATTGTGCATATGAGCAGTGGCACCAAATGACAGTGCCTCAGTACAGAGGGAAAGGTAATGTGTTGAGGAACGAAGTGTTGATTTACCTTTGTTCTAAGCGTACCTTTGTGATGAGACAGAGTTTATGCTTTCTTATGAAAGGACATCTTTTGTATAAAGATCAGTACTGTTAGGCAAGCATAACTTTTGTATGGGTGTGCTCGTGTGACTGAAATGCTTTAATTAGTCCTTTCAAGTACCCTTTGGATAGAAGGACTGCAGATTTTGAAAGGTTCTAGTGCATAAATGCTGCTGAAAGAAATTATGCACTGCAAAGAAGCAGCCAATCTGACTTGACATAACCTAGGTATAGGTTGTAGACAAATACATAACAGATTTTTTTTTTCTCACTGAAATGCTGAGTGTGGAGAATTCATGCAAATAAATTGTCCACTTCTATTTGCATGTCCTGCAGTATTTTTTTGAATACCGTTCTGATGCTGTGTCTCAGTCTAAGTTATAGGAGGCTTGGAGCATTGAAGTTGAGGGCTTGTTATTTGTCTTAAAAGCAGATGGATGGTCGAAGTCTGTTACCATCCATTGAGGTTCGCTTGTAAAGAAAGTGCAAAGCAGGGAGGTAACTTTGTGGCTTTTCTGTCTCTGTGCTTAATATCTATGTTCTCTCTCAGTCAAGGACTCTTAATCTTCCTGGGAAGACCGTATGCTGCTCTCTCTACATTCTTGCAGGCCCAGCTTCCTTGATCTCGTTGTTGCACTTGCGTGTAAATGTTCTGAGTTTGTGTCAGCATAGCCTTCCTGCCCATGTGAATTGTACATCATCCACAAGGGTCATGTGCTTTCATAGTGGATAGGTTTTCTGCCCTTGAGTTTCATAGTACCCAGAGCATTTACTGTGTCCAGACGCTGTTATAAATAACAGTGTTCCCTGACCTGACAATAAATGCTGTTGAGCAGCAGTGTAGGCTTGGTGCATGTCATGTGCAGTATAATGTTAATTAATATAATTACTTGCAGATGTTTATAATCATGTCAGTTATTAGAGGGGGCAAACAAACCTGCAGGTGGGTTTCTGTAATTGCTGGGTGCAGTTCAGAGTGCTATTCTGCATATATGAAAGGGACTACGGTTTATTAGTATAGTCATGAACTTTGATTTACCTGCTTCAAATCTGAACTTTTCCACAAACAGTTCAGAGACAGAGGAAATTTACAGGCTTTCGGTATGGGTAGCCAAAGCACTGGTAGGTAGACCAAGGAAGAAATTTTCATTTATCCATCTTAATCATTTCAGTTTTTGACATGCAATTATTCTGTTGCAATTTAACTTCTAGCTCCTTTTTTAAAAAAGTGTGAGCAATCGTGTAGAGCAAATGCTTCTTTGAAATGTTTCCCCTCCCCTTTTCTTAAATAGGTATTCCTCTTCCTCTCTTTCTAAATCCAGATTAATCTTGTGTATCATTGATCAGAATCTACAATAGGAAATGGGTCAATGGCAGACAAGGAAGTTTTCAGAGAATAGATGGCTTCTTTCGAGAATGCAGCTCCAGGCTTTGGGTAGCAGCACACTGTTTGAACTTGCAATGTTAAAGTTTTTATTTTTAGTTCCTTTAAGGTTAAGGCAATAAAATATTTTCACAATCTTTAGTGGAATACATGTGCTTGATAGGTAAATAGACAAGGTGAAGTTTGAAGGTTTCTAGTATGACTGTGTATCTTACATGTTAAATACAGGACCATATTTTCTTTTTAGTTCTGGTTGCCAATGTAATATCTCTTTTTCTGCAGATATGAGTAATAAAACATTGTTGAAGACAATATTCAATGTAATGATAAGCTGATCTTACCGATTTTTCTCTAGCACTTTCTGTATCTTATATCTTGAAGCTAAGTTATTTCTGACTTCTATGAAAACACTTAGGGTTTCCTGATGAAATCTTTAACCTTATTTCACACTTGATAAACTGTGAAATGGATGCCAGGATGTGTCTTTATCTCAGGTAGTACTATATAGGAGTGGAAAGCCCACTTGATAGTGAAAGTGCCATATTGAGCATCTTGTGTATCACTGTGTGGGCAGCACACGTGTTGATTTCTGACATGAAACTCAATAGGAGAAGGATTGGGATTCTTACACTGTTTAATTTTTGGTAATTTTTTGATCAAGACAAGAATCAACTCTTCTTGCCTAGTGAATCTTAACTCTGTTCGCTCTAGAAATCATTACATCGCTCAAAAGGGAGGCAGTTAAAGGTGAGATCTGACACAAATCCTGATTAGATTTCCAGTAGCGCTATAACTCTGTGTTTCTTGCTTGTTTTTGCTGTCTGCTTGCTAGCTTCTTACTTTCAATTCCAAGGCTGCTTATTTTTTTTTCTCTTTGAAGTGTTTTGACCTGATGTCAGAAGCATCTTCAGATTTAGAGGAAGTGATTGGCAATGCGGATGAAATTCTCAAAAAGGTTGAGTTGGCTGTTTGTGAAGAACTGGATACTGACTTAAATGTGAGTTCTAATCATGCCTTCTGATATGTTGTCATGACTTCTGTATGTTTGATCTCAGTTTAAAGCTTTTCTTAATGTATCAGATGAGTTCATTGCTACAAGGCAGCATCTTTTTTTTTTTGTGGAAATGGTTAAAGTCACTCAGGTTGTTCCCCAGAGAGAAGACAGTATATTTTCCAGGCAGCAGACAGAGGACAGCTTTGGGTTACAGGAGCTTAGCTGTATGTATGACTGGCTTAACTAAAAAATACTGGGAAAACTGGCTCTTCCCTCTCTTTGTGCAGAGAAGCTTTCTTTGAGCTGTACTGAGTTTTGATGCTTGTGTTGAAAATACAGGTGATGAAAAGTAAGTTTCTGTTTAAAATAATGGGATTACCTCTCTGGGTGAACGTGTATGGATAAATTTACTTTTTCCAGTCTTAAGTTTTTCATCACTTTTATTTTGCATGGGACAAGTGTTCTTGCCTTACTGGTAATCTTTTTCTGTGCTTGTGTTAGCCTTTTTCCCGGTTACTTACCTTTTCTGATATGTATTTCCTCCATTCTCTTTTGCAAATTCTTTGAGGTACTTGCATTATCTCTGCAATGAGAGTTTCTGCTGTGCCAGAGAATGGTCATCTCAGCAAAAGTTGAACCTGTCCTCTAATGTAGCATCATACTCACAACAAACCAGTAGTTTAGTCTGCTTGTGACTGCTCTTTGTGATAGAGCCAGTGACTCTCTCTTAGAACAATGGTTGTATGGTTTAATGCTTCACATCCTTTATATCTATTTAACCATGCTATCCTTAGAAGAATTTCTTTCATAGTATGTGGAATATGAAATTGGGCTTCCACAGAGAAGTGCCAATCAGTTTCAAAACTGTTGGGTGAACTGTTAGACTTGCTAATTTCCCTTTTAGAATCTCTTTAAGTAGATGTGAGAAATTATTTTTTCCATTAACAATGGAATTTCTCAGTGAAGGTTTTACATCTTAAATGTTGGTGTGTATAAATGAGGAATGACTCTCAATCTTTAATCTTCCTCTGTGTAATTCAATCCAGGAGCCTGATGAAGCAGAGAAGGGCATAATTATGAGTGCTTACAATAAAGTTATACATAACATTCGTCAGGAGCAAAGTATGATCGCTGTCATATGGAACAAATACTTGGCCAGTGTTGAGGTGAGTTGATGCCTTATTTATTTCTGTCACAGAGATCTATACTAGTAACTCTCTCTGGCAGAATTTCTTTTTGAAAGATGTCCTCTTATCCTTTTTGTAAGGGAATTCTAGGAGTATATTGGTGATGAGGGATTGGTTGGGTTAAAGCTTGAGAATTGCAGTTGTGCGTTACCTCAGTCAATTCTTCATTTCAGTTAGATATAAAGATGCTTATTTAAAAAAATAAAGCAGTAGAAGCTGGAATCTCTGGATTAATTACAAGCAGTATATAACTTAAGGGGATTAAGCTTTAAGTAGAATGTTGGTTCTCCAGAAGGTTATTAATGTAATTAAAATGAGACACAATAAACCCCCTCTTCTGTGGGGAAAGACCCTGAAAAGCTGAATTCAAATAGGCTTCTGGCAGTTTCTCTAATGTATTGGACTAAAACAGATTAAAATAGAATGCTTGAACACCTTCTGATTTTGTTTCTTTTTTTTTTTTTCCTTTTTTTTTCCCCTTTTCCTCCTAGTTCAAAAAACAGGCTGAGGAATGGCTGAATAGAAGACCCGATCTGAACAACTTATTATCGATTAAGAAAACTGTGAAAAGCTTAAAGGCCCAGTTAAGGTGGAAGCTGGTTGAAAAGAACAACTTTGAGGAAGTATGAAAATGTTACAGTGTTGGTGGTTTTGTCTGTTGTTTTTTAAATGGGTTTAGAAACACTAATTTTTTTGTATTCCTAGTGAGTGGTAACTATATACAGTTTGTGTTTTCTGACCTGAATTTTGCCTTTAACTGAGGAAGTTTTACAAGCCCCCGAGACCAAGCCTTTAAAAAAAAAAAAAAAAGTTGGTACATGGCCACTTTTCTGTTTCAGTTCCCAACCATGGCACTGCGCTTTTAACTAAATCCCTCTGGTGATGATCACTGTTCACGGCATGAACAGTTTTGTCCAGCTCTTTTTACTGTGCTGGTTGTGTGATTACTTTAAGTTTTTACTTTGTTAATAATGTGTGTACGTCCCCTTTGGTGACAGGAGTCACTGTCTCTTCTAGTTCTCGGGGTTCCCCAATACCCCTCAGAGAAGTCCAAACAACGTAGGTATTACCCCAGCTTCAGTGCTGTTTGGTCGCACATCTAATTATTCTGGTGATGCTGAAGGAAAAAAGAACCTGCATGTGTCTCTCTAAGCATTGTAAAGCGGCAGTAAGCTTCCAAGAGGGATTTAAAATGAGGCACACTAATGAAACCCGTTGGGAAAAGGATTCTTGAATAATGAGATGACATGAGGAAAATGCCTCTTATGGATGAAAAAAGTGAATAAATTATGGAACCTGGCATTGCTGGTAGATGAATGATGTTGCCGTTGTGACTATATGTGATCAGCTAATTAAAAGAAAGCAAGCTATTTGATATAGGAAACAAGTAGGTAAAGGGCTAGAATATTTGGTCTGTCACATAAATAAAGGGAACACCTTTCTTGATGATTAGGTTTTATGGGATTCTCTTAGGTTTCCAGGAAGGAGGCTGAGTAAAATATGGATTTGAGAATATGTTCAACTCCAGAACTGTGATATGGAAGCTGTATTTTAATCCTGATACAGTAGGTTACTGTTGTTCGGTATATTAGCAGAATGAGAATTATACACTAACTTTGTTATTCCTAATGCAGTCTGATGATTACAGTGAGTTTGGAATGACAGGAATAAAAGAGGAAATTGCTCATCTGCGAAACAGGGTTCTTCAGGAAATATCCAAGGAACAAGAAGAATATGTAAGTATTAAACTACTTGGGCAACTAAAACAAACCTGTATGATGCACATCTGCATTTCAGTTCCTTTAATGCATGCTCTGGGTAAAATAGAAAATGTGATTTTTACAGTGTTGAATGTTAATATGGCCCTTTTTTGGTGAAAAACCTATGGGAGAAGGCATGGAGGCTGATCAATTTTCTCTCTATTTTAACATAGTTTCTTCAGACCTCCCATTTCTTCCCCCCTCCATAAGGGGGTGAGGTGAGAAAAAAATGTGAGCTGTAGTTCTCAACCCGGAAGAGCTGCAGGTGAAAGTATAAGCTCAGTTGCTGCAAAAAGACTGTATTTCTTGCAAGAAAGGGGAACTGTTTCCTTATGACTAGGTTAAACAGGCTTTTATTCTGAAGTGAAGGAGATGACCCTTTCTCGAAGTCCTCTATGTGGAGGGAAGAATCGGAAACCGTTGCCTTGTGACCAAGTAGAAGGGCACCAGGATTTGGGGTGGTCATACACCTACCTCTGCAGATTTATGTGTAATAGTTGCATTACAGCTGTGTGGTGTCTGGAGACGCATGAGATGCTGGCCTGGTCTGTGTTACTACTTGATTTCTATCTTCCTCCTCTTACCCATAGTGAAGTTGTTTTCCTTTGTTTAGGCCTACTAAAGCCTCTTGTAGAAAAGATGAAATGTTTTCCATGATAGTGCATGAGCTGTTTGGGGCCTTAACACTACCCACCCTCAGAGCTTTCAAAAATCTGGCCATATTGATCTGCTGTATTCATGTTGTGTGTGGTTGCGTGTGTTGGTTTTTCTTTTTTCTTTTGTTTTCTTTTTTTTTTCTTTTTTTTTTTTTAGAAAAGCAAATGGCAGTTTAACTTCGAATGATGATGTTGAAGGAGGTACAGTCATGGTCAATTTACATTTGAATGTCCTGGGTATACATTGCAAATGTCAATGTGTATTTATATATGTCAGAAACTAGTGACCTGAAGCTGTGGGCCTTGTTTCCTTCGTTTAGGAGAAGCTTACATATTTGGTACAGAAATGGTTCCCTGAGTTACCACTTCTTCATCCAGAAGCAGGAATTCTAAACTATATGGTAAGCAGAGATTGTGTGTGAATGCACTGTCAGTTACTGTTTCAGGCACTAGCAAGGCTCTGCAGCACCAATGCTCTGAACAGTCTCTGTCCGTTTGGGGGTCATATACCCTTAGCATTGTTTGTTGTGGTCTTCCTCCTTCTCCCCGTCTTCTCGGGGATGTTCAAGGAATGCATTTCATTAGCTGCCTCATCATGGCCATCTTGGTAACAGATGCTGTAACTTTTTAACACGTCCCAACTGGTTTTGAGCTTTGCTAAGCTGCTCGAGGAAGAGGAGGGGTAGTCAAACCCTCTGAATCTTAGCAGCTGTTAAATGCTGTGCACTTACCCTGGATATCTGTGTGTTCATGTGCTTCAGAACTCTGGTGGACTTCTGACAGGCAGCCTGGAGCGAGACCTTTTGGATGCTGAGCCCATGAAGGAACTGAGCACGAAGCGACCTTTAGTGTGTTCAGAAATTCAGGGCCGGAAGGTTCTTTTAAAGGTAATGTTGGCACTGGCTTTCAGTTAGTGCTGCAGGTGAGGCCTTGGCTTGTTAACGTGTTGATTCTGAATGAACTCTGCTGTTCCTTTCATATCCCTGTGTTTAGCAGCCCTTTTTCTGATGACAGACTTTTTGTCAGGGCCTGTAGAACAGGAAGCATTGTTTTCCTTCTGGATTGCTTCCATATTGCTTACTGATTTTTTTCACTTCTTTTGAGGGCTGCTGTAGTGAACAGTGCTTCCCCTTTACTGTCTGTTCTTTCTGGTGTCTGGTGGGCCTTTTTTCCTGTTCATTAGTCCTGTCTCTTTTTGCAGATGCTGGTTTGTCTTCCTAATGATTTCACTGAGAAATTTCAAGAACTGCTGCTTTTCCCTTGCTCTGCTTCTTTACCAATCTGCTAGCGATTGGGAAACCAGAGGATGTAGTATTATGAGAGGCATAGTTGTAAATATTCTTGCTTTTGTCTTGGCCTATTTAAATCTCAAATTAGAGAGACACTCCCTGTGTTGTTGGTACAGACTTTCTAAGAGTTAATAAGAAAATATGGGAACAGTCTATGACAGTTGGAATTGAGTTTTGTGTTAAGTGGAAAAGGAAGTTATTTGATGGCATCTAACAATATGCATTTCTGTAATTAAAACAAAAGTTTAATTCAATAATGTTACAGGCATCAGGAGTAATAGCTTGGGTATTTGTTTTGTTTTTAAGGGATACTCTGTAGACGTAAGCTCAGAAGCCAAAGTGATAGAAAGAGTTGCCAAGTATCACAGAGCTTGGGATCAGCAGAAGGAGAAATCTGGATTATTACAACTGTTGTTTCTTCTTTTCTGCAAGGCAAGATTCAAATTGATGGTCTTGATTTCTGGTTTAAGCTGAAAGACTTGCAGTTGCACCTTAAAGCTTTAACATATCTTTTTGATTCAATGCTCCAACTTAAGATATTACATTTCTGAGTTTAGATAAAAGGTCTACTAAGTAAACATAATGAATTGATTTATCACACATCTAGTGCGTGTTAAATTTCCCAATATTCCTGATATTTGAAACAATCTATTTTTCCTTTTCTTTTTTGTTGTTGAAGTCTGATCCTTTGGTATATTTAATGGTCCCGTACTACCCAGGAGCAAGTCTGGGAGCTTTACAGGCTGATACACCTTTAACTTTAGAAGTAAGTATAACTACTTAGACTATCACCATTTGATTTTGTATGTTTTTGAACTGAACTCTTACTGGTTTGCTGTATCTTATGGTGCTGATAGTGTTTCACCAGTGTACTTCCTCTGGCAGCTGACAGTGACTGTACAGAGTTGCACGGGATAGCTTGGCTGGCATTCTTAGCATTGGTCAGGCAGTAGTTTATAACTTTTGAAAAGAGATTTTGCTTGGATACTCTTTTTTCTTTTATTGAAATTAATGCCTCAGCTATATTACTAGTACATTTTAAAAGTACTGGAGTTCAACATATGGAGGGTTGGACTAGATGATCTCCAGAGGTCCCTTCCAACCCTGACCATTCTGTGATTCTGTGATATTAGATGTTCAGGGGCAGGCATTTCTGTACTGAAGTTTTAGAGGACTCCTGTGTGTGTAATTTTTTTTCCTCTCCTTCCTCACGTCATCCCCCTCTTCCTTTCCCTCCTCCCCACACAGCGTATAGGCAGTTTGGATAGTTGTCCCTTCTCAAAGAAGCAGTAGCTAGAAGCCAATAGTCTTTTTTTCTAGTTCTGCTTGATGAGTTGGTGCTTCTGTTTGCTGACTCGGACCTACTCGTAAAGGTCCAAGTTGGATGGTTTTTTGTTTTTTGTTTTTTTTGCCACCATATTTTTTCATGTTAGTGATTTGTTAATCTGTGACTGCATCTTGTTTTTTTCCTGCCTGGCTGTGCAAGTCATAATACTCTTCCTGGGAGTTAATCAATACTTAATAAAATGGGATTGGCATGAAATTTGAATGTGTACAACCCTTAAAAAAAAAAAAAAAAGTCTTAGTTCTGGATAGAAACTTACTTGATATTGTGCTTTGTTTTTTCTGTATTTATCTTTGTAATAAACACCCAAATTAAATCATTAGGAGGCATTAAAAGTGATGAAAGGAGTGGCCCAAGGTTTACAAACGTTGCATGGAGCTAATCTGGTACATGGATCTCTACATGGAAATAATGTTTTTGCTGTGAATCGAAAACAAGGAATTGTTGGAGACTTTGATTTCACAAAATCAGAGGTAAAAGAAATCCTTTAGTGACTTTTAGTCAGAATAGTGTATCAAAACAGACAACTGTGTTTGCAGTTTAAAAGATTTATTGATAAACATTGGGCTTAGCAGTGAGACTCCTGTTTGGTACTCCGAACAGGGTTGGGCAGTTGGAGTCTTGTTGAAATTTTTGTAAACACAATCTAATCTTGGAGGGGAAAAAAAGAATTACTGAGTGTGGGCTCTGGTTAAGCAAAACAGTGGAACAAAAAAGATAGAGAAGTTGCAGTAGTTGTTTGTTCGCTGTCTGTTTTGTATATTTAATGGTAACCAGCATCATCAGAGGTGAGAGTAAGAACTCATGTTTGAAGAAGGGCAAGTCAAGCTCATATGAAGTCTTTGCCTTTCTATTTGATAGGTAATGTGGTTCTAGTATGTGTTTTAATCTGTCACGGTATTTGATAAATTAACAGGATTTTACATGTTGTGTACATATACCTGTATTTATATGTACTTCTGATTTAGTCCTCAGTTTCTGTAGTAAAGAATTTCATAGTTGTTCTTGGGGAAAATGTAATATTTTTTAAGAACACAAGCTATTTTCTTACTGTTCATTGTGTTTACATAGCAAAGTCTTCAATAATGGCATCTCTTTTGTAGTTACCTTTTTGGCTCTCTAAACTCAAGTTGTTTGAGCTAAAACATTTTTGTGCTAGAGGTCTGCTTCATGCTTGTTTAATTTTTAAAATAGTAGTATTTATTATAATAATACGTCATTATATTAATACACTAAACATAAATAAAAGCAAGTTTCATTGAGAACCCTTATTTCTGCTTTGGAAATGCATTATCTCTTCATCTCATGAAGACCGTCAAATGTTTGGACAGCAAGGTGTGCTTCCCTTGAAAGAAATTTCAATTTTCAACATGCTAAAGACAGATGCTCTAAAAATTTTTGACAGCTGAAAGGTCGTACTCGGTACAGATGGTGTCATTGTGAAAACTGCAAGAGCTGAGGAAGACTATCCCTCTCCTTACTCCTCCCTGCAGGTATGGGCTGTGCCCAAATGAGCAGCTCATGTGTGACAGAGCAGGAAAGTTCCTCCCATGGTTCACAGCCTGCATCCAGTTTGTGCCTTCTGCGTAGGGGTGTCAGTACTGCTCAGCGCTTGTACTTTTGGCACGATCACAAATGCATGAGTGGAGCTGGTAACTGATGTGTTACTGAGTACTCTTGGCAGTCTGGAGACCAGTCTGCTCCAGTCTGGCTATAGCTGGTGCTGACTGCTGTCATGGAGGGGGACAGAAACTCAGGGTCTAGCTTCTGTTTTGACAGGAGGCAGTCCTAAAGTGTGCTGAAAACCAGGAGGGAGGAAGCAGCTAGTTTCAGGTAAAGACCAGACAGGCAGAGAAGAAAAACTAGGAAAGCTGGCAGAACTGAACTTCATTTCTAAAGTTCTCCAAAATAGTGCTGAATATATTTTAATATTTGTGATTTTTTTTCTAATTTGGGAAGTTTTGCCATTTGTATTCTTTGCCACCCTATGAACTTTAATAGTTCTGGTATGGAATAAAATCTGCCATCCCTATTCTTCTATTACAGTTACAGGTGATAGATGTGTCATGTTATCTCTTTTTTTTCCTTTCCACACCACTTTTTTTGATCAGTAAAGGAGGATTTCACATTTCAGACTGGGTCAGCACAGAACTCTATGGTGTCTGACATATTAAGGAGAGGGAGATACATCTGCGTCAATGTGCTGTCGGTCTTGCTTGAAATTACGGGTATAATTTTTTTCTCCATAGGAACAGCGTGCTGCTGCAAACACTATGGTTGTCAGTACCCTCAGCTTACTTTCTCCTGAACTGAAAATGGGACAGCCCGCTTCTCCAGCCTCTGACATGTATGCTTATGGCTGTCTTCTGTTCTGGGTACGTTATGGCTTGTAGAGAGCTTGTAGTAGTATTACGGAACTGTAGCAGGCTTATAAAGAGCAATAAACGTTATCTCCAAGTTCTGCTTTGAACTATTTTGGTGAAATAAGTGTGTGTCTTTTCAGCTGAGTGGTAAGTGTGGAACGAATGGGAGTTACGATTTTGGGCAGAAGACAGTGCATTTTTCTGTAAAATATACAATGTAATTTATATAGTAATATGAACAAAAAATATGTTTTTTTTCCTCATGCTGTGGATTTTCAGTTCTTACTGCACTTCCTATTCGTTCCTTGTGAGACTTTTTTTTCTTCTTTTTTTGTGACCTTGCCCCTGAGGAATTACCCAAATCAAAAAAGAGGGAAGAGGAAGGCGAGGATGGGACATTCATACGTTTTGTTGCTGGCAATAGTGCTTAGATAAGTGTTTTGTTTCTTAGTGCGTGTTACGCCAGGGAAGAGAAAGCAATCTGCTTTCCTGGGTTAGGTGGTATGTTGCACATCATCTCCTCCATCTCCTTTTTGTCTTCTCGTACTGTATTGCTGCCTCCCCAAACTTACGGTGTCAGTGCTGTGTGTTCGAATGGGAAAACTACAAATCTCCCAGATTTGAAAAGCCACAAGCTACCCAGCAAGTGCTGATGTTCCCAGGCAGTGATTTCGCATGAGCGCTTGATGTGTTGGAACTGGTTCACTGAGTACCAGTTGGAGCTCCAGGTACATGGGTGCCTTAGTGGGAAACGGTGTGGCAGTTCCATCAGCTGCACGGTGGTGGCTTCAGTAATCCCTTCTGTGCTGTAGTGTCTTAAAAGCACTTCCTGAAAGAGAACTAAACTGCAAGTGGGTAGGTAGCCACTGTCAGTTACCTGGGCTGAGAAGATGAAGCCGGTTCATATAAAAGTCACTCTTCGTTATGTTTTATTCCCAATTTAGGAAGCAATTGCTTAAAAATAAGTATTTTTTTTTTACTGAAGTAGATGAACTAAAGTGTAGATTAATATCATAGATGTTTATAATTAATGTGGTACAGTTTAGTTAGAACACTTTCAGTACCGCTACTCAGATCTACAGCTGTTCTAGAAAAAAAGTTTTTGCAAGCGAGTTAAAAGAAACAAAAGACAGTTTTACAAATGGCTGGCTCTCCTTGAAGGGAATATTTGGGATGCAGCAAAGATTGGCATTCTTCTGAAACCTCATCCAGGTTTGCCAGCTGAATTTCAGACTAATCCACATGTAGCTGATCTTCAACTGGGGCTTGGTGGTGTATTGATTGTTTGATGGAAAATTCTAGCTCAAGTGTTAGTATTATGTTCAACAGTTGCCAGTTTCATGTTGGGCATCTGAAGTTGTGTTCTCCCTCATTAAACAGCAGTGCCACTTCTAAAATTGAGACAGTGGTTTTCCGAGTTCTCTGCTGATCTGCGTTACAAGAGCCCAGCACTGACACTGACATGCTTCCTTTTGCTGTCTATGTAATTGTTCAGAGCAGAGGCATTTTCAGCTTAACCTGCAGGCAGGGTTTTGAAAAATGCTGTGCTCAGCCATGGTTCTAGGCAGTAGTAAAGACTGGGGAAATTTTACTTTGTATATGGGTACAGGGTTTACGTTTGTCTGTTGGAGTGCACTTTTACCCCTCAGCATTTCTTGAAGAGGATTATATAATTAAAGGTACAACTCGGGCATGGACTTTGAGTCATATTTTTAAAAGTCTATTTCTTTTGACCTCTAAGAGTTTCTCCTGATACTAAATTTTTTCCCCTTGTTTCTGTGTAAGGGAAACTTGAACCCCTTGCGTGTTTTACCTTACTGTGAAACTAGGAGAAATGCCTTTCCCTACCATTTTCCCATAACAATCCCTTTTCATTTGAAACCTGGAATCTCCTTGACTGCTGTTTGGTTTTGTTAAACTAAAGGGAAAAAACCCCACCAGTGTGATGCATTATGTATCTTTTCATTTACAGCTTTGTGTTCAAAACCAGGAGTTTAGCATCAAAGAAGATGGAACACCCGAAGTGGATGTGGTTGTCATGGTATGTTAATTGTCAGATGAGGAAGACTAGGCTGCTCTTGTTTAGAGGTGGTTAATTGATATTTTTATTAAAGTCGAACATTTCATTGTAAGTTCTGGGTTGAGAAAATGTTCTTAATTGACTATTTGGATAATTCTAAGTAGCATGCACAAATAAAATGATGTTGAGAAGGTAGAAAACCCCAGAGTTTTCTTAATATTTAACTCCAACCTCAGGAGGAGCAACTTCTTCACAGATAACTATTAATTGAATGACACCAAGTTTCAGACTTGGGGAATAAGTCATAGAATCATAGAATTGCTGAGGTTGGAAAGGACCTTTAAGATCATCAAGTCCAACCATTAACCTAACCTGACAAAACCCACTTCTAAACCAAGTCATTGGCATTCAGCCTCAAACGAGGTATTTGAATTAGGAACCTATCTTTTCTGAAGTCAGTGAAGTTGACTTTGTTCATCCGTTTTCCAATGTAATGATTGCACAGTGCTTAAGCATTAATAAGACAGCCCAATTCCATTTTAATAACTTAAATGCAGTTGTAAAAGTGTATGGTGCCCTTCGTTCTTTGGTTTGTTTTTTGTGTGTGTGAAACAAACTTTCCTATGCCTCTGGAACAAATGCACAATTGAAGTACACCCTGCATGATACGAATTTGTGTTGCTGCTTTCATTCTTTCTACTTTCAACTGTTGTTCTCTGTCTACTGTATGCCAGCAACTGTTGTCCCCTTGAACTCTATTTTCAGTCCCATTTTGAAGCTTATCCTTGCCCAGTGTCTCAGTGACTCTTTGAGAATAAGTAGATGTGTGTGCCTTAATGTTTCCCAGCTTAGGTCTCCAACTTTGAAGTTGATCCTTTGCTAACTTACCTATTTCTTGGATGTTAATCATAAGCAGGTAATCTTGTGGCCTTCTCTCTGTGTGCCTTAGTTACCTGAGCACTTGTCTTACCTTGGGTTTATTGTGTAATTCTCTTTCCCATAAGCTTTCAGCCTTCTGGTAAGGAGTTAAGACCTTTTTTGCTGCCTGCTTTCAACCTCTTCTACCTTTGCTACAGGTGATTCCTTTTCCTCCTTATAAAAGTTGGAATAACAAAAGACTTGCCACCATATATAGTTTAAAGAAATTCACTGGGATTTTTTCAAAACATTAGCCTTTCCAGACTAGTTTTTGCTTCATACTTTTTGCTGTACTTCTGCCTGTCTAGTTACTGAGTACATTGTTCTTGTCCCGTGTGCCTCCCATCTTCCTTGAGTGGATTGCCCTTGTGTTTTTTAATAGGTCTGGACTACTTCTCATACCATGCTTATTCTGTTGATGTTACTTTGAGAGATCTTACTGCTTTATTGAGACTTGAGAAGGCCATGAAACTCCTTAAATCAAGCTTTATACTGTTATTAAAAAACCTGCAAGCAGGTGACTGTTTAGCTTTTAAGTGAAGTCTTAGGTTATGGATAAAATTGTCTAAGGACTGTAGGGAAGAGTAGGAGGTTAGTCCCCATATTTTCCAGAAAAGTAGAAAATACTTTAAATGGAAAAGTAGAAAACAAAGCAGTGGAGTTGCTGTTGGTCAGATAAATTTGGGTTGTTTTGTCAAGGGGGAAAAAGAAACCTGAATAATAAACCCCTCTTTATTGGTTATACTTGTGTATTAATGATTTCTCCGCTTTGCGGAGATAACTATTAAAGCATGGGGCTAAATTACTACAGTTGTGTTCATTATGAGCTTAGTGTGTCCTGTTTACTGTGTGTAGGTTAAGAAACTGTCATGATACAGTACCAAGCTAATACAGCTGTAGTGGTTCCAGTGTCCAGGCAGGGTAGCTTGTGTATCACTGCATAACACAGTACTGTAAATAATCTTGTTTTATTAGATGACTCTTATCCTCTACAGTATGTCTTTTAATAACTTCATTTCAACAATGTTCTCCAGTGATGAAAGCATTGCTGATAAAGCACAGGACTGTCTACCACTTCCCTCTGCAAAATTATTTCCAGTGTGACACTACCGTGGAAAATAAAAGAATAAAACATACAGCGTTTGAGCAGGGAGGTGATCCTGTAAATAATATTTCTTATTGCTCGTTATAGCTGCTTGCTTTCTTATTAAAAATTAATTGAATCTCATGAAACATACAATACTGTAGGAAAATAGATCCAGTACTTAATGATTCACCATTAGGGCTAACTAGCGGTTTTTAAATGTATTCCACAAAACTTGTAGAGAACCGTCTGCCCAGTGTGTCATTCAGGATCATGCATAATAATCCTTAGATACTGAAAAAACTCACTTTCTTAATTGTTCAAGAAAGTAGAAAAGATTTCTTGGGACATTAAAAATAGGAGCTGGTTCACGTCTGTTTCACATAAAATTTCTGCTGTGATAATGTTTTACAAATAAGGTCTGAAGTATGCGAATCAGAGTTTAAATGGCCTTTTCAGGGTATTATACTTCTGTGTTCTTCTGTAGCAGGTGTCTTCTGAAGTGCAAACAGCTGCCTTTATCTCAAGGACAATTAATGAATTTAGCCATTATTGTTCATTACTGATGCTAATAATTCATTTTACAGCTTTTAATAGGAGCAAGTTTCTTTAACTTTTTTCCCTGATGAAAGAAGCAGCATTTGATTTTTGACCTTGTCAGGTGATATAGTTCTAATCAGTATATCATTGTTGGCAGTTTTTAAGGATTCATCTTGGATGTGTGTGCAACGCACGTGCACCAACCACCAAAGTCTGCTGGAAAGCAGTCTGTGCTGCCTGCAGTGCACATGAGGGTTTTACTTTGAAATGTAATACTAACAAATATCTTTCAGCTGTTTCTTGGGGAATCTTTTAGACCTCTGGCTGTTAATCCTTGTCCCAGTTCTTGGGGAAAATCTATTTTGCTTTTAAGTGCTTTATCTATAATCAGCTTATTGAGAATTAATCTCCATGCCCATCTGCAGGCTCTTGACAGACTGGTAATTTCACTTCCCTCTCAGTCTCGTGCCCAGAGGAATTGCACCCTTGCAACTAGTAAAATTTTTGTTGTTTTCAGCAAATGTAAAATTGCAACAGGAAAATAATGTTAAGCTTTAAAACAGGGATATTAATGTTAGGTAACTGTTGAGGGAAAGCAGAGTTTAGAGATGAGCTCTTTAGCCACTCATTTAGCCATGCCAAGGTTCAGTGTTCATTGTGTTTCAGCATCCAGTTTGGCGTATTAAAAAAAAAAAAGTAAGAAAGAGCAAACACAATGAAATGGAGTAAACACGATGAAATGTCCTACAGCGGTATTCCTTGTGGAATCAATTTTCAGTTTCCTTAATGCAAGAAGACTGTGAGAAGGGCATATTTGTTGTCGACAGACATTTGATAGTATCATGAAATGCGAATATACAAGTACAAAGCTTTTCAAGCTCTTTAAACGCTCAGACTTTCTTCACTTTTAATTTTGCAGAGGGAGCGTGTAGTCAGGGTTCACTGCTGTGTTTCATTGCACGTGTTTGTATCTTCTTAACTAGGGAATTCCCTTTGAGCATTTTAAATGTTTATAAACATTTAACAATTCTTGATGCCTGTAAGATCAGCAGGTTTTAGATCTCATATTTTCACCCAGATATCAGATTATTTGGGGAGTGGCTAATTTTCCAGAGCCACTCTGGTAATTAGTGGAAGAGTTGGAAATTGTCTGCTTGTTTCTGTCTTCAAGTTTTTAACTAGTTGTGTACATTCCGTTGCATCACAGTGATTCTTCTGTCAGGGTGAAATGGGGATAGGTGAGAGGTGTACAGGTGTCTTGTGCTTTGCTGTTTTGTTGACCCTGGTCAGAGGTGTTGCTGGCTTGGAGACTGTGAACAAGCAAACCTTCTTGTGGAAAGATTCTGTTCCCATTGAATTTTGGTAACCTAGATCTCTAGATCAGCATTTGAGACTCTTTCTTGTAGTCCCCTTGTCCAAATCCAGTGTGTGCTCTTCCTCCCTCCACAGTTGATGTTTATGCATATGTGTAGCAGCTGTGTTTTCATGTTTTGTGTATGGAGTCTAGCACTGTTAATGTGCTAAGCACTGAGGCATGTAATCCCTTCTGATAAATCCAGAGAGCCTAAGTGTAAGTGATGGGTTAATAGGAAAATAGCTGCTCTTGATTTAGAGCCCATTACTTGGGTTTTTTTTTTCCCTGTGCTCTTGTAGAGAAATAAAGCAATATGACAGAAGCTAAAAGATGAAGTTGTAGAAGGTGAATGGCACCTGTTCTGTTCCTTCTTAGTAGAAAGATCAACTTCAGTATTTCTATAATTTATAGTAGTTCAGTGAATTGATGTCTTAAAATATTTTAACTCGCACCCTTCTGTGAAATCTGCTGGCACCAGGGTTGACAGACCTGGTGCTGAACGCTTGCTTTTATTTTGTTGTTACTGAGCGCTATGACTGTCAGATGTTGCTGGCCATTGGGAATGCTACGGTACAATCTTTTGTGAGGGCTTTGGGCCCTAAGCACTTACAAGATGTGTTCATCAAATACTTGGTTGTTATTTGTAATCGAGTTTGCTTTGCTTACTGATGAAATCCTTCTCCCTCTGTTTGTAGGATGATAAAGTTAAATCTCTTCTCCTGAATTTGTTCTGCTGTAACAGACTGACAGCTGAGCAGGTGCTGAGGGATGATTGTTTCCTTGCAGTTGATGCGATTCCAGTTTCACCACAACCAGGTGAAGAGCATGAGCCACGAGAAGAACATGAGTCTGAGAAGACAGATGGAAAAAAAAATGCAATTAACTGAGGATAATGGAGCAAACCCTACTCAATAGATGAGGAAATTTTCCATCAGGTGTTTGACTGAGACTTATGGTTTTGTTTGGTTTTGAAATCATTGCCCTGGTCTGAAATCTCAAAATATAAAAGGTTTGGTAGGTGCAGTCATGTTTTGTGATTACACAATCTTGACTGTGTTTTAAGTACATTTTATTCTAAGTAAGTGTTTGGGGATGTAAGTGTGGTGTTACTGACTGTGCTCTTTGTCAGCCTTTTTCTTTGTCCGTTATGTAGGCTTTAAATTTACAGAGAGTAGCCTTGTTAGATGCCAGAGATCTTTAAGATGAAGCTTTAGTGACTTGTTTTTGTATCCAGTTTTCTATCGCTCTTCTTGATGTGATTCCAGATACCATGTTCCTCTCAAAGATGCTCCAGGGCATTACCTTTTTGCTGGAGGTTTTTTTTGTTACTGCGTAGACAAGTTGTTCCCACAGCAACTGCCTTCAAGATTTAAGAAGAAACAAAAAAGTACTGTTTTGGCAACTGGTAAAGGAAATGGAGAGCAGCCTACCTCTTTTCTGTCTTTCTGCATTTGAAAAATGCAGTTGGCTTTCTAGAGAACAGGCATCCCTGTAGTTGCTCTAGTTGCAGTGCTGCTGCCAACCAAAATACTATACACACACATTTGCAAAAACTGCTGCTTATTTGCTCTACATAAGTGTGTGTATATATCATCAGTTCTTAAACGTTGTTCACAATAGCTATCTATAAAGGTCTGATTTTTCTTGAGCAGGTTGGTTTGCCTGCAACACTTTGCTGTTAATGTTACCATTGAAAGTTTTGTCAGCTCTTTATTTTTACAGGAAATTGTTGCTTATCTTTGTGAAGGTTTTCCTTTCTTCTCAGAAAGAAACAGGTCAAAACGTGCAGAGCTGCTGTAGCAATATATTTAGCCTCTGGGTGTTGCTCTTGGACAGCGCTGTTAGCAGACTAGTATTTTGTAGAGGAATTATTGAAGCTGCATGTTGTTGGATGAAGAATGTAAAAATGCAGTATGTAATGGGCAAGAAGCAGCTCCAGGGGAATTGGGGAGCCCTCAGGTACAATAATACAGTCCGCGGTGGATAGAAGGTACCACCTTGGCAGATCCACCTCTGATGCTAGACTTGGTTTTCCATCCTTAAACCAATTAGTTTTTTGTATGGTGTCTAGTTTTTTAGCATGTAAGATGCTTCATCCTTTTTTCCTTAAATGATAATGATTTTTTAATTTATGTAATGTATGTATAACCAATGATAGCAAAACCTTTGTTAAAAATATTTTTAATGTAGAATTTTTGGTTAGTGTGATAAATATTTTCATCACAGAAATCATAGAAGAGTAATACCTTGTTTTTTGTCAATGAAATACAGTTTAGCAATTTTGTGGGATGCTTTCCAAATACTGATTGCATTCTTTCACTGTTAATAAAAGGCTAGCTTTAATTTGAATTAATGTTAAATACTGAATAGAGGTTAGAAGACTAACCTGATGGCTTGTGTTGTGCTATGTCATGTATATTAGAATAAATTTTTGCCCAGTTTTCCTGCGCCAGAGTCCATGCAATCTAAAGTGTACTTCTTAAATCCCCAAATTGTTAACCTTTTTGCTTTTCTGAAACCAGAAGTCTCTTGATTAAAAAAATTGCAGTCTCTTCAAAATCTCTTCACCAGCTGTAAGTAATATGATTTTTACATGTGGAATCTCGCAAGTGAGATGGATTTTTTTTTTTCTAAGCTACAATAAAAGTTCTGAAATCTTTTGGTAAATATGAGTGTCAGGGTACAAGAGCGCCTTGCCATTTGAATTAAATTGTTGATTACAGACTCAGTGTGACCAGTTCTGTTTGTTTCTACTTCGACCTTTTCTATGGTAATTTTGTAGCTCTGGCTTTCTTTTAATTTCTTACTTGCTGGAGGCCTTAAGAAAATAGGTTGGTTCAGGGTCATGTTGCATAGCTGTCCTGCCAAAGCTGAATACTAATCCATGATAATGGACTGCCTGCTGTTTAGTTTGAGACAGATGTTTTTCAACTGCATCTCTTCTGGCTAGAAAATGGGTACCGGAAGGATAGAGAAGGGAGGTTGAAATGATTCTGTAGGCACGGTCTGTCTCCTTTCTCACTTGCTGCTGCTTCTAAGAAGCCCAAATGAAACTTACCTAACTCTTCCTTGGTATCAATGTTCTGCAGTTTTGAGTAGTGTCCTTGCATGGACCAGGTTGGTGGGGGACCTTCGGGGGCTTCATGGGGAGGTAAGGAGTTCAGTTGCTGTCATGGGCCCAAGAAGTTCATATCTTCTTATGGTCTGTGATGGTAAGCCTGCAGTTACAGGTATTGGTGCTGACAACTTCCTTTCATGGGGACTGTTACCTTTGTTACTTGTTCAGATTTGCGTTCTCTCTGCACTCCTCACCTTGGTGTCTACCAGTCGTGCGTCGGTATCAGTCTCGGCTTTTGCTCAGGACACCGTACCCAAGTCAGCTACTACAGTCACCTTCTAGGTTGTAGAGCTGGTAACAAAGTCACCTAAGAGGAAGTGCTTTCTTGAGGCACCTGCAAACAACCACTTCCTCTGGCTCTACCTAATCTAGCCTGCAGACCTGGGATAGGGCTCGTTTTCTTTGGGAAGAGGAGTTCTTTCAGCAGATGGGGAGAACATCAACATTTCTTATCTCCATAGCTTGAATGGAGCTGTGGCAACTGCTCCTCCTTTATGAATGCTGCACCTCCGGTCACTTCTGGCGAGTCCTGCTGCTCTGTTCATGCCCATCCTACCATCCATAATAACATTACTACATCTTTTCATGTAGTTTGCTGCTCACTCCATTAGTATTTAACACTACTGCCTGCGTGGTTTAGAGAAGTGTGGGGTGGGTTTTTTTTGTACTTCAAAACAGCTTTCTGCTAGTTCAGTCCTTTTTACCAGCATTCACTAGTATTTTAACAAATTTTTTTCCTGATGGTGGCTGCAAGTTTGTATACCCCGCAGGTTAAATTATATTCCTTCATAGGCAACTGCCTCAAGGACTTCCCCTAAATGGGCAAAGATTTATTTCATCTGCAGTCACTTCATTTCCCCAGCTTGCAGGGAAATTGGTATGAATTCATCCCGATTTTAAATCAGGAGTCTATTAGCTTGCAAGTTGATGGCTTTATAGACCATGGTGGATGTCCGAGAGCCAGACCTTCATTTATGTAATTGGAAACGCTGGTGAAAACTTTCCCCAGATTTTTGGGTGTGTGCTGTCAGGCACTAAGATTATGCACCATGCCACACTTCACTTGCAGCTCATGCAGCAGTTGTCTTGAAATACGCGTTTTTCACAGCAGATGCACCATGGCTGGATAGACCGAAAACAATATTCCTGACAAAACAGAGGTCCTGTCCTGTCCGTTAGGGCTGTGCACAGATCTGCTGTTAGGACATGCAGTTCTGCTCGTGGTGGGGGCGCATGGGCTCGGGTGTTGGAATTGGGGTTTGGCAGCTTTAGATTCAGGGGCTGCAGTACATCAAGATCACATCGTGTAGAAGCATCTTCATAAGTTAAAAAAAACATTTGGATTGGAATGTTTTTTTTTTTAATATATTTTATTATCCCTTTTGTCTGGCATCTGTAAGTGTTCCAGCTGCAAGGTATGTTGTTAGTAGATGGTGAGAAACAAGATTCACCCTGCTGCCTGAAGATGAGATGTTGGTTTGTATTTGTTATGCACCTGCATTGCCAGTAGCTCGTTAGCTGCCTCAGGCCTATGAGTGGGACGCCCTTCCACTCGCTGTACAGCAGGCTCTTCCCACTTGCAAACTTCCAGCTTTTCGACTTTCCACTGCAATCTTAATGATTGGTACCATGGTCAAGCAGACTAGATGTGTTCTGTCTCATCTCGACAGTCCCAGTGTGGACCAGAAGTTTATGGTATCCCGAGTATTACGAGTTTAATCCGTCAGTTTAGCAGCCCTCTGGCTTCTTTATGATCTCCTTTTTCAACTCTATGGCCTGGTGTTTCAGCAAAGCCAAGAGCTGTGCTGCCTGGCATCAGTATACTGGATACTGGCAGAGTTGACAGCTCTGGAGAAAGAGTCCTTGTTTGAAGTGGCAGAAGATGGTGCATGTGAGCCTTGGGGCTTTGAGATGCAAGATGCTATTTCTCTATGTGACTCAACAGCAAGTTTTGCCCTTACCAGGTGTGCCATGAATTTTTTTATTCTCCCAGATGTGGTCTAGGAGGCCTGTGCTGGTAAAGTGCATATTATGGCCTTGCAGTCAGTACCTGCTCGCATGTAGTTAGTTCCAAGGGCTGAGAGAATCATAGACTCATAGAATGGTTTAGGTTGGAAAGGACCTTGAAGATCATCGAGTTCCAACCCCCCTGCCACAGGCAGGGATACCTCTCACTAGACCAGGTTGCCCAAGGCCACGTCCAGCCTGGCCTTGAACACCTCCAGGGACGGGGCTTCAACAACCTCTCTGGGCAACCTGTTCCAGTGCCTCACCACCCTTAAAGTGAAAAACTTCTTCCTAATGTTTAATCTAAACCTGCCCTCTTCCAGCTTAAAGCCATCCCCCCTCGTCCTACCACTACATGCCCTTGTAAAAAGTCCTTCCCCAGCTCTCCTGTAGGCCCCCTTTAGGTACTGGAAGGCCGCAATAAGATCTCCCTGGAGCCTTCTCTTCTCCAGGCTGAACAGCCCCAACTCTTTCAGCCTCTCTTCATAGGAGAGGTGCTCCAGCCCTCGGATCATCCTCATGGCTCTTCTCTGGACACGCTCCAGCAGGTCCATGTCCTTCTTATGTTGGGGACTCCAGAGCTGGATGCAGTACTCCAGGTGGGGTCTCACGAGAGCGGAGTAGAGGGGCAGAATCACCTCCCTTGACCTGCTGGCCACACTTCTTTTGATGCAGCCCAGGATACGGTTGGCCTTCTGGGCTGCGATTGCACATTGCCGGCTCATGTCGAGCTTCTCGTCAATCAGCACACCCAGGTCCTTCTCCACAGGGCTGCTCTCCAGCCATTCCCCGCCGAGCCTGTATTTGTGCTTGGGATTGCCCCGACCCAGATGTAGGACCTTGCACTTGGCCTTGTTGAACTGCATGAAGTTGGCTTGGGCCCACCTCTGCAGCCTGTCCAGGTCCCTCTGGATGGCATCCCTCCCCTCAAGCGTGTCTGCCTTGCCAAACAGCTTGGTATCATCAGCAAACTTGCTGAGGGTGCACTCTACCCCACTGTCCATGTCGCTAACAAAGATGTTGAACAGTACAGGTCCCAGTACCGACCCCTGAGGAACGCCACTCGTCACTGCTTTCCACTTGGAACATTTATAATGTCCTGTCCATCCCTTACCGAGTCTTCCATGCATTGCTGCAGCTTCTCTTTCTAACCAACTGCTTGAGAACTTCTCTTCTGTCCGCTGTCCTCACTCTGGTAGTAAGGTTTCTCTGTTGCTCTCAAAGACAGTCCGTTGTGGTGTTACCAGGACCTGAAACTGTGTGAAATGCAAGTTTTTAATAGTGTTGCCTTATGTACCCTGTGGTGGGTTAAGTTATTGCCTGCTCCCTTGCCTTGCCCTGCCGAGGCAGGAGTAGACTAGGCACAGGGGCAGTTCTTGAAGGAGAATATAAGAGTTATGTACTCAGTAGACAGTCTTTCGAGTGTCTTGAGGTTTAAAAGAAGGATTTTAAGTGGTAATTAGCACACTTCAATTTTTTATGCTGTGTTTGCACGAACTGTGGTAAATTGCAAGCTGTGCAAGTCCTACCAGCTGAAACAGAACAAACACACAAGAAGCCTTGTGCAGTGTAAAAGTCACGTACAACCTAAGTGTGTATAGCCAGCACAACTCAGGGGATTTCCAATTCAGAGTCCCTCAGGAGAGAAACCAGGAGGATTCCTTTGGAGCAAATAGATTGAAGATGCTTTCATCCAGCTACTGTGATGAAAGCTGGATAAATACGCCAAAGTAAAAGCCTGCCGACCTAGATTTCGGGAGATGCAGGTGGAGGCTGCTGGAATTGGAAGGTGTTTTATTTGAAAAACTGTTGGGTTTTTTTTTTTTTTTTTTTTTTTGTGTCCACTAGGACTTTGTTTAAAGTTGAAGTCTGCTGTTGGGAAATGCAGATCTGTTCCATAGCAACTTTTCTTCCTTCTCCTAATTTAAGATAACTGTCAAAATGATTCCACAAAAGCAATGCCAACCTCTTTTTGAAGGCTGGTTGTTGCCAACATTCATCATGTTGCGGGTGTGCAGTTGTCTGTAATTTTTATCCTCTTCCCTTGCCAGCAAGAGGTGGAGCTGTTCGTTTGTTCTTCCAGCTGTCACCTTTCCTCTGTAAAGTTGTTTGTTTTGTTTTTTTTTTTTTTCTCCCCAAACCAGGTTGGTACCTTTTGTTTGTCTGTTTTTAACTTCTCCATTGGACCGAGGATTGGTACTGTGGCTACCGGTTTTCTGTGCACCTTTGTGTAAAATTTTTTTGTGAAATGATCAATTCTTGTACTTACATATTGAATTTTGTAGCGTCTGGATACGTTTCAAGTTATCATAGAATCATAGAATGGGTTGGAAGGGACTTTTAAAAGCCATAGTCCAACCCCCCTGCCATGAGCAGGGACATCTTCAACTAGATCAGGTTGCTCAGAGCGCCATCCAGCCTGACCTCAGATGTTTCCAGGGGCATCTACCACATCTCTGTGCAACCTGTTTCACCACTCTTATCGTAAAAAAAAGTCTTCCTTATATCTAGTCTGAATCTACCCTCCTTTAGTTTAAAGCCATTACCCTTTCTTTTATCGCTACAGGCCCTATAAAAAGTCTGTTCCCATCTTTCTTTTAAGTACCCTTTAAGTGTTGAAAGGCCACAATAAGGTCTCTCTGGAGTCTTCTCTTCTTCAGGCTAAACAACCCCAACTCTCTCAGCCTCTTAGGAGAGGAGATCATCCCTCTGATGATTTTTGTGGCCCTCCTCTGGACTTGCTCCAACAGGTCCATGTTGAGGACTCCAGAGCTGGACGCAGTGCTCCAGGTGAGATCTCACGAGAGCAGAGCAGAGGGGCAGAATCACCTCCCTTGACCTGCTGACCACGCTGCTTTTGATGCAGCCCAGGATACAGTTGGCTTTCTGGGTTGCGAGCGCACGCTGCTGTGTCATGTCCAGTTTTGCATCCACTACTACCGCCAAGCCCTCCATAGGGCTGCTCAACTCTCCCAACTGTTACCCATGCAAGATACTTCTTGACAGTAATAACTTCTGTCAAAGGAGTGGGGGAGCGGCAAGCCTCTGACAGTTCTTGTATGCCATCATTTTTCCAATGGTTTCGCACAGAACATAGCAAAATTTTTTTACTAGGTTGGTCTGTGAACCTCAAATCTGGAAAGGACGTGCACAGTCATTACCTTCCCAGATGTTCCTCCTCCTTCTTTTAATACTGGAGAGCATTGGAGAATTGAGGCTTGTTTGGACAGGTCAAGCTCTGCTGTTTGTACCTGGTCACGTAGGATGCTCAAGGAGCAGGAAAAAATATGCGTGTGACTTGCAGGCACAGCTAGGGCCACAGTTTCCAACGCATCGCATGAAAGTTGGAAACATCTGAAAGTTGTTGTTGTATGACAGTATGTTTACATTAATGGCCTTTTCCTAATACTCTCTTGAAATATTTTTTTAACCAGAGCTTGACTTTGTTGTGTTACAGTGATATATCTGCAAAGCTGTTAAATTCTTGGGACATCTTTTCCTATCAATGCCTCATAGTTCAGTCACTATGTGCCTTTGTATTTCAGTACTTAATTCCTTACATTGTCTCTACAAGCATCACTATTGTAGAAGGCGAGAATGGTTTAGTGCTGGTGTTGTTTTGGAGACACTGTTGTTTTAACACCAGTTATTATACTGGTGCCATTTGCAAATAACAGGACTGCTAATGTGCGTAAACTGTGAGGCTGATCATTTGGCTATGCTGTAGTGGTTTGTCACAGAGCAGCCTTTTTTCTTCCAACTTAATAATAGGCTTCCAGCCTCATCTGGATGTGTGCTGCATCTTATCCCACTGTTTTACTAGGGAAGCAGCTAATCTTTAAAGATAGCATCAAAAACCTCACTCTTATTTATAGTAATCTGCTCCCGCTGCTGGAGATGGAAGTGGTGTGGGGAACTCGGGGAGATACTGGATACCGCTGACTTGGTTTTTGAACAGCACTTTTTCCTTCCTGAGTATTTCTGCATCAGTGAAAGTCTCTCTAAAAAAAGACAGGTTTTGATAGGAAGCTTAAGAAGTGTGCCCTGAAACTTGTTCTAAGCAGAACATCTGAATAGTACTTGATAGTGTCTGTACACACCACCCATATGCTATTTCAAAGCATAGGTGGCAGTATTATTTCCTGCTAACTCTACAAGAAGTTACCGCTTTAGTCCTTTGAAAGAACACTGTGGCACGAGACAACCTGTTAGTGCTGTTAGATGGGCCAAAATGCTGAACTTGGTTTATTGAAAATGTAAAACATTTTCTAGTCAGAGCGTACTGACAGACCAGCATGTTGTGTTAATATCTTAATACTATGCCTCAGGGCATTTATAAAGTTAATCTTTTGACATTTTTATTTGCTTTTTGGCTCAACATCACGATTTATTTTTTTATCTTTTAGAAGTTCCATTTATGACTGTCATTTAATTGATGGTAACTACAAATTATACTAGCTGCAAAGGAATACATAAAAGAAATGCAAGTAGTATAATTTGGAACATGGTAATCTTAGTAGCCTGAGTCATGAATTTCATCATCTGCTGCAGTTAGTAGCATTTTATGATTCATAAGTCTATTCATTTCTTTTTTTAGTGTGTCATCAGATAAATAGCTCAACAGTAAGGTGGCAGAATTGTCATGTCTCACCCCAGTCGTAGGAGAGAATGCAGGTTTGATTGTTCCTACGTATACGTAGTAAATCTGTCCCTCTGACCTCTTAAATCTGCGAAACAGCTTCCCGTGCTTCACTGGAGCACTCTCTGATTAAGCCATTCAGATTATCAAATGGCCACTACTTCAACCTTTAATTTATGCTTTGTTCAAATTGTTTTGAAATGCGTTTGGTCATTTGCTGAAGGTGACCTACCACCATAGATCGGTGCACAGACACTTAAAGGGATCCTGGGCTGACTTTAGCAGGAAGCAATCAGCATTTGCTTAATGTTAAGTCAGTGCTACTACAGAAGTACTGTCAGGCCCTCAAATGGTTGATCTCTCTAATTTAATTAGAGAAAATGTAATCTTTTCATTGCTCTCTGTGGGTTCACTTTCAGTTTAAAATCTTCAAGTGGTGTGATTTGTTTTGGAATGTCCCCTCTTTTTAGATACCGTGCCAACAACAGTACGTGCCACCTACTAACTTCATTTTGAAGTTTGAAAAGTTCTCCAGAAAGGATCAGTCTTTATATAGATAGGTAGGTAGAGATACATTACTGAATCAGAACTTGCATTAATCAGGAGAATGAATTCGATCTAGTAATGCTTATTGCTTTTTCAGGAACCAGCGTGGTGAGGAGAAACAAGTTATAAATATATATATATATATATGTATATAAAAATATGACCAGCATCTTTGTACCCATGGTTGTTCATTATAAAATCAGTATCCTCAGTTCTTGTTAAGCTTCCAGGCTTATACTGAGGTAAATGTCATATAAGCTTCAAGTGCTGGGGTATTCGCTGTAGGCACAGGCTTGACAGAGTAATGACATAATCCTAGTATGCCACTAAGAGGTGGCGCTTTTCGCTGAAACACAGCTTGTTTTTATAAAATGCTCGCAAGCTGCCCTTCTGCCACATGTCATTCCAGTGTTCAGGACAGATGAAACTATCCTATACATGTATGCATACCTGTATGCATTCTAGTGTTTGTATTTAGATTCCTCCAGGACTGCTGCTTCCCAGCCTTCATTTCGTTCACGCATGTCTCTTTTCTGAGTGACTCTGTGAATAAGTGGTTCAACTGCGCCATTAGAATTAATTCTGGAATGATCCATGAATTGTCAGCCACTGTTTAATATCTCTGCTTTTTCCATTGTTCTGATAAATCTTAGTATGGTAACTCACTTTCATTTGCATAAGTTGCTGTGCAAGGTTGGGTCATTTCTAAAGAAGATGCAAAATCATGGCTTTTGATCATGCACTGATTATCCTAGTAGCCTCAAAACCAGGTTAAGTTAGCTTTAGCAAGTTAAATGCTAAGCATCTTCAGAGTAAATCAATTGGAGAAGACAGGATTTTTGGAGACTTAAAACATCTCCAGTGACCTCAATGCTACTATCTGTCTTCTCAGTAAAATAATGGGGATACCCTTTGTCTTGGCCAAGGTACTTTTTCCAGACTTGGACATCACGCATCAAGGAAGAATAAAAACTCATCAGAGACACTTCAGGGAGGAGTATGAGAAAGTCAAAGGTCTACAAACCAGGATCTACGAGCTAGAAAAAAGACTTGGGTAAAGAAAGGGTGGGCTTTAAGTGTTCAAAGAGGTAAAGCCTAGAACAGAGATGAACAAAATGGAGTTATTACTACTTCTGCCCTTTGGGGATTAATGTGTTTATTTTTACAGCAAAGGAAGTTAAGATTAGATAGTAGGGAAAGAAACACTAATTCAGCATAGTTAAGCACTGGAATGTATGGCTTCAGGAGGCTTGAAGCCTCCAGTACTCTAGTGAGATGAGGCAAACTGTCTGGCAGGAATGACACAGGTATTGTATTTTTTTTTTTTAAAGTATCACTTTGCCTTAAGCCATCGCTATTAGGTAGGTTGGTTTCATCAAGAAAAAATGTGTGAACTTGGAGTACCTTGAATTGGGTAAATTAAAAGGTAGAAACCTGGGTCAGAATTTCTCTTTTGCAGATGGTAGGGAAAGGAGACCTAGATTAACTGCATGCAATCAAGAAATGTCTGCAGTTCCAGGCCTAGGAAGCTTAAAAACTGTGTGGCCTTTTTTCTTTATTGGAGGCTGCACACATGACTTGCTCTGTACCAAAGGCAGCTCGACATTTGCAGAGACCTGCAGCGCTCAGAGTAACAGGTTCTGCCTGCAAGGATGACTTCAGCAAAGGCTTTATCAATTGTAAAGTCTTGCTGAGTACATCTCTAAATCCGTTCTAAAGCATTTTAATTTGTTTTATACAGAGGCCTGTTGTCCTTAGCTAGTTGTCAAATGCATTGCTGCAAGCAGTAACTGTCTTTTGTGGCCAGAATGTTATGGGTATATGATTAGTAAGGTACCGAGCTTTGTTTGGATACAAGGCTGAAAACACCCACGGATGTCTCATCCTGTTGGGAAACATTCTATTTGGAGTATACTGCCTATATGTCTAATCTGCCATGGGGGAAGAATTGCCAGATAACACACTGCCTGCTGGTAAATTGTCATCGGGCTGGGCACGATGCTGCATTTACATCAGCGTTCATATGGGATCCCCCTGCCTCCCAAAAAATCTACTTCAAATTTGGACTGACTTTGTCACTTGAGATAGGTTACCAAAAGCCTATCCACTGTTCTTATACCTCTTTTTTTTTTTTTTTAAAATGGTACCTGATAATGAAAACGAATCTCTTTCTGTGCAGGTCGTCATCGCTGTTGATTCCCCATCTGCTGTGCTTGTTTGGCGTATCTGCAGCAGAAGTAGTTATGATGATCTAGTCACAGTTGCCTTCAGGTGGAGGAATAAGCAGCAGAAGGAGGTGAACTTCTGAGAAATACACTGCCTGCTTTTGTTCAGCTGTCCCTGGTAGGAGTAGTATTAAAGAATAATAATACACAGAGTACGATGCAAGCAGACTTGTTTTTTAAAGGGAGTGGTGTGCCAAGCATTCCGGAAGAGATTCAATTTGTAGAATGTTTTAGACCATTAGCTCATACTGAATTTTTGTTATCAGCCTCTTTCTCAGGAAGCCTGAAATCAAAGGTCGAGGGGGAATCCTGAACCAGGAGAAGGTAAAGAAACCCACCTCACTCTTTGCACTGATTAAATTGAGTAAATAGAAACAGAAGTGTCTCTTCTCTCACAGTTCGCTTGTTGAGACATTCTTGGCAACGAGCGTTCTTCTGTTCACTGCATCCACACAATCAGGGTAGCATTTATCTTGGAAGAGTTTTCAGTCATTTGATGTGACCCTAGAAATCGATCTGAGTTTAGAGTATGTGCCACTACTCTAAGTCCACCACAGGCAGTGAGCTCAAGGTATAGACTAATCTCTCTCATGTCTCCCGACTCTCTGTTTCTGACTGTGCAGTATTTTCCAACCTCATCAGAAAGATTTTACATCAAGAGAGTGATTAAGTCTGTGTCTAAAGGCTTTGTTGAGTGGAGATGGATTGAAACAGCTGTCTTTAGGGGTTTGGTGAACTTGGACCAGTGTCACTGTTTCCCCTGTGGTGTACTCAAAGCTTTGCAACTCCTGTGTGATGAGGAGGCCTGATGCCTAGCTAGCTTCTGTTCTTCTGCTTTTTAAATTGACGTGTTGACCTAGGCCATGTAAGTTTGGTTGACGATAAAGGTGTTAGGAGTGTTTTGATTTCTTCACAGGAAGGGTGTGCATGTTGCGTTGCTCACCCAGAGTGGAACGGTATAGATGAGAGCATGTGTGTTCTCTTTTAGGCTACAGCATTAACATATGGCTCCTGTAGTAATTCCCAAATCACATATGCACAAGAAAGACTCTGTCATTTCCTGGGAAATATTAAAATCTATTTCTTCTGAATGTATAGGAAAGATATAGGTCTAGTACAGACATATCTGAGAAATGTGTCATGTGAATTTGGTGGCTTTTTGTTAGTCATCCAGTGTTTCTTGATGGGAACAAAAGCTGAAATGGTATTCTTATAAAGTTTCTTGTAGTCTTTTACAAAAGTTAACTGAAATGGTGATGGAAATGTATATGCCTTTAATGGAAACCAGGAAGAAAAGTATGTGTTTGGAATGAGAGGCAGGGGGCATCACATTTAGGGCTGAAAGTCTCTTTCTCTAAAGTTAACTACTGATCTGTTACCATGTGGTATGTGTTGACATAGGACACCCTTCATGAGGCACGGAGAGGAGGTCTGCATTATTACACAGCGTGAAAAAAGATCTTTTGTGATAGGCCAAGCATTTGAAAAAATGCATGTAAAATCAAAGGGAAAAAGGAAACGTGAAGCTACTGTTTAATTTGGGGCAGGTTTCTGAGAGTTTGCTCTTTGTGAAAGTGGAACTTAATGGACCACTGACATGGTCATATTTTAGATAAGTTTCAGTGTCCTCTTCAGATGAAGTTAATGAATCAGTTCACATGAACTGTGCAGTTTCTCCTGTGCCAAGGAACGTTCTGTCCCATACAGGAGCAGGATGGAAAAGGAGTTGTTCCACTTTCATTAATGTAACGATTGATCTCAATCTGATTTTCAGTCTGCAATTTGTGCATTTTGTCTTGCTTAATCTTGTCTTCCTCTGCACTGAATCCCTTGACCCCAGTGCATGTCTTCTGGGTATTTTTCCTTTGAGTGCAACTTTACAGGGCTGCATCGCTTCATACGCTAGCTAGTGGCACAGAAGGCTTCTCTGTTCATGTTCAAGTGCTACTCAAACCTTACTTTCCTTAACAGGTCACCTAAAGGATGCAGAACATTCTCATTACAGCATCAGGCCTTTAGCTTGCCACCCGGATCTATGGTTCACCTGCACCGTTTGTCAGAGATTCAGTTTCTCCAGACGCTGACACCTTTAAAACTTTTTCTGCAACAAGTGTGTAAAACGTCTGTTGGAAACTGTATTTGTAGTTGTTGATTTTCATGCAGGAGGAGGGGTTTGCATCCTCATACTTTCTCAAAGTGTTGGTGTGTGAAATAAGTGCAACATCTGGGGGCTGATGATTAAAAATCATGTTGTGTGTGCGCGCGCATGTGCTTGCATTCACTTCTTTTTTGTGCTGTGACTCAACTCAGTTACTCTTCTTCAGCAGTCAGTAAATGTTAGGGCAAAGCCTGTTTGTATCCAAGATCTTCATCTCCTAACTCTGCTGTTGACAAAGATACAGAAAGGCACTCAAATGTATCTAATCTGAAAGCTGACATTTTAATTTAATATTCCCCAAGATGATGTGAACAACTCGGGGCATGCCAAAGCAGACCTCACAACTGTCACAAGTGTGTGGGTAGACAGATATATGATGTATCCATGCTATGAAAGGAAAAATCTAAAAAAAAAAAAAGTTTGTGATAAATTGATTTAGCCAGTGTATCTGTTCATGTGCTTGCTCTCCCTGACTTAGGCTCTACTTGCTTGGTTAAATACTAGACTAACAACAGACACTTATAACCAGCATATCACGGAATTACCGAGTGGATGAGGTTGGGAAGGGCCTCTGCAGTCTACAGGACTGTGCCCAATTGGGTGGTGAATATCTCCACCAACAGAGACAGCAAACCTCTCCAGGTAATCTGTTCCAGTTTTTGACTACGTTTACTTATGTTTAAATAGAATTTCCTGTATTTCAGTTTGTGTCTTTTGTTTCTTGTCCTTTCATTGGACACCACTGAGAAGAGTCTGGTTCAATCTTCTTTACATCCTCTCTATGCACTTTGATAAGATCACCCCTGAGCCTTCTGGTCTTCAGGCTGAGCTCTCAGCCTCTCCTCGTGTGGCAAATGCTCCAGTCCATGTCGCCATCTTCATGACTCTTTGCTGCACTCGCTCTAGTATGTCCATGCCCCTTTTGTACTGGGGGAGCCCAGAACTGGGCCCAGTGCTCCAGAGGACTCGGTGGTGTTGAGTAGAGGAGAAAGGTGATCTCCCTTGGCCTGCTGGCAATGGTCTGTCAGCTGGCACAGGCAGGTCCCTCTCCCTCTGCCCCAGTAAAGGGAATTGAAAACAAGATGCCTCGGGCGAGGTGTTTGAATGTAGTGTTGTGCACCTGCAGAGCTGTGTGGTTTGTAAGTACGTTGCATGTACACATGGTGTGATTTTGGTAACTGCAGGCTATGGCAGCGGCAAGTAGGAGTCTGAAAATACTTGATGTAATTAAATTGAAAAGAAGATCTTTTGTCACTTGAATGACAAAGGATGATGTCTGGGCACTCATGCGGGCATTTCAGTGGGAGGTTTGGGTGCTTGTAATGAATCTGAATGCAGAGATTTACAGTAACGTTTTTCTGTGACATCCGTGAGAAATTAGGCTAATGGCCAGAGTGAGCAGCACCTACAGTTAATGGGCTCAATGTGTGTGTTTTAAGTCCGATCTGGAGCTGCTATTGGCTTATACACAGTAAGACCCTGCAATCACATATCTCTTGTTTTCAGTCTTTCGTTTCCCTTCACTTATTGTTTGTTGACCAGTTATTTCACCTGGTTTAGAAAAATCGGTGCAGAAGGTTTTCGTGTGTGAACTTCTTCTGTGGCATAACAAAGCCCAGAGCCCAAGGTGCTCTGGATGCTGCCTCAGTCCAGGCAGTGCCGTACCTGCTGCACAAGTACTGAAAACCTCTGTGTGGTTGAATCAGTAACTGTACAGTACCTTTGCCTGCGAACTGGAGGAGGCTGTTTATTCTCAGTGCAATTCAGCATGTCACCTGTTTGCTTCAAGAACAGTGTTTGCTTTCATGCTGGGTCCTATTACCTGTGAGAGAAGTGGAGATAAATTTTTCAGGCTATATCACTAACCTGGAACAAAGATTTCTAATAAACCAAGTCTCTCCAAAGCATATATCACTTAATTTTCTTTACTAATTTGTTTATGGAACCAGCATGACATTGTCCTGTTTTTGTTGGATTTTTGTTTGGTTTTTGAATGTTTCAGCACAAAGGTTTGCAGAGTATCTTTTCTGTTTCTTACAGTACACCCTTAATGCAGTATTTTAGCACTTCGTAAGGTGCATATCAGCACCTTAAACCTTTAAACAGTAGTGCTTTTTATATAGAGAGCAAAAGTGTTTGTACTGATGTTTTCTTAAAAGAGCCTGTTTATGACTCATGCATCTGTATCTTTAGGCTAACACGCTTAAGGCTGCTGAAAACTCACTAATTGTCCTTAGTTATGACACTGTCAGGCATGCACAGCTAATCTCTGCAGAAAGGCACTGGCATTGCTGACCCTGGAGATGACTTGTTTTGTCAGTTTATTGCCACAGAACCTGCTGACTTAGAAGCCAGATGCTTTGCACCTCATAGAGCAGATGATCGTTTCTGAAATATTTTGAGAGCCAGATGCTTTTGCTGAAGGGACTGCTTTGAAGGCATATCTTATTTCTGTACAAAACCAATGGAAATACATTGGCTTCCAGTTGAGACATTGAAGTCTTGGGTGACAAATCTTGCATCTGGAGTCCTGGTCTTAAAGGAAAGCAAAAAAACCCCAAAGTCATAACTGCTTATGGAATGGGAATCCCATGGCATCTTAATTGGTATGGTTTAACCCTAACTGGCAACCAGGACAATGCAGCCACTTGCTGACTCCCCGTCAGTGGGGTGGGGGAGAGAATCAGAAGAGTAAAAGTGAGAAAACTTGTAGGTTGAGATAAAGACAGTTTAATAAGTAAAGCAAAAGCCGCATATGCAAGCAAAGCAGAACAAGGAATTAATTCACTGCTTCCCATTGGCAGGCAGGTGTTCAGCCATCTCCAGGGAAGCAGGGCTCCATCATGCATAATGGTTACTTGGGAAGACAAATGCCATAACTCTGAACATCCCCTCCTTCTTCTTCTTCCCTCAGCTTTACATGCTGAGCATGAGGTCATGTGGCATAGACTATCCCTTTGGTCAGTTGGGGTCAGCTGTCCCGGCTGTGTCCCCTCCCAGCTTCTTGTGCCCTCCCAGCCTGCTCGCTGGTAGGGCGGTGTGAGGAGCAGAAAAGGCCTTGAGTGCTTAGCAACAACCAAAAGCATCAGTGTGCTATCAACACCATTCTCATCCTAAATCCAAAACACAGCACTATACCAGCTGCTAGTAAGAAAGTCAACTCTATCCCAGCCCAAACCAGGACACTAATGAAACTTATTCAGGAGTTGCGGTAACTGCAAGCACTTAATTCCTGGTTTTCAGCTCACTGGGAGTCGTGTCTAATTCTGTATGTGTCTTCAGCTGTCTTTGGCAGAAGCTGGAACTGGATGGAAAAAAGTGTCTGCTTTCGGCAACTTTTGAGGTTCTAGCCTTGGATCCATCGAGTATTCCTTTTAATGCGCACTGAGACAGTGGAGCAGATCCTTCCCACTTAACGTTTTCTGTAGTGTGTTTTTACAGCCATCAGTTGGTGCTCTCAGGTGAAGAGCCCCAGCTTTTCCACTCTTCCAGCCTGCACACGTCCCTTGTGCTTTCCTCTCTAGCAGGCATGGAGTGCCTAGTAAGGAGGATCTGAAAGCGAGATTAAGGTACAAAACTGCCATTTAGTATTCGATGAATGTGGACATGTTTGTGTATGGGTCTTGTGTAATCACTTCTGGATGGTAGTATTCTGTCCTGCCCAGTGCGCTGTGAGAGTTAGTGCCAAATAGAGGTTTTTGGAGAAGAATGTAGGAACTAGAAAATGTATCTGGGAATTGTTTAGAAAGGTATGTTATTGTAAGCTAAAAACAAGCAAATGAGGAGGAAAACAGATTAAAGCTGCATAGAGAGAGTAAGCAAGTAGCTTTACTGTTGAAACTGAGGGCAGACTTGCTATTATTTTAAAGTTAAAATCTCATCACACATTTACTAAGAAGGAGCCACTGTTTTCATTGTAACTGGGAGACTGGTGTCAAGCCTGCACAGAAGAGTGGAAGACACCTGACAGAGCTGCTGCAAAGGAAACGTCAGCCATCTGTTGGCAAGAGGTTTTAGGATGTGCCTGGGTGAAGCTCTGGGTAGCGTAACTGTTTCAGGACAAAGCCTATAGCAAGCTACGTGAATTAACACTTTTCCATCTCTAAATAGTACAATGCACTGCAAGAATGCATTGGATGTGCTGTCCTAAGTGATGAATGTAGAGTCAGCTGTGAGGAAAGGTAGACTCAAACTGAAATGAAAGTGGGAATTTTTCTGAGAAATCTCTTCCCTGTAGCCCATCTGGGCTGCTGGTTGCATTGCTCACTGTGGCATGTGCAACACGTCAGTCTGTTCCCGTGTTATACTGCTGCCTTCCCTTCTGTAATTGATGCTTTCTCATAAAGTACAGAACACAGTGTCTTGTGTGCTTTATGACTAGTCCTCATTATTTTTTTCTATGTATTGCTTCTGCAGTTTAAATAGACGCCGACACCCCTTCCACCATTGTGTGTACCTCCTGCTTGAATAGTGTCGCAAGGTCAGTATGTTATAGTGGCGGATTATTTCCTTCCAGTGAGGGATGAGGTCTCCTTGCAGAATGGGGTGCTATGAATGGGATTTGTAACACCAGAAGATACTAGTGTGGTGGGGTTTTTTTTTGGTTTTTTTTTTTTAAAGGGTTGCTTTTTCTGACACCTTTCACAAAAGGAGCATGAAGAAAGCACATTTAAGGACAGAATTTAATAATCTGAGTTGTTTTAAACAGAATTAAAAAGGTGTTTAAGTTCTTTACAGTTGGGGTTTTTTTATATAACCCACCTATCACAGCTGTCTTTGCAAATGCAGCCCCTGCTCTGCTGACTGAGTTAAACTTTGCACTCTTCCTTTGAAGATGATACTATTTTCTTAACAACTTACCTAGGTCAGACATTAAAGCAGTCCAAAACCCATCCAAGATGGGGTTACCAAGTTGGCCTTCTTGCACTGAGAAATCCACAGATGGGATGTAGTCTTCCTTGTTTTTCCTTGCTTCCTAGGGGACCTTCCTGTTGCCACACTTCACTTATTTTTTTGGTCTGAGGCCTCAGTCTGTTCAGTGTATGATGTCTTTCTGCCAGCCTTAGTTGATTCCAGAAATCACCAGTTGCCTTCCTTTCTCTTGCAGGTTGGGTCCTGAGGATTTATTCTCATGATCTGAAATGTTAACGGGGCCACACATGCTAATATAATTACTGAGGTTTGACATGTAAAAACAAACAAAGCCCCCTATAACAATGAAATGGTGGTGTTGAAGCTCTCCACTGTTCTGCTGAGTGGTGAATAGCAGGAACAGTGGCTGGTTCATACAGGTTGAGAATCTTGCTTAAAGTGAACCATCACCAGCACTGCTGTGATAAGCACCATTCTTCGGTGCTTAGTCTGTAATTTTGTATTCTGAAGAACACAAAGTCCTCAGAGGGCAGATGGGAAAGTAGGGGGAGGGTGGAATGACCCAAGAGACTTGGTACTGGGCAAGGGTCCTTTCTGCCCGTCTTTCCTGCCAGTTTGGTCCCACTGAGTGCCGAGTCTGTGTTCAGGTATGGTTTTGCTGAGGTCCAAGCGTTCCCGTTGTTCTCCAGCAGAAAGGAATGGAGCAGGCTTTGAGTGGTCCCATCCGACACGAATTCTACATAGGAGCCTTCTGCAAAAGGGGCAGTGTGCTCTCCTGTCACGATCATTGAGCAACAAAGCTGAGTGCTCTTTACTTTCTACAGAGTCCCAGGGTTTGTGGCTAGCGTATGAGATGATGAACCAAAGCCTCGAGGTTCTTGTTCTGGTCCACATGCCATAAATGGTGCAGATGTTATTCATGGTGATCCTTTGCTGGGACTTACCAGGGTTGTTTGGAAGGCCGGCTTCAGCAGTGCTTTAGATGTTTGTACTCAGACTTCAATGCTGAAATTGCTTTGAAAGCAGGGAAGAAATGAGAGGTGACTCCTTTTAATGCAGCTGTCATTGAAAAGAAACCATCTGAATTTTTGTAGAGGTCTCTTGGCTGAGAGTGTGCTTGAAGTACCTGATGCTTATTAACCTTCCTACTGTGGAGAAGTAGATAGGTATTTTGAGTCCAAGATCTTACTATTATATTTTTTTTTAAAAATACATGGTTTTTGGTAATACGTGGGTCAATCAAACTCACTGACAGACCAGTCATCTCATGACACTTTAATTGTTGCTGTTTCATTATGAAAATAAAGAACTCTGTGCAAAGCCTCCTTCTATAAGGAAGGGCACATACACATAATTATAGGATGCTTTTGGTGTTTAAAAAAAAAAAAAGAAATTAAATGAGTAATACATTTTGCTGGTGAAACTGACAGCTGTAACAAACCTGCTTCTTTCATCAGCTGTAAGCTTTCATGCCTGCCTTGTACTAATGAATAAATCATCTTATTACATAAAATTGCATTCTAATTGCTCCCATGTCAGTCTATTTCAGGTTAGGCCTAAGCAGTAAGGTTCCCTTGATGCCTGGGTTTTCCCTTTCTGCTTGACTGCTGAGCAGTCACGTTTACAAGTGCCTGGGAATGGACTTGGAGAGGAAAAAACGGCAAGGGAACTGGGAGAAGGCAGGCCACAAAGGGAGAGAAGGACAAGAAAGGATTTGAAGGGGATAAGGGGTGAATGTAGGAGACACAAGAAAAACCTGAAGGAACTGTTGAATGGAAGAACCAAACAAAAAATGCTTGGAAAAGCTAGTGGGATGTGTGTGGGAAGAGAGGGAGAATGAGTCAAAAATACGGCAAACCTTTGTGTGTTAGGCCTTGTGTGGAGCGGCTCGTGGGGGGCTCATAGTGTCGGCTAAACAGCTGTGGCCATTTTGTGTGGCTGGAGGTTTTCCTCGAGCTCTGGCAAGTTGTTATGGTCTAAGTTCTCCTTTTCCTCACTTAAAATTTTACCTGGAAAACAATAATTAGTCATTTGATACTGTAGAGTGAAGGGATGTTCCCCCCCCTCCCCTTCCCATCATCAAGTCAAACAATTGATCTCAGATAACAGCAAATGGCAGTTTGGGTAGGCTTTGTGTAGTAGAGAAAGTTTTTCCGAATTAACTGTAACTGAATGACTTGGAATTCATCCTTCAACTACCAACAAGCTGTATCAACTCTCATATATCGATTTTGCTTGGGTTGATTACAAAGAGGACTGAAAGCAAGTAAGACTCCATTGAATAAAATCAAGTGCATCTGTATAGAAGTCGTGCAACTTTAATTAAATTGGTTTAATAACTAATTTAATTGAAACTTCCTGTTGTAGAGAAGGCATTTGGAAATGGTTGTGCAGCTCCTAAGTGACTGATGTAATCATTTGCAAAAAGGAAAAAGAGTTGGTCTTTTTGTTACTCTTCTAAGATGTATTAAAATGGCATCTAGTATTTTGCTTCTGTTAATTTTTTAATATGAAAGCAATATTGCGTTCTTTTATGAAAGACTAGAGTATGACTAGGATCATGCATTATAAGCAAACAAATCTGGTTAACTGAGGCAGCATGATTCTTTGTTTTAAGACTGTTTGCAGTTCTCTTTTGTAGGTTGTCCATAAAATAGATTTATCTTAAAATCCTGGCAAATGGAATAAAAACTGTTGGTGCTGAACATTCAGAACCCTATTTCCTACCTGGTATTTCTGAGTTGTTTTGGAGAAAAGATGGGATGTTTCTGACATCCCTAAATTTTGTTGATAAAAGTGATGAACAAAAAGAAGTCTTACAGTGAAGAAAACAAACCCTTTGGGCTGCCTTTCCATGGCATAAAACAGAAGAGGACACGATAATCCTTGCGTTTTTTGTTTGATGAGTCTCAGCCTAAGAAGGCTCGTATTACTGTAACTTGTTAAGAGGAAAAGAGTCGCTTTGTAGAGGCTGCACAAGGAGTGTGTGGCATCCTTCTTTTTATTTCAGGTTTAAGTGTGGAAACAAACTGGCAATCATTTGGTTTTGTTGGGAAAAATGAATAGGGAATTCAGCATTTGTTCCAGCACTGTGAGGCAAGAATAACCCAAACAGATAAATAGAAGTAACTCCTTGATTACTTTTTCTGTATGAACACGGGCAGCCTGGGTTCAGCATAGACCTGAACTCAAAGGTTTGTTACAATTCCAAACTTAAATGTTGTACCAAGAATTCCCCTTCAGTCTAATTGTCACCATGAACATTACATTGAAGGAACATTGTGATTTGCGGTGATTGCTATTAAGGTTTGCTTTTGATTAAGAGTCTTTCAGATAAAGTGGTTTCTGTTTTTGGTGCTGTTCCTTTTTGCCACAGTTTTCTCCCTCCTGGTATTTGAGGTACCTCCTACTACTCATCGCTGTGATGTGTTTAACACTGTCAGGTGACTGGACTGCTTGGTACCTGTTCTCCTGAAGCTGTGGGATTTCCAGGAAGAGGTTGAAACTGTTGATTCATGAGAGCATTTAACACAGTGTCCGTGTACCTTCTGGCATGTTTGTGTACAGTTGGATTGAAGTGTACAGTTGCACTGACTGCACACGTAGTCCTGGAGTTTAAGCAGTAGGAGTACTTCACAAAGGGGCATTAATTACCATGGGAAATGGGGTTGGTACACTGAAAGGGCAGTGGCAAGAAGTCCTGTTAACAAGCTAGGAAGGAGGGAGTAGGCTACGATATTAGTGTGTTGATTCTGAGCTGTTGTTTGAGTCTTTAGCCAAAACCAAATGAGAACAACATGTAATTAACCAACAAAGAATATTTTAAACCTTTAAAAGGAGGAGGAAAAAAATATTTGGATTGATAGTGGCTGGAACCAGAGGTTAAAAACAGAAAGGTGATAAATGAGCTGTGAAAGAACAACATGCAGTGAGAATGGGTTAAATTAGTGAGAGATACTGTATTGCCAGCATAGATCTGGTCAGGTACCCGTGTAGGCGAGACTAAGGAAGTGGACAAAATGTGAGAAAAACATTTATGGCAGACTGTAAGAAAATGCAGCATAGAGGATGTTTTGAGGGAGTTCAGATGGTTAAACATGAGGTGGTAGGTTTGGACAGAAAGTGGTGCTGAAGAAATATCTCTGAGAAGGATGACTTCTCCAGGCTCTGAAAGAGGGGGTGGGCAGGCGTTGGTTGTGCATGGGTAGAATCAGCAGAAGGAGAGGATGCTGAGGGTCGGCAGGGTCCTGAACATCACATGAAGCACCAGAAAAATAGGAGCGGAGGCATGTGCTGTGGGCAAAGATTGATTTCAGGAAGCAGTGGTACGAAGGCTGAAAAGTCAGTCTTTGGAAGAGGCAGAGATCAAGCTTATCTCTGTACAGTGTCTAGTGAGAACTGTGGCTGGACACTAATGTGCAACCACAAAACCGCTGGTGTGTCTAAACTGTTGTGGTCACTTTTGCCATGCGAAGTGAACCTGAACTGAGTGCAGAATAGAGAGGAGAAACCTCAGACTAGAAGGCATGTGTGTGAAAAACAGCTGTCTTTCTGCTGCTTGTCAGTAAAACCCCTGCCATGATGTCAGGAGGACAGGATTTGTTCCCAGGTGCTGAAGAAGTGACTAATTTGAGGTAGAATCAAACACATCTGTTTTCCAAGGAAAACTTGGGAGCCTTCTTCCTTTCATCTCAGGTTTCCAGCTTCAACCGGTTCCTTGACTGACTTACAACATGTTATCCACAAATACGAAAGTCTGCTCTGCTGAGCTTGCAGCAGAGTGCAAATACTTAGGTTAGGTCTACGTAACCTAATAAGCCAAATACTTAGGTTAGGTCTACCATCCACATTTTCTGTTGTATTCCAAACAGTGTCTCTTAGGCTTTTTAGATTTACTAGCACTGCTTGTTAGTAATCTTAGGGCTTTGGTGGTGGTTTTTTTTTTTTTTTGGTTGTTGTCCTGTGTTGCTTGATTAAAGGTCAGATCTAAGCGAGAGCTCTTATTGATTTCAAAAGTGCTAAGTAGAGATGGTAGGTTTTTTACCCTCTGTACTAATGCTTTTCCCATTATAAGTCGATGGCAGCACACATCCAGGCCATAGTGTGAGCAGAGCTGATCCTGGGCTGTCTCAGCAGGACTGAGTCAACACGGAGCCAGTAGCAGCATTGAGACCTTGGTGATTATTGAACAGGAGGTGTCTTGAGGTGTATGAAAACTACCACCGTGATAACATAAATGGAGGGAAAAAACAGACCTAAGCAGTTAATGAAACGGAAAAAAAATAGCAATGGGAACAGAGATGAATTGGTAGGACTTTGTTAAAGCACTTGTAAGAAACAAGCTGCTAGGTCCAGTGTCAATGGGGCATGCATTAAGTGGACTGAGTGGGAAGTTAATAATAGAGGAGACTGGTGTTGCTGAGAAGAGCTCAGTCTGCTCTTTGTCTTACAATTCATTGAAAGGACCACAGGGTCATTTTTTCTGGAGATATTTTTTCTTAGAAAAGAAACTCTAAAGCTCTATGATTGTCAGATCAGGTACACCAACAGTTACTGCCATTAAACACAGGGTAATGTGTAGTCAGATCACCATAGGGAGTTCCGATAACGTAGAGTAATCAACCAAAGCAGCTTAACTAATGGTCCATGCATTTCAGTTGCTTATATTGAGAGCTCTAATAAATATAAAATTTGTAAATTTACTTCGTTTAAGAGATCCCAGCTCATTAAATGTGTGGCACCCCAGGAGATGCTTTTTGTTCAGCCCACCTGTGTAACGGGCTGGCGTACAGAGCAGCTGCTGTTACAGACCAGTAGCTGTTGGGGGGTGAGTGAGGTGTGCTGTAAAGGACTCCTGGGAGAAAAAAGTCTACTGTTGTAAATCTGAATTTGGGGTGAGAAACTCATAAATGTTTATTAAAGGGTTTTGGGGGGAAGGGATGTATGGGGTAGTTACAGAGCTGATGGATGTGGTTGGTTTTGCTACTTGTTTTGCTTTTGGGTGCTGTGATAGTTGTGTCTTGTTTTCCAAAGCTGGAGTCGTACAGTCTGTGTGTCAAAGTTAAGCATATAATGATTTTGCAGTACTTTGCTGTTTTATGATCTCATGTTTTCCGATTGCCCCCTGCTCTCTGCTGATGTTTTATGGATTTTCATATTCTCTCTTGTTGGCCTGTGAAGACAAGTACACACGAGGGTAGGAGCCTACACTAGCAGCAGTGCTTTTGTACGTAATTTCCTAACCCCAGACAGCATCACGCTCTTCCCGCTTCAGAGGCATTTCATGCGCAATGGGTCTTGTGTGTCACTAGGGCCAGAGTGAACCAGCTTGTTCTGCACAAACAGAAGAGGAGTGGTCTGGAGAAGATGAGTCCTCAAGAGCCAGTGCGTAATTCAGGTAGTCAGGACCTGTCTCATACAGACATCAGCAATATCCTATGGACGTGTGCTCTGGCCTGGCTGGCCTGCGTCCCAGTTCAGGCGCAGATAGTGGCAGCAGCGTAGTTCCTGACTGTGCACGCGTGCAGAAGGCATGTTGCTGTTCCTGCGGTGTTCGCATATTGCATTAAAGTAGCCTGTGTCCTGCAGGTGGTATCTATACTGCTCATTTGCAGATCCCTTTTGTATTGCAATGGTTAAAAAGGGTGCTGATTTTTATGTGTTACAGTGACATAATTGGAGCAGCAGGGATGAATCCCTGGGGGAGACCATAGTCTATAGACTGCTCACTCTTTGGATCTGGGAAGGTGCAGGAAGGTGGCCAGCCACAGTGTGAATAACCGCGGTGCTTATGACTGTGAGCAGCCTCATCAGTTCAGTGGAAATAGTGCTTGCCTGGGTGGGCCCTAGGGCTTATCTTCATGCACAGACACAGTATTTCGAGACCTGCCTTCCAGAGCGTTTGGCCAGGCCACCCTGAAGGCTGAGCTTTAAAAGTCTCTCACTGTGAGGCTTTGGCTCATCTCTGGGGTTTTGCTTCCTGCTGGCAGAGGCTGCAGGTAGTGGTTTTTGTCCTGTTCCTTTTCTGCTGGTGGATGCATTTCATGATCACTCCTTTTGGTGCACTTTTGCAGTCTCTGCTGTTTAAGGGCACTGGAGAGTGAAACTGGAGGACAAATGGGATGGATGCTCAAGGCAATGGGGCAAGATGGGAGTAAGGAGAACAGCAGAGGGAGGAGAGAGCAGTAGATAGGATACGAGATGGCAGGTAAACGTCCTTCCTTGCCTTTGTTTCAGGTTTTCCTGGTTCCCTCTTGCTGAGTCTGAGAGGGGTGGTCTCGGTTTGGGTTGAGGTTGTAGCTGAACCATCGTTTGTAACACTTTCCTGCCTTTAGTTTGTTTCACAGACTTAAAAAAAAAAAAAAAAAAGGCCTGAGACAGAATAATTGATCCCAAATCTATATTTGGACCTGTAATCCCTTGATTAAGATGCCTGCTGTGAGGCCAGCCGTGTCACCTGGAGAAGTCCCTGGGGTGGGATTGATGCACTGGCTCTTTCTGAAACAGCATTTAGATGGATATTTTAGTTTTGAAAGCCAAACTGAAATGAAGGTCCTCCTTTCCCCCTCCCCACCCGTCCGAGGATGGGCATGCCGGTCCTATCTGCTTTGCAACCGTGGTCTGCGTATGTGCCCTGACAGCCATTCCAGTGCTTTCTTTTTTTAGTAACTCAAGCTCAGTTACTTGTGTTTCACCTCATCCTCGCATTTTTGAAAGAATTGGCACTCTTATACGGCTTGCTGCGTCCCCTCTCTTTTTTGTTTTGCTTTTGTACTTTTTTCCCTACATCTTAGAAACCTACTCATGTGTTGACATAGCATCCAAGCAAACATGCCCTACCGGTCCCTGGTAAGAGGCAGTGTAATTAATTCCAAAGACCTTCCGCTGAAAGAAACCTTTGCCTTCCTCGGAACAGTGAGAGCTGTTCAATTATACTGGAAAGCTGCATGTGGGCCAGGCGGAGAGACCCCCCCACCGTCCTCCCAGCACTTTCTGAAGGACTGCTGTATTGTCATCTGACAGAGTCACTCATTTCCAGATAATTGGCTTTTTAAAGGGCATCTATAGGACCCAAATAACTCCTGGCATACTGTTTGTACCATTGACCTGCCAGGTTAGCAAAGGTTAGACTTAATTGCCTCATTTATGGCTAATGCATTCCAGTTTTGCTGTTGCTTTTTCTCCAAGGATAATTGCTCAGACCTGTATTTTTGTTTCTGAAATCTTGATGAATAAAAACAAGGGTCATGCTTTGTGGTTAGAGACGTTGCTTTCATTGGGAGAGGCAGAGGACACGTAAAATCTTTACGTTGAGGAAGTGACCACATATGTGGATGAGAGATTGTCCGGGTGAGCCTTGCTCAGCCCTTTGACCGCTCAGATTTCGCACTGCACTCCATTTCCAAATCTCTTTCTGTGGTGCATCTTATTGCAATGGAAAGCAATTTTCAGGCAAATTGAGTCTGATGCTGCTCTTTCAGTCCTGTCTGTGGACAGCATACGCTCTGTGGATACAGGGGTGGTGTAAGGGCGTCTCATTTGGGGCCTCTGCAAACACACTCCTGTGGCCACAGACTGTGCCTGCACATCCCTCTGTGGGCAAAGGCTGGTGCTGAAACAAGAGGAGACACAAAGCACCTTCTGGGCTGGTCCGAGGTTTAAACCCAGCATTCCTCTTGTGCACTCTGCAAAATTAATCCTGATATTCATACAAATGCTTTTCATATATATCTTGTGTATGTGCACAAATTTTGGTAGTGAGGATGGAGCAAACCTGTGGCAGCATATGCTTCAGTCTCATGGGAGTAGTCACGTATACTCTGCCCTTTCTAGCACCAGGTGATCCTGTTTTTCTAGGAGTAAAACAAAAGCTGCAGCCTTCAGTGCTTCTGTTGCAGTTTTGCAAAGCCAACGCTATACACAAAATTGTGGGTTTTGTTTTTTTTTTTTATGGCTAGGGTAGTTCTAGCAGAAGGTTTTGAATGAACAGCTTTTGGATACAGCGTCATGGCTGTTGAGGAGACTTACGCCCCAGATTTCCTTAACTGACTCCCTAAGGTCTCTGAGCATGAAACCATGGCAGCCAGGAGAAGAGCCTTTTGTTCCTGGCATCCCAGGGCACCCTGAAGCTGCCAGCGGTGGGGATGGGGTGTGGGTTAGGTGTCCATCCATCGTGGGCTTCAGGTGCTCAGAGCTCTGTGTCCAACTTCACACCAGTGACAGAGGTGCTAAGTTGTCAGGTCTGGCCTCCTCCATAGCCCAGTTTGTAAGGCTTCCCTGGATTAATTCCCATTTGATTAAATCATATCCTTTAGATAAAGAGCTGGTCTTGATTGACAGCCTTCCTTTGATAAACATACCTCTGATGTGCTTGTGCACACAGTGAGGGGAGTTCATAACATTGCTGTAAATGCTTTTAAACTCAGGAAAGGAAAAGCTGAGTGTCAGCATTAGTGTCTGATGTGCTCAGGGGGCATCTTGCTCCTTATGGTGTTTCCCCTGTGGGAATGGTCACGCCATTGACACCAGCAGCAAGATAGCTGCTTTATTCTGTCCCTTGTTTATGGAGCTGAGCAGGAGCGTCTGAGCCAGATCTGATCCATTGGGCTTTTCCATCTGATCTGTTGTCTCCATGTGGAAGTGCAGGAATAGCTGTTTGGCTAACTTGCAAACTGTGAAAGAGCTTGAATGCTTCTTACCATGCTGGTGCTCGATTTTGCTGAGTCTGTGCAGGAGAGCACTGGGTCTGAAGATTAACATTCAGCCTGCAGCAGTGAGGAGGCTGGTTCAGGGGATAACACCATGCTGAGGTGCCATCTCTCACAATGGATTCTTGGGAGTGTGTGTTTGTGTTGCGCAAGATTAACAGTGAAGGTAATTAAGGAGACAACTTACTGTTGGATGTGATGGATCTGCCATCATTTAAAGATGGACTAAATGTCTGTATAAAAGGTGTGTTGATGGATGCAATGCGTTTAGCGCTGGAACTTCTGGTGTGAATGTCTTCAGGAAAGTGTACTTCTGCTGGTCTTGGGTCCCTGAGGAAGGCTTTCAGAAGTTCAGTTGTGGTCACTGGCAGCATTTATAGAAAGGAAGGAAGGAGAGTTGAGCAAATAAAGAGTGGTCACAGATCCTAGTGAACATTCGATTTCATTTGCAGAAATGTTTAAGAATATTACTTACTCCATTGGCCCAAATCTAAGCTCTGTTTCTTTCAAATCACCTGCTTTCCTGAGGAGAGAGTAACAAACCACTTAAACAATTGGTTATTTTTGCTGTGGAAGTGAAGGTGGTTGTGCCAGTCTTTAACCCCTTAGTTGTCGGTCTCAGCATGAAGATTGTTTTGTTCACAACATTGAAACAGGAATTTTGTGCTTCCTGCAAAGAAATGCGAAGCTGACTACAAATGGTTGTTTAAGAAGGAGCTTCAAGATTTTTAAAGACACTTAAGAGACTGTTTAAAGCAGTAAAACAAAGGATTATATATTTAAGCTTGTTTTATGGGAACTAGCAAAGATCTTTTTGGTGTAGTTTGTCCTTCTGGAGGTTTTGAGCCAATGTGAAATAAAACCCAAATTTTTTAAACAGCTTTGGCAGGGTGCACATGGTTTAGGTGCTGTTCTGAATGAGGGGAAAATTGTCTTTACGATTTTGGCATGCCTGGTTAAAGGTGATGTGTGTCCTGGGAGACAGGTGTTAATGGGGATCCCCATGTCCCTCAGGATGTACCTTGGTGAGTAACCTTCGTTTGCACAGTCTGTTTGCTCTCATCGGGATGCTCAGCCTGGGGCAGGTGCATGCCTGCGACCGCTTTTGTTTTGCTCCGCTTGCTTTGGATGGCTGAAATAAAGCCTGAAGATCAAAAATATGCTCTCTCAAGGGTACCATCCCCATCAAGTCTGAACACACATCAGTGAAGGGCCACAAAAGGAAAAAGCCAATCTAATAAGAACATGTAGCTAGCGGGACCTCGATAATTAAACACCTGCATGTAGCAACTGTAGGACTAATTACTGTAGTCAGAGCAGCCGTTCAAACACGGTTGTGTTCAATCAGTGCCCTCAGTCTTAGCAGCTGTTTAGAAGAAAACAGCACACTGCTCAAAATCCCACCTTCACCCACCGCTGGCTTTGTGCTGATGAACCCTTCAGCTTGTTTTATCTTGCTCTTCGGTTCCTTCTCTCCGGGGCCTAATCTCAGAAATGTTGTTTGACTTTCAATGCTAAAACCTACATATCGAGGATTAAATGTATGCCACAGAGATCCTGAAATTGTATCCAATGCTCACCTCGTTCTTGCTGAGCCCAAAGCTGTGAAGCTACTTGCTTATACTACTGATGATTTAAAAATGAAGAAGAAAGAAACTACAAACACTGTAACTTCCAGACAGGTAGTAAAGGAAATGTATTCAGAAGCAAATGTAATGCTTCTGTGTGTTTATTCTTGAAATAATATCTCGGGATTCAGTGCTGATACCCAACACTTGGATCACTGATTTGTATCTTTGGTTCCCATCAGGCTGTACAGCACTGGAAGAAGACATATGTGTGTTTCTGTGAACACTGATTAGTATGGAGTTGCACTGAGGAGGACTGGAAGGATCATCTCTATAATCGGATTTAGATGACCTGCCACTTGGGTGCTCTCTAGAACACAGAATCATAGAATGGTTTAGGTTGGAAGGGGCCTTGAAGATCATCGAGTTCCAACCCCCCTGCCATGGGCAGGGACACCTCCCACCAGACCAGGTTGCTCAAAGCCCCACCCAGCCTGGCCTTGAACACCTCCAGGGATGGGGCACCCACAGTTTCCCTGGGCAACCTGTTCCAGTGCCTCACCACCCTCACAGTAAAGAATTTCTTCCTAATATCTAGTCTGAATCTACCCTCTTTCAGTTTAAAACTGTTACCCCTCCTCCTATCACTACAAGACAAAGGCGCTCTCCCCATCTTTCCTGTAGGTGCCCTTTAAGTACTGGAAGGACACTATAAGGTCTCCCTGGAGCCTTCTCTTCTCCAGGCTGAACAACCCCAACTCTCTCAGCCTGTCTTCACAGGAGAGCTGCACCAGCCCTCTGATCATCTTTGTGTCCCTCCTCTGGACTCACTCCAACAGGTCCATGTCCTTCCTGTGCTGAGGACTCCAGAGCTGGATGCAGTGCTCCAGGTGGGGTCTCATGAGAGCAGAGTAGAGGGGTAGAATCCCCTCCCTTAACCTCCTGGCCACACTTCTTTTGATGCAGTCCAGGATGCGGTTGGCCTTGTGGGCTGCAAGTGCATGTTACCAGATCATGTTGAGCTTCTCATCCATCAACACCCCCAAGTCCTTGTCCTCAGGGCTGCTCTCAATCCATTCTCCACCCACCCTGTATTTGTGCATTGGATTGCCCCGACCCAGGTGCAGGACCTTGCACTTGGCCTTGTTGAACTTCATGAGGTTTGCATGGGCCCACTTCTCAAGCCTGTCCAGGTCCTTCTGGACAGCATCCCTTCCCTCCAGCTTGTCAACTGCACCACACAGCTTGGTGTTGTTGGCAAACTTGCTGAGGGTGCACTCAGTCCCACTGTCCATGTCACCAACAAAGATGTTAAAGAGCATGGTTCCCAATACTGACCCCTGAGGAGTGCCACTCATCGCTCATTTCCACTTGGACATTGAGCCATTGACCGCAACTCTTTGAGTGCAACCATCCAGTTATTTCCTTTTCCACGGAGTGGTCCATCCATCAAATCCATGTCTTTACAGTTTAGAGGCAAGGATGTAGTGTGGGACAGTGTCAAATGCTTTGCACAAGTCCAGGTAGATGATGTCAGTTGCTCTTCCCTTACCACCGACGATGTAACCCCATCGTAGAAGGCCACCATATTTGTCAGACACATTTTGCCTTTAGTGAAGCCATGTTGGCTGTCACTGATCACCTCCTTATTTTACATGTGCTTTAGCAGAGTTTCCAGGAGGATCTGTTCCATGATCTTGCCAGGCACAGAGGTGAGACTGACCAGCCTGTAGTTGCCCGGGTCTTCCTTTTTGTCCTCACCAACACTGATCATTCATGGTTTTACTTGAGCTTAAGGTAGTTACATACCTTCTCAGTTTTGACTGAGAAACAGGAGTGCTGTTTGAATTTGCTGTAGCAAGGCCACTGCTAAACAAAACCATGATGAGAAGACAGAAAAACTTGGGGGCGTTACTTGAGGGTAAAAAATAAAACATAGGGCAAAGCAAAGAATAATGTCTTTGGGCAACTGGTGCAATAATACTTCGTTTGGATTTTCTTGAGAGAAAGTGACTACAGCTAGAAAATTTAGAAGGCCTTTTTTTTTTTTTTCCCTGTTTTTGTTTGTTTGTTTTAAGATTACCAAATTGAAACTCTAGTTTGCCTGTGGACAACCGTACAGATTATTTTTCCCTGGGTATTTTCATACGTCTGAAAATTGCCCAGTCTTCAGAAGTGCAGAATTTTCTGGCCAGACTTTTGCTCCAGTCCTACAAAGGTGCTCAAAGTGAACAGAGTAATCACTTGGATTCTAGCTGCAACAGTTTAATGATTTAATCCCAGACCAATGATTCATACTTTTTCCTTCATTCCACAAGTTTGCTGCCTGAAATGCCTCCAAATTTTGCCTAATACTAAAAACAAAGGTGAACTTAAGCTTCTTGTGTGGTGTTTTCATATGACGAAGAAAATTCTGTAATAAATGTGTGGTCTAATTCTCTAGGATACAGAGCAGCCCTTCCATCAATCTCTTCCATCTCAAACTTGTTCTTCAGGTTTGGAGATTTTTTTTTTTCTGTGATTCAGAATATACAATCATATCAACATGAGGGGGTTTCCCACCAAATAGATGCTATATATAGCTGTAACGTTCACCAAATTTCACATAGTTAGGCACTGATGCCTTCAAAAGCTTCAGTGGAGCTCAGTGTTCCTTCTGACAGAAGATGTTGAAAGGGGATTTATTCGAGGTATGGATGATAAATGTAATTTGCACAATTAGGCATCTCTTTTCAGTGTGGGGGCATACATTCCTGGTGGCTTCACCCTGTACCACTTCAGAACCTTTAAAATGTATTAAAATTAAATCCTTGCATGTTCTCTGCTGAAGTGCCACTAAGTTTGCAAAAACTTTATTAAGATGCTTCGCATTTTTAAAAAATATTTCCTCTCCTTCCTGACACTACAAATTCACCAGCTCATTTCTATTTTTCTGCTCTCTGCTTAGGCTGGATTTCTCCGAGTTATGTGGCAGGTTTTTGAAACCAGCAAGGATGTTCTCTCCAAAGAACAGCAAATTGTGTGTCTTTGGTCTCACTGATTTCTTTCTTAGAAGTCTTTATGGAGTAAACCCTCGTGCTCTGCCTGTGTTTCTGGTACCTCACCAGTGGCAGATTTCAGACATGGGTGCGTAATCTGGTATGTACCAAAACAGCCAAAGGGGGTGTTTACAGACAGTTGGTGCACAAACTGGTGGTATGGTACTGCATCTCTCTGCCCCATGTTGCTGCAAGGGTGCCGCAGCATCTGCCGCTCTCCGGCTTCTCTGTGCTGGCTGGGATCATGTTGTGCAGGTGTGACCCATGCCTTTTGGGACACCTCTGTGTGCTGGTGTGCCTCCTGTTGTATTGGTTGACCATGGCAAGGTGTTGGGGGGACACACACTGCAGGAGTGGCCTCTGGGAGAAGAAGGCTGCCCTGTACTGGACACAGCTGACTCCAGCAGCCCCACTGCAGGACACAGCTGAGCCTATCAGCCAAGCTGGTGATGCCTCTGGGAAAACATTTTCAAGAAAGGGCAGAAAACGCTGGATGGGCAGAGGAGGTGGGAAGAAAAAGAGTGGGAAACGACGAGGTTCAACAACAAGGTTGGAGGAGGAGGAGGTGCTCCTGGTGCCAGAGCAGATACCGTAGCAGATACCACAGCCTGTGGAGAGTCCATGCCGGAGCAGACTTTCCTGACGGGAACTGCAGCCCTTGCCAGAGCAGAGGAAAGGAGTGGAGATGAAGGAACAGCAGAGAGCAATCACTGTGTACTGACTATAATCTGCCATCGTCAGCCACCCCCATACCACTTGGAGTGGGTAGAGGAGGGAGGAAGGAAGAAGGAGGCTGGGTGTGGGAAAGGGGGGAGGAAAAGTGTTGTTTAAAGGTTTGTCTTTTTGTTTCCTACTATCTGAGTCAGTAATTAAATGTCTATTTTAATTGGCAATAAATTAGGTTAATTTTCCCCAAGTCAAGTTTGTTTTGCCCGCAAGGGTAACTAGTAAGTGGTCTCACTGTTTTTTTTTTATCTCAACTCACGAGCTTTCTCATTCCTGTTCTTCCTATTTACTCCCATGTAGATAGGTGCTGTTGTGGGGGCAGGGAGTGAATGAGCGGCTGGGTGGGCATTTGGCTGTTGGTCAAGGCGAACCCGCCACACCTGTACATGAAGACTGAGCTCACCTTCAGTTCTGAAAAGCCTGGAGTTTAAGTGCAGCTTATGGTCCAACCCAAAGGATATTACTTAGAGAGAGCCCTAAGCCTACTCCTAGTCCACTGTGTGGCAAGATTACTGCTGATTTCACTGTAAATTCCTGCCATAGTGAAGCAAAGACTGATTCTGCAGTTACATTTCTAGGAAAGAAATCTTTTTGTGTCCTTTAAGGTATTAGAACCCACAGATATCTTAATGGCAATGAAAATGCTGATTTATGGAGTACAGTGCCCTAACAGAGATGTAATCATGCAGGACTGGGTTGGGCCTGTGTCATGAAGGTGTGATCCAACTTTTGCAAAGAAGTTGAAGTCAGAACATTGGCCCAGATAACAAGGTCCTTGCAATCAGGTAACAAAAAGTTTGGGTTTGATTTGTTCAATTTGGGAGGGGTGAGGGGGGGGATGTCTTTAAGTAGGATTTCAATGTAAGCCCAATTGATTCTCCTCAAAGATGTAAGATTTCTTAATTTATAGCCGTTTTCACAACCATATGTGTGTATACACAGATACACTGTTTATGCACATGGAGCATGTATTTAACAGAAAGGGCTAATAGCCATTGTGTCACACAAGAGCATAGCAATATGATATAAAACCTGTAAATCAGGACAGCCCTCTGAAAGTGAGGAAGTGTCTGAACAGGAATTTATGGGCTTTGATGCAGAAATTGTTGTGTCTGTCATTGGTGCTTCATGGCAGCCCAGACTATATAGTCATAATCTTCCTGTCTGGCAATAAAATCTATGGGTGCCTTTGGTAAATGTTACAATTGCTTCTAAAGCAGCATCTTTGTATTACCATCTTCAAAAATAAATCTTGCTACCTTTATTAGCACGATGTTTCTTTATGGCCATTGCTAAGGAAAGGGAGGAACATTCTACGGAATTGAGATTAAATTTATACTATTTGTTCTTAGTGACAAATTTAGGATTTGATACATTGGGGAGATTGTATTCTGCTTGCAGTCAGGTGAATTTTAAATGTAGAATTTATAAATTGCATAAATATGCCATTGTTTAACATCCAGTACTCTAGATACCCCTTTTTGTTCGGTGTACCTCTTTCAGTCAGTAAATTTGAACAGTGACATGCAGAAATACTTGTTTCTCCAAAGGCATGACAAATCTTGTTCAATTATTTAAACTTTTTGCCCACAAATGGCACTAACAGTCTTGGCTGTTGTATCTTTCCTCATGATTTATCACTGCAGAATGCCAAAGAGAGTGAGTTAATGAACTGTCAGGTATTACATAATTCTTATTCTCCTGTATTACTATTGCTTGTTTAATAATACTCTTTTCTCATTCTGGTCTTTTCTAATTCATGTGTCCCTACCTGTATCCCAGAGAACTACAAGAAGGTTTAATCATTTAACATTTAGCAAAATTAGGTGCCTAAGTCCTAAAAGGTAATTTTCAGATGTTTCCAAACCTCCTTTGGGGCCTAAATGATGGGTGCGCTCAAGTGCTGGAGAATTTCCATGATATCTGTGGTCAAGTCCCTGTGTCTGCAGGACAGCAGCTGGTATGTAAAAGGTCAGCTGGAAATAGCAGTTATAGCCACACCTGCCCAAAAGGGTGGGTAAAAGAGGAGTAGCGGTGTACTGTCCCCAATTATGTGGGGTTGGTTGGTGGTTATGACATTTATCTATGGGAAATGAGAGACCTGGCATGAACGAGGCATCCGTTTCCTTCTCAGCACCATGCTCTAAGGATGCTGAAGTGGGAACGGCCCTTCCCGTCTATGCAAAAATGTTGCCGGTTTTCTTTTGCCCATGAGAACAAGCACAACTCTGGTCCAACAGCGTGGCCTCTGGTAGGCTAAAAGTCTTCCTCCCCCTAAACATCTGCAAGAGTTTTGGGAACTACTGGTGTGTGGATTTGAATCCTGTCTGACTGCTGAGTGTGTGGAAGTCTGGTCTGCAGTGTGGCTGGGGTGCTCAGACAGTGACGTTGTTGTACAAAGATGGAGAGTTGCTGCTGCTCACAGGCAAGGTCTGAAATGGCTCCTGCTCTGCTTTGGAAATAATCAGACCTGGTGTGGTCTAGAAAACCTCTAGAAAAAAGCTGTGAATCCCAAACTGATACACATATTTAAGCCCTGGGAAAGACTGGGACTGAAGACAGAATTTGCTTTGTACCTTAGACGGGTTCCTCAAAAATGCCGACTGCTGTACTGAAGTTAACTCTGTACAGGGAGCCTTTCTCTGTAACTCAGAACTGTAGATCCCTTTCCAGATGCCTGAGAGGAGGTTGCACATCACAGAATCACAGAGTGGTTGAGGGTGGAAGGGACCTCTGGAGGACATCTAGTCCAACCCTTCTGCTTAGGCAGGGCCACCTGGAGCCGGTTGCCCAGGACCATGTCCAGATGGCTTTTGAATATCTCCAAGGAGGGAGACTCTACAACCTCCACAACTTACAGCTGTTCTGAAAAGAGCCCTTTCTTCCCAGGAGCAGTGGTGGAATAGACTAATGCAAAAATGGTAATATCTGCAAAGAGCTGATCCTCTGTGGGAAAGAACGTGTTTCATACCAAGGCTGAGTTCTGACAAAGCACCTGCAGAGTAAATTGGACAAAAGGAGAAATGGGAGAGAGAAGTACTTCTTGTCTGATGGCAGTCGGGCTCCCAGTCCTGAAAGGTGCTGAACACACCTGATTCCCATGACATCATCTTGCATGAAGATGAAGGTGCATCTTCGCCTTTGATAACTGGGTCCCAGATCGGTTGTGTAACTCTTGTGTCAAATTGTATGTTCTGGTAAGATCTGGTAAAAATGGCCCCAGTGTAGTTAGTTGATCAGGATCAAAAGGGCTATTTTTTCACTTTTCCTTTTTAAGTGTAGTAGTGATTAACAGTGTTAGCTACAGACTGTTTTATTCCCTTTATGAGACGTTTCTGCTCTCTTTGCCTTCATTCACGCTGAAGGACCTACTTTCCTTTTAAACTGTGAAAGACCAGGGAGCAGATGCTGTCGGTTGTGAAGGCTGTTGTTTATTGCATGTGAATGTACTTTGAAAATCTGTGGTCACCATTAGCCTTGAGCCATTTTTTTTTTTCCTCCACTGACATTTTGTATAAATATATTTATACTCTTTTTCTTATATTTTAGGTTTGCTTGGCAGCTGGTTTGATGTATGTTTAATAGTTATCTCTCCCTCCCAGCAAGGGCCAAGTGATAGCTTCTGTCTGGCATTTAGTTGTTTGGAAATGCTATTACAAGGATATTGACAGGTATCAAAAATGCCCTGTAGAGCTAAATCTGTATAGATGCTATTGGTCCACTGTGTACTGCTATGAATCACATAGTCAAACAGATATAGATGACAAGCTGTGGTAATAAATGCCTATAAATCATATCATTAAGGAAACGGATCCCTTCAGATTCAGGCTCTGATATTCAGATGTGTTGATGACTTACTCCTTTCCCGGAAGCTGTGAGAATGAGGTACTTGAAAAGGATCTGTGTTTATTGGTCTTTGGTTATGTTTTTGTTTTGGTTTGTTTTTTTTTTTTTTTTACCATAAGCAGCCATGTTGTATAATCTCTTGAAAAAAATTGCTCTTCTCTGTTGTTAGAACAAGTTAGACTTCTTGTCTACTTTAGGAAAAATGAACTAAGTTGTTTGGCTTAAGTGACAGTGGCTCTTCCTCAGTGCTTTTCAACAAGTGAGAATAGATCTAATGCTGATAGCTGACTACTTGATGACTCAAGGAAAATTTTGTTTATTGGACCGTAATACATAACTTTGAAGAAACAAAAAATGTAGAGTGGTGGCTTATGTTAACCCACTCTCAATGATTCATCAGGAGAGTTGGGATTTAGTGACTTTCATGCCAGTAATCAAATAAGAGGCAAAACCTCCCTTACTGGTTGGCTGGCAACTTCATGGCTTTTTTTTTCTTTGTGTAAAACTGTTTTAAATTCAGGTTTACCACCTCTGAGGCATGTTATAGCCTGAATCATTCATTTTTACAACTCACTCATCAACTCTTGCTTTGTTCTGTTTTCAAAAGGAAAAAGTAGCTCAAACTTTGATAATTGTTCTCTCATTATTTTTATTTTCAGAAATTGGAAAGTATAATATTTCTCTGGCTTTTTGTTGGAATTGTCTGCTGTGCATATCCTGTGCACCTCATTATGTGGAAGTCTTACAGCCCTAAGGTGTGATAAAATATGTTAAACTTAATTTGCATCTTTTCTATCTGTTGCTTTCACATAAGGATCAACTCAATGCTTTTTCTCACCAGGCCTCCAAAATGATGCTTACATGGGACTTAAATGGCTTACAAAGTGCCTATATTCGTGTAGTGTCTAGTTCTTGGACCTTCCGTTCCTTGGAGTGAACTTCATCCCATGTAACTCACTTCCAGGGTTGTTACCTGAGCACTGAGAAGGCCCTTTGAAGGAAACAGTTTTGTAGATCTGTGGTTTAGATGTCCCACAGTGACTGTCCCTCCTTTCATATACGTGTAATCGCACGTCTGGTGTGAGATTCTGTGGGACTTCGCTGTAGTCAACCTGCTACATACTGTGATGAAGCCAGGTGGTTGAAGGGTCTGTGATTCACAGTTTTGTTCCAACTTCTGCTATTTGTCTTCTGTCTGTACCTTTAACGTTTTAAAAAAGTTTTCTGCTAAGCAGAAGGGAACCCTGGTCTTCAGGCAGAACCCCAGGAGATTGTGGGGTGGAAGACAGTAATCATTAGTTAATGAGTTGATGACCAACTGGTAGTCTTTTAATGATAAATGCAACACAGATAATACTTTTTCACATTTCATTGTCTCCTGACATTAATCTTACATACTTATATTTGTGTAACTTCTGCGGAATGTCCCTGTTACATCAAACCAGGTAAATCAGAGAAGGTAGACTGTTATAGAGCAAGGAAAACTTTAATTCTTCCCACTGAATGTGGTCCTAAGACAAATGTTCTCAGGAGAAGCTGCACCAAAATAAAAGGAGGATTTGTGCTTTTGTATAGTCTGAGAAGTTTTGCAACCGTGATTTATTTCAACTGCTAATCTATAGCGATCCAGGTCATTTTAAGTATCATTGCAATGTATGGGTGGGGCATAGAGCAGAGGAGATTGAATAGGACATCTTGAGGGGATAGTCAGGTGGGAGATGGAGCTCTGGACCCCACTTCCCTGAGTAGGTGCCCCTGGCTATTCCAAAAACACGTGTTGTGTTGCAAGACACGTCACAAACTGACATGCCTGGGAGACGGGGCCTCACAAGCAATGCAGGGATTGATCTCAGGGTGTAGTTTGGTGACAGGTTAGGTTCATCTAAGTCTGTGCCTCCTCTGAAATGGCCACTTCTGCCCTTTGCCTGCCTACCTGTTTCTGCACCTTTCCCTGTGCCAGCATTGACTTACGGGCAGCTGTGCAGCAAGTTTAATCTGTTTTCAGTTAGCCAGCAACCTTATTTTTCAGGGTTTATCTTCAACTGAGTGTCAGCTCTTGGATCTGGCCAGCCAGACGTTGTGTGAGCACAACTGCTGGCCCAGGGCAGGAGCATGGAGCTGGGAGTAGCTCTACCCCTTCTGGTGACAACATGGGTTTAGGTCATCTTCATCCAACCATGAAGGTGCACCAGGAGGGGATAGACCGATCTGCTGGACTGAGGGGCTTGTCAGGTAATGAACAACAAGTTTGTTTGGATCTGCCTTGTTAACTTTGGCAGCGCCGCTCATCATGAGAACAATTGCTTTGTGTGGGAGAAAGACAGGGAACAGATAGTGCCACTCAAAATAGCCCCTTACGTATTAAGAGTGTAAGCGGTAATTTTCCCCTTCTGAACACCCCTCCTATACCACTGGAAATCTTTTTTCTTTCAATTAGCTTTGCTATTGAGTGCTTTTTAACCGTTTCTGCTGGTACTGTCGTCAGCAGGGAAATCCCAGACCTGGACCACTCTAGTAACAAGCTTTGCAGTGTTAACTATTATGAGTGAATTTAACGAAGTCACGATTAAGTTTTGATCAGTCTCATTGTGTGATATTTTTAATAAGGTTTTGCACTTTGTGTTTTAGCTTTCTTTTTAATTTGCTAATTTAAAGGGAGAAAGTTGCATCTGTAAATATTGGAATGTCTCCAGTGTTTTTTGCCAAGCTTCTTTACCAAAGCTTACTGAAGTTAACGCTGTTAAAGTTGGGGCTTTTTATGCTTGTCTGTTTTGGAGTCCAAACACTATTTGCTGGGAAATATCTTATCATCAGACCCTTGAATTACGAGCATTTTCTTAACATCTTTTTCCTGTCTCTTTGTGTATGCTTGTATGACCAAATGGAGCAGTTGGCATGGCTCTGCTTACTTCACTAAAAGTGAACAAGCGATGCTGTATTTGAAGTGTTTTGCAGAGTGTATGTTCATGGATGGGCTACATGCAATATTAACCTTGCTTTAGGGACACTTGCTTGGAGCTAGAAGCAATTGTATAGACAAGTGTGTGAGGAGGTAAGGATGTTTGACTCCAGCGTACTGCGAGGTGTACACTGAGCAGCCTGGGAACTGGAATAAGGGAAGAGTGACACTGGCTCTGCCTTTGCTGGGACTTTACCCTAAGGTAAAGAGCAAATCCCAAGTATCGATGAGTAAATCCACACATTAAGCTTGCTGTGTGTCTTGTGTTTGTGTCAGTGCGCCTTATTTCATCTGCACTTGGGATTTGCTGCATTGCTGGGTTCACCTAAAGTTTCTCACTGTAACTGCTGGAGTCCACAATGAAGTATAACGGATATTTTAAGATACTTAACTGGAATCTCTGGGTTTTGGACACGGACAGTGATAGCAAAGGCAGTCTGCTGGAGTATTTAGTGTTGAGTGAAGGCGGCTGAGGTGCCATGCATTGAATAGTCAGGTATTTTTCAGTTAATTAAATCTAACCAGTGCCTTTCTGTTTTCACTTCAGGCAAAGAGCAACAGATGATAAAGGCAAATCCTTAGATTGTAGCCTTTTAGGCATTTAAGGCTGTTGGCTTGATCTCTTTGCATGTCCTTACTTCAGTCTACATTCCTGGAGAGCCTGGAGCCTTCAGAGTGCACACACTGTAATGTTTTATGGGCTTTGCATAATATGCTAGTGCCCTAAACAAACTTCTCGGGTTTCTTAAATGTCTAACATGCATCTTTGACTACTTTGCTGCATTTAAATATGATTTTTCCATATGTTCTTATGTTCCCTTCATTTCAACATGTGTGACTGTGTCTGGAGGAGGCCCAATACTGCAGTCTGAGGTTCTGTAGGAGAGGTAATGTGTGGAAGAGCTGATGGGCCACAACCACATCTGCCTTGTTTAATGAGGAGTGGCCAGAAAGCGTTTGCATGGTAGTCTTTGCAGCTGAGCAGATCTGCATGAAAGTAGGTGGCCAGCCACCAGTGCTAAAATACTTATATTTAGGTCTTTCTTGAATGCCTGACTCCTCAGCTGGAATCCTGAAGTTTCTTTCAGTAAAAAGATTTTAAAAGAAGATACCTTTTTTTTTTCCAGTAACTGTTATAAATATTTTCATCTTCTTCCTACTATATATCCCTCCCAAAGAAAATGAAAGATTTGTGTAGAATGAAACTATTCATGAATTTGATAAAGTTGGAAACTGACTGCACATCTTGGTTTGCTGTAGTTAGGAAAATCTAGGATCCTTCAACTGAACTTAGCAGTATGAATTTGAAAGTACTACAAGAGTTAGCAATCTTGAACTGGTCTGTTGAGCTGCAAATGAACAAAAAGAGATCCTTCCTTGCACAAAATCAGTGTTACAGAAGGCTTTATTCCCAAAGGTTTATCTGTGCCCAGAAACACAGAAAAAGTGAAAGAAGAAAAATCCTTTGGCTGCTAAGTGGTTTGAAGCAGGGAAGTTGCACTGGGGGAGGTATCATGGCGTACTTGCCCAGTTCTTGTTCTGTGTCGGAGGTATCTGCTGCTCATCTCTGTGGGAGCCTGGATGTGGGGTAGACGGCTCCTCTGTCAGATCCAGAGCGGCTGTTCTTATTAAATATAACTGTTCCAACAAGATGTTCCAAACCTAGTTAACGTTGCTGATATGCTGCAGACTTTAAGAAGTGACAACTCCCAGAATGTCTTCCCCCAGAAGCTGTTTGATAGAAGAAGCGAGCAATTTTACTGTGGGTGTTTGTAATGCTGCTGTGACTGGTGGAATTTGTTACTGGCTGTCCTTGTCCTGCAAAATTTTTCACGGTTGAAATTTTGTCAGAAAAATTCCTGATCAGCTCTAGACCAGACCGTTTATAGGATGCACTGTTACTGTCTTGCGGTATTTCTAGCTTAGGTTGCCCTTATTAAGGATAAGGATTAACTGTGAATGTGATAGGGTTTAGTAGAGATGCTCTGGTTTGTGGGTTGGAGATAAGGCATTGAAAAAAATGTAACAAGTCGAAGAAAATGTTTGCAGTAGAGAGACAAGACCATAATCAGGACAGGATGGGGCTGAGAGCCACTGGCTTTTTAGATCAACAGGAGAGTTGGTTTCAGAACAAAGACTAACAACAAGAAAACTGTCAAATTAGAAGCTGTGTTTGCTTTATGAAGTGGCAGATAACAGCTGAGAGGCAAGAGAACTGTATTCATAGAGGCAGGCTCATTATGGAAAGGAAATAAAAGATTAAACAAACCACTGCTGATTCTCATTGCTTTGGGTGACTCAAAATCCAAGATCTCCGCAGTTTGTGTGCCATAATCTTGCCCTCCCCTTTCCCTCTTGCCTCTTGAGAACATTATTGAACATGTTAGGCAAAAATTTTATTTAGGCTCCTTCTGAGATTGAAATGTGTTGACAAGCTGAATGTGTCAAGGATGCTTACATATGCTATTGCCTAATAATAACAACAGCTCAGAACCACCGTGAGGCTTTTTTGTCAGGCTTGCAGCTCACACAGAAGACTTGAATGACATTGCTCACTGCAAAATCGTTGGCATCTCTCCTGAAGAGTCACTGGTTTCCTGTGCTATAGCCAGACTTGAACCACATCATATATTTTCAAAACAATTTAGACACCTAGGATTTGGGTATTTGTTCTTGTATTTAAAAGATTGAACATTTTTTTCCTTTTTCCATTTCTTTTGCATGTTTGCTTTTCTCTTGTCTTTCTTTTTTTTTTTTTTTTTTTTTTTTTTACAGATAGGGTGGTGTCTTCATAAAAGAAAAGCTTGCTGTGCAAAGTTTTCTCTGGTTTTATTTTTTTGCAACATAGAACTACTGTGCAGCAAGAGACCAGAAATCCAGCCAGAATTGTTGTCATCAAAGCAGCCTGGAACTGAACAAAGATATAGACTCCAACAGCTAAACCCACTGCTTCTACTATTTCAGTCTGCACACTGGCTTGTGTGTGCCAATTACGTGAGTGGAATTCAGGGAAAGTAACTTTCCCTTGGCTTTTTGGAAGTCAAGACTGATTGGTGCAATTAGCAATTAAACGCATTATCCCTTAATTGCAAACAGCACCGAAAAGGCTTGAATTAATGGGGAAAGGAATTCTTTAAATGTTTTCTGACCTCAGCCCTTTAAGTTGCACTGCAAGCACAGAGGACCTCCGCCATGCAGAGGGCTATGGGGCTGGCGCCTTCCTCTGCGCCCCCCCCCTAGCGATTTTTCTCTTCGGTTCAGTGAGGTATGCGAAGCCTCACCATATGGCCAAGCAGAACCAGCATTTTTGTTGCTCCCCATCCCTGGTGACAGCTCTCGGAGGTGGTGACGGACCATCCCCCCTTCAGAGCGCTTGGGGCACTGGTAATGATGGCAGCCCAGTAGCCCTGTGGTCTTTCCAGGGCGTTGGGCCAGCTGCAGGTTTTGGGGCGCTGCCAAGAGCCTTTTGGAGCAATTGCCTCTTTCTCCGTGGGACTGGCAGCAGTTAGTAGGGCTGTTCAGGAAACCACGCGAGAAGGCTGTAGGCAGGGCAGGCACCATGGAAGTCTGCCTTTGACCTCCCAACCCTTCAGCAGCCCCGAGCCTACAGTGGCTGGGTCTCCTCCTTAAGGCATCTGCCGCAGGTCGGGCTGGAGCTATTTTTATGTTTTATTTTTGTTATTCTTTTCATTTTCTTAGACTCGGTAGAGAAAGCTAAATGGCTAACACTTCAGATGAGGCTACTCTGAGACGTACTGTCATCATTGTATTGAGTCCTTGATTCCGTATGGTCTGGCTTAGAAAAATCCTAGGAAAAAGTCTTCTCTGGCTAGGAAATCTCTTTCTAATGCAGCTGTGGCTAGAGATTAAGAAGCTGCATGTGTCTCACCATCGAACTGGGATCAAAGGAAGGAAAACTAATCTTTAAATGAGCAAATGATCATTTTTGTATCAAGTTATTAATTGATTAATGTCAGCATTATGTATTATCAAGCTGTATATGTGGCCTTGAGGAAAACAAGCATTAAATGATGGCTGACATCAGCAGTGTATCAAGGTCCCTTTTTCACTTACTCCACTCTGCTGTTCAATAATTAAAAAAACAAAATCAGAAAAACTTCATCTGAACAAATGCACTCAGCATCAGACATCTGCCCTGTTTGGTCTTCAGGCATTTTGGCATCACTGGCAAATTGAGCTTTTAGTGGCAGCAGAGGAATTTTGGAGTAGAGAGGAGAGGAGAGAAGGGAGGAAGGGCTCAGCCTCTCTGCCTGCTTTACCCACCCCAGTACAGATGCTAAAGCTCGCCTACACCCGACTCCAGAGAGGAATTGCCCCAGCCTCTTGCAGGCTCCAGGGAAACCTTGCCTCCTCTTGCATGCTACCAAATTTGACTATGTCTTCTTAGCATCATCAGTAAGAATGTGGCTATGAAAATTTCAGGCAAGTTTAAAATCCTGATGATGTGCAAGGGACAAAACATGGGAAAAGTCACCACAAAAAAAATATTTTCCAGCTACATATTTTGACATCAGGATCCTCTCTGTTTTGTCTGACAGATATTTACTGCTATTATTCCAAAATAGCTTTTTTCTACAGGGGAAACAAGCCATGTGTTTTTGGCTAGTGCTAGTTTGTGTTGAGAGGATGATTCAATAGAAGAATCTAGTTGTTCTACCACTCATTTACATACCTGGTGAATTTTATATTTCTGTGTACTGTTTTCATCAGGATTAAATCTTTTAAAACCTGTTTAGCACCCGGTTGCCTAGTTGCATGATGCTAAATTTCATCTTGTTGGCATCTTATTATCAGTAAGCCAGAGGAAGGAACTGGCATATCAGCTGTGCTGTATCATTTCTTCAACTTTTTGGACTTGAAAAAGAAATAATCAGTTAAATTACTTCCCTAGAAATAGTAAATATAGCTCTGCAAATTGCATCTCTTATATCTTAAATTGTGTTCAAAGCCTGGCATTGCAAAATAGGGGGTGGAAAAAGTGTTATTTCATGAATGTGGCATTAACAAAAAGCATGGGAAGCATGTTGGGCAGATGCCAAGAGTAACAGTCAGGTGGATCGACACAATGAAGAGTAGATACTGTACTTCCTTTCCTATAAAGGAAAGGAAGCTATTTCCCTCTATTTATTTTATCATAGTAATCAGCCTTTATAGTTGTTAGTGAACTGTAATGCATTTGAGACGTCAGTAGGAGTCTATTACATTTATAGCAGTCAATGCCTTTTTTCCCATTTGCTTGTTTGAAAATGGCGTCTTTGCAGAACATCTCACCTGTCTGAATTTCTTTAAATAAACGTAATATAGGCAGTTAAAGGCATAGCTGATAATGAATGTTAGATAATATCTTGGATACTTCAGCATAAATTGTAAGATGACTATATTCTGTCATGATGAATATTAGATAATGATACCTTGTCCCTATAAGAATAACTTATTTTATTATTCAGAATGATCTTATGAGCTCTTTGGATTCATGGGAAATAACTTAGTAGAAACCATAAACTATTCAGATTTTGCTGAATATTCTAATCACACTTGCATCGTTCTCAATTATGAATTTGGGGGACTGCCAAAAAGAGACAGAGACAGCATATAACAGCTTTCCATTAACTGTGTACTGTTGGAGTGCTGGCACTGTGAGTGCCCTTGTGTTGTAACCTGGTTTGGATGTTTTCTGTTCCCAGCCTTTGCCTTAGCACAGCTCTTCCAGATGTTCCACTTTGGGTACTGCCCAGCTGCAGGCTCTAGATTTATCACTCAAGAAGGTTTTTTGCATGTATTTGCTGATTAGGGTGAGGCAACAAAGTTGCTTGCCTCAGTGAGGCAGCAAGGCTCAGATCTCCCCATAGGATGGGTAAAAAATGCTCTGTCAAAACCAGTGTTGGCTGAAAGCTGTGATACCTCTGTCATGGTTTCAGCTGGGATAGACTTGACTTTTTTAATAGCAGCTAAAATCATGCTATGTTTTGGTTTTGGGATGAGAGTGGTGTTGATAGCACATTGGTGTTTTTGGTTGTTGCTAAGCTCTCAAAGCCTTTTCTCCTCCCTCACACTGCCCCACCAGTGAGTAGGCTGGGGGTGCACAAAAAGTTGAGAGGAGACACAGCCGGGACAGCTGACCCCAACTGACCAAAGGGATATTCCATACCATGTGACGTCACGCTCAGTGTGTAAAGCTGGGGGGAGACATTCGGAGTTACAGCATTTTGTGTTCCCAAGTGACCATTCCGTGTGATGGAGCCCTGCCTTCCTGAAGATGGTTGGACACCTGCCTGCTGGTGGGAAGTAGTGAATTAATTCCTTGTTCTGCTTTGCTTGCATATGTGGCTTTTGCTTTACTTGTTAAACTGTCTTTATCTCAATCCGTGAGTTTTCTCACTTTTCTGATTCTCCCCCCACCGGTGGGGAGTGAGCGAGCGGCTGCGTGGTGCTTAGTTGTTGGCTGGGGTTAAACCATGACAACTTCCTGTTGGTTATAGCACCCTGGGGGCTCCTCTGGAGGTAGAGGTAACCAATAGGACTTTATTTCCCATGGAGCACCTTGGCCATGGGGCCCTCATGGGAGGTTCTTGTCTGTCTAGAGTGTTAATTTGACCAGAGGATGCTGTTGGTACAGGAGAGGAGGAGCATTGAGCACCCAAACTGAAGTTCTTGAGAAGCTTTTACAGTAGCCCTTTACATCTGAAATGTTCTAACTCTTGAATGGAAGGCCAACATTTTTCATAGGAGAAAAGGAGCCCTACCATTTTAAAGATTGCAAGTTTTGACCCAGGTTACAGGCTGATTGCACAGATAAACCCCACACTACTGATTATTTTTGCAAGGCTCTCTGAAGAAACACATTCATTAAAGGTGCTGTTTTTCTAAGGAGTAATGTGTCACCTCGGGAGACAGTGAAACACAACAGGCTTTCCACCCTGTATTTTCTCCTTGATAACTTGAAGAATTAGCACAGAAGATGGCATGCTGGGAAGGCCAAGTGAATGCGTGCAAAAGAAAAGAGCAATATGGGTCTTAGAGGTTGCAGATTTCCACAGCTTTGTATTTTATAGTGGGATGTGTTCAGACACAATATAATGTATATTAATAAAGGGGTGGATTTTTACCTTGGACAAAAACAAGAGACTCCCAGCAGTGTTAATACAGGTTGCACAGTCGTGTTGTGAAATCTCCTAAACTTCAAAAGAGCTGGTTTTACTACATTAGCCACAAAACAATCAGGAAGGCTCTAGTTGTTTTTGCAGCAAGGCAGTGTAAGAGGTTTACTGAATAGTAAACAAATATATTACAAAAGACAGTAAGTGATGCAGAATGCTCAGGGATATAGAGTAAATGATGAGAGACATTTGTCTGAAGAAAGCTGGTTAGGTACAGGCATAGATTTTAGGGCTCTGGCTGTAGACAACCAACTCTGATACAAACCACAAGCAATGGCTGCAAATTCCTTTCTGAATATACCTTTCACATACTCACGGATATGGGGAGAGAGATATATATGTGTATATATATGTATCCCAAAGGAGTCCCACAGAACTCCTTCCACTGTGGATGACAATTCTTGCTATTAGCTCTCATCCTCTTTGCTGAAATTTCAGGGATCAAGTCGTGGAAGTTTACATCAACTCCAGACAATTTCTGTTCTTAGAGTCCATATGGAGAGAGAAAAGTTCTCCAAAATATTTTACAGCCAGGGCTTAAACCTGTTCCAGCTGTGCAGCCCTGTCAGATTTTGCTCTGGGAGTAGTTTTTGCTTAAAAACCTACCTGGTCTGCATCGTCTTAGATAAGCTTGCTGGGTACATATGGAATTTGGAATATACAATAACGTGTTCAATGCCAGGTTTTAGAACACAGAACTTTTTTAAAGGTGGGAGAAGCACAATAAAATTTCACCTCCCCAATAAAGCCTGAGCTCATGCTGGTTCCTTTTTGGCAGACTAAGCAACACTTACTTGAGGTAAAATGTCAAAACCAGTATTTTAAACTTGGGCAAAAAATTAAAGCAAGAGTAAATGTTATGGAGTACAAGAGTAAATGTTGTACTTTTTTATGAGATCGTAAAAACATGAAATTCCCCATATGGAGATACGTTTTTTCGTGATAGCTCTAGGGGGAAATTTCTTGCTGGTTTCCTTAGCAGATTTTCAAATAAACAGCAGTCCGTGCAATCTTGTTTTGCTGAAGGACCATGAAAAAAATACCTTCATCAATGGATTTTTCTTAATTGGAGAAGAGTAGAAGGTGGAAGAAATCTTGGAGATATTCCCTTCATGTTCAGATGATTTAGAATTACATTCCATAAGGCACCCTCAGAAAAACTGCACAGACAGGAATGTATTTTTAAATACTGAAGTTTTTAGCACTTGCTATTTAGTTATGTATATATAGCACTGTAGTTATATAGTGATGGCTGTGTGCACGTATGTCTGCGAGGGTGCAGGTGTATCTCTGTTTCTGAAACTTCTGCTTGTAAAGAAGCTGAACTTGTATTCCCAGAGCCTCTTTGTGAAAATCCTTGATTAAACAGGGCAGATACTTGGGGAATCAGTAGGGCAAGATGAGGTGTCATGAGATTAATGAAGGTCTGCTGAGCTCTAGAAAATATTGAATACTTAAAAAAAAAAAAAGGCAAAGATATATATATTTAAACTGCACACAAGACATATGAAAACATGTGGAAAATAAATTTCTACTGTAGTATCAGAGGAATAATATTTCTGTTCTTCCATTTAATTCAGCTCTAGCTTTCCAGTGGCTCAGAATCTGTGAAAAGATACAACTGAGGACACAGTCTGGGTCCTTAGAGCTGGCTGAGGAACCTCTCACATCATGATGGGCACAGGCCGTATCAGACTGATTTTTGCTAAGTTGTGCTCCCTGTAATTCCTGTTCAGCTGTGGGTATTGAGTGATTTCCGTGGTGAACCAGAGCATCCCAAACCCTGTGGTGGTCTCCCCTGAATACCAGAGGCTACAGTAAAGAGGTGGTTGTTATCTGGAGACTGATGAGAATGGACAGTTAGTTCCCCCGTGCTGGTGGTCATCAAACATACAGCTATGATAACTTCGAAACACCTCACAAGACATTTTTATAAGAACAGCCAAATATAGTCAGTCAGGATTGCCAGATCATGAGGAAAGTTGAGAGGTGCTGGCTGACTGATGAAGCTCCAGGTCACTAAATGCCAAGTAATACACGTCAAGAAGAAACATCTAAACTGTACCTAGACAATTATGGGCTCTAATTACTAGCAATTACACTAAGCAGCTTTCTTAAAACACCAATCCAGTGCTTTCCAGTGGTCTGAAACGCAAATAAGCTGTTAGAAGTTAATCAAGAAAGGTAAAAACTGAAGAGGAAACATCTTTTTGCCACTGTATAAGCACATGCTACACTCATATCTTGAATATTGCTTTAGCTAAAATGAGGTTTAACTGAGCTAGAGGAAGGTGCAGAAAAGGGAAACAAGAATGACCTAGGGCATGGAACAGCTTCTTCTTGAGGGAAGACTAACTGGATTAGGACTTCATCTTGTAAAGAAACTAAGGAATATATGAGAAAAATCTATGGACTATTGAAGGGGTGGAGAAGGCAAGTGATTATTCATTGCTTCTCAAGAGCGTGGTTATAGGAAGGTCCTGAGGTACCGACTGCAGGAAGTGGGAAGAACATCTTCAGGAAGAACTGGGACATGTACAGTATATTTTCACGTTCTTTTGGTATCTACTGCTGACTGCCAAAGAGAAGATACAGGGCTAAATAGGCTTCTTGTCTGACTCAGTGTAGCTGTCTTTATACCGGGTCTAACCATCAGTCCAGCTAGTGCTGTGTCCAATGTGAAAATTAACAGTTCAGGTGCAGGGATGCGTCAAGCAATGCAGGAATTATGGTTTCTATGGCAATAATGGATAGCCTCCCATCATACATGATTCATTTTAGATTATCTGGGCTTCAAATATACCCTGTTGTGTGAATTCCATGGTATCTGTGGGATAAGTTTCATATCAGCTTTACTGTCAGCTTTCTCAGAATAGCTCAGGACACCTGAGGGTTAATGACTTTGTTCTAGCAGTGTGCTGGTGACCCCAGAGGGTTGGACCTTGAGTTTGATACCTCCTCCTAAGACAGCATTTATAGCAGGCCAGTGCGTTAGGTGATTTGATCAGGGGAGTAGGTGTATCTGGACTAGCGCTGGCATTAATAACCTGTGGAATACAGTCCAGGTGAGCTGGCTGATTTTTCAAGGATGGCCTCCAACCTTAAGAGTGGTCCATCCTGACAAGCAGGAAATCAAGCGAAGGTGGCAGCAGACCTGCATGAATGAATGAGCAGTTTGTAGAAAAGATCCTGGGGGTCCTGCAAAGGGCCACAAAGATGATGACGGTATTGGAGCATTTGACAAGTGAGGAGAGGCTGAGAGAGCTGGGGCTGTTCATCCTGGAGAAGAGAAGGCTCAGGGGGGTTCTCGTCAATGTCTATAAATACCTGAAGAAGAAGGTGCAAAGAAGGTGGAGCCGGGCTCTTCTCATTCTTGTCTTGTGACAGGACAAGAAACAATGGGCACAAATTGAAACACAGGAAATTCACTGAGTTTCCACTGAAACCTAAGAAAAACCTTTTGTACTGTAAGTGTGGTCAGTGCTGGAACAGGTCTCCCAGAGAGACTGAGGAGATCCTTGGAGGTACTCAAAAAAACTGACTGGACACAATCCTGAGTGTCCTGTTGTAGCTGACCTTGCTTTGAGCAAGAGGTTGCTCTGGATGATCAAGAGGTACCTTCCTGCCTTAGAGATTCTGTGATTAAACCATCTGTGTGAGCAGGTGGCTGCAGCGCAGTCACGTTGCAGCTCTCTGGCAGCAAATCTAATGGAAAGCTTTAGGGGAAAGGTTTTGTTAAAGTGCATTATGTGCAGATGTGCCCATACATGCAAATATGTAGCATGTATAATTTGGCTAAGTGCCTGGACTTCTACATTTTTAGCTGGAGTAATTTATCTGTGCAGTGGTGATGTGCCTGCAGAGCTACCCTGTCATACACTTTCATGTGTCTTGGTGTGTTGTACTAGAAGGTGTTAATGAAGGTGCCAAACATTCCTCTCCTACTATTCCCTGGAAGCCTATGCTTAATCTTAATTTTGAACATCTAGTCCTAATAAAATACAGCATTTTCAGCTGTATTTTAATGTATTGTCATGTAAAACTTTTGTTAAACAGGAGGTGCAAAAACGGTTTTACAGAAAATGCCTTCATTCAGCCTCCTGAAAAAGTCTTGATTAACACTGAATAATGACAGATAAGAAAAATTTTTACTTTTGTGTGATGAAGATATGTGTATTGAATCATTACATCAATGTGGATTTTGCACAGGCATTTTTTCCAGAGATTTTTAAAATCACTTTTCACTGATAATGACAAATGGAGTCTCTAAGGAATGCTGTGACTGGCGGGTGGAAAATGAAGAATGCTCTAAACCCCAGGTCAACAGATTTCTTTGTGAGTGTTAGTAGCAAAAGAAGAAAGATTGTTGCTCAGACGGCTAGTTCATCTTGACATAAGATAAATGCTCCATAATCTGGTTAATTCATATTTCTGTGGTTTAGAGATAAGAAAATTAATTTTTGAGAGCTCAGTGATGGAATCAAGATCAAATTTACCATAGCCTATGAACTGTAGTTCAATTTGGCCTTGTCAAAATATTTCATCAGTATATAGTTAAGGAAATGGAAAACTCAAAGTTTTCATACCTTTACAATCAAATAAGGACAAAAGTTTGGCTCTGCCTCACCAGGTGCTTTCCTCTGAAAAGCAAACAAAAGCTGCAGTGATGTAGGGCTGTAAGTAGTGGGGAATATATCTGAGCCTGGGGGAAGAATATGTATGGTACGAATACTATGAAATGTAGCAGTTGAGAAAGGCAGTCGTAGTTATGTGTTTTATGGTCACTGATGTATTTGTCATTGATAGGCTAATGGTTTGCTGTGTTTTTCTTTTAATCTATGATCTGGGGAAAAGTAGCTGAAATCAAGCTGTGTATCAAAGGCATGATACCCTCGGCTTTAAAGAGCATCAGATTCGTAGCCTGGAGTCTTATCTCTCTTAAGGGATGCTATTTTTTACAGTAATGCATGCAAACAGGGAGCACTCTTGAGACAGTAACTGCATCTGTCCTCGCTCCAGCAGAGGAAATGTTTCTCCTTGAGAAACTCCAGGAAAAAAGGTGCAGAAGACAAAAAGAATAGAGAAAACTTTTTTCCCCTAAGGCATTAGAAGTGTGCAATGGGTTGAATAAATACTATGAGTTTAAAAAAAATAAAAAAATTCCAAACCCTAAACTTTCCTTTTGATTGCTTATGTGTCTTGGCAGTAAAGAGGCTTTAGGACAACTGGAACAAAACACTGCTGGAAAAGTCTGCAGGATATTTCTTGAATGGCCACAGATTTGTCATGTGTACATTCAGAAATGTAAATCCTACCTGGTTCCTTCTGAAATTAGATCTGGATTATGCACTTTGGGGAAAGCCATGACCTTGTGAGACTCCTTAGACTCCACTGAAGCTTTGCTGTGATCTTTATTGTACGCTGAAATGATGTGGCCAAAAAATTATGGGATTTGGGGTTGTTCAGCCTGGAGAAGAGAAGGCTCTGGGGAGACCTTATAGTGGCCTTCCAGTACCTAAAGGGGGCCTACAGGAGAGCTGGGGAGGGAATTTTTACGAGGGCATGTAGTGATAGGACGAGGCAGAATGGCTTCAGACTGGAAGAAGGTAGATTTAGATTAGATATTAGGAAGAAATTTTTCACCTTGAGGGTGGTGAGGCACTGGAACAGGTTGCCCGGAGAAGCTGTGGATGCCCCATCCCTGGAGGTGTTCAAGGCCAGGCTGGATGGGGCTTTGAGCAACCTGGTCTGGTGGGAGGTGTCCCTGCCCATGGCAGAGGGGTTGGAACTCGATGATCTTCAAAGTCCCTTCCAACCTAAACCATTCTGTGATTCTATGACTAATCTGAAAAATGTCCGCAAGCTGATGTAGAATCAAATTATACACGCTGAATCTGAAGAACAAATCTGTTTGTTAAAATCTGCTGATTTGTATGAAACATTGTCATTTCTAAGAAAATTTACAGAGCAATCTCTTTTTATTCTGTGCTGTATAATAGCTTCTCATTTTTATTCAGGTCTTGAAAATTTGGAAGAAAAGGGATGTGCTGAAAAGTAGTATGACAAGGCAAGTTCCCTTGACAGTGAATATAAGAATCAACTTGGTACACAGGGGCCATGCCATCTTTCTAATGTTCAGTTTTTTTAGAGGGGAAAAAGATAAAGAACCCTATTTAAATATTTATGTAGAACAGATGGTTAAAAAATAATATTGCCAACTTGTAAAAAATAAAATAAAATACAAGCCATGTTTTTTTTATTTTTTAAAGAAGGGACATTAAAGATACTTGAAGCACGATTTGGACATTCAAACAAATAAGTCTAATTTCAGGAGATTTAAATGCCTTGTGCTTCTGCTGAAACTCTGTTTGTAGAGCAGATAAGCAGTTTGCATATCTCACTTCAAAAACTTTAATTAGGCTCATCAAATGAGGCAGACTATGATATGCTTGCTCTGGCTGAGAAGTGCATTGTTTAATGAATACACCTAGTGATTTCAAGGGGAGTTGTGGGATCAAGCTGTATTACAAAAGCAATGCAGTCTATCTCAAAATAGTAATTTACAGTTTTGTGTGCAGAGATCATGAAGGAAATAAGAAAAAATGAGGGGAAAAATAGGTAATGCTGGAGCCAACAGTCTGAGCTAAGCCAGGAGATCAAGGAGAGAAGTGTGATGCAAAAATTTAATCTCAGGTTATTGGTGGTTATGATTACTTTGTTGCTATTCGAAAACAAAACCAAGCCCCAAACCAGGATGGAAATAAATGCAGAATTAAATTGGAATGCTTTGTCTTCATGAGAAATCAAGGAATGGAGAAATAGGAACTCTCATTCTGCTGTTGAAATTCAGTAACTTCTCAGAAACTTCATTCAAGCTTGCCATGGTGCTGTGGTGTCCGATGGCTTGTGGCAGCTGACCAAGGAGTAGTGGCCACTCATTAACGTGGCGTTAAGATGTGTTATGTAGGCTTTCATGCTTTTGGCAGGCTCATGACACTATGGAATTATGTTGCCTTGGTTTGTTCCTTGGTCATGGTTTGCAATTGTCTCACTGTTGGGAATACATTTTTGATTTCCCTTCCTTTCCACAGGGTATATGTCTGTGTTCCTTGCTGCCTTCTCTGTTAATTTTCCCTTGTTATGTTTCTAGGGCGCTCTGGTTCCCTCCCATCAGTTGCCTTTCTAGAGTGCTGCACTATGAGAGGTGTCATGAGTCAGAGGTGGTGTACTGGGTACTGAGAGTCCATCTGAAATCTGTGCTGCTTACAGTACCTCCAGTTCCTTGTTTTTAAGGTTGTTAATCCCATTTTTTGTTTACCTTCCAGTTTGTGTGACCATGAAGTAGGAATATAATTTCTCCGTTAGCTCGATATTGATTCAGGCTCCGAGTTTCTACTGATTTGTGTAAAGAGTAACGGTCTTGCGTACCTATTTCATCAGTAGTGGTACATGTAAGAGGCAATAAACCTGTACAGCATAGGTGAACATAAATATTAAGCCAGAAATGCGGTAGTCATCTGCTGAAGAGGTAGTGCAAAGTCTTGATTTTTTCCAAATATTATTTTCTTGGTTCACTTGATTAAAAACAGTTTTGTCTATGTGAACCATTTTGATAAGACACAAACTAATGGAAATATCATGAATGAAGTATTGTTAGGTGCATCTGAGAAGTGTAAGAATAATCTTTGGTGATCTGAATTTAATGGGATGAAGGGGTGAAGATGGAGAAAGATATTTAATATGTTTTTCAAGGAAAGAAGAAAACGGAAAGGGAATGATGATACTGAGAGAAGAGGATGAATCTGTAAGATGCGATTTTCTTACAGACCTGGAAGAGAAATCCTCTCTGGATCAGTCTGTTGCCTAATGAACCAGTGAATAGTCACCGAAACGGCCTTCCCAAATGATGCTTATTTGTTGGTATTGTGTTGACAGCTTCAGCAGGGAGACCAGTGGGTTTTGAAGAGTAGCATAGCCCCACATGTACATCTCTCTAGGTGTCTGCTTAGGAAGGCGGTCAGAACGTGTAAGACTGTTCTGACAGGGCTACAGCCAAAGAAGGTTTTAGCTCCTTGAGGACAGTGACTTTGCACCCTTGCTCAGCAATAAATCCCATTAGAATTTGTTTTCATTAAGAATGTGTGAATAAAGGGGACGTTCTTAGGAATGGCAATAGAGACTTACAAGAATGAACTGCAGAAGTTTTAGAAGAGGACAGAACTGCTGAAAAGTAACTGTAAATCCCCAGATTTTGTTATTGGTTTGGGTTTCCTTTTGCAATTGTAGTATGAGTGTCTAATATATCTTTAACTGCAAGGTGATAATTCCATTGTGAGGGCTCCTGGGCAGGGGTACTTGTTAATAGCACTCCCGAGTATTCCAGCCTCCTGCTTGGGAGTTGAATCTTATTTCTCAATTTTCCATAACATTGCTTCTGTACTTTAAAACATCCACCAATGTTGGTTTTCCTGGCGTGCTGCTTGGTTAAAATACAACAGTAGATATATAAAATATATCAATGTGTGACATATGTTAAGAAATATATGTGTGCATGTGTATAGGTGTGTATATATATGTAAAATTTATGACTTAAGTAAAAGACAGGAGCCTGTCCATACTGAAGGAACTGTGTAATGTGGGGTAATTAAGGCCTAAAAATAAGGAAAAATTAGAATTAATGATCCTGTTATCATAACTGATAATAGGGACATCTCGCTAGCGTACGCTGACTGGGATAGCTGAAACCCCTATTTCTGACCTGTATAAATTGTTGTCTCTTCAAACCACTTGCAGCATCCCCATGAGAGCCGTGTGGTTGAACGACACCGCCTGTGGAAGTGTCTTATAATGGAAACCTGGTTAGTAGTGGGGGAACGAGCTGATATTCTGGTCAAGCCAAACTCTTACAAACCCCTAATTATTCTGTCAGAATCCAGATACACATGTGGGAGAGAAGAGCTGGGGATGTAAGACAAAATGCTTTCCCTTAAGTGCTGTTCCCTTGGCTGCCCAGACAAGGAGACTGGAGGATCTTCCTGCTTCCTTTTCCCACTCCCCAGTATCTGCCATCAAAAAATGAGGTCATGCTCTTCCATCCTGCCCAGCTGGAGCTTTTTTCTCCTTAACTCCTTCCTTCTCTGACCTGTTGGCTGAAAGCATTTTTATCTTTGGGGTGAATCCATTCCCAGGGCATAAGATACTGGCAGGCAGCGCTGGTGCAGATAAGGTTTGGGTTAAAGCTTGGTGTTTTGTACAAACTCCTTCTCATTTGTTTGTATCAAGAAGTGCTGAGAGGATGCCTAGAGCATGGCAAGTGCCACGGTGACGTTAAAAGACCCATCACAAGACCTCACTTGCCCAAGGGCAGTGTTGTGAGAACAGATGTTCCCTGAGAGGAACTGGGAGTAACCTCCAGTCAGCTCCATCTTCATCTGAAGTTAGTCTTCATGAGGAAGAAATTAGTCATTTACTTTCTCTGAGGCTTTTTTCTTTGCTTGAACTGCCAAAAACCTCCTTTGCAGCGAGTTGAATGCACACTAATGCCCTGAATGAGGTTCAATGCATTAGTGCTCTCTTGGATGCTGAATTCGAGATGGTTCTTTATGTCCAGGTAAATCAGTGCATGCACTGAGTGGCCCAGAGCTGTTGATTTGGGTGTGGAGATGATCAACCGTGATTATGCAGGGTTTAATACAAGTTGCAAAGCTTATCCTGGCTGAATACCTGGAGAGCCAGTCGGTACTGATGTCCACCTTGGTCTGGCCACAGTGTGATCTGGACCTACGCTAGGTCATTCAGAGTTATCTTTATGCCTGTGTGTAAACTGCAGTCCCATGCTTTGACTGCACTGAAGATACACTTTCTTAGTGTGGCTGCCTCTATGGATATGTTTACACTGCATGTGCGGAGTCAAACTGCACCCTTTTTACTCTTGGACTATCTGCTTTTAACTACTGTTTTATTCAGGCTTTAATTAAAGAAAAGAAGTGTGCTGTCCATTCTGACCAAAACCTCATCTTTTTTTCTTTAAACCTAGCTAATAAATCCACTTCTCTGGTGTATGTACATTAATGTCCTATCTGATGTATTTTCAGCCCTCCGGTCTGCAGTGGGAGCTGAATGCAAGCAGCAGAGCAGGGCTTCCCCTCTCTTCTGAGGACATGTAGTCATGGCACTGAGAACAGGACAGTGCTTATACTATTCCATAAAGAGCAAAATACACTGAATTTCAGCTTTCTTTTTTGTCTTCACAGCTAAACTAGTAAGTAACAAAATGAGTGAAACGGTGCAGTTAGTGCTGATCAGCGAACGCTTCTTAAAGGTCAGGAAATGTCATCTGCTTATTCTCCGTTGTCAGTCGTAAAGGCTGGGTCGCTGCTTGGTGTGTGTGAGAGAGAGATAGACAGACAGGCTCAGTTTGGGGGAAAAACATCCTGAAGACTTCTTTTTTTCTCCTGGAGGAGATCTCTATCATCACCCGTGCATGTGTTTCAGCCAATATTGCCGGAAGCTGGAGTGGTTATAAATGTATATTGCTGAAGGCCAAAATCTTGACGTTGTAGGAAGCCCTTGGCAATTATGCAGCCAGAACCCATCGCAAAGGTCTCAGGTCTTTGTGAATCTTACTGTACTGCAGTGCCATCAACCCCTCATTTAAATTCAGCCTTAAATGAAGAGAGAGAGAGTTTAATTATGGCATCTTACTGCAGAGGAGCATTGATTAATTTTTAATTGGGTTAGGTGTAATAGGATAATTTCAGGAGAGGGCTCTGCAGAGTCGGGCGTGATGGATACTGACTCTCAGGGAGTACGGAGCAGCATCTGGGAGTGTGGGGACAGCAAAGAGCTGCTCTGGGAGCAACCAACACTCTTAGTGGTTTTTGCTGGAGACGTCATGTGCGCTGGAGCCAGCGCCCATGGCCGGTCAGGCTGGCGTTGGCAGCCGAAAGCACAGCACATGTGCTCTTCTTTGCAAGTCTCTTGTGAAGTATTTATTAATGTTGTTTACATCTCATTCATTGGTGTAAACTCTGATGCAGGTTCATCATTTTTTCGTATCCAGGAGTACAATTGCCAGAGGCAGTTAGTAAGACTTGTTATAAAATAGGGGGGTTCAGACCAGCGGGGTGCTGTTTCTTTGGCTGGGGCTGTTGGCAGATGCTGAAGGGGAAAGTCTGTCCCACTGATAGACACTATGGAATAACCTTCCTAGAGGGGAAGTTGCCTCCTAATTCAGGGCAATTACTATTCGGCTTATTTGGTAAAATAGTTTTTTTTTTATTTTTTTTTTTTAATCTCTCATTTATATTTTAGCATGCCCAATATTACGTAAAGGCTTCTGTTTTTCTGTGAAAATTGTCTGTTGGGAATCCTTTAAAGATATTTAGCCTTTATGGTGTCTTCTGACAGCATCTTCCCCAAGATAATCCCATGGGAAACCTTCTGCCAACCACATAGAATACATTACTTTTTATCAGTTAATTTGTATATCCTGTTGTTTATGTTTTCAGTGAGGGTAAAGGGCTAGTTTCATGGCATTTGTTGTTTTCACACCTCTCTTGTCTATCCTCTCATTAATTATTCTTTGAATATTTTTAATATTTCCAACCCTTTGTTATAGGCTTTCTGTGCTCTTAAATGTTTTATTTGCCCTTACAGGATGGATTCTGTTTTGACTGCATTTTTTGTGAGATGGGAGGGCCATAGAGAAGCACTGTTTGCTAAGGCAGTGGAGTCTTTAACCTTTTCAGTAATGCTTTATGTGTTAATTACTATATTCTTTATAGTTGGCTTGCTTTTTTTCCATTTGTTGCCGTTGCCTGTTTCTATTATATTTTTGCTAAGCTATCACAGTGACCCCCTGGCCATGTCCTTTAGCAAACATATTTACAGATCACATCAGGACAGAATGCTGACTACAGGAGATCCAGCTGCATCATTGTGATTGGACGGCATGTTTGTATAAAACAAATATTTAAGTATAGTCTGCAATTTCAGATCTTTGCAGTACTACAACTAGCATCAGATCCTTATTAAGAAAAATCCAGTTATTTAACCAGGCTGCACAGAACTAGAAGAATACTCCATTTCAGACTGGAACAGGACTTCATGAAATCTGCAGCACAGTGATAGTAGCGGGGTTTTAAATTTTTCATTATTTTTTTTCTTTTGCTGTTTGGTTGTTTGCTGACTCTACTTATCAAAGGCAATGAGGAAAGAGCGTAAGGAGCTGAATTGTACTGCTAATTCTGTGTTTATTTCTGATTAAATTGCTTTCCTGTCCTTTGATTTATGAGGAAGGGGAAGCATAAATGGATGACTAAGGGATTCAGCTGCATAACTCCCCTTAATTTCTGTGGCTGCTATCTGGATGAACACTGCAACAGGCTTTAAACATCTCTACTGGTGCCCACAATGTGCCGAATGTGATAGAAAATGTTGTCGGGTTCAGCTCCAAACAGTCTACAGTCTAAGTGAGACAGCAACAGAGTGATACTGTGAGAATAAATTATTGTATATATATTTTTTTCAACTATTAACAATGCTGTTTACTCCCTTTCTGTAGAACTTGTCAGAAGAGTGAGTTGTTGTTGGGGATGTGTACAACAGCTGAAGACTGGAGTAGGGAAGGACCTCCATGTGGGGGAGATGGAAAAAATTCCCTTGAGGATCATGGTAGGATCTCACCTCTGATGTCATTCCTGAGTTGCTGTCACATGGCAAGTAGTCCTGTGACCACGTGAGGCTATAACTCAGGAGACAGGCTTCTGCCACGTACTCTTGTGCATCTGAAAAATAGTCATTTAATACTTCTGTGTCCCAGTTCTCTTTGGAGGTGTTTCTGGTTCCCTACCTCAGTGGCAAAGTTGTTAAACTCCAGTGAAATGCCCAGGTACTAAGCTGATCAGTGATGTACGAAGCAGTACAAGCAAGTGGGAAGGACTCTAGGTGATGTTAATGCGATTTAGTCGTAGAACACGAGACTTTAATTGGGTGTCAAAACAGCCCCTTCTGCCCCTTTCAATAATTAAGGGGCAAAGTGTTGGCTTTCCTGAGGCTCATTTAAGACTTCCTCAGAATATAAAGTAATAGCAGCAGACGTCAGCTGGAAAGTCAGATGGTGCTCACTGTGGAGTGTTGAATGACCCTTCCCTTGCTGATGGTGGGAAGCCACGGCACCGCTCACACGTATAGATCATGAACTCTCTGGGAGGACTCTCTCTTCCACTTTGTCCTGGGTTCATTTTGGATGCTGCTATGCCAAACACGCCAAACCACGGTGCTGCAGAGGCAGAGCAGTTGAGCACTGGGCCCTCCCAGGACGCAGGAAAATAAAAGGTCTCCAGGATTCTTGTGTCCAGTCCATGGATGCTCTCAGTAGCCACATCACAGGAGGCTTTGAGAGGTGTCTCATTTTCCACCTACCAGCCAATGAAGACGTTTGTCCCCACGGCTCCCACTGCAGTAACTATTGCAGAATTGCACCCTGCTGATGGAGCTGTTAAACATTTCCAGACTAAATTCAGGAAATTTAATACTCTACTCTTGTGTTCAGATGGAGCACATCCCAGTTCAGGATTCTCTGTAAAGATAATCCTATTTCCAATTTATTTTTCAAAGTAACTTTTTCTCTTTCTCTCTCTCTCTCTTTTTCTTTCTTTCCTTCTTTCTTGGTCTCTTTATTTTAAAGTATATTTATTTTAGCACCCTGGGCCGCTGCCTGTTTCCATTTTACTTTTCTTTGGCTCTTTTTCTTAGTGATAGTGAGAAGGAAGTACTTATTGCATATAGACCTTGCCCGTTAGTCCTGTTTGTTTACTTGCTGGTGAATTATGCTGACATTTCCCCCTCGAGAAAACTTGTCCACACTACTGCAAGATGGACTGTTCACCTGTGAGTATTACCTGGCTTGATGTGTCCACGGGGCCAGATTTGTGCATCTGCAGAAAAAAAAAGAAATGAAATCACAAAAGAAAGCAAGGAGGACAAAATAGAATAAGTAGATATATTTTGTGGTGTAACATTTCTGCATCTGTTCGTGTGGCAGAGCCAAAAAGGGGAAGTTTAAAGAACTGCTTTTCCAAGAGCCCTACTAGAGATTGCTTCCTTTGCCCCCTGTGCGCCTTTTTCCTTATTGTGGCAAGGAGAAAGAACAGATAAGCAAGCCATGGTGTTTGACGTCTCACTTTTCCTATCCAGGCCATCTTTCATGGTTTCAATGAAAAGTGCAATGTAGTATCTGTGTAGCCTGATGGATTTAGCTCTCTTTCACCTGTGCTGTGTAATTTGATGAAGAAAAGCCATGGTTTTATAACTATTAGTTACAGACTGTGTCTAAGAAATTATATAGTGTCAGAAGCCACTAACCAGCCTGTAGAAAAGACTGGATATTGCTGAGACTTGTTTTGCTTATTTATTTAACTATTACCAATTGAAACACTGGTGACAGTACTATTTAACATTTCTATTATTTTCTTGCTAGGGATAGAAGCTGTTTATAAACTGCCTTTAATCTCTGATCTTTAATAAACTACGGTGACCTGGTGAGCTGATCGTTGTCTGCAAAAGAAAAAGGCCAAACAAATTGCATTTCTGTCATCCAGACTGGGCATTTCCTATGTTTAGATCTGTATCAGAGGGCGCTATTCGAACTCCCACGTACCTGCATGTTTCTCCCTTTCCTGCTGCTCTCCCAGGCCACAGTTTGCAGGGGGAGGCTCGGAGGCAGAAGATGGGCTCATGGCAGCAGCCCATTGACTGTAAGTCCCTACATCAGTGTAACACTTAAATATGTGCTTAATTTTTAGCACCTGTAAAAGGTACCATTAACTTCTTAATGTTCATTCTTAAATAAGACTCGGCAGCCCTTCACATCGTTTCATGCTACCCAGACCTTAGCTAGTCAATTTGCAGCCTGTAACTGTGGGAGGGGGTCCCGTTGCCGATTTTCAGGACAGGAGCAAAGCAATTGCAGAGCTTGCCTGAATTTAGGCAAGAAACCCAGGGCAAAGCCAAGACTTTCTGACCTGCGCTCTTGGCTGGGTGCTGTTGCTTGTATTGTTAGCCATTTTTTTTTGTTGTTGAGTTGAGCTGAGTTAATGTTTATGTTTATTATACTGTCGCACAACTAAATTCAGTCATTTGACAACTTTCATTGCGAGCCAAGTTATTGTTGTATTTCAGCTTTTGAAATGTAGCTGTTTCTGCTGTACACTTAATAACTGCTTGGAAGACGGAAAGTCTTTACGTTTTCCTTGTGGAAACAGTTGCTTGGTTTGCTGGAGGGAAAATGCATCATGAAATCAGATGTTTCTAATTGCTCCTTGTTTCAGGAGTTTCTGTTGAACACTGAAAATCATCCTTAATGCATGAGTAAGCCTGATGAACAGATAGATTTTAAAAACATTGACTCAAAATAAATTTCTCTTGGAAGCGGAATAATTGTTGAGTAATTCTCGTGGGAGAGATATATGAATTTCTTGCAGGCTTTTTGAACAATAGGACTTCAAAGAGGCTCAGTGAAAAGAAAGAAAGGTGCCCTTAATCTTCTAATGTAGTATTGTTTATTCCCTTTTGCCATTAGGGCATCTGGCTCATTAGTATTAACAAGGTTTCATACAGTCCTCAGGGAGACAGGTACCTTCCAAGAAATGCCTGTAAGGAAAAAATAATTGTCCCAATGTCATAGGCCGGAGCGTATATAACCCATAAATCCTCAACTGACATAGTTCCTGAGGCATTTTCTTTGGAAAGAAACAGAAAACAAATGTTCTAAGGCAAAGTCATAGGTAACTTGAAAGAAGCCGTTAGAGGAGAGTAGTATTTGTGGGTAAGGATCTGTTGCAGGTAAAGGTGAGGTTTTACAAGGGGAAGATGGCTCTTTGGTTACTGGTAGGAGGCAATGGTCATGTGTTTCTATCTCAGTGTCCCCTCTCCGACAGCGCAGCGGGTAGCAGCACCCTGCAGCGGCCGAGGCAGTGCGCCTCTTCCTGTGGCTACTGGGTCCTGTGCAGCAGCCAGCAGAAACACCTGAAAGTACTGGGTTTTGTGAAACCCTGTGGAGGCTGGAGATGGGTCTTAGGAAATGAAGGGAGGGAAGAGGGCTCAAAAGTTTTGCAGGACTTAGATCCAGATATGTAAGACTGTCATTTTGGATGGCATCCAGTAATTTTGGGTGCCTCCAAGTTTTAGTTGCTCAATCTGACACGCTTCGCTGGCACCCAGGAAGCATGGACAGCAGAAGTTACTGGATGTTTGAAAATTTCTGTCATTGCTGTTTTCATACAAGTTGGTGGCTGTCTGTCAAGGAGAGTATGGAAGGACCGGAGATCTGGGATGCATGCGACAGGGACAACCTCACTGTGTGGGGAGTCCTCGCTACAGGACAGCGGGGACCCATGCGGAGTTGGGGTCTGGGGACTCCTAAGCTGGAGTTGTATAAAGCAAGATTGGTTAGTAACCTCACCACCCGATTAGTGAGTGAACATACCACCCCATGCTTCCTTTTAAATCAAAAATGAAAAATCGCTAATTAAATCCTGCCTCTAATGTTGTTTGAATTATAAAACAAAACCAACCTATTTCTGGTGTGTATTTTTCATTAATAATATATAATAAACTGTAATTTAAACAACTTCTATGGTCTAACCAATCCATTTTACTAATTTTCATAATGGGAACAAAAGGCAGTATAAATATGTAAGTTAAACCTCACTTGAATTTTTCTCTGACAACCCCCACCCCCAAACATGTACTGAACCCAGTTAAAAACACGAAACTAAGCCTGTTGTAACCCTGTTATAACCCTTTATGCTGTGTCCCAATGCCATCTGTGAGTTAGAAGATAATGAACTTTATTCCTATCAATCAAGACTATTAAAAAGGTATTTTTCTAATAAGCTCTGGCTAACGTCTATCTTGCATCTGCCTAACTAACTTCCTTTCATGTCTTATATTTAAACCAAAGGTTTTGTAATGAGAGGTCTTGGGGAGTTAGTTACGGAGACCTTAGCGGCCAGTCCCAGCAGTCAGCGTGAAACAAATCGTATCTCAAAAAGTGACTGTCGTCATCCCGAGAAACATGAAGAGACGTAAGTGATGTGAAAACAACCAAGGAAAAAGAGCTCCAAACACTTTTCATGTTTAAAGCAGCCTTTGGAGATAGGGATGTTTTCTTTTACTCTTTTTTTTTTTCATGCACAGTCAGATTTTTGGAGCTAAAATCAATTTTTAATTTCTGAAGTGCTGTTTTAGTTCTTGAGCCCGTATATGGAAGAGATGATTGTCAATAGGAAATGTTTGAAAGGAGGCACATGACAAATACCCCGCTGTGAAGACAGACAGGGCTGGCCTATATGGAATTTGCAGTTAAACCTCACCAATAAAAAAGCAGCATGTCTTGCTTTTGTGGCCTACTAACAAGACAGTTTGCATGATTTCAGAGCTACGTTATGAGGGAAAAATACCAGAGGGGTGATTAAAAACGTGATCACGATAAAAATCTTAAGGCATTTGTGATACAATATATTTAATGGGCTTTTTTGCTACAGCTGCCCCAGTGTGGTCCTGGACCAAGCAGATGATGTGTTTGAAGGAACTGGTTGCAAAGAAATTAATCTGAATATACCTGCATCTCCTACAGAGCTTGCCAAACATTCAGTAACACAGATTTCTGTGAAATTGTCGTTACTCTACATCAAAACAAATTGATGTAATTTAGATGTATCCTGTTTGTGCAGTTTGTTCCAAAATATTTTTCATGTGTTCAGTTTTTTAACAGAAATATTGGAAGATCTTAGGTTCAAAAAATCCCTGGAGGAGTTTTATGGAAACCTAGAGGCACCCGAGGATGTGTTTGTCCCAGTGAATTTTTAGTTATGGTTTAGTTTATGATAATCAGTTCTCCCAGAGTGAGAATTTATTTAGTCGTATGTTGTGAACCATCACAGCTACAGGCTGAAGCCTGTGTGATGCCTTTCCTAAAAGATGTTGTTACAGTCATTTTATGCCTTAGATTTAAACCAAAGGGTTTGTACTGAGGGGTCTTGGTGAGTTAGTTATGAAGACCTCAGCGGCTTGTCCCAGCAATTCTGAGCTCCAAACTCAGGATAAGTAATGAGGCCATATTCAGCATGTGTGAAGAGTCTGAGATTAATGCTTGTGAGGGACAGGGGGCTTTGCTGCCTGTGACAGTTCTTTGGTATTAACTCCGGCTTTTGTGCCTGCCTTTGCAACTGATATGGTCCCAGGTGACTGTAAATTCGGCTGATAAATTTGAGCATCTTTGTGCCCCAGTGGCAGTGCTGAGGTTGTGGCACAGCGGCTGTTGTGGCAGAGCGGCCCTTGTCTCTCCTGGTAGGATCCTGCTCTACATCCATCCTGCAGCGCAAGAACTAGTGTTTTATGATGCACCATCAGGAGTTAATGGAGCTTCCTGTGGTTACAAGCAGCCTCAAAGGATAAAGTTGTTGTTCTCACTGTGACCTCTCTAGATAGTTTAGTAGGGCATCATCATAATTTTGTGTCCTTTTTTATCCTTATGCTGGCCCCTAAATTTTCTCTTCATTGATCTGTTTCACAGGTCGCAGCAATTTGCACGTGATCTACAGTAGAGAAGATGAGAAAGGGAGGCAGAGAGAAAGCCACAGGTAAAAGCCTCTTGCTTACACCAACTGCTTCTGAAGTGCATATATTTTTTTGTGGATTCCACATTATAGACGATGTCATACTTTCTGTCACAGCAGAGCAGTTTCAGGTGTTGAAGGCCTGGTACCTCCAGCTGTCTCTGCTCAACTTCTGGAATGAAGGTTTCTTCATGGTGAAGGAAGTTCATGTTGCTTTGCTGATGAATTTGCTTGAGCTCCAGGTGAGCTGCTGCCTCTTGTGGAAACAGCCCCATACACTTGCAGGGGTGAATTGAATGTACTCTACCTACGCAGTGCCCATTTCTCAGTGAAGCTATGGTTATATGATAGGAAGACAAAATCATATGTGACCTATACCCTCGGATTTTTTGCTAGTACACCCATTATTGCTTAAAATTATCTTCTTTTCCATCTGTGAGGGAAGGAAACCAGTACCAATGGTTTCTGAGATGAGAGCAGCAATTGGGCCAGCAGTGCTTGAGTCTGACAATCTGGCTACCTGGACATCAGCACCTTTTTTTTAAAGTTTTTCGGCTTCCTGGACCCTGCTCATCTGTCTGGACTTAGGGTACCATAAGCAATGAGCTGTGTTGCCTTATGGAGCACAGGTGGTGGTGGTTGTTCCTCTTTTCACGCTGTGAAGACAGTTGATGTAAGCAGTGAATCTGCCATAGAGGGCATTGAGAGGTTCTCTATTCTTACTCCTGTATTCATTGGGGGTTATGTGACACCAAATACAAAGTTTGTCAAAAGAGATGAGTTACCACAAACTGAGGAGAATGGTGGCCCCACAGCCATGGGACTAACAGGGCTGGGGAGGAACCAGCACCTCATGGCTTTCATTGAGCTCGTTAGGTGCGGTATGAAAACACAAAGACAAAACACCAATGGTGGTGTTGGTGAGCTGAAGGAAGTGGCTAGAAGACACAGCAGCTTTTTCATGGCTGCTGGTTGTGCAAGGCGATGATTGGGTATGGGAAAAGTGTTTGGTTATAAGAGTAACAGAAGTGATAGCGCTGTCTGCATTGCTTGCAGCAAGTGCTGAAATGCTTCTCTTCAGTACAGATGTTGTCCTGGCTGGGCCCATACTGTAAAGTATGTGGCTACATGCTGAGATTGTTCAACAGCACGACTGCTGTGGGGTGCTGCAGTGGACTTATGAAATACTTCTATGCTGGGGGTATTCACTGACTGCAGGGAAATTTCTGGCTAGGATTTAAGATTTTTTTCCATTAAATTATGTGCATAAAACCACAAGGGAAGTTCACGAGAAGACATGGGTTGGATATGGCCACCTGTGAGACAACCTCTGCATTGGCATGACCCTACAACTGTGGGTATGGGTGGGCTCACCCCCCAACAGCTGGGGGAAGAATAATCATGACTCTCTCACAGGAATCACACACTCTTGTGTGGGAGATGTGCCAGTGCTAATGAGGGGGAGTGGACAGCCCCTCCGTCAGCATGTGCCTGGTGCTAATGATGCTTAGGATGTCCGGGGATGAGGAGCCTAAAGGGCTCCTGGGACCCCGTGCACCTCCCATGGCAGCACGAGTCCTCTCCCAGCCAAGGGAGGATGGAGTCAGGGCGAGCTGTGTGATGCGGTCCATCCCACAAGTCTGCCTTCCTTCTGCATCACTGGCACCACTGATTCCTCTTTGGGTACCTCCTGTGACGTGGATTCACCTCTTTGCTTGGGAGCTGCTGGTCTAGAACAAGAGAGGAAAAGGTCGAACCTTGATCCTGGCCAAAACTTGTGTCCAAGTTTCCCGTATCCCAGTTTAGCTTCAGCCACTGCCGTCGCAGGCTCCCTGTGTCACTTACAATATCTCCTCTGGATCTTTTGGAACTGAGCTAAAAGATGTGCTGGTATTGATTAATAGCATGTTTTTAAAACTTTCCACTCTACAACTCAGAGCTAACAAGATAATGGACGTTGTGATTCAAGAATTCTTAGAAAACCTTGATTTTCACTTTCTTTTTTAGAATATTTATTCATAATACTGTGATAGTTGCCTTCAATCAGATGTAAAGTACCCACAATTCTAATTTCCATTTCTGTTCCTTAATGCCAAGTATTGGGTGGTGTAGAAGACCGTTCAAACAAAGATCTTATCATTGTGTCATCAGCATAATGGGGTCACCCTAAAACAACCAGTGTTTGTGAGCAAAATGTGGTGGGGGCATTAGGTTGTGTTTATTCGATTTAAGCATCTAAATCCAATTTCGACATCTGTTGTGTCATGTTTAGCTTTTAAATTAAGCTCTCAGGAAAATTAATGTTACGAGTGCAGTAAGGTGATTACAAAATTATTGTTCCCCAAGATGCATGATTTATGATGTTTTTAATGCTGCGTTCTGCAGGTTGTAACAGGAGAAGCCAGGCAGAGAAGAAGAGATGTGCAGAATAAGGAGCACAATAGACACGTTAATTAAGAGAGCTTAAAGAGCACGGGAAGGAAACGATTATTCCCCTTACTGGCATTTGATATCTTAATGCCCAGTCTTAATGCCTGTAAATCGGGGCAGGCTTTTCTGAAATGTGGGTGAGCAGGGAAATGGGAGAGATTTGTAGAAGAGGTACTCAGCGTTATTAGCTTCATACACCACCCTACAGGTGCAGTTTTAATAGGAGGTAGCTGTTTTAATAACAGGAACAGGAAAGATTTGCAGAAAGACTTCTCCAGCGAGCACACCAGTCCTGGGGTAAGGTGTAGGAAGCAGTAGTGGCCAACCTCTGAAAGTGGCCAAACTACTGAAGTATCTTAATTGTTGGGCATATTCTGTAATTTTGACTTTCTTTTGTAGCCAGTGCAAGTGTGGGAGAGAAAGCCTTGGAAGATTGTCTGAAACCTAGCACAATAAATAAAATGCCTGTGTGCTGCTGGGAAGATGACTGGTCTATACATAGTTGAGTATAGTAAACAAAATTAGACATGAACATAAAGCGTTTACTGCTTGCCAGTTTAGCCTTTGCTGTTTATGCTGACATGTCTCTAATCTTTGGAGGCTCAGACTACAGAAATTTTTGCTTTATGAATATTTCTCTGAGCCATATCATAGAGGTGGAATTGTGGTTATATGCCGCCTATTGCAACTTATCTGTATACAGTATTAATGACGATATCTCAAAAATAATAGAAAGCTTTAGTGACTAGCTAGTTTTTTAGAATATTGGCAATATACTTTAATATCAAATATTCTTTCCTTGCCAAAGCAATGACGCGTACTAATACTGTGGAACATCTTTATGTGTTTTCATTGTTATATGTTTGACATTTATCCTTCCTCATCTTGAGAAATTCTGTTGCATCCAATAACACACATCAAGACATGGAGGGGAAAAAGCTAGCAATGGTGGCAATGAAAAAGAAAGCAATTATTTGTATTTAATTTGCTTCAGGGATCAATGAACCTTCTATCTCTGTGCCATATAATGTAGCTGAATGTTCGTTTTATAAGTTTTTAACTGGTACTCTGGGCAACTGAACAAACCTTGTAAAAATTAATAGATAGGACCTAAACCAAACCCAGGACTGGAATTTAGAACAGTCATATAAAAAGAAAACCAAATAAACCCTAAATCTTAGAAGGACAGATGAATATTACAGTACTTTTTGTCCCTGGTATGAAAAGGACAGGAATTTGTATTCCACTAATTTACAAACCCCTAAATGATATAAGGTGGGGTCTTGAAAAACTCCAATGAGTAATGTAATGACCTGGAAAGCTATTTAGTATGGACAAATAAACTACTTTTGTATAATAATTACTTATGCATTGTAGTAAGTGATGGGCTTCAAAGCAGATGACAACACTAATTAAATCTGCCCTCATCCCTGTGAGGTAAGTAGTAGCAGTCAAGTGTTGATTGCTCCAGAATGGGCCCTGGAGGTAGCAGAAGTCAAAACTTTTTATGTGGCTAAAATGATACAGCACAGCCATGCACTGCTCTGACTCAAACATCTCCATGTGGTTTCTCCATTGGAGCTATTTGGAAATCCTAGCCAGTTTGCAGCAATACTGCATGACTTACACTGTACTTATAGGAACTTCCAGTCTCCAAATTCTGCAGTATATTTTAGTGGACAAGATTGTGAAGTTCAGTGGCCTTGGATAGCTTTTCAGTGACTAATCTTGCAGTGGTACCAGCTAATATTGAGATGCAGTGTCGTGTTACATGTAATTCCCTGTCATGATGAGATGATACCAACAGTGTTGGTTCCACTAACCAGATCACCATCAACCATCCATTCCTTCTCTTTGCCTTGTACTGGATCTTGTAATCAGCTGATTTTACACAAGAAATGTGTCAGAAGCACGTGGCCAAGGGTACGAGGTTGAAGTGTGGGAATTCTTCCTGTGATGGGAAGCCAATTGCTTTGGATCAGTGTGACATCAGATCAACAACTGGTCTTCAATGTGTGTAAAAGGAAGTAGAGCCTAATTATTAGAAAATAGGGAGAGTTATCCTTAAATATTATCTTTGTCTTCCAAGGCAGGGCCTAAGCACATGTCAATTTTTCCACCTTGAATTTGAACAAAGAGGTTGCACAAAACCAAAATTCAGATAAAACTTCAGTAGGATATTTTCAGTAGGGATGAAACTCAGTAATGATTTCTCTTCCCCTTTTCTGGTGCAACATAAGAAAATAGAAGAGGTGAATCTGTAAGACATTCACACATCCCCTTACTCCATGGCAGTTTGGTGGCACAGAGGACCTCCTCTACATAACTGTGAGCTAGTGAATATGATCCGCTGTATGACCGCATTGCCCGAAATTTCACAGTCTTCCTAGATGTTCCATTCTGATACTTCTCTATTCTTCCTATTAGAAGATTTTTTCTAATATTAACATACTGTCTCTGCTTGAACTTCATAGAATCATAGAGTCATAGAACAGTTTGCGTTGGAAGGGATCTTTAAAGTCATCTAGTCCAACCCCCCCTGCAATAAGCAGGGACATCTTCAACCAGATCAGGTTGCTCAGAGCCCCATACAACCTGACCTTGAATGTTTCCAGGGATGGGGAATCTACCACCTCTCTGGGCAACCTGTGCCGGTGTTTCACCACCCTCAGTGTAAAAAAATTTCTTTCTTCTATCTAGTCTAAACCTATCCTCTTTTAGTTTAGAACCATTACCCCTTCTCCTGTTGCAACAGGCCGTGCTAAAAAGTTTGTCCTCGTCTTTCTTACAAGCCCCCTTTAATTCAAGCTCATTGCTCTCTGTCTTGTCTCCAGAGTCCTGAGGTGTTGTTTGTTTTATTCCTCTTTTACTGCATTTTTTCACATATTTGAAAGCTGTTGTCATGTCTCTCTTGAGTCTTCTCTAAACTCAGCGCTGCAGATTGTACTCTTTTTCCATCAACGGCTGTGTAGTCCCCAGTCTCAAACCAGACCATGTTTTTTCATGGTTCTTGCTTTGCTCTCAGTATCTTGTTCTGTCCTGTTATTTGTGCTAATGACCAAAACGCATGCTTTGTAGAGTTTGTTCACAATCTGTGTAATGCCCGTATATGACTTGACCAAGACATATACAACCTACTGTCCTCAAAGCTATTTGCCTGGACTTCTGTGGTTTTTCTTGCTTTCAGGATGTGCTACGTACAGAGCAGTTTCCTTCAAAGGTTACATTTGCATTATCAGCAGAGAATATGGAAAACGGCACAATTTTGGTTGATTACAAACTACAGATTCACTAACCGGCACTGTAATTCTAATTGCTTCTTTCTGGGTTCTTCCATAAAGTTTACCAGCTAATTTGCACAACCATGTTCAGCTGTGAAAAGCTATGGCTCAGTCAGAGGCTGCAACAGCTTCCTCTTTTCTTTGTCTGGAGCATCTGTTATGATAGAATAGTAAACAATTTCTTTTTCTGAATAATTCCGAATAATTCATCCAGTGTAATTCACTCCAAGGAAATCTTAGATAGCACACACATGCCTTTTGTTCTTCTGCAGCTTCCTACTATTAAGAATATGTCTGATTGTTGTGTGTGATGCTAAGCGGAATGTATTAGCCAAATGGAACGGGAGCCTGTCGATGGCGCAGAGTGGCTGACCTTTATTGATGCTAAAAACAAAGGAACCTCCAACATTCAAACCAAGTGTTCTCGGAAACATACAGTAAACTTTCTTTTAAATCCAGTTTTCACCGAACAGAGTGGGGGAAAAGAGAGAAGCAACTTACCTCTTCATGCAAGAATAATTAAGCCCTAAAGGAAAAAAAATGCTTTTGTGGGACTAGGGGCATCAATGGCTCCTGTACTATTAGCTAGGACAAGAATGCCGTCATCATTGGGTGTCAGTGTGCTTGAGTATATACAACTTATCTCAAACTATTTTCAATAAACATTAAAATACTGTTCTGTGAACAACTCTGACCACAGAGATCTTGAGATCATGGTACATTTTTCACCTTAGTTCTTTATCAGTGTTCATTTCTCTGATGCTTCTACAGGAAATAGTACAGTTTAAAACGGAGAGGGAAGAAGTTACTCAAAGAGTATTCAAAGAGCTGGACAATGCGAGGGGTTTGCAAAGGAGCTTTTTGGGCTACAGGCCGATAATTTATAACTAACTTACTGGTGGAGTGCTCTCTTGAAATGAGAGGGGCTCTACAATATAGGGAAGGAGTGTTTGGAGTGCCTTGTAGTCCAGCGCTGAGAGGAATAAGCTGGTTATATGGGTGCTAGTGGATGTAAAATCAGATAAAACCTCATGTTTTTGTTTCTGCAGCCAAGCTAAATTCCAGCCCTTCCTGCAAATGAAGTCAAAGATTCGCAAAACTTAAGCCAGAGAAGACAAGTCAGAGTTGACTTCTGAACAGAGTGTGAAAGGAAGGGATGTTTTTTAGGACCATGTAGCACATCTGGGTACTTAAGCAATTAAGTGCTGCACCTCACAGCCAGATGACCAATTTTGAGTTGCTCAGCTGTTTTAACGGTTATCCCAAACAACGACAGGTATTTACAGCATGCAAGAAGCTCACTATAGAGCTCCGGCACACAACAGGCAGTGCACCCTCCGGAGCCACTGGACATGGCCACACTGGATGGTCATCGTATCTCAATCGGAGTATGCTAGGTGATAGTAAAAGAACAGGACTACGTACAAAAAAATGTTCAGCTTTCTGACAAGTGAGACAGAGCAAAGCTGCAATAGTCTGCCTTAAAACCGATGCCTCATATTCTTGCAATTTAGGAGAGGGTAAATGATGGTGTACCAATATTTTGAAGAGAATATAATATTATTTAGGTAGAATTTACAAAAGACTATGAGGAATTCTAGACACCTAACCAGGACTGAGTGACTTGGGCATCACAGTGACAGTTAAAGTTTACAGTATCACAGTATCGTCAGGGTTGGAAGGGACCTCTGGAGACCATCTAAGTCCAACCCCCCTGCCACAGCAGGGACACCTACAGCACGTTGCACAGGACGGCATCCAGGCGGGTTTTGAATGTCTCCAGTGTGGGAGACTCCACAACCTCTCTGGGCAGCCTGTGCCAGTGCTCCGCCACCCTCAGAGTAAAGAAGTTCCTCCTCATGTTAAGATGGAACTTCCTGTGCTCAAGTTTGTGCCCGTTACCTCTAGTCCTATCACTGGCACCACTGAAAAAAAGCACCCTCCCCTTAAGTACTTATAAGTATTGATAAGATCCTCCCTGAGCCTAAACTAATCCCCCCTAGACTAAAAAGCCCCAAGTTCCTGAGCCTTTCCTCATAAGAAAGATGCTCCAGTCCCCTAATCATCTTTGTAGCTCTTTGCTGGACCCTCTTCAGCAGTTCCCTGTCTTTCTTGAACCGGGGAGCCCAGAACTGGACACAGTACTCCAGATGCGGCCTCACCAGGGCAGAGTAGAGGGAGAGGATGACCTCCCTCGACCTGCTGGCCACACTCTTCTTGATACACCCCAGGATGCCATTGGCCTTCTTGGCCACCAGGGCACATTGCTGGCTCATGAGCATCCTGTTGTCCACCAGGACTCCCAGGTCCCTTTCCACACAGCTGCTCTCCAGGAGGTCAGCCCCCAACCTGTACTGATGCATGGGGTTATTCCTCCCCAGATGCAGTACCCTACACTTGCCTTTGTTGAACCTCATCAGTTTTTTTTCTGCTCAACTCTCCAGCCTGTCCAGGTCACGTTGTATGGCGGCACAGCCTTCCTGTGTGTCAGCCACCCCTCCCAGTTTTGTATCATCAGCAAACTTGCTGATGGTACACTCTATCCCTTTGTCCAGGTCATTGAGGTAGATGGTAGATGAAGATTTATTTTTGATAAAGGCGGGACAAAGCTATGATCTGAATCACCCATGTGAATGATAGGGATCTAAATTAATGGTAAACACTCAAGAAAAAAATAATCATCAAACTGTGGATGGCAATTCAGTAGAAACAGCAGTCATGAAATAGCAGCTAATCTTACAGTTGAATAAGGAATTGGCTGGAAAAATTGGCCTCTAAGTTCCCTAAGAACTAAAGCGGTAAGTAAAAATCTAAACAATGGAAATTTGCCTTTTAAAGAGAAGCATAACTGGCAGCCATGTTTCACATCCCAAGTCCCATTTGCTCACCGGGCTGAAGGCTGTGCTGAATTCCTGCCACAGGCATCCTTTGAATTTCCTGAAGTCACTTAGGGATGTGTCCCCTGCGAGTGTGTGATTGAGTTTTGAGACCATTGTGGCATCTGCCAATCAAGAGAGCGAGGAGCAGCTCAGCTGGACTCTCGTTCTCCACTGCCATATTCCAGTTTTCTTCACAGGTGCTGGGGAGACTTGGGTGAGGTATTATCTCTGCCTTTGACGGGCAGTGTTTCGCTGCAGCGTTCCAACTGCTGTTCCCATTGACTGTGTGTGGTGGTGGGCTCACACCCCAGGTGGAAGATGATCCAATTTTCTCTTCACTCAAACTGCTCTGCAGGTGAGGAGAGCTGGAAAAAGGTGTTGCTTTCTCCCACCCTTTTGGCTTTGCTCTGTAGAAAGGGGGTTTCACAAAAAAACTTAGAGTTAGGACACTGTGCTCCAAAATGCCTCTGGCACTGCTGGCAGGTTCCTTCAGAAATTGCTTTTTAGTATGTGGCTCAGGCTGTGCACGCAGAGATTGGACGTGCCTGGCGCAATGGGACTCCCTTGGCTGGGGCCTCTGCACGCTGGTGTTATGCAAGTGACAATATTTTGCTTTTGCTCAACTTCTACAGCTCAGTTCCTACAGGCTGCAATAATAATCCTGATATTTTAATAAGATCTCCTCATAATCTGTTACATTAAACCTGAATACATCACTTACAGAACAACAGAGGATCTCTGTTTTTGAAGCCTCCTGACAGATAAATGACGGACATGATGCTAGAGATCTCAAGACAAGGAGTGTGAACCAATTTTCTATATTCAATTTACTTTGATGAGAGATTAAATTGACGCTGCTATTGCATTGATTACAGAGGTTTGGGAAGAACTTCTGTCCTGCCTTATTTCTACAGATACTTGCTTTGAATGACCCTTCATTAACAGTCCGCGTGGAAGCGAACGATTGTATCCTGGGAGGTTTCTGTCTCTCCTACCATCTCATCGTTGCTTCATAAACCTTAAGCGAGATCTTTATGTGTAGTGGGACTTGAGAGTTGCAGCCTGCCAGAAATGAAATGTTCCTCCTTATTTTGCCCCAGGGAGAACTTGTAGGTAACTTCTCTCTACCTTCAGACATGATTATTCATCGCATGGCAGCATTGAGGGATTTCTGGGAGAAGTCAGATGTTACCTCTGCAGGAGCTGGGACTGCTCATGTGAACCAGTGTCACCACCTCAGTGCAGTAAGCGTGAGTCATTTTCTCCATGTAACACAGGAAAGAATTTATGTAGATAATTGCAAATGCTGCTAAAATGTGAAAGTATCATATTTTCACCCTTATAAGATGATGTCTGTATTCCATCTGATACAGGAGGCATATTTCAAAAGACATGTTCGGAGTCTTATCAGTCATTAAGTGAAGTACTTCCAAAAAAATTACATTTCCCTTCAAAATCAGGTGTCATTCCTTGTGCAAAATGATGTTACGTCAAACTCTTCTAACCTGGTAAATTTGAAAATTCATTCAAACTTTGATTATGTTGAATGACCATAGCCATCTCTTCTCTTGCATCTGAAAATACAACAAAACCTTACAAAATGAATACATGGAGAGAACTGTTTTTATTTTTCTTGAATGTATGCAGTTGTATCAGAACTCAGCAACATGAATATATGCCAAAAACAAACAATAGCACAGTTTGTAGGGTTTTTTTGTATCATGTCTAGTGAGATTTTTATTGATTAAATTTAATGCTCAAAATAAACAATCAAATAAGCCAGGTTATTTCACTGAAATAAAAACCAATGCTTACAGAGTCTGGAAAATATTTTGAAATTACCTTTCTATTTTTACTGGCATGTACGTCTTAAAAAAATGCAAGTTTCTTGTTGCTTCGCTGATATATTTAGTGGCAGTATGAACATTTAGTGATAATAATTGCTTGGCAACCCAATTTGCCTCAAATTTAGGAATGTTTGTTTTTGCAGTCCTCTCTGCTGAAGCCAGCATTGTTTTAAAATTAACTCTATATACTTGCACGTATTGTGTTTTGCATGTGGGGCAAGGTGTACTCTACAATCCACCTGTTAGTTTGTGTTATGATCATATTGCAGTTATCTGCCATGGGAGATTTGAAAAGCTCTTTTTCTGGGCCACTGGAACAAACCTTGTGGTATTTTTAGCCTGACCATGACAGAAATCTGTAAAGGAAACAGCACTGCTATGCCTGAGGTTAGTTTTGCCATGGTAAGTCTTGCTGGAGCCTGACAACGTGGAGAAAATGTAGTTCCTTTTTGTGGGGACTAATTGCTGTTTGGGAAGACAACTGAAAGTGAAAATAATGACGTTTATAACATTTTTTATTTTTATTGCTGCTATTAGTAACTCCAGTTGTGCAGTCTGCAAGTAAAATAGTGAATTCTCAGGGAATTTGTCATAAGGAAGGACTGGCAGGTTGGACCTGAAACGTTGCTTGTAGGAAGGGAAATATGTAAAGCATTTCCTATTTGTCACCTGGCATGGTTCTGCCTGCGCAATACATACTCTACAGAATTAATCACACTGTTGTTCCAGTCCTCTAACTTGTGGCACCAGAGGTACCTTACTGGGTTTGTAGCCTATCGGAAATCTCCCATGTGTCAAGCTTAAGCACCAGACAAAATAAGAAAATACTTAATCTGAATGTTTGATCTAAGAACTACTGGCTCCTTCTGTGTTGACAGTAAGCACTGTTCTCACCTATCACTTTGTATCTAAAGAGAGAGAAGCCGGGATACCAGTCCTTGAATGTAAATGCTGTTATAGAAATAATTATTGTGAAATATTTAATTTTTTTCCAATATTTTATGGTATTTTAAATCAAAACAATGTACTGAAATTAATACAAAGTTGTGTCATATTTTGGATTTTTTTTTATTCAGTCAGGAGAATTCACGCAACTCTTCAGTGCCACCTTTACCCTGCTAATGCAGATTTTTTCTTTGAAATTTATGGTTCAGATGTTTGCTCAGTTTTGATTTACTTAAGACCTTATTCTTTCTTGATTCTCCTGCAATGCACTTACAGCGAGCCCCTTGACTGGAACCTGTCTTGACACACATGCCAAGGCTTATGCTTTTCACTGCCTTGACCGCGCGTGTGCTATATAAGCTCCTGAAGGTAACCATTTGAAAGCTTGCCTCTTTATCTTATAATTAGTTGCATAAAATGGCATTTAATTAACTTTTCTTTAGAAATCCTGCTGTATGCCATAGAAGCTCAAGGTGCACTTAAAAGATGCTCAAGGTCACAAAACATGGATTTAGTAGCTTAACTGAGTTGTTCAAACATAGGACTTTTACAGAGTGAACTGGGCTGTGCACACCCAGGTAGGTTGTTCACTTTGGAGCTGTAATCACAGACAAGAAGGTGATTTTCTCAGGGCATTTCCAAAATTTTCCTTGAAACACAGGCTAAGCTTTTCATGGCAAGTTTCATCCATTAACTCAGCTTGTAAATTGTTAAGCCTTACAGCTTGTTAATCTTTTTCCTTCCTTAGTTTTTTGTTTCTTCAAAGTAGTAGTTACAGACTGGAACCTACAAAGTGCTGAGCACTGTATTCCCCATCAAGCAAACGTCTTAATGTTAATCATGCTCTGAAAAATGCTGCCAGATTGGAGCTAAATCTCTGCACATCCCCTGTATTTCTCCAGCTGGGCGCCTTTTTCATTCCTATGAAAGGATGGATGTGCTGCTAAGACATTGAGCTTGGGCTGGGGGGATTCAAAGTCCAGTTTGATCTGCTACAGCCTCATTTAATCATGGCTTAATTTTAAAAAAACGCAGATGATAAATATTTTGTCTTTTTGATTCTGAACTCTTGGGATGGTGTTTATTTCTTAGCGATATAAGAACATTAAGACCTTATTTTCGGATCTTACGGTGGGCTGTAAATAACGCCTATCACTTACGGGGCAGACATTTAACCCCTGGGCTGACTCTGATTAGGATTCCTGTTACCCAGCTTTGCAGCAGAAACGTCTTGGGAGGGCTTCTTCTCACTGGCTCCGTACAGCACTGTGTAATTGCATAGCAAAGAGTATTGATGCTTCAGATGAGATTTTATTCAAAGCCTTGTACTTCCAGATAGGTAAAAGAAGGGTGAATTTTAGATTGTCTTTACACGCCTTCGTTGTCAGAAAGGCAATGCTTTAGACGTTTTGAAAGATTAATTCAAATAATGAACATTCATTATGTCTACATTTTAAAGTGCCAGCTTCCAGCATCTGCTTGAGTGAAAGTATATCTCACTTTTTATCTCTACCTTTGTTAGTAATTGTCATAATTGTAGAGTACCGTCTCATTTTTTGCAATTTTGTATATTATCTCTGTACAATTCTTCCCAGTTGAGCTCCATATTGCCCCTTTCTCATTCGTTTCATTAAACACTAAATCAATGAACTTTAAGCATGCCAAGGTTAGTAATGTGGCAAAGTAGTTATCCATTAAACATCCAGGCAGTGAATCTACTACCTATCTCTTTTGAAGAGGTTATAATATGCCATACAATTAATTATTCGGAACTTGAATACACTTAATTCCTGTGAATTGCAAGATGGAACTATTAGTAGAAAACATTACGCCTCCATTATGAGAAGGAAAGCGATAGCTTTTTAAGGTTTAAAAACCTTTTAGCGATCTCCGATCTACCTTGCCAACACAGCATCTTTTGTGAAAGGTTTTTGCTCCTAAAGACAAGCTTGCGTCAACTGTTCTGATAACAGTGATTTACGCTCGCTGTGTTGCCTATCTGTCTGTCAGCGTATCTACATATGAGTTAGTCTGTTCTTCTCAACGCTTTTCACAAACTCTGCTTCCCTTTTCAGGCCAAGAGGCAAAAATCTGATAAGCGTCGTATGAAGCAGCAGACTGCTAAACTGATGGTGGGTGAGTGAAGGCTGCAAGGCAGGACGGAATTACCTTTCTGTTGGCTGCCGTTTCTGGAGGCGCTTCTTCAACACCAGCAGAAGTGGGTGGTAAGAGGCCAAAAGACATCTCCGTGCTAATACACCAGGCAGCAGGTATATTAGTGAAAAAAAAACCAAAGAGCATGTGTGTGCATGTATGAATAAATCTATGTTAATTTTAAGAGCCCTGTTTAAACTTCCGTCCGTGAGATGGTGCAGCATTTTGCAGTTGCATATGATACTGTTGGTCATGCTTAAGCTGTTGTCCTCTTGGTGTTACTCACATTTGTGCTTATATGACTGAATAAAAATGGGGAGAATAGATCCTGAAAGTATGGGCTCATCTTAACTAGCTCACAAAGCTATTGCTCTGCAATATTCCCAGGATGGAAGGCAGCAACGCTTTGTGGGTAATATGTAAAAATATAGTTATAAATAACCATTGGAAGAGTTAGGACAAAGCTTGTAGGTGGTATTGTTATTTTAAAAGAACCCTACATGGTTTTCTTTGGCTGTTTGCCTGTTGTTAGTTCATTCGCAGAAATTGTTGAGATACATATAATTTAGACATCCATAAATACCAAAGTATAAGAGGGTGAGGTTATTAAAATTATAAAAGAATTTACATTAAAATACATAACTGAATGCTGTTACAGATGAAAAGTGAAAGGACTCTTCATTCATATTAGGTTTTTCTGTCATATGCTGCAGTGTCTGTAAACATCCTAAAGGAGAAAATGGTTTCTTTTGTTTTGATGCATTCAGTATGGCCTTTTTGAGAGGGTTTTACAAAGCTGAAGGGATCATTTCAATGTATTCTTATGCCATTTCAATTTCAGAGTGTATATTCCAGATTTTCTCTTATTTAAGTTTCCAGTAAACCTCTTCTCAATTTTTTTTTCAAAGAAGGCGTCCATAAATTGTTTTAAAACAACGTAATGAAGGGCAGTGTTGCCTGTGACATCTTTCACATGCATACCCAGCTGTTCTGTTGTCTTTGCTTGTTATCATCCGTCACCAGATGATAACAGAATAGTTGTGGAGATACTGATTGTTTAATTAATTGGAGGGTAGGGTTTTTTTTTTGTTGCTTTTCTAAGGTCCTGGTTTGTGGTGGCAATTGCAAGCAGTGCTAATATAATACATCTTTTATGGTCTTAACGATGTGGGCTTTTCTTTGCTACACATAATTAAAATTCATGAGGTAGTGGGTTAGGAGATATTAGAAGAAGGTCCCTGTGCAGAAATGTTATATACTGCAATATAATTAATAGAACAGCAAGTCTTTAAAGTTAACCGTTGTACTTTATTTGGCCATTTAACGATAACTTTCAAATAGAAGTGCAGAGGGCTGAGAGCAGCCTGATTTTAAAACCAAAGCATCCCTTTTGAGACAGATCCTGAACAGTTATAATCATGGATAAGAATAATTAATTTTGCCTTAAATAAATCATTAGAAATCTAGAAAAGTCTCATGCTGATCTTGCTGTCTTAATGTTTGTTAAAAATGTACTAGGTACTGTGTCAATTCTTGTGATTTTCCCAAACCTGACAATATTTTCCCCCCAAAAATGAAGATTTTAATAATATGAAATATAGTGAATACTGCAAAATTCACAGGGTCTTGCGCATGTTCTAAAAATGTGTATTTACTAAAATGGGGTTAGACCTCTCTTAGTGCTCTTTGGTTCTGATACATTTAGCATTGTGGCAGAAGATGTGATTAACAAGGATGAACCAGATAGCAATTAGTCATTAGCAGTTAAGTGCAACATCACAGCCTTGCTCTTCACTCTGGATGTGGGGTAAAAAATGATCCATTGCCCTTCTGAATAGTCATCTCTTGATGTGACTGGTTTCGAGGTTTCACATGTTTCCAAAACGGAGAAGTCTTGTTAGTCTAGTTTCTGCTTCTTGCACTGAGACTGCAGGATCTGCTCTCAACCTCAGAGTATTTGTTGGGCATCCTAAGACCAGGAGACACTCATCCACCATGGACTTGTTCCTCATCAAAGATTTCCCAGTGGATCCTTGTGCCAGGTAGATGAGAATAGCCTTTTTTTCAGTTGTGCCCAGTGATAGGACAAGAGCTAACGGGCACAAACTTGAGCACAGGAAGTTCCATCTTAACATGAGGAGGAACTTCTTTACTCTGAGGGTGGCAGAGCACTGGCACAGGCTGCCCAGAGAGGTTGTGGAGTCTCCCACACTGGAGACATTCAAAACCCACCTGGATGCCATTCTGTGCAACGTACTGTAAGTGTCCCTGCTGTGGCAGGGGGGTTGGACTTAGATGATCTCCAGAGGTCCCTTCCAACCCTGACGATACTGTGATACTGTGATCCCACCCCTGAAGCCTACAGGTCCATCACTCCAGGCACCTACTTGGGGAATTTTCTAGGCTGGGGAGTTGCTATGCTGCTGGTTTAACCTAGCTGGTAATGACATAAGAGAACAGAAAAGATGCAATTAAATATACCTCTGTGCCACAAAAGCATTATGCTTAAAGCATTGAGAATTATACATCTTTGAAAATAACAAGAGATGGGAGGCTATCAAGTGTTCTCTCTCATTTCCTGAGTGCCTGGGCAGCATCTCACCTCTGTGTCCTTCTGACATGTGGCAGTGGCGTGCCCTTCTAGCTGAGGTTGGACTCTCACGTGTAAACAGGTCTCCGTCTTTCTTACATGCTGCTTTGGAAAGCTCCAACCATTTCCTACTTCTTTTTCACAGGGGAAAAAATTGCTGCAGAAGAATGAGAGTAATTTAATGTAATTGATGGATCTCAGCTGCTCTTAGAGATGGTCCTTCTGTGTCCAGTAGCTTTTCTGAGCTGGATAGTCACCTGGAAGGCAGTTCAGAAGGCTGCCTTCAGGCAAACTTAGGCATTTATCATATGATACAGATGTATTTTAATTTCATTTCTTTTAAGTTTTTATTTTGTGTATTCTGAAGGCCTAAGGTAAATAAAGCAAGTCTTATTTTGGCATGCATGTTTTAGCTGATCAAAACGTCAAACTGTCTAGCTGTCAAATGTCAAATAGTGCCAGTTTTGTACATGTGTTAAATAGCCCCAGTTCTGTGTATGTGTTAAATAGCCCCAGTTCTGTATATGTGACAGGCTTATAGTAGGAGAGGGAATAAAATTAAGCGACTTGACAGATTATTTTAAGATGTTGCTAGGACAGCTGAACATGTTGTCCAGCTTGTCACAGCCCAGAGCAGAGCCTGGCTTGCTGCTGCTGTTTGAAGTTGTGTGTTTGTGTGGTGGGGTGGGAGACGTGGGACTATCACTGGAGGCAACCTCTTCCACCATCAGACTTTGCCTGTTATTCCTTATTTCTCCCTTGTCTGGTGCAGGAAGAGCCTGACCCAGCTACACCCTGATCCTTTCCAGGAGCAGTGAACATTGCGGGAATTCTCCCGTCTTCCCTTCCTCATGCCCTTCCTTGCCGGGAGCTGCTGGGCTGAGGTTCACGTGGCCCTTCAAGGATGTTAGGAGAGTAAAATATGGAGCCACACACAGAATTAATGAAATACCATGTACAAGACAGTTGAAGGCAGTGTGCAAGTCAAGTGTAGGCCAGCCTGTGTTAGCAGAGCTCTGCGTTTTACAGTAAAAGGAATTGCATGAGCAGTTCACAGTGCATTATGTACCATGCACCAAAGCAACCTGGTATCTCCATCAGCTGCTGACAAGTGGTGCTTGGACACTTGCTAGTGTTAGTTCAACACTAAGACTGAAGTTAGATCAGTGTCCTTATTGTTCCTAAAAGAGCCTCATGTTCTCCAATGTTTTTTCCTTTAACTTTCTTTTCCAGTGTACTTAATTGAAGTTTTCACTTTTATGACTATTTGCCAGTGCCAAAAGCCAGTCAAATGTGAGGCACGATGCTAGGGAAGACAGTTTGCTGTGATGGAGTAACATGGTTGAAAGAACATAGAGTTTAAAAAGAAATAATAGTGCATCTTCCTTGTAGGGGAAAGCAAAAGAAAAACAAAACCAACACACACACACATATGACAATAGATGAGATTTGTGCCTGGAAATACCTTTTATCTTCCCACAGAGATCTCTCTCAATTCTTTCTGAACAGTAATAGGTTTAAATTGATCCAGGACAGCTTTACTAATGATACAATCCGACTTGCATCCCTGCTCTGTGTTTCTCAGCTGAACTAATTTGAATGCAAATCAAAGAAGTGACTGTTGTGCATAGGAAAGAACAAACGCAGTTTTAATCTTATTTGCATTGCAGGTGTTTTTAGCTATGGATTTAAGCGATCAACAATCTATATTTGGTTTGGAGCAAAATGACATATTCTGTGACATGTGTCACAAGTCAGATTCTTCTGCTGTAATTTCTAACCTCAGTTTTAAATACTGTCAGCATCATCTAGAATTTAGAAAAAAAAGGAGCAACTCATCACCATGCCAATTGAACAAAAAATGCTGTATGATTTAAATACCTATAGCTTCATCATTTACCCAGTTTTAAGCTTTCATTTGGCTAAGCATGAGGTTGGTGATTAAACTGGTGCATAATTATTAGCAACAGAAAGGCTGTTGTCAGATCGCACAGTTTTCTGACCAGGTGCAGGCTTCTCGGATTCAGTCGGAGCCTGCCTGTCAGTTTTATGAACAATCCAGCAAAACAAGTGACTGATTTCCTGTTATCATCGCAGAGGCAGTTTTCAGCAGATTGTCACAGTAAACCTCCGTTTCTGAATAGTGTAATGAACGTTCTGATGTTTGCAAAAGCAATTTTTTATATATAGACGTGTGTATAAAGTGTGAGTGTAAAAGCATTAACAATCTGATCCCGGTATCTGTCTCTCAAACTCTTTATCTGTATCCTTTAACTAATATCCACTCTAATGTCAAAGTCAATCAAACACTTTGTGATAGTGCAAACGGAACAGAAGCGTGGTCTGCTAAATTAATTCAATATGATGACGACTTCAAAAGATTAAATTTCTTTGCTCTGTTTCTCCAGCACACTTTCATGTTCAAAACCTACATGACTAATTTACCAAGTGTTTGTCCAAATCTCGAGTTTATGCAGAATAATGTAGGCTGTGCGTTGAAACAGCAACAAGTTTTTGCATCAGCTCCCTGCAAGGACAAACTCGTTCTGGATTCGGAGTGTCTCTGTGGGGGTTGAGTCTCTCATCTGTGCTGGTGCTGAGGTGCTGGCTCGCTGACTTACCCTGTAGAGTAGGGAGAGACCTGGCTGATGCTTTCTGTCATTCCTGACAAGGGGCTTGCTTACGCTCAAGTCTCTTCTGAGTACATCCCCCCTCTGCTTTTTTGTACTTGCTGCTGCTTCAATAATTTGCCATTGGTGTAGGAACCTGGATGAAGAGCAGGAGCCCTGTGGCACGAGGCACGGTGCGATCACAGGGCTCGTCCCTGGGCTCAGGCTCTAGCTTGTTTGAACATTGCCTGTGCTCCACCGTGGCTGGGTGGTGCGGGAGCTGTACTCTGCAGGCGCAGCACTGTGCCTGAGCAAATATGTGGCATCATGACGGAGAAGTAGCAGGTGCACGTAGTTATCTGGCTTTCGATCTGGAGTTGCTTCATGTCCTGCCAGGTCGGAGCAGACAGCTCTTGCTCTGGAGAGTGGCGGCCAATGTGGAAAACGGCACGCAGCTGGGTGGCCAGGCAGCTAAAAGAGGTCTCAAGTTGGTAACATTGGTTTGGACAAACTGGTTTTAGAGGATGAGACTCTGTTTTGCTTTCTTCAGTGTACCCGCACTTTTGTCACTTTCTCAATGTAATTGGCTACCTAGTTTTGCTAGATCGTTCTAAATACACGTATAGAATGAGCATCCAATCTAAAAATAAAGACTGTTCAGTGAGAAGAGAAACATTTTGTCAATGTGCTTTTAAAGTGTTATTCTGCGGGATGAAAAGTACCATGTTGGAGAAAGCAGTCCATAAACACTGTTTTCCTCTTTCACTATATTGTACTGTAAATTCGTTAGTGGACTTGACATTTCTACCCCTCCTTGAAAATATTCATCTGCTGTACTGATATTGGAGCTGAATTGATGCTGAAGCTTTCAAGTGCACCGTATTTGCCTGTGAAATAGAAACAACTAACCAGAAACTCATACACAATAATTATACACTAACAAGCCTGTTTATTCTTCATCTTCTTTCAAAATATGTGCCCTGTTACTCACAATTTTATAAACACAACAGTAAATAACTCTGAATGTTTTAAAAATAGGTCATAAAAGCAGTCTGATTTCACTTAATGCGTATATACAACAGTATGAAAGAGTGGGCTGCCTTCTCCATCACTGGAGGGAAACACAGCCCTAGCAAAGATGAGTAAGACCCTGCAGGAGAGCTAAGTCCTACAAGTGTTGGGGGAGGACATGTTTGGACTCAAAAAACTGGACTGAGATATAAAGACAACTTTAAATACTGATAAAAGGGGAGGAAAAAGTTTAAAATTATGTATTCATGAAATGGCTTAATCTTTTATTAATAACAACAGATTCTGATGGAGGTAATTTTAAAACTCGTATTTATTGCTCAGCCTAAGTTTTTGCTTGAAAAACAATGTCACTTTGTTAGTTTTGTGGTATTGTGTCAATATCATAATATTTTAACTGCCAGTACTATTGGAAATTAATATTCGCATTTAAACAAGGCTTCCTTCCCTGGTCGGAACAGGAAACCTTTCCAGTAAGAGTGGTTTTGCAGAGTTATACCCCTTTGTGAGTCCCAAGCGTCTTTGCAAGCCCAAAAGAAATTCAGTCACAAAGAAAGGACTTTCACCTGGATCTGGAGATGGGACCTTGGAAATGGGTTTTCTGTAGGAATTACCATTCTCAAAGAAATGGCTTTAGCACCTTGTTAAGGGAAGTATATGTCTGCTACAAATTCTGCTTCAACTCGTCAGCAACAAAAAGATGAAAGAGCAGACAAGTCTGGGAGCAGGGAGAGATTTATACCTTCTGATGTTCTCCTAAATACTCGTGTTTGTAGTGCTTCACTATTTTTCATGTAATATCCTTGCAACATCCCTCTGAAGTGGAAAAGAGCCATGACTCTCCTTTTACCAATGGGAATCTGAAAACAGGGAAGCCAAACTCCTTTGATTTGGATCAAGCAGCTTGCTTAAGGGTGCAGAGGAGGTTTGTGGTGAAATGGGGAGGGAAGACCAGCTGTCCTAAATCCCAGGCTACTGCCCAGGTGACTGGGCCATCTTGTCTCCTGGGAAACCGTTGGATCTGGCCTTTGGCTCTCATTCATTGATATTACAGCCAATAATATCCATCACTAATGCAGCATCTTCTCCTGGGCTGCACTGAGAGGGTAGGCTCTAAAGAAACTTAAACATTTTAAAAGCCCTGGAAGAGGTCGCCCTGGCACAAGAAGCCTTGTGTCCTGCTCATAGGTGGCTAATCCTCAACATATCTCAGTGAAGAGGGTGAAGGAGAGGGAAGTATTGGTTTGTTAGAACAGTAAGCTGGGTGATCCAGTTTTCTTAAATTCTGCCTGCAGCTGGAAGATGACAACCTCTAGGCTAACTTCTTTATAAAGTCAGTGGAGAGAGGTGAACCTTTAACTTGGGTGGCCCTGACTGTCTGCAGAGGTGTGTCTACCTTTGTCCATGGGATGCGTAGGAACTCCGTGGCCTTTGTTGATCACTGCATGGCTGGGACAAGGCTGCAGCACAGACATCTTGGTGTTGCCTACACAGGTTACGATGCTGGTGATATGTCTCTCCTTTCCCTGGCACGTTACGTAGCTCTCTCTGGGATGCTAACGGGAGAGATGGCAGCAGCACGTGGCTGCATGTGACCTCATGGCTGAGGCACCCACAAACAGTCAAAATACTTTGGTGTCTGTTTTTTGACCGAGAACTCAAAGTTCGGGTTTCTGATTCTCCTGTCCTTAGGGGTCCATAAATAGCAAGCATGCTGGTGTCCTGACTCCTGTGAACGCAGACACTGCACCTTGCCACAAACGCCTGCATCACACTGACCGTGAAATGGGAGAAAGTGAAGGGAACACCTTGCACCTACCTGAGCTGACAGAGCAAAACCTTCACTTGGGTGTTACCGGACTTCTGATTGCTGACCAACATCATCTTCCTCATACTATAGCATTTACTGTCCAAAGGTTACTCGATATGCTCAAAGATAATCTGTAAATACTTTAAACCAAGTGTTAAAAAAACCCATAGCAGGTGCTTGAGAAAAAATAGCTGACTCTTAATACATGATTACTATTATTTTTATTTCAAGGTTAGCATTATAAACAGAAGGTTTTGGTCATTTCTTGCTTAAGAAATAGCTGCCTTAATCAGGATTTCTTCCCTGCTTATTATTTGGGAGACAAGATGAGGGGAAAGTGGGAAAAGAGGGAAAGAGGAGGTTTGCTGTTGGCTTGAACTATTTTAACAGCTGTTTTCATTTCCTCTGCTTATTTGTTCCTGGGAAGAGATCAAGCATAAACAATCCCACTTACTTCTACCTATGTGAGCCAAAATACCAGGATAACTGTACCTGAAAGAGGAAGGGATGACTTTGCACACTTTTGCAGGCAGACGTGCCTGCTCCATACCAGAATCTATTGCTGACCTACTTCACTCAATACCAAGTTTTAAAGAGATGATTAGAGCGACACTGTATTTAACATATGTCAGCTGGTCAAGGCTAAGTTTGTCCTTTCTAGTGGCATCTTTTTGAGAGGTAGGGCGATAGTCACAGGTGTTATCAGAGGTGTATTTTCTTCTCACTTTAAGCCAAAAAAAAAAAAAAAGGAAAAAAAAAAAGACTTTCCAAACAAAAAGGCTGCTGGCAATTTTTCTAAGAGACACCATCAAACAAACAAGAAATTCAATTCAGTTTTTATCTCTTAATGCCAGAAAGCCAGTGAGGTTCCATTTGGGTCAAATGTATGAGCTCCCTGACTGGCACAACAAACAGAAATATTCGATGGATTTGTAATTTACCGTAGAAAATGACGGGTCTGATTGAAAATAATGATGTCTGACTGTGCAGGGTCAGTGAGTTGCCCTTTGTTAATGCACAGCTAACCAAGATCTACCATGCACAGATGTTGGAAAACCAATTAGCTATTCTAAGAAGCATTGGCAGATAAAATGTCCCGATTAATCACACGAAATATGCGCATTCCCTTATTTCTGTAACTCCTGTTTGAAAATGATCACTAATAGTTCTGAATGAACTCATTTAGTTGGTGAATATCCCAGCAGGATTTTTTTGGAGCCAGATATAATTTCAATATCATTTGATGTATTAATCCTTAGGAAAGAACATAGATGTGCATATAAACTGATGTCAAATATATTTATACATATAAAATGTGTATGTGTAAGCAACAAAAGAGGCTTGCTTACTCTGCGGTATATCATAAAAAGCTGAAGATCATTAAATTAGAATGACTACATTATGCTAATTTATTTTTTATTAGCAGCTTACTAAAACATTTTACTGCCAAATGTACTATTTTTTCCCTATATGTTATTAATGCAGACATGCTGGTATGCTAATGCATTAGTGTTTAAATAATTTAAACAATAGAGTTTTATCCAGCCTTCGGAATACTTGTTCTTCTAAAATCATACTTGTAAGAAGAATCCAGTTACTCTTTCAGTGTGTGGATACTAGATAATATGGAGTTTCTTCTTTTTCTCCACAGAATCAACAGGAAGCACATGAGAAATATTTTCCTGCAGTGAAATCACACTCAGTGTTTGGCAAAGCATGTTTTTTTATGCAGACAAAGGTGAGAGAGATCAAGAAGAAGAGGTAGACAAGAGGCTGGAAACCAGCTGAGGTGGCTCAGGAAGATGCACACACAGTGCACATCTGGTTACGGCATTTGAGGATCCCTTTCAAATAATAGTTTTGTCCAGCAAAAACACTCAATACACACCTGCATAACAGCCGCCTCTCCTAAAGAGGGAAGGTGTCTATTTACCATTCATCCACATAAAACCACTGCCCATTTTGTCTCAGCCTCTCCTCTTGGGCACAGGTCCTCCTTTCTCAAGTCAGGAGGAAGGAGAAACAAGTTACTGCAGCCCTTGTGAGGGTGAACTTCCCTGTCCTCCTCTTCTCATGAGCTCATGACTAGTGACTGGAGGGAAGCAGCACCTGTACTTCCCTCAGTTCTGGCTGCACCTCTTCGCTGGCTCTCAGAAAGGGGCTACCCAGAGAGCAGGGGCTGCACGTGCTGTCAGGCTTGGACCACGCTTCACAGAGACCTTTTTGGGTTGAAGGTTTCTGCTCTCCAGCCACTTGGTTGGGCTCAAAGTAGATAGGGGACAGCTAAGACAATGATGCAGAGAGCTCCCAATGGAAACATGTTGATTAAGACCAACCGCCTGTGTTTTCTTCTTGTTTCTCATGCTGAGGATTTGGCCATTCATGCATTTTTCTGCAGACATTGCTGAAGCACCCCATTTCTCTCCTTTATTTGAGCTGAACCTGGAGGCACACTGGGCTACCATCCAGCAAACAGCTCATGAACACTCACTAAAAATATGATCCAAACACATCTGTCCTGCAGATACTGTTGTGCAACAGAAAGAGCCTGCAGGCTGCCAGTTTCAACCTTGGAACCCAACTGTTGTCGTTAAGAAGTTGATTAAGAGTCTAACATTCAGTCCAGGGAAGAAAGCACATGGGGACCCTGTGGTGTCTACCGTAGCCTCCCACTCCACATGCCTCTCAGACAGAACATGGAGACTGTTTAGGCCAGGAGTGAGCAGATATAAAAATCCTAAACCCACCTCCTCCCTGTTCTTGTAGGCTGCCTTCAAAGGTCAACCACTGACGATATGTTGAGGGGGACATCCAGCATGTAAAGGTAAGGGTGAAAGTGGGTTCCTGCACCACCAGGACCACAGCCTTGTCTTCATTCATCTCACAGGTAGATGGCAGGATACCACTGCTCGTGCGCTGTATGTCTTAATGAAGTGTCACAGGACTTTGTTTGGATAAACATTGCTGTAATGTAAATAGCTCTCTGTCCTGGAAGGGGAGATGTTTTTCAAGCATAGCTGTTTTCCAAGCTATTTCTTAACTATGTGGGTGTCCGAGCTATGAGGAGAAAAAAAAAAAAAACCAGAGAATTTGAGCAGGTGCACATATGCCTCTGTGCTTGGCAATGGCTTTAAGATGTTAATGAAGTGATCCTTATTTTTGTTCAATAAAAACCTGTTCTTCGTATTTTTGCTATATAAAACAATACACAACATGAGAGAAAATATATTCAATTACGCCTCACTCTGCCTTAACATGAAATTGCTTAGTGTTATCTCTAATACACCTAGAAATGAAGAAGGAAAGTACAGATTGCTCTGTGCGAGGTCTAATTTTTTTGTATGCATTATATTAACTATCTCTGCCCAATTTTGTGATAATAAGGCAAATAAGGAAAAAGCCTCAGTTGAAAACCCCAGCATATAATCAGCAATTACAAGTGGGTAGTGCTTCATTGTAGGGTTTTTTATGGTCATTATGGATGGTAAGAGTCTTGTTTAAATATTTGAATATAATTTCCCAGAATCAGTTAGGTACCCTCATCGTAATGACTGTTGATGGAGCTGTTCGTGCACTTACTACCCTGTTTTTTGAGATTGTGGCATCTGAAATCTGTAATGTTGGCTTATCATCTGCCTCGGTACAGGGCTGCTTTCAGCCACAGGTGGATAATGAGGTCCTAGGGTGGTATCACTGTAGAGGAGCTCAGTAGAGCTATAGGAGCAGTGATACTTCTCCTATGGAGAGACTATAGCTTTATCTACAGCTCCCTAGCCTTTGGTTTAGCAAGAGACCTGAAGGATGTGACTTACCCCAAATCACTCCCTTCCTGAAAAATGAGGGAGAAGGTTTGACTAACCCACGTTGAACTAAAACGAGGAGATTCATATGCTGCAAAAACAGAAAAAAGAAAGTTCCCTCCCCTGTTTCACATTCGTATTTTCTAAGACTTAACAGACCACAAAGAGGTTTATAGGCACTTTTAGCCTAAAAAAGGACTGATAAAGAAATTCTCCTAAGTTTGAATGGAATAGAATTGCGACCGAGGACCACATATGTTCTAAGAAAAGGCTAGTATGTAGAGCCCAATCAGTCCTCAGACTCTCAGAGCATTAACAAACCTGTCCAGGTTATGAAGGAGCTGAACTGCACCTTTGAATTACCAGTTAATACTGTGGAAATTGATCACTTCCTTAAATATCATAGCCTTGCTTACCTCTGCCTTAAGCATTTAAGAGACAGTACTATTAGTCAAAAGTCAAAAAATAATTATTCGTTAATTGATTTTGTAAAATTCTCAGCCAGGAGGTAATTTATATCCTTGATTGGGCTAGAAAAAAAAATGCACTTTCTTTCTGCCAGATGCATAAGTGCTACAAAGAAAAAAAGAGTTGGACTAATTTCTTTTTCTGCTTGGTTGAAGATAAAGAGTAAAGATGTCAAAAAGGATCTGAAAAAGCCTAAAGAACCAGCTTGTGCAAGGGAGGGAATCAGGGTCCATCCAGCAGAAATCTTACACTGTTTGTGCTAAAGAGTCAATGTATAAGCTTACACTCATGCAATATGCAAGTCTGGAAAAGGTGTAGGCAAATTTAACATAACTAAAGTTGGCTTTGCCTTTATATGATTGATAAAGACTAGTTGATTTTACCCTATATTTACTTTGTATCTTTGTATCTTGGCTGTATTTTTGCTTGCACCTAAGCATCATCCTCGTGGCTCTCCTCTGGACACGCTCCAGCAGGTCCATGTCCTTCTTATGTTGGGGACTCCACAGCTGGATGCAGTACTCCAGGTGGGGTCTCACGAGAGCGGAGCAGAGGGGCAGAATCACCTCCCTTGACCTGCTGGCCACACTTCTTTTGATGCAGCCCAGGATATGGTTGGCCTTCTGGGCTGTGATCGCACATTGCCGGCTCATGTCGAGCTTCTCGTCAATCAGCACCCCCAGGTCCTTCTCCACAGGGCTGCTCTCCAGCCATTCCCCGCCGAGCCTGTATTTGTGCTTGGGATTGCCCCGACCCAGATGTAGGACCTTGCACTTGGCCTTGTTGAACTGCATGAGGTTGGCTTGGGCCCACCTCTGCAGCCTGTCCAGGTCCCTCTGGATGGCATCCCTCCCCTCCAGCGTGTCTGCCTCGGCAAACAGCTTGGTATCATCAGCAAACTTGCTGAGGGTGCACTCTACCCCACTGTCCATGTCGCTAACAAAGATGTTGAATAGTACAGGTCCCAGTACTGAGGGCTGGAGCACCTCTCCTATGAGGACAGGCTGAGAGAGTTGGAGCTGTTCAGCCTGGAGAAGAGAAGGCTCTGGGGAGATCTTATTGGGGCTTTCCAGTACCTAAAGGGGGCCTACAGGAGAGCTGGGGAAGGACTTTTTACAAGGGCATGTAGTGATAGGATGAGGGGGAATGGCTTTAAGCTGGAAGAGGGCAGGTTAAGATTAATTATTAGGAAGAAGTTTTTCACTTTAAGGGTGGTGAGGCACTGGAACAGGTTGCCCAGAGAGGTCGTTGAAGCCCCGACCTGGAGGTGTTCAAGGCCAGGCTGGACATGGCCTTGGGCAACCTGGTCTAGTGGGAGGTGTCCCTGCCCATGGCAGGGGGGTTGGAACTCGATGATCTTCAAGGTCCCTTCCAACCTAAACCATTCTATGATTCTATGATTTGCAACAACAAACATCCTGAATTGAAGCTGGAAGAGGTCATCTGTCATCTCCCACTTCTGGGCTGGAGGACTCCTCTGGCAAACCTCATCCTCTGTATGTTTCTGGAGTCTGGTACTGCTCTTGAAATGTCCCTTTTTTGGGGGTATCCACCACCTACTTTTGAATCAAATCCTTCCTCGGGAACACCAGTACAGTGATCGTTTTGCTCACATCAGCTGTCCCACTGGGCGGCAAGGGGAGCGGAGGCTTTCCCTGCGGCATGGCTGCAAGAGCCAAAGGGGTTCAAGCAGACCCGAAGGAAATAAGTTAAGAGCGTAACTAACTGGACTGTGCCCATGCACTGAAGCCTTCAGCACAAAAGCTGAAAAAGCCTCTGTGTTGACTGAAAAGACCCATACCTGCAACGTATTTGGAATTGGCAAAATTTTCCAGCTGCTCCTCATAAAATGCTTATGTTGATGGTTTATAATCTGTGCATTCACTTCCTGCATGACAAAACCAAACGGAGACATGCACATAAGAAACACACAGGCATTAAGCCGTCTGGGTTAAATTCATCTTTTGTGCAATTCCAGCAACATTTCTCTGTTGAATTTGGACCCTCAGCATTTACAGAAAAATCTGGATTGAGTTGAACTTGCATGAACCAAGCCAAATTTGTAATTACAAGGCCTGGCAAGGAGTGTGTCTTTCCTGCTTATTTTGTATTTGCCATTGTTAACAACGAGTGATTGCATCTGTTATTCTCATGCCAGCCTCGAATCTATGGAGAATTCAGGGAGATGTGGAGCTTGATCTGAGAGAAATTGAAAACATAAGGCTCAAATTAAAGCACTCTGCAAGCTAAGTGAAGGTTTTTAACTATCAAAATGCAGGAAGCAGTGGGTGGCAGATAATATTTTTCCTCCATTTAATTTGACAGTTTAGAATATCACCTATTGTTTTGTGAAGGAAATTGGTACATTTAGATTAAATCTTGAATTATATACCACACAACACAGTCTTAGATATGGCTTTTCCTTTTATTATAAACTGCTTCTATTAAGAATTACTCCTCTTACTGGTTCTTTGTGTTTCTCTTCCCATGATGCCTGTGTCCACAACCTTTCTACAAACATCATTCTGTACGTTTCGGTGCATGTACCTTTTGATAATAGATATAAAAAATGTTTTCTTAATTTATAGACGGGTTTTGATTTCATCCTCTTTGTTTATCTGCTGCATGTTATTCTCACAGGGCTAATAGTATTTTCCCTTCCTTATATACCTGGACTATGAGTGTAGTGTTGATAGTAAGAACATAGGATTTAGCATCCAGAAGTCACAGTTCTTGTAATGGAATTTGTAAGGGCGAGTGCCCCATTGTAGCATCACTCTTAGGGAGGGCTAAGCCATCTTGGGGTCTTAGGAATCATTGAATCCCATTCTATAGCTTTATTCCTGTCCCCAGTATGCTGTCTCACCTCACTGGGATGGTAGGTCACTGGTCTCCAGCAGCTCACTGCTTCAACAGCAGGAGCATGGTTGTCTGCTTCTCTCTTTCCGACTGTCAGATTTACAGCCTTCTACTGATGTTGCTCTGGGCACTCCAGCTCAGCAAGCCTGGGCGCTAACATTGCTGAGCCTGGTGGCAGTGCTGACCTCTTTGATTTCTTATTTCAGGCTCTCTGCAGACTCAGGGAGACATCCCTATGCCAGTTATACGCAGTTTTACCCCATAAGTAGGTAGTAAGGGCAGAAGTAGGTCCTACGGTCTGACCTCTTGTGTAGCACAGGCTGTAGGACTCTCCAAAGCTGATTTGTATTTGATCTAGTGTAGTGGCTTTTGAACAACATTCAGTGTTTGTTTAAAAATTGCCATTGCCAGAAAATGTGCTTCAAAGACTGTTTTCTACCAAAACCAGACTTTGCATCTCATTTCCATTGTAAATATCTCCAGCCTTACCTTTCATCTACGTGCTTTTCTTTGTCTGCTGAACTGAATAACCCATTGGCAAAGTTGTATTCCCTCGTAGGTACTTACAAACTCATAAAATTACCTTTTAGCCTTTTCTTTCATTAACTAAATCGATTGCGTTCCTGCAGTGTTACTAACAGATGCTTCCTCTTGTTCTTTAATCTTTCTCAGTGTGGCTTTGATCCCTCTCAGTTATCAATGTCCTTTCCAGGACATGATATTCCAGTCATGATTAGATCAATGTTGAGTGCAAAAGCAGGACCAGCTCCTCATCTTTTTAGGAGATCTGGAGCTCCTTTTTTGGCCACAGAACTGAACTGAGAACACATGTTCCTTCCTGAGAGTTATGTTCCTGCTCGCATGAGATCTCATATTCATAAGGGACACTGTTTCTCCAAATTGAGTCCCCAGAGATGCCCTCCTTCCTTTGTTTCTAAACATATGACCACCAGCTGGTCTTAATACTATGTTGTTTTCTTCTGTCCACCTTGCCATGGGGTAAAATTTGGCTAAGCATTGAATGTTTGCTTTTATGTTCCCCATTTCATGAGTCTTCCTGCTGGTCTATGTATGTGTGGGAGAAAGTGTGTGTGTATTTTTTGATGTGCAGTAACATCATACATCGCCTCTGATGCATCATAAAGCACCATAAATCCCTCTGTATCAGTCATTTATAATCTTAATTATATGCTTCTCACACGGTCTTTGTGTTATCTACAGTTTTCATCAATGATGACTTTATGCTTCCTTCCGCATCTCAGGCAAAAAAGTTAACTGATGTAGAACCGAGACTGGATCCCCACTGAACCTCACCAAAAACACACATCTTTACAGTGACGTTCTGGTATGTAACTGCTTGCCAGTTTTAATCCATTTAATGTGTGCAGTGTTGATTCATAGCATTCTTAATCAACGTTTTTTGCAATATATGGTACTGACTGCATAAAATGTCTTGTAGAAGTCCAAATATAGCGATACCATTACCTCTATCAGCCAATTTGTAATCTCATCAGAGAAAGATATCAAGTTAGTTTGACAGGATCTATTTGCCAAAAACCCCCGCAGAGTGACGATAATTATACTGCCTCTCTTTTATTCCTTATTAATTGGGTCCTGTATCAGCCATTCCTTTATTTTGCCTGGGATTGATGTTAGTCAGTCTGACAATCTTATAATTACCTGAGTTGTACCATTTATTCTTTCTTAATAATTTTTTTTTTAATACTGGTGTTGCGTTACTTTTTCTTGTCTTCTGGAACTTCCCTGGTATTACAAGAGTTACTGAAAAATCAACACTAATGGTCTGGAGGGGTTTCCACGCAGCTCCCTTTAAACTCTCATAAGCTAGTTTTGAGGCTGAGCGCTATAAATATGTCAAATCAGTAGCTCTTATTTGACGTCCTTCTGATGCACTGTTGGAGTGAAAATTGTTTCATGATTTTCTTATGAAATGATCACATCATCTGATCCTTGGCCAAATATACAGCAGTTATTTATTGAACACTTCTGCCTTTTCTGGAATATTTTTGGCAATTTTATAATTTCCAATTCCACTGTTAGGATTCCTTTTGCTCCCTTTATGTTGAAAGCGTCCTTCTGACTATTGTTAGTTCTATTTACCATAGATATGCATCCTTTTGCTTCACTTACCAGTTTTTTTGTGTTAAAATTTGTGGCTCATAATCTACATTCAAATCAACATAATAAACCATTTTCTTTCCTTTTTTTTTTTTTTTTTTTTTAATCTTTACCTTCACTTTTTTAATAATCAAAAACTATTTTGTAGCTGATGTGGTCTTGAACATCTCCAAACAGCCATTCCCATTTGGCCCATTGATCCTTTTATCCCCAGTGATTTGGACTCATGAGGTTTAGCAGCCTCCTTAAAAAGTAATTCCAAAGAATAAATGAAACAATAAATGAAATAAAAGCTAAGACTTTTGTGAATGGTAAGCTTCCAAGAGGTGACACTTTTCAGAGATGACCAGAACGGAGAGAGGCCGTTTGGAAAAGACTACCCTGTTTTAGGGACGAGAAAGCAGTTTAGCTGTGCTGTCACCTTGCCTTCATGGCCAGAGAACTGCCCTGGGTCACTGCAGTTGCTAACACAGGTGTGCCCACTTCTCAAACGTGGCCATATGTCATTTCCCTGGATGTTCCCACCTCCACAAATCGTGGGCAGGCAACTCTCAAAGATGAGCTCAGTGGATCTGAAAGGGCCTGACTTATTCATAGGGACACCTCCAAGCTAGCTAAACTCTGAGCAGACACTCTATGATGACTGTGTCCTTTCTGTTCCAGTAGAGCAGCCAGCATTTAGCCCTAGAAATCAGTGTGTAACTTTAAATAGCAGGGTTGGGTTTTTTAAAGCTTATTGTGTTTTTTTCTCTCTACCTGTTTGTAAAATGAGGTTAACTTTGAGGCTTAATCTGATACGGTTTCTCTGTCAGAAGGGTCTTTCTTGGTAACGTCTCAACAATATTTACACTATCCATGTAAAAGCAGAGACAAAAAGCAGCATGGAGATTTGCCTTCCTTTGCCCTCTCCCCTTTCCTGGAGCAGGTTCATCACAGTCTCATGGGAGCATGTGTGTAGGTGATGCTGTGTAATAAAAGTTAAATGGGTCCAGGCCAAACCCCAGTGGAGAGAGCACCTTCCTGGGGACTTGCTAATCAGGCCCGAGCACAGACTTTTGTTGGCATAAACGATGCAATAACTGGTTTAGTTTTAAGAATGAAACCCAAAGCCACTGAATTGTGTTAGGATGACTAGAAGAGCTTGGGATTTCACACAGAGTCAAAAGTGACTAGAGAACCCAAACAAAAGATGACAAGGAAAGCTGGACTGGTTGCTAGTGGTTGGTTGCGCAGACAGCGTGGCTTGGGGAAGGGTGCCTTGGGATGCTGTCTGTCATGCTGCAGCTCAATGCTGTTGGAGTCTGAAAGCAATGAGAAGAAAATTATCTTCATCCTTACTATCACACAGATTTTTTTTTCAACTGTATTCTATGATAATATTTTAAACAATTGCAAAATGCATGCGTTATGCTTTCTAAAAAAACTTGCAAAATAGGTAATTCACATAAAGTGGTATGATTGACGCTTTCCAAAGGAGGATAATTTCTTTTACAGCCTGCTCTGCAGTAGCACTGTTTTTTTGCATTTACGGACACAACTTCCTCCCTATGGAAATGTACTTTTGATAAGAGTTAGCACACCTTTTTTGGCAGTGCTGAATCCAGCTGAGAGGAATTCTGGAATCACCGACAGGTACAACTCTTACAGCAGCCCTGCCAGAATGCAAACCCGGTCCCTGAGAATTCTGAAATTACAGGGAAATTGCAGAACGCCCCTCAGAGCTATAAGGGAGAGGCAGCTCCTCATTTGAGGTGATCTTAGCTTAGATTTAGTCTGTTCGGTGATCATGCTTGCAGAGACATGCAGCACAATCTGATCCTGGCGCACACACTGATCTCAGGAGTAGTTTTAATTTATCAAACTAAAAAAAGCAAAAGTCGTGTTGTCTCAGTTCCACCTAAAGTGGAATTGAGGTGGGATATGGGTGCCTAAGTCATTGGGTGAGATTTGGAGTGTGCCTCTTTAGCAGTGGGGCTGAAAGCACTCAAAGTCAACTGGCGGCTCCATGTTGAAAGCAGCAGACCATTAGTGCCTGTTGAGCTCCCCTGCAATTTGGAGCAGTTGCAATTTGGTTAGGGAGGTGATTAAACTCCTCCTGAATCCTGCAAAGGAGGCATGGTGGGAGTATGCTGAACACGTTCACTGTAATGATAACATTTCTAGGTCTGGGCCACTGCTCAAAACAGTACGGAAGAGAAAAGTAAAGTATTTCACTCTTCGACACCGTAAGAGAGGAATTTTCTAAGGAGAGGGGCAACCCTGTTGGCTGGCTCTTGCTCACAGTGTTTCTTTAAAATACAAGAGGTACGTATGTTTTTTGGTATACAGAGCATGCACCATCCCTGAAGCAAGGGTCAGGATCTAGAACTCTTCAGATGTGTTGGAATTTCCTCTTTCCTGGGAATGCACGTTCACCCCGCTTTCCTTGACAAGAAATGAAATGTTCTGATCCTTCGATACCACCCGCTATCTTGCAGTAAAACAATGCCAACGAAGGGATTTTACAACATTCCAGCCCAGGGCAATTCGCTTTGGGAACAAATGGTTTCTTTTGAGGCTGTGTGCATCCTGGAGGACCACTCGCTCACGTAGCAACAACTTCAGGGGTTGTGTGCTGAGTTTCTAGCCCACAGAGAATGTGGTATAGCAGGGGATGCCTACTGAACTCCTGCAGAAGACATCGCAATTTTTTTTTGCTCTAAAGGCACTGCTCATTGACTTTGTTAGGGCATTTGCTTTTAGTGGGGGGTGGGGCTGTATTTTTCCCTGGCAAATTAAACTGAATTCACTGCTGTTTATTAGATGTTTGGACACTTTGGTTATGAGCAGCACAGACAAGCTAACAGATAAATATCGTTTCAATGAAATACACCCAGAGTGAGTCTGACCCGTACTAGCACTGTTATATCACATCAGCAGTCAAAGCTGCTGATAAATGAGACTTTGGGAGTCCATCATAGGAACAATTTGCTCCCAAAAGCTTCACAGGACTAAAAAGCCTCCCCAGTTGTATGGTGATGCCCCATTGTAATGAGACTGCCCCTTTGGATGGATCTTCTTCAGTACTTAACTGGACTTCGGTTATCTTACCCTTCTTCAAGCTCCCGAGAAGGGCAGGGACTGATTCTATAAATTTATGACCTTAAGAAAATATGTAGAACTGGGAAATCAGCCTCCAAGAGTCTCCTTTTTTGTTTGTTTCCTATATTGTAGTTTTATCATCCATCTCATGACTACGTGGGCATGTTAAGGTCTTGTGGAGGCAGATACATGCTGAAAACACTGGTTTCAAACACAGTAAACACTAAGATTAAAGCTTCACCTGAAAATATATCTGAGTATATCTGTTTCTTAAACATGGCTGATAAGAGTTCTGCCCCCTGATATGAGCTGAGCAGGTGGACACACTCTAATTAGACAGGCTACCACGTCCTGTTGCACCATATTTAAAACTATTTCCATTAGTAGTTATATAGCCTGGGTGGCAGATGAATCAGTATGGTCTTGTCTAGTAGTGAAAGCAGCTATAACCCCAAGATACGCCAAAGTTTACCAAAGGTTTTCCTGTGTGTTTCTGTATTGTTGGATCTGGGGAAGATTTTGTTTGACTTTTGCCCACATATTGCTGTTACCTGTACTAAAAGAAAAATATCTAAAACCTGGGAATATAAACTCAACAATAATATCATCATGACAATGCAAAAGTAGTGTCATATTAAGTTTGCACTGCAAGGTCGGTACATTAAAAGCAGATGTGCTGGTTCATCATAATAGTGAACCCACCACAATTCAATAGCACTGCTGGATTTGAGAAAGTTACTGTAGTTATTGGTTTGGTCTAACACCTTTAAAGAATGGATCATCTTTTTAGTGTTCTGCATGGCAAAAAAAATATTGTCCAGAAACTTTTGAAAAATCAGGAACCGCTATTATTCTTTGAACAATTAAAAGCATAGGAAATACACAGAACAGATAGCCAAGAAAATGCCAGAAAATCTTTGGAATATATTTAGCAATCATGTCAATTCTTATAACTGGAGAAATTTTGGCTGGTTTTACAAAGATCTATCAAGCTTGCTATGAAACAAACAAATAAGATTTGGGGAATTGCATGGCAGATTTTGCTTCTTGAGAGCAATGTTTTATTGGTTCCACTTGAACATACTGAAGTGTGCGAATGATCACAGGTTTGGCAAGTTCTTGTATGGCCATAAACAGATGTACAGATAATTTCACAGACACGCATACTTTATATGGTCGCAAATACTGTGGGGATGGGTACCGTAGAAAAATCAGGTTTGTGGGTATCCTGCGTGTCTTTCCTCCTCAATGAAGTATACAATTCTGCGTTGATTTCTGATGATAATTATTTGACTAATAATATTTTTGTCTCTGTGTAAAAATTATGAGTTTTGTGCCAATACGTTTGTTGCGAATGATCTCTTCAGCAGTGAGGTGACAGTCCCCCATTGCCAGGTGGCCAGGAAATTATTGGGGGTTGTTGTGCGAAGTGCTGGCAAATGGCAGCTTAATCACATCACTTACTTCAAACACACACGGACAACAAATGGGAATGAAAGAATCAAGCCTATATAAACAACAACAGTGGTATCTCACACCCAGACCTTTCAAGGCTCAAAGGATGGACACCCTGCGTAGCAGGTCTGTGCTTTGCCAGGTGCATTTTGCAGGGCAAAGGCCAAAAGCTGGACCAAAATGTTCTCCTGTGGAGCTATGCTTGAAGCTTTTACAAATCTGAGCAGGGTCAATACCTGATCTGCTGTCTTCTCTGTAGACCATCCCTCCAGCTATCGGCAGAGTGCTGGTATTGTATGTGTAGCGCGGCTGGCAGCATGCCGCCTTTGGCTTCCAGCCTGCAGCTGATCCCTTCATCTGACCCACGCTGATGCTTCCCAGAATTTGGCTCCCATTCAAGCATTACAGCTCTTACAAAGCCCTTTGTCTTTTCCTGCTTTTGGTGGAGGTTAGAGTAATGCATAAAGGGAGCCAAAAGTGTTTAAATTTGTTCCTTCTCTCATGGGAGAGTGTAGATAGAAAGGCATTTCCGTGAGATCTTAAACTCAAATGCAGTCATCATGATTACAAAGCGGGTAACTCCATATTTACTTATGCAGTCTCCCAGCAGGCAACGATTAACAGGTGAGGCTACAGACAGGACAGCAGTAGGGCAAGTGGCACCATGTCACTTCTTGCTCACTCAATTGCTTCTATTTGCATAAATAATATCACTGCTAGTTTTAATAAAATAATGTATGATATCAGTAAATAAGAACATGTTGTCAAAATGCAAGCAAAGGAAAAAAGAGTAAATGTACTTACATCAGGCAGAACTGATTTTCAGTCGTGTTTGTTGAAGACGTGTTTTGATTTACTTTACCTTAGTGCCTGACAGAAAGTTGTGTGAGTGGATTAAGAGGAGACGATAAGAACTAAAATTAGATAAAATAGATAATGAGTTTTAACAGTGTAAGAGCTTTAGAAGGTGTGTTTCAATGCTAGAGTTTGTAATCCATATTCTTGTTACACTTGCCATATACAAAACAAGCCTGCCCTTACCGTTACAGCTGTCGTGCTCTTTTGCTCCAAACTGCACTGGTTTGTGCGGAAAAAAAAAACGGAATAACCTGTAAACATTTCTTTCCTAATGTCAGAATTATTGAATTAGTGGCTGAACCTGGAATCTACTTGATGGCATTCATCCATTTAGCAGGAGTGAAAAGCTGTTAGCTAAGATACATCAAACTGCGTAAGGCCAGTGCACTGCCAAGACCCTTTGGACATTTTTTTAGGAGCGTATCAAGACATTTCCATGTGTCCCTGCTCTGTGACATCAGTACAATTGGTATGACCCCATCTTAAGTGTATGACCCTTTCCTAAATCCTAGGCCTGTTATTTCAAATGTGCATGTCAGGGTATAAACGAAGAATGATCTCCAGTACGGACAACTGTTGTGGTCCTCTGTGGTATCTAAGCCCTTGTGGTGGCGAAGGGTTCCCTGTCCCCAGTGTGCGGTTTGTTCTTCGTTTTCTTTGACTGTGCACGATTAGGTAGTGTATGATGTCTATGTTTTAAGGTGATGGGGAGAGAGGAGCATCTCCTGGTGGGGTCCCAGTTGTAATGGACATTTATCTTAGGTGAAGTGCTCTGCAGCTGCCTGCCTTTTTTTTTTTTTTGGCCATAAGGATAGCCCGGACCAATTCTTAAAGCAGGAGCCTACTTTTTGGATAACCAAAGGTAGCAGGGGCAAATCCCCTCCTGTATTACCATGGAATTAATCAATCTGTTACCCCTGTCTGCAGGTTTAGATCTGCTTTTAAAAAGTGCTGCAACTTTGGCACTTAAAGTTTCCTTTGCCGTGTGCCATGGCAAGTAATAACACATTCAACATATACAAAATTATGACACCACATGGGATAAAGTTAACTCTCAGCTGTGTCAATGTTGCAGGACAGGAGGCAAAAATGGTTCTGACTCTGCTTGGAGTGTGAATCTGTTAGGAGAGATGGGGTTTTTTTGGGGCATATAATATCCACATTTTAAGCATAAGGGTGTTTTTCAGCTCCAGTGCTTTGGATGGAGATTAATTCACTTCTGTACGCATATCAGTAAGTGGTAATATTCTGCGAATGAACATACATAGCAGGGTTTTTCAAAAGCCTTTGCAGATGTCTTTCTTAAATCTGCCTCTCTGATTTACTCCCTGCAGGTAAGATGTGTGACAGTTCTCCATGTAAGTGTGATTGGATTTCTTCAGTCCTTGGCACAATCCCATCAACCTCTGATATCTGTTATATTTCAGGCAAGTCTTTGTTGTTTCATTTTCAGGCAGAGTCACTCAGCACAATCTTACAGTGTAGCCTGTCTGGCCTTCTCTCACTTTTTCTCCTATTTCCCTCTTTAACAGGATTGAAGTCAAGACGTACATGGAAGTGGAGAATGGTTAATTCTGGTAATTCTGGTTGTCTTTAATTCATGACAGCTCTGCCGACTTCCTCATCTTATATGCATGAAAAGTCACTTTCTTTCAGTGTAGAGAAATCTTTCTTTCTGATATAAACACTTGATTCATTTGCTTTAAACCATGATCTTCATGTAAGCTGCTCCTTACTGACTTTGGTCTCAGCAGTAGATGTGTTGCCAGAGGTAGTGTTCTGACCTCCATCCTACTAATCTGTCTTTGGTTTTGTGTTGTCCTGGGGGAGTGGGAAAGGGAAGAAGGTATAGCAAAACAAATGTCATCACAGTTGCAAATACTGGGTTTGGTTTTGTTGCTTATTTGAGTATCGTCGTGTTCCTGTCAGAACTGCGCATTGTACCGTGTGTCCTCAGGACAATTGCTGACGCCCCTCTGACCTTGTTGCAGCATTTCAGAAGTCTTTCTGGCTGTGTTTTCAAAAAAAAAAAAAAGAAAAACAGCGACGTTCATTAGAAGATTCCACTTTGTTTTTGGTTTCCAGTCATATGTTGCTGTGATTGTGAGTCACATGCTTGCAGGGCCTTTGATATGAAGCTGTGAACAACATTGCTTTAAATAGCAAAGAATTCGTTTGTATTACATCTTGTGTCCACAGCTCGCAGTCAAGCAGTCGTATGGGAGCCATTTGCTCATCGCCAGTAACGGTTCGCGTCAATGAGAGTTGCCTTTCCCTTTCCCTGCCAGAGGGCAGGAGGTGCCACACAGACGGCTCTGTGGCTCGGCGTGGTGGGGTGTCTTGGTGCCTGCGGTGTCACGCTGCCGTGGCACCCACCACCGTGGTGTGGGAATAACACCCATCTCCCGGGTACCAATGCTGGACTGTCCTGGTGCTGTAGGGAGAGGGGACATGCAGGAGCGGGTAGTCACGTCAAAGCCGTAACAGAGGGATGGTGCCAGCTGGTGACTTCCATTCCTGTCCTGTAATCCACAGCAGGAATGCTGTGGGACCCTGCCACAGGAGGATGGTGATGCTTAAAATTTACTGTAATATACAAAACCTCAACTGCTCGTTAGCAAGTCCCTCAGCCACAATTTTCTAGAGGTTGGGAAAAGTATAGTGGGAAAACAGCGCAACATATTCTGACAGTCTTAGGAATTTGCTTTGAGATGCAGCCTTTGGTTTGATCCAATACTTTTTTCTTTTCTCTTATATGTTCATGTTGTTTATACTTAGCCAGAGCCCTACTTTCTGGTAGAGTATTACAAACCTGCTTAACGCTTGCTGGACTCGCAAGGATGCCTTTTGAAAACGGTACTACTGGTGAGCAGGCAGAAAGGGGTGGTCGCTTTAGGATTAGAGGTTGTTCTGTTTGACTCTATCTGGTACGTACAGGGGGAAGCGAATAAAACTACTGAAAGGGACACATAAAAGTTTGGAAATGTGGGTACCGGTGTGATGTATCACAGCACAATGAGAAGCTTTTCTGAAAGTATTGCTAAGCAGACTGAAATCAGCAATAATGTAAAGTGCGCGAGAGCCTGATTTTGTGAGATTAACAGCCCCATTTTCTGTTCAAATAGGTTCAGATAAATTCATGTGACTACTGAATAATTATACACTGCTTATCTGACTGAACTTCCAGTCCTAAAGATTCAGCATTTCTGGAAGGTTTGCTCAGCTCTGGAAACCTTTAGTGAGACATTTTAACTGCAAGAGCACAGGCAACAACAGCTGATAAAATCTGCCATTTCCAGGTCTCTAGTACCACATAAATCTTTTCTTCCTGGGGCTCCAATTTTTAACACTTTCCCTCTACTAGGAGATTGATCTTGTTCTTGTATTTACAAGGACTATTAATGGGCTATTATGGAATGTTAGTTTAGGATCACTGATGCACACAACCTTACTTTGTTTCCTTGAGAAAATGACATTATGTGTATTTGTAATAATAAAGAACAGCTTTAATTCCTACCTACAGAAAGCATGCTATAAATAATATTCTGTCCAAAGTTAATTGCACTAAAATATGTTTTAATTAAGACCACTATCATGACCCTATTTAATGCAATCATATATATTACCATTAATAGATAACTTGAATTTTCTTTCACATTTATGCTGCTTGTAGAACAGTATCATCTTACTTTTAATATGCTGATATCTTGGAAGTCTTCTTGTTCTTAGTGTAGTCTGAAATTTGTCGGCTAAACGGCTGACTGTTGAATCTTTAAGTGTCACGACACTGAAATGTAGGCAAAATTTGACTGTCAGGTTCCTTTTCACTTTTCTCCCATCGGTGCCGTACCTGGCATTGATACCTGCTCAGAGCTTCGAAACTCCCATGTTTCTCTCTCTGTGTAGTTAAATACTCTTCAAGCTCTGGATTGCTTAGCTATAGTGTAGCTAGGAGTTGCACATCTGCAAGTCCATAATATTTGGCCAAGTAAAAAAGTGAGTATCTGAGTGCTGCCATTCCTGAGCTATGCCTGTGTCTTGCTCTCTCTCCCAGGCTGCATTCTTTAACTCCATTCAGTTCTTCCCAACTTTCTTTATCAGCTCTTCCAAGTCTTACTCATTTCTCTCCAGCTACCCTGGCCACCTTCTTCTTCACCTTTATAGCCCATCCTGAAGCTGCTTGTGGAAAGTGCAGCTCTGCCTTTTGCCAGAATATGAATCCCTGCCTGCTTTGCGCGAGGACAGCTGTGGTGGGCAAGCATCCACGTGGAGTAGTCAACAACAGGTGTCATCAAAGGTGCAGAAGACTTTGACTCTGGAAACCACTTGTAAAACACCCATTACGATCACTGAGACCCAGGAACACTCAGGCTTACTGATATGCCAGAGCCTATGTATGTCTGTAACTTTAGGTATAGGGTTTGTTTCAGCAGTTTAAAAATTACAGTATTTGTTGCATTGAGATTATACTGATGATTATGTTATGCATCCAAAGTAGGTTTTATCTGTGTTATTTAAGCTTAATATATGTTTCATGGTAGGAAGGGGATGAGCCTGTATGGATTTTCAGTGTTTCAAAACAGAAGAAGAGAGAGAAAATTTTTGTAAGGACTTACAGAATGGCTCCAAACGTAAAAGTTGCTGGACTCAAGAAAGCTCTAAGGTGTATGCTTCATCTTAAATGATGACATGATGAAATATGATATGCATAAGCACACACCTGGAGCTGACCACTGCCTCGATACTGTTACAGAAATAGGCACTCTGGAAAGCAGGGTGATTAAAACTTTTGGGTTTCCCAAATTAAATGTTGGAACTGTACAGAAAGAAGTGTTATCCTGGAGGTGCAGCGAGAGTGGTAAGGTTTGACATCTCATGAACCTTTAGGATGCTCAGAGTGGAGGCGTGACTCCAAACGCAACACAAGCTGAGAGACTCTACTTCATCCGAACGTAAGACACAACAGATGAGTCGATTGGGGTCATTGTGCCGCGGGGAAGAAAACCTCTCCCCAGGCCCTGCCAAGCAGCCTGCAGTTGCAGGAACTGCTGTCTCATATGGGAGGCGAATTTGATCTCTCCTCATGCATAAGAAAGAGGGCTTCCCTCACTCCTCCTCACACTGTCAAGCAAACTGACTGTTAGTGTGGTCCATACCTTATTTTTGTGGGGAGTTGTTGCTCCAGACCCAGTGTTTTGTAGAGGGACTTAGCAGGTATGATTTGTTGATCATTTCCTTGGAGGGAGTAGCTTACTGCTCAGCACTAGGAAAAGAGCAGGGATTCGTCCGGGGCTTCTGGACACATCGACAGCCGACTGCCCGAGTGGTGGTCTGTGCCAAGACATGGCAGTGTGACATACTGCTGTGCCAAGCAACACAGACATACCCGCGATGGGGGAATGGCGTTGCCTCCTTATAGCCCAAGTAAGCGTGTAGTTGCCAGACTTCACGTTTATCTTGCTCTGCTCGTTAGTTTGTAGCTTATTCCTCTTTCTTTGAGCTGCCTTGAAGACTGATAGTGTAAAAATAGTGGTGCTAGTGGGGGAGAAGCAATCTCAGTTGTAAGTGGTGAAAGAGTTTAAGGGCGAGAAAGTCACCCCCAGTCTGGTGAGCCAGTGGGAGACGGTTGTGGCAGAATCAGGCCAAAGCTGGTGAGAGCTGTCGTTGTGGCACACCTTCCCAGATGCTGCAATCTCCCGTGCTGTCACTGCTTGTCCCCCACACCCCATAAAAGCTGATAAACTGGATCAATGCAAGCTTTGGATTAGGCAGCTTATTGGATTCAGTGTGGCAAAGGGAAAGTGATGTAGGCAGGGCACAGTTGCTCTCTGGGGCATTTGCAGCATCACGGGTATCAGAATGTCACATCAGCTGCCTCTGTTGAGCCAACGTGAAGACGATGTGAACAGCAAATGTGCAGGAGTGCTGCTGGTGGGAGGACAGAGAGCGCGGGGATGCGGTGAGGCCACTTTGTAAGATGTGATGTCACCTGATGCACAGATCTGCTGAAATTAGGAGCTAGAGTTGCTGGCTGTGGCACGGAAAATTATTCACGCACATTAAAATTCTTGACTCAGTATGTGATAAAAGGCAGCCTGTAATCTTGCTGTAAGGTTTGTGGCCAGTGAATTATGGAGTCACGAAGATTTCAAAATATCTCTTGACGTTAAGAGCTCTGGAATTTTCTTTGCTTCCATGGCTTGAAATGGACATAGTCCAGTGACCTTCCTCGCACGCTGCAAGAACATTTTATTTGTTAGGGGTTATTTTAGATAATGTTGAGATTCTGTTTCTGGAGTGATGAAAACGATTTCTGGCTTTGCTCTTGCAAACTGAATGTTGTTTTTCAGAATCTGTTGGATTATTATTAAGCCAGCAACTGCATATAATAATAACTATAGAAATTAATAACTACATTTACAGTAGTATATGTATGATATAATTTTAGAATATGTCTTAAAGCTTTCTGTCAGTATGTCTAATGTTCATACTTGTGTGGCTGTTATTTTACCTTCAAATTAAAGTAAAAGTAAGACATGATCAGAGTCATGATTTGTCATTCCAGCTGGAATTAGTCATTGGTCATCAAGACGCTAATCAAATTACCTGTTTCTGAAGAATGAACTTAATTTTACTAATATGTATGAATAGTTTCCAGCTCTACCAAACTCTTCAACAAATTCTGAAACTTTGTTTGGGTTGGATTCATCTTACCCAACTGCAGGCACTCTGGTAGTCAGGTGTCTAGTCTAGCCTAGGCTGCTGTGGAAGAGAGTATGTTGCTGGAAGATGCCTGCTTTGTGTATCTCAGACCTCTGTTGTGCAAGGGATCAGATCGGTGTCAGGGTGCCCATCTCTCCCCACTGCCTCTGGGGCTGGACAAGTTTAGGGAGACCCGTAAATCTGGCACCTTGGGCCGGCTCAGTCCCTGTAGCCCCGTGTTGCTGGGAGAAGTTGCTGTGTCCCAGATTCAGCACTGGTCCCCTTGGCTCAGGACAGCTACTGGAAAGGTTGTTGTGATGCCATGGCATTGGTGAGCGTGTGGCTCAGGCACAGAAATAGAATAAAGTCACTTTAGAAAAGTCACCCAGAAGGTGGCCCTGGGCAGGGGTGTAGAGGGTCTCCCTGGCAGAGCGGGCATGGAGGGAGGTGCGGTTTCATTGCTGCGGCTCTGCTGCCGCCCCCCATGGGGAGTTAAGCCTCAACATTTACCCACGTAGTAGGTATGATGTCTGAGCCCGTAGCACCGATTTGGCATTTTCGGTTGCCCCAAACCGCCTCGCTCCCTCGGCTTTACGTTGGGCATCGCTCCTGCTAACAAACTCAAGCCTGGGTCCCCCTCCGGTGCCGCAGGAGCGGGGTAAACTCGTTCCCCACACTCGCTCCCCTTCCCCTTCCCCTGCCGGGCGCCGGGCACCGGGCGGCGCGGCGGCTGCACGGGTGAGCGGCCCCCGCGCTCCCACGGTCGGACCCGGGACACGCGGGGCCGCACGCAGAGCCCGGGGCGGGGTGGGGGGGATCGGGGGGGGGGTGTAAAGAGCCCTCCTGCAGCCCGCGGGTGGGATTTGCCGGGGCGGCGGGGGGCGGTGCGCGGAGGGGGGGAAGCGGCGGCGGCGGCCGCCCCCTCGGTTCCCGCCCCGTCCCGCCCGGCCGCGGCCGCGGTGCCCCTCCCGGGACAGGGGCAGGCGGAGCGGGGCGGGGATGGGGGGGGACCGGAGCAGGCGAGGCGTGATCGCCCGAGGCCCCTCCTGCCTGCCGGGGAAGCCTTAAAACACCCCGGCGAGGCGCGGAGCCCCGCACTCGGGAGCCCCGACCCACGGGCAGAAGAAGCGTCTGGCTGAGCCGAGAGCCGCTCCGCTGCAGCCGCCGCCGTGAGTGCCGCGACGGGGCGGGCTTGGGTTTGGGCTTGGGGACGGGGAGGGACACGGGGAGGGACACGGGGACGGGGGGCGCGGGGCGTCCCGGGCCGGGGCGCGCTGGGGGCGGCCGCGCCGGTCCCGCCGTCGGGGCGAGCGCTGACGGTGGCTTTCTCCCCCATCCCATCCCATCCCACCCCACCGAGCAGATGCAGGGCACCGTGAGGCTGTGGGTGTCGGTGCTGACTTTCGCCCTGTCGCTGCTGGTCTGCCTGGGGACGCTGGCAGAGGCGTACCCCTCCAAACCGGACAGTCCCGGCGAGGACGCCCCCGCAGAGGACATGGCCAGATACTACTCGGCGCTGAGGCACTACATCAACCTCATCACCAGGCAGAGGTAGGCAGAGCGGCCTGGCCAGCATCCCCCTTTCCCGCTCCCCGGGCTGCCTTTTTCCACGGCGAGGTGGAGGGGAGGAAAGTAGGGTGCCCCTTCCCACCTGGGTGCCTCCCCCACCAACGCGGAGAAAGATGTGGTGCACAGGCTCCCTTTAGAGAGCGACAGCCCTGCACCCCCTCTGTCGCCTGTGGGTCCAGAGCTGAATTTCCACCGTCCACGCTGGCAGAAGGGGCAGGGGTGTCCGTGCTGCTGCCGCTCGCTCAGCCCTTTCGAGCCCGGGCACAGCCAGGCTGGCAGGCAGGAGCGTGACCCACAGAGCCCCCCGAAAGCGAGAGAAAGCGTAACTAACCTGGGAGCTGGAGGGAGTTAGACAGGGCAGTAGGAGCAGTTTCCCACTTCTGTTGCTGCCACCAACTCTACTGCAGGTTTTGATGCGAAAAAGTGCTCCTCTCGCCTCGCTGAGGAGTTGTAGGGGTTCAGATGCTTTGTGGTTTGCTGGTTACTTCGTGCACCTGCGAGTGCTGGAAAACCCACTAGTCCTAACAAAGACCCTCTCAAGACCACAAGCAAGAACCCAAGTCCGAGCTGAAAGAGAAAAGAGTGTGACCCAAACCTGTCTTTCTCTAAACTGGCTTTCTGGGGATGACTGTGCTTGTTAAAGTAGGGGTAAAGGCTCCTTCTGAAAAAAGTGAAAATTATTATAAAAAATAATTTTTTGGGGGGGAGCATCTGTCCAGTTTAGACTGCGTCGTTAAAAGAAGTTTCCCCTGATGTCCCTGAACAGTGTGTGACCCAGCAGAGCTTCGACATATTTATCTATTTCTTTAGTATCAAAAACAGATGAGAGGTCTAAAATTAGGCTTTCATTTGTCCCTCTAGAAGTCTGAAGAATTAAATTAGAAGGGAGGCTATCGTATAACTGGGAGCTTTCCCAGCAAACCCATAACATTGTCTGCCAGTGCACTAATAGCATAACACAGATGAAGAGGCTGATAGAAATACAGTTCTTCTATCCTGGACTTTTAAAGCAATATTCACAACTTGTTCATGTGTTTGCTGTGCTTCTGTGTGCCAACCTGTGCTCAGATAACTTTTTGTCTAGATTACTGCTAAAATAACCTGATCCTTGAGTTCTGCCCCCGCTGCCCTTTTCCTTTTTGTGTGGTGGGACCTCCAGGTTGGTCTCTCATCTCTCCTTTTGTTTCTTTCATCTCTGATCTCAAAGGCGGTTCCTGTCCAAAACCAGGTTATATTTAAAAACCAACAAACAAACAAACAAACAAAACCCAAACCCAACCAAACAACCCTCCCTTCTGTATTCAACCTCCCCTTCTGGTGTGTGCCCGGGTGCGCTTGCTTTAATGTTGACTGTGTAGCTTTTTTCCTCTAATTTCTGGGGTGCGAGTACACAGCTCAGAGACTGAGACTGTTTCATTCTTTTGTGTGAACTTGGGTTCTGAAATGAATCAAAATAGTTCTTCTTGCTGATGTATAAAGCAATGCAGAATTTTAATTTTCTTCTTTGGGTTTCACCTAGATTTCCCACCCACCCCCTCATATTTAAAGGGAACAGAATTGACCTAGAAGTACAAGGGAGCTGGCAGAAAAAAACCACCACAATGGCAACTTGACGATACACGTTTTAAAGTTGACTATGTAGGTTAAATAAATTAAAAAAAAAAAAAAAGCTGTGCTGTTTCCACAGTGCGGTGAATTAACGGTGCAGAAATAAAGTAATTGCCACCTCCATTTGGAAAGCTTAACTGGGCTTCTGGAGGTTCCTCGTTTCAGCAGCAACACAGCCACTTGCAAAATGAATCAATAACTTTTGAAACAATTTGGACTGGTCTAAGAATTTGAATCATTTAGTCTGTTTCAGCAGATGCGCTCAAAGCTTTCTCTCTTCTTACCTCTTTTTGCCTCTGCCTTTTGTGCTTGGTGCTGCTCAGGAGCCCTGTAATGATGGGGAGATGGAGGGGTCCTGGGGCTCAGCCTGCTCCTCCTGAGGGTGTGTGAGCAAGCTGTGCTCGGCCTTTCGCCAGACCTGGTGCCTGCAGCCTGGTCACTGTGAGGTGGAGAAATAAGAGCACGTTGGGAAAGGATGAGGAGATAAATGCTTTTTTCTTCTTCAAGGTTCATCTGTCTTATCTTGTTTTATGTTTTTGTGATTATGAATAACATTCTGGCTCATCCTCCTGGCTTCTGCTTCTGGCCTAACCCAAGCATTTGAGTATCATTCCCCTCTGAACTACTGTGACCCACAGGGTCTTCACCCCAGCTTCCATGAATCTTCTTCCTTCCATACCATCTTTCTGTTCTTGTCTTTAGACCTTGTCTGTGAGGCTGGTTTTCTCCCTCTACTTTGAGATCCTTCTCCTTCAGATCCATCCCACTTAGCTTTAGACATCTGTGCCCGTCAGCTTTATACCCCTTTGAGGTTAGCTGAGGGAAACAGGTACTTGTAGGGTGCAGGTCACCAGGCCTGTTTCAGACGTCTCATTTCTGATGAGAGCCCTTGTTCTTTACATGCCCGCTCTTTATGACTTAAAAGAGAGCCTAAGGTGACTAGCACAGATCGAGACTCCTACCCTGCAGATGTCTGCGTATCTTTGGATTAGTCCACCTCTGTCCTCAAAACGATCCTGTGGTCCTTCCCTCAAGGCAAAAAAAAAAGGGCACTTTTCAGGGGGCTTTTTTCAGAACCCATCTTTCCTGGAATCACTCCTCCTTCTGCTGCTTGGTACTACCTGTGCTCGCGCTTGCCAACAGGCCCTCTTCCTTTTGTCCCTCGTAGCTTGCTCTTGCATCTGTGGCTTTTCTGTGCTGTAGCAAAACAGTAAGGCCATTCCTGCTGGAATGAGAAGGGCAGGGAATATGGAAGTGTATCTGACTTAGGCAGTACTGATGCTCCAACTTCATGTCAACAATGTGGAAGGGAGCAGATCTTGAGAGCTTGTGGCAGTTTTCTGAAGCAGACCCACAAAATGCTTCTGAAATCCCTCAGCTCCTGTTGCTGGCCTTGGGCATCAATGGGATTTGACTCCCAAGACCCAAGTTTTCATGGCAAGCTTTGAGAGTTCGCTGAGTCTGAGATACTATGTCCCTAATCAGAACAAGTGTGTTTACTCTTCAGTCCCTTTGACTTTGGCTGGGGTTGTGGGTTACCAGCATGCCTGAAAAAAAGGCCTTGATGTCTCAAGCTGAGCATAAAAACTAACCAGGTATTTTCACCAAGTTTGGAGCCTCATTCTTTTAAAACAGCAATGATATTTGAAAAAAGTGCCTCCTAAACAGCAAATAAAGGCCTGGCTTTCTGTGTTCACACTGTCTCAGAGCTGGGCAGGGTAGACAGGGAGCAAGCATGAAGCAGCTGGAGCAAAGATCTTCCAAGGCATTTGCTTCAGGAAGAAGAGATTGACTTTGTCCGTGGGCTCTTTTTATTAGGGCTGTAGTGTGGTTGTTTCTCAGTGGCAAAATTATGGGGCAGACAGGAGGCTCAGGCATGTGACATAGGAAGAGCAGCTGCTCCTTGGCCAGCCCAGTTGGCCACGGTCAGCGATCGCCTTGCGCAGCTTTGCTGTATGAGGACATGGTGGGTCCATCCAACGCAGGTAGCACCGCTGGTCTAGCCAAGACGCTGAAGGGTTCATATAAAAGGTATCTCTCCAACACAGTCATCTTCATGATTTGACCGAATCTCTGCACTCCAGAGGGTTGCTACCCGTTTCTTACTCAGACAAAACTTTCTGAGACATTAGTGGGAGTTTTGCCCAAGTGTAAGCTGTTGAAGCAAGTTGCTGATTTGTTAAATCGATTTCTTTAAAACAACAGCAAATTAGATTCCCCCTCAGTTGAAGTCCAGGTCACATCCATATTAATGGAAGCGGGGAACTAGAAAGAAAGAAATCCCTTTGTGGTGATGGAGTGCAAGGTATTTGATTCAGCATCATGCTTGATTGCATTATTGTAATAGCATTTTACTGTGTCTGACTGGTTCTTTTCAGATACCTGCTTTCATTCAGTTTAGATTAAGAAGTTTACTTTAAAATTCTGAAACCGATGCTTTGTCTTTCTGGAGCACAGGTGATGTACTAACATGATTAAGGCAATGTAAAAATACAAGTTGAATAAAATGATTGAAAAGTGAGATACGTTTCCACTTTTCAGTAAGTCATGCCATCAACAGGTAAAACTGCTAGCTTTTTTAATACAGTTTAGGAAGGTTGTTTGGTATTTTTTCCCCCAAATTTAGATCAAGTCATTGGAGAAACATCTTGACAGCAATGGATAAAATCTAAGTCCTTAATTACACCTTTGATTTCTCTGGAATCAAAATTTCACTCAAGCAGCATTCGCAAACCTGTTAATGTACTTTGTGATTCAGACTTATTACACGCATAAGTTACGAAACACAATCTTAATTCTTTCCAACCAAGGGAATGGTTGCTTATAGTTATCACACTTAGGCTAATGAATCCTTGTAGTGATGAAGTGTCTGTCAAGCTAGCTGCTCATTGTTGCTTCTGTTTTCTCAGGAAAAGAGAGCAAATTCCTTCCCAAGGACCAGGAATTGCAGTACTTTTAAGTGTTGAGCAATGTATAGTATCCAGGATTTGAAAGAAAAAAAAAAAAAGCGATAGAAAGAGCTGCTGTGTAAGTTTAGGGCAAAGGTAGTTGATGATATCCCATTTCACTGAAGAACTCTGATTCAGGAAGTATTTTCTCCCATAGCCGTGTAGTTCAAAAGTGATGATTACCTTGGGGTAGCTCAGTTTTTATGACCTAATGTGCTTTGTGTTTGGCAGCCCCAAATATACCAGCTATCTTCAAAAATCTTGGCCAGTTCCTTGGATAATATGGCATATCTGAGTTAGTTTTCTATTCACTTAATAGATAAAATTGACTCCTGATTTACAATACAGTAGCATCTAAAACAATGCGAAAGTTAATGAGATGATGGAACTGGATTTGTAGGCAGGAATGACATGCTCAGAGGTCACGTCATGCCCAGCTTCCTCCACCTTTCCCCAGGCTCACATCAATAAAGTGCAAGGCCTTAGAGTATCCAGGAACAGCCATAGAATTGAGAAATATTCAGAGTTTCTCAATACTATCATGTAACACGATTATAGAAAAAATATATCCAAATAAATACTAAAGAATGAACATTTTCTCACATGGCTAAGTTAAGTTAAGTTAAAATACTTGCTGGAAAGTTGTCTTTATGTCTGCTTTATTCATTTTTTCTGGAAAGGAAAGAAGTCTAATGCTTCTGTGGTTAGTCTTCATTTTTAAAAACTGACATATACAAAAATATTCTTTTTTTCTCTTTCCTTAGATATGGAAAGAGATCAAGCCCAGAGACACTGATCTCAGACCTCTTGTTGAGGGAAAGCACAGAAAATATTCCTAGATCCAGGTATGTATGAAGAGTTTTTACGGTGGCTTTCACTTCTTGTTTAGATTTAACAGTTTTGTTTGTTATCAATAAATGTGTTTCACAGGGAGAAAACATATGCAGCCAACAGCTGGATAAACATGTCCTTAAAAAACATTTTTAATTCCTTTTTTGTTAAGAGCTAGTTTCATCTATGAATGCAAGAAATACCTTACCAGATATAATATAGTCCAATCTCCTTGTTTCCTGATTTTGGGAGCAAGCCATACCTGCTGTTTGAAGGAAGGGAAGCATTCCCACAACGTTTGCCCTGTACTGGGCTTTCATACACAGAATTATATGCCAATGCCTGATGATGATTCACTTACGGATTAGAGCCCCAGAATGGCATATTTCTACCCATTTGCTCCTCAAACAGGTTTAAATTTTTCCTCTAAAGAAGTATGAGCGGTAAATATGCACTTACGTTAACCTATACACAAATGCATGGCTATGACTTGTCTTTAAAATACAGTATTTCACATTGGTTTTGTACCTAATATTTTACAAAGGGAAAAAAGGCCTTTATATTTCCATTTGCACTTGGTTTAAAATAACAGTGGTGTTTCGAGCAACAGTGGGATTTCAAATGTACATACTATATTTATCTAGTTAACTAATGACACTTTAGCTATAATGTAAGATACTGTAGTAGTGACTACAATTTACACAGCTGAAAAGTAAGTATGTTCAAAAAGTAAGATGCAGGGGGAGTTTTTGCCCATGAAAGAAAATATTGGTTTTAATTTTGCTCACGATCAAGCATGAATGAGCTCAGTTTAAGCCTTTGCTGATAGCCTGAAGTTCGCTGATAATACCTCCGCTGCAGAAGCAAATGTTTTACGCAGTAGTCATCCCAGGAGTCTACAAGCAAATGCTCTGCACTTTCATCAGCTGTGCAAAGGCTCAATTAGACTAGTTAAGTACTTAAGCATAATAGTCCGTAGCACCGAACTTAGGGCATGATCTTGTCACTGAAAGGTGACCAAAATTTCTACTCCCATCAGGGGAGGTTGTCCATGAGACTTGCAGTTCTGCGCACAGGGACACCATTGACTTACGGGTTGATGACTAACCGCAGCTGTGGGGATGCAGTTTTCTCTGCAGATGCTTATGTAAAAAACTGCATGGAGTGCAGCGAAATGTATTAGACCATTTTGTGTTTGGTAATGACAAGGCAGAGCCTTCACATAATGGGAAATTTCCGCTGCCATGAATTTGAGGCAACACACAGGGTAGTACAAAGTCTAATACTCTCTGTAATTTTCACCCCTTCATAGCAAAACTTTATGGTTATTATTATTGTTTCAATAATGCTATTTATAACACACCAGGGAGCAAAAACTCATGAGCAAAATAACAAACTAGTCTGCATTTAAGATCAAGAATTGATGAGAAACAGATTTCTATTTCATACCCCCTGTAACAGCACTTTACACTGAGTATGTTATTTGTCATTCATCGATGACAATTATGCGAGTACTGGGAACAATGATGTCTAGTTTCCTATGGATATGTTTTCTAGGATAAAACCCCGTATGGATTCTGAACCTCACTCCAGCTTTTTCCTCCATGTGGAGGACATAATTACATCTTCTTTCTACCCAGTCCTATGTTCCGTGGCACATCAGGAACTTAATATCTCTGAGACATCTGTACCTCTCTCTGACTTGGTTGAAATTGTCCAGAGGGTTTGAAAGCTGGTGGGGAAGTTAGGGGAGCCACGCAGGGGTGGACAGCTAGACACACAGCAGCTATGCCCAGGTACAGCATGGCTGTCTAAGCCTTCCTCCTGGAGGAAGGCAGGCTGAATGAATTAAAGGCAGGCTGGTATTATTCTGAACTCAAATTAATGAAGTATATGTTTGGGAAATAGTTATATATGCCGGCAGTGATGGAGCAGATGCAATTTGCACTCAGTGAATCAGTGATGGGGAGACACACTTCGTGAGTTCTCAGGCACTGAACTTTGTAACTAAACATGGAGGTACGAAAAAACAACTTAACTGTATTCAGCTTAGCTGGCTTGGTTTGACGTTTCACTTTTGCCGATTTACGCCCCAAAGTGTTTTGCAGTCTAGGTGTATGTCTGACCATATGAAGAAAGTTTAGAGAGATTCTTATAGAAACCAGTTAAAAAATAGGAAGTTGAGGAATAAGAAAAGGAGATGCCTTGACCTGATTAAAAATAAGGTCTTATGACAAAAACATGTGAGGTGGCATCTTTCTGATCTTGTTGATCCTGTGGAGTCATGAGAAAAACTTTAAAACTTAATAACAGGATGAGTCTTCCCTCCTACTGCCTCTACAAATTAGGTATCTAGTGGGAAGTAGTTGTCTAGGCTGCCTTTGCAGTCAGTCAGAGGGATGGGTATCTCCAAAATGAGCCTTCCATCCTAAAATGGTTAGGATCAATTGCCTTCTCCAGGTGTCAGTGTCTCTCCAGTGACTGTGGAGGCAGACTAGATGTTTAATCAAGACCACATGCTCAACTTTTAGGTGGCAAAAGTTACGGCAAATGCATTTCCCCTGGTCTCTCTCCACGTTCTCCCACTTGTTGACTTTCTTTCTGTGTAGACCAAACAGGTATTTGCAAGCAGAGGAGCTCTAGATCAAGTCCTGCCCTCAGCACCCCCTTCAAAATGTCTTTCAAATGTTTGATATTGAGCAGTGGAATACCATGATAATATTTTAGGATGGTGGCTGTGGACTTCAGCTTTGTTTGAAGGTGCCAACAGCATGACGTGGGGTTTTTTGTTTGAGGTTTTTTTGGGGTTGTTTTTTTTTTTGGCTTAGTGAATTCTCTTTGGAAACAGTTTACTCTTGAGTAACAGTGAAAAATATCTGTATTTTTATTTCAACATATCGTAGTTTTCTACCTGAATTTCATTAAAGCAGCTTTGCAGTGAGTCTCAGTGGTATAAAAACATGCCATCTGGGCGGCAGTATGGAGGGGCAAATTCTGGTACCAAAGCATAGACATTTGGCCAACCAGGATGCCTCTGATTTGATGGGAGTTGCATAGACAATCTTCAACTGCAGATATGCGTATGTATTCCATATTGCTGCTACTATGAAAATGAAAAATTCAGGTAGTTCTAATTGCGAATTTTTCAGAAGGGGCTTTAAAATGTGTTTAATGGTTTTTTTTTAATTCATAATATGTATTGCAGGTTTGAAGACCCTTCGATGTGGTGATGGGATTTTCAGCACACCATCAAAACTTTTCCTAATTTTCAGTTCATACTCCACGCCTATGAAGCAAATCATAGCGTCATTCCCAGTGCATGCAGCCATTGTACTGAATTCTGTAGAGTTTTTCCTTCATCATATTTGTATATACCTTTATTTAAATAAATTATTTGTGCATTCCAAAATATAACATACTAAATGAAAACAAGCAACCCTGTCATTGGTATAGCGAAGAGTTGTTTTAAACTATTAAAACTGAATTATAACCTCCCTGTGGTCTAAAGTAGTATAGACAACAATAGTGTCACAGTTATTACAGTAATTAGTATGCAAAGTAAGATAAAGACATCATTTATTGTGGCCTCAAACTCAGCTCAGCTGCTTGATTTATGCAAAACTGTTTAAAATAATTTATCACAGACTACATAATTTAGGAAAATAGTGTTCTGAGGGGCAATTTTTCAGAATGACCATACTAAAAACTTACTTAGTACTTACATTGACAAATGTATTAAAATGGATAGCATTTTCAAAACACAAAGGGATAAGTCAGTGCTTAATTCTGCTAACTCCTCAAAACGGGTTTGAAGCTTGACTGTAGGCCTGAATTAGGAATTTTAAATGAAACAGATGTAACATCTTTGTTTTGGCAATATGCAAAGCAGCAGAAAACAATATCTAAAGTAACTAATAAAACAAGACAAATCTACAGCTATTTGTGCCAGAAAAGAGAAGTCTAACATTGCCTAAGGCCTTGTAAAGTAGCACACTGATAAATCACAACCATTTGGGTGTCTGCACTCTGAGCCTCTCTCATTTGGAGTCGTTCATGTTTTCTGTTTCTACCATGAGAAGGTGCCTGGAACAGGGACAGGAGCAACTGTCTTCAGGTTTTAATTTTCTTTTTTTTTTTTTTTTTTGATTAATGTCATCCCTAACCTAATGAGGGACTTAGACACAAGGACCTCTGAAGAAACTGCCCAAGTTTTTTTCAAAGTAACTTTATATAATGGCAGCACGTTACCCTTGTTCTTAAGTGGTTTTAATTCATAGATGTGTATCTTGCAGCATGGTCAGGATTCACACTGGGCATGACACAAATGCTGATCCTTGGTTCCTCATATTTAGGCATAACTTGTTTTATTTAAACACTGTGACTAAACACTGGGTAATAAAGCACATAAAAAGTTCCAAATTGGAAACGACTCAGCATGAAGGTTTAATGTATTTACATCTCCTTCTCGCTTTTCAAATGTTTCTGCATGGCTGTTGACCCAGGAGAGATGTTTCAGTGCAAGTAAGTCCAGATTTCTATAAATGCACGCTGGGTGCATTCGCAAAGTGTTACCAGGACTGGCCAGCTTTTGTGGTCACAATGTCTTCAGTAAAGCATAACATTTCCTTTTCATAAAACACTTGGGTGTCATTGGAATGGGCAAGTTTTGCTTTCAGCAGCAATACTTTCACTTACAGGCTTGGTGATGGGTTTCACAGTGCTACACATGAAACTGTGAGGATTAAGACTAGTCTAGTATTACAAAAATCTTTGGGGCCCCCAATATAAACCGTTGCTGCCCAAAGCAGTAAGTGGCGATGTTCTCCATGATGAAGTGACTCCAGGACAGCCACAGCTTGCTGGGGCTAGCAGGAGTCCATCAACCGCAGGCCAAGACCTGCTGGATTAGAGTCCACATAAAGTTCTGCTTTAAGTAATTATTAAAATGACAATTGGAAATTAGTGAGGTATCTGCTATATAATGTCTCTAATTCCTGGTAATTCCTAGTATCTCTCTATATATTAATGACCACGTAAATGATAAAATCAGTGGATGATAAACTAAACTCATGTTGCTTAGCACTGTCATTGCAAATGTGCCTCAGTGGAGAAAATAAGGAGAATTAGTGCATGCTAATTGCTCGTGCTGAGCTGTTCCACTCAATTACCTGAGCTTTCTTGAACTTCAAGAACACCCATCTGTATAGAAAAGCTAGAAAAATCTAAAAAACGCCAGGTTTATTACCTCATGAGCTGTCAACGACAGAAGCAAGGCAAAGTACTCACACAATATTTATCTATCCACACTGTGCTATGATTTTCTTTCTAAAATCTTCCTCTGTTCTCTGCGGCAGACACAACGTTGCAGTAGAATTCCAGCGTGTTTAGTGCTTACCTTCCTTGTGTACTTCACATACTGCTCTTGACAGGCCAGGACATTGAAAATGTTGGATCAGCTCTTCAAATCGCAGGATAGATGTGAAAAATGAGCTGTGAAATGAAGATAAACACTGGATTTGTTTGACATGGCCTCTGCATTTTGACTTTAGGGTTAACCTTTTCATCTTTTTCTCTCTAACCAAGAGAAACAGCCTTGTTTCTAAAACAAAGGCTGAAATTTATATCAGAATCTGAGGAAGCACCAGGAAAAACAACAAGAAGTGGGAACCATAAAAATAGGTGATAGTATGTTCTCCTTTATTTATTACAGGCTTGAAATCATGAGGAATGTACATAGATAGGTGTAAAACATTTAGAAGACAGTCTACCTTTACCTTTGGCAATTTCTGTAATATGTCTCAGTTATGCCCAACTTTGATTTAACCACAGAAGGGATCTAGATGATCCCATTTGTCTTCTCTTCTAGGTGAGGAGATTCTCTCTCTCCTTTTCTGTCTCTACCCCTAGAAACCCATCCCATCCCAATGCTTTCAGCTCTGAGAGTCTTCTGTGCCAAAATACACAAAATCTCCAGTCCTCTTCTGGTGGGTATTTCCCTTCTCCCTAGCCGTGGAGTGAAACATTGTCCACGTGACTGGTGTTGGACAAAACTGGGAGGATGTGGGTTCCCCCTGCTTTTCTGCTTGGCTGGCTTGCTGTCCCCCCTCCCTGGTGAAGGTGAAATTGCTGCTTGTCAAGGTGAATTTTCCTCAGTTGTCATCTGAGAGGTGGAAACCCTGCTCTGGTGGCATGAAGAGGGCATGAACTGCCTTCTGCAGGCAGAGCAGCTTTGCTCTGCCAGACCATCTTGAACACAGGGGACCACAACTGATCAGGGAGAAGACATCCCCACTGCAGCCTCCACTGTCACCTGCCAGAAGATGGGGGGAAGTGGTGAGGTGCTGGTAGTGTAGAGCTGGAGAGGACATAGGCACAGCGGATTTGGGAGGTTGGGAGAGGTGCTGGTGATATAGTGGTGGCAGCCAAGGTAGGAGTGATCTTGACAGATGTCCTGGCCCCAAATCAGACCCTGGCCATAGCAGCACTGGTCGCCCCAGGCAGGCAGCTGCTCTTTGGCATGGGGATGAGGAGCGCAGCAAGGGTCCCACTGCAGAGCTCCAGTGCTCCCTCATGGTGCCCCAGGGTGGGCAGCACTGCCCAAAACCATCACATTGTGTTGGGGTGAGGTGGGATTTACCTGGTAGCTGGCAAATAAATAGCAGGTTTCAGGTGCAGCATCAAATGTTTTCCATAGTGGTTTGTGCCCACCGTCCCATGCTCTGCTGGCCCCTCACCCTGCTGCTTAGGGTGAGCACTGGGCATGTGTGGGCGAGGGATTTTTAAGGTGAATTAGCCATTACTCTGTGTTTCCCATGGGGTTGCACAGCCCTTAAGGGAGGTATGACCTGGCAAAAAGCAAATGGTTTATATCAATCCCCATGCTGCTGTCTAAACCAGGCAGATCTCAAAAGCAAACCAAATCTGTGGCACTTATACAATAGCTGGGATGTCTTGTGTGTGAACCAAGTAGGTAGATTCGAACCAAAAAAAAGAGTTTCCGCATGGATTTCAGTGAAGTCAGAAAACTAAACGCAAAATCTGTCACTTAAGGACAGCTTATGACCCTGGGATACTTCTCAAGAGCCCTAGGGTTATAAATCAGTGTGTCACTTCAAGTCAATAATTCACAAATTCTGGATTATCGCATCACAATTCGAAATTATGTCAGATTTGTCTGCTTACTTTAATATTTAATAATGGTTTCCTGTTAAAAATTATCAACGGGTAATTTGACACACACCGTAATGAAAATTTAAAAAACCCTCTCGCTTTGTTTCGGTGGGTTAGTACCCTGAGTGAGAAATTGCTACTGAGCGGAAATTGCCTAACTAATGCAGTAATTCATATCAGGCCAGTGTATTTTATTTATCTGGCTGTATTGTTATCAGTCATTTGTTTATCTGTATTGCAGCAGCACCTGGAGACTCCAGATATGGGGCTCATTGTGCTCCAGTCTGTAGGACCATAATAAAAAAATAAGCCTAGACTACAGAAATATTCCATCCACATGCAAAGAAAGAAAGTGGGAGGAAACTCGGGCTCATAAATAAATATGGTAAGTAGGTTATAGTGGTCTTACTGCACCTGCAGACTTGTCCTTATAGACTCTTTGATTACAGCAATTAAGAATGTGCTACAAAAGAGGTAGTGCAATGTTATCTTGTTTCCAGTTAATACGTGTGTTTGCCAAGCTTTCCCTCGTCTAAGTTATTTGCTTTTCTCTAATGACCAGGTCTTTGCCAGGCCCAGAGACCTTCCAAGCTATATTTAGCCCAGACCTACAAGCAGCTCCTGCCTGCCTGTGATGAACACACAGCTCCAGTCTTGCACTTGCTGCAGACCATGAACTCCCACTAAACTCCAACTAAATTCAAGATTTTAAACATACCCCAGGCCTGTCCAGTCCTGAAGATAAAGGGTGAGCCCACCACTCACGTTAGCCTCAGCCTGGCGCCAGGCTATCAATGCTGATTACAGAGGGTATCACTACCAGATTTCTGGGTATACTTGGAATCGGAGAAACTGGCTGGAGATAACTGTTGTGTGTGATCGTTTTTAGCCTGTCCTGAAGTTATTATTGCTGGTGGTTTAGATCTAGGGCCATTTTTAGGGTTTGGGTTAAAGCAGGGTTGGACCTGCATTTTAGACAGGTTAGTCTGTAGCGTGTGACGGCAGACTTATTCCTTGTCCTTGATTTGTTAGATGCTCTGCTGTGCACATTAAATGCTCTTCACAAGGGCTCTTTGTGTAATGGGGAAGAAGAGCAGGGGATGGAGGCGGCGTCTCTGCCTGGAGCCCTGTATGGGGCCAGCAGGCAGGACAGATAACGAGGGCAAGAACAACAGAACTTGTGAATTAATGGGAGCTTCCACAAGAGAACCTGGAGCAGATGATCAAACACACTTATGTGTGCAGACATGCAGATGGACAACCAGTGGAATTTTTTTTAAAGCACCCTGTTGCCTAATTCCTAGTGATCCATGACTGCTTAAATGCATGGTAAAATGCCTCAGGCCACCTCGAGCAATATGATTGCACCTAAATTCACAATAAGCTTTGTGGATTTAGGATCCATGTTATGGACTCTCACATAGAGACTGGCGGTCAGCTCAGAAGATTTCAGACTTCTTTGCTAATCTTATTTTCCCATGCACAGGAGAGAGGGTCCTGGCCCGTGGGCTGCTGATTCCGTCAGCACCTCTGTCCCCTGGGTGTGAGCCTCAAGGTGTCTAAATATCTTTGGAAATGTGGCTGGAGGCATCCCACCTTCGAGAAAGTGGAATTGATGGGAGCAGGAGAGCCATGAGGTGTCCTTGCGGAAACAGCTGATGGTGACTAATATTGACCACAGCTATAACAGCCTGCCCACCATGGCTTTCCCAGTAGGCTGTAAATCAGCAGCATCTCCCAGAGGTGTGAAACCCTCTTTGTTAAATAAATATGTTTATATCAATTAAGAATGAGGGTTTCGGAGACTATGTGCTAAGTAGGTGACTGACTCCTTAAGAGATCTTTCATGTTTGTCTTTTCACAGGTTCGTGTGTCCCATTTTTAAGCTTCTTTTCCTTTAAAAACCACCTTTTTAGTTTCTGTTCTTGCTTCACTTTCTTTTATATGGAAAAAAAGAAGGACTGAAAATTGATGCTATTCTGCATTTATGATGCAAACTATTCTCATAGCCAGGGATGATTTTCTTGAATTTATCCATTCATTCACTCTACCATGTTTCTGACGATTACTGTGGTTCAGCTATCTTCCCCACTGAATTCAGCTGGAAATGCTGTCTTTCCACACACCCTTTTATGAGATCTGTTTCATCAGTAATGGCACAGATTTATTTTTTTCTCGAAACAATTGCTTCAGTACCTGTTTCACTGAATTATAAAACTTGAAGGTGGATTCTAATTAGGTCATCTAAACCAGAAAATAAACTTTATTATTGACTATTAATAGTCCAAAAGCTTGGACAATTTTTGGTATGGTCAGCTTTTTCTAAGCAGGACAAGTCAAAGTTAAATAATCAGATCAATCACAAATGTTAACTTTCTTTAATGCATTCATATTTGAAACATTTTAACTTTGACCTCAGTTGTTTGCTGCTTTCAAATCAGCAATCAGGAATGGCAGAAAATTACTGACTTTTGACATGAAGCTCTGCATTGCTGCACCGGGACCTTAACTTAAATCTGCTTTTAAAAGATGAATTGCATTTAAAACTGCTTAAAAACACATCTTAAATTGGCTGCCTTATCTGTCTTAGCCAGAAGTGTATTTTACATTTCTCCACAGGCAAAGGGTGGTACCCAGGTCTGCCGCAGCTCGGCACACGTCAGAGTGTCTGTGCTTCAGCGCTCGTGGTGACTGTCACAATAGCCTGCCAGGACTAAAATATATTTCCTGTACCATGAGTCAGACCTAGGTATTAATAATGAGCTTCATTTAAGTGGGAAGAAATCGTTTTTCATTCCATTTATCAATTCTGATTTACCAGCTTCTTTCAAATAAACCAACCCTGAAAATCACCTGCAACAAAAGAGAGGTTGAGCCTTATGTGCTGTCAAGGAAATGGGCTGAGACAATATGCTGCTACATTTACGTTTTCTTAAGCGTATTTCTCCCTGACCAGGTGTTACTCCAGGCACTCAGTTAATGTCACTTCTCTTCGTGTCACCCTCCTTCTCTTCTTACACTGTTAGCACTCTTTTTCACCTTTATAGCATTTGATAGGGAACCTACCCCAAACTTCAAAGCTTTTTGAAGGGGCATTGGCTGTCCCCAGACCAAGTCACACCGAAAAATATCTGCTACCTTACAGCAGCACAACCAAATGTGCAAAAATATGAGCCCTTCCTCTTCAAGTGTACCTGAGGGTCTACAGGTATATTTCTGCTTTAAAATGTAGTTAAGGTATCCCAGATTGATGTTTCTCATTTCTTTACCGGCTGGATAGCTATTATCCAAGCAAGGCTGGCTTACAGGCATTGCATTTACCCAGCCCTCTGCCTTCCCTGTTCATCGTCACATGGTTGCTAACAAAGCAAGCTTTTTTTTTTTTTTATATGGAAAATGTGTATTTCTATTGCACTTTTTAACCTCCTTTAATGTTACTTAGAAGTAAGAAGGGTCGATCATGTGATTTTGCCAGCCACACAGGTTTGTACATGTGGTGGGTTGACCCTGACTGGACACCAGCTGCCCACCAAAGCTGCTCTATCACTCCCCCTCCTCGGCTGGGCAGGGGAGAGAAAATATAACGAAAGTCTCGTGAGTCGAGATAAGGACAGGGAGATCACTCAGCAGTTATCGTCACAGGCAAAACAGACTCCACTTGGGGGAAATTAATTTAATTTATTACCAATCCAATGAGAGCAAGATAATGAGATATAAAAACTAAATCTTAAAACACCTTCCCCTCACCTCTCCCTTCTTCCTGGACTCAACTTCACTCCCAATTTCTCTACCTCCTCTCCCGTCGGCAGCGCAGGGGGACGGGGAATGGGGATTGTGGTCAGTTCATCACATGTTGTCTCTGCTGCTCCTTCCTCCTCGGGGGAGGACCCCTCACACTCTTCCCCTGCTCCAGCATGGGGTCCCTCCCATGGGAGACAGTCCTTCAGGAGCTTCCCCAGTGTGAGTCCTTCCATGGGGTGCAGTCCTTTAGGAACAGACTGCTCCAGCATGGGTCCCTTATGGGGTCACAAGTCCTGCCAGCAAACCTGCTCCAGCAGGGGCTCCTCTCTCCACAGATCCACAGGTCCTGCGAGGAGCCTGCTCTTGTGTGGGCTCTCCATGGGGTCACAGCCTCCTTCAGGCATCCACCTGCTCCTATGTGGGGTCCTCCGCAGGCTGCAGGTAGATATCTGCTCCACTGTGGACCTCCACGGGCTGCAGGGGACAGCCTGCCTCACCATGGTCTTCACCATCAGCTGCAGGGGAATCTCTGCTCTGGCACCTGGAGCACCTCCTCCTCCTCCTTCTTCACTGACCTTGGTGTCTGCAGAGTTGTTGCTCTCACTCCTCTCTCCTGGTTGCTGCTGCACAGGTTTTTTTCCTCGGTTCTTAAATATGTTATTGGAGAGCCACTACCACCATCACTGATGGGCTTGGCCTTGGCCACCGGTAGGTCTGTCTCGGAGCTGGCTGGCATTGGCTCTATTGGACATGGGGGAAGCTTCTGGCAGCCTCTCACAGAATCCACCCCTGTAGCACTCCCAATACCAAAACCTTGCCACGTAAACCCAATACATTATTCTAAAGCCATGTTCTTTAAACTTGAAGTACCTTACTCTACGTACAATCCAATAGGGTGGGTTTTTCCCTGGTACTATGACCCCCCGATTGTGCCTCTCCTTGGAGAGCTGCGCTCTGACATCTGCCTGTCAAACTTTCAGTGTACTGTCAATTCCCATTGACTGATCTACTTAGATAACATGAGGCAAAGCTAAATCAGATAGAAAAATTGTCATTTGGAAATATCAGAAATGAATGAATTGATGGGATTTTCTTTTTAAAAAAGTGGTCATAGAGGATTTTACCGTATATCTTGGATGAATGGAGATTTGTGTGCTATATCAAGCAGTAATTAGGGATCTGTGTTTGCCCCTTTTCACTATGGTGGGAAGTGGCTTATAAGGTGAACACTGAGTTGTGATGGTTGCCAGAGGTAGCAAAGAATCAGCTCCTTGTTGTACTGGATCAACATAAGGTGGCTACCTTACTGTCTTAGCAAGATTTGGTTTAGTGTCCCTGTGGGAACTACAAATTTCAGGCAGTCGGCATTGGAAAGGTACACAGATAACTTTGATTAACGCAGGTTTCTAGCAGCTCTTTGTAATTCAGGGTGAAGACTGGTGGGGGCTGGTAAAGGTCCTCCGAGCTTTAATACAACACACAGCCCATCTCTTACCAAGAGCTGTGCTGGCCATGGAAACCTTGTGAGCAAAACCCCGCTGGAGCTCACAGAGAGGTAAAAAATTATTCTAAGAAACCATTATGTCCTGTGATTTTCAGAGAGCACACTTTTTTTTTCCCCTGCCTAAACTCGAAGGGCGGACATTTCGTTGAAAGATAGTCAGCAAATATTGAAGATGAAATGACACTAAACGTGAACTGGGGTTTCATCCTCCAGTGGCCACTGAGCCACTGGCAGGTCTGAGGGACAGCAACAAGTATCAGCCCTTTACCTGCCCTTTTCCCCCATCTTAGTCCTCTTCCCCTGCACTTTGGTTGGGCCATCAGCCCAGTAGCACCAGCGTCTACATTCATGTGGATTTATGAAAATCATGAGAATAGAAGAACATCACCAATCAATTAGTCACAGTATCACAGTATCACAGTATCGTCAGGGTTGGAAAGGACCTCTGGAGATCATCTAAGTCCAACCCCCCTGCCACAGCAGGGACACCTACAGCACATTGCACAGGACGGCATCCAGGCGGGTTTTGAATGTCTCCAGTGTGGGAGACTCCACAGCCTCTCTGGGCAGCCTGTACCAGTGCTCCGCCACCCTCAGAGTAAAGAAGTTCCTCCTCATGTTAAGATGGAACTTCCTGTGCTCCAGTGTGTGCCCGTTACCTCTAGTCCTATCACTGGGCACCACTGAAAAAAGGCTATTCTCGTCTACCTGGCACCCTCCCCTTAAGTACTTATAAGTATTGATAAGATCCCCCTGAGTCTTCTTTTTTCTAGACTAAAAAGCCCCAAGTCCCTGAGCCTTTCTTCATAAGAAAGATGCTCCAGTCCCCTAATCATCTTTGTAGCTCTTTGCTGGACTCTCTCCAGCAGTTCCCTGTCCTTCTTGAACCGGGGAGCCCAGAACTGGACACAGTACTCCAGATGCAGCCTCACCAGGGCAGAGTAGAGGGGGAGGATGACCTCCCTCGACCTGCTGGCCACACTCTTCTTGATGCACCCCAGGATGCCATTGGCCTTCTTGGCCACCAGGGCACATTGCTGGCTCATGGTCATCCTGTTGTCCACCAGGACTCCCAGGTCCCTTTCCACACAGCTGCTCTCCAGGAGGTCAGCCCCCAACCTGTACTGATGCATGGGGTTATTGCTCCCCAGATGCAGTACCCTACACTTGCCTTTATTGAACCTCATCAGGTTTTTTTCTGCCCAACTCTCCAGCCTGTCCAGGTCACGCTGTATGGCAGCACAGCCTTCCAGCGTGTCAGTCACCCCTCCCAGTTTTGTGTTATCAGCAAACTTGCTGATGGTACACTCTATCCCTTCATCCAGGTCATTGATGAATATATTGAACAAGACTGGACCCAGTACTGACCCCTGAGGGACCCCACTAGTTACTGGCCTCCAACTGGACTCTGCACCAATAACCACAACCCTCTGAGCTCTATCTGTCAACCACTGTTCAATCCACCCCACCGTCCATTCATCTAACCCATACTTCCTAAGCTTGTCTGTGAGGATGATGTCATTTCATCTTCCTTTCTAAGCAAGGATATTTCTAGCTGCATGTGAAGGAAACTATGAAATATGTGCCTAGATGCGCAGGTAGGAGAGACTTGTAAAAAGACCTGCTTGCTAAAATACCTTTGTTTTTAATTCTACATAGTGAATGGGGAAAGGGGGAAAAGGGAGCTGGTTCATGATTTTTGGGTGCTCAGCTGGAAGACAAATATTTCTGTTTTGCCTGCTTCCCCTCCCCTGTGTAGGCTTTTGGTCAGCTGTAAAGAAAGGGCTACAGAATTTTTTTCTGTATCAAATCTGTGCTAGCACACGAGAGGAAGCTGTACACAGCTCTCACGTCACCAAAACAGCTCAGCTGGCCAAGCTCAGACTTTCGGCGTCCAAACCGGGACCACTGCTGAATCTCTACGGTTTGTCAGTAGCGGTAGTACCAACTCCTGTTCTCCTGTTCTTGGGTTCCTGGATTTCTCAGACGATCCTTGCCTACGGTGTGGAAGTAAATGTCACCAGAAAAGCTGTATGAAAAGCACAAAAGCAAAAGCCACAGCATCCCAGGCAACCAGAACCTGTGCTCTGAAAAGAGCATTTCTTTCTTCTGTGGATCTCATATGGCTAGGTTTTATGCTAAGAAGATGGTATGTGAAATAATGTGGGTTTTGCTTTTTTTTTGTTGTTTATGTTACTGTTTGCTTACTAAAATAGTTTTGTACAATAAAATAAAGAATAAAACCCCAGGGAGATCATTCAGTGAATCAGCTAGAGGAAAACATATTGGCACACCTCAGGGTTTTTATGCCTCTTTCTTAGTCCATCTAGCATAGCCTGCTATTAGAGACATAGCACTAAATTCAACTGACCATTTGTAAGTCTTGTTGTGGCAATTCCTATCTCTGTCTAGGTAAGCAGTTTCATTAATACTGTGTATGCTCTATGTAAAAGGCCCCGCTTTCTTCCCATCTCTTCTCTAATAAGTGCTAGTTTGAAAAGCACAGCTCAGGAGAACATAAAGCATAAATCTGACCTCTCACCAGGCTGTAACATAAATGGCATTGGGAACATTTCCATGATGAAGAGACACTTCCAGAAAAACAGGTGTAATGGCATATGAAAGGCACTTTATGATAATTTTACATGCCCTCAAATATTCAGCATTCTGTTAGACCATAATGGATATGAAAATGCACCACATGCAGTGGAGATCTCCTTTGCAACCTAAAGGTTTCAATAACAGGGTACCGGAGACTTGTATTTTAAAAAAACAACCTCCCCTGACACGTAGTGGATTTAGGTTTTCTTGGGAAGAACCTCTTAGGACTCCCAGTCTTAGGAATTATAGACTTGAGTTTCACTTACACATCAATGCTTTCTCCTTTTACATTTTTACCAGGGATGGTCCAACACCCACTCCGTTTCTGCTTTGACCAAAGGCTACACCTACTCTGCTCAGTGCCCTAAAACCGCTCCATGCTCAGAGGATGCAAGAGCTCCGCTGCCCTGCGCAGTCGTGAGTGTTAACGGCACAAGCGGGCAGAGAAGAGTGTGTGGAGAGGGGTGGAAATTTTGGTTTCACCCCTCAGTTTCTAGCTGGCCTGTCCCCTCAGGGACTGCAGAGGAGGGGTATTTCAGAGGAGCAGCGTGAAACATGGAGGTGATGGGGCATTTTCTGGGGTGGGAATTGTTTGAAGAGAGACAACAGATCTGTGGCTCACTTGCTTGTCAAAGTTGATACAGCTCCCACTCCAGCAGAGAAATGGTGAAAGGCAGCCTAGCAGTGAGCCAAAAGTAAACTTCGTACAACTTCAGGATGGGTATAATAGACGCAGTCCATCACTGCCAGTTCAGCTGGCACAGCACCACCAGTCAGTGCTGCACTGGGCATCATCAGGTGATCCTCAGGTGGAACGCCCTTCCTTTTTGGGTATAGTGTGATGTATCTGCTGTCACCAAGATCATAGAATCATAGAATTGTCTCAGTTGGAAGGGACCTTTAAGATCATTGAGTCCAACGATTAACGTAACACTGCTAAAACCACCACTAAACCATGTCCCTAAGCAGCATGTCTATCTGTCTTTTAAATACCTCCAGGGATAGTGATTCCACCACTTTCCTGGGCAGCCTGTTCCAATGCTTGATAACCCTTTTCGTGTCTTCACGACACAATTTTTCCTAATATCCATGCTAAACCTCCCCTGGCACAACCTGAGGCCATTTCCTCTTGTCCTGTCACTTGTTACTTGGGAGAAGAGACCAACACTCACCTCATTACAACCTCCTTTCAGGTAGCTGTAGAGAATAAGAAGGTCTCCCCTCAGCCTCCTTTTCTCCAGACTAAACAACCCTCAGCTGCTCCTCATAAGACTTGTTCTCTAGACCCTTCACCAGCTTCATTGCCCTTATCTGGACATGCTCCAGCACCTCAATGTCTATCCCGTAGTGAGTGGCCCAAAACTGAACACAGTATTTGAGGTGGGGCCTCACCAGTGCCAAGTACAGGGGGACAATCGCTTCCCTCGTCCTGCTGGCCATGCTATTGCTAAAACAAGCCAGGATGCCTCTTGGCCACCTGGGTACACTGCTGGCTCATATTCAGCTGGCTGTTGACCAACAACCTCCAGGTCCTTTTCCGCCAGGCAGCTTTCCAGCCACTCTTCCCCAATCCTGTAGCGCTGCATGGGGTTGTTGTGACCCAAGTGCAGGACCCGGCTCTTGATCTTGCTGAATCTCACACAATTGGCCTTGGCCCATTGATCCAACCTGTCCAGATCCCTCTGTAGGGCCATCCTACCCACAAGCAGATCGACACTCCCGCCGAACTTGGTGTCATCTGCAAACTTACTGAGGGTGCACTTGATCAATGTCCAGACTGCTGATAAAGATGTTAAAGAGAACCAGCCCCAATACTGAGCCCTGGGGAACACCACTTGTGACCGGCTGCCAACTGGATTTAACTCCATTCACCGCAATATAATTAGATAATTATAACTAGGTATATAGATATAGATGTTATACATCTCTCTATATAGGTATATTAGATACATATATAAATAATTAGATCTAATTGTCTTTATGCTTGCATGAAGTAGAATTTTTGCAAATTGCCCCATTATCAGCTGCCTGACTGGAAAAAAATTACGATCAGTTCCCAAACCTGAACATTTTTGGTGGTGACATTACTCTAAGTCATGTTAACAGGAACTGGATGTTACACCTCACTGGTCAGTGGATGGCATATTTTGACAGATTTACTGACTTGGTTTATGCCCCTTAATGAAGGGAATGTGATCAGACGTTCCTTCTGTATTGTTTAGAGAAAAGCTCAAAGGGAAATACTTGGGGAGTGCAATGACCTATTAAGTTGCCTGATTTGTGGCCACAGCTGTTTCCTTTGTGCAAGTGAAGGCAGGAGTGGTGCTTCATACACGGGAAAAGACCATTCTTGCATTTGGTTTGCTGTGAGCTGGTCTTTTGTACCCTCCCACACTCACCGTGGCACCAGCAGGTTTGGGGCACTCAGGCAGAGCATCTCAGCGCTGCAGGAGGAGGCACAGCCACACTCAGGCCTTGGAAGAGCTGTTTAGAGGCTGCAAAGGACCCATCAGTGCTGCAAAAAAACCAGCAAGGTGCAGGGTTTCTACTAATCAGGCTAAGCCAGGAGGCCAGAAACATGTCTGTTTAAGGAGTATTAAGCACATTCCTGTGTTTTTAAATACAGATTTGGAAATTTACTTCCAGAAAGGCATAGTGGGTCCCAGCCTGTGCAGACTGAGCATCGCTGCCTATGCACAGCTCCCACGGCAATGAAAGCAGGGTAGGGGTGGGAGGTGTTGATGAACCTAGGTCAGAATTTGGCTCTGAGGTTTGCAGGGTACCAAACTGGTATTTACCCGCCTCTGATACACTTTTTACGCAAAACAAGGAACATCATGTACTAAGGCACTGCCATTGCTGGACATGCTGTGTAAATTGTGGGGCTGTACGCTCCTGTACTGAATGGCAGAGGATGTAGGTGACTTACAAGGACATCGCTAGAATGGCAATCTTTAGATAATTTCTGGAACAAAACCTAAAAACTGCTAAAGTACTTCAGGCAAATTATAACACCCACCTTACATTTTAATGCCACCTTAAACTGTATTCTGCATCAGTCAGCTGTAGGAGGAGATGACATAAACAGACAATTAATGTTTCTTTTCACTTGCCAGTTAAGATTGAAAAATGTGGTCACTGAGCTGTCTTTTTCTGACATTTTCTTAACAGCTTTACACTTTGCAGAGAAGTTGCCATCAGTCCCCATGCTAGCACTGTGCCACAAGTGATGGGAGGAGCCCCTCCGCTTTACCGGGTGGACCGTCAGCATTCATGAGCACCACCTGTGTTTCCACCGACCATGAAACTCCCTGCTTGATGTCAGGGGCCAAGTGTTTTGCCAGATGTGGTCGGATCGGGGTTTCTGAGGGCTGGAGAAATGTTTGCTCTCCCCTGGTTGGCCCCAAGCAGGGCTCTTTCAGGGCAGTCTGGCACTCAGGGCCACCCAGAGCTGGACAGGGCCAGGAGAAGGCCTCTTTAGCATCATCAAGAAACTGTGATGGGTGTTAGTTGCACCATTTTGACATGCCCTTTGGGTCTATTTAAGCTGTGTTTGTACTTGAAGTATTCTGTAAGTACAAATGACAGTCTGTGATTGAATACTTGAGTGCGCGATGTTCTCTGGAGCAAACCCCACCTTCCCTCTAGTGCCCATTGCGGCACAGGCTCAGCTCCCTGGAAACACTGGGCTGTCTTCCGTTCACCGCTGTGTGTCAGGCACCTGGCAGTGAGTTACACCAGCGATTTCAGTTTTTTGAGCAGATCTCTTTAAAACAGTTTTGGGTTCCCCAGGTGTAATATGCACTGTCAGTGGTGACTCTGTGGGTACTGACAAGGTGAGCTCAAGATACTTCGTCTTACAGGAGGTGGGTGGTGGGGAAAAAAGATCTGTCTTTTATAAATATACTTGGATAATTGCATTTACCCAAATCACCTTTGTGTCCTTTCCCCACTGCCTTCTGAAGACAAGAGTGTTACCAAAAGGAAGTCTGATATTTTATTGCTATTGGGATAACAAGATTCCTGACTTTTCAATCATAATTTGGATTTTTTTAAAAAAATGTCATACATATTGAATGTGATTGAGTTTCTGCCAGAATTTTATTAGATAATGGGCACAGTACTTCTCCCATCAGTGAGACACTGAGGAGAAAATACATCAAAGAAACGAAAAAATAGGAAGATGGAAGAAACAAATAGAAAGAAAAGAAAACTGAAGTAGCAATCTAAAAGGCAAATAGTTTTTTAATAAAAGAAGTGTGAATCACAGCCCAGCATCAGCTTTACTGCTCAGTTTCACTCAGTTAAACTACAGTCTAGATTGAAAAAACAAGCCTCCAGGTGTCATTTGGACCTGATTTTGTTACCCTGCTGCAGTCTCCTCTACAGACAGTCTTCTTTTTATTTAAAGCGTCTTATTCCTGATCATGAACGTCTGACCTAAACTTAAATTGGCATGGTTTCAATCAAATCTGTCCACAAATCACAAAGCACACATCTACTGAAATCTGGGTGTGTGCTGGTAGCACAGACAAGCAACCCTCTCCCTCTATAAAATGGGTCCTCCAGTTTCCTTGATAGAACTGGGGCAAGCTGCTTCCCACAGTTCATGCTATTTAAGCTAATCTGGTGTCAGGGAGGGAGGGACCAACATGCTGCAGTGAGGTAAAGCAGGGTGTCAGCCCTCCTGCAGCAATGGCCCAGGTCCATGTTTGTGTCTGTAGCATGTGGAAAATGCTCAGCAGCCTCTCAGCTGCCTTGTGTGGGTATGAACGTGCCCAAAGGTGGTTACTGGGGTCCCACTGACGCACTTAGGGCACAGCAATTGTTCATCCGTCTGTAACCAAAGTCACTCCTTCCTGAATGAAACAAAAACACTCTGGAAATATTTGCTCTGGTCAAGCTACGCAAATTTTCCGCAAAGACAAAGCAGAGAGGCATATGCAGCAGCTCAGGTTGTCAGAGGTGTAGTAGTCTGAAGAGAATTGAATGAATCTAAGTAAATAACTTGATAAGTATCTTTAACATTGCTGTAAACAGGTAGTAAAACCCAATAGTGAAGAAGGGATTATATGCATGTATGCATATATCCTTCCACTAGAGTGAACAAACACAAGGGGAAACCAGGCCAGAGGGCTGCAAACACAGATGACCCTATCCTGACCAATTTAAATGCAACCTAGACAGGAACCAGTTTTAGCACATAATAAAAAGAAAAGATGACTTATTTGTGCTAATGAAGCCATTAGCCATACAACCAGAAAGATGTTATTGGAAAGAGTGTTAGCAAAACCAGAAATCTCCTTTTGGACAAAACTGTATTTCTTAAAGAGTATTAAGGAAAACCAGGAACCTTCTTATTGTGATCACATAACTTGACCACATATAGAGCTGTGTAGCAACCTATGATGTCAGAACTGTACATGTGGTACTGATCATTTAGCAGTGCTCTGTGTGTGTATATGTACAGGTGTGCCAGTGTATTTTTTATGTATACACATGTCTGGATACACACACACACACTCTTACATGCATGTATGCATGTAAATATTATTTTATTGGCATTTAAGGGACATATACTTTTGCTTCTGTTTGGTTTTGTAATCTCTTGCTTCTTCTCTTGCTTATTTTTGGGTTAGCAGTCAACTGCTCCCATTCCCCTACTCCAGGCACGAGAGAGGAGGTTTTGTTTGGCAGCAGAAACCAATGGGAGGAGTGCTCAGTGGTTCTGGAGAAAAGCTAGAAAAGGTGGCCTGCATTCATCATTTCCCAAATCTCCCCCTTCCTTCCTTCCTTCCTTCCTTCCTTCCTTCCTTCCTTCCTTCCTTCCTTCCTTCCTTCCTTCCTTCCTTCCTTCCTTCCTTCCTTCCCCCTTAGGTGCGCTCTCTTCTTCTATTTTTATTCTTTAGCTTTAAAAATTTGAGTATCTGTTTTTTGGGGGGGCAGGGCAGAGAGGATATTCATAATAAGTAGGAAAAAGCATTAATCACAACATTCTAGGAAGTCAGACCATAGATCTTAACATTTTCAAAGATCACTTAATCATTTTGTTCCCTTCAGGGGGAAGGGAATCAGATTACTAACCACTTTGCTGCAACCTAGGTCTGTACAGCTTTTTGTCAGTCTCTTTATGGTTAACCTCTTTGTCATAATATTGATTTTTAACAAAAATACCCTTTCTGCCTTACTTAACTTTGACATGCCACAGAGCCCTGTAACTATAGCTATCTTTAGATCATTGTCTAATCTTAGTATTCAAAATTGAGTTACTATCTCTAATCAGTTCTTCCCAGAAGTGCCTTACTAAAGCCACACAAGGTTCATTAAGAAACCCATATGACTTCAGTTTTGCCTCCTGAGGTCTCCTCTCTCAAACCCCAAAATTACCAACAGCATTTTTGAAAGAGACTAGTCATGACAGCCTCCCTTTCTCCCCTCCTCCTCCCTGTCCTTCTCTGAAGACCCAGGCAGTGCCTGAGATGTTGCAGAGCTTGTGCAAACAGAGTCTGGCTGTGTGCAGTGTGTGCCGGGAGCAACGAGGGCTGCTGAGCTCCAGGAGCCCAGAAGAGGAAGAGGTGGCCTATGCTGTCGGTGTGACGGCCATCAGGGACACTCATCTCCACCCTACAGACTTTGGCACCAAATTGCTGCGATCTTGCTTGGATGCAAACACGCTGACAGGGTCTGGTCTTGGCTGGGAGGTACATGTGTCTGTGGTAGCCGTGCTCCCCGCAATGCGACCAAACCCATACACTCTCTGAGCAGTTCAGCACAGGCCACAGGAGCATGTCCCATGGGCCAGGTGCCTGCTGGCTGGGTCTGAAGGATGAGGAGGAGGTGTCCTGTTGAGGGAAAGACCTAGAGAAGGGTTAGGAGCCCTCCAGGAGATGGAGAGGATTTTGGAACAGAGGGAAACTCCCCCAGCCCTGGTTTACAGGGCTCTCCAGGAGCTGGGTAATGTAGTTGCATGCTGCTTTGTACCTCTGTGGAGGTCTGGCTAAGGGAGACGATCATGATGCCCAGGTCGTGCCCCGAAACCAGCTCAGGCACTAAGGCGAGATCTTGGTTGAGGTCAATATGCTGACCGGGGCACCAGAGGCACTTCAGGACAGCCCTCTCCAGCCTCTGTGCCATGGCTTTTCACCAAGCTGCAACATCCTCTCTATCCTTTTCTCGCCCTCATGCGCACATGCACACTCTGCAGTCAGGGACCGCTGACCTGGGTCATCACGAGGGTCATCTTTCTTCATCTGATGGTGGGCCATAAGTGCACAGGCTTGCAAAGAATTTTGCTGGATGAGATCCATGCCCTTCACAGGCTGGAGCCCTTCAGGTGGCGTGTGTCCAGGGATGGCCGTTAGACCCCAACCCAGCAGGAGGTATTTCCATGACAACATGACCTGTCTGGCCCTGGGCATTCATATCTGCTCAGTGACCACTGCTTCGCCCATGGCAATTGCTTTTGGCTCAAGTCCAACCTTGGGCTTTTTACCCCTGGGGACCTCATAGGACAATGCCGGACCCATGACATGCAGCTTATGCAGCCTCGTGAGGTTTTTGGGTGCAGAGGTGATGTTCTGCAACACGTGGGGTTTGCACACACATGCACGCGTGTGCATGTGCACACATTTCTCTCCCACCTAGCACTCTGATGGAGCATTTGCCTTGTGCGTGCTGGTTGCAAAAGAGCAGAAAGTGGCACCATGCTCCGTCATTCTGGTTTTATAGAGTCAATTATGTCAATCCATGTGGGTGCCTACTGTGTCATTACTGTCCTAAGCTTTGTTATGGCGTTCTTTTTCAAGGGGCATCTAATTAGGAGTAACAAACTTGTACACCAGACAAAGGTATTGCATCAGTTCATCAATTTGTAAACATTTCTGATCGGAGTATGTAGTGCTTTATGAAATGTCGGTAATTAAGTCCAGATAATAATCCCTCCAGCCCTTCAGGACAATCAAGCAAAATGTTAATTAAACAATCAGTGTCTTCCATGTAGAAAAAAATAGTTCACGTCATGACAATTAATTATATTTTTCTCCATTCCCCAAGCAGTTTTTACGGCTGTGGTCTGTGAATATTAAAAATAATCTGGTGGTGAGAGACCAGATGGCTAAAGAGGTTGAAAATGGCATGTGTTGCTTTTCACTTGAGGATTATGCACTTAATTCAGATGTTGTTGCTTTTGATGGCTGTTGAATTGCCTAAACGAAATGAGTTGGTGAACCACAAAATTACCCCAAAAGAGGCAAATTTGCACCAGTGAGGAAAAATTCCTGACAAGACTGGGAAGGATTTGAAGAGGTTTATAGTTGGTTATGTTTGGCTACTATTAATTATTCTAGGTACCATCTTATTTAGGGATTATTAAATTTATTATATATTTTAGGAATAGATTATCTTTGTAGTAATTATATTATTCCTAACCTTTCTAATCATCTCCAAATTATTCATAATTACTTTAGATTACTCATTTTAGTTATTTCAAATTCTTCCTAATTATTTTAGGAATAATAACACTTAGTCTTGATTTCCAAGTTGGACTAATTTGGTGGAAAGGTTTCATTGACTTCTGAGAATTTTGGATTAAGCTTTTAGAAAGCAGTATGATTTACACAGCTTATTCCAATTATGAATGCCTGTGTATTTCTTAACCCACAAAATTAATCAAATCCCTTGCCTTTACAGAAGTTAGATATATTTGTGGAGGTATCACACTGTTTGGTATCTCCCTGTCTTCTGGGAGCTTCAGTTTCTAATGCGGAGACCTCAATACTTCATAGAGAAAATGTATTTTAAAAACATAGAATAAAAAGCAGAAGAAACCGCTCTCATGCTGGATTTTATAAAAGGGGGAATGGGGCAGCGCAGCAATTTTATATGCAGACTTAACCCCTTCATTACTGAAGAGAATAATGCGATCCCCATCTTAGCTCCTTGTTGCGCTCCTAGCTTTGTAAGCATCTTTGTGACTGAGACATTTTGTGTTTTACTGCAAGTTCCTGGAAGGCTCTTTTGTGCTGCAAATTGACTTTAATGCTCCTTCCATCAAATTTTTTTCTTAGGCATAAAGCCTATGCCCTGAATGGGGGTTTAGGAGGAACCTGGAGTTCCTGCTTCTGTACTCCCACTATAATTTTTCCTAATGAAAGAAGAAAAGGGACTAAATTGCCCCAAGGCAATTCCTTGCCAACAGTGAAAAACACTCTTTCAGAGGTCCGCCACACAGTTTTCTGCACTAGTGAGTAGTCCATACCTTATCTAAAGGGATACCCAGCTAGGTCCTTCCTCTGCCATTGTAAGATCCCTTTTCAGAGATCTCTGCAAGGAAAAGCCTTTGAGAAGCATTACTCTTCCTTGTCCCTGTCAACCTGAATTATTCTATGATTGTATAATATGCATTTAAAACACTGATGATGGTATGTGCATGTTTCAGAGATGTTTGAAAAAAGGCTTGTTGGTCATTCTAGGGGATCCTGCTGTGCTTGAAGAGATACTGCCCCCCTCCATTACAGAAGTAACAGTACCTACTCTTAGCATATGTGGCTTCTTTATATTAGAAGAAGCAGAAATGCATTGATTTGCTCTGCCGTTCTGAGATAAGCAGATCTGAAGTGCACTGGAAGCTGGTCCCAGTTTATTGCTGCTTCCAAGCCAAGCCCCTGGAGAAGTTTAATTTAAAGCTGGCACCTAAAAATAACACCATTTCTGGACCCGCATGTTTTCTTTGAGAAGTCAGTGGCAAATCCTTCATAGCCAATACTTTGGGAAAAAGTCAGAGACTAGTAACAGCAAACGTTTAAATCATTCTTCTACTCTTATGTGAGTAATTCCAACAGGTAGTCTGTACAGTAGTGACAGAGGGGAACTAAATGCCAAATATGTTTGTCAGATTTCTATTCGGCTGAGAAACATGACTGAAAAAAAATTGACAAGAACTAAAGCAAGCTGCTTTTTGTGGAAAGAAATAATTGTGAATGAAGTATTAGAGATCAGGACTACTGAGTTCTCCTGTTTGTAGCACCACCATGTCCTGTCACTTTGGGAAGCCTTTTATGTTGAGATTCACTAGGTGTAATTAAGAACAGAAAGAAGATGCTTAAATGAAGAGCATCATCCCTGAAACCCCTTTTTACTTAAAAGACCAGCTTGTGCTTTGGAGCTGCCTCTCTCTGCGCTGGTCACAGGGTGCTCAAAGGCCTGATGGTCAGGAGGGTGACTCCTGGCCTCTGCCTCCAGGGACTTCAAGTGCCCCTGTTATAAAATGGAAATGAGGGTGTTTCTCTATATCACGGAGCTACTGTGAGAGCTGACATTTGTGAGGCATATCTGAATGCCTCAGGTCATTCTGTATTGATCATATGACTCTCTACTTTAGCCATGACATTTATATATAAATTTATAGATGTAGTACTACTATTTTTCTCCCAGGGCTGATATTTAGTATGTTTAAAATAGCAATCCTTCGTACAAAATTAGTACACTTATAAATCCTATAATTCTGCTTCGACTGTTTTGTTTCTTTTTCCTTTACAGGCACAGGGCCAGCAACGCACAGTACTTTTGTGATTTTACTATGAGATTTTTTTACCTGCTGCTAGGTCACAGGAAGGTCACACGTTCTTCAGTAAAAATGTCCCGTCAACACCAATGCTAATTTTCTCAACAGGACTGACAATGCACATGTCATTTTGCAACTTCATATATTATGTAAAGCCTGTCATTTCTCAAGCTGTGCTACTGCTGATGTTTGATTAACAGTGAGGACTTGTTACCTCTTATGTGGAGCTCTGGCTAGTCAGCAACGACAGCTAATCGAATGGCTGTTATAAAAGACTCACCTCCTCTTGGGTAGACCAACCTTCAGGATGAATGAAATTTTGGGTGCCAGTCTGTCAGGGACATTTCTGTCATCTGGCAGGTGCCCATTGCTCAAAGACCAGTCTTCTTTAGTCCTTCTTAAAAGTCAGGTGGTTCTGGTCACTCCAAAGAAGAGGAACAGTCCCTTGAGACCTGCACACACAGTTACGGACTGAACAGGGAGGCTCACAGTTCAGTCCGAAGGCTGAAATCTGGCTACAAGAATCAATGCTGACAACAAAGAGTTTGCAACTAAATCAAGGTCTGAATTGTATTTTTAACCAGGAATAAATTTGGAGGCATCCAGTCTGTTCACTGACAATTTTCATGCAGAAAAATATCTCAGAAGAAAGGTATTTTCAGTATCAGCTTATCCAGTTCCCTTTTCAAGAGAGAAACCAGAGCTATATTCCTGTTGTGAAGGTATATATGCGTTCAATAACTATCAGTAAAGACCAGATGATTTTTTTTGTTCTCTCAGTATCCATAAATCTGAGTTCATACTTACTTCTCATGCTCAGTTTGTGAGTACATAAAGCAGAGTATGCCTGACACTGTCTGATACATGGGGAGGTATGGGCCTCTCTAAAAGACTTCCATAGAATAAGGTTGGTTTTTTTTTCTTTTTTCTTCTGCTCCACTTCTGATTCTTTTGGAGGTAGGATGCTCTCAGAATTCTTCAGCTTTCAAGGATACATTTTCTTTTGCAATGGCCTTCCTGAAAGTAACTTCACAGCTCGGTCACTTGTAGGAGTTAGATTCTTTTCAGCCACTGGTGACAAGAAATCTTTTCAAGGTCTCTTAAAATAGCAAAATCTCTCCAAAGAATTAATCATGGGACTACAGAAGTCAGGGGCTGTTGGATGTTTTCTAGTACATGGCATGGAAATGTTCTTCCTCTGAAGAAAGCCAGAACTAGCTTTAATGCCAGGACAGAAACCAAGAGCTAGCCATGATACTATAGTGCAGGCTGTTTTCTTCCCACAGCTATGAGAAACAATCACAGGTGTGAAGTCTCTATGGAAGAGACCATATGTATGTTTAGTCACCTGTGGTCTTTGTTCCTAGCGGCTATAGCCATTAATCCTAGTACAACACTAGATATTTGGATGCCTCTGGGAGATGGATTTACATTTTTGCCTTGATACAGTGCCACCCAACAAATTACCAGATTTGTGCTAGTGTGTCTGATCAACCATCAGGCCACTCTGATCAGACTTGTTCCCGCTGACACTAGCAAGGACACAGCATGTGGAAGGTCGTGACTTACAGTAGGAGGTTCCCTTCCCCAAACTTCTCCCAGATTTCCCTGTAGGCTGTGTTTCTTTTCCCAGGACCTTGAGTGCATTTATTGCTCTGCAGGGTCCTCTGTGGCTGGTTTCATGGCTGGCATTGATGGGACATCCCTACTCAGGCTTAGAAGGATGGAAATCCACAAAACACCTGGGTCTGGAGGCATTGCTGGGTATCTTTACGTCTTCTTCCCAAACACCAAGAAAAGTTCAGAATCATACGTGTGTGTCATGGCTTAAAAGCTGTAGCCAGCTCCTTGGTTTCACTATACTGTTAGTTCTGGCAAGAAGAACAGCACAAAACCCAGGAAAGATATCACCTAAGGAAGACTTCTATCTAATCATCCTCGTTTGCTGGCACCCCAAAAAGACGAGCAGAAGCTATGAACTTTCTTCTTAACCCTCCTCTCCCCCTACATGCATCCCTCCTGAGAGAGGGTTGTTCATTTCCATTCAGAAAGATGCTCCATCATTTCAGAGAGCAAGATCTCAGACACAATCACCAGAGGCCAGCTGAATTCCTCTGTCTTTCCTGCCCTGAAATCTGTCTATCATCTGCTCTATTTATTCTCAGAAATTTCTCTCAGATTAACCTGGTGTGGCAGAAAGTGAACTCTGTACAGACCTTGACTGCAATGAAATGCAGTTTCTTGTACATCAGAGACAAAGAGCGAAGTTTTATGGGAGTGATTCTATTTAGTGCCAGAACAGAATGAAGGGTGACAATGCCTAGCAGACTTAGAAACCCGAATCTTTTCACTGGCTTAGACTCAGAATTGACTTTAACCTTAGTTTCCCTGACCATTCAGGGAAATTTTTACCTCTTGGCCTCCAAAATGCCAAGTACCATATACCTACCTAGGCATCTTGTTAGAAATGTCTTTATTTCAAAGTGATCTAGCAAGTTTCTCTCTTTTGGACTCTGCCCTGACTCTTTTCAGAAGAGCACGGTGACAGGACAAGAGGAAAGGGACACATGTTGCAGCAAGAAATACTTCCATGAGACAACAGGAAGAAAATATTTTATCATGGGGATAGTCAAACTCTGGAACAATCTACCCAAAGAGGCTGTGAAATCTCTGCTCCTGGAGATATTCAGAGTGGGACTGGACAAGGCTCTGAGCAGCCTGATCTAAATTGTTCTTGCTTTGAGTGCAGGATTGGACCAGATGACCTACGGAAGGCCCTTTCAACCTAAATTATTCCAGGCTTTTATGACTCATATTGTCCTTATCTATCCCTGAGTTCACTAGGAGAAGGTTGGTGCCTCCCTTCCCTGGGCCAGGTATCCAGGTCTTTGTTGCATGGTGGCCTCTTAGCCAGCTACTAAAACAAAGTGCTTTCTGGGGCTGTGAAACACAGAACTGAGCCCCTGTATGACACCCACTCCAGATGAAACCTTAAGCCTTGTCAATGCTGAAATATCTGGAAGACACTACCTTTACTTAACAGCCACTGTTGCTTTGACAGCAAACTCTTTCCTTTGGTAATTGCAGTTGATTCTCAGTGTGGCCATCAGATAGTAAGCAGCAAGCACAAAAGTGTGAGGTCTCTGCTCTTTCTGCAGAGAAGCAGCCTGCAGTGATCTGCTAAGTCAACATCATCTTATCTACTAGCTCATTAATTGATGTAAAAATTAAATGGCAATTTCCTAAATAAATAAAAATAAAATAACTTTAAAAATAAAAATAAAAAAAAAATTCCTGGAAATCATGTCACTCTAAGGAGATGTACGTTCACATTTGTGTCCACAAACATGTATACCGTTGACAGTCTGAATAATGCCACCAGAAAGGCCATGAAGGCTTTGTTGTTTAGAAATAATGTTAGTAGCTGAAGTTACAAAAGGTTACTGATACTTCCTCATTCACCTGAGGTGTTTCAAAGTGATAAATCTTCTCCCTCTTTGTCATTTTATCCCATATTTCAAGGATCAATCACAAACCCATTGTGCTCCATTGTATTACTGTATTCTTAAGCAAGTGGAGTATACCACTCCATTAACTGTAAGGTGAAAGTATTAATCTTTTCCAGTTACCCACCATCAAAACTACATGTGCTGTAATTGCTCGATTTCTTTCAAAAAATTAGAATCACTGCAGCCTTGAAAGCATATTAGGATTTTTCTTCATAACAGAAATATGCTCTGTACTGTACTCTCTTGTAAGTTCTTGGTACTTTCTTGGGAGATGGGATTTGTAACAAAATTAGATTGTGACATATTGCAAGATTGTACAAAAGCACTTTTGTGGAAAAAGAAGGATGATTTTTACTTTTCTCTGTGGACGGCTAGGAAACATAACAGCCTGCTTTTGCAGTTTTTATTGTGGTACTCTAATTTTTTTCCTGGTGGATACATTGGAAGAAAAAAGCCACCATTTCTGAATCATTATTTTTAGGGTTGCATATTGCTAGCAATGAAGCAGTCAGAGATACCCCTGCCAGTATCTGCTCACCAATAAATGCCAGTTTGAAATGATTATGTGAGCTGGAGAAGATGGAATAGGTGCTTTGCTTCAGGTACCTTTCTCCCTGAATGCTGTTTTATGCATATAGATAAAATGCACTTGGCCTTTGCCTGGTACAGTACTTTCTCTACAGGGTGAAGCACGATCTTTCATCCCTTCCCAGGGTGCTAGATAGCACCAAGAAGAGTAAAATAAGACCCCTACTTTATACTGTATCTTTTGGGGATCAGAGGGTATTGCCAAAAGAAGTTGTAGGATTCAAAATTAATTAATTGATTGTTTTTTCAGCTCAACACCCAGGAAGCCCTGGTGCCCCGGTACTGTCGAAATGTTGCAGATTCTTAGTCTTGAATTTGGATAGTGAGAAGGCAAGAGGTAACAAAAGAAATGAGTTTCTGCTGAGTGAATATAAACTACATTTTAATGCCCTGCATCAAATTTTAAGGTATTTTGCTAAATCAGTCACATGTTATGAGGCAATACTGCATTGAGAAGAAGAGGAAAATCCATTTAGAAAGCACATAATGAGGTAAGCTTTCTGGTGATGTACATTGCTGAGGAACAGAAAATTGTTGAGATATAAAACATTCATGAGAAACACGAATGATAAGGTTCTTGTTGAAAACTGTAAAATCAGTGTTTCTATTCTGAACTCTATTTTTGGAAGTTGTTCCTTGTTCCTGAAAAAATTGCTTTGTGCTGGAATATAGCAATAAAAGATGCTAGTCCTGGAGAAGGGTCATCTTGTTCTTTTGGTTTTGGTTCCTGTTGGAGAAATGTAAGAATGTAATGTTTGGAGATCCATTCTAATGCTTTTGGCCAAATAATAAGTGCTCAATTTCTGATTATACTGGTACATTACCCAACTGTCTACCAGCAGGAAATTGTGTTTAGGAAGAAATATGTATGGGAGTATCACCCAGCATGATACTAGCATTCCTGTCGCTCTCCTCTGTGGCTCCAGCCTTAGAAGCCAGAGGCTGTTTGAGCACCTGGACTCCTATATGGCTTGGTCCACCCTGCAGATGGGGCTTGGACATCAACAGCACTTCATGGCCTTCAGTAGTTTGGAGGCTGTTGGTGGCACTCCGTGGCTGATCTCAGGGAAACCTGGGTGGAAGGAGATGCCTCTCTGCAGGCTGGTGGACAGTCTGCAGAGCCTCCATCACTTCTGAAAATGAGGCAAAGCCACTCACGGTCATTTAGGACCAGATTTATTTTCCTTAAAGCATTTAGGTGTCCTAATGTGGGAAATAAAGCTCCAAGGCCCTCATGATAAGCTTGCCAGATGCCCGTCTGCAACATTAGTTTGTGAAGTACCTGTAAAATCAGACTCCTTGGCAGAACTGAACAAAGCCTAAGCAAGTTTCTGATTTGGGACCTGCACGCTGTGACAGGAACCAGGTGTGTCTGGAGTCCGTGCTTCTCTTTGGGACACGACCTCCATTAGCAACAGAGAACATTTGGCCTTACTGAGAAGCACGTGGCCTGACCCTAAAAATTTCCTTCTACTTTTTAAATCACAGCAGAAATGTGTTGCAACACAAGGAAGCTTCGGAAGGTGTGTGTCAGTGCCATCCTGACGGCACGGAGTTGGCAGAGGGTGAGGTTGGTGAGGGGTAAAGGTGTCTAAGAGAGCAGCAGCAGATGAAGGTCTGAGGGTGAGTCTGATGTAGATGCCATCTCTGAGCCTGTCCCAGTGGTGGCACTGAAGAAATCTGTGTACATTCTTTACCTTGGCAGGTCACATACATTTATTCTCATAAAAGTCTATTGTGCAGATATTAATATCTGCAGCTCCCTTTAATTTCGGTTGTAATGATGCACTTTTATTACATTAGAGTGACCTGAAACTGTGTCCTAGTCTCATAGATCCCATTTGCACAGCTTGCACCGTAGGTTTAATTTCACAGTTTTTAGTTTCCCAGCTTAAAAGTATGAACAATTTATGGAGCAAAATTAACAGTTTATTAGAAATATCACTCACTGCAAAAGTCTTAAGGGTAATTCACAGCTCTATAAAAGGTCGTGATATAAATAATTGCTTGATGAATATGGACCATGTCTGTTTGTCATTAAACACCAGCAGAGAGCTAATGCACTTTAATAGTCCTACTAACTGCTATCTGACAGGCATAGAAATCACAACCAAATACAACAATTAGGCTGAACAATTGCTTCTTACTTTTTTTTTTCTTTACACAAAAGGTAAAATAATGACATATGTTGTTTTCTTCACACTTCAGTAGTGGTCACGACTTATACCCCTATAAAATATTGTAACCAATAGCTTAAATATTGCAATGATATTCCACTGTTTATCAAACAAAATGTCTCATTAATTCCACTCTTTTACATGTTGAAAGGCTGCACTCACAGTGTGCAAACTCACAGTGTGCAACAGTGAAAACTGTTACTCCCCTTCCTATTTGTAGGGAACGTATTCAAGGTCCCCGGTGTAATCGTATTCATAGTCCATGCATAGTTGTGCCCTGATCCAACTCTACACCACCAGGCTCTTGTGATCCACACACATCTGTGTAGTTCTCCACACAGGATTAGAATATGTAGATTTAAATCTTATTCAAAACAAAGAAGCCTTCTAGTGCAGTTTCTTGAACAAATGCAATGATTTTTGTTTTCATTAAAGGGCTTATTTTATTCAGTTGTGACTGAACCTAATTACAGTACATGTAGCCCTGCCAGTGAGGATGAGGCCACAGTCTGTTGTGTTTGGGTAATGGATGCAGAAGTGATAGAGGACATTGAGAGAGATGGATTCCCCCTTCCAAAATGTCTGGGTTTCTTCCAGATGAATTCCTGCTGTACTTGGCCAAATAGACTAAAAGGTACCGCACTCCTTTGCTCCCACTTGCCTCATAGCATCCCTACCAAACTCTAGGGATAATTAACCTTCCTCCTCCCAGCTGCACTTGGAGAGACTTTTCTACACACCACAGACCCCTTTGGGTCTGCTCCAGGCACCCCTGAATCCCATCATCTCCTTCCCTAACCATCCCGAAAGGTACCTGTAAAGTCCATTTCAGTTGTGTCTGTAAGTATGTCCCTGGTAAAGCCGGGCCTGTCATATGTGATTGAGTTGCTTTATGTTAAGAACTTCCCACAGATAAGCTGGATACTTCAGCTGACCTGTGTAACAAAATGAATTGGAAAGTAATCTATTTGTGCAAGAAATTATTTAGGCCAAGAGAAAGTATGCAGTGCTGTGGCTCAGCTAATGGGAAATAAGGGTTTAAGATGTGGTAACTTCATCAGTCATGGTCAGTTCCTCAGACCACTTTTGGCACCTAAATCTGATGGTGAATTGAGCCCTAAGGTATGGACAACAGCACTCATAGAAAACCTGTAAGAAAATTTATAATTCTTTATTCAGGTCAGGATCTGACACATGTCATGAGGCCACATACTGATTGAGACAAAATAAAGTTGCACATTAATTGATGATTGTTCATTCAGGGCAGTCAGTCATCCAGGAGTACCATGGAGGAAATGGTATGTGACTGTGTAATTAAATGCTGTATCATGTTAAACACGCACAAGAGCATGCTAAAATGAAGTAACATGGGCATGTCCTTGGTTTTGGCGTTTATTGGACTTTGCAGTGTTGGCAGACTTTGCCCAATGCAGTTTCTTGGTTACTGTGTGACAGATGTCTTAGGTGAATGTTGTAAAGTAAATCAATTTAATAAACTACTGATGGGAAATAAGACCACTAATGGCAGGGAGTTAGCCTTTGTTGTGATGAGATGGGATTACGTTAGCAATCTAAAATAACATAGGTAGAACCTATTCTTGTTTTCAGAGGCAAGACAAGGACCTATGGTGTCATGATAAACAATTATGTATGAGAAATTAGGACTTGGTTGCTCCACCATCCTTTGTTCAAACATGATGAATGGTTTAGGGGAAAGGGATACTTATACTTTTAATGAAAGGATTCGTTTGACGTTTCTTTTCCCTGGACCTACCCTGGGAAGTGACACTTGCACAGTGAGGAATGAGCAGCTTCCCAAGAAGAGAGGCAGGTTAAGCTTCTCCTGCCCTTCCAGTTACCTCCCTACTTCTCCTTGTGACAGCTTACCAAGTTGGTAGGATACTTAGAAAAATTCTCTGACTCCAAGCCGTACTGGATTGTGTGTGCACAGCACACCTATACCTGCCTGCAGCTTACCCCTCTGCAGTGGTCAGCAGGGACTTGCAAAAGGGCTGTTGGTGAACTCTCTACAAAGAGATTGCTTCCTGCAAGCGTTTTTCAGGGTATACGATTTTAGTGACCAGGAGAAACTTATTTATTGCTTCTTCATATAAGCTCTCTGGAGCCTTGCACAGCTCAGAAACACCAAGCTGGCTTTTCTAACCTTGAATAGTCAGTCTTAACTGAATGGTTTACAAAAATCTAGTTACATATGTACATGAGGAGTGGAGTTACACAACTGCCAGGAATGGCATATGGGCACTGTGATCACCCAAGTATATTTCCTGGGTAGAGATGTTTGAAACAGCAAAGGAAAATCTCTGGATGCTGCTGCCTTCTGTTGAGTGTAACCGAGAAAAGAAGAAACCTCAGGTTGCATCAGAATCAGTCAGATATGTTAGACCAGGTTATGCCCGTATTGCTGATATAAGCACAAGACAAATATGACATATCTGGCACAGCAGCAAGTGTCATTGCCCATGTCTGCTTCCTCAGAGGGTATGGAGAAGCAGGGTGATGGGGAGGTGTGTAAGAATCCCACCATTGCCCAGGCTGGAGGAGTGAAACACTAGGTGCTCTCAACTTCCAGATCCAAATTTTTGGGATACTGGGGCTTTCTTTTTCTAATGTACTTCATGTGGTGGTATAAGCAGAACAAGGTATCTTCCCTTAAGCTTGTGATGAATGTTTTTTGTAGAAAGGTTTTAAACCAGTTCTAGTTGTGTCAAATATTTTTCATTGAAAACTTTCATACCACCAGTCAAAAGTCTTAGCTTACGAGGTTTACTTAAAAGCAAGAGAGCATTCCCTTGCCCCAGGCAGTGTGACCTAGACTTGTTTCATTCTTGATAGGCGAGCGTCTAAATTATCTTTCAAAACCTCTAAAGACAGAATCTACATCCTCATTAAGTAATCTGTTCAAGGCTTTGCTTGCCTTACTGTTTTTGCTGGTATCCATTCTAAATTCCTTTTATTTCAACTTATTATTGCTTGTGTTTCTCAGGATGGACATGGAAAAGAGTTTAGTTATACTCTATTTTTGGCTGCCTTTTGCATATCCAAGAACTGGTATCATTTCCCTTCAGCCTTCTCTTATCTGGACCAAACAGCCTCATTTTCTTCAATCTCTTCTCGTAGCATAAGGTCATGCTTTCTAGATTTCTCTTCATCCTCACCATTCTCTTCCAGTCCCTCTCCAGTTGGCCAGTATTTCTCATGGCTAGTGCTGTCCAAAACTGGACCCTTATTACTACCAAGTACAGACAGAAGTTTCTTCATCTGGTCAGAGACAAAAGTCTAGCTCGGGTACACCAGGATGCTGTTTGCCTATTTTGCAACGGTGTAATACTTTTGACCCATGATCAGTTTGTGATTCACCATAAACCTCGGTGCTTTTCTGCGGTACTGCTGCGTAGCCAGGCATTTTCCATCCTGCATTTGGAGAAATAAATGTAGAACTTTGCATGTCCTTATTGAATTTTTGCCTATTACTTTCAGGCCATTTTCCTAATTTATCAAGAATGTTTTAAATTCTAGTTCTGTCCTCCTACGTGCTTGTATCCTTTCCAGCACTGGTGTTGCTTGAAAATTTAATAAAGTACACATGTTAATTCATCATCTAAGTCATTAATGAAAATATTGAATAATACTGGATGGAGGATAGATCCTTGGGGAATCTTGCTTGATATACCCTTCTGTGTTGATTGTGAACTACGGGTAGCTATTACCTAAGTGTGGATTCCCCAGCTGGTTATACACTGCTGATAACACCTCCAGCTAGTATACTTTTCACTCACTTGTTCATGAGTCTGTTGTACGGGCCAGTGAAGAGAGGGGAGTGACAGTGAAGGTACTAAAGCGATGACAGTGAGTGCCTCTCTCCAATTCACACGGCTTGTTACCTTGTCATAGGAGGAAATAAACTTACCATGATTTATTCTTGACAAATCCGTGTTGGCTGTCATATATCTCCTTTAGACGGTTACACGTTGCTTGATTATTTCCTCCAGATTTGGGAGAGGAATCTAGATAAGATGACGAGTCAATAATTTCTTTCTCCCTCTTTTTCTCCCTCTGTCAGGGATAGGAACAGCATTAACCCTCCTCTGCTGTGAAATCTCTTTTATTATCTAAGTTCTCTGAAGCTCTCTAACAGCTCTGAGGCTGCCCCGGCTGCGTCCCGAGGGCTTGCTTTGCAGACTGACTTCCCAGTAGAGGTTGTGGCCACAGCCATCGGTCCCTGCCCCATTACCCCCTCTCTGCTGGGCATGGCCGAGCTGGGAGCTGGAATGTGAACGGACTGAAAAACAGCCTTTTCTTTCATGGGGACAGAGCAGCAGGAGTGCCTGGCTCCAAGCTGGAGGAGATCCAGCAGGGGACTGTGAACACCTAGCCTGGCTTGAGCAATGCCCCTCAACTGAAATGTGTGACCGGAGCCAAATAATGCGCTGGGTATTTCTGAACCACCGGGTCTCAAAGCCTCTAACTTGCACTGGCAATCTACCCATTCCCTGCCGTAGCCTGATTGCTTATTTTCAGCTGCTGGTGTTAACTACATTAACTACCTGATCCCAGGTGGCCCTTTTAGTGACAACTGATGATACTTTTCACAATGTAATCAGTAGATAATTTTCCTGCCCCATTACAAGTCTGAACGACTCTTGCCTTAGTCATTTCAATATTATTAAAGTATTAATATATCCTGTTTACCTGTGTCCCTGGGGAGCTGTATCTTATTTTGCTCCTGAGCTTTTATAGTGTGTGTCCCTGCACAATTATCCTTTTATATCTGCCCATAATAACATGAGGTTTCTGGGAGCTTCCTTCCTTCCCTTGAGATGGCAGAAGATCTTGTGGCTGGCAGTGCTGGTCTGTGACTGTGCCTCACAGCCTCCTCTGCCAGGAGGTAGTTCGCACTTCTGTCCTTCACATAGCTTCTTCAAGGAGACGCCGAGTCCTGCAATCTCATTTCCCTCCAAGACTTCCAGTAGGATTTTACTTACCTGCAATAGGTTTTTACTCCCGTGAAACCCATTCTCTTTACATCAGTTTCTCTCCTTCGTTTTGCAGGAGGTGTGAACCCCCTCACACTGCACATTGCCCTTTGCCTTCCCATTTTCATCTACCTCCTCCTGGCTTGAACCAATGCCTGAACACTTAACTGTGTGCTACTGATGGAACTGGACAAGGCGCTAACGCACAAGGAAGTGTTTCCAAGAAATAAAAGCTGAGACATAGCCAGGGAGAGACATTTCTGTGTCTCTGAAATGGCATCAGAGATGCTTTTAGCCCACCACTAGGTAAGTAGATTAGCTTCCAGGAGAGCCAAATGAAGGCAGATGCACCAGAGAACTTCAAGTGGAATTCTCCCAGGTCTCATCTGGATGCATCGAAACTCAGCCATTGCTGACGAATAAAAAGTGAAGGTAGGGCTCCTACTCCTTTTATTCATTCCACCATTTCTCACATTATTTTATAAACATATATATAATCCTGAACAAGTTTTCACAACTGTCTGCAAAAACAAGGTTGGTTTTAGTTGGCTTCTTACTGTTGAAGCGAGGACTACCACGTGCCAATAGCAGAATCCTTTGCTCATGGGGCTGGATGACAGATTTGTAGCTTACAATAAAACTGCCTGCAGGTTTATTACTGTGCTGTCATGCATTTCAAAAGCTACAGTAGAGTGAACCTGAACAATGCCCCAGCCACTACTTGCCATATTTACCTGATGATAAATGTCAGGTCTCTGTTGAGTTTCAGCAACGGAGCAGATAATGTCAAGTAAAAGAGCTTGGGTGAAACAGCTTTACCAACAACCCGACTCTGTGTACCCATCACGTTTTTTCATAACATGAAAAGATTGTACATGACATCTGCAACCACTCCTATGACAAGAGCTAAAGAAGAACATTTTCCTTCAACTCTTGTGTATTCAGGATCTTCAGGAGAGTTACCAGAATGGGGCCTGGTTGTATTTGCCTTCTAAGTCTGAAGACTTAGGAGTCACAGCTCAAGCCTGTCTGCCAGCAACGGCTCCACAGACGTTCACAAGGATTTTGCTGAGGGGCTGTATTTTCATTATCTTTTGTGCCAAGGAACATTAACGCTTCTAAGCAAACAGCATGCTGTAAGAGCTGTCCTTTAAAAACAGTAATAAAAGCAAAACCTCTTAGTACCGGGACACTCACAGTGAAATCACAAAAGTTAACAACCCTGCAAATCCTGTCAACAGCAACTCAAAAAATCTGGATATAGACTGGCTCTTATGTCTAGTTGTAGAGAGCTGACCCAGGATACCAGATACCAGCAAACTGAGAAAAAAGAAAACGATCACTTTGCGGGACAGCTGCTATTGAAAGAGTTTCTTGGCTTTCAGGAAATGACCCCTAACAATTTTTTGTATTTATTTTTGTTGTTTGCATGCTTATCATACATGCACAAATGCAGCATCCTGGATCCATTTTTTGCAAAGTTTTTCAGAGTGTCTCAAAGAATTGGCAGTCTCCAATACGCAACGTAGTTCTCTAACGTGATGGCTGTTATAAGGCATTAAATCAAGTATTTAAGATTTATATTGCTAAAGCACCCTCTAGTGGGCCAATATCAGAAGAGTTGTTTTTTGCATAGACATGGTAACTACTCTGCATATTAGAGAATAGCCAAGTAAAAGGCTGGATACTGGTTGAGACAGGCAAACATGTTAATACTTTAGTTTAGTCAATACTTTTGCTGTCCATGCAACATGCAACATTTACTATAATATCTGAAAGGTGGCAGTGTGATTTTATTGTGCGCAATCACAGAATAATAGCATCATTTTGGTCAGAGACCTTTGGAGGTCATCTCGTCTAACCTCCTGCTCAAAGAAAGTTCAGATAGATCAGGGGGCTTGTGGCCATTTCCAGCTGAGTTTGGAATATCTCCACAACAGACGTTGCGCCACTGCTCTGCGCAACAAACTCCAGTGTTTGACCATCATCATGGTGAGAAAAAATCCTTATATTTAAACAGAGTTTCCCGTGTTGCAACTTCTCTCTGATGCCTCTCGGCCTACCGCCATGCACCTCCAAGCATCCCCCATAGTTCCTCAGGGTCTTTACAATGTCATCATCCCGAAATATTGGAAAAAATATTCACAGTGACCTCTGGATATTGTTTGTTCATAAATGCCTTCCTAAATGATGGTGAATCGCTGGAGATAAAGCATGAGACTATTAGATGCTGTACTCGTGGCACAGTGAGGCAGATTACTTTCTGGTCTCATGCTGGGGCCCTCATTCTGCAAGAAGTTTATTCTGCCAAGTTATTTCCAAGTTAAACGTATGCATTAAAAAGTCTAAGACATAAGCTTGCACAGCTGCCTGTGGGACCTGGACCAAATATTGTAACTGCAAAATTTTGATGTAATACTTTACAGCTCCCTGACTAGTTTTGTCACTTATCAAGTGAAAGAGAATAAAATCTTAAATTCAATTTTAAAGCAACACAAGTATTGCTAAGAATTGGTTAAGCTTTATTGAAGCTGGGGAATACAGCAGCCACTTTTCCATGGAGATTGCATGTAAAGAAGCCAGTGAGTGCCTTGCCCAAATCAGGTAGTTGAAACAACAGATATTACCCTCCAGAACACAGGCACATGGCAAAACATGCATGTATAAGCACACACATATAGCTGGAGAGGGTCTCTAGGCTGATGGCATCAGGCAGTGGGGGTAGAAGAGCATTTGCTGAAAACACGTGTGACCACGTGTCTGTGACAAACAGCAGCAAGAAGACTTGAAAAGGCACACACTGAGGTGGCACTGGATGCTGCTTGGATAACCAGTGGGAGCATATCCCTGAGGGAAATAAAAAAGCACTGAACGAGAGAGAAAGCTTTTGGGCCACATGCTGGCTGAAAGTGAGTTGGAGTTGTCATAAAGAAACCCCTCCTTGTTCTCCTGTTCAGGGAAAGGACATTTTGTAGGTGATTTGTAAAGAAACACAACAGCTTCAAAGTAAGCTCGTTCCTTTTATTTCCCTTTTTAAAGGAAGCAGCTGTGAGGTCCCGACTGAGGCTAACCACTTGGCTGAAGGCGGGCAGGAGCGGGTACTCCAGGGTGCTCACACAGCTTTGCGGGCAAGCACCCAGTACAGAGCACTGACTTCCCGTCAGCAGTACTATGCCCAATGCCTTTAAATAATTAATCTTGTTCTGAGGGGAAGGAGATGGTTATGATCAAAAGCAGACAACAGCTGAAGCATGCGAGCTAGGTCTGGAGAACCAGGAGGTCACCAAAGATGGTGGTGGTGGACCCCCAGCTGGTGGTGATCCCTGCTTGCTGTCTGGCCCTATGTGTTATCTGGCTGCAGCAAACAGGCGAAGAGGAGACAAGATCATCTGGCCCTACAGATGCTCATCTGAACAAGCCAAACTGTAGCAATGTTTTCCAGACTTTCAAAAGATTTCCTAGCAGTCGAGCTTTGGCTGGTCTCTCACCATGAAAAAGAAAAGGACAAATGGTTTTATTCCCCCTTCTCTTAAATGGTTGGTGGCACGGTGTGTGGAGGGTAAGATTTTTGGTAAGAAGGTTGGCCAGCCACACCGTGGCACAATTTTCAGGGCACAGAATATACTTTTAGGAAAACTAGTATATTTTTAGGAAATCAACAGCATCGAGGTCTGTTGTTTTCTCTTACTTCCCTAAGACCAGTCATCAAAGCTGCTGAGATCTGGATAGATGTAGATCCCAGGTGAGTACCGATACACCTCCTGGACCTCCTCTAGACCTACCTGGGGCCACAGTCCATCCCTGAGGACGTGGCATCCACCCCTGCCCCTCTGCAGCTTTGTTTTCGCACCGTGCATGCCTGCTGCCTCCCCTGTGCTGCCCACAGCCGCAGCCTGCCAGTCCAGCACAGGATGTTTAGAGGGAGGATTAGGCAAGAAGTAATGATAGCTCTTTCAAACTGGCTGGATAAAATTAGACGCGTATAATCAGCGGTCAGGTGGCTAGAGGAAAGGAGCTTTGTTTGTGAGTGGTCAGCAGCTGCTGACACCCAAACTCATGGCCTCAGTATTCGAGCGCTTGCCTTTAGGCACCTCAGCATGAAAACACTCGCCAAGGCCAGACATGGTGACTGAGCTCCGCCTGGACATGGGATCCGTCTTCTGCTTTCCATTTCCACCTGTCACTGCTCACCCTACCGAGCTATGCGTTTCTGCGACCTTGCTTGGTAGGAAGGCCAGAGTCTCTGCAGGCGGCCAGCTGCCAGGGACATTCATTTTTTCCAATTAGTGGAAAACAGAGGGTGTTACCACTACCCATGATTTAAAAACAGCCTCAGAGAAGAAACCCATTGAGGACATCCACTATCCTGGTCAATATGTCACTGTTGGAAGCCAGCAGTGCTCTCCTGTGTGCCACAGAAGACACTCCTTCCCCCAGACTTTTTGGAAAAACCCTAGCAATAATGTTTCATAAAAACTGGGTAGGGGAGCATGTGGCCCCCGATGTGCGACTGCCTCTGGCCGTCTTGAGCAGAAGCAGCGATGCACTGAGCACCTTGTACAGCTGAAGGGTTCAATCTGGTGGGCTTGCTGCCCTGAGAAACTGCCCTGGGTGCTCCAAGAGCTGTAAGACCTGTGCTCCAAATGCTCACAACTTACCGTAAAAGATCTGGGAAAACCCATGAAACCGTGACAGATCCCAAGGCACTGAGAAGACTGCATTTTTCTTTTGTGCTGAATTTCAATAGTCCTTCCCTAGATTTTCCTCTGATTCTAGCTCTCCCCTTTGGCGCATTTCTGTTGCACAATTCGGCTTTTCAGATGTTCCCTTTCAAAGTGGCAATTTGGAACTGGAATTAAAGAGAGTGGCAAAAAGCCTTAATCAGAGACCTGGCTTTATAAATAAGACAAGTACTTATTTTATTCCACTGTTTAATAATATATTTCTTTTCTATGGCTGCAGTGCTGAGGAGGCAGAACAGCAGCATGTAGGATTGTTGTTAATTCTACATACCACTATAACTTATTAACCTTGAAATGTGGAGAAATGAAATTGAACCTTACTTTAGCATTTATAGCAACATTTGATCAAACGTGGCTTATGCCCGTATACAATTTCTGACACTAGAGGGAGTACATAATTTATTTTATGAAAATAAAAAACAAGCCTTGCTTTTTAAATAGGAAATATATCAAAGGGAGAAAACCAAAAATATTCAAGGAGAACTTTATTCTCTCACTTCAAGTTATACTTTAAAAAAAAAAGCTGAGAAGCTGTCTTATGTGTTACCCTTATCTAGGTAGGTTATGCAACTGGTGTCTGTAAAAGCCACTGTGGGGCAGATAACCAAACAGCTTGTGTTCAATTCCTGTGTGTCTATCGAGTCTGAACACATGGGGTGAGTAACCAGCCCACGGGATAACATACACAGACATCTGTGCCCACAGGTTTCTATCTCTGGTGCTGCTATATTCCCACTGTCCCCCACAACCACCGCGGTGTCTGAATAGCTATGATCTCTCCAGTGTGTTTATCCTCTCAGCATGCCTGGGAGGTAGGGAAGAAGCAATATCCTATTTTATGGCTGGAAAATCAAGGTGCGGAGAGGATGAAAGATGCACCCACAGCACGGCAGGACCCTGTGGCAGAAGAGTAAGACCATGCCCTGTCTGTGCATCCTTGCCCAGGCTCACAATTCGTCTTTGGTACAGCAGGTTGTTAAGCTACAAGGTGTCCTTGCACAGCTGTTTTTCCAAATCACAGGTACAAAGGTTGCCCACTGCCTTCTGTACTGTGTTTTTTGTGTAACTGGATAGACGTGGCACTGTGACTTTGTGACCCTTTCTCCAGTCCCAGTATGCAGGAGGTGAGTCAGGCTCAGGCTGACGTGAAGACCATGACCTTTGCAGGGTGGTGTGGGGAGAAAGCAGCTCCCTCACCCCTGTGGGGGTGAGAGGCCGTGTAGCACAGCCCCCACTGCCTCAGTGACAGAGGCTCTCACGCAAGCTGAAGCAGATCATCTTGTCCTCCTAATAAAATATTCATAAAGTTGCAAGGAAAATACAAATGCAGTTGTCCAGGACAACCTGAATGGTTTTGCAGCCCAAGCATCTTGATTTTCATGTGAGATCCATCTGACTCACAGCATGTGACAGCGTTTGTAGCATGCTTATCTCCATTACAATGTAATTATCTGATACAGAGATCTCCTAAAAGTCTCTTTATCACAGGGAGAATTTCCTTGAAATGATGGAAACAAGGTCAATTCTGAAAATGCTATTACCTTGTCATCACTGTACATGCCAACAGCTTCTGAGAGTCCCTTCTTCCACTGAGGCCTCCTTTAGCCCATCTGTGGCTGCAGTTATTAAAGCAACAAGTAACTTAAGCAACTCATCCCATTAGGGAACATTATGCAGTGAAATTGCACTGCTTTTAAAATAAGTTCTAATATCTTTAGCAAAGGATTTGGTTTGTTATGCAGTGGTTTTGGGGACAGATATGCAAGCCAAGTGTAAAAATACTGTAATGTTTGTGGGTGGATTTTGTCTCCTGCCAACCACAGATAGCAAATCATAGAATCATAGATTAGAATCATAGAATGGTTTGGGTTGGAAAAGACCCTAAAAATCGTCTAGTTCCAACCACCCTGCCGTGGGCAGGGACACCTCCCACTAGACCAGGTTGCTCAAAGCCCCATCCAGCCTGGCCTTGAACACCTCCAGGGATGAAGCATCCACTACTTCCCTGAGCAACCTGTTCCAATGTCTCACCACCCGCAGAGTAAGGAATTTCTTCCTCTTTTTTACACTCGTTCAGTCTAAAACTGTTACCCCTCACCCTATCACTACCTCAGAGAGTCCCTCACTAGCTTTCCTATAGGCCCCCATTAGGTATTGGAAGACTGCTATAAGGTCTCCCTGGAACTTTCTCTTCTCTGGGCTGAACAACCCCAACTTTCTCAACCTGTCTTCACAGGACAGCTGCTCCAGCCCTCTGGTAATTTCTGTGGCCCTCCTCTGGACCCGCTCCAACAGGTCCATGTCTTCCCTGTGCTGGACACCGTACTCCGAGTGGGGTCTCACCAGAGTAGAGTAGAGGGGCAGAATCACCTCCCTCAACCTGCTGGCCATGCTTCTTTTGATGCAGCCCAGGATACGGTTGGCCTTCTGGGCTGTGAGCACACATTGTTGGGTCATGTTGAGCTCCGCATGAACCACCACCCCCAAGTCCTTCTCCTCAGCGCTGCTTTCAATCCATTCTCCACCCAGCCTGTACTTGTGCTTGGGATTGCCACCATCCAGGTGTAGGACCTTGCACTTGGCCTTGAACTTCATGAGGTTTGCACAGGCTCACCTCTCCAGCCTGTCTGGGTCCCTCTGGATGGCATCCCTTCCCTCCAGCATGTTGACTGCACCACACAGCTTGGTGTCGTCAGCAAACTTGCCAAGGGTGCACTCGATCCCACTGTCCATGTTGCCAACAACGATGTTACTAAATACTAAAGCTATGCCAATGAAAGCTTATCATACTTTAGTCCACCCACAAACACGCAAGTCAAGACTAAGACAGCTCAATGAATAAAAACCCAAAAATAAACCTTCTTTCCCCCTCCCCATTGCTCCTTCAGACCAGCTAGCAATTCCCGCCTCACTAATGGGTAGTCCCTTAGCATCCAGGGCTTCCTGAGAGACAAACCTCAGCATCTCCCCACTCCTGGGAAGGACCTTATGCTTGAGATTTAAGGAGCTGGGTCTCATTCCCACAAATGTTTTCTAGCACCTGGGCAATAATTTGTTACTGAGAAGACAAGGCTGCCCCTTGGGACCCTGAAGAATCCATGTAATGCAGTGCAGCTGTATTCGAAGCTTTCTTTTCTTTGCATGCACAAAACTTACAGTGAGCTTTGTACGTGTAAGATCTAAGCTACGCAAGGAGCACCTATTGTTAAACATTAGAACCTTCCTGTCTCTTTCACTCAGATATGAAATATTTCTCTTCCTTTCAACTGCTGTGCGTTGAAAATATGTTTTTTCTCCCTCCTCTGTACAGATTCAGAAAGAACAAAACAAAACAAAAATCTTAAACAGGTGATCAAACACAGTATTCAGTGTCTACCCAAACGCCAGAGTGTATCAAATCTATCTCCTGTCTTATGTCAAAATTTTGTCTGGAATAGAAACTGAACATACTTTCAGAAGATCATACTCCAAGGCTTGACATCTCTTTGTTTCCCTTGTGCCGCCATCCCCCTCTGCAACATGACAGGAGGTTTGACACAAAAGAGGAGGGAGGCTTGGCATCTAATTCATTGCTGTTCTTATTTCACCTGGGTAGTGAGCGCCTTTCTGTAGCACCTTTAGAGATATGACTACCTTCTGTCCCATGAGGCTTGCTTATCTCTCCCCAGCAGAGAAGGCTGTGTGCAGGATAATGGGCTATATTGTTAAAATTTTGTTTTGCAAATATTTGACCATTTCGAGGGACACAAAATATATACCCCTTTGGAGCAGTCAATCCTATCCCAGGATGCTTTGTTATGGTCCCAAGGAAACCACTGAGACCCAGGACCATTAAAGAATTGAGGCAGTTACCCCTCACTGGATTCGGCTTTTTCTGCATCTGAACACCCAAGCCTGGAAACACCTTAGCCTCTCTCCAGTCAAATGAGGGAAATATCTCTACATGTTGTGAGGACAGACTCATTAAAAGGTTGCAAACCACTTGGGTCAAACAGTGTAGGATGTGTCATAGAAACAAACCCCAAATCTTATTAATAAGAGGGGCAGTGGAATGAGGGAGGAATAAAAAAAATGAGCAGAGGAAGGGGAATGGAAGGCCATGGCTAGTTTTAGAAAGAGAAAAAAGATGGAGCAAATAAAAGCCTGGGAAGAGCCAAAGCCTCAGGGACAAAGTAATATGTTTTTATGTAAAACTGCATGTGCAGAATATCATAATGAAAAATACAGCAGCGCTGTCAGGGGACCTGGCTGCTTGGAAAGCAGAGGCTGAGCTGCCTGGCAGCGAGGAAATAGCCCCAGTGTCCTGCTTTCATTAGTCAAAGGCAGAGATGTTTTGTTTTTACCTGGGGTTAGTACTACGTAAGTAGACTTTCACATGGCTTGATTCATTTAAATATGTGATTAGGAATACGTACAAGTTTGGTGCTCTGTGGCTGTGGTCCACCTTTGCTGCATCCATAATGGTACGTTCATAGCCTGTGGCTGGGAATCCTGTATAAAAGCACTGCACATTCCAGCTTCGCCTTGTTGCAGCAGCTCCTCCCAACGAAGGAATGACACAGCTCACCTCCCCCTTGCCTAGGTTGCACTGACATTTTCCCCTTAATTGTGTTTAGCTATATGCAAATTCATCCGCCTATAGATATTAATGTATCCGTGTATGTATAACAATCTCTCACAGTTCCTGGTTACATTTATTTCTTCTAGATTCCTATGTTCTGTGTTTTATTCTGCTGTTGAAATCAGTCCTTTGATTGGCTGTGTATTGTGTTACATGTGTGCACTGACTTTTGAAAATAATCAATAACAATTAACTCAAATGGGGAGATGTAAGTGTGCTCCAGCCTGTACCAGTTTGCCGAAACAAAGCTGCCAGCCCTGCCAGCAGCCTGCAGTGTTAGAACTAGGGTAATTGAGATATTTATCTTTTACATTTTTCCTAAGATATTTGGTAGGGAAAGGATATCGAATATAAAAAGATATTCAACCAATTCCAATATTAAGCCAATTCCAGCCAGTTTTGGTTCTTCTTCTCATCATGGAAAATGCAAACATTGAGTGCTTTTTGGATTTGCAGCTGAATTTAGTATTCATGCAAGGGTTGAAAAGGCAGAGCAGTATTCCCTGCAAGGAATGTGTAACACTTGCTCCTCTCCTGGGTCCCTGCTAAAGCACTGCTTCTTGGCTAAGTTGCAACGTGCCTGCTATCCTTGTTGGCACCCCTTTGGTAGAAAAGTACACATAAATTTTTAGTGCTTGGGGCACTTATCATTTAAATTGAAATAGGAGAAAGCAACTTACCTTTGCCTACTATTGTCGCATGGTAAAATTACGCTGACCTTGACTGCATCTTTTGTCTGCCTGGAGTGCTCTGAATTCAGGGGAACTTTGCCTGCATGATGAACACAGGGTAATCACCACCATGGTTAAAATGAAACACCTGAATGAGAGCAAAGGGAACATCTTTACCTGTAACTGGATTCCACAAGTCAGACTCTCAAATCAAGCTCGATATCTTTTCTCTCTGGCTTTCAGATAAGATCATCTCAGATGAAAAAAAATCCTCTTTCTGGCCATGGGCCACTTTTCTACAGCACCCAGAAGGACTTTTTTGCTTCAGATGCAAAACTTAATGCAGATCTTTTCCCGATATAAATGCAAAATAAGCCAACATATCCAGTGATGTATGGAAATCTGTTTCGTAGAAACCAATTTACAGATAAGAATTTCATTTCCTGTAGTCAGGAACGATTCAATAGGAAGTGGGGGTGAAAGAAATTGAAAGAATTAAAATAATTGCATTTAGCTATTCTCTTCCTCTCCAGATACCCCATTATCTAATCCCTTGCATTTCTAATAAGCAGTGATCAGGCACCTAGTTTGCCCATGGCTGATATTCTACGGAAGAATTTCAACTAACAGACAATATAGTAAATCTTCTATAATAAAGTCTTTTAAAATGTGATTCGATATGTGTGGCCATAAAACACATTCTGTTTTTACAGAAAGAGGTGATGAAAATGTGTGTTTCACATCAGAATTAACCCCTGACAGGTGGACTTTTGCAGGCAAAAATCAATCCACCCAACTTTTCAGCTGAAGACTTTTGCCTGAAAGCTAATGGTTCTGAGTTGCCCTTCTGGTAGAAAGAACATAAAAGCCCGAGGCACCCAGGAGCTTAACTAAGGAAGAAAAACAAGAGCAAAGCCTAGCAGACACTGCAGCAAATAGAACCATGAATGGCAGGATCACTCCTGGCGCCTGTCTTGGTTTGGTAGAAGGGGTGTAAAAGCCTAAAGTATGCAGGAGCTTCACCAAGGGCAAAAGCAAGCGCAACACTTGGAAGGTACTGCCGGGCATTCGGTTATCAGGGAAAGAGAAAGACGAGCACACTTTGCCTTCTGAAGGAGCAATTTTCTTCCCAACCTTTTAGAACTGTGAAAGCACTCTTAAGGAAGGGGAATGAGAGGAACATTAAACCTAAAGACTGATGTAAGGAAGGCATAACTTTCAGAAGGATGATTTCGGCATTACAATGTTTATAACGTGCTTTTAAATGTGAAGATGATTAATAAGGAGTTCTTACTTCCCACTTTATGAAGAGAAGTAAATGAGGCGTATTGTGAAAAAACCCTCAGGAAGTTATACATGTAGTTAGAGCACCCTACAACCTGTTAAACTTGCATGCGCTAAAAATCATAGCCTTTCCCCATTATTTGAAGGAAAGGAGCAGTTTGTTACTGAAAGACTGACCGGAGAATGCACCTGGTATATGACTTAATTTTATTTTCTATGTGAAATCTTAACTTTTCAGCCAAATAAAAAGATGAAGAGAAAATAATATTTTGTGGGTTTGAGATGCTCAGAGTTTAATGAAATATTTAACATTTCCATTAAGATCATATGTTCTTTCACAGACAGAATATATTTATTTCAGTTAAAAAAACCAACAACTCGTTGCTATTAAAATACAGTCCCTTTAACATCACCACCTCTGCCAGCAGCGTCCATAGTCTTGGTAAAGGAGAGAGCGAAAGAAATCCCTCTCCAGAAGACTACCTTCAACCCTAAGAGCAAGAAGAACTCTTCTCCTCCCTCTGCCAGGTTTCTAGGAAGAAGTAAGGTAAAACGCCACCACTGATGCATTGGGCATGGAGGGATAGGAAGCTGCTATGGGCTCACGGAAGTTAATTCTGTTGTCACAAAGCCTCTTACTCAGCCCACTTGATTACTAATGTGAGAAGAGAAGGCTGTAACAGAAGAGAGCTCAAGGATACTTAGCTCAGGAGTTGGCTGCCATAGTGGTTATTATTTAGCCTTTTTCAGGATGATTGCAGTTGATCACCTGCCCACAAATGTGAGGGAACGTAAATCTGGAATTTGTGAATTCATCTGGTGTGTTTTGACAGGAGAGAGGCTTTTGGCAGCCAGTTAGTGGAAATAAACTCTCTCTCTCCAGGGCTCAGAGCCACGTTGCAACTGCTGGAGCGTATTTATGCCCTCTCATCCACTCTTTTCAGAGAGGCTGTAGTTCAACCAGCTGCAGGGATCTAAATCGGAAGTATTGTTTTAGCACGAGGGAAAAGTCCTTCAGCCTGAGAGACGGAGCTGCCAAATAACTGTTTCTGAAAAGTTTGCTGTCTGGTTTTGGACATAGGCTCTTTTCAGGTACTTTAGGAGGATGTAGACACAAAACATCAGTAACTGATGTTAGATCAGGCCTAATCCTTGACGTCATCAGTTTTATTTCATGCGTGGGAAGATTTCATCCTTCTGGAAAAAAAAACATTAAAAACAAAGTACTTTTCAGTTTAATTAAATCTGTGATTACTGAGCTGCATCCTTAGTACTGCAGAGTGGTATCACTGATGAGGGAACATCAAAAGCTTGCCAAGCTTAGGTCAATTAGATAAGTACCCCAAGCATGGCTGCTAATCTGAACCACTTCATAACTAGTTTTAACCACTTGAGACTGAAAATGAAGCTCAGGATTTCATATGAACAGGCGGTCCCCTGTGAGTTCCCATACTTTTTGCTTCCAGGAAGAATGGAAATCCCAGAGGAACCAGTCCTGTGCATTTCAGTATCTGTTTCCATTGAAAAATGAATAACAACTTTTTTTTTTTTTTTTTTTTTTTTTTTTTATGAAGCAGTTTGGCACAGTTTAAGTTTGAGTTTTAAATAAATCTTTGGAGGGTGTGGAGCTCTGATGTCCTCAGGACTTGTTACAATAAGATATAAGATAAAGAACTTCAAGTATTCAAACTGCAGTCTCTATAAGCCCAAAGAGAAACAAAGTAGGAAGGTGGAGTGGATTCAAAGGCTCAGCCCAGGACTGGTCTGAGCTGGCTGTAAAAAAGCAATGATGCATTGATTTAAAGATAATTTCTAACTATAGACTTCGAGTAGTTGGTTTGGGCCCCGTAAAGGGGCTTAAGCCTGTATGCAAATGTTTTCTGTTGCTGTTTTACAACTTCTGATGGGATGAGCACCCTGTGGAGTGGGCTGTGACTAGTGGGCTGGCTTTCAAGGCTTAATGCTTGCCAGCAGCTTCTGGGTGAGGCCAGTATAGCTTGCTGCACAGTAAGGAAGGGTTTTAATGCTTGACAACAGTATGTTATTTCTGGGTTTTATTACATGTTTATCCTCCAGGCTCAGCAACCTTTGGGTGGACTCATTGAGTCCCCGGTTAAGAAGGACCGCCCTGCCCTCCTAGGCAGGCAGCTGCTGGCAGAAGAGAGGGACCCCCAAGCCATCACCTACCTGGGGGAGGATGCCGGCAGATTGCAGCATGGGGCAGGGGACTATGGAAGGGAAAGGCTGAGGAAGCTCATAGGCAGCGTTCTCCTGGCAGGCTTTAATATTTCAGCAGCTCTGGGGAGCAGCTGCCCCTTTCTTTTTGTGCTGCTTGCCCAGCACATCCCCATCTCTTCCTCCCTCTGGCTCCAGACCAAGACCTGTCATTGCTGCATGATGTTAGGAGAGATGGGCAGGGGTGGACGTGCGGTTGTGTGAGCATGTGTGCGTGGCGCAGGGTATGCTCCTCCTGGTGTGGGATATCTCACAGGAAAGCCCAACCCTAGGATGGGACTGAATGCTGTGTGTGTGTGTGTGTGTGCAGCTGATGGCACAAAAGCGTACAAATGACCGTACCCGTTCAAACCAGGCTGAGCTAGCCCAGTACCCTCTCTCTAACAGCAGCTGTGATTCCTAGTGAAGAATAAAGGCAGGATGAACACAGATGACATTTCCCCCAGATGGACCCAAAATGGTACTCTCCCAGTTTCAAGCTATTTTCTGTCAGGAACTTCTGAGATAGGTGCGGTTTCTCTGTATTCACTAACTACCAACAGTTTTCCCATCTGTGTGCTTCTCCAATGTCCCCTGAACTTCTTGTGGCTCCCTGTAACCCTGCCTCCCCCTTCCCAAGCCCTTGTGTTAGAGAAGACGGCAAGTGACTGATTTCTGAGCATCCTTACTGTCTCACTCTTCATGCTGTAGACCTCTTTCATTAAGTTGCCTCTCTTCCAGACTGGAGCATCCTGTCCTGGTAAAGTCATTGCCTGTACTGAAGCTTTCTGTTGCTGATCAGATATTGAAGCTGATCATACTTGTTGCTTTCTGTGGTTTTACTGTACCCTTTTTGGGATGAAAAGTCCTGAACTGCACAGACTGTTCACAATATGGGTCAGTCATAAGTTTACACACTAGAATAGTGTTCTTCCCTCTTTTGTTCTTTTTTGCCTATCCTACTAAGCCCTAATATTTATATTTTTTTTTTATTCACCACTAACTACTGAGTGCAGAGCTGGCATATTCATGGAGCTGTTAAATAGGTCCCAAGATCTTGCTCCTGAGTGCTAATGGTCAACTCACAGCATGTCATTTTACCTGTGAAAGGATAATTGTTTTTCTCCCCTATGTATCACTTTATATTTATCTACACTGCATCATTTACCATTTTATTGTCTAGTCACTAAGTCTCATAAAGTACTACTAAAGTACTACTCATAAAGTCAGCCCTTGTGCTGAACAGCATAAATATTTTGCTGTTACCGACAAACTTTCTCTCCTCTCTGTTCACTCCCTTTTCCAGGTTGCTTACGAATACCCTGACAGCAAGGGCTGGACTATGCAGCCCTGCAGAATTTCTCTAGTCCCCTCCTCTTTCCTATCTTTTAAATATCTTTTTATCATGCAATGACTTTCCTTCTCATGACGTAGCTGCTTCATTCCCTTAAAAGCCTGTAGTGGGGAATCAAGGGACAAATTTGCTGAAAGCCTTTGGAGATCCAAGTAGTTTATATCAGCTGAATTGCTCTTATCTATATGTTCATTGATCTCATCAAACAACTCCAATATGTAAAAATGGCAAAGGTCATGGTGACTCTTCCCAGGTAAATCAAATTTATTGAAGTGTCAATGAATTTTGTTCTTCATTACATTTTCTACTAATTTGCCTAGTGCACATTGCAGACTTTCAGTCTGCTGTTTCTCACATCTCCCCTGGAACTTTTCTAAAAATATTGGCCTGGCATTCGATATTTGGTATTTGACAACCACTCTTTGGATATCAAGGGAGTTTTAAGCACAGAGTTACAATCTGCTATTAGTCATTTAGTGATTTCATCCTTGAGGTCTATTGAAACTCCTGGGTGATATCATCTAGTTTTTGGCAACCGGTTGCTGCTCATTTTGTTAGAGTGTTCCCAGTGTTCCCAGACCTGGTTCCTGGGCACAGCTATTTCAGACAGACTTGCTGATGGGGATCACCTCATCCCAAAAATGTTTCTGACATGGGAATCTACTCATCTACAGTGAACAGAGTGATGCAAAGGATTCATTTAGTTAATCTAATTGCTTTATTTTCACTGAGTGCTTCCTTAGAACTCTGGTAATCAACGTACTCGACATTATTCTGGCAGGCTTCCTGCTCCTGATGTGCAGGAAAAAAGATTTATCGCTAGTTTTGATTCCTTTTGCTAGAAACTCATCAAACTCCTTTTTGGCTGTCTAATTGTTTTCATTCATGTGATCTTCCAGAGTGTCTGTTACTTTCTAACTTATTCATTTGGATCCAACTTCAGCTGTTTGAAGGATTTGCAGCTATTCTTCTAATAACCTCCCTTATCTTGCTGTCTTGCAAAGCTACCATGTACAGCCCATTTTCAAGCCTACTTGATGAATAATGTGCACTGGCTTTATGCTTTCAGCACAGTGTCCTTTAGCAGACTCCTTGCCTGCAGGAAAGAATTAATTTTCTTTGTTGTCCCATTTTGCTCCTTTTAAACAAAATTCCTCATTTATGTTTCTCCTCCAAGCCAGTTCCGGAATTGCCTGTTTTCTGATCAATATCCCTAACCAGTTCCACCATGAAATCGTTATCGACTGTTTCACATTACATCCTTGCACAATATCTGGCCAATCCGCATGGAAAAAATTGAAGTCTGACGTTGATATTGCCTTTCCTGCCTCTCTGGCATCTTGGAATTCCCCCATATGGTGCAGCCAGTCTCGACATCCTGGCCACAGAGGCAGTATCATACACAATGTCCTTCCTGTGCTGTAGTGATAACATTATATTCTTCCTATCTAGGCCTGGAATTTCAATCCATACAGATTTTGTGTTTCACACTGATGTGGTAAGTTTGTTAATTTTATTGATTCTAGCATGGTCTACTCTAAACTTGCTGAATATTTGGTATTACAGTGTCCCACTTGCTCTCCTCTTTCCAGTGTATTTCTGACATCTGTTATGTTGATGCCTTCACTTAGACTGCACATGCCTGTTCCTTTATCTTACTGCTTAGTCAGGAATCAAATGTTCTGCCTTTCTGCCTCTCTTTCCCTGGCAGCACATGGGTACCAGGAGCAGAAATCCTGGTTGTCAGCACCTCAGAGCTTCAGCTTCACCCCTAGCACCTTGCATCACCTCTCTCCCACTCTCCCCTCTCCTTGCCTTGCCTTTCCTACAGTATTGCTATCCACATGGACCACAACCATCTGGTCCTCTCCAGCACTTCCTAGCAGCTGATCAAGGCTCCTCACGAAGTCCTCCCCCTTTCTGCTTGGATGCTGTCTCCACATGGAGACTGTGGCTCCCTAAATAGGCTTTCTTGTCCGAATGATCCCACTGACCTTAATTCCCTTCCCTGGCTTTGTCCAAGCATCGTGCGTACCTCCCGTGCCCGCAGGCTGCAGGTGCTGCAGGAGGGCACCCGTTTGCGCCAGGATCTCAAAAGCTGCAGAAACACGAGGGGAGCCAAGTGCATCCTGAGTTGGGAACTTAGATGCACCTGGGGCACTTTCAGGAGCCTGCAGGTACTTCAGTGTGAATCTCCGTCAGTGGAGCACCCCTCTGTGACAGCACAACTGGGTAGTTCTGGCCCCTGAGGGGCTATTCAGGTGTACAAAATTCAGTGGGTGCACAGGAATTTACACGATTTGGGTCTGGGCTTGTAAATGTAAGCCAGGGCCTTGCCTTCCTCTCTTCTGTTAATTAAGCGGAATGATTCCAGCAGCTCAGATAAACATGTGGGATTTTAATAAAATGCACAGTTACAGAGCTGATTATTAGGATGCGAGCAAATGCCATGCAAAGCTTTTAAAACATTTCTCTGGTTCAGTATTTTTTCCCTCATTCAATTTTCCTTGGCAGAGGGACGGGATGTCTGAGCAGGCTGATCATTACAGAAACATTAGTAAGGCCGATTGAATGCTTTATGCAAATTTTCATATGCAAACTCTGTGTAGACTGGGGGAGGAGAGATGTAAGGAAACAGTAGGCAGTTCTGTAAACAACCTGTGTTTTATCTTGCATGGAGCTGCTCATTCTGGTACCATCTAAAATCAGTTTTAAACACGCGCTACAAGGAGAATTGTTGATCCTGAAAGCTGTGATAATTTGTGTTCATTTAATTAGCTCAGTGTTGATGTTGTTGTCCTGTGTACGCTGCTGACCAAGCCACGTAATCTCCTCCGCACTTGTGCCGTAGCACTGCTAAGTCCTGTGATGAGATTCTGCAGAAAGCATTAACCTTCTTTGTCTGACCCTGACCCTTTTATTTGCGCTCCCCCCAGGCTTTCATTCATCTCCTCTGCCAGTTCAATTAAGAAAGGAGAAAAAAAAGTGCATTTTCATTGGCTAGTCTGCTAGCATGTATGTGTCTGACGTGAGATATCTTATAAAGAAATGCTTGTAAGTGCAGCAAGAGCTCAAATACTACGGGGTACATTTTAAAGACAGTGTTCAGAGGTTTAGCAGCCTGATTCCCACTGACATTAATGGCAGGCATGAGGCTAAATCATAGTGCATTGCTTTCAAAACTGACCCCAGAAGACATTTCCTGATGGGAAGGGGCACAGCCTAAGAAATAAGTTTACAAAACCAGAGAGCTGAAATAATTGGATAAAAACTAGGAGGCATAGGTGCAAAACTGAACGAGTTATGATTCTGCTAAGCTTGCGTGTAAGCAATAAATCCCTAAGACAAGCAGAGAAAAGAGAGAGTTTAATCACAGTGGCAACATTTATGTATTTTCACTCAGTGGAAAACATTATAAGCTTGACCTCATTTTTATTTACCAGATCTCAAGAAGTTGATGTCCTATGACAGCGAACACTGATTGACAGGCTGCAAAGCCAACAAGCTGCAGGGCACCCAGCTTCCCAGCAGGTGGCTTGGGCAAAGCAAACCAGGCTTGGGCTTTTGGGAAAAAGGACTTAAAATAACTACAAAAAGTATCAGAGAGTTCATTCATGGCTTATTGATGCAACAGATCTCAGTTACATTTCAGGGACTGAGGCGTAAGGCGAAAGATCCTTCCCAACCCTGAGCGCCGCATCAATATTGCATGACCGTTCAGTCTGAAGTATTGCGCGTTTTCCTGTCTTTTACGATTTTGAGTCAGCAGCGCAATGCCAGTTTACGTGGCTGAGCATATAGTCTGCAAAATGTGGAAGACGAATTTGGCCTCCGCTTGGGGATTGGTGAGAGGGAATGGATCCTGCAGAGAGAGCAGGCAGAGGAGGGCGGATTTTGTGGCGTGCAGCTCAGCGAAACGAAAGGCATTAGCACGCACCCACTGCGGGAGATCGCATGAGTTGACACCGGGACAGCAGCTAAAGTAGCGGGTTCTTTGAGGCTGACAGTGACATTTTCAAACACTGTTGTAAATTAGCAGCTCAAGTTTCTCAGGTTCCTTAAATTTTGCTCCCGAGTCACTTGGAAGGTTTTTTTAAAATAGCACGCCTCGGGTTTAGGGAGGCAGAGCCTGATGGAAGAAGGAGACAGCAAAAGCAGGCAGGGGACGGGGTTTTTAAAACAAAGAAACACAAAATCTTTCCTTCCCTCTGCTCATCCCACACACTTTTCTGAAATATTAGGTTGTTTTTATAATTTGTAATTTACAGCAAGCCACAAGAAGGGATTGCCAGTGTAAAGTAAGCAAAATCCTAGGATTCAAAATACGAGCAAGTCACCATTAAAGTGATAAAGAGCCAAGGAGAGAAAATCGGTTTTTGGAAAAGGGACAAAAGAATAATGAAGACCAGACTTAGACTGCTAACATTTGTGACACTGGCTTACAAAGAAAAAGCATCATCAACTGTATAAAATAGTAAGCCAATGAGAAGTATGCAGCGAAGGATGTACAGAAGATCACTCAAAATAGTAGAGTTTCTCTATTCCAGCCAGAATAACAAATGTGGCAGCTCAGCAATCCTGGAAAGGAAGGCTGCATGCTGCAAAGTGGGGGAAATGCCTGCTAGACCATAAAACAAACAGTTGTCGCAGCCTTGAATGGTATGAGCAGAAAAATGAAGCTGTTTGATGTGCTTCCTCTTCAGCAAGAGCCCGTGCCGCTCTTTCCTTCTCTAGTTATGTGCTTAGGTGGGAACAAGTGCAAGATTTATCCATGGTTTCACCTGATGCAATGACTGAGCTTCAGGGACAATGTTGCTCATGCTTAAAGAAGAATGTCTCTCATCGATGGTGGGAATTTTTAGTAGAATATAAAAATATCCTTTTAAGCTGTGACCATCCAGGAACGATCATTATAATTATGGGTAATGCAATGACTGTGGATCCTGCTCTATGTTTAGCAGTCAGAATTGGGGCATTAATGTTTTAGACAAAGATAGGACCTGACTTCTCTTCCCACAGTGGCTCCTCATTCCTCTCAACTGAGCAACCATGACATCCATATTCATATCCTATTTTTTTTCTCCAGAACATTGCCCTTGGTCTTGCTTATTTCCATGTGAGAACTGCTCACAGTCTCCTAACAGCCCCACAAAATTTCCTACCCTAATTGCAAGCGTGCTCTGGAAAGAAGCTCTGCCACAGCCAATATAAACAGGGTCAAGGCAGAGCTGAGAAGCAAAAGTGACATACCTAAGCAAAAGGGAGACCTTTCTGGTCATAAACTGTTTTTGGAGGCTCTGCTGAATCCAAAAGCAGTGTCTGATTTGACCTCTTATGTTAATAGCCCTAGCATTTCCAGCCTTTTTCTGACACTCCTTTCTGGTACATCTGCTGTAAGTGGTTATCTATTTAAATGAGCATTTTTTACTTGGAGTGGATTGGGTTTAGTTCTTATGTAAAAAAAGGAGCTCTTTCAAAACAACAAGAAAAAACTCAGGAAAAAAACCTCTGTGTGGCAGAAGTCCCAAAATTCATCTCTGAAAACACACAGAGCTGCACTCTTTTGAAAGTGCCAGTTCTGTGAAATCCTTGGCAGTCCCTGCAGGGCACTGAGTGCCCTCAGTTCTCAGGATAGCACTTGCAATTTAAAGCTGCTCAGGAGGCTGCAGGATCAAGCTACTAGCTGCTGAAAAATATCCCCCACTTCTTGCCCATGCACATACCCGACATGCCGATGCTGCAGTCATTAAAGAATTACAGGCTCTCACAGAAGGCATGATCTTGTATCCTTGGGATTAAATCTAGTGCTCAGCCTTATTTTCCAAACAGAAAGCTAAAACACCTCCATAATAAAACAGATTAATGGAGAAAACATGGAGTTGCTAAAATAAGTGACAATCTAAAGCAAAAATAACCCAACGCAGAGCTCACTGGTGATTTTTCTGCTACTAGATTCTACAGTGACACCAACTGATAAATTGCATCTGGTGATGACATCTGTGTATGTTCAGTGGTTATTTATTCCACTGAAGAAAGATTAGCCATATAGTCATTCTGAAAGCACTTCCTCAAAGAGCATGAAGAAGTCGCTTTGCTTTCTAGGGATGAAGAATTCAATTTTGCAGGGGTTGAGCAACCTCCTTCCTCGATGAGCTTACCTGATGCCAGCTGAGGATGCTTAGCACATCACAGAAATACGTTTCACTTCTGAGGAGTGAAATCCTGACTCTTTTGAAGTTAATGGGAGTTTTGCCATCAATCTGGCTAGGATTTCATCTTAGGTCTATAAAACAGATCTGTTTGCTGCCTGCATACAGATTCTTTGACACTCTTCTGGCCTTGGCCACTGTTACAGTGTATATAAAACCACAGGTCATCTTTTGGAGCTTACCAGATTTTATAATGGTAACAAGGAACACCTTTTTTTTTTTTTCCTAGGAGCTTCTAGAAGATATAAACCTCTAAAAAGCCTAAGCCCGTCTTCCATTCACAACCCTCTTTGAAGTGTGGAAAAATGAGGAGGAGAATGTTTGCCATGATTTAGACATCTGCCAGCCTGCTCTGATGTGCCTTGCAGAGGGATTGGCCCAGTAGTAGACGGGAACGTATTAATCTGAATATGTATAAACATAAACAATGCTCAGAAGCTACTGCCCAGTTTTATATCCTGCCCTCCCTCCCCCGCATATTGAATTAGTGCATTTATAATGGCATCTCTGTTTATTTAATAAATCTAAATTTCAATTAGAGACCACTAACAATTAGTCATACAGACTAGATATGACAGATGGGCCTCATCCATGGTTGATTACACTTAAAAATGTTATGTGAGTCTATTTTTAAAATACTATCACTCTAATACCCTTGCTGCATGCAAATAGCTGAGAAGTCCATAACGTATTAGTGAGAAATTCAGCTTCCTGATAATATTGCAATTTGCACAGAATGAGGGGTCTGTATTTTAAAAGAGTTCATTATTGTTTCCTATTATCTTGGGTTCATTACTGAAAATTATGGCAGTGTTTGTGTAAACAAATGCAATACAGTGTGATAATTTGGTTAGTCTTATTTCTCTACATGGTCTTGATTTAAAACATCTAACCAGCAAAATTATCCAAGATAGACAAATACTTGCATGGATCGAGGCAAGGACATACCTGCATCATGTAAGGGGTTTTATATCTGTCTTTGACTCCCTTGGATTTCTGGTATTTTAAAATTCAGCCATAGACAGACAGCTATTTAAAAATATTTCTGGTGATGAAAATGAAGGATTCCCCCTCCCTCCCAGCAGGAAATTAGTATGTTATGTGTGTTTTTCCTTTTTATATGCTCACGTAAACTCATGGAAACCAAATAAATGGGGGATTATTTGTTCCATCAAAAGGACTTTAAGATTTATCTATTAAATATATAAATATGAATATATTTTATATATATTTTATAGTCTATTTTGAAGACTCCCATCTAGTCCAACAGAGTAGGGGAAAATGATTACAAAAAGGTTACACAGAGTAGTGCATTTGAATGGCGTTAGACTTCTGGTTTCTATTCTCCTCTCCTTTCAACTCTATTCATGAATGCTGCTTCTTGTAGCTGGCTAGCAAAACTGAATTGTAATGCCATGCTACATGGAATGATTCTGACAGAAAGCAATCTTTCTCTAAAAAAAGCACCGCATTTTATAAGAGATTTATCTCCTTTTCTTGACACAATTTCGGAAGAAAAAAATCCTGTATTAAAGAAGAAGAAAAGGTTAGGAGAATATCCTTTTGAGGAACACCGTTGAGAAAATCAGGAACGGGCGTATCAGTTAATACAAAACTACCCCAGAGAAGCAGTGACCTTGAAGGATTTAAGCTAAAATCAGAAAAATTAAGGGGAAAGAGCCATTTTAATCTAAGATGTAAAAATAACCTAATTCAATTTCACCCCGTGTTTCATATTTATAGCACAAACCTTTGTCCTTTTCATTTGTTTGTGTCAGTGGCACTAAACCTTTAATATCTGGAGAGCCAGTTTGTCATCTGATAGAGTCTCCGATGGCTATGAAAGATGAAATATATACGGAATACAAAAATCAGACCAGAACGTTAGTCTCACCATATATATAGCACTTCTGCAACTCCGGCGTAACAGAAAGGGCCATAAAGCACCTTAACTGTTCTCCTGAGGAGCCTTTCCATCCCGGCAGGACCCCGAGTGACAGCTCTCGCCACTGAGCAGCCGGGCGAGGAGGAGGCAGCACGACGTAAATGCTACTACAGGCCAGTGACCCCTTGCTGCTGCAACAGCCCCTTAGGTTTGACCATAACCGAGGTCGTCCCTGAGGCCAATATCTTTATGGTATCCCTTGAGAACACCAGAAGAAAGGAATAAAGAGATGATGGAAAGTCCCTCTCTCTTTTCTCTCTCTTGCATCTGGTACTGTGCCGAGCGCAGCTTAGTTACAGTGGCGGTAACAGGCTAGTATGTGTAACCCTATTCAGAAAAAAATCATGGTTGGTAATTCTGTTAAATCACTTTATCCCTGAGTAAAGCAAACATGAGAGCAGATTTTTGTATTCTTATTTTTACTGTTTGCTTACTTGGTTGACAAAATAAATAAAGTTTATATGCCTGTCTGTCCATCTGAGTCAATGTGGGTTTTCGTGTTTAAGCTGGCTGCGTTCCCTGGAGTAAATGCCATGTTGCCATTAATCACTATGTGATGATGTGCACTAAAAACGGTGTCTGTGTATGCGGCAAGAGAAGAGCTGCATACTGCTCTGGAATCACATGCTTAATTCACTCGTTTGCATGGCTTGCAAAAACCTCTTTTTCAGGAGGGAAAAAAATGCAGCGCATGAAGGGAGCTCCAGGGGTGTTTCCAGGGCAATGTCTGACCCATGATTTGCTCAACATCCCTCAGAATTTCTTCCTTCTGTGTCAGAGGAAGAATTTGTGCTGTTACGTTACTGATTGCAAATTTTAACAAGTTTGAACTGGGGCTCCATGGGCAAAGGTTAACCCCTTGTGACTGCTGAGGCAGCTCTGGGCTGATCTGGGGTTGACATGCTCCGATTAACTGGAGGTCCAGTACTGTCCCGAGTTCCTGGTAAATAACTTTCTGCTTGTCCACAGGGCAGAAAACATCTGTCTCTCTGCAAAGGGGAGAAAACACCCAGCTAAGGGCTCTGCTGCCTGTGGTTCCTCGACACCTCTCGGCCCGCCTGGGTTCTGGGAAGAGCTCTTTTTTCTGGTCTGAAATGCTATATTCGCCATCCAACCTCAAGAAATGCCTGTCTGTCTGCACTCTCCTTGATGACAGACACCATAGGACCAGCTGCTCTTGCCTGGGAGGAGGCCTTTGTGCCCGGGAAGCCAGTGAGGTTGGGTTGCCAGGAGGGACCTAGGGTTAGGTGATGCTGCAGAGGTGATCCAAGGAAATCCCAGGGGGTCCACACCAAGGGTGTCTCTCTCACATCTTGGTGCAAAGTTTGGAGCAATTTTGCATTATTCTAGATGTAAAAGTTCCTGTTGCTATTCTCCACTGGAGAGATATGTGCATGTTAAATTAGCAAATCTACGAAACAATGAATTGCACCTAAAAAGTAAGATGATAAAATGATCGAGGAGGAAATCATTGTTATGCACTTGAGTGGTGCTAAATTGGTTATAACAGATAAAACACTCTCTTCTGCTTGCAATTATAAGAGAGAGAAAGCAGTGCTATATATATGTTTGAAGTCTGAAAAGGTGATGAAATTCAAAGTTTATTTTCTAGTTCCTATCCAAATACACCAGCATGTAAGATGATACAGAACTCCTGCTGCTTTTTGCTGCAGAGCATTGTTATTCCTGTGGGTGAGATATGGGAGATATATGATGTTTATACTAGTTTAAACTATGGACTTTCCCTCAGACTGTACCCTGTGGGGCTACAAGATGGATCTTTTAAAGGATTCCCCTTCCACGCTTCTCTTCCGTCTTTCTAGTCTTCCTCACAGCACGACCCTGTAGGGAGCACACAGTCCAAATCAGATTATTTTTTTTTTCCGTGGCAGCTCTGCAGAAGCAAAGAGGAGGCCCTGGGAGAGTTAATTCTGTGTCAAGCAGCATTAGCTGTAACTCTGATTTCCAGTTGGAAATCCCTGGGGTCGGCTGAGGACAGTGCTATAGACAGGAGTCGGTCTCCTGATCTGTCTCTCCTGCCTCATTGACTGCCCCAGGCCCACTGAAATACCTCAGGGCATCTTATTTTGTATCCAGCTGATGGAGGGACGGTGCTGTGGAGGAATTATGGTCCCTGCCGTTGCCTGTCAGGTTTTCATCCCTACCGCTGAAAGTCAGAGGGAAGAGCTTAATACTGAGGCTTGTAGTACAGTACTTCAGCAAAAGAAAACCAAGTATTTTTTTTCCTCCATATATTTTTTCTAATATTTCTTTGGGTTTTTCACCATTATTAATATATTGACATATGAGCCAATCACAAGAAAAGATTCTCTGTATGAAGCTTTATATCCAATACAGCATGAGCAACGATGTCCTCTCTTCCCCCTGAAGCTGCATGGCTGCATTAAAGTTTCTCCTAAGAAGGCAGCAGCTTGGATTTCCTACCACGACTTTCTCTTCTGTTAACATAGGCACTTCTAAAGAACTATGCCGGCTGAAAAACAAAACAAAACAGAGCAACATTTGTCACAGAAGCAGACAGGAATATAGACATGTCTCTTCAGTCTGCGCTGGGGAAGCTGCAGGGCTTTCTGAGCCCCCCCTCTGACCCAACCTCCAAGAGTTTTGTGGCTTCAAGAGCCTGTAGCTTTTGAAGCTCTCGCAAGCTGATGAAACAAGACATTTCATGGTCACCTGATAACCTTGTTTATATATGTACATTACTTTTAGAAGTGATGTACAGTTCAAGCTCAATCCAGCGTTTCTAACAGCAGCCTCCAATGATTACTCTAACAACCCTGTTAAACCTCAGGCTTTTCTTAAATCCTGGGAACTGACAACAATCTAAATACGTGAATATTAACCTCAGGTCACTGAGGCTTAAGTTTTTGCAATGCACATGTCTTGGATTAATACATCACTAATTTTACTGGTAAATAACAGCAAAACATAATCTGATTCTGTTTAATTGTAGTTATTATTCTTCTGGTTGGATATGTAACTGAAATGACAGAAAGTGAACATCCACAGTACCAAGAATACTATTTTGAACACCAATTTTACTCAAGCAAAGTGGGATACAGCTGTCTCCTAAAAACATTGTGTCTTCTTTGTGGTAGGAATATTTCTACAGGAATGCACTATTTTTCCAAAGAAAAATGGCCATGTTCTCTGCTGGCTTAACTCCGGTGGAGTCACATCATCAGAGAACTGCTAACATTTTTCCTCTGTAAGTCTTTATCTCCCCATCCCACAGAAATGCAATTTCAATCAGTTGTCCCTTCTGCTGTGCCAAGAATGGGCAATGGTTTCAAACCCATGGTGGCGATGAGGTAAAATTCACGACGTCTTCGAAACAGAATTTAAATGCTATCTTTTTCTTATCCTACCTGTTTACCCAGAAATATTTTCTACCTTTCAGGACAGGAATACAAAAGGATTGAAGTAACCATTGCAGTCCTGATTTAAAAATCAAATGAATTGGGAAATTGCTATTTTTCATTTCCTCTCAGGGATCTTGTTGTGTAGGCCTGGAAGTTTTTAACCTGGTATTTCAAAGAGATCTTATTTCCTCCTATACTAAAGTGTGTTTCTGAATAGTCTCAGCAATGCCCAATTCTACAGAAAAGATTTGTGATCTGCATTGGTGACACAAACAGAGCTTTGTAGTGTTCGTTTCTTGTTATCTGCTGGAAACGGACAATTAAGTTGCCCTGACAATACCGAAGCGCTTCTTTTCAGAAGCAGAAAATTGTAATCTTCCCAGAAATTACTCGGTTTACCTTTCATCAGATGAGAAGGATTTTCACTTTCATTCTCTATTTTAAAATTTGCACCTGCAAATGTCAGGTGCCTGATAGCAAAAGCACATATTTACTCTGAAGCCAGAAGCAGCTGATATTTTACATGAGACTTGGAATCGCGAGAAAACTGCGATTCCTCTTTGACTGAGCTGTAAGTCAACTGGTTAGTAGTGTTTATATTTGTAAATGGTTTGATATTTTGATCATGGCGGTATGTACGTGAGAAGTACCGCTGGCAATGTTCACAGATAATGTGCCACGTTTTGCAGATTTCTTTCTTCTGGGTGATGAGAAGAGCGTGGCTGAATGTGCCCTTTTGAATAGCACTTTTAGCTGTGTACCTTACTCCATTGACATCATGCCCTACTAGCAGATGACCAGGGCACTAGCTAACGTACTCATTTAATTTGGCAAACGTAAAAAAATCCTGAACAAACAGTTAAAGCAAACATTGTCAAAAACAGCCTCTGACCTTGGGGTACAGTGCAGATGAGTGCAAGTTGGGTAATGTGGGTGTCTGCCTGGAGACACTGCTCTTCAGCCATTGGAGCACAGGCAGCTGCCACAGGCAGCTCCACACCAACTTCCTACCACCCCCATAGGCGTAGCTTGAATTGAACAATCCCTCTGTGTACTATGACTCTTAAAAAGTAAATATTAGCGAGCGCTGAATCAAGACCACAACCACATCCAGACTTGTTCAGCTGCAGATGCAGGTTCCAGAGTCTCAGTCTCAAGCTGAAAATACACATACGCATGCACACACATGCGCTCACACACACACACTTTCTCATTAATGAAAGCTAGGACAAAGTATTCTGTAAGATTATATATTCAATTGCATATAAGCTGCCATTCAGCAACTGGCTGGCTCATTGCCTTTGTTTCAAAGTCCTTGCTTGCACTCTGCTGCTGCTATGAGAGTATTGTCAACAAACTCAATTAAAACTTCACATATGACATACTTACACTTTCATTTCCTCATTAAAAGACTTTCCTTGATAGGAATCCAAAGTTAAAGGAAATTTCAAAGAGATTTATAGAGTTCTTCAGGTTTTTTTTTTTTAACAACTCAAACTAATAACTTGTGTATGAATCTCCATTTCTCTTTAGGTAATTGCAATTGCTTGAATAAAAAATAATAAATAGAGCATAAATCCACTGCCACTGGAATGAATTTCATTAGCATGCCTAATGTTTACTGGAAATTTGTTTTTCATTAACATTACATGATCAACATTCTCTTGCTTGCTAGAGTTAGGTCCATGTTCTTTGAGGTGCTGATCACCTTTTTTTGAAGTGCTGAGGGCTCTGACGTTCACAAATTATTCAGCAGTAGAAGCACACCGCCCACAATACAGTTACTCTCTTAGTTAAAAAAAAGTGCTTTTAAATTAAATGAAGAGCCACCCTCAACTTTCTATTTAGAATTTGACTTGGAGCTTTTAATGGGTTTGCACATTGCTGTGAATGCAGCCAAATGACTCTATTAATGAATTTAATTCTATTTATGATTCTTGTACATATAAACTGTAAATTAAGTAGTTTATATCTTTGTACACTTTCCAGTATAGGGTTATCTCTTTAAACTCCCTGAACTATCACACCAGGGAATTAGACAGTTCTACCAGCTACACGGCGTGCAATACTAGCCTGATTCAGCTGAGAAGCAGCCCAGATTAGACACCCATGTTTAGCAGCAAGCTGCATGGTTCCTTCCTCCAGCATGCAGTGAATCGACATGTTTCTAGGTGTGCATTGAAAGAGGCATCTTTTAAACATTGTAATCTGGTGGTGAGAGTGATTTTGTTTAAATATTTCTGTGATTAGGGAAAAATGCTCATCTGAAATTTTGACAGAGAGCTCCTGGGTACCTTTCACTCTGCAAACTTAAATCATTGCATAAGAGTCCAGATCTGTCAGCTGTTCTGATTCGCTCAAATCCTGCACAGTGATTTTAACAGCCTTCATACAGATTGTCTTCACAAAGACTCATATGCTCAAGAATCAAACGGTGTTATGCCCTCACTAGTAGAATAATTTTTGATTTAGTGTTTGCAATGGTTAAATGGTTAAAATTAGTGCTTGCATTGGGGTTATCTGGCGAAAGCCAATGATGTCCCCAGATGGCAAATACATGTAAATATCCATGTTCAGTACACATGAGAAATGGGGGAATGCTGCAGCAGTCAAATCACAAGTAGATAAACCCCAGCTGTATCACTGGTGAATGACGACTCTGCTGAAATCAGTAGCAAAACTCCCATTGATCTCAGCAGAGATAGCACTTTACTGACCCTGCTGTAATAGCAAATTCATGTAGCACAGGGATCAAGCATTTGAAAATAACACAGAGCGTCAGGGCCATCTCCTGAAACAGGCTGATTAAAATCAGGCAGATTGGAATATCCTCTGCCTCTTAAATCAGCCTGATTTTAATCATCTGCTTTCAGGAGTTGCTCTGAGGGTTTTTTTTGTATGTACATAAGTGCTTTGCAGACTTAGGCCCCCTTTACCAAAGACTGTAAAACACACTGAGTTTTACGAAGAGGTGGAAGAAACAAACACATAACACTACTCCTCCGTTGACTTTGGGAGAAGGAGAAATCACAATTTATTGAAAAAAGCCAAAGCACGCTTAATATCCCCTTAACAGTTCAGCTGAAAAATGTGACCCTGGCAGCAATGGATGTTTTTCAGCTTTATTTTACTGCTTATTCCAGTGTAAGAATTAAAGCTAATGTAAGTCCGTGAACTGAAGCAGCATAAACATGTAATTTAAATAGAACAGTCTATACTAATAAGACTCCTTTGAACTAACAAAAGAAGTACACAAGGTAGCACATTGTTAGAAGTTAAGCCAGCTGCATCCCCCTTACTACAGAGCAGGCATGATTCTCTCAAAGGGCAGTGGTACAGCAAAAATAAACAAACAAACAAATAAGTAAATACTTGGAAAGGAAACAGCCTAAGCATCCAAAATAAAAAGAGTGCTGGTGTTCTCTACAGGAGCGTTTTCACTCTTATCCTTGCTACATAACCAACCTAAAAGTCTTCAGCTAGCAAACAGTCAGAGCTTTAGAGGGACTTGGATGGCTTAGAGGATTGCTTTTGGGATACAGAAGCTTTCATCTCTACGTCATTGCTTCTGGCTCTCGTCCAACGTGGGTAGTGATCAAAAGCTGCTCTGTGATGAGCCCTTCAATACTCTGCATGAAACAGGCGGAGGATCTCTCACCTGCACCCGCAGCCCTCAGCTCAAATCCCTGTCAGCCTCCACTCATGACACCTTTGGGGTCCTCAGAGGGGCCTGGTGTGCCCATCCCCAACAACCCTCCACTAAGGACTTGTGCATCGCTGCAGAAGAGAGCTGCATCCCACAGGGTTCACAGCAACAGGGGCGCCAGAAGAGTGTGTTCCCCAGCACTGCATTGCTCCCAACCCTGGAGACAGATATGATGCTCTTAACTCTTTTTTTTTCTAGTGTCATAAAAGCAATTTGAAAGAGCAGACCTACCTGCTAGCTTCTTCAGGCTATGTGGAAACAAAGCTTATCTTGGGAAAGAGAAGGCAAAAGTGTGAAGGACCAGGCTGGGCTGGAGAAGGAAACAGAGTTACTGTGATCGAGAGAGGGGTGAAACTCTTGGTGTGGTCATCCAGAAAACTTACTGCTGGAAACTGTGAAATTGCTGCTACATCGACAGACGTCAGAGACACAAATACATGGTTTTGAAAGGAGCTACTATTTTAAGTATGAGAAAGTCTTTGAGGAAAAATAAATGAATGTGCGTTGCCCCTGCTTTATGGACCAGATTTCGAGAAAACTTCATTTTACAACAGAGCCTTCCGCATAAAAAGAAGGAGCTGATTTCAACCACGTATCTGCAGAACTGTAAATCATCATTGTTTACATGGGTTAAAACAATGGTTCTCAGAATTATGATCTTATGAAATGATAGAAATGTTTGGTATTAATTACCTCATGAAGGAGCTGGAATTTATGCTAATAAATACTATCTGCCAGGTACAAGTGCATTTGTTACAGGCTGTCACCCACTAATGTGGATGAACAAGAAGTGGAAGAGAAAAATCACCTGAATTACTGCCACTAAATAGGTACAAGAATCCCAGGCCAATGATTTTTAAGTCTCACACGGAATTCATACGACTGATGAAACTGATGTACAGGGAGAAGACAGTTCCTTCTCAACCAGAAAAGTATGTGAGGACACACCGCCTCTGAGGATTAAGAGACACAGGAAAACAGAGCAGGAGTTAACCGTAAGCGCTGGAAGGGAGGGAAGCTTAGCTAGCAGGCAGTCATGTGCAAAATAGCAACTTTAAGGTGGCAGCTGCTTTTCTCTCCTAGTCGGAAAACGCAGTGTTGTGGGATGGGTTTGCATCAAACACGGAGCCAAAATCAGAGCATCCCCAGGGGGCTGGGCAGCTGCACAAACCCGGCTCCTTCGTTTATATCCTTGCTCCTGGTGGATGTAGCTCAGAGCCTCAGCGGGGAGCTTTGTGGCGTGCACCTGGCTTGCAAGACTGCATCATCCACTACATTTTACCTGTCAAATGGAGCATTTTTCTTCTCTCCCCATGACATTTTAGCTCTGCTGGAGAGGGCAGAGTGGTGGCAAGAACTTGGCTCTTCACCTTTGCAAGCTGGTGTGTGCACATAATCACTCGACTTGAGGAGCTGAGACTTTGGGAAAAGCACCAAATGTTTATATGCCCTGAGATAAAATTGTGAGATTTGGCAGCACTGCTGCTTGGAGTGCCAGGAGTTGGTGGTGAGGGCACACCTAGGTTTCTATTGACGCAGATTAGTGTACTTAAGATGACAAGTCCGATACAACCCCAAATTTGAACTTCTTACCGGAACACCCTCAAATCCCTTGTCACGCTATGCCAAAGAAAGGGTGGCATGGAGCCGCTGCGCCAGCTCGCAGCGAAGTTCCCCTGGGAGACAGATTTGTGGCAGAGCCAACATACACGGGGCAAGGTACAGGGGTGAAATTGGCCTTCTGCACTTTTTTATTTGATCTGATATCCTCCTTATGGGATGAAAAATGCATTGCTTTTCAGACAGCAGTGGCTTTTTGTGCTCAAGGTAAAAATTCTCTTACGAAAAGAGCAGATGGAAGTGGCTGATTGACAGCAAATGGCACAGTCACGGGTGGGAGCTAGTCGTGGGGTTGCAGAGTGGCTTTGGGAAGTGGCTTTGCTCAGGATAAGGCTTTCGGCTGCAGGGCCTGACCAGGGGGCCTCGGGATGTGGAACAGCTTAGCATCAAAGAGCTTGGGTCTGAGTGGAGCTGGATAACTCTTGAATTAGAAATGCATTAAAAATACCAAGCATTTTTTGGAGTCGTATTTCAGAATTTTTTAATCTATCAACAGAGTAAAAGAGGTGAAGAAAGATTTTGCAAGGTGCAGGGTAAAACAGAGCAGAGAGTAATAAAATACTACTTGTAAACGAGCCCAGTTGGAATGAGAGGCTCTTTATGACAGCTTGCCAAGGCTGTAGTGTTTTGCAAAACTGTGTGATAAACTCCAAATAGCTTCTCTGCAAATCTCTGGAGGCAGAACTGAGCTAAGGCTGGCTGCTGTTGCTGCCACAGCTTTCAATGAATGAGCTCAAAATGGACCCTCTAGTGACAGCTCTGTCAAAGACTAACAATCAGATGCTCTCGAAGCCAACAACTTCAACATATATATTTTTGTAAGTATAAATGAACCTTAATGTGCAGGCTTCAAAGGAAACGAAAAGCTCAAAGTTTTTAAGATGCATGGTTGGACTATGAACAAAATAAAAGTGAACACAGATAGTACTGCATTTTTTCCCCTATTTAGTTTGCAAAGCACGATTCTCACTCGAATTGAGATGAGAAGAGCATACAAAAATAGGTGGTGTTGGTGGGGCGAACGACTGGCTAAAGGTAGCTCTGCCATCACCTTGAGAAGGGAAATGTCAGGGGAGTCACCATCACCCAACAGTTCAGGCGACCTGACTGCAAGAGGGAGGGCCCGAACCATTTTGCAAACTCACAGCTTCGGCAAGCAGCACAAAAAATCATGTTTTGGGGGAGACACTTCAGACTGCAAAAATCAATTGCCTAGAAATGGGCTTAATCAGAACCAAATTATTACCTCACGATATTATTGGTTTCTCCACAAACACCTGATTTCATACCCCCAATAAATTTTGCATTTGGAGATCGCGTTGTGTCTTCTCTCCTGAGCAGAATAAACCAGGAGTGGCTGCCTCTGAAAAGCATGAGAAGCTTTTCAGCAGCAGCGGGCAGTGCAGGTTAGGTGAACCTTCACACTTATAGTTACGTTGGCTAAAATAAAGGTTGTATTGCAAGTTGCAGTCAGCTGTAGCTGTGTGACTGTCAGGAAGACTCCCCTGGCACTGAAGTACTGGGAGCTCTTTCACAGCCACGGTGGAAGAGTTAACATTTCTGCGGTGGAAGCAAGGTGTCCTTTTTGGATTCTGCTCAGGTGTAGCTGCTTGTGCAGTCTGATGGAGCTACTGCTATTGCCAAAGGAAAATTAAAACAAATCTGGCTTGGCTAATAAAAGGCTATGAGTATTAATGGCTTTTTCTCCAATTGCCAGGAAGTTTCAGTCTCTGATGTGATGCACCGACTGGTGTTGTCATGCTATTTTTAAATGTTGGTATGCTAGAGATTGTAGTCATTTGGCCTGGTGTTTTGGCAAACAAATCTGCAGGGAGTGTAAGAGTCACAATAAGAACTTGATCGTTATTTTCAAGAGAGGAAAGGACAATTCTTAGGCATTAAGGCTATTAGTTTGCACAGTTATAAAAACATCAGTTTATGGACCCGGGTCTCAGAAGTGCTGAACATTCACAGCTCAGTAAAATCAATAGCCTCTACTCAGGATTACTTCAATCTAAAACATACCAACATTCAGTGCAATTTAATACCAGTTACCTATTAGCTTTTAACGATTGTATATGTTTTGACAAAACTGCTAAGATATGTTGTTACAAATGGGAAATTCTTAACTATGCCACACAGTGGAAAATAATCCACCCATACAAGGAAAATTATATTAACACATGGCACTAAGAACAAACATATTTACAAACTAAAGCTGAGCAATAAACACATATACCAGATGTTACTGATATATAGATAGGCTGCATTGCTCAGCTGAAGTAGCTGAAGTTCTGCAGAGGGATTTTTTTAGAGCGTCTATTTCATGATGGATATCCTTGTGCTTGAGCAAGTTGTCATGGAAGTCAGAACACGGCAGTTTTGAAGATGTCTTTAAGATTCAGTGGTAAGAAAAAGTTTAACAACATCAGATATAGTTTCCCCTTTTTCTTCCACATTTGTTGGTAAGAAAGGATCTTCAGCTGTACTGATGATAACTCGTTATGAATGGAAATTTTGGAAGGGACTTCACACTGTCAAATAACCACTTTCATCAAGGCGCAGGATTATCTGTGAAGTGACAGAGGAAGGCCCTCCTTACCCGTTGTTCAGTCCAGAGCTAACTAGCTGTTTCCCTTGCCTAAACCTCCTTATCTTTCCAGCAAGTCCCATTTTTCACAGTGGTTGAGGTAGTCAGAAGGTGCACCCACACCTTCGTGTTCATCTGGGGCTGGGGCTGCACTTCCCCCCGCCATTCCCCGCTTCTCTATAGCTGTCTGCAATTTTGTCTCATTGTCTTCCTCCAGCTTGGAGGAAGCATCCTGGTTTCCTGGCAGAAAAATCCGAGCACAGCAGCAAGATCAAACTTTGCCCTCACAGTCTTTATGGATCCTTCAAGCTCAAGCTGTTTGGCTCTGGAGACACAGCTCGGAAGCAGCACAGCCATTTGCAGGGGTATTTGCGTTGTCTGTATGAGATAACTTCTACCAAAAATCCTCCTTGCTCAGCTTTGCTTCTTGTGGGCTGTATCTGAGACTATGTCAATATTTCTTGTTGATGTTTGTTTCAGCTCCTTGATAACTAAAATGAAAAGTACCAGTTTTTATAAAAAAAACCCAGTCCAACCTCAGAAAGTGAGTCCCCAGGCAATTCCTGTGGCATGTAAGATGGTTTTCCTGAGACATGAAGTGTTACTTTAGGCCAACATAAATGCCTTGCATGTTCTCAGCAGCTGGGACCTGCACTGATCTGTCCCTAGACATTGTACGCCACACCTCAGTGGACGTGTAAAACTCCTCCAGCTTTTGTACTTAACCAGGAAACGGCTAAAATGGTAAATTTTTATGATTGTGTTCCACATGAGCTGGCAATGAGTCAGCAGAGGTTTGTCTAGATCAGCAATACATCCGGAGCCATTTTTTTTTGTTCTCTGATAGTTTTTACCTTGCGTCAAATGTTGTCTGGCTGTATTTAAAGGTCCAATCCAAGAGGGTAAGGGTATTGCTCACAGAAAAGACCTGGTATTTTACTTATGAGGGGAAAGTTTCTTGTTAGGATGAGGGAAACGACAACTTTTTCTGCTGTGTCCTTTGCAGATCAGTGAAATTCAGGAAATTTGCAGAATGTTCCTGGCATGAATCAAGTACCATACCAGCAAGATGGGTATCTTGGCGTTCCTGTGCTTAAAATGGCAGCCCTGGCGATGCCCCTTCCTTGCTGAGCAGAGATTGCCAGCAAAAGGCCACTGCCCTCTGGTCGCTGTAGGCAGATCGTGGAGACGGGTAAGGCAGAAGATGCAGAAGGTGTGGTGGAGCTGATACCTGTTAACTGGTGGAGTTACAATAACCCTTGAGTGTGGCTACAAAAAACTGGATTACAAAGAGGATCACTTGTGAAAACTGGAACAAGGCTGACATTGGGGGATGCTGCAACACGTTAACTAAGAACAGGGCTGTCAAGGAAGTCAGTTGGCAGCTTTCATTTCTGACCCTCCTGAACAAATCCAGAGGTGTTTTGGGATGGCTTGCCAGCCAGGTAAAAGAAAGCTGTCATTACTAAAAATACACTACTATTTCTGCTGTAGCTTTTAATACAATATGTCTTCAGGGATTCAGCAGATTCCAGAACAGAAATGCACGAGAAGAGCAGAGGTTTATCTCTGAGGTGGATCTCAGTGTTGGTAATTTGCCATCCTTGATCTGCAGAGGTGTTAGGACAGAGAACCGAGGCAGTAGATATGGCTAGGAAGCCCTGATGAAGCTGGGTTGTTTCTTACCCAACCCCCAGCGTCAGTGTCAACCATTCCCCTGCCACTGTATCCCGTGAAGTCTCCTTAAGCAGTTGTCCTCCCTTCCATGCTCCCCTACCCACTACGATACATACTGGCCTTTAAAATCCTCCATGTATTCTGTTCTAGACCCTAAAATAACACTTCCCTGCCATGAAAAGCTACTGCAGTCTGGCATTTTCCGTCTGCCTGTGCCCCACACCCAGCCAGGCTTTTCTTCCCACTCTGAGATACCCCCATAATGTGTGTGCAACCTCCCTGGTGCAGACCCTGTATCCAGACATCCTCAGGATGCTCAGCAGAAGTCCAACGGAAGCAGATCACACTACACCCCAGCTGGTGGCTGGGATAAATGACAAGAAAACGTTCAAGAAGCCAAGGAGCATTCAGCTTCAACAGGCTGAATATATTTATTCCCTCAGGAACATTATAAAATATGACTAGTCTTGGCTTGCAGTAAGAACACAAGTTATTAGGAAATCTAGAGTCCCTAGGTACATTACATGCCAGCACAGAAAGTGGCAGCAGCAAGATGTGACCAATGCAGGCTAACTAATCTCCCTCAGGAGTCCAGAGAATACAATGCATCACTGTGTGTTTGGAACCCATATAGATCAACCCCTTTAACCCAGGCATCCAGGAAACGCATGTAATTTTTTGGCCTAATTTATCACAATATATATTCTGGTTTATAGCAGAACAACTTAATTAATATAACGTAAGATCTCTTCCTTCTCCCCCCCAACACACCCACGCAGATAGCACTCCAAAATATATTCCTTGAGGTTTCTTATCTTCAAGCAGATGTCATTCTGGAGCGAACGTCAGGTGTCCTCATCCTTCTGAGCAAAGCAAGAGATGGCTGGCTGTCATATTTACATCTCCAGGAGTTCAATTTACTGAACGAACAAACAGTCAAACAAAACCCCTCACTACATTATGGCAATATTGTCAGTCAGAATAGGAGGACTTATTGCCCTTTCATAGGGTTCATATGCACCCAAGAATTGCTTCCCATACCCCAATGCATGCTTCTCTATGCACTGCCTGGCCAAAGGAAATCTGGGCAAAGGCAGATGGGGGTTGCTTTCATGCCTCTGGACTTGCTGCTTCTACTACTCTGGTAGGTAGCCGAGGCAGGAGAGCGTCCAGCAGGTAGGTGCAGGAGAGAAACATGGGAATGTGGTTGTCAGACTGTGGCTGCAGGTGCTCCTGGGAGACTTCCCACCCAAGTGCTAAACTGCCGTCCGCATTCCCCTGAGGTATGATGAGCTCAAAACTCACAGCTGTACTCTTACCACTGGTTTCTGCCTGAGGAAAGTAAGTTGTAATTCTCTGGAAGCATCAGTGATAAATCTGCCCCGTTACTTCCATTTACTCTTTTGCCCTGGTGCTTCTCAGCCGGTACGGCTCAGAAAGGCTGCCTCCCCAGAGCACTGCAGGCAGAAGTGGAGAGATGGACCGTGCGCATGAGCACCGAGTCTGGCAAAGAGCACACTTTGTAACAGATGACTCTGGGTTCTTTTACTTTGATGATCATAATAATACATTTTATTTATACAGCTACCTCTTTGCATGGCAATAAGAGCAATATGTGTGCTTCAGTGAAATGAGAGATGACAGCAAACAGATTAAAAACTACGATTCATCTTGAAATGAGGGAAAACAATCAAATGAATCACAGAGCCAGGCAATGGCAAATCATTATTCTTAAAACAGCATAATAGCAAAACAAATGAAAAATACACTGTGTAACACTTTTTCCTTGTCTGACGGCAAACGCTGAGCGACATTGCTAAGCTTATGCAGAAACAGAGCCCAGTTCACCTTTTAAGTTTGATGGAAACCCTCAAAAAAAGAAATTATTGAAGTGGGACTTCAGTTGTGCATTAGCTATGTGCTAAGCCCCATATGCACATGGGTTTGCACCCGTGCAAAAAGTACTGTCTCCCAATCCTTGCATTATTCATCATGTCACAAGACTGAGAAAATGTGTTTTCCCAAACTTTAAGCCCCTTCAAATTTAATGGATTTAAAATTGGACAATAATGGAGCAGAGCCTATTAATATTCAAACTCCATTTTCTCATATGGAATTCATTGGCTTCCTCAGCCCTAATTAGTTTTCCTGAGGCTGTCAGTTGCAGGCAATATCAATACTCTAGTCATCTCTTCTGCCTTCTCCTCCCATCTCCTCACCCATATTCATTATTTTTATTATTCCTATCCTCCCCATCCCAGAGTGTCAAGCCTTCTCCACGTTCAAGTTTCTCCTAATGACTCATCTTCCTGGAAGGCACCAAAAAAGTGATATGACACTCTATATAAAAACGAAAGAATCTTAACTTCAGGACATGAAAGAATCTGTTGGGTTTTTTTTTTCTAGGGGAAGGTTTATGCATCTAATGCCCCATCAGATGCTGGCTGGCTTGCAGGACCAGAGTAGTCTCTAGTTTAGTAAAAGAAACTCTTCATTCATTCAAATTTCTAATAATTTGACTTCATTTGCTCTGTGAAGCACTCTTCATAGGAAAGCTGTGTGTCCTAACATTCCCTAGTGTTCTAGTTTTGGCTGAGACAGAGTTAATTTTCTTTCTAGCGGTTGCTGTGTTTTCATATTTGTTATGAAAGGAATGTCAATAATGCATATTGCTTTAGTTGTTACTAAGTGATGTTTATACCAGCCAAGGACATTTTTCCTGCCTCCTATAGAAGCTGAGAAGGAGCATGGACAGAACAATAGAATGGCCAATGGAATAATCCACTATTGTTCTATTAAACTGTTTTTATCTCAAACCACAAGCTGTTTTTCCCTTCCCCCTCCTTTTCTCCCTCTTCTCCTTACCCTTTCTCAGAGAGGAAGGGGGGGTTAGCAAGAGGCCGTGTGGTCCTAGTTGCTGGCTGGGGTTAAACCACGACACCTAGTACGTGCATCTTTAGACTTGTATGTTTCTGTTTCTTATGTTTTTCTACTGACAAAGCTCTTCCCTACTTATTATGCTGCATAAATATTTCAAATAAGCAGTGGAATATAGGGAATAGATGTCTTCCTGCCAGGTAACAGTATCTGCCCCATTCTAAAGAGTAGCAGCAAGAGCAGCACTTCTGTCAACTTAGAAAAGACACACTGTAATACAGATTAGCAAGGCTGCCCTTTCTTGGGCTTGTAAATGCACACATCTGGACTTCATGAAAATGTATTAACACATGGACATGTTTTTAGCTTGTTAGCAGCTGGCCAGCTACAGTTTAATCAAGTTGCACCAAAGATGATGGCAAAACAGTCCTTGACTTCACATGTCAAAATGTTTAATTCTGATTTTAACGTACATTCTCCCATTCCTTAGAGAGAAAAAAAACCCAACAGCATGAATCAGGATATTTTAGGAAAACAACATAAGTGCCTTAAGCCCCTGGGTGCCCTCTGTTTGCTGTCACTCCGCTACTGTTAAATTAGATTCTGACACACAATCAATGGAAAGATGTGGGAGCCAATAAATACTGTGGGTAATTAAATTGAGGCATTGAAATGCCTCTTTCCCAAACTTGGCCCAGACAGTGGGAGGCCATATTCTGTGGTAAGTACCTGAGCTCCTACACTCGGTGCAGGGGCAGGGGGCTTGCTCAGAAAGGATTTGCAGAGAGAACAGAGAGCAGGCAGGCACCTGGGACTGGTGGATAGGAAATGCTCTGGCTGTTCACAAGTCTTTCACTCCACGTGCTTACATCCCTTGCCCAGGTGTCTCTAGCTGCTTTACAGGGACATGAGCAGCTCTCAGTATCTTCCATTAAAATAAGAGAGAGGCACCAGGAGGAAACGAGTTTGTTGAAAGTCCCAGTTGAAAGTCCCCAGCTAGAAAAGCTCACTGAAAACTGTTGTCGGTCTAAGTTCTCAGACAGGTCGTAGGAAGACTTATATGGCCACTTTCAGCCAAGCTGAATTTAAGCCCAAGCTTGGCTGACCTTAGGGGTGCAGTCCGAGAGCTGTCAGCTCATACCTAGTCCCCCAGAGGCACAGAACGGGAGCTGCTATATGTGTCGTCTGCAGATGCTTGTACGGACCCCGGACCTGCAAACTCTTGAATGCAAATAAAAGACATTTGCAGTGCTGCTGCGCAAACACAATTGCAGTGCTTCTTCCCGCCCAGCCCTACAAACACTGAGCTGCTGCCATCTCATCTGAGAAGAACACTGACTTCGTGCAATCACATTTTTTCCAGTATTTTGCGAAGCCAGTAGAGCCATTTCCTGATATGGCTCATCAGACCCCCAGTTTGGGAAATATTGTCGAATCCTGTAAGAAATATGACGGACTAAGCTGGAATCTTAGTTAAGCATTTTGTTGTGTGATTTTTCAAGCATTTTCCAGCACAAAAGCAGTCACCATCTGCCTGCAAGCCCCTGCTGAGCCACAAAGGATTGTGCTTTGAGATGCCCTTCAGTAACAAGCCACTATGGTAAACAAGGGTTAACTGTTTAAAAGTTCAATTTAAGCAAGACACAACTTAAGCTAACCTAATGATCATGGCCAGGTCAAACCCATCATACCTAGTAGGGCTGAAGAAGCAAAAGGAAGTGTGCTGTATGAGGATATTTATAACTCTTCTAGTTGATTGACATTAATTAACTTGCCAACTGGACGAACTCACAAGGAATCAACATCCTATAGGATTGCAATGTTCCATCCGAAGTAGGAATATACATTGCTACTGAGCTGTCAAACACATATTTATATGACACCACGATGTTGGAAAGTGGTTTTGCAGTGTGAAGCAGTGCAGATACGGGAGATACACCTTGGCATGCAGTGCTGGTTTTTTACTCATTTGGTTATTTTTATGTAGGCCACTTTTTGACTTTCTATTTGTCTGTCAAAAAGTAGTAAGATACAGCCAAAAACACATATTAGAAAAAAGGTAAGGGACATCTTGGTATATATGTTAGTCATAGCAACCCTATTTGGTGCTACTAAAATGTATAGAGGATAAATACTGTTAATACTCAAATGTACTAGTTTAGGATACCACACTAGGGAATTTAAAAAGTCAATGTTTTGACCAGAAGAGGCATTCTGTATTTTCCTATTAAATCAACAAAAACGTTTTGAAAAACTTTAACAGGCTAATTTGAAAATTAAATATAGACGTTGTTCATCCTGTACTTTGCCCATTCTCTATTACCTTCCAAAATCTACAAGCGTACTTGCTTTAATGGAACGTCTGTCTTAATAGCCTGTGTTTTGATTCCTGAAAGAGAAGAGTCAATTGTATGTTATTAAGATTCAGATTATTTTGGAATGAGCAAGATAATTACAGACCAATCCTGCCTTCAGCTTCCTATCATAACTTAAAAGTGCTGATTCTGATTTCCATTGATACAAAGCAGTTCAAACAAAAAAAATCTGGAGTAAAATACTTTTTAAATGGGAAAGAATTATTTTTTTTTTTTACAGGAGCAGATGTATTTTGCATAGAATATTTCTGCTGGAAATTAATTTCCTGATCCCGAGAGATGAATGGAGTTTGAATCTCCTGCTGAAACCGATGAAAGCTGGTGTGGTTAGGCCACTAACAGAACTAGACAGGGGACACAAGATGTAGAAGCTTTTGGGTGCTGTCCGTTTTATAATCTACCTTGGGCATTTCCTGCTTTCAACACTTAGAAAGAGTTATTAAAAATTCAGAAGGATTAGATCCTTGTTTTGGCTGCCAAAGTTATCGGTGAAATTTGAAACACAGTAAAAACTGTTTCAGGTTATTAATAAAAAAAGGTGAAAAAACAGACAATGTTCTTTGTGTGTCATGTTCTTCATGTCTCAAAAGCTGCTAAGTGCTCTTCTCTCCTTCCAGGGTAGCTTTCAGCTCTCCAGAGTATAAATGAAGCATTCTCTTGTTGAGAACAGTGTACTATTTTCTCAATTAATAACATCTGTAAACACCCACATTTAATGGCAACTGCAATTCATTTTCAGCTTCAAAAGAGAATTTGTGATTTTCACTGTGAGAACAATGACAGGAATGTGAAGAGGATGAAAAATACAATCTATTTTGCCCATACATTTTTAATAAACGAAGCACATATTACAATGCACTATTTTCAAGGCCTTTTCGTCTGTGATGTTAAAGTGTGTAGGTACAAAATCCATCAAGATAATACGTTAATGTCTAACAGTTAGCACATCAAACTCTGTTCTGAATAAACAGAGAAGCTCTTTTACTAACTTGATTCCATTCTCTCCAACATTTCTTTATACTGTCATAGCTTATTTACTTCACTCTGTTTTTGAAGCACTAATGTAATCTTTTTTTAATGCACTAGAACACTCAAAAGCACTGCCATATTTATAAGTTATCACTGCATACCAGTTTGGGATCATTTATTATTATGTGTTTATTAAGATCTGATAAAGTACTAGGCACAAATATAGACACCTCTCTGCTGTAAAATTTATACGCTACAAGAAGAAAAAATGTACTGAGACCACTAGAGTACCAGGTAAATTTAGAACATTTCTAAATTAATCTGTTCTGGTTTAAGAGCTGTTTTTCCCCCTCATTTCCAGTATTTGCAGCAGTAGTGGCAACTCATTCTGAGCTCTGATAACACTGCCTGAATCGTGACAAGAAGAGGAAATCTCAACATGCTGGGTTGAAACCCCTGTCCTTGTTAGCTATCCACAGGGAGGACACAGATAGCTGAGAAGCTTCATGAGGTGTTAGTTGGCAGTTTTCCTTAGCTCATCCCCTTCTGAAGAAGAGCCAAAGAGCTCATTGAGAAGGCCTTGCAGGAACTAATCTTTGACGGAGTAAAAGCTCTCGGTGAGAAATGGATCAGCTGTCTCAGCTGAGACAACCACACTGAAAGCAGCTCTGTTAGATGTTTCCTATCACCCCGGAAGAACCAGAACGCATCAACAGCAAAGCTCCATGGAAAGTCTAGAAAATCGTGCTGCAGAGAGTTTACCTATCCACCTGTCTATCCATATGTGTGTCTATCCATAGCTCATGGATGAAGTATTTATGTACTGGTCTAGCAGGTTTATTATGGGAGTTTGAGATTGCAATGGTAGTCATTCAGGTGCCAACAAGTAGACATTTGAAGTCCTTCAGATGACATAAAGTATGTAAGATATCTGCATAGAAATGACAGTGAAGATGAAGAGAGATCTAGAAGAGGCTGGCACCTTCTGGAGAGACAGCTGGACACCATGCAGGCTGCCTGCAGTGTCAAAAATGTCTTAGTTTAGGCATCAGATTCCTACCCAGTATGACTCACATCTTTCCATAAAGTTGTGTGTTATTGGGGAAAAATGCCACAATTTTCTAGTTCTCCCAACATGTATGGAACACAGTGTTCTCATCCATTTTTCGAGCTAAAAGCAGTCAATGTGTTCTCAGTGAAATGCAGCTTGTTTTGCTCCATAATACATTGCAGTAAGACGCAACATACCATGTTTTAATGGTCTATTAAAATGCACCTCGTGCTTCAAGAAGCTCGAGGTTGTATGACTTCAGCTACCCAAGAACTACACTAATTATCAATTAACGTATGCCTTATTGTGTGTTATTCCCATAATAATAGGGTTCTCCAATATTTATCAATAAACATCCATTTTAATTAAATATATTTCAATGAATTCATATTCGTACTTAGGGAAAAATAGATTGTAGTAAAAGGAGAGGTCTTCTAGTGCTCTCTGTAATGATTTTTTAAAGCTGTCATTTTAATCTAGTACACTGGAAATGTAAGTGATAATCATGAATCATATCTGTTGGGCTAAGATTTCTGATAAATAAAAATCAAACTCAAGTGTTTAGTTTAGATGATTGCAAATTTGCAGTTGGTGATTAATACACTGCTGGAAAGGTAGGATTTTTTTAACACTCCCTTTGCCTTACACAGAGGAAAAAAGGTCATGCCACAGAAGATAAATGTACAAAACCATATGTTCCCTTCTGTTTCTGTGAGTGGAAGAGCACAGACAGCTGCACTTCCCAGCAACAGGATGGATCCCCAGTAGGGATTGCCAACTCTACGTTGGCTTTTGGTTCAACACAGAAACACTTCTCTAACCCTGCAAGGACTAATTTATGCCAGATCCCCTATGATGATTTGAAATCCCTTTCTTTCTAAGGCAGGCCTTACTCCCAAGACTGTTGCTGTGAAGGACACAGCTCCCTTGCAAAGGGCTGTGTTTGGTCTAAGCGGCAGAGGTAAGTCTTCACCATTGGGCAACGAGTGGGAACCTCAGGTACAAACTTCTAAGCACTCATTTCAAGTTTTTTAACAGCTTATATCTGCATTAGGTGTTCGGCATTTTAAGCCTGATTTTGACGTCAACTGCTTTGCATTTGGAGGATCCCATTTAATTTGCAGCTTGAGGAACGAGCCTATTAGCTGTCACACAACTTCAACCTGAACCTCAACCTTACCAACAGTAGTGTGGCGTACAGCTGGAAACATGAGCTCTCGTGAGCAATGGTACTGGTGATTTGAGAGTGGGTGCATCTCCCACAGAAGCAGCAATGAACTGAAAGTCTAGTCCTGGAGCCTGCACTCAGTGCTTGGTGGACTGTATTCTGTCCTGTATTGGGACAAGAGCAGTCGAACCCAGCTCAAAACAGACACAAAATCAGTGTAGATAACCAGAAACAGTGCAACTGTGGCCTCTGCAATAGTACCAGTGGGTACAGCATGCTTTTGAGATCGCATGATATGGAAGCAGCATATGGCTATGTACGCCTTTGCATCTATAGAGTGGCTGCACCTGGCCTTGCTATAAGTCACTTTTGCCCTGCCTTTGAGCCACGCAGATATAAATTCAGAAACCTGACCCTAGTTGTGATTAGAAGAAATCACATGGTGGTGTGACCTGACCAAATTTTGTGCACCACTTTCATAAATCCAACCTACAGCTGAATACTTACTTTACTTCTTGTCTTTTTTTTTTTTTTCTGAAACAGCTGTGCACTGTTAAATATCAATGGCATGTCCTCTTTCCTTCTCCCTTCCCCCCTCCAGATTCCAGTATTTGACTGGTAGACTAAATAGTATCTCTGCATAATATGCATGTGAGTTTATAAAGTAATTTGGTCTGAGTCAGGCTGAAGTCCAATATATTAATAGGTTGTAGATAGTTACCACTGTTATCTAGCTTTGCTTTGAGTAGTTTTATGCCTGGGAAACTACTGCTGCCAACTTTTAATTTTGATTGGAGATGTATTTAATTTTTTTTTCTTTAATGAGAAACGAAAAGCCAGGTAGGAAGGAAGTGCTATAAAAAGTCACTGGCAGTCTGTTAAAAAAAAGAAAAAGGATTTTTACCCTTGTCTGGTAGAACAAACTCAGCTGTGGATTTCAGACATTGCTGCTCCTAAATATTGCTTTTAAAAAAGTCTTAAACTTTACACCATTTGATTTTTAGTAAAATTTTTAAGAAGTTGAAAGGAAGCCCTGTGGTCAGTACACAGCTTTTGAAAGACATAAAAACGCACCAGAATACCTAGGAGAGGGTCTCCTAAAATCTAAAGTCAAAACAAATAAGAGGACCCTTTGTGTAATGTTGCTGAAAACTAAAAAACATCATTATTATTTTTAGTAGTTTTATTCACAGGAGTGCCTGGGGACCAACAAGAAGCGGAGTTTTAATAGATTAGGCACTGTTCAGACACAGAATGAAGATAATCCTTGCCTTATGGAACTTAAATGTGAATAAGTAAGTCTGAAAAACAATAAGGAAAAGGTTATACAGTTGACAAATACCATAAAAAAGGACAGTTCCTTTACATATTACAGCTTCTTTAAAATATATAATTACTTTGTGTAAAAGATCATAGATGATATCTTAATAATCCAGTGCAGTGTAAAGTACTGGATAAATATAATTTCCATTTGGTTTATAAATTATTCTCTGTAAATGACAGAAAACTAGGAATGCAAAGGACCTCAAAAATCAAATAGTCCCTGTCCCTTTCCCTGTCTCAAGGCAGGCTGAACCATACCTGGGATACTCTGAAAGTCCTCAGAGACTGATGATGATGGAAATTCTGTCATATTTCCTAGGTAACGTAGAAAAATAGTATCTTGCATGAGAGAGTTTATCCAATAATCAAAAATTCAGCCCTGCCAACAGCCTTTGTCCTGTGAGAAACATACAGTAACTAGCCTGTACCTCCCCTTTGGCAGGTGCTGCCCCAAATTTAGTCAGCTTTGTTCTCAGTTGCCTCTTCTGCCAGAAATTTGTCTGAGGCAAAGGTAAACGAGAGCTTTGTCTGTAAATCCCACAGACAGATTTGTACTGTACAGCTCCGTACATCTGTACTGTAACCATCCCCTTACCCCAGAAGAAATTGCACAAAGAGGTTCAGGAGGCCCAATCTTCCCTGGCTTTCCAAAATGCGCTCCACAGCAAAAGTGATGTTTTGACTGGACGTAAAACTCAGAACAAAAGGATGACGTTAGTCCTACAAGCCAGCTTTTCTCAAGTGATAAGCCGTTTTGTGAAAGAAATTAACTGCAGGAACAAAAAATACAGGTTTTGTGTCTGTTTAGACCATGCAGTGTAAGTTACTAGACTTTAAATGGAGACATTGGGTTACATGTACCTACAGGCAATTTTTTTTTAAAGCCTGGTTTGCTGTAGTGGCCATAATTGGATTTCTTTCAGATACTTTTAGGATAAACATGCTCAAATCTTAAAATTACATATTACAGTCTTAAAAGCATTTGAAAATTAAAGAGGAAAAGGAATCAGAAGTTATGTAAGGTCAATATTGGTGGAACAATTCCTTAACTACTCTTCCTATGATATTGTATTTGTCTAAAATAAAAATTTGATCCCTAAATGTGGTTGTAAGTAAAATGAGTCTTTTCTAAAAAATAAAATACCTAATCAGCACTTATTTTTCACTTTGTTCCCCTCTCCAATCCATGTACCTTTTAAAACCACCGTGTATTTTTTCTTCACCATTTCTTCTTTATTTCCTCATTCGGGCAGAAAAGTGTCCTGTGATGCTGCTGTCATCTTCGCCAGACTGACTCGTGGGTTTCTTTAAACGAATTTGCCATGGCAGATGGCAGAGAACAAGCAGCAATGCTTGCTTCTAACAATGATTATCTTCTACTAGATTTTCACTGGAGACGCAATTTTTTGCTGTCATTCCATTGAGCTGGAGACACGAATGGCAATGTATTTTGTCTTGAAAAGATTTGCAGCCAAAGAATTCGGGGAAGGAGGCATCTTGTGTAGCCAGAGCCACAACAGGAGCTTAGGGAAGAGGGCCTTGTGGTCTGAAGCTGCTAATACTGCTCATTTCACTGTTGTAAGGGATGGCTCTTCCTGACCTTAGCTGACTATTAATTTTGACTTGAAGCATGAGGATATAGAGTCTCTCTGGCAACACTTTTTGTGAGGTGGAGAACACTGTTAGGAAATGAGCTGAGTCTACTCATGTAGGCCGCTGAGCCATGGCTTTTCTGATATGCTTAGGTTCACAAATTATTTGATTCCCTTGAGTTTATTTGAAGTTTTTAATTAAAATTCTCTGCATTGGTACTCCGATTTTATTGAATGTGACAAAGATTTCTTGGGACTTGATTTTTGTTTAAACTAGGGTCCCTTTACAACCATCATGTAGTGTAAAAGAATTTTGAAGTGGGTGTGAGTGACATCATTTTAACAATGTAAAGGAAGCCTTAGGGAAAATTAGAATGTCTGCATTTTATTTTTCTGGAATTTCATCTTTGTGTGTCTGGACTGAAGACAAGATGGTGAAATAGGGGAATTTCTTCATTTTCTTTCAAGAAGTTATTTTCAGATATGAGTACCTTGTCAAAAGATCTGGCAAGTATTATTTTCAGAATTTTGCCATGGCTTGTCTTTCGCTCCGGAGACCTCCTCTGGGAAGGAGACTATGGAAAGGGAAAAAACTAAGAAAACTTCTGGTAGGCAAAAAAGACTTCAAAACATGCAAGCCTTCCTCCTAAAGCTGTGCAGCCAAGAGTGCATGGTTGCTGAGGCCAAAAGGAGAGAAAACAAGGGGGAGTACGGAACCATAGCCAACTTATTACAGCACAGCTGGGCAGTTGTAGCTTGGATGATGGTCCGTGCTCCCAGTATAATTTAAGATTTGTCATTTCATTGGATAAACCATATATGCCAAAACTGTCTTCTCTCCCTGTAGATACAGTTCCTTTTCCCCACGTTTGGTATACAAATTGTGAACTCATTGAGTCATTGAATCATTGTGTAATTCAGATAGGAAGGGACCCCAGGAGGTCTCTAGTCCAACCTCATGGTCCAAGAAGGGACAGCTATGAGAGCACACCACGTTGCTCAAGGTTTTACCAATCTGAGTCTTGAAAACCTCCCAGGATGGAGACTGTACAACTCTCAGCAATCACTTTCACTGCTTCCTAATGATGAAAAAGGTTTCCTTTATCTATTGCCTGAATTTCTCTTGATTCCATCTATGTCTTTTGTTTCTCATCCTTCAGTCATGTGCCACTGGGGAGCCTGGCTCCATCTTCCCAATAACCTCCTTGTAGGCACTGCCAGGCTGCCGTTATGTCCCACTCAAAGCCATCTCTGCTCCAGACTGAACACGCCCAGTTCCCTCAGCCTCTCCTCACTGGCCAAGTGCTCCAGCCCCCAACCATCTTAGTGACCCTCTGCTGAACTTGCTTCAGTTTATTCAATGTCTTTCTTGTACTGGGGGTCCCAAAACTGGAGGCAGTATTTGAATGCGGTCTAACAAGTGGCAAGTAATGGGGGGCAATAATATACTGTCTTTCCTCCTATATTGGTAGAGCCTGGGTTGCTGTTGATCGTCTTTGCTGCCAGAGGACACCCCTGGCTCGTGTTCAGCTCACTGTCTACCAACACCCCCTGGGCCTTTTCAGAACAGCTGCTGCCCAACCAGGCAGACACATTTCCTCCCAGCCTGGATCAGTGCAAGGGGTTAGTCAATCTCTGGTTCAGGACTCGGCATTTGTCCCTGCTGAATTTCGTGATGTTTCTATTGGCCCATTTCTCCAGTATGTCAGGGCATGTCAGCCCTCCCTACCAGCATGATAGCTGCACCCCCAACCTGGTCTCATCTGCAAATCTGTTGAGCAACCATCACTCTGTCACCTCATCCAGGTCATTGTTAAGGACGTTGAACAGGACAGGTTCCAGGACAGACCCCTGTGGTACTCCAGTTGTTACTCTTGCTACTGGCCTCTGAGTAGAGCATGGTCCACTAACCACTGCCCTCTGGGCCTGACCGTCCAATCCATCCAGTTGTCCACTCACCCAGACTGAAATGTGGGAACCTGGGTAAAAGGACATTGTGAGAGCCAGTGTCAAAAACCTTGCTGTAGTCTATTAAGCTTTTTAAGCCTTGCTTAAGTCTTGACATTCATGGCTCTCCCCTCATCCACAAATCCAGTCATTTTACCATAGAAACACATTCAGGTTGGTAAAACATGATTTACTCTTTGTAAATCCATGCTAGCTTTTTCTAGTCACCTTCTTCATGTGCCTAGAAATGTGTTCCAAGAGGACTTGCTCCAGGATTTTCCCAGGAACTTAAGTGAGGCTGTCCCTCCTGTAGTTTCCCAAATCACTCTGTTGGCCTTTTCTGAAGATGGGTGCAATATTCAGCTCTCAGGGACCTCCTTTGATCTCTGTGACTTTTCAAAGCTGGTAGAGAGCAGCCTTGTAAGGACATCAGCCAGCTCTCTCAGCTCTCTCAGATGCAGCCCATCCGGTCCCATGGACTTGCATGAGCTGATGTCTCGCAAGCAATCCCTGTCATGATTTTCATCCACTGCTGGTGGTGGTGCTTCCTCCTTGCACGGATGCCTGGGAGACCTTGCTGGTGAAGAAGGAGGAAAAGAAGGTATTAAGTACCTAAACCAGAGCTGTGTCTGTTGTCACTAAATCACCTTCCCTATTCAGTAACAGATCCACATTTTCATTGTTCAGCTTTACGGATCTTTTGTGCCTAACTGTATTCAGGATACTGTAGAGAGTAGATCCTTTACTGAAGTTGTTACTGAGACCCGAGGAGTAAACAAAAATTTTATTTTTAATTCAACTTTGTTCAGCTGAACCTTAGAATCATAGAATCCTCTAGGTTGGAAGGGACCTTTAAGATCATCGAGTCCAACCATCAACTTAACACTGCCAAAACCACCACTAAACCACGTCCCTAAACACCACGTCTACCCATCTTTTACATACCTCCAGGGACGGCAACTCAACCACTTTCCTGGGCAGCCTGTTCCAATGCTTGATAACCCTTTTGGTGAAGAACTTTTTCCTAATATCCATCCTAAACCTCCCCTGGTGCAACCTGAAGCCATTTCCTCTTGTCCTATCACTTGTTACTTGGGAGAAGAGACCAACACTCACCTCATTACAACCTCCTTTCAGGTAGCTGTAGAGAATAAGAAGGTCTCCCCTCAGCCTCCTTTTCTCCAGACAAAACAACCCTCAGCTGCTCCTCATAGGACTTGTTCTCTAGACCCTTCACCAGCTTTGTTGCCCTTCTCTGGACATGCTCCAGCACCTCAATGTCTATCCTGTAGTGAGTGGCCCAAAACTGGACACAGTATTCAAGGTGGGGCCTCACCAGTGCCAAGTACAGGGGGACAATCACTTCCCTAGTCCTGCTCACCACACTATTCCTGATACAGACCAGGATGCTGTTGGCCTTCTTGGCCACCTGGGCACACTGCTGGCTCATATTCAGCTGGCTGCTGACCAACACCCGCCAGTCCTTTTCCGCCAGGCAGCTTTCCAGCCACTCTTCCCCAAGCCTGTAGCACTGGGAGTGTTGTGACCCAACCTTCTACAGCTCATGGCCATGTAGTGTAGCAAAACAAAGGCGTCGAATATTCTTTATATATGAATTATTAGCACTTTTGCACCTATGAAGAAATCTTGGAATTATCTTTATATAAGCTCCTGTCATGTTTTTAGATTTTCTTGTCATTTAACCCAAATTTCCAGATGGAGGTGAGGTTGTGGGGGTCCCGTCCCTCCCCCCCCCCCCCCCCCCGAACAGTATGTGGGCTGAGTGTTGAGAATGCACATAGGTTGTGCATAGGGGAAAAGACTAGGTCACCTGAAAATAATTAGCATATTTAAAATAAATATCTTTGAGATAGGGGTCAAGGAAATGCCTACTCTTTGTGTTTGAGGTATAGCTCATAGAAAGAGAGCTCTCTTCGTAATGTAGGTTTTCAATGGATGTTGTTCTGCTACTGTGCTTCCTCCGCCTCATAAGAAACAAGCCCACCAACTCATAAAGAGTATCACATTCACATACAGAACATAAATTTTGCAGAAAAAAATAGCTAAATATTTTCATTTGCAGCTAATATCATTTCTCTGATGCACACACTGATAGAAAATAAAAATCAAGTATACACACAGAACACCTACAACAATATGTTCAGGCAATTAAAGAAAATGAACAGTATTTCCAAAACTAAATATTCCAAATACATGTCATTTCAGCTCCTAGCTAAGAGCTGATCATCATTTGGGACTGTGTCTTTCTGCCTAAACCACTACTGAGAAGCAAATTCTGTAATATAACTGACCTAACCAGAGGGCAATGTGCACTTGCAACCTGCAACGGCTTAATCAATACCATTCCTGTGTTCAGTCAGTGACAGCTATTTTGAACTGGGCTACCAGTCGCAGGTGTAAGAGTTTTTGATGGATTTCAGACAGGAATGCACTTAGGTAATCATGTTCGGGGGAATTTTTTTTTTTTTTTTTTTAACAAACCCAAGTATTGTAATTCTAAAACTCTGACAGGGAAGAGGTGCAGAAGTGGCATATGAAAATAATGCTCTTTTCTCTATCTGGCCAAGTACAGCCTCTGTTCTTTGATAATTGTAAAAGCTTGTTGCTTTAGAAGGCTGTACCTCTGCTCCCCAATAATAACCTTGCTAATTGTATAGTGTTGTGTATAGTGTTGTATATAGTGGAAAGATTTTTCGTGACCCCGCAGGGAACTAGTGCTCTGAAGCATGAGATTTGATTAGCCTTATTATCTTAGCTTGCCCAGTTACCAATGTTGTAAGCTGCCATGAAATTATCCACCCCTTTTAAAAATAAAGCCATACTATTTGTCTTCATTATCTCCTCCTGTGGAGTTGAATTCCACACGCAAACAGACCTCAGTGACGAAAATAGCATAGGAATTAGACATATAGCCTTTTAACTCTGTAGGTACTGTCTCCTTTTATTCTTTCATACTGCCTTTCCATGTAAATCAACGTTCTCTTAATTACTGTGGTTTTGATCCTCCCCCCCCCCCCCCAGAAGAAAGCTATTTTTATTTTAACTTCAATATTTGTAATCATCCATGTGATATTTTAATGAGTTCCTCTGGGATAGTTTGTAAAATAATGCAATTTCTTATAGATTTTGCTGGTTTTTCTGGATCTTTTTGAAAATCCTGAATGACATTTTGTGTACAGATATGAAACCATACTGTATGTGGAAAAAAACCCCAAACCCTAGCTCATTTCTTTGGCACCAAGAACTTCATAAAAAAATCTCACTGTTTTGATGATGATGCTCTTGGATGGTATGCCAGTGAATACATAACCAAATTACCATCATAAGATTCCCAAATGGTGATAAACACAGCACAGAAGTTGATACTTTATTGTCTGTAATTTATCAGGTGATGAAGACAGCATATTTTCAGGGTTATCAAATAAAAAAGTAGTCTAGAGTTCCAGCTGTCTGAAGACTGATCATAACAACTGATTATCCAAGTACGACATGGTAACCCAAAGTACACAGAACACCAGACTTGCAGAGTATGCCAGCAATCAGCTTAAAACATCATTTAAAAAAATGTACTGTCTCAAAGTCCTTCACTCTAAGTGCTCAACATCAGCTCCCCACAACAGGGGAACTAACTCAAAGAAGCAGCTCTTCTGTAGGTACATCGATTCATTTTGTCCTTAAAATAATAATCAGATCAGAGACAGAGAATTCAGAATTCAGACCCAGAATTCTGGAGAGCATAAGACAAAGAAAAATTTGGCATAGTTTATACCAGCCAGCAGATCATTCCTGCAGTAATAAGCAAATGTGGCAGTGCTGGTGGTGACTACAGGTTTTGTTTCCCATTTGTACCCCCAGAACTGTAAGGGGACTGAAAACCACATCATCCTCCCTCCCACATTTTGTACACTGGAGCGTACCTGCTCCTCTAACCCCTCTACATCAGGGCAGGAGCCCCAGCAAAACCCAAAGACCCTGGAGAAAGACCTCTACCATGCTACCTGTAGCATCAGCAGAGAACTATCACAGTATTAGCAAGACCAGTCTCTGCTGTTTTACAGAGAGCAGCATCGGACTTCATAGGGAAAGAAACCTTTTGCTTGAGTGAGATCTGTATCATCAAAGGCAGAGTTCAAAGCTCTGTAGAGTCATAAACTCCAGTTCAAGTGAATACTAATCAATCAGCCCAAAAGTATGAGGGCTGGGACTGACCTATCATACAGTTTTTATGCTCCCTGAATCCTGTGGCTAGACAGAGACTGATATAATCCCTGGCATAAAGCAACTCGGCTTTGGCACTATCCTAACTTATGGCTGACTGACCATGATCACTAGCCAGAAATTGCTGGGGCATAAGTCAGCCCTGGCCAGGTCCCCGTCTTCTCTGCCCTAAACTGGGAACAGGGTGAGGCTTGGCTGAAGTGCAGTAATTGCCCGTTAAATGGATAAGAGAGATTTACAGTCGTTTTGCACTGCAGGAATGATGCAAAGCTATCAGATTGAGCTGCACCATCAGGGTCCTAATGACCATCCTTGGACGGGGAATTTCTGTTACGAGCAGCATGTGAATGTAAGTAGTAAGAAGCCAAAAGGATATGATAATTCCTGCCGGAGGGTAAACATCAATTTCTAAATTCTTCTCTAAAACAATACATCTCTGTTTTTTTCCTTGACCCTGATGGGTCAAACGGCTTAAGTAGTGGGCAAGAAATGGTGTGTGAGTATTTGGGACACATTCCCTAAAGGGCTTTAATAGCCAAATAGCAGCTGCAGAGGCCAGCATGGAAGACATTCAAAAGGCTGTGGAGCAAAGTACTTTGTGTTTAGGTATTTCTGTTACAGCTGAAAACGGGCTCTCATGTTTCACAGGTTTGGATTCAAGCTTTGAGTTGAACCGTAATAAGGAACCTCTAAGTTTTGCAGTGAAGTGATTTTCTTTCATTGGCCACGAAGCTGAAGTCAGGATATCATGAAAGACGCCAGCATAAATTGCTACAACCCTTTCTCCCCAATAGAATAATGTTCAGCCTTCTCAAATGCGGGGACTGTAAGAGAAGAAGTCAACAAGATGTTGAGTTGTGAAATACAGGATGAGATGACAGTTACGCGTTTTGTGGTTCAAAAGGTTTTCCACTGGAACATCACAAAAAAATAAACAAGGGGCATAGGAGAGAGAAGGATCTGGCATTATTTTTCGGGGTGTGAGGAATTTCTACGCTTGTCAGTTTTTCCATTGCAGCCGCAAGGTTTCGAACACCGAAAGGGTGGTCGGTCATTACTTAGCTTAGAATCCCTCACGACACGTTAAGTTTCTTTTCAGTTTAATAAGGAAAAGATAACTGCTTGTAAAGCAAATTACCAAGAATATGTTCAATTTGGACTTTTTTTACTGAGAAATCGCAGGAGGGCTGTAAGCTCTTTGGACCCGGGGACGCATAATTCCACATGCCTGTGAAGCTCTCGGCACAGTTACTCTTTTCTGAGCAGAGCCTTTGGTAGCTACTGTAATTTAGAAGAGTAAGTAAAAATAATTCCTAAAGGAATTTTACATGCTGGTTTGCTAAGATGAGGACCGCAAGATCTTATTTACTTGATGCGTCTTTATTGGTCAATCTGAGGAAGGTTTTTCACCTGCTGGCTGCTATTCCACGATTTCTTTCATTATGCCCATCATATATATGTCGCTTCTTTTGACATCTTTGGTTGCATAACAATCAGTTTATTTGTTATCTGGTAGGAAAGCACAATCTGAATCTGTTAGAATGAGAATCGATACCTAGTGGATTTTCTGTTCAAACTCTACCCCCACATAGTTCTGGCTTTCCTCTTCCCCAACAGCTCCCAAAGCAAAAGCCAGTGCAAGCTGCAGACAGCTTATTATTAAGGGTTACCATATGTCGCAGCAGGCTATCATGTATTCTTAAAACAGCATAATCAAATAGATTACAGTCAAACTGTAGACTTGGATTTAAAAATTTTGGGGAATTCGGTAAGAGAAGGAAAAAGCAAATAAAAACAAGCTGAGGAATGAAGCGTTGTTTTGGGTATGAACGTTTTCTTTTCTGGGAGCAAATTTTACTGAGATACACACTCCAGCTTCAGTGAGGATTGTGCATGCAAGACTGACTTAATGTTTGCAACTCAAATTTCATTAAGTCCAAGAGTATCGAAAGGTGAGAATCTCCGCAAAATCAACCAGAAGCAAAAAGCCAAAGCTAGTCTATTATCACTGTTCAAAACAAATCAAATGTTTAAAGTAAACAGTGATCAGAAGTGCAGGAAAATCAGTTTTTCAGCGTTCGTTTCATCTCAGTGGTCTTGGAGGTTATTAGTGTCAGGGGAAATTTCCCCCCCCCCCCCTTCCCCTTTGAAGTGTTCGACTTCTTTGGCAGTGCTTCTTGCACTTGGTGACTGAACAGGCAGCGCCAAGGGGAACGCTGGTGTCCCCCCTCCTGACTCGGACCAAGGACAGTCCAAACCTGCCCCGGCAAACACCGACACCAAATACAGACGGGAGTGTGTGCGCTCCGTGCTCCAGAGCAGGGGGACACACGCACGTGCTCACACTCTTTCACACACACACGCACTTTCTCTCATATACTACCGCTCTCCAGCACAAACACGCTCGCCCTCACACACACTTGCTTTCTTAGCCAAACACACACGTGCCTTCTCACACCAACTCCCTGACACACCCGTACGCTCTCCCCTTCGCACACAGCCACACACATTGGTGCTCTCACCCCCATACACTCTGACATGCACACATACGCTCTCTCACCCCCCCCCCGACGTACGCCCTTGTTTGCTCTCTCACACGTGCTTCCTCACGCACAGCCTCCCTCACACTCAGCCCCTCTCACACTCAGCCCCTCTCACACTCACAGCCTCTCTCACACGAAGCCCCTCCCACACTCACAGCCACCCTCACAGCCTCTCTCACACGAAGCCCCTCTCACACTCACAGCTTCCCTCACACTCATCCTCCCTCAGACAGCCTCTCTCACAGCCTCTCTCATGCAGCCCCTCTCACAGTGACAGCCTCTCTCACACTCAGCCTCTCACACTCACAGCCTCTCACATATTACCTCACACTCACAGCCTCCCTCACACTCAGCCCCTCTCACACTCACAGCCTCTCTCACACGAAGCCCCGCTCACACTCACAGCCTCTCTCACACGAAGCCCCTCTCACACTCACAGCCTCTCTCACACGAAGCCCCTCTCACACTCACAGCTTCCCTCACACTCATCCTCCCTCAGACAGCCTCTCTCACAGCCTCTCTCATGCAGCCCCTCTCACAGTGACAGCCTCTCTCACACTCAGCCTCTCACACTCACAGCCTCTCACATATTACCTCACACTCACAGCCTCCCTCACACTCACAGCCCCTCTCACACTCACAGCCTCCCTCACACTCACAGCCTCCCTCACACTCAGCCCTTCTCGCACACGCAGCCTCGCACACCCAGCGCCTCTCACACTGACAGCCTCCCTCACACTCACACACCCTCTCACACTCACCGTCCCCCCCCCTTCCCTCCCTCACACACTGGCGGGGGGCGGGCCCGCCGCCGGGCAGGCCGGCCGGGGGGGGGGGGACACGACACACACACACGACCCAGGCGGAGGCGCGCGCGCGCCCCTTCAGGCGCCCAGCCGCTTGCTCCGGCAGGCGGGGGAGGTGCTCGCGCTCCACCGCCGCGGAGGCCGCCCGCCCGCCCGCCCGCCGGCCGTCGCGTGCGCGCGCGCGCGCGCACGGGGAGGGGGAAGGCAGGGGGCGGGGGAGGAGGGGCGCGAGCGCGTGCTACAGCCACGCCGGCGGCGCGCGCCGAGGCGGGTGCAGAGCGGCAGGAACGGCGGCGGCGGCACCTCTGGCTCGCGCTCTCCCTCCGTCAGCCGGCAGCTCTCGTCCGCCCGAGTTCGTAGATGGGGCTGAGCGGCGCCCGCTGAGGAGGGGACGGGGCGCGGGAGCCGGTGCCAGCCGGTGAGTTGCGGTACCGGCGAGGAGGTCGCGTGTGCGGGGGGGGGGGGGGGGAGGGTCCTCCCGCCCGCTTCTGCCTGCCTTCAAGCCGGCGGGGAAATGGTGGTGGGAGGCGGGGTCCCGCAGCGATGCCGGCCGAGCCCCTTGCCCCGGGGGGCCGGGCGGCGGGAGCGGGGCGGGCTGCCCCGGCGGCTGGAGCTGAGGCGCCCCGTGTGCGTGTGGCGTGAGGGGGGACGAGCCGCCCGCCCGCCCGCAGGTACCGGTGCCGGGCGGGCCTGCAGGGGAGTCGAACATGGCAGCGCCGGAGTCGGGAAAAAGGGATTTTTGCCCCCAGAGCGAGGATTAACCCTCCTCCTCCCGCCTCCGGATGCGTCCCCGGGAGACTCGCTCTTCATCTGCCGCTACGGATTATCTACCCGCCCACCCTCCTTCCCCCACCCCCTTCCCGGTATTTTCTCTCCTCCTGGAGATTATCAGATTTCCCGCCCCTCCCTCGCTGGGATCCTCCGCCTCCCCCCCCCTCCTTCGAGGGGATTATCTCCCCTCTTCTTTGCCGGATTATCCCCCCGGTTCGCTGTCCCTGTCCCTCCCTCCCGGTTATGCCCCTCCGCAGCCTCGCCTCTCAGGGATTATCTGCTCTCCCTTTGGGGTGATTCCTCCTCTCTTGATCTCTGCCCCGGCCTTTCCCTGCTTTTTTTTCCTCCCGAGGAAGTCATCCCTCCCCTTCCGTCTGCCTCTGACTGGGGAAAGAGGAGAAAATGTGGTTGTAATCGGGTGGGCAGGAGTTTCCAGTAGTGCTGTCATCTCCTTGGTCTCTGTACTAGCACTGCAGGCAAGTGGATGTAGGTGGTAGGAGAGGCACCAAGGATGTAGAAAGCTTGTGGCAGAGTTCAGCCTGTGGCGTTGTGCTCTGCATGCAGGAAAATAAATGCACCCTTTCTGGGTGTTACAGCTGTTGGTGGAGATGCTGGTGAAAGAGCTGATCTGGATCAATGCTTTATAAAGACATGCCCATGCATGGCTGGGTGGTGGATATCGTGCGTTAACCAGAAACGGCACTGGAAAAAAAAAAAAAAAAGCCAACAGCCTCCTAGTTTCTTTGAGGAAGGTACAACGTACAGTAGTAACATTATAATATAAGTGGGAAAGTGCATGGATGACATTGCTGCTGTCCAGGGGTCAAAGCTGACTTGGATAGCTTCTGTCTTGGCTTTAAAGACAATTGGTTTAGGCTATTGCTGTGGTGAAGAGGAAGGAGGCAGGTATCTTTTGCTTAGGTTTGTGTGGTTCATTACCGTCAACACGCTGGCAGAGGAAAAATTAGTTTTTTCCTAAAGAGGAGAGATAAGGTTTATCCCATGTATTTGGCTGTTGTGTTGGTTAGACCATTCTCTTCTCATTACTCCTGGTGTTATTCAACATGGGATTGCTGGATGAGAGTTACCGATCTTCTGACCCATCTTGCGGCACAAGGCCCAGGATTATATCCATTAAACTTCCCCGACTTGGCTTTGAGAGGAGGAGGGGCTGTGAGAAATTGTACAGAGGCTGGGCAGCTATAAATAGATGTCGGACTAGAGGAGGCTTTGAACAAATCTTAGCATGCTGCTTCTGAACAGATAGTGTCTGTTAAACTGGTTGAGTTGACACTAGCATCATAATGTTTCCTTTTATTTCTGCTGAGGTGGTTGGCTTTTAACACTTTGACATGTGACTGGACCATGCAACATCTCTCACAAAATTCTTCTTGAAAATGCCATAGAGAAAATTGTGATTTAAATAAAGTGCTGAGAATTGGAGTCTAGTTTGAGCTCATTTTAATGTGATTTTTAAAGGACTCTTCAGAGAAATCTTTAATTTCCTCTTCCCTCCCTTGAAATGTTTGGAATTGATGATCTTGCTCTCCTTATTTTGTTCTCGAAGTATTGCACTACATACATTACCTGGGACCCATATTGCTGTGAAAAATCTGCAGGACTGAGACATGTTGTCATAATGCTGGTACCATTGTGCGTTCTTTATTTCCTTGTCTTTTCTAGATAAGACACTTTACTACTCTCTTCATTCTTGGGTTTGTTTTTTTTTGGGGGGGGGGGGGAGATTTGTGTGTGTGTTTTTTTTTATGGAACCTTCAGCATCTGACCAAAAGTGTGTATATTCAGCTTCTTTGAATTCTGGGTGCATGCATTTGTTTCAGATCCTATGGATCACTGCTGTTTCAGCCTGTCTTGTCAAGAAGTACTTAATATGGAAATTATTGACAAATATACTGTACAAGCTATGTGAAATGGTGCCTGTTCTGCTGCTATATTAGTGGGCTAACTGTGCACACTAAAAGTCTCCAAAATGATTGAAAAGCTGTTGCAACATATGTGCAATTGAACCTTTCTTCAACTACCTCTTGTTGCTTTTTTTTTCTTTAAACAAATAATAGCAGCTATTAACTTAAATCATGGCTTAATCACATATGTTTTGCTTTTTTTAAATAAAATAAAAATAAGAAAAGAAGTAGTGAAAACATGTTTGTCTAATACGAAGGAGCCTTAATGAAGGCTAATAGAGGATGAATGTCTGCAAGAACCCTGACTTTTAGGACGTTTTGTATTTGAAGCATAAAACTTTAATCTGATCTTTTTTTTCTGAATTACTGGGTATGCAAACCTCAAGGTGGTAGAAAGGAATCAAAATCTAGGCCATATAACTTATTACTTTCAGCATTTTTAGTTGATGTTTAACCACAGTAAAAGCAGGAAAACCAATAATCTACCAAATAATTTGACAGGCTTTATTTTGAGCTGTTGAGGATGTAATCTCAGCATTGTCCTCAGACACCCGGCTTCTTCAGTCAGAATCGAGCTCCAGCTTGATATTAGGTCCCTGTGTTGGGTATTTCTACATGCAGAAACAAAGGTCGATGATCTGGGTAAAACTTTATATTACCACAATGACAGGCAAAAGAGTCTTTAGCATGAGTCTCTTCATCCAGTGACTCAGTCCCTGCATCATTCTGTTTTTCCAAATGTATTTATTTGTAGAAATAACTTAGAGTTTGAATGCAGTTTTAGAAAAGTTTAGTGTCCTGCTTTAAAACCATGCTTTCTGTTACAAGTGATTTAAAGTTCTGGCTTGATGTGACTGTCCACGGCTCTTGTGAGTGCCCTTTGCTCCTCTGTGTAGGACACTGATCTGTAGACCAGTGAATCTTTTCTTATGCTGTAGAAAAGGGGGAGGAATTTCTTTTTACTTAGGAGTCAGGTATGCACTCGGGATTGTGATAGTGTTTGTGGTAGTACTTTTAAGTGTTGCAGTCTCCATCCAGATCTGGAATGAATTATCATGTTCTAAGATTTGAAAGGATAAAAAACTCAAACAAATTTAAATAAAATGCCCTGTTGTGTTCTATGTTTAAGGTAAAAATGGATAAAAATTGGCTCATCCTGGTTTGAGGGAATTGACAGAGGTAGTGATCATGTTATTAGATGAGGAAAGAGTACCACAGGATGGAGATACGGGTTCTCAACACTGCATACACCTGAACTTGCTTTTTGCTGCTTATTCTTTTTCTCTTTTTCTCTCTCTTTTTTTTTTTTTTTTTTTTTTGAGCTGGCCTTGAATGAGACGTTCATGTTAGTTCTTTTGAGGCAAAGAACCAATAGAGAGTTGAGGTGTAGGGAGAAACTCCTCTTTACTCTTCTTTGCAAGCCAAACAAGTTACTTTACCAGTAGGAAGCGCACAGTATATGTTCTGTAGATTCAGTGCTGAGGCAAACTGGAATGGGTATGGCCTTGCACATGTGGCAAAAAAATGGCTTTTTAGAAACATCCTGCAACTGGAGTGGCACAAACACTATTGGAGTTATTGGTATGGAAAATTGAAGTAGAATATGATGGCAGGGTTAAGAGCGAGTCTGTAAGAGGGAAAGTGGTTCTACTGTCCGCCACAGCTCATAAAGAGTCCTGGGGAAAAGTGAGTTTAGTTCAGGCTGATATGTGACAGGCAGGCTGAAATACAGATGTGCTGGTCACAGATACTATTAGAGGAATGTAATGGTTTGTTTTCATTGACAGGGAGGTGTCAATGTGACTTTTTATCACAGGATAAATAGTAGATGATGTTTCAGAGCTTTAAACTGATCTAAGATTTTATATAAGCATGTGCTAGCTATAAGGCAGTGCCAAATAGCTGGACCAGTAGGTGTTATTGGCTAGCTCAGTACAGTTATGACTAAAGTCTTTCTAAGCGAAGTTCAACAAAATGTCAGAATAATGGTTCAGGTTTGGGGGGGAAGGAGTTAAGATCATTTTTAAGTTAAGATATTATCCAAATTCATGGTCATTAAAGCCATCTATAGTTGGATGTCAGGTTATACTATAGCAAAACTATTGTCTTTTGCAGTGGGGTAAACAAAGCATCATGATGTTAGTGTGCTATCCTGTGGCTTAAAAATTGCTTTTTTCATTATAAAGCAAGCCTGAATTATTTAGTTACAGCTGATGCTATTCTTAACAGAATAATGGAGACAAAAAAGAGAAAAAGAGAGGTTACAGGTGTTTTTCCATATCAAAACATTTACATTCCTGTTTGGGGTTAATTAGACTCTTTAAAATGATGGTAAGTAATTTCACAACCTGTATTAAATAATAAAATAAAAATTTGAAAATGGAAGGCTCTCTACTTTTATCTCATGTTTAATTAGTTTCAAGGTCTCTTTGGCTTAAAAAAAAAAGGTGTTACATATTGAGAATGCTTTGTATTAGCAACCATTCTGTGGCTTTTACACATTAGTTATTTAAAGAACTTGTTCTAGTGTTAGTGTCCAGGTCTCATGAAAGCATGGTGGAAATTAGCAAGATAATGAAATTAGATGACATTTCAGATTTACTGGCAACAAACTTTATTTAAGAAGTTACTTGGATATGTTATTTTAAGAGTATTGACTAGTTTTGCATTCTGACAAGCAACTGTTTGAGAGTAGGAACCTTGTGAAATCCCTGCTGACTGCGGGGGGATGTCACTGGTTTCTGCAAACTTTTTTTTTGAGGGGGGAGGAAACCGATTCTCTGCATTTTACACAAAAACATTGCTCTTACAGCTTTTGCTTACCCAAGTCTCAAAGGATCAAATTACTCTTTCAGTTAAATTCACTTTTCCAGTAGGTGGAGACACAACTGTTAATTTCAAATACGCTTAAGCCTTTACTTGCACTGTTGAAATACTGAAAATTAGGAGGTAAGAAAAATAGTTTAAATTTTATTTTAAGATAGTTCATTTAAGCCTCTCTTGCTGAGATAGTGTTGGCATTTGAATATTATTTCTGTAGTAAGAGTGGCTACTCATAGTTTGGTTTTAGTTTTCCATCCACTGGTCAAATGTACATTAATGAAAAGTTAAAGTGATACCATTTTAAATATCTAAACATGGGATGCAGGAAAGTAGATTGAGGGTAAATAGACAGGGTAAATAGATCGAGGGTGAAAAGATGGGTAAACCTTTTTCCTTAAGACTAATAACACAATGTAGGAGAGCACTCAAGTAAACCTGTAGGGCAATGAAATAAAAATATATCAGCCATTCTGATTGTGTTATTACATTCCATGATACATCTTAAAAAAATATTTGATTCCATGTTCATTCAGCAGTTATCAATGTTATGCTCGGAGATATGCATGCAGTTATCGTGTGAGAGGTTTTGTATGTAAAACATCTGAACTTCTTATGTGACATTGATTTATTTTTTTAACGAGTCAGTGGGCCAACTGGTAAGTCAACCTTTACATATCTTCTTATTAAAATTCCACCCCATGCCTTTCCTGATCCACTGTTGAAGTTTACAGAAGTCTTTTTGGCAAGATGAAACTGCTTATACAGCAGAAGTTCTGAAACTGGGAAGGCAAACTGCAGTCGAGTGAATGGAATGAGCGAAAAGTTTATTTCGCTTTTCCAAGCAGTTCTGGCTTACTGTATTGTGAACCCTTGTACTGTAGCAAAGCACAGTGTTGCTGAACAGAAACTGCTTGAATGATATTAAGTTTACTGTAATCATACTGCTTCTTACAGCTTCACTTGCATTTTTCGGGTCACTAGAAGTGGAGGAGGAGGAGGTGTAATTAACAATTGAAAGTTCAGTTTGTGTATTCATTGGTGAAGAACATGGGGGCAGGGGAGAAATTATTAAGTGAAACTTAATGTTTATAGAGTCTTTGACTGTAAGGCGGTCATCTGAATGCGAATCATGCAGATATTCAGTCACTTTTCCCAGATCTACTGGTACAGTTTTGCTGCTTACAGTAGATTTGGTAAGCAATAGCAAAATTGGATGAGCAGTGCTTGATTTGGTCAGTTCTGATCAGTGAAAATCTTTTATACGGATTTTATCTGTGCAGTATTTGAGCAACTTCCAGAAGCATGTTGCTTGATGTAACTGGCATTTGTCATATGTGATCTTCCCTGTGAGGACAGACTCTTTGTTTACATTGCTATGTGTGATATTTAAAGCAATGTTGGAGTGAAGCTTGTTTATGAAGTGAAACACTAGTGATATTTGGACTGGCTCTGTGATTTTTGTTTCATTCTCTCGTAGCTTTCTCCAGGGTGGCCCACTTGCTGCATAGATAAAATTTAACCTTGGCATGAACCTGTTGTGTGAGAGGAGTTGTCCATCACTGGCTTTGTGATAATCTCATAGGTGTCTTGGCTCAAGAGTGGTAAAATGGACACACTACATTTGAGTCACTGTTCTTTGGAAAGCAAGATAAACTGGTAACCGGTGTTGCTGGATTTTAAACAGTACTTCTGTAACACTAGCTGGTCGCACAGAGGTAATGACTGTGCTTGAGTTGCTCTGACTGATGGTTGAGAACCCTCATACTTCTGCTGCTGCCTGCAGGGATCAGGTCCCTTTCATGTTCGCATTGCTAGAAGGGAGAAATGTTTGGACAGTTTCGAGGACAGGCAAAAAATGCACAAAAAGAAACGTTAGGAAAGGGGTAGGAGAGCACTGAAGAACTGGCAGGAGAATTGTCTCTTAAGTTTGGTACATAATTAGGTAGGGAAAAAATCCATCTTTCTGTCTGTGCATTGTCCCGTCCCCTGCCCCTGGCTCCCAAGATGTAGGTCTTAGGTATCAAGACATTGTTAGAAATTTTGCTGTTGGAACGGGAGAGTAACTAGATGTGTACGCTGGTGAGAAGGGTAAAAGGCTTTGGGTGTTGTTAAAAGGTGCAGAAAGGTGTTTTTTATTTTATTATTTTCAAGTTCCGAGTGTCAAGTATGAAAGCGTGAAGCAGAGCCCCTCCTGTTTCTCAATAGAAACGTAGCTCGAACGCTCCCTCTCGTGGTGACACAGTGACATCGAGGTGTGAGAAGCGCTCAGGGAAATCGGAGTTACTGCTGTGGGTGAGTGACAGGAGCTCACTAATTTTGTGTGAGTGCCTGCTTGCCTGGCTGTGTACAGTGATAAGTAAACCAGTGCTCCTTAACAAGTAGGTAGCTAAATACACTTTAAAAAAAGCCACTGTAGACAAAACTTGATACATCTAGAAATCTTGGTCTAGTAATTGGATCAAAAAGTCAATCTCCCATTCAGTAGTCTATTGCTTGGGGAAGTCACTGCAGTATGTTTGCTGGGACTTCTTGTGCTGTCGCCTGGAAGCATTCAAGTTAAATGTTGAATGGAATTTATTAGCTATGAATTGAAGTGTACACATTTGTCAAATCTTGGCAAATAGCTCTGCAAACAACACAGACTAACTAAACAGCAGCAGAACAAAATGTGTAGTTCTTACCAAGTTTATCATACGGTTCTCAGTCTTAGGTCAGGTTCCATGCTATTACAGTTCAGGAAAGCTGTAAGCAGCAGCAGCAGTAAAAGTGTTGAACGGGGTCTGCAGCAGTACTTCACTGGTGCTAACGAATAGGAAATGGAAAAGAGGCAGACTGTTCAGCAGCTGGACTCCTAATAAAGTGGAAGGTCTCAAGATGTATTGTCATAAGTAATTCGAAATTTTCAAGATGAGTGAGTGCTTCATACATGATTCCAAGCTTCTGGCATTGTTTCACTTTGTTTCTTTTTAACTGTTCAAAACTTGAGCTTCTGGCTCCTAGTAAAGTTGTTTTTTGTAGACAAGACATGAGGTTAGGCCCTGTTTGACCACACATCTTATTTTTCCATAAAGCCACCAAAACTATTTTGAGACAGTTTCATATCACAGTGAGACTGTCAGAATGGTGCTGTTAGGTCTTGCTATTAACTGGAGATTTTGAATTAAAACACTTTATATGGACTATTAAGTAAGTTAGAGCTCATAAGAATGTAGTAGGTTTTTTTTTTTTAAGTAATCTCATTTGTAAGGTACTGGCAAAAACCTATATAGAGAATCTTTCAGTGCAACCAGTAGGAATTGTTTCTTTAGCATTATAAGGATTAGTCTAAATACAAATTAGGCAAGAAGTGCTTTTGCAAGAAGTTCCAAAACACTCCGCTTCTTAGCTTAGAATGCATGGCCACTGTATGGAAAAGTGGAACTATGTGTCTGTTCGTGCTTGGCATCGAGTGTTCTACAGTCTTACTGGTTGCACATATTTGTTTACGACCACTAAAATAGACCATTACACAAATATGTACTTTTGCACACAAAATTATTTTCTCAATATTCATGCCATTATGAAGCTTTTACACATTTCAAATAAAAAAAAATATTGAAAAAATCCCTTGGGCCTCCCCACCCCAGGCTAAGTGATTTTACTTTACAAATATAATTACTATACTTCCAGAAGGTAATCTCTCTGGACAGCCATAGACTAGTTTGAATTAGATTACTCTGTTTTTTCCTCCAGGGTGAGTTAATACACTGAGCTTTATTTTTTCTGTAATTACTTAAAAATTCAGATCACTTTTAATGCTTTTAATTCTTCCTTGTTACTGGACTGGGATAGCTAAGAATACTTGCATTTTAGAGGTTAACATTAACTTTTTTTTACCTGTAACTTTATTTTTTCCAGGTAGATATCTGCTCTAGTCCTGGAGCTTATGTTGTATCCACTTAGTCTCAGTTGTAAAGTTTCTTAATTTGGAAATACTGGAAATATTTACTTAATAAGCAGAGAGTAAGCACACTAAATGTTTCAGTTGTGACATTTAAGTAAGTCTAGCTAGAGCAATGTTTTTTTTAAAATCTGTATTTCCAGAGTTCTGGGTTTGCAAACTTTTCAAGTAGTTGGGCAGTAAGCTGCGTGAATAAAACAGGTTACTACATTTTACCTCTATTACAAAATCTTGGGACAGAAAGCCAGTCAGTATGAGATAAACAGAGGAGCAGAGTTAGTCTTAGGAGATACTACAGTGAAGAAAATGCTTTTCCCGTTTTTCATGAACTTCATCAGGAAGGGCAATTCTCTGGATAGATCATTGTGAACCACGGTGGGACACTTAATTCCAAAATGCAAATGCTTTTATATAAATGGCCTGTTTCTACTGGGATTTTACTTACTTTAAGAAGTAGCTATGCACTTAAGCATTAGATCAAAGAAATCTACAAAGATGAATTTGTCAGTGAACCTCATTGTTTGAGAATATGGTGCTGTTTTGAAATAGGCAGAAGGAAATCTTTGGTGTTTTGAGGTCTCAGGACATGACTTCCTGTTTGTGTTGAATACAAGACTAGCCAGGATACATGTAGAGGCAGTTCATTTTAATTCTGTAATTGGCATCTGATATCACAGTGCAGGAGCATTATATACTAATGCAAGATTTGTTTGTTAAATGCAACGTTAATGGGTAAAACTTGTTACTTGCATTGTCAGTGAAGTCCTACAGCTTAGCTGCGTAACACTTGAGTTCATTAAAAACTTGAAAGTATTTGGGTGCTCTTTAATATGGTATTTTCAAATAATAAGAAGTGTCCTTGGTCAGACTGAAGGTCCATCTAACTCCGTATCATTTTTCCAACATGCAGTGCAACTTCTGAAACCATTCGGAATCTATCAGGAGCTCCTATTAACATTATCTCTGAGCAGATTTTCAAGAAGACAGAAGACATGGGTGTCCCTTCATGAGAAGGAGCTGAGGCCAGAAAATTTAGTGTCCGGATAGCCTCAAATTCAGCTTCCAGAAAGGGATAAAGAAGCATATAACAGTCCCCAAGTGCCTAGACATCATTAGCCACAAACTGGTGAAGAATTTCATTGTGCTAATCTGCAACAGTGGCAGAATCCAAAACTTAATGTGTTGTTCATGATTAAAATAACTTCTTATGTAATTGCCCTGGGCCTGCACATTAACAACTTCCAAAAAGATCTGATTGCTTTGCAGAGAGGATTGAAAACTAAGACAGCAGAATGACTGATAATGCTGAAGGCATAAGACCGAAGGTCTCCAGACTGTCTGTCCCCTTGTAGACAACAAAGATTTGCCATCCTTTCTCTTTGCTTTTCTACAAGTCATTAGGGAGCCAGTATAAATACAGGAGGATGATCTAAGGTAAGCAGCTGTGGGTATGGCTACCTGTAAAGAAAAAGATCCCTACTCCCTAATACTGCACTGAAGAAACACCCTGCGTCAGGACCTTTCTCCTGTTTGATGTGGTCTTGCTCTATGTTGACATATTACCCATTTGAACTGAACTGTGTTGTTATCAGTAAGGGGTTGGAGCTGGCAGTCAATCCGTTAAACACTCTTTAAATTATATATATATATTTTATTTTTGTTTGTATATGTTTGTGTGACTGTATACATACATAAAAAGAGGGCATTTTTAATGAAGTACAGTATTTTATATGTACATGTTAAGAGTGTATCTGTGTATAAACATACATATATATATTTAAAAAAATGGAACACTTGCCTGTAAACAAAAAGCCCAGCATCCATAAGCTGTCTAGAAAAGTATAAAACCAAAGAAAACATACATCTTGAAGACTTTTTGAACCAAATGAGGTTTGTGGGTTGTTTATGTAATTCATATTGTGTGCTTTTACTATTCAAGATGCTTCCGTTACAAAACTAGTCTCAAATTCTTCATGGAATGTATAAATTGCTACTGTGCACTGGAGGTCTGTTTGATTAAACATGAGAAACTCTTATCCTTGGCTGGATTACTCTTTAGTTTCTTTAAATAATTGACATGGATTTTCTCTGGAGTGCTTGATAACTGAGATGTGATATGTGTATCATTGTAGCCTACTCTAAAGACTGAACCAGTACTAGTTCTTGTTTTGTGATGGACATGGTGGTAAGTTTGCAGCAGATTAATGATTAGCCGTGCATGTAGTTTAGGAAGCATGTCAGACTGACCAGGATATCCACAGAATGTTCTTTGGTTGGCCATTGCTCCATTCCGTCTAATGCTGTGTCCAGATGGAACAGCAGAAATAGATGTTTAGGCTCCGAGCACTGGAGCCTGTATGCCTGTTTGCATATTTACCTGCTCTCCAGAAACCTGACTGCTGCTGTGGAACATGTTCCTTCTGATCCCATCTTCCACCCAGGCACACTGTGTATGGTGGATCTGGCCTGGGCCAAGATCTTGGTGTGGCTTTTAAAGGTTCTTCTGCCTTTAGTGTGGGGTTTTAATAAACACAGAAAGATACAGTGTAATGGGGCTAAATGAAGAACACCTTAATCGTTTGAATTTTTGGTTAGGTGGTTCCCTTTGAACTTACATGTCTGTGCTAATAACAGGTAATCAGAAGGTAATAATAATTATAAATAATAATAAATTATTACATATTTATTATAAATAAATAATAATAAACAGATGATAATCTGAAGCTGAAGGAAAGACTTCTAGATTAGCAATAGAAATAGTCTTTCAAGTCAGACTGACAGTATGGTATTCTGTGCTTGATAATGGATCTGCAGCTGATCTGTAGAAATGCATAGATAATAAGGAAACTTATCTGGTGTAGATTGCTGTGATAAAAAAATATTCTTCCTACAGTGCCTCTTCACATTGTCCTGTCTCTACTCAGAATTGGAAACAAACTGTAGCAACTGGCTCATCTTTCACTCACTTCAGTCATTCTGTAGGTAGCTAGCAGTTTGTTATATTCAGTACAACTGGGAAAACACTTCCAAGTTTACAGTAATACCCAATGACTTGTAAGCTTCTTTGTTCAGTCCCTTGCAAGTAAGAAGGATGGAGTCATGGACCATCTTGTGTTAACAGTGAACAGGAGATGTATTTTGATCAGTGAAATCAGCTTGATAGGAGATCTTAGAATCCAAGCAGTGATTGCCATACAGAATAGAGGCATAGTGCTATAGAAATAGTTTCTGCTACCTGTTGGAAATGTGATGATGAGGACCCAGAGAGATGTAAAGAGCTCTTTCCCCTTTGCCTTTCAGTGTTATATCTTTTCATGCTTGTTGGTAAAAGTCAAGGTTCTTGTTTGATCCTTTCATCAGTCAGTTGAAGAGGTGATAAAGCAGCAGTGTCCCAATATAGTTTTCTAAAAATGTTTAAAAAAAGTATTTTTTTTCAAGGTGACTTTCTTATTACCTTTGAACGTGAAGTGTGGTCACTGGCAAACCCCTACTTTGCAATAAGTAGAATGTGAAGTTCTTAGGTTTGATGTAAGTTGGGAAGTGTATAAAAGTAAAAGCAGTTCTATTACCAAGAACTTGATCTGGGCTTTGAGGTGCTCTTTCTTCTCCGGATAAGAGATTTTGATAGTGGTGGGCAAAACAAATAAACAGAGCTCAGAAAAAACTGACCAACTTTTCTTATCCTAAGTTGCACCAGGAGGGCAGGTCTTCCTCTACTGCTACTTTTTGCTGAGAGAAGTGACAATGGCATATCCAACTTACGTTCTCAAAAACAGCTATAGTTTGATCTTGAAGGTGAGGCTTGACTAGACTTGTCTTTTCTCTTGCTGAAGAAATGGGTCCTTTGGAAGATAATTGAGATAAAGTGCAGCACGCATATACTTCCTGTATAGAAACAGGAGAAAAAAGGAGTAAAATTTACCAGCTGTACATTGAATGTTGTCTGTTCAAGTGATGCCCAAAAATACCCTTGTGCATCTGAAGATGTTGAATGCATCATAAATCTCAGCTAATATTATCTGGAATTACTATATTTGGTTATCTGTGACCGAAATTAGAATCCTGCTAAAGCTTTTATTACGTGGTTTTTAGAGTTCATTGGCAGCTTCTGACTGAGTTAACAAGATGAAGAAAGGCAAAAGAAGTGAAGAGTCATCAGGACTCTAGGTCCTGGCCATCTTTTAAAATAGAATTTAAACATGTTTAACCCTTTTGAATGAAATGGGTTAATCAAGAGGTATACTATGTGACATTTCACAGTTTGTACTTAAGGAAATATATGCAAATACCTCTTGTCAGCCTCTTTTGAGGGGATCTGACCATATAAACCTCAGAATGAGGCTTTCATTCAAGTAGGTCACTTCCTTCCTTTTTGCTCTTTTTCTCTGGTCTAATTCCCAGAAAACAACTTTAACAGATGCCTTAACTTTGAAGTCACTGGGACTACTTACCTGCTTGCAGCTGAACATATACTTAAATCATTTCAGTAATATTTTAGTGAATGCAGCTTCTCTGTAATATTGTCTAAAGAACTTTCTTTAAGACAGTAGGTTGAAAAAGGAGCACCATGAGTGGCAAGTTGAACCTGCTCAGCTTTGGGAACATCCTTCACTTTCCTATCAAGGAAGGAGTAGTAAGCATAATGTCATCTCTCACGTAGAAGTGCCAGGCTGTATACGTGAAGACAGGTGGAGCAGGTGGCAGTCCTATTTAAACACTACCCCTTCCAACATGGTGAAGGCACTATCTTTTAGTGTGTAAAAATGACAGGTTCCTGGGCCATCAGCTGGAACATGCTGTAAGCCATCTTACATTTTTTCTTTTTCCTTCTGAGCTACATCTTTTGCTGTATCTAGTTTTTCTGACTTCATCATAATGTGTTGCCTAGTTTCCAGCCATTTTTTGCCTTTTATTCAATAGATTTCCAAATAGTTCACTATTAAATAGGTGTTCAGGACTTCTGGGCCTCAAACAAAATTTTACTCTTGTTCTTTGTGTTGGAGAGACAATCAGCTTTTCTGTCTATGGTAGGGGTTAAATTTTGGCTGAATGTTTTAAACACTGATGTTGGGGTGTATGTACATGTGTGTGTGTTATGATAGCTGGTGTAATTTGGAAATGTACAAAACAGATGACTGGAAAAAAAAAAGCGGAGATAATCTGACATTAGGATGATCTTGAATTTCTGCATCTCAGTGGTGATTAAACTCATTTTTCACCTCTCCTCAAAATGTAATCCAATGAAAACCTTCAAAAGATTAAAAGCATCTGGTTCTTTGATTAGGGGCATCTTTGTACAAGGTGTCAGAAGTTCTGTGTCTATGTTTGTTTCGGGTGCTCTTATTGTAGTGTGTGTCTTTTACAGAATCTATTTCCCTTCCTCAAAAATCATAGGACGCTGTGTGTTGTATTGGCTTTGCTGTTAGCACTGTAGACTCACATAAAACTTTTTAGGGCAAGCAAGAAGGTCTCAGATGCAGTTGTAGTGATATTTCCGTGCTTCAAATTTACAGTAGAGTCTTGCAGCTCTGCTGAACTAGCAGGTTTGTGCTGCACTATGCACTTCTCTTCTTGTCAGTCATCTCATACAGAAAAACGTGTATCCACCTGTTCTTAGAAAGCCCCATAACTGAGCAGCAAGACTGGCAGAGTTACTTTACTGATTTATTTATTTTATGGAGTCTTGACTTAAGATAGTCTTCCTGGTACCTTAAATCAAGAGACAACTGACATATGCTCTCATACAACATTGTATGAATGTGCCTTTCTCACAAAAAGATACCTGTTTATGTTCAGGTATCTGTCTAGAACAAGAACTGTCTGCTCAGTGATGGACTTGGTTAAAGAAGAATTGGGAAAACTGACAGTGTTTTATCTGTAACTCTTTGAAAATTCTTTAGGGCAAGGATTCTACAGTTTCCTGCTGTTACTCAGTACTGTTTTCAGAATGGATGAAAATATTTTTCAGTTTGTACTTAAGTTTAGACTCTTTCTTTTTCCATGTGTTATACTACTGAATATGGGCCATTGACTACTTTTGGTTTTAAGATCAAGTAAGTGTCTTGAGACTCTCATTTGACATTTGTATGTGGGTATGTGAACTCTGTTGTTTGTCTTGAGGCCGTCGGTGGATTTGGTAATGCTTAATTTTATTTGGACTCGCTACCTGTAAGAACAGAGAAGACTGACACCTTGTAAGTCTGAAGAGGTGTAAAATCCATTGGTACAAAACTCAATTTATTGCTGACAGTGAAAATCTGAATTGCTGTTTCTGAATCATAGTTCACACGTCCAATCTTAAGTTTGGATGGATGTATGTCCACTTACTTTCTACACTTGTTTCCCTTCTTGTAGTTGAGTATGAACATATAATATAGGTGAAGAGGAGTTACATGGAGCCAGAGTATGGGTTTACAGGTGTTGTCAGAGCAAGAAAAGTGTAACAGGCACATGAGACCAAGAAATTACAAGGCTCCTTGGTGTACTCTGCTTAAACTTGTACAATATGCTAACAATTCATTTATTGAGGACAGGAAAATCACAGTTTTGAGCACATGTGAAATTTACATAATTGCATTGTGAATTTCAAGTACTTAGAATCTATATAAAAAATTGTCATTAGAGTATTTGATTCTCTACCCTTTCAGCCATAGTTTAAACCTATGTTGAGCCAATGTGGTGCGTGCTTGATTGTATTTTTTTCCTTCACAGCCCTTGATGTCCACTGTTCTGGACAGGGGGATGGTAATTAATTGGAGAAAAGAATTTTTAAATACAGAGACTTGGCTTCTTTTTTGAACTACTGGCAGGAGCTCATTCAAACCAGTCTCTCTGGTATTAAAAAGCAAGTGTTGATTCCTTTTGTGTGAAAGTTGGCTTGTCTGGGTCTGAAAACTTATGATGAGAAGTGATGTGGTGTTTAAATCCTGACACTGTTTAGAAAAACAGAAACTCTGCCAGCATTTTTGCAATTGAGAAAGCTTCTTTCATGTTTCAACTGCTTCTGTCATTGAACACAAATTCCTTCTTAGGGGATCAAGTGTCATTGCTATTTGCTACCACAGCAAGTTTCTGGAGAGAAATACTGGGTGCCATCAGTAAGCTTGATTTGTGGAAAGGATATTATGTTAATGAAAATAGGAAGATACCTTTGCAAGCAGTGTGCTATTATTACTGCTTAGGTCTCTTCCAAACTGAGTATCCCAAAGGAAGTTTCAACATGAAGATCTGATGCTTCAAATGGATCTCTGCGTGCAGACTCACACTACTAGGTGGACCAGCAATCCAGTGAGTGCTTGCCTGGCTACGAACAGGCTGCTGGGCTTGTACCTTTGTTAGTGTGCTGTTAGATCTGTCCAAGGACAGGTGTTCTGGCAGTCTACCTGCATGTGGTTTACTTTATATTTGTCATTCAGTGTTTGTAGCAGTAAGTTGGAAACTGACTTGAAAGCGAAGGTGGTGAACATTCGAAGTGGTGATTTTCTTACAAACACATAGTTCTTAATGCAAGCTGTCCCAAGGTGCCTAGAAATAACTTTTCCCCCTGTTATTGTGCCCAGATACTCTTAAATGGAAATTAAATTTCCCACTTTTAATTAAGCATTTGTGATCCTAAATAAATCCTGACAGCATATGGTGGGGGAGGAGTAGTCTGTGAGGTGAAACACATCACCAAGTGCAGCCTTGCTTACTTCATGGAGTTTTTCAGTTCCCTTCCCAATCTGAGTGTCAAGGTGATCTTTTTATTCTTTTTCCAGGATTCTTGAACATACCTTTCAAAGGACTAAAGGAAGGTAACTGTCGAGGATAATGAATAAGTAGTTGTGTAAATCTTGATTACATTAAATTGAAAGAAAAGTTTCGACTAGAATCTCTTACTAGGGAAGTGACTGAGATGCATTTTGAGCATTCATGCAGGTCAAGTAAGCATGTAACATGCCATCATGTTTTGTCATCTCTGTATTAGAGTACAAAGGGTTTATGTGGTATTTTTCACCATTTAAAAACATCAGCAGTGTTGTTCTACAAACAAAGTTGAAAAAGCCATTTTCTGTCCACTGCATCACTACTAACATTCCAAGTGTGTTTTGGTAAATTTTCTTTGTAGATAAGGCTTTACCTTGTGTCCTTAGAGTAAACAAGAGCTGAGTCATATGACAAGGGTAGTAAAGAAAACAATTTTAATTTTTTTTTCCTCTGTTGCAAGTCACCCTGAACTATAACGTTGTTAATTTAGAAACTTGTTTTTACAGCTTCCTAATAAGTTTGTATGGGCAGAGATGGGGAGTGCTTGCATAAGAGGGATTAGTTTAGTGGAAGTGGGAGCATTAGAATTTAGCAATGAGTTTCAAATGAAACTTCTGGAAAATGTGCTAGGTGACCATGTAAAATTGAAAACTGAGGTCCTGGGCCAGAGATAATTTCATTTAAATTTTATAATTTTTGCGGTTTCACTCCTGTCTTAAATTTTTCACTTGCAAGTTGCAATGCAGAGGAAAACTTTCAGTGAAATTAAGTAGACTCTGAATTAACTGGAAACTTCCCTATGGAAGTTTTGTGAGGTGGGTCTTTTTCCTTCTAGAAAAATGGGGTAGATGTAATAATATAATAGCCAAATATCTTTTTTATTTTAAATTAGAGTCAATTTTTATTAAATAATGTGTTGAGATAATCTAAATCTTTTCTGAAGTGCTTTAATTTATTTTGCACTCTAAAAAGCTGTGTTGTGTTTGTTTGCATATGAATTGAGCAATTTCCAAATGCTTGTGCAGTGTCTGTAATAGAACCTAAAATAAAAATATTTTGATGCCTGCATTGGTGCAGATCTAATTTAAATACTCCAATGTTTTAGGTTGGAAGTGATAATTAAACAAATACTTCACAATAACAGAAATCTGAAACAGGGCATGCGTGAAATGTTAATATGTGGGTATGATGTATTAAAAGGGCATAGGTATAGTTTTTGGAGTGTCTGCATCATAATGGGGCAATCAGAATTTGAAATTGCTGGGTTTCAATGCATTCATTTAAAAAAGCATTCTGCTGCTGTTATGAATAAATCTGAGAATGTGTTAATATGGCTTTACTTCACTCTGTATCAAAACCCTTCATCATAAAATTCTTAATTGTTATAATTCCTCAGTGTCTCCTACACTCAAAGCTGTAGAAAGAGGTAGTGTTAAAAGCAGCAGTAGTATCTGGATGAAAGGTGGTTTTTGGTGAAATTCATTGTCTAAGCATTTTCACTGAAGCAAAAGAGGATCAAAACCAAAGTGCCAAAAACTGAATTGAAGCCTAGAGTAATAGTGTTGGGACAAAATATACATGTAGTGTTTTGCACTTAGGGAAGAGGTTGTTTTTTTCAGCTACAAATTTAAGGTTTAAAGGAGACAGAATGATCTTTTATATTATTTTGTGACAGACTGGTAGAATGAGCTGACAATATGATGTAACTGTGAGAAAGTCAAAATGGATTTCATGATCTATCTGTGTCAGTAGAAAGGGAGGTATTAACGGTGTCATGCATGGCACTTATGAGACTCTTGTCTGATACACTTTGCGCAATTCTGACTGTCTGTATTGGAAGGTGCAGACTGGAAGAGGTACACAGGAATTATGCCAAGCTTGCTTCTTTCCCAATCACCTTATTATATAGGAGAGGAGAAATTGCCCTCTTTAGGTCAGAAGAATGAAAACTGAGGCATTGTTTGCTAGCTGTAAATAATTTGGGTTAAGAACAGGGAGCAGAAAGAATTGTTTAACATGAACTTTGTGTTAACCAAGCTTAAGGAAATGCTCAGATAACTGAAGTGAGGATTTTTTTGATGATTTCCTACTGGTATTCTGTGGAGCAATCAGGTGCTTTTGAATGGAAGGATGCAAGCACCCTTGAGATACGAACTCCAGTGGAACCAACAAGCTCTCTAGTGATCAGATTTCATCATGGGTCTCTGGCGGTGCATGGTGTTGTTACTTTGCTGTGCAGTAGAGTATCCAATTTTGTGTATTAGAAGTACCTTGTCTTGTTTGCAGACGTACCCAAACCACATTACAAAATAGCTCAGTAAGTATTGATCTGAGCCATGATATTTACACTGACAGTAGAGTACTTTACAATCCTTGTGAATTTTAGCTTGCTTCTTTGAAAATACACCTGCTCAGTGAACCTAGATGAAAGCGTGAATGGTTGAAGAAACATGTTCATAACAGAACTTGAACCTTCTGTTTTGTTGCTGCTGGGGTGCTTGTTCTTAGAAGTAGGGCAGAACATACAACAGAAGTTTCACAGCTCACCTTTATCCACTATGACAATGTTGACTGGAGACCAGTAACAAGATGAAAGCGTGTAGCATTTGAAGTGGAATTCTCCTTTCCCTTTGGAAGGGTGTTGACTGTTTGCTCTTCAGGTCTAAATTTAGTCCTTGTATGAAGAAGGGATCTGATTCAGTAAGATCTCTTCATTGATTTCCAATTGGCCTTAAAATGAAGTTATTAATGGGATAAAATTGTATAGATGGTTCTGTGTGACTTCACCTCAACTTTTCCACCAAGAACAGTGGTACAATAAACTGAATTATTTTTTTGTTACACGTAGCTTGCTCCTGAGTATATAACTGTGGTCTTTACTTACATTGTTAGTATTTTGTCAGTCAGTTACGCTGTCTTTAGGCTCTGTCGGCCTGCAACAGAGAAATAATTTTGAGTCCTGTGACAGAAATACAGAGATACAAAGCTTTGATTCATTTGAAAGGGTGCACATTAGAGCTGAAAAATTAAGATACAGAGAAAGGCGTATTTCAAAAGCTGTGCTTACTTTGTTGCATCTGTTATGCTGGCATTTTGGACTTCATAAATACTGGCATTAATTGTCTGTGTGACTGCAGAGAATACAAGTTTCTTCATTCAGCTGTTTCTTGTAAAATACCAGGGAAGATGATTGATGTGATCCAGTAAGTTCAGCCTGTTGTGTAAGTTGAGTGGAGTGCAGGATACATCCTGAAACTTGTTGAATTTGTAGTCAAACTTTGGGTACAAAGTAGTATCTTAAACTGCATATCCACTGAATGCATTTTGCCTTCTTTTAAAAATCAGTTTGAAAATATCCTCTGTTACCTGAATTGCTAAAGTAGTTGAAGAACTAAGGGAGTACAATCTTTGTTCACCAAAATTGAAATTTCTCCTGGGGCATATGGTAGTATTCATTTAAAGTACAGTAGTCTTTGTATGACATCAATACATGCTTTCCTAACATCTGTAGCTGAAAAGCAAGAACACTACAAAAAAAAAAAAAAAAAAGAAATAATTTAATTCAGCCTTTCTAAAAAGCTTTTAGTAGACTTGCTGTTACACACTCGAGTTTGTGCTGCATGGTAGTTGAAGCTTTTGCATTAAATTCCTTCTGTATTTTATTTCAAACACAACTGCTGCTTGTAATTTGAGGCACAATACTGTTTTTAATTTCTCTCCCCTTGGAACACTTACTTTTTTTTCCTACAATGGAAGCTTTTACATTTACAGCACTACTTGTCTGGGCTATAGGTATAGGCTTTCAAAAGCATAAAATATCTCCTTTTCTTTCCACTGACCTCCACTGCCTCCAACAGATTTAGATTTCTGGATTACTTAAATTCTTGTTAATAATTTCTTCAATGTCTGGAATATTTGGTCTTCATGTTTGTGCAACTTGGCAGGTGCAGAGAAATGCTTATGTGTTAAAGTTTTTTCAAAGATCTCCTCAAAGATTTTCTTCCAAATAGCAATGTATGGACATTGTAATAGCAAGAGGAAAAGCTGTGGTTTCCTTTAAGCTGTGCCTTACCGTAACTGTATAATATACAGTTCAGAGGGGAAATGGAACTGGTTTCAAAATTTGGCTCCTTAGTACTACCTTTTAGGAAGACTAATACAAATAGTCAGCTAGAGCAAAAGCTTTGTATATTTAGGGCAATGTGTGAAGTTTTCAGAAACTCTGGAAGTAAATTTATTTATTTGTTGGCAACTGGCAGTGGTGATGTTTAAATGTTCAGCAACAGTTTAGTTATTAATGTTCTGATGAACAGTATTTAGAAGCTGTAAAACTGTGCTAACAACATACTATCAGTTAATAAAGTAATTATTCAGAGACATAGGCCTGCCTGTTTCTTTTTTTTTTTTTTTAATGGTGTGAAAATTCTTATGTTTAGCTCAAAATTACCAGTGATAGCATAGCTTTTTCAGTGTTGCCTGAGTTGCTCTGGGCAAGTGCAAGCATCCATAACTGATCTGGTGGTGTTCATGGGTTTAAACTGGGGCCTTTTATATTACAGAGAGTGGAGATTTCTGTCTTTCAATATAGTATCAATATGAGTTTGCAGTAGTTTAAAGGTAGTATTTACATGGTGTGAAAGAGTATATAGCAAAGTTCAAGAAGAGTAGTAGTAGTGACCAAGGTTTCCATCTGAATGAAGGATGCCGGGAAATAATTACAGAATCACAGAATCATTGAGGTTGGAAGGAGCTTCTTTCAGGTAATCTGGCCCAACCCCCCTGCTCAAACAGGATCAACTGGAGCAGGTTGTCCAGGACTTTGTCTGTTGGGTTTTGAGTATCAGCAGGGATGGAGACTCGACAACTTCTGTTGGGCAGTCAGTTCCTGTGAGGATGAGAGACAGATGACATAAATGGAATCAAGAGAAATTCAGGCTGTAGGTAAGGAAAACCTTTTTCATCATTAGGAAGTTGTGGAAGCGTTTGCCAAGAGAAGTAAGTTATGTAGACTCTGTCCTGGGAGGTTTTCAAGACTTTACTGGGTAAAGCCCTGAGCAGCGTGGTGTGCTTTCGTAGCTATCCCTTCTTAAAGCATGAGGGTTGGATTAGAAGACCTCATGGGGACCCTTCCCACTTAAAGTAAGCTTTCATAACTTGATCCAATTATTTTGCTGAATACCGCTGGGAGGAAAATGTTTACTTTTTACTAATCATTTGTTTTAACAGATTACTCTCAAACAGTTGTATATACTGTAATTCAGTAAGAAATGTTACTGTTTTTTAGTGGAGCATGAAAACTATTTAAGCAGAAAAATGGGGAAGTGAATTTTCTTTTTAAATGATTGCATCTCCTGAACCTTGCAGAAGGCATCGTCAGGCCTTCTGCCTCTTTCAGCGTGGCACAAATACCATAATGAAGAAGCAAATTCATTAGGTGGCTCAAACTACAATAGAGAAACCACCATGCAGGTTTCTGCTGTCCTGCCATTTGTTTGCTGCAGAGAACTTTCAGCTGTGGGGTTAGACTTGTACAATTTAAACCGTCATATGAGAAGCTTCTCTCTGGCAGACAAGACACATTCAGCATATTTGTGTGTGTGCATGTGTATGCTTCCTCAGTTAATCATCACCTGTGCCTAAAGCTTGCATCAGTCTTTCGCTAATTAAAAAATGTCCGAAAACTGAGTAATATTTAACACCTGTATAGGCTTATCTTCAAAGCATCAAGCTTAGTTAGTGAACATCAAATTAAGTTAATTGCCTTTGTACTTTACAATTGAGATCTTTTTCTTTACAGTCCTTTACGAAAGAGAATTCTAACACAATTTCCTCAGTACTGGATTTTAGTGTATCTCTTATCAGTATCTTATTGTTGGTTACGATATATAAATTTAAATAAGACTTAACCTTTTAATTCAGCTGGTTTTGGAGATATGATGCTTTGTTCCCTTTTTATCTTTGCTGAAATAATTTTAAAATAGTGCATTTATTTCCAAAAGATGCAGCTGTGAGGTCCATCTGTTCATCAGCAAATTTGTGCTTCATCTTTTTTTAGACAGACTTCACAGCATGAAAGAAGTATGGTTATGGTGTTTGGGATGGGGCAGAGTTGTTCGCTCTTCCCCATAGCTTTTGTGACGTTAAGAGTCATGAAAAATGGGCATGTAAGATGTAGTTGAGCTAGGTTTGATAAGGGTAAGGACGGCTCGAGCTTCTATTTATAGTTATGCTAAAATAGCTCCATCTTGGCTTGCCAGTAGACTTGGAGAAAATTAAGTAAAAAAATCAGTAAACATTTCTAAGCGTTTATGTTATTTCTTTTCAACATGCAAAAATTCAGTGAGTAGAATTTGAATATCCAGAGGAGGATTTGTTCTTATCAATTAGACTTTTCCTCCTTTCTTTACTTCCTTCACTGACATATATGCTATTCATTTCTCTGATTCTGCAGTCAGCAAAGTATGAATGCTGCAGACAACTGCTTCCTTCATTAAGCAGTCTTACGATCTTTCTAGAGGAGATCCACTTTATTTACTGAATGAGGAAAGGGTCCTGTTTAGAAAATGTGCCTACATGGTGTTACAGTGGACTGCCGCCCAGAAATGTTTGAGTTAAGGTGGCTATCAATAGGGCTATAGCTGCATTGGCCCAACACTCCCTGCTTGGCAATTATTTGTCAAATAGCCTGGATAAAACCTCACACTGATGTAGATGCAAAGTCTGTGGATGCTTGAGAGCCCAAGTATCATTGTACCCTACTACAATAAGCAACGTAGGCATACCTTGTGTGGGATTATGTCACTAGTTTGTAGCCTACCGGAGAGGAGCAGAGAGGCTAAACTGCAATTGTACATCACTTTTATAGCACTTCTCTGGAGGTATTTCTGAATGCAATCTCTGCTGTGGCAATGCAAACATAGTGATGTATGTGCTCACTGCATAATGCTTTCCCTGAGACTTTTATCTTAAAACCTGGTTTCTGAAATTTACTCTAACAGCAGCAACAGAGGGCTTTGTCAGTGTTTCATATATTCTTGGTCAATAGTCTGTTAGTGTGTGAACTTGTTTGTAGTAGCTCAGAATGTTAACTTGTTCACAGGTACTCCTTTTCTCAGACCTAGACTCACAGAAATGTTACAATTTTTAACTGGGGAGAGAAGTGGCCAATGCAAAATCTTTTTTTTTTTTCTTTTGTCTGCAGTGTGTTAAAGCATAAATCCATTTTTTTTTTAAAGATGAAGAATACAAATGAAAAAAATCTAAACCGCTGTCCTTGGTTAAGGGCTGTATGAATTACAAAGGATTCTTTTGTCTATGCATATTTGGTGTCTTGTGAAAGTTTTCTTTTGGATATATCCCACTTGAAAAGACTTTAAATCACACAAGAATTTGTTTCCAAAGTTTATGTATGTATGAAACTTTAATCTAATTTTCTAGACTTTGCGTGAAGCACCAGTCTCACCAATAGTCCTTGAAGTATTTATTATACCTTCCTATCCAGATGAATAGGTCATGTGGAAATAAATATGCATATATTTATTTAAATATATTATTCATAATTTTCTTTTAATTTCTGTTAGTTTGTAAGTTTGGAGACTAATAAAATGAAATTGAGCTAAAAAACCTCAGTGCAAGGTATTCACTCTGGAAAGCTTTAATTTTCCCCAGTGAGTGACACATTTGTGTTCTGTCTGCAAAGCTGGAAAATTTATTTAAATGTATGCTTCCTCTTTCCTTTACATAGAATTAACATAGACAAGAATTAGACACTGAAGGAAAGAGAAAAATCAAATTTGATAGAAGAGTCACAGTTGAGAGCTTGGTGAATACCTGTCTCTTTCGTATAAATACAAGAAGGCAAGAGTTATCATAATATCCTTTACTTCTATTTGATCTGAATTTACTATTGTAAGGTACAGTATGTAGATTAAACCTTTGAAGCATCCTTTGGTTGTCTGAAGAGCTATATATGAATTAGGAGGAGTTAATTCTGGTTAGTAAATTTTGTATTTATAAGTAGGATTTCTGTATTCTTAGGCCTCGGGATGCACTGTGTTTGCTATAGAGATCAATTAACATGTCTTTCTCCCCCCTTTCCCTTTTGATATGGGGTTCAAATGACAAACTAGTTTCTCCGAGTATGGGGTCATATGCATAGTAGGATTAAATTGTTCAGTCCATGTACACAGTAAACCAGTATGCTCCTGCTGAGTCTTGCTTGAGGCTTTAAACTTTATATGGTTGTGAAGATGTTCTTTGAAAATTGACTCTGGAAATTAATTCTGTGTATGTTCCCTGTCACCAAAGCCAGGGGCTGGAGTGGGGGGTGTCCCATTGTAATCTGATTTTTCTTTTCAGAGTCCCAGCTCAAACTCAGTTCTGTTGTCACTTTTTCCTAGAAATCCCTTTATTTCGATACCTTGCCTCTACTGAGAGCCCGTTTCTGCTGCTCAGTTCCTCCTGTTCTGTCTGGAGGCTGTTGTCAACTTGTGTTTCTTGTAATGTGTGTGTTCCGAGATGGTTTTGTTAACCATTGTAGTCAACCATGCCTATCTCATGCTGTCCTCCCAAAAGCATATCCTTTTGTGTGGTGATGAGAATTTAAAATTTTACCCAGATAGAGTCTCTGAATGTGGAAGAAGGCTTGTCTTCAGAGAGAGAAGGAGGTACGTGGTAGAGCTCTCAAAGTTAGTATGTTATTTCCAGTTTCCTCTAGAAGATGGGACGAGAGAGGCAAGAGAAACTCAGTTAATTTTCCACTGAAGGAAAAGCACACATGCTTTCTGTGGGACACCAGAGCATTCAGCAATAAGGAGCACTCCTGACAAGCTGCGTTTATGCAGTTTCACTGTTCACCAGGCTGTGTGTTTGTTCACTGTAGTCCTTAGTTCTTGTATGCCTGACTTTAATGTAAGTTTTACAAGTCTTCCCCCCACCCCCCCCACCACGTCAGTGAGTAACTTCTATCAGCGTTTCAAGGGCAAATTTGCCAGAGGAGAGATGGGAGGCCCAAAAGGCAATTTTTGATGGGGTATTTAAAGACTACCAAATCTAAACTCCTTAGTTCCGTCTGTTTCTTGCTTGATAGGACCTGAACTTTTAAGTAAAAAAACTTTCCTATGTGAGTACTAACATCTTCAGCTTTCATTCCTGCTGCTCAAAGATAAGATACTTTTCTAAAAGAGCTAAGGTGGCTTTGCCCCAGGAAAAAAAAAAACACCAAAACCAACCAAAAAGTGAAATTGTTTTAAAGATTGCTACTTGAAATTCCCTTTGTATCTACATTATTCTGAAAGATCATTATAATTAAGCCTGGAAATGACATATCTCCTGCTGTTTGTATTTTAATAGGATTTTTTTCTCCTAGAAATGAATAAACAAAAGCCTGTTGAATAGATACAGAAAATGAGGATCTATAATACATTTACTAAAGTGTCTTCCTTTCCTCCCTCCCCCCCCCCAATTTTCTTTCGATAAATCAAATTGTTTGAAAGCACACATATGAATACCTAAGGCATATGTAAGTCAAAATGTTGCTTAGACTTTCAAAGCTATTTTCACATGTGAGCAAATATTAGCATTTTGCATTAAACGTTTGAAGCTGGCCCATGACTTGCATAATAAATATAAACCACTGGAATTAAAGTGCTTAGTCTAGTCTGTCCCAAAAAGTACCCATGTATTGTTGACTATTCTTTTTAAATAAACCAACTGATATAATTCCTGTTGGAAGATGCTCTTGATGACTTTTTGAAAAATAACAATTGGTCATGTTCTGAATTTTTTTGCCAGGTGAGTGTAAAGCAGTGAAACACAGTGAAGGATATAAATGTTTCTCTAGTTTCTAGTTACCATGTACTAGGTAACAGGTACAAAGACTTTGTTGAAGCTTCTTAAAGCTTTCTCTAGTGCTAAAATTTTTTTACTTAACTTCGTAGCTGGTTAAAATAAAGAGGTATTTAGCAGTATTATTTTTTTATTCAGCTACTTAGAAAGATCTTCCCATTAAGATGGGAAACTAGCTACACTGAGGCAATATAGGGACCCACATTGTGTTCAAACATAAACAGTCCAGGGTGAGTAAAGGTGCCTATCCCAACTTACATATGCCTGCCTTTTTGTTTTAATTTCTAATATTGAGGCAACACTATTTATAGCTAAGACGACTCTTCCCGTGATGGCTGTGCCATGAGCGAAGGCAACCATCAGATGCACAGCATTAGGTAGCTATTTCTGAAAACGGATGGTTTTGGTTTTGGTCACCTGAGATACAACTCTGCCTTTGTGAATTTTTTGAACTCTGCATGTTGATAAAGGTGTTTGCTGCTTTCCAAGAATACTAAAATATACTTAAGCAGTTTTGATGCTAGAATTTGTGAAACCTTTGCGAAGTGAGACATTCATTTGAAAATACCGTATATAGCTGCACAAAGCTTGAAAGTCACTCTTGTGAAGCTTAATGTTGCTCTCAACAGTTTTTCCTTGATGATAAAGTTTTTATCTAGATTTCATTTTTTAATTTGATCATTCTAAGATAGCCAGAATTCTGAAAGGCTTATGTAAGAAACAGCTTATTAACATGGAGATATATAAGGAATGTCTTTATTATGCATGCCTCTGTCAGCATCAAGTGCTGGAATTGCAACTGGTAGTTGAGATGCATGTGTTGATCTGAAGGGAGCTTTATATTTTCACTAAGATTATTTATACGAATAAAAGCACTAACCTGAAGTCCCTTAAAAACAGTTTATGGTAACCGTTAAAAATGTAAAGGAAACCTTATTATTATAACACTTGCAGTATTTATGCAGCACCCAGTACACTACATAATTGGCTAGAAACATCTGTCTACTTCTGCAAATACTATAGCTTGCATGACTGCTTTAAGGGTGATGAATCTGTAACTGGGAATTGAGAAAATGTAAAACAAGGCAGTTGCATCCGCAGCTGAGCTAGTCAAGATACAGGACATACCTAGTCTGAGGAAGATGTGGACTATTTCCAGGTTGATTTGGTGACTTTATGTAATGTGTGATTGCTAACAGCACTTTGTCTGTTATAAAGTAGAAATAATATTGCTTCAAAATCTGAAAGCGTAAAGTAAGTGTCATTTTCCCTCCTACTCATGGTTTCACAGAAGATTCACTTTTTGAAAGCGAGAAGTATGGTTATAACATATTTTTTAAAAATGCAGTCTTCTGACATACACTGCTGTAGTTAAAATGTGGCACGCAAGATGATTTGATTGTTGAAAAGCTGGTTCACTTGACAGGAAGAATGGCCAGAAAATTTTTTATTGGGATGGAATTTTCTAGGAAGAATTGAAATTAGAAAGTAGGTGTTGAGAAATGCTGTTTGTTCTGTTACTGTGCACTGTTTCATAATAGCTTTCATTATAAAGCAATGAGGAAAGTTAAGGGTAAATTCCTGTGTGGGAGAAGGGGCATATAGGCTTTCTAATTCTCTTGATATATGCTGCTATGCAACATGCGGAGCATTGCAGTACACAGAGGTTGCTGTAATGCTTTTTAGCTTGTTGGGGATCTTAACAGAAGATTTTTTTTTGTTAGTATACTTTTGTATGTGTCTGTTTGAGCATGCACATATAACTTGGCAGGAGTTTAAAAGAATACAGTTAAAAACAAGAACAGTGTAGGTTATTCACTACTGAGATAATACTACAAGATAAGAATATTTAGTCATATGTTGGAAAACAGGGGAAGAATGACCATTTACCTTGCGAAGAACATCTTAACTGTCTCCAGTTGTGCCCCCTTTTGTGCTTAGCCTAAGCTGGCACATGTTCATCTCTGCAAGCTTGGGGCTAGCTGATGTAATCCCAGCTAAGGGCTGCTGCACACGTGGCCAGATGCGCAGGAACTCTAACACATGAACATACTGAACCTGTTGTCTAACATAAAACATCTACTTTGTTCAACTTTATCTTAAATGGGAGGGCTGAAACAGTTATAAAATAAATTCTCATCACTTACCTCAAGGACTTCATGGGACAAGACAGCTGGGATGGTAGGGTTTTCTGACTTTCTTGGGCACCATTGTTCTCTCTCACCCAAGTTGCTGCAGTTCTCTCTGTGAGTTTCTAGATAGCCAGGAAAATCTTCACTGAGGGTACTGGGCAGGCATGATACATTTCGCATTGTAGGATATACTTCCCATTGCAGTGTGTTGTGGTGCCAGGTTGGTGTTAGCATCTGCACCATCTATACTTAGTGCTGGAGGGCAATAAGTCAGAACTGGTTGTAAAGGATGGCTGGGGATGGACACAAGTGTCCCTAAGGTAAGAGCTGCCTTGGAAGCAAATTTTTGGTTAAAAAAAATTGGTTTGGAACTATGTGTTCATTTTAAAAAACAGTGGCATCTGCCTATACAAGCGTTATAAAACTTGTAGTTGGTTGGTGTATGTATGAGGGCTGAAAACTTCCTCTGAAAGAGAGATTAAATGAGAAGAGTCACAAATGAGTTGCTTCTATTGTATTTGGAAGATTATGCATACCTTATACATAGTTTATACTTGTTTGGGTTTTTTTTCAATCTTTAAGTAGTACCAGATCTTGAAAGGAATGTGCTGGGCCTGGATTTCACTTGACTGTGGTGATAAGGATTTGGATAGATCCTTTATTTCCATCTTTCAAACAAAAAAAAAGTTATTTTTCCATTCTGTCCACTTGCTCTCAGTAGATGTAGTTGGCTGCTTAACATCACTAAAGTTAATATTGTGGTGTTTCCGAGAGCTTTTGCTATTTGTGCAAGCCTGTTTTGGTCAGTACTTAATTTTTGTTTTTGTTTTGTCAGCAGCCATGCAGCAGGTCCTGGATAACCTTACCGATCTGCCAACATCAACAGGCGCTGAAGAAATAGACCTGATTTTTCTTAAAGGAATTATGGAAAACCCTATTGTAAGATCACTTGCTAAGGTATTTAAACTTGCTGCTCTGAGTAGAATCTGGAAATATTTTCATTCTTGAAATATCGCGTGAACATTTAGTATGGACTGAGTTATTAACAATGGCTTTTATGTACGGTATGTCTTATTAAAAGACTTGAAGGAGTTCTTGAAGGTGAAGGGTTGGTATAACATTTCTGCGCACTGATTTAATGTTTTATGGAAGATTCTAGAGGAAGAAGAAAATTTTAGAGACTTCAGAAATAATGTGCTAACATTAGTTATGAAGAAAATGTCAAAATACTTGAAATTAGAAGCAGTTGGTTTTAATATAGTCTCGTGACCACTGTTGTGTGCAAAACCCATATGCCTTCTGACTTTCAGCGTTTTTGCCAAAGATGAAAAGTGAGAGTAATAGCCTGCTTTCTCCCATGGCATAAACTAGTTTTCATTTTGTCTTTGGCTCAAAACTACTTTCTCATCAGTCCTCTGAAATATTCTCTCCATGCCCCTTTTCTGCATCTCAGAGTAATGCTGGGACCATTGGTTGTCAGCTCTGAGACAAGGCCTATCCTTAGTTTTGGTCTTTCATTATGAAAATCTATTATTTATAGATGGTAGCAATCAATTATAAATATGTAAGGTGGTATTTACAAAAAACCTTTGAACTCTATGGCCACTAGGAGATGCAGTCAATATTGCACAGCACTTATATTCTTTCTTAATCTTATTTCATAAGAATAAGCTCCTTTTGTGAGGAAAAAACAGTTAACTTAGATGTAGCTGTCTCTTTAATATGAATAGACATCTGAAAGCAATGCCCTCTGGGCAGGCATGAAAGACCCTGTAAAGCTAAAGGATTGTTGTGCAGGGATTTTGCTCAGTATAAAGATCTGGAAAGGAAAACTCATAAGAATTCATATAAGAATTTACTTCTGTTCAGCTGTTCAAAAAAATTGGTTGTAAGTGGAAGACATTTCATAGTAATAAACTTAGAAATAATGGATGTGTCTCATCTGCAAGTGAGATGACTGCAGAGGGAAAGATTTGTGTACTAACTTTACTAGAGTAAGTAAAAGCATTTTCTTACTTAGAGTTGTTTCCAGCTTCTGTATCTGCTGCATACGTCATCTTTAATTTAATATTTATCATGAAGAAAATGTTCACTGCAAAGCGTTTTTTTCCTATCAAGAATTTGTGCTTTAATGGCCAATTACAATTATGTGGAATTTAATGAGTAGCAGATGTAAAAAAGTGCTTGTAATGGAAACAGACTCTTAACTATAAACTTCCTTTATCTAGAATGCTGAAAGGTTTTAATTGTGTTCATATGGCGTGACCTCACTCATATTTTCTTTTGTAATTATTTCAGAATTAAACCCAAAACCTCAGTCCTAACCAGCAGAGCTAAATAAGGACAAGATCAAAATGACAACACATTTCAGGAAGTGTATGTAGTTCATATACGTCCATTTGTCTCTAAAAATACATAAAACTGGTTTTCTATTAGAAGAGCTAGTTTTAACAGAATAGGCAATTTTCAGGACCCTGAGATTGTCAGATTATTTAAGCAGATTCATTTCAGACCAGGCCAGAAACATAAAAGCTTTTTCATTTTGCTTTATTAGTCGGCTATTAAGACTAATTATTATATAAAGTATCCCAAAAAGGACAAAAAGAAACTTAAGGAAATGTGCCATGAGCTATACAAGCTTATTTTTTCTTTCCAGTACTTAAAAAAAAAAAAAGAAGGCAAGCAATAAGCATAGTAGTTAGTTTATAATATTTTGCAATGCAAAGTTTGGCTAATCATTTAAAATTGCATTAAGTTCATGTGACACTTTTTCTTGCCTAGAATAAAGGCATCAAGGTAGAAATTACAGATCTTTTTTTCAGGTAGGGTTCTTTTACTGTACCTTTTTCCATTCTTCAGTGGGTGGTAGGGGAAAGGGGAAGTAACTGTAATCACTGTAAAATACATTTTCTTTCATTTACTGATGTTTGTGCTCAATTCTAACTAGCCTTTAGAATTGTTACGCTTTTTTGAAAACAGTTGTTGAATTTGGAACATGCATGAATTTTACTCAGTTTTGCTACTGAACTGTCTTATCAAAATTCTCTTCTCCTGGATTGTTAACTACTTATTTGAACCTCAAAACTTTACCTTCTTTTCTGCAGTCACACTATTGCTTTTAGTATTGTAGCATAGCATGCAGCATACCAGGTGAATGTCTAACCCAGACCAAGGAAACATCTTAGGAGTGATCTGTAAACATGGAGTCCAGTATTTGGGATGTCAGATTCTTGGAGGCAAAAGCCTTACTATTTGAACATTTGAAAAGTATAATAAATACTGAATGACTCAAAAAACCCTCAATTCAATATCACTCTTTCTGAAATGATGAACTGAAGTTAAAAAAAAAAATTGCAATACCTAAGTTAGGTATTCCCTTTTTTTTTTTTTTTTTTAAATTATTCACACCACTCCATATCCTGCTACTCCCCAACATATTACGGGATCAGAGGTTGTTGACTGATAAACTTTCTGTTCCCCAGTATATATATGGTCTTGATTTTGGGGTGAAGGGTGAGGTTGGTTGTATTTAGATTATACTCGGTGGTAGTATTTTAAAGAAAATGAGTAAGAAAAAGAAGGTAACCCACGTTCTCTAATCTTACAAAGGTTTTGCAGTTGGAGTATGTTTAAAAGTCAACAAATTTGTGTTTTTACTTGCTGTAAAAGTAGTAAACTTTAAAAGAAGTATGTTGTTTACTGTATATATTATGTACATAATAGCATTCCCTTATTAAGGAGAATGTGTGTAGGTGCTAAGCTTCCTATGACTTTGTAATCGCGGTCATTTGGTTTGTGTGTGTTGGTGTTGCAGAATGTTTGACATTTCTTTCTCTATGTTAACTAAGCCTTTCCAGTGTTTGATCATCAGTCCTGCAGAAATACCATTTTATAGATACGAAGTAGAATTCAAGACTCAGATCATTTCAGGAAACAAAGTTTTTGAGATGTAGCAAAATTTTATTTTCATGTCTGTTTTAAAGCGTTAATAAGAAAGTAGATGTGTGTGCATATCTTCAAGTTATATATATGGGAAGTATACGTAGGTGACTCACAAATATATCTGTTATTTGTTGTGTTTTTACGTGCCAAAGCGACTGTTCTTTTTTGAACTTCTTGTTGCTATGCTGTTGTAAATAACTCTTAATTGAGTGGGTTGAGAATCTTGGTTATTTTTAGCCTCTCTTATTCCCTAATTTTGTGATAAAACACTGCCTGTAATAAGTAAGCGAAGCATTTGGATTAATGAGATGTTTCTCTTGAGCTCAAAGCTCCTACCTTTCAGTGAATTTAAGTATCTGCAGCGTTCAGGAAAGGATCATGTCTGCAGCAGTAGCTCTAGAAAGAGATACAGAGTTATCACAGAATCACAGAATGGTTGAGGTTGGAAGGGACCTCTGGAGGGCATCTGCTGCTCAAGCAGGGTCACCTATAGGTGATTGCCCAGGACCGTGTCCGGATGGCTGTTGAATATGTCCAAGGAGGGAGACTCCAGCCTGTCTGGGCAAACTGTGCCAGGGGCCAGTCACCCTCACAGTGGAAAAAAGTGTTTCAATACGTTTAGGCAGAGCCTCCTGTGTTTCAGTTTGTGCCCATTGCCTCCTGTCCTGTCACAGGGAACCACTGAAAAGAGACTGGCTCTGTCCTTTTTGCACCCTCCCTTCAGGTATTCATACACGTTGATGAGATCCCTCCCTCATCCTTCTCTTCTTGAGGCTGAACAGTCCCAGCTCTCTCAGCCTGTCCTCAAATGTGAGGTGCTCCTGTCCCTTCATCATCTTCATGGCCCTTCACTGGACTCTCTCCAGTATGTCCAGAACTGTATACAATACTCCAGGAGTGGCCTTACCAGTGCTGAGTAGAACTCAACCTCCTGGCGACACTCTCCTTAGCAGCCCAGGATACTGTTAGCTGCCTTTGCAGACTTTTCTTTAGCATTTCCTTTAGTTACCCAGACTTTCCTTTAGAATTTGCTGGTTTGAAGGTGTTTGAATGAGAGGAGCCTGGGATAAATGCTTCTCTCACAGACTTTATTTTTTTCTGAGCAGATCCCATAGTTCCTTTTTTGTCCTTATACTAGAAAGTGCACTTGTACTGTGATCTGAAGCAGAAAAGATCTGAGGCTTCAGAGAGGATTATTTGGTGTGTATAGCATAGAGGTTATAGGAAATAAGGACATACAAGCATCTCTGACAGGTGCTGCTTATAAAGTTGTTTGGGTCACATAGTTAAGCATTCAAAATCCTTCAGTGGTTACAAAGATAAAATATACCGATTATACTATGTGTAATCTTTCTGGTTTTCCTGCTAAAGGTTGTACCAAGAAATTATTTAAAAGGTTTATAAATTGGAACTACTTGAAACTTATTTACAGTATAGTATCATATATTTAATCTTACAGGCTCATGAGCGACTGGAAGATTCTAAACTTGAGGCTGTCAGTGACAACAACCTGGAGTTGGTGAACGAAATTCTTGAAGACATCAGTCCCTTAGTAAATAAAGATGAGAATATTGCAGAATTGGTTGGAATACTCAAGGAGCCTCATTTTCAGGTGCCACCTTTTTACTGTATACTATCAACTTACTGTATCAGTGTTCACATATGGATCTAGAAATAATAATGAAATGAAACCTGAAATGTAGCAAACTTTAATATGTAGGATTTCACTCTGAATGAAGGGTAAAACAGAAGCCATGTGGGGTTAAGAATGAGCATGATTTTATTCTATATCACCTCAAGAATGTCTTCACTCGTATTAAAATCCACTAGAGTTTCTGTTACGAATCTTGGACAAACACTTACTTCCTATGTGACTGGAGTTTCCATAACAGTTCCCTGAAGGCTTCGTCCTTAGCATTTCCAGGTGGTCTCGGTTCCTGATACCAGCCATTCTGCACTTTGGTTCAGCTGTTGGCATCCATATTCATGTGTAAGATGTACAGTTTGTAGAGGGAATGAACATGATTCTTCTATGTTGCGATCTGCACTGCAGCTTGAGACTCTGCGTCCCTCTCACTGTCACTTTACTTAACATAAGTGAAGTTTTGACATATGCTTGTCAAAAGCAGATGTTTTTCCATAGCTGCCATTCTATTACCAGTTTCTGTACTGACCCTTGAAGATTAGGATTTGTAAATCCTCGGTAGATTCTGGGCTTTCTTGGCAGGCTTCAGCTGACTTTAGTACTTAGCTCTATGTATCCTGTAGGAGAACATGAGAAAACCGTTTGCCACAGTACAAATGTGCATCTTTTGGCAGACAGGTAGTCATAGACATTTTTGGGGTATATGAGTTTAAACACATGGGTTTTTTTCCTAAATTTTCAGTTATATGTTATACAAACACAGCAGTGAAATGCATTACCGTTTAACATAGGTGAACACTTGTCAAGCTGAGGTGTGGCCTGTTGGAAGGGGGAACACTTTTAAGAACTCAGCTTTTGAGCTAGCGGCTATTCTGAGCACCGACAGTTCCTCTGCCTCTTCTGAACAGCAGTATGTTGGCCTCACTTGCGCTCTTATTTGTCCAGAAGGGCATCATAGCTAAGGGATCAAAAACTATGATTTGGAGACTTGCTGGTCAATAAACCTGTAAATCAGTCTTTGATCCCTTAGCAGAAGTTGGTACTGGAAAAAGGGAGGTTAAGTTTGGAGGAACTGGTAGTTAAAACACAAAAAGATTGGAATTGGGGGCCAACTGGTGCAGTGACAGACCTGACAAAGAGACATTGTGTTAGAGAAACTAAAGCTGACAGTCAAAGAGGATGAATCAGAAGATGAAAACGACTTAAGTGAGGTGCCGGAATAGACTGACTTTGAAAGGTGCTGTAGTGGTGATGTCTGGAGAGAGTTGGCAAAGACCAGAGACCAACTGGGCAAAGGATCTTTGTGGTGGAGACTGCAAGTGGCCTGTAGGAGACTGAGATCAAATAAGAATTTTAATTAGGGTGAATAGCCAATACTAAGGCAAACCCAGGATTCATTCCTGTGCAGTGGTCATATTTACAGAGAGCACAACATGATGCTGGTGTCAATTACTCCATTAGTTCAGGCTTAAGCAACTTACACATTTAATTTAAAAGTTCCAAAGTAGCTGAGGAACAGAAATGCCAATATTTATGCTATTTCTTGTACAATTTTTGTTGTTTGATTTATGAAGAGCAGACTTGAAATTGCATATATGCTATGTTAACTTTACAGTTTTGCTCTGATCTTTTGTTGGTGCTTCTTAATTGTACATTAAAGGTCCATTTAACAAATCTCTTCTCTTTTCCTTCCCTGTCCCTAGCAGTAGGCATCTAGTGAAGACTGTAAAGCTAGGACAAGCCAACAGTGATGATACCTTCCAAAATGTTTTGTGAGGATTTAGTGATTTGTTGCTCAGACTTCTGAGTGAGAAGTAGTATTACCCACCTGTGGTGGTGTTCTCTTCTATCAGCTTGTTCAGTTGTTTTTTGAACCCATGTGAAAATCTGGCATTCGCAACATCCCCCAGCAGAGTGGAGACTATGTTGTTTTGTTTTTGAGACTGTCTTCTGTCAATTTCACTTAATATCCCCTTGCTCTCCTCTAGGAAGTGAACAGTTTTTCTTAATCAGCTTTTCCATGTTACTCCTGGTTTGAGGGACCTCATTGTATATGTGTATCGGTCTCAAATAAATAAAAAGAAAGGAAGCAAACCTGTATACAGCTTCCCAGAGTCATTTACAGCAGCATGGATTTATGAAGTGGTGTAATAATTTCCATTGCATCTCCTACTCGTTGCTTAAAAATGCCTAGTATTTGGTTTGCCATTTTAACAGCTGGTGAATAGAATACAATGGAATGGAATGGAATAGAGTAGAATAGTTCAGGTGAAAGGGACCTACAATGATTATTTAGTCCAACTGCCTGACCATTTCAGGGATGACCATAAGTTAAAGTGTATTATTAAGGGCATTGTCCAAAATGCCTATTAAACACTGACAGGCATGGGGCATCAACCACCTCTCTAGGAAGCCTGTTCCTGTTCCTGTCCCTGTTTGATCACCCTCTTAGTAAAGAAGTACATCTAGGCTCAGTAAACATAAAGGTGGGTTGTTTGTTTGGTTTGGTTTTGTACTGTTTGCACCTCTGAGATACCAATTCTGAGTTGGTCAGTTAATATGTTAAATTAGGATTGTGTTTTCCCTTGCAGTCTGTGTTGTGGAGGTTTAGATTGGATACTAGGAAAAATCGCTTCACTGAGAGGGTTATCAAGCATCGGAACAGGCTGCCCAGGGAAGTGTTTGAGTCCCCATCCCTGGGGGGATGTGGTGCTTATGATCAAGGTTTAGTGGTGGACTTGGCAGTGTTAGGTTTACAGTTGGACTCTATGATCTTAAAGGTATTTTCCAACCTAAATGATTGTGTGATTCTATGAATTTCATTTGCCTTGTACTCCCACTGGTTCTCATGAGGTGCTCCTGGAGGTTACAATCAGTTGTTTTACTCCTTGAATAGTTTAGCAGCATCAGCAAACTTTGTTTTACTTCTCACTCGCATTTACTAGGTCACTTATCTGACAGGGCAGTGTATTGGCAGGTATAGAAATGAGCCCAGATGCCTGTGGGAAATCCCCTGGTGATATGAATTGTGAAAACTAATAATATTATATTCCTGGCCCCAATATTTCTGTCTTTTAAGCAATATTTTCATCTACTTGAGAGCCTTACTGCTTATCCTGTAGTAGTTTTTTTTCTTTAAAAGACTTTGATAAAGGCCTTTTGGAAATTGATTTATATTATCAACTGTAACTGCCTTGCTGCCATCCTCGGTTACTCTTTCAAGGAACTTAACTAGATTTGAGAAGCACGACTTCCCTTTAATAAAGCATGTTGATACTTTCTCGTGATCTATTTTGTCCAATCATTCTGTTCTTTATGGAAACTTCTTCTAATTTGTTTAGTATCAACATCAGACTTACTGGTTTGCAATTTGTTGATTCTTCCTTGGAACCCAGTTTAAAAATTCATGTCATGATTATTGCATGCTATGAGCAAGATTGCCTGTTGCTGCCTTCACTATACTGTTGAGTGAGTCATGGGTGTGTAAGAGAAGTAAGCTATTTGTAGAGCTCCCTACTTCACTTGCTGCAAAACCTGGATGGCACAGAAAGAGTTAGGTATGAAAGGAAGAGAAAATGCTATTTGAGCTTTAAGTTACTGCTTTTTGGGTTTTGGTGGTGTGGTTTGTGTTTTTTTTTTTTTTCCTAAGTGCCTGTTGTGAGTCTCATTTGCAGAAACAATGAGCAGTTTGGGCTGCTCCATACAGGCAAAAAGCAGCTAGCTACTTACTTTTTAAAAGTAAATCTGATGTGATTCAGTTTGGAAGCCTAAAATTGGGGTATACTTTTTGGCCCTGAATTTTGTGCTTCCATTCCCCATCTGGAGGCAGGCAACAAAGACAACTGAGGCCAAAGTATTATATTTTTTTTTATTAAGTGTTTTTATTTAACTGATATCATAGTTATGACCACTCCAGAAGAGCTTCTAGGAAAATTTGCAGACCAAAATGTGGATACAGTATTCTTTCTAACCCTTGGGGAGGCTATGTATCTCTCTCTGAAAAGGAAACAGAAAATTAACTAAATACTCAAGAACTAAGTGGTACCCTTTCTGCCTCATTTGGTGCAAGGAGGCATATTCCGAATTCTGCAAGAAGGGACCTGTAAGGAAGAAAGGAAAAATACAATGTCATTTGTAATTATAGAAAATGTAATTTGCATCCTTTCTCCAGTTCAATAAATGTGTAAACAAGCCATCTTGACTTGACTCTTTTAAAGTTTCATGGGCACTATTGTGTAACTGTTTTAGAGGTGGATTCTGTGTTTTACAAATGAATGGTGCCACTTCATCACAGCATCATCTTACAGTTATAACCTGCCTCGGCATACAAGTATCAAATGTGGTATAAAAGTCATCAGTGCAATAGCTTATTTGAATTTATCATTTAGTACCAAAAATACCCAATTACAGAATTTCATTTCTTTTGCACATTTTTACGGAGGAACATTGGGGAGGGACTGGCTTCTGGAGTACAGGTGTATGTATGGTTATACTTTTATGTTTGACTGTCTGTTCCCTCCCTTCTCTCATTTCTCCTTTCATTCCCTTTTTTTTTTTCTTCCCTTCCACTTTTTACCTTTTTTAGTTTTAACTGAGCTTTTCAGGGGTCAAAGTGTGGAAGAAACTAAGTTCTTAGGAGTGTCACAGTATTGATGGCTCGCCGTCAGGCCAGTATGTATTGAAGAGCCAGCTGACACATGGCAGTGCATAAAAAAAGGCTGTAGCAAGTCTTACCAGACAGTAGCTGGAGAGTAGAAGAGAGGAGTAGTAAGAGGTTGCCCTGAGGGAGGAGGGAGGAGTTGAAAGTATCGCACTGTTGGAGTGGTTAAACATGCAGAAGAATCACTTCTGCTGTTTATGGGAGAACTTGTTCAGTTACTTTCACCTTTCCAAGGATTCTGCAAACCATTCATCCCAAATAATAGATTCTGCTGGCAATAAAATACTTAATCTGAAAAGCAGCCAATATTTTCTTCTAATAGTTAGCTTTATAATGGCTAGCCATACCTTTAAAATGTTTCATTTAGAACAGTGATCTTAAGTTGCTCTTAGACAGATCTTAATTTATAGGGTTATTTTTCCCACATATTCATGCCTTCTTACCAGCCCCCTTGATTTCTCTAAGATCTTAAATTATTTCCTCACTTTTCCAGAACAGCCTTTAAAAATGTCTTCTTCTCACATGTACGTTAGGGTCCTGTAGTCCATTTCCTAAGTTCTAATATTTAAACAGTGTTATCAGAGAAGACTAGCATATATTTAGTGGATAAAAGAGGAACAGAAATATTTTAAGTACTTTCAAGGCCTGAAGTGTTAGGAGAGGAGCCCTGAATTCAAGACCATAGAGTTGTTCTGGTCTTGTGTATTGCCCCGACCCCAGCCCCCAGTTTGTAATTTAATTGTTCTGTTGGATCACAGTTGGGGAAATAGTTGTCATATAGGGAAGGCAATGCTTCATAACATGTATAGATTGTGCTGAGAATTTTTTTAGGAAAAACAAAGTTTGAATTTGAACTTGGGTTCAGCACTGTAGGGAGCCTTGGATGTTTAATGTTTCTTTGTTTACTGAACTTTGAATTACTTTTTCTAAATTTTATTTCTAAATTTATTTAGAAATAAATGTTCTAAATTTGTGGATTACTTTATGACAGTATCTTGCACAAAGGGGCCATACTGTCTGCCACAGGACTGTATGTCTGTTGTATGATACCTTTTGTGATACGCAGAGGGTTCTTATAAATGCTTTATTCCAGCAACCTTGCCATTTTTTTCCACGAGAACATTTCTACAGTTATCCAGTTTTGGATAGTCAGCTAATCCTGTTTACATATGCTGTGTGGAGGAAGCTTTGAACTGTTTTATGGTTGTTGATTATTCAGTCCATGTTGTTTTGCAGACTTTGGCAGTGGTTTTATGTGTTCTAGCACCAGTACAGGAAAGGGCAGATTCCAGAGGAGCTCTGGAGTTGCAGGAGCACAAGATACCACATTTTCCGATGCCATAAGAAAGAAACAAGTCAAGTTCATGCAACTGTGTTTCTCAGATCACTCGGCCATGTTACTGAAATAAGAAAGTAACTGAGCGACATAAAATGTTGAAGAGTGGTCTGGCAGTGGGTGCAGACACATGGCCTCTTTTGCCAGGTGGCTTTGTTTAAGTGTTCTTCGGGACTGTATGCTGTGACCTGGCTGACTGGAACCAGGCTTCTCAAACTGGCATAGATTCTTGGGTTTCAGCACTGAGAGTTAGGTATGGGAAGGCAGCAAGTTAACTACGGCTTGTTTTAATGAAACCAGTAAACTACTTTTCTTAAAGAAGCCGTTTTATAATTATGGGCAGCAATGTACAGTCCCTGGTAGTCTTTCTGTGACTCAGCCTGCATGTAAATAGCAGATAAAAGATTTTGTGATCGAGAGATGGTTAAGTAGAACTTGAAAGAATTCATGCTTGTCCATAAAACTGAGTGAATAAATAGAATCAGAATGTGGAACGGGATCAGATTTAAGAACTGAAGAATCTTACAGAGCATGTTAATTTGGAAAGGATGATACAAACTGTTAGCTTAGTAGTCTTTTTTTGACTGTGGATCAGGTTATAATCCGTAAATTATATGATCGTTAAGGGCAGGCAGCTGTACAAGCATGGTTATGTGTAAGGTTCCATGAGAAATCTAGTGGTTTGTGGCCAGAAAGTTTGGGAACAATTTGTTCTAGCGTGTGACCAAAAGAGAAAACTGGAAGTATCGTAGTGGTGTATCTGCTTCGTTTTGTCAGTGGTAATGTGTTAAAATGTGTAATTGATGCTAGTTGGTTTCATTTTGGAAATGTAGAAAGATCCAAAAATGTTGCTTGCAAACATTGGCAAAGAGAGAGATCAGTTCTCCTGGTTTCTGGATTGGATGTGTCTTGGATAATGAAGAATTAGAAATTGCTACCATCTGACAGCTGCTTGATTTTAATAAATGATTGTTTTTCCTATTTAATTTGATTTGGTTTACGTCCACAGTATCAGAGCAGCCACAATAAGCAGCTGTCTTTACAGTCTTAATGGCAGAGGCAGAATCGGTGAATTAGTACCTCCTTCTAAACTCAATTTGAAGTATCAGCAGGGTTGTCGTGTAATGGGCAGATTAAAATGACTGTTCAGGTTTGTGGCACACTGAGGGGTTGCATGTTTAGCTTAGCACTAAACTAATATGGTTGCACAACCTTTAGGTTAGAGGTGGCTTACAGAAGGATGGAACAGACTGTGTAGCAAAATTGTTAAATTTGCTTAAACATTTTCTGCTCACCTGCTCTGCTTTCTAGTGGTTTGCTGTCTTCCTCTGGCATTGTGCGTGTCACTGTCAGTGATAGTCCCTATGGTGTTTGCTCTCTTGAGCTATTTACTTGACACCAGTCAGTGATCTGACTTAAGACCATATCTCAGCAGGTCACTGTTTGAAACAAAGCTATGTTGTTTGAGGCCTGGTAGGCATCTCCTCTGCTTGCTTCTTTTCCTCTTTCTGTATCTGTCAGTGAGACTCTGTGCTATGGGATGCTTTATCTTGACCGTATGAACACATAGCATATGGTGGCTATAGGGTGTCCCTTTTCCTCTTTAAGACAGAAAATCTCCACTGTGTAACTTCACGAGTTTGGTCTTGTTTTACCTGTATGTATTGTCTTATAAATCTTTTCTTTAAATCTTAAAGTATCTTTTATGATAAGATCAAGTCTAAATTTCATTGTCTTCCAAAGATGTTTATATTTATTTGGATCTCCTCCTTTTGCTTTGTATTTATGTATGTGGACTAGTGAAAACACCATTAACTGTAAAGTCTGAGCTCTTGTCTTCCCGAAGGTGAATTCTGTCAACTTGGATTCATTTGATGCTAGAATTCTGCCTTGGCTTTATGCAAGCAGAAAGCACTCATTCTGCAGATTGCTAGAAATCCTTGCATACCTGTAATTATCCAAATTACTGTGGAGGAAAATTTTATTACATTAAACATGAGTATCTAATGATGAGTTATCTTCGTTATTTTGCAGTGGGTTGTTTGTTTACTTTAACCATTTCCTTGGATACTGTCTCATTAGGTGAAAGACAATATTAGGTACTCTCTTTTCCATCTTCTTCCCTGCAAGATCACACATTCCTTCCAAATTAATTACATTTTTCCTGTACTTCCTTAAGAGACAGCATTTATATTTACGAAAGAGAGCATATTTGCCAAGACGGTAGGCTTATCAGTCTGTGTGAGTACATGTATGTCAATTTTTGCACTGTTCTAAGTGAAATAAGAGTTTTATATCTGGTCCCAAAAGGGCAGATTCAGTGGTTATTCAGCACTAAATCCTTTTGCAAATGGTTATTTCATGATTTAAAAAAAGGCTTTTTCTGTTCCTTTGCAGTCACTCTTGGAAGCACATGATATTGTGGCTTCAAAATGTTACGATTCCCCTCCTTCTAGCCCAGAAGTCAATAACTCTTCAGTGAACAATCAGATTGTTCCAGTAGATGCTATTCGTATCCTTGGAATTCACAAAAGAGCAGGAGAACCACTGGTAAGTAATGGAAGATGAGTGTGTCTTTGAAGTGCGAGTGAAAACATTTGCATGTGCCTGATTTCTTGCATTATGTTTTAATTATTATGCTGTGTAGTTTGGTGGGTGATAGGATCAGTATTGAGAGGTTGAAATAAGAAGATACTTGTGTGTTGTCCATCCTGTTCTCTTTAAAAAATTATGGGATGCCGAATAGGCAGTCACTAGGCTGAATGACTTGCTAGCATAACTGATTGACACAACATGTTTAGTCCTGATAGAAAATGACAGGATCGCATGCATCAAGAACGATAGTCATTGTTCACTCATATGAAAACCTTGTCTGAAAGCACTTTTGTGTCAATTGACGCTTATCTGTGTATTAGGAACTCTTCAAATGTAGTAACTATTACTGTCTTTTTTCACTGGGGTAGACAGAATATCCCATAGCTGTATATTTTAGCTTGAGATAATGTTAAAATGAAATTTAAATTCAAACAATGGTAAACTAGGTGTCACATACCTCTTTCAGGGTGTTACGTTTAGAGTTGAGAACAATGATCTCGTAATAGCACGAATTCTTCATGGTGGAATGATAGATCGACAAGGTCTTCTGCATGTAGGTGACATTATTAAAGAGGTGAACGGCCATGAGGTTGGAAACAATCCAAAAGAATTGCAGGAATTGCTGAAAAATATTAGTGGCAGTGTCACTCTGAAGATTCTCCCAAGCTACAGAGACACTGTTATTCCTCAACAGGTCAGTAACACATTTCTAACAAGTCTGTCAAAAGAACTTCTACTTGGTACTTTATCGCATAAGATTATTTTAAGATTTTGGATTAGACATATTTTGATTATTTTGTGTATTTAATGCTAGCAGGAAGGCTAAAATATAGATACCTGTATTCACCTTTAAGTACATTTTGGAAATGGGTTTATTCAGGAGATTAATACCACGCCTAGTATGCCTGCCTAAAAAATTCTAGTTAGTATCTAAGATTGATAAGTATTTGTATACTACAGATAAAGCATCGTTCTTTGACATCCAGTGACCTCTGATGACCTGGTCACAATCACATTAAACTGCAGTGGACTGCATGGTTGTTGATAACATGATCAGTGTCCAAGTAATGTGTTTCATAGAATTCAGAAACGCATTGGATTCAACAGATGAGCTTGAACTCACTGACTTAAGTAGGAACTTGAATGGCAGCTATTCCTTATCCTTTTGTTGTTGCCATAGGCTGACAATTTCTCCACTGCAGAAGTAACTTGTTGCTCTAAATCAGTGCATTTAAAACATCTTGTAAGACAGTCCTTCAGGTAGTGGGTCTCAGTACCCGTGGCTATGACGGACTGTGCTTACATTGAGTAGACGCTGGGGGAGTGTGCTGTATTTGAGGCACGTGCACTGCTTCCTTTGCTCCCCAACCTGGTAGAAAAAAGTCAAAGGTATTTCCAGTCTACTGATGCAATTTACTGGTTCTTCCCCTGCATCTGAGTCTTAAGCAGTCACATATCTTGTTTGTTTTAAAGCATTGATTTCATGGCAAAACTAATTCTTAAGAATCCATAAACCTGGAATACAGTGTTCACATTCTGAGAATTTTTTATATTTTTAAGTAATTTAAAGTCAGAATACTAATTGAGTTGTATATACCGCAATGCAAAGATGAGTGTTTTGTGATATATTGTCCAAATAGAACAGTTGGTTTTTTATTTTTATCATGAAGTTTCTTCAGCCAAGGCTTGCACTGCTGATTATTCTACTCTCTCAGCTGGTATATGCCAGTTTTTTTCCATAGATTGTGTTTTACTTGCCAAATGCAACTTTGATCATGTCAAACTTTTTATGCTGTAGGTTAAGACATTACTTCAGTTTGACAGATAAATGAGTAAGACTGTATTTTATAATGTTTAAGCTTTGTAAATTTTTACATATTTCAGGTTTTTGTGAAGTGTCATTTTGATTATAATCCATATAACGACAACCTCATCCCATGCAAAGAAGCAGGTTTGAAATTTTCTAAAGGAGAAATTCTTCAGATTGTAAACCGTGAAGATCCAAATTGGTGGCAGGTTGGTAAAAAGATTGAAAAATAAAATAAAAACCCAAAAAGCTTCACTAGTTGCCTTCGTAATAAATTCTTTAAATTACAATCTACTTCCATTTAACAGTAGATATAAGAAAAAATATTTACACTGCAATCCAATTTCAGCCTAATATCAAGATACTAACAATTGAAATATGAGAGAAAACTGGATTGTATAAATTGCATATGTAACACTCATTTTACTATTACTGCTATTTATTTGTCTGTCTTCTTCTATCGTAAGCCTAGACATTACAAAATAAGTTGAAGCAGACAATTTCTAGCAGAAGGTCTTAGGTTGACTGTATTAATCGTGGTAAGCCTTCCCTGACAGTGACTGTGAACGAAGTGGACCCCTTTCTGAGTGCTCAAGGGTTGAGAAGAGAGAGGGAAATTAACCCTGTGGATTTGAAGAGGGGTGAGAATAGGTATTTGGAGAAGCTGTATCTTTTATTTCCACAGTGGTGGTCAATGTCTGTGAGCTATAACATGCATCTTCATAATCAAAGTGTTTGCCACAGTTTCCAATATTAACAGTTCATCCTGCTTTAAGGTTGTATTTCTACATTCAGTCCCTCAGTAGAAATGTAATCCAATGCTTATGCTATTTTTATTTTTTCTAAGACACTCTACACACAATTAAACATCATCAATGCCTTTGAAAGTGGAATGGGTGAACCTTTAAGACACTTTTCTCAACCGAGATACTCAAAATTGCAAGTGGCAGTGACAATCTAGGCAAAGAGTTTAGCGTTATTAATTTCCCTTTCTAGCCTTAAATTGCTCACCCTTTTCTAGGTAACAAGCAATAGTGAGACAAACGTTACTTGAGGGCGATATATATATGACTTCTTTAAAAGCAACAAAAATACTTGAATATACATCTACAACTGTTGCTGAATTCTGTTGCTTGTCAGTGACAGTAATAACAGAAAGAAAGAGAATAAAAAGTGTGAGGGAAGGCAGAAAATTTATTACTGCCAAGTTAATTAGTTTCAGAAGTTAGACACTCCAAAACTCTGGAGTAGTTTGACATTTAGTTTGCACGCTTTTCAGATTCTCCAGTTGTGTCTTGTGGGAGTGCAGGGGAAATAAAACTTAAACACTCAATCAGTGGCAAAAATGAAATGTGTTAAACCAGCATAGTGTGTTGCGAGTATTGCCATGCAGATCGTGCCACTGGGAAAAAAAGATAGTTTTGCCCTTGTGCTTTCTAGAAATGCTAGACTGTTACTGAAGACTTGTTAACTGTAAAAAATGAGTTGGTCGTAGGTAAAAGCATACAAGTTGAAAAGCAAACAGTTGCTGTTAGCAGAAGAGAGACCAGCAAGTTATGGAGAAGAAAAGTGTAACGTTTCATAACTATGTGTTTGTATGTGGTGAGCTTGCTGAGAATTGAGCTTGCCATGAAATTATTTTATAGAGAATCTTAGCCAAACTTTCATGACTAGGAATACTTAAGTTACTGAGATTTTAAGCCTGTTAGTACAAAAAGCTTGAAGGCGTGATTAGGCATGTATTAATGGTATTCACTGTTTGTGAAATGACGGTTAATAAGCTACACTGGAACCTGTTTGGACCAGCTCAAGAATACAAAATAAGTGTACTGTGTACTAAAAAGTCTTGAGTTTTGTCATTTGAGAGTTCAGTGGCCGGAGCCATAGAATTCCATTTAGGATTTTGATGCCAAAGGTTTATGGCTATAGGAGCTTACTAACTTAACGGGAACCAGTAATGAAACTTGTATCTATTTCATTTGTTTCCTGAATGTTAATACTCAATGGCAAGACGCTGTTACTGTAAGACAGAATTTTAATATCCACATCGGAGTTTGAATTTCCAAGTCTCAGTAGTAAATGTATTGGTACTGACCACTGAGATTCTGGCAGTGTGAAATTCACTCAACACCACGTTGATGAGAAAGATGCTTCTCACAAGTAACCTATGATTTTCTTTTTTTTTTCCTCCCCAGGCTAGTCATGTCAAAGAAGGAGGAAGTGCAGGGCTTATTCCTAGCCAGTTCCTGGAAGAGAAGAGAAAGGCCTTTGTTAGGAGGGACTGGGACAACTCAGGTGAGGTTTAATGAATTTTGGAAATAGATAGATTTTGCTCTGACTCCATTTGTTTTGCTTTTCCTGCCTTCATAGATATTAGAAAACTGCTGTGTGAGAATACACAGAATGTTGCGAAATGCTAATTACTATATTTTGGCTTTGACTGAAGGACAAAGGCTAAAGTCTGTGCTTAGTCTTCATAGATACAGGAATCACTTTTGCCACTTGCTGATGAAAAGCTAAATGAGATGGGAAAGGCATAAGAATTAGCTTTTTTTTAATTATGTTTTTATAGTATGTACTGAAAGTTAATAAATTAAACGTTTGATGGATCTTTCTGATGCTTTATATAAAGCTTTCTAGGAAAATTAATTTTTTCTGTGTTTGGTTCTTACTGTACTATTTGATGTGTATGAAGATAGATGTGATCTCCTGCCCCAGAATATATAAAATTCTAAAATAGTCCTTGTAAATTTAATTAGATTAAACTTGCATATGTTTGTGTAAATAAGCCTCGGAATAACACATTTAACAAAAGTGATGAGTTTGTCTCAATTTTTTTTTCTAGGGCCTTTCTGCGGAACAATAAGCAGCAAAAAAAAGAAAAAGATGATGTATCTCACCACAAGAAATGCAGGTATCTCTTAATATTGCATTATGAGTTGAAGTTCTCTAGGCTTCTAAACTTGCAGAGTCTAGTGTTTCCAAAGCTGAAAGATTTGCAGTAAAATATTTGATTATAAATTTGGTAGATCAGATTGCTTTTAAACCATAAAACCTATAGTGACCAGTGAAGATAAAGTCATGCTGAGTACATCTTTTGGTAGGTGGGAGTCGGGGAACTATGTGTTAATAGAGGAAAAGGAGTGAAAGCTTTGTTGCCAGCAGGTTGAGAGGTGTGATCCTTCCCCTCTACTCAGCACTGGTGAGGCCACACCCGAAGCGTACTGGGCTCCTCTCCAGCACGAGAGAGACACGGACATACAAAGATGATGAAGGGACTGGAGCATCTCTCCCGTGAGGAGAGGCTGAGAGAGCTGGGACTGTCAGCCTGGAGAAGAGAAGGCTTGGGGGGGATCTCATCAATGGGTATAAATACCTGAAGGGAGGGTGCAAAGAGGGTGGAGCCAGGCTCTTTTCAGAGAAGCCCAGTGACAGGACCAGAGGCAACAGGCAACAACACAGATGTTCCCTCTGAACATCAGCAAACACTTTTTCCACTGTGAGGGTGACTGAGCACCGGTGCAGTTTGTCCACAGAGGTTGTGGAGTCTCCCTCCTTGGAGATATTCAACAGCTGTCTGGACGTGGTCCTGGCTGAGCCGGGGGGTTGGATCAGGTGCCCTCCAGAGGTCCCTTCCAACCTCAACCATTTTGTGATTCTGTGAAAGCTCACTAATTGTTAATCACAGTTTTCCCATTCTGGTCACTCTTGAATTTTCTCCTTGGAAGTAAAGGTAATACTTTGACCTTATGCTGTCTGTGAAGGGATAACTGTTCTATTCCCATGCCAATTTAAAGCAAGAAAGCTTGTATCAGACTTAACACCCTTTGAGTGCTATTTATATTCACACGTGGTCTGTTGATATATAGCAGGACTGCTTTTTTTTTTTTCTTACAGTACTGTCTGTGTATTAACTTTTTTTGTACATTTCTCAATGTAGAATTTGATCGTCATGAAATTCAGATCTATGAGGAAGTAGCCAAAATGCCTCCTTTTCAGAGGAAGACACTGGTCTTAATTGGGGCCCAAGGGGTGGGACGAAGAAGTTTGAAGAACAGGTTTATTGTACTGAATCCTACTAGGTTTGGAACTACAGTGCCATGTAAGTTGTCAGCGTTCCTATTGTAACATCATCCTTTGAGTCTCTGATTATCTGGAAAATACCTGATGTTTAGCCCGGTGATTTCAGGGTAGGAGTAGTTTTGTCACAGTATAAAAATTGTATAGAGTGGGAAAACAAAAGGTTCTTCATCTTCTCAGACAACTGAACTAACGTTTGATGACAGTGAAAATACTTGCAGCTAGCAATTAAATGTTACTGATGCTGCAGAAGGACTATCTTTGGATGTGCAGTATTTCAGTCTGCTAGGTTTCTTCAGTGTCTGTCAGCAGCAGTTACTGAGCGGATTCTAGAAGTTCCTAGTAGTGTTCTGTGTTGAATAGCTAGTGGAGTTTCTCAGGTCTGCCATTTAGTTTTCCACCTGTAGAAGCACCTTAGGCATTATAAATTGTTACTTTAATATTAGAAATGTAGGGAAAAGCAACAAACTTCCAATAAAATGGAAGTGTTTGTGATCTCCAATATGTGTATGATAATCTGATGTTTTAATACATCTAGCCTCAAGCCCATGATCTTTCTTTTTTCTCCCTATCAACTTCAGAAAAAACCCTCCTCCCTTACTGAAGTATTGCTTTCTTACCTTCCTTCCAGGTAGTTACTTTGCTCATTCACAAGATCTTTATTTTTCACCTGTCCCCCCACTCCTGTTTGACTGCTGACCAGAGAAATCCACCCCAGCTACATGATTATTCTCCTGCTGCCTGCTTTTCAGGATTTCAGGAAGAGTCTGTTCCTTTCTGTTTTCAGTGGGCAAGAAGTAGATCTGATAATAGGGGAGGAGGGACGGGTCTTAAAGATAAATTGTGCAACATGAGAAAACCGGTCTCTCTCATTTGCTGAATCTCTAACACCAAAACTGGCCAGGGCACTGAGAATCGGTATGTGTGTCTGATAACAAGGTTGACTTCTCAGTGTTACTTTGTAAAGGAATCTTCCCCTGGGAATCTCATTATTTTATATTGGCAAAATAGTAAGAAACTTTTTATTACTTCTAAAATTCTTTATTCCCTTTCAAAAAAGTCCTCAAAATTACTGTTTTCTCTAAAATGTTATATAGATGCTTAAATATATATAAGTAACGCAAAGCAGTGTTAACGTGCTTTTGCTTGGAGCTCTTGGACACCCTTCAAAGGCATAAAAATCAACTTTTCCAACCTAGCAATCTGACAGTCTAGTCAGGCACACGCAGTACATAGTTTATGGTATATAGAATATCCTCTCTACTTTATATTTAAAGTAGGATAATCAGTAATCTTAATTAGCCTCAGTTTCTTTGGAAGAAAATTCTGTTGGTTATTCACAAATGAGTATGTGGTGGGGGTTGTTTGTTGTTGGTTTGTTTGTTTGTTTTTTTAAATGGCTGAAACGGATGCATTTTGCTGTGGGGAGAAGCATGTCCTTGGTGTTGAGTTCTAATCCATCAAATGGTGCTGTGTTTTTTCTTCAGTGTGGATAGCTGCACTGTGAAGTCATCTTCTGGCTGTAAACTGTTAAAGCTCATTTTCAAAATCTATTTCAAATTTATACTTTTTTTTTTTTATTGTATTAACCATTATAATGTTAATCTTTTTGTAGAATCTTGGCTGAAACTAGATGTTCTAGTAATATGTTTATTGCTAACAGCTTCAGAAGATGATTTCTCCTGGAACTTGAGTTTTCTGTAATAATGAAGTTGACAGGAATTACTGGAAGGGGGAGAATGCTTTCCACTTCTGTCACCAAGTTGCAGCGAGTGGTACTACGGCACTCAGTGGTGAAGCAAGTATTACCAAAGGGGTCCATTCGCTGTTCTGTTTAATATGTTCTAGAGTTCAAATATGATCAAATGCAAGTAGGGGGCGGATAATATGGTGATAGGACAGCAAAGTTGGTATTAATCTGATTGGGGTTTTTTAATTCTTTTATTTATTTTCACTTTCTCGCTTAAATAATGTCTGTACTGCACAGTGTAGCCAATACCGAAGATAGCTGCTAATGTTTTACTTAAATATTGGTTTTAATCTCTCTGTGGTGAATTTACCTTGCTTTGAAGGGTAAGTTGTCCTGGAAAGCCGCATTAGCTGGCCTCCACTAAAATTGTGCTATGGTGGCTGGGCTGCTGCTGATATTTAAGCTAACTTTCTTTATAGCTAGCTCAGGTAATTCTAGCCTGAATAACAGGGCACATACAGTGAACAAAGTATGTGCTAGGGTTTGGGAGACGGAGCGGGGCAGCTTTTGATGTGTGCTCAGTTATTTCCAGAAGTACATTTGGCATTTGAGAGTTAAGTTTTCATTTGAATTCCAAGTCACTTAAATAATTATTTTATTAAGTGAATAATTAAAAAGATTATATGAAAGAGTATTGTGTATGGTGTGAAGGAGTAAGACAAAGGAAATAAGCAAATGGGTGGAAAAGCAACATATAGGAAAGAATAGAAATAAAGGGAACAGGAGGGGCTGTGCTCAGTTTTGAAACTTACACTAGAATAATTAATTAATCTGTATATGAAACAATTATAATTGTATATTAAAGTGCATTATACTCTCCCTAACTTAATAGACAGTCCAGTCTCATTTGTATTCCGAATATAAAAAGAAAACATTCAATTTATATTTTAAATTTTTTGTTTAGTTACTTCGCGAAAGCCAAGGGATGATGAAAAGGATGGGCAAGCGTACAGATTTGTGTCACGAGCTGAAATGGAGATGGATATTAAAGCTGGCAGGTATTTAGAGCATGGAGAATATGAAGGAAATCTGTATGGCACCAAAATTGATTCCATCCTTGAAGTTGTTCAAACAGGAAGGACCTGCATCTTGGATGTGAATCCACAGGTATATCATTTACGATGATTATAATGTTAGACAACAAGTGTAGGAGTATAATGTTGAAGAGAGATGCCTTTACATTTGAAGGCTTCTTACCTGGTTTAAAGATTACAGTATCAACTCGATTCCTGTATTTGTGGCACTTAGTTGGAATGAGTTAGAAAGATGGAAAAAAAAAAAAACCCTACTTAGATTCTGCATGGAAGAGGAGTCTTGCAGAGGAGTAAATAATCATTTTAGCCAAGGAAAAAATGATGCTGGGCGTTTCAAAAGGCAGTGTAGGAGTTTCTAAAATAGAAAAATAAGAATCTTCGCTTATGTGTTTCTGCCCATTGTAACAGACTATTTTGCAGTGCCCCTTAAGTAATGGGGACATGTGGTAAGTCATTCTCAAACTTAAGTGTTTTTTCTCTTTGCTTCTAGGCCCTGAAAATATTGAGGACTTCAGAATTCATGCCCTATGTAGTGTTTATTGCTGCCCCAGAGTTGGAGACTTTGCGTGCTATGCACAAGGCTGTGGTAGATGCTGGAATTACAACCAAACTTCTCACTGTAAGCAGATTATTTCCTATTTAGTTTGCTTTGACAGGATATTCTTAGATATTTCTTTTTTTACCTTTCATTTTAGATTGAATTTGTTCTGAAATTAATGTCTGTAGGAAAAGTTAGGCAAGACTTTTCCTGATTACTTAGTAGAAGTTAATCAAATACTATGTATAAGGCAGATTGCTTCTTTCTTAAAAATAGACCTCTTACAGAGAAGTGTTGATTACAAAAATTACTTGTAATGTGTTCTTTGGGAAGTGTCACCTTTGATTATTTGCACAGACATTCGATGGTGGGAATTGTTCTTTTATGTAAATGTCTTTCCTGCACTTTCCCCATCTCTCCCCCCGAAATGTTTTGTTCAGGTTTGTCTTATAATATAGGTGTGCTTTAAAAATGGAATCTGTAATCCTTAGGAAAGATATTGCAGCCTGGGTTAAAAAAACCAAAACACACAAAAAGCCCAATGGAATGCAACTAAGCCTTGTTTCCACAAGCACATGCTGCACGGAGAACGGCCGGGAGCTGCCAGAATGAGAAGTGTTGAATAGCTTTTCTTCCCCTTAAGTTCCTTGGATTTGCCATGTAAAGCGAAGTGGCACATTTTGTTCATTAGATCTCCTCTCCTTTTCTGAGACACAGTGTGTAGCAGCGAGAAATGAGACATGCTTCCTCCAGCGCAGCAAATTATACGTTTTCTGTATGGGCATGAACTTTCCCAGCTGCGGGACCAAAGCAAAAAAAGCCAGATGGAGCAGTTAAGAAAACTGTCCTCTGTGTTCAGCAGTACGCCTTCCCCGTTTGAGAAAAGCTGTGGTTTGATGACAACTCCCAATGATAGTGCTACAGCTTAGGTAGTAGCAGTGTCTTGTATAATGCTGACGAGGCATTCAGAGCAATAAAATGGGGGGTGGGTTAATTTCCACTAAATTAATATGGGATTTTTAGCCTTTTTTTTTTTCTTTTCAAACCTGTGAGATCCCATTCTCTTAACCACATGAGAGACGCTGCAGTCCCAGTCACGGGTTCTGGCTGTTACAGATTCTAGCATCTCTGTGGCTGCTCTGCCTTTCCTTCTCCCTGCCCCAAATGAACCCTGAATTTTGTGAGGCATACACAAAGAAGGCAAGGTTAAATCTGTCCAGACCAAGTATAAAAATAATTTCCTCCACTTCCAAATACTGGATTCCCTAAGGGACATCCTTGCCTTTGTTTTACTTGTCCTTATGAATAATAAAGAGGATAGTTACTTTTAAAATACACATTTATGTATCCTTACAGATTCTAAATCATATCTGTACACATGTATATAAAGATTATGATTTCCCATTTCAAATTCTTGTACTTCTTGAACAAATGAAAAACAAATGCCATTTAAAGTATTATGTTCTGCTTGCCAGTGGGTCTGTCTGCATTATTTCAAGCATCCTAAGCCATTGCAAATATTCTGGCTCTTGTGGTGCGACATTTGCTTGTCTTCTTCATTTACTGTGAAGGAAAGGCTATTCACAAACTTACTTTTTCATTTTAGCGTTTGTATCTACAACTGTATCGGGACTTGAAAATAGTAAAATAAATATTGTCAAAGGGACAAATCTCATAACTGCATACAAAAAAAATTGCTTTTGTGCAAAAGTGGAGAGGAATTTTCTAAACCTGTAGGACTAATGAAACAAAAAAAATGCTCAGTGGCAGCACTTCAAGAAGGCTTCGTAATGTAGTAATGTAAATCTCGTGCGTATTTTGTGGCTCATGTCAGAACTGAAATAATGTAGCAGTAGTTTACAAATAAGGAACTGATGTCAGGTGAGCAAGGCTGAAATATAGCCTCTAAAAGCAAGAAGGTATTCTAGGGCTTTATTCTGGTAGAGATCTATCTTTCATCATGTCTCATTTCATATTAATTTAAATTCTTGGATTTTTTGCTGCTTTCTGTGGAAGTGAAATAGGGCACAAAGATATTTACATAACTGATTGACTCAGTCATTCCTAAAGCTTAAATTTTATTCTGTTTGGATCGTTTGTACATACAAACCGATTAACTGCCTGTTGTGCGCGCCAGGCCAAGTTCATGTGCTTCTGTTGACTTTCTTAAAAATTGCAAGATTTGCAAACAATTGCTTGCCATATTGGCACAGCTCATAACATTTTCAGCCCTTTCAGTGCATTTTAGCTTAAGTTCTGCGTGGCTTTACTATAAAGGAAAACTTGTGTTATTTTTAAAATATATTCAGTATATAGCTTTAGATAGTTGCGGTATGTAATGAAGGGCTACTTCTTCTGTATGTATAAGGATTTGCCAAGTTTTATGTTTTTAGTCATCTTGAACGTCTCTTCAACAGGACACTGATTTGAAAAAAACAGTGGATGAAAGCGCACGGATCCAGAGAGCGTACAACCACTATTTTGATCTGACCATTGTAAACGACAACCTAGACAAAGCCTTCGAGAAGCTACAGACTGCTATCGAGAGGCTGCGGCTGGAGCCACAGTGGGTCCCAATTAGCTGGGTATATTGAGATTTCTCAAGAGGAGCTTAAGTAACAAATAAAATCAACTGCAGCAAATATGCTAATGTGACGTTGTGTAGATACCGACGATAACCTACGGCACCCGTGCATTTTTACTCTGTGTATATTCAAAAGTACACTGTTCTGAATTTTTATAAAAATGTCGAAGGGAAAGTGTACTTAAATATGTAATTTATTTTAATTTTTCTAACTTTTTACAGATAACCTTTCTATTCATATCACATGAAGGAAATGCGTTTAAGCATTTTTATATGTTTTGATTTAGTACCTTTGCCTTTTTCATCTAAGAAACTTGCAGTCATTCATGTAAACACTTGCATCTTGGTCTTACATTTTCACTGTGATTAAAAAAAGGATACTTGAAACAATTTTTGTAAAACTTGTTAACGTCAGTGTTTAACTGGTCAAAAGTCTATAGCTCTTATTAGGAAATAACACTAATTTCTTTGGGGTTTTTTTTCTTCCTTAAAAAATAATAATTTCATGGGAGCAGAATTTTAAATATTAAAAGCAGCAACCAACACACAGCTCCATTGCTCCGGCTTCTTTCGGCTTAATGTTGGTGCGTTCTTGATGTTTCACCGGTTCTTGATGTCTCTTGATTTAGACGAGTGTTATGTAGGTTCCCTTACATGTGTCTCTTGAAATACCATAAAGCAATACCTTGCAAGCTGCTTATTAGGCTGTTCTTGGGAGCCAACCCGTTAGCCCGTTGCGGTTGAAGTACTGATGTTAGAAAGCTGTACGCAAGGTAATGCAGTGCAATTTGACAATTTGAATAATGGTGAAGTAGCCTGAGAGAGAACCTGGTAACATGGACCCTTGTAGAGTGACGCATGGTGTTTAGGAGTATTTATTCACACTTGTGAAAACACATTGCTTTAACAAAACAAAAAAAAAAAAAAAAAACCACAACCAAAAAAACCACAAAAAAGAAAAAAAGGAGGGGGGGGCATTTTCTTTTCTTAGGACATTGTTTGGTATTTGTATAGTGATCTGTGGCTTAATTTCCTGTGAGATCTAGCTGGGTTCTATATTATCTTTTTGAATATTTCTGTGTGATCAACTGCTGTTTTCTTATGAGTGTGATGTAATGGAATTTCTGTGCTTTTTGTTACATTGGTTTTAATTGTTTTTTTTCATTAGATAGCTTGTGAATTGGAAGCTTCGTGCTAAAAAGCAATGTTGTTTGTACCTTTTTGTTTTAAAACATACTTCCTTTTGTTTAGTGACAATTCTCCCCTTTAATAGGCTCATTGATATAATTTGTATTAGGTTCAAGTTCATCGATCAAAACTTAGGCTGATGTAAATTTCTACTTAACAAGAGCAAAATGAAAATATAGCTCGTCGCTAAGGCTAGCTCTTTTTATGACCATATTTTATATTACGACGTCAGCTGTTGTATATAGTAACATTCATCATCACTTGCCAGGTTCGGTGTCTAAACTGAAGTCATCTATTTGTTTAATTTCTCTTCCATCTGGTGACAGGCACCTGGCTTCCAAATTCTTTTTCAACACCAAGGTGTGACACGGAATGCGATCAAAAGGCAGCTTCCTCAGAACTATTTCTGAAGGGAAAAAAGGCTTAGACACTGTAAAACAGTATTGCTTCCTGGGGCTCTTAAAGACTTTCATGTGCACAAGGAAAAGAAAAATGGAGTTGATGCAGTATAGGAAAAGCATAAGTCTCAAACAAACCTCAAAGCACCAGTATACTACAAATGATTTTAAAAAGCCTGTGAAGTTGGTTGTTGTGGGGGAAGAGGGGCAGGGAGGGCTCGAGATCCCAGTGTGTGTGGAAAATGTTAGTCGGAACTGTGTGTAGCACAGGTAATCTTTGTGGCTCATAATACTGAGATTTCACTCTTTTAGAGGGAATCTGAAATTCTCTAAGGAAAATTTGTACCACTACTTTGTTAGACTTTTCAGGATGTGTTTTCTCTGGTTTTATTTTTAAGTTTGTCAGAGCTTTTAAGTGTGGCACCAGCATGAGACTTTTATTTTGCTTTCCCAGGAGCCATGTTCTGTGATCCTATCGCTCAGAGGCTGCTTTGAGAAATGGATCGAGCGTTACATGTAGCAGCAACGATAGCAGAGCCATTGCTTGACTATTTTAATGATTTGCTATTGGCACTGTATGCCAAATGTGACTAAACTGTGTTTGTATACTGTGTGATAGGAGACCTACATATGCTGTAAATAAGATGTGCTATTTGGACAGATATGATGCCTTCTCATTGAGTTAGAAAATATTCTATTTGTGATGCCAAAAGTGGGCTGAGCTCACTCTTCCCTAATGAATGGAATGAGAAGACTCTTCATTTTCCACACCACAGTACTTTATATTGCACATATCATTTTCATCTTTTTTTTTTCCATAAATTTACTGAACCCAATGAAACACGTGAAACCTGGGCACCGAGGTTTAGTCAGGAGAACCTCTCTGCTCCTGTTTCCATCCCAGAGAGAATACTATTAACAGAGCATCCCTAGTTCACTGTCTCTAAACAGCCAGGTATTTGCCAAAGCATAAAGCTCTTTAGCTTTCGCTGCAGGTTGACATCGTGTTTTTTAAATCCAGCAGTTCACACAGTGGAGCGTAGTGGCTGACCGTTTGGTGGTGTTAATGTAGATGCTCGTGAGAAGTAGAATTTGGAAGCAGTGGGAGAAGATGGCTTCCTTAGGTTGCATGCAAAGGTCATATCAAAGGGTCTGTGGGTTTTAATTGGATGTCCACATGCAGGTTCTAAGGAAAAAAAGCCACAAAACCAAACACCGCACTCCTTGCATCTATTAATTAAATCTTGAAAATCGAGAGTTCAGGGTGGCAGGTAGATAATGTTGGCGGGGAGAGGCGTTGTTTCGGTTTTGTGGTGGTGGGTTTGGTTTTGTTTTTTAGCAAAATCCAATTTTCATCAGATATTCCGCTTAGTTTGTCACTAACTGGTAGGATGACTAGAGTGCGAATGACAGGGTTTTTTTAAAAAGAGCATTCTTTGGAGGTTCTCAGAATGACGGTGCCATTTCAGTGTATGCACAGCGGTGATTGATAGTCTCTGCCTGTCAGGGTATGCTCCGTCGGATGTTAGATAGAGACCTGTACTTTCTGCAATTAGAGGAGAAAGACAGTATGGAAGGCTCGTTTTGAGCAAGTGCAAATATTTCATTGAACAGCTGTTTGAAGTATTTTGGAGGAGTTAAAATAACTAGGATTTCACGTATCTCATTCTGTACTAAACACGCATTTTTCCAGATGCTAACAGGAAAACTTTTTACGTTGACTGTTAATGATAACAATAGGTATGTCTGAGCGAGGTGAAGATGCTGCTAAATGTTTAAGATATGTGGTATGTATCACAAGATAAATATGTAAGTAGTTTAGAAAAGTAAATTATCAAATAGTTGTCTGTGTATATGTATGTATGTGGATGGTAAAACAAAAAATGCTCACGTCTGCTATCTCATTACTAAGCTACCATGACTTAATCCAGAAATGTACCTGCATGTGAGACTTTAGAACTGGTACACTTCTCTACCTGGTTTATTGTGTTTACTAATGTATATTTTTCTAAATATACAGATATTTCAATCTAAAAATTCTATATTTATCTGTAATTTCTATCTGTTTTGGACAGTGCATGAGGTGCTGTAAAATTCTGTACATATAGAGACTTATAGAAGAAACACTGTAGTTGCCCTGTGAATGAAGAGTTATACATAAAAGTACAGTCGGTATGCCAAGACCCATAAGTTATTTCCTTAAATGCACCAAAAATTCCCTTAAGTGTGCACCAATCTCAACTTTAATGTAAATACTTTGGTGCATGTGTACCCAAGTGATTACCTTGCTGTCGCTAAGTGTTACACTAGCAGGTCTACTTTAGGTTCTACATCACGTGACAAGATGCAGTCAATTAAAGTTTAGTGGGATAGTTATAATGGGATATGTCATCTTGCGTAGATTTAGAAAGGTCTTTCAAAATGTTCTGCATATATAAAATGAAGGTAAAATTGGAGGAGAATCACAGGCCGATGCAGACACGGGAAATCGGATTTGTAACCCATGCAGTATCCTTAACTTGTGCCGTGCTGTCCCATCAGTGCAGCTCTGTGTACTTCGCCGTACGAAGCTTTGTGGAGCGGGGTGGCAGATCAGCTCATCGCTTTTGAATTTGTGTTTATATAAACTGTCACATCTTGGGTAGGCTCAAAATGTGACACTTTTTTCCCAATCCTCTGTAAACTCTAACTCGTTGCATCTTCGAAAACCATACCTAAATGACTTGCTGTACGCGCTGCCTGCAGCTCAGTGCTCAGGAAGTCATCCGGGTTTGGGTTGGGGTGGTTTGGAAGAAGGTGACTCACTCAGATAAGAAATAGGAAACTTTTTTGTCTTTGAAACACAGAAGAATCCTGGCTGGGCAGGTGCCCTTTGGAGCCAGGCTTGCCTCTGCTCTGCTGAAGGACCAGTGCAGAGTGAGCAAGTAGAGCGCCACTCCAGAAATCAGGAGATGGGGGTTATTACCTGTCTTTACACGAGCTCTTATTCTGAACGTAAACGAATTTAAACTTCCTTTACCTATTCCTTGGTTTCCCATCCAGGCTTCCTCTTTCTCGCTGCTTCATTCCAACTGAACTGTGAGGCAGATGCTGTTTCTCGTTACGTCTGTAGTGCCTACTGCAGTAGATTCCCCGTCCCTCGTTGCGCCTGTAGGCACAGCTTTAAGACAAACTACAGGTGGAGGGGCTGTTGCATCCATCATGCAAATGTATATATGGACTGTTTGCTTCACGCAGGCTTTCTTGCCTCACCCAAATTCTAGAGAGTTAAAGTACCGTATTGTTCTTGCCAAACTTGATGAGACTACTTTTGCAAAAGCGGTGAGCAATCAGTGTATCGATGGCTGGGTGGTGGTTACTGGGTACAAAGGCTTGTCGTCTGCTGGGCCTCTTGCCTTAAAACCCCTCCGCCCGGCAGTCCCTACACAAACCCTCTCCTGGGCCATGAAAAGGGTTTCTGTAGCTGAAGGTACTTTCATTTGCTTTCTCTGCCGGACTGGCAGTACTGAAGGTGGTGAAGTCCTGGCCCAATTTTTTTTTTTTTTTTTTTTTTTTTTTGCCGCATTTCTTTTTTTGGCCAACCCTTTTTTGGTTTTCATGTATTTTTAACAAGCTTACTGATGGGAATTGTCTGGGATTCTCAACTGCTATAACTTACTGTTTTCAGTCCCAAGACAGATACTAAAAAGGGTGACAACGCTTGTACAATAACCAATTTTCAGAGGCAGCTTTGGCTTCCAGACATACTAAAAGTGTGCTAATGTGTGCACACACCCATCTAAGTAAAACTTAGGGGTAAGTACTGCAAGTAATTGAGACAGTATCTGCTAATTTACCCGAATTCTCCACGGTGGGATACTGTTGTGCGAACTGTCGCAGTTTAAACTGCGGAGTGCTGGCTCAGTTGCTGGGCCTGCAGCGGGGACTTACCCTGCAGGCTTGAAAACAAACTCCAGCTTGGCGAAGGCTGTTAAGCAGTTTCACCTCCAAATAGAGGTGTTTTTTTTCTTTTTTTCAGCAGAGTCTCAGCAATATTTGTATTTTGTAGACTAAATTACACTTGCAGTAAATGTGAATGTTGTTCTTACTATTTTTAACCCTTTCCCGTGCTAGCGGGGTACAGAGTTCCTTTTGCTGCCGAGGCAGCGGTTGGATGCGGAACACTCGCCCGCCAGCCTGCCAGGCTAACGTCGTTAAAGCAGTCCTGGAAACACTTTCCCCCATTTATCCCGTTCCTTTCACTGTCGTCAGCTCCGTGGCACTGTTTGTCCATGCAAGTGTAGCTGTCCTCACGGCTGACCCGAGTCATACTCTCCAAGTAGCCAAGAGTTACCTAGAAGATGGTAAAAGCTCTTCCAAAAACCCAAGTAACTTCTCCGTTCTTTGACCTCTTACACGATAGGTACTGCAGAGCGAAAAATGAGTGACACTGCTTTGTGCAGTTCTGGGGGTGGCACCAAAATTGTTGGCTGCAAAAAAAAAATGTTTTTGACTGATTTTTGTTGGTTTGGGTCTTGTACACAATTATATAAGGAGGTAACAGTCGAAATGTATTTTAACCCCTCTGAAAATGCATGTTGAGCATTCCGCCCCCTCCCCATCATATATTGCTCGTGGGTAACATTTGTGCACTGTGGTGTAAGAAGGGGGACCGCGCTTCCTTCAGTTTTAAAATACAAGAAAATTTGCTGCTCTCCCACCCCAAACTGGGGTAAGAAAGAACTGTAGAATCTTGGTTAAGTGTTTGCATTTCAGTGTGTACCAGACGTGTGTCACCGTGCGTTTCCTTACCTTGCTTGTTCTCAAAACTGTTTTTGCCTATTGGAAGCTCTCGTGGGTTTTTGTTTTTTTTCTTCTACAGCATGTTAAATTAAACTGGATTTAACATTTGTAAAACTTTAAAAACTGCTCTCCTGTAACAACAACAAAAAAAATATTCTTTCTTTAACTGAAAAAAATCTTAACCATTAGCTAAACTTTCTAATGTAAACCTGAAGATGATTTAGTACCTAATTGTTGTTTGAATCCACTAGTGTAGAGCAGGCCTAGGAGATGGGACTCGTTAGCATTCTGACTTCATACTGCTCAAGTCAGCTAATACATAGGACATTTTTAAATTGTGACTTGTTTTCTAAAACCCCCATTGTCTTTTTCACAGCTAATATTTTCACAATAAACACAGCCAAACATAAAAACGTTAATGTAAAAATTGTGAAATTCTGTTAATTCCCAACAAAATATTTTTGTATATAATAAAGATTTAATATTGAAAAAGGAATAACTTTTTTCTGATTTTTTTTGTTTTGCGGTCATACTCTCTGTTTTAGCCAAATAAGGAAGCTATCAAAAAGCAATCTGCGCACATCTCGCCTTTTATCTTCACCGAATCCTTTACTGCTGAAAATTGGGCTCCAGTTCCTTTGGATGGGTGCAGCTTGGGCTGGGTCCCGGAAGCGGCTGTCCTCATTTAGCTTAGGGAAGGGCAGGACAAGAGTTACTTGGAGAGAGACATACTGCTTCTGCTGTTCCCGTGGATCGTCTTATCCTCAGTCTGAGCTATTTTTAATATTAATGTGCAAAAGTATCCTGCTTTCAAGAGCATGGAAGAAGGAACGGGAAGGAAAATGATGAACATATAAACTGTCTTAGTGTCGCTTTTTTTCCCGCTATCTGCCCTGCTCACCCAAAAACGCCATTCTGGGCTACCTGCTGGTCTAGAGGCGCTTCTGTGGTCACAGAAGCACTGCCAAATGGAGGAAAGCTGGGAAACCTCTCCACAAAGAGCACATAAGAGGACAAAGCCAAGACTGAACTGTAACTAATGGCTGCTGCAGACACACTGATCAATCCTAAAAGTATGGCAGCAGATGAGGCGAGGAGCCACGAGACCCGGTTAGAGCAGCTCTCCTCTGAGGGCAGGCTGAGAGCGTTGGGGTGGAGCTCCAGAGCCTGGAGAAGAGAAGACTCTGGGGACACCTTATAGCAGCTTTCTGGTATCTGAAGGGCGCCTACAGGAAAGCTGGAGAGGGACTTCTTATAAGGGCATACAGAGATAGGACGAGGGGGAATGGATTCAAACTGGAAGAGGGGAGATTCAGAATAGATGCCAGGAAAAAAAATTTCCCTTTTGAGGGTGGTGAAACATTGCCATAGGGTGCCCAGAGAAGCTGTGGCTGCCCCGTCCCTGGAGGTGTTTAAGGCCAGGCTGGATGGGGCTTTGAGTAACCTGGTCTGGTGGGAGGTGTCCCTGCCCATGGCAGGGGGGTTGGAACTCGATGATCTTTAAGGTCCCCTCCAACTCTACCCCAGCCGCTCACGGCCAGCAGGCGGCAGCAGCCAGCCCGGGGCACACCACTGTTTGCCCAAACGTCGCCCATGTCGCGTGAGCCCGAGGCTGCCAATTCGTGCCTCTGTCCCCCTGCGCAGAGGCCCCACTGCCCCCCCCCCCCCCCCCTCCTGGGTGCCAGCAACCTTCGTACCCCGCAGCCTCAACTGGTTCAGTGCATTTACCTGAAGCAAAAGACTAATCTACATCTGAAAGCAAAATAGCAGGAAACGAACAAAACCTTTTCTTTTTTTTTAACTATGTTTCTATAGAATACCTAGAATTTGTTGGGTTTTTTCCCCTCTTTAAAAAAATCCCCTCTCCTACATATATGACAGACCATGCACCCTGAAAGCAGCTGGGCAATATAGTGGACATACGGCTTCCACCAAACCCCTGTAAGGAAGATCAGCGCACATGGGCAGTGTCACTACGTGAATGCCCTCATATCCCCATGCCCTCTGTGTGCACCGCCTTTCAAGGCCAAGGGAATGCCTGGAATCCCCCCCAAAAAGAACAATGGAAATAACGTGCATGAGGCTGTAAGTTATTCTATTGTTTTGACGTAACATTTAATAGAAAGTTTTGATAAATTAGTTAGTTACATAGGCAACTTCTGAGTAGTGATTGGCAAATGAAGACTTTCCATTTACAAACACACATCGGCCCCAGAAGCAGAGTAAGGTGCTCCCACCCTCCCAAAGGACGTTTCCACGTACAGCAGTGCAAGGTTCAGGCAAGGCCGGCAGCTTCGTTTAACAGAGGAGACACAGCAGCACCAACAGCGGAGCGTGCAAGGCTCTCCTGCGCGCTCGGGGCATAGAAAGGTTCCACGGTGCTTTTCTGCAAAGCCCATTCCTCGGGGAAAGCTTAACTGGCACGAGTTTTTAAAGCCCTCTTAGACAACCCGCTCAAGACCATGCAGGAACAGAGTAGCAAACTGAACCCAGGACTCCCACCCTGCAGCTAAGCCGCAGGGCCGGGCTACCGATCACCCCCCGACACAGGTGCCTGCTTGTTTGCCTGTCAACCACCTCGCAATCTTACCCGAAGCCACCGATATCCCACTCATCTGGCACCTTCCCCAGCCCCTATTCACAGTGATCTCTGCTGCCTTTCTGTCCCATCCACGTGATTACAAAAAAAAAAAATTATAACAGAAAAAGGGCAGAGCAGTCCAAAGCACAAAGTGCTTTACCAACACTTTGCCGTTAGTCAAGGAAACAAGGAAAACATCTGCGCTCAAAATGTCGTATGGGTAAAATGATCGTTTTTGCGGAGTGCAGCAAGGACGTTTTGTGTGCACACACCAAAAGGCATCACTGTACTGCCAAGAGAAAGTTCAGAATGCAATTTAAACAGCTGAAACTTGCTAAGGTGAGTAAAAGCTTACGAGAAAACAGAGAAATGCTGTACAGAGGCATAAATCCCTAAGGTGGTCTTAGTTTTTGAAAAAGAGGGGTTTTTTTTGTTTCCTGCAGTGTGCAGTTCACATCCATAAAGCCCAACTACACTTAATAAATGAAAACCTAATCAAGCACCTCTTTGAGAGCCCTCCATCCCACTTGCTCCAGAGTGAAGGCATTCTGCACATCATCTTAAACGAGCAAAACATTTACCGCGTTGCGGAACCCAGGATTTCCACAGCCTGTTTGTTTGCTTGCTTACACAAAGCGGTTTGTACTTTGCCGTTTTCTCCCACGCATATTAATGCGAGCAATCAGCCTTCTACTGCCCTGCAGATCTGACAACTACCACAACAGCTATGTTCAATTTCTGTTCCAGGCTTGTCTTTTTTGCTTCCCCCTCCCTACCCCGCATCATCCCTTATTTTCGTGTTTTCCACCGCAGCCGTACCTTAGCGGAACCGCGGAGCAGCGGCACGCCTGGCGGCAGTGCAGAGCGCTCACCCCGGCCGCGCCGAGCCCACCCTGACCTCCATAACCCGCAACTGCCATAACTGCTCAACCGAGCGGCTCTACGGCTAGCTCAAACACACCAACGCTGCGCTGCAGAGGGACAAACCAAACAACAGGCTAGAGCAGTGACTGGATGCTCAGCAAAGCTCCTATATGTGCCCACCTAAAGCATAAAATCCATACAATGCAACATAAAGGACAAGCGGGAAGAATCTAGGTTCTTGCATAGTTACAGCTTTTACAGAAGACTCTGTCATTTCCAAATTAATGTTTGATGAAGCAAACAGCTTTTGCACGACATAAAATCTTCCTCTGTCAGTGAGAGTTGCCACCAAAGGACTGCTCAGTGCCACGGTGCCATCGGCTGAAGCGATGTTAGGCTGTATTTATGAGAGAGAGCAAAAGACAGAGACGTTAAAAAGGTTTTCCAAGCAGTGCCGTTCCTGCCATCGCCTGGCTCAGCTTCTTCTTACAAAACCACCGGAGAGCTTACAAGGCAGCAGCAAAAGGGCGATTCCCTTTACTATTAGCCTTGACAAGTACGATGTACTCACGCAGAACCACAGCTCTATGGCACCCTTTAAGGAGAAACATTTCTCCTACCGCATCCTTTCCCCCAGTCCAACTGCAGATTACACTTAACTCTCACTCCGAGCAAACAGTAGCACTCCCCTTGCCCCTATGTATTTAAAGGTTTTTAGCGTTATTTTTGTCAGTGACCTTAAAAAGCTTTAAAAAAGTCCTGCCCCATTCCTTCAGCAGTTTCAGTGAATGGCCTCAGAGTTTCGGAACTTCAGAATTTGCCAAGGCCCAAGCGCTGCTGCTATCGAAGTGAAATTTCTGTTTCCCAGGGGCAGGTAATTACTGTTACAGAGCCATTAAAAATGGGCTAGCGAGGCTATTAGTAAATTAAAATTTGAGCTTAAGTTTGCAATTTTCTTTTGCCCGCAGCTGATGAAATCTCCCAGATACAGAAACATGTGAGAAGTTAGGCATCCACCTGCAGTAAATTACCTGCATCGTTTGCCACCGTCAGACTCTGACCTTGCCTAGCAATGCCTACAGCTGAAATTCGCACTGGAGCTTGACATCTTCTTTATCGGGCGAGAAACACAGCAAGGCAGAGAGCGGTCATTACGGCTGCTGGGGCCCACATGCTACACGGTCACATTTTGATTACTCACCAAACAACACAATGCCGGAACAACCTGAAGATCACAGCAGGCACGCAGCAGGGCAAGAGTGTAATCAGACAGCTCTGTGAAGGAAACATTAAAAGGGAAAGATTGTTTCCAGTGAACGCTGCTCGGGGCTGGCTGCTGGAGAGGGGACTTTCTTAACAGTCAGCTCTGTTACGGGGTTCTCCTGCTGAGCAAAGACAGACGAGCTGCATTTTTGAGGCCCACCCGCAGGTATGGCACCTTGTGAAACCGACGCTGAAGAGCAAAGCGATTCAACGCTGAGGACAGTCGTCACAAGTGCTCTGCCGGATGTTTGGAAGAGGCTGATCCAGCCCCTTCCTGCCTGCTTCCCAGAGTGCAGGATAAAATGGGACGGGCGATGGGCACAAGCCCCACACTGACTATCCCTGCCCGTGAGCAAAGCAAGGCAGCTCACAGAACAGGGGATTTCCTCCCCATCATTCTTCTCTCCTCCCTAAGTATCTCCCCAGTGTTTCACTCCCACTCTGCAGGCTGGATGAACGATTTAGGCCTTGAATAAAACAAGAACCTCCACTCTCAAAATCTATAGGAGATGCTGACTTCGGTAAAAACACCATTTGAGAGGAATGACATGGCTGAGACTGCCTCGGGGCAGGGAGATGGACTAAATGATCCCCGTGGTGGCCTTCAACTCGGTAACTCAAAGGCTGTGATTCCCAATAGAAGCAACAGGCATAATCCACCTTATGATTCTTGATCCAACTACATTTACGCCTGGACGTTAGCAGCAGACATCATGTCCAAAGCCAGGTGATAATACAACACACTCAATTAGCTGCACCCTGCTGTTAATAGCATCTGACAAGTGTTACCACATCAGCAGGTTTCTGTTCTCTATTTCTTTTCTCTCTCTGCAAATGAGTTAAGCTTTCCTACCTGGGTACTGCGCGTATATGGATGCACACTGACATTTGGCTGCACAGTGCCACATCTAATACCACACTGGACTTCCCTTTGTTATCTTAATGTCAGGAAATTCTCTATATATGAGAGAGAAGAGAAAAAGCCAGGAAAGTCTGTCTTGGACTTTGCAGGTAGCTTTTAATTAACACTGTGGTGCCAACGAGATGGTGAGCATGGCATTTGTTTGACATCTATGTTTAATCTCCTTTTTCTGCAGCTGCAAAATAACCCTCTAATTGCAGCATCTCTATGTTAAATTCATTTTTGCTAAATATAGTTTGCACCTCAACAATCTATGCCATTACACAGAAGACAACACCTAATTTGTAATTCTCAGCATTTAGGCGGGAAGAACTCCGGCATGCAATGAGAACAGAAATTAGCCTGCCAAACTGGAAATGCCCACATTCAGCAGAAAGCAGAGTTGAGCAATCTTGGGGGGAATGTACATTTTACAAGCAAAATCTGTCACTGATTGAGGGCTGAATTTAATTCACAGCCAGGAACGCTAAGCATGGTGTATATATACCAAATCCATAAAAAGGAACAGAACAAATTCTGTTCGCTCAGTTCACCAACTGCTCAAAAAGAACCATAAATATTTTATCACAGAGGAAGCTTCTAAAAGGAAAATAAATTAAAAAAAAAAAGGGCTCTTCTCTTCATTCACAACATACCTGAGATAGCTCTGATGAGGAGGTGAGCAGCTGAGAAGAGTTCATCATGAGGGTGGTGTTTCTGCAACAACAGCTCACTCTGTAAACTGCACCCTAAGAGCTGCAAGAAGTCAATGATGTCTCGCTGCTGTGCAGGTTTTAACTCCTTCAGATCTGGTTTGTCTCCTGCGCAGATATCATCGAACTGAAGCAAAAGAAAAGTATAACTTCTTGAAAAGTTCATGCAAAAGAGAATGCTAGCTCTATTCGGAAATTACTTTTAGGAAGCAAGCAAAAGTTTCTTCATCTTACCACGTCCTCCAGGGCAGTTACCATTTCTTCATGGAGCATGAGTTCACACAGGGTTTTATATAAAGCTCTCTGCTTGTCCTCCGGCAGCTTCACAAAGGGCTGGAACTGAGTCTTCAACCACGACAGATCTTTCCCAAGAAAGCAGTAAAATGTAAAACTAAGTATTGCTACACAAATGCCAGTAAAAACAGCTAACATTTTTGCTGTATGTTTCCTAAGCTCATTTATCACACCATCTTGACATCCTCATTTCGGTCATCACAAGTTATAATGAAAGGTTATAACACATCTGATTATATCTCCCTAATGAGCCAATGAAGCATCAAGGACACTTCTAAGAAAGAAGAACAGCTACTAAGGATCAACATTCAGTGTTCAATATTTTTAATATTTTAGAATTCAGTATTTTAATGTTAACTGAACTAACCATATATTAAGTTTCTCACTTGAAAGTTCATCTCCAGAGGATGTTCGTTTATAAGGCAGAATGAAGAGTTCTGCTCATAACCTTACTTCTTAATCTGTGGGTTAATATGAATTACAAAGTTAATGGTATGAGTCCACACATAGAATTAAAAGTTCCTATTGCAATCCCAAATTGTTATTGTCCTCACATTTCATCAGGTGCATCAAAAAAATACAACCCTTCACTCCTGACCTAACTATTATTGCAAAAATCAGGACAAAAATCTCTTCTTGATTAAAATATTGAACCCATTACAATACGTAAAACAGAAGCACAAGAGAGTTCACTGCACTTCTTTCCCCACAATTCAACTATGACACCAAAACAAAATGTTTTATAACATCAAATTACCACTTTGCTAAAAGAAAATAACTTTTCAAGTCAATAACGCCAACTGGAAAGTTGGAATGTGTTTTTCCACATTTCAAAAATATGGGCATTCAAGTGTTCTTAGCCTCGTTTAAAAGAAATTTCCCTTCATGTCACTCTGGTCAAAAAACACGCTCTTTTTAAAGATGCCTTTTATATCTAAAAATTACTTCACTGGGGGGGGCGGGGGGGAGCCCAGCCAGAGGCAGATATTTTTTGTACCTGATGCAATCATATGACTCTCTATACAAATAACAGAAGAGGAAACCTACTTTAAATTGCTTTAGTAGAAACAATTTTTTTTCGTTTTTTCCAATAGACAGTTTGGGTTAATTAATTAAAAGAAACCTCCAGGCCTTTTAAGCAAGAAAGGCACAAAGGTATGTTGAGCTAAAACAAAAACCAGAACAGTGGCATACCATTCTTTCACAAATAAGTGGTTTTCATATACACATGGAGACACAGCCATTCCTTTCAAACAAGTCTACACTGGAGAATAACATAATTTATTTCAGCACAACAAATACCTATTTTGGTCACAGTTAGTCTATTGAATAGCCATGAACAAAGGGTCAAATTTAGAGATAACAGAAGTGACGTTCATCATCAGAACCGGCTGTAAGAACTCTACCAAGAATTCATGAAAAGTAAAGTGTGTTCCGAGGCCTTCATTTGGTTTTCCCCTTTTTCATTCCTCTGGTGACAATCCTGCCCCTTCCTTCCACATCCCTACGATAAACAAGTTGTGCCTGGCCCATTATACCAATTTGCAAACTTCCATTTAAATCACATTTTAATGTCATCAGCCTTAGCTGACACCAAAGATTTCTACAAAGTTTCTCAGAAAACAATGAGGCTAATGTAAGCCAGGGGAGATGTTTTTGTAATTTCTGAGACTTAAAATAACCTTTAACTGAGAAGCTTTACTGAGAGCATTTTCCAAATAATGAAAAAATATTTTCAGTGACCCTTTTTGAATGAAAGCATAAATCATCACTAATCTTATAGAGCCTACCTGGAATGTAACAGAACTGGCATAAACCCCTAATTTTGTAAGATCATATTTATGAAAAAGGGATTCAGGATATTCCTAGGGAACAGTCCACTGCATATACCTACTGCAGAAGTAAATTCTTCTTTCAGTGCATTCCCCCAAGAGCTCCTGATAACGGCTATTAAAACGAACTAACATAATTTCTTAGGTACTATTGTACCAGATTATTTCCTCCTCTCATGTTGCTTAACTTACTGTAATGTAATCATGTAAAGCATTTCTGGTAATACCTTGTTTCAATACACTTAAAGAAGAACCACCGGGAATGAGGGTTTTAGCCCCAGAGTACATATCATTATCAACAGCATCTGGCTGATAGAGAAACAAAGCATCTCTGAATAGCGCCGAACGGGGATAAGTTGAGCCTTCTGTGCTTTCTTTTTCAAAACCTCCTTGCTGTTCATCTAGCAGACAGAATTCTGTAATTAGAAATTCAATTTAAAAAAATAATTAATAAAATACACAAGCAATTACTGACTGAGATGCTAGCTCATTATCTAGTGTTCTTGCATGTGATTTCTCCATGTCTCATCTCTTCTAGATGGAAAGAATGCCAATGTATGCTGTGTACGTGAAATATTAAGCAATATTAAGGTTTGGTACAGAGAGCACAGACAAAGGTCCTGTGGTGCAGGTACCAGCTACAAAATGTGACACCAGGTCCTGTGAATTAAAGTGAGGTAGACAGCAAATAACATGAAAACTTCTCACCGACACTGTAAACCTGAATGCTGCATACAAGAGATGCAGGTAAGAATTCTTCACATTTTCTACAAATTAAGAGATGTGCTGTAATGCGGGCTACAGGGTCTACTTGTGATTGAGACGCGTAAAAGCACTTTCTGAGATTCCTAAGAACTCTTGAGAGTCCCTCACAGAGCTTCTTCTGGTCATGCCACTGACAGACAACTCTTTCTGAGCCAAGCCACGGGTCCATCCTCAAGTTCTCCAGATGAGTAGAAAGATGGGCTTTTCAGAGTCTCTAAAGGACTTCACCTTCTGTTCACTAACAGAATCACTCTGCAAGACACTGTGTCATTACAGTAACTTCATGGAGAACGGAACGCACCCTGGCTGGATTACTCTTTTTGCCTCATCTTCATGACAAGCACTGGCCTACCTCACCCAAACAGGACTGCCCATTTCCTGCCACCCTGATGCTACCAACTCCATGAAGCTAAAGGACTCCCGGAAGGTACACAGGGAGCCTTTGTAAGAGCTATGCTGAGAAATCTGGAATATCAAGTTTTGTGCTCAGGTGTCCAATATTGTGCCCCAAAGATGCAGAATATAATCAAAGTCCTATGCATTATTTTGATCATCTTTTTATTGGCTCAAATGCGAGATTTGAAACTGTACCTCCTCGCACTCTGCAGCAGGTCTGACGAGAACGCAGGCAGGCTAGCAAGAACTCAATTTTAAAGTAATACCTGACAGCAAAGGGGGAAAAAGAATGTAACTAATCAAGCACAGTGCTCACATGTACCAGGCACAAAACCTAAATATAACCTTTCTGCAGTTCTAAGAGTCTGTCTCGCCAAATTAAGGACATTCAAAGCAGATGAGAAAGCACGGAGAGCACTCCATCAGGAAAAAGCTTTTTCAAAGAGAGAGCGGACAAAGAAATCTCTGCCACAGTGAAAGAAAGATGACAGAGACCTTTATGCCTGCATAACCCTTCAGAGAAGAGCGAGCTACAGAGGAGCAAAAAACGATTAACACAAATTAAAGAACTTCCCAAAGCAACAAGACTCTGGACAGCAGCTAGGGCACCGTAAGGCCAACAGGCTCATGTTACTGTCACTGCTAATAACATGGCTTTCACACGAACCTGGAAGGAGGAAGATAGTGCTAACACGCTACCTGCCCTCCTAAGGCAGAAAGATGCTAATAAGGGAAATCAACACACAGCATCATGTAGAAAATTTTAAGAGATACAGACCCTGCTGTGAAATCTTGTAATAGGACTTGATTCAGAGGAAAATACAAGACCCAAAGTTTTGTATGAATAGGGCTGTTAATTAATTTTGTCATAGTCTTAAAAAAAAAAAGGGAAAATAAGTGAAAGAAAGAATATACTTAATACCGTGATATTTTCTCTATTGAACTCTATTACATCCATCGATGACAAACTTCCAATAGTGCAGCAAGATCTTATTATTCAGAAACATTAACAAAAATGGAAAAAAATCAGAGATGATCAATGAAAACAATCAAAGGCAAAGAGAGTCCTTCGCGTGGAGAACCTGAGAAGATTAGGACTGTTTAATTTACAGACATTCAAGAAGCAGCAAGTCACACATACATAGCAATGAACAGAACAAAGCAAATCAGGCAGGTGCTACCATACCTCCTGTTTTGTACAGCAAGAACAAGAGGACTTGCAGTGAAACTTTAGAGGCACAAAACTGCAAAGCCTTTAACAGGGAACAGCTTTTACATGTAGTGGAAAATTAGCCTGTAAAAATCAAACAGAATGATTACAAGGAAACATTATGGTAAAGGGATCAGAAAAGGATTAGACCTTTTTCTTTCCTTTTTTATTTATTTATAAATGTCCAAGCATGTCCAGTCACATTAGCCAGAACTTTTTAAAGAAAGTTTATATACCATTCTTCCTCATAGAATAACTCAGGCACTATCAGTGGCAAAGAAAAAGAAACAAAAAAACCCTTATATGCACCTTATTCCATAACTGTCTGCAAAGAGGATCCCATTATCTTACACCTTCTACTGGTCACTTTCAGTCTCATGTGAAAGGACCACATTAGTCTCTGGATTTAAATTCAAAAGCTATTTTTATTTCCATAAAGAGACACTGATCACTGCTCAGACATTAACAAGTTGAAGGTTAGGCTCCACCATCCTTATTCTTGCTGGCAAATCCCTAATTTTGTTGTTAGTTCCTCCTTTTTACTTTCTGAATGACAGTCAGGGAAGGGGAGATAGCACAAACTAAAAAAAGAGGCAAGACATAGGTTGTTTGAGATAAAACATGAAACAAGCTGTGCTGGTTTTGAAGCTTAAAAGACCTAACATTAGATATGAAAAAAAGTGGAAAAAGAAACAGAACTGGAAAAAGAACAGAGAAACACAAATCATTAACAAGACCCATGTATTACCAGCTAGCAGGACATAGGAACTTCCATTTAGAAATCACATAAGTAGACTATCAGCTTGTCCTGGTTTGAGCGACACAGGACTAATTTCTCTTCTAATACTTGGGAAGACTGCACTTTTAGAAGGCTCTAGTGCCTGAATTTGTGAAAATATTTACTTTGTAGCCAGCTATGGTGTGTGGGTTTCAAGGCCTCAGTGTTTTTGAGCTTGCCAGGTGCAGGGATGAGGAGGAGCGAGACCCGGGCACTTGACCCAACCTGGCCAGCAGGATTATTTCATACCATCAATGTCACATTCCCTATAAATTAGCAAGTTTGCTGCAAAGTTCCCTCTCTCCCTTGATGGCTGCCATCCCGAAAACTTTGTGCCCCGGTGCCGGACCCCTGAGCCCTTCCCTTCCTCTCAAAGCTGTAGCGCTCGCAGTGTCTGACATTTGCTGTCCACTGCTGGGAGTGCACAGCTGCCTACTGATAGAATGGGCTGAGTATAATCTTTGCATATTCTGTATTGTTATTGGGATCCATATTGGTTCTTTAGTGCTATTAATGTTAATTATCTAATCTTACTCTATTAAATCTGTTTATATTTCAACTTCCGGGTTTCCTTGTTTTTCGTGATTCCCTTTCCCGCGTGGGGAGGGGTCATCGGGTGATAGAATGATTGTCTAAACGACAATAAATTGTTATGGGTCTCTCAAACCGTAACACAGCTATACACCTATGTAGTCAGACAGCCTTAATTGCACCTGATTACTCTGAATTACAACTCTATCATGACCATGAAGTCAATGCCCTCCGCTATATCTCTGTGCTCAGTTTCTGTCGGAGCAATTCCACGTTTGAGAAATTTTTTTTACAGGTTACATAATATTTACTTCTATTCCTGAACCTACAGACTTCCTTAATATCAGAAGTCTGTTGAAGGAGAATAATGGAGATTATCTTCTGCATTTCTTATCCAAATAAAGTGCATCCTGGATTCAAATCTCAACTGCACTTCAATTATTTCTTCAATGTATATCCTGTTTCTCTCCGCATCAGTCCTTTCCAACTTCCAGCCCTACACAGTCCATCTGATTTCCTTCCTTCTTGCATAACACCCCCTGAAACCTCCTTTAGGTCAGGGAGTTTAACTGAGGATAGACAAGAAAAAAACACAAGTTATTCTGGAAAGCAGAGTTACTACTCTCCCCCAAAGCCAATTTCAACTTTTTTTTTTTTTAACTTGACACCTGAAAGTATTTGACCTGAAATAAGTAAAGCATGACCAGAAAACATGACAAGGACATTTCTGCAATCATTCTGAGAACAACCTATATATGAAAGTGTAAAATAGACAGAATAGTTTAAATTCCAGTCCTATACTTTATTAATAATTCTTTTCTTAGCATGACTGTTGTCTAAACATTACTGGTTGACCATCGATTTATATTCAGTTCACTCTCCCTGCCAACAGGTGAAGGCAACAGCCCGGGCTGAGGGCCAGCTAGCTAGAAGCAAAATTGCAGAAAAAGACCTGGACAACAAATTAGAGAGGATTGTCAGCGTGCCCTTACAGCTATTGAAGTTTGCTGCATACTGGGCTGTACTGACAAGAGTGTAGCTAGCAGATCGATGAAAGTGATTTTTCAATTTGGGAGACGGCATTCAGAGTGCTGTGTCCAGTTTTGGACTTCCCAGTACAAGACAGACATTCACATATTGGAGCAATCTCGCAAACAGCCACCAAGATCGCTGCGGGCTGGAGAACATCATGTATGAGAAGAGGCTGAGAGACTGGGTTTGTCCAGCCTGGAGAAAATATTGCTAAGGGAGAACCTTATTGCTGTCTACAACTACCCGATGGAAGCATGAAGAGAAGACAGACTCAGACTCTTCTGTATGATGACAGGACAAAAGGGAAGAGATGCAAATTAAAGAAAAGGAAATTCTCATTAGATATTAAGGGAAAAAAAAAGTTCACCATGATGGTGGTGAAACATGAAAACAGGCTTCCCAGAGGGTTGATGGAATCTCCGTCTCTGGAGATAACCAAAACTTGAATAGACAAAGGTAAGAGCAACCTGATCTAATTCCGAACTTAGATCAAACTTCAAAAGTTGGCCATGTCCTCAGCTGGGGCTTGAGCTAGATGACCTCTTGCGGTCCCCTGAAACCTAAGTTATATTTAAGTTTATGATTTATTCAAACAACTGAAGAAGCATTACTAAATTGGAAGAGCAGCATTTCACAGCACAAATAACTATCAAGGCAATGGAGACCATGCAACATCAGCACCTTCATACACAGGGAAATGCAAAAATCACTGCCCAACAGACAGCTCTGTCCACAGTTGAACTGCGTGCCGCAGAAAGTGAGCTTTAGACTTACCGAAGTGGCCACTGTGCTTTATAAACAGTTCAGTTACACTGTAGGCAATAGTGGTTGCAGGAGGAATTTCAAGGATCACACTAGCACCCTTCATCACACTTTCATTTTCACTCACTGAAACCTAGAGGAGAGATTTATTCACTGTTTATCTGATTCAGCTATTGCGTAGCTTAAACACAGAATTAATTAAGGGGGAAAAAATACAGAGAAAGAATGTGCTTTATTCTCCATGATGTCTAACCAAAGCACATGTTACATTTGACATCTCTGAAAGGAAGTAGATGAGCAGCAAGGTAGAAGCACAACGCCAAGAGCAGCTCTCAAACGCTTAGCTGCCCTGTCCTAGCACAAAGTTGAGCTCCCGCTGCAGCATTTGCCACACATGAAACACTGGGTCACTAGGAAATAGGCACTCACTTCAGTATCCTGCCCTGCCCTCTTCTATCCTGACCCCCTTTTTGCCCAGCTGGACACTGGTACCAGGAAGGTGGCACTTCCACAGAGGGCTGTTGAACTGCAAATCTCAGATTTCTGCTACTGGAGACACCCTGTACACAGAAGTGATTAATCCGCAGCTTTAAAAAAAACCTGACAATGAATGAGCATATGCTTTAATTTTTGGTAATTCTTTCTCAACTCATAGGCAATTTTTCAGATATTCCCATAATGCAGTTAATCTCCACTCCCATGACTGAGAACAAATAGCTTCTCAATAAATACTAAAACTCAGTAGACACTGCAAACATTTTTGATGAATGATTACTTGGCTTTTCAAATAAATTTGTTTCAGCCGTGCTTTCTGCTCTTCAACTTTCACTGAATTCTTGTATGCTTGTTTTATGTCCTGTTGTAGGCAGGATTCAACATAGAAACTGAATCACAATTTGACAGTATCGATGGAAACCACATTCCAGGCTCACACTGAAAAATGGCATCTTTTGCCAGTGAGGCAAGGGAAAAAACATTTTATCTTTCTGAAGTTTCACAACTACGCAGTGCAGCGAGTTCAACATGTTAAGGGAGAGAGTTCAACATGTTAAGAACGCACGAAAAATACTTCGAAGTCTATTTGGAGAAATCATAATTTCTTCTCAGATAATCTGCATATGTTCTACTCCTCGCAGATTTTTTAATAACTTTTACCTTTACTGTTTTTGTACTGCATCCAATCGCACCGCTGATTTTTTCTTCTGTCTGGATATGTTCAGATATTGTACACTTCTGAGTTGTTATTATCTTTTCTGTCAAGATGCACAGCACTTCATGTTTTCTTTCTATTACTTGTTGCAGTAAACTACTGTTTAGATTTATTGTTCTGAAAAAGAAAAGAAGCCATTAACAAGATAAAGACTAGAATTGCGAAAAAACATTTTCTTAATTGCTTGAAGAAGCTTTTATTGTAAAAACAACAATGGTTTCTGTATGAGCAGTCTCCTTAAAATTATTATGTCCTCTTTTGTTATTTGGCAGCAGTAAATATCTGTATTCCACAGTAAGCCCCAACACATGTATTGAATTCTTGATTCCTTACTCTGAGCAAAACCAGCAGTTGTCTGGCTACTTTCTAAGCAAAAAAAAAGCAAGGGGGAACTGAAGACAACTTTAAGCTTCCAGCGTAGTATGAAAACAACCAGCCAGGATCGTGGGTGCTGGACTGAATCCTCTGCTACCGTGAACTCACGCTGACATTAGCGTGGCTGTGGCAGGGGATGCCGGTTAACCATTCTCTTCAGTCTCACGTTAGCACAAAGCGTCACTCAGTCAATGGGTCACATCTTGCAGTCTTTACTCAGAAGAATCATTTCAACCAAAAAAGTTACCAGGGAGTACAAACAAAAGACCTGCGCTCGTGGTCCATATTAGGCACTGCCTGTGGCCTAGCACACTACTGCATATATTGTGCGTGCACAGACACATTAAAAATACCTGTAATAGCATAATACATAATAAGCATGTAATATAATAGTAGTATCCACATATCACAAAGCTCTGCTTAAAAAAAAGAGTGAAGTTGCAGTCAAGCTACTGAAAGTTAGGAAATATATAGCAAGCAATCTTCTGGTCTCCTCAGTTTCTTTGTAATCCAGCCCCACTTTTCCTTACAATAGTTCATGGTTTTCTCTCTCTTACCTGACCAGATCAAGTTCCATTTCTTCCCCCTCCTTTTCATTCATCTCAGCCTTGTCCCACAGCCAGCCTGCTCACCAGCCCCACTTCATGTGACTTTCTCTGCTGTCTTCTACCCTCAGGTGACACCAGCTGTTCAGGGCTCCCAGCCTTAGTCTCCCCTCCTTCTCACAGTTCATTGTTACCACTTTCCAGCCATCTGGCCAAACACGGTCTCATTTACCTCCTTGTCACCATTCAGTCCTGTCACCCCTGTCTTTATACGTCCTTCTACCTGTCGCAGGTGTGCCATCAGGTGCTTCTCAACATGGGATCCTTTGCACCCAAGTGCTGATGTTCAAACTCCTGAACTAGGACAGCTCGAGGCAACCACCACTAGGAACGCAGGTTTGGCCTCTGAAGGCACATGTGGAGGCAAAGGAGTGCCCTGACACGCTGCTGTCAAATTCTGAGTAACCAGAATTTCTCCTTGAGGGACAAACAGCACACTAAGAGTGATGCCTCAATGCCAACCTTCATAGCTTGCTATGGATCTGTTTCAGTGTTCCCTTAAACTCTGAACTGGCTGAGTGGGATCAGCATTGACCAAGTACTTCAAAGGGCTGGACAAGAAAACAGAGAAGATTTTATGGATTCTGGGACTGGAGAATATTACTGAAAAAACCCACCTGCTATAAACTCCTGTGTTATTCATCCATATAACCTCACAATTTACAATTAATGACCAGGACTCTCACAGTCAAAAGAAAAATTAACTGTAGGAGGGACCTCAAATCTCTAACCTATGCCTCCAACTTAACTAGTCATCCCTACTCCACATCATAACTCAGCGTGCGTTTAAATGCTGCTGGAGATATTTCTAAAGTTAGGTTCTTCTTAGAATGAGAAGAACAAAGAAAGTGAACTCCAAGAAACAGTAAGACAGGATTATTTTCTAAGAAAAGATGGCAAAATTCACTACCTTGTCTTCTGGGGTGTTAACAGACTTTCTGGTAACAGTTAAAGCAACTTCTTAACTGTATTTAATTGATTAAAATGTGTGAATTATATTATACTTTTGCAAAATACTGATTGGAGGTCCTCAGATGAGATGTCGTATTTTCTATGAACAGATAACTCTAGCAAGACAGTTGGAAGATTAAAAGATTGCTATCCTGGCTCAAGTTATTCAGTCTTTTCTCCTCCCTTTTACTGTAAATCACTATTCATGGGGCTAAATGGCAATTCCCCAAAAATATGACAGAAAGACATGTCTGACTCTGCTTTATTTAAATCGAGATATCTCCACTTTTAATTAAAAAGTTTTAGATTTATTAGATTCTGGAGTTTTGGATTTATGCAGTCTGTATAAGTCTGAAGTCAGCTTGGTTCTTTATTAAATTAAAAATATCCTGAGGCAATTTTTGATCTTTGGGGAGTTACATGCTTATATGAAAGTTCAATCAGTTGGAATGAACTGTCTGAAAACCTTAAAGTTGATTGTTTAAACAAGGGAAAGAAAATACCTCTGAAGCAATGCAGCAGTCACTAGAAAGCACCTCCAAACATTCCTGAGATTATTAATATAACTTTTTTTTTTTTTGGCAAAGCCATGCTTTATGCTTGGAATACAACGAATCTTTGGACTAAGCAAAAAACTGAAGAAACGTCAAGCAATCACAAACATTGCTGCTCTTAGAAGTGTCTGCCAAACCACAGCTATTAGTTACCACAATAACAGACCATCAAGCCGATCACATACTTCACAATAGTTATTTATGATTCTGAAGAGGTGTACTAAGCACCTTGAAAATACAACTTAATGCACTAAGAACTTGCGATTTTAACATTCGACCTAAGCAGCCACAGGGGAAGAAATACAATGAAGAAGCACAAAAGCAATTTGTCCTTTGCTTTCATATGATGTAATTTTTGCCTGCTTTAGAGGATGACAAACTCACCAGATACCCCTAAAAGCTAGAGCAAAAGAAACAAAACAATCAAAGGTAAAAAAATACAGATTAAACAGAGATTTTCTGTTTCTGAACGACTGTTAGCATAAGCAGCATACAGAACATGATTTAACTCTACACAAATGAATGACCAAAACAGTTAAAGAGACTTTTTCTGCCATCTACTTCTACAGTATTCTGCCTGAGATGGGACTGGCTCAGACCCCCACACACTCCTGGCGTTGAGGTTCAGGTGCAGAACTAACAGCAGAGCGGCAGAGCAAAGGAGTCAGAAGACACAGATAAACTTGCAAAGAGGTGCAGCGAAGAAGTTTCTGAGGCAGCTCTGGGTGAGCACTGGAGGCGACGCAGCCACACTACCACCATAAGGGCACAGAGCCACCTGCTTCGGTCACTGATGCAGCGCTGCCACCGGCACTGTGTCTCGGAGCTAACCCGGGGGACCGTGCACAGAGCTGCACTGTGTGGCAGAGACACAGCCACGGCCTCAGCCCCAAGATTCAAGTGACGTCAGTGGGATGTGTCCAACTGAAAAGCTGGCACAAATGCTCTTCTCTTCCCACAAAGTTTAGTGAGGGAATCCCACTGGACACTGGACTCAGAGCGTTAAAACACAAACCCTTACCAACAGCTACTAATACCTTTTCTTTTAGGACAACACAGTTAAATGCTCTCCTTTAGGCTTCTGGCACTGATCATAAAACCCCTTCGACTCTAGGGTTGTTTGTGGGCACATCACAGGTTATCAGTGGGGCACAGCCTGTTGAAGGCAAAACGTGCTCTTCTCAGTGATTCAAACAGGAGACAACATGAGGTAAGCAAATACCCAGCTTATCTAAATTATCATTGAAAATAGCTATCAAGAGCAAACGTAACAGGGTTAAAGTCTGACAATCAGGGCAGGGATTAAAGCATTGCAGGGCAATGGCTGCTGAATCTATGAGTGGATTTTTGCAAGAGCATTTTGCTAGCATAACACACTGAATATATCAAGGAGATATCTGAATAACAAGAGATGGCTGAGTTAAATCCGTGAGAATACATACATGCAAGCAAATTAATTGCATTGCCTTTTTTTTGGGTGGGGGGTGTTTTAGGATTCTACGTTTCAGGGATTTTCTCTCTGCTCTACAACCATCACTCTGAACCCTCACGGATCTTGTGTGACCTGTATTACATCACTGTACGCCTTCCCACCTTGAGAATCTGAGCTGAAGTACTCAAAAGTAACACTATATAAAACACAATGAGATGTTGGTTTGTTAAGTCCCATGATCAACACACAGGGTATGAGCCTGTATAAATAAAGATCATTTAAAAGATAAGGATTATGGGGTTTTGTTCGACTGTTTGTTCTGCTTAAATAACCTTCCCAAGGTCAATGATTTACTAGGCTGGAAGCTCTACAGCTCAAATGTGAACAGAAAAGAATTTGAGTTTTGGTGTCTCTCTCTCTCTCTCCACATTTAATTGGATTAAACACTTCCACACTCCTGTAATGCAAAGGCTTCCTTCACTTTTATTCAACCTTCTTCTTGCCTGAGGAAAGCAGTGGAGAACAGAGAGGGGCAAAGGTAATTTGCTGCAGACTGGAAGCAAAAAAGAAGGGAAAAAGACAGAAACAAATGGAAGGCAAGAGGAAACAGACAACGCTTGGCAATAGAGCAGGCTCTCGCAGTTAAAGGAGACAGCAGGAGCCTCCTCTAAACCCCACAGCTGAGACTGAGAGTCTTTCCTTCAGGTGCAGAATCTCTGACCGGACCATGCACAAAGGAGGGGGGCTAGCACCACTTCTCATCAAATCCTGTCTAGTCTTCTCAGCAACCCACCCCACAAATCCTCAAACTGAAGTGCTTGGCAATTTACTACGAATACCAAAAAGAATGGTTACGGCTGTGAGTACTCTCCATCCTCACATTGAAGTCAGCACTGCTGCCTACCTGCACAATTTCACTAGTTCAAACTACTCACGAGTGAAAAACCTTTTCAGTCCTGTACTAGGTGGGAAATGTCACCTCCTCTCCCAGCTGCAGAGACATGGGTGGCCCACTCTCACAGCCTCGCCCAAATGCAACTTCTGCCATAACATCTATGTGACCAACTTCAAAACATCTCTCACTGCTCGGTCAGAATTCCTCAGCTTGTTCAGTCTTCTCCACTTCATTTATAATGCTGAACAGTCTGATGTCTTCCATACAAATGCTGCTTGCTGCATAGTGAGGGCCTTCACCTCGCTTTGATCCTTGTCTAATAGAGACCTGTACATACAGTGCCATGGAGTAAAATCCACCAGACCTCACTCTGCCACTTTCCACTAAGCACAGATGCATAGTATTTCTTTTGTAAATCCATTTCAAATATAACCTCTCTGACCTACTTCTTACAGTCACACTGGAACACAGTACCTGCTATAGTCAGCTTCTTGGTAACATTCCACAATTTTCCCTACAGAATACCCGGACAATGACTTCATAGAACATCTTCCCCAAGAATGCCAAAGACTTTTGAGAGTGCAAGTGACAGATAGCTCCTCTATTTTCTATTTGGCATCCTCCTTATTTTTTAACTCACAGACATACACAATTTATTTTATTCAATCCTATCTCATAACATTCTGTGACTTCATACTACCCATGTAGCACCTGTGGTAGAAAACTGAATGTTTTGCTCATCACACGCATAAACGCTCAAGGAGTTTTAAAGAATAAATAAAAAAATGTGCTGAATTTCCACTGTACTCTGATTAGGAACAGGCACCTATTATTGTCTCAGTGAATAACTGAGATAGTGGACAATAATTGAATCAATGAAAGTGCATATTAAAGCGCAATATGCAATAATGTAAAAATATCTTTCAATCATGCTAGAGTATACCACTAATAACACTTACCCTATTTTTCTAATATGCTAATCGTACAGTTAGGAATCATTCACATGAAACGATGAAAGTGTGACAGGCAAACCTTTCTGCAGCTGATGGGGACTGACTGCTGCCACTTGGTCCTATTTCTTTCTCTATGCTGTCACTGTCCTCTCAGAACTTCTGTTTCATTCACCTAACACAACTTAGTGAAACAGTAAAAACAAACAAGCGAATTTGTTAATATATGAGAACTAGAGATTATAACCTCCTCATAATCCTTTTCACTGGAAGGGAGAATACAGAATGGTTGAGGTTGGAAGGTCATCTGGTCCAAGCCCCTCCACCTTCTCAAGCAGGGCCACCTAGAATCACGTCTCCATGGAGGGAGACTCCCCAACCTCTCTGGGCAACCTGTGCCAGTCCTCGGTCACACTCACAGTGGAAAGTGTTTCCCGATGCTGAGAAAGAGGCTCCTGTGTTGCGCCCATGGCCTCCTGTTCTGTCACTAGGCAACACTGAACAGAGCCTGGCATCCTCTTCGCATCCATCCTTCAGGTATTTATATACATTAAAGATTCCCCGAGCCTTCTCTTCCCCAGGCTGAGCAGTCCCAGCTCTCTCAGCCCTTCCTCAAATGTGAGGTGGTCCAGTTGCTTCATCAACTTCGTGGCCCTCCACTGGGCTCTCTCCAGTATGTCCATCTCTCCCTTGTAACTGGGGAGCCCAGAACTGGACACAGTACTCCAGGTGCAGCCTCACCAGTGCTGAGCAGAGGGCAAGGATCACCTCGCCCAACCTGCCAGCACGTTCCTCATGCAGTCCAGGATACCACTGGCCTTCTTTGCAGCAAGGGCACATTGCTGGGTCGTGTCCAACTTGATGTCCACCAGGACCTCCAACTCCTTTTCTGCAAAGCTGCTTTCCAGCCAGTCAGCCCATAGCACGTACTGGTGCCTGGGGTTGTTCCACACGCAGAACTTTCCACTCCCCTTTGTTGACCTCCATGAGGTTCCCACCAGCCCACCCTGTTGAGGCCCCTCTGGATGGCAGCACGACCCTCTGGGTGTATCAGCCACTCTTCCCAGTTTTGTGTCATCAGAAAACTTGCTGATGGTACGCTCATCGAATGAAGACGAATGAAGATGTTAAACACAACTGGACCCGGTACTGTCCCCTGGGGTACACCATTAGTCACTGGCCTCCAGCTAGACTTTGTACCACTGACCAATACCTTCTGGTTCCAGCCATTCAGCTCACTGCCTGCTCATCCAGCCCATACCTCATCAGCTTCTCTATGAGGATCTTATGACAGACAGTACTGAAAGCCTTAAAATAGAAGATGGAATATACTCTTAAATCCATAGCAATCTCACTGAGTTAAAAGCACAGGACTCTGATCTGGAATCAGTATGTTACAGTACGCTGTGAAATAGCAAGCAAAATATAATATGAAAAGCAAGAATAATGTAAAAGAAAATATGCTGCGTTTATATACCTAAAAGTACCATTTAACTTTATTTTTTTATTGTATATTATGTTAACGTGTTGCGCATTTCCAATGTCATTCCTTCCGTAAATCAGGAACGATCTTATCCTGCATCCTTCAGCCATCATCCCTTTTCAGAAAAGGAGAGCCAATGTGGCTTCTGGAATCGAATTAAAACATTAGTAGGATTCTCCTTCAGAAGGTTCACATAAGTGACAGGAAACCGATTTGCTGCCACTCAGCACTGCCAGCTTGTGGCACCTTGAAGACTCACATGACTTCGTTTAGAAAGCATATCGGCTTTGACTTTTTTTTTTTTTTTTTTAGAGTTTTCTGCTATTTATCTGCAACATTGACTTAAACAGCCTAATACAATACCAACACTTTAAGATGCAACTTAATTAGGCAATATATGTAGAAACAACAAATGAAACAATAATTCATCAAACAAGCACAAGCAACGTATGTCATTAGATGAAATCAAGAACACTTAGCTGACTCGCATCTCACAAGGACTGAGGGGTAAACATCCTCTTAGCACCATAAAGCTTCGCGTCCAAACATCACTAACTTGTAGGCACCAGCACTCCTGAATGCTGAATTCCTGAATTCCACACAATGCTCCATGAACAAGACAAATGCTAGAGGCTTGGACACAATGCATCATAAATCACAGAATATTTATGAATGAGTAACTGGAATTTCATTTGTAAGGCAGTGCCACAATTTTCAGTGTGCCTTGGCATTATGCTGAAGAAAAAAAAAAAAGAATTCTGCTATCCTTATCACTTTCAGTGACCTGGGAGAAGCCAGACTGACCGGGTATCAATTATACACTTTGCATCGTAAGCCTCAATAAGCTACGAGCATCTAAGAACTAGCTCCTTGTACAAAGGGGACACACACATTAACCTCATTTGCAGTTATATTTAGAACAGTGTAGAGCTACTGATTTTCCAAACTCAAAAGAAGATATTTGTAAGTATTTAGTTACGTTCAGGATGATAACCTGTGCTGAAGCAAATTTGATTTGCTATGGGAGGATCATTTGTTTGAACTGGGTAGTTAACTTACTGCAGAAAACTAAGTAAAAGCTTACTGATCTAAATAGAAGTTACTCTAGTTCGGTTTTCTATAGGACTCTTGCCTAGTGCTAGAAACAAGATTCCAAATCTTGACTGACACTATTTTGCTGATACTACGTGCATGCTGATTTTACACACATTTAGCCCAGTATTTTCTGCTTTTAATAAGGCATTTAGTACAAAGACAGCAAGGTGCTTTATTGGAATAAGTTTGTTGAGTTGCGAATGCTCACGATAAAAAGAACAGCAGCCATTTGTTCCTGTGCAAATGGAGAATTGATTATTTCTAGAACATCAGTGTATCTAAAGAAAACTTACACTGCTTCTGACAACTTCTGCACTGATAACAAAAACCTATCATCTTTATCTTCAGAGCATCAGCAAAGGCTATTAAAATGTATTACACCACCTCCTAGAGATCTAGGGTACAACACCGTCACAAGTGAACCACCCTCATCTCCCGTGAGTCAGGACCTGCAACACAGAGCAGACTCCTGACTTGTCAGCGAGTTGCCAAGTAGGCTTTGGTCCACGACTGTCTTACTGCAAGATTAAATCAATCCCATTTCAGAGTAGAACAGGAAGTGTTGCATATCTTGCAAAATTAAGATTACAGTTCAGAAAATCTGGGGTTTTCCCCTCAAGTTAGTACAACATATAACAGCGAGGAACAGATCTATAAACTATTCTGTGTTGAACTGCAATGAACATGCATGGGCTATGCTTGCTCCCCTTGCTCTCCTTCAACTTCAAATAATCCAATTTTCCAGCACAATTGCTCACACACACACAAAATTATAAAGCACGCTTACAAGAATACTGGTAGTTCTGAATTCAGTTTCCACAGCATTTGCCCTGTAACATAGAGAAACCAATCCTTTTTTTTTTTTTTCCCCCAGACTGTTACCTCAGTACAGTCCTCCAAAGAAGGATTTGACCTTTGTTCCCCATGGTAATTCATGCAAATACGTAAGATGAAATTGCAGAGATATGTTCTCAAAACGAAAGGGAAAGGTTTGATCATCAAGCTCTCAAAATCTGGAAATTTTCATCTTGGTATATATGATTTATCACCTGAAAATGACAGCTTACAATAAAAATAGTTCTCCAATTATGGCAACACTACAGAATCAACTGTTCAGTGACCACAGCTGGCCCAAGTCTTTTCAGCTCAGTAATCTTTCCTGGCCACTACAATGCCCACAGTAAAAACATACCTGTCCTTGACGTCTTTCATAAGTTGCTGCAAGTCAATCTCCTGCTTCCTCAGGTTTCCAAATGAGGACTTGTTTTCCACATAGCCCTTCCCTCCAGCTCCCAGGCTGATCTTTCCAAATGAAGTTTCCACAATTCCTCGAGCAAAATCTTCAAACTTCCCCATATATTTTGCAAAGTCAGACTCCACAATTACTAGGAAAGCAATAAAAGTAATTTCTACCTGTGAAAAGAAGTGCTGAAACAGTCCCGAAGTGACTGGAAAAACAGAAACTTACAGAAAATACGACAAGTTTCTGAAGGCAAGGAACAGTACCAAGCAGGCAAATAACAAAATTTACAGCTCTGCAACTCTTACTTCTGATTCCTCCGTATTTTCATCATCTTTGCTCCACTATCTTTTATATTTTGCCATTTTATGAAAACCTAAAGTGACTGAAATGCTGAGTTCAAATGCTATTGAAGATTTACAAAGAATGATTGAAACTTACTTCAGCTACAAGGAAAAATTACAAAGCAGACCTGCTTATAAAATAGGGTTAATATTTTGCCATTATCTTGACAAATCTCATATAGGCCTGTCCCAAAGCTCGCTGAAAACCAGTGGAAGCATCTAATTGGCTTAAACCAACTCTGAATCTTATATAAACCAAAAAACTGACTCAGAATCAGCTGATCTTCCAAGCCAGCTACAACTGAAATCTAAACTTAGGGACTTGTCTATTTTCCTGTATGGAATTATGACGTGCCCAGAAATATGGGATTCTGGATCATTAATCCTAAAACCTGGTTAGGACAGCTGCAGCTGGATGAATAAAGAAGTACAAGGGTCAACCATTTTTTAACAGTCTGTGCAAGAAGAAAGGAAGCAGTTGTAAAATTTGCTTGGCCTTGCCTGTGCAAGCATTCCCTGGACTACGGTCACCGACAGGACACTGTTTATCCAGTGTTTTTTGATCTGGAGCACAGTATAGTTTCACACTACTATCACATACTGGAACCCCCCAAAAATATTCTAGGGAAGCTCCTGCAGCTGCACACAGCACTGTTGCTATACAGTAGGACTGTACGGCTCGACAACCTTCAGCACTCACTTTCAGTGGTCTACCTAAGCGTTATTTTTTGTAAACAAACATTTATTACTACTGGTTTTAGTTAAAAGAACAGTCAAGTGAGAAAAGACCTAGTCATCTCATTTCCACGGATGGAGAACACTTCAGAGCATTCCTCTGAAAGGAGCCCTCTAGTAACAAGATTGAGAATAACAACAAAAAGAATGCAAAATCTAATCTTGTTTATCTGCAGTAACAGTGCTGCCCGAGTATGGCTTTACCTGGTTTTATCGGTTTGTCTCCGGTAAGCACATCATTCAGGGTGACTGTCAAGAAATGATACTTAGGCTTCTGCCAGCACCAGAATTTCTTCCTCTTCGTAACTAAGTTCAGAAGTTGCAGCTTGTCTGAGGCATTCAAGTGGGAGACAGGGATCAAGTCACCTCCACTGTCAGTTTCTCTCACAAAATTCTTGGTTGCTTTTGCAAACATCTTCGGGAATCAATTAAAGCCTGAAAGAATACATCGGTTTTTCAACAACTACAGTTCTAAAGTATAAATATTTACATTGTCACTCTATGAAGTTCTTCATAGTATTGGTATTAATGCAGGAACAGCTACAGTTTTCACTCCATTTTCTTGACTCGGAGCTGGGAATCGTGACAGTTCAAACCACTTATCCAAAAGTAAAAAAGTTTTCACAGTAACAGTCAAAAGAATTTTAGTTAAAATTTTAAATAAGGAACAGGGAATAAGCAAAGAACAATGCACTGCAGACGCGATATGCGAGGCTTAAACATTACAATAACAATACATGAAATTTATGATCATGCAGATAACGAAGAAAGAAAATAAATGTGTGAGAAAATAAATATTTCAATCTACAGCTGAAAAGTTCCTTCAAGGAACAATCACAGGCAATTAATCTGCTAGGGAGGATAAAACTTACAAAGCTTACCTGAAATTCTAAGAAAAAGCATCTACTAATGAGCACCCCGCAGAGACCGGCTGGGATGAGGAGAGCAGAGTCCTCCTTTTATTACCTAACATAAAATTATCTTACTCCATATACGGTAATGGGGTATTATTCACACAAATTATCTTGGTCTTTTTAATAGTGAGTAAACACATATAGCGATAATAAAAATTATTCTATAAAAAGCAACAAATATTTGTGCTGGCATCTTTGTGACTAAGCTTTGGTTTTGAACTACGCCCCTGGAAAGACCAAATTAATTTTTTTCTTTCTGAACCTTTTTACCTTCAATGTTTTCTAATTTTCTATTTTCCATTAGCATAACTACAGCTAAATTGAACATATGTTCTTTGCAACTGTTATTTGTACCTGCTAAACAGCTACATACATTATCTTATTCTAGCTTTTAAACATCTTAAATAAAAAAATATTGGCATCTCTTATTGTGTACGGTTTCCTTTATACCAAGCAATGCATTTTGCTGTATTTACAAGGAACTTTTTCAAAATGGGAAAGTGGCTAAACTCACAGGAGAAATGGTAAAAATGACCATTCACAAGTGTTAACCACACAATTCCAATAAACTAAGTTTTGATCTCTAAAAAAATCTAATCTTTTTTAGTTTTTCAACTCTGTGTTATTTGATCTAATGATATTTCCAGAATTAAATCCATTTTTTTTAAAGTTGGCAGCATTCCTTTGAATCCCCCAGCTGACACTGACTGGAAAATACAACTAAGATCATAAGATACCTTAGTTGGGTATCCACATGCTCATGATTAATTACCTGTCTTGCTCTGCAGAGATGTTAGATTTGTCATTTACAAATACAGGCCAGAGTAAATTAGAACAGACTTCAAACAAAAGCTGATATGGCAGTGGGCACTCAGGATTATTGAGAGAAAATGGAAAATTGACTAGAAATATTAGTGGCTGGACCACAGGCCATGTTTTAGTAACAGTTGGAGGACAGGGGAAAAAAACCCAACTTGTTGCAGATGGGAACTTACCTTTCTATTAGCTTTTCTCAAATCCCATTTCAGATAATATTTCACACAGTATTTACCAATTCATGTTGAGGTATCTACCTTCTCATGAAACCCCTATGGCCTACTGTTAGTTCTCTACGTAAGCAAGTAAAGAGTGTTTCCAACACCACCTGCATGGAAAGGATTTGAACAATGTCAAATTTTTATAACATTTTAATGAAGAGTCTTCCGGGGCTTTCATTGTAATTGTGGCTGGAACAAACCTGCAGCACAGCCCCAGCTATATACACTGGGAATATTTCCACTGACTTTCTTGTTCTCTGACCTTTTCCTAAACACTGAACTGAGATTGATTTTTTGCATTCTTAAATTTCTCCTCCTTAATTTCCCCGGTTTTAATTTCAGTGAGAACACTTTAACAGAATAAAAATGCAGTTCTACTGCAGCAGAAAAAAAAACAAACACCACCCACCCCCCCCCCCAAAAAAAAAACCAACAAACAAAACCAAACCCCAACAGCCAAAAAAACTAGTTTTCTTTTTCCCTGGGACTCCTTTTGCATGACTTCATATTTCACAACCAACCAGATGACTGATTTGTAATGGAGGGGACCAGCAAGAAAATTGTCATCGCCTGCATCAGCTGCTCTTCCCCAGCTTAAACTTTTTCAAACATTTTTGTGCTTTATATGACTGTTCACTCATCCTGATCCCATTCCCACGTACCCAACTCACATGGGTATAGCCTCTGAAAAGAAAAAGGCCCACCAATTTCTGAGTTTACAATAAAACAAATCAGAAAAAAACCACTTCCTATGATTTGGCATTGTTACACACTCACTAAATCTCATGAGACTAACTATTAACACCATTCTGTAAAACTTCCGATTCATGGGGGTTTGTCTTCACTCGTAGTCACTACACTTTTGACATCCAGGAAAGACCACATAGTGCTCATGCCGAGACTCACCAGGCAGGAGAGATGGGACTGTCTTCACCCTCACAGTGACAACATCAGTGGCTGCCACATGTTCCTGTGCTGGAAATGTCTTTGTAGGGAGCATATTTGCTGGTGCAGCTGTACCTGCAAAGCAAGAATATTCTATCCAAATTCCTGTTTATGCCTCTTTGGATATAGCGCCTTTAACACAAATTCTAAAATGCACCCAAATATCTTGTTTCACTAGTTCACAAAACAAAGATGTGGAGCAATTGAACATGCCCTTAGCCAACATCAGGGAGCTAATACAGCTACCAGGGTCAAAGTAACCCTGACGGAACAGACATGGAGTGGTTACGGACACTGCATTAAGAAAACTTTGCCTTTGGAGTTTCTTCTTCTGGAAATTTTGTTAGAGCTGTGCTTGGCTTGGCAAAATTAAAAGGGAAGGTATCAAAGCTGATAGGAAAAGCCTGTCAGAGTGAATTCACTCCTGCAGAACGATAGCTTGGCGTGAAAGCAGAAAAGGAGGGAGGAGTACCTTCCTTGCCTACCGAGAAATTTAAAAATAGCCTGAACCCAGGCTCCGGTAGGATTATTCAAGGAAGAGAAAGATGAGATCAAGTGAAGATATTTACAACAACTTCATTGTTTACTTAAGCAAACAAACCTTACCCTGCTTCTTTCCTTTATCACAGCTCCCTAACTCAATATAGCAGGACGTTAGATCCAAAGAAACATTTTGTGAATAATCAGTGTTTACCTTTGTCAGCGCAAAAGCAAGCTCTCAACGGTTGCCTGGTATTTCTTACATTCTGTATACACATACACTGACCTTTACCAAAACAAAAAAAACAGCAAAAAAAAAAAAGCTTTTTTTCCCCCCCATTTACCATAAGATTACCCAGCACGCTGGGTGCGGCACTCAGGGAATTTGGGAAGAGGGCGACAACTGGATCGCCGAATGTCAGTCAGCACATCCCTTGCCAATCCAAGTTGTAGGGAAAGACAACCCCTGAAGGCCGGGGATGGCCACGCAGGAGCCGCCGAGTCAGAGGCGCTGTGAGGCACCAACTCTGCCGTGCAGCAGCGGTTAACGGCCCCTGAATCCTAATGAAGTCGGAGTTTACGCCGAAAGGCAACCCGAGTGGGGAAGCGATGACAAGCAGGACGTGTGTTTTATTACAAAACCTTATAGTTATTTCCACCCCCCCTTTCTAGCTAATTTAAGTTAAAATGCAGCTATAAAATATGCCAATGCGCAAAGCCTAGCAGGGATGCTCGCACAAACGAAGGTCAGTGCTGGAACGCGCGTGGTCCCCGAAAACGCATCCAGTAAATTTTAGCCCCCCTCTTTTGTGCCTCGAGGCCTCCGCACGTGTGCCGCCAAAGACCCGACGCCGCACACCGCCCCAGCGGCTCGATGCACCCAAGAGGGACGTGGCACCCTTTCCCCGGGCCGGCGGCTGCCGTGCTGAGGCAGAGGTGCCAGGCCGCCGGGAACAGGCCCTTGTCCATGGCGGACACAACAGGCCGCCTCACCCGGACCCGCGCTCAGGCGGCCGCCCCGATCCCCCTCACACGCTGCTGCGGCCCCGCCGCGCCAGGCTCAAACCCCTCTCAGAGCCACCACAGGTGGAACTGCCGCCGTTCAGCCGCCTTTTCCCCTCCCCGGGAAGCCGGGGGGGGGGGCGCGCACAAGCGCGACAGGGAAGGAGAGCGGAGCTGCGGCAGTCAGCGAGGCGGCCGCAGCGGCTTCTCCTGAGGGCGGTGACAGGGTCGGGTCGGGCCGGGTCGGGCCGGGCGGCGGTGGGGCGCACGGCGCGCCGAGGCCCAGCTCCGCCGGCGGGACGCGGGGGGGGGCTCAGCCCGCCGGCAAGGGAGGAGCGGCGGTAGCCGGAGCCCCTCAGCGGGCGCTGGGGAGGGCGGGCATGGCCTCCCCGGGCCCGCTCCCGTTACTCACGGCTTTCCCGGCGATCCCCGCCGCCGGGCCCCGAGGATGCGGCGAGCTCCGCCCGCGGGGTGTGCCGAGCCGAGGCGCGGTGCGAAGGGCGAAGCTCAGCGAGGAGCTGGGCGGGGTGGAGGGGAGCCGTGACAGGGCAGGGGGTTTCTTTCCGGCGCCATGGTGCGGCGAGGGGCGAGGCGGGGGGAGGCGCCGCCGCCATATTGCCGCGCAGGGTCGCCGCCCCACCACAGGGCCGCGGGCCGAGCCGCTGCCGTTGTCCGCCTGCAAAACCCCGGGGCAATTTCTACTTCCCTCGCCGCCCTTCCCTCCCGCTTGGCTGCCTGCACCGGGCCGGCCTCATCTTCCCCGGGGGTTTGAAAATCCCGCCGTGAGGTGGCTGCACCCAGGGGGTGTGTGGCCTGGGCGGCCGTGGTGGGCACAGCGCGGTGCTGGGGGCCCCGAGGTCGCCCTGTGGGGCTGCCCTGTGTGGTGGCGCGGTGGCCCTGTGAAGGGATGAGATGGAGGGATTGAGCCTTCCCGCCAGCTCAGCCACGGCATGGGGCAGCTGGTTTGGCATGGTTAATTCCAGTCATGTAACACCGGCAGCTTCTTTGCCTTACTGGTAATTGCCTGGCGGTGATATTTTATGACACAGTTGAAAAGGGAATTTTTCTGACATCCTCTCAAATGCGGCTCGGATCGCCCACGGGCAGAAATGCGGAGGGTCAGGGTCCTGCGTGCAAAATCCGCTGGAAGCGGCAGCCCTGCCGCGTTTGCGGCTGCGGGTTCGCAGGTTTCGGGTTGGCGCTGTCGGCCTTGCGAAGCGGTGGTGGCCCAAACGGGGGCACCCAGGCCAAGGTCCCCCCCACCAAGCCCACGGACCCCGAGCAGCAGCACTGCGGAACATGAGAAGTGTGGTCAATGGAGCGCAGGGCATTCATGAGCCGCAGCATGAAATACTGAGCGCCACCACCGTATCTCAGCCCTTTGAGAACAACGCGATGTCAGAACAAAACAACTTGGTTGTTTATGATACCAAAGGACTCATCAGGTGAGGAATAGATGAGTCTGCAGAAACCCAAGGAGTAATTTTTCAATATAATAAACATCAAAGAAATCTTTTGCAAGTGAACCGTGGCACAGGCCAGGTATTTCCCTTGCGGTTTGAAGAAAGAGCGTTTGAGGCTGCAGGGTATAGTCATAAGTGTCACCTCACCAGATCATAATGGAGAAGCCCCTGGGCTTTGGAACAAAAGGAAGTCAAAAGTTGCATGCCCTTAAATGAACAGTCCTGGGTGAGATGTAATAGTTAATCCATATAGCTAAAGTAGTACTCATTTCTTCCACTCTCTTTACCTACATGCATTATCTAGAACTTCCACTTAATTTCAGTAGGTTTTAATCCACCACCCCTTTCTGATTCCCCCAGGTGACATCCTTAGTGAACCAATGATAAATAGATTTACCTTCGGGGGTTGCACCTGCTTACAGAAATTTGAACGAATAGCCTGAATAGAACTGAGTATCTGCATTTGTGATAATTTACTTTTTATGGACTAATAAAAAAAATATAAAGCTCCATTCTTAGAGCCTTATGCTGAGAAAAAGCACCCACACATCCTCAGGAGATCTCTCTTTAGGATCAGCACTGAGCTACAGAATCGCTAGCTCCGGTAATAAACTCCCACAGTGGCCAGTAATAGCACACGTTTCATCAGCCATCATGTGTTTTTCCAGGGAGTGGCAACGTGTGATTCATTTCAAATGCCAAGTGTCTGCTAAAGCACATTTTGAGAAATCAAGCCAGGAAGTTGCACTGAACCACATTACCATGGAAATATTCATTGGGGAGGGAGGACACAAATTATAACAGTGAAACTTGCTAGTCAGTTTAAGGAGGTTACTGACAGTCGGGTGTACACCGAATACGGGATGCCCGCACCAGGGATATTTACATCTTTTCGAGAAAAATCTTCGGGCAGAAATCTTCTATCCATCTGAAATGCACAAACCAGCATAGGATAGTTTTAAGATGCTTCTCATTAATTAGAAGAGCCAGAAACATAGGTCTGGGTATTACCAAACGGGTTTTGGGCTATGCAGCAATTGGAGTCTTCAAAGACTGTTGTCGAAACTGGCTGCAAACAGGAGTCATTTGGGATTGACCACCCACCTTGAGCCTTCAGTCTTTGTGGAAATGCTCTTTAGGTGTACTGCACAGTCAAAACTCACAGCACACAGTTACTTCATGACCGACTGGGGTGCCAGCAGGGAGAACATCGTATTAGGGAATTACACATTGTGAGTGTGGTCTGTGTTGGGATCTGCCTGCCACGCACTCCATCTTCTGAGCCAAAGCATGAAGCGCATCACTTCTGCATTAGGAGATCGTTCTGCATAACTCCTGCATGAGAAGATCCTCTTGCAGAAAGAGCAGAAGGAGAAAACCAGAAACTGTTGCCTCTGGGACAAACTGGTTTTGGTATGGGACAAGATTTGGCTACCTCATTTAAATAAATGAGACAATCGACGCGAGAACTTCACAGCCACAGCTTAAAAGATGAGTAATACACATAATAAGTGAGTAATAACACAAAAGATAGTAGCCTAAAAGGAAAAAAAAAAAACCAACACAATAGTTGTATACTCTTATTTCACCTCTGTGTGAAATTCCTCAGGCATGATATTAAGGTAAGACATCTTTGAGCAGGCCACCACAAGATGTCAGCATTGCAGAATGGTTATTCTTACCAGGTGCAGAAAAGGTCTGCATCCTATAAGCGTTTGCCGTTAGATGTTTTGGTTTTGTATGATGGCATCATCTGGCCTTATTTTTTTCAACCATTGACAGTAGGGTGTAAGTCCACAATTGGCTGCAAAGGGGAGTTTCTTAAATGGCTATTTTTTTGATCGCTTAAAAGGTTTTCTAAATGCTTTTATGGGGTTGGTATTAACAGCAGTACTAATGGTATATAATGTCTTGTAGCCATCAGTGAGTTGTTTCAGGCTGCATCCAGCCCGGCTAGGAAGCGCTCACTGACATTCAGCCTGTGTATGGACGTGTCGGGAGGTTGCCCAAAGCTCTCTGTTGCTGCATGCTCGGCTTTTCTTACAGCCCTCACACTGCTGGAGAAGGGTCTGCTGGCTTTAGTGCTGTGGAGAAAATGGAAATAAAGTGTGAAACTATTTTGGGCTTCCATTTAGAAAAGAAGGGTATTTGGGGTAGCAAATCTTTTTAAAGGTGTCCAGCAACATAAGCCAAATCACCAGCAAAAGAATGAACTTCTTTTTTGCCCCATTTCCTTTTGCAAGAATAAAAGATCTGAGCGGGGCTTTTTTTTTTTTGGTTTGTTTTGGTTTTTTTTCTTTCTTTCAAATCAACTAACCAGCCTCATTTGTATTTCACATTAAAATTCATCTCCTGTTTTGGTGGGACGCTTGGTAGTTTTCCCCTATGCCATTCAGTCCTCCAAAACATTTCCTGTTGCAAACAACAGCTTTCTCGCTCTCCTGCTGGTGGGGCTGCCATCAGCCCTGCCACAGTGCCAGCAGCGAGTGACAGGCTCAGCAAACAGCAAGTTACTGTGTCCTGCTTTGGGGAGACCCGTGGGAGGGTGGCCAGGAGGGACCATGTGAGCTCAAAGCGGACAGAAAGCCCTTCTGCTGCATTTCCCTACCCGTTCGCGTGAGCTTCTGTCCATTCGGCTCTTGACAGCAGCGATGGGAAGGAGGCATATTTAACGAGCTGAAGATTTTGCCTGTGAGATGAGTTTGGGCGCTATTTAGAGGCTGTATCTGTTTTATTGTCAGGTTCAGCTGTGCTACCCTTCAGGGACATAGATGAGGAAAAGAGAGGTCACTGGCGGATCATTTAGCGCCTCGGAAGGACGACTGGAGAGCGCCACGCTGAGCCACAGGAGGAGGCAGAGGTGTTCAGCGTAACTCAGTATAGCCCGTTTGCTGTAACTCGGCCAGGTCTCGATGCCGCCAGGATTGATGTTGGCATGGGGGGGAACGGGGCTGTATCTGCCTTTCTGCAGTATACGTGTTGTGGCACGGGGTTCCCCTCTGTCACTGTAAAGGCTCTCTTATCCCTGCGATGACAGGGTCTGGGGGTAGCTGTAACTTCCTAAAGATCTACCTATGAAAACCTTGTGATTATTTGAGGATTTTCGCATGATTTTAAGAAAATAATCAGAATGGGTAGGCTAGGATCATGTCTAATAGATTGTGGTTACCTAAGGGGTCCTCTAGTGACATCTCTAACAATAATATGGAGGACAGTTTTCATGAAGCTGCATCAACAAAGTGCTTCTAACTTTAAATTGTAGATTAGATGGCAGCCACAGAACTTTATTTCTTTTACAATAATGATAAATGAAGACTTAGGAATATATAACATTTCTTGCATGTCTCAAAAGTCTTTTTCCATAATAGTTTATTACGAGCCATCTGGTCTCATTAATGTTTTATCAAAAACCATCTGGCATTGTTCAAGCCATTCAGTAGTAGGACTTCCTCCTAAATTAGCCGAAAGAAATGGCTGTCAAACTATTGTGTAGGAGCCCCAAACATTTATGTAAATACTATCTAAACAGTTATTTTTAAAAGCACATTATTCCACATTAAACTACAAAAGTCTAAAAAATATATCAGTAATAAAAACTGAGATGAAGCTTTTTCCCTGTGCTTCTTAATTTTTCTTCTTTTTTTACATCTTTGGTTCTCAGCCAGTTGGAACAGGACCTACAAAGTCAAATGGCAAACTGTATTAAAATAATAAATATTAGGATTTTTTTTTCAATAAAGCATTGCAAACAGAGGATACCTGTCACTGACCCTCAAAAAAAATGAGGCCCTTCATCTCTATATCTTTGCACACACACACCTTTCAGACTGTAAGCACTCCAGCAGGGATCTTTAAAACTTAACTGTGCAGCACATGGCACTATTTAAAGTACAGTGTGTAGTACTATGGGGAGCTACGTACAACTGATTGTAAATGATTACCTAATACACATTGATTTAATAAATTGTACTTCCACTCACAGTTGTTCTACTGTTACATTTTTAGATCAATAAAAAATGTGATGCTAAAATCAGTGCAGTTCATATTGATTTTGTTATTTATAGACAACCTTAAATTCACAGTGAACAGAAGAACTAAGGAAAGCACATCTACAGAATACATAGAAAGTTTAGGACAAAATTGGCAAAACAAGAGGAGTTAAATGATCCGTGAGGAAGAGCCTGTGGCTGAAGCTGCCTGTAGAGAGGGAAGTCGACTGTAAGGAACAATTTTCTTTGATCAGCTCCCCAGGTTTATTCTGGTTCACGCAACTCCTCTTGCATCCTCTGAATGGATGTGTACGCACAAGCGCCCTCAAAAACACTCACTGTCCAACTGCGGGAGCAAATTATTTGGGCAGAATTTCCCAAAGAAGCCGCAGTACGCAATTCCAGCTCCTCACGGGGCAGCCGGCTGGATGGTGTTTGTATTACACTGACACACAACTGGCGCACAGCCGTAGTCAAACCTTGCAAAATGTTCAGAAGCTGACATTAATTTTTCATGGAGTAACATCAGACGCATGTTTTCATCTACTACAACATTTGTAGCAGTAGCTTTATTATGATTTAGAACAGATTTTGTCTCTCCCTTTTGGTTTTGTGCCTGCTTTGTTGTATTTCCCAATTATTCTGCAACTCCTTAACCCCCATTCTCATGACCTGTTAACTGTCAGCTCAATCTCTCTTTCGGAACTGACCAACAACTGGAATTCCCATTCCAGGGCAATCTAAAAGGGGTTTCTCCAGAAGAACAAAGTAAATGCGTTTTTTAAGTACCCACAAAGGCAGAAATTGAGAATTGTGTTTAGAGAGGGTTGAAGCAGGCCATGGCCCACACAAGCAGCAGATACACTCAGGAGATGATCAGGAGTGGCAAAGAAGCCCGGGACTCCAGAGGGTCCTGAGGAGCTGCGTTGCCACTGCAGGGTGAGTCAGGGCTCCTGGGGCTCCCCAGGGTCTCTGCAGCAGGAGCTGCCAGCAGCCGTCTGCACCTTCCGTGGTGGAAATGCACACCGCAAGGGAGGACGAAAGGAAAAAAACCCACCCCATTTCACACAGGGCTGATAAATCAGCCCCGTTGAGGACCGAGACTAAGGTTTCTTTTTAAAGCCGTTTCGGTTTTCAGCTTGCTATTGCTGCCTCCGAGTTTCAGCACGCGAAGGAGTAAGAACATACCTGGGTCTTCCCCACTAAAGGGAAGCAGGGTGAGAAGAACACAGTTCTTTCTGAAACAAGGAGCAAGGGCTGGCCAGCAACCGAAAACTGTGTGGGCTGCTAATTGCATGGGAGTGCCTTTTATATTACGCAACGGTGTTGCCCCAAAAGACAGCAAAGTGCTGTAAAGGGGGTGCTGTGGGTCAAAAGAGATTGGTGGGTGTAAAAGGCTGCGGGTGCCCTTCTGAACAGCGAGGGAACCAGCACACAGCAGCGGCATCCTGCGGGTTCGTACGGGTGGTGGCTAGCGCTGGAGTCACACAACCCCAGGTTACTGACGCTGTTTGTTACAGTGCAGTTACACGTAGAGATCGGGGCTTCACTATCCTGGAAAAAACACCCACATATGAAACAAAGTGCTGGCCTGTTCTCTGACAATTAAAAATTATTTAGTTTGCCCTCTCCCAGGACTGAAACTGGTGTCCTTGCTGCTTGTACTGCCCTTGTTTGTCTGAATGATGCATTGTTTTGGGTGAGTAGCATCTGTAAACAGGTGACGCAAGTAAGCCTGGGTGGATGGGTTTCTTATTGCCAGAAGAATATACCCTCCCTGCAACTGGGAGATGGGAATGCACTTCCCCCTACAGAACTGGTCGCAGTCAGCTTCAGCTGGGGCTTATTTGGTTCTAACGCAGTTACTGTCCGGCCTCACCAATGCCAGTACAGCACAGCGTGAGCAATGCAGTTTGTAAGAGAGAAGGAAGACCAGCTGCGTCCTGAGAGGACGTGTTAGTATGAAAGGAAACAGTGAGCAACTGGTACTGGGAAAGCATGAAGTGCGGTCATTCTTTTGGCTCGGACCTCGTGACTGCGCACTTCAATATTGAGAATCTTTTTTCAACAATATACACTCTTCCCTCTTACTCCTTTCCCTCATCATTTCAAACAAACAGTTCCTGTTGGTATCGAGACCAAAGCATTCACATGGGCATCAGCTGTAGGAATCTCAGCAGCTAGACAAAACACAGCGGAGCTCCTACTGTGGCCTTTCTTGTGATGGGGCACATCCAGATCTCTTTTCCAGCTTCTGATATTCACAAAAGGTGAGAATATTATATCCTTGAGTTCTCCACCCTCCATCAACTTTGACTGAAGTTTTATGCTCTCTCCAGAATGAAAGGGGACAGACAGGTTAAGGACGGGCTGGGCTCGCTATCCTCTGGTTACGAGAGAACTCGAAAAAAGTCAAGCTTGCTCTAACTGACCTCCTGGCGGTGCTCTCTCTCAGACAAAGTCCTCAGTGGAAGTTTTTCCCATGAAAGGACTTAAAAATTTGGTGGACTATTTTTGAACTTTGTAGGAAAACTGATTTTCCCATCCAAAAAAGCTATATAGCTATCACATAGCTCTAGTTGCTTTCACAAGATTTGTTTCACTGGCTGAAGCGCAAGCAACAAACAATGAATACAAGTAGGATGATCTCTTGACTTCACTTCATCTTCAGTCTGTCAATGGCTGAAATGATAACAAACCTAAGAGTAAACAAAACAGTAAATCTCTCTCAGCTATTAGACAGGTTCTCATCTATTGATAAATCTACATAATCTTCCTTGCTCTAGGCAGCAATCTAGGCATTGCAGACATACCCTCATAAAACCTAAGGAGGAAAGGATTTTTCAAGGCATGTACTGCAGTAATTCAAGCTAGATTTACTGCAGCCTCTATCCTGGCTTCTTTTTTTTTTTTTTTTCCTTTCAACACAAGTTCAAAAGTAACAAATTTGTAAATTCGGAAAGCAATTTTTTATTAAAGAAAGTTTAATAAAGAAAACCAATGTTGACTAAGCAAAAAAAACCCTATATTTTCAAATTCTAACAGCTGGTCTTAGTAAAACAGCAAGTGAAACATCAGCTTAAAAAATCCTCAAAGAGAAATAGTGCCCTAACACTTAGAGAAAGCCAATAATTCCTCAAGCCTGTGAAATTACAGACAGAAACATCAGCTGATGTTCGTACACAACATCTTGTCAGCCAAGAATTTATTATTGTTCCAAGAGCCTGTAGAAGCTTATATCAGAGTCAAATCCTCAGTTAACTTAAGCCTCAGTTATACTCAGCCCAGTAGAGCAATGTTGATTTACCTCAAATGAGGGTTTACACATAGCAATTTCAAATATTTCCCTTGGTACAGAGTAAGCAAAGATACAACTTCATAAGTATACAGCAGAATTTGGTACCTGACCAGCTTTTAACCCCATTTAAAAACTCAGAGTAACCCTACAAATTCTTATGCATCTGCTGCGCTAGAGGAGGCCTACGTTAAAAATCAACAAATTGAGCATGGAGAGAGCAATGTTTGCAAGATGAAAGAAATGTAACAGAGGCATTAAAAAAAAAAAAAAAAACCCAAGAAAAAGAAGCCAAGATGTGTCAGTTACTATGCAGAGCAAGCTCTGCTCAGCTGTCAGTGTTTTTCCTCACACTATGGTGGTTTGAATCATTTTGCAGTAAGCAAAATGACTTTAAAATAGGCATTACTGTAAATGAACAGACAACTGAGCTTAAACACAAATTGGATGCAAGGTCTACACGAGCCAAGTTTACCTTACACTTTAGGGGAGAGCAGCCTGTTTTGCCTGGGTAGCACTGACCACACGTGAGTACTTGCCATGTTATCAGCGCCAGCGGCAATCACGAGGAATTCACCCCATATCCATTTCTGTGTAAGAGAAGTTCCTACTGCCCTGGGTGTTCGTGGTCAGGGCACCGATAATGAGGATCCCTTGCCATCTTCCTCTCCCTTTTATAGCTATGAAAAAAAACACATTACTGCTTCTATAAATGGCAATTTTCCCAGCAACTTGAACTAAATGCTAGTTATTTCAGGTACCAATTAAAGCATATTAGATCTCTATGAAATTAATCAGCAGTGAAGTGATTCCCACTGACATGGTGAGCAAGTTCCAAAGTTCTCCACCCAATACAGAACCAAAATGGCTGGATTTCAAAAAACAGGAGCTGATACTCGCTACTATGAAAGCTGTTTTTCTTTTGGCCTCTGTCTGTATTCCACCACGTACAACAGCTGAGGATGTTTTGCGTGGTAACAGATTTACTGATCCAATTTTCCCAGCTCTTCCTGGAACCTCCATGCCCCCTCCCACCAAATTTTTGTACACACAGAGTCTGGGAAGTGCTGCAGAACTGGAATTACAAGTTGGTCAGGAATTACGCTCACTGTACTCCCACATTTTTCGAGATCCTAATCCATCCGTATTGCATCTTATGCACATATGGTGGAACCATGAGACATAGCTGAGATCTGATTGGCAGAGTTGTCCCGAATCACAATCTCCAAGGCAGAAAACACCATGTTGATACCATTTCTTTCCAGTTATTTTATGCAGTAAACACTATGTTTCCTTGTTTTTAAAAGTTGTTTTATGGAGAACATGTGGTTTGTGGTTTCCACACTCGTGCTAAAGCATAACATTTATGCGGCACATCTGTCTACTAAAAACTGCTTTTAAGAATCAACCTGCAGCTGTAAACGAATTCCATGAGCTTACCCTTTCCCTGCCCCAGCGTCTGGCATTAACAGCCATGTGACCGTGCTGTACAGTGTGTGCAGGTAGCTGGTAAACAACTGGAACATTGCAAAACTACCGGACAGATTGTAAGAGTGATAAACAAGGCTTCTAGCAGATGGAAGCTCTTTCATACTTGCCATTTTGGAAAGTGTAAAAAAGCACAGATCGCTACAGCAACTAGGCTTATTTCAGCTGTGACTAACAACCTTTGAAGAAAGATGCTTACAACCCCTGGAAAAAAGTCAGGGTGCTCTATGACCTTTTGCAAGTATGATTTATTAACATCCAACTAAATTGGTTACAGAGACAAAAATAGTAAATCAAATCGCGCATCAAGGTGCTCCAACATTATTACAAGTTTTTGGAGTAAGTGAAGCAGAAAACAGGAATGATCCTGACTACAGAAAGTTTTCTCAAAAATCTGAGTGTCAGTGATAATTCTAACACATAAAATACCTTTCTTCTTTCTGAAATCACTAACGCCCTATCAAAAAAAACCCAACAAATGCAGCATTTAGCAGCGTTGCGTATGTAATACCTCATACACATGGTATGTTTTTCCAATACTGGAACTAGTAAAATACTGTTAACATAAATACAAGACTGCCTGATTCTCAGGGACACCAACCATCTCAAAGGTGTGGAGCTGAAGGAGCTCATTGCCTCTTGTGGATCAACCTCCCATTCTCATGAGCTTTAATACAGTTTTTGTTTTATACACCAAAAACACCAAATCCACAATTCATATAAAAAAAGGAACCACTTAGAATTTTTCTTTTAACATATGGCAACTATTTATCTGGAAAATTTCTCTTATTGCTTTCAAAAGCTGCAGCAAGAACAGTATCTAAGAACTGAGCAGTACAATAATACATTTGGTGGTAAGTTACAGCATTTACTAAGTTTCAACAGATCAGCCAGATAACATGTGCAGTTTCTTATGAACCCACAGCTGCTGGAGTAAGTTGCACCCACCAGTAGCTAGAAAATAGAAAGGATGAGTTAGCGAATACTGTGATTTTTATTTATAGTAGGCATACTCCATGAATGAAAACATACTCAACCAAAAAAATCCCTTCCATTTTAACTTCACTCCTTTGAATAGCACCATCTGACGCTAGCCCTTGCAAGATGTATTCAGTTACGCAGAGAAGTTGAATTTCATCCTTCTTTCTATCATATACGCACTGTGGGCCATGTTTTTGCACTCCTCTTCAGCTTGCCCCCTCTGTGTGAGTTGTACACAAAAAAAAAAAGCTGTATTGAACAAAATAAGATATGCTAGAAAATTTCCTGCTCTGCAAAGCTGGTCGTCTAGACAGATGACAGAAGAGATTTGCACAAAAGCAGATGCAAGGACATTAATTAGGAGTATGCTGAGCAGATGCAGCTGCACGTTTCCGTAGCACGCTACGCTTACCAGGTCTGACTCCAGAGTGCAAGCGGGAAGAAAGTCTTGTTCACAGTCAAGGAAAAGATACAGCAGTAGGCCATACTGTTTGGGGGAAAAGTTTTTAACTACAGTTTTTAGGCATGATTTGTCATTTAAAAGCTTGTTAGAATAGACTACCTCCCTATTTTTCAGATATTTTTTTTTTTAATAAAGAAAAAAATGGGACATTGAATAAGGATTTTTAGGTATGAGGGGCCACATAGAAAACCTAAACAGGACTCTAAACAGCTGAGGGCAAGTGGAGGGGCATGAAAAAGGGTGAGATTTTTTGGTTCCTTTTTTTATGTACAACCCCAAAGCTGTCCCTGGTTGTATGTTCTGCGCCCATGAATTTGTGTTCCTTTCTGTACGGTGATCTGGCTTCAACACTAAGCTGCCAAATAATAAGGTGACCGTGTTTGCAACCACCCCCCTCTTCAGGGGCCAGGTTTTAAAAGAAAGCAGCAATCCTACTTCCAGTCCCTTCAAAGAAAACTTCTTGGTGGAAGAACAGATCTCTAGGATGTTTCCTTCTCAAAATTTTGGCTGTTTTTGCTCTTCTTTCCATGCATCTAATTTTCCAAGCTCTGTATAAAGAACTTAAGTACTCACTGGATTTGTATTTCAAAAAGCATCTAAAAGAAGTAAATCAGTGCTGGCAAACGAACACATAAAGCATATCTCAGACAGCAGAGATTCAGAAAGGAAAGCAATGATTAATGGCGCACTCCAGTTCCATGCAGTCTAAAGGGCACTCTATGCTACCAAAAGTAGCTTCCTAAACAAGTTACGCCGTTTCACAATCATAAACTTACACTGTACCAAAATCAGAAACTAAGCGTCAAGTCTGCAAATCTGGAAGTAGAGCTGTGGGTTTCTATTCCCCGTTTCCCTGGATTTTTTCTTTAATTTCTTTGCTGCGTAATTTGAAAACTGAGTCAGTGTTTTAACACCCAAAGGCCTGAGCTGCTCCATCATCTTGGAGCACTAAACTTACAACTAAGTTTATAGTGGGATACACAAAGAAAGGCAGTGCTAGATGAGTGCTTCTCAAACTGCCCTCCAAAATCATATGAAGTAATGCTTATAACAGAGCTGTAACAGCAGGCAATGTTCATCAGGAAATTTTAAGACTGATCCATTGAGCTAAACAGCTTGGGGGTCACTGCTGCGTATGAAAGGAAGCAGTTAAGTTGCCCGATACGTTCTTTTTACCATTCAGGGTAGAGATGAGGGGAAAAACGTCCCTCAATGTCAGTTATCAAAAACAAGAGGTCTCTTAGTTATATTGCAGAAACCTAATGTAAGTTTTGCACCCATTAACACACCTGAAGTTTTGGGGAAAAAATTACCAAAATTTCGTATTTTACCAAGAATAACTTTATAGAGTATATTAAGGTTTGCGAATGATGAATATATTTTTTATGCAGAAATACACAGAAGTAACATCACGATTTTTTTTTTTTTTTTGCATTTCTTAATATACAGTTGACAGGAGTTTAACAACTAAACTCAATTGTTTTGTACAAAGTTAAGCAGGGATAACTATACTGCAGTTGGAAACATGGGGTCAGAGGATCATTCACGACAGGTTACACCGTGTTTGTGGATGTGTATCAGAGATTCACAAAAGGAGCTATTGTGCAATGATATTGTTTCATGTATTTAAGAAATGTCCTGAATTATTCTCAGGCATTATTTTTCTGGAGATGATAGTAAAATTCTGAAGTTTACCTTCCTGATATGGGAAATTTGCTGAAGAAAATTTTATATAAGGCACTACTCAGCCTAATGCTTCTTGTCATTAATCAAATCGTATTTTATAGACATTTTAGACTGTAAGATACAAGGCAACACTGCCAGTCTGATTTCTCAAAAGTCATTACTCAAACACCCAATATGAGACTAGTTTCGTTTAACACTGCTGATTTTAATCCCTTACAATTCTTAACTTTGCCTTTTGGCCTCTAATCCTTTAATTTCAGATGCTATCAACTATTAGGTCGCATAACAAAGTATGGGGAAATCTCTTCCATACATAGAAAATACAAACCCAGCGATCAGATCAGACAGTAATCACAGTCACAAATATGATGATGAGCAAGTTTAATGCATCCTCCAAAAATTTTGCTCTCTTTCTTAAAAGCTATTTTTTTAATTTCCCCTATCCTCTTTTGTTGTTAAATGAATGTTATTTTTAGTATAAATGGTAATTACCAACAGCAAGTATAATTAAAATACCAACGCATTTCTGTGCCAAGTTTTGACAGTCAATACAAGAATAAAATACAGGAAGGGAACAAGCCATGAAGAGATCCTCACTTCCCTTGAAAAGCCAAACAGCCCCCAAGGGTTAAGATTTCCTTTGCAATCAAAGCACAGATTTTGTCTTCATATTGATGTGAACCTTGCCTTATTGTAAGCTGCTGGCATGGTAGTCAAGTCTTTAAAAGACGTATTAAATACAAATAATGATGCTAACTTCTTTGGTAATAAATTACAGAAATGGTAGTGAGGCAGAGTTCCTGGGCATACTGAAAAAGCATGAGCAAGCATTCATCTGCCTCTAAGAAAATGGGGCTTCAAGGTAACAGAAAGCAAAATTCAAACGTACATCTAATCTGACATCACAGATTTGGTTTAAAAGGGAAGCGTTCATAGCATTTCCTTCATGTTACATATAATACGTGGATCAATTTTTAATGGGTTTTCTTTAGAACAACGCAGCACCCAGTAAAGTGCAAGCTTTTCTAAGCTATTAGTCCCCCTAGGGGTCTCTCTTATCCATGCCCTGTCCAATTGTTCCAGTCATAAGCCAGTTAAACATGCCAACAACATTTAGGTTTATTTTGTGTCATTAAAGTCGCGTCTAAGAAAAAGAAGAGGGGGGATGGTGGTGACAGGATATAGATCTAAACTTGGAAACTGTGTTGTTGCCAGAGTCACAGACACATAGAACAGATTTGAAGAATCACGGATCAGGCCTGAGTTGCAGATAGGTAGGAATGCAAATTATTCTGTTAATGACTGTGGCATTGTGATTTGACGGAAAAAACAAAAATACTGCCCATCTCTATAATCTTCACTCAAAAGTGCGACTTCTGCTACATTTGTTTCCTGCTAAATTTCTGACCTAAGGTTTAGTAGTTTCACAAATCTCGCCATATGTATAAAATTACAGGAAAGAGGTGCAATTGATTTAGTGCAAGACACTTGAATATTTATCTGAACAAAACAAACAAACAGGAAGATCAAAGACTCCATACACTTCTCCATAAGGCAGATGGTCATTTTTTAAATATAAGATCTTAAATATGCTGTTTATTTCTTAAGAGGTAGAAAATATCAAAATACTAAGAAAAAAATTCTAGCTTAAAACAATCAGTTTGCTTACTTTTTAAAAAGTCTTACTGTTGCAATTTTTAGGTTAATAAAAACAAATGAAACTATGGAAGCACAGGATTTCGTGCTCTGTATAGATTTTACTTACTGGAAAAAGAGAGAGCTGCTTCATCTAGTTAGTGCTCAAGCATTATGTACAAAGGATCTCCTCCTCTTGCCCTGTTGGGGGCTATAAAATCTGAAGATTACCAGTGGAAAATTTTGGCGATTCCTGAATTTCTAGCACTACATTTAGCCGGGTACAGTTTACGTATAAGGCAGGAGAACCACCCATGTAAGCTCAGAACCACCTCTTCCATAACGCTAAGAAGAAAGCTAATAGAAACAAAAGCTTATTTAAATCTTTTCTACAGGCAGCAAATGATCATACTCAGATTCCAGCACCAGCTGATAATCTGTTTTAGCAATTTATACCAGCCTAGAGACAGCTGAACTGTTCATTGAACTGTGGAAGCCTACTTACAGTTTGAGTTACTAAGGCTCGCACTCAGATTTCTCAGCACAGCTAGCAGGTGCTGATGCTACTGTCTCCAATGCAATTCAATAAGGCATAAGTTAACTCAGAACTGACATTATTACACAACGGAAAAGTAGTGTAAAAGCTCCTCTTTTCCTTCTTGCTGTTAACATTCAGTACTATTTATTAAATACTTTATAAAAAGAAGTTAGGGTATTTATACATTCAAACAATCACTGCAATGGTCAGAGTAAAGAAAACAAATTAATTATCAGATTCTAAATTAAGTACAATTCTGGAGATATGCACACTTACACACATACACACGCCCCACACATATATTATATGTGTGTGTGTGTATATATATATAGATGTATATATATAGATATATTTTATATATACTTCTTTTAAATCAGGTCCAAGAGTACAGCACAGAATATCTTCACTTGGTTCCTCTTTCACCAGAGGACAGGATTGTCCAGTTTGGAAAAACCAGGTTCTTTTCTAAGGTCCATGTAGGTTCCATTGCTCACCCAGGAGTCATCGTTGGATTTCCTATCAAAGATTAAACAAATGCCTTAAATGTAAAGCTTATACTTTCCATACATGTGCTGTGTAATGCAATGTAGCACTATGCACAGATACCCAATCCAGCCCATGAACCAGGTGCAGTGCAACTCTACAGCCTTCAAACAAGGCAATATAGCTTGGGAAGTGGAACGGGTACATTTGCACCGGGGCTCAGACACGCACCTCAGTAGCCTCGAGTTCAGCTGAGATCAGCGCTCTCATTTCACTGTCACACGCCAGCGCTTAGCACTTAAAACTGCAGTCCAGGCTTATTTTGTGGTCTCAAAGGCAGCTTTAAGTGGAAAGTGGAAACTTTTCCTTTTACCTTTCCAAAGATGGCTCACCATGGTTATTGCATAAAAAGAGCCTATAGCTCTCAGTTAAGAGGCGAGATTCTCAAGAAAAATTAGGATCCCAGATCTGTTCACTGTGATACACAGGCCCGTACAACATTCACCTTGGCTCCGACTCTTTCATTGCAGGAGAATGGAGGAGGTGGAGGGGAAAAGGCCATGTCCTCACTAGCATTCATTTTTGTCTTTCGATGGCTGAAGTCTCCCATTAATTGATTTACAGCAGGAAGAAATAAAATGCCCTCAAAAATAGCCCTGGAAATAAAAGTCTCCAATTCTGCACGCTTCTGCACGAGGCAATCCCACTGAATTCAGCAAAGGTAATTAAGCTAAATCCAGCTACTTCACCTTGCTTAAAGGAATCAACGATGCTACATTCACTCAGGTAAATTCAAACGGAGACTAAACTATCAATCACCATCAAGTCAAAAAAATTAGAAAGAATTTCAGGGATGCAGTAATGAAAAAGCGATGTATAATCCTGAGTTTTAAGTAAGTCTGGAGTGTTCTACATTGCCAAAGTGCAAAAATGAAGAATATAGAAGAAACCTGGAAAAAACTGGAGCCTGCTCTATGGCGGTTTAGAACCAGAACTACAATAAGAATTTCCATAAAAGATAGTATATGCTAATTATAATATAGTACCTGAAAAATCTAGGCTGATGCTCTAGATTGTTTTCTTCCAGCACCTTCCGTCGTTCTCTCTGTAGTTGCTCGATCCTCTGCTTTTGCATTTCAGCTCCTTCAATATTCCCTTCTTCTAGAAACCTGTAGCACCAGCAGTGATAAGAGACACAATTGGTGCTCCTGTCCCCCATCTTTGCCAGGTCCTGTACAGCTCCAGAATCTCATCTTTACAGCAGGCAGTTCACAGTGTTTGAAAGGTAAACAGCTGCATCTGCAGACAACTGCACTATCAACAAGTACTTAAGAAAAAGTAACTCTCATAACAAGCTTAGAGTCATCATTATATTATATTCTTTTCCTTGCAAGTTAGCAACAGCAGAAATTCCACTGCAGAAACACACGTCAAGTGTCTCAGTTTTTGGCTACTGAAACACAGTACGCTCAACATCCAGCACCTGAAGTACTGTAATTTTTGGAAAGGCAGTTATCCGGAAGCATGCAAGAGCCAATTTTAGGAAACACTGGTCCATAATGACTAGACCATCTCTTGATAAGTGATTAAAATGCCATTTTCAGATGCACATTAATGTACAAATAGAAGCACACTGCACGTATCTACACAAAATTGTCTGAGCTTAGGGTAAAGTGAGTGTACAGAAGATTAAGAACTATATAAGGAAGATATTTAAGAGTTAAAACTTCTTACCTTTGGTCCGGCCTAAAACGTGTATCAGTGGATGGGAGCAATGACCTAGTTTGCAGATCCAGTTCATTTAACTCCAGTGCAAATTGAGTAAATCCATACCACTGTTCATAATCTTTAGGCATCGGATCTACAGAAGAAGAGTACATTCAGAATCCCAATTAAATGCTATTATCTTTAGAAGGAAAATTCCAAGCTCCCCTCAGTCATTTGTTTATCTCTGACCCATGGTCCCAATTCTGGGGGAATAAGAGGTTTTTAATAATGTGATAAAAGAGAACATCCCCCTTGATAATTGTACTGCAAAAAAACAGATTTCTGTTCTCTCGGCTGAATCAGAGCAAAACTGCGAGAAGGCCACGGTATTATCATAGTGCTTTTTCAAACTACAGTAGACAAAACCCCATGAGTTTGGGAGAAGTTCAGATATGGCTGTCATTACTGAGCTTTGTGGGCTATCCTCCAATGTTTAATACATGAAATACACAACACTTTTCTACACAAAATGGGGGGGGGTGGGGGGGTGGGTGTTGTTTGTTTTTTTCATTTCTTTTGGAGTCCTCAATACCCACGTCGTGCCCAAATATGAAAATGAAGGGGAATGTAGAAAATGCAGGAAGCCATGGGATTAAGTTCTCCGTATTAAGTTAAATGATGTATTCTTCTGGTCTAAATTTTAAATGCTTGACAAAAATCTAATAATCCACATAGAAATAACGAGAAGTTGGGGCCTAATAGAGAGAAGAAAGCAGTAAACTTATTCTCAAGCAGATCTTAAGTTCTGTACATTAGCCATTGTGATCACTAACTTGCTCTCCATATGCAGTTTGAAGATGAAGTTGGCCCACAGTATAAACTTTCATGCCACTTCCCAAAGAGTCGATGCACAACTTTCCCAGCTTTATCCATGACACTGCCTTCAATCTCATGCGCATTTGGATTCCAATACTTTGCCTAGAATTAAAAGAAACAAGATGCATAAGAGATCAAATGTGAGTGATTTTGCCATGTCAGTAGCACCACGCTGTAGAGTGGTTTTCTGAAATGAAAACTATTCATTTAGGTGTGCGTTACAATATCATATGCAAACAGCTGCTGTTAGTATCATTAATCGGCTTATTAAAATACTAATGTTGAGAATCGTATTTATTTTGTTAGCCCTTCTTTCAGCCAGTACTAGGTGAAGCATAGCTGACCTTAGCCCAATGACAAGTAAGACTAACTCCCAATTCAGTTATCTACATCTTCCTCAAATTTGCAGAAGAGGAAGAAAAGGAACTGATACAGTAATTTCCACTCTAGACAATTTACAATATCAAAGGTGTAAGATTTGCAGGCTCCCAATCTTTAAAATTTGAACTCTAAACATCCATTGCAACTCTGCAAATACATTAGAGTACTGTCAAATAAGTATTTGAAAAAAAAAAAAATCACTCTAATGCTTCTCAGAAAGCACAAAGTATTCAGGAAAACAAATAAGAAAAGGAATCTTTCCTTCTGCTGCTGAGCATGCCATGCTGCACAAGTATGCTGAAGTACTTAGGTTGTATCTGTATGGTCGTTTCTATGTAAAGCATAGCCTTTCTCCAGCGATCAGATGCAGAAAATGCAGGTTAAGGTAAGACTCCTGGCATGCTTTGCAAAACTATTTCTTGGGTTAGAGATTTTGGCATCATTTTAGGTTTTCATAGATTTTCCTTTACTAGGAAGTAATCTATTGCCAAAACCTAATTTTAATTTCAGTTGTAAGGGCATATCCTGAACAAGTCATATCCTGATGCCTTGTACTGAAGCAAAAGCTTTGAGTAATACCACAACCTCTCACTTAAGCTCTTCCAAGTATCTGCAAAGGGCTAGAAAAGAGCACTGGGTGAAGCACCCCACATAAGCACTGGTTCTACAGTTGCTGAATGAATGGGATCACAGCACACGCCAATGCGTTAGCAGAAGGCATGTGGTAAACCACCTTTACCTACCTCTGTCATCAAACACAGAGTAAGTTTTTCATCCACTCGTCATGGAGGCCCCATCCCTGGAGGTGTTCAAGGCCAGGCTGGATAGGCCTTTGAGCAACCTGGTCTAGTGGGAGGTGTCCCTGCCCATGGCAGGGAGGTTGGAACTAGATGATCTTCAGGGTCCTTTCCAACTGTAACTATTTATGATTCTATGATCATATTTCTTCCTTTCCCTTCCCCATACTTTTATGCATGTCAAGTGGAATCACCCGAGAAAGCTGTTGCTTCTCTTTCTTGTCTGGCTCTACCTAGTGAGCAGCAGTTCCTTCAGAGTTCAAGTTTCTCAAAGAATCACAGGTAATTACAGCAGAACTATAGGAAAATACAGCTTGTAAGCAGTTGTACTGAGCTTCAGCAGAGAGCATCCACCCACTGATATCTGTTAGAAAAGGCATTGCCAACATTGCTGTGGTTACTGCCGTGGTTACCTTTATGAAAGTCAGTTTGCAGTGGCAAGTGTCATCATTAAGATTTTTGATGATGATCTCGCCATAGTGTTCAATCCATCTTTGCCCACTTAAGATGTTATGGATGCAAGATGTCACCTTGTTCCATGCAAAATGGTCTTTAAAACTGTAAGAAAAATACACACAAGAAAAATCTCATGCCATATTCAAACAAGCTGATAAACTTGTGAAAAAAAATTGCAGAGAACTTGATTAGAAAAAAACCCACAAAACAATTTTTTTTTCTGGAATGCCTCATTCTCCTTGTCCCACACCTTCTCAAAAACAAACTGTATGACAACAATCCTGTCTCTCAGAAAACCCTTTTCACTTCTGCTATAAACTTTGGTCTTGAACTCAGTTTCCTCTCAATTTACTTGCCCCTATTTACCAGTTTTATGTTTCCAAAAGTAATCATTCTAATATCTTCTACTGGCTGAAATGCCCATTTCACAGCTTGTAACACAGTGACAACTGAAAACCCAAGGACACGGGCCACCAGAATCATCAGAAGGCTTATTGAATGGAATAGCTTGGCTCAAGCTCTCAAGGCTGAGCCTATGTGTGCGCTTCAGGCAAGAGCAAAAGCTCTCATCAGGTAGTTCAAGATGCAGTTGCACACTGGAAGAGAGCAGACAGGGAGAGATGAAAAATACCAATAGGTAATACAGCACTTTACCTTCTATTAAAGAAGTATGTGTTCTTATAAAACAGCTTTATAAAACTTCAAGGAAAGGAAAACCTCATGAAGATGTATATTCTACAATTTGTTCTGGATATTGATAGCCCAGTTGCTACTGGTAAGGTAAAGGGTAAACTTACAAAGCACCAGTTTCCCCACAGCAACTGCCTCGCACACATCCCATGAGGATATTAGAATCTTTCCTTACTTCCCCTTAATTTCTTGCTTTCACTTGGTGCTTTGTAAGAGCATGCACGAGGACAGTTTTTACAGACTAGCAGATCTGCAGCCAATTTACCCCACAGTAACTTGTTTTCCTGCCCCATCCCACAGGTCCCATGCTCTATTATGCATACTAAAAATACTGTATTTGCTCCAAAAACCCCCTTAATACTAATGCTTGATTTTTGCCTATAGCCTCAGTACCGTTTTTGCACCCAATTCTATATCAGATACACAGGGATACAAACCAGCACATGGAGACCACACGTGAATCTCATTATTTTCCAGTCCATCAGTCCACCACGGACCCTAATCC